>JBANSL010000004.1:13709966-23709966 GCA_037127255.1 Persicaria tinctoria | reverse complement strand
GTCGTTTTCCTCTCCGGCTACTTTTACTTACAACGGCGCTGCATCGCTCTCGGTCTTGGTATTTCACTATTCATCGCCTCTTTACTCTTCTTCTGCTTTGCTTCCTTTTGTGATTAAGTATTCGGGATGTAAGAGACAATTCACTCTCTCTTAGTTTTGATCCGTGTGGTCGCTGATTGCATCTGCTTCCAGATTTCACAGTTGTGTGGTCGCTGATTGCATCTCAATTTCTGTGATTGTGCTAGGGATTCATGTGAATTGTACGCCAAGGGTTTACGATTTGTGAATATCGTCTCTTCCTCTATATCTCCGTTTACATTGCTTCCATATTTCACAGTTGTCCATTTAGAACAACTTACTGTGTATTATCGTTTAAGGTTTATGATTGATGATTGATGATTAGATGTTAATATTTTTTCTCATCAGGGAACTGAGGCTACTACTGATTTGGTCTTCCTTAAAGTTCAAGCGCATCTCTCTTTCCCATCCGTTTCCACTACATATTGTTTCTGCGTTTCATGTAATTTTCTGTGATTGATGTGTCCCTACTTCTGTGTATATGTAAAATAGGCGTTGATGGTAAATTCCCACGTACAAAATCAGAGGAGTCGATGTGGATTTGAATGATACTGTTGAGCAGCTCAGATGGGGAGTCGATGTGGATTTGAATGATATATACTATTGAGCAGCTCAGATGGGGAAGCTTGGAAAGAAGGCGAGGAAATTTGCTACGAAGAACCTACAGTCTATTAACCGACAGGATCGGAAGCAGAACTCCCAATTCAAAAGGAAGAAAAAATCACCCAGTATGCCCCCTAACAATGTCTTCCTATTTCAACTTCAATGGATTTCCCTGTTATTCCTTAAATTGTTGTGAATTTATACATTCTACGGCTGCTATTTGAGGGTTGGTTCATTGAATTTGTAAGGTGTTGATTGCTTAGGACCACCTTTGTGCCTATACAAGCTTACATGTCTAATATTTTATAATTTTGAAATGATATTAGGGACTAAATGAGTAATTCTGCACTATGTAAATGGAATCTGGAGAAAAGATCCGTTGATACTTGAATAATTTTAATTGCATTATTCCTAAATTTGATAATAATAATAATAATAATAGAATAGAATATCCAAGAGGTGCCTTCCTGGTCCAATTTGTAGATTTGGCTTGATCCTGTAAAATTTTCATTAATAAGCTTTAAAAGCCTGTTAGCTCAATGGTAGAACAATGTGCTTATGCGCATAGTAGTGGGTTCGATTCCTACATAGGCTAAATTGCTTGATTTTAATAGTTTGTATTATTTGATAAAAGTGCAATTCATAGTCTTAATTGTGCATTTCATGATCTTATTTTTGCACTTTATCATTTTATTCATTCACTTTATAATCTTAATTGTGCACTTCATAATCTAATTCATACACTTCATCATTTTGTTCATACATTTCATCATTTTATTCATACACTATTTTACTCTTACACTTTATTATTTTATTTGCACAACATGATATTATATTTTCATAACTTAAAGTTATATTTGCACAATATAATGTTATATTCGCACAACATAATATTATATGTGCACAAAGTAACATTATATTATTAGATATGCACAACATAATGTTACATTTGCAAAACATAGTGTTATATTTGCACAACTTAAAGTTATATTTGCACAATATAATGTTATATTCGCACAACATAATATTATATGTGCACAACGTAACATTATATTATTAGATATGCACAACATAATGTTACATTTGCAAAACATAGTGTTATATTTGCACAACTTAAAGTTATATTTGCACAATATAATGTTATATTCGCACAACATAATATTATATGTGCACAACGTCACATTATATTATTAGATATGCACAACATAATGTTACATTTGCAAAACATAGTGTTATATTTGCACACCATAATGTTATATTTGCACACCATAATGTTATATACGCATTATTTCATCTTATTTGTGCACATTATCATTTTATTATTGCACTTTATAATCTTATTCATGAACGGGAACACAAAAAAGGCAACCATAAATAGCCTATGCGGGATTTTGAACTCGAACCTTTGTGCATGGGCACATCGTTATACTATTTTTGAACTAAAAGGCTTTTTATGACGCATATCGTATCAAAGTACAAAACCGCCATAAAAATAGCAACCCATAAAGAAAATATTTGGTAGAAAACTTACTTTACATTAGGAAAATGCACATTTATTAATAATAATCTTTATTGTATTATTTGTTTACTTTATATTTTGTAATCTCATATTTTTCACTTTTTAAAATAAAGACAAAAAATGTGATGTAGCATACTTTGTTGCATTTTGTAATCTTGTAGATGCACCTTATAATATTATTTCAAATAAAAATTACGGGCTAAAATATGTAATTTTTATAATTTAAATAAGGGCAATATTGGTAGAAATAGAAAGTTTGGGGGAGGCGTGTGAAATTTACCCCATAATTATGGTCATTTAACCATTTTCTCATTTACTCATAAAATTAGGCCTATTTACACCAAAATTATGCCCATTTATTCATTACTCATTTAATTAGGCTCATTTACCTTTAAATTAGGCCCATTTACATCCAAATTAGACTATTTTCACTTTAAGAGGGATTTTCATCTTAAGCCTCATTTTCATTTGAACCTTTACCTATATATATATATATATATATAGGGTTTACTTCAAATATAAAAACTCCTTAACGTGTAAAATATGCTTAAGGTGTAAAATTCCCTTAATTAACATCATTGGGCTCGTTTATGCATTCTCGAATTTCGCTGGGCCTGTTTTGGCGTTGGGTTGTCCATTTTTTTTAACTCTGTTTCATCTGTTTCCCTTTCGCTTAGCTCATCGTTATCTCTCAATCTCTCTCAGGTCTCTCGCCATTTGAGATCTCTCCCTCGCTCGACAATGGCGACGACGGTTTCCCTGCCTTCGACGGTGGATTTCTAATGGCTGGACAATCATCGGCGAAGGTGACGGTGGGAAGACGATGGAGTCATACGACAGTCATCGGCGCCATAGACGACATTGATGGGAATCGAGCCTCATCGAGGAGAATCTCTACAAATTGACTTCGATTCAGCGATTTTAGGTACAATCCTTCACCCTCCTTCTCTGTGCTATCTTCCAAGCCTTTATTCAACTTGTTGGTGTTCCAATGGCTGTTGTAGCCTAGATTTCAGACTTTTTATGGTTAGGGTTTCAGGGTGTTGTCCCAAATCGAAGAGAGCGAAAGTCGATTTTGGTTTAAAAAAATTTTCCAAAAACTATTTTTTTAATCCCTTGTTCTCTAGTTCTTCCTTCTGTCATTCTCTTGGTGTTGCACTGTGCTTGATGCGTTGTTGTATGTTGTACAGGAACAAGCTAGCTGATGAAGATGGGTGATTACCTGATTCTAGAATACACTGATTGGATTCCTGTGCTGGACTCTGATGCAACAGATGAACATCATTTAATGTGTTTTGACCTCCTTTCACAAAACTTGGCTCCTTTGACGAAACATGGGATGTACTAGATTTGTGCAGATCATGGTGCTGGCTTTCCACTATAAGTGGGAAGGTGTAATCTTTAATGAAGTCGTGAGCAAAACCATCTTGAGAAGGTTGTGCACTTGAAGGAACTCCAGGATTTTGATTAAGAGGATAACTGGCTTGAACATTTGGGTGACTGCAGGTTATAGATTGAGGTGCCAATTGCAAAAGTCCATGTGAAATGGGAGAGGGGTATCTGATTTGACCAAATTGGAATAGTGTAGGCTGTTGTGGATGCATATGGGTATGTGATGAACCAACTTGGTGAGTTAGTTGCAAAGGCATCTGAATAGAACCAATCTGTATAGCTGGAATTGGGGATGGTATCAAACTGAAGCACATGTTGTCTTTTTGTTCCATTTCTGTATCATTAGACATGAAAGTTCAGTTGAAGGTTCACTGCTTTGCTGAAAGTTCAGCTCAATCTCCATCTGCTGATTTTTTTTCTCACTGCACTGCTGAAACTTCATCTAATGAAAGTTCACTGCATTACAAGCCCTTTACATTGCTGAAACTTCAGCTACTGATTTTTTTTCTTCAACTTAAAGTGCAATTAGAAAAAGCTCACCTTTGTGCCATGTGCCCATGACATTATTTTATCATGTCTAAATTCACAAAATAAGAGAATCTGTCACCAAGTTCCTTGTTCTTTGTTTAAAAATGCCTGCAATTATGACTTTTAGCTTATTTTTGCATTTAATTTAGTTTAGGTTGCACAATTGTATTCTAAAATTGCATTAATATGCGTGATGTCCGATTATAAGCCTATTAGCTCAAAATGAAAGAGCAATGTGCCTACGCACAAAGATGCGGGTTCAAATCCCGTATAGACTATATATCTATGTTTATCGCTTTGAAGTACTATGTTTCTCTTCATGAATAAGAGTGTAAAGTGCAAAAATAAAATTGTAATGTGCAAATATAAGAACATAAAGTGCAAAAATAAAATTGAAATGTGCACACTTAGAATACAAGTGTGCAAAAGTAAGATACACTTGTGCAACTGTGAAGTGCATTTGTGCAACTGTGAAGTACATTTGTGCAATTGTGAAGTGCATTTGTGCAATTGTGAAATACAGTTGTGCAACTGTGAATTGAAGTTGTGCAACTGTGAAGTGCATTTGTGCAATTGTGAAGTGCTTTTGTGCAACTGTAAGTGCAAATATAAGAACATAAAGTGTAAAAATAAAATTGTAATGTGCACATTTAGAATACAAGTATGCAAAAGTAGGATAAAATTGTGCAAATTTAAACTACAATTGTGCAAAAGTAAGATACAATTGTGCAGATTTAGAATACAATTGTGCACATTTAAAATACAAGTGTGTAAAAGTAAGATACAATTGTGCAGATTTAGAATACAATTGTGCAAAAGTAAGATCATAATGTGCATGAATAAGACAAAAGATGTGCTTTCGAAATCGATGTTTTAATTTATTTTTTTATTTTTATTTGTACTTTTGAGAGTTTGGGTTTACCTCTCGCATATATAATTTAAGTTGATATATGTGAGTTTGAAATCGATTTTTTTACGTATAACAATTTCAAATTAAAGTGCATACTTAAGGTTAAAAAGTGCATAATTAAGGTTAAAAAGTGCATAACTAAGATTATAATGTGCATGATTAACAATTTGGGATTGGTGCGTTCTTCTTTATAATATAACCTATGTGGGATTCGAACCCACATCTTTGTGCATACGCACATCGCTCTACCAATTGAGCTAATAGGTCAAAAAAATTTAAGGGTAAATTGAGGGTTTAAGGCCATTGAGATAAAGCACATGACTGCTGACATGGATTCCTTTGTGAATCATTGTAACATGAAGATGTGCTTACTGCTAAATTGCTTTCTATTACCTAATTCTCTAGAGTGTTAAGATAAAGATTACTCCTAAAAGCAGTCCCTTGTCCAATGAACTTCTAAATGAAGAAAAAATCTCTAGTGCTCCTCCACGCATTTGATCACAGCTTGCTGTGAGCTCATGGTCACTTACCTCAATCTGAAATGCTTATGATAATAAGTTCATAAACAAGCTTTTATACGAACTTGTGCTTGACCCATGACCTGGTTCTGGTTTTCTTTGACAAGGAGCTGGTGGTCTTAACCAGCTAGGTGGTGTGGCAACATCATCATTTAACTGATCAAAATCATTCTGCTGTCCTCTGCAGAAGAAAAGTAAACGATCTGCATCTTCTTTCTCAAAAGAAGCAACTGCCAAACCCTGGATGCTGGCAATACCCAGTGTAACGAGACTATGGTAAGAAATTTCAAGTGCCAGCTGCCTCAAAACCTAAAAGAAATGAAGCAGGAACATCAATACAAGTGCAGAAGGGGAAAACACAAGACTGAACAATGAACTTGACCCCTACATAAGAAACATCAAGTTCTGTATGCTTCCTTTTCAAGGAAGAAGCCTCTAGAACTAAAAATGGAAGACTACCTTAATCTTCATAGCAGAACTCCTTAGGAAAAAGAAGCGCATTTTCACAGAATCAAATCAATGAAACATCTCCATTATTTCCATTAGATGCACAGAAACACGGAGGGAAAAGATGCAAGGCACTTAAATGTGGATTAAGATTGAGTTAAACGCAAAACTTTATATGACGCAGCATGGCATTTTCAACAATTTGTTAATCAACATAATACTTATGAAATGCTAAAGAATAGTGGTGTATCAATTGCTAGTTTAAAATTGTAGACACAAGGATTTGAAGTAACCTCGTTCATTATTCAAAAAAGGAGCTCAAGTCAACAGCGCAAAATTTATCATTTTGAAACTACATAGAAATTTCACGAATAAAACTAGAGTATCCAAGGGACTTGGAACAATCAAGAACAAACCTGCAAAGCCCATGATGGAACTTTCATGCAAACTTCGAACACCGTAGCCCCGCATGCAATTGAAGCAGATTTTCGAGGATCAAACAACTGCAAGTTAGTTTCACCCACAGTGGAAACTACATGAACTAGATCGTTGCCTTCAATGGCCTCCTTCTTTATATGGTTCTCCAAGAGCTAAGAATGCAATGAGAAAATATCAAACACGTCAGCATGAAAGTAAGTACCAATAACTTCTAAGCATCATGAATGAAACAAACCATTAATACAGCATCAGCAAACTACCTGATAATCAAAGCAAGTTTGCGCACTGCCAGATACCAAGAGAGAGATATGGGCAGAACTAGAAGTTGAAATATCACACCGCATGGTAACAACACCTCGAGAGAATGTCCCTGCCTGAAGTGGTGGCGGAGGTGCACTGAAGTATAATGATATTTTGCCATCAGCATGTTAGACAATAAAAAGAGTTGGCACGTTTAATTTTAAAGGATCAAAAGATCTCTCTTAACATAATTTAGAATCAATCCTTGCCAAAAGTGCAAACTAAGAAACCATGTCACTGAAAGTAGCCATAGGCAATTCAAAATGTAAGTAATCATGAAATTTCATCTAATTCGTCCTTTTTCATCCAAGCATCAACAAAGCTAGGTTAAATCAGTAGATTAACAAAATTCTCATTATCTATAATGTATGAAATCCCCTCACTAGTTGCATTTCCCCAACAGTATCATGTTCTGTTTCTCCATATCTATCCTATAATCTTTAACATAGATCTGTGCCTAAACATGTCATTTCACCATACCAAATATCTGCATTCTTTCCTAGTCTGTGTTGGTGGACTTTGGATATTTTTAATCAATACATAATAGCAACATGAACATGAATACTGACTGTGTATGATTTTATCTAATAACAGCATACTTGAAACGATTATGAAGTTTGCTTCCACGCATCTGACAGAAGGAATATAACAAAAGAGGACAATATCAGAGCTTGTTAAAGAAAGAAGCATGTCAAACTAAATAGATAAATGATAGCAGTCTTCAACAGGCTGACACTCAAAACAACAATAACTTACATCACATTATCAGTGCTTAGTAGCAACCTCAAAAACCGTTTTCAGGAAATATTTTTGACACAACTATCTCGGAAGGGGCAGGTAAATTCCTAACTAACTCCATACAAATACAGTTTTTGGTTATTGACATCCCTCTTGGAATTTACAGAAGAAGCAACTACTGTTGCCAGCAGATACCATTAAATAAAAGGAAAGACCTCCAACAAGAAACAAATTGATGCAATAGAAGTTGAAATAGTCATGACTCGTCACGTTGATAAAATATTATTTTAAAAAAAAAAGATATGCCGTTTATTCTAAAGTATGTGACTGTTTGTTTCTCTTTTACGTTTAAACCTTGAACCACTGCCAATGACCAAACTGCCACCACTGACATTCCTAATTCCATCCCAACCTAAGCTCTACTTGACACTTGCCTGCCCTGTCTCCTGTCCCAATAGGAACCCACTAAGGGGTGCGAAATAATCCTTCACTAGTGAGCACATCAGTGAGGGGTGCAGCATTCAGATCTGTATAGGAGTCCAACTGTCCAAGTATGTAAAATCACAACCCTTAGTCCCGACTGCCTAGGAAGCAGGCAGGCAAGCAGCTCACCCCAGCCCTGTGGGCCCTTGAAGTAGAGTAACGATCAACGAAACCTGCAGAGGTAGCCACCTGCCTGTGAGGAGCTTGTGATCTTACAAGGCCCAATTTTTATGATTTGTGATTTTGCAAAACATCAACATTGTCAACTCCCCATGGCGTTGATGAATATAGAAAAAGTGGTGTGGCATGTGTAATAGAGGAAGTGGTGTATGAAGCAGAAAAAAAAAATCCAGCAATGGCAGCAGTCATCAGCTGCAATATCAGCTCGTCACGTTGATAAAATATTATTCAAAGCAACCATAAATGGTTCTAACTAGACAGTAAGATCAAAGAAAAAATATTAGCTTGGTTGTTAATTTCTTACTTGAATGAGCTACATCTGAGCTGATCCCACACCATCTCACGGTTAGAGCTTGCCCTCACTTTCCCTGTGGAGTGGCTTCAGTTTCGGCTTCAGAGTAGAATCATTTGCAACTGCAGCATCGCCATTCGAACCTCTTGATTCGGTTGATGAAATCCTAAATTTGAGACCCTAAATCCAAATCCTAAATCCTAAATCAAAATCTGAAACCCCAAATCCAATCCTAAATCAAAATATGAAACCTCAAATCCAAATTTGAAACCCCTAAATACAAATCTGAAACCCCATTAACCATTAGAACTACTAAGCCCTAAATTCAGCAAATCAAATCTAATAGGCATGTGTTGTACATCCCACCGACATAAACAGTGATTAAAAAAATTGGGGGAAAGAGATGAAACCTAGAGTTGTTCTTGGTGGCCTCCATGACCTTCTCTAGATATCCTTCAATCGGAGGCGTCAATGTCGCCATAAAGCGATTCGTCGGGACCAAAGTCGCACGCCTTCAGGTGCTCCGGTAAAGCCTCAATGGCCTTCTTCTTCAACGTCAGGAGCATCGTCTCTGGCTCTCTGCCTTCTGCCTCACCCGATGCGCAACAGCCACCAATGATTGAAGATCAGAGATATCACTTACCTACCAATGATTGAAGATCTTGTGAACGAACGAGATCTAGATTGAAAATCTGAGAGTGGATGGAGAAGCGCGGGCCAGGCGAGAGGATGAAGACGATCCAATCCCGGTTCGATTTTTTTATTTAAAAAACCAGGTCCGTGTGTCTAGGGGTGTTATGTGAGACAAGCTACTCGTGATCGGCTCGGGTTCGGCTCGTATAAAACTCGACTCGAGCTCGTTCATTTTCTAAACAAGCCGAGTATGAGCACATTTTTAAGCTCGTTCCAAAGCTCGGCTCGTTCGAATTAAACTCGAATAGCTCGAATTTTATGAAATTTCTAAAATTTTCTTAAAGTTATTGTATAATGAGCAAGTAGAATGCCTAAAGCTAAAAAAAAAAAGCTCGGTTCGAGCTCGCTCATTTCCTAAACGAGCCGAATATGAGCACATTTTTAAGCTCGAGTCAAAATTTAGGCTCGGCTCGAGCTCTTTCATATTCTAAATGAACTAGATATGAACAAGTAATACTCGGCTCGTTCGACTCGAATAACAGCCCTACGCGTGTCCGGTTTTCCACCAAAAACCAAAATTTTACGCGTTAAGCATATTTTACACGTTAAGGACTTTTTACATTTTAAAGCTTCCCTATATATATGGGAATGATCATTTGTAAACACTCCCTATAATACAATTTGTGAACAAATCTAAGCCTTATGATTGTGTTAAATGGAGGGTGGAGATTTAATCTTCCTTTTCTATTTTTTATTTAAAAAAATGTGGGACCCACACCCAATACTCACCCCACTCTCATTGCAATTTGTAAGTGCGCGCGTGTACTACAGAAAACGGTTTTTTTTTATAAATAAAAATAATTTGACAAATTAGAAAGTGGGGGTTAGTTGTGGCAAATTCCAAAACTCAGGGCCTTTCAAATAGAAACCGGGATTTGGAGAGTACCCATGCGAGATTAGTAGATTACATCACACCCAATTCGAGCAAGGTCAATATTCCGGCATGTGATCGACATCATTATTCAATTGATGCCTCAGATCGAAATCACAAAGCTTCAATCAATAGCCGCCCAATTTGAAGAACTCAGTGAAAGAATCGTTATAATGTTATTTTCCCTACACCGAAACATTTTGATAAATACCAATAATTTTGGTAAACGCATTCATACATATGAAAAAACTTTTACTAAACAGTTTTTTTCACTTAAAAAATCACGAGTGCATTAAGGAAAATTTTATTACTCACAAATTCGCTAATTTATACGAATAATTTCTCATCAATCCATGAATAATCCAAATTATGCGTTCTTATTTAATCGCACATTACCCAACCGTAAATACGAATATTGTTACTCAAAATTTCGTTCATTTTTACGATTAATTCATCACCAATCGATGAATAATTGCACAATTTGGATGAATAAATTATGCTTTCCTATTAAATCGCACATTACTCAACCATAAATTCAAGTATTGTTACTCAAAATTTTATTAATTTCTATGAATAACTCATCATCAGTCGATGAATATTTGTAGAATTATGATGAATACATAATGAGCCCCTATTTAATCGTACATTACCCAACCACAAATATGAATATTGTTACTCAAAATTTCGTTCATTTCTACGAATAATTCATCATCAATCGATGCATATTTGCATAATTTGGATGAATAATTCATCATATATCGATGAATAGGTTTGTTATATATATGTATGTGCATAATTCCTCCTATTATTTATTTATAAAAGATATAAAAAAGCTAAAAAATAAACGAAAACAAAAAAACATTAAAAATTTAAAAATTAAAATCAAATATGGACTATGGAGTATACCGTTATGAATGGGAGGGGATTGTTCAATCTGGGGCTTAGCCACGCGCGTGGAGGGTTAAAACGGATGGGGTCCCTTTTTTTAAAAAAAAAACAATTTAAATCATTATTTAATCTAGGCCTTTCATTTTTTCAAATCCAATGGTTCAGATTTGTTTACAAATTCATCCTAAGAGGTGTTTTCACCATAACCATCCTCTCTCTCTCTCTGTGTATATATATATATATATATATATAATGGATCAAATGTTTACAAGTCTTAACATGTTTTGTGTTAACAAATCTGAGGCGTTGATTGGGTAAAAATGAAAGGCTGAGATTTTTCTGTAATTTTTATTAATTAAAAATAAAAATGAAAAAAATAAACCCCATAGCTCTACAAAGTCGCGTGTATCACAATCTCAACCCTAACCACAATCCATCATCTTCAAAAGGTGGAAGCGATGGCGATGGGAACACCGTCTCTTCTATCGCCCTCCTCGCCTCGCCGCAACCCCTGGACCTCGGCTTGCTCCGATGAGATCTCGAGCCTCGCGCACCACCTCTACTAATCCCACCGCCTTCCAATCGTCTCTCTCCGGCGCACCGCCTCTACTAATCCCACCGTTTTCTTCGAGAAGTGACCGAAATCAAATCTGTCGGCCTACCAATTATGATTTTCGATGAAGCCGACTCCGCGAATCGGTCCTTTCTGTTCTTAATTTTTCTTTCTGGGTATTGTGGAGAGTCCTTGATGTCTTATGATTGTGATTTGTAATGGCATGGATTGGGATTTTCAGTTTCAGAATAAAGAGGAGCCGAAGACGCAGAAAGGTCGGCGTTTGAATGAGAAAATCAAATCCAGATCCTCGTTTTTACTGTAATCTGTTTGTGATTGCATCTGAAATCTGTCAGCAATATCAATTTGTATTGGTAAATTGAAATTGCAACCCAATACTTAGATCCATATCCCTTTGTTCCTTCTGTGGGGATCGGTGTTGATTTCCAATGGCCCAGATTTGTATTGGTAAATCTGTTTGTTCCTTCTGTGGGGATCGGTGTTGGTTTCCAATGGGATTACTTAGATCCATATCCCTTTGTTCCTTCATAGTTTATATTCGGTGATAATAAGCAATTATTCGGTGGAATTCATATGATTGTTCTATTAGTCTCATGTTCAGAGTCACTATTCGACAAGTTCATAGTTTCTATTCGGTAATAATAAGGAATTATTCGGTGATAGTAAGGAATTATTCGACAAGTTCACAGTTTCTATTCGGTAATAATAAGGAATTATTCGGTGATAGTAAAGAATTATTCATATGTATGTGGTTAATTAGAGGTGGAAATCAAGAATTACATTTATATATTCTTTTAACCTAGCGAATAATTAATGTCAACTTGGCGAATAATTACTATCAGCCTAGCGAATAGTTGAAAAATTGACCAACCATTTTGCTATTATTGATAACTCATATTTATAGACGAATAATAACAATCAATTTAGCGAATAATTACTATTATCCTAGCTAATATTTACTATTATCCTAGCGAATATTTTCATCGAACGCATAGTGGAAGCAAAATCTCCTCATCCCCACCAAAAAAAAAACGTTACCTAAAAAAATCAACGCACGCGCTTCCTTTACAGCAAGTTGACTATTAAAGTGGTGGGACCTACTCTTTTTTATTTAAATAAAAAGGGAAAGTCTCAATTAATCTCACCCATTCATTTCTAATCAATCATTGGTCTATATTTGTTAACACAAAACACAATAAGGGGTGTAAACACCTGACACAACCTCTCTCTCTGTCTCTCTATATATATAATTTTATTTTTCATTTACAAATAGCTTTTTTTTTTTCATATAACCTATTTTTGTCAACTATCTATATTCCACCATCTATTTTCTATAGATTTTTAATTTTATAATAATTTATAAACGTGATATATAAATACCTTCCTTTGCCTAATTTTATATCGTATCTTCTATAGTATAGATGCCTTGATTCACCATCTATTATATATATATATATATATATATATATATATATATATATATATATATATATATATATATATATATATATATATATATATATATTTAATTTTATAATTTAGAAATAACTTTTTTCCCCAATATTTATTTGATATTTGATATGTTCATATAACCTATTTTTGATATATTAATATAACCCCGACCCTCAGTAATCCGAACAAATTATATCGATGCAAATGCAACAAATGAATACGGATAATATTGAATACATTTACCCTATACTACATAATACTCATAAATATATTAGAAAAATCGTGTACCTATTAATTATAGATGTTTATATATACACTTTCCTTTCATTGTAATAAATAGATTTGGCTATATTGGACAAAGGTAAGTTCGGATGGATATATTAGATAGATTGACTTTATTGTACACAATGATTATCCACTTTCTTTTCTTTGATTATCCACTTTCTTTTTATTTCAATATATTTGATATATTGGATTGATATATTTGAAGTTAAACTTGAAAACAATCTTTTCCCAAACACCATTTTAAACGATGGAATATATATATATATATATATATATATATATATATATATATATATATATATATATATATATATATATATATATATATATATATATATATATATATATATATATCCACCGGCCGTGTGGACCACATCATCACAACACCGATTCAATCGATCTACTCTCACCTCCGCAATGTTAGAACAATACACCATCAAAGTGCGGATTATTCGAATGTATGCAAGGACATATTCGAATATCCCCCACACGAAATTGCCACTACAAGTGTTTTCTATCTACTATTATCAGGTTATACATGTATAAATATGGATTTTTCTAAAAAGCGCCATGGCGCGGGCATGGGACTAGTTTTAATATAAAATGGTATCAATTTATGATAATACAATATCATTTTTTTCCCGTTTAAAAAAAATGAAATATCTGGAAAAAAAATAACTAAATAAGGATAGGAAACGCTATATAATAAACATTAAGTCAATATTATGGTTGTTATATGAGTCGAGTAGCTAGACCTTAGCTCGGATTCTACTCAATAAAATCTTGACTCGAGCTTCATTTACTAAATGAGTTAAGCATGAGCAGATTTTCAAGCTTGATTCAAATATTGGCTCTAGCCGAGTTAAGCTCCAATTTTATAAAATTTTATAAGATTTCCTTGAAGTTATTATGTCATTACTCATGAGCAAGTAATTAAGGTTGCACAATACTTGAAAAAAACTCAGTTCTAACTTGTTCATTTACTAAACAAGCCCACTCAAGCTCAATTTGTTTCTAAACGAGCTAATATAATCAATCAATACTAGACATGTTCGGCTCGAATAACAACCCTAGTCATATGTAACTTGTTGCACTCTTAACATATAATAATGTGTAAAGACATAAAAAAAATTAAAATTGCGTAACTTATTATCTAATTGTCTAAATAATTAGTATAATCTCTCATTTCGAAGCTTTCGAGATGAATCATAGTATGTGAATGTTAATTTATGTAAAATGCAAGATCATTATAGTCTATTCAAATAAAATACTTTTTACTCAGATGTTGAATCATGACTTATTTTATATCGAAACGACGCTATCGACGAGGAGAACACACCTATGTGATTCGTCAAATGAGAAGGAGGACATACGACCCCATAGCCCCTGGCTCCGCCACTGGTTTGAGCCTCTATTGATTTAATTTTTTTGTGGAGGGTGGGGATCGATAGTGGGAATAATATATTTTTTTATTGAAAAGCCTCATGTACATTGCTCGATCCAACTGAGTCGGAATCTTCTGCCTCCGAATATTTACTTTTTCTTGTCCCTTTCTACAAACTCGCATATTTTTTATATTCTTTTAATCTTTTTTATTTTTTTATTTTTTTTTAATTTAAAGATTGTGAGAGAAAGGAGTTTGGAAAATAGGAGAAGAGATACATTTAATTACATGAGACTTGGTGTCAATCCAACTTGGGAAGCTATTTCTTCAAACCAAATCTTATCCCTTTGCTAGCTTGCTTAAAAAAAGATGGAATTAACAACTAGCATAGAGGGTAGGAATTCTATAAAAAAAATTCACAAAATAAGAAAAATTTTTATAGGAAATGATAGTGAATATACCCCAAAAAAAACCGACGTTGGAAAAAATAACACCCCATACAAAATTCACAAAAGTGACAAATTTGGAGGTTAATTGCAAAAATAATCAGTGACGCCGACATGATATTAGGAGCAAAACGGGATCAAAAGGAAGAGGGGATCATTAAATGCAACCAAAATGGAGGAAAGAGGGGTTAGCAGGTTTTCAGATGAGAGAGGAAAGAAGGGGACAAGAGACGGGGCATCAACTTTTCGAATTACAAACGACTCGTGATCAATTGCATGCCAAACAATATAGAATACGTGACAACAAATTAATATTGCGTGCCAACTGAAATCGTGCTATCATCGTACAATATATAATAACGAATATGGGTAAGTTTGCTTACGATTTTCGTTTTACAACCCTAATTATTGTCCACCCTCTTCATATCCCCAATCAAAAGTGATAAGATCGTCTTATTCTCTTTCATTCACAAGGGAGAAAGGGTTGGTCATTGTCACTCTCGTATCCAACGGGCAGTGGAAACGTAGATGAGGTAAATGGGTACATGTTCAAGGGGAGAAATTCCTACAAAGCCCTGTAGTTTTGGGGTGGACTCCGCCTGCTACGAGTTGGAGTTTGGGGCACTCTCGCGGGGGAGAGTGGGAGACCTTGTAGTTTAGAGCGCTCAAGAACATGATTATGGAGAAGCTAGAGGTGGATTCCGCCCGCTACAAATTGGAATCACAAAAACATCACTGCTCAAGGGTGAGAGGGAAATTGGAAGGGGCGTCACTGAAGTTTGATCGGGAATTACAGATAAACCAGTTATCAGTGGTTTTTAGGACTGCATGTTTTTGTTGGTTTTAGGACTCGTAGCATAGCTAGCGTTGGTTTTAGGACTCATACCTTTGTTTGCTTTAACCGTGGACTTTATGGTCTTCTTAGCCATTTGTAGGTGTCAACCATTATTAGCATGGGAATTTATTTGGATGTCACATATTTAGTCGTTGCTAACACATAGCATATTATACATGTCATGAAATTGATGTGTGTTGTTATATTTGGACTTGGGTCTATCTGTCGGTTTCATAAGATTTTGCATGAGAATCTATTATGATGCCACATATCTAAACGTTGGTGGCATATCAAATGTATTTGCTAGCACATGAAACATTTGCCATATTATGCATGTACAATGAATTGGTCTGTCTTTTCCTACATACTCTACCAATGATCGAAATAGAGCTCAAATATGCATATTCAAAACAAAATTACTAGTGATCTGCATTTACACATAGTCACAACAAGGACATAGACGTTTGGAGAAACATGAGAGAGAGAGAGAGAGAGAGAGAGAGAGAGAGAGGACGTTTGCGTACAACCCCTCGATTACATACTTCAATGCAAAAGAAGATCAAAGAAACGTATTTTAAAACAGCCAAATATGAGGAGCTGTGTTTAACGTGATATTTTGACACCCACGTCAAGTAAGCGCTGTCAGGGATGACCCTAGTCATCCGTCGAAAAAAGAAGGCCCAAGAGGAGTCGGTTTTACTATCCTCCTCATCGCTATTAAGACATATTACCTATTTCCCTATGACTGTTGTCAAGCACTTTGGTTGTCTTGTCTGGTTGATTGGTTTTCGTGGCGGTTTAAGTTTCAGTCCCTGTCATATCTGTGCCATTAGTGTCAATTTTTGTGTCAATAGTTTTAATAGTCGTGACAGGTGATTTGTTTTCCATGCCAAATATGGCTTTTGCCGGGACAGAGTTGATATTCTTAAAGTTCTTCCACGCATCTATTTTCAGTTCTATTATTGAATCCACCACCAAGTCATTAAGGACATCACCTTCGGCTAAGTTGTTTGTTGGAGACAAATCCACCAAGATTGTCCAGGAGCCAATTTGGGTTCCAATTTCTTTCAACAAAATGTACAATAGAGAGGGCCAAGCTTGTTCTCCACCGGTAGAGTTAAAAAAACTTGAAAGCTTCCCAGTCGGAGTCATCATACACTGGAAATGGATTGCCTCCCTTCTTCTTCATGTGGGAAAGGTACGTCAATTCCAACTTGTAGCAGGCCATGAGAGGCGTTCACCTTGAACTTTTTAATGATCATTCTCCTCACCTCCCCAAACTGTAGGTCGGGTCTCATCTATCAACATTGCTCTGTGAGAATTTTACCTTCGAACAACAACCTTGTCCACATTCTCATCGATCATTGGACACGAGAGTGAGAAAGACCGAACCTTTCTCCCCTACTAAAGTAAGAGAGGAAGATGGTTTTTTCACTTTCCGCGGCGGGGGGGGGGGGGGTTATAAAGAGGAATGAGGGTAGTGATGACCATAAAATGAACATCGCAATCGTTAATATATATTGTTTGATGTTGTAACGTGTCACCCTTTGTCTAGCACACAATAATCGGTTGTTGTCTCGTATTTATTATTGCATGGCATGTAACTGGTAACTGGATCCACCATTGCTTCCCGATTCACCTTCAATAGCACCCATTTTACTTTCCCTCCCAACCTTAAAGCTGTGAAGTTTTTGTGATAGATTTGTGTCTGCCTTAACTAATTTTATAAGTCCCTGAAACCCCTCCAAACCAATCACCTCTCCCTTCTTTTATTTTTTGGGCGGGAACTTTAGATGCATTAAATACATGAGCTACATTTAATTCTTATCAACTCATCCCCCTCTCTCCTCTCCTTTTCCATGCAGTTTCTGTCCATTTTTTTAATTAGCTCGCCTCTCACACAACTCACAATTGGCTCTGCACAACCTCTTCACATTGTCTCTTTATTTATTTTTTTGGTAACCTTCAACCATGTCATTGGGTTGATATAAAATTTACAAAAGTGACATCCTCCCACCCCCATTACAAATTATGTAGTAGTAGTGCTTTTTTTGCAAAGTCCTCGTCTTTTTGGTATATTCATGCAAATTGGCCAAATATATATCAAAAGTTTAAAAAAAAATATACTTTAACATCTTCTCTAATCAAATCCTAAAAATCCAATGGAAATTGTGGCATTATGGTCTGTAGATAATGTGAAATTGAAAGCGATTTTAAGCTCTTGACTGCTACTATTGTTGACTATAATGGATCAAAGATGAGCCGAATCTTCCATTTCCTGAGCTGGAAGCTGATTTGGAAGCCGATCCCTAAAAAGGTCTTCGAAAGTTGGTGGATTTGGTGCGTTGATGGGATAGAGATCAAGTAACCATTCTGGAATGGCTCAATGGAAAGGACTTGCGGGTAGTACCCAAAGGTCCCTAGTTCGAACCCCGGAAATGGCCGCTCTTTATTTAAAAATTCAAGGGATAGAGATCAAGTACGGAGCATATGGAGTTTGGACGGGGTCAACCAGATTTTTGGGAAGCCGGGACGTTGGCTTGCTTTTTGCTGATTATGGGAGCAATTAGATCAAATTTCATTATAGGTATGATCATGTTGTTCAACTCATGATTACTAATTCTTTGAATATGTTAGCTTGTATAAATATAGGAAAGAGGGACGAAGAGGGTTGCATTTGCTCTCTCCTCATGCTGATTGAAATATTGAATGCATTCTAACTCTCTTGTCCTCTTTGGTTTCTGAGCTTATGTTTCTCCCACCCATGGCATCTATGGGAAGAGAAAAAGGGAATTAAGTTGCATCAAGAAGCTTCTTAGGGAGACGAGCCTCTACCTATAGGGGTTCAAAAGAACCTAGGCCTATGGCCATTACGATAAAAATCCTGATGGGGCTCATTGCCAAAGGGTTTAGACGTCTCCAAAAGAAGCAAACCTACTTCTCTCTATTTCATCTTTGATGGAAGGAGTTCTGATGGTTCGAGCTCTTTAGTCAAACTAACCCAGGTTTTCCCACTCTCTCTTTTTAGCATCCATCTATCTCCCTGCATTTGGATGTGCTTCTATATAGAGGGGTTATGGATCCAAAAGCTTATATAAAAGTTGGGTTGGGTTCATGAGCCCTTCTAAGGTGACCCAATGGGAAAAGAAACGGACATTCTTTTTTTGAAGATGCTGCCCTAGTGAAAAGTGCAATCATGTTTGAACAAATTGTGTTATAGGTTTTTGTAACTGAAAGACAAGAGATGGGTGTTCTTTTTTATATCCATCTCCCGTCTGTGGAAATTTGGTTTCTTGATCATTTTTTATGTAGAATCTGACCTTGTGTGGTGTTAGGCACTGTTTTATTTGATCACTCATACCTCGTCGGTTACTTCATGACCCACAGAGTGTGCGTTACATACTCCGCAATCGCAAATTAGCCTATTGAAATGGATCATTCTAATGAACTAACTCACTTTTGAAAATTCTCCCATCTATGTGAACCTTTATTGTTTGAAACCAACTTTTTCGCTTGTAAGTCGACATGCTACCTTATTGAAAGATTGTATGAACCGCTTTCTGCTATCTTTGGGATATATATTCAGAAACTTATGTTGCTTGATAAATATCCTCTACAATGGGTTTACTTTTATCCAATTCATGAAATTGTGTGCAACAAAACCATGCAAAAATACACGAGTTCAATATCAAATTAAAACTTTCGGAACCAAACGATTCTTGAATGCTTTGGTCATATTGAGTTGTATTAATGAATGGGGGTCATACTTGCACAGAAATACAAATGCCCACATACTAAAATTGAAACAAAAGTTACAAACCTTTGGGATAAAAAGGTCTGGTTTCAAGGGGATTGTTGTCTTATGAAAAGCACATCACATGTCCCATTAACATATCACAGTAGAAGTACATTTCCCACATGCCATTTGAATGAAATATATTATTACCAAAACTTCAACCACACTCTTCATTCTGGTGGTGTATGGGCCGCCTCGGGAGCAGTGCAAGAATGAATAATGGGAGCTATTGTCTCAAATTGCGGTCTTATCTCCATACCCATGTGTTGTGGTTAGAGATCTAAATGAAACCCAAAATAGCCAGGAAAACTAGGTGGTGTTGAACCACGCCCAAATAGATTCACCACAATATCTTAGCGTCATTTAAGAGTGATGCATCACTTCTGGATATACTCTCTACATGAAACTGGTTTAATTGGAGGAAAAAACCAAGTGGATCGGATAATTTATATGAAAAGTTTGACCGAGTCCTGATTCATCACAAAGTGATATAAATATTCCTACACTTAAGTACTCACAATCACGCATTCACATATTCCGACCATTGTCCAATGTCTTTTGAGCTGTCAAATGGGAACAGGAAGCCCTCATCATTCAATATAGAAATATGTGGATACAAAGATCAAATTTTAGAAATGTTATTGTCCAAACATGGAGGGCTAATTATCAAGGTTCAACTATGTTCAAACTATTGTACAAAACTAAGGTGTTTACAAACCTAGTTAAAAATGGAATAGATCTACATTTTACACCATATTCAAATAGGCTGAAGACAACATGGTCGAACTTCAATACCAATCAATTGAGTCATACAAAACGTTCAATACGGTAAACAATAGTGATTTTTACATAAAAGAGAGAAATTACTTGACTTCTATCAAAAAGTTATTGAACCAAAGGGCAAATGTTAAACGTATTAAGATGACTGGTGCAAATACAGAATATTTTCATAAGGTAGCTACTAGTAGAAGGAATAGGAAAATTATCAAGGAATTGATTTCATTAGAGGGAACGAGTATCTTAGGTGAGGATAACATTAAGAATGAAATACGCTAGGAGTCACCTAGACCTTACGGTATGACCATAGAATACAAGAAGTACTAGGACATCATTGGACCATCGGTGATTAAGGCGGTCAAAGGATTCTTTGAATATGAAAAACGGTCAAAACAAATCTATCACACGTTTATCACTCTACTACCCAAGTGCGATCATCCGACGACTACCAATCATTACAGACCAATAAGCCTTTGTACAACAATCTATAAGATAATTTCAAAAATTATCATAGAAAGGATAAAAACGGTAATAGAGAAAATCATCCACCCTCTCTAAGGATTCTTTTCTCATAGAGAGCAATCCAAGATAATGTTCTTATAGCACACGAGATTTTCCATTCTTTCTGTACCATAAAAATCGAGAAGGATACCTTGTCATAAAACTAGACATGGAAAAAGGATACGACAGAGTCGAATGAAATTTTATCAAGGCAATACTCACATGGTTCGGCTTCCACCAATGGTTCATTGGATGGATAATAAAATGCATCTCGATAGTGTCATTCTCCATATTGGTCCATAATAGGCCAACAAAGATATTTATGCCATCAAGGGCATAAGACAAGGTGACCCCCTTTCACCTTTTCTTTTCATCTCGGGAGCAAAAATCTTATCCCGTAAATTACAAAATGAATTCATAAGCAAAAGAAGCGGAATCGACTTTCAGTGCGGCATTAGGGGACCTTGAATTCCTTTCCTAGCATTTGCCGACGATATGATGATTTTCACAAAAGGAAGCACAACTACTTGCTGCCGATTTAAACAAATAATTGATAATTATTGCTTGATCTCTAGGCAAAAAGTCAATTTTCATAAATCAGCATTTTAAGCAATATTGAGGGTTAATCAAACAAGGACTCTTGATATACAAAGAATTTTGCACATGTCCCACTCATCCTGTTTGTAATCATATTTGGGATGTCAAATAAAAAAGAAAAATAAATAATAAAAGGAAGAAAAAAAGTGAGTTGTTAAAAAATCTACCATTCATGTAGTGTTGATATATTAGAAAATAGACTTATAATTAAAATAATATATTGATGATTGCAATTTGCAATATATATATATATATATATATATATATATATATATATATATATATATATATATATATATATATATATATATATATATATATATATATATATATATAGTGTTGATATATTAGAAAATAGACTTTTGAATTAAAATAATATATTGATGATTGTAATTTGCAATAAATATATATATATAGGGATTGGCTCCGGTGAAAACCTCAAATTATGGTAAAAAACGCGAGGACTACTTTATAGCTTGGTTTATTTGAAACATGTTCTATAAACATCAATCACATGATGACTTTACAACTCAGTTCAACCTACAAACCGTGCTAAAAACTCAAGTTTTAACACATGACTTTATAGTTCGATCAAGCCTGAAAATCGTGCTAAAAAAACTCATGTTTTAAAATTACATAGTGACTTTATAGCTCGATTTTATTCAGAACTGGGCTAAAATTTTTGACTTTATAGATCGGTTCTATTCAGAATCGTACTATAAAGCAAGTAAAGTGGGCTAAAAAGTATGTCCTCATAGGTTTTTACCGCAATTTTGGTTTTCACCGGAGCACACCCCTATATATATAGATGTAGGAAATTAAGGGGGTGTGCTTGGCAACAAAAGTAGCGTTTTGGAGATTTTTGTTTTAATATTATATAGTTTTAAATGAAATAAAGCTAACATTATTTGTCAATTAACGTTCTGGAATTGAATTTCCACCAGCTACCCACCCCAAATTTTTCAGAGCTTTTCCTTTGATATTCACAAATCTTCTATTTTATGAGCTATCATTCAACTAAGGTTACCAAACACATTACTAGCTTAATTTAACATACTTTACACAATAAACCGTTTAGGTTCAGCTATCCTGTAAAAACCTAAACATCGAGATACGAGATAGGCAAATATGCGGAAGCGTATGAAATCGAGCAAGAGAAACATAAATCAGATATGAAGACTCCGCCTTGATTGTAAGATCTTGACGTACTAACTTGCAGGGATGATATTAAAGGATGATGAAAGACAAAACATTGTCTGGGTTTCAAGGTCTTGAAACCAGGACTATATCGTGTGTTCCTTTGCGAATATCTTATTCTATATAAGTCATGGTATGGGCTTTATATGTATATATATCCAAGCTAACCTGCAGGACTCTATTCAAAGAGATGAGCCTTTCATAATGGGCTTGAATATCGAAAGGAATTGGGCTCACATCCATTGTGAAAGATCCCACAATTACCTTCTCGAATCAACCCAATAAGGAAAGAAAGATCCTTGAGGATCAAGGCTTGAAGAAATTGTTTTTCGAATCAACCCAACTGCCGATTTGCACAAGATCAAGGGAGCATCTTCTATAACCGGAAATAATTATTTTCGGAAGAAATTCGAACATCAAACGGCTCCTTTGGTGATCTATTTAAACGGTGCAAATGGAAGATGAAGATCATCGAAGCAAGCATTCATATTCGAGAGCATCAAGCAATACCAAATATTCTCTTTACACGTTGAGCTTAGTGTGATCAGTTTGAGTGTTGAGAGAAACACTAGTCTTTATTGTACAAGTCATTTGATTCACTCTTTGAGTTCTTATACTCGTGATAGCACACTTTGGTGTGTAGTTGGTTCCTCTATTTCACTTGTCAGGTTGAGGGCTAGAATAGAAGCGATGAGGCTTTGTATAGGGGAAGGGAAGTTCTCCTAGGAAGTTCTAGTCTCAAGGAAGTGAAATAAAGAGGTTTGACTCCTACAGGTTGGAGAACCCTAGGCGGGACGTAGGCCAAGTTTGTGCTGAACCTCATTAACAATTCATGTGTTCATCTTTTATTTCCGCACTTACTTTACTGTATTCGATTTTGCTTTGTCAAGATTTGATTGCATATCAAGGTCTTGACAAGTTGGTTTGCAAACTGCCTTGAAGTTTCTTATTTTGCGAAAATCGTACATACTCTATTCACCCCCCCCCCCCTTTCTAGAGTATTGTTTATCACCTTATAGACTCTTCAATTGGTATCAGAGCTTGGCTTACTATTTTTTATCTAACAATCTTGTGAGTTTTTCAGCATGTCTAACATAGGTGATGGAGGATTTGCTCAAGGAAGATCAACCAACCGACCTCCTCTGTTTTGTGGCAACAACTTTGTTCGCTGGAGATCATTGATGCAGATGTTCATCATTGATCAAGACCTTGAGCTATGGGACCTTGTCAATAAAGGGCCACATGTCCAATGAAGACTGTCGATGGAAAAGAAGTCGAGAAGACCAAAGCTGAATTCGCTCAAACCGACCTAGAGAACATTGCTAAGAATTTCAAAGCTATGAATTTACAATATTGTGCTCTTGATGCTAATGAATTTAATCGTGTTTCATCCTACAAAAGTGCCAAGGAAATTTGGGAGAAGCTTATGGTCACATATGAAGGCACAAGTCAAGTCAAAGAGAGCAAGATCAACATCTTTCTCAGACAGTACGAGTTGTTCAAGATGAATCCTGATGAATCAGTGAAGGTGATGTTCACGAGATTTACTCAAATTGTAAACAACCTCGACTCACTTGGGAAAACTTTCTCTAACCCAGAGAAAGTTAGGAACGTTCTCAGGAGCCTCCCAAAAGCCAATTGGGGACCCAAGGTTACTGCAATTGAGGAAGCTCAAGACCTTACTACACTGCCATTATATGATCTTCTTGGAAAGCTCATCACTCATGAAATGATATTAAACGAGGAAGATGGAGAAGTACCTCCAACAACAAAGAATCTTGCCCTCAAAGCAAAGAAAGATCAATCACAATCTGATGGTGACGAAAGTGACGACGAAGATGATCCATTTGTTCTTATCACACGAGGGTTATCACGAATTCTGAAAATGAAGAAGCAATTCTCAAACAGGGAAAATCCCAGATCATCTAGATTCAGAGGTAAGTCACCAAACCCTTCGAAAAAGCCAAAAGTACTAACGTGCTTTAAGTGTGGTGAAACAGATCATCTCGTAAAAGAATGTCCCGTGAAGAAAAGAAACAAGTTCAGAAAGTATGATAAAAAGAAGGCTATGCTAGCAACTTGGAGTGACTCGGATTCCTCAGAAGATTCAGATTCAGAAGGAGACCAAGCAAATCTCTGTCTAATGGCTGAACACGAGTACGAGGAATCAAAATGGATCATGGACAGTGGATGCTCTCGACACATGAGTGGGAAGAAATCTTTATTTCAAGATCTTAAAGAGAAAACCACTGGAACAATTACTCTTGGTGATAAAGGGAAGTGCAGCATCATTGGTATCGGTAATGTTGGTAATTCAAATAGCTGCATCAAGGATGTATATCTTGTTGATGGTTTAAAGTATAATCTCCTAAGTGTTTCTCATCTATATGACAAGGGAAACAAAGTTGGCTTTGACAGGAACAAGTGTGAAGTCAGAAATTAGGAAACTGGAGACCCGATTCTCACGGCTCACAGGCACAACAACACATATGCTATGAATACTGACCATATTGCAGGTATAGAACTCAAGTGCCTCAAGGCCTTGACTGGCGACCAAAGCCTCTGGCACAGAAGGTTAGGGCATGTAAGCTTGCACACTCTTAACAAGCTAAAGACAAGAGATCTAGTACGTGGATTTACCTGATCTAAACTTCAAAAGTGAGGAACTGTGCAATGCCTGCACAAGAGGTAAACAAACAAGAAGTTCATTCAAACCCAAAAAGGTTGTAAGCTCCTCACGCCCTCTTGAACTTTTACATATAGATTTATGAGGTCCTATGCGTGTCAAATCTCCTAAGGGAAAACAATATTATTGATGATTTCTCTCGTTTTACATGGATTTCGTTCTTAAGAGAAAAATATGAGGCTTTGTTCGAGTTTTCTAAACTTTATAAGGAGTTGCAGACATTGAAAAATCTACCAATCGTCTCTAGTCGAAGTGATCATGGTAGAGAATTTGACCAACTCAAGTTTGATTTGTTTTGCGCTAAATACGATATTTCACACAATTTTTTCAGCTCCTGGAACTCCTCAACAAAATGGGGTTGTGGAACGAAAGAATCGCACCCTAGAGGACATGTCTAGGGCAATGCTTTTAGAAAATGGATTGCCAAAACACTATTCGGCCGAGGCTGTTAACACAACTAATTATATTTTAAACCGTTGTTTAATCCGTCCTATTTTGAAGAAAACTCCTTATGAACTTTTCAAAGGAAGAAAGCCTAACATCTCCAACTTCAAACCTTTTGGATGCACTTGTTTTGTTCACAATAATGGTAAAGACAACCTTGGGAAATTTGATGCTCGTAGTGATGAAGGTATATTTCTTGGTTACTCATCTCATGTCAAAGCTTACAGATTTTATAACAAGCGCATCAAAGTTGTTGAGGAGAGTATCCATGTGGTATTCGACGAAAGCAATAATGGTGTGTTGAGTGAAAGTTTTGCAGATCTCGACCTAAATCGTCATGATTCTGATGGAGAAGAAGAAGAAAAATCTGAAAACAAGGGCAACCAAGAACCCAATATGCAAGAGCAAATCCAAGACACAAATGAGCTATCTCAAGACCTTGAGAAGCAAATGCAAAACCAAGATGAGGTTGACATAAGAAATGAAGCATCTAATCCTCAAATCTCCACTCAAGATCTTGAAGAAAGACATGTTGTTGTTCTGAATGATCAAGGCCCAAAGCAACGAAAGTTTAAGCACGCCTCATCACACTCGGCTCAAGATATCATCTCAGATCCATCCTCTGGTATACAAACTCGTTCCAGATTAAAAAATCTATGTGCTTTCTATGCCTTTGTCCCTCTTGTAGAACCAAAGACCCCTGCTGAAGTACTCAAGGATTCGGATTGGATCACTGCTATGCAAAGCGAGCTGAATGAGTTTGAAAGGAATAAGGTGTGGACTCTTTAGCCTAGGCCTAAGCATCAATCAGACATTGGAACTCGATGGGTGTTCAGAAACAAACTAGATGAAGCAGGAAAGATCATTCGAAACAAAGCAAGACTTGTTGCTCAAGGCTACAATCAAGAAGAAGGTATAGACTACGAGGAGACTTTTGCTCCCGTAGCAAGGTTAGAGGCCATACGTATATTACTTGCCTTTGCATCATTTATGGGGATTAAGTTATTTCAAATGGATGTCAAATGTGCATTTCTAAACGGTGTCTTAGAAGAAGAAGTTTATGTTGCTCAACCTCCTGGCTTTGAAAATGATGTTTTTCCTAATCATGTATATAAACTGGACAAGGCTCTCTATGGTCTCAAACAAGCCCCTAGAGCTTGGTGTGAGAGACTGTCCAGGTATCTTCTAGAAAATGGTTTTCAAAGAGGTTTGATTGACAAAAGTCTCTTCATGAAGACCCGTGGAAATTACCTGTTGGTAGTTCAAATCTATGTTGATGATATATTATTCCGTGCTACTAACAACTCCTTTTGCAAGGAGTTCTCTGAGATAATGTGCAGGGAATTTGAAATGAGCCTCATGGGAGAATTAAATTTCTTCCTCGGTCTAGAAGTACATCAAACAAAGAAGGGAATCTTTTTAAACCAAGGGAAGTATACGAGGGACTTGCTTAAGAAATACAAGATGGATCAATCTAAGGTAGCAAGGACCCCCATGAGCTCAACTCTTTCCCTTGATCAAGACAAAAATGGTAAGAATGTGAACCAAAAGGAGTATAGAGGTATGATTGGTTCACTAGCTGTAAAAAGAATGTGACCCCCATGAGCTCAACTCTATCTTACTCCCAGTAGGCCTGATATTATGTTCAGTGTATGTATGTGTGCTCGGTTCCAAGCTGATCCTAAGGAATCACATCTCATTGCTGTAAAAAGGATTTTCAGATACTTGAATGGATCTCAAGATCTTGGTCTCTGGTATCCCAAGGAGAGCAATTTCCATTTAACTGGCTACTCAGATGCAGACTTTGCATGATACAAAGTAGATAGGAAGAGCACATCTGGATGTTGTCAACTTCTTGGCTCATCCCTGATTAGCTATCATTCAAAGAAACAAAACTCGGTGGCCTTATCTACTGCTGAAGCCGAATACATAGCTGCAGGAGCATGCTGCTCACAGATCTTATGGATAGCACAACAACTCCGTGACCTTTTCATAGATCTAAAAGGTATTCCTATCAAATGTGATAATACAAGTGGCATCTCTATCACTAAGAACCCTGTGCAGCATTCTAGAACCAAGCACATTGATGTGAGACATCACTTCATTAGAGACCATGTGGAGAAAGGCGATGTATCTATTTCCTTCATTTCTACTGAATTTCAATTGGCAGATATCTTCACCAAGCCACTCCTAGAAGATCGTTTCAATTTCATTAGATTGGAACTAGGCATGCTCAACAGGGAAGCACTTTCTTAGGGGGAGCAGCACTCTTCCTTGAAAGGCATATTCGAAATGGACATATCAAGACCTTGATACATTATGGTCTTGAGAAATCCAAAACTCGAATTATATAAATTCAGACCTAAAACTTCTGCTAATATCCTTATAGATATTAACAGAAATTCTTTGTTCCCTTTTTTAATAAAAATTATTGCTTTGTTTTTTAAAAATAATAATAATAAATAAATAAATCTCCGATTTAAAATTCTCTGTCCAAATTCCATGTATATGTTTTGATACACTTTCCCTCTTTCAAAAGATTTATTATCTTTAAAAATTATCCCCTTTCCATTTAATTTTGATAGGGTTTTATCTTAAATGAAGTGTACTTGATCAATAGTGAAGGAGTGTGGATTTTCAATTTCTTATACGGCTATTTAAACACCCCTTCCTCACTCTGTCACTTCATCACTCTCTCTCCACTCCATTTTCTGAAAACGCTCTCCTTTTTCAAGAAACATTCTCTTCTTCCCAAAGCTTTGTGCATCAATGGCTCCCAAGAGGACTGCAACTCCACCGGCTGCTCCTTCTTCCAAACGCTACAAAATGATGGGCGACAAAGGAAAACGGGCATGCTCTCCACCGCTTGAAAGCTCCGAGGACTCAAGCTCTTCTTCACCATCTCCTTTGATCAGGAAGAACAAGAAGACCCCAGTTGCACATCCAGCACCCAATCTCCCTCAGGTATCCTCTGAGATCCCTGCTAACTAGTTTGTCTCCTCTGACGTGGCCAAGTCCTAGGAATAGGGCTATGGACACCGTCGATTATGCTTCTGTGACGTTGTCGACACAAAATTGCTTCTTTCCATGCCCTTACCCTGCATCACCCTCCTAAAATCAACATGCTTGTGGTCCATCCTCAACCCTGGAGACTTCTCCTACCCTCGTCTTACCCGACTCTTTTATGCAAAC
Source organism: Persicaria tinctoria (assembly GCA_037127255.1). Classification (NCBI taxonomy): domain Eukaryota; kingdom Viridiplantae; phylum Streptophyta; class Magnoliopsida; order Caryophyllales; family Polygonaceae; genus Persicaria; species Persicaria tinctoria. The sequence goes on along the minus strand of JBANSL010000004.1, from coordinate 23,680,922 downwards.
ATGACCGCACACCGTGTCAAGGGAACCCTAACCCTTGTCACGAAAGTCAAAAACCATGGAATTTGACTTTCTACAGAGAGCCTTGCCTTAATCTTTGACCTTCCCACTGAAATTCCTACCGAAGGCTTTCCGGACAAGTTTGATTCCATCAATCTTGCCCGATAATAATTCTTCCTTCATGCCCCTCCTGATTCGTCTTTCACATACAAGCCCACACACACCATTCTTCAAATGCAGCCAAAACTGATCTTTGCAATTCTTGCTCGATGCATCTTCCCTCGTGTTAATTCCAGAGAGCTTGTCACTGAGAATCTCCTCGAAATCCTTTACCTTATCATGAATGGCTATGAGCCTAATCTTCCCGAGATGATGCTCATGTTTTGTCTGAGAACTTTGGTCTAAACATTTTCATATTAATGCTTTATGTTATATGTACATTATTCCTTAAATCATGTTTTGTCTTCCATCAAGGGGGAGATTGAAGACTCCACCTTGATTGTAAGATCTTGACGTACTAACTTGCAGGGATGATATTAAAGGACGATGAAAGACAAAACATTGTCTGGGTTTCAAGGTCTTGAAACCAGGACTATATCGTGCATTCCTTTACGAATATCATATTCTATATAAGTCATGGTATGGGCTTTATATGTATATCTATCCAAGCTAACCTGCATGACTCTATTCAAAGAGATGGGCCTTTCATAATGGGCTTGAATAACGAAAAGATTTGGGCTCACATCCATTGTGAAAGATCCCACAATTACCTTCTCGAATCAACCCAATAAGGAAATAAAGATCCTTGAGGATCAAGGCTTGAAGAAATTGTTTTTCGAATCAACCCAACTGCCGATTTGCACAAGATCAAGGGAGCATCTTCTATAACCGGAAAGAATTATTTCCGGAAGAAATTCGAACTTCAAACGGCTCCTTTGGTGATCTATTTAAACGGTGCAAATGGAAGATGAAGATCATTGAAGAAAGCATTCATATTCGAGAGCATCAAGCAATACCAAATATTCTCTTTACACGTTGAGCTTAGAGTGATCAGTTTGAGTGTTGAGAGAAACACTAGTCTTTATTGTACAAGTCATTTGATTCACTCTTTGAGTTCTTATACTCGTGATAGCACACTTTGGTGTGTAGTTGGTTCCTCTATTTCACTTGTAAGGTTGAGGGCTAGAATAGAAGCGGTGAGGCTTTGCATAGGGGAAGGGAAGTTCTCCTAGGAAGTTCTAGTCTCAAGGAAGTGAAATAAAGAGGTTTGAATCCTACGGGTTGGAGAACCCTAGGCGGGGACGTAGGTCAAGTTTGTGTCGAACCTCGTTAACAATTCGTGTGTTCATCTTTTATTTCCGCACTTACTTTACTGTATTCAATTTTGCTTTGTCAAGATTTGATTGCATATCAAGGTCTTGACAAGTTGGTTTGCAAACTGCCTTGAAGTTTCTTATCTTGCGAAAATCGTACATACTTTATTCACCCCCCCCCCCCCCCTCTAGAGTATTGTTTATCACCTTATAGACTCTTCAAGATCGAACATGCAAGCCAAAGAACGAGCACGGGGCCTCAAGAGTTGGCCAAATCCACTAGAAAGAGTTGTACAGGGACAAATCAAGTAAAGAGATACAAGAAACTCCTAGATATAAACATGCATGAGATCAGAAAGCAAGAGAGAAGAAAATCCCCCTATGTGGGAACCAGAAGATCGAAGAAGTCTTCGATCTCTAAACCCTAGATCGCTTGGAACGGAGAGCTGCCACCCAGAGATTCGATCGTCGAATGTCAGAGAACCTCTAGGGATACCGTCGGCCACCAACCTTCGCTTCCTTGCTCGGAAAACCTCAGGCAAGAGGATGGATCACCAAAAATCCTAGAAACCCTAGAGAGTGTTTTGGAAGATGAAGAGAGGAGAGAGCTAAACAGTACGTCATCTGAGAAGCTCCTCAAGAGATTTTATAGCTAGGTCAACCGGAGAGCTCCAACCAAGAATAAAACACTGCGTTCCACCAAGTAACGGGCTAAGGGAATCTGGGCTCAACTCTGGGCTCCTCAAACTCCACACGGCAACCACGAGCCTTTCCTCTGTATGGGCCTAAATCCTAATCCAAGGCTTAAAGTCTCTCTTACATTTTATACATACTTAGCATATAACATGATATATATATATATATAATCTATGTATTATCACACCATATATTTATCTTATGAACTTGTTAGAGGATCAAGCTCACATAGCTCAATACAACTCATTTAAGCATAAGATAATATATGCATCCATACATAGTATATATACCTATTATGTACAATATGTATGATCATCATATACATACATGTTACAAACATACAGACAATATTACGAGTGACAAACAAGTATAAAAGACATAGGAAAGTATCACATAACATTACAAATGCCCCTGTACTTTTCTAAGTCTTGCACTGGGCAAACTATAACTTTCATAACAAGTGGATTCTTCTGCAAGGTCCGTCCTCAGCCCATGCTCACAATACAGATCAGGTGAGCTCCTCCAAAAATTTATCATGAGGAACAATTTTATTACCAAAATTTGTAGGATTATATCTACCGTCAATCTTTTTCACATGAATCACATTATCTTCAACCTTTTCTCTTATAAAATGATATCTCACATCAATATGCTTAGTTCTTTCATGATGCATGGGATCACGACATAAGTAAAGAGCACTCTGACTATCTATATGCAGAATGGAAGTATAGTGCTTCATTTCAATCTCTTTCAGAATACCCTGCAGCGAGATTACCTCTTTACAGGCTTTTGTAGCTGCAATGTATTCTGCCTTAGTGGAGGATAATGCAACTATAGGCTGTTGTTGGGACTTCCATGAAATGCAATTACCAGCCCATGTATAATCATAGGAGGTAATTGATTTCCTAGTGTCCTTGTTACTAGCATAGTCAGCATCTACAAAAATCATGTAAATCATAAGAGAAAGAATGTCCAGCATATAACATAGACAAGTTTACAGATCCAAGAAGATATTTGAGCAGATATTTCATAGACAACCAATGCTTCTCGACAGGCTCATACATGAACCTGCTAAGTGTGCTGATAGCAAAAGCCAAATCAGGTCTAGTACAGATCATAGAGTACATAACAGACCCAACAGCAGCATCATAAGGAATAGACTTCGTCCTTTTAGACTCAACATTAGACATTTTTTTCTTTAAGCTTAGTCAAGTCAAGGTGAGGACCTAAAGGAATATTTAGTGGAATATCATGTCTAATGTTGAGTCTAAAAGGATGAAGTCTATTCCACTTACGTGGAGATTGTTTCAAGCCATATATAGATTTATTAAGTAAGTAGGCATAGTCAGGATGCACAGAATCAATGAAGCCCTTAGGTTGTCTCATATAGATTGTTTCATCCAAGTCACCATGAAGAAACGCAGTTTTAACATCTATTTGTTCATGCTCAAAGTCATAGACAGCGGTCATAGAAAGCATCAATCTAAGAGTCTTATATTTCACAACAGAAGCAAAGATCTCATTGTAATCCTCTCCTTCCCTCTGAGTAAAACCCTTAGCAACCAATCTAGCTTTGTAATTAAGGGGTCAGACTTAGTTATTCCCTCTTTAAGCTTAAAGATCCATTTACAATCAATCAATCTAGCATCAGTAGGTTTCGGAACTAAAGTCCAGGTTTTATTCACTCTCATAGATTCTATTTCTTCATCCATAGCATGCTTCCCGAATTTAAAGTGAGCACATCTAACAGCTTGATCATAAGCTTCAGGAATATAACTTTGCACCACATAAAAAACAAGACAAGCAAACTCAACAATGTTGGTAATGAATCTCTTATTAGGAATGACAGTCCTAGGACTTCTATCCCTAGTCAACTGCCAATCAGTTAAATCATGCATATGAGCATCTGAAGAACTAGAATTTCCAAAACCAGAAGCAGACACAGATTCAACAACAACATCCTCATTCACAGAAGTAGGAGAAGCATAAGAGGAAGGCAACACAGATGCATTACTTGCTTCCCCACCCAATTGGTGAGGTTGCACAATCACAGAAGCAGGAGGGGTAGGAGAAGAAATAGATGGAGGAGGGGAGGGAGATATAGAATACCCACTATCAAATTCATCATTAGAATCAGAGTCTATGCCCTTAGGAACATAGAACTGGTCTCCATTTTGTACCTGCAAGTCAGTGTCATATAACACAGAGGCAGAAGCTTTCTTAAAATGAAATTCATGCTCATTGAATATAACATTCCTACTCACAATAGTCTTATAAACACCAAGTTGGACAATCAACAACGTATAACCTTTGACTCCTTCTGGATACTCTAAAAAGACACACTTTTGTGACCTGGGTTCCAGCTTACCTTGATTGACTTATGAGAAAACAGTGAAACTCCTAGATCTAAACATGCATGAGATCAGAAAGCAAAAGAGAAGAAAATCCCCCTGTGTGGGAACCAGAAGATCGAAGAAGTCTTCGATCTCCAAACCCTAGATCGCCTGGAACGGAGAACTGCCACCTAGAACTTCGAGCGCTAGATCTCAGAGAACCTCCAGGACACCGTCGGCCACCAACCTTCACTTTCTTGCTCGGAAAACGTCGGGCAAGGGGATGGATCACCAAAAACCCTAGAAACCCTATAGAGCGTTTTGGAAGATGAAGATAGGAGAGAGCAAAACAGTACACCGTCTGAGAAGCTCCTCAAGAGCTTTTATAGCTAGGTCAACCGGAGAGCTCCAACCAAGTATAAAACGATGCGTTCCACCAAGTAACGAGCAAAGGGAATTCGGGCTCAGCTCTGGGCTCCTCAAACTACACACGGCAACCACGGGCCTTTCCTCTGTATGGGCCTAAAGCCCAATCCGAGGCTTAAAGTCTCTCTTACATTTTATACATATACTTAGCATATAACATGATATATATAATCTATGTATTATCACACCATATATTTATCTTATGAACTTGTTAGAGGATCAAGCTCACATAGCTCAATACAACTCAGTCAAGCATAAGATAATATATGCATCCATAGATACTATATATACCTATTATGTGCAATATGTATGATCAACATATACATACATGTTACAAGCATACACACAATATTACAAGTATAAAACAAGTATAAAAGACATAGAAAAGTATCACATAACATTACATATCCATTCAGCTCCAGTTACCAAACACACTAAAAGCTAATCAAATAAGAGTTGACGTGGAGCGAATCCATCAAAGTAATCTATAGTTATATAGAAGAGACAGTTGTTAATTGCACATCGAAAAGTAGCATTCCACCAAAAAATGAACAAAGAAATGTACAAGAAAACACAATTCTCAACAGCTCGTGCTGATATTTGAATTATAAGTTCGTCGTTTTCTTAGATTTATCTTCTTTTATTTGGATTCCAAAATACATTACATTATTTTTACCTCGGTTTATGTGCTCGTTTGTTTACATTACATATTTCACCTCGATATTTGCGACTTTTTAATTGTGCAACCAAACATGCACATAAACCGAGGTAAAAATAATACATTATATTTAATGCATTTTGGGATCCAAACACACCCCAAATTTCTTGTGTTCTTTTCGGATGTGTAGCACTCAGTCTCTTTACAAGTACCCCAAATACAACAATAACACCCAAATTTGAAACATTTTTGCCTCTTAAAATTCCATCTGACGACATTGAATAACAAAATCGATTCAACCAGTCATATACCCAAATCAAATTCAGATCTAGATCCTTGCATTACATATCCTAATCCATTACCTTTTTAATAATTGATGTTTTAGTCCAAAATCTTGCACATTAATTTCCCGCACGAGTCTGTAAAAAACACTTTCTCCCTTGCTCTTCAAATTAACAAAGCTTGAATCTGCCATTGAAGATCTCAAAATAGCAAAATCGAGGTTGGGTATATGAAATTTGACTTGTTTCATGTTTCAAAATCGAAGAATCTTAGTGCCACTTTCGTGCTGTTTTAGACTTTTAGTATTAAGCATTTTTCGAACTCGTTTTTATTAAAAATCTACACAAGACTCAAAATCACCACAAGTTCATCGCCCTCACTTAATCTTGTTGAAAAATGAGTAAATAGATAAATATCTCAAAAGGATTGGAAGAAAGTAAAAGGGGAAGAGCACCATGGAAATAATTGAGCGGCAACAACCAACACAATCCACCCCTAAGTTGTCCTCTCAAGAGTAGGATTGCATAAGTTCTTTTCCTAATTGCTCCCCATTTTATTATACAGTGCCCACTTCCCACTCAGTTTTTTTTTTTATCCTTTTCCCCTGTTTCCCTTTTGATCATAATATATTAATATACTACCTTTCGGTAGAGGTGGCAATCGGGCGGGATAGGTCAGGTTCGGGTTCGGTTAGTCGGGTATTGAGTCATTCGGGTTTCAGGTAATGTCTAATAATTTGGCCATTCAGTTGGGTCAGGTTCGAGTTTCGGTTGTATCGGATTTCGATTGTCTCGGATTTCAGTTGTCTCCTATTTCGTTTATTTTGGGTTTTGGTTTTCTCGAGATTCACTTATTTTGGATTTGGATTGTCTCAAGTTTTCATTATTTCTGATAGATTACATAGGTCTTATATTGTATAGTGGGTTAAATATCCATTAAGGCCCAATACATTTGTAACCTATATATATATATATATATATATATATGTTATATCAATGAATGGAAACCCTAAGGAGGACTTTACATCAATTCTATCATTCTACATGGTATCACAGCCTTTTCTTCCTAACGGAACCCTAAATTGATCCTCCCGCCTCCTCTGTCCGGCTCACCGTCGCCGATCATCCTCTTCCACTGTCTCTCTCTCGCTCCCACTATTAGAATTGTGTTCATAGACATCGGATCTTTTATATCGGTCAGAAAAACGCACGATGTAAAAAATTATTATAACATCGTCTTTAAAATTATCGATGTTAATGGAAGTATATACATCCGTCCTACCTTTTGGACAATGTTAAAAAGACGTTTTGAAATTTTTTTAAAAGCGCGCTTATAACACTTAGGCGGTAAAATCTAAACACTTAACCAAAAAAAAGTACTTTTTGGATTTTCGGTAAAAATAGGACCCAATACCCCTAATTCATTGCTACCCACGCGAGGAAAATAAAAAATCCCCAAATTGGAGGAGCAGCCGGTAGGGCGATTCATGGCGATAGGGTCGGCGAGACGGCGACTGAAGAAACAGGCCTTCTTCTCCCTAATCCGCTCCGGCTTCTCAGTCACATCGAAGAGAGGTACCTCTCTTTCTCTCTCGCGCGTTCAATGATTTCCCATGTTCATGATTCATAGATCCACAATCGGTCTCCTTCGTTTTTCTATATTCTTGCTCGAATACGTATTCCTATTCGCTTCCAATCTCCCTTTTTCTGCAGTTCCAAACGAAACCCTAACTTCCGCTTTTTGATTTAACTGAAGAGGATAACGAGCGCTTCTTGTTGAAGCTCAAGAATCGAATTGAGAGGTAATTTTGATTTTAATTCTAATTGATGATTTATGTTTATGCTTGCTTGGAAGATGACTGAGTTCGATCGAGTTTGGGGATTAGATTCTGTTGGACTGTCTAGATTCAAACAAGCTTCCATTAAAAAGGGGAAAATTGAAATCTGAATTTATTTCCTTGTCAGGGTCGGTATCGAAGTGCCTACAATTGAAGTGAGATTCGAGCACTTAAGTGTCGAGGGAGAAGCATATGTTGGCAGCAGAGATTTGCCTACATTCATCAACTTCATCACTGACATTGTAGAGGTAACCCTCTCCTCCAACATATCTTGATTCTTATCAGTTATCCCCCAACAGAAAGATCCAATTCAATGGCTTGCTGATAAACTTGTTTATTTGGCACTTTCACAGGGCTTCTTTAAAATTTTCCATATCCTCCCCAATAGAAAGACACAATTCACCATCCAGCACGATGTTAGCGGCATCATAAAGCCTAATAGGCAAGGGATAATTCACTGAAAGCTTGAATAGAAAATGAATATAATGCAGCAAATTGTTTATACAATAACTGTGTGACATATGCAGAATGACTTTACTTTTAGGACCTCCAAGTTCTGGAAAGACGACGTTGTTGCTGGCCTTGGCTGGAAAACTTGACAAAGAACTGAAGGTAGACAAGCTGTTTTAGTTTATGCACTTCTTTAAAGAAGAAAATCAGCTTGAGGAACTCAGAATCTTCCTGGGTTTAATGCAATTGCAGTGTAACGGGAAGGTGACTTATAATGGACATGAGATGCATGAGTTTGTTCCACAGAGAACAGCTGCATATATCAGCCAACATGATGTACATTTGGCACAGTTGACTGTGAGGGAAACCTTGGCGTACTCTGCCAGGTTTCAAGGGGTTGGTAGTCGATATGGTACGTCTGGTTTAAGATTGCTTTGCTAATCATAATCTGTAGGTCCATATGATTTATTGATAATATATAGATGTCTTGGTTTGAAATAATATGCAAAAATGCTAGCTGAATTGGCAAGAAGAGAGAAAGAGGCAAACATTAAGCCTGATCCTGATATTGATGTATTTATGAAGGTAAGAGGACACACGCTCTTCATGGTGCCATTATGGAAAAATTATTCAGATTTGCCTATTATCGACTTTTTTATTGTGTATATGCATTAGGCTGCAGCATCAGAGGGCCAAAAGGAGAATGATTCAGTTTTTGTCTTTGATCTTTGTTGTCTGTCGTCCTGTTATTTACCAGTGGAACTTTAAATGGAGAGAAACGAAATGATGGAAGCGGCGAAGAGACAATCATACAGGTGGTGGTTTGACAGCAACGATGATAGCCCTGGCCGTTCTCAATGGCTTCACTCCACTCTCTCAGGTTCATACTTTCTTTGACCATTTCAATCTTTTGGGGGAAACCTAAGATTTTGTGGGTTTGAAGTGCTGAACTCTTCAATTTTGAATGTATGAGATGTATGGTTTATGATTTGCAGTTGCTAATTTCAATGCTTATTAATGTTCAGTAGCAGTACTTGTCGATTGAATCTTGTAGTCGAATGTCTATTTCGTGCTTGAAATTAGAAGTTGATATCATGTAAGGGTTGTTATCGTTATCCTTGGAAACTCAAAATTGCTGCAGTTTTAAGCAGCAACAGATTTTTTAGGGATATTTATGTATATGATTTATATCAGTAATTAGTTTGTTCATTCATCAATTTCTAATCATATTTACACTTTGAAAGAGCTGTATGATGCATTTACATGATTGCTTCTCAAAATTGCTGACCAACTAGTGTGGGGAAAATAGGTTAAGATAGGTTTGTCTTGTATATTTATTTGTAGGCATAGCTTCTTTCTGCTACTAGAAATAACTCACATCAACATAACGGTGTCGCTGTAAGAAATATCACGATAGTAGCAGTAACATACCAGAAATCAGTTTATTTGGTAACTGAATAGAGGTAGTTGTCTTCTGTTTTGCCATCTGCTTTTGTAAGTTATTAGTTCTTTTATTTTAAACTCTGAACTCACAACTGTTATTTCCAAGCATTATTTGATGCACATTGCTCCTCGTTCTTTCTTGATTGGTGGTAATTTTTCAGGCAAACCGGCCTTTGCTTTATTTGCTAAGGTCTTTACAAGTGTATTTAAAATTTGGAGATACATACACCTTTTTACATATGAATCTGATTCTTGACCGTTGCAGTTATCTATTGTCTATGTCTACTTTTTGCCTTCTTTATATGTTACTCCCTCTGTTAATTAAAACTTGTCGTTTACTATTCATGCACGCTTTTTTAGAACGATAAAAACTATATAAAATATTAACTTTTTTTTAAATTTGTTTTTATAAATTCATACTTAATAGTAATAAGTATGATATTATTTAAAAAAATTATTAAAAAAGTTGATATTTTATATAGTTTTTAACACCTAAAAATGCGTGCGTGAATAGTAAAACGTCAAGTTTTAATTAACGGAGGGAGTATAATGTTAAGCAAAACTATGAGTGCAGATGTTCTCCCGATGTTCTCCCAAAACCCCAATCCCTACCACTCTCTCACACTTCCCTCCCAAAACCCCAAACCCTACCACTCTCTCACCAGATCAGAAAAGTAGATATGCAATCTACTTTTCTGTTGTTGATTTTCTGATTTATCCCGATCATGTGTTTTATTTATGATGCTTTTCCAACTGAACCACAGTTTAGGGTTTTTATATCTATTCTAGTTTATTGTTTTGTTTAATGGATCTATCGTTTTATTGTTCTGTGAATGGATCTTTACTCTTTCAGGTCTGAGCTGCTCATTCTCTATCGTTAGATTCAATTGCACAGTTTTGTTAAAACTTAAAATAGAGTATAAAAAACTGATGGGATGTGGAGGTACTAAATATGAAGAAGGAGATATGGGAGTTCAATAAGGACGATGAACAATCCCTCAATGTGAGTTGTGGTAAAGGAGTTTAGTGAATACTTTGTTCACCGTGCCACATTATATACTGATTCTGTTTGAATATCCAGGCAAGTTTAAGCGATGGTGAAAATCCTGAGTATTCTTCTGAAAGGTACATATATTTGGCTGGAAAATGTTCTTCTTTGCTTTCTTACCAAAGCAAGTATTCTTGAATGCGAGTTTTCTAGAATTGGAATTGATTGTGCATAAATTTAATCCCTAGGAACCACAGTTTTATTTATCTGCTTGTTCATATTTATAGCTTGTGTATCCATGTATTATATATCTATGTTTGTGTACATGTATTTACGATGGCATGTGTATATTTAAATGGATAAAATATGCATTTGTATGTAAAATTTAAGTCATGTTGTAATGTATTTTGGCTTTACTGCTCTTGACTAACCATGACACCTGGTTCTGTTTGAGAGGGAGTCCTTTTTACCATTGTTTACCGCTTAGCTTTCTTAGGTCCCCTTGATCCTTAATGTAATCTAGACAAAAATGTGAAGGCTCGAAATTTTTCTACTACTTTATGAAATAAAAAGCAGAACAGAGAAGAGTGTGGAAATGAAATGAATTAGATTATATGTATGGATGTTGAGTTTAGCTTTCTTAGATTATATGTATTATTCCTTGATTGATTCTCTTAATGCACTTTACTTTTTTAAATCAAAATAGATTTACAACACCATAGGGGCAGGCTTTTGTGACAGAGATGCCATGACCTCGATGCTCTAGAGGGCCTCAATCGACGCCTTTGATCACCATCCGTCCTACGTGAACGCGTTTATGAAGACGATGCTTTGGTGGTCAGCTCTGATCCGGGTCGAGCCTGTGGAGCTCTAGCAGGAAAGGGAGGAATAGAGTGCAATGTATAGAATTCATGTAGTGCAATGTATATTAGACATTTAGACGGGTTATTGCAATCAAGAACATTGTTTATTTTTTATTATTTAATGCATGCGTTGGTCTTTCAGAATCAAATTAAGTTTCTATTAGCCAAAACAGGGTCACATTATAGATCAACAGGGGTATTGGATGATTAGTGTATTTGATGAAAAACATCGGACTCCAGAGAGAAAAAACGATGTCTATCTTTATGGATACGTCGATCATAGGTATACAAATCGATTTCTAAAACCCCGTATATGTCAAAATTGTAATATAAAACGATGTGATAAAACACAAACACATCGTTTTTCATATAACAAATGATTTGAAAATATATAAATAACATCGACTTTTAAAATATTAAATGTGGTTCATTATATTTATATAAAAGATTATAAAAAATTAAACATGAAAAAAAATTATGCACAAATTGAATAATTCATAACCGATGTGTTTTTTAATGTAAAACATCATGTTTGTAAAAAATAGCGATGTTAATGTGATGTTTTGGGTTTTCCTACGAACCTTTAAATGGCTAGAAATGCAAAAAAAATAATGGTTTAACATTAGGTTCATCAACAAAAACGTCATTATATCAATGTACTTAAATCGTTATCAACAATAAAAACAATGTTATAAATCATTATAGACATCGGGTATAAACCGATGTGGTAAAGTTTGGATTTTTAACACCACCCACTAACACGTTGAATTTTTTTTTTATTAACATCGGTTTATACCCGTTGTCTATGAACAGAATTTTAGTAGTGTCCCTCGCTCACATCACTTGTCTCCATGGCTCTCTACGATCACCAACATCACTCCTTCTCTGGATACTCTAGATATCCTACCCCTCGACATGTCGGTCCTCAGGCCTCTCTGACATCGCCTGACCCAGGCTATGTTCCGTCAGCTCTGCATCACGCCTTCTCCTCTACACAGCCGACATCTCCAGACTCTTCTTGGTACATGGACATTGGTGCCACCTCCCACATGACGAACTCCTCAGGTAACCTCTCATCTATTTTCTTTAAGGGTCCTGCCCACTCTATTATCGTCGGAAATGGTGGTCGTCTTGCTACTTCGGGAATTGGCCACGCCAAATTACAGACCCCAACCCACCCACTACACCTCAACAATGTCCTTATTGCCCCAAAGATTGTCAAAAACCTTATCTCTGTCCGTCGGTTCACTACTGACAACAACGTTTCCCTTACGTTTGATCCCTATGGTTTCTCTGTGAACGATCTTACTACGGGGGTTACTCGCATGAGATGTAACAGCACCGGGGAGCTCTACCCTGTCACACCACCTCCTGCGTCCATTCAGTCGTGTCAGGTCGCCCTCTCGGCATCATCGTCCAGCCTGTGGCATGCACGCCTGGGCCATCCCAGCGCTGCCGTTCTAGATGTCCTCCGTTCCCAGAACCTTGTCACCTGTACTAAAGACCCACGTTCTGGTTTATGCTCTTCCTGCCAACTAGGCAAACATGCCAGACTGCCGTTCCAATGATCTTTGACCTCTACCCTTGCTCCCTTTGATATCATTCACAGCGACATTTGGACCTCTCCCATGCCTAGCAAGGAGGGTCACAAGTACTACCTCTTGTTTCTGGATGATTACACTCATTACTTATGAGTCTTCCCGTTGCATTTCAAGTCCCAAGTGTTTCCTATTTTTGCCAGATTCCATACCTACATCAAAACACAATTCCACATGTCCATCAAATGTTTCCAATGTGACAATGGTCGTGAATTTGACAACAAAGACTTTCACTCCTTCTTTGCCGCAAATGGGATCTCATATCGCTTGTCTTGCCCCTATACTTCTCAGCAGAATGGCAAGGCGGGAAGAATCATCAGAACCATTACCAACATGATGCGCTCTCTCCTCTTCCACGCATCTATTCCCCTTCCCTATTGGCCTCACGCCTTATCCACCACATGTTATCTCCTAAACATTCTCCCTTCCACTACCCTACACAATCGCTCGCCAGCTCAGACACTTTATTACGTCGAGCCTAGGTATGATCACCTTCGCACCTTCGGGTGCTTGTGTTTCCCAAACCAGTCATCCACAGCCCCGCACAAGCTTCACCCGCGCTCCACTCCATGTGTCTTCCTAGGCTATCCGTCTGATCATCGCGGGTACATTTGCCTCGATACCAAGACCCACAAGATCATTCTCTCACGTCATGTCACCTTTGATGAGTCGCAGTTTCCCTTTGCGTCTCCCACACCCCTTGTGTCTCCGTCAGAGTCTGAGTCACCATTCCCTCACTTCCTTTTTTCCCAGAGCTCTCCCGATGCTCCTACTTCTCCCCCTACACCACCACCACCACCACCACCAACCCCCACCACCAGACCACACACCCGCAGCGTCTCCGGTGTCTTCCGACCCCGTCAGATCGTCTCCATGACCACCGCCCATCACCCCGCTATCCACCTCCCATCACCCCGCCGAACAACCTCGCCTCATCTACGTGCGACGGCCGCCGCATGTCATGCGGCGCCCGCCGTAGGTCATGCGGCGCCCGCCAGAGGCCTTGCGGCGCCCACCGCCCATAACCCCTCCCTGGCGGCGCCCACCGCAAGCCTTGCGGCGCCCGCCGCAACCCTCGCCGCATTTGATCCGCCCGCCGCCTCTTCCCCTTGCTTAGCCCCTCTTACCCCCGTCCTTCCCGACTCCCATTCACCCTCTGCCTCCACCCAGACCTCCCTCTCCCCCGTTCTCACCTCCCACAAAACAGCCCTCCTCGACCCGAATTGGCAGGCGGCTATGCTCGACGAATACAAGGCCCTTACGAAGAATGGTACTTGGGTTCTTGTTCCTCGCCCTCCTGAGGCGAACGTCATTCGCTGTATGTGGCTCTTTCGTCACAAGTTCCGCTCTGATGGGACGTTGGAGCGCTACAAGGCCCGTCTTGTGGTGAACGGTAGATCTCAGCAGGCAGGTATTGATTGTGATGAGACCTTCAACCCCGTGGTCAAGCCTGCCACTATCCGGGTAGTCCTGAGTCTAGCTCTTTCGCGCAATTGGGCCATCCATCAGTTAGATGTCAAGAACGCCTTTTTGCATGGTCATCTGAATGAGACGGTCTACATGTTTCAGCCGCCGGGGTTTGCTGATGTTGAGCGTCCAAAGCATGTCTGTCTCCTCAAGCGCTCTCTCTATGGTCTCAAACAGGCTCCGCGGGCATGGTTCTAGCGTTTTGCCTCTCATCTGCTCTGTTTGGGTTTCACTGGCAGCCGTTCGGATTCGTCTCTGTTTATCTATCGCAGAGGCTCGGACTTGGCTTTCTTGTTGCTTTATGTTGACGACATCATTCTCACTGCCTCTTCTGATGCTCTTCGGACGTCCATCATCTCACGGTTAAGTGCGGAATTCGCCATGTCTGATCTGGGTCAGCTGTCTTACTTCTTGGGAGTTGCTGTTCAGCGGCATGCGTCTGGTCTGTTTCTCTCACAAAGCAAGTATGCTGCTGAGATTGTTGCTCGGGCCAAGATGATCAACTGTAATCCCGTCGCAACCCCAGTCGATAAGTCCAACAAGCTCAGTGCTCATTCTGGTCCTTTGGTTGACGATCCAACATTGTACAGGAGCCTCGCTGGTGCTCTTCAGTACCTCACTTTCACCAGGCCTGATATCAGTTACGTTGTTCAGCAGATATGCTTGTTTATGCATGCCCCTAGGGAGCCTCACTTTCAGGCTTTGAAGCGGATCATTCAGTAAATCAGCGGCACCCTCGAGCTCGGCACCACCATCACTCCTTCTTCTAACCTTGATCTTGTGGCTTACACTGATGCGGATTGGGGTTGTTGTCCAGACACACGTCGCTCCACGTCTGGTTACTGTGTCTTCCTCAATGACACTCTTGTGTCTTGGTCAGCCAAGCGTCAGTCCGTCGTGTCTCGCTCCAGCGCTGAAGCCGAATACAGGGGTGTTGCCAACGTTGTCTCGCTCCAGCGCAATCTCCTGCTTGAGCTACGTTGCCCCTTGCAGAAGGCCACTCTGGTCTACACTGACAACGTTTCCGCCGTCTACCTGGCTAGCAACCCAGTCCAGCATCAACGCACGAAGCACATTGAGCTTGATCTCCACTTCGTCAGGGACAAGGTTGCCATTGGACATGTCCGCGTTCTACATGTCCCGTCCTCTTATCAGTACGCTGATATATTCACCAAGGGTTTGCCTAGACAATTGTTCATTGATTTTCGTTCCAGTCTCACTGTACGGACCCCTCCCGTTTCGACTGCGGGGGTTTGATAGATTACATAGGTCTTATATTGTATAGTGGGCTAAAAGCCCATTAAGGCCCAATACCTTTGTAAACTATATATATGTTATATCAATGAATGGAAACCCTAAGGAGGACTTTACATCAATTCTATCATTCTACAATTTCAATATTCATTTTTAAAGATTTACTAGAATGTATATTAAAGTTTAGGTTATTTCAGATTTAGATTATAACATATTCGAGTCTCAATGGGTTTAGGTTGAATCAGGTTCAGTTCATTCGGATTTGAGTGAATTTCGATTACCAGTTATTCGGATTTCGGATCCAAAATGGGACAGGTTTGATCAGTTTTCAGGAGACATCGCTATGTTTTTTAGTATTCAGGACAATCGATTTCGGGTCAACCGAGTCGGGTTTTCGAGTTCGGGTCGGGTTTTGCCAGCCCTACCTGGTAAGGACGTCCCAGATACGAGCTTGCCTCTGCCCCCTTCCTTGGATGAATATCCAAGATTTATCTTACTCCCTACTACTAGTGGATCAAGCCGGTCAACGCAAGCCGATTTACCTCGTACGTAGCTCTTGCCAGCTAGATCACGTACTCTTAGACCCGGGCAAACGCGGGCACGGGCCGGGCTTGGGACGGACTTTAGCCCAAATTTTATCCCGGTGTTGCGGGCACAGGTCGGGCTAAGCCCGCTTAACGGGTTGAAAACATTGTCCGATCCCGTCCGCTATTGCGGGCACGGACGACCCGCGGGTACCCGCCTCAATTATGTGCTATACACCTTAACCAGGGGAAAAAAAGGTGAAAATATACTTCCTGTACCCGCTGTTAGGGTTGGGCACAAATCCCGCAAATCCCGTCCCGTCCCGCATCCCGTCCCGATCCCGTCCCGATCTCGGTGGGATTTAGGAAAAAAAAAATCAATCCCGTCCCGATCCCGTCCCGCAAAAAACACGCGGGACGGGACACGGGACGGAGAGTTATCATCCCGCAAATCCCGTCCCGCATATATATAATTATATATAATTAAAATTAAAAAAAATATTTATATTATATATATTAATATTTATTGAAACCCAACATTAAAATAAATAAAAAGATTAAAAACATATAGTAACATGTTAGTATATTTAAAAAAATCGAAAAAACTGGATATTAGTTTCTTTGTTTTTAATAATATGTAATACAAATTTACAGTACCTAATAATCAAATCTACAAATATACAATACCTTATACCTATAGTCTAATGGAGTATTACAGTTCTTTAAAAAAATGGAGTATTACAGTGTTTGCTAAAAAATCTAGTATTACAGTGACTAGCTATTAACCGGGATTATTTTTTTTGTAAAGCAATAATTACTGTATATAGTATTACGACTTACGAGGGACAAGTCCCGTCCCGTCCCGTCCCGATCCCGTCCCGTTCCGTGAGGGATAAGACCCGGCGGGATTTAGAAAAAAAAATCCAATCCCGTCCCGATCCCGTCCCGCAAAAAATACGCGGGACG
This sequence comes from Persicaria tinctoria, assembly GCA_037127255.1. NCBI lineage: Eukaryota > Viridiplantae > Streptophyta > Magnoliopsida > Caryophyllales > Polygonaceae > Persicaria > Persicaria tinctoria. The sequence continues at coordinate 23,663,827 of JBANSL010000004.1, read as the reverse complement.
GGACGTGGGATTACCCCAATCCCGTCCTGTCCCGTCCCATGCCCACCCCTACCCGCTGTTAGTGTATTAGTGTGTTATACACTTGGGCACTTAGCTACAAATGGCAAGCTGCTGGCTGAGCAATAACAAATTAACAATTGCTTAAGGATTTAGGCATTTGAGCAATATAGCAATTGCTTAGGGATTTAGGCATTTCTTTACAGTAGGTACAGATTTAGGAAATTCAAGCAGGGTATACCGTATACTATATAGATATTTTGTTTTTTTTTTGTTTTTTTTTATAATTAATGATTTATATTATATATATTATTTATATATTTTAATATATATAAAATAGCGGGTACCCGTTACGGGCCTTAGCGGCCCGTAACGGGTATATTGTTCTACCCAATCCCGTACCCGCTGCGGGCGCGGGTCGGGCTTAGCAGCCCGCTTGGGCTTTTCTCTCTACCCAAGCCTGTCCAACAAAGCGGGCGAGCAGAGCGGGCCGGCCCGCATTTGCCCAGGTCTACGTACTCTGGATTTACAACCGATTGTGGGTTCCTCGTCGGAAATTAAAAAAAAAAGACATACTACCTTCCCTTTTCAAAAAATATACTACCTTAATTTTTTAAAGGAAAAATGACCCCAAATAATACAAACTATCGATCATGAACCGAAAATAATACGAACTTTGAAAATCACCAATTAGTATACAAACTATTGCGTATTAAACCGATTTCAATACGAAACCATTTCCGACCAAATTTCCGATTACCGGTATGACATGGCAACTAGACTTTAATTTTTTTTAATGAGATGGCATGCCATGTAATTATATTTTTTAAATGAATAAAAAAAATGAATTTGTGTGAATTTGGGGATGGACTGGAACCCTAAATTCATCATCGACATTGAGCAGAGAAGAAGCTTCAGTTCGATCGAAACCTGTCAAATTTTCTGGAAAGTTCCGCCCAGAACCTGTCTGAATCTCGGCGGAGATTCGCTTGGATGAGAGATTCAAATACTGGATGCTTTGCCCTCCAATTCAGCCCTAAGTGAACCGTTAATTTAATTCGACGACAGATCCAGGACCCGCACCCAGTCCATCCCGGTCGGAATATCGCCTGAGAACTTGAGAAGTTACCGCTCCTCACTGTTACGTTACCGAACCAGGCCATTTGACTCGGTAACTCACCGGAAAGCCCGTTGTTCGATAGGTTTAGCAACTGTAGGTTTTGGAGCTGCTGATTTCCTGCGGGAGCTCGCCGGCGAGGAGGCTGTGGGATAAATCAAGCACCCGGAGCTCTGTGGCACGAAAGAAATCAGCGGGAACAGAGCCATTGAAGGAGTTGGAGGATAAATTGAAGGCCACAAGAATCCTCCCGATCATATGTCTTCTCCTTGTCTTCAATTTGGTTGAACTGAGAGCTTCTTCTCTGTTGTGGGCTCAATGTTCATCGATGATGAATTTAGGGTTCCAATCCATCCCAAAATTCACACAAATTCATTTTTTTTATTCATTTAAAAAAATATAATGACATGGCATGCCATCTCATTAAAAAAAATTAAAGTCTAGTTGACATGTCATACCGGTCATCGAAAATTTGGTCGGAAATGGTTTCGTATCGAAATCGGTTTAATACGCAATAGTTTGTATACTAATCGGTGATTTTCAAAGTTCGTATTATTTTCGGTTCACGATCGATAGTTTGTATTATTTGGGGTTATTTTCCCTTTTTTAAAACATGACATTTACTATTTATACACCTTTTTTTAAAGATACTAAACACTATAAAATATACTCCCTCCGTTAATTAAAACTTGACGTTTTACTATTCACGCACGCTTTTTTAGGTGTTAAAAACTATATAAAATATTAACTTTTTTAATAATTTTTTTTAATAATATCATACTTATTACAATTAAGTATGACTTTATAAAAGCAAATGTAAACAAATGTTAATATTTTATAAAGTTTTTAACATTTTAAAAAAGCGTGCATGAATAGTAAACGACAAGTTTTAATTAACAGAGGGAGTATTATTTTTTATAATGTCATAGAAATCATTTTAAAAAATGAATAAAAAATTATATATTTTTATATAGTTTTACCTCCTTAAAAAGTTTACATACATATATAAATGAAGTGACGTAGAGCTGGGGTATAAAAAAAACTAGAGAGAAGGGCTCCTCCTTCTCTCTAGAATTTGTGTAAAACCAATCTGTGTACCCCTTGAGAAACTCCCTTTTTTGGTGAAAACCCCCAATTGAGAAATCTAATTGAGAACCCTAGCCTCTAATGCCTGATTTATCCTCGTCAATCCTTCTCCCTCGTGCTCCAATCGACCTTGCCTCGGGTTGATTTTGTGTTTCCGTTCTTCCTTCTCTCCTCTTCGGTTGTCGATTTGGGGATTGGAGTATGCTTGACTACCGATTAACTGTTGTCTGTGCTTCCGGGGGTTCGGCGCCGACTCGGCTCCGCCTTGCCCCGCCGGCGTTGCGGCTTCCTCCTCCATCAACAGATCTCGTCGATCTGGGTGCCTTGGTACCTCCCTCCTTTTTGCTCGTGGTTTCTGAAGACTGGCGCCTTCGCAATCTCGGGCTCGTGTTCGTCGCGTCGCCGGCGCCCCTTGGGTCTTCTTCCTCTTGATCTGTTCCTCGCAGCGTCCTCCTCCCTTCGCCTGCCTGGCTGGCGTCTGGTCCGACGCTTGGATCGATCGACGGGATTGTGCCATCCCCTGCAAATCTGCCCTTCGTTGTCATCCGGGCCCTAATGGCCCGCTTGGGCCCGATCTTGCAAGGTCTCTTTGGGCTCCTTGGGCCCGAAGGTGGCCCTCTAGTGTGGGAAATGGGTCTTTTTTGTGCTTCGGGGCCAAGTCTAATGGCTTGGGCTCATTGCTTTGGGCCCAAGTTTCGGGTCCTTCGGGCCCAAGGACGATGAGTTGCTATTTTGAAAAATTATTGAGAAATTATCCTTTCGGGTTTTATCAAGAACCCGAATCGGGTTTTTGATATTGTCCTGAAAGGGTTTGAGTATAACCACCCGAAAGGGTTTGAGAAAATCCCGCAAGGGCATGTCGATACTTTTGCAGGTGAACGATACTTTTGCAGGTGAAAGCTTGATGGCGTTTTGTTCGAGCAGTTTGCGGCTCTGCTTCCGATGTTTCTAGTTGATCGTATGCTTGGTTGGGAGGCGTGGAGTCTGTAGTCGGGTCTGGCTGGAGTCGAGGTGGTGCGCTCAAAGGCGACTCCGTATTCGGGATTGAGTTTTCCTTGGAGCTCGTCTGCACTACCCACAGGAGATAGTGTCCTGCTGTACTACTGGCCCGCGGTGCTACTGTTCGGTGGTGCTTGGCTGCGTTCTTCGATGGCCTCCTCAGCTTTTCGGGTGTTTGGTCCTCTTAGAACGTTTGTTGTTGAGTTTATTTCTGTTTGGTTCATTACGTCTGTTATTTGTATTTCTGTTTTTAGATTACTTTGTTAGACGGTTCGCTGTCTGCCGACTTCGGTCGGCCTATCGATGAGTCAGGTCAGTCTGACCATCGAATTTTTACCTAATCAAAAAAAAAAATATAAAATAAATGAAGTGACGTGTTTTTCAAAACAGGGGAATAATTATCAAATCTAAGTGTAGTGCTTATAGTGATAGATCCACCCAACACAAATATGCATGTATCCTAAACAATAATTCAAGTAGACGACATGATACCCACCTTGGTTCTCTTGGGTGATTTGTCGATCCGAAACCGCAGTGTTGAGATTGGGTATGGGACAATATTGGCAGTCGCCATTGTCTTCAGATGAAGCTACACAAGCTGGAACCTATATATATCATATATATATTGAAAGCCTAGGGGTTTACAAAAACAAAAGGGAAAAGAACACCTATGGCATTCACTGACAAACATGCTCGAAGACTTTACAGTAAACGACTGCTTCAGTCAATAATTTGATCAAGCTATGGTATCTCAAGCTCATATAGCCAATAATGCAGAAAGCATTGATAGGTAAAGTAACCTGAAAGAGACTGACAACAGTGATGCACATATGGCTGCAGGAGCAGCAGAGGATTTGGAAGGCGTCTTTCCTGCAATGGCTGGAGGAACAGCACGGCCTCTTGGGCTGCTTTGCTCTTCATTGGTGGGCAATGGGTTGGGTGATTTGCTATTGGAGGGTGAGGCCGAGGATGGAACTTGCTCATCGGCAAGATCAGAGCCTGTATAATTGTAGCAGTATCAAAATCTCCCTCTAAAATATATGCTGCTAGTGTATCTATCACTGCTTCAAGTATTTCATTTGTCACAAATAAACCAACTCCATGCCTGCTTCATTTAATTTCTTGAATTTGATTGTTTTAAAAGTGGTGAAACTGCTTAAATTATCACATAGGCCCAAGTACTTACAGTTGGAGGGAGACCAGCCCAGTTTCATATCCTCCCTATCAAACACAATGCGGTATCCTGTCATGAAGTCCTCTGCACCAAAAGTTTCAATAAAAGATTTTGTGAAATGGACAACGAAAGACCAAACACATTTCATGAAACGGGAACTGAACATAAACTTGAACCCCCACCATCACAACTTACGTCCAATTATCCCAATGTCAATGTCGTCTCCTCTCTGCACTGTTAGACAATATCCATAAATTCCCTGGAAAACAAGATTTTAACCCCATTCTTTGTTATCTTCAACATATAATCAAACTCATCAGCTCTTTTTTTTTTTTCCTTTCAGTGGAAAAAAAAAACTAACAGAAATCAGCATACAGACCTGAATTCCATACACACTAAAGAGAGGGCTATGGATGACAAAGCTGTTGTTTGGTGCAAATACAAACTTGATAGATGGGAAATCAGACAGTCCTCGATCACTGATTACCAGGAAAGGAAAACGTGTTACTAATGCAATATATAAAAATTGCTGAAACCAATGTTAAATGTATGCAACCAAAGAAGGACATGCATGTTTACCTGCTTGTATAGCAATAGTTCCAAGGACTCCCATCAACTGTTATCCTTGTTGCATTTACTTGACGATCAAACTATTAATAAAGGCAACAAAAGAGTATTCATAATAAAGTGATTGACTTATAACTAAAAAGGGAATTAAGAACTGGATGGTTCTGCATAGTTGAAAATGAAGTACTTCTTTAACAAATAAATCATAGACATCAGCTGGAAGAACTGTAAATGATGTCCCACTATCAATGAGAGCGTTGAAGCTGGTTTGTTTGAGACACGATTTCTTCCCAATACAACAGGCATCAATGCCCACATAGTAAGTTTCACTGAACAAATTACAAAATAAAGATAACGAATCAGCTCATGAATAATTATAAGTTGTCTACTTGTATTAAACACAAAGCTAAAGACAAAACACATGAAAAATGGAATTTATGGAATCATACTATATTCCATCCCGAGGCAGGAATGGAGTCATCTTCTGAGTAGCAAATCCTTGATCTCCAAAAAAGATGGTTCCAGAACCATCATCATTAAAACAAAGTGAGAAAGAATTCCGAACTAGTCCTGCCTTTGCTAATAAGCTAGGGACAGATTTTTCCCCAAGTCCGAGACCCATAAGACCATCAGGAGCAGCTCCGTCCAAGTAACCACCGCTTTGCTTCCTACCACATCTGCGAAAAAGTAGACAACTTATTATGAACATAACCTTGTATGATCACATCAAAACCTATAGTTGGCATAAGCTTACTAATAAGAATAACAAATTCAAAGCATATACTTATCCCAGAAGTCAGTACAACATAATAATCACAGAAACAGCCTACATAGTGAGTAGTCTCAAAATAAACAACAGAAAGGAACTGTAAGGCAGACCCGAGAATGATGGACGCTTGCAAAGAAGTGTTAGGTGCATTAGGACTGATTGATGAAAGCAGTAATACGTCTTCAAACAGCATTCCAGAACTTGAGGTATTCGCTGAATAGTACTCAATGGTATATGGACATGACTGTGTTGAATTTCTGCAATTTGAACTGGAATCACACAGCTCATGACCACAAGGTAGATTCTTGCTTGTGCTTGATCTAGCTGGAGAATACTCGTTAAGATCCTTATCCTGCATAATAGATGCTCCATACACCAAGGAGCACCTGCCAATCAATAATTGGAAATAAGCAATAAACCAGTTGTCAAGGATTAGAAGCAATGCATTATGAGTTTTATCAACCATTAATATTATATAGGGACTTGTGAGGAATGGAAAAACTGTTCGATAAATAAAGAAGATAGAAAAAGCTACCCTACTCAGTACATTGAAACTTAAATATGCCGACAATTTCATTAGGTTCTTTCATTTCCATGCATTAAATTATAATCAGATTTCTTCAATTTTCATGCATTCTTCTTCTTAAAGTATTTTTGTATATCTGCATACTTTACCATTCATTCAACTGAAAGCTTTCATGTTCTCCCTGAACCTGCCTTTTCAACATGCACAAAAGATTATTTTCATATCCTTGTTTACATTCATTTGCATATAACATCTACCATACCCTACATAGATGACCATACCCTACATTCAATTACATAAAACATCTACCACATCATACATATATGATCATTCAAATATACATCAGTTATTGTAGATTTAGATAGTTTAGACACTTCTGAAATAATTAAAGTAAACAACTTAATAGGTAATCACCATTAAATAATAATAATGCAGTTACTACTGGTCAATGGAACCATATAAATGAATGATAGCGTACCAAACTGCTATAGTGGCTGGCAGATAAAGGAGCACACCGAATACAATTGCATGGAACCCAGAGCAGATCACTCCCATCATCCAGGGCAACAAGAAAAGGGGTACTTGGTGTCCCTATATCAATCCAAGTGTAGTGTAACCTGCAAACCAGAACAAAGTAACTTCAATGTTCAGAACTCATAAATGTGGGGTAAAAATTATGATTCCAAGGCAACAAGATCAGTGTTTAAGACATACCTAATACATTATACGGAGTATAATGCACAGTAAAGTGTATGATGTTAATCACAATAGAACTTCCATAAAGGCATAAATGTTGTAGCAAAGAAGAAATGTATCATACTAATTCATAAAGATAAGTTCACACACTAAACCTTTGCCTATAATGTGTTTTGCAGTCTTGACTTAAGCAATCAGTCACAAGAGTTTTCAATTCACATTGAGAACATTTTGCAATCCAACAAAACCTTTGCGGTAATGCAGTTATCTTCGTCCAAGAATTGTTTCCGGCTACAAGACCTGGTTTCCTCAATCTCTATCTACTACAGGCCTAAAATGTGAAATATCATTGCAATAATGCTATTTGGACTGACAACAAACGAACAATTATAACCTCCAAAAGACATTAAAAAGCAATTCGAACCTCCTATTTCATGGCAGTCAAATTTGAAAAACTAAATTCACCGATTCAAAAGCAAAATACAAAACTCACCACCCCAAGTCATTGCCGAAGGACACCGCTTGACTCCCCTCGTACGGAAAGAGAAGCTGGTGGCGGGGACCGAGCTTAATCTTCTGCCTCTGAAAATCCCTAACCAACAGCTTCTGGTAGTACTCCAATGTCCCCCTCTCCGGAGACGAATCCTTCTCCCTCGCACCCGAGAAGGCCTTAAGTTCGTCGGAAAACCGGTGGATGAGCCTGAAAGAGTAAAGCGAGGACTCCACGGGACACAAGGAGAGAAGCAGCGCTGTGGAAAGCCACAACAGTAATCCAGCGCAAGCCATGGCAGATACAGAAATCCTAGGGTTTAGAAAGAAAAGGTAAAAATTGAGGGCATTGCGCAGATCTAGGCGGCAGAGACCTTGATTGTGGCAACAATGGAAGGGAGAGAGAGAAGATCGGGCTGTGTAGAGACTAGGAGGAGTGGAGAGGAAAGTGATTCAGTGAGAAGTGAGAACCGAGAAATGAGAAAGATTTGGGATTTTTCCCTTTTTACTGTAGTCTGTAAGTAGCGACGAAGAACTGAAGAAGACGACAGGAGGAGGGCTTAATTAAGGTGACTTCACGTGTAACGTGAATTACGGAACATGTGTGTCGTAAATCCCAATCCACTGTTTTGGGCTGTGTTTTAAATTTTAGGGAAATTGCAGTAGATACCCTTCAGCTTTTGTTGATTTCGATTAGTGTCACCCAACATTTTATTTTATTCTAGAGTGTTCAAGTTTTTGCAAAAGTTTATTTGATACCCAAAATCTATGTTTTTCATTTGTTTTTTTTTTATATAAATAAAGTCATTGGTAAGATGAAAAAGTATCTATTGAATAATTATTAGTATATGACATTTAAATTCTTTTCCAATTTTGAAAATATTTACTATTCAAACCGAGACCTAAAAAAAATGCACTCCTAGTCTTGACTTACAATGACATTTAAATTCTTTTTCAATTTTGAAAATATTTATCATTCAGATCGAGACCTAAAAAATGCACTTTTAGTCCTAACTTACGATTTTTCTCGGTACCTAAAAAAATGCACTTCTAGCCCTAGCTTACGTTTTTTCTTGAAATCAATTCTTCGTCTAATCCATTGTTGATCAAGCTTTCTTAGTCTGGTGGAACTTGAATTGGATATGTGATTAAAGCTTATGGATTTTGGATGAGATGAAAATGAAGCCCCAGTTTAAGATTTAAGGATAATCAAAGATAGGCTGAAAATTAAGAAGTTGAATAATAGAGAAAAGCTCGTATTTCTTATCTTGTAAAAGGAAAATTCGTTGTCTTACTTTTAGTTGCATTTTATGCATCAATTAGCATCATCTTTTTCATTTCAAGCCCTACTCTTTCTAATTTCTTGTGGGATCTAATCTCTTGGGTCATTTAATTTTAGGGCCAAATGTTCATTTTCGGACTCAATTTCACCTCTGTCGTTGATTCTTAATCCAATTTCATCAATTGTAATGAATTTGGGTTGGATTCTTAATACTTTTTTTTTTCCAGAAATCATTTCCTCCCTCATTTGATTACAGTCAAATTTTTCTAGGTTTGCTATTTTGAATTATTATAATTACTGTTTATTTTCAGTCTTGATGGAGGACTAACTTGTGGAATTTTTTTCAAGGTTTTGGTCAATTAGTAAATATTTTTTAAAGAGGAAAATGATTCTAGTGCAATTAACTAAAATTTATCTTGCTTATAGAGACTCTTTTTTTGACAAAAAAAAAAAAGTTTTATTTTTCCAATATTGCACAATGTCTCCATTTACTGTTAAATTGCACATAATTACCAATTTTTCACCAAAAATTAATACTAAAGCACAAACACACATCCGGGATGAATGAGATAAAATCTTCCAACACACACTCACCCTGGATGAGTGTAAATGTTTATGTGTTCATAATTGGAATGTTTAATAATGTTGAGGTTAAATTCGATTATACACCCAAAACCTTTTTTCGATGCAACGTAGAATTGAAATATTCTTGAGGCTAAATTTTGATGCTACTAGGAAACAAATACAAATTCGAGACTTTCTTTGAGTCCGTATAACAACGATAGATATTCACATTTATCTTCGAGGCCTAATTCGAGGGCAATTAGCCTCACACCAAGATTGATGCTATTTTGGATGCTATATTTGTGTGTAGTTTAACAACTTATTTTTATTTTTGAGGTTAATTTCAATGTTAGTACTTGAGTGCAAAACTTGAGGGTAAAGTCGTAACCTTTTTTTAGGCGAAAATGTGGTGTGAATTTTGAGAACAAATACAAGGCTATAATGCACCAAGCTCATTGATGTTACACTGGAATTTCCCCATCCACATTTATTTTTCCCCATCCACATTTAATATATCTTACACATTCTAATCAACAACTTCATCCGCGGACTCAAAATCCACCAATCCAAACTTCTTCATTCTCTTCTTTTGTTAATATTCTCATAATGACATTTCAGTATCTTCTTTTGCTAATATAAATCATGCTCAAACTCGATCAGAACAAATCCGATGATGCTAGGTTGTCCTATGACCCTAGAAAAGACATTAAGACTCACAGATAACGGCCGTTTTATTTTCCAAACACATTAAGTAAACAAATACTCATTCAAGTGTGCAACCTAAGCAGGATACTACATAAATCATGTTTTTATGCATATGCAACACCTAGTATATCATGTGACTACATGCATATGAGAATCAATATGAGTAATTAGCTCCACAACGGAACTAATTACCTCCAAAGCCGAACAGCAAAGGCAATAGTAGGTAGCAGAAGTCCATCAAGTCAATAAGCACCTAATATAATTAAGGAGGCGATAAGCTAAACAATTCAACTAACCAATCATAGAGAGAACACATACCCAAAAGCATTTCCCAAAACCATCCCATAAGTTAAAACATTTCAAAACCATTTCGAAATATAAAAAACATCCGAAAGTCGAGATATTCATAGATTACCAATTCATATCGACCTATCCATTCACATAGCTCGTCATCATTCATATGTCCCATTTCAATCTAAAGTCCAGTTCAAAACATATCACAGTCCATCGGTCCAATCGAGTTCAGTTAAATAGTCCAAAGGTTTCCGGTTAAAAGAAATCCAAAAGTCCGACAAGTTAGGTCAGTCCGTTAAACAAGGTCTGGAAAAGATAGTTAATAAAGGTTGTTATCAAATCATTCAGCCCGGTTAATCAGTCAAGTTGTAACGTTTAAGAAATCCCGACATCTCGGTTTGAAAACACATTCCTTTCAAAGTATTTCCGAAACATTCAAAGCAAGTCAATCAAACACTTCTCCGAACTCCGTAAAAATCATATTTTAAATCATTAAATAATCCCTTAAAATATTATACTTTAAATCCACATTTCAAAATCTAAAATTGACAATAAACTCGCTATAGATTGGTCCAACTCAAAAACCGACCAAAGATCCAAAGAATCAAGGTAGTCGGCCTCCGCCAAGGCCTTCGGGCGGGTTTCGCCGCAACGAAATGGCCGCTCCCCGTAGTGAAACTCACCCCTAGGGCTCCCCACGAGAATAGGTACTCACTGGCCGCGAGAATAGGGTCACTCGCGACCGCAAAAGTCTGTCCTCTTCCTCTCTGGGTTGTGTTTTAACTCGCCGCGGTGAGATCGAACGTTTTGGCTCGTTTTTGCCTTGAATCAAATCCGTTTTCTACCAAACCAATTTTAAACTAAAGAAAAACCTTTTCCGACCATAAACAACACAAAAAGACACCCACGAGGACTAGAGGGGGAGAGCAGAAGAGGGATTACCGAAGGTCTTCAAGGGAATCTTCGAAAGCTCCAATGGTGGTCCTCCGAGCTCCAAACCGATGAGGAAAATGAACGATAGAGCCTTGGGAAGATAGGGTGAGTAAAAGTCCTCTTTTACGAAGATTGGAGACCAAAATGAGCAAGAACGAGAGGGATGAGCCTTACCTTTGTAAAACAGGGGAAGGAGGAAGAATATGGCTCGATTTTGTACTTCCCGGCGTTAGATCTACTTCCTTTCGACCTTGGAAGGTAGAAGACTTGGTAAAAGTTCACCTTGAAAAGGTTAAGAAGGGAAAGAAAGCAAGAAATGGGAAGAACGAGGTGATTGCCACGAAGAATGACGAACAGGGGTTGTTGGGCTCTATTTCACGGCGACGAGTAAGAACTTCGCGGTGGCGAAAGTTTCTTCTACAGCTTCTGGGCTTGATTTCACGGAGGCAAGTAAGAACTCACGACAACGAAACTCTTCAGCCACTTCTGTTTTCTTCAAAAGCGACATCGGTGGTGGCTCCAGCTTTGCCGCTGATATTCAAAGGGGAGAGGGGGGAGGTGTTTATGGTGGTATTCAAGTTTGAAAACAACAAGAAACAAGAGATTTGGTGGTGTTTGAAGGATTGAACAAGGGAGGAACTTAGGAAGAGAGAGTGAGGTGAGGGTTTCTCTTGAGATTTCAAAAAGAGAGAGAGACTAGGGTTTTCTGTTTGGGACTCAGAATTTGATGCGGATGCTAGGGTTTTGGGGATTGGTGTTCTATATAGAGGGGCAATAATTGGACTTAATGGGTAGTAATGGGGGAAAAGACAAAAGGAGGAGTGAGAGAGAGATGGTCCCGCAAGATCCGACTCTGAATCCCGACAATATATCCCGAATTTCGACTGTTGGAAAATCCAAATCGAAATACAAATCGTTTCAAAACGACCAACTACACTCCAAGTTTTCAAACCCGAATTTCGAAAGTGAAAATAAGATCCGTAAAATCTCAAATTCAAAGGATGCCGGAATTATTTCAAAGGATTTCCCAAAATAGCAAGTTGCTCGAGGACGGGTGATAGCCTGCATTTAGGTAGGCATATCGGGTTGCATTTAGCATGATTTAGATGTGCATAATGCATAATTTAAGCTAGATTTGCATTTATACTCGTTTTGTTGGTGTAGTCGGAATCTACACGCTTTTATGGATTATTTCAGGTATATGTGGATCCGACGAGGAATGAGGAAGCTCATAGATGAAGGAAGAGTGAAGAGGAGGAGGAAAAGTGAAGAGCCCGGGAGCAGAATCGAAGTTAGAGAGCCTAAGTGATGAACAAGTCCATAGAAGTTGTCGTCAGACATGCTAAACTTGTTTCGCACTTTCTGGAGGCCTCAGTGGTTCAATTGACTATTATAAGCATGCGTTGGAAAGCTATTTTCGAGATCTACAGATTTCATGTTGACATCGAGACCAGATTCGAAACGGAAAAGTTGATGTGAACAGTAAAATCTGCTCCGCAGCCAAGCAAACCGCCCCGCGGCCCGAAGCTCTGACGAGCGACTTCGCAATCGCCTGGCCGCCCCGCGGCCTGGGTTGGCTGCCTCGCGGCTTCTGCAGAAACGCCGAATCTATTGATGGACTTTTTATCTCTTTAATTAGGTTTTTAGAATTATTATTTGGCCGACTCTTTTGAGGCTTTTTAAGGACGTTTTAGGGTTTTATTTTAGAATCTAATTCATTAGTTTATATACTTGGAGATTATCAATTGAGAACCCTAGAGGGGAGCCTCTATGGCCATGGAGTGCTAAACTCTTTCGTTTCGTGTATGAATTGAAGCTTTAGTTCAATAAAGTTGTGAGATTTCTATTCTTGTTCTATTCCTATTGATTCGTATTGATTCTTTTGCGAATATTGTTGATTTCTTCTAGTCCGTACAACTAGTTGAGATTATTGCTAGGATTTTGTAGATTCCTCGTAGCGAATCTTAATCCATTGTAGCAATCATGCCTTTTTAGGACTCCTATGACTAAACTGGTGTGTAGAGAATCAATTATATGTTAAATGCTGACTCGTAGCTTGGTGTTGTATGTATCCTGGTTAATCCTTAATCTTAATGCTACTATTAGGTTGAATCTTGACCGTGTTAGGGTTATCTAATTAGTAAGGGTTACTATCGTAGAACTTGTAATTTACACAAGATCAGGACATGAACAATAATAGGATGAAAAGAGAACTTGAAGTAGAATCGATGATCAATCAACCAAACTAAAGTGGATAGTTATAGATGGAACTATTTTCTCAATTGTTATCTCTACTAACTTGTTTATAGTTTCTTTTCTTATCTTCAATCACCACAACCCCAATTTTCTACTAATTGATAAATATACATTGCCTAGGAATACTTGATTCTCTGTGTGATCGACTTCTTACTTGCTTACTATACTAGTTTGTAGGTTTGAGTTATACTTTGATAGGAACAACGGCAGTTTTCTCCCGTCAACGGGTTTTTTCGAAAACTTTTTAAATCGGGTAATTAAATAATTTAATAAATTTCGGTCTATACAAAATCGACTACTCTTTTATGATTTTATAGAATTTGTCTACTTTGAATGACCAAAGGCAATTTAAGATTTTCTTTTATATGATGAATATTAGGTGCAAAGAAAAGTGTGACTAAATATGTGGCTAGATTCATGGGCAAAACAACTTCGTATTTAGCTTTGGATTTAACTATGAATATTAGAAAATAAAGATGTATATTTAATAAAATTTTGGAGGTTTTTTCAAATTAAACCTTGTCTCATCCAATGAGTGGTTTATATGAGATATCTTTGTTCCAGAAGAAGGATCTATTAATCTAATTAAGTTCCTTGTGCATTTCACTTGGTAGCATGAAGTTTTGCATTATAAAGTTTGATTTTGGTGCTAAGTTAGATCTGATGAGAATTTCTCTTCCTTCTTCTGATAGGGTATTTGCTCTCTTTGTTAGTTGGTTTCAGGTTTTACATACTACTTCTTCAAATGGGGATTTATTCACTCTACCATTGATGATATGACGTCCTAAAATTTTTTCAAGTCTATTGTGGTATGGCTTTTAGAGGAGTCCCGTCTATCTATACGTCTTCTTCTCTACATCCCTCATTCATCTAGAGTAAGCATATCTCTTCAATCACCTCAAAAGATGATGGTTATGCGTTCCATGTTTTAAGGTCATCACCCACATCCCCAGAGCGCCCTCGTAACTGGCAAAGAAAAAGGAAAATTGATGGATTTTCTCTTACGAAGCTTCCTTCCTCTTCGACGAAACTCCTTGTATTACTCAAATGCATGTAATTCACCATTGGATATGTTCTATGCCATGATTCAAGAACGCTAGATGACTAATACCATGCAGTGTTTAACACCCAACTATTTATCTATGATCTCATTATGATGTTCGTGAACTGGTTCGTAAAATCACAAAACTACATATCAGCATAAAATTTCCTATCTTATTCAACCATACGTACTACAACAAAATAAAGAAAATAGTTTTTGTAAATGTAAAAATCGTAGATGAGTGCTGAACGTCAGATGTATTGGGTTGGGTAGATAAAGCTCCACCACCTCCTTTCATGCGTAGTCGGAGGATTGTATTGGGCCGATGAAGCTCTGACCTTCTTCCCCTAAAAGGATGGGAGCCCATAAAAGAACTCAAGATCCGTATCGAATGCAGAATCTTCAAATCGTGTCCTACATGCCACGTCAACCTCAAGATCAACTGAGATGATCTCCTTCTCTTCAACACCAAAAAGATCCCCTACATGTGGGGTAATAACCCACTCTTTCACATGTCTATCCATGGGGTCTACTCCTCCCTCTTCTCCCACCTCTTACCCCCTTACCTCGACTCGTACCACTCGCAACGTCCCATAAACTTTTAACAATCATGTCGTTTTTTTTAATTTATATAACTTCTTAAAATGATTTTTTTATATTATTTGTATAAACAATATGAATTTGTTGTGTTAATATTAGGAGAACATAAAATATAATCACTACTATTTTTTTATATTATCCGGAACATGAAATTTTTCCTAAAACATAAAATTATCCATTATAATAGATAGGATTATGTTTGTTATTATTTTCTACTATTTTTTTTATTTTCTGACACGTGAATTTTTCATAAAACAAAAAATTATTCATTACAATAGGATTATGTTTGTTATTATTTTTGCATTATTCGCAAAAATAATATATATTTATTTGTTATCAAGATAATATTTGTTACAATATGAGTTTTAAAAAAAATGTTTTGAAACTATAGTGTTCTTTTACGTAAAATCTAATTTATAATAATATAATTTTCTGTTTTATTTATATTCGTGTAAGTAATTAATATTTTACTTGTATATTTACACTAACATTTCAACCTATTATTCAACAATTTCATTTACGATAACATCTATATTATTCAACAATTTCAATCTTAAAACAATACTAAAATTTCATAATAGAAAATCTAAAATGTAAAAACGACTATATATCGAGGGAGTCGGGATTGGAGAAACCTCTGTTCGTTTCCTCTTTTATTCTTCACCACCAACAACATGCCCCACCCTTGATACTGGTGCCTTCACCTCGCCGCCGCCACCACCACCACTTCCCCCCGCCGCCCGCGCCACCAGCAGACCACCACCACCATCACTACCCCACCACCCATGCCATTACATCGCAACCACCACCACTGCCGACGCCACATATTTTCCACCACCACCACCAACCATCTCGCCACCAAGACTAGTATCTCCTCTTAGCAGAACCTCCACCACCGGATTCCTCGCCGCCATCTCCGCCACCACAGGATACCGGATCCCTTGCCTCTATCGCCACCACCACGGGGGTGTCCTCCACCATCGCTAAAGAGATGCCACCGCCATCAATTCCATCGCCGTCATCACTACTCATTGCCTTCACCATCATCGTCGTTCGAGGAACACTAAAAATGGGGTTCGAAATGGAAAGCCAAGCAACGACTGCTTTGCTTTATGACCAACATGATCCACGTCTGATTAAACGTGGTTGATGTCGTAATGAACGTGGTACCACGTCTATTTGCACGTGGTCGTGCCCTTTTGCCTTCCACATCGTACTGTCTATAGTTTAAATTTCATGTCCTAACGTTATAATCTGGACTACATCAGTTATGACGTGGTAAAGACCACACTCTGTGTACCCTATAAATACCTTTGTATTTTTCTCATCTAAACATCATCGAAATTTCGTAATCCACAACAGTTACATGACAGTGATAAATATTAGTATAAATTGATATCCACAATTGCTCTTGAATTTGATGAGTATCGGTTGAGTAATAAATCTGAAGATTGATACCCATCAATTCAAGAGCTATTGGTTTGGATGAGGTTTTTTTCTTTACTAATACGAATGACCACATCAGATACACCGTGATCAATGTCAAAACAATCGTTGAACACAATGAAATAGACATGATCTTCTATATTCTAATATTTTGGACAAATTTCGGGGTCAAATTCACGGGCATAGTTATCCATGCCCAATTGCACTTGGAAATTCCACGTCATATTAAATGTTGTAAACGTCCAATTAATTTCATTTGGATTATGTCGTGTCATTAAGCCACGTTAACCATGTCGAAATGGACGTGGTACCATGTTGTTTTCAACGATGATTTGTGGTGTATATAGTTTTCGCGTTTAACTTATTAGTGACGTTAACGAACACAATTGCATGACAAACTTGTGTAGAGTCTATATATGATGCATGCGTGGCGACTCACTGGGTCAACTTTTACCCACAAATCATCGGATCTTAGCCATAAAATTCTCGGGTTATTCGAAGTCGGGTCATTTTCAGATTCTAGGTTTAAAACATCAAGTTCAAACCCAAATATTTTCAAATGTACAAACCAGATTTTTTTTTGAGTCGGGTCATATTTAGATAAGTCTACATACCATCATCAACTATTACCAATCAGTTGGCAGATGAGCTTCAACGATTTAATTGTTAGTGGTAGAGATTTTCTAATTAACAATTTTAAGCGGTTAGTAGGTGCTGAAGGTAAAAAAAAATGGTTGATAAAGTACCAACTCCACCCTGTTCGAAACAGCTCAACACTCATACAACCTCAGGCCACCACTGCAATAATAGATGGTAATGGTACCAATACCAAGCCTACAGCAAAGGCATCAGCTTTTATGAGTCCTCTATCAAACAAACAAATACTCCGTACAATTACAAGCTCGGTTGTATCAAACTTTCACACATAAGTTATCGTAAAAAATGGCCTACCAACTCAGAGAAAATAGTACACAAGTATACAAAAAAGAATAGACAACTTCACCATTCAGTACAACAAAAAAAGCAAACTTCTGCTACAAAATCAAACATCTTGAAGCCTATATACATTAAAATGTCATAAATATCAACCCCAAAAGAGAAGACTCAGGGAAGGAGATTTGCCTGCTAGAAGAGCTAGTCTTCATTCATGAAAACAAGACAATTGTATGATCTGGGAAAGAGACGAGAATGGACCATCTTGCCTGAGTTAACCTTACCATTTTGATTTTGCAGAAATTGTGTTGCCCTGCCCACCCAAATACACTTGGTGTAGAATGGTGGATGGAGGATCCGAAGAGTAATACACCCTGCCACTATCATTATTTGTTAGACCACTGAAATTCTATTTCCAGATTGCGTGAGGCCCCGCTTTTGCTCTCAGGCAACAGCGTGTACTCTCCAGCCACGGTTCCTAGCATTACCACGCGATCAATCTGGATTGTCACTTTACCGAAAGAACTCTGCCAGACAATAGGCCAAGTCAGTGAGTTGAAGCAGAAAATGATAGGATATTTGTAGATCATTGACAAATGTTTTGTGTCACGTTTGTATTTACCTTCCCAACTTTGCTCTTGTTCTTGCAGGAGATGTGAAGTTTTTGCCCTTTTGGAGGGCTCTCAAAGGTCCACGTGAAGCTCTCATCCCATTCTGGGTTTGGACCCGTGGAGACAACCTGATGAACGGAAGATTCCCATTTGATTCAGCAAACATAATTCCAGCTTAGAAGTGTTTTAGGGAGAGCATAAACAATTACAAGGACTAACGTATTCTTATGAAGAAACATAGCAGAAAAGGGCCAAAATAAATCGGGATTTTATCCTCTATATTCCTTGATTTCTTTCAAAGGACCACCCAATAGCCGACAGGTCATCATAATTTCGGAGCACGACATATCTTTGTAACTTGGGTTGTTCGATCGTTAGAGAGTGAGTTGTGAAACCACGAGATAATAATGACATTAGCAATAAACATGACAGTGAAGAACAAACCTTAGTTTGTCTGGCTGGGGTGTTAGCCAGCGTGAGCTTGCAGAAGACACTGGCATTTCCAACTGATTGCTTCATGTTGTTTCCTCGCTTAATTGTGACTGTTAAAGTTCCAGGCAAGCACTGCAAGAGAAATTCAGCCTTCTCCTGGAAACGAGGTGGACCAGATTGGATCAAGTACTGCAACAAAGGAATTGCATCAGCAGCAGCAATTGACTGAGCTCTGGAAACTTCAGCTGGACATGCTGTCCAAGCTTGTCTCAATAGGAACAGTGCATCCAAAGCGGCTTCTTGGGTTGCCTCTGATCCTGTTTTGATGGATGTTACCAGATGAGGGATGCTAAGTGTAGCTGGTTCAGTGGCTCTCAATCGGGGAAAATTGCCAAAAAGAGCATTTAATGCTTTGAGATATTCTTCATTCACAGTTCCCGTTGCCCATAAGTCCTTTTCAATCGCAGCTGCAAGATCAAATAGTTCGAGATAAGTATTATTCAAATATGCCTTTCCTAGATAAGCTATAGAGATCAAAACAAACTTCAAAAGTCAAGCCACTGCTTACCAGTAATTGCCCTCACAGTTTCACTAGATGCATACTCTTGAATCGTATGGTTGGCAAATAATAGTTTAACAAACATTGAAGCCTGAATTGAGGTCTCAGGATCACTAGAACCAATCAAATCCAACACAACTTGAACACCACCAGCCTCCGCAACTGCTCTTTTATTTGACCGGCTGTACATTACGAGGTTTTGCAGAGCACAAATAGCAACAACTTTCATTTCTTCAGTGGGTTGATCCTCAAGAATATTCACCAATGCACGACAAGCAGAAACAGCATCAGCAGATCGAGCAAGAGCCTCATTCTGGAACAAATCACCCAACGCTAGAGTTGCGAGCAGCCTTGCCTGCTGACCTTGGGTTTGTGGGTCCAAAAGGTACTGGGACAAAGGTAAGATAGCCGCCTTGCTTGCTTTTGACTCTCTAATTTTGACATTGTTCAACAGAACTTCCAACAATCTTGCAGCAGTATCCTCGCACTGATGGGATCTAAGAAGTTCCAAGAGAGCCTCTATTGCGCCACTTTCAGCCATCGCTTCAGCACTTGTTGAATCATCACTTTCCAACACCAGAAGAGCATTTAGTGCTCCTACAACTGTGCTCTCTGTGCCAGAATGAAGCAACCTTACAAGTACTGCCACAGGTACTTCCAGAAAATACTCAGAACTAAATTGCAAAATACAGGACAAAACAGAAGCAGCAGATTCCCACAAAGCATGAGGAAGTGAAGGATCCGCCTGCAATATTACTTTTGAAAGTTCACCAACTCCACCCTCTTTCGCAATCTCATTGGGCCAAAGCAGAGCGATACTAACAAGAGCCTTCATAGCTCTCTGCTGCAGAATGTGTATACCAGATCCAAGAACACGTATAAGTGGGCCAATTACTTGTTGTGTCAATGGATCCTTCTGGAGGTTCTCTTCCAGAAGAAGATGTGACAAAAGCTCAGCAGCAAGTTGTTGAACTGCCGGAACAGGAGAGTCCAGCAAAGGAATAAGTGGGTCAACAGCTTGGTGAGAGGTTAAGGAGTAATTGGCACGACACTGTTGATGCTCTAGTATATTAACAAGAACCTGTAAAGCACTGTGCTGACCATCAGGGCCAAATTCTGATTTCGCTAGCAGCAGAAAAAGAGGGGCAACCACTTTTGCTGCAGAGGTGCCTTTGGCAATTGTAGCATTGTTTGTGAGAATTCGAAGTAATTCAGAAAAGGCTGCACAAAGAAAATCAGGTGCTTCATGTAGTGTATCAAGAATGCTTTCAATAACCCCAGCTTTAACCATGTCCATCTTACAGGAGGGCCTGTCTTTTCCCAGCTTCACAAGAGCTCTAGAAACAGCCTCATGCAGCAAATAGTTCTTTCCATACAGGAGACCAACAAGAGGTACAACAGCACCATGAGCTGAAACTAGCTCAGCCAGTTGCTCATCATCCAAAAGCTTGTCCAATGCACTGACAACTGAATGCTGAGCAGGACTAAACTCTGTAACAAGAAGAGAGACCAGGGGTTCAACACATCGTGCTGCAGCCACTGTAGACCGGATCCTAGTATTTCCAAAAAGAACAGCGCATAACTCAGCAGCATCACCCTTCAGCTCCATTGAACAATCTGAAGAAAGTATCCTGCAAAGAACATCCACTGCATTCATCTCAAAATCAGCTACTGCTAGGGCTCTGGATGGATTCTCACTCAACAACCTCACCAATGCAGCTATAGCAGCATGTTGCTCCCTCTCTAAGCCTGTGTTCAGAACTTCCACTAGAGGCTGGACAGCTTGTCGAGAACTTTCAGCATTCCTTATATGATCAGCAGAAAACAAGCTCTCCAATGCTTTTGCTGCGCTGTACCTTGCACCTCTTCCACCCAAGCGCAGGACTGCTACAAGCTGATTCACAGCACCAAATGCTGACTCGTGCTTGCAGATTTCAGCATTGGAGAATAAAATTCCCAACAGATCGGTTGCAGCTTCCTCAGTTGTATCTTTTGGTCCTAGTGATAGGTATTTCGTGAGTCCCTCCAATACCCCTGACTCCACCATTACCATCTTATTTGAGGGGCAATCTCTTGCAAGTTGAGTGAGAAGCCCAAGCGCAAGGAATGGTGCACCTGGTCGTTCTGGGATTGGTTTAAGGAGATCAACAAGGGCAGGTATCGCTTTGCGAGATGTAGCACCAACCCTAATGTCATCCACCCTAAACAACCTTTCAAGAGCAACCTGCTCAGGATAACGCACCAAAAAGAATTCCTCTGACAAGTTCAGAAGATCATATATGTCATCATCGGCACAACCAAGCAAAGAAATGAGTCCACCTGCTGCACCAGAATTAGCAACTGATAACAGAGTTCCCCTGCTACCATTACAGACTAGACTTGCTAATCCTTGCGCGGCAAAATATCGATTCGCTGCATCTTCTGATCTCAACAGATTTGCAAGCACTGGAACAGCCTTCATCGTTGCATTAGCTCGTATAATTTCTCTATCTTGGAACAAAATTGCCAATAACAAAGCACAAATCCATATGCTGCAATCCTCACTGAGATCATACTGCATGCGTGGTTGCAAATTAAACAGAAGTTTTCAATAAGATCTTTGCCATCAAATTAAAGAAGTTAGCATTACTGCACAAAGCTATAAGACACTAAATACAGTAGCATAATGTTACGGAATCATCTGTATGAAACCCAAATTCTAACATAAAAAAAATTCGGTAAAATGACTTCAGATACCTTCTTTTAAAATGAAAAGGCAAAACTCCTTTCTCAGAATAAAAAATAATTGAAATGAAAGTCCAATACAAGGATTGATCCTAACATTTTGTAGGAACCTGTGCAATATAAAAACATGGGGCCCCGACATTAAATATCAAAGGTCCCAACAAACGAAGATGATAACCAACATTGCGTATAATTTCGTTAACATTTCATATAATTTTGTTAACTTTGGTTAATTTTTATTACTTCAAATATGAAAGGTAAAAATCTAGAAAAATAATCATATAGATGGATGAATTTGAAAGTAACCAATTTATTTCTTTCCATTTAAAAAAGATACTGAACTCACATGTGTACCCCAAGTCAAGTGAAGAGAAGGGGGAAAAATAGAATATACTGGCATGATAAGAAGTTTCGAAGTCAACAACCACTTAAACCAAGAGTGTATGCTTATCCATTAGACCAAAGCTAACTTTCTACAAATATTTCAAACCTTATAGGTGTATAACAAGAAACAACTACTGAATTTGGACCATGATGGTTCCTCGGCGCTCACTCCTTTAGCCACCCGTGTGGGCCAGCCCTGTCTAATACCATCCCATCCCAATAGCTCAAATATTATAACTTCCATTTTGCCTTTCCTTGATAATTTTAAGAACATATTCATTCATAATAAAAAATTTATTTTTAAGTAATTTTACATCAACTTCTAAAAGCTCCGAGGAAACTGATTTACCTAGATGAAAATATCCAAAGCCAAGGTAGAAATGATATTATTATATAAAAGAGGCAGTATTTCAGTAAAACTAAAATACCTGATTAAACTGTGAAATCTTCTCCGTGATAACTTCCAGTGCCTCAGCCTCCAAAATGGCAACTTTACTTTGGTCATCATGAGCTGCAAGGACGCAGAGCAGCCACACTGCAACATTAGCACCACGAATGATACTTGTAGTCATGGTAGCTTCATTATCTGTTGATCCTTCTCTAGTACATGGCCTGTGAATGCTTATCACATCCTTATTATCATCTCTCTGGTCATCAGAGGAAACAGCTTGCAGAGAGCTAAGCATTCCAACCAGAGACTGAATGAGATAAGCACATGATTTTGATTCATTCAGCTCCTCCATCATTCTTGGGTTGTTCACTCTAGCCGCACAGGCAAGAAGTGCTGCACCCCCTATCTTAACATCCACATCCCTAGAACCAATCACTCTTTTAGCTATTGATGAGATACAGCCAGTGGAACTGCAAATTGCTTCTCCTAAAGTAGCCGACTGGTCCCTACAAATACGTGATAATATCTCAATTGCTTTATCCTGCAAAGCTGGCGGTGCCCCTGCTACACTTGAGACTATTGGCAGTATACTTTTTGGAGATTCTGCCAGAACAACCCAAGCCGGTTTAACTTTACCACTTAATACTCCTGATCTTGAAAGAGAAGCAAGTGCATCCAATGCCTCTGCCATGCCAACGGATCCATCACTAGCAATTTCCAATAGAGAAATTAATGAGAGGACGGTACCGGCACGGTTAATACAATCAGTTAAACCATCAGAGACGGATTGAGATCGCAGAAGACGTGCAACAGCTGCTGCTGCTTGGGTCTTTCCCATATTAGTTCCTTCATGCAGAATCCTTGTTGACGGCAAAAGTATTTCTTCAGGTACAGCATTCGCTGAGACAAGGTCATCCAAAAGAAGGTTTGCCAAAGCACATACTGCTTGCTCTGCAACTTCAAGAACTGGACAATTTGCCAAATCAATGAGGGGAGATAAAGCATCCCTAGCAATTGGCGTCACTTCCTGGTTCTCTCTTACTGAAAGAAATAATGCAGCAAGACAAGAAGAGCTTGCTACTTGTAGTTTTTCAGAATCTGACTTCAGGAGCTTCATAACCGCTAAAAGAGTCTTCACAGCAATTGCACTTTCCCGCAAGTCCTTTCTGAAGTGAAAGATTCCAGCCAAAGCAGAGGCAGACTTCCCTTGAGTCTCTTCGTTGGCAGAGCTCAATATCTTAATCATTGTCTCAATTGCATCATTAGCAGCACTACCTTCCTGCAGTATATCAGTAAGTGGAACCATGGAAAGCATACTTTTCAAAGCATCCAAGACATATATTTTAGATTCTGGAAGCTCACTAGTCAGCAACGCAGTCAGCTGACTGATTGTGGTAGTATCTGATTTATGAATTAAATGATTAAGTGTCTTGGCGGCAGTCTCCTTACCATTGGAGCTACCATTCTTCAATAGCCATAAGAGGGCAGGAACAGCATCAGCACTTTCAACACATGCCCGTATATCTTCACTGTGATTACAAAGGTTTCCAAGGATTCTTGCAGAATCCTCCTTAGCTTTTGCAGACCCAGTCTCAAGAATCTGAACCAGAGGAGGAATCCCTCCGGCAGCGGTAATAGCCCACTTAGACTCATCATTCTCATCAGATAAGAGAGAAAGCAAGGCAACTGCACATTCTTGCTGCTGTTCTGATGATAGTCCAAGAAGTGATATCAACAACTGAACACCCTCTCGCCCTAGAAGTGCTTGCCAAAGACTGCCATCATTGCTGCAGATCATAAGCAGGGATTTCACGAGCTCATCCTGAGTTTCATTTGCAGCCATTGTGATCAACCCAACCAAGAGGCGCTTTGCCTCAGAATTTGCAAGCCTTGATGATAAAAAAGGATTCCCATACAAGCTGGCAAGGGCCTCTATAGTGCGTTCCTGCACAAGAAATGGCAACCGAGGCTTAAACTGGTTGATTAATGTCTGCTCAACAATTTGAGGATCAGCAGGTTTTGTCCTCTCTGCATCATCATCATATATCATAAGAGCTGAAGCTAAAGCCCCCAGTGTATCAGCAGCCTGTGAGGAAGAACTGCAGGATTCAAGGCTCTTTCCTAGGCTAAAAATGACAGAAGACAAACCACCAGAAATGTTTGCTAGGGCACACATTGCATTCTCCTGCAAGGCTTGTGCATACTCACCTTGCATAAATTCCTTAGAAGGAGCAATTGTTGCATTTATCAGGGATGGTATACCATTAGCATTAGCTATCTCTTTCCTGGCATCTTTGCACTGAGCAGAAAGAGACTTAAGCGCACCAGCAGCTTCTGCTCTAACAGGAGCTTCATTTCCAGGACCTAGTAACTTCAAAAGAAGCTTTATTGCCCCGCCTTCCAATACAGTAGGGCAGACAGATGCATCCTCTGCCATCATACAAGCTAAAAGAAAGCATACATTAGCTTGAGTCCCTGACTCTCCATTTGCCAACAACTTCACAAGTATATCCACCCCTCCAGCTCGAACAGTTGCAGACCAAAACCCCTCTGTGCTTCTTGAAAGATTTTTTAAAGCACCAGTCATTAGTTCATCAACCACATTCCCGGTCTTAAGCCCTCTGTCTAGCAGCTCCCAGAGCACCGGGACTACACCTTCAGTTGAAAAGATTTTAGAACCAACATGGTCCCTAGCATCACCTTGTGAAACTGCATAAATAGTCTTTGCACCTGCAATTTGGCCATCTGATGAACTTGACCGAAGCAAACCAAGCAGCGGCGGAATGCAGCCTCCAAGCAACACTTTAACCCTAAGTTCATTCTCCTTACAGAGAGATCCTAGCACACTAGCAGCCACTATCTTCACTGACTGTGACCCTGATCTTAGAAGAGAAACTAGGACAGGAACTGCCTGAGAATGAGATCCAACAGCACCTAGAGCATTTTCACGTGATTCAATAAGTTCCAAAAGCTTTTTTAAGGTATATTCTTTCTCTTGTGCTGTGGAAGAATTTTGTCGCAACTGCTCAATACATTGAGCAACACTTGCAAGTGTCCCATCTGGATCTTCCATGCTACTTGTACGATCTCTGCAAAATCAGTTTATTGTGTAAGATACAAAAGGCACACGGGAAAAGAAAAAAGAAAAAAAAAAAGATGAAACATAACTACCACGGATTTGCCTTAAGAAGTCAGCCCGGTAGCAAAGTTGGTGTATAAAAGCATGAGTGGATACTAGGTATTTTCCAAATAAATTAATAAATAGAGAGCTAACAAGTATGAAAGAATCTTTTAATACTCTTCTCAGACCAATAGAGCACAACACATGTACTTCTCATCTTTCGTACTTAAAAAAAGACAACAAGATTACGAGTGAACTTTACAAAGTTCCGTTTACTGAAATTGAACCAATAAGCTCTATGTTAGTTGCTGACAGGGAAAGGATAGAAGGGAGGGGTTCACCAGTTTCTCCTTCATTATAAATACTGAGTGGAAATACGTTCGGATCAATTGATACTGAGCACAAGACACAGGTACTCTTGTACATGGTGCATGCGTATTCACATGACACAAAGACACCATTTTCTTCGATCTACCATATTGCAAAACAACGTTCTATGGCCATGAATATTAATCATATATACAAGTTTAACCATGAAGGGGGCAAAACGATTTTATATGACCAGTTAAAATGGATTCCTAGACGAAGAAGACAATTAAAAACCCTTAGTAATTCTTCCAAAAACTGGGCTCATGATGGAAATAGAGAACTTTCTGTCCCAGCAGCATTATCTAAAAGCAAGATTCCAAGGGGGAGTAGTGTAGATTGTGTAAAGGATAGTAAAATCAATATCTCCTAAATACATTAAACAATATATGTAACCTACCTCAACCCCATCTTGGCAACAGATTGTGGAGTTGGCGGTTCAGAGTCTTGGAACTTCCCTTCCAAATTCCTTTCCTGCAGCAATTAAGTGTGTATTAATATAGAAGTCAATCAAAATCAGAAGTTCAATGATTCAAATGACAGATACTTAATAAAATATATATATATATATATATATATATATATATATATATATATATATATATATATATATATATATATATATATGTATGTATGTATGTATGTATAATACACTTCCAATGACCATACAAATTACAACTAGATGCAGACATAAAATTAGATATGGGAGTATGTATACAAAGACAAAAAATAAAGCAATATGTGTTTCTCAAATGATCAAACATTTCTTGAAGTTCAGTATGGTATCATCTACCAACTATCAGGTTTGTTACTAAGGTTGTAGCATTCTATTATCCACCATACTGAATTGAACAACTTGACACCAGGGTTACATGTTAATCACCTGCATGCAGAAAAGGAAAAATGCAGACTTTTGTAGGAGATGAATAACCACGTATTTTCCCTCACTCTACTGTAGAACTGGAAGCTATCTGTTAACCTAAGTCTTAGAAAATTCTTATTCATCGAGATTAAGTAGTCACGCTGAAAGGTTCTGCAGAGTGTGAAGTGTGAACTGCATGACAATAGAATTTCCTAAGTTTGTGGGTCCATAACACCGCATGATCACACTAGAAAATGAATCACAGTTTCTAACATCATAAAAGAGAAAGATGAGCAACAGAATGACTTTACCAATTCATTATTGCCGTGGCTACCACCATTACTCGCAGCCAACCTCCAACCTAATGTAGCCGCCATTTTTACTTCCCTTTAGTGGATCAAGTGGTCAAATAAATGAAAGATATCTCTCTGTTTTCAGAATGCCCTCAGGTTCACTATCAAAGCATGGCAGCCAACTGCAAACCATCATACACTCAAACATAAAAGAATGAACCAGCAACCGAAGAGATATATCAAATGCCTCCAACTCAAATGTCAAGATAGGCACAATAGAATTGAACTCAACAGATCCATCGAACAGCTTCAGATGTATAGCAATACGTCAATACATCAAAGAGAAATCGATCAAGAAATACGCAACCAAGCAATGAAACAACGACTTAGCAATACAAATAACTAGATCCGAATTTATAAGTTACACAACCAATCTCGAGCACAGAAAAACAGTCCAGTGGAGATATTACGAACAAATCCAGAATAGAAATTGCAGATCGGCCAGAAATTAACACTTCCTAGAATGAATTGATTGAATTCCCATTACAGACATCAAATCACCAAACTGAATTGTTCAGAAGAAGAAACGTATAGGATCAGAACAAGAAGAAATGCAAATCCATATAAGAATTGAACATATTAAACGCTAATTTTGCCAGATCAGTGCGAACATAAACAGCATAGTTCAAACCGACACTAGAACAGTAAATTAAAATCAGATATAAAGAGGAAAAACTGAAAAAGATGGGGATCGAAGATTACAGAGAACGAATTATCATAGCAAGAGCGACGTATCGACGCAAATCTGAGAAATCAAGCACGAAAAGAGCAAAGAGAAAGAGGAGAATCTCAATTTGAAATGAATGATTTAATTTCCATTAGTGCAAATTGCAATAAATGTAGATACGTACCTCCAGACGGCGATGAAACGGATGAGGAACTCTTCGCAGCATCAAATTTGGGTTTTGCGTAGCAGAGAAGGGATGAAGTGGAGGGGGGTGAGAGAGGGAAAGAGTGAGCTAGAAATGCGAAGGAAGACAGAGAGTGCAATGGCCAGATTTATTTATTTTCCCTTTTTTTGGTGGCTTTCTTTTTATTTTTACCTTTATTTTTTTGCCCTTTAATTGTTTAATAGGCAGCTCACAAGTGACAGAGAAGCTTCTTCTTTCATTGCGCGAGCACCGACGGCTTCGCACTCCAATAATCACGGCTCAGCTTATTCGATACCTACGGCTATTCTTCGGCTGAACGCTAAGTTTAAATTTTAATTAATTAAAAACTCTTTGGGTTTGTTTATTTTTTTGAGACAATTTGGGTTTGTTTAGATTACAAGTGATCATTGTTATTTTAATCATTTGTTTCTTTAACCTAATTTACAATATACTTAAAATAGTATAAATTTTAAATACTTATAAATTATATTATCTCCGTTTTTTAATATAAATCCTTCTAAATTTTGCACGCTTTTAAGAACCTAAAAATTTTAATAAAATATTAACTTTTTATCAACTTTTTAATAATTTCATACTTGTTACTAATAAGTATCAAATTATTAAACAAATTTGATAAAATTTTGTAATATTTTAACATATTTTTTAGTTTTTTAGAAACGTACAAAATCTAAAAGGATTTATATTAAAAAAAATGAAGGTAGTATTATCAATTACACTAGTTTTATAAGATAATTTTAAACTGGAGAAAATTTGGTCAACTATAACCCTTTCAAAACATAATTAGGTCTTTGTCCCCTTTAAAATCGTGATATCCCCTCTTCAAAATTAATTAGTCACGTATGCCCACATCCACTTTCCCTTTCATTCTTTTCATCTGATATGAGAGCTCTCGTCCAAGGCGATTTTCGATCTCTCTCTCTCTCAACCTCTAATGGCCTTCGTTCCTTTCCCCTTTCTCGCCTTCATCGACCTCGCTCTACCTCTCTCACTCTCTATCTCTCCCGCTTGCCCTTTCTCACTCCCTCCGTTTATGCTACTCACCAGATCTCACAACCCTCTATCACATCCCTTCTCTTTCTATGCTCCACGCCAGTAGTAGTAGAAGAACAAATCGATCTACACCTCTCGCCTGGTCTCGAGTTTCGACGATAATCGGATGACTTCCTTCTCGGTCACTTCAATTTCGGAATCGATGTTGCCAGCCTCATTACAATGCGGCTCCTGGCTTTCAAATCCAGCAATAGTAGAAGAGCGAATCAATCTCCCCTCTTGCATCTGCCATGGGAGATGAGGAAAGAAGCGGAAGGAGGAGAAGTCAAATATCAGTTTCAAACATCCCTTCGATTTCACTTTGTTTTTGTTGTTTTCAACGATTTTGGTGCCAGATCTTCCATCTCTCCCTCTTGCTGCTTTTTTATTGCTTGTATTAATGTAATGGATTTCATAGATGGATTTTCACACTATGAAGAGGAAGAAGCTCCGAGTGTTGTGTAAATTAAAGTCACAAAATCCCTGCAAACCTAACTAATCTAGAGACGGCAAATCATCTTGCTTTGCTTCTCGAGGTAATTTATTTTTGCATCTTCTCGATCCAACTCGTGTAATTCGTGAAGATTTACCACCATTTTCTAAAGTATCTGATTTTTGCTTGAAATTAGGTTGATAGAGGAAAGCACCAAAATCAACTAGTAAACCGATTAATTAAGCCATGCTTGAAATTTTTTGGTGATTTTTTATGTACTTTGATGAGAAAAGAGCGGGGTAAGCATTGTTATATGATTTGGGTGATTTGGGTGATGTTGATGAGAAAAGCCCCCAAAAATTAGGTAGTTGTACCATTTGTTTACTGCTTTGATTTATTCTTCTTCTTCTTTGTTAAGGTTTCTGCAACTCTATATGCATTCATACCATTTATTTTTAAGATGCCTAATATCAAAACCGATCACCAACAACTATGAATACAAAGCTGGCCAATCCTTCATTGGAATCGGAAATCCTAATAGCTCAATGGAAAGGATAGAACAAATAAGGAATAATAATACCCAATTTGAGGACCTATGTTTAATAAGGCAAAACATCTTGGAGATTAGAAATTCCATTATTTTTCAGGAATAACAAATTGGAGAATGTAGACACAATTGTGCAAAGAATCATTAAGCACACGTCATATTGGAAGGAGGCAAGGAAGAAAAGCATAACTGCAAGGAAAAAGCGGCAAGGGAAACATACCAAATGGGCAAAGCCCCCAATGATCGTCTACAAGATCAATGTGGATGGTTATGTTGCAATCAATGGGGAATGTAAGATTGAGGGCATTGTTAGAGACATGAATTGACACGTTGTATATATATTCAATAAAAAAGTTGCTAAGGGATTTGTATTCCACACCGAACCCTTATCTCTTTGCATGGGAATAGAGCTAGCTAGAAGCAGAGGCTAGCAGAAGATCATCATCGAGGGTGATAATGCGGACGTGATCAAGGCAATTGAGGACAATGCAAAGGTACCATGGGAAAACCTTGAGATGGTTAAAAATATTAGAAGTCGGAAGAGATAGTTCATCACAATTGGATTTCGACACTGCTTTAGAGAAGCAAATGCAGCTGTCGACCACATAGCTAAGAGTGATTCTGATTGTAATATGTATACACTCCCTTTGAATAGGGAACTTTGTAACATCATCCGTATAGATGATCAAGAATAATCATGGCTTGTAAGGACGCTCTAATGGTGGCCTACTGTAAAAAAATGATAGAAGGACTAGACTCCACTTCCAACCAAAAAAACACTGAAAGACGAAGACAGACAAAATAATCACAGAAAACTTCCAAAATCAAACACTAAAAAAATCGAAATTGATATTTAAATGTTAGTAGGTGTAATAAATCGACAAATGCATTAACAAAATAAATTGGATTGACGAGCAATGCAAAATAAAAACGGTATTTTAATCAGAAAAACCCAGAGAAAATACCGTATCTTGCTGGTGGTAAAAAAAAAAAAAAAAAATTCCCCCTCCCGGTGGCAATTTGCGGTGCAAATCCTCTACCCTAAAACCCCGCCCTAACTCCCCGCCCCACAAAATTATTTTACATCTAAATTAATATTAAAAAAATTTAAAAAAATATATTTAACTTCAACATACTTATGATAACATATTTGGAAAAAAAAATCTTAAAAAATCAAATTATATATTTTTTTAAAAAACATATAGTAAACTCACATCTTTTTAAAACTTAAAAAATCTTTTAATCTCTTATGAATTATTATAATTTTTGTAAGTTGATTTTTTAAGATTTTTTTTCAAATATGTTATTATAAGTATGTAGAAGCTAAATATATATTTTTTAATTTTTTAATATTAATTTAGATGTAAAATAATTTTGTGGGGCGGGGTTTTGGAGTAGAGGATGTGCACTTGTAATTTGACCCAAAAACCGTACTAGTGTGTACAGTAATATTTTAGTACTACTCTTAGTAATTATTACTCCGTATTGCAAAAACTTAAAAAGAAATAACGTTGATAACCAGGCTGGAAAAGGGAAGCAAGCCATGCCAAGCCGAGTAGCCGGCCTTTTATTTTGTATTTAGTTCATGGCTTCATGGCGGCTAGGTTCCAGCCATCGTGTAATTTGTTAGTATTTCAATTTTCCCCTACATGTGACAATCACACACATATAAACTATTTTATTCATTAACATATCGATCAATTTTTATTTTTATTTTTAAAAAGAGAGTATTTAAATAGAGATAATGGTGGATTAGACATCGTTGTCGCGGTGAGTGAGCTAAACAATCAAAAAGAAAGCTGTAGGGCTGTGAGACATTCTCCAATTTGCTGAGACACTGACCACTTAACAGCACTTAAATTACACTATTAACAAGCATTAGTACTTGACATCTACAATACAACCCTAAAAATGTGAAAATAAAAACAATGAATTTACTATGGAGTATTATTTAAAATTTAAAGAAAGGGATTCACGTAAATAGTCCCAAAACGTAAGAATAAAAATGATTGTAATCCACCAAAATGTGAAAATAAAAACAATTAATTTGCTATGGACTATTATGCTTATAAATATAAATATTTTAAAAGTGTTTGATACATATTTTATAACGAGTTTAAAATAATGGGAATTCAAAATTAAATACCTTATAAATTATATCAATCAATTACCCTCTATATATAATTGATTAACATACTTTTAAAAATAGTTTATTTTAAATTCATGTTATTTTTATAAACATCATAATTTTGCAACAAACACTTTAGATGTGTTTATAATGGACCAAACTGCAAAATTGGTATTTAAAACTAACAATCTTGGATATGTGTGTGCATATTTTTTTTTAAAAAAAAAAACTTCAGTGCTATATTAGTATTTAAAAGACCATCGATGGACATATATGCATTTTTTGGCCAAAAGTTCAATTATATTGATAATTCATTTTAAAAAAACTACTCATTAAGGGATCTAAAAGGATAAAAAATAAAGTTATACCTTTTTTAGTCGGCTCTCACATATATTAATATTTTGATTAGTTGGAAATTAGATTTTGACATATTAGTATTTTAAAAAACCTAATTTTTTTCACAAATCTATCTATATCTATATAATACCTTAATTGAGAATACTTTTGACGATGTGTCAGGTCCTCCTTAATTTAAGGTTTTTCAACTAATCACAATTTTATCTTATTATTTCTTTTTCTTTTTCTCTTCATCTCTTTCATACATCAACATTTTTTTCCCATTTATTTTTCTCTTCATCTCTTTCATATCTTAATTTAAAAAACGTTTTGATGAAGCATAACTTTTCGATAAATATTTTTACCATTTTCTTAAAGATTTCAAGTCTACCTTCATTATTTTATCTTAACTTTTTATTAATATTAATTTTCTATATTTATTAAAAATCGCGTCATGGCGCGGAGATTATAATAGTTAAATTGAACGAGGTATTTTTTTTAACCGAAAAGAATTTAGAAGCTGCCAAGACAACTATCCAAGGGCATCCCGAAGGATGATGTTGCGAAGAGCAGCGTCTGAAGGGAGAGAGGTGCTGGAGTGAGGAGATAGGAGATGCGAGAGACGATCAGCAGCACTATTGGCTTCCCTAAAGATGTGAAGAATCTCACGATCAAAGAAGATCTGGAGAGAAAGAACATAGTCGGATAAGATCATCTCGATCTCGCCAGAACACGAGCATCTTGCCAAGAGATTGCTGATGATGATAAGGCTATCACCTTCAATAATAATTTTATTTAAGTTAATTAAGGTTTAATGTTGTAAGAATTCCTTTCCAAAGGTCGAAACCTTCGGCACCAATGACCGAAACCAACGGGGAGCGAGCAACCTCTGAGAAAAGAATAGATCTGGTGTCATTCCGAATGATGAAACCATAAGAAGCAGAGCTAGAGGTGGATACAACTCCATCAAAATTCAGTTTGCACCATCCTAACCTAGGTTTTTTCCATCGACTAAGTTTGCGAGAGGTCTTATTATTTGTTTTATTTTGCAATATGTTAGAGTTGTTAGTTCTTGGATTTATTACACTTCTAAATATGTTCTGTTGTGAAAGATAAGATTGCGTTAGGGTTTGGTTTTATGTTGTTGAAAGCCTTTTTGTTTCTAAAGTACCATATACTCCACCAGGCGACAGCAAGAGTGGAGAATCCCTGGATGCCGAGTTCATTTAGGAGATTTATGAATGTTTGTGATATAGTGGTTGTGGTGCTATAGGCATGGTCAACCTTATGACAAATTCTGGGAGATATTAATTGAAGTGTCATTTTGGAGATAGGGCACTTGAATAATAAGTGTTCGGTATCTTCGTAGCACAAATCGCAGAGGGGGCAGTTTGTAGGGATTTCAACACCACGTCAGACCAACCTGGTCGTGGTGGGAATACCATCCTTAGTGATTCTCCAAAGAAATTCTTTTACTTTTGAAATACGGTCTAATTTCCAAATCCGGCTAAAGTCTGATTTAGTGTCTTGATTGTTGTTTTGAATCATTTCTATTGTCGAGGTTGTGGAGAACAATCTGTTGTGGCTCGATTCCCAATATATTATCATTTCTATTGCCGAGGCTGTGAATAAGGTATTGATCATCATTAAACCATATATTTAAAAAAAAACCTTTTTTTTAAGCAAGATAAGAATTCAGTTATCTAGACAAGTCTAGAGAAACCGAGAGACCGGACAAGCCGGTAGATGGACTAACCATCATGTACAATCAAACAAAAACAAAAGAAAATGACAGAAAGGAAATAACACGAAGCAAATGACAGAAATGAAAATGCGAAAATAAAATAAACATGCTAGCTATCCTACACCATAAAACAAAATCAACACGACAAACGAATCAATCAGCCAACGGAGGACGCACTCAGAGAACTCTGGGGATACAAGCAGACATCTCAGATTATGGACTCAAAAGAGCCTTCAGATATCAATCACAAATCCATGCCGTCTTCGGATACAGCAAATCAAACACCGTTCACATGAGGCCTGCATCACAACAAGAACAACACAGCACACCAGACCGCAAATCCAATCCCAAGCCAAACCATTGCTCAATAAAAATCTCCGACCCGACTCAAGCCCTCAAGAATGATAACGAAATCGTAAGTGACTCTAGAAATGCGACTGAGACGGGAAAAGGCAAAGAAATTGAAAAACAATCTAAATGGAAAGGAAAAGAAGGACGGAATGGAAAGAAAACCCCTAAAAAGGCATTGTTAAAACTCTAGAAATGCGGCGACAAAACCATGCGGAGAGCGGTTAGATGGCTGGTGGCCATGGGAGCAACCAAAAGGTGAAGCGGGCGGCGGCGACAACAGGTTGTTGTGAGGCGGTGGGGAGCCGGTAGCGGAGGTATTGTGGAAAGGCGACAGTGATTCAAGGCGGGACCTCGACGCACATGTACGAAGATGCCGAAAAGGAGGAGGTTGAGAGCGGACTGCACGACGAACTCGTCCGCGGAGCCAACATCGGAGGTGGCGGAGCAGCGAACAAGAAGGAGGTCGTGAAGCCGCGCGTTTGTGGAAAGGCGACAGTGAAAAGAGGCCGAAGAGGTGGAGCCTAGAAAGTGGCAACGAACTGGTGATGTGATGCCCGGTGAGGTGGTGCCCGGTGAGGATATGTGTGGAGGCGGCAACCCAAGAGGACCAACCGGCCTTGGTGGCGGCAGAAGCTCAAAAGAGAGCTTTTAGGTATATATTTAAAAAACCTAATTCTAACTAATGAAAATATACGGTTTAATGATATTAATTTCTTTATTCAATTTTTTTTTTGTGAAAAAATTGGTTTTTAATAAATTATCAACAAGCTTGGTTCAAACTTATTAAACTTTTATTTATCCTTTCTATATATATTAATGAGTATTTTATTACGAATTACCAACAAAACCTATTCAAGCTTACTAAATCGGACTCAATATAAACTTCCATGAAGGAATTGGTGTCCTTTAATTGATGTGTAAAATACTAATGATATAATAGGATTAAAATGGAGATTTATAATCTGAATAATTTAGGTAATTATAGTGCTTTGCTAGAAGCCAACTATAATTTATAGATTAAATTATATTTAATCTATTGCTATTTTATTCAGGTCCTATAAGGTCACACACAAAGAGTATTAGAAATTGGATAATTGATTAATAATAATAATAAGTTATTATTATTGATATAATTTGTGGGTAGAAGATAAAAGATAAAGATGACTTATTAGGAATAAGTTGACCTAGTTTCTACAATATATAAGGAGACTTGTTAAGAATAAGTCTTAATTTTTTATCGGCATTGTACGTGTCTCCAAAAACTTCTCCCACCACAAATCGCTAGCCTCCCTAACCCGTAGGGTGTCAGTTGCAATCCTTCGATCATTCGTTCTAGCAAATGGAGACAAGGAGATCCAATCTCGTGCTCATGTGGACCAAGTAGAGGAGTCGCGCTTGAGGCTCTTTTCTCCAAAGGTGATTTCGAATCAAGGTTCCGCACAAGAAAGGTACGACTTTTTCCCTCTATATTGTTCATATCAATTCATGCATGAGATCCCGAATTAGATGTTAGAAAATAGTTTTCTACTCTTCCGCTGCGTACGTATCTAATTATCCTACAGTGGTATCAGAGCCTCTTGCATAAATTGATATGATCGATTGATTTTCTTGTTAGTTTTGATTCAATTCAGCAGTGTATGATATATGGAATAATTTGTATGATTAAAATATGGATTTTAATTTATCGGATATATAAAATTTCGTAGGTAGTTAAGAATTGGAATCGGATTTCAATTAAGGCCACTGCATGTTTTTTTAATCAACATATTCACCGGCCGACTACTTGATCATTGTGATTAGAAGTATATACGTATAGATCACTTTGTCAATTTGATTGAGATTGTGGTGGAACTTTAATATTGAATTCGATATCGAAGAAAAAGAGAAATTTCGAAATAGCGTCAATTTTTCTTTCTTTCTGATTTCAAAAAGTATTACCCTTTGATGATGTTTCTTTCAATCAATTTATATATTCTATGTAAGAGATATGATTTCTTATATAAAATATGAAATATTTGATTTTATAAAAGTATAAATTGATTTAAATCTAAGAAATTGAGAATTTCATGATTTTGATGCATAAAGTTGATGAATTTTATGTGAATTTGATTCATATATTAATTTGTCAAAATTTTATGTTTTATGAAAATGTATCATCTTAATCCTACAATTGTCAAAAGATTTTGTAACCTTTACAAAAATTTGAGCGGGAGCTGATGGAGCGGCAATTAGGGTTAAGAAAGGTATATTAGGGTTTTAGTGTAAGATCTTAAATTACCTTAATTAGATATGATGGATATCTTTATCTCTAATGAAATATTCTATCCAATTATACAAGGTAATAGTTACCATAAATTTATTCCATACACATGATTGCTAATTTTGAATTAAATATCAATAATATTAAATTAGTTATTTTATTAGATAATTTAATTGATTTGAGTTAAATAGTTTATTAATATGATTAATATTCTATTTCTTTTTTTATATTAATTTGATTAATATTTTGATAGTATATTAATTGTGATTAATATTTATTTAATATTTGATATTATTGCATGCGGTGACTAGTATGACCCAAGTAGCATATAAATACGATCTGCGTATCGTTATGTATTTTTGTAATTTAATTTTTTGAAAGTAAATTTATTTATACATTGTACAAAAGAAGATGCTACAAGTTTCAAGGATGGAGATCCAAAAGGAGATTCTAGGATGGAGATCCAAAAGGAGAATCAAGGATGAGGATCCAAGGAGCAAGAAGAACCTTGAAGATTTATCTTTTCGGTTTTCTTTTCATTAGGGGCCATACTAGGATCACGATTTATTTTGTGCATGTGTTTGGTTTATGCTTGCATGTTTGATTATGTTGTTTGTTCACTTGATAATTAGACCTGCATGACAAACCTAGTTCCCTTAAAAGAAAATTGAGAGTATGCCTTTCCAATTCATAACCTATGAGGCCATTGGAATTTGATGGATAGGTTTTGCCAAAGCAAGGTGTCCATGCTTTGACCTTGGGATAGTACGGGTAAATCTATATAAGGGATTTATAGCTTTGAATTGGTTCTACTCAACAAAAGACCAAAAGACAAAGTTTTGGATTTTGAGGCATGGGATAGATTTATATAAGATGTGATCTATCAACCAAGAGTTATAAATGTTATAACTAGTAAAAGTTACTTACCTTGTCACATAAGAGTTAGGGTAGTGCCAAAGCATGCTAATGTCTTATCTGTAATAGGATCTTGGAATCATTTTATTCAAAGGGAAATTTATTTTATGGATAAAATGGCATTAGCTTATTTACATTTAAAGCATGTTTAAATTTTAAGCTTTTTGCATGACAAACATGATTCATATTTTGCATGTTCTATGTTGTAGATATCATGAACAGAAACGATAACCCAACCATCATCAGTTTGCGTTCAATTCTTGAGAAGAATAAGTTGAACGGCAATAATTTCCTCGATTGGGAAAGAAATCTGAGAATTGTTCTCATGTCTGAAGGAAAAGAGAGTGTACTTGACACCCCAATCCCAAAATAGACTGATGCCTCTACCCAAGCTGAGAAGGATCAGGAAAAACAAATCAGAGATAAGTCAGTGATTGTCACATGTCTTATGCTGGCTTCTATGGATTCGAGCCTTCAAAAGAGGTTCGAAAAGATGGATGCTTGCACCATCATTCGCACTTTGAAAGTTATGTTTCAGGAACAAGCGAGGATAGAGAGGTATGAGACTCATAAGGCAATACTTGATTGCAAACCTGAGAAAGGCAAGCCAATTGGTCCTCATGTCTTTGAAATGATTGGTCATTTTGAAAACATGGAGAGACTTGGCCACCCCTATAGCCAAGAGTTGGCTACAGACATCATACTTCATTCTCTGCACGATGGATTTACTCAGTTCAAGCTAAACTTCAATATGAACGGAGCTGTAAAAACGCTTGAAGAGTTGCATGGGATGCTTAAGACCGCTGAGCAAAATCTAACTATGGCCAACAAGAAGGAGATCTTGATGGTCTAAAAGGGAAAAGGGTTCAAGAAAGGGGCATCTGGACAGTAGAAGAATGCAAAAGGGAAGGGTAAACCAGGTACCCAACCCAAGAACACTTCTGAGAAAGCTAAAGTAGCTGCTGACCATGATTGTTTCTACTGCCATACCAAGGGTCACTGGAAGAGAAATTGCCCAAAGTATCTGGAGAATAAGAAGAATGGAACCGTGAGTTCCAATTCAGGTACGCATGTTATAGAAGTCTTATCGGCTAATGCTTCTAGCTAGGTATTTGACTCAGGCTGTGCAGGTTCTCACATTATTACGAATGTGCAGGGGCTAAAAAGGCGTAGAAGCTTGGCCAAGGGAGAGGTAGATCTTCGAACTGGAACTGGAGCAAAGGCTGCTGCACTTGCTATTGGAGATTATAGTCTACCTTTACCTTCTGGTTTAGTTTTAGAACTTAATAATTGTTATTTTATTCCGTCTATTACTAAAAACCTTATTGCGGCTTCTGTTTTGGATTTAGAAGGCTACAATTATTCTTGCAAAGATCAACGCTTGTCTATTTTCAAAGATAACATTTTTTATGCCGATTTTGTGTTGAGTAATGGACTCTACATTTTGGATCAAACATCCGGCATTTATAACGTAAGTACCAAAAGGCAAAAATCAGACGCAGGTGATAACACTTACCTATGGCATTGTCGATTGTGTCACATAGGCTTGAATCGCATGAAGAAGCTCCATAAAGATGGAATTTTGACATCAATTGATTGTGAATCATTTGACACATGTGAGTCATGTCTAATGGGAAAAATGACAAGGTCACCTTTTACTGGGGTAAGTGAAAGGGCAACTGAGCTCTTGGCACTAATACATACTGATGTATGTGGACCTATGAGTACAGAAGCTAGAGTTGGGTATAGATACTTCATAACTTTTACTGATGACTTGAGTAGATATGGCTACATCTACTTAATGAAGCATAAGTCTGAATCATTTGAAAAGTTCAAAGAATTTCATAATGAAGTTGAAAACCAGCTTGACAAGAAAATTAAGGCACTCCAATCTAATCGTGGTGGTACATCGCTGCAGTGGATGCTGCCAAGGAAGTTGTCTGGATAAGGAAGTTTTTAGCCGAGCTTGGTGTGGTTCCCAAAGCGGTTGAAGCAATTGACATTTATTGTGACAACAATGGTGCCATTGCTCAATCCAAAGAACCAAGCTCCAATTCCAAATCCAGGCACGTGCTCAGGAAGTATCACGTCATACGAGACTATGTCCAAAGAGGTGACGCGAGACTATGCAAGATACACACGGATGCCAACATAGCAGATCCGTTGACTAAACCTCTTCCCAAGCCCAAGCATGATAGTCACACTAGAGCTAAGGGACTCAAGTCCATTGGTGAATGGATTTGATTTATATGTTAAACGCA
This sequence comes from Persicaria tinctoria, assembly GCA_037127255.1. Classification (NCBI taxonomy): domain Eukaryota; kingdom Viridiplantae; phylum Streptophyta; class Magnoliopsida; order Caryophyllales; family Polygonaceae; genus Persicaria; species Persicaria tinctoria. The sequence continues at coordinate 23,623,652 of JBANSL010000004.1, read as the reverse complement.
TTTAGATATTGATCAAGATTGTTGAAACATATTTTCATCATGTTTGTTTGAAATAAAATTTCACTATTATTCAATTATGGTTTAGAATTGAATAAAATGTCCTAATAATTTATGATCATCAAATAGGATCGCTGCGAAAGTCGTGGTGGTTGAGACCCTATTAAGTGAACTGATATTATGAATTATGCTTTGCCATAGTCTTAATCATTAAATGAGACATAAATGATTTAATATAGACTATTATGCAAGTTGATTGATAGCGCCAAGTTTCACGGGCTATATGGACATAGAGATATCTAATCAATTGTATAGACAAGTATGGTGGATACTTGTTAGGCAGACCTGCCTTAAGATTTTTCAAATAAGTTGAAGAATTAAAGGTTAAAATATTATTAGTAGGTTCCTCAGACATGAGTGTGATATCCCTCTCACTTGATGATGGGTAGCCTTTGACACTGTCAACCGTTGATCCGTAAAAGGCAGTCATAAAGGCAGTGATTGGGGTTGCTCAAATTTAAGTGGGAGCTATAGTCACGCAAGATTGGAGAAGTCCTCCTATTCTGGATATTAGGATATCTGAGTAGGAATAATGTTTTGGCCACTCGAAGAGTAAGAACTGTAAAATGCATGGCCATGCTCAAATGGATTAATACGTAATCATTTGTTTATTTGACAGCTCAAGCTCGGGATCGAGAAATAATTTGAATTGATATGGATAACATGAGATGCTATCATATCGTCAAATTGAACATTAAGTGACAAAGGAATTGAAACCGCACATCCACTTAAGGACAAGTGGGAGATTGAAGGAATTGGTGTCCTTTAATTGATGTGTAAAATACTAATGATATAATAGGATTAAAATGGAGATTTATAATCTGAATATTTTAGGTAATTATAGTGCTTTGCTAGAAGCCAACTATAATTTATAGATTAAATTATATTTAATCTATTGCTATTTTATTCAGGTCCTATAAGATCACACACAAAGAGTATTAGGAATTGGATAATTGATTAATAATAATAATAAGTTATTATTATTGATATAGTTTGTGGGTAGAAGATAAAAGATAAAGATGACTTATTAGGAATAAGTTGACCTAGCTAGTTTCTACAATATATAAGGAGACTTATTAAGAATAAGTCTTAATTTTTTATCGGCATTGTACGTGTCTCCAAAAACTTCTCTCACCACAAATCGCTAGCCTCCCTAGCCCGTAGGGTGTGAGTTGCAATCCTTCGATCATTCGTTCTAGCAAACGGAGACAAGGAGATCCAATCCCGTGCTCGTGTGGACCAAGTAGAGGAGTCGTGCTTGAGGCTCTTTTCTCCAAAGGTGATTTCGAATCAAGGTTCCGCACAAGAAAGGTACGACTTTTCCCATCTATATTGTTCATATCAATTCATGCATGAGATCCCGAATTAGATGTTAGAAAATAGTTTTCTATTCTTCCACTGCATATCTAATTATCCTACATTCCAGCCAGGCAAATACAATAGATACCAGAGTTTTTTTAAATATCTGTATGACTAAAATTGTCAATTTTAAATATTACTTTGGTAGTTTGGTTATAATTGAACTGCCTTATAATTTACTCCAATAGTTTTACCTTGTAGCAACTAGCATCTACGTAGAATGATATTAATCCTGATGAAAGTTGAGTAGGAAGTTGTCATCATCATGAATCATGAAAGTAATGTTGAGGTAGGTATAAGTTAAAAAAATTGGTTAGAAAGAAGAGTATTAGCGGTTGAAATGATAAAAACTGATTAATTATAGAAGATTAATAAGGCCAGCATTTTCCCAATTGAAAACGCATCGGATGCTGCTACTTGCGTCGCATATGATTGAAGCAACGCATGTGTTATGTGTTCCATAACTAATTTCCAAACCGTTATCACTTTTATATTTTTATATATTATATATCCAACCCAGACAAAGCTGTATTAATCTGCACAACATGATGGAGAGAGATCCATCATGTGTGTGGTGTGTGTGTGGGTTGGGGGCTAGGAATAGGATCCATATATGATATATTCATGTTAGTTAGCTAGCTAGCTTATGGACTTAATTAAGAAAAAAAAAAATTAGTCATCTGGACTTGATTTAAATTAAATTGCACATATTATATTTGGTAGAATATTCACCAAATTTAATTATTTTTCGGGGTTTGACCAATAATTAAAATTATATTCAACCGGTTCTTCTTAATGCTATATATGTTCTTCTAATATGTCAAAAGCAAAAATCTGTTTCCTTGCGCAAACCTCCCCGGGGAACGTACAAACTCAATTTCGACGGATCAACCCTTTCTAACGGCGACAGCTCTGCTGGTGCCATCATTAGGGACTGGGAAGGCCACCCAATTTCTGTACACCATCAACGGTTGGGCAAACAAACACCACTCATAGCGGAAGCATTAGCTCTTAAAATAGGGATCCAACAAGTGCGGCAACTCAATATTGAAAAGATCCAAATAGAAGGAGACAGTAAAATAATCATTGACCACCTCAACAAAAAATCTAACTGCCCTTGGGAGGTCGAACTAATACTTTCGGATGCTCAAGTTCTGCTATCGACTGTGGAAGAAGTAGAGTTCTTTCATGTTCCTCGTATGGGCAATAGAGTGGCGGATAAGGTTGCACACCTTAGCTACTCTGCCCGAGGAGTCGATATTAAAAATAACCCAGGTCTTCTTGACCTCATCCGCAAGGATGCTGCCGGGTAGGTCCATCCCACCAGAAATTTTTCCTAATAAAAATATATATATATATATATATATATATATATATATATATATATATATGTTCTTCTAATATACCTCTGTGCTTTGTATTCGGGTGTTCCCCTTCCTCTGGTGAGCTTAATTAGAATAGTGAGATAGCATATCCCGGCAGGGCAGATTCATGGGTGAGTGACACGTGCATAGGGGGAGCTAGGCGGGGGCAAGCGTGAGCATTCCCCCCCTTTCATCCTACAAATTACCTATATTTGTTCTACTCGTCGATAGCTTCGTTATGATATATTATAAGTCTGAATCCGATAACCGAGTAAAAAGTTATGAACGTTTGAAAGTTAAACATAGATTAATTATTTCAAATATCTTTTAATAAATCATGATGCTTTTATATTTTACTTAATTTGATATTTTGGTAATGTAATTCAACCTAAGAGCTTCGAAACAAGAGGTTATATTACTAAATTTCGATAATTATATAATAAATTATGCAAGTTTAAAGTTTGTATATCTTGTTATATGTTATTGTATAATAAGAGAACAACAAGTTATATATGACTTTGTGGGTTTCAAACGATATATTTTTAGACGAAAATAATGTTGTTATAGATTAAAACGACGTAGTTTTCCTTTTAAAGAGAAAATAACTATATAACAACTAATGACATAGTTTTAAACTAAAACACTACATTTTTTTTTTTGAATAAAAAAACATGTGTTTTGACCTAAAAACAAAAAAAAATTTGTCTTGAACTAAAATATATCACCATTTAATGAAAATTAAATATCATAGTTATACTTCTCTAAACTATATAAAAATCTACCGAAAAATAAATCAACAATTTGTATAAAACTTCGCGGGGCCTTTAGTGAAATATCCATAAAAATGAGCTAAATTAGAGGAGTATCCATATATTTGAAAATTTTGCAAAAGTGTCCATCCCCCTTGCCCCCCACCTCAGTGCCCCCTCGGCCCCCCCTCATGTGCCCAGTTTTTTTTTTTTTTTTTAAAAAAATTACATGTCAGCACTTTTAGGTATGCAACTATAACCCGATGTTATGCAAATATGATATTATGATATGCAAATATAATATTATGTTATGCAAGCTTAAACAACCTTATGGGAAGAATATGCACATGCATTTGTATTTTAAAATTGCATTAATATATCTTATTTTGACATAAGCACACCGCTCTACCATTGATTGATTTAAGAGGCTTTAAAATTGCATTAATGTCAACGTCGATGTTGCTGACACCGACATTCCTCACACCGTTGACACTGAGATTGTTGACATTGTTGACATTGCTGGCACTGCTGACATTGTCACCACTAATATTGCGAACACCGCTAACATTTTTCGTATCAGCGTTGACGTTAATGTCGGCTGACGCCGACATCGGAGATGCTGATGGTCATGTTGGATGACGATGATGTCGGCTAACGCCGACATCGGAGATGCTGACGCTGATGTCGACTAATGTCGACGTCGAAGATTTTTTTTTCGGTGTCAGAAGCACTGACGTTGACATTGCTGATACCGACATCGGAGATGCTGACACTTACATTGTCGACGTCAACATCGGAGATGCTGATGCTGACATCGGAGATGTTAGCTGGCGCCGACATCGATGCTGCCAAAGCTGTTGATGTGGACGTTAGGGATGCTTTTTTCGTGTCAACGCTTCTTTTTTTCGTGTTAGCACTGACACTGACATTGTCGATGCCGACATTCGAGATGTTGATGCTGCTGACGTTGACATCGATGTTGCGAATGCTGTTGGCGCCGACGTCAAAGACACCTACATCGGAGATGTCGGCTGACGCCGACATCGGAGATGCTGACGCTGGCATCAGAGATGTCGGCTGACGCCGACATCTCGGTTGACGCCGACATCGGAGAAATGGTAAAAGATAAAGATTTTGCACATCAACGGCTAAATGTCAACATTTAAGCTAAATGTCAACATATAATAAAAGATAAAGTTCACAAAAAAGATCATTCCCAAAATTGATATCATATTACATGAGATGAGAATATCAAACTTCTATAATCATCTAATCAAAGAAATGGTAAAAGATAAAGATTTTGCAAATCAACGGCTAAATGTCAACATTTAAGCTAAATGTCAACATATAATAAAAGTTAAAGTTTAAAAATAAGATCATTCTCAAAATTGATATTGTTTGGGAGTAAATTTTCGTGTTTGCTTAAAAGTTATTTGAGCTCATGAAGTTATTGTTGACGAAGCCCTCATGTGGCTTTGTATATTAAACATGAATACAAATTGGTTAGCGATAATTAAAAGCAAGTAAATGGGTGCGCAAAATGTGTTATGTATCAAATACATTATTTTAGCGTACTACAAGCTGGTGAACTATAATGTTCGATTATAGAAAAATAAATAAATAAATAAAAAAGAAATATAGTCGAGTTGCCGAGAGCAAGAATCCTGTCATTTGGGTGGTGAATTTCTCAAAATCCAATACTAGCTCAAGCTACCTTTTCGATCTGCAAAATAAGACCAAGGTCGAATTTGTGGGTTAAAAAAAAAAGAATATTCATTTGGGCTTTTTAAATTGGAGGGCAGCCCAAAAACAGCCTACAAAAGGCAGCCCAACCCAAATGAAAGTGGCTACCATTAAACTGATGCCTACATACCAGATTGAAGGAAAGAAATCAACGAATAAGATAAATAAAATAGCTAGAAGCAAGGAAAAAAGGCTATATTTATCTAAAAGGAAAATCAGTACCTCTTCATATTAAAAAAGGAAGATATGCAGTTAAAAAAAGAGATATGAAAAGTAGGGTTTTCTACCGATTGCTCTCCTATAAAAAGGGTTGCCTGATGCAAAAAAAAAAAAAAAAAAAAAAACGGACGGCTGACTTAAGAAAAATAGCAAACACAAAGAAAGAAAACACAGCAGCACCACAAAGAGGCAGAAAACTCATACAAGGTAGCCCTTTTTCTTCGTCACATCGTCACCTGCGTGGTCCCAAGACCCACCCTTGATATGGCTACGGTTTTCTCCTGGGTCTGGTTTTGGGACCGTCGATCAGCCCTAAATCGGGTCAAGTTGCTGCACAAATCGGTCTTCGAAACCCACCCTTGAGATGGCTGCGGTTTTCTCCTGGGTCTGGTTTTGGGATCGTCAAATAGCCCTAACGTTGGGCGAAATGCTGCTGGAATTTTCCTAAACTAGCCAATCAATTCAAGCATACAAATTGCAAGGCAAACCAAAGGGAAACAAATTCATATGCAGTCAAATGATGAAGTTGGAAAGCAAACGTATTAACAAATGCTCAAGTCACTCTGCACAAAATCAATCTCCGAAACCCACCCTTGAGATGATTGAGGTTTTCTCCTGGGTCTGGTTTCGGGATCAACAAACAACCCTAAAAGGGGGGCGAAATGCTGCCCAATTTTTTTTCTAAACATCCCAACAAGTGCACACGAATCACAAGCAATTGCAAGGGCTAAAAGAAACAAATTCACTGCAGTCATTGCAATCATATGGTGGAATTGGAATTTGACAGGCCTAAAGTCGTTATGCCAAATCAAAGTAAATTCCTAAGATGCAAACTATAACAAGTATAGTAGGTAAGTTAGGGTCGAACCCACAGGGAAACAGAATCAGTTGTAAGAGCAAGTATTATTACCAAAAGTAACTGATTAAAGGGGGAGTTTTGTGTGTGAGAAATAGTAACAGAACAAGTTGCAAGTAAAAAGGTTGTGAATATATGATGGAAAGGTATCACACCAGGTAATTATCCGCACAACAATTAAGATGGTTCATCATCGCATTCTATGAGTCTCAAGTTCTAATGTCCAGTAATTGTTCTCAATTCAGATCGTGTAATAGCTTTTAGTCCTACCAGTCCTAAAAGCACTTATCACCAAATTACAAGGGAAAACCTTCACCAAATAATAAAGCAATAGCATTCAAACATGAATTATAATGAGATACAAGCGATTCTAACAACCCGTTAAAATAGCCTGTAATCGAATCTCCCTCACAATCTACCACAAGCGACCGCGTATGGAGATTGTGTTTGCTACAATGAATCTACAACCCAAGACCTGGAATTGGAAACCCTAGCAGTATGACTAGTATCGATAAACCTAGGTGATCAATCTAGATAAATCAATAATAAGCAATCAAGCAATAAGCTCAGGAGATCGAAACAATTAACAAAGGACGAACAAGAGTAGAATACTCACAACCAAATCAATTGAAGGCTTCAAAGAACCAAGTGCAACAAAGGAGAGTTAGTTCTCCATAGGGGTTTGTGAGATGATGAAAAGGGAAAATACGTCTCTGGAAAAATAACCTAATGATTCTCTACTGCCTTCTCGGCCTATATAACCTAATAAAATCGGGTTTAACATCCCGTACAATTATAATAATAAAATATTAAAACTAATAAGATAACAGAATCGGATAAGAATCCGACTCCAGGACCGACGCGGGCGCGCCAAGTGCAGCGCGGGCGCGCCACTTGTAGCTTGCCTCTTCTGTCTTCGTCAGCAGCGCGGCCACTTCCTCCTAGCAGAGTGGCCGCGTCGGGTAGCAGCGCGGGCGCGCCAAGTGCAGCGCGGCCGCGCCAAGGTCTTCAGTCCTCCAGCTGCTTCCGATCTTCTTAGCTTCTGTAACTTGCATGATTTCTTCAACTTCTTCAATATGCTCCGAATCACCAAGTTCACACTAATATCTCTCATAATGTCAGGTAAATGATGACAAAAACTACTAAATGCGCTATGGAATATATCGCATATCAAATTCCCCCATACTTAAACCTTTACTCGTCCCGAGTAAGCATAGAAGCTAGCCTACTCTCACTATAAATCTCAAAGGTTCACAGACAGTACAAGGAAAATGAACACTAAGTACTAGTAGTTTTCACCATCTCACCAATCAGCTCAAAAGACAATCAAAATAGGAAATAAGAATTACAATTGTATCTCAACCATCTACACCTTATAGCTCCCAGTGGCCTACCCGAAAACCTCCTTATAACTCCTCTTCTTATGTCGCCTTCGCCAAGAGATCAATCCTAATCACTCAAAGTAAACGCTCATCTTGCCAAGGCGCCCTTTCGGGTTTTCACCAAGCCACTCATTTTTTTTTCAGGGATGGTACTCACATAACAATCTCACTTCCCTCAAGCCTCATATTGCCAAGCCTAAGGCTCGCCAGACTACCTGCTTTTTGCCTGAGTCGCCCTTCCAGGTTTTCAACTCATCCCAGGATTTTGATTGCTTTTTTTTTTTTTTTCATTTTTTCATTTTTTTTCATTTTTTTTTCCTAAATAACAAATGCAGAATCTGTACACAAATAATGCTGAAATAAAATATGTACATGATGTGTGAATCCTTTCCCTCCCCCATACTTGAATGAAGCATTGTCCTCAATGTGAAAGAAGACAGAATTAAGTAGGGAGAAAGGAAACAGAAGGACTCACTGAGGTGGTGGATAGTGGCGAGAGTAGTCCTCTCGCATGCGGCGCAGCTCCTCCCTCATCTCTTTGAACTCGCCGAAGCCCTGTAAGATGTCGGCCTGCTGGTGGAGAATCTGGTTTGTCACTGTCGTCAGACTCCCCACGTCTTGGCGCAAAAGGCCAATCTGATCAACCAGGTAGCCCCACTGCTGGGGCTGCTGATAAATATCTTGAGAAGCTTGTGCAGGCCAAGGGGTCCACTGGTGCGCGTCCTGCTGGCTCTGATATGCTGGTTGAGAATCCCAACCGTGCTGATAAGCAGGCGTCTCCTGATATGGGCTCTGTGTGAAGCCCTGTGTATCTGCCTGAACAAACGCCTGCTGAGCCATAGGCGCATCCTCCATCGTGGCAGCTCCAGCTGTGCCACTGCTTCTGCCTACCTCCATGCGACGCCTTCTCCCCAGAAGTGACGTCGGAAAGTAATCCGCCTCAATGTACCAGTCAGACCAAGATTCTGACCAAGGCAGGGGCTTAGGGAGCCTGAACTGATGCTCCTTCTTCTTGCCCGTGCACCAAATGGCTCCCCCATCCGGTGCAGTATCCAGCATCAGACATCTCCGTAGATAATCCTCAGTATAGGTCCTCGCGATGACCTCTGTCTCCTCCAGCTCAACCAAACCATTCTGCCCAACGCATGCAGCAATGGCGACTCGAGTAATAAGGCCGCCCTGAACCATTTCTGGTCCAGCGGCACTGCGATCCCTTCTGATCCTGTCGAGGCCATCGAAAAAGAGCATAACCCAGTCAGGCGTATAATCCGCAGTAGGCACTGCGCTGTAGGCAAATCTCAGATGCGTCATGGAAAGCTTGGTGTCTGTAATCATCCCATAGTACGTCCCAGCAACGATCTTGCACAACATCCGGAAGATAGGATGAGTGATCCTGCTGTTGTATTCGTTGCTCGTCAGAAAATCCTCTCCAGACACCGCTTTGAAGAAAGCAACAAGGTCGGGGTCGGACACAGCTGTGGCCCATCCATCCGTTGGGGCTTTAGTAACCCCCAAAGCTTTTCGTAGCCTTGATATAGAAGCCCTGTAGGTGGTGCCATTATATCTGAACGAAACCCCTCTAATGTTGTGATCTCTCAGGTGAACCTGATAAGTGGCGAGGAATTGCTTGCTCAGTTCCGGATACCCTACAGCTCCCAAATCCAGAAAACCACTAATACCGGCATGCTCTAGACATTGCTCCATACATTCTAGCATCTGAAGCTTCTGAAGGGTTGCAAGTATTTGGTAGAACTGACACAGCTGACCTTATTGTAAATCGCCAATTCCTCATTAGACAAATCTAGCCCATGATCAGATATACTCGTCTCCTCCTCCGATGAACTCATACTTGATATATAATACGAAGAAATCGGAATCGAAAGAAGAACAGCGGAAAGAACTCACGAAGAACAGCTCGGCGCAGGGGGCAGACGCGGGCACGCTGAAGGTGGCGTGGGCGCGTCGAAATCAGCGTGGGCGCGGTGGGAGCAGCGTGGCCGCGTCGAGACTGTATGCTTCCTGGTGGGTCTTCTCTAACAGCGCGGGTACGCTAGGGATGGCGTGGGCGCGTCGGGAGTAGCAGCGCGGGCACGTTGAGAGCAGCGTGGCCGCGTTAGGGTTGGCGTGGCCGCGTCGGAGCTCTCTTCAGATCTGAACGTCGGCGAAGACGGCTTCGTCGATGTGAGGCTCGCCGAGATTTCTCCGGTGCCGGCTTGTACTTGGCCTGGTGGGGGCTGCCGCCGGCGGCTGTGTGCTTCAGGGAGGACCGAGATGTGGTGGTCCAAGGTGGGGGCGGCGGTTGTGGTGAGGAGAGAGAAGGGAGTGTTTGGTGAGGAAAGTTTGAGAGGGATGTGTGGTGAGGGTGATGTGGGGGCTGATGTGTGGGGTGTAGGGTTTTGGTGGGGCTGATGGGTTTGAAACTGGTTTTTTTTTTTTTTTTTTTTGACGAAAATTAACACTGCGGGTGCAGTGGGTCCGAAATGCGGGTGCAATTCGTCACCAGAACTCCGTCTTTAGTACCTACAAAATAAAATAAAAATAGAGTTAAAGAAAATAATGCAGTTCCTTGGGTTGCCTCCCAAGCAGCGCCTTTGTTTCATGTCGCTGGCTCGACCAAGCCGTTTTGGCTATTCTAACTCCGCATGTGGCTCCTCCAAAGCTAACTCATCCATAACCTCCTTTGTGAACCCTTCATAGTATGTCTTAAGCCTATGACCATTTACTTTGAACTTCTTTTGGCTATCCGGGTCATATAGCTCTACCGCTCCATGTGGGAAAACTTCAGCAACAATGTATGGTCCCCCCCACTTTGACCTGAGCTTCCCAGCGAAGAGTTTCAGGCGAGACTGAAAAAGTAGGACTTTGTCACCAGCTTTAAAGTCCTTCCTATTGATGTGCTTGTCATGCCATGCCTTGGTCTTTGCCTTGTAGATAGCCGCATTATCATAGGCGTCCAACCGTAGCTCCTCGAGCTCACCCAACTGTAGCTTCCTGTGGTCTCCAACTTCGTCACTCTGCATATTGCATTGTTTCACAGCCCACCAAGCCTTGTGCTCCAGCTCAACAGGAAGATGACATGCCTTCCCATAGACAAGTCTGAAAGGAGACATCCCAATTGGAGTTTTGTAAGCAGTGCGATAAGCCCATAAAGCATCATCAAGTCTCAAACTCCAATCCTTCCTGTTAGGATTCACGGTCTTCTCAAGAATGGCTTTGACCTCTCTATTGGACACCTCAGCTTGGCCATTCATCTGTGGATGATATGCGGTGGAAACTCTGTGTGTGACATGATATTTCTTAAGCAAGGCAGTCACAGTTTTGTTGCAGAAATGGGTACCCCTGTCACTAATCAGCGCTCTAGGAATACCATGCCTGGCAAAAATATTGCTTTTCAAGAACCCTGCCACAACTTTAGAATCATCAGTCCTGGTGGCCTTCGCTTCCACCCACTTGGAAACGTAGTCCACCGCAAGTAAAATATATAAATTCCCACAAGAACTAGGAAAAGGTCCCATAAAGTCGATACCCCAAACATCAAAGATTTCGCAAAAAATCATTGGTGATTGTTGCATTTCATTCCTTTGGGAGATATTCCCCATTCTTTGACACCTATCACATGCCTTGCAGAAAGAATAAGCATCTTTAAAGATATGTGGCCAATAAAATCCAGATTCAAGTACCTTTCTAGCAGTTTTATTAGCACCAAAATGTCCCCCACATGCTTCAGAATGACAAAATTCAAGAACAGATCGTACCTCATTATCTGGAAGACAACGACGAATGACCTGATCTGCGCAATGTTTCCAAAGGTATGGGTCATCCCAAATATAGTGGTTGGCTTCTCTTCGAACCTTCTCTGTCTGGGCCTTGGTATGACCCGGAGGAAATTCTCCACATACTAAGTAGTTCACAATGTCCCGGTACCAAGGACTGACGGAGTGAAGTCCTAGAACGGACTGAGGAGATCGGAGAAACAATGACGTGGGCGCGTCAGAGGGAGACGTGGCCGCGTCGGAGGTCAGCGCGGGCGCGCCTTGAAGCAGCGCGGGCGCGTCAGATTGCAGCGCGGGCGCGTCAAGCCTCCAGTGTGTTTCTGTGCTCTCGAGTCTGCATAAGGTGTCGTCCGGAAACGTTCCTAAGATGGGTTTTTGTGACTCCGGCTTGTCCTCCTCATTCACCAATCTGCTCAAGTGGTCAGCCACCAGATTCTCCGCTCCTTTCTTGTCCTTAATCTCCACGTCAAATTCGCTGAGCAACAGGACCCATCGAATCAATCGTGGCTTTGTCTCCTTCTTTGTCATCAAGTAGCGGAGGGCTGCGTGATCTGTGTAGATAATCACTTTAACCCCAAGCAGATATTGTCGAAACTTCTCTAGTGCAAACACCACAGCTAGCATTTCCTTCTCAGTGGTGGAGTAGTTGCGCTGTGCTCCATTCAGAGTCATGGAAGCGTAATGGATCACATGAGAGGCTCTTCCCTCTTTTTGGCCTAGCACTGCTCCCACTGCATAGTCGCTCGCATCACACATGATCTCAAATGGGCGAGACCAGTCTGGTGCCTGGATGATTGATGCACTAGTGAGGCGTCCTTTCAACTGGTCGAACGCCTCTTTGCACTCTTGTGTGAGTGCAAAGGTCACATCTTTCTTCAGAAGCTCGCATAAGGGTAAGGATATCTTTGAAAAGTCTTTGATAAACCTGCGATAAAAACCTGCATGGCCTAGAAAAGAACGAACTTCGCGCACATTAGTAGGATAAGGCAGAGATTGAATTACATCAATCTTTGCCTTATCGACCTCAATACCCTTTGCAGAGACTATATGACCTAAAACAATTCCTTGTTCTACCATAAAATGACACTTTTCAGAGTTCAAAACCAAATTAGTTTCAACACATCTTTTTAATACTAGTGCCAAATGGCTCAAACAAGTATCAAAGCTATCCCCATGTACTGTGAAATCATCCATGAATACTTCAATGAAATTTTCAATGTACTCAGAGAAGATACTAACCATACATCGTTGAAATGTCCCGGGTGCGTTACATATTCCAAATGGCATCCTGCGATATCCAAAAGTACCGAAAGGACATGTAAAAGTAGTCTTCTCCTGGTCCTCTGGCGCTATAGCCACCTGAAAATAACCAGAATATCCATCAAGAAAGCAATAATAGGGGCGCCCAGCAAGGCGTTCTAGCATCTGATCAATAAAGGGGAGAGGGAAGTGATCCTTCCTGGTTACTGTGTTCAACTTGCGATAGTCGATGCACACCCTCCAACCTGTTTGTGTCCTGGTAGGGACCAACTCGCCTTGTTGATTCTCCACAACAGTAATCCCTCCTTTCTTAGGGACAACTTGGGTAGGACTCACCCACTGACTGTCAGAAATTGGGAAAATCATGTTAGCTGATAGCAATTTCAGCACTTCCTTCTTCACCACATCCATCATGGGAGGATTGAGCCTTCTCTGTGGTTGGCGTGATGGCTTAGCTCCTTCCTCCAGCAGGATCCTGTGCATGCATGTAGATGGACTGATTCCCTTGATGTCAGCGATGGTCCACCCCAATGCAGTTTTGTACTCCTTTAGAACCTCTACTAACTTTTCCTCCTGCTCCTCTGAGAGCTTACTTGACACAATAACTGGTAAAGTGTCATCAACTCCTAGGAAAGCATACTTGAGATGACTAGGGAGTTGCTTGAGTTCAATTTTAGGTGCCTGCACAACAGATGGAACAAGCACTTCGCTTGGAGTCAGTAGATTGGGGCCAACGCCCAAAAGAGTAGGGGACTCACCTTCCATATTCATATGGGCTACTAATTCCTGCATGTTAGATGAGATTGAAAAATCTGTATAGGACTCATCAATATCATTCTCAATAATTGACTGCAACTCATCTTCCCTAGAAATATCAAATAGATCTTGAGCTAATGGTTCAATCACATCAATAGAGCACAGAGACTGGTCATCAACAGGATGTTTCATAGCCTTATAGAGATCGAATTCAACCTTTTCTCCATCAAATTCCATTGTTAGTGTCTCAGAGACACAATCGATTTTTGTCCTAGCAGTTTTAATAAAAGGTCTACCTAACAGAATAGGTGCATCATGCTTATCGTGTTCCATATCCAGGACAAAGAAATCTGCAGGAAAAATCAGTTTATCGACCATAACCAAAACGTCTTCAACTACTCCTTTAGGGTACTTATTAGACCTATCAGCTAGTTGCACAACTACTCCAGTTTCATGCAAAGGTCCTAAATCTAGTGATTTGTAAAGTGAGTAGGGAAGCACATTTATGGAAGCACCCAAATCAAGCATAGCTCTATCAAATTTTACATCTCCAATGACACAAGGGATAGTAACCATACCCGGATCAACGCACTTTTTCGGCATTCTCCTCTGAAACATAGCGAAGACCTGCTCACTTACTTTCACCTTCTTTTTCCCTTTCAGCTTCTGATTCCTTTTTACTGTGCAAAGCTCCTTCAAGAACTTGGCGTACTTGGGCACAGTTTTTATCATTCTCAGCAGAGGAATGTTCACCTGACACTTGCTAAATGTCTCAAACAGCTCTGAATCATCGATTATCCTCCTCTCCTTAAGTGCCTCAGGGAACGGAGGTTTTGGTTTCTCAGACCCGAGAGGGGGAAAATTCGGTCGAACATAAGTATCGACATAAGGTTCAGATTCAGGCGGGATTGGACCAGGTGCGGGCGCGCCAGAGGTAGGCGTGGGCGCGTTAGCATCAGGCGCGGGCGCGTCACTTTCCGGCGCGGGCGCGCTAGTGGTGGGCGTGGCCGCGTTGGCCTCCGTCGTGTTTTCCTCCTCGGATTCCTGACTTCTCAGCTCCTTTCCATTCCGAAGAGTTATAGCACTGACGTTTTCCTTTGGATTGACCACTGTTTGAGATGGTAGACCCCCTGACGTCTTCGCCTCTATTCTAGTAATTGCTTCAGCCATTTGCCCCATTTGCTTCTGTATATCCTTTATGCTCGATTCAGTTGTCTGAACATGCGCAGTAAAGTGCTGTGTCAGGGTATTGAGCATGGACTCAGTGGATGGAGCGTTACCCTGCTGCCTCTGATTGTAGGGAGGTGGCTGCTGCTGATGTGGTTGGTTTGGTGGATCCCTCCATCTGAAATTCGGGTGATCTTTCCAACCTGGGTTGTAGGAGTTTGAGTAGGGGTCATGTCTGGGTCTCTGAGGTCCATTTCCACCTATAGCACTCACTTCAGCGGTGTCTCTCTGGAGTGTAGGACACGCATCAGTTGGGTGGAAGTCATCACCACAGAATTCACAAGCCTTGAGTTGTTGAGGAGTCCCTTTCAGAGTGAGTCTCCTAACCATATCCTTCAATTCAGCAATATCATTGGCTTGGTTAGAGTCTACCGAGTTGACTCCTTTCTTTCTGGTGGACTTCCCAAAAATCCTAGTCCCCTCAGCCATTTCCTGAATCTTTTCCATAGCTCCCTCTGGCGTGGCATTCAGAATATTTCCTCCGCAGGCGGCATCGATCATCCTTCTATCAGATTCCAGCAATCCCCCATAGATGTATAAGACTAGGTCCTTCGTGCTGTAGCCATGGAAAGGGCAATTAGCACACAGCTTCTTGAACCTTTCATTGTAATCATAGAGGGTCTCATCCTCCTCCTGCTCTATATTGCTGATTGCCTTCTTCAAGGTGTTCTCCTTCTTAGCAGGGAAGAATTTCTCCAGGAAGGCCTTGTGGAGCTTAGGCCAAGTATCGATGCTCCCAGTAGGAAGGCTGTAGTACCAGTCATCCGCAGCATCGACCAGCGTGAACCCAAAAGCTCTCATCTTTATCTGTGCTTTAGTTATATTGGCTGGTTTCATGCTCATGCACACATTATGAAACTTCCCCATGTGCTTGATGGGGTCCTCTCCAGCCGATCCATGGAATTTTGGCAGTTGGTGAATCAGCCCAGACTTAAGCTCAAAATGGTTATCATCCCCTATAGCAGGGATTGTCACAGCAGGTGCCTGTTGTGTGATGTTTGATGCTGTCAGCTCTCGCAGCGTCTGGTTAGCAGCCATTGGATCGGGTTGGTGGTGTTGTTCTCTAAGACGGCGGTGGTATGTCCTGTCAATTTCCCAATCAAAAGCAAAAAGATGGGGATCAGTAGCACGAGTGCGAACCATGCAAGAGGTTCACACCCAAACAGGTAATAAAACAAGCAAGAACAAAGATTAACCGTTTCCCCGGCAACGGCGCCAAATTTGACAGGCCTAAAGTCGTTATGCCAAATCAAAGTAAATTCCTAAGATGCAAACTATAACAAGTATAGTAGGTAAGTTAGGGTCTAACCCACAGGGAAACAGAATCAGTTGTAAGAGCAAGTATTATTACCAAAAGTAACTGATTAAAGGGGGAGTTTTGTGTGTGAGAAATAGTAACAGAACAAGTTGCAAGTAAAAAGGTTGTGAATATATGATGGAAAGGTATCACACCAGGTAATTATCCGCACAACAATTAAGATGGTTCATCATCGCATTCTATGAGTCTCAAGTTCTAATGTCCAGTAATTGTTCTCAATTCAGATCGTGTAATAGCTTTTAGTCCTACCAGTCCTAAAAGCACTTATCACCAAATTACAAGGGAAAACCTTCACCAAATAATAAAGCAATAGCATTCAAACATGAATTATAATGAGATACAAGCGATTCTAACAACCCGTTAAAATAGCCTGTAATCGAATCTCCCTCACAATCTACCACAAGCGACCGCGTATGGAGATTGTGTTTGCTACAATGAATCTACAACCCAAGACCTGGAATTGGAAACCCTAGCAGTATGACTAGTATCGATAAACCTAGGTGATCAATCTAGATAAATCAATAATAAGCAATCAAGCAATAAGCTCAGGAGATCGAAACAATTAACAAAGGACGAACAAGAGTAGAATACTCACAACCAAATCAATTGAAGGCTTCAAAGAACCAAGTGCAACAAAGGAGAGTTAGTTCTCCATAGGGGTTTGTGAGATGATGAAAAGGGAAAATACGTCTCTGGAAAAATAACCTAATGATTCTCTACTGCCTTCTCGGCCTATATAACCTAATAAAATCGGGTTTAACATCCCGTACAATTATAATAATAAAATATTAAAACTAATAAGATAACAGAATCGGATAAGAATCCGACTCCAGGACCGACGCGGGCGCGCCAAGTGCAGCGCGGGCGCGCCACTTGTAGCTTGCCTCTTCTGTCTTCGTCAGCAGCGCGGCCACTTCCTCCTAGCAGAGTGGCCGCGTCGGGTAGCAGCGCGGGCGCGCCAAGTGCAGCGCGGCCGCGCCAAGGTCTTCAGTCCTCCAGCTGCTTCCGATCTTCTTAGCTTCTGTAACTTGCATGATTTCTTCAACTTCTTCAATATGCTCCGAATCACCAAGTTCACACTAATATCTCTCATAATGTCAGGTAAATGATGACAAAAACTACTAAATGCTCTATGGAATATATCGCATATCAGAATTCTAATTAAAAAAAAAAGAAGAAAGCAAACAGATTTTCTGTCTCAGTTCCATTCCACACAAAAATAAGTCCTGGAGCAAGAACTTTTCTGAAAGCTATGCCTAAAACAACTAAACAAGGCAAAAACCCTTGCAGGAATTTACTCAAAAAATATATAAGAAAGATTGTTGGAAAATAATGGCAACACAAAGTTGAAAACACCAGTGGCCATAACCAAACAGTCAGAAGGGTTTATCATCTCATATTGCACAAGTCAAGCAAGCAAGTTCATGTGATGATAAATAATAAAAAAATTCATGTCAACAGGCAGGACATAACAAAAAAAGAAAACAAACTACACCAGAGACTGAAATGCAGCTATGTTGGCAAAGGAGATGGAGAGTTGAATATACCTAAATCACTGCCCAAAAGGCCTTCCTTTGACTCCTCCTTAAACCTTCTGAGCCTTCTTCCTCCTGCCTCCGATCTCTGGGCTGATGTTTGCCCAAGTTAAAAAAAAAAAGGGCTCCGAAATTGCAAATTGAGGGAAAAAAAAAAGAATCAATCCTAGGTAAATTAAGGCGAAATAGAAGTTCCCTAAAGTTAGGCTAAAATTCACATACCTAACCGAGAGATCTTTGAACGAGAGCCTTCCAATTCCTTGTGAATTTCTTAGGCCTTGGTTGCTGATTTTTCCCCTTGCAAATATCCAATTTCGACTTCAAATCAAAAACCCCCTCTAAATCGCACAAATTCGAAACCCTAAAATCATAATTGGGGGGAAGTCAGTCAAGGGTGGAAATTAAACACTAAATTGAAAGGGATTCGACAGAGAATCTGAAATCTAGGCCAAGAATCACCTAAATGTCGGATTGAATACCAAATTTGGGGTAAAATTGAATTGGAAAAACCCCTAAAAACGTACCGTATGGAAGGGATTCGAGTTGCAACTGGTGAACCGGGCTCGCCCTCGCCTTCAATACGTCGGCACTCCACTTTCCTCCATTGCAAGCGCCTAGAGCCAGAGCTCTCTATAGGTTGCCGAAGCGCCATCACAGTAGGTGGAATCGCGAGCTTGTTCGGTGGTTTTCTTAATTTTGCCGGAGGGGATGGAGTTCAGCAAAAATAAAATGAGTCTGGTTTCTGTCATAAAAAAAAGGGTAAACTGCATAAAACCACCCTTTAAATATAACATATTTCCCAAAACCACCCTTTAAAATAAAAATTGCAGAAAACCACCCCTTATAATTAGGGCTGTTATCTGAGCCGAACAGCTCGGGCTCGGCTCAAAAAAGCTCGACTCGAGCTCGTTCGTAGAGGAAAAATGAGCCGAGCTTGAACACAGTTTTAGGCTCGAACCGAGCCCTAGCCGAGCTCGAGCCGAGCCCGAGCCGAGCTCGTAAGCTCGGTACCGGAAATTACAAAAATACCCTCATAGTGTTATTAGATAGGATTTAGGGTTTTCAGGTCAGCCGCGCGTCTTCAGTCTTCCTCTTCTCTTCCCTGACTGTCTTGGCTCTTGGCGACTTGGCGTCTTCAATCTTCCACTTCCCTGTCCCGGCCCTCCTTCCGAGCTCGGCCTAGCCGCCGCCGGTGAACAACAGCAGTAGCAGCGCCGCGCCGGGAACAACAGCAGCAGTAGTCGGCCTTCCTCAGTCCTCCTGTTCAGTTCAGCGTCGTTCGTCAAGTGAATATGAAATCTCGCACATCTTTCTTGTTCACTCCGTCCTCCTCAAGCGGCGTCGGCACAGGTGAGCACTTCGTTGCCTTCGTTCCTCAGATCTGAAATATGAATTTCCCCCTTGTGGAATCCTTCTCATGTTGTATTCCTCGAATTAATGCCTTCGTTGCCCTTATTCCTCAGATCTGAAATCTGAATTTTCCCCTCGTGGATTCCTCCTCCTTCTGGTATATTCCTCAGATCTGAAATCTGACTTCGAGTACTGCTGCTTTTACTCTGCTCTTTTGTTTTGCCTTCGAGTACTGTTGCTGTTAGGGATAAGGGTGGTTAAATGCTAACAGACTTATTAGAAGTTATAATAAGTCTGTTAGCATTTAACCACCCTTATCCCTAATTCCGTTAGGACACTGTTAATTTTGAAGTAAATTACTATTATACCCCAACTCTTTTATTAATATTACATTAAAAAAAATAGAAAAAATTACAACCCTTCTCTTTTTATTTTATTTTTTGATCTGAAAAAAAAACCTAGAACTAAAGATTCGTCGTCCAACTCATGAAGCCGGAAGCAACCATGGTGCAAGCAATCTCAAGATCCGACGCCACCACCAAATTGATGCAAGCAATCGATTCGAATCGAGCACCGTTGATACAAGTCAATCCGATGCCACAACCATGGTGAAACAAGAAATTTGTTCAAATCAAATGCCGAAGATGTGTGCTTTCTCATATCTAACCGTTCTCAGATCCAATCGTTCTCTTTCCCCCTTCGCCGAATCTCAGAGTCGGGACGATTGCTTGCTTTTCCCTTTTGATTCGCCCTTTCTTTCTTAATTTTCGGGGTCTGAAGGTTGTGTTTGAAGGTTCTGGATATTGATTTGGTTTAGGTGTTTCGATCTTGAATTTAGATCTGAAAATTTGGGGTTTTCGTATGACAGGCTTAAATCAGCATTGCCAATTCCAAATTGATGGGTGCTTCTTCTTGCTGGGTGGTCGTTGGTGGGTAGCCTGGTGGGTACTTCTTCTTGCTGTTGATTCGGGTGGGCAGTGCTTCTCCCTCCTCCTTTATTTTCCTTATCTATTGAATCTAGTGTGGGCTAAACGATTGGAAGGCAGGGTTGGTTTGTGGGAGCTCCCGAGACCCGTCGTTAAGAGGATGCTTGCTGGGTGTTAGTGGGTGGTCCGGTGAATACTTCGCCACCGGTGTCGGAGGTTTGTTAGTGGTGCTGGTGCGTTCATCACCGGTGTCGGAGATTGTTAGGGTGGCTAGGTTTTGTGCTCTCTTCATTTTATTTAATTTTTTTCAACTGTGTATTTTTTTTCATGTTTAAATATAGAAAGAAAATAATAAAAAAAAGGAATGGGGTCCATGTTTGACAGTTCTCTTACGGACCGTGAAGGAATTGAAGTAGGGGTGATGTTTAGCAAGAAAAAATATTTTAAAGGGTGGTTTTCGGCAATTTTTCCTTTAAGGGGTGGTTTTGGGCAATATACTCTATTTAAAGGGTGGTTTTCTCAGTTTACCCTAAAAAAAATTGAAGCAAGTCTTACCTACACATAAATTTGATGTGGGCTGGGCCGGTGTGTAGACTCCATTAAAATTAAATAGGCTCGGTTGATCAAGTGAGATTGGGCTCACTATTTGCTCTCGGTAAACAAAAAAAAAGGGAGGAGATCCTTTGATTTTACAATTGAAGTCAACCACGTACAAACGTGGTGTGGTTGGAATTTCTTTACTTAATTACAAATTCAACCCACTAAAGTATAAAAATTATAATCGGCACAAATTAGAAATTGAGTTTGACAAATTTATAAAGTTAAACTCGTAAAATTTCATCGCCGGTTTATTCTAGTGGGTCAATATCAAATTTGACTTCTAAACGAGGAAAAAGAAAACGGAGTCAAAACCTTAAATCAAATTTCCTCAAATTCAAACGGTTCTTAAAAAGAACAACATGAAGACTTGATGCTCTTTTATGAGTTACGTAGGAAGTCCGATATTAAAATTCAATATATATTGGATTCAGTCGACCATCTCAAATCAAATTAAATTTGTCTTTAAAAGAACAACGGGTGATTTGATCCCGTTCCAAACGGGTACGTAGGACACCCGACATAAAGCTCAATCTCGTCGGGTTCAATCACCAAAACCCAAAAATTAAATAAATTCCAACACTCTGAACTACGTAAGGCTTGATTCTCTTCCAAGAGATACGTAGGCAACCCGTTAAAATTCGGGTGCAGCCCAAATCACCAAAACCACTCAAGTCTTGGTGTCGACACGACTTCGAATCAAGAGGATAACCAAAAGGGGTCGAACTCAAATTCTAAAAAATTAAATAAAATATGTTTTACAATTATTCACGCATTTTTGTTCAACAGATATCATATTACATGAGATGATAAGCTCAAACTTCTAAAATCCTCTAATAAAAGAAATGGTAAAAGATAAAGTTTTTGCACATCAATGGCTAAATGTCAACATTTAAGCTAAATGTCAACATTTAAGCTAAATGTCAACATATAATAAAAGATAAAGTTTATAAATAAGATCATTCCCAAAATTGATATCATATTAGATGAGATGAGAATATCAAACTTCTATAATCATCTAATAAAAGAAATGGTAAAAGATAAAGCTTTTGCACATCAACGGCTAAATGTCAACATTTAAGCTAAATGTCAACATATAATAAAAGATAAAGTTTACAAAAAAGATTATTCCCAAAATTTATATCATATTACATGAGATGATAATATCAAACTTCTATAATCATCTAATCAAAGAAATGGTAAAAGATAAAGATTTTGCACATCAACGGCTAAATGTCAACATTTAAGCTAAATGTCAACATATAATAAAAGATAAAGTTTACAAATAAGATCATTCTCAAAATTGATATCATATTACATGAGATGATAAGCTCAAACTTCTACAATCCTCTAACAAAAAAAAATGGTAAAAGATAAAGCTTTTGCACATCAATGGCTAAATGTCAAAATTTAAGCTAAATGTCCACATATAATAAAAGATAAAGTTTATAAATAAGATCATTCCCGAAATTGATATCATATTATATGAGATGAGAATATCAAACTTCTATAATCATCTAATAAAAGAAATGGTAAAAGATAAAGCTTTTGCACATCAACGGCTAAATGTCAACATTTAAGCTAAATGTCAACATTTAAGCTAAATGTCAACATTTAATAAAAGATAAAGTTTACAAAAAAAATCATTCCCAAAATTGATATCATATTACATGAGAAGAGAATATCAAACTTCTATAATCATCTAATCAAAGAAATGGTAAAAGATAAAGCTTCTGCACATCAACGGCTAAATGTCAACATTTAAGCTAAATGTCAACATTTAATAAAAGATAAAGTTTACAAATAAGATCATTCTCAAAATTGATATCATATTACATGAGATGAGATGCTCAAACTTCTACAATCCTCTAATAAAAGAAATGGTAAAAGATAAATTTTTTCACATCAACGGCTAATTGTCAACATTTAAGCTAAATGTCAACATTTAATAAAAGATAAAGTTTACAAATAAGATTATTCTCAAAATTGATATCATATTACATGAGATAATAAGCTCAAACTTCTACAATCCTTTAATAAAAGAAATGGTAAAATAAAGTTTTTGCACATCAATGGCTAAATGTCAACATTTAAGCTAAATGTCAACATTTATTAGAAAATTTCGTAAATTACTAGAATTATTATAAACTTTAGCCTATGCGGGATTCGAACCCACGTATTTGCGCATAAGCACATCGCTCAACCATTGAGCTAAAAGACTTTTAATTATATTATAACATAACATTCAGATAAAGAATATAACCCTACGAGAAGACTTTTATATTTTAATTTGAACAATTTTTATATTTTGTTGTCTCATCAGTATTTTCTTTCATCTTACATCAGTATTTCTTGCATTTTATAAATTGATGTTGTGCAAATTGTAAAAGTATGATATGCAAATATAAATTGATGATATGCAAATATAAGTTGATGATATGAAAATATAAGATTAAAATATGCATAAATTAATTCACGTTGTGCAAATATAAAAGTATGGATATCTAATACTTAGATTTTAATTTTTAATAAATAAAAATAAGTTGGGAAAATACATATTGATGTTGTGCAAATGGATGATTATAATATGCAAATATAAATTGATGGTATGCAAATGTAAAAGTATGATATGCAATTATAAATTGATGATATGCAAATATAAGCTAATAAAAAAAATGGTAAAAGATAAAACTTTTGTCCATCAACGACTAAAATGTTATCAACATTTATGCTTAAATGTCAACATTTAAGCTAAATGTCAACATTTATGCTTAAATGTCAACATTTAAGCTAAATATCAACATTTAATGAATTTCTAAAGTTTCCAAAAGATGTCAGCAATTACAAGCTAAGTTTCAAGACACACATTTTGAATTTCCAGAAGATGTCAGCATTTCCAGAAGATAACAACACTTCCAGAAACTACTGCTAGATGTTTGGAACAACAGTAAAGGCATCGCAAAAAAAAAAAAAAGATTAAGCACCAGAAAAAAAATCATATTATTCCAGCAATAAGTCTTACACAAAAAAAAAGGAACTTGTGATTCAAAAAGACAATCAAGAAGTTTAACATTAGGATTAAAATTGGCATAAACAAGAATTAGTAAATCGATTTCTAGTCTTCGGCCAAATAAATAGATAAACAAAGGAGAGACAATGGATGAGAACATGGGTGAGAGTCGCAAATCAACACGGAGTTGCAAATCCAATCGAAAAACAAGTAATCTGAATTTAAAAAAAAGTTGAAAAATAAGAAGTTTATGTTGTGCAAATATAAGTTACTGCTATGCAAATATAACTTCATGATATGCACATATAACAATATGTTATGCAAATATTACAATCTGTTATGCAAATTGAAACTGCTGACACTGGATGTCAACAAGATTGTTATTCCCTCTTAATTTTAAGCAAATAATGTGAAAAGAAATAGTAAAAGATAAAGTTTTTGCCCATCAACGGCTAAATGTCAACATTTAGGCTAAATGTCAACATTTAAGCTAAATGTCAACATTGAAGCTAAATCTCAACATTGAAGCTAAATGTCAACATTAAAGCTAAATGTCTACATTGAAGCTAAATGTCAACATTTAAGTTACAGCAGATACAACAACATAAGATGAAATTCAGAAGCTACAGCAGCCCCTAAAAGAGACCCAAAATCAGCAGAAGCAAGATGCAAGCATAATTCAGAAGCTACAGCAGCCCCGAAAAGTGACCCGAAATCAGCGGAAGCAAGATGGAAGCAAAAATCAGAAGCTACAACAACCACAAGATGATACAACAACAGAACCCTAAAACCCTAAATTCTCTACGATCTAGAACCATAAACTCAAAATCCCAGAGGGAAAAAAGAAATAATTTCAGAATGACAAGAGGGCTCCTGCACTTATAGAGACTGATAAAAGCATAAGCTATATTTGCACAAGAGATCATGTCAGCACACAATTAGAAATAAAAAAAGAACCTATAAATCTACTTGAATTGCACAAAAAGAGACAATGTTAACACACAATTAGAAATAAAAAAGAAACATGTCAGCACACAATTAAACATTGTAAAGCTACTAGCTAATATCTCTAGACAAGTCTGAAATTTCAAGGCACTTCAATGTAAATATACAAACACGTTACTAAATAGGAAAAGTGGAACCAAACCCTAGTTGTTAAGCGATAAAAATAAAATAACAAAATAGTTGATATTGTCAAAAAAACATAAAAACTCAATTTTAAGACCTGAAATGATCTCCGATGGCCAAAAAAGACCATAGGTCATCGCATAGCAGTGAGTTTGAACCGTAACGCGATTCCCTATCCGGAAAGGTATCATAATAGAGAATCCGACATCGGATGCTTGATATCACTTCTACCGAGACCGCATATTAGGCTATGTTCTCACATAACCAAAAAAAACTCATGTTAGCACAAAACATATTCATCTAGTGTATAAAATCCTGATATGTTCTCACGTAACCAAAAAAAAAAAGTTCAGCTTTCCACCTTAAATATGCTAAGACAAAAACCAATTTCCACCTCAAATACTATCCAATGGATTGCAACAGATGATTAAATTTGTGTGCTGATATGGTCTAATTATGCGTTGACATGTCCTAATTTTTGTGCTGACATGTTCTAATTGAACAAGAAATTAACAAAACAAAACCATCAGCTAATGCAAGATAAAATAATGACTTATGATTTTAATGAATTTCTAAAGTTTCGAATGTGTTTAGTTTCTAGAATATTTTATTTCCAGAAGATTTTAATAAATTTCTAAAGTCTCCAAAAGATGTCAGCATTGAAGATGTCAGCATTGAAGATGTCAACATTGAAGAGATGTGGACAACAATGGTGGTGTTTTCACGAAAAAAGGCCCTAATTTCACACAAAAACTGGTGTATTAGATGGGCAATTTCACAAAAGTAAGGCATATAAGAAAGCCTAAAAAGTAAACATAATAGAAGTATCATAACATGTTAGAAGTATGGGGAAACACAGATTATCCACGCTAATAGAGCTAACCTTTATCGAATACCCTTGGGCATCCATGACAAGATATGAAATATCCATCCATACGACAGACGTTGCAAAGTTCATCCTTCTCTTCAACCAAGTTCTTCTGCTTTCCCGGTAGTGACCTAGCTAATGAAAGCAATTATTTGCCCTCAGAGGTATATATGTGATGGTATCTGCAAAAATAGAAGAATAAAATTGTCATGACACTGTAAGCTATATTTCTTTACAAAACAACTGATTAGCAATATGTGCCTGAAAGCAGATCAACGTGTATAGCTTAACAAGCTGTTGAAACCGGTGCTCTTCACAAGACAAAAATTCAGCTAGGTTATTCAAATCCAGCCACAAAAACTAGTAACCATGAAAATGGTTAAGCAACAAGGTTTTTTTTTAATTGTTAAATTATATTAATAACTAGTAACCATGCTACAAAAACTAAAACCATTACAGTAGATCTACTGTAAAAAGTGGGTATATCAAATCCAAGTAGCTCTCTCACAGCAGTAGCACTAATGGTTCGACGCTTACATTTGACTGAGATACGAAATTTACATACTTCGATAACAGTTCTAGCATACGCATCGAGACTACTTCTGTCATTGCAAAAATGGCATGGTTGCTTGCAGCAAGTTTGCCCCTTTGTAGGGGCAATTGGTGCAAAGTAAACAGCTACAGGTTCTTCGTTGTCTTCCCCCTTGTCCTAATAGGCCATCAACGAAAGTTTAAACTAACATGTACTGAACACAATAAAAAAAAAGGAGAAAAAAGTAGCAAGATCCACATAAACACCCATAAGAACACAATCAAAAAACTCAAAAGCCAATCGATTACACAAAATTAGGCTTAAAACACAAGACCATATATTCAATCGACCGATCGACCGACCAAATACTTGAATACATCTAACCAAAAGTAGCGTTTGGAGAAATTACTCACCATGAGGACAAACAAAATCTTCGCAACGGTCACGGGACGCCGGGACAGGAGAGATTGGACCTGCTCCAAAGGGTCATCCATGGCAGAGGAAACGATGACGAAGACGGGAGAGACCGCCTCCTCTTCCGCCTCCTCTTCATCGTGAAATTAGGGTTATCCATGGCAGAGGAAACGTCTGGCTGCGAGGTGGGAGGACGAGCGGGAGAGAGAGGACATCAGGAAGACGGGATGGTTGCCATGGCCGGCGACGTCGAAGCTCGCATCCAGATCCAGCGACGATCGAGATGGGAGGGCAAGTGTACTTCCGTCGTCAATGGCGACGGCGACGATGAGCGACAGAGGAAGAGAACACGATTCTGTAATCTCTCTTTCCCGAGCGGCGGTGGCAAGATCTGCTCCTATGTTGTGCAGCGGTGAGATTCAGCATCGGCAATGGCGAGATCTCCTCCTCCTCGTCCTTGTTCAGGCGGAGCTCTTCTCTCTCTTTCACAAATTGGGGCATCGGCTTGTGCGGCCATGGAGGTTAGGGATTTTGACGGTATAATAGAAGAAGGGTAATATCATAAAATAAACATCTGAAATTAGAAAAGTGGACAATCCACTAATTTTTTCAAAAACTAGGATACTCCTCTAATTGGAGCGAAAATTTGTGCCTTCGGCACAAATTTTCTCAAACTGCGCCCCCCCCCCCCCCCCTTCGATAAATTCCTGGCTCCGTCCCTGGACACGTGGGACATCCCGTGGTTCATAGGGGACTCATGGTTGTCCATCGAGGGGCCGAATACTGGGAAGGGGACCGGGGTAGCTCCGATTGACAAGTTGCTGCAACACGTGGGACATCCCCATCTTGGGACCTCTAGGAGTACAAGGTTCGTATTCACACACCCAGAAGTTGTAGATGGTTCCTTCGACTTTGAGAATAACACGATTGAAGACTTCATGAAATCATTCGTTCGTCATGTCCAAGATGTGAGGCCAGACGAAAATTGTTGATTTTGAGAATTATCGTTCTCCATGGGATTTGGTGAAGAAGTATGGCTTGACATACGGTTGGTGATGATGAAAGAAGTCAATCTCCATCTAGAATGATATCAACCGATTCTTGGTGTTTATAGAGAAGAAGACAAATCGGATAGAAGACTCATAGTGTTCAAGGCAAATTGAAATTGGAGTGAATGGAATATCGATGCACCTAAGCGGTGTTGGTTGTCTTTGCCAGAAGATGGACATGTATTTATGACGGTGTATCAATGCACCCTAGTTTGTTTGAACTACAACGAGGCCGTGACATTCCTTCTGCTCGCATCACAAGCTCTTGTTAATGGCACAATCCCAACTGGATAAATCATCGTGATTTGCTTATTAGGATGGTGTGCCCATTTTATCTTGGTAAGGATGGCTTCCACTTTAATATCACTTGTTCAGTTTTGATCATTATTATTCTTACCATCATTTGTTTCATAAAGGGACTCTCACGAGAATCCATTTCTCATGTCTATTTTACACAATATGCCAGTCTCATTGAGGGTTTCAAATGAAACGTGAACTTAGTAGTAGACCTTAGGCTTAGGTTTATTGCACTCTTCTTTGTTTGTTGATGTCGTTAACCAGTGATACATCATGAAACACCAGTTGTGAGCAGTGAAAACGAACATCCGAGAAAGTTCCTTTTTGAACACAGAGTCGCCCCGTACATACTTCCATGGCCCCAGCCAGTCTCGACTCCGGACGCTAGAACCCCAACGAAAAAGAAGATCACCCAAACACACTAGAAGCAAAGTCGCACCGGCTGTGCAAAATGCACCAAGAAGAACCGGGCTAAATGGACATGGATTTTAACACTTGTAAAAAACAAGGGATTTTCAAACCTTGCAAAGCAAGTGGTTAAACAACAAAAATTTATTTTGTGCCTTGGATTTAATTACATAGTCACGAAGTTATCATCAAAGTTTTAATTAATTAATTTATTTTATATTTTGAATTTTCAAACCATCAGAATTTTAGCTTGTTTATAAATATTAGAAATGACAAGTGACAACTCTTTTTATCTATTCTTACTATAAATGCATCCACAATTTACTCCAAAGAGTTCTTTAAGGTGCCTTTCACTTTGTAAATTAGAGAACATGAAAGTTGAAACGATCAAATAAGGAAATAAAGAAAAAGTGAAAAAAAAAAACAGGTAAAGACATGTATGCAGTTGCGGACATACTGTTGTTAAGGTTTTTGTAACGGGTAAAAAAAAGGAAATGTGGTGATTTAGACCCTTATGGATATTTGATTAGGTTGTTAGCCTCTTTAATTAATTTTTCGGCCGCCCTCGAACTTGTTGAATTTTTATTAGGCGCCGCGTGAGCGTGATAGACCCCTCTTCTTGAGTTCTTTCCCCTTCTATCACACCCTCTCTTTTTGCTCTCTCGTTCAGGGTTGCTTGATCGTCGACCGGTCCAACCCTTCACCGCACGGCGGACGCAGAGCCCTACCCTCCGAAGGAGGAAGCCCCTTCGATCTCCTCTTCCTCGCAGGCAGCGGTTCCTCTCCCTCCTTCTAATCTGCCTTTGCTTCTACTAGTTCTAGGCTTTAGCGTAGTCTGATTTTTCTTTTTTCTGTGATCCCTTTCTCCTCCAGATGGAGATGATCTCAATCAGGGTACGCCGTCGCCACCACCGTGTATGCCCTCACTGCGGCCATGCCGATCGGTACCGATTCTAGGGTTTGAAAGGATTTAGTCCCGGCTCGCCGAGATGGACCGCTCCAACGCCGAGAATCGCCGTTTGTATGCGAAGCTCAGCGAGCCCATCGACCGCACCACGTCTGCCGTCACCAATGGGCTCCGGATCAAACTCAAGGACCTTATGGTGGAATTTCAGGTACTTTTCAGATCCCAGATTCCTATTGTTTTCTTATTCGACTTCTGATTCAATTCCAGTCGGAGTTTAGTTGATTAGGGTTTGGAATTACCGAATTTGGTTAATTTGAAATCCAATTGTGAAATCAAGGGTGCAATAGCACAATTGATGGATCTGATTTGTGTGAATTGAGCCCCTCCTTGAATTGATGTAATGAGACTTTTGTCATCTGGGGAGCCAGAAACAAATTTAGGGTATGTGATTTTGTCTCTGAATCATGTTTTTTCTTCCTCGGATATTATGGAATTTCTTATTTTATTGGGTACTTCTCTTGTGTTGTCTAGTTCACTTAGTTGATGGTTATTTGTTAAAGCTGCTTATCTCAAATGAAAACAAAAGTTTGTTAGCTATAACGATGCTATAGTTACTGTCGTATGTAGATGTATACATATGTAAAACTAAAGAGATGTTCGGTGGATTGAACCAAAATTTCAGTCCTTTTATTCTATTCATCTTCTAGATCTTTGTTTTTTGTGGGTGGGAAGTAGGGCTGATATACGAGCTAACGAGCTCGAGTAGTGGGTGTTCAAGCTCGGCTCGTTTACAAACGAGCCGAGCTCGAGCTCGAGCCTCATTTTCTCGAGCCGAGCCGAGTCGAGCTCGAGCTACTCACAAAATGTAGATTTGTGATTCAAAGTGAATGGAGTCCAAAAGGCAAAACGGCTGACAGACTCTTTAAAAGAAGAGGTTAAATAAAACCTAGGGACAAAACTGTAATTTCACCTACAAAACGAGATATACGCCCTATTTGCAAGGGGTTAAATAAAACTTATGTACATGGGGTTAAATAAAACATAGGGGAGAACTGTAATTTCACCCATTAAAATGAGCTATACGAGCTACTCGAGCTGAGCTCGAGCTCAGAATTCTGCTCAAGCTTGGCTCATATTTAATTCGAGCGAGCCCGAGTCGAGTTTTTTTCGAGCCGAGCCCGAGCCGAGCTCGAGCTACTCGGCTCAAGTAACAGCCCTAGTGGGAAGGTTATGTAATTGGGTAAAAATGGCAAGTTGGTCTTTCTTACTGCAAGTATCAGTTCATTCTTTTCCTGGAAATTGCCTGCATCAAATCTCTAATGATTCCTGGAAATTGTTCTTGAATATTCGATTCCAGCCTTTGTCTTGGACTTGCTTGCTGTCAGTTGGACTTGCTTATTTTCTGTAAAACTGCTTATTTTGGGGACTTTTACTGTCAATTGGACTTGCTTGCTGTTGATTTTGCGGATAATGTCTCTGATTCCATAATTTTCCTTGTATCTCTCTGTTGATGCTGAAGAATAAGATTAAGAGGGCTCGGATTCTGAAGACCATTCTGGACCCCTAAAGTTGTCAAAGATCAAAGAGATGCAGCTAGTTCCATCAGATCTTGTCCAGTGTATGCTTGCTTTTGTATATTAAGAAATTCTTTTGGTTGTCTTGACTTACTTTGAAGTCTGAACATGTGATTTACTCATCTATACAAGAGCCTAAGTGATAAATCTCAATGCATTTACAAGCTTTCAGAGACAGGAATCTGGATTAGGAGTAGTATTTATGTTGTTTCTCCTTCGTGGTTGTCCATGTCATTAGAGTCTTACATGCTTCGTGGTTGGCCTGTGGGCTGTGACAGGATCTTAGGTTGACATCTCCATTTGGATGCTCACTGATGGAGAAGATGCACCACATGGGCGGCCAGATGCAGCAGAGCAATGCCGCTGCCACTGCTATGCTCGATCACCTCGGCTCTGCGCCCCTCTATAATGCGGAGCCAGCTAGTAACGCTAACGATGTCTTCATGGCTCTTTGGCTCCAATGTGTCGGGTTGCAGCATCTGGCCTCACCGATGGCATCCAACAATATGCCCAACCTCATGCGTTGCAACTTACTGTCTGGTTTTCATTTCCTCATTTTGTTTTGGTCTGAACATTAATATGTTGAAAAAAAGTCAAGACTCTACAAGTTTGTGTTCAAGTTAAGATGAACTTATCTTATTATTGCTTACTATTCTTCAGTTTTTGGGGCATGGAACAGCAACTCAAGTAAGGGATCTGGCAAATAAACTGATTGGGCATGTGCTAACACTTAGCCTTCAAATGTATGGATGCAGGGTGATTCAAAAGATAAAATGACTACACCTAATATATACTATAGAATTGTATATTTTCTTTGAAACTGCTTTCGAGGTCATGTTGCTTATGTGTTATGGTGACTCTGTTCATTATTTGTATAATTTAATTAATTTTGATTTAGTAGTAGTGTGATTAAGCAAACATCAACTAATCTGGTGCAAATTTGACAATGATTGGCTAGCTGCATATGAGTTGATGACGTACATGTTATAATAGGTGTTTATATGTGCAATAAGGTGATAATATTTTGATTCCACGTTTTAAGCTCTTATGTCATCAATTATATAAAATTGTCACTATAAACAATTGTGATTAATGAAGCGTAATAACAAATGTCATCCATGAATAAAAATTTAATGAACATGTCATCACAAGTGATTGTGATGATGCCCGAAATATAAATAATGATATTCACAAATATCATAAATAAATAAGGTTCCCTGCTATATAAATAGAACCTTCTAAACATGAAAAACGGGCGAATACCGGTCAATATAGAAACTCATGACGTACGCGGACGATAAACCGTCTACTACTCTGACATGCATGTCGGGACACTTGTTTTCCATGCCTCCCTCCCATATGTCACAAGGCATGTGACACTTGGCATCCATGCCTCCCTCCCATATGTCACAAGGCATGTGACACTTGGCATCCATGCCTCCCTCCCACATGTCACGAGGCATGTGACACTTGGCGACGAGTTAGCTTGCATGAAGGTGTGCTTGTACTATAAATAAGAAGGTGTAGCATAATTTGAAGGGGTCGGAAACTGGAATCGCATAAGGCTTAGTCCGGATTCCCTGGCCATGAGCCCCCCTTCTCAAGCGGGATTAGTCTCGGCTAGACCGACACATGATGGAGCCCTGCAGGGAGGACGGTTGTCCGCGAGTGGCTTGAGCTCGGATCGGCACAGGTTCGGGTACGCCGACGGTAATCTCGTCGTGCGTCTCAGGTAAGCCCGATCGCCTGAGCTCGCCAGCGTGCAACTTGATCCCGGAATCCGCCGACAAGGGATTCTGAAAAAACGGGTTTCGTCACTGGCGCCGTCCATGGGAACCCCTCACGCTAAGAGGTAATGGACAATCGATTTGAAATAGCATCTCTAACTATTATTGCTTCAATCGGTTGGCGTTTATTGATTTAATTAAACGGTTGTAGTACCGTTCTTATCTTATGTTGCTTCGATCAATTTTGCATTTATTAGTACCGTTTATTGATTTAATTAAACGGTTGTAGTACCGTTTTATTTTCACATGCAATAGGCAATATAATAAATATAAGCGTAGGAAGATGTATACATCCATCTCATTGTACCTGCGCATATTCGAAACTAATTGCTCCGCGTCGGGCATCCGGTCGTAGACCTAGCCTCCCGGATCAGATATTTTCTTTAAGTCCCAGGACGCTGGAGCTTGCTCCGCGTCGGGCATCCGGTCGTAGAGCTAGCCTCCCGGATCAGATATTTTATTAAGTCCCTTAAACGCGTGATCTTGCTCCGCGTCGGGCATCCGGTCGTAGAGCTAGCCTCCCGGATCAGATATTTTCTTTAAGTCCCAGGACGCTGGAGCTTGCTCCGCGTCGGACATCCGGTGGACGCATTGAACTCCCGGACTAAACTTGTCATACGACGCTGGAGCTTGCTCCGCGTCGGACATCCGGTGGACGCATTGACCTCCCGGACTAAACTTGAAGTCCTATGACGCTGGAGCTTGATCCGCGTCGGACACCCGGTGGACAGATTGAGCTCCGCGTCGGGCATCCGGTTGTAGCCTAAACCTCTCGAATCGAATATAAGTCCCAGGACGCGGGGGCTTGCTCCGCGTTGTCTCCCGAATCGAAGACTCTACTAAGTCCCTCTTGAGTGACAGAGGGCCTCCGCTGGTAGATTTGTAAGCTCGCAGAGATAACTCTTAAAATGAGTATAAACTAAGTCCCTCTTGAGTGACAGAGGGCCTCTACTGGTAGCTTCATCAGCTAGCGGAGATAACTCTTAAGCGAGTATAAACTAAGTCCCTCTCGAGTGACAGAGGGCCTCCGCTGGTAGCTTTGTAGGCTCCCGGAGATAACTCTTAAACGAGTGTAAATTAAGTCCCTCTCGAGTGACAGAGGGCCTCCGCTGGTAGCTTTGTAAGCTCGCAGAGCTAACTCTTAAATGAGTATAAACTAAGTCCCTCTCGAGTGACAGAGGGCCTCCGCTGGTAGCTTTGTAAGCTCGCGGAGATAACTCTTAAATGAGTATAAACTAAGTCCCTCTCGAGTGACAGAGGGCCTCCGCTGGTAGCTTCATCAGCTAGCGGAGATAACTCTTAAGTGAGTATAAACTAAGTCCCTCTCGAGTGACAGAGGGCCTCCGCTGGTAGCTTTGTAAGCTCGCGGATATAACTCTAAGTGAGTTTAAGCTAAGTCCCTCTCGAGTGACAGAGGGCCTCCGCTGGTAGCTTTGTAAGCTCGCATTAACTCTTAAATGAGTATAAACTAAGTCCCTCTCGAGTGACAGAGGGCCTCCGCTGGTAGCTTCATCAGCTAGCGGAGATAACTCTTAAGTGAGTATAAACTAAGTCTCTCTCGAGTGACAGAGGGCCTCCGCTGGTAGCTTTGTAAGCTCGCGGGTATAACTCTAAGTGAGTTTAAGCTAAGTCCCTCTCGAGTGACAGAGGGCCTCCGCTGGTAGCTTTCTAAGCTCGCGGAGATAACTCTTAAACGAGTATAAACTAAGTACATCTCGAGTGAAAGAGGGCCTCCGCTAGTAGCTTTATAAGCTCGCGAAGATAACTCTAAATGAGTTTAAGCTAAGTCCCTCTCGAGTGACAGATGGCCTCCGTTGGTAGCTTTGTAAGCTCACGGAAATAAAACTAAGACCCTCTAGAACGAGGAATAAGAATGAGAAACGTGTGCATATGATGCATCATTATCGAACCCCAGTTTAGTCACAACTTAACTGGAATTCGAGGAGCTGTGATGATGCCCGAAATATAAATAATGATATTCACAAATATCATAAATAAATAAGGTTCCCCGCTATATAAATAGAACCTTATAAACATGAAAAATGGGCGAATACCGGTCAATATAGAAACTCATGACGTACGCGGACGATAAACCGTCTACGACTCTGACATGCATGTCGGGACACTTGTTCTCCATGCCTCCCTCCCATATGTCACAAGGCATGTGACACTTGTTCTCCATGCCTCCCTCCCATATGTCACAAGGCATGTGACACTTGGCATCGATCCATGCCTCCCTCCCACATGTCACGAGGCATGTGACACTTGGCGACGAGTTAGCTTGCATGAAGGTGTGCTTGTACTATAAATAAGAAGGTGTAGCATAATTTGAAGGGGTCGGAAATTGGAATCGCATAAGGCTTAGGCCGGATTCCCTGGCCATGAGCCCCCCTTCTCAAGCGGGATTAGTCTCGGCTAGACCGACACATGATGGAGCCCTGCAGGAAGGACGGTTGTCCGCGAGTGGCTTGAGCTCGGATCGGCACAGGTTCGGGTACGCCGACGGTAATCTCGTCGTGCGTCTCAGGTAAGCCCGATCGTCTGAGCTCGCCAGCGTGCAACTTGATCCCGGAATCCGCCGACAAGGAATTCTGAAAAAACGGGTTTCGTCAGATTGCATCAATGAAGTGTAATCACAAAACGTGTCATCAGTGAATGAAAGTATAATCGATGAAAATAAATCGATATACAATTGATTAAATTAAAAACATGTGGCATCAATCGATTTGATTAAAAAAATGGCATCAAATAATTACATTATAAAAATGACATCAAAACACCATTTTGAAAAAGTTGTATCACATTAAAGGAAAAAATGTCATCAAAATACTACTTTGAAAAAATATCATCAAAATACTATTTTGAAAAAATATCATAAAAAATATGACATCACGGTAAAAAAATATCATTAAAAAATTGACATAAAAAAGGTGGCATCAGTCGGTACCAGTAAAAAAAATGGCATCAATGGTCAACGTGACATTACAGTAAACAAAAAATGTCATCAAGGTTTAAAAAAAGTGGCATTAAAAAAGTGTCATCCAATCATTTCATTAGAAAAGTGGTATCAAAGTAAAAATAAAATATAATAAATTTTTGGCATCAAAACGGTAAAATATGGCATCACTAAAATAAAAAATCCAAATGGGTTGGTCCACTATTTGGGTGAGGTCTACCCAAACTAATTAAATTAGCTTGAGGGCTAGCTACTTAATTGAACATTCAAAATGAGCCAGCTACCAAAATCAGCCTATAAAAAATTAGGGTTCCGATAAAAAAAAAAAAAAAAGGGGGGGGGGGGGGGGTAAACGGAAGGAAACCACCCCTAAAATATGTTATATTGCTCATAATCACCCCATAGATGCGAAATTCCAGTAAACCACCCCTTATAACCTACCCCCGTTAACAAAATCTCACCCCTTACCTTTTTATATGATGTTCTCTGTTAAAACATATCTAATGACAAAAATACCCTCACCAGTTGATCAAATTTTCTTCAAAGTGCCATAACCTCCTATCACTCCCATGGTAGTCCCCTCTGATAAAGCCACTGCACAAATGGTCCCCTCCGGCATAGACAGGAGTTCCTCCGCCTCCATGTTCTCTGATGAAAAGCATGATATCCCAGGGTCGTCACACCGATGCACATGCACCTCGCCGACAACCGTGGGTATCATCGCTGCCTCCAAGTGCTCCGACGAAGAGAACGGTAGTGAAAGACACCACCTAGCCCCGAGTCCAGCCCCAAAATCGCAACCCACAAAATCTTTTTTCTTTTTTTTTTTGGGAGGGGGGGGGGGGGATTTCAGCCAGCAACATGGATCTCAAATCCATCATCTTCACCAAATTCGAGCTCTTAAGCACTCAAATTTCAGATCTAGGTTCCATGCACCACGAAGGAGCAAGAACCCCAAATTTCAAAACTTCAATTTCGACCTTATTCATAAAAATCGATCACCGAGATCAACAATCAAAGCACCAACGATCACAACCACATCAAAATAAAGCAATATCAAGCCTCAACATGTTCGAATTCAACCACAAATTGCTCAAGTTCGTCCGGCCTTATGCACGAAATTGAAGAGGAAAGGACAATTTCGTAATTTGAAATAATCAACCGAGCCACTAACTGAAACCTATAAGGGATAATCGGTCGCTAATGGAAGCCTTATAAAGGGTGGTTTACTGAAATTTCACATTTAAGGGATGATTATGAGTAATATCGCAGATTTAAAGGGTGGTTTCCTGCAATCTACCAAAAAAATTATATAAACAATAATCATACAATAGATAGGAGGATAATGAAAAAGAGAAATTTCCCATCGATGATGATACAAAAAGAACGAAAGCATGAGTGGTAATACTAATATAATTACAATGGAAAACGCTAAATGTAGTGCGTAGACCGGTTTTACCTCGCTACGTGATGTGAATCCCCAACTGAGCCTGGCTCACCGAATGACCTGCACGGGATCAGGTGCCGTTGTTTGCGCACTCCCGACCTCGTTCAATCCATTGTGCGCGAGGGATAAGCCTCGTGCATAGGCAAAACAAAACAGCCTATTGCAGATGCATATATACCCGGAACGGTTTTCTTATACATATATATAATTTACAACAGATGAGATTCGCAAGTAAATGCCACTATTTCTCTAGTAGAAGAAAACCCTAAAGAGATGCAGAGAATGAACAACACTACAAACCATCTGATCTACTAATTCACATTGAGAAGAAGAGCCGGTTCTTAGAAGAGATGACCTCGACAGCTTGATGAACCACAAAAGCACGAGGAGCCTTCTTCGTGCTGTGACTCCTTCCCGTAATCAAATGTCAGTTCTTCACCAACCGCAATCTATGAGCAAACCCACACATTTCATTCGCCATAAAGCCAAGTTTCAACTTTGAAGAGAGCACAAACAGAGGAAGAAAAGGCTTACATCTCGATTTGCATATAAGCCGATATGGGCAAGCTCGTAATCCATGCTCTCCACAAGAACTGGGCGAGTCACAAGGTTCGGTGAGCAGCTGCACCAGGAATAACGGTAAAAAATGCACCCGCTACAATGAAATCCCAAATAAAACCTCAAGAGTCATAAATCACCCTCCTTACCTGTGATTTAAGTAACGTGCAATGTTGCCAATTTTGGAGGTATCAATCACAAATGAAACTTTCTCCTCGATCAATTGGGCCATCTTGTTCACACAGCTACCAAGATTGTAGATATAGTCACAGTATTGTTTCCCATACCTGAAAATTCAGATAAATCAATCAAATTGCCAACTTAAGTTGTAAGAGTGATGACCTGATGGATAGGGCGATTGGAATGAATGGTGAACCTTTTGCTTCTTCTATTTGCTTCTTGTTCATCTATCACCTCCCCAATGAACTCACAAATAAACGTTCCACGTAAAATTGAGTCGCCAGCCCTTACTGCCCAACCCTTTGAATGAACATGCAGCGAAGTTAAGTGTCTTGACAACATATCATCCAGAAATTACAGATACTACTTTTTTCACTAGATTTTTTTTTTTTTTTTTTACCTTTTTCAGAGTTTTGAAGACCTCTAGTTTGACTTGTACCCCATTTTGCAAGATTCTATTTGGGCAACTTTTACTACACTTGCACAAATGGTTGCACTCATAAACCATGTAGCCTTCCTGCAAAGGGTTTCATCACAATCACATATAAGATAAGTTCCCAAAAGAAAGCATTTGGGTTCAAATGCAAGGTAACATGAAATGAATTATGGACCAAGATCATGTTCCCAATTCCAAAATTACTAGATAAAGAGTTGAAGCAGCAAAAGTAAATTAAATATAATAGCTTACCTCTAGGATGATTTTACCATTCTCATCGTATGGGAATCTTCCTGTCATTGGCTTTCCATACACGTCCTTTGCATCTTCATAATCAATATTAAACAAATACACTTGATCACATGTTTCAGGGGAGCATGTTGACTGTGAACAACCCAAGCGCAAACACTGCAGAAAAACAACAAATTGGTCGCAGAACAAAGTAAACGGTTAACCAACACGGTTTTCTGATTCAAAACAGAAATAAGAAGATACGATAACCATCTGAAAACTAGAGAGTGGTAACATCAAAAATATAATGTCAGCCGCAGTAAACAGAAACAAACAGTAGAAGAATATGGAATGATGAATACGAGAGCTTCCTTGTGAAGTAAACAGATGTAGTCACCTGGGTATCAACACCAAGGGATGGATCCACCAGGGGCCTGACGACATAGCGAAAGCTCTCCCAAGGTAGGTAAGTAACTTGTCCATTAAATCCATATGTAGGCATATGAAGGGAATCTAACATATTTTTGTCAATAATGCAGGCAATAGGAACAGCTTCCTTCCCAAAGCTTATATCATCACACAATATAATGGTAGTCTGGAAGTGATTATGTCTCAGATTATTTGAATTAATAATGTAATGAGACTCGTCCTTTTCCCATTGTTCCATCCCACCATTTACCAAAGGTACGAACATTGAGGCGACATGATCACTTGACAAAGGAGTCAACACAGACAATGTGTTATCATTGTTTCTTGGTTTGCATCCTTTTGGACAACCAAAACCCTCCTGATGCCAATTCACTCTAGTGTTATGCTCACCGCAAAGCTTGGCAGCTCTAAGATACAAACGCTTGGGCAGGACACCATACTTCTCCTCGAGAGAAGCTTGAAGACTCACCTTGCAACAAGAAGATCGGGCAATGTTCAAGATTTCCAGGTTGTTGGGACGAGCTCTTGTTTTCTGAGTTTCACAGTATAACTTCTTTGCAATATCTAAGCAGTCAGTTTCCGCAAGTCTACCGAGACCCTTAGCAAGGGTCACAAGGTGCTGTGGGTTTACTCCTGTAGGACCAATGGACTTTGATGCTTGAAGCCCTTTCTTTAGACCAGCAGCAACTTTGCTTTTGAGAATATATGGTACTCCTCCAAGACCCTTTTTGAATTTAGGGCGTGTAAGTCTTCCTGATTTTAGTCTATAAGAATAAAAGCGGATGCCCTTTGGGTGACGGGAGCTGGATAAGGTTGGTCTCATATGAGCTGCTTGATGGTGGCGACCCAGGTCTGGAAGTAGATCGAACTTCAATCCACAAAATCTACAAATGTACTTTCTAACAGTGCCCTGGTTTTCAGAATTGCTCTCGGCAGCCACAGCTTTTGGTGGATCTTGGATGGACAAATCCTCCCCATCCAGCAACTTATGTTGTTCTACTGACTTCATGGATTGCCGAAAGCCATCCGTATGAGATGAAAGCACATGCGACCATAACTCCTCGGAATTACCAAAGTGCCCACCACAAGGAATACATCTATAAAGCATGCAATGATCACTAAACTGAGCATGGTGTCTGTCTTGGACATGTGTTTCAAGAACCTTCCTGTTTGTGAAAGAATCCAAACAAATTGAACAAGCATAACCTCTAAAGTACCACTGTGCTTCCTTGTTATGACTTTCAATCCAATGTGCGCCAAGTTCTTGGTCATCAGTGAAATCTTCAGTGCATAACTTACACTTGAAACTTCCTCCCTGATCCTCCTCCTGTGTAGCAAGAATTCTAGTTGGTTGGTTATCTTCATCAGAACCAAAACCCCAAATTCTTCTTATGCGGGCCTTTTCACAAGAAACCAATCTCATAAAAAATGTTGCAACTTGAGGATCTTTGGAAGCCTCAGACAAAACCCACTGGAACTGGATTTCTCGAGGCACTTGGTTTCTCATGGATAAAACACTCTTAAAGAGTTTATAAAAAAGCTCACACGCTTGATGTAAATGCACCTTTTGATCTCGTGATGAACATCCCCTCAGAAGATCCATGAACACTTCCTTGGAGATTACTCTGCTCTTGCCATTTCTAGCGCGTTTAAGCCAGCTTGGGATATGATTATCACAGTATAATGAATGCCTCGTTGGGCTTTCCGAGCAAGAAGGAATTTCATCGCAGAACCCCAAGCCTACGCAACACAGCCTATCAGCACGATTATAGTCATCCTTGAAATGCTCAGGCACCTGAACTAATCTGCTTCTACCATTATGTACTACTCTCATTGAAAGTGGTTCAACTTGAAGAGGCTGCTCAGATTCCTCTGCCAAGACTAGGTCCATAGAGCATGTGTTTCCTGGTATATTCCCAAGATCGCCGTCCTTTCTCTTGAAATGATGCCTAGGTGGGCTGGGCCTCACCTTAGTACCAACATCTCGGGGTCCATGCTTTTTACAGAACGAGGACCCAGGTAAAGCCCGGTGTTTGCATTTCGTACCTAGAGTAGTGGTACCTCCACATAATGGTGCATCAATGACTGTTTGAACTACTGGCTTGACAGTGTTACCCGTAAAACGAGCAGCCAAATGAACACAACAGTACTCATCACCTTCATTGGCCCACCTCACGCATTGCCTTCCCTTGGCTTCAATATAAGCCTTGCATTTACGGCTCTTGGTTCCGGAGATCACTGGATTTGCCTCAGCTAAACCATTCCCATTCAGGTTATCAGAACTACTATCACCCTTTTGATCGGCTAGACTACCGTATTCCACAACCTCAGTGCTCTGTCTAATAAAATACTCTGAGTCAATCTCAGCAATAGCATCTTCATGTTGACCTTTATTCTCTGCCTGTACAGAATGTGTCTCTGCACGACGAACTTCAAGCTTGGGTCTTTTTCGACTTACTTGATAGCTCATCGAAAATGGATTATCACCACTTTGTAGCTCTGTGATAGTTTTGCTGGGTTGTTCCAGTTCTGTACCAATTGATATAGGATGTGAAGTAGAGAAAGATTTTAAGACTTCATGCTTCCACATCTTCCATTCAGCTCCATTTGCTGGAAATCCTTGAACATCTTGCACAGCACTAATTTCCCTCCACAGAACAGAACTAACTAGTTCCTGAATCAAAAGAAGTAATAAATGAACAGCTAGGTGGAGCTAGAAGATGCACACAACCAATATCAAGCAGAGTTACACGTGGCTTGTCCCAGAAAAAATCATTATGACAGCGACCTGGACTCACAGACAATACGAAGGAGTACCTCTAGTAGAAGTTCAACAGACTCAGCAGTAAGAGCATTCTGGCATTGGTTTGCCCAAGAATTAAACGAATCTTTAAGCCAGTTGCCGTCTATGTATTGCTCCAACACCATCTACATAGAACACACAAGGTGCTAAGCTTCAGGTTAACCCCTAACCATGCTTCAGCATTACTAAAATTAATGAAAATAACCCTGTAACTCAGCAAGCCCTTTTTTCTGCTATTTTTTTCTTCCAACTCTTCCATCTAAAAAGAACTACAGAAGTATTGTTATATAAGATAATACAAAAATTGAAGCTAATTTAATCACTTTAAATATAAAATTTTGATGGTTCATAAATTAAAATATAATGCACAAAAATGCATTTTTGGGATTTTAGGGGCGAACGAATAGGAATGTTTACTTTCTGAAGCCTCACAAGCATCCCTCCAAGTTCAGAATATCCTTTACACCGAGGGACCTCCAGGGCAAACTCTTTCCACACAACAATATCTCGAGCAGTTGGCATCAGTACCTATTCACAAGTAGAGGATACCCTCCTTAAGACAATCTAGACAAAGAAAGCTTACAGCAAAGCCATTGATCCAAAAGGGGGGAAAAATGAGATACTATGAAGGAGCAAACACTGAGGGAAGAGAAATACCTGAAAATGCAACCTGTCAAAAATGTTTAGCACACCAACAGCTAGTTTTTGCATTATGAATCGGCGTGCAATAGACAAATCTTGAACCAGCTGAAAGCCAATTTCGTATGACTTGTGCACGATAGGATCTTGGAGGTCATCAATGGGACGAACAAGAAATGTATCCACCCAAGAATAATTCCTAGTATGAGGAAAAAATATGACAATGTAGCTCTTCCTGTCATGAGTTGGCCTGGCTTTCACAGTATCTAGCGGCCAATCAGCCCTCTCACATTTAATTCCCGCTTGCCACTTGCCTCTCCACTGTTACTTGTGAAAAAGCACAAAAAAACACATGTAAGTACAAGATAGTGACATGAATGGCTCCATCTAGAGCAGTGTTTAAAATAGCATTGCTATAGCGCAACATAGTAACCTCTGGACCTAACAACGTTTTCCTTGACCAAGGCACCTATGGAGTGGAGAGGTAGTCCAGAGGCGCTCAGAGGCACAAGGCGCTTCATTGCTTTTCTCTTTTATGTAAATATCTGATTTCATTGATTTATGCAGATCAATAACCTTCCATTTGTTTTAACAATAAGTTATTTTCATATCTTTTTAGTTTTGGAAAATATATTTAAACAAAATTTGAAGATTTTATTTTCTATATTTCATTGCCTATCCTTACCCCTTTTTAATAAATCTGTTCAGCCCTCCTCTATTCCTCCTACACGTCTATTTCCTCCCTTCTTTCCACACCTACCATTCTACTTCTCTCCATTCTCTATCCTAGGGAGTTCCTTGTTGTTGAGAATGAAGATCTTACTTGGGGGCAGAGGTGGGACGGTAGGGCAAGGTGGAGCAAGAAGAAGAGGAGGAGGATGACGACGAAGGATACAAGTTTGTCGATGAAGGTGATGGGGACTTCATTCGTTGCCTCGACAATAAGGAAGAAGAGGATGCAAATAACCTTGATGATTCCGTTTAACACACTTCCTAACCATCCACCAGTCCACTCCATTCCACTTGAAGTCTTTTTCTTTTCTTTAATCTCTTATGTTTTAGACTTAGATTTAGGGCTCGTTTGTTTAGATAACTAGGGAAAGGAAAGGTAAGGTATTAAATTTTACACATAAAATGTATATGATCACCAATTTTTGTGAGCTTGGAGAAGAGGATGGAGGGGAATATTAGCCCATCCTAGAGGTATTAGTTACACCCCTCAAAATTAGGGAATAGAAGGATAACACATTTGTATGGAAAATGGGAGAAGGAGGGGAATGATTAGAATAGGGATCAATGAATCTTAACTTAAATATGGACTATATTCATGAGGGTAATCATTACTTTTCCCTACCAAAAAACAAACGGGGGCTTAGTATCTATGATGCTTTAGACTTGGTTTTATCATAATATGAGGTTTTCAATTCGGCTTTATTTCATCATGAACAGATTTTATACTATTAAAATTGAAAGTAACAAAAGTTGAAAGTGTTTTTACATGATTTATGGAAAAACAATCGCCTTTGCCTCTAAGGCGCGCGCTATAGCCCTAGGCTAGTCCCATCGGTTTTCGTCGCCTCTAGCTATTTGAAACACTGATCTATAATGTATTGGTTTTTCAAGTGTATTGTTATGGACATGCATTACAGTGCATTTATGCTCTCTGATGTTTTAAATCGGTAACAATAATGATGTTATACATCGATTATAGTAATTAAATTGATTTTTAAAATCACGTCAATTTTCTTCTTGATAATAGCAAATACTCTATCGAAAATTGAAAAAGTAAAATTAAATGTCCACTAACATGTTCCCATGAAACATATTAGAAATCCCAAAATGTAATTAAAAAAAAAACTCAAACCTAATATTGCAAATTTGCAACAAGGATAACTACTGAAACAGCTGGGAACTGAATCCTATTTTTGCAAACAGTTTTGGGTTCTAGATGAACATATATCAACAAATCTAATAATAGAATGTAGGTCTAACAAGCTGAAAAACAGTACGGAGACCAACCATGTTTAATTCCTTTAACCAATTTAGTCACGGGAAAATGGAATCGGAAATGATACAGATATAGGAAAGTATTCCCAAAAGTGTACTGCAAATGATACCTTGCATATGATATCATAAAATTTATATTATTTCCAATGTATAAAAAAGAGCAAAGTACCAATATA
Source organism: Persicaria tinctoria (assembly GCA_037127255.1). Lineage (NCBI taxonomy): Eukaryota > Viridiplantae > Streptophyta > Magnoliopsida > Caryophyllales > Polygonaceae > Persicaria > Persicaria tinctoria. The sequence goes on along the minus strand of JBANSL010000004.1, from coordinate 23,579,345 downwards.
TAATTAGTTATGTAGCTTGGACACGGCGAGACACGAGGAACCAGTAGTCCTAAAAATTGTAGGGCATGGACATGGAAAAAAAGTAATTTAGAGTGCCGAATAGAAAAGTAATCCTTTTCTGAACCACACAATACAAGGTCGAGGATTTAGGCACTCGACCTCTCTAGCTTATTATTACGGCTGCTGAAATCCTGAAAGTGGAACCAGTTACGAGGAATCAGTAAGAGTTCACCCCCCCCCCCCCCCCCCCCCCGGTCCCAGAGTTCCCATTTCCCCGATGTCTGGGAATGGGAAATGCACCCTATTTAGAGTTTCTGGGTAACATATTCCAATACTAATAGAACCAACTTAAGGTAAAAATGAATACATTCACTGCAATAATATAAAAAAAGAGACAGTTTAGAATACCTTCACCCATAATGCGATAGATTCATCCGTTGCAGTCCATTTGGATCCTGAAAGAGGTGACTCCTCATCCTTGTTCTCATATGGCAGTTCACTTTCTATTGTATTAACAGTGACATGAGAATTCTCGAATACAACACAGGCCTCATCATAATTACTCAATTTTCCACAGTCTTCTCCATCAACATGCAACTTTTGTCCATTGGAGTCTAAACCACGAGTTGCAGGGCTATAACAGTCGACATCCATTACAAAAATATCTTCTGGGTCATCAATCTTTGAAATCCTTGAAACTGGCGGAGCATAGCACTTCCATTCATATAAAGGAAATTTACACATCCATCTACCACCAGATTCGCTAAAAAGGTTCCCTAATTATTACCCTGGTGCAGAAATAAAAATGGAATCTAAGCAAAGGCACATAATTATCAGCCAAAAAGCAAACATATATGGTCCAGGAAAAAAATATATTAGTTCAGCTTCCATCTTTTGCATGGATAAACAATTTGATTCAGGGAAGGAACTTGAATCTTAACCAAATCTACTATACATGTATAAGAATAGGCAAAATTAAATTATAAGAACACATTGTCAGCTTCCAACTTTGTTTTAGCAACAAAAACTTTCATGACCAATGGCGGAGCCAGGAGTATCAGCAGGGGTGCTGAAAACTCAAAAAGACGATAAACTATTTTGCTTACATAATATTTAGACCTAAATCACCTAATAAAAAAATACGACAATGATACGTTCGTATAAAGGATCGTATTCCACAATTGGTTTTCGTAATGCCGGTTCACTAATAATAATCCACCTCTAACAACATCATCTCTAACAATTTCATTGCCAATCACACCACCTCTAACAACATCATCTTCAACCACATCCATTCTAACATTTGGAGATTGAGCTACGGAAGGACTAGAAGACCCAAAATTTGAAATTGGAATCGATGGATTCTTAGTTCAAATAACAACTTTCTCCAATTTTTGCTCCTGTAATAAATAATTCACATCATAGGTTCACGGAATTGATTCTCAAATTTCACAAACCCTAACTATCCCTATTCAGAAATTAAACTTCAACTTGAAAATCTAAACTTCTAGCATAAACTTTGACATAGGAAAGTGGAAATTTACCTTTGAATAGAAATTTGCCCTAAATCAGTGAATCCCGGAAGAAGAAGGCCACTGGCGTCGAGGTTGAAGGCGGCCAGCCGGAGTCTTGATAGCCGGCGTCGATGTCGAAGGTGGGTGGCGCCGCGGTGGCCGGTGATAGCCGGACGGAGGTCGAGAGCGGACGAAGAGGGCCTGGAACGAGGAGGTCGAGAGCGGACTGGCTTACTGCGTAAAAAAAAGACAGAACAGAAACCGGGACCTTTGTCCAACCCACAGCAAGGCTGCGCCACTCCTTCCGTACAACTGAACTAGTCGAGCAAATTTTATTTTTTTTAATGGCAAACGGTTGTAGCACACCAATAGCATCCTTTCGAACGAGGTCGTTGGTCACAGCAGAAGATCTCCATCTTAAAAAGTTCGCCTCAATACCAAGATGGACAACATGATCTACCACCCGAGTCTACAAATGTGGGAGAAAGAGATGGCATCAAAGGCACGACAAAAAGCAAAAATGTCGAAAATAATCATCTCGGCCCCCCAATGACACATCCAGCAACCTTTAAGACATTGATCGTCGTAAGACAATCGCCTTCTACCTCAAGACACTTGAAGCCTCCCTTTAGAGCTTCCGAGAGCCTGTGGACAAGGCCACGAGTCTCCGCGAGCTTCCGAGAGCCTGTGGACAAGGCCACGAGTCTCCGCATGCAAAGCCAAAACATGCCCGCAACCAAAGGCGCCACTCGTCAACTGTCTTCCAAGAGAATCACGAATCACAAAACAGCAAGCCGCTTTACCCGAAAGAAGTTTAGCGCCATCAAAACTTAGTTTCACAAAACTTTCTTTAGGTTTTTCCCATTTTATCTTTTTTTTTTTGTTTACGTTGGTTTATCTGAGTCTCGAGGGGTTTTTTGGTCGGGTTCTCGTCTTCCATTTCCTCTAGTTGCACATTTCTCCGGCTTTCTCGTTGTTGTTTTATGTATTGTACTCAGTCATCAACCTCTTGGAGAACATAGTCGTTAAATAGAATTTTGTTCCTCATTGTCTAAATACCGCAAAGGGATAAGGTGAGAGTTAACCATTCCGGAATGGCTCACCGGAAAGGACTTGTGGGTAGTACCCATAGGTCCCCGGTTTGAACCCCGGAATGGCCGCTCTTTATTTACCTATTCAAGGATAAAGTGAGAGTTGCTTTCTGGTTTAAATTTTGTTGTGAGAATATGTCAAAAACAATTTCTTTATATGCTCTATTAGTCTTATTGGTGTTTCGTATTACACTTTGTATTCTTTGATCCATTTTCCCTATGATCGTAAGGGTTGTTCGGCACTCAGTAAAAATACGAGTTGCGTGTTCATCAATGTGGTTGCAAAGAATACAAACCATGAGTACATCTATTCCTTTGTTCCATAGTTTTGTTTTAGTAGGTACGCCGTAGAGGAGGCCTTTCCAAAGAAAAATTTTCACTTTTGGTGGACAGTCCAGATTCCAAATCCAATCATATGTATCTCTGTTGTTTCTATATGCTTTTGTAATATGCTCAAGGGCACTGGCCGTTGAGAACCATCCATTTCTGCTAGGTTTCAGTATAGTTTATCCTCAAATTCATTCAATGGGATGGGAATGCTAGGGATTTGCTCGATGACTTCCATAGGAAGTATATCCTTTAGTTTCTCCACATTCCAGGCCTTATTTTGTGTTATATATTGCTCAATTGTTTCTTGTTCATCTACATGGTCTTGTAGCCTTTTTTTGATGAGACATAAGTATTCATTCAACCATCTGTCTTTCCAGAATCTAATTGTCTTTCCATTTCTTATATATTTGCAAAATTAGGTCTGCACAAAATTCGTCTTTTATTTCCACCAGTTTCGCCCATTGCTAAGAAGTATTTTTTTTTATAATCCCATATTTCGGATTCTCTCAAATATTTTTCTCTGACTATTTTCACCCATTCATTTTATGGTTCAACTAAGATTTTCTAGAGCAGTTTCATCTGTAGTGCCTTGTTCATGTCTTTTGTTTCATTTAGGCCCAGGCCTCCGTTATTTTTTGGTCTACATATTCTATCCCACCCGATAAGTGGTTTGTGACTTTGGTCTTTATTCCAAAAAAACATATGTTCGATCAATCGAACAAGTTCTTTATGGATACCCTCTGGAAGCATAAAGTTTTGCAAAACATAGTTTGGTTTAGCGGCAAGGTTTGCCTTGATTAGTATTGTTCGTCCCTTATGGGATAGTGAATTAGCTTTCCATTTTGTTAGTTGGTTTCTTGCTGCTACTATTACGGTCTTGACATTCTTTGGGGTTGCCCCCTTCAACGATGGCACAGTTGTTGAGCTTCTTGTTAAGCATCCTATCCCCCCCCCCCCCCACCGGTTGTTTCATGTGATCCTCTCTTGGTTCCAGCATTTTTATAGTAAAGAGTTAGTCCTCAATCGAATCTGGAGCTTTCCCAAAGGTACTTCTTGCGGGAAAGATGGACTTAGAACACAACATTTCATTGAGATTCTGAGTGGGGCTTGTGACAGCATTGCAAGTGAGCTTCTTGCAGGCATTACATGTGTTATTAACATTTTTTTTGTTGGGTGCTTTCCCTCGGGTACTTGCAGAATTTGTGGTGGGTGCTCCCCTGACGCCATTGGTGAAACCAGGTGGGGGTGTTCGCCCTATTGCGGTAGGTTCTATTTGGAGAAGGTTGGTTTCCAAATCGGCTGCTTCTATCGTCGATCACCAAAGAGCTTAGCAGTTATTTGGTTACACGTCAATTTGGTGTGGATGTGTCGGAGGGTGGTAAGGCTATCCTCCATTCGGTTACCAGACTTCTATTAGATAGCTTGGTGTGGGTGAATTATAAATCACATCAAGCTATCTAGTAGACTCGTACTATACATCGCTACATTTTCTCCCATGCTTCTATATCGTTTGAATGTGATTGAATTGGAGTCTTGCGCATCTTCGTATTAATCAATTAAGTGCATGTATGTATCATATGTAGACCTGTCAAACGGGTCATTCGGGTCGGGTCCTGGGTAATACGGGTCCCGGGTAATACGGGTTTCGGGTATTTTTGGGTCCCGGGTAATACGGGTTTGACCGGATTTCGGGTCGATTTCAGGTTCGTCAATTTTAGTTCTTTGCAATCAAATTTTGCAATAAGCGCGATAAAATAAAAAATATTAAAATAGAATATTGACTAGAAAAAGCACAATAATCACTTAGGCATTATAAGAATGCCTTATTTTTGAAAGTATCAAAAATAATACTCCCTTTGATCCAAAATATATGTCGTTTGACTTTTCAACACGTATTTTAATAAGCTAAAAACTATATAAAATATCAACTTTTTTAAAATTATTTTTTTACAACTTAATATTTGTTGGTAGTAAGTATTAAATTGTAAAAAAAAATTAGAAAAAAAGATAGGAAAAACATGTATTTTGGATTTAAGGGAGTATTCAATTAATGAGCCTGAGTGCTAAAGAGAAACCGGTTCAGCAAACAAAAGGTGGGATGTAGCAACAAAGAAGACCTGAGTGCTAAAAACATGACAGCAAGATAAATATAATTATATAAATAATTGATATCCTTCGTTCATGAATGCAATTAAAACTTGAGTCATAAGCCAAAGGGCCCCTAAACCTCACTAGACCAAATAACATGAATCAAATGATCAAATAATCCTATACAAAACTAGCACCTCACCAAGACTAATGTACACCAAAAACAACAGATCCCAAACGAGGCAAGTTGACGACACAACTGCTTAGGGCGCTCCCGATACCTCAGATGAGTCCATGAGCAAGGGCATCCCGTCGCTGTTAAGGCTAGGGGTGGGCATTACCGGGTATCCGACACGAACCGGATAATCGTGTCGGATACCCGAAACTGTTTAGCATAAAAAGGTCGAATCGTGCACGAACTGTTATAAACCGGGTATCCGACACGGATCCGTTAACCTCTTTTTTTCTTTTCTTTTTTTCCTTTTTTCTGGGTTGTGTCACTGGTTCCATTCTTTCTAACCCTATTTTGTCAAACACTAACAAGAACAATCAAATTTGACATACACAGATCTGAAATTGAAGCCATAATTCTTCAAATTTGACAAAGAGGATGACAGATCCGATAACATTGACCTAAATCTGCAAAGATATACTCAATTTGGTCTTCTTCCTGATTGAAGCTTGAGATAGAGCTTGAGATACGGGGTTTTGGATTCTTTTGTTCTTCAGCATCCTCGTCATTGCCTTGTCATCGTGAGCACTGAGCCGCCTGTTTGCCTCGTCGTCGTCGTGTTCCACCTCTTTGCATCATCATCTTTGTGAGTTGGCTCTTTGCCTCTTCGTTCCGTCATTGTGACTTGCCGGGAAGTGAGCCCTCTCATGGCTGCCTCCGGCATCGACATGGTCGCCATCGCCGCCTCGTCGAGCCAACATAGATAGGTGGAAGAAGCAGCCACTGCGTTTGATTGAATATGAGATTTCACCCAAAAAAATGAATCTGAGAGTTGGAGAGGAGAGGATGACAGGATGTATATGAGATTTCACCCAAAAGTTTGAATGAACATGATATTTCACAAAAAAAAAAAATCTGAGAGTTGGAGAGGAGAGGATGTGAGACTGAGAGAGACAGAGAGTGGAGACAGTTCGGCACTGCGGCTGCTAGGGTTTTTTTTGGACTTTCATTCTTTATATACTTAAAAAAAAGGAAGAGTTTATAAAAAAAAAAGAGAGACAAAACACTAGGATTCGAACCCAGGATGCGTTGGACACACGGGTAGACCAAGGCCAACTAAGCTAGCGGACATTTGTGATACACTAGGGATTTTATAATACTAGTACTACATTAACCTTATCTATAAATTAAAAAAAAAATTAAACGGTTTGTGTCGGGTACTCGACAAGGGGATATGCCCGATCCGAACACGAACCGTTTAATGTCGTGTTTTAGCGGTTCGTGTAATTATCGTGTCGTGTTTTTTCGGTTTCGGGTTTTTTCGTGTCGTGTTGTCATGTTTTCGTGTCGTGTTTTCGGTTTCGGGTTTTTCTGCACACCCCTAGTTAAGGCTGCAGGACCGATGACTTGTTCTGTTGTGGCTCTCGCTCATCATAATTCTTCATTCATTACTATGCTCTCATCTTGAAACCTCATGTATGTTTGCAATTGAGCTAAAAACATATATATACACAAGCTAGCCTAAGTATCTGCAGAAGGATACACAAACAGAACAAAGCCAGTTCCTTGTACTCAAAGTGAGAGGTTCGGATAACATAAAACATTGAATCTTGATTCATATACAAGAGTTGATCATGTCAATCATTATATGAGCACATAGTAACTAGTTGTTAATGAAGGTAGAAGTTATTTTATTTTACCGATTTTGAGAATCACTAATCTTTGCATCTGAAAGGCACATAAACAAGTAGAAGTTATTTAATTTTACTGATTTTGAGATGCAGGACTCCTTAGCCTTTTCGTTACCTCTCTTAGATATCTTTCTCGAATCTGTATCAAGATACAGAAGAATCTCCACACCTGCTGCAAACAAATAACAATAGTGATCCACCAATCAATCATAATTAAGCTAAAAATGTAATACCGTACAATCAAAGAGCCACCATTCCATCCAAATCAGCTCATAGCAAATGGAAAAGTAAAAAAATTGAATGGATTATTCAGAATTTGCAGTAAAGTCAAAGAGTCTACCCTTCTTGATTTCTACTAGAATTGACTTGTTCAGAATTGCAGAGCACGAATTTGCAGATCCGACCTAGGGTTTTACACTTACCAAATGGAAAAGTACAATTTGAACGGATCTGAATGAAATGGAAAACCGACAACAAATCTCAACGAAGAATAATGAATTAACACTTACCAAATATCCCAGATCTGGGCAGCACGACCTCGATGGCTTTGAGTAGCGAGAAGCGAGAGAAAGGTCAATCAACAACAGTAGTCCGCCGACACCAGTCACTGCAATGACGGACACCGGCGACGCCTCTCGATGACGACGACGATTGCTAGTCAGAGGGACGACGGTTGCACGGTTGAAGAACTTGAACGTTGTGACAACTGAGAAGGGAATCGATAGATCGAAAGAGCAAGAACCGCATAGATTACAAGAAACGACCGGGTCGACCCGGACCCGGTTTACCCGGAAAATTACCGGGTAATTCGGGTTCGGGTCAAAAAAATTCCCGGCTCGAAAAGCTACGGGTCTTGACCCTAAATTTACCGGGCGTATGACTCGGGTTTTTCGGGTCGGGTTGTGTTTTGACAGGTGACAAGAGGAAAACCTGTCGTTGTTCTTGCCAAAGAATACTCAAACTCACAACTAGTACAGTGTGCAAGCAAAAGGTCGATCCACAGGGAAATCTATTCAATTCAAGTATAAGTCTAATCGCTAATAGAGAATATAAGGGTTTTTGTGTGAAAAATGTCCGTCTTTTATCAAAGCGGAAGTAAGCAAACAAAGTAAATTCATTGTAGAATGCAGTGGAGAGAATTAGGTTCACCTACAATTTATCACTTCGATTGATGAATTTGATAATTGTTTCAGCCTCTAGTTCTTGTCTTTTCCTATCAATGTCCTTGTCCATATCTTAGGTAGATTACTAGTCCTACGAGTCCTAGCAACCCTTATCTCTAAATAACCTTAACATGGTCAAGATTTAACCTAGAGATAGCATTAAGAATATGAATTAACTAAGGTACATGTAATATCAAGCTACGAGTCGATATTTAACATATATTCAACTTCCTACACATCCAATTAGTCCTACGAGTCCTAAAGGGATGTGATTGTCACTTGGGTTAAGGTTCGCTACGAGGAATCTACAAAACCCTAGCAATTGAATGAATCTACTCTAACTAGTTGATTAGGCTAGAGAGAATAAAACACATTCAAGCAATTAAGCACAAAGAAGTCAAAACATTGGAATAGGAATAAGAACTAGATTAAGAAACTCACAATTCAACAATCAAAGATCCAAACTATAGGCGAAACCTTGAGAGTTTAGTTGCTCATGCTCAACGACGCTCTCAACAATTGAATAAAGTGCATAAGGTGAATGGAAGAATAAACTAGAAAAGTCTTTTAAAGCCTCTAACAAGTCGACTAAGAAATAAATTAAAAACCCTAACTAAAGTCTGATTCTGAACGGCGCGTTTTTGCGAGGGTTGCTGTAACGACCCGAAATTTAAGTACCCGAATTAACCTCTATAAACCTACTTGGAAGGTAAATAAGGTTCGGAATACTAGATTATCGGGGAACGTTATAGGAGAAGTTTGATCTTCTCCCGTGAGCTTTGGATCTTACGACCGAGTACGAGTTATTATTAGGTTCATTTAAGCGGAAGATTTAGTTGTCAAAAGATGGGGATTGCGAACCTCGAAACGATCTTAAGCCCATTGGAGGCTTTACCTGTCCTAGACTATTGCGAAAACGTTTTGAACATAAATAAAAGCGGAAATCATAAATACAACAAAACGTCACGGCCGCGCCGGGTCAAAACGATAAAACGTATGAGCAAAAGAGTACGAATGTCAAGCGCCTCCCTCACTCTAATCGTCCAAAAGGTCTGTCCCGACAACCATCCACATAAGTAAGTCATATCGGGTAAGGGGTACCTGAATCTAAAAACAAGAATTAAATCGGGGTCAATCATCGGAAATATGCACACTCAATGCCATCTAAAAACAAGGGACCGTATCATCATCATCATCATCATCATCACCATCATATCATAATATCTTCTCAAACGTACTCATCCTTCTCAAACATACTCATTCTTTCTCATCATAAGTCTTTCATCATTTCATTCTTGTTCCATCGAGTATAAGTCAACTATTCAGATTTTGACGGTCGTCCTACCATAGACATATAGCATACATATGAATTGTTGGATTTACTAAGTTCATCCTACGTCATATTACCGGTTTATATTCCTAAACATGTTACTAGGTCGCGTGATGCATGAAGACTCTCGATAAGACAAAGAGTATCGCATAAATTCATCATGAGTAAGTCAAGGGGGCTTACTTGGAGTCCGGAGAATAAGCAAGCAATAAAGTGCACAACCAAGGATCCAATCAACAAGAGCCTATTAATTTCATTAAGCTTTCATTAGGTGGTACTCTAATGCATGGTACCCAACCTAATAATCAAGATACATCCACATGAGGTTCACGATTCTATAGATTACGCACTTTGGTTAAGTGATCCGGACTTAACCAGTTATAATCTATATCGTATTATCACATAATCAATTTTCTTCTTATCGGATCATAAGCCAAGTTATGGTTATACTTCATTTCTGTATTTTATATGCTCTAAGTTCCGGTTATGCCATCATACATTTAACCATATTCTTAGCATTCCCTTAACCAAGTTTTTTAATCGAGTCGTTATAAACACTGGTTACTAAAATTATAATAACTCTTGATCCAACCGTTGGATTGCCGTAATTTTTGAAGGGCGGTTAGATAACATTTACATGAACATCGTATTAAGATTTTAGCCAAATTAGACTGTTGGATTGGAAATGAAGTACAAATTACAGAGGCATATATATCCATTTTGTTGTTTTTTGATGTTTGCTACAAAACGCAACCAAAAACACATAGAAGCTCCACTTCCTAAGCCCTAATTCACACATAAGGCTCCTAATATACAGAGGGAAAGGTGGATGAGAGATTATCCTCGAAGCCTCTCTCAAAAAAGACCAAATTACCCCTTCAAGCTTCCCGGGACCTTGCGCCAACGACCTAGCATTTTTGACAAATCCAAACCAAAACATAAAATGAAGTCTTAGACAAAAACCTTCAAAATTAGTTGTACAACAAGTATAAAATCAGATTTGAAGGGGAGGAAACCAAGACTCATCCAAACACACTTGAAAACCTCAAGAACACAAAGGGTTCGGCACTGCTGGCTCGGAAATGGGGCTCAACGGCTGGCTTGACTGGTCTTGATTTTTGTGCAAGAACTATGGTTGGAAAGGCCTCTCTTTTGTGGATATTTGGCTTTAAGAATCTTCCAAAAATCTTGAGTGAGGAGGGAGTTATGGTGGTTTGAAGTTGAGGTGTTTCTAGGCCAACAATGGCTTCCCTCTTTTCTTTCTCTTTCTTTTTCTTTCTTTCTCTCTTCTCTCTCCGATTTTGGTGGCGTAGATGGCTGAGAATGGCAGCCAGTTGGGGTTCTTTATGGAGCCAAAAGGGTGGGCAAGGATGGTCAGGGAGTTGGTGTGTATTAGGTAACATAATGAATGGATCGGAATAGGACTTGGTCATTCAAAAGTGTCAATCCATGGGGTTTTTTTTTCTCTAATCAACAAAATGATGGCTCATGAAGATCATCAAAATAGGGCTGAAATGGGTCATAGGGGAGGCGGCATTTTGAGGTTCAAAGACGTCTCAAAAAGTCGCGACAAGTTATGAAAGTTACCGAAATAAATGGATGACAAGGCATTTACCTCACCAATATTTCTCGGAAAATTATCATACGAATTCCATTAGATCGGAATTGTAATCCTCTTTCCATATAAAATATGCCATCCAAAAATTTTAAATTTTCCCGGGTTTTCAAAATCATAAATGGAGGATAATTGCTCGGATTATCCCTCAGAAATTAATTAAATAATAATTAAATTTTTCGGTCTTTACAATCATCCACCTCTAAAAACAAGTCTCATCCCCGAGACCAAAAGATTTAAACCGGTGGAGAAGGTGTTAAACTTTGAGTCCTTGGATCGGAACAAAAGGCACGCGATCATCTCGGATGCGTCGTCCAAGAATCTCATGATGCCTTTGTCACGATCGTAATAATCTCGAACGTCATCGCCGAGCATGTGAACGAGCGCCCCCGTCACATCTCGTCTCAACCCCGAAAGTATCACAACTCGAGAGAATCATCACACTACCGCTAGGTCTTAGCGAAAATCCCACAATGGCCGTCGCGGAAAGTCCGTATCCACTTCGCAAAGCACAATGATCTTACCCGGATCATGGAAGCTTAAACTCAATCATTCCTCAATCAATTTCGATTTAAAGGCGTTGGCGTCCCGACACGACATGGCCTAGACTCCTCTAGACTCCGCTCGACTTTCTCTCTCGGGAGGTGGTCATCCACCTCTAAAGTTCAAACCCGATTCCCGGCATTCTATTCTCCCAACGGGAGGGTGGATAAAAAATCCACCTCTAAGGATCAAACATATGATCTCATTACGACTCAATCAAAACAGAGGGTGGATTAACATCCACCTCTAAGGCTAAGCCTTATTTGTTTTCCTAGGTTCAACATTCCGACATACCATCATTTATCAACCATACTCACAACAATCACATAATCATAACGATATCATATCAGTCATATATCATAAAGTATCACACATCAGTGATAATCACATCATATAGGACCACTCATGGGCCCCACCACGCATATCAATCACATAAAATGCCCACTCAATCACAGAGGTAAACACCCAAATTACACATAGTACGGCTAAGGGTCCCCCTCCCAGGTACTCACAGGCCACTCATGCAGTCAAAACTATATCTGCCCGTGGATGTACATACGATGCTAGCAATTCATCTAATACATCTACATAGCTCACCCGTATACTCTCCTCTGTCTCCCAAGTAGCCTCCTCGGGGCTCCTCCTAGCCCACTGTATAAGTACCAACGGTACCTCTCTGCGTCTCAGCTTCTTGACCCGGCGGTCAAGAACAGCAATCCGATGCTCCACGAAGGTATGGTCAGGTGATATCTCTAATCCGGAGTAGTCCAATTTGTGGCTCGGATCTGGCTCGTACTTCCTCAGTTGTGACACGTGGAAGACATCGTGTATACCAACCAAACGGGGCGATAAAGCAACTCTGTAAGCAACCTCTCCTACTCGTTCGAGGATCTCAAAGAGGCCCACATATCTAGGGCTCAGTTTGCCCTTCATCCCGAATCGTCGGATCCCTCTCATCGGTGAGACTTGCAACCAGACATGATCTCCAACCTCAAAGGCCAACTCAGTCCTGCGCCTACCAGCATACTTCTTCTGTCGTTTCTGCGCAACCCTCAGATGCTCTCGGATCCGTCTGACCTGATCTGTCGCCTCCTGCACGTATTGTGGTAGTGTCCCCACTCGGTCTGCAGGCTCATCCCAGCAGATAGGCGACTTGCATCGCCTCCCGTACAACGCCTCAAAAGGAGCCATCCTGATCGATGAATGATAGCTGTTGTTGTACGAGAACTCTACTAGGGGAAGATGTCGAACCCAAAGGTTGCCCCACTCCAAAGCACAAGCCCTCAGCATATCCTCCAGCGTCTGAATCGTCCTCTCGCTCTGCCCGTCCATCTGCGGGTGATAGGCCGTGCTGAAATGCAACTTGCTCCCAAGAGCCTCGTGCACCTACCTCCAGAATCTCGAAGTGAAGCGGCCATCTCTATCAGGTACTATCCTCTCGGGAACCCCATGCAACCTCACTATATGTTGTATAAAAGCTCGGACTAAATCAGACACATGCCATGTCTCCTGAATCGGAATGAAATGGGCGGTCTTGGTCAACCTGTCGACCACCACCCAAATCGCATCAAAGCCTCATACATCTCTCCTCAATCCTGTCACGAAGTCCATCGTGATATCCGTCCACTTCCACATAGGGTCGGGAAGTGATCGTGTCATCCCTCCGGGCTTCTGGTGCTCTATCTGCACCTGCTGGCAGACCTGACATCGCGCTACAAACAAAGCGACGTCAGTCTTCATCTTGCGCCACCAGAACGTCCTCCTCAAGTCCTGGTACATCTTATTCGATCCCGATGGACCGAATAAGGAGTGAAATATGCCTCTATCATGATCTTCTGCTTCAGGTTGTGCACATCAGGCACAACAACTCGTCCCTGCAACATCAGCATCCCATCATCTCGGACGGTAAAAGACCTATAATGGCCCTGGGCCGTGCGCTGTCGGATATCGGTAATCCGCGGACACTCTGTCTGCGCTCGTCGGATCTCATCCATCAACTCTGACTGAACCTCCAAGAAACTCAGTTGTCCACTCTCTCGCTATGACCAGACTTCTATCCCACAACTGATCAAATCATGCTACAACTCGGGTCGAGCCGTCAATCTGGATAAAACAATCTCCTGACGAGTCTTCCGACTCAAGGCGTCGGCCACCACATTGGCCTTCCCCGGGTGATACTCAATCTCCAATTCGTAGTCCTTGATCAACTCCAGCCACCTCCTCTGACGCATATTCAGCTTCTTTTGTGTGCAAATGTACTTCAGATTTTTGTGATCAGTCATGATCCTCACTGACGTGCCATACAGATAGTGCCTCCAGATCTTGAGCGCATGTACCACTGCGGCTAGCTCAAGATCGTGCGTGGGGTATGACTCCTCCCCTGGCTTCAGCTGGCGTGAAGCGTAAGCGATGACCCGATCCCTCTGCTGTAGCACACAACCTAAACCTGAACTCGAAGCATCCGTGTAGACCACGAAGTCCTCCGTCCCCTCTGGTAGTGCTAACACTGGCGCGGATGTCAACTTCTACTTCAGCAGATCAAAACAGGCCTGGCACGCCGGGCTCCACTCGAAGGGTACTCCCTTCTTCATCAGCTGCGTCATCGGCCTAGCTATGCTGGAGAAGCCCTCGACGAACCGTCGGTAATAGCTAGCCAAACCTGGAAAAGACCTGATGTCTCTGATGTTCTTAGGGACCTCCCAAGCAACGATAGCATCAACCTTCGATGCGTCTACTGATATCCCTGCTGCGGATATAACATGACCAAGAAACATCACCTCGGAGAGCCAGAACTCACACTTGCTAAACTTCCTGAACAGTTTATGCTTCTGTAGAATCCTCATCACAATCCTCAGGTGCTCAGCATTCTCCTCTCTGCTCCTCGAGTATATATCAAGATGTCGTCGATAAATACCACCACGAATCTGTCAAGAAAATCGATGAACACCTTGTTCATCAACTCCATGAAGGCGGCTGGCGCGTTGGTTAGCCCGAACGGCATAACCACAAACTCGCAGTGTCCGTATCTAGTCCTGAAGGTCATCTTCGGGATGTCCTCTGCCTTCACCCTCAGCTGGTGATAACCCGAACGCAAATCTATCTTCGAGAAGACGACAACTCCTTGTAGCTGATCCATCAAGTCGTCTATTCTCGGCAATGGGTAACGGTTCTTCACCGTAGCCCGGTTCAACTCTCTATAATCTATGCCTAGCCTCAACGACCCATCTTTCTTCTTCACGAACAACACTGGTGCTCCCCACGGCGAAGCACTCGGCCTGATGTAGCCCTTTCCGACTAGGTCCTCCAACTGTGCCTTCAGCTCGGCCATCTCTGTCGGCGCCATCCTGTACGGGACCCTCGAAATCGGCCTGGTGCCCAGCTCCAACTGTATAGAGAAATCAACATCTCACTGTGGCGGAAGTCCTGGTAGCTCGTCTGGGAAAACGTCAGCAAACTCACTAACAACGGGGACTTTTGTGAGGCTGGGTCGCTCGCGATCCACCTCCAAAGCGTAACACTAGTAGCTCGTGCATCCCTGGTCTAGAAGTCTCGCCGCTCGAACGACGCTGATCTAGGCTCCGTTCTGTTTGGGGTCGTTCCCCCACACCTCGTGCTAAGTCCCATCCTCCGCGAGGATGGAAACTATACGGGTCCTCAGGTTGAGGATTGCCCCGTAGAAGTTCATAAAATCCATCGCTAGGATCATCTCGTCTGTCCGCAGTGGCATGACTATCAAGTCAGTTTGCCACTCTCGCTCTCCTATCCGAATGGGGCATCATAGGATCTCACGCCCCGTCCTAACCCTAGCCCCATCCGTCATACGCACTACTAACGCGGGACATATCGAACATACAAGTTTAAATCTAGCTACGCATGAATCTACTAAAAAGCAGTGGGTTGCCCCGGTATCGAATAGAATGCGAAGAGTAGAGCCACAGAACGATATCGTACCTATGGAAGTCGGAGCTGTCGAATCGCCGTTCCGCATCGAGAACGCACGGGGCGGCGGGGGTGGTAAGAAATCAGTGTCTACAGCTATCGCTGCCAGCTGTGCAGAACCTCTGCCCTGGCCTGGTCCTACCGACCCTGCCGACGACTATGCCTGCTGATGCTGGTAAGATCCTCGGCCGCCTCGACCTCCTCCTCTACCTCTACCTCGACCTTCACCTCGGCCTCGTCCTCCTCTAAAGCTGCTGTCTCCTCGGCCAGCTCCGTAGCTACTATCTCCTCGGCCAGCTCCCGAGGGAGTCCCCCTCCCCTGACCCTGTGCATAAGAAATCTGAGCGGGTCTCGGTGACTCTAGAAGGCGTAAAGCTGAAGCTGTAGGAGTAACTGAAGATCTCTCGCCATGTGGGCACAAGATAGCACGATGTCCTACCCCTCCACACGTGTAGCAGGAAATGAACTTCCTAGGGCAGTCTGTCTGGTAGTGGCCCTCCTCGCGGAAGCCGTGGCAGATAATAGCTCTCATTCTAGCCTCACGGTATGATGATACAGGTACAGCTGGAATGGCCCAAGTGGTCCCGCTAGTTGATCCTCCTCTCGCTAGCCCCTTCCATGGGGCCCTATCAAATCTGTGCTCCGTGGGTCGTGGCCTCTTTCCACCAGATGGAGTGTGGAAAGCTGAAGACGTGGCAGCTGTCAGACGTAGCCGCTGGTCATAGCGGAGGATCATCTCTAGAAATCTATCATATGTCATTCCCTCCAGGCTGGTAGAGATCAGAAGAACGTCTGGCGGAAGCCTCATAGAAAGCATGCGGATGCGCATCTCGTTAGTGTTACAGACCTTTCCACAATAGACGAGCTCCTTCTTGAACTGGTAGACGATCTCGGAGATAGATAGCCATGGGTCATAGCGGGTGCTAAAGAACGCAACGTTTCGTGTTGCTTGTGTCCCAGATGGACAGTACTCTCTCAGCATCAACTTCCTGAACTCCTCGTAGGTCCATGCAGTACGATCATCACAGTAGACAAGCCATCTATCAAAAGCATCACCTCGAAGTTGCCCATTCGCAAGCCTCTGTCTCTCCGCATCGGGTACTCCAATCAAGCTGAAAACTCCCTCGAGTCCCCTGAAAAACTGCTCGATATCCTCTCCGTGTCCGGTCTCGAAGATAGGCGGGCTACTCTGTGATAGTCTTTTCACCTAGTCGGTGACGCCAGCCGATCTCTCTCGCTCTAGCAACGCGAGTAATGCCCTCTCTATCGCTGATCCCTACTGCTGCCTATCAGCCTCTCCCTCGTGCTGTCCGGGGATCTCGACCTCAGCATCGGTCTCAGTCTCTGTCTCGGAAATGTGGCCACGACCTCGGCCACGTGGTCTCTCGCGTCCTCTACTAATCTGGGTGTCGACCATGTTGACAACTGGACATTTAAGTGTACTCAATATACAAC
The DNA here is from genome assembly GCA_037127255.1 of Persicaria tinctoria. Classification (NCBI taxonomy): domain Eukaryota; kingdom Viridiplantae; phylum Streptophyta; class Magnoliopsida; order Caryophyllales; family Polygonaceae; genus Persicaria; species Persicaria tinctoria. The sequence goes on along the minus strand of JBANSL010000004.1, from coordinate 23,562,414 downwards.
TAAATAAAACGTCTTCTTCAAGGAATACGACCCTTAGGCACATTCATTTCACATAATTACATCCCTTCAAGGAGATGGCCCGCATGCACAGTTTTATATCGCACGGAAGCTAACTAGATAGCTATCCTTCGAGGGATAGCTTGGCGAGCCCGCCTCTAAATCCTATCCTGCTCCAACCACCATGGTTTCTCCCTTGGAGTCTTCCAGGCCCGTCTGTAAGGAAAAGCTAGGAAGTCTACCCAAACCCTTCTACATCTCTAAGGATGCCTATCGCCTTGTCTCTACCCGACGATCCTATCTCTCGTCTATAAAGATCCTAACCATTTTCATTTTCCAAAGGGTTTTCATCTTTTCCCTTTAAACACTTCGAAATCCCTGAAAATTTCCAAAACGGTGTGCGGGTTTTGAAAATTAATTTTTTAACTCGTGCGTACTCGGGTCAAACAACCTTGGCTCTGATACCAACTTTGTAACGACCCGAAATTTAAGTACCCGAATTAACCTCCATAAACCTACTTAGAAGGTAAATAAGGTTCGGAATACTAGATTATCGGGGAACGTTATAGGAGAAGTTTGATCTTCTCCCGTGAGCTTTGGATCTTACGACCGAGTACGAGTTATTATTAGGTTCATTTAAGCGGAAGATTTAGTTGTCAAAAGATGGGGATTGCGAACCCCGAAAAGATCGTAGGCCCGTTGGAGGCTTTACCTGTCCTAGACTATCGCGAAAACGTTCCGAACATAAATAAAAGCGGAAATCATAAATACAACAAAACGCCACGGCCGCGCCGGGTCAAAACGATAAAACGTATGATCAAAAGAGTACGAATGTCAACCACCTCCCTCACTCTAATCGTCCAAAAGGTCTGTCCCGACAACCATCCACATAAGTAAGTCATATCGGGTAAAGGGTACCTGAATCTAAAAACAAGAATTAAATCGGGGTCAATCATCGAAAATATGCACACTCAATGCCATATAAAGAGGCATACTTAAACTACATGAATGTTAAAATGTAACACATAAGCAAGTGTATAGATATATATAAATGCGAAATAAACACACAAGGGCCCGTATCATCATCACAATCATCATCATCATCATCACCATCATATCATAATATCTTCTCAAACGTACTCATCCTTCTCAGACATACTCATTCTTTCTCATCATAAGTCTTTCATCATTTCATTATTGTTCCATCGAGTATAAGTCATTTATTCAGATTTTGACGGTTGTCCTACCATAGACACATAGCATACATATGAAGTGTTGGATTTACTAAATTCATCCTACGTCATATTACCGGTTTATATTCCTAAACATGTTACTAGGTCGCGTGATGCATGAAGAATCTCGATAAGACAAAGAGTATCACATAAATCCATCATGAGTAAGTCCAGGGGACTTACCTGGAGTCCGGAGAATAAGCAAGCAATAAAGTGCACAACCAAGGATCCAATCAACAAGAGCCTATTAATTTCATTAAGCTTTCATTAGGTGGTATTCTAATGCATGATACCCAACCTAATAATCAACATACATCCACATTGATGCGGGACCATCCAAGACACCATCCACGACACCTTCAGACACACCTATCTTACATGAGGATGGACCTATGATTCAAGAGAGGGAGGACGATGTCATCCTCAAAAGGAAGAAGAAGGCTCCACCATGGGAGAAGGTCCAAAGGTGCATATTTGCTCACTGTTGGTATCGATGCCGACACCAGAGGCATCGACGCCGATACCTGAAGATGAAATTTGCTTACTGTTGGTATCGACGCCGACACCAGACCCTCGGCGCCAAGACCTGGGCGCATAGAGTTTATATGGGCCGAATTTATTAAGCCTTGGAACCCTAATTTTCATTGTTATTTTTAGTATCTCTTTTACTTAAGTTATTTTAGGTATTTTTAGGAGTTTATTTTCATTAATCTTTTATTTATTATTTTATCTAAAAATCAGCCCTAGGTTTTCTATTTAAGCGGCTGATCTCCATTGTAAACAGGAACACGTTGAATTTTATGAGAAAAGCTCTCTTTTTGTGTGAAACACAATGAGTGTTTGTCGACTGAATAGAGCTGTGCTCTTCAATTGCAACTATTGGTATTGATCTAACTTGGTTTGCTTGGTGTTCATCAACTTCGCAAGACTTGGTGATCCTAGTATCCACGAGCCCCCTCCTTGTGCCTCCAAGTTGTCCGCTTGGTTGTGTAGGGTTGCAGAGGCGGGTTATATAGTCATTGGTATTGGTTCCTACCTTCTACGGAAGCCTGGGGTCTCTATCTTGTTCTATATAGATCGACTCAGTCCATATAAGGTCGTGTCTTTCAATTCTTGTTTATCTACTTCGAGTCTTGCTGCGTTCTTGGAAGATCTTGATCATCTTGATTGAGTTCTTGCGTCTTCTTGAGTGTTTCTTGCTGCGTTTCTTAGTTCTTGTTCAGTTCTTGCTTATTTCTTTGAGTTTCTTGCGAGGTTCACGATTCTATAGATTACGCACTTTGGTTAAGTGATCCGAACTTAACCAGTTATAATCTACATCGTATTATCCCATAATCGATTTTCTTCTTATCGGATCATAAGCCAAGTTATGGGTATACTTCATTTCTGTATTTTATATGCTCTAAGTTTTGGTTATGCCATCATATATTTAACCATATTCTTAGCATTCCCTTAACCAAGTTTTTTAATCGAGTCATTATAAACACTGGTTACTAAAATTATAATAACTCTTGATCCAACTGTTGGATTGCCGTAATATTTGAAGGGAAGTTAGATAACATTTACATAAACATCGTATGAAGATTTCAGCCAAATCAGACCGTTGGAATGGAAATAAAATCCAAATTACAGAGGCACATATATCCATTTTGTTGTTTTTTTATGTTTGCTACAAAACGCAACCAAAAACACATAGAGACTCCACTTCCTAAGCCCTAATTCACACATAAGGCTCCTCATCTACAGAGGGAAAGGTGGATGAGAGGTTACCAACGAAGCCTCTCTCGAAAAAGATCAAATTACCCCTCCAAGCTTCCCGGGACCTTGCGCCAAACACTTAGCATTTTTGACAAATCCAAACCAAAACATAAAAGGAAGTCTTAGAAAAAAACCTTCAAAATTATTTGTACAACAAGTATAAAATCAGATTTGAAGGGGAGGAAACCAAGACTCACCCAAACACACTTGAAAACCTCAAGAACACAAAGGGCCCGACACTGCTGCCTCGGAAATGGGGCTCAATGGCTGGCTTGACTAGTCTGGATTTTTGTGCAAGAACTATGGTAGGAAAGGCCTCTCTTTTTTGGATATTTGGGTTCAAGAATCAGCCAAAAAGCTTGAGTGAGGAGGGAGTTATGGTGGTTTGAAGTTGAGGTGTTGCTAGGCCAACAATGGCTTCCCTCTTTTCTTTCTCTTTCTTTTTCTTTCTTTCTCTCTTCTCTCTCCGATTTTGGTGGTGTAGATGTCTGAGAAAGACAGCCAGTTGGGGTTCTTTATGGAGTCAAAAGGGTGGGCAAGGGTTGTCAAGGAGTTGGTGTGTATTTGGTAGCATAGTGAATGGAATAGGACTTGGTCATTCAAAGGTGTCAATTCATGGGGGGGGGGGGGTTTATTCTTTAATCAACAATATGATGGCTCATGAAGATCATCAAAATGGGGCTGAAATGGGTCATAGGGGAGGCGGCATTTTGAGGTTAAAAGACGTCTCGAAAAGTCGCGATAAGTTATGAAAGTTGCCGAAATAAATGGATGACAAGGCATTTGCCTCACCGATATTTCTCGGAAAATTATCATACGAATTCCATTAGATCGGAATTGTAATCCTCTTTCCATATAAAATATGTCATCCAAAAATTTTAAAATCTCCCGGGTTTTCAAAATCGTAAAAGGATGATAATTGCTCGGATTATCCCTCGGAAATTAATTAAATAATAATTAAAATTTTCGGTCTTTACAGCCGCGGGGTGGCCAGGCCATGCCGCGGGGCGGCCGGTGATCAGCAAAATCCTTCAGTTTTGCCTTCCAGCCGCGGGGCGGCTAGGCATCCTGCGGGACGGCCAGCGATTCTTCCGAGCTCCTTCTTCCATGACTTCAGCAGCTCCTATGCATCTTCTTTAGCTTGTTTTCTCTCTCCTCCAATTCCTTTCTCCTTGAATCCGAAATACCTGAAATAAACCACAAAATCATGTAGATTCCGCCTCTTCCAACTCAACAAGTGATTATGTAAATGCAACTAAATATATGCAATATTCACAACTAAACTATGCTAAATGCAATCTATAATGCAATACTAAACATGCTCTATCAAATTCCCCCACACTTGAACCTTTGCTTGTCCTCAAGCAATAGGAAACTCAACTCTGCATCCGTACAGAATAACAATTCATGTATCCACACCTCAATAATCTTTAAGTGCATAAAAACTAGCAACCACAATAGATTAACAACATCATAGGACATAATTTAAATAATCAATGAAATCAGGTAACCATATCCTTTCTAAACCTCACATGGAATGTGTTTCACTCTCACTCAAGTGTTTAGGGTTAAATGTTTACGCTCAAAACTCAATCTTCAAAAGCATAGCTACAATAGTCTTGCACTTGCAGTGTTCTAGCTCTCCACCGCTTATGACTCCACACACAACAAAAATCATGAGGTCTTTTAATTGGGTTGTAATGGGGCCAAGGTAGAACATATAACGTATGGAACAATTTAGGCCATGTGATGCTCATACTCCGGGAACTAAGGAAGCAACCAAATCATAAAACCACTCATAAACTCCTCATACCATATCTCTATAATGTCATACAACACCAATTTCAAACAGAAAACTTTAAAAACCATACTCAACTCATTCCTTTATTCTTTTTTTTTTCTCTTTTTTTTTTCTTTTTCTTTTTTTTTCTTTTTCCATTCATGCTATATCAAATGATTTTCCTTGACTTTTGCCCCTAAGTGAATTTTATTCTCCTTAGGTCCCAAGTAATGAATGTACTAGCAAGAATCAACCATCTCATAAATATACCTCAAACATACACAATCCACCACTAAAAACCATAATCCAAAATATGGATATTCACCAACCATTCTTAATTCCCGGATGGGGTCAGACTATGATTGGCTATGGAAAAATCTCGTGGAGCTACAAAAGAATAGGCAATTAGGCTCAAATTGGCTTCAAGTAGAGGATAATATGTAAGGTAGGAATAGAGTCAAATAGGGCTAATAAAGGTGCCTCAGTCATGTTTAAGTCATGTGCAGAAATCATAATATGCAGCCTTGAAAAAGATATCTAAATGCAAGCCAAAGAGGAAGCAATTGAAGAGAGTACACTCAACAAGCAAGATGACTAAATAAAGTGCAGTCCTGAACCCAAAATTCCAAGATCTTACGTGCTCAATCATTAATCAATCATGCTCACCAAATAGTATAGAAAATATATATCGAAGGCTTCAACAATCCAAGCACATCATGGGGCATAAATCTGAATAGATAGAATAGAGGACAAACGACATCCATATGGGGAAATAAGACATAATCCTAATAATGCAAGAACTGAACTCTTTTTTTTTTTTCATTTTTCTTTTTTTTTTTCTTCTTTAGAAAATAACAATGGTAGAAACTAAACATGCATAAAACCACTAAAAACAACCATGCAAATTAATAATGTAGTGCAAACTTAAAAGCAAAATACAAACGTGACATGCAAGTCTTCTCCCCCACACTTAATTATGACATTGTCCTCAATGCAGAAAAGAGAAAAAAAACATCAAAATAAAAATAAAAAGGGAAAAGAAAAGAAACAACTAACATGCTCACTGATGTGGTGGCGCCGTGGCGGCGGCGAGTAAGGTGGAAACTGTGGATAGGCAAATCGATAGAAATCCTCATGCCTCTGCCAAATATGCTCCTGCATCTGTCTGATCGTTGACTGGCCCTCAAAGACACCCTCTAGGTGAGAAGTCAAGCCACGGACATCCCGACGAATGTCTCCAACATCCACATACATCTGTTGTTGTTGATCCCACATCACATCCTAGCGCTGGGACATCTGCTGCTGGTGCTCCCACATGGCGTCCTGACGGCGAGATATCATCTTCTGATGCTCCCACATGGTATCCTGATGGATATACATCTCTGACATCCTCTGCTCCAGCGCGTAGTAGTCCGGGCCATCACTTCCTCCGGCTGTGCCAGAAGGTCCAACACCACTATCTCCGATATCCGTCTGAACTCCATGAAGATCACCATCATCCTCCTTCTCAGCATCATCATCATCATCCTTAGCATCCTCATCCATCTCATCACCCATGTAGAAATCAACTACAATAGGGCCAAAAGGGAGATGTCGGGACAATCTCAAATGAATCTTCCCAAGGTGGCATGTCCTCCAGACCCACATCGACAACTTCCCCTCCAACTGGCCAGCTTTCCTCAGTTGGGCTTCATCATAAAGAAGTGAGCCATGCAGAACATCGGGGATAGTGCTAAGATCGATGCACTCTCGCGCTATGAGGGTGATAAGACCCCCAAAGCTAATCGTCGCCTTGTTGCGCTTGTCGAGGATGTCTTTGTAGTTAACCAAAAACATATCCACCCAGCCTGGAATAACTGGGCTCTCTGGCGTCAAACACCACAAGAAGGACATATCTCTAAGGGAGATCTTGTTGACCTCAGCCTGGGCAAAAAATGTGTTCGCTGGAACCTTGTGGATCAGCCGTAGTGCAGGGTGACGAATACTCAAGTTGTACTGGCCCTTCTTGGCCTCAAAAGGCACCCTATTAGATTCCATCGAAAAAGCAAAAGGACCCTCTCCCTTACACACATCAATCCATCTAGCAGTAGGTGCAGCAGTAACCCCAAAAATCTGTCCCACTCTCTCCTTCGGCATCGTGAACTCCCTCCCAAGAAATCGACACTCGATAGAAGTCGACCTCACACTCAAAGTCGCTAGAAATTCCTTACTTAAGCTCGAATATGTAGGAGCATTCTTCCCTAAAAATTCTCCTAAGCCCCCATGCTCCAACAAATGCCTAGTACATACATCCATCTCTAATAATCGAAGTGTAGGCTCATGAAAAAATTTGGTTACAAAGAAATTACGAGTGTTTAGAGCATTCCACTTCTCCTTCTGAATTCTACTCATTCCATGGGGTCTAGACATTTCGAATTCGAAGTAAGAAAATCACCCAACAAGAATGAAAGGGAAGATAACTCACAGACGACGAGTTACTGCAGTGGCCGTGGGGCAGCTGGGGGGTGGCAACAGGGTTGGTCGCGGGGCAGCAGGGGGTGGCGACGGGGCGACCGAAAAATTGCCAGATCTGTGAACTCCGGTTGCGGATTTGCTCTCCGACGTCCCTAACTTCCATCATCGTGGCGGATCCGAGAGAAACCTCTTGAAAGACCTGGGGATGCGATGTGTGTGTAGATCTAGGAGGGTTAGGGGATATGGTGTGGTTTGTATGTAGAAGGAAGATGGGAATAATGGGAAAGAGGGGGGATTTTGGTGAAGGTTGAAGGCTTGGAAGTTGGGCTTCAATGGGGGATTTGGGAGGTTGAAGAAGATGAGGAAATGAGGGAGTTTGGTGTGGGGTGGCTGATAGGGATAGGGAAAGAGAAGAAAGGGGTGGATAGGGTTAAATTGGTGTAGCAAGTGGGGGCCCACACGGGCCCCTAAAATTTTTTCTATCCGGCAGGAGCCGCGGGGCGACCAAGGTGGGCGACGGGGCGGCTGGCGAATCTCAAAGAGATTTCACTCTCCGTCTTAGCCGCGGGGCGGCCAGGCTGGCGACGGGGCGACCGTCTCTGTTTCTGTCGTTTTCCCTTGTGATTTATTCCCTGCCCTATTCTCTTTTATTACCTGCAATGTTAGCTCTCCGAACAAAACCAAAACTAAACTAAAAAAAAGTAGCAAAATGCACAAATAAAATAGAATCTAAATTACTTACCTTGGGTTGCCTCCTAAGAAGCGCCTTTTGTTAACGTCGTTGGCTCGACGTTATGTCCCCCTAATGATCATCAGCACTTGGTTCAGTGAGAACCGACTCATCACCGTCCTGTTTGACAAAGCTTTCATAACAGGGATTAACTCTATGGCCATTTACCTTGAAGATGTCTCCATTCCTCTCATTTAGTAGCTCTACTGGATCATGAGAAAAGACATTAGCAATCACATATAGCCCTGTCCATCTAGAACGAAGCTTACCTGGGAAGAGTTGCAGACGCGATTGGAATAGAAGGACCTTGTCTCTAACTTTGAGGTCCTTTCGCAAGATATGTTTGTCGTGCCATGCCTTTGTCTTTTCCTTATAGTTACGGAGTTATCATATGCATCCAATCTCAATTCTTCCATCTCCTACAGCTATAGTTTTCTGAACTCCCCAACTTCATCAATCTGCATGTTGCACTGCTTCACCGCCCAATATGCTTTATGTTCGAGCTCGACAGGAAGATGGCAAGCCTTTCCATAGACTAATCGAAATGGAGACATCCCAATGGGAGTCTTATAAGCCGTTCGATAAGCCCACAGAGCATCATCAAGTCTGACACTCCAATCCTTCCTGTTTGGGGCAACAGTCTTCTCCAAGATAGTCTTAATCTTGCGATTAGACACCTCAGCTTGCCATTAGACACCCTCTGAGTCACATGATATTTCTTTAAGAGCGCACTCATCGTCTTGTTGCAGAAATGGGTCCCTTTATCACTTATCAGTGCTTTCGGGACTCCAAATCTAGAGAATAGCTCCTTGAGGAAACCTGTAACTACTTTTGAATTGTCAGTTCTGGTGGCCTTCGCCTCCACCCACTTAGAGACGTAGTCCACCGCAAGTAAAATATATAAGTTTCCGAAGGAGTTGGGGAATGGTCCCATGAAGTCAATGCCCCAAACATCAAAATTCTCACAAAATATCATACGAGTTTGTGGCATCTCATTCCTCTTAGAAAGATTCCCAACTCTCTAACAGCGATCACAGGATTTGCAAAAAGCATATGAATCACGAAATATATGTGGCCAAAAGAATCCTGCATCAAGTACCTTCCTAGCTGTCTTTTGTGGTCCAAAGTGTCCACCACATTCATGTGAGTGACAGAAATTAAGGACAGATTGTACCTCATCGTCGGGGAGACACCAACGTATCACTTGATCTGTGCAATGCTTCCATAGGTAAGGGTCATCCCAAACTTAAAAGCGAGCATCGTGGCGTATCTTGTCCTTCTGAGCCTTAGAGAAGTTGGGTGGAAACTCTTGCGACACTAAAAAGTTTACCAAGTTAGCGAACCATGGACGTGGGAGAGAACTCACCTTGAGGATAGATTCGACGTCAACTTCTACAGAGGCCGCGGGGCGGCCAGGGCTAGCCGCGGGGCGGCCGACGATTGCGAAGGAATTCTTCTCCGAAGACTCGGCCGCGGAGCGGCCTAGGGTGGCTGCGGCGCGGCTGGCGATGGCGAAAACTTGGAATAGTTCTTTGTCAGGAAAACTCCCCAAGATGTATTCTTTTCCATTCTTCCCCTGCACAATACGACTTAATTGATCAGCAACTAGGTTCTCAACACCCTTTTTGTCCCTGATTTCGATGTCAAACTCGCTTAAAAGCAAGATCCATCTAATCAGTCTTGGCTTGGCCTCTTTCTTCGGCAAAAGCTAACGAAGCGCTACATGGTCAGTGTAAACAAAAACTTTTGTACCAAGCAAATAGGATCTAAATTTCTCAAGTGCAAAAACTATAGCAAGAAGTTCCTTTTCTGTGGTTGAGTAATTCCTTTGAGCTCCATTCAGGGTCATAGATGCATAATACATGACATGAGAGCTCCTCCCTTCTTTTTGTCCAAGCACGGCTCCCACACCGTAGTCACTAGCGTCACACATCAATTCGAACGGCTGAGACCAATTTGGTGCTTGTATAATTGGTGCACTGGTAAGACAAGTCTTTAACTCATCAAACGCCGTCCTTCACTTTTCATCCAAGGCAAATGTGACCTTCTTCTTCAGCAGCTCGCACAAGGGTGAGGTGATCTTTGAGAAATCCTTAATGAACCTGCGGTAGAATCCAGCATGACCTAAAAAGGAACACACTTCACGCACACTAGTAGGATAAGGCAATGATTGAATGATGTCAATCTTTGCCTTATCAACCTCAATCCCTTTATGGGAGACAATGTGACCCAAAACAATGCCTTCATCAACCATAAAGTGACACTTTTTCTGAATTGACCACTAAGTTAGTGTCAACACATCTTCTAAGCTCAAGTGCCAAATGGTTGAGGCAAGCATCAAAACTATCACCATGTACTGTAAAATCATCCATAAAAACCTCAATGAATTTCTCTATATATTCAGAAAAAGATACTTACCATACACCGTTGGAATGTCCCTGGAGCGTTGCACAAGCCAAAAGGCATTCTACGATATGCAAAAGTGCCAAACGGACAAGTGAATGTTGTCTTTTCTTGATCCTCTGGTGCGATGGCTATCTGAAAGTACCCTGAATATCCATCTAGAAAGCAATAATATGGACGACTAGCGAGTCTTTCAAGCATTTGGTCAATAAATGGTAAGGGAAAGTGATCTTTTCGAGTTACCGCATTCAGCTTACGATAATCGATGCAAACTCTCGAGCCTGATTGGACTCTGATAGGGACCAATTCACCTTTTTGATTCTCAACCACTGTTATGCCTCCCTTCTTTGGTACTACCTGCGTTGGACTAACACATTGACTATCAGAGATGGGATAAATCATACCTGCCTAAAGCAGTTTGAGCACCTCATTCTTCACTACATCCATCATAGGTGGGTTGAGTCTCCGTTGAGGTTGCCTAGAAGGTTTGGCTCCCTCTTCCAACAAGATCTTGTGCATGCAAGTTGCTGGACTGATTACCTTGATATCTGCTATGGTCCATCCCAAAGCTGTCTTATGCTCTTTGAGCACCCCTACCAGCCTATCTTCTTGTTCTTAGGTAACCTTGTTAGAGATGATGACAGGCAAGGTGTCACCTTCCCCCACAAATGCATACTTCAAATGTTCGGGAAGAGGCTTGAGCTCAACATCAGGTGCCTGCACGGTAGAAGGTAGAAGCTTCTCGTTTGGAATGGTTAGTGCCATAAAGGTATCTGCCTGTGAAATATATAGGGAGGGAAGACAAGTCTCTTATGGTCTCCTGCAGGTTAGTAAACAAAACATAATTCAATGAGAACTCCTTAATAGGAGATTCTAAAGCTACATGCAGGTCATCTACACAACTCATATCAAAGGTATCATGCATACAAGTATCAATGACATCCATAAAGCATAAGGAATGATCATCAGAAGGGAATTTCATTGCATCATATATATTGTATTCAACCTTCTCACCATCGAATTCCATAGTCAAAGAATTAGAATACGTATCTATTTTTTTCCTATCAGTCTTTAAAAAGGGCATTCCTAGGAGAATAGGGGCCTCTTGATTACCATGCTCCATGTCTAAGACAAAAAAGTCAACATGAAAGATCAAATTGTCAACCATGACTAAAACATCCTCTACTATACCTCTAGGAAAAGCATTTGATCGGTCCGCAAGTTGGATCACCACTCTAGTCTCATGCAAAGGTCCTAAACCCAACGATTCATACAGAGAATAAGGCAAAACATTAATAGATGCACCTAAGTCTAACAAAGCTTTATCAAACTTAGTCTCACCTATCACACATGGGATTGTGAACATGCCAGGGTCGCTACATTTCTTAGGCATACGCTTTTGAAACACAGCAAACACATGTTCGCTTACCTTAATTTTCTGCTTCCCCTTCAACTTTTGATTCCTTTTTATGGTGCAAAGTTCCGTGAGAAATTTAGCATAACGAGGAATACTTTTAATCAAATTGAGTAAGGGAATGTTTACCTCGCACTTACTGAACGTCTCGAAGATCTCTTTGTCATTGTCTGGTCTCCTTGTGTCTCTGAGTGCTTCAGGAAAGGGAGGAACGAGTTTGAAAGAATTAAGAGGAGGAAATTCAGGTCTGACGTACATGTCAGATGAGTCGTCACTGGAGTGGCCGCGGGGCGGCTCGGAGATTTCTGCTTCGTCAGAATCACCTTGGTCGCGAGGCGGCTCAGCGAAGGCTGGTTCTTCTTCCTTTGCGTTCGTACCTGGTTCAAAATTTCCAATGTTTTCATCATTATGGGGAGTGGTAATCAGTTCCTTACCACTTCTTAGTGTCACGACGCTGACGTTCTCCTTGGGGTTCACCACCGTTTGAGATGGTAACTTTCCTTAGCCCGCATTTCGCTCAACGATTGAGCCAATTGGCTAATTTTCTTCTCCGAATTCTTGGTGTGCTCAGCTTGACTCATGAACATCTTTTTGAGGGCCTTGATAGGGTCCTCATTGGATTAATCAGCTGGTGGAGGTCCTCTCTGTCTGGAATCAAATTGTCATTGAGGTCTGAATTGGGGTCCTCCTTGTGGATTGAAAGGGGCCTGGTGATTACCATAGCCATACCCCTGGTAACCTGCAGTAAAATTGTTATTGAAATGATTGGAATTAGCATAGTTACCAAACCTGGGTCGTAGCAGAACAAAGTTCCCCATGGCGTTCAACTCTACACTTGGCTCCTGCAGCATTGGACAAGTGTCAGTCGGGTGATATAGATCAGCGCAAATGCCACATGCCTTAAGTTTTTGTGGGGCTCCTAGTAGCATGAACCTTTTCATCATCTCCTTCAATTCAGCCACATCACTATGTAATGCGGAAGTTGAGGAGTCAACTGCGAGCACCCCTCTAGCATGAAGTCCCTTGCTGAATTGCCTAGAGCCCTCAACAAGCTCTGAAAACACCTCACAAGCGACAGTGGGTGTTTTGTTCAAGATGTTACCTCTACAGGCGGAGTTCAACATCTTGCGCTCCTCGTCAAGCAATCCATTGAATAGAAAGAGCACCAAATCCTTCTTTTAGAAAGCATGACAAGGGAAACTAGAGCAAAGCTTCTTGAAGCGCTCAAAGTACTCATAGATTGTCTTTGTAGCCTGCTGGTCAATGCTGATGATTTCCTTTTTCATGTTGTTTAACTTTGTTGCAGGAAAGTACTTCTCCAGAAAGAGATGCTTCAATTGAGTCCATGTTGTTGCACTATCTAGTGGCAAGTAGTAGAACCACTCATTGGCGTTGTCCTTAAGCGAGAAAGGGAATGCCCTCAACTTGATTCGCTCCTCAGTGACATTGCATGGTTTCATTCCCACCACGATAGTATGGAACTCAGACAAGTGCTTGTGGGGGTCCTCACCACTCAACCCATGGAATTTAGGTAAGAGGTGAACCACCCCAGACTTTAGCTAAAAATTGAAACCTTCATCAAGTTCAGGGAACACGATAGCCAATGGTTGTTGGGACAAGTCAGGTATTGTGAGCTCCTTCAACGTTCGATTATCCTCGTTAGCCATCTCTATAATCTCTTCTTCTCCTTGATCGAAAGGTAACTCGCGAAAGTGGTCACGAGCTTCTTGCCTCAATCTAGAGAGAGTCCTCTCAATCTCTGAATCCAAAGACAATAAAGATGAGTTAGTAGCATGAGTGTGGACCATATAGGTGGTCCACACCAAGATTAGCGCTTAAAACAACACAAGAATTCAATAAGAATTCCCCGGCAACGGTGCCAAATTGACAAGAGGAAAACCTGTCGTTGTTCTTGCCAAAGAATACTCAAACTCACAAATAGTATAGTGTGCAATCAAAAGGTTGATCCACAGGGAAATCTATTCAATTCAACTATAAGTCTAATCGCTAATAGAGAATATGGGGGTTTTTGTGTGAAAAAGGTCCACCTTTTATCAAAGCGGAAGCAAGCAAACAAAGTAAATTGATTGTAGAATGCAGTTGAGAGAATTAGGTTCACCTACAATTTATCACTTCGATTGATGAATTTGATCATTGTTTCACTCTCTAGTTCTTGTCTTTTCCTACCAATGCCCTTGTCCAGATCTTAGGTAGATTGCTAGTCCTACAAGTCCTAGCAACCCTTATCTCTAAATAACCTTAACACGATCAAGATTTAACCTAGAGATAGCATTAAGAATATGAATTAACCAAGGTACATGCAATATCAAGCTACGAGTCGATAATTAACATATATTCAACTTCCTACACATCCAATTAGTCCTACGAGTCCTAAAGGGGTGTGATTGCCACTTGGGTTAAGGTTCGCTACGAGGAATCTACAAAACCCTAGGAATTGAATGAATCTACTCTAACTAGTTGATCAGGTTAGAGAGAATAAAACACATTGAAACAATTAAGCACAAAGAAGTCAAAACATTGGAATAGGAATAAGAACTAGATTAAGAAACTCACAATTCAACAATCAAAGATCCAAACTGTAGGCGAAACCCTGAGAGTTTAGTTGCTCATGCTCAACGACGCTCTCAACAATTGAATAAAGTGCATAGGGTGAATGGAAGAATAAACTAGAAAAGTCTTTTAAAGCCTCTAACAAGTCGGACAAGAAATAAATTAAAAAACCCTAACTAAAGTCCGATTCTGAACAGCGCGTTTATGTGAAGGCCGCGGGGCGGCCGGCGATCAGCAAAATCCTTCGGCTTTGCCTTCGAACCACGGGGCGGATAGGAATGCTGCGGGGCGGCCAGCGATTCTTCCGAGCTCCTTCTTCCATGACTTCAGCAGCTCCTATGCATCTTCTTTAGCTTGTTTTCGCTCTCCTCAAATTCCTTTCACCTTGAAACCGAAATACCTGAAATAAACCACAAAATCATGTAGATTCCGCCTCTTCCAACTCAATAAGTGATTATGTAAATGCAACTAAATATATGCAATATTCACAACTAAACTATGCTAAATGCAATCTATAATAAAATACTAAACATGCTCTATCAACAGGTCTACTCATATGTTATGTTGAGCCATTAGTATCATATAGGACCCTTGGTTGTGACTTGTGCAAATTTACACCTTGCTTACATTATTGCCGATTCTCTCTCGAGCTAGGTCCCTGATAGTGTGGTTCTTCCCTCCTTCTATCTTCTTAAAATGTTTTACTCATCATGATTAGATTAATGTTGGATTTGATGATCGACTTGCTTTCCGTGATGGTTAATCCTAGCATGCTTACATGTTATCGCTCGGTGGTATTTCCCTATCCTGATTACTCTATGACCTTCTCTCGTGCTTGCATGAACGTATGACTTGACACCTCGCATGATCACACACCACGCCATATCATGATTTCGCATGCGCATGTTAGAATGAATCTAGTCGAATTGCTTTGATTGTATTCATGTTCGATATGTGCTATTAGTATCCTATAGGGCTTATGCTTCCCAATATGACTCGCTAAATGATTACATGTTATACTTGTTCTATGATGTGATAACTATTGTATCATTATATGTGCTCTATGACGGTTCATTCCTAGCCCATGATGTTCTCCTTGTTATTCTATGGTGATTCCTCTTGCTATCATGAATATTATGTTGAACTCTTTTAAATGACTCTTGACTATGCCCATGTCTTATCATGTATCGCTAGCATCATGTAGGACATATGCTTTCTAAATGTAACTCGTCATATGACTATAAGCCACCCTTAACCTATTATATGATCATTATTGTCAAATGTGATAGTTACTATGCCGCTCTTATGTGTTCTCGCATGACACTTAGCCTGGTTATTATGATATACCTCAACATGCTATATTTAACCTCACTTGTTGGCGTGTATACCATGCTTGTGCATTCGTTCATGTACATAATACTTGTTATCCTCATTAAATCCCGCATGACCTCGAACCCTGCATGATCATTACTGGTTCAGCATAACTTGTTTAAAGTTTCTATGCATATCTGTTTTTTGTGGAATAATGGACTGCTAGCTTGTCTCACATATCTGGTTCGGCAATTTGTTGCTTGTGAATTCCGGGCTGACTTTTGTCTCGAGCCTCTGTTTTGGACCTGGCTTGAGTCACTAGTAAAGAGCGAACGAATTTGAAGATGGCCCTGGTGAAATTTTGGCAGCACTTCCTCCCAATATCCTCGATTGTCAACACTTTTGACCATATAGGCTAGAGTGAATGACTGATCGAGGCATAGGAGTGATCACCAATTCATTCGACCATATAGGCTAGAGTAAATAGTGCTCGCTCTTTTGTGGGTTGAGGATGGTTGATGACATCCTCCATCTTCTTAAATTCATTATTTTAACCTGCAAATAAAGAAAAGAAGTGAGGATATACCCTCTATTTTGGACTTTAAATAGCAGCACTAATGGAGTCCTCCTTCTTCTCCTTTGCTGATTGTTTTTTGTTTGGAGTTTAAATAGATGCACCCGGGAGGAGAAGAACAACTGTGTTTGTTGCTTCCTTATGTTTTGCAGAGAAGGACAACTGCTTTCTCCGACAGTTGAATAACTCTCCAAAAAGAAGAAGAATCCCAGCCGGAGGAAGCCCTTATAAAGGAGGACAAGGAGAAGTTACTTTTTGAGTAACCACTCTTGATAACCACATACACCCAAATGCAGTTTTATTTGGCTTTCTTTTGTGTACAGTTTTTTTTACTGTGTGTAACCTCTCTCTCTCTCTCTCTCTCTCTCTCTCTCTTTCTCTGCCTGCTACAAGTTACACTTTTGTTAACTATGTTATTTGGATTGGGCTTTTATCTGATTTCTTGGGCCTTGGGAAGAAAGAAAACTTTTTTTTTTGGCCAAATTTTAATCCAAGTCATTTGTAGCTCATTCTTCCATTTTAATAATGGATGTCAATTAAATTAATCATAATTTGATACATGATTAATCTAATATATTAATATTCCAAAGTTGTGAAAATTTACCCTCCAACACCACCAAAGGAGTTTTTCATACTTCATATCAAGACATTGATCAATGTTAGATACAAAGAATAATGACTCCTTTGTAACTAAAGACACCAAAGTGTTCTTACCTTGCCCGGGGCTTGTGCCTGAGCCCGACGCCGGTGTCATGATACCTTTGTCCTTTGAAACCTTTGACCTGCATTCCCTCTTCCTGTGGCATGCCTTTCCACACTTCCAGCAAGTCCCTTTGGCCTTAGCCTTCTTATTAGATCATTGCTTAAATTCCTCCTCTATACGTAGATGAGAGCCCAATTGGACAAGGTTTATGTCCTATTTCGAATGCTTCAAGAGATATTTTGCCTTCTTCCATGAGTGAGGTAACTTGTCGATTATGGATGAAACGGCAAAATTCTCATCCAAGGTGATTCTATGTTGGGTTAGTTGACCCAATACTTGGAGCAATTCGTGGTATTGCTCAATTACCGGTCTATTTTCAACCATCTTGTAGTTGTTAAAGTTAGACACAAGAAACTTCTTTGAAGAGGCATCTTCCGTTAAGTACTTGGCTTCGAGTGCTTCCCACAAAATCCATGATGTCTCATGATTTTGATACACGTTGAATAGAGAGTCAACCATGCCATTGAGGATGTGTCCAAGACAAATGTAGTCGTCATTTTCCCACTTCCCAACGCGCATATGTTGAAGCATTATAGCCTCCCTTTCGGCGAGTTGAGCTTGGGTCTCTCCGTCGACTTCTTCCGAAATCGGAGACCGCTCTTTGGGACATGGAATTGAGAGCATGTACACCACCTTAAATGAGGTAAGCATGAAATGCATCTTCTTTTTCCATCAAAAGAAGTCTTGCCCTTCAAACTTCTCGAGTTTTGCGAATTTGGAGGCTATATTCGCCATCGATAATTCCTTCGTTCTTACCATTCCAACCTTAACCCCCAAAATAAAAAAACCAAACAATAAATAAACATTGAAGATTGTTAATTTTAGGTAATGTTGTTTTAATGGGTTGAATGTAAATTCGGTTCTTGTAGATCCTTATGGATAATCAAGACAATTTGATTAGACCCAAAAAAGGGTAATCTCATGGGTAGACCTCGAAAGGTAATCCCAAGGGAGTAGGCCAAAAAGACAATCTCCACTGAATTCTTTTAGGCGTCAAAACTAAGTGCTTGATCCATTTAGAAAAGATATATAAAATGTCTTGGATAATGGTCAAGGAGTCAATCAAATAAATCGAGTTTTCCTTCAACGTTTATTGCCTTTATTTATTCCAAAGGGTTGCACTACAATATCGTTGTGGGATAAAATATTTCCTACGCAATAAAAGGGTAGAATCTCATTTCATTATTGCATATATACATACTTTGTTTGTGTTTCAAGTGTTTGTTTTTCCGATTGAGAGAAATATCAAAAAATATCACGCCTTCCCAAGTGGGTGGCAAAGGCCTTTTATAGGTACGATGAGGTGATAGTTTTTTGGTGGTTATGGTAGTTGGGAGGCAGGGCCGGTCCTACGGTTATAGGGGCTCTGTTCTATAATAAAAATTAGGCCCGACTAATAACAAAAATATATAAAAGTTAGCATATATATTATAATAATCTTAATTCTTATATATGACATATTAAAGACTTAGTTAAAACAACAAACAATTTACTTGAAATGCGTCATCCTTGTAATTTTTTTTGAAGCAAAGTCTTCTATAAACTCTTCATAATAAACAAACTATTGATTAATTGAAGATTTTTTTTTAAATTACCGTCTTTTAATAAAGGATTGGATTTCAAAAAAAAAATTAAAGAACAAAGCTAAATATATGTATTACGTATACATACATATCAGACCAACCCAAAATTACGGGGCCCTAAAAATTTGGGGGCCCTGTGCGGTCGAACCACCCGCGCCACCCTAGGGCCGGGCCGGCCTGTTGGGAGGTTACCCCTCAATAACTACGTACCCCAACCGCTGCCCAATAAAGGCCTAATAAAAGTCCAATAAGAGCCAACTCAATTAAGGACAAGCTAGCATGACGGAGGTAGGTCACTCATAAAAATTTAAAATGTGCATGACATTTATTCGAAGCTGAGTGTAGGGACCATGCCGCTAAAATGACTAAGCTAAAGCTTTAATGAAGCTAAAACCCTAATCAAGCTCAAAATTAGAGCTATATCATTTTTTGAGTTCTGAAGCTCGTCTAACTTTCAAATTTTGCACCAAAGCTTTAGAGCTTAATATCTTCCTTTATAAATCATGAGACGGTTGTTTAACTCACTATAAGTGATCAAATGTCGATCATAAGTCATAACCATATTAGATCGAGTTTTGAGCATATCACTATTGCTCACTTTTATGTAAAGCGTATGAACAAGCTCGAGACCGACTTTGTCGATGTTGAGACTATTGCATGGGTCTTTTCTTATGATTTCTTTTCCCTTTAAAGTTTTAGAACTACTTAGGGCTGATCACATAGGTCATGGCTCCCGCACACCCTAAGTCCGAGTGATGCTCTTGGTAATTCTCATACTTAACATTTATGATTTTAGAGAATTGGATTGATAACTTTTCACAAATCACCAACACAAACGCGTTGCACACTCCAATGATGTCACGGTGATCATGAATGACAAACCAAGAGGCAGGGCTGGCCCTAAGATTTTTGGGGCCCGAGGCGATGTAAAATTTTTTTGTTAAATAAATATATTCATATGTTTTTTTAGAAAAATTATCAAACAATGGAAATTTATTTATTTATTTAACTATTATAAATTTCATATTTTCTTTTTATCACTAAAAGAAAATTTTATGGACTTTCAGTAGTATACAATCTCTCGGTATAACACAATAAAATACTATAATTTTTAGATGGTAAATTCCGTTTGGTGCCCCTGAGTTTTTAACAATTCCGGTTGGTGTCCCACGTTTTTTTTTGTCCGGATGGTACCCCTGAGTTTTGTCAAAAGTCCGGCCCATGCCCAAAACTCATAGTTTCTTCTTTTTAATGAATAAAACCACCCTTTATTTTTATTTTTTCATAAATATGCCCATTTACTTTTAACATTGAATATAACTACTTATTATTTAACTAAATTCAACAAAAAATTGACAAAACCACCTTTATTTTTTAAAATTAACAAAATCACACATTATTTCCAAAGTTTTAGCAAAAAATACCCATTCTTTCCAAAAAAAATTTGTAGAAAATCAACCATTGTTTTTAACATTACACAAAAGATCCGTTATATATTTTTTCATATTTTGTAAAAAATAAATCTCATTATTTGTCAAACATTGCATGTATATAATCACCCATTATTTACAAAATTTTGCACAAATCCACTATCTTATTATGTGAACAAAAATAGTTAACCAATAAATAAATAAAAAAAAATACTTCGTAAAACCATACTTTGTGTAAAACCACCCTTTATGCTTTAATAAATGCACAAAAGCACTTCTAGCTTGTGTAATAAAAGAAGTTGTTATTCATTTCTTTTTGTTGGAATACATAAAACCTAATAAGATAAGAATGATTAATCTTTTATTATATTTTTCTTTTACAAGAAGAAAATAAAATTAAAAAAATTTACTTTTCTTTTTCAAAAAAATTATAATCGAGCATTTGGTTAAATTGATCAATCACATTTACAAATGTTTAAAGTTAGTGAGATATAAGTTAAATATTGTTTTGAAAAATAATAGGTGTTAAATATTATTTTGCAAATAATGAGTGTTTTTTCATTTTTGCAAAGTATAGAAAAATAATAGATCTTTTGTACAATTTTAAAAATCATAGTGATTTTGTTCTATCTTTTTTTAAACAAGAGTGATTTTGCAATAAAAAAAAATTGGAAATAATATGTGATTTTGTAAAATTTTAAAAAATAAAGTTGATTTTGTCACTTTTGTGTTGAATTTTGTTAAATAATAAGTAGTTTTGTTCAATGTTAAAAGTAAATGGGCATATGTATGAAAAAAAATAAAAATAAAGGGTTGTTTTATTCATTAAAAAGAAGAAACTATGAGTTTTGGGCATGAGCCGGACTTTTGACAAAACTCAGGGGTACCATCCGGACAAAAATAAAGTGTGGGACACCAATCGGAATTGTCAAAAACTCAGGGGCACCAATTTCCCATTAATTTACCAACATACTTATTTACTATTTTTTATTATATTTCCTTACAAGCCCTATTAAAAAACATGAATATTTTTAGTGAGAAATAAAAGTAAAAAAATATTTTTTTAATATTCTCTTTTTTTCCCATTAATGTAAAACAGTATGGTTAAAGACTTTAAAACATATTATTACTTTGAAAATTTATCCAAATAAAATATTATAATCACTTAAATAAATTTATTAAAATAGCATAAGTTGTTACTTAAAAACTATCCGTTTTTGTATTTATAACAAAAATTGGAAGAAGGAGACCTTCTTACACTTTTGACTCGAAATATTTACAGTCGCATCATAAATGAGTTTTTTTGACGTATAAATTTTTGTGAATATTTTATTACATGTAAATATAATAATACATAATACCTTAATTATATATATAACATAATTTTTCCCCCGAGGTCCTGCTCGGTAGGGGGCCCTAGACGACGGCCTCTTGGGCCTACCCCTAGTGCCGGTCCTATCATTTTATAGGCCCAGGGCGAACTAAAATTTTAAGGGCCCGATAAACATTAAAAAATAAAATTTTTGTATAACTTTATGAAAATTTCATATATGTTCCTCTATAAAAACATAAAAAAAATGCAAAATTTAATCAATATAGGGCCTCTTTATAAAAATATAAAAAAATGCAAATAGAGAGATTTGAATTCTACACGTCTAGGAATCCGAGTTTTGTTAAGATTTAAACTTATCATTGAGTCAAACTCGTATTTTGTTATATTAAACTACCTCCGTTCAGAAATAGATGTCGTTTGACTTTTTTGACATGTTTTTAATGAGCGAATTTTTTTTTAATAATATGACACTTATTATTAATAAGTATTTATATTATATTAAAAAATTACAAAAAAAATTAAAATTTATATAGTTTTTAACTCCTTAAAAAACGTGTCAAAAAGTCAAACGACATCTATTTCTAAATGGAGGTGGTATATATAACATATATTTTTAATGGGCCCCTACCGAACATGGGCCCTGGGCGGTCGCCCACCCTGCCCCACCCTTTGGGCCGGCACTGCCGGCGGCTACCCTAGGGTCGGCTTTACGGCCCTATCAAGAGGTAGCATCACCGGATGAACATTTTGACCCATCAAAGTTAAGCTCGAAGATTCCCTCCATTGTTTTTTTTCCATCTAATCTTTTCCTTAAACTCGGTTGGTTCCTTGTGTTCATAATTTTAGATGCCTCCCTGAGTCTTCCTAGTGTTGTGTTTGTTCTCTCGAATACTCTTTTTGTTTTTGTTTGTTCGTGTAGATGTTGTTGTTAAGTACAATTTTGTTCTTGATTTTCCCTAGTCTCCACTAAGTTGTAGATAAATTTGTTTTTTTAGATGTATTGAGCTTTGAAAAAATTGCACTTGTTTCATGATTTTGTTAGTCGTGAGCACATTTTGTATGACTCAATCCTCCTTGTTTCACTTAGGTTTCTCTCTCTTTTATTAGATAAAATTAAATTTTTTTATATTGATATTACATGTATGTTTAGTAGTGTAGAAGGATAGAATTGATGTAAAGTCCTCCTTAGGGTTTCCATTCATTGATATAACATATATATAGGTTACAAAGGTATTGGGCCTTAATGGGCTTTTAGCCCACTATACAATATAAGACCTATGTAATCTATCAAACCCCCGTAGTCGAAACGGGAGGGGTCCGTACAGTAAGACTGGAACGAAAATCAATGAACAATTGTCTAGGCAAACCCTTGGTGAATATATCAGCGTACTGATAAGAGGACGGGACATGTAGAACGCGGACATGTCCAATGGCAACCTTGTCCCTGACGAAGTGGAAGTCAAGCTCAATGTGCTTCGTGCGTTGATGCTGGACTGGGTTGCTAGCCAGGTAGACGGCGGAAACGTTGTCAGTGTAGACCAGAGTGGCCTTCTGCAAGGGGCAACGTAGCTCAAGCAGGAGATTGCGGAGCCAAGAGCACTCAGAGACAACGTTGGCAACACCCCTGTATTCGGCTTCAGTGCTGGAGCGAGACACGACAGACTGACGCTTGGCTGACCAAGACACAAGAGTGTCATTGAGGAAGACACAGTAACCAGACGTGGAGCGACGTATGTCTGGACAACCACCCCAATCCACATCAGTGTAAGCCACAAGATCAAGCTTAGAAGAAGGAGTGATGGTGGTGCCGAGCTCGAGGGTGCCGCTGATGTACCGAATGATCCGCTTCAAAGCCTGAAAGTGAGGCTCCCTAGGGGCATGCATAAACAAGCAGATCTGCTGAACAACGTAACTGATATCAGGCCTGGTGAAAGTGAGGTACTGAAGAGCACCAGCGAGGCTCCTGTACAATGTTGGATCGTCAACCAAAGGACCAGAATGAGCACTCAGCTTGTTGGACGTATCGACTGGGGTGGTGACGGGATTACAGTTGATCATCTTGGCCCGAGCAACAATCTCAGCAGCATACTTGCTTTGTGAGAGAAACAGACCAGACGCATGCCGCTAAACAACAACTCCCAAGAAGTAAGACAGCTGACCCAGATCAGACATGGTGAATTCCGCACTTAACCGTGAGATGATGGACGTCCGAAGAGCATCAGAAGAGGCAGTGAGAATGATGTCGTAAACATAAAGAAACAAGAATGCCAAGTCTGAGCCTCTGCGATAGATAAACAGAGACGAATCCGAACGGCTGCCAGTGAAACCCAAACGGAGCAGATGAGAGGCAAAGCGCTAGAACCATGCCCGCGGAGCCTGTTTGAGACCATAGAGAGAGCGCTTGAGGAGACAGACATGCTTAGGGCGCTCAGCGTCAGTAAACCCCGGCGGCTGAAACATGTAGACCGTCTCATTCAGATGACCATGCAGAAAGGCGTTCTTGACATCCAACTGATGGATGGCCCAGTTGCGTGACAGAGCCAAACTCAGGACTACCCGGATAGTGGCAGGCTTGACCACGGGGCTGAAGGTCTCATCACAATCAATACCCGCCTGCTGAGATCTACCATTCACCACCAACCGAGCCTTATAGCGTTCCAACGTCCCATCAGAGCGGAACTTGTGACGAAAGAGCCACATACAGCGAATGACATTCGCCCCAGGAGGGCGGGGAACAAGAACCCAAGTACCATTCTTCGTAAGGGCCCTGTATTCGTCGAGCATAGCCGCCTGCCAATTCGGGTCGAGGAGGGCGGTTTTGTGGGATGTGGGAACGGGGGAGAGGGGGGGCTGGGTGGGGGCCGGGGGGGACGGGAGTCGGGAAGGACGGGAGCAAGAGATGGGAAGCAAGAGGAAGGGGCGTGGGATGCGACGGGCGCCGCATGGGTTGCGGCGGCCGCCGCCAGCGAGTGGTGCAGGGGGGTGGGGGCAGCAACGGGGGATGCAGCGGGTGCCGCAGGACTTGCGGCGACCGCCGCCAGTGAGGGGTGCAGGGGGATGGGGGCAGCAGCGGGGGGTGCGGCGGGCGCTGCATGAGATGCGGCGGCCGCCGCCAGGGTGAGATGTAGGGGGTCGGGGGCTGCATGGGGGTGATGCGAATATGGTTGGCTCGGGGATGGGAGGGGAATAGCAAGGTGATGATCTGTGGTCATGGAGACGATCTGACGGGGTCTGAAGACACCGGAGACGCTGCGGGTGTGTGGTCTGGTAGGGGGAGGTGGGGGAGGTGGGGGAGGGGGAGAAGCAGGAGCACCGGGAGAGCTCTGGGGAAAAAGGAAGTGAGGGAATGGTGACTCAGACTCTGACGGAGACACAGGGGGTGTGGGAGACGCGAAGGGAAATCGCGACTCATCAAAGGTGACATGACGTGAGAGAATGATCTTGTGTGTCTTGATATCGAGGCAAATGTAACCGCGATGATCAGACGGGTAGCCAAGAAAGACACAAGGGGTGGAGCGTGGGTGAAGCTTGTGGGGGGTGGTGGATGACTGATTAGGGAAGCACAAGCAACCAAAGGTACGAAGGTGATCATACCTAGGCTCGGCGTAATAAAGTGTCTGAGCTGGCGAGCGATGGTGTAGGGTAGTGGAAGGGAGAATGTTTAGGAGATAACATGTGCTGGATAAGGCGTGAGGCCAATAGGGAAGGAGAATAGATGCGTGGAAGAGAAGAGAGCGCATCATGTTGGTAATGGTTCTGATGATTCTTTCTGCCTTGCCATTCTGCTGAGAAGTATAGGGGCAAGACAAGCGATAGGAGATCCCATTTGCAGCAAAGAAGGAGTGAAAGTCTTGGTTGTCAAATTCACGGCCATTGTCACATTGGAAACATTTGATGGACATGTGAAACTGTGTTTTGATGTAGGTATGGAATCTGGCAAAGATAGGAAACACTTGGGACTTGAAATGCAACGAGAAGACCCATAAGTAATGAGTGTAATCATTAAGAAACAAAAGGTAGTACTTGTGACCCTCCTTGCTAGGCAAGGGAGAGGTCCAAATGTCGCTGTGAATGATATCAAAGGGAGCAAGGGTAGAGGTCAAAGACCGTTGGAACGGCAGTCTGACATGTTTGTCTAGTTGGTAGGAAGAGCATAAACCAGAGCGTGGGTCTTTAGTACAGGTGACAAGGTTCTGGGAACGGAGGACATCTAGAACGGCAGCGCTGGGATGGCCCAGACGTGCATGCCAGAGGCTGTACGATGATGCCGAGAGGGCGACCGGACACGACTGACTGGACGCAGGAGGTGGTGTGACAGGGTAGAGCTCCCCGGTGCTGTTACATCTCATGTGAGTAACCCCCGTAGTAAGATCGTTCACAGAGAAACCATAGGGATCAAACGTAAGGGAAACGTTGTTGTCAGTAGTGAACCGACGGACATAGATAAGGTTTTTGACAATCTTTGGGGCAATAAGGACATTTTTGAGGTGTAGTGGGTGGGTTGGGGTCTGTAATTTGGCGTGGCCAATTCCCGAAGTGGCAAGACGACCACCATTTCTGACGATAATAGAGTGGGCAGGACCCTTAAAGGAAATAGATGAGAGGTTACCTGAGGAGTTCGTCATGTGGGAGGTGGCACTAGTGTCCATGTACCAAGAAGAGTCTGGAGATGTCGGCTGTGTAGAGGAGAAGGCGTGATGCAGAGCTGGCGGAACATAGCCTGGGTCAGGCAATGTCAGAGAGGCCTGAGGACCGGCATGTCGAGGGGTAGGATATCTAGAGTATCCAGAGAAGGCGTGATGTTGGTGATCGTAGAGAGCCATGGTAAGAGGGTTTTTTTTTTTTTTTGTTATGCCACCTAACTTAATAAATAATTAAGTTAGGGTCAGAAACAAAAAATAGGAGAACACAAGGGCTGTTTTTGGAATTTCTTCAAAAGAGATTAAAAGTGTTGCTTTCTTCTCCTTCAAAACACGTTCAGAGACGGGGATGAGGGCTGCGGTAGGGTGGTTCGGGGCAGCGGAGGCGGTGGATCCGGGGTCAAGGAGGCCGGATCTGGACTAGGGGTGCCGGATCTGGGCTGTGACGGTCTGAGCGAGAGAGAAGAAGTGCGAGAGCTGCTGTGGTGGTGGCCGGCGAGCAGGCGAGGGAGGATGTCGGCGGTGGGCAGGAGGCGTGGGGATGCCGGCGACGGTGGGCGAGGTCACAGGAGGGCGGATCTGGGGTCGGCGGTGGTTGCGGAGACAAGTGCTGTGAGTGAGGGAGCGAGAGAGACAATGGAAGAGGATGATCGGTGACGGTGAGCCGGACAGAGGAGGCGGGAGGATCAATTTAGGGTTCCATTAGGAAGAAAAGGTTGTGATACCATGTAGAATGATAGAATTGATGTAAAGTCCTCCTTAGGGTTTCCATTCATTGATATAACATATATATATGTTATAAAGATATTGGGCCTTAATGGGCTAAAAACCCATTATACAATATAAGACATATGTAATCTATCAAGTAGATTTGTATTGAAAAAAAAAATACTTCATTCGTCTTAAAATATAGGCTGTTTCACATTTTGCTAAGCTTTTTAAAAAGTTTAAAACTCCATAAAATATATTTTTAAGTAATTTTTAAAAGAATATTGTACTTTAGTATAACATGATTTTAAAAATAATAGGCAGAAACCTCAAGACGATGGTTGATTGGTAAAGGTAGGTTTATATAGGGTGATTTTGAGTAATATATCATATTTGGAGAATGGTTTTTGCAGTTTAGCCTACCAATTTTAAGAGTTGAGAATTGAGATGAGGGGGTTCACGGACTCAGTTGACACTAATAGTTTGGTTGCATGAGGACAACAAGGGCATCTCCTCTCTCTCAAATCAAAAGAAAAAGAAGCTTTTGTGTTTTTTGGATTTATCAATTTATATAAACAAACAAACGAAACCTCACAAACGAAACAAAACCATCAAATATTTCTCCCTATTGTTGGACATTCAATTCATTCTTTTTAGGTGATGAAAAGCTTAGCCCCTTTTTTTTAAGGTCAAGTCATCTTCTCGTCTTAACATTTCTTTTGGGGGAAATTATTAATGACTACGTCTCGTGCTTTGGCTTCTTAATTTTTTTGGATGGACTTGCTTGGATTACTGTAATATTTATCTTACTTTCATTCCCAGTATTTGAATTTTTGTTAGTCCTAGCTTTTACTCTTTTATTCCATTCATTAATTAAGTATTCTTTCAGAACTTACCCAGTGGAATTTAGTCGCTGCGGGATATATAGAATGGTGGATCTGGAATCTTTACATCTAATCTTCCATATCACAGAGATCTCAAGTTATTATTTCGTTATAGGTCGTTTATTGGTACAATCTGACTTGAATTTTTAATACATGATAATTCAATACATTTAATGAAATTTACGAATATTTAAAACAACATTGTGATGTAATAATTAAATCATTCAATCTCAAGTTTGCATTTTTAAGTATATCTCAATCATTTTTAAAACTATATATTAATGTGACTAAGATCTATTTATACACAAAATCTCCATAACTCTTTTAAAAAAAATATTATTGTGTAATTGGTATAAAACAAACAAAAAATCCGAAAATATTTTTTGACCCTTTCGACCAGAGATCTCTAGAAAATGATTTACATTGACAGCTTGATCCAAGTGTTCTTAGGTTCCGTCACTGCTCACGTACAGTTGCAACACACAAGAGACGTTGGTGTATTAAATATCAATATAACCTCCTTCGCGATATCTTATTGGATATCTGCTATATGACAAGGATTTCTGCCGGTAAAGAGGTTGATATCGGTTTGGTTGATGAGCGTGATAAGCCCATCCGCTCGGCGGATTTGCTTCTTTATTCCTGGGATAGAGGGCGGGATGTGTGTGTTGATCTAACGAGATCCTCTCTATTGACTTAGTCTAGGGTGTTTGACTTTGTGCCTGATCGAGCTGATGTTGATGTTGCTCAATGCAAGTGTGTCAAGTATCGGAATTTGTGCATGGAGGCTGGATATGGTTTCCTACCCTTCTCATTCTCTTCGTTGGGGGAGTTAGATACATGCGTTGTTGCCTTGCTCAAGCGGATTAAGAAATTCTCGGTATCTTAGGATGTTGGGGGCCTTGGGGCTCTTGCTGCTGCTTATATTTTTACTAGACTTAGTTTTATTATTGCTAAGGGAGTGGGTGCCTAGATAGTATCTCAGTTACCCACTAATTTCTTGCAAACTATAATTATTGTGCCGGTATAACAACAACAACAATGCATTCATGAGACTGATTTTAAATCATTGGATTAAATTTTGATGAATTGATAAGATCGATGATTGATATCAATATTTATGGATATTTTATTTTAAAACAAAAATAAAAAGATTTTTCTCTCTCCTCTAACCTATCTCTCCCATAATTATTGATAAAATATTATTTTTAAAATTATGAAATCTTCAACCATTTTCCTTAAATAGAAAAACAAAAAAAATTCTATGTCTTCAAATGAATATTCATTTGAATAATCTATTCTATATATATATATATACACACACACACATATACTAAAACCGATGCATAGCGTTCTATATGGCGTGTTGTGGTTGATTTTAGGATAAAAATTCCTATGTGGCACATTGTGGTTGATTCTAGGATAAAAATTAATAAAATAATAGGCTGTCATAACTTATTGAAAGTTTACATAAGCCACAATCTATCTATCTATATATTTTAGTTGATTGACAAAAATATAAATAAAAAATATTTCATAGTCATACTTACCAAAAATATTAATAGATAAATATGTAGTATTTGATAAGTGATATTTTATTTATACCTAGATTATTTTTTGGTGACAAAAATTGTTTATATAAAAATTCAGTATTTAATAATTTTTATTTTATTATTTTATTTATATCTATATTATTTTTTGAGCCTAAAATGATTTATAAAAATATTATGTAGCCACAGTCCATTTGTGTATAAATATTTTAGTAAATTAACCTAATAAATATATCATATATATTTAATATAAAAATTATTAAAATATTTTTCAAAATTAGTTATCCCCCTATATCTTAAAGCTGAGTCTTTTGGAGAACAGAGAGGCTATCCACGTGGAGCCTCTCCAAATTTTTTTCATCATTTCCGTTTTTGCCCTTCTCTCCCTCTTTCTTTCTGAAATAACTGTAGAACCCTATTTTCTTTCTCTCTCCTTCGTTGTTGAACAATCAAAATCTTCATCGTCGCTTCCTTCTCTGTAACCTTCTTTGCTGCCTCGGAGCTTCGTTCTCTGTCTTCCTCGTCCTCGCTAGGTGGGAGCCCAAATATAAATTATTACACTACGATCTCTGATTTGTTCTCCCTTCCGGCATTTGAGGGTTTCTTCGGATCGTGCTCCATTATACCTGTACCGTAGAAGCTGACGAATTGAAGAGGGAGGGGGATTAGTTGGGGGAATTAGTTGGGGAAGCACAGTATAGAGAGGACGGCGGCTGGGCGGTGTCAAAAAACGATGAAGTGGTGGCGGAATATGATCCATCCCTTGCAAACCCTCTGCTCCGGCGTCACTTGCCGCTTCCGATTCCGTAAAACCGGCAAGTGCTAATTTAACAATTTCTTCCTCAGATTTTCTTTCTACTGTTACATTATCGATATTTCCATGCTTTTCGAGTCAAGGTTCAATTTTTATGATTTTGTTTGATCGTTCGTTGCTGTCTGATTAATTACTGAACGGAATTTTTGTAAATTGGACTTCAATTTTGCAAGTATGAGTTCGCAATTGACTGTCGATCGGCTAAATTGAATCCCTAATCCCTAATGTAACCCTAATCTCAGTAATCCATCAATGTCTAGGGCTTGGTAGTTCAAACTTCAAATGCAGAACAAAGGGGAACACAACCTAGCTTTGCAATAAGCGACACCTCTTATTATTTTTAGGAAACAAACAAGGGTAAGTTAGAATTCACTTGTATCTGTATGGTATGAGCCTCTTATCCGAGGAGAGGAAGACAACCTAGCTTTGCAATGAGCCCATAGCATGTGTTTCTGTTGGCAAAAGTCCCATCGTTAGTTATTTAACTTTGGTTTTTACTGTCAATTTATGACCAATCTAAATCTGATCCTGGTTCAACTTTTTCTTTTTACAGGGTTATAAATCCAACCGTATACCATGAGTACCCCAAAACAGTGGTAGACACTTCCTACCTTCATTGAAGGCCAACTTAAGAAGGTGACAGTCGTCTACGAATTTACCTTCACTGAAGAGAAAGCGACGCCTCTTGGTTTCTATGACAACTAGAATCCTTCATTTGCTTGTAAGATATTCACACTCCTATGCTGATTAACTTCCGTTATTGATTAATAATGTTATTATAAACTTCAGCAATACTGCAATACATATATGGCTTAGTTGTTCCTAATTTTGAACTTCATTGCACCGAGATACCTATTTGATATACCATATGTTGCATGCATGCTGATTTGATAAGGAAATGCTATTGGACTCGGAGGCGGATCTAGGGGGGGGGGCTCGCGGTGGCTAAAGCCCCCCCCCCCTATCCTAAACAGAGATATATATTATTAGAGTAGAGTAAGATTCACATATACAGATTGGCTCAGTGGCAAGGCTCAGCGGAAAAGACCCGGCACATTTTAGAGGCTTTTGAAACTGAGGGACGCGGGTTCGAATCCCATTAATACGCACTCCACCTTTTTTTTTTTTCAAAACCTCAAAAGCACGCCCTTTTACTTCCACTTCCTGGTCTCTATAAGCAGTACCCCGAGCGACAGAGAGACGCCGAAAAGTGAGATTGAGCGATAGCGAACCTGAGCCGCCACCACTGCCTCCCACCAGCCCTGGCGCCGGCGCACCGGCCACCGCACCCAGTCCATCGGCCTCTGTCTCCCTCCCGCACCGGCCCCCGCACCCAGCCCCTTCGACCACTACTTTTTCTTCACTTGAATCACTCCTTCAATCTAGACCGGTCAGATTTCCTCTTCCTTTTAATTTCATTGTTTTTAAGTTCAATTGGTTGAGATATGAATCAATTTAGATTAGACTTTGTTGAATTAAGAATCAATTTTGGGAAATTTTGATTAGGGTTTGTGTTAGAATTTGTGGTTTTGATAAATAAATTTGTGAATTTTTGCTTTGGAATTGGGGTTTATGGTTTTGAGAAATAAATGAATTTGTGATTTGTGATATGAATTGCGATTTGTGGATTTGTTTTGTTCTTCACCCATGAAAACTCAGTTTTTGTCTCACAAGTCTTAAAAAAAAAATAGACTGATAATCAACTCAAATTGAGGAGATTACGATTGGGTTCTTTCCGGAGTCAAGAAACTGTACAATTGAAAGGGGTAGAGGGGAATGAAAGAATATTTCATACAAAATAGGGGAGGGGAAGACAAGGTTGAAAAATGATTTAATTTAATCTATATATCTATATAAAAAGAAGGAACAATGGAGCTTGTTTCCAAAATCCAAATACTACCATGAGCTAACTATATGTCCAAAACCAAATATTTTTTTATTGTTCATCTCAATGAACTCAAAACTTTTGTAATCTCTTTTTCTATGAAATTTTTTATTCTTATAGTTGTGTACTTGTATAAAGTCTCTTTTCTCTGGAAAAAAATTTAGCCCCCCCCCCCTAAACAAAATTCTGGATCCGCCACTGATTGGACTGCTAGGTGTTTTGGTGAAGTGCATCATATGTGTTACTTGATTTCAATATTTTAACAGCCCACAACACAGGTGGTGGAAAATTCAACAGGTGTGAAATAAAAATAAATACATCTACCCAAGTTTCTAAATAATTTTAAGTTCGAATTTAAAAATAATTTCAAAGATATAGACTTAATTTGTTAGTAATATAATCAACGTTTATTTGTTTTTTATATTAGCATATTAGTAATTTCAAAGCCTTGCTACCCCACTACCTATTTTTATTACCCCACTTTAAAAATAACTATTTTAAATTAACATTTCAAATTTTATCCAACTAACTCCACTACCTATTTTAATTACCCCACCTTCAAATGTAACTTCTGTCAGTTTAAACTTCTGTTGAAGCATTCCAAATTTTACCCCACTAACCCCACTAACTATAATCACTCCACCTTCAAATTAGTTATAACCTCACTACCAATTTTAATCACCCCACCTTCAAATGTAACTTCCGTCAGTTTAAACTTCTGTTGAAGCATTCTAAATTTTACCCCACTAACCCCACTAACTATAATCACCCCACCTTCAAATTAGTTATAACCCCACTACCTATTTTAATCACCCCACCTTCAAATGTAACTTCCGTCAGTTTAAAATTATGTTGAAGTATTCTAAATTTTATCCCACTAACCCCACTACCTATAACCATCCCACCTTCAAATTAGTTATGCAACATGGTAACTTTTAAAATTATGTTGAAATATTCGGATCAAAATAACATTTTTGCCCTTTTCTTATAGATAAAAATAACATTTTTTCTCTTATGTGTGTCTTCCCATTCATGATTCACCTATCATATAACTATTTCATCTTTTTTGTTCAAGTTGTATGTAGTACGTCTTAATTTGTTTATTTATGTGTGAATTTAATCCATTGAAGTTGCTTAGTTGTGTTCAATCATTCAAATAAGAGCCCTGGAATCTGTTAATCCGTATTTTGTATTTTAATTATTACATGAAAAATATTGCAGGATCGGATAATATATATATGAAAGTACGTATATTTTAATTATTAGATGCTTCGTTGTTTTCTAAATGTGTAGTATTCTCTATTATGTGATATAGGATTTGAATAATCATATTGAAACTTTCAAATTAGATGATTTATTAGAGTTATAGAAATTTTTTGTTTGTAGCATTGAATTTTACTACTCTATAATATATAAATTATAAACAAACTGTTGCGGTCTCTCGGGCAATCTTTGTCACAGGTTGGTTTATATTTGCCTCGACCGGTGTTCAGTCATGGCCAGTTATATGTTGCGGTCTCTCGGGTGACGTCTAGGAGAGGTTTGAAGATTGTAGTATGTGATCAAGATTCTAATCTTTTAACCTCTACTACTAATGTTGTATATAAAGAGGTTTTTCACAACGTATAGTTTGTAGAAACTTGTGTTGAGGACATATGCATACAGATGTTATGACGGAGTTGATTATTATTTGCGTACATTGTGGTTGACGTATTTTACTTTATGAAACCATGTTAAATTAATTTATGTGTCGCTCCTTCTTGTATCATTCACCTCAGTCGAAGGTAAGGTTCGGTCTAGTACTATGTTTTATACATCATTACTGAGTTAAAAATCCCGTGCGTAGCGCACGGGCTACATGCTAGTTTATTAAATTACATGAGATTCAATTAATGTTAGATTAGAAAAAAACCTTTTACCTTATAAATGTGAATTTTGTTTATATTTTGAGATAATATAAATAAAAGGCATTTAGATTATATATAATCTATCGAACTAATTTTATTTATATCTATATTATTTTTTGTGGAAAAATTATTTATATTTAGATTATTATTATTTTTTATTAATTGGAATCTATCTAAATTTGTTTTTTGATCCGTAAGTAGGGCTAATGCCCATTGTATTATTGAGAATAATTAATTAGAGGTAACCGAAGCACTTTAGATCCCATGGAGTTGGTAAAATAACTCTATCTAAAGTTGGTTAAATCTTAACCACTCAATTTTAAATAAGGGGTTTAGATTTGAATTAGTTTAGCCATTTTTTAATTTATTTTTTAGGGTTGATAGATTTCTATAGGGTAATCCTACTAATTCCACGGAGTTCAACTCTACGGGATCCTTACTCCGAACAAGAGGTAAGGGGATCTAAATTATTTATAATATTGTATTAATGTATTTTTCGTGCACGGGACCGGACCTACACTAGTTTAGTATATATGTATTCATATATATTCAAATGAATACTCATTTGAATATTTTCGATTCATTCATCTGAAAAATACCCACTCGAATATTCATCTGAATATGCTACTATATATTCAAATGAATATCATTTGGATGAACCTTAAATATTCGAATGAATATTTATGACCTATATGAAGATGAACATTCATATATTTCTACAACGTTTATTTTTGGAAAAATGGAGAAAAATAATACCAAGTATCAACTTTTGGCCAAAAATAATACAAACTTTGAAATTGACCGTTTCATACACGAACTATCGCCCTATTAACCGAAAATAATACATATGTGTATTCCGGTGAACTTTCCGACCAAATACGCCACGTGGATGCCGGAAAACACACATGGCATAAATTTTTGCAACATCACCAAACTTGTAAGTTATGCCATGTCATAAATTTATTTTTCAGTTTTTTTTTAAAAAAAAAGAAAAATTAAACAAATAGGCAAATATCTACCGTACCTTTCGAAACAATGGAATCGAGGGTGGGCGTCTTCACTTTCTTCTTAATGTTATCTGCTCGTTCTCTACTCCATTGTTTCGAAAGGTACTGTAGCTATTTGCCTACTTGTTTAATTTTTCTTTTTTTTTTAAAAAAAAAATGAAAAATAAATTTATGACATGGCATAACTTACAAGTTTGGTGACGTGGCAAAAATTTATGTCATGTGTATTTTCCGACGTCCACGTGGCGTATTTGGTCAAAAAGTTCACCGGAATACACATATATATATTATTTTCGGTTAATAGGGCGATAGTTCATATATGAAACGGTCAATTTCAAAGTTCGTATTATTTTTGGCCAAAAGTTGATACTTGGTATTATTTTTGTCCATTTTTCCTTTATTTTTTCAACAATGTTTGAGAAAATAATGAGAGAGAATGAGAGATATGGAGAGAGAATCTAATTGAATTTTCAAAAGGATTTTAAAGTTTCTTTTCTTTTTTTTTTGTGAGATTTTGTTTTTTTTTAGTTTAAAACATATCCATCCGTTAAAACTCATCCAATTACTCATAAATGTTCTCAAGTGTGCATTGTAAGGAGTGAATTCATGTGAAAGTTCATCTCTATATATATTTTAACTTTTAAAGGGTTACTTTATATATGCATGGTCATTCACCGATTTTTGGGGTTGGTGAATTTTCTTTTACCTAAAAATAGGTTGTTGATATCAGTTTTCTGTGTTAGCATAATTTTTTTCGATTTTGTCAACACGGGAAGTCGATTGTTATGTCCTGGCCTCGAGACATCTCCATGGACCATATTCCCAGACCTGCTGGGCTCGATTTTTCCTCAAGTTGCATTATGCTGCTCCGAATCTCCCTTCCACTCAGACTTGTGCCCATGAGTGACGATCGTTCTCCAAGATTCCGAAGAACCTGCACCTTTGGATCATTTCCTCTTGATCCTTATTTGCCAATCGATCCTGGTCCGTCGCCATTCCTTTACGATGGGTGCCTGACTAGATCTATCAATTGTTCCAACCTCTTTTCCATCGGTTTACGAAATTCTTCTCATTGCTTGGCATGATCTTCATTTGTTTCACTTGATGCACCCTATGTTGATGTGAATCTGCTATGAATTGCGCCATCGAGGCCATGAAAAGCCTCATAACCTCCTTCAATTCTTGCATATGTACCTTCAACTGCCTATGTTGCTCATCGCTGGTTTTAGATATGGTTCCTTCCGCCATTGTTACAAGGTTAAAACTCATGTGGAAAGTGCTCTTATAACAATTTTGTTACGTCATAGCCTCGGTTGTAGGCATTGACACGAGATGGAGATAGGGAAGAACTCAAGGAGTTCTTGAGGAAGATGAAGGAGAAGAGAAAGGAATGAAGAGGAATTTAGTTAGGAGATAGAGTTTAGTTATAGACATATAAGAGAGAGGGAGAAAATTTGTTATGTATTCCCATGCCCTTATTACATTCCCAACTCACTACTTATAGGCATCTTCCCATTACCCGATTTACACATGATTACCTGTTTTTCCTCTTAGTCAACCAGTTCTCTGTATATCACCAATCTTAACATCGATATCGACAACCTATTTTCAGGCAAAAAAAATACCGATACCAAAAGCTAGGTACCATGTACTCAATGATATAGAACTTTTTTTATATGATTTCCTTTTAACATGTTTTGTCATGTGCTAGCAAAGAGACTACCAAATTTGGACCAGAGGATCCTTAGCCATACAAAAGGGCTAAGTATCGTCTGTTCTAAAATTCGGTAGTCCGTTACTAGTTCATTTTTCCAATAAGTCCATTTAGAAATGAGTGGAACGTTTATTTTTTTAATATGATTTTCTTTTAATATATTTTGCCATAGACTAGCAAAGGGACCACTAAATTTAGAACAGAGAAGGGCTAAGGATCGCTTGTTTCAGAATTCGGTAGTCTCTCCCTACATTTTTCTAACACAAATTTTGCCAAGTACCTTGAGGTATTGACGTTTTCACGTGGTGTAGAAGAGTTTCACCAACTTCATCTTGTACCCCTGAGTTTTATACTAATTTCGCCCCGTGACCTTGTGAGTTAATACGGTGGTTTTGTTACTCCGTTATTCTTTTAATTAAAAAAAAAAAACAAATTGAAAATCTGAGAGATGGAGGAGGGCCGGAGGCGACAGTGCAACACAAATCGACGGTAGCCTTGCTCGATCTTGCGCTCCAAATTCTTCCCATGGCTTCCCAGTTCCCTCTCTCCTCCTTCCATCATCCCATCTCCCTCCTCCTCCCTCCACCGCCGAATCGCCGATCCACACCCCTGCCTCCTCTCTCTGCGGACCTGCGCCCTCTCGTTGTCGACCATCCGCCTATCCTTCCAAACGCAGGCGGCCATCGGCTGTCAGAGCTTAGACCTTCCACTTCTCCGCCTCCTTTGAGGGCGGCTTCGATGACCCCGAACAATGCCGGCTGACGAGGAGATGCCGAAGATTCCAGCCCCCAGGCTCCGTCGGGACGAGACCATGGCGGTTCACAGACCCGATATGATTGAGGATTAGCGCCTCGCTCTCACCTAGAAGTATGAAGAGGTATGAATTTCGCTCTCAAAGAGTCA
This sequence comes from Persicaria tinctoria, assembly GCA_037127255.1. Classification (NCBI taxonomy): domain Eukaryota; kingdom Viridiplantae; phylum Streptophyta; class Magnoliopsida; order Caryophyllales; family Polygonaceae; genus Persicaria; species Persicaria tinctoria. Next base: position 23,525,069 of record JBANSL010000004.1, on the reverse strand, counting down.
TTTTTTTTAATTAGGAAAGAATTCGGACGAGCCTACGCGGTCGCATCCTTACGGATTCAGGTTTAAAAAACCTAAATTTGTTTGAATATCGACTCATCGGGCAAACGGATGATACCTAAAAGACCTAAATTGTTTGAATATCGACTCCCCAATAAAGTGGCAAATGAATGTAACTTTATTGGCCACTTTATTGTCCAAAGTGAAAATTGGGAGTTGTAGAGAGTCCATTCTATCTCTTTTATTTTTGATTCGTTTTTTTAATTGAAAAATAACGGAGCCGCAAAGCCACTGTCAATATTAACTCGAAAAGGTCACGGGACAAATTTGGTATAAAACTCAGGGGTATAATGTGAAATTGGTGTAACTCTTGTACATCAAGCGGAAATACCAATACCTTAAGGTATCTGGTAAAATTTCCGTTTTTCTAATTGGTCCCTCAGTTTTAAAAAACCCTTAAAACTTGAACCTTAAAAAGTTTAAACAATTAACCCAAAAAACTGATATCCCCATTTTTGATGCAAAAAGGCCCCTCCCATAAAGTTACAAAAGTGTGTTATCTCCATCCCATTAGGGGGTACTATATAAGACTCCCTCTGGTCAACATAATTTCTTGTTGGAGCTTCTCAGTGTATAACATTTACGAGCTCATTTATCATAATCTGTGTTCTACAAGCAAAAAAAAGCAACCATCTTTATGACTCTCTTCTTCCTGCTGAGATTTCAAGCCAAGCAATTTGGGATTCCCTTGTGTTGTTTGTGGGTCTGTATACATTGACGAGCCTCATGTCATAATTTGTGTTCTACAAGCAAAAAGCAACAATCTTTCTTTTGATTTGATTTGTTTTTAGAATTTTTTGTGACCATTTTCACCCAAATCAAAGGAACGTCATTTGGATTTGGGGATTCAGAGATGGGGTTCGAAGATACAGAAGATGTCAGAATGTTGGAGCACGAAGTTGGCCCAACAAGGCTCAAGCGTTGAAAGAGGTTAGCTCTCCAATTCATGTTTTTTTTTGCTGTGGTTGTTGCGGTTTTCAAATGATTTCCAGCTTGTGCTGAAATGGGCTCGCAGTTTGAATGGAATGGGAGGATTGAGCACTGATGACTTGTTTGTCTCTCTGTTGTTACAACTGTTCTAAGTTCACAAACCCTCATTCACATCTTTTGGGTCTCCTTGCAGCCACAGCTGGGCCTAGAGTTCTCACAGGATTCATGGACCCACCACTGGTTGGCCTGCCCCCATCATCGGCCATTACACAATATAAATTAATTATTATGAATATCAGAAACTCATTATGGTTCATGACACTGGATTAGTGCACTTTCTTTGTAAAATCAGAAAAGGGTCATGTCCAAATTACTCAAAATCCACATGGGAGAATCAAATGACAGCTGGGCCAGGCTCCAATTGTTTAAATGATTGATCCAAATTGTATCTTTCTTATGCTAAGTTTAGTTTAAGTGGGCATTAAAGCAAATATGTCAATGAAATGATTAATGTCCTAAAGTAAAACAAAGTGCATATATGTGAGGCTAATATTCATTTTAAGGAAAAATGTCAATGGATTGATTAATTTGGACTTTAAACCAAGGGCATCTATAGGCCCGCACAATCATAATAACGTCTAAATATTTTTTTTCATGAAAACAATTTGTTAACACAACTTCTCAAAGTGGTAGAATATTTACGACTTGAAAAGCCGTTCTCATTAGATTATTTTCAGATAAAAATATCTACCAATTTAAATAATAGGTGTCATTACTGTGCACTTGTCCAAAACTTCATCGCTTGAACATGTCAATAATCGTTATCGAACATTAGTGAAAATCACTATCGAACTTTTTAACTTGCTATGTGCCCTATGCCATGAAAATTCAAAATTTTTATATATTGCAAGTTCAAAAGAAATTTGAATCTTTAGTATAAAAACTTTGAACCTTTAGTTTAAAAAACTTGAAAAAAAATCTTCAACATAAAAAATTGAACTAAAAAGATTAACCTTCAACGTAAAATTTGGAATCTCACCATAAAAACTTGAATCTTTAATGTTAAAATCTTAAACATGGTAAATCTGTAGAGGAGAAATCTTAAACAATTGCGAAAGTTGTAAAAGAGGTTTTTAATGAGTCTATAAAGTGATTTTTTAAAGTTTATGTATATTTTTAATTATTTTTTTCCAAGATCATACTTCATAGTACTGTAGTTGAAGTCATTTCATCTTTATTTTTTCTTTCACCATGAGAGCATGCTTTGGGACCCACAAATACAAAAATAGTTGACTTAACTTTAGCAAAATTATTGCATTTAATAATTAATAATATATGGGATGCATCATGTATGGTAGATTAATTGATTAGACCAGTGGAAACCAAAACGCAGCCCAACTCAAGACGATGAGATTGAACTTACTAAGATAATATAATGGGTGATCTGGCCCCACTTTGTAGCATCAATTGAACCCGCCAAAAAACAACATGAAAACAACACCCTTAACATCAATTTACCGTTGTTTCAGAACTTTTTATGACACTCACAATCATAATAATGTATTGACCCTTTTCCCCCCTCAATGCGCGAATAACACTTTGCATAAAATGTCAAAAAGCACAAAACATAATGGAATAATGTGTGATGATAGATGCATCTTACCCGGCTACAAGTATGTTTAACATCACTGTGGCACCAACCGCGATCCCGGCTAATTCTCCGACCTGTTTTAGCCATTGTAAACAAACAAAAATAAAAATAAAATTCCCTAATGTAAATTAGCAAGTGGTAAAATTAAACATAAGAAATCTTGATTTTGGTAAGTGTGTAACAACTTAGTTGACCTCCTAGCAACAAGACACCGGCCTACTAAAAAAGTAGTCCACATACTTACAATTTGATCCATCAGCAATCAAATCAGCTGATCATCAATCATTCAAAAATCCACAGTTGCAATTGCAAGAAGAAGAAGAAATGAATGGATAGGAATGAATGAATGACTGACCGCTCGAGTATCGGTGGCAACGGCTGTGACGACGAACATGAGGTTGAAGGTGATGAGGAACTCGATGGCGAAGGCCTGCCCGGTGGAGGTGTTGGGAACGGTGACGCCACCCGACAGGAACGGGTGGTAGACTCCCTTGAGGGCGAAAGAGGCGCAGATTGATGCCGATACCTGGGCCACGATGTAGGCGGGGACTTGCATCCACGGGAAGTGCCGGAGCGCCGCGAATGCGATGGTCAGCGACGGGTTCAGGTGTGCGCCGGAGATGTGCCCCGTCGACAGGATCACTATCATCACCGCAAGCCCCGCGCAGGCCGCGTTTCCGATCAGCGTCTCCGCGCCGTTGTACTTCTGATTCACGATCGGCGCTGCCGTCGCCCCAAATATCAGTATGAATGTTCCCACGAATTCAGCTACCAGCTGTCCAATTTTGATTTCATTTTTATCAGAAATTGAATTTGGAATCCGATTATTCGATTAATGTTATCAGAATCAATCAAATTCATAGTTTGATTGAATTGAATCACTTTACTTTTTTTTTATTTCCGTGTCGAATTGAAATTGAGCGACGGAATTAAAAGCACGCAAGAATCTGCAGTCGATCGAAAAGTGTGTACTAGAATTAAAGTAACTTAGATCTAACTTTGGGCGTAATAATATATTAAAGTACGTCTAGATTCTTCCTATTTTGTATGCCTTTTGATTTGCGGGGGGAATTCAGTCAAGAACGAATCGATATTAATGAAGCAAAATAGCTTAGTTAGAAATTAATTTATTTTATTTTATCATGACATATGCAACTAGGATGAAGCATATGAATTATGGGAAAAAAACAAAATGAAAAAGTCAAACAAGGAGAGTAACATAACAACTAAGAAGGGAGATGAGATGACGTCACCTTTCGGGTAAGGGAGATATCGGCCGGGGAGAAGTCAGTGAGGCAGGACGGAGACTGACCCCATCCGCCAGCTCCGGCGCCTACGGGAAGGCACTTGCAGTGCGGCATCGACTTCCGATCGTAAGATAGTGAATCCACCCTCAGCCCCGACACGAGCGGTCCTCCTGGTGTTCCCGGGGTTGCCGGCGCATACTCCGTCGCCGGCATTCCGATCTCCAATTCAGCCATTTTTTTTGGGTTTTTTTGTTTTCGCAACAAGAAATTAAAAAAAAAAAAAGGGGGGGGGATAAAAACAATCTCCTTGATTAGAAGATCATAGTGAAAAAACCTGAGCAACTAATTTTTTTTTGGGTGTTTTTTTGGGGGTGAGAGCTTGAAATCCGAAGAGGGAAAAGTTACATACTGGGTAGGCTTTTTTAGATGTGGATTTACGTAATCGGAAGTTTGAGACGAGCCAGCTGAGAAACTAAATCTCCCCCGTAGGTAGTTTGTTAGAGATGGAGGGAGCTGAGAAACATAAGGGAATTCAGAAAAGAGATGCTCAGAGTGGTTTCGCCTTCATAAAATGAACGAGTCGAGGTAGATGATGGATGAAAGGAGAGGACGAAGGAAAACGCTATGGGGACCGATCGATCGGGGAGGGTGCAAAATTCAAAGAGATGGGATCACATAGAGGAAGGAGCAAGGGGGAAGAGAGTGGTTAGTTTTATAATAAGATGTGTTTTAGGTGTCGACTAATATATATATATATATATATATATATATATATATATATATATATATATATATATATATATATATATATATATATATATATATATATATATATATATATATGCACGGGACGGGATTGGGCCGGGACGGGACTCGTCCCGCGAAATTTTTTCGGGACGGGATCGGGACGGGATTGACATTTTTTTTTCGGGACGGGATCGGGACGGGATGGTGTCTGGACGGGACGGGATCGGGACGGGACGGGCCTTGTCCCGCATATAAAAATAATAAAATATTATATAAATTCGCAAAGTGAAAAAATGCTTTCATAATTCATTATTTAGTATAATATGTTGAATACGGTATTATTCTCAACTATATTATTCAATAATAATAATATTATTATTATTATAATACTATTATTAATTCATACAATGATTGTATAATTAATTATAATGTTCAACATATTTGGCTACATTATCTTACTAGATCAGGACGGAAAGGAATTGAGACGAGATTTACCAATATTGTCTAATTATCGATTGATAGTTAGGAAGAATACCGTATTTAATTAGCTATTTGCCTCTTGTAACTCTAAATGGGCGGGATGTGTGTGTCGATCTGATGGGATCCTCTCCATTGACTCAGTCTGGAATTTCTGACTTTATGCCTGGTCGTGCTGTTGTTGATGCTGCTCGATGTAAGTGTGTCAAGTATCGAGATTTGTGTACGGCGGCTGGTTATGGTTTCCTACCCTTCTCATTCTCTTCATTGGGGGAGTTGGATACAGATGCGGTTGCATTGCTGAAGCGGATTCAGAAATTCTCGGTATCTCAGGATGCTGGGGCTCGTGCTGCACGTTATATTTTAACTAGACTTGGTTTTGTTATCGCTAAAGGAGTGGGTGTCCAGATAGTATCTCGGTTGCCCACTAATTTCTTGTAATCTGTTTTTATAATAATAATAATAATAATAATATAATAATAATAATAATAATAATAATAATAATAATAAAATAATATTAATAATAAAAAAATAATAATAATCCCACGTTATAATTAAAAATAAAATAAAATAATATTACTTATTTTTATTGTTATTATTATAAAATAATTATACTTTACAAGAAAAAAAATATAATATGATATAATAATAATAATATAATAATAATAATAATAATTTTATTATAAATTAATATTATTATTAAATTATATTATAATATTATATAATAATAATAATATTATTATAAATTGAAAATTGAAAATTATTATTATAGTTATAAATAATATTTGCTCAAAATAATAATACTAATAATATATTATTATTATTCTATAATACTATAATAATAATATTATTATAATATTATTATTCTATAATATTATAATAATATTATTATTATAATATTATTATTATTATAAAAATTATTATTAATAATATTATTATTATTATATGCGGGACGGGACGGGATTTGCGGGATCCCACCGGGATCGTGCTGCGTTTCGTCCCGCATAATTTTTGCGGGACGGGATCGGGACGGGATTCGCTATTTTGTCCTAAATCCCACCGGGATCGGGACGGGACCGGGACGGGATCGGGATTTGCGGGATTTGTGCCCACCCCTAATATATATATAATGTATGAATCATTTGTGCACATGCTTTAGGGTGTGCGCACAAATATTTATTCAGTGAAATTTGAAATATTATTTGGTGAAATGTGAGTATTGTTTAGGAGTATGTGAAATATTATTTGGTGAAATTTGAAACATTTTATATAAATTGTAAGTATTATTTAGGAAATTGAGGTTTCTGTTATTTGAAATGGATGAATAAAAAAACATAACAATATTCGGTAAAATGTTTCACATTTCACCGAATAATGCTTCAAATTTCACCAAATAATATTTCACATTCCATCGAATAATATTTGTGCACACCCGAACCACATCCTATATATATATATATTATTTAGGAAATTGAGGTTTCTGTTATTTGAAATGGATGAATAAAAAAACATAACAATATTCGGTAAAATGTTTCACATTTCACCGAATAATGCTTCAAATTTCACCAAATAATGTTTCACATTCCATCGAATAATATTTGTGCACACCCGAACCACATCCTATATATATATATATATATAGGGAAGCTTTAAAATGTAAAACATCCTTAACGTGTAAAATTTGCTTAACGTGTAAAATTTTGGGTTTAGGTGAAACTGGACACGCGGACCTGGTTTTTTAAATTAAAAAACCGAACCGGTGTTGGACCGTTGCTTCTTCATCGTCTCGCCTGCACACGCTCCATCCGGTCTCAGATCTCACTGCTTCAAGCCTTCAACCTCCACAACTGAGGCGGGAGACGGAGGCCAGCGCATCCATGGCCGGCCGCCATGGTCTCAGATCTCTCTGCCTCCGTCTCCTCCATGGTCGGCCTCCTCGCCTCCATCAGCCGCCCCGACCTCTTCTCCAAACTCATCCCCATCGACGCCTCTAGGTATCGCATCAATCACTCGATTCCACTCCTCAATTTCTTCAATTCGATGCGAATTCTTGAAATTCGATTGCGGAATCGCCAATTTGGGAGCCAGATTAGGTTCTTGAATAAGGACGACTGCGCGACCTGGGTGAATGGATTCGCGCCGCTAGCGGTGGACTTCGACGACCACCACATCCTCCAACCCTCTTTCTTCCCTCCACCGCGCCACACCAGATCTATCCTTCGACCTCTCCGTCTCGCCACTCCTCCACCTCCAGTTCAGATCCCGAGTCGAAGCAAAAACTAAGTTTTACTGCTCATGACAAAATTTGCCACCAACGGACTCGCCCTACCACCACGGTCCCGTATCTGCCTTCCCCTTGCTCCGCCGTGCCCTAGGCTGCCACCGGGAGCTTGCCGAAGTCCACTGCGCAACCGTCGTTTCTACAGGGGGTTAATGGGTCGATGTGAGGAAGAAGATGATAAAATTACAATATTTACCCATATTTTCCCTTTCTTCCCAAATATGCCCTTATCTAAATTTAATAAATTAAAAAATTATTCCGTAGTTTATAAACGCACAACATAATATTATATTTGCACAATTTAAAATTATATTTGCACAAAATAGTGTTTGAATGATTTAGGTTGAGATTGAAAACCTAGGGTTTGATTTAGGAGCGGAATTTGGGGCTTTTTGCCAAAAGCCAAATTGATTGAAATTGATGATATGATTGTGTTGTTGGGTTGATTTTGAGATAATTTCATGTTCATATCATTGTCAAATTGTTTATAGATCATTAGCTAATTGGATTTTAGGATTTTATAGTGCGATATGTTTAAGCATTTGGGGCTTTTTGACAAAAGCCAAATTGATTGAAATTGATGATATGGTTGTGTTGTTGGGTTGATTTTGAGCTAATTTCATGTTCATATCATTGTCAAATTGTTTATGGATCATGAGCTAATTGAAGTTTGGAATTTTATATTGCGATATGCTTTAGAATTTGGGTTTTTTTGCCAACGGCCAAATTGACTGAAATTGATGCTATGGTTGTGTTGTTGGGTTGATTTGGAGCTAATTTCATGTTTATAGCATTGTCAAATTGTTTGTGAATCATGAGCTAATTGAATTCTATAATTTTATTGCAATATGCTTTAGGTCGATTAGGTTCTTCTATTTTAGCATAAAAATCATAATTTAGCCTATTAGCTCAATTGGTAGAGCAATGTGCGTTTGCACAAAAGATGTGGGTTCAAATCCCACATAGGTTACATAATAGACAAGAGCGCAACAATCGCAAATTGTTAATCATGCACATTATAATCTAAGTTATGCACTTTTTAACGTTAATTATGCACATTTTAATCTTATTTATGCACTTTAATTATAAAAGCTTATACGTAAAAAAATCGATTTCAAACTTACATCTATCAACCTAAATTATCCGAGAGGTGAACCCAAACTCTCAAAAGTAAAAAAAAAACAAAATTAAAACATCGATTTCAAAAGCACATCTTTTGACTTATTAATGCGCATTATGATCTTACATTTGCACAATTGTATTCTTAATCTGCACAATTGTATCTTACTTTTGCACAATTGTAGTTTAAATTTGCACAATTGTATCAAACTTTAAATTTGCACAATTGCACAATTAAAGTTGCACAAATGCACTTTACAGTTGCACAAATGCACTTCACAGTTGCACAAATGCACTTCACAGTTGCACAAATGCACTTCACAGTTGCACAAAAGGTATCGAAAACGGGAAAAGGTGCATTTACCCATAAAATTAGACATATTTACCAATTTACCCATAAATTAAACATATTTCAATTAAAAAATTTTATAATTGAAATAGACACATTTACCTATTTACCCCATAATGAATTATTTGTCTGCACAAAATAAACTTATATTTGCACAATAAGATGTTATATGTGCACAAAAGCAAGTTATACTTGCACAGCAGAAAGTGCTATCACGGAAAAAAAATTCTGCGATTTTTTTTTTTTAAAAAATAAAAAATAAAAAATAAAAAAATCGGGTCCGAGAAGGGGGGGCAAGGGGGGCACACGCATGGACAGGGGGGCAGACATCCTACTCATGAAATTAGGCCCATTAGTAATTAAATTAGGCCCATTAGCTAATTTTACGCGATAAGCAAATTTTACACGTTAAGGAGTTTTTACATTTGAAGTAAACCCTATATATATATATAATTTGTGAACCTTTTTTACGTTGTAGTTTGTGAACAAATCTGGAGAACGATTGAGATTTAAAGAAAAAAAATAAAGAATAAAATTATTCATCTGAAATAACATGATTATTCGTATAAAACTTATAAGAATAATCACGTTGCAACAGGCTAAAAACTTTTATATGAAAAAACTGTTAATATATAGGAATAATTATGTTATGTTAGATGAAAAATTATGTTATTACGTAGGAATAATCAATCTGTCAACAGTTTACACCGATCGAAATCATATGCATCCCATATATTTATATAAACAATAGATCATATGTACACAACCCCTATTGTGGATCATGTTAACAAATCTAGGTCATTGAATTAAGAAGATCAATGAATGAGATAAAAAATAACTTCTTATAATTCATTGGTATTGAGAGATTATTCGTTAAATTATTTGTTGGTATCGTGCGATTTCGTTAGAATAAAATTTAAAATTTTAACACTATTTGTACAAGCAGATAATCACAAAATTATAGACGAATAATTATGTGAAATAGACGAATAATCATGAGCAAATAAATGAATAATTTCTGCGTACACGATCTGAATTGTGTACACCGGAACCAACCTCTCTCTCTCTCTCTCTATATATATATATATATATATATAGAGAGAGAGAGAGAGAGAGAGAGAGAGAGAGAGAGAGAGAGAGAGAGAGAGAGAGAGAGAGAGAGAGAGAGAGAGAGAGAGAGAGAGAGAATGGGTAACTTGTGCACAAGGCTTAGGGTGTACCTTGTGCACAATTGTGGGCCGTCGATCTAAATTGGATGGAGGGAGGAAAAAAGCCCACGTGTCCCGTCTGTTTGAAAAAAATAAATTAAAAAGCAAACTTCAACCCGCAATATACCAGCGTGTAGCGCGTGAGAACCCTAACCCCAATTTCTTATTCTCCTCCGTTGTCTTCACCGTTTGTACCCGTTGAACTAAGGAGACCCAAGAGAGGCGAGGCGGAGGCGAACACAAGGCAGAGGCTTCTGTGTTGCGGCGAAGGGTTGTTTTTGGTCGACGAAGGCGAAGCCGTGGCCTTCTAGCCCACAATCGCCGGTGACCACCATGTCGGCCTCGCCACCAGATCTCCGGCGTCCTCTCCGGCACTCGACGCCTTCTTCATCTTCGTGGAGCCCCGCTTCCGGTGGAGCCGAATAGCCTCAGATCCGGGACGCCAGCGATAGCGGTTCTCAGATCCGGGAGCCGAAGATTCGAGTTGTTGCGAAATCAGCCGTATGGGGGGCGATTTCGATCGCCGACCATGACGGAGGTGCGATCTGGGAGGCCGTCGGTGAGGCGAGGCGTCGCTGCCTCCTCCGATTGAAGGGCTTCTCCGATTGAAGGCATCGCTCCTCTGATCTGGGCTCCGGATCGAAATGGAGGCGGAACGAAGAGGAAGGAAGGAGTTTGAAGGAGGAGCGGGGCGATGGTGCTCAAATGCGATCGAAATAGTTAGGGCTTCTTCGACTGGATCTCACCTCCGCGTGGATTGGTCTCACCGCCGCCGCCGATCGATTCGACACGCTGCCCTCCCAATTGCCGTCGATCGATTCGCCTGGATTGCTCCCAACTCCTCCCGACGCGGCGTCAGTGTACATCACCGTCGGATTCAGAGGGCCTTCACCAGTGTCACCAATCAGCGGCGTCGATGCACGCTTCGTTCTCCCCTCCTCACCAGTGTCACCGATCAACACCGTCGATGCACGCTTCACCACTGTCACCGATCACCGATCGGATTCAGAGGGTCTGCTACCAACTCCGCTCTCCTCCCTCCCGCTGCTCCTTCCAGTCGATCTCAGAGCTCCAATCGGTGAGCCGAAGCGAAGGCTCAGCGACGGTCGGCTCTTGTGCTTATGAGGTCTGCCCCTTGCAATTGATTGGTGAAGTGATAATTTGTGCAACTACTCTTCAAAATTGATCTTTTGATTGTGTTTTTTTTTTACTAAAATTGTTCATGATTGCTTGAATAGCACAAGAGGAATACTAGTATTATGCAGCGAATCTCTAAAGATTATTCACCACAATCGTCGATTTCATGTTGTCCAATTTCGTTATTAGTTTCTAAATCTGTTTATTATTCGGTAGAATATCGAAAATTAGGTAGGGAAATATGAGATGGTTACTTTTATTCGGGTAGACATGAAATATTATTCGGTGATTCTGTAATGATTATTTGCAAATAATGCTCTCTGCAAAATTCGAAATATTATTTATCCAAAACTAAACATTATTCGGTGGAATATAAATATTATTCGTTAAAATCTGAAACATTATTCGTATAAACGAGGTTCGAGGTTTCTTTTATCTGAAATTGATGAACAAAAAACATTATTCGGTAGTATGTGACAAATTATTCAGTGGATTTGGTATATTTAGATATGAAATAGAGGAAAAAAGATAGCATAACATTACTCAGAAGCATGTGGCAAATTATTCAGTGGGATTGATAAATTTTAATCGGAACGAATTGAAAAAAGATAATCTATCATTATTCGGTAGGCTGTAAAACATTATTCGGTGGAATGGCGAACAAAATCAATTTGGTCTCACGAGCAAATCAACCATAATTATTTATTTTTTACAAAACCATAACTATTTTGTATATTAAAAAAAAACACCTAAAAAGGAAAAAACAAAAAATATAACAGGGGGGTGGGGTTTAGAATCACGCAATGTAAAGGGGAAGTGGGAAGTGGTTTTTGCTAGTGGGGTGGGTCCCACTATTTTGTAATTAAAAAAAAAAACCACTATTAATCTACACCATTAATTTTACATCAATCAAGGGCCGAGATATATGCACAAGATACACTTTAAGGTGTGTGCACAAGGGAACCACTCCCTTATATATATATAATAAAGAGATTTTCCTGTCAAACAACTCTTACTATATAAAATAGGGACAATATGAAATAGGGACAATATGAGCCACAGGGCCGTCCAATGGGTTTTGGAGGCCCTGTGCAAAACCTAGTTGAATGAGATGATATTCGACAAAAAATTTACATGAAATTTACATAACACTAACGTAATAAAATAATTTTTATTCAAAATAGCAACAAAGTACTTAATTTATCAAATAGTTCTTAATCAAAATAACAACAAAACACTTGAATTATCAAATAGTTCTTAATCAAAATAGCAACAAAACACTTGACTTATCAAATAGTTCTAAATCAAAATAACTCCATCCTAATTCTTCATATTATCATTCACTTGAAAAGCATCATCCTCCTAACATTGTTTGTAACAAAGCCTGCTCAATATCAATATAATTTTCTAAATTTGCTTGCTCAACCACATCAACAATAGGATTTCCTCCATTATCTTGTGGTTCTTTTAATACAAACTTATCAAGAGCTCATTTTTGAGACTTAATTAACTCATCAATTTTTCTCTTCTTATTACGTTTTTTACTTCCAGATTCAAAATTTCTAAATCTAGAAGACATGATTAATTAAATATTTGTCAATAATTCAACAACAACTAAATGCAGTACAAATAAGAATTGACACAAAACACAAAATTTATCAAGCTAAATGGATTGAAACAACCTGATATAAGAAATCAGACAATTGATTGAGCGAAGTGCGGGACACAGATCACACAATGGAACCTGCATAAACAATTTAACAAGCTAATTTAGAAATAAAAAGAAACTCATGTGGCTGTTCTGTCGGAATGGAACCAATTCAATCAAATTAGTGAAATTACATAAAGTAAGGAAGACCGAAGACAAAAACCCTAACCTGCTCCCTGCTGCAAACAGCAAACGCCAACACCGGCTGCACTCGACTGAACCCAGCGTCGTCGGCGACCTGCTGCAAACGCCAAGCCGGTATGACAAGACGGACTATGTGGTTGTCGGAATGGCAATGGAGTGTGGGCTGTCGGAGTTGGCTGTGTGGCTGACGGAATGAAGCCGCTAGGCCGGACTGTTGACTGAACCCGTGAACCTCCCCAGGGCCCGACATCCCCTTTTGTAGAGCCTTGATAAATCCGTTCAACCACCATTATTGGCTTAGATTTCGATAATTCTTGAAGAATGAATGAAGATTGAAGGTCTCTTGAGTGACAATTAATGAATTTGAAGAAGGCGAAGAGGCGAGCGAACGGCGTGGTTATTTCAATCTCCGCTTTCAATGCTTTTAGCCTTTCAATTAAGAAGAGAGGAACAGAGGAAGCGTGTCTTCAATTTTCTTTTTTTTAAGACTACCCTTGGGCCGAAATATACATGAGGCCCATTGGATTGTGAGGCCCTGTGCAAGTGCACACTTTGCACTTGCCCAGGGCCGGCCCTGATGAGCCATTAGATATAAAAATGTCAAAAGTCAACTACCATTGGTTCGAAAAAAGCGTGTAAAAATCTAATATTTACATTTAACGTTAAATATGAATATTAATTAATTAAACACTTAAAACTTCTAATCACCAACTATAATTTTATAGTATATTTTCAACGCCAAAAGCACATTTTAAAAATGAATTTACCACTTTATAGAATCATATTTCCATTTTTGTAGAACGAGTTATATTTCCATTTCTATTTTGAAAATTTTGAAATTATATTTGGTGCAAAAGTTAAAATGAATGGAAGATTTGAAATTAGGAGGTTTTTAGAAATTTTATAATAAAAAAAAGTTGGAAGATTTATTAACTTATTGCATTCGGAAAATTATATTTCATATGAAACACAGGTACATCAAATTGAAATTATGATAAGATTAAAAAAAGAAGCATTTAGCAGACAAAAATATATCCAAACACTTACATTTATAACAAATTTCTAGAATTTTTTACTTTATAAAACTTTCTGCCAAGCAATAACACAGTCTGAGTTTAATTATTGGTGATTAAGGCTGATCTGCCTAAAATAAAAAAATTAAGAAAAGAAAAGAAAGTCTTCTCTATCTTGGATTTGTGAGTTGTTTTTATTTTTTTATTTCCCTTTTAATAAAGGGTAAATTGCAACTAATATCCCAACCTTTAGGGATAGTTGATTTCAATACCCTAACCTTGTAAAATTTCACAAAATATCTTAACCTATACTATTAGTTGCACTTAACAACCTGGATGAGATTCTTAAATTTAAAAAATTACCCACATAATACAAATATTACAAAAATCGCCCATATTCATAAAATGTTTTCAATAAACTCCTAATAAATTTTAAAATTTGAAATTAAAAAAATCTCTTACAATTTAAGCCAACCCAACCCACCATCCAAAAATAATTATAACAGGTATATAAAATCTACTCCTTCAAAATATAATATAATTACTTTAGCATCTACTCATTTAAAATTTTAATATAATCAAACAAAATAATTATTTATTTATCTAAAAAACAAACATTATAATTAAAATCTAAATTTATATAAGTCTGTCTCGATACATGCCGATTTGTACATCTATATATTCCATATATATTATTTGATACAATATATACTGTATTTTTGGTTAATATTATGTTATATATACTAAAACTAATACATAACATCTTATAATGTATCACACATAAATTCCATGGTATTAAAAAAAATAATTCTATAAGAAATGTTTAACATAATAGTTTTACAAAAATAAAATAAAGTAGATTTAAAAAATAAATGGTAAAAGATATGATAACCATTTGCAATCAATAATTATATAATAAATATATACTAAAAATAAAATGGTAAAAAATAATAATTTTACCATATTATTTTTAATATATCTTTATCATGTAACTCTTTATATATTACAAACGGTTATCATATCTCATAGCATTTATTTATTAAAATCTACATTATTTTATTTTTGTAAAAGTATTATGTTTAAGATAAATAATTAATTATTTCGAGTAATTATATTAAGATATTAAATGAGTAAATGCTAAAATAATTATATTATATTTTTAAAGGAGTAGATTTTATATACTTGTTATAATTATTTTTGGATGGTGGGTTGGGTGAGCTTAAATTGTAAGAGATTTTTTTAATTTCAAATTTTAAAATTTATTAGGAGTTTATTGAAAACATTTTATAAATATGGGCGATTTTTGTAATTTTTATATGATGTGGGTAATTTTTAAATTTAAGAATCTCATCTAGGGTGTTAAGTGCAACTAATAGTATAGGTTAGGATATTTTGTAAAATTTTACAAGATTAGGGTATTGAAAGCAACTATCCCTAAAGGTTGGGATATTAGTTGCAATTTACCCTTTAATAAATGCCCTAACAAAAGAAAGATGTTTATTGTTTAATATCCGCCAGTTCGCCACCCACCGCGTCACCATAATAAAGATACAATAAAGTAATCCTTAAATAATTTAGATGCATAGGAATATAGGATTGGTTATTTTTTAGGTTGAAAAATTCAAAAGCGCTTGATATGGAAATTAATAATATAAAAATGGCACAGTATGCATCAGCCGCGATTTTTTTTTTAAAATAAAATATTGATAATATAACAAAATTAATAATATAAAATATTAATTAAATTCAGGATAAAATAAAAAAGGATAAAATTGATTAAGTAAATGAAAAATCTTAAAAATCTCTTCCATAAGATTATCTTATAAATCTTTCAGAAAATTATTTTGAAAAAATCCTTCTCATTTATTTTAACTCATTCCAATCGGTTAGTAAAAAAGAAGAAATTAATTAAATATTATTGTAAATTGGTTTAAAGATTGAAATAAAAATGGCTGGGTAAAATATTTCTCATTTAAAATAGTATATGTATATATAGATATTTTAAAATAATCTCATTAGAAAGGAAAAAAATAAGAGAAAATTTGCGCCGAATGCGCAAATTTTGGCCCAATTAGCGAAATATACACGTTTTTGTATAATTTGCCAAACTATACAAAACAGCACACGCGCACAAACACACTCCCTCACCCCCACCCCCGATACCACTCAACTGCTCACTCCCTCTCTTTCTCTCTCTCGTTTCTCGCTCTCTCCATCGCGGTTTCATCCGAGAAGCGTCGTTTCCCGGCCGTTTCGTGCTCGTTCTCGCCCGGTATTGAAGGTTATTCAGTATGGCTATCAGCGCAGGTAAGTGATTTGTTGATTTTGGACCGTTTCTGTGTGTTAGGGTTTTGATTATGGTTGATTATGCGTTGGCGAGGTTTTGCGATGTTGCGATTGGTGTCGTTAGGGTTGTTTGGGATGAAATGTGTGTTGTTCGTTCTGAATCGTACTAGTATGTGCGTTGTTGAGTAGTTACGACCTCTCTTCTGTAATGCTGACATCGATTTTGGCATCTCATTCCGTTCTTTTTGAATTCATCTCCACCCCTTTGCATGTCTACTATTTGTCGTCTTTGATTTTTGGCGTGGTATGGGTGTGGTGTGCGTGTTTGTGTTTGGGTTCATATTTCTGTGGGGCTGACATCCATTTGTCTCTTTGGTTATCTTGTTTTTGTTATGTTGACAGGGACCTCAACTGATCTCGATAACTACAAATGCAAATTTGATGTGAGTCTATGAAATTTATGTAGCAGGTGTTGTCATTTTGTTTGCCTCAAATGTTGACAGGTGTTTTGGTATTGAATCTGTATACATTTTTTTGCAGAAATTGAAGTATTGCATTCCATACAAAGAACGATTTCATGCCAGATCTAATCTATACTGCCGGCCTGCAGTTTGTGACATCATTAAAGAAGAGTTGCTGCCCTTGCACTACAAGATGTTGAAGGAGAGCTGTCTGGGATGGGTGCTTTCCCAGGGCAACAATATGATGGTTAACTTTCAGTTAATCCATCAAATGATGTTGCGTCAGGTTAAGACAAAGAAGAAGAAGGAACTATGGTTCAAAGTTGATGGACTGATAGCTCGTTTTTCTCTTGCTGAGTTCCATGTAATGACTGGTCTTCCATGTGAAGACCGCGTATGCAAACCTCCGAAAGCAGTGACTTTTTCTGATTTTCTTGGGATTGATAAATGCTCCCACGATGATTTGATGGATTGTTTCCGACAGATGAAGAAGACGTCGAAGAAGAAGCTATATATAGCAAGGTTGTTGCTCATCGAGATGGTTGTGTGTTATAGGCGGATAGACTACATCACTGAGGAAAATCTATCCCTTGCTTGCGATGACGAGACGTTTGGACAATATCCATGGGGCAGACAGTCCTATGAAGCTCTATTGAAGGCCTTGAAGAAGTCAGCTACGATGGATCGCAAGAAAGCTAGGCCTTCGTATGAGTTGTATGGATATTGGATTGCTTTCCAGGTATTCTGTTTACTTGTTTGATATATCCTTGCAATCAATTCTCACTATGTGTCAGCATTGAAGGTATTCCTCAATACGTGTCAGCATTGCATGTATTCATTACTTGTGTCAGCATTCATTACTTGTGTTTTGCATGACCACTTGTTTTGTTTTTACAGGCCTGGATATTGGAAGCCTTTCCGGCGTTGGCTGAAAAGTTTGCCTGTAATTTAAGGATGAATGATAGAGATCCTCATTCCTTGCACTGGGTTTGCAAGGTTAGGCACAGTTATGATGAAGCTGACGAGCTATTCGATGGCGACTTGGTAAGAGAAATATATCAGTGCTGACACCAACTCTGTCTTCTTATATACATGTGTTTTCTTATTTATATTTTTTTTGATGTGCATGATAGACACCGCTGTTTCCAAACTACGGAGAGTTTGCAAGAACCCCAGGCATGGGTTATATCGATGAAGAGGCTGACGATGTTTGTGATGCCATTGGTGAGCCTATGTTTTCGCAACCACCTACTGATATTCTGTATGATTGTCGGCATATGCGCAAGTATGCATATGAAAACAAGTTTTTACGTAATGATGGGTCAGAGATTGAATCATTTATGTCTTTTGAGTATGGTTTTGTTGGCGGAGAGGAAGAGGAGAGATCTGCTGAGATAGAGAAGCGAACGAACAGGAAACGTGAGGTTGACGAAGGAAATGTTGAGGGCAAATCTGTTGAGGTTGAGAAGGGGAAGAAGAGGAAAAATGCTGACACAGGAAAGCCTTCTAAGAAGAAGCAGAAAGGTACATCCACTGAGACCCAGGGGAAGAGAGTTGCTTTGAGGAGAGGGCGTTCTAGTGGAACTCCACCAACCAACCCTCAAGATGGGAGGAAGGCTGACATAGAAGTTATAAAATCAATCAGGAGGAAGGCTGAGAGGATTAGGAAGAAGGCTGTTGCCTTTAACAGTTGTGAGGAATCTAAGAGAGATGTGATTCTTTATGCTGACTCAGAGACAACCACACTGGATGCAGACATGGTATCCAAGGAGGGTGGTGCTGACAGGGAGGAGGCTGTTGGATATGCTTGTGATACATCTGACGAGGATAAACCTATTCAGTATATTTTGAAGAAGAGGAAGAAAGCTATGGGAAGTACAGGGAAACGTAGAATGTTGTACAAAAGTAGCAGTTCAAACAAGTCTTCCTCTATCCCCCAACCCCCTGTTGATGCGTGTCTATCCCCCGTTGAAGTTGTGAATGATGCCTGTAGAGCGATTGTACCGGTTGGTGAGGTGCAAGGTGAAGCCCAGGCTGACACAGCAAAGGCTGACCCCAATGATGATCAACCAGATGGCAACCAAGGTGTTGATGCTGACACTGAGAATGCTGACCCCAATGACGGCAGTGAAGGGGTTGATGACACCAATGTTGATGCTATCATTGAGAATGCTCTGTTACTTCTGAACAAAGGAATTGATGCTGACACTGAAGATGTTGTGGGTGATGGTCAAGACGGTGACACTATTGGTGATGAAAAGCTGGAGGTAGGTGCCAACAGAGACACTGGGGGTGATGACAAGGGGGAATTGTGGTGGCAACCGGAAGGGAGTGTTTGACGAGCATTCAAAAGAGCCAGGGTTGGATGGTGGTGATAAAGATGAAAATGCAAAAGGGCGTGTTGTTGCTGGTGAGGCTGACGCTAAATTCAACCCAGTTTGGGTACATGATTTAATTAAAAGGATTGAAAAACTTGAAGAGCTTCCTGCACGTGTAGATGATTTAGTAAGAAGGGTTGAAAAGCTCGAAGAATTGCCTGCACGTCTAAATGAGCTGGGCTCTCGTGTTGATAGGGCGGTTGAACTTGTTGCAATGGTGACAGACCTGATGGAAAAGTACAATTCACTTGAGAACAGGGTAACACTGCATGAATCTACTCTTGCAAGGTCACAGTCATCTGTCAACATTGATCAATCAAGTACCAAAGTGGTGAATGCTGACATGAAGATGGGTGTTATCGTGGAGGATGCTATTGCTGAGCTGGAAGCTGAGTTGGATTCACCCAAAGGTTGTAATCAAATGAAGACATCTTCCTGTGGTGATGAGAGAGATGAAGCCCAAAGAATTACAGGTGATGTGGTGGTTCCGGAGTCTATCATTCCTGTCACATTGGTTGAAGGACAGAGGACAATAGAGTCAGATTCAGTTCAATATGCTGTTGATCTAGGCCGTGATTCTGATTTGATGTCCATGGAGCCAAGAGGTGAAGAGTGTAAGGACAGCAAAGATGGAGCTCATGAAGATGCTGACAAGGGATTGCAGAGCACCAGTGAGGATGTAGGAGCTGACCTGCCAATGAAGCCAAGCAGTGAGGAGTGTAAGGATGTTGGTACCCCATTAGGTGGCCAGGTTGATGGGGACGAGAAGGCTGACATTGCAGTAACTCCACCTCCTACCATTGCACCACCAGGGACTATCATCCTTGATTCTCCTGAAGGCGATGAAAATGCTAACACGCTTCCAGCAAGCACCCCAAAGTAGTCGAAGAGATTGAAGAACTCAGGCGATCCAAGCGTATCCCAAAAGCGAGTACTTTTCTGACGAGTCCATTTGAGCAGCAAGAAAAGAAAGGAAGGTGGCCCAAGCACAATGTGAAGAAGTCGCTTTTAAGCGAAGATGATCATGAGTTCTTGTACAAAACTATGAGGAGTAATCAATATTTTTTTTTTATCTTTTTACTCGTTATATAATCATTAACTGTCTTGTGCTGACACCTCTACCTCTTATGATTCTGTGTTTAATTCATAATTTTTGCTTGTTTTCAGGGATTTTTCTGTCGTTGTTGCTTCCGGAAGAGTTGATAAATCCTTTTTTAAACCAATTCTTAACAAGGACATGTGGCTGGAGTGTTCGGTAAATGATCTGGCAGCAATTATATTTCATATTGTTTGTCTTTTGGTTTTTGTTTATTGATATTTGTCGTTGTATACCTAGTGCTGACAGTAGCTTGTTACTGTGTGTTGTAGCATATTGAAGCAGGGTTGTATTATTTGAGGAAGAGGATCCATGAGGAAGCCGATAAGTATGCAGAGTTCATTGTCCTTGATTGGCTTTTCTATCAGAACTACCTGCCAGCTTGTGCTAAAGCGTACAAAGCAGATTCGCCTGTGTCAGACATGATTGAGAGCTATTTCCTGGGTCTTTTCCCTGACCAGTATGGCAAACCATGGGCGTCTGCAAACAAGATTTACACACCCTTTAATGTCATCAACAAACACTGGGTTGCCTTAGAGATCATAATTGATCAGAAGGTGATCAATGTATATGACTGCAATGTCTATGGTGTCGGCAAGGGTGTAGTAGATGCAGAACTGCAGCCTATTGCTCACTGGCTTCCTATACACTTGGAGAAGTGCGGAATATATGAAAAATTTAGCACCACACCATTTGAGATAAGGAAGGTCCCTGACATGGTCCATGATAAATCTGGGTTTGTACTCTTACCTAACTTTTATATTAATTGTTGACATACATTTACTTTCTGTTTATCTGTTGTTGACACACCCCTATTTGTCTGCGTTTGTGAGTGGGTGCAGAAGTGCTTGCGGGGTGTTTACAGTGAAAGCAATCGAGGCTGTTGTATTTGGCGGAGATGTCACCACAATCACATATGAGAAGCTATCCTGCTACTACAGAGAGCTTATTTGCTCAGACTTGATCAAGGAGTCTTGGAGCTTCATAATTTGAGCAATGCTGACACTATCATTCTGAGTTCTTAGTTTAAGTGACATTGTAGTTGGATATGAAGGTGGATATTAACTGTATGTATTTTGTTGACATCATTATTCTGGGTTTGGATATTAACTACTTCCACTGAACATCGTTCGCGTATATTGAAATGTATGTATTTTGTTGTGTTTAATGTACTTATTCGGAACTAAGCATCTGTTTTTTTACATTAGATCGAATTTGATATAGTCTCCAATCACATACAATGTAAAAAATCCAATATGACATACAACAATGCTGAAAAGAAAGTGCAATGAATCTTCTTGAAAACATATGGGAATGTATCAGTGTCAGCATCAGGTTTATGATATGCAATATATATAACTGGGAGGGGGGGGGGGGGCGTTTCTAAGTGATTGTATCCTAGAAGTATATGATATAAAGCGAGCCGGTCTCAAGCAATGCTGACACCATCATTTTCTGGAGTACTTCAGTCTTCTCTTTAGCTCACACTTAGGCAACAGTCTATTGGAGGGAGGTCTTCCTGGTCCCCTCTTAACAACAGGAGGGAAACACTTTATAGATCTTATTGCTGCAGGGACGCCTGATTCATCCTCTGTCAGCACTGGGTATATTGTTTCAGCATAAGCTAATTTCCAAGCATCAGTTGTGTAAAATCTGGCAACAAAGTCTGATACATTTGCCTTAACCTTCATGATGGCTGAAAGAGCATGAACACATGGGATCTTCTCTATATCGAAAAACTTGCAAGTGCATGTTTTTGCTGACAGGTCCACTATTGCATGAGACCCTTGCCCTTTTACTTCAAATTTATATTCATCCAGCCTCTGAACTTTGTATTCTCTAGCTTGATCTTGCAGGTTCCTAATCAAATCAAGTACTGCTGGTGTCAGCGTGTCCTCATGTTTGGATGCCTTTTCTCTACGCTCTTGGAACCATTCCCCGAGTTTCTCTCTAGCAAAATTCAACAATGCAACAATAGGGTAATTTTTCTTCCCCTTGAAGATGGAATTTAAGCTCTCTGCATTATTAGATGTCATCATGTTGTATCTGGTGATTGGTGAATGTGCTCTAGCCCACCTATGTACTCCTGCTGACACTAAATAGGTCGCCATCTTCGGGCAGCTTTCCCTTATGCGGTTAAAATATTTGTCGAACTCCCCAGTACTATAACTATCCGCTGCTTTCTTGAACCAATTTCCCAAGTATCTTTTCTTGAATGTGCTTCTAATGTTTTGTTCCATGTGCCATCTACAAAGGCAGTGATGTGCACTGGGGTAAACCAAGCCAATTGCTCTTGCAATGCTGACATGTCTATCAGACACAAACACCAGATCATTTGATGGAGGAACAACCCTCATCAGCTGGCGAAGAAACCACTCCCAAGAGCTGTTGTTTTCTGTGTCAGCAATGGCAAATGCAAGGGGGAAAATATTTCTGTTTGCATCTTGCGCTACTGCCCCAAGCAAAGTCCCTTTGTATTTCCCAGTTAAAAATGTTCCATCAATAACAACAACCTGTAAAATAATGATCATAAGTTGTGCGATGACAAAGGAATATTCAAAAGTGATCTGTTCTGACACTGATAAGTTTATACCTTTTTCAATGCAGGGAAGGCCCGAATGCACTGCCCAAATGATAAAAATAAGTATTTAAACCTGCCATCATCATCTGTTGACATCAATGCAACAGTTCCATCATTCTTCTCCATAATCATGTGACAAAATAATGGCAAGTCAGCAAAATTTGACTCCGGTGTCCCTCTGTCCCTTTCTTGTGCAATTCTTCTTGACTTCCATGCTGTCCAATAACTAATGGGAATTCTTTTTTCAGTCCTCATTTTATCCATTATCTGCTTTGGATTTAGCCGCTGCTGACACTGTAATAATGCATACATTAGAATGAATGATGTGATACCTGAACTGAGTGTTACTTTGATGATAAAATATAGACACTTACACTGGCTGGATTATGCTTGCTACCACTGAGGAAGGTGCTTGCCTGCAATTGCTTGTTCTCACATCCCATGTGCATGTGTGCAAACCATTGTACGCTGACACCTCGTAGCAATTCTGAGAAACAGTATTTACGTGTAACTTCCATCTGCAGCTTGTATCCACGCAATGCGCCCTAAAATACTTGGGTTCAGATCTCGTTACTCGGTACCCAAATATTTCTGTCACCGATAATATACGTAAAGCATCCTTCATTTCCTTCTTTGATTCAAAGGTTCTCCCAATGTACATTGTGCTGGATGAGGTATTGTTGAAACTACTCATGCTAGAGTTGTCATCCTTGCAATCTTCAATTGTTTTATCTCTACTGCGCATGGAAGAGTACAGTCTCCTCCAGGTGTCAGCATCACAATCAATGTCATTATCATCCTCCATATCATCATTCATGTCATCTGACCCCACCGTCTGCATTTGAGGGTCGGCAATCATATGATTTTGCTCCCTGTCATACTCAATCAATCCAACTGATTTCACACTCTCCCTGTCAGCTGTGTCAACAATTGCAAGTGGTTGTGCCTGTATGCTGACACACAACTCAACAGCATAGTCTACACCATCTAGTGCTGATATATCGAGGAATTCTTTCAAATCAGTGTCACAATCAACTATAAGTGGGGCTTTGAGCTTTTTGCATGGGTGCAAATGACTAAATTGCAATTCAAGAACACTGTCTACATTGAATCTAGTGCACACCTTTCTCTTCAAGTCTTGTAGTGTTGTTGAATCATATAGCAAAAACACCTTTGATGTTGTATTTCCAACAAATTCCAGGCCTGTGTCAGCAAACACCCATGATCCACCAAATACTACTGTAATCACATGAGGTTCCATTTATGATTGACCTATCAATTAAATAGAGACAATATGCAAACAATCAGTGTCACAATGAGTTTACTCTGATTCCATGTCAGCATGATAGATATAAGTTAGATACAGGCAATATATATACAAGTACAATGAATTGCATTTGATTCCGTGTCAGCATGATAGAAATAAGTTAGATACATGGCATTTATTTACGAAATCTCAGACAGTGTCAGCATTATACAACGAGGCTAGAAATCAAAACAGATCTATGTAGAACAATTCAAACAATTAATTTCTTTCAATTCATTCAAGTACAACATTTCGAATTCATCCAACAGAGATATTTTAAGGATCGTGATGTTGACAGATCTAGCAGATCGACGAAGAACCTGAAACTCTATATATTGTTGACGACTTACTGTGATTTGTATCGAAACAGTAACAACTGAAGTCGAAATTACAAGATCTACACTATACGAGTTCATCTATTGGATATAAAACGAAATTTACAAACGAAATTTACAGATCTATGAACGACAGATCTACCAATTATACGAAGGGTGACATCAAAACCACAATTCAGTAATGCTATGATATTAGATAGATGTAGTGATAGATGTAGTACCGAAAATTGGCGTTGATCGGCGTTGATCAATACATACAGGCTACCGCGATCGAAAATCGGAGGGAGGTCTATCTCGTGTCAGCGTCGGAGAGATCAGGGGGAGGGGTGCGCGTGTCCCGTGTAGTATTGTGTATATTTTGGCAAAATTCCCAAAATCGTGTATATTAGGCTAATATGGCCTCCATATATGTATATTTCGCAAATCGCCCCAAAAAATAATATCATTGTAACATTTTAAAAACATTTAACTAAATATAATTTGATAAAAATCCAAGAAGAGAATAATATGTTGACAGAATGATTTTACCTTAATATATAAAGATTTACATGTAGATATAGATTATATATTAATTCAATGTTTGATTTAAACTTATTTGTTAAAACATGTAGAATATGTTAAGGAATATTTTTTTTACTATAATCTATATCTATATTTGATTTTTTTTCCCCAAAAATTTCATAAAAAAATACAAATTAACAAAATATTCATCAATTCAAACTTATTATCAAAATATTAGTCCGACCTTCGATCGGAGACAGGCGTGCGGAGATGGGCGAAGACTGCCTTCTATTGGAGGTGGTGGTAGGTTGTGGTGGTTGTCGGGAGGAGATGTCAATGCCTGAAGAGGAGGAGAGTGAGGTGGTAGTGGTTTTTGATGCCAGCGTCAACAATCTCCCCGACTGTTGCAACTCCTCTTTGATTATGGGTAGAGGTAGAAGAAGGTATGTCTTTAAAAAAAAATTATTTCAACAAAAAGTGCGGTTTCTACAAGATTAATGTAGATGATAAACTAGAGCATTACAGATTGGACTAAGGAAGAGCAACACAACACAAAACAACAGTCAAATGCTACAAGAAGGGTGAGACCCAAATGGACCAGACCTCCTGCGACTATCTACAAGATTAATTTAGATGGTTCTTTTACCCACTCTGGCAAAAGCCAGACTTGGGGAATCATTCGTGATTCTGAAGGCAATATTATTGATATTTTTTCTAAAGAAGCTAATGTTGGGTCAGCAATCCAAGCAGAAGCCTCTGCCATGATTCTAGGTCTTCAAAGAGCAAGACAGAAGGGACTAAGGAAAATTATTCTGGAAAGTGACAACCAAATTCTGGTAAAAGCATCCAATAGAGAATAGTCGCCCAGATGGGAAGTTCTACATCAAATTGAAGAAATCCAAAGGCTTAAAGCTGAATTCTTATCAGTGGAGATCCAACATATATTTAGAGAAGTAAACCATATTGCGGACTATATAGCCAAATCAGGTGTAATTACTAACTTACCCTCTATTCCCTACCATAGGGATCTCTGTAAAATCATCCTTCAGGATGATTCGGGAGTTAGGATATTTGTTTAGCAACGGCTCCCAATGTTTTCCTACTGTATAAAAAAAACAAAACAAAAAGTGCGGTTTCAAATCACGCGTTATGTATTTTTTTTTAAATTTAAACACACATAAAACTAACGCAGTTTCAACCTGCATTTTATATTGTTCAATTTTACATTAATAAAACGTGGTTTTAACCCGCGTTTTTCTGTCCCTTCTGACGAAAATGAATATTTTGGTAGATATTTTGTTAATTTGTTATTTTTTATGAATATTTTGGAAAAAAATCTCTATATTTTACATAAACTCTTAACGTAAAACATTTTTTAAAATATAATCAAGACAAAATGGGCATGTCATCCTATTAAGCAAATCGCAATAATCAGTCCAACGGGGGGTGTACCCTGAGCAAGAGCTTATGCTATGAGCGGGAGGAACGTCATGGGAGCTTTATAGTTCAAACATACTAGGGTGCATTGATACAACGTCACAAATACATGTCCATCATCCGGCAAAGCCATCCAACACCACTCAGATGCATTGATACTCTAACACCCCTTTTATAACCCAACGGAATGCCACAACGTCATCGATTTCTCGAACTTTAATGTCTTTGTAACCACCTTAGGCTTATAGGGCTTCGACCATGCTCCCATAAACAAGATGATAATCAATTAAATAATATAAATGAAATTACAAAGCATAAGACTCGGAATATAAAAATACCACCTCTTTATTAAACTATCCTCTAAAATTGAGGAAGTAATTTACAACTTTATAGTAATACCGCGGAAGACTTTCAAATGAAAGAAAATATTTAAACACCTATACAAAATATCTAGAACTTTAAAATTTAAACACAATGTTAAAAATAACTTAAATGTCTTCTCACATTCTCTTCTAAGACTCGACCTAAACTTGCGAAAACTGGCTTGGCGTCCAGATACGATGAAAGACATCAACCATCCTAATACTGGACGGTTAGTTCATGAGAACTAGCGCAAATGATGGCTAAAAAACTGGGACTACTCTGAGCTCAAACTCAGTGACCATAATAAGATATGAATCTAAACCCAAATACGATTATTGTGAATATTTTTTGTAGGCTTAACATTTTAAAAGAACGACTCCTATTGACGATGACATAGAAAATAAGCCTATTAAATAATACAGGTATAAGGTCATAAATAGGCCACTCAACGCAAAAGACATCTGGCCCCACTACAAGAATCATCGCGAGTAAAATACTCGGTCAAAGCCCCGATCAAAGCCAACACCATCAAAATCCTCAATCCACATTTCCTCGCGATTTAGATCTTAGTATAAACCCACGTAAAAGCAAGGGCGGATCCCCCAAATACCTCGTGGCTCTCCGGGATCCTAGCAAGCAGCTCGCTGACTCAAGCACCTCACCTCCAATAGCACCACAAGTATTGCCTATACCCCTAACCATGAGGGCATGCATTACATGTGTTCTATGTAAAACCACGAGGTCGCTAGCCAGCTGCTCGCTTGGTTTCCGTATAAATACCCCTCTCCGACCTCAAAGACAGGGATCCGATTCAAGAGAGAAAGAAGAAGAACTCTGATTATCTCCCGGACCTAAAGCTCCCGAAGTTGAGTTCTTGAGGTCTTTGATCAGAGAAGAACTTTCTTGGAATAAGAACATCACCTGACTTTCTCTCAAGCCGACTGGATAGCTCAAACCCCGGCGAAGCCAAACGTACCACCATCATCGCTTGGACCAATACACGCTTAGTTTGATCATAACCCCTTATGGTTAAGGCTTGCAGGTATTCTATGACATTTTGTCGTCATGATGAGGTAATAAGTACAAGTGAAATTCCATGATCGCGTTACTTCCTTGGCCTTCCGGCACTAGGCAAGCGTCAGCCCCCATACATAGTCTTACGACTTTGCGGAGACCTGTGTTTTTGGTAAATAGTCGCCCGAGCCTGGTCACTTCGACCCCCTTTGTGAGGAGGCACCCCTTCTCCCGAAGTTACGGGGCTATTTTGACGAGTTCCTTAGAGAGAGTTGTCTCGCACCCCTAGGTATTCTCTACCTACCCACCTGTGTCGGTTTCGGGTACAGGTACCCCTTTGTTAAAGGTCGTTCGAGCTTTTCCTAGGACTATGGCATGGGTTACTTCAGCGCCGTAGTGCCTGGTACTCGAACATTATAGGCATTATAGGCATTTTTAGGTTAGTTAGGTTGCATTTAGGTAATAAATTGTGGTTAAGTTGCATCTTGTGATTATTTTGGAAGAATTCGGATTTTGCGCAAATTTGTGGTTATTTTGCAGAATTGAATCTGAATACCATTGAGAGATGCAATATCTTGGGAAAGAGATGCAAAAGACATTGGCATGGAGCACTCGAAGCAAGGAATGGAGAAGAAAAACTTGGATCTCTCTCGACAAGGATAAGAGGAGCTGGCGGCGAGATATGCCGCGACCGCAGCAGGCGTGCCGCGGCCGCAACAATGGATGTGTGCAACGGGTTTGGAAGAGCCGCGTTCCGCGGCCGCCGCATTGTTCACCTGAGCGCCGCGTTTCATTTAATTAAATCCCTAGTTATGTTGTTTTGTTTTGTGGCTGACTTAGACTTTTTAAAGGCCGAATGTTGTTAGTTTTGAATCACTTCTATTCTATTCCACGTTCTATAAGACAATTAGAGATTGAGCGATGTTTTCCATGAGGAACTAAACTCATCTGTTCTGCCTACAGTTTGAAGCTTTATTTTGATTGATTATGAGTTTCTAATTCTCGTTCCTTATCTTCTATATTTGAATGCTTCAACTTCTTTATGCTTGATTGCTTATTGTTTTGTTCTATCTTCTCTGGCCAACCAGTTAGATCAATTCAATTGCTATGGTTCTGTTGTGAGCCTATTTTGCCATGTTTTATACTTACTTTTATATCGATTTCTGCATACATTTCATGCATTTGGGCTAGAATAATACAGATTCTATGTAGTTTATGCTTATTTGCCAAATTATGGAGTCTACACTAGTTTCTGTTTAATTTCGCAGAAACCGAGGCATTTTACAGCAATTTAGAGAAAGGAAGGAAAGCTCGAAGTCAACTACAGAAAGTCCCAAGGTCAAGAAGCAGCTGAACCAGGACAAATCGAGCAAAGAACAAGAAAGAAGCAACTCGACAAGTCTGGGCGATATCGACTAAACTTGGTCGATATCGAGTAACTCAGTCGGAATCCAGAAGTCGAGCAGAAGCCACTCGAGGAGCCCAGTTCTACTCGATGTCGAGTAGACTTACTCGAAGTCGAGTACATGTCGACGAGCCCAGAATCTTGCCCGAGCTCGAGTGAAACCCAGGAGAAAAATCCTACTCGACGTCGAGGAGTTTGGTCGACGTCGAGGACATTCCAGTCGAGTACGAGGAAGAATCCGAGCATGAGGAGTTACTTGCAAGCGAAGGAATGACAAATCTATCAACATGGAGTCAAGATCTATCAAGATGAAAGGAATCTATCCACATTAGCTTTATTTCCTTTTAGATATAATTATTTTATTTCCAAGTTTTATCTTAATGTTTTAGATAGAAAGTTTACATATAGATAGATGATTCTTTCCTAGATTAGCTAAGAAATGAACACTATAAATAAAGCCTTAGGGGCTGTTTTCTAGGCATTCCAATTTAGTCCCAGTTCAAGTCATAGAGAGAGAGAGAGAGAGAGAGAGAGAGAGAGAGAGAGAGAGTTGTGGCCGAGAGAGGTTGGAGAAGTTGAGAGACGATTTGGCTTCGATCGGTTGTAAGATTTCTTTGAGTTTATTTAATGCAATTTAGTTCCTTTTTGTTATTTATGCGTTTCTTGATGATGAAGAGCGAGTAGTCACCCAACTTCTAGGGTCTGGGTGAGCCCGACGATAGCCATGTAAGGTGATGCGGTAAAGGTACACTCTTTTGATGCGAATTCGTCTTCTATCCCTATGAGCATATGATTCTTTTGCGAAAGTTGAAGGTGATCCTTGTTTGTGTTATTGAAGCAAAAATGATCTTAATACAACTTGGATTAATTATGTGAAAAATGGTTAGTAACAATTAGGGTTTATGCGAAAGCCTCTATCTTCCTATTTGTTAATAACGAAAGTTATTTGATGAAAAAACATGATCTTTTATGCCTTTATGTGTTATTTTACATGGTTATCGTTGTGGTGTTGAAACCCTGATCTTGGAAGTCTTTAGTCTATTTATTTTATTTCATCAATTTCGCGTTCTGTCTTGCGAAATTTTCAAATTTTGTTACGATGTGTACTCGACATCGACAACAGTTGGTCGACATCGGGTAAGTTTGGTCGACGTCGAGTAAGTTTGCTCGAGATCGACTACTTCGCTTTCGTTTTCGCTTTCTATTCCTTTATGTTTTCTATTTTACTCGACAATGTGGTCGATGTCGAGGACACTGATCGACATTGAGGAATCTTCTGGTCAAATTCGTGCTGAGTTTGGAATTGAAAAGGCGGGCGCTGACACGCTTCCTCGTGGATCGATCCTGACTGCCTTCTACTAAAACGGGAGAAAGTCTTGTATTTATTTGCTGAGACAGGGAGTCAGTTTTCTTGATATTTTATTTATATTTCATACTTGACCATCCTCCCGCAACAACATATTCTGTAGATTCCTGATTGTGAACCTTAACCCAAGTAGCAAATTTGTCCCTTTAGGACTGATTGAACTAATTGGATAAGTAGGAAGTGGGATGTGTTATTAAATCCCTCTTTAGGGACTGCAAATACCTTGGCTAATCTCTGGACATAAAGCTATCAATTGGGTTAAATCCTTCTTTAGGGACTGTTCGATTGATAAAGGTTTCTAGGACTGATTGGACTAGTAACTATATTAGGTCGGGACAAGGGCACACATAGGAAACTTAATAGGACGAGAAAAAGTTACAATGATCGTTTCAACCAAATAAAGTGGAAAATTGTAGGTAGAACTGCTTCTCTTAATTGTTTGAATCACGACCATTTACTCTTGCTTTCATCAATCCGCTTTGATAAAAGGCGGATCTTTAACACTCACAAAAACCCCCCATTTGGTTACTTTAATCGGCACTGTAATCACATACTTGTATGTACTGTCAATGGAATGTCATCCGGGGGCATCATGTGGAGAAGTTTAAACCTCCCCGAGTGAACGCTCCATGGCTTCACCCATTCATCTTCCCGAGCTCCAATTGGCCTGCATAAGGGAAGGCATAAAGAAAATGTACATACCTCATTATCATATCTCTTCCGCTTCATTGGTTGACTTGGTTGTGTATCTCCACCACAACAGAACGGTGGAGGAGGAAAATATATTTCCTCCTCATCCTACAGAGCTTCATGCCACTTTGCTAGGACCCCATACTTAAATATGAACATCGGTTGCTCAAAATTGTCAGGGATGGTGATAGTACGCATTTAGGTAGGCATATTAAGATGCATTTCACATGATTTAGATGTGCATAATAGTATTATAATACATGATTCAGGCTAGATTTGCATTTATACTTGTGCTGTTGGTAGAGTCGGAAACTATATGCTTTTATGGATTATTTCAGGTATATATGGATCCGACGAGGAATGAGGAAGCTCATGGATGAAGGAAGAGTGAAGAGGAGGAGGAAAAGTGAAGAGCACGGGAGCAGAATCGAAGTTAGAGAGCCTAAGTGAAGAACAATTAAGCAGAAGTTGTCGCCAGACAAGCTGAACTCGTAATGCACTTTCTGGAGGCCTTGGTGGTCCGATTGACTATTATAAGAATGCGTTGGAAAGCTCTTTCCTAGATCTACAAATTTTATGTTGATATCGAGACCAAATTCGAAAGAGCAAAATCGATGTGAACAGGAAAGCTGCCCCACGGCTCGTAGCTCAGACAAACGATTTCGCAATCGCTTGGCCGCCCCTCGGCCTGGGTTGGTTGCCCCGCGGTCTCTGCAGAAACGCTGAATCTTTTGAATGGACTTTTTATCTCTTTAATTAGGGTTTTAGAAGAATTATTAGGCCGACTCTTTTGAAGCTTTTTAAAGGCGTTTTAGGGTTTTATTTTAATCATCTAATTCCTTACTCTTATACACTTTGAGATTATCAATTGAGAGAACCCTAAAGAGGAGCCTCCATGTCCATGGAGTGCTAAACTATTTCGTTTCGTCTATGGATTGAAGCTTTGGTTTGATAAAGTTGTGAGATTTCTATTCTTGTTCTATTCATATTGATTCGTATTGATTCGTATTGATTCTTTTGCGAATATTATTGATTTCTTCTAGTCCGTACAACTAGTTGAGATTATTGCTAGGATTTTGCAGATTCCTCGTAGCGAACCTTAATCCATAGTAGCAATCATGCCTTTTTAGTACTCGTAGGACTAAACTGGTGTGTAGAGGATCAATTATATGTTAAATACTGACTCGTAGCTTGTTGTTGCATGTATCCTGGTTAATCCTTAATCTTAATCCTACTATTAGGTTATATCTTGACCGTGTTAGGGTTATCTAATTAGTAAGAGTTACTAGGACTCGTAGGACTAGTAATTTACACAAGATCAGGACAGGAACAATAATAGGATGAAAAGAGAACTTGAAGAAGAATTGATGATCAATCAACCAAACTAAAAGTGGATGTTTATAGATGAAACTATTTTCTTAAATATTATCTCTATTAACTTGTTCATAGTTTATTTTCTTTACTTCAATCACCAAAACCATCCCTTTTCTCCTAATTGGCAAGTATTAGGAATACTTGATTCTCTATGGGATCGACCTCTTACTTACTTGTTATACTAGTTTGTGAGTTTGAGTCATACTTTGATAGACACAACGATAGTTTCCTCCTGTCAGATGGCCTTCACCTTGTAAGGTAAAAGCGACCTTAGAACACCCTTGGCAACAATGTCTGCTTTCTTCTCTTCTAGTGCTATTTCGTCTTGGGATCCTTTATATGGTTCATCATCATCATCAACAACAACAACAACCCAATATATCCCGTCCTAGACAGGGTCTGAGGGGTCTCATCGTACGCACTCTTTCCCCGACAAAGTCGAGATGGTGTTTCCACATGAGTCAGAAGGCAGGACGAAACACAGAGAGGAGCCCACAACACAAGAAACATACTAAGACAAGGAGGAATAAACATCACCACATAAAGAAATATAGAGAGAGATAAACACACAAAAGACTCTAAAGCCACTAAAGAGTGTATGGTGTGAGCGACATGAAAGTAAGAACGATGGAAGACAGGACAGAAGAGTGGAACATAAGACCCAACTGCTATTCTCGTGTTCTAATAGCACTCCTCCACTGCAACCTGTCACGAGTCAGCTCCTCCGTTATCACCTCCTCCCACCTCTTCTTCGGTCTCCCTCTCCCTTGACGACCACCACTAATCACCAGGTTGTCACATCAGCGCATGGGCGCACTTGGATCCCTCCTCTGCACATGGCCAAACCATTCGATTCTCGATTCCCGCAACCTCTCCTGAATACTCGACACCCTCACTCTATCTCTGATGGACTCGTTTCTGATTTTGTCACGTAAGGTAAATCTGCACATCCACCTAAGCATCCTCATCTCAACCACCATGAGTTTCTGAACCTGTGCCTTTTTTGTCGCCCAACACTCCGCCCCATACAATATAATCGGTCTAACCACCAATCTGTAAAACTTGCCCTTTAGTTTGAGTGGCACATTCTTGTCACAAAGAACCCTTGACGCTGCCCTCCATTTCTTCCAACCAACTTGAATGTAATTCGAGGAATGAAATTCGAGAAAGGATATACCTGGTTGTCGATATCGAGTGGGTCAATTGGCTCGTTGGTAGAAGGGCATGGTCTTTTAGACTGAATGGAAGCCTCAAGCCTTCGCATTTCGTCTTCCAGCCGGGCTATTTCCCTTAATCGTGCCTCCTCATGTGCAAGCCTATTTTGTCGTCTCAATTCTTGGAACCATTCTTCCCATTCGGGATTCCCTTCGACAAAGTCTTCCATCTTTGTTCCTAGTCTTTGAAATCACAATCAAGAACACAAATTAGTAGTAAAAGCTCGGCACCCAGTTGGTATTGGTGAGGTAGGTGGTAATAGGGTATGTGATAGTAACAAGAAAAAGGGATGGGCTACCCCTAATTCTTAAACACAACTAAGCTAGGCGCGATTGATATCTCCCCGACAATGACGCCAATTTGACGAGAGAGTTTCTCGACCAAATACATTTGTAGTCAAGACCCTCGCTATAGTATAGGGGAGTCAGGTTCGTCATCAGGAGAGAAGTCAGCGCTTCTGGTTTAGTTGGTTTCGGGGTTCGAGGAAGACGACTTGGCTTGAATTCTTTGAAAAACCAGCCCCTAGGGCTTTATTTATATAGTCCACCATCCTTGCTATCTAAGGAAGGAACAATCTATCTCTATCTAAATTTATCTATCTATATCCTAAGATAAAACATTTATAAATAAATAAATAAAACAAATAAAATTCCCCCTAGGTAAAATAGGATTTAACCAATGAGGATAAATGTTCATATAATGATAAAAGATCTTTAACTTCGGCCTTAAGTAACTTCTCTCAAATTCGGATCCCTAAAACGTGTCTGCGACACTCGACATTTCCAATCGACGTCGAGTAGATTGTACTTGATCTCGGGCTATCTTTTAGTTGTCGAGTGCTCTTTCTATTCGGACTCGAGTGTGGCTTTCGTCTCTAGTCGACGTCGAGTACAGTGGTCGACGTCGAGTACCTTAGTCGATTTCGAGTCCTTTGTCAGCTTTCAACATTCTGCTCTGTTTTAAAACACAATTTTCTGAGTCCTCGTTCATTCGATTGACGCATATGAATAGGTGTTGGAAAGATATTTTCGAGGGCTACAACTCTTACGAAGACATCAGAACTTGATTCAAAATTATGAATGGTGAAAAGTGGCATTTTCTCCAGCTGCACCATCCTATGCTCTTCCTTAGCTTCTCCAATGTCTTCATGACTTTCCTTTAAACTCCAAAGTGCGTCCGATTTCTGCGAAATTAAAAAGAAACTTTTGTAGACCTCCATATATTGCATTATATACTTTCTCAACCCAAAAGTATATAATGCATACAGAAATCGATATGGATGTAAGCGAAAAAACATGGTTAATTGAGCGCACATCAACCAGCATTCAGCGTAGAGAGGGTTCCTGATATTATTAACGATGAAACCGGGTATGTATATTTTGTTACTTTCATAGGTACATTTATCAGCATGTATAACAATTATTAATCTTCTAGATTCTATGTAATTTTTTTTTGCAGGTGTTATTGTGGTATTTTTGTCATCAAGGCGATCGAAGTTCTTATGTTTGGTGGTGATATTAGCATGTTTACTCAAGTTAAACTTTATAGGTATCGTGAACTAATGTGTGTAGATCTTATGAAGGGGACCTGGATCTTCAAAATTTAGGAAAATTACACTGCTGATATTAGTATGTTTACAGTGTTAATATTATGTTTGTAGTTTGTTTATATTAAATGTGTATGTGGATAATTAAATATTTTGAATATGGTAGGGATATTATACGCTGACAACAACAATTGTCTAATATGTGTATGTATGATTATATTTCAGCTACTTGTCATGCTTTTGTCACCTTTCTATCATTTTTTGTCAGCTTATGTCTCTTTGTTTGTTTGAGAATATAAATAAATTTTGTCGAAAATATGAACTGATTATGCTGACAAGGGAACTTATATACATGCTTATATTGTCAATTAAGTTATGTTTCATCGTTTTCAGCTTATGTTTCTTCATTTATTTGATAATATAAACGAATTTTGTCAAAAATATGTGCTGATTATGATGACAATAGAATTTATATAGTCAATATATGCTGTTATTATCATGCCAAAAGATTTTATTAGAAAATATCATTAATGAATTTATTTAAAGATGTTGTTATATATGTAGATAAATATGTTGACAATCGAATTTTGAAGAAAATATGTGCCGATTATGGTGAAACGAATATATTATGATGACGAAATTGTGAGGGGAAATCAGGAGGCTAACATTTGCGAGAGGGAATGGGAGATTGCTGAGCAGGATGGAGGCGTCGAGTGGTACGGGGAGGTGTCAAGTGACCAGTGGACATTTAATTAATAAATATCAGATGGTGTATATTTAATTAATTTGATCTTATTATATGGCCAGTTACTTTTTTACCCAAAAGTTAAGATGGGGGTTTTTTTTTTTGACAGTAGGCAAGAAGTAGATCAACCAAGCGATCTTGAAGCCATCAAAAGATGGCTTGATAAACCCTACACAGAGGGTCGCCGTCAAAAGAAAAAAAACAAGTTTAAATCTAGAACTACAATTACAAA
Source organism: Persicaria tinctoria (assembly GCA_037127255.1). NCBI lineage: Eukaryota > Viridiplantae > Streptophyta > Magnoliopsida > Caryophyllales > Polygonaceae > Persicaria > Persicaria tinctoria. Next base: position 23,488,670 of record JBANSL010000004.1, on the reverse strand, counting down.
TAAGATTATAGTAAAAAACTAGAGCCAATGTTTCTTGATATCTGATCGGATGGTTGAGACGGCTTGGCTTGCATGCTAGCCAAGGAGGCGGTTGACTTTGACATAGGTGACATAGAAGGCAATGACGGATGCGAATCTTGTTCTAGATATGGCAGCGAGCAAGCTCGCTCAACATTCTTGTTGCATGTAATGTCTCGGACTCGAAAACTTAGGATCTGAAAGCTGCACAACCAAATATAGATATGAACACTTTTGTAAATAGGTTTGTTTGAAGTTTTAGGTTTAGGGTTAAAAAATTGGGGATTGTTGTGTGAAGGGTCAGAGAGAAGCTCAAATTTTTGGATCTAGATGGCGGATCGGGTACTGAAAAGTCAACACCTGTTCAAAGAAAATCGGGTTGAGGGTAGAAAAGTGGTTTTATTTTGGGATTCAAGAGGGTTTAGGAGTAAGCCATCGGGTTGAGGTAGCATCAGTAGCGCCGTCGCAGGTTAGGGTGACACAACTACAACCTGCCCCAAAAGCACCGACGGGAGCCATCGGGGTTGCTGCATGTGGGTTGGGGATGACGGAAGAAATTAGATGGTGGTGTGAGGTGGTGTCCGGCGATGGTGGGAAGTGGTGGTGGTTGTGGAGTTTATTTTCCGGGAGATTTTGGGATTTGGAGTTTCTAGGTGGGAAAGGTTGAATCTGACAGGCCAAATTGAGGGGTTGAGGAGGAGGAGGTGGAATCTGGCGAGGCCGGGAACACAGCCGGAGCAGGCATGCAACAACCTCGGAGGGATGGGGGAATCTGGGTTGTTAGAGATGAGAGGGAGAGAGCGCCCGAGAGGGGGCTTTAGGCATCAGCCACAACAGTGGCGGAGGAGCTCTTCCGGGATTCGCCAATCCTGCAGGAAACCGGCGAAGAGCTACCGGCAGCAAGGAGGGCGATGGAGGTTAGCACTCCGGCACCGGCACCGCTTGAACTCACCATAGCCAAGACCCGAGAGAGGTGGCATGACCAGGACCCGACGCTAAGGTTGCGGGTCGAAGCCGCCAGGAAACCCATTGGGGGTGGCCGCCGGAGACGCCCGCAGGAGGGCGACAGATTGTGTGTTTGAGGGATGCGGCTAGGGTTTTTTTGACAGAGGGAGCGTTTCATAGACTATAGAGTAGTTGTTGGAGTCATAAAAACTCCCATTAAGATGGGGTTGTTGGTTGCTAATGGATATGCTTTTATGGACGGTTTTCGGTAATTAGACATAAAACGAGTGATTTTGAGCAATATGATATATTTTAAGGGTGGTTTTATGCGGATTACCCTTTCAACTTCTTATAACATCCTTATTGTTTAATTTATCTTATTTAATTTGCTTTATTATAAATATTTTTCCACAAATTTATTTTAAAGATATTATATACCACTAATTACTGTTATAGTATACGATACTACATTCGTGCTTGGCTTCCTACTTCGTCTACGTCATCGTCTTGTTCGGTTTAGTTGTATTTAGTTTCGCTTTTGTAGTTTCCTTGCCTTTATTTTGCACCAAGTTTATTTTTTTATGTTTGCTTAGATGGTTATCCGTCTGCCGACTTTTGGGCCATCGAGGTTCAGGTTTGTCTGACCTCGAATTTTTTCCTAATAATATAAAAAAATACGATACTACATGTTCATAGTACTAATTACTTTCATACTATATAATATTGCAAATATATTATACAATGGGTGATTTGCAAAAATAATCCCTTTTGGGGAAATCTTTGCATGCCTAACCCAATCCGAAAAAGAATTGCACAAAACCGGATATCCGGGTGAAGGTTGCAACCGGTAACCGGTGAGTCAGGAAAGAGGAAAAAAAAAAGGAAAGAGGGGAAAGGGGAAACAGAGGAGGAAGAAGACGCCCAATCTCATTCGTCTCCGGCCCATTCATCTCAAATGGCGGAAGCAGAGCTTTCATGGATCCCACCAATCGATGACAACGATGGACGATGGGGGCAACCGCGGCGTTGGACGATGAGGAAAAGGAAAACGATGAGGAGGATGGAGGAGACAATTCCGATTCCGATGATTCGAGTGACGGTGGGTGTTAGCCATGATTTGAGAGATGGTGGTGGCCTGAAATTGAATCGAAGTTGCACCGGTTAAAGCTCAAACAGGAGCTGAATTTGTCGGGAAGTGAAAGGCGGCGAAATTAGGGCAACGGGTTGTCGCCTGGGGGAGGAGGAGGACTACGTCAATGACGACGGGGGTAGTCTTTTCTGTTGCAGGCTCAAAGACTGACAGGAAGTTGTCTTTTCTGTTGTAGGCTCAAAGACTGTCAGAGTTCTACGAAATTTGCAAAAACCTTGATCTCGGCCATGGAGAGAGGTTTATTAAGATTGAGCAGGTTAGTTGTTTTGTGCCTTACAGTTGATTGATTCCTCATCTCGGCTCTGCCGGTTGTTGTACTATTTGTACTGATATATAAAACTCGAATGATGAATATAAAAGACAATGCAAAGACGCCCAACTGCCCAAAAACAAGCAAAAGGCAACACCAATTTCCAGTCACTGCAATTGTCATCAGTGTGTTAGCACTGTTATGGGGAAGAAAAGAGCATATTTATACATATATACCTCTTTTTCCACAACATCATTTGCAAAGTCAACCGGGAGTCATGCAAATATTACGACATGGGTTTAATGAACAAAGAAAGGATTTAACCAATTTTACAACTCGTCTGATCCATCACGGTTGAAAAGAGTTCTCACTGTTGAAAAGAGTTCCATCTATCTCAAGGGTTGGAACTTGTAAAAGCAAAGGCAGCTGGAAGGGGCATAACCAAAGTGCTCTATTCATCTCGTTCTACACGCGCCACACCAAGGCCATCGAACAACTAGTGAGGCAGGCAGGGTTGTGTGGAAGTTCTAGGCAGCAGCTCCTCCTGTTGCTTGCAAAGAAAAGGTTGTTTTGTGCCTTGTCGATTGATTGATTCCTCATCTCGGCCTTGCCGGTTGTTGTACTATTTGTGCTAATATGTTTTCTTCATGGTATATAATAGGTTTAATCAGAGAGCATGAAATTTTACAATGATATAAGTGACGGTACCGTGAATATGGTTTACAAAGTAAGAAACCTCCATCTTTCTTTAACTACCCTTTAAATACAAAGATGTTGTTTAATTAAATTATAAGTTGATTATTGTGCCTTGCCGGTTGATTGCAAGTTCTGGAAATGGGAATGGAATGGATATGAGTATAATTTGAACAAGGAGCTATAAATTCTTGTGTGATGTTAAGTGTAGTATTTTTATGGTCCGATGGACCGGGTCTTCATTATGAAACTCATTGCCAATATGAGGAATAAAATGGGGGGGGGGGGGGGGGGGAATCAAACAAATTTTTCTTAGAAAATGAGAGAGCAAGAGTTGGTAGTCGGTACTAAAATTTCCTCCCTCTTGTTTGGTGAACCAATCAGAATCGATGGGATCAGATCCGATCAGAATCGATGAGATCACCTCTGACCTCTCTGATCGCCGAGCGTCATCAGGGAGCAAGAAGCCCATATTTTAACAATGTAATGATTCTGCTCGCCGAGCGTCCTTTGACTTGTAAGATTCTTCATCTGTCATGTAATTTGTTTTGTCCGTCATGTCACATATTTCAGGCGTCATGTTAATTAGTGTTGTTTATGGATATTGATAACTCCACTCCCTTGATGAAAATCGGAATAAGTTTCAAAGGCTTTGATACACAGTTTGTGTCAAAGGTCTTGAAGCTACAACTGTGTTCATAAAACACAAAACCTGTACTTTATTATATTATGTCCGAATATTATTATATGTTATTATATGCTTCCATATATTATTATATATACACTAACATTTCAGGAAGCTTTTCGAATTATATCTCCTTCCTTGAGCTGAATAACGTGGAGAATAAAATCGGAGATCATGACTTTAGAGTTTCCATGAATAGAAGATTGTGTACATAGCCATGATCAGCCCAGCCGTTGGAAAAGATTCCTTCCTTTAGTGGCGCCGATGATCTTCACTATATAAAGGAGATGAAGAAGAGAGAGAGGACTGACGTACATTCACGAATATCATTGCACAATCAGCCCTCAAGTTTACGATCTCTCTTCAACGTGTTCTCTCTGCTTGTTCTTAAGAGTCTTATATTTTGTTTCAAAGCATTTGAGAGTTACACAGTGAGCTTATAAGATATATTTTGAGAGAGTGTTATACTCGAGAGTTTTGTAACTCATGAAGTGAACACTAGGCGATTGATTCACTAAGTGTAAGAGGATTGTACTAGGTAGCTGAGAGAGGTGGGGTTCTTCTAGATTGGTCTAGGACTCCAAGGGAACGTGAGTTGACTAGATTGCAATTGTATAGGAGAGAGGCTTCTCGGTGAGCTACTAGGATCCTAAGTCTTGTGAATCAATAAAAGCCGGTTGAATCCTAGGGTTGTGGAAGAACCGTAGGAGGGGACGTAGGCCAAGTTCGTGCCGAACCTCGTAAACAACTCATTGCGTCCTTTACTTATTGCTTTACCTTATTTTCGCACTTGGTTCGAATTGTTTAACTTTGTGATTTAGGTTTTCAGAGAAAAGACTAAGTCTAATCTCAAAGGGTTTTGCACGAGCTTCAAAAGTCTTGAGACTATCCGCGAAAAACCGACATACTCTATTCAACCCTTCTTCTAGAGTATCTTTTTATTACTTTGTTTTACATTATCGAACCTTCAATCGGTATCAGAGCTTTACTCACTTCTTTCGATCTAACAATCTTGTGAGTTTTTTTATCATGTCTGGTGAAGCAAGCGGAGGATTTGCACAAGGAAGGTCTACCATTAGACCACCACTCTTTGTAAGAAACAACTTTGTCCACTAGAGATCATTGATGAAGATGTTCATTATAGATCAAGATCTGGAACTTTGGAACATTATAGAGAATGGTCCGAAGGTTCCAGATAAAGACGGACAAAATGGAACCAAAATTGCGAAGAAGAAGTCTGAATACATCCTAGCGGATCTTGAACTCGTCTCCAAAAACTACAGGGCTATTAACTTACTTTATTGTGGTCTTAGCACTGACGAGTTTAACCGTATTTCATCTTGTAGGTCAGCTAAAGAGATTTGGGACAAGCTGGTTATCACCTATGAAGGAACCAGCCAAGTAAAGGACACCAAGATCAGTATTTTCCTTTGAAAATATGAGCTTTTCAAAATAAAGTCTAATGAGTCTATCAAGGCCATGTTCACACGATTCACGGAAATCACCAACAACCTTGACTCTCTTGTCAAGAGCTTTACGAACGTTGAGAAAGTGAGAAAGATATTGAGGTGCCTCCCAAAAGAAAAATGGGGTCCTAAAGTCACAACCATAGAGGAAGCTCAAGACCTCATCACTCTGCCCCTTGATGACCTGCTTGGGAAACTGATCACACATGAGATGATCCTAAATGAAGACGATGGAGAACTTCCAGCAAGCACTAAGAACTTGGCGCTGAAGTCTAAGAAGGATGAGCCCAAAGATGGATCTGATTCCGAAGATGAGGATGACGATGACGATGATCCTTTTGCTCTTATCACAAGAGGCCTTGCTCGAATCCTCAAAATGAAGAAATAATTCAACAACAAGGATGGATCAGAGTCTTCTAAATTTCGAGGTAAGTCTCAATACAACAAATATGATAAGAAGACTAAACCTTTGTCTTGTTTTAAATGTGGTGAAACAGATCATCTTGTGAAAGACTGCCCTCAAAAGACAAAGAGCCAGTCCAAGAAGGGTGATAGATGGAAAAAGAAAGCCATGGTGGCAACTTGGAGCGATTATGACTCTGACTCCGATGATGAGAAGGCCAATGTCTGTCTTATGGCCTCAGGAGATGAATCCCACGATTAGAAGCTTGAGGTAACCGTAAGAGAACTTATGGCAAGTCCAAAAGAGGTATTATCGGAATTCCTTTCTAATATGATTGCCAATGAAGAGAAACTTGTTGCCCAGACTAACACTCTTATTAAGAAAACTGTGGACAAGGGAAGAACTATTGAGGATCTGTCTATGAGGCTAAAAAGTCTTGAAGCTTCTTATTCAGGTCTTGACATTAAAGTCAAGACTCTTGACTCAGAGAAATCTGAGTCAAGAGTGAACATCATGACTTAGAGAACGAGAAGATCTCCCTGAATAATAAGATTCAAGACCAACAGACAGCCCTCATAAGTTTTACCAAATCCAAAGGCACTCTTGATAGGATGTTGGGTGAGCAACAAAGTTCTCTAAACAAAAGTGGTATTGGTTACAATCCAAGATTTTTAAAGAAGCATCACATTACCACTTTTGTAAAGGCAAAAGGAAGCAGAACCTCTCCTATATGTCATTATTGTGCTAGAAAGGGACATGTAAAAGAGACCTGTCCCTATAGAAGAAATGATCCTCATACTATTCGTAATACATTTCCTGTTCACTTGAGAAAAGAACGGATAACGCAAGTTTGGGCCCCTAAAGGCACTATTTTACCAAATATGGTTTATCCCAATAAATTATCTAAATTTGCTCACTGGTCTAGCCACTAAGGTTGATGTTTGTTTTGCAGGAGATCACCAAGGTGAAGGAGCAAAAATGGATTATTGATAGTGGATGCTCGAGACATATGAGTGGGAAGAGTTCTCTCTTTCATGATCTAAACAAGCAATCCACTGGAACAATCACTCTTGGTGACAAAGGAAAGTGTGACATCGTTGGTATTGGTAGTGTTGGGAGTGATCATAACCATAATATTAAAAATGTTTATCTTGTTAATGGCTTGAAGTATAATTTTCTTAGTATTTCTCAACTATGTGATTATGGTAATGATGTTGGATTTAACAAGAAAAGATGTTTAGTGCGCAGAGAAGATACATGTGAAATAGTTCTAATTGCCTATCGTTATAACAACATCTATGCCGTGAATGCTGAGCAAGTGGCACAAGTAAGCTTAACTTGTCTAAAGGCTTTGACGGACGATCCAAAGCTCTGGCACAGGAGACTCGGTCATGTAAGCCCACATACACTACAGAAGCTTGTGTCCAAAGGGCTTGTAAGAGGACTACCTGAGATGGACTTCAAAGGTATTGATATGTGCAAAGCATTCACACGAGAGAACGAGGAAGGTGATGATGCTGCCACCAAGAACACAGAGAAGAGGAACATGCAGGAACAGATTCTCAACACTGAAGAATTGGCCCAAGGTGTTGAAGATTCATCCAAAGCCCTTGGTGTCCAATCCAATAGTGTTGAAACGTCAGAAACTGCTGTAATTGAACCTAACAGGACCACAGAGTCAGATGTACCACAAATCAATCCTGCCGGTGTGACGAATCTAGGAGCTGAGACTAGCAAAAGAAAATTCAAATACTCCTCATCACACTCATTAAAGGATATCATTTCTGACCCTACATCTAGTGTTCAAACTCGTTCTAAACTTAAAGATCTTTGTGCTTTTCACGCGTTTGTTTCTCTTATAGAACCAAAGACGATAGATGAGGCCCTTCAAGAGCCAGACTGGATCATTGCTATGAAAAGTGAGCCTAACGAATTTGAAAGGAACAAAGTCTGGACCTTGAAGCCCAGGCCAAAGGATCAATCAGTCATTGGCACATGATGGGTATTTCGAAACAAGCTAGATGAGAATGGTAAGATCGTGAGGAACAAAGAAAGGCTTGTTGCTCAAGGCTACAATCAAGAGGAAGAAGTCTATGTGACTCAACCCCTAGTGAATTTGAGATGAGCTTGATGGCTGAACTCAACTTCTTTTTGGGATTACAAGTTCATCAATCCAAGAAAGGGATCTTTGTCAACCAAAGCAAGTACACTAAGGATCTCTTGAAGAAGTTCAAGATGGATCAATCCAAAGCAGCCAAGACACCCATGAGCTCAACATTATCTCTGGATCAAGACAAGACTGGAAAGAGTGTCAATCAAAAGGAGTATCGAGGAATGATTGGATCTTTACTATATCTTACAGCTAGTAGACGTGACATCATGTTTAGTGTTTGCATGTGTGCTAGGTTTCAAGCTGATCCTAAAGAATCTCACCTCGTAGATGTGAAGAGGATCTTTTGATGTCTCAATGGCACTAAGGAGCTTGGCTTGTGGTACCCAAAGCAAAAAGATTTTACATTATTTGGGTAATCTGATGCAGATTTTGCAGGCTATAAGGTGGATAGGAAGAGCACGTCAGGATGTTGCCAATTCTTAGGAGCATCCTTGATCAGTTGGCATTCAAAGAAACAAAACTCAGTTGCTCTATCCACTACTGAAGCCGAATACATAGCAGCGGGAGCATGTTGCTCCCAAATCCTTTGGATAGCTCACCAAATGAGAGATCTTGGCATCAACCTCAAAGGTATTCCCATTAAGTGTGACAATACAAGTGCCATAACAATCACAAAGAATCCTGTTCAGCATTCAAGGACCAAACATATTGATGTAAGGCATCATTTAATTAGAGACCATGTTGAAAAAGGTGATGTGTCCATATCTTTTATTTCAACTGATTATCAATGAGCTGACATTTTTACTAAGCCTTTGGCAGAGGACAAGTTCACCTTCATTAGACGTGAGATTGGAATGCTTAACAGGGATGCACTTTCGTAGGGGGGGCTTTGATGTCTCTAAAGTATCCATGTCTTTATGCATATTTTAGTTCCATATTCTTTACATTTTGCATATTTCGGGTTGGGAATATGTCGAATTTATGTAGTTTATGCTAATTTGTCAGAAATGGAGATCTACATAAGTTTCTGTTTAATATTGCAGAATATGGAACCCTTTCGGGAGAAAATCAAGAAGCAAGAACCGGAGATCAAAGTTACTCGACATCGACAAACCATAGTCGATCTCGACAAGCCATGTCTAGGCACACCGGGATCGAGGAGGACCATGTCGAGAAGCTGAAGATGAAGAACCCGACTCCACACCATCCTCAAGATCGACAAAGCCAAACCCATGTCCGAGCATGTCGAGAAGATCCACCCGACGCAGCCGAGAAGACCTAGTCGATGATGCCACCCAACTCGAGATCGAGGACCACTCCTCGAGATCGACCAAGCCTAGGAGCCATCTCCGAGCCCTGTCGAGGACCAGCACCCCGAGACGTCGAGCCAGCCAAGTCGACGTCACTTCTACTCGAGATCGAGTAGGTTTACTCGAGATGGAGGAAGCTTCCAGAAGCCGCGTAACACGTTTTCATCTATCCTACTCGGATTGGGATTACTTGGGGCCGAAGATTGCCGAGCTCTATCCGATTCTATCAAGTTACATCACGAAGAGAGATCTATCCACTTGAAGACCTTTTAGATATAATTTCCCCTTTTTAGATTTAATTATGTTGATACTTTTATTTATCATTAAACTTTTAGATATAGTTTTAGATATAGATAGATGTTTCTATCCTTGAGTAGCAAGGTTTAGAAGCCTATAAATAAAGCCCATGGGGCTGATTTCTAGTCATTCAAAAAATTAGCAATTAGAAGTAGGAGAGAAAGAGAGAGTGAGTTGTTGTGAGCTGAATCTGCCATGCTTTACAACAACTTTTATATCGATTTCTGCATACATTTCATTCATTTGGGCTAAGATAGTACATAATCTATGTAGTTTATGTTTATTTACCAAATTATGGAATCTACACCAGTTTCTGTTTAATTTCGCAGAATTCGAGGTAAATTACAACAATTCTAAGGAAGGTCAGAAAAGCTCAGAAAACAACTACAGAAGTCCAGAGTCCGAGAGTACAGAACCAGGACAAACCAAGCTGAAGCCAGAGCTACTCGATGTCGAGTACACCTTACTCGATCTCGAGTAGACTTGGTCGACAAAGCCTGGTCAAGGAAACCAAACCTGAGGCAACCTGTCTCCGGAAGCCAACTCGATCTCGAGTACCACTGGTCGAGATCGACAAAGCCTAGATGCCACACCCGGAGTCGAGAAGAGGAGCTGATCGAGAAGCCGAGGACGAAGACGCTGAGCAGCTCTACTCGATCTCGAGGAGATCCTTGTCGAGCTCGAGTAAACCCTGATGCCAGTCCGAGTCCATGCCGAGGAGAAGCTGGTCGACCACACAAGGCCGCACACCCTACTCGATCTCGAGAAACCTTAGTCGAGATCGACGACGCCAGGAGCCTAGATCCGAGCCATGTCGAGCAGAGTCACCCGAGAAGATCAGTCGACGACGAATCCTAGTCGAGGTCGAGTAGCCCTTGTCGATATCGAGTAGGCCAGTTTCTGGAAACGCGTCGCCGTGAACAGTCCGAGTCGAGTTAGAGTCCTTGGGGCCGAAGAAATCCGATTTTTGGCCGAGATCTATCAAGTTCTATCTATGGAGAAGATTTACAACACATGGAAGACATCTTACCTAATTTAGATTTATCTTTTCCTTTTAGATTAAATTCCTTTATCACATTTATTTATCATTAAAGCTTTTAGATATAATTTTAGATATAGATAGATAATTCTATCCTTGATTATCAAGGAATAGAAGGCTATAAATAAAGCCCATGGGGCTGGTTTTTTGATTCATTCAATTTCAGTCAGAGACAAGTAGTTCCACAGAGAAGTTTTAGGAGTTCAAAGGTTTTAGGATTTTGGCATTCTGCGAAAGTTGATTGCCGGGATTGTAAAGGCTTTGAATATAGTTTAATGAAAGTTTCTTTTTATACATCAATGTATGCGATTGCGATGAGGCGTGAGTAGTCCACCTACTTTTGGGGCTGGGGTGAGCCCGACGGTGGCCATGTGAGGTGATGCGGTGAAGGTCAGATCTTTTTATGCAATTCGTCTTCTATCCCTATGAGCATGATTCTTTTGCGAGAGTTGAAGGTGATCCTTGTTTGTGTTATTGAAGCGAAAGTGATCTTAATACAACTTGGGTTAATTATGTGAAAAGTGTTAGTAACAATTAGGGTTTATGTGAAAGTCTCTATATGCCTATTTGTTAGTAACGAAAGTTATTTTGATGAAAAGCATGATCTTTTATGCCTTTATGTGTTACTTTACATGGTTATCGTTGTGGTGTTGATACCCTGGCTTTGGAAGTCTTTTATATATTGAATTTATTTCGTCAGAAATCTGAGTTTTGGGTTCGAGAAATTGCAATTTACGTTTTCTGAGTTTTCTAGTCGATACAGAGGAGAGTCTTGTCGATCTCTAGCAGGCCTTAGTCGAGATCGAGTACGGTCTTGTCTAGGTCGAGTTGAGTTTCTGCTTCTGTCGTCGATTTTGAAGTTTCTGTCTTTTGCTGTTGGTAGTCGATCTCGAGTAGACTGTTGTCGAGATCGAGTACGTTTGTTGCTTTGCTTTATTTTCTGCTTTGCTTTGTCTTTCTTTCTTTGTTCCTTTGTTTCTGTCTTTTATGCTTTTCTGTGAGAATTTACATCTGCCTGGGATCCGCTGACACGCTTCCTCGTGGATTCGATCCTGACTTTCTCTTACTGCATTGGAGGAGTCTTGTAATTATTTGCGTGGGCCTAAGTCTGGTTTGATCTATTTCATTATATTTCATACTTGATTTCCTCCTCACAAGAAATTGGCGTCGTTGCCGGGGAAGCAATCACTCGCGCCTTAGGTAGTTAAATCTCACGTTTCTTTTGAGTTACTTCGCAGGTGTATGCGCCCGTTCTGGTCAAACACCTGAGTTCGACGCCTTAGACAAACCGGGATGCCTTCTACACATCAGAGCTAGACTACAAAGAGCCATGGCGGCCGCTGAAACACAGGAGCAACTGATCGCAAGGCTTACAAGAGAACTAGCCGCTAAAGATGCTGCTATCGCCACTGAGAAAGCAGCAAGGGAGCAAGCAAAAGCTGAGCTTGCCCTGTTCCCAACCACTGCAGAGGATTATATGCATCCCACTCTCGTCGTGCCTGAATCGGCGATTCTAATCCCTGATAACTCTTTTGAAATTCGCACTCAATTTCTTATAGAGCTTAAAAATAATGCTTTCTATGGCAGATTTAATGAGTGTCCTCTTGAACATATTACCAATTTTTCTGACATGTGCCGTACTCTTGCTGAAGGTACAACCCTGGAATATGTCAAGATGAAAGCTTTTCGCTGGTCTCTCGCTGGGCCTGCACTGAAATGGCTTGAAGGGCTGAAAGCAAGATCACTCACAACTGGGCCCAAGTAGAGCAAGAATTTCTGAATAAATTCTTCCCACCTGCCAAAACGGCACATCTCCGCCAGAAAATCACTGCCTTCAAACAGAAGCAAGGGGAACCGCTGACAAAGGCATGAGAGCGCTACAAAGAACTTCTGCGATCTTGCCCTACTCATGGACAACCACCCTACGTCATTCAAGAGATCTTCTTCAACTCTCTTGATCAAATTACTAAGGACAAAATCAACCATTATACTCGCTATGAGTATCTGACAATGCCGCCAAGTGACGCATGGGGTGTGCTAGACAAGCTCACCAACTACGACAACAAGTATGGGTCTACTGCAACTTATGAAGAGAACCCCTACGCCAGGCCAGCACCTTCCATGCCCCTATATGAGGCCCCTAAGGAGATCGATCCAGATGTTAAGGAGGAGTACTACAGAGATCAAAATAAGAATCTCCTCAAGCAAGTAAAGTATCTTTCTGTCAACCAGCCTTGCATTGAATGCGGATCGCATCGGCATACCACTACTGAGTGCCCACACACAGAGCAAGTCAGGCTGGCAGACCATCACGAGGAGATAGCTTACGCATGGGGTCCCAATCGCTACATGGGGGACCAAAGGTTTCAGCAACCGCAATGGAACCAAGGTGTCCCTAGGAACCCCCCGCCCTACAGAGCTCCAGGACATCCGGAAAGGGACCAGAAAAGGGATGATATACAGACAGTCCTGGAGGAAATACGGAGGAATCACTCAGAAACTAAGCAGTCCTTCAACTCCGTCTACACTCAGATGCAAGGTGTCAACTCTAGGCTTGGGGAAATTGATATCTGGCGGAAATCAGTTGATACACAGATTGGTCAGCTAGCAGCAGGAATCCCCAGACAGTCAGGGCGTTCCCTGGATCTTCAGAACCAAATCCCAAGGGAAAGACCGGACACATCGCTGCTGTAAAACTCAGAAGCGGCCATCAACTCCAAGAGCCAGAAGTCGGAAAGCAGCAACAAGTCGACGTCGACAAAACCCTAGTCGATCTCGAGGAGGATCTGCTCGATCTCGAGGAGAAAATACAGAAGCCCTCGTTTGCACTGCACAACAACTCGACACCACCCAATCTGGTCGAGATCGACAAGGACGCGGTCGACATCGAGGAAGGGCAGGATAAGATCGAGAAAACTGCATCACCTCCGACGTCTGTTCTGGCTGCGAATCAGAAAAAGAAGCTGCCTTTTCCCACAAAATCTCCAAAGGACCCGGCGGAAAAGAAATTTCAGCGCTTCATCAAGATGCTTCAGAAGCTCAACATCACCATCCCCTTCACAGAAGCTCTCAATGAAATGCCATCCTATGTAAAATTCCTGAAGGAGATTCTAAGAAAAAAGCGATCAATGGCTGAAATTACAGAGAAATGCAGCCATTTGGACATACTGGAGAAGAGGCCAGATCCAGGTAAGTTTGTTATAACCATTGGATTTGGTCCATATAAAATTAATGCTTTATGTGATCTTGGAGCTAGTGTGAGTATAATGCCTTTAACAATTTGGTCCAAGATTAAGATAGGTGCCCTAGAGCATGTGGATGCTAGACTTTACATGGCCAACAATACGGTGGTCATTCCAACAGGCATGGTGGACAATGTGCAAGTAGGTAAATTCTTTGTCCATGCTGATTTCTTAGTTGTTGATATGCAAGAAGATCCTGCTTGTCCTATTATTTTAGGAAGACCCTTCTTGGCGACGGTGGATGCCAACATAAGCGTAAGGAAAGGAGTGCTCACCTTCAACATCAGCGATGAGGTAATTGAGTATTCCTTTAATAAAACTGAAAGGCATACAGGTCCAATGGAAGAAGTCAAATCTATCTCAGCTGGCTACATCACTTGCGGGGAACCTAAAGTACGAAATATGACCCCTGAGGAGCTGGAAAAAAGGGACATGGAGGCCCAGGTAGAGGAGATCATGGCAATCCTAAAGGAGAACACGGAAAATCCAATCGACACAGACCAAGGTATGTCGTTATGGACTAACTATTTTTCGGATGCCTTGACAGGAACCAAGTATGGGGTCAAGATCAACCAAGACTCCTCGACATCGAGGACCCTAGTCGATCTCAATCAAAAACGGAAACCTCCACCAGCACCAGCGTCGTTGAGCAGTCAGACAGAAGCTGGGACCTACTCGAGATCGAGTACGCTACTCGATATCGACCAGCTTCAGCATCCTCGGGCACCCGCTTCCTCGACACTGAAACCACTAGACGGACCAGGCTCCTCGATCTCGACCAGACTGATCGATGTCGACCACCACCCCGCTGGCCCAGCTCCGTCTTCCTCGACGCTGAAGCCCCCAGGAGCAGAACCCTACTCGAGATTGAGTAGTCCACTTGATGTCGACCAGCCCTCTCCTTCGCCAGCTTCTACATCCCCGAGCAAGCCACCACCAGAACCCGCAGACTCGTCGAGATCGACTAGCCCTAGTCGAGATCGACCAAACACTTTGGTCACCGATTCCATCTCTGCGAAGGTAAGGCAAGGTGTGAATCTTTTTTCTCCTATTTCCATTAAAGATTTATCTATACATGGGAGAGGTTTGCCTTGGTACGTGCGATTATGCAGGATTTCCAATGACGAGCCTAAAGAATATGAAATTGGAGACAAGCTCTATGTCTCTAAATCAAAGGATCATTGGTTCCCTAACAAATTCAACAAGAAGAGGATGGGACCTTTCGTGGTGAACAAGATCCATTCTGGAGGATTGCAACTGATGGACAAGAATGGAGTCTTATTTGAGGCCCAAGCTACATGGGCCCTACAGATGCCACCTTAAGCATAAATGAAAAGTCGGCCTAGCGACTATAAAATCTAGAGCTTGTACATAGACTTTTTGAGACGTTTTGGGACATTGTAATTTGTTTGTTTTTGGTTTTGAACATTTTTTAGTTTTTCTATTGTGGGTATATGTCTTCTGCACTTTTCAGGTCCATGGATGAGCCATATTCATACTCGGCCCAGGCGATTCTTACACTCGAAAATTGAGAGGCCCTCCACACATGTCTAGTGAGTTTCTTTCTTTACCCTTGTTTTTATACAGTGAGGACACTGTAATGTTTAAGTATGGGGTGGGGGAAGGGCTTACTTTATGCATATTTTCCATATTTTGACATTATGTGTGCATATTTAGAATCTATTTCTTTGAATTGCTACATGGCTATTTTGGAATGCATTATTGATTTATGTGCTTAAATGCATGTTTTCCAAAAAGTTTGAAAAATGACCCCCATTGAAAATTTTGAATAATGTCATGGAAGCTTTATTGAACTCGACGATGCAAAATTAGATTCATTAGAGATGTTGCATGATAAAATTTAAAATTGCTTTTGACATGTTGCATGATAAAATGATGGAGGACTTTATATTTCCATATAATGCTCATTGTTTGAAATCCTAGCCTTACCTATGCTTACGCATCACAAAAGCCATATTATGCCTTATTTCAATTATAGCTCCACATGACCTAAATATTTTCCATTCTTTACCCTATCCGGGGATTATGTTGAGAATGATGTTACATTATGGAGATTATCATGTAGTGTTTGTGATAATTATCTTATATGGAGTTTGGCGGGAAATTGTTTAAAATATATGGAAAATTTAATGAGTAAAAGAAAATCCAATCATCTCAGGAGATAAAGGTGGATTGACCCTGCTCTCCGAGATAATAGTTTGGAGAGATGGGACACATTGTGAGGAGTACAAAGCACTAAGTATCCGGGGCCATTCATGACACCCATGTTTGCGACTCGCGAGAAGGCAGTGCTGATGTCAGAGAGGTAAAAGCATTATTATTGATAAAAGCATTATGAAAGGTGATAAATATTATGGAGAAGGAATGTGGAAATTCAGTTTGGAAATACTCCATTTCCCCGGATCATTAGCACCACATTGCCAAAAATTGCCCACCTTTAGCCTTTTACCAATCTACTCCTTATTTGAGCTTAAATAAAAGTCTTCTTGATTATTAATGCTTTGTCACGAATGAATGTTTTGCATAACCCTCCTTTTGTGAGTAGATGTTGCTTTTGTATATTTGCACATGCATGGATCTGTGACACTAGTACCTTTTCGAGGATGGCAATTGACTGCAGGGATATATGAGAATGAATCTAAGATGTTGAGAGTTTTGATTTCTTCCCCTGAATGAAAATTAAAAGTATTGCTTGAGGACAAGCAAGCTTAAGTATGGGGTGTTTGTTGTGAGCTGAATCTGCCATGCTTTACAACAACTTTTATATCGATTTCTGCATACATTTCATTCATTTGGGCTAAGATAGTACAGAATCTATGTAGTTTATGTTTATTTGCCAAATTATGGAATCTACACCAGTTTCTGTTTAATTTCGCAGAATTCGAGGCAAATTACATCAATTCTAAGGAAGGTCAGAAAAGCTCGGAAAACAACTACAGAAGGCTAGATTGCGAGAGTACAGAACCAGGACAAACCAAGCTGAAGCCAGAGCTACTCGATGTCGAGTACACCTTACTCGATCTCGAGTAGAGAGTCCGAGCAGACTTGGTCGACAAAGCCTGGTCAAGGAAACCAAACCCGAGGCAATCTGACTCCGAAAGCCAACTCGAGCTCGACTAGGATTCGTTGTCGACTGATCTCGAGAAGATCAGTCGACGACGAATCCTAGTCGAGGTCGAGTAGCCCTTGTCGATATCGAGTAGGCCAGTTTCTGGAAACGCGTCGCCGTGAACAGTCCGAGTCGAGTTAGAGTCCTTGGGGCCGAAGAAATCCGATTTTTGGCCGAGATCTATCACGTTCTGTCTATGGAGAAGATTTACAACACATGGAAGACATCTTACCTAATTTAGATTTATCTTTTCCTTTTAGATTAAATTCCTTTATCACATTTATTTATCATTAAAGCTTTTAGATATAATTTTAGATATAGATAGATAATTCTATCCTTGATTATCAAGGAATAGAAGGCTATAAATAAAGCCCATGGGGCGGGTTTTTTGATTCATTCAATTTCAGTCAGAGACAAGTAGTTCCACAGAGAAGTTTTAGGAGTTGAAAGGTTTTAGAATTTTGGCATTCTGCCAAAGTTGATTGCCGGGATTATAAAGGCTTTGAATATAGTTTAATGCAAGTTTCTTTGTATACATCAATGTATGCGATTGCGATGAGGCGTGAGTAGTCCACCTACTTCTTGGGCTGGGGTGAGCCCGACGGTGGCCATGTGAGGTGATGCGGTGAAGGTCAGATCTTTTTATGCAATTCGTCTTCTATCCCTATGAGCATGATTCTTTTGCGAGAGTTGAAGGTGATCCTTGTTTGTGTTATTGAAGCGAAAGTGATCTTAATACAAATTGGGTTAATTATGTGAAAAGGGTTAGTAACAATTAGGGTTTATGTGAAAGTCTCTATATGCCTATTTGTTAGTAACGAAAGTTATTTTGATGAAAAACATGATCTTTTATGCCTTTATGTGTTACTTTGCATGGTTATCGTTGTGGTGTTGATACCCTGGCTTTGGAAGTCTTTTATATATTGAATTTATTTCGTCAGAAATCTGAGTTTTGGGTTCGAGAAATTACAATTTACGTTTTCTGAGTTTTCTAGTCGATACAGAGGAGAGTCTTGTCGATCTTGAGTAGGCCTTAGTCGAGATCGAGTACGGTCTTGTCTAGGTCGAGTTGAGTTTCTGCTTCTGTCGTCGATTTTGAAGTTTCTGTCTTTTGCTGTTGGTAGTCGATCTCGAGTAGACTGTTGTCGAGATCGAGTACGTTTGTTGCTTTGCTTTATTTTCTGCTTTGCTTTGTCTTTCTTTCTTTGTTCCTTTGTTTCTGTCTTTTCTGCTTTTATGTGAGAATTTACAGCTGCCTGGGATCCGCTGACACGCTTCCTCGTGGATTCGATCCTGACTTTCTCTTACTGCATTGGAGGAGTCTTGTAATTATTTGCGTGGGCCTAAGTCTGGTTTGATCTATTTCATTATATTTCATACTTGATTTCCTTCTCACAACATGAGTGGCCAAGAGGAGTTGGTGAAGCGAGAGCATAATTGGCTTCCTTTGGTTGTAAGCTCTGTTTGGTTTAATGCAATTAGTTTCTTTTCATCAATCAATGTATGAGGTTGCGATGAAGCGCGAGTAGTCCACCCACTTCTAGGGCTGGGGCGAGCCCGACGATAGCCATGCGTGTTTGAGGTAAAGATCCGACTTTTATCTTGTTTTGAGCATCTACTACTTGTTATGTGTTTATTACCCATCTAATGGAGGTTCATGCTAACAACTTGGATGGTAAACATAAAATCGGTAGAGACAATTAGGGTTTCTTGAAAGAGTTGTCTAATTGTTGGAAAAGGCGAAAGCTTAGTCCTTTGATGCGATTCACATGATTATCTGTTTATTTCTGCCTTATGCATGCTTGGTTATCGTTGTTACAAACCCCAATCTTGGAAGTCCTTTGATGCGATTCACTTTATTTTCTTTCGTTTTAGTTACTGATCTTCGACCAAGGTCGCTGTAGCTTCTGTGTGCAGGTGATCGACCAAGCCAAGCCGGCGTCGACGAAGACCCAACTCGTTCTCGAGTAAGGCCTTGTCGAGATCGACCAAAACCGCTGTGCTTGTTGCTGCGCTGTTTGACTGTCCGATCTTCTGTCGACTAACCCTAGTCGAGATCGAGGACCCCTGTTGTCGACTTCTGTGAGATTTCTCCGCTGCCTAGGATCCGCTGACACGCTTCCTCGTGGATCGATCCTGACTTCCCACTACTGCATCGGGAGGAAGTCTTGTAATTATTTGCGTGGGCAGAATTTGGTTTGAATTATTTTATTATATTTTAAACTCGATTTCCTCCTTACAACAAATTGGCGCCGTTGCAAGGGAAGCTATCATTCGCGCCTTAGGTAGTTAGTTCTCACGTTTGCTTTGAGTTAGTTTACAGGTGTATGTGCCGTTCTGGTCAACCACCTGAGTTTGACGGCTTAGACAACCCAGAACGTCTTATACAAGCCCACGCTAGACTGAAAAGAGCCATGGCTGCCGCAGAAACCCAGGAACAGCTGATACAGAGGCTTACAAGGGAACTGGCCACTAAAGATGCTTCTATCGCCGCTGAGAAAGCAGCAAGGGAACAAGCAGAAGCTGAGCTTGCCCAATATCCAACTACTGCAGAGGATTATATGCATCCGACTCTCGTCGTGCCTGAATCGGCGATTCTAATCCCTGAAAACTCTTATGAAATTCGCACTCAATTTCTTATAGAGCTTAAAAATAATGCGTTTTATGGCAAATTTAATGAGTGTCCTCTTGAGCATATTACCAACTTTTCTGACATGTGTCGTACTTTTGCTGAAGGTACAACTTTGGAATATATCAAGATGGAAGCTTTTCGCTGGTCTCTCGCTGGACTTGCACTGAAGTGGCTTGAAGGGCTGAAACCAAGATCACTCACAACATGGGCCCAAGTAGAGCAAGAGTTCCTGAACAAATTCTTCCCTCCCGCCAAAACAACACTCCTCCGCCATAAAATCACAACCTTCAAAACAGAAGCATGGGGAACCACTAGCAAAGGCATGGGAACGCTACAAAGAACTGTTGCGATCTTGCCCTACTCATGGACAGCCACCCTACGTTATTCAGGAGATCTTCTTCAACTTTCTTGATCAAGTCACTAAGGACAGGATCAACCAGTACACTCGCTATGAGTATCTGACGATGCCACCAATTGACGCTTGGGGTGTGCTAGACAAGCTCACCAATTATGACAACAAATATGGGTCTACTGCAAACTATGAGGAGAACTCCTATGCATGCCAGCACCATCTATGCCACTCTATGAGCCAGCAAAAGAAGATTGACCCAGATGTCAAGGAGCAGTTCTACAGAGACCAGAATCGCAAGCTCCTCAAGCAAGTCAAATATCTGTCTGTCAATCAGCCTTGCATCGAATGCGGATCACAGCGGCACACCACTACTGAGTGTCCACACACTGAGCAAGTCAGAATGGCAGAGACACATGAATAGGCAGCCAAGGTCCCCCTAGAAACCCCCCACCCTACAGAGCTCCAGGACATCCAGAAAGGGATCAAAATAAGGATGATCTGCAGCTGATCCTTGAGGAGATGCGTCGGAATCAGGGCACCATCAACAACCAGTTCCAGAACATCACTACAAAATTTGGAGAAGTGGACATCTGGAAAAGGGGAATAGAGACCCAGATGGGTCAATTCGCTGCACAGATCCCACGACCATCCGGACAGCTCCCTGGGCAAACAGAACCAAATCCTAAGGGGAAGACCGGACACGTAGTAGCTATCAAACTCAGAAGTGGGCATCAATTACACGAGCCAGAGGTCGGGAAACATCAGGACAAGGCAGAGCAGCAGCTCGACCCAGAACAAAATCTACTCGATCTCGAGGAGAGCGTACTCGATCTCGACAAAACTTTCCTCGACCAAGCCCAGAAGCCCAGCTCGGACTCCACTGCGCAGCCCAGCAACTCAAGTTCGACAACCCAACTAGATGTCGAGGAGCCCCTGGTCGAGATCGAGAAGAATCTGGCCGAGGTCGACGACTCTGCAACACCTCCGACGTTTGATCTGGCTCCGAAGCAGAAAAAGCCACTGCCTTTCCCTTCCAAAGCACAGAAAGATCCCACTGTAGGTAGGTTTAATAGATTTGTTAACATGCTGCAAGAACTGAATGTTTCTATTCCTTTTTACAGAAGCCCTGCAAGAGATGCATGGATATGTCAAATTTCTGAAGGAAATCCTGAGCAAGAAGCGATCCATCTCAGCGATCGCAGGCGAATGCAAAGTACTCCACTTCCCTGAAAAGAGACCTGACCCTTGTAAGTTTTTTGTTACTGTGGGTTTTGGACAATATAAATATGAGTCTCTATGTGATTTAGGAGCAAGTGTATGCATCATGCCCTTATCAATCTGGCGGAAGGTAAAGATAGGATGCATAGAGCATGTGGATGCCAAACTATACATGGCAAACAATACAATGGTCATCCCTACAGGTATAGTTGAGAATGTCCCCGTACAGGTTGGTAAATTCTTTGTTCTAGCAGATTTCCTTATTATAGACTGTGCTCAAGATCCTACTAGCCCTATTATTCTTGGTAGACCATTCTTAGCTACTACAGATGCCAGAATTAGTGTCAAGAATCGATCGCTCACCTTCACCATAGGCGATGAGGTTTTAGATTTCTCTTTTGGCCCTACAAAGGAGGAAATTTCATGGCTAGAGGTAAAAAGCATCAGCAACCACGGGACCAAGCAATCAGCGGAGGAAAGCACCAGCACTGTACTCGAGATCGACCTAGCGTCCTCGATCTCGACAACCTTTCTACTCGATCTCGACAAGCCTTTATCGATGTCGACTTCCTCGGATGAGCCACAGACTTGCCCAGAGCCTAAGTATAGGGTCCTTGTACAGAAAGATCCCACTGTAGGTAGGTTTAATAGATTTGTTAACATGCTGCAAGAACTGAATGTTTCTATTCCTTTTACAGAAGCCCTGCAAGAGATGCCTGGATATGTCAAATTTCTGAAGGAAACCCTGAGCAAGAAGCGATCCATCTCAGCGATCGCAGGCGAATGCAAAGTACTCCACTTCCCTGAAAAGAGACCTGACCCTTGTAAGTTTTCTGTTACTGTGAGTTTTGGACAATATAAATATGAGTCTCTATGTGATTTAGGAGCAAGTGTATGCATCATGCCCTTATCAATCTGGCGGAAGGTAAAGATAGGATGCATAAAGCATGTGGATGCCAAACTATACATGGCAAACAATACAATGGTCATCCCTACAGGTATAGTTGAGAATGTCCCCGTACAGGTTGGTAAATTCTTTGTTCCAGCAGATTTCCTTATTATAGACTGTGCTCAAGATCCTACTAGCCCTATTATTCTTGGTAGACCATTCTTAGCTACTACAGATGCCAGAATTAGTGTCAAGAATCGATCGCTCACCTTCACCATAGGCGATGAGGTTTTAGATTTCTCTTTTGGCCCTACAAAGGAGGAAATTTCATGGCTAGAGGTAAAAAGCATCAGCAACCACGGGACCAAGCAATCAGCGGAGGAAAGCACCAGCACTGTACTCGAGATCGACCTAGCGTATTCGATCTCGACAACCTTTCTACTCGATCTCGACAAGCCTTTGTCGATGTCGACTTCCTCGGATGAGCCACAGACTTGCCCAAAGCCTAAGTATAGGGTCCTTGTACTGGAGGTCGACCAGCAGTACTCGACATCGACTAGCCCCAAGCCCAAAGATTTCTGTTTTGGGTCCAAAAAGGTAAGTTCAGGTATGAATTCTACTCCCCCTCAGTCCATTAAGAAAATTATCAATAATTTAAGGGGAGGTAAGGCCCCGTGGCGAGAGAATCTGCGGAAACTAAGAGCTGGAAGGAAGAAAAAGAAAGAGAAAGAAGATTTTGCAAGCAACCACCTGTTAGCTGAGCTTGCATACTACAATCAGGACCTAGATGATCCAGGAGAAGGGCCAAGCATGAGCGGGCCCCACACTAATGATCCTTGAGCGCAAACGGAGAAGTCGGCCTAGCGACTCTAAAATCTAGAGCATGTATATAAACTTTATGAATTTTGGGACCTTTTTGGTTTTTGTTTTGGGTTTTGTATTTATGTCTTTTAGAATACTTCATGTGGATAGTCTTGTTTTGTGTGCAATCTAACACTTTTAGGTCGGCAAGCATATAAGGATCGCGAAAAGTGGAATAAGAAGTCCCTGAAAAACAGTCAGAATCGACGAAGGCCAAGTCGACAACGACAAGGATGAGCAGCCCAGAAACTTGTCGGTCTCGAGTAGGCCAACTCAATATCGACTAAGCCACCAGAAGCTCCTCGACTTCAGAAGCCACTGGACGCAGAAACCTCCTCGAGATCGAGTTGCACTACTCGAGATCGACAAAGATTTTTTACTCGACATGCATGTCCTGCCCTCCTCGATGTGTTATCCTGTGAGTTCCTTCCTTTACTCTTGTTTTTATTTTATACAGTGGGGACACTGTATATTTTAAGTATGGGGTGGGGGAAGAGCTCATTATCATTATTATATGTTTTAGTCTTGCTTTTGGTTTTACATGGTGAAACTTTAAATTCTATGTTATGCACTCATGTTTAAATTTTATACATTTTACTCTTTTGTCATGCTTTAGTCTTGTTTTTTGTTACGTGAGGAAAAGAAAAAAATAAAAATAAAAATAAAATAGAAAATGTCGAAAAAAGAAAAAAAAATGCATGTTTAAAATTTTGCATTATTTTAGTCTTTATACCCTAACTTAGATGTCCTATGATGATGAATAATGACTGACTTGATCATATAAATCCTATGGCATGTTTGGAAGGTTTAGCCTAAGCCCTCGAAATTGTTTTTATGTGGATTGTGAACTTTTGATGAAATTGAGCACATATGATCCTAAGCTAAAGGATTAAATCCAACAAAAATTGTCCTAGTGAGAATTTTGGCCTTATAGGGAGAACATTAAAAATCCCTCTGCTTTCTTGAGTGTATTTACTCTTCCCACACATCTCTAAATGTTGTGATAGTTATTCAAAGACAATTCATTTATATGTTGATGTGAATGAGAATTAAATGATGGAGGCACCTTTTAAGCCAATTTATCCTCTTTTTACCTACCCTGCATTTTCCCTGCTTGAAGGCAGAACATTAGCCTGAGACTTTTATTATAAACTCCCCAAAATTATCCTTAGCCAAATTGAGCCTGACCCCCATTTGGGAATGAAGACTTAGAGTTGATTGAAATAATGGTTTGTGGAAAGAATGAGCTTATGTTGCATTTCAAGCAAGAAGGATTTTTGAATTTCTTGAGATATGGGTTGGTTTTATATTTTTATCTTGCTATGCACATTATGTAAAAGGATTTTTGGCTCACCATATAAATGCACCATTAGTTTTATTTTATTTTCGTTAAAAAAAAATCGGAAAAAAAAATCGAAAAAAAAAAGAAGAGAAAAAGTATATATGTGAATAAAGTGCATGAGCCAAATTTACCTTATTTCTTTCATTATTCGCAAGATACATACTTTGGAGAGGTTGAGGAAGTTTGAAAGGTTACATACTTCATTGAGATAAATTGGAGAGTTTGGTTGATGCATATGATTGAGAGTTATGGTTTGGTTGAGTTGTGTTGAAGATTTAGGAGTCTTGATTCCCGAATTTTATTAAGCACCACATGGCCAAATAATTCCATACCCTTATATTTCTTACCAAGCCCCATTACAACCCCGCCGAATGGAATCTTCTTTGAAGACTTCTATTGAGCGAAGTCCTCCTGATAATTCTTGTTGCATTTTCATAATTGGTTGCGAAGTGGATTCATATTTAAATTGCAATGTTTATAAGATTGTATATGGAATTGAGTTGAGAGTTGATCTACATAGCCTAAACACATTGAGAGTTGAGTGTAAACACATTATTCCTGTGAGGTTGGATTTATATTGCCTATGCCTATGGATCGCTCATATATGTGTAATGACGTTAAATTCACTTGTCTTACATTGCTACTACTTGAGATGTTGCTTTTGACAAAAGGCGAAGACTTGAAGGATGTGTTGTAGGTCTTGGTTATTGTTTGGTTATTGTTTGAGGACAAGCAAGTCTAAGTATGGGGTGATTTGAAGTCTCTAAAGTAGCCATATCTTTATGCATATTTTAGTTCCATATTCTTTACATTTTGCATATTCCGGGTTGGGAATATGTCGAATTTATGTAGTTTATGCTAATTTGTCAGAAATGGAGATCTACATAAGTTTCTGTTTAATATTGCAGAATATGGAACCATTTCGGGAGAAAATCAAGAAGCAAGAACCGGAGATCAAAGTTACTCGACATCGACAAACCATAGTCGATCTCAACAAGCCATTTCTAGGAACACCGGGATCGAGGAGGACCATGTCGACTAAGCCACGAAGATCATGCCCGGATTCGAGGAGAGCTTGCCCGAGGAGACCGAGGAGAGACTACCCGACCTAGTGCCCGGACACCACAACTCGATGTCGAGGACCTTCCTCGATGTCGACAAAGCCAAACCCATGTCCGAGCATGTTGAGAAGATCCACCCGACGCAGCCGAGAAGACCTAGTCGATGATGCCACCGAACTCGAGATCGAGGACCACTCCTCGAGATCGACCAAGCCTAGGAGCCATCTCAACGATCGCATGCGAATGCAAAGTACTCCACTTCTCTGAAAAGAGACCTGATCCTGGTAAGTTTCTGTTACTGTGGGTTTTGGACAATATAAATATGAGTCTCTGTGTGATTTAGGAGCAAGTGTGAGCATCATGCCCTTATCAATCTGGCGGAAGGTATAGATAGGATGCATAGAGCCTGTGGATGCTAAACTATACATGGCAACTAATACAATGGTCATCCCTACAGGTATAGTTTAGAATGTCCCCGTCCAGGTTGGTAAATTCTTTGTTCCAGCAGATTTCCTTATTATAGACTATGCTCAAGATCCTACTAGCCCTATTATTCTTGGTAGACCATTCTTAGCTACTGAAGATGCCAGAATTAGTGTCAGGAATCGATCGCTCACCTTCACCTTAGGCGACGAGATTTTAGATTTCTCTTTTGGCCCTGCAAAGGAGGAAATTTCATGGCTAGAGGTAAAAAAGCATCAGCAACCATGGGACCAAGCAATCAGCGGAGGAAAGCACCAGCACTGTACTCGAGATCGACCAAGCATCCTCGATCTCGACAACCTTTCTACTCGATCTCGACAAGCCTTTGTCGATGTCGACTTCCTCTGTTGAGCCACATACTTGCCTAGAGCCTAAGTATGGGGTCCTTGTACTCGAGGTCGACCAGCAGTACTCGACATCGACTAGCCCCAAGCCCAAAGATTTCTTTTTTGGGTCCAAAAAGGTAAGTTCAGGTATGAATTCTACTCCCCCTCAGTCCATTAAGAAAATTATCAATAATTTAAGGGGAGGTAAGGCCCCGTGGCGAGAGAATCTGCGGAAACTAAGAGCTGGAAGGAAGAAAAAGAAAGAGAAGGAAGATTTTGCAAGCAACCACCTGTCAGCTGAGCTTGCATACTACAATCAGGACCTAGATGATCCAGGAGAAGGGCCAAGCATGAGCGGGCCCCACACTAATGATCCTTGAGCGCAAACGGAGAAGTCGGCCTAGCGACTCTAAAATCTAGAGCATGTATATAAACTTTATGAATTTTGGGACCTTTTTGGTTTTTGTTTTGGGTTTTGGTTTTATGTCTTTTAGAATACTTCATGTGGATAGTCTTGTTTTGTGTGCAATCTAACACTTTTAGGTCGGCAAGCATATAAGGATCGCGAAAAGTGGAATAAGAAGTCCTTGAAAAACAGTCAGAATCGACGAAGGCCAAGTCGACAACGACAAGGAGGAGCAGCCCAGAAACTTGTCGATCTCGAGTAGCCCAACTCGATATCGACTAAGCCACAAGAAGCTCCTCGACTTCAGAAGCCACTGGACGCAGAAACCTCCTCGAGATCGAGTTGCACTACTCGAGATCGACAAAGATTTTTTACTCGACATGCCTGTCCTGCCCTCCTCGATGTGTTATCCTGTGAGTTCCTTCCTTTACTCTTGTTTTTATTTTATACAGCGGGGACACTGTAAATTTTAAGTATGGGGTGGGGGAAGAGCTTATTATCATTATTATATGTTTTAGTCTTGCTTTTGGTTTTACATGGTGAAATTTTAAATTCTATGTTATGCACTCATGTTTAAATTTTATACATTTTACTCTGTTGTCATGCTTTAGTCTTGTTTTTTGTTACATGAGAAAAAGAAAAAAATAAAAATAAAAATAAAATAGAAAATGTCGAAAAAAGAAAAAAAAAATGCATGTTTAAAATTTTGCATTATTTTATTCTTTATACCCTAACTTAGATGTCCTATGATGATGAATAATGACTGACTTGATCATATAAATCCTATGACATGTTTGGAAGGTTTAGCCTAAGTCCTCGAAATTGTTTTTATGTGGATTGTGAACTTGTGATGAAATTGAGCACATATGATCCTAACCTAAAGGTTAAAATCCAACAAAAATTGTCCTAGTGAGAATTTTGGCCTTATAGGGAGAACATTAAAAATCCCTCTGCTTTCTTGAGTGTATTTACTCTTCCTAGGCATCTCTAAATGTTGTGATAGTTATTCAAAGCCAGTGCATTTATATGATGATGTGAATGAGAATTAAATGATGGAGGCACCTTTTAAGCCAATTTCTCCTCTTTTTACCAACCCTGCGTTTTCCTTGCTTGAAGCTAGAACATTAGCCTGAGACTTTTATTATAAACTCCACAAAATTATCCTTAGACAAATTGAGTCTGACCCCCATTTGGGAATTAAGACTTAGAGTTGGTTGAAATAATGGTTTGTGGAAAGAATGAGCTTATGTTGCATTTCAAGCAAGAAGGATTTTTGAGTTTCTTGAGATATGGGTTGGTTTTATATTTTTATCTTGCTATGCACATTATGTAAAAGGATTTTTGGCTCACCATATAAATGCACCATTAGTTTTATTTTATTTTCGTTCAAAAAAAAAATCGGAAAAAAAAATCAAAAAAGAAGAAGAGAAAAAGTATATATGTGAATAAAGTGCATGAGCCAAATTTACCTTATTTCTTTCATTATTCGCAAGATACATACTTTGGAGAGGTTGAGGAAGTTTGAAAGGTTACATACTTCATTGAGATAAATTGGAGAGTTTGGTTGATGCATATGATTGAGAGTTATGGTTTGGTTGAGTTGTGTTGAAGATTTAGGAGTCTTGATTTCCAAATTTTATTAAGCACCACATGGCCAAATAATTCCATACCCTTATATTTCTTACCAAGCCCCATTACAACCCCGCCGAATGGAATCTTCTTTGAAGACTTCTATTGAGCGAAGTCCTCCTAATAATTCTTGTTGTATTTTCATAATTGGTTGCGAAGTGGATTCATATTTAAATTGCAATGTTTATGAGATTGTATATGGAATTGAGTTGAGAGTTGATCTACATAGCCTAAACACATTGAGAGTTGAGTGTAAACACATTATTCCTGTGAGGTTGGATTTATATTGCCTATGCCTATGGATCGCTCATATATGTGTAATGACGTTAAATTCACTTGTCTTACATTGCTACTACTTGAGATGTTGCTTTTGACAAAAGGCGAAGACTTGAAGGATGTGTTGTAGGTCTTGGTTATTGTTTGGTTATTGCTTGAGGACAAGCAAGTCTAAGTATGGGGTGATTTGAAGTCTCTAATGTAGCCATATCTTTATGTATATTTTAGTTCCATATTCTTTACATTTTTCATATTTCGGGTTGGGAATATGTCGAATTTATGTAGTTTATGCTAATTTGTCAGAAATGGAGATCTACATAAAATTCTGTTTAATATTGCAGAACATGGAGCCATTTCGGGAGAAAATCAAGAAGCAAGAACCGGAGATCAAAGTTACCCGACATCGACAAACCATAGTCGATCTCGACAAGCCATGTCTAGGCACACCGGGATCGAGGAGGACCATGTCGAGAAGCTGAAGACAAAGAACCTGACTCCACACCTTCCTCGAGATCGAGTTCCCTACTCGATGTCGACTAAGCCACGAAGATCATGCCCGGAGTCGAGGAGAGCTTGCCCGAGGAGACCAAGGAGAGACTACCCGACCTAGTGCCCGGACACCACAACTCGATGTCGACAAAGCCAAACCCATGTCCGAGCATGTCGAGAAGATCCACCCGAAGCAGCCGAGAAGACCTAGTCGATGATGCCACCCAACTCGAGATCGAGGACCACTCCTCGAGATCGACCAAGCCTAGGAGCCATCTCCGAACCCTGTCGAGGACCAGCACACCGAGACGCAGAGCCAGCCAAGTCGACGTCACTTCTACTCGAGATCGAGTAGGTTTACTCGAGATCGAGGAAGCTTCCAGAAGCCGCGTAACGCGTTTTGATCTATCCTACTCGGATTGGGATTACTTGGGGCCGAAGATTGCCGAGCTCTATCCGATTCTATAAAGTTACATCATGAAGAGAGATCTATCCACTTGAAGACCTTTTAGATATAATTTCCCCTTTTTAGATTTAATTATGTTGATGCTTTTATTTATCATTAAACTTTTAGATATAGTTTTAGATATAGATAGATGTTTCTATCCTTGAGTAGCAAGGTTTAGAAGCCTATAAATAAAGCCCATGGGGCTGATTTCTAGTCATTCAAAAAATTAGCAATTAGAAGTAGGAGAGAAAGAGAGAGTGAGTGGCCAAGAGGAGTTGGTGAAGCGAGAGCGGAATTGGCTTCCTTTGGTTGTAATCTCTGTTTGGTTTAATGCAATTAGTTTCTTTTCATCAATCAATGTCTGTGGTTGCGATGAAGCGCGAGTAGTCCACCCACTTCTGGGGTTGGGGCGAGCCCGACGATACCCATGCGTGTTTGTGGTAAAGATCTGACTTTTATCTTGTTTTGAGCATCTACTACTTGTTATGTGTTTATTACCCATCTAATGGAGGTCCATGCTAACAACTTGGATTATAAACATAAAATCGGTAGAGACAATTAGGGTTTCTTGAAAGAGTTGTCTAATTGTTGGAAAAGGCAAAAGCTTATTCCTTTGATGCGATTCACATGATTATCTGTTTATTTCTGCCTTATGCATGTTTGGTTATCGTTGTTGCAAACCCCAATCTTGGAAGTCCTTTTCATACAGTTTAGTTCGGAATCCCATAAGCATTTGCATTTACTTTATTTTCTTTCGTTTTAGTTTCTGTTTTCCTCGAGATCGACTAGCACTCCTTGATCTCGAGTTACTCATCTTCGACCAAGGTCGTTGTAGCTTCTGTGTGCAGGTGATCGACCAAGCCAAGCCGACGTCGACGAAGACCCAACTCGATCTCGAGTAAGGCCTTGCCGAGATTGACCAAAACCGCTGTGCTTGTTGCTGCGCTGTTCGACTGTCCGATCTTCTGTCGACTAACCCTAGTCGAGATCGAGGAGCCCTGTTGTCGACTTCTGTGAGATTTCTCCGCTGCCTAGGATCCGCTGACACGCTTCCTCGTGGATCGATCCTGACTTCCCACTACTGCATCGGGAGGAAGTCTTGTAATTATTTGCGTGGGCAGAATCTGGTTTGAATTATTTTATTATATTTTAAACTCGATTTCCTCCTTACAACTAGCTTTCCCTTTACGAAAGAAAAATTTTACTCGGTGTGTCAAGATCCTTGAACCTCATTTCAAAGGTTGTGAACTGAACTGTGGAGTAGATATAACGGATCAGATATTTGGTTGATATCTTATTAGATATTTGATCAAATATGGTTTTAATGGATTTTAAACCTTCTTTATATGTTACCTATTTTATTTTCAGAAAAATCCTTTTATTTTATCCGAGTATAGTTTATTTGTGGAAATTATTTTAAAATCGGATAAATCTTTTCTTGCCTTTAATAATTGAAAGAATCTTTTTAAAATTTGAACTTTTTGTTACTGGTTTACCCTCCTCCTTTTGTTGAAAGACAAAAAGGGGGAGATGATTTGATGATGGTTTAGACTTTAAAACTGATGTGAACCAAGGGTCTTGGAAGACCTTGTTTTGTTTTACTTTGTTGGATGTTTCTCTTTGACTTTAAAAACTTATGATCCAACATTTGTCTAATCCATGAAGGTACTTAGTCCGATTTTGCTTATGATATATCTTCTTGACTAACTTGCAGGGATGCATAGGTTTTGTCTTTCATCAAGGGGGAGATTGATAACTCCACTCCCTTGATGAAAATTGGAATAAGTTTCAAAGGCTTTGATACACAGTTTGTGTCAAAGGTCTTGAAGCTACAACTGTGTTGATGAAACACAAAACCTGTACTTTATTATATTATGTCCGAATATTATTATATGTTATTATATGCTTCCAGATATTATTATATATGCACTAACATTTCAGGAAGCTTTTCGAATTATATCTCCTTCCTTGAGCTGAATAACGTGGAGAATAAAATCGGAGATCATGGCTTCAGAGTTTCCATGAATAGAAGATTGTGTAGATAGCCATGATCAGCCCAGCCGTTGGAGAATATTCCTTCCTTTAGCGGTGCCGATGATCTTCACTATATAAAGGAGTTGAAGAAGAGAGAGAGGACTGACGTACATTCACGAATATCATTGCACAATCAGCCCTCAAGTTTACGATCCCTCTTCAGCGTGTTCTCTCTGCTTGTTCTTAAGAGTCTTATATTTTGTTTCAAAACATTTGAGAGTTACATAGTGAGCTTATAGGATATATTTTGAGAGAGTGTTATACTCGAGAGTTTTGTAACTCAGGAAGTGAACACTAGGCGATTGATTCACTAAGTGTAAGAGGATTGTACTAGGTAGCTGAGAGAGGTGGGGCTCTTCTAGATTGGTCCAGGACTCCAAGGGAACGTGAGTTGACTAGATTGCAATTGTATAGGAGAGAGGCTTCTCAGTGAGCTGCTAGGATCCTAATTCTTGTGAATCAATAAAAGCCGGTCGAATCCTAGGGTTGTGGAAGAACCCTAGGCGGGGACGTAGGCCAAGTTCGTGCTGAACCTCGTTAACAACTCATTGCATCCTTTACTTATTGTTTTACCTTATTTCCGCACTTGGTTCGAATTGTTTAACTTTGTGATTCAGGTTTTCAGAGAAAACACTAAGTCTAATCTCAAAGGGTTTTGCACGAGCTTCAAAAGTCTTGAGACTATCTGCGAAAAATCGGCATACTCTATTCAACCCCCTTCTAGAGTATCTTTTTATTACTTTGTTTTACATTATCGAACCTTCAGATATGTTCATGACGTTGTGAAGTACAAGAAGGACACAACGAAGATCGAGTTTGGGGACACTGGGATGGACAAGGGGGGTGCGTCGGATGCACCTCCTAAGAAAAACGAAGAGGTAATTAGGGTCCCTCTGATTGTCATGTCAACTGCAGTATGCAACATGTAAATAATTGATAAATGTCATGTAAGATGAAATATCTATTGTGGTGTACTAGTTAAAGGACAAGATGGGTAATCGAGCAATTGAAGGTGATGGTGGAGGAAGGCATTTCCGGCACTCAATTCCCACATCATACAGAACTAGCTTGAATAGAATTTTGGGTTTGGATTGCGGGTGCCTCGTCTTTCTTTGAAAGCTTGCAACCCATTATTGATTTGTTTCTAGCTGGGATTGTCAAAATCACCAAGACATCTCGATTAATCTGTCTTCCCAGGAGTAAGGATTAAGATTAGGAGGGGCAAGTAAGTTGGATGATCGGTTTTACAAGAAGCAAAGTAGAATGAACATGACACGTGAATTGTTTAATTTGTTTTACATGACACGTGGTTGTACTTGACACGAGAACTATTTTACATGACACGTGAATTGTTTTACATGACATATGTTCACTCTAGTGAAACTAGGATTTGTGTGCAATACTCATTTGGGTATAAAAAAAAAGTACGTACAATCCAAGAAACTAGGATTTGTGTACAATCCTCATTTGGATGATCGGTTTTACAAATGCTCTTTTATTTACAAGAAGAAACATCATTAAGATTATAACAAACTTTCGTCGATGCGATAGGAAGGCAGAAATACACCACACTTGAATTGTTTTACTTGATATGTGAATTGTTTTACATGACACATGAATTATTTTACTTGACACGTGAATTACATGCCTAATGTATTGAAAATCATGTTTGGATGAACTTTAGCATTATGAAGCTTGATATTTTATTAAATTTCGAATTTGGCTTAAGTTTTAGTAAAAGTGAATGATATACTGCTTAGAATTAGCCATTTTGTATTAGGTGATGAATTCAGATTAAAGGATGATGCATGAGTTCTTAACCTTACCAACATATTTAGTGCATCTTTTCTATTGAACTTCCGTAATGGAAATAACAAGGTTAATCGACTGTAAATAGGCTAACATTGTGACGTTGTTAATGAAAGAAAATAACATGACAGGTAATGTTATTAACATGACAGGTTATACCCTTTAGCATGACGGGTTATAACCTTTAACATGACAGGTAATGCGAATCGATCCTCTTCTCCTTAATGAAGGAAAATAACATGACAAGTAATACTATTAACATGACAGGTTATACCCTTTAACATGACATATTAGTTGTTGATCTGCAATCTATAAGCTTATTCGGTAAAAGAGAGACATTGTCCGAGTTAAAGTAGTTAATGACTAAGATGGAAAGCAAGTTTCATTTGAAGAGGGTTTTTAACCTAGAATTCATTTTCCATGTGTGTTGAATTCATCATAAGATGTTTTTTTGACACGTCACTTGACATGACAGTAATGCAATCAATTAAAGATAAAACCAACTAAAAATCAGCTAACAAAGAAAAGACAGTGATTAGATTATATTAATCAGATCACCAGAACATAAATTCTATTTAATCACAAAGAGAATTATATAAACTATCAAAGTTCTGTCTTTATTATGTAAGAGAGTTGAAATGGCAAGTTCCACGCTTGAATGTGAAGTGATGATCCACAACAGATTAAATACAAAACCAAATTCTTTTATGGACCCTATCAAGGAACGATCCTATAGGCCTTCGTCTTATCTATCCAATAAATGATAGATTTCTTGGTGTTCCTCAAGCCGAGAAACTCGTGCTCCTTGCTCTTGTTCATGCTATCCACCATCCCGTCTAACACCAACACCGTGTCCACGACCTGCCAAGACACGACCTCCACCAGTTTCGTAGCTGTAAGCTCGTTAAGACAAACAATAAGGCAAGGTACTTGATATAAGGTAAGCTGAGTGGAAAGAGTGGTAGCTTCAGATTGTAGAATTTGAACTTTTCTTTCCAGTTTCTCCATGTAGCGAGCTTTCCTCTCTTTTGTGAGAAAAACAGACTGGCGATTTGCCAAAATTCTACAGTTGGCAACAAAAATTAAACACAAGCTCTACAACTTCCCCAAAAGGATGCAGGGAAAACATGAATTACATTTAAACATTGCACATCTAAATGCATTGTTGGACCTTTAGACATACTTGTATGTACTGTCAGTCATGCCTGGGTACAGTCATGCCTGGGTAAGTATGCTTATATGGTCAGTGATTTGTACATAACAATAAGGTGTAAACCAGTCATACAGTTCATAATATACAATAAACCGATTACCCTAAAACTCTCTCTTCCTCCTATAACTAAACAAAGGTAGATAAAAAAAATGAGATCGGCCATGATCACCACTGCACATTCAACAAAGGTAGATACAAAAAATAAGATGTATACTGAATTTCAATAAACAAAGGTAGATACAAAAAATGATACTGATTCACTCATTACAATAATAAAAATGGCTACAAGCCTATAACTAAAGAAAGCTGACAACTCATGATCACCATTGCACATTCAAATGACCAATAACTAAATCCAAGATCTACATTCACAATTTAATTAAATATGAGATTAGCAAAAAAAACACCAGAAACATCAGAACGGAGAAGCAATTTTGACATTTAGCAATCAAATTTCCTGTTAAAAATAAAAGTCAAGAAATGGAATAGAAACAATAGAGCTATCTCACATCTTTCCAGACACTACGATACATAAATTTGGGAAGAACAAGGGTTGCATTAAGCAACCTAGAAACTGCAACAGGATTGCATACATGTACAAGTCAAACACAACATCATCAACCGAGCAACTGCAGAAGAAGAAAAATAAGTAATTCAAGAGCTCTGACAAACAATTCAGAGGCAACAGCAACAAGAAGAGTAGGATCTCGGACACACAAACTTTAGTTTTACATGACACTTACTTTAGTTTTACATGACACCCAATTAAAGAGGGTCAGCACTTACTCAAAAGAAGATGCAGATATCATAGTTTAAGCTCCATGAGACAGCGAAATAAAGCATCGGCTGAAAAATGATGCCAAATAAATAAGGGAAGAGAAGAAGACAGGTGGAGGGGTAAAATCACATGTAATCAGCCTAAAACGTTGTGTCTTGAAAATGGTGTTTCGTATTTTTATGTTTACTTAGATCAAAGCTCAAATTGGATTTAAAAATGTTTCTCCCCCATCTACATAGGTGCTAACTAAAGATGAGTTTATATGCACATGAGAAGCTTCTCATTCTTTATGAAATCATTAAAGTGCATTGTCATTTGCATTTAGAAGGAATTTTACCTGACACATAATGTAATTAATTTACATGACAAGTAATGAATTTTACATGACAAGTCAGTTTGAACTTCAATTGCATATGTCTTTTCTAATCTATGATTTAGTCATAATCAATTATAATAATCGTCATATTCACTTCGAGAAAAGCATGTGTAAACATAGAGGCAATAAAGTGAATATCATTCACCGACCTCCTGTGTTGTAAGCTATGGTGAAAGTGAACTGTAGGATGCATATGAAGAAACGGTAGTGTGCAGAAGCACAAGCTTTGCTACATGAACATAAACATAATCTAGGAATGCAATTTCCAAGCAAACAGAAGCACATGCAATAGATAAGGATAAGAAGGATGGACTGACTTTGAATCCATCAATGTCTCGTGTAACTCCCGGCAAAGGTCCCCCCTGTAGCACGTTTAATCTTATCCTGCTGATAATGAACATTTCTAATGGGCATTATAGGATAGTTTAGTTGCATTTGCATTGTAAAATATTCATGTTTTAGTATTAATTTAGATTAAACTCTTTTTGTGGCAAAGTTCGGAATCTACGCTATTTCGATTGAATTGTGAAGAATCATAGATCCGACATGGTGAAAAGCAAGCGAAGGTGAAAAACATAGCCAAGTAAATTAAAGAAATCAAGCTAAGAAGAGAAAGAAAGGTGGAAAGAAAAAACGAGGGAAGAATGAAGAGAAAACAAGCTTCTGGGCATCTGTCGCTGCTAGCGAGTCGCCGGTCGCTTCCAGCGAGTGGAACCAGAAGCCAGTTGTCCGGCAAGCGAGCGAAGGAGAGCCAGCGAGAGAGCAAGCGAGCAAGCCAACACACTTCGCTGCAGCGAGAGTCTCGCTGCCGCGGAAACTGTTCGCTACCAACGAGAGGCACCAAGACAAACACAAGGACGAAGACTCGGCCACTCGCTCCAGCAGATGGCCGGACTCGCACTAGCGGATATGAGGTCTCGCTGCAGCGGAAGAACTGGCTCCCGGAAGTGGAAACGAAGGACCCGAGAGGCTTGAAAAATATATAAAGGCATGAAGACTCGCTGTTGGCGAGTATGGTAGCGAGGATCTAGCAAAAATCCAACAGTAGCTCAACTAAGGCCATTAGCTGCTAGCGGAAATTCTCGATGCCAGCGAAATCTGACGCTGAGCTAAACTTGGAAAGTCTATCTTCTATCTAGTTTGTTTAGGAATATTCTATCTAGTTTATCTATCTTTTACCTTATTTATGGAAGACTTTAGGCTTATAAATAGGATGTTCTAGGGTTAGTTTAAATATCAATTGTAGTGGAGCAATCACCATAGAAGAGAAGAGAGCTTAGGTAAGCCATGAGCGGCTAATTTTCCTAGTGTTTCGCCTACGTTTTCGGAGACTTGGTTGGTGAATTGTGAGTTTTTAATTCAAGTTATCTTTCCTCTATTATAATTCCTTCAATTTCCTCGTGCTTATTGCTATGTTATTAATGTTATCTTGCTTGGCTAACTCGATAATATTGATTTCGTGCTAGGATTTAATGCTTTCATATTTGCGTTATTTCCAAAGTAGCATGCATAAGATTGTGGATTTCGTGTTTGAAGCATGATTGTGTAGGAAGTTGACATATACCTTAAAAATCGATTTAGCGTGTTTAATTGGTGTTATTTATGTGCTCAAGTTCTTGGGATGTTGTATTATCTCTTTGTTAAACCTTAACCGTGTTATGATTGCATTGAGGTGTAAGGGATTAATTGGACTCGTAGGACTTTTAATCTATATAAACCAAGACGAGAGGAATTTGTAGGAAAGTTAATAGCTTGAAAAGAATTCGATGATCGATAAGCCAACCAATGTCAAAGAATTCGTAGGTGGAACCGTTCTCTACTCTTGATTTTATAACAAAATTCTGTGTTTACTTTATTTTACTTGTTCTTATTTAAAAATTGCATCTTTTCGCACTTTCGTTACTTGTTGGTGATCAAATTGCATTGTGAAATCTTATATCTCCCCAGGATTCGACCCCTTTATTGCCAATTATACCAATTTGTGAGAGTAGGAACTATTTGATAGGGAATCAACGATTTTCATCCCGTCAAGTTTTTTGCGCCGTTGCCGGGGAGATTTAATTCGATTTCTTTGTGTAGTTTAATCATCAACTTTTGTGTGGACCACTCGCATGGTCCACACCCGTTCTACTAATTCCAATTTCTTACCTTTTGATCCAAAAATCGAAAGGACAACTTCTACTTTGCGAAGAGAGCACTCACCCAACCCGGAAAACGAAGAAGA
This sequence comes from Persicaria tinctoria, assembly GCA_037127255.1. NCBI lineage: Eukaryota > Viridiplantae > Streptophyta > Magnoliopsida > Caryophyllales > Polygonaceae > Persicaria > Persicaria tinctoria. Next base: position 23,451,083 of record JBANSL010000004.1, on the reverse strand, counting down.
GATGGACGACAAAAACGAAGACAACAACCAAGGCAACAATCAAGTGCCAAACGACAATGTGGTCGTGGTGCCACCACAACGCACTTTGAAGGAGCTAAAGGAGCCAAATTTACAAACACAACCATTGGCTATTAGGCTCCCACCACTCCCGGAGGGCACCAAGTTTGAATTCAAGTCACCATGGGTCCATCTTTTGCCAATGTTCCATGGCATGAGTGGAGAGGACCCAAACAAGCACCTTGCGGAGATTCACGGAATATGCGATCATTTGAAACCTCAAGGCATCACGGAGGATCAAATGATGCTAAGATCCTTCCCATTCATCTTGAAGGATGCGGCCAACGATTCGCTCTTGAAGGTTCAATAATGTATAACAAAGTAGAATAAAGATACTCTAGAAGGGTGGGGGGGTTGAATAGAGTATGCCAACTTTTCGCTGTCAATCTCAAGACTTTTGAAGCACTTGGAAAAGCCTTTGAGAGTAAACTCAATTCTTTCGATTGGGAAACCTGAATCACAATAAAGTTATACAATTCGAAACAAGTGCGGAAATATAGGTAAAGCAATACGTAAAGAACACGACGAATTATTAACGAGGTTCGGCTCCTTAAAGGCTTAGTCCCCGCCTAGGGTTCTTCCACAACCCTAGGATTCAACCGGCTTTATTGATTCACAAGACTTAGGATCCTAATAGCTCACCGAGAAGCCTCTCTCCTATACAATTGCAATCTAGTCAACTCACATTCCCTTGGAGTCCTAGACCAATCTAGAACAGCCCCACCTCTCTCAGCTATCTAGTACAATCCTCTTACACTTCGTGAATCAATCGACTAGTGCTCACTTCCTGAGTTATAAACTATCGAGTATAACACTCTCTCAGAATATATCCTATAAGCTCACTGTGTAACTCTCAAATGCTTTGAAACAAAAGATACGACTCCTTTTCATCATCAGTCTCGTCGTCCTCCTCTTTCTCTTCCTCTAGTTCCTCTTCAGCGGGAACCTCCTTCTCTGCTTCTCTCTTGGCCTCTTCCTCGGCCTCCCTCCTTTCTTTCTCAGCCTCTTCCTCGGCTTTTTTCCTTGCTTTCTCAGCCTCTTCCTCAACCTTTTTCTTTTTCTGGGCCTCTTCCTCGGCCTCTTTTGCAGCATCTCTCTCTAGAATCTCATCAAGATCTTCCTCTTCCTCCTCTTCCTCAGCAATGATCTTTCTCTTTCCTTTAAGATTTGCACTCAGTGGCTTCTTTGTCGGGCGCTTCAAGAACCGTTTGATTTCGGCAATGGTGCTCTTAGGGACGGTGCTCGGGACAGTGGTTTGAGGAGTAGGTAGGGGTTAAGGGGAAATCACAAGGGGAGTCTGACGACCTTTGGGGGTAGCGCCAAGGCGTTTGGGTGTGGAGATTTTCTTGGATTTGGGTGCCATGGATACGATTTGGTGAAAAATTCCAAAGAAAGGTTGAAGAAGAAGGTTAAAGGTCGGAGGGTTTTGGTATGTTCTGGAGAGGTGAATAGTGGGGGTAAGAATGTGTGGTTTAAAAAGGGGCGAGTTTGGTAAGTTGATGGGACAAGTTTGTGGTTCCAATGGTAATAATCATAACACAACTGCCAATTTTAAAATATCTGACTTACCAAACAATTCAAAATTCAAAATATCCTTTCAAAATTTAAAGGCAAGAGAAGATTTATCCGATATTAAAATAGTTTCCACAAATAAAATGTACTCAGATAAAAAGATTTTTCGGAAAATAAAATAGGTAACATATAAAGAAGGTTAAAATCCATTAAAACAATATTTGATCAAATATCCAATAAGATATCAACCAAATATGTGATCCGTTATATGTGCTCTACCATTCAGCTCACAAACTTTGACATGAATCTTAAAGGTCTTGACACTGAGTAGAAGTTTTCTTTCATAAAGGGAAAGCTCCCCCTACGAAATCTCAAAGGTCTTGAATAGAGTATGCCAATTTTTCGCTATCAATCTCAAGGCATTTGAAACGCTTGCAAAACCCTTTGAGTGTAAAGGCTCGGATTTTTAAATCCTAATTTTTCGGAAAAAGAGAATTAAAAATGAAATTTAATCGGTTTTAAAACTCGTTTAGCGGATTCCGACCGGAATATAAAATTTAACGAACAATTTCCGTTCTTTTACCTCGGAAATTCAAAATAATTATCGGATGGCGATATCCTTGTCGATTTAAAAAAAATCTAATTAATCGAGAAAGCGAGAGTCGGAGAAACTAACATTTGAGAACCAATTACAGAATTAGAAATTCGCGTATTCGAGATTTGTTTTCGGGTATTGGTTAACCATTTTCACACACAATTCTCACCCACTCCCATCACTCACCATACCCTTCAAATTCAACCCACCCCTTACCCCGTCATTCACCATCACCGTCCATTCCATTCCCCATCATTCACATTTCCACTCCCTCGTTCACGCCATCACCAACTCAACTCGCCACCACCATCATTCCTCCTCCATCACCCATCGACACCACCTCCCCTATTCCCCGTCACCGGCAGCAGCAGCTTCGACCACCACCATGCCTGAGCACCACCAGTGGCAGCCCCAAGCTCCCCGTCGCCTGTTTTCCCGAGCCCAGGACCCTCGCTTCCACCTTCGTCCCTCCTTGTTACTTGAAGAGCAGCAGCAACAGCACCGCGAGTCCCCTCCACCGACGTCCAGCGCCACCCCAGGGCCGCCCAGGAGCCATCAACGCCGTCCAGGAGCCACCGAACCGTCATTTCCCCTGTTTAGCTTGAGCCACGTTCCGGTAAGTCGTTCTCCTTCGTTTCCGATCCAAATCACCCCCGAGCTCCTCCATCACACTCACCCATGTCCGAAGCAGGTCCGACGAGCCATTGCGAGCCACCGACGACGCCCAGGTCTCCGATCGAGAGCTCCGAAGTCGCGAACCTCCTCGGTGAGTTCCGCCTTTTTCTTCCTCTGTTTCAATTCGATTCTGGCTTGGGTCGGGGTGTGGGCGAGTGTTGAGTGTGCGTGAGCAGAGTGTGGGGCGTCGGGGGAAGCTCGTGAGCTCAGGCGAGAGCTACGGTGAGCTAGAGGCGGCGGGGACGAGCATCGGTGAGCTGAGCAGAGGCGAGAGAGAGCAATAGGTTGAGCAGTGTTGTGTGAGCGCGAGCGAGTGACCCAGGCCGGTGGCGAGGCAGAGCTGGTCGGGCGAGCAAGTCGGAGCCGTGGCCGCGGGCGAGGAAGCACAGGCGCGGCGGGGGTACTCCTTCCTTTCGAATTCAGGAGGTAGGGGGAGGTTGACGTGGCTGTGGGCCCCCCTCTAACTTATACGTAGTATATATAATTGTTATTTATTTATTAAACCGGTTTGGGGATTAACTAACTTGGTTCGGTTCGATTCGGGTTAGTCCGTTTATTATTTAATTAATTAGCGTTATTTAAATTATTATATAATATTTGAGGATTTAACAGATAAAATATTATTTTGGGAGAATTATATGGGTTGATTTTATTAAATAAAAATGGTTTGGATTTTAGGGGATCCGGAAATGTTTTATAAAGGTGCTCTAATAAATGGTGTTTAAAATATCTATAATATTATTGGGACTTAAAATATATTATTGAGCTAAAAAGAATTTAGCAAATAATTTCAAAGGTCGGAATTCTTAACTGTTTGATTCGGATTTCAAAACGGTTTTGGAACTAACTTGTGAATTATACTTGTTCGATGACTAACTAGCATGATCGTTTGACTAACAATAAGATATGTGTGTGACTAATAGCATAAATTTTGGTGATTTATTATAAGAGATTAAATATTGGTTACCGATGATGAGGATGATATATATTCATATGCTAAGTGAGAGTATGAAATGGTAATATGCGAATTAGACTAAGTATGATATAGAGGTTATCTTAAGATGATGAGTTGGCAAGTTATGATGAAAACGATATGAGATGGTGAAACGAGATGAGAAATTGATTTGAGACATTAATGTTGTTGTTGATGGGATAGTTAACTTATATATTCTTTATGCGAATCTTGTGTGTGTTATTTGATATGATTTGTGTAAGTTAGACTTAGACTTATTATGTTACTTATCTTCTAGGTGAGCTCTAATCTGCCTGGATTTGCTTGATTGCTATATTGCTTGGATTCTGCGCTTCTCCAGGTAAGTTCTTTGAACTTACTCATGATGGGCGCTCTATGCACTGGGTGTTATATAGTAGGCTAGTGTTCATGCACCATACGACTTAGAATCACGCTTAGGATCTAAATTGGAAACCATATGACTTGCTATATGTCTTTGCTAGAAAACGACCGTTATAGGTGTTTATTGGATGTGGCCTTTTTCTCTATTCTTGTCATCTTAGTGGAGCTTATTATAGAAAGTTGCTTGCACTTGATGGGTGAGGTAGGCTTTTTGGTAATAAGTCGCCATAGGACTCTTAGAGCATTAGGCCTTTTATGGGTGTCGTTGTTTGCCTTTCCATCATAGTTAGTAGGCTCTTTACGTAGGGATTGCCTACACCGTGGGTGAGGTAGTTCCCTTCGAAGGGAGTTGCTAGAGGATTCCTTAGGAGCCTAGAGGGACATGCTATTTGGCATTTTAGTGACTGCGCCTCTTTATTTATGTCCGCACTTAATTATTCGTATGCTTGTCTTTTTAAGTTCCGCCTTACATTACGCATTTCATCTTAGGAATAGGATGCTTATTATATGCCTCTCAGAGTGTGTTTACACACGCGCATGAGTGGCCTGATGATTGACCCTCATCCCCCTTATTTTTTTTAGATTCAGGTAACCGCTAGCCGCTATCTTTGCTTATATGGATGCTTGGCGGGTTCAGACTTTTGGCGTTAGATTGAGAGCTCGAGAGACCACTAGACTCCCTCTCTTTTATACTCTTTTACGTTGTGTTGTCCCGACTCTGCTGTGGCACCTTTGGGATTGTATTTTGCTTTAACTTCACTTATGTTGGTTGCATGCCTAAATGGATTTTCAACGTTGTAGACTTAGGACAGGCACAGGGGTTTACCCCGGGGTCTCCAACAGACCTTACGAATTTGGGTGTGAAATTCCGCTTTAAACTACAAATCTTCGGTTTCAAACCTTCAACCTGTACTCGGAGCGCAAGATCCTAACGAGGGGTTTTATCCCTCGAAACGTAACTCGGGAATCATAATCCCGGGCCGTTACATTGAGAGTAAACTCAATTCTTTCTATTGGGAAACCTGAATCATAATAAAGTTATACAATTTGAAACAAGTGCGGAAATATAGGTAAAGCAATAAGTAAAGAACACGACGAATTGTTAACGATGTTCGGCTCCTTAAAGGCTTAGTCCCCGCCTAGGGTTCTTCCACAACCCTAGGATTCAACCGGGTTTATTGATTCACAAGACTTAGGATCCTAATAGCTCACCGAGAAGCCTCTCTCCTATACAAATGCAATCTAGTCAACTCACTTTCCCTTGGAGTCCTAGACCAATCTAGAAGAGTCCCACCTCTCTCAGCTATCTAGTACAATCCTCTTACACTTCGTGAATCAATCACCTAGTGCTCACTTCCTGAGTTATAAACTCTCGAGTATAACACTCTCTTAGAATATATCATATAAGCTCACTGTGTAACTCTCAAATGCTTTGAAACAAAAGATACGACTCTTAACATCTAGCAGAGAGTACATGAAGAAGATAGATTGACTTGAGGGTTTGTGCGCGTTGTAGTTCAATGATGTTTGTGTTCAACACTTGTGCTTCTTCTCTTGTGCCTTAGAGGAGATTTTGGAGGAAAGCCACGAAGAAAACAAGGAAGAGACGAGTTCAGTGCGAATTCCGCTGACAGCGAAACCAGACTCACTGGCAGCGAATGGGGTGAATGCATCTGCTGAACCAGATACGATCCCAGTCGCTGACAGCGGAACTCGTCTCGCTGAACTTGACTCACCACCAGCGAAAAACGATTCGCCGACAACGGACTCTGCCCAGAAAACTGACGTCCCCAAGTCCGGACACGCTGCAGCCGATTCCAAACCTCTTCTTGAAAATTTTAAGCCGGTGGAACCCTTTCCGAAGGCTTTGAGGAATCCAAGGAGGCTGGAGAGCGACACCGAACTCTTCGAAACATTGGCCAAGTGTGAGGTGAACATCCCCATACTCAAACTAGTTAAAGCTATTCCTCATTATGCAAATTTTTTTGAAGGAATTATGCACGGTCAAGAGGAATCAAAAGTTGAAAGGGAAGCAAAAAGTTCAAGTAAGTGAACATGTCTCTCGCGTATACCTGAAAAGTGTAGCAATCCGGGTATGTTTACTATCCCTTGCACAATTGGAGATGCTAAATTTAATCATGCTTTTCTAAATTTAGGAGCATCCATTAATGTTATCTCATACTCCCTCTATAAATCGCTTGATCTTGGTGCTTTGCAAGAAAAAAGAGTTGTGATCAAATTGGCAAATCGTTCTCAAATCTACCCTAGGGGGTTTGTAGAAGATGTTTTAGTTATGGTGGACAAGCTAATCTTTCCCGCAGATTTCTTTGTTTTGGACATGGAGCATGGAGTATCGAAGGCGCCTATCCTCTTGGGTAGACCCTTCCTAAGGACCGTTCGAACAAAGATCGATGTCTACGCTGGTTCACTTACTATGGAGTTCGATGGATAAAAGGTAGAGTATTGCATATTTGATGCAATGAAATATCCTCGTGATAAACACTCTCTATTTGCTATTGATACTATTGAACCTTGTGTAGAAGATGTTTTTGAGCTTAATGGGAAAGATGAATTGTAAGTAGCTTTAGAAACCCCTCTAGATGAGCTTTCAATTGAATATTCTATCTCACCTTACTTACATGAAGTTTTGGAGGCATTAGAGGCCCAACATACTCACCAAAAGAATGATGCCTTAACTCTAACCCTCCCAAGCGAGAGGCTTTTACCCTTCGAAGTACTTTGTTAAATCTAGTCCTCCTCCTCCCCTTTTTTCTCATTCCGGTTCTTCTCCTTGAATTTGACCCAAATCTAGTGTTTTTTGGTCAAATCTGGGTGTGTTATTTTCATTGTTATCCTCCTTGTTTAAGTTTTTTTTTCTTTCTTCGATTTTATTCTCACATTTTGGGCGATTTTTGTCTCTCATTGATAATGTTAGTCTATTAGAGTATTAGGTTATTCACTAGCCCTGATTTCTAGTTTTGTTTTGTAATTTAGTTTTTGTAAATAAATTATATCAAATTGTGGGTTTGGCATTTGATACACGAGGATGAAGCTGACTATTGAAATGATTAGGGTCTGATCTTTTATAGGAAGAGTTGATATTTTTCTTCCTAGTGATGGCATATTTAATGCCTATTACTAGATCATATACATATCCACTAGCCCGGCACTCATGTTGGCTGAGGTTCAAATGTTGAATAATGAACAATAACCTTAATGAATTTGCATAGCTTACAAAATCTTATTTGGTTCAATAGATTCTTAACTGGTATTTTGGACCGTTGCTTAGTTCCAGGGCCCTTCAATCTCTATTTCTAGTCCACTATCAGTGCATTTGTAGTTCTCTCATTGAGATCACTTTTATCTAGACTAAAAGGTTTCACGTGTTTTATGGCTTGCTATCTTCTCGAGTAATCTGGAGCTAAATAAATAAAGCATATAAGTTTCTTTTACCTGTAGTCGTCTTCATAACATTCTAAATTTTTAGTTTTTCAGTGGATAAATCCATCTTAAATGCATACAAGATGAATTCTGACTCTTCTAATGTTCTGAATATCTCTTTTATCTTAGGTTGATACTTTGATTCCAAAGCATTTTCTGCCACATATAGTTAGACTTTGTGGAAAGCTGGAGGTGCTTGATCGCTTGCTGCCCAAACTTAAGGGGACAAATCACCGGGTATTGCTGGAGGTGTGGCACTTGCATCCAAGGTTCTAAATATCGCGTATCGGGGTCGTATCGGTTAGGAGTAAAAATGATATATCAGGGATATATCGGAGATATATCGGGATATATCAGATTTATCGTTTTCGTTAATTTTTAATTATAAATATTATATTTATACTTCAAAATGGAAAAATACACAGGAAAAAGTAATATTTAAATTATAAAATTATCAAATAAACTTAATAAAATAAAAACAACTTCATTCATAATGGCTAAAGTTACTTTATCAAAGTTGGAAATTCTAAATATCCCCGATATTAACCCGATATATCGGGTCACAAAGGCTAAAATTGTCTTATAAAAGTTGACAATTCTAAATATCCCCGATATATCACCGATATTGACCCGATATATCGGCGTTGACCCGATATATCGGTGTTGACCCGATATATCGCCGATATTGACCCGATATATCACGTTGACCGATATATTCACACGATAAGCCGATATCGTAGCGGATTCTAAATATCCCCGATATATCGCCGATATATCGGCCGATATATCCGATATTTAGAACACTGCTTGCATCTATAACTGAGGTCTCCTTTAATTGGTAAGTTCATGGATATATGCTTGTCATTGCTTATGCTCTGCCCTTTGTTTTCTTCAGGAGCAGAAGGTTTTGAAATAATCATTTTTTAGTTCGTTCTTATAGTGTGTGTCTATGCTATTTCCCAATCTCGCAGAAGCAGTAGCCCTTCATGTCTTGCGTTCAAGAGGAGTCGCCCAACTATTTTTGTCCTGCTTTTCCTTCCCTTTTTCTTGTTGATTAATCCCTTCACCTTGTTTGTGCTTTTGAGTATGGATATGCTTCACCTCCCTTATGAATCTATTTGCATCTACACCAACATTTTCTTTTTTCTGTAGCAACATTTGCATCTGTGGCTACACTTGCAATTGTAACAACACTCGCATCAATAGCAGCAGTCTCTTTTGCTGTAGCAGCATTCACATCCGTGACAACACTCGCATCTATAGCAGCTTGCTTACCAATTTTTGCATTCTGCTTTTCTTTTCCACTTTCTTTGCTTGAGTTTCCTCTCTTGCTCTTGCTTTTGGTTGCCTTGTCTGAACTTATTCCAGTGCTACGCACAACCTCTACAACATGAATTTGTCCTGTTCTAGAACTTGTTCCAGTTCATTCAACAACTGACTCGATCTCTCTTCCCTTGACTTCTGTTGCAGCTATTGATGACTCAAACGTTGTTAGCATGGATCTGTCTTACAACATTGCATTTTCACCTAAGTTGCCTCTGATTCCAACTATGAAAGCCGGTACATTCCTCAATTTCATTCTTTCTGGTAACTTGTTCAAGAAAGTTGTCATGCCTCTGGATGTTGTTTACTTAGATGATATAGATCTGGATCAAGTCAGCATTCATTGTGTTCTAAATTATGCTAGAAAGGTGAGTAAATGTTGCAAAAAGTCATTTTTTCTATCATGATCTTCAATATGCTGCGGTTTTTTTTCTATCATGCTCTTCAGTGTGTTGCGCTGAATATTTTACCTGTTTGTTTATCATTTGTCCAACAACAGTTTTTCGGCCTACTATGTCATTTATGCTTGATGTTCTATTGATTTTTTTAACTTTCTATCCATATACAAGTAGAATTGAAAAAAACTCCCTTGGTATGTGGACAATTGCTCTGGACATAGGTAAGGTTCTTTGCGTCGAAATCAGCCTCTATGACTTTGCATAGAAGCCATCCAGTGGGGCTGTCATATTCAAGTTCTAGCCCTCAGATTTGAAGGTGTATGAGCTATCCTATGTATTTGCATATTGAAGCCGTGAAGATCTTGGAGGAGAAATGTGAACGTGTAATTACAAAGCTCTCATGATCAAACATGATTCAGTTCAAGAATGGGAAAGGGGAAGATAGCACATGTGTAAGGGACATAGAGACACCAATGTATATTAGACGAGTTATTGCAATCAAGAACGATGTTTAATTTTTATTATTTAATGCATGTGTTAGTTTTTCACAATGTTTGAGTTTCTATTAGCCAAAAGAGGGTTGCAATATAGATCAATAGAGGTATTCGATGATTGACATATTTGATGAAAAACATCGGACTTGAGAGAGAAAAAACGATATCTATCTTTATAAATACATCGATTATGAAGACACGAAGTGATTTCTAAAACTCACTATATGTCAAAATTGTAATATAAAACGATGTGATAAAATACAAAAACATCGTTTTTCATATAAAAAATGATTTGAAAATATATAAATAACATCGACTTTTAAAATATTCAATATGGTCCATTATATTTATATAATATAATATAAAAAATCAAACATGAAAAAAGAGTATGCACAGATTGAATAATTCCTAACCGATGTGTTTATTAATGTAAAACATCATGTTTATAAAAAATAGAGATGTTAATGTGAAGTTTTGGGTTTTCCGACAAACCTTCAAACGGCTAGAAATGTAAAATAATAATGGTTTAACATTAGGTTCATCAACCAAAACGTAATTATATCAACGTAGTTAAATCGTTATCAACAATAAAAACAATGTTATAAATAATTATAGACATCAGTTAAAAACCAATGTGGTAAAGTTTGGATCTTTAACGCCTCCCACTAACACGTTGAAAATTTTTCTGTTTGACATCGGTTTTTAACCGATGTGTATGAAGACATTTCTAGTAGTGATTGCGTAGATCAGTTCGAGTTTTAAAACTTTCGTGAAGAAATTTTAGAATTCCAACGTCCGGACAACGATGCCGGAGTTTCGAAAGCTCCGACACGCTCCCGCGGAGAAGTATCTGCCACCACAACTGCCACCAGTGAAGTTTTCGCTGCCAGCAAAAGTCTACACCACCAGCGAACCTGCAGAACCACCAAGCCCAACAGGTGATCCCAGTCGCTGTCAGCGAGCAACCTTCGCTACCAGCGATTCTCACCCAGTACGCAGCAGCTCTAAAGTGATCCTGTTCACTGACAGCGAACATTATCGCTGACAGCGAGTCTTGCCGATGCCACATCTCCACGTGCATCTCTCTCGGCCGGTCTCGATTCGTTGCCAGCGAACTCCACTCGCTGCCAGCGAAAATCCTGCAGTGCGTGGATGACTTGCTTGTTATCTATATTTGAGGCCGAATTTATATGTCTATTGCTTATGAGTTTCAAATGATAGAGGCATGCTTTTCCTAGCCATATTATTATCCATATCCACCCTACATATGTATCCTTTGCTTGTAAATAAATTTGAGCCTTAGCCTTTTCTTTAAAGCTCCACAAAAATTTATCCTAGCCGATGATGAGCCTTACCCTATCCGGGGATTAGGATTAGAATTGGTGAATGGTTGATTTATTTGAGTGGAAAAGAGATTATTGTTGAGAGGGTTACAAGTTTGTATGCTTATGTAATTTTAGTTTTATTCCTCACATTGTATATTAGTGTTTTGGCTTTAAAAACAAATGAATGAAAGAAAAAAAAAGTAAAAGGAAAGAAAAAAAGAAAATAAAAAAGCATGAGTTTGAGCCTTTTATCTTTATTATGAATGTGAGAGTTGGAAATAATCTTTGGTTGAGAGATGAATGTCTTTTGTAAAGTGGTTGTGAGAGCTTGAGTTTAAGATGATGTTTTTGAGAGTTCATGGTTGATGTTTAATTGTTTAGGATCTTGATTCCCGGATTTTGAGCACCACATGACCATAAATTCTCCTTGTCCTTAATTCCTTACCAAGCCCCATTACAACCTTGATAAAAGACCTCTTGATGTTGCTTGTGAGTGATGGCAAATGCGGTGGAGAATATGTGATATATGTATCAATTTCTATGTAGCTTTTTGCATGTTGGATTGAGTTTAGAGATACATTGTTAAGCCTAAACACAATGAGAGTGAGAGCAAACACATAATCCCGGTGAGGTTGGATGAGATGTGCCTTATTTTGGATCGTTCATGTACTTGCTAGGATGTTAGCTTTCATGTTCATAGCTTCTCCACTTTGTTGTTGCTTTTGACAAGGATAGTGCTTGAAGATTATATGTGTGGGATGATGATTTTACTCTTCTTTATTTTGCATTGCTCGAGGACAAGCAAAAGGTTAAGTGTTGGGGAGTTTGATAATGCACATTTCTAATGGGCATTATAGGATCGTTTAGTTGCATTTGCATTGTCGAATATGCATGTTTTAGTGTTAATTTAGATTAAACTCTTTTCGTGGCAAAGTTTGGAATCTACGCTATTTCGGTTGAATTGTGCAGAATCGTAGATCCGGCATGGTGGAAAGAAAGGGAAGGTGAAAAACATAGCCAAGTAAATTCAAGAAATCAAGCTAAGAAGAGAAAGAAAGGAGGAAAGAAAGAACGAGGGAAGAATGAAGAGAAAACAAGCTTCTAGGCATCTGTCGCTGCTAGCGAGTCGCCGGTCGCTTCCAGCGAGTGGAACCAAAAGCCAGCTCTCCGGCATGCGAGCGAAGGAGAGCCAGCGAGAGAGCAAGGGAGCAATCCCACAGACTTCGCTGCGAGCGACAGGAATCTCTGCAGCGAGAGACTCGCTGCCGCGGAAAACCTTTGCTACCAGCGAGAGGGACCAAGACAAACACAAGGATGAAGACTCGGCCACTCGCTCCAGCGGATGGCCGGACTCGCATCGGCGGATATGAGGTCTTGCTACAGCGGAAGAAGTGGCTCGCGGAAGCGGAAACAAAGGACTTGAGAGGTTTGAAAAATATTCTAAGGATTGAAGACTCACTGCTAGCGAGTATGGTAGCGAGGATCTAGCGAAAATCCAACAGTAGCTCAACTAAGGCCATTCGCTGCTAGCGGAAATTCTCACTGTCAGCGAAATCTGACGCTGAGCTAAACTTGGAAAGTCTATCTTCTATCTAGTTTGTTTAGGAATGTTCTATCTAGTTTATCTATCTTTTATCTTATTTATGGAAGACTTTAGGCTTACAAATAGGATCTTTTAGGGTTAGTTTAACTATCAATTGAAGTGGAGCAATCACCATAGAAAAGAAGAGAGCTTAGGTAAGCCTTGAGCGGCTAATTTTCCTAGTGTTTCGCCTACGTTTTCGGAGACTTGGTTGGTGAACTGTGGGTTTTTAATTCAATTTATCTTTCCTCTATTATAATTCCTTCAACTTCCTTGTGCTTATTGTTATGTTATTAATGTTATGTTGCTTGGCCAACTCGATAATATTGATTTCGTGCTGGGATTTAATGCTTTCGTATTTGTGTTATTTCTATAGTAGCATGCATAAGATTGTAGATTCCGTGTTTGAAGCATGATTATGTAGGAAGTTGACATATATCTTAAACATCGATTTACCATGTTTAATTGGTGTTATTTATGTGCTCAAGTTCTTGGGATGTTGTTAAATCTTAACCGTGTTATGATTGCATTGAGGTGTGAGGGATTAATTGGACTCGTAGGACTTTTAATCTATATAAACCAAGACGAGAGGAATTTGTTGGAAAGTTAATAGCTTGAAAAGAATTCGATGATCGATAAGCCAACCAATGTCAAAGAATTCGTAGGTGAAACCATTCTCTAATCTTGATTTTATAACAAAATTCCTTCTTTACTTTATTTTACTTGTTCTTATTTAAAAAATTGTGTCTTTTTCCACTTTTGTTACTTGTTGGTGATTAAATTGCATTGTGAAATCTTAAATCTCCCGAGGATTCGATCCCTTTCTTGCCTATTATACCAATTTGTGAGAGTGGGAACTATTTGATTGGGAATCAACGATTTTCATCCCGTCACATGCACTAATTAAAATAATTATGATGGTCAATTTCCTACAAGAAATTGCTTCTTTATTAAGAACACCCACTTTCTCTTTAAGCTTTGTGTGCAATTCATATCCACTGACCATAGAGTTAAACTACAACTTTAAAAAGAATGGAAATACGGAGTGAAACAGATAAAGTGGAAACAAGATGCATAAAAAATAAAATAGGAAGTAAGAGTTGCGAGAATTCTCACTAGCTTTAGTTTCTGACTGCTTTTCCTCTTTTGCATCAGTTGTGATTGATTTCAAATGAGAACTCATTGACCCTCCAAGAAAAGATTCAATTAGTTCATGTTTTACCGTGGATTCTCTTATTTTTCCTTCCCTTACTCCACTTCTACAGAACCAAATAAACAACATTAACACACTACCAAGGTTATTAAAATCTAGATCCGGATCGTGGGATCTTACGATTCTACGATCAAAATTGACCCAATCGATCTGGATCGCACATACAGAGTCGGATGCAGCATGATCGTACAGGATCGTAGCAGGATCGTAGGATCGCAGTAGGATCGGGAATAGAATCTAGATCCTACCGCATGAACTAATATGTTGATTTTTTAAATATTTTTTTTGGTAATTTGATTTTTTAAATATATTTTTAAGGTAATTTGTATTAATATGTTGATTGATATAGTTATATTGATTTTTTAAAATAATGTTTTGATTCACTTTCTATTTAAGGATATGAAAAATATAGAATTATGACTTACTGCTCGTATTTTTTGGGTTGTTATATACACATGTGTGAATTTTTCATATATGGATAGACAAATAAAGTGGTTATAGCTATTGACCATTGATTTAACTTTACATATAAGTGATATGCAATATTTTGTAATTAGTTTATCAAAAAGTTTAAACATGCAGTAGGATCTTACGATCCTAAGATCCGATCCTACGATCCGATTCTACTGCACCATCATCGATCCGATCTAGAATCTCGATCCTAACAACATTGCACACTACTAATCACTAATCTTGTCATATAAATTGAGGATTCAAACAACTTGCAAGCATAACAAGCAAATCCAATATGAACTTTGGCCCCAAAGTGAAACCCTAACTGTAAAAGTCCAAATCTTGGCTCTTACGGTGATTTGAACACCAATCCAGTGAATACATGCTTGGAAGATAGAGCAGAGAAGAAGAAGGGTGAATGATTGTACCTGGAATCGCGGAATTGACGCCAATTTGTGGAGATTCTCCTCGGTGAGGCTCGAAATCGCCTGAAGAAAGAGAGAGGAATGAGGTACATTAATCTTTTAGGGTTGGAGGAGGTCGAAGAAAAGGCTGGTCGAAGAAGGGTGATGCATATTGTAAAGACCGGAATTTAATTAATATTTATAAAATATCCGTAGGATAATCCGAATATTATCCTCCCTTATGATTATGAAAACCCGGAAAAAATATGCCCAAGCCACTTTTCTCGTATCTTATAAACGTAACGGATTTTAACGCTTCGCGAGCTCGGGTTTTACATTATGTTAAAGAGGTCATCCACCCAAATTGCCCAACATTGATCCACCAAACCCTTGACTTGTGGCTTGCTTGTGAATGTAGACATTCAACCACTCCCATCTCTTCATCCCATCACCACCCATGCTTTGACTCATGAAGCTAACCACCCCTCTCCTCTATAAGCCTGACCCCAAGACTCATGAGGAGCTCATCCAAAGAAGCCCCACCGTCACTTGAGAGGAAAGAGAGAGAGAGAAGGAGAGCCTTGCTCCATTTTAGGTCCATTTTGGACAGCCTTCACAAGAAATAGCATAACTCCCTCCATACTCATCCAAATTGAGAAAACTCGGTGGCCATGGATCCGTCTTGAACCCAGCTTTCCATACATATCTCAAACACAAAAATCCAAGGTCTTTTTCCCAGCCAAATTCGTCCATCTTTGAAGCTGCAGAAAACTGTTTTTGAAGGGTCTTGAGAGTTTGACTTGATTTCTTGGTAAGAACCCTTCCTTTCTTCCAAAACTGAGTTCCAACATGTTTTATAACTCCTTTTCTTCAACTTTGAGTAAGAATCTAAATCATGTTTTGGGATTTTTGGTGACAAAATGGCAAGGTGTTTGAAAGGTGTTCCGAAGGACTCCCGAGGGTGTTCTTGAGTCGTTTGTGTGGGATTCTTCGAAGGTAATCCCTCATCCGCCTTCCCTCTCTCTATGAATAGATCTTGTGTGCTTGGAAAGGGCTTAGGAAGTGGAACCTCTATGTGTTTTTGGTTGCGTTTTGTAGCAAACATCAAGAGACAAAATGGATATATGTGCCTCTGTAATTTGGACTGTAATTCCAATCCAACGGTCTGATTCGGCTGAAATCTTAATATGATGTTCATGGAAATGTTATCTAACGTCCCTTCAAAAATTATGGCAATCCAACGGTTGGATCAAGAGTTATTATAATTTTAGTAACCAGTGTTTATAATGACTCGGTTAAAAAACTTGGTTAAGGGAATGCTAAGAATATGGTTAAATATATGATGGCATAACCGAAACTTAGAGCATATAAAATACAGAAATGAAGTATACCCATAACTTGACTTATGATCCGATAAGAAGAAAATCGATTATGTGATAATACGATATAGATTATAACTGGTTAAGTCCGGATCACTTAACCAAATTGTGTAATCTATAGAATCGTGAACCTCATGTGGATGTATGTTGATTATTAGGTTGGGTACCATGCATTAGAATACCACCTAATGAAAGCTTAATGAAATTAATAGGCTCTTGTTGATTGGATCCTTGGTTGTGCACTTTATTGCTTGCTTATTCTCCGGACTCCAGGTAAGTCCCCTGGACTTACTCATGATGGATTTATGTGATACTCTTTGTCTTATCGAGAGTCTTCATGCATCACGCGACCTAGTAACATGTTTAGGAATATAAACTGGTAATATGACGTAGGATGAACTTAGTAAATCCAATAATTCATATGTATGCTATGTGTCTATGGTAGGACGGCCGTCAAAATCTAAATAAATGACTTATACTCGATGGAACACGAATGAAATGATGAAAGGCTTATGATGAGAAAGAATGAGTATGCTTGAGAAGGATGAGTATGTTTGAGAAGGATGAGTACGTTTGAGAAGATATTATGGTGATTATGATGATGATTATGATGATGATACGGGCCCTTGTGTGTTTATTTCGCATTTATATATATCTATACACTTGCTTATGTGTTGCATTTTAACATTCATGTAGTTTAAGTATGCCTCTTTATATGGCACGGAGTGTGCATATTTCCGATGATTGACCCCGATTTATTTCTTGTTTTTAGATTCAGGTACCCCTTACCCGATATGACTTACTGATGTGGATGGTTGTCGGGACAGACCTTTTGGACGATTAGAGTGAGGGAGGCGCTTGACATTCGCACTCTTTTGCTCATACGTTTTATCGTTTTGACCCGGCGTGGCCGTGGCATTTTGTTGTATTTATGATTTCCACTTTTATCTCTGTTAGAAACGTTTTCGCGATAGTCTAGGACAGGTGAAGCCTCCAACGGGCTTACGATCTTTTCGGGGTTCGCAATCCCCATCTTTTGACAACTAAATATTCCGCTTAAATGAACCTAATAATAACTCGTACTCGGTCGTAAGATCCAAAGCTCACGGAAGAAAATCAAACTTCTTCTATAACGTTCCCCGATAATCTAGTATTCCGAACCTTATTTACCTTCTAAGTAGATTTATGGAGGTTAATTCGGGTACTTAAATTTTGGGTCGTTACACATATAGGGCAGAAATCGGGATTGACAGATTCCTTCAATTTCGCCCATAGGCGGGAGGAGCAACAACAACCACTCACCTAAATCTTCATAGACGAGAGGACTACGCTCGAAACATCCGATCCCCTTCCTTCTCCATTATTGTGGACTACGCTCGATAATGAGAGAGAGAGAGAGAGAGATTTGGGGCAAGAGAGAGGCGAAGGAAAGAAGAGACAGGGCACCGGTTACTCCAGGTAAAGATTACCACCTGGTGTGCAATTTTTTAAGGGGGAAGGGTTAGGCTTTGCAAATAATTTCGGATAGTGGGTTATGGGCGAAAAGTAATACGGATAGGGGGTTTATTTACTACAGTTCCCTCTTATACTATACATATTACCTGCAATATAAAACAGTAATTTTCATTTATCCCCCAACTAACTAATGACATTATTGATCTCTAACAAATATTAAGTAATACTCTAACAACTAAGTATTTATTTAATAGATTTTAGGTTAGTTAGTTATACAATGAATATCTTTTTCACCAAAAAAAAAAAAAATCAGATCATTAAATGGTACATTAATCTTTTACATCTTATGGGGTAAATTTTCATCTAATAATCAGTAACTTTTATTTTATCTTTTACATTATATGGGATAAAATTTCATCTATAACATATTACTTTTATATTTTCAAATAATAAAATAAAGATATTTCATTTTATTATGTACCCTTTATTGGATAAATAACTGATAAAAATAATAAAGAGCATGTAAATCAGAGTACTTATTGTTATGGGATATAATAAAATATAATTTATTAACAATGCGCAAAAGCAACAACAACAATAACAACTCAGTATATCCCGCGATAAAGCAGGGTCTGGGGGGTCAAGACGTACGCACTCTTTCCCCAGACAAGTCGAGAGAGTGTTTCCGGAAGACCCAAGGCAATAGAGCATAAGAATCACAAGGTATCATGCCAACTAGGAGATAACGAGGCAATAGAAAAGCAGATAGGAAAGCAGACAAGAAGCAAATAAGCAAGGCTCAACACCCATCCTGGGGCATCTAAACATTATAAGCCCGAATGCACCTCCTCCAGTGGTCCATGTCCGACGTCATATCTTCTGAAAGGTTCAGCATATTGAGATCTTGTCAGATAACCTCTATCCAACTCTTCTTCGGTCTACCTCTCCCTCTACGTAGAGCTCCAGGCTCCAAGCTTCCACACCTTTGAATATGCGCTGATATATCCCTCCTACGAACGTGCCCAAACCACCTCAATCTGGACTCCCGAAGTTTGTGAGCGATACTCGCAACACCAACCTTGCTCCTAATGTCGACATTTATGATTCTATCCAGTCTCGTGTGCCCACTCATCCATCTCAGCATTCTCATCTCCGCCACAACTAACTTATGTTTTTTAACTTTAGTAATGGGCCAGCACTCCGATCCATATAATAAGGTCAGTCTAACAACTACCTTGTAGAATTTTCCTAACAATGCGCAAAAGCGTGGGCAACAAATACTAGTTGATTTAAAATGGAGTATGTAAGGTTATGTGATATATATAGATTGAAAAAATGAAAAAAAGTTACCTAAAATATTTAAGCAAAAGACGATGACATGTGCCAGTGAGTGAAATGAGTTGAAGTACCTCTAATATATAGGCTGGTTAATTAATTATACCATTAAGCTTGACCCTTTTTGTATCTTTCTATTTGATTGTCCATAATGTTTCTTTAATTAACATTATCATCAGAGATTAGTCCATTATTAGTATAATGACTTCAACAACTTGTTTTTTTATTTGAATTAATTATAAAATTGGTTTCTATTTTGATTTTGTGTTATCAATTATATAATGACAAACTTTCCTAGCAAATGGTATAACTATATATCATAAAAAATGTGACTAAAAATATATTAAAATGACAGTTAAAGAACTAACATTGTACGATTGGATACAGAAGCACAATTTGTTTGACTGTATGCATAACGCGCAAAATTGTAAAATTGAAAAGGAAATAATGCATAATTGATAATTTAAAAATAAACAGTGATTGATATTATTAAAATAAAATTTTGGCCCTGCACGTTACGACTTGTGTGAGGTTGAATATGGTGGGAAGTTTATGTAAGCCGGTAATTATGCTCTGCATATGCCTGCAGTCATCTTCAATAAAGTTTAATCCATTATATTACAAATAAAATAGTAACTTCAACGAGGAAGGTCAACGTATGTATTTCTTTTTTCTTTTCTTTTTTTAAAAAAAACTATAGAGATTGTAGAAATATGTGAAAAGCTTGATTGAACGTAGGATATATACATACACTTACATAACTTGGAGGATAAGTATTTTTCAATAGTGGTACATGTCCATCAGATCATGAGTTGAAGACTTGAAACCCAACACAGACAAAGGCTAGAAGGCCCATAGAGCCCTATTAGTATAGATGATAGCCCAGTTCTAGAATCAAAGTGAATCCCTAATGAGCACGTACGTCTTTAACTCTATATATAAGAACTGTCATCTTTATCATTGTAAATTTGTAACACATTGAAATCAAAAGGAATCAACTTTATCAGATCCCTAAAATTGCTTCATGATATCAAAGCCACCAGACCAACGTGGATGTGCGATCGACATCTGATGACTCGTTTGAGTTCACAATCTGAGATGTCCGCTTTGTCTCCAGAGTTCTCTGTGTGTGTTGCCCCTTTGTCTGATCGATTCGTTCGTCTTTTGGCTTGTTTCAATGTAGGATGGCTTGTACATTCTTTGTGTTTGTTTATTTTTGTCATTTGCTTCTGTATTTTCCTTTCTGTCATTTGCTTCTGTAATTTCCTTTCTGTCATTTGCTTTAGTTACTTCAGTTGTACATGATGGTTAGTCCATCTACCGGCTTGTCCGGTCTCTCGATTTCGCTAGTCTTGTCTAGCGAACCGAATTTCTTATCTTGCTTCAAAAAAAAAAAAAACCACCAGACCAACGTCTCTAAGAGCAACTGCAATCGTGAGAGCATCCCCTCGGCCCATACACCTTCCAGCCGGAAAAAAAAATAGGAGGAAAAAAAATCAAAATTGTTTGAATCCGGTGTAAGGGATTCATTTGCCACTACCCACAAAAATGGGTTCATGGTGAGTAAACTCTCCCTTCACATCTTGACACGTGGGTGGGGTATATATATCTATTTTTAAAATGATTTTTTGGTATTTTCTGAAATCGAAAAAAAAATTAGTTTTGAATGTAATGTAATTTTTTCTGAAATCGACACCCATATTGCATATATTTTTTTTAAAAACAAATTATGCCAACAACACCCATATACAATCTTTTTTACCAAAAAAAACTAATTTTTCACCCATTTTGCCTATAATAATAATAATAATAATAATAATAATAATAATAATAATAATAATAATAATAATAATAATAATAATAATAATAATAATTTTTGAGTAATTGAAAAAGTAAACTTAATGAGAGTGGATTATAGTATGAGTTTAATATATAGAGATTTGATTTAATCAAAATGGTAAATAAAGAAAAGTAAGTTATGAGTCCAAGGTTGGATTCATGAATGGGGGTGAGAAAAATAATACTTTGAAGTGGGGTTTTAAATTGATGTGGCAGTGAAAAAGTAAGTTATGAATCCGAGGTCGGATTCATGAATGCAGATGGTCTAAGGTGCCTCCATGAATCAGACACAACTGGCTGTCATCATTTCCCAAGTCCAAACAACCATGGCTAACCATCCAAATCCCCAACCCCCCCCCCCCCCCCTCCACTCCCAGTTGTCATACTCTAAACACAGTCAAGCTCTCTGCCGAGAACTTCTCTATTTGGGTATGGTAGGTCACAACCTATCTCTGAGCCCAACGACTCTTCTCTTTCGTCGACGACACCAACCCTTGCCCAGAGCTCACTCCAGAATCAGCCACCGCACACGCTGATTAGCTTTCAAAAGACCAATTTGTGGTGGCTCTGGTTTCCTCTTTTTTCACAAAAGCGGTCATGTTGCACACGGTGGAATGCAAGACTTCCAAAGAAATTTGGGATTCGCTCAAGTAGTCCAGACGAGGCTCCAACTCGCGATTCTGAAGAAAGGAAGCGAGTCAGCCACAGATTATTACAATCGAGATAAAGCTCTCGTACTCTCTCTTCAAGCTTCCGGATAACTTGTTACTGACGGCGTGTTCGTCATTTACCTTTTGGCTGGGCTTGGCAACGACTACGATGCCATGGTCACCACCTTGACCACTCTTCCTGCAATGGCCACTCCCGTAAATGTCCTACACTATATGATGCTCCAAGAGAATCGTTTAGCTCGCAGCAATGTCTCTCTTCAAGCCAACACTTAGCTCTCCCTAAACACCACCACCACAACTCCAAACTCCGACACCAACACCTCTCGTCATGACACAAGCGATCGGGGAGACAGAGGCGATCGCTCGTTCAACAATCGGAATGACTACAGGGGAGACAGAGAAGGTCGTGGCTCACATAACAGAGGAGGCTACAAGGGTGGTCGTGGCTCCTCTTGTGGAGGTCGCTCCACCAACTTCGCTGGATACTTGGACAACTGCCCCTCCTGTCAATTGTGCAACAGGCCCGACCACACTGTTATCAGTTGCTGGCACAGATTAGATAGAGCTTTCCAAGCACCATCATCGCCTTCGTTTCAAGCCCACTGACGGAGGGGAAACCTGTCGTTGATTCCGCCAAAGAAATCTCAAACCTATAACTAGTATAGCAATAAGAA
Source organism: Persicaria tinctoria (assembly GCA_037127255.1). Lineage (NCBI taxonomy): Eukaryota > Viridiplantae > Streptophyta > Magnoliopsida > Caryophyllales > Polygonaceae > Persicaria > Persicaria tinctoria. The sequence goes on along the minus strand of JBANSL010000004.1, from coordinate 23,428,904 downwards.
AGAGGTCGATCCCACAGGGAAATTATTATTCAAGTGTGATTTAGATGTCAATCAAGTAACCAAAAGGGGGTTTTGATGTGAAAGTTTCGCCTTTTATCAAAGCGAAGTAAAGAAAGCAAAGTAAAGGAATTTGTTTTAGACAATTTAGGAGAAGCAATTCCACCTACAATTTTTCACTTTATTGGATTGAAGCGATCCTTGTAACTTCTTCTCGTCCTATTACGGTTCCTATGAATGCCCTTGTCCCGACCTAATATAGTTACTAGTCCAACCATTCCTAGCAACCCTTATCAATCGAACAGTCCCTAAAGAAGGATTTAACCCAATTGATAGCTTTAAGTTCAGAGATTAGCCAAGGTATTTGCAGTCCCTAAAAAAAGATTTAACAACACATTCAACTTCCTACTTATTCAATTAGTTCAACCAGCCCTAAAGGAATAAGTTTGCCACTTAGGTTAAGGTTCACAACCAGGAATCTACAAAACCTTAGCAATTGAATTGATTCTACCAAGTTGATCAGTCGAGATAGAATAAAACAATGAACAATCAAGCACAAAGAAGTTGAAGCATTCACAAATAGGAAACCAGGAGCGAGAATTAGAAACTCACAATCAATCCGAATAAAGCTTCAAATTGCAGGCAGAATAGATGAGTTTAGTTCCTCATGGAAAACATGGCTCAAAATCTCTCCAAAGTCTAATGGTTCCAAGAATAGAATGAATGCCCATCCAAAATAACATAAAAGTGCCTAATAATAATATCCAAGTCGGCCCCCAACAATCATAGAATAAAACTAGGGTTTCCAAAACGGCGCATACGCGCTGTCTGTACGTGCGGCGGGCGCCGCAAAGTTGCGGCGGGCGCAGCAAACCATGCGGCGGGCGCAGCATGAATACCGCCCCTGGCGGCGGGCGCAGCAAACCATGCGGCGGGCGCTGCATTGGTCTTTCACGGAAATTCCGTCTTGAATCAGCTCTCGACGTCAACATGAAAGTTGTAGCCCTCTGAAAGAGCTTTCCAACGCATGGTCATAATAGTCGATCGGACAACCGAGGCCTCCAGAAAGTGCAAAACAAGTTTAGCATGTCTGGCGACAACTTCTGCAGACTTGTTCTTCGTTTAGGTTCGCTTCTTCTTCTCAGGGCCTCTTGAGATCTTCATGTAAGCTTCTTCGATCAACTAGACATTCTCATCCAATGCGTTATCAACCCATGTCTTCTCCTCGGATCTACCATTACCTGAAATAATCAATAAAAGCGTGTGGATTCCGACTCCGACAACATAGAGAACTAATTTGCAAATCATGCTTAATCCATCCATGAAATGCATCTTAACTAAGCTATATGCAACCTATTATGCCTACCTAAATGCATGCTATCAAACTCCCCCACACTTAACCTTTGCTTGTCCTCAAGCAATGATAGAATGAACATGAATCAACGCATTCACAGGAAATCCCTTCAAGTTTCAACCTCATCAAAAAGCAAAATCTCAGCAGGTGAAAACATGGGTGTCATGAATGGCCCCGGTCTTGGTGCTTTCCTTACGCGAAATAATTGCCATAGCATGTATTATAGTGATCAAAGCTTAGAAGCTTAGAAGTAGACATCATCCAACCTCACCAGAAATATGTGTTTCACTCATGTGTTTAGGCTTTAAGGTACAACTCTCTACTCATTCCAAAATGCACTAAGCTCATAGACATTGACCACCATATCACCAAATATCTACCGAAATGTCATTACTTGCGGGGCACAATAAAGAAAACTAAATAAAATGTGACACTTTTTTTTTTCTTTTCTTTTGCTTTCTTTTCTTTTCTTTTTTTCTTTTTCTTGTCTTGGTGCTTTCCTTACGCGAGGCGCAAATATGGGTGTCATGAATGGCCCCGGTCTATCAACACCTCAACTTACTAATATGAAGTCCACTCGAACACCTTTTGACGCAAGTTGCAAACATGGGTGTCATGAATGAACCTGGTTACTCAATGATCAAGCTTCTTTCCTAGTGGATAGTTTTCAACACCTTTTTGCGCGAATCATACCCATGGGTGTCATGCGTAGACCCGGTTACTCAGTGCATCAACCATTGCCACCTTATTTACTAGACATGCATAAAATTGAACAAAAAGACTCAAAATATAAACATAAACTCCGCAAGCAATAAAACATGTGCATCGGCCTTCAAAAATAGATACTGCAGTCAATGCCAAGAGGTAGCAACAGTAGGTGAGTAATTCACACAATTGAGCAAAAGAATTCAAATAAGGCCAAACATCCTCACAGGGTCATGTTTTTAGGACTTCAATCATACTTTATCTCAATCATACATGCTCAATTATATTTGCTAGCTCACGTTCCACAAAAATCAAATGAAGACAAAATCAAAACATCCAGAACTCCATGGGATTTTTATGAATCATGCTTGAAATTTAAAATAGAGGACAAACTAAGCAAGATGGGTATTTGAATAACACATATATATGCAATGCATGCTCTATTTCTAATATATTTTTTTAATTTTTTTTTTTTTTTTTTTTATTGACGAAAATTGAAATAAATAAAAACTAAACAACAATTAAACTAACCAACAACTTAAATAAACTTAAACATGATGCAGAAAATTAAATATGATCTAACTAAATGCACTCTATAGATAAAATTCCTCTCCCCCACACTTGAAGTTTTCATTGTCCTCAATGAAACATTAAAAACAACAAAAGTAAATCACATATAATCAGGGTGAAGGAAAAGAAAAAGGAAAAGGAAAGAAAAACTTACCTCGGGTTGCCTCCCGAGAAGCGCCTTTGTTTCAAGTCGTTGGCTCGACGTGAGGGCCCTTGATTGGCCTATGTTCCTCCACCAGGGTCACCAACACCGGTTATCTCATTGACCAATGCGGGCACCCTTGAAAGGTGTAGCTTTTTGTTCCAACATTCAGCCATTACCCTTAGCTCCTCTCCATGAGCTATGCCTGGGGGTTGTCCTGGAATCACAAACGGTTTCAATTTGTTAGGAGGTTCAAATTTGCCTAAACTATGTTCCTTAGGTGTTTCTAACAAATCACGAAAAATATTGTTGTGCTCAGTATTGTTAGCAATAGGCATATCTAAAGAATTTTCAGGAGAAAGCTTAGCATGATTAAAGAGAGAGAACTCTATCTTTCTTCCATCAAACTCCATAGTCAATAGACCCTCACAACAATCAATTTTCGTTTTCGCCGTTTTCAAGAATGGCCTTCCTAGTATAATGGGTGTTTCAGGGGTTCCCTGCTCCATATCTAAAACAAAGAAATCAACAGGGAAGAACAAATCATCCACCATAACTAAAACATCTTCAACAACGCCTCTTGGCCTGATTTGTGATCGATCAGCAAGTTGCACTGTAACCCCTGTCTCAGTCAGAGGACCCAAACCCAAAGACATGTACATATTATATGAAATAACATTAATTGAGGCTCCTAGATCTAACATGGCTTGTTTGAATCTAGTATTCCCAATTGCACATGGAATTGTAAACATACCTGGATCTCCACATTTTTCAGGCAATTTCCTTTGCAACATGGCAGAAACAATTTCATTCAAGCTTACCTTTTCCTTCTTTTTCAATCTCTGCTTCTTCTTGATGGTGCACAATTCCTTCAAAAATTTAGCATATCTAGGGATGCTCTTAATTAATCTGAGTAAAGGAATGTTTACCTGACACTTACCGAATGTCTCGAAGATTTCCTTGTCGTTCTCATACCTCTTTGTATCCTTCAAAGCTTCCGGGAAGGGCGGAACGGGCTTTGGAGTCTCCATAGGTAAGGGAGAAGAAGGAGGAGAAGAAGAAGAAGAAGAAAGAGGGAGAGAAGAGGAAAGAGGTGAGGGAGAAAATGTACCAGAAGACGAATCGGCGGCGGGTGAGGCAGCGGCGGGCGCGGCAACAGGAGCGGCGGGCGCCGCAGCTTGCCAGGTTTCTCCTGCGGCGGGCACCGCAGGTGACAGCGGCGGGCGCCGCAAGGGTTGCCGCGGGCGCCGCACCACTGTTGCGCCGTTTTCGTCTTCAATAATTTCTAATTCCTCATCCATTATCTCCTCATCGTCGTTTTTATTTGTGACAACCAGTTCCTTGCCACTCCTAAGCGTTATAGCACTGACATTCTCCTTAGGATTCTCAATGGTTTGCGACGGAAGCTTTCCTGAACTGTTTGCCTCCTTAGCACTTAAGATTTGAATGAGCTGACTCATTTGATTCTCAAGATTTGTCATCCGATCGGATTGCTGCTTCTCTAGATTCGCCATCCGCTCTGACTGTTGTTTATCATTCCTCATGACTAATCGTGACAGTTTCTGCAGTGGATCCTCATTATCCCCATTTGATTGCTGCTGACCTCCCTGTCGAGGTTCATATTGTTGTTGAGGCCTTTCCTGTTGCCCCCCTTGCTGATTGAAAGAGGCTTGATAGTTCCCATAGCCTTGCTGATAGCCCCTATTGTAATTGTTGTTGTTGAAATACCCAGGATTTCCATAGTTGCCTTGCATAGGCCTTTGCTGAGCGAAGTTCCCAATGGCATTCAATTCAACATTAGAATCTTGTATGAGCGGGCACATGTCCATAGGATGGGTGAATTGGTTGCAAAGACCACATGCCTTCAATTGTTGAGGATTTCTATTAAGGACCAATTGTTTCATCATCTCCTTCACCTCTGCCATATCTGTCTGAAGTGCAGCCACAGGAGCATCAACAGCGAGTACACCCCTAGCACGAGGACTTTTGTTGAACTTTCTGGAGCCCTCAGATAGCTCCCTAAACACCTCCCAAGCTGCGGTAGGTGTCTTATTCAGCATGTTTCCTCCACAAGCAGAATTCACCGTCTTGCGCTCTGTATCAGTCAACCCATTAAATAGAAAGAGAACCAGATCCTTTTGGGAGTACCCATGGCATGGGCAGCTGGTGCAGAGTTTCTTGAAGCGCTCAAAGTACTCATGTATAGACTCTGTCGCGTACTGCTCAATGCTGCTGATAGACCTTTTCAAAGCATTTAGCTTTGTTGCAGGGAAGTACATCTCTAGGAAAACTCTTTTCATCTCGGCCCAAGTAGCAATAGAGTCAGGTGGTAGATAGAAGAACCATTCATTTGCATCATCCTTCAAAGTGAAGGGAAAGGCTCTCAGCTTGATTTGCTCTTCAGTTACATTCGCTGGTTTCATCCCAACCACCACCCTATGGAATTCAGAAAGATGCTTGTGGGGGTCTTCCCCACTCAGCCCATGGAATTTGGGTAGAAGATGAACTACCCCTGACTTCAGCTCAAAATTGACTCCTTCCGCTAGCGCAGGGTATTGGATTGCCAGGGGTTGCTGTGCCAGATCAGGAGCAGAAAGCTCCTTAAGAGTGCGGTTCGCCATCTCTGCAATGCTTTCTACAGAGAAGAATTAGTAGCAAAAGGTACGGACCCTAAGAGACGGTCCACACCAAGATCAACACTAAAACACACAAGAATTTAATAAAAGTTCCCCGGCAACGGCGCCAAATTTGACGGAGGGGAAACCTGTCGTTGATTCCGCCAAAGAAATCTCAAACCTATAACTAGTATAGCAATAAGAAAGAGGTCGATCCCACAGGGAAATTATTATTCAAGTGTGATTTAGATGTCAATCAAGTAACCAAAAGGGGGTTTTGATGTGAAAGTTTCGCCTTTTATCAAAGCGAAGTAAAGAAAGCAAAGTAAAGGAATTTGTTTTCGACAATTTAGGAGAAGCAATTCCACCTACAATTTTCCACTTTATTGGATTGAAGCGATCCTTGTAACTTCTTCTCGTCCTATTACGGTTCCTATGAATGCCCTTGTCCCGACCTAATATAGTTACTAGTCCAACCAGTCCTAGCAAACCTTATCAATTGAACAGTCCCTAAAGAAGGATTTAACCCAATTGATAGCTTTAAGTTCAGAGATTAGCCAAGGTATTTGCAGTCCCTAAAAAAAGATTTAACAACACATTCAACTTCCTACTTATTCAATTAGTTCAACCAGCCCTACAGGAATAAGTTTGCCACTTAGGTTAAGGTTCACAACCAGGAATCTACAAAACCTTAGCAATTGAATTGATTCTACCAAGTTGATCAGTCGAGATAGAATAAAACAATGAACAATCAAGCACAAAGAAGTTGAAGCATTCACAAATAGGAAACCAGGAGCGAGAATTAGAAACTCACAATCAATCCGAATAAAGCTTCAAATTGCAGGCAGAATAGATGAGTTTAGTTCTTCATGGAAGACATGGCTCAAAATCTCTCCAAAGTCTAATGGTTCCAAGAATAGAATGAATGCCCATCCAAAATAACATAAAAGTGCCTAATAATAATATCCAAGTCGGCCCCCAACAATCATAGAATAAAACTAGGGTTTCCAAAACGGCGCATACGCGCTGTCCGTACGTGCGGCGGGCGCCGCAAAGTTGCGGCGGGCGCAGCAAACCATGCGGCGGGTGCAGCATGAATACCGCCCCTGGCGGCGGGCGCAGCAAACCATGCGGCGGGCGCAGCAAACCATGCGGCGGGCGCTGCATTGGTCTTTCACGGAAATTCCGTCTTGAATCAGCTCTCGACGTCAACATGAAAGTTGTAGCCCTCTGAAAGAGCTTTCCAACGCATGGTCATAATAGTCGATCGGACAACCGAGGCCTCCAGAAAGTGCAAAACAAGTTTAGCATGTCTGGCGACAACTTCTGCAGACTTGTTCTTCGTTTAGGTTCGCTTCTTCTTCTCAGGGCCTCTTGAGATCTTCATGTAAGCTTCTTCGATCAACTAGACATTCTCATCCAATGCGTTATCAACCCATGTCTTCTCCTCGGATCTACCATTACCTGAAATAATCAATAAAAGCGTGTAGATTCCGACTCCGACAACATAGAGAACTAATTTGCAAATCATGCTTAATCCATCCATGAAATGCATCTTAACTAAGCTAAATGCAACCTATTATGCCTACCTAAATGCATGCTATCACCCACCAAACCACCACTCACTGGTTTCCCGACACAGCTGCAACCAATCACTTCACCCCTGATCTTGCAAATATGAGGATTGACAATGCACCTTATCATGAAACTAAAACGGTTTCCCTTGGCGATGGATCCTCCATTCTCATATAGCGCCATGGCCCTTTTTCCCTTTACTTTCCTCATCGCATCTTCAAGCTTTCAAATCTTTTACATACTCTTGCTCTCAATAAAAATTTGCTCTCCGTGAATCAATTTTGCCGAGATTACTAGGTATTTTTTGAATTTCACTCTTCTGATTTTTTTTATGACGGATTCGACGACCCGAGCACCACTTCTCAAGGGTACCGTTGAAGGCGGATTGTACGTTCTCCCTGCTACCACACTCCCACCATCTCCTCCATCTCTGCAATCTACTTTCTCTATTGCGGCAACGGTTGTCTCCAGTTTGTCCTCTTTTATTTGGCACTTGAGGCTAGGTCATCCATCTCACCGTATCACTTAGCAAATAACCCGTAACTTTCAATTAAGCCCTATTGAGTCGGCCTAGTCTGGCCCATTTTGTCCCAGTTATTCATGGGCTAAAGCCCCTGCTTTACCTCATCCCTCTTGTGAGTCCAAATCTACATTTCCCTTGCAACTTTTATTTTGTAATGTATGGGGGACTGTCAACTTAGAGTCTCTTAATGGAAATAAATACTGTCTAGCTATTATTGATGATTTTTCATACATCATTTGGCTATTTCAATTCCAAGATAAATCCCAAGTTTCGGCCATTCTCACCAAATTTATTAAGTTGGTCACTAATCATTTTTCTCGGAAAATCATTGCCATCCAAACCGACAACGGAACCGAGTTCCTACCTCTCAAGCCTATCTTTCAAGAGTTGGACATCTTACATCGGCTCACTTGCCCCTATTCTCACCAACAAAATGGGAGTGTCGAGACTCGCAATCTCCGCATTGTGGATACCAGCCTTACCCTCCTAAAACATATATGCTTCCCTTCTCCTTGAGTATTGGGAGTTTGCCTTTCAAACCGCCTCCTATTTGATCAACTGCTTGCCCACTCCCACTCTTGGCTCTCAGTCCCCTTATGAGGTTTTATTTGACACCTTCATCGACTACAAATTTCTAAAGGTCTTTGGGTGCATGCCTTTTATTTCCTAACCTCCGACCTTACAACAAAAACAAGCTCGCCTTACTCCTCCACCAAACATGCATCCAATGCTCACCTGGGCCCGTAATCAAATTCATAGGCCTCTTATCCTCCGCAACGGAACAATACCCTAACCGGCTCACTCACAATGTTCTACTACTAACCTAATCCCAGAAGAGCCAACGTCATTTACAAAGGCCTGCGAACACATTCAATGGAGGAAGGCTATGAAGGCTGAATTTAAAGCACTTATTGACACTCATACATGGGATTTAGTTACCTCTACCCCAAATCAAAATGTGCTTGTTGTCAAATGGGTCTTTAAGACCAAGAGGAACTCGGATGGCACAATTGAAAGGCGAAAGGCGAGACTCGTGGCTAAGGGCTACTACCAACAAGAGGGAGTGGATTACCAGGAAGCCGTGGGGAAACCCTCTAACATACGGTTGCTATTTTCTCCTGCGGAAATGAACGGATGGTGTGTACAACAATCAGACGTCCAAAACGCCTTTCTTCATGGTACCCTAACAAAAGATGTGTTCGTCTCGCATCCTCCAGTTTTCTCCCACCCTCTCTTTCCTTCCCATGTTTGCAAACTTTGTAAATCTCTTTATGGCCTGAAGCAGGCTCCCCGAGCTTGGTTTGCCGAATTGAGCAATGCCTTAATCCAATTTGGCTTGACCTCCTCTTAAGCAGATTACTTCCTCTTTTCCTATCGCTAGGGATCCAATTCCGTTTTTGTGTTAGTGTATGTTGATGATCTTCTTGTATTTGCAAGCTCACCTCATATGTCTTCAAATTTTATCGCAACTCTGTCTCGCAGGTTCCTTGTAAAGGACTTGGGTCCTGCTACCTTCTTTCTGGGCATCAAAGTTGCTCGGGATTCATCCGACTTTCACTTAAGCCAGTTGAAACACATTAAAGATCTTGTCCATCGTGACGGCATGGACTCCTGCAAACCTGTCTCCACTCCAATGACGACCACATTCGATGACACCTCCTCGGCCCCTGCATTCGACAATTTGTAGCTCTTCCGAAGCATTGTTGGCAACCTCCAATACTTATAATTCACCCGCCCAGATGTCGCCTTTGATGTTTTCCGGGTCTCCCAATTTATGCACAGCCCCTTGACTCTTCATTGGCAAGCGGTTAAGCGGATCATTCGCTATCTCAGTGCTACTGCCCATCTCCAGCTTCATATTGTTGCCCACCATGATCACACGCTCTCAACCTACTCGGATGCAGATTGGGGTGGCAACCGTTATGATAGGCATTCCATTAGTGCCTACTGTATCTTTCATGGACTGAATCTCATCTCTTGATCCACCAAGAAGGAGCAAACTTGCTCTCGATCTTCCACGGAAGCCGAATATCGAGCTCTTGCCAATGCCACTTGTGAAACTATTTGGCTATAAATTTTGCTGGCTAATCTCAGAATCTTTCTTCCATATTCACCCACCTTGTGGTGTGACAATATAGGAGTCACTTATCGCTTGACTATCATTTCGTCTGTGAGTGCGTCGCCAATAAATCTCTGCGCGTAGGCTTCGCCTCCTTTAAGGATCAAGTGGCTGACATGCTTACCAAACCACTGTCAACCACAACTTTCGTCTCCAGTCACTCCTCACTTTGTTTACATTAGCTCGGATGGGGGGGGGGGGGGGGTAGTGGTACATGTCCATTAGAATATGAGTTGAAGCCCAACACATACAAAGGCTAGAAGGCCCATAGAGCCTTATTAGTATAGAAGATAGCCTAGGTTCTATAATCAAAGTGAATCCCTAACAAGCTCATACGTCTGTATATATACGAAATTTCATCTTTATCATTGTAACACATTGAAATCAAAAGGAATCAACTTTCTCAGGTCCCTAAAATTGTTCCATCCAAAGATAAAGATTACACAATATACAAAATCTATCCAATAATAATTGATTCTTGTCCTAATACTCCCCCGCAAGCTCATGGTGGAGGACACACATGAAGCTTGTCACGCAATTAGCAAACCAACCACTTCCCAGGGCTTTGGCGCAGATACCAACAACTTGATCCAAAGCACGAATGTGACGAACAACAAGATCCTCAGCTCAACTTGTTCTCTAAGAAAGAAGTAATCAATGCGGATGTGCTTAGACCTTTGGTGTAGAATAGGATTAGAAGACATATATGTGGCACTAAGATTGTCGCAAAGGACAATCGGAGAGCCATCAACCGGAGCCTGTAATTCGGCCAACAGTTGGCAAATTAAGAGGAGCTCAGCAGCAGTGAATGCAATAGCACAATATTCAGCTTCTGTACTAGAGCGAGCAACCACTTTCTGCTTCCTAGAGGACCAACTGACGAGATTGCCACCATAATAAATAGTGAAGCCATGTTGAGATCGGCAATCATCCATGTTAGAGGCCCAACCAACATCGGTGAAAGCAACCAACCGACTTTCCGTAGCAGGCTTAAAACAAAGACCATGAGAGATAGTGCCCTTCAAATACCGCAGGATTTGTTTGACAGATGCCCAATGAATGTTAGAAGGATTATCAATGAATTGGCATACCATGTTTACCGCATAAGCTATCTCCGGATGAGTGATGGTAACATATTGCAGAGCACCAACTATGCTTTTGTACTCATGCGGATCAGGGAGCGGATCTCCATTTTGAATGAGGCGAGAACCTAGTTCAGCCAGAGAGGCAATGGGGCGCGCGTTAGACATTGAGCTCCGATGAAGTAAATCTCTGACGTATTTCTGCTGAGTGAGAAAAATTAACCCATCCTGCTGTAAGAGTTCAATACCAAGAAAATAATGAAGAGCACCTAAGTCCTGAAGTGTGAACTTGGCATTGAGAAGTTGCACAAACTGACCAATAGCAATGGAAGAGGAACCAGTGATGATAAGATCATCAACATAAACAAGAACAAGAAGAGTAAAGCCACGAGCACGATAAATAAAAAGGGATGAATCGGACTTGCAGGCAGAGAATCCATTGTGTAAGATGAAGAGTTTGAGCTTGGTAAACCAAGCTCGGGGTGCCTGTTTGAGCCCATAAAGCGCCTTTTTGAGACGACATACATGGGTTGGCCGAGAGCGATCAATGAACCTAGGAGGTTGATCCATGAAGACTTGTTCTGATAAATCACCATTGAGAAAGGCGTAATTAATGTCTACCTGACGAATTAGCCATCAATGAGTGAGAGCCAAGTTGAGAATGACACGAATGGTAGTGGGCTTGATGACAAGACTGAAGGTGTCAAAGTAATCAACACCTTTCTCTTGATTGAACCCCTTCGCAACTAGACGAGCTTTGTAACGCTCTATTGATCCGTCTGCGTTGCACTATATCCTCTAAACCCACTTACAACCAACAATGTTAGTATGAGGAGAACGCGGGACAATGTCACAAGTACCATTGCGAATTAGAGCACCGTATTCAACCTGCATTGCACTTTGCCTTTCAAGAAGTTTAGAAGCTTGGCTAAATATTTTGGGTTCAGGATAAAGATCTGTAGAGGGAGGGAGTAGGTGTTTGGTGGTGGTGAGAGCCTTGGGTTTACCACATACAAAATCTTTGAGGCGGACGGATGTTTGGCGTTGCCTCGTGCTCTGCCGAGTGGGTTGAGGGAGTGGTGGTGGAGGCGAGGATTGGGATGGTGAAGAGGTAGTAGGAGACATACCCGAGGAGTCTGAAGAAGCCACAGAGTCGGAAGCCCCCAAAGGTGATGTGGATGGCATGGAAGGAACTGATGGAACCAGTGTCAAGGTGGGCTCAAGGGAGGGCATGGGTGACGTCGGGGCTGCATGAGTAGGGTTGTGATCAGCCGTTGAGGGTGAAGTATCCATAGGCAAGATCGAAGCGGCATGTCGTAGAACAGAAAGAGGAGTATGGGAGGTAGGGGAGTCGTTGTCCAAAGTATGAGACAAGCAATGAGAGGGATAGGGGAAGATGGTTTCGTCAAATATGACATGGCGACCTATGTAGATGTGACGAGTTGGAATATGGAAGCACATATATCCCTTGTGTTTGGAACTATAGCCAACAAAGACACATGCAACAGAACGATACCCAAGTTTGTTGGCATTGTAAGGTCGAATGAAGGGATAACACAAACACCCAAAAGACTTGGGAAAACCATAGTCAGGACTCTTCCCATATAGACATTTATAAGGAGATTTGTAATTGAGAACAGGAGTGAGAGTTCGATTATGAAGAAAGACAGAGGTATGAAATGCATGTTCCCAATGACTAGCGGGCATCTTAGTATGGGCAAGAAGGGCCAGACCTTTTTTGACAATGGTGCGATGACGGCGTTCAGCTACACCATTTTGAGATTGAGTATGAGGACATGAAACGCGATGGAGAATGCCCTGTGTTTGGAGATAACTAGAGATATTGCGATACACACCACCCCAGTCAGATTGAAGTTGTTTGATTTTAGTGGAGAATTGTGTTTCAACCAACTTCTGAAACATTTGAAAGGTGGAAAGAACTTGAGACTGTTGAGACGGAAAATATATCCAAACAAATTTAGTGCAGTCATCAACAAAAATAACAAAATAGCAATTTGCATTAATGGATGACAATGGTGCTGGACCCCAAACATCTGAATAGACTAAATCAAAAGGGTTTGAACTAGACTGATGAACATGTGATAAAGGAAGATGATGACTCTTACCCAACTGACATGACTCACAAATAGAAGATAAATTATTTGATGAAATCGGTAACCGAAACTTAGAAACTAGACGCTTAAGAGACGACTAATGGGGATTTTCGAGACGATGATGCCAGTTGCGGAGAGTGATGCGCTTTCCAAGGAAGACATGAGGAGGTGTGAGGGAAGATGGATGAGGCTGCGGCGAGGGGGCACCAAGACAATATAAGCCATTCTCAACGATTCCTTTTAGGAGGGTCCGACCCTGCAAATCCTTCACGGGTTAGCTGAGAAACACTGAGCAAGTTCTTTGTAATTTGAGGTACAACTAAAATATTATGAAGGTGAAGAAGGCAATTATGTGCATATAAAACAAATTTTCCAAGTTTCGCAATAGGTATGGACATACCGTTGCCAACCTGAAGACCGTCATTGCCAGAGTAGTCAGAGCTTACTGACAGATTTCAAAAATCATTGGTGATGTGGTTGGTGGAACATGAGTCGACATACCAGGCAGGATCAACAATTGTTGATGGAAGAACCATGATAGTGTAGGCATTACTCTGCGACTGGCCTGATCGGTTAACATTGGCATTGTCACGAGGGTTGTTGGTGTTCTAGCCCTGGTTCTGCGAAGGATGACGTCGATAAGTGGGAGGAAAGTCTGTAGCATTGAACCGTTGAAAGCAATTGAGAGCCTCATTGTTCGTCCGCTTACAGATTTGACAAGGACCACGAGTGCGGTCTGCAGATTAAGTGTCAAAAGCCGCGCTGGAGTCACGAGAGCGACCAGAGGAGTGCTGATTGCGATAGAAGCCTTTGCTCGTAGTGTTGGCAGAAGGCTGCTGATCCTGAATAGTCTGCAGGGTTTGGTTCTAGCGATCTTCTTCTTGAAGAAGAAGGCCAAGAAGTTCTTTAGAGGAGATCTGCTTGGACTGCATATGAAAGGATGTCCGAGAGGCATTGTAGGAAGTATCCTATCCATGGAGGACGCAAGCCACAAAATCGTCGCCAGAGACAACATGATTTCACTCAGCGAGAGAATTCGCAAAGGAGCGCTTTTTCTCCACATATTCAAGAATGGAGAGATTGCATTTGGTGAAGGATTGCACCTGTTGGTTTAGATGCATCAAACATTCCAAAATCAACCAAGCATCAGACTGATTGGCCGCATGACCCACATGTGCGAGAAGAGGGGCGGAAAGGGTGGATCGAATCCACAACAGTACGAGACGATCCTTTCGTTTCCATATGCTAAAGTCAGGGTTGTCGGCCTAAGGACCATCATCAACCGATGGGAGATGTGTTGGTGGGGCAGAATCCTTAGTTAGAAAGGAGTCAAGATCGTGGGCTTCAAGGGCTGATTTGATTGTATGATGCCAAATTGTGTAGTTGGTGCGTTCCAATTTGAATGTAAAGTTGGGTAGAGAAATATTGGTGGTAGGGGTGAGGCTAGCGATAGCCTGCAGGATGTTGAGGGCATCAGATTTGGCGGGGGTTGTTGTAGTAGAAGAGGAAGAGACGGTGTTGGACATGGTGATGGGGCAGTGGAGGATCGTAGGTTAGGCGGATACCATATAGAGATTGTAGAAATATGTGAAAAGCTTGAGTTTCATTGATTGATCATAGGATCATATATACAATTACATAACTTGGATATGTATTTTCCAAAGATAAAGATTACACAATATACAAAATCTATCCAATAATAACCGATTCTTATCCTAATAGAAACGAAAAGAATTTAGAACAGAGGGGAGACCCGTCCTAGCCAAGAGCATCCAGACGGAGTAGATAAGCAAGCTTCGAATCATCAAGGATCGAAAAACCCGAGAAGTCAACATCAAGGTGCGATAGACGGTCGACAGCTCGATTTTCTTCTATGTAGATGTGGCGAATCTTGACGGAGGCAAAACAATGCAGAGAAATGAAGGAGTCAGAAATAAGCATTTCAATCTCTCCTAGAGTAGACCAGCACCCTTTAAGACAATTAATAACTATGAGATTATCCCCTTCAATAAAAAGATGGTTTAGGTGGAGTTCTGAGGCTGGTTGGATGCCTTTCCAGAGCGCGAAGCCTTCAGCTCCAATGACTTAGTTCAGAGGCGAGATACCTTCCTAGAGTTGATCGGGAGACCCATATGATCTCGTATTATGTAGCCAAAAGTTCCTTTATTGGTGTTTGATAGGGCAGCATCAAAGTTTAGCTTGTGTAATGTATCCAGATATAGCTCTCGGATCGGGTTTTATTTTGTTGAAAAGAGTTTTGTTACGAAAATACCAAATACTCCACCTTGAATTGATAAATAAAGAGCAGCCGTTCCGGGGTTCGAACCGAAGACCTATGGATACTAACCGCAAGTCCTTTCCGGTGAGCCACTAAATACTCCACCACATATTCGAGAGCATGTCGAAGTTTTGATGTCCGGTGTCATTCTTAATTGTATTTAAGATTTCCTTGATATCTATCTAATGATTGCAGTTGATGTGGTGGTGTGGTATGTGTTCTTTTGATTGTTCAATGTAAAAATAGTTCCCAATCTTTCTACCTTCTTTTTACTTTTCTTTTTCGTAAAAGTTAGAGTTTAGATGGTATTAAACCCTACTGACTTACCATCCAAAACTATCATTTTAGATAAGAATCTTGGAATTCATGATGAGACAAGTAAGGATCGTGGTTGAGGATGTGCCGAAGGTCCATGCGTCACTTTAATTATCTATAATCTAATTAATCTCCCTGAAAACATGGACGCAATAACACACCTACAAGTCCTAAAGCAACTTCCGAGAGGCGGGAGTCTATCATGATCATCTCGATTTTCCAAGGATAACTCCAGACATTATTGATAACATTAATGAATGTCAGACAGTCGATGGCCTCTAACCTCTAGCCTCAATAAACTAGCTAGCAGGCTACAACCAGTTGTTATGAAAGGCTAAAGTCTTCGCCTTGTGAGAGGGATATCTCCCTGTAGTGCAAAACTTGGTTGAAAACAGTCAAGCTACAATGGTCTCGAATCGTAAATCCCTAGAGTCGCCTCGCACTAGGGATTCATTGTCGCATTGAAATTCAATTTGAAGGAGCCAATTTTCGGTTTTTTCCATCTCACATTATTCGATTTCCTTTGGGTTGGTTGTGCGGCTACAGATGTTCAAGTCGTGTGCTTCCTATTTTGAATGAACGATGGCACCTAGTGCTTCCTATTTATTCTTTTCCGGTCGGTTTCCTCACAATTAACATGATTTGAGCATCCGTAGCCGCACTTATTGCGATGGTTTTCAGAACCGTTGCCATTTCATTTCTCACGGTTTTGTGATCCGTGGCCGGCCAAATTATTACAGTTTTTGGATCCGCAATCACAACTGTATGTTTGACCAAGGGCGGATCCTGGACCGGCTTCTCGGGGATGCTCGAAGATAAAGTTTTTATCATTTCGAGGATACTTAAAGATCATTTTTTTTTTGTATTTTTTTTACGGGTGGGGATGCTTGAGGGTAAAATTTTTAAAATTAACACTAAAAAAAAATGTAGGAATGCTCAAAGTAACATATAGATCTGCCACTGTGTTTGACGATAAATTAGCCGTGTGAATTGTCTCCCCCTTTACAGAATATAAAACGGGGTTGGAGCATACCAAAACATACTGCTACTTTGCCGTACAACTATTTTGATTAATGAACGATATTGTCTATAATATCTTAAACTGCACTTCTTATGTCACTTCTTATTTCACTACGGAGTACTTATCTATCGATGAAACACTCTTAAAATGCAAAAGGCCAAAACAGAAAACTCCAGTAATATATTTCACCAAAAAACAAAGCTATATATGATATATCTAATCTATCTACTACTGTAATTAATTGAAAGAGTATGTTGATCTTGCTTTTCTAGCGGCTGCCCTTACACATTGAACTTATTTATAAATTTCTGATCAGCACCATAAATACATGAAGCTCCCATCGTTTCAACCTATGGTCAATCACATGAAGAACCTGCTTGGCGACAAACGTCGAAGAGAAATCGATATACGTCAGCCTATCAGCAACCTGGTTCCCCTCTTTAAAGGTGTACGAGAAACAGACACTCTCGAAAGTGCGGTAGAGGTCGAGGATATCCGAGACCGCCATCTCAATCTTCCAAAGGACACCGTCAGATCCCTTTCAAGACGTTGATCAGCATCAAGCAGTCTCCCTCTACCTCAAGCCAAGAGAAACTCCTGATCGAAGCAACCTAGAAGTCCAAACAGAAGATCGCGACATTCCACTTGCGCAGCGGATACTCTACCGAGGTTTCGGGCACCACAAGAGATAACTGACTCCTGGTAATCGCGAATAACAAATCCAGAGGCGGAAAGACCCGAACCAATAATAGCAACGTCAAAATTTAGTTTGACAAAGCCTTCGATAGGTTTTTTCCATTTAACACTTTTTTGCTTTTTTTTTTTCTGATTTGGTGGGTAACTGCCCTTGTTTATAGTTGTCGTGTCTTCTTCTAGTTCATCTGCTTGTGCTTTTCTCCAGCTTATCATGTATTGTTTAATATTCTTTATCCATTCTTCTGGGTTCCTAATGTCGTTCTGATAAAAAAGGATTATGTTTCTCATTGACCATGTCCCAAAGGGAAAAGGCGATGATCGATTTCTGACTCGTCGAAATATTTGTAAAAATGTATGTAATTATATTATTGTATGGAGAACAAAAAATGGTTAGATCATCCAAGAGGATATGGTTAACCTATTATCAAATTAGATAATCAAACTGTATGAAAAATGAGGGAAGAAGGATAAAGTTAGAATATTGATCAATTAATCTTAACTTAAAAATGGACTAGATTCGAAAAGTTAACCATTACCTTTTCCTACCAAAAAATAAATGAGGGGTAAGTCATGACCAGCAGGGTGGCCAACCTTTTATTTATTTATTTTAGTATCAATCCTTTTTTTTTTACAGTGGGCAAACAGTAGGAAGGCTCAGCTATAAACGCAAAGCACTTCCTTGATCATCATGTTGGATGATGTTACAAAGATCCCTATTAAAAGGGAGCGTGGACAATTTACAATTTTCCCTACTTTTAGCAATATAATTGGCTACCATATTTGCTTCTATATAACAATGTCTAAATTAAGTATAATCAAATGAGCCTGCAAGTAGTCTGATCTTCTCAACATGACGCATAATTTTCCATTTGATATTACTGCTCTCTTTGATTGCATTTATAACTTCCAAGTTGTCCCCTTCGATGATTACTTTTTGAAACCCTCTGGAGATTGCTAGCTGCATTCCAGCACAAATTGCAGAAGCCTTTGTTTGGAGAACCTAACCTTGTCGTGTCTCTTGATGAAAAATATCAATAACCTGACCCTCGAAGTCCCTTATGACCCCCCCCCCTCCCCACTTGGCAGAAGCAAGTGGAAATAACCGAGCCATCCACGTTAATTTTGAGGATAACTCTTTGTGGTCTTCTCCACTTAGCTTTTAACCTTTTATTTTGTTTTTTTTGCTTATATTTACATTTTCTTTTGTCTTGTTCCAGTTTGTAATATTAGAAATAGTTTTTTGAACCAGAGATGTTGTAGGTTCCAAGTTATTTTTATTGAAAATAACTCTGTTTCTAGTTTCCCATATGGTTTTCCAAATAAAACAAAGATCTTCGAAGTATGAGTTTTCATGTCTAATCATAGTAATATCTTCTACCGTTAGATTTCTTCCTCTTAAACTTAGAAATGATTTCCCTATCATTTGTTCATTGCACGAGACTACTGCCTTAGTAACTCGACAATGCATGAATAGGTGATGAGTATTCTCATCCTCGGAGTCAAAGTGGCAGCACTAAGATAGGACTCTATTAATGTATCTATTTAGCTTAACCTTTGTTGCCTTGTTGGTAATCCATTGATAGCTATTTTTCATACTAAATTATGTAGTCTATGTGGTATTTTTAGTTTCCAAATCCAACTGTAGTCAGTGTCTATTTGATGCATTTGTCTTGTTATTTTATTAGCAGACTTAGTTGTGAACTTTCCATTGGGGTTTGGTTTCTAAATCAACTTATCTAATGTATAATATTCCGAGATTTGAATTTTTATTATTTTTTGTATAATGTTATGGGGCAATAATTGATTTAAGAGTGTTAAGTTAGTATCAATCCTTATTTGTTTTTAAGTTATCAATTATATACTAGTTCTGTTTTAATTTGACAAACTAGTCCATTTTCCAAATCATGTATTATTTTATCAAAGTCGAATTATGATGTATCTGCACATCAAAATCTTGTAATGATCCTAATCATTGTAATGTATTATTTTAAAATAAATTATCCACTAAACCAGTGGCGGAGCCATGATTTCAGTCAGAGGGGTGCTAAAAAATTTCTTGAAATGTATTTTTTGGTGTATACTTATTAAGAAGATTTTGTAAAAATAAATATTGAAAAAACACTAAAATTGTTTTTTTTAATGATTTTTTGTATTTAAATAGTTGAGAGTAACAAAAAAATAGAAGAGAAAAAAAAAAGACAATCAAGAAGAATCACTTTCAAAACAATATTGAAAGAAAAAGTTAAATGTATAATTTGAACATAAATATGGAATTTGTTTAGTGAAATAAATGACAGAAACAAAAAATATAGAGAGAAAGCAAGAAGAATTAATGATAGAATAAAACAAACAAAAATTAAAGGGGTTAAGATTTGAACACAAGACCTTTTAATCTTCCTTCCTTCATTTACCACTTGAGTTAGATAGAACTCTTGATTTAAATATTATTTAAAGATGTTATACTACATCCGATTCAAAAAGAATGTCGTTTGACTTTTTAACACGTATTTTAAGGAGCTAAAAACTATATAATATATTAACTTTTTTATTATTATTTTTTAATAATCTAATACTTATTAACAACAACTATTAAGTTGTAAAAAAATAATTTAAAAATAGTTGATATTTTATATAGTTTTTAGCTCCCTAAAATACGTGTTAAAAAGTTAAACGACAATCTTTTTTGATCGGAGGGAGTATTACCTTAAAAACACTAAATATATTGAGAAAAAAATTATTATTTTTTTGTATTTTTTCCCGGGTCAGGGGTGCTCGAGCACCCCCTAGCTCCGCCCCTGCACTAAACTATTCATATTATTTAAAATTCCACCATCCTTCCTAGCTATCCTTTCCTTTCATTCTTTCCTCCCACTTTCCCTCATTTTTCTCCTCCTCTCATCTCTACTTCTCTCTCTTCCTCCCATTTTCCTGTATTTTATTACTTTTCAAAATACAAATTCCTCCCACTTTCCCTCATTTTTCTCGATCTACTCTTCTATTCTCTTCCTTCCTCCTAATTTTCCTCAATTGTATAATTATTTTTTTCGGAAATTTCATGTTGTACCCTTGAGGTATAGCTTAATTCAAACAGTTTACCTATTTCACGTGATACCCTGAGATTTATAAAGATTTCACCTCGTGCCCTAATTATATAACCCTAGTCCGTTTACTAAGTTACCAGTTGCTTCTCATTTGGATTGCGGTCTCGCTTCTCTCTCTCGAATCCTCGACTCTCTCATACATCTCTAGCTCTCTTAACTCGGCTCTCGCTCTCACCTATCTTAATTATCCGTCCTTCCACTCAATCCCTTCTTCTCTCACCTATCTAATGAGAGGTGTTCTCCCCTAATTTCTCGATTTCTCCGACAACCAGTGCCTCTCAATTCAACTCTTAAGGGGAATCCTCGACCCTTAAATTACAACAGGTCAGTAGCTTGTTCTAAATTACTTGCCTAAACCTTTAATTTATGATGTGTTTGGGCTGGTTCATCTCTAATTTTTGGAAAGGTAACTTAGGGAATTTTCTTTGGATGAATTTTGAATGACTATGAATTTTTGTTCCGGTTTTTTGAGTAATTGATAGTATTTCAGTTTAATTTGCTAGCTTGCACATATGAATTGAAGATAGAATATGAACCATGCTCTCTTGGGCTCATGTTTAGATGATTCAAGGCATTCATTAACTAAGCATATTGTGTTGTGTTTGAAAAAAAAAGATTGATTGACTGAATCAGGCAAAAATTGGTCCCGGCCCAGCCCAACTAAATCAAACCCGGGTCCGAATATAAAAATTAAGCCCAGCCCACATTCTTCCCCCAACCACTTGCCAAACCCGAATCCCTTTATTTTAAAAGTAAACCGGGTTCACCCAGCCAAACCGAACCCATTTTAAAACAGTATAAAAATAAAACGACCGGCCCCACAACCTGCCCGGCCAGTCAGCATCTTCTTCCCCTGCTCCAGCTCCCATGATTCGAGCCCAGATCCCGCCATCTTCTCTAGTTGAGTGGTATCTACTCCCTCTCCTTGGCGTCTTCTCTCTCTCTCTCTATCTCGCTCTCACTGCCCTGTCGTCCTCGCCCGCTCGCTCTTGCCTCTCTCTCTCTCTCTCTCTCTCTCTCTCTCTCTCTCTCTCTCTCTCTCTCTCTCAAGCCATGCCACAAACCCGGACATCCATGGCGTTTTCCCCTCCCCAGAAGTCACATATGGATGGAAATAAGGCTCCTACAGGTAGGGAAAAAAACGAAATCAAGGGAGAGGCTCACGAGAAAACGCGATCCCGGTGGTTCGTTCAGAGGCTCGTTCGCGTTCGTCCCTCCTAAGTCCGGTGCGAGGCTTGGTCGGGGGAGCTGGTGGGGTCGGAAGGCCCGAAGCTCTCTGTCGCTGCGGCTACAGTGGGGAGGAAGCTTCTCGGGCGGCAATCGTCATGCGAGCCACGCCGGAAACGCCATGGGAGGAGGAGGAGCGCGTTGTGGTGGTGTTGCTCGGACAAGGGAGGAGATGGGTGTGGGTGGGGTGAGTTTGTGTTTTGAGTTGCAAGGCTGAAACTTTGGGGAAGGTTTGAGCTGTGCAACGACATGAGAAGGAGGGAGTAGGTGTGGTGGTGGTTTGAAGGAGGGAAGAAAATGGGAATGGAATGGATGTGTACGGGCTGGAATTAGATTTCCAGGTAGATGCGGGTTGATTTAAATTCGGATTTGAATTGGTTTCGGGTCAAATCGGATCGATTTCGAGTTTGTCAATTTTTTTTTTAAATTAAAAAAATAATGATTTGATAATTTTGAGATAATTTTAAAAGGTTTAATTTAGTAGATGTCAAAAAAAAAAATGGTCATCTATTATCTATTAATATTACTAATTCTGCTAGCATTTTGCTGACGTGTCACGCTCACAATTAAAGTTGAATTTTTTATTCATATGAGCTTTTCTTATTGGTCAATATTATTATGGAAACTTTAAAATATTTGTTTTCTATTTTAAATATGATTTGAATCCATTCCTTTTTTTTATTTTCGGTTATATTGTCGTAAATATTGAGACATGTTTCCATTTTTTTTTTCCGATTGCAATATATCTATCTATTATCTATCTATCTATTAATATTACTAATTCTGCTAGCATTTTGTTGACGTGTCACGCTCACAATTAAAGTTGAGTTTTTTATTCAAATGAGCTTTTCTTATTGGTCAATATTATTATGGAAACTTTAAAATATTTGTTTCCTATTTTAAATATGATTTGAATACATTCCCTTTTTTTATTTTCGGTTATATTGTCTTAAATATTGAGACATGTTTCCATTTTTTTTTCCGATTGCAATATATATATATATATATATATATTACTAATTCTGCTATCATTTTGCTGACATGTCACGCCCACAATTAAAGTTGAATTTTTTATTCAAATGAGATTTTCTTATTGGTCAATATTATTATGGAAACTTTAAAATATTTGTTTCCTATTTTAAATATGATTTGAATCCATTCCCCCCTCTTTTTTTTTTTTAATTTTCGGTTATATTGCCGCAAATATTGAGACATGTTTCCATTTTTTTCCGATTGCAATATTCTCATAATTCGTCTACATTCATTGAACTTAAATTTGAATCTTGGTATATTTTATTTTTGTAAATTTATACTCTACATAGACCCATATCCAATTGTCAGTTTATAAAATGCTACGAAGTATAAATTAACTTTCACATATGTTCATATTTTCTCACCAACCATGCAAGTATTTCACTTTCAAATAAATTAATCAAAGATGTACTCGGATTGCTTGCATTCATTATCTTAACTAGACCTATCAAAACACAACCCGACCCGAACGCCCGGAAAAATTTTGACCCGAACCCGGGAATTTCGACCCGGAAATTTTTTCGACCCGAACCCGGAATACCCGGAAATTGTCTGGGTAATCTGGGTTTCGACCCGGTGACCCGATTGACCCGGTAATTTTGACCCGATTTACCCATTTGACCCGGTGACCCGATTCACCCGATTGATTTATAATTATATATGATTAAATTTTTTTATGGAGATTCCATTTTATTACATTTTATAATTACAAGAGTTTCTAGAGAGAAGGCCTCTGCCTTCTCTCTAGAAATTTGCCTACAATCTTCCCCAAACATCTATTTGTCAAATCCCTAATTTGTATCCCAAATTTGTTCTCCTTCAATTGGATCACCGCTCCGCCTTCTCGCTGTATGGCTTGGTGGCTGGTTTGTTTCCTTTGATTGGTGTAAATGAGCCCCCGGTTCCTCCTCATCTTTTTCCAGGTGTGGCAGGCCTTCGATGGTTCTTTCGTGACTCCTCACCGGCACTCTCTCTTGTTTCATTTCCCTCGCCTCTTCTCCGCCCCTTCCCTGTTTATTCCCCTCGCCCTTGCTCCGACCCGGTGGTTCCCAGGCTCCGCCGTCTTCTTCCCTGTTGCCTCGCTCTCTATCGACCCTTAAAAACCCCCAAATCGGCAAATCCTCGTCCGATCTCGAGTTTTCTCTTTCGGTCGATCTCGATTCTTCTCAATTCGCCCAATTTCTTCCCTCCCTGGTCGGACATTTGGTCTTTTTCCCCTGGCTTTGCAGTTTTTCGATCCGATCTGGTCGGCGCCTCTTTCCTTTCTTCCTCTTCCTCCTCGTCGTCTTCGATCGTCTCAGATCGTCTCTCCCCTGGCTCCCTACTCTTCCACCACCGTCTCATCTCTCGCCGTCGATCGGATTGGCTTTTCCTTGGGCATCAAGGTGTGCTCCGGGAAATCCGGGATTCTCCCTGATTTTCTGCGCACTGGGTGATTCTTGCAAGATAAGTTTGGGTTGGATTCCTTTTGTGGGCCCGAAAGTTTGTTCTTTGGCCCAAAAGGATCCTGATGGAGAAATATTAAAAATAAAAATCATGTAGTATTTTTACAGCTTATATCTATAAATATATATATTTTATATTTTACGCAACCACCCAAAAGGGTTTGACCAAAATCCCGAAAGGGTTTGACCGAAATCCCGAAAGGGATTAGTCAATAATAATATTATTATTATTTCAATAATAATTTATCCCGAACTTTTTAGTTTGGTTCCGGGTTATCACTCAAATCTCCGTTTGATGATTGATTCCTTCCCTGGATCTGTCCCATACTTGTCCTCTCTGTTGGCGTCGGTTCGTTGCTTTGGCGTGGGTACGTTTAGTTCCGAGTTGGGTTGCAACATCGGGCGTCCTGTATGATCGAGAGGATCGTGGCTGTGTTTGTGGTCTTCGAAGATCCCTCATCTAGGTGGGGGCAACGTCGGTGATCCGCACTTCCGCAGGTTTTTCCCTTTCCGAAGGTGGGTTGCTGTTCTCCGCCTTCTCGGCGTCGAGACGCCGTGTGAGTCGTCGCGCTCGCCCGTGTTCTCGGCATTCGTGGCTCGCCTTAGATCCTCTTCGTCTCCTCCGCTCGCTGATGGGATTTATGGGTTATTTGGGGGGTTTCTTTCATTGTGGTTGATTTGTGTTATTTAGTTTGGTGTATGTTGACGGTTTATCCGTCTGCCGATTCGTCGGCCCATTGAGTTATCAGACAGTCTGTTGTCCGGTTCTCAAATTCTTACCTAATCAAAAAAAAAAATTATAATTACAATCACTTGATCTGTCATTTTCAAATCAACTTTTATATTTATTTGTATTGTGTAATACTCCGTCCGATCGATAGTATTTGATTTTTTATTTTTCAATGGACTTTTTTAAGAAGATAAAAATTCTAAAAAATATTAAAATATTAAAATAATTCTATGCTTATTACTAATTGAATGAAATTGTTTTTAAAAAATTATTTGAAAATTTGATATTTTATATATTATTACATTTTATTAAAAATTACGAGAAATAATAAAAATAAAATATTTTAGATCAAATATAGTATATAATTACAAGCACCAGAACTTATGAACAACGTCTTTCACTTTAGAATTTTAAATTTATCGCAAAATTATCAAATCATGATTTTTTTAATTTAAAAAAGAAAAAATTGACCAACCCGAAATCGACCCGAAATGACCCGAAAACCCGGTCAAACCCGTATTACCCGGGACCCGAAAATACCCGAAACCCGTATTACCCGGGACCCGTATTACCCGGGACCGAAGTGACCCGACCCGAACCCAACCCGAATGACCCGTTTGACAGGTCTAATCTTAACGGATTGAATTCATTTAAATATTTTTTTTATTATATCACATTTATCCCAATCATGTTAAAATTTACTACTTTCTCTATTCGTTTAGCTAAATGATGGACGGTTTTTAGTCGCTTAAACCGTATCAAAATAAAACTCAAACCTACAAACTAGTATAGCAAGCAAGTAAGAGGTCGATCCCACAGAGAATCAAGTATTCTTTTGCAAAGTGTATTTACCAATTAGTGAAAGAAGAGTTTTTGGATGATTGAAACAAGAAAGAAAACAAAATAAACTATAAACAGATTGATGCAAAACAATTTAGAGAAGACCGATCTACCTACAACTATCCACTTTATTTGGTTGAATTGATATTGTAACTTCCTCTTGTCCTTTTAGTCTTCCTATGAATGCCCTTGTCCCGACCTAATATAGTTACTAGTCCAATCAGTCCTAGAAACCCTTATCAATCGAACAATCCCTAAAGAAGGATTTAACCCAATTGATAGCTTTAAGTTCAGAGATTAACCAAGGTATTTGCAGTCCCTAAAGAGGGATTTAACAACACATCCAACTTCCTACCCATCCAATTAGTTCAATCAGCCCTAATAGGACAAGTTTGCTACTTGGGTTAAGGTTCGCAATCAGGAATCTACAAAACCCTAGCAATTGAATTGATCTAACAAGTTGGCCAGACAAGAAAGAACAAAACAATAAATCAATAAGCGCAAAGAAGTTGAAGCATTCAAATATAGGAAATAAGGAACAAGAATTAGAAACTAACAATTCAATCCAAATAAAGCTTCAAATCGCAAGTAGAACGAAGAGAGTTTAGCCGCCCATGGCGAACATCGCTCTCTCTTCAATCGTCTGATAGAACGTGGAATAGAATAGAAGTTCTTAAAATAACATAAAACTTGACATTTTAAAACATCAAAGTCGGCCATAAAAGAAATCAAAAGGTTCTAGGGTTTAATTTAAACAAAACGCAACGTATAAACGCTATCGGCTGATGCGGCGGCCGCCGCATGTATGCTGCGGCCGCAGCATCAGTATTCTTTTTTGCAACGTCCCTGGCGGCGGCCGCTGCACACCATGCGGCGGCCGCTGCATTGGTCTTTCACGGAAAATCCGTCTTGAATCAGCTCTCGACGTCAACATGAAAGTTGTAGCTATCTGAAAAAGCTTTCCAATGCATGGTCATAATAGTCGATCGGACAACCGAGGCCTCCAGAAAGTGCAAAACAAGTTCAGCATGTCTGGCGACAACTTCTGCAGACTTGTTCTTCGTTTAGGCTCGCTTCTTCTTCTCAGGACCTCTTGAGATCTTCATGTAAGCTTCTTCGATCAACTAGACATTCTCATGCAATGCGTCATCAACCCATGCCTCATCCTCAGATCCACAGTTACCTAAAATAATCAATAAAAACGTGTAGATTCCGACTCCACCAACATAGAAAGCAAATATGCAAATTCTACTTAAATCATGCATGATATGCATCTTAACTAAGCTAAATGCAACCTATTATGCCTACCTAAATGCATGCTATCAAATTCCCCCACACTTAAGCTTTTGCTTGTCCTAAAGCAATGAAAAACAAATATAGAATTAATCATCCCACAAATAAGATCTTCATGCTATTGTTTTAGAAAAACAACATCAAGCAACAGGAGCCATGAATAAAAGAACAAATATCTTAGCAAATATATGAGCGATCCAATAGTAAAAGCAAATTTAATCCAACCTCACCGGGATAATGTGTTTCACTCAAGCTCTCATGTGTTTAGGCTTTAAAGTCCAACTCTCAACTCAATCCAAAATGCTCTATACACCGTAAAAGTTATCACTTGCAAACAACATCATGAGGACTTTTATAAGGTTGTAATGGGGCTTTGGTAGGAACATAAGACATGAGAAACATTTAGGCTTGTGGTGCTAAAAATCCGGGAAAAATGAGCAACAACCAACCAGAGCAACACCAAAACTTCCATACTTCGCAAACCATTCCAATAACATAAACTCCAATACACATCAATAAGCACTTTTTAATTTCAATAACCATACAACTCATGCGATTTTTCCATTTGGATGATGACTTCTTTTCTTTTATGCTTACTTTTGCCCCTAGGTGAATTTTATCCTCCCTAGGTCCAAGCTTACTAGACTTTTACTCCTAAGTGAATTTTATCCTCCTTAGGCCCCTAGTAATGAGTCATCTGTATTATGCAAGAAGTGTTACCTTATTTCGGCTATGCCTCTCACAATGCACAACCATACATACATCATCTCCACTCAAAGCAACTCCAACATAAAGATTTTTCACCAATTCTCATCCTAATTCCCGGATAGGGTCAGGCTAATCATTGACTATGATATATTTTTGTGGAGCAATAAAAAAGAATAGGCTTTAAGGCTCAGATTGGCTTCAAGCAAATGATAATATGTAAGGTAGATAGGGTATAATATGGCTAAAGAAAACATGCCTCAATCATTTGAAATTCACAAGCAACAAACATGTGCAATACGGTATTGCAATAAGAAGCATATGGAGAGTATAATCACACAATAAAAGCAAAAGGGAATAATATGTAAAGTCCCTATAAGGCCAAAACAAACTCACAAGGGTTATTATTTTTTTTAGATTTCCATTTAACCTCAACTATGAACCATACTTGCTCAATTATATTCTCAAATCATGCTCCAAAATCATTTTCAAGCAATTCAATCAAATCATGGGATTTATGCATTATGATCATAAAAATATATTAGAGGACAAACTAAACCAAGATGGGTATCTTTAATAACACCTAAATGCAATGCATGATATTTTTGGATTTTTTTTTTTCAAATTTGATATATGAGTAAAAATAAATATGAAAACATAAATAAACATGATATCCAAACTCTATCTATATGCAATGCAATCCCTCCCCCACACTTAAACCTTTCATTGTTCTCAATGAAACATAAAAGACAACAAAAAATAAAAACATAAAGGAAGAGATGAATGTAATACTCACAATGTGGTGGATGGGTCTCTATAGGTCGGATATGAGGATTCCGGCGGCCTTTCCTGAAAGCTTAGTCTATCCCAAACCAAAAACAACTATCTAATGCCTAATGGAAAACCTAATTTATTTAAAAGAAAACTAGCTAACTAGGAATTGAAATAACTAAATTAGAAAACTTACCTCGGGTTGCCTCCCGAGAAGCGCCTTTCTTTAATGTCATTGGCCTGACTTATTCTCAATCTCAAGACCTTATCTCTCAGACATCGTCAAGGCCCTCAGTAGCCTATCATATTCCTGTGCACACATCTTGCAAAAGACATCATAGCACGATAAATTGAAAGTATAAAATATAAAATTCAAAAACCCTTTCAAACTATCAAAGAGTCTAGCATGACTCTCTGCAGAATGAATATGATACCACCAGCACAGTTCCGCTGGTGGCTTCTCAAAATAGCAATCAAAAGGATAAACATAATCACCATTACCTTCCAAATTGCAAAAGTTTACATTTGTTACCTCTTGAGCCTCAGCTGATGGCTCTGGACCTGGTTCATCAATGGACGAGCTTAGAATGGACGGTGCAGATGGAGTAGGAAACACAACACATGTAACCTCATGCGTCGACTCATGAGATTCCAAGTCAGGAAGCATTGGACCCTTTTCTCCATCGTCGAGGAAACTATCGTTGTCTGCAACCAATTCCTTCTCATTCGGCATATCATTGGCATGTTGAAACCACATAGGAGGGAATGAATTCAGCACAATGACTTCGATAGGATCTTCCACTCTTGCATCCTTAAAAGCCTTAAGGGGTGGTAGGATTGGTTCTTGAGAATCAAGAGAAGAAGACAACAGTGGGGGCTCGTTAGTAGCACTGCGGCGATCGCCGTCCTCAGATTTTTCACCCTCTGTCCTATTTCCATCTTCTTCTTCGAAGCTCCTTCCTTTCTCACCTTTTGCACTTAACACTTGAATGAGTTGGATCATCTGTTCCTCCAAGTTTTTACAGCGGCTCAGTTGTTCCTCCAATTTTCCGATTCGACTCATTTTTCCCTCCTCTAACTGCTGCACCACTTGAGTAAGAGTGTCCAATGGATCCTCCAGGTCTGTGATAGAGTCCTCCATCGGCGGAGAAGACGTAGCGAGCAAGACTTCTTGTGAAACATGGTAATCCATATAGCAGAAAAAATCCCACAACCCCGACAATCCTCCTAACCGTTTCAGGCCTCCGTTACTCATGTACTCAGCAAGCGCTCGCGTCTCAACAGTCATCCCATCAATTATGCAAATAATCATATCTCGGATGCTGAATTGATAACCCCATGAACCAAGGTCGTCAACATACTCATGCAATCTAGAGAAATATTGGTGAAAGTTCTCACCTTCAAACTGCGCTAATCTCAACATCTTAAAAAGTTAGTAGTAAGGGCGTTGTGAACCGTAAGATAGGCTCACAACAAAGTTAGATATATGCACAAAAATCAATAAATACACAAAACAAAGAAATAAACTTTGATTCCCCGGCAACGACGCCAATTTGATGGACGGTTTTTAGTCGCATAAACCGTATCAAAATAAAACTCAAACCTATAAACTAGTATAGCAAGCAAGTAAGAGGTCGATCCCACAGAGAATCAAGTATTCCTTTGCAAAGTGTATTTACCAATTAGTGAAAGGAGGGTTTTTGGATGATTGAAACAAGAAAGAAAACAAAATAAACTATAAACAGATTGATGCAAAACAATTTAGAGAAGACCGATCTACCTACAACTATCCACTTTATTTGGTTGAATTGATATTGTAACTTCCTCTTGTCCTTTTAGTCTTCCTATGAATGCCCTTTTCCCGACCTAATATAGTTACTAGTCCAATCAGTCCTAGAAACCCTTATCAATCGAACAGTCCCCAAAGAAGGATTTAACCCAATTGATAGCTTTAAGTTCAGAGATTAACCAAGGTATTTGCAGTCCCTAAAGAGGGATTTAACAACACATCCAACTTCCTACCCATCCAATTAGTTGAATCAGCCCTAAAGGGACAAGTTTGCTACTTGGGTTAAGGTTCGCAATCAGGAATCTACAAAACCCTAGCAATTGAATTGATCTAACAAGTTGGCCAGACAAGAAAGAACAAAACAATAAATCAATAAGCGCAAAGAAGTTGAAGCATTCAAATATAGGAAATAAGGAACAAGAATTAGAAACTCACAATTCAATCCAAATAAAGCTTCAAATCGCAAGTAGAACGAAGAGAGTTTAGCCGCCCATGGCGAACATCGCTCTCTCTCTCCAATCGTCTGATAAAACGTGGAATAAAATAGAAGTTCTTAAAATAACATAAAACTTGACCTTTCAAAACATCAAAGTCGGCCATAAAAGAAATCAAAAGGTTCTAGGGTTTAATTTAAACAAAACGCAGTGTATAAACGATGTCGGCTGATGCGGCGGCCGCTGCACACCATGCGGAGGCCGCTGCATTGGTCTTTCACGGAAAATCCGTCTTGAATCAGCTCTCGACGTCAACATGAAAGTTGTAGCTCTCTGAAAGAGCTTTCCAACGCATGGTCATATTAGTCGATCGGATAACCGAGGCCTCCAGAAAGTGCAAAACAAGTTCTTCGTTTAGGCTCGCTTCTTCTTCTCAGGACCTCTTGAGATCTTCATGTAAGCTTCTTCGATCAACTAGACATTCTCATCCAATGCGTCATCAACCCATGCCTCATCCTTGGATCCACAGTAACCTAAAATAATCAATAAAAACGTGTAGATTCCGACTCCACCAACATAGAAAGCAAATATGCAAATTCTACTTAAATCATGCATGATATGCATCTTAACTAAGCTAAATGCAACCTATTATGCCTACCTAAATGCATGCTATCACTAAATATGTTATTTTTTTATAAATTAATTTCGATAATAGGTAATCTATTTATAATATTAATTCTACTATCATTTTGCTGATGTGTCACGCTCACAATTAAACTTGAATTTTTTATTCAAATGGTATTTTCTTATTGTTCAATATTATTGCTGAAATTTTAAAATTTATGTTTCTTATTTTAAACAAATTTGTTTCTTATTTTTATACTAAAATATTATTTAATTTGATATGTTGTATGTCAATTTGTGATCTATTTTAATCGTCTACGTGCATTGAACATTCGTCAAGTCTTGACTGATTTTATTATTGGATATTGAAATTGTTGATTTATCATATTTAACCAATTGCAATATTTCCCACAATGTCTACATACAACGAACATGTAATAATCAATTTATAAATATTCGATTTTAAAAATAAATTATAAAAATCAATTAGAGCCAAAAAAGTTTTTTTTTAAAATTTAATTATTTTAGACATCTTAAATGACTATCGATAATAAATAATATTTTAAGACTCACAAGCATTACCAATGCTTATTTTACATCTTGGATGAGGCTTCTTAGATCACTTTTCTACCTTTAAGGATCTTTTTTTTTACTATCTTACCTTTATTTTCACTATTAATTTCTCTCTCTTTCTAACCATCTTTCTCATGAAAATAATGAATAAGTTATGTACATCTACATAACTTCAAAATTATTCACACAATCATGTGCTTATGATTTTTTAATATTTGTACGGGAGCTTATATTTTACTTTTTAGATCTATGCTAATGATAATAATTATATATTTATTTCAAATTATATTAGGTTGTGTGTTTGAGTATTATTACTACTTTACCTTATTAAATCATTTTCAAAATTTGTATCGTATCTCTTCCCAACTAATTATAAATTATAAAAAAATACTTTATACATATTTTTGTTGTAAACACGTATATATATTAATATAGTATTATATAAATATATAAAATGATGTTCAAATTAAAATGTATCAAGCTCCCGTGCCTTCAAGGCACGGGTATTACACTAGTAATTAACTAAATGTTCACTTTTAAAAAAAACTTAGGTAAATGTCCATATTTGACATTTTTACCCTTCCTTCCCATCTCTTATCCTTCCTCCTTCCCCTTTGATTTTTTTTAATTTTGACTTTGACTAGTCAACATTGACCATTTCATTCAATAATGATGCAGTGCAATTGTCGATGACTCCGGGTGACATTGAGGACAGCATGAAGGTTCCGTTCGATGGTCTTATCACTTGTGCAAGGGCCAAGAGAATTCAAGATGCCACCAAAGCCCTTCTTGTCCGTTACCAAGTAACGATGGAGCAAGGGTTTAGGCCACCCTGGATCACTTTGCTCAAAGCTACACCACCGACACAAGAAATGAGCTTCCGTCCTCAAACAAAGCTCATGCAAACTCGACAATATCCGCCATAAAGACAACAATGCTCGACATCCACATGGGCCTCTCGAGACCACATTATGTCGAGTGGGCCAAGCAATGTCGAGTACATCCAAGGCCATGTCGAGTACCTCATGTGTTGGGCCGGTTCTATCTAGTAAATTAATTAGTCTATTATTTTATGTAAGTAGATTAATAATGTACAAGATTATATCTCCTCTAGATATATCTTGTTCCCTAAGTTTTAGAATTATATCTTCATTAGGTTTACTTTATCTTTAAGTTATTTTGATCTATCTTTATCAACCTAAATTCCATCTTGCATGATTAGAATTGGTTGTTAGTTTTCTATTTAAACAATGTAGTTTTCTTTGAATTAAATCAGAATGGAAAATTATATTGTGGAACCTTAATAGGATTTAAGATTTCTACAATTCCTCCAATCCAAAAGCTATCTATCAAACTCTCTAGTGCTCTTGGTTCCATCGGCAAACACAAGCTCCAAACCCATTCTAATTCAATCGGTCAAAACAAGATCAAGAACCACACCGTATATTTGTCCGATCCTTCGCTTGTGGGCTCAAGATCAAGAACCACGCTGTATATTTGCCCAACCTTGCAATGCTCTTCTAATATCTCCTGATTGACAATTTAATTAAACTAATTAGCAAACTAATTATAGCGACATAACTAACTTAACCAAATTAAACTAATTGAATAGCGACGAAAGATAAGCTAGCGAGAGAGAGGGTCAGTGTGCGCGTCTCAGGGGTCGAAAGACCAGACGCGGAGCGAAGCCTCGGGAGCGAAGTGCCGGGGGTTTCTGTCGCCTTACACTAGCATTCCAGCAGCTATTTTGTAGCCAAAATAAAGAAAGAGAAAAGCCGAGAGCATTACAAAAAAAAAATGAATAGCATACCTTCTTTGTTTGGCTTAGTAACTCTTGCATAGTGTTATTTCTTTTTACTTGCTACTCCCTCCGTTCGGCAAAACTTGTCGTTTACTATTCATGCACGCTTTTTTAGAACGATAAAAACTATATAAAATATTCATTTTTTTATAATTTTTTTTAACAAGTTTGTACTTATTAATAATAACTACGAAGTTGTTAAAAAAATTATTTAAAAAACTAGATATTTTATATAGTTTTTATCTCCTAAAAAAGCGTGAATGAATAGTAAAGTGTCAAGTTTTTCCGAACGGAGGTAGTACTTGTTAGATGATCTATTTGGTTTCAAGCACTACAAATAACCCTACTTGTGTGATTTTGTGCTGTGTCGACACAGGAGCCTTGGTCACATCCCTCTTTTTTTGAACTGTGTTGCAACCGTCAAATAATAGTTGACGGAGTGTGTGCACTTGCTTACCCTTGTGATTGCTTCGTGTCTATTGGTACAATTTCATATATTTCGAGCATCACATTGTATATTTTATTCTGTACACATTAGCCGCTTATTTATACTTGCTATCTTTGATATCCGACTTGTGGCTGATTTAATTTGCAATTTTGATCTTTACTTGTTGTCTTTAATATTGCAAAATTCTGTGTCCAGAGGAATTGCTTGAATGTAGTGCCTTGTTTTTCTCTCCTCTTTGATTTCTAAACCTGAATCACTCTTAGAATCAATAGGGCTTGCATTACTTGGTTTCTGGTCTTTGCTTCATTTACTTGTTGCTCTTCTGATATCGTAGGAACATGTCTAACAACAGCGATCCCAACCCTTCCCATACCCCTCATGCGCCACTTACTATCGCCAACGTTCGGTCCTTCTTTCAAGCTGAAATAGCCCAATTGAACAATCGATGGGTCGTTGAAAGGATGCAGGACTGTGCTGATTTCTCTGCTCAAATCAACGAGACAGTTGCTCGAGAAGTTGCGGAGTTGAAACAGAAAGAGGCTTTTGGATCTACATATCCCTCAGGTAGTAAGCCACCTCCTTCCGGTAATACTCCCCTTACAGGTAATACACCTCCCTTAGATGATACTCACCCTTCAGGTAATACCCCTCCGTCAGGTAATACCCCCCTTTTGGTAATCCACCCCCTTCTAGTCAATTACATTTTAAGCTTAAGTCTGCTACTCCTAACCTTTTTAGTGGAGATAATGATAACGATTATCTAGCGGGTTTCAGTGGTAACCAAGATCGTTGAGATCACGCCCCCCTTGGCATTACCAACAGGGTCGGCCACATCAACAACATCAACAACACACGAATCCGTTGTTCATCAGATATAACTGGGATGACAGTCGCAGCAACGCTGATCTGGGCGACATGCCCCACTTGGAGGATGCATATCAAGAGGTAGATCCTAACTTTGATGATTTACTTCCCCCTAATTTTGGTCGTCCTAGATTTGATAATGCACAAGCTATCCAAAGGCGCGATGTTAAAATTAAACTAGAAACGTTTGATGGTACTAATGACCCTGAATCTTATCTTGTTTGGGAAAATCATACTGACTATTTGCTTGAACATCTGCGCTATGAAGAAACAGATAAGTTGGAAGTTGTTATAGTACATCTGATAGGTATGGCTCGCACTTGGTGGTTCCGCACTCGTGAGATGCGCCGACGTCAAGGTAAGCAACATGTTCAGACTTGGCCCCAACTTTGCTATCTTCTAAAGAAACGACATGTGCCTGAGGAATACACGGAGACCATGAGGATGCACCTAGGTTATTGCTGCCAAGGAGCTCGCTCACCCATGGAATACAGAGACGAGCTTGAACGACTCGATCATCATGCTAATGTTTATCTTACTGAACGTGGTTTATGTACCCAATTTCTTGCTGGTCTTAATATCTCTATTAAAAAATCCTTATGCTATTCATTCTATTAGGGATATTAACACTTTATCTCATAAGGCACATCTTCTATATGAGCAGCAGCAACAACAACTACGACAGAGGAACAAATTCGATCAGACCTCTCAAGGTCGCAAGTTTGTCCCTTTTAACTCTTCTGGTCAATCTAGATCTACTACTAACCCTTCTATGCAGCAAAACGGAGTTTCCAACTCACCTCAACAAAGTTATCAGGTTGAAATTAAATGAGCTGTTACACCATCTAAGGAACGCACCAAAGACATCCGCTGCTTCACTTGTGGTGGTTCTGGGCATGTCTCTCGCGAATGCCCTCCGAAAAGGAAGGTCATTCTTAATGATTTGGGAGACCATTACTATGAGGAGGAGACTGTTGAGGACCATGTGATTTCAAGTGAAGTGGAGGAGGACCCGTCGCTTGAACCTAACGGCGAGATCGACACCAACGACTTCGATGATGTTCTCTGCCTTCTCAATCGTCGGGTCCTACTCATTCAGGAGTCTCCCATGGCTGATCAAAGGGAGAACATCTTCCACACCAAGTGTGTGGTTCACAAGGCTACCTTAAGCGTCATCATCGACGATGGAAGTTGCTGCAATCTCATCAATGAAAAGGTACTGGATTTCCTCCATTTAACTACTACTCCTAGAGCTACTCACTATGGTTTAAATGGCATCACTGATGATGGATCTGATATTATGGTCACCAAACAATATTTAGTTTCATTTTCTATTGGATCATATCATGATAAAGTGTTATGTGATGTTGCTAGAATGGTTTGTAGTCATATCTTGCTAGGCCGTCCTTGGTTATATGATCGTTCTGTTATTCATGATGGTCGTGCGAATACATATACCTTCACCTTTGATGGGAGGAGAGTTACTCTACTACCTCTTTCGCCTCAAGCTGTTTTGAAGGAACGGGTTCGCAAGAAACAACAGCATGACGCTCAGAAGGAGGCCCAACGGAAGGAGAAACAACTAGGGGGCTCAGCA
Organism: Persicaria tinctoria; assembly: GCA_037127255.1. Taxonomy (NCBI): domain Eukaryota; kingdom Viridiplantae; phylum Streptophyta; class Magnoliopsida; order Caryophyllales; family Polygonaceae; genus Persicaria; species Persicaria tinctoria. The sequence continues at coordinate 23,392,524 of JBANSL010000004.1, read as the reverse complement.
TCACACACCGCCCCCGCGGCCACAACTGCCGCCTATTCGAGGGATTGAGCATCAGATTGACTTCGTTCCTGGCGTAACATTGCCTAATCGCGTCGCCTATAGAGCTAGTCCTGAGGAAACAAATGAGCTGCAATGCCAAGTCAGGGAGCTGATGGATAAGGGCTTTGTTCGCAAAAGCCTCACACCCTGTGACGTGCCTGTCATCTTGGTTCCAAAGAAGGATGGCTCCTGGCACATGTGTGTTGATTGCCGCACAATCAACCAAATAACGGTTAAGTATCGTCACCCTATTCCTCGTTTAGATGATATGCTTGATGAACTTCATGGTGCTTGTATTTTTTCTAAAATTGACCTTAGAAGTGGATATCATCAAATTAGGATGAAAGAGGGAGATAAATGAAAAACGGCTTTTAAAACTAAGTATAGATTATATGAATGTTTAGTTATGCCTTTTGGTTTAACAAATGCTCCTTCTACCTTTATGAGGCTTATGAACCATGTGCTTAGAAGATACTTAGGGAAAGTTGTCGTTGTATATTTTGAAGATATATTAATCTATAGTCAGAACCTGCATGATCACCTTAGTCATTTAAAATTGGTATTTGATTGTCTTATAAAAGAGAAATTATATGCCAATTTAAAGAAATGTTCTTTTGCATCCGAGTCTACCATTTTCCTTGGTTTTGTAGTGTTTGCATATGGAATAAAGGTGGATGAGGAGAAGATTCGCGCTGTACAGGACAGAAGTGGTCCCAGCCGCAGACTCCTACACATGTCCGCTCATTCTTGGACCTGGCTTCTATCGACGCTTCGTCAAGGACTCCAACACCATTTCCCCCCCCCCCCCCCCCCCCCCTACATGAGCTGACCAAGAAGGATGTGATGTTTCGCTGGACCGACGCACATCAGAGGGCATTCGACGCTCTCAAGGATTGCCTCACCCATGCCCCAGTGCTGCAACTACCCGATTTCCAACAACCGTTCGAGCTCGAGTGTGATGCTTCTGGCACTGCATTGGTGGAGTCCTGCTTGGTGCCCCATTGCCTATTTCAGCGAGAAGTTGGGCCTCACAGAGCTCAACTATTCTACCTATGACAAGTAGCTGTTTGGGCTGGTTCGCTGCTTATAGACTTGGCAACACTATCTCTGGCCTAAGGAGTTTGTGATTCATTCGGATCATGAAGCTTTGAAGTACCTCAAGAAACAAGCAGTGCTTAGCAGGCGACTTGCTCGATGGGTGGAGTTTCTGGAGACCTTTTCCTATGTGGTTCACCACAAGAAGGGAAAGGATAATGTGGTAGCTGACGCGCTATCACGCAGGTATGTCCTCCTTAACCATATGGATGCACATGTTTTGGGTTTTGCTTTGATAAATGAACTGTATGCTTCTGATGGTTTCTTTAAACATATATATGCTCAATGTGTGTCCAAAGGTGAAGTTGATTCATATTTTCTTGATAATGGTTATTTGTTTAAGATGGGCAAGCTTTGTATCCCATCTTCTTCTATTCGACGATTGTTAACTCAAGAAATTCATGAGTCTAGGGGACATGGAGGTTTCGAAAAAACACTAGCTAGACTTAAGGAACATTACTTTTGGCCTAAAATGTCTAATTATGTGCTTCGATTTGTCAAAAGTTGTGTCACATGTGCTAAGGCTAAATCGAAATCTAATGCTAATGGTCTATATCAAACTTTACCTATTGCAAATGCACCCTGGGAAGATGTTTATATGGATTTCATTGTAGGATTGCCTAGAACTTCTAAGGGTCATGATTCTATCTTTGTTGTGGTAGACAGATTTTCAAAAATGGCTCATTTCATTCCATGTCACAAAACTGATGATACTATTCATGTTGTACACTTATTCTTTAAAGATGTTGTTCGCTTACATGGATTGCCTTTATCTATAGTTTCCGATCGTGACTCAAAATTCTTAAGCTGTTTTTGGAAAACTTTATGGTCTAAGTTGGGTACAAAACTGTTATTTTCTACTTCTTGTCACCCCCAAACTGATGGCCAAACTGAGGTTACAAATAGAACTCTTGGGGCTCTCTTTAGAGTCATGATGCGAACTAACCTCCGGAGGTGGGAAGAATGCATATCATTTGTGGAATTTGCATATAACAGGTCTAGGCACTCTGCAACGAAACAGACCCCCTTCGAAGTAGTGTATGGCCGAAATCCACTGACTCCAGTGGAGATGATGCCTGGCCACTCAAGGAAAAGGAGAGCATGGATGCAGCTAAGCAAGTGGACTTCATCTAGCGCTTACATGAGTGTACCAAGGCGCAGCTGGAAAGGAAGACTGTGCAATACAAGGCAGCGAATGACAAGCATTGCAAGGATGTGCAGTTCAACGTTGGTGATCTAGTATGGCTGCATCTCAGGAAGGAAAGGTTTCCGCAACAACGGAAATCTAAGCTAGACCCCAGGGAAGATGGACAATTTCGAGTGGTTCAGAAGATGGGTCCTAATGCATACAAGCTGGATCTCCCTGCCGACAAGTACAATGTTCATTCTACCTTCAACGTCGCCGATCTATCTTTATTCGTGCCTGACGATGACTCTGACGACGATTTGAGGACAAATCGAAATCAAGTGGAGGAGAATGATGCAGTACAATTGTCGATGACTCCTGGTGACATTGAGGACAACATGAAGGTTCCGTTTGATGGTCCTATAACTCATGCAAGGGCCAAGAGAATTCAAGATGCCATCAAAGCCCTTTGTGTCCGTTACTAAGGAACGATGGAGCAAGGGTTCAGGCCACCCTGGATCACTTTGCTCAAAGCTACACAACCGACACAAGAAATGAGCTTCCGTCTTCAAACAAATCTCATGCAAACTCGACAACATCCGCCATAAAGACAACAATGCTCGACATCCACATGGGCCACTCGAGACCACATTATGTCGAGTGGTCCAAGCAATGTCGAGCACATCCAAGGCCATGTCGAGTACCTCATGTGTTGGGCCGGTTCTATCTACTAAATTAATTAGTCTATTATTTTATATAAGTAGATTAATAATGTACAAGATTATATCTCCTCTAGATATATCTTGTTCCCTATGTTTTAGAATTATATCTTCATTAGGTTTACTTTATCTTTAAGTTATTTTGATCTATCTTTATCAACCTAAATTCTATCTTGCATGATTAGAATTGGTTGTTAGTTTTCTATTTAAACAATGTAGTTTCCTTTGAATCAAATCAGATCGAATAGAATTGATGAACCCCTTTATGGATTAAAGGGTTCTTCGATTTCAATCCAAAAAGTCTTATTGCTCTTGTGTTCTATGTTACTTGGCACCACCACAATCATCGCCATCTTTCCCCCTTTGCAATCGGCAACCAAACACAACCCAACCTAGAGAGCTCCGACGCAACCAAGAAGAGGAAACTAGGCGCTAGTCCCTGGACACCAGCTCCCCAGGCTTCGGCGCTTGGTGCCAGGGGCGCCCTCGGCTCTCGCTTCCTCTTCGCCCCAGCGGCATCGCTCGGGGCTCCCAGGCTCTCGCTCGCTAGCCTTCGCTCTCTCACCCTCGCTCGCTGGTTTCGGCATCACTCGCTTCCTGCGAACAACACCCGGCTCCCGCGAGTCTTCGCAGCATCTTCGGCAACCCCCGGCGCTTCGGTATTGAGGCTTCGCTCCGCGTCTGGTCTTCCGGCCACTGAGACGCGCGCACTGACCCTCGCTCTCGCTAGTTTCCCTTTCGTCGCTATTCAATTAGTTTAATTTGGTTAAGTTAGTTCTGTCGCTATAATTAGTTTGCTAATTAGTTTAATTAAATTTTCAATAAGGAGATATTGGAAGAGCATTGCAAGGTCGGGCAAATATACGACGTGGTTCTTTATCTTGAGCCCACAGGCGAAGGATCGGGTATCCCAAACGTATCAAATACCTAGATTTAATGACAATTATTTTCGATGACAGTTGTTTGTGATAATTTTTTTAGTGACAATTGTCTTGTTTGGTGACATTTTATTTTTTCCTGGTGACAATTGGAGGAAATTTTTTCTGGTGACATTTTTTTTTTGGTGACAATTTTTTCGGCGACAAAGATTTTTTTATGACAATTGATTTCCAGTGACTGAGATTTTTTATGACAATTATTTTCGGTGACAGTTGTTTGTGATAATTTTTTTGGCGACAATTGTCTTTTTTGGTGACATTTTTTTTGTTCTTGTGACAATTGGGGAAATTTTTTTTCTGATGACAATTCATTTTTTTTTTCTTGGTGACAATTATTCCGATGACAGAGACTATTAACACTAAAATTATGACCACATACATTGTCACTAACTATTGTCATCAAAGAGTGTCACCACTCAAATATTGACAAAATAACATGTATAAATAAATTGTTACCAAATTTTATTTATTCTTTGATTAGGTAAGGATTCAGGTAGGCAAAAAGGGCCTAACCGAAGACATCCTTTCGGATGAGGTCCTGCAGAGCAGGATCTTGTAAGTTCTCGATTCCCCGGGCGTCGTGGCAAAGATTTGCAACCTTGTCGGCCACGGTGTTGCCCTCTCGGGGAACATGGGAGAACGAGACTTGTTCCACTCCCTGAAGGAGTAATTTAATTTATGACAAAATGAGTTCGATCTCCCAGGGGCACCTGGTAGAATCCCGTAAGTGTTTGATAATAATCAGCGAGTCTCCTTCAATAGACAGATTTGTGATTCCCAGCTCTGTTGCATTTCGTACTCCCAACAGCAAGGCCCGAGCTTCAGCCATTAAGGGGGATTGTTGTCCGAGCTTTTGAAACCCAGTTTTAATTGGTCTCCCAAGCCAGTCGTGGATGATGAAGCCACCAGCAATAGACTGGCCCGGAAAGCTTGATCCATCAAAATTTAATTTAAAAGTTCCCTTAGGAGGCTTTTTCCAACGACACTTATTCCGATGTGTTTTGGTAATACATTGTTTACCCTTTGTGCTGTTGTATTGATGAGTGGCCACTTCATTGAAAGATGATGCTTTTTTCCAGTTGTCATTGACCGTGCTTGCCATGCCAATGACATCTTTGACGGGGGTTTCTATATTGTTATCAAAGGAGAGCTGATTACGGTAAAACCATAGGGACCACCATCTGTTAGCGATGGTGGTCTTGGTACTTTTGTTCACACTTTCTCCTATAAATTTTAATATCGGTTTGAAATCTCTGGATATTGCGATAAGCTCTTCTATCCTTTGTTTCTCGGCTCCCGAAAGGATATCAGAGATTATATGAGGTTGGCATTCAATGAAGAGATGGGTGTCATCTTCAATTGCTTCCCCACACAAAGAACAATAAGTAGGGATAACCCTTCCTCTTTGAGCAAGCCTAGCTTTTGTTGGTAATCCATTTTGACAGATTTTCCATATGAAGTTTTTGACTTTAGACATTGTGTCTAATTTCCAAATCCAGTTGTTGCTATCATCCTCAAGAGCCCACTCCCGAGAAAGGAGATTGTACGCACTCTAAGTTGTGAACCACCCATGACGATTTGACCACCAATAAAGTATGTCCTCAAATGGGATGCTTGGAATATGTATTGTGCAAATTTCATTGATAATAGTTTGAGGTAAATTCCTTTCGAGTTTTATCGCCACTTGGTAGGCCAACTCGAACTTCATCACCACTCGGTAGGCCAACTCGAAGTCTTCCATCCTCAACTTCTCCGCCCCTAAGAACTCTAAGCAGGCAGCCTTGTCTGCCTTAGTATCGGTGGTCCGCAGCATGTTAGACGAGCACTTTAGTCCGATCACCAGCGCGAACTCCACGACAGAGAACCGAACTATGGAGCCCTGGATCATGTACCAGGTTTCATGCTCCTTTTTCGATCACAGCTGTCGTTGCAAGACGTAGTGGACTAGTTGTGCTGAGAACTCGACATTGGAACCAATCGCAATGCCGCCAAACTGGCTTTCCAACAAACGGTTCCAGTCTGAGGTGGTCAGGTACTCGTCGAGTTTTAAAAGGATCTGGGGTCGGGCGTATTGATTGCACCGACACTTGAAATGCCGGTCCTCGGGGACGGCATATATCGCCTGCATAGTGGGGTGGAAATGTTAGAGCCACTCGTTTGTACAACTAACTTCCCTTGTTCGACACTACGCAAACCATACCTCGCCTGTTGTTGGTGTTTGGGTAATCCTTCCTTCTGACGAATGACTCATGTTCTGCTTTGATACCCTGCAGATTGGGGAGCAATGCATTAGCATTCTACAAACATATGGTCGTTATCATCACATCAGTCACAATGCACATGACGGTACGGTTATATAACATGTCAAATGAGCATTAAAACATGAAAGAAATCATATCTCACCCTATACTTATCAAACTCCAAGTACATTTCGACCCTAAACATATCGATGTCACCGTATTCAGAGAACACTTTATAAGCATTTTTTACCTTCCACACAAATATACTTCGCACTAGTTTGCATACTCACATGACAGGAGAAATATTTAACATGCCAACTAAATACTCAAAACATGACATGAAAGAATGTGACAACATTTCCATTCAATGGTCGAACGTTTTACAAAAGTAATCACCCCTAATAACTTGTTCCTGAAAATTTTGAATCCACATCATCGTTCCCCAATTGCCCTATCTAACAACCTATCCAATTTCCCCAATTTTCCCAATTTCACCCAATACATGTGTCGATGTCCCCTCATTAGCTTCCTCATTCATGGCCTTAACCATATCATCACGGCAATGATACTTTTCTTCTCTCCCCATCGCACGAATACCCCCCGTTCCCACATTTCCACCCATTGTTTTCAAACTTGATGCCGGTTACTTCCTACATGAAAGGGGCGGATATTCCACCCTTTCATCCAATTGCAAACCATGACAAACAAATTAGATTCTTCAATCGGTCCCTCCTCCTTTCAATTTCTGCAATCGGTACTAAATCGGTAGAGTTAGGGTTTACTTACTTGAAAACCGTAAGTCCCTCTCTTCTAAACGTTGTCAGGGTCATCTTCTTCCTTTGGTAGAGTTAGGGTTTGCTTTGATCCCGCCTGCTTCTTCTCCTTTCCGGCAGGTTTGTCTTCTTCCTTGTGTTTTTTCTTCCTCTCCGTTTTCGTTTCTCCTATGGCAGTTTCCTGCCTCTTGCCCTCCATCCTCTCTGTTTTACACAGTTGAAGTGACGGTTTTTTGAAAAAATGTCCTCTCTCTCCTCCTCCCTCCCACAGTCGCTCTATCCCTTCTTTAATTACCCCCAACCACCGGTTTCACCCCCACTTTTCAACCGGCTATCATGCAATTTTTTAAGGAGGGAGGGTTAACCCTTGCAAATTGTATGGATATTGGGTTAGGCATGCAAACCCAACCGGATTTGGGGTTATTTACTACAATTCCCTCATACAATATAGCGATGAAAGTGATATTTCACCGCTAAATGTTGTTTCAACGAAAAAAAATTCCTCGTAAAACATGAGCATATAACGAGGAATTTGAAATTTTATCGTTAATGAATTTGAATCATTTTCTCTATTTCATTATAAGCCAATAACGACGAAATTGGAATTTCTTTGTTGATTAATATGCCTACTGAAAAATTCTTTCCTTGAGAAACTTGTCGTGCGCTTTACATAATTCTATCCAAACATATAATGACAAAATTGAAAATTCATCGATGAAAGTATTTATAACGATGAAAACATTCCTCATTAAAAAATCCTAATTCATCGCCATTTTCCCTATATAGTTTATGTGATCACATTATAATAACAATTAGCGACGATTCAAAAAAAAATTGTCTTTGAATGCCAATTTTAGCAAGGAATATAGGTTTCTCACCAAAGTTCATGTGCCTTTTTATAAGGAGCAGATATGTTTTACGAGGAAAAATAATTTATCGCTAAAATTTTGCTCGCTAATTCACGAATCAAGGTTAGTCTTTGATAGAATTAGGGTTATTTTGTGAAATCTAGATCTTGTTTGTATTTGATTTCATGATTGAAATTGTAAAGATTCTTATACGTACGATATATGTCCCAAGATAGGTTTTTTTTTTTACAGTAAGCAAAAAATTGGATGTACTTAACGACATCCATGATCATCTCGCAAGATGATGTTCTGGAACTCACAACAACAGGAACTCAAAATAAAATTACAATTCAACTGAGATTTAGCAACAAAATCTGCTGCACCATTTGTCTCTCTATAACAGTTGTGAATTGTGACGCTCTCAAAACCTTTGCTTAACGCATGGATTTCTTGGATTATTTGAGCGACCTCCCATGGTATATTGTTTACTTGATTGATGGCATTGATGATGATTGCACAATCACTTTCAACTATTACTCTTCGAATTCTCATCTCCGCTGCCAGTCTTATACTTGTATAAACTGCAAAAGCTTCTGCTAGAATGAACGAACTCATCCTAACGTTACATTTATGAATCCGAATAACTAAACCGTCATTATTCCTAACAATACAACCAACCTGCGGTTGAGTATCAATTTTCATCGAAGCATCTACATTGATCTTAACGACATTTATTGGAGGGCATTTCCAAACCAATTTATCAGGAGGTCTAACACGTTTAGTTAACTTCGTTTTTACCTGCTGTTTATTCCAACATGAGATTTTGTCTATAGTTTGAGTTAGAGCATAGATAATACCTGTATCCGAAATATTGCGAAAAATAATTCTATTTCTGAGCTCCCAAACAGAATGTCATAAATGACATAAGTCTGTAAAATCTATATTAAGAGCCCTAGTATTTAAAATATTTTCCGAAACATTACTTGTTAAATTTGGAATATTATAACATTTTCCCAACTTAGCACCCAGATTTTGAATAAGGGATCTTGTGATCCGACAATTAAACAATAAATGATTTGTATCTTCTATATCAGAATTAAAAAGAGAGCAAGTACTAGGAACTCTATTTATATATCTATTTAGACGGGTCGTGGTAGGTAAGATATCTAAAATAATTTTCCAAATAAATTTTTTAATATTCGGAGGAATATTAAGTTTCCAAATCCAGTCCGCTGGAATTTTCTTAGTATTCCTTGTATTACAAATAGAAGATGTGAATTTAACAGAGAATTTTCCATTATAAATCCAAATTAACCTGTCTAGAATATCAATTACTGGAATATGGATATTAGTAATAGCTTGAACAATATGAGAGGGGAATATACTATTTAATTTATCAATATCCCAAGAGTTGGTATTTGTAAATAAATCACAAACTTTTAAGTTAGGATTACGATCATTCCGAAAGTTTTGAAGATATTGCGCATTTACCCAAATGTCAGACCATACATATATGGTTTTCCCATTACCCACTAGCCAGAGCAGACCTATAGAGAAAAGATCTCTGACATTAAGAAGCCTGCCAAACTGCCAAGAAGTTTTGAAACTGCCTCTTTCCATTAGAGATTATGTCGAGAGATATTTATCCGTAATAACCTTCGACCAAATATTATCAGGATTAGCCATAATTCTCCAAAGAAGTTTCATTTGCATACCAATATTAATTTGCTCAGCTGATTTAAAACCTAACCCACCATCTTTTTTAGGAGTACACAGATGTTCCCAGCTGATTAGAGGATGATAGTGATCCAATTGAATTTTATTCCAAAAGAAATTTTTGTTGATCTGATCAATCTTTTGTAGAACTCCTTTTGGAAGAAGAAATGACTGCATTAAATAGTTTGTTTTAGAATTTAGATTAGCATGAATTAGAACCGATCTACCAGCTTGAGAGAGAGTATTAGATTTTCACTTTGACAACTGCTTTTTTAGGCTACTTATCGCCTCATCAAACAAGACGTTACAAACCCTACCACTAATAAGTGGTATACCAAGGTATTTTTTCCATTTATTTTGTAACTGGAATATTTAGATGTTCAGCAACGACTGAGCTTGCTTAACAACACTTCTATCAATTTATGAAGGTGAAACCCACGGCTGTGCATGTTTCTGTGCATGAATCAAGGAGTTTGGAAGATGATTTGAGGGTAACTAACAGAGGTATATGGTCTTATAAATCTGTAAAGGTTAATAATTATAATTGTTACTACCACTGCCCTTTTCGTTGTACCTACAGGAAAAAGAAGTTGAACTTTATCCATCCTTTTAAAGAGTTAAAAATCATACATCTCCTAAAGTAGTGAAACTTTGAGCAATGTGAAAGTGGGAATGTCTCAATCATTACACTCTTCCTATACACTTCCAACTTGTGCTATCCATCTTTTGCTTGCAATGAACTAAAGCTTCTCATACCTTCTTCAAAGCACTCATTACCACAGGTTCTAATTTGCAATTGTAGACATGGGGTAAAAATGATGGTGTCTCTACACTACTCTTGCTGTATGTTGAAGCAAATATCCACATCTGAGATGAAAACTCTATCAACCTCGATCATCTATTCCATTATTTGTTTTTATTTTCGATATGAGTATACACATAAGTTATTGCAAAAATACCAGTATCACAAATGAAAAATGAGATCCGAGTACTCCACCTTGTTCAAAGGACAATTCCCGTTGATCAAACACATTCTGATGCACTAGAAACTTTTGACTCACTCGATTAACCACATTTAGAAAAATAGGCGGAAGTGCTTGTCTCTTGCGCAAGTGACAAGCGCTTGCCTTGTTGTGTCTTAGGGAAAAGAAGGATCCTTATTGTGAAATAAGAAAGGAAATAGCTGACCAAACTGCCAATGAAATCCATCACTATTGAGGAATTCCGGGATGTGGAGCATAAAATAAAGTGTCTTTAGGCCCGATCACTTGAGCCATGGCTAAGGACCCGGCAATAGTTGAAAAAGGACTCAGGCCACCTTGGTTTACCTTGTTCAAAATTAATGTCGAGACCAAGTCCCCAGCTAGAGCTAAATGCACATGTGGGCTTGATGAGATCTCACACAATTTGAGCTCAAGCTATAGGATCGGCTACCTAGGTCGTGCCCTAGACCCATATGGGCCGTGTGTAGACTCGGGTGAAGTTCAATTCAAAGAAATAACACCGCAATAAGGTCGAACCTTAAACACAGACCAGACAAGGAGAACAATCAACAAAATGGTAGGATTGAGTCTTCACGTATCACATTTCCTACAACATCACGTTCTTCTCTAGATTTGCTAGCATCTAGGTGTGAATTATATTTGCTCTACTCTATGTTTTTTAATTCTCTTCAAAACAACCTACTTTTAGGTAATTCTTTAGTGTCTAACGTGCATACAAAATAAGACACCATACAAGTTAAACCAAGGAATTAACTATACAGTCATACAACCTACAAACTAGGTAGTGCAAAATGGATATATATGAAGACATCGGATTCCTCGCATTCAGCTCAATATGTGTGTTCCAAATCCCCAGTAGATCAAAACAGCAAGAAGCCAAAGTAGTGGAGGGAGACGAAGGGAAAACTACAATTAGCAAACGCGCTCTTCACATCCTACCAAAGAAAGCAACCAAACAGGGCACTACGCAGCAAACGGTCAACGTAGACAATATATGAGAACCCATGAAAAGTTAGGGTAACTGAAACCCCACAATATATTTAAAAAAAAAACAGCATAACACTAGATTAAAATATAACGCCCCCACTTACTCTCCGTAGTTTGCTCTACACTAGGCACTCACTTTTCTTCACTAGCGATTAAAAGAGGTTCACATCTTACCTTAAAACCCGCAAGAATCCCACAGCGACAGTTATGGTGCACTGCTTTACACTACTCTTTAAATTAATATCATTGTTTACTTAATTCAAGAGGATTTTTTGTAACAGAAATAATACTCAACTGATGACGTTATTTCAAGAATGGTTACTAAACTATTTGTGGTATGCACATCTCCAATGACAACCGCACAGTGCAAACAAAGCACAACAAACATATGGAAGGAATCATGGAACTGTTATATTGTACTGTACTGACCATGGTTTGTCTAGCGGTTGCGGTGATGTGCGTGACTCGATACCGTGTTCCTTACCCTCCTGCCCTGCACTACGGCTTCCTCGTGCGAATCACACACCTGTGTCTTGAACTTGCACCCGAACCTCTTAGAGAACGAGCTCTTCCAACTTCCACCGTTGGTTCCTGGTGGAATGATCTTGTCGATCGTCTCCATCACCTGCTTCATCGTAGAACACTCGTGCTCTAGCTCGTGGACGCGGCTCCTCATTGTGTCCATGTCTAAGCGTAGCACCTGATTCTCCCTAATTGCTGCCCGCCATGTGCTGCTCTCCTGTGCAATCGCAGCTCCTGGCAGTGAGGATTCGGCAGCTCTGCCATTGTCGTTGTCATTTTCGTTTGCATCTGCGTCTTCGTGGATGGAGAGACGGCCTGACAGCTCGTTTGCAGCAGCCCCCTCCGCTTCCATAAGGGTGCCAGCAATGGCATGACGGAGTTGCAGCTGCTCGAAGAAGAGAACCTGAACCACTGCACGCAGTGGAAGCCGCTCATTCTGCGCGGCATGCGTGCAGGCCTCCATTGTCAGCTTCCGGCAGTCCATTACTCCGCAAATCTTCTCCCTCTCCATCTCTGATATCCAAGGATGTGCCTGACAAATCACACAGATTAGTTCAAAAACTACATACCTAACAAGATTCAAGCACTAATTTCCAACAGATGTTTTCAAATCATGATATGTGAAAATAATGAATTTGAAATCAGCTATATCAGTGCCATAAACTCGGTAAATATACCTTGAGATAAACATCGACAGCTCTGTAGAGGCCATCATCAACGACTCTAGCTTGCTCAGGCAAAGACATTGCCAAATTGCAAAACTTTTCCGGCTTCAAGTTGGAGTCGGAAGCAATCTCTGAAAGATATCCATCAATCAGCTTCCCCACCGGCATGATGGCAGGCGCCTTGACACCGCCACCATCAAAATTGCTGCCCTCTTCTTGTTCGGATCTCTCACCATAGCTATCCAAGAAGTATCCTAGTATCCTCTCAACACATTCAACATCATACAACGTCTCATTCAGATACGAGTAGCTCGGAATCAAGAGGTCATCTAAGCATGCTTGTTCCAATTGAACACCAATCTTTCTCTCCAGAGTGCATTTGCAGGCTTCAGAAGCGCTCAGAATGTTTGCTGTCCTGAGCAATCCGAACAAAAACCTCGTTGATCGAGATGAGCTCTTTCCCTTCCCCTTTGGTAGGCTCGCCACGATTGTCTCCAGCAGCTCCCTCTGCTCTCCCTCTGAAGCAATAGTGGATGGCGCCACCGATGAGGTTGCTGGTTTCATACTCGACCGGTTCATTCCCGGGAAACACCTCTTGGCATAGTAGAGAAGGCAGTTTTCGATGACGTCGGAGCTTAAATCCCTCGATTTCATGGCTTCCAAAACACGGTTGAAGAAATCGGAGCAAAGCACAGAGAGTTCTTCGAACCACGGCTCCACCACAGCAGCCTTTGATCTCGGAGGAGTTTTCGACTTTTTCCCCTTGGATTCGCGGTCCGCGGTAATCCAGAGTGACTGATTCGACTCTCCAGATCCTGTGGATTCATTCACCGGCCAGCCAAAGAGGGAGGGATCGACAAGCGCGGCCTTGGAAGAGATAGCGTCGATGCAGTGCTGAACAATCCCTAAATCTTCAGCCATAGGCATCACATTCTCGCAGGACTTGAGCGCTTTGATGGAATCCTTTAGGTTTCGGAAAACCGACTTGGACAGAAATCGATCCGCGCGGGAGACGAGGTTGTCCTCGGAATACTGCTCAGTCATCTGGAGGACCTCACCGGCACAGCGGAGAGGCGCGGCATTGGCGGCGGAGAGGTCAATCTTGACGCTGTAGCAGAACTTGGCGGCCACCTCGAAAGTCTCGGATCCGCCCGGGAAGTCCCGTAGTATAATGTGGCAGTGCTCCACCTCGATTTCCGATTCCGCGTCGTCGCAATTGCCGTCGTGGTCGTCCTCCGCTCCATCCAGCTCTGCTTTCTGTTTGCCTTTTTCTGATGTATCAGAAGGAGCGGCTTGGAGCGTAGCTTGCGCGGCGGAGTTTACCGTCGTCTCTTGCTCTGCTATCAGATCATGGAGCTTCTTGCTTTTCGACATAAGAGGAAACTGATAACAGCAGAAAAAACAAAATATACACAGTCAAAAAGGAATGGAAAAATCCAAAGGAACAGAACAATGAACCGCCATTGGAAGAGGTGTGACCTTGTGGAGATGAAAGGTCATGTCATCGACTTCGACGACAATATCGCTTGGTAGTCCAGTAGTGCAAAACCTGCAAGCGTGGAAACGTCAAATGCCGGAATCGAAACCCCAACCTCACATCGAAGCACCAAAAAAACAGAAATAAAACAAGAAATCAGTTGAGATTAGGGAAAATTGAACAACCAAGCTTGGCCTTTGGTGCTGAATTTTTCACTAGCCATTTCCTCTTGGTCACAGATCTACGATAAACATCAAAGCTTGAAGCTTTTTAGTTAATGGCGGGGCGGTGAGTGTGGAGAGAGGGGGGAGTGGTTGGAATCCACAATAAGCTCACACCGGACAAATAGACGTTTAACAAATTTCGAAAAAGCTGTTACCTTTATTTATTTATTTCTTTTTGTTTTAGCTTCTTTTTTTTTTTACTTTTCTTACACAGAATTTGCATTTAATACTCATAAACGGTAAGGTTAAAAAAACACAAAAACTAACGAAAAAAGAAATTCTGTTTGATTTTTGCAAAGACATTTTCATTTCAGAGAAACCAAATTGTTAATTTTGGGTGTAGATTTGAGTTTGGAAGCCAATTCGGGAGTGTTTAGCTACTGGATTGGGAGCTAATCCACAACCAAAAACGTAACACGGTTAAAAACCAATAAGAGGTCTTAACAAAGTCAAATAAAGTGGGCAATTTATGTTGTTGAACAAAGACCAAGCAAATTCATGAGATCTGATTCTGAACATATATTGTTTGTAAATTGTCAATTGTAAAATGAATTTAGGGGCTTACCATTTATTGTGGTCACACGAAAATGTTGTTTCGCAGTATGGTTTAATTTTAGGGGTTGTGATATAAATATTTATGAAGCTTTCAAAGCAACGCTAGGAATTGGTCTCTTTTACCTTTGATCGAAATGATTGAAGCTTTACTCTTGCACTGCATTATATATCCGTGCATTTACAAAAGCACATGGAGTTATGAAATCGCCTTTTTACTACTCCAGTATAACATACTTTATATATGGAAGCTGGTAATTCTGAGATAAATTACTTCACTGCCTTAATTTCGATCATATATGTACGTTTGTTCATTAAAAAAAAAAAAGATTAAACAATGCATGCATGCAGTGTAAATGTGTAATTAGAGAACCAAGGGTAGCTTCAAAGAGATAAGTGGACAGGTACATGACAACTACAATAAATTGTAGCATTGAAGAAGCTAGCTAGGTCAATCATATCATAAATAAAATGGGGCATTATTTCAAAATTTGAAATTTGAAGGTATTTTAGTGTGAAAATAAAAGGTGAAAATGGAAGATTTTGGGACATATACATATATAGGAATAGGAGTATTCATTAACTGCAATAGGTAGTTGATATGATCCACAGCAGCACAGCACAGGTAGAAAGCATTTATTGTGGAGTAGTACATACGGTATTAGGGAATGGGCGGGTACCCTACAATTCAAGTAATCAAGTCACTGCCACTGCGCGCGTGTGAATCAATCTAAATTATTTCAGCATGTCCCTCAAAACCTCCGCAGTAGCCCATTTTTCTTGGTTATTAATTCAGGTTATTTGCCTCTGTTCCTACTGCGTCTCCGTGTGTATATATAGAGATTAGAGAGAAACAAACATGATAGATTACATAGTTCTCCTATTGTATAGTGGGTTGAAAGCCCGTTAAGGCTCAATACCTTTGTAACCTATATATATGTTATATCAATGAATGGAAACCCTCAAGGGGGACTTTACAATATTTCTATCATTCTATATGGTATCACAGCCCTCTCTTCCTCACGGAACCCTAAATCAAATCTAATTTTTTTTTAATTTCCGCCGACCTCTGTCCTGCTCACCGCCCCTGCAGCCCACTCTCAGCTCCTCTCCAGGGCCGGCCAATGGGTTTCGGAGGCCCTGTGCAAAATCTAGTTGAAGGAGATGGTATTCGATAAAATTTTTAAATGAAATTTACATAACACTAAAGTAAGAAATTAATTTTGATTCAAAATAGCAACAAAATACTTAACTTATCAAATTATCAAATAGTTCTTAATCAAAATAAGAACAAAACACTCTACTTAAACCGTTCTTAATCAAAACCACTCCAAGCTAATGCGCGCTTCATATTTTCATTCACTTGAAATTTGAAAAGCATTATCCTCCTAAAAATGTTTGTAACAAAGCTCTCAATCAATTCTTCACAATCTACTTTGTCCAAAAATCCTTCTACATTACCTTGCCCAACCATATTGTTAATTTTCTAAATTAGTTTGTTCAACCACATCAACAATAAAATTTCCTACATTATCTTGTGGTTCTCTCAATACAAATCTATCAAGAGCCCTTTTTTTTAGACTTAATTAACTCTTCAATTTTTCTTTTCCTATTACATTTTTGGTTGCCGGATACAAAATTTCTAAATCTAAAACTAGAAGACATAGTTAATTAAAAATTTGTCAAACATCCAAACAAATAAGAACAGGGACCCAAATACAAAAATTATCAAACATGAAGTGTAACAACATGAGAGAGAGATCAATTGAGCAGCGGGAGTGCGGGGCAAAATTGAACCTGTATAAACAATTGCACAAACTAATTTAGAAACAAATTATTGATCCAAATTACATAAACCCTAAACTGTTAAATCAATTTTATAAATTCTAATTCTACCTGGCTGCTACAAGTTCTTGCAAGGGCTGCAACCGAAATGAACCTCGACCGTCGGCGACCTGTGGCTGTCGGAATGGAGCGTTGCTGTCGAAATTGATCAGCCTCGGGTCCAACTTGCGGCTGTCGGAAGACCTCGGCTCAGAGAAGACCGCCGGCGATCTGCTGCAAAATTGCCAATAGCCGGCGCCTCAAAGGAATGAAGCCGGACGGACTGAATGTGAAGGACACTTGAGCCGGACGGACTGAATGTGAAGAAACAAGCGATGAAGCCGCTGAATCAGTGAACCTCCCAAGGGCCAAACCATCTTTTTATAGGGCCGAACCGCTGAACAAGCAATAGAGCCTTGACAGATCCATTGGCTGAGATTTCGATAACCTTGAAAAATGGAAGAGGATTAAAGTACTCTGAGAAGAATTAATTGGATTTGGAGAAAACGAAGAGGCCAGACGAGAGAGGTGAGCGGCGCTTTCTTTTTCTTCGCTTGATTTCCAGAGGCGTGTGAACATAATTTTTTTTTTTAATAGCAGTATACCTAATGGGCCGAAAATCTGGAGGCCCATATGAATTTGAGGCCCTGAACAAGTGCACACTTTGCACTTGCTCAGGGCCGGCCCTGCTCCTCTCCACTCGCCGGACCTCCCTGGCGCCACCACCGCTGGTGCACCCCGTCATCCCGCAGCCTTGTTGTCTCGCACCCCTCTCTCTCTCTCTGTCCTCTTCCCTCCCGGATCCAGATCCCAGATCCGAGCCCGATCTCGGTCCCATCTCCCTCTCGATCTCTCCATCGCCTTGCCAGATCCCTCCCCGCCTCTCTCGCTCCCTATCTTGAGCGTCCCAGATCCGACCTTCACAAGCGCCGTCGGCCGGCCAGGTTCCCTCCCTCTCACTGCCGTCGGTCCCCTCACTGCGCACAGGCCACAACTTCCTTTCACGTTTAGTACTGTTTGTTCTTGATTAAAAAAAAAAAGATGCAACCGTACTCCGGATATCCTACACCTCAACATGCCGGTCCTCAGACCCTTCTGACATCGTCCGATCCAGGCTATGTTCCGCCAGCTCTGCATCACGTCTTCTCCTCTACGCAGCCGATATCTTAAGACTCTTCTTGGTACATGGACACCGGTGCCACCTCCCACATGACGAACTCCTCAGGTAACCTCTCATCTATTTCTTTTAAGGTTCCTGCACGCTCTATTATCGTCGGAAATGGTGGTCGTCTTGCTACTTCGGGAATTGGCCACGCCAAATTACAGACCCCAACCCACCCACTACACCTGAACAATGTCCTTATTGCCCAAAAGATTGTAAAAAACCTTATCTCTGTCCGTCGGTTCACTACTGACAACAACGTTTCCCTTACGTTTGATCCCTATGGTTTCTATGTGAACGATCTTACTACGGGGGTTACTCGCATGAGATGTAACAGCACCGGGGAGCTCTACCCTGTCACACCACCTCCCGCGTCCAGTCAGTCGTGTCCGGTCGCCCTCTCGGCATCATCGTCCAGCCTGTGGCATGCACGCCTGGGCCATCCCAGCGCTGCCGTTCTAGATGTCCTCCGTTCCCAGAACCTTGTCACCTGTACCAAAGACCCACGCTCTGGTTTATGCTCTTCCTACCAACTAGGCAAACATGCCAGACTATCGTTCCAACGATTTTTGACCTCTACCCTTGCTCCCTTTGATATCATTCACAGCGACATTTGGACCTCTCCCGTGCCTAGCAAGGAGGGTCACAAGTACTACCTCTTGTTTCTGGATGATTACACTCATTACTTATGGGTCTTCCCGTTGCATTTCAAGTCCCAAGTGTTTCCTATTTTTGCCAGATTCCATACCTACATCAAAACACAATTCCACATGTCCATCAAATGTTTCCAATGTGACAATGGTCGTGAATTTGACAACAAAGACTTTCACTCCTTCTTTGCCGCAAATGGGATCTCATATCGCTTGTCTTGCCCCTATACTTCTCAGCAGAATGGAAAGGCAGAAAGAATCATCAGAACCATTACCAACATGATGCGCTCTCTCCTCTTCCACGCATCTATTCCCCTTCCCAATTAGCCTCACGCCTTATCCACCACATGTTATCTCCTAAACATTCTCCCTTCCACTACCCTACACCATCGCTCGCCAGCTCAGACACTTTATTACGCCGAGCCTAGGTATGATCACCTTCGCACCTTCGGGTGCTTGTGTTTCCCAAACCAGTCATCCACAGCCCCGCACAAGCTTCACCCGCGCTCCACTCCATGTGTCTTCCTAGGCTATCCGTCTGATCATCGCGGTTACATTTGCCTCGATATCAAGACCCACAAGATCATTCTCTCATGTCATGTCACCTTTGATGAGTCGCGGTTTCCCTTTGCGTCTCCCACACCCCTTGTGTCTCCGTCAGAGTCTGAGTCACCATTCCCTCACTTCCTTTTTCCCTAGAGCTCTCTCGGTGCTCCTGCTTCTCCCCCTACACCACCACCACCACCACCCCTCACCACCAGACCACACACCTGCAGCGTCTCCGGTGTCTTCCGACCCCGTCAGATCGTCTCCATGACCACCGCCCATCACCACGCTATCCACCTCCCATCACCCCGCTAAACAACCTCGCCTCACCTACGTGCGACGGTCGCCGCATGTCATGCGGCGCCCGCCGCAACCCCAAATGTTGCGCCCGCCGCCCATAACCCCTCCCTGGCGGCGCCGACCGCAGGTCATGCGGCGCCCGCCGCAACCCTCGCCGCATTTGATCTTCCCCTTGCTTAGCCCCTCTTACCCTCGTCCTTCCCGAATCCCATTCACCATCTGCCTCCACCCAGACCTCCCTCTCCCCCGTTCCCACCTCCCACAAAACAGCCCTCCTCGACCCGAATTGGCAGGCGGCTATGCTCGACGAATACATGGCCCTTACGAAGAATGGTACTTGGGTTCTTGTTCCTCGCCCTCCTGAGGCGAACGTCATTCGCTGTATGTGGCTCTTTCGTCACAAGTTCCGCTCTGATGGGACGTTGGAGCGCTACAAGGCCCGTCTTGTGGTGAACGGTAGATCTCAGCAGGCAGGTATTGATTGTGATGAGACCTTCAGCCCTGTGGTCAAGCCTGCCACTATCCGAGTAGTCCTGAGTCTAGCTCTGTCGCGCAACTGGGCCATCCATCAGTTAGATGTCAAGAACGCCTTTCTGCATGGTCATCTGAACGAGACAGTTTACATGTTTCAGCCGCCGGGGTTTGCTGATGTTGAGCGTCCAAAGCATGTCTGTCTCCTCAAGCGCTCTGTTTATGGTCTGAAACAGGCTCCGCGGGCATGGTTCCAGCGTTTTGCCTCTCATCTGCTCCGTTTGGGTTTCACTGGCAGCCGTTCCGATACGTCTCTGTTTATCTATCGCAGAGGCTCAGACTTGGTATTCTTGTTGCTTTATGTCGACGACATCATTCTCACCGCCTCTTCTGATGCTCTTCGGACGTCCATAATCTCGTAGTTGAGGGCGGAATTCGCCATGTCTGATCCGGGTCAGCTGTCTTACTTCTTGGGAGTTGTTGTTCAGCGGCATGCGTCTGGTCTGTTTCTCTCACAGAGTAAGTATGTTGCTGAGATTGTTGCTCGGGCTAAGATGGTCAACTACAATCCCGTCGCAACCCCAGTCGATACATCCAACAAGCTCAGTGCTCATTCTGGTCCTTTGGTTGACGATCCAACACTGTACAGGAGCCTCGCTGGTGCTCTTCAGTATCTCACTTTCACCAAGCCTGATATCAGTTACGCCGTCCAGCATATCTGCTTGTTCATGCATGCCCCTAGGGAACCTCACTTTCAGGCTTTGAAGCGGATCATTCGGTACATCAGCGGCACCCTCGAGCTCGGCACCACCATCACTCCTTCCTCTAAGCTTGATCTTGTGGCGTACACTGATGCGGATTGGGGTGGTTGTCCAGACACACGTCGCTCCACGCCTGGTTACTGTGTCTTCCTCAATGACACTCTTGTGTCTTGGTCAGCCAAGCGTCAGTCCGTCGTGTCTCGCTCCAGCGCTGAAGCCGAATACAGGGGTGTTGCCAACGTTGTCTCCGAGTGCTCTTGGCTCCGCAATCTCCTGCTTGAGCTACGATGCCCCTTACAGAAGGCTGCTCTGGTCTACACTGACAACGTCTCCGCCGTCTACCTGGCTAGCAACCCAGTCCAGCATCAACGCACGAAGCACATTGAGCTTGATCTCCACTTCGTCAGGGACAAGGTTGTCATTGGACATGTCCGCGTTCTACATGTCCCGTCCTCTTATCAGTACGCTGATATATTCACCAAGGGTTTACCTAGACAGTTATTCATTGATTTTCGTTCCATTCTCACTGTATGGGCCCCTCCCGTTTCGACTGCGTGGGTTTGATAGATTACATAGGTCTCCTATTGTATAGTGGGTTGAAAGCCCGTTAAGGCACAATACCTTTGTAACCTATATATATGTTATATCAATTAATGGAAACCCTCAAAGATGACTTTACATCAATTCTATCATTCTACAAAACAGGGGTACAAGTACTATAACTTACTCTTCATCGAATTAATCAAGGTGTCTCTCCTACTTAACGTAACTAGGTGTTTATACATTAATCATGCATATGTGGTACTGGTATGGTAGTGTGACTGTGAGCAAAACCAATCTATGAATAAAATGGTGTATTCCGTCTTATTTAATTTGGTGCACCCATCCATCCATAAGTACACTCTTCTACTACGTACAAATTAAATTGTCTAAATAATTTACGCTTCGGATATATACACCGTAAATCCGCACTTTAATTATGAAGTGCATGCACGTCCAAATTAACGTACAGGTCGGTTTCCAACCAACGTGCCCGGACTTGCCTGCACGTTTTTATTTTTTTTAAAAAAACGTGTTTGCACATCAAAAGAGACGTGCAATGTTGCACGTCATTTTCGACGTGCAACACGTTATCTAAAAATCATGAAGACGTGCCCCTTCGTCTCCATCGTGATGCATCCAGATCGAGAGAGATGGAGAGAGACGGCCGGCGACAACGAGCAAGAGAGAATCCGAGAGAGAGAGAGAGATTCAAAGAGAGATTCAGAGAGAGACAGAGAGAGATCGAGACAAAGAGAGATGGAGCCGGAGATGGAGAAAGAGGAGGTCCGCACCACCACCCTCCGCCTCCATTGACACCACCACCACCCTCCTCAGTCTCCATCTACGCCACCGCCCCCTCCGCTGCCTCCGCACCGTGCGAAGGCAGCGGAGGGGGCGGTGGCGTAGATGGAGACTGAGGAGGGTGGTGGCGGTGGCGGAGATGGTGGAGGGAGATGGTGGTGGTGGAGCGGTGGCGGAGGTGGCGGTTCTGGTGGAGGAGGCGGTGGCGATGGAGGTGGCGGTCGGCGATCAGCCAGAGGTGGTGGTGCCAGCGTCGGATCCGGAGGTGGCGACGCAGGCCCTATTACCGCCACGGAAGCGACGTAATATGGAAGTGTCTCTTGTCCCGACCCCACCGATATGTTATTTGAATTATTTATTTTATTTGATAGTAATAGTTTTATAGTTTTATAATATAGTTTGATAGATTATAATATAGTTTTATAATATAATTTGATAGATTATAATTGATAGTATATAGTTTTTATGATTTGTTATACGTTTATAATTTTATAGTTTATAAAATATAGTTTTATAATGTAGCTATATAGTTTAGATTATTGTTTAATAATATAGTTGTTAATATAGTTTGTATAATATAGTTTAAATATTTATTTTATGTTTATAGTTTCAAATATAGTTTGTACAATATGTACAAACTACATTAAAATAAATTCAAATACAGTAAAAATACATTAAAAGATATTTAAAAACAGTATAATATATTTAAACACATTACAATATCGAAAAGACATTCAAAGACAATAAAAAACATTAAAAGCGATTAATATATATTAAAATATATTAAAAGATATTAAAAGACATTAAAAGATATTAAAAGACATCGAAAGACATTAAAAGACATCAAAGGACATTAAAAGACATCAAAGGACATTAAAATCCATTACAAGACAGTAAAAGCCATTAACAGACATTGAAAGTCATTCCAAGACATTAGAGAAGCGTTTCTTTGTCTTCAGCCGAGGCCGAATATCGATCAATTCGCCGGGTTTGTGCTGAGATATCTTGGCCGAGCAGATTATTGGTTGAGCTAGAAGTCCCTAACATTACAACTATTCCAGTTCGTTGTGACAATCAAGCAGCAATTTATATCACTCACAATCTCGTGTTTCACGAGCGAACTAAACATATCGAATTGGATTGTCATTTTGCACCAGAGAAACTTCTCGAGGGCCTCATCTCTCTCTCTCATACATCTTCGTCTACACAGCTTGCAGACTTTCTAACGAAATGCATTCTTGGAATTCATCTGTCATCGGCTTTGTCCAAGGTTGGTTTGGTGCAGACACCACCTCCACCTTGAAGAATCCGGATCCTCTCCTTATATCAGGAGGCCTAAGAAATTAATCTTCACCCTTCAAATAATTCAATGGCAATGATTTTTTTTATTTACCAAAACAAAAACCCTCTTTTTGTCTCTCCTCCCACAGCCCACCATCCTCCCCGGCCTGATTCCCACCCAACAAACACTATTACCGCCGCTCTTTCGTCCACCTCCTTGCTGCACCGTCCTCGCTGCCGCCTACAATCCACTGTCTGCCTTCCACTCCGGATTCTCTTCTCCGTACCGGAAAAATTACCTTTCCAAAATTGGTCGTTTCGCCATTGCACGCCGTTTCCAATCTCATGCAACCTCTCCCCTCTACGATCCCTACCTATTCTAAAGTTTTGTTTAATTTCTCACTCTCTCAGTCCAGTTTCAAATTAATTTGATGCAAAATCGGATCAATTCTAACCCTAAAATTCTCGTCACCCTCCTAAACCCTCTGCATTAGTCCCCGCACCTTATTCCTCTGTTTTCAAGAATTGTTTTTAGGGAAATCGCTGCTCGTGCACTGCTACACCTCCTTCCATCGTTCGGTGGTGTTCCCGAACTCCTGATTGTCGAATTTTGTGGTCGTTGATCAGGTCAGTTGATACTCTCCCACTGTTGTTTTGCACTTTCTCGCTAAGAAATTTAATACATAGCAAACTAAGAGAACACCATAAGAAATTTTGATGTACTTCGATTAAAAAGGAGAGGATCCGGATTTCACGTTGAAGGGGTATTGTATTGGGTATATCAGACTTTTAGTTTGGGCCTATTTTCATATAAGGGTTCCAGCCCATTAGTTGTTAGTTATAAATAGTAGAAGCACATAATCTGTATTTAGTTTTGGAAAAATGACCAAAAATAATACGAACTATAAAATAATACCAACTTTCAAAACTACTCATTCATATACAAACTATAACACATTAAACCAAAATTGATACATTGTCCAAAATTCACAAACTCTAAATTCATTTAGACTGAGTATATAATTAATGATAAATTGTGATCAAAATTGTAATTTAACAATTTCATCATCTCCCCCTCCGTAGTTGAAGGCAGCTATGGTGGAGGTACGATCTAACCGGAAGAGAGCGGCCGGCGACGACAACGAACGGAGGCAGGCGAGGCCGGAGTCAGCGGGATGACGAGCAGACGGGAAGGCATCGACGCTGCTCCAGAACGGCGATGGAGGTGCAGAACGGGTTGGTTGATTTCTGCCATTGAAGAGGACCTTCTCCTCATGTAATGGCTGGTTGAATTCCTCCATTAAATAGGACCTTCTCCTCTCCATGTCTCTCCCCAAGCAGCCACTGCGCTTGGTAGCAACCGTTGAAAGAACAGCGATTCCTCACGAAGCCATGTCGGAACCGACTCGAAACACCACCGAGAACAGGGAGGCCAAGGTAGCCAAATTAAAGGCCGAATCCGTGAGAGCGATTAATGGGGACCCAAAATCAGCCAGAAATCTAGCCGAAAGAGAAGATGTTGGAGCCCGATCCAAGCAAAGTCGATCAGATTAGGGTTTGGAGAAAAAATTGGGCAAAAGGTTCTGTGTGGGGAAGAAGACGGGGGAAGGGAATTTTTTTTTTTTGATTCTATTAAATTTTCCCAAACTTTCTAAGTAATTGTAATTTTAGATCAAAAAAATTTATAGTTTGTTAATTTTGGACCTTGTATCGATTTTGGTTTAATATGTTATAGTTTGTATACGAATTGGTAATTTTGATAGTTCGTATTATTACGGGTCATTTTTCCTTTAGTTTTTCCCAATTTTTCTTTCTATTCTTTTCCAGTTCAAGTGGGCTAAGTCCACTCTACATCTGGATCATGTTTCCACGGGGATTCGAACTTCGAACCTCGACCCATAACCACTACACCAACTTGTGATTAGTATTTTTCTTTCTATTCTAATTTCCAAATACAAGATCAGATTTTTGCTCTCTTCCGTCTTCTTCCTCAGGACCTCAAGCAATTGTCGTTGTAAGCAACCAGATTCGTTCTATCCGAACATTTCCAAATACAAGATCAGATTTTTGCTCTCTTCCGTCTTCTTCCTCAGGACCTCAAGCAATTGTCGTTGTAAGCAACCATGGATTCGTTCTATCCGAACAGGTAGCGGCACTCCGATTTGGGCCGTTCTCGAGTACTTGGCCGCTGAAGTACCGTCAACTCTCCCAAATTCCATTTGTATGGTTTTCTTAATTAAATTCGATTTAACATTCACGAAGGCGAGAAGAAGCCAAGAAGGGAAGTCTCTCCTTCCGGCCACCTCAACGCCACCGGAAAGCCACCGACCATCCTCCCGAAGAAGTGTTGTCTGATAGTTAATCGGGTGCCAATTGAATTCAGACCTACTGCTGCCAACAACACTCGCCCCTGCTCTCGCTCTATTCCTGTTCACCTCGCTCAACTCCGCATCGCAGCTGTTGCTCCGTGTGCTGTGATTCCTCTGCACCTGACTGTGACTCGACTGCACCGTGTGGCCGTGGTTATCACCTGACAGTTATTTCAATTTCGGAATTGAATTTCAATTTTGATACTCCGTGTGGTCGTGGTTATCACTGAATTTGACCATGGGTTGTAATTGAATTTCAATTTTGGTATAATTGCTCCCTCTGATTGCTTAGTTGAATGTAGGGCTGTTATTCGAGTCGAACGAGTCGAGTATTACTTGTTCATATTTAGTTCATTTAGAATATGAACGAGCTCGAGCCGAGCCTAAATTTTGACTCGAGCTTAAAAATGTGCTGATATTCGGCTTGTTTAGGAAATGAGCGAGCTCGAGCCGAGCTTTTTTCGAGCTCTAGGCAATTCTACTTGCTCATTATACAATAACTTTAAGAAAATTTTAGAAATTTCATAAAATTCGAGCTATTCGAGTTTAATTCGAACGAGCCGAGCTTTAGAACGAGCTTAAAAATGTGCTCATACTCGGCTTGTTTAGAAAATGAACGAGCTCGAGTCGAGTTTTATACGAGCCGAACCCGAGCCGATCACGAGTAGCCTGTCTCACATAACACCCCTAGTTGAATGCTCATGATTGACAATACGACCCAAATTGCTCAAATTTGATAGGAATGGGGTAGGAAGGAGGAGGGGGTAGGTGAGGGTATTTGTTTTTTTTACTTTATTCTATAAAAAATCTATTCTCATCCAACCAAACACGCAGAGGATTATTTTTCATAAATAATCTTCACCTCGTCCACCCAAAAAGTATCTCCACCTCCTAAAAAAAAATCCCTCGCAAACACGCCCTTAGCTGTTGAGAAGAATGCCCAAGATCGATTGTGATGACCGAGGTCGACTGCTTCAATGGAGTAGTCAATGTCGACTGCTTCTAGTCGACGTCGACTAAAACCGTAGGTGCACAGACGCGTTTGGAAGAGTCCGAGTTGGAAGAGACTTACGTAGCCACAAGGTTTGAGATCTTTTATCTTGTTAGATAGACTATATGTTTATGAGTAATTCTATATTTACCCTAGGGAGGTTTATATTTTGATAGATTTATTTTAATTCCAATTATCCTAGGATTAGAATTACTTTCTTTGGCCAGCAGGGATTGGTAGGCTATAAATAAAGTCTTAGAGCTATGCTTTTATTCATTCAATTCATAGAGATCAATAGCAAATTAACAATAGAGAGTTAGGGTTTAGAGCTTTAGAGTTTTGGCGTTCTTACGAGAGTTAGAGCGTTATGATTGTGAAGACTCCAAGTTTGGTTTTATGCATGTTATTTCCTTTATTTCAATTACGTCTTTCGTCATCATGAGCGAGTAGTCACCCTTCTTCTAGGGTTGGGGTGAGCCCGATGATAGCCATGTTGGCAAGGTTGGTAAGTCCTTAAAGAAGGTATCTTTTATCTTGTTCTACCTTGTGCTTAATCTTTGAATGAAAGTTTAAAGAACTCATGTTGTGAAACTTGGATAGCAATTAGGGTTTCTATTCGAAATATTATTAACTCTATTTATGAAAAAGGTAGACGCAAATTAGGTTTATATATATTGAGAGATTTATTTGCTTATTTGTTGGATTGAGTGAAAGCTTTCTTTCCTTTATCGATAAAGCATATGATTTATTGGCTTTACTTGCATATGGTTGTTGTCGTGGTAAGCCCTGACTTTGAAAGATCTTTCCATATTTGTTTACATCCGTTATTTTGTCGTTCGTTGAGTTACTGAAAAACCCAACACCTCGTGATTTTCTGTCCATTGCTTCCTTTTCATTCTCTCACTCTTCAGCCTTCTTTGCCGACGCTTTGGTTACTGTTTTTTCTCTCAAAATCGACTGCATCTAGTTGAGATCGACTGCTCCTTATCGAATGACAATTTTCTGAGTCGGTCGACTATCCTACTGACCTCGACATTGACTACTTTAGTCGACGTCGATTACTTGTTTTTGTTCCTACAAGTGTTCACTCGAGATCGATAGCCCATAGTCAACATTGACTTCTCCCAGTCGATGTCGAGGACTTCTGGTCGATTACAGAGCATGACTTTTCGGGTTACTTCAGGATCTGCTGACACGCTTCCTCCTGAATTGAACCCGATTCCCTTCCACTACAGCGGGGGAGTCTTGAACTATATTTGATAGACTAGAGTTGCGATTGTGTTTATATTCCTAATATCCCGATCATAGTAGCAACGAGTATTTATACACGATCGGGATCAGGATCCTAATAACAATGCCCTTTTGTAAGTCACTAGAGATTCAGAGAAAGATGGATGAGGTGGAAGTGAAAATAATCATGAGATGAAGAATTAGAATATTGATGATGAATGTGGCAAAATGTTAATTTTATACTTCATGAAATTGAATGAAAAATGTGTGATGATGGGTGATCTTTTCATCTTTTGTCAACGTCTTACTTTTAAGGGTATTTTATACAATTTTTAATTTAATGGGTGATTTTGTGCAAACTGGCCCCATTTAAAAAGTGGTTAGATGCAATTTACCCTTAAAAAAAAGGGGGCATTTTGCAAAATAGCCACGAAATATGACCCATTTTGAGAAATAGCCGCGTTTTGGGACAATTTTGAGAAATAGCCGCGGATAAGACAGGAGAGAGAGCGCTCCTACGCGCTCTCTCTCCTGTCTTATCCGCGATCTCTCCGGCCGCTCGATCTCTCCGGCCGCTCCTCGAGCTCGCTCACCCTCTCAATCTCTCGCCCTCGCCCTTGCTCGTCGTTGGATCTGGAGGCGAAGATTCGACGTCGCCGGATCTCGCATCCTCCAGATCGCCGTCGTTCTTGCTTTCGGATTCGATTTGAAGAACTGGAATGGATCTCGCATCCTCCGATTGTTCTTTCAGGTCTGAATTCAATTCGATTAATTGATTCGACAAATTAATTGAATCGGAATCAATTAATTCGAAGCCGAT
Organism: Persicaria tinctoria; assembly: GCA_037127255.1. Classification (NCBI taxonomy): domain Eukaryota; kingdom Viridiplantae; phylum Streptophyta; class Magnoliopsida; order Caryophyllales; family Polygonaceae; genus Persicaria; species Persicaria tinctoria. The sequence continues at coordinate 23,363,850 of JBANSL010000004.1, read as the reverse complement.
CTGAAGCTGGTGGATCAATTGGAGTTGCGTGAGCGAGCGAGGCGGAGCGATTGAGGTTGAGCGAGCGAGCGAGGGACTAGAGGTTTTAGATCCGGACGAAGCGAGGTCGAGCCGCCGGAGATCCGACGAGGGACTGGAAGTTTCCGAGGTCGAGCGGCCGCGGTTCCTGGCAGAGCGAGGAGCCAGTACACAAAGGCGGGCGCACCTAGTCCAGCGGGGGAAGGAAGAAGAAAGACTTTTGTGTTAAATTACAAAAATCACCCTACAAATATGAGAAATTAAAAAAACCAACTATATTTTATTACGTGATTCGTAATCTATATTTTTATTTTTATTTTTGCACAACAAAATGTTATATTTGCACTACGTACGATTATATTTGCCCAATTTACGGTTATATTTGCACGACAAAATGTTAAAAAAAAAATTAAAAAAATAAAACTAGACTTGCTTCAATTTATTCCGAATCGCTTACAGTTTATTGAGAAAGTATGAAATGATATTGAGATAAAATAAGATCATGTTTAATATAAATTCACAAGTCTCGATTGTTGTGCAAAAAAAAATATATAGTTGAGCAAAAATAAGATGATGTTGAACAAAATTTCACCAATCCCCCATGTAGTGCAATTATTGTCTATTGATGAGCAACCCTTAAAATAGAGTCGTGCAACTCTTACAACAGAGTCGTGCAACTCTTACAACGGGGTCGTGCAACTCTTAAAACAGAGTCGTGCAACTCTTACAACGGGGTCGTGCAACTCTTAAAACAGAGTCGTGCAACTCTTAAAACAGAGTCGTGCAACCTCTTAAAGATAATGTTGATCACATTTCCACCAATCCCCTCATATTGTGCAATTTTACTCTATTGATGAGCAAAAATAAGACCGTGTTGTGCAATAATCTATTAAAAAATTATATTTACAAAAAAAAAGATTATGAGGAGACACAATTTCACAAGTCTCGATTGTTGTGCAAAAATAAAGAATTGTTGAGCAAAAATAAGAGCATGTTGTGCAATAATTCATTGAGAACGTATGAAATTATATTGAGAGAAAATAAGATCATGTTGAGAACAATTTCACAAAGTCTCGATTATTGTGCAAAAATAACATGCCAAGTATCTAACAACGAATTTGTCGATGTTAACCCCACGAAAATTGACAGAAACGCCACCCTGCATCATCTTAAGCTTATCCAAGCACTCAGTCAACTCTTAAAACAATAGTCGTGCAACTCTTAAAACATAGGCGTGCAACTCTTACAACAGAGTCGTGCAACTCTTAATTTTTAATTTTTATTTTATTTAACATTTTGTCGAAAAACAGATCGTGAGCGATGCATGTTGTTGCAGGAGTAAGTCAAGTATAGAATAGAATATGGTTTAGAACGACTCCCCTGTCTCAGCAAATAATTACAAGACTTCCTCCCGTTGTAGTAAGAGAAAAGTCAGGATCGAATCCACGAGGAAGCACGTCAGCAGTTCTCAGGTAGCTATCAGATTCTCACAGCAGCAGCAGAAAAAAAACACAGAAACAAATAATCCCGGCAAGGGCAACTAAAATAAAAGCAAATAACAAATAAAGAAGACAAAAATAAAAGCAAAGCAAATAAAGAACAAAGCAAGCTGAAGTATTCGATCTCGATAAAGCAAGTCGACAACAGCAAAGAACTCGACCAGATTACTCGACCGAGTCTTGTCGACACAGGTCCTCGATATCGAGAAAGTACTCGACACAGAAGGCAAATCGACAAGATGTTCTCGACACAGAAACTCGACTCAAGCAGAAAACCTTGATCTCGACAAAAAGTCCTCGACGTCGACAAGATATATCGATATCGACAAGATTTTCCCGAAATCAATAAGTGACAGAAAACGTAAATTGCAAAGCTTTTCGAACACAGAAACGAATTTTTAACGAAATAAAATCAATAAACTAAAGACTTCCAAGGCTAGGGTTTCAACACCACAACGATAACCATGCAAAGTAACACATAAAGGCATAAAAGATCATGCTTTCCATCTAAATAACTTTCGTTATTAACAAATAGGAATATAGAGGCTTTCGCATAAACCCTAATTGTTACTAACCCTTTTCACATAATTAATCCAAGTTGTATTAAGATCACTTTCGCTTCAATAATACAAACAAGGATCACCTTCAACTCCCGCAAAAGAATCATGCTCATAGGGATAGAAGACGAATCACATAAAGATCTGACCTTTATTGCATCGCCTCACATGGCCACCGTTGGGCTCACCCTAGCCCCAGAAGTGGGTGGACTACTCACGCCTCATCGCAATAACCAACATCTTTGATTGAAAGGAAATAAATTGCATTAAACTAAATTCAAAGCTTTTACAATCTTGGCAATCAACTTTCGCAAAAAGCCAAAACCCTAAAAACCTTAAACTCCTAAATTGTATCTCTGAATGGAACTAACTACTACTCTCTCAAAATTGAATCTAACTGAAATTGAATTAATCAAAACTGAGCCCCCTAGGGCCTTATTTATAGGCTTCTAATCCTCGCTAATCAAGGATAGAAAATATCTATCTTTATCTAAAACTATATCTAAAACTTAATGATAAATAATTAACATAGTGTATTTAAATAAAATAGATAGACTAGGATTATATCTAATGTGTGGACATCTTCTTTGGTCTTGATAGATCTTGATAGAATTGGACGAATCTTGGCTTGCAAGTAATCTCCTTTCTCTTCGGACTTCTCCTCGATCTCGGCTTCTGGAATGCTCGACATGTCTTCTCGATGTCGACAACTTTCCTCGACATCGACAACATTTTGGTCTCGAGTTCAGTCAACTCGACTTCGTCTTCCAGTGCTCATGTCGAGTTTTGGAAACTTGTCGATGTCAACAACTCTTGTCGACGTCGAGTTCTTTTCTCAGCTTCCAGCTCTGTTCGTAAAACGCACTTTCCTGCTGCCTCGGTTGTCGGATTGACGCATATGACCATGCGTTGGAAAGCTCTTTCCGAGGGCTACAACTCTCATGAAGACATCACAGTCTGATTCAGAATGATGAAAACCGGAAATTGGCCTTCTCTCCAGCTGCACCATTCTTGGCTTCTCCATGACTTTCCATTAAGCTCCAAAATGCGTCCGATTTCTGTGAAATATAACAAAAACTTGTGTAGACCTCCATATATTGCAAATAAGTGTAAACTACACATATTCTGTATCATTCAAGCCCAAATGCATGAAATGCATGCAGAAATCGATATAAAAGATAATGTAAAACATGGCTAATTAGGCTCACAACAAACACCCCATACTTAAGCTTGCTTGTCCTCAAGCAATACTTTTAATTGTCATTCAGGGGAAGAATTCAAACTCTCAACATCTTAGATTCATTCTTATATGTCCCTGCAATCAATTACCATCCTCGAAAAGGTACTAATGTCACTGATTCATGCATGTGCAAATATGTAAAAGCAACATCTACTCACAAAAGGAGGGTTATGCATAAAATAATATAAGTGACAAAGCATTGATAATCAAGAAGACTTTAATTTAAGCTCATGAAGGAGTAGATTGGTAAAAGGCTAAAGGTGGGCAATTTCTGGCAATGTGATGCTTTAATGATCCGGGGAAATGGAGTATTTTCCAAACTGAATTTCATACCATATTCTTTCTTCCATTTGATTCATCACCTTTCATAATGCTTTTATCAATAATAATGCTTTTACCTCTCTAACCTCAGCACTGCCTTCTCACGAGTCGCAAACATGGGTGTCATGAATGGCCCCGGATACTTAGTGCTTTGGACTCCTCACAATGTGTCCCATCTCTCCAAACTATTATCTCAGAGAGCAGGGTCAATCTACCTTTATCTCCTGAGGTGATTGGATTTTCTTTCACTCATTAAATTTTCCATATATTTCAACAATTTCCTTCCAAACTCCAAATATGATAATAACAACACAAACAACTATATAACAATCTCCATAATGTAACATCACTCTCAACATAATCCCCGGATAAGGTAAAGAATGGAAATATTTAGATCATGTGGAGCAATAATTGAAATAAGGCATATTATGGCTTTTGTGATGCATAAGCATAGGTAAGGCTAGGAATTTAACAATATAAGCATTATATGGAAATATAAAGTCCTCCATCATCTTATCATGCAACATGTCAAAAGCAACTTCAAATTTTACCTCCTTTCATGGTTTTCATCAAAATATGCACTTCATTGTGACTTTCCTTTACTAGGCAATTTCATGATATATCTCTAATGAATCCAATTTTGCATCGTCGAGTCTAATATAAGCTTCCATGACATTTTTCAAAATTTTCAATGGGGGTCATTTTTCTCAAATTTTGGAAAACATGCATATAAGCACATAAATCAATAATGCATTCCAAAATAGCCATGTAGTAATTCAAAGAAATAAAATGCACAAGTAATGTCAAATAAAATCAAATATGCATAAATGTAAGCCCTTCCCCCACCCCATACTTAAACATTACAGTGTCCTCACTGTATAAAAAACAAGGGTAAAGAAAGAAACTCACAAGACAGGTGTGCAAATTGTCGGAAATCGAGTGAAGAAGTGCTGCAGTGCTTGTCGATCTCGACAACTCTAGTCGATCTCGAGAACTTGTCGATGTCGACAACATCTCTTCGACATCGAGTAACTTGGCTGCCTCCAGGGTGGCCTTCTCGACTACAGGCTTGCTCGATGTGGTTTGTCGATGTCGAGTTCCTTCCCTCATGTCGACAAGACTGTAGATTCTTCATACCTGCAAGATTCGATAGACCAAAAATATCCACAATAGTATAACCCTAAAAAACAAACAAACAATGTCCAAAAAGTCCCAAAATAAAAAGTCTATTTACAAGCTCTAGATTTTATAGTCGCTAGGCCGACTTTCTCCGTTAAGCTTTAGCCTGGCTCATCTTTGTCCGGAGGTATAGGTGGATCTGGTGGTTCCTCCGGTGGTGGGAAGCTTGGAATGTCATCCGGGGGCATCATGTGAAGAAGCTTAAACCTCCCCGAGTGAATGCTCCATGGCTTCACCCATCCATCTTCATGTGTTCCAGCTGGCATGCATAAAGGAATATATAAAGGAAATTCGCATACCTCATCATCATACCTCTTCCGCTTTATTGGTTGATTTGTTTGCACATCTCCACTACAGCAAACCGGTGGAGTTGGAAGAGATGCTTCCACCTTATCTTGTGGAGCTTCATGCCACTTTGCGAGGACCCCATACTTGAATATGAACATCGGTTGCTCAAAATCGTCGGGGATAGCCTTCACCTCATAAGGCAAAAGCGACTTTGAAACATCATGGGCAACGACGTCCGACTTCTTCGTTGGTGGCTCTTCTTCTTTTTGGGATCCTTCAAATGGTTTTTCAAAGATAGGTAGCAAAGTTGGAATTGAGATCGTGGAGGGACATACCTGGGTATCAACGGGTTCATAGAATGGGTATTCCCGTCTAAGCAACGCAAGCTTAGCTTGTACTTGTTTCTTTGCTGCTCTCTCAGCGGCGATAGCAGCATCTTTTTCGGCCAGTTCTCTTGTAAGCCTCTGTATCAGCTGCTCCTGTGTTTCTGTGGCCTCCATGGCTCTTTTCAGTTTAGAATTGGTGTGTAGGACATGTTCCGGATCATCTAAGGTGTCAAACTCAGGTGTTTGATCAGAACGGCGCATACACCTGAAAAGTAACTAAGAGAAACAGTGAGATCCGACTACCTAAGGCGCGAATGATAGCTTCCCCGGCAACGGCGCCAATTTGTTGTTGCAGGAGTAAGTCAAGTATAGAATAGAATATGGTTTAGAGCGACTCCCCTGTCTCAGCAAATAATTACAAGACTTCCTCCCGTTGTAGTAAGAGAAAAGTCAGGATCGAATCCACGAGGAAGCACGTCAGCAGTTCTCAGGTAGCTATCAGATTCTCACAGCAGCAGCAGAAAAAAAACACAGAAACAAATAATCCCGGCAAGGGCAACTAAAATAAAAGCAAATAACAAATAAAGAAGACAAAAATAAAAGCAAAGCAAATAAAGAACAAAGCAAGCTGAAGTATTCGATCTCGATAAAGCAAGTCGACAACAGCAAAGAACTCGACCAGATTACTCGACCGAGTCTTGTCGACACAGGTCCTCGATATCGAGAAAGTACTCGACACAGAAGGCAAATCAACAAGATGTTCTCGACACAGAAACTCGACTCAAGCAGAAAACCTTGATCTCGACAAAAAGTCCTCGACGTCGACAAGATATATCGATATCGACAAGATTTTCCCGAAATCAATAAGTGACAGAAAACGTAAATTGCAAAGCTTTTCGAACACAGAAACGAATTTTTAACGAAATAAAATCAATAAACTAAAGACTTCCAAGGCTAGGGTTTCAACACCACAACGATAACCATGCAAAGTAACACATAAAGGCATAAAAGATCATGCTTTCCATCTAAATAACTTTCGTTATTAACAAATAGGAATATAGAGGCTTTCGCATAAACCCTAATTGTTACTAACCCTTTTCACATAATTAATCCAAGTTGTATTAAGATCACTTTCGCTTCAATAATACAAACAAGGATCACCTTCAACTCCCGCAAAAGAATCATGCTCATAGGGATAGAAGACGAATCACATAAAGATCTGACCTTTATTGCATCGCCTCACATGGCCACCGTTGGGCTCACCCCAGCCCCAGAAGTGGGTGGACTACTCACGCCTCATCGCAATAACCAACATCTTTGATTGAAAGGAAATAAATTGCATTAAACTAAATTCAAAGCTTTTACAATCTTGGCAATCAACTTTCGCAAAAAGCCAAAACCCTAAAAACCTTAAACTCCTAAATTGTATCTCTGAATGGAACTAACTACTACTCTCTCAAAATTGAATCTAACTGAAATTGAATTAATCAAAACTGAGCCCCCTAGGGCCTTATTTATAGGCTTCTAATCCTCGCTAATCAAGGATAGAAAATATCTATCTTTATCTAAAACTATATCTAAAACTTAATGATAAATAATTAACATAGTGTATTTAAATAAAATAGATAGACTAGGATTATATCTAATGTGTGGACATCTTCTTTGGTCTTGATAGATCTTGATAGAATTGGACGAATCTTGGCTTGCAAGTAATCTCCTTTCTCTTCGGACTTCTCCTCGATCTCGGCTTCTGGAATGCTCGACATGTCTTCTCGATGTCGACAACTTTCCTCGACATCGACAACATTTTGGTCTCGAGTTCAGTCAACTCGACTTCGTCTTCCAGTGCTCATGTCGAGTTTTGGAAACTTGTCGATGTCGACAACTCTTGTCGACGTCGAGTTCTTTTCTCAGCTTCCAGCTCTGTTCGTAAAACGCACTTTCCCGCTGCCTCGGTTGTCGGATTGACGCATATGACCATGCGTTGGAAAGCTCTTTCCGAGGGCTACAACTCTCATGAAGACATCACAGCCTGATTCAGAATGATGAAAACCGGAAATTGGCCTTCTCTCCAGCTGCACCATTCTTGGCTTCTCCATGACTTTCCATTAAGCTCTAAAATGGGTCCGATTTCTGCGAAATATAACAAAAACTTGTGTAGACCTCCATATATTGCAAATAAGTGTAAACTACACATATTCTGTATCATTCAAGCCCAAATGCATGAAATGCATGCAGATATCGATATAAAAGATAATGTAAAACATGGCTAATTAGGCTCACAACAATGCATGAGTTTTTTTTTAATTTTTAATTTTTAATTTTATTTTATTTAACATTTTGTCGTGCAAATATAATAGTACGTTGTGAAAATTTAACCGTAAGTTGTGCAAATATGACATTTTATTGTGCAAAATATAATATTTTTTTCAACTTTTTTTTTCGTTTCAGAACTTTTTGTTGTGCAAAAATAACTTTACGTTGCACAAATATAACAATTTGTTGTGCAAATATAACTTTATTTTGTGCAATTGTAAAAATAAAAATATAGTAGATGTGAATCACATAATAAAATATAGATATTTTTTTGTAATTTCCATATTTATAGGGTAAGTTTTGTAATTTAATAAAACTTCTTCTCCCTCCCCGATTCCAACGCTCGCCAAATCAAATGGATCTCGCACCCGCCCTCGCACCGCCTCCGGCTTCGCTCGCAAGCTCCGACTTCCTTCACTCCGGCCTCGCTCGCTCGCCATAGATCTGACGGCCAAGCCATAGATCTGGCCGGATCTGTAACCGCCTCGCCGGAGATAGCGCTTGCTCCCTCGCGCTCGTTCGCTTTGGCCTCTGCTCCGGCCTCGCTCCTGCCACTCGACTCGACTCGCTCGCTCTCCGCCTCCGCCACCGCCACCGGCCGCTCGTTCGACCTCCGAGTTCGCTCCTCCTCCGTCCATGGCGGAGAGAGAGATTGGAGAAAGAGAGAGATTGGAGAGAGAGATTGGATTCTCGAAAAAAAAATAATAATTTAGAATTAGTATATATATGGGACATATTGCTAAATTGTCCAGACCCGTGGCTATTTTGCAAATACGTCCATATAAAAAGGATGAGAAGCGCAGCCGCAGAGACTTGACACCACACAAATACTAAGCATTCGGATTAGAGGCAAACCGCCAACACACCCATCAATGGCTGCCATCATGGCCTCGTCCCCAACTCTCCCGCGCCCCATCTGCCGCGCTCCCAACGCCCTGCCCTCCACCCGCTCTCCACCGAGTGCATCCACCATCCCCATCGGCGGCAGGAGGCACTGCCTGTTCCTGCTGACGGCTTCAACGGCCCTCAAGGCCATCGAGCTGCCGTCCGCGGCGGCCGAGAGACCCGGCACAATTCCCCTGTTTGGCCTGAGAAAGAAGATACAAAAGGCGGAGGAGGCCGCCGAGGAAGTCGTCAAGGAAGGCATCCAGGCGGCCGAAAAGGGGCTTGAGGCTGCCGAGAAGCAAATTGAGACGGCGGAGATGGAGGTCGAGACGGCCGCCCTCACCGTCGACGCGGCGGTGCAGGCCGGAGCTGTCGTTGGAGCGGAGGTCTTGGGGGTTGTTGTTGCCACTTCCATTGTAAATGGGATTCTTGGATCTGAGAGCTAGAATAGAAGCTGCCAGAATTTCTCTGTTTCTTCTCATCTTGTGTGGATGATAAATGCAGTTCAAATCAAATATCATTTATGATTATCATTTTTTATGCTAATGATTTGTGTTGATTGAATCAATAACATATTTGGCAGAGTCAAAACGAGATGGAGCTCATTTCGATGAATCACCATATAGAGATATCTATAGTGGGTAGGTATTCAAGCCGATCTAGCTATTCGTATTAATACGCATATATAGATACTTGTTCAAGCATTAAGCAACTCTATTCACTCAAAATATAGTAACTTAAAGGAAATGTTTGAAATTTAACAAAATCTGAGCGAGTTAAATTTTGAATCGAGGTTAAAAATATGTTCATATTCAGCGTTTAGAAATTGAACTAGCACAAACTAATCTTTTTATCGAATCGAGTCTAGGCCGAGCTCAAGCTACTCGCCTAGTGTGAACAAATTGATCATATATTTTATACTTATAATACAGTTGTAAAGAGATCACCAAGACTTTGAAGACAACGTATTACACGTTTTAGTTCTTCATCTTAAGTTCGAGTTATATACATAAATGTGTATGCTTCTATGGAAACAAACTTAGTATAAAAGCATAGGGAAATTTGGCGGATACACATCTTGGAACTGAAGCTAAGTAACTTTAGGGATATACTATGTGTTGGGTTTCAACGGATGACATTTCCCAACAAGCTGCGTTCCGAAGGTGAACTGTTTGCACTCAACCAAGGATCTTGAACTGAAACAGGTGAACCGTCTTTACCTTCCTCTAAAGAGGCTAGACGTTCGACTTCTTTGGCCGGGACGATCAATCTCCGGCTTGCAGGTCCTTTCTTGATTGATACACTGCTTAGCGACATCTCACTTGTGTTGAAAGGCGACGAGCAACAGGAAGCTGCTGACCCCGTCTCGTCTGAGGTGGCCCATCCACTGAGCCGGATGTGCTCTAGCTCCTCGGCTACTTCAGTCATAGAGGGCCTCATGTCTCTGTGATACGCGAGGCATCGGAAAGCCAATTCCGCTACCTTGTGAATGGAAGTTAGTGTCCATGCGTCCCTGTGCTGCTCTAGGAAAGGGTCGATAATGTCATCTAGACGGCCTTTCCCGATCCTGTCGATTGCAAGGGCTGCTAAGTTTATCTCTGTGTTTGGCCTGGAGAAGTCGACCACTTTCATTGCTGTTATGATCTCCATGAGAACAACTCCAAAGCTGTAGACATCACTCTTGTCCGAGAGATGATAATTTTGATGGTATTGAGGGTCGACATAGCCGGGGGTCCCCTGTGGAGCAGTTGAGATATGCGATGATTCTGTCATGCCAAGCCTTGAGAGACCAAAATCCGCCACCTTTGACTTGTAGTTGTAGTCCAAGAGTATGTTGCTTGATTTGATGTCCCTGTGGTAGATCGGAGGGTTCATGGTGGAGTGAAGATAGGCAATGGCCTGGGCAGTTTCAGTTGCTATGGTGAGCCGGACGGTCCATGGAAGGACCTTACCCTTCTCTCTTTGTAGGTGCTGCGACAGAGTTCCGTTTGCCATGAACTCATACACAAGAACTTGCTCGCCATTCTCTATACAAAAACCGATGAGGCGGACTAAATTAGGATGGCTAACGGAGGAAATGAGCTTGATCTCATTCATCACTTGATCTTTACTTTCAGTTCCATGGTTTTTGATCTTTTTTATGGCTACACACTCGTCATTATTGAGCCGTCCTTCATAAACCGTTCCATAGGCTCCAGTTCCCAGTCTTTTCTGTTCGGAAAAGCCACAAGTAGCACGTTCTATTTCCTTGTAAGGGTAGTGAAGAACACTAGGGTTACCCCCAGCTTCACTGAGGAAACGCTTTGCACTCCTCCGACTTCTCAATGAAACTGAATGGCGGCGCACAAAATAACAAATAAGAACCAAAAGTCCCACGGCAGAAGCTCCAGCAATGATCCCTGGATTCAATGGTCCAATCATGTTAGGAAAGCCTTAAATACGAAGGTCGAGTTCCATTGATGGCATTCCAACCCATCCAACAAATGTATAGATTCGAAACGCATAAATGGGTAGTATATTAATGATTACTATAAGAAGAGTTCACTCTTTGTCAAAGAGAGGAAAAAAAGTACCTCCAATGAGAACAGCGATTGTCGTTTTGTTTATTCTTCTGTCGTCCCAGGCTGGCCAAAGTTTTCAAAAAATGAAAAATCAAAGGAAGAATGAATCGGATAAAGTAGCAGGAACTAAAAGCATCAAGCTAGATCGCCATTGCCGGTGTTTCTTCAACTTTTACTTTCTTAACAAAAATGAAAATTCAAAAGCTATCGTTCACAGCTAATACAACAATGACAAAGATATTTTATAGGTTCCCATACCATAAATATGCTTTCAGGAAACATAAATAATTACATTAGCTAAAATCAGCAGGCAGATGTCATATATCTATCTGTCACACATCGGCTTAATGAGGCGATAGAGACAATATCACACTTCAGCAGGTATATACTACTATATAGACACACACATATGACATCTGCTTGCTGTGGCGATAGAGACAATATGGAACATTGATAAATAAGAGGCTTATTCTGTTAACAGTGTAATTAGACTCTTCATTTCCTTAGAGCACTGCAGAAACATAAGCCAGAATACCGTATTTTAAACTCAAAACATGTTCTGTATAACCAATAAATGAAACTTGATCAATTTCAGTTAGTAGAATAATGATCTACTGTCTAAACTCTACAAACTTGGATTTGGGTATTCCTAATTACACAAAGACTCTTGACACCTTTCGGTATAATTGAACTTGTAACCTAGAGTTTGGACACCCAATGAAAACTCCATGGTGAATAATGTATATTATCAAAACGTTCTTTTGATTCAAAAGAAAGTGAAAGTAAAAGCATTGTCCTCAAGATAAGTTGCCTTCATCTTTTTCAAAGGGAAGAAATACAATGTTTTTTTTTTAAAAAAAAAAAAAAAGGCATTGTAAATACAATCGCAACTTCCTCCTGTTCTCTCTGACCAAAAAAAAAACTTCCTCCTGTTCTCACTTTCCAGTTCCCACCCATAAGTATATGTTTATCCTTTCTCTTCTTTTAAAAATGAATAACCATCTTATGAACAACTTTGATCTTCTGTCTGATTCCAAGATTTGTTCCGTCCATTTATTAAAATAATGGAGCATCAGCAAGATACATGTGATCCCAGCAGCTTCCTAGCTACAAATTAAAATTCAATATTTTCGATGTGCTGACTTTTTTCTTCATTGAATCTGATCCAGTCCAAAGACATGTGCCCACCCCCCACGAACATTCAATTTGACCATGGACTTCTTGCCTTACTCCTCTAAAATGCCAGCTCCCATAAATCTCAGCCTATGAGGTTTGATTTCGCAACTTTTGCTAGTCCTTTGCCTATTGATTTCTACTACATTGAACATCTCAATCTGTTTAACCAACCCCCCCCAATTGGCCCCCCATTCAAGAGATCTAATCTTGGATCTGTATACTTGAAAACTAGTGCAGATTATTCCAATTTTGACTTAGTAATTAACATATCCTCTTCGTCCCAAACCTTAGTTTTGAAGTAAATACTCTAAACTAATCACAAATTGGTCAAGCAATGCAACATACATATGCTTCTGTTCTAAGTGATCATCCAAATTGCAAGATAAATTTCTTTCAATTCTATCACAAAATTAATAATAGTAGTAAATAAGGAAACTTAGATTATACCTCTGTGGCAATGAAAGCTTTGCTCAAATCCGTCGCCTGTGAAACCATCTTGGCATGAGCACCGATACCCCAACGAGCCATTTTTTACTGTAATGCGTTTACAATCGGCATTGGCAGAGCAATTGCAGGCTCCAGGCAGCCACCAATCAAGTTGAATCGCCTGAAACTCGAGCGAAATATCCAAATCATCGCTTCCGGAATTGACCACAGTAGAAGAAACCAACAATCCACAGTGAGCACTTGTGATATTATCATAGCTTAACATCTCAATCCCATTGGCGGCAGGCAGATAGCAGCTCACATTTTCATAATGCGGAGCATGATTACATCCCTGGACTTCCTGCAATTTGAAACGATTCTCGAGCAAAGTTGTCGGAATCGTGCAATTGTATTGCGATGATGAACAATTTTGCAACAGAAGCGCGTTGTGCTTCGACACTGCGTAGTTTCGGCTGAACAATCTCTTCATTTGATCAACTTTCCGGTTGCAATCGGGCGGGATATGGACTATTATGTTGTCGGAGGTTAGGTTGTGGACTTCGAATCCGGCTATCTGAATCGTGCCGCTATCGCTACAGTTGAGCCGGATATCACAGCCGTCTGAGAATCCAAATGGATAGCTTACGCTCTTCTTTCCACATGTCTGATTGCAGAAAGTGAAATTACCGGCTCCGATGGCTACCGAAATGAAATTCGCCACTATAAACACCAAGACCAACTCCTGATTGATCACCATAGCAAGGAACTAAAAATGAAATAAGATGAACTCTGGAGAAATTCGAAGCCGATGTGAAGTAGTTGAACCGATCATAACCTTCTTTGTCGTCCTATTTACTGCGATTTCAAAAAAAAAAAAACCGAAAACAAGGTCATCGTACTGATTTAATGAGGAAAGGATTAAATTTCAAAACCATTAATTCAAAGAAATTTGAAAAATAAAAGGACGAATCTCTGTGATTCCACCTCTGATTGGATTGAACAAAAACAGAAAAGCATTAATTAACCACACGTACCTGCTCAGCTTTAAATTCGGCCGTCAATACAAAATACATGGATGTGATAAATTAATTTTTAAAAAACTTTTAGTAACACCGAAGGCGCTGTAGTTCGTGTTGCCTCTTGCTGACTCTCCTGCAGGTTTTCATTGGAAGATGACGATAGAGAGGGAGAGAGAGTGGGTGGGGGGAAGATGGGAATGTTAACTAAACTTCCCCCTTTTTTCTGTTCAGTGGCGAGTTGCGACGCGGCTGTGTCACTTTCTGTATCCTTTGGTTGACGAACAAGGTGGGAAATTGACGCTTATGTCCTTTTGCGGTGGTGGCTGTGGGGATCCCACCCGAGTGTTGAACGGTTCCACTTCCTCCTCGTTGCGGAGACGAGATTACGAAATTGCCCTTCACGTTATCTCTTGTTCTTTTCAAGTCCCGTATGCCGTATAGGACGGGGATGGGATGGGAAACTCTGAAAATCAATGCAAAATGCACATGCACTGCTTGGGTGGCGACTTGTGTGGTGGATGACCACCATTGAATTATCCATAATCTTGCATTTTGATTTGATACCCGACTATATATATGAAAAATTTATTCAAATATCCATTTAAAAAATCTAATTAGCTAAATATCCATATTGAAATGATAATTAAGTAAATGTCCACATATTTTATCTAATTCCCAAACTACCCTTATTATAATTTAATCCCAACCATTTTCCCTTTCCCTTTCAGCCATTTCCCCTTCCCTTCACAGTTTGAGGTTGGGCTCGTTTGGGGCCGCCGGCATGGGAAATCGAAGGTGAAGCTTTCCAGGGGTCTTCTCCATGGCCTCCGACATCTCTTCCGTTTTCGCTCACACACGACGCGCACATCTGCTGCAACAACTTTGACATCCGGACTCTCCTGCATCTCCTGAGTTTCAAAACACCTCCTGCGCGTATCTCCTAAGTTTTGCTCCACCACCTCTTGCATCTCCTTAATTTCGTCGGATTGGTGCAAATTTCAGGTTCGGCTTCCTTTCACATTCTATCTCTCTGATGAATTTTAATTTCCACTTGAACTATGTACTTGTTGAGCTTTTGAAGATGTTCTCTTTCGGTTAGGGTTTAAGGAGTTGCCATTTAATTTGTTGGATTTAGGTAAAGTAAGTCTTGAATTTTTTGTTTACTTGTTGAATTTTCTCTGTTTAACCTTACCGATTGTTGAGAGTTAGGTTTCAATTTCTGCGGCTATATTTACTGGAATTTCATATTAGTATGGATTTTATAGGTTGTAAGATCCCGTTTCCTCAAATTTGTTGTCCAGTGGCTTGATTTATAATTGATTGTGGAATTTTGAACAGAAGAGCTTGCATTGAGGCTTTGATAAACAGGTTCGGATTTATTGGAGACCAACTAGATACTAAGCTCGTGAGCACGATCTCTGAATGGTCCTATGAACTTAGATCATATTCAATGTTTTTTTACGGATTTTGCAAGAGGACAAACTAAGGTTCAAGTCAACCTTTGATTCAGGGGAGAGGATTTTGGTTTTTAAGGAATTTAACAACGTATACTAACATCCATGTTCAGTTCTGTGTATGTTTAAAAGTAGTTTTGCCTCTTATGTACACTAATATAGTTTCAACCAATGGATATTGCATTTTTATTATATTTATATCATGTAATGCTGAACATATTCTTCTGAATTTTTTTTAGTACTTACGGTGTTTTTGGTGTCAATTTGAAGTTATAAGTTTTGGAAATACGGGTTGGTGACAATATCTTGGTGATAAATACGGGTCGGTGATAATATATTGGTGATAAATATGGGTTGGTGATGATATATTGATGATAAATACGGGTTGGTGATGATATCTTGGTGATAATCAGTTTTCGGGTGATGAAATGGCGTGGAAATATGCTCATTAAAATTTCGTTTGCTTAGCTTTAGCCCCTCTAGGGTCTATACTCCCCTTGTTACAGGGTTTCGGTTTGTTGACAAAAGTGAGTTAATATTTGGTGACAAAGGTGATGACATTAGTACTATACACGCATTTTAATTTGGTGACGGTGTTTTGTAGTTGGTGAAAATAGGTTGGTGACACTATTTTGGTGACAATTCCAGATGATTGAGAGAAACTAGTCAACCTCTTAAAATTCTATTTGGTGACAATATTTTGATGATATATAATGTGGTGACATTTCTTGTAGGGATATATCATGGTGATAGTTTTTTTTATGAAATGATGTTATTATGATGACATATTTTTGTGAGCGTTAATGGTTCAATATTTTAAAATATGGGTTGATGACAAATTGACAATGCCTTAGTGATGTGTAATGTTATCATGATAATTTTTTTAAGGTTACAATATCGTGGTGACAATATATTACCATCAACCTCATCACTAACGGTTGTCACCGACAATTGTCACCAAGAAAATCACGAGAAGAAAATTATTCGTCACCAAAAAAAGATATGTCACAAAAAAATGTCACAATAAAAAAATATCAATTGTCACCAGAAAAAATTTCTCCAACTATCACGAGAAAAAATAAAATGTCACCAAAAAAGACAATTGTCACCAAAAAAAATTATCACAAACAACTGTCACCGAAAATAATTGTCATACAAAAATCTCAGTCACTAGAAAAATCAATTGTCATAAAAAAATCTCTGTCACCGGAAAAATTGTCACCAACAATTGTCACCGAGAAAAAAAAAATCAATTGTCACCAGAAAAAATTCCCCCAATTGTCACCAGAAAAAAATAAAATGTCACCAAAAAAGACAATTGTCACCAAAAAATTATCATAAACAACTGTCATCGAAAATAATTGTCATCAAATCTAGACATTGACTGAAATGGTCAATTTTGACTAGTCAATGTCAAAATTAAAAATAGTCAAAGGGGGAATGAGGGATGGTAAGAGATAGGAAGGAAGGGTAAAAGTGTCAAATATGGACATTTACCTAATTTTTTAAAAAAGTGGACAATTACTTAATTACGTCCATTTTTTGGGCATCCACTAAATTAAACCCTATATATATATATATATATATATATATATCCAATATTTCCGATATTTTATACTACATCTATTCGGCAAAACATGTCATTCACTTTGGAAAGATAAAAACTGTATAAAATATTCATTTTTTTATAATTTTTAACAAATTTGTACTTATTAATAAAAACTATGGAATTGTTAAAAAAATATTAAAAAAACTAGATATTTTATATAGTTTTTATCTTTTAAAAAAACGTGCGTAAATAGTAAAGTGATATATTTTGTCGAACGGAAACAGTATAATTTTTATCATTTTAAAAAAAAATCTGAATAGTAAATGACATGTTTTGTCCAATGGATAGAGTATATATATTGTACTAGTGTATGCCCCGTCCCCTGCACGAGAATATTTTAACACAATATTATAAAATTACATTTATTATCTATATAAAAATCCTATTATAAATATGAAAATAAATATGAGTTACATTATGATAATTAAACTAATAACTCAAAATATAAGATTAAAATTAAAATAACTATGAAATAATTAATTCTTTCCACCAAAAATAATCGATAACACCTATCAAATATTTACTACTATGTATCTATTAATATTTTTTGTAATTATGGTCTCTGTTCTAAAAAACCCTTCGAAGCCCGCCTAGACTCCCGCCTGAACCCCTTACCTCTTCCCTCCACCAAGGCCTTCAAGGTCACCAAGACCCGCCTGGACCCCAAAGACCCGCCATAAAATTCGTTTATATGGCAATTGGGTGAAGCTAATGTCTTTTTTAGGTCCCGTCCATATGATGTAATTTATATATAAATCGTCCATTGGATAGATTATTTATAATCCAGATGGAGATACACTTATATGACAATTTGTATATCGGTATATGCCAAATTTATTACTATTATTGCGTTTAGTTATATTGATATAGTTATTTCCTTATATAATATTTACTCTTTTATAAGATATTCCATCTATTCAATTATATGAGTTAATGGTAAAATAAAATAATTATTTTTAATTATATAGATTAGAACTATCTCATTATTTTTATTAGATTTCCTTTTTGACGGGAGAAGGTTTTGCGAGATGCACTCACGTGCCGCCACATAAGCAGATTCACTCACAAGCCGCCACGCAGGCTACAATGCATCGGTTTTAGTATATGTATATATAGATTTCCTAAGTCATTATTTGATCAAAGTCGTTATCAAATTCTATAATGATATAATAAATTTTCTATATGGGAAAACTGTGAGGATCATGGAGAGAGAAACTCTCTTTTGGGAAACAAAAACGTTATATTTCTAACTGGTGTATTTTTAACCCTAGGAATCTCAATCCTTCAAATCTAAATCTGAAATTCGTCCTCTTGCTCAGTCGATTTGGGGATCTGTCTCAAATTTGTCTTGTCGTCGCAACCTTACTATAATGACCCGGGATTATGATTCCCGAGTTACGTTTTGAGGGATAAAACCCGTCGTTAGGATCTTACGCTCCGAGTACAGGTTGAACGTTTGAAACCGAAGATTTGTAGTTTAAAGTGGGATTTCGCACCCAAATCCGTAAGGCCTGTTGGAGACCCCGGGGTAAAACCATGTACATGTCCTAAGTCTACAACGCGGAAAACCTTTTATCATGGAAAGGATATAAGTTCTGAAAACGTTACAACCAGTGTCGTGGCAGTGCCGGGTCAAAACAGATGATAAGTAGGAAGCGATCTCAAAAGTATAAATTTGGTGAAGTCAAGGTTCAAACACTTACTCTCCGCCATATCAATGGACCCTGACGATGCAGTAGAAAATAGGCCTATTAAATAACACGGGTATAACGTCATAAATAGGCCACCCAACGCAAAAAGACATTTGGCCCCACTACAAGATTCATCGCGAGCAAAGTACTCAGTCAAGCCCCGACCGAACCTATCACCCTCAAAATCCTCAATCCATATTTCCTCGTGACTTAGATCTTAGTATAAACCCGCGTAAGAGCTAGGGCAGGTCCCCCAAGTACCTCGTGGCTCTCCGGGATCCTAGCAAGCAGCTCACTGGCTCAAGCACCTCACCTCTAATAGCACCACGTGTATTGCCTATACCCCTAAACGTGAGGGCATGCATTACACGTGTCCTATGTAAAACCATGAGGTCGCCAGCCAGCTGTTCGCTTGGTTTCCCTATAAATACCTCATTCCGACCTCAAAGACAGGGATCCGATTCAAGAGAGAAAGCAGAAGAGCTCTTATTGTCTCCCGGACCTAAAGCCCCCGGAGTTGAGTTCTTAAGGTCTTTGATCGAAGAAGAACGTTCTTGGAATAAGAACATCACCTGACTTCCTCTAAAGTCGACGACTGAAAAGCTCAAATCCTCGCGAGCCAAACATACCACCCCATCGCTTGGACTAATAAACGCTTAACCTGATCATCACCCCTCACGGTTAAGGCTTGTAGGTATTTCGATTCATTTTATTGTCATGATGAGGTAATAAGTACAGGTGAAATTCCACGATCGCGTCATTGGCGCCGTCTGTGGGAACCTTTCATGACGAGAGGTTCCGCGTAGCAATACGCTCTCTTTGCATTACGTTCCTTCAATTCCCTTTATCACATTCTTTTGTACGTCTTTTCTCTCTTCACTCTTCGTAGATCCTATTTAAAATAATAGTAGCGCTTATTTCCCTTTTAAACGCTAATGAATTTTGCAGGAATCACGAACTTTACACTATTCGGGGAGGAGTTCGGAAACCAGCATCATGATACAGAGGAAACCAACGGTCTCAACCTCAACATTCCTCCCAACGAGGAAGCCCTGCACAGCAGCAACGAGAACGTCCCTCAACAACTTCTATGGGACACTACGCAGTTACATCAAGTGAGTGTGTTGTACACGCCTGTCTCATGAGAGTTGAATGCAAATCCGAGTAGGGCCCACGATTTTAATTAAAATAAGCATAAAAATCCAAGATTAATCGTAGCCTTCCATTTTGATTCGATCAACGGCCAATATTTGTTAACATTTAACATTGTATGACTTGTTAACATGTTAAATGTTAACAAATATCGGTCGTTCGAATCAAGATGGAAGGCTGCGATTAATCCCAAATTTTAATAATTTATTTTTAATAAAAATATAGGACCCATGTGGAATATTACTCCACTCTCACAAGGGAGGGCGTGTGATTCACAACGCCCATGTAACTAATCAAATCCTGATGATGAGCAAAACGTGGGAACTGTTTAATATTTTTGGTGCCAATTTATACCAATTTCCTTTTTAAAAATATTTTTGGTCAGATCATAATCAATTAATTTGTTATGTGAAATATTTGAAAATCACTGATGATTTCATCCAAGCGGACGGTGAAGAAGAAGATGAAGCAAAATGAGTGTGAGAGACGTCGTTACCAACACTATAATCGATGGATTTGGGTAATGGTTTAGAAAATGTCATTAGCAGTTGAACTATTCGATGTTAGGAAGCAATATTGTAAATATGCAATTGTTGGTGCTGATGGCGATATGGGGATGCAAGAACCCCTGGACTTAAGTATTTTTTGGATTAATAGGCATCATGTATATTTACGTAAGTGATGTTATTTGATATGTGATGACGGAGATTCAGAAAATGGGAAGGATTGAGATGTTGACAATAGACGTGGTGCTAACGCGGACGCAATGGACTTCATTTTTTTTTATCAATTGTTAACGAATGAAGTTTAGGTCGGATATGTTCAATCACAATCACTGGGTAAAACCAAGTATTGGATTCCAACTTGTGAGGAATCGTTGAAGTCAGTTGTTGGTAAGAGGTTCCAAACATTAGACAATGGGATTGAGTTTTACAAGAAGTATGGGTCAGTTGTTGGGTTTGATATATGTATTGGTGGAGCACATACTCATCCAGGGGGCGAAACTTTTCTGCATCGCTACATGATGTGTAATAGGCATGGTTTTGCGCAAACGGTTGACCAACCGTGTGGGGTGTAAGGCTCACATATTTTTTGAAATTCAAAGGAATGGATGGGTACGAGATAGCTAGAATGGAGGATCGACATACGCGCCCCCTTAGGCAAGAAGCATGGAATGTGTCACCCCCCATCATTAATTTTTTAAATGACTTCATGTTGTTATTTGCCATTTAACCTTTTCTCTCTTTTAATATAATTACAAATTAGGCAAATATGTACTTCGTAAAGTAGTTTCAACCCTTTTCCCCTTTTAATACAAGGTAAGGTAGGAGTTTGAGTGACATCAGACCCTACTGATCCGTCACTCAAGAGCGTCCTTTCAGAAGAGAATCTGGATCTCAGGATGAGATACGAGAGTATCGTGGTTGAGGATGTGCCGAAGGTGTGCCACTTGCTCCAACTCATGACTTCGAGGTTCTAAAGACATGGAATGTTTCATAGGCTTTGGGGGAACTAGCCCAAGCAAAACAACATTTACTTCCGACATAAAGGGATCCAAATAAAATGGGATTGGTTATGGAAACTAGCAACGAATTCATCCCACATTTAACTCATGGACCATGGAATTGGTAATGCATTGATTAGGCATGATGATGGTTGCGGCCGATACAATGTAATATCTTAATGAAATCCTATCTTTAACTACAACTTTTCGCGGCTATTTATTATCCATTTTTGAGGTCATGGCTATGTACGCCCACATTGATAGATGAAGATGTACTGAATTTAAGGCTAATATAGTGTTATTTTTATAATTGCTTACTGAAAAATATTAATTTATATAAAATAAAAGCGATTGATATGTTTATTTCTATTGATTTATAGAAAAACACCAAGGCATAATATGATTTGTTGTGTGATCCACACTTCCCCAAATGAAAGGCTAAAATCTAGCCAAAAACATTCATTGAGTGGACAATATGAAAAATCCCTCGAAATGATGGAAAATGAGGTGGCAAACCAAGAGGCGAAAAGGCAAAGAATCTGCTACATTCAAGATCATCAAAATATATTAAAACATGAATCTTGATTGTAGTACAATTTATTCGGTTTCATTGATCGAGTTCCATCTTCAATAAACACATTTCCAACAACTTGCCAGATTTTGGATTGTTGTAAAGAACAACATTTTCGGTCCTCTTTCGAGCTGAATTAACGAACTTTTTCTTCAAGGATGTTGTATATACTTAAAATATCTTTCCAACAAGTGATAATAGACTTCAATCAGAATTTTATACAGTCCGGAGGATCCAAAATGTCGATGTGTCGCCTACTTGTTTTCTCCTTTGAGAGTCCGTTTGGCTAGGGCTCATATGGTAATATGATCACATCATTCCCTCTCACTTTCCTATGAAAAGGTTGAACTTAAGTAACACACTATTGATTGGTCTTGAAATCATAACATCGTTCAGATAATAGAAATTAAAATAAAATGATTTGTACGTAGTTAACAACTCGTGTATATCTTTGTCTTTTAGATCAGATACGAAAAACTTCGTCTTGTGATTCCTTGAAATGGTGGTGTTGCAATAATAATATGGCTGAGATGACCGACCTAACGTTTAGATTTGTTTACTATTATGACGATTAATTCACCACTAAACTTGATGCTTTGACTCATAAGACGAATGTCCAGTTTCTGCACGCTCTCAACAATGGAATAAAGTGCATAAAGCAGAACTGATGATTCAAAAGTAGTTGTAGGTTTCCTCAAGGAGATATTCTATAGATTTGGAGTTCCAAAAGAACTAATCAGTGATAAAGGGACCCATTTCTACAATAAGACTGTGAGTGCACTCTTAAAGAAATATCATGTGACTCAGAGGGTGTCTACTGCATACCACCCCCAAACCAATGGGCAAGATGAGGTGTCTAATCACGAGATAAATACTATCTTGGAGAAGACTGTTGCCCCGAATAGGAAGGATTGGTGTGTCATACTTGATGATGCTCTATGGGCTTATCGAACGGCTTACAAGACTCCCATTGGGATGTCTCCGTTTAGATTAGTCTATAGAAAGGCTTGCCATCTTCCTGTCGAGCTCGAACATAAAACATATTGGGCGGTGAAGCAGTGCAACATGCAGATTGATGAAGTTGGGGAGTTCAGGAAACTACAGCTGCAGGAGTTGGAAGAGTTTAGACTGGATGCCTATGATAACTCCGTCACCTACAAGGAGAAGACAAAGGCATGACACGATAAACATATCTAGCGAAAGGACCTCAAAGTTGGGGAAAAGGTCCTTCTATTTCAATCGCGCCTACAACTCTTCGCAGGTAAGCTTCGTTCTAGATGGACAGGGCCATATGTGATCACTAATGGCTTTTCTCATGGTGCAGTGGAGCTACTCAATGAGAGGAATTGAGACATCTTCAAGGTAAATAATCATAGAGTAAAACCATATTTTGAAAGCTTTGTCAAACAGGACGGTGATGAGTTGGTTTTTACTGAACCAAGTGCTGAGGATCATTAGGGAGCCATAACGTCGAGCCAACGACGGTAACTAAAGGCGCTGCTTGGGAGGCAACCCAAAGTAATAGTTTAGGTATTATTTTTCTTTCTGCAATTAAGTTTTTTTAGTATATTTTTGGTTTGGTTCGGTATGCTAACATTGGCAGGGAGAAAGAACAAAGGAAGATGACAGAAAAGCAGGTGGCTGCCCCGTCGCCAGCATGGGCTGCCCCGCGACCCTTTCCGGATAGAAAATTTTAAAGGGGCCCACACGGCCCCCACATGCTACCCTAATTTAACCCTATCTTCCCCTTTTCTTTTCTTTCCTATCACTATCAGCCACCCCGAAGCCTTCCTCTTTACCTCTATCTTCTTCCTCCTTCCTCAAGCTCCCTTTACAAAACCTCCATTGAAGCACCCTCTTCTAAGCTTTTAACCCCCACAAAATCTCCCATTCCCATCTTCTTTCTACATAACAACCACACCATATCTCCTCACTCTCCTAGATCTACACACAAATCGGCCATCCCAAAGGTTCTCAAGGGATTTCTTTCGGATCCACGCCGGAGTGAGAGACTTGGGACGTCGGAGAGCAGATCCGACGACGGAGTGCACAGATCCGGAAAATGTCCGGCCTCCCCGTCGCCAGTTGAGCCGCCCTGCGGCCAACCCATCGTCGGCCGCCCCGTCACCCTCCTTGGCTGCCCCGCGGCCTCTGCAGTAGCTCGTCGTTTGTGAGTTTTTCTTCACTTTCATTCTTGTTGGGTAATTCTCTTA
This sequence comes from Persicaria tinctoria, assembly GCA_037127255.1. Classification (NCBI taxonomy): domain Eukaryota; kingdom Viridiplantae; phylum Streptophyta; class Magnoliopsida; order Caryophyllales; family Polygonaceae; genus Persicaria; species Persicaria tinctoria. The sequence goes on along the minus strand of JBANSL010000004.1, from coordinate 23,339,845 downwards.
GCTCAGATTCATAATGTCTCGACCCCATGAAATGAGTCAAAATCAAAAGGAGAGGTGGACTGCTCTAAACACTAGAAATTTCTTTGTAACAAATTTTTTTCATGATCCTACCTTAAGATTATTACAGACGGATGTATGCACTAGGCAACTGTTAGAGCATGGGGGCTTACGACAGTTTTTAGGGAAGAATTTTTAGCGACTTTGAGTGTGGAGCGTACATCTATTGATTTTTGATTGCTTGGGAGAGATTTCACGCTATCGAAGGAGAGATTGGCATAGATTTTGGGTGTTACTGATGCGCCGACTGCTGGTTGGATTAATGTATGTAATGGAGAGGGCCCTGTGACTTTTCGGATGGCATCTACTAGGGTGCCTTTTGAGGCCAAGAAGGGCCAGTACAATTCCAGCATTCGCCATCCTGCATTACGACTGATTCACAAGGTTCTGGCGAACACCTTCTTTGCACAGGCTGAGGTCAACAAGATCTCGCTTAAAGATATGTCATTTCTGTGGTGTCTGACGCCAGAGAGCCCAGTGGTTATAGGTTGGGTGGATCTATTTCTGATGAACTCCAAGGACATTCTGGACAAGCGCAACAAGGCGACCATTAGCTTTGGGGGTCTTATCACTCTCATAGCTCACGCATGCATCGATGTGAGTGCTGTCTATGATGCTCAGCATGGCTCATTTCTATAAGATGAAGCCCAGCTGAGGAAAGCTGACCACCTGGAGGAAAGCTGACCACCTGGAGGGCAGGGCGCCGATGTGGATCTGGAGGGCAGGCCATCAGGGGAGGATTCAGTTGAGATTGCCCCGTCATCTCCCTTTTGGCCCTACAACAGCTGATTTTTATATGGGGGATGAGATGGATGAGGATGATGATGATGATGATGATGAGGAGGAGGCTCCGGATGCTGAGCAGGAAGATGCTGATGATGTTCACGGTGTTCAGACAGATATTGGAGGTAGTGGAGCTGGACCTTCTGGCACAACTGTTGCTGGTCCAAACTACTCCGCACTGGAGCAGAGGATGGCCGATATGTGTCTCCTTCAGGACACGATGTGGGAGCATCAACAGATGATGTCGCGTCGCCAGGACGCCATGTGGGAGCACCAGCAGCAGATGTCCCAGCGTCAGGACGTGATGTGGAACCAACAGCTATTTGTGGAGGTCGGCGACATTCTTCGGGATGTCCGTGGCTGGACTGCTCGCCTGGAGAATGTCTCTGAGAGCCAGGCAGCGATTCGACGGATGTAGGAGCAGATGTGGCAGAGGCAGGAAGATTTCTATCGATATGCGTATCCACAGTTTCCGCCTTACCCGCCGCCACCACCTCCTCAGTGAGCATGTCAGTTGTTTCTTTTCTTTTCCCTTTTCTTTTTATTTTGATGTTTTTGTTCTCTTTTCTACATTGAGGACAATGTCAGAACTAAGTGTGGGGGAGAAGACTTGTCACATCTGTATTTTCGTTCTAAGTTGCACTACATTTTGATTTTTAAGTCTGCATGTTTATTTCTATGGGTTGTATGCATGTCAGAACTAAGTGTGGGGGAGAAGACTTGTCACATCTGCATGTTTTAGTTCTTGAATTATTAGGAATCGGTCTTATTTCCCCATATGGGTGCCGTTTGTCCTCCATTTTATCTATTGAGATCTATGCCCCATGATGTGCTTGGATTGTTGAAGCCTTCGATATATGTTTCCTATACTATTTGGTGGGCATGATTGATTAATGATTGAGCACATAAAATCTTGAATTTTTGGGTGATCTTGAAATTCTAGACATGTCCTGGTGAGCTTATTTTGGCCTATTCAGGACTACACTTTATTGAGTCCTCTTGCTTGTTGTGTGTACTCTCTTCCATTACTTCCTCTTTGGCTTGCATTTATATATCTTGTTCAAGGCTGCATATTATGATTTCTGCACATGACTTAAACATGATTGAGGCACCTTTATTAGCCTTATTTGACTCTCTTCCCACCTTACATATTATCCTCTGCTTGATGCCAGTTTGAGCCTAATTGCCTATTCTTTTGTAGCTCCACAAAATGTTTCCATAGCCAATGATAGCCTGACCCCATCCGGGAATTTAGGAATAGTTGGTGAATATCTATATTGTGGATGATGGTTTTTAGTGGTGGATTGCATGATTGAGGTGTATTTATGAGATGTTTGATTCTTGCTAGTACATTCATTACTTGGGACCTAAGGAGGATAAAATTCACTTAGGGGCAAAAGTCAAGGAAAATAATTTTGATAACTCCCTCCCTTGATGGAAATTGGAATAAATGTTTCAAGGGCGTTGACAGGATATTTTGTGTCAAAAGCCTTGGAGCATTAACAGTTGATGAAATACAAAACCTATATTATTTGTCCGAATATTATTTTATCTTATTATATACTTTCGTTATATTATATGTATATGTTGGACTAACCATTTCAGGAAGTATATTCGAGATTATCTCTTTCCTTTGGCGCATATGAGGAGATCTTATTCAAAAACGGATCATGGCTTCGAAGTGTCCTTATATAGAAGATTGAAGATCAAGCCTGATTCTAGAGCCGTTGGTGAAGATTCTCAGGCGCTATTCCACTCTTATATAAAGGAAAGAAAGAAGAAGACAGAGACAACAAGTGCTACACGAGTTTTTAATCATCAAGCGATTCTGTCTTCCAAAGTGTCTATCTACTAAGCGCTCAAAGAGTTTGTTGTTTATTTCAAAGCCTTTGAGAGTCACTGTGAGCTTATAGGATATATTTATTTAAGTGTTACTCGAGAGTTTATAACTCGGGAAGTTGCACTAGGCTATTGATTTGTGAGAGTAAGAGGATTGTACTAGATAGCTAAGAGAGGTGGGGCTCTTCTAGATTGGTCTAGGACTCCAAGGGAACGTGAGTTGACTAGATTACAATTGTATAGGAGAGAGGCTTCTCGGTGAGCTATTAGGATCCTAAGCTAAGCGAATCAATAAAGCCTTTGAATCCTAGGGTTGTGGAAGAACCCTAGGCGGGGACGTAGGCCAAGTTGTGCTGAACCTCGTAAACAATTACTCGTGTCCTTTACTTATTGCTTTACCTTATTTCCGCACTTGGTTCGAATTGTTTAACTTTGTGATTCAGGTTTATCTCAAAGGTTTTGGTACAAGCTCCAAAAGTCTTGAGACTTTCTGCGAAAAACGGGCATACTCTATTCAACCCTCCTTCTAGAGTACTTCTTATTACATTGTTTTTACATTATCGAACCTTCAACTGGTATCAGAGCTTTACTCACTGTTTTTGATCTAACAATCTTGTGAGTTTTCGATCATGTCTGGTGAAGCAAGCGGAGGATTTGCACAGGGAAGGTCCACAAGCAGACCACCACTATTTGTAGAAAACAACTTTGTCCACTGGAGATCTTTGATGAAGATGTTCATCATAGACCAAGATCTAGAGCTTTACCAACGTTGACTCTCTCGGCAAGAGCTTTACCAACGTTGAGAAAGTAAGGAAGATACTGAGGTGCCTTCCAAAGGAGAAATGGGGTCCAAAAGTAACAGCTATAGAGGAAGCCCAGGACCTCACTCCTCTACCCCTTGATGACCTTCTTGGAAAGCTGATCACGCATAAGATGATCCTTAATGAAGACGATGGAGAACTTCCATCTAGCACTAAGAACTTGGCACTCAAGTCTAAGAAGGATGAGCCCAAGGATGGATCTGATTCCAAAGATGAGGATGACGATGAGGATGATCCTTTTGCTCTTATCACAAGAGGCCTTGCTAGAATTCTCAAAATGAAGAAGCAATTCAACAACAAGGATGGATCAGAGTCTTCAAAATTTCGAGGTAAGCCTCAATACAACAAGTATGAAAAGAAGACTAAACCGTTGTCTTGTTTTGAATGTGGTGAAACAGATCATCTTGTGAAGGACTGCCCTCAAAAGACAAAGAGCCAGCCCAAGAAAGGTGACAAATGGAAGAAGAAAGCCATGGTGGCTACTTGGAGTGATTCCGACTCTGACTCCGACGATGAGAATGCCAACATTTGTCTTATGGCCTCAGAAGATGAATTCCACGATGAAAAGCTTGAAGCTACTGTAAGAGAGCTTATGGCAAGTCCAAAAGAGGTACTATCGGAATTCCTTTCTAATATGATTGCCAATGAAGAGAAGCTTATTGCTCAAACTAACATTCTTATTAAGAGAATTGTGGACCAGGAAAGAACTATTGAGGATCTGTCTATGAGGGTCAAAGGTCTTGAAACTTCTTATTCGGGTCTTGACATTAAAGTCAAGACGCTTGACTCAGAGAAATCTGAACTCAAGCAAGATCTCTCCTCTCTAAGAAATGAGCATCATGACTTAGAGAACGAGAAGATCTCCCTGAATAATAAGATTCTAGACCAACAGACAGCCCTCATAAGTTTTACCAAATCCAAAGGCACTCTCGATAAGATGTTGGGTGAGCAACAAAGCTCTCTAAACAAAAGTGGTATTGGTTACAATCCAAAGTTTTTAAAGAAGCAACACATTACCACTTTTGTAAAGGCAAAAGGAAGCAGAACCTCTCCTATATGTCACCATTGTGCTAGAAAGGGACTTGTAAAAGACACCTGCCCTTATAGAAGAAAGGATTCATACATTATTCGTAATACATTTCCTGTTCATTTAAGAAAAGAACGGATAACACAAGTTTGGGTCCCAAAAGGCACTATTTTACCAAATATGGTTTACCCCAACAATGGATCCAAATTTTCTTATTGGTCTAGCCACAAAGGTTGATGCTTGTCTTGCAGGAGATCACCAAGGTGAAAGAACACAAATGGATTATTGATAGTGGATGTTCGAGGCATATGAGTGGGAAGAGTTCTCTCTTTCATGATCTAAAGGAGCAATCCACGGGAACAATCACTCTTGGTGACAAAGGGAAATGCGACATCGTTGGTATTGGTAGTGTTGGAAGTGATTCCAGCCATAGTATTAAAAATGTCTATCTTGTTAATGGTTTAAAGTATAATCTGCTTAGTGTTTCTCAATTATGTGATAGTGGTAACAATGTCAGATTTAACAAGAAAAGATGTATAGTGTGCAGAGAAGATACAGGTGAAGTTATTCTGACTGCATATCGTTACAACAATATATACGCCGTAAATGCTGATTAAGTGGCACAAGGAAGCTTAACCTGTCTAAAGGCTTTGACGGACGATCCAAAGCTCTGGCACAGGAGACTAGGTCATGTGAGTCCACATACGCTACATAAGCTTGTGTCCAAAGGGCTTGTAAGAGGGCTACCTGAGATGGACTTCAAAGGTATTGACATGTGCAACGCATGCACACGAGGTAAACAAACACGTAGCTCTTTCAAACCCAAAAAGGTTGTAAGTTCTTCTAGACCCCTTGAACTTTTACATATGGATTTATGGGTCCTATGCGAGTCGAATCTCCCAATGGTAAAAATACATGCTAGTTGTCGTTGATGATTTTTCTAGATATACGTGGGTTGCTTTTTTGAAAGAAAAATCAGAGGCCTTATTTGAGTTTTCAAAACTTTGTAAGGAGTTGCAAACTTTAAGAAATGAGCCCATAGTGTCTATTCGGAGTGATCATGGTAGGGAGTTTGATCAACTTCAATTTGATTTGTTTTGTGCTAAATATGGCATCTCCCACAACTTCTCTGCTCCTAGGCCACCTCAACAAAACGGGGTTGTGGAACGCAAGAACCGCACTTTAGAGGATATGGCCAGGACTATGCTTTTAGAAGTAGGTTCACCTACAATTTATCACTTCGATTGATGAATTTGATCCTTGTTTCAGCCTCTAGTTCTTGTCTTTTCCTATCAATGTCCTTGTCCAGATCTTAGGTAAATTACAAGTCCTACGAGTCCTAGCAACCCTTATCTCTAAATAACCCTAACACGGTTAAGATTCAACCTAGAGATAGCATTAAGATTATGAATTAACCAAGGTACACATAATATCAAGCTACGAGTCGATATTCAACATGTATTCAACTTCCTACACATCCAATTAGTCCTACGAGTCCTAAAGGGATATGATTGCCACTTGGGTTAAGGTTCGCTACGAGGAATCTACAAAACCCTAGCAATTGAATGAATCTACTCTAACTAGTCGGCCAGGCCAGAGAGAATAAAACAGATTCAAGCAATTAAGCACAAAGAATTCAAAACATTGGAATAGGAATAAGAACTAGATTAAGAAACTCACAATTCAACAATCAAAGATCCAAATCGTAGGCGAAACCTCGAGAGTTTAGTTGCTCATGCTCAACGGCGCTCTCAACAATGGAATAAAGTGCATAAGATGAATGAAAATAATAACTAGAAAAGCCTTCAAATAACTAGAAAAGCCTTCAATAGTCTTTAGAAAGTCGGCCAAATAACTAGACTAAAACCCTAAGTAAAGTCCGATGTCGAATGTCTAGTTTCTGCACGGGCCGCGAGGCGGCCGGCGATCAGCGAAGTCCTCCGTTTCTGCCTTCGAGCCGCGGGGCGGCTAGCGTCCTGCGGGGCGGCCTGCGATTCTTCCGAGCTGCTTCTTCTTTGTCTTCGCAGCTTCTCTACTCTTCTTTAGATTATTTTCGCTCTTTTCCGATTCATTCCACCTCCGATCTACTTTACTTGAAATAAACCATAAAATCATGTAGATTCCGCCTCTTCTAACTCAACAAGTAATTATGTAAATTCAACTAAATAAATGCAATATTCACAACTAAACTATGCTAAATGCAATCTATTATGCAACACTAAATATGCTCTATCAGATGACTTAAAAAAAATATTATGCACCTTTGTCTTGTATGAATCTATCAAAGCGGAAATAACCTACGCTCATATTTGACGCCTTCTTATGTTTGATTGAACTTTGTAAAAGTCACTGGGACAATCAATCCAAGCCTATGAGAGATGAATCTTCCTCACCTAATTCAAGTCCTGATGGAAGCAACAAGATCAAGAAGGAAAAGGTGAAGAAAACACCAAAACTACTAGGACCAATGGAGCCACCTAAATCAAGAAAACACCAAAACTACTAGGACCAGTGGAAGCAACAAGATCAAGAAGGAAAAGGTGAAGAAAAGATGCATAGCATATCAAATGAGCAAGAAGTTTCTCTTATCCACTACCACTATTTGAAAAACCAATCCAAGAGAAATGGAAAAAAAAATCACAATTTAAGACAAGTAGACCTTAAGAAGAAACAACCAAAGAAGAACAACAAAGAGTAGCTTCAGTAAATGATGAATGATCTAGAATGAAAGAAAAATGGAATGATTCTCAATGCTACCCCTCTATTTTACTTTTATGAACAAACATTGTAACTAGCACATCTTCAATGTTTTATCTTCAATCACAAAAGTTGAAGCAAGTCCTAGAAACGATAAAGAACACATACACTATTTAATAATAGATTTCAAAATACAACAAATATAGAGTTAGAAACGAACATGAATATTAATATCAAATTATGAACAACAAAAAAAGAATATTGCAAACACATAAAATCACTAGAGGAAAGAACAATAAAGAAAGGACAACAAAAAAGACACCAACAAAATAAACCTACCATTAAACGAAAAAACGAAAATAGGCAAAAAAAAAAGAGAGAAAAAAAAAGTCAAACGAAAATATAAAAATCTATACATGGAATATATGCAGAATTGGTAGAAATGGCATATAGACATAAATTGAAGTCTACTGCAAAATAGAAAGAATACACATGATCGCTCTTTTAGAAACAAAAACTGAAACACCAACCATAGAAAAAGAAATCTATACATGAAATATATGCAGAATTGGTAGAAATAACATATAGATAGAAATTTAAGTCTTTTGCAAAATAGAAAGAATACATATGATCTCTCTCTTAAAAACAAAATATGAAAGACCACCCATAGAAAAGACTCGGAAAAAGTCGAGATATGATCACATGATATGGACACCTGCTAAGGTGCTATAGGGAGAACGAGAGGACTATGTATCCTCTAAAAAAGCTACGAGGTATGAAATGAAAAATTACATATCAATAATTTGTTATAATTAACTACTAAAATAATTTAAGAATCATTAACATTGCAATCTTTCTGGTTTATGGCTCCTCCAAATGAAACAGACAAGCAAAGTTTTTGCAAGACCATCCAAGTAGAAATACATATATAAAAAATCTCATGAATTACTTATTGTGGGAAACCTAAATGAAATACAAGATAGAATGAAAAAGGAAGGATGAGTCGAATCACATCCGAATAGATATAAGATACATTACAAACATTAAAGACTCATACTTATCACATGATATACCAAGCACAGAGAACACATTCACATGGTAAAAGAATAAGAAAAGAAATAATAATATCTTTGAAAAACACACCATCCCACACGCGCGTGCCCCCCATCTACTTCACTTTCAGATCGACGGAAGCTTCATCATACCTGTTGTGATGGCGATCAGAAAATCAACCAGATCTAACGATTGAAGAACTAGAATCAAGTTTCCATCCATAGATTCCTAGAAAAAAAAACCGAATTTCAATATGAATCCAACACGTGAATTCATCGTCTGAGTCCACCTTGAATTTCCATCTCTGGATATTTCGATGAAACAGCCATAGCCAAACTGCAAGGAATTTCGGATTCATTCATCAATTGCAAGGAATCAAAGCATCAAGGAGTAGATTGCGAGAACCAGTGTCCAAGGAATCTGACAATCAGGAATCAATTGCGAGAACTCTGGAGCAACGATAAGACACGCAGTGTAGGAATCAAGGTATGTCGCATAACTTTCAACCTAAATTTGAATGTCTGACGATCAATTGCAAATCTAAATTATCAATTCAATAGCCTAGGGGTTAATTGTTGTTAACCGATATAGAGTAATTTGTTATTTGGAATCTGATTGTGCGGGGTAATAGGATATTGACTTGTCGATCTGTGTGTCTGGATACATAATTTGATGTTGAATCCAAAATCAGGTGTTGATTGTGACATTGGAATATCTGAATTCATTGCAAACAGGTGCTGAAATATGGATTTGAAAATTCTGAAAGTCTGTTTTGGAGGAGAGTTGAGGATGACAAATGGGTATTGCGAGTATGTTGGTGAAATTGTATCTAAGGCATTTGTCATCAAACAGACTATTGAATTGCAAGCATTGACAGAGCTGATTGGTAGTAGATTTAATATTTGCCTAGCTACATATGAGGTCTAGTTAAGCCACTTGCATCATTTGCAAAAGTTGAAAGATCCGTTTATAATCAGCAAAGATGACGATCTAAGGGCTTTCATGGATATAAATGATTCACCTCAAGTTGAATGGTCATTGCCATTGAATGTATTAGCAAAGAAAAGGATGAATGGGAATCATATAACAAATTCAGTTCAACAAACAAGTGTGGTGACAGATTCTGATGATTGCTTTCAAGGTACAAGTGTTGATGACACCTTGGCTCTTGCTACTACTAGTTTTGCAGAGGAAGAGACAGAGCATACAATGACAGATATCAAAATGAAGGCATCAGTGAGAATGAAATAGACGAGCTCGATTTCATTAATGTTGGGCAGATTTTTGAGTCAAAAAATCAGTTAAAGAATGTATTGGCTAACATGGTAATTAAGGAGAACTTCCAGTTTTGAGTAGATCAACAACAAAAAAATACAAGGTTGTGTGTATTGATGATAAATGCAAGTGGACAATGCTAGGTACATGTTTGAAGAATTCAAGATACTTTGAAGTAAGAAGGGTGAACGAAGAGCACACATGTTCATTCTCAGCTAGGTGTAAGGAACGACGGAAACCATCATACCAAGCTATAGCAGAAAAGATGAAGATCGGGTATAATCTATAAAAATCATGTTATTTACTACTATCTGTCATCAAATATTCAATATATTTTCATATGTAAAACACATTTACTGCAGTACATGCTGGAATAGGTGAAAAAAGGAAGTTGTGTTTAAGCTTGTCTACAAAATTTAGAAGTTTTGTGCAAATTTGATTGCATATACCTCTAGACAAGGTAATGCTTACTTACTATGTGTAATGAATGAAGGTATGAAGGGGTGACAAAAGGGCCAGATGCCATACAAATTAAGAATGCAATGCAAAAGGAATTTAGGCAAGATGTGAGCTACTGGAAGGCTTGGAAAGCAAAAGAAGAAGCACAAAACATGATAAGAGGGACTCCAGAGGGAAACTATGAAATGTTACCTTCATACTTCCACATTATGCAACAACTAAATCCAAGGACATATGCTTGCCTTGAGATTGATGGATATAGCAGGTTCAAGTATGCATTCCTATCATTCGGAGCTTCCATTAAGAGATTCCAAGCGACGAGAAAGGTAAGAACTATATAAATTGTTATAATAAACATTTTATAAATAAAATAATGTAACAAATGTAATATGCATTATCTAGGTTATCATGGTGGATGCTGCATTTTTACATGGAAAATATCGAGGGGTTCTCATCTCAGCAACCACACAGGATGCTAACAGGCATGTGTACCCTATAGCATTTGGAGTGGCGGACTCAGAGAACGACAATGCATGGAAGTGGTTCATCCAGAGATTGGCTCTCATGATACCAGACTCAAATGAGCTAGTATTTGCATCTGATAGGCACCCGAGCATCAACAAAGTTTTGAATGAAGTATACAGTTCAGCAAAGCATGTAATATGCACACGACATCTGAAACAGAATATAAAGGCAAGATTAAAAAATCGAGGGGTCAACCACTTTGTCACCAAAGCATCAGAAAGCTACACAATAAGGGAATTTGAAAGCAACTTCCAAAGCATATGCAACATCAACAAGGAGATTGGCAAATACCTGGAGGACGTAGATTTTCAGAAGTGGGCAAGGGCACACTTCCAGGGAGACAGGTACAATATTATGACAACAAATAATGCAGAGTGTATAAATGCAATATTGAAAGAAGCTCGAGGATACCCCATTGTTGCACTGTTTCAGTATATCAGAAACAAAATGGCAGACTGGTTCACTGAGCATAGAGAAGCAGCGTCAAAGAACACTGATTTGCCCCCTAAAGTGATAGAGATTTTACAGGCAAGGTATGACCGGTCAGGAAGGTATGAAGTGAAGGTGTTGAATGAGACATAATATCAAGTAGATGGGGGGAAATTTACAGGAGTGGTTGATTTGGGGCGTAGGACATGCAGCTGCAGGGTATTTGATGTCGATCATATGCTGTGTGTCCATGCTATTGCTGCAATTCAGCAGATGAAGCTAAATATAACTGATTTTGTAAGTGAATACTACAAGATTCAATCTTGGTGCTTGGAATACCAAGAAACCATATACTCGGTGCCTTTTAAGGACAACTGTTACGTCCCAGACGAAATCAGAAACATCAAATGTCTTCCTCCAACAGTCCGGAAGAAAAGTGGGAGGCCAAAAAAATGCAGGATTTCGTCGTTTGGGGAACGGAAAAAGAGGAACGTGACATACAAGTGTGGCACTTGCGGGGAGAAAGGCCATAACACGATAACATGCCCCACCAAAGCATCGATCATCACATACATAGAAGATGAAACATGAAATTTTATAGGAAATTACATACTCCCTCCGTTAAGAAAAACATGTCGTTTTAGGAGTAAAATCTTGTTAAGAAAAACATGTCGTTTTAGGTATTTTGGTGTTCACTTTCCAAAATTATCCTTGTCATGATTAGATATTTGTTAGTTGTAGTTTTCAATAAAGTGAAAAAGTAAAGTAATAATTAGGGGTATAAGTGTATTTTTGTTTGCTTTTATTTGATTTCTTAAAAAATGTGCAAATGTCTAAAACGACATGTTTTAATTAACGGAGGGAGTATCATTTGTCAAGTCGTTACACTTTATTTTTGAATATAGGATAATATAATAAGATCTTAGTAGATACATGGTGAAAGTGTTTTTTGGCATATAGTCATAGAATTTACATGGATTTATACAGTCAAATATGAATTTATACACATATTGTTGGCAGCTGAGCGACTTTGAGAGATGAACATGTTGCGAGAAGAGTTAGAAACTTCACAGCTCAGGTTGTGACACAACTTTGGACTGGGATTTTGACCAAAATAAAGGACTGTTATATTGATTCCACAATGCAATTACAATAACAAAGTGCGGAATTTGTAGACAAAATGGAATTCTGAATGAAAATAGATTATCCAAGCTCTAAAGCAATAGTTCTTAGCAACTGAACAAGTGGTAGATACCATAAAATACGCAAATTTATCATAGGCACAAAATGAGAGAATACAAGCTCTAAAGGCTAAGTATTGTTGGGATATCAAGTCCTACGTAATGTCAACTAGATACAATCAAGGGTCTAAATATCGCCTATCAGGGTCGTATCGGTTAGGAGTAAAACTGATATATCGGGGATATATCGGAATATATCGGATTTATCGATTTCGATAATTTTTACTTATAAATATTATATTTATACTTCAAAATATAAAAATACACTTGGAAAAATAATATTTAAATTGCAACATCGCTTTAACTCATCCTCCATAGCCATAATAGTTCAGAATTGGTAAATGGAGTGCATTGGAATGGAACCAAAACTTCCTGATGTTGTAGCAGCAGAACACAGTAAGTCATTCACACACTTATCAATCAGTAAACATAAAATATAAAAAACACTTATCAATCAGTAAACATAAAATATAGTAGTGTATTTTTATATTTTGAAGAAGTGGAATCAAAACATCACGATGTTTCAGCAATAACAAATCTCTCATCGACCAAATCGAAAACAAAAATTATCACTATTCTCTCAAATTCAGAAACCAGAACACAGTAAGTCATTCACACACTTATCAATCAGTAAACATCTAACCCATTCATTCAACCAGAGCAACCGGTCGAAACCAAATCGAAATTTCTGAGCTATCTATCGAATTTCAGGTTTCAGAAATTGAAATTTCAGAGCTTTATCTAACCCGTTCATTCAACCAGAGCAACCGGTCGAAACCAAATCGAAATTTCAACCTAAATCGAAAGAGGAATTGAAAGAGGGTTTACTTACTGATTTGAAGATGAGCGCTGCGACTGCAAGGGGAGCGAGGTCGCCGACGGGTGAGGGAAGCGAGGTCGCCGACGGGTGAGGGAAGCGAGGTCGCCGGCAGACAAGGGAAGTGAGACAGTCGGAGAATCAGGCACAGGTGAACAGCGACGAACGACGGATGAGGGAAACCGGTAGCGAGGTCACCAGCGAAATGATGAATGCAAAGGAGATGAAGATGACCTAACCCACTCGGCAATGGCAGCAGCTGTTCAGCGTTTCGAAGAGAAAATCCTCGCCTAGGCGCCCATCAAATTTTTTTTAATTATAAAACGACGTCGTTTGTGAGCTATCGATATATCGGTCAAGCCGATATTGACCGATATATCCCCGTTGACCCGATATTATCCGTTGACCGATAATTTCCAACCGATACGTCGATATCGTAGCGGGTTCTATATATCCCCGATATATCGGCCGATATATCCGATATTTAGAACACTGGATACAATAGATACAAAATCAGAGCATACAAGCTCTAAACTGCTTATAATAGCCGCCAGTACGAGTATCCAAAACAAAGAACAACGGATAAAAACAGATTACATAGGACACACAATCCAACACTTCTTATAAAGCTCGATAGCCAGCTTCTCACGGTATGCTTGAACGTGGTCGTCATCAAATGCATATATATTCTGACCAAAAGCTAACTCTTCAATGGCTTTGATAGTAAATACACCACAGCTACCCCTAAAAAAGAAACACAATGTAAGACCAAATGAAAAGGCATCATCAGAAACAATAAATTCAAACGAGACTCAAAATAACAAATGCACATACCCATCACTGTTTTGTGGAAGATCACGGAATCGCTCAAGCTTGAAAGGAGATTCAACGATGTCTCCCAAATGTGAAAACCGGCCCGATTCTTTCAAAATTGCAGGTAGCATAACACATAGCGGTTCCAGATGTGACTGCAGCTGCTCCTTAGAGTAAATAAAAACGCTGGAATCACACACATTAACCTTCCCTTGAATCAAATCAATTTGCAAAGCCACCCAGTGTTTATTTTGGATGTTGTAAGGTGCATAGACGGTATTTGTAGCAACCCAAGACTTCCCACAGAATCTTGGCAACAGCCCGTGAACATAACAAAAAAAAAACAGAGGTAAAAGGCATTACTCCCATTTTATAGCGCTTGAAAAAACCCATTGGTGAATTTCGCAGACCACACCCAATCCATTATCACAATCCCAATGTATCTCTCACCATTGTCAGCAATGTACTTCCTAAAGTGAGACAATGCATCTCCTATATGCTAAACACAAATAAATAATGATGAAAATTAATATATAGGTCAACGGATAACAAAAAGATAAAAATGAAAAATGTTATAAGTTATAACACAGTATACATACATCATCACGAAGCCACTGATTCCCAACAAGTTCAGAGAAGAATGACTTGTCCATCAAAATCTCATTGCCTTGAATCTGAGGACAATCATTGCTACGCAAACAAAGCCACAAAAATCAAATAATAAAAATAGACAAAGTGAGTAAAAAGGGAAATTAAAGAATAAAGAAAAAGAATAATAAATCAGTACAAATATATGTGTTGAAAACAAAGGATAAAAACATGTCAAAATGAAAGAAGATGGAACCACTTAGTCATCAGAATTGAGCCAATCATAAAACTGTTTTCGATCTTCCAATTCGTAATACGAATGCTTAGGCCTCTTTGGCATTGCACGCTTCTTGAAACCTCAAGTGTATGGAGAACCCAACGAAGCAGCCACTCTGCCAACTCTAGTAGATCTTCTAGTCGGAGCAACTAAAACCTTAGGATTGGGAGAAGTTTTAATCTTGGGAAGATCAGAGGACTGTGGGGAGGGGGAGTTTTGTGAGGTAGGATCAGAAATGTGGATAATAGGACGGGAATGAGGCTCATTATCAGAGAATGGAAGCTTGGACTCCACCATAACTGCATCAATGTCACCAGATTTAACAATAAATGGGGTCTTGGAAGCACCCTTGTTGGACTGGAGAAGTGAGATGATGAAGTCAACCTTGGATTCAAGAGTATCATGCTTAACATGAAGGGAATCAATCTTAGAATGTAGTGATTGACACTTGGAGTGTAAGGAATCGAATTCTGATTGGACACGATCAAACTTGGAATAGATAGCATTGACCGCTGATTTCACAGTCATAACTCTCGCCTCAGCACGCATAACACATTCGCCAATCAACGCCAACTGTTGTGTAATCCGGGGTAGACATTCTGTATCCAGAGGGGTGATTTCAGAGTTGCCAACACCCATATCCTTGTCACCAGAGTGCACTTCATCTCTTTTCTTCTGCAACTGCTCAGTTTCAAACAATGGGACACCTCCAAATGATCCAGCAACACCAGTAGAAGCAGCCTCATTCAACTTAGCAGAAGCCCTCTCAGTCAACTTAGCAGAAGCAACCTCCTTCAACTTAGCAGCAGCAATTGCATGCTTAAGACTAAGTTTCTTGCTGTGATAAGAAACCTTTGCAGGAGACTGATTTGAGCCAGGTTTCTCTAGATCAGACACACATTTGGATACTATAGCATCAGCAACACATTCCGTCTGTTGTCGGCCAGAAACAACGTACGGAGACATCGAACTCTTCCGCTTCCTAGATGGACCAGCCAATTCAAGCACATCAAAGGAGGCATCATGTTGTTGGTCAGACACAACAACAGGGGACATAGAGCTCTTCCGCTTCCTAGATGGACCCGACAATGCAAGCGCAATAGAAGGAGAGGACACCTTAGATCGTGTGCATGTAGCTACGGAATGAGGAGAGAGAGCAACCATATTCTGAGTTGCAGACGGAACCACTTGATCAAAAACCCTAGGGGAGTGACTATTTTGGTGAGTCAGATCGATAATGGGTTCGAATGCTGGGATAGGTGCCCTTCCAGATGCTTTTTGAGTCAACCAATTGAGATATGCATCAACCTTTGAGTCCTTTTTCTCACCAGATAAACACATCAAGGGGCAGTCCAAATACTCGTCGTAGGTGGGATAGATAGTATCCTTCAAATGAACAAAGAAAACAAAAATGTCACCATGTCATAATAAACAACATAATCAACATATGAAATAAGGTAAAAATAGATAACAAATAAAAAGAAAATGAAACTAGAACAAAGAAAAAAAAAAGATAAAGAATACCGTGCAAGTGTTAGAAAACCCAAGCTCAATAATCCGAGCAGTGATGTTCTTAGAGGATGACAAAGACCATTTAAGGTAAGACCTATCATTGTCATCTGGCACATAGGTGCAGCTAATGATGCTTGGGACCTTGGGAAAAGCCTCCAAGATCCAAACCTAGGATAAAAACAACATAAAAAGGCCAAATGTAAGAAAACTGATACAAAATGAAAAAAACAGAATACATTAAATTCATGGAAAAAAATATAGGGACAAATTGAAATAGATGACAAACCTGCAAAGCGAGTGGAAACCCTAAAAGATTATAGCCAGACCTTACCTTGGGAACTTTCTCCTTACTAGACTTCTTGGGAGTTTTCTTAGCAAGCTTAGCGAGTTTGCGTGAAGAGAAACGGTTGACCTTCATCAAGGATGTAATAGTTTCTACGTAAACTAATCTACCCAATGGATAATCATTTAAACGACTAAGATCAGAAGCAAGTGCCACAACCTGATCCCTAACACATCTATCCCTATGGGTTAACAAAATCCCATCAATTATCAATATATATGCAATGAGCAACTTCTTTGGTGAATTTTTGGGTGTTTTACATAAAAGAGCCACCAACTCATCAAACTTAATTTCATCTACACCTAAAACAGTTTTGGTATCGATAGAAGGGATGTCAACAGGGTGATTAGAGTAACATTCCAGACCACTTACAGCAGCAAACTCAGACATTGAAAACCGACACGGATGGGATGATTCCAATTTAAACCACATTTCCCGAAATTTTGAGGTTTTAAGTTCATTAATCATGAAATGATTCAAAAGTTGTTGGGACAATCTCATATTATGGCCAAACTAGATAATACGACGAAGAAAAGAAGATGACAACGATGACCAATCAGAAGCAGACAATTCCTTCTCTATAATAGGAATCACATCAACCCGGGAGTAAAGATTATACTTCCCATGATAAGTATCACGATCTGGACGAACATAACAAATACCTACATATAACAAACAACTATTGGAATCCACTAAAAAATATATAAGCATTATATAACAAGGAAATGCACAAAGTTAAAAAGAGA
This sequence comes from Persicaria tinctoria, assembly GCA_037127255.1. Lineage (NCBI taxonomy): Eukaryota > Viridiplantae > Streptophyta > Magnoliopsida > Caryophyllales > Polygonaceae > Persicaria > Persicaria tinctoria. Next base: position 23,322,543 of record JBANSL010000004.1, on the reverse strand, counting down.
GAAAAGGAAGGGAAGTGACAAACCGGACAAGACAAGTCCCCTTTTTCATCACCAGCAGTAAGCATGAGAGCTGGAAACAGCAAGACGAATGACACAATATCAGCAAATGCAAACAAGTTCTAATAAGGCCATTATTTCATCCAAAATAACAAAAACAATGTTACCTAAATAAAAGCAATAAAACAAACTAGCACCAACATTAATAACAACTACATGAAACCAAAAACCACACACAAAGACAACTAGATGCCATCACTGTGTTCAACACATCAAAAAAAGAAAGGCAACTAGATGCCATCCCTGTAATCAAACACGAGGTCATCTGAATGGGAACATTTACATCAAACAAGATGCCACCACAGATCAAGAACAACTAGATGTCAGCAAACCTCATACACAAAAGACAACTGTATGCAATGACTGTCATCAAACATCAGTTCATTTTGAATGGGAAAATTGACAACAAACATCAAGGATGCCTTGTTTGTATTCAAGCAAAACAACCAAAAACCATCAACAACACAAAATCCACAAAATATGCAGACATGCAGACATACAGAACAACAATCTGGAATCAAGCAACAAAATTGAAGAATAAAAACAACTATCAACTCAACCCCTAATTTCTCAGTAAATAACGAAGCAATAAAAGGAATCAACAACAATGTGAATTGAAGTGGACACAGATAAGTTGAATCAAGAAGACTATAAGCTACTAAATGGCATCAAACACAAAGAATGAACCGCAATGTACAAGATATGGCCACATAACTCAACCAATTTCAAAACCCTAACTCGGACTAAAAAACCAAAAACACTCGAAAACCAACAAATCAACATAAAATCGAATACAGAGTACGAATATACGGTAGGTTTGAACGAAAACAACATTAATAAATAGAGATATACCTGGAGAACCTTCCATCTGACACGAAAATGGAAGAACAACACCACGAGGAAAAGGCGATGCCAGAAAACGACTACGAAACCAAAAAAAAAGAAGAAAACAAAGAGCAGTTAGAGAAGGAGAGGACAGATACAGCATAAGAGGAATTTAACAACGACTGGAAGAGGAGGAATCGAGGAAGAAGATGAATCGCCCACCACCTGAGAGCGAGTTTCCTCAAAAATGGCGATTTCTGGAGAGAAGAGAGAGGAGAGAGTAAAGCTGCTAAACGCTTAAAAAAAATTAAATGGGTGTTACAACGGCCAATAAAAAAAGTCAATATGCTATTAACCTAATTAGATTAGGAAAAGGTGATATTTCAGCAAATTTTCTCAATTCTAAATTATTTCCACGAGGTTGTATCAGGTAGAAAAAACAAGAAAAAGTATAAAAGAAATAGGCAAAAATGCATAAAACCACTCTTTATTCTTTGTTGTTTGCAAATAACCACCCCTTATTAAAAAAACTGTCAAATAACCACTCGTTAAATATAGGTTGGTTGATTTGAAAATGAAAGATCAAGTGATTGTAATTATAAAATGTAATAAATTGGAATCTCCATAAAAAAAATTAACGGAAATTTCGCCTGGTACCCCTGAGGTATTTTCTATTTCGTGTGGTATACAAAAGATTGATAAAATTCGCCCAATACCCCTGAATTTTGTAAGTATTTTTCCTCGTGCCCCTGGTCAATTAAAACTAACAGTCTAAACAAGCTATCTATCCGTTAGTTTGTTGCATCTGAAGGACGGTCAGGAGGAGGGAAGTCATGAACGAAGAAACCATAGGAGAGGAGAGCCGACCGGAGAAGCATGAATCGCCGGCAACGAGAGTCCAAGGAGAGTGAAGCCGTTCCTAGAGGACATATAGAGAAACGAAGGAATTGGAGAAGCAGGTTCGACGTTCGACCTGGAGGAGAAGGAGAAGGAGGGCTCGCGTCCTTGAATCGGCGACAACCAAGGCCGTCGTCAGAGGCACCGTATGGGTGGTGGATGCGTTGCTCGACTCGCCAGAGGTGGTGGTGGAGACGCCAGCCAGGTACGTCGATTTAGGGTTTCGGTTTGTGTTTGCAATTTAGGGTTTCGATTTGAGTTTTGATTTGTGATTAGTTCGAATTGGGTTTGGATTGTAGATAAAGGCTCTTGGAATTGGGGTTTGGGATTAGATTTAAAGATCAATTTGATTGTAGATGGAGCCTTTTGTTTCATACCTATTTTGAATTGGGGTTTAGGGGTTAGATTTTGAATTGGGGGTTTAGATTTCGAATTAGTGATATGAGTTGTTTATTTTGATTATTTAGTTGTTTGATATGAGTTTCATTTATGTCAATGAAATTCAGCAGACCTAGCCTCAAGAATTGAAAAAAGAACGAGTTTCATCTGAAAATGGAATTGAATTGAAGTTCCCAAGATTTCTACAAAATCTCTGGGATTTTCTCATTCTGGACGTAGTTGGGTTTGGCTAAAATCTGGTTGTGATAGGACCACTTTCTTAAAGGTTACAAGTTTTAATGGATCTTTTCATTCTGGATGGTGATCATCCTGGGTGTAGCTAGGTTATGTAAGGTTGGTTTTAATGGATCTTTTCATTCGAATGGCTGCTGTCATTCGAATGAAATGTTTGCTCTTCTGAATTGGTTATTCTTTTGAAATTCAGCAACCTACTCCCTTGCATCTATGAGTTTCATTTTTGCGGTTGTGAAATGGTTTCTGTTCTGAAATGGTTGTTATCATTCGAATTGCATTGAATGAGACAACAAGTTTTTGTTGTTCTGAAATGTTTGTTGTTCTTCGGTAGGTGGCCATGTTTTTATATCATGACCATTGTTAAGGTGGTTGTCAATTTGTCATGTAATACTTGCAAGCCTATTAGCTCAAAAGGCAGAGCAATGTGTGAATACACATAGACGAGGGTTCAAATCCCTCATAGGCTAATTTCTCAAAACGCAACTGAAATGTTCTTCAAAGAAGCGCTATAAAATTTAGTTCTTTTCTCTAGCTTGTATAAAAATAGAGTTAGCATTAGTCATAAGCACAATGCTCTTGTTTTCTCAAAGTATCTCCTCAAGAAGATGAGGGGCTTGCTGTAATTTGTAATTTACATATGTGTGGCTTATGTGGGATTCGAACCCACATCTTGTGCATAAGCACGATGCTCTACCAATTGAGCTAATAAGCCAAAATTTTCAAAGTAAAGGGCTAACATGTTCTATCTTTAATGAGTAAATGTTAGGCGAAATTGCAAGAAACCACCCTTTAAATAGGGTTGTTTGCAGAAAACCACCCTTTAAATTTATTTTTGCGGCAAACCACCCTCTAAATATAGTAGTTTGCGACAAACCACCCTTTAAAATACATTCATTTTAAAAAACCACCCATCAACACTTTTAATTAAAAATCTATTAATTAAACCAAAATTACTCTTTTACCCCCCAAAATATATATTATATTTCAAGGTGATTAGAAAGAAAATAAATTATATTTGTATGCTTTTAATTGCAGTTTAATGAATGACATTACATTTGAAATCTCTTCTTTTCTTTTCTCAAACATTATGTTTGAAATCATTGGAATCTATATTTAAATCTTTATTTATTATATTAAATCTATATATAATATTAATTTATAAGAATTTAAGATGATGTGTCATCTATATCTACTATTAATATATAAGTCTTTATGATGATTTGAAATAAACCACTACAATTATATTTTTTTAAATCTTCAAGATATCCTAAAATTTTTTAAACCAATGAGTTTAATTCAATACGTTGAATTAATATATAATCTATATCTATATCTAAATATTTATATATTATATTAAGTGAAAACATTTTTTAATGTTTATTCTCTCCTTGGATTGATATAAAATTATATTTAGTTAAATATTTTAAATAAGGTTACAATCGCTATATTGATAACGCAAAAATATAACAAAATTTTCTTTCTAACATCCTTAAAAGAAAATATATATATATATATATATATATATATATATATATTAAGGGGTAAAAAGGTAATTTCGATTTACTTGATAATTTTTAATGAAAAGTGATGATGGGTGGTGTTTTTTAAATGAATGTATTTTAAAGGGTGGTTTGCCGCAAACTACAATATTTAAAGGGTGGTTTCCTGCAAACTACCCTATTTAAAGGGTTGTTTCCTGCAATTTCGCCTAAATGTTAACAGCTAAATCAAATCCTAACACATATACTATTCACCAGCATAAAAATATGTCCATCCCTATTGTTGTCATGCTATTTTTAAATTGAGTTCAGTTCTATATTTGTACTACTGTTATGATATTTTGAATCTTGAATCTTTAGCCTAGCATTATATTTCTGAGATTGCTACGAAAATATCAACCAAAAGACATGCAATGGCCTTCTTCTCATAATTATAACCTTTCCAATGAACTTATAGAGTAGAAAATCAGCGGGGGGAGATTTTTAAAAATTAAGAAAACTATAAACAACATGTTCTCCCATAGACTGGGGAGGTAGAATCAATAGTATTAAAATCAAGGAGAATTGCTAACCTATGGAAAATATCACACAAATGGAAATTATCTAGCGATTAAAAAAAATCACACCAATGGAAAATATCTGTTTATCCCCCTAGTTGTCTGGGGTCGTGCAAAGCTTTTTCTTTCCCTAAGCACACAAGGAGCATCAACATCAGTGAGAAAGTTATAGAAATATATATATATATATATATATATATATATATATATATATATATATATATATATATATGGTATAGAAAGACCTTCAATCACTTCAACTTAATCACACACAAATCACATTGTATCTAAATAATGGGGTAAAAAATAAACCAAATACATACTATTTGAGATTGCTTTACAAATATATATAAAGGTAATTAAAGAACTACTAAAATGGTTTTTACATTGGAATAGTGTATTGAGAAAATGCAGTGTTATGCACATATGAATGAAACTAGTGAAACGTACTGAAGGGTATGAATTGTATTCACATCAATTCAGTCTCCAACTAATGTGTATGGGGATTCAGTACGTATTAGCTTAAATTGAAGCTAGGTAAGAACAGTACACACATATATACAGAAGGAAGGGATCGAAAGAGGCGAAAGAAATGAAGTTACCGGAAGGAGGGAGGAGAGTGGAAGAGAAGAGAAAAAGCCAAATGCCAAAACAAGAATAACTCGCAATGCAGGACTCAATTACTATCTGGCTCAGCTCCACTGCGGCACTGCATCAAAATCCAAAACCCCTATATCTACTCACAAAATTCACAATCGATCGAAACAACTAACCCTAACCCTAAATCCTTGAATTTATAATACACATATCTGCTTCGAGTTACCACTAACCATGTATGCGACTCCGCCTACCTCGCGCAGCGAAACTCGCTGCCTCCGTCGTCCCAAGTCATCGGTCTCGTTCTCCCCGATCCGGTCACCTCCTCTTTTCTATTCTCTGTATTGACAAGGCTTGAAAAACAAAGAAAGAAGAAAACGCGTGCTCTTTAATTTTTTATCACGATTTCTATTTAGCGCAGGTTAAATTTCCGTTTAGCGCATGGTAAACTGGTCGCAACGACCAAATGTTAGTGGGTCGTTGCGACCGATTTTTTTTTTTTACAAAATATATATGGTCGCAACGACCAGAACCTAGGGTGGTCGCAGCGACCAAGAGTTTTTATCTCGGGTCTTTAAAGAACCGAGCTAAAAACCTACACTCTATTTTATGGGAAATATAAATGAAACCGGGCTAAAAAGGTGAATTAAAGAAAAGAAATAGAGAGAAGAACAGAGCCGCTTGTCTTCTCCCCAAAACTCATGGGCATTGTAATGTAGGTTCATTATTTCGCTTCAATTGGATGATGTACGGGGGAGCGGTGTCCGAGGCGACGAAGTACAAGGAGCTCGTTGCAGAGGGGAGCGGAGGTGGAAGGATCGGAGGATTTGACGGTGAAATGGCACGGGAAGGCGGAATCAGTTTTGGGAAGGGCGAGGTGGACGGTGGCGGAGGTGCCCTTGCCGATTGGGATGCCGCAGGCCCACTCCATTGGACTTTTTAGCGATTATAATTTATCGCCAAAATTCATAGTCGGTTGCAGGGATTTGGGGAGGAAGAGGTGTGTGTGGAAGGGAGGGTTTGATTTAATGGGAACGAATTGGGGTTTTTTTTTTTAGGATTCTTCGACCGAAACGATTGGATTTGGGGTTGGAGGTCAAAGGAGAGGGATTATTGTCCAATCCCACCTCAATCGTCACCGCTAGGGCTGATATACGAGCTAACGAGCTCGAGTAGTGGGTGTTCAAACTCGGCTCGTTTACAAACGAGCCGAGCTCGAGTTCGAGCCTCATTTTCTCGAGTCGAGCTCGAGCTACTCACAAAATGTAGATCTGTGATTCAAAGTGAATGGAGTCCAAAAGGCAAAGCGGCTGATAGACTCTTTAGAAGAAGAGGTTAAATAAAACCTAGGGATAGAACTGTAATTTCACCTACGAAACGAGATATACGCCTTATTTACAAGGGATTAAATAAAACCTATTTACATGGGGTTAAATAAAACATAGGGGGGAGAACAGTAATTTCACCCATAAAATGAGCTATACGAGCTACTCGAGCCGAGCTCGAGCTCAGAATTCTGCTCAAGCTTGGCTCATATTTAATTCGAGCGAGCCCGAGTCGAGCTTTTTCTGAGCCGAGCTCGAGCTACTCGGCTCAAGTAACAGCCCTAGTCACCGCTGCCGACTTCCTCTCCAATGGACAATGGAGATTGACAAGGGTTTGAGAAAGCCCGAGAAGGAGGAGGGTAGATGTTGTAATTTTACTGAAATAAAAGGCTAATTAATTAATGTTCTAAAAGGTACTTCAACATGCTCTAAAAAGCATAGGCCTTTTTTATTATTCAATTTCCTTTTTTCCAAAGAAAACGGGTCTGTTAGTGTTGACGGGGAGGGGCATGAGACGAAATCTGCATAAACCTCAGGGTTATTATGCGAAATATGTTAAAGTCTTGTACACCTCGCGAAATACCCTATACTTCAGGGGTACCTCGCGAAAAATCCAAAAAATTAATCATATATAATTATAAATAAACCGGGTCATTTGGGTCAATCGGGTCAAAATTACCGGGTCAATTGGGTCACCAGGTCGAAACCCAAATTACCCGAAAATTTTTCGAATTTTCGGGTATAATTGTCTTTTCATATTAAATTAAGTGAGGTTTAAAAAAAAGAGTATGGATGGTTAGTTGCAAATAACCTATATTTAATGGGTGATTATTTGACAATTTTTTAATAAATGGTGGTTATTTGCAAACAACAATGAATAATGGATGGTTTCATGCATTTTTTACCAGAGAAATATGCACCACGAAAGGACATGTCATAACAGGAGAAGAAAATATAAGAGCAAAATATCAGAAAATTGGCCCATTGCCTAGTTATAAACTAGCGTGACAGCCTAACACGGGCGCCCATTAAGGAATATTGGGGTAAATGACAAACTAGCGCAACTGAACATAGGACCGAGACAAACCAATTGAAATTAAAATGTTTAGCGAACCCAAACCAACCGGGTAAAATTGGCCTATTGCCTTGTTACAAAACACAGAATTCAAATGAGGGAAATCTGGCTTGATTCCTGCTTCATAATCCCTTTGAGAACTACACTACAAAGCTACAAAGAAAACCTTGAATATTACAAAGGAAAAGAAAATCATGTCGGCATTAACAACACCTTTTACTTCCCCATGTACAAGGGATGAGTGCCCTGAATCAGCTGTGCTGCTTTTGGAATCCACCAGATTTGCAATAACAAACCAGTCAGAACAGATAACATATAGCTCAATTTTGTCAATCACCTCCTGCCTGTGCGTGGTTTGGGTCTCGTAGATCTCTGTCACAACAGATACCATCATATAATGATAACACAATCAACTTAACAATAACAAAAACAACCAATGAGCCCATTTTCGTTTCTGCAAATGGAATTGGCAGTGAACCAAACTCACTTTCCACCGATTAGTGTTAACTTATGATCAATAAAGCCGTTGGGACAAAAAATTACTACCTCCGATCCAAAAAGGTTGTCGTTTGACTTTTTAACACGTATTTTAAGGAACTAAAAACTATATAATATATTAAATTTTTTATTATTATTTTTTTATAATCTAATACTTATTACCAACAAATATTAAGTTGTAAAAAAATAATTTAAAAAAAGTTGATATTTTATATAGTTTTTAGCTCCTTAAAATACGTGTTAAAAAGTCAAACGACATCCTTTTTGGATCGGAGGTAGTATTCATTTTGCAAATTAGTACCCCATTAATGTGGTTCTTGAAAGCTGAGATGGCCCATTTATCGGTTTATGAGAAGCATCCATCTTTAATACTACCTCCGTTTGGTAATATAAGTCCACTGACTTTTTTGCACGTTTTTAAGAAGTTAAAAACTATATAAAATAATATATTTTTTAATAATTTTTTTACATAATTATATAGAGTACTTATTAGTAATATATATAAGACTATGTAAAACAATCAATAAAAAAAATATTATTTTTATATAGTTTTTAACTCCTTAAAAAACGTGTCAAAAAGTCAATGGACTTAAATTTCCAAACGGAGGGAGTATATATTTTTACTGTCATACACAATACTTAACATGCATTGTAGCTATTCTATGGCCAAAATACCAAACTAGTATTTAAAACTGGCAATGTTGGACATTTGGGTATTTAAAAACTCCGATGCCAAATTGATATTTAAAATTGCACCGATGGACAAACTGATATTTTTTCTGGTCGGAATTTTGGTTTTCATGCGCATGACTCCTACGTGTGTTCTGAATCCTTTTTGTTTAGCTTGGACCGGTTTAATTATGATAAAATTATAATTATTTTAATTATAATATTATACAAACAAAAATTGGTTCAATATTTTTTTTTTAAGAAAAAACGATTCAATAGGGATTCCGATCTTTTATTAGGAGAAATAAACCGGTCCAGCCTAAACAAAAAGGGTTCAGGATACGCGTGTAGGAGTCACACGCATGAAAACCGAAATTCCTACGAGAAAAAAAATACCAATTTGTCCATCGGTGCAGTTTTAAATACCAATTTGGCACCAGTCTTTTTAAATACCCAAGTATCCAACGTTGTCCGTTTTAAATACCAATTTGGTATTTTGGCCGCTATTCTATCAAAGTAACATGAAACAACTAACATAGAGAAGGTATTAAATGAAGGAATTAACTTACTGATGTGGTTCCAATGCTTGCTCCTGATCCTGTTGCAGCACCTGTAGATTGTAAATGAATACTTATACCTAGGCAAGGGAAGTGACTAACATATGGGAAACAAAAGACCGAAAGGGGTTCCAATAGTGCATACAGTCCACAAAAAATGTGTATGGCCAAATCACGCTGATCAAATAGTAAAATCATGTCAGTTTTATTAAAACATTCGCAAAAGACTTCATGACATCAGTTAGCAATTCTTAAATGAAAACACTAAAGTTGAAAGCAGAACAAATTCCATTCTTCTGAATCAAAGTCCTAACATAATGACACAAGACCAAGGGCAAACACTTTAGGCAGGAAATATAGTATATAAGATGATAATGTGAAATTTATGTAGGTAAATACAACAAAAAGTACCTGAAGCAATTGGCGTAAACAAAGGTGTTGAAGTAGAAGACGCGAGATTGGGAAATGGTGTTTGGGGCGAAGGACTGGGAGCTGGAAAGAGAGAAGATGCAGGAGTGGAAGCAGTAGCAGGTGTTGCAAATAGAACAGATGAGGATGCAGGAGCTGAAGGAGTTGAAGACGAAGCACCAAAAAGAGAAAAGCCAGTTCCAGTTGACGATGGCAATGCTGTTGAAGATGCCTGAGGAGCAGTTGATGGCCCAGAAGGAGTCACTGAGCTGGAAAACAATCCAGCAGCTTGAGTTGATGGTTGGGGTAACGCAGGCAAATGCAATGTTGGATGGACCCTCCTAGCAGCAGCTTCTTGCCTTGCAGTTTCACGCCTATCTGCCTCTAAAAAAGGATCATTACCTTCTCCTCTTTTACGCTGATCAGAAAGATAAGCTGCTCTCATGGATCCAATGTACTGATGAATGCTTTCTACCTAAAGCAGATAACAAAGTAAGACAATAAGCATTCATAAAATGGATCTAAATCACACAAGTGTATAATTTTCAAAGACATGAACACGAGAACTCTAATCTCATATGTTCTTGTAGGAAAATAGTACTTATGCTTAGGGATAAGAGCACAGGAATCAGGGGTTTTACCTTAGCAGCCACATGTATAAAAAAGTCATGCACATTTGATATGACTTTGGGAAGAGACTGCAACAGTGAGTTGGAATTTGAAAAATTCTGTTCAGAATCTAAGAAAACAAGCTGCTCCAATTCTTCAATCCACTGCCTACATTCACCAAGAAACTTCTCAAATCTAGCAACTGTTTTCTGCATAAATACAGATGGTTTTTTTGGCAGCCCGCTGTAGAAATCAACAACAGGTCCCAACGAGTGAGCTGCTGGTTGAGTAATAGCACTGTGAGTAGTTGTTGCTCCAGGAGCTTGAGATCCCACACTGGTATTTGAGACACCGCCGGTTTTTGGGTGGAGAAACCTTGGCCGAAGCATCATAAAGGAACGAACTGCAACTTCAGTGTTCCACAACATGTCTTTCACCATGGTCATCAACTCTTGCAGAACAGCCTTTTGTCTTTCCAAGGAAGTGTTAATTCCTCCAAGTTCCTATTAGGAGACAAACGGAAGAGACATAAGCAATGGCAGATAAAAAGGTCAGCAAGGGTGAAACCTATAAGGTCTCAAATGTATATACGATAGCAAGTGATCATTAGCTTATACATCTCTCTCAGCAATTCATGACTAACTGATTTTATTTTCCTACTCTTTTTGTTTGAAAAAGATAAATTGAAAAATGAAGTGCAGCATGATCCTCCAAAAAACAAAACAGCCCATTACGCTCAATAAAATCTCAAATGCCTGCTACTGCAAATTATTCGAATCCATTCCTCTCTAAACCACCTATGTCTCTCACATTCTCAAACTTCTACTAAAGACACTATGTTTTAGTTCTCAACTCCTTCATACAGTTGACCACAATCTACATCCCCAGAGTGTATTTGGGCCCAAAATTAAATCATTGTCAAAGAAACCCAATTTCAATCTGCACCAGAGTAGGGGAAAAATCTTTGATCCTAGGAGCAGGATCAAGAAGGAGAAACAAGTCCCAAAAAGCGCCCATTCAACCTAACTCGATAATCAACTCAATTTTCTGTCCAACGCAAAGTCCAAAGTAGGATTTAATTGAAACCCAAGAAATACTCCAAATGCACGAGAAAAATCCAGCCTATTAAGGCGTCAAATTGGTCATTAATTCCAACCATAGCTCATAATACAAGAGCACTCGCTCTACACTTGAATATAAAAAAGCCTTTAACAAAATTTGAACACGTCAATACATCTAGTGAACAATTTAACCAGCAGATTATACTTTATAGATCAAAATAGCAGACTACAGCTTAAGCTTGAGTTGAGAAATAGACAAGAAAGATTGTAGCAGCAGCAATTACGGTATTTTGCAATCAACAAGGAGAAAGAACCTGCACAACATGACCAGCATCAATCTCGAACGCATCATTGGAGACTGAAGAATCAAAGAGACGACCGCATTGATCTAATCGCTGGCTCTCGTCTCTGTACTCCAATATTTTCTCCCTAACCAAAAAGAAGGAAACTATCAGTAAACCAAAAACACTCAATTGGCAAAGAATTTATCAATAATTCATACAAAGGAACAAAAAAAGAAACACACATACTCAATTTGCAAAAGGACTTTCTGCGAATCAGGGTGAAGATCTGCCCACTTGGTGCCATAACTGGCCGGCGCCCTATCCTTAGTGAAAAGAAAGAGCTGCTGCGGCTGCGGCTGCGGCTGCTGTAGTTGTTGAAATTGCAGCGGTTGCTGCGAAAAAAAGCTCGGTTGTTGCTGCTGCTGTTGTTGCTGTGGTTGATTTGGGAATTGAAACGGTGATGGCTGTTGTTGCTGGGGAGTAGAGAATAGGGACATTTTCGTAGGATTGGATCTTTGATTTGAGGAGTCGAAAGATAGATTCTTGCAGAAATTTGGGGCTGAATTTGCCCCAAATTTGGCGCGTCAGCGTAGAAGGGAAGAAGGGTTTTTGTCGAAATTAAAAACCCTAGTACGAGGGAAAATGAGGAACTCAAAGAACTGAGTAGACGACTCTAACGATCTAGGTGGGCCGGATCATGTTTCATCACCGAGTAAGGAGTAAGGAGTGACTAATTGGCTTAAACACCATCCAATTATATATATATATATATATATGGGCAAAGCTTAAAATGTAAAATTAAAATTTGCTTATGGTGTAAAATTTTCTAATTGGCTTAATTTTTGTAAGTAAATTGTTAATGGGCCTAATTGAATTACTAGTTGTCCTAATTTAATTAGTAAAATGTCAACTTCATGTGCCCTGCCCCATGCGTGTGTCCCTGTGCCCCCACTTTGCCCCCCCTTCTCGGGCCAGTTTTTTTTTTCCCTTCTATTCCAGGATTTTTTTTTCGTGTTAACACTTTCTGTTGTTCAAGTATAACTTGATGTTGTGCACATATAACATCCTGGTGTGCAAATATAACGTTATGTTGTGCAGACATAATAATTCATTACGTGGAAAATAGGTAAATAGGCATATTTCAATTATAAAAATTTATAATTGAAATATGCTTAATTTATGGGTAAATGAGCCTAATTTTATGTTTGGGGGGGGGGGGGGGTAGGTGGGGCAGTGTCACCCCGTTTTTACGGTATGCAATGTTTATTTTAAACGGGCTTATCGTCTATTTGTTTTCAAGCATTTAACAATTTCAAATTAAAGTGCATAAATAAGATTAAAATGTGCAAATATAATATTATGTTGTGCAAATATAACATTATGTTGTGCAAATATAATAGGCTTTTAAATTAAAGTGCATAAATAAGATTAAAATGTGCAAATATAATGTTATGTTATGCAAATATAACATTATGATGTGCAAATATAATAGGTTTTTAAATTAAAGTTCATAAATAATATTAAAATGTTATGTTGTGCAAATATAACATTATGATGTGCATATATATATAATAGGTTTTTAAATTAAAGTTCATAAATAAGATTAAAATGTGCAAATATAATGTTATGTTGTGCTAATATAACATTATGGTGTGCATATATAATAGGCTTTTAAATTAAAGTGCATAAATAAGATTAAAATGTGCAAATATAATGCTATGTTGTGCAAATATAACATTATGGTGTGCATATATAATAGGCTTTTTAATTAAAGTGAATAAATAAGATTAAAATGTGCATAACTAAGATTATGTTGTGCATGATTAGCAATTTGCGATTGTTGCGCCCTTGTCTATTATGTAACCTATGTGGGATTTGAACCCACATCTTTGTGCAAACGCGCATTGCTCTACCAATTGAGCTAATATGCTAAATTATGATTTTCATGCTAAAATAGAAGAACATAATCGAACTAAAACATATCACAATAAAATTATAAAATCCAATTAGCTCATGATTCACAAACAATTTGACAATGCTATAAACATGAAATTAGCTCCAAATAAACCCAACAACACAACTATTTCATCAATTTCAATCAATTTGGATGTTGGCAAAAGAAACCCCAAATTCTAAAATATATCGCAATAAAATTCTAAAATCCAATTAGATCATGATTCATAAACAATTTGACAATGCTATAAACATGAAATTAGCTCCAAATCAACCCAACAACACAACCATATCATCAATTTCAGTCAATTTGGCTTTAGGCAAAAAACCCAAAATTCTAAAGCATATCGCAATATAAAATTCTAAAATCCAATTAGCTCATGATCCATAAACAATTTGACAATGATATGAACATGAAATTAGCTCAAAATCAACCCAACAAGACAACCATATAATCAATTTCAATCAATTTGGCTTTCGGCAAAAAGCCCCAAATTACGCTCCTAAATCAAACCTTATATTTTGAATCTCAACCTAAATCATTCAAACAATCTAAATAATTGTAATAAAAAAGTTTAGGGTTAGAAATCATACCAAATTCGAGTTTAAACAAGGAGAAAAATCGGGATTTCGAATGTATTCCGAGCCAAAAGAACCGAATAGCACTGTTCGGGAAGATGGGCTCGGTGTGAGCTCGGCTGGGCAAGAACAAAGGGGGTTCCAGTCTCGGGGGGTGCGCCTGGGTGAGAGGGTTCGAGCGGGTGGGGGCTGGTGGCCGGAGGTGGCTCGTGGGTGGCGTGGGAGGCCGAGACAGTGGTGGCTTGAACAAGGCGGGAAAGGTTCGGTGATGGTGCAACTGGGCTCGAACCCAGCCAAGTCCGGTCTCGAGGGATACACCTGAGTGAGGGGGTTCGAGAGGATGGGGGCTGGTGGCCGGAGGTGGCTCGTGGGTGGCGTGGGAGGCCGAGACAGTGGTGGCTCGAACAAGGCGGGAAAGGTTTGGTGATGGTGCAACTGGGCTCGAACCAAGCCAAGTCCGCGCTCGGGGGGTGCGCACAGGGGTGGGCTCGAGTGCAGCTAGGGGCAGGTGGGCGGAGGTGGCTTGAGGTGGGTGTGGGAGGCCGAGAGAGAAGGCGCTACTAGGGGCCTGTGGTCTTCGTTCGAAAATGGGACGAGCGCGTGTTTTGATTAAAAAAACTAAATTTTACACCTTAAGCAATTTTACTTCCTAAGGATATTTTACATTTTAACTATTCTCTCTCTCTCTCTCTATATATATATATATATATATAGGCAAAGGTTCAAATGTAAAATTGCCTTAGGGGTTAAAATTTGGCTTAAGGTGTAAAATTTCAATTTATAGACAAATTGCATCCAAAATAAGTAATTTCAATGGACCGGCCCACGTTTCACTGTTAACATGCTCCATTTTCTTAACCACACCTCTTTGTCCTCCTCATCCCGTCTTTCATCTTCAGTCCCTCTCGATTTCAGTCAAATTTGCTACTCACATGGCATCAAGTGTGAATGATCTTTTTTTTGTGACATATCTGGAATTCTTCCTCATCTCCTTCAAAATTTGGTTTCATACGGTGGTGTGGTGGTCGCTTGGCTCGCCTTCGGAGCAGCTTCAATGGAGAACCACTGAGTTCCTCCCCAATTTAAGGCTTGAAATCATAAATCGATCACATCTGAATCCAATTCAGGGCGATATGGTTGAGAGAGAAACTCAGTAAATCTCAGCACGAGAGACACTTGTCAATTTCCCCCTAAACGTGTTCTCCATGGATTCCTCCTCCAAATCTCTTCCCTCCTTATCTTCTCCCATGCGCCTCCGAATGCGATCCTCCACCTCGATCTCACCATGAAAGCGTGCAGGCGGATCGTGCGCTCCCTGAGGAATCTCAAATGGCTGATCTCCGTCAAACGAGCTCGCGCTTCAGCCTACGCTAAATTCAACCTCAGTCCATCAAGTCCGATTTGTCTTTCTCCATCGGATTCACTCAATCAGCGATTTGCTTCCATCTCGATCTCCCTGATTCCCAACCTAATCGCTTGATCGATTTTTTAAGGTTGTCGCCGCCGCTGCACCGCCGTCGATGATCGCCGGGGCGAAGCTGTTGGAGTGATGAAGCTTGGCGATGTGGTGAGAAAGTGCAAGTACTCCCATGTTCATGTTATGTGGAGCATTTTGAAGGAGACTAAGAAAGTTGCAGCCATGGCATTTGCAAACTAAGAAAGGGATCAAACTCAGTTTTGGAAGGTTGTTTTGTAGTGTCTTGGTTTCAACTACTGTTTTTTTCTTACTGTGTGATGTGTGAATAGATGCTCAAGATGGTTGTAAATTTGTAAGGACTCACATCTGAGATCAGAAAAAACCCTAGCTTTCTTGAAGTTCTCCTCCTATGATCCAACCCCCAAATGTAGCAACTATAAAGTCATGAACACTTATGAGTCAACTTAAATAAAATCAAGTTTGCATATTGGTTAAGCTCAAACTTCCAATTGCTGGTAAATTCCACTGTACGGGACAAGGACTTCTTAAATTCATTTTCTGAAAAAACAAAAGATGGGGAATCATTAGTTGCATAACTGGTTTGGTTTGGTTCCATCCTTGATTATATGTCACTTTCTAGGTTGCTAGCACTACATTGTGTTTTTAGAGTTCTTGGATGATTTGTGTAAATATATCAACTGAGTTTGGATTCTACTACGTATTGAGTTCAGATTGCACAATTGGTATATAAAATTCCACTAATATGTCTTATTTTTGCACTTAATGTAGTTCAGATTGCACAATTGTGTTATGAAATTGCATTAATATATGCGCAAAGTACCATTAAGAGTTTATTAGCTCAAAATGGTAGAGCGATGTGTCATGCACAAAGATGCGGGTCCAAACCCCGCATAAGCTATTTATGATTGTGTTCTTATTCATCGGGGCGTCCGGGAAGCGAAGCTCCCCGACAGTGGTCTCGCTGACTTGTCGGGGGGGGGGGGGGGGGGTTAGGGGGTAGCGCCACCCCGCCTTTACAATATACAATGTTTATTTTAAACGGACTTATCGTCTATCTGTTTTTTACGTATAACAATTTCAAATTAAAGTGCACAAATAAGATTAAAAATGTGCAAGTATAATATTATGTTGTGCAAATATAACATTATGGTGTGCATATATAATATGCTTTTAAATTAAACTGCATAAATAAGATTAAAATGTGCAAATATAATATTATGTTGTGCAAATATAACATTATGGTGTGCATATTGACGAGAGGGTTTCTCGACCAAATAAATTTATAGTCAAGACCCCCGCTATAGTATAGGGGAGTCAGGTTCGTCCTCAGGAGAGAAGTCAGCGGTTCTAGGTTTAGTGTGTTTTGGGGTTCAGGGATAGCAGAAAAGGTGGGAGGTTGCTGTCGACTTCGAGTAAGACTTGGTCGATGTCGATGGATGGAGAGAGAATGGTGGTTGGTGTCGGTAGAATATGTGCCGAATAAAAAAAAATAAAAAATAAATAAAGATGCAAACTTCCAAGGTTAGGGATCACCACAACAATAAACATATGCGCAGATCATAAATCACATAAAGATGCATGCTTTATATCAAAGAATCAACTTTCGCAAATTCCAACAATTTAGGTGATAGAGGCTCTCGCATAAAAACCTAATTTGTTTCTACCTTTTCTTAATTAGGATTAGTCGGCTCTCGCAAATAAACCCTTATTACTATCCAATTCATAATAAGATCACTTTCGCTTCAATATCATGAATAAGGAATTTCCTCAACTCTCCCAAAGGATTAAGCACATAGGTAGATGATGATAAAGACATATAAATTCATGGATTTATAAATCAAACACACATATCTATGTTGGGATCACCCCAACTCTAGAAGAAGGAAAATTAGAAAGCAAACATGATGAAAGAAATTAACTTTGACATAAAATAAACTAAAACTTACAAAACCTTCCAAACGTTCCTCCTCTCTCTCCTCTCTCGCCTCCTCTCTCTCTCCTCCTCTCTCTCTCCCTCTCTCTCTCTCTCTCTCTCTCTCTCTCTCTCTCTCTCTCTCTCTCTCTCTATCCACCTCTTTGCGCCCTAAGACGACTTGACTTGAATTGAATGAATGAAAATCAGCCCCTAAGGCTTTATTTATAGTGATCAAACCCCGCTAATCAAGGAAATAATCATCTATCTATATCTACTTAAAGCTTAAAAGATAAATTAATTGCTTAAAGGAATTAAATCAAAAAGGAAAAGATAAATCTAAACTAGGTAAGTCTTCTTCATGTTGATAGATCTCCCTTCCATAGGTAGACTTGATCAAATTTGGATAGATCTTAGGCCATCTCGACTTCCTTCATGCCCAAGTAACTCCAAGTCGAGTAGGATTCGTCACAACCGAGTAACGCGTTTTCTGGAAGTCTACTCGATCTCGACAAGGGTCTAGTCGATCTCGAGTAGCCCTCGTCTGTCTCGAGTAGCCCTCGTCTGTCACGAGTAGGCCTCGTGTGTCTCGGGTGACTGGTGCTCGACAAGGCTCGTACATGGCTCGGAGGTCTAGTCGATCTCGAGTATCCCTACTTTGTATCGAGTAGGATTGGCTCATTGACTAGGTCTTCCCGGGTGGCTCTGCTCGACCGGCTCGGATCTGGACTCGGGGCTAGTCGATCTCGACAAGGCCTCTTCGAGATCGAGTAGGGTTCCGGGATCGGGTTGTCTCTGACTCAGTGTCCTCGATCAGCTCTGCTCGACAAGGTGTGGTCGACCAGCCCTCGTCGAGATCGAGTAGATGCTAGTCGATCTCGAGTAGAGTTCCTCTCAGCTTTCTGCTCTGTTCTTAAAACGCACTTTCCCGAGTCCTCGTATGTCGGATTGACACATATGACCATGCGTTGGAAAGATCTTTTCGAGGGCTACAACTCTCATGAAGACATCAAAGCTTGATTCAGAACGAAGAATGGTGAAAAATGGTCTTTTCTCCAGCTACACCATTCTTAGCTTCTCCATGAGTTTCCTTTAAGCTCCAAAGTGCGTCCGATTTCTGCGAAATATAACCAAAACTTGTGTAGACCTCCATATATTGCAAATAAGTGTAAACTACACATATTCTGTATTATTCTAACCCAAATGCATGCAATGTATGCAGAAATCGATATAAAAGTAAATGTAAAACATGACAAATTAGGCTCACAACACATATATAATAAGCTTTTAAATTAAAGTGCATAAATAAGATTAAAACGTGCAAATATAATATTATGTTATGCATATATAATAAGCTTTTAAATTAAAGTGCATAAATAAGATTAAAATGTGCAAATATAATATTATATTGTGCAAATATAATATTATGTTGTGCATATATAATAAGCTTTTAAATTAAAGTGCATAAATAAGATTAAAATGTGCAAATAGAATGTTATGTTGTGCAAATATAACAATATGGTGTGCATATATAATAGGCTTTTAAATTAAAGTGCATAAATAAGATTAAAATTTGCAAATATAATATTATGTTGTGCAAATATAACATTATATTGTGCATATATAATAGGCTTTTAAATTAAAGTGCATAAATAAGATTAAAATGTGCAAATATAATGTTATGTTATGCAAATATAATGTTATGTTGTGCAAATATAACATTATGTTGTGCAAATATAACATTATGTTGTGCATATATATATATATATATATATATATATATATATATATATATATATATATATATATATATATATATATAATAGGTTTTTAAATTAAAGTTCATAAATAAGATTAAAATGTTCAAATATAATGCTATGTTGTGCAAATATAACATTATGGTGTGCATATATAATAGGCTTTTAAATTAAAGTGCATAAATAAGATTAAAATGTGCATACAACAACAACAACAACAACCCAGTATATCCCGCAAAAGCAGGGTCTGAGGGGTCAGGATGTACGCACTCCTTCCCCGAGCAAGTCGAGAGAGTGTTTCCGATAGACCCAGAATAATAGGATACCAGAACAACAAGAAAGCATTACTCATAGAGGGAAAACAATATCAGAAACGAAGCATGAAGAAGACAGGAAAATAGCAATGACAATAGAGCAAAACATCAAGACCCAATACTCTATACATCTACGGCCCGAATGTGCATAATTAAGGTTAAAAAGTGCATAACTAAGATTATGTTGTGCACGATTAGCAATTTGCGATTGTTGCGCTCTTGTCTATTATGTAACCTATGTGGGATTTGAACTCACATCTTTATGCAGGCGCACATTGCTCTATCAATTGAGCTAATGGGATAAATTATGATTTTCATGCTAAAATAGAAGAACATAATCGATCTAAAGCATATCACAATAAAATTCTAAAATCCAACCAGCTCATGATTCACAAACAATTTGACAATGCTATGAACATGAAATTAGCTCCAAATCAACCCAGCAACACAACCATATCATCAATTTCAATCAATTTAGATGTTGGCAAAAAAAAATCCAAATTCTAAAATATATCGCAATAAAATTCTAAAATCCAATTAGATCATGATCCATAAACAATTTGGCAATGCTATATATATGAAATTAACTCCAAATCAACCCAAGAACACAACCATATCATCAATTTCAGTCAATTTGGCTTTTGGCAAAAAATCCCAAATTCTAAAGCATATCGCAATATAAAATTCTAAAATCCAATTAGATCATGATCCATAAACAATTTGACAATGATCTGAGCATGAAATTAGCTCAAAATCAACCCAACAAGACAACCATATCATCAATTTCAATCAATTTGGCTTTTGGCAAAAAGCCCCAAATTACGCTCCTAAATAAAACCCTATATTTTGAATCTCAACCTAAATAATTCAAACAATCTAAATAATTATAATAAACAAGTTTAGGTTAGAAATCATACCAAATTCGAGTTGAAACAAGGAGAAAATTCGGGATTTCGAATGTATTCCAAGCCAAAAGAATCGAACAGCACTGTTGGGGAAGATGGGCTCGGTGTGAGCTCGGCTGGGCACGAACCAAGGGGGTACCGATCTCGGGGGGTGCGCTTGGGTGAGGGGGTTCGAGCGGGTGGGGGCTGGTGGCAGGAAGTGGCTCGTGGGTGGCGTGGGAGGCCGAGACAGTGGTGGCTCGATCAAGGCGGGAAAGGTTCGGTGATGGTGCAACTGGGCTCGAACCAAGCCAAGTCCGATCTCGAGGGGTGCACCTGAGTGAGGGGGTCGAGAGAATGGGGGCTGGTGGTCGGAGGTGGCTCGTGGGTGGCGTGGGAGGCCGAGACAGTGGTGGCTCGAACAAGGCAGGAAAGGTTCGGTGATGGTGCAACTGGGCTCGAACCAAGCCAAGTCCGGGCTCGGGGGGTGCGCACAGGAGTGGGATCGAGTGCAGCTAGGGGAAGGTGGCTGGAGGTGGCTTGAGGTGGGTGTGGGAGGCCGAGAGAGAAGGCGCTACTGGTGGCCAGTGGTCTTCGTTAGAAAATGGGACGAGCGCGTGTTTTGATTAAAAAAAACTAAATTTTACACCTTAAGCAATTTTACTTCCTGAGGATATTTTACATTTTAAGTTTTCCCTATATATATATATAGGCAAAGGTTCAAATGTAAAATTGCCTTAGGGTGTAAAATTTGGCTTATAGTGTAAAATTTCCATTTATAGACAATTTGCATCCAAAATAAGTAATTTCAATGGACCGGCCCACGTTTCACTGTTAACGTGCTCCATTTTCTTAACCACACCCCTTTGTCCTCCTCATCCCGTCTTTCATCTTCAGTCCCTCTCGATTTCAATCAAATCTGCTACTCACATGGCATTGAATTCTTCTTCATCTCCTTCAAAATTTGGTTTCATACGGTGGTGTGGTGGACGCTTGGCTCACCTTCGGACAAGCTTCAATGGAGAACCATTGAGTTCCTCCCCAATTTAAGGCTTGAAATCATAAATCGATCACATCTGAATCCAATTCAGGGCGATATGGTTGAGAGAGATACTCAGTAAATCTCAGCACGAGAGACGCTTGTCAATTTCCCCCTAAACGTGTTCTCCATGGATTCCTCCTCCAAATCTCTTCCCTCCTTATCTTCTCCCATGCGCCTCCGATTGCGATCCTCCACCTCGATCTCACCATGAAAGCGTGCAGGCGGATCGTGCGCTCCCTGAGGAATCTTAAATGGCTGATCTCCGTCAAACGAGCTTGCGCTTCCGCCTATGCTAAATTCAACCTCAGTCCATCAAGTCCGATTCGTCTTTCTCCATCGGATTCACTCAATCAGCGATTTGCTTCCATCTCGATCTCCCTGATTCCCAACCTAATCGCTTGATCGATTGTTTAAGGCTGCCGCCGACGCTGCACCGCTGTCGATGATCGTCGAGGCGAAGCTGTTGGAGTGATGAAGCTCGGCGATGTGGTTAGCGAGTGAAAGTACTCCCATGTTCATGTTATGTGGAGCATTTTGAAGGACACTAAGAAAGCTGCATCCATGGCGTTTGCAAACTAAGCAAGGGATCAAACTCAGTTTTCCAAGGTTGTTTTGCAGCGTCTTGGTTTCAACTACTGTTTTTTTCTTACTGTGTGATGTGTGAATAGATGCTCAAGATGGTTATAAATTTGTAAGGACTCACATATGAGATCAGAAAAACCCTAGCTTTCTTCAAGTTCTCCTCTTATGATCCAATCCCCCAAATGCAACAACTATAAAGTCATGAACACTAATGAGTAAACTTAAATAAAATCAAGTTTGAATATTGGTTAAGCCCAAACTTCCAATTCCTGATAAATTCCACTATACAGGACAAGGACTTCTTAAATTCATTTTTTGAAAAAACAAAAGACGAGGAATCATTAGTTGCATAACTGGTTTGGTTTGGTTCCATCCTTAATTATATGTCACTTTCTAGGTTGCTAGCACTACATTGTGTTTTTAGAGTTCTTGGATGATTTGTGTAAATATATCAACCGAGTTAGGATTCTACTACGTATTGAATTCAGATTGCACAATTGGTATCTAAAATTGCACTAATATGTCTTATTTTTGCACTTAATGTAGTTCAGATTGCACAATTGTGTTATCAAATTGCATTAATATATGCGCAATGTACCATTAAAAGTCTATTAGCTCAAAAAGGTAGAGCGATGTGTCATGCACCAAAGATGCGGGTCCAAATTCCGCATAGGCTATTTATGATTATGCTCCCATTCATCGGGGCGTCCGGGAAGTGAAGCTCCCCGACGGTGGTGTCTCTGACTTGTCGCGCGGAGGGGGGGGGGGGGGGGTTAGGGGGCAGCGCCACCCTGCCTTTACGGTATACAATGTTTATTTTAAACGGACTTATCGTCTATCTGTTTTTTACGTATAATAATTTCAAATTAAAGTGCACAAATAAGATTAAAATGTGCAAGTATAATATTATGTTGTGCAAATATAACATTATGGTGTGCATATATAATAGGCTTTTAAATTAAAGTGCATAAATAAGATTAAAATGTGCAAATATAATATTATATTGTGCAAATATAATGTTATGTTGTGCAAATATAACATTATGGTGTGCATATATAATAGGCTTTTAAATTAAAGTGCATAAATAAGATTAAAACGTGCAAGTATAATATTATGTTTTGCAAATATAATATTATATTGTGCAAATATAATATTATGTTGTGCATATATAATAAGCTTTTAAATTAAAGTGCATAAATAAGATTAAAATGTGCAAATATAATATTATATTGTGCAAATATAATATTATGTTGTGCATATATAATAAACTTTTAAATTAAAGTCCATAAATAAGATTAAAATGTGCAAATATAATGTTATGTTGTGCAAATATAACATTATGGTGTGCATATATAATAGGCTTTTAAATTAAAGTGCATAAATAAGATTAAAATGTGCAAATATAATGTTATGTTATGCAAATATAATGTTATGTTAATATTATGTTGTGCAAATATAACATTATATTGTGCATATATAATATGCTTTTAAATTAAAGTGCATAAATAAGATTAAAATGTGCAGAATTAAGGTTAAAAGGTGCATAACTAAGATTATAATGTCAATGATTAACAATTTGGAATTGTTGTATTCTTGTCTATTATGTAACCTATATGGGATTTGAACCCACATCTTTATGCAAACGCACATTGCTCTACCAATTGAGCTAATAGGACAAAAATATTCTATCAATGTTGTAAGATGTAGTCAAGTTGAAGCAAGGTTAACTAACAGTTTTTGAATAGCCTCCTATACAAACACTTATATTTTAGCCTCAGAAAAACATAAACTAGTTTATCCGATGTTCATGTCGTAATAAGAAGATAGAACAGTCCCCAGTATGCAGAGACTCCAAGCCACCCCCAAACAATTGAATGACACACTACGAAAAGATCCCATACCATTCATTTCTTTAAGTGCTGCAGCTAGGTCTGTTGTATTTGCAAAGTTGACAAATCCATATCCCTTGGTCTTTCCTGTCCTCTTGTCTCTCACAACCTAGAGGGTATGGATAATTGACGAGTTTAGTTGCTTTCCGGTCAAAGAACCAGTCCCCTACAACTAGTGCTACCGGCTGTAGGTTTGTCATCAACAACACGTAATGATACATCTCTGTTATTCACAAACCTCATAAGTAAAAAGAAAAATGCAGGAATGCTGATGAAAACATGAATACATGATGATTATGCCTTTTATGAATTCATTCATTCCCATTGGAAATAGTATACTATCTCATGCTCCATTTATCCAGGGGAAAAAAATCCCTTGTATGCGGAAAAAAAAATGTTGCTTTTTCACAAATAACTACTATAATTAGATTCAGCATATAAAGATAGTTAATATTAGATGACAACATAAAAAAGGGATTTTGGTGCTTTTCCTGCTCCATTGATCTAAAAGCAACTTATATGCAGATTGATTGAACCAAGAAATGTTGTGTTTTCAAGCAACACAAATGTATATAATCCGTAGACAATAAAAGGAGTGTTTTGCTCGCACCTTGCTATGGATAACTGGGTAATCATCTACAAACCATGTATGTTACCTCTTTGACTGGCAGTGAGCAAAACATGAGTTGAGAAAGAGGCCATTTTGATTTGAACTTAAAAAGTTCGTTGCAGGATTCAACATTTGATTTCTGAATCATGTTATTCACACAAGTTTAAACACGACGTGTTTACACTTGTGTGAAAAAAGGAAACATGAATTTATTT
Source organism: Persicaria tinctoria (assembly GCA_037127255.1). Classification (NCBI taxonomy): domain Eukaryota; kingdom Viridiplantae; phylum Streptophyta; class Magnoliopsida; order Caryophyllales; family Polygonaceae; genus Persicaria; species Persicaria tinctoria. The sequence goes on along the minus strand of JBANSL010000004.1, from coordinate 23,297,817 downwards.
TAGTGAAAGATCAAGTTACCTTGCAAAAACTGGATCTGTGATGTAGATCAACGTGCATGGTTCATCTTGCATTCGTGCCATTCGCCACGAGGATCAACAGATGACGGAGCTAAACTGGATTGAACCTGGATTTGGAATCCAACTTAAAACTCAACAAGGGAGTAGCAACTCTGCAACTCAAATAGATCATGCTGATCAATCAACCCTAACAAACCACTAATTCAATAAGCAACAGAGAAATCAGAAGTATTAGGAGGCGAAAATAGTCGAATTAGAACTGAAATTTAACAAAGAAGAAAGAAAAATTCAACAAATCAAGCAGTAGAGTGGTGGACTATGAACAAATCGAACAAAAATTCAACAAATCAAGCACAAAATTCAGATCTGACGAAACCTATTGAAAGCAATAAATCTCACGAAACACACCTTGAAGCGAGATTGAAGGATTTGGCACCTTGAAGCACAGATCCAGGCCCGTCGTTCACTACTTCCAGCCTCGCGCCATCTATCGATCTCATATCTCCTTCCATCGAAGATTAGCTATTCCAATTTGTGAAGATGTTAGCGCGAATCGACTGGCGGGAGGCTGGGAATTCGGAGTCTGCTTGTTCACCAGCCTCTGTTTCGACTGGATCTCATCAGCGGGGTTCCAAGTATTGAGACGGAAGGCGGCGATAGTAGGGGAGCGAGACGAAGGAAGCTTCGTAGGAGAAGAAAGGAGGAGCTTCACCGCCCATTGATCTGAACAGGCGATGAGAGAGGGAGTACCTTGGCTCTCTGCGAGGAAGGAAGGAAGAAGCATACAACGTGCCCTACTCGTTTTTTTTAAACCCGGTTCGTTTTTTTTAAACCAGTCCGCGTGTCCGGTTTTCTATTAAAATATAAAATTTTACACCTTAAGCAATTTTACATCCTAAGGTAATTTTACATTTTAACTCTTCTATATATATATATATTTTTTTTTTATTTTTTATGACGAGGAACCCACTTTTGGTGGAAAACCCTGGGCATGTGACCCAGCCGGCAAGAGCCACGCACCAGGTAAATCGGCTTGCGCCGACCGGCTCGACCCACTGGTAAGGAGGCAAACCTAAACGATTTTTACATAAGTATGAATACATTACTAATATCATATTGATGTATATTGCCTAAACAAGTTTTACATAAGTATGAATACATTACTAATATCATATTTATACTTCGTAGATCAAATCATCTTGCTTTACGATGAGGATATGTTGTCCCCTCCCTAGGGTGGCTCAACGGATCGGGCCCAAACCGAACCGAACCGACCTAAACGGGTCGAACCAAAATCGACGACCCGATTTTTTTGGAGGGGCGGCTCGAAACCCGAATCGAAGACCGAAAATTCGGTTACGATTTGTTTTAGTTTTTGGTCCGAAAAAACCGAAATGCCCCTGCAGTGTGTATATGTCCGAATTACACATTGAAAATAATATATATATATATATATATTAATATCTATCTATATATGTATATTAAATTAATATATATATATATACATACACACACACTAATATATTATTATCTCCACTGTAATATTTTGTATATACATAGTATTCTATGTATATGCAAATTATAGGTATTAGCCATTAGGTATATACACTGTAATTTGAAAAAAAGAAGAAGAAATATGCACTGTAATATATGTGTATTTATAACACATTTCAAGTCATTATTTGCTCAGGAAAACCTAACATTTAACAAGATTTAGCTTATATTAAAAAACGAAACAAATTGGATGTTTTAGTCCTTGATGAAAAAAAGTCAACTGAGCCTCCAGCTCAATCCTTCTATAAATGAGCAGGTTTTAATAATGCTCATTATATTGCCTCAATTGGAACAAAAGGTGGTTTTTGGATTTTAATGAAGTGTTCTAGGATTTTAATGAAGTCTTCTAAATTTACAAAGTCCTTTCAACAAATTTCTGTATTAGATAAGTATAATAGTTACCTGGTTAAAATTGATAACTTTAGATTTATTTTTACTTTCATTTATGCTCCTTCTAACCAAATAGATAAAAATAGGTTCTGGAATGAATTATTCATCAGTCTTAACCGCTCTTTCCCATGCTTGATAATGGGAGATTTCAATGAAATTGAATCAGGTTCTGACAAAATTGGTTGTAAAGACCGGGAAATTTTATAATGCTAAATAATGAATTATAATCATCTCGATTTCTATGATTCGGGAGGTTTGGAATTTTTCTTCCTCGAGCACCGAGTTTCGATTTTAAAATCTTTCCGGCATTGTTTTAGAATTTGGATTGTAAAGGATTTTATTTCTGCTTTCGTGTGCTAAATCTTGGAAATGTGATTAGGATTGTTATTTTAATTCGGTATTCAAAAATTCGTTTTGAATTTCGTTAAAATCGGGATTAACGGGTTTCGAATTTGAATGTCGGGTATATTCTCTTTGCAATTTATGTTTTCGAGACCACTCTTACTTTGGTTCTTTCCCTCCTACCTTGTCTTTTCTTCCCAATGAGATCCGAAAATCCTAGCCTTGTGATCCTCCTCTTGTATGAAATTGACCCAAGAAATTTCCATCCACCTTCCTCTTACCTCTTTGGGTTAAACATGTCCATTTCACTTTCCTTTTTCCCAACCCTGCACTCTCTTGTTTTGGAAAACAAACAACACACCCTACTGCATCCTCAAATCTGACCGAAGACTGCCCACCTCGCTTCCAATCTTCAAAAAGTTCAGAACTTAGCTCATCCCCACATTTCAATTTCAAATTCCTTTATTTTTCTCTCCCTTTGAGCCTTGCCGAGAGAAAGCTCCATTACCCTCCTCCTTGTTCATCTGCACAACCTCATCACCACCACCCCACATCCTCAGCCACCGCCTCACCACCCCACCCCACCGTTACCACCAGTCTCCCTCACCGTAGCACTCCATCAAGTCACCTTCTTCTTCCTCAAAACCGAGAACAAGCCAGGCTCCCTGTTCATGTTCGAATGCACAAAACCGAGAAGCCCATCCCAGATTCTCCTCCATCTTCTGCGAGTAGCACCCAGCGGCATCCCCACACCTCTCTCGACACCAGAAGCAGCAGCAACTCCTCCCAGAGCAGCCGACGCCGCCGCCGCCTCCCTCCCTCCTTTGTTCTCCCGATTCCGAGTGGTAAGGCTCCGTTCCTTCTTCTGTTGCCTCGAAACCCTGTAAGTTCGCACCTTTAATCCATTGCGTTAACACTAGGCCGAGTAGAGGGCAGTCCGAGACTCCGACGACGCCAGATCGAACTCCGACGAAGCTTTTCGGCGAAATCTCCAAACCCCGGTGAGCCTCGAATCCTCTCCTTCCTTTCCTTATTCGATTCCGTTTCCTTTCTTACTGTTGGGTTAGTTGTCGGGGAGAGTGACCTGAGAGCGGGGCGGGGTGAGGACGAGTGAGCTCCGGCGAGTCTCCTCTTCTTCTTCCCATTCTTTCCGATTTGAGCCGGGCAAGAGGAAAGAGGTTGGTTCGGCCTGGTCTCTTCCTTTCTTTCTTTATTTTAGCTGGTCCGGTTCATGAATTTATTTAAATGAAAACCAGTTTAGCTCATTAAAACAATCAGATTTCACTTGGGCTTTGGGATCCGATTTCGGTTTGGGCTGGATCCGATTCTATATCAAGGGTTGGGCCTACTGAGTTTTATTCCTCTTGTATTTATCATGTCTTATATGTATATTTTGATGATTATATATAAGCTATATTATAAGCTAATAATTACTTATTTGTAGTATTATTGTGTCATGAAAACTCGGATTTTATGAAAATATTATTTATGAAATTTATGCTATATTATGAAGTTATTTTGGAAATAGTATTATTTGATAGATATATTATCATGATATTATGTGGTGTTCTAATATATGTTCTTTCTATAGAAATAATAAAGTAATTTAGTATTGTTGTTTTATAAATGGGAATTGTTAAAATGGATTAAGTTCGGGGTTTTATTTTATTTAAATATTTTTGGTTTTGATTTATAAATGTGATTTATAAAGAATGGAATTATTTTAGAAATGTTTATCACTGTCTTAAATTACTTGAAACATTTTATTTATTGAAATAAAATGCCGAAATTAATTTTATAATATGAATTTGAGAAACTTGTTTTAAGGCTTAAATGTTTAATGTCGGGATTCTTTGTCTTGGTTTGATGATGTTGGTTTTGAGAAGAAAGTTTGGAAAATATGGTCGGTATGATTTTATCGATGGGGTTGATTGGAAGTAAATGATTTAGTTGATGTTGATAGTATCAGAAAGGTTTTGGAAAATGGTTTCACTATCGGTTGGTTTTGATTATGTTAAGAACTTGAGTTTAATGCGTATGAATATTGGTCCGGTGGCTTATGGAAATGGCTTGATGATAGGTGTGTATTGCTTTTGAATTGCTTTGGACTTGCATTTGGGCCCTTGCTTGTATTATCCTGATGTTCTGCATCTTCAGGTAAGTTCCCTAGGGGGTTTACTCAGGTTGGACTCTCATGCCTGTTGTTGCATTTTATGTTAGGTGTTGCATATGCATAAAAGCATGCCATGTAGTATTATGCTAGGATTGCATTGAACTGAGCATGTAGTTACTATGTGTGTTTGAAACAGAACGGCCGTTATCTGTGATAGTCCTAGAGTCTTTGCTAGGGTCATAGGGTAGCCCAGCCTCATCGGGTGCCTTGAGTCAAACAAGTCAATATGAGCATGTTACTATAGCCCAACACCATCATGCAAGATTGGTTACTTTATGATGATGTTTATTCCGTGGTCCGTGCACCACCACGACGAAATTGCTATGCTATAGCACCGATTGGCCAGGCTCTGCACTAACGGGAAGGGGTGCAGAGGTAGGAGAGGGATATGCCATTTGGCATTGTCTTGGGCCCTTTACAATATTTCTGCACATTATTATAACTAGGAGCATGCTAGTGTGTTTGACTTTCGTACTGCATTAGAGCATCTTTATTAGGTATAGTACATACTATGTGGCCTTAGCGAAGACTTCCAGTCCCGCATGCGTGGCTCGATCTAACTCCTTTCCCCGTTCTTCTTTTAAAGGTATTTTCTGTATATTTTGAGTGCTCGATGTCTATATGACGGGGTTCCCGTTTGTCGATTATTGGACTAAAAGACCGACTTCCATACTTATAAACTTGGATAATTTGGATACTCGTATTTACCATGTTTTTGGTTTTGACCCGGCTTCACCGTGGTAAACTGTACCTTCTTTTCATTTTCGCAGTTACTCTTAAATGAATTTTCGTGACTTAGTCTATAGGACAGGCTGAGGGTACCCAAGGGCCCTCCGATTACTTTGGGGTTCGGAATCCCCGCTTTAAAAGGATATTATTTTGAGTTTTGAAACCTCGATCCGTATCTGAATTGCAAGATCTGAACAAGGGGTTTCATCCCTTGAAACGTAACCCGGAAATCATAATTCTGGGCCGTTACAAAGTTGGTATCAGAGCTGAGGTTGTGCAATTCGGGTATACAAGGGTCGAGTATATGTTTTGGAAAACCGCTCATGAATTTCAAAGAATTTGAAAGTGTTTTAAAGGGGCAAAATGAACTTAAGATGTCTAACCCAAATTGGACTAAGTAATGAACTCGACTTGTAATAAAAGAGGAAAGCCGACCAAACGGGGATACGAGTGGGTAGTAAAGGCGCTAGACCACCCCTATTGGGTGTAGTTGGGAACGGTAGGCAAAATACTAGCTTGCTCTTTACAGAGGCCCCGGAAGACTCCAAGGAGATTGCACCAAGGTGGTTGGAGTGGCGAGTTAGGTAGGATCGTGAGGTTTTGCCCCTCCGATTAGTCTCTCCTCAAAGAGCGACATTATATAGCTTGATGTGCTTTATATATTGAGTCTGAGTACGATCTCCCTTGAAGAAGATCATTATAATTGTCATTGACTGATTTTATGCTGAGTGCTTGATATGCTAAAGTCTGATTGGTATGCCTAACAATTAAATGTGTATTGACTAATATGTGCAAACGGGATAGCGGGAGTACCCTTGTTTCTGTGTGATCAAACCCAGCTTGTGTGGAACAGCCCCTTCCACTATGTTAAACCCTTTTTGGTTCTATCGAATCTTTCTCCTGGATGTCAGAAACTTTCACGGGGAATCGGGTTGGTAAACACATTGTGTCGGAAACTCATGTATGTATATGAAGATTGTTTGAGTGAGTATTGGAATGTAGTTCTTGATGTCATTTTGAGTCAAAAGTAAGGTGTTTCCGGGACCGTGTTCCTTGATTCTTATGACGATCAACTAGGTTTTTTTTTTGCCATAAAGAGTCGTACCAAGGTCGCACGGGAAAGAGGGGTGATGAGTCATTTGGGGAAGGTCAATGATTTCCCTTAGGGATCTCTGTCCGGTTGTAATGGTTACTCTCTCTGAATTGCATGACATGATTTTGTAACCTCCTGCATGTACCTTGCAAATGATCATTAGTAAGAAGCTGCTCATGTTATGCCTTGCCTTCTGTCATGATTATATTGTTAAGGTCATGTTGTGGTTAGTTACAATGCTTAAGTCTCGTGTTTTGTCTTGCCTTCTATCATGACTGTATGTTGTCATAGCATGTTTACCTCACCTATTGATCGTATGATTGATTGGAAGCATGAACCATATGATATGAACCTACCTGGTTGTTATCTCCTCCTGGATTAGGTTCATGATAGTGTGATCAACTCCTCCTTGTATGAATGCTTATAGATGATCGTCTTAGCATGTTGAATGATGACGTGTCAATGCCTATTATCCTTTTGTGACAAGAATCTATAGTATGCCCATCTGTTCTATTCGTCGGATTAATTAATGTTGGTTGTTTTACAATTAGTATTGTTGTGTGATTACTTGCGTTGGATGTAGAATATGTGGTATAATTGAGTCTTGAGAAGTGCATGTTTTATCCTAGTATGTGTTGATCTGAGCTCATGTCCCCGTATTCTAGTCATATTAGCATTACTTAAACTCGTATTATACATCGTTAAACCTTCCTCATGCTTCTATATTGTTGGAATGTGATTGAATTGATTTCTTACGTGTCCTCAAGATTAAGTTGCATGCATGTATCATATGTTATGTTGAACCCTTAGTCTCATGTAGGACCCTTGATTGTAACTTGTGCGTGCTATACATTGCTTGCATTATTGCTGAACCTCCCTTGAGCTAGGTTCCTAATAGTGTGGTCTTTCCCCCTTTCTATCACCTTAACATGTCTCACTCACGCAAATCAGATTGATGTTGAACCCGATGATCAATTTGCTTTTTGTGATGGTTTATCCTAGCATGCTTACATGTTATCGCTCGGTAGTGTTTCCCTATTACTCTAGGATATCCTCTCGTTCTTGCATAAATGTATGACTTGGCACCTCGCATTATCACACACCACACTATGTCATGATTTCGCATACACATGATGCATGAATGTTAGAATGAATTTAATCGAGTTAACTTGATTGTGTTCATGTTCGATATGTGCTGGTAGTGTCTTGTAAGGCTTATGATTTCCAATATAACTCGCTAAATGATCACGTGTTGTACTTGTTCTATGATATGATGACTATTGTACCATATATGTGCTCTATAATGGTTCGTTCCTAGCATGATTATACTCTACCACTCATGATGTCCTTCTTGTTACTTTTGAGGATGCCTCATGTTTTGTGAACATTCTGTTGAACTCCTTTTATTGACTCATGGCTATGCTTGTATCACCCCATGTATCGCTAGTATCATGTAGGACATGTTCTTTCTAAATGCATCTCGTCGTATGAATTACATGCCCTTCTTGACCTATTGCACGATCGTTGTTGACAGATGTGATAGTTACCATGCTGCTCTTATGTGTTCTCGTATGAGCTTAATTTGATTGTTACGATATACCTCGCCATGCTATATTTGACCTCACGTGTTAATGCACATACCATGCCCGTGTATTGTTCATATGTATGATAATTGCTATGAATCCCGAATATCTTGTTTAATGTTGCTAGGCATATTCGCTTTCATTGAATAATATACTACTAGGTTATCACACATGCACCAGTGTAGGACTCGCTTGTGTCTTTGGAAATGAATATGAATGTTTCTCCCCACAGATAGGTACCTGTTATTGTGGATTAGTTTGATTAATATGCTCCATGATGAATTCGTGTTTGCTTGTCGCGATTATAACTTAATAGGCTTCCATAAGGGCGTCGTTGCAATTCTCGGGTCGGAGTCTAGTTTCTAGTCTTGTCTTTAGTCTTGTTGTTCTTATCCTTGGTCCGTGTTTGGTTCCGAAAGAAACATTGACTTGTCCGTCCCTGTCACTCCCCTATCTCCACTAACTTGAACTCCTGCGCGATACATCGGACGAGCGAGCGCATGGAAGAGAGAACGGGAAGTTAGATAGTGATGGAGCAGCGCAACGGAAGCGTGGGCCCAAAACCCACGTGCCTTAGTATCAATGATGTCGGCGGGCCAATCACGTACTGAGGATTGCGGGTACTGAGTATGATATGACTTGCAAGCGAGAGTGTCATCTGATCGAATTGCTAATCCTTCTGAATTTGTTGATAATGATATTGCACTGACCTGACGATGAGATTTATGTGTTGATGAGCTGACCTGGTAATGAATTTTGCATAATTATCCATTGTCTATGATGATATGATTCGATGTCTTATAGTTTTCCTGTACCATGATGTTTCGATGTATTGCTACCCTATATTGCTAAGCATGATCTAAATTCCTTTGCCTATAAAGTATAAACTGCAATTGTTGAGAAGCCTGAATTATTATCTGATAAGGTCATGATGGAACTTGCTAGCTTGAGTTGATTATGTGCATATATGGTGTTTTGCAATAATTTTGAGCATGATAGTGTTGTTGCAGGAGGATGGTCAAGTATGAAATAAATATAAAGTATAGATCAGACTGACTTCCCTGGCTCAACAAATGAATACAAGACTTCCTCCCGTTGTAGTAAGAGAAAAGTCAGGATCGAATCCACGAGGAAGCATGTCAGCAGTTCTCAGGTAGCAGCAGATTCTCACAGGCAAAGCAGCAGAAAGACAGAAACACAGAAAGGAAGGAAAGAAACAGAAATAAAAGCAGAAAAAGAAAAGCAAAGAACAAAGAAAAACAGGAAATAAAGCAAAGACAGAGGCTCGTCGATCTTGACAACAACTTACTCGAGATCGACCACAGCAGTCGACAACAGAAAATCGGAAATCACAGCAGACAGGCAAATCCGGCAAGGGCAACTCGATCTCGACCAAGTCAACTCGAGATCGACAAGGGCAAGTCAAGATAGAAACTTCAGAAATCGACGACAGAAGAACAACAGTACTCGACCTAGACCAAGCTAACTCGAGATCGAGTACAGCCTTACTCGAGATCGACAAGAAGTTCCTCTGTATCGAGTTAAAATGCAGGAAACTTAAAAAGACGTAAATTGCAAATGCTCAAACCCAAACTCAGATTTTTTATGAAAATAAACTCAATATAATAAAAGACTTCCAAGGCCAGGGTTTCAACACCACAACGATAATCATGCAAAGTAACACATAAAGGCATAAAAGATCATGCTTTCCATCAAACTTTCGTCATTAACAAATAGGCATATAGAGGCTTTCGCATAAACCCTAATTGTTACTAACCTTTTTTAACATAATTAATCCAAGTTGCATTAAGATTACTTTTGCTTCAATAACACAAACAAGGATCACCTTCAACTCTCGCAAAAGAATCATGCTCATAGGGATAGAAGATGAATTGCACAAAAAGATATGACCTTTATCGCATCGCCTCACATGGCCACCGTTGGGCTCACCCCAACCCCAGAAGTGGGTGGACTACTCACGCCTCATCGCAATAACAGACATTGATGTATAAAAAGAACTAACTTGCATTAACTAAATTCAAAAGCCTTTACAATCTCGGCAATCAACTTTCGTAGAAAGCCAAAACCTTAAAAACCTTAATACTCCTAAACTTCTCTGTGGAACTAACTAATTGTGTGTGAATCTGAATGAATGAAACTGAGCCCCTAGGGCCTTATTTATAGTCTTCTAATCCTTGCTAACCAAGGATAGAATCGTCTATCTCTATCTAAATTTATATCTAAAAGCCTTAAAGATATATAAATTGTTTTAAGGAAATAAATCAACAAGGAAAGGATAATTCTAAACTAGGTAAGTCTTCATGTCTTGATAGATCGCGTCTTCCATAGATAGAACTTGATGGATTTGGATAGATCTTCGGCAAGCTCGACTTCCTTTGTGCCCAAGGAATCCCAAGTCGACTAGGACAGCTCTCGACGACACGTTTCTGGACTCGGGTCTACTCGACCTCGACCACGGCTCGTCGACCTCGACCAGATTTGTTCGTCGACTGGACTCCTCGGCTAGATCTGCTCGATGTGGCTCGGACTTGGCTCCTGGCGCTCGTCGACCTCGAGTAACCCTTGTCATTGTCGAGTAGGAATGGGTCATCCACTAGGTTTCCTCGAGTGGCTCTACTCGGCAAGCTCGGATCTGGACTCAGGGGCTCGCCGATCTCGACTAGGGCTTTGTCGAGATCGAGTAGGGTTGTGCTCTGCTTCTCGTCCTCGGCTTCTCGTCATCGACTCCGGGTGTGGCGCTGAGGCGTAGTCGATCTCGACTAGGGTTTGTCGAGATCGAGTTGGTTCCGGACGCCGGGTTGACTCAGCTCTCTCGATCAGGCTTGCTCGACCAAGGTTTCTCAGACATGCTCGTCGAGATCGAGTAAGGTCTACTCGAGATCGAGTAACCTTGACTCTCAGATTGATTCGACTGGTTCCGCTGCTTCCTTGACCTTGGACTTCTGTAGCCGTTTTCCGAGCTTTTCCGACCTTCTGTAGAATTGCTGTAAAATGCCTTGATTTCTGCGAATTAAACAGAAACTGGTGTAGATTTCATAATTTGGCAAATAAACATAAACTACATAGGTTCTGTACTATCTAAGCCCAAATGAATGCAATGTATGCAGAAATCGATATAAAAGTTACTGTAAAACATGGCAGATTCAGCTCACAACAAATAGCAAATTGAGACTTGTTGACTGATGATAATGTGGGAATTTTCTTGCTTACATGACTTGTTAATATGTACTTGCATGATGTTAGATAGCGACCATGATGAACCTGGTATGAAATGATACTACATGTTGATATGCAATATTGAAATCTAGTTGAAAATGACAAATGCTATCATGCTATATTGATGCTTTGCTATCCCTTTATGTTGTTTTAGATGCATGTTAGGATGTGTTGCGATAGGGTATATGAGATAATAATGTCTTATTATATGAAAGCATGATGTTATATTAGGTGGTGGTAAGCATTTTTGGGTTGACAAGAATGATTATTGATATGTTAAATGATGAACATGACTTGAAATATGAACATGACTTAATGGTGCCTGGTTACTAAATGATCGTCATTTGATATTGTGATGAGATAAGTTGATGTCTTTTGGAGCATGCTGACATTTTGATGATTTAAATACTACTTGATCTTTCTTTTCTGAATCTTAATGGCATGACTTGTTGTGTTGATATGTTGGCAATGAGTTTTGGTTTGCTGACTTTAGGATGGGGAAGTGCCTTTTATGACTTTGGTGTGATATCGAGATGTGTGTTATGATTTTGGCATAGATGCATATTATGACCTTTAGTATGATGTGGAGACGTTGATGTGACCTTATGGCACTGTGTTGACATATGTTTGAGACTTGTCGTATGTCGTGTTGGTTGGAGATTGGTTGGTTAAGCGATTGGTTGGTTATGCTTCTCATCCTCGGCTTCTCGTCATCGACTCCGGGTGTGGCTATGAGGCGTAGTCGATCTCGACTAGGGTTTGTCGAGATCGAGTTGGTTCCGGACGTCGGGTTGACTCAGCTCTCTCGATCAGGCTTGGTCGACCAAGGTTGCTCAGACATGCTCGTCGAGATCGAGTAAGGTCTACTCGAGATGGAGTAACCTTGACTCTCAGATTGATTCGACTGGTTCCGCTGCTTCCTTGACCTTGGACTTCTGTAGCCGTTTTCTGAGCTTTTCCGACCTTTTGTAGAATTGCTATAAAATGCCTCGATTTCTGCGAATTAAACAGAAACTGGTGTAAATTCCATAATTTGGCAAATAAACATAAACTACATAGGTTCTGTACTATCTACGCCCAAATGAATGCAATGTATGCAGAAATCGATATAAAAGTTACTGTAAAACATGGCAGATTCAGCTCACAACAAACACCCCATACTTAAGCTTGGTTGTCCTCAAGCAATACTTTTATTTGTCATTCAGGGGAAGAAATCAAAACTCTCAACATATCAGATTCATTCTCATATAGTGTTCTAAATATCGGATATATCGGCCGATATATCGACGATATATCGGGGATATTTAGAACCCGCTACGATATCGATGTATCGGTTGGAAATTATCGGTCAACGGATAATATCGGGTCAACGGGGATATATCGGTCAATATCGGCTTGACCGATATATCGATAGCTCACAAACGACGTCGTTTTATAATTAAAAAAAATTTGCTGGGCGCCTAGGCGAGGATTTTCTCTTCGAAACGCTGAACAGCTGCTGCCATTGCCAAGTGGGTTAGGTCATCTTCATCTCCTTTGCATTCATCATTTCGCTGGTGACCTCGCTACCGGTTTCCCTCATCCGTCGTTCGTCGCTGTTCACCTGTGCCTGATTCTCTGACTGTCTCACTTTCCTTGTCTACCGGCGACCTCGCTTCCCTCACCCGTCGGCGACCTCGCTTCCCTCACCCGTCGGCGACCTCGCTCTCCTTGCAGTCGCAGCGCTCATCTTCAAATCAGTAAGTAAACCCTCTTTCAATTCCTCTTTCGATTTAGGTTGAAATTTCGATTTGGTTTCGACCGGTTGCTCTGGTTGAATGAACGGGTTAGATAAAGCTCTGAAATTTCAATTTCTGAAACCTGAAATTCGATAGATAGCTCAGAAATTTCGATTTGGTTTCGACCGGTTGCTCTGGTTGAATGAATGGGTTAGATGTTTACTGATTGATAAGTGTGTGAATGACTTACTGTGTTCTGGTTTCTGAATTTGAGAGAATAGTGATAAGTTTTGTTTTCGATTTGGTCGATGAGAGATTTGTTATTTCTGAAACATCGGGATGTTTTGATTCCACTTCTTCAAAATATAAAAATACACTACTATATTTTATGTTTACTGATTGATAACTGTTTTTTATATTTTATGTTTACTGATTGATAAGTGTGTGAATGACTTACTGTGTTCTGCTGCTACAACATCAGGAAGTTTTGGTTCCATTCCAACGCACTCCATTTACCCATTCTGAACTATTATGGCTATGGAGGATGAGTTAAAGCGATGTTGCAATTTAAATATTATTTTTCCAAGTGTATTTTTATATTTTGAAGTATAAATATAATATTTATAAGTAAAAATTATCGAAATCGATAAATCCGATATATTCCGATATATCCCCGATATATCAGTTTTACTCCTAACCGATACGACCCCGATAGGCGATATTTGGACCCTTGTTCTCATATAACCCTGCAATCAATTACCATCCTTGAAAAGGTACTAGTGTCACAGATTCATGCATGTGCAAATATGTAAAAGCAACATCTACTCACAAAAGGAAGGTTATGCAAAAACATTCATAAGTGACAAAGCATTAATAATCAATAAGACTTCAATTTAAGCTCATGAAGGAGTAGATTGGTAAAAGGCAAAAGGTGGGCAATTTTTGGCAATGTCGTGCTAATGATCCGGGGAAATGGAGTATTTCCAAATTGAATTTCATACCACATTCTTTCTCATAAGATTCATCACCTTTCATATTGCTTTTCTCAATAATAATGCTTTTACCTCTCTAACCTCAGCACTGCCTTCTCGCGAGTCGCAAACATGGGTGTCATGAATGGCCCCGGATACTTAGTGCTTTGGACTCCTCACAATGTGTCCCATCTCTCCAAACTATTATCTCAGAGAGCAGGGTCAATCTACCTTTATCTCCTGAGGTGATTGGATTTTCTTTCACTCATTAAATTTTCCATATATTTCAAACAATTTCCTGCCAAACTCCAATAATAATAACAACACAAACACCATATAATCTCTCCATAATGTAACATCATTCTCAACATAATCCCCGGATAAGGTAAAGAATGGCAATATTTAGGAACATGTGGAGCAATGTATGAAATAAGGCATATTTATGGCTTTTGTGATGCATAAGCATAGGTAAGGCTTGGATTTCAAACAATGAGCATTATATGGAAATATAAAGTCCTCCATCATCTTATCATGCAAAATGTCAAAAGCAATTTCAAATTTTACCTCCTTTCATGGTTTTCAAGAAAATAATGCACTTCATTGTGACTTCCCTTTACTAGGCAATTTCATGCTATATCTCTAATGAATCCAATTTTGCATCGTCGAGTTCAATATAAGCTTCCATGACATTATTCAAAAATTTCAATGGGGGTCATTTTTCTCAAAATTTTGGAAAACATGCATATGAGCACATAAATCAATAATGCATTCCAAAATAGCCATGTAGCAATTCAAAGCAATAATGCACATATATGCACAAATAATGTCAAATATGATCAAATATGCACAAAGTAAGCCCTTCCCCCACCCCATACTTAAATATTACAGTGTCCTCACTGTATAAAAACAAGGGTAAAGAAATAAACTCACAAGACAGGTGTGCAGGGCCTCAAAATGTCGAATAAAAGAATCCTGGGCCGAGTCTGAATATAGCTTGGTTCTATCCATGGACCTGAAAAGTGTAGAAGACATATACCCACAAAAGAAAAAACAAAAACCAAAAAATGTTCAAAACCAAAAGCAAAACAATGTCCAAAAAAAGTCCTAAAAAGTCTATGCAGATGCTCTAGATTTTATAGTCGCTAGGGCGACTTTTCCATTTAGCTCAAGGTGGCATTTGCAGGGCCCATGTAGCTTGGGCCTCAAATAAGACTCCATTCTTGTCCATCAGCTGTAATCCTCCAGAATGGATCTTGTTCACCATGAAAGGTTCCATCCGCTTCTTGTTGAATTTGTTGGGAAACCAATGATCTATTGATTTAGAGACATAGAGCTTGTCTCCAACTTCATTTTCTTTGGGCTCATCATTGGAAATCCTACATAAGCGCACATACCACGGCAAACCTCTCCCATGTATAGATAGATCTTTAATGGAAATAGGAGAAGAAAGATCCATACCTTGGCTTACCTTTGCAGAGACGGAATCGGGGACAACTGTGTTTGGTCGATCTCGACTAGGGCTAGTCGATCTCGACGAGTCTGTTGGTTCGGGTGGTGGTCTGCTCGCAGATGCAGAAGTCGATGAAGGGCATGGTTCGTCGACCTCGAGTAGACTACTCGACATCGACAAGGATTCTGCTCCCGGTGGCTTGCTCATCGAGGAGGGCGGATCTGGTGGCGCCGGGTGGTGGTCGACCTCGACAAGGGTGGTCGAGATCGACGAGGCTGGTCCTGGCTCTGGTGGTCTCAGCGTCGAAGGAGCAGGTGCCCGGGGATCGTGGTCGATCTCGACTAGCGTAGTCGATCTCGACGAGGATGCTGGTTCTGGTGGTGGTGCGCTCGAGGAAGCCGAAGTCGATGAGGAAGATGGTTTGTCGATCTCGACAAGGCTACTCGATGTCGAGTAGGCCTTTGCTCCTGGTGGTTGCAGCGTCGAGGAAGCAGGGTCTGGGCTCCCCGAGTGGTGGTCGACCTCGACAAGGGTGGTCGAGATCGAGGAGCCTGGTTTGTCTGGTTCGCTGCTCGATGATGCTGGTGCTGGTGGAGTCTCCTTGGTCTGGTCGAGATCGACTAGGGTCCGGTCGATCTTGACCCCATACTTAGCTCCTGTCAAGGCATCCGAAAAATAATTAATCCACAACGACTTACCTTGGTTTGTGTCGATTGGATTTTCTGTGTTCTCCTTGAGGATTGCCATGATCTCCTCCACCTGGGCCTCTATGTCCCTCTTTTCTATCTCCTCAGGGGTCATATTTCTGACCTTGGGTTCCCTGTAGGTGATGTAGCCAGCTGAGATAGATTTGACCTCTTCCATTGGACCTGTATGCCTTTCAGTTTTATTAAAGGAATACTCAATTACCTCATCGCTGATGTTGAAGGCGAGCACTTCTTTCCTTACGCTTATGTTGGCATCCACCGTCGCCAAGAATGGTCTTCCTAAGATAATTGGACAAGCAGGATCTTCTTGCATATCAACAACTAAGAAATCAGCAGGGACAAAGAATTTACCTACTTGTACTGGGACGTTGTCCACCATGCCTGTTGGAATGACCACCGTGTTGTTGGCCATGTAAAGTCTAGCATCCACAGGCTCCAGGGCACCTATCTTAATCTTGGACCAAATTGTTAAAGGCATTATACTCACACTAGCTCCAAGATCACATAGGGCATTAATTTTGTATGGACCAAATCCAATAGTTATAGCAAACTTACCTGGATCCGGCCTCTTTTCCAATATGTCCAGATGGCTGCACTCCTCTGTGATTTCAGCCATCGATCGCTTTTTGCTGAGAATCTCCTTCAGGAACTTGACATAGGATGGCATTTCATTGAGAGCTTCTGTGAAGGGGATGGTGACGTTGAGTTTCTGAAGCATCTTGATGAAGCGCTGAAACTTTTTCTCTGCCGGGTCCTTTAGAGATTTTGTGGGGAAAGGCAACTTCTTTTTCTGATTCGGAGCCAGAACAGACGCCGGAGGTGCTGCAGACTTCCCCATGTCGACCAGAGGCTCCTCGACATCGATTACAGTCTTGTCGACATCGACCAGGTTGGGCTCAGTCGAGTTGCTGTGTGGTGCAGACGAAGATTTTTGCAGGTTCTCCTCGAGGTCGAGTAGGCCCTTGTCGAGATCGACTAGAGGGTCGTCGCCATCGACTAGCTGTTCCTCGCTGTTCTGCTGCTTTCTGACCTCTGGCTCTTGCAGTTGATGGCCGCTTCTGAGTTTTATAGCAGCGATATGTCCAGTCTTTCCCTTAGGATTTGGTTCTGAAGATCCAAGGAGCGCACCTGACTGTTTGGGAATTCCTGCTGCCAGCTGACCAATCTGTGTATCAACTGATTTTCGCCAGATATCAATTTCCCCAGGCCTAGAGTTGACACATTGCATCTGAGTATAGACAGAGTTGAAGGATTGCCTAGTTTCTGAGTGGTTTCTCCGTATTTCCTCCAGGACTGTCTGTATATCATCCTTTTTCTGCTCCCTTTCCGGATGTCCTGGAGCTCTGTAGGGCGGGGGGTTCCTAGGGACACCTTGGTTCCATTGTGGTTGCTGAAACCTTTGGTCCCCCATGTAGCGACTGGGACCCCCTGCGTAAGCTGCCTCCTCATGATGCTCTGCCATCCTGACTTGTTCTGCGTGTGGGCACTCAGGAGTGGTGTGCCTTTGCGATCCGCATTCAATGCAAGGCTGGTTGACAGAGAGATACTTTACTTGCTTGATGAGCTTCCTATTATGGTCTCTGTAGTATTGCTCCCTAATATCAGGATCAATCTCCTTAGGTGGCTCATAGAGGGGCATGGATGGTGCTGGCCTGGCGTATGAGTTATCTTCATAAGTTGCAGTAGACCCATACTTGTTGTCATAGTTAGTGAGCTTCTCTAGCACACCCCATGCGTCACTTGGCGGCATTGTCAGATACTCATAGCGAGTATAATGGTTGATTCTGTCCTTAGTGACTTGATCAAGAGAGTTGAAGAAGATCTCCTGAATGACGTAGGGTGGCTGTCCATGAGTAGGGCAAGATCGCAGAAGTTCCTTGTAGCGCTCCCATGCCTTTGCCAGCGGTTCCCCTTGCTTCTGTTTGAAGGCGGTGATTCTCTGGAGGAGATGTGCTGTTTTGGCAGGTGGGAAGAATTTGTTCAGAAACTCTTGCTCTACTTGGGCCCAGGTTGTGAGTGATCTTGCCTTCAGCCCTTCCAGCCATTTCAGTGCAGGCCTAGCGAGAGACCAGCGAAAAGATTTCATCTTGACATATTCTAGAGTTGTACCTTCAGCAATAGTACGGCACATGTCAGAAAAGTTTGTAATATGTTCAAGAGGACACTCATTAAATCTACCATAAAAGGCATTATTTTTAAGCTCTATAAGAAATTGAGTGCGAATTTCAAAAGAGTTATCAGGGATTAGAATCGCCGATTCAGGCACGACGAGAGTTGGGTGCATGTAGTCCTCTGCCGTGGTTGGATATTGGGCAAGCTCAGCCTGTGCTTGTTCCCTCTCTGCTTTCTCAGCGGCGATAGCAGCATCCTTAGCGGCCAATTCCCTGGTAAGCCTAGCGATCAGCTGTTCCTGTGTCTCCGCAGCTGCCATGGCTCTTTGTAGTTTAGCTCGGATGTGAAATAGGCGTTCCGGTTCGTCTAAAGCGTCAAACTCAGGTGTTTGACCAGAACGGCGCATACACCTGAAAAGTAACTCAAAGAAACAGTGAGATCTGACTACCTAAGGCGCGATTGATAGCTTCCCCGGCAACGACGCCAATTTTGTTCCCGCTTGTCACGCGGGTGACCCGGGTTCAATCCCCGGCAACGACGCCAATTTTGTTGTTGCAGGAGGATGGTCAAGTATGAAATAAATATAAAGTATAGATCAGACTGACTTCCCTGACTCAGCAAATAAATACAAGACTTCCTCCCGTTGTAGTAAGAGAAAAGTCAGGATCGAATCCACGAGGAAGCACGTCAGCAGTTCTCAGGTAGCTGTAAATTCTCACAGACAAAGCAGCAGAAAGACAGATATACAGAAACAACGAAAGAAACAGAAATAAAAGCAGAAAGTAACAAACAAAAGCAAAGAACTAAACTAAGACAGAAAAGGCAAAGTAAAGCAGAAACTAAAAGCAAAGCAAAGGGCTCGTCGATCTCGACAACAGCTTACTCGAGATCGACCACAGCAGTCGACAACAGAAAATCGGAAATCACAGCAGACAGGCAAACCCGGCAAGGGAAACTCGATCTCCACCAAGTCAACTCGAGATCGACAAGGGCAAGTCAAGACAGAAACTTCAGAAATCGACGACAGAAGAACAACGGTACTCGACCTAGACCAAGCTAACTCGAGATCGAGTACAGCCCTAGTCGAGATCGACTACGCCTCAGCGCCACACCCTAGTCGAGATCGACGACCCTTTGTCGAGATTGACGAGCGCATGAGTCCAGATCCGAGCTTGTCGAGCACACCAACCCGAGAAGACCTAGTCGACAGATCAAGCCTACTCGAGGTCGACTACGCTTACTCGAGGTCGACGAGCATCAGGAGCCAAGACCGAGCCACATTGAGCAGAGCTAGCCGGGAAGTCCAGTCGACGATGAATCCTACTCGAGGTCGACGAGCCGTGGTCGAGGTTGAGTAGACCCGAGTCCAGAAACGTGTCGTCGTTGTAGTATAGTGGTAAGTATTCCCGCCTGTCACGGGGGTGACCCGGGTTCGATCCCCGGCAACGGCGCCAATTTTGTTGTTGCAGGAGGATGGTCAAGTATGAAATAAATATAAAGTATAGATCAGACTGACTTCCCTGGCTCAGCAAATGAATACAAGACTTCCTCCCGTTGTAGTAAGAGAAAAGTCAGGATCGAATCCACGAGGAAGCACGTCAGCAGTTCTCAGGTAGCAGCAGATTCTCACAGGCGAAGCAGCAGAAAGACAAAAACACAGAAAGGAAGGAAAGAAACAGAAATAAAAGCAGAAAAACAAAAGTAAAGAACAAAGCAAAACAGGAAATAAAGCAAAGACAGAGGCTCGTCGATCTCAAAAACAGCTTACTCGAGATCGACCACAGCAGTCGACAACAGAAAATCGGAAATCACAGCAGACAGGCAAACCCGGCAAGGGCAACTCGATCTCGACCAAGTCAAATCGAGATCGACAAGGGCAAGTCAAGACAGAAACTTCAGAAATCGACGAAAGAAGAAAAACAGTACTCGACCTAGACCAAGCTAACTCGAGATCGAGTACAACCTTACTCGAGATCGACAAGAAGTTCCTCTGTATCGAGTTAAAATGCAGAAAACTTAAAAAGACGTAAATTGCAAAAGCTCAAACCCAAACTCAGATTTTTGATGAAAATAAACTCAATATAATAAAAGACTTCCAAGGCCAGGGTTTCAACACCACAACGATAATCATGCAAAGTAACACATAAAGGAATAAAAGATCATGCTTTCCATCAAATAACTTTCGTCATTAACAAATAGGCATATAGAGACTTTCGCATAAACCATAATTGTTACTAACCTTTTTTCACATAATTAATCCAAGTTGCATTAAGATCACTTTCGCTTCAATAACACAAACAAGGATCACCTTCAACTCTCGCAAAAGAATCATGCTCATAGGGATAGAAGATGAATTGCACAAAAAGATATGACCTTTATCGCATCGCCTCACATGGCCACCGTTGGGCTCACCCCAGCCCCATAAGTGGGTGGACTACTCACGCCTCATCGCAATAACAGACATTGATGTATAAAAAGAACTAACTTGCATTAACTAAATTCAAAAGCCTTTACAATCTCGGCAATCAACTTTCGCAGAAAGCCAAAACCTTAAAAACCTTAAAACTCCTAAACTTCTCTGTGGAACTAACTAATTGTGTTTGAATCTGAATGAATGAAATTGAGCCCCTAGGGCCTTATTTATAGTCTTCTAATCCTTGCTAACCAAGGATAGAATCTTCTATCTCTATCTAAATTTATATCTAAAAGCCTTAAAGATATATAAATTGTTTTAAGGAAATAAATCAACAAGGAAAGGATAATTCTAAACTAGGTAAGTCTTCATGTCTTGATAGATCGCGTCTTCCATAGATAGAACTTGATGGATTTGGATAGATCTTCGGCCAGCTCGACTTCCTTTGTGCCCAAGGAATCCCAAGTCGACTAGGACAGCTCTCGACG
This sequence comes from Persicaria tinctoria, assembly GCA_037127255.1. Classification (NCBI taxonomy): domain Eukaryota; kingdom Viridiplantae; phylum Streptophyta; class Magnoliopsida; order Caryophyllales; family Polygonaceae; genus Persicaria; species Persicaria tinctoria. Next base: position 23,276,839 of record JBANSL010000004.1, on the reverse strand, counting down.
ACACGTTTCTGGACTCGGGTCTACTCGACCTCGACCACGGCTCGTCGACCTCGACCAGATTTGTTCGTCGACTGGACTCCTCGGCTAGATCTGCTCGATGTGGCTCGGACTTGGCTCCTGGCGCTCGTCGACCTCGAGTAACCCTTGTTGATGTCGAGTAGGAATGGGTCATCCACTAGGTCTCCTCGAGTGGCTCTACTCGGCAAGCTCGGATCTGGACTCAGGGGCTCATCGATCTCGACTAGGGCTTTGTCGAGATCGAGTAGGGTTGTGCTCGGCTTCTCGTCCTCGGCTTCTCGTCATCGACTCCGGGTGTGGCGCTGAGGCGTAGTCGATCTCGACTAGGGTTTTTCGAGATCGAGTTGGTTCCGGACGTCGGGTTGACTCAGCTCTCTCGATCAGGCTTGCTCGACCAAGGTTGCTCAAACATGCTCGTCGAGATCAAGTAAGTTCTACTCGAGATCGAGTAACCTTGACTCTCAGATTGATTCGACTGTTTCCGCTGCTTCCTTGGCCTTGGCCTTCTGTAGCCGTTTTCCGAGCTTTTCCGACCTTCTGTAGAATTGCTGTAAAATGCCTCGATTTCTGCGAATTAAACAGAAACTGGTGTAGATTCCATAATTTGGCAAATAAACATAAACTACATAGGTTCTGTACTATCTAAGCCCAAATGAATGCAATGTATGCAGAAATCGATATAAAAGTTACTGTAAAACATGGCAGATTCAGCTCACAACAAATAGCAAATTGAGACTTGTTGACTGATGATAATGTGGGAATTTTCTTGCTTACATGACTTGTTAATATGTACTTGCATGATGTTAGATAGCGACCATGATGAACCTGGTATGAAATGATACTACATGTTGATATGCAATATTGAAATCTAGTTGAAAATGACAAATGCTATCATGCTATATTGATGCTTTGCTATCCCTTTATGTTGTTTTAGATGCATGTTAGGATGTGTTGCGATAGGGTATATGAGATAATAATGTGTTATTATATGAAAGCATGATGTTATATTAGGTGGTGGTAAGCATTTTTGGGTTGACAAGAATGATTATTGATATGTTAAATGATGAACATGACTTGAAATATGAACATGACTTAATGGTGCCTGATTACTAAATGATCGTCATTTGATATTGTGATGAGATAAGTTGATGTCTTTTGGAGCATGCTGACATTTTGATGATTTAAATACTACTTGATCTTTCTTTTCTGAATCTTAATGGCATGACTTGTTGTGTTGATGTGTTGACAATGAGTTTTGGTTTGCTGACTTTAGGATGGGGAAGTGCCTTTTATGACTTTGGTGTGATATCGAGATGTGTGTTATGATTTTGGCATAGATGCATATTATGACCTTTAGTATGATGTGGAGACGTTGATGTGACCTCATGGCATTGTGTTGACATATGTTTGAGACTTGTCGTATGTCGTGCTGGTTGGAGATTGGTTGGTTAAGCGATTATACATTTCTCGGCTTATGCATCTTGTTTGAATTAAGCATGATCGTTTGATTTGATTCTGGAAACTAGGAAGAAAATATGAGATTGGCCCTTAGAGATGGATGATTCAACCTCCGCGCTTCTGAATTTGATTGATTGATATGCGGGAAACTGATGTGGTTTTGGAGGATTTTGACGAAATCTTGATTTGAAAGGATTTGACTTGTTTTGGTGTACAGTTCTTGGTTGAACATCGGATTTGAAGATTTCGAGCGGTTTTGAAAAAGGACCAATTTGGATTTTAAAAGAATAAACATTATCGAGAATTTCAACGATCTGAGGCTAATCTTTTTCAATTGCGGAATCCCTTTTGAAACTTTTTAACTCGGACTTATATTATAACGCCTCACGAAGTGGATACAAGCATTTTATAGGGGCGCATATAGAATGCTTGCTAAGACCTAGTAGGGGCGCTATAGTTGCTTTCGAGTTATGATATAACCGAAGGGTCAAGGTAAGGGTGTGATAGGGGCCCATATCGCATACTTGCCACAACCAATTGGGAATATTATGATCACGTTGAGGGTACTGTGAGGATCTCATATGGGCCCTTATGACGTGCTTACAGGGCCACTGGCATGATCCCTGGACTCACCAATTTCAAACTTCATCCCCTTGTTTTAGAATGATTTTAGTCTCGTGGACAAAACTTGTTTTTAGATGAGGATGAATGTAAAAACCAGGAAATTTTATAATGCTAAATAAGGAATTACAATCATCTCGATTTCTATGATTCAGAAGGTTTGGAATTTTTCTTCCTCGAGCACCGAGTTTCGATTTTAAAATCTTTCCGGCATTGTTTTAGAATTTGGATTGTAACGGATATTATTTCCGCTTTCGTGTGCTAAATCTTGGAAATGTGATTAGGATTGTTATTTTAATTCGGTATCCAAAAATCCGTTTTGAATTTTGTTAAAATCGGGATTAACGGGTTTCGAATTTGAATGTCGGGTATATTCTCTTTGCAATTTATGTTTTTGGGACCACTCTTACTTTGGTTATTTCCCTCATACCTTTTCTTTTCTTCCCAATGAGATCCAAAAATCCTAGCCCTGTGATCCTTCTCTTGTATGAAATTGACCCAAGAAATTTCCATCCACCTTCCTCTTACCTCTTTGGGTTAAACATGCCCATTTCACTTTCTTTTTTCCCAACCCTGCACTCTTTTGTTTTGGAAAACAAACAGCAAACCCTATTGCATCCTCTAATCTGACCGAAGACTGTGTGCCTCGCTTCCTATCTTCAAAAATTTCAAAACTCAGCTCATCCCCACATTTCATTTTCAAATTCCTTTATTTTGCTCTCCCTTTGAGCCTAGCCGAGAGGAAGCTCCATTACCCTCCTCCCTGTTCATCTGCACAACCTCATCACCACCAACCGCATCCTCAGCCACCGCCTGACCTCCCCACCCCACCGTCACCACCAGTCTCCCTCGCCGCAGCACCTCCATCAAGTCACCTTCTTCTTCTTCCTCGGAACCGAGAACAAGCCAGGCTCCCTGTCCGTGTTCGAATGCACAAAACCGAGAAGCCCATCCTAGATTCTCCTCCATCTTCTGTGAGTAGCACCCAGAGGCATCCCCACACCTCTCTGGATGCCAGAAGTAGTAGCAGCTCCTCCCAGAGCAGCCGACACCCCCGCCGCCTCCCTCCCTCCTCTATTCTCCCGATTCCGAGCGGTAAGGCTCCGTTTCTTCTTCTTATGCCTCGAAACCCTGTAAGTTCGCACCTTTAATCCATTGCGTTAACCCTAGGCTGAGCAGAGGGCAGTCCGAGACTCCGATGACGCAAGATCAAACTCCGACGAAGCTTTTCGGCGAAATCTCCAAACCTCAGTGAGCCCCGAATCCTCTCCCTCCTTTCCTTGTTCGATTCCGTTTCCTTTGTTAGTGTTGGGTTAGTTTTTGGGGAGAGTGACCTGAGAGCGGGGCGGGGTGAGGACGAGTGAGCTCCGGCGAGTCTCCTCTTCTTGTCCCCTTCTTTCCGATTTGAGCTGGGCAGGAAGAAAGAGGTTGGTTCGGCTTGGTCTCTCCTTTCCTTTCTTTATTTCATATGCTCCGGTTCATGAATTTATTTAAATAAAAACCGGTTTAGCTCATTAAAACAATCAGATTTCACTTGGGCTGGATCCGATTCTATATCAAGGGTTGGGCCTACTGAGTTTTATTCCTCTTGTATTTATCATGTCTTATATGTATATTTTGATGATTATATATAAGCTATATTATAAGCTAATAATTACTTATTTGTAGTATTATTGTGTCATGAAAACTCAGATTTTATGAAAATATATTTTCTGAAATTTATGCTATATTATGAAGTTATTTTCGAAATAGTATTATTTGATAGATATATTATCATGATATTATGTGGTGTTCTAATATATGTTCTTTCTATAGAAATAATAAATTAATTTATTATTGTTGTTTTATAAATGGGAGTTGTTAAAATGGATTAAGTTCTGTGTTTTATTTTATTTAAATATTGCTGGTTTTGATTTATAAATGTGATTTATAAAGAATGGATTTGTTTTAGAAATGTTTATCAATGTCTTAAATTACTTGAAACATTAAAGTCAAGGTTTTGAAATAAAATGTCGGAATTAATTCTATAATATGAATTTGAGAAATTTGTTTTAAGGCTTAAATGTTTAATGTCGGGATTCTTTGTCTTGGTTTGATGATGTTGGTTTTGAGAAGAAAGTTTGGAAAATATGGTCGGTATGCTTTTATCGATGGGGTTGATTGGAAGTAAATGATTTTGGTTATTGTTGATAGTATCGGAAAGGTTTTGGAAAACAGTTTCACTATCGGTTGGTGTTGAGTATGTTGGGAACTTGGGTTTCGTGCATATGAATGTTGGTCCGGTAGCTTATGGAAATGGCTTGATGATAGGTGTGTATTGCTTTTGGATTGCTTTGGACTTGCATTTGGGCCCTTGCTTGTATTATCCTGTTGTTCTGCATCTTCAGGTAAGTTCCCTAGGGGGCTTACTCAGGTTGGACTCTCATGCCTGTTATTGCATTTTATGTTAGGTGTTGCATATGCATAAAAACATGTCATGTAGTATCATGCTAGGATTGCATTGAACTCAGCATGTGGTTACTATGTGTGTTTGAAACAAAACGGCCATTATCTGTGATAGTCCTAGAGTCTTTGCTAGGGTCATAGGGTAGCCCAGCCTCATCGGGTGCCCTGAGTGAATCGAATCAATATGAACAGGTTACTATAGCCCAGCATAATCGGGCAAGACTGGTTACACTACTAGAATACTGCAATTAGACATCATGTCGTTTAAGTCTGTCAAGAAATCAACATATGTTAAATTTATCTATTACATTGGTAATTTTTTTTGTGATGTCTAAAACATTATAGACGATGGTCTAATATTTGCACAGATGTGAAACTGTTAGTTCGAAAAAATTCGAAATGCGCGCTACAAGGGAAAAATGCGGGATCTAAACACTTAGAAAAAAATTTGATGCCCGGGAATCCAAATTTTGGAGGTAATGTTAACACTTTCAAAAGTTAGAGTTTCCTATTTCTTTTTTCCAATAACTATTAACACTTACAAAAAAATTTGCCCTTTCTCTCACTTTCCTAAATTTTAGAACGCACAATATTTCTATGTTCTCTTCTCTCCCCTCAAGCACCCTCAGTCTAGCTCTCTCTCCCCTCACGTTCAATCAGATCTAGATCCAAGCCATCTTCCTTCCCCTCTCTCCAGATTCCAGCTTCTGCTTGCTAGCTCCGGCAACCGTCATTCAGTGCTACCTTTCTTCTCTAGTCATCATCTCTCAAAAGAATCGCAAAAATTGATGGGAGTTGAAACCCTAAATCGCCGACAAGGTCAGTATCCGACATTCCGACCTATTTGTTTGGTTCCATTTATTTTCCATCTTCATTATGCTTTGGTTTCTCGTTTATTTTCACATTCAATCGGTTCTAAGGCTCTAACCCTCGGTTTTCCTCTCTTTAGATCCGAGCCATGTACCAAACCCCCAACTCATCTTCTCTTCTCTCCAGATCCAATCTTCCGTTATCTAGCCCCAGCGACCTTCGTTCAGTTCTGCATTCCTCCTCCAGCCATCATATCTCAAAAGAAAGGTCGTTCAGTGCCGCTACTTACGCTGGAGGTAATCAGTTTATCATTTATCGAGCTTGAATCCCTCAAATTCCTGGGCTGAATTGGCTTAGCCTTTGGTATTCATAGGGTTGGCATGGTACGGTACCGTGGGAAAATTTCGATTACCACGTACCGTATCGATATTATTCGGTATGTAATTTTCGTTACCACGTACCAACCGAAGTTATCGGTAACCGAAGTTGTTGGTACCGAAAGTATCGGTTACCGAACGCCTGGTACCGTGGTACCAACGGTACCGATGGTACCATCGGTACCAAAATAACGAGGTTGAGATGGTACCGATGGTACCGAATGACCTAGGTAGGGACTTAATTAAATTAAGGATTTTAAAAAAAATTACATATATATTCGGTACCATGGTACCACGGGATTTGAACTTTTCATACTGCATACCGTACCGAGGTTGGTGGTACCGACCTTTCGGTTACCGACTTCTTCGGTTACCGATTTCATGGTACCAACTTGCTATTGGTATGGTTGGTAATCGGTTGGTACGGTAGTTTCCGTACCACGGCCCAGCCCTAGGTATTCATAATTTGCTAAATTCGAAACCCTAAATCTGCGTTTATTTAGCCTTTTATTTTCTTTGATTTTGATGTGTTCGTGTGGGTTTTGAGTTGGACGGTGATTTGAGGAATAAGGGAAGATAATGAGAAGTGTTTTAGAAGAATTGCAAAGAAAACGAGATATCCAAATATAATAATTGATTTCCTTGTCTTGCTTGCTTGTTGTTTGACTGTAGGTCACATGGAGAAAGTACTACTTTCCCTGTCATTTGGATGCTCCTCAAAGGCGTGTTATGATAATGGTAATGGTATCCAGTCTGTGCATCTCTCTTCTTTCTTTATTTTTATTTTTATTACTTTCCTTGAAAATTATATAAGGTTATTAGTACAAAAACTATATCTGCATAAAATAAAATAAAAAATAGGGTACTCATCTCATTAGATAAAATTTTTGCCTTGGAAGGGACTTTAATTTGAGCATAGTTAAGAGTTAGTTTGGTGTGATGTACATATTGCTTATAATTTTTCCCAGATGATTAGAAATGTAGTAATCACTTCTCCCCATGGGGTGAATCATGTTGTCAAGAGTGCTTAAGTTTAGCGATGAGACATTTGCTTGATGAATCAACCTATAAATTACTTTGAAAATAATTGTAGCCAAGTATGATGAACTCTAAGGGTATTAGTACAAAAATCATATCCTTAGAAGAAGACGAGGGTTTGTGGCTGGTCTATATCATCTTAGTGTATTTTTTTTATTAAATAGACAATAGGAGACAATTCATATACAAGGTTTCCAATTTCAGGATATCAAGATCCAAGATTTGGATCTGATGGTTATCAATCCCCGCATGCTTGGTTGAATGCCCAGCCTAGGCCTGTGACAGGCAATTCAAATACAGGGTCGAAAGCCAGCACTGTCCCATCTGTGAAGAGTCATACTTCACGATCTAACATGGTATATTGCATATTCTCTTGATTGGGTTATATTATCTGTTTTTATCCCAAGGGGCTAAATGACATTCTTTAAAAGACATTTCAGACCTCATACTGCATTCATCTTGTAATTATCACTTGCGGTTTCTTTTAATCTTACTTTTCTATATGATTTCTTATCCATAATACTATGAATATGTACTTGCCCCAAAATATTTTAACCTAGATTTAATTAGATGTTATTATGTGATGTTGGAGATGAACATATCCATTTTTATGCTTATAATAAGTTCCATCATTTATTCATTGATATTTCTAAGTTTAATATCTTTATGAAATTTTAAACATGATCCTTGTCTTGTATTTTCAGGGTCAAACCAGACCAATGCCTGGCATGGGCAACGCTCATGGATTCATGAGTGGAATTTATCCAAGCAAGTTGTATGGTCAGTATGGAAATACTGTGAGAACAGGCATGTCGATTGGATCAGTGGTCAGTATGGAAATGTTGTGAGAACATGCATGGCGTTTGGAATTTATCCAAGCAAGTTGTACGCTCATGGATTCTAAGTTTAATACAATGTTTGGTGAAGCACACCCAATGGTAACAAGAAGCTTGATGCAACGTATAAGGAGGCTCAAGCGGTTGCTTCAAGTCAGTAAAATATTTTATTTTCTATAATAAAATTGCGATCTTTTTATGAAGTTTACTTGTATTTTTTTAGGTCAACACCAGTGGTCAGTTTGTTGGGCTTGCTGAGATGGTTGGCCCTGTAGACTTCGAGAAGAATGTAGAGTACTGGCAGCAGGACAAGTGGAATGGTTGCTTTCCTCTAAAGTGGCACGTAGTTAAAGACGTGCCAAACAGTTTGTTAAAACATATTACCCTTGAGAACAATGAAAATAAGCATGTTACCAACAGTCGCGACACTCAAGAGGTAACTGATGGAAATTTATGAAACATGTTTTCTGTTAATTTGACCATTATGGTAACGCAACCCATCCATGGCCCTTGCAGGTCAAGTTAGAGTAAGGTCTTCAGGTGCTTAAGATATTCAAAGAACATTCAAGTAAAACATGTATCCTAGATGACTTTGGATTTTACAAAGGGCATTAGAAGGTGATCCAAGAGAGGAAGGCTAAGCAGCACCAGTTCCGGAAACAGGCAAGTGAATTAGTTATGTTATTTGATCCTTTGAATTAGTTGTGTTACTTGATTCAATTTATTACTAGAAAGAAGTAATTGATGGATTGGTATCTTTGTTTTAAGAATTTAATTTTTCGTTTATTAAACCATAGTCTTGCTGAAGGTGGTCTTTGCATTGTTATATTTTGGTCTCTTTTTTCCCCGCAGATTTGTGGTGACATTCATGGGCAGATTTATGATATGAAAGAGTTATTTAAGGTGGGAGGTGATTGTCCAAAGACAAACTACTTGTTTCTTGGAGATTTTATGATTAGAGGATTTTATTCTGTTGAGACTTTATTGCTTCTCCTTGCGCTTAAGGTATTCTTTTACCTTTTACCACTACTGCTTCTATTTTTATTAGTTTTATTCTTAATCAAGTTTGTGTCAAGCAGGGCATTGAAAATCTAAATAACTTTGTCAAACTGCTTTTGGTTTGGTAGGAATTTCTTGTAGGAAGCTACTTATGTTAGTACAGGTGTGATTTTCTATGGTGCTTTGAGCAACATTATAAAACTCCGAAGTGAAGGCGTTGTAAAGTCAATCTTCTTTCATTTTTTCCACCAAAAATACTGAGTTTATGGTTTCATTCAGGTACTTGTGCTTATAATCTTATTATTGGTTGTGAAAAAATTATTATGTCATCAATATGAGTTGTCTATAAATTTCATTTGATAAAAAACCAATCATAGAACAACTCGAAGATTGATGTTCCATGTGCCTTGAAGACCATATTTTCTAGTGACTTCTGAGTGCATTTTTATTACAGGAATGAATGATTTGCAAAACTAACCTATTCAGTAGCTTGATTTGTACTACTGACCCATTAGCTCAATCAAATTCTTCGCCTCTCTTGTTTTTTTTTTGTTGCTTATCCACCTTTGAATTCCTTGCTGGTTTACAGGTATGGTTAGACACAAGTTTGCATCATTTTGGAATAGAAACCAAACATTTAGAAATTTGCGGTGCTGCTAAGAATTTCCCGATGATGGTAAACGCGGAAAAGAAGGTTTGCGGTACTTCTGCTCAAATAGATTTAGTGTAATTCGTTTAATTATAATATACTTCATCAAACTTTGAGATGGTGAACGAGTGAACTTTCCCAAGACTTAAGTTCACCGAGGCTGTTTATTTTCTTCAATGCATTCACATGCTTATTTCTTGGAGGGAAAACTTCAACGAATGACTTTTTTTTATGACTCTGCAATTGGCTGTTGCTAACTCGCTTCTTGGCCTTTAATTTTTCAGTCAGCTAGTTCTTATAAAACAATCCACAATAGTTAGAAAACCTCAATGTAGCTGAATATCTCCATCTATCTGAAATTAGGAATTCCAGATTTCCACGGAAAAAAAAAAAAGGAATTCCAGATTTCCAGGATTATTCTCCTTTCACCTTTGAAAGTAAAAATACCATTGCTAACTAGAGCTATGGATGGGATAACTTGACGAACACAGTCTATTCAACATGTTAGTATATTTTGACTCAACCTGTGAGTATATTTTGCACATGCATATGCGTAACCACCAATGGAGCAAGCAACATACAAGGGCCTACTTTTGTTTGGTACATGCTCAATTTTGATAAGTTATTCTCATAATATTCATTTATCATGTTTCCTTGTTGTTTATAAGTCAGGTCTCCAAGTAAAATTTACGTGCATACATACGTGTCATTTATATTATTTTCATTTCCCCCTATTTGATCCTTTTTGTAGACAGTTACACTTTAAAAAATGTGGGCCCATGGCATCTCTGTCAAAGATCGGTGCCAAGAAGCTTATGTATCTGAAAAAAATCTGCCCCAGCCTCAGAAATATCAACCTTGTGTAAGGGGAGAAGCTTTAGTTGGTATATATGATGTATGAGGCTACTCAAACTTACAATAAACTTAATTTCCCATCACCATCGTTATCTTACTGATACGGTGAATTCACTTTATCCACAGGATGTATTCCCGTGTCCAGCTGAGCAGTACTTCACTTTGTTATTAAGTGATGATTCCGTCTTTACACATGAATACCGGTTGGCACGGATGGATTCTGATCATAATATAAGTGCCAATCTTTTTTCTTTTTTTTTTGCTGTATTACGATTGTTTTTCTTACATGATTGAGTTCGGTGAAAGGTTTATTAGTATTCCGACTAACGTGCAATAAAAATCTAGGTTAGATATCCAGATCGAATAATACTAATTAGAGGGAACCATGAGAGCCATCAAATTGCCCAAGTTAGCATTTTTCTGATCCACCATCACTCAATTATTTTTAGCACCACTTCGTCCTATGTTGCGGATGTTCTCTTGCTTAACAGGTTTATGGTTTCTATGACAAGTGCCTCCGTAAATATGGATCTGCCAATGTATGGCGGTATTGCACAAAGATTTTTGGGGAATCAAAAGTCACGGTTCCGATTAGCTTGGCAACTTTGTTGTTCTAGATGTATTTCTGTTTGAATTAACCTTTTTTTTTAGATGTTGTGGCTAGCCAATTTTGTGGCTATGAATAGCGGCAACATATTTTGTAAATGTTACAGTATAATCATTTTTTCTATGTACATGTTTTCATTAAATTCCCTATCATTTCGAAGAACAACTAAAATGTGATGTTCTATCGAAAAAAGCATGTTGTGTATCAATATTAAAAAACATCGGATTATATATGAAAATAGAAGTGTATTCATACGTTTAACATCATATCAGTCTATGGACACTGATGCCAGTATAATTATACACATCAATTCGTTCATTTAAATCAATGTGCAATACCAGTTTGAACATCGTTATCTACCAAATAAATCGATGTGTCAATGCAGAAACAACATCATTTTAATTTGAAAAAACTGATATAAATGTAGGAAATGAGATCTCCTGTGTATACAACCACAATAGTGCATTATTTTAGAACGACATTGCATTACTTTCAATGCGACGTCGATAATATGGAAATACATCAGCTATGCCTCTATATTTCATGTTGTCGGTTAAATTAAAACAATATAAAATCATAAATTATATATCGGACATGATTATAAACGAGATCGCTTAAAAAAAATTGTTGTCTATTTTGTCTTAAGACATCACTTATTTTATAAATAAAGATGTAAATGTCAAATTTTTGCTTTAGGAGGACATCTTCACATGTATTCAAATGACAAATTATGGATATTCATCAACAAGTGAATATGTCATAACCAAAATTGAGGGGTTCTAATTAAGAAAAGACATCTGCTTAAAACCGATGTGGAAAGTTTGGATCTTTTACTACACGCACAAAGAGATCGGAATTTTTTTTAAAGACATCTGTTGACAACAGATGTCGAATTGAAGTTTTCTAGTATTGTTACTTTATGATGATGTTTATTCTATGGTCCGTGCACCACCACGAGGAAATTGCTATGCTATAGCACCGACTGGCCAAGCTCTACACTAACGGGAAGGGGTGCAGAGGTAGGAGAGGGATATGCCATTTGACATTGTCTTAGGCCCTTTATAGTATTTCTGCACATTATTATAACTAGGAGCATGCTAGTGTGTTTGACTTTCGTACTGCATTAGAGTATCTTTATCAGGTATAACACATAATATGTGGTCTCAGCGAGGACTTTCAGTCCCGCATGCGTGGCTCGATCTGACTCCTTTCCCCGTTCTTCTTTTAAAGGTATTTTCTGCATATTTTGAGTGCTCGATGTTTATATGACGGGGTTCCCGTTTGGCGAGTATTGGACTAAAAGACCGATTTCCATACTTATAAACTTGGATAATTTGGATACTCGTATTTACCAAGTTTTTGGTTTTCGGCTTCACCATGGCAAGTTGTACCTTCTTTTCATTTTCGCAGTTACTCTTAAATGAATTTCCGCGACTTAGTCTATAAAACAGGCTGAGGGTACCCAACGGCCCTCCGATTACTTTGGGGTTCGGAATCCCCACTTTAAAAGGATAGTCTTTTGAGGTTTGAAACCTCGATCCGTACCTGAATTGCAAGATCCGAACAAGGGGTTTCATCCTTTGAAACGTAACCCGGAAATCATAATTCTAGGCCGTTACATTGGTGGCATAATTCCGCATGCTAATAGATTTTTGTGAATTCAACAAATTGTGGAAGAATTAGATGTTCATATGATCCCTTATACATGAAGTACTATTACGTGGAGGACAAGTCAAAATCCTATTGATAATATCTATGAACGATTACTTAGAGTGATGGTTCATTTAGATATCTTATCTCAATTCCCAAATTTATCTGCCCACAATCATCCTTTTACAACTTCTGATCATTCTTTAATGTCTATGTCAATAGGAAACAAAAAAATTAGGGATGCTTCACCGTTTAAATTTGAAATGGCATGGGCTAGTAATGATAACTATAACAGATTAGTTAAATCAACTTGGCAGAATATGCTTCATGGGTCGTTTATATTTATACACTATTACAAAAACAGAAACTTCTTAAAAAAATACAAAGATCTGGTGTAAATCTCACCCAAATCTCACCTAGATAACAGATATTGAAGATCAGCTTCTATTACTACAAACACAACAAATTGGTTGAACATCAAAAGATAATATTAGTATTAAACGTAATAGGTTGTTATGTAAGCGTGAAGCTCTCATGAACTTTAATAATATTTTCTGGAAACAATGTGCTAGATCAAATTTTCTAAAATTTGGAGACAGAAATACCAAATACTACTAAGCCATATCTAAAGTTAGAAATTCAAAAAATGTCACTCAAAATTTTACAAATAAACATGGTTTATTGATTGAGGACGAGGATCAAATTAGAGATGAAATTACAACTGAATTGGCGGAAATATTCATTTCTAATAATGCGCCGAGTAGTAATAATCCATATTTTTTAAATTTGATTGATCATACCATTTCCGATTCTAAAAACTTAATGTTAAAATAACCCTTTTGAGATACTGAGATTAAGGATACCCTATTCTCAATGACAGATGACAAGACTCCAGGTCCTGATGGTTTTCCACCAGAGTTCTATAAAAAATATTGGGATATTATGGGTAAATTATTATGCAAAGATGTTAAATCCTTCTTTCATTCTGGTGTGCTTCTCAATGAAGTAAATACTACTTTCATTGCGCTTATTCCAAAAATTGATACACCTATTAACATTAACCATTACAATCCGATTAGTCGGTGTAATACTATTTATAAAGTTATTTTGAAACTATAGGCTAATCGGTTGAAGCCTATTTTACCACACATTATTAATCCGTTTCAAGGAGCTTTTGTACAAGGAAGAAATATTCAAGATAACATACTAATAACGCATGAATTTTTTCACTCTTTTCATAACAAAAAGGGTAAATTTGGGTGGATGACATTAAAACTAGATATGGAGAAAGCTAATGACAAAATAAGTTGGAGTTTTATTCGCATTATTCTAAACAAATTTGGTTTTGATTCTAGATGGATTGAGTGGGTTATGACCTGTTTAACGAAAACTAGCTTCTCAGTTTTAGTTAATAATTTGCTTGGCCGTACTTTTCAAACTTATAGGGGAATACGACAAGGAGATCCTCTTGCACCTTATATTTTTGTATTGGTTATGGAACCATTGGGGAGAATGTTGCAACATGAATCATTGGAATGTGACCCCTTGGTTGGAATCAAACTTTCAAATAACAGTGATCCTATTCCTTTCCTCTCCTTTGCAGATGATACACTTATTTTTGGACGTGCTGATGAGTTAAGTCTTCATACGATTAGAAATCTTTTGAATACTTTCTCCATTATGTCAGGACTAACTATTAATTATAATAAAAGTTCTTTACAAATTTCTAAAAATATTTATGTCAGTAAAGCTCAGTCTCTTGCTCAACAGCTAAATATTTCAGTTACTAAATCAATGAAAAAATACCTTGGTATACCACTTATTAGTGGAAGGGTTTGTAATGGCTTGTTTGATGAGGCAATAACAAGCCTTAAAAAACAGTCGTCAAAGTGGAAATCTAACACTCTCTCACAAGCTGGTAGATCGGTTCTCATTTAGGCAAATCTAAATTCTAAAACAAATTATTTAATGCAATCATTTCTCCTTCCAAAACAAGCTCTACAAAAAATTGATCAGATAAACAAAAATTTCTTTTGGAATAAACTTCAATCTGATAATTATCATCATTTAATCTGGGATCATCTGTGTACTCCTAAAAAAGACGGTGGGTTAGGTTTTAAATCGGCTGAGCAAACTAATATTGGCATGCAAATGAAACTACTTTGGAGAATTATGGCTAATCCTGATAATATTTGGTCTAAGGTAATCACAGATAAGTATCTCTCGAAAGAATCTCTAATGAAAAGAGGAAGATTCAAAACTTCTTGGCAATTTGGCAGGCTTCTTAATGTCAGAGATCTATTCTCTAAAGGATTGCTCTGGCTAGTGGGTAATGGGAAAACCATAAATGTATGGTCTGACATTTGTGTAAATGCGCAATATCTACAAAACTTTCGGAATGATCGTAATCCTAACTTAAAAGTATGTGATTTATTTACAAATATACCAACTCTTGGGATATGATAAATTAAATAGTATATTTCCCTCTCATATTGTTGAAGCAATTACCAATATCCATATTCCAGTAACTTATATTCCAAACAAGTTAATTTGGATTTATAGCAGTAATGGAAAATTCTATGTTAAATCCACATCCTCTCTTGTTAATACAAGGAATACAAATAAAATTCCAGCAGACTGGATTTGGAAACTTAATATTCATCCGAATATTAAAAAATTTATTTGGAAAATTATTTTAGATATCTTACCTACTACTATCTGTTTAAATAGATATATAAATAGAGTTCCTAGTACTTGCTCTCTTTGTGATTCTAATATAGAAGATACAAATAATTTATTGTTTAATTGTCAGATCACAAGATCCCTTATTCAAAATCTGGGTGTTAGTTGGGAAAATGTTTTATTATTCCAAATTTAACAAGTAATGTTTTAGAAATTATTTTAAATACCAGGGCTCTTAATATAGATTTTACAGAATTGTGTCATTTATGGCATTTTGTTTGGGAGCTCAGAAATAGAATTATTTTTCGCAATACTTCTGATACGAGTATTATCTACGCTCTAACTCAAGCTATTGATAAGATCTCATGTTGGAGTAAAAGGCAGGTAAAAACGAAATTACCTAAACGTGTTAGGCCTCCTAATAAATTGATTCAGACATGCCCTCCAATAAATGTCATTAAGATCAATGTAGATGCTTCGGTAATAATTGATACTCAACCTCAGGTTGGTTGTATTGTGAGGAATAATGATGATCTAGTTCTTCGGATTTATGAATTTAATGTTAGGATGAGTTCTGTCATTCTAGCAGAAGTTTTTACAGTATATACATGTATAAGACTGGCTGCGGAGATGGGGATTCGAAGAGTTATAGTAGAAAGTGATTGGGCAATCATCGTCAACGCCATCAATCAAGTGAACAATATACCATGGGAGGTCACTCAAATAATCCAAGAGATCCATTCGTTAAACAAAATTTTGAGAGCGTCACATTTCAGCACTGCTATAGAGAGGCGAATGGTGCAGCTGACTTTCTTGCTAAATCTCAGTTGAATTATAATTTTATTTTGAGTTCCTGTTGTTGTGAGTTCCAGAACATCATCTTGCGAGATGATCATGGATGTCGCTAGTGCATCCAATTTATTACTTACTGTAAATAAAGAAAAAGTCACTGTTTCCTCACATTTCATTTGGGCCGAAACCGAATTTTTTGGTTTGGTTTCGGTTTTCGACCTGAAACCGAAATTAATTTTTTTGTGAACCGTAGTTCAAACCGAAATATTTTCTGGTTGGACCGAAACCGAATTTTCGGTTCGGTTTTCAGATCGGTTCACCCCTCCCCCTCTCCCTATCCTTCTCACAAATCCCCGCCCCCCATTATTATTTTTCTTTTCCTTTTTACATATTTAACTATTTTACCTTTTTTTATTTCGGGGATGGGAAAGGACAATTCAAAGGGCCCTGTCCCATACCCTTATTATTTTTCTTTTTCTTTTTACACATTTTAATTATTTTTCCTTTTTTTATTTACTTCGGGGACGGGGAAGGACAATTTAGGGAGCCTTGTCCCTTATGAGACAGGTGATTCCATCTGCTTGGTTTATATTTGTACGAAATTGATGTCAAGAACAACATTGACTAGAATATTAAGGGTCAATAGTATACTCACATTTGATTAATATAGTAACAAACATATTGAAGCTTAAGGTTGCAATTGGGATTCAATACATAATACTCCATAGTTCTTTAAGGTATATTTGTTTGGTTAGCAAAAGTTTAATAAGTAACCATCTGTCGTGTGTGTTATTAGGTCTCGTGATTCTCTTTGACCAACTGCCGATTTCAGTATGAGATAGCAGAGAGCTCCCTGTTTGGACCAACCAGACAAGGTAGTCCACCATGCTAAAACCTTCAAGCCACCACCAAAACAGGTACCAAAGGCGCCTATCCCATTCCCAAGCCAGATATCCTCTTTTCAGAGCCCGTTTGTTTTTATCTCCTTTTGGGCACTGTAATCCTCGAAAAATCGCCCATCCCTTGATAGCCTTCCATCCTTTCTCCCCCAGGGCACAGAAGACCCAGAAATACAATTGTATTTTAGTATGGAAAAATGAATCCCCATACCGATTTTCAATTGTGCATTACGAGGAGGAAGATATCTTTGTCTTCAACTTTCTTGAATTAGGTGAAGGGGGGCTTTGGGCTGCAGATTTCTTCTTATGTGGGGATGATCATGGGTGATTTTGTGTTTTCTCCTTGTTTGGGGATGAGCAGAGAAGTACCCATTGGTCCCCGGTTCGAACCCCGGAATAGTCGCTCTTTATTTACCAATTCAAGGATGAGTAGGGAAGGGAACCGTCATTTGACGTCCAACCGAATTTCTTTCATGATGTTGTCTTCTCCATTAATTTGAGTACATTCTGAGGAGGTAATTCCTCAAATGATTTTTCTATTTCTTCTACCCGATGCTACCCTATGGAAGTAGGATGAGTTGGAATCTGATAGTTTAATATGTTTCGTTTTAGATCTTTCGTTCCAGAAGCTTTTCTAGAACACCAAAAGGGCTTCTTTTTTACGCAGAAGATTCATCTCTCTCCCCCCCACCCTATTATTTTTCTTTTCCTTTTTGGGCTTCTTTTTTACGCAATAGATCCCATCTGCTTGGTTTATATTTGTACGAAATTGATGTCAAGAACAACATTGACTAGAATATTAAGGGTCAATAGTATACTCACATTTGATTATAATATAGTAACAAACATATTGAAGCTTAAGGTTGCACTTGGGATTCAATACATAATACTCCATTGTTCTTTAAGGTATATTTGTTTGGTTAGCAAAAGTTTAATAAGTAACCATAGGACCAACTGTATAACAAATCCAAGATAACACAAGACATGACTAAAAGAATTAGCAATAGATATAAAATAAAGCTGATGACCAACTTAATTCCATAACTTACTTTTGAAATAAAAACCTAATAAAAAAAGATCTTTTAGCACTTGTTTTCTTTTTTCAAAAAAACATCTTTATGTACATATGTTGATCGATAAAAAAAATTGGGTAGTAAGTATTCAACAGGGAGATCGAGTTCTGAATTATAATTCTCTAATGTATAATGATAGATACATAGACAAAATCACTTGAGGTGAAATATGTATATTCTAGTATGATCTGGACAAAGTTGTACCTAATCACAAACTCTTTGTAGAAGCTAACAATCGATCCCTAGTTTATGTTTGTATTCAAGCAAAACCAACAGTGAAAAAGCCAATGTGTGAACAACTCTAGCTTCTTGGTTTGATCGTGGACTATTTGTTACAGCACACCAATACTAAAGAGCATATATTGGATTGGCCTCCAATTCAATGAGCTCTCCATCTTCAGGCCCATTTTGTGAGGACCGGTCTTTCCTCCTAACTTTCTTTGTTTGTTTTCTGTATACCACACATAAAGTCATAGTACCAAGAACTCCAACCATTATAGCTCCCCCGAGCACTGTAACGAAGATGGCAACCCAATTATGATACTTCCCAACAATGATGTATGACGAGGACATGAACGATACGGTTGTGAATATAGCAGCCAACCACATCAGTTTGTTTATCACCGCCACAACTCTTCTTTCAGTCTTTGTCTCTCCTCTAACGAGGGTCATTTGAACAACCACCACCGACAAAGAGGTGAACAAGGAAAGGGCATTGGATACGAAGAAAACTTTGAATGCTATGTAGTTAACCATCACAGCTAGTCCATTATCATAATTACCACCAGGAATCGTGAAAAGGGCAGCAAAGGCAACGGTGGCAAAGAGAACAGCAACCACAGTCACCGAATTAGTCACATTATTGACTCCTTCCCTATGAAGCTTCTTTAGATCCTTGGCAATTCCATGAACATTTAGGTTGGTCCGTCGAGCTTGCTCTAGCTGATTATGCAATTTCTTTTGGATCTCAGACATGGTTTGCCTAAGCTCATCCTTTGGCTGGTTCAGCAACTCTATCGCTCTAAGAGCACCACATTGAACCAATGTATCCTTTATCTCTGAAGCTTCTTCAGAGAAAGCTAAATCATCCACGATGTCGAGTGCTGTTTTCTTGGCTTTGTTTAAGGCATTTATATCAATTTCTGGACGGAATAACAACTCCTTGACTATCTGTAATAAATCGCATAAATTATAATCTCCTTACACAATAGAATTTCACTTTCACCGGCGCAAAAGGTAAACATCAAATATTGTATTGTAAAACACATATTTCCAATACTTTGTTAGAAATTCAACATCCATACAAATTTTATCCTTATAGAAACATCAATCATGTTATAAAGGATCTAAATGTCCAAAATATTCACATTTACTAAACACTAAATATGCTTAAACAATACATATTTCCTATACTTTGTTAGAAATTCAACATCCATACAAATTTTATCCTTATAGAAACATCAATCATGTTATAAAGGATCTAAATGTCCAAAATATTCACATTTACTAAACACTAAATATGCTTAAACAATATGCATCTTAGATATTTAACACTTTTCTTAGCACCTTAATAAGAATAAGGCCGTGTTGAATTTATTTCAAAGAATGGAAAATAGGTGGTTGAATACAACGTTAGTTATGAAGGGTGTTTTTATGCGAAGCATGTGCAAAATAAATGGTAGTTTTGCATAAGTTATTCTATTATCAAATTAGTATAATGAAACATTTACTTCATGAAATGGTTATGGACTGCATATAATGTCCAATTATAAATTCAAAGTAATACAGTAGGAAATTACCTCTACCCTCTTTTTTCGGGTGGCAATATGTAATGCCACGTTACCAAACCGGTCTAAAAACATGACATTAGAGGGATCCACCTTAAGAAGCAACTTCACGACTTCACAACTATGACCCTTAACTGCCATATGAAGAGCAATCTGTCCTTTTTTGTCGGTTCTTCGTGTCAGTTGAGGATTTGCACTCAGCAAGGCCTCAGTAATATCTACATGCCCCTGCCTCACAGAGAAATGCAATGCATTCTTTCCATTTTTTTTAGAGAAGTCTATCAAACTAGAATCTCTCTCCAACAAAATACGAACTACGGCTGTGTGGCCTCTAGTAGCCGCGGATATGAGAGGAGTTGTGTTGGACTGACCGAATGTTTTGCATAGCCCTAAGTCATAATCTAGTAGCACCTGGACAATATCTGCATCATACAATGAACTAGTGTTAGTCTTTTTTGGAGTCTCGATATGAATGAGCAACTTGTTCTCGATGAATCATTTAAAACAATCACCTCATTTTAGACACACTCCATAAAATTTCACATCCTTAATGACTAATTAAGTCACAACTTAGATCACATTGAGAAAGAAAAACTCCATTCTTGCCTAGATATAATTCTTGCATATTAGTTTAAATTTCTATTTCTCACATAAGTTGAGACAAGATGTAAATTGAGAATGTTGGTATCAACCGGATATTGAAAACATGTTTACCTTTTCTTGTTATTTTACATGCAAAGAAAATGACTGCTTCTAGTTTTTTGCTTCAAATTTTGATACACGAACATATAGAAAGGTTAAATTTTTATTGTCAAAGAGGAACAAAATTGTAGTATAATTTAATGTTATAGTGAATTGCATGAAAAAGCCAAAACTTTGAGGGTTATGTTGACATTGGGAGAATTATCCCACATTGTAAGTACATTAAAAAATCGAAGGAATGAGGATGTGTTACTTTTCTCATTTAAAAAAAATTGTTGTGGTTCACCAAAAAAATATATCAACTCCTTGGACTTAAATTTGTCTTATTGTATTTACATATATGTTTACCACACATTAATTGACCCATTAAACTTTAACATGATATGAAGTAAGTGTTGGTGTGAACCACACTAGCTTACCTTTGTTACTTTTGATGTGGGATAATCAACTTTATTTCAATACCTTGGGCTTTCTCTAACCCAAACAATCCTTAATGCACAAAATTACACATACTTGGGTGTTGCAAATATTATCCAAAGTCACTAACATGAACATTCTTAGCAAATGCAGTTGAAGTATACCAAAGGCTGACTAAGACTTATTACTTGAATGTCTTTTTTACAAAGTTTTTGTTATAATATCCTGTGAAGATGAAATTTTCAATTACAACGATGTGATGGTTTTTGACATGATTAAAAAATTGAAATTGCGTTATAGAAACACAAAAAGTCTAGTTTTTTTTTAATATTTTTGCAATTATAGTCCAGAAATTTTTTTAAAATTCTTTGGGTTATATTATTCACAATCTCTTTAATTATGGGTTAATTTGTTCAATAACCAAAGTATGAGTTGCTAAAATATATAGACCATACCTGCATGGCCTTGAGCAACGGCCACATGAAGGGCATCCATCCCATAGTGATTCTTGGTGAGCAAGCCTTCTTTCGTCATATGAGGCAGCAATACCTTGACCACCTCCAAATGGCCTTTTTCGGCAGCACTAATCAACGCCGTCTCCCCAATCTCATTGACCTCATTCGCAATGGCTGTTAGGATCTCTCCCAACTCTGCCTGGATGTCCGCCTCACTTGATATCCCATTTAGTTGTGCTTCTAACTCATCCAGGATCTTTCTCACATCCTCTACATCTCCACGCTTTGCCGCTAGGTGAAGCTCAGTATCGTTGTGTTTTCCGGTGACCTGCTTCACGTACATCTTTTTCTGGCTGGAAGCCACAGGCAGCTTGACTGACCCCGAGAGCCCAAGCGACTTTGACGATGAGGTCGAAAGCCTTTGTGAATCTCCTAAATGCTTGCTAGAGGTGGACACAGCAAGCGCCTTGCCGGCATTTGTCATGATCATGGTTGAGGGTGTCATAGGCGTAGCAGGAGTCATCGGAGATGAGATGGCATTAGGAGAGACATCAGAATCGCTAGGAGTGGAGAAGGAGAGCTTCCTCGCAAAGGAGCCACCTGGAGAATTGAAAGACCCGAGCTTCATGGATATCCTACTAGAGGAGTTGGTAATAATCCTCCTTGGTGTGGCCATTCCTAGAGGCGGCATCGGTATACCTCGGGTAGGGCTTCGAGTCTGCACTGGGGTAGGAGGTTCATTACTACTTTCCATTTCCTTGTCATTTCCTATCAAATAAAATGGGATTTGTAGAAACTAATTAGAAAATATATCCTCCCAATCATAACAAATAACATATATAAGGGCTTGCATTGAACCCCTTCCACATGAGACCATTCAAAATGTAAAACATGAGCAATATGTAAAGTATAATAGTTAAGCGCATTGATGAATTTAGATGAAAATCTAAATTTTTGGAAATGCCAGAACAAGTGGAAACAAGAAAAACTATATTTGAAGGTTCAAAGGGCACCTTCTTCGTCAATTGGAGCCATTGACATGGTTGAAAATCGGTAGAAATAGAACAAGTATGATAATGATGATGTTTTTGCTGATTCAATTAGGAATTAGATTGGAATGAATGATTTCAAGAGATGGGGATCTAGATGGCTCTAACCGGGGAGTGAACTATCCAATTTTAGTATGTGATGTGAATTGTGGAGAGTAGACAATTGGAGCCATTGACAAGGTTGAAAATCGGTAGAAATGGAACAAGTATGATAATGATGATGTTTTTGCTGATTCAATTAGGAATTGGATTGGAATGAATGATTTCAAGAGATGGGGATCTAGATGGCTCTAACCGGGGAGTGAACTATCCAATTTTAGTATGTGATGTGAATTGTGGAGAGTAGACAATTTTTTTTAGCCCTGATAAAATTTAATGAAGGGGAAAAAACAAGTCCCTGATTAGTTATAAATTTGTTCTCCTCTTATATGTATAATTCAGCTAGTAATCCATTTTATAATTTTATATATAATCAAAATATCCCCACATCCCCTACCCAAAATCTCTCTCCATCTCTCTACATTGCACGGTATTTCTCATTTATTCTCCCTTTCCTTCTCCAATGGCGAGATTCTTCAATAACAGGGCTTAAATGGAAACTCCAAGTTAAGAGAGTGATCACTTGTTTGCCCCTAGCCTTAGCCTCTAGACCCCCCTCTCATCTTTTTTCTCCACTTACCTCAACCTCACATTATTACCCACCAATCTCCATGACATCACCGATGAGATCTAGGTTTTCACCTACCGCACATCCTTTGATAAGCCATTCACCAACACTTCTAATGGCACAATGACATATTCTTCATATTCTCACACCTCTAAATTGTCATTGCGGACTAGTGGAGGTGTGCTGTCGTGCCAAAGTTTGTTGACTTTGGTGATTGTGAGGAAGATGAAGAAGATATTGGGGATGTTATCTTCGACCCCGAGATTAGGGATGAAAAAAGAAGGGAGTGACATGAAGGTCGATGAGGGTTTCTAAGACGGTCAATTCGAGACTCGGAGCCTGATTAGACGGGTATGGGCATGGCGGTAGGTTCCATTTGGATAGGAGGGCCAATGTTGCTGTTACTGGGGCTGGAGAGGCACCCATCCATACAAGGTGCGCTGCATAGGAACCCCACAACCCTTGCACGCCCTCTGTCGCGTTCGCGACTGTTGGAGGAGCCTTGGTTGCGATTGGACATATTGTCGGGTGATGGGGTCTACTGCAGGGTTGTTTTGTTGTCGCCAAACGCCTCTACGGGGGGAGTGGAGGCGGACAACACCGAAGTGGAGGATGGGTCTTACTGTCTCTTCAAGCGAGTATCTTCCAAGACAAGTTGCGATCTTTTCTTGTCATACCGAGGGAGGGGATCATTATGTTGAATAAGAGTTGCAATCGTGTTGTACTCCATAGAAATGTCGGTAATGATTTGAAGAACCAAGCGGGTGTTTGTCACCAAGGAGCCGACTGCTTTGAGTTGATCTTCATAATCTTTGAGTTGATCTTCATAATCTTTGAGTTGACGGCAGTAGGCGGCGACGTCAGAGAAACCTGAAATACGACAATTTGAGAACTCATTCTCAGTGTATATAGCCCAAGAGTTCTGATTGTCGTGGAAGATCCCCTTGAGTCGATTTCAGGCTTCCTAACCAGAGCTGACCGGTTCAAGGATCCTACGAAAAAGATCTTGGGAGATGGTGGAGTAGATCCATTGAAGAACAACATTGTCAATTTGGTTCCAAAGATCATCATCAACCGATGGAGAGCGAGATTCAGCAGGATCAATGTGCGCCATGACTTTGTGAACACGGGCAGTAGCTTTGAAGAGAGTAGCCTAGGAGTTTTACTGAACTTTTTCAGTATCAAGGATGAGAGGGATATAGTTACGGATATTGGAAACCATAAGAGATGAGTGAATAGAGGTTTTGTCAAAGAAAGGGTCGACAACTTGGGTGCCATCAGTAACTTGCGTGGTATCGGTGCTTTTGGATGTCGACATGGGGAAGGTTGTTTTGGAGAGGAGAGGGAAGAAGAAGATGTGATGGTGGTGGGCTGGTGGTGCCTGCGGCGGAGGTAGAGAGAGCCGACGATAGTAGGAGGGGATTAGGGTAGCCCTAGGATGCGGCTGGTACCATGTAAGATTGCAATAATACCTTGATAGGGTTTCCTTTGCATTATCATTCAATATGTAATACAATATGTCGTTCTCCCTAAGTATTACAAGTCTATCCAAATCTACATGTAATATTATCCATATTAACAATTGGTAAATATACGTTGCATAGGAATACTGGATTCTATATGGAATCGACCTCTTACTTGCTTACTATATATACTAGTATGTAGGTTTTAGTTATATTTTGATTGAAAAAACAATAGTTTTCTTATGTCAAAAACTTACATAACCAAAGGGATCATTATTGAAGTTTTTGTACAATCCTAACGATATGCTTATCAGGATGGTTGACAAATACATGTAACTGGAATGTACTTGAAGCTTTTTGTTCTAATAACGAACCGCTAAATTATTAACCACAAGCAAGATCAGGAGTTGTGTTAATAGTAGTAACAATGTTATGCAACAACTATGGAAGAATATCATAAGAGAATTGATTAAGATACAATTATAAACAACGGAGAAACAAATACTAATATGAGAGAAGCACATCTTAGAAATCCAATAAACATTCATTGCATTTCAAATTTGAAAAATAATAGATTGAGAGGTATGATGTTGTCAAATAGGAAAAGTATTCTAGTCAATATTCTAAACATTTTCAGCTACTAATAGTAAGAATACAAAATAAAGCAAATCACTTGAGAACAAAGCAATGCAAAAATGGCACAACCCCCATATTTGATTGAAGACTACACCTTGATTGTAAGACCTTGAGATACTAACTCGCATGTTGGTTTTAAGGGTGATGAAAGACAAAGCAGAAGGCCTGGTTTCAAGGTCTTGAAACCAGAACTAACATTTTTGATCGAATACTATATCTTGTTTATGTGCTAATTTGTTTAAATGTAGGTAATGCTTCAACGCCGAACTTTTGGGCTAAGATTGTCTATGGGCCTTTCATTGGGCCATAAAAGAAATCATTTTGGATCAGCCACATTCATAAATAAATATGTTCTCCTAACTTATACTATGTGTAAGATATTCCTTGAATGATATTTTAGGAAAGTGAAGGAAGATATATATGGGAAAACGGATACCATGGCTCCATCAGATCTTCTAAATGATCATGGAAAAGATCGCAAGCCATGGATTTGGAAAGAATGGATTCGGAAAGAATTTAAATTCACTTGGAAAGAAATTTGAATTCAAACGGCTCTCCCCCCCCCCCCCCCACCCCCATCCCCCATCCCAGTAGGAGAACGACTATATAAAGACGAGTGCAAGAATACGTGAAGGACAACTGAGCAAGCATTCATCATAAAGTGATCAAGTCTTCTTTGAGCATTCATCATTCCAGTTTCTCTCTTATGTTCTCATAAAGTCTAGTGTGTTGTATTTTTTAGAGTTGAGAGAACCAGCTTATTGTACAAGTCATTTATTTTACATTAAGAATGCGTGGTCCCTTGTGTTCTTTTGTATACTAGATCTAAGGAACACTTTGGTGTGTGGTGAGAGCTTTTGTTTCACTTGTAAGGTTGAGTGCTAGAATGGAAGCGATGAGGCTTTGTATAGAAGAAGGGTAGTTCTTCTAGGAAGTTCTAGGCTCGTGTGGTCATCTTTTATATTCTGCATTTGCTTTGCATTACTCGTTTTTACTTTGTCAAGTTTTCATAGCAATATCAAGGTCTTGACAAGTTGTTTTGGAAATCCTCTAAAAGTTTGTTTTGCGAAAATCGAGCATACTCTATTCATCCCCCCTTCTAGAGCATTATTCATCACCTTATAGACTCTTCAATTGGTATAAGAGCTTGAATCACTATTTGATCTAACAATCTTGTGAGTTTTTATCATGTCTAACATAGGTGATGGAGGATTTGACCAAGGGAGATCAACCAATCGACCTCCTCTATTATATGGCAATAACTTTGTTCACTAGAGATCTTTGATGCAGATGTTCATCATAGATCAAGATCTAGAGCTGTGGGATTTGGTCAATAAGGGACCACGCATTCCAAAGAAAAATGACGCTAGCGCTACTGGAAAAGAAGTCGAGAAGCTTGAAGATGAATATACTCAAACAGATTTGGAGAATATCGCAAAGAATTTCAAAGCTATGAATTCTTTATATTGTGGACTTCATCCTGATGAATTTAACCGTGTTTCTTCTTACAAGAGTGCCAAGGAAATTTGGGATAAGTTGGTGGTCACCTACGAGGGAACTAGCCAAGTCAAAGAAAGCAAGATCAACATTTTTCTTCGACATTATGAGCTCTTCAAGATGAATCCCGATGAATCAGTAAAGGAAATGTTCACGAGATTCACTCAAATTGTGAATAACCTGGATTCACTTGGAAAGACCTTTTCTAATATTGAGAAGGTAAGGAAGGTTCTTAGGAGCCTCCCTAAAATCAAGTGGGGTCCTAAGGTTAGTGCAATTGAGGAAGCTCAAGACCTTACCATAGTGTCTCTGGATGACTTTCTTGGGAAGCTCATTACACATGAGATGATCTTAAATGAAGAAGATGGAGATCTTCCCTCCACAAAGAAAAATATTTCCCTCAAATCAAAGAAAGAAGAAGCACAAATCGATGATGATGAAAGTGGTGATGAGGATGATCCTTTTGCTCTTATCGCTCGAGGACTAGCACGAATCTTGAAGATGAAAAAGCAGTTCTCAAATCGAGAGACAACGCTGGATCATCTAAGTTCAAAGGTAAGTTTTCTAACTCATCCAAAAAGCCGAAAGTTCTAACATGCTTTGAATGTGGTGAAACAAATCACCTTGTGAATGCCCTATGAAGAAAATGAGTAAATTCAAGAGGAATGAGCAAAGAAAGAAATCTATGCTAGCCACCTGGAGTGACCAAGAAGAAGGTATAGACTACGAGGAGACGTTTTCTCCCGTAGCAAGGTTAGAAGCTATATG
The DNA here is from genome assembly GCA_037127255.1 of Persicaria tinctoria. Taxonomy (NCBI): domain Eukaryota; kingdom Viridiplantae; phylum Streptophyta; class Magnoliopsida; order Caryophyllales; family Polygonaceae; genus Persicaria; species Persicaria tinctoria. The sequence goes on along the minus strand of JBANSL010000004.1, from coordinate 23,249,589 downwards.
CATATTACTTGCCTTTGCATCTTATATGGGCATCAAGCTATTTCAAATGGATGTCAAATGTGCATTTCTAAACGGGTTCTTAAAAGAAGAGGTTTATGTTGCTCAATGTTGTAGGAGGAAATCGCGTTTAAAATATAATAAAATAGATCAAACTGGATTCGTGCCCACGCAAATGATTACAAGACCTCCTCCTGATGTAGCAGCGGAAAGTCAGGATCGATCCTCGAGGAAGCGTGTCAGTGGATCCTAGGCAACGGAAAAATCTCACGGACGGTGATGGACCACGGTGTACTCGACCGCGACTAGGTGGTAGTCGACAGGGGTCAGTACAGTCGATTTCGAGCAAGCTGCAGTTGCTGGTGTTGGTCGAATTCGAGGAGGCAACTTGACGTCGAGTAAGGTTTGGTCGTAGTCGAGACACAAACAACAGAGACACAAATAGCAGAGATCTTTGCTCGATCGAGAATCAGTAGTCGACGTCGACAAAGGGGTGGTCGAAGTCGAGTAGGAAACAGTTATTAAATGAATGCAAATTTCGAACTTTAAACAATGTATGAAAAAGACTTCCAAGATCGGGGTTTGCAACAACGATAACCAAACATGCATAAGGCAAGATAAATAACGATAATCATGCAAATCGCATCGAAGGATCAAGCTTTCGCCTTTTCCAACAATTAGACAACTCTTTCAAGAAATCCTAATTGTATCTACCGATTTTATGTATATTATCCAAGTTGTTAGCATGGATCTCTATTAAATAGGTAATAAACACATAAAAGGTAGTAGATGCTCAAAACATAATAAAGGTCAGATCTTTACCTCAAACACGCATGGCTATCGTTGGGCTCGCCCCGACCCTAGAAGTGGGTGGACTACTCGCTCTTCATCGCAATCGCAGACATCATTGATGAAAAAGAAACTTTCATAAATAAACTCAACCAAAGTTTACAACCGATCGAAGCCAACTTGCTCTCGCTTCACAAACTCCTCTTGGCCTCCACTCTCTCTCTCTCTCTCTCTCTCTCTCTCTCTCTCTCTCTCTCCTACTTCTCTTCCTAAGATTGAATGAATAAAAACTAGCCCCATGGGCTTTATTTATAGGCTTCCAATCCTTGCTAATCAAGGAAGGAAATTATATCTAATTTCCAAAGATAAAACTTAAATAAAATGAACATTTATCTAAAAGGAAAACTATCTAAATATCTTCAAGTGGATAAAATCCTTCTTCCAAAGATATATCTTGATAGAGCATGATGGATACAGCCTTGCTTAGTGCCCAAGTATTTCACTTATGCTAAGAATGGCCCAACAGTCTCGCGGCCCAAAACACTGTAGTCGACCTCGAGTAAAGTGTTGTCGACTTCGAGTAGGATGTACTCGACTTCGAGTACTCTTCACAGCTTCTCGATCTGATTCTCCTCCTCGAGCTCGGGTGCGGGTCGTTAGTGGTCGACCTCGAGTAAGTCTACTCAACGTCGAGTACGGCTCATGCTCGATCTCGTCATCTGGAGCAAACGTCGAGCAAAAGTTGGTCGACGTTGACCAGTTTGGTCGACTTTGAGTAACTCTGCTGGCTTTCAGCATTCTACTCCGTTCTTGAAACGCACTTTCTCGAGTCTTCATTCGTCGGATTGACGCATATGAGCATGCGTTGGAAAGCTCTTTTCGAGGGATACAGCTCTCATGAAGACATCAAAGGTTGATTAAGAATGATGGATTTCGAAATATAGGCTTTTCTCCAGCTGCACCATCCTTAGCTTCTTCATGACTTTCCTTTAAGCTCCAAAGTGCGTCCGATTTCTGCGAAATTAAACATAAACTAATGTAGACTCCATAATTTGAAAAATAAGCATAAACTACATAGGTTCTGTATTATTCTAACCCAAATGCATGAAATGTATACATAAATCGATATAAAAGTAGATGTAAAACATGGCACAAAACATGGACATCAAATCATCCCATACTTAAGCTTGCTTGTCCCCAAGCAATAACTTGGATGGTCATTCAGGAAATAAATGCAAAACTCTCAACATCATAGATCAATTCTCATATAACCTTGCAATCAATTACCATCATCGAAAAAGGTACTAATGCCACAAATCCATACATGTGCAATAAAAAGCAACATCTAATCATAAAAGGAGGGTTACACAAAAACATTCATAAGTGACAAAGCATTAATAATCAAGAGGATTTTAATTTAAGCTCAATAAGGAGTAGATTGGTAAAAGGCTAAAGGTGGGCAATTTTTGGCAATGTGTTGCTAATGATCCGGGGAAATGGAGTACTTCCAAATTGAATTTCCACATTCCTTCTTCATAAGATTTCACTCATTCACTCAATGCTTTTTTTCAATATAATGCTTTTACCTCTCTAACGTCAGCACTGCCTTCTCGCGAGTCGCAAACATGGGTGTCATTAATGGCCCCGGATACTTAGTGCTTTGGACTCCTCATATGTTTGTCCCATCTCACTGAACTATTATCTCAGCGAGCAGGGTCGATCTACCTTTATCTCCTGAGGTAACCAGATTTTTTTCTCACTCATTAAATTTTCTATATATTTCAGACATTCCTACCAAACTCCAATAATAATAACAAAAACACAAACACCACATAATATCTCCATAATGTAACATCATTCTCAACATAATCCCCGGATAAGAAATAAGGTAAGGAATGGCAATATTTAGATGATGTGAATCAATAATTGAAATAAGGCATAATATGACTTTTGTGATGCATAAGCATAGATATGGCTAGGAATAAAAATATGAGCATTATATGTACATATAAAGTCCTCCATCCTTTTATCATGCAACATGTCAAAAACAACTTCAAATTTTACCTCCTTTCATAGTTTTCAAGAAAATAATGCACTTCATTATGACTTCCCATTACTAGGAAATTTCATGCTATATCTCTAATGAATCCAATTTGGCATCGTCCAGTTCAATATAACTTCCATGACACTAATCTTTGAACAATTTACAAGCATTGGAAGATGTCTCATAGATCTTTTGATTTTAGCAATTATGCACAAAATTTTAAATTTTACTCAAAATTCACCATGTTAAACCAAAAACAAGAATAAAACATATAATAATGATAATGAGCTCTTCCCCCACCCCATACTTAAAATATACAGTGTCCCCACTGCATAAAACAATATAAAAACAGAGGTAAAGGAAGGAACTCACCGAATAACGCGCTGTAGAGTCAAAACAGAGCCCGTCGACTTACTGACTTGGTCGACATCGAGTAGGTGTGGTCGACGTCGAGTACAGATCTGTTGTGTCGAGTGAAAGATGAAGTCGAGGATGCTCCTGGGAGGTCGACGTCGAGTAGCTAGGTCGACGTTGAGTAGAAATTTGTGCTCGATGTTTCTCTTGGTTGTTGATTTCGACTTGGCCTAGTCGATTTCAACTACTAGTAGGGACTTCTCTTTCCACTCTTTGCGATCCTTTCATGCTTCTCGACCTAAAAATGTTAGTTGTTGCCCAAAGACAAGACCTTCCACATGAAGCATTCAAAACTAAAAACAAAAACAAACAAAACCAAAACCAAAAGTTTCAAAGTCCCCAAAATTCAAGAGTTTTATGTACATGCCCTAGCTTTTAGAGTCGCTAGGCCGACTTCTCCATTAAGCATTAGCCTGGCTCATCTTTGTCCGGAGATATAGGTGGGTATGGTGGTTCCTCCGGTGGTGGGAAGCGTGGAATGTCATCCGGGGGCATCATGTGAAGAAGCTTAAACCTCCCCGAGTGAACGCTCCATGGCTTCACCCATTCATCTTCATGGGCTTCAGCTTGCTTACATAAAGGAATATATAAAGGAAATTTGCATACCTCATCATTGTATCCCTTCTGCTTAATAGTTGGATTTGGTTGTGTATCTCCACCACAGCTAACTGGTAGTAGAGTGGGAAGAGATACTTCCAACTTATCCCGCAGAGCTTTGTGCCACTTTGCGAGGACCCCATACTTGAACACAAACATCGGTTGCTCAAAATCGTCGGGGATTGCCTTCACCTTGTAAGGTAAAAGGGACTTTGAAAGAACATGGGCAACGACGTCCGACTTCTTCTTTTCTAGCTCTTCTTCTTCTTCAGGTTCTTCATATGGTTTTTCAAAGACAGATAGCAAAGTTGGAATTGAGATAGCGGAAGGACATACCTGGGTATCGACTGTAGATAGGTTGATATCGACTGGAGATGGGTCGACATCGACTAGGCATTGGTCGAGGTCGACCTTAGATTCATACCCTCCTTCTAGCGGGATTGGTGCTTCTGGGGGTGATTTTGACAAATCTTGTAGGTTCCTAAATGCGCGTACTCCCTCAAGCCATGCCTCCTCATCAATGATGTATAGCCATCTCAAATATTCCAATTCTTTTGCCTACCGTCTCTCTCTTTCCCTTTTAGCCCATGTTCCTAAACACTCGAAGGTGTCCTGCATCCACATGTAGAAGAAAACTCAAGGCAAACGTGAGATCTAACTACCTAAGGCGTGAATGATTGCTTCCTCGGCAACGACGCCAATTTGTTGTAGGAGGAAATCGATTTTAAAATATAATAAAATAGATCAAATCAGATTCATTCCCACGCAAATGATTACAAGACCTCCTCCTGATTTAGTAGCGGGAAGTCAGTATCGATCCTCGAGGAAGCGTGTCGGCGGATCCTAGGCAGCGGAAAAATCTCACGGATGGTGATCGACCACAGTGTACTCGACCTCGACTAGTTGGTAGTCGACATGGGTTAGTACAGTCGATTTCGAGAAAGATGCAGTTGCTGGTGTTGGTCGACTTCGAGGAGGCAACTCGACGTCGAGTAAGGTTTGGTCGTAGTCAAGTAAGCCTGGTCGACTTCGAGTTCCTACAGAGACACAAACAACAGCGATATTTGCTCGATCGAGAGTCAGTAGTCGACGTCGACCAAGGACTGGTCGAAGTCGAGTAGGAAACAGTAACTAAACGCATGCAAATTTCGAACTTTAAACAATGTATGAAAAAGACTTCCAAGATCGGGGTTTGCAGCAACGATAACCAAACATGCATAAGGAAAGATAAATAACGATAATCATGCAAATCGCATCGAAGGATCAAGCTTTTGCCTTTTCCAACAATTAGACAACTCTTTCAAGAAACCCTAATTGTATCTACCGATTTTATGTTTATTATCCAAGTTGTTAGCATGGATCTCTATTAAATAGGTAATAAACACATAAAAGGTAGTAGATGCTCAAAACATAATAAAGGTCGGATCTTTACCTCAAACACGCATGGCTGTTGTTGCAGGAGGATGGTCAAGTATGAAATAAATATAGAATAAAGATCAGACTGACTTCCCTGTCTCAGCAAATAAATACAAGACTTCCTCCTATTGTAGTAGAAGGTTGTCAGGATCGAATCCACGAGGAAGCACGTCAGTAGTTCTTAGGTAGCTGTAAATTCTCACGGAAAAGCAGCAGAAAAGACAGAAACAAAGGAACAAAGCAAAACGGAAACAAAAGCAAAGACAGAAAATAGCGAAAGAAATTAAAGAAAAAAGCAAAGCAGAGACACTCGATCTCGACAAAAGGGCACTCGAGATCGACAACAGCAAGTCGACAATAGAAGACAGAAACTGGAAATCGACAACAACAGCAGAAAACTCAACTCGACCTAGACTAGTTCAACTCGATCTCCACAAGGATCCTACTCGAGATCGACAAGCTTCTCCTCTATCTCGACTAGAACACAGCAAACTTAAATTGCAAATTTCGAACACAAACTCAGAATTTCCGACGAAATAAATCAATATAATAAAGAACTTCCAAAGCCAGGGTATCAACACCACAACGATAACCATGCAAAGTAACACATAAAGGCATAAAAGATCATGCTTTCCATCAAAATAACTTTCGTTACTAACAAATAGGCATATAGAGGCTTTCGCATAAACCCTAATTGTTACTAACCCTTTTCATATAATGATGAAGCCCGAAGGATCGATCGACCAAGGCTCGAGCTTTCGAACACTCTTTTTGTGGGACTAATTTTTGTGGTTTATGGAAACTGGAAAAAAGGGATATGTGGAGCAAGATTCACAGGCCTCTCACCCTTGAATCTCCTACACTCGATCTCAATCCTCTCGGAATCGCACTCCGAGGATCTCGACCCTTTGACACCTTCACCTCTCACTAGGGTGTCACCCTCGGCCTCTCACCAAAGGGTTCGCTCTTAGCCTCTCACCAAGAACTCGATCCTTAACCCGGAATCATAGGAAGCTATTTAGTGGCTTAACCTTTAACTCAACTAAACTTGACTTGATTGAAAATGAAAGTTTTACAAGCAATATATAGGATGAAAATATAACCCCCCAAGCATCTATAATCGATGTGGGATCGATCTATTTGATGGAAATAAAACATGGAAAAAAACGTCCAGATTGGAGCTGCTGGAAAGAACGTCAAATTCAAGCATCTTCGAGGCTGATTTAGGATAAGTATTCTTCATAGAAGTTGTAGCCACTTAAAATAGCTTTCCAGCAAGTGCTTATTGGCTTCAATCGGAATTTTATGCAGCCCGAAAGAGCCAAAATACCACGGTGTCGCCATGCTGTTTTCTCAAACAAGGGTTGATGTTCGTCCCCGACAACATAGCTTTCTAAGATAAAGGATTCAAGCTCATTGACGACTAGGATCACATCATCCTCCTCTCCTTGAAAAGGATTCGTCCTCGAATCCGTGATGGAAACAAGCGACTCCTTCGGACATGTTTCTTCTTCCTTGAGCGGATCTTGAATCCCCTCTCCTTCTTGAATCGTGAAAGGCAAGCAAGACGGAATGAATGGGGTCGCATCAGACCACTTAGTTGACATTGAATTCAGAAAGGTAGGTACCTCGACTGACGTTCGTTTCTCCTTCATGGAAAGCGCAACATTAGGAAGTTGGATGATGTCCTCGTCTTTCTTAAGCTCAGGCATGTCCTGTGTAGTTTCAATCAGAACATCCTTGGACTTGCCTTCCTTGATCCCAAGTATCACACCCATGGCCATAGAGGATGTCGTCGTTGAAGAGGGAGGGTGTGGTGTGGTGGGCTTTGATAGCTTCGACCCCAATGAGATGACGACTTTTCGCATTTCTTGTACTTGTTGCATTGAGTCTTCTGCGAGCTTGCGGATCTCTTGCCAAGGTGGTTCAACCTTCTTCTTTCGCCGAGCCTCATCCTCTCGAGCCCTTTTCTTTCGATATCTCCTCCGGAGCTCTTGATCAACTACATCATATGTAGCACCATCCATGTCGCTCCAACGAAGATACCCATCATCATAGGCTCGAATGGCCCATCGGATGTACTCTTCGGACAAAGGCTTGAACCTCGTCTTCTTGAACATTTTGACTAAGAAGAAACAACTCGGATATCGAAAGCTCGATGAACTCGAGTCGATTAGCTCTGATACCACTTGATGAAGCCCGAAGGATCGATCGACCAAGGCTCGAGCTTTCGAACACTCTTTTTGTGGGACTAATTTTTGTGGTTTATGGAAACTGGAAAAAAGGGATATGTGGAGCAAGATTCGCAGGCCTCTCACCCTTGAATCTCCTACACTCGATCTCAATCCTCTCGGAATCGCACTCCGAGGATCTCGACCCTTTGACACCTTCGCCTCTCACTAGGGTGTCACCCTCAGCCTCTCACCAAAGGGTTCGCTCTTAGCCTCTCACCAAGAACTCGATCCTTAACCGGAATCATAGGAAGCTATTTAGTGGCTTAACCTTTAACTCAACTAAACTTGACTTGATTTAAAATGAAAGTTTTACAAGCAATATATAGGATGAAAATATAACCCCCCAAGCATCTATAATCGATGTGGGATCGATCTATTTGATGGAAATAAAACATGGAAAAAAACGTCCAGATTGGAGCTGCTGGAAAGAACGTCAAATTCAAGCATCTTCCAGGCTGATTTAGGATAAGTATTCTTCATAGAAGTTGTAGCCACTTAAAATAGCTTTCCAGCAAGTGCTTATTGGCTTCAATCGGAATTTTATGCAGCCCGAAAGAGCCAAAATACCACGGTGTCGCCATGCTGTTTTCTCAAACAAGGGTTGATGTTCGTCCCCGACAACATAGCTTTCTAAGATAAAGGATTCAAGCTCATTGACGACTAGGATCACATCACATAATTAACCCAAGTTGTATTAAGATCACTTTCACTTCAATAACACAAACAAGGATCACCTTCAACTTTCGCAAAAGAATCATGCTCATAGGGATTGAAGACGAATTGCATAACAAGATCTGACCTTTACCGCATCTCCTCACATGGCCACTCGGGCTCACCCCAACCCCAGAAGTGGGTGGACTACTCACGCCTCATCGCAATAGCAGATATTGATGTATAAAAAGAAACTTGCATTAAACTAAATTCAAAGCCTTTACAATCCCGGCAATCAACTTTCGCAGAATGCCAAAACCCTAAAAACCTTAGAATTCCTAAAACTTCTCTGTCGAACTACTTGTCTCTCTGAAATTGAATGAATAGAAATCAGCCCCAAGGGCTTTATTTATAGGCTTCTATTCCTTGCTACTCAAGGATAGAAATATCTATCTTTATCTAAATCTATATCTAAAATGCTTAATGATAAATAAAACGCTTAAAGGAAATAAATCTAAAAGGAAAAGATAAATCTAAACTATGTAATATGTCTTCATGTTGATAGATCTCCCTTCCATAGATAGAACTTGATAGATTTCGGCCAACTCGACCTCCTTCGGCTCCAAGGAACTCTAACTCGACAAGGACTGCTCACGTCGACCCGTTTCCAGAAACTGGCCTACTCGATCTCGACAAGGGCTCGTCGATCTTGACTAGGATTCATCGTCGACTGGACTTTTCGGGTTACACTGCTCGACAGGCTCGGATCTGGGCTCCTGGGCGTCGTCGATCTCGACTAGGACTCCTCGAGATCGACTAGGGTTGTGGTCGAGGATGACTCTCTGGTGATGTCGAGGACTCCTCCTCGGCATGGACTCGGTCAGGCGTTGGGTGGCTCGTCGATCTCGACAAGGTCTCATCGAGATCGAGTTGGCTTCCGGAGCTGGGTTGCTTTGGCTCTCGACACTGCTCCTAGTCGACAAGGCCTGTGCTCGGACATGTTCGTCGAGATCGAGTAAGGTTCATTCGAGATCGAGTAACCTGGGCTCTCAGCTTGATTCGACTGGTTCCGCTGCTTCTTTGACCTTGGACTTCTGTAGTGGATTTCCGAGCTTTTCTGACCTTCCTTAGAGTTGCTGTAAAATGCCTAGAATTCTGCAAATTTAAACAGAAACTGGTGTAGATTCCATAATTTGGGAAATAAACATAATGTACATAGATTCTGTACTATCTTAGCTCAAATGAATGCAATGTATGCAGAAATCGATATAAAAGTAAGTGTAAAACATGGCAAATTAGGCTTACAACAATGGCTATCGTTGGGCTCGCCCCGACCTTAGAAGTGGGTGGACTACTCGCTCTTCATCGCAATCACAGACATCATTGATGAAAAAGAAACTTGCATAAATAAACTCAACCAAAGTTTACAACCGATCGAAGCCAACTTGCTCTCGCTTCACAAACTCCTCTTGGCCTCCACTCTCTCTCTCTCTCTCTCTCTCTCTCTCTCTCTCTCTCTCTCTCTCTCTCTCTCTCTCTCTCTCTCTCTCGATCTCGACTAAAGACAGAAAGTAAAGCAAAGAACAAAGCGAAGCAAGAAATAAAACAAAGCAGCAGGACGTACTCGATCTCGACTTAGCCTACTCGAGATCGACTAACAGCAAAAGACAGAAACTTCACAGTCGACAACAGAAGCAAAACACCAACTCGACTAAGACAAACCCAACTCGAGATCGACAAGACACTCCTCGATCTCGACCAAGGCTCCTCTATGTCGATAAGAAACAGAAAACACAAACTTGCAGATTTTCGACATAATTCGGAAATTTGACAGAAATTAACTCAATATGCTAAAAGACTTCCAAAGCCAGGGTATCAACACCACAATGATAACCATGCAAAACAACACATAAAGGCACAAAAGATCATGCTTTCCATCAAATAACTTTCGTCATTAACAAATAGGCATATAGAGGCTTTCGCATAAACCCTAATTGTTACTAACCCTTTTTCACATAATTAATCCAAGTTGCATTAAGATCACTTTCGCTTCAATAACACAAACAAGGTTCACCTTCAACTCTCGCAAAAGAATCATGCTCATAGGGATAGAAGATGAATCACACCAAAGATCCGACCTTTATCGCATCGCCTCACATGGCCACCGTCGGGCTCACCCCAGCCCCAGAAGTGGGTGGACTACTCACGCCTCATCGCAATCGCAGACATTGATGTAAAAGAAGAAACTTGCATAAAAACTATATTCAAAGCCTTTTACAATCCTGGCAAACAACTTTCGCAGAAAGCCAAAACCCTAAAAACCTTAGAACTCCTAAACTTCTCTGTGGAACTAACTAATTGTGTCTTGAATGATGAATAAAACTGAGCCCCCTGGGGCTTTATTTATAGCCCTCATTCCCTAGCTATTCTAGGAAAGAAGATATCTATCTATATCTAAATCTATATCTAAAACTTGAAAGGATAAATAAATTGTTTTATGGAAATAAATCTAAAAGGAAAAGATAAAGCTAAATAGGGTAAGTCTTCATGATGTTGATAGATCTTGTCTCCTTGGATAGAACTTGATGGATTAGGATAGATCTTCGATGGATTTGGATAGAATCTTCCATCTTTGCGCCCAAGGAACTTCAATTCTACTCGGATAGGCCACGTCGAGAAGTTTCTGGAAGCTGGGTCTACTCGACCTCGACTAGGTCTCGTCGACCTCGAGTAGGGTCTTCGTCGGCTGGACTCCTCGGGTGGCTTCTGCTCGATGTGGCTCGTCATGGCTTCCTGGGCTCTTGTCGACCTCGACCACTCCTCGTCGATGTCGAGTAGGATGGGCTTGTCGACTGGGTCTGCTCGGGTAGGTCTAGTCGACTGGCTCGGATCCGGACTCAAGGTCTTGTCGACCTCGACCAAGGCTCCTCGAGGTCGAGTTGAGTTCTCCCTTTCCGCTCCCGCTCCCGCGAGTTGCTTCATCCGCTGGCAGCGAGTGGCCTCTTCCGCGACAGCGAGTGGTCCGCTGCAGCGGGTGGAGTCGTTGGTAGCGAGTCTCGCCTGGTCGTCCTCGGCTTTGTCCTCCGCTTCTCAGGCAGCTCTCCTCGTCGACTCCGGGCATGACTTTGGGCTTCGTCGATCTCGACCAGGGCTTCGTCGAGATCGAGTAGAGTCCCGGAGCTGGGTGGTCTGGCTCTCTCGATCAGGCTTTGTCGACAAGGTTGCTCGGACATGGCTTATCGAGGTCGAGTAGGCCTACTCGAGGTCGAGTAGCCTTGGCTCGTAGACTTGTTCCGCTGCTTTGACCTTGGACTTCTGTAGTGGTTTTCCGACCTTTTCCGACCTTTTGTAGAATTGCTGTAAAACGCCTCGATTTCTGCGATTTAAACAGAAACTGGTGTAGATTCCATAATTTGGCAAATAAACATATACTACATAGATTCTGTACTATCTTAGCCCAAATGAATGCAATGTATACAGAAATCGATATAAAAGTTACTGTAAAACATGGCAGATTCAGTTCACAACAAACACCCCATACTTAAGCTTGTTTGTCCTCAAGCAATACTTTTATTTGTCATTCATGGGAAGAATTCAAAACTCTCAACATCTTAGATTCATTCTCATATAACCCTGCAATCAATTACCATCCTCGAAAAGGTACTAGTGTCACAGATTCATGCATGTGCAAATATGTAAAAGCAACATCTACTCACAAAAGGAGGGTTATGCAAAAACAATATAAGTGACAACGCATTTGATAATCAAGAAGACTTTAATTTAAGCTCATGAAGGAGTAGATTGGTAAAAGGCTAATGGTGGGCAATGTTTGGCAATGTGGTGCTGTTGATCCGGGGAAATGGAGTTTTTCCAAATTTTGAGTTTCATTCCACATTCTTTCTCCATATAACTCATCACCTTTCATATTGCTTTTCTCAATAATAATGCTTTTACCTCTCTAACCTCAGCACTGCCTTCTCGCGAGTCGCAAACATGGGTGTCATGAATGGCCCCGGATACTTAGTGCGTCGGACTCCTCACAATGTGTCCCATCTCTCCAAACTATTATCTTAGAGAGCAGGGTCAATCTACCTTTATCTCCTGAGGTGATTGGATTTTCTTCCACTCATTAAATTTTCCATATAATTCAAACAATTTCCTTCCTAACTCCAAGTATAATGTATAACAATCACAACAACCATATAACATCTCCATAATGTAACATCATTCTCAACATAATCCCCGGATAAGGTAAAGAATGGCAAATATTTAGATCATGTGGAGCAATATTTGAAATAAGGCATATTATGACTTTTGTGATGCATAAGCATAGGTATGGCTAGGATTTAAACAATGAGCATTATATGGAAAATATAAAGTCCTCCATCATCTTATCATGCAACATGTCAAAAGCAACTTCAATTTTACCTCCTTTCATGGTTTTCAAGAAAATATGCATTTCATTGTGACTTCCCTTTACTAGGCAATTTCATGCTATATCTCTAATGAATCTAATTTTGCATCGTCGAGTTCAATATAAGCTTCCATGACATTATTCAAACATGTATATATAAGCACATAAATCAATAATGCCTTCCAAAATAGCCATGTAGCAATTCAAAGAAATAATGCACACATAATGTCAAATATGGCAAATATGCATAAAGTAAGCCCTTCCCCCACCCCATACTTAAATATTACAGTGTCCTCACTGTATATAAAACAATGTAAAGGGTAAAGAAAGAAACTCACAAGACATGAGTGCAGAGCCGCAAAATTTCGAATGGAGCACCTCCTAGCCGAGTTTTAATGTAGCTTGGTTCCATCCATTGACCTGAAAAGTAGAAGACATATACCTATAACAGAAATAACAAAAACAAAAATGTTCAAAACCAAAAACAAACAAAACAAAGTCTCAAATGTCCTAAAAAGTCTATGTACATGCTCTAGATTTTATAGTCGCTAGGCCGACTTTCCATTAATGCTCAAGGTGGAATCTGCAGGGCCCATGTAGCTTGGGCTTCAAATAAGACTCCATTCTTGTCCATCAGCTGTAATCCTCCAGAATGGATCTTGTTCACCACGAACCGTCCCATCCGCTTCTTGTTGAATTTGTTGGGAAACCAATGATCCTTTGATTTGGAGACATAGAGCTTGTCTCCAACTTCATATTCCTTAGGCTCATCATTGGATATCCTACACAATCGCACATACCAAGGCAGACCTCTCCCATGTATAGATAAATCTTTAATGGAAATAGGCGAAGAAAGATCCATACCTTGGCTTACCTTCGCAGAGACGGAATCGGGGACTACTGTATTTGGTCGATCTCGACTAGGGCTAGTCGATCTCGACAAGAGTGCAGGCTCTGGTGGTGGTCTGGTCGAGGATTCAAAAGTCGAGGAAGAACAGATCTTGTCGACCTCGAGTAGTCTGGTCGACCTCGACGAGGGCTCTGCTCCTGGTGTCTGCAGCGTCGAGGAAGGAGCCGTCGAGGAAGACGTGGTCTTGTCGATCTCGACAAGACTGCTTGAGGTCGAGTAGCCTTCTCCTCTTGGTGGCTTGCTCATCGAGGAAGGCGGGGCTGCGCTCTCCGAGTGGTGGTCGATCTCGACAAGGGTGGTCGAGATCGACAAGGGCTCTCCTCGCTCTGGTGGTGCGCTCGAGGAAGCAGGGACTGGTGGCTCCGAGTTGTGGTCGACCTCGACGAGGCTTGTCGAGATCGACGAGCCTGGTTTCTCTGATCCGCTGCTCGACGATGCTGGCTCTGGTGGAGTCCCCTTGGTCTGGTCGAGATCGACTAGGGTTCTACTCGAGGTCGAGGAGCCCTGGTCGATCTTGACCCCATACTTAGCAACTGTCAAGGCATCCGAGAAATAATTAATCCACAATGACTTACCTTGCTCTGTGTCGATTGGATTTTCTGTGTTCTCCTTGAGGATTGCCATGATCTCCTCCACCTGGGCCTCCATGTCCCTCTTTTCTATCTCCTCAGGGGTCATATTTCTGACCTTAGGTTCCCCGCAGGTGATGTAGCCAGCTGAGATAGATTTGACCTCTTCCATTGGACCGGTATGCCTTTTAGTTTTGTTAAAGGAATACTCAATTACCTCATCGCTGATGTTGAAGGTGAGCACTCCTTTCCTTACGCTTATGGTGGCATCCACCATCCCTAAGAATGGTCTTCCTAAAATAATTGGACAAGCAGGATCTTCTTGCATATCAACTATTAAGAAATCAACAGGAACGAAGAATTTACCTACTTGTACTGGGACATTTTCCACCATGCCTGTTGGAATGACCACCGTGTTGTTGGCCATGTATAGTCTAGCATCCACAGGCTCCAAGGCACCTATCTTAATCTTGGACCAAATCGTTAAAGGCATTACACTAACACTAGCTCGAAGATCACATAGGGCATTAATTTTGTATGGACCAAATCCAATAGTTATAGCAAACTTACCTGGATCTGGCCTCTTCTCCAATATGTCCAGATGGCTGCACTCCTCTGTGATTTCTGCCATCGATCGCTTTTTGCTCAGGATCTCTTTCAGGAACTTGACATAGGATGGCATTTCATTGAGAGCTTCTGTGAAGGGGATGGTGACGTTGAGCTTCTGAAGCATCTTGATGAAGCGCTGAAACTTTTTCTCCGATGGGTCCTTTAGAGATTTTGTGGGGAAAGGCAGCTTCTTTTTCTGCGTCGGAGCCAGAACAGACGTCGGAGGCGCTGCAGATTTCTCTACGTCGACCAGGGGCTCCTCGACATCGACAAGGCCTTTGTCGACATCGACCAGATTGGGCCCAGTCGAGTGGCTGTGTGGTGCAGACGAAGATTTTGGCAGGCTCTCCTCGAGGTCGATGAGTCCTTTGTCGAGGTCGACTAGTCCTTTGTCGAGATCGACCACGGCTTTGTCGAGATCGACTTGCTGTTCCTCGTCGTTCTGCTGGTTCCCGACCTCTGGCTCTTGTAGTTGATGACCGCTTCTGAGTTTTATAGCAGCGACGTGTCCAGTCTTTCCCTTAGGATTTGGTTCTGAAGATCCTGGAAGTGTCCCTGACTGTCTGGGGATTCCGGCTGCCAGCTGACCAATCTGTGTATCAACTGATTTCCTCCAGATATCAATTTCCCCAAGCCTAGAATTGACACCTTGCATCTGAGTATAGACGGAGTTGAAGGATTGCCTAGTTTCTTAGTGGTTTCTCCGTATCTCCTCCAGGACTGTCTGTATATCATCCTTCTTTTGGTCCCTTTCTGGATGTCCTGGAGCTCTGTAGGGCGGGGGATTCCTAGGGACACCTTGGTTCCATTGTGGTTGCTGAAACCTTTGGTCCCCCATGTAGCGGTTGGGACCCCCTGCGTAAGCTGCATCCTCATGATGCTCTGCCAGCCTGACTTGCTCTGTGTGGGCACACATGAGTGGTGTGCCTTTGCGATCCGCATTCTATGCAAGGCTAGTTGACAGAGAGATATTTGACTTGCTTGAGGAGCTTCTTATTCTGGTCTCTGTAGTATTGCTCCCTAACATCAGGATCAATCTCTTTAGATGGCTCATATAGGGCCATGGATGGTGCTGGCCTGGCGTATGGGTTCTCTTCATAGGTTACAGTAGACCCATACTTGTTGTCGTAGTTGGTGAGCTTCTCTAGCACACCCCATGCGTCACTTGGCGGCATCGTCAGATACTCGTAGCGAGTATAATTGTTGATTCTGTCCTTAGTGACTTGATCCAGATAGTTGAAGAAGATCTCCTGGATGATGTAGGGTGGCTGTCCATGAGTAGGGCAAGATCGTAGAAGTTCCTTGTAGCGCTCCCATGCCTTTGCCAGTGGTTCCCCTTTCTGCTGTTTGAAGGCGGTGATTTTCTGGCGGAGATGTGCTGTTTTGGCAGGTGGGAAGAATTTGTTCAGAAACTCTTGCTCTACTTGAGCCCAGGTTGTAAGTGATTTTGCTTTCAGCCCTTCCAGCCATTTCAGTGCAGGCCCAGCGAGAGACCAGCGAAAAGATTTCATCTTGACATATTCCAGAGTTGTACCTTCTGTAAGAGTACAACACATATCATGAAAATTAGTAATATGTTCAAGAGGACACTCATTAAATCTACCATAAAAGGCATTATTTTTAAGCTCTATAAGAAACTGAGTGCGAATTTCAAAAGAGTTTTCAGGGATAAGAATCGCCGATTCAGGCACGATGAGAGTCGGATGCATATAATCCTCAGCAGTGGTTGGATATTGGGCAAGCTCAATTTCCGCTTGCCTCGCGCGTTCAGCTGCTTGTTCCCTTGCTGCTCTCTCAGCGGCGATAGCAGCATCCTTAGTGGCTGTGTCTCCGCAGCTGCCATGGCTCTTTGTATTTTAGCTCTAATGTGAAAAAGGCGTTCCGGTTTGTCTAAGGCGTCAAACTCAGGTGTTTGACCAGAACGATGCATACACCTGCAAACTAACTCAAAGAAACAGTGAGAACTGACTACCTAAGGCGCGATTGATTGCTTCCCCGGCAACGGCGCCAATTTGTTGTAAGGAGTGAATCGAGTATGAAATATAACGGAATAGATCAAACCAGACTTAGGCCCCAGCAAATAAATACAAGACTCCTCCAATGCAGTAAGAGAAAGTCAGGATCGAATCCACGAGGAAGCACGTCAGCAATTCTCAGGTAGCTGTAAATTCTCACAGGACCAGAGCAGAACAGACAGAATCGCAGAAACAGAAAGAAAGAGATAAATTACTCGGCAAGGGCAACTAAAACAAAAGCAAGGACACTAAAGACATAAAGTAAAGCAAAGAACAAAGCGAAGCAAGAAATAAAACAAAGCAGCAGGACGTACTCGATCTCGACTTAGCCTACTCGAGATCGACTAACAGCAAAAGACAGAAACTTCACAGTCGACAACAGAAGCAAAACACCAACTCGACTAAGACAAACCCAACTCGAGATTGACAAGACACTCCTCGATCTCGACCAAGGCTCCTCTATGTCGACAAGAAACAGAAAACACAAACTTGCAGATTTTCGACATAATTCAGAAATTTGACAGAAATTAACTCAATATGCTAAAAGACTTCCGAAGCCAGGGTATCAACACCACAACGATAACCATGCAAAACAACACATAAAGGCACAAAAGATCATGCTTTCCATCAAATAACTTTCGTCATTAACAAATAGGCATATAGAGGCTTTCGCATAAACCCTAATTGTTACTAACCCTTTTTCACATAATTAATCCAAGTTGCATTAAGATCACTTTCGCTTCAATAACACAAACAAGGATCACCTTCAACTCTCGCAAAAGAATCATGCTCATAGGGATAGAAGATGAATCACACCAAAGATCTGACCTTTATCGCATCGCCTCACATGGCCACCGTCGGGCTCACCCTAGCCCCAGAAGTGGGTGGACTACTCACGCCTCATCGCAATCGCAGACATTGATGTAAAAGAAGAAACTTGCATAAAAACTATATTCAAAGCCTTTTACAATCCTGGCAATCAACTTTCGCAGAAAGCCAAAACCCTAAAAAGCTTAGAACTCCTAAACTTCTCTGTGGAACTAACTAATTGTGTCTTGAATGATGAATAAAACTGAGCCCCCTGGGGCTTTATTTATAGCCCTCATTCCCTAGCTATTCTAGGAAAGAAGATATCTATCTATATCTAAATCTATATCTAAAACTTGAAAGGATAAATAAATTGTTTTATGGAAATAAATCTAAAAGGAAAAGATAAAACTAAATAGGGTAAGTCTTCATGATGTTGATAGATCTTGTCTCCTTGGATAGAACTTGATGGATTAGGATAGATCTTTGATGGATTTGGATAGAATCTTCCGTCTTTGCGCCCAAGGAACTTCAATTCTACTCAGATAGGCCACGTCGAGAAGTTTCTGGAAGCTGGGTCTACTCGACCTCGACTAGGTCTCGTCGACCTCGAGTAGGGTCTTCGTCGGCTGGACTCCTCGGGTGGCTTCTGCTCGATGTGGCTCGTCATGGCTTCCTGGGCTCTTTTCGACCTCGACCACTCCTCGTCGATGTCGAGTAGGATGGGCTTGTCGACTGGGTCTGCTCGGGTAGGTCTAGTCGACTGGCTCGGATCCGGACTCAAGGTCTTGTCGACCTCGACCAAGGCTCCTCGAGGTCGAGTTGAGTTCTCCCTTTCCGCTCCCGCTCCCGCGAGTTGCTTCATCCGCTGGCAGTGAGTGGGCTCTTCCGCGGCAGCGAGTGGTCCGCTGCAGCGAGTGGAGTCGCTGGCAGCGAGTCTCGCCTGGTCGTCCTCGGCTTTGTCCTCAACATCTCGGGCAGCTCTCCTCGTCGACTCCGGGCATGACTTTGGGCTTCGTCGATCTCGACCAGGGCTTCGTCGAGATCGAGTAGAGTCCCGGAGCTGGGTGGTCTGGCTCTCTCGATCAGGCTCTGTCGACAAGGTTGCTCGGACATGGCTTGTCGAGGTCGAGTAGGCCTACTCGAGGTCGAGTAGCCTTGGCTCGTAGACTTGTTCCGCTGCTTTGACCTTGGACTTCTGTAGTGGTTTTCCGAGCTTTTTCGACCTTTTGTAGAATTGCTGTAAAACGCCTCGATTTCTGCGATTTAAACAGAAACTGGTGTAGATTCCATAATTTGGCAAATAAACATAAACTACATAGATTCTGTACTATCTTAGCCCAAATGAATGCAATGTATACAGAAATCGATATAAAAGTTACTGTAAAACATGGCAGATTCAGTTCACAACACACTTCCGTAAGAGGAGTAACCACTCCCTTTATGAAGTGTAAAATTCGATTGACATTTCAAGGCCTTGAAATCATCAAGTCTTGAGATGACCAATACCGAATAATATTATATTGGATCAAAATTCTGTTAATATCTTGCTGATATGTGACACAATATTTTTTTAATATGTTTTCAAAAATATGGTGCTGAAATTTTTATCTACTCTATCATATTTTAATCTAATTCGATTTTTTTTCAATTTTATGAAAATTGTGTGATTTCTCGATTTTAGAAAAATCAAAATGATTTCTTTCCTTCATTTATTAAAACTGGTGAGTGGATTTTCAAAAATATGGTGCTGATTTCTCGATTTTATAACTCTCTCCTCCCCCTGTCAAATGCCTCACTACCTTTCACTGCCTTTTTGTTCTCTCTTTGTTTTCAAAAACCATTCTCCTCTCAAATCTTTGTCATGGCTCCCAACTGCCCTCTGCATCTCCTGCTCTTGCTCCTTTTGTTAAGCGGTACAACATGGCTGCAAACAAAGGGAAGCAAATCATGGAGGAACCGAAAATTTGCACACGATTCTAGCGAGCACTCCCCCTCTCCGACTCCGTTGATTAGAAAATCAAAGAAGAAAGCTTCGGCCAAATATGCTCCAACACGCCCCCCTCAGGTAAAACTGGCATCCATGACCACTGGTTTTGCTCTGTAGAGGTTGCCATGTCCTGGAAACAGGACTTTAGCAACAGAAGACTTTGCTTCTGTGATAGTGTCAACATCTCCCTTCTCCAATCCATGCATCTGCCATGCATCTCCTGTTGTGAGCTGAATCTGCCATGTTTTACAGTAACTTTTATATCGATTTCTGTATACATTGCATTCATTTGGGTTTAGGTAGTACAGAATCTATGTAGTTTATGTTTATTTGCCAAATTATGGAATCTACACCAGTTTCTGTTTAATTCGCAGAAATCGAGGCATTTTACAGCAATTCTACAGAAGGTCGGAAAAGCTCGGAAAACCGCTACAGAAGCCCAAGCTCAAAGCAGCGGAACCAAGCTGAAGGTCAAGGCTACTCGATCTCCAGTGGGCCCTACTCGACATAGACGAGCATGTCCGAGCACAGCTTGGTCGAGCAGAGCCTGATCGAGCAAGCCAGACCAACCCGGCTCCAGACCCTACTCGATCTCGACAAGCCCTAGTCGAGATCGACGAAGCCCAGACACCACACCCGGAGTCGACATGGAGAGAAGCCAAGGACGGAGCCGAGGACGACCAGGCGGCACTCGTTGCCAGCGACTCGACTCGCTGCAGCGAACCGCTCGCTGCCGTGGAAAAACTCGCTGCCAGCGGAAGAGGCAACTCGCGGAAGCAGAAAGGAAGGACACAGCTTGGTTATCGTTGTGGTATTGAAACCCTGGCTTTGGAAGTCTTTTAATATATTGAAGTTAATTTCTGTTAAATTTCTGAGTTCTGTCGAAAATCTGCAATTTTATATTTTCTGTGTTTCTTGTCGACATAGAGTAGTGCTTTGTCGAGATCGAGTAAGCTATGGTCGATCTCGAGTAGGACTTGTCTAGGTCGAGTTGAAGTTTTCTTCTGTTTTCGTTGATTTTCACTTTCTGTTGTTCACTGTCTTGTCGATCTCGAGGAGCTGTTGTCGAGATCGAGTACGCCTTTGCTTTGCGTTTTGTTTTTGCTTTGTCTTTGCTTTATTTCTTTGCTTTTATTTTAGTTGCCCTTGCCGGGTTTATTTTTTTCTTTCCTTTCTGTGTTTTTGTCTTTTTGCTGCTTTGCTGCCTGTGAGAATTTATAGCTACATGAGAACTGCTGACGTGCTTCCTCGTGGATTCGATCCTGACTTTTCTCTTACTACAACGGGAGGAAGTCTTGTATTTATTTGCTGAGACAGGGAAGTCAGTCTGAACTCTATTTTATATTTATTTCAATACTCGATTTACTCCTGCAACAACATCTCCCTCCTCAAATCAACCTATTTGTGGTCTATTCTCAACCTTGGAAACTTTGCCTAACCTCAACTAACTTGGCTATTTTATGCCAATCTCTCTGTGCGCCATCTCAATGGAACCCTAACCCTCATCTCCAAAGTCAAAAACACTCGGATCAGACTCAATCCCATCAACATTGCTTTCATCTTCGACCTTCCCAGTGATATCCCCACAAAAGATTTCCCCGACAGATTGGAAAGCCTCAGCCGAGCCCGAGAGGGAATTCTTCCTTAAAACTTAAACCCTTGAGTCTCCCTCATCTCTCAAGCCCACCCACTATGTGCTCAATCTCCAAGCTAAACTTATCTTCTCCATCTTGGCTCGCTCCATCTTTCCCCGAATCAACTCTAGAGAGCTTGTGACCGAGAGCCTAATTGAGATCCTAATTCTGGTCATGAATGGATATGAGCCCAACCCACCCGAACTTATACTCAACTACATGAACCAAGTCTCCACTTCCTCCCGACCTATGTCCTTGCTTTACGACAACCTCTTGCCCAAAATCTTTGAATTCTTTGATGCCCACACATCAAAAAAAGAAAAACAAACCTATATTGGCACTATTGATGAAAATTGCCTAAACAGGTTGGGGATCATCAAATATTTGAGGAGGCAGTGGGTATTGAAGAAGGATTCGAAGGGAAATGAGATCGATGCTCCTAGTGTTGATGAGGAAAGGTTGGTCGCTCTAGAGACAGAAATTCAAGATCTTAGATTTGACATGATGAGGATGGGGTTGGACATTGTGATTCTTCAGGACAACACACATGAGCTGCTTTCAGTGATGGACTGTTAAATTGATCAAATGATGCTCTTGAATGCTCTGACTTACACGGCTACAAGCTCAATCATGCCCTTGGATCCGGAAGTGTTTGATCATGTAAAAACGTTTAAACCACCAACCACAAGGAACCCCCCATCTTGCAGAGAACGTCATTGTGAATTGACGAATATAGGGTGGTTAAGAAGTAAAGGGACGTAGAGTGGCAGAGACAACTTGCAGAGATGGAGAGGAATAAGATCACCAAGAAGCCTATGGAGAGGTGGCAGAAGAAATGTCGGGACAAAGTTCGAATGAAGTACCTTCCTCCCAACAAGCAGTATCCCACCTTCGATGAGTGGTGTGAGGAAGGACCAGGCATTGCACCTCCTAAAGACGCCGCAGCTCCTGAAGCTCTAGATTCATCATCGGCTGCTAAGGAACCTGGTCCATCATCTGCTAAGGAGCCCAAGACGTACAAGATGAAGAAGAAGTCTGCATATGGGGCATCCTCCTCAAGGCCTTGAAACCTCACTCTCCCTCTTCTGAATTTCAAAACTTTTCTATTTGTTTTGCTGGTCTGATGGTGATCTTTTGAAAACTTTTTGTTGTTTGTGGTTGGTGGTTTAAACGTTTTTACTTCTCTGCCCTTTTGTTGGAAAACAAAAAGGGGGAGAATGTTTCGGTGTTTTGGTTTTAAAACATGATTCAAAAAATTTATTTATCTATGATATAATATATATGCTTTATCTACTAGTACTCGATTATGCCCTTTGAAACAGGTTTTATCTTCCATCAAGGGGGAGATTGAAGACTCCACCTTGATTGTAAGACTTTGAGATACTAACTCGCTGGTTGGTTTTAAGGGTGATGAAAGACAAAACAGAAGACTTGGTTTCAAGGTCTTGAAACCAGGACTAAAATGTTTGATCGAATACTATATCTTGTCTATGCGCAAATTTGTTGAAATGCAAGTAATGCTTCAAGGCTGAATCTTTGGGCTAAGATTGTTTATAGGCCTTTCATTTAGCCATAAGAGAAATCATTTTGAATCGGCCACATTCATATATAAATATGTTCTTCTAACGTATACTATGTGAAAGATATTCCTTGAATGATATTTCAGGAAAGTGAAGGAAGATATATATATATACCCTGGCTTCATAAGATCTTCTAAGTGTATATATGGTCATGGAAAAGATCACAAGCCATCGATTTGGAAAGAATTGATTCGGAAGGAATTCAAATACACTTGGAAAGAAATTCGAATTCAAACGACTCTCCCTCCACATCTCAGTAGGAGAAAGACTATATAAAGACGAGTGCAAGAAGACGTGACGGACAACTGAGCAAGCATTCATCATAAAACGATCATGTCTTCTTGGAGCATTCTTCATTCCAGTTTCTCTCTTGTGTTCTCATAAAGACTAATGTGTTGTATTTAAGAGAGTTGAGGGAAACACAAGCGCTTATTGTACAAGTCATTTATTTTAAATTAAGAGTATCATATACTCGATCTAAGGCACACTTCAGTGTATGGTGAGAGCTTTTGTATAGAAGAAGGGTAGTTCTTCTAGGAAGTTCTAGGCTCAAAGAAGTGAAATAAAAAGTGTTGAATCCTACGGATTGGTTAACCCTAGGCGTGGACATTGACCAAGTTCATGCCGAACCTCGTTCACAATTCGTGTGTTCATCTTTCATATTCCGCATTTGCTTTACATTGCTCGTTTTTACTTTGTCAAGTTTTGGTAGCAATATTAAGGTTTTGACGAGTTGTTTTGGAAATCCTCTAAAAGTTTGCTTTACAAAAATCGATTATATTCTATTCATCCCCCTTCTAGAGTATTATTTATTGCCTTATAGACTCTCCATTGATGATTTGGATGACAAAGCAATTTTTTGACTCGATCGACATAGGCAATCAATATGACATTATAGATTAATTAGAAATATAGCATCAATTAAAGTCACTATCATAACCATTAGAATTTTATTTTACAGTAGGCAAGTAGATCGACAAGCGATCTTGAAGTCATTAGAAGATGGCTTGATAACCCTACGCAAAGGGTCGATAGAAAAAGAAAATAAAAACTAACATAAAACAATGATTACAATATAATAAAGGTGATTTATTAATAATCTAAAACAAAATGAGCCCTTTTCTTTGGAAAGAACGCGCGACACGCGCTTGGGAAGAAAACCTTTGGTGTTCATCCCCGAAGCCCCAAACTTGCGTGATTGTCTTCTCTGAAGCCCTAATCTATGGCCTACCCTCTCTTGAACCCCAAATTCAGTCTATCCATCCTCGGATTTTCAATAATAACCCTACTAATCGACCTTATCTTGCTTCGGAAAGTCAGATCTGGTCTGATGCTGGCGATTTTCTATTGGAGGAACGCACAATCCGTGTTCTAAGGTTTTCGTGCGTGAAGAGGTTTGATCCTCTTGATTCAAGCCTGTGCTACGATGATTGCTTCTGGGAGACTAAGGATGAAGTGATTGATGAAGATAAATCAAATCGACCTCCTCCATCGCCACGATTCAGTCGTACGGAGATCAAATTGGGGCTTCGGTGTGCGAACTTGGTTGGTTGTTCGTACATATCGATCGATGAAATTGGAAGGGGGCTCTACGACATGACAATCATTCTCGTCGCTGATGGTGTGTGGTACTGGTTTTGTGAGTTCCCCAATCCCTCTTCTCCCTCTTCTCTCTCGAATTTCCCCTATAAATACTGGCCGGGGGTTGTAGGGATTCTTCACAATTTCTTCTATAATCTTTCTTCTCTACTCATACAATCTGAAGCAAAATTCACTGACAAAAATCTATTTTTATTTGTCATGGCCCCAACTGAGGTTAATAAGGGCAAACAGCCCATGGTTGCAGAAGATCCTGCTCCAAAAATGTGCAAAACTCCCAAGTGTAAAGGGAAGCCGAAGGGCGTGAAACTGGCTGAGGAGAACCCTATCTCCAATGATGGTGGCAAGGCTAAGCAATCTGCAAAGACGGAAAGGAAAACCAGGAAGCAATCAATGAATCGAGAGAAACTGATGGCGCTGCAAGGCAAAGTCCAGGAGAACGTCTCAATGCTCCATCAATCTTCGATCTTTGCTACTATTGTTGGGGAGCCAATGGAAGCGAAAATTGTCAGGAAAAAGATGAGGTACGCGTGGAAGAATCTTTCTGGTGGTTTTCAACTCATACCAATTGCTAACAATTGGTTTGAGTTAAGATTTGATCTTATTGAGGACAGAGCCCGGGTCTGGGACAATCGTCCCTTTCATGTATCTGGTCAACTTATTGTTCTCCGACCTTGGCGTCTAGACTTTGTTTCGTGGAACGAGTCTCTTACTATGTTTGATCTATGGATCAGATTCCCTGGACTACCTGCCAAGTATCTCCATGAGGAAATTTTGAAGGATATTATCAAGGCAAATAAGTTAGGGAATGTGATTAAAGTGTCTGCTTTCAATGCTAAGGGTGCTAGATTTCGATATCCTAGAGTTTGTTTCTCGGTTGATCTAACCAAGGTCTCAGAAAGAGAAGTTCTTGTTGCTAATGAAGATGGTGATGTGGAATCCTATCCTATATGGTTTGAGGACTTCCCCTTGGGGTGTGGGAGCTGTGGAGCTGCTGATCATGGGTTTGATGATTGCCCTGGGAGGAATGTGTGCAACAATGGGGTTATTGGTGGTGTGCAGCCTCCCGTGATGGAACCCCAGCAGCCTGAGGATGCTGCACAAGAACAAGGTGATGGTGAATGGGTAAAAGTAGCTGCAAAGAAGCCCTTGGTAAGGCCTCCTCCCATGCTTGGCCATTCCAAGGAGGAGCTGCTGAAATGCTTTGGGAAGAATGTGACCATTTCATCAGACTCTTCAAGCTCTAAATCCCCTGGGAGCTAAGTGAGTAACTCCTCTCCTGTCCATATGGTATATGTTTCAAGGGATCCTTGCTCTGTCATTGATGCAGTCCCTCTGTCTATTGTGATGCCTGATATGTCTCCCCTGATGGTGATACCCCCACATGATGAGAAAGTGAATTTTCTGAAGGAATTGCAACCAGGTCTTCCATCTTCTGCTGCCGACGATAATGATTATGAGATGTTTGATGAGGAAGAGTTCCTGGAGGAGTGTTTGGTCTCTGATGGGTTGGCTGATCCAGGGCTTACTCAGGCAGACTATGAGGTTATCTTTAGGGATGTGCCTCCCTCTGTGGAATTCAAATTACCTGATCTGAGTGACCCTGAGCGACTAGCTGAGTCTCTGCAGGAGCCTTTCTTTTCACCAGTTATGTCCCCAATCATTGAAGACCAAACATCTCCTAGTGGTGCATCAAAATCTGAGTCTGGGAAGCGGAAGATGAAGATCGAGGAAGGTGATTCAGCTTGCTCCACCATGACTCTGATGGGTGGTAGCACCAAGAAGGGGAAGCATGTGTAGGTCAGCTATGCAGTGGCAGTTGGGAGTCCACGATGGTGGCTTTGTGTGGCTCCTTGCCAGAATCGAATAAGGCCACGTCCATGTGTCTTCAAGGTAGTAGATGTTGTGGTAAAGTGTGTCTATGGGTGTCTATTTAGCTATGGTAATAGCTTATTTTGGGTCAAACCTTTCAGTCAGTATTATGGTAAGGTTGTAATGTGTGATTGGGACTTTCAAGTGATTTGTGTAATGCAGAACTGGGTTAGGAATTATATATGGTATCATGTAAGGGCCTTTGAAGTATCACAAACTGGAAAAAGTGGGCAGTATGTTTTGTATGAAATGATTAACTATATATGCAAGTTTAAGGTTGGAAAATATGTGCAGTATTGTGACATGGATTTCATTAATTGTGATACATCTATATGGAATTATGGTTTTGAAAGGAGAACCTCCATTGTACTGTGTAAGAGAGCTTCGTATAACATAGGTAATAGGGGAATAAGCTTTATAAATAAAAGGTTACAAGTGAGAAAGAATTTTTGTGAACAAACTAAGCAATTAAGAGTTGTTAAAATAGAGAACACGTTTTTGCTATCAGATGCTCCATACCCTCGGACTCTGATAGATTGGGAAGGTATAAAATGAAAGTCGGATTTTGGAATATTAGAGGCATAAGAAAGAGAGGCCTATGGACAGATCTTAAAGCAATGCGTATGAATGAGCACATAACTTTGATGGCAATCGCAGAAACCCGAACGACTAAAATTCCGCTGGAAAAAACATGGAAATCAACTGGTTTCAATAAGGCCATTTGGTCTATAGGGGATGACAGAATAGGGGGTATTGGATTATTATGGAATGAGAACGCACTTACTAATGAATCCATTGAAGCCGAAGTAATATTACCAAGAGTAATACGAGTAAAATATAAATGCCCTACAAAAGAGTTCATAGGAATGATTTTCTTTGTGTACGCTCCCCCACATGAATCTGACAAAGATCCCTTCTGGGCAGAACTTTCGGAAATTATTACTAGTGAACCTTTGCCGTGTTTACTCATTGGGGATATGAATGAAATTAGTGACAGCAGCGAAAAAGAAGGTGGAGTAACAAACAATTTAACGAGATACAATAGACTAAATGAGTTTAAAAATCAATGTGCGTTAATGGAGATTCCATCTCTAGGCAACAAGTTTACATGGAGGAAAAAAAAGGAAGGGGAAGATAATATTTGGGAGAAATTAGATCGAGTGCTTGCTCAACACGAGTTTCTCGTTTCTTTTCCTGATCTCGCTACCTTTAATGGAGCTTTTTCAGGATCAGATCATTGTCCCATATCGACTGACCTAGATTCTGGACAACAATTTGTCCCGCCACCATTTAAATTTGAAAATATGTGGTTACAGAAGAAGGATTTTAGAAATATTGTTAAGCAAACATGGAGAATAAGGTGCACTGGGTCAGCAATGTACAAACTACTATATAAAACAAATTTTTTAAAAATGCGAGCTAAAGCCTAGAATAAGAACACGTTTGGGAATGTTTTTCGCCAAATAAAAGCAGTAGAAGACGAACTAGCAAAATCCAGTCTAAAAATCCCCCAAGAACGAACAAGGAGCTAATAGTGGAAAAACAATTAATTAATAAAAAACAACAACTACTTAAATTTCAAAAGGAATACTGGGGACAACGGGCAAAATCGAAACACATTAAGCTAGCAGACACAAATTTGACCTACTTTCACAGAATAGCCTCGGGAAGACGAAATAGGAAGATAATTCGTAGTATTGTAAGCTCCTCAGGAACATATATTGTGGGTGAAGAAAACATAAAGGAAGAAATTAAAGTCGATTTTGAGAGGAGATTTTCCAAAGAGCACACTAATACAACACTACTAAATGAGTACCTTGAGCTAATACCACACACAATCACAGGGGAGGAAAATAGGAGTATTAGTCAACAACCAACAAATGGCGAAATTAAATGTGCAGTTTGGGCCTTAGGTAAAAACAAATCTCCTGGCCCAGATGGCATAACTGCGGAATTCTATAAAACCTACTGGGACATTGTTGGAGGTGACATAATTAAAGCTGTAAAAGCTTTTTTCCATTCTGGTAAACTACTCAGGCAAGTCAATCACACATTTATAACTCTATTACCAAAGTGCGACAACCCATCCAAAACGTCAGATTTCAGACCTATTAGCCTATGCTCGACGATGTATAAAATAATTTCTAGAATTCTGACTGAGAGACTTAAAAAAGTGTTAGGTAGACTTATCCACCCGTTCCAAGGCGCCTTCGTGTCAGACAGAGCAATTCAAGATAATATTTTAATTGCACATGAAGTGTTTCATTCATTTAAAACAAGAAAAGGAACCGAGGGTTGGTTAGCAATTAAACTTGATATGGAGAAAGCATATGATAGAGTGGATTGGACATTCACAGAAGCTGTCCTAAGGAAATTCGGGTTTAGTAATCAAGTGATCAGCCTTATTATGGAATGCGTCACAACGGTGTCCTTCTCAGTACTTGTTAATAATGGACCCACTGAAGTTTTTAAACCCTCTCGAGGCCTGCGATAGGGAGATCCTATGTCCCCTTTCCTATTCATTCTGGATGCACAGATCCTTGCTAGGAAACTGACGGTGGAATCCAACAACAATCAATCAGGAATAGGCTTCCGATTTGGACACTCAGGACCAAGAATCCCGTTCCTGGCATTTGCAGATGATATTATCATCTTCTCTAAAGGCAACATGACTACATGCGATAAAGTTAGCAAAATAATTGACGATTACTGCAAATTGTCTGGCCAAAAAGTGAACTATAATAAATCTGCTTTCCAACCCACCCCTGGGATACCCGTGTCACGGATAACGACTATTGAAGGGTGTTTGAGAATATCAAAACAAGCAAAACTGGATAAGTATCTTGGGTGTCCAATTATCAATGGTAGAGTGAATAAAGATACATTCGAAGGACTAATCGGAAAAGCGACAAATCAACTATTGAAATGGAAGGCCGACTCCCTATCACAATATGGCAGATCAGTACTAATAAACGCAAACCTAGCCGCCAAACCTCTGTTTTCAATGCAAAGTTTCATGCTACCAGGGACAATACACTCCGCTTTAGATAAAGTTAATAGATCTTTCTTCTGGAATAAGGATTTGCAGTACAAACCACTAATTGGATGGGATAAAGTGTGTAGATCTAAAGCAAAAGGAGGAATGGGATTAAGAAAGACAAAAGAAATGAATGAGGCGCTACAAATGAAACTTATCTAGAAAATCATTGCGGAACCAGAAAATAGTTGGGTAAAAATTATTAACTATAAATATTTAAAATCAGTGCCGATTCTAAAGTATGAAAGGAAAGGGAATGCCTCATGGCAATAGACTCAACTCAGGAAAATCATTGAACCTTTTAAGGAAGGGCTAGCATGGTCGGTAGGGGATGGGAACACGATTAAATTTTGGAAAGATAGATGGGCGCCAATAAAGGATAGAAGCTCAGCTTGCCTTGATCAAGCAAACATCGATAGGGAAGAAACAATAGACCAATATATTATGAATAGAGAATGGAATTTAGAGAAACTCAAGTCAACGTTGAGAAGTGATGTGGCACAACAAATTGCTGAAATTCCGCTTCCTGTTAGCCAAAAACAGGATAGGATGTATTGGTGGCCGGATAAAAAAGGGTGGTTCACAACATCGAGTGCATATAGATTGAATACTAAAACGACAGAGCTGACGGATGACATTAATGCATGGATCTGGAAGTTAAATGCTCCACCCAAGATTAAGAATTTCATGTGGAAAGTCTGCCACGATGGGCTTCCAACGGCTGCTAGATTGTCAAGAAGAGGTATTGCGATTCCACCGTACTGCGCCATCTGTGATCACCATGAAGAAGCTACTACTCATATTCTCTTTGAATGTAAATACTCAATGACTTGTCATGTTCTGACTAGAGCATTAAAAGGAAAAATCTTAGAGAAAATTAAAATATCAAGAAACATTGAGGCGTTAATGGCTGTCATTGCGGATTTACTTGATGCCCAACAAAAGAAAAGACTGGCTTTTCATTGGTGGACCATATGGCTGACACGAAACAAACTAATTTTTCAACATCAAAAACTACCAAACACAGAAGGATTCTTAAAAATGGCCCAATCTTTTTACGACGAATGGGAGAAGGCCACAGAGTTAGATAAAAGTGACTCCAGAAATCAAAGAAATAGGTCTCCCATGAATAGGAGGGTAACAAAGAAAGTTAAATGGAAAAAACCGCCGCCGGGTAAGTGGAAACTTAACTTTGATGGTTCTGCTTCTGGGCAGAGGCAAAGCTCTATTGGTTATGTAATTCGTAACAGCACAGGAGAACCCATTGTTGCTAATGGTAAAGTAATTGGGTTCCAAAAGCCGCTAATGGCCGAGGCACTAGCGTTAAGAGAGGGAGTCCTCAGAGCCCTCGATATGAGAATCCCCAACTTAATTATAGAAGGAGACTCGCTCACAATTATAGATCATTTACGATCAAAAACAAAATGTCCATGGGAAATTGAGTTAATAATGTCTGACATCAGCACCCTCATTACCGGGTTTCACGAAGTGTCGTTTTCTCACGTCCTTCGTTATGGCAATTCTGTAGCAGATCGGGTTGCACACCTTGCTCAAATTGCCCCCTCCCATGATTTTCTCAATAACTCAGGTCTTCAGGACTTCATCCGCGAGGATGCTATCGGGTGACATTGCGTTCCCGAATTTTTACTCAATAAAAAAAAAAAAGATTACAATATAATTAAAAAAAATAAAAACAAGGTCCTTAATTCTTGATTTCTATTCCGGTTGCGGCGAAATTTGCGGATCGGATCCAGATAGTAGCGAGCAGATCGCTTAGCAAAATTGTTGCATGTGATGCCTCGATCTCAATCTTAGTTGCACAACAAAGACATGAAAATTTTTGTGATTTTTTTTGGGAGTGGGCTATGCAGAGGCCGCACTGACCTGGGTAGATCAAATTAGGTGGTGGTGATGCCGGATCTAGACGGACGTAAATCTGAGCATCAACAACCGACTATTTTGGATTTTTTGTAGATTGGTCAAATTTGGCAGAAAAGGGGATTGGGATATCAAATTTGGTTTTCTCGATTTTGTGAAGTTAGGGGTAAAATCAGATTTAGTGAAACAAGATTTGAGTAAAATCAGATTTGGTGAAACAAGATTTGAGTAAAATCAGATTTGGTGAAACAAGATTTGGGTAAAATCAGATTTGGTGAAATCATATGACAGGGGATGCGGTGGTGAGAAGCATGAGGAGGAGCTGCGATGCCGGGGCTTCACAACGGAAGAAGCCAGGGCGGCGCCGGGGCTCCCCTGCTGGGTATTGTTGGGGATTGGGGGCCATGGAAAATCGAAGGAGGAAGAGGAGTTACCAGCAGGCGGTAGTCATGGGGATCGACGGAGGACACCATGCCGACACCACTAGAACCCAAGGAAGGACCCGAGAGATCCCGCATAGTGGCGGCGGTGGTCGGAGCAGGGGTGGCGCTGAAGGAGATCTAAAAGGGGGAGCCGCAAGCGGAAGATGGCAAGACGACAATCAGGGGGCTCCGCCTGGGCTCAGCCGGGAAGGTGGAGCCGGATCCATGACGATCGAGGAAGGTTGAGCGAGGGCGGATCTCAGATTTGAGCCGAGGTCGAGCGAGGCGGAGCAAGCAAGCGAGAGAGGGATGCGGTGGTGAGCAAGCGACGGAGCGAGCGAGCGAGGGAGGGATGCGGTGGTGAGCGAGCGACGCCAGAGCGACGCCGGAGCGATGGAGCGAGGAAGGGCCGACGTGCGCGCATCTCTTCTTCGCAGAATCGGGAGGAAGAAGAAGATATTTTGATGAAATTACAAAAATTACCCTACAAATATGAGAAATTAAAAAAACTAGCTATATTTTATTATGTGATCCATAATTTATATTTTTTTTTTTTTGCACAACAAAATGTTATATTTGCACAATATACAATTATATTTACACAATTTATGGTTATATTTGCACAACAAAATGTAAAATAAATTTTAAAGAAAAAACTAAACTCGGGTCATATTTGCATAAAATAAGATCATGTTGAGAATAATTTTACAAGTCTCGATTATCGTGCAACTCTTAAACCAGAGTCGTGCAACTCTTAAAACAGAGTCGTGCAACTCTCAAAACAGAGTCGTGCAACTCTTACAACAAAGTCGTGCAACTCTTACAACAGAGTCTTGGAACTCTTAAATCAGAGTCGCGCAAATCTTGCAAGAGAGTCGTGCAACTCTTAAAACAAGAGGCGTGCAACTCTTAAACAGAGTCGTGCAACTCTTAAAACAGAGTCGTGCAACTCTTACACCAGACTCGTGCAACTATTAAAACAGAGTCGTGCAACTCTTAAACATAGTCGTGCAACTCTTAAAACATAGTCGTGCACTCTTCCAACATAGTCGTGCAACTCTTACAATAGAGTCGTGCAATTCTTAAAATAATATTGAGAGAAAATAAAATCATGTTAAGAACAATTTCACAAATCTCGATCGTTTTGCAAAAAATAACCTATTGTTGAGCAAAAATAAGAGTAAGTTGTGCAAATATGACCCCATTCTATTTTTTTAATATTTTTTTTAACATTTTGTCGTGCAAATATAAGAGGACGTTGTGCAAATTTAATCATAAGTTGTGCAAATATGAACATAGCCTAGTTTTTATTTATTTTATTTTTTAACTTTTTTTTTATTTTTTTCTACATGGATAACAATTTTTTTTTACTTTATAATATTATTCGTGCGCATTTTATTCTAATTTTGTGCACTTTTTATTCTATTTGTGTCAGCACTTTTTTCAAATAATTTTTTTTTTCACGTCGGCACTTTTTTAAAGGTTTTTTTCTTTTTTTCATCACCCAAGTCTAGTTTTATTTTAATATTTATTTTTTTAAACATAATGGTATGTTGTGCTCATATAACACTTTGTTATGCAAATGGTATAATTTTATGTAGTGCAAATGAAATATTGGGGTAAAAATTTTACAATATAAAAATAATGGACAATTTTTATAATTTCTCTAAATTATCCTAATTGATGGAACGCTGTTCATCGCCATCTCGGAGTCTCCCTCCGTCGCTCACTGGGTCTCCACCACCACCCTCCCTCCTTCGCTCGCTCGCCACCGCCTCCCTCCCTCGCTCGCTCGTTCCGGCCTCCGCATCCACCTCGGCGCTGCCTCGCTCCCTCGCTCGCTCCGGCTGCTCGCCTCGCTCGCTCGACGTCTTCCATCTTCCTCCTCTTCTCCTTATCGATTGCCGCCGCCGCCGCTCCTCCGCCGCAGCTCCTCCTCCAATCCGAGGTCGAATTCAATTTCCGATTGAATTAGATCTAAAGTCGATTGAAGTCCAGATCCAGATCTGAAGTCAAATAGCATCTCCGGTGGCGTTGTTGCTTTTGATGAAATCGACGCCGACAGTGGCGCATCTGGCAGTGGAGACGAGAGGCAGTGGCACATCTGGCCACTAACCGGTGGCGCCAGAGGAAGAGCGGGGGGAGGAAGAGCCACCGGTGGCGCATCTGGCCGGATCGAAAGCTCCATCGCTATGGGGAGCGGGGAGAGAGAGATTGAAGAGACGGGATTGGGGGCAACGATTAGAAAAAAAAAATGAGAATTAGTATTTATATGGGACATTTTCTTAAATTGTCAAAAAACGAGGGCATTTTGCAAATACGTCCAAAAAAACGTCCTATTTTACAAATTTTTTCTAAAAAATATTAAGCAACTAATAAGTATAAAAAAATTATATCAATGCTAGAAATTGATATATTTTCCATAACAATTGATATATTTTCCAAAAAAAATCCAATTTCTAATCAAGTAAGTCGGTTTATACCTCTTGAACTTATTTTTATTTAAAATATCTTTCCATCAATGCTGTTTTGATAGTGTTTGGTTTGTCTTTAGACCTGAGCCGGCATGGGCTAACCCGCCCGGCCTGCCCAACTCATCCGGGAAAAAAGGTGAGCTTGGGTAGAACAATAGGCCCAAGTGGGCCGATAGACCCGACCTGGTAGGCCCATCGGGCTGGGCTTGGACCAAGTATCGGACTCAAGCGGGCCGGTAGACCCGGCCCGGTATATATTAATATTATAATATTATATGTATAATTATATATATAATGATTTTTTTTGCATAATAAAAACTATATAATCCTAACTATATATTATATAGTTTATATTTAATATATATATATATATATATATATATATATATATATATATATATATATATATATATATATATATATATATATATTTTGTATTACATAGTTTTTTTGTCAAAACCACAAAGGCACCAATTTGGTCTGTATTTCAATTACTGCCCAGTTTGCAAAACTCTCTCCTCTCTCTAGTTTTTCTAGAGAGAGTGGGAGCCTCAACCCCGGCTTCGGCCGCCCGATCTCGGCTTCGGCCGCCTCGAACTACCTCCGGTCGCTTTCGGGCCACCGTGGTGCACACCCATTCTCATCATGTCCATTCCTGGGACTTGCTTCCCGGCGAACTAACAATTTCTCGGACACAAGATCCCTTTCCTATTCTCCTCCTGGATTACCACAGCCGTCGTCTAGTCGGATGGCTTTCACAA
The DNA here is from genome assembly GCA_037127255.1 of Persicaria tinctoria. Lineage (NCBI taxonomy): Eukaryota > Viridiplantae > Streptophyta > Magnoliopsida > Caryophyllales > Polygonaceae > Persicaria > Persicaria tinctoria. The sequence continues at coordinate 23,214,876 of JBANSL010000004.1, read as the reverse complement.
GAACAAGCTCTTAAGGTTTGAGAAAAACATGATCGGCGAACCCTATCTCCGAAAATCCATTTTGGGACTTTAGTCAAAACACAAATTGAAAGAGGGCTTTTTGTGAATCTGTGTTTCTTTCCCCCTGTTCTCCAATTTCCTATCTAATTCTAGGTTTCATTTCCCCCAATTTTGAATCTCTGGTTCGATTGATATATCGCTCGAAGTTTCAACCATGTCCTGTCGGTTCCCCGTCTTCATCCTCTTGGGCGGTGGTGGCGTTGTTCTTCGCCGTCGGTGCCATTGCTACCCGGGCTCCGCCTGGTTTGCAGGTTATCAGTCTACTCTCCTTCGTCGCCATCCTTCTGCCTCGATCCCTTGTGGCGCTGGTGTTGGGCTAAAGCTCTCCTCCTTGTCGTCTTTCACCCGGCCTCCTCCGACCTCCTGCGCGCCATCGTTTCCTTTTCCCTGGCTGTGTGGCTTCTCTCCGGCGCCGGTATTGCGGTGTCCGTCGCCGCCCTCCCTCACCAGTGTTTTGGTCCGATCCTGTCGCCCGTACATCTCCTTGGCGTGCAAGGCTAAAGAAAAGCTCGTACATCTCCGTGCACGCCAAGCACTACATTAAAAAAAAAAAAAAATGAGGGGATCTTTTGGTTTATAATTTTATATAAATATTTATTTATTTATATATTTTTATAAACAATCCCAAGGAAAAAAAAAGATTAAAATAAAAATTCTGATAAAGGTTCGAATCAAATCCCGAAAGGGCTTGGAAAAATCCCGTGAGGGCTCGTATCAAAATCCCATTAGGGTTGACTAAATCCCGATTGGGTTTATGGGTGCTCTTTTCTCAGGCGGTTTGCGGCTTTGCGGTTGCGTGATTTAGCGCTCTTCTCCGTGGATTTGGTTTTGACTGTCGGAGTCGGGATAGGCTGGGGTCGTGGTAGTGTTTTTTGTGGCGTCTCCACTACTCGGGTTGACTGCTTCCCTGGAGTTTCGTCCTCACTGCCCACAGGATGATCGGGTCCTGATGTATCGCTGGCCTACGGTTCTGCTTTAGGGTGGGGCTTGGCTTCATCCGTCATCTTCGGCCTCATCCAGTTTGGTTTAGGTCTGCTAGGTTGTGTCTTTTGCAGAGTTTGTTTGCCTGAGTTTGCACTGTTATGTATTGTTTTATGTTATGGCTTGTTTGGTTGTATGTTTGACGGTTCGCCGTCTGCCGACTTTGTCGGCCTCTCGAAGAGTCAGGCATGTCTGACCTTCGAATTATTACCTTATCAAAAAAAAAAAAAAAAAAAAATAGTTTTTTTGTCAAAATATTTTGACAAAACGTACATAGTTTATATTACAATGTGTTTTTGACAAACTATAATATAATACTCCCTTCCTATATTATAGTATATATTACAGTTTGTTTTTTGTCAAAATGTTTTTTTTGTCAAAATATTTTGACAAACTTTATAATCCTAACTATATATTACACAGTTATATTACAGTGTGTTTTTTTTTTGTCAAAATATATTGTATTATATTAAGTTACACTGTCAAAACGTACAGTGTATATATATATATATATATATATGGGGAGATATCTAATAAGAAGTAACATTTAAATGAGAAGATGAGAAGTAAGCCTTATACCCCTTAGATTAAAATGATTTTTTTATATGGATATATGGGACATATCTAATGAGAAATATATCAATGTTTTTTTAAAAAAAATTATTTTTTACGCTATTTATCTAGAGGGTGATTTAAGGTTCATTTTAGGGTTTTTATGCTAATTTAAATTAGCTTTTTCATTCATCATCTAAAAAAATAGCATAAAAAATAATTTAAAAAAAATATTGATATATTTATCATTAGATATGTCCCCTATATCCATATAAAAAAAATCATTTTAATCTAAAGGGTATAAGGCTTACTTCTCATCTTCTCATTTAAATGTTACTTCTCATTAGATATCTCCCCTATATATATATATATATATATATATATATATATATATATATATATATATATATATATATATATATATATATATATATATATATATATATATATATATATATACACACATTGTTCAAATGTGTGTATATGTATATATTAGATGATATATATATATATAGGAAACCATAAAATAAAATAAAAAAGTATATATATTCCATAAATATAAATCAGCCCGTTAGGCCCGGTGGGAAGCCTGGCCCGCCTACAAGTGCGGGCTTGGGCAAGGTAGTAGGCCCAAAAATCGGGCATAGCCCAAACCCGGCCCGGTACAATGAATCGCTAAAATGTCAGAGGCCCGACCCAAGCCTTTCCGTCCCGGCCAATGCTCAGGTCTACTGGTCTTCTATCAGTTTAAGAGTGTGGCCATTTGGGTCCCATTGGTTTCTTTTCCTGGATGCCTTTCTCTTTTAGCCTTGGGTCGATCGTCTTTGGTGCGTCTGGTTTCATTGATTTTGTATTTCGTATTTTACTGTTTGTCCGTCATTCGGTTTTTCCCAGCCTCTCAAAGTATCGTGTTTATTCGGTATTTCGAATTATTTCCTCACAAAAAAATCTCATCTAAAATATACTAAAAGAATCTACGTTCTATTTTAATATTTAGTTTTTTTAAAAAAAAATTTATACTCAACTAGATTTAAAAATCTAATTGAATTATATTTTTTCCAAAATATATATTTTTAAAACCAATTATGTATATATCGATATCAATCATCCCATTTTATTATTGAAAATGTTTATAAAGTTTATATATATATATATATATATATATATATATATATATATATATATATATATTGCATTTTAATTAAGATAAAAAAAGTTTATAAATCATTATCACTATACAATTATCTATATATCGATATCAATCATCCCATTTGAGTTTAATGATTAATGTTAAATTTAATGTAACATTTTCTTCAATTTGTAAACACCTACATTGTCTAGTAAAGTAAATATTTTTAAAAAAAATATTTATCTCAACTTTTTTAATAATTCGAGGTTAATTTTTTAAAAAAGTTTTGTTAAACCTATTTGTCGAATTGATGTCTGATGTGCGCCTAATTTGACATGTTTTATACTTACATTTATATCAATTTATGTACACATTTTAGATTTCTGGGTTTGATTAATAGAGGAATTGTGTAGTTTATGCTTATTTGTCAATTATGGAGATCTACACTAGTTCTTGTTTAATATTGCCGAAATTGAGACAAATTCGGGACAATTTAGAGAGACGGAATTCAAGCTGGAAAACCACTAGACGTCTACTGCAGAGTCACTCGACGTCTACCAAGTGACTCGACATCGAGTAGAAATTGGAGGCCAACATTGAGCAGAAGCAAGGAAGACACACCATTCGCCACATGAAGTCGACGTCGAGTAACCTACTCGATGTCGAGTATGCCCAGAGTCGTGATCGAGTGAAGAAGACGTGATCGAGTGAAGTTGAGCCAAGACACCACACATGTACTCGACGTCGAGTACACTTACTCGATGTCGAGTAGAACCCAGAGACGAATCCGAGTCGAAATCGAGTAGGAAGCCGAGAGAGATATTACTTCCACACCAAGGCACGAGAGATCTATCAAGTTTGAAGACTTTATCCATCTTAGTAATTCCCACATTTCCCTTAGGGGAATTTTAATTATTTCATTTTACTTAATTATTAAACATTTATCATTAGGTTATAGATAGGTAGAAATAGATAGAGATAGATTGTTCATTCCTAGATTAGCTAGGATGGAACACTATAAATAAGGCCCTAGGGACTGATCATTCAATGATCCAATCCCATAGAGTAGAGAGAGAGAGAGAGAGAGAGAGAGAGTTGGTCGAGTGAGTTGGAAGGCGCGGGAGCGGTTTTGGCTTGTTCGGATGTAAGTACTCTTTTTAGTTTAACATAAGTAGTTTCTTTTATATTATTTATGTTTGTTACCATGATGAGAAGCGAGTAGTCACCCAACTTCTAGGGCCGGGGTGATCCCGACGGTAGTCATGTAGGGTTATGCATCAAAAGCATGATTTTTATATGTGATTTTATCTTCTATCCCTATTTGCGATTCTTCTACGACAGTGGTGGTGATCCTTATTTGTATTATTGAAGCGAAGTAATCTTAATTTGAATTTGGATTAATCATTAAAAAAGGATAGTAACAATTAGGGTTTATGCGAAAGCCTCTATATTCTTAATTGTTAATGACGAAAGTTATTTGATGAAAAGGCATAATCTTTTGTACTTTGGCATGATTCTCATGGTTATTGACGGAGGGAAAACCCGTCGTTGATCCGTCAAAGTAAACTCAAACCTATAACTAGTATAGCAATAAATAAGAGGTCGATCCACATGGAAATTTGTAATTCAAGTATGATTTAAGTGCCAATGAAGTAACCAAATAGGGGGGTTTTGAGTGTCAAAGTTCCACCTTTAATCAAAGCGGTTTGATGAAAGCAAGAGTAAATGAATTTTATTCAAACAATTATGAGAAGCAGTTCTACCAATAATTTTCCACTTTATTTGGTTTGAAACGATCCTTGTAACTTCTTCTCGTCCTATTAAGTTTCCTATGAATGCCCTTGTTCCGACCTAATATTGTTACTAGTCTAACCAGTCCTAGCAACCCTTATCAATCGAACAGTCCCTAAAGAAGGATTTAACCCAATTGATAGCTTTAAGTTCAGAGATTAGTCAAGGTATTTGTAGTGCCTAAAGAAGGATTTAACAACACATTCAACTTCCTACTCATTCAATTAGTTCAACCAGCCCTAAAAGAACAAGTTTGCTACTTAGATTAAGGTTCACAACCAGGAATCTACAAAACCTTAGCAATTGAATTGATCTAACTAGTTGGCCAGACAAGATAGAACAAAACAATAAACAATCAAGCACAAAGAAGTTGTAGCATTCAAATATAGGAAATAAGGAACGAGAATTAAAAACTCACAATAAATCCAAATAAAGCGTCAAACTGTAGGTAGAACATATGAGTTTAGTTCCTCATGAAAAACATCGTTCAATCTCTAATTGTGTGATAGAACGTAGAATATAATAGAAGTGAATGAAAATAACAATAATCGGCCTCTTTAATAAGTCTAAGTCAGCCATGAAACAACTAACACAAATAGGGTTTTCATTAAGTAAAACGCGGCGCGCTGACGACCAATGTTGCGGCCGCGGCACATGCGGCTCCTCCATACCCGCGACATCTCTCCATTGTTGTGGTCGCGGTGTGCATGCTGCGGCCGCGGCATGCCTCGCTGCCAGATCTTCTTGTCCATGCCGAGAGCAGCTCCAAGTTTGTCTTCATATTCCTTGCTTCAAGTGTTCCATGTGAATGTCTTTACATCTCCTCCTCAAGATACTTGCATCTCTCAATGGCATTCAGATTTAATCTACAAAATAAACAGAAATTTGCGCAGAATCCGAATTCTTCTAAAATAATAACAAGATGCAATTTAACTACAAATTATTACCTAAATGCAACCTAACTACACTAAAAATGTCTATAATGCCTATCTAAGATATGCATTATCAAATTCCCCTACACTGAACCTTTGCTTGTCCTCAAGCAATGATAGAATGAAAATGATTCCATGCATCCCACTGGAAATCCCTTCAAGATTCAACCTCATCAAAAAGCAACATCATAGCAAGTGCAAACATAAACCAAGCAAACAAACGTCATAGCATGTATTCCAGTGATCCAAGATTAGAAGTAGGCATCACCCAACCTTACCAGAAATATGTGTTTCACTCATGCTCTCATGTGTTTAAGTTTTAAGGTACAACTCTCAACTCAAACCAACATGCACTAAACTCATAGACATTGACCACCATATCACCAAATCTCCACCGAAATGCCATCACTTGCGGGACACAATAAAGGTAACTAAATAAAATCTGACTCTTTTTTTTCTTCTTTTGTTAATTTCTTTTCTTTTCCTTTTGTTTTACCTTTTTTTTAATTTTTTTTTCTATTTATTTTCTTGTCTTGGTGCTTTCCTTACGCAAGGCGCAAACATGGGTGTCATGAATGACCTCGGTCTATCAACACCTCAACCTACTGATATGAAGTTCACTTGAACATCTTTTGACGCAAGTGGCAAACATGGGTGTCATGAATGAACCTGGTTACTCAATGATCAAGCTTTGTTTCCTATTGGATAGTTTTCAACACCGTTTTGCGCGAATCATACCCATGGGTGTCATGCGTAAACCTGGTTACTAAGTGCATCAACCATTGCCATCTTATTTCACTAAGTATGCACAAATTAAAAAAAAAAGACTCAAAATAAAAACATAAACTCTGCAAGCAACAATCATGTGAGTCGGTCTTGAAAAATAGATACTGCAGCCAATGCCACGAGGTAGCAACACAAGGAGAGTAATTCACAGAATTGAGCAAAAGATTTCAAATAAGGCTAAACATTCTCACAAGAGTCATGGTTTTAGGGCTTCAATCATATTTTAGCGCAATCATACATGCTCAATTATATTTGCTAGCTCATGTTCCACAAAAATCAAATATAGACAAGGCCAAAACATCCAGAACTCCAAGGGATTTATATGATCATGCTTGAAATTTATATTAGAGGACAAACTAAGCCAGATGGGTATTTGAATAACACATATGGATGAAATGCATGCACGTTTTTGGATTTTTTGATTTTTTTTTTACGAAAATGGCAAAAATTAAAAATTAAATAAACTAAACAACAATTAAATAAACTTAAACATAGGGAAAAAAATTAAATATAATCTACTAAATGACAGTATATACAAAACTCCTCTCCCCCACACTTAAAGTTTTCATTGTCCTCAATGAAACAGTCCAGACAACAAAAATAACTCAGATGAAATCAAGGTGAAGGAGAAAGAAACTAACCACTCACTGGGGCGGAGGCTGGTAGGGTCGAATGTGTGGGTACTGCTGGCGAAGGTAGTACGTCTACTCTCTCCACATCTCCTCTATGTTGTAGGCCATCTTCCGCCCATTGCGGTCAACGTTGCTGAGTGTGAACTCGAAGAAGTCCTGGCGCATAGACATATGATGGAACTGTGTGAACATGTGGTCTCGCCATGCATCATCATCAGCAGAAGAGCGAGGCCCCGCAGAAGAGCCAACAACATACTGTGCATCCCCCATGTGATAATCGGTCTGCTTAGGGACATCCTCCTGGTGTTCCTCCTCAGCATCCTCATCATCATCATCTTCATCGCCCGAGAGGTAGAGGGAAACATTGGTAGGGCAATAAGGCAAGCCCCTATGTAGCCTTAGTCGGTGGTCTCCTTGCTTTCCCGACTTCCAAATGAAGCCCGTTGCCTCAGAGCCCTCAATCAGATAGGCCCTCCTCATATGCTCCTCTATATAAGTGTACCCACCAGACATAGGTACATCGCAATGTGTAGGATCAACATAATGGCGGGCGATGAGGCTGATCATGCCTCCTAGACCAATTCTGCCTTTTTTCTTACCCTGGATCTGCAGGCAGCTCTCAACAAATATTTCAACCCAATCTGGCGTAACATGGGACTGGGGAGCAAGGCTCCATAACCAAGGCAAATCGTCGGCCGATACCTTGTTCTCATCGGCTTGGCCGCTGAAAGACATGGCCAGGACTTTGTGAACCAATTGAAGGTACGGATGGACAAACTTGTAGTTATACTCGCTTCTATGTCCATCAAATGTAGAGCTAGTCGCTGCAGGCTGCATACTAGAAGTCATACAGCTGCTGATCAGACACCAGGTTAGCCCAATCTTGGGTGGGCGCCTGAGTGATCCCAAAGGCCTATCTCAGCTGGGCAAAAGTACAAGTTTGGATCTGGTCCATCAAATGGAACCGAATCCGAGAATCATCCACACGCTCCAGCGTAACTAAGAACTCCCAATCCAACTCAGCATATGTGGGGGCACTGCAATCTATGAACGCCCCCAAACCCCCATGAGTGAGCGTCTGACGCGTGACTCCCAGCATCCCAAGTCTCTGTAAAGTAGGAATGTCGGAGAACTTTGTTTGCACAAACCTCTTCGGATCAAAGCTCTCATAGACCTTCCTATGGTCTCTAGATAGAGGGATCTCAATCGAAGCACCATTTTCAACAATTCTCATCAGCAATTATTCAACCAAAGGAGATCCAAAAGCAACCACAAAACCAAATCCAACACAAGCAAAGCAAACAAATCCAATCCTCCAACCAATACACGTTGCAATAGCACCAAATAACTCAATAAATCACCAAGAACACAAATCCCACACTTCAATCCAAAATTCCAACCTCAACCACCACAACTCCAACAACAATAAAAGATCTCAATCGAACAGTGCAAACCTGGCGGCAGGGTTGGGACTCGCCGTCGGGTGTCGTCGTTCCGAGGGGCGGTCTTGGGGGTCGGAGTTGAAGGTGAAGGGTGGCTATGGGGTGTGAAAGAATAAAGGTTGGGGATGATGGTGATAGGAGGGTGAAGATGAGTTCGGTGGAGATTTTCTTTGACAATGGCGGCAGGGTTAGGAGAAAGAAGGAGAGGTAGGGTTAGGAAAAGAAGCAGGTCTCATGAGTTGGCTTTTATTATTTTTTTTTAAAAAAAACTGGGAAATCAGGAGAATGGTCACGGGGGATGGGTGCGGCGGCCGCTGCATATGTTGCGGCCGCTGCATCGGCTCAATGCTGCGGGTTGGTGTGCTGCGGTCGCGGCATTAAGTTGCGGCCGCTGCATACGACGCAGTAGCGGCTTTTCTTTGTTTTTCGAAGGGTTTTTTTCTCAAAGAACTACCTAAGTATGATTAAATGAAAAAAAGAAAGAAAACTTACCTCGGGTTGCCTCTTGAGAAGCGCCTTTGTTTCAAGTCATTGGCTCGACATAATGGCCCTTCAGTAGCCTAATTGGTTGGTTCAGCAAGCACAAACTCCTCTTCTTTGTTCCGCAGGGTGTTTTCAAAGTATGGCTTAACTCTATGACCATTGACCTTAAAGAGCTCATGAGACTTAGGGTCATAGAGTTCGATTGCTCCATGAGGGAATATCCTTGAGATGGTGTAGGGTCCTTCCCACCTTGATCTAAGCTTTCCAGGGAAGAGTTTCGGGCTCGATTTATATAGAAGAACCTTCTCTCATATTATTAGCTCTTTCCGCAGGATATGTTTGTCATGCCAAGCCTTTTTCTTCTCCTTGTAGATTATTGCATTGTCATAGGCATCCAGACGCAATTCCTCCAGCTCTTGCAATTGAAGCTTCCTGAACTCACCTACTTCATCTATCCTCATATTGCAATTCTTAACAGCCCAGTATGACTTATGTTGATGTTCCATAAGGAGATGACAAGCCTTTCCAAAGACAATTCGATAAGGGGACATACCAATGGGAGTCTTATAGGCCGTCCGATAGGCCCACAGAGCATCATTCAGCCTTAGACTCCAATCCTTCCTGTTAGGAGCCACCGTTTTCTCCAGAATGGTCTTAGTCTCCCGATTTGATACCTCTGCTTGACAATTGGTCTAAGGATGATAAGTAGTGGACACTCTCTCCGTGACATGGTATTTCTTTAACAGGGCAGTGATAGTCCTATTGCAGAAATGTGTACCTCTGTCGCTAATTAGAGCCTTAGGCCCCCCAAATCTTACGAAAATTGTGTCCTTTAGGAAATCTGCAACAACTTTGGAATCATCAGCTCTGGTGGCCTTTGCCTCCACCCACTTGGAGAATTAGTCCACCGCAAGCAAAATGTAGATATTCCGAGCCTATCAAATAAATTCTCTGTACCTTTGATCTTCCGGCTTGTCCTCTCCTTGGACAAGTCTGCTGAGGTGGTCCGCTACTAAGTTCTCTGTACCTTTCTTATCTTTAATTTCAATGTCAAATTCGCTCAAGAGTAAAATCCAACGAATCAATTTAGGTTTCGCTTCTTTCTTAGTCATTAAATAGCGAAGAGCAGCATGACCAATGAAGACAATTACCTTAGCTCTCAGGAGATAGGAGCGAAACTTCTCCAGTGCAAAGACCACGGTCAGGAGCTCTTTCTCAGTGGTTGAGTAGTTCCTTTGCACTCCATTCAGATTCATGGAGGCATAGTAGATGAGATGAGAGTTCCTTCCTTCCTTCTGTCCCAACACAGCACCCACATCATTGTCGCTACCATCACACACAATCTCAAAAGGTTGAGACCATATGCGTGCTTGAATTATAGGAGCGCTAGTCAGGCGACCTTTTAGCTCATCAAAGGATGCTCTACACCTGTCATCAAAGTCAAAAGCTACATCCTTTTTAGTAGATCACAAAGAGGTGCAGAAATCTTAGAAAAATCCTTAATAAACCTACGATAGAACCCTGCATGGCCTAAAAAGGAACGAATCTCGCGCACATTGGTGGGGTAAGGCAGAGACTGAATGACATCAAAACAATGCCTTGCTCAACCATAAAATGACACTTTTCAGAGTTAAGAACTAAGTTGGTGTCACACACCGCCTAAGCACAAGTGACAAATGGTGCAAGCAAGTATCAACGTCATCTCCATGTACAGTAAATTCATCCATAAATACCTCTATGAAGCGCTCTACATACTCAGAAAATATGCTTACCATACACCGTTGGAAGGTCCTAGGTGCGTTACATAACCCCAAAGGCATTATGCGATATGCAAAAGTGCCAAAGGGGCATGTAAGTGTCGTTTTCTCTTGATCCTCCGGTGCTATGGGTACCTGAAAATATCCTGAGTAGCCATCTAAGAAGCAATAAAAGGAGCGACCGACAAGGCGCTCAAGCATTTGATCAACAAAGGGTAGGGGGGAAGTGGTCCTTACGAGTAATCACATTTAACTTACGATAATCAATACAGACCATCCACCCAGTTTGGACCCTGCTAGGGACGAACTCACCGTTCTGATTCTCAAGGACAGTGATACCCCCCTTCTTAGTGACAACCTGAGTAGGACTCACCCACTTGCTATCAGATATGGGAAAGATCATACTTGCTTGAGGGAGCTTCAACACCTCCTTCTTTATCACTTCCATCATCGGTGGGTTGAGTCTCCGCTGAGGTTGTCTAGATGACTTGGCATCATCCTCCAGAAGTATTCTATGCATGCAAAGGGTAGGACTGATGCCTTTAATGTATGCGATCGTCCATCCTAATGCCTCATTGTTTTCCTTTAGAACAGTCACCAATCGCTCCTCCTACGCAAAAGTGAGTTTGTTAGAAATAATGACAAGCAGAGCATCATTTTCACCAAGAAAAGCATACTTAAGGTGATTAGGAAGTTGTTTTAATTCAACATCAGGCGCTTGGATAATGGATTGAAGAAGCTTTTCAGTTGGCATGGTCAGCTCGATGCGGTCTCCCCTTGGTGGCACATAGGTGGGAGATCGATGGTCTAAAGCCAATATAGCCTCCTGCAAGTTAGATGACAAGGCATAATCTCTAGAAATTTCATCTATAGGAGCTTGTAAAGCGACTTCCTTCTCATCAACACACTCCAAATCAAAGCAATCTTGTGCCATAGTAGCAATAACATCCATAAAGCACAGAGAAGGATCATCTGATGGAAATTTCATGGAATCATAAATATTATATTCAACTCTTTGGCCATCCAGTTCCATAGTAAGAGATCTTGAATAGACATCTATCTTGATCCCAGAAGTTTTCAGAAAAGGTATGCCTAACAGAACAGGGCCTTCATTATTACCAGGACCCATATCAATCACAAAGAAATCAGCAAGGAATATCAAGTTGTCAACCATAACCAAGACATCCTCAACAATCCCTTTCGGGTAGATAGTAGATCGATCAACAAGTTGAATTACTACGCGAGTATCATTCAGAGGTCCCAATCCCAAGGCATGATAAACATCAGAAGGCAAAACATTAATAGATGCTCCTAGATCTAACATGGCTTTGTCAAATTTAGTATCACCTATCACACATGGAATAGCAAACATACCAGGATCACTACATTTCTTAGGCAAACGCTTTTGAAATACAGCAGTGACATGTTCGCTTACCTTTACCTTTTGCTTACCTTTCAGCTTTTGGTTTCGCGTGATAGTGCAAAGTTCCTTCAAAATTTTAGCATATCTAGGAATACTTTTAATCAAATTAAGCAAACGAATGTTTACCTCACACTTACTGAACGTCTCGAAGATCTTCTTATCATTCTCATACCTTCGTGTATCCTTCAGGTCTTCCAGAAATGGTGGAATTGGAGTCTCCATAGGTAAGGAAGAAGAAGAAGGAGAAGAAGAAGGAGGAAAAGAAGAAGAAGAAGAAGAAGAAGAAGAAGAAGGGGAAGAAGAAGGCGAGCTCGGCGTACCTGTTGGTGCAGATTCGGTGGCAGCACTTGCTGCGGGTGCTGCTCATTTGATGTGCCGCGGCCACGACATGGTTGCTGCGGCCGCCGCATCATACAACTTCCGTCTTCTTCGTCTATTACTTCAATTTCATCGTCCATGACTTCGTCGTCTTCTTTTTTAGGTGTGACAATCAGTTCCTTGCCACTTGTAAGTGTTACAACACTGGCGTTCTCCTTATTAGGATTCTAGATGGTTTGCGATGGAAGCCTTCTTGAATTGTTTGCCTCCTCATTTGATTTCCAAATTTGTCATTCGACCTGATTGCTGCTTCTCTAGATTTGCTATCCGATCTGATTGTTGTTTCTCATTCTTCAAGACCAACCGTGATAGTTTCTGTAGTGGATCTTCAGTATCCTCATTCAATTGTTGCTGACCTCCCTGTCGAGGTTCGAATTGTTGTTGGGGCCTTGCCTGTTGCCCCCCTTGCTGATTGAAAGAGGCTTGGTAGTTCCCATTTGACATTTTGTGCTAGGGCCCTAATTACATTTTGCATATCTATATAAACTGCGAGCATGATTTGTGTGTTAATATTCATGTCATGCATTTAGAAGCATGATATTAGGCTTAGTGTATGTGTGTCCTTATATGTGGGTAAAGAGCCAAAGCGGGCTTCAATATGATCCTACGACCGCTATATTTTTTTAGGTATCTTATATGCTTATGAATATTGATGCTGCTTGTCTTCATGAGCGGGGTCCTTTTGCTTGGCGGAGAGCAAGTGCTTGGGACTCTAACTCCATCAGACTTATACTTTGGGGATTTTATACTTTTTAGACTCTGTTTTGACCCGGCTCTATTGCGAAACACTGTGTATTACTTTGGATTCCCATTATTTGCATGACAAATGAATTTCCAATGCTTAATACTTAAGGCAGGTACAGGGGATTTACCCCGGGGATTCAAACGGTCCCTAATGTTTGATTTCAAACCTTCAACCTATACTCGGGATGAAAGATCCCAATGAGGGGTTTCATCCCTTGAAACGTAACCCGAGAATCATAATCTTGGGTCGTTACAACATAGAACGTCTCTCACCCACCTCATATGTAAAAGCTCGAGTTATAAAACCCGGGTTACGTTTCAAAGGATTGGATACCTTTGTTCATATCTTGCAATTCAAGTAAGGGTTGAGTTTTGAAAACAAAATTTTAGATTTGAAGAAGGGATTGTGTACCTGATGTCAATGTTTTATACCATGTTTCTATACTTATTTTTGCTCCTTATTCTAGTATTTTATATATTCTGGGTTGGGAATGTAGTGAATTTGTGTAGTTTATGCTTATTTGCAAGAAATAGAGGTCTACACATTATTGGTTTCATATTGCAGAATTTAGAGCTATTTTGGAGCAAAACCAAGAAGTGCAGAATTTCACCCGATGTCGACTGACTGACTCAACATCGGCTGAAGACTATGCTAAAATCGAATAAGTGTTGGGACTATGAAGCTATTGTAATTCCACTCGATATCCACTGAAGATCACTCGATGTCTACCGAAGAACTCAACTTCGAGTGGATGCATTAACTTGATATCGAGTGAACACATGACAACACTTAGCAGCTGGAGCAAGCCCCTCGATATCTACTACATGGAATCGAGATCGAGTAACTTACTCGACGTCGACTGGTCCTTAGTCGATGTCGGTTGAAGGTCCTGTTGGGTCGAAAAGCGTTTGGATCAGTCCGATTTGGAGATTGACTACTTGCACACAAAGAAAGAGATCTTTTATCTACCTAATTAGTTTCTATCCTTATGAGTTAAAGACTATTTTCTCTAAGGAGATATTTTATTTACCTATTTTAGATTTATATATTCTTTAGTTCAGTTTTATCTTCTAGTTTAGATAGAATTGCCTTTCCTTGGCTAGCAAGGATTGATGACTATAAATAAAGTCATAGGGGCTAGTTTATATTCATTCAATTTTCGAGAGAACTATTCTCATAACACTTAGGTATTCAAAGCTTTAGGGTTTTGACATTCCTGCGAGAGTTGGAGTGTCGGGATTGTAAATACTTCTAGTTTAGTTAATGCAAAGTTATTTCCTTTCCATCATGCTTTCGGTTACTATGAACAAGTAGTCACCCTTCTTCTAAAGTCGGGGTGAGCCCGACGATAGCCATGCTGGTGGATTGGTAAGTCACGAAAGAAAGGTACTTTATCTCGATATATCTTGTGCTTCATCTTTAATTAAAAGGTTACGGAACTCATGTTGCGAAAAAGGGGTAGTAATTAGGGTTTCTATTCGGAAGTTTATAAACTCTATTTGTGAAAGGAATAGACGCAATTAGGTTTATTTATTGAAAGATCTATATTCCTATTTGCCGTATTTGGTTAAAGTCTTGTCCTTTATTGATAAAGTATTTATCTTTGCGATTTATTGATTTCACTTGCATGGTCGTCGTTGTGGTAAACCCTGGATTTGGAAGACGTTTTTCATATTTGTTTACTTTCGTTATACTTTCATTCATTGGGTCCTCGAAAAACTCAACACCCCTTTGTTATTTCTGACCATTCTTCTTCACCATCATTTTATTCCTTGGCCATCCTTGCCGACCTTTTTTTGTTACTGTTATTACACTCGACATCGACTGCATCACAGTCTACATCTAGTCACTTGGATCAACTAGAAGTTTTTTGAGCTAGTCGACATTTGCTACTGACACTCGACATGGAGTCATACACTCAATATCGATTATTGTTTTTGGTTTTGCAGGATATCACCCGCGATCGACAGACCCTGACTCGACATCAATCGGACCCAGTCTACATCGAGTGTCTTCTGAGCCGGTACAGAACGTGGATTTGCACTGCTTTAGGATTTCGTTGACACGCTTCCTCGTAGATCATACCTGATTCCTCTACTACTACATCGGGGGAGTCTTGAATTTATTTGATAGGCTCGGAGTTGCGGTTTGATTATATTTATTTATTTTCATATTCAATTCTCCCCTACATCAAATTTTGGCGCCATTTCCGGGGAAGCGATCATTCGTGCATTAGGTAGTTCTTTTCCCGTTCTACTTTAATGTTGATTTTACAAGTGTATGCGACGTGCTGATCCCACGCCAGATTTTGAAGGTTTAGACGAGCCAGAGCATTTTAGTCTTATCCATTCTAAGTTACAAAGAATCATGGCAACCGCCAAGATGCGGGCTTTGCAGATTGAGAGACTTCCAAAGGAACTTGAAGATGCCAATGCACGGGGCAATCGGGAGGAATAAAAAAGAACGCATTTTGAGGCACAAGTCAACCAATATCCTCTAACGGCTAAGCAATATATTGTTATTGCAGAAGGATGTGTCAAGTATGAAATAAATATAAAATATAAAATCAAACCGACTCCTTGTCTCAACAAATAAATATAAGACTTCCTCCCGTTGTAGTAGAAGGCAGTTAGGATCGATCCACGAGGAAGCCTATCAGCGCCTGCCTTTTCAGTTCAGAAACTCTCGAATTGGACTCAGGAAGTACTCGACGTCGACTAAGGTCCTCGACGTCGACCACTCAGTCGAATAAAAACTGCAAAACAGAAGAAATAGAAGCGCAAAAGAAGCAAAAACAGTCGATGTCGAGTAAAAGGCAATGTCAAGTAAAAGCTACTCGACATCGACTAAAACGTACTCGACGTCGACTAGATGTTATCGAAACTGAGTACTGAAGAACCGAAAATCTCACCCTTTTTGCAACGAACGAAAGATAGAAATATGAAATTGGTGGGAAATAAATCAATAAACTAAAGACTTCCAAGATCAGGGTTTCAACACCACAATGATAACCATATAAAATACTGCATAAGGTATAAAAGATCATGCCTTTTCATCAAATAACTGTCATTGTTAACAGATAGGAATATAGAGGCTTTCGCATAAACCCTAAGTGTTACTAACCCTTTTCACATAATTAATCCAAGTTGTATTAAGATCACTTTCGCTTCAATAAAACAAACAAGGATCACATTCAACTTTCGCAAAAGAATCATGCTCGTACGAATAGAAGACGAAATCGCATCAAAAGATTGTACCTTTATCGCATTACTTTACACGGCTACCGTCGGGCTCACCCCGACCCTAGAAGTTGGGTGACTACTCGCTTCTCATCATAACAAACATCAATATTATAAAAGAAATAACTAATTGCATTAAATAAAACTGAAGAAAGTACCAACCGAACAAAGCCAGATCACTTCCGCTCTCTTTGCTCCACTCGACCTCCATTTCTCTCTACCTCTCAAAACTCTAATTGTGACTTGGATTGGATTGTTGGATGATTCTAAAATCCAGCCCCTAAAGCCTTATTTATAGTGTTCAACCTTAGCTAATCTAGGGAAGAACAATCTATCTATATCTCAAACTTTCTATCTAAAAGCATAAGATAAAACTTAATTGATAAAGGAAATAAATCTATAAGGAAAGTAGCACTAAGGTGGATAGATCCCTCTTGGACTTGATAGATCTTCATGTGCATAGATAGAATTCCACATATCTTCACTTGCAAGCATTCTATCCTCTCCGACACCACTCGATCTCGGACTCGGACTAGGGCACTCGACTTCGAGTAGACTTACTCGACGCCGACTAACGTTTTCTCCCCCTGGATTGTACTCGAGCTTGGGCAACTGGTGGACTCGACGTGTGTACTCAACGTCGAATAGGAGTACTCGACATCGAGTAGCTATGGGATCCACGAGTGGTTCTGCTCGACTCCGTGTAAACTGGGCTCGGGAATACTCGATATCGAGTAATGTTACTCGATATCGAATAGCCTTGTCGAGTTGATCCTCTTTTGTCTCTCGCTCAATTTGCTCGTTTTCGACTATGGTTGGTCGATATCGATTAGTTGTGTCAAGTGCTTCTTTCCTTGTTTCTGTTCGATTTGTCCTGGTTCAGCTGCTCCTTGACCTTAGACTTTCTGTATTTGACTTCGAGCTTTTCATCCTTTCTCTGAATTGCTATAAATTGCCTCGATTTCTACGAATTTAAAAAGAAACTAGTGTAGACTCCATAATTTGGCAAATAAGTGTAAACTACATAGAACATGTACTATTCTAACCCAAATGTATGAAATGCATATAGAAATTGATATAAAAGTCAATGTAAAACATGGCATTTTACGCTCACAACATATATGCACCCGACGCTCACCGTGCCTGAATCGGGTATTCTTATCCCTCCTTCCAAGACGGCGAAGCTGAGATTAAGAAGCATACTTTTGCGGGAAAAATTAGTGAATGTCCTCTAACTCATATAACGACCTTTGTTGACTTGTGTGAAACTATTGCTAATGGCAAAAATCTTGAATATGTCAAACTAAAGTCATTTCGTTGGTCTCTTGCAGGGAAGGCATTGGAATGGCTTGAGGGCCTAACCCCACATTCCCTCACTACATGGACGACGGTTAAGGATGCATTCTGAAGGTTCGATAATATAAAAACAATGTAATAAGAAATACTCTAGAAGAGGGGTTGAATAGAGTATGCCCGTTTTTCGCAGAAAGTCTCAAGACTTTTGGAGCTGGAACCAAAACCTTTGAGATTAAACCTGAATCACAAAGTTAGACAATCGAACCAAGTGCGGAAAGAAGGTAAAGCAAATAAGTAAAGGACACGAGTAATTGTTTACGAGGTTCAGCACAACTGGCCTACGTCCCCGCCTAGGGTTCTTCCACAACCCTAGGATTCAAAGGCTTTATTGAATGCTTAGCTTAGGATCCTAATAGCTCACCAAGAAGCCTCTCTCCTATACAATTGCAATCTAGTCAACTCACGTTCCCTTGGAGTCCTAGACCAATCTAGAAGAGCCCCACCTCTCTCAGCTATCTAGTACAATCCTCTAACTCTCGCAAATCAATAGCCTAGTGCAACTTCCCGAGTTATAAACTCTCGAGTAACACTTGAAATAAATATATCCTATAAGCTCACAGTGACTCTCAAAGGCTTTGAAATAAACAACAAACTATTTGAGCGCTTTGCAGAGAGACACTTGGAAGACAGATCGCTTGAATGAATGAAGCTCGTGTGTAGCACTGGTGCTTCTGTCTTCTCCTTCCTTTCCTTTATATAATAGCATGGAGATCGCATGGATCGTGAGGATCTTCATCACCAGATCTCCAACGGCTCTTTCCAATCAGATTTTGATCTTGGATCTTCTATTTAAGGATACTTCGAAGCCATGATCTATTTTGAACCGATCTTCTCAACAAGTAAAGGGAAGGATGTAATCTTGATTTATAATTCCTGAAATGGTTAGTCCAACGAGTATATATAATATAAAGGAAGTATATAATAAGATAAAATAATATACGAATAATAAGTTAGGTTTTGTATTTCATCAATTGTTAACGCTCGAAGGCCTTTGACACAAAAAACTTGTCAAAGCCTTTGGAACATCTTTTCCGATTTTCATCAAGGGAGGGAGTTATCAATCTCCCCCTTGATGAAAGACAAAACCTGTGCATCCCTGCAACTTAGTCAAACAAATATATCATAATCAAAAACAGACTAAGTACCTGCAAGGGTTAGACAAATGTTGGATCAAAATATTTTAAAGTAAGAAAACATCCAACCGAAAACCATAAATCAAAAAGCAAGGTCCTCCATGACCTTTAACCAGAGGTTTTCAAAGTCTAACGATCATCTCCCCCTTTTTGTCTTTCAACAAAGGGCGGAGGTAAAACAGTCACCAAAAAGTTACCAAATGTTTTGAAAATGTTTCCAAAAACCAGCAATGTAACAAGTTTCAGGGTGGGATAGGGTGGGTTAAGGTTTAGGCTTGGTCAATCCAGAGCATCATCAGTGAGCCTCGTCCACAGTCCTTCCAGCAACGTTGAAATCCCGCTCATCTTCGTCATCATCTCCGTCTGCAGCTCCTTAATATCCAGGCCAACTTCCTCCAAGCCCAACTCTAGGTTGTCCATGCGTTCATCGAAAGCTGGAGCAGTGGGAAAGGCTTTTGAAGGAGTGGCAAGACTCAAGGTCCCTTGGGGAGACTGAGTGATGCCAATCTTTTCAAGGCCTTTAGAGTCGAACATACCCGTATGACGCAGCTGCTCTTCATTGTTTACATCAATTCCAGAAGCTTTGAAGATAGGGGTCAAAAGGGTAGCAAAGGGGAGGGGAGAGCCTTTTCGAGCTTTTCTGGCATGGGCCATGGTTCCAAGGATAGTGTTGGCCAGATCAGGATCAAGGCCATTTAGAATGCGGTAGAGCAGGACCATGGCATTGTCGGTTAGGAGTGAGCCAGAGTTGAGACGGGGTAAGAGGCATCTAACAATGATGTTAAAGATAATTTTTGCCTCAAGTGTTAGGGATGAGTGGGTGAGTTGTTTTGAGGTGTTGTTGGACGCTTCGGGTAGGAGATATTTGGCTCGGGCTAGGATGATGCAGTTTTCTTTTGAGGGGTTTACTTGAGCAGGTGGAACAGGGGTAGGTAAGCCTAGAGAGTCTGCAAAGTCATTGGAGTTGAGAGAGATTCTAACCCCTTTGACGACAGACTCCAAAGACCAACCATCAGGATCACTTTTGGCTTTTAGGTTTATGTAGAAAAGTCGGGTAAGCTCGGGGTAGTAAACAGTCTCAAGATTAATAAGGTTCCAGGCAGGGGATTTTTTGAGGAGCTCAATGCAAGGTAACTTCAAAGCTTCAAAGAACTCGATATCTAAAAAATCAGAACAACTAATCTTACGAGTTCTAAACTCGTCTACCCACTTACCAGCAGTCCCAGCATCTTGAAACCAAGAGGAGGGCAAGGATTGATTTACCTGGATATAGGCCGGGGGTTCAGCGTTCTTCCTGCGTGCAACAGTTGGAGCAGCTTTCTTGGCAGGCGCTACAAGACTCTTGACAGGGCCTTTCCTGGTACGCTTAGGAGATGGAGGCTTGATTGGAGCAGGGGCTTTCCGCTTCTTCGGAGACGGGGGAGGAGGAGGAGAGGGAGAAGGGGATTCTTCCTCCTCTTCCTCAGACCCCGAGTCCTCACCGGACCCCGCTTCATCACCTTCAGGTTCCTCGTCCTCTCCGGATCCCTCATGCTCTTCCTCTTCCTCTTCTTCTTCCTCAGGCTCCACCTCAGATGGAACCTCTTCGACTTCGGTTTCCTTCCGAATTCGCTCAGCTTCCTCCTCGGCCAGTCTCTTAGCACGCTCGGCCTCCTCATCGGCCTTTTTCTGTCCCAAGGCCTCCTCCTCGGCTTCCCTGGCAGCATCTCTTTCCAGGGCGGCATCAAGGTCGTCTTCCTCTTCTTCCTCATCCTCTTCCTCAGCCAGGATCTTTCTCTTCCCCTTTTGTTTAGCACTCAAGGGTTTCTTAGCAGCACGTTTCTGAGAGCCTTTGGGAGCCGTGGCCGAACTCGTCTTAACGGTGCTCTGGATAACTGCTGGGATGATGGCTTGAGTAGCAGGTTCGGGTGTGGGAGAGGTAGCAGTGCCCTGGCGTCCCTTGGGGGTGGCGCCAAGTCTTTTGGGAGTGACGGCTTTCTTGGTTTTGGGTGCCATGGAGGTAGTCGGTTAGGGTTTCTTTGAGAGGTTGAAGATGAAGGAGTGGAAAGGGTTTGGAAAGATCTGAGTGTGGGTTGTACTTGGGTACAGAATTGGTTTAAGTAGAGAGAGAGGGTGACGGATTGATGGGATGGGTTTAGGGTTCCAAGGAAAGAAATCATTACCTTGCCAAGTTGAAGGATTTTCAAATTCAAATTCAAATTTCCCTAAAAATCGGACTAAACACAAACCAAATTAATTCCAAAAATAAAAGATCTTAACGGTTAAGGAAACCATAGAAATAGGCAATTTTTGAAATCCGATTAAAATAAATATAATTGATTAAATATCTAAAAAGATATTAACCAAAAATATATGATCCGATATATGTACTCCACTGATCAGTTTGCAGACCTTGACATAACTCTCAAAGGTCTTGACACTGAGTGGAGTTTATCTTTCGTAAAGGGAAAGCTCCCCCTACGAAAGTGCATCCTTGTCAAGCATCCCAATCTCTCGTCTAATGAAGGTGAACCTGTCCTCTGCCAAAGGCTTAGTAAAAATGTCAGCCCATTGATAATCAGTAGAAATAAAAGATATGGACACATCACCTTTTTCAACATGATCTCTAATGAAATGATGTCTCACATCAATATGCTTGGTCCTTGAATGTTGAACAGGATTCTTAGTGATGGATATGGAACTTGTATTGTCACACTTAATTGGGATACCCTTGAGGTTGATGCCAAGATCTCGCATTTGTTGAGCTATCCAAAGGATTTGGGAGCAACAAGGTCCAGCTGCAATGTATTCGGCTTCTGCAGTGGATAGAGCGACTGAATTTTGCTTCTTTGAGTGCCAACTGATCAAGGATGCTCCTAAGAATTGGCAACATCCTGATGTGCTCTTTCTATCCACCTTGTAGTCTGCAAAATCTGCATCAGAATATCCAATTAAAGTGAAATCCTTTTGCTTTGGGTACCATAGTCCAAGTTCCTTAGTGCCATTGAGATATCGAAAGATCCTCTTCACAGCCACGAGGTGAGATTCTTTGGGATCAGCTTGAAACCTAGCACACATGCAAACACTAAACATAATGTCAGGTCTACTAGCCGTGAGATATAATAAAGATCCAATCATTCCTCGATACTCCTTTTGATTGACACTTGTTCCAGTCTTGTCTTGATCTAGAGACAATGTTGAGCTCATGGGAGTCTTGGCTGCTTTGGATTGATCCATCTTGAACTTCTTCAAGAGATCCTTAGTGTACTTGCTTTGGTTGACGAAGATTCCTTTCTTGGATTGATGAACTTGTAACCCCAAAAAGAAGTTTAGTTCACCCATTAAGCTCATCTCAAATTCACTGCACATGATGTCAGAAAATTCCTTGCACAAAGATGTGTTAGTAGCACCAAATAATATATCATCAACATAAATTTGAATAACCAAAATGTCCTTTCCTTTGGTCTTGATAAAAAGAGTCTTGTCGATCAACCCCTTTTTAAAATCATTTTCTAAAAGATATTTTGACAAGCGCTCGTACCAAGCTCTTGGGGCTTGTTTCAAACCATAAAGCGCCTTGTCAAGTTTATAAACATGATTGGGAAATTCTGAACTTTCAAAACCTGGGGGTTGAGCCACATAAACTTCTTCTTCTAAGAAACCATTAAGAAAAGCACACTTGACATCCATTTGATATAACTTTATGCTCATAAAAGATGCGAATGCTAATAAAATGCGAATGGCTTCAAGCCTGGCTACGGGAGCAAAGGTCTCCTCGTAGTCAATACCTTCCTCTTGATTGTAGCCTTGAGCAACAAGCCGTGCCTTGTTCCTCACAATCTTGCCATTCTCATCTAGCTTGTTTCGAAACACCCATCGAGTGCCAATGACTGATTGATGCTTTGGTCTAGGCTTCAAAGTCCGGACTTTGTTCCTCTCGAATTCATTGAGTTCACTTTGCATAGCTATAATCCAGTCTGGCTCCTGAAGTGCCTCATTTACCTTCTTTGGCTCAATAAGAGAAACAAACGCGTTAAAAGCACAAAGATCTTTAAGTTTAGAACGAGTTTGAACACTAGAAGTAGGGTCAGAAATGATATCCTTTAATGAGTGTGATGAGGAGTATTTGAATTTCCTTTTGCTAGTCTCAGCTCCTTGATTCGTCACACCATCAGGATTGATTTGTGATACATCTGACTCTGTTGTCCTGTTAGGTTCTGATACAGTAGTTTCAGACGTCTCAACACTGTTGGATTGGACACCAAGGGCTTTGGACGCATCTTCAACACCTTGGGCCAATTCTTCAGTGTTAAGAATCGGTTCCTGCATGTTCTTCTTCTCTGTGTTCTTGGTAACATCACCTTCCTCGTTCTCTTCATGGATATTAAGATCTATATCTGCAACACTTTCACTCAAAGCACCATCATTGCATTCATCAAAAATAACATGTATACTTTCTTCAACTACCTGGGTCCTTTTATTGAAGATTTTATAAGCTTTGCTACTCGTGGAATAGCCAAGAAATATACCTTCATCACTACGCGCATCAAATTTCCCAAGGTTATCTTTTCCATTGTTATGAACAAAACAAGTACAGCCAAAGGGTTTAAAATAAGATATAAGTGGTTTGCGGCCTTTGAAGAGTTCATAAGGAGTTTTCTTTAAGATAGAACGTATAAGACAACGATTTAAAATGTAGTTAGCTGTGTTAACAGCTTCAGCCCAATAGGTTTTAGGTAATGCATTTTCTAAAAGCATAGTCCTGGCCATGTCCTCTAAGGTGCGGTTCTTGCGTTCCACAACCCCGTTTGGTTGAGGTGTCCTAGGAGCAGAAAAGTTATGGGAGATGCCATATTTAGCACAAAACAAATCAAATTGAAGTTGATCAAACTCCCTACCATGATCACTCCGAATAGACACTATGGGCTCATTTCTTAAAGTTTGCAACTCCTTACAAAGTTTTGAAAACTCAAATAAGGCCTCTGATTTTTCTTTCAAAAATGCAACCCAAGTATATCTTGAAAAATCATCGACAACAACTAGCATGTACTTTTTACCATTGGGAGATTTGACTCGCATAGGACCACATAAATCCATATGTAAAAGTTCAAGGGGTCTAGAAGAACTTACAACCTTTTTGGGTTTGAAGGAGCTACGTGTTTGTTTACCTCTTGTGCAAGCATTGCACATGTCGATACCTTTGAAGTCCATCTCAGGTAGCCCTCTTACAAGCCCTTTGGACACAAGCTTCTGTAGTGTATGTGGACTCACATGACCGAGTCTCCTGTGCCAAAGCTTTGGATCGTCCGTCAAGGCCTTTAAACAGGTTAAGCTTCCTTGTGCCACTTGATCAGCGTTTACAGCGTATATGTTGTTGTAACGGTATGCAGTCAGAATAACTTCACCTGTATCATCTCTGTACACTATACATCTTTTCTTGTTAAATCTGACATTGTTACCACTATCACATAATTGAGAAACGCTAAGCAAATTATACTTTAAACCATTAACAAGATAGACATTTTTAATACTATGGCTGGAATCACTTCCAACACTACCAATACCAACAATGTCGCATTTCCCTTTGTCACCAAGAGTGATTGTTCCCGTGGATTGCTTCTTTAGATCATGAAAGAGAGAACTCTTCCCACTCATATGCCTCGAGCAACCACTATCAATAATCCATTTGTGTTCTTTCACTTTGGTGATCTCCTGCAAAACAAACATCAACCTTTGTGGCTAGACCAATAAGCAAATTTGGATCCATTGTTGGGGTAAACCATATTTGGTAAAATAGTGTCTTTTGGGACCCAAACTTGTGTTATCCGTTCTTTTCTCAAATGAACAGGAAATGTATTGCGAATAATATAAGGATCCTTTCTTCTATAAGGGCAGGTCTCTTTTACATGTCCCTTTCTAGCACAGTGGTGACATATAGGAGAGGTTCTGCTTCCTTTAGCCTTTACAAAAGTGGTAATGTGTTGCTTCTTTAAAAACTTTGGATTGTAACCAATACCACTTTTGTTTAGAGAGCTTTGTTGCTCACCCAACATCTTATCGAGAGTGCCTTTGGACTTGGTAAAACTTATGAGGGCTGTCTGTTGGTCTAGAATCTTATTATTCAGGGAGATCTTCTCGTTTTCTAAGTCATGATGCACATTTCTTAGAGAGGAGAGATCTTGCTTGAGTTCAGATTTCTCCGAGTCAAGCGTCTTGACTTTAATGTCAAGACCTGAATAAGAAGCTTCAAGACCTTTGACCCTCATAGACAGATCCTCAATAGTTTTCTCCTGATCCACAGTTCTCTTAATAAGAATGTTCGTTTGGGCAATAAGCTTCTCTTCATTGGCAATCATATTTGAAAGGAATTCCGATAATACCTCTTTTGGACTTTCCATTAGTTCTCTTACAGTAGCTTCAAGCTTTTAATCGTGGGATTCATTTTCTGAGGCCATAAGACAGATGTTGGCCTTCTCATCGTCGGAGTCAGAGTCGGAATCACTCCAAGTAGCCACCATAGCTTTCTTCTTCCATTTGTCACCTTTCTTGGGCTGGCTCTTAGTCTTTTGAGGGCAGTCCTTCACAAGATGATCTGTTTCACCACATTCAAAACAAGACAACGGTTTAGTCTTCTTTTCATATTTGTTGTATTGAGGCTTACCTCGAAATTTTGAAGACTCTGATCCATCCTTGTTGTTGAATTGCTTCTTCATTTTGAGAATTCGAGCAAGGCCTCTTGTGATAAGAGAAAAAGGATCATCCTCATCGTCATCTTCATCTTCGGATTCAGATCCATCCTTGGGTTCATCCTTCTTAGACTTGAGTGCCAAATTCTTGGTGCTAGCTGGAAGTTCTCCATCGTCTTCATTAAGGATCATCTCATGCGTGATCAGCTTTCCAAGGAGGTCGTCAAGGGGTAGAGTGGTGAGGTCCTGGGCTTCCTCTATAGCTGTTACTTTTGGACCCCATTTCTCCTTTGGAAGGCACCTCAGTATCTTCCTCACTTTCTCAACGTTGGTAAAGCTCTTGCCGAGAGAGTCAAGGTTGTTGGTGATTTCTGTGAATCAAGTGAACATGGCTTTGATTGACTCATCAGACTTCATCTTGAAGAGCTCATACTTTCGAAGGAAGATGCTGATCTTGGTGTCTTTCACTTGGCTCGTTCCTTAATAGGTGACGACCAACTTGTCCCAAATCTCTTTAGCTGACCTACAAGAGGAAATACGGTTAAACTCATCAGTGCTAAGACCACAATAAAGTAAGTTGATAGCCCTGTAGTTTTTGGAGATGGTTTCAAGATCTGCTTGGTTGTAATCAGACTCCTTCTTTGCCACTTTGGTATCGTTTGGTCCTTCCTTCTCTGGAATCTTCGGACCATTCTCTATAATATTCCAAAGCTCTAGATCTTGGTCAATGATGAACATCTTCATCAAAGATCTCCAGTGGACAAAGTTGTTTTCTACAAAGAGTGGCGGTCTGCTTGTGGACCTTCCCTGTGCAAATCCTCCGCTTGCTTCACCAGACATGATCGAAAACTCACAAGATTGTTAAATAAAAAACAGTGAGTAAAGCTCTGATACCAATTGAAGGTTCGATAATATAAAAACAATGTAATAAGAAATACTCTAGAAGGGGGGTTGAATAGAGTATGCCCGTTTTTCGCAGAAAGTCTCAAGACTTTTGGAGCTGGAACCAAAACCTTTGAGATTAAACCTGAATCACAAAGTTAGACAATCGAACCAAGTGCGAAAATAAGGTAAAGCAAATAAGTAAAGGACACGAGTAATTGTTTACGAGGTTCAGCACAACTGGCCTACGTCCCCGCCTAGGGTTCTTCCACAACCCTAGGATTCAAAGGCTTTATTGAATGCTTAGCTTAGGATCCTAATAGCTCACCGAGAAGCCTCTCTCCTATACAATTGCAATCTAGTCAACTCACGTTCCCTTGGAGTCCTAGACCAATCTAGAAGAGCCCCACCTCTCTCAGCTATCTAGTACAATCCTCTAACTCTCGCAAATCAATAGCCTAGTGCAACTTCCCGAGTTATAAACTCTCGAGTAACACTTGAAATAAATATATCCTATAAGCTCACAGTGACTCTCAAAGGCTTTGAAATAAACAACAAACTATTTGAGCGCTTTGCAGAGAGACACTTGGAAGACAGATCGCTTGAATGAATGAAGCTCGTGTGTAGCACTGGTGCTTCTGTCTTCTCCTTCCTTTCCTTTATATAATAGCATGGAGATCGCATGGATCGTGAGGATCTTCATCACCAGATCTCCAACGGCTCTTTCCAATCAGGTTTTGATCTTGGATCTTCTATTTAAGGATACTTCGAAGCCATGATCTATTTTGAACCGATCTTCTCAACAAGTAAAGGGAAGGATGTAATCTTGATTTATACTTCCTGAAATGGTTAGTCCAACGAGTATATATAATATAAAGGAAGTATATAATAAGATAAAATAATATACGAATAATAAGTTAGGTTTTGTATTTCATCAACTGTTAACGCTCCAAGGCCTTTGACACAAAAAACCTGTCAAAGCCTTTGGAACATCTTTTCCGATTTTCATCAAGGGAGGGAGTTATCACATTCCTTAACAAATTCTTTCCTCCTTCCAAGATGACAATGTTGCGGCAGAAGATCACGACTTTTAGACAAAAGCCTAGAGAGACGCTGGCACGGGCATAGGAGCGGTTCAAGGAGCTACTACGATCTTGCCCTACTGATGGGAAGCCACGCTACATGATTCAGGAGATCTTCTACAATTTTCTTGACATACCAACTAAGGAGCGGATCAACACCTACACCTCCTATATATACATTAAGCTCTCACCGACGGAGGCTTGGGCCACCATAGAGCGGTCGGTAAATTTCAACAACACATATGGGACTTTTGTGGCTTCCGATGCGAGGCCAGCTCCATCCATGCTCCGGTATGAGCCCTCCAAGGAGATCGATCAGGATGTCAAGGAACAATTCTACAAGGACTAGAACTGAAAGCTTTTAAAGCAAGTGATGTTCCTCTTTGTGAACCAAGCTTGCTGCGAATGCCGATCCGAGCGGCACACCACCTCTGAGTCCCTACATCCGGAGCAAATTCTACTAGCGGAGACTCCTGAGGAAGCGGCCTACATGAGGGGTCCCAATCGACAGTATTGGGGAGACCAACGGTTCCAACTCACTCACCGGTTGATTAAGTTGGTTCAATTGTTCCTCAATTCGCTCCATCCTTTTAAGCACCTCCTCCAACATAACCTGGCGTGTGAAAGCTTCTTCCTGCTCCACCTGGTGACCCATGTAGCAGAAAAAATCTCACATCTCTGATAAATTAAAACTTGCCAAGCCTCCGATACTCATAGACTCGGCAAGTTCTTTGATCTCAGGAGTCATGCCCTCAAGTACACAAACAACCATATCTTGCAGACTATCTTGGTAACCCCTTGCATAACGGGCGTCCAATAAATTATTCACTCTTGTGAAATAATGGTGAAAATTTTCTCCTTAACTCTGCATTAATCTCATCTTAAAATGTTAGTAATAAGGGTGTCGTGAACCGTAAGATAGTTTCACAACAAAGTTAAGTTATATACAATAATCGGCAAACACACAAAACAAAGAAATAAATTTTGATTCCCCGGCAACGGCGCCAATTTGATAAACGGTTTTTAGTCGCCTAAACCGTATCAAAATAAATCCGAACTTACTAAATAATGTAGTGTGGTAAGAACGAGTCGATCCCACAGAGAATCAAGTTATTCCTAAGTTAAGTTTATTTATCAATTAATGGAAAAGGGGGTTTTGGTGTGATGAGAATAAGAAATAAAATAAACTAAACTATAAACAAATAACGGAGATAACAATTAAGAAGATAGTTTCATCTACAAATATCCACTTTAGTTTGACTAGTTGATCCTCGATTCTTCTTCAAGTTCTCTTTTCATCCTACTATTGTTCCTGTCCTGATCTTGTGTAAATTACTAGTCCTACGAGTCCTAGTAACCCTTACTAATTAGATAACCTTAACACGATCAAGATTTAACCTAGTAGTAGCATTAAGATTAAAGATTAACCAGGATATATGCAACACCAAGCTACGAGTCGGCATTTAACATATAATTGATTCTCTACACACCAGTTTAGTCCTACGAGTCCTAAAAAGGCATGATTGCTACTATGGATTAAGGTTCGATACGAGGAATCTACAAAATCTTAGTAATAATCTCAACTAGTTGTACGGACTAGAAGAAATCAACAATAATCGCAAAAGAATCAATACGAATTAATAGGAATAGAACAAGAATAGAAATCTCACAACTTTATCAAACAAAAGCTTCAATTCATAGACGAAACGGGAGAGTTTAGGTCTCCATAAAAAATAAGATAAAACACAATTAGGGTTAAGAGTAAAACTAAAGTCGGCCGATCAGTTCCCCTCTACTCTTTGGCCGTATGAATTGTATATATAGTAGGATGAAAACCTAAGCTATCTAAATTTATATAAATATATTATATTTCTATCTATCTATCCTAATTATATTATAATATTTATCTAATTTATCTAACCCAATTAGAATACCGGCAAAACACTATTACTAGCTTGATGAAGTCGTGTCTCCTTCCGTCTACAATTCATCGATCAGCCCACGTATCATCCGAGCCGGCCTCTTGATTTTCAAATTGCAAAATAATCCCATAAGTTATGATAATCTTCCAAATTCATACGATCCGATCTAACTC
Organism: Persicaria tinctoria; assembly: GCA_037127255.1. Classification (NCBI taxonomy): domain Eukaryota; kingdom Viridiplantae; phylum Streptophyta; class Magnoliopsida; order Caryophyllales; family Polygonaceae; genus Persicaria; species Persicaria tinctoria. Next base: position 23,185,333 of record JBANSL010000004.1, on the reverse strand, counting down.
GAAAATACCTGAAATATATAAAAAATATCAGTGTAGACTCCGAAAACCAAATAATACAAATTAACTATAAAATATGTAACATATGCATGAAAATAAGCTAATATAATATGAAATTATACGACTAAAATAGACCCTATCACCAAGCTTGCAAGATGTTCAGAGAAATAGAGTCATGGAAACTAAGGTAAAGTTCAACAATGCAAGAGCGGATTCATTAGGGATATTGCACAATATTGCCTCCTAGTAAAGGGAAGTCTCAATTAAATGCATTTTTTCTTGAGAAAACCACAAAAGTGAGGACTTTATATTTTCCATATGAGTTTATTTATATTCCTAGCCATACCTATGGTTATTTGCATCACAAAAGACATATATGATGAGCCTTACATTACTTTACTTCATTTTTGCTCCACATATATTACACATTCCTCATTCTTTACCTTATTTCCTATTCAGGGATTATGTTGAGAATGGAAGTCATTTTTTGGATATGTTATATGGTTTTGTGTTGCATTATCATTATTATTGAAGTTTGGCAAGATGATGAAATTATGTAAAATTTAATGAGTGAAAAAAAATCCGGTCACCTAGGAGTTAAGGATGATTTATCCTGCATGCATGGGATATTAGTTACGCAGGATAGAACACAAGGTGAGAAGTCCGAAGCACTAAGTATCCGAGGCCATTCATGACACTCATGTTTGCGTCTCGCGAGAAGGCAGTGCTGAGGTTAGAGAGGTAAAAGCATTATAGTGAAAAAAGCATTGAGTGATGAGAGAAATGTGAGAAATCATATGAAGAATAAATGTGGTATGAAAGTTTGGAAATTACTCCATTTCCCCGGATTATTAGCACCACATGGCTAAATATACCCCACCTTTAGCTTTTTACCTATCTATTCTTCTTTGAGCTTACATAAAGCCCTCTTGATTATTATTGCTTTATCGCATGAAAATTGTTTTCATAACCTTCTTTTGTGTGAGATGTTGCTTTTCATTCACATGCATGGATTTGAACACATTAGTACCTCTTCAAGGATGGCGATTGAGTAATTTTGGTAATATGAGAATGAGTTAACTTTGTTGAGAGTTTTTGAAGGTTTCCCCTATATGCCCAGCCAAGTTATTGCTTGCGGATAAGCAAGCTTAAGTATGAGGTGATTTTATGTTCATGTTTGTATTTATGCTTATTTTCGCTCCTTATTCTAGTATTTTATATATTATGTGTTGGGAATATAGTAATTTGTGTAGTTTATGCTTATTTGCATAAAATAGAGGTCTACATAAGTTTTGGTTTAATATTGTAGAATTTGGAGCAATTTCGGAGAAAAACCAAGAAGTGCAGAATTCCACTCGATATCGACTGACTGACTCGACATCGATTGAAGACTATGCTGAAATCGGCTAAGTGTTGGGACAAGGAAGCTAATGTAATTCCACTCGATATCCATTGAAGATCACTCGAAGTCTACTGAAGAAATCGACATCAGTTGGATGCATTGATTCGATATCGAGTGAACATGTGGCAACACTTAGGAGCTGGAGCAAGCCACTCGATATCTACTGCATGGACTCGAGATCAAGTGATTCACTCGACGCCGACCGGACCTTAGTCGGCGTCGACTGAAGATCATGTTGGGTTGAGATGCGTTTGGATCAGTCCGATTTAGAGATGGACTACTTGCACACGAAGGAAGAGATCTTTTATCTACCTAATTAGTTTCTATCCTTATGTGTTAAAGACTATTTACCCTAAGGAGATATTTTATTTACCTATTTTAGATTTATATCTTCCTTAATTTAGTTTTATCATCTATTTTAGATAGAATTGTCTTTCCTTGGCTAACAAAGATTGATAACTATAAATAAAGCCCTAGGGGCTGGTTTTTATTCATTCAATTTTAGGGAGACTTATTCGCATAGCACTTAGGTATTTGAAGCTTTAGGGTTTTGGCATTCCTGTGAGAGTTGGATTGTCGGGATCGTAAAGACTTCGAGTTTAGTTTAATGCAAAGTTATTTCCTTTCCATCATCCTTTCAGTTACTATGGGCGAGTAGTCGCCCTTCTTCTAGGATCCGGTTGAGCCCGACGATAGCCATGCATGTGGATTGTTATGTCGTGAAAGAAAGGTACTTTGTCTCGATCTACCTTGTGCTTCATCTTTAATTGAAAGATTAAGAAACTCATGTTGTGAAACATGGGTAGTAATTAGGGTTTATATTCGGAAGTTTATAAACTCTATTTATGGAAACGATAGACGCAATTAGATTTATTTATTGAAATATCTATATTCCTATTCGTCGGATTTTGTGAAAGTCTTGTCCTTTATTGATAAAGCATTTGTCTTTGCGATTTATTGATTTCACTTGGATGGTCGTCGTTGTGGTAAACCCTGGCTTTGGAAAACTTTTCTCATATTTGTTTACTTTCATTATACTGTTGTTCATTGAATCCTTGAAAAACTGAACACCCCTTTGTTATTTATGACCATTCTTCTTCCCCATCCTTCTATTCTTCGGCCATCCTTACTAACGTTTTTGGTTATTGTTATTTCACTCGAAATCGGCTGTATCACAGTCGACATCGAGTCACTTGGATCGACTAGTAGTTTTTTGAGCCAGTCAACATCGGTTATTGACACTCGATATCGATTGTTTTTTTTTTGGGATCGATTGTTGTTTTTTGTTTTGCAGGATATCACTCAAGATTGACACACCCTTACTCGACATCGACTGGACGCAGTCGACATTGAGTGCCTTCTGAGTCGATACAGAATGTGGATTTGCACTGCCTTAGGGTTCCGCTGACATGCTTCCTCGTGGATCGAACCTGATTCCTCTACTACTGCAGTGAGTGTGTCTTGAATTTATTTTCTTAGTCCACAAAATAATTTGATGTTCTCAAACAAGAAAGTAAAATAAATCCAAGATACAAGGTGCCACGACAAGGCCGGGTCAAAACAGAAATACACGAAGGCAGGGGAAGTGCCAAGTATCAAAAGAGTGTAAAGTACTAAATGTCTACCATTCGCCAAAGGGGAATCCCCACCATAGAAGCAAGTACTCAAAACAAGGATCAAGTACCTGAAATTATACAACAAGTCAAGGCCGAGCCACTCACATGGGTCCGGAAGACCTCGTTGAGGACATATAATGTGCCTATAACTAAATAAAGGATGCTCTAATGCAAGGTAGAAATCTTAAACATTCAAGGCATGCTTGGCAGGTATATAATATGCCAGTGAACGGTAAAGGCCCAAACAATTAAAAATGGCATGTCCCGCTCTCAATCATTACCCACGTCGGGGTTAGATATCTCTCTCAATCAATACACACTCCGGGGTTAAAAGTCCATACACACACCGGGGTTGGAGTCCACGCTCTCATCGGGGGTTAGATGCCCGGTCGGTGTCGCAGCCATATCAAAGCTCTAAGTCCACACCCACACCGGGGTGGGACATTCTGTCACTGCCGCAGCTATATCATAATATATGAATGTATGAAATCATGCTTATGCTCACATATGACTCGATAAGGACAAACCCGATGGGGCTGGGTTATCATATTACCCTAACAACGACTCTAGGACCCACAAGATAACGACAGTTCTATCATACGCAAAGAGAAAACTAATGCTCACTCAGTGGTACAGATCCTAAGCATGATGACACATTGCATGCGAATGCAACACCTACTTATTATATGACACATCAGGCATGAGGTTCGAATCTTGAGTAAGCCCCCGTAGGAAACTTACCTGAAGGTGCAGAACAAAAAGGTAAAGCATCAAAAGAGATAAGCCAACAGTTACAGATCACCTAGAAGATATATAATAAAACATAATAAGTATAAGGTCTAAATTACACTAAGCATAAATAAACATACACAAAAGCTTCACATAAATCAGATAAGTAAAACATCTCATTTTCATAATCTGTTATAATCTCACCATCACCATCATTATCTCATTTCAATATCTCATCTCAGTTTTGAATCTCATAACAATTACGACATTCCAAAAATACCAGTCCAGTCTCAGTTCAAGCCATACTCAACGTCCAAGTTCAAGTCCAACAATTAAAATCCAATTTAATCTGATTAAGTCCAAAGGTCCAATAGGTTAGTCCATTAAAACGTCACTATCTCAGAACATTAAGTTCGGTTAAATATCTCTTAACAAGTCACAATGTTAAAATACTTCCGAAACAGATTAAAATATTTAGACGCTCCATAAACATTAAAATAGAATCTAGGATTCCCGAAAACTATTCATTTTAATAGGGTGATTTTAGTAACTAGCTTATTTTGAACCTTTAATTAGGTGATTAACACCCAAATTAATTTAATTAGTTTAGCTAGCACCCTTCCCAAATGGAGTAGATGGCCAATGGTCAACTGTTTGACCGTCGACCGGTCAACAATTGACCATTCACCGGTCAATGTTGACTGTTGACCGGTCAACGTTGACCAACTCACTCATTATTTTTTTTAGGTGACATATTTTGTGAGGCTATATTTTGCCGTTTTGATGCCATTTTTTTTTACATTTTATTTTCGGTTTGATGTCACTTATCTAAAGAAATGGTTTCATGGCACTTTTTCAATGCCATTTTTTTCAAACTTTGATGACATTTTTTGTTTATTATGATGTCGCGTTGACCATTGATGCCTTTTTTTTACTGTTGACTACTGATGATACTTTTTTTATGTCAATTATTTGATTATATTTTTTTTACTGTGATGCCATATTTTTTCAAATTAGTGTTTTGATGACGTTTTTTTCTTTAATGTGATGCAACTTTTTTAAAGTAGTATTTTGATGCCATTTTTCTAATGTAATTATTTGATGCCACTTTTTTAATCAAATCGTTTGATGCCACTTTTTTTTAACTTAATCAATTGTATATCGATTTATTTTCATCGATTCTACTTTTTTTCTTTTTACTGATGACATGCTTGTGATTATACTTCATTGATGCAATCACTTTTGGTGACATGTTTATTGCATTTGTATTCATTGATGACATTTGTGATTACACTTCATTGATGCCATCTTTTATGTTTGATGAAATAACGTCTTTTATTAATGGCTATTATTCTGTGATGACATTTTTTTTATTAAACTTCATTAATCTCATTCGTTTCCGATGACATTTTTATATAATTGATGACATAGGAGCTTAAAACGTGGAATCAAAATAGAGTCCCTTATTGTACATATAAAAACACAAGGTCTTTGAAACTATGACATTAATATTGGTCGTATGCGTAAAAGCATCTATTATAACATGTCATCAACTAAAAAAAAATCACAATTTCAAAAAAGAAGTAATAAAGTTGCCAATACAATACTTACAATAAGAATCCAATAGAGTGCATCATATTTGATCAATAATATTGAATTTTCTCCTATTTATTTCAATCTTAGAAATGGATTGATGGGTAAATAGGAGTCTCACTCTAAACTAAATAACTAATAAGCCATAAAATGTATGCAATATGGCTTCCAAATTCCTTGCCCCTATAAGCTCCCTTGCCTGCTGCTTGCATCTGCTTGCATCTTTTAGTAACATTTAATTCATAAATTGAAATAGTGAACAAACATACAAAGATATATCAAGTACTTGAAACATTCTAAAGCTCAAATGAGCATAGTGGCAAAAATCAGTTCTACATGTACTTCAAAGAAACAAATATACAAAAAAATATCACCCATGTCTCTAGTCATACATAAAATAAAATTCTTGCTCAACTTTTATACATGGTTGTAGAATTATTCCATACTTCTAGCACACAGTAATCTGTAAAAGTAAAGTGCCGAGGTATATTTTTGCCATTTATTCGATCTCACCATATTAAAATGCTCATATTGTCGGTTCCCAAGGCCACGGGAAGCCAACATGAACTTCTGCATCTCCAAACTAATGAGTGCAGATTTGGAGAACATTTTACTCGTAAACCCACAAGATAAACAACCTGAAAATTTTAACAATAATATATCATGTTAAAGCTTCAAAATCTGCTGAGCAATACACCGTACAAAAATGCCAATATTATTGTTGAAGGATGCCATCCAGACTATCACAAAGGCGTCAAAAGACTTGAAGAAGATAGAGATCAGCAATGCTATGGAGAGCAATGAGATGATAGTTCGCAACCGAAAAACATTTTCGATTGAGAAAAGTCACATGAAACCTCAAGCTTTAGAAGCACCATGTGCACAAAAGCTATGGACCTGCACAACACATGTATAGCAGCAACACAATGCATGATTGAAATCAGATTCAAATAAGAAGACATCATCTAAGTTGTGTAACAGAAACTCATCACATAAGACTTGACTTATTTAACAGCATAAACAACTCAAGCAAACATTTATTGAGAAGAAAGCACATCAAGTTCATATTTATCAATGGGACAAAAAGAAATATACCTTCATGTATGGAAGTATTAAAATCAAATTGGTATCTAGGCAAGAATTCTATTGTAAGCACTGAGCATTTCTAGTGCATAGGATGATGCAGCGATGGAGTAAATTCCATAAACAAAAATTACAAAAGGGCACCAATTACCAAAAAGAATGGATCTAAAGTTGATTGTAGACATGTATAAGAAAGGCAAATCTTTGATTTGTACCAAGGAAGGGGATCTCAAATTTCTCAATTCAAAGTTCTTACCTCACCCAATTCATCGAATTCAAAGCTCTTACCTCATCTAGGCATTTCATCAAACACCTTGTGATGTGATCCTAGTCGTCAATGAGCTTGAATCCTTTATCTTAGAAAGCTATGTTGTCGGGGACGAACATCAACCCTTGTTTGAGAAAACAGCATGGCGACACCGTGGTATTTTGGCTCTTTCGGGCTGCATAAAATTCCGATTGAAGCCAATAAGCACTTGCTGGAAAGCTATTTTAAGTGGCTACAACTTCTATGAAGAATACTTATCCTAAATCAGCCTCGAAGATGCTTGAATTTGACGTTCTTTCCAGCAGCTCCAATCTGGACGTTTTTTCCATGTTTTATTTCCATCAAATAGATCGATCCCACATCGATTATAGATGCTTGGGGGGTTATATTTTCATCCTATATATTGCTTGTAAAACTTTCATTTTAAATCAAGTCAAGTTTAGTTGAGTTAAAGGTTAAGCCACTAAATAGCTTCCTATGATTCCGGGTTAAGGATCGAGTTCTTGGTGAGAGGCTAAGAGCGAACCCTTTGGTGAGAGGCCGAGGGTGACACCCTAGTGAGAGGCGAAGGTGTCAAAGGGTCGAGATCCTCGGAGTGCGATTCCGAGAGGATTGAGATCGAGTGTAGGAGATTCAAGGGTGAGAGGCCTGCGAATCTTGCTCCACATATCCCTTTTTTCCAGTTTCCATAAACCACAAAAATTAGTCCCACAAAAAGAGTGTTCGAAAGCTTGAGCCTTAGTCGATCGATCCTTCGGGCTTCATCAAGTGGTATCAGAGCTAATCGACTCGAGTTCATCGAGCTTTCGATATCCGAGTTGTTTCTTCTTAGTCAAAATGTTCAAGAAGACGAGGTTCAAGCCTTTGTCCGAAGAGTACATCCGATGGGCCATTCGAGCCTATGATGATGGGTATCTTCGTTGGAGCGACATGGATGGTGCTACATATGATGTAGTTGATCAAGAGCTCCGGAGGAGATATCGAAAGAAAAGGGCTCGAGAGGATGAGGCTCGGTGAAAGAAGAAGGTTGAACCACCTTGGCAAGAGATCCGCAAGCTCGCAGAAGACTCAATGCAACAAGTACAAGAAATGCGAAAAGTCGTCATCTCATTGGGGTCGAAGCTATCAAAGCCCACCACACCACACCCTCCCTCTTCAACGACGACATCCTCTATGGCCATGGGTGTGATACTTGGGATCAAGGAAGGCAAGTCCAAGGATGTTCCGATTGAAACTACACAGGACATGCCTGAGCTTAAGAAAGACGAGGACATCATCCAACTTCCTAATGTTGCGCTTTCCATGAAGGAGAAACGGACGTCAGTCGAGGTACCTACCTTTCTGAATTCAATGTCAACTAAGTGGTCTGATGCGACCCCATTCATTCCGTCTTGCTTGCCTTTCACGATTCAAGAAGGAGAGGGGATTCAAGATCCGCTCAAGGAAGAAGAAACATGTCCGAAGGAGTCGCTTGTTTCCATCACGGATTCGAGGACGAATCCTTTTCAAGGAGAGGAGGATGATGTGATCCTAGTCGTCAATGAGCTTGAATCCTTTATCTTAGAAAGCTATGTTGTCGGGGACGAACATCAACCCTTGTTTGAGAAAACAGCATGGCGACACCGTGGTATTTTGGCTTTTTCGGGCTGCATAAAATTCCGATTGAAGCCAATAAGCACTTGCTGGAAAGCTATTTTAAGTGGCTACAACTTCTATGAAGAATACTTATCCTAAATCAGCCTCGAAGATGCTTGAATTTGACGTTCTTTCCAGCAGCTCCAATCTGGACATTTTTTCCATGTTTTATTTCCATCAAATAGATCGATCCCACATCGATTATAGATGCTTGGGGGGTTATATTTTCATCCTATATATTGCTTGTAAAACTTTCATTTTAAATCAAGTCAAGTTTAGTTGAGTTAAAGGTTAAGCCACTAAATAGCTTCCTATGATTCCGGGTTAAGGATCGAGTTCTTGGTGAGAGGCTAAGAGCGAACCCTTTGGTGAGAGGCCGAGGGTGACACCCTAGTGAGAGGCGAAGGTGTCAAAGGGTCGAGATCCTCGGAGTGCGATTCCGAGAGGATTGAGATCGAGTGTAGGAGATTCAAGGGTGAGAGGCCTGCGAATCTTGCTCCACATATCCCTTTTTTCCAGTTTCCATAAACCACAAAAATTAGTCCCACAAAAAGAGTGTTCGAAAGCTCGAGCCTTGGTCGATCGATCCTTCGGGCTTCATCAAGTGGTATCAGAGCTAATCGACTCGAGTTCATCGAGCTTTCGATATCCTAGTTGTTTCTTCTTAGTCAAAATGTTCAAGAAGACGAGGTTCAAGCCTTTGTCCGAAGAGTACATCCGATGGGCCATTCGAGCCTATGATGATGGGTATCTTCGTTGGAGCGACATGGATGGTGCTACATATGATGTAGTTGATCAAGAGCTCCGGAGGAGATATCGAAAGAAAAGGGCTCGAGAGGATGAGGCTCGGCGAAAGAAGAAGGTTGAACCACCTTGGCAAGAGATCCGCAAGCTCGTAGAAGACTCAATGCAACAAGTACAAGAAATGCGAAAAGTCGTCATCTGATTGGGGTCGAAGCTATCAAAGCCCACCACACCACACCCTCCCTCTTCAACGACGACATCCTCTATGGCCATGGGTGTGATACTTGGGATCAAGGAAGGCAAGTCCAAGGATGTTCCGATTGAAACTACACAGGACATGCCTGAGCTTAAGAAAGACGAGGACATCATCCAACTTCCTAATGTTGCGCTTTCCATGAAGGAGAAACGGACGTCAGTCGAGGTACCTACCTTTCTGAATTCAATGTCAACTAAGTGGTCTGATGCGACCCCATTCATTCCGTCTTGCTTGCCTTTCACGATTCAAGAAGGAGAGGGGATTCAAGATCCGCTCAAGGAAGAAGAAACATGTCCGAAGGAGTCGCTTGTTTCCATCACGGATTCGAGGACGAATCCTTTTCAAGGAGAGGAGGATGATGTGATCCTAGTCGTCAATGAGCTTGAATCCTTTATCTTAGAAAGCTATGTTGTCGGGGACGAACATCAACCCTTGTTTGAGAAAACAGCATGGCGACACCGTGGTATTTTGGCTCTTTCGGGCTGCATAAAATTCCGATTGAAGCCAATAAGCACTTGCTGGAAAGCTATTTTAAGTGGCTACAACTTCTATGAAGAATACTTATCCTAAATCAGCCTCGAAGATGCTTGAATTTGACGTTCTTTCCAGCAGCTCCAATCTGGACGTTTTTTCCATGTTTTATTTCCATCAAATAGATCGATCCCACATCGATTATAGATGCTTGGGGGGTTATATTTTCATCCTATATATTGCTTGTAAAACTTTCATTTTAAATCAAGTCAAGTTTAGTTGAGTTAAAGGTTAAGCCACTAAATAGCTTCCTATTATTCCGGGTTAAGGATCGAGTTCTTGGTGAGAGGCTAAGAGCGAACCCTTTGGTGAGAGGCCGAGGGTGACACCCTAGTGAGAGGCGAAGGTGTCAAAGGGTCGAGATCCTCGGAGTGCGATTCCGAGAGGATTGAGATCGAGTGTAGGAGATTCAAGGGTGAGAGGCCTGCGAATCTTGCTCCACATATCCCTTTTTTCCAGTTTCCATAAACCACAAAAATTAGTCCCACAAAAAGAGTGTTCAAAAGCTTGAGCCTTAGTCGATCGATCCTTCGGGCTTCATCACCTTGGATGCAACTCTTACCTCACCCAATTCAAAGCTATCGAGCACCTTCAAATTTCACAATCTTGCATCCAGTGGAAGGAGATCTCAAATCTCCATTATTTTCTTTGATTCCACTTAAACAATTACAACCAACGGAGTAGGAATTAAACTTGGAATACTCGAGTTGGGGCTGATATTCCAACCACGGGCTCAAATCTGCTGAAATTCCAACCTGCCGACATTCCAACCACAAGCTCACAACTCAACTCACACAAAAGCTTAAACAATAACCAGCATAAGAAATACCTTACTCCTCGTTGATCGATCTGGTGGAAGAAGATGATGAATATGACAACATTTGAACCTGTCAACATTCCAATCTGTTGATATTCCATATTACCTCTGGTTTGGCTACATAATTGTCTGTCTAGCCCTTTCGTTCAAGGATTGTTCATTAATTCCTAATTCTCCGTTCAAGGATTGTACCATAAAGGACACAATCGATTCAAAACCAGCCGATTAGCTACAAAGGAAGAAAGACGAAAGAGAAAGAGCGAGAAACCTGGGAGCGAAATCGACATCGAGGGGTTCCATTTAATCCGGCCATCTCTCTCGTTCGCCCCCTCACCGGTGGTCGGGACGCCATGGTAGCGACGAGGACATGGGAGAACGAACGAACGTCAATCAGAGTGCCTACAAGGGTGGGGAGAATCAATGGAGATCGAGATTTGCTACAATCCGCGAGAAGGAGTGCCATTGAAGAGCCGTGGAAGAGACAGAGAGAGCAGATGTTAGAGCGGCTAAAAAACGTTTAGGGGATGTTAAAGCGGCTAATAAAATTTTAAGAGGTGTTAAAGCATTTCAATTAAATCATCAAGCAAATACATAATTAAATATTCAAATAATCCATATCAAAGCGTGAAATATACTTTCAATAAATAAAGCTCATCAAATCATAAGATAACATATAACAATTTAAACCCACGAATAAATAACCCAAACTGGCTAAGGCTAAACCGGTCAAAGACCCAGGGAAAGGGAGGTAACCGGCTCCGGCCAAGAGCCCAGACCTGAGTTTCGCCGCAACGAAATGGCTGATCACCGCGTTGAAAATTAGCTCTTTGTCCCACTTAACTGGAAGCTCTCGCCACAACGACAGACCCCTTTCGCCAGTAATCATCTCCTTCCTCCAGTCCAGTTCTTGTTCACTGTAGTGACCATGGTTTCGCCGCGGCGTAACTCAAATTTCTAGCTCGTTCTTGCCCCGATCAAATTCGTTTCACCCTAAACCCACACTCATCCTTTGCAACTACCTTCCCCGACCTCATCTATTACAAAAGGAACAAAACACGCGTAAGAGAGAAGGAGAGAAGGAGGTTTTACCAAGAGTTCTTCGAAAACGCCTCCGGGGTGCTTCGAGGATGATTTGAGATGTAACAACGAGGGAGAAGCTTCGTGGTCGGCCTAGGATGATGGAAGAGGTGTTAAGGGCTCACCTTTACGAGGTTTCAAGTCGAGAATGAAAACGAAAGAGGAAGATCAACCTTGGGTGCGAAAAATAGGGGACACGAGGAAGAAGGAGGATCGACCATGCTTCGCCTTGGTTGAGTTGCTTCCATCTTGGCTTAGGAAGAAGGAAGAATGAGTAAAGGTGAGACTTAAGAAGGTTTCGAAGTGAAAGGTAGAAAAACGTACAATGGCTTACCTTGAAGAAGAGGTGAACAGGGGAGTGCTCCTCGTAGTGGCAATGTCACGGCGAGAGGGAGCTGGCGATTTCCTGGACTGCTAGACAACGACGAAAAGGGAGTTGGACACGACGGCTTGTGGTGGCTTGAAGTCGGAATGAATGGAGGAAGCTGTGATGTTGGTTTGGTGTTGTTTGACTCGGCAAAATTAAGTGGTGATGGTGGCTTGTGGCAAGCTCAAGAACAAGGGTTCAAAATGGTGTTTTTTGGGATATTTGGAATGAAGAAGGGAAGGCGGAAGAGGGTTTTGGATGTGAATGAGGGTTTAGGGTTGTGAAAGATCCCAATTTATAAGGGGCAATGTGAGGCAACGAGTGTGTGTGTTGTTTGGGTGTGAAGGAGAAGAAGACAAGATGGTGAGCAGAGGCAAGAGAGAGAATGGGAGTGGTCCACAAAAAAATAGGACTAAAAATCGGCTCATGCCCTAACAACGAGGTCTATTATGTAGTCAACTAGTCGGTCATGCGTCGTGTGATCAGCACATAGTATCGTGTGATCGGCCACCTACTTGCCTCGTCGACCGATTACCCGCACTTCACAAGTCTTCACTCGCCGCTTTTTTTGTCTGGCCGACCAACTAGATGCCTGATCGGCCGACTAGGTGTCTGATCGGCCAACTGTCATACTAATAGAGTTGGTCACTTGAAAGGAAATTTCGATTAACTTCCCCTTCAAAATTTTACTTCATGTTAATTACAACAATTGTATCTCTTCAAACAACATATAAATGTAGTAATCATACGTTTCCTAAATCTCAATATCAGGGTCGAGCCTGACATTTTTAATGTCTGAGACGAGATTTCAAAATAGGTCCTCTACTATTTTGAATAATAACAAAATCAACCCTAGCCTATTGAAATCAAAAAAAAAATTATTGCATAAAAGTGAGATAAATAACCATAGCCTATTGAAATCAAAATTTATTTATATTGAAATTGTTGTTATTTTATGACTTTTACTCATATTTATTATTTAGAAACATATTTTTTATTATTTTTAAAAATATTTTATACAAATGCATACGAATTATCAAATACATAGTACAACATTATTGTAATTTTTTAACAAAAATAATAATAATTTCAATATAAATAGATTTTGTGAAGCTCATTCACGGTACAGCCGTATGATGTTTTTTTTCTGGAAATTGAGAGGGGTATAAATAATCCATACAATGTCATGTAATAGTGTATTACTACTCCGTATATTGGTGTATCCTATAGGAACATATAGGCTAGGATAGCCGATTAGGAGTATGGTTGGGCTGGGGATCGTATGATTGCCTACCCATGGGCCATGGAGGCTTACCATCTTCCTTCCTTTCTTGATTGTGGGCCTGAAGAATGTGGACTTTTTTTAAATATATATACATCATATAAATAAAACGTATGAGCCCTCTATGGAATGTGGGCCTGAGGCGACGGCCTGTTGGGAATCGCCTCAGGTCCGACCCTGCTCAATATTGATGGTGTATTGGTGATTTTAGTTTAGCCTCACTATTCCGAGTTGTGCAAGTATAACTTTGAGATGTTTTGCTTCATTTTCGATCTTTGTTGCTTGCTTTGAGTTATGATATTCATGTTCAATCATCATACTTGGATCTATTTTATCTCGATTTGGCTCGTTTAGTCCTGAAATTGCACAAACTAGGGGTGAAAGTGGTATAATATATGTCAATTATATTTTACTTCTACCATATACCAACCAATTAGAATTAATAATTATAAAATATCTATCTCGACCAACCACCAAATGAAGGGGTTGTAACAACTTTATTTGTCACCGATAGAGTCGGTTGGTAATAATTGGTAATGGTAATTACCATATTTGACTTTTGAGATAAATAACATGAACTTAATTATAAGGTAAAACTCAAAGTTATACAATTCAAGTAATATAAATACTTAAAGACTTAAATAGTTCATAAATCCAATTTTAAAAAGAGGAAATTGAGTGGAGTATACCTCTTTCAAGTTTTTTTTAAAGTAATTCTACTCCTTCAATTTTATTTTAGTTAATTGTACCTTTTAAAGATAGATATTACATATTTACTCATAAAATCAATTTTTATCCTTTTTTTTAAATGATTGATGATGAAGATATTTTAACAAATCAAATTTTATCCTAAATTTTTTTTATCCTTTTTAATAAGTATTAGTGAATGAAGATATTTTAACAAACGTTATCCTCTTTATCCCTTTTTATCCTTTTTTTAATCATTCATGTAATACGATATTTTTTAATCATTCATGAAAGATATTGGTGGATGAAGATATTTTTTATCCCTTTTTAACCATTCATGTAATATGATAATATTCATGTGTAATACAATCTCATCCGTTACTTACAAGAAATCACATTCCTGTAATACAATAATATTCATGTAATCAATTCCTGCAATGAATGAAATCATCTACCCATTACTAAACCCACATTTGTCTTGTAGAGTTGAATTACAAGAAATCACTATAACCAACTACAGTAGCATAAAATTTTTGCAATGAATGATTTATGTAATTAACGAATTCTTGTACCCATTACTATAACCAACTACAGTAGCATACAATTATTGTAATGAATGATTTCCTGTAATGACCGAATTTTGGTAACGAAATGTATCAATTAAAGTAGCATACAATTCTTGTAAAAATAAATAACGATTATTGTAACCTAAATTATTGTCCCTAACTAACAGGAAGCGAATACAATAGGTAGCGATCGATTACTCAAATTGTTCATGCCATTGACGTACCTAATTTGTATCCATAGGTAAGATATTGATTCCCTGAAGCTTTCATCTACCCTACATTGTCGTTCTTTTTTGTTTCTGTATCGAGCCGCCTAATTCCCGTGGTTAAATTAGGGTTCTCAAATAAAATAAATTTACCAACCTTCAATATCTTCGCAATCACCGTGCCTGAAGGAACATGCAATGGGATGAGCGTCACTTAATTGAAGAGAGGAATGGAAAAGAACGATTGTTGATGTAATGGGATGAGCGTCAATGGAATTAGAATTAATTAGGGATTCTACGATTAGTTGTTACAATCAAATTAAGGGCAAATCTGTCATAACAAAAATAAAATCTTCAAGGGTACATTTACCCAAAAAAACTTATAAATGGTATAACTACCCAATGTGGCCATTTAAAAATTAGAATGCAACATATATAGTTCGGATAATATTCAAAATAAGTGAATTTTGTAATTAGGAAGGGTTCAAGGATTTAGCCAAACTCGGGGGTTGGTACTCTCTTTTACAGGTTCTCTCACATCCTTGATCAAATTCTCTTTAATTGTTCTAATTGTATCGAAATTCATGAACCTCTGAATGAGCATTTTATATTGCAAATCCTTGGAAAAAACTTTGAATCCAAGAATAAATTAGGAAGCTTAGCAGCTTATTTCGACTGTTGGATGGTTTGCCGTCTTGTTCGGTTTTGGTATGGATATTTGTTGGCTTGCTGTCTAATGACTGTTGAAATCTGTCATTTTCCCTTGAACCTGAGTGATGTTATTTTGAGCTTTCAACAAGAATCCTGGTTTGAACAAACGACATATCGTAACCAGAATCGAAAACTCAACCAACTTGAGAGGCCCTAGCCTTGTAATTCCATGAACCCAACAGAAAAATAAAAAAGAAACATGAATCCAGTAGATCTGAAATTAGATCTACTAAATTATCTTCTTTAAAGATTGAAAAGGATAGGATGATTATATCACACTTTGAACCAATATCAGACATAACCTCTATCTACAATCGGAGAGCTAACAATGTGCACCTGCTTGTAAATAGAAATAAATGTGATCTTGTTTGGATTAGACAAGGTTTGAGAAATCAGGCAATTGAACCGCGGCGAGTGGATCTGAAGAAAGACAAAAATAGAAAAGGTAAGAAAGCTTACTTGGTGATTTGTATTCCTAGAAAAGAATGGATCTGGTGTATTCTTTTGAATAGGTTGGAAGTCCTGTTTTCGGATGCCAGAAAATGACATCCCTTTTATTGTATCTATGACTGTTTACTCTTCAAATCACGCTACAATGCTATCCGTGAAATGGAACAAGGTACTGATTATGAAAACATAACCCATTGAAAACTAGTTCTAATCGAAATTGGGACTTTAGTTCATTCCCTTTTACTATGTATGAACCTTTGAAGTGTATCATTGACAAAAAGGAAAAGCTTGTGCATGTATTTCTTTGTTTTTGGGTTTTGTTGGGAACTGACAGCTTATACTTTGAACCCACTAGCCTTGAACAATCTATTTCTACAGGCTTGACTCCACTCAATGAAACGATTGACAAAACAGCTCAATAAAAGGGTTATGAAAACCCTAAACTCAAGCATCCCAAGAATGAACAACTATCGTCTAGAGGGTGTAGAACAAACAAACATGACCTACGAAACCGGTATCAAATATGGAGGGACCACCATTTGCACACCAACCAACAAAAAGAAGGAAAATTTTGGGAAATGCCAAATATGACCACTTTTTTTTATTATCATTCTAAGATGAAAGTATGCATATGGCATTGTTGTGGTATTGGACAAAGAAATAGATGGACTGACATTGAAACCTTATGTAAAATCGAGAACATACAAGTTTTAGCTCTGATGGAAACCAAATCGGGTACCTAGCCCCATGATGTCGTTTGCAAAAAAGTCGGATTTGATTCTATTTCTTTTGCGCCGGCGATTGGTCGTGCTGGGGGAATATGTGTACTCTAGACAAACTACCAGCTGCTCACCGACTGTTCATTCACTGTTATGACCAAAGAAGAACGCTTTATCACCTTAAAACTAGAAAATAAAGATAGAGGAATAACTTACGCGGTGTGCTTTGTCTACGCACCTCCCAACAAGCAAGCTCAAGTCTCGTTCTGGCCTTTCCTGACAACCTACGTACAGAGCCTGTCGATTCCTGTCATTCTAATGGGAGATCTTAATGAGATTCAATGTTCTAGTGAAAAGGCTGGAGGAATTGAACCACATCATACGCGCTTTGATAGATTAGTTGCCTTCAAATATCAATGTAACTTGTTGGATGTTCCGTCCTTTGGAAACAAACTCACATGGAGAAAAAATAAAATAGATGTAAACAATATCTAGGAAAACCTGGACAGAACTCTAGTTCAAGATCAAATACTCCAATGGTACCCAAATTTACCAACAAGAAATCATGCTTTCTCGACCTCAGATCATTTCCCAATTTCTATACAACTCCAAACAAACAACAGAACAAAGGCAAGACCTTTTAAGTTTGAAAAAATGTAGCTTTCCAAAAAAGATTATAAGAACCTAGTTGCTCAAGCGTGGCGAACAAATTTCGAAGGATCGCACATGTTTAACGTTACGAAAAAAACACAACTTCTAAAACGGATAACTGATGAATGGAATAAGAAGACTTTTGGAAATATCAATAAAGAACTAAGAGAGACAGAAAAAAGATTACTCGAATTACAAAAGAATGATAGCCAAAGCAGACAATCTGACAACATTAGAAAACAAAAACAATTGATAAAGAAAAAGGAACAACTTCTGAACTATCATAAAAGGAACAACATCTAAACTATACTAGAGCCAAAGAGCAAAAACAAAACATTTAAACTCTAGGATTCGAACACTGGATACCACCATAGAGTAGCGTCGGGTAGACGAAACAGGAAAATCATTAGGGAATTTAGAACACAAGAAGGTACAGAAATATCAGGCGAAGAAAACATTAGAATAGAGATAAAAAATGACTTTGAAAAATGATTTAGACGAGAAAATATCAATGACAGATTGCTTCAAGAGCATTTGCTCCTAATAAATAATGAGATAACGAAGGATGACAATAAGGAACTCACCATAGCGGTTTCCAATATAGAAATACAATCAGGTTTCTTTTCTATTGGAAAAGATAAATCCCCGGGCCCGCACGATCTGCAACAAATCCCCGGGCCCCGGTTTCTTTTCAGATTAGGGAAAATGTTACGCCAAATAAGCTGGACTTTTATCACCCTAATTTCAAAATACGATAACCCGACCACAACAAATAACTACAGACCAATCAGCATATGCTCAACTATGTACAAACTGATTGCGAAAATTCTTGCGGATAGAATGAAAAGGGTACTCGGTAAAATCATTCACCCTCTTCAAGGAGCATTTGTTGCAGATCGTGCAATCCAAGATAACGTTCTTATAGCTTGTGAAATCTTTCTCTCATTCAGAGCCGGGACTAGGAGACAAGGATGGATAGGGATAAAATTTGACATGGAAAAGGCATGTGACAGAGTGGACTGGCGCTTTTTATTAGCGGTTATGGAAAAGTTTGGCTTCTCCACAAAATTCCTAGGGTAGATTAAGGAATGCATCCAAATTGTTTCCTTCTCAGTACTAGTTAACGATGAACCCACTAAGACTTTTCAACCACAAAGAGGACTGAGAAAAGGTGACTCAATCTCCCCCTACCTCTTCATTATTTGGGCAGAAATATTTGCAAGAAAACTTCAACACCAATGCAACGAGACAACAGACTCGATTGGCTTCAACATGACCCCTAATGGATCTCGAATCCCTTTTCTATCCTTCGCAAATGACATCATAATTTTTGCCAAAGCATCTCAGGAATCGTGTGTTAAAGTTAAAAAAAATTATTGATGAATATTGTTAGATATCAGGACAAAAAGTGAACTTTCATAAGTCAGCGTTCCAAGTAACTAAAGGAGTCTCTTCTAGCCAAAAACTACAGATCAAAAGTACTCTTTTTATTACGAACCAAGTTGCACTAGATAAGTACCTTAGCTTCCCAATCATTAATGGCAGAGTCAACAAAGTAACCTTTGAAGATGTTATAGGAAAAACGAAAAACCAACTAACAAAATAGAAAGCGAACACATTGTCAAAGCAAGGAAGAATGGTCATGATCAAAGCAAATCTTTTGGCCAAACCAAACTATGTTATGCAAAGCTTCATGCGCCCGACAAATATACACAATGAGCTAGATAGACTAAACCGATGTTTTTTTGGAACAAGGACCAAAAATACAAACCACTGTTAGGATGGGACAAAATATGTAAACCAAAACAACATGGAGGCCTGGGAATCTGCAAAACAAGAGAGATGAACCAAGCTCTGCAAATGAAACTTCTATGGAAAATCCTTGTAGAACCCCATAATCAATGTGTTAGAATAATTCAAGAAAAATCCTTGAAGGAGGACCAAATCTTGAAATACAAGAAGAAGAAAAATACGTCGTGGCAATGGGCCAAACTATCTGAACTAATGGATGAGTTTTGTGCTGGACTCATCTAGCAAATTGGAAATGGAAAAACGAAAAAGTTTTGGAAGGACAAATGGCTAAATGATGATATAAAACTCAAGGAACACCGTCTATCCCTCCTGAGTCCTGATTGATGACCGAGAAAAGGTTGCTAACTATATTCTACCAAATAGAATATGGAACATGGACAAGCTTCGAGAAGTACTGCCTCCAGATATTGTCAAAAAAATTACAAATGCACTCCTGCCTTTGCATGATTTTGAGGATAGACTTTATTGAAAACCAAGCTCTGATGGTTGGTTTTTCACATCGAGTGCTCTAGAATTTATTACGAACTCTGACAACAAAAATTTAGACATGTTCAGCTGGATCTGGAAAATCGACTGCCCTCCCAAGGTCAGAAATTTCCCGTGGAAAACGGTGTTGGATGGGCTACCGACCTAAGAAAGACTAAGAAACAAAGGAATACACACTCCCATGGAGTGCGCCCTTTATGGGTCCATGGATGAAGATGCTATCCACCTTCTTATGGAATGCTCGACAACCTTACGAACAATAGACCTAATGGACAAAGCTATTGGGCGACAAATAATAGAAATAGACAAAAATCGTCTAAATATAAAGGCCATTACTAATGAAATCTTTCAACACCTAAACGCCGAACAAAAAGCTACGTTGGCTTTGACCTGGTGGTGCATTTGGACTAAGAGGAACAAGATCATTTTTGAAAACCAAAATTTAAGAACATTAGAAGAATTTATAGCAGTGATAAAAACCCATAGAAAAAACTGGAAAAAAAAACAAAACAAGATGAAATAGATAATGTATTAAAAAACCCAATTATGAACCCAAAAAGCAAACCGCGCCAAAGAAAAATCATTAGATGGCGAAAACCTCGGGAAGGTGTTTTCAAACTCAATTTCGATGGTGCTAAATCTTGCCTTGATAATGCTTCCGCGGGGTTTGTGATTAGAGATGCTGATGAAAGACTGATCGCTTGTGATGCCAGAAGGTGTGAAACTTTGTCGGCTCTTCAGGCTGAGGTAGTTGGTTTGCAGCTCAGACTGCTGGAAGCTAAGAGGAGGGAGGTTCGTAGACTTACGGTGGAAGGTGATTGTCTTTCAGTCGTGAATGCTATCGTTGGGACATGGAATCCCCCTCTGGGAGATTGAGATTCTGATTTCAGACGCTCTCCTTCTTCTCGGTTCCTTTGAGATGACCTCCATCACTCACATCTTTAGGGAGGCCAATGGCGCGGGGGATTGACTAACGCATCTAGCCTTGGATTCCATCACTCACATCTTTGTAAACTCTTATTTTTATAATAATAACTAGTGGTCATGCCCGTGCATACGCACGGGACATTGTTCAATAAAATTGAAATAAAATTAAATTGTACGATATTAAAGCTTTATATATTTGGTTCGTATTAACAAAAATAAGATCAAAGGTTTGTGGGTATATTTTTGTTGGTTATTATTATTATCAGAGTTGTAAAGGAAAAAAAAACTTTTATGGGATAGGGATATAGCATACGACTAAACATTTTATTATTATTATTAGATAAGAATTCGAGTTCATACATATCTGAAACTCGAGGGCCGGACAAGCCGGTAGACGGAAAATCGTCTAAAAACTAATACATATAATACATCATAACAAATCGGTGCAAACTCACACAAAACACACTCTACAAAAAACAAAACTGATCGGACCAAACCAACTGGATATGGACGAAAACAACGAACGAAGTCAAGCCGCACTCTGAAGCAGAACCGTAGGCCAGCGATACATCAAGACTCGATCATCCTGTGCGCATTGAGGACAAAACTCTAGGGAAGCAATCAACCCGAGAAAAGCAATCAACTCGATCACCCTTTAAAATGAAAATTGTAGAAAACCACCCATTAAAACAGTTTTCTTTGCAAAGTCAGACCCATCACCCAATTTTCGTTAATTAAATGTTAAAGTGTCTGGAAATTCAATTATGCCCCTTGTTTTTATTATTAGTTTACTCACTTCAATTGATATTAGTTGATATTTAACTTTTTAACATTTTTTCAAAAGCAAAAAACATTATAAAATATCAAAAAAATATTTTAAAAAAATAATAATTTCATACTTACAAAAAAGCTATATAGAAAATTGATGTGTAATTTATGTTTTATACATATAAAAAATGTGTAATACTAGGGCAACTTGAAGAAAATAAATATTTTTAAAAAATAATGTTTCATATAGTTTTTATTATTCTAAAAATGTATGTGGAATAGTGAACATATTTTTAGAG
This sequence comes from Persicaria tinctoria, assembly GCA_037127255.1. NCBI lineage: Eukaryota > Viridiplantae > Streptophyta > Magnoliopsida > Caryophyllales > Polygonaceae > Persicaria > Persicaria tinctoria. Next base: position 23,163,654 of record JBANSL010000004.1, on the reverse strand, counting down.
TAATAAAAACTGTAGGAAATATCATTTTTTAAAATTATATTTTCTTCAAGTATCCCTTTAGTAATATACACTTTTAAAAAAAAATTAAAACGTCAAGTATATCTATTTTATAGTGTTTTTACTAATAAGTGTGAAATTATATATAAAAATGATATTTTATAAAAAAAATACCTTTGAAAAAACATGTTAAAAAAAAAAATTAATTAATACCGATTGGATAAAGTAAAATAATAATAAAAACAACGGGTATAATTTTTTTTTCACGCACTTTAATATTCAATTAACGAAAATTTGGTGATGGGTGTAACTTTGTAAAGAAAACGACTTTAAAGGGTGGTTTTCTGCAATTTTCGTTTTAAGGGGTGGTTTCACGCAAAACACTCTATTTAAAGTGTAATTTTTTTATTAGGAAATAATTCGAGGCCAGACAATCCTGGACCTCAAAGCCCGACAAGTCGGCAGACGGAAATTGTCAAAAGAAACAAAATACGGGTGCACGAAACAAGTACAAGAGCTCTACAAAGTGAAACAAGCCCCACTAAACAGGATGAGATGCGGACGTAGGCGAACGAACGAAGCCAAGCGCTACCAACAGCAACACCACTGGCCAGCGGTACATCAGGAAACACCTGTGGGCAGTGAAGACGAACCTCCAAGAAAGCAGCATTTCAGGAAAAGGAGACGCCTCGATACACACCGCCACAACCCCAGCCTGACCCGACTCCGAACAGCCAGAACCCCATCAACCAAAGAAGAAAAGCCAATCCCCCAAACCGTAGAGCAACACCACCTAAATCGATAACGCACCAAAACCCCCTAGCGGGAGATAAACCAACCCACACAGAGGAATTATGATAATTCGTTATTACAGTTCACTACTTTAAATATATTTAATTTATTCTAATTAATTATATATATATATATATATATATATATATATATATATATATATATATATATATATATATATATATATATATATATATATATATATATATATATATATATATATATATGTGGGTCAGCTTTGGGCCCAAGGTAAAAACCTTGGGCCCAAAGGATAGGCCATGGGTTTTAGAATCGGGCCCAAGAGACCAAGGAGACCCTAAGCCAAGCTGCAGCCAGGCAACAGCCGACCAGATCACAAGTCAACAAGGTGAAGGAGCAAGCACCTCGGCAAACGGTGACGTCTAAGGACAACAGCCACAACCGAGAAGCGCCAGATTTGTCAATACTCGAAATAACAACACCACCAGCCAAGAGAGGGAGGCGAAGACGAGGGCCAGGAGGTATAAATAGAGCTCGGCGACAGCCCAACCATTGCGAAGCCAACGGCGGCGTCGCGGGTCAAGAGGGGAAGGGAGAAGACCCGGCTGAGAAGGGATCACCTAGCCCGAGAGAGCAGACCAGAACAACGACCCAAGCCACCGAAGGAGATGGCTCACCTCGAACGAAGAGGTGGGGAAAGAAATCTGAAGCCGAGAGAAAAAGGCGACAACTGCCTAGCCCAACCGGATGCAGAGGCACCATCCCAAAAGCAACCGGCGAAGGGAATAAGAGATTGAAGATTGTGAACAGTACCCGAAGCCATGGAAGAAGCTCAAATTGAGATAAAAGGCTGATGAAAATGGGAAGAAAATCCCAAATTCACCAAAAGCCCCAAAATAAAATTGGTTTTATCAACCTCAGCAGGAGTAAATTTACACGCCAAGAAGGCTAATTGTTGGCTCCCAAAGGAGATTTATAGGCTTCCAAAGGAGGTTTAGGGGCTCCCGAGGGAGATTTGATCCACTTTCAAGTTTTCAAAGAGAGTGAGAGTTCGACTCAACCTACCGGTAGGTTGGAGGCTGAAGCAGAAAGATTTCAACTACTCCATTGGCCAAAATTTGTTAGCCTAACAATAAAATATTGAAGTTGGACCCTTTACACTTATCCTCAAGATTAATCTGTTGATTGTGCAGGTTGAGCAAAGAGATTGAGAAAGATTTCACACAATCTGATTTTTTTTTTGGGTTCTCCTCCCTCTCTCTAGAATTCTGGAGAGAGGTCAGAGCTTTTCTTAGCGTAGTAAGTGTAGTTTTCTTCTTTTTACCCATATATTAAAACCTTTCACTTTTTTTTTTTTTTTTTTTTTTTGGAAAAGAAAGGTTGTCACCTTGGCCGCATCCCACAAAAACACAGCGTTATCATAATGTAGTATTTTTTTTAAATTTCACCCAAAAAGCATGGCCATAACCGCCATGGCGATTTGATAGACCGAACAAGGACAGGTCGAAATGGGACCGGCGGAGCACCAAGAGTCGACAACGAGTTGGGGCGGAAAAACCCGACAGCCACCGTCTACAGTCAAGGAGAGAGACCAGAGAAACACTTGGAGTTTCCGACAAAACCCAAGAGTAGGAAGACGAGGGCCGTTTTGTTCGAATTAGTTTAGATTGGTAATGGAAAATGGATCCAAAACCATGTATTTACAAAAGCCCCAAGAAAACGGAGTTTATTTGCTGAAGTAATGGCAGCAACCTTCAAGCCAAGAACGAGGCGATTGGAAGCCATCTGAACTAGACTTTCCTAGAAAAGAAAGAAGGACATGGTTACACAAATCGGACCGATCAGTTGCAGAAATTGGAGAGAGGACCCAAATCTACGAAAACCCCAAAACGAATTTGGGTTTCGAACGAGGACAAAATCGGATTAGTTGCAAACGAACAAGATTGATATTCGGTGAGACCGACGCTTTGCAATGGCAAAACCAAGGCCGAACTTGAGGTTTTGAAGGCCTAAGAAGAGATTTTAAAATGGGGCGTTACTATGAAAAAAATAAAATTGAAATCAAATAAAGTAAGCAACAAATTTGACAGTTAATTTAATTGAATTGAAATCATACAACAACACCAAACAAATTTTTTATTTCCGTATATTTTTGCAATTGAAATCAAATAGCAACAAGTCAACAAGTAGCAAGGACTTAACGACAATAAAAGTTTTTTTTTTTGAACAGACAACAAACAAGATTGAAATCAACCCACGCGCCGACGACGAAAAAGGCAGAGCCTCCGAGTTGGGAGGCGACCAGCAGGACGTCGACTAGACCGCCGGTGACACAATAATTCAATGAAAGAGAGAGGGACGATGAATAGGAGGGAGGGGAAAAGAAGGACAGGATGGCCGTCATCGCCCACCCCGGGAGAAAATCGATCAGAGACGAGATTCGATCCATCGGGGAAGAAGAGAAGGTCGACAAGGAGGAGGAGGTGGCCGACAACAGAGTGGAGTCGAACGGAGGCGCGAACCTACATCCAGGAGAGAGATTCAAGGGTAATTGAGAAGAGATTATTGAGGGTTGGATAACAGATTTGGATCTGGACGAGGCACAAATTTTGGGGCTAGGGTTTCAGATTGGAGAATGTAGGAAGCCAAAAAACCGTCGTCGGCGGACTATGGAAACTTGGTTGCACCGGCAGACACTGAAGAGGGTGAGGATGGAGGCCGGCTATGGCTCGATGGTGGGATTGAAGCCAGATTTGGGTCGGTAGTTTTTGTGAAATCGGCGTGATTGCGGCGTGCCTAACTTCTTTCTTTATTTATTTCTTTTCCTTTTTTTTCTCCCGTCATTTAGGTGTATATATATACGGGCAATGGGCCCTCTATTGAAAGTGGGCCTGATTCGACGGCATGTTGGGTCTCGACTCATGTCCGGGCCTGGGTGAAACCATCGTAGTACGAGGCGACCGGAGCCGGGATGAGGGTGACCGGAGCCGGGTAGAGGCCGACAGAGTCGGGGTTGGATCTCCCTCTCTCTCTCTATAATTCTAGAGAGAAGATGGAGCGTTTTCTCTCGGCTTGTTCTACAACTAAACATTTTTAAATAAAATAATACAAAACAATCAAAATAAATTTAACAAAACTGTGAAAAAATCATGAAAATTAAAACTAAAAGAAAAGCATAATCATATATTGCCATATTGACCTAATTATTTAGTTACTTGTAAAAAAAAATCAATAGTTAATAATTAGTAATAAAATAAAATAAATGACTAAAGATAAAGTGATATTTTCAGTCACGGAGATTCGAACTTCTTGACAAAAATTTCTGAAACGGCTGTGATATTAATAACTTTCAACGGTTGAATGAAAGCATCATCACATTGATTTTGTGAAACGCCTAAATTGAATGGTATGGGTAATGCCTAGCTAATTTGAAGATAGAGTCCAAACGTTAATAAATTGAATGATGAATGATATAATTATATACCTAGGGTAATATGGGAAATAATAAGTACAAATTTATGGAGGGGAAACTAATTTGTAAGCTATGTAAAATGCCTAATTTGAATGTCTATATGACATTGAACTATTAAATGGATAAAAAAAAAATCAAATGATGACATTATATACAAATTTGCAAACTTTTTTTTTTTGGATTATGAAAGATTTCGGAAGAGAAAACTCTACCCAAGAGCATCCTTACGGATGAGATCCAGCATACCTGAATTATTTGAGATGTCGGTACCGGCCTCGGGCAAAGTAGCCAAGGTGGGAAACCTTGCCATCACTCTATTGTCCATGCGGAGAATGTCAAAGAACGAGACTTCTTTCACAACCGACGGTAATGTTTTGATATCAGTCAGGATCAATTCAATTTCCCAAGGGCATTTATGCTGATTTTTCAAATGGTTTATTATTATTAGAGAATCTCCTTCAATTTGTATTTTGTCTATATGCAATTGTCTAATCTTTTGTGCACCTAATTTAAGGGCAAGTGCTTCCGATTTAAGTGGAGTTTGGGAATCGAGTTGTCGAAACCCAATGTGGAGCAGATTCCCCAACTAGTCCCGAATAATTATGTCCGTCGAGCTATTCGAGTTAGACAACGTTGATCCATCAAAATTAAGCTTATAAAACATAAAGGAGGTTTTCGCCAAGAGGTGTTTTTCTTTTGATTTTGTTTAACATGTAAAAGGTAGCTTGCTTAGTGGGAAACTCCACCGAATTCAGGTCGTCATTGAATAATGACGCTTTCTTCCAATTATCAATGTGAGTTTGCATGAGATGACTTGTTATAGATGTGCGTGGGATGACAACTTGTCTAAACAGGAATTGGTTGTAGGCAAAAAGAAAAGAGGTAAATTAAAGCTTTTACAAAATAATGGGGGAAGTTAAGCTAATTTATTTTAAAATAAGGCAATAATGAACTTCACATTAATGAGGGTTGAACACAACTTTTCTAATTATAGATAGATAGATAGATAGATAGATATAGATAATAATAATAATAATAATAATAATAATAATAATAATAATAATAGAGAAAGGTTGGTGACGGTCATTTCTCTGCAGCTATTCGTATTCTCACGTCTTCAGGTGTTGCTCCTCAAACCGATGAAGCCCTGAAAGAGCTTGCTGTTAAACATCCAGTCTCTCCAGCGCCGTGTTTGCCTCCTGAGCCTATTGAATGTGATGCCTTACATGTTTCCAGGAATTTGGGTTTAGACAGAATTATAAGTTTCCTGAAGGGTACTTCATGTGGGAAAGATGGGCTTCGCGCCCAACATTTGTTGGATGCTCTTAGTGGTGCGGCAGTGGCCATCACTGAGGAGGTAGTTGACTCTATTACCAGTGTGGTTAACTTATTTCTTAGTGATCGGTGCCCTGCCTCTTTGAGTGAATTTGCCGCGAGTGCTCCTCTCACGCCTCTTATGAAGCTGGTTTGGGGGGGGGGGGTTCGTCCCATAGTTGTTGGTTCGATTTGGAGGCGGTTGGTGTCCAGAGTGGTTGCCTCTTCGGTTGGTAAAACCCTGAGGCCGTATTTGAAGGATATGCAATTTGGGGTGGGTGTTTCGGGAGGTGGAGAAGTTGTGTTGCATGCGGTCAACAGATTAGTAGAAGCTCAATGGTCTGATAATAGCATGTCCATGCTTCTGGTTGATTTCAAAAATGCCTTTAATCTCGTTGATCGTAGTGCCATGATTAAGGAGGTTCGTCGTATGTGCCCTTTCATATCTCATTGGGTGGAGTTTTGCTATGCATGTCCCGCTCGCTTATATTATGGGGATCAGGTTCTATATTCGTGTCAAGGAGTTCAGCAAGGTGACCCTCTTGGACCTCTATTGTTCTCTCTTACACTTCACCCGTTGATTCGTAATTAAGGTTAATGATAGTTGTGAGCTGAAGCTTAATGCTTTGTACCTCGATGATGGGACTCTAATTGGATACACTTTAATGGTCAGCAAGGCGCTTGCTATTGTCCAGGAAGATGGTCCTGCCCTAGGACTGCACCTCAATGTTGATAAAACAGAAATATTTTGGCCGAGTGAGGATCCGCGGTGTAGGGAAACCGGATTGTTCCCTACGCATATTTCACGCCCAATGGGTGGGGTTAAGCTCCTTGGTGGAGCAGTTAGCTTGGATCTTTCCTTCTGCAACGAGGAGATGATGAGAAGAGTGTTGAAAACTAATGCCCTGATGGAAGCCATCAAGAAGTTGGAAGATCCTCAATGTGAGTTATTGCTTCTGCGAGCCTGTTCAGGGGTCTCTCGTCTTTACTTTGCGATGTGGAAAACCCCACCCCCATGTTTTATAGATGCCTACCGTTTTTTTTTATGATTCTTTGAGGTCTTCAGTGGAACAGATTGTTACCCTTGGAGGATCAGGTTTTGGCCCATTATAGTGGTGTCTATCTACTACGCCCCTTGATTATGGTGGTCTTGGGGTCTACACCGCTGCTGACAGATTGCATTATGCTTTCCTCGCTTCGAGGATCCAGTCCCATGGTTTGCAGGACCGTATTTTGAGGAGTGCTGGAGTGATTGGTGATGGTACCTCTTGCGAATTAGCGGCCTCCAGTTGGGTTAGTGATATCAATAAGGATGACTTGGACATGTGTGTATTACAGCCAGTCCCCCACCTAATGAAGAAAATGGCTAGCTACTACTACACAAATGTGGACAAGCATCCCAAGGTGGACTTTGCTCTTATTGGAAGGGAAGAAGCTCTTATTGCGAATTTGAAGCTCCCTATGGCTCAACAGTGGCTGAAAGCTGCTCCTATTCCCGGTCTTCGCCAGTTTATGAATCATATTACCTTTTTTTCAGTTATTAAATACCGTTGGTGAATTGAATTGTTTAGTGCGGGATCTAAGTTCCTTGCTTGTGAGAAAGACATTTTGGATGTGTGGGGTGATCATGCACTTGCTTGTGCTGCTGATATTGGTGTTAAGCTTCGACATAATGTGTTGCGTGATGCTTTGTTCAATGAGTGCTTGAAGGCTGGAATCTCTGTTTGAAAAGAGGCATCTACTGGAATGATTGATGACAAGGGAGGGGAACTTCGACCAGCTGATATCCTGTTCTACAACTGGTTCCAGGGCAAAGATACTTGTGTGGACATTATAGGAACTTCTATCTTCCGTTCTGTTGGTCTTTCAAGTTTCATTGGGGGTAAAGCAGCTAGAGTGGCAGCTGATAACAAGAGGAAGAAGTACGATGATGTTTGCAGGGCCAAAGTTTATCACTTTATGCCGTTTTCCTTTTCTACTATTGGTGACTTAGAGGATGATGCTCTAGGGCTCGTTAAGCGGGTGTGTGGGGTTGCTAAGGGGGTACCTAGGTATAGTTGAGGGTTTTGTCACACTTTGACTAGGATCGTATTTAGTATTCAAAAGGGATGCGCAACCCAGCTTGTTAGCCGGCTTCAATCTAATTTCATGTAAAATCTTTAATAATAATAATAATAATAATAATAATAATAATAATAATAATAATAATAATAATAATAATAATAATAATAATAATAATAATAATAATAATAATAATAATAATAATAATAATAATAATAATAACATTTGTTGGATGCTCTTAGTGGTGCAGCTGTAATCATTGCTGATGAGGTGTCTGACTCTATTACTGGTGTGGTTAATTTATTTCTCAAGGGTCGATGTTTGGCTGCCTTGAGGGAATTTGTTGCGAGTGCCCCTCTCACGCCTCTCATTAAGCCAGGTGGAGGGATTCGACCCATTGCTGTTGGTTCGATTTGGAGACGTTTGGTTTCTAAAGTGGCGGCATCTTCGGTCAGTAAAACCCTTAGGCCTTATCTAGAGAATGCATAGTTTGGGGTGGGTGTTTCTGGTGGCGGAGAAGCGGTGTTACATGTGGTTAACAGATTAGTAGAATCTCAGGGCTATAATAATAGCCTGACTATGCTTCTGGTTGATTTTAAGAATGCTTTTAATCTGGTTGATCGCAGTGCTTTGATTAAAGAGGTTCGTCGTATGTGCCCTTCCATCGCACATTGAGTTGAGTTTTGCTACGCGCGCCCTGCTCGTTTATATTACGGTGCCGAGGTCCTTTATTCGTGTCAAGGAGTTCAACAAGGTGAACCTCTTGGCCCTTTACTTTTCTCCCTTACACTACATCCATTGATTCGTAAGATTATGGATAATTGTGAGCTGAAGCTTAATGCTTGGTTTCTTGATGATGGGACGCTGATTGGGGACACTGTTGTGAGCTGAATCTACCATGTTTTACAGTAACTTTTATATCGTTTTCTGCATACATTTCATGCATTTGGGCTAGGATAGTACATAATCTATGTAGTTTATGTTTATTTGCCAAATTATGGAATCTACAAACGTTTCTGTTTAATTTCGCAGAATTCGAGGCAAATTACAGCAGTTCTGAGAAAGGTCGGAAAAGCTCAGAAATCAACTACGGAAGTCCAAGGTCAAGAAGCAGCGGAACCAGTTGAATCAAGCTAGGAGCCCAGCTTTACTCGATCTCGATGAAGGTGTCCGAGCACAGGCCTTGTCGACTAAGCACTGATCGAGAAACTGAGTCAGAGACAACTCGACTCCCGGAAGCCAACTCGATCTCGAGTAAACTTTGTCGAGATCGACCACACTGTGATGCCATGTCCGGAGTCGACGAGCTGTGCCAAGTCAAGAAGCCGAGGACGGAGACGCCGAGCACCACTGTACTCGATCTCGAGGACCTAGCACCGCACCAGTCCGAGCATGTCGAGGTCCTGCTACCCGAGACGTCCAGCCAGCTATGGTCGAGATCTATCAACAACTATCAAGTTCTGTCTATGGAGAAGACCTATCAACACATGGAAGATATTCTACCTATTTTAGATTTATTTCCCTTTTAGATTTAATTCCTTAATTGCATTTATTTATCTTAAAGTCTTTAGATATAGATTTAGATAAAGATAGATATATTATATCCTTGAATAGCAAGGAATAGGAGACTATAAATAAAACCTTAGGGGCTGGTTTTTCATCATTCAATTTCAGAGAGAACAAGTAGTAGTAGTAGAGAGAGAGTTTGTGGCGAGCAAGTTGGAAAGGCGAAAGCGGATTTTTGTTGTTTGGTTGTAAGCTTTCTTTCTTTAATTGAATGCAAATTAGTTTCTTTTGTTATTTAATGTCTTTCTTGATGATGAAGAGCGGTCCACCCACTTCTAGGGCTGCAGTGAGCCCGACGGTGGCCATGTGAGGTGATGCGGTAAAGGTACAATCTTGTTATGCAATTCGTCTTCTATCCCTATAAAGCATGATTCTTTTGCCAGAGTTGAAGGTGATCCTTGTTTGTGTTATTGAAGAGAAAGTGATCTTAATGAAACTTGGGTTAATTATGTGAAAAGGGTTAGTAACAATTAGGGTTTATGCGAAAGCCTCTATATGCCTATTTGTTAATAACGAATGTTATTTTGATGGAAAGCATGATCTTTTATGCCTTTATGTGTTACTTTGCATGGTTATCGTTGTGGCGTTGATACCCTGGCTTTGGAAGTTCTTTATATATTGATTTATTTCTGTCAAAATCTGCGATTCTGTGTTCAAAGTTTGCCTTTACAATTTCTGTTTTTTTTGTCGATCTAGAGGAAGGTTTAGTCGATCTCGAGTACAATGTCTGAGATCGAGTTTCTGTGTTGTCGATTCTGAGTTTCTGTTTCTGCTGAGTTTTGTCGATCTCGAGTAGCTTTTGTCGAGATCGAGTAGCTTCTGTCTTCACTTTTATTTCTTGCTTTCGTTTGTTATTTCTGTCTTTCTTTCTTTGTTTCTTTGTTTCTGTCTTCTGTTTGCTTTTCTGTGAGATTTACAGCTACCTAGGATACGCTGACATGCTTCCTCGTAGATTCGATCCTGACTTTCTCTTACTACATTGGAGGGAGTCTTGTAATTTTTTGTTGGGGCATGAATCTGGTTTGATCTATTTTATTATATTTCATACTTGATTTCCTCCTTACAACAAATTGGCGTCGTTGCCGGGGAAGCTATCATTCGCGCCTTAGGTAGTCAGATCTCACTTTTTCTTTGAGTTACTTTACAGGTGTATGCGCCGTTCTGGTCAACCACCTGAGTTTGACGGCTTAGACGAACCAGAGCGCCTTCTACACATCAGAGCTAAACTACAAAGAGCCATGGCAGCTGCAGAGACACGGGAACAGTTGATCGAGAGGCTCACGAGGGATCTAGCCGCCAGGGATGCTGCTCTCGTCACTAAGAGAGCGGGCAGGCAACAGGAAGCTGAGCGTGCGAGGCAAGCAGAAGCTGAGCTTGCCCTATACCCAACCACTACAGAGGATTATATGCACCCGACTCTCGTCGTGCCTGAATCGGCCATTCTAATCCCTGAAAATAACTATGAAATTCGCACTCAATTCCTTATTGATATTAAAAATCATGCTTTTCATGGTAGATTTAATGAATGCCTTCTGCGCCATATTACCAACTTTACTAACATGTGTCGCACTCTTTCTGAAGGTACCACCTTGGAATACATCTTGATGAAAGCTTTCCGTTGGTCTCTGGCTGGTCCTGCATTGAAATGGTTGGAAGGGCTGAAACCACGATCTCTCACGACATGGGCTCAAGTGAAGCAGCAATTTCTAAACAAATTATCTTTGGGTATTTCGTTTTATGTAAATATAATTTTCGTAATAAAAGTTATTTTATTTTGAACTTAGAAAACTTTTTGTTTCTTTCAAATTGGATATATGTAATGTTTTATAACGATATATTTTTAAGATATTCAATTTTTACTCTTATAGGTATTCATAGTAAATAAATCAGTTTTTAAGTTATATTGCTTTAAAGCAAAGTGACATATTTTCTTCCAAAAATAAGGAATGATGTATAATTATAAACTATTATAATTTATTAAAATTGTTTTGGTATAAGGTTGTAGAGAAATTGTGTTACGCAAGATAAAATGTGTTTGAATAAATAGTGTAGAATTTTAATAAATGAAATTTTGGATATAGAGCTTGAACCTATGGTTTTTATTTTTTTTCCGGTTCAGTTGACCGGACCCATTAAATTAACATTTCTAAATCAGACCGAACCGGGTGGTGAACCTATCTCCTTCCTTCATTCCGTCATTTCCGTTCGAGAAGCCATGTTTAACAAAGTTGCAACTTCCTCCCTCAAATCTCGCGAATCTCGGTATATCTTCAACCCGATCTTATCAATTTGTTAAACTCATATTATTCTTGGGATTGATCCTAATCCATTCTCCAAGCTTGCTCGTTCGACATCTCCTTGTTTCTCCAAAATCATAACACACCTCCAAACAAAGTCGCCGTCGAGCACCGGAGTTTTGCTATTCCTCGATGCAGGCGACCACCAGTGCACCCGGGAGTTCCCCAGGAGATGTATCACGCGGCCCAGTCGACTGAAGCCGTTCTGAACCAAGCCCAGCAACCGCCTCAAGCTTCGAATTGAGGCCACTGTGTCGACTGGTTTCTGCAGCAACTTTCGACCTTCCGTTCTCTCTCGTTTCTCAGCGGAATCTCAAATTCTTTATACCAAATCGTAGATCTGTAAGTCTACTTTCCATTGCCTCTCAGTTCATTCAATTCCGATCCGGAATTAGGAAATTATGGAAGCTGAAGTACAGCAGCGTCTGAGACTATAGCAACTGTCGACAGGTTCTTGCGGGATGCTCCTAGGAGGCTGTGATGGGTCGTCTCTATCCGTTGTTAGCACGTTTCAAAGACAACTCCGTGTACTACAACTTTTATTCACAAGTCATGGCCAAATTCTAAAGGATTCAAGATTTTTAGATGCATCAAGGCGGATGCAAGTGCCCAGGAAAATTCCAGATTGAGCGAAAACTGCGACGAATTGCGGGACCTCGTTCTCCGTCGTCTTTCGCTCAAACCCCCTGTTCTTTATATCAAAACGAAGCTCGGTAAGTCTAGTTTCCAAAACTTTCAGTTTTTCTTAATTCCGATTTCATACGAAGGAGTTATGAAAGTATGTTCAAAGGTCTGTCAGGATTCTAAACAAATCTAGTTCATGTGCGTTGGTCCACATTTCCGCAGCCATAGCTCAACGCCTTCGACCCCGAATCGATTCCACAGAAACCTTGCACATCAATGAGCAGTGGTAAGTTTGAAAGACCCATTTTCGTCGTCCCTAATTGACGTCGAATTGCAGTCGAACTTACTTAACCAAACATGTTTGTGCGTGTGCTGTTTTGTTCAAATCGCAGCCACTGTTCAGGCACTTGTCTCGACATTTTGGTCCACCCTTCGACAAAAATAACACATCCATGCTGAAGTAGAGATTGCACTTGTCAGTTTGATATGTCATACGCATCAATCGGAGCTCTGTGCAAGGAGAACGAGCCGTCGGAAGATCTCCCAAAACCACTGTTGAAGCTGCGAGAATGTGACTGTCGGGCTTAGGCCAGTTTGTGGGTATTTACACATAACCTCCCACACTTTCGGTTTTTGTAAAATATGCCCCTGTTATAGTTTCTAAAATTTTAGAAATTACCCCGCAGTTTTAGAAGTTGTTCTAACCCGGGTAATCTCTTTAATCCGCAGCGTTATCGTCAAATCCTTACCCATCCACAATGAGTCAAGATTCCAAAGAAGATAGCAATGATTCATTCGTAGACTTCGTTAACCCTGTCACCAAGTGCTTTGAAGTCCATAGTTGGTACCGAAATCCAACAAGACGAATCAGGCAAGTGACATTCCGAGCCTTTCTGCTCAATTGGTGCTTTCGTGTCTTGTTTGTTTTCCTGTCTTTGATTGCTTGCCAAGTTAAATAAAATAAATCACAATTCAATTGCTTGTGTGATTTATTTACCGTTCAGTTTGAATTTGGCAAGTTTAATTGGGTGACCTTAATAAGATAATAATAATATAGTTACCCACCGGTCATTTAAAGCATGATTTATTGTTGTCCTTTCATGCTAATTGGTTAGGAATGGAACATGTTATTTCTTTGATGTTTCCATCCTTTATTTTAATTGCTTTCATTTCATTTGGCATTCATGTTACCTATAAATAACATGGGTTATCTTGTGTTGTGTGATCACCTAGGATACCTAAATAAAATAGTAATAATGTGAGGATTGTGTGTTACGATTGGAACTCAATTGAATCAAGATCAATGCAACTAAAACATATCAATCAATGTAAAGTAGCTAGTGTGAACCGTAATGTGTGGAATCAAGTGAAAGTGATGTTGTAGAGTCAGGTCGGGGCCGTTACTCCTCGGTCTAAAGGTTTCATGAAACTAACACATTTCCGTAGAGAAATGTTACACTACCTCCGGTAGTAGGCCGCTATCTGCTAGTGAGAGCGGGGCCGGTATCATATTATAACAAATAGTGTGTGTTGTGAAACATTCAATTCATATTAAGAGTGGTAAACGTGTAAAGCATCTAAACCTGTGTTTTAAGCTACTCAACGTGAGGAAAGTGAGCGAAGTGTGATATATATACATCTTCTTAACATAGTAAGAACAAAGCTTTATAGTGTTCACAATTAATTCAAGCTATATCATATTCCATCTGTAATCGGAGTATGGTTCCTAAGAGTGCTTGTCGCTCGCATCTTTTGTTACTCAATCCTACTGGATTATCCGTGTCACATGAGTCGTGTCTTAAAATGTTAAGCCTTTACATAAAATATTCTTAATAATCGCATTTGGGTTTAGATTCATACCGTATTATGGTCACTGAGTTTGAGTCCAAAGAAGTCCCAGTTTTCGAGCCGTCATTTGTTAGTTCTTGCGAACTAACCGTCCTTTATTTGGATGGCTGGTGTCCTTCATTCCGGATGCCAGACCAGTTTTCACAGGTTTAAGTCGAGTCTCAGAAGAGAAGAGAAGGGAAGTTGAGAAGACATCTAAATTATTTTTAACGTTGTATTTAAAGTTTAAATTTATAGATGTATTGTATAGGCGTTTAAATATTTTATTTCCTTTAAAAGTCATCCGCTGTAATATTATCAAATTGTAAAGTTAAATTCCTCAATTTTTGAGGAAAGTTTAATAAAGAGTTATTTTTATTTTCCAAGTCTCCGCTATTTCTATTTATTTTACATATCATTATTTGTTATCATCTTGTTTATGGGAGCATGGTTGCATGTCCCTATAAGCCTAAGGTGGTTACGAAGACATTAAAGTCCGAGTAATCACTGGCGATGTGACATTCCCTCGTGTTATAAAAGGGGGTGTTACAGAAGGTGGTATCAGAGCTAAAGGTTTTCGTAAACGAGATTTCAAATTAATTTTCTGAAATCCTTCGTATAAAGTTTGGAATATAATTTTTAATGTTTTATAGTAAAAGTAAACAAATCTCTTTGAAAAATAATGCACATTAAAAAGTTTGTTTATTTATCAAAATGTTTTCATAAAATATAAAGTGTAATAAAATTAAATTCTTGAAATAAATCATAATGAATCTTTAGGTGAAATCCTCTTTTATTTTTCGTACGTTATTTTTTTTTTAAAAAAAAATTGCAAGTATAATCTTTTCAACTATAATTCATTATCAAAGATATGTGTTAAGCGTCAACGTATTCTTTCATGTATACAAGTGTGTAAAGATTATTTTAAATAAACCCCCCGTAGTATTCTAAGAAACTGTATGATTATTTGTGTATCATTTTCAACCCTACGTCAAAACATTTGTAGATAATCTTATATGTGACAATTTTGTATTCTATGAAAATTGTAAAATGATTAAAGATAGTATTGAATTACGAAGAGGTTTTGAAAGTAAAGTGGGTAATGTTTGTATAAGATTAAAGTGTGTAAAAATTCAATGTCTCAATTCCAACTTCTCGAGTAGATGTTGCTTTTTAATTGCACATGCATGGATTTGTAACAGTAGTACCTTTTCGAGGATGGTAATTGATTGCAGGGTTATATGGCAATGAATCTAAGATGTTGAGAGTTTGTAAATTCTTCCCCTGAATGACAAATAAAAGTATTGCTTGAGGACAAGCAAGCTTAAATATGGGGTGTTTGTTGTGAGCTGAATCTACCATGTTTTACAGTAACTTTTATATCGTTTTCTGCATACATTTCATGCATTTGGGATAGGATAGTACAGAATCTATGTAGTTTATGTTTATTTGCCAAATTATGGAATCTACATCAGTTTCTGTTTAATTTCGCAAAATTCGAGGCAAATTACAACAGTTTTGAGAAAGGTCGGAAAAGCTAGGAAATCAACTACAGAAGTCCAAGGTTAAGAAGCAGCGGAACCAGTCGAATCAAGCTAGGAGCCCAGCTTTACTCGATCTAGAGTAATCTTACTCTATCTCGACGAAGGTGTCCGAGCACAGGCCTTGTCGACTAAGCACTGATCGAGAAACTGAGTCAGAGACAACCCGACTCCCGGAAGCCAACTCGATCTCGAGTACACTTTGTCGAGATCGACAACACTGTGATGCCATGTCTGGAGTCGACAAGTTGTGCCAAGTCGAGAAGCCGAGGACGGAGACGCCGAGCACCACTGTACTCGATATCGAGGACCCAGCACCGCACCTGTCCGAGCATGTCAAGGTCCTGCTACCCGAGACGTCCAGCCAGCCATGGTCGACGCCACCTCTACTCGATCTCGAGGAGGCTTGATCGAGATCGAGGAAAACGCGTCTGAAGCCGCGTTACGCGGTTTTGCTGTCCTACGCGCTTTGGAAGTCCTTGGATCCGATTCTATCCAATTTTGGCCGAGATCTATCAACAACTATCAAGTTCTGTCTATGGAGAAGACCTATCAACACATGGAAGATATTCTACCTATTTTAGATTTATTTCCCTTTTAGATTTAATTCCTTAATTGCATTTATTTATCTTGAAGTCTTTAGATATAGATTTAGATAAAGATAGATATATTCTATCCTTGAATAGAAAGGAATAGGAGGCTATAAATAAAGCCTCAGGGGCTGGTTTTTCATCATTCAATTTCAGAGAGAACAAGTAGTAGTAGTAGAGAGAGAGTTTGTGGCGAGCAAGGTGGAAAGGCGAAAGCGGATTTGTCTTGTTTGGTTGTAAGCTTTCTTTATTTAATTCAATGCAAGTTAGTTTCTTTTGTTATTTAATGTCTTTCTTGATGATGAAGAGCGAGTAGTCCACCCACTTCTGGGGCTGGGGTGAGCATGACGGTGGCCATGTGAGGTGATGCGATAAAGGTACAATCTTGTTATGCAATTCGTCTTCTATCCCTAGAAAGCATGATTCTTTTGCGAGAGTTGAAGGTGATCCTTGTTTGTGTTATTGAAGAGAAAGTGATCTTAATGCAACTTGGTTTAATTATGTGAAAAGGGTTAGTAACAATTAGGGTTTATGCGAAAGCCTCTATATGCCTATTTGTTAATAACAAAAGTTATTTTGATGGAAAGCATGATCTTTTATGCCTTTATGTGTTACTTTGCATGGTTATCATTGCGGCGTTGATACCCTTGCTTTGGAAGTTCTTTATATATTGATTTTTTTTTGTCGAAATCTGCGATTCTGTGTTCAAAGTTTGCCTTTACAGTTTCTGTTTTTTTGTCGATCTAGAGGAAGGTTTAGTCGATCTCGAGTACAGTGTCTGAGATCGAGTTTCTGTGTTGTCGATTCTGAGTTTCTGTTTCTGCTGAGTTTTGTCGATCTCGAGTAGCTTTTGTCGAGATCGAGTAGCTTATGTCTTCACTTTTCTTTCTTGCTTTCGTTTGCTATTTCTGTCTTTGTTTCTTTGTTTCTGTCTTCTGTTTTCTTTTCTGTGAAATTTACAGCTACCTAGGATACGCTGACACGCTTCCTTGTGGATTCGATCTTGACTTTCTCTTACTACATTGGAGGGAGTCTTGTAATTATTTGCTAGGGCATGAATCTGGTTTGATCTATTTTATTATATTTCATACTTGATTTCCTCCTTAGAACAGACACTTTGGTGGTTAGCAGAGCAGTTTCCATTATCCAAGAGGATGGTCCGGCCATAGGACTTCATTTGAATATTGATAAAACAGAAATATTCTGTCCAAGTGAGGACCCACGTTGTAGGAAGGTTGGGGTTTTTCCTGAGCATATTTCACGCCCCGTGGGGGGAGTTAAGCTCCTCGGTGGGGCTGTTAGCTTGGATTCGTCTTTTAGTAATGAGGTGATGTTGAGAAGGGTTTTGAAAACCAATGATCTGATAGAGGCTATCAAGAGGCTGGAAGACCCTCAGTGTGAGTTATTGCTTCTACGCATCTGCTCGGGAGTCTCTCGTCTCTACTTCGCTATGCGTACAACCCCACCTTCATGTTTTGTTGATGCTCAGGGAGTTTTTTATTATTCTTTGAGACTTTCCCTTGAACTTATAGTTACGCTTGGAGGATCAGGCTTTGGTCCTATACAGTGGCACCTTTCTACTATGCCTATTGATTGCGGTGAGATGGGAGTTTCTACCGCGACCGACACACTTCATTATACTTTTCTCACTTCGAGGCTTCAGTCTCGTGGTTTGCAGGATTGTATTTTGAAGGGGTCTGAAGTAGTTGGTGATAGGTCTGCTTTTGGATTAGCGACTTCTAGTTGGAGTAATGTCATTAGTAAGAATAAATTGGACATGAGTACATTACAGCCGGCCCCCTGTCTAATGAAGAAATTGGCCAGTTGTTATTACAATCATGTTGACAAGCATCTCAAGATGGAGTTTTCTCTTACTAGTAGGCAAGAAGCTCTAATTGCAAACCTGAAGCTCATTATGGCCCAACAATGGCTAAAAGCTGCACCTATACCCGACCTTGGTCAGGTTATGAAACCCGCTACCTTTCGGTCGATTACTAAGTATCGTCTTGGGATTGAGTTGTTCCAGGCGGGAGCCAAATGTCCTGCTTGTGAGAAAGGCATTTTGGATCCGTGGGGAGATCACGCACTTGCTTGTGCCGCTGATATTGGTGTTAAGCACCGACATAATATGGTGCATGATGCTTTATATGATGAGTGTCTGAAGGCTGGAATTTCGGTTCGTAAAGAGGCATCTACTGGCATGGTTGATGGCAAGGGAGGTGAGCTACGTCCAGCCGATATTCTGTTCTATAACCGGTTTCAAGGCAAGGACACTTGTGTTGACATTGAGGGTACTTCTATCTTTATCTCTTCTGGTCTTTCAGGTTTCATTCCAGGTAGGGAGGCTAGGGTAGCTGCTGAAAATAAAAGGAAAAAATATGAGGAGGTTTGTAGAGAAAAAGGATATCATTTCCTACCGTTTTCCTTTTCAACTATTGGTGACTTAGGGGATGATGCCATGAGACTTCCCAAGTGGGTGTGTGGGGTCGCTAAGGGGATACCTGGAATAGTAGGGATAGTTGTCACACTTTGATTAGAGTTGCTTTTATTATTCAGAAGGGTTGCGGAGCTCAGCTTGTTAGCCGGCTTCCATCCAATTTCATGTAAATATTTTGATAATAATAATAATAATAATAATAATAATAATAATAATAATAATAATAATAATAATAATAATAATAATAATAATAATAATAATAAGAGTAAACTACACATAACCACCCTTAAATTAGGCTAGTTTTCACATAACCACACATAAAATTATAAATTATAGAACACCACCCATAAATTACATTTATTTTCAAAAGACCACTCATCCATTAAACCTCTATTTATTTTGTTTGAAAAGACTAAAATACCATTAATTCAAAATTATTTTTTAAAGGAGAAAGACAGAGGTGGTAATTGGGCGAGTCGAGTCGGATTCGGTTAGTCGGATTTACGGTCATTCGGGTTTCGAGTAATGTCTAATAATTTGATCATTTGGTTGAGTCGGGTTCGGGTTTCGGTTGTATCGGGTTTCGATGTCTCGGGTTTCAGTTATTTTGGGTTTGGATTGCCTCAAGTTTTCATTATTTCAATATTCATTTTAAAACATTTACTAGAATCTATCTTGAAAATTGGGGTTTCGGTTATAGTGGGTTCGAGTCTTAATGGGTTTTGGTTGAATCGGTTTCGGTTCATTCGGATTTGTGTGAGTTTCGGTTATCGATTATTCGAATTTCAGGTCCAGAATGGGCCGGTTGGTTTGGTGTTCAGGACAATCGGTTTTGGGTCGGGTTTTCGGGTTCGGATCGGGTTTTGCCAGCTCTAGGGTTATTGTATGTATTTTGGAACCGATTGTCCTGAACACCGACCCAATCCGACCCATTGTGGACCCGAAATCCGAATAACAATAACCGAAACTCACCCAAATCCGAATGAACCGAACCCGATTCAACTAAAACCCATTAAGATTCAAATCCCTTATAGCCGAAACCCGATATAACCCGAATTTTAAGATAGATTCTAGTAAAAATTTGAAAATGAATACTGAAATAATGAAAGCTTGAGACAATCAAAACTCGATACAACCGAAACCCGAATCCGACCCAACCAAATGATCAAATTATTAGACATTACCTGAAACCGGACTAATCGAATCCGGTCCGACTTGCCCAATTGCCACCTCAGTCTTTCCTTTGAAAAATAAGTGTGAATTAGGGGTATTTTAGTCTTTTCAAACAAAATAAATAGAGGTTTAAAGGATGGGCGGTCTTTTGAAAATAAATGTAATTTGTGTGTGGTTTTCTGTAATTTATAATTTTATGGGTGGTTATATGAAAACTAGCCTAATTTAAGGGTGGTTATGTGTAATTTTATGGGTGGTTATATGAAAACTGGATTCGATTGGCCTGTTTTGTGTGGGTTTGGTTGGGCTGTGCGAGTCGTCAACGTTTCGTTCGTGTGGGTTTTGCTGTTTGTTTTGCCATTGCTGCTGGTGACTGGATTTGGTCGGGCTGGTTTTGCATTCATCTTGGTGTTCAGTCGAGCATGGTTGCCGATCGCGCATTTCGGGTGTCTTCTTCAAGTTGATCGTTTTTCATTGTTGGTGCGTGTTGTTTTATGGCCTTCCTAATTTTAAGTGCTACATCTCCTTAGTACGTTCTTAGAGTGGAGCAACGGGCTGATCTTAATTGTGATGGTGTTTGTGTGTTGTGGTTGTTCTTAATTGGGGCTGCCCTTTAATTAATTCCATTCGGTTATACGTTGTAGCTATTTGTGTTTTGAAAGGAAGATACTTGTTCCGTTTGATATGCCCGACCTTGTTCGGTACCATTGCCCTTTTGTGGGTCTTTTTGGATGCCTTGATGGTGGTGGTAGGGGTCTTATCAAAACCTCCATGCTCAGGCACCTTCGTGATCGACATTGCAGTATTGATGCTCAGTTACTTACTCGTCAAACTCTTTCTGGTAGTTTGACTATTTATTCTGCGGCCGAGATAACATTAAAGCGTATGGGAGTTTGGTTATGTGGAGTATGCTTTAAAACTCATACCTTTCGTGCTCGGTGTCAGCATAGTCAAGATGATTCTGTGGAACCTCCGGATTGTGGTGATGGCATTGTTCGTTTTATTATTTACGATATTCCCAAACCTTCAACTCCGTCTCTGTTGGTTCCCTTCTCTGATGTTGGAGTTGTGCCGGTTGGTTTAACTATATCTTTGATTGACCGTTTGTTCTCTATGGGGTTACGCACCATGAGATCCATCCCTTCTAAGTGTCGCCTAGGTTTTTCTCGGGTTTTAAAAGGGGCATTAGATGGTGTGGCTGACTCTCCTAGAGACCTCGTCTGTTGGATTCGCTTACTTGTGATGCCTCTTTGTATACTTAAGACCTTTCACCCGTGGAGTAATCTTGAGTGTAGGACTGCTGTCAAGCGTCAGCGTCAAGAGGAGAGTATTGCTAGTACTATTCGTGCTTGGGGTGTGCCGCCCGGCAGTTTACAACTAGTACAGGAGACCTTAGCCGAGGTTCCCCCTTCTTTTGATGTAAAAGAGGACCTTGATTTGAGTGAGCTTAACCTCCGACAATGTCGGAGGAAGATTTCTGATGGTCATTACACTGCCGTTGTTCGGGTGCTCTCTTCATCGGGTATTGCTCCTTATTCTGATGCCACTCTAGCAGCTTTGTGGGAGAGGCACCCCACTGCCCCGTCTCCTAACTTTCCGCCTTTGCATGTTGATCATCATCCTCTTCTTGCCTCATCGACTGTTGTTTTGGATATGATTCGGAGTTTTCCTCGTGCCACGTCATGTAGGAGGGATGGGTTTCGTGTGCAACATCTGTTGGATTGTTTGGGCGGAGCGGCTGTTGCTATTTCAGACGATTTGATCACCTCTATTACTCGGGTGATTAATCTTTTCCTTGATGGTCGTTGTCCGCATGCTCTGGGTGAGTACATTGCTAGTGCTCCACTTACGCCACTTGTTAAACCAGGTGGCGGTATACGTCCTATTGTTGTTGGCACCATTTGGAGAGGCCTTGTCTCTAAGGTTGGGGCTTGTTTGGTCGGTCCGTCTTTATCTGGTTATTTTGCAGGCCTTCAGTTTGGGGTTGGGGTATCCAGTGGAGGAGAGTCTATTCTGCATGCTTTGAATCGGTTTGTTGAGGCTCGTGGTGGTGAGGAGGATCTTTCCATGTTGTTGGTCGACTTTCAGAATGCTTTCAACA
Source organism: Persicaria tinctoria (assembly GCA_037127255.1). NCBI lineage: Eukaryota > Viridiplantae > Streptophyta > Magnoliopsida > Caryophyllales > Polygonaceae > Persicaria > Persicaria tinctoria. The sequence goes on along the minus strand of JBANSL010000004.1, from coordinate 23,141,883 downwards.
TGGTTGATCGTGTGACCATGTTACAGGAAGTCCGCCGTCACTGCCCGGTTCTATCCCGATTGGTGGAGTTTTCCTACTCTAGTCCTGCTCGACTATATTATGGGGAGCATATCTTATGGTCTTGTCGGGGGGTACAACAAGAAGATCCTTTAGGCCCTCTGCTTTTTGCCTTGTTGTTGCATCATTTGGTGTGCAAGATTAGAGACTCTTTTGACTTGAGTCTGCAGACTTGGTACTTAGATGATGGCGCTGTTATTGGGGACACTTTAGTTGTGGGGAAGGTCTTGGATCTTATTATGGAGGATGGTCCCCGCTTTGGCCTTCATCTTAATGTGGATAAGACCGAGGTTTTTTGGTCGACAGAAGACCCTAGGAGTCGGATGCCTGGGGTTTTTCCCCCCTCTATTGCTCGGCCTTCGCGCGGTGTCAAAGTCCTGGGTGGGCCTGTTAGCGCGTGCCCTATTTTCGGCAGTGACCTTGTGACGAAGAAAGTGGCTAAGACAATAGAGCTTATGGATTCTGTCGTGAGGATTGATGATCCATAATGCGAGATGCTTCTACTTCGGGCATGTACGGGTATTTCTAAGCTTTACTTTGCTTTGCGTACTTGTTCCCCGCGTGTCTTTGGGTCGGCCCAACTCTCATTTGATGTTGCACTCTGTGCTAGTTTAGAGCGTATTGTCACTGCATCTGGTCCTGGGTTTGGAGATTGGCAGTGGCGGCTTGCCACCTTCCCTTTTCATTTTGGTGGGCTCGGAGTGTATGCTGCTGGAGATGTCCTACATTATGCTTTTTTGGCGTCCCGTTTGCAGTCTGCTGAGTTGCAAGCTAAGCTTTTACGTCCTTCTAGTATCATTGCTGCCGGTCCTACTTTTGATGATGCATGCCGGGCTTTTAGTGAGATTATGGGTTCTGATATTCTACGCGATCCTAGTGAAATCGATGCCCCAAAACTTATGAAGAAATTGACAGATATATATTTCACGAAGGTTGCTGCTACATTGGACTCTGTTTTCTCGTTGACTCCGCGACATGCGGCATTATGGAAGTCTCAGAAGGGTGCTCATTCCTCCGATTGGTTGCGTGCAGTTCCTATTTCTGGGCTGGGCCAGACTATGAATGGAAGGACCTACCGTAGTGTGCTTAGCTATCGACTGGGTGTTCCGTTGTTCACGGTGTCTAGGCCTTGTCCCGCTTGTTCTCGGACTTTTGATGGTGATGTATATGGTGATCATGTTGTGTCCCATGCTGGTACAGTGGGCATTAAACATCTTCACAGTCTCGTTCGCGACACCTTATTGGATATCTGTTACAGGTCCGGGATTTCTGTCGGTAAGAAGGTTGATATCGGTTTGGTTGATGGGCATGATAAGCCCATTCGTCCGACGGATTTACTGCTTTATTCATGGGATAGGGGGCGGGATGTGTGTATCGATCTAACGGGATCCTCCCCATTGACTCAGTCTGGGATTTCTGACTTTATGCCTGGTCGTGCTGTTGTTGATGCCGCTCGACATAAGTGTGTCAAGTTTCGAGATTTGTGCACGGAGGTTGGCTATGGTTTCCTACCCTCCTCATTCTCTTCATTGGGAGAGTTGGATACAGATGCGGTTGCCTTGCTGAAGTGGATTCAGAAATTCTCGGTATCTCAGGATGCTGGGGCTCGTGCTACACGTTATATTTTTAGTAGACTGAGTTTTGTTATTGCTAAGGGAGTGGGTACCCAGATAGTATCTCGGCTACCCACTAATTTCTTGTAAATAGTATTTGGTTAATAGAAGCAAGTATAATAATAATAATAAAAATAAAATAATAATAATAATAATAATAATAATAATAATAATAATAATAATAATAATAATAATAATAATAATAATAATAATAATAATAATAATAATAATAATAATAATAATAAGGAGGAGGTTGATATCGGTTTGATTGATGGGCATGATAAGCCTCTTCTTCCGGCGAATTTGCTTCTTTATTCCTGGGATAGGGGGCGGGATGTGTGTGTTGATCTGATGGGATCCTCCCCATTAACTCGGTCTGCAGTGTCTGACTTTGTGCCCGATCGTGTTGTTGTTGATGCTGCTCGGCGAAAGTGTGCCAAGTATCATGAGTTGTGTATGACGGCTGGTTATGGTTTCCTACCCTTCTCATTCTATTCATTAGGGGAGTTAGATACGGATGATGTAGCTTTGCTGAAGCGGATTCAGAAATTCTCGGCATCTCCGGATGCTGGAGCTCGTGTTGCCACTTATATATTTTTTAGAATTAGCTTTGTTATCGCTAAGGGAGTGGGTGACCAGATAGTATCTCGATTACCCACTAATTTCTTGTATATATATATATATATATATATATATATATATATATATATATATATATATATATATATATATATATATATATATATATATATATATATATCGAAAATATTGGATTGTGGGAATGACAAGTAGGGTATGAGGATCTATATATATAGAAAATAGAGGTATATAGCCCACTTTCAATGTGGGACAGAAATATGAGATATGAAAGAAAATGTGAGAAATTGATGTTTCGACGAATCAAATTATATGATGTAAAATGTAATGTAATTAAATTCTTTGGATTATATGGTGGAATATAATGTAATTGAAGCATTTGCATTATATGATGTAACATATAATATAATTAAAGTGTTTACCTCTTAGGATTTAATGAAATGAATAACACATGGTGATGAAACATCATGATACAATATATCAAGTTATGTTGGATTATTTTTTCTATTTAATTTAATTGATAGTTGTGTTGATCCATTAATCAATCATAAGTGTTTTATTTTACTTGCATTATTATGTTAATTTCTTGATCAATGATTTCAAATCTAGGTTCATCTTCATATAGATATGTTAAACTTTCTCGTTTAAAGTTGAATTACCCACATTTTGTGAATACACATAATGATGATGTTATTGAAATTACATACTTGAGTTGCTTGTTATGACATGAAAAGACACATTGAAAAAGTATTACCCAATTTTATATTTCATTCTTGTGTTTGAAAATCCGAAGTTCTATATCATTTTCAAAATAAACGAAAACTCAATATTAAGGATACCATACAAATGTAACGGCTTTATCAATAACAATATTTGTATTATTTGAAATTATATCATAAAGACTTCTAACTTAGTATCATATATAATGATATAGAATCATTTAATAGTGGATCCACCAAATAACACAAATGTTTAAGGTGTTTTGTTGAACTTCACACTTTCTTGTTACCCGTTCGTTATTTTAATCTTTCATAATTGATAGGTAAAATATATTTTTTTCTAAATAATATTTATATAAAGTATAGTACTAGTGTTTATATATGATAAAAATTTATAAGTATGGATTGACATGAAAAAACCGAATGGTAGAGATTGAAGACATGATGTAGTTTCTACCCTTGTTCTTGTCCCACATTGAAAACTATAGGAAAGGGGGTGTGCTAAGTCCATAAAAGGAGAAGCATGGGGTTCATTTGTCTCACATTGCCATTGCATATTAGTTTATGTAATATTATGAATTATTCTAAGAATAATTTATATAATTTACATAATAATTATAAATTTAGGGTGTTGATATATACACCGCAAATGACGATTAAGGATTTGCACGTCCTTAAGGATGTGCAAGTCTGGGACTGTGCACGTCCACTAGCAAACACTTGCACAAGTACAACGTGCTTGCACGTCCTTAAGGACGTGCAATACTTGCACGTTGTTAAGGACGTGCAAACCCTAGTTAGGGTTTCGCGTTTAGGGTTTAGGGTTTAGGGTTTATGTTTTCCGATGTTTTGTAATGTTAATTGCAAAAAATTGAAGTGTTTAGCTAGTGGAGTTGAAGGATTTAGGGTCAGATTAAATAGGAAACAATAATTGTTAAGGTTTTCATTCGGATAATATGCGAATAACGTTACAAGGAACGGAAAAAAAGGTTTACATTCATAATTTTAATAAACTAGTGGAATAAAATGTAGGAAAATAGTAAAGGGCGGCCGGACTCGACACGCAAGGCTCGAAATCTCTCAAACTGAGCTTGAAACGGAGCATCCCATCCTTCGACGCTCGGATGATGATGTGCGACCCATTCTATCGGAGGCGGCGGAATAGGAGGGTTAGGACATAACCAGATCTATGAGAACGGAAAATTAGAGTTAGAGTATTGACATATATATGAAAAGAAAGAATAGGTAATAAAAAAAGACGTTTGAAGTCGTACCGCGGCAAAATGGTCTTGGTTTCCGATGTAGGCTACACCAAGGGTTGCTGATTGAGGGTTGTTAGCAGGTGTCGGCGAGGTCATGGGGAGACATGTGAATGGATGATGCCAAGCTAGGACAACGAGAGGAATCTGATATACTGTTGCAAATACTAAACCCATGATGGGTAGCTCTATCCACTGTCTCCTATCACCATGCACAGCTCCCGCCCATCTTTGGTAGTCGACGAACTGCTGGAATGGGTACTCTCCCGTATAACAACCGGCGTACAGATCGGCGTGATCCTCCAAGGGATTGCATAGTAATGCTTTCAGTTCCGGAAAAGCAGTCTTGCCGATCACGTCCACATCGAGCTGAGGTCGCTTGTGGACGATGCCGAGTAGCATTTCGAGCAGCACGCACTTCTTCTCTCTCAAACCTTTCCCTTACCTCCTCGTATGGCAACGGGTTGGTTCTGCAGGCATTCCTCGACCCCCGAGGCCTCCCCTTCCTTCGGACGCTTGCTGATGAGGGCGGGTGCAGCTCATCCTCGCATACATCGTTGGAAGCTGTGTATGAAGATGACAACTCATACGGCAGTGGGGTGTCGTCGATGTCAGCCCATGACAAATCCATCCAGAACGGGTGGATGCCCTCAGCGGGTATCGGAGTACCGGAGTTGACGTATGCCCGAATCTCATGGACACAAGGGATCCCGTAACAAACCCTCCAATGTCGGTCCGTGCATACCGGAGGAACCTTTTGGTTCACGACGTCCTGCCACATCTTGTACAGATAATCGAAGCACTTTTTGGAGATTAAAGTCTTTACCTCATCAAAAAGGTTTACTTTAAACGTCGTTGTTGGCCATTTGAAGCGGTCGATCTCCAAAGCAGTTTGCAGCTCATGCAGTTGACAATCCTTGACTCTATGGATCGCATCGATCACGATGCAAAAGTCACCAGTCGATGAGTGAAGTCCCTCCTTCAGAACCTTGTGTTGACCCTCAACTCTGTACACATTGAAGTGCATAACACTAAATATTCGATGTTATATCATATTGTAATGGGAGATATGAAGTAAGGTTGTACCTGTTTGTCGTACGGGTGCCGAGATGGAAGACATTATCTACGTAGCATTGTACGATGCTCCTGCTGTATGGAAGCCACACCGCCTCTAAATACGCCAGCACACCTGGGAATGGGTGTCATGCAGCGTGTAGCGCCCGATGACGTCGATTGAATGATTCCTCTGACCTCGATTCGAACAACCCCCAACAGTTGCCCTTAAAGATGCCAGCGTGGTTTAAATTCTTTGTGATCTTCAGAGCAGCTTCCTCGCATCTTCTCGTCACGTGTAACCAGCAAAGGAGATGTTGGACATCGGGGAAGACAACATTCAGCGCCGCCAAGAGACCAAGCTCTCGATCAATCATGATAGCTTGAGGTTGAACCGTCCCAAGCAAGATCTGAGCAGTCGCAACACCCAGGCGTATGTGTCTTCGTTCTCTTGCGACATGAAGGGATAGACGATGTAGTAAGTATTGCCTGAGGGTGTGAACCCGACCACCTCGCACAATGGAATCCCATATCTGCAAGTGTAAATGTGTTACATGTACAATATTTTATAATTGACTATATACGTAATAGGGGTGGGCATATCCGGGTATCCGACAGGAACTGGATAATCGTGTCGGATACCCGAAACCGTTTAGCCCAAAATCCCCGAACCGTATACGAACCGTTTACAGCCGGGTATCCGACACGCTAATCTAATCGGATCCGTGTCAGATAACCCGGTTATCCGACACGAACCATCTGCATTTTTTTTGTGCTGCTGCGTTCTCTTGACTTTAGGGCTTTGTGGGTTACTGTTAAGTGTATTGTACAATCAAACACATTGATTTATGAACCACCGATGAAGTGGATTCGACTAATATAACCATCCAACCACAATTTACAACACGTCTTTAAGTTAGTTATAGAATTTACACAGTTTAGTGTTAGAATGGAAATTAAACAAAGACTAAAGAAGAAAAGATGGAGGAGTGAGCAATCTTCGACAGCAATCTCGTCGAAGATGTAAAGATCTTGCTAGATCAAAATCGGAAAGTGGAGATCCGAAGTGGATCAAGCAACCTCCTTACCTATAGATGGAGAACGACAAAATAGAACCATCGGAGACAGAGAGATCGAATCTGAATCGGAGATCTGAGGAGAGATCGAATCTGAATCGGAGATCTAAGTGAAGGGACCCCCTCGCCCGGAGATGAAGAACGACGAAAGTTGGCTTTGTAGAGATGTATAGATCTGGTCGGATCTGAGCTTGAAAGAGATCTTAAGCACATGAGAAGAAGATGAGAGAGAGAGAGAGAGAGAGAGAGAGAGAGAGAGAGAGAGATGAGGGATGAAAGGTAACTGACGGCTGCTACTAAAGGCATTCTGGGATTTTAGGGTTTGTGAATTGGGTTTATATAATTAAAAAAAAATATATAAAATGACAAAAAAAAAGGGAGGGCAGTGGAGTGGATAATAAAACTTAAACAAGCAAACGGGGGGATTCGAAACCAGATCTGGTGGCACATACCCAACCCTGCTGCTTACCTTGAACGAACTGAGCCAACAAAGTTTATTGTTATTTTAGGGATCCTATTTATTGTAGTATTATACTACCAGATCTAAAAATTTTAAAAAAAAATTCAATCGGTTCGTGTCGGGTATCCGACAATGTGATATCCCCGAACCGAACACGAACCATTTACAACCGTGTTTTCTCGGTTCGTGTCATTATCCTGTCGTGTCTTTTCGGTTTTGTGTTTTTTCGTATCGTGTTGTCGTGTTTTCGTGTCGTGTCTGTCGTGTCGGGTTTTTCTGCACACCCCTAATGCGTAATAATGTAATCGTAAATAAGTAACTTACGCATTTTTTTTTGTATGTGTTGTCCAATAAGATGACGTAATGGAACCTTCGGAGAAGCCGTATCCCATCAGGATGCGCCAGGAAGAGGTGATGCTTGTAAGACTTAAGCAGCTCTCCCGGCGGCAAGAAAGGGTCGACCTGCACAGCTGGTGCGGCAGCCTGCGCAGGGATGGGCTCGGGCTCCACCTATGGCCCCTCCTGGCCCTCAGCATGCCCCTCTTGACTGTCGTCAGCCTCCTCAACGATGTCAGGGATCACATCATCTGCAGAGGCCAAGGAGATCGCCGCTGGTGTGGGGGAGGTCGAAGGCTCGGCGTCATGGGTGCCGGATGTAGAAGCCTCTGGAACAGCTGAAGTAGAAGCCTCTGGAACGGCTGAAGTAGAAGCCTCCGGAACGGCTGAAGTAGATGCCTCCGGGATGGTGGGTGGTACACGAGTAGGCGGTCTACCCATGTCGGCCCGTCGCCCAACAACTACGTCAGTAATGCAGCTGCTCAAAATATCAGCGGTCTCTAAAGAATGCTACAACCCCATCATCGCATCGCTAGAAGGATCCCAAGCTCGTAGACCCTAGCTGTCGTGCTCGTCAGCCGGGGGGGTCACCATCGACTGTTGGTAGCCCTCTGCAGACGAAAGTAGATCATCGACTGTGGCTGTCGGAATGTCGGGTACCGTCTCCTCTGGTATCTGGTTGACCACTGTCCGGTCGCCGAACCTAACAGGCCTGAGGGTACCATCCCCCCTCATGAGCCTCCCTGCCTGTTATTATGAAATGTTGAGAACCTGTTACTTTTAATGTTTTTTAATTTATCCAGTTAACTATTTTGATGTATTTTAATATGTTATAATGTTTTTTTAATATATTTTAATATCTTTTAATGTATTTTAATATTTGTTAATGTCTTTTAATATATTTTAATATTTTTATTTTCTTTCAATTTAAATTTATTTCTATGTATTATTATATTTTAATATATTTTAATGTTTTTATTTTCTTTCAATTTTAATTTATTTCTATATATTTTAATATATTTTAATGTTTTTATTGTCTTTAAATTAAAATTTATTTCTATGTAGTTTAATATATTTTAATATATTTTAATGTTTTTATTTTAATTCATTTTAATGTCTTTTAATGTATTTTAATATGTTTTAATATCTTTTAAACTATATTAATCGTTTTTATTGTTTTTCCATGAAAACTATCAAAATATACAAACTATATAGTATCTATCAAACTATATACTAAAACTATATAATCTATCAAATTATACAGTATCTATCAAACTATATACTAAAACTATATTAAAATCTAAACTGTATTATAAAACTATAAAAATAAATCAAACAAAATAAATAAATCAAAGAACATACCGGTGGGGTCGGGACCGGCGAAACCTCCATAGTCCGTCGCTTCCGCGGCGGTAATAGGTCCACCTCCGCCACTCCGCCGCCATCACCACCACCACCACCGGACGTTGTCGCCTCTGCTGCTCCACCACCAGAACCGTCACCACCACCACCCTCCTCAACCTCCATGGGCGCCGCCCCACCACCACCCGCCTCAACCTCCTGAGGACGTGCAAGCACGTTTTAAAAAAAAATAAAAACGTGTTTGCACGTCCGGGCTCGGGTGGCTGTAAACCCCCTTGCACGTCCTTAAGGACGTGCAAGCACGTCTTCAAGAACGTGCATGCACATCTTTAACGACGTGGGGATTTGCGGTGTATATAGCCGAAACGTAAATTTATTATATTTAAAATAATTTTTCAAAAAAAAATATTTTAAAATGGCGGGTCGACCCGGCGGTTCGAACCGGTTCGCGGGTTATCTTTTTTCCCGACCCTAACCCTGACCCTCAACCCGAGCCAACCCTTGGAACCGTGGACCCTGACCTGTCGGGTCACCAACCCGGCGAGTCATGGGTCGACCCGCCCGACCCGTGACCCGTGGCCATGTCTACCCTCGCTTGTGCTACTGACATTGGTGTTAAACATCGTCATAATATGGTGCGTGACGCTTTGTATGATGAGTGCTTCAAGGCCGGAATTTTTGTGCGTAGAGAGGCATCTACGGGTATGTCTGATGACAGGGGAGGTGAGCTTCGTTCATCTGATATTCTGTTTTTACGACTGATTCGAGGGCAAAGACATTTGTGTTGACATCACGGGTATTTCTATTTTTAGCAATTCTGGTCTTTCAAGTTTCATCCCAGGTAAGGCGGTCAGAGTGGCTGCTGAAAACAAGAAGAGAAAGTATGAGAAGGTTTGTGGAGACAAGGGATATCACTTTCTGCCGTTTTCCTTCTCTACTATTGGTGACTTAGGGGATGAGACAATGAGACTTCTCAAGCGGATATGTGGGGTTGCTAGGGGACTACCTGAGTATAGTAGGGATACTTGTCATGTTTTGACTAGAGCTGCCTTTAGCATTCAAAAGGGTTGCGGAGCTCAGCTTGTTAGCCGGCTCCCATCCAATTTTATGTAATAACTAGTTGGCATTCTTTATTATAATAATAATAATAATAATAATAATAATAATAATAATAATAAATAATAATAATAATGATATAGTTGGCCGGTACAAGTTGGTTGTTAGTACCATTACCAACCAATTTTAAATTGGTTGGTAATGATAATTCCAATATCAACGGGTTGATTACCATTACCGAACCAATTAAATTGATAACCAATATGGTTTGGCCGGTAATTATTGATTTGGTTTTTCATGTGACAATGTCACCTAAGCACAAACGACAAGTGAAAAAAATCCAAAATCGCAAACTAATTAACACTTTTAACTCTATTAATTAACTAAATAAGTAAGGGCTCGTTTGGTGTTGATATCTAGATATCAGATATCGGAAATCAACCCTTAATATATGATATCTAGTGTTTGGTATGGCTAGATGTCGATATCACTTAAAGTGATATCGATATCAAGGGTGTGTGTGGTTGCTAATAAAAACAACCAAAAATTAATCATTTGTGGGTTTTTATTTTTTAAACAGTTTTTTTAGTTGTTTGGATGATCAAAACAAACAAAAACGTATTTAAAAAAAAAAGCTAGAAAGGGTGCTTATTTGGGTGTTTATTTTAAACAAGTACTGTTTTACCCCTTCTCTTTTATCTTATTTGGTTTGAAAGTACCACAATACCCCTAATAAAAACCAAATAAACTCCACTTTTTACAAATAAACAGTTTTTTCGCCCCATACGGAGATTATCTTGTTGTTTAATTTTTTAACTACTTTTACCAACAGTTTATAAATTTTACCCTGTTTACAATTGTAGTCAGTTTATTAACCCCGTCTCATATGAATACCTAGTGTTTGGTATCCCAAATATATCACTTGATATCAAGGGATATCTGATATCTGTGTTTGATATCGCCGGATATCGATATCACTTGATATCTAAATATAAAATTTGACTTATTTTGATATACTGATTTTTAAGGAGGTATCAATTGGTATCGATATCACCCGATATCGATATCTTGATACCGATACCTATATCTTGACATCAAGATATCAACTGATATCGATATCTTAATATCGATACCGATATCAATATCGATATCTTGATATTTAGATATCGATATCTTGATATTTAGATATCGATACCAAATGGGGCGTAATTAATCTACAAACACGGGAAATTCAAAAATGAAGGTCATCAAATACCTTTGTGTAAAATCTATATATAGGGGGAGGTTCAAGTGGAAACAAGGCTTACCATAGAATTTCTCCTTGTGAATCCCGTTCCTCGTGGAACAATCGAATTCATTCTTCCAGTTCAATCAATCCATTGCCAAATCAACTCTTGAATCTACTATTTCTTAGACCTCTTTTTCGATTTCCTATCGTGTTGATGGCTGGTCGTGGTGTCTATTTTCGTCGCTTGTACCCACGACGATTACCGATTTGGGGCTCTCCTCCGGCCGCCCTCGTCGCCGGAGTTGGTATTCCTCTCCCTTGTGCTCATCCGTCTCTTCCGACGATCCTGAATTGTTGTTCTTCGTCTCCGGGTGGGGCTCCTTGTCTCCTTTCCTTTGTCGAGTTAGGGCTCGGTCTAGGGTGGGTGTCTCGGGCCTTCCTCTAGTCTAATTGATTTGGGGGTTTTACTGTTTGGTGGCTTCCGAACCTCCCTGCCCTATCCATTGGCCTCGTCGTCGCCCTCTGGGTGGGTGCTGCTGTGGTTTGGCTTGTCGCCTGCTGCCTCCTACTATCGAGTCTGCCTCCTTGTTTCTCTCCTCCGATTTGTGTTCTATATGGGCTCGCCCTCTCGTCGATATTGTCCGGGTGGGCTCGAGTTCGTTCGTCTACCTCTCCGGCGCCAGTCGCCGTCGGCTCCTCCTTGCAATCCCTCTGTTGTCTGCGTGACTCTGGCCTCTTCCTTCCTTGGGCTGCAAGGTTGGCTCATGGGTCTCCTTTGGCCCTAAGGTTGCCCATTCTTGTTTAGACTTGGCCCGAATTTCTTGCTTTGGGCCCAAATCTTTCCTTGGGCCCAAAGCTAGCCCGGAGGAAAATTAATTAGGATTTTTTAATACAACCGGGATGCTTTTTATATATCAAATTTCCCGAAAGGGTTGACAAAATTCCCGAAAGGGTTTGAGTAAATCCACCCGAAAGGGTTTGATTATATATCCCGCAAGGGATCGCCGTTATTCTTGTAGGTGAAATATTGGTGGCGTTTTGTTCGAGCAGTTTGCGGCTCTACTTCCGATGTTTCGAGGAGGTCTTCTGCTTGGTTGGGGGGTGTGGAGTCTGGAGTCGGGTCTGGCTGGGGTCGAGGTGGTGCGCTCACGGCGACTCCGTATCCGGGATTATGTTTCCTTGGAGTTCGTCTGCACTACCCACAGGAGATAAAGTCCTGCTGTACCGCTGGCCAACGGTGTCACTGTTCGGTGGTGCTTGGCTTCGTTCTTCGGCGGCTTCCTCAACTTTTTTGGAGTTGGTCTTCTTGATTCGTTTAGTTGTAGAGTTTATTGTTGTTTGCTTCTTTTCGCTTGTTGTTTGTATTTCTATTTTCAGGATTGTATGTTAGACGGTTCGCCGTCTGCCGACTTTGTCGGCCTATCGAAGAGTCAGGCATGTCTGACCTTCGAATTTTTACCTAATCAAAAAAAAAAAAAGGCTTACCATAAAAGCCACCTTATGGTGAAAACTTCTAATCCCGACCGTCCATTTTAGATCAATGGCTCTTAATTTTTTACTCATTTAATGGAAAAAAATTAAAGGAAAATAAATTAAAAAAAACCCCAATAGCATCATCCAGTCTCAGATCCAAAAACATATCAATCTCCCCTCTCTCGTTAAACCCCATCCCTTGTCTCAGGCTCTCAGTTCGTCGGTGCCTACTGCCTCGTTCGAGATTTCCGCCCCGGCACAGCCACAGTCACAGCCGCCTCGTCCGGCTCTTCCCCTCCAATTTCCCCTTTGATTTCGCAATAGATCTACCAAGGTATGGGTTTTTGGTCTGATTCAATTTCTTTCGATTTTTGCTCTGATTCAATGTCGATTTTTGGTCTCGGGTTTCCGTCGGCGCCGCTGGCTCTTTCTCTTCCGCTTCCTTCTGGTCACCGCCACTGCGTCTTAATTTGTTGATGGTCTCTGCCTCTTCCCCCTATCTCTCATTCTCTCTCAGTCTATTTGTTTTTCATCATTGTCTTGCCCTATCTCTCCCAGTCTCCCTCTCTTTATGATTTGTTTACTTTGTTTACTTTATGATTTGTTTCCTAATTTCTGCTTGGGGTTTGGTTTTTATCTCTTAATTGAGAGTGATATTGTTGCTGTCTAAACTGATTTTGATTTGGCGAGACTGAGATTTTAATGTCTGTCAATTTTGTCTGCAATCTAGATGGGTTTCTTCTGTCTGCAATTACCATGGTGGTTACACCTACTGTATCCACTGCACACATATGCAATCTATAAGCTTATGAGTTATTCCAATACATCAACTTGGAAGCGAAGATAATAACATTTTCGAAGATCAAGATAACTTTTTGATCAAATTCTTAGTGAATCCGCTACTAGGACAATTAAAATCAATAGTTGGTTTTTGAAGAGTGTTAAACCTATATCTAGCAGATTCGATCCAACTCAAGAATACTCAATCACACACACAAGAACACAGTGAGTTTGACGAGGTTCGGATATGAATATTCTACGTCCCCGGGTCCTCATGAACAAGGCCCTAAATCCACTATGATAGTTATGGCAATTACAAGAGTACAACGAAGAATAGATCAAATGAACGAATCTAGACTAGGGAATACAGGAGAACATCAACTAGACAAAGGTTCAAGAAAACCCCCTGAAAAACCACAAGTCGAGGGAGACAGGCGATATCGACAACACCTTTAGGAGATCTCAAAGCTCCGACCACACATGCGACAATGGCACCACAAGCGGAAGCGATGAAGCTTCTCCTATAATGGACTCTGTCTTCTCCTTCTATTCTCCCTCTCTCGCTTGGAGGAAGAACACCTCTCAGAAACCCTAGATCGCCCTCGACGAGCGCTCTCTCTTTCTCTGAAGGCGGAATGAATAGTAAGATCCGAAGTAGACAGTTAGGGTTAGCTCTTTGGTTATATAGTGGAGCTAACCAGGAAACCTTAAAGAGCTTCAGCAAATGTATGGGCCTCCAAGCCCAATTGATGTCCAAGCCCACTGCCATGACATATGTTATGAAATAACATATGTCTCAACACTTATGCTCTACAAGCCATCACGGACCCAACTCAGGTTCGAATGGCCAGGGACTGACTCGAACCACATGGTCCAATGTCCCACAAGCCTATTCTCACCTAAGGGTTCCATGTTGCTTTAATATCCCTGTCATACAATTCTTTTACATTTGATCTATTTCTTAATACAAGTATAAACTTATACTAACAATTGCCCTCCTAATTGCCATTTACATATGATAGAACATTAGGATGAAACTGTACAACACAGCTCAACCAAGTCACAGGATTTAGGGTGAACTTCTCCATCGTCGGCCCTAGCCTTTAGCTTACTTTGCCTCCACAATGTGCAAGGACTTCCTGCAAAATAGGAACTTGTCCTTCGACACTATCTTGGTCCCAAAGTTTGTTGGGTTGACATCACCACTGATCTTCTTCACATTTACAAGCTGCTCTTCCACTTTTTCACGTATGAAGTGATAGCGAACGTCTATGTGCTTTGTTCTCTCGTGATACATTGGGTCTTTACACAAATACAAAGCACTCTGACTGTCAATGTGTAGGGTTGCCTTGTAAGGACTTCCTTCTATCTCCTTGAGTAGTCCTTGTAACCACAAAGCCTCGTTGCAGGCCTCTGTTACAGCAATATACTCTGGCTCTGTTGAGGACAGAGCCACAATGGGCTGCAGTTGTGCCTTCCACGATACACAGTTATCAAACCATGTAAACATAAATGCTGATGTAGATTTCTTGTTATCCTTATTACTTGCGTAATTTGAATCTACATAGCCATATAGATTGTTGATCTCTTCATGCCTTCCATAGGTTAGTCCAACAGAAACTGTACCAGCAAGATATTTAAGGAGATATTTCACAGAAAGCCAGTGTCTCTCCTCAGTTTCAGACATAAAACGACTCAAAACACGCACAGAGAAAGCAAGATCAGGCCGTGTACAGATCATGTTATACATGACTGATACAACAACTGCATCATATGCGGTTCTTTTCATTTTCTTATGCTCAGAATCTATCTCAGTGGGTTTTGATTTTGGTTAGGTCCAGGTGCCCTCCTAATGGTATAGGAGAGACCTTAGCACTATCCACATTAAACCTTCCTAAGACGTTCTGAGTATAGTCAGATTGAGACAACCATAGTTTTCTTTTAGCCCTATCTCTAATGATGTTTATGCCCAAAATGCACTTGGCAGGGCCCAAGTCTTTCATATCAAAATTTGCACTTAAATTCTTCATAATCTCCACAATTTTATCCTTAGACTTAGAGACTAATAAGATATCATCAACATAAAGCAACACATACAGGGGAGACTTACTACTAATACCCCTAAAATACACACATGCATCATATTTGCTTTTTTCTGAAACCAAGCTTTAACATACAAGCATTAAATTTCATATTCCACTGACGTGGAGACTGCTTTAAACCATAGATAGATTTTTTCAGCAAACAAGCGGGATCAGATTTATCAGTTCTAACAAAACCTTTTGGTTGTTTCATATATATTGTTTCATACAAATCACCATGCAAGAATGCGGTTTTAACATCCATTTGATCCAACTCTAGGTCATAAATAACAGTCATAGCAAGCAACATTCTCATAGTTTTATATTTCACAACAGGAGCAAAGATTTCATTGTAATGTTCTCCTTCCTTTTGGGTGAACCCTTTGGCCACCAACCTAGCTTTGTATCTAGGTGGGCCACTTTTACTTACTCCATCTTTCAACTTATAAATCCATTTGCAATCTATCAGTCTAGCATGCTTAGGTTTTGGCATAAGAATCCAAGTTCTGTTAACATACATGGAATCAATTTCATCCTTCATAGCAGCCAACCACTGTTTAGCATAAGAACATTTAATAGCTTGCTCATAAGTATTAGGAGTATAAGGATTCACCACAGAAGCAACAAGAAATGCAAACTCAACAACATTACTCATGTACTTTTTATTTGGGATTTTCCTTCTAGGTCCCCTATCACGAGTTAGTTGATAATGAGTGAGAGCATGTTGTTCAAGATTATTTGACAAATCAAAAAGTACATGTTGAGAAGAGGAATGAACAGAGGCTATACCATCATTGGCCTCAGGCTCTTCATTGGCCTCAGGCCTTACCTGTTCCTCTTCATGTACCTCAACTGCTCCCCCTGAATGGTGTGTTTGCAAAGCTTGTGCACCATCACTCCCCTGATCAAGTCCAGGGGTCATGTCTGCTGGCTCAGTTTCTTCCTCTTCATTGTCATCTATAGGCAAGTAGAACTGTGGTGTGTGTATGATCTCATCGTGATATTGTGTACCTGTAGGCTCAGACATGGCAGTCAGTTTTATCTTTGAAATAGAACTCATCTTCTTTAAAGATGACATCTCTACTCACAAAAGATTTATAAGCACCAGGTTGTATAGACAACAGTTTATATCCTTTAACTCCTACTGGGTACCCTAGCATTACACACTTCTGAGACCTAGGGTTAAGCTTTCCCACAGATTGATGTGCATAAGCTGTACAACCAAAAGGTCTCAGGTGTGTAATGTTAGGCTTTCTACCAGTCCATAGTTCATAAAGAGTTTTGAAGTTAATAGCAGCTGAGGGGCTCTTATTTATTAAATAGGCGGTTGTTGTAACAGCTTCACCCCACGAGGATTGTTTTAATCCAGAAGCTATCAACATACATCTAGCTTTTTCCAAAAGTGTCTTGTTCATCCTCTCAGCAGTTCCATTCTGCTGAAGGGTGCCAGACACTGTAAGCTGCCTCTTAATACCATGTTCATGACAAAAGGAATTAAACAAAGAGTTACAAAATTCAAGCCCATTATCAGTTTTCAAGCATTTCAACTTTAAATCTGTTTCATTTTCAACCTGACTTTTCCAGACCTTAAATGCTCCAAAAGCTGCATCTTTTGTTTTAAGTAGGTATATCCAGACCTTTCTTGAATAATGATCTATAAAGGAGATAAAGTATCTTTTCTCCCCTATAGTATCAACTTGGGCTGGGTGATAGAGCATATTTAGTGTTGCATAATATATTGCATTTAGCATAATTTAGGTGTGAATATTGCATTTATTTAGTTGAATTTGCATTATCACTTGTTGAGTTAGAAAAGGCGGAATCTACATGATTTTATGGTTTATTTCAGATAAAGTAGATTGGAGGTGAAATGAATTGGAAAAGAGCGAAAACAAGTTAAAGAAATACATAGGAGCTGCTGGAAACAAAGAAGAAGAAGCTCGGAAGAATCGCAGGCCGCCCTGCAGGATCGCTGGTCGCCCCGCGGCTCGTAGGCAGAAACGGAGCACTTCGCTGATCGTCGGCCGCCCCACGGCCTGACTTGGCCGCCCCGCGGCCCCTGCAGAAACTAAACATTAATTCCGGATTTTTACTTAGGGTTTGATCTAGTTATTTCGGCTGACTTTCATAAGACTATTTAAGGCTTTTCTAGTTATTCTTTCATTAACCTTATGCACATTATTCCATTATTGAGAGCGCCGTTGAGCATGAGGAACTAAACTCTCGAGGTTTCGCCTACAGTTTGGATCATTGATTGTTGAATTGTGAGTTTCTTAATCTAGTTCTTATTCCTATTCCAATGTTTTGACTTCTTTGTGCTTAATTGCTTGAATGTGTTTTATTCTCTCTGGCCTGATCAACTAGTTAGAGTAGATTCATTCAATTGCTAGGGCTTTGCAGATTCCTCGTAGCGAACCTTAACCCAAGTGGCAATCATATCCCTTTAGGACTCGTAGGACTAATTGGATGTGTAGGAAGTTGCATACATGTTGAATATCGACTCGTAGCTTGATATTATGTGTACCTTGGTTAATTCATAATCTTAATGCTATCTCTAGGTTGAATCTTAACCGTGTTAGGTTCATTTAGAGATAAGGGCTGCTAGAACTCGTAGGACTAGTAATTTACCTAAGATCTGGACAAGGACATTGATAGGAAAAGACAAGAACTAGAGGCTGATACAAGGATCGAATTCATCAATCGAAGTGATAAATTGTAGGTGAACCTATTCCTCTCCATTCAAATTTACAATCTATTTACTTTTTTGCTTGCTTCCGCTTTGATAAAAGGCGAATCTTTTCACACCAAAAACCCCCATCTTCTTACTAGCGATTAGAATTGATACTTGAATTGAATAGTTTTCTCTGTGGATCGATCTCTTGCTTACACACTATACTAGTTGTGAGTTTGAGTATTCTTTGGCATGAACAACGACAGGTTTTCCTCTTGTCAAATTTGGCGCCGTTGCCGGGGAATTCTTATCAATTTCTTGTGTTTTTTTTAATCGCTCACTTTTGTATATATTTACATCTAACCCCGTCGTGGACCTATCTTACAGTTCACGACACCTTATTGCTAATATTTCTAGATGTTGAAGTTATGGCAGTTTCAGGGAGAGTATTTTCACAATTACCTCACAAGAGTGAAAAATTTATTTAACATCTGTTATTCACGGGGTTTCCGAGATAGTTTGCGAGATGTGGTGATTTGCGTTTTTGAAGGTATGTCTCATGAGACCCGAGAACTTGCCAGGTCCATACACAATGGAAGCTTTGCTGGTTTAGGAGTGTCGGGATTATGGGATCTTCTCTGCTACATGGGTGACCAATCGGCGGAGGAAGAATCCTACACTTCGACGTTTCAACCAATGGAGTACTCCGACCCCTCCATGGAGGAGTCAAACTTTGTCTTGATGGAGCAAATAGGGCAATTATGTGAGATAGTGAATCAAACTGGGGATATGCATATCGACACAATGCAAGCAACTATCCGACTCTCTCAAACAGTGAAAGAGTTGATAGTTAAGCTGCATTCTATTCCTCAACTTGATGAAAGCCAAGATGCAAGCAACGATGAATTCTTTGATAATGAAGAAGAGCATCTAGAGGTTATCGACACGAAATCTCAGGGGACGTCCCTAGAGATTGAGGATGTTTTGATGCCCACTTCATTCGTAGAAATCATCCCCAACTCGCCTATCAAGGAGCCAAGTCTGGAACTAATTTCTGTGGTTCCTGAACAAGAAACTGGTACTTTTTGCAAATTGGGAGATTTTGGTGAATATGTCGATCCATGGAGCCACTACTTCAACAAACCACTAGCAGAATTGTGTTGGTGGTTCTACATACCCTCGAGGGAGAATCAACTTTAAATGAAGGGTAAATTGGTAATGGTTCTCATTGCTGAATTTTTAATTACCAATTGTTTCATTTTCAGTGTGCATTCGAATATCGGTTGGGCACGAGAGTTTGATTTGCTTTTGAGAGCGATGTCCATGTCCGCTTGAGTCTTGAATGAGTTGATGAATATAACGTCGAGCCAACGACGGTAACCAAAGGCGCTGTTTGGGAGGCAACCCAAGGTAAGTAATTTAGATTCTATTTTATTTGTGCATTATGTTTTTTTAGTTTAGTTTAGGTTGGCGTGGGCATACTAACACTGCAGGGGGAAAGAACAAAGGGAAAGAATGGAAAAGAAGCTTGCCGCCCTGTCGCTAGCCAGGCCGCCCCGCGGCTGGGTCGCAGCGAAGTCCCTTCGCGAAGATCGCCGGCCGCCCCGTCGCCTGCCCTGGCCACCCCGCGGCCTCTTCCGGATAGAAAACTTTTTAGGGGCCCGTGTGGGCCCCCACTTACCACACTAAATAAACCCTAACCACTCCTTTTTCTTTCCTCTTTCTCACATAGCCGCCCCCTCGCCATTGCTTACTCTTCTTCTTCTTCCTTCTTCATCCTCTTGAAACTCCATTGAAGCACACCTCCAAGTTTCCTTCTTTCGCCAAAATCATCCTACCTTCACCCAAATCTCTACAAAACTACTCCTTTCTCCCATTCTCATCTCCCTTCTACATAAAAACTCCACCCCACCACCTCATTCTCCTAGATCTCCACACAAATCGCTCATCCCAAGGTCTTCAAGGAGGTTCTTTCGGATCCACGACGGAGTGAGAGAATTTGGGAAGTCGGAGAGCATTCCGACGTCGGAGTGAACAGATCCAGAGCGTCGTCGGCCGCCCCGTCGCCTGTCGAGCCGCCCCGCGGCCAATCTCTTCACCGGCCGCCCCGTCGCCACCCTCGGCTACCCCGCGGCCTCTGCAGTGTCTTGCCGTTTGTGAGTTTTCCTTCTATTTCATTCTTGTTTGGTAATCTCTTAGCTCAGATTCATAATGTCGATACCACATGGAATGAGTAGAAATCAGAAGGAGAGGTGGACTGCTCTAAACACTAGAAATTTTTTGTAACTAAATTCTTTCATGAACCTACGCTTAGATTGTTACAAATGGATGTGTGCACGATGCAATTGTTAGAGCATGGGGGTTTAGGACAGTTTTTAGGGAAGAATGCCCCTACTTATCCAAGCTTATGTAAAGAATTTTTAGCAACTTTGAGTGTGAACCGTGCATCTATTGATTTTTGATTGCTTGGGAGAGATTTCCCACTATCAAAGGAGAGATTGGCACAGATTTTGGGTGTTACTGTTGCGCCGACTGCTGGGTGGCTTGATGTTTGCAAGGGAGAGGGCCCTGTGGCTTTTTGGTTGGCATCTACTAGGGTGCCTTTTGAGGCCAAGAAGGTCCAGTACAATTCCAGCATTCGCCATCCTGCCTTACGACCGATTCACAAGGTTTTGGCGAACACCTTCTTTACACATGCTGAGGTCAACAAGATCTCGCTGAAGAATATGTCATTTCTGTGGTGTCTGACGCCAGAGAGCCCAACGGTTCCAGGTTGGGTGGATCTATTTCTGATGAACTGCAAGGACATTCTGGACAAGCGCAACAAAGCGACCATCAGCTTTGGGGGTCTTATCACCCTCATAGCTCGCACATGCATCGATTTGAGCACTGTCCATGATGCTCAGCATGGCTCATTTCTATATGATGAGGCCCAACTGAGGAAAGTTGGCCACTTGGTGGGCAGGGCGCCGATGTGGATCTGGAGGGTAGGCCATCAGGGGAGGATTCAGTTGAGATTGCCCCGTCCTCTCCCTTTTGGCCCTACAACTGCTGATTTTTATATGGGGGATGAGATGGATGAGGATGATGATGATGATGAGGAGGTGGTTCCTGATGATGTTCCTAGAGTTCAGACGGATATTGGAGGTAGTGGAGCTGGACCTTCTGGCACAGCTGGTGCTGGTCCATACTACTACTCGCTAGAGCAGAAGATGGCTGATATGTGTCTCCAGCAGAACACTATGTGGGAGCATCAGCAGATGATGTCGTGTCGTCAGGAAGCCATGTGGGAGCACCAGCAGAGGATGTCCCAGCGCCAGGACGTGATGTGGGACCACCAGCAGCAGATATATATGGAGATTGGCGACATTCGTCGGGATGTACGTGGCTTGACTTCCCACCCGGAGGATGTCTCTGAGGGCCAGGCATCGATCAGACGGATGCAAGAGCAGATATGGTAGAGGCAGGAGGACTTCTATCGATTCGCCTATCCACAGTTTCCACCATACCCACCGCCGCCACCACCTCAGCAGTGAGCATGTCAGTTGTTTCTTTTCTTTTCCCTTTTATTTTTTTTTGATGTTTTTGTTCTCTTTTCTGCATTGAGGACAACGTCAGAACTAAGTGTGGGGGAGAAGACTTCCAAACTCTCTGTATTTTGGTTCTAAGTTGCACTGCATTTTAACTTTTAAGTTTGCATGTTTATTTCTATTGGTTGTATCCATATTTAGTTTCTACCATTATTTCTTATTCTAAAAAAAAACAGTTTTAGTTCTTGCATTATTAGGAATAGGTCTTATTTCCCCATGTGGATGTCGTGTGTCCTCTATATTTTCTATTAAGATTTATGCCCCATGATGTGCTTGGATTATTGAAACCTTCGATATATGTTTTCTATACTATTTGGTGGGCATGATTGATTAATGATTGAGCACATAAAATCGTGAATTTTTTGGTGATCTTGAAGTTCTAGACATGACCTGGTGAGCTTATTTTGGCCTATTCAGGACTACACTTTATTGAGTCCTCTTGCTTGTTGTGTCTACTCTCTTCAATTGCTTTCTCTTTGACTTGCATTTAGATATCTTTTTCAAGGCTGCATATTATGATTTCTGCACATGACTTAAACATGATTCAGGCACCTTTATTAGCCCTATTTGACTCTATTCCCACCTTACATATTATCCTCTGCTTGAAGCCAGTTTGAGCCTAATTGCCTATTCTTTTATAGCTCCACAAGATTTTTCCGTAGCCAATGATAGCCTAACCCCATCCGGGAATTTAGGAATAGTTGGTGAATATCTATAGTGTGGATGATGGTTTGTAGTGGTGGATTGTATGTTTGAGGTGTATTTATGAGATGTTTGATTCCTGCTAGCATATTCATTACTTGGGACCTAAGGAGGATAAAATTCACTTAGGGGCAAAAGTCAAGGAAAATTATTTATGAGATGTTTGATTCCTGTAGTGGAGGCACTGTCAACAACGACACTCATCCATGCTCCTCTAAAAAATCACACACCTATATAGGTGTGTGATTTTTGGCTTCAGCTTACAAGGATAGGTAGGTGTTTTCTCGGTATTACTGGGCTTTCTTAAGCTATTTTCAGGTTATATATTGGTTATTTTGCATTTTTTTTGTCAAATTTCAGTGAACGTGTTGAAGCAGCCATCAAGAGCTACAAGCGGGCATTAGCTTTGCGTCCCGACTTCCCTGAAGGTACTTGCAATCTTCTGCATACATTACAGGTCTGCTAACATATCATGTAATATCTTAATGTTCAATAATGCGATGTATTACGTACTGGCCGGTGCATCCTTGTTGTACAATTTATATATTGGATTATTCATGTTTCTAATGTCATGCTATTTGCATATATGCTGGGTGGTATATATAATAATGCTTTTGGACATGTTTGTCCATGTTTTGAAGTGTTCTGTGCTTGTGTTAGTAATGTCTGGTTTCAGCAGCATTTTTCTATGGTCGTCCTTATATATTTACATGGTTGTATAACTTGGTATCTATAATAATTAACTAGCTCATGTATGGAATAAAATGCTATAGTAATTGTTTAAAGCTTTTTTTTATAAGGAAACGTGAACTTGTTTTCCATTGATTAGTATTACTTCCCTTTGTCACTTTGTGTTATGTATCAAAGTTCATTTTGTTTGCCTGTTTAAAAAATAAATAAATAAATAATGAAAATCATAACAAATGTACTTATTGACTCTGCATCTCTATATTCCCCTAGTTCTTTTATCATGCTAGATTAATTCCTCTTTTTGGTAAGAGTTTAATAAGGGCATTTTAGTCTATTCTTTAAATTGTTTTAATTACGTTTAACTGTAAAATGTTGATATATGGCATTTATTAAGGGATGGAGGGAGTGCTATGTACAAATACATCTTGAAGCACTTTTTTCATTTGCCATTCACTGAGGTGTTTTTGTCGCATCTTTTCGAGTGTGTCTGCACCTGGGAGGATCGTGATAAAATGTTTCTCGGAGTTGAAGCAATTATCAGAAAACAGATTAAGGTCATGGGTTATTTGATTACATTTAAGTATTTTTTCAATATAATAGCCTTTGCTTTCACGTCTGTTTTATCAGGGACCATCTCTCTGATATTGCTTTTGTTTTTGTTCTTTCAGATGTCAGTTCTACCAAGTGTCCAGCCATTTCATGCTATTGCATATCCTATTGATCCAATACTTGCTCTTGAAATTAGGTAGGTCTCTGCCACCATCTTATTTATGAACGAAATAGATCTATATTCTAACGGTTTGAGAGTCAGATTCCCAAATCCGTCCACAAACTCAGCCCCAGGAATTATATATCCAAGACTTTCAATATTTTGTGGTCATAGATTTTGAGGCAACATGCGACAAAGAAAAGAATCCACATCCTCAAGAGATCATTGAATTCCCTTCGGTGATAGTTAATGGTAGAACCATGCAGCCGGAGGACTCTTTTCAGATGTATGTGAGGCCCATACATAATCATCTCCTGAGTGATTTCTGCAAGGAACTCACCGGTATCCAGCAGTCCCAGGTACTACATGCTATGCATCTGATATTGTGTTTCTGTTTTAGGTATAACATTCTTTGGTCATTGCTATTGAGCTAGATGATGCTAGCCGGGTTATCCGATCCTGCTGTCATAGAGATAAATCACAAAGGTTGGTTATTGATTGTGTAGAATGTAAATTTTTGTGGTATCATCGTGTCAATCCCAATCTTATATTTTACCAATTTGTTTTGGTAAATCTTGTTACATTTATCTATTCTCAATGGGAAATTAATTTGTTCAAAAACAAAGAAAGCATGTACAACTACTAATTTTTCCTGATCTTTCCAGGTGGACAAGGGTGTTATGTTAACTGAAGCTCTGCTTATGCATGATAAATGGCTAGAAGAAAAGGGAATCAAAAACACCAACTTTGCGGTGGTGACCTGGTCAAACTAGGATTGTCGTGTCATGTTGGAATCAGAGTGCCACTTCAAGAGAATCTGGAAGTCACCATATTTCAACAGGTTAGTCAAGAGGCTCATTACGCTTGCAAGTATACATAAATACAGATGGATAACAATAAGAGCTAGCTGTTCCTTTATGTTGTTTCCATAGAGTTAGGATTATGCTCTTATTTATGCTTAAATATTCTCCCATTGCTTGATTAGCCGACGGTCCTGACCCAAATAGACAGTGAGAATTAAAAAAAAAACCAGTGCAACAGAACTTCCCAGATAGGATTAAAGACAGAAAAGTAATATTTTTGTATTCAATGGTGTCTTATCCTTATTTTTAGAGTTGAAAACCGAATTTCGTGTTTTTGAGTTAGAGAAACCCTTTGGTCTAACTGAAAGTTTCATCCCATTATCAAATTCAATAGTACTGGTTGTTAAGTTGCTTAGCATTAATAGGGTTGACTTCTTTACATGTTAACTCGATCTTTTTTTTTTGCAGTGGCTAAGGACTGTGAATGCAGAGCCATTCTCAAATCGTTGGTAACACATAAGCTTCTCTTGCTGTTTTTTCTGGAAGCTGGTGGAGAGATGCATTGATCTGATGTTCTCAATTATAGAATATTGTCTTTTGATAGATCAATATGTACTACTTTATGTTAAATAAGATATTTCTAGTAGTGACTTTACCTTGTTCTTCAAGTGAGCAACTTATATATAAGTTTTGAAACATGTTCTGAAAACATGTTCTCTTTGGTTGGTGTTGTCGTCTGGTGTATGTGTATATATAGATAGAACATGTTCTCTTTGGTTAATATTGTGGTCTAGTGTATATGTATGTATACAACGGTTTATTATAACGAAAGACATCAGTTTTACAAACTAAAAACATCAGTGTTATGTACTAAAAACATCAGTTTTACGAACTAAACACATCAGCTTTATGTACAAAAAACATCAATTTTACGAACTAAACACATCATTTTTACGACCTAAACACACCAGTTTTACGAACTAAACACATCTGATTCACTAATAATTTATGATGTCTTTACTATATATAAACAACGGTTTTTAAATAAAAAACTGATTTCAATATACGTAATAACATCGGTTTTGTATTTATTCCATATAGCCAAATTTTGTGGTGAAAAATAACATTACAAATTATAAAGAGAAAATGAATATACATATGTAGGATTTCTATACAAGTGATGTTGTAAAGTATTAAACATATCGTTTTTATAATAAGAAACGGTGTTATAAATTATATAGACATCGGGCTTTGGCCGATGTGAAAAACTTTTGACTTTTAACAACACCCACATAGACATCGATTTTTTTTTGAAAGACATCGGTTATTAGCCGATGTTAAATCACAAATTTCTAGTAGTGCTATTCTGTGGGGCTGCAGAGTTGAGTTTTCTATTGCTTGAGGACAAGCAAAGGTTCAAGTGTGGGGGAATTTGATAGAGCATATTTAGTGTTGCATAATACATTGCATTTAGCATAATTTAGGTGTGAATATTGCATTTATTTAGTTGAATTTGCATTATCACTTGTTGAGTTAGAAGAGGCAGAATCTACATGATTTTATGGTTTATTTCAGGTAAAGTAGATTGGAGGTGAAATGAATTGGAAAAGAGCAAAAACAAGTTAAAGAAATACATAGGAGCTGCTGGAAACAAAGAAGAAGAAGCTCGGAAGAATCGCAGGCCGCCCCGTAGGATCGTTGGTCGCCCCGCGGCTCAAAGGCAGAAACGGAGCACTTCGCTGATCATCGGCCGCCCCGCGGCCTCTGCAGAAACTAAACATTAATTCCGGATTTTTACTTAGGGTTTGATCTAGTTATTTCGGTCTACTTTCATAAGACTATTTAAGGCTTTTCTAGTTATTCTTTCATTAACCTTATGCACATTATTCCATTATTGAGAGCGCCGTTAAGCATGAGCAACTAAACTCTCGAGGTTTCGCCTACAGTTTGGATCTTTGATTGTTGAGCATGAGCAACTTAATCTAGTTCTTATTCCTTTTCCAATGTTTTGACTTCTTTGTGCTTAATTGCTTGAATGTGTTTTATTCTCTCTGGCCTGATCAACTAGTTAGAGTAGATTCATTCAATTGCTAGGGTTTTGCAGATTCCTCGTAGCGAACCTTAACCCAAGTGGCAATCATATCCCTTTAGAACTCGTAGGACTAATTTGATGTGTAGGAAGTTGAATACATGTTGAATATCGACTCGTAGTTTGATATTATGTGTACCTTGGTTAATTCATAATCTTAATGCTATCTCTAGGTTAAATCTTAACCGTGTTAGGGTTATTTAGAGATAAGGGTTGCTAGGACTCGTAGGACTAGTAATTTACCTAAGATCTGGACAAGGACATTGATAGGAAAAGACAAGAACTAGAGGCTGAAACAAGGATCAAATTCATCAATCGAAGTGATAAATTGTATGTGAGCCTATTTCTCTCCATTGAATTCTACAATCTATTTACTTTGTTTGCTTTCTTCCGCTTTGATAAAAGGCGGATCTTTTCACACCAAAAACCCTCATCTTCTTACTAGCGATTAGAATTGATACTTGAATTGAATAGTTTTCCCCGTGGATCGATCTCTTGCTTACACACTATACTAGTTGTGAGTTTGAGTATTCTTTGGCAAGAACAACGACAGGTTTTCCCCTTGTCACTGGGCCCCAAAGATCAGAATGGACATACTCTAACTTTTCAGAAGCAACAAAAGATGAGCTCTTAAGGCTATTTTTGGTTTGTTTTCCCATAATGCAATTTTCACATTTATGCAAATCAGTAGGTTTCTTAGACAGAACATCATGCTTGTATAACTCAAATAATCCCTTATTTCCTATATGCCCAAGTCTATCATGCCACAGCTTAGTGTCAACAAAATGCATAGACTTATCATGAACAGTAACATTAATTTCAGGAATAGAGGCATCAACAAGATATAAACCACCCTTCTTTACAGATTTAACAACAACCTTGCCATCTTTTAAAACAACTTTACTGCCACGTTTAGTATTTATATCAAAATCCATATCATCAAACACACTTTAAGACATCAAACTTCTCCTCAAATCAGGCACCCACCTGATATTTTGGAGAACCCTTATCTTATTATCATGCATCTTTAGGGAAATATTGCATATGCCTTTAATTGTGAGAGTTGTATGATCTCCCAACATAACCTCCCCACCATCAATTAATTTCAGAGAATCAAACCAATTTTTATTAGGGGTAGCATGCATAGTACAACCTGAGTCTAGGATCCAACAAGCAGAATCACTAGCACCACTAAAGACAAGCAACTCATGATCATAAGAACAGGAAGTTTCAAACACAGCAGATTCATTTTTAGCCTTTTTTGCATCATTTCTTTTCTTCTTATAGCAGTCTTTGATTTTATGCCCAGGTTTACCACAATAATGACAATTAAAAGTAGCATCAGATTTTGGTTTATCTTCACTAGGTTTGTCATCATGGTTTTTGGGTTTATCTTTAGGCTGCTCTTTATTCACTAGTACAAAATTGAGATTTTATTCCATGATTATTTATGTCGGATGTTCAATTTGCGAAATAAAAACCTTAAAAGGGTTTTATTTTATTTTACAAAATACTGAAAAATAAATATATGCCGGATATTACAATTTAGGTTAGGCATAAATGTGAATGAAATATTAAAAGACCCTATTTATATATGCCGGGCGTGTCAAATTTTTGATCCGACGTATATATTATGGGAATTCGGCATAAAAAAGGAATACAATTACCCATACATTTTTTTATACCAAATTTAAATATCCGGCATAAATAAGTGTTTTATTTCCGGTATGAAAATAATTTTTCGGTAAAAATAAACCCAAGCCCCCGACTCGTCTCTCCCAAGTCCCAATTCGATTTGAGTGTTAAACCTAGCCTGAAACCCTCAAACCAGCCGGCGACCCTCCACTCCCTGCTAGCGTCGCTCTTCTCTACGGCGGGGCTCTTCTCTGCGGCAGAGGCGCTCCTCGTCGGCACTCTTGGTGGCCGCTTCTCTTCGGTGACCCTAGTCGAGTTGCTGCTTTTGCTGTTCGTTGAAGTCCCTCATCCTCTCTGTTGCCCCTGTCCGCTAATCTGAGGCCCTCATCCTCTTTGGTGACACTTATTGCTCTTCGTTGGTGACCCTGTCCAATAATCCGAGGCCCTCATCCTCTTCGTTGAAGCG
Source organism: Persicaria tinctoria (assembly GCA_037127255.1). Lineage (NCBI taxonomy): Eukaryota > Viridiplantae > Streptophyta > Magnoliopsida > Caryophyllales > Polygonaceae > Persicaria > Persicaria tinctoria. The sequence goes on along the minus strand of JBANSL010000004.1, from coordinate 23,113,378 downwards.
CCAATCCGAGTCTGAGGCAAGGTTAGTTCTCTGTACCGATTTCCTTATATGGTTTGGATAGTTATGTACCGATTTCCTTCAGATTTGAGATTGTTCTTCTATTCAAGAGAGTAATTCACTAATTAGTTAGATGTTGGATTTGTTTGTTTCCGTTGAAGCACTGTTGGATGAATTAGGTTTTTCAAACATGTTTTTTCAAGAGATTGTCCAGTTAGGCCTTTGGTTCCAGTTTCTTCTCCCTTCCCCTGGGTAGTGTTTTGTTTCTGTTGTTTTTGCGGTGCAGGAACCCAAATATCAAGAGATTGTAAATTTTCGTCTAGGAGATGGAACTTCTCGTCGTGGTCAAGTCCTGGAAGTTGATGGTGAGAAGGCTGTTGTGCAGGTGTGTTATCTCGTCTTTAATTGATCTCTCAGTGACTAGTCTTCCTTTATTTATCCTTATTACGGAGTATGTTACTTTAAAAACAATAGTATATGGTTAAGAAAGATCTCTTCTTTAAATTGATAAGCTTTTGCCTTCACCTTGATATTTGTGTTGTTGTATCTCTTTGACTGCCCTTTCTCTACATGTAAATTTTTTGAACTTGTTTCTTGATCATCAGTTGAATATTAGTTCTTTAACATGTGGACGTACATTAACATTGAAAATGGATCTTTCTTGTGGCAGGTGTTTGAAGGTACTTCTGGGATTGATAACAAATATACCACCGTACAGTTCACAAGGGAGGTAAAAAAAATACATAACATTTCTTCTTTGATGAAGATCAGGCTGATCTTTCATTTGCTAGTTTACCAAGTAGTGGTATTTAAGGATTAGATCAATGGTGGATCGTGCTTTGTTATGATTTGCTTTCACCATCGTTTTTATGTTATATGGTAAGAGTTGTGGTTCCATCTTGGTGTTACCCAACAGTGAAGGAAACAAAATGACTCTGTGATTAATTTGGATAGAGTCCAGCAATAATTCATGTCTTGTTCTAAGATATACTCATAATTGCTAAAGAAATGAAAGTGTGATGGGTAACAACAATCAAATGCAAATCCGATCATAGCAATCAGATGTGCATGATTATATTTTCTTAATAAAAAGGGTTTATCAATGATTTTTTTTATTGGGGCCTAATTCTTGAAATACTATATTGTCTTCTTAAGTAATACTCCCTCCGTTCCAAAATATATGGGCTTTTGGTTTTCGGCACGCTTTTTAAGGAGCGAAAAACTCTATAAAATATTTTTTTTTAGTTAATTTTTTATATAATTTGATACTTATTACTAATAAGTATCAAATTATATAAAAAATTTAATTAAAAAAATAATATTTCATAGAGTTTTCCGCTCCTTAAAAAACGTGTCAAAAAAAAAACCCATGTATTTTTGAACGGAGGTAGTAACATATTGGTAGTGATACACATTTAGTCTAGGAATCAGGAGTTTTGTTCTTTGAGAGCTATCTATAGCATCCACGTGACAAGGGGAACGATTTTGGGAACTTGAAGCACATATCAGAGAATAATTCTGCTGCAATCAAATTCCGAGTAATGATTCTACTTCTTAAGTATAAAATGGAAGGTCCTTTTGATTTCAACATGACATGTGAGACAACCCATGGTTGGTCATTACTAGGATAAAGGAATCAAACGGCGGGTGCTTGATGAAAGAAAGATATAAAAGATTATATCTGTAACTGTTCACCTCAGCAGCTCAGCCTCCAATGATACTTGCTTAGGTAAGTGCTTGATTCTAACCATGAAATAATATGTCTTCATTTTGTTTTAGCATGTTTTCATTTTAGTTCTAAGGTTATCAATATATGTACCCCGGATGTGATGTTGGTGGGTCAAATTAAACAATGGATTTGTAGTGGTTGTTGCTATTGTTTGGATGGTATTAATGTCTGTGTTTAATGCCGTTTAATAGGGGTTTATATTGATATTCAAAAGCGCTTTTGCAAAATAACCTTAAAGTATATATCCCGGGAAATCGTCCGTTATATAAGCTCACATTATACCGATCATAATTTTTTTTTTAAAATCTCATGGGTATTTATGCCGGATGTAATTTCTTCAGGTCCGGCATAAATAACCTGAGTTTTTTTTTTAAAGAAGAACAACTTCATTTATGCCGGACTTGTTTTTGGGATGTATAAAAAACACTCTATTATTTATGCCGGGCGTGTGTTTTTTATATCCGGCATAAATAACTGTGTGTATTTGGAATGTATAAAAAACACCCTATTATTTATGCCGGGCGTGTGCTTTTTATATCCGGCATAAATAAAACGCCCCCTTTTTTTTTATTACACTTACCTAAAGCCCGGAGATATATTTTTGTATATCCGGTATAAATAACCCATTACATCCGACATAAAATCTCAATTTTGTACTAGTGATTTTGCTCCTTTTTCTGAAATTCTTTATTTTTAGCCTTAAATTTTTCTTTAGCCATAAGAATTTCAGTTTTCTTTTCCTGTTTGGTCTTAAAGACCTTAACCACATCATTTTTCTGAATTACAGCCTCTACAATTCTCTTAGTTGTGACATCTTCATTACCATATTGTATGATATCTTTGAAATGATCAAATTGGGAAGGTAGAGAGTTAAGCAACAACACAGCCCTATGTGTCTCAATTATTTTATCCCCACATCTATCCAAATCTTGAGTTAGCTTAAGAAACTTATCAAGATTTTCATTTAAAGGCAAAGACACATTCATCTTGAAAGTAAACAACTTGCACGGCAAACTAATACGATTAGGCAAAGACTTTACAAGGTATAGTTCAGAAAGTCCTTCCCACAGTTTGTAAGCTGTGGTAAAGGACATTATCTGACGTGCTACCTCATGAGTCAACCTTATCATTATCTCTGCATGTGCTTGTTGATCTTCATCAAGCAGTTCAGCAGCTAGTTCTTTGTCACCACCCTCTTCAGTTTTCTTAGGAGGGTCCTTGGGGGGTTCAAATTTTTGCTCTATTACTCTCCAGCACCTTTCCTTGACCAATATAGCCTTCATACGTACCTGCCACATAACAAAATCAGTATTCCCATCGAAAGGTTTGATTTTAAACGAGAAATAAGACATATTTTCAGAATCTTTGCATAAAACCTTCTAGATCGAAAAATCTCAAATAGACAAATCTTGACACAGAAATCAAGAAACCAGATCTAGAACCAGGAACAACAGATCTATAAGAAACACAATACAGATCTAAAGCAAAAACACAGATTAAGGGTTCAACGAACCCAGATTGCCGAGGTAAACGAGAGCTAGGCTCTGATACCACTTTGTTAAATCTAGATCTAGCAGATTCGATCCAACTCAAGAATACTCAATCACACACACAAGAACACATCGAGTTTTACGAGGTTCGGATATGAATATCCTACGTCCCCGGGGCCTCAAGAACAAGGCCCTAAATCCACTATGATAGTTATGGGAATTACAAGATTACAACGAAGAACAGATCAAATGAACGAATCTAGACTAGGGGATACATGAGAACATCAACTAGACAAAGGTTCAAGAAAACCCCCTGAAAAACCACAAGTCGACGGAGACAGGCGATATCGACAACGCCTTTAGCAGATCTCAAAGCTCCGACCACACCGACGACAATGACACTACAAGCGGAAGCGAGGAAGCTTCTCATGTAATGCACTCCGTCTTCTCCTTCTATTCTCTCTCTATCGCTTGGAGGTAGAACACCTCTCAGAAACCCTAGAACGCCCTCGACGAGCGCTCTCTCTTTCTCTGAAGGCGGAATGAATAGTAAGATCCGAAGTAGACAGCTAGGGTTAGCTCTTTGGTTATATAGTGGAGCTAACCATGAAATAATATGTCTCAACACTTATGCTCTACAAGCCATCACGGACCCAACTCAGGTTCGAATGGCTAGGGACTGACTCGAACCACATGGTCCGATTTCCCACAAGCCTATTCTCACCTAAGGGTTCCATGTTGCTTTAATATCCCTGTCATGCAATTCTATTACATTTGATCTATTTCTTAATACAAGTATAAACTTATACTAACAAAGAGCATGATTTAGTAAAGAGCAACATCGATATGACTCATATGTTTTGTGACCTTGGCATTGAACTCCAAATTAGAGAATTGGCCGAAGGTTTTGTAAATTTTGTCTTGATTTGCTATGATCTTGTCTGTATTAGATCGGTAGCCATGGACGTTTCTCGTGTGGTTGCAAATAAACTTGAACCAATACCTAACTTCCCTGGTGAGCTTCACTCTTCAGGAACCAATCTCGCATGGGAACTGTTCTAACAACCTCAACGATGACACAAATCCTATGGTTGCAAAAAGTGTTTGAAGTTGATTATTTCCAGTCGTGAACGCTAGTTTTTCAAAAAGTGTTTTTGTGTTTTACAGTTCTAGTTTGTTGTTGGAAGGTAAGAGATCACAAAATATGTATATTCTTACTATAGCTAGAGATCCTGGCCTTGGAACGTATCGGTGGCACTTCAACATGGACCTAATTAATCAATCATACAATAATGAAAAAGGATTGTTGCGTGAAAAGATCGATTACCATCACTTTCACAGACAGCAAGTGAGGATCTATATAAAGGGGGAGATTGGCATTTCTATATATAAACTGTTACACAGGTGTGACATTTGTTGTTGGGTGAATGATTTTAAGCCGTGTTAGTCGTCTTACAGTCAAAACTACTAACTTTAATCATAGCTCTAATTTACTTTTGAACATTTCCTTTATTGTCTCTTAATTGATTTACTATGATGTGATGGTATATTCTTCATGTAGGTGTACACCAAAGAAAATGCGGCCAGGTTTAATTTTATTTTATAGCTAGTACTACTCTAGCTCCTTTGATAAACAATTTGAGTGGATAATGAACTGTGAGATGATTTTTCATACCATCCTAGAATTCTTTACATTCCGGTTTTGGATCCACTCACATATTAGAGTTTGTAAAAACTCTATGAGTAGAGTTGAAATAATCTAAATAACTGATTTTAAAATTAGTGGTTTAAAATTTTCTCTTCTTTTTCTTCCCTACCATCATCCTCAATTTTATTTTTAATTTTTTCTTTTATTTTATTTTTTGAGAGAGAAATGGGAAACTCTATTTGGTAGAGTTTCCCTTGAACTTCATCGGATCGGGATCGTGATATTTTACCTCGTTTGAGATTATGTACGTTTTGTTTGTTGTATTACATGCCTAGATCTTATTAAAGAATGAGCTCCTTGTTAGGATATATTATTTATACTTGTCCATATCGTGTACAGTTACCATTGTAACCTCAGGGTATTCACCAATTGATATATATATACAGGAGTAAGCCTCTGAGATCCGGTTGAGAACTCAGTTATCCAAACACTTACACTCCTAACGGGTTGATAAATAATTCTATAGTATAGTTTAGAAGATCTGAATCGGTTGAGATTTCAATTCTATTAACTTTTTTATTTAATAGGGTTTATTAATTTTTAATTATGTGGGCAATTCTTAAAAGTTAAATCGCATTTCAAAACTAGTTGTCGGCAATAACCGTTTTTTTTTATTAGGTAAAAATTCGAAGGTCAGACAAGCCTGACTCAGCGAGAGGCTGACAAAGTCGGCAGACGGCGAACCGTCAAAAGTACAACCTAAAATACAGAAATACAGAAAAAACGCGAAATGAAACAAGCAGAAATAAACTATACAACAAAACGATCCAAGAAGATCAACTCCCGGAAAGCTGAGGAAGCCACCGAAGAACGAAGCCAAGCACCACCGAAAAGTGCCACCACGGGCCAGCGGTACAGCAGGACTATCTCCTGTGGGTAGTGCAGACGGAACTTCAATCCCGGATACGGAGTCGCCCTGAGCGCACCACCTCGACCCCAGCCAGTTCCGACTCCAGACTTCACACCCCCAACAAAGAAAGAGACCTCCTAGAAACATCGGAAGCAGAGCCGCAAGCTGCTCGAACAAAACGCCAATAAGATTTCACCTACAAAAATATCGTTTGTCCCTTGCGGGATTTAGGCAAACCCTTTCGGGTGGGTGTACTCAAACCCTTTCGGGATTTTTTTCCAGACCCTTTTGGATAGTTGACCAAAGTTTTTTTTTTCCCCTCAAATCAGCCTTGGCGTGCAAGGTGGAAAAAGCAAACCTTGCACGCCAAGGGAACAACACATGATGTCGGAGAAGGCAGATACACCTTGGCGTGCACAGAAGGTGGAGGGTAGACCCCTACGACGACCGGGAAGCGCGGTGCCGGTGCGGAACCGGGGCCGACGAGGGCGAAACAAGCCAGGGCCAAAGACCACCAAATCGGAATTCGAAAAGGGAGCCGAGGAAAAGCTTGGGGGTTGCGAAAGGCAAAATCGAGGTTGGACGACGGAGGACACCAGCGAGGAGGTGGAGAAACAGATCAGCGGGTGTAATTGGAACGAGGATAAACAAATCGGCGAGTGTAATTGGAATAAAGGAGATGGTGTTGGCTGGTGGGAGGTGAGAGGGAAGCCCACATAGACCAACGAGAAACCGTCGAGATGTGCAGAAGGAGGAGGGTTGAGGCCATCGGAGGTAGAGGGAGTCAAAGGCTGAGGTGGAGCGTCGAGGAAGACCCCAACCGGCGGCAACACAGGCCATGGGGAAGGATAAATCGGTGCACAAAACGACGACTAAAAGCGCAAGACGCCATAAATCGCCCCAAAGAAGTGCACAAGATCAGGAGGAAGAAGGGATAGAAGCCGAATTCGGACAGGATTAAGCCAGATTAAGGCACCAAGATGGTGAATTTGAATGAAGGATTTGCAAAACGAGGTTTGGAGACGAAGAGCGACGAGGCAAATTTGGGGGTGCGTGGGGCTTTGCCCCAGCGCGTTCTTTCTAGCCCCGGAGGGGATTTTTACTGTCGGCAATAACCGTGGATGCAATGCTTTGTATAGTTTCATTAGTTTGTCCCATCTTTTTTTGGTTTTTTTTTTAGTAATCAGCTTTGCTCCATCCTAGTATTTCATGTCTGTTTCCGTTTTCGATCTATGATCCCGTGGAGTTGAACTCCGTGGATTTCAAAGGAGTACTCTATAGAAATTTATCGATCCTAAAAATTAAATTCAAAATTGGCTAAACTAATTTAAATCTAAATCATTTATTTATAATTGAGTGGTAAAGATTTAACCAACTTTACATGGAGTTATTTTAACAACTCTATGAGATCGGAAGTGGTTTCCACAAACTTCCTTTTACTAACTTATCGACTTATCGAGATTCAGATATATCTGATCTCGAATTCTTTACTTAATTAAAAAAAATATTTCAAGTCTAAAATATGTAAGCTTGTGATGCAGAAGAAATGAATGGGGAGAGGAAGAAGATTGAAGAGAGTAAAGGGAGAAGAAGTTGTCATAAATAGGCAGAATAGTTGAGTTCTGTTACAACTCAGCTCGACTATATATAGCTAGCAAATCACAAAGAGGGAAAGTAGAATAGGAAAAATTACATAAGATAGAACAAGTTTATGAAACTTTACATAACTCCCACACCCCCCTCAAGCTAGAGGATGAGAAAGCATTCCCAGATTGCCCAATGTAGATGAATACACATGACCTTTGTGAGCAAGTCTGCAAGCTGCAACTGTGTGGGAACATGTGAAATTGTGATCAAACCTTCAATGATCTTTGATCGAACAAAATGGCAATCCAAGTCAATATTCTTGGTCCTCTCATGGAACACCGGATTCTTTGCTATATGGATTGCTGCCAAGTTATCACACTTCAAGGGAATTGGCAAAATTTCCGTCACCCCCAATTCATGAAACAACCTTGATAGCCATGCCAATTCTGAACAAACACGACACCTTTTTCTATACTCGGCTTCTGTAGAAGATAAATTGACCACATATTGCTTCATTGACTTCCAAGATATAGGACATCCATTAAATGAAACAAAATATTCAGAAATAGAACGCCTTGTGTGATGACATGAAGCCCAATCCGAGTCACAGTAAGCTTGCAAATCAAAATTTGAAGAGGAATTGAAGTGCAGCCCCAAATCTGATTTACCTTTCAGATATATAAGAAGGTGAATTGTAGCTTGATAATGCTCTACTAAAGGTTGCTGCATATATTAACTGAGGTGTTGTATGGTGAAGGAAATGTCAGGACGAGTGTTTGTGAGAAAATTGAGTTTGTCAATCAATTTTCTGTAAGCACTTGCATCTACAGCGATTGAAGATGACGTTGAAGGTTGAAGCTTCACATGTGGATCCATAGGATCTGCTGCTGGAATGAGATCAGCACCACCAAACTCTTGAAGGAGATCCATGAGAAATTTGCTTTGGGTCATGAGCAGTCCAGTAGGTGTATGAATGAACTTGTTATCTAACACAGACTTTAGCCTACTGATTTTCTCTTCATCATTTCTTGTTACGAGTATGTCATCGACATACACTGCTGCAAAAACTTGTGAATTTTGTGAGCACTTTTTGAACAAGGAATAATCATTCTTAGATGATTTATATCCTTGTTCATATAAGAAACTAGATAACTTGGCATATTATTACCTTGACGCTTGCTTTAGACCATAAAGTGATTTGTTTAGTTTACAAACCAATTTATGATCAGGAAGTTGTAGACCTTTAGGAGGCTTCATGGGGACATCCTCATCTAGATCACCGTGCAAAAATGCATTGTTGACATCTAGTTGAGAGATGTTCCATTTCCTTTTAACAGCAACAACAATTAAAGCTCTAACTGTGGTATGTTTGACAATTGGAGAAAAGGTTTCAGTGTAGTCTATACCTTCTTTTTTAGTCCAACCCTTAATCACTAACCTTGATTTGCATCTTTCAATTGTTCCATCAGCTCGAAGCTTAATTTTATAGACCCATTTTCTTGAAATTGGCTTCTTTCATTTTGGTAAAGCAGTTAGAGTCCAAGTGTTCTTCAAATGAAGAGCTTGGAATTCTTTATCCATTGCATCTTGCCAAGATGGATGTAACACAACTTCTTCATATGTTGTAGGTTCTACCAGAGTAATTAATGTTTGGATAAGATTTTTATCCTCAATGCTTAGAGTAGAAAAAGAAATCGATTGTATATCATTATGAGATACAACTGTAGTTAGGGTGTTAGCACAAACAGATTCAGTAAGATCATTTGAAACCACATAATTGCATACATAATCTCTCAAACAACCAGGAGCAACATGATTTCTGTTTGATCTTCTGGTGTTGTGAGGTACATCAGGTTGATGAATAATATTAAAGTTGGTTACAGGTAAATTTCCAACTCCAATTGAACTTGTGTCCAGGATTGATTTTGGTAAAAAAAAAAAATATCATTTGTGTGCAAAACATTTTTGAAAGACTTGAAAGGAAAAAAAATTCATGGAAAATCACATGCCTGGGTACAAATATCTTTTTATCATCCAAAGGCATCACCTTATAACCTTTCTTTCCAAATGGACATCCTATGAAAACACATGGAATAGCTCTAGAAGAGAATTTGTCTCGTCCATGAGCCATTGTGGATTTGTAACATAGGCATCCAAATGATCTTAAATGAGTATAAGTAGGATCTTTCTTAAACAACAACCTAAAAAGTGTTTCCAAGTGTAAAACTTTTGAGGGAAATCTGTTTATCAAATAGGTTATTGTAAGAACACATTCTCCCCAATATGTTAAAGGAATTTGAGATTCAAATGACAAAGCTCTAGCGGCCTCTATCAGATGCTTGTGTTTCCTCTCGACAACTCCATTTTGTTGAGGAGTATGTGGACATGAAGTGTGATGGAGAATGCCTTTGGACTTAAGAAAATCAGAAGCAACAATACTAGAACCTAGTTCAAAGGCATTATCAATTCTCAACACCTTAGGCACAATATGAAATTGATTTTCTACCATTAAAAAAAATGCTTTTATTAAAGAAAAAACATTACTCTTGGTAGACATCAACTGTGTCCAAGTGGATTTAGAGAAATCATCCACTATAGTCAGAAAATACTTATAACCATTATAAGTTGGAGTATTGTAAGGCTCCCAAACATCAACATGTATAAGATCAAAGGACCGAGAAGAAGAAATAACACTCTTAGGAAAAGGTAGTTTGTGTTGTTTTGATCGATGAAAAACATCACAAACCAAATTTTCCATATAAGATTTAGAAACATTAAGGAAAGAAGTAAGTTTCATCACTTTTTTAAAAGGTAAATGGCCGAGTCTAGCATGCGAGGATACAAGGGAATCAACATTACAAGCAGAGATGGCAGGTAAAATCAAAGACTTATCATGATCAGTACATGATGAAACTGAAACTTTACTGTCATGATGAAATGAAGAAAAACATGTAAATCTGAAACTGAAGCTAAAACGTCAGCATTTTGAGCAAGGTCCTTGGTGAGTAGAAATAGTCCAATGAACACAAACTTTTTCAGTGAAAAATGCATAACACTTTATGTGCCTGCACAATTTACTTATGGAAAGCAAATTGTATTTGAATAGAGGAACATATAAGACATTTTGTAATGTTAGGGAAGCAGGAGTAAGTACAGTGCCACAAACATTGATAGGAATGATAGATTTGTTTGGAAGAGCAATTCTAAATGGCTTGGAAAGTAAAAACTTATCCTTGAACAAAGAATCATCATAACACATGTGATCGGCAGCCCCAGTGTCAATAATCCAATTATTCTTGTCAGTTTTGATATCTTTATCTAAAACTGAACAAGAAAATTTGACAAGATTGGAGTTGAAGATATCGGCCATGTTGCAGACTCCAATGTCTAAAGTTGATGCAATAAATTGTGCATTCAATAGAGCCATAAGTTGAGCACACTGGTCTACAGTCAAGCTTGGAATAGTGGGAATATTAGTGTTTGAAGGACCATTAGCAAGCTCCTGAGATGTTTCAGCATTAGCAAAAAAATTCTTGGACTTGTCTTGCTTGAAACCTGGAGGGACACCGTGCAATTTGAAGCACTTTTCAATCACATGGCCTGTTTTCTTGCAATACTGACAAAGCATAGTCTTCTTATCTTCTTGTTCGCCGGTCCGACACTTAGAACCATGACCATTAGAATTGAAGGACGCAAAATCAGAATTGATACTGGGAATCGAAGACATCTCCCTTTGCTTCTCCTCTTGAATCAGAAGAGAATAGATAGTAGAAAAGGAGGGAACCGACGTCATCATCAAGATGTTTCCTCGAATTTGACAGTAAGAATCATTTAAACCCATCATAAATCCAATCAATCATTGTTCTTCCTCAAAATTTTGCAAGAATGGAACAGCACCACAATTGCATACCAGAAACAACTGCAAGGTGAACAATTCATCCCAAAGACGTTTGTTTCTAGTAAAATATGCAGCAATCCCGTCTGAACCTTGCGTAATAGTGCATATGTATCTCTTAACAGAAAAAATCTAAGCGAAATTGGATAAACCATACCTCCTGCAAAGCTCCGACTAGATATCCGACGCCAATGTACTCTAAAGGACACTTTCAGCAATGTCCTTACTCAGAGAATTAAGAATCCAAGAAATAACCATGTCGTTCGCCCTCTGCCATTGACAATACTGAGGATCTGTAGGAACCGACATCGGAATTGAGCCATCAACCAGACCAATCTTGTTTTTCGCAGACAAAGCGATCAACATAGAGCGACACCAACCACCGATTTCGGCCCCGTAAAAGAGCATTGAAACCAGAACTGTCCCCGGATTGTCGGAGGGTTGCAAGTAGAAAGGATGCGTAGCATCGTCTGCAACTGCAAAATTGTTGATGTAGGAGGATGTGTCAAGTATGAAATAAATATAAAATCTAAAAGCAAATTGACTCTCTGTCTCATCAAATAAATACAAGACTTCCTCCCGTTGTAGTAGAAGGTAGCCAGGATCGATCCACGAGGAAGCGTGTTAGCGCCCGCCTTTTCAGTTCAGAAACTCTCGAAATTGACTCAGGAAGCATTCGACATCGACCAGGTAAAACTGTAAAACAGAAGCAAACAGAAACGCAAACGAAGCAAAACAAGCTATGTGAAGTAAAAACCTACTCGACGTCGACTAAGACCTACTCGACGTCGACTAGATCTGGTCGATTTCGAGTAAAAAAACAGAATCAAACATGCGACTTTAAATTGCAATAAATCGAAAGTAAACACGAAATTGGGAATAAAAATAAATAAACTAAAATACTTCCAAGATTGGGGTTTCAATGCCACAATGATAACCATGTATGGATTATGCAAAGATATAAAAGATTATGCATTTTCATCAAATAACTTTCGTGATTAACAAATAGAAATATAGAGGTTTTTGCATAAACCCTAATTGTTACTAACCTTTTTTACATAATTAATCCAAGTTTGCATTAAGATCACTTTCGCTTCAATAATATAAATAAGGATCACCTTCGACTGTCGCAAAAGAATCATGCTCATAGGGATAGAAGAGGAAATCACATATAAAAAATCATACCTTTATCGCTTAACCCTACATGGCCACAGTCGGGCTCACCTCGACCCCAGAAGTAGGGTGACTACTCACTCTTCATCATCAAAAGGCTGATCAATAATAAAAGGTAAGTAAATTGCATTAATGAAAATAAAAAAAAAAAGCTTACAACCGATCGAAGCCAATTCCGCTCTCGCCAAACAAAACCTCTCTCGGCTCCAAGCTCTCTCTAAACTCTCTAACTGTAGTGTTGTTTGTAAATTGGAATCATTAAAAAACCAGCCCCTAGGGCTTTATTTATAGTGTTCAATCCCCGCCATCCAAGGAAAGAATATCCTATCTATATCTAAAAAATTGTCTATCTAAAGACTTACGATAAATGTTGATAAATAAAGGAAATCAAACAAATAAATTCCCTTGGGTAAATATGGGAAGTAACTAAAGTTGATAAATATCTTCCATCTTGATAGAATATCCTTTGCTTCATGTGGAACATATCCAAATCGGAATTCAGACTCAGACGACTCAAAATCGGGTTTTGGGGGTTACTCGATATCGACCAACTTAGGTCGATATCGACCTTGTCTTCTCAGCTCACTTGATCTCGGCTTCTAAAATGGATTTCGACATGTCTTGACTCGATATGTATCGACCAAAGGCAGTCGATATCGACCTCTTCAACGTTGCTCCCAGTGTCTGGTCGATTTATGGCATTCCTAGTTGGTTTGATATACTCGATATCGACCAAATTAGGTCGATATTGACCTCTTTGCATTGACAACCCTCAACATTCTGCATCCGTCTTGAAACGCACTTTCCCGAGTCCTCGTTCGTTCGATTAACGCATATGAATATGCGTTGGAACGCTCTTTTCGAGGGATATAACTCTCATGAAGACATCAGAACTTGATTAAGAATGATGAATGACGAAAAGTGGGCTTTTCTCCAGCTGCACCATCCTTAGCTTCTTCATGACTTTCCTTTAAGCTCCAAAGTGCGTTCGATTTCTGCGAAATATAACAAAAAACTTATGTACACCTCCACAATTGGCAACTAAACATAAACTACACAGATTCTGTATTATTCTAACCCAAATGTATTAAATGCATGCAGAAATTGTTATAAAAGTCAATATAAAACATGACAAAATAGGCTCATATCAGAAATCCATATTGCAAGAAACGAAATCGAGCAATCGTCGAAAAACGAAATCGAGAAATTCGTTGAAACAGAAGACAACGAAGAGAAATCGAGCAAGAAAACTCGAATCAGAGATCAAATGCGGAAGACAAAAAGAAACAGATTCAAGATCTCTCTGATACCATGTAGCTAGAATTTGTAAGCTTGTGATGTAGAATAAATGAATGAGGAGAGGAAGAAGATTGAAGAGAACAAAGGTAGAAGAAGTTTTCATTGATAGACTGAACAGTTGAGTTCTGTTACAACTGAGCTCGACTATATATAGCCAGTAGCTCACGAAGCGGGAAATTAGAATAGGAAAAATTACATAAGATGGAACAAGTTTATGAAACTTTACATCACTCCCACATCAAGTCCGTTGCAATGAAATCTAGCCTAAAATCTCCGGCCTAAATCTTTACTATTGCATAAATGAGATTAATTGATGTGTGTTGGAAAGAGGAAATAAACAATCAAAATCAAAGGAATATAACTCGTACGTACTTTGGTCAAGCTAAATTTGAATAATTCATGGGTTCCATTGAAATGCCTCTTGTCTTACTTACAGATGATGTTGCATTGCTCTGGTGAGTATATGCCAGGGAGCCAACCCTTATCTTTTAAAGCTTTAACTTCTATTAATCCAAGATGTCGGTGTGAGCTAGATTTTCCATATATAGATCTTGCTTTGCACATCGCTTTCTTGTAGATGATAAAGATGATTTTAGTTCTCATCCTGCCAAACAATTTTAATGACATTTTTTAAATTAAGAAATTGATGTTGATGTTATTACATTAACCGGTTTAAGTTTTATTTTTAGTCAAAGCCGGGTTTATTACAAGATGGTTAGTAAAGCCTCTTGCTAGTCACATGACTATCATCGGCTATATAAGCCAACCCCTTCCTCCTTCCTCTGTAACGATTTCTATTAAATTGAAATAAAAACTAAAAGCTTCCGTTATCAGATTCAATGGCTTCCATAGTTCTAGCTCTCTGTTCTTGATCTCGATTCTCAATTCTGAAATGGTATCGGAGCATGCGAAGCTAATATAGATCTGCAATCAGGTTTTTCCGATTCTATTTCTCTTTATGTGGTTATTCCGCATATTACTTTGAAGTTCTTGATCGATTATGGATGGTCAAGAAGCGAATCAAATGAATGCCAATGATGTTATGTATTTGCATCACTTGGATCATCCGAGTTACAAATTGTCAACTCATCTTCTAAACGAAACTAATTACAACCATTGAGGCGCGCGGTTGAGGTGTCTTTGGTTACTAAGAACAAGATCAGTCTTGTAGGTGGAACTTTCCAGATTTCTGCAGAGACGACGCTTCACTATGCTAAGTGGCGTAGGTGCAACGGAATGGTCGTAGCGTGGCTTCTGCACTCGGTGCAGAAAGAGATTTCTGAGACGCTTTTGTATTTTCGTACTGCTGGAGAGATCTGGGAGGAGTTAAAGATGCGCTTTGGTTCTCTGAATAGTACTCGGATGTATCAGGTACAGAAGGAGATGTTTAACATTTCTTTGAATGGATCATCTATTACTTCCTATTTCTCAAGATTGAAGAAATTGTGGGATGAGTATATGGATCTGGTAGAGGCACCTGTCTGTGTTTCTTGTGGATCTGTGAATCCAGTTTCTAGGTCATTCGTCAATCAACATGTCATCCAATTTCTTGTTGTTTTGCCTGACACTTACAATGGAGTTCGAACAAATATCTTGTTGATGAAACCAACTCCAAATATTGCTATTGTCAATCGTATACTTATTGATGAAGAAGGCCAGAGGGGTCTTAACAATTCTAGTTCAATTACTAATGTTACTGCAACTTTCAATGCGTATCAAAGACAAGGTAATAAATCTGGTAATTCTCCGGCTGACAGTGGATCTCAGTTTGGCCGGTTCAAAAATCAAAAGAGTAACAATCAAACTGGGAATCAAGATGGTAGACATTTGGGAATCAGAATGGTCAGAAAGCGAAGGACAATTATTTTTGTGATCATTGTAAAGTTGCTGGCCATTCTATTGATAGATGCTTTAAAGTTCATGGATATCCTCCTAATTTCAAGGGGTATCGATTAAAGAAGTTTGCATATAATGTGAATGTGGAGGGAGACAACCCTGATGCTGCACATTCTCTGACTAAAGGGCAATATGAACAAGTCTTGGCTTTTCTGAGTAAGGAAAGCACTGGAGAAGATACCAATATGGTTGCAGGTACCAAATTTTATTTTAGTGTCTTTGGTAGTGATCATAGTTGGGTGATAGATAGTGGTGCAACTCATCACATTTGTCTCACATTATCTATGTTTCAAATCAAGTTTTTAACTTACCCAGCTGTATAACTGTGCCTAATGGATAGCAATCTAAGATTTGTCATATGGGTTCTATTGTGTTACAAAATCATATTGGATTACATGGTGTGTTACATGTGCCTGAATTTGCTTATAACTTGTTGTATGTCAGAAAGTTTGTTCATGATTTAAAGATATACATGTTGTTTACTCCCTCTCAATGCTTGATACAAGACCCTACATGAACAAGCCACAAGTGCTTGGTGAAGTGTCAAAGGGACTGTATCTTACATCTCTCAAGAGCAATGTTGATATTGTTGACAAAGATGCATCTATTTTTCTGTCTTCTGTTTTTAGTTTAGATAAATCTTTTCAATGTAATAATGCTCGAGTTGTATATTTAGATTTGCGGCATTGTAGGCTTGGGCATATGCCGTTTGATAAGTTTTTTCATTTCCCTTTCTTAAAGACTCTTGTAAACACTGAGAAACATCATGTTTGCAAGGTCTGTCCTAAGGCCAGACAACAGAGATGTTCTTTTTTTCTGAGAGTTCAATAAAACCCTTGGCTTGTTTTGAGTTGATTCATGTTGATATATGGGGTCCATATAAAACTCTAACTCATAATGGTTTTAGATATTTTTTTAACTATTGTGGATGATTTTTCTAAAGCTTCATGGACACATTTAATTGCTGCTAAGGGTAATGCTTTTTCTCTATTAAAGTATTTTGTTGCTTTTGTGGCAAGACAGTTTTATGCTAAGGTAAAAATTATAAGATCTGACAACGGTATGGAGTTTTGCAGTTATGAGGCACAAGAGTTTTATCTTTAGAATGGTATATGGTACATCAACCTACTTGTGCTCACACTCCACAACATAATGAAGTAGTGGAAAGGAAGCACAAGCATTTGTTGGAGACGGCTATAGCACTTTTGTTCTAGTCCAATCTCCCTATACAGTATTGGGGTGAATGTGTGCTAACTTCTACTTATTTGATTAATAGGTTTCCATTGTTTCCTATTCAATTTAGAACTCCATATCAGATGCTATTCAATAAGGATCCAGATTATGCAATGTTAAGATCTTTTGGTTGTTTATACTTTGTCAGTACTAACAAGTGCAACAAGTCTAAGTTTGACTCCAGAAGCAATCCCTGCATTTTTATGGGATATCCTCATGGTACTAAAGGTTATAAGTTTATGGATTAAAAATTTCATAAGATTTTCATATCCATAGATGTTCAATTTCATGAATTACAGTTTCCTTTTCACAAAATTTATTTTGACAAAAGCATTCTTTTACCAAATATTATGCATGACAGTCTTGACTCATTTTTTCTTCCTGATAGTGAGATCATCAATGAGAATGTTGAGCTTAATGATAACATGAATAATAGAGTTTCAGATAACAACTCTTCAACAAGTCATTCTTCTAATGACAATGACAGTTCCTCAACAACCAATAATGAAGAGCAGATGCAACAGATTGTGCAAAGATCATCAAGAGTTCCCATCCAACCAATTCATTTGCAAGATTACATATGCAATTTTGGTTCAAATTTTGAATTGTTTCCATTAATGTCTGGATTCCATGAATCATTTTTATCTGTTGACAGTTCTCAATCATGTGTAACTCAGCATCTATGCACATTTCAATTGATCTGATTGAACTTAACACCTTTATCAAAGCTTCTAAAAATCCACATTCGATTTAAACTATGGATAAAGAGATAGATGCATTACAATCTAATAAAACTTGGGTATTAGTTGACCTTCCAGCAGGTAAAAAGCCCATGTGATGCAAATGGGTGTACAAAATCAAGCTAAAGGCAGATGGATCCATCGAGAGGTACAAGGCAAGGTTAGTGGCAAAAGGATACACTCAACGGTATGGCATTGACTATGATGAGACTTTCTCACCAGTAGTAAAGATGTCAACTGTAAGAGAATATATGCCTTAAAACAAGCTTCAAGGCAATGGTTCAAAAAGTTTATATGACCATGCCTTAAGGGGTACCTAATCCCACTAACAAAGTTTGTTTGCTAAAAAAGTCATTATATGGCTTAAAACAAGCTTCAAGGCAATGGTTCAAAAAATTATATTCTACTTTGATTGAGTTTCAATTCATACAGTCAAAGTATAATCCTTCATTGTTTATTTCTCATAAAAATGGACATCTAACTATTGTTGCAATATATGTAGATGACATAATTGTTGCAGGTTCGTATTTGTCTCAACTTACAGGGCTCAAGCAACATCTTCATGAGTTGTTCAACATTAAAGATTTGGGAAAGTTGAATTACTTCTTCGGCATAGAAGTGATTCAATCAGATGGCGCATTGGCACTTAGCCAAATAATTTTTTGTTAAGAGATTCTCAAGGAGGCTAATATTGAAAATCAAAGACATTGTGTTACACCTTTGCCTTTAAATTTCAAGTTTCATTCACCTGATTTAAATAATCTGATTTCTGATCCCACAAGTTACAAAAGTCTAGTTGGGAAATTGAGTTACTTAACAAACACAAATCCAGATATCTCTTTTTCCGTACAGGTCTTAAGCCAATTTCTTCAATCACCCGATGTCACACATCAAGCTGCACTGTGCCATCTACTGAGATATGTGAAAGGCACTCCACACTATGGAATTAAGCTTCAAAAAGGTTCAACAATAGAGCTCCAGACAGTCTCTTATTTTGATTGGGCTTCATGTCCAATATCAAGGAAAACAGTCACTGGTTATGTAGTCTTATATGGAAACAATCCAATTAACCACTTGGAATTCAAAGAAGCAAGCTACTGTCTCAATAAGCTCTTCAGAGGCAGAATACAGATTGATGAGTCAAACAACAGCCGAAGTTACATGGTTGGTAAACATCTTGCAAGAGCTTGGAGAATTATATTTGAAGCTTGTCACTCTAAATCAGGACAATAAATTAGTAATTCAGATAGCTCGAAACCCAGTCTTCAATGAGCGTACGAAGCATATAGAGATCGACTGCCACGTTATCAATTTCAGAATTGAGAATCGTGATCAAGAACAACATGCTAGAACTATGGAAGCCATTGAATCTGATAACGAAAGCTTTGAATTTCTGTTTTCAATTGAATAAAAATCGTTACAGAGGAAGGGGTTGGCTTATATAGCCGATGACAGTCATGTGACTAGCACGAGGCTTTACTAACCAACATGTAATAAACCCGGTTTTGACTTAAAATAAAACATAAACCGATTTATGTAATAACATCCCCCCTTAAACTGGTGGTAGATCTTGTAGATGCATCCCTAGTTTGCTCAAAAGCGTCTTGTGATGTGCAGCAAGTACGATCTTTGTCAAGATGTTGGCTAATTGATTTTGAGTGGGAAGGTAAGTGAGTTGTAGAAAACCATCCTTCACTTTTTCTCTCGTAAAGTGACAATCGGTCTCTATATGCTTCGTACGCTCATGGAAAATTGGGTTTCGAGCTATATGAATTGCTGATTTACTGTCACAATTCAGAGTGGCAGGCTTCAAATCTGATTCTCCAAGCTCTTGCAAGATGTTTACCAACCATGTAACTTCAGCTGCTGCTTGAGTCATCGATCTCTATTCTGCCTCTGAAGAGCTTCTTCAGACAGTAGCTTGCTTTTTCGATTTCCAAGTGATTGGATTGTTGTAGTATAAGACTAAATAACCAGTGACTAATTTCTTTGATATTGGACATGAAGCTCAATCAGAATAATAGAATGCCTAGAGCTTTATTGTTGAACCTTTCTAAAGCTTAATTCCATAGTGTGGAGTGCCTTTCACATATCTCAATAAATGACATAGTGCAGCTTGATGGGTGACATCGGGAGATTGAAGAAATTGGCTTAAGACCTGTACAGAAAAAGAGATATCTGGACCTGTATTTGTATAAGTAACTCAATTTCCCAACTAGACTTCTATAACTTGTAGGATCAGAAATCATATTATTTAAATCAGGTGAATGAAGCTTGAAATTGAAAGGCAAAGGTGTAAGACAGTGTCTTCTATATTCAATATTAGCCGACGTCTTGACAAGTATCTTACCTGATGCACATCACAAGACACTTTTGAGCAAAATGGGGATGCCTCTACAAGATCCACCACCCGTTTAGGGGGGGGGGGGGGGGGGGGGGTTACATAAACCGGATTATGTTTTATTTTTAGTCAAAACTTGGTTTATTACATGTTGGTTAGTAAAGCCTCGTGCTAGTCATATGACTGTCATCGACTATATAAGCCAACCCTCTCCTCCTTCCTCTGTAACGATTTCTATTCAATTGAAACAGAAATTCAAAGCTTCCGTTATCAGATTCAATGGCTTCCATAGTTCCAGCTCTCTGTTCTTGATCTCGATTCTCAATTCTGAAAGTTGATGTGTGATTTTAATTTAATTATAACTTACTAATTTGTGTTTTTCCAAGTCGATTTATCATTTAATCCCAAAGTTTTATTGAATTTCAGACAGTTTATTTCACACTCTTGGCGGATCTTCTATCTGCAATGAGAATTTGCTCTTCGGATAATCTAGAGAAAAGCTATCTTTTTTTATCAAGGTAAAGATTTTAAATAACAGACACACCAGTGTCGGCTAAAGCGAGGAGCCGAAACAAATGACAGGTGGGTAACTGTCATGAAACTAACAAGCTGTAACTACATAAATATCCTAAGCCAAATCAAACAAAGCAAAGAAATGCCAACACTACTAAAAAAACAGGAAATAGCTACAGATGGTTAGCCACGGATTATAGGCGACCCTATATTCGTGGTCATTAGCGATGACATTGGCCACGATTGTTCCTGACCGTGGCTATATTTGTGGCTAATAGTCATCCTGGTATGACATGCCAAAACATTCGTGGCTATTAGCAACGACCCAAATGTCCGTAGCTGATGTCGTGGCTCGATATGTGTCAATGTCAGTAAATAGCCACGAATAGGATTGTTGTGGCTGTTTTCGACGCTGATATGGCCATAAAACAATATCCGTCGCTAAATCCGTGGCTATTAATCATCGGAAATCAAATGAATAAATGTGGTGAGTGCGCCTTGGGTCACTAATTGTAGGTGGGCCGGATATATATCATGAATGGGCTATCCGATGAGACTCAATCCGTGGCTAAATCCGGGTACAAACTCTCTCAAAATTTATGGGCTCCGCCCATTAAGCTAGTGAAAGCCCAATTATCTTAGTTCAGACCATTGAATGAAGTGGTGATTTAGCGACGATTGAATCCGTGGCTAAATCCGTGACTAAATCAACCCAAATATGACTACGTTTTTCCCGATTGGCCCAATGACGGGCCCAAATATGACTATGAAATTTTTTATATAAATTAACAAGTGTTGAAAAAAAATATATTAACTAAATAATAAATTTTTTATAAGAATATTATAAGGTTATGTTTTGAGGAAAACACATATAAATGACTAATAAATGTTTAATAAAACCTTATATTAAGTAATTAATTCTTATTAGAACACTATAAGAGTATGTTTTGAGGAAAATTGATATAAGTTACTAATAAATGTTAAATAAATTAACCTTATATTGACTAATAAATTCTTATTAAAATATTATAAGGGTGTTTTGAGGAAAACTCATGTAAGTGTCTAATAAATGTTTAATAAAACATTATAGTAAGTAATAAATTCTTATTAGAATACTATAAAGGTATGTGTTGAGAAAATCTCATAAAACTAACAAATAATTGTTTAATAAAACCTTATTCTAACTAATAAATTCTTATTAGATTACTATAGTATAAGGGTATGTTATGAGGAAAATTCATATAAGTGCCTAATAAATATTTAATAAAACATTATAGTAAGTAATAAATTCTTATTAGAATATTATAAGGGTATCTTTTGATGAAACACATATAAGTAACTAATAATTTTTTAATAAAACCTTTTACTAACTAATAAATTCTTATTAGAATACTATAAGGGTATGTTATGAGGAAAACTCCTATAAGTAACTGTTAAAACCTTATATTATCTAATAAATTCTTATTAGAATACTCTAAGAGTATGTTTTGAGTAAAACTCATATAAGTAACTAATAAAACCTTATATAACTAATAAATTCTTATTAGAATACTCTAAGAGTATGTTTTGAGTAAAACTCATATAAGTAGCTAATAAAACCTTATATTAAGTAATAAATTATTATTATAATACTCTAAAGGTATGTTTTGAGGAAAACTCATATAAGTAACTAATAAAACCTCATAGGGTAAACTGTAGAAAACCACCCCTTAAATATGTCATATTGCCCAAAACCACCCCTTACATGCTTAATTACCGTAAACCACCCATTAAAACAAATTTGTTTGCAAAAAAACACCTATGTTGCTATTCTGTTTGAGATCTGTTTAAAATGAATGAAAAGACTCATTTACCCCCATTTTCTTATATATGCTCTCGGAGTCTCTGGATGTATATCCCATTCTTCCGGCTTCCTCCTCCATTCTTCTCTGTTCAGGTGAGCGTTAAACTCCCCCCAAACATCCGACCAAATCACCGATCCAACCACAGGTAAATCTTTGTCGACCAATCCGCCCAAACTTGCATTCGACATCCAAGTACAAGGGTACAGCCACCATTCGCCTTCATTGTCGTGGGGTCGAACACCACTGGCTTCATTGTATACCATCTCTTCACTACACGTACTATTCGGTCTTCTGATTCTTAAATACCTCAAACGTTAATCCACATCTTTGTCCCAAATTTGAGAAACATTAATTTCCACCACTATTGTTCTTATGAACCCGAAACCCTAATTTCAAAAATTGGATGATTTTTGTTTTATTTTGACATGGAAATTAATCGATTCAAGAATTTGAACATGAAATTCATCAAAGCCCTAATTGTATTTGACCTTTCATTGTCGTTCTACGTGATTTCGAATTTTTGTGTTTTTACATTTTTTGTATGCATTGATTTCAAGAGTTTGTTTGTGTTTTGCTTCGTTTGGGGTTTAGCTTTGGTTTTCCAAAAGAAATTTGCCCCCTCTTCATAATCTTAAGCAAGAGGTCTGACCATCAGACCATATGTTTTTATTTACGAAGATGGAGAATTACTGCAAGTTTGATACTTTATGTGTGTAAAGTGGCATTCAAGTGAAAATTGGATACTTATATAAGGGTATTTTAGCCATTTTGATTTAAATTTAAACAGAACCTTAACGGAGTAAAAGTGTGGGTGGCATTTTGCTAACAGAGATGTTTTAACGGGTGGTTTACCGTAATTTTATATGACCTATTTAAGGGGTGGTTTTCTGCAGTTTACCCAACCTTATATTAAGTAATAAATTCTTATTATAATACTATAAATGTATGTTTTGAGTAAAACTCATATAAGTAACTAATAAAACCTTATATTGACTAATAAATTCTTATCAGAATACTATACGAGTATGTTTTTGAGTAAAACTCATATAAGTAACTAATAAAACCTTATCCGCTTCAGAACTAATAAAACCTTATATTAACTAATAAATTCTTATTAGACTACCCTAAGAGTATGTTTTGAGTAAAACTCATTTAAGTAGCTAATAAAACCTTATATTAAGTAATAAATTCTTATTAGAATACTATAAGGGCATGTTTTGATGAAAACTCATATAACGTAACTAATAATTGTTTAATAAAACCTAACACTAACTAATAAATTCTTATTAGAATACTATAAGAGTATTTTTTAAGGAAAAATGATGTAAGTGACTGATAAATTTTTAATAAAACCATATATTAACTAGTAAATTGTTATTAGAATATTATAATAGTGTGTTTTGAGGAAAAATAATATAAGTGACTAATAAATGTTGAATAAAACCATATATTAACTAATAAATTCTTTTTATATGATTTTTTTTATACCAAACCTATAAATATTAAAATTGATACTTAAAAAATTCGGATAAGATACGGGTTGAACCAGTTTAATGATGTTGGGTAAAATCTTTATAAAAATATAGGTATCTAATTAAATTTGATAAATGTTATTATTTGAAATATATATTTTATAATAAATAGTTGTATTGATAGATTTTTTTTATAGATATAAATCGTGGAAAAAAAATACACCATCGAAATTAATTTACCGCCCAATATATGTTTGAGCGGTAAATTTCCCACCCAAAATTTTGGCCAAAATTTAAAGCGCCTCCGACCCTACTTTTTCATTTTCTATCTCCAGTCCCCACGCCGCTTCACAAACCAGAGGCGCCATCCCCATCATTCCTCTTTTCGTCTTCCATCTCCCTCTCCGTCATTCCTCTTTGTTTGAGACCCATTACCGGCCACCTTGTCGGCCTCCATAGTCCACACTTATCATCGACCATTGCTCGCCACCAACAATCCCCCAACCTCGCCATCTCCAAAAACTCTATCGTCGTGTGGCCCTTCTTCACCGCAAGCAGATCTGAAACGAAAAGAAACAACAATTCGGTGGTTTCTTGCTCAAATTCTCGGCATGTTCGGCCTCCCATGGTGACGCCTCCTGGTCGGACATTCTTCCCTTCCTCAAAGATTCAGATCTGGAGGTTTCGTGTATGTATATAATGTTTCACGAAATTTGAATCTGCCAAATCGATTTTCAGATCCGGCGGTTTCACTTCCTCAAAGCTTTAGATCCGACGGCTTCCCTTCCTCCAAGCTTCGGATCCGGCTGTTTCCCTTCCTCAACCGCCAACGCCGCGAGATATTTCTCTCCCTTCTTCTCATTCCCGTTTTCAGAAATTTGAATCTGCCATTTATTCAAACTCTTCTTTTTCTTTGATTGTTGCGTAGATCACATCTCGTATAAGGGATCCCATAGACCTTCGCCGTGGACCCTTGCCAGCCAACGGTGCTCCTCGAAATTTCTCCTCGCTACATTCTTATCTCCCTACCGACCAATTTCTAGGGTTCATAGAGTTTAGCGATTTTTCTTTATGTATTCTGAAATTTGTTTCTTTCTCTGTGTTTACCAGCATAAATTCATCTTGCATTCATCCTCTGGTTCGATGTGTTTGAGGCTTCGGAGGTATGATTTTGTGTTTGATTTTTTGGGGCTTTGAAAGCTCTTTATGAGTTTGGGGCTTTTCCGGTTTTTTGGTGTATTGATTTGGTTTATTGAATTTGATATGCAGGGCTTGTTCAGGAGTAAAGCTCTTTATGAGTTTGAGGATTTCACTTGGACAAAATCAGCTCTCAATTAGATTATTGCAATTTTTTTTTTGCAAGATCTCTATACTCAATGAGTTATGTTTGTTTCCCCTTTCCATTAATATTTTTTTGACCTACTTATAATATATGAAATTCATTTATGTATTTATATATATTTTTCATATCATATGTGTGTGTGTGTATATATATATATATAATGTTTCTAAAATATGAGGATACAAAATTTGCTACAAAATCATGAAACAAATGAAAATCGGCATTACCCACGACTTTAGCCTCAAAAATAGCAATGACACGAACTTAGCCACGATTTTAGCTACACCCATTCCTTATTTGCAACAATGAAATCAGCCACGACCTTAGCTACAAATTCAGCAATGGCCTAATTCCGAAGCTGATTTCGTTGCCTTAGCCACGAGATTCAAATGTCCATCACTAGCCACGGGCTTAGCCACGACCTGACAATTCGTTGCTAAATCCATTGCTAAACAGCCGTCGTCATGAGTCACGAGGCATATGGCTACGGATGGCCCACCCGTGGTCATTCGTGGCCAATGTCGTGGCTCTTTTCCGTAGCTATTTCCTGCGTTTTTAGTAGAGCTGGCAATACCCGACCCGACCCGAGAAAACCGATCCGATTGATCCGACCCGAACCCGTCCGACACCCGAATAATTGGAAAAAAAGTTTGGATCCGAGACCGACCGACCCGATTCGAGTTAAGCCCGAACCCGAAAGCAATCCGAACCCGGTAAGAACCCGAACCCGATTATATCCGAATGGACCGATCCGAAATCAACCCGAAACCCGAAATTGCCCGACTCGAGCATATCCGAAACCCGAAATTACCCGAACCTGATTATACCCGACACCCGAAATAACCAAAACCCGATTATAGCCGAAATCAACAAAAATCTTAGCATTTTCCCTAAAATACTCAAAACAACCCAAGTATTTGATTACTTAATAATGGATCATATTCATATAGTATAATTAAATATAATTTTATACTCCCTCCATTAAAAAAGTAGTTTTTTAGGATTTTTTAAGACGCCCAAACTATATAAATACCAATTTTTTGTTATTTTTATAATTTCGTAGTTATGAGTAATAAGTATGAAATTAATATTAAAAATAATATTTTATATGATTTTGGCTTTTTTAAAAAATATTATAAAAAAGTGGGAAGACTTATAATTTTTTAACGAATGTAGTATTGATTAAGAATTGATAAACATTAGCTTAATCTATATAGAAGGATACCTATCTCAAAGGTAAAAAAAAATTGATTTGTTTTATCCAATATGATTCTTGCGGGTTCGATTTGACTGAACTCAATTCAACCAAAATCTTGTGACCAAAACCCGATTCACCCGAACCCGCTTAGACCGAAACTCGATTCACCCGAACCCGTTTAGACCGACACCCGATTAACACAAACTCGATTAGACCGAAACTCGATTCGCCCGAACCGAATAGGACCCGAAAACCCGATTGTATCCGATAAACTAATGCCCGAATAAACCCGACCCGAACCCGATCAGACCCGAATTGTTATCACACCCGATATCAACCCGAGTCCGATATGACCCGAAACCGAATAACCCGACCCGACTCGCCCGATTGCCACCTCTAGTTTTTAGTAGTGATTATTTTTATTTATACAGAAGCTTGCCCATCTTAATTTGATCTACTTTCTTTTTTATTTTGCATTTAACTAAATTTTTCTTTTTAAATGATTTAATCTTGTACCCATTTTAAACTAATTTAACGAACTTTATATTTTCAACCTTAGTAACATCACTATTTTTTATTTTTTTAATATAATAATTTTGTGTATTATCTATTGCGAATTCAGCTAGCCCATCCAAAATTTTACTAGTTTTGTGGCTGCAGACGTGTGGAGCGTATGAGGTACATTCCTCTCACGAACAGAAGGTAATGCACGCTTCCAATGTAAACCATCATCTTAATTCATTTATGATTCTTTGTATAATTGGGTCGTAAGATTGAAACAGGCGCCTAGAATGCTCTGGCCATGTTTTCGCAAACATCCTGTGGAACGTTCTAGCAGTTGATCTCACCTCACTAATTGCATCTCCAACACAACACTTGATGAGGTCTTCATAGACCTAGTGTTGTATGGGATCATTTTAAAGCATACGAAAAAAATTGAGAAAGCTGTAAAAAAAGTTGATGGAAAGACATTGGAGGTCATTCAAAAAAGATTTGGTGACTTTAATTTGCACATTTGCTACTTGCTATTTTTGGAGTTAATTGTATTGTTTTTTTTTTATGAGGGACACCGATACCATCCCGTCCAATGAGGGACAAGACCATATGAGATTTGAAAAAAATAATTCAATACCATCCCGCGAAAAATACACCGGAAGGGACACAAAATTATCCTAATCCCGTCCTGTCCCTTCACATGCTCACCCGTAATTTTTATTTCTATGAATTTGGTTTTTTCCCTTTTGCAATACTTTTCATTCATACCATTTTTCAATTAAAATATCATATTTAAATCAAAATTTATAGTTTTCTTTAAATATTTTTCATAAAAGTATTCATTATATATGCTACAAATATATTTAAAAAATTTTACTGATGTTTATTCATATGAATTTTTTTTATTGTAAATGTCATATTTAAACAATAATTTATGGGATTTTTTTTTGCAATACTTTTCAGTCTCACTAATTTTTGCCATTTAAAAATGGCTTATTTTAAAAAAAAATTATATTTTTCTGTCAATATTTTTTTTAAAAAAAATATTTATCATGCTATACATATATCTATAAAAAATATTTATTAAATTGTATTTTATATATAAATTTTTACCCTAAAAAGATCATATATTAAATTACAATTTATGCTTTTCATTTAATATCTTTTTTAAAATTTATTCCTTACCTATACCGGAAAAAAAATCTCTAAAACAAATTTTTTGCCATCTTTCTAGAAAATCCTAGACTCGCATCTGATCATACGTATGTGAAATAATTCGCTATGAAAAGTAAAAATGACAAAGAAATAATGCACAATATAGACTGTACAAGGAGACAAAGTATATACATGTTTTGCTTTTTGCTTCTTTTGATAGAAGGGTAATAAGATTCGCATTCTTGTTCACCTAGATGATGGTAGATCCTAATTTTTTTGTTTTTTTTATTAAGAAAGAATTCGGGTGAGCATGCTCTACCCAGCAGCATCCTTGCGGATGAGGTTAAGGAGACCTGAATTGTTGTAAATATCGGTATCTCAGGCAGAGTTGCAAATATGTGCAACCTTATCCTCCACTTTATTTTCCAAACGGGGAACATTAAAGAAGGATACTTCTTTCATAGACGATAATAACAGTTTTACATCTGACAGTAGGAGCTCAATTTCCCATGGGAATATAGTGTGCTTATTTTGATGATTAATGATTATGGAGGAGTCACACTCGATGTGGATTTTCTCAATACGGAGTTGAATGGCCCGTCGGATACCTAGTTTTAAAGCACGCGCTTCAACTTTGAGTGAACTTTGAAAACCAAGTTTCTAAAAGCTTATGTTGATCGGTCAGCCTTCCCAATCCCGGATAACTGCACCCGTCGTGATGCCCTTATTAGTTAGCAAAGAACCATCAAAATTCAGCTTGAAGATTCCAATTGGAGGTTTACGCCATTTAGTATACATACCCTTTTTCCTTTTGACTTGGTGCCTGTTTGCTCTAGACAGTGATGTGAGATCCATGTCTAGAGCAAATTCTAGTTTGTCCATTTTTTTCCACTCGAGAATTTGAGGTCTTTCGAAGTGAAGTGTGGTAGCCCCTTGTGGGATAGGAATCTTCCTAAAAACGAGTTGGTTCCAAGTGTACCAAATATTCCACCAAATGAATGCAAACTGAACTTTAGCCTCAGTACTGAGGTTGCATCCAAAGAATGAGATAATAGATTTTATGTCCCGACTTTGATAGACCATGTTATAAAGAGTCGAGGTAATTCCTTGAGGGAATTGGTGAAGAGAACGGGCAAAAGGATATTCAAGTAGGATGTGGACTTCGTCCTCGGCCGCACTGTTACATAGGCTGCAAGTGAAGGGCACAGAGGCACCCCTTGAAGCAAGCCTAGAAGTAGTTGGGAGACCATCCTGACAAATTTTCCATAAATTTTTTTTATCTTTGGCGGACCGTCAATTTTCCAAATCCAGACATTAATGTTTACTACGCCGGATGATTACGAAGTGATAAGCTTGTAAGCACTCGACGTTGTGAACCACCCAGCCTTATCGGGCCACCAATATAGGCGATCCTCAAAGGAGGATATGGGCATCAGGATGTCCATTATTTATGTGACAATATTTGTGGCTAACACATTATGAAGTTTCCCCGACCACCAGCTACCGTCCAAAATGTAGTAGCTAACCTTTTCATCTGCATTAATGTTTCGGGGGCAGTCTTTCCGAGACTGCAGGGAGGAAGTGGTAATCTAGTTATCTGTCCAAAGTTTGATAGATTTGCCATTTCCAACTGACTAGATAAGACCGGCCTTAAATTTATCAATTGGAGAGATTAGTTTCGCCCATTGCTAGGACATATCCCCACCTTTCTTGTAATCAAAGATGGAAGCAGATTGTAAGTACTTATGTTTAATCAGCGTGATCCAAAAAATATTTTCCATTGTAACTTCATTTGGAGGGCCTCATTTATATCTTTTGATGTTCTGAGGCCTAAACCGCCACACTTTTTTGGTCGACAAACCCTGTCGCAATCCATAAGCGGCTGCTATTATAGGTCTTTATTCCAGAAGAATTTTCTATTAATTTGATCTAGCTCTTTATGTATTGAGCTTGGTAGCATGAAATTATGCATAATGTATTCCGGTTTAGCAGAAAGGTTTGAGTTGATTAAGACTGCTCGACCTTGTTGAGAAAAGGTGATCGCACGCCACTTGCAGAGCTGTTCTTTAGACTTACAAAAAATATCTTCAAATATATTTTTGTTTACTCTGCCATTAATAATAGGGCAACCGATATATTTTTCCAGCGAGCTTTTGTTAGTAATATTCAAGCAATTTCGTAGCTCAGTGATTCTAGTGTTGGATATACCTTTAGTGGTTTGGACACTCGACTTATGGTAATTAACGTTTTGTCCAAAAACTTTACAATAAGCATCAATTATTGCTTTAACTTTCTGTCCAGCATCCACGCTGCCTTTTGCAAAGATGATAATGCCATCCGCGAAAGAAAGGAAAGGAATACGCGGGCCATTTCTACAAAAGGGGAAACCTATCGGGTTGCTTACTGATAATTCTTTAGCATAGAGTCTCCTTGCGAGAATTTAGGCACTGATAACTCCCTCCCTTGATGAAAATCGGAATAGATGTTTCAAAGGCTTTGACAGGATGTTTGTGTCAAAGGCCTTGGAGCATTAACAGTTGATGAAATACAAAACCTATCTTAATTATTCGTATATTATTTTATCTTATTATATACTTCCATTATATTATATATATATATATATATATATATGACTAACCATTTCAGGAAGTATAATCGAGATTACATCCTTCCTTATACATGTTGAAGAGATCAGTTCAAAATAGATCATGGCGTTTCAAAGTATCCATATATAGAAGATTGAAGATCAATCTGATTCCAAAGAGCCGTTGGAGATCTGGTGGTGAAGATCCTCACGCTCCATGCTCTTTTATAAAGGAAAGGAAGGAGAAGACAGAAGACACAAGTGCTACACACGAGCTTTCATCCAAGTGTCTCTCTGCTAAGCGCTCAAGAGTTTGTTGTTTATTTCAAAGCCTTTGAGAGTCACTGTGAGCTTATAGGATATATTTATTTCAAGTGTTACTCGAGAGTTTACAACTCGGGAAGTTGCACTAGGCTATTGATTTGCGAGAGTTAGAGGATTGTACTAGATAGCTGAGAGAGGTGGGGCTCTTCTAGATTGGTCTAGGACTCCAAGGGAACGTGAGTTGACTAGATTGCAATTGTATAGGAGAGAGGCTTCTCGGTGAGCTATTAGGATCCTAATCTAGGCAATCAATAAAGCCTTTTGAATCCTAGGGTTGTGGAAGAACCCTAGGCGGGGACGTAGGCCAAGTTGTGCTGAACCTCGTAAACAATTACTCGTGTTCTTTACTTATTTCTTTACCTTATTTCCGCACTTGGTTCGAATTGTCTAACTCTGTGATTCAGGTTATCTCAAAGGTTTTGGTACAAGCTCCAAAAGTCGTGAGACTTTCTGCGAAAAACGGGCATACTCTATTCAACCCCCCTTCTAGAGTATTTCTTATTACATTGTTTTTATATTATCGAACCTTCAATTGGTATCAGGGCTTTACTCACTGTTTTGATCTAACAATCTTGTGAGTTTTCGATCATGTCTGGTGAAGGAAGCGGAGGATTTGCACAGGGAAGGTCCACAAGCAGACCGCCACTCTTTGTAGGAAACAACTTTCTCCACTGGAGATCTTTGATGAAGATGTTCATTATAGACCAAGATCTAGAGCTTTGGAACATTATAGAGAATGTTCCGAAGATTCCAGAGAAGGAAGGACCAAATGACACCAAAATTGCAAAGAAGGAGTCTGAATACAACCAAGTAGATCTTGAAACCATCTCCAAGAACTACAGGGCTATTAACTTACTTTATTGTGGTCTTATCACTGATGAATTTAACCGTATCTCTTCTTGTAGGTCAGCTAAAGAGATTTGGGATAAGTTGGTCGTCACCTCTGAAGGAACGAGCCAAGTAAAAGACACCAAGATCAGCATCTTCCTTCGAAAGTACGAGCTCTTTAAGATGAAGTCTGATGAGTCGATCAAGGCCATGTTCACACGATTCACAAAAATCACCAACAACCTTGACTCTCTCGGCAAGAGCTTTACCAACGTTGAGAAAGTAAGGAAGATACTAAGGTGCCTTCCAAAGGAGAAATGAGGTCCAAAAGTAACAGGTATAGAGGAAGCCTAGGACCTCACCACTCTACCCCTTGATGACTTTCTTGGAAAGCTGATCACGCATGAGATGATCCTCAATGAAGACGATGGAGAACTTCCAACCAGCACTAAGAACTTGGCACTCAAGTCTAAGAAGGATGAGCCCAAGGATGGATCTGATTCCGAAGATGAGGATGACGATGAGGATGATCCTTTTGCTCTTATCACAAGAGGCCTTGCTAGAATTCTCAAAATGAAGAAGCAATTCAACAACAAGGATGGATCAGAGTCTTCAAAATTTTGAGGTAAGCCTCAATACAACAAGTATGAAAAGAAGACTAAACCGTTGTCTTGTTTTGAATGTGGTGAAGCAGATCATCTTGTGAAGGACTGCCCTCAAAAGACAAAGAGCCAGCCCAAGAAAGGTGACAAATGGAAGAAGAAAGCCATGGTGGCTACTTGGAGTGATTCCGACTCTGACTCCGATGATGAGAAGACCAACATCTGTCTTATGGCCTCAGAAGATGGATCCCACGATGAAAAGCTTGAAGCTACTGTAAGAGAACTTATGGAAAGTCCAAAAGAGGTATTATCGGAATTCCTTTCAAATATGATTGTCAATGAAGAGAAGCTTATTGCCCAAACTAACATTCTTATTAAGAGAACCGTGGACCAGGAAAGAACTATTGAGGATCTGTCTATGAGGGTCAAAGGTCTTGAAGCTTCTTATTCAGGTCTTGACATTAAAGTCAAGACGCTTGACTCGGAGAAATCTGAACTCAAGCAAGATCTGTCCTCTCTAAGAAATGAGCATCATGACTTAGAGAACGAGAAGATCTCCCTGAATAATAAGATTCTAGACCAACAGACAGCCCTCATAAGTTTTACCAAATCCAAAGGCACTCTCGATAAGATGTTGGGTGAGCAACAAAGCTCTCTAAACAAAAGTGGTATTGGTTACAATCCAAAGTTTTTAAAGAAGCAACACATTACCAGTTTTGTAAAGGCTAAAGGAAGCAGAACCTCTCCTATATGTCACCATTGTGCTAGAAAGGGACATGTAAAAGAGACTTGCCCTTATAGAAGAAATGATCCATACATTATTCGTAATACATTTCCTGTTCATTTGAGAAAAGAACGGATAACACAAGTTTGGGTCCCAAAAGGCACTATTTTACCAAATATGGTTTACCCCAACAATGGATCCAAATTTGCTTATTGGTCTAGCCACAAAGGTTGATGTTTGTCTTGCAGGAAATCACCAAGGTGAAAGAACACAAATGGATTATTGATAGTGGATGTTCGAGGCATATGAGTGGGAAGAGCTCTCTCTTTCATGATCTAAAGGAGCAATCCACGGGAACAATCACTCTTGGTGACAAAGGGAAATGCGACATTGTTGGTATTGGTAGTGTTGGAAGTGATTCCAGCCATAGTATTAAAAATGTCTATCTTGTTAATGGTTTAAAGTATAATCTGCTTAGCGTTTCTCAATTATGTGATAGTGGTAACAATGTCAAATTTAACAAGAAAAGATCTATAGTGTGCAGAGATGATACAGGTGAAGTTATATTGACTGCATATCGTTACAACAACATATACGCCGTAAATGCTGATCAAGTGGCACAAGGAAGCTTAACCTGTCTAACAGCTTTGACAGACGATCCAAAGCTCTGGCACAGGAGA
The DNA here is from genome assembly GCA_037127255.1 of Persicaria tinctoria. Classification (NCBI taxonomy): domain Eukaryota; kingdom Viridiplantae; phylum Streptophyta; class Magnoliopsida; order Caryophyllales; family Polygonaceae; genus Persicaria; species Persicaria tinctoria. The sequence continues at coordinate 23,079,679 of JBANSL010000004.1, read as the reverse complement.
CTCGGTCATGTGAGTCCACATACACTACATAAGCTTGTGTCCAAAGGGCTTGTAAGAGGGCTGCCTGAGATGGACTTCAAAGGTATTGACATGTGCAATGCATGCACACGAGGTAAACAAACACGTAGCTCCTTCAAACCCAAAAAGGTTGTAAGTTCTTCTAGACTCCTTGAACTTTTACATATGGATTTATGTGGTCCTATGCGAGTCAAATCTCCCAATGGTAAAAAGTAAATGCTATTTATAATTGATGATTTTTCTAGATATACTTGGGTTGCATTTTTGAAAGAAAAATCAGAGGCCTTATTTGAGTTTTCAAAACTTTGTAAGGAGTTGCAAACTTTATGAAATGAGCCCATAGTGTCTATTCGGAGTGATCATGGTAGGGAGTTTGATCAACTTCAATTTGATTTATTTTGTGCTAAATATGACATCTCCCATAACTTTTCTGCTCCTAGGACACCTCAACAAAACGGGGTTGTGGAACGCAAGAACCGCACCTTAGAGGATATGGCCAGGACTATGCTTTTAGAAAATGCATTACCTAAAACCTATTGGGCTGAAGCTGTTAACACAGCTAACTATATTTTAAATCGTTGTCTTATTCATTCCATCTTAAAGAAAACTTCTTATGAACTTTTCAAAGGCCGCAAACCACTTATATATTATTTTAAACCCTTTGGCTGTACTTGTTTTGTTCATAACAATGGAAAAGATAACATTGGGAAATTTGATGCGCGTAGTGATGAAGGTATATTTCTTGGCTATTCCACGAGTAGCAAAGCTTATAGAATCTTCAATAAAAGGACCCAGGTTGTTGAAGAAAGTATACATGTTATTTTTGATGAATGCAATGACGGTGCTTTGAGTGAAAGTGTTGCAGATATAGATCTTAATATCCATGAAGAGAACGAGGAAGGTGATGATGCTGCTACCATGAACACAGAGAAAAGGAACATGCAGGAACCGATTCTTAACACTGAAGAATTGGCCCAAGGTGTTGAAGATTCATCCAAAGCCCTTGGTGTCCAATCCAACAGTGTTGAGACGTCGGAAACTGCTGTAACTGAATCTAACAGGACCACGGAGTCAGATGTACCACAAATCAATCCTGATGGTGTGACGAATCAAGGAGCTGAGACTAGCAAAAGGAAATTCAAATACTCCTCATCACATTCATTAAAGGATATCATTTCTGACCCTACTTCTAGTGTTCAAACTCGTTCTAAACTTAAAGATCTTTGTGCTTTTAACGCGTTTGTTTCTCTTATTGAGCCAAAGAAGGTAAATGAGGCACTTCAGGAGCCAGACTGGATTATAGCTATGCAAAGTGAACTTAATGAATTTGAAAGGAACAAAGTCTGGACTTTGAAGCCTAGACCAAAGCATCAGTCAGTCATTGGCACTCGATGGGTATTTCGAAACAAGCTGGATGAGAATGGTAAGATTGTGAGGAACAAGGCAAGGCTTGTTGCCCAAGGCTACAATCAAGAGGAAGGTATTGACTACGAGGAGACCTTTGCTCCCGTAGCCAGACTTGAAGCCATTCACATTTTATTAGCATTTGCATCTTTCATGAGCATAAAGTTATATCAAATGGATGTCAAATGTGCTTTTCTTAATGGTTTCTTAGAGGAAGAAGTTTATGTTGCTCAACCCCCAGGTTTTGAAAGCTCAGAATTTCCCAATCATGTTTACAAACTTGACAAGGCGCTTTATGGTTTGAAACAAGCCCCAAGAGCTTGGTATGAGCGCTTGTCTAAATATCTTTTAGAAAATGATTTTAAAAGGGGGTTGATCGACAAAACTCTTTTTATCAAGACCAAAGGAAAGGACATCTTGGTTATCCAAATTTATGTTGATGATATATTGTTTGGTGCTACTAACACATCTTTGTGCAAGGAATTTTCTGACATCATGTGCAGTGAATTTGAGATGAGCTTGATGGGTGAACTCAACTTCTTTTTGGGGTTACAAGTTCATCAATACAAGAAAGGGATCTTCGTCAACCAAAGCAAGTACACTAAGGATCTCTTAAAGAAGTTCAAGATGGATCAATCCAAGGCAGCCAAGACTCCCATGAGCTCGACATTGTCTCTAAATCAAGACAAGACTGGAATAAGTGTCAATCAAAAGGAGTATCGAGGAATGATTGGATCTTTATTATATCTCACGGCTAGTAGACCTGACATCATGTTTAGTGTTTGCATGTGTGCTAGGTTTCAAGCTGATCCTAAAGAATCTCACCTCGTGGCTGTGAAGAGGATCTTTCGATATCTCAATGGCACTAAGGAACTTGGACTATGGTACCCAAAGCAAAAGAATTTCACTTTAATTGGATATTCTGATGCAGATTTTGTAGGCTACAAGGTGGATAGGAAGAGAACATCAGGATATTGCCAATTCTTAGGAGCATCCTTAATCAGTTGGCACTCAAAGAAGCAAAATTCAGTTGCTCTATCCACTGCAGAAGTCGAATATATTGCAGCTGGAGCCTGTTGCTCCCAAATCCTTTAGATAGCTCAACAAATGCGAGATCTTGGCATAAACCTCAAAGGTATCCCAATTAAGTGTGACAATACAAGTGCCATATCCATCACTAAGAATCATGTTCAACATTCAAGGACAAAACATATTGATGTAAGACATGATTTCATTAGAGATCATGTTGAAAAAGGTGATGTGTCCATATCTTTTATTTCTACTGATTATCAATGGGCTGACATCTTTACTAAGCCTTTGGCAGAGGACAGGTTCACCTTCATTAGACGAGAGATTGGGATGCTTAACAAGGATGCACTTTCGTAGGGGGAGCTTTCCCTTTACGAAAGATAAACTCCACTCAGTGTCAAGACCTTTGAGAGTTATGTCAAGGTCTGCAAACTGAACAGTGGAGTACATATATCGGATCACACATTTTTGGTTAATATCTCCCTAGATATTTAATCAATTATTTTTATTATTTTTTAAAAATCCGTTTTTATCCTTGAACCGTTGGAGATATTTTATTTTGGAACAAAATCTTTTCAGTTATCTCCCTCCTAATTATTTGGATTATTTGAAATTTGAATTTGGAAGTTTTTAAATTGGCAAGTATCATTACTCCCCCCCCATTGGAACTCTCAACCGTCCCATCAATCTGTCACCCTCTCTCTACTTAAACCAAATCATGTACCCGATTACTCCATACCTCAGAAATTATCCAAACCCTTTCCACTTCTTCATCTTCAACCTCTCATTCGCCTCTCAAGAAACCCTAAACGACTACTTCCATGGCACCCAAAACCAAGAAAGCTGTCACTCCCAAAAGACTTGGCGCCACCCCCAAGGGACGCCAGGCCATTGCTACCTCTCCCACACCCGAACCTGCTACTCAAGCCATCATCCCAGCTGTTGTCCAAAGCACCATTACGGCGAGCACGACCACGGCTCCCAAAGGCTCTCAGAAGCGCGCTGCTAAGAAGCCCCTGAGTGCTAAACAAAAGGGGAAGAGAAAGATCTTGGTTGAGGAAGAGGACGAGGAAGAGGAGGAAGACGACCTTGATGCCGCCCTGGAAAGAGATGCTTCCAGGGAAGCCGAGGAGGAGGCCTTGAGGCAGAAAAAGGCCAATGAGGAGGCCGAACTTGCTAAGAAACAGGCCGAGGAAGAAGCTGAGCGGATTCGGAAGGAAGTCGAAGCCGAAGAGGTTCCATCCGAGGTGGAGCCTGAGGAAGAAGAAGAAGAAGAAGAAGAAGAGGAGCAAGAGGGATCTGGAGAGGACGAGGAACCAGAAGGAGATGACGCGGGGTCCGCTGAGGACTCGGGGTCTGAGGAAGAGGAGGAAGAATCTCCCTCTCATTCTCCTCCTCCCCCGTCTCCGAAGAAGCGGAAAGCCCCTGCTCCTGTCAACCCTCCATCCCCCAAGCGCACCAGGAAGGGCACTGTCAAGAGTCTTGCAGCGCCTGTCAAGATAGCTGCTCCAACAGTTGCGCGCAGAAAGAATGCAGACCCCCCGGCCTATATCCAGGTAAATCAATCCTTGCCCTCCTCTTGGTTTCAAGATGCTGAGACTGCTGGTAAGTGGGTAGACGAGTTTCAAACTCGTAAGATTAGTTGTTCTGATTTTTTAGATGTTGATTTCTTTGAAGCTTTGAAGTTACCTCGCATTGAGCTCCTCAAAAAATCCCCAGCCTGGAACCTTCTTAACCTTGAGACTGTTTACTACCCCGAGCTTACCCGACTTTTCTACATTAACCTAAAAGCCAAAAACGACACTGATGGTTGGTCTTTGGAGTCTGTCGTCAAAGGGGTTAGAATCTCTCTCAACTCCAATGATTTTGCAGACTCCCTAGGCTTACCTACACCAGTTCCACCTGCTGAAATCCACCCCTCAAAAGAAAATTGCATCATCCTAGCCCGCTCATCGTCGAGATTACTGATGATGCTCACTGATGATGCTCCGGATGACTAAGCCCAAACCTTAAACCACCCTATCCCACCCCTGAAAACTTGATACTTTGCTGGTTTGTTGGAAACTTTTTCAAAACTTTTGATGATTTTCTGGTGACTGTTTTTACCTCCGCCCTTTGTTGAAAGACAAAAAGGGGGAGATGATCGTTAGACTTTGAAAACCTCTGCTTAAAGGTCTTGGAAGACCTTGGTTTTTGATTTATGGTTTTCAGTTGGATGTTCTCTTTCTTTAAAATTATTTGATCCAACATTTGTCTAACCCTTGCAGGTACTTAGTCCAATTTTATTTGTGATATATCTGTTTGACTAAGTTGCAGGGATGCACAGGTTTTGTCTTTCATCAAGGGGGAGATTGATAACTCCCTCCCTTGATGAAAATCGGAATAGATGTTTCAAAGGCTTTGACAGGATGTTTGTGTCAAAGGCCTTGGAGCATTAACATTTGATGAAATACAAAACCTATCTTAATTATTTGTATATTATTTTATCTTATTATATACTTCCATTATATTATATATATATATATGACTAACCATTTCAGGAAGTATAATCGAGATTACATCCTTCCTTATACATGTTGAAGAGATCAGTTCAAAATAGATCATGGCGTTTCAAAGTATCCATATATAGAAGATTGAAGATCAAACTGATTCCAAAGAGCCGTTGGAGATCTAGTGGTGAAGATCCTCACACTCCATGCTCTTTTATAAATGCTCTTTTATAAGGGAAAGGAAGGAGAAGACAAAAGACACAAGTGCTACACACGAGCTTTCATTCATTCAAGCGATCTGTCTTCCAAGTGTCTCTCTGCTAAGCGCTCAAGAGTTTGTTGTTTATTTCAAAGCCTTTGAGAGTCACTGTGAGCTTATAGGATATATTTATTTCAAGTGTTACTCGAGAGTTTAGAACTCGGGAAGTTGCACTAGGCAATTGATTTGCGAGAGTTAGAGGATTGTACTAGATAGCTGAGAGAGGTGGGGCTCTTCTAGATTGGTCTAGGACTCCAAGGGAACGTGAGTTGACTAGATTGTAATTGTATAGGAGAGAGGCTTCTCGGTGAGCTATTAAGATCCTAAGCTAAGCAATCAATAAAGCCTTTTGAATCCTAGGGTTGTGGAAGAACCCTAGGCGGGGACGTAGACCAAGTTGTGCTGAACCTCGTAAACAATTACTCGTGTTCTTTACTTATTGCTTTACCTTATTTCCGCACTTGGTTCGAATTGTCTAACTCTGTGATTCAGGTTATCTCAAAGGTTTTTGTACAAGCTCCAAAAGTCTTGAGACTTTCTGCGAAAAACGGGCATACTCTATTCAACCCCCCTTCTAGAGTATTTCTTATTACATTGTTTTTATATTATCGAACCTTCAGGCACCAAGGATGAAAAGAAAGAGGGAGAGAGGGTCCCCTTGCCTAAGACCATGGGTTGGAATAAATATGTCAGTGGGTCCATTGTTAACAAGAACTTAGAAAGACAATGCCGTAACGCATTCCATAACCCAGGAGATAAAAGTGTTGTGGAACCCAAAATTTTCTAATACCCTTTTCGTGAAATTTCAGTGTACTGTATCATAAGCTTTTTTCATATCTAATTTTATTGACACCCATCCCTCGCGACCCATTTATCCCACTTCTCTAGCTTACCTATTTATCCCAATTGTTAGTATTTTTTTTCTTCCTATTATGCTCATGATTAACAAATAATGTTTTAAACCTTACCTAGCTAGAATCATTTCCTTTCACTTTCCATAATCCAAACACCACCTAAATCGATCTGCTCAACTCAACACACTTTTCCATGATCGATCTCGTCTATGAAAATCTCTACGGTGATTTATATTGCTAAATTTACATTTTAAGCTGCTAAATGGAAATTCATAAACACTTACAGTTTAAGGTGAGCTAGCTAGGTTTTACTGTAGTTAATTTGACTCTCACCACCAGTACATTCTGGTCTTTTAATTAGGACGTGCTTGGATTATATAATGCATTATGGGTGGGGATGCTTAATTGAGGGAAAAAATAAAATTAACACTAAAAAAATATTTTTTTTTGACGAGGCATAAACAACCCCAAGGATGTAGGTAGACTTGTCCCTTTTTTTGTAACGTATCTTATAATGTGTTTAAAATGTTAGGAAATGAGAGAAAAAAAAAGAGTTAGAGAAGAGAAAAATCAGATTTATATGTATTCATGAGAAAGTTACAAAATATAAAGAGAAGGCAAACTAGAAAGATACAAAGAATAAATGCAGCAACTTTACACCATTGTAAACCTAATTAATGTATTTGACATTAAAAGCTTGTAGCAACCAACTAATTAAATGTAAGCATGCTAACACTCCCTCGTGTTGGATGGTAGAGGTTGACCAATCCAAACTTGGAAGTTAAATGTTCAAATCTGGAACAATGCATGGAATCCTTTGGTGAGCAAATCCAAAAGCTGATCTTCTGACTTGAGAAAGGCAATTCGGGCCACTCTTTCCTCCAGTTTTTCTTTGATTAAGTGTCTATCAATCTCCACATGTTTGGTCCTATCACGTTGCATCGGGTTATGAGCAATGCTAATAGAAAATTTGTTGTCACAATTTAGAACCATAGGTTCCTCCTATTTAATCTTTAGATCAACCAAAATGATTCTTAACCACACCATCTCACATAAGCCATGTGCTAGATCTCTAAATTCAGCTTCAGTAGAAGATCTGGCCACAACCTTCTATTTTTTACTTCTCCATGTAACAAGATTTCCTCCAAGAAATATGCAATATTCAAAGGTAGATCTTCTATCAACAATGGAATCGACATAGTCTCCATCTGTGAAACCTTCCATGGTCAACTTGTTTCCTCTTTTGAAGAGTATACCTTTACTTGGACAACCTTTTAACTAGTGAAGTATGTGATAGACTGCACTAAGATGAGATTGTCTCGGGTCATGCATAAACCGACTTATGACATAAACAAGATAAGCAATGTCCGGCCTCGTAAGAGATAAAAAAGATCAATTTCCCATACAAACGTTGTTTATCCACTTGTGGGTCATCTTTGAAGGGCCCAAGTTTGTGATTTGGATCAATGGGAGTATAAGTGGTTTGGTTTACAACCACTTTTACTTGTCTTTTTCAACAAATATGTGATATACTTTTGTTGAGATATAAAAATCCAATTAGAAGAGTGAGCTACATCAATACCAAGGAAGTACTTGAGCTTGCCAAGAGCTTTGATCTCAAATTCAGCTTCTAACTTTTTCTTCAACTTCTCCTTTTCCAGCTCATTGTCACTGATGACAATGATATCATCAACGTAGACTAATAAAATGGTCACTCCTCCTGAAGTTGAATGTTTGACAAACGAAGTGTGATCCCCTTGGCTTTGCTTATAACCAGCGCCCTTCATCACTTTTGTAAACCGCTCAAACCAAGCCCTTGGTGACTTTTTAAGCCAAATAAAGAGCCTTTTTTAGTTGACATACTTTGTTAGAAGAAGGAGAAGTGAAGCTAGGTGACACCCTCATGTAGATTTCTTCATCCAAAATTCCATGAAGGAAAACATTCTTCACATCACACTAGAGGAGAGGTCAATTAAAGTGAGCTGCCAATGACAACAATATCCTTGATATCACCATATTCTACGTGTTATAGAAAATATTTTATAGTCAATTTGAAGTCTTTTTTTATATGTTTTGCATGTCTTTTATATAGTTTTTGGTTTTGTTTCTACAATAGATGTCGACACTCGTGTTTTTATTTGTTTTCAAGTGATTTGGAGCTTGTTCGATGTCAATTTTGAGGCATGATGGAGTAAGATTTACCGAAGGAATGTTTGACATGTTAATGGATGCCAAAAGTGGCAACTTTTATGTTTAGCACCGAAGGAATGTTTGACAAGCTAGGAAGAGCTTATTGTTGAATTGATGTTTTCCAGAAAATTCCTGCTTGGAGATGTTCTATAGCTTAATGGAAAGTTGATTCAAAGACCTACAACTTTTATGTTGAGCACTCTTGCAAATTCGTCGTACAATATTCAGAAATCGATCCTAGAAGCCGTTGTTAAGTCAAAGTGATACGTTTGGGATACCCGATCCTTCGCCTGTGGGCTCAAGATCAAGAACCACGCCTTATATTTGCTTAGATCTTGCAATGCTCTTTGATATCTCCTGATTAGAATAATTAAAACAAGTAATTAAATTTCTGAAATAGCGACAGTTTCCAAACATAGAAAATTCCAGAAATCTTGACTAGGTAATAGCGACAGAAAAACAAAGACAGCGAGAGAGAAGCGAAGACTGGGCGCGCGGTCTCGGGCACACAGGCGTTAAGCCTCAGGGTGTGTGGGTACTGGAGCGCGGAGGCGAGAATGCTTCGTTGGGAGCGAGAGCTGGCGAGCGGGCGCGCAAGCGATGCTGCGCTGGGAGTGCTCGGGCGCTGGTGAACGCGGAGCGCGGGAGCAGGCACCAGGGGGTGTCCACACTCGCTGGGAGCGAGGCTGACCGCGACCAACGCCAAGGGGATGGGCTTCTCTTTTCCGACAGAAACTGGGTTTGAGGGATGTGTTTGGTTTTAGGGTTTTCGATGGAATCAAGATGTTGGTGATGATTGTGATGGCCGAAAATTCTCATGAACCCAAGAGCTTTTGGGATTGATAATCGAGAACCGTTTAATCCATAAAGGGGTTTCTCAATTCTATTCAATCTAATTAATTCAAAGTTGCATAATATGAATATATAGAAAACTTATGCGAGATCTAACCAATCCTTCCTTGCAAAGGAAAGGGGTTTGGATAGATTGATTCTATCTAAAGATAAATAAAATAAATCTAAGATAAATAAATCCTAATAAGATAGATATTTAATGACTTGGTGGCCAAAGATCATATCTAGAAGAGATATAATTAATTTCCACCTTATTTATCTAAATTGCATAAAATAATAACATAGGTAATTAATTAAATCCGGCCCAAGCACAAGTACTACTTGGCCCATCCTAGTCGACAAGGGTCTAGGCCAACTCGGCCCAAAGGCATGTCGAGTGCTCCAAGACCAAGCCGAGTATGGTTGTCTCATGGTGGGTGCAGACGAGTCTTCATGAGCTCCGTGTGTGGACGCATGCTCACTTCTTGTGCTGGTAGTGTAACCTTGAGCCAAGTGATCCAGGGTGGCCTGAACAATTGCTCTAAATTTCCATGGTGACGGACAAGAAAAGCTTTAGTTGCATTTTGAATCTTCTTGGCCCTTGCACGAGTGACAGGACCATCGAATGGAACCTTCATGTTGTCCTCAATGTCACCAGGAGTCATCGATAATTGCACGGCATCATTCTCCTCCACTTGACTTCGATTTGTCCTCAAATCGTCGTCAGAGTCATCGTCAGGCACGAACAAGGATAGATCGGTGACGTTGAATGTAGAATGGACGTTGTACTTATCGGCAGGGAGATCCAGCTTGTATGCATTAGGACCCATCTTCTGAACCACTTTGAATGGTCCATCTCCCCTGGGGTCCAGCTTAGATTTCTGTTGTTGCGGAAACCTTTCCTTCCTGAGATGCAGCCAGACCAGATCACCAACGTTGAACTGCACATCCTTGCGATGCTTGTCCTTCGCGGCCTTGTATTGCGTAGTCTTCCTCTCCAGCTGCGCCTTGGTACGCTCATGTAAGCTTTTGATGAAGTCCACTTGCTTAGCTGCATCCACGCTCTCCTTGTCCTTGTATGGCCGAGGCAGCATGTCCACTTGGGTGAATGGATTTCGGCCATATACCACTTCGAAGGGGGTAAGCTTTGTTGCAGAGTGCCTAGACCTATTATATGCAAATTCTACAAATGGTAGGCAGTCTTCCCACCTCCGGAGGTTAGTTCGCAGCATGACTCTAAGGAGAGCCCCAAGAGTTCTATTTGTGACCTCAGTTTGGCCATCAAATTGTGGGTGACAAGAAGTAGAAAATAGCAATTTTGTACCCAATTTTGACCATAGAGTTTTCCAAAAAGAGCTTAAGAATTTAGGATCACGGTCAGAAACTATAGATAATGGCAATCCATGTAAGCGAACAACATCTTTGAAGAATAAATGAGCAACATGAATAGCATCATCAGTTTTATGACATGGAATAAAATGAGCCATTTTTGGAAATCTCTCTACAACAACAAATATGGAATCATGACCCTTAGACGTTCTACGCAATCCTACAATAAAATCCATAGAAACATCTTCCCAGGGTGCATTAGCAATAGGCAAAGGTTGGTATAGACCATTAGCATTAGACTTCGATTTCGCTTTAGCACATGTAACACAACTTTTGACAAATCTCAGCACATAATTAGACATTTTAGGCCAAAAGTAATGTTCCTTAAGTCCAGCTAAGTTTTTTTCGAAACCACCATGTCCTCTAGATTCATGAATTTCTTGAGTTAACAATCGGCGAATAGAAGAAGATGGGATACAAAGCTTGCCCATCTTAAACAAATAACCATTATCAAGAAAAAATGAATCAAATTCACCTTTGGACACACATTGAGCATATATAGTTTTAAAGAAACTATCAGAAGCATACATCTCCTTTATCAAAGCAAAACCAAAAACATGTGCATCCATATGGTTTAAGAGGACATACCTGCGTGATAGCGCGTCAGCTACCACATTATCCTTTCCTTTCTTGTGGTGTACCACATAGGAAAAGGTCCCTATAAACTCCACCCATCGAGCAAGTCGCCTGCTGAGCACTGCTTGTCCTTTGAGGTACTTTAGAGCTTCATGATCCGAATGAATCACAAACTCCTTAGGCTAGAGATAATGTTGCCAAGTCTGTAAGCAGCGAACCAGTGCAAATAGCTCCTTGTCATAGGTAGAATAGTTGAGCTCAGCGGAACCCAACTTTTCGCTGAAGTAGGCGATGGGACGCTTGTTCTGCAGTAGGACCCCTCCAATGCTAGTGCCAGAAGCGTCACACTCGGGCTCAAAAGGTTGAGCAAAGTCAGGTAACTGCAGCACTGGGGCGTGTGTCAGGCGATCCTTGAGGGCGTCGAAAGCCTTTTGATGTGAGTCAGTCCAGCAAAATGTCACATATTTCTTTGTCAGCTCATGTAGGGGGGCGGCAATCAGGCTGAAGTCTTTGACAAAGCGTCGATAGAAACCAGCAAGGCCCAAGAATGAGCGGACATGAGTGGGTGTATTCAGCCTGGCCCACTCGTGAATAGCACGAACCTTCTCCTCATCTACCTTCAATCCAGATGCAGTCACTACAAAACCAAGAAAAATGGTAGACTCTGATGCAAAAGAACACTTCTTTAAATTGGCATATAATTTCTCTTTCCTAAGACAATCAAAAACCAATTTTAAGTGACTTAAATGATCATGCATATTCTTACTATAGATTAAGATATCGTCAAAATAGACAACGACAAATTTTCCTAAGTGTCTTCTAAGCACATAGTTCATAAGCCTCATAAAAGTAGAAGGTGCATTTGTTAATCCAAAAGGCATTACTAACCATTCAGATAAGCCATACTTAGTTTTAAAAGCCGTTTTCCATTCATCTCCCTGTTTCATCCTAATTTGATGATATCAACTTCTAAGGTCAATTTTAGAAAAAATAGCAGCACCATGAAGTTCATCAAGCATATCATCTAAACGAGGAATAAGGTGGCGATACTTAACCGTTATTTGGTTGATTGCGCGAAAATCAACACACATGCGCCAGGAGCCATCCTTCTTTGGAACCAAAATGACAGGCACGACACAGGGAGACATGCTCTCTCGAACAAAGTCTTTATCCATCAATTATGTGACTTGGCGTTGCAGTTCCTTTGTTTCCTCAGGACTAGCTCTATAAGCGGCGCGATTAGGCAAGGCTGCCCCAGGCACAAAGTCAATTTGGTGCTCAATACTTCTAATAGGAGGCAAGCCTTGGGGTAGTTCAGCTGGAAGCACATCTAGATAATCCTGCAGAAGTGCAACAATAGGTGCAGGAATATGACTCAATTCAACATTAAGTAATACCTGTTTTATTACCAGAAGAATATGAGGTCGATCAGCATTCCATTTGATGGTCCCTTACAGAGGTTGAGAGACCAAGGATCAACGTTCTACAGAGCCCTTAAGTGATGCAGAAGAGGGCTGAGCGGACGTCGAGTGGGAAGGAGGTGATGCTGAGGGAGCCGCGGGCGCTGCTGGTGGGGCCGCGGGCGCGGCAGGAGTGGCAGCGGGTGCGGCCTGTTTGGCCGAGAGCTCCTTGAGCTTCTCCTTCCTCTCAGCTTCCTTCTGGGCGTCCTGTTGTTGTTCTTGCGAACCTGGTCCTTCAAAATAGGGTGTGGCAAAAGGGGTAGGAGAGTAACTCTCCTCCCATCAAAAGTGAAAGCATATGTATTTGCACTACCATCATGAAGAACAGAACGATCATATAACCAAGGACGACCTAATAATATATGACTACAATCCATGCGAGCAACATCACATAATATTTGATCACGATATGCTCCAATAGAAAGGGAAACTAAACATTGTTTGGTGACCATTATATCAGAACCGTCATCCGTAATGCCATTTAATCCATAGTGAGTATCTCTAGGAGTAGTAGTTAAATGGAGGAAATCCAATACCTTTTCACTGATGAGATTGCAGCAACTCCCACCGTCGATGATGAGGCTTATGGTCGCTTCGCGAACTAAACACCTACCGTGGAATATGTTTTCCCTTTGATCAGCCATGGGAGATTCCTGAATGTGTAGGACCAGCCGGTTAACAATGCAAAGTAAGTTGTCATACTCTGAACTATCGATCTCCTCAATAGGCTCAGACGGCTGGTCCTCCTCCACTTCACTCGAAATTACATGGTCCTCAACAGTCTCCTCCTCATAGTAATGGTCTCCCAAATCATTGAGAAGAACCTTCCTTTTTTGAGGGCAATTGCGAGAGACATGCCCAGAACCACCACAAGTGAAGCAGCGGATATCTTTGTTGCGATCTGTAGAAGGTGCATCAACTCTTCTAGTTTCAACCTGATAACCCTGTTGAGGTGAGTTGGAAACTCCCTTTTGCTGCATAGAAGGGTTAGAAGTAGAAGGCTTAGATTGACTAGAAGGGTTAAAGGGTACAAACCTGCGACTTTGAGAGGTCTGGTCGAATCTATTCCTCTGTTGCCGAAGTTGCTGCTACTGTTGTTGTTCATACAGAAGCTGTGCTTTATGGGTCAAAGTGTTAATATCTCTAATGGAATGGATAGCTAAAGGATTTTTAATAGAAATATTAAGACCAGCAAGAAATTGAGTACACAAAGCACGTTCAGTAAGATAAACATTAGCCTGATGCGAGAGTCGTTCAAGCTCATCCCTATAGTCATTAGGAGAGCAAGTTCCCTGGCGGCAGGACGCGAGCTGCATCCTCATAAACTCCGTGTATTCCTCAGGAACATGTCTCTTTTTCAGGAGATAACGAAGTTGTGGCCAAGTTTCAACAGGTTGCTTGTCCTGACGACGGCGCATCTCACGAGTGCGGAACCACCAGGTGCGAGCTTTACCTACTAAATGCAATATAACAACTTCCAACTTCTCCGTTTCCTCATAGCATAAATGTTCAAGAAGATAGTCAGTATGATTTTCCCAAACAAGATAAGATTCAGGATCAGTATTACCATCAAAGGTTTCTAATTTAAGCTTAACATCTCATCTCTGTATACCTTGAGCATTATCAAATCTAGGATGACCAAAATTAGGAGGGGGTAAATCATCAAAGTTAGGATTTACCTCATGGTAAGCATCCTCCAAATGTGGCGTCTCATTCAGATCATTATTGATGCGGCTGTCATCCCAGTTAGCACGAGTATGAAACGGCGGCTGCTAACGCTGAATGGGCCTCCCTTTCTGATGCCGTGGTGGGCTGTGCTCACGGCGATCTTGGTGTCCATTGAAGCCCGCTGGATGATCGTTGTCATTCTCTCTATTGAAAGGGTTAGGAGTAGCAGACTTAATTTGAAAATGTAATTGACCAGAAGGGGGAGGTCTAGCCGAATAAGAGGGGTTATCTGTAGGTGGGACATTAACTGAAGGAGGTGTAGTATCTGGGGGTGGGGGAGGCTGCCTACCTCCAGAGGGAGGTGTAGATCCAGAAGCCTCCGCCTGTTTTGCCTCCTCCAACTGTCGCGCGACTGCCTGTTTGATGAGGTCAGAGAAGAATACGCGGTCCTCTTTACGTTCGATAGCTCGACGATTTTCAGCCTCTACCAGTTCCTTACGCACAACCAGAGTAGATTCTTGGACAGCAGAGTTAATAATGAACTGCATATCAGAAGCAGAAATGCCAGCAGGTGGGGTAGGGGAACGGTTGGGGTCGCTATCGTTCGACATGTCCCTACAATATCAGAAGAGCAACAAGTAAACGAAGCAAAGACCAGAAACCAAGTAATGCAAGCTCTAGTGATTCCTAAGAGTGATTCACGTTTTTATAAATCAAAGAGCGAGAAAACAAGGCACTATATTCAAGCAATTCCCCTGGACACAGAATTTTGCAATATTGAAGACAGCAAGTAATAATCAAAATTGCAATTTAAATCAACCACAAGTCGGATATCAAGGATAGCAAGTATAAACAAGCGGCTTATTGAGGAAGAATAAGATCTACAATGTGATGCTTGAAAAATAAGAAAGTGTAATAATCGACAATAGCAATCATAAGGGCAATCAAGTGCACACACTCCGTCAACTATTATCTGACGGTTGCAACACGGTTCAGAGAAAGAGGGGTGTGACCAAGGCTCTAGTGTCAATACAACACAAAATCACACAAGTAGGGTTCTTTTGTAATGCTTAAAACCGATTAGATCATCTAACATGTAGCAATCAAAGAACTAACAAGGAAGAGTTACTAACTCAACAATGTAAATGAAAGAATGCTCTTTTTTTTTTTGAATTATGCTCGGCTTTTTCTGTTTTTTTTTTTTTTAACTATGAGCTAGCTGCTGTAATAGGAAGGCAGCAACCGAAAAATTAAGAGGAAGAAAAAAATAAAAATCAACAAGCTACAATGATCTAAAAGCAAGCAAAAAAAAAAAGTAGGAAAATAGGCTAGAAACTGGAGAAATTTGGGTACTTTAGTAGTGCAAGTTCATATAATGTTTTTAATCCAAAAATCACAGTCATAGGCATGATATGTAGCAACTAAGAATAAAAGATCACAACTTGCAGTCAAGAACTCAATATCTTCGAAATTAAAGATCCAAACAAAGAATAACAAAAATAAAGTGCCAATTTTGATGGGTAAATAATAAAGATTCAACTTTTATGCAGCGGCTATGGTGAAAAAGAAGGCACGAAAAAGAAATCACTCAATCAAGAAATCAAGAGAGTAAAGAACTTGCATTAACCTGAAATCCGATACCACTTGCTACGTTTGGGATACCCGATCCTTCGCTTGTGGGCTCAAGATCAAGAACCACGCCGTATATTTGCTTAGATCTTCCAATGCTCTTTGATATCTTATGATTAGAATAATTAAAACAAGTAATTAAATTTCTGAAATAGCGACAGTTTCCAAACATAGAAAATTCCAGAAATCTTGACTAGGTAACAGCGACAGAAAAACAAAGACAGCGAGAGAGAAGCGAAGACTGGGCGCGCGGTCTCGGGCACACAGGCGTTAAGCCTCAGGGTGTGCGGGTACTGGAGCGCGGAGGCGAGAACGCTTCGCTGGGACCAAGAGCTGGCGAGCGGGCGCGCAAGCGATGCCGCGCTGGGAGTGCTCGGGCGCTGGTGAACGCGGAGCGCGGGAGCAGGCACCAGGGGGTGTCCACACTCGCTGGGAGCGAGGCTGACCGCGACCAACGCCAAGGGGCTGGGCTTCTCTTTTGCGACAGAAACTGGGTTTGAGGGATGTGTTTGGTTTTAGGGTTTTCGATGGAATCAAGATGTTGGTGATGATTGTGATGGCCGAAAATTCTCATGAACACAAGAGCTTTTGGGATTGATAATTGAGAACCCTTTAATCCATAAAGGGGTTTCTCAATTCTATTCAATCTAATTAATTCAAAGTTGCATAATATGAATATATAGAAAACTTATGAGAGATCTAACCAATCCTTCCTTGCAAAGGAAAGGGGTTTGGATAGATTTATTCTATCTAAAGATAAATGAAATAAATCTAAGATAAATAAATCCTAATAAGATAGATATTTAATAACTTGGTGGGCAAGGATTATATCTAGAAAAGATATAATTAATTTCCACCTTATTTATCTAAATTGCATAAAATAATAACATAGGTAATTAACTAAATCCGGCCCAAGCACAAGTACTACTTGGCCCATCCTAGTCTACAAGGGTCTAGGCCCACTCGGCCCAAAGGCATGTCGAGTGCTCCAAGACCAAGCCGTGTATGGTTGTCTCATGGTGGGTGCAGACGAGTCTTCATGAGCTCCGTGTGTGGACGCAGGCTCACTTCTTGTGCTGGTGGTGTAAACTTGAGCCATGTGATCCAGGGTGGCCTGAACCCTTGCTCTAAAGTTCCATGGTGACGGACAAGAAAGGCTTTAGTTGCATTTTGAATCTTCTTGGCCCTTGCACGAGTGACAGGACCATCGAATGGAACCTTCATGTTGTCCTCAATGTCACCAGGAGTCATCGATAATTGCACGGCATCACAAAGTATCGACCCGGAACCCAAAGGTATCAAGTCGGAACCCACACCTTCCGAGTCGGTACAACGAGCATAGAGGAAAACAAGGCATATCGACTCGATACCTAAGATGTATCGAGTCGATACCTTCACCTGTCGAGCAAGAATTCTTTGCTAAGTATCGAGTCGATACCCTTATGTATCGAGTCGATACCTGTCTTTCTGCGTTATTTCTTCAGGATTTTTTATCCACTTCGATATTTTATTGGATGACTTTTTGGTATATTTTATTATTAATTTAGGATTATTTTGAGACTTTAGTTAGTTTTATAGATGGAGAATCAAGGTTGGCTCTAAAGACATCCAATTTTCATTCCACAAACCCTACTTGCAGACATGGAGTGCTTAGGCTTTTCTGAGATTTCTTCTTAAAGGATTGTTTTGCTGGATTAAAGATAAGTTCTTCTAATCTAGTTCTATATTCTTTCATCCTGATTTCTTTGATTGTGTCTGAATCCATGTCTGGCTAATTTCTTTGTTCTAGGTTGGGGTGATCTCAATGCTGTTGAGATAGACATGCGCGTGATAATTGCTTGAATGAATTCTAACGTTTGTTTGATTTGATCCATAAGTGCTTAATCCGATTATTTTTATGACTGGTTGGAATCCTGTTGATGCTCAACATGCGTCGGCAATGAATTGAGATAGGATATATAGATGAAGTTGTTAATTTTATTGGAAAACATGGATTGAACTTGAGCTTATGAGCAATCTATTTAATTCTCTTGAGGATAATAAACTATCATAGACAATCTAGATTTGAGTTGGTTATGCAGATTGCGCATGCGATTGTTTGATCGATTTACTCACTGGGGTCTAAATGTTGTGTCCAACTTGATTGATTTTGCAGCATGCTTAAGCTGAGTGGTACTTAATTGAAACGGACATAGTTATTGTGGCATGCATAGACTGATTGATAATGAATTTAGATAGTTTAGCTTTAAATATCTCTTTTCAATTTGTTCAGACATGAAAATTTAATTGGTCTATCGATGATGCATTCTTGTGGTGAACCCTGACTCTGGAATGTTTCGCTGCATATATTCACAAAAACTTGCAATTTGTTATTTTTCCTCTTCTTATTTTATTATTCCTTCAAAAATTAATTCTTCTATTTGGCTTAATTAGCGAACTAGTTGAGGTTCTACAATTAATATTCACACGGTCGCTGAGATTCGACACTCTCGATTACTACAATTGACATTGTACGCTTGCGGGGTGCTGGTTTTAGACCGATCATGTTTTTTGCGCCGTTTCCGGGGACTGCCGATAATATCAGTTGTGTAACAACAAATGGTTTTTCTAAGTCCTTTTATTATTTTTGATTTGTTTTCTTTTGTATGTTGTTTTAGGTTTGTGATGTTACTTTTATGCGAAGATCTATAAGCTCATGAAAACTCATACCGTTTAATCTTGAGATCGAACGGACTTTTTGTACAAGGCTTGCTGCACAAAGAGCCAAGGGTCACGAGATGGGAGACAACGGGAACAACCAACTGGTTAACAATACTACTACACTGCAGACTCTGGGGCAACGAGTGAACCCCACATAATTTATTACTACTCATGGGGTTGTGTTTTCGGTGATTAACACAAACAACTTTGAGCTGAAACCCACCCTCATTAACATGATTGCTCAAAATCAATTTGGAGGTGGTTCCAATGACAATCCTGATCACCAGCATTTGACCAATTTGAAGAAGTTGATGGGCACAATGAAGATGCACAATTTTTCGACGGAAGAGCTTATGCTGCGTGGTTTCTAATTTTCTTTGTGAAGACAAGCAATGAATTGGTACAATTCACTCCCCGCTATATCACAACATGGGATATCCTTACTTCTGAGTTCCTAGACGAATTATTTCCGCCTAGCAAGAGTGCTGAGCTGAGAAACAAAATTCACTCTTTTGTGATGGAATTTGGAGAGAATCTTTATGAAGCTTAAGAAAGGTTCAAGGATCTTTTGCTTGATTATCCTCAACATGTAGAGCCTAAAATCAACCTCTTGGAGATCTTTTATAAGGTTCTGGATGACTCTATTAGGATAATCATTGATTCCTAACCTTTTTGGATAAGACTGCAGACGAAGGTTGGATTTTCTTGAAAAGACCGCTAAGTACTATAGAAGATATTCATCATCTAGAGGGTCTTTGAATTCAAAAAATCAAGTTGGGTTGTTTGAGGTAAACCCGGAGACATATAGGGATGCCAAGTTTGATGCTCTCTCCTTTGAAGTCAAGAGCATAAAGAAGATGCTCGAAAATGCAATCCCTATAAGATCGTCAACGTCTTCAGTTTCGAAATCTGCATTACCTTGTCAATGTTGTGGCACTACCACTCATACCATCTCGACCTGCGAGTTGTTTTCTTCTCAGAATGGTGAATTAATAAAGGAAGAAGCTAACTATGCTGGAAATTTCAATAGGGGTCAAGGCTACAACAACTACAACTATAACCCCTGTGCTAGAGATCATCTAGGCTTCTTCTATGCTAACAATCATGGCGCTCAGAATCCACCCCCTGGATTCCAACAAAGGCAACAAGGAAACCAGTACCAAGCACCAACTAAAGAGACATAATCACTCAGTGTAGAAGAGATGTTAAAGCAAGTACTGGCCAATCAAAATGCAACAAAAGCCAGGAATCGTAAAGTATAAGCCAAGAATGAAGTAAGATTTAAGATGCTTGAAACTCAAATGCCTTAATTGGCCATTAATGCTCCTAGGCCATCCAGTCACCTTCCAGGAAAAAGTGATGAAAATCCAAAGGGGCACATTGCTATTGTGACCTTGAGAAGTGAAACCAGAGGAAGTAATGAGGCTAAAACCTTCTAAATCTAGTGAGTGTATTGCGCAATTACATGAAGAAGTGAAGGAGAAAGAGGGTGAAGAGAAAGAGGTATCCTATGTGCCACTACCACCATATAAGCCCCCTCTTACATTCCACAAAAGAAGAGAAAGTTCGAGTTAGAACAAAAGCTCAAGAATTTCGTGAAATTTTTAAAGAAGCTGCAAATTGAGATTCTGTTCGTTGATGCCTTGAAAGAGATGCCTACCTACATGAAGTTTTTGAAGGAGATCCTCTCTAACAAGAGGAAAGTTAATGAATGTCAAGTGGTATCTCTTGGACAAGAAAATAGTGCAATAATTCAAAACAAGATCTCACCAAAGCTCAACGATTCACGTAAATTCTCTATCCCTATCTCTATTGGTGATCACTATTATGCTGCTTTATGTGATTTAGGTGCCAGTGTAAGTGTTCTTCCTTTATGTATTTATAATAAGCTTGGTCTTGGTGAGCTAAAGCCTGTGAAAGTGCAATTATTTATGGGTGATAAGTCTGTTGTTCATCCCATGGGTATCTTTGAGGATATTCCCGTTTGGTTTGATAATTTTTTTGTGCACACTGATTTTATTGTCATTGATATGGATGTTGATTCTAAAGTACCTATTATTCTTGGTAGACCTTTATTAGCTACTGAAGGTGCTAATATTGATGTCAAGGAAGGGAGTCTCTCTTTTACCATTGGAGATGAGCAAATTGAATTTAATTTTTCTAGAGAGATTAAAATCCTTTCTTTGGAGAAGATGTGTGTAGGGAAGACTTGTTGGGAAAAGTAGTTGAAGAGCATTTGATGTCCTTTATTCCTAATGATTCCCTTAAACTTGGTGGGGGATTGATGCATTCCTTGTGTCGGGTTGATGCTTCATCTCATGATTTGAATTCACTTATATTGGAGGCTCATACTACAAAGAAGAGAAAAGAGAAGAAAAAAGCTCAAGTTGTTGTTGATTTTAAGATAGGTGATCACACAAAGCTTTTTCATTGGAAGTCAAATTTGTTCCCAAGGCCAAAAAGCACAAAACGTTAAGGACCCTATAGAGTTACAAAGATCTTATTGGATGGACGAGCTAAACTATGGCACAAGAATTCAAGCAAATTCAAAGTGCTAAGACAGAGGTTGACACTAGTTGTGGATCCTGATCCTGGTCTAGTTGGGAGGCGTACCACTAACCTTCTCAACCCGAATTAATACTTAAAGGCGGTGGAGGTCTAGCTAATGACCAATAAAGAAGCGTTGCTTGGGAGTCAACCCAAGGTTAATTTTCTATATTTTTCTTTATTTTATTTTATTTTATTTATTTTAATTCATTTGCATATAGTTAGGGTAGTACCTCATGGTTGAGTTCTACATTGGGGACGATGTAGGATTTAAGTATGGGGTATAGTCATATTCATTCCTTTTATTTTTATGCGTTGCATAAGAACAATTAGAAAATAAAAAATTGAAAATGTCATAAAATTAAAAAAATTGCGTCTTTGTCTCATGTCTGTTTTAGTTTGAGTCTTTTATTTGGAGTCTATGGAAATGTTTTATTGATTGATTATATCAAAAAAAATTATAAATACCATAATGAAAAGATATTTGCCTATAATGCTAACATTCGCCTTATATTATATGTCATTATCTTTTGATAAATGTGAGTGTCACACATGAAAAAGAATAAGAGGTCTCATTTAAAAATTAGTCCTTTAGGCTCAAGGACTAATGTTTATATGAGACCTCTTATTCTTTTTCATGTGTGACACTCACTTTTGTTGCTATCTTCCGAACTTGCTTTAGACTCTTATTTGATCTGTGTACATGACATTAAAATAATTGAGGCACTAATTTATTATATTAGCCATATTTTTCTCCTCTCTTTACCTACCTTTTACATGATCCCTCTGTTTGAAACCCCTTTGAGCCTATATCCTATTCTTTGGAAGCTCCAACAAATTATTCATGACATATTATTTAAGCCTTTTTACTTATCCGGGAAATTGGTCTAATTTTATTGAATGGTTGTG
The DNA here is from genome assembly GCA_037127255.1 of Persicaria tinctoria. Classification (NCBI taxonomy): domain Eukaryota; kingdom Viridiplantae; phylum Streptophyta; class Magnoliopsida; order Caryophyllales; family Polygonaceae; genus Persicaria; species Persicaria tinctoria. Next base: position 23,057,727 of record JBANSL010000004.1, on the reverse strand, counting down.
ATGATGAAGTGGGAAAAGGCGAAGTATGGGGTGGAGATCATTGGTGTTATGTGTATGATATATTTTTCTTTAAATGATATATGTAATGTTGCAGAAATTCGTTGGGACATGAGGAGGATAAAATTCACTCTTGGGCAAAAGTCAAAAAAACATATAGTTAGTAACTGATCCTGCTTGTGGAGGATAAAATTCAAAAAAACATATACTTAGTAATCGTGTGCATTCATCACAAATATTTGTATTCGCGCAAAACGGTGTTGAAGCCAAATAGGTAAGAAAAGAGTGAAAAAAAATAAAAAGAAAGAAAATGGTTGATTGAAATTTGAAGTGTTTAGTGGAGAAATTAAATTATTTGTGATGGAGTTAGGTGTGATTTGGTTTGGTTTCTGAAGTTTTTTTGGTATTGGTGTTTTATCGGTTGCTTTTTGGCGCCTTTTTCTCGGATATTTGCACCACATTGCCTAAATATTTCCATACCTTATTTTCCTTTACCTTAGCCGTATTACAACTTATAAAACTCCTCATGGTTTTTTTTGTGTGCATGATCTCAAGTGGTGGAGATGTAGAAAGTTGGGTAAGCCTATGGTATATATATAAGCGCAATTGTTGAGATCGAGTGTAAATTTCATTCCTTAAACACATATGAGTAAGAGTGATTCACATTAAATGTCCATGTGAGGTTTGAGACTTTTGATTGTTTTGTCTTCGGTAATCAGGAAACATGCTATGATGGCACTTGTCTTGAGATTTTGATTGCATTATTATTTTTTGCAAAAGGTTGAATAAGTTGAGGCAAATACTCTATTTTGCACTTGTGGTTTGATCTAATTAGTCTTGCTTGACGACAAGGAAGGTCTAAGTATGGGGTATTTTGATATCATCATATTCTACGTGTTATAGAAAATAGTTTATAGTCATTTTGAAGTCATTACTATATGTTTTGCATGTCTTTTATATAGGTTTTGGTATAGTTTCTAGAATAGATGTCTACACTCGTGTTTTTATTTGTTTTCAGGTGATTTGGAGCTTGTTCGATGTTAATTTGGAGGCACGATGGAGTAAGATTCATTAAAGGCATGTTTGACATGTTAATGGATGTCGAAAGAGCCTTGCGTAGCGGTCTCAAGTGCTAATAATCAAGCTAACAAGAGTTTATTGCTGAATCGACATTTTTCGGACAATTCCTGCTTGGCGACGTCTCAGTAAAATGAGTCATTTGCGCTCCACATAATTCAAATACGTACAACTTTCAATAATTCGTCATACAATATGGAGAAATCAAGCCAAGAAGCTGATGTTGAGTCAATGTATCAACCCATAACTCACAGATATCGAGTCGGAACCCACACCTTCCGACTCGATACAACGAGCAGAGAGAAAAACACGACATATCGACTCGATATCCACATGTATCGAGTCAATACCTTTACCTACCGAGCCAGAATTCTTTACAGTAGCTAATATCGTGTCGATACTCTCATGTATCGAGTCGATACCTGTCTTTTCGCGTTATTTCTTCGGGATTTTTTATTCGCTTCTATCCTTTATTGGATGACTTTTTGGTGTATTTTATTATTAATTTAGGATTATTTTGATACTTTAGTTAGTAATATAGATGGAGAATTAGGGTTGGCTCTGAAGACGTCCAATTTTCATTCCACAAACCCTAGTTGTAGACATGGAGAGGTTAGGCTTTTCTGAGATTTCTTTTTGAATGATTGTTTTTCTGGATTCAAGATAAGTTCTGTTAATCTAGTTTTATATTCTTTCATCGTGATTTCTTTTATTGTCTCTGAATCCATGTCTGGCTAATTTATTTGTTTTAGGTTGGGGTGATCTAAACGATGATAAGTTAGACCTGTGCGTGATAATTGCTTGAATGAATTCTAATATTTGTTGGATTTGATCCATGAGTGTTTAATCCGATTAATTAGATGATTGATTGGAATCTTGTTGATGTTCAACATGCGCCGACTGCGAATTGAGATAGGATATATAGATGAAGTTTTTAATTTTATTTGAATACATGGATTGAACTCGAGAATTGTTTATGAGCAATCTATTTAATTCTCCTAAGAATAATAAACTATCACAGACAACCTAGGTTTGAGTTGGTTATGCAGATCGCACCTGCGATTGTTTGATCGATTTATTCGCTGGGGTCTAAGTGCTTAAAGAGTCCAACTTGATTGATTCTGTAACATGTGTAGGCTAAGTGGTAGTTAATTGAAACATACATAGTTATTGCGACATGCAAAGGCTATTGATAATGAATTTAGATAGTTTACCTTCAAATATCTCTTTTCAATTTGTCCAGGCATGAAAATTTAAGTGGTCTATCGATGATGCATTGTTCTGCTGAACCCTGACTCTGGAATGTTTCGCTTCATATGTTCATAAAAACTTGCAATTTTTTATTTTTCCTCTTCTTATTTTCTTAGTCCTTCAAAAATTAATTCTTCTATTTGGCTTAATGTTGTTTCAGGAGGATGTGTCAAGTATGAAATAAATATGAAATATAGTTCAAACTGACTTCCCTGTCTCAGCAAATAAATACAAGACTTCCTCCCGTTGTAGTAAGAGATAATCAGGATCGAATCCACAAGTAAGCACGTCAGCAGTTCTCAGGTAGCTGTAAATCTCACAGACAAAGCAGCAGAAAGACAGAAACACAGAAACAAGGAAAGAAACAGAAATAAAAGCAGAAAATAACAAACAAAAGCAATGAACTAAACGAAGACAGAAAAGACAAAGCAAAGCAGAAATTAAATCGAGGACACAGAAGCTACTCGATCTCGAGTAACAGTCCTCTATATCGACAAAGAACAGTGATGAAAACAAAAAATAGAAACGAAAGCAATCAACTCGAGGCAGACAAATCAACTCGATCTCGACCACACCTACTCGAGATCGACAAAGAACAGCAAAGGCAGAAACTGAAAATCGACGACAGAAAGCAGAAACTCAACTCGACCTAGACCAGTTCCTACTCGATCTCGACAAGGTCCTACTCGAGATCGACGAGAACTACTCTATGTCGACTGGAAACAGAAACTTTAAAATGCAAATTTTCGAACCCAAACTAAGAACTTTGACAGAAATAAATCAATATAATAAAAGACTCCCAAGACCAGGGTATCAACACCACAACGATAACCATGCAAAGTAACACATAAAGGCACAAAAGATCATGCTTTCCATCAAATAACTTTCGTTATTAACAAATAGGCATATAGAGGCTTTCGCATAAACCCTAATTGTTACTAACCCTTTTTCACATAATTAACCCAAGTTGCATTAAGATCACTTTCGCTTCAATAACACAAACAAGGATCACCTTCAACTCTCGCAAAAGAATCATGCTCATAGGGATAGACGACGAATTGCATAACAAAATCTGACCTTTACCGCGTCACCTCACATGGCCACCGTCGGGCTCACCCCAACCCCAGAAGTGGGTGGACTACTCACGCCTCATCGCAATCCCAGACATTGATGTATAAAATAACTAAATTGCATAAACTCAAACTTACAATCTCTTCTCCTTCTCTCTTTATGTAACTAACTAATTGTCTCTGAAATTGAATGATTAAAACTGAGCCCCTAGGGCTTTATTTATAGTGATCAAACCCCGCTAATCAAGGATAGAATCTTCTATCTATATCTAAAATTTATATCTAAAAGCATAAAAGATAAATAAATTGCTTAAGGGAAATAAATCTAAAAGGGAAAAGATAAATCTAAATAGGTAAGTCTTCATGTCTTGATAGATCTCCCTTCCATGATGATAGATCTTGATCAAATTTGGATAGATCTCGGCCATTCTCGGATTCCTTCATGCCCAAGGATTCCAAGTCTACTCGGACTGCTCAAGTCGACTCGTTGCTGGAAACTGGTCTAATCGACATCGACAAGGGCTTCGTCGACCTCGACTAGGATTCGTCGTCGACCTCGAGTAGAATTCCTTCATGCCAGGAGCCAAGTCCAAGTCTACTCGGACTTGGCTCCTGGCGCTCGTCGACCTCGAGTACCCCTAGTCGACCTCGAGTAGAATTGATCCGTCGACTAGGTCCTCTTGGGTAGGTGTGCTCGACAAGCCTGGGTCTGGTCTCTGGGCTTAGTCGATCTCGACAAGGGTTCGTCGATCTCGGCAAGGGTTCGTCGAGTTGGGGTGTGGACTTCTTGGTCGAGCAACTTCACTTTGGCACGGACTCGGAGGCACTGGGTGGCTCGTCGATCTCGACAAGGGTTTCGTCGAGGTCGACTAGGATTGTGCTCGGCTTCTCGTCCTCGGCTCTTCTCCTCGTCGACTCCGGGTGTGGCACTGGGCTTCGTCGATCTCGACCAGGTCTTTGTCGAGATCGAGTTGGGTTCTGGAGCTGGGTTGGTCTGGCTCTCGACACTGCTCCCAGTCGACAAGGTTGTTCTCGGACATACTCGTCGAGATCGAGTAAGAGCTACTCGAGATCGAGTAGCCTGGGTTCTCGGCTCAATTCGACTGGTTCCGTTGCTGCTTTGACCTTGGACTTCTGTAGTGGATTTCCGAGCTTTTCCGACCTTCCTTAGAATTGCTGTAAAATGCCTCGAATTCTGCGATTTAAACAGAAACTGGTGTAGATTCCATAATTTGGCAAATAAACATAAACCACATAGATTATGTAATATCTTAGCCCAAATGCATGAAATATATGCAGAAATCGATATAAAAGTTATTGTAAAACATGGCAGATTCAGCTCACAACAAACACCCCATACTTAAGCTTGCTTGTCCTCAAGCAATTCTTTTATTTGTCATTCATGGGAAGAATTCAAACTCTCAACATCTTAGATTCATTGCCATATAACCCCGCAATCAATTACCATCCTCGAAAAGGTACTAGTGTCACAGATCCATGCATGTGCAATTATACAAAAGCAACATCTACTCACAAAAGGAGGGTTATGCAAAAACATTCATTCGTGACAAAGCATTTGATAATCAAGAGGACTTTAATTTAAGCTCATGAAGGAGTAGATTGGTAAAAGGCAAAAGGTGGGCAACTTTTGGCAATGTGGTGCTAATAATCCGGGGAAATGGAGTACTTTCCAAACTTTCATACCACATTCTTTCTCATTAGATTCATCACCTTTCATAATGCTTTTATCAATAATAATGCTTTTACCTCTCTAACCTCAGCACTGCCTTCTCGCGAGTCGCAAACATGGGTGTCATGAATGGCCCCGGATACTTAGTGCTTTGGACTCCTCACAATGTGTCCCATCTCTCCAAACTATTATCTCAGATAGCAGGGTCAATCTACCTTTATCTCCTGAGTGATTGGATTTTCTTTCACTCATTAAATTTTCCATATATTTCAAATAATTTCCTTCCAAACTCCAATAATGATAATGATCACAAACACCATATAACATCTCCATAATGTAACATCATTCTCAACATAATCCCCGGATAAGGTAAAGAATGGCAATATTTAGATCATGTGGAGCAAATATTTGAAATAAGGCATATTATGGTTTTTGTGATGCATAAGCATAGGTAAGGCTAGGAATTTAAACAGTGAGCATTATATGGAAATATAAAGTCCTCCATCATTTTATCATGCAACATGTCAAAAGCAATTTCAAATTTTACCTCCTTTCATGGTTTTCAAGAAATAATGCACTTCATTGTGACTTCCCTTACTAGGCAATTTCATGCTATATCTCTAATGAATCTAATTTTGCATCGTCGAGTTCAATATAAGCTTCCATGACATTAATCAAAATTTTCAATGGGGGTCATTTTTCTCAAGTTTTGGAAAACATGCATATAAGCACATAAATCAATAATGCATTCCAAAATAGCCATGTAGCAATTCAAAGAAATAAATGCACAAAAAATGTCAAATAAATCAAAATATGCACAAAGTAAGCCCTTCCCCCACCCCATACTTAAACATTATAGTGTCCTCACTGTATAAAAAACAAGGGTAAAGGAAGAAACTCACAAGACAGGTGTGTCGGGCCTCAAAATTTCGAATGGAAGCACCTCCTGGGCCGAGTATGTATATTGCTTGGTTATATCCATGGACCTGAAAAGTGTAGAAGACATATACCCACAATAGAAAAACTAAAAGTTCGAAAACCAAAAAACAAAAAGCAACAAAGTCTCAAAAGTCCTAAAAAGTCTATGTACATGCTCTAGATTTTATAGTCGCTAGGCTGACTTTTCCATTTAACTCAAGGGGGCATTTGCAGGGCCCATGTAGCTTAGGCCTCAAATAGGACTCTATTCTTGTCCATCAGCTGTAATCCTCCAGAATGGATCTTGTTCACCACGAAAGGCCCCATCCGCTTCTTGTTAAATTTGTTGGGGAACCAATAATCCTTTGATTTAGAGACATAGAGCTTGTCTCCAACTTCATATTCCTTGGGCTCATCATTGGATATCCTGCACAATCGCACATACCAAGGCAAACCTCTCCCATGTATAGATAAATCTTTAATGGAAATAGGAGAAGAAAGATCCATACCTTGGCTTACCTTCGCAGAGACAGAATCGGGAACCATGGTGTTTGGTCGATCTTGACTAGGGCTAGTCGATCTCGACGAGTCTGCAGGTTCCGGTGGTTGTCTGCTTTAGGATGCGGAAGTAGACGAAGGATAGGTCTTGTCGATATCGAGTAGGCTACTCGATATCGAGTAGGGCTCCGCTCCTGGTGGCTCCAGCGTCGAGGAGGAAGAAACTGGTGGAGCCGGATGGTGGTCGATCTCGACAAGCCTGGTCGAGGTCGACGAGCTTGGTCCGTCTGGTGGAGTCTGTGTCGAGGAAGACGTTGCCCGAGGATGCTGAAGTTGGTCGACATCGAGTAGCGTACTCGAGATCGACAAGGGTTCTAGTTCTGGAGTCGTCAGCGTCGAGGAAGGCGAAGTCGAGTTGGCCGAGTGGTGGTCGATCTCGACGAGTCTACTCGAGGTCGAGTAGGGTTCTGCTTCCGTCTGGCTGCTCGACGAGGCTGGTGCTGGTGGAGGCTCCTTGGTTTGGTCGAGATCGACTATGGTACTCGATGTCGAGGAGCCTTGGTCGATCTTGACCCCATACTTGGTTTCTGTCAAGGCATCCAAAAAATAATTAATCCACAATGACTTACCTTGATCTGTGTCGATTGGATTCTCTGTGTTCTCCTTGAGAATTTCCATGATCTCCTCCACCTGGGCCTCCATGTCCCTCTTTTCCAGCTCCCCAGGGGTCATATTTCTGACCTTGGGTTCCCCGCAGGTGATGTAGCCAGCTGAGATAGATTTGACCTCTTCCATTGGACCTGTATGCCTTTCAGTTTTATTAAAGGAATACTCGATTACCTCATCGCTGATGTTGAAGGTGAGCACTCCTTTCCTTACGCTTATGTTGGCATCCACCGTTGCCAAGAAGGGCCTTCCTAGAATAATTGGACAAGAAGGATCCTCTTGCATATCAACAACTAGGAAATCAGCAGGGACAAAGAATTTACCTACTTGTACTGGCACATTGTCCACCATGCCTGTTGGAATGACCCCCGTGTTGTTGGCCATGTAAAGTCTAACATCCACAGGCTCTAGGGCACCTATCTTAATCTTGGACCAAATCGTTAAAGGCATTATACTCCCACTAGCTCCAAGATCACATAAAGCATTAATTTTGTATGGACCAAACCCAATAGTTATAGCAAACTTGCCTGGATCCGGCCTCTTCTCCAGAATGTCTAAATGGCTGCACTCCTCTGTGATTTCAGCCATCGACCGCTTTTTGCTCAGAATCTCCTTCAGGAACTTGACATAGGATGGCATTTCATTGAGAGCTTATGTGAAGGGGATGGTGACGTTGAGCTTCTGAAGCATTTTGATGAAGCGCTAAAATTTCTTTTCCGCCGGGTCCTTTGGAGATTTTGTGGGGAAAGGCAGCTTCTTTTTCTGATTCGGAGCCAGAACGGACGTCGGAGATGCTGCAGGCTGCTCTATGTCGACTAAGGGCTCCTCGACATCGACTAGGCCCTTGTCGATCTCGACCAGGTTGGGTGCAGTCGAGTTGCTGTTCGGCGCAGACGAGGATTCTGGAAGTTTCTCCTCGACATCGAGTAGGCTCTCCTCGAGATCGACTAGGCTCTGGTCGAGCAGTTGTTCTTCGTTGTTCTGCTGTTTTCTGACCTCTGTCTCTTGCAATTGATGGCCGCTTCTGAGTTTTACAGCAGCGATATGTCCAGTCTTTCCCTTAGGATTTGGTTCTGAAGATCCAGGGAGCGAACCTGACTGTCTGGGGATTCCTGCTGCTAGTTGACCAATCTGTGTATCAACTGACTTTCGCCATACATCAATTTCCCCAAGCCTAGAGTTGACACCTTGCATCTGAGTATAGATGGAGTTGAAGGATTGCATAGTTTCTGAGTGGTTCCTCCGTATTTCCTTCAAGACTGTCTGTATATCATCCTTTTTCTGGTCCCTTTCCGAATGTCCTGGAGCTCTGTAGGGCGGGGGGTTCCTAGGGACACCTTGGTTCCATTGTGGTTGCTGAAACCTTTGGTCCCCCATGTAGCGATTGGGACCCCCTGCGTAAGCTGCCTCCTCATTATGCTCTGCCATCCTTACTTGCTTTGCGTGTGGGCACTCAGGAGTGGTGTGCCATTGCGATCCACATTCAATGCAGAGTTGGTTGTCAGAGAGATACTTTACTTGCTTGATGAGCTTTTTATTCTGATCTCTGTAGTACTGCTCCCTAACATCTGGATCGATCTCCTTAGGGGGATCATATAGGGGCATGGATGGTGCTGGCCTGGCGTATGGGTTCTCTTCATAGGTTGCAGTAGACCCATACTTGTTGTCGTAGTTAGTGAGCTTTTCTAGCACACCCCATGCGTCACTTGGCGGCATTGTCAGATACTCATAGCGAGTATAATGGTTGATTCTGTCCTTAGTGACTTGATCAAGAGAGTTGAAGAAGATGTCCTGAATGACGTAGGGTGGCTGTCCATGAGTAGGGCAAGATTGCAGCAGTTCCTTGTAGCGTTCCCATGCCTTTGCCAGCGGTTCCCCTTGCTTCTGTTTGAAGGCGGTGATTTTCTGGCGGAGATGTGCTGTTTTGGCGGGTGGGAAGAATTTGTTCAGAAACTCTTGCTCTACTTGGGCCCAGGTTGTGAGTGATCTTGCTTTCAGCCCTTCCAGCCATTTCAGTGCAGGTCCAGCGAGAGACCAGCGAAAAGCTTTCATCTTGACATATTCCAGGGTTGTACCTTCAGCAAGAGTACGACACATGTCAGAAAAGTTTGTAATATGTTCAAGAGGACACTCATTAAATCTACCATAAAAGGCATTATTTTTAAGCTCTATAAGAAATTGAGTGCGAATTTCAAAAGAGTTATCAGGGATTAGAATCGCTGATTCAGGAACGACGAGAGTGGGATGCATATAATCCACTGCAGTGGTTGGATATTGGGCAAGCTCAGCTTCTGCTTGCCTTGCGAGCTCATTTGTTTGTTCCCTCGCCGTCCTCTCATTCGCGATAGTTGTATCCTTTGCGGCTAGTTCCCTGGTAAGCCTCTGTATCAGCTGCTCCTGTGTTTCAGCGGCTGCCACGGCTCTTTGCAGTCTAGCTCTGATGTGTAGGAGGCATTCCGGTTCGTCTAAGGCGTCAAACTCAGGTGGGATACCAGAACGGCGCATACACCTGTGAATTCACTCAAGAGAAAAGTGAGAACTGACTACCTAAGGCGCGAATGATTGCTTCCCCGGCAACGGCGCCAATTTGTTGTTTCAGGAGGATGTGTCAGAATTCTTTACAGTAGCTAATATCGTGTCGATACTCTCATGTATCGAGTCGATACCTGTCTTTTCGCGTTATTTCTTCGGGATTTTTTATTCGCTTCTATCCTTTATTGGATGACTTTTTGGTGTATTTTATTATTAATTTAGGATTATTTTGATACTTTAGTTAGTAATATAGATGGAGAATTAGGGTTGGCTCTGAAGACGTCCAATTTTCATTCCACAAACCCTAGTTGTAGACATGGGGAGGTTAGGCTTTTCCGAGATTTCTTTTTGAATGATTGTTTTGCTGGATTCAAGATAAGTTCTGTTAATCTAGTTTTATATTCTTTCATCGTGATTTCTTTTATTGTCTCTGAATCCATGTCTGGCTAATTTCTTTGTTTTAGGTTGGGGTGATCTAAACGATGATAAGTTAGACATGTGCGTGATAATTGCTTGAATGAATTCTAATATTTGTTGGATTTGATCCATGAGTGTTTAATCCGATTAATTAGATGATTGATTGGAATCTTGTTGATGTTCAACATGCGTCGACTGCGAATTGAGATAGGATATATAGATGAAGTTTTTAATTTTATTTGAATACATGGATTGAACTCGAGAATTGTTTATGAGCAATCTATTTAATTCTCCTAAGAATAATAAACTATCACAGACAACCTAGGTTTGAGTTGGTTATGCAGATCGCACCTGCGATTGTTTGATCGATTTATTCGCTGGGGTCTAAGTGCTTAAAGAGTCCAACTTGATTGATTCTGTAACATGTGTAGGCTAAGTGGTAGTTAATTGAAACATACATAGTTATTGCGACATGCAAAGGCTATTGATAATGAATTTAGATAGTTTACCTTCAAATATCTCTTTTCAATTTGTCCAGGCATGAAAATTTAAGTGGTCTATCGATGATGCATTGTTCTGCTGAACCCTGACTCTGGAATGTTTCGCTTCATATGTTCATAAAAACTTGCAATTTTTTATTTTTCCTCTTCTTATTTTCTTAGTCCTTCAAAAATCAATTCTTCTATTTGGCATAATGTTGTTTCAGGAGGATGTGTCAAGTATGAAATAAATATGAAATATAGTTCAAACTGACTTCCCTGTCTCAACAAATAAATACAAGACTTCCTCCCGTTGTAGTAAGAGATAATCAGGATCGAATCCACAAGTAAGCACGTCAGCAGTTCTCAGGTAGCTGTAAATCTCACAGACAAAGCAGCAGAAAGACAGAAACACAGAAACAAGGAAAGAAACAGAAATAAAAGCAGAAAATAAAAAACAAAAGCAATGAACTAAACGAAGACAGAAAAGACAAAGCAAAGCAGAAATTAAATCGAGGACACAGAAGCTAATCGATCTCGAGTAACAGTCCTCTACATCGACAAAGAACAGTGATGAAAACAGAAAATAGAAACGAAAGCAATCAACTCGAGGCAGACAAATCAACTCGATCTCGACCACACCTACTCGAGATCGACAAAGAACAGCAAAGGCAGAAACTGAAAATCGACGACAGAAAGCAGAAACTCAACTCGACCTAGACCAGTTCCTACTCGATCTCGACAAGGTCCTACTCGAGATCGACGAGAACTACTCTATGTCGACTGGAAACAGAAACTTTAAAATGCAAATTTTCGAACCCAAACTAAGAACTTTGACAGAAATAAATCAATATAATAAAAGACTCCCAAGACCAGGGTATCAACACCACAACGATAACCATGCAAAGTAACACATAAAGGCACAAAAGATCATGCTTTCCATCAAATAACTTTCGTTATTAACAAATAGGCATATAGAGGCTTTCGCATAAACCCTAATTGTTACTAACCCTTTTTCACATAATTAACCCAAGTTGCATTAAGATCACTTTCGCTTCAATAACACAAACAAGGATCACCTTCAACTCTCGCAAAAGAATCATGCTCATAGGGATAGACGACGAATTGCATAACAAAATCTGACCTTTACCGCGTCACCTCACATGGCCACCGTCGGGCTCACCCCAACCCCAGAAGTGGGTGGACTACTCACGCCTCATCGCAATCCCAGACATTGATGTATAAAATAACTAAATTGCATAAACTCAAACTTACAATCTCTTCTCCTTCTCTCTTTATGTAACTAACTAATTGTCTCTGAAATTGAATGATTAAAACTGAGCCCCTAGGGCTTTATTTATAGTGATCAAACCCCGCTAATCAAGGATAGAATCTTCTATCTATATCTAAAATCATAAAAGATAAATAAATTGCTTAAGGGAAATAAATCTAAAAGGGAAAAGATTAATCTAAATAGGTAAGTCATCGTCTCGGCTAACTGGTGCTCGATGTGGCTCGGACTTGGCTCCTGGCGCTCGTCGACCTCGAGTAGCCCTAGTCGACCTCGAGTAGAATTGATCCGTCGACTAGGTCCTCTCGGGTAGGTGTGCTCGACAAGCCTGGGTCTGGTCTCTGGGCTTAGTCGATCTCGACAAGGGTTCGTCGATCTCGGCAAGGGTTCGTCGAGTTGGGGTGTGGACTTCTTGGTCGAGCAACTTCACTTTGGCACGGACTCGGAGGCACTGGGTGGCTCGTCGATCTCGACAAGGGTTTCGTCGAGGTCGACTAGGATTGTGCTCGGCTTCTCGTCCTCGGCTCTTCTCCTCGTCGACTCCGGGTGTGGCACTGGGCTTCGTCGATCTCGACCAGGTCTTTGTCGAGATCGAGTTGGGTTCCGGAGCTGGGTTGGTCTGGCTCTCGACACTGCTCCCAGTCGACAAGGCTGTTCTCGGACATACTCGTCGAGATCGAGTAAGAGCTACTCGAGATCGAGTAGCCTGGGTTCTCGGCTCGATTCGACTGGTTCCGTTGCTGCTTTGACCTTGGACTTCTGTAGTGGATTTCCGATCTTTTCCGACCTTCCTTAGAATTGTTGTAAAATGCCTCGAATTCTGCGATTTAAACAGAAACTGGTGTAGATTCCATAATTTGGCAAATAAACATAAACCACATAGATTCTGTACTATCTTAGCCCAAATGCATGAAACGTATGCAGAAATCGATATAAAAGTTATTGTAAAACATGGCAGATTCAGTTCACAACACTTAATTAGCGAACAAGTTCAGGTTCTGCAATTGATATTCACACGGTCCCTGAGATTAGACACTCGATTACTACAATTGACATCGTACGCTTGCGGGGTTTTTGTTTTATACCGATCAATCCTCATTGTATTCATTTTCGCAACATGCGCAAAGGTGTCCTGGTAATTAATTCCATATGTCTGAGTGTAGCCTTTAGCTACAAGGCGGGCTTTGTACCTCTCTAATGACCCACATGCATTGTATTTAAGAACAAAGATCCGCCTTCAACCAACAACATTCTTTCCCATTAGCTTATCAAGAATTTCCCATGTATTATTTTTCTCTAGAGCGATCATCTCTGCTTTCATGGCTCTCGATCTCTCCTCTTTTTACTTTATAACTTCTGAAAGGATCTTAGGAGTAGAAATTTTGTGAAGGTTTTGTATGAACTTTTGGTGGGATGCATGCAGAGAATCGGTTCAAGGATGCGTGGTTGGATAATGGATACAAAGGCCTTTTTGTACACTCATGAATGCCTTTTCTGATTGCAGTGAGTACATCATTGTCTGAACTAGGATATTCATTGGATTCACAAATTATAGGTTCCGAAGATGTAGGATTAGAGGAAATGACATTAGGCTCAAATTCCATACCTTGAGAAGTAGTGTTATAAGGTTCAGATTCGGGAGATGTTTGAACTTGTTGAATCATATCGGTCCCTACCCTCCATGAATAAACTTAAGGATAGCTTGGATAAGATAGAATCAAGAAAGAGCTCTCAATTGGTCAGTCGATTCCAAACGCTCTCTCTTCTCTCTTCTCCTTGGGCGATTTCCGGCCTCCAAGCGTGTGGTGCTCCGACCTTGCCCCGGTGGGGTTTCTCCTCCCTTGCTCTCTACTCCGTCAACCATGGATTTCCTTCCTCCTCCTCCCTAGATGTTGAGGTATGGTGATTCTCCGATGGTGGTAGGTTTTTCTTCTTCTTCTCCCTCACGTCTTCTTCTCCTTCGTCTCTTCCTCTGTTGTGTTGTTGGTCTTTCTTTGGTTTCTTGCTCTTTGTTTTGGTCCTAGTTTGTTTTGCTTGTTGGTTTTCGACTTCTTGAGGAGGTTTTCGTGCTTCTTCTTGTTCCTCTCTTGTTTTGGTTGGAGCTCTCTTCTCCGACGAGTCTTCTTTGTTTCCTTGTTTTTCCGATTGGTTTTTCTTTCGTTTCTTCTTTGTTTTGTTTGCTTTTGGTTGTTGCTGCTCATTTTTTCTTGTGTGATGTTCTAAGGATTCATGAGCAAGAGAACTAAGGATCACGGAGGTATGGGGGGTGTCGACCCTTCCAAATACCTTGAAAATTCACCTCTCATGGCGAATAAGAGGGTTGGAGAAATGAAAAAGATGAAGAAGTCTAAAACTTATACTACTAATGGTGGAGTTGAGGCTCCTTCTACTAATGGAGCTAAAACGATGAGAAATGGTGGACGAACAGCCATGGACTTGAGAAAGAAGATCCCTTCATCTTCATCTTCGGTTCAAGGTAAGAAAAATGATCCTTCTATGCTCAATTGTAATGTCAATGAGGAGGATATTCAGGACACGCATGGTAAGAACAAAGACGAGGAGCTTGAAGGTAACTTCTTTAAGGAGTTTGCTAAGGTGGCGGAAATGGTGTCTCCTCCACCGGCAAAAGAACCACTACAATGCCTCCCCACACCGGCTGGATCTTCCATTGGAACCGTTGGTGAGGTCAAGGAGCATCCAATGGTGGGAGCGAGTGCATTGAATGTTGGCCTTGGGAATTTGCAAGGTCCATTCCCCCTTTAGCCATCTTGTGTGAATGCAATTAATGAAGTGAGTTTGAATTCAAATTCAAACTTGGTTCAACTTAATGATGGAATTAATTCTGAGGTAAGTTCCCTAGAAACTCCTTGTTTGAATTCAAATGTTACTTTGGATATCCATGAGCTAGGCGCCGAAATTTCTGAACTTGGCGTCAAACCGGTTACTTCGCTCGCTAGCACCGCTGGGATACCTCTCGCTCCCACCGTCAATAGAGATTGGTTGCCCAAGAACCCTCCCTTTACGGACGAGCCTTTGGTGATTGAGTGCGTCCTTGATGCTTCTGGGAAGCAGCCGAGCACCCAGGCGCATATCGCTAGCAGTGAGGCTTCCGCGCAGCTCCTATCGCTGGATAGCCGGACACCTATCGCTAGCAACGGAGTTGGAATCCCGACACCTTTCGCTACTAGCGAGACGAGCTCTCGGGTGGCTATCGCTAGCGAGGTGCCCAATGTCACCATGTCTTGTTCCTCGCTAAGTGCCCAGGAGACCATCGCTGGCAGCGGAGTAGATGGCGCTCTCGCTGATGGCCAAAGTGCACCAGAGGCTTCCCTTGATGCCCTGATGTCCATGCCTAGCGAGCACGTGCCCACTGCACCCAACGATGGTTCTCCTGCGAGCGCGAGTGATGGCCAGCGCCCCGCGGATGCTCCCCCAGCGCCTGATTGTCTTGCGCCTAATGACCCGAATACCTCTAACAGTAAGAATCCTCCTCCAAAACAAGGGACGCCTTCTCACCCGGCTAATGTTTGGTTTGATAAACCTAAAAAGATCTTTATGAACACGGGAGTTGGAGGTAAGATTGATTTCTTTGAGGAAAACAAGTCTAAAAAGATTATTGAGATTGATATGTGTGAAGCTATTCCTAGCCATGAGGTGTGGGGATGGACCCTCTTGGGTCAATATGTTGGCCGCCATCCGGGAAATTTCAAGATCAATGAGATGCGAAGAGGATGGGGCGTGAAATCAAAGTTCTATGAGGAGAATGGTTGGTTTGTTTTCTCCTTTAACTCGGAGGAGACGTTACTTCATCAATGGCCGGCCTTACTTCATCCATGGCCGGCCTTTCATCCTCAAGCATGTCCCAGAGATGTTTGCTTTCACAAAGAAGGAAACGGCTACGGTGCCCCTTTGGGTCCACATGATGAGAGTTCCAATCAATATTTGGACACATAACGTTATAGGTAAGGTTGCTTGAACCCTTGGTAAACCTCTTTTTGTTGATAAGGTTACCAAAGAAAGGAAGAAGAAGTCATATGCTCGTGCCCTTATTAAGATCAACTTTGTCGAGCCAATCAACAAGGAGGTAACTATTGCTTTTACCAACAATACTAAGCTTAATGTTTCTTTCTTTATTGAACATGAGCCCAAGTATTATGGTAAGTGTTATACTTTTGGACATAATCCGTACGAGTGTCCTTTGAACACCAAAGCTTCTAACCATTTCCCTACGAATGCTCCCCATAGTTTGAATACCCAAGAAAAAGGAAAGCAAAAGGAGCAAGCAAAGGAGCCAAATGGCTGAGACATTCCTTATGGTGCGTCTGGATTGACCGCGGAGGAGAAGATGGCCGAGAACAATGACAAATATGCTCAAGGTTCTAGCAAAGACAACACTAAGGGAGCCAATGGTAAAGGAGTGATCACTCCCTCCCGAAAGGACGCCAACATCAAGGTAAATACCGTCCTTAGAACCTCCCCTCCTTTGATAGATTCTAATGGTGATAATGATATTGCAAGGATTGAGGAGATTGAGGATAAACAACCAAACGACAACAAAGCTAGGAATGGTAGGAGAAGGAGGAGATCTAAGAACAAGAAGCCGAAGGAACCACCACAAGGGCATAATGAAGGAGAGAAGGGAAAGCACTTGGAAACAAAGGTAAGTACCTCTCCTAATGGTTATGCTACTAGATCTATGTCGCTCCCTCCATTGAATAGGTTGAGCAGTGAAAGACCTCTTGATGCTACCCCTTTGAACTTGGATGTGTCGTCCTCGGATGGATGTGGAGATCCAAATGAGGATGATGACATATCCATTCATTCTTGGTGATGCCGCTCAATTATCGATGACTCCTGGTGACATTGAGGACAACATGAAGGTTCCATTTGATGGCCCTGTCACTCGTGCAAGGGCCAAGAAGATTCAAAATGCAACTAAGGCCTTTCTTGTCCATCACCATGGGACTTTAGAGCAAGGGTTCAGGCCACCCTAGATCACTTGGCTCAAGGTTACACCGCCAGCACAAGAAGTGAGCTTGCGTCCACACTCGGAGCTCATGAAGACTCGGCTACACCCGCCTTGATCAAGACATGGCCGAATGGGCCTTGGCCGAGTGGGCTTCATGGATGGGCCGAGTTCCATGTTAATCATTAGTTTGTTATTTTATGCAAATTAGATAAATAAGGTGGAAATTAATTATATCTCTTCTAGATATATTACTTACCCACCAAGTTATTAAATATCTATCTTCTTAGGATTTATTTATCTTAAAGTTATTTCACTTATCATTAGGTAGAATTAATCTATCCAAACCCCTTTCCTTTACAAGGAAGGATTGGTTAGATTTCTCATTAGTTTACTATAAATTTATGTTCCGCACTTTGAATTAATCAGAGATTGAATTAGAATTGAAGAAACCCTTAACGGATCTAGGGTTCTTCGATTGTCAATCCCAAAAGCTATCTTGCTCTTGTGTTCTTATTATTTCGGCAATCACATACCATCACCATCACCTTGAATTCCATCAACAAGCCTAAATCCAAACACAACCCTAAAGTCAGAACTGTCGCAAAAGAGGAAAGCCCAGCCCTTGGTGACATCCGCGAGCACCGCTCCCAGCGAGCAAGGCGCATCGGCCTCGCCAGCGTCTCGCCCAGCCTCGTCGAAAACTCCCGCGCACCGTGCTCGCCAGCGCCCAGGAACTCCCGCGCGCGCTCCCTTGTGCGCTCGCCCTCGCTCGCTGTCACCATCGCTACCAGCGAGAGCTTCCCGCGCGCATCACTCGCACACCCTGAGGCCGAAGGCCTGTGTGCCCAGCAAACGCGCAACCCGGCTCCGCCTTCCTCGCTGTTCTTTGTTCTCTGTTTCTGTCGCTATTTCCCTGTTTTAAAGTTGCTGAATTTCCCTAAGTTTAATTCTGTTGCTAAATCAGAATTTTAATCACTTGTTTGAATTGTTCCAAATCAGGAGATATCAAAGAGCATTGCAAGATCGGAGCGAATATACGGCGTGGTTCTTGATCTGAAGCCCACAGGCGAAGGATCGGGTATCCCAAACGTATCAAGTGGTATCGGATTTCAGGTTAATGCAAGTTCTTTACTCTCTTGATTTCTATTTGAGTGATTTCTTTTTCGTGCCTTATTTTTCACCATAGCCGCTGCATAAAAATTGAATCTTTACCCATAAAAATTGGCACTTTATTTTTGTTATTCTTTGTTTGGATCTATAATTTGGACGATATTGATTTCTTGATTGCAAGTTGTGATCTTTTATTCCTAGTTGCTACATATCATGCCTATGACTGTGATTCTTGGATTAAAAGCATTTTATAAACTTGCACCACTAAAGAACCCTATTTTTTCCAGTTTCTAGCCTAATTTCCCTATTTTCTTTATTTTTGCTTACTTTTAGATCATCGTAGCTTTTTATTTTATTTTTGCTCTTCAATTTCGGTTGCTCCCTCCAATTTACAGCAACTTGTCCCTTATATAAAAAAAACAGAAAAAGCCGAATTCAAAAAAAAAAAAAACATATATTATATAGAGCATTCTTTCATTACATCATTGAGTTAGTAACTCTGAGTTCTTTGCTTGCTACATGTTAGATGATCTAAACGGTTTAAAGCATTACAAAAGAACCCTACTTGTGTGATTTTGTGCTGTGCCGACAGTGGAGCCTTGGTCACACCCCTCTTTCTCTAAACCGTGTTGCAACCGTCAGATAATAGTTGGCGGAGTGTGTGCACTTGATTGCCCTTGTGATTGCTTTTGTCGATTATTACACATTCATATTATTTAAGCATCACATTGTAGTTCTTATTCTTCCACATTAAGCCGCTTGTTTATACTTGCTATCCTTGATATCCGACTTGTGGCTGATTTAATTTGCAATTTGGATTATTACTTGCTGTCTTCAATATTGCAAAATTATGTGTCCAGGGGAAGTGCTTGAATATTGTGCCTTGTTTTCTCGCTCTTTGATTTCTAAAACCGTGAATCACTCTTAGGAATCACTAGAGCTTGCATTACTTGGTTTCTGGTCTTTGCTTCGTTTACTTGTTGCTCTTCTGATATTGTAGGAACATGGCGAACGATAGCGACCCCAACTCTTCCCCTACCCCACTTGCTGGCATTACTGCTGAGGCTATGCAGTTTATTATTGACTCTGCTGTCCAAAAGTCTACTCTGGTGACACGACAGGAGCTAGCAGAGGCTGAAAATCGTCGAGCTATCGGACGCAAAGAGGACCTCCTACGGTTATCTGACGTCGTCAAACATGCAGTTGCTCGGCAATGGGAGGAGTCCAAACAGGCGGAGGCTTCTGGATCTACACCTCCTTCTGGAGGAAAGCCGCCTCCACCACCCCCAGATACTACACCACCTTCGGGTACTGTGCCCCCTACAGGTAATCAGCAACCTGCAGGTAACACCTTTTATTCGGGTCACCCTCCTCCTTCTGGTCAATTACATTATCAGCTAAGATCTGCTACTACTAATCCTTTCCCTGGAGAGCATGACGACGATCCTTTAGCGGGCTTCAATGGCCGCCAGGATCGCCCTGAGCCCCAGCACCCACGGCAGCAGCAGGGACGACCCCATCAGCGTCCACAGCAGCCGTTCTATACTCGTGCTAACTGGGATGAAATTGAAAGTTGGAAGTTGTTATATTGCATTTAGTAGGTAAAGCTCGCAACTGGTGGTTCCGCATTCGTGAGATGCGCCGCCGTCAGGACAAGCAACCTGTTGAAACTTGGCCACAACTTCGCTATCTCCTAAAGAAGAGACATGTGCCTAAGGAATACACGGAGTCCATGAGGATGCAGCTCGCTTCCTGCCGACAAGGAACTCGCTCTCCGAATGACTTTAGGGATGAACTTGAACGACTCTCCCATCAGGCTAATGTTTATCTTACTGAACGTGCTTTGTGTACTCAATTTCTTGCTGGTCTTAATATTTCTATTAAAAATCCTTTATCTATCCATTCCATTAGAGATATTAACACTTTGACTCATAAAGCACAGTTTCTGTATGAGCAACAACAGCAGCAACTTCGGCTACAACGGAGCAGATTCGATCCGGCCTCCCAAGGTCGCAGGTTTGTTCCCGTTAACCCTTCTGGTCCATCTAAGCCTTCTACTTCTAACCCTTCTATGAAGCAAAAGGGAGTTTCCAACTCACCTCAACAGGGTTATCAGGTTGAAACTAGAAGAGTTGCTGCCCCTTCTACAGATCGCAACAAAGATATCCGCTGCTTCACTTGTGGAGGTTCTGGGCATGTCTCTCGCAATTGCCCCCAGAAAAGGAAGGTTCTTCTCAACGATTTGGGAGACCATTACTATGAGGAGGAGACTGCTGAGGACCTGGTAGTTTCGAGTGAAGTGGAGGAGGACCAGTCGACTGAGCCCATTGAGGAGATCGATACTTCCCAGTACGACAACGTGCTTTGCATTATCAATCGACGGGTCCTACACATTCAGAAATCTCCCATGGCTGATCAAAGGGAGAACATATTCCACACCAGATGCTTGGTTCGTGAGGCTACCTTAACCCTTATCATCGATGGTGGGAGTTGCTGCAATCTCATCAGTGAAAAGGTAGTCAATTTCCTCCATTTACCTACAACTCCTCGAGCTACTCACTATGGTTTAAATGGCATTACTGATGATGGTTCTGATATATTGGTCACCAAACAATGTTTAGTTTCCCTTTCAATTGGAACATATCATGATAAAGTATTATGTGATGTTGCTCGCATGGATTATAGTCATATATTGTTAGGGCGTCCTTGGTTGTATGATCGTAATGTCCTTCATGATGGACGTGCAAATACATATGCTTTCACCTATGACGGGAGGAGAGTTACTCTCCTACCCTTATCACCACAAATTATACTGAAGGACCAGGTGCGCAAGCAGCAACAAAGGAACGCCGAAAGAGAAGCTGAAAGAGTGGAGAAGCTCCAAGGAAGTTCGGCTGCACCAGCCGCCCCCGCGGCCCCAAACGCCGCGCCCGCGGCCCCAGCAGCAGCACCCGCCGCAGCCCCTGCAGCCCCCTTGACGCATTCTCCTTCCCATCCGACGTCTTCTAAGCCCTCTTCTGCATCACTTAAGGGCTTTGTGGAACGTCGATCGTTGGTCTCTCACCCTTAGCAAGGGACCATCACTTGGAATGCTCATCGACCTCACATTCTTCTGGTCATGAAACAGGTATTACTTAATGTTGAATTGAGTCATATTCCTGCACCTATTGCTGCTCTTCTGCAGGATTACTTGGATGTGCTTCCAGCTGAACTACCCCAAGGCTTGCCTCCTATTAGAGGTATTGAGCATCAGATTGACGTTGTGCCTGGAGCAGCCTTGCCTAATCGCGCCGCTTATAGAGCTAGTCCTGAGGAGACAAACGAGCTGCAACGCCAGGTCACAGATTTGATGGATAAAGGCTTTGTTCGTGAGAGCCTGTCTCCCTGTGCCGTGGCAGTCATATTGGTTCCAAAGAAGGATGGCTCCTGGCGCATGTGCGTTTATTGTCGCGCAATCAACCAAATAACGGTTAAGTATCCCCACCCTATTCCTCGTTTAGATGATATGCTTGATGAACTTCATGGTGCTGTTATTTTCTCTAAATTTGACCTTAGAAGTGGATATCATCAAATTAGGATGAAACAGGGTGATGAATGGAAAACGGCCTTTAAAACTAAGTATGGCTTATATGAATGGTTAGTAATGCCTTTTGGTTTAACAAATGCACCTTCTACATTTATGAGGCTTATGAACCATGTGCTTAGAAGACACTTAGGAAAATTTGTCGTTGTCTATTTTGACGATATTTTAATCTACAGTAAGAATATGCATGATCATTTAAGTCACTTAAAATTGGTTTTTGATTGTCTAAGAAAAGAGAAATTATATGCCAATTTAAAAAAGTGTTCTTTTGCATCCGAGTCTACCATTTTTCTTGGTTTTGTAGTGACTGCATCTGGATTAAAGGTGGATGAGGAGAAGATTCGTGCTATTCAGGAGTGGGCTAGGCCGACTACACCCACCCATGTCCGCTCATTCTTGGGCCTTGCTGGCTTCTATCGACGTTTTATCAAGGATTTCAGCCTGATTGCCGCCCTCCTGCATGAGCTGACAAAGAAGGATGTGACATTTCGCTGGTCTGACTCACATCAAAAGGCTTTCGACGCTCTCAAGGATCGCCTGACACACGCCCCAGTGCTGCAGTTACCTGACTTTGCTCAACCTTTTGAGCTCGAGTGTGACGCTTCTGGCACTGGCATTGGAGGGGTCCTATTACATAACAAGCGTCCCATCGCCTACTTCAGCGAAAGGTTGGGCGCCGCTGAGCTCAACTATTCTACCTACGACAAGGAGCTATTTGCTTTGGTTCGCTGCTTACAGACTTAGCAACATTATCTCTGGCCTAAGGAGTTTGTGATTCATTCGGATCATGAAGCTCTTAAGTACCTCAAAGGACAAGCAGTGCTCAGCAGGCGACTTGCTCGATGGGTGGAGTTCATTGAGACCTTTTCCTATGTGGTTCACCACAAAAAGGGAAAGGATAATGTGGTAGCTGACGCGCTATCACGAAGGTATGTCCTCTTAAACCATATGGATGCACATGTTTTGGGTTTTGCATTAATAAAGGAACTGTATGCTTCTGATAGTTTCTTTATAACTATATATGCTCAATGTGTGTCCAAAGGTGAAGTAGATTCATTTTTTGTTGATAATGGGTATTTATTCAAGATGGCCAAGCTTTGTATCCCATCTTCTTCTATTCGCCGATTGTTAACCCAAGAAATACATGAATCTAGGGGACATGGGGGTTTCGAAAAAACACTAGCTAGACTAAAGGAACATTACTTTTGGCCTAAAATGTCTAATTATGTGCTGAGATTTGTCAAAAGTTGTGTTACATGTGCTAAAGCTAAATCGAAATCCAATGCTAATAGTCTATACCAACCTTTGCCAATTGCTAATGCACCCTGGGAAGATGTTTCTATGGATTTTATTGTAGGATTGCCTAGAACTTCTAAGGGTCATGATTCCATATTTGTTGTTGTAGACAGATTTTCCAAAATGGCTCACTTTATACCTTGTCATAAAACTGATGATGCTATTCATGTTGCTCATTTATTCTTCAAAGATGTTGTTCGCTTACATGGATTGTCATTATCTATAGTTTCTGATCGTGATCCTAAATTCTTAAGCTCTTTTTGGAAAACTTTATGGTCTAAATTGGGTACAAATTTGCTATTTTCTACTTCTTGTCACCCACAAACTGATGGCCAAACTGAGGTCACAAATAGAACTCTTGGGGCTCTCCTTAGAGTCATGCTGCGAACTAACCTCCGGAGATGGAAAGACTGTCTACCATTTGTAGAGTTTGCATATAACAGGTCTAGGCACTCTGTAACAAAAATGACCCCCTTCGAGGTTGTGTATGGCCGAAATCCATTGACTCCAGTGGACATGATGCCTCGGCCATATAAGGACAAGGAGAGCGTGGATGCAGCTAAGCAAGTGGAATTCATCAAAAGCTTGCATGAGCGTACCAAGGCGCAGCTGGAAAGGAAGACAGCGCAATACAAGGCCGCGAAGGACAAGCATCGCAAGGATGTGCAGTTCAACATTGGTTATCTAGGATGGCTGCATCTCAGGAAGGAAAGGTTTCCGCAACAACGGAAATCTAAGCTGGACCCCAGGGGAGATGGACCATTCAAAGTGGTTCAGAAGATGGGTCCTAATGCCTACAAGCTGGATCTCCTTGCCGATAAGTACAGCGTCCATTCTACATTCAACGTCGCCGATCTATCCTTGTTCGTGCCTGACGATGACTCTGACGACGATTTGAGGACAAATCGAAGTCAAGTGGAGGAGAATGATGCCTCTCAATTATCGATGACTCCTGGTGACATTGAGGACAACATGAAGGTTCCATTTGATGGCCCTGTCACTCGTGCAAGGGCCAAGAAGATTCAAAATGCAACTAAGGCCTTTCTTGTCCGTCGCCATGGGACTTTAGAGTAAGGGTTCAAGCCACCCTGGATCACTTGGCTCAAGGTTACACCGCCAACACAAGAAGTGAGCTTGCGTCCACACTCGGAGCTCATGAAGACTCGGCTACACCCGCCTTGATCAAGACATGGCCGAATGGACCTTGGCCGAGTGGGCTTCATGGATGGGCCGAGTTCCATGTTAATCATTAGTTTGTTATTATATGCAAATTAGATAAATAAGGTGGAAATTAATTATATCTCTTCTAGATATATTACTTACCCACCAAGTTATTAAATATCTATCTTCTTAGGATTTATTTATCTTAAAGTTATTTCACTTATCATTAGGTAGAATTAATCTATCCAAACCCCTTTCCTTTGGAAGGAAGGATTGGTTAGATTTCTCATTAGTTTACTATAAATTTATGTTCCCCACTTTGAATTAATCAGAGATTGAATTAGAATTGAAGAAACCCTTAACGGATCTAGGGTTCTTCGATTGTCAATCCCAAAAGCTATCTTGCTCTTGTGTTCTTATTATTTCGGCAATCACATACCATCACCATCACCTTGAATTCCATCAACAAGCCTAAATCCAAACACAACCCTAAAGTCAGAACTGTCGCAAAAGAGGAAAGCCCAGCCCTTGGTGACATCCGCGAGCACCGCTCCCAGCGAGCAAGGCGCATCGGCCTCGCTAGCGTCTCGCCCAGCCTCGTCGACAACTCCCGCGCACCGTGCTCGCCAGCGCCCAGGAACTCCCGCGCGTGCTCCCTTGTGTGCTCGCCCTCGCTCGCTGTCACCATCGCTACCAGCGAGAGCTTCCCGCGCGCATCACTCGTACACCCTGAGGCCGAAGGCCTGTGTGCCCAGCAAACGCGCAACCCGGCTCCGCCTTCCTCGCTGTTCTTCGTTCTCTGTTTCTGTCGCTATTTCCCTGTTTTAAAGTTGCTGAATTTCCCTAAGTTTAATTCTGTCGCTAAATCAGAATTTTAATCACTTGTTTGAATTGTTCCAAATCAGGAGATATCAAAGAGCATTGCAAGATCGGAGCGAATATACGGCGTGGTTCTTGATCTGAAGCCCACAGGCGAAGGATCGGGTATCCCAAACGTATCACTTGGGGTAGTAAAGATGAGGAGGAAGGAGAAAATTCCACGGCTTTTACCTTGGTTATGTCCAAGAAGGAGAGGTGCAATTTGGATAAGGAAAGTGATGGCAAAGGGGTTGTGATTTGCACCTTGAGAGCGGAGGCAAAATGGCCTTCGAAGGATGGAAGCACCAACAACAACTCGGCTGATCATGGAGGGAATGAGATTCGGAGAAGCAACAAAAGGTCTCCATGAGAATCATAACTTGGAATTTGAAGGGGTTGAACCAACCCCTGAAACAAAAAGGTGTGAGAAACTTAGTCCGGAACCATGATGCTAAGGTATGTAGCTTCCTTGAAACTAAAGCTCATAGTGGTCGTTTTAATATTCAAAAATTTATATCTTCCCACTTTTCTCAATGGGAACATGCCTCCAATTTCCACCTTGACCCTAGAGGACGAATGCTCCTTGTGTGGGATCCCAACTTTGTTCACCTAAATGTGATTGAGATTGGTGTTCAACACATGGGATGCATTTTGAAGGGCAAGTCTACGGGTGTTGAGATGGGGTTATGTTTCATCTATTGACTCCATTCGGTGGTTCATAGAAGAGAAATATGGGAAGGTTTGGCTAACATCTTGTGCAGATTTTCGATCCCTTGGATGGCCTTGGGGGATTTCAATAATGTCATGAACTTTGAGGAAAGGATAAATGGAGTCCCGGTTACAAACCATGAGTGCAAGGACATGGTTGAAGCTTGCCAAAGCCTTGGTTTGATCGACTCTCCCTTCACTAGTGATAGTTTGTTTACTTGGTCGGATGGCAACATCTCTAGTAAGATTGATAGGGTGCTTATTAATGCCGAATGGGTCAATAGAAACCTCTTTTGCCATACTTACTACCCGGCTTCGAGGGAGCTCTCTGACCACAAGTCGGCGGTTGTTTCTTTGTGTAGGAATGAGAGGAAGAAAGGGGGAATGTTCAAATTCCTCAATCTTTGGAGCTAAGATGAAAAGTACCTTGAGATTGTAAGGGCTAATTGGAATGTGCCTAGAGGTGGGTCATTCCAATTCTGCCTTTGCAAACTTCTCAAATGGCTCAAAAGACTCCTCAAGGCGCTGAATTGCAAGGAGTACACCCACATCACCGAGAGAGCCAAGAGAGCCAACGATGGTTTGGCTTTGACCATGGAGGTTGCGGTGGCTAACCCTAGTTGTGATGAAGCGAAGGAGGCCTTGGCTAGTGCAAGGCTCTTAGCTAATCGGATCAACAAAGTGGAACACGCCTATTTGAAAAAACATGACAAAGCTAAGTACATTCTCCTTAGTGATCAATGCAATAAGTATTTTCATTCATCAATGAAGTTTAATAGCCATCGGAAACACATTGTCTCTATGACTAAGAGTGATGGTTCTATTACAGCTTCAAGCCTAGATGTTGCAAATGAGTTTGTCAAGTACTACAAAAATCTTCTTGGTTGCGCAGGACCGGATGTGGAGATCACCAACTCATGGTTCGCTAGAGGAGCCTCAATCCATGAAGAGGAAAAGAGCTTGCTCATGGCACCGGTCTCGAATTAAGAGATCAAAGCGGCCGTGTGGAGCATTGGAGAGGACAAGGCTCCGGGTTCGGATGGCTACTCTTCTTGCTTCTTCAAGGCTTCATGGAATGTCACGGGACCAGAAATTTGCTCGGCGGTCAAAGAGTTCTTCTGGAAGGGGAAACTATTGCGATAAATGAACCACACCATCATTAGCTTGATTCCTAAGAAGGACGAGTCGATTAGGGTGGAACATTTTAGGCCGATCTCTTGTTGCAATGTAGCATACGAGGTTATTTCTAAGATCCTCACTTTGAGGCTTGGAAAGTGCCTTGGCTATGTTGTGAATCTCGCCCAAAATGCTTTCATCCCTAATCGATTTATGTCCGATAATATTTTCTTGGTGCAAGAGCTTCTTCGCAAATATAATGTTAAGCGTGAAACTAGGAGATGTTTTCATAACATTGACCTAGCTAAGGCTTATGATTCTTTATCGTGGAAGTTCTTACGCTTTGTGTTGTGTGAATTAGGTTTCCTTCCAGAGTTCATAGCTTGGGTGATGGAATGTGTTGATACGACCTCCTTCTCCATCAAGGTGAACAATGACATACATGGCATGTTTGAAGGTAAAAGGGGACTTAGGCAAGGTGATCCACTCTCTCCCTTACTTTTTGTCTTAGCTATGGAATTCTTCTATAGGATTGTCAAAGTTGAGACTAGTAAGGTTGGTTTTCATTTCCATCAACATTGTGAGAGTGTTAGGCTTGCCCACCTAATGTTTTCCGATGATATAGTTCTCTTTAGCCGTGGTGATTTGAGTTCGGTTAGGAGCTTGATGACTTGTCTTCAGCGGTTTGAGATGGCCTCGGGGCTCTCGGTCAACAAGGAGAAGTCTTCGTTATTCTTAGCTTCGGTACCTCCCAATAAAGAGCAAGCTATTTTGGGAACGACGGGGTTCAAGAAAGGAGAATTCCCCTTCCATTACCTTGGAGTTCCCATAAGCCCTCGCGGCCTTCGGGTGACGCACTATGGACCTCTCTTGGACAAGATCGGTAAGAAACTTTCTAGTTGGGTTGGTAAGCACTTGTCTTATGAAGGACGAAGGGAGCTTATAGCTTCGGTGATCCAAGGGACATAGGGGTTTTGGCTCTCGTTACTTCCAGTTCCGGAGTCTATTATGCAAGCTCTCATAAGCTTGTGCCGCTCATTCCTTTGGAAATCACCGAGAGTGAAATGGAGCAAAGTGTGCAAGCCTAAACATGAAGGTGGACTAGCGCTGATTGATATTCGGCCTTGGAATGATGCCTTTATGTGCAAGCACTTGTGGAGGATCAAGGAGAAGAAGAAAAGCCTTTGGGTTCGGTGGGTGCACCACCGGTACCTTGGAGTGATGGATGTGGAGACTTGGGAAGCCCATCGGCGAGACTCACCGCTCATCAAAGCAATTGTTGAGGTAAAGAACAAAATGTTGGTTTTGAATTCTAACCTTAATAACTTGCTTGTTGAATGGTGTGATGGAGAGAGATTCAAAGTCAAGAGAGCCTATGAAGAATTTCGAGACAAAGAGACCAAAGTCCATTGGTATAAGGAGGTGTGGGCGGAAGGAAACACCCTGAAGCATAGCTTCATCCTTTGGCTTGCTACCTTGGGTAAGCTCCCTACCTTAGATAAACTTTTCTTTCTTGATATTAACCATGGGTGTAGGTTTTGTGAAGAAGACATCTTGGAGACCCATGACCACCTCTTCTTTGAATGCCCTTATACTAAGGGTATTTGGAGGAGAACGAGAGAACAGTTCTTGATTCCGGAAGGTGTTGATAGTGTGGCTCGTGGTCTTATGTGGCTCCGAAGATACATAAGGAAGAAAGGATGGGAAGCTAAGGCCAAAACCTTTGCCTTTTCCGCTGCCATCTATTTCATTTGGCATGCGAGAAATGCAAAGATGTATGATGACAACCATATCTTCGAGGACGTGGTGGCTAGACTCATAGCAACCCATGTTTTCCATCTCCTTTACGCCACTTTTACCCTTGATGATGTTGAGAAGATCTAACCCTTGGTTCACGTTTAAGCTCGCTTGGTTGCTTGGTTGGTTTGTTGAGACCTTTGGATGGTGTCCTAGGGCCTGCGTGCCTCTAGTGCATCCGTGCACTCGGGAACCATCTCCGCTTGGTTGGTTTTTGTCTTGTGTCCCTATAGGTACCTGCGTGGCCCGGAGGCAAGGTCTTTTGGGTGTATTTTGGAGGTGTGTGAGGTTTGCATACCCTAACCGCTCCCATTTCTTGTTTTCTTAGCATTTTGTGTGTGCTCATTCAAGATGTGTCTTGTTTGGGATATACATTCGATATTTTATTTTAGCTTTGAACCCTTGTTGAATTAGGCTTCGTCCTAGCTCAAAACGTGGCTCAAGCTCTTGGTGTATGATCCTTTGGATCCCCCCATTCTTTCATTAATATTTACATAAACCTCCCTTCACCCGAACTTAGTGCCGGGGGGGGGGGGGGGGGGGGGGGAGGGTTGGCTTCAAAGGGATAGCTTGGATAAGGTGCACTAGGTTCAAGTAGAGGAGTAGGGGAAAGTTTATTTGGAGAAATTTCGAGATCCGAAAGTCTTTTCTGGAACAAAGGGTAGTTGCTCTTCATCTAAAGGTTTGGTTTCGAAATAAAATGGTGACTTTTCTGAAAATGTTACATCAATCGAGATGTACATCTTTTTAGCAATAGGGTTATTGCAATTGTATACCTTTTGAGTCGCAGAATGGCCAAGGAAGATGCATTTGATAGCCTTTGGGTCTAACTTCCCTCTTTGAGAATTGCGAACATGGACATATGTAGTGCACCAAAAAAAATTTAGTTTAAGATCGGATAATGCTCTCAAGTTGGGATAGAATTGTCAAAGACACTCAAGAGGGCTTTTACATTGAATAACCTTATAAGAAAACCTATTAATGAGACGAGCTGCATGCGGTGAGGACAGCCTCACCCTAATAAAATTCAGGAACACTACTGGTAAAAAGAAGGGCACTGGTTACCTCTAGAATGTGTCCATTTTTCCTCTCGGCAAGTCCATTTTGTTAAGGTGTATAAACACAAGAGGATTAATGGATAATACCTTGGGATTGGAAGAAATATGTCAAGGTCTGATTAAAATAGTCCTTAGCATTATCAGTTCGAATCCTTTGGATTTTGGTGCCAAATTGGTTTTGAACCATGGTGTGGAAGGTGGGAATAATATAGATGACATCAGACTTGTTTTTGAGGAGGAATACCCACATTGTACGAGTACAATCATCAATAAGCGTAACAAACCAGCAGGCACCTGAGACACCGAATAGAGGAGATGGTCTCCAAAATGACACTATGAATAAGTTGAAAAGGAGAAACACTCCTCTTATCACTTATGGGAAATGAGACACGAATATGCTTGGCTAACTCACATACTTCGCAATGAAGTTACGAAACATCAATTCCTTGGAACATATTTGGATACAAATGTTTTAACATATCAAAAGAAGGATGGACAAGGTGATGATGGTAAAGCCAAATGGAATCAACATTTGTGGTCGTGGACAAAGCTTTGATGTGGGGACTGACCTGAGGTAATTCAAGGGGAAAAAGACCATTCTTCACTTTAGCAATCACAATCCTCTTTCCTGAATCTTGGTCCTAAAAAATACAACAAGAGGGTGTGAAAATAACATAACAATTAAGGTCTTCTGTAAGCTCTTGAGTGGAGATGGGATTTATAGATGTTGTGAGCTGAATCTGTCATGTTTTACAGTAACTTTTATATCGTCTTCTGCATACATTGCATGCATTTGGGTTAGAATAATACAAAATCTGTGTAGTTTACACTTATTTGCAATATATGGAGATCTACACAAGTTTTGGTTATATTTCGCAGAAATCGGACGCACTTTGGAGCTTAAAGGAAACTCATGGAGAAGCTAAGAATGGTGTAGCTGGAGAAAACGTCATTTTTCACCATTCTTCGTTCTGAATCAGGCTTTGATGTCTTCATAAGAGTTGTATCCCTCGGAAAGAGCTTTCCAACGCATGGTCATATGCGTCAATCCGACGAACGAGGAGTCGGAAAAGTGCGTTTCAAGAACAGAGCAGAAAGCTGAGAGAACTTTACTCGATCTCGAGTACACTTACTCGATCTCGACAAAGGCTGTCCGAGCACACCTGGTCGAGCAAAGCTGATCGAGGACACTGAGTCAGAGACAACTCGATCCCGGAACCCAACTCGATCTCGAGTAACTCTTGTCGAGATCGACCACGCCTAGACACCATGTCCGGAGTCGACAAGTTGAGACAAGCCGAGAAGCCAAGGACGGAGAAGCCAAGCCAACTCTACTCGATCTCGAGTACAGCTAGTCGAGATCGAGGAGCCAAGGAGCACCAGTCCGAGCCTTGTCGAGCAGAGCTACCCGACCAAGCCAGCCAGCCCAAGTCAACGCCAGTCCTACTCGAGATCGACTAGCCCTAGTCGAGATCGACGAGCGCCGTGTCCGAAGCCGCGTTACGCGGTTTGCTGTCCGACGCGGTTTGGCTTTCCTTGGGGCCGAAGGAGTCTGAGATATCTGAGATCTATCAACATCTATCCACACCTATCAACACATGGAAGATTTTGCTCTTTAGATAGAATTTCCCTTTTTTGATTTAATTCCTAAATTTCTTTTATTTATCTTTTAGGCCTTTAGATGTAGATTTAGATAAAGATAGATATTTCTATCCTTGATTAGCAAGGAATAGAAGGCTATAAATAAAGCCTTAGGGGCTAGTTTTTCATTCATTCAATCACACATTCAATTACATTCAAGTAAGTATGAGTAGAGAGAGAGAGAGTTTGTGGCAAGCAAGGTGGAAAGGCGAAAGCGGATTTGTCTTGTTGGTTGTAAGCTTTCTTTATTTAATCAATGCAAGTTAGTTTCTTTTGTTATTTAATATCTTTCTTGATGATGAAGAGTGAGTAGTCCACCCACTTCTGGGGCTGGGGTGAGCCCGACGGTGGCCATGTGAGGTGATGCGGTAAAGGTACAATCTTGTTATGCGATTCTTCTTCTATCCCTATGAGCATGATTCTTTTGCGAGAGTTGAAGGTGATCATTGTTTGTATTATTGAAGCGAAAGTGATCTTAATACAACTTGGGTTAATTATGTGAAAAGGGTTAGTAATAATTAGGGTTTATGCGAAAGCCTCTATATGCCTATTTGTTAGTAACGAAAGTTATTTTGATGGAAAGCATGATCTTTTATGCCTTTATATGTTACTTTGCATGGTTATTATTGCGGTGTTGATACTCTGGCTTTGGAAGTTCTTTGATATATTGAGTTTATTTCTGTCGAAAATCTGAATTTTGTGTTCAAATTTGCAATCTACAACTTTCTGAGTTTCTGTCGATCTAGAGGATGAGCTGGGCGAGATCGAGTACAGCCTTAGTCAATCTTGAGTAGGGTCTTGTCTGTATCGAGTTGAGTTCCTGCTTTCTGTCGTCGATTTGAAGTTTCTGTCTTTTACTGTTGTTTGTCGATCTGGAGTTGCTGTAGTCGAGATCGAGTACGTCTGTCTTTGCTTTTGTTTGTTATTTCTTGTCTTCGTTTGTCCTTCCTTCTTTGTTTCTTTGTTTCTGTCTTCTGTTTGCTTTTCTGTGAGATTTATAGATGTCTAGGATACGCTGACACGCTTCCTCGTGGATTCGATCCTGACTTTCTCTTACTGCATTGGAGGAGTCTTGTAATTATTTGCGTGGGCCTAAATCTGGTTTGATCTATTTTGTTATATTTCATACTCGATTTCCTCCTCACAACTATAGACAATTCAGGGACATAAAGCACATTTTTAAGGACAAGTGTAGTTAAGAGACGTATGGTTCCTTGGCCAACAATAGGAGTAAAAGACCCATTAGCCGTACAGACTCTCATGTTTTTTGGCTTTGACCGGTAAGTTCGAAATCGTTGTGAGGAATTGGCAATGAAGGTTGAGAATGAAGGTTAAATTTCTTTGGCAATGAAGGTTGAGAATGACAAGAGAGTAATTTGAGCAATGAATGCTAAAACTAGAAGAAATCTTCCAACAATGAAGGCTGAGAAAACATGAAAAGGTTATCAGCAATGAAGGCTTGAGAAACCCGAATGTTTCATCAATGAAGGCTGAAAAAGGTGGGTGGGTGGAACATAACCATTTCTGTATATTTGAGGAGAATGTTTTAGCAATGAAGGCTGAAGTAAATCAGAAAAATAAGCTTAGGAGAACACCTTAAGCTCTGATATCATGTTAGAAAATGAGAGAGAAAAAATAGAGATGAAGAAGAGAAAAATCAGATCTATCTATTCTTGACGAAGTTACATAATATAAAGAGACGACAAACTAGGAAGATATAAAGAATAAATCCAGCAGAAAAGTAAAGTGCTTTACACAACTGTAAAACCTAATTAATGTATTTGATATTAAAAGCCTATAGCAACCAGCTAACATAAAATAACGAATTTTTTAAATAAAATAATTTATAAATTAGTTACAAATTATTTATCATTTATAAATTAGCTATAAAGTGTCAAAACAAACAATTTCAACGTTGTAAGAAGTATTTTTTGTGTCACGAATGGCAATTAGTTATTTTTGACGTGAAATTATATCGGAACCCATTTCGGTGAGTTAAAGCATCGATGATAATGGCTAATTTAATTGCTTACTAGTTCGGCCCATCTTGAAACATTAGGGTATCGAAAATGGATTTTATATATATGTTGTTTGAGACAATTAATTATCTAGATCTATCTTTAGGAAGTTTATCTATAGAAGGTATTTTTCTATAGAAGGGTTATTGTGGATGGTTTATCTACAGTAGATTTTAGATAAGATAGTTTATCTATATCTAGGTTTATCTAGATAGAATAGGTTTATCTATATCTAGGTTTATCTATAGGGTTATCTATAGGAGGTTCTCTATTATAAATAGAGGCATGTAGGGTTGGAATTAAGTATCCATCAAAGCATCACAATAATAAGAAACCCTAGCTGTAGAGAGGTTTTTCTCTGTAGGGTGTTCTGCACGTTCTTACTAGAACACGGAAATCCTTTGTGTCCTATTGTTCAACATCCTTCTCTCTAACGGTATTCACTCGGGGAAATTCACAACAATTGGTATCAGAGCGAGGTTAGACGATGACATCCGATGCGAAATTCAAGGTTTTTGTGTTTTGACGATACTAGAAATTTTGGTCTTTGGCAATGACGGGTGAAGGACCTACTGACTCAGCAGGGAATGTTAAAGGCGTTGAAGGAGATAAAGCCCGAGGGGGTGAAAGATGAAGACTGGGAAGAGATGCAGGAAAAGGCGGCGTCGATTATTCGACTCTGTCTAGTGGACGAAGTGATATACCATGTAATTGATCTCAAATGCTCGCGGGAGATTTGGGTGAAATTGGAGAACAGGTATATGTCAAAATCTTTGTCCAGTAAGTTGTATCTAAAGCAAAGATTGTACGGTTTGAAGATGACAGAAGGCTCCGACTTGGTAAAGCACATCAACACTTTTAACCAAGTTATCGGAGATTTGGCACAACTAGATGTAAAGCTTGAGGATGAAGACAAAGCCATGATCTTGTTATGTTCTCTACCTTCTTCGTTTGAGAAATTGGTGACGGCCCTGACAGCAGGGAAGGAGACGATATCCCTAGATACGGTGAATACGACGTTGCTTGCTCATCATGAGCGACGTCAAAATTCTAACAGCAAAGGTTCCCAAAGCGAAGGGTTGTATGTCAAAGGCAATTAGGGAAGAGGGAGGAAGAAAGAGAAGCAAGATGGGGGTGACAGATCGTCCAGATCAAAGTCTAGAGGGAAAAAGGCAGTTACTTGTTACTTGTGCTAGGAAGCAGGTCACTTTAAGCGTAATTGTCGAGTAAGAAAGTATGAGGGAAAGACGGATGATTCGTCTTCGTAATCAGAAAACGTAGCTTAGAAAGAAGATTTAGACAGTACAGACTCATATATGCTTTTAGTAACGTCAGGAAGAAGTTCAGATTTATGGATCTTGGATTCTGGTTGTTCATTCCACATGACTTCGAACAAAGGCTGGTTCGAGGTGTACAAGTCAGGAAGTTTTGGTTTTGTTCAATTGGGAGAAGACAAGCCATGTAATGTTGTAGGAATCGAGCAGATCAAACTCATGATGCATGACGGTGTAGTTCGAACATTGACTAATGTACGTTATGTTCCAGATCTCAAGAAGAATCTGATTTCCTTAGGTACATTACCTACAAATGGGTTCCGTTACAAGACAGTCGATGACGGTCTAAAGGTTAGCGAAGGAGCCATGACAGTAATGAGGGAGAGACGTACCTCTAGAAATATCTATCTCTAGTTACGAAGTACAATTGTGGGTTGAGCTGCAATTATAGAGTCTGAGTCTGATAGCACAAATTTGTGGCACATGTGCCTTGACCACATCGGCGAGCACGGCATAACTGAGCTTCACAAGCAAGGTCTCCTAGCCGGTGAAAAGAGTTGTAAGATGTATTTCTGCAAGTTCTGCGTAATGGGAAAAACAGTCCAAAGTATCATTCAAGACAGGCAAACACAATACAAGTGGCCTGCTTGACTACGTACATTCTGATGTGTGAGGGCCAACTCAAGTAGAGTCTTTAGGAGAATCCAGGTACTTTGTCACCTTTATTGATGACTATTCGAGAAAAGTCTGGGTGTTTTTCATGAAACACAAATCTGAGGTCTTCAGCAAGTTCAAAATGTGGAAGGCAGAGGTAGGTAACCAAACAAGGAGGAAGGTGAAGTATTTGAGATCGGATAATGGCACATAATACACTGACACAAATTTTCAGCAGTTTTGTGAAGAGCATGGCATTCAGAGGCACTTTACAATCCGAAAGACACCACAACAGAATGGTGTTTCAGAGAGGATGGGTTGTTCAATTAGAGAGAAGGCTTGTTGCATAAGGTTGCAAGTAGGGCTTGCAAAGAGCTTTTGGGCAGAAGCAGTGAGCATGGCGGTCTATCTGATCATTAGATCACCATGGATTTCTTTAGACTGGAAGGTCTCTCAGGAGGTATGGACTGGTTCAGATTTAGATTTGTCAAATCTAAAGATCTTCGGTACTCCTGCATATGCGCTGATTCCAAGTGACGAGAGAACGAAATTGGATGCAAAGTCTATTAAGTGCATTTTCTTAGGTTATGAGAAAGGTGTAAAGGGTTTCAAGTTTTGGGACCCTGTTGCTAAGAAACGAGTGATCTGTCGAGATGTTGTATTTGATGAGCAGTATATGCTTCAACAGGCCAAAAAAGTTGAGAGGTATGTGGTTACAAAGACTGATCCTAAAACGGTGGAGGTGGAGCTTTGTGAAGAGATTGATATTAATGCTCCTATATCAGAAGGAAGTGAGCAACAACAACAACAACAACAACAACAGGTGGAGAGTTTTGTTCCTGGAAGACCTAAGCGCGTGACACGACCTCCACTCAGATTTGGTTTTGATGAGATGGTTAACTATGCTCTTGTTATTGGCACACATGATCAATCTAACTTACAAGAGGCTATTCAAAGTCAGGAGAAAGAAGGATGAGTAGGTGCTATGGTAGAAGAGATGGAGTCTCTCAATAGGAATCATACATGGAAGTTAGTTAGTCTTCTGTTAGGGAAGAAGGCTATAGGGTGCAAATGGGTGTTCAAGAAGAAACAAGGTGACTCACACATAGAAGGGGTGAGGTTCAAGGCATGCTTAGTAGCAAAGGGCTACTCACATAAGAAGGGTACTTATTATGATGAAATGTTTTCCCCCGTGGTCCGACACACTTCTATCAGATTGGTGTTGGCACTGGTACCTAGTTGGGATTTACATCTTGAGCAAATGGATGTGAACATGGCTTTCCTTCATGGTGATTTGGAGGAAGAAATTTACATGGAGCAACCAGAGAGTTTTATTGAAACTGGAAAGGAGCAGCTTGTGTGCAGTTTAAGAAAGTCATTTTATGGGTTGAAGCAGGCTCCTAACTAGGCAATGGTACAAAAAGTTTGACTCTTATATGCTTCGAATTGGCTACTAGAGATGTAAGTATGATTGATGCATTTATGTGGAATATCTTGATGATGGCTCCCCTATGCTTTCGCTGTTATATGTTGATGATATGCTCATTGATGAGAAGAACATTGATGATATTGTTGAGCTGAAAACTTTGCTGGGAAAGGAGTTTGATATGAAGGATCTTGGCGCAACAAAGAACATTCTTGGTATGGAAATTCATAGAGATAGAAGTTCTGGGACATTGTGGCTATCTCAACGGAATTATATCGAGAAAGTGCTTGACAGATTTGACATGGAAAAATGAAAACTTGTTAGCACCCCTTTGGCGAATCACTTCAAACTCTCTTCCACTCAGTGTCCGAAGTCTGATGAAGAAATCAGAGATTTGTTGAAAGTTCCTTATGCTAGTGCAGTTGGTTGTTTGATGTATGTTATGGTGTGCACAAGACCTGATATGGCCCAAGTTGTTAGCCAAGTTAGTAAGTACATGTCTAATCCTGGGAGGGAACATTGGAATGCATGCAAGTGGATTCTTAGGTATTTGAAGGGTACTACTGACCATGGGATCATGTTTGAGACAAAACTCGAACGATGTTGACCTGCTTTGACCTAAAACCCGAATGAGCATGACCTGATTCAACCCAAAACCCGACTAATCTAAAATTCATTTTGACTGAACCCGAACCAATCAATGACCGAAAATAAATTTTACCGAGTTGACCTGATCCATTAGTGACCCAACTTGAACGAGCCCGACTTGAACCCAACCCGACTAGCCCAGTTGCCGGCTCTACTTGGGATTATTGAGAAATGGGATAAAAGACCCACATGGAGGCACTGCCACCGTCGTTGTTTGTCCGTGTTTTTTGTCGAACCTTTTTTTTCCGCTCGTGCATTTTATATAAGATTATATTTGATCTTGCTTAAGTCATGATAGAGTTGTCGATAACTGTTTTGAAACTTACCATTTTTTAAAGTTTTCAACGCTTTCAAATTTTCTCCCTCCTTATTGTTTTCATTGACTGATTTGATTTGGTCGGATTATGTGGGATTGTGGAGTATGTTATCCCATGTTTTTCATTCAAGCATTTCTCCATTGTCTTCTTCTCTATCTCGTTTCTAAAGTTGTTTTGAGTTCTAGGTTGATTCCAAACCTTCATTCTTGAGTTCACACAATAAGATGTGTTGTGTAATCTTAGAGGGCCACCCCAGTGGCTAACTTGTTTCATGGGTCGAAAAGAATTAACTATGTTATATTCCACGCAACAACATTTCCATTTTTTTTATTGAAACTTTTTCACTCCATTTCGAGGCCTACATCGTAATCTCACCAGCAATCAACATAAATATAAATTAATGACAATAAATAAACGGATTTTTTGCCTGGTAACCTTGAGGTCTTGCATATTTCCCCAAATAACCCTGAGGTTTTGTTTTTTTTTTCGCCAAATAACCTTGTCTCCAAAATTCACTTTTTCGGTTTTTTTAATAAATCCTTTGTTAAATAGTATTTTTAAGAAAAAAAATAAAACTACCTAGTAATTAAGTAAAACAACACAATAAGTTTTTTTTATTTATTTTGACAAAGAACGGAGACATAGAGGCGAGAGCGAAGACAGAAAGCGAACAAGGTGAAACAGCAGTGGTGGAGCGGAGACAGAGCCGCACGCCGTAGGGAAGAGCCGCACGCCGGTGGCCGGTCGGAGGGGCGGCGTCACGCCGGTGGTGAGACATTAGTGGTGGATGGGTGGCGTCACGACAGGTATGTGAAATCCCCAAATCTTAGAGTTTGATAATTCTAGGGTTTATGTATTTGAAATTGTGGGTATAGGGTCTTGATTTCTTTGGTGCATAGTAGGATTTTAACATGTTTAAAACTGATTATAGTTTCTTTCAAATTATAGAATGGAAGGGAAGATATTGTTGAAAATTCAGTATATTCATAGAGAGTATGTGGAGATAGAGGTGGATGATCCGAGTGAGGGCAACATTCTAGACTTATTAGTTGAATTGTTGGGAGAGGCTGAGAAAACCGGGATGCTCCTTCCCGACCATCCAACCTTATGGTATACATATAAAGCTCAAAGTTTTCAGCTTGAAAATGATATCGATGTTGTAAACATGTTTGGTTGTTTCCCCGAGAAGAAGTTGATTGATTTGTCTGTTGGATCTGCTGATTCCTCATATAAGAATTTAGAGTTGGCACGGGGTTTGCTTGAATCAAAGAAGGGAAACTCGATACCTCTAAGTTGAAGTCATGGTAGCCGACCATCCTCTAGTCAAAAAGTTCCCACCACAACTGCAAGACGAAGAGGGATGTATGTTCCAAAAGTTGGAAGTACTTCTCAATCATTAGTCGCTCAACCTATTTCTAGCGATCTTAGCAGAACAATTGGTGTACAAGTTGACATTGATGTTCATGATGCTCAGGTGCCTTGTGATGATTTACCTAATGTTGATGTGCACGATGTGGATGTATCTGATAGTGCTAACTATAAGTTAGAACAAGGTGATGATGGATATTGGAGTAGTGATTATGAGAGTGATTACTTTGATAGACTCTACGAAAATGGGGAGTTGTATGAAGTTGATGAGTCTAGGAAAATCAAGTTGAAGGTGTGGATGCTTTTTTCTGACAATGAGACTTTGATGGGGGTTGTGAGGAATTATTGTGTCCAAATGGGTGTAGCAGTTATAGTCAGAAAAGTTGAGAAAGATAGGTACACAGCTGTGTGCAGGGATTCAGATTGTACTTGGAGGATTCATGCATTGTTATTGTCAAACAAAGTTACATGGGCAATTAAGACATTAGATGACAACCATACTTGCCTCAGAATGGGCATTCATAATCCTATGGTAACCCCAGAGTGGGCAGCACTGAAAATTCTTGAACATGTGAGAGCAGATGAAGACATCAAAGGAAAAACCATTCAAACTTTCTTCCAAGAATCAGTCCTGGAGCAGATGAAGACATCAATGAAAATTATAGGCCTATGCCGGATGAAGAACAATGGCCTACCTTTGATCTTCCAAGAATCAGTCCACCAACAATGAAAAGAATAGTAGGAAGACCTTCACGAGTTAGAAAGACATAAGAGGGTCAACAGCCGCCATCAAAGAGATCTCGTGTTGTCCAATGTTCACAATGCAAGGTAATAACTTCTATCAATTACACATAATTTTTTATTTGTTTATTTTCATTATTTCACATTACAAGATGTGAAAATAATGGCATTGTTTTTTTATATCGCTATTTTAGGCATTCGGTCATAACAAGAAGACATGTAAGGGTGAGCTAACGACAAGAGAAATGAAGGAGCAAGGAATTCAAGTTGAGCGGAGGCGAAGGAAGAAAGAGAAGA
The DNA here is from genome assembly GCA_037127255.1 of Persicaria tinctoria. Lineage (NCBI taxonomy): Eukaryota > Viridiplantae > Streptophyta > Magnoliopsida > Caryophyllales > Polygonaceae > Persicaria > Persicaria tinctoria. The sequence goes on along the minus strand of JBANSL010000004.1, from coordinate 23,017,801 downwards.
AGAAAACAACCAATGAAGAACAACTCCAAGATGTGATGTGCTCAGCCCCGTGGAATCCAGGAAGTCAATAATTGTTCGTATCATGGGTGCCTTTCTTATGTTAAAGTTGAGATTTGGATTGCTTTCTTTTGACTTGGTTGTGTCTTTCTTGTGTTAAGGCTGATTTGGATTGCCTTCTTTTGACTTGGTTGTGTAGATTTCCTACTAAATATTGTCTAGCATTAGCCGATTTTGCAGCGGATGGTTGATTTCTTATTGCTTTAATATGTTGAGAAACCATTGCTTCTATTAAGTATATAATGATGCAAGTTTTCTTATTGTTTTCTAGAATGAAAACACATACAAATGGTGGGTTTTGAAGTTTGATAGATATAAAATTTTTTATTTTTTTTTCAAAGTGGGCGTATTTGATACAACCAATACATAAGGTAAAATCACCAACTAAGTCTAACAAGTGCAACAAGAACTACAACTAAAACAAACGCCACCACCCAAGAATACAGTACAAATCTGGATTTGTTTATTTTTCCGATTTGTACTCGTTCTTTGCCATGGTCAATCTCCCAAAATCACCAAGTATGTAGTTTTATTTTTTTAGTTTTTTTAAATTTTATTTAATAAAAGAATTATTAAAAAAACAAAAAAAAAAGGGAATGTGGTGATTTAACCCCTTTTGCATATTTGATTAGCTAGTTAGCCTCTTTAATTATTTTTTTAGGGGTTAGAGACCCTCTTAGATATTTATTAGGTGTACTCCTCATCGTCTTTCCAAAAGCTCCACAGTCCACACAGATCTCTCTCCGTACGCGCGTTGCTCCTCTCTTGGTCGCTCTCGCTCCTAGTCCAGATCCACTTCCCAGCGGCAACGCTGCCTCCCTCCCACGCAGCTAGTCCAGATCTCGTATTTTGTATTTTCAAAGACTTTGTATTTTTATATGTGCAATAAGGTGACGATATTTTGATTCCACGTTTTAAGCTCTTATGTCATCAATTATATAAAATTATCACCATAAATAATTGTGATTAATGAAGCGTAATAACAAATGTCATCCATGAATAAAAATTTAATGAACATGTCACCTCAAGTGATTGCATCAATGAAGTGTAATCACAAAAGTGTCATCAGTGAATGAAAGTATAATCGATGAAAATAAATCGATATACAATTGATTAAATTAAAAACATGTGGCATCAATTGATTTGATTAAAAAAATGGCATCAAATAATTACATTATAAAAATGACATCAAAATACCATTTTGAAAAAATATAATAAAAAATATGGCATCACGGTAAAAAAAAATATCATCAAAAAATTGACATAAAAAAAAGTGGCATCAGTCGTTAACAGTAAAAAAAATGACATCAATGATCAACGTGATATTATTGTAAACGAAAAATGTCATCAAGGTTTAAAAAAAGTGTCATCTAATCATTTCATTAGAAAAGTGGCATCAAAGTGAAAATAAAATATAGTAAAATTTTAGCATCAAAACGGTAAAATATGGTATCACTAAAAATAAAAAAAAATAAAAAATGGCATAAAAATGGGTTGGTCAACGTTGACCGGTCAACGTTCAACGTTGACCGGTCAATGGTCAACCGTTGACCGGTCAATGGTCAAACGGTTGACCATTGACCAACCCACTCTATTGGGGAGGGGTCTAGGGCAAAATTAATTAAATTGATTTAGGGCATAAGTGCCCAATTGAATATTAAAAAAAGGTCATCTACCAAAATCACCCAAAAAAAACGTGAATTTGGGATAATTTGGGATACAAGGTTATTTGGCGAAAAAAAAAACCTCGGGGTTATTTGGCAAAAAAAAAAAAAAAACCTCAGGGTTAATTAGTAAAATATGTAAAAAAATTAGGTACCACGCGAAATATATAAGACCTTAGGATTATCAGGCGAAAAATCCGATAAATAAATCATGGGTTAATTAATTGTCTCCAAAAAAGTAAAAGCATGTATTGTTTACAAACTCCAAAGTTGAACAAAATCTAATCTTGGTTGACGAAAAATTTGATCACCAATAGATTGGTGATCAAATCTAAGCTCGTTCAAGTTGGGATCATGTTTGAGCCAAAACTCGAACGAGTTTGACCTGCTTTGGCCTAAAACCCGAATGAGCAAGACCTGATTCAACTCAAAACCCGACTAATTTAAAATTCATTTTAACTGAACACGATCCAACCAATGACCGAACATAAATTTTACCGAGTTGACCTGATCCATTAGTGACCCAACTTGAACGAGCCCGACTTGAACCCGACCCGACTAGCCCAGCCGCCAGCTCTACTTGGGATTATTGAGAAATGGGATAAAAGACCCACATGGAGGCACTACCACCGTCGTTTTTTGTCCGTGTTTTTTGTGGAACCTTTTTTTTCCGCTCGTGCATTTTATATAACATTATATTTGATCTTGCCTAAGTCGTGATAGAGTTGTCGATAACTATTTTGAAACTTACCATGCATTTTTGAAAGTTTTCAACGCTTTCAAATTTTCTCCCTCCTTACTGTTTTCATTGACTGATTTGATTTGGTTGGATTATGTGGGATTGTGGAGTATGTTATCCCATGTTTTTCATTCTAGCATTTCTCCTGTCTTCTTCTCTAGTTTCTGAAGCTGTTTGGAGTTCTAGGTTGAGTCCAAACCTTCATTCTTGAGTGCACACAATTAGATGTGTTGTGTAATCTTGGAGGGCCACGCCAGTTGCTAACTTGTTTCATGGGTCGAAAACAATTAACTATGTTTTATTCCACGCAACAACATTTCCATTTTTTTTATTGAAAATTTTCACTAGATTTGGAGGCCTACATCATAATCTCACCAGCAATCCACATAAATATAAATTAATGACAATAAATAAATGATGGGTTAATTAATCGTCTCCAAAAAAGTAAAAGCATGTATTGTTTACAAACTCCAAAGTTGAACAAAATCTAATCTTGGTTGATGAAAATTTTGATCACCAATAGATTGGGTGGGAGTGAGGATGGGCATCTTTAGAATCTCGCTAAAAGAGAATTGATTGATGATGATTCATGCTATATATAAAACTATAAACTTTATCCCATATACTCATATATAGTGTTCATCTTCATCCAATTAAAAACAGGCCACATGATAAATGTATTCAGAAAGACATGATCTAGTAGCTACTCCCCAAGTATGCAATGAATGAAAGATCTCTGTCCGGTTGCTGCTTTTGTCAGGGTGTTGTATACCCTCCTCCAAGTTCCAATCTGATTTCAAATTCCCCTTTGTTCTACATTCAATTTGATTTATTTCACAATGTAGGTCCCTTTTAATTAATTCCTTGGAATGTACTCCGTAGAAAGAAGCAAATTTATTCCCATAAATTTATACTTCCATGGGATGGGAATGTCCATGTCCTTTGTCTCTGTTTCACTCGAAGCAAGTTTTGTCTTAGCACATTTTATGTGTCTTGCAGATGGTGAAAAATAATTTCAGAGCTGTTGGATCGCAGAGAGGTTTGCAGCTCTCATAAATTCAGATCGCCCATATATATATATATATATATATAACTTTTAAATGACATTAGACCCGATCAATTTCGGATAGTCTATTAACATATATACCCTACTAACCTCGGTATATAGACAATTAATGGAAAGACAAAATTTACTATCACCGGTCGGACTGGAAAGCTAAACCCGATTTATACCTGTTGCTGGTATTTGTGAATTAGGAGCTTAAACTATTTTTGAAAAAGTATTTTTGGTTTTTTTTTCCAATATTGAAAACCAAAAATATTGAGAGAAACCTCTAAAATAGTGTTTTGAAATTTTCATTTTAAAAAAAGTTGATAGGAAGAAAATTTCCCAAAAAATGGTGAGAATTAGATGAGAATTAGAAAAGCAATCCAAAAAAAAAAAGATATACAAGGCATATGGTGATTTAATTTGAATGTAAAGTGTGTATAAATTAAAATTTTACCAACTGCGCAAACAAGCTCTTGATGTTATAGTATTCCTTTAGTAAATAACTAGTGTAATACCCGTGACTTGAAGGCACGGGAACTTGATCCATTTTAATTTGAACATCATTTTATATTTCTATCTATTAATATTAATGGATAGATAGATAGATAGATAGATAATACTTGCATGGTTGGTGAGAAAATATGAACATATGTGAAAGTTAATTTATACTCCGTAGCATTTTATAAACTGACAATTGGATATTGGTCTATGTAGAGTATAAATTTCTAAAAAATAAAATACACCAAGATTCAAATTTAAGTTCAATGTATGTAGATGAATTATGAGAATATTGCAATCGGAAAAAAAAATGGAAACTTATCCCAATATTTACGACAATATAACCAAAAAAAACGGAATGGATTCAAATCATATGTAAAATAGGAAACAAATATTTTAAAGTTTCCATAATAATATTGACCAATAAGAAAATCTCAAATGAATAAAAAAATTCAACTTTAATTGTGGGCGTGACACGTCAGCAAAATGCTAGCAGAATTAGTAATATTAATAGATAGATAGATAGATAGATTGATAGATAGATAGATTGATAGATAGCAGGGCCGGTGATAGGGTGGCGCGAGAGGCTCGATCGTACAGGGCCCGGAAATTTTGGGGGCCTATATATATAAAAATAAATGTGAAAATGTATCATAAAAATTTCCTAGCACAAGTGGTTAGTTTTGGGGCCTCTCTCCCAAGGGTCTAGTGTTCGATTCCCCACAAATTCTATACTCTCTTATTATGTTTTGGGCCCTTCAAATTACGGTACTTGATAATAAGTTTTCCATACTTTAAAATTTGGAGATATTAATATTTAGTATTATTTACTTTTTATGTAGTTAAATTTTTTATTTGCCAAAAAATAGTACTCCTTATTATCATTTTTTCAATACTTCACAATTGACACTTTTTATTACATTTATTTACTTAAGTATACATTAATTTAGAGATATTAATATTCAGTATTACATGTTTTCATTGAATAAATATAACTAAATAAACCTATAACTAATTAATTTTAGACACATTAATTTTTCTAATAAAAAATAAACCGCCTTAATTAAGAGGGCCTAATATCAAATTTTGAACCGGGCCCTTAAAATCATCGAGACGGCCCTGATAGATAGATAGATAGATAGATAATAGATAGATTGCAATCGGAAAAAAAAATGGAAACATGTCTCAATATTTACGGCAATATAACCAAAAATAAAATAAAATAAAGGAATGGATTCAAATCATATTTAAAATAGGAAACAAATATTTTCAAGTTTCCATAATAATATTGACCAATAAGAAAATCTCATTTGAATAAAAAAAATCAAATTTAATTGTGGGCGTGACACGTCAGCAAAATGCTAGCAAAATTAGTAATATTAATAGATAGATAGATAGATATATTGCAATCGGAAAAAAAAAAAGAAAAAATTTGCGAAATAGGCACATTAATTGGACAAATTTGCAAAATAGACGCGGGTTTGGACAAATTTGTGAAATAGCCCCTATATATAACTAATTTTGCTTTGTACGGACACTTTTTTCCTCTCTCCCAAATCCTCTCGCCCTCTCGCTCTCGATCTGTTTTCTCTCTCTCGACGCCGGATCCGGCTCCGATGGCGGCGAGTCGCCGGACCTCCATCTTCCTCCTATTCGCCGGACCTCCACTCGCTCGCAGCCGCCCTCACTCGCTCGCTGCCGGTCTCCAGTCCTCATCGCCCTTACTCGTTGCCACTTTCCCCCTTGCCCTCGCTCGAACCCTTGAAGCCGCCGGCGATTCGCTCCGCCTCTCCCCTTCCTGTTCTCCGGCGACTCGCACCTCCCCCTCGCCTCGTCTCCGTCACTGCATCGCCCCTCCTCTCCACCTCCTCCTCGCCTCGTCTCCGTCTCCGGCGATCGAGCATAAGATAAGGTACGGTGTTTTTGTGAGTTGATGATTTTGCTTGATTTTGGTTGCCTTGCTTCTGAATTTGAGCAAATTTGTTGATTTGCTCAAGTGTGATACTTGTGGATGGGGCTACGATCCAGAAAAACAATGTCGCCAGCGTCAAGTGTGGAAGTGAATCAACAAATGTTACTGCTGGGAAAGGTTACTTCTGATTTGCTCAAGTGTGATACTTCTGAATTTGCTCAAATTTGTTGATTTGCTCAAGTGTGATACTGCTGGAAAAGGTTACTTCTTTCTTTAGTTTGAGTTTTGGCTTTCTGATTGCTATTTTCATATGTCTATACCACTAATAATACATCTGCCCTTCTATGGATGTACTTTTAGGCCGTTTGTGGTTTAGGTTTTCCTTTAGTTCATTTGATTGATCTGAACAATTATGTTTCTGTATGAAGCCTTTGTGTCTGCTGTTGAGGCTTTCCATCTTTTATCTAGAATTAAATCATGAAATTATGTGATAATAAAATTCAAAGAGGATATGTTTGTTAATCGGACAAGCTCTGTGATTCAGTTAGCAATATTAAACCAATGGTTTGGTAAATGAAGGGTGGAGTTTTAGTTTCAAACAAACCGAATTATGCAAACGGTTAAACTGAAATAGCTTGCAATGCCATTGAAATATAAAAAAGAAACAATATATCTACTTCTGTTTGATCACTCATGCAGAAGCTTCTTGGATTATACAACTGCTTTTGGTGAGAAAGGATAAGTATAGAGTTTGATGGTGTAATAAGAGCAACAGACTGAAATTAATTCAAAGCTCTTTTGCTTTTGAAGCTCTGTCCATACAACACAAACTGCTTTTTCTTTCTGCACTTTCTCATCTTAACTTTCTGATCCAAGAATATTAAATTAGATTGACCATGATGCATGCTGTCTTTTCTTCGTACTGGCTTCCGGATAAAATTCCAGTCAGATTTAACTTTTATCTATTTCTGTTTGTCTATTTGGTTGAGCTATTCTTTTGAACATATTTGTTCGGCAATAGATAACTTGTTTACCTGGACATTGGAAGTGTTTATGTTTCTCATCATGGATTTTATATTTTTCTACTCCTTTTGTCCCAGTACAAGTGTCTGTTTAGTTTTAAATTATTGGAAAATTCGTATGAATAGACCAAAGTTTGCTTCCTTGTTCAATTACAAGTACAGATGGCCATATTTATGTGTTTTAACTGATAGATTTCAATGTTAGTTTTTCATGACCTAGGAATTTTCTAAATTTCAAGGAATTGACTTATTGATTTTTGTTTGGAAGGGCAGTAATAGGAAATAAGACACATTGGAATAGTTGAGTTGTTATGTTTTTAATAATATATAATATAAACATGGTGTTCTGTCTTAAGAGCTGGAAATTTCTTCTGCATCGGTGCAACGCGGTAGACTATAAACTTGGTCTAACATTCTCTGAGAACTTGGTTTTGGAAAGGTTGAAAAATTATCATATCAGTATATTGAAGTACTTTCAGATCTTCCTCTGAGATGGCAAGGTTTAATTGTTTCAGTCAGTCATATTTTTGGCTAGCTCTGCCTAGTCCCTTTTCTGCTCTTTTCTTTAGCATGTTTGAATGGTTCATTTTTTTTCTCCCTGATGATGCCTCGTTCATTCTTGCTTGCTGAAATTTTCATGTTGTTTCTTAACAGAGTGAATGATCCCGTTGCATTAAAGCTGCTCAACAAAGCTGGGGAAATGTCCTCATTACAACCTCCCGATGATGAGAGCATCAAGACTCTATATGTAGGTGGGCTTGATGCAAGAATCAACGAGCAAGACCCAAGGGACCACTTCTATGCCCACGATGAAATTGAATCCATTAGAATGGTACTCCAGCAAGCATGTGCTTTTGTAACATACACAACTCGAGATGCTACTGAGAAGGCTGCTGATGATCTCTCCAACAAGCTTGTCATCAAGGGCCTGCGGTTGAAGCTAATGTGGGGTAGACCCCAACAGCCTAAACCAGAGAGTGATGGTTCAGAAGAAGCAAGACAAGCGGCGGTTGCTCGCAGTGGGTAGCTGCCAAGGGCAGTTATATCCCAGCAACAGAACCAACTTTGATCCTGATGACGCATCTCAAGGTGCAGCCCGAGCTCATCGGTTCTTGAAGGAGTTCGTCGAGCTTCCGCTACACCAGATGGACATAAAAGAGGCATTGCAGAGGGTTCACACAATGAAAACCGAGTTGGACAAGGACGCTGAAAGTTGCCCTTGGTTACAGCAGTTGCTTTAGTGTTATCGCCCAGGCAAAGTTTGATCCCACTGTGATGGAGCCACATCCTGTATAGTGTATAGCTATTTCTTTCAAGTGATTTCTCAATCTTGCTTTGAACAAAACATGGCTCAAACTTTTGTGCACAAAACCGGTTAAATTTTGGGGTGACTAGTGAACCAGATTTGTTGTGCAACTTTAACGTGTAGTTGTGCAATTATACAATACAGTTGTGCAATTTTGGGGTGACTGGATGACTAGTGCAGGGAGCTTCTTAGCAGCAGTCCTTGGGATTTCAAGGTCAATTTCATCAATAGACGGGCAAACACGGAAGCAGACATATTAGCTAAGATGGGAGTTACTCTGAATGAGCCATTTATTCAATTTACTACTATCCCAGATTGTATTGCAGGGGCTATATATCCCCCTCCCCCTAATGGGGCTATTTGCTAAGTTTCCTATAATAAAACAGGGCTTTTAGCCCTCTCAATTGACCAAAAAAAAAGAAAAAAAACTTTAAAAAAGTGCTGACGCGAAAAGAAAAAAAAATTTAAAAAAAGTGTTGACACAAATAGAATAAAAAGTGCACAAATTAGAATAAAAAACGCAAGAATAATATTATAATGTGCCCAAATTAAATTTTTAGCTTAAGAAGAATCAAATTAGATTTTAGTTTGTATGAATAAAACTATAAATTTCATGAATAACACTACGAAATTTTAGAGTTGCACGACGTTGTTGTAAGAGTTGCACGACTCTGTTGTAAGAGTTGCACGACTCTTGTTTTAAGAGTTGCACGACTCTCTTGTAAGAGTTGCACAACTCTTGTTTTAAGAGTTGCACGACTCCGTTGTAAGAGTTGCACGAATCTTGTTTTAAGAGTTGCACGACTCTTGTTTAAGAGTTGCACGACCCTTGTTTTAAGAGTTGCACGACTCTCTTGTAAGAGTTGCACGACTCTGTTTTAAGATTTGCACGACTCTGTTGCAAGAGTTGCACGACTCTCTTGTAAGAGTTGCACGACTCTTGTTTAAGAGTTGCACGACCCTTGTTTTAAGAGTTGCACGATTCTCTTGTAAGAGTTGCACAGCTCTTGTTTAAGAGTTGCACGACCCTTGTTTTAAGAGTTGCACGACTCTCTTGTAAGAGTTGCACGACTCTGTTTTACGAGTTGCACGACCCTTGTTTTAAGAGTTGCACGACTCTCTTGTAACAGTTGCACGACTCTGTTTTAAGATTTGCATGACTCTATTTTAAGAGTTGCACGACTCTGTTTTAAGAGTTGCACAAATCAATATAATTTCATATTTTCTCAATAAATTATTGCACAACGTGCTCTTATTTTTGCTCATCAATACCTTATTTTTGCACAACTAGTGGTAAAATTAGTAAATAAATGCAAATAAATGCAAAGATCTCTTTACTTGGCTTGGCATACTCTTTCTAAATTTTTATTGTTTCACCTTCATAATGTAACTAAGCTTGATAAACGTCTAGTGTTATGTTGTTGTAGTTTTTTGGTGGTGGGGGTGTTGGTGTTAGCAAGTGATAAACGCTTCATCAGCCATTGTTAAAATTAACAAAACAAAAGCAAAGAGGGAAACGAAGCATACTTCTAAGAGAATAAAGAGGTCGGGATGGAAGCCAAGGTCCTTCAAAGCATTTGCTTGAGATGAACTCCTAGGATATCCATCCAAAAGCCAGCCTTTTTCTATCGAATCTGGTTGCGAGAGCCTACCTTTTACCATCTAGAAACATATCAATCCTCAAGTCAAGCAACACTAGTAGAAAATTCAGGCATCAACAAGGGAAGCTACCATGACGTACAACTATTTCATCAGGGACCAGCTGACCCCTCTCCATGTATTCTTTGGCCAGCACTCCAATTTCACACTTAGAAGCAATTTTTTCCCTTAGAAGATCTCCGGCAGCAATATGCACCAAACCATACTGCATACATCACAGCCTTATTCAATCCGTTTTCTTCCGGGGGAAATCCTCATTAATGAGGAGTTTATGCATTATAATAAAACTTGCACCACAACTACATGCTTCTATTTCCAGGGGGAAAAAAAAAGAATAAACACTCTGGAGCAGATGCTTAAAATTCTCAGGAATGATTAATCCATAATAATAATTTACAAAATTCCAGGGTCAAAATAGCTAAAAGGTGGAGCAAAATACTATGTCATATAGGCTCCTAAGACCAAGGCGTGCATATCAATGGCCTAGTGATGGCACATCTATTTGGAGTTTTCGACGTTGAATAGCAAATATCATCATCAAGTGTGAGCATTCACAAGTTTCAGTATAAAATTCGTTATTACGCAGGCATAGTAGCTCCAACAAGAAACCTATGAGACTAGTGGGAAAAAAGGGAAGAACTAAGAACTCAAGCTCTATCCCACAAGAAAAATGCGAAATAGTCCAGCAAGGAAAAGGTCATACTTTCTGCGTTATGAGCTCACACTGTGTTCCTTTACCAGAAGCAGGAGCACCTGATATCATCACCTTTAATGGAGTTTGAATTTCTGCAGATGCCATGACCTGCTCAACAAATGACATTAGAAACCAATATAGAGTGGATAGTGCAAAAGCAAATCATTATACCACATTTCACTTTGGCTGCAGACAACATATACGAGAATCAATCCCAAAAAACAACACATAATAGTAAAATATTGCAATCTTCTTTGCTGGAGAGCCGCAAAATATTGGAGGCAGATATATCAATTAGAAAAAAAGGTCACATCATTGCTTGACATCTATGGACTATGGTAGCTTAAACATGTATGAGTAGGGAAAGAACGAACAATAGAATCAAGTTTGCCTATCACTGTAACATTTTAATGCTGGTTATCCCAATTCAGATCTTGCATGTCATCACAGCACCAGTAGAAAACGTCAAATTCATATAGAATCGAACTGTAAGGTAGAGTAAATGCATTCTCCCTTTTTTTCCATAGCTAGGACAGATGACTAGGAGGCAAGGCCCCTGGAAGCAACATGCTTTATACTTGTGGTTTTCTATGTAATTCTGTCACAAACAACATATAATTACATTTCTCAATTAAAGAGTTGCACGACTCTTGTTTTAAGAGTTGCACGACTCTTGTTTTAAGAGTTGCACGAATCTTGTTTAAGAGTTACACGACTCTGTTGTAAGAGTTGCACGACCCTTGTTTTAAGAGTTGCACGACTCTCTTGTAAGAGTTGCACGACTCTGTTTTAAGATTTGCACGACTCTGTTGTAAGAGTTGCACGACTCTCTTGTAAGAGTTGCACGACTCTGTTTTAAGAGTTGCACGAATCAATATAATTTCATATTTTCTCAATAAATTATTGCACAACGTGATCTTATTTTTGCTCATCAATACCTTATTTTTGCACAACTAGTGGTAAAATTAGTGCTGACACTGATATTAGTTACAATTAGTGAGGACACTGATATTAGTTACAATCGAGTCCTCTTACCAAGTAATAACTTTGTAGTTCGGTATATATTTTTTCCATGTGAGCACTTTTTTTTCTTCATGTCATCACATTTTTTAGAGTTGCACAACCGTATTTTAGAGTTGCACAACTTTAGTTTAGATTTACACAACTGTATTTTATTCGTGTCAGCACCTCCAAGAAACACTTTTCATTATATTTGTGTCCAATTTAGGTGGCTCAATGCTTCAACCAAAGTTTACACAACCAACAACACGATAGCCTATACAGGATTTGAACCCGTATCTTTGTGTTTGTACACAACACTCTACCGATTTGAGCTAATAGGCTTCACAAAATAATAACAGGTCTACCCAAACATAAAGGAATAAGTAGGAGAGCATTAGAAAGACATATCCCATGTTGTGTCTAATTTATATACACAAAATAGTCCACTAAATTCTATCAACCAATACCTCACAGGAAGCCCAGTGCTAGTACTGCCACAACCTTTCACCTTATGATACAATACAAAATCTGTTTTCTCAATATCAACAGTTTAGTACTTGTGCACAGCAAAAGAACAATAAAATATGTTATTGGCATACAAAATCCCTTCAGCAGTTAAGAGTAAACAGATTAAAATGCAAAAAAGTCGACAGCAATGAGGAAAAACAGAGCCAACATACAGTGCTTCTTACAAGCTCGGCTGGTGCAATGAGAGCTCTTTTGGCTTTCACAAACACTGATTATGAATAATGCAGCAGTCGAATGATGAATGGGTTTGAATTGCAAGAGCTACTAATAGTACATATTCCTTGTAACTTTAGAAAAAGGAAAATCAAATTGAATATCAACGAAATCACAAGTCAATGTGCCCAGATTATAAAGAAATCACAAGTCTAGTTGCAATTAAATTAGCTATATCAAATATCAAGATGACAGGAAGAAGGTAAGAGAAGTGAAGGTTACCACATCCCTGTTTTGCAGAATGAACATGCTTGTGATGATGGATGTCTGAACAAAGTAAAATGCCATGAGTTAGCAATGATTCTGATAGATATAATTTTGATCAAGCACAAAATCATGATCAAGAATCAAGCTAAAATTCTCATACAGTAATCACAGATTCGAATGGAGACTTCAAAATTGTATCCAATACATAAAAAATCAAACAAAATTTGCGCCTTTGGCGCAAATTTTCTGATATTCCATTACAGTAATCACGAGAGACTTCATGTTCTCAATTGATTGACGGTGATCCTGCAAGCAAAGAAGGAAAGTCAGCAGAAGGATCGAAGATCGATTGATAAGGAAAACAGTCGGAAGCAAAAAATCGAGTTCCTTATCAATCGATCTTCGATCGATTGATAAGGAAACTGTAAAATGAAACTCACCGAGTCTGGATTGAGAAGCGGGAACCGAGAACAGTGAGGAATCAACACATCAACAATTAATGGCGGATTGGAGAGAACAACAAGGAATCACCGAGTCCGCCTCTTGAAATTGAATTTCCGGCGACAATCGCACACAGATCGGATCGCCTCTTGAGATTAGCGTCCGCCTTCGTTACAAAGCCACCGGAGGCTTCGTTCAGCGGATCTTCGCTGCAACTAAACGACAGATCTGAAATTTAGGAGGAGGAACTAAACGACAGATCGGATCGCCTCTTGAACGACAGATCTTCGCTGCAACTGATCGAGTTGATGGAGGCGTCGAGTTGATGAACGCCGAGGAGAAGGATGGCGAGAAAAGCAGCAGAGGGATCGCGCAGGAGAGAGCGTGCGGAGAGGGAGAGGGCAGAGGAGAGAGAAAAGCGCGTGAAACAAAGGTAAGGGGGTTTATATTGTGGCTATTTCACTAATTTGTCCCAAAACATGTCTATTTCGCAAATCATGTCCCATTTCGTGGCTATTTTGCAAATCGCCCCAAAAAAAATGGAAACATGTCTCAATATTTACGACAATATAACCGAAAATAAATAAAAAGGGAATGGATTCAAATCATATTTAAAATAGGAAACAAATATTTTAATGTTTCCATAATAATATTGACTAATAAGAAAATCTCATTTGAATAAAAAATTCAACTTTAATTGTGGGCGTGACACGTCAGCAAAATACTAGCAGAATTACTAATATTAATAGAAGTTTAGTAAATAAATAATTTTCAAGGGGGCTTAAATTAAGTAACACGACGAGCCCAGCTCCGCCCCTGATATTCGGCTTGTTCCATGGACTAAAAGAAGTAAAATCACCTCTAAATCATTCATTTATAAATGAAGGGGTACGGTTAATATAAACCTAATTAAAAATGGAGGTTAATGTTCAAATAAGACTGAGGAAAGTTGGAATAGTGCAAACTTGAATGATTGGAGCATATTTTAGGGATCGAACTCCGGAATGGCCGGCCGCTCTTTATTTACCAATTCATGGAGCATATTTTAGGGTGCCTTCACACCACAAATAAATTTGGATATAACCATGGAAATTTGAGCCACATATATAATTAAAACTACGGCTGTTTAACTACGACTATTGACACAAATCTTGAAATTCATTGCGATAAAATTAGCCACAGTATGTGGCCACATACAAGACAACTAAAATTTAGCATTAGATTTATCGATATTGAAGGGTAATGGCTAAATTAGACACGGAATTTTGCCACGTTCATCCTATTGTCGAGTATATATATGGGTAAATTTGCCACCATGATTAGAGACCAACAAGTAGTGGCTATGAACCTAAAGTGGATTTAGCCACAAAATGTATGGGTCTAGTTGTTACTAAACCCGCTACTCCTTAACCGTGACTAAATTCAATTGTTATATTCTAAATAAGAAACACAATAAAACTTAGTATCATTTCATTGTTTTATTAAAATATTATATCCTTAAAATTAATAGCCTCATATTTCAAAATAAAGCGTTAGAAGGTTTCAAATATTGGAAGATTTTATAGCCGTTAGTATCATTTCATTGTTTTATAGTACTCCCTCCTTTCAACAAAACTTGTCGTTTACTATTCACGCACGCTTTTTTAGAATGATAAAAACTATATAAATTATTCATTTTTTTAAAAATTTTTTTTAACAAGTTTGTACTTATTAATAATAACTACGAAATTGTTAAAAAAAATATTTAAAAAGTCGATATTTTATATAGTTTTTACCTCCTAAAAAAGCGTGCATTAATAGTAAAACGTCAAGTTTTGTTGAACGGAGGGAGTATTAATTATTTGCAATCTCTCCTCTCTTGTATGTACTAATCACAGAAAACTTCGTATTAATTCCTTTGCAATCTCTCCTCTCTTGTACTGATCAATCTTCTTCGGTGGAATCAATCTCTTTTGTCGGTTGATCTAATCCAAAAGCAATTGTAAGTGGAAGCAATTGTACGACAAGCCTGGTCATCACATCCACCAATTGAATAACCATGGGATTAGAGGTATTTAGGTATTTATTTATAATTCTCACTTTATATTTATGCTTTATGGAATCAATTGTATAAATATTTGTCAAGCTCTTTAATTATATTATAATATGTATATTTATTTGATCAATTAACATGTATGTATTATATAGGAATAAAATATACTAGTTACGAATCAATGATTGATTATTATATACATAGGGCATTTTAGAGTAATTTTTACCGAATATTATATATACACCCACATTAGAAGTTTTTTCATTATTTGTTGCAAATACATGTTACAAGAACAAAAATTGAAACGGAATTGGATGTATAATAGAAATTTGCCTCACCACAGTGGATTAACAAAAGATTTTTTGAAAGGGGTAAATGAATTTCTAGAATTTGCTACATCGGGTGCTAGTGGAAGTGAAATTAGATGTCCGTGTTTTAAGTGCGATAACAAGAAGTACAAGGATACTGGAACCATTAAGGAGCATTTATATAGGAAGGGATTTACTCTAGATTATTATTATTGGATTTGTCATGGAGAGTCAATAAATTACGAGGAGTTAAGGAGTACTTCTATGCACACTAGTTCACATGAGATTAGAAGTCACCAAACAAGGCAAGAGGAGTATGATAATCTAAATCCACAACAAGAATGGTGTTTGTCCGAATTTGACTCCTTATTGGGCTGCAAATAAGGCATCTAATCCTAATCAACCGAGTAGCCCTACCTTAGATGAGAACGAATAGAGTGGTCTCCCTCCAAATATTGATCCTTCGTCAAGCAGTCCGATGGGTAGCTCTGACATTCATCAAGATATGGATAGCAATCGAGATGAAGATGTGTCAAACTCAAAGAAATTTTGGGATGCTTTGAAATCTGCAGATGAACCATTATGGCCAGGTTGCGAAAATCATACTCAGTTATTTGCTATTTCTAGGCTAATCAATATTAAATCTGAGTTTAATTTGTCTGAAGCTTTCTACAATTCAATTATTCAGTTCATAGGAGTTGCTTGCCTCGTGGTCATTCACTTCCTTCGAATTTCTATGAAACAAAGAAGCATGTGAAAGAATGAGATCTGCCTGTGCAAAAGTTTTATGTTTGTCCAAAGGGTTGTATATTGTATTGGAAGGAGGACATTAGTAGAGATTTTTGCAAATTTTGTGGACATTCAAGGTATAAGCCCCGAAAAGGATCATCGTTGTCTTCACATAAGAAATCGCGGTATTTGCCTCTAATTCCAAGATTGCAGAGATTGTATGCTTCAAGAGCTACTGCCGAGCATATGAGATGGCATGGTGAGCATAAGTCTGAGAAGGGAATAATGTGTCACCCATCTGATAGTGAAGCTTGGAAGCATTTCGATATAACTTATCCTGAATTTGCATCAGAGCCACGTAACGTTCGTTTGGCCTTATGTGCATATGGTTTTGCACCATTTGGGCTCTCTGGAAATAATTAATCATGTTGGCCTATTATTGTTACTCCTTACAACCTACCACCATCAATGTGCTTGAAAACTCCATATATGTTCTTGACAACAATTTTGCCTAGTTCTAACCACCATGGTAGGCCTCTATCCTACCATCGAAAGTTGATAGGGCAGAAATTTGAATGATGCGTCGCCGGCACTAGGCCATGCGATCCGTCGAGTTATCATGAATCATCGGAGCAACGGGACGAGCCCGCGTCGACCTTTTATCTAATAAATGCATCCCTTCCAGAAGTCGGGGTTTGTTGCACGTATTAGCTCTAGAATTACTATGGTTATCCGAGTAGCAGATACCATCAAACAAACTATAACTGATTTAATGAGCCATTCGCAGTTTCACAGTCTGAGTTAGTTCATACTTACACATGCATGGCTTAATCTTTGAGACAAGCATATGACTACTGGCAGGATCAACCAGGTAGCATCCTTAAACGATGCCGACAACCACAACACCGTTGCTGGCAACAATATGCTACCAGCAAACGACAAGGTGGTCATCGAGCAGCCGTCCATGATGAGCGAATAAACGCTTTAACCGATCGCAACTCAGGGGGTTAGAACCCCTCTTGCGTCCTTAACCTTCCGCATCCAAAAGCCCAAGCAACGCCGTTGGCCACCTCGACATGAGATTCGCTCCAATCGTGGGACAACGGTCGTCGCTTTCGTGTCCACCCAACAAACCCAAAGGGTTGTTTGGCGAAGCTTTAACCGATGTAGGCAACAATAATTCCTTTGGTTTAGGAATGCAGCACAGAAAACCCGACGTTGTCCGAAGCAAGCAGCTCAGGGACAGAAGAATGAAGAGGCTATGTGCGGTCGGTTCGATGCGCAAGCATGGAGCCCAACATCCCACATAGACCGAATACCACTCACACGCAATCACGTGACGCCTTCCCAACTCCGAGGAGCTAGCATCTGGCAGACGGAAGTCATCCGGAAGCAACTCTTTCAAAGTTAGTCGAGCAACGCTAAGCATGAAAACCGGGGAGGGACAACGGTCAAACACCTAGGAACCATGGGCACCGAGGTTGTCAAACCAACCGAGGAGGGACATCGGAAAACCGGGGAGGGACAACCGTCGAGCACCTAGGCACACATGGGCACCGAGGTGTTCAGACCGACGGAGGAGGGACATCGATAACCAAGGCACCCTAAGGCGCCAAGGTTTGGGCAACAACCTTTGGGAAGCCGATCTACCTATAACCTCTAATTGATGAGCTGCTGATATTATGGCATCAAGGTGTTCCCATATATGATGTATCTAGAAATGAAACTTTTAGAATGCGGGCGTCTTTATTGTGGACAATCAACGATTTTCCTGCATATGGAATGTTATCTGGATGGAGTACAGCCGGATTAATGAGTTGTCCAATATGTATTGAAGACATTAAGATGTTGAGGCTGAAACACGGCAGAAAGGCATCACGATTTGATTGTCACATGAGATTCTTATCGAATGACCATCCTTTTAGAAAGAGCGATAAGGATTGTCTTAAAGGTTGTGTTGTAAAGTCAAGTGCTCTCAAACGTTTGAGTGGTGCTGACATTCGACAACGTGTGAGTTGTTTGCCAACAGTGGTTGAAGATCCTCATTCAGCTCCTAATGGGTATTGTGTTTCTCATAAATGGACAAAACAGAGCATCTTTTGGCATTTGCCATATTGGGAAGACCTTATGATTCCTCACAATCTTGATGTTATGCATATTGAAAAAAATGTCTTAGGAAATGTTTTCAATACAGTAATGGACATCAAGGGGAAGTCGAAGAACAATTTAAATGCTTGGAAGGATATTGGATTACATTGTAATCGTCCTTAACTTAAAGTACAAAAAGATTATATTGGACTGAAATCGAAAGCAGTTTACACACTCACAAGAGAGCAACGAAAAGAAATTTGAGAGTGGGTCAAAACCTTGAAATTTCCCAATGGATATGCTTCTAACTTGGGTCAATGTGTACAAATGGATGAATACAAGCTCATCGGGATGAAGAGTCATGATTGCCACATATTTATGGAACGGTTGGTACCAATAGCTTACAAAGAAATGTTGTCCAGTGTAGTTTGGGGACCAGTTACAGAGTTAAGTATGCTTTTTCAGTCGTTGTGTTCCCCGTCATTGTCAGTTACACAAATGCAAGCCTTAGAGGAAGTTGTTCCTTTGATCATTTGCAAGTTAGAAATGATTTTCCCTCTGGCATTTTTTGATGCAATGGAATATTTGGTGGTTCATCTACCATATGAGGCGAAAATTGGTGGGCCGATACAATATCGATCGATGTATCCATTTGGACAACATTGGTAATCAGGACAGCCAAAATGAAGTCGATGACCGCCAAATTGAAATACTGGAAGATGGTTTAGGACTGGAGATTGAGGATGCTGAAATTGACTCCAACCATGAGGATCAACCCCCTCGTGATTGTTCTGGACGCATAATAATCGATGTCCATGGGAGATCGTAAGTCTACTAAGTATTGATCATTATTTGAATCTTTATTTTCTCCCATTTGTGCTTGTCTAGGTACCACTGTCATTGTTATTTTTTTCAATTTTGATACAGTTCTGGCTGTAAAGAAGTTGAGGAGTATCATTCATTCACACTACAATGGTGATTGGATTACATTCACTACCAAAAAACCAGGAAATAGCCACGGTCAAATAGTCACGAATAGGCCACGAATGATCGTGGCTAAACGGTTTAGCGACGGACATAGCCACGAAATTTACGTTCTTCGCCATTCGTGGCAATATGCCTCATCGCTAAATGCCAGATTTCCAACATCTGTGGCTAATAGCCATGATCTGACAAGTCCGTGGCTAAGTCCGTGGTCGGGTCAAACTCAAGGAATTCGTGGCTATAGCCATGATATATGCCACGGTATGGTCGTAGCTGATGTTGTTGCCACACACGTGTGAGTCTCCATTGAGGCACAACGACTGCCGTGGCTAATTTCATGGCTAGAGGGATTGCCATATGCGTTGCTAATTGTTGTGGCTATTTTCGTGCCTGCAATTTATGCTCGTGGCTAGCATGTGGCTAAAGTTGTGGCTAGCATGTGGCTATATTTGTGGCTACAATTTATGTCGTGGCTACGCCCGTGGCAAATGTCGTGGCTACGCCCGTGGCAAATGTCGTGGCTATGGTCGTGGCTACAATGTATGTCCGTGGCTAATACATGTGGCTAATGTGGTTGCCACAGCTTATTTAAATCTTTAAATATAATATATTTAATAATGCTGGACACAAATATACCAAAATATAATACTATTCAACCATTGACATAATTTGTTCATTCTAAACACATCTAACACACAACCACCAGTTCAACCAATCAAAACACAAACATAAGTTCGACCATCCAAAACACAACCAAACCACAATCAAAACAAACCCAAAAGTTCAGCAGTACGTACGACATGGGAGAATACGACAAAGTCTTAAGGTAGTGGAACCCAAAACAACAACACACAATTTACTTTCACTTGTCCTTGCCCTGACACAACTGCATCATGGTGTTGAGGAGCTTCTCCTGCCACTCTTTATTGGCCTTTCTAGTCTCGCCCATTAGTTGCTCCCCAATAGCTAGCTACCATGTCTTGTCGGACGCTTGAGCTAACTTGTTCCTGCACTCCCTCTCCAAATGACGACATTTCTTGCCTATGGTTTGTGGTCACCTGGGTCTGTACCTGGTCCCCTAACTCCACCATTTTATTCCTCAAGTCTTGCCTCATGGTTGAAAGCTCAGACATCACATAGTCCTTCAAAGGGGCATCAGCAATAGCTGCAACAATTTGGGCTGCAGCTTGTGGAATCGGTTTTGACTTTAAGATAGCTAGCGACTCTGATCCCATGCCGACAACCCAGCCTTTCCTCGTCCACGGGGTTCTGAGAAACTACGTTGTCTTCTGTCTCTGATGTCAAGGCAGCCTCACAAGCATTAGATGGAGGTAGAGAACCCGGCAAGAGAAGACTTGAGGGTACAGGAATCAATCGTCAACGGGAGTTTGCAAGATTTTGGGAGGCAGAGGGAATGGAGGTTGTTGGAGCTTCGGTGGTTTCAGTAACTTGGGCGTCAGAGGGATGGGAGGCCGTTGGAGCAGAGTGTTGGTGGGTGGTTAGTACCTTGGGAGTCGGAGGGATGAGAGGCTACCGGAGCAGAGGGTTGGTGGGTGGCTTCAGTGTTGGTGGGTGGTTAGTACATTGCTTTAGGCTTTGCCACTCTGTGATCATCAGCCACCTCCAGCTCAGGTCGGTGACAATATAGGTGAAGATCCTTCCGTGCATTCAAGTTATCCTTCGTCTTCCCAAGGATATCCATCACGGTGTTATAGACATTTTCAAACACATTTTTCTCAATGTTCATAACATCGAGATTGTGACGGATGAGAAGGTCCTCCCAATATGGAAGTCTCCAGAAAAAGCTCTGTTTTATCCACTTATGTGAAATCCCATAGTCTGGTGATGTGTGAAAAGGATCGTCAATGACCGTTGGCAACTGACGTACCCACTCCCATATCTGCTCCCCCAATAGCATCGGCGATGGCAACGCTTTTTCTGCATGTCCTCGATAGAAGTCCTTCCAATTTCTACGAAAGGGATGGTCAATATCTAAAAATTTCCGATGGCGATCAAAACAGGTAGCCTTCCTTCCATTTTTCAACCGAAAACAATCAGATCCAGATTCCATTCAAATCGGACAAGCCATCAAACCATCAGTGCTCCATCCCAACAAAATAGCATATGCAGAGAAATCACTTATCGTCCAAAGTAGAATTGCACGCATAATGAAGGTCTCTCTCCTCGAAACATCATAAGTAGGTACACCGACCTCCCACAAGTGCATCAACTCATCAATGAGAGGTTGGAGGCAAACATCAATCAACTTCTTCGAGTTTTTCGGACCTAACACTAACAAGGACATATACATGTGCTATGTTTCCATGCACAAATGAGGCGAGAGATTGTAAGGAGTAAGAATAACCGGCCAAGAAGAATAAATCTGTCCACTTTTGTTGAAGGTAGCAAAGTCATCAGTGCCTAAACCCAAACGAATATTACGAGCCTCTAAAGCAAAATCATGATGCTTTGTGTCAAACCTTTTCTAGGCATCTCCATCTGACAGATGACACATCATTCCTTCCTTTGTTATATGTTCTGCATGCCAAGTCATATGACTAGTTGTCACCTCAGAAGCATATAATCTCTGAAGTCTCGGAGTTAGAGGTAAGTAGAACAACACTTGGTGTGGTGTGCATTTTCCGTTGCTCGTAAATTTATATCTTGCATGCCCACAAAATCTACACGATTCTTCATTGGCATCATTCCTCCAATACAACATACAACCATTAGGACACGTGGTTATTCTTTACACTGGTAGACCCAAACTTCGAACCACCTTCTCAGTTTCATACTCCCTCCGTTCCAAAATACATGGTCGTTTATTTTCGGCACGTTTTTTAAGGGGCCAAAAACTATGTGAAATATTATTTTTTAATTTTTTTTTTTTATATAATTAGATACTTATTAGTAATAAGTATCAAATAGTATAAAAATTTTAATTAAAAAAATAATAATTTATAGAGTTTTTTGCTCTTTAAAAAGCGTGTCAAAAAGCAAAAAACCGTCTATTTTGGAACGGAGGGAGTAGTAACTAGTGGGAATCTTATGGTTAGGAGGCAACACTTCATCATACAATTGCAGGAATCCATTGAAGAGTGGCTGGGGGACATTATATTCACACTTCAGGCTCATAAGTTTGCTTATAAAGGACAACTGAGTATGTGAAGTACAACCTGGAAACACTGGGTCATCAACGGCTGAACACTTCTGCAAATTGCGTTGCTAAGAGATTAGCATCCTCTGTCATCATGTCTTCACCACCACCATGATCAGCTTCTTGGAATTCAACATCATTTCCATCAATATTAAACCATGCAGGAGGAACAAAGTTCGGAGCTGAAATTTCAAACCCCATCAACTTCTTGTAATTCATCATCATTTCAATCGAACATTAAACGTACAATATATAATATAACAAAGTTCGAACCTACAATGTCAAACACCATCCTTTGTTCTCCCTTTAACTGATCATACATAGATAGATTCTGATTTGGAAGCGCAATAGTTTCACCATGTTCTTTCCATCGATGATAATCACACATAAACCCACGACGATATAAATGCTCCTTAACCTCATCTTTTATGTACCATTTGTAGTTAGTGCATTCTCGACATGGACATTTAATATTGCCTTCATCGACATAAAGTGGATGTTCCAATGCAATTTTTATAAACTCATCCACCCTTTCGAAAAATTGATCATTTAATCCTCCATACATACAATCATCCATATTGCACTTCACCAATTTCTATACATATATGTACAAATAAATAATGAATATTAATTCAAATTATATGAAATTGTAAATGGGTGGATTAAATAATATATTAAAACTCATTGAGATATATTCAACTTATATAAATTATACTACCACTTATGAAATTATCATGTATATAAATAACCATGAACACAACAACTTAAACCCATGAACACAACAACTTATATTGCTATGAAAAGTCCATAAATTTTAAAATGTAAATACATATTCGATATAAACACAAAATCCATATACACAAAGTCCATAAATTTCAAAGTCCATAAACACAAACTCCACAACAACTCATTAGTTTTACATTACTATTCAAAGTCCATAAATTTCAAAAATCAAACACAAAATCCATAAAAACAACATTTTTACACTCTACAAATTTTTTGATTATTAGATCTATACAACTAAGTAATTAATAAAATATATATCACATATATAGCATATATCTACTCAAATATAAAATATATAATATATAACATTCCTCTCAAATTCAAAATTTCATCTCCCACTTGAAAATATAACCCTCCCCATTTCACTGTGTGAAGAAGACGACAATTCAACCATGTTCAGTGTTTGTGCAGGGAGCTTTCACCATCAAGTTAAAGTCGACAACTAGAAAGTACGAATTGCATTCATGAACTCAACTGTAAATATCCACGGCAGTAGCCACAAATATGACCGTGGCTAATATTTGGGCTCCTTAATGTGTCGAGAGCTATTAATTGGGCTTCCTTATTCATTAGGCTTTGACTTCCACTAAAGGGTTGACCGATTTTTAGCTTTGACTATCTTTGATATTGGATTGACAGCCATTAGGCTCTAACATTATTTTTGGGTGAGATTTTTTTATTTAAAATTATTGGGCTTTGTGAAGAATTACTCAAATTCAGAGGCATCAACGAACAATGGGCATGGTCATATTAGCATCGAATCCAGCCACGGATATTCAACCTGTGGCTAAATTCATCGCTATTTGCAACGACATCAAGTCATGACTTCAACTGCCACATTTTCTTGACCACGGGCAGAGCCACACTTTTTTCTAGGGTTTCTTGGCGTCGATATCAGCCACGGATAATAAATTAGTGGCTAAATTCGTTGCTAACAGCCATGCATTTAGCTACCGTGTTAATTATCGTGGCTAAAAGTCACGACATTCTGGACACAATTTTATGTCATAACTCCTGGCCACGGATTTAGCCACGGAGATCTTCACTCGTCGCTCATTTAGCGACGACATGTCAGGTCGTGGCTACATTCGTGGCTATCAGCCACGAAATCGGCCACAACCATACATCGTTGCTAACAAATATGTGGCTATTTTCTTTTTTTTTAGTAGTGATTTTCTGAGATTCCAAGGAAAGTGAAGGACTTATGGTTTGATGTAGGCGTGGCCACGGGTTACGGGTCGACCCGTGACTCGGCGGGTCCTACGGGTCAACTACCCGGCTAGTCATGGTTGACGGGTGTAGATGGATAGCGGGTTAGGGTTAGGGTCGGGGGTTTTAAAACCCTCTGACCCGGCAGGTCAACCCGCCGGGTCGGCCTATTTTGACGTTGGAGTGTGGGGTCTACCGTCGGATGCTTATTTTTTTTTAAAAAAAGCCGTTGTACTTGTAACGGCTAGGGGAGTAGTATAGTAGGCTCGGGGCTATAAATACCCGACTCCTTCATTTCACAAATCATACATCCCATCCAATCCATCAATCACCTATCCTTTTATTTTCATAAGCTCGTAATCATGTCCGACACAGCTAGATCAGGGGAGAACCTTCGTTCGGCGTTGTTCCAGGATCATTACGACAAGGTCGAGCAAGCCAGTGGGAAGTTCGATGTCGTTTGTCGTCATTGTGGTCACAAGTACAAGGTGACAAACAACCTTGGCTATGGAAATTTGAATCTTCACATCACGAAAAAGCACCCCGAGAAGATCAAGAACGATGGCGAATCGGGCTCGAGTGGTAACTAGTCTAGTCCTAAGTAGTGAATAGTGTAGTTATGTAGTAAGTTTATGTTTTAGCTTTTAATGTGATGTGAGTGTGAGTTGTAATCGTATGTCGGTTTATAATGATTTGTGTTTCAATTAATTGTGTTTCATAAGATTATTTGTTTATTAATTACCTAACAATTTTGAAAAAATTACCTAAATATTTAGACATCATGTTTAAAATGTTAAAAAAAAATTAAAAGCTTTACATATAAATGTATTTCCAACTTAAATAGGTAGGTAACAATCCAAACAACGCCCAAAAACAAAAACAAAAAACAATAAAGCCAAACTCCCCAACGGCTATTTTCAAACGGTCGACCCGCCAGGTCGAACGTTGGACCCACCAGGTCGAACGTTTGACCCGCCGGGTGACCGTTGCCCAATGGTCGGTTTCGAGCCGAATGGCTTCGGTAAGCCCTATATAAACCCCTTTTCTCTCCCATTTTCAACCCACACCTCACTCATCAACTCTAATCTCATCTTCATCTCTCTAATCGCTCGATATTCGCTCTCGTAGTCCCGTTTTACTAATCTCTCCCTAATCTCTCTTATCTCCCTTAATCCTCTTAAATTCATAATGTCGAACGTGTTCAACCGAATTACCCGAGGTCGCAAGATGGTTTAAACTTATGTGTGCAAGATGGTTTAAACTATTCACAGACTGTTGTTGAACCAATTCGATTTGTTTTGCGGACACTTTGGCGAAGCAAACAACTTCGCCAACAGTGGAGCGCTTATTGTCGCTCTCACCAAACTCGCCCAAAACATTTCCCCGAGGACGTTTGCACTCGGTGGAACTCAACTTACAAAATGATTTATGATTCCATCGCTTATAAGGAACTTCTTTCGGGCTTTTGCAACACAAAACATCGAAGGGTCGAACATCTTTGCGGATGTATGGACACATGCCCGAGATGTTGTGGAGGTTTTCAAAGTTTTTTACAATGCAACTCGGACTTTCAGCCACGTTTACATGCCTGCACCAAACCTTTTCTGTTTTATTGCAATGAACGTAGCCACTTCAAGACGGGATTAACGTGTGATCTATTTCCGAAGCCACTTTAGAGATGCAGCGAAAATGGGCCGCATATTACAAAGTTATACCCGACATTTTCCTCGTAGCGTGTTGTTTCAACCCTAGATATAAATTAAACGGGGTTCAAAAGTTTTTAGAAAACTATTTTATGACTTTAGGAATTAAGGAAGATCCTGATTGCAATGTTCCAATTATAGTTACTAGAGTTAGAGGATTATTAGAACAATTATATACTGACTATTCGACGGGCGATATCTTCGTTGAGCCCCCACTGGGAGCTCGAACTAGCATCACCGCTAGAACTAAGGCACTTGCCCGAGATGTCTTTAGGTCAGAGAGGTTGAGATCTTCGTCGAGCCCTCACTCGGAGCTCGACGAATATTTTTCTGATTTTCACAGCGATGAGGAAGAAGATTTAGATGTCCTTGAATGGTGGAGCCATCTCGAAAGAAAAAGATTTTCGACTTGGAGCCCCTTGCTCCACCGTTGTTGTCGAGTAGCTTTTCATTTGCGGAGGTCGGATTCTTTCGGAGAAGAGATCAAGGTTGCTTCTCGAGAACCTCGAAGCCCAAGTTTGCCTTGTAGATTGGAAGAAGGCGGATATGCGGATGCAGAAGAACATCTTGGGGACTGATTTCGAGGAAGATGACGGAGTGGAAACAGAGTCCGTTGGGAGCTCCATAGACGGCGCGGTCACAGATGGCTCAGGAGGGGGAGGGTCCGACGATTAAGAAGACTAGAAGAGTAGGTAACCGGGTTGGGGTTCAGACAAAAAAAGGTAAAAGAACTACGTGGGATTTGATTCCTCAACCCCGGGAAGATACGTAGGCAATCGGGAAACTGATCCAAGCCTTTCTTCCCTTTTTTTTACCCCACACTCATACAAAAATTGTACAACTATAGACTTGTAGTGACTAGTTAGTCTAGTTGTAGAATTGTTGTAGTGTTATAGACTTGTAATATTGTAATTTGTACCTAAACGTCAAAGACAAAAGGATATTTTTCACAAGTATATGTAATATGCGTTCAAAACTCGTTCTCTAGTCTCGAGTCTCAACTCTCGACAATTCCGAAAACTCTAAAAGGTCTGGGTCACCTGGCGGGTCGGAGGGTCGACCCTCCGACTCGCCAGGTGACCAGAACCCACCAACCCGTGGAATTCCCGAGTTAGGGTTTGGGTCACCCCTCCCCGACCTTTGACCCGGCGGGTCGAACCCATCAATTTGTCGGTTCGGACCCGTGGCCACGCCTAGTTTGATGAATTTAAGGTACTAATTTCCTCCATCTAATATAAAATTCAAATAGTTGAGTTTTAAGGATTAGTCTTGATTTCAGTAAGGTTTAAAGTTGGTATTGTCTTTACCAAATTGTAGAAAACTGATGCATGGCATGAGAACAAATATGAAGCAATAATGGCCATTTGGAAATTGAAAGCTAGTGAGCATCTGCGGAACATTTTCCGGAAAGCACGGATGGCAAATTGCAAGCTTGATTGGGTCAATCAACAAGATTGGGAGAAGATGTGCAAAAAGTGGAAAACATGTGAGAAGTTCAAACGTAGTTCCAACACCAACAAGAAAAATTGAGTTGTTGAAAGTGTCCATGGTTCTGTTGCCTATACTGGAGGCTCTATTTCTGTAGCGGAGCACACAAGAAGATTTGTACACAAAAAAATTGAGTTGTTGAGAAGTTTTTAAGTAGTTCATCATTAAAAAAAAACCTTCAATCCACTTGCTGTCATTAAAGTGAATGTTCATTTGCTTTTACTTGTTTTCATGTAAGATGAAAGCTGCTGCCAAAAAAAATAGTCTGGTTGTTGAATTGGTGTGCCGAATAGGTGAGTTACTGTCAACATGAAAGCTTTAATTTTTTGATGTCATGAATTGAGTTGTTAAGTTGCTATAGTGCTCTTATTTATTTAGTCATGTGCCATTTTATTCGAAGTTTTTAGGTAGTTCATCACACAAAAAAGCTTCCCTTCACTTGTTTTCATAAAATTAAGCCTTCATTTTCTTTGACTTCCTATCATGGTCGTTGAAAGTTGATATCGAAAAAGCTTCATTTTGTTGTCATAGATTGAGTTAAATTACTGCACACTCTCACAGCCCCCACAAACCCGAACCCTGCATCCCTTTGGCAAGCTCCTAACATCTTCCAAACACTTCCTGATAACCCTCTTAACTCCCTTAGTCGCCCCCACATACTCAGTCACTTGGTCATTCGAGCTCAGCTCATCACCGCATCGCCTTCGCAGCACCGATTGAATGCCTTGCACATGCTCCTTGATCTGGAGCAAGGCATCCCTGGAGGTGCTGCACACATCCAACATCTTTAAAGACCCATCCAACACATCATCAAGCCACTTGACCCATCCAACAGCTTTGAAGATTATGATTAAGTTACTGTAGTGCTCTTCACTTGTTTTTTTAATTAGAATTATACTCATGTGTTTTATTCTTGTAATCAGAAAAAGGTGAATAAGAGAAAGCCTACTATGAAAGAGCTAGTCGAGATCACTTATAAAAAAAAATCAGGAGAATGGTCTGGAACTAGGCTAGAGAAAGCAGTGGTATGATCTTCCTATTTCAATGTTTCTTGTCTTCATTTAACAATATCAATTTATAGATGAAACTTAAAGTTTGATTTTAATTACTAGAAGCAATACAAGAAGTTGGTTGCTGATGCTCAGAAGGATGGCCAAATGAAGATGGAGATGTCACAACTTTATGGGTGAAAGCTGCTGGATGAGTTAAGAAGGACGTGGTTTCAGACTGGGTTCGCAAGTGTCGGATGTCCCTCAAGAGTTGTTAGAGAAATACAACTTTGCTAGTGTGGAACCTTCCCAGCCTATGATTACGTTCAAGGAGAACAATGTTGAGATGCAAGAGAAAGTGGTGAATATGGAAGAAAAGATGGAGAATATGGCTGGAGCTGTTGAAACTCTTACTACTCAACTGTCCTCTTTTATGCAGCAACAAGCTATGACATCCCAACCGGCACCATTCATGCAGAGTTTTAGTCAATCGATGCAAGCGGCTATGCAACCTACTGTTTCATTGGTTAATGACATCAACATGTATTCCCGCTTGCTCAACCCAAATATTGTTGGTGGCTCAAATTGATGTTCAATTCCCTGCACCCTAGTAAAGGATTTGATGCTTCTCTCTTGGAGGTAGAGAAGTAGTCAATAACCAGTTTATGTAATAAGATTATGAATATTATTAAATAAGAATTATTATTATATATTACTTTTTTTTGCTCCAAATTAATATTTTCTCATTAAAATGAAATTATGAAAATAAAATTTTATTCATTAAAAGAAAATGTAGCTAGTGCAAATTTAGTAAGGTTAAAAATTATGGAAAAAATTGTATTTATTATTTGAATGAAAATAATCTGACACTAGATTGACCACAACCTTATATCCATAGCTATAATAATTATTTTTACTTTTATATAAATTAATCTTAATTGATTTTATTTATAGTCACTATTGATTTATTTAGCCACATCTTCCCTAGCGGAAAATAGTAGCTAAATACATGATTTCGTAAAATCCTTACATGGTATTGGTCACGACCATGGCAATGCCTAGAACATTGTGAATGGCCTCGTATCATTTGCCACTAATTGGTCGTAGCCCTTTTAACTTGCCTCTAACTCGCCTTAGGTGTGTCCGGCTTCATGGCTATTTGTCACTGTTAAACTGTGGCTGGGATTAGTCACGAGAAAAAATCCCATGGATTGAGCCACCATGGCTAACGTCGTGGCGAAACCTTATGTATGGCTAAATCCATGGCTCGTTAATGGCTAAATGTGTGACAAATCCGTGGCTAGTACTATCGCTAAAACCGCATAAATTTGTAGTGGCAATGAGTTGTGCATTACTTTGAATTCATTAGGGTTCACCAGTTCACCCTTAGAGGTGGCAATCGGGCGGGTCGGGTTGGGTTTGGGTTCGGTTAGTCGGGTTTCGGGTCATTCAGGTTTCGGGTAATGTCTAATAATTTGGTCAATCGGTTGGGTCGGGTTCGGGTTTCGGTTGCATCGGGTTTCGGTTATTCAGGTTTCGGTTGTCTCGGGTTTTCATTATTTCAATATTCATTTAAAAAAATTTACTAGATTGTAGCTTAAAGTTCGGGTTATTTCGGGTTTCGGTTTTAATGGGTTCGGGTCTTAATGGGTTTCGGGTTAATCAGGTTCGGTTCATTCGGATTTCGGGTCCAAAATGGACGGGTTGTGTCAGTGTTCAGAATAATCGGTTTCAAGTCGACCGGGTCGTGTTTTCGGATTCGGGTCGGGTTTTGCCAGCTCTATTCACCCTCTTGGCCTCTTCAATCCACATGCATCTTTAGATATTAAAATATGAATGATCAAACTACTACTCAATTTGTTTTTAAAATTTTAAGTAATGCAGATTTTTTTTAAAAGGTAAAAACTATATAAAATATTATTTTTTATTCAACTTTTTAATAACATTATACTTATTATTAATAAGTATGAGATTATTAAAAGTAAATATTTTATATAATTTTTATTACGTTAAAAAACGTACATAAATAATTAAAATTCAATTAAAAAGGAACATATATATATATAGGGTTCGTATGGGGCGGGGTAGAAAAAGTGACTAAAATTATAAACAAGTTGAAATTGAAAAATTGTGTGAAATAAAAGTTGAAAGATTATGCAATAATGTAAACTTCGTATGGGGGCAAAAAAGAATATTTGTGAAAAGTGGAGTTTATTTGGTTATTAATTAGGAGTATTATGATACTTTCAAACCAAATAAACAAAATAAACTCAAAAAGCCGGTGAAAAGCTACAAATATTTTTTTTTTTTAACCACAAATTTTAACTACAAATTCCATATAACCCTTCCCCATACACTGTTTATACTAAAAAAAAAAATCTTTCAATTAATAGTTTTAAAAGTGTTTAATCCGGCCCATACACACCCCAGAGTGGTCGAGTAATTAACATGTTTTTTCTCCCATTATGTATTATTGTATGTTATGATTTTTAGACGATTCGCCTATCTACCAGCTTGACCGACCTTCGAGTTTCAGATATACCTAAACAACAACAACAAAAAACATATTTTTTTTCCTCTCTATATCAATTCCTAGTACTGTCTTTTCAAATAGGTTTGTCAGCCATGTATGCAAGTAACTTGTTTGTACTTATGGATACTGTATATAACAATTTCGAAATCACCAAAAAAAAAAAAGGATAACAATTTCCAATTTAAACTCATTTTTCCTTCATATCTCATACTCCCTCCGTTTCACAATACATGTCCTTTTAGTTTTGGGCACGTTTTTTGATGAGCGAAAAACTCTATAAAATATTATTTTTTTAATTAATTTTTTTATATAATGTGATACTTATTAGTAATAAGTATCAAATTATATAAAAATAATAATTAAAAAAATGATATTTTATAGAGTTTTTCGCTCATTAAAAAACGTGCCCAAAACTAAAAGGACATGTATTGTGGAACGGAGGGAGTATATACCCCCATAAGATGTATGACAGCACGTACTTGCGAGAAAATAATGTATAGACATTATATGCTTGGAATTCACCTAACAAGTGTTTGTATAAAGTACAGTAGCTAGCATAGCATTTGAAGGGTCTATTATTTTCTTGGCATGCATGCAGTGCAGGTTAAATGTTTGGATGCATATATGTCTATGTTTCTTTTCTGTATGAATTGAATTTTATGATACTATTCAATATGTATTAATTCCAATATGTATATATATGGGTAAACTGCATAAAACCACCCTTTAAATAGGGCATATTGCTCAAAACCACCCTTTAAAATGAAAATTGTAGAAAATTAACCACCTCTTATAATAAGTTTGTTAGCATTTAACCACCCTTACCCCTAATTCCGTTAGTAGGTTGTTAAATCAACCTTGCGTTCGTCTCAGAGCTTCACCGACCTTGCTCCCATGGCTGCTCTTTTCCAGATTTGAGCTTGGAGAGGGAGATAAAGTGGAAAATAGACAAGATTTCAAAAATAAAGGAGAGGGATCACACGAGATTGGGTTGGGGATAAGCTATCAAATTCAATTTTGAAGGGGGTGGGGTGGGATAGGATTGTAATCCCTCTCCTTCTTTTGATTAGTGGACTGAGATTCACCGAGGGCGGAGGGGTTCAGGTGCCGGGGGTAGGCTATTGGTGGCCGGGTGGCTACGGGGTCACCCAGGGGAGAACGGTGTGGATATGAGGAGGAGGCCAAGGCTAGGGGTTGTTGCAGAGGTCGGGGTGAGGCGGGCAGTGTTCCGGAGACTCGGAGAGCCTAGATCCGGCGACGAGGTGGGGGAGGAAGATGGGGAAATCCGGGGAGTAGGTGAAGTTGTTGTCGTGGGGCTGCGGTGACGGGTGAAGCGGCGAGGGGCATGAGGGCTAGGAAGTGGATGACGGCCTAGTATGGGCGACTAGGCATCGACAAGGAGGGTCGGGGCAGGGCGGCGGGCGACGAGCTCTCTCCCTCTCCAAGTCCAAGCTTAGATCTGGAAAAGAGCATCCATGAGAGCAAGGTCGGTGAAGGCTTAAATCTCAGGGACGCGTCAATTTAATGGCTTACTAACGGAATTAGGGAAAAGGGTGAGTAAATGCTAACAGAATTATTATAAGGGGTGGTTTTCTACAATTTTTATTTTAAGAGTTGGTTTTGGGCAATATACCCTATTTGAAGGGTGGTTTTCTGCAGTTTACCCTATATATATACACTAATTAGGAATGAGTATGAAATCATTAAAAATTAATAAAAACATTATATATATATAGAGTGTGCTTGGATTTCAATGCATTATAATTATAAGTGGTGGATCCAGGAAAATATTTAGACGATGCTACATTTTTTTTCGGATTTTTTTTTTCTGTATGTATATATTAAAATTATTTTGTTGTTTGATTAAGAAATTTTTTTTATTTATTTAAGAATAGCTTTGTTTAAAATTTAAGTTATTCTAAATATATTGTAATATACTCCCTCCGTTCGGCAAAACTTGTCGTTTTAGAGTTTTATTTTTGTTCGGAAAAACTTGTCATTTTAGGTATTTTTGCTTCTACTTTACTAAAATGCCCTTGATTTGATTGATGTGTTGTGAGTGGTAGTTTTTGATAAAGTAAAAAGTAGAGTAATAATTGAGGGTAAATTAGTAAAAAAGAAGTGTAATTATTAGTTTTATTAAAAGTTGTGTGAAGAGTTAAAATGACAAATTTTGCCGAACAGAGAGAGTATTAATTAAATATTTTTATATATTTATAATTATATAATCCATTGAAATCGAAATATTTGAGTAGGCTATTTTACGGTAGTCATTTCAGTTGGTTTGTTGATGTGTTTGAGAGAGAATCTCAGGTGGACCCAGCAGTTGTAGGGGAAAAGCAAAAGATGACACCGCTGACAGGTTGGTGGTGCCCTCCTAGGCTGCCTTCCAAGCGGAATCGGTGGCGACGGGTTCAGTGACAGCCTGACCGGAACGGCGACCGTATTCCTGCCCGTTCCCCAACTCTATCCATATCTCCTGTCGTTTTCCAGTAGTGCCCGCATGCCTAGCTGCCCAGAAACCCAGAAAACAAAAGCAGCAACTGGCTTGGGGGAGACGAGCTGAGGGGGGGGGGTCCGTACAAAGCGCAAAAGCCCCTTCAATTGTTTCCTCATCAGTTTGGGCAGGTCTTGCTCTCCGGGCGGCACGCGCGGTCAGCCTCATCGATCAGTCTACCAGATAAGCTACCCCACTGCACTCCACTGCCATTGTGTCATCCCACCTTTGCTTCTACTTCTTACCTATGCCGTAAAAAAAAATTATACCGGCGAAAATCATCTCGTCCAGAGGCGGATCTGAAGCGTTTTTTTTTTTTTTTTTTTTTTTTGATTAGGTAAAAATTCGAGTTCAGACATATCTGAAACTCGAGGGCCGGACAAGCCGGCAGACGGGAAACCGTCTAGAAATCGAAACATACAATACAACAGAACATAAAGGTGCACACTCAAGCAAACACACTCTACAAAAAACGAAACCCAGCGGAACTAAACCAAACGGATCTGGACGAAACCAACGGACGAAGCCAAGCTCCACTCTGAAGCAGAACCGTAGGCCAGCGATACATCAGGACCCGAACATCCTGTGGGCAGTGAGGACGAAACTCCAGGGAAGCAGTCAACCCGAGTAGAGGAGACGCCGCGATACACACTGCCACGATCCCAACCTATCCCGACTCCGATCATCAGAACCACATCCACAGAAAAGAAACGCCATATCACGCCGCCGCAGAGCCGCACACCGCCCGCGTAAATAGCACCCAAAGACCCTAACGGGATTTATTATACGCCCTTTCGAGCGGGGTTAAAGCCCTTGCGGAATTTTTCAAACCCTTTCGGGATTTTGATATATATATATATATATATATATATATATATATATATATATATATATATAATTTATGGTCAAACCGGCTTTTATATATACCAGTGATTTGATTTTTTTTTTCTTAAATTCCTAAAAGTAGATTATGATGCGGATCAAGATGATCTTCTGTGGGTCAAACAATGATCTTGATCCAGGCGAGCTCTCAAGACCGATTCGAGGGCCATTGATGGGGAAGAGTGTCATCCTCAAAAGGAGGAAGAAGGCTCCACCATGGAATAAGACCCAAAGGAGCAAGTGGAGCTAATGGTCAAGTTGGGTTCGTTCTTAATGGGTTGACAGCATTTCGACGTCTCAGTAAAACGGATCGTTCGGAGTCTATATTTATCGGATGAGGTCGTACCATACCTTGTTGGAACGAAGACGAAAAGATCTACAACTTTGCTGTTGAAGG
This sequence comes from Persicaria tinctoria, assembly GCA_037127255.1. Taxonomy (NCBI): domain Eukaryota; kingdom Viridiplantae; phylum Streptophyta; class Magnoliopsida; order Caryophyllales; family Polygonaceae; genus Persicaria; species Persicaria tinctoria. Next base: position 22,983,026 of record JBANSL010000004.1, on the reverse strand, counting down.
TTTCTCCAGAATCGACATCGAGAATGGCCGAAATTCATCATCTTTACAGCTGTCACTGTTTGGACGAATTTCCACATATTTATTTAGTTAATTTCGAATTTTAATTAATTAGATATATTTATTTTATGCAATTTAGATAAATAAGGTGGAATTAATTATATCTCTTCTAGATATAATCCTTGGCCACCAAGTTATTTAATTTCTATCTTTATTAGGAAATATTTATCTTATGTTTATTTTATTTATCTTTAGGTAGAATTAATCTATCCAAACCCCTTTCCTTTGCAAGGAAGGATTGGTTAGATCTCTTAGAACTTTACTATAAATTCATGTTACACCCTTTGAATTTAAGCAGATTGAATATAGAATTGAAGAAACCCTTAACGGAATTAGGGTTCTTCGATTATCAATCCAAAACCACATCCCGGTTCGTATACTTTCATGGTTATTTAGTTAATTGGTGTCAATTCACGGAATACGAAGAGCATAAGCAAGATCGACGTTTTTAGTTTAGCAATTGGCCAGTCTAGCCAATTGCTATACATCAGATTAGGTCCTTAGGATGCTCAGAAGACTTGGCGTGCAAGGGGCGGATTGATCCTTGCACGCCAAGGATAGAATAGGTCCATCACGTGACAAGCAAGCTGCCCACGTGAGAGAGAAGACCACCAGCCACACCAGGAGACGCCGGAGGAAGAGCGCTACGGGAGGGCAGGCGATGGAGAGGACGGGCAACATAATAGGACGACAACTGGTGCGAAGGAGAAGTAGGAGGCCGGAATCGGGGAGCAACAAGTGGAGGTTGGCGGTGGATGAAGTACAGTCGGGGACCAGGGAAGGAAGGGGATGACGAAGAGAGCGGGAAGGAGGGAAGGGAGGGAGGAGGCGATGAAGATGTGGCCCCCGACAAGAGGACGATGGCGATGCCGAAGGCCCGGGAAGATGGATGCGGCCGCGAAGGAAACCACATCCGGCGACGCCGAGTACACAGTGGCGGGGCGACAAGGGCAAAAGCGTGGAGGCCAGCGACCCCGGAATAGAGATCAGAGAGGACGCGGGGAACGATGAAGAGGGGATGTCAAAGGAGACGGTGAAGAGCTGGTTAGCGATGACGATGAAGGGAAAACAAAACCAAGGAGGCAAGGATGATGCAGTTTTCTTTTGAGGGGTGTATATCAGAAGGTGGACATGGGATAGGTAGGCCAAGGAAATCTGCAAAGTCATTGGAGTTGAAAGAGATTCTAACCCCTTTGACAACAGACTCCAAAGACCAACCATTGGCGTCGTGTTTGGCTTTTAGGTTTATGTAGAATAGGCGGGTAAGCTGTGGATAGTAAACGGTTTCAAGATTGAGAAGTGTCCAGGCTGGGGAATTTTTGAGAAGATCAATGCAGGGTAGCTTTCAAAGCTTCGAAGAACTCAATATCCAAAAAATCAGAACAACAAATCCTACGAGTTCGAAACTCATCTACCCACTTACCAGCAGTCTCAACATTTTCAAACCAAGAGGAGGGCAAGGATTGGTTTACCTGGATGTATGCAGGTGGATCGGCGTTCTTCCTGCGAGCGATTGTCGGAGTAGCTCTCTTGCCATGCGCCTCAAGACCTCTGAGGGTGCCCTTCCTGGTGCGCTTGGGAGATGGAGGCTTGACAGAAGTTGGGGCTTTCCGCTTCTTTGGAGACGGGGGAGGAGGAGAAGGAGAGGGAGATTCTTCCTCCTCTTCCTCAGACCCCGAGTCCTCACCGGACCACGCTTCATCTCCTTCAGCTTCCTCCCTCTCCAGATCCGTCTTGCTCTTCGTCTTCTTCCTTAGGCTCCTCCTTAGATGGAACCTCCTCGGCTTCGACTTCCTTCCGAATCCTCTCAGCTTCCTCCTCGGCCAGTTTCTTTGCAAGCTCGGCCTCCTCATCCGCCTTTTTCTTCTTCAAGGCTTCCTCTTCGGCTTCCTTGGCAGCATCTCTTTCTAGACTGGCGTCGAGATCATCTTCCTCTTCTTCCTCGTCCACCTCCTCAGCCAAGATCTTCTTTTTCCCTTTCTGTTTTGCACTGAGGGGCTTCTTAGCAGAGCACTTTTGAGAGCCCTTGGTAACAGTGGTCGTGCTCTCAGCGATGGTGCTCTGGACAACAGTTGGGACAATGGCTTGAGGATTTGGTTCAGGTGTGGGAGAGGTGGCATTGACCTGACGTCCCTTGGGGGAGCGCCAAGTCTTTTGGGTGTGGAAGCTTTCTTTGATTTGGGTGCCATGGAGGATGTTGTTGCAAGAGTAAATCGAGTATAGATATCAAATATAGTTCAGACTGACTTCCCTGTCTCAGCAAATAAATACAAGACTTCCTCCCGTTGTAGTAAGAGAAAATCAGGATCGAATCCACGAGGAACCACGTCAGCAGTTCTCAGGTAGCTGTAAATTCTCACAGAAGCAGTAGAAAGACAGAATCGCAGAAACAGAAAGAAAGAAACAAATAACCCGGCAAGGGCAACTAAAACGAAAGCAAAGAAGAAAGTAAAGCAAGGAAGTAAAGAACAAAGCAAAATAGAAGCAAAGCAGAAACTAAAGCGAGGACACAGAAGCTACTCGATCTCGAGTAGCTGTCCTCTAGGTCGACTAAGGTGGTCGACAGCAGAAACTCAGAAACTGAAAACAAACAACTCGACAAAGGCAAACCAACTCGATCTCGACCACAGTTCCTCGAGATCGACAAAGAAAGTAAAGACATAAACTTTTTAAAATCGACAAAAGTAGCAAACTTAACTCGACCTAGACAAGTCTCTACTCGACTTCGACAAGAACAGTACTCGAGGACGACAAAGCTTCGTCTAGATCGACAAGAAACAGAAAACCCAAAATTGCAGATTTTCGACAGAATTCAGAAATTTAACAGAAATAAACTCAATATATTAAAAGACCTCTAAGGCCAGGGTTTCAACACCACAACGATAGCCATGCAAAACAATACATAAAGGCATGAAAGATCATGCTTTCCATCAAATAACTTTCGTCATTAACAAATAGGCATATAGAGGCTTTCGCATAAACCCTAATTGTTACTAACCCTTTTTCACATAATTAATCCAAGTTGCATTAAGATCACTTTCGCTTCAATAACACAAACAAGGATCACCTTCAACTCTCGCAAAAGAATCATGCTCATAGGGATAGAAGATGAATTGCACAAAAGATCTGACCTTTATCGCATTGCCTCACATGGCCACCGTCGGGCTCACCCCAGCCCCAGAAGTGGGTGGACTACTCACGCCTCATCACAAACTCTGACATCATCGATTGAAAGAAAACTAATTGCATTAAAATAAACCAAAGTTTACAACCGCTCGAAGCCAACTCCGCTCTCGCTTCACAACTCCAACCGGCTGCTCACTCTCTCTCTCTCTCTACTTCTCCTACTTACTTCTCTCTGAAATTGAATGATTAAAACTGAGCCCCTAGGGCCTTATTTATAGCCTTCATTCCCTAGCTATTCTAGGAAAGAAGATATCTATCTCTATCTAAATCTATATCTAAAACTTGAAAGGATAAATAAATTGTTTTAAGGAATTAAATCAACTAGGAAAAGATAAAACTAATTAAGGTAGGTCTTCATGATGTTGATAGATCTTGTCTCCTTGGATAGAACTTGATGTAGTTGGATAGAATCTTCCGCCTTTGCGCCCAAGGAATCCCAAGTCTAGTCGGACAAGGCTCGTCGAGAAGCTTCCGGACACTGGTCTAGTCCACCTCGAGTAAGGTTCGTCGACCTCGAGTAGAGTTCGTCGTCTCGGCTTGCTGATGCTCGATGTGGGTCGGACTTGGGCTCCTGGGCTCGTCGACCTCGAGTAACCCTAGTCGATCTCGAGTAGGATGGCTCGGTCGACCAGGCTTCCTCGGGTTGGTTTTCTCAGCAAGGCTCGGACAAGGGCTCAGGCGCTCGTCGATCTCGACCACCTCTTGTCGAGATCGAGTAGGGTGCTTCCGCGAGTTGGCTCTTCCGCTGGCAGCGAGTTGCTTCTTCCGCGGCAGCGAGTGATCCGCTGCAGCGAGTCGAGTCTTCCGCTGGCAGCGGGTGCTCCTGGTCGTCCTCAGCTTCGTCCTCGGCTTCTCGGGCAGCTTCTCCTCGTCGACTCCGGGTGGTGGCACTGGGCTTCGTCTACCTCGACCAGTTCTTGTCGAGATCGAGTAGGGTCCGGACCTCGGGTGTCTGGCCCTCTCGATCAGGCTTCGTCGACCAAGGCTGGTCGGCCAGGCTTGTCTATGTCGACTAGGGCTTACTCGAGATCGAGTAGCCTGGGTTCTTGGCCTGATTCGAGTGGTTACGCATGCTTTGACCTTGGACTTCTGTAGCCGTTTTCCGAGCTTTTTCGACCTTCTGTAGAATTGTTCTAAAACGCCTCGATTTCTGCGATTTAAACAGAAACTGGTGTAGATTCCATAATTTGGCAAATAAACATAAACTACATAGATTCTGTACTATCTTAGCCCAAATGAATGCAATGTATACAGAAATCGATATAAAAGTTACTGTAAAACATGGCAGATTCAGCTCACAACAAACACCCCATACTTAAGCTTGCTTGTCCTCAAGCAATACTTTTATTTGTCATTCAGGGGAAGAATTCAAAACTCTCAACATCTTAGATTCATTCTCATATGTCCCTGCAATCAATTACCATCCTCGAAAAGGTACTAGTGTCACAGATTCATGCATGTGCAAATATGTAAAAGCAACATCTACTCACAAAAGGAGGGTTATGCAAAAAACAATATAAGTGACAAAGCATTGATAATCAAGAAGACTTTAATTTAAGCTCATGAAGGAGCGGATTGGTAAAAGGCAAAAAGGTGGGCAATTTCTAGCAATGTGGTGCTTTTGATCCGAGGAAATGGAGTACTTTCCAAATTGAATTTCCACATTCCTTCTTCCATTTGATTCATCACCTTTCATAATGCTTTTATCAATAATAATGCTTTTACCTCTCTAACCTTAGCACTGCCTTCTCGCGAGTCGCAAACATGGGTGTCATGAATGGCCCCGGATACTTAGTGCGTCGGACTCCTCACAATGTGTCCCATCTCTCCAAACTATTATCTCAGAGAGCAGGGTCAATCTACCTTTATCTCCTGAGGTGATTGGATTTTCTTTCACTCATTAAATTTTCCATATATTTTCCAAACAATTTCCTTCCAAACTCCATATAATGATATTTAACAACACAACACATATAACATCTCTATAATGTAACATCATTCTCAACATAATCCCCGGATAAGGTAAAGAATGACCATATTTAGATTATGTGGAGCAATGTTTGAAATAAGGCATATTATGGCTTTTGTGATGCATAAGCATAGGTATGGCTAGGAATAAACAATGAGCATTATATGGAAATATAAAGTCCTCCATCATTTTATCATGCAATATGTCAAAAGCAACTTCAAATTTTACCTCCTTTTATGGTTTTCAAGAAAATAATGCACTTCATTGTGACTTCCCTTCACTAGGCAATTTCATGCTATATCTCTAATGAATCTAATTTTGCATCTTCGAGTTCAATATAAGCTTCCATAACATTATTCAAAAAATTCAATGGGGGTCATTTTCTCAAAATTTTTGGAAAACATGCATATAAGCACATAAATCAATAATGCATTCCAAAATAGCCATGTAGCAATTCACAAGTCATGTCAAATAAATCAAATATGCATAAATTAAGCTCTTCCCCCACCCCATACTTAAACATTACAGTGTCCTCACTGTATAAAAACAATGTAAAGGGTAAAGAAAGAAACTCACAAGACCGGTGTGCAGATGTCTCTAAATATCGACTGGAGCACCTCTTGGCCCGAGTATTAATGTAGCTTGGTTCCATCCATTGACCTGAAAAGTAGAAGACATAGATTTTATAGTCGCTAGGCCGACTTTCCATTAACGCTCAAGGTGGCATCTGCAGGGCCCATGTAGCTTGGGCCTCAAATAAGACTCCATTCTTTTCCATCAGTTGTAATCCTCCAGAATGGATTTTGTTCACCATGAAGGGTCCCATCCGCTTTTTGTTGAATTTGTTGGGAAACCAATGATCCTTTGACTTAGAGACATAGAGCTTGTCTCCAACTTCATACTCCTTAGGCTCATCATTGGAAATCCTGCACAATCGCACATACCAAGGCAGCCCTCTCCCATGTATAGATAAATCTTTAATGGAAATAGGAGAAGAAAGATCCATACCTTGACTCACCTTTGCGGAAACGGAATCGGGGACCACTGTATTTGGTCGATCTCGACTAGGGTTAGTCGATCTCGACAAGACTGCAGGCTCTGGTGGTGTGCTCGTCGAAGAGGCAGAAGTCGAGGAAGGGGGCTTGTCGACCTCGAGTAGTCTGGTCGACCTCGACAAGAACTCTGCTCCTGGTGGTTGGCTCATCGAGGAAGGCGGGGCTGGGCTCTCCGAGTGGTGGTCGATCTCGACAAGTCTTGTCGAGATCGACGAGGGTTCTTCTCCTGGTTGCTGTGGCATCGAGGAAGCTGGGACTGGGGGCGTCGAGTTGTGGTCGACCTCGACAAGACTTGTCGAGATCGACGAGGCTCATGGCTCCGGTGTTGTCATCGTCGAGGAAGGCGCTGTCGAAGTAGGGCGCTGGTGGTCGACCTCGACAAGCCTACTCGAGGTCGACAAGAGTGGCTTCTCTGTTTTGCTGCTCGACGAAGCTGGCTCTGAGGGAGTCTCCTTGGTCTGGTCGAGATCGACTAGGGCTCTACTCGAGGTCAAGGAGCCTTGGTCGATCTTGACCCCATACTTAGCTCCTGTCAAGGCATCCGAAAAATAATGAATCCACAACGACTTACCTGGATCTATGTCGATTGGATTTTCTGTGTTCTCCTTGAGGATTGCCATGATCTCCTCCACCTGGGCCTCCATGTCCCTCTTTTTTGTCTCCTCAGGGGTCATATTTCTGACTTTGGGTTCCCCGCAGGTGATGTAGCCAGCTGAGATAGATTTGACCTCTTCCATTGGACCAGTATGCCTTTCAGTTTTGTTAAAGGAATACTCAATGACCTCATCGCTGATGTTGAAGGTGAGCACTCCTTTCCTTACGCTTATGTTGGCATCTACCGTCGCCAAGAATGGTCTTCCTAAAATAATTGGACAAGCAGGATCTTCTTGCATATCAACTATTAAGAAATCAGCAGGAACGAAGAATTTACCTACTTGTACTGGGACATTTTCCACCATGCCTGTTGGAATGACCACCGTGTTGTTGGCCATGTATAGTCTAGCATCCACAGGCTCCAAGGCACCTATCTTAATCTTGGACCAAATCGTTAAAGGCATAATACTAACACTAGCTCCAAGATCACATAGGGCATTAATTTTGTATGGACCAAATCCAATAGTTATAGCAAACTTACCTGGATCTGGCCTCTTCTCCAATATGTCCAGATGGCTGCACTCCTCTGTGATTTCCGCCATCGATCGCTTTTTGCTCAGGATCTCCTTCAGGAACTTGACATAGGATGGCATTTCATTGAGAGCTTCTGTGAAGGGTATGGTGACGTTGAGCTTCTGAAGCATCTTGATGAAGCGCTGAAACTTTTTCTCCGCTGGGTCCTTTAGAGATTTTGTGGGGAAAGGCAGCTTCTTTTTCTGAGTCGGAGCCAGAACAGATGTCGGAGGTGCTGCAGACTTCTCTGCCTCGACTGGGGGCTCCTCGATTACGACCACGGTCTTGTCGAGATCGACTGGACTGGGTGCAGTCGAGTTGCTGTTCGTCGTAGACGAAGATTCTGGCAGGTTCTCCTCGAGGTCGAGTAGGCTCTTGTCGAGATCGACTAGGCCCTGGCCGACTAGCTGTTCTTCGTTGTCCTGCTGCTTTCCGTCCTCTGGCTCTTGCAGTTGATGGCCGCTTCTGAGTTTTATAGCAGCGATGTGTCCAGTCTTTCCCTTAGGATTTGGTTCTGAAGATCCTGGAAGTGTCCATGACTGTCTGGGGATTCCGGCTGCCAGCTGACCAATCTGTGTATCAACTGATTTCCTCCAGATATCAATTTCCTCAAGCCTAGAATTGACACCTTGCATCTGAGTATAGACGGAGTTGAAGGATTGCCTAGTTTCTGAGTTGTTTCTCCGTATTTCCTCCAGGACTGTTGATATGCGATATATTCCATAGCGCATTTAGTAGTTTTTGTCATCACTTACATGTCATTATGAGAGATATTTGTGTGAACTTGGTGATTCGGAACATGTTGAGGAAGTTGAAGAAATCATGCAAGTTACAGAAGTGAAGAAGATCGGAAGCAGTTGGAAGACTGTGAGTCTGACGTGCCCGCGCTAAACTTGACGCGGCTGCGCTGCTACTCGGAGCGCCCACGCTGCTAGGAGGAATTGGCCGCGTCAAGGCAACAGATGGAAGAGTGAAGACGAGGCTGGCGCGCCCGCGTCGGTCACTGGAGTCGGATTCTTATCCGAGTTTCCCTTATCTTATTAGTTTAATATTATATTTTTATATTTTTACTGGATGTTAAACCCGATTTTAATTTGTTTATATAGGCCGAGAAGGCAGTAATAGAGAATTAGGTTATTTTCCAGAGACGTATTTTCCCTTTTGTTCATCTCACAAACCCTATGGAGAACTAACTCTCCTTTGTTACACTTGGTTCTTTGAAGCCTTCAATTGATTTGGTTGTGAGTATTCTACTCTTGTTCGTCCTTTGTTAATTGTTTCGATCTCCTGAGCTTATTGCTTGATTGCTTATTATTGATTTATCTGGATTGATCACCTAGGTTTATCGATACTAGTCATATTGCTAGGGTTTCCAATTCCAGGTTTGGGGTTGTAGATTCATTGTAGCAAACACAATCTCCATACGCGGGTTGCTTGTGGTAGATTGTGAGGGAGATTCGATTACAGGCTATTTTAAAGGGTTGTTAGAATCGCTTGTATCTCATTATAATTCATGTTTGAATGCTATTGCTTTATTATTTGGTGAAGGTTTTCCCTTGTAATTTGGTGATAAGTGCTTTTAGGACTGGTAGGACTAAAAGCTATTATACGATCTGAATTGAGAACAATTACTGGACATTAGAACTTGAGATTCATAGAATGCGATGATGAACCATCTCAATTGTTGTGCGGATAATTACCTGGTGTGATACTTTTCCATCATATATTCACAACCTCTATTTGCAACTTGTTCTGTCACCATTGCTTACACACAAAACTCCCCCTTGAATCGGTTACTTTTGGGTAATAATACTTGCTCTTACAATTGATTCTGTTTCCCTGTGGGTTCGACCCTAACTTACCTACTATACTTGTTAAAGTTTGCATCTTAGGAATTTACTTTGATTTGGCATAACGACCTTAGGCCTGTCAAATTTGGCGCCATTGCCGGGGAAACGGTTTATCTTTGTTCTTGTTTGTCTTATTACCTGTTTGGGTGCGAACCTCTTGCATGGTTCGCACTCGTGCTACTGATCCCCATCTTGTTGATTTTGATTGGGAAATTGACAGGACATACCACCGCCGCCTTAGAGAACAACACCAACATTCCCAACAACCCGATCCAATGGCTGATAATGCAAATCAGACGCTGCGACAGCTGACAGCATCAAACATCACACAGCAGGCACCTGCTGTGACAATCCCTGCTATAGGGGATGACAACCATTTTGAGCTAAAGTCTGGGCTGATTCATCAACTGCCCAAATTCCATGGATTGGCTGGAGAAGACCCCATCAAGCACATGGGGAAGTTTCATAATGTGTGCATGAGCATGAAACCAGCCAATATAACCGAAGCACAGATAAAGATGAGAGCTTTTGGGTTGACGCTGGTCGATGCTGCGGATGACTGGTACTACAGCCTTCCTACAGGGAGCATCGATACTTGGCCTAAGCTCCACAAGGCCTTCCTGGAGAAATTCTTCCCTGCTAAGAAGGAGAACACCTTGAAGAAGGCAATCAGCAATATAGAGCAGGAAGATGATGAAACCCTCTATGATTACAATGAAAGGTTCAAGAAGCTTTGCGCTAATTGCCCTTTCCATGGCTACAGCACGAAGGACCTAGTCTTATACATCTATGGGGGATTGCTGGAATCTGATAGAAGGATGATTGACGCCGCCTGCGGAGGAAATATTCTGAATCCCACGCCAGAGGGAGCTATGGAGAAGATTCAAGAAATGGCTGAGGGGACTAGAAATTTTGGGAAGTCCACCAGAAGGAAAGGAGTCAACTCGGTAGACTCTACCCAAGCCAAGGATATTGCTGAATTAAAGGATATGGTTAGGAGGCTCACTCTGCAAGGGACTCCTCAACAACTCAAGGCTTGTGAAATCTGCGGTGATAACTTCCACCCAACTGATGCGTGTCCTACACTCCAGGAAGACACCGCTGAAGTAAGTGCTATAGGTGGAAATGGACCTCAGAGACCCAGACATAACCCCTACTCCAACTCCTACAACCGAGGTTGGCGGGATCACCCAAATTTCAGATGGAGGGATCCACCAAACCAACCACATCAGCAACAGCCACCTCCCTACAATCAGAGGCAGCAGGGTAACGCCCCCTCTACTGAGTCCATGCTCAATACCCTGACACAGCACTTCACTGCGCATGTTCAGACAACTGAATCGAGCATAAAGGATATACAGAAACAAATGGGGCATATGGCTGAAGCAATCACGAGAATGGAGGCAAAGACGTCAGGGGGTCTACCATCTCAAACGGTGGTCAATCCAAAGGAAAACGTCAGTGCTATTACTCTTCGGAATGGAAAAGAGCTGAAAAGTCAGGAATTTGAGGAGAAAAGCACGCCGGAGTTCGACGTGGCCACGCCCAACGTTGGCGCGCCCGCGCCACAGTCTAACGCGCCCGCGCTGCTTTCTGGCGCGCCCGCGCTGCCTTCTAACGCGCCCGCGTCGGAGTCTGACGCCCCCACGTCGAGTCCGATCTCGCCTGAATCTGAGCCTTATGTCGATACATATGTACGACCGGATTTTCCCCCTCTCGGGTCGGAGAAACCAAAACCTCCGTTCCCTGAGGCCCTCAAAGAGAGGAGGATAATCGATGATTCAGAGCTGTTTGAGACATTTAGCAAGTGCCAGGTGAACATTCCTCTGCTGAGAATGATAAAAACTGTGCCCAAGTACGCCAAGTTCTTGAAGGAGCTTTGCACGGTGAAGAGGAATCAGAAGCTGAGAGGAAAAAAGAAAGTGAAAGTAAGTGAGCAAGTCTCCGCTATGTTTCAGAGGAGAATGCCGAAAAAGTGCACTGATCCAGGTATGGTTACTATCCCTTGTGTGATTGGAGATGTAAAATTTGATAGAGCTATGCTTGATTTGGGTTCTTCCATAAATGTGCTTCCCTACTCACTTTACAAATCGCTAGATTTAGGACCTTTGCATGAAACTGGAGTAATTGTGCAACTAGCTGACAGGTCTAATAAATACCCTAAAGGAGTAGTGGAAGACGTCTTGGTTATGGTCGATAAACTGATTTTTCCTGCAGATTTCTTTGTCCTGGATATGGAACATGATAAGCATGATGCGCCTATTCTGTTAGGTAGACCTTTTATTAAAACAGCTAGGACAAAAATTGATTGTGTCTCTGAGACACTAACAATGGAATTTGATGGAGAAAAGGTTGAATTCGATTTATACAAGGCTATGAAACATCCTGTTGATGACCATTCTCTGTGCTCTATTGATGTGATTGAACCATTAGCTCAAGATCTATTTGATATTTCTAGGGAAGATGAGTTGCAGTCAATTATTGAGAATGATATTGACGAGTCCTATACAGATTTTTCAATTTCATCTAACATGCAGGAATTAGTAGCCATGATGGATGTAGAAGGTAATTCCCCTACTCTTTTGGGCATTGGCCCCAATCTACTGACTCCAAGCGAAGTGCTTGTTCCATCTGTTGTGCAGGCACCTAAAATTGAACTTAAACAACTCCCTAGTCATCTCAAGTATGCTTTCCTAGGAGTTGATGACACTTTACCAGTTATTGTGTCAAGTAAGCTCTCAGCGGAGCAGGAGAAAAAGTTAGTGGAGGTTCTAAAGGAGTACAAAACTGCATTGGGGTGGACCATCGCTGACATCAAGGGAATTAGTCCATCTACATGCATGCACAGGATCCTGTTGGAGGATGGAGCTAAGCCATCACGCCAACCACAGAGAAGGCTCAATCCTCCCATGATGGATGTGGTGAAGAAGGAAGTGCTGAAATTGCTATCAGCAAACATGATTTTCCCAATTTCTGACAGTCAATGGGTAAGTCCTACCCAAGTTGTCCCTAAGAAAGGAGGGATTACGGTTGTGGAGAATCAACAAGGCGAGTTGGTCCCTACCAGGACACAAACAGGTTGGAGGGTGTGCATAGACTATCGCAAGCTGAACACAGTAACCAGGAAGGATCACTTCCCTCTCCCCTTTATTGAACAGATGCTAGAACGCCTTCCTGGGCGCCCCTATTATTGCTTTCTTGATGGATATTCTGGATATTTTCAGGTGGCCATAGCGCCAGAGGACCAGGAGAAGACTACATTTACATGTCCTTTCGGTACTTTTGCATATCGCAGGATGCCATTTGGACTATGTAACGCACCCGGGACATTTCAACGATGCATGGTTAGTATCTTCTCTGAGTACATTGAAAATTTCATTGAAGTATTCATGGATAATTTCACAGTACATGGGGATAGCTTCGATACTTGTTTGAGCCATTTGGCACTAGTGTTGAAAAGATGTGTTGAAACTAATCTGGTTTTAAACTCTGAAAAGTGTCATTTTATGGTAGAACAGGGAATTGTTTTAGGTCACATAGTCTCTGCAAAGGGTATTGAGGTCGATAAGGCGAAGATTGATGTAATTCAATCTCTGCCTTATCCTACTAATGTGCGCGAAGTTCGTTCTTTCCTAGGCCATGCAGGTTTTTATCGCAGGTTTATCAAAGACTTTTCAAAGATATCTTCACCCTTGTGCGAGCTTCTGAAGAAAGATGTGACCTTTGCACTCACACAAGAGTGCAAGGAGGCGTTCGACCAGCTGAAAGGACGCCTCACTAGTGCACCAATCATTCAGGCACCAGACTGGTCTCGCCCATTTGAGATCATGTGCGATGCGAGTGACTATGCAGTGGGAGCAGTGCTAGGCCAAAAAGAGGGAAGAGCCTCTCATGTGATCCATTATGCTTCCATGACTCTGAATGGAGCGCAGCGCAACTACTCCACCACTGAGAAAGAAATGCTAGTTGTGGTGTTTGCACTAGAGAAGTTTCGACAGTATCTGCTTGGGGTTAAAGTGATTATCTACACAGATCACGCAGCCCTCCGCTACTTGATGACAAAGAAGGAGACAAAGCCACGATTGATTCGATGGGTCCTGTTGCTCAGCGAATTTGACGTGGAGATTAAGGACAAGAAAGGAGCGGAGAATCTGGTGGCGGACCACTTAAGCAGATTGGTGAATGAGGAGGACAAGCCGGAGTCACAGAAACCCATCTTAGGCACGTTTCCGGATGACACATTATGCAGACTCGAGCACAAAAGCACACCGGAGTCCAACGCGCCCACGTCAACAGCTGACGCGCCCACTCCAAGTTCTGACGCGCCCGCGCTGATACATGGCGCGCCTGCGCTGATACATGGCACGCCCGCGCTGACATCCGACGCGCCCGCGTCGCTCCCTGACGCGCCCACGCCATTGCTTCTCAGCTCAACTCAGTCCGTCCTAGGACTTCACTCTGTAAGCCCTTGGTACCGGGACATTGTGAACTACTTAGTTTGTGGGGAATTTCCTCCGGATCATACCAAGGCTCAGACGGAGAAGGTTCGAAGAGAAGCAAACCACTATATTTAGGATGACCCATACCTTTGGAAACATTGTGCAGATTAGGTAATTCGTCGTTGTCTTCCAGATAATGAGGTACGATCTGTTCTTGAATTTTGTCATTCTCAAGCATGTGGGGGACATTTTGGTGCCAATAAAACTGCTAGAAAAGTGCTTGAATCTGGTTTTTATTGGCCACATATTTTTAAAGATGCCTATTCTTTCTGCAAGGCATGTGATAGGTGTCAAAGATTAGGGAATATCTCTCAAAGGAGTGAAATGCAACAATCACCAATGATTTTTTGCGAAATCTTTGATGTTTGGGGTATTGACTTTATGGGATCTTTTCCTAGTTCTTGTGGGAACTTGTATATTTTACTTGCGGTGGACTACGTTTCCAAGTGGGTGGAAGCGAAGGCCACCAGAACTGATGATTCTAAAGTTGTGGCAGGGTTCTTGAAAAGCAATATTTTTGCCAGGCATAGTATCCCTAAAGCGCTGATTAGTGACAGGGGTACCCATTTCTGCAACAAAACTGTGACTGTCGTGCTTAAGAAATATCATGTCACACATAGAGTTTCCACCGCATACCATCCACAGACGAATGGCCAAGCAGAGGTGTCCAATAGAGAAATCAAAGCCATTCTCGAGAAGACTGTGAATCCTAACAGGAAGGATTGGAGTTTGAGACTTGATGATGCTTTGTGGGCTTATCGCACCGCTTACAAAACTCCAATTGGGATGTCTCCTTTCAGACTTGTCTATGGGAAGGCATGTCATCTTCCTGTTGAGCTGGAGCACAAGGCTTGGTGGGCTGTGAAACAATGCAATATGCAGAGTGACGGGGTTGGAGAACACAGGAAGCTACAGTTAGGTGAGCTCGAGGAGTTACGGTTGGACGCCTATGATAATGCGGCAATCTACAAGGCGAAGACCAAGGCATGGCATGACAAGCACATCCATAGGAAGGACTTTAAAGCTGGTGACAAAGTCCTACTTTTTCAGTCTCGCCTGAAACTCTTCGCTGGGAAGCTCAGGTCAAAGTGGGGGGGGACCATACATTGTTTCTGAGGTGTTCCCACATGGAGCTGTAGAGTTATATGACCCGGATAGCCACAAGAAGTTCAAAGTAAATGGTCAAAGGCTTAAGATATACTATGAAGGGTTCACAAAGGAAGCTATGGATGAGTTAGTTTTGGAGGAGCCAAATGCAGAGTTAGAATAGTCAACAAGGCTTGGTCGAGCCAGCGACATGAAACAAAGGCGTTGCTTGGGAGGCAACCCAAGGTATTGCATTCTTTCCTTTAACTCGATTTTATTCTAACTTGTAGGTAATAAAGACGGAGTTTCTGGTGACGAATTGCACCCGCATTTCGGACCCACTGCACCCGCAGTATTAATTTTCGTCAAAAAAAAAAATATATATATAAAAAAAAAAAAAAAAAAAAAAAAAAAAAATCCGACCACGAGCTGGAAAACCCACTTCGGGCCAGCCCGCCAGCTTCAAGCCCATCAGATCCCCCATCATCATCACCAAAACCCTACACCCCCACACTCTCTCACCTCACACCACACATCCCTCTCAAACATCCTCTCCTCCCACTCTCCTCTCACACCCAATCTAACCCATACCCACACTCTCTCTCACTTCCTGTCGCACTCAGCCACCAACGCGCCCGCACCAGGACCCCCACAAACCGGCACCGGAGGAACATCGGTGGGCTCCACGTCAACAACTGCTTTCGACGATTTCCGGATCTGCAGAAATCGCCGACGCGGCCGCGCCACCCCTAACGCGCCCGCGCCCGTCAGAGAAACCCACAGGAGACTGACACCCCGACGCGGCCGCGCTGCCACTCGACGCGCCCGCGCTGCCACCCCCAACGCGCCCGCGCCACCTCCAACGTGCCCGCGTCTGCCTCCTGCGCCGAGACTCCGCTGTTCTTCGTGAGTTCCTTCCGCTGTTCTTCTTTCGATTCCGATTTAGTCTTATTATCTATCGAGTATGAGTTCAACGGAGGAAGAGGCGAGTAGATCTGATAATGGGTTAGAAATGTCTGATGAGGAATGGGCTATTTACAATAAGGTTAGCTGTGTCAGTTCTACGAAGTATTTGCATAGGGAGACACTTCAGAGACTTCAGATGCTAGATTGTATGCAGAAGTGTCTAGCTCACGCTGGTATTAGTGATTTCTTGGATTTGAGAGCTGTAGGATACCCGGAACTGTGCAAGCAGTTCCTCGCGACATATCAGCTGTACCTGAGAGATAACAGCATTAGAGGGGTTGCTTTCAGATACAATGGAACTACCTACAGGGCTTCTGCATCAAGGTTGCGAAAGGCTTTGGGGGTCTCTAAAGCCCCAACTGATGGATGGGCGACAGCCGCGTCCGACCCAGACCTTGTTGCATTCTTCAGAGCGGTGTCTGGAGAGGACTTCTTGACCAGTAACGAGTACAACAGCAGGATTACTCATCCTGTCTTCCGTATGTTGTGCAAGATCGTTTCTGGGACATATTATGGGCTGATTACATATACAAAGCTTTCCATGACGCACCTGAGGTTTGCCTACAGCGCTGTGCCTACTGCAGATTATACGCCTGACTGGGTTAGGCTCTTTTTCGATGGCCTCGACAGGATCAGAAAGGATCGCAGTGCCGCTGGACCAGAAATGGTCCAGAGCGGACTTATTACTCGGGTGGCCATTGCTGCATGCATTGGGCAAAATGGGTTGGAGGAGCTGGAGGAGCAGGTCATAGCAAGGACCTATACAGAGGAGTATCTACGGAGATGTTTGATGCTGGATACTGCACCGGATGGGGGAGCCATTTGGTGCTCGGGCAAGAAGAAGGAGCATCAGTTCAGGCTCCCTAAGCCCCTGCCTTGGTCGGAGTCTTGGGCTGATTGGTACATTGAGGCGGATTACTTTCCGACGTCAGTGCTGGGAAGAAGGCGTCGCATGGAGGTAGGTAGCAGTAGTGGCACAGCTGGAGCTGCCACGATGGAGGATGAGCCTGTGGCTCCGCAGGCTTTTGTTCAGACAGATACACAGGGTTTCGTACAGAACCCACATCAGGAGATGCCTGCTTATCAGACCCCGTCTCACGGTTGTGATTCTCAACCGACATTTCAGAGCCAGCAGGACGCACATCAGTGGGCCCCTTGGCCCGCACAAGCTTTTCAGGATGCCCATCAGCAGCCTCACCAGTGGGGCCACCTGGTTGATCAGATTGGCCTTCTGCGCCAAGACGTGGGGAGTTTGACGACAGTGACGAACCAGATTCTCCACCAGCAGGCCGACATCCTAGAGGGCTTTGGCGAGTTCAGAGAGATGAGGGAAGAGCTGCGCCGCATGCGAGAGGACTACTCTCGCCACTATCCTCCCCCTTAGTGAGTCCTTCTGTTTCCTTTCTCCCTACTTATTTCTGTCTTCTTCCACATTGAGGACAATGCTTCATTCAAGTATGGGGGAGGGAAAGGATTCACATATCTTGTACATATTTTATTTCCGCATTATTTGTGTACAGATTCTGCACTTGTTTTTTTTTGGGAAAAAAAAAAAAAGAAGAAAAAAAAAACAGAAAAAAAAAAAAAAAAAAAAAAAAGCAATCAAAATCCTGGGATGAGTTGAAAACCCGAAAGGGCGACTCAGGCAAAAAGCAGGGAGTCTGGCGAGCCTTAGGCTTTGGCAATATGAGACTTGAGGGAAGTGAGAATGTTTATGTGAGCACCATCTTTGAAAAAAAAATGAGTGGCTTGGTGAAAACCCGAAAGGGCGCCTTGGCAAGATGAGCGTTTACTTTGAGTGTTTAGGATTGATCTCTTGGCGAAGGCGACATAAGAAGTGGAGTGATAAGGAGGTTTTCGGGTAGGCCACTGGGAGCTATAAGGTGTAGATGGTTGAGATATAATTGTAAGTCTCATGTCCTATTTTGATTGTCTTTTGTGCTGATTGTTGAGATGGTGAAAACTACTAGTACTTAGTGTTCATTTTCCTTGTACTGTCTGTGAACCTTTGAGATTTATGGTGAGAGTAGGCGTAACTTCTATGCTTACTCGGGACGAGTAAAGGTTTAAGTATGGGGGAATTTGATATGCGATATATTCCATAGCGCATTTAGTAGTTTTTGTCATCACTTACATGTCATTATGAGAGATATTTGTGTGAACTTGGTGATTCGGAACATGTTGAAGAAGTTGAAGAAATCATGCAAGTTACAGAAGTGAAGAAGATCGGAAGCAGCTGGAAGACTGTGAGTCTGACGTGCCCGCGCTAAACTTGACGCGGCCGCGCTGCTACATGGCGCGCCCGCGTCGGTCACTGGAGTCGGATTCTTATCCGAGTTTCCCTTATCTTATTAGTTTAATATTATATTTTTATATTTTTACGGGATGTTAAACCCGATTTTAATTTGCTTATATAGGCCGAGAAGGCAGTAATAGAGAATTAGGTTATTTTCCAGAGACGTATTTTCCCTTTTGTTCATCTCACAAACCCGATGGAGAACTAACTCTCCTTTGTTACACTTGGTTCTTTGAAGCCTTCAATTGATTTGGTTGTGAGTATTCTACTCTTGTTCGTCCTTTGTTAATTGTTTCGATCTCCTGAGCTTATTGCTTGATTGCTTATTATTGATTTATCTGGATTGATCACCTAGGTTTATCGATACTAGTCATATTGCTAGGGTTTCCAATTCCAGGTTTGGGGTTGTAGATTCATTGTAGCAAACACAATCTCCATACGCGGGTTGCTTGTGGTAGATTGTGAGGGAGATTCGATTACAGGCTATTTTAAAGGGTTGTTAGAATCGCTTGTATCTCATTATAATTCATGTTTGAATGCTATTGCTTTATTATTTGGTGAAGGTTTTCCCTTGTAATTTGGTGATAAGTGCTTTTAGGACTGGTAGGACTAAAAGCTATTATACGATCTGAATTGAGAACAATTACTGGACATTAGAACTTGAGATTCATAGAATGCGATGATGAACCATCTCAATTGTTGTGCGGATAATTACCTGGTGTGATACTTTTCCATCATATATTCACAACCTCTATTTGCAACTTGTTCTGTCACCATTGCTTACACACAAAACTCCCCCTTGAATCGGTTACTTTTGGGTAATAATACTTGCTCTTACAATTGATTCTGTTTCCCTGTGGGTTCGACCCTAACTTACCTACTATACTTGTTATAGTTTGCATCTTAGGAATTTACTTTGATTTGGCATAACGACCTTAGGCCTGTCAACTGTCTGTATATCATCCTTCTTTTGATCCCTTTCTGGATGTCCTGGAGCTCTGTAGGGCGGGGGGTTCCTAGGGACACCTTGGTTCCACTGTGGTTGCTGAAACCTTTGGTCCCCCATGTAGCGATTGGGACCCCCTTCGTAAGCTACATCCTCATGACGCTCTGCCATCCTGACTTGCTCTATGTGTGGGCACTCAGGAGTGGTGTGCCTTTGTGATCCGCATTCTATGCAAGGCTGGTTGACAGAGAGATATTTGACTTGCTTGAGGAGCTTCTTATTCTGGTCTCTGTAGTATTGCTCCCTAACATCAGGATCAATCTCTTTAGATGGCTCATATAGGGGCATGGATGGTGCTGGCCTGACGTATGGGTTCTCTTCATAGGTTACAGTAGACCCATACTTGTTGTCGTAGTTGGTGAGCTTCTCTATCACACCCCATGCGTCACTTGGCGGCATCGTCAGATACTCGTAGCGAGTATAATTGTTGATTCTGTCCTTAGTGACTTGATCCAGAGAGTTGAAGAAGATCTCCTGGATGATGTAGGGTGGCTGTCCATGAGTAGGGCAAGATCGTAGAAGTTCCTTGTAGCGCTCCCATGCTTTTGCCAGTGGTTCCCCTTTCTGCTGTTTGAAGGCGGTGATTTTCTGGCGGAGATGTGCTGTTTTGGCAGGTGGGAAGAATTTGTTCAGAAACTCTTGCTCTACTTGAGCCCAGGTTGTAAGTGATTTTGCTTTCAGCCCTTCCAGCCATTTTAGTGCAGGTCCAGCGAGCGACCAGCGAAAAGATTTCATCTTGACATATTCCAGAGTTGTACCTTCTGCAAGAGTACGACACATATCATGAAAATTAGTAATATGTTCAAGAGGACACTCATTAAATCTACCATAAAAGGCATTATTTTTAAGCTCTATAAGAAACTGAGTGCGAATTTCAAAAGAGTTTTCAGGGATAAGAATTGCCGATTCAGGCACGATGAGAGTCGGATGCATATAATCCTCAGCAGTGGTTGGATATTGGGCAAGCTCAGTTTCCGCTTGCCTCGCGCGTTCAGCTGCTTGTTCCCTTGCTGCTCTCTCAGCGGCGATAGCAGCATCCTTAGCGGCTAATTCCCTGGTAAGCCTCGCGATCAGCTGTTCCTGTGTCTCCGCAGCTGCCATGGCTCTTTGTAGTTTAGCTATGATGTGAAAAAGGCGTTCCGGTTCGTCTAAGGCGTCAAACTCAGGTGTTTGACCAGAACGATGCATACACCTGCAAGCTAACTCAAAGAAACAGTGAGAACTGACTACCTAAGGCGCGATTGATTGCTTCCCCGGCAACGGCGCCAATCTGTTGTTGCAACAAATAACCCGGCAAGGGCAACTAAAATGAAAGCAAAGAAGAAAGTAAAGCAAGGAAGTAAAGAACAAAGCAAAATAGAAGCAAAGCATAAACTAAAGCGAGGACACAGAAGCTACTCGATCTCGAGTAGCTGTCCTCTAGGTTGACTAAGGTGGTCGACAGCAGAAACTCAGAAACTGAAAACAAACAACTCGACAAAGGCAAACCAATTCGATCTCGACCACAGTTCCTCGAGATCGACAAAGAAAGTAAAGACAGAAACTTTTTAAAATCGACAAAAGCAGCAAACTTAACTCGACCTAGACAAGTCTCTACTCGACTTCGACAAGAACAGTACTCGAGGACGACAAAGCTTCGTCTAGATCGACAAGAAACAGAAAACCCAAAATTGCAGATTTTCGACAGAATTCAGAAATTTAACAGAAATAAACTCAATATATTAAAAGACCTCTAAGGCCAGGGTTTCAACACCACAACGATAACCATGCAAAACAATACATAAAGGCATGAAAGATCATGCTTTCCATCAAATAACTTTCGTCATTAACAAATAGGCATATAGAGGCTTTCGCATAAACCCTAATTGTTACTAACCCTTTTTTACATAATTAATCCAAGTTGCATTAAGATCACTTTCGCTTCAATAACACAAACAAGGATCACCTTCAACTCTCGCAAAAGAATCATGCTCATAGGGATAGAAGATGAATTGCACAAAAGATCTGACCTTTATCACATTGCCTCACATGGCCACCGTCGGGCTCACCCCAGCCCCAGAAGTGGGTGGACTACTCACGCCTCATCACAAACTCTGACATCATCGATTGAAAGAAAACTAATTGCATTAAAATAAACCAAAGTTTACAACCGCTCGAAGCCAACTCCGCTCTCGCTTCACAACTCCAACCGGCTGCTCACTCTCTCTCTCTCTCTACTTCTCCTACTTACTTCTCTCAGAAATTGAATGATTAAAACTGAGCCCCTAGGGCCTTATTTATAGCCTTCATTCCCTAGCTATTCTAGGAAAGAAGATATCTATCTCTATCTAAATCTATATCTAAAACTTGAAAGGATAAATAAATTGTTTTAAGGAATTAAATCAACTAGGAAAAGATAAAACTAATTAAGGTAGGTCTTCATGATGTTGATAGATCTTGTCTCCGTGGATAGAACTTGATGTAGTTGGATAGAATCTTCCGCCTTTGCGCCCAAGGAATCCCAAGTCTAGTCGG
The DNA here is from genome assembly GCA_037127255.1 of Persicaria tinctoria. Classification (NCBI taxonomy): domain Eukaryota; kingdom Viridiplantae; phylum Streptophyta; class Magnoliopsida; order Caryophyllales; family Polygonaceae; genus Persicaria; species Persicaria tinctoria. The sequence goes on along the minus strand of JBANSL010000004.1, from coordinate 22,961,375 downwards.
ACAAGGCTCGTCGAGAAGCTTCCGGACACTCGTCTAGTCCACCTCGAGTAAGGTTCGTCGACCTCGAGTAGAGTTCGTCGTCTCGGCTTGCTGATGCTCGATGTTGCTCGGACTTGGGCTCATGGGCTCATCGACCTCGAGTAACCCTAGTCGATCTCGAGTAGGATGGCTCGGTCGACCAGGCTTCCTCGGGTTGGTTTTCTCGACAAGGCTCGGACAAGGGCTCAGGCGCTCGTCGATCTCGACCACCTCTTGTCGAGATCGAGTAGGGTGCTTCCGCGAGTTGGCTCTTCCGCTGGCAGCGAGTTGCTTCTTCCGCGACAGCGAGTGATCCGCTGCAGCGAGTCGAGTCTTCCGCTGGCAGCGGGTGCTCCTGGTCGTCCTCAGCTTCGTCCTCGACTTCTCGGGCAGCTTCTCCTCGTCGACTCCGGGTGGTGGCGCTGGGCTTCGTCGACCTCGACCAGTTCTTGTCGAGATCGAGTAGGGTCCGGACCTCGGGTGTCTGGCCCTCTCGATCAGGCTTCGTCGACCAAGGCTGGTCGGCCAGGCTTGTCTATGTCGACTAGGGCTTACTCGAGATCGAGTAGCCTGGGTTCTTGGCCTGATTCGAGTGGTTCCGCATGCTTTGACCTTGGACTTCTGTAGCCGTTTTCCGAGCTTTTTCGACCTTCTGTAGAACTGCTGTAAAACGCCTCGATTTCTGCGATTTAAACAGAAACTGGTGTAGATTCCATAATTTGGCAAATAAACATAAACTACATAGATTCTGTACTATCTTAGCCCAAATGAATGCAATGTATACAGAAATCGATATAAAAGTTACTGTAAAACATGGCAGATTCAGCTCACAACAGAGGAAATCGGCTTAGGGTTTTCTTAGAACAGGTTGAGAGGTTGAAGAAGGAGAAGGTGAAAGGGTTTGGAAAAGGTCTAGGTTTGTGATGTAATTGGGTACAGAATTGGGTTTAAGTAGAGAGAGATGATGGAGTGATGAGACGGGTTTAGAGTTCCAAGGGAGGGTAATGATATCATTGCCAAAATTTGAAAAGTTTCCAATTCAAAATTCAAATTATTCCATCAAAATCAGACTGAATAACCGAAATATTTAGTTCCAAAATTAAGAAATCTCAACGGAAGGAAAATATAGCATAAATAGGCAATTTTGAAATCCAATAAAAAAATATAATTGATTAAATATCTAGAAAGATATTAACCAAAAATATGTGATCCGATATATGTGGTCTACCATTTAGTTCACCAACCTTGACATAATTCTCAAAGGTCTTGCCACTAAGTAGATATTATCTTTCGTAAAGGGAAAGCTCTCCCTACGAAAGTGCATCCTTGTTGTGCATCCCAATCTCTCGTCTTATGAAGGTGAATTTGTCCTCTGCCAAAGGCTTAGTAAAAATGTCAGCCCATTGATAATCAGTTGAGATAAATGAAATGGACACATCACCTTTTTCAACATGGTCTCTAATGAAATGATGCCTTACATCAATATGTTTGGTCCTTGAATGCTGAACAAGATTCTTAGTGATGAAGATGGCACTTGTATTGTCACACTTAATGGGAATGCCTTTGAGGTTGATGCCAAGATCTCGCATTTGTTGAGCTATCCAAAGGATTTGGGAGCAACAGGCTCCACCTGCAATGTATTCGACTTCTGCAGTGGATAGAGCGACTGAGTTTTGTTTCTTTGAGTGCCAACTAATCAAGGATGCTCCTAGGAATTGGCAACATCCTGATGTGCTCTTCCTATCCACCTTATAGCCTGCAAAATCTGCATCAGAATATCCAATTAAAGTGAAATCCTTTTGCTTTGGGTACCATAGTCCAAGCTCCTTAGTGCCATTGAGATATCGAAAGATCCTCTTCACAGCCACGAGGTGAGATTCTTTAGGATCAGCTTGAAACCTAGCACACATGCAAACACTAAACATGATGTCAGGTCTACTAGTCGTGAGATATAATAAAGATCCAATCATTCCTTGATACTCCTTTTGGTTGACACTTTTCCCAGTTTTGTCTTGATCTAGAGACAATGTTGAGCTCATGGGAGTCTTGGCTGCTTTGGATTGATCCATCTTGAACTTCTTCAAGAGACCCTTAGTGTATTTGCTTTGGTTGACAAAGATCCCTTTCTTGGATTGATGAACTTGTAATCCCAAAAAGAAGTCGAGTTCACCCATCAAGCTCATATCAAATTCACTGCACATGATGTCAGAAAATTCCTTGCACAAAAATGTGTTAGTAGCACCAAATAATATATCATCAACATAAATTTGAATAACCAGAATGTCCTTTCCTTTGGTCTTGATAAAAAGAGTCTTGTCGATCAACCCCCTTTTAAAATCATTTTCTAAAAGATATTTTGACAAGCGCTCATACCAAGCTCTTAGGGCTTGTTTCAAACCATAAAGCGCTTTGTCAAGTTTATAAACATGATTGGGAAATTCCAAACTTTCAAATCTTGGGGGTTGAGCCACATAAACTTCTTCCTCTCAGAAACCATTAAGAAAAGCATACTTGACATCCATTTGATATAACTTTATGCTCATAAAAGATGCAAATGCTAATAAAATGCGAATAGCTTCAAGACTGGCTACGGGAGCAAAAGTCTCCTCGTAGTCAATACCTTCCTCTTGATTGTAGCCTTGAGCAACAAGTCTTGCCTTGTTCCTCACAATCTTACCATTCTCATCTAGCTTGTTTTGAAATACCCATCATGTGCCAATGACTGATTAATGATTTGGCCTTGGCTTCAAGGTCCAGACTTTGTTTCTTTCAAATTCGTTAAGCTCGCTTTGCATAGCAATGATCCAATCTGGCTCTTGAAGTGCTTCATCTACCTTCTTTGGCTCAATAAGAGAAACAAACGCGTGAAAAGCACAAAGATCTTTAAGTTTAGAACGAGTTTGAACACTAGAAGTAGGGTCAGAAATGATATCCTTTAATGAGTGTGATGAGGAGTATTTGAATTTCCTTTTGCTCGTCTTAGCTCCTTGATTCGTCACACCAGTAGGATTGACTTGTGGTACATCTGACTCCGTGGTCCTGGTAGGTTCAGTTACAGCAGTTTCTGACGTCTCAACACTGTTGGATTGGACACCAAGGGCTTTGGACGAGTCCTCAACACCTTAGGCCAATTCTTCAGTGTTAAGAATCGGTTCCTGCATATTCCTCTTCTCTGTGTTCTTGGTAGCAGCATCATCACCTTCCTCATTCTCTGCATGGATGTTAAGATCTATATCTGCAACACTTTCACTCAAAGAACCGTCATTGCATTCATCAAATATAACATGTATACTTTCTTCAACTACCTAGGTCCTTTTATTGAAGATTCTATAAGCTTTGCTACTTGTGGAGTAGCCAAGAAATATACCTTCATCACTATGCGCATCAAATTTCCCAATGTTATCTTTTCCATTGTTATAAACAAAATAAGTACAGCCAAAGGGTTTAAAGTAAGATATAAGTGGTTTGCGGCCTTTGAAAAGTTCATAAGGAGTTTTCTTTAAGATAGAACGAATAAGACAACGATTCAAAATATAGTTAGCTGTGTTAACAGCTTTAGCCCAATAGGTTTTAGGTAATGCATTTTCTAAAAGCATAGTCCTAGCCATATCCTCTAAGGTGCGGTTCTTTCGTTCTACAACCCCGTTTTGTTGAGGTGTCCTAGGAGCAGAAAAGTTATGGGAGATGCCATATTTAGCACAAAACAAATCAAACTGAAGTTGATCAAACTCCCTACCATGATCACTTCGAATTGACACTATGGGCTCGTTTCTTAAAGTTTGCAACTCCTTACAAAGTTTTGAAAATTCAAATAAGGCCTCTGATTTTTCTTTTAAAAATGCAACCCACGTATATCTAGAAAAATCATCAACAACAACTAGCATGTACTTTTTACCATTGGGAGATTTGACTCGCATAGGACCACATAAGTCCATATGTAAAAGTTCAAGGGGTCTAGAAGAACTTACAACCTTTTTGGGTTTGAAAGAGTTACGTGTTTGTTTACCTCGTGTGCATGCATTGCACATATCAATACCTTTGAAGTCCATCTCAGGTAGCCCTCTTACAAGCCCTTTGGACACAAGTTTCTGTACTGTATGTGGACTCACATGACCGAGTCTCCTGTGCCAGAGCTTTGGATCGTCCGTCAAAGCCTTTAGACAGGTTAAGCTTCCTTGTGCCACTTGATCAACATTTACGGCGTATATATTATTGTAATGATATGCAGTCAATATAACTTCACCTGTATCTTCCCTGCACACTATACATCTTTTCTTGTTAAATCTGACATTGTTGCCACTATCACATAATTGAGAGACACTAAGCAAATTATACTTCAAACCATTAACAAGATAGACATTTTTAATACTATGGCTGGAATCACTTCCAACACTACCAATACCAACGATCTCGCATTTTCGTTTGTCACCAAGAGTGATTGTTCCCGTGGATTGCTCCTTTAGATCATGAAAGAGAGAACTCTTCCCACTCATATGCCTCGAGCATCCACTATCAATAATCCATTTGTGTTCTTTCACCTTGGTGATCTCCTGCAAGACAAACATCAACCTTTGTGGCTAGACCAATAAGCAAATTTGGATCCATTGTTGGGGTAAACCATAATAGGTAAAATAGTGCCTTTTGGAACCCAAACTTGTGTTATCCGTTCTTTTCTCAAATGAACAGGAAATGTATTGCGAATAATATATGGATCCTTTCTTCTATAGGGGAGTTCTCTTTTACATGTCCCTTTCTAGCACAATGGTGACATATAGGAGAGGTTCTGCTTCCTTTTGCCTTTACAAAAGTGGTAATGTGTTGCTTCTTTAAAAACCTTGGATTGTAACCAATACCACTTTTTTTAGAGAACTTTGTTGCTCACCCAACATCCTATCGAGAGTACCTTTGGATTTGGTAAAACTTATGAGGGTTGTCTGTTGGTCTTGAATCTTATTATTCAGGGAGATCTTCTCGTTCTCTAAGTCATGATGCTCATTTCTTAGAGAGAAGAGATCTTGCTTGAGTTCAGATTTCTCTGAGTCAAGCGTCTTGACTTTAATGTCAAGACCTGAATAAGAAGCTTCAAGGCTTTTAACCCTCATAGACAGATCCTCAATAGTTCTTTCCTGATCCACAATTCTTTTAATAAGAATGTTAGTTTGGGCAATAAGTTTCTTCTCATTGGCAATCATATTAGAAAGGAATTCCGATAATACCTCTTTTGGACTTGCCATAAGTTCTGTTACAGTAGCGTCAAGCTTTTCATCGTGAGATTCATATTCTGAGGCCATAAGACAAATATTGGCCTTTTCATCATCGGAGTCAGAGTCAGAATCGCTCCAAGTTGCCACCATGGCTTTCTTCTTCCATTTGTCACCCTTCTTGGACTGGCTCTTTGTCTTTTGAGGGCGGTCCTTCACAAGATGATCTGTTTCACCACATTCAAAACAAGACAACGGTTTAGTCTTCTTTTCATACTTGTTGTATTGAGGCTTACCTTGAAATTTTGAAGACTTTGATCCATCCTTGTTGTTGAATTGCTTCTTCATTTTGAGAATTCGAGCAAGGCCTCTTGTGATAAGAGCAAAAGGATCATCCTCATCGTCATCCTCATCTTCGGAATCAGATCCATCTTTAGGCTTATCCTTCTTAGACTTGAGTGCCAAGTTCTTAGTGCTAGCTGGAAGTTCTCCATCGTCTTCATTAAGAATCATCTCATGCGTGATCAGCTTCCCAAGAAGGTCATCAAGGGGTAGAGTGGTGAGGTCCTGTGCTTCCTCTATAGCTGTTACTTTTGGACCCCATTTTTCCTTTGGGAGGCACCTCAGTATCTTCCTCACTTTCTCAATGTTGGTAAAGCTCTTGCCGAGAGAGTCAAGGTTGTTGGTGATTTCTGTGAATCGTGTGAACATGGCCCTGATTGTGTCATCAGAATTCATCTTGAAGAGCTCATACTTTCGAAGGAAGATGCTGGTCTTGGCGCCTTTCACTTGGCTCGTTCCTTCATAGGTGACGACAAGTTTGTCCCAAATCTCTTTAGCTGACCTACAAGAAGAAATACGGTTAAACTCATCAGTGCTAAGACCACAATAAAGTAAGTTAATTGCCCTGTAGTTTTTGGAGACGAGTTCAAGATCTGCTTGGATGTATTCAGACTCCTTCTTTGCGCCTTTGGTTCCATTTGGTCCTTCTTTCTCTAGAATCTTCGGACCATTCTCAATAATGTTCCAAAGTTCCAGATCTTGATCTATAATGAACATTTTCATCAAGGATCTCCAGTGGACAAAGTTGTTTCCTACAAAGAGTGGTGGTCTGCTCGTGGACCTTCCCTGTGCAAATCCTCCGCTTGCTTCACCAGACATGATCGAAAACTCACAAGATTGTTAGATAAAAAACAGTGAGTAAAGCTTTGATACCAATTGAAGGTTCGATAATGTAAAACAAAGTAATATAGAAATACTCTAGAAGGGGGGTTGAATAGAGTATGCCCGTTTTTCGCAGAAAATCTCAAGACTTTTGTAGCTCGTATAAAACACTTTGAGATTAAACCTGAATCAAAAAGTTAGACAATCGAACCAAGTGTGGAAATAAGGTAAAGCAATAGATAAAGAACACGAGTAATTGTTTACGAGGTTCGGCACGAACTTGGCCTACGTCCCCGCCTAGGGTTCTTCCACAACCCTAGGATTCAAAAGGCTTTATTGATTCGCTTAGCTTAGGATCCTAATAGCTCACCGAGAAGCCTCTCTTCTATACAATTGCAATCTAGTCAACTCACGTTCCCTTGGAGTCCTAGACCAATCTAGAAGAGCCCCACCTCTCTCAGCTATCTAGTACAATCCCCTTACTCTCACAAATCAATAGCCTAGTGCAACTTCCCGAGTTACAAACTCTCGAGTAACACTATAAATGAATATATCCTATAAGCTCACAGTGTAACTCTCAAAGGCTTTGAAATGAAACAACAAACTCTTGAGCGCTAGCAAAGAGTACACTTGGAAGACAGATCTTGCTTGAATGAATGAAAGCTCGTGTAACACTTGTGTTTTCTGTCTTCATCTTCCTTCTATATATATTGAGACAAATCGGTGCCAAGAATCTTCTCCAACGGCTAGTCTAGATCATGGCCATCTTCGAGATCTTCTAAACTTGGAAACTATTGAAGCTACGATCTTTCCGATTTGAAACTTCTCAACACGCATCACAAGGAAGGAAATAATTCGAAAATACTTCCTGAAAGATTAGTCGCACATATATAATATAAAGGAAGTATATAATAGTATTAAATAATATTCGGACATATAGAACAGGTTTTGGATTTCATCAATTGTTAAAGCACCAAGACCTTTGACACAGACATCCTATCAAGGCCTTTGAAATATATTCCGATTTTCATCAAGGGATGGAGTTATCAGATTTTATTATTTTACTATTTCCATTGATATATCGTTTTCTCAAAAGAACGATAGTAATAAACTAATAATGTATGTAATTAAAAAAAATATTATTAAAAAAATTTAAAAACAATTTTTATAATAATAATAATAATAATAATAATAATAATAATAATAATAATAATAATAATAATAATAATAATAATAATAATAATAATAATAGAAAAACTTACATTTTAGAGGCGGCGATCAGGGCGATCGGGGGGCGGTGTCTTCAAAGGCTCGGTCCGGCGATCAGGGGTGATCAGCAACGTCTCCATTGGCTTGGTCCGGCGAATGACTGATCAGCGGCGTCTTCACCATCATCAGGAGCGATCGGAGGCGATCAGGGGCTCGGAGTCATCGTCACCGTCTTCAGGCAGGATTCTCGCACCGCTGTCGCGAGTCTCTCCGGGGTTGCGTCTCCGGGGCTGTCGTGAGTCTCTTCAGGTTTATTTCCTTTTCTCAGTGGCTGTTTCAGAGCCTGGGTGTTGTTCAGCCACCTAAGGTCGGGGACTGGTTGTTGTTCAATTGTCTTCGGGTCGACTGGTTGTTGTTCGGCGGTTTTGTTCACTGTTGTTCAGCGGTGTTGGTTACTATTGTGTTCATCGGCTTTGTCGGGGACTGGTTTAGTGTGCTGGTTGGTTCCAGAGTGATTCGAGGGCTGGGAGTGTTGGTCGAGGCTGTTCTGGTCGGACATCACTTGTTGCTTGTTGTTCATCACGTTGTGCTTGTTGCTTGATCATTTTGCTCCTTTGGTTGGTTTAGGGGTTGCTTCGGCTTACTTACAATCACTATGAGAGGTGCCGGAGGAGCACCGCCAGTGAGGGTCCACTGTCCCTTCTTTGGGTGTGATGGATGTCGAGATGGTAGTGGCAAGGGGCTCACCTCAGCCTACTTTATTCGACACTTGCGTGATATGCATCTTAGTGACGATGCATTGCCGGGCTTCAAAGCGCTCATCGGGTCCAACCTTGATATCTTTTGCAAGTTTGAGGCGGTTCTTAAGCACCTATAGGCCTTTGGTTTTGTGGACATTGTTGTGTTAATCACACGGTGACATTGTCGGGGCCGAACATCAACCCTCGTTTGAGAAAACAGCTAGGCGACACTGTGGTATTTTGGCTCTTTTGGGCTGCATAAAATTCCGATTGAAGCCAATGAACACTTGTTGGAAAGCTATTTTAAGTGGCTACAACTTGCATGAAGGACACTTCTCCTAAATCAGCCTTGAAGTTGCTCGAATTGGACGTTCTTTCCAGCAGCTCCAATATAGACGTTTTTCCATGCTTTCATTTCTATCAAATAAATCCCACATCGATTATAGATGCTTGGGAGGCTATATTTTCATCCTATATATTGCTTGTAAAACTTTCATTTTAAATCAAGTCAAGTTGAGTTTAGTTAAAGTTTGAGCCACTAATAGCTTCCTATGATTCCGGGTTAAGGATCGAGTTCTTGGTGAGAGGCTAAGAGCGAACCCTTTGGTGAGAGGCCGAGGGTGACACCCTAGTGAGAGGCGAAGGTGTCAAAGGGTTGAGATCCTCAGAGTACGATTCCGAGAGGATTGAGATCGAGTGTAGGGGATTCAAGGGTGAGAGGCTTGCGAATCTTGCTCCACATATCCCTATTTTTCAGTTTTCATAAACCACAAAAATTAGTCCCACAAAAAGAGTGTTCGAAAGCTCGAGCCTTGGTCAATCCCGGTCCTCGGGTCCCATCAATTGGTATCAGAGCTAATCGACTCGAGTCCATCGAGCTTTCGATAACTGAGCTGTTTCTTCCGAGTCAAAATGTTCAAGAAAGCAAGTTCCAAGCCTTTGTCGGAAGAGTACATCCGATGGGCCATTCGAGCCTATGATGATGGGTATCTTCATTGGAGCGACATGGATGGGGCTACATATGATGTAGTTGATCAAAAGCTTCGGAGGAGATATCGAAAGAGAAGGGCTCGGGAGGATGAGGCTCGGCGTAAAACGAAGGTTGAACCACCTTGGCAAGAGATTCGCAAGCTCGTGAAAGACTCAATGCAACAAGTACGGGAAATGCGAAAAGTCGTCAACACAATGGGTCGACGCTATCGAAGCCCAAAACAGCTCCACCTCCCTCTTCAAAGATGACATCCTCTACGGCCATGGGTGAGACACTTAGTATTAAAGAAAGCAAGTCTGATGATGTTCCGATTATGTCTGAGCTTAAGAAAGATAAGGAAATCATCCAACTTCCTAATGTTGCGCTTTCGAAGAAGGAGAAACAGACGCCAATCGAGGTACCTATATTTCTTAATTCCATGTCGACTAAGTGGTTGGATGCAACCCCTTTTATTCCCACTTGCTTGCCTTTCACGATTCATGAAGAAGAGGGGATTCAAGATCCGATCAAGGAAGAAGGAACACATTCAAAGAAGTCGCTTGTCTCCATCACTGATTCGAGGACGAATCCTTTTCAAGGGGAGGAGGATGATGTGATCCTCTTCGTCAATGAGCTCGAATCCTTTATCTTACAAAGTTGTGTTGTCGGGGCCGAACATCAACCCTCGTTTGAGAAAACAGCTAGGCGACACTGTGGTATTTTGGCTCTTTCGGGCTGCATAAAATTTCGATTGAAGCCAATGAACACTTGTTGGAAAGCTATTTTAAGTGGCTACAACTTGCATGAAGGACACTTCTCCTAAATCAGCCTTGAAGTTGCTCGAATTGGACGTTCTTTCCAGCAGCTCCAAAATAGACGTTTTTCCATGCTTTCATTTCTATCAAATAAATCCCACATCGATTATAGATGCTTTGGAGGCTATATTTTCATCCTATATATTGCTTGTAAAACTTTCATTTTAAATCAAGTCAAGTTGAGTTTAGTTAAAGTTTGATCCACTAATAGCTTCCTATGATTCCGGGTTAAGGATCGAGTTCTTGGTGAGAGGCTAAGAGCGAACCCTTTGGTGAGAGGCCGAGGGTCACACCCTAGTGAGAGGCGAAGGTGTCACAGGGTTGAGATCCTCATAGTACGATTCTGAGAGGATTGAGATCGAGTGTAGGGGATTCAAGGGTGAGAGGTTTGCGAATCTTGCTCCACATATCCCTATTTTTCAGTTTTCATAAACCACAAAAATTAGTCCCACAAAAAGAGTGTTCGAAAGCTCGAGCCTTGGTCAATCCCGGTCCTCGGGTCCCATCATTTACATACTTCCTCTATATGCCAAATTTGTCCTCAGGCAAAGCAACATAGAAAACCATTTTTTCTGAGACAGACCAATGCCACTGAGCCCTTTGAGTTGGTTTATTTTGATACATGGGGACCTTATAGACAGCCAACTCACAATGGATACAAATATTTCATTACCATTGTGGATGATCATACTAAATGCACATGGACTTACCTCATGGCATCTAAAACCAGTACATTAACCATCATCCAAAACTTTTTTTCCCTCATTGAAAACCACTTTCATACCCGAATTAAGACCATGAGGTCAGATAATCCTGCAGAGTTGTGTGATAACTCTATGACCACCTTCTTTGCCAAAAATGGTATTGTGCATCAAACTAGTTGTGTAGACTCTCCACAACAAAATGGGGTTGTTGAGCGCAAACACAAACACTTACTTGAAGTTGCCAGAGCCCTCAAAATACAAGCCAACTTACCTTTGAAATACTGGGGAGAGTGTATCTTGACAACTACCTACCTCATAAACCGTTGTCCCTTACCAGTTCTGTCTCTCAAATCTCCCTATAAAATGTTATTCCATAAATTGCCTGATTACTCTAAGTTGAGAGTCATTGGTTATCTCTGTTTTTTTAGCACATTAAAGAGAGTCATAAGTTTCAGCCTCATGCTTCACCACTGTCTTGGATCTCACCACCAAACTTCTCATCCACACCCGTGATGTTACTTTTCATGAACACAATTTCCCTTTTCATACCATTACTGATCCCACCACAGGTGTGACCCTCCCTACCCTTGCTTCTTCCTTTCCTCATTCTATTTTCTTACCTGCTGTCACACCTATTTCTCCTTCTGTGTCTGAAAACATTACTTTTCCTGGTGATCAGTCCTTATCACCTACATCTGATGCCTCCAATTCCCCTACACCTACACCTTCTGTTTCCACACCTTCCTTGACTGACATCATGCCTCCATCCCCACCTCCTCCTTTAAGGAGGTCCACCCGTATTCATGGTCCCCCAACACATCTCAAAGATTATGTTTGCTCCTTATGCACCACATCTTCACCATCTAATCATCCCAAAGCTTTCTTTGTTTCCACATTGCCTCATCATTCAATTTGCCTTTTTGTCTCATCTCCCATCTTACATTGAACCAACCACTTACAATGAAGCTATTCAAGATCCTAATTGGCTTTTGGCAATGAAAAAGGAACTCACTGCACTTACCTCCAATAACACTTGGAATCTGGTGCCTTTGCCTGCTGGGAAACAAGCAATTGGTTGTAAATGGGTATTCAAAGTTAAGCTAAAGGCAGATGGGAGTTTAGAGCGTCACAAAGCTCGTTTAGTAGCTAAGGGATTTACACAAACCGAAGGTATAGATTACCATGAGACACTCAGTCCTGTTGTAAAGATGACAACCATCCGCACTGTCATCTCAATTGTTGCTGCTAGATGCTGGCCCCTTCATCAAATGGACATGAACAAAGCATGCCTTCATGGAGACCTCCATGAGGAAGTATACATGAAGCCTCCTACAGGTATGACAGTACCTCCTAATATGGTTTGTAAGTTGGTTAAATCGCTTTATGGGTTGAAGCAAGCAAGAAGGCAGTGGTTTCAGAAGCTCACAGCTTCTCTCTTGTACCTCAGTTACTCTCAGTCAAAGCTTGATCATTTCCTCTTCATCAAAAGGGATAAGCAGCACATCACCATTGTTGCCATATATGTTGATGATCTCCTCGTAACTGGCTCCAATCCAACAGAAATTGATCACCTCAAGGGCTTCCTGGATCATTACTTCAGTATTAAAGACTTGGGGCTTCTCCATTATTTTCTAGGCCTTGAGGTTTCATACACCTCTAGTGGTATACATATTTCTCAACACAAGTTCAGTAAGGAACTTGTCTCTGATGCTCAATTGGTTGACGAACGTCCAGTCTATACCCCTTTGCCCCATCGTTGCAAACTTGATCCCTTGGATGGTGATCTCATTGAAAATGCTTCTTATTACAGAACCATGGTTGGCAAACTCAACTACCTTTGCAATACTCGCCCAGACATTTCCTTTGCAGTTCAAACACTCAGCCAGTTTATGCAATCCCCCAGAACCTCTCATCTTGCAGCTCTTCACCACACAATCCGATATGTGTCTGGTACTACAGATCAAGGGATTCTTCTTCGAGGCTTTGATACTCCTCGTGTTGCTGCATACACTGATTCAGACTGGGGCTCTTGCTCTTTCTCTAGACGATCTGTTACTGGGTTTGTGGTTTTACTTGGGGATTCTCCTGTCAGTTGGAGATCAAAGAAACAAGGTGTTGTTTCTCGCAGCTCTTCAGAAGCAGAGTACCGTGCCATGGCTCAGACTGCCGCTGAGATCACTTGGCTAGTCCGTTTATTAACTGAATTGGGAGTTGATCCAATCAAACCTGTTACTCTATTATGTGACAACCAATATGCAATCCAAATTGCAAAGAACCCGGTCTTCCACGAGCGCACGAAGCACATAGAAATTGACTGTCATTTCACTCGTGAGAAGGTCATGGATGGTTTACTCGATTTATGCCATGTTCCAACGAATTCCCAGCTTGCTGATGTTCTTACCAAGATCTTACCTTCTCATCAACAAAATGAGCTTCTCGCCAAACTCGGGCTGTCTCCACCCTAAGTTTGAGGGGGGGGGGGGGGGGGGGGGTGTTGAACTATGATCTTGTGATTCTTAGCTCAATTCACACTAGATTGGAGTTGTGCTGCGTCACACCCAAGTATACCTCATGTAACTAATCTGGCGAGTGTATAAAAGGGGTCTCATATGTGGAAACAGATTCAGTTGTAATCTTGCACAATCGATGAAACAGTAGAAGCTCTCATTCTCCCTCTTCCTCACCTCGTGTTCTCTGTCCTTCACAAATCCATGGCGCTAGCTTGATTGTTGTGATTTGTCCTTGCTCAATCGATCACAAACGTGATTGATAATCGTCGGATTCAACAAATTCACATTTTTCTATATAGGATTATTATTATTGATTATTTATCTATAATATATTCTAGATAAAATAGGTTTATCTATATCTAGGTTTATTTATAAAAGATTATTTATATAAGGTTATCTATTACAAATAGAGGTTTGTAAAAGTTGGAATTATTGTATCCATAAAACCACCATTGCAATAAGAAACCCTACCTGTAAAATGTTCTTCTTTGTTGGGTGTTATATGTGATTCTTGTTAGAATATGGAAATCATTTTTATCCCATTATTCTCTCTTTCTCTTCCACTATATAGTTAGTTAAATATATAAAAGAGTACTAAATTTATAGAGGAAATTAGGCATCTCGACCCAATTTCCTCTCTCAATTGAATCATTATCCATCGGGTAGTCCAAATTAGGTGATTGTCCTACAGGACATGCAGTTTTACTTTTCGTTTCTATTTCGTGTTCTCTCTTTCCCTCTGTTCTACCTTTGTTTATCGTTTCTCTTTCGCTATTTTTTTGTCGTTTGAACTAATCATCGTGTCCCTTCTACTCTCTTTATTACTTCAATTTGTTTGAATATTGTGATGGTTGAATCGAGGAAATGCATGTCGAGGTCAGTGTTGTGTATGTTTGGTGTTCGGTGATAGGGTTTCTGTTTATTTTTCATTAATGTGTTGTTGAAGGTATGGTAATTCGTTGTATTGTATTCTATCTCATGTGTAGGTTCGCCCTTTTCTAATTTAGAATCCTATAAAATGCAGTTTAATGTGAGTATTGTGGTTTTTATTTTTCCAGTTTGTGTGGTTGTCCGCTGTTTTTGTTTGTTGGTTCTCGGTGTTTATATGTCTTTTATGTATTTTTGTTTATGATTTGTAGGAATAAAGGTATTGAGCTATTGAAGAGAGGTTCATTCACTGAGTAATATTTACTCCTACCCTGAAGTATGCAAATTTATCAAGCGAGGGTTGTCAGATTCTGATATTCAACAACCTAAGAATAGTAATTGTTTAGGGTTAGTCTTTCTTCAAGGGTCAAAATTGCGTTTTAATTTTCAATTAGTTCATCGGATGTTATTGCATGAATTGTGACAAGCAAGGAGATGGAAATGTGGTTTAAAGTTGATGGTTTGGTTGCTCGATTTTTTTTTTTACTTGAGTTTCATACTCCCTCCGTTCGGCAAAACTTGTCATTTTAACTCTCCACACAACTTTTAATAAAGCTAATAATTACACTCATTTTTTACTAATTTACCCTAATTTATTACTCTACTTTTTACTTTATCAAAAACTACAACTCACAACACATCAATCAAATCAAGGGCATTTTAGTAAAGTAGAAGCAAAAATATCTAAAATGACAAGTTTTTCCGAACGAAAAAAAAACTCTAAAACGACAAGTTTTGCCGAACGGAGGAAGTATTATAACTGGTCTTCTATTTGTTGAATATAATCCTTCTCCTCTCAAGGTTGTTACATGTAAAGAGTTTTTTTTTTTTGGCAAGCACATGGTATCTTAAAGAATCTCCAAAAAAGTTAGTCATGGCTAAGCTTTTGATTATTAGGAAAGTGTTGTTATTTAAACGGTATGAGGTTGTGAGCTTGGATCATATAGCGCTTGTATGTGGTGCTAAAAAATTTGAACGCTTTCATTGGGTTCGCGAAAATTATCGTGTCTTGTTTAAATGTTTGAGAATGGTTTGTTCTGTTAAGAAGGGTGGCGAAGCTAGGAAGCTGTACAGTATGAGATGTTTGGATATCCTCTAGCATTCCATGTGACCGAGTTTTGTTTTTAGCTTCCTTTTGGGACTTTAGTAACTTATTTTATTTGTCAGTTATTGCTGACAATCCGCTAGTGTTGTGTGTATATAAAACAGGTTTAGATTTTGGATGTTTTTCCTTCTATTGCTAAAAAACTGGGGTGTGGTTTTAAATATGTACACAATGATCCATTCTCTTTACATTGGAGGTGTAATATTCATACACTCAATGTTTCTCTCGTCGCACTTCTTGATGGCCTCATGCGCTAGGGGTTTGAGCCGATTGAATAAGACTTGCATATCGTTCTTCGAATTCTCCGCTCCCTATTGTGCTTCTCAAGATCAAGCTCGGCGAGCAATTCCCAAAACCTCTCCAGCGAAACATCACCAATGTCCATCGACACAGACTCGTTCGACTTCTACATCGCCAAGAGCGGTTTCGCTTTCATCCTCGTCGATGCTCACCATTAACTCTTTACCACTGGATAGTCTCGATGATCAATCTCATATTCCTTTATCCAAACTCCCAATGATCACAATGACTATTTTCAGCAATCTAGAAACCTTGAAATAAGAAACTTTGAGAAGAAGATGAAGTTATGGATTACTGATATCCAGTTTTATTCAGAAAATGGAATGAGAGGCCCGGTTCGTTTTATTATTTTTTATAAAAATCGGTTAACATATAAAAACACATTTTTTTTAAAACCAAGCATCAAATAGGGAAATAGGGTAATTATTTGTCCCCTAAACAGTTTAAATATACCAATTTATTTCTAACAGTTTTAAACCTGTTCCGAGGGCATTTTGGAGTCCTTCGAAATAACTCAAACCAATATATTATCCCTAGCCCGATTTTTTCATAATGTATAACCATATTTGCTCATCATTTGGTTGTATTTCGCAATAATTCTACCAAATAAAAAAAGTTGTGTGAGTCATTATATAAATAAATATATCCCCAACACCAATAATCACCTCTAAAATCACAATGATTACTAGAAAATTTGTTCCTCATAGTTGAGACATGTAGACCACCCTTCGCTATTTTTACCTCTTATATATGGATGGGTATATTCAAAGTAAACCGCTATGAAATAAATGGTTAACAAATCTGGAGCCTAAAATTGAAAAGATTAATTAATGAGATTTGAAGAAAATTTTGAATACCAAAATTATTCATATGCCACAATAAGATTATTTGTACTAACTTAATTAACTTTTTATACATATATATGCAAAAACATTAATTATGAATAATAAATATGGAGGCAACGAACATAACTCTTACGACTTGTTTGTTATAAGCCTATACAGTAAATGGAATGTAAACGAATTATATATATATATATATATATATATATATATATAAAAGAGAAGAATTATATTTTTTGTATGAAAAAAATAGCAGGGGTAATAAATTAGAGGAGTATAAGAGATATAGTTACCTCTTGTTCAAATGAGTGATTGAAATAAGAAGAAATAAAACCAATTTTGTATGGAAAGTTTGGAGGAGATGATAATAATTAAATTTTTTAACAATATATATCTTAAAATATAAATAAACTCCAGTTATTTCCTTTCTCTTTCCTTTTCCAAAATTTAAACAAAACAAGCAATTCTCAAACTTTTGTGCTAGTTGTTGTTGTTGAAAAGATGAAATATGGTGAGGACGGGCGTGTCAAACCAATTCTTGATGGGGCCATATAACATGGGATCCACACGTCTGAGTACATATGTGGGATCCATTCTAAAAACTTAATTGACAATAGGAAAAATAAACCACTGACTTATATTTAAGGCTCGAGTTATCGTATTTTTCGACTTGAGACACAGGTCCTAACACATCCCGACAGAGAGAGTAACCTTAATTAACTGTGAAGGAAAGCCCAATCGAAGCCATAGATTTCGGGAAGTGTTGGAATGGAATGGAAATGGTGGTACAGTGGGAAATGGGGCCGGCCAAACACATTTACACGTACTCCCAGATATGATGGATTGGAGATAATTAGCTCACTCCCTTTGAACGCTGTAATCATTGTCTTTGAACGGCATCTCTGTAGTCTGTACTGTAGTGTTGGAATTCAAGCAGCTCCATCGGGTCGGGTGTGTTTGGATTTGAATTGTACTCCGTTTAGATTTATACTGCAAACTACTACAATCCTCATGGCATTACACAATTTTTTTTTCAATAAAATATTAATAATATAATAAATTACTATTATCAAATTAAATAAAAATATTAACAAATTTAATTTAGCATAATATAATAAGGATAGAATTCATAAAGTAAAAATATATAAAATTATGGTGGTTGTGCACATATAAGAAAAAAATATTCTTATTTATTTTCAACTGATAACAATTTTTTTTTTTGAAAACCGAAAGAGATTAGAAAGGACTATAGACGTTATTTATTTATTTATTTTCAACTGATAACAATTTATGAGACCGGGATAAAAAATTATTATTTAATATATATATATCTACTATTTAATAGTTAAATATAAATTTAAAAAACCAAAGTTTTGAATGTTTTGAATTAAAACAGTTGATAAAAAAAAATTGTAGCATATAGTAAGGAAAAACCTCTTATAATTCGATTAATTAAAAATTTAGCTTTAAAATGTTTTAAACTGAACTGATTGATTAAAAAATGTGTAATTGTAAAGACTCGGATTTTTAAATAATAAATTTCAACAAATGATATAAAATGGATTTATGTCAAAAAAAAATATATAAAAATTCGGATATTTTAAGGGAAACTCGTCTTTAAATTACTAAATCGAAATTAAAATCTTTCGAAACGAATTCCGACATTATTCTAAAACGGATTTTCATATGAAATTGTGTTCCGCTTTCGGGCTCGGAGATTTGGGAATGTGGTTGGGATTTAAGCATTTTATTTCGGGTTCGAGTTGTCGATTTCAAATTATGTTTGTCGGGATTGGGGCGAATGAGAGGATTTCGGTATTCATTTACGGTATTTAAAATTGAGAGTTGTGACCACATTACTTTCTTTCTTTTCTTTTTCTCCCCCTCTCGGTCTGTATACAGAGCAGCAACAGTTTCCTCCTACCTCCCCTCCTCTGCATCCCCTTCCTCCTGTTGACCCTCCAAAAATGGCAAAATGGCAAAAATCTCTACTTTCCCACTCTGGCCAGTACAGCTAGCACCTCACTCCTTTCTCTTCAAATTGGGAGCAGATCAGCACAAGCCCCAAACAATCCTCACAAATACAACCCTCTTGATTCACTCCTGCCTTATCCTCTCTAGAGTTCAAAACCCCAAAGAAACCTCTTTCCTTTCTCTGTTCTTCTTCTCTCGCCACCTCTGGATCACCACCTTCAGCCACAAACAGCCCCATTTTGTCCGAGATTTCCGATCACCACCAGCCCTCCTCTGCTTTCTAGATGTTCGCAGCCCCATCATCGGCGCTTCCTCTCCGTTCGAAGCCGCCGCCAACACCATTCAAGAAGCCCCTCCCCTGTCCCTCCTCCGAAGTCGCCGAGACTCGAGAGCACCCTCGTCCTCCTTCTCCGAGCAGTCGCAGCGCTTCCATCACTTCCATTCGACGCCCATGAGCAGCTGGAGGGACCAGAAGCACCTCGGAGCCTCCAACGTCGCCGCCATCCCCTAGCGCGCCCCTGTTTCGTCGCAAGGTCGATCTCCCCCCTTCTTTTCTTCGTTTTTCAACCGAAGACCTCATAAAGGTCCATCTTTGCTCACTCGTCTTCCTCCCAGGCCACTCCCTCTCGAAAATCGGACTCCGACGACGCCAAATCGCGCCTCCGACGAAGATTCCGGCGTTACTCGGCGACCTCGGTAATCTCTCTCTTCCTCCTTCCCCTTTGCTCGCGTTTGAATTTCTTTGCTCGAGTTGTGGTCGGGATCCGGGTCTGGTCTGATTGGGTGAGGGTAGGGTCGGAGAGGAGCCGCCGGCAGGGTCTGGATCTCTTCTTCCCCTTCCGTTTCCGTCGAAGTTTTGTTTTGCGTGAGGAAGGAGATAACCTGTTTCTTTCCTTCCTGGGTTGGGTCGGGTCAAAAGTCCATTTCCGGGTTATACCACTTTGAAACTGGGTCAGTTGGGGAAGGGACCGGGCCTGTCTTCCTTTCCTTTCTATTTGGGCCGGGTTTGGGAACTGGATTCGGGTAAGGGATTTGGGCCTGCTGGGTGTGTTTTCATTTCATTACCATTGTTACAAAATGTGATATGATAATTATATATGTGTTATGTTACATATGGTATTTACTCGTTATTAATATTAATATTATCGTAATAAATCTGATTTTATGAAAATAGAATCCTGAAATTATTATATATTATGAAATTATTTTAAAGGTAATAGTGTTTGGAATATGTATTTTGAAAAATGATTTATTGTCTTGGAATTATAATCAGGATTTGTAAAGAGGATTTAATTTTGATATTTTAACTAATTAAGTATTGTTGACAAATTAATTAAAAAGGATTTTTCAAGTTTTTAGAAACGTCCTTTTAAGGATTTATGTTTGGAAAGCCAAAATGCCGGAATTATCTCTATAACATGACTTTGGGAAATTGGTTAAGGATTTAAATGATTAATGTCGGAATTGGCCAAGTACGATTTGAGCAATTATTTTAAATATGAGTTGACTTAATTTGGGATTTATAAAAGTTGGAAAATGTGGTTGGTACGACTTTATCAATGGGATTGATTGGAAGTAAATGATTTTGGTTGATGTTGATCGTAGCGGAAAGGTTTTGAAAAATGGTTTTACTATCGATTGGTTTGGGGATGTTGAGCAATTGGGCTATGTGTGTATGAATGATGGACCGATAGCTTATGGAAATGGCTTGATGATAGGTGTATTGCTTTTGGATTGCTTTGGACTTGCATTTGGGCCCTTGCTTGCGTTATTTTGTTGTTCTGCATTTCAGGTAAGTTCCCTAAGGGGCTTACTCAGGTTGGACATTCATGCCTGTTGTTGCATTTTATGTTAGGTGTTGCATATGCATAAAAGCATGTCATGTAGTATCCTGTTTAGGTTGCACTAATTGAATGAGCATCTGCTTACTTATTGCGTTTGAAACAGAACGGTCGTTATCTTTGATAGTCCTAGAGTCTTTGCTAGGGTCATAGGGTAGCCCAGCCTCATCGGGTACCCTGAGTCAATCGAGTCATGAACTTCCTTATATTATGAGATGCATGCGGGCTTTATTATGGAGCGGGTTAGGCATGCGTGCCGCCCGATTATGATGGAATGCATTCACGAGCTGGCCAGTCTCCGCCCTATCGGAAGGGGGTGGAGGTAGGAGAGGGATATGCCACTTGACATTGTCTTGGGCCCTTTACAATATTTTTTTCACATTATTATAACCAGGAGCATGCTAGTGTGTTTGATCTTCGTACTGCATTAGAGCATCTTTATTAGGTATAGCACATACTATGTGGCATCAGCGAGGACTATCGGTCCCGCATGAGTGGCTCGATCTGACTCATTTCCCCGTTTTTTTTAAAGGCATTTTCTGCAGATTTGAGTGCTCGATGTCTATATGACGGGGTTCCCTTTTGGCGAATTGAAGAGTCTGGCTAATATCCTAACTTAGTAAAATGGTAATTACCCACTCATAATTTGGTTTTGACCGGCTTTGTCGTGGCACTTGTATCTTTACTTTACTTCTGCTTTAATTTCGTTTGAAATGGATTCCGCGACGTAGTCTTAGGACAAGTTAAGGGTACCCAACGAACCTTTGAGGTTTTTAGGGTTTGAAATCCCTCTTTCTACTAATCTTAAAATGAGTTTGAAACCTCGACCCGTACCTGGATTGCAAGATCCGAACAAGGGGTTTTATCTCTTGAAACGTAACCCGGAAATTATAATTCTGGACCGTTACAGTAATAACTTCAAAAATAATTATATATTAAGGGGAGTATGCCACCTCATTAAATGTTTCTCATTAATTTCAATTATCTATTATAAATTAGGCCAATTTGATCAATATACCCATTTTTACAGAATAGCAAAAATAGGCTAGGTGGGTCATTTGTGGACTTGTCAAAACATAACCGGACCCGAATGCCCGGAATTTTTTGGGTCAAGACCCGAAAATTTTGACCCGTAAAACTTTTTGGACCCGAACCCGAAAACCCGATATTTTTCTGGGTTAAATGGGTTTCGACCCGGTGAACCGACTGACCCGCCCGATTTGTTAAAACAATACTTTTACTAATTAATAAAAAGCCAAGAAAATCTAAAAGTCATATTATCGTAAGTTTCGTAATTAATATATTAATAAAATTAATTAATTTATAATTATATATTGTTAAAATTAATTAGTTTATAATTATATATTATTAAAATTAATTAATTTATAATTATATATTATTATAATTAATTAATTTATAATTATATATTATTATAATTTATTTATTTATAATTATATATTATTATTATTTATTTATTTATAAATTCATGAAAATACTAATTTTTATTAAAAAATAAAAAAACTTGACAAACCCGAAATTGACCCGATTTGACCCGAAACCGGGCCAAACCCGATCTTGAGTTAACTCGGATCTACCCGAGGCTCATTTACCCGAAACCCGTTTTACCCGAAACCTGAATGACCCGACCCAAACCAGACCCGAATGATCCGATTGACAGGTCTAGTCATTTGTGCTAAAAATAAGCGATGATTTTACCTTTAAATTTAAATATTAAAATGTTTAATAGGAGAATTTTGAATTAAAAGAAAAGTTAAGGGATTAGAAAAGGAACGTCAATATATACGCCATAAAATTTTCAGTTTGATAGGACGAATGTTGATGATGACAAAATAAAACTTAAACACTGACAAGATGGAAGCAATAATCGGAGAGAGGCAAAAGATACAATTATATCCTAAATCATAACTGCCAGATTATTAACCCTAATTAGAAAAGAAATGTCAATACGTGTGTCTACACACCATAGCATTATCACTTTAACAGGATGTATGTCCAATTGTCCATAGTGACAAACCAAATATTAACACTTATAGGATGGAAGCAATAATCGAGGTGAGATGGATTAACGATACGGTTTTAACATAAATCATAGCTACTAGATTAATTACAATGACGAGCCGAAGGGTGAGGGCGACGAGCCGGAGTCGATAGGTGATACCATCGGTGTCGTTTCTCGATCCTCTTGATTGTCGATCATCAAGTGATCGAGGAAGCGAAGGCTTGGGATGCTAGGATATGGACTAGTTTTTTTTTGTTAAATTTTAATTCTTTTTACTTTATTTTCATCATTTAATAGAATTTCAATATAAAAGAAAAGGGATAAATACCAAATAGAGTTTGCCTTTTCTTATTTTCTGAAATTTTTGGATGTTGGGTTAGTTTTGCTAATTTAATAGGGTATTTTTGCAAAGTTTCATATGTGTGTTCAATTGTTTTTAAACATAGGTATTTTTACAACTGGAATATGAAAATAGGGTATTTGTTACTAATTCACCTATAAATTAATATAGATATAGATAGGGAAAAGGAGGGGAAAAATTGTTTTGTTTTAAGAATGTATATAGATATAGATATAGATTTAAAAGATGATACAACAAAAACAACATTCCCAGCTTATCCCACATGAGCAGGGTTTGGGGGACCAAGTTGTACGCACCATTTCCCTGACCAAGTCGAGAGAATGGTTCCTAGCGGCCCAAACACCCGCGTGAACTCATAACACATCCAAAGATAAAAGTATAACAAACAAATAGAGGAGACTAGGAAATGCATTATGTGAGAAACGGGTGAAAGGATACGATTTTTGCCACTCCTCTGAGTCCTAACTCAACCCTCTCTGACCTGGATGATGCTCCTCCACTGCGCCTTATCCCATTGTATCATGCTCTCGTTAAGATTCAAAAAGGTAAAATCTTGTCTGATCACCTCTCTCTAATTTTTCTTTGGTCCCCCTCCGCTTCGTCTTACTCTGTCAATATCCAAATTATCACACCTACGCACTGACCAAACCAAAGAAGCCCTGCCTCCCGTAACTTATCTCGAACACTGCTTACCCCTACCTTTTCGTGGATAACCTCATTTCTGATCCTGTCATGTCTAGTACAACCATTCATCCGTCTGACCATCCTCATCTCTGCCATCATAAGTCTCTGTTCTTGCGCTTTCGTTGTCGCCTAACACTCGGGCCCATATAAGATTGCAGGTCTGACCACCACTTTTTAGAATTTTTCATTGAATTTTTGGGGCACTTTCCTATCGCACAGGACTCTTGAAGCATCCCTATACTTCTGCCACCCTACTTGAATTCGATGTCCAATATCTTTTTCCACGCCTCCATCACTCTGCATGACCAATCCTAAGTATTTAAAACTGCCTTTTTAAGCATCACATCCTAGTCCGCTTCTCCCTCTCCTCCCAGCCTGAACTCCAAATATTATGTCTTTGTTCTGCTCAGCTTGAAGCCCCTGCCTTCCAACATCTCTCTCCAACGTTCTAAGTTACTACTTACCTCATCTCTCGCCTCAACTGCTAATACAATGTCGCCCACAAACAACATACACCACGGGACCTCATCTTGAATAGGTCCCGACACCACGTCCATAATCAAGGTGAATAGGAAAGGGCTAAGGGTCGATCCTTGATGAAGCCCTACCCTCACCGGGAAGTACTCAATGTCCCTTACAAAGGTATAAACACTAGTCATGGAACCTTCGTACATGTCTTTGATGATCTTGATGTATGTGTCTGAAACATCCTTGGCGTCCAAACGTTCCCAAATGAGCACTCTCGGTACTTTATCGTACGCTTTATCTAAATCAATAAAGACCATGTGCAAATTCTTTTTCCTTTCCATGTATTTCTCTACCAGTCTCCGCATCAAATGTAACGCATCTGTAGTTGATCGTCTTGGCATAAAACCAAACTGGTTCTCGATCACGCAAATAACCTTTCGCAACCTCAGCTCAATAACTCTTTCCCATATCTTCATTGCATGGCTAAGGAGCTTAATACCTCTGTAATTCCCGCATTGTTGCATGTCACCCTTGTTCTTGTATAAATGGACTAACTTGCTACGCCTCCACTCTTCTAGCATCCTTGCTGTTCTGAGAATAATGTTAAAGAGTTGTATAAGTCATTCAAAACCCCTCAGCCCTATGCACTTCCACACTTCAACTAGAATCTCATCCGGACCCACTGCCCTCCTACTCTTCACTTCTTAAAAAGATACGCGTCTACAGAAACTGGTTTTGCTTGAACCCCTGGGTAAATAATCAGATGATCTATAGTCCTCATTGAGAAGCTCAGCGAAATAGCTTTTCCATCTCTGTTGAATATGAAGCTCATCCACTAGCACCGTGCCCAACTTATCTTTGACACAATAAGCTCTTCCCAAGTCCCTACTCCTTCGTTCTCTAGCACCAGCCAGGGCGAGCAGGAGTCTTTCCCCGCCCTTCTCGTCCAGAGCTTTGCACATTCTCTCGAAAGCCCTATCCTTAGCCTTGTCAACGGTCACCTTAGCTATCTTCTTAGCCTGCTTGTACTCCACCAAATGATAAACCCTCTCCTCCTCACAATCGGTCACCATAAAATAATTTTTAACATGCTTACATAAAAATAATTGTCGACTCTAAAACATAATACTTAGTACATAGTAATATTTTGGTGGTTTTTTTACAAGGCGAAAATTTAGCTAGGGTGTGTCAATCACGGTTGTACCACCACCCAAGAGTGTCATTGCGGACGAGAGTCTGGAACTCAAGGTCGGATCTCCAAGAGAAAGAATCGGGCGCCAAAGCCAAGTGAGCAAGACCATTGGCCGCCCTGTTGGCCTCCTTGAAGATGTAGGAAATAGAAACCGTCTAAAAGGATCCAAGCATAAGGAGAGCATCCAAAATAAGCATTTCGATCTCCCAAGAGGTCATCCAGGCTCTTGTGACCGCATTCATGATTGCGAGACAATCGCCTTCCACAACAAGTCTTCGAATACCCCTCTTCCGAGCCTCTAATACCATTCCGAGCTGCAATCCAACAACCTTTGCCTGTAATGCCGACACCTTCCCACATTTTTTGGCATCGCAAGCGATCAATCTTCCTTCGTCGTCTCTAATCAAGAAACCTACAGAAGCGCACCCAAAAGAGATTTTAGCACCATCAAAATTGAGCTTGAAACTATCTTCCTCGGGGTTTCGCCATCTAATAATATTTCTTTGGCGAGGATTACTCTTTGGTTTGATTGTTCTTATGTTTAGGTCTTATTTTCATCTAGATCAACCTGTTTGGTTCATCTAGATCAGCTTGTTTTCTTGGCGAGGGTAAGATGGATTAGCGATATATTTTTTAGGCATGTTTTGAACCACATTGCCATTATGTCATACCCAAATGTCCTCTCTATTATCCAAAGGGATACAATTGGGTAGTAGATCAACACGATTTGACACCATCCAAATCTTTACCTTCTTTTTAAAAAAAAAGTGAAATACTTGTAAGTTGCTAACTACTCCGTATTGTTTACTTTTTCAGGAACACTATTTGTTTTTTTGGGAACACTATTTATTATTTAAGGCAAAAGTTCACTAGTATTTGGATGGAGGGAAGAGTTCTAATGAAATGAATAATACGGTGTAACGGTGAAACAAATGAATATTACGTCATATTTACATGAATATTATTTTATATGACTATGAAAATATGAATATTATGTTGTGTGATTATGAGTATGATGTAAATATGGGTATATGAATATAACATTATTTGGATATGAATATGTGAATATTATGGTGTGTCAATATGAATATGATGTTATTCATTTTATGTTATTTGAATATATATATATAATATCATATTCATATACTCATATTTACATAGTCATATAAAATAATATTCATTTGAATATGACGTAATATTCATTCGTTTCACCGTTACACCGTATTATTCATTTCATTAGAACTCTTCCCTCCATCCAAATACTAGTGAACTTTTGCCTTAAATAATAAAGAGTGTTCCCAAAAAAAAAATAGTGTTCCTAAAAAAGTAAACAGTACGGAGTAGTTAGCAACTTACAATCTTTTCACTTTTTTAAAAAAAGAAGGTAAAGATTTGGATAGTGTCAAATCGTGTTGATCTACCACCAAATTGTATCCCTTTGGATAATAAAGAGGACATTTGGGTATGACATAATGGCACCGTGGTTCAAAACATGCCTAAAAAATGTATCGTTAATCCATCTCACCCTCGCCAAGAACCAAACAAGTTGATCTAGATGAACCACACAGGTTGATCTAGATGAAAAGAAGACCTAAACATAAGAACAAACAAACCAAAGAGTAATCCTCGCCAATGAAATATTATTAGATGGCGAAAGTTTCGCCATCTAATAATATTTCTTTGGCGAGGATTACTCTTCCTCGGGGTTTCGCCGCGAAACCCCGAGGAAGATAGTTTCAAGCTCAATTTTGATGGTGCTAAAATCTCTTTCGGGTGCGCTTCTGTAGGTTTCTTGATTAGAGACGACGAAGGAAGAATGATCGCTTGCGATGCCAAAAGATGTGGGAAGGTGTCAGCATTACAAGCAAAGGTTGTTGGATTGCAGCTCAGAATGGTATTAGAGGCTCGGAAGAGGGGTATTCGAAGACTTGTTGTGGAAGGCAATTGTCTCGCAATCATGAATGCAGTCACAAGAGCCTGGATGACCTCTTGAGAGATCGAAATACTTATTTCGGATGCTCTCCATAATCCATATGAATAACATCATATTCGTTTCACCGTTGCACCGTATTATTCGTTTTACTAGCACTCTTACCTTTGGAGGTAAACTGCACATATACATACAAACTCAACACAATTCTTATTTCTTCACCAAGTTATTGGATTGGAAATTTGCAATAGATAGTTATTTCGTCAAACCTTATTAGCTGGTTAGCCGGTAATAATGATATATATTGATCAATATATTACAAATTCGATCGAATCCCCCTCTCGTATTGTAACAGATAGTTATTACACTGTTCGATCAATTCAATAACTATCCATTGAAACCAAATAGTTATATATAGTGCATTGGTGCATTTTATTCATATGTAACTGTACCCAAATAATACATGAAGAAATGGAAAACGTGTCGAATTCTCGCGAAGTTTTGACACTTTATTTATTACTCCCTCCGCCCAATAATACATGAGTTTTTAGAGGTAAGTCAACAATAGATGGGCTTTTATGTTTTCTAGGTAGAAAGTTATAGTAATAATTTGTATTGGTTTGTGTGTTGTTGACTTTTTAAAATAATTTGATTGGTTAAAATGTGTAGTGGGTGTTAAAAAATAATAAAATTTATGTAAAAGTTAGTGCAATGATGATGTTTTTTAAAAAGTAAAGTAAAATATCGGAAACGATATCTACACCGCTAATTTTTACTATTTCCACCGCTAATCACCGCATACCTATGCGGTGATTTAATGACGGTCAACGCACCTACCGCATATACATGCGGTGGCTCACCGCATGTATATGCGGTACCACCAACCGTATGGTGGCTCACCGCATACATATGCGGTGAGTACCCCCGTTCCGTTACAACCCCACCGCATGGGTATGCGGTGGGTATCGGATAACTGAGATTGCGCGTAACTATTTGGAGGAGCTGAGCGGACCGATACGGACCGGTACACACCGCTTGGGTATGCGGTATACGCCGACACTACGGTGGGCTATCCTACTACAGTGGAATTAACTTTTAATAAAAGTCGTGATCTGAAAAAACTCATATGTTAAATTCAAAAGGAAGATGATATTGCATAAACATTGATTAAAACGAAAGTGCGATAAATATCCTCGATGACGAAAATATGGAGTACGAAAAAGATACAACCCAATTCAACATATGAAGTCCGAAAAATGACACCAGAAAGTGGAAAGTGCTAATACGATAGGGGACGACCACCATCACGACGGCGGTATGCTCTATATCGTGCAATCCTCACTGCAAACTGCTCTTCCCAACCGTCGACCGTGCGATCGTGATGTCGTGTCCATGTGACGTAGACTGGAGGAAGAGGTGAACCAGGCAACAACCAAATCTGTGAATACAAGGTGAATATTGACATTAGAAAAGAGAAACAAAACAGTAACAAATTAATGAATATGAAATACGAAACGTACCAGAACGAAATGGTTGTTGTTGCCGACTAAAGCTATTCCATCTAGCTCCTCATAGGCCGGTACTGACGGGCCACCGGTGGCGTACAGAGGTAGGCACAACATAGGCATCATCTGTGACAAAATCACCAAAGGACGCTGGTGAAGCGTGGCAAACACCTCGCCCATGATCGGAATCTCCATCCAATACGTAGCATCATGACACGTGCCGAAATAGTTGACCCTCATGATGAACTCATCTAAGGCCGGATAGTAATGGTACCGAGCTGAATGCACCTGCAACTCAACGGCCAGCTCTCGTCGAACTCGAGGCCATGCGTCTTGTCCCAAGTTCAGAAGACAAGCAAAAGACCTATACCCACAGTGACCATCACCTGCAACATTTGTGACGGCTCGTACGAAAGTAATCATGAATTCGTCGATGTTGCCAGTGCCCCAATTGAATTCTACTCGAGGTAGATTCTGTGGTGGAAGCGTCGTAGGTGTTGGTGTTGGAATGTCACCTACAATCTCCGGAGCTGGCTCCGACGCTGATCGACCTCGTCCACGTCCCCTTCCACGACCCCGTCCTCGTCCTCTGCCTACTCCTCGGCCCCTAGGAGGGTCGTCGATGGAAATGTCGTTGGACCCAGTGGCCTCCTCAGTACCTTCCACGTCATCTGTTTCGTTTGATGCCGGTTGACCCCGACCCCGGCCTCGCCCTCGTGCGGATCCAGTGGTCGCCTGTCTATCTGCCCGACGTTGAGCCCGAGCACGCTCACGTTCCCAAGGTAGAGGGTTCGTCTGACAGGCGTGGCGAGTCCTCGGTCTCCCGGGCGGTCTACGGTCCTCTGGGTCAGGGGTGGTCAACGGTGTCTGGGAGGGACGATCCCCGTCGTTGAATGCCGACACAATTCTCCAACGAGTATCCTCGTCCATAGCTCCGCTCTGGAACAAACTGATCATGCACGACATGTCCACATCAGCTCTGCTGAGGGGAGTGTTATCCTGGACGTTGTCAACATGAGGCCTCTTGAAATCCAATTGCTTCCAAAAAATGTGTATCTGGGATGGTTTGATGGGTATCTGCGTGTCTTGACAAGCTTGCATGTCATGTGTGCATGGAAGACCGTAGACGTCCCTCCAGTATGCATCTCTTCATGGTTGCGACGGTGGCTCGGCTTCCATCTTTGTGTAGATTTCGAACAACAAGTTGAAACATTCCTTCGACACAATATTCCGAATTCGGTCGAAAATCCATAGGTCGTGGGAGTCTGTAGGCCAAGTGTTGTTCGCTCTCCCCAATGTATTATTCACCTCCCATATTTGGTCCGCCATCATCAGATCGATTGTGTTTATCACGTGAGTGAAATCACCGACTGCAGAGTTTAAGGTCTTTTTCAACACAAACTGAGTAGCCTCAACCCTAAAAGATAAGTGAGACTCGCAGGTGAAGATCGTTATACGTAAACAAATTACGTGTATAATGAATTTTATAATGAAAACGTAGGCGCACCTGTTCGTCGTGGTCGTACCAAAATGCTGGATTGCGTCTGTCCATGCACGAACTATCTGCTCCGAGTAATCTCGTAACCACGTCGGCTCCAAATACGGCATAAGCCCTTCGATATGCCCCCACTCTGCATGCATATCCCTCCTTCTAGCGGCAAAAGTTTCAACCGATCTGGATTGGAACAAGCCAACACATGCGTTCTTGAAACGCCTAGCAACATCAAGATTCTTTGACTTCTGGAAAGCAGCTTCTTCGCATCGTCGGAGGACGTGCACTGTGCACAACATATGCCTGACATTGGGAAGAACTTCTCGTAGCGCCGCAATCAACCCCAACTCTCGATCAGTGACAACAACGTTAGGAAGATTACCTCGCATGAGTTAAACGAGCTGCCTCAACGCCCAAATGTACGTATCTGTGTTCTCGTGCGACATGAAGCAGAACCCGATGACGAAGTTCTTCTTTGTGCAAGTAAATCCAACGAACTCACACAAAGGGATCCCGTAACTGCACAATGAAATATTTGAGTTCGCATACCCTGTATATAGAAACTCACACGAAGGGGTAAAAGAATAAGTGTGTATAGAAACTTACGCATTCGTCCGGTATGTACTATCGACGAGGACGACGTATGGAAACATGGCTAGAAGATGGCGAGCGTCTGTATGGGCGATGAATAGATCTTGAAGCCTGTTGGGATCGTCAAGGGATCTCCTCGTAAAGTAGTAGTAACCCTTATCCCGCAAAATGCGGAGTGCTTCATGGGAGACTGTTCGATCTCCTCTCGCTTCAGCTTTAAACTTTGCTCTCGCGTTGTACACTTGGCGCCGCGATGTGAAGTTCAACTTCTGTCGTGCGTCAGCTGTCATCTTCAATGTAGCTAAAATCGGTTTTGGTGGGGTACCAGCGACGGTAAGGGCCAACGTAGTGTCTCTTTCATCTGTATCCATCCGTCCGACGTACGGGTGACCGTCCAACGCACCGGGGAGTAGATGGTTGTGCTTGCCATGAATAACGTCCAGGCCCCATTCGCCCCGTTTGAACTCCACGCCAGACAATGCAAACAGACACCCCTCTATCTTCAAAACAGCTCTGCGCGTGTTCCTGCTTGCGTCATCTCCGGATACTCGCGGTCTCTTACGAGGAGTGTACTGGCCGTACTTCTCACATGCAAGCAATAGACTCCCACGCCTTGTAGGAGTGCTCCCTCAAGAACGCTTAATTGTCAAAACCATATTAAGCTTTAATGTTGTGCCACGACAGTGTTGTAGGAGATCGTCGCGATTGGTCCACGTCTGGGATGTAGCAAATTCGGGAGTGTAATCGCGGTACTCCTGGTTACGGGCCTGATCGTCCTGACCGTCTTCCGGCATAGGATCAGCCTGCTCCTCCAGTGGTAGCTGCCAACATGCAAACAGTACATATATATTACGTGACCCATTCATGGTTTCTGTCTGCTCTATTTCAGAACCTAATTTATTCTCATACATTTAAAAACCGGTACCTATATCTTGGTTTTCATTCCATATGATTCCACTACCTATATTCTGGTTATTCCACTAACTATATTCTACCTACAACGACATTCCAAATGATAAACATTAATCACATGTCGGAAGACGAGGGGGTGGTGAGTTATCGGCCATTGGCGTAGTTGTTGGTGCTTCCTCCCCTTGACTTGAAGGCCGCCGATTGGTGTCGTCGTTAACCATTTTAGAAAATGACCGTAGATGAGGTGTGCGGGGATTGGATGCATTCCAATGGAGAGCGGAAGACTTCTTATACAGTAACACCGCATAGGTATGCGGTGGTTCCAGATGACCGTTGGTGTCGAACGATTTCAATTTGTGGGCCCACCGCATAGGTATACGGTACTGTAGACACCGCATAGGTCTACGGTTTACCACTGCATAGGTATACGGTTTACCACCGTATAGGTACACGGTGAACCATCGTATACCGCATGGGCATGCGGTATGTATCTATATATACCCCATGGCCTGTTCGTGACATTTGCGATGGCGGAAAAGCGATGATAATCTTGAGTACAATGTTACATTAATTCGTTGCACGGAGCCACGGTGGCCGGAGGAATGCACCTGCAGGCATCCAGCATACCTTCCGGGAAATTCGTGCGTCATACTTCAGTGTCAAATCGAGACGGACACTGACATAGCATATCCGATCGAGTTTTCTTGTGCGCATTGTTATGACGACAGAGGATTTCCCGAATCGTATTACTTAGATGCAGAGGTGCGGATTGCGAATCACATTAGGAGATATTGTCGTTACGATGTTTACATTATCGGGGATGAGGGCCTATGTGATCATGTTATCCGAAAGTTGCGCGCATTCAACGCGGGTGAAAGGTATTACGCGTTCAACCAAATGAATATTGTCATTTCCATTAATGAGAGGTCATCGGACGAAGGTAGTGCCTAGACATGTATGTTGTGTGATGTGCATGTGTTGTATTTTCAGTTCTAAGCAGTTCAACCGTTTAATGAAATTCTCTATCGAATCCCGATCGGTGATTTCCATGACATATTATTTCATTGCAAGGAACATAGAAAATATGTTAAATTAGGAAACACATGACACAAACAGCATACGAACCGACTTATTATTCAAACAACATTGTTACAACTAGACGACAAACAAACTACTACACAACCAACAATTTTATAGTGGGTTCCGGCTGAGGCTGTGTCTCCAGCGGTGGCGTTACATCTGTCGTCCTCCGCCTATGTATAGTGGGTTCCGGCTACATTATATATAACAATGAAATGTTAACACTATTTCCTTCAAATTAAAAAATAAAGCAAATTGATTATTATAAACATTAAATTTTACCTGTAACGGATGTCTTCGAAAAGGACCGACATCATCAGTCGCGGCTTTTCCACGATTGTCTTTCACCATCTCAAAACTCGGGTACAAAGTGGTGGTAGATATAGGGACGGGGAATGGACGGAACCAAAAGTCGGGCTCGGAAAGAAAGGAATCGGAGAAGATTCGGTGTGTCGGAGAACTGGGCCCCCCACGCCTATTTATAATGGGTCCCCAAAGGTAAAAAACATACCGCATGAAGATGCGGTATTTCCGTACCCAAAATTTAAAAACATACCGCATACCCATGCGGTATGTTCGTACCCAAATTTCCAATATTTTAATAAACCACCGCATACCCATGCGGTGGGTTTCGGATAACTTCGACCCAACCAGATTATCGTATTACGGACTCCGTTTTAACCTAACCCACCGCACGTACATGCGGTGTTTTTATACGGTCAACAGACATACCGCATGTACATGCGGTATGTCGGGCTAAATTTTGATTAAGGCACCGCATAGGTATGCGGTGGATTTGCGGTGTAAATAGTAAAAATTAGCGGTGTACATATCATACCCCGTAAAATATGTGCAAAAGTCTAAAAGCCATATATTTTAGGACGGAGTGAGTATTACTCCATTATTGTGCATATGTTTTCTTCTATAAGTACTACAGTATCATTGAAAAAATCGAAATTCTTATGGTACATCCTTAATTTCTTACAGTATAATTTTGTTATTTTTTTCATTCAAAAAATAAACAAAACCCTCCATAGTCCATAGCTAGTCATAATAAGGACAGATTAAGAAAAAAGTAGATCAGTCCATTTCCCTCCAAGCACCCACAGGCAGATTCCAAATCCAGTAGAGGAGCTCATTATATAGCCAAAAAGCAACTCCATTTGTTCTTTCATGTCCTTATATATCTCTCTCTCCATCAAAGTAGCTTCTTGCACATACCTCCCTTCATTTCAGGTCCTCTCCTTCTTTACTCCAAAATCTAGGATTGGCTGATAAGTCCTCTCAATTCCTTTGGCTTTTCATCCCCAAAAGACCACACTTATTACCATCTTTGAATTGCTTTTCTTGTTTATTCAGATTGTGGTAGCTACATCTGTTAAAGAAGAGATCAAGTAAAGATGATCCAAAAACTATTAGGTGGGGAAAGAAAAATCTGCATCAGCAGTGAAGGCTTCCTGCAGACCACTCTTTCTCCTTGTCCCTCTTCAACACCGCCATCCTCTTCCACTGCAACCTCCACTACTACTGCTACAGTCACAGCTTCACCGAACCCTGAGGCCCAAAGTCTAAGGTGTCCGCGCTGTGACTCCACCAACACCAAGTTCTGCTACTACAACAACTACAACCTCACCCAGCCGCGGCATTTCTGTAAGACATGTCGTAGGTATTGGACTAAAGGTGGCGCCCTGCGTAACGTTCCCATTGGAGGCGGGTGCAGGAAGAACAAGACTGCAGCCAACATCTCAATTTCATCTGGGAAATCATCAGCATCTGCTAAGTTAAAGAGTAGCTTCTCCATTTCGGAGATTGGGAAGCAGATTTTTTTGGACAGTGGGTTTGATCATGAACTTGTATGGCCTCCACAAAGTTCTCATGTGTTGGCCTTGCTAAGAACTGGTCAGAGCCCTAGCTCTATACAGCTTGGACCAATGAATGGAGCTCAATTCAGCGCAGATCCAGGAGGCGTAGCGAGTACTTTGGGAATGAGATCACTCAGCTTGGATTCTTACAGCACTAACCAACTTCCTTCATTTGATGCATCCGGTGCCCTTTGGAGAAGCAATCAACAACCAAAGGATCTTGCAACAGGCGGTGAAGCTCAAAACAGCGGCATTCAAGAGCTGTTGCAGAGGCTCAAGACATCAACAAGTAGCTACTATGGAAATCATCAACCGGCGGTTTTGAGCAGTAACACTTTCTTATCTTCATCTACCAACGGTTCGAGCATTCTTGAGTCTGCTCCAGTGACTGGAGGCGATTTCGGATACTTCAATTCGCCCTTTTCTTGGCCTGATGTTGCAACACAAAGTGGTGCTTACCCTTGAGTGGGAACTTGAATTTTCTTTAGCTCTTGGATCTAAATCATGATGATGTACTTTTATGTTGCAGTTTGCTTGGGGATTGTGGTATATCAATGTAGTCTAGTTTTTTTTTTTAGGTCTTAAAATCTTGTGCTTTCTTTATCAGGTGTGATTTATAGTCTGTGTGGCTAATGGTGTACCAGCTGATGTTAAGGGAAAATGATAATGTTAATAATTTCTAGTTAAATTTGTAGTTGCTATCATTGTTGTATTATTATTTGTTATTTTTCAATGTTTCTGTGCTTCTTGAATGATGGTTTTTTCCTCCCAAGTATTTTATTGGTTTTGGTGGCGACAGCGGCTGCGGCGGTAACAGCACAGCCACTTCTGGTGGCTGTTTGTGATTCTTTAAAAGTGCAAAGTAGTAAATTAGTGGTAGAAAAGAACCCATCTCCAGCACTAGAGACTAGAGAGCCCAGAGGATCTGGTTTCTTTGGGGATGGAGGAAAATTAAAAGTTGATATTCGTCTGCAATTATCTAATTATTTTACTGTACAAATAATGTAAAAAAATATAAATTTTATTGTAACAATAATCGCTCAATCCCACCGAATAATTTCATTCAAACGAATAATTGCTCAATACTACCGATTAATCAAAAGTTATTTTTAATCTCATCCATTAATCTTCTTAATTCAAAGGTCTAGATAGATTTGTTAATATGATCCAACATAGGGTTGTGTAGTTATCTATAATTCAATGGATCCAGTATGCACACCTCATAGCCAACACTATAATTCGTTTGATGTAATATAATTATTCATGCGTTAACAGTTTTAATTTTTCATATGAAAATTATTCGTCTATTATAGCATGATTATTTGTACTTATTCGTATGAGTTAGGTTGGAACAATCATGTTGTTACAGATGAATACTTTTAATTTCTCTATTGATCTTTTTAATCCCATGCTTCAGATTTATTCACAAATTACACAGTAAGAGGTATTGACAAATGATATATTGTCTACATATATATTATAACAAAAAAAATACTTAATTTTTTTTATATTAAATACTAATGGTAGATTTAAGTTTTAATTGTGTAAAAGAAGCAAATGAGCAACGTGTTGCTGTTTGATGGCCAGTTGCACACCTTAAAGGAGAAGCAGAAGCAGAGGCAATAGATTATAATAAAGGCAAGCTTGCCAGGAGGTTTATTGCTACATGATCATTCAGAATTCTAACCAAGTACAACAAATAATTTGTTTTGATCCCTCCATTTTTTTCTTCATAAATAAATTCATCCTCCCAAACATCTACCAATTACACCCTCGTAACTGAACTAGCTGGGAAGACAACACCCTCCAAATTAAAATGAAGTATACCGAGAATACAAACAGTAGGATAATGTTGCAGAGACTTATGTTTACAGGTGAGCAGCCTTGCCACATTTGAGGGCATTCTGGGGAATTTCGTTCTCCGATAGCAAGCTCTTTTCGTTGTTCCAAGCTCTGAGATACACTTCCTGCCCGAGGTAGCGCCTTGTCCAGATTGCAGACCTCAGATTCCACATTCCCTTGTTGTCCAGAGAAACCAGTACTGCACTCCAAGAGTTTGGATACACCTGAAAATTGGAGGCTGCTCAGCAATTGTACTCGCTTCATTAGATTAGATCAAAAGGGAAAGAGCGGTTTCACTTACCTGGATTGTGCTCCTTGTGGGAGCGTCTTCCAAGTTGTACTTTTTCCTTGAAGCAGTTGTCCATTGTTTCGAACCAAATCTGAATTTTTACAAACAAAAAGTAACTTATGCTTAGACTGGTTGCCGAGCTTAAAGGCCTGTTTAATATAGTAGAAATGGGAGTTATCCAGAGACTGGAATCAGGACATGATGGCTAGTTTTTTTTTTAATGCTTTAAAATCAGTAACAACAAGAAAAATGAAACAAAAGCAAAACATTGAAGATAGGCTTACCCCACAGCCCAGAAACTAGAGCCATCAAGGTGATAAGACTGGATTGTTTTTTCATTATTTTGGAAGACAATTTCAACATAGTCGTGAAGGGTGAGTCCAAACACAGATGTGCCTAGACGTGCAGGTCCATGTTTTGGGGTAGGGGAAATGGTGTTCAGATTGAACACGCCTTGAATGTTGTAGTAGTCAGCAAGCTTCAGCGGAGTAGCTGGGTTAATGTATGAAACCCCATTCACACAGTAACGCAACTTGCCATTGATTTTTGCTGCAGAATTTTCCAGAATCAAGGTCCTAGTGACTGGTATGGTTCCATAATGAAATGATCCTTGGGGATTCGGCCTTGCTGCATTGGCTGTCAGATTCCACCTTCATGTGGAGCAAGATAAAAAAAAGATATGAGATAAAATAGTTATGAATTCAGGAATATACACTAGGAAAGGACTAATATTACGTATATACCTAATGGTTCTGGCTTGTTTCATAGACCAGTGAAAGGCAGAAGTAGGACCAACTGGCAATGGTCCAGAGGCAGGGATTTTTGACCCAGCATAACGAAGAACAGCAGTGGTTGTCAGTGTTGGTTTAGTGAAGCGGGTAGAAGCAACGATGTAATAGTCTTTCACTGAACCACGAAGAGTGACCAAGAAAGCCAATGACTGGCCTACGTGAATATCAAGGGACTCGTACATCTCTTGAAGTACATGAGATCCCTCCACTTCAACAAGCTTCAGCGAGTGTCCTTGTATTCTGATGTTGATAGAAGTAGTCATACCCACATTTGAAACTCTAAACAGGTAGGTTTTTCCTGTAAAGATCAAATGTCCTTAATTAGCATCTAAAACAAGAACCATGAAAACTAAGACTGTAGTTCCTAATTATTCAAAAATCAAGTGTTGTAAAAAATTGGAAAATTAGTCTCCACCTCTTTGACCAGTGAATACAGAACCACCATGACGACCATTAATAAGCAGAGCATTGGGAAATTTAAGAGGTTTCCCTGCATCGAGAGATTTTTGTAGTTTCTGGAACACAATAAACATGTTAGTAATTCAACAATAACACTTTCTTGCTGCATGATATAGACATCTCAAGAAAGGTTCGGAAATGTCCTGATTTTTTCCTTTCGAATATTTGGCTTTTTCCTAAATTCCTAACTAACATACAAGTTGTTCAAGTTTTTGCACACCTTATGGTCAGACTTGAACCAATCACCAACAATCAGAGTAAATTCATCTGCTGGTTCTGGATATGGGAGTGCAATGACTACTCGTCTGTGGATGTTTAACGCACCAAATCCACCAGCTGCCCTATGCATCAATGTTGAAGGGAAATAGAAGAAAGAACCAATCTGATCTTTCATTTGCATCTTGTAGGTCCAATTGGATCCAGGAGGAATAGGGCAATTTGTTCCAAGAACTCCATCAGTCCAGGAGCTCTTTCGCTGCTCAACTCCATTCCTGGATACGAATACAAAGCAAGAACAATGGCATAAGCATTAAACAAACCATACAAGAGCATACAGCCGTCAAAGCTGAAAACCTCAATCCAACATGCAAGTGCAAAGGTAAATATGAATGAAGAAAAATAATGAACAAGAAACTGAAAAGTGAGGGCTGACCATGTAATGAGGAAGGGCTGGTCCAATTGATTAAAGACATTAATAATCACATTGTCATTGGTGTCAGCATCAATCGTTGGGCCAGGAAACTGTCCATTAATAAGGATTCCCTGAAGAGAAGAGTGTAACCAGGTTAACTAGCAGAGCATACATTGAGAAACAAAAGATGCAAGTTTATATAACTGAAAAAATATCATTTTTCCTCTCATGGCCTTAGCAAAAGAGAGCAATATGCAAAATAGTGCAAGGGATATGGCATTTTACAAACTGCCAATTATGAACTTACTCTTTGAGGGATCCCAATTGGTGAGATCTTTCCATATGTTACTTTCCAATCATAAAATCTATAAGGAGTTTCAGCATTAACAAGAAGAATGCCTGCCAAGCCCAAAACCCAAAAGAGAAAATGTAGTAGCACAGCACGTCCCATCTTGTTGATATTTCCCCTCAAATATACTTCCTGCTCCAACATACATAACCATAAACTTGTGTCAGAATATTTGCAATGTAAGTCTGAGCATGAATGAGCTTATACTCTGGCATTATTTATGATTCCTTTTAAGACAGTCACAAAAAAAAAAAATTGCTGATGTTGTTCCTGTTGCAGAATTATGACTTCTAAATAACACCTCTTGCAGACCATTTGCAAATATAATTGGACAAGGCAAAGGGAGCATGTCATAACATATGAAAATATGACTGTTTTAAATGACATGTCAAATGTAACAGAGGTTAGTTTATGTAGCTAAAGAGCCTTTTTAAAATAGCATTACCAACAAGCATGGCAATGAAACTTACTAAAACACTTTGAGTAATTCCAGCTAGTATGCAAATCACAGTAAAGCCAAACAGTTAAAACTAATCACAATATAAAAATCAAAACAGCTGTAGCTGCAGAAACATTGAGGATACTGACCTAAAAGTTGAATCTCCCAATTGAAGAAAGGGAGGAGAGGGGAAAAGGTGTCAAGCCAGGACTTACTCCAACAGTACA
The DNA here is from genome assembly GCA_037127255.1 of Persicaria tinctoria. Classification (NCBI taxonomy): domain Eukaryota; kingdom Viridiplantae; phylum Streptophyta; class Magnoliopsida; order Caryophyllales; family Polygonaceae; genus Persicaria; species Persicaria tinctoria. The sequence continues at coordinate 22,921,931 of JBANSL010000004.1, read as the reverse complement.
CAAACCAACGGCTTATATAAACCAGGTGACCCTTCAAGGTCCTCGGAGCTTTGACTATTACATGGTGGACGATGAAATCGATAGATCGGAGATCTATTACGGCGCACTTCATGCTATCAATTTTTAATTTTCCTTTTCGGTTCCAGAATTATCAGTTCCTTATTTGTAACTCATCTCTTTGCAGAATGATACTGCCTTGCAGCTTGTCTAAGAGAGAGCTGACGCTGAAATTTCGAGATTTAAAAAATACAGAATTTAATACGAATCGCACTTGCTGGGAGGAAGGAGAATGGCGAGTAAGATGCGTCGGTGGGAGATGGAAGAGCGAATTAGCGTAAGCGACGCAGCCGAGAGCGGATCGGTGGCAGTGGCAATGACATTAATTGCGATCCCTAACCGACTAAATATTTCTCCTCACAAAGTTCAGAACATGCAAACTCTGCACATGGAGGAGAGGAGGCACGAAGACAGCGGGAGCCATCGGCGGATCAAGTATCTCTCTTTCTCTGTGATGATCCCTTTTGGATTCCTAGCACTTCGAGCTGCCATGGCGCTCTCCCTCTCAATTCTCATTACACAAACTGTTTCGCAGAATCCAATCCATCGTCGCTTGCTTTGGACGGCTACGAATTTACATCGACGACACCCTCTTTCTTTCGTAATTACAAAGAACCACCCGTTATATCAGTTTTGTCCACAAGTCACCCCTGCTTCGAAAAAAACCGTCTTAACGAGGTGAAAATGACAAAATTGTGATTTAAACTTTAAAGGGTTTGGGCTTCACCCAATTTTTCGTAGTGTGGTTGACGCTAATTAAGGGTTGTTATTCAACCGAGCTAGGTACGCTCAAACTTGGTTCATTTGTTAAACGATCTCGAGTCGAGCCGAGCTCAATGTTTAAACGAGCTTTCTTTTTTGTTCAAGCTTAACTTGTTTTAGTAAGTAAACGAACTCGAGCCGAACTTTTTTCGAGCTTTAAACAGTTTTTTCGATGAAAGTGTTTTAAACAGTTTTACTTGGTGATAAGTCACTCATAACATATTAACTTACAAGAAATTTTAGAAGTTCCATAAAATTCGAGCTATTCGAACCTAAATTGAACGAGTCGAGCCTTCAATCGAGTTTAAAATCATGTTCAAGCTTGATTTGTTTAAGTAAGTGAATGAGCTCGAGTTGAGCTTTTTTTTTTTAGCCGATTCCGAGTCAAGTTCAGCTCATATAACAACCCTACGCTTAATGTGCCGTTTATTAACTATAGTTAATTAGCTATGATTAATTGAATTCCGATTCTTGGATCATATCAGAATTCGGTCTATAATTCGAACCCAAAAAAAATAAAATTTGGTCTATAAATCGGGTAGTAAAATTTGTTGGACCTTAGTGCTCCTTTGGATTACATTAAAAAATCCAGAAATTGAAGTAACCCAAAATAAATTCCAATACATCTGTTTGAATTAATTATTTAAAAAAAACATAGGAATTAGAATTTATGTGAATTCTAATTCCACCAAAATAGAGAAATTAAAATTACCATGTGGGGTGGGTAAGTTGAAATCTACCCTTTTTATTTATTTCAAAAAATATTTTCTTTTTCCTTTTAAATCACAAATTACGTATTTGCCCATAATTTAAATTAATAATTTTTATCAATAAGGGTTCCAAAAGTAATTTTACACAAATTCTCATGAAAGTTCATATTCAATCAAACAAAACACAAGATTTTAATTGACAGAAATTTAAACTTATCCAAACATGTATTTAAAGTTCAATTCTTAATTATAAACTTAATTTCTCATGAATTGAATTCCTAGGAAGCGTACTTCCCAAGTTCATCCAAACGAACACTTAATTAGACATGTTAATCGGGTCAGATCTCGAAAAGATTGGTTTACAGATTAATCGAGTCATGGGTCATTTTGGGTTGAGCCAAATTAGGTTCATCTCAGTTTTGGGTCGACCCATCGGGTCAAAAACTCGAGATTTTAAAAAACTTTTTAAGAATGTAAATATAGTATTAAAATTAAATTATAACATCAAAATGTCAAATTAAACTAAATAATAGTATTATAATAAAACTTATAAATATTTCAATAATAATATTATTATATAAATATTCTAAGTGGAATATCATATGTATACAAATAAGTGCTTCAAACATAGTACAATTATAATACAAATACATTATTTAACTTATAAGTGACATTAATGAACACAATTATATGTGATGAATCTGTGTAGAATCTATATGGTGTCTGCATAGCGTCTACATAGTGCTACCTCACTTAGGGTGGCTCAAAACGAACACGGCTCGAAAAATCCGGGTTCGGGGCTAACTCGAAACCCACACGGGTGGGATATCGAGTCAAATTTTTAGAAACTTGAGTAAATGGACGGTTTGGATCGACCCGACGAGTCTCTGGTAAGACTTATTGCCCTGGATTTTTTTTTAAATCTACTTGAATGTGTGCATCAAGTGTAGAGGTTGTACATTCGTGTTTTGATGTTTAAATTTCCCTCTCCGTTTTATACTCTGCAGTCTGCACGACTTAAATGTAGGGGGCACAAATCCCGCAAATTCCGTCCCGTCCCGCATCCCGTCCCGATCCCGTCCCGATCCCGGTGGGATTTAGAAAAAAAAATTCAATCCCGTCCCGATCCCGTCCCGCAAAAATTACGCGGGACGGGACGCGGGACGAAGAGTTTGAATCCCGCAAATCCCGTCCCGTCCCGCACATATATATATATATATATATATATATATATATATATATATATATATATATATATATATATATATATATATATATAGGGAGTGGTTCCCTTGTGCACACCCCTTAGGGTGTATCTAGTGCACAAATCTAGATCGTTGATCGATAGAAAATGGAAGGTTGTGATTTAAAGTAGTTTTTTTAATTTTTGCTATAAAAAAATAGATAGGACCCACAAAAACCAATCCCACCCATTACCTATGCGCGTGTACTCATCACCAATCTAATTTGAATTTTTTTTAAAGATATATTTTTATTATTTGGAAGGACATAATCAATTGTGAAATTTTTTATTTGATATCCCCCTATATCTTAAAGCTGAGTCCTTTGAAGGATAGGGAGGCTGTACACGTGGAGCCTTCTCCACTTTTTTTCTTTCTTTCCTTTTTTGCCCTTCCGTCCTTCTTTCTTTCTAAATTTCTCTCCCACGATCCACAAACTGCTCCTTTGTTCCATTCCATCCGCCCATCTTTGTAGTTACACACCTCTCCTGCTCTCTCAAACTCCAGATCTCCCTCTACTTCTCTCGCTCTCGATGTTGAGGAACCGCCGCCTGAGCCAGGATGAAGAGCAGTCCGCCGCCTGAGCTCTACGAAGTCGAGATTCGACAGCAACGTTTCCCCTTTGGCCGTCTCTCTCCCACGATCTCTGTCTTTCCCTTCGCAACGCAATCAGGGACGGGATCGAGCAGATCCGGCAATGGAAGAAGCGGCTGGAGATTGTGTTTGACGCCATTGATAACGGAAGCAGCAGGAGGAAGAGTAATCTGAAGGGATTAGGTGAAGGTCAGGTTCGGCGTGCAAAGAAGGCGTTGGCTGATCTCGCCATTGGATGCTTGAAGAAAAGGGATCCCATTCCTTCTTCCACCGTAGCAGGTATGTTCTTGCCTAATTTCGGTGAGGGGTAGTTTTTAGGGTTCCTCCTCACGGTTTGGGGGTTTTTCTCTACCTTCTCAGCCATGGTAACTTCCCTTTCTGATTTCAATCTTAGATTTGTTTATTTTAGGTTCCTTATCTCAGTCATGGTTTCGATACATAACAACCTCTTCCATGAGGGGAAAAAAGATATCTGAGGCTCTGAACTTGAGCTTTTCTTATTTCAGTTTCTCCCAAATTGAATTAGGACTTCTCTTTTGATTGAGTTTGTATTGACTTTCTACTGGTTGAATTATAATTTTAGGATTTTTGTTTTGATTTAGGGATTTAATTTTGATTGAGTTAGTATAGAGTCGGGTTAGTATAGAATCCTGGTGAATTTGTGGTGATCTTTCCAAGGGCTTGCCAAATCGGGTTCAGTAATGGTAATTGCTAGCAACTGTTTCAGATGGAGCTCAACGATATTGGGTTGTCTCAACTCCTAGCGCCTTCTCTGTCACCATTGCCGCCCTCGGAGAAGACGATGCCTTCAGAGGCAGAGGAGATGACGTTGGTGTTGTTTCCTCCACCCGCCGCTGTTGCAAGTGAGTTGTTCGCTGTAATTCGCTGTTGCAAGTGAGTTGTTGCAAGAGATTGGGATAATTTAGTCTTCAAATCATGGTCTGCACCTACTTTGCTCATTGAAAATTCTTCAAAAATTATTTAAAAAAATTGTTGAAATTATTTGAAATTTCTTCCTGTAAATTTCGTAATTTCTATGTGTGACTCTCATTTGACTAAAACCATAAATACCAAATGTTTATTATACTATTTACTTTTAGGAGGATCAGTGGACCAACAAGGAGATCGAAAAGGGGTCAATGGACTTCAGAAGAGGCAAGTGCATATTCTTTTTACCACTTCCATTATGTTTTGTTCGATATTGGTCCCATTTGTTCATTCATATTTCCAGATATTACAAAAGTTCTCATCTAGGTATTTGTTAAGAAGATTTGGTCTCATAGGTGAATTTAAATCTGTTCTCTAATAGGACAGAAGAACATGGAGATATCTGGGGTTGCAAAGTCTAGGCTTAAAGAAATTTTTTTCTGTGAGGATTACTGTCTAGGACTAGGATGATGAGAATCTGCTAAGAAATTTGTGTTCACGGTGACACAATTGCATAAGTCTAATGCAGTTGCAAGTGTTTTGCTGCTGATTATAACATTATCAAGTACTATCAACTATCCTAAGAATCACAAAAGGGTAAATGGTCATACATTACAAGCTGTCAATACACATGGGTATGTATTTGTGTTCTCTTTTCTTGATGATTTTAGTATGGTCAATAGCTGAATAGAAGCAATTGCATTTTATGAACATAGTTATCCCTTGTCACTTAACATCGAGCACTAAAGTCTTAATTTTTAGACGTATGGTCCCTGTTTTCCTACTTTTTCCCAAGCACTTCATTCCCTTGTCATCGGAAAGTTTTCTGGCACATATACTTTGTGTTCTCTTTAAGTATTTATTGCACCACTCTATGAATCTAACATCATTTTTACTTCTTTTTCTATATAGGATGAGCTGTTACACAAGGTTGTCCAGCGTTATAAAGGCAAAAACTGGAAGAAGATATGTATACTTTGTTGTTAATAACTTACTATTGATTGTACACTTCAAGCTTCTATGAGACAAATGATTTTTGCATAAAGGGGGATACTAATTGCATTATTGAGTTGTTTTGATGGATGTGTTGATCTTTATCATGAGCCCCAATTGAGTGCTTTCGAGTTGTAATGATTTAGTTTTTCGATAATCATGATATTAAATAAGAAGTTTGTATTTACACTGATGGAAAAAAGTGTCAAATCCGAAGCTCATAAAAGGCCTTTGGTCTAAAGAGGTTTCTTCTCTAGACTTCCCCCACGTTTATCTGAACCTGCATTGTATTTTTACCGAATTGGTGTTAATACCTGCACTGTATTATATCATTTCTGACTGCGAGTCATCACTGGAATGTTTTATTTCCGCTGCATTTTTTTTTAATGCTATGTGCTTTCATCTCAGGCGCATTTGCTTGATGGTTGAGCTAGTGCATGCACGACTGTTGGTTCTGCCAGGCATAACTTGGCTGCTACCTTTGTGAATGCCCTTATAAATGGTGGCTTTGTGCAGGTAAAGGATGTGAGCATGATTCCAACTTTGCCCATTTTTTCCACGTATTATTCCAGAGTCCTACTTTATTTCTGACTGATAGTTGAGTGCAAATCGAGACCTTTAGATCTCTTTATATGTTCACTGTTTGATTGACCTATTTGCAAATTTACTATTTTTCAATCTTGTAATGCATTCATTTGAATATACTGTCCTACGTTTAAAGTGAAATAGGACAAAACTCAGCCATGAATGAAAGCTCATTTGGTCCTATCATACTAAAAGAGCTAATATTGTATTTTTTTGTCAACATTTAACCAATTGAAAGCGCATTTCTGATATACTGGCTACTGAATATTGTTAGACTTTTTTTATCCTTGCCCTGCAATCACAGGTGATACAATGCTATCATTGAGAATCCTGTGCCTCCAATCCTTAATCGGTTTGAGGTGATCACCAATTTTGACAGAGTCTGGCGAGCATCCGAATGGGGATGCTAAAGATTCTGCACATCTTTAAGAGACAAGTCTGGAAAAATCAGGTCTTGAAGGAAGGGAAAATGGAATAAAGAGAAATTGTGCTCATACTTCTGAAATGACACCCGGCTTGCAGGATGGTGATGATGGCGAGCAAGGGACGAGGACCGAGACAAAAGATGCCTTAGATTGTTCAACCTCATGTGGAGAAACATTACAATCTCCATAGAGGAAGTAAGTTTTTTTTTTTGTGTGTTTGCACGGTTTTAAAGTTTTATTTGTGCTAACATTCTCATGAGCTTCTGCGTTTAATACTTTATCTTATGCAATTGTTGTCTTATAATAGTGCGGCGGAAGGTCCTGCTTTTGCATCATGTTCATATAAAGTTCGCACATAAGCTGGTTGAACACAGCAAGTGTGGCCAGTGATAACGGGATAAGCATACGTCTAACGCATGTGAGACTTTCTCCTATGTTTCCCGTTCCTACTGATCTGGAAATTTTTATTTTCAGAAGATTCAGTGTGTTTCATCTTCTAATTTTGATGTATGCAATATTTTTTTTTCTGAGCATTCAATGTGTTATGCCAGATGCAGTCAGTTTTGTGTGTATTAGCTTTTGCAAAGAATGCATTCATCCGTGTTTGTTAGCTATTTTTTAGCAATATGATTTGGAGTCCCGTATGAATTGTAATTGCAAGTTTGTAGTTTGAATGATTGGATTCAGTTTAACTAAGACAGTGTTTGTTCTTTGCACTTTGCTTCCTCTTTTGTGTTATGCCCTGATGTTAAAGGCTTTCTTTGCACTAGTATGCTTATTCTCTATTAATTCTTTTGTTTCAGAACGAGCAATGTAGTACCTGTAACCTAAACTATATTTTATAGATAGACTTCTAGAAAACTAATGTAGGTTTGGTTTGTAGAATGTGCATAGCTACAAATTTCAACTCATATTACTTTGTTAGGGTTAGAAGTTAGAACACTAATGTTGATATGTTGTTTCATAGCTTTTCAAGTAGGTGAGCGCTGACTTTTTGTTTTCTGTTAGGTTTCGTGGATTTTCTAATTCCCTACAAAAGGCATCTTCTAAAGATGAAGAACTGCTCACTTTTGGATAGCTGAATAGCATCAGGTGGAGGGGATGAAATATGTTGTGTTCATCAAGAAAAGAGAATGATGAAAGACGCTTGCATCTTCTTTGGTTGTTGTGTTCATCAAGAAATAGGTTAGTTCCTCTGATGTGTGTAAATATAGAGTATCTCTGGATTTTAGCAACTATGTAGCATGTCTTGTATGAGTTGATATCGATTTGGAAAGCGTAAGAGGTTGTATAAACCACGATACTAGAGTTTGTTGCTCACACTATTTGAGCAAGCCTTTGGATAAACCACCCAGAATGCAAGGCTCAAATTGAAAACCTTGAGAGAGGTTGCTTTTTCAAGTTCAAACAAGTTACTGTAATTTTTAATCGTCATAATATTTATCGGTAATGAACAAAAAAGCAAAAGTAATTTGTTCGATCATTTCTGAATCGATAATCATATATATTAAAGTGATTTATTTATTCTAACTATTAAATGATAAAGTGATTTATTTATTCTAACTATTAAATGATAACTATTTGTACTTGGTTGTCATAATCACCTTAATTTCACGATTTTCTTCCAATCAACAACTGAACCTAGAAAAAAAAATCCAACTATTAAAATTTGGACAAGTTTCTTTAATTAATCTATCTATATCTAGCTAATAAACCGTAAGCATTTTTTCATTAGGTGTTATAACTTATAAGCACCTTTATTTAAGATTTTCACTCAACCAACTTATTCTACTTAAATCTTAAATTCAGGTAATTTTTACACATTTTTCATGAATATTATTATTTTTATTTACTTTATCAAATCTATTTTTTTCTATTTTATGTTAACGTATTGTAATACTTTATTTCATTTTATAGTAGTAATTTTTTATACTTACAAAATTTTATTTATATTTTTGAAAAGAATTACACACACCATGGCGCGGGGACTGTACAAGTAAATTTTTATATAATAGTACGTATTTTCGCATAAAATATTTTATAAATCATGTACATTACGTAGTTTTTGTTCACTTTCATCACATCATTACCAACATATATACTATTGTATTTATATTATCATATTCAACATTTTTAATTAGTAATTTGGGAAAAATTGTATTTATATTATCATAATTAATATCAACATATATATATATATATATATATATATATATATATATATATATATATAATATTTATAATTTCCTTATAAGCGACTTTGTTTAAAATATTGTATAAATTTCATGTGTAACACGTGAGTACTATGTTTCATCCATCATGTAAAGTGCATTGATTTATGCAATAACATCTGAAAATTACGATTAGTGTTAATAGATAATTTTTAAAAATCCCGTGCGTAGCGCACGGGTTACATGCTAGTTGGGGATTAAAAATTTGATTCCAATCCTGTGGGGCCAATAGGAAAAAAAATACGTGTGATTTAAAAAAAAAAACTATAGCTTGCACCAACATATTTTTCTATTTTATTTTAACCCATCAAATCAAACCAAATCAATTTTTTTACGAGTCTTTTTTTGAAAACAATGAATGTATATATGTATATTTTTTGATATGATTTCTCTGTTTAATTTTTTTTTTATCAATTTCACTGAATAATGTTTCACATACTACCGAATAATATTATTGATTCACATACTACCGAATAATATTATGTTTTTTTTTCACCCAGTTCAATAATGCCTCATATTTACAATTTATACAAATAATGTCTCATATTTCACCGAATAACGCCTCATATTTCACTGAATAATATCTCACATTTCACCGAATAATATCTCACATTTCACCGAATATTTCACCCAGTTCAATAATGCCTCATATTTACAATTTATACAAATAATGTCTCATATTTCACCGAATAATATCTCACATTTCACCGAATAATATCTCACATTTCACTGAATAATGTTTTGTTTTATGTTGTCAAACCGAAGATTCCATATTCTGGCGAAAAATAAAACATATTTCACCGAAAAATTTATCAACTTATTACCACTAGTAACTAAAATTTGACACATATGTCAGAATAATTGACGAATAATAATGAAACAAAATTATACAAATCGAAAACCCTACCCGCCCACCCCGCCACCCGCCCACCACCGACCACCCCTGCCATTTTAGTCAAGCCCACCCTTCACCACTATGCCACATTGCCATGTACTCTAGGGGCATGGATAAACAATTACCAATTCAAGGTCAATCTGCCTGGATCGATGGAGTCCTGATAGAGCAGCCCCTGCCCACCCAACCACACCCCTCCCCACCCCCACTCCCACCCCGCAACCATATATATAAAAAATCCAGATGAAAGCCAAGGAGGAGCGAGATTGATCGAAAAATCGAACTGAATGCCAAGCATATCGCCCGCCTTCGCCGCCGCCGACCACTTAATTCGTGCAGCAAGACTTCGTCGACATTGATTTGGGCACAAATCGCCATCGTCATTGACCCTCTTTAGCCAAGCATCGGCCGCCTTCATTTTCGCTTTTGCCATCAGACAACAATTACAACTGAGACAATATATTCAACCAAAGGGGCAATTAGAGTGATTAAGAAATTGAAGGACCAAAGAACCCACCTTTTATTAGAATAAAATTCAAAATCCAGACACGGAATATAGAGTAAGAATCAAATTGAAACCGAACAGAGAGCAACTATCAAATTGAAATCAAATAGATAGCAATAATCAAATCAAATTGATCGAGAAAGTTTGCAAAGTTTCGCTTTCAATAAGGTATCTTATTTTCTCAGTAATTACCATTAATTTAACCATGATCGATTTCTCTCAATTTTCCTTGAAAAAATATGAAATACCAATTTGATTTGCATATCATTAATTGATATCAGGGCGCAGCCATGGACGACAAGAAAACATGGGGCAGACCTTCCCCAAGGCACAAATTAATTAGGGTAGTTCACGGATCTTACCAAATCGAATTCGAGCGGCGCCTCCTCTTCGTCGGCCTATGCCTCTCGCCTCGGCGCCGGCCTTCACCTGCTCGCCTCTACGCCGCCGTCGGCCTATGCCTCTCGCCTCCGCACATAAGCCTTCACCGCCGTCGAATTTTGCCATCTTCATCGCCGTTGTTGCCCTATCGCCTCCAGTTCTTCTTCCTCGTTCCACCCGTACAAGAATACGAGGGAATTAGGTTTTTATTGCCCATCTATCACGCGCCGGGGGGACGCTCCTAAATTGAATGCTAAATATCCTTTTTATTTATTTTTTTTTTTTTAAAATGGGATATGTGTCACAATCTCACCCATCCATTCAATTTAGATCAAGGGTCCATAATTGTGCACAAAGTACACCCTAAGGGGTGTGCACAAGTTACCCATTCTCTCTATATATATATATATATATTATAAGTTTAATTAAAATTAATAAGAATATATATATATATATATATTTAAAATTATATATATTATAAGTTTAATTAAAATTAATAAGAATATATTTATATTATACCTTAATATTTATTTAAACCCAAAATTTAAAATTTAAGATAATAATAAAAACATTCCATAATAAAAATATCTTGGCTACTAGTACTGTTGTCCGCTGTTGGCCTACTCTTTTCCTTCATTTGCAATGCTATTTTCTAATGCTTTAATTTAATGTGAAACTTGCTTACTGTTATTTTTTTATTCGATGCCTACTGTTTTTTTTTATGTAATGTTATTTGCAACTTTCTACTCATTAGTTTTTACTGTTTTTTTTTATTCGATGCCTACTGTTTTTTTTTATGCAATGTTATTTGCAACTTTCTACTCATTAGTTTTGGATTGTATTTTAATCTTTTTTTACGAGGGACAAATCCCGTCTCGTCCCGATCCCGTCCCGTCCCGAGAGGGATAAGACCCGGTGGGATTTGAAAAAAAAAATTTAATCCCGTCCCGCAAAATCCCGTCCCATGCCCACCCCTACTTAAATGTGTGCATGGTGTAGGTTGTGTAGTAGAGTAGTAGTGCATTAAAAAATTGTAACAACTAACGCCGTCCAATCAATTTTGGAGGCTCGGTTAATAATTTTGTAAATTATAAATTTTACATGCAATTTTTTTAAAAATTTTTTATCTTAAACATGAGTATGTTAATTTTTTTTATTTTCTGTTGATATTTAAGGAAAATTATAGAAAACTCTTTAAAATAAGAATTTTTAAGAAAATCACCGGTAAAATTTATATTAAAAATTTTATACAAAATGTTTTAATCCATAGTATAGATTAGGGTGATTTTGGTAGAGGGTCTTTTTTGAATATTCAATTAGTCACCTAGCCCATTAATTAATTTAATTAGTTTTGCCATAGCCCCTTCCCAATTGGGTGGGTTGGTTAATGGTCAACCGTTTGACCATTGACCGGTCAACGTTGACCAACCCATTTTGATGCCAACTTTTTTTTTTTTTTTTTTTTTTGATGCCAACTTTTTTTTAGTGATGCCATATTTTACCGTTTTGATGCCAAAATTTTACTATATTTTATTTTCACTTTGATGCCACTTTTTTATGTCAATTTTTTGATAATATTTTTTTTTACCGTGATGCCATATTTTTGATGATATTTTTTCAAGGTAGTATTTTTTTGATGACATTTTTTTCTTTAATGTGATACAAATTTTTCAAAATGGCATCAATGGTCAACGTGATATTAGAGTAAACAAAAAATGTCATCAAAGTTTAAAAAAAGTGTCATCCAATAATTTAATTAGAAAAGTGGCATCAGAGTGAAAATAAAATGTAATAAAATTTTGGCATCAAAACGGTAAAATATGACATCACAAAAAATGTCATCAATGTTTTAAAAAAGTGGCATTAAAAAAAAAGTCATCCAATCATTTCATTAGAAAAGTGACAATATTTTCAAAATGGCATCAAAACGGTAAAATATGGCATCACTAAAAAAAAAAAAAAGTTGGCATCAAAAAAAAAAAAAAAAAGTTGGCATCAAAATGGGTTGACCGGTCAACGGTCAACGTTGACCGTTGACCGGTCAAGAGGGCTAAGCAAGCTAAAAAACAATTAATGGGCTAAGCATGCTAAAAAAACAATTAATGGGCCTATCTAACTAACCAAATATGCTTAAAGGGCTTTTTCAACAAATTCCCTCTATAGATTACGTACGTAAGCTATATTTATCAATCTTTTGTTTTATAAAATTTATAGTTATACAATATTAAAAATAATTTATATACTGCACGATTAAATTTACGTCATATGTTTTTAAACACAAATCCCTAGTACTCTCTCTCTCTCTCTCTCTCTCTCTCTCTATATATATATATATATATATATATATATATATATATATATATATATATATATATATATATATATATATATTCTAATTCCTTAAAATAATTCGTTATAATATTCTAAAACTCCTTGAAACATATTATTCCATTCAATTCAATTAATATAAATATAATAAATATAGCTATGGCCATGTGAATATTTTTTTCTTGAATGTCCATGTTAATAAAATGAAAAATTGTTCTTAAATGATATAATTATAAAATGAAACTAAAAGATTAGTCGTGTTTAAATTTGTTAGTAATTTAATACTCTATGACTTGATAAAATTTAACGAGGTCTTGGAATTAGTTACAAAAATGAAGAGAAACTAGCCAGTAGCCCGTGCGCGAACGCACGGGATTTTTAAAAATCATATAAAAAGTACCAAAAATATTTATCGAATGTTATAGTATTATGTATGACGCATGGAATTTATACATTATTGTAAAACTACATAAACCCATCTCCCCATAAAAACACCTATAAGTAAACTCATCTTATTTTTCGGATGTTAGTATATTAATCAATGCGTTTTAGATGATACGAGTTCAAATATCTTATAGACTATCTATGGTATGTGTAATGTGAATATTCATGTGCCATGTAGTGAGTAAAATCACCAAATCAATCGTTTGATTAAGTGTTTGGTCTTTGAACTTGTATACAGACATTGCACACAAGTTCGTAAATAAATGAATCAATATGATGAGTAGATGCAAGTGATGAGTGGTCATATTCTTAGCAAAAAGCTTATTCAAACACCATCATCAACACAAGAAATGTCGGGTCGACTGATTTATCAGTCTAAGCAGTGAGCTTCATTAAACAGTAGATGTCATATAGCCTGATATAGCCATGAGAAGTATACGTATATACACATTTTACTCGAATTTCTGTGCATTGCGACGCTATATAGTTGCACACTCTTGAGAATGACCTTTGTGTTCTCTGTAAGGCATAAAAACGAAGCCCAACAGAACCAAGATACACTCTCTCTATTGCAAGACGGGTAGCAAGTGGGAGGAGGAGATCTATTATGTGAGTAGCATTTGGGTTTCCTCACCTGGAGATGGTAGCTGCAACAAAGAAAAAGACATTATCAACCAAATGTAGAATCACAAATTGAGAATTTCATGAATGCATAATCATTCAAATAAAGAGCAATGCCACTGATAAGTACTTTTACATATTTCGATAATTAAAATTAGCTTATATATATTGACATGACAACAACAATAAGTTAGCTCCCTCACCAGCCTTTTTTGTGAAAGTGAACTTGTAAGGGGTGCTTATCGTACATACTCTTCCATGATCGATAAAAAGACGATTATCTTAATATGATAAGAATCCTAGACTGGAAACCAACTGGACTGGAATAAGTGCAAGAAATATTTGAACACTTTCACCTTCTGAGTAAATCAATTAGTCATTGACTCAATAGAGTGAAAATAAGTTAGCCCCAACGCCTATAGACATCTTAATATATCTTAATATGATAAGAATCCTGAAGAGACGCTTTGCCCAAATGAGTGAAACATGACATTCTTTTTTAAAATCCAATCTATTCGGATTTATAGGTACAAAATTACCGACACGGAACTGTCATTATCAAAACCAATAGGCGATAAACAAAAAGCATAGCAGAATACAATTTTATCATGGTTCGTTTGGATTTCACAAGGAAGAACAAACTCAACTCAAGTAGGATTCATCTTGTTGTCAAGGTCAAGATTGTGAGCTTCGGATTCATTGACTTGCACAGGGTTGCTCTCTTCCGCATCTGCAGGCAAGTTTGTGTCTTTATTAGGCACTAAAGGAGCGTCCTCCTTCAGCTTATTCTCTTCCTCTTCATTTGCTGCTTGTTTCTCCACAACAACATTTTCCTTATTTGTGGTGCTCTTGCCCACTTCTTCAATGTCCCCGACTTTTCTTTTTCTCTTCAAAATCTCACTTAAAGGCTTTGGTGCTTCAAATGAGATATCATCCTCAGAATGTTGAGAACTCCCCACTCCCCAGCACTCTCCTCTTTCCAACAGAAGTAAATTTTTCGCTCCTCTTTGGCAGCTCCCAGCTTTGACTATGCAACGGCTTGACCTAATGACCTTCCTCAGCTCTGCTAGACTTTTTGGAGCAGTAAAGTTGGAGCTATTGTAATCAATGACATCACTCCCAGGTGCTGCATCCCTATACCAATATCATCTTGCACTTTTCCCTTTAATCTATCCTGCAACCTAACTCAATTTTGGTGGAAAGAATTGGATTTTTTTTACCGCAACACCAAGAAGAGTCCCGGTGAAGAAGATGTAAAGGAAGGTCCCAACCAAGCTTAGACCTGTCATGGCACTAACTTCACTGAAATTGAGTGATTGTTTGGTGTTGAAAAGAACTATGGAGGTTGCATCATTCACTACACCCTCTCCGAATACAATACTGTACAGAAATGGTGTTTTGTCTTGATCGAGGACCTATGATATGCACGACAATCATTAAAAATCTAATACAATCACTATGGTAAACATTCCAAAATTATATTGTTAAGTACCTGCAAGGTACAAACTAAATATGTGGTTGATAACATGGCCCCAATTGCTGCAAAGTTAGAATGCTAATTAGTCAATACATCAGAAATCGTCATCATGGGTAGAAATTATCCATCCAGACTATGAGAATGAATTACCTAAATAGTGTTGGACATCCAGCCCCATCACACCAAGTCGTTTGAAAAGCAGAAAAGCACCTGCAATCAGTTTTTATTTCAAGGCTTTGTTCTCCATGCTCATGATCAGTTTTTGCTGGCCAAGGAACTCTAGTTCTTTTGGTTTGTTGAACAAAGACTGTGATACTGGCAATTCAGAAATCTAAGTTCTGCACGTTCATATCATTTTGGCCTGCATCTCTAGCTACAGAAGAATTCAGTTGAAAACCACTTAGCACAATCATATCAATTCAGCTAAACATTTGCCAGAATCAAACTCAACTCAAGTATAGTCGTTAATGATGAGGAATCACACTCAAACCTTGCAAGTGCCAAAAATTAATCCCCAAATTTGATCTATTGTAAAAAGAAAAATGTTTCATAACTACTAAATTAATCACACCCAATCCAGCTGAATTTATTCATCCTATCCAAATACGAAGATGTTAATTCGTAACTACTAAATTCTAGGGATAGCTGAACAGAAACTTAACAGCAAACCAAAGGCATAGGCTGCATAGCCCAAACCCCCCCTTCCCATTCATGCTCTAGACACATAAAACTAACTACCAATTTAAACATATCACCAACCAAATTTATCGAAAGAAAGAAGATCGTGGGAGAGAGGGAATGTGGGTGTGCTCGTTCAGAAAGAACCACAAGAGCTCAGTAACAAAAGAAAGAAGAACGTAGGGGCAAAAAAGGAAGGGAAGAAAATTAGATAGCCCTCCACATGGATAGCCTCTCTAGCCTCCAAAGGAGAGGGCTTTAAATGTATTTAGGATGCCAACTACATGACAAGAAAAAAGAACCAAATTGATATGTTAGCCACCAGAAATACACTTTCTACATCATAAATTGTATAATTTTGTCAATTATTTCTTAGAACAATGTTGCACCAGCCAAACTGCCAGGCCAATTTGAATAGAAAGCGCAGAAAATGAGTTACACATTTTCGTAATATAGCCACCAGATAAGCCACTTTAAACAAAAAGATAAGAAAGATGCTTATTATTACCATGCCAACATGATGTGCTAAAGTGAGACCGATCGTTCCTATCACGCAGCATATGTCGAAGAGTAAGGTATCTAGACCAAGCCAGCCCAATCTCCTGCAAGTGAATACATCTTCCGAGCTGCCAAAGTGTTGACATGCAAGTTTAGATTTAGAAAAGCGGAAAACTTTTCAGTGGTCAAGTACTCGAGTCACAATTTTTAAAAGCATGACATGAACAAAAAATAATCACAAACCTGAAAGAAAGCAGTTGGTGATATTAAAAACTTAAGGTTGCTGATAGAATCATGAATTCGACCTTCTTTGGCAGCATTGGTGTCAGCTACCTCTAGAGTAGAATCTTATTGATCAGCTAATAATGGTAATACCCGCAATGGAGCATCAAGAGCAGCTACATTCGATATACCTGTACGATCCTGCGTAATCTTTGATGATCAATGAACAGTCACAAACCATATCAAATTAGCAGAAGTTAGTTACAGTATTTCTTGAATGGTTTTCGCATATTAAAGAGAGTGAAATTAACCTACAAAAATTTTCAGCTACACTGAAAAGGGGAAAAAGATGCTGATTAATCTTCAATTCTTTCTAAGTCACAACCTTTTGCAGTTTTGAAAATACATACTAACAGTGCATGAGGTTTCTCTTCTAAGCTGTAAATAAACATAGTACATCTAGCAAGAAACAAAAAAGAAGTTCAAAAACATCACAAATACCTGCGGAAACACTATATAAGTGAGAAATAGAAAATATTTAACGAAGATATTGATATAAGTAAAAAGTGAAAGCAGTAATGATACAAACCTTAGTTATTAATTTTATTAGTTTAGTTATTATCTTATTTTCCTGTAATTTCTATTCAGTTTCATTACTCTGACATTCCCACTTTCGTAGTTTTTAGGCAATCTACCATTTCCTCCACTTTGTCCATGTTGTCTTCCATTTTCCAGATTTTTCATTTATTAGGATTTGCAAAATTCTACCCTATTGCAAAGCATTAATAAAGTTCATTACCTGAACTACCAAAGCTATAAGAGGCAAAGGTGGAGAAGCTGAAGCAGCTCCAGCGATAAAAGCTTGATTCATATTCTTAAATTCATTATTCAAAAGACCCTCATCAACACCTGTCGAACAAACCAACATAAAATAAATGACAATCAAAAGAAAATCCACTATAAACCACAACTGAGAAAGGTCTGAAATCTCAGACATGTAGTTCAGAAGATCTTGTAATACCGGAGATATTACAGTGTTGGCATATAGCATCAGTAAAAGTTTAAGCACTTAGCATCAAACTATCGATCAAAAGCAAAGCTTTCAAGGACTTGAAAAGTGGAAATTGATGCTCAAATCAAACAGGATTGAACACAAATTGAAAAACCCTAGAATTTGAGTCCAAATCAAGTGGAGTTGATTAGCCCTAAACATTCAAAAGAAAGGCGAAGAAGACAGAGGAAGAAGTAAGGGAAAGATCTCACAAACCTTATTAATTATGAGTCAAAATCGAACAGCCAGGCTTGAGTGACTTCCTTACTCTACATGAAAGTTTTCCCTTTTTCAATTCATAAACAAAGCAATCCGGTCAACAATATCTAAATATGCTCTTCTATTTTCCCCTTTCCCTAAAATAGCCCATCCTATAACTAATTCACAATCCATTGTCAGTAGAACACTTTATCCCTTCAGGTTCAAAATTTCAAATGGCTTCCTCTGATAAACGCAAACTAAAATCCAAACCCTAACAACTAGTACAGCCAAATTCTCTTCCGAAAACAGGATGCTACAAACAACAACGAAAAAAAAAATCCATAGACATCAAAGACAGACCGCAAATTCAAACAACATAATTGAACACAATACCTGAAGCAATCAAAGAGGGATGGCAAGTCCCCTGGGGTCTTGGACTGAAGCCAATTGACGAGGAGAAGAGGGAAAACGATAATCTTAGGTTTCCAACTCCCATAACCCGATTAATTGCTAAAAAATCGACAAGCTTTAAGACTCTGATGGGGGTTCCGGAGAGGAGACTCCGCCTCGGACGCTTGAACGACTGAAAGAGAAGGTCGATTAAGTCGACGGAGCCTTAGCAACGCACCTTGGGCGCCGTTTGCAACGCCATTGACGCCGATCAAAGAGCAACAAAGGAAGAGGAAGCCAATCGTATGAGCGAGAGATTGAGGGAGGGAGGGAGGAGAGGAAGAGAAGAAGGCGTTCATTAAGATGGAAACCGTCAGAGAAAGAGGGAGATTTGGAGTTTGAGAGATATGAGAGAGTAGCACCAAGCTTTCAAAGAGATTCGAGAGAGATCGAACAGAGCGGTTGTTTCAGATCATGGGAGAGAGGTCTGGATGAGAGATTAGAGAGCGGTTGGGAAGGAAAGGTAATGCGTCTTTAACGATGGATGTTCTACAAAAAAAATAAAAGAAAAAAAAATTTCTCTCCAAAAAAATGCTTAGCCGACACGTGGCGATTTGCTTTTCAAATAACATGCTTTTGCTATTATATTGTAGGGATAGGTGGGGCTGCCTAACCAATAGAAAAAAAGGTTAGAAAGTCGAGAATTGTGCTAAATCTGGGATTAATAACATGCTTTTGCTATTATATTGTAGGGATAGGTGGGGCTGCCTAACCAATAGAAAAAAAGGTTAGAAAGTCGAGAATTGTGCTAAATCTGGGATTCGAACCCGTGACTGTAAGAAAACATGCCTGCCCCATAGCAATTCAACAACCACCACGCCAACCGACACTTGTGTTAATTTTAAAAATGTTTTATTATATATACAAAAATTAGTAAAAAAAGAGGCCCCGTAAAATCGGAGGCCCAGTGCAGTCGCCCACCTTGCCCTCTCCCAAGGCCGAGCCTGCAACTAACAAAAGTTTTTAAATTCGGGTTTTTAAGTCAATCCATGACGTGACTTGGAAAATCCAGAATTCTAAATCTCGGGTTCAGATATGGTGACGGGTCGGGTTTTTTTTTTTTTAAAAAAAATTGGGCCTCTAGGTTTAACCCAACTCGAAATTCTCTGGTCAGGTCGACCCGAATGACCCACCCTAAACTCACTGAGACAACTATGACCCAACAGATCACCCGGTCTTGACCATAAAATTCTCAGGTCATTCGAGCTTGTGTCATTTTCGGGCCCCGAGATAAAAGCACCGGGTCCTAATCCAAAATAAATTTAGGCGTTCGGGTTGGGTCATATTTTGACAAGTCTAACCTCATCAGAGATTTATTAAGTGACTGATCTAAAGACTTAAAAGAAGGGGGGTGGAATTTTGTACTAGTTGTTAAGTCACATGATTTTTCTTTAGTTTAATTAGTGGACCTAAACTATCTCATTTTAGGGTGTGTTTGGATTCCATTGCATTTTAATTATAATGTAATTATTTTAACTTGTTTTATGCGAGCGTTTGGTTATAAAATAAAACTGTAATTTAACTAAATAATCACATAAATTGAGATAAAATAATTGTATTATAATTAATACATAGCGGAATTCAAAAACATCATAATTTAAACACCTTAAAAATGTATTAACCAAAAACCACCTTATCCTTTTGCATTATAAACATAATCAGGCCCGCCCCTGGTGGAGGGTAAAGGTGGGCGACTGCAATGGGCCTCCGATTTTACGCGGCCTCTTTTTTTTACTAATTTTGTTATATATAATAAAATATTTTTAAAATGACCACAAGTGTGTGTTGGCGTGGTGATTGTTGAATTGCTAAGGGGCACGCATGTTTTCTTACAATCACATGCCTGGTTTGAATAGCCTCGTAAAGTGCCAGTGTTTTAATTCAAAACGACAATATGTTTTTTTTTCAAAACTGTGTCATTAGTTTTTGTATACGTTTTTCTCTTTAAACGAATAAAAATATGGCGTTTTAATCTATAACAACATTATTTTTGTGTAAAAAGACACCATTTGAAGCATAATTATTCAACAGGTAACTTTTTGTTCTCTTTTTGTCCTGGACTACGTGCAAGAATGCACGTAGTCAAAGATGTGCAACATTGTTCTGTATTTAGTTTGTCCGATTAGGGTTGAGGGCTTAGGGTTGAGGGGTTGGGCTTTAGGGTTTAAGGTTTAGATGTTTATAGAATAAAAATCAATAATTGTAAAGGTTTTCATTCGGATAATATGCGAATAAACAAGACATGAAAAAAAAGGTTTGCGTCAATAATTGTAATAGCCTCGTGGAATAACATCTAGACAAAGTGTAAATGTTGACCGACATCGACACAGAAGGCTCGGAATCTATCAAACTAAGCTTGAAAAGGAGCATCACATCCATCGACACTCGGTTGATGATATGCAACCCATTCTGGCGCAGGCGGTGGAATAGGAGCGTTATGATGCAACCAGACCTATGAGAACGGGAAATTAGAGTTAGAGTATTAAATAATTAATTTGTATTTAATTTTCGAACGTTCATAACTTTTTACTCTGATATTGAATTAAAACTTATCATATATCAAGACGAAGCTATTACTGAGTAGAATAAATATACCTGACTTATCGGATGAAAGGGGGGTGAATGCTTCCCATTTCCCTCCTAGCTCTACCCATAGTATTTCTAAATAATTATAGCCTTACAGGCAAAAGGAAGATAAACAAATCTTTTAACTACCAAATGCAGAGATAAAAATCACCAACTCCTTTGCCCCTGGTAGGATTCACAAATAAATCTACTTATTTTTATTATAAAAGTATCTAAGATGTAATTGTTACAAGCGAACTAATCCTCTGAGCATACCGGACACACAATTATAACTAAAAACCCCCTCATCTCTCTAGAATTCTAGAGAGAGGTGGAGACCCAATCCCGCCTCTGCCGCCTCAATCCTGCTTCCCGCCGTCGTCATCTCGGCTCCAACCGTTTCATAATACGGTGGTTCCGCCACTGCAAAGCACCGGTGTCTCACCGGTTGTCATTCATATTTAATTGAAACTAATCCGCTTCTGTTTTCGTTCGAATCCCGAATTCGGTTTGGGGTTTTGTTGATCGGGGTCTTCTCCCTCAATTTCTGCAACAGATCGTTTCGATTTGTGTAACCATTTCCTCTATTCTGCCCTAGGGGTAGTCTGGTTCAGATGGTCTTACAATCGTCCCCTTCTTGCCTCCCCTTCGGTGGCTTTGGTTGGTGGGTTCTGTACTTAGCGGCTTGGTCTCTTGGCCGCCGGCGTCTTCATCTGATGGGTTCGTTCCTAGCTGTAATCGGTCCTGGTTGTCCCTTTGATTTGGATCGAGGGCTCTGAAATATGGTCATCTTCCTCTGGGCTCTCAGATCTTATCTCCCACTCTCTCTCCGGGTGGGCTCTATCGACGCCCTCGGCTGTAATATCTGACCGAGCTTGTGCCGTCGACTGCCTTGCACTCCCCCTCGGCGATATCGGTTGCCCATGGTAACCTCGGTCTAGAAACTCCAGCCCTGTCCGGCCCTGTGCTCGGCCCTGTGCTCGTCGATTGCCATCGCCGATGGCCTTCTAGCTCGGTTGGCACTGTCAGAAACCTCTCTCTTTGCTTCTTCCTCCCATTCGGTGGTTGGCAATGGCGATAACCTCCTTTCCCTTTTCTACAAGGTCGAGCAATGTGGCTTCCCCTGGGCCCGGGTCTGTTCTTTGGGCCCAAGGTCTTGCCTTGGGCCCGAAGCTGGCTCGGGAAAATAAAGGGAAAAAAAACCAAAAAATAAAAATTAATTAAAAACATACAGTGTTTGGATTTCTCTATTAATACCTCGGTTTATATTTAGATATATATATTCTCAGTTTTATATATTTACATATAAATTGAATTAAAAATAAAAATAAAAATCCCAAAAGGGTTATATATATAATTTATAAATATCCCGAAAGGGTTTGCGTGCTTTTATTACATGCGTTGTGTGGCTTTGCGTTTTGGCGGGGTCGAGCTTTCTCTTCCGCTGATGGGGTTTTGGCTGCTGGAGTCGGGACGAGCATTAAACCCCCCCCCCCCCCCCCAACAAAAATTAAAACGACGTCGTTTTGTAATTGAGTTTAGGTTTTTGATTTCAGGCTTCCCCAGAATGCCCGAGAGTACGAGGGGCAATAGAGAACCTCTACGCTCAGTCGCTCAGGCAAGAGAAATCCGAACTGGTGAGGGCGAGGCGGCGAGGGCGAGCGACGTTGATGGTGGGCCGGTGGCCGCTGGTGCCTTGCGACTCGACTGGTGATGGGTGAGTGGTGTCAGACTTGAGACGTGGGGCAGGTGTGACTTGCGAGCCTACTAGAGTGCGATCTCGTCACTTGAAGTGCGATTCCGAGGCTTGAGACTTCCGATTCCGAGGCTTCAAGGAGCAAAAACTTGTAATTTTGGCTAATTGTCTGATTTGTTGAAGTGTTTTGAGAAATTGTTAGATTGAAATGAAATTGTTAGATTAGGGTTTGAGTTGTTCGATTAGGTTTGAAATGAAATTGATAGATACTTATATTGAAATGAAATTTAGGTCTTATTTGTTGAATTGATTTAGGTTTGATAGGATTTTGTTGAAATGTTGAATTTATTTAAAAAATTGGAATGACATCTATCGTTAGATTAAGATTTGAGTTTATGAATTGGTTTTATTTCATTAATTTTGTTTGTTTTGTTTTTTGTTCATTAATTCGTTTGGCAATTTTAGTAGGTCGAATGCACTCCGACTTGCAAAATTGTATCCACAAGACTTCACTTATATTCAGCTTGATGAACTTCGAGATCAACTAGATGCATGGATTGTTCACATGAGGGATGCCAAGAACTTCAATGGGTTGCAAGGTATTGGAGATGTTGTTAAATTGATGGTTCGAGTAGGAATTGACAGTGTTTCCCCCCTTGGCTTATCGGCTTTTAGAGTTGATTTTGATGTTACCAGTTGCAACTGCACCAGTTCAAAGGGCGTTTTCTGCAATGAATATTGTGAAGACAGATTTGCGTAATAGGATGTCGGATGATCACCTATTCGATAATCTTATTTGCTACATTGAGAGGGAGATCTTTAACAGCATTGACAATGAACCTATTCTACAACATTACCAAGCTATGAGGACACGCAAGTTGGATTTACCTCCTCTATCATCGGTCTAAACTTGAATTATGTACCATTAAACCTCTTAATATGCATTTTATTTCAAAATTTGACCTTATTTGTAAACTTGTATTGTACGCCATTTTGTGGTTATGAACAATGTTGTTTTAATTGGCGTGTTTGACTCTCGGGTTTGATCCTCTATTTGTAAGTGTTAATTCCGCCCCCCCCCCCTCTCTAGCGAATCATGCGGCCGCCACCGCGTGGTGGTGTGTATTGTAGTGATTCCACTTTACGAATTGACTACTTCCTTGGTTTCGTCCTCACTGCCCACAGGATAATCGGGTCCTGATGTGTCACTAGCTTGCGGTGCTACTTTTGGTGGTGCTTTGCTTCATCTTCCATTTTCGTCCTCACCTTGTTTGTTTTTGTTGGTTTTGCATTGTTTTTGTAGAGCTCTCTTGCCTGTATTATGCACCGCTTTGTATTTTCTTTGCTTTGACGGTTCACCGTCTGCCGATCTTATCAGCCATCGAGGTTCAGACCTATCTGACCTCGAATTATTACCTAATAAAAAAAAATCCTCTGAGCATACCTTTACAATAAACCCACCAAATAAACTTACGCTAACTTGACGACAACAATCATGAGTACACGAGTGTATCTTAACGGCACACGTAACATGTCAAAACCTCTCAAATTTCAAACCACACAGTTTCACACCCACCCTGTTAAATAAAATAATATAATAACCCTAACACAATCTATAGGAAAATAGGGAGGTATAAAATGGGTGATAATATCTTCACCGTTAATTTTTACTATTTTCACCGCTAATCGCCGCATAGGTTTACAGTGGCTTTAATGACAATCAACGAGGCCACCGCATAGGTTCACTGATACGGGGTTAGCCGTGAGATGGTCCGATCTTCGACAACAAGCAAGAAACTCAAAGAAAGATTCAGGAAACCAAGAACGCAGCAAAGAAACAATCAAGAAACGCAAGAAACATCAAGAACCAAAGGCTGTTTGATGTCGACAGGAACAAGACTCAACAAGATTATGCAAGACTCGATAAAGAACAATAAAGACTCAAAATTTAGATGCAAGAATTGAAAGACACGACCTGATAAGGACTGATGTGATCTATATAGAACAAGATAGAGACTCTAGGCTTCCGTAGAAGGTAGGAACCAATACCAATGACTATATAACCCGCCTCTGCAACCCTACACAACCAAGCGGACAACTTGAAGGCACAAGGAGGGGGCTTGTGGATACTAGGATCATCAAGTCTTGCGAAGTTGATGAACGACAAAACAAACCAAGCTAGATCAATACCAATATTTGCAATTGAAGAGCACAACTCTATTCAATCGACAACCACTCATTGTGTTTCACACAATTTGAGAAGAACTAAATTCTATTCATTGAAATCCAACTGATTTACAAAGCATGTATCGAAATATATAGATGTCTATGGCTGTTCATGGGCCGGCCTAAGCTTCTAAGAAGATAAAAAGAAGATACACAATGATTTAAAGGAATTAATAAAATAACCTCTAAAGTTTCCTAAAATAACTTTATACTAAAAATAAAAAGAAGATACACAATCCTTTATACTAAAAATAGTAGCATAAAGGAGCTGATTTTCGTTCCAAACAGTACAGCTTGCAAAGATGTTGATTTTCGGCCAAGATCCATGTTGAATCTGGAAAAACCTTCAACAACAAAGTTGTAGATCTGTTCGTCCTCGTTCCAACAAGGTATGGCACGCCTCAATCCGATAAATATTGAATCCGTACGACCCATTTTACAGAGACGTCGAAAAGCTGTCAAACTGTTGAACGAATGTAAAACGTCATTTGCACTTTGGACCTTCTCCCAAGGTGGAATCTTCTTCTTCCTCTTGAGAAGGACATCATCCGAAGGTGTCTTGGATGGTCCCGCATCAATCTCCCTTTCTTGAAAAGGATTCGTCCTCGAATCCAACGTCGTATATGATTCCGCAAAGGCATCTACACGAGCTCCTGGATCGAAAACCTTATGCCCATTGAAACTCGTCTGAAGACCGAATGTTGTAGGGATTGACCACTCCTTGATGTTTAGTGTCTCAACTTCGTCAACTTGTAGGCCATTAGAGCGCTCTACAAAATCAAGAAATGAAACGTGATTAATGCATAATTCATATTGCATATCATCTTCATGATGGTCTAACTTAATATGCACTTTAGCTTGGTCATTAATCCCTAAGTTTCCATCCAATGCTAGCAATAGTAGAAGAATTTTCACCATCAATAGTCGAATTAGAAACTTTGCCTTTCTCTAAGCATTTAGTATGACATAAATTTTTTGTTTGATTATTATCACAAGGCATAGGGTGAACATTTAAATTAATCAAAGAATCATCATGCTCATATTCAATGCAATCATCATGGTCATAGGCAAGTAATTTAACATTTTGATCATTATTATCAACATGCTCTTTAATTTCAGCAATAAGAGAATTATCTATGCTAGAAGAGACATTACGTTGAGTAGAAATAGGATGTGTTTCTTCCTTTTCAATTGGTGGCACCTCATCTCTAGGTGGGACTCCTTGTATGAACACCGTATTAGAGCCAAAACGCTGAAACTCTATTGCCGCAAGGCTGTTTTC
Organism: Persicaria tinctoria; assembly: GCA_037127255.1. Classification (NCBI taxonomy): domain Eukaryota; kingdom Viridiplantae; phylum Streptophyta; class Magnoliopsida; order Caryophyllales; family Polygonaceae; genus Persicaria; species Persicaria tinctoria. The sequence goes on along the minus strand of JBANSL010000004.1, from coordinate 22,895,886 downwards.
CATACTAGCTATGTTGGCATTCATCTTAGCTATGTTCCCCATGAAGGTATTGTACCAGTCATTGCCCTGGCTATTAGACATCGCAAATAAAGACAAACAAAGAACTATGTGAAAGGTTAGAAAAATATAAGCAAACTCACAATGTGTTTCGCTCACACTCCCTCTCTAATTGGTATGTCACGCTTGTTGGGGCAATCCGCCTTGGGCAAATCAACACTCAAGCCAAGAACTTAACAATCAAAGTATATGTATGAGAGAATGAATGAAACAAGACTCAAGATTGCACTTAAATGGGGGTCAAGAGCAATCGACGACAACAAGGAAGTACTCGACAGTAGCTTTGAGCACTCGAGACAACACAATTGAGCACTCAGCAAGGGCTGTAGTACTCGACACAAGTAAGAGAACACTCGACAATGGTAAGATCAACTCGATATTGACACAAGAGCACTCGAACAGCAAGAACATGCACTCGACTCAAGCAATAGACACACAAGGAGTACTCGATAAAGAGAGAAAGGTACTCGACACAGCAATGAGAGAACTCGATGTGGCTGAGATCTCTCGACAGAACAGCAATAAGCAACAAGAAGCACTCGAAATCAGGAGAAAGTGCTCGACAATGCGGTAAAATAAAAGCAAATAGAAGAAACACAAGGAAAGTTTAGAAATTTACCTCTTTTGATTGAAAACCTTAAGTTAGGATTTTGTAGTTGCAAGGGTAGGTTTCAAGATTGTGTTTATGAGGTAATGAATATATGTCGATCTAGGGGTGTAGAATTTCACCAAGGTGATCCCTTAAAGCTTTCTTGCACTAGATCAATCAACACTTCTTCTTCTCTTTTTTTTTGACTTACTTTTTCCCCTAGGTGAATTTTATCCTCCCTAGGTCCAATCCTTTGAATTTCTTTTTCGTTCTTTTGGAATTTTTGAACTGATTTTTTTTTTTTTTTTTTTTGAACCTAATGCAAGAACTTACAGTAATAACACAGGGAAAAACGAAAATAAAAAAATAATGGTGAAAGAAATAAAATTCAGCCCTAAAGAAATAGATATAGATAAGGGTTTGTTTATCTTTGGTAAGTAGATCTAGGCGTGGCCACGGGTCAGACCCGGCGGGTCGACGGGTTCGACCCGCCCGGTCAAGGGTCGGGGGAGGGCGACCCGAACCCTAACCCGGGATTTCCACGGGTTGGCGGGTTCGGGTCACCCGGCGGGTCATCGGGTCGACGGGTTGACCCGCCGGGTCGACCCGACGAGTTGGAACCCGGGTTGGACGGGTTTGCACTTGTTTCGGACTTCGGAATCTGAATTGTCGGATCGGATTTGTCGAGAAAGGGAACGGGAATTGAACGCCTATGTGTTTGACAAATATCCTTTCGTGTTCACAAGGCTCTTTAGTCTTTATGTACAAAATACAATATGTAATATTACATCTTATAATTTTCAAAACTAAAAAGTCTACTACTTATAACTCTATAAGTTTTACAAATTACAAAAACGTTGTACAATTTTTGTATTAGGGAGTGTTGGGGGGGGGGGGGGGGGAAGGAAGAAGGGCTTGAATCGATTTCCTGACTGCCTACGTATCCTCCCGGGGGTGAGGAATCAAAGCCCACGTAGTTCTTTTACCTGTATGTCTGAACCCCGGCTCGGTTACCTCCTCTTCTAGTCTTCTTGATCGTCGGATCCTCCACCTCCTAAACCATATGTGACCGCGCCATGAATGGAGCTCCCAACGGACTCTGTCTCTATTCCGTCTTCATCCTCGGAATCAGTCCCCAAGTTGTTCTTCTGCATCCGCATCTCTGCCTTCTTCCAATCTGCAAGGCAAACTTGGGCTTCGAGGTTCTCGGGAAGCAACCTTGATCTCTTCTCCGAAAGAATCTGACCTCCGCGACTGAAAAGCTGCTCGACGGCTACGGTGGAGCAAGGTGCCCCAAGTATTTGTCGGGCGATTACCTGCAACGTCGGGAATCTTTGTCTTTTGGGACGGCTCCACCACTCAAGGACATCGAAATCTTCCTCTTCATCGCTGAGAAAATCAAAGTTAGTAGACAAATATTCGTCGAGCTCCGAGTGGGGGCTCGACGAAGATCTCGACCTCTTTGACCCAAAGATATCTCGGGCAAGTGCCTTAGTTCTAGCGGTGATGCTGGTTCGTGACCCGCTTGAACTGGAAGGCACTGGAGGACGACCGGAGGGCGCTCTATTGCCCGTCGAATATTCAGTATATAATTGTTCTAACAATCCTCTAACTCTAGCAACAATAATTGTAACATTGCAATCAGGATCATCCACAATTCCTAAAGTCGGATAATATATAGTTTTCTAAAAACAATTGAACTCCGTTTAATTTATATCTAGGGTCGAAACAACACGCTACGAGGAAAATCTCGGGTATAAATTTGTAATATGCGATCCATTTCTGCCGCATCCCCATAGTTGCTTGGGAAATGGAAGGTGTGTTAACTCCGTCTTGAAGGGCTATTGCTACGTTCATTGCAACAAAACAAAAAACATTTGATGTAGGCATGTAAACGTGGGAAAACGTCCGAGTTGCGTCGTAAAAAACTTTGAAAACCTCCACAACGTCCTGGGCCTGAGTCCACACATTGGCAAATATGTGTGAGTCCGGGATGTGTAGTGTTGCAAAACCGGAAAGAAGTTCCTTGTAAGCGATTGAATCGTAAATCATTGTGTAAGTGGAGTTCCACCGAGTGCAAACGTCCTTGGGGAACGTTTTTGGGCGGGTTTGGTGGCTACGACAATAAGCGCTCCATTGTTGGAGAGGCTGTTTGCTTCGCGAAAGTGCCCGCAAAACAAATCAAATTGGTTCAACAACACCTTGTAAATATAATAAACCATTTTGAACACATGAGTTTAAAATGTGAGGGGCGCAACGGATGTGGAAAAACTTGCCGCCTATCGCGGGCTGACAGTTTTGGATTAAATCGGGGATAGATGCGGTGTTGGAAGAAGCGTTGTCAAAACCGATACTAAAAACTCTTTTAGTTAATCTATATTCTTGTAAAACCGTTAAAAGGACACTTGCTATGTTTCGTGCCGTGTGTGCTTCGTCGAAAACTCGAAAAGCTAAAACACGTTTGTGCAATTGAAAACGTTGATCAACCCAATGGCAAGTAACACCCCATGTATGAGTGATGTTGCCAATGGTCGGTCCAAATGTCACTACAAATCGAAACATGTAAATCATTGTTTTTTTTTAAATATTCGATTAATTCATTTTTACGGGTGTTATACCGTCTAAGTATTTTCCTCTTAACCGTGTTTCGACTAATACCTTGCCATGCATGTTGAACATTTTGTGTAATAAATTCATTGAAACATAAACGTTGTGAAAAACTATAAGCTAAACCTTCGGCAGCTATCATTTCCGCATATTGATCATGACAACTACGATAATCATAAGACCATAAACCAGGGGGTTGAGAGGAAGAAGATGCGTACCCGGTTAGTTGAGTTTTCCCTTTGGCGAGGCCGAGCTTCTCGGGATGCTTCGAACGGATATGGCGACCGTAGTTCCCATATCCGCCTCCCTTCTTGTGCTTGTAGACCGTGGAGCAAAAGTTGCACTTGGCGGTGCAACTCGATTCCTCCCAAGCCGGCTCCCTAGGACCCTTCGTGAACCAATACTTGAAAGTAGCGGCTCGAACTTCCGCTGTAGTAATAGGGTCGCCATCGGCTGGAGTTCCTTGGCTCCCTTCGGCGGGGAACCCGGACTCTTGGGTCGGAATCGTCGGAGTTCCGGCTTGGGGGGTCCCATCGGCCTCGAGCTCAGCCTCCTCTTCCTCCTCGATCTCGTCGAAGTGGTCGGCGAGTAGAGCATCATCTCGATGACGTCGGGATCCGCTCGCTGCCGAGACCGATGCACTTCGACGAAGGCTTGGTGCCGCCGCCGGGTTCGAGCCGCCTCCTCCGACACTCGGGGTCGATGAAGATGGGGCTCCACTAACACTCTTGCGACCCCTAGTAACTCGGTTAGTAGCTCGGTTGATGAAACCCGACATGTTGAATTGAAGAGACTTAGGAGATTACGAGAGACAAGATCGAGCGATTAGAGAGCGATTAGAGAGATTAAGATGAGATTAGAGGAGATGAGTGAGGTGTGGGTTGGAATTGGGAGGGAAAGGGGCTATTTATAGAGCGAAACCGAGCCCTTTCCCTCCAATATAGTCGTTGGGCAACGGTCGACCTGCCGGGTCCAACGTTCGACCCGGCGGGTCGACCGTTGGAAATGTAGCCGTTGCCCTCGATTCAATTTTTTTTTTTAAGTTGCACTTGGGTGGTGTTTGGCTACTAGTTAACTAGCTTAACTTTTAATTAAATTTATATGTTAAGTTTCCAATATATTTTATGTAGATTTTTATTTTTTGAACATTTTAAATGTAATATATAATGTTTAGGTAATTTTTTTCTAAGTTGTTAGGTAATTAGTAAAAATATTATCTTATAAAACAATATTCTTTGAATCATTCAAACACAAGTTTATTGTAAACCGAAAGACGAATACACGTTTACAAATCACGACTCACATTCACCGATTCACATAACATAACATAATAACATAAAAACGTAAAACATAAACTTACTACATTACTACAATACTCACTACTTATTATTAAGATTTAGGACATAGGAATAATAGACTAGTTTTTACCACCACTCGTTCCACTCGAGCACGAAGCGCCATCGTTCTTTATCTTCTCGGGGTGCTTTTTGGTGATGTGAGACTTCAAATTACCATTGCCAAGGTTATTCCGCATCTTGTACCTTTTAGCACAATGACGACAAACGGCTACGAATCATCGATCGGCTTGCACATCCGCCTTATCGTAGTGATCTTGAAACAACGCCTCTTTGAGGTTGTCACCGGACATGATTACAACGTACGAGCTTCTGAAAATCAAATTGATAGGTGATTGATGGATTGGATGGGATTTTTGATAGGAGGAGTCGGATATTTATATCCCCGAGTCTACTAGCCGTTACAACGGCTATATTAAAAAAAACACACCTCCGACCTGTGGGTCCCACCACCAACGGATAGTTTTTTAAAATAGGGCGACCCGACGGGTCACGGGTCACGGATCTCCCGACCCTAACCCTAACCCGCTACCCGTCCCTACCCGCCAATCCGCCAACCCATCGGGTCGTACAGGTCAACGACCCGGCGGGTCACGGGTTGACCCGTAACCCGTGGCCACGCCTAAGTAAATATATCTATGCCTTTTGTGATATATGATAGATAATATGGAATTAATCTACCACAAAAATCAGAATTTTAAATAGGCAAAAATAGATAAATGGAAATAGATAAAAGATAGAACAAAAGATCCAAAGATAGAATAAACTAGGGTTTGTTGTGGTGTAGTAGGAATCGACCAAGCAAGACTATGGGGACAAGAACTGCCGCCGGCTAGGGTGTTGCACAAGGGCTGTGCACACGATGGTCGACTCCACGGTCTCGGCTAGGCTATGTGTTTGGGCTAAGCAACCACAACAATCACAAACAAAAGATTAGTGCAATAATCAATTCAAGAATGCAAGAAGTAAAAGAGCAAAACAAGAAAAGGACTGTTTTTGTGGGTTTTTGTGTTTATAATAAAGAAAAGACTCAATCTTGAAGTCGGAAACCAAAGCTCTGATGCCAATTTGATACGGGGTTAGCCGTGAGATGGTCCGATCTTCGACAACAAGCAAGAAACTCAAAGAAAGATTCAGGAAACCAAGAACGCAGCAAAGAACCAATCAAGAAACGCAAGAAACATCAAGAACCAAAGGCTGTTTGATGTCGACAGGAACAAGACTCAACAAGATTATGCAAGACTCGATAAAAAACAATAAAGACTCGAAATTTAGATGCAAGAATTGAAAGACACGACCTGATAAGGACTGATGCGTATATAGAACAAGATAGAGACCCCAGACTTCCGTAGAAGGTAGGAACCAATACCAATGACTATATAACCCGCCTCTGCAACCCTACACAACCAAGCGGACAACTTGGAGGCACAAGGAGGGGGCTTGTGCATACTAGGATCATCAAGTCTTGCGAAGTTGATGAACGACAAAACAAACCAAGCTAGATCAATACCAATATTTGCAATTGAAGAGCACAGCTCTATTCAATCGACAACCACTCATTGTGTTTCACACAAGTTGAGCAGAACTAAATTCTATTCATTGAAATCCAACTGATTTACAAAGCATGTATCGAAATATATAGATGTCTATGGCTGTTAATGGGCCGACCTAAGCTTCTAAGAAGACAAACAATGATTTAAAGGAATTAATAAAATAACCTCTAAAGTTTCCTAAAATAACTTAAGAAAAAGAAATACTAAAAATAGTAGCATAAAGGAGTTGATTTTCGTTCCAAACAGTACAGCTTGCAAAGATGTTGATTTTCGGCCAAGCTCCATGTTGAATCTGGAAAATCCTTCAACAGCAAAGTTGTAGATCTTTTCGTCCTCGTTCCAACAAGGTATGGCACGCCTCAATCCGATATATATTGAATCCGTACGACCCATTTTACAGAGACGTTGAAAAGCTGTCAAACTGTTGAACAAATGTAAAATGTCATTTGCACTTTGGATCTTCTCCCAAGGTGGAGCCTTCTTCTTCCTCTTGAGAAGGACATTATCCGAAGGTGTCTTGGATGGTCCCGCAGCATTGACGGTGGCCTCCGCCATACTTTGCGGTTGGTTAAGGTGTATACAGACCCACCGCATAAGTTGGCGGTGGGTCTTGGATGACGCATATTTGGGGGGTTGGTGACCGGACAGGATCGGACCATCGCCATAATGGTTCAAAACCGTCGCCATAACCCACCGCCTGTGTATACAATGGGTTTGAACCATCGCCATAACCCACCGCATGTGTCAAGGATGGTGTGGCACTTGATCAGACCAAACTTTGTTTAAATCTGGCATGATTAATACTAAACCTGTTGATATGAAATTATGTGAGGGTTGCATTTATGGTAAGAAATCTAAGCATGGTTTTCCTAAGTCTTCTTATGTTGCAAATAAACCTCTAGAGTATGTGCATTCTGATTTGTGGGGTCCTGCTCAGATTGATACTATAGGAGGTAGAAAATATTTCATATCTTTTATAGATCATTACTCCAGAAAGGTGTGGGTTTACTTGCTTAAATCAAAAGCTGAAGCTTTTGATGTGTTTAAGACTTGGAAATTGCTTGTTGAAAATGAATCTGACCATAAGCTGAAATATTTAAGGACTGACAATGGCTTAGAATTTTGTAATCATGCATTTAATGATTTTTGTAAGCATCATGGTGTTAAAAGGCATTTCTCAGTCCCTGGTACACCTCATCAAAATGGTATAGCTGAGAGAATGAATAGAACCTTGCTTGAAAAAGCAAGGGGAATGTTATTCAATGTTGGGATGAAATCTTATTTATGGGGTGAAGCTGTCAACACATCTGCTTACCTCATAAATAGGTACACTTCTTCTGTTGTGGGGTTTAAGAGACCCCACAGCAGATGTGGTCTAGGAAAAAGCCTGACTTGACATACCTTAGGCCCTTTGGATGCACTGCCTACACACATGTGTCACAAGGCAAGTTGCGACCAAGGGAGCAAAAGGCAGTCATGCTAGGATATATTCCTGAGGGCACTAAGGGTTACAAGATGTTACCGATACAACCTCATGGTTTTAAAGTGATAACTTCAAGAAATGTGACTTTTCATGAAGATGCTTACCATTATAAAGCTGAGCTGACAAAGTCTGATGAGTATGCAAGTACCCCTGAAGTAGTTGAGGATGACCCTACATTCTTCTTACCTCATGAAGCCAACCAACCTCCAGGTGATGAGGTTGGTTGGCTCCTCTCATGGTGGGGAGCAAAAGCCAGAGCCTCTTTCAAGCCAAGATGAAGGCCATTCAAATGACCACAATGAGCAGGAAGATCATTCTGATGATCAAAATGAAGGGCATTCACCCCACCAATCTGGTGGGGAAGTAAGTTCATCTTCCTCTCTATCTAACTCTCAGTCTGAAGAGTCCTCTGTGAATGATACGTCTGTGCATAATCATGATCTCAATAATTATCAACTCGCTAGAGATAGAGAGCCTAGAGCAATTAAACCTAACATATGGTATATTAATTTTGCTGAATTAGAAGATGTTGATTTGGTGGAGTTTGCCTTCATTTCTGCTGAAATTGTTAGATCCTATACTCCTGAAACCTTTGACCAAGCTTTACAAAATTCAAACTAGTATTGGTTGAAAGCTATGCAGGATGAGTCACAATCTATGCTTGCTAACAAAACTTGGGTATTGGTTCCTAAACCTAAAAATGTCATGATTATAGATTGTAAATGGGTGTACAAGTTAAAGGAAAGTGTTAAACCTAATGAACCGCCTAGATACAAAGCTAGACTTGTGGCTAAGGGTTTTACACAGAAAGAGGGAATTGATTACAATGACATATTTGCACTAGTGGTTAAGTATAAAACACTGAAGTTAATGCTTGATGTTTCCACTGTGCATGATTGGGATTTAGAACATATGGATGTCAAAACCGCTTTTCTTCATGGTGACTTGCATGAAATCTTTTACATGAGACAACCAAAATGATTTTTTGATACTTTGAAACCCGATTATGTGTGTCTTCTTAAGAAATCTATATATGGTTTAAAGCAAAGTCTTAGGCAATGGAACTTGAAATTTGATTCTTGCATGAGGAAAGTTGGTTTTCTGAGAAGTAGTTATGACACCTTGTTGTAGGAGAAAATCGAGTTTAATAAATAAAAATAAAGTTCAAGACTTCCTCCCGTTGTAGTCGAAGGTAGTCATGATCGATCCTCGAGGAAGCGTGTCAGCGGATCTCAGATAGCTAGGCGAATCACGTTGAGAAACCAACTCAGAGTACTCGACCTCGACTATGGTGTAGTCGACATGGGTCTCGCATAGTCGATTTCGAGCAGAAACAACGAATCAAGGCAAAAGGAGTAGTCTACGTCGAGTAGGTGGTCGTAGTCGAGTACCTGCAGAAACACAAATGGCAACGATCTCGCTTGATCGAGTAATTAGTGGTCGACGTCGAATAGGTTAGTGGAAGTCGAGTAGAATGCAGAAACGTAACGAAAGCTAGGGTTTGTAGATTTCGAAATAAACAAATATTAAAGAAGACTTCCAAGATCGGGGTTTGCAACAATGATAACCAAATATGCATAAGGCAAGATAAAGAGAGATAATCATGCAATCACATCAAATGATCAAGCTTTCGCATTTTCCAACAATTAGACAACTCTTTCAAGAAACCTTAATTGTATCTATCAATTTTATGTTTATAATCCAAGTTGTTAACCTGAATCTCTATTAATTAGGTAATAAACATAACAAAGATATTGGATGATCAAAACATAATAGAAGTCGAATCTTTACCTCAGACATGCATGGCTATCGTCGGGCTCACCCCGACCCTAGAAGTAGGTGGACTACTCGCTCTTCATCATAGGGAAACTCATTAATAATAAAAGAAAACTAAATTGCATTAATAAAACAAAACAAAACTTACAATCGATCGAAGCCAATTCCACTCTCGCCAAATACAACTTCTCTTGGCTCCAAACTCTCTCTCCTAACTCGCTAACTCTTGTGTTCTCGCTGAATTGGAATGAATGAAAAACTAGCCCCATGGGCTTTATTTATAGGGCTTAATCCTTGATAATCAAGAAAAGCAAACTCTATCTAATCCTAAAGATATAATTTTGGATAAAACAAAGATAAATATAAAAAGGTAACAAATAAATCTTCATGTGGTAGATAACTCCTCTTCCATAGATAGATCTTGATAAAATCTGGATGGAACCGGTCTTGCTTCGTGCCCAAGTGGTCCACACATCCTCGGATTGGCCCAATGGACTCACATCCCAAAAACAGCGTAGTCGACGTTGACCAGAGTAGTCGATGTCGAGTAGTCTCCTCGATCTCGGGTGATCTTCAGAGCTCTCGAGTAGCCTTCTTCTCGTCGAGCTTGGGTAGTCTTCCAGTTCTAGTCGACATCGAGTAAAGTACTCGACGTTGAGTACTCTTCACGGCTCCACGAGTGCTTCTCTCCTCGTCGAACTCGAGTGGGTCTCTGTAGTGGTCGACGTCGAGTAACGTACTCGACGTCGAGTAGTCGTCGTGCTCGAGTGATCTTCGTCTTCAGTCTTTGACTTGGTTTTGCTCCCAGCTACAGTCGACGTCGAGTAGTATCCTGCTTTCGTCTCCTCGTTTTGGTTTCGTCCCGGAATGGCTCTAAATTCTGCAAAATCAAACCAAAACTCGTGTAGACATCTATTTATGGCAAATAAGCTTATACTACACAAATTCAACATATTCCCAACCCGAAATATGCAAAGTACTTATAATAAGGAGCTAAAATGTTCATAAAAACATGGTTACTTTAGTGGACATCAAATCACCCGATACTTAAGCTTACTTGTTCCCAACCAATAACTTGGATGGTCATTATGGGGAAACCTGCAAAAAAACTCTCAACATAGTGAATTCATTGTTATATTACCCCACACTCAATTGCCATCCTTGAAAAAGTACCTAGAGTCTACAAATATGTCCCTGGGAATGAAAAGCAATTTCTCAGCACAAAAGGAGGTTATATAAAACAATTTTCTATGACAAAGTGGCAATAATCAAGAGGACTTTATTTAAGCTCAAAAAGGAATAGATAGGTAAAAGGCTAAAGGTGGGCAATTTTTGGCCATGTGGTGTTACATCCATGGAAATGAAGTATTTCCAAACTTTCTTTACCGCATTCCTTCTTCATAGGATTCCTCACCTTTCACTTATTCGCTCAATGCTTTTTTCAATAATAATGCTTTTACCTCTCTATCCTCAGCACTGCCTTCTTGCGAGTCACAAACATGGGTGTCATGAATGACCCCGGATACTTAGTGCTTTGGACTCCTTACTTTGGTGTCCCATCCGGCGGAACTATTATCTCAACGCATGCAAGGTCGATCTACCTTTATCTCCTGAGGTGGTCGGATTTTCTTTCACTCATTAAATTTTCCATAAAATTGAAACTTTCCTACCAAACTCCAATAATGATATAACAACACAACAAACCATATAATATCTCCATAAAATGATTACCATTCTCAACATAATCCCCGGATAGGGCATAAGGTAAAAATGGACAATATAAGGCATATGTGGAGCAATATTGATATAAAGACAAGTAAGGCTCATAATATGGCTTTTGTGATGCAATTAGGCATAGGTGTGGCTACGAATAAGAAAATGAGCATATATGGAAAATATAAAGTCTTTCATCCTCTTATTGTGCAACATGTCAAAAACAACATCAATTTACCTCACCTTTTTGGTTTTACCTAAAAAATCGCACTTCATTGAGACTTTCTCTTTTCTAGGCAATCTTGTGCTATAATTCTAATGAATCTAATTTTGCATCGTCGAGTCTTGCTTTAACTTCCATGACTCTTTTCTTTAAACAATTTACAAGATTTGAGAGATGTCTCATAAAACAAACTTTGGGCTAAGCAATTAAGCATAAAAACAAACAATTTACCCAAAATTTACCATGTATAACCAAAATATAACCAAAATCAAGAATATAATATTGATAATAAGCTTTTTCCCCCACCCCATACTTAGAATATACAGTGTCCCCACTGTATAAATCAATATAAAACGAGGTAAAGGAAGGAGCTCACCGAATAATGCGTCGAGGAGTCAAAACAGGGGCCGTTGAGTGGAATGGAGGTAGTTGACGTCGAGTAGAGTACTCGACGTCGAGTACAGTTATGCAGTGTCAAGTGAAAGGTTGAAGTCGAGGATGCTCCTGGGTGGTCGACGTCGAGTAACCTACTCGACGTCGAGTAGATCTGTGTGCTCGACCCTCCTTGTAGTCGACATCGACTTGGCCTTAGTCGATTTCGATTGTTTTGTTAGGGACTTCTTCTTCCCCTCTTCGCGGTCATTTATGCTTCTCCACCTGAAAATTGTTAGGTTTCACACGAAGACAAGAGTTTCCACATAAAGTATTCAAAACCAAAACCAAAAGTTTTAATGTCTTAAAAGAAAATTTTAAATGTTTTATGTACATGCTCTAGATTTTAGAGTCCCTAGGCCGAATTCTTCGTTTGCGCTTAGGAACCCTTAATGTGGGGCCATCTTGTGTCTGGCCCTTCTCCTGGATCATCTAGGTCCTGATTGTAGTATGCAAGCTCCGCTGATGATTTGTTGTTCGCATAGAATCATTTGCCTTCCTTCTTCTTCTTCTTTCCAGCCCTAATCCTGCGTAGGTTAGCTCGTCACATGGCCTGATCTCCTCTAAAACTCTTATTAAATTTATTATTGGATGGAGAAGATGATGCGGGACAATCCAAGATACCTTCAGACAGATCTATACTTGGGGATGGACCTATGACTCGAGTTCGTGAGAATGTTGTCATCCTCAAGAGGAAGAAGAAGGCTCCACCTTGGGAGAAGATCCAAATGTGCAAATGACGTTTTAGACTCTCGTTCAGAATTTTGATAGCTTTTTGACGTATCAGTAAAATGAGTAGTACAGAGTCAATATTTATCGGATTGGAGCGTGCCATACCTTGTCGGAACGAGGGTGAAGAGATCTACAACTTTGTTGTTGAAGGTTTTTCCAGATTCGACCTAGAGCTTGGCCGAAATCCACATTCTTTGAGCTATCGCTGGTTTTGACGGGATTTTATTAAGTCTTGAACATTATAGTATTTCCTATTTTAGTAACCTTTTTTATTTAAGTTATTTTAGGTAATTTAGAGGTTATTTTATTTATCTCTTTTAATTATTATTTTCTATCTAGAACTCAGCCTTAGGGTTATAAAATAACGGCCGATCTCTTGTAAACACTTCACGCTTCCATTGAATAGAAATTTCCTTTGTGTGAAACACAATGAGAGAAAGTCAATCGATTCGCAGCAGAGCTCATCGATTGCAACTATTGGTATTGTTTTAGCTTGGTTTGCTTTGTGTTCATCAACTTCGCAAGACTTGGTGATCCTCATATCCACGAGCCCCCTCCTTGTGCCTCCAAGTTGTCCGCTTGGTTGTGTAGGGGTTTAGAGGCGGGTTATATAGTCATTGGTATTGGTTCCTACCCTCTTAGGAGGCCTTAGGTCTTTATCTTGTTCTATATAGATCGACTCAGTTCTTATCGGTCGTGTCTTGTTATCAATTTCGAGTCTTGAGTCTTTCTTGCTTCCGTTCTTTAGTTTCTTGCTTGTTTGTCGAAGATCGGGCCATCATGCGGCTAACCCCGTATCAGGAGAGGTAGGGATTGTACCCGATCTTACCTTTTCGTGCCCAAAACAACAATCTTCGGGCTGGAGAATAGTCGACGACAAGTACAGGTAGTCAACGTCGAGTACATGGACCCCATACTTAGGCTTTTGGCAGGTCTGGACCTCAACAGGGGAGGTCGGCATCGAGTGGGAGTACTCGACGTCGAGTGGAGTAGTCGACGTCGACCAGGTGCAGTCGATGTCGAGCAGATTTCTAGTGCTTTCCACCGTTGTTGTTTGCTCGTCCTCGTGGTTGCCTATGCTCTTTACCTCCAGCCATGGAATTTCCTCCTTTAGAGGGCCGAAAGAGAAATCTAAGACCTCGTTACCTATCGTGAAGGTGAGCAATTGCTTCCTGACGCTGATGTTGGCATCTGTTGTAGCTAGAAAAGGTCTACCGAGAATAATAGGGCAAGCAGGATCTTTCGCCATATCTATAACAAGAAAGTCTGCGGGAATATATAACTTACCAGCCTGGACAAGGACATTATCAACCATACCTGTAGGAATCACCACTGTATTGTTCACCATGTATAGCTTGGCATCCACATGCTCTAGTGCTCCTATCTTCACCTTTGACCAGATCGATAAGGGCATGATGCTCACGCTTTCTCCTAGATCACACAGTGCCTCATATCTATGTTGTCCAAATCCCACAGTAATAGAGAACTTACCAGGGTCAGGTTTCTTCTCAGGGAAATCCATCCTTTTGCAGTCACTGGCGATTTCTGTGATTGATCGCTTGTTGCTAAGGATCTCCTTGACGAACTTGACATATGCAGGCATCTCTTGAAGAGCTTATGTAAAAGGAATTGAAACACTTAGTTATTTAAGCATCTTAACAAAGCGTTTAAACCTACCTGCAGTGGGATCTTTCAGCGCCTTGGAAGGGAACAGAAGCCTCTTCTTTCGTTTTGGAGAAAAATCAGCTTTCGGAGGTGATGCAGAGTCCTCGACGTCAAGTGCAGGGTCCTCGACATCGACTACAGGAGTCGACGTCGAGTGTTGTTGATGTGCATAAGTTTGCTCAATGTTGTGTGGCTGGTCGACGTCGGGTGAATCTACTCGACGCCGAGTAGACTGGTCGACATTGACTGGATTCTGCTCGACGTCGAGTGGATATTTAGCTTCGTCTTTCTCCTTTTCGACCTCTGGCTCGTGTAATTGGTGCCCGCTTCTTAACTTTACAGCGGGGACTTGTCCGGATTGCCCCTTAAGATTTGGATCTGTATGCCCAGGGAGCTTTCCAGATGGTCTTGGTATATGTGCCGCAAGTTGACCCATTTGGGTTTCCATGTTCTTTTTCCAGATGTCCATCTCCCCAAATCATGTATTGAGGCTGTGGAGTTGAGTCTGGATGGCGCTGGTGGATTGCTAGTGTTGTAACTGGTTTCTCCTCATCTTGTCGAGGATAATCTGTAGATCATCTTTCTTTTGGTCTCTTTCTGGATGTCCTGAAGCTCTGTATGGCGGGGGGTTCCTAGGGAACCTTGATTCCATTGTGGTTGATAGAACCTTTGGTCCCCCATATGGCGATTGGGAACCCTTGCGTAAGTTACCTCCTCGTGAGTTTCTGCTAACCTAACTTGCTCCGTATATGGGAACTCTGGGGTGGTGTGCCGATGTGAGCCACAATTAATGCAAGGCTGGTTAGCAAATAGAAATTTGACTTGCTTGAGGAGCTTGCGATTCTGATCTTTGTATAACTGCTCCTTGACATCAGGATCAATCTCCTTAGAAGGTTCATATGGGGACATGGATGGGGTTGGCCTTGCATAGGCGTTATCTTCGTAATTCGCAGGTGCCCCATAGGTGTTGTCGAAGTTGGTGAGCCGTTCGATAGATGCGCCCGCCTCTGCTGGTGTATCGATCCCATGCTCGTGCCAACGGCTCCCCAGGCTTTTGTTTGAAAGTTGTAATCTTCTGGCGGAGGAGCGTTGTCTTAGCGGAAGGAAAGAACTTGTTGAGGAACGCATTCCTAACCTCTGCCCATGTTGTGAGGAATTGTGCAGCCAGTCCTTCAAGCCACTTCAGTACTGGACCTGCAAGAGACCAACGAAAAGCTTTCATTCTAACATATTCAAGAGTAGCACCTTCAGAAATAGTCTTACACATGTAAAAAAAGTGGTAATATGAGCAATAGGGCATTCATTAAATCTCCCTTCAAAAGCATTATTTTTAATTTCAGTAAGGAAGGTAGTGTGAATTTCAAAGTCATTAGGAGGGACTAGAATAGCCGATTCAGGCACTATCAGAGTCGGGTGCATGTAATCCTTTGCAATAGTTGGATATAGGGCAAGCTCAGCCTCCGCCTACCTCCTTTGTTCTACTTCGCGCCCAGCGCGTGGTCTCTCAGCGGAGAGAGCAGCATTGCTGGCTACTAGCTCCCTCTGAAGCCTCTCGATCATCTCAGCTTGTGTTTCTACGGTCGCCATGATCCTTTCCAATTTAGAGTGGATGTGTATAAGACATTTCGGATCGTCTAAGGCATCAAGGTCAGGTGGTTGACCAAAACGACGCATACCCCTGCAAAAGAAAACTCAAGGAAAACGTGAAATAAAGCTACATAAGGCGCGATTGATTGCTTCCCCGACAATGGCGAAAATTTTTTGTAGGAGGAAATCGAGTTTAATAAATATAAATATAAATCAAACCAGATTGTGCCCACGCAAATAAAGTTCAAGACTTCCTCCCGTTGTAGTAGAAGGTAGTCAGGATCGATCCTCGAGGAAACGTGTCAGCGGATCTCAGATAGCTAGGCAAATCACGTCCATAAACCAACTCAGAGTACACGACCTCGACTATGGTGTAGTCGACAGGGGTCTCGCACAGTCGATTTTGAGCAGAAACAACGAATCCAGGCAACAGAAGTAGTCGACGTCGAGTAGGTGGTCGTAGTCGAGTAGCTTCGTCGTAGTCGAGTACCTGCATAAACACAAACGGTAACTGATGCGGGACCATCCAAGACACCTTCGGACACACCTATACTTGGGGATGGACCTATGATTCGAGCTCGTGAGAATGTTGTCATCCTCAAGAGGAAGAAGAAGGCTCCACCATGGGAGAAGGTCCAAAGGTGCAAGCTTGATGGGTTGTTCATTTTGAGATTCGTTCAACATTTGACAGCTTTTCGACGTCTCAGTAAAATGAGTGGTACGGATTCAATATTAATCGGCTTTGATCGTTCCATACCTTGTCGGAACGAGGACGAAGATATCTACAACTTTGCTGTAGAAGGTGTTTCCAGATTCGACCTAGAGCTTGGCCAAAAATCACATTCTTTGCAAGCTGTCACTGTTTTGCGCGGGAGTGCAGGTAGGTGCGCGGGCGTGCAACTCTAGGTTGTTGGATGCTGGCCACCGATCTCACATATGGCGAATTTGGGCTTTCTTAAGTTGTTATTTTAAAGACCTTAATTAATTATGTTATTTTAGTTATTTTAGGATTATTTAATTAATTCATTTTATTTATTATTTTTATTAGAAATCAGCCTTAGGGTTATAAGTAGACGGTTGATTCCTCCATTGTACATCAGACGTCTCTTTTTATGAAAATTTCAGTTTGTGTGAAACACAATTGAGAGAAAGTCAATCGACTCGAAGCGTGGCTCGTCGATTGCAACTATTGGTATAGATCTAACTTGGTTTGCTTTGAGTTCGTCAACCTCGCGAGAGCTTGGTGATCCAGGTAATCACAAGTCCCCTCCTTGTGCCTCCAAGTTGTCCGCTTGGTTGTGTAAGGTTGTAGAGAGGGGCTTTATAGTCGTTGGCATTTGGTTCCTACCCTCTTTGGAGGCCTGGGGTCTTTGCCTCGTTCTATTTTAGTTCGAATCAGTCCTTATCGGTCGAGTCTTTGTTTTCAATTTCGAGTCTTTATTCTTGTTCATCGAGTCTTTGCTTCCATTCTTGTTATTTCTAGTTTGATTGTCGAAGATCGGGTCATCCTACGGCTAACCCCGTATCAAATTGGTATCAGAGCTTTGGTTTCCGACATCAAAGTTGTGTCTTTTGTTTCTCTAAACATAAAACCTACAAAAATAGAGTCTTTCTTGTTCTTGGGTTTTACTTCTTGAATTTTTAAATTTGATTGGTACTGATCTTTGTTTGTGATTGTTGTGGTTGCCTTTAGCCCTAAACATATTCCAAGCCGAGGCCATAGCTTCCATTGAAAATTCTATTCGGCAACCGTAGTACGTGGTTGAATTCTTGCTTGAATTGATTGCCTTTTTTTTTTTGCTCAGTTGACAACGTGGTTGAAAGAATTGAAATTCTTAGTTCGGCAGCATTCAAGCCAAATACAAGGGTATTCCTAACCCTAGTTGCTTTCTATATTAGCCTATTTGTTTATCTATTTTATTGCCTTTTTAATTTTGATTTTTGGTAGATTAAATTACTTTTATCTATCATAAATTATAAAAGGCCTTAGATAGATCTACTTACCAAATTTAGCCAAACCATCACCTATATATATATTTCATTAGGGCTATATAAATTTTATTTTCTTTCACCGTAGTTTAAATTTTCAAGAGTCCTTTTTATTTCATTGTTAAGTTTCTTGCATTAGGTAAAAAACAAAAAAAAAAACAGTCCGAAATTTAAAAAAAAAATTACATTCAAAGCTTAGTCCTAGGAGAATAAAATTCACTAGGGGCAAAAGTAAGCTTTCAAAAAAAAAAAAAGCATTGTTGAGATCTAGTGCAAGAACTTTCAAGGACCAATTTTGGTGAAATCATATAGCCCTAGTCGAAATTCTCAAACACATACCTCCCAAACCATAATTTTTTTTTTTAAGCCTTACCTTGCAACTACAACATCCATACTAAGGGTTTAAATCAAAAAGAGGTAAAAATCCAAGTTCTTCTTTTCTTTTCTTTATTTTCTTTTGTTCTTTTTGTGTCCAGTTCTGGTCGAGTGTCATTTGTTCTGGTCGAGTGTCGCTCGAGTGCTCCTCGAGTGTCAGCTGTCGTCGAGTAAAATATAGCCCCTGTCGAGTCCCTTATGTGGCCATTCTTTGTTCTTTCTCTTGATTACTTTCTTTGATTGTTAAGTCCTTGCTTGAGTGTTGATTTGCCCAAAGCGGATTGCCCCAACAAGCTTGTCATACCAATTAGAGAGAATAGTGTGAGCGAAACACTTGTGAGATTGTTTATATTTTTACTAACTGTCACATAGTTCTTTGTTTTTCTTCATTTGACATGTCTAATCTGGGCAACAACATGATTACTAGAGCTGAGATGATCAAACAGTTGGAAGCCGTGAATGAGACATTGGTACGGATAAATGAGAGATTGATGGCAGTAGAGGCACGACATTCTTCTGGGGCATCTACTGGCCCCAAAGGGAGTAATCCTAATTCTTCTCCTCTTAAACCTTTGTACGTTCCTTGCTTTATATGTCAAGGTAGAGGACATGTTATGAAGGATTGCCCAAATAAGAAGACTTTCATGATTAACCACCTAGGCGAAAATAAATCTGAAAATTCTAGTGGTGAAAATGATGAGCATGTTAATAATGATCAGGAGCTTAGTTTACTTGCCTCTAAAGATGATTGCATTGAATATGAGCATGATGATTCTTTGATTGTTCATAAAGTTTTAAGTATTCAACCTATGCCTTGTAATGATAATCAAAGAGAAGATTTGTTTCATACTAAATGCTTAGACAAAGGCAATGTTTCTAATATGATCAATGATGGTGCAAATTGTTCTGATATTGCTAGCCTTAAATTAATTGAAAATCCAATCTTGAAAAAGGATGAAAACTTGCTAGCATTGGATGGAAACTTAGAGATCAATGAAAATGCTAGAGTGGATATTCATTTCGAACCTTATGAAGATGAAATGAAATATGAATCGTCCACTAATCATGTTTCTTTTCTTGGTTTTGTAGAAAGTTCTCATGGTCTCCAAGATGGGCATGAGGTATTTGATCCGGGAGCTCGTGTGGATGCATTTGCAGAATCTTATGCAACCTTGGATTCGAGGTCGAATCCTTTTCAAGAAAGGGGGAATGATGCGGGACCATCCAAGACACCTCCGGACACACCTATACTTGGGGATGGACCTATGATTCGAGCTCGTGAGAATGTTGTCATCCTCAAGAGGAAGAAGAAGGCTCCGCCATGGGAGAAGGTCCAAAGGTGCAAGCTTGATGGGTTGTTCATTTTGAGATTCGTTCAACATTTGACAGCTTTTCGACGTCTCAGTAAAATAAGTCGTACGAATTCAATATTAATCGGATTTGATCGTTCTATACCTTGTCGGAACGAGGACGAAGAGATCTAAAACTTTTCTGTAGAAGGTCTTTCCAGATTCGACTTAGAGCTTGGCCGAAAATCACATTCTTTGCAAGCTGTCACTGTTTTGCGCGGGAGTGCAGGTAGGTGCGCGGGCGTGCGGCGTGGGCGCGCGGGCGTGCAACTCTGGGCTGTTGGATGTTATTTTAGTTATTTTAGGATTATTTAATTAATTCATTTTATTTATTATTTTTATTAGAAATCAGCCTTAGGGTTATAAGTAGACGGTTGATTCCTCCATTGTACATCAAACGTCTCTTTTTATGAAAATTTCAGTTTGTGTGAAACACAATTGAGAGAAAGTCAATCGACTCGAAGCGTGGCTCGTCGATTGCAACTATTGGTATAGATCTAATGTTGTGAGCTGAATCTGCCATGTTTTACAGTAACTTTTATATCGATTTCTGTATACATTGCATTCATTTGGGTTTAGATAGTACAAAATCTATGTAGTTTATGTTTATTTGCCAAATTATGGAATCTACACCAGTTTCTGTTTAATTCGCAGAAATCGAGGCGTTTTACAGCAATTCTACAGAGGGTCGGAAAAGCTCGGAAAACCACTACAGAAGTCCAAGGTCAAAGCAGCGGAACCAGTCGGAGATTCAAGGTTACTCGATCTCGAGTAGGCCTACTCGACCTAGACGAGCCTGTCCGAGCAACCTTGGTCGAGACAAGCCTGATCGAGAGCCAGACCAACCCGAGCTCCGGACCCTACTCGATCTCGACAAGCACTGGTCGAGGTCGACGAAGCCCAGACGCCATGTCCGGAGTCGACAAGGAGAGGAGCCGAGGACGAAGCCGAGGACGACCAGGCGAGACTCGCTGCCAGCGACTCGACTCGCTGCAGCGGACCACTCGCTGCCGCGGAAAACTTCGCTGCCAGCGGAAGAGGCAACTCGCGGAAGCGGAAAGGAAGACCAACCCTACTCGATCTCGACGAAGCTTTGTCGAGGTCGACGAGACGCTGAGTCCAGATCCGAGCTTGCCGAGGAGAGCCACTCGAGGAGACCTAGTCGGCAAGCCACCTTACTCGAGGTCGACTAGGGCTTGTCGAGATCGACGAGCGCCTGAGTCCTTGTCCGAGCCAGTCGAGCACGCCAACCCGAGGAAGCTTTGTCGATGACCTAATCCTACTCGACATCGACTAGCTCTTGTCGAGGTCGACGAGCACTAGTAGTGAGCCAAGTCCGAGCACATCGAGCAGTCCTAGCCGAGGGAGTCCAGTCGACGAACCATGCTACTCGAGGTCGACAACCCCTACTCGAGGTCGAGTAGAGCCGTGTCCAGGAACTTCTCGACGAAGACTTGTCCGAGTGGACGTGGGATTGCTTGGGCGCGAAGGAGTCGACTTGGCCGAAGATCTATCCGATTCCATCAAGTCTATCCATGGGAGACAAGATCTATCACATCATGAAGACTTACCATAATTAGTTTTATCTTTTCCTAGTTGATTTAATTCCATTATGTCTTTTATTTATCTTTTAAAGCCTTTTAGATATAGATAGATATCTTCTTTCCTAGAATAGCTAGGGAATGAAGCCTATAAATAAGGCCCTAGGGGGCTCAGTTTTAATCATTCAATCAACAATTCATTCAAGACACACAATTAGTTAGTTCCACAGAGAAGTTTAGGATCGAGTTCTAAGGTTTTTAGGGTTTTGGCTTTCTGCGAAAGTTGATTGCCGGAATTGTAAAGGCTTTTGAATATAGTTTATGCAAGTTTCTTTTTATACATCAATGTCTGCGATTGCGATGAGGCGTGAGTAGTCCACCCACTTCTGGGGCTGGGGTGAGCCCGACGGTGGCCATGTGAGATGATGCGGTAAAGGTCAGATCTTTTCGTGCAATTCGTCTTCTATCCCTATGAGCATGATTCTTTTGCGAAAGTTGAAGGTGATCCTTGTTTGTATTATTGAAGCGAAAATGATCTTAATGCAACTTGGATTAATTATGTGAAAAAGGGTTAGTAACAATTAGGGTTTATGCGAAAGCCTCTATATGCCTATTTGTTAATGACGAAAGTTATTTGATGGAAAGCATGATCTTTTATGCCTTTATGTGTTACTTTGCATGGTTATCGTTGTGGTGTTGAAACCCTGGCTTTGGAAGTCTTTTAATATATTGAAGTTTATTTCTGTCGAAAATCTGCGTTTGTGTTTAATTCTGCAATTTCTGTCTTTTTTTGTTTCTTGTCGAGATCGAGTACCTCTTGCCGAGGTCGAGTAGCCAATGCGTTGCTTTGCTTTTCGTTTCTGTTTTGCTTTGCTTTTATTTCCTGTTTTGCCTTGTTCTTTGCTTTTATTTTAGTTGCCCTTGCCGGGTTTATTTGTTTCTTTCCTTTCTGTTTCTGTCTTTCTGCTGCTTTGCCTGTGAGAATTTACAACTACCTCAGAACTGCTGACGTGCTTCCTCGTGGATTCGATCCTGACTTTCTCTTACTGCATTGGAGGAGTCTTGTATTTATTTGCTGGGGCCTAAGTCTGGTTTGATCTATTCCGTTATATTTCATACTTGATTCACTCCTTGCAACATCTAACTTGGTTTGCTTTGAGTTCGTCAACCTCGCGAGAGCTTGGTGATCCAGGTAATCACAAGTCCCCTCCTTGTGCCTCCAAGTTGTCCGCTTGGTTGTGTAAGGTTGTAGAGGCGGACTTTATAGTCGTTGGTATTTGGTTCCTACCCTCTTAGGAGGCCTGGGGTCTTTGCCTCGTTCTATTTTAGTTCGAATCAGTCCTTATCGGCCGAGTCTTTGTTTTCAATTTCGAGTCTTTATTCTTGTTCATCGAATCTTTGCTTCCGTTCTTGTTATTTCTAGTTTGATTGTCGAAGATCGGGCCATCCTACGGCTAACCCCGTATCAAATTGACAAAGACTCAAACGCAGCAATAGAAGACTCGACAAAAGTAATGAAAAGACCGATAGATTGGTTGATTCGAACTAAAATAGAACGAGATGAAGACCCCAGGCCTCCGTAGAGGGTAGGAACCAAATACCAACGACTATAAAGCCCGCCTCTACAACCTTACACAACCAAGCGGACAACTTGGAGACACAAGGAGGGG
Source organism: Persicaria tinctoria (assembly GCA_037127255.1). Classification (NCBI taxonomy): domain Eukaryota; kingdom Viridiplantae; phylum Streptophyta; class Magnoliopsida; order Caryophyllales; family Polygonaceae; genus Persicaria; species Persicaria tinctoria. The sequence continues at coordinate 22,873,190 of JBANSL010000004.1, read as the reverse complement.
ACTTGTGATTACCTGGATCACCAAGCTCTCGCGAGGTTGACGAACTCAAAGCAAACCAAGTTAGATCTATACCAATAGTTGCAATCGACGAGCCACGCTTCGAGTCGATTGACTTTCTCTCAGGTGATCTTCAGAGCTCGGGTGATCTTCAGAGCTCTCGATTAGCCTTCTTCTCGTCGAGCTCGGGTAGTCTTCCAGTTCTAGTCGACGTTGAGTAAAGTACTTGACGTCGAGTACTCTTCACGGCTCCTCGAATGCTTCTCTCCTCGTCGAACTCGAGTGGGTCTTTGTAGTGGTCGACATCGAGTAACGTACTCGACGTCGAGTAGTCGTCGTGCTCGAGTGACCTTCGTCTTCAGTCTTCGACTTGGTTTTGCTCCCAGCTGTAGTCGACGTCGAGTGGACTTGTCGACATCGAGTAGTATCCTGCTTTCATCTCCTCCTTTTGGTTTTTTCCCGGAATGGCTCCAAATTCAGCAAAATCAAACAAAAACTCGTGTAGACCTCTATTTCTGGAAAATAAGCTTATACTACACAAATTCAACATATTCCGAACCCGAAATAGTCAAAGTACTTATAATAAGGAGCTAAAATGTGCATAAAAACATGCTACCTAAGCACCTACCTGAACGAAGAAGAAGAAGTTGAATGGAGGGTTCTGTGTTGAGAAATCTCCCATGAGATTTCTCGGTGTCCTTCACGAACGATTTCTAACCCTATTCCTTGTTTATCTTCTTTGTCCTTGTTTATATAGAATCGTGTCTTTGTGTTAGTGCATCTAAAACTTCTATAACCTATTTCTGAACCTTTGGATGCTTAGTGGATTGGGTGAGCCTCTTCTTCCGAGGTTCCGCGGATGTAGGAAAACCGAACCGCGTAAACAAAGTCTTGTGTCTTTCTTTTTTGCATGCTTTCATTTGTTTGCTTGAGTTTGCTGTGAGTTATTCGAAAATTGCAAACATTAGATCGAACACCCTCTGGGAGGTTCGGTGATCGTTACACCATTAATGATGGATGGAATCACTGCTAGTAATATTATACTCCGTAAGTCCGTATATATTACAGTACATACTTCTTCTGCAAACTCAAGGATACTTGATTTCACACACTTCAAAGGGAAGATTATTAACATTAATGGGAGCCATTGCCAGATTATCTCCCTGCTCCAAACATAAACTCATATATATAATTTGATGATAATACACGCATTTAGGTATCAAACCAACCTACCGTATACCATCTTTTCGAAAAGATTAAATACTTTAATGAAAACAAACCAACAACGTTACACTAATAGAAGGGGACGGTCGAACATGCATTCGATCCGTTAGGTAGATTATATGTATAGGCCTAATTAACCAATTGTACGTCAAATACAATTGGGTAATTGAGCTTATACATATCATCTATCTAACACATTCATGTACGTCAAATACGATTCACTGATAAAAAAAAACGGAAATTTCGTAAGGTACCCCTGGGATATTGCAATTTTCGCGAGGTATACAACTTTTTTGCATATTTCACGCGGTACCCCTAGAGTTCTGATTCTTTTCGCACCGTGCCCTCGGGGTTAAATGTAAACGGATTTCACGGAACTCTGTGAACGCTTAGAAAGAAGAAAGCAGAGAGAGAGTGCAGTCAGAGCACGAAGCTCGTGCGCGAGAGAGAGCATGACGAGGCAGGTGAGGACGACGCGAGAGAGCACGCCGGTGAGGACGACGCCAGGTCAGAGCTTACCTTCTGAGTGGTTATACAGAGATTCAAGAGCATCCCCTTTCGATCTATCCTTCTCGATTCAAGAGCTTACCTTCCCGAAATCATGGGCAGCAATCATGTTGGCATTCGACAATCCAGGAATGTGGAATATGAGATCGGTAAGCTATTGAATCGTCAAGTGAATTCATCGTGCAGGTAATATGTCGAAGTCTGAAGTTGAAATTGGAAAATTCGTTCCCTTTTTGTGAATGTCTGGTGCTGGAATGTCCGGTGTTGCAATCCCCAATGTCTGGAGCGGTAGAGTCCAACCGAAGAAGCCAATTAGGTATGTCTTTGAATTATTTTGAAAATTAGGGTTTCAAACTTGGGGTTTCGAATTTGAGTTTGTGAAATAGTCAATTCATGTATCGAATTTAGTTTAAGAGGTGTTATATGAATCTGCATATTTGCTGTTATGACTTTAATTTAGCATGGAATTTAATCTGCATATTTGTTGTTATATGAGTTTCGAATTTGCTGCATATTTATAGGATTTACAAGTGAATATAAGTGACTATATTGGCAGCCCACTTTCCTCTTCAATGCCATAAACCCTCAATCGTACCTTGTACCTAATATCGAATTTGCTAGATCAATATGTGCCCTAAAAAAGATGAACTTAATTAGGTGAGCAAGTTGCTGCTATAAAAAAAATAATAGGTAGGTGATTCACTTGGCTATTGAGAGTTGATGAAACATTGACTATCAACTGTCATTTTGGGGAGGTTTCGGGTGGGAGTGGCATGATAACCATAGCACGTGTACATATCTAACAACTTTTTAGTATGATTTATGATTTACAAGCCAATATAATAAATGGACAAAGGTTTCCATTTTCCTTTTGTTGTGAGCTGCTAAGTAGTACCCCTTGCATCAACATTTTTTTTTATAGCAGCAACCTTTTTGTAGGCATAGCTAACTAATCCTTTTTGTAGACATGAATGTATATGACAATACTTACTAATCCTTTTTGTTTCAATATATTGGGTTATGCTTTCAGATTCTATTAATTGTAGGTGTTAGTGTTCTTTGGAAACATGTTGTTTTGGGTTGATGCCTTGTTTTCATGAACAGCTACTACTAAGCTTCGAAACAATTGCCTTATTTTTCTTTAGTTTTTCATTTATTTGAATTATTTTTTAGTCTATTAGCTCAATTGGGAGAGCAATGTGCTTGACACAAATATGTGGGTTCGAATCCGATATAGGCTATCTAATTTTAAATTAGCACCGTAAACATGAATGATTTTTACATATGGCTTTTAGGACTGATGCATATTTAGAATTGAGTTAGATTAGGAGCTCTTGTACAAATGGCTTGTTGAGTTCTTGATGCTCTTGTTGAGCTAATAGGCTTAAACCTTGCATATAGGGATATCAAATTAGAGTATATGAGTATGATATAATTGCGAAAAAAACAGTCCAAGGAAAAAGGTTGAAATGCTTGCAATTCAGCAGTACACTTTCAACGGAAAAAAAGGTGAATTGTTGACAGTTTTGTAGTGACACATCTTTGGCAAACCTCCAATTAATGACAGCTACAATCAAATGTAAATTTTCATCTATACACAAACCCATTTCTTGCAACTCAATTATAAAATTTCAGTTGTAAGCTTTCAATAAATGAAAACTGGAAAAAAGAAGAAGAAAAGAAAACAACAACAAGAATCTGAATTCAGCTATATGACATCTGCATAAAATTTCTATTGTAACCTTCCAATTAATGACAACTACAAAAAAAAAATCACAGCGACCAGAATATGCAATCAATTGTAAATTTTTTATCCATACACAAACCCATTTGTAGAAAGTCAGGTATAAAATCTAGCTCATGTTCGGACACTTCTTGCAATTCAAGTATAAAATTTCAATTGTAAACTTCCAAATAATGACGGTTGAAAAAAAATAGCAAGAAGAATATGAGCCTGAGCTAGAGCAACATTGCCATAAAATGCCAACTTCAAGAAATTGCAAGAAATCAGCAAGAGGAATTTGCATCGTCAGCTTCAAAAAAAAATTAGCAAGAAGAATATGCACTGGCAACTTGAAAAAAAAATCACCAATAAGTCCTCTTCAAAATAAAAATCAGCAATAAGTCCTCTTCAAAATAAAAATCAGCAATAAGAATTTGCATTGTCAACTTGGAAAAACAACAAGATAAGAACAAAAGACAACTTCAATCAACAAAGGAAAAACAACACTAAGAATTTGCATTGTCAACTTAGAAAAACAGCAAGATAAGAAGAAAACACAACTTCAATCAACAAATGTTTATAACTGTATAGTTGTGCAGTTATTAATTAAGGCAAGTGCTTTAGTAACCATTAAAATAAATATTTATACCCCACTGGATCTCATAATTGACAAAAATCATATAGCTTCCGTATTTGTCTCCATTTGTATCTTTGATTGAATAAATGGGCAAAACCATCCAAAGATATGATGATTAAAATAACCTTTGGCCTATGTGGGATTCGAACCCACATCAATGTGTGCAAACATGTTGCTCTACCCTTTGAGCTAATAGGCTAATATAAAAGTGTACCGAAATTCTATAGAGTATCCAAGAAATTGGTGTTTAGTTCACTACCTTGTCCAATGCTGATAAGAAATCATTCAGTAAAAATAGACTAATTTATGTGCAGGATAGACAGAATAGAACCAAATAGACTTCCCTATAACTTTTACCTGTCCTCACACCTCAACGACAAGTTGATAAGGCAACAACATTCGGTAAAAATATGCAAGGTAAGCAATTCAGTTAAGTTTTAAATTTAGATCTCTATCTGTTTTCTAAATGTTTGTGAAATCAGTTTAACAAGGTAAGCAATTCAGTTCAGTTGTAACTCGGTAAGTGCATTTGTATAAAAATATGCATAGAACCTTCACACAATTTCTATCAAATGTTTCTGAACTTGTAAAGGATTGACTACTCATTCCTTTATTCTGAAATAACAAGCACATACATCAACTCTTAAAATAATCAAAACATTGGAAATCAAACTCTTATTCTTCAGGTTGTGGAACCCATAAGGATCTTCAAAAATGCAAATCAATTGAAACTCTTCAACAATTCGAAAGAGGCATTGGAAAATCCCCAATTCGAAAATCACACAATCCAATAAATTTCAACAATTCGAATCCCCTTACCCGGCCCCTAAATCCCCAAACCCTAGATTAAACTAAGAGATACTCACCTCCACCGCTGCCGCCCTCAGTCATCGGCGCTCCTTCGTCTTCTCTCTCTCGCCCTTCGTTCTTCGATGTTCGTCTTCTCTCTCGTGCGCGGGCGAACTGCCTTCGTCTTCTCTTTCTCTCGCGACCTGCCTTCACCCTTCTCTGGTCGATCTTTGTTCGTCTTCTCTCCCGCTTTCTTTCTTTCTTTCTTTCTTTCTTTCTTTCTTTCTGTCTTTAGTTTTTTTTAATTGAAAAGTAACGAAGATGGAAGGATCCGTTAACTTTAACAGGCAAAGGGCGCGAGGCGAAAAATATCAAAACCCTAGGGGCACCACACGAAATATGTAAAAGAGTTGTATACCCGGCGAAAATTGCAATACCAGATGAGTATGAGGAAAGCATCAAGTGCATAAAGACAAATCACTTGCGGACAACTCCCTATATATGGGGGAAGGATAAAAAATAGAATTAAATCAGGATCTGCTATTTGAATTGCAGAGGGATCGGTAAACCAACATTTTAGACAGAAATCACGTATTCTGCAAAAGCGAACATATCCATATATTGACTTTGTCTGAAACAAAAACTGACGAAATACGGAGGAAAAGACAGCGAAACGTCGGATTCGACAACGCGGGTCTAGTCTCCAGCTATCACTCCTATCATTAGATCTGGGGTCTGGGCTCTTATGGAAGTCTCAATCACTAAAGCAAGATCAACTAACACTTGAAGAAGAACATGCCCGCTATATAATTATCATACATACGAACACAAATTTAAACTCCTCTTGCAAATTAATATTTTTTTTACGCCTCCTCCAAGATTTACACGACTAACCAATTTAAGAAACGAACGTGAACCGATAGAAATACCACTAGCCGAGAATCTATATACTTGGAAGAAAAAACGCTGAGGTCCAGACAATATTTACGAGCGACTTGATAGGGTGCTTGTACAAAACCAGATTATTGAGTGATACCCTAACATACAAATTAACCACACATCACGCTTTCACGTCATCAGATCACTACCCTATTTCAATACACTTGAGTAATGGAGAATCATTCAAAGCAGCACCATTTTAAATTTGAAAATATCTGGCCATAGAAGGACTTTATGAATATAGTCAAGCAAGCTTGGCGGGCGAATTGCAGTGGCTTTGCTATGTCCCGACTAATGCTTAAAACAAAAGTCCTAAAGGCTAAAGTAAAAGAGTGGAACAAAAGATCGTTTGGAAACATATTTCGCCAATTAAAGGAAGTAGACGATAAGCTCCTCACTCTTCGGAGGCTAGCATCACAAAATAGAGAATTAACTCTTTAGAGGTAGAATTTTTCTTGATATCTAGTGCTCTTAATTCTTAAACATTTTGTTCACATGAACCTAAGTGCTTTGCTCACTTATGTGGTTACATGCTTATTTGAGTTGATTTAGACCTCATGTTTAGGTTGTGCCATGACTTCGGGCTAGCTATACCCATCTTGAAAGATGCTGGAACCATCTCTAGGCAAGCTAAAAGAGATTGAGATGCTTTACCCCACTTTGGGTTGACACTTGCAAAATCCAGTGCTTTGCTTACTATTTCTCTAGGCTATGCATTGCCCTTGAGAAGGCATTACTTGCTTTAATTCGATCAAATGCCTAACTAATAAGAGGGATCTCTTTTGTTGGGGGGGGGGGGGGGCGAAGCAACAACCACACAATAGTGAATAGTTTAATGTTTAATCTGAATACCAAACAATTGCTATGTGATCTTAACTAGCAGTCAGAGTGGTTTCATGACTGATGAATACAAAAGTAATCTAAGAAACTGTTTGGTGGAAAGAAAACCACATCTGCACTGATTTCAAGCTTTATGGCCAACTGCTTTGCCACACATGAGCACGTTCTTTGGGATGGCTAATTCATGAGCAAGGCTCACCTCGTTGTTCGACACTCTCATGTAGAGCTGTTGCCCTAGGTACTGCCTATCCCAGTTCGCCGACCTCATGTTCCACATCCCTTTGTTGTCCATTGACACCAGTATGGCCGTCCATCCTTTTGGATACACCTAACAACAATTACCCAAAATCTCCTCTTGTTCAACAACTTCATGAATCATCATCAATCAATCATAACTTACCCCCAAACACATAATTCTTCTCACCTGAGTTGTGTATCTAGTGAATGCATCGAGCAGATTATAGCTCTCACGGCTGTCTTCTGTCCACTTGCCATCACCAAACCTGCATCAGAAGTCGTGTTTGATCATATATATAGTTAGTTGAAAATGGCATACAACAACAATCATCCCAGTATATCCCGCCACCAAGTAGGGTCTGAGGGTCTAGTGGTGCGCACCCTTTCCCCAACAAAGTTGGGAGGGTGTGAGGGTAAAAATGAAACTCACCCAATTACCCAGAAATCATAGCCATCAAGATGCCAAGCCTCCATGATATCCGCATTGTTCTGGAAGACGATTTCAACGAAGTCGTGGTAGGCGAGATCTAAGACAGAGGTGCCAAGCTTAGCAGGAGCCTGTGTTGGAGTGCTCGGGAGGGTGTCAAAGGTGAAGACGCCAGAAATATTAAATTCATCAGCGAGCTTCAGAGGAGTGTCGGGGTTGATGTAAGAGATTCCGTTAACAGAAAATCGTTGTTTCCCATCGATAACGGGAGCTGAGGTTTCAAATATGTACTTCTTTGTGATTGGAACACTCCCATAATGGAATGAACCTTGAGCGTTGGGTCTCGCAGCATTTGCTGTTAGGTTCCACCTGAAAGATTTAGCTTGGTCCATAGACCATTTGGTATCGAGGTCTGACACGTCGGGAATGGGTCCGCACTCAACAGTGGATGCATTCTGAGTCTGAACGTCTGGCTTGTCAGCGGATCCCTGCGCATTTTCATAGTGTAGCGTGCCTGTAACACTTAGGAGCTCTTGTGTGAAGCGTGAGGTTGCGACGACATAATAATCCTTTGGAGGCTGGTCTAATTTAACAAGAACTGCCATAGACTGTCCGACGTGCACATCTATGGCGTCATACACGAACTGCTGCACATGTGATCCTTCAATTTCAACCACCTCCAATTTGTGATTCTGAATCCTGAAGTTGAATGAGGTTGTCATCCCCACGTTTGAGACCCTAAACTTGTATAACTTCCCTGATCTCCATCCAACAAGTTCAAATTCATAATCATCATGAATTCACAACATTTTCATTACTCTACTTAGCTAAATCAAAGCGAACCTGGGACACCGCTGAAGGTAGTTTGAGTTTTTCCATTTATGAGGAGGGCGTCGGGCTGAGGAAGAAACTTCCCCATGTCCAAAATACTTTTCAATTCCTACAAATAAACATGATTCCAAGGAGCCAAACTTAGCAATATGGATCAAGTTATATATATATGTTCAAGTAAGAATGCAGTTGGGTTTGATAGAAACTATATTTTCCTCCTCTTTCTATATATACCTTGTGACTAGCCTTGTACCAATCCCCAATGAGCAGTGAGAATTCACCATCAGGAGTCGCATAAGGAATTTTGATAACCGCTCTGTTAGCGATATTGAGTGCTCCAAAAGCCCCAGATGCCTTGTGCAATGCAGTTGAAGGGAAGTAGGTATAGGTTCCAACCTGGTCCTTAACTTGAAAATTGTAGGTGTAGTTTGTGTGTGGAGGTATAGGACAGTTGGTTCCCAAAACTCCATCTTGCCACGAGTTTTTCCTTTGCTTAATTCCATTCCTATTTACAGCAAAACACTCCAATCCAATCAGCTAGGTCTAGGTACGGTGAATGACCATCACCTTCACCTTCACCAGAGTAAGAATCAATAAAACTCACCATGTTATAAGAAAGGGCTCATCCAGTTTATTAATGACGTTAACCACCATGTTGTCATTAGTTATACAATCAACAGTTGGCCCCGGGAATTCACCGTTGATGAGGATAACCTGAAACAATGCAAGAAAAAAGGAATGAACATCCGAAAATCTAATTAACAAATGTAAACATTGATTTGATTGGATGCATTTGGCCTTGAAGATTGATCATGAATTCCATCAGATCAGATCAAAACCTGTTCAGAGATGCCCGTAGGAGCAGCTGTACCATAAGTCACTTCCCATGTGAAGACCCTATATTCATCTGATGCCTCCACAACGGCAAAGATCAACAGAGCCACAATACCATAAATCAGGTGTATGGATATTGTATTTCTCATAATGCACACAAAAATCCCTACACACAAAATAAAAGATCGAAGAGGAGGGAGATTGTGTTATGGTGAGTCAAAAACACAAACAGATGGTGGGCGTCAAGCACGATAAGAGACCTGGAGAAATCCCAATTTGTTTATTTTTTTGTTGATTGGGATTTTGATTTGTGTGCAGGTAAGCCATTGAAGGAAGAACAAGGGAGGGATGGTATTTTAAAAAGAAAAGGGGGAAATAGATTGGAGAGAGGTTGACCGTTGATAGATTTGCTACGTTGAAGGTCAAGCCTTGGTTTATTTTCCATTACCATTTTCTGGTGGGAGGAGGTGGGTCCCACTCTTCTTGGGTTCACCGCATCCTTAGCTCTCCTCACCCTTTTTTCTGCCATTATTTTGCTCCTTTGCTTTATATTTGTGATTCGCCTACCGCTCTTCCTTGTCGATCGTACATTTTTATTTTCAAATGATGGGCATGGTTAGTTTAGAAGGACTTATCTGTCATTTGTGGCCCAAAATAGATTTAATGTGGCCCAATATCTATCGAAAAAAAGAGAATGTGAATTGTGAATGCAGATTCCACACTTGCATTTGTTATACAGGTCATACATACAAACATTCTACATTAGGTCTGTCCACGAGTCGCACCCGGCGGGTCACGGATCGTGTCACGATCCGAACCCGTGGGATAGGTAAGTCGCCTGGTCCACTGATCCGGCGGCTCGAGGGTCACGGGTTGACCCGTTTTTATAAAAAAAATCGAATTTTTTAAAATTTTACTTTAAAAACACCGTTTTTTAAAAAAAAAATGTTTTTAAAAAAACAAAACTCTCAACCCTAATCCGAACCCGTGACCCACCACGACCCTTGGACAGACCTATCCTACATGCATGTCGATCTCACCTAATCTTTTGCCATCTGTTCAAGTTAGGTTCATTGGGACTAGAATGTTTTGGTGGTTCTAAGACTCTCGACAGTTAATATATTCGTTAAGTATTCTTATAAATGCTAGACATGTTTGGATTCTAAGGGACATTATATATCTCGAGAAAAAAAGAGTTCCAATGAAGTTGTTTTTAAATGACAAAACTGCACAGTGATAATAAGGTAGAAAGATAGACGGGATTGTTGGTGGGATCCATAACATATCTTCAGTATGTATTCTTGGAAAATTATATTCATGTCATATTTGGAGGAAATAGAATATATCATTATGCATGGAAAGTATGGAGATTTAATGTAAAAATATTTTATGGAAGGTAAAATATTTTGATTTCGTATTTAAAAAAGAATTTTGCTTTGAGAGAAAGGAGTTTCTATGTCTATATATGGAAGTTGATTTATATAGGTGCAGGTCTCCTTCATCAAGAAAACTGAGAAAACTTATTGAAGAAGTCGATAAAAGTTGAGAACTTGAAGACGAAGATTGAACATTGCCTAGGAAATTTTGTTTGTGAGATAAACTCGTTAAGTCGTTATGTGGTTTGTTTTGTGTTTTTTATTCGTTTGTTCATGGTTTGTGTGTTTGTCATTAGTTGTTTAGGTATTTTTACTTGTATTGTAAGTTAGTATATGGTGTTAATAGTGTTAAGTATCTTTATAATAAAATAGTTAGATTTATTGTGGTTTTCATCCCGCACTACGTATTTGTAGTTTAAGAGTTTTCACATTGAAATCATGTGTTCTGCGCTTGTTCTCTAGTTCTTTATTCTGCCTAGATTATCTAGTAGTACTAAAACAACCTTCAACGAGCTTGGTGCTTGAGATTTTGTTGAATTTGCAGGATGAGAATTGAGAATACATCATATCTTTTTTGGAAAAAGCTCTTACCAAGATGAAGCCAATGAGCCCTTCAAAAATGCAATTTTCTTGATTTGTCAAGAAAATTGATATGTATCGTCTAGATATCCTCAAAGAAATTTAGTAGAAGAAACACATGTGTTGCAAGCCTCTCCTGATACCTTAAAACAAGAAATTTATGGATTTCCTTAATTATTTTGTGCCTCAATACAATGGCCAGTAGCCAATTTCAGCATCTTGATCGAACATTCCAATAAGCACACATCCAACCCTTTAATTTGCCTTAATTACCCAATAGCCCGATTCTGGTTGTTGTGCAGAAGACAGTCGATTTCGACCAGGGAGTACTCGATATCGACCTAGGGTAGTCGATTTTAAGTTGTGTCCTGTCGATTCCTACCTGCGACCTGTAGAGAACAAAAGCAACAAAAGTTGATTTCGAGTTGGTTGACTCGATTTCGACCCAATTAGTACCCGATATCGACTGGCTCAGAATACCGCCAGTCGATCGGAAGACTCAAACTCGACTCAAGAAAGTCGATTTCGAGTGCCTTGTAGAACCTGTGTGTCGGCGAAAGAGGGTCAAAAAAGTAAGGATGAAAACGAAAGATGAACAGAAATAAACCAGGGTTGACAGAGATTGAAAGTAATATATGAAAGAAACTTCCAAGACCGAGGTTTACCACAACGATAACCAAACATGCATAAGATAAGATAAGATAAATATAAATAATTATGGAAATCACATCAAAAGTGCAAGCTTTCGCCTTTTCCAACAATTAGATTGAACTCTCACAAGTAACCCTAAACCAATTTTATGTGTAGAATTCAAGTGGTCAATATGAATCTCTATTGTTTCCAATAAGGAATAAACGTATAAAAGACAGTGAATGATCAAAACATAATAAATATCGAAACTTTACCTCAAACACGCATGGCTATCGTCGGGCTCACCCTGACCCTAGAAGTAGGGAGACAACTCTCCCATCGCCATAGAAGACATCATTGAAAGAAATAAACTTTGCATTAAACTAAATTTTTGACATTTACAATCCCGGCACTCCAACTTTCGCAAAAGCGTCAAAATCCTAAAAGCCTTGAACTTCTAAACTCTCTACTTGCTATCAAAATTATCTCTCTGGAATTGAATGAATAAAAATTGGCCCCTAGGGCTTTATTTGTAGACCCAACTCCTTGCTATCCAAGGACGGAATCTATCTATCCTCTATCTTTATCTAACTATAGATATAATTCTAATCAAAAGGAAATAAATCCAACATAGTAAAAGTAGATAAATCCTAGGGTAATTAAATGGCAACCCTTAGGATAGAAAAATAGAAAAAAATATATAATCTCTCAAGTCTTCATGTGCAAGTAATCCTCCACTCGGAATTATCTTTACTCGGAATCAGAAATTTGACTCGGGATCGGATTGCAACTTGGAATCAGCTCGGAGTCGACCCTAGAGGTTCAGTCGATGTCGACCAGGACTAGTTGATATCGAGTTGTCTACTCAATTTTGGGTTCTGCTCAGTCGACTTCGACTCGGATTCTGGATTTCGGGTGGTTCTCGGTCGATATCGACCATGCAGGATCGAAATCGACTTGTCTTCAGTTTCCATTGTCGAGTCTGCATGTTGTCGAGTCTGAATGTTGATTTTGACTAGGCTTCAGTCGATATCGACTGATGTAGGTCGATATCGACCTCTCTTCAGCTCTTCTCGTTTTGTGCCCAGCTTTGCTCGATGTCAGGTGCTCTTCCGTCGATGTTGAGTTCCTTCAGTAGACATCAAGTGTATTTCCAGTGCTTCTTTATTTTGCTCCGAATTAGCTCCAAATTCTACAATATTAAACAGAAACTGTGTAGACCTCTATTTCTCGCAAATAAGCATAAACTACACAAATTCACAATATTTACATCCCAGAGTATATAAAAGGATATAATAAGGAGCTGAAATATGTGCAAAAACATGGCATAAAATATGGACATCAAATCACCTCATACTTAAGTTTGTTTGTCCCCAAGCAATAACTTGGATGGTCATTCAAGGGAATCCTGCAAAAAACTCTCAACATAGTGGATTCATTTTCATATTGTCAATAACACTCAATTGTCATCCTTGAAAAGGTACTAGTGTCTTCAAATTTGTGCGTGTAAATGAAAAGCAACATCTCACACAAAAAGAGGGTATGAAAACAATTTTTCCTGCGATAAAGCATCAATAATCAAGAGGACTTTATTTAAGCTCAAAAGGAGTAGAAAGGTAAAATGCTTAAGGTGGGCAATTTTTGGCCATGTGGTGCTAATAATCCGGGGAAATTGAGTACTTTCCCAACTTTCATACCACATTCCTTCTTCATAAGATTTCACACCTTTTGTTCATTCGCTCGATGCTTTTTTCAATATAATGCTTTGACCTCTCTAATCTCAGCACTGCATTCTCGCGAGTGGCAAACATGGGTGTCATGAATGGCCCCGGATACTTAGTGCTTCGGACTCCTCACCTGGATGTCTCATCTTGCGGAATTAACATCTCAACGCAGGCAGGATCGATTTACTTTTATCTCCTGAGGTGACCGGATTTTTTTTTATCTCATTAAATTTTCCATAAACTTTCAATTTCCTGTCAAACTCTAATAAAATAGTTCAGACAATGCTCCACACAAAAAAACAACGTTACCCTACCAAAAAAAAAACATTACGCCACAACAGTGTTGTGCTTCACACGGCCGCTCTTGTGAGTGTGGAGTGGTATTTCACGTGGGTCCCATGTTTTTATTAAAAATAAATTATTAAAATCTAGGATTAATCACAATTTTCCATTTTCGTTCGATCAACGGTCAATATTTGTTAACACAAAACACATTAAGGTTTGTTGACATTTGATCGATATTCGGGATATAGGAGTATAAAATAGATTTTTGCACATCTATGCAAACGAACCTATCGATTCTGTTTTCTATCATGTGATGACTGCTTACAAGTTTATTCATAAGAAGCTTATAATTTTTAGTAGGGGTGGGCGCGGGACGGGACTCGTCCCGCGAAATTTTTTCGAGACGGGATCGGGACGGGATTGACATTTTTTTTTCGGGACGGGATGGTGTCTGGACGGGACAGGATCGGGACGGGACGGGCCTTGTCCCGCATATAAAAATAATAAAATATTATATAAATTTGCAAAGTGAAAAATGCTTTCATAATTCATTATTTAGTATAATATGTTGAATACGGTATTATTCTCAACTATATTATTCAATAATAATAATAATAATAATATTAATATTATAATACTATTATTAATTCATACAATGATTGTATAATTAATTATAATGTTCAACATATTTGGCTACATTATCTTACTAGATCGGGACGGAAAGGAATTGAGACGAGATTTACCAATATTGTCTAATTAATTATCGATTGATAGTTAGGAAGAATACCGTATTTAATTAGCTATTTGCCCCTTGTAACTCTAAATGGGCGAGATGTGTGTGTCGATCTGACGGGATCCTCTCCATTGACTCAGTCTGGAATTTCTGACTTTATGCCTGGTCGTGCTGTTGTTGATGCTCCTCGACGTAAGTGTGTCAAGTATCGAGATTTGTGTACGGCGGCTGGTTATGGTTTCCTACCCTTCTCATTCTCTTCATTAGGGGAGTTGGATACAGATGCGGTTGCATTGCTGAAGCGGATTCAAAAATTCTCGGTATCTCAGGATGCTGGGGCTCGTGTTGCACGTTATATTTTTACTAGACTTGGCTTTGTTATCGCTAAAGGAGTGGGTGCCCAGATAGTATCTCGGTTGCCCACTAATTTCTTGTAATCTGTTTTTATTATAATAATAATAATAATAATAATAATAATAAATAATAATAATAATAATAATAATAATAATAATCCCACGTTATAATTATACTTTACAAGAAAAAAATATAATATGATATAATAATAATAATAATAATAATTTTATTATAAATTAATATTATTATTAAATTATATTATAATATTATATTATAATATTATTATTATAAATTGAAAATTATTATTATAGTTATAAATAATATTTGCTCAAAATAATAATACTAATAATATATTATTATTATTTTATAATATTATAATATTATTATTATTATAAAAATTATTATTATTATTATTATTATTATATGCGGGACGGGACGGGATTTGCGGGATCCCACCGGGATTGTCCTGCGTTTCGTCCCGCATAATTTTTGCGGGACGGGATCGGACGGAATTCGCTATTTTGTCCTAAATCCCACCGGGATCGGGACGGGATCGGGATTTGCGGGATTTGTGCCCACCCCTCATTTTTAGTATTTTTCGACGCTTATGCCGCAAACGAGGAAATGTTTTAACTTTGGATGTCTTAATATTGTAAGGTCTTTTGTAGGGAACATGGGAAGTTTTTATTAACTTCAGATTATAAGAAACAAAATTTCAGAGTTTTTAAGTAATGTAGGATAGGAAATGGTTTTAGTTCAAGGGTATGTGTCATTTGTGTAAACATGTATTATTAGTTTGGATCATAAGAAATCTGTTTTGAAATTTCTAAATAGCTTTTGCATATCCATCTGTTATACGTGGTTTGAGCGTGCTAATTATTCAAGTCTTACCCGGTTTCTCAATTGGTCGGTGTCAGTCCTTTTTTTTTATTCAATTGAAACAGTTGAGTTCCATTGAACTTGAGGGGGTATCGTTGAATGTTAGGAGCTTAAGTTGCACTATTTGGGCTCCTAGAAACAAATAATAAGGTAAAGATTAACTATGTCATAAACTCGTACTAATACAACTGGTGTTAGTATGAACAAATTGCCCAAGTAGTCACCTATTTAAGGTTTTATATCAAACCTCAAAGGATGATTTTTAGAGAGTCAAGGAGTGGAAGCTAGACATGCCCTGAAATTTGAGATCAATTTCCTCCTATGAAAACATAGAAAGGAAAAGATGGATTTGGATGGAGGGTTGTACGCTGTCTATAACACAAGTACATAGGTAATATTGTCCTTCATCAATTTCTAACCTTATTGACTTTTGGCCAAAGTAATTGGGTCCCACATGTGTTTTATTGATGAAAAAGATTCAAAACTGAGGACAATACTTTTCAAGGGACTTCCAAGGTTCACGCTAGATCCGAAAAGGATTTGTGATGCATTTGCAAAATTTAAGTAGGTAATATTGTCCTTCAAGGAAAAAAAAATACGTCAAGTAGTTATAGGCCTTTAGAACTGTTACGGGCATATCAGCGGGATCTCATTTTCATTCTCACCACTAAAAGCTAGCCATTAAGAGTATTAAGGCTCCCACTTATATACCCACAATAGAGTTCATAACTTCCCGATATGGGATATATATAAGTGTCTCACACCACTCATATTCCTACAACGGAACAACATTCTTGAGAGTTAACGAATTAACGTCTCGGCGGTCCCAAACAAGATGATTGTACTTTTTCTTTTGGGCCATTTGCAAAAATAACCCTTTTATCCGAATTCTTTGCATGAGTAACCAATCCGGAAAAAAAATTGTTAAAAAGCGGATATCCGCTTGCCAAGGGTAGCCGATAGCAGGTGATAATGTGGGGGACAACTTGAGAAAAAAAGCTGACATACAGAAATCTGTTAAATGAATGAAAAAAAGGAAAAAGAAAAGCATGTGAGAGAGAAAATTAAAAAGTACAACTCATCATATGTGAATTAATGAATGGAGAGAGAGTGCTGAGAGGATGAGAGAGAAAAAACAACTCACTTTTACAAAAAAAAATTAACTCATCACGTTTTGCCACCAGTTTTTATACATGCCACCCGTTTATGTCAACATTCCAGCTTCAGCGTTTGTACATGACACTAGTTCATATTTAATTGCGACTAGTGAGATTTTCTCTACTTTCATCATTCATCCATTATAGTTATTGGGTCAATTTTTCACTACTTTATCTAAACTTAGAGCAAGACAACGAGAAATAACAAGCAAATTAATAACTGATTAATTTTTAACTCTATTAAAAAAAGTCATTCGATTAGATATCCTCTCATCTATAGCTTTTGATCACTACCCGTCCGTCTAATGGATATAAAAAAAATTAATAAATGAAATCATATGAAGATTGAATGATGTAATCACTCTCCGCTGTCCACCTACTTCTCTTTAAACTTTTGAGGATTGTGTTTGATCATGTGCTTGATCTTGAGGTCCGTCAAGTAAAACAATTTATGTGGCATGTAAAATCGTCTTGGCGTCATGTATAATATATTATGTGTCATGTAAAATACATATGGAGTTGTTTTACCTAACAGACCTTATGAAGTGTGTTGTTGTAATCGCATTTTCCGGTTCAGCTGCCTTCATCTTTTACTATCATATGTGTTTGGATGCCATGCTTATAAAATAATTATGTATTATGAATCATTGTTTTGTGTAAGACATTGAGGTCTGTTTGAATTCCTATGTATTATCTTTATAATGAAAATAAATTTATTAAATGAAAAGTGTGGTATAATAATAATTAAGTGATTATATTATAAATAAACTAGCAGCAAAAGAACAAGTTTATAATTAAATTAGTGTCGTCAAACAAATGTATGGGAAGTTTTAACATGTCAGGTAATACCTTTGACATGATAGTTGATAGTTTTGACATGACAGTGCTATATGCGCATCTTGGTCGACCGACTGGTGCGTTTTTGTGTCACTTGTGATGCACTTGGAAACGCTTATGCTACATAACGAGGAATTGAGTATGTGGTTCGCACAATTTTTCTTTTTGGTCAAGTGGTTCACACATTTTGTAATTATGGGAAATTCGAACTTGTAATTCATAGACAATGTATATTTTTTAGTAAAACAACATGTTAAATGCGAAATTGTCAAAGATCATGCATCATATATTCTATAACACTTGTGGTAATAAAAACGAATTTTGATCATTCATACTATATTACAATATTGAATGAACCTCATCTGCATATGAAACCGAACACTTTTTCCTGTGGACGAATTTACACAACTTTCTATCAAAACCAAACACTTTTTCCTCTATTTTCTATGACAGCAACAGCAAAAAAACGTTTAAGTCTGGGGAGTTGGCTGGTTAAAATATCAATCTAATGTCGAATTTATTTTGTGAAGCGGTAAGCTAAAATTGCTCATTGTATGGATGAAGATGAGTTCTTGCGTTGTCCTGTTGGATGAAAATCACAGCCCTTGAATCCTCCCTTGGCCACATAGATTGAATCACGGGGATAACCTTTTCAATTAGAAAGGTATGAATCAGCATATAATTATCCGTCACCCATATTGAATTTACATGTCACCCATATCGGATTTACATGACACGTAATGTATTTTACTTGACACGTGAATTTGTTACTTGACACGTGAATTGTTTTACTTAACACGTGAATTGTTTACTTAACAGGTGAATTGTTTTACATGACAGGTGAATTTTTTTACATGACATGTGTGAAGCTTGGTATTTTATTGAATTTTAGAATTATGAAGCTTGGTATTTTATTGAATTTAGAATTTGGCTTAAGTTTTACACACTTTTTTTTTTTATCGAAGGGCAGAAGAGGGAAAAGGGCGATTGAAGAAGCCCGATTCTTCTCCCTCCTCCTATCTCTCTCGCCGATTCTGCCGCCATTGAAGGCCTTCAATCGATTATTTACCAGCAAAGGGTGACCATGCCAATAGTAAAAATTAACTGTCCACCCTATAGTTTCCTACTCGACACCAATCGATTGTTTACTTGACACATTTTAGGTTTTTCCTCTCTTCCGGGCTATGGTTGTCTACTGGACACCTTATGATTGTCTACTGGACACCTTATGGTTGGCTCAAAACGAACAAATTGAGTGATCCAATCAATAGTTAAATATACATATTGATAATCTGATATACATATACTCTGTCCAATCAACTAATCAAGTGATCGACTAAGTTACTGTCATATATCAAGGAACATATGACCCAAAAACAGATTTGAGTTGATGCAATGACACTAACAGAAATGATCCAAACTTGATTAAACTTGACAAGAAAGTTGATTCTCTGCACTCAACGTTTCCAATTTGCAAATACTCCACCAACATCACACAAATTATCTTCATGGTGAGTTGTTGTCATATTTGCACAAGAAGCCCTTTTTCTGATTCATATCTGTTACAACTTACAATTGGTGTCTCATTTACTTGCCAGTCCCAACTGTTCGTAATCAAGTAATCACAATTCACCAATATGCAATTAATTTTCTTCTGTTGTTCGTTCTGCAACTCCATGCAAGTCTGCAACTTGTTCCAACCGTGAAATTGAGAGAGAGAGAGAGAGAGACCGTGAAATCAACCGAGAGAGGGAGAGAGACAGCGAGAGCAGTTCACCACCACCAACGCACAACTAGTCGTGATGCACCACCAGCCCACCACTGGAGAAGTCGAGCATGAGAGACGCCAAAGACAGAAGAAGTCGAAGGGACAATCAACGACAAATTGAACGATTCACAAATCACAATTCGCAAGAACGCAAAGGACGAAGAAAAGGTCATTCCCGCAGATCTGAGAAATCCGGCCTTGATTTTGTTCCAAATCCTCAATTTCACAGCTTCGATTTATTTCTCATCAATGGCGATCCGGATCCCGGTGTCGGTGCTTCTGTGTTGTAGGTGCCGAGTGGAGGGCGGGCGGTGGTATTCAAGCGGCGGCAAGAGCGGTGCAGAAAGGAGGGGGGTCGAGGAGCGGTGGCGAGGGCGGTGCAGCAGGTGGACCGGGAAGTGGCAGCGACGGGAATGGTGGTGGTTGGCGCCGCTCCCCTTCGATCTTCCGATCTTCTTCCTCTCTCTGTTACACATCCCCCTCTCTCTCCCCTACGTCACTCCCTCTCTCCTCATTAATTTCCCCGGTTTCCATTTTTCTTTTTACCGGCTGATGTTACAAGATTTTAAGGGGGGGTTAACCCTTGCAAATTGTATGGATAGTGGGTTAGGCATGCAAAGTTGAGCGGGTCAAGGGTCATTTACTACCATTCCCTCTTTTCTTTTCGTCTCTTACATCTCGATGCTTATCACCCGACACCCCATAAGAACTAGGTTTCTCTTTACCTCTTACATTCAAAATAGGTATATCGTTATTGAGAGACCATTTTCACCTCTAATACCAATTTGTTAGGACCTGAAAGTCTAATCGGTAGAAGAAAGAAGAAGAATTTCAAAACAGAGAGGAAAAAGAGAAACTGAGAGAGTGTAAGGCTTGATAAATTATTTTGTGCCTCGGTACAATGGCTAGTAGCCGATTTTAACATCTTGAACCATCCAATAAGCACACATTCAACCCTCTAATTTGCCTTAATTGCCCAATAGCCACATTCATTACCATTCTGTTGCAAGAATATGAGATGTATGAAATTTTAGTTAAATAAGGGCATTTCGGTAATAAAATGTCATTAAAAAAACGAATTAAAATGTTGATAATTCAATTCAACTGCCTTTTTTTTTAAAATTAAAATGTGTTTTGTTAAAAAAAAAAACTCTATTATATAAGGTGTAAAAAAAACTCAAAATTTTATTTTTGTAAAACAAATACCGAACAATTACATATGTATAACTTATGTCATTAATACAAAGTCACGTTGATGTTGTGACATTATTTAACGCCAAATAGGAGTGAGCATGAGACAGGACGAGATTGGAGTCATCCCACGTCTCGTCCCACATATTTTTAGTGGGAAGGGTTCTGGTTGAGGTTTAATTTTTTTTTAAATCCCACTGGCTCTTATCCCTCACGGCACGGGACGGGTCCTGTCTTTCATTAAATTAAAAAAGAAAGAAATTCTAAAAAATAAAAACCTTAATATATTATCAATAGATTAATATTATAAATGAAATTTAAATAAATATTCTCATATATATAATTACAACTATAATAATTACACTAGCAAGTAATACAATTATAGTAGCATAAACAACAGTACTACAACAGTAGCATAAACAATAGTACCAGCATCTATTTGGAACACTACAATAGTACTAGCATAAACAATACTCCCTCCGTCCCACAATAGATGTCTTCAGACTATTCATGGATGCTTTTTAATGAGCTAAAAACTATATAAAATATCCACTTTTTAATTAATTTTTTAAAATAATTCTATACTTATTAGTAATATGTATGATATTATTTAAAAATATTTAATAAAATGTTGATATTTTATATAGTTTTTAACTTCATAAGAAAATGTGCATGAATAGTAAAAGACATCTATTGTGGGACGAATGGAGTACTACAATAGTACTAACATCAAGTATTACTTAAACGAGGAAAAAGGAGAAACGCTCTCCTTGGAAAACCTCTTGGGAGGTCGGAAACCCTCGTCGGAGGTTGGTAAACCCTCTTCGGAGGCTGGAACCCCCTATTTGGAGGTTACCTGCTACGCCTGCTCTAAGTGTGTTCACCATTTTCGTCGATCTCCTACCTCCCTCCTCTTGGTGTCGAGCGGAGTTCGCTGCCGGGATGGTTGTTCCGGGCTTTCTGTGTCACATTAAGGCACCTCCCTCGTCCCCCAATCTCTGCTCTCTTCATCTGTCGCCTCGCCGCCGTCAATTGTGGTGGTTGCTGCTGATACTTCCGTTGCCCTGACTTTGTCATCGGCACAGTCATCCCTTCTTGCCTTGTCGCCGGAGTTTTGTCCTCCGTCTCGGGCTCGGTGCTCCCATCTTTTGCTACCTCTTTAATCGGTTGTTTTGCTCGATTTCCATGGGGCTAGTGTTGATTAAAGTTCCTGTGAGCCTCGTCCTTTCAGATCGTAGGGTCCGATTTGACTCTTTTCGGTGTCTCAGCGGGTGTGCTCGCTGCGATTCCCTTTGTCTCCAGCCATCTCTTCTCTGTTCAACCGGCGTTCGTGCTCGCCTCCCACTCGTCCGCCCGGCCGTCATGGCTCTGCTTCTTCTCTTCACGGTTGCGGCGGCGGGTTGACAGTGAAAAAACCCTAGATCCCTTTCTTCCTCACCGGTGCGCCTTCGGGTTCCTCTGCTTGTTGCATCTTTTTTTACCTTGGGTGCGGGCCTGGCTAGTCCTCTCTTGGGCCCGTTTTCCATCCTTTGGGCTCAAAGTTCGACCTGAACCCTTAATTTTATAATTTAATAAATAAGTTAACATATTAATTCTGTTTACGTATTTAGTGGTTAAAATAATTTCCTGCGGGGTTTGCGTAAATCCCGATTGGGTTTTTGGTGCGTTTCGGTTCAAGCGTCATGTGACTCTTCATTTGGCGTGACTGGGCTTTCTTTGTCGTTTGATGGGGTTCTGGCAGTCGGAGTCGGGATAGGCTGGGGTTGTGGTAGTGTGTATCGAGGCGTCTCCTTTCTCCGGAAGAATGGTTCCTTGGAGGTTCGTCTTCACTGCCCGCATGTGACTCCTAGTGTACCGCTGGGCTACGGTGCTGCTTATGGGTAGTGCTTGGCTTCGTCCTTCATCTATGTTCTTCGTCTATGTCTTCGTCTTGTTCGGATTAGTTGTGTTTTGTTTTGCTTTATAGAGCTCGTTTTCCTGTACGTTGCACCTTCTTTGTATTCTTTGTTTGTTTTTGGCGGTTTTCCGTCTTCTGACTTATCGACCATCGAGATCCAGATGTGTCTGGTCTCGAATTTTTACCTAATAAAAAAAATAGTACTATTATCTAAATCTCTATATATCTGTATAATATATTAAAACAGAGATCCGGAGTCCCCTTTTGTGCAATTCGTCTATGCATCGTTTTTTGGTGCAATTTGATTTGATTTTTTTGACACGTCA
Source organism: Persicaria tinctoria (assembly GCA_037127255.1). Taxonomy (NCBI): domain Eukaryota; kingdom Viridiplantae; phylum Streptophyta; class Magnoliopsida; order Caryophyllales; family Polygonaceae; genus Persicaria; species Persicaria tinctoria. Next base: position 22,850,469 of record JBANSL010000004.1, on the reverse strand, counting down.
ATTAATGATGATCTAGTATATTTCATCCATGTTAGATAATGACCTGATCTATCTTAGCCACGTGTCATCTTATGTGTTCATCTCATATCTTAAGTGATTACAAAAACTATCATTTTACCATTAGTTATGTTACAAATATTATACCTCTAATTATTTTGTCTTTAGTAATTAAGATTGATTATTTTAGTTCATTATAGGCCAAAATACCAAATTGGTATTTAAAACTGGCAATGTTAGACATTTGGGTATTAAAAAAGAATCCAGTGCCAAATTGGTATTTAAAACTGCAACGATGGACAAATTTGTATTTTTTCTGGTCGGAATTTCGATTTTCATGCGCGTGACTTCTACGCGTTTACTGAACCCTTTTTGTTTATCTTGGACTAGTTTCTTTCTCCTAATAAAATATCTGAATCCCTATTGAATCGAAGAGTTACGCGAATGAAAACCGAATTTCCGACCCAAAAAAATACCAATTTGTTCATCGGTGCAATTTTAAATACCAATTTGGCACCGGAGTCTTTTTAAATACCCAAATGTCTAACCTTGCCAATTTTAAATACCAATTTGGTATTTTGGCCGTTTATTATATTTCATGATAAGATTTCTTTATTAATTAATTATGCATTATACAATAAAATCTTATCATCCAAATATTATATTAATTCTTAACCCCATATCTTAAGTCATTACAAAAAAATTAGTGCAATTAAAATTATTTTACTTTTAAGTTATTTTTACATGATCTTTTTATACTTTTAATAACTTATGATTGCCTGAAAATTTTTCGTCTCCCATATTTTTTATGGGACGGGATTACCCCCCCCCCCCACCCAACCCTATTGGGATCAAGACAGGACGGGATTTGCGAGATTTGTGTCCACACCTTACGCCAAAAATATATAAAACGGATATTTCGCGAGGTAACCCTGTCGTTTAGCTTAATTCGGGTGATAAACAAGAGTTTTAAAATTTTCGCCGGGTAACCTTGGGGTTTCGAAAAAAATTACCTTGTGCCCAGAACTTGTTGACTGGTTTGAAAAAGTGAGTTTGAACTTTTATGGGGTAAATATTGTAATATTGATAATTATGGCACAAAGTAAAGAAAAGAATGAAGATTGAAGAAATTAGGCTCGTCTATTCTCCCTTTTGTTTTTGCTAAGAAATTAGGCTCGTCTATTCTCCCTTTTGTTTTTGCTAGGCATGGTGTTATCTTCATCTTTGCGTTTCTTCTTCCACTCCTGCTTTTTTTTTTTGGTTTAATTTGTTTGAATAAATTTGGCCTATACTATCTATGCTTGCTACGGTACGTCAATTGTAATTTATGATGTTCGGTTTTGAAAGATATGACTTGAATTTCGAATTGGGGGTTAGGGTTCTTGGAGAGTTGTTGAAACCAAACCAGATCTGGAAAATTGGATTGTTATATTTCGAATTGGGCATGTAATATTATGGATTTGAGAGCTTTATCCTAGATTCAAGGGAAGATTTTGTAAGGGAAAGTAATTGAAGCTGAGAATAGTTTCTCCAACCTTAATTAATCTCATATTTTACATCAACTTAAATATATATAAAAGAAACTAATTGATCAGTAAACAAGGAGTGGAAAGGGAAGTGCCTATAATACAGGAGCATATCCCTTAACAATAGAACAACATCCTAACAATAAGACTAGTCGTTTATTCCTTATCATGTCCCCTCAAGCCGGACGTCGGGGAGGAAAGGCCGAGCTTGGAAACGAGGAGCTGAAAGCGATGCCGCAATAGTGGTTTAGTCAGGACATCCGCTAATTGATCTTCGGTGGAGACATAAGCAACACGAAGATTGCCTGCTTGATGTTGTTCTCGAACAAAGTGGAACGCTAAGGCAATGTGCTTCATGCGAGAGTGAAATACTGGATTGGAGCTCAAGCTTTTAGTCCCAAAATTGTTACAATATATAACCGGTTGAGAAGAAAGGAGGACTCCTAGTTCAGAGAGAAAAGACATAGCCCACAACATCTCAAAGCAGGTGTTTGTGAGAGCCCGGTACTCGGACTCCGTAGAGGACCGAGCAACCGTCTTCTGTTTTTTCGAGCTCCAAGAAATGGGTGTGGCACTAAGATAAAGGAGGTACCCAGTAGTGGAGTTGAAGTCATCTTTGTTACCTGTCCAGTCGGCATCAGAGTAGCCATGTAGCCGTTGCGGACCATGGCGACTAATGATGATACCTCGATCGGACGTCCCATGAATGTATCGAAGCAACCTTTTCAATGCACTCCAATGAGTTGTGCTGGGCTTATGCATAAATTGAGAGAGCTTATTGACAGCATAACTAACATCCGGCCGAGTGAGAGATAGCCAGATAGGTACTGAAGTGTGCTCACTGCCATGCGGAAATCAGTGCCATTTGGCATAGGTGTACCCGAGGTTGTGGTGAGGGTGGTGGAGGCACACATGGGGGTAGAAACGAGCTTGCAATCATCCATATTAAGCTTGATTAACAAATCATGGATATACTTCTTCTGGCTAAGAATGAGACCGTGTGAATGGGTGTGGACTTCTACCCCAAGAAAGTATGATAGGGAACCCAAATCTTTCAAGGACAACTTGGAAGAGAGATTGTTAATGACTCGAGACAAGGTGGGTTCATGACTACCTATTATGATAATGTCGTCGACATAAACCAAAAGATATAGGATGCCACGAGGATGTTTGAGGATGAACAAAGATGCATCGGTCATTGAGTTGACAAACCCAAGTTGGAGGAGGAAATGACGAAGTTCATTGTACTACGCCAGTGGGGCTTGCTTGAGACCGTAGATGGCTTTCTTGAGCTAACAAATATGAGTTGGAAAAAACTTGTCAATGAAGCCTGGTGGTTGTTCCATGTACACATCCTCCATTAAGGTGCCTTGAAGGAAGGCGTTGTTGACATCAATTTTCTGAATAGACCATCCGGAACTAACAACAATTGATAGAAACTTTCGAACCGTAACTGGCTTTATCACCGGACTAAAGGTTTCAGTGAAGTCACATCCTAGTCGTTGGTGGAAACCTTTGGCAACAAGACGCGCTTTATGCCGGTCGAGAGAGCCGTCGGGGTGATACTTCACTCGAAACACCCACTTGCAACCAACGACGTTTGCCACGTCGGAATTTGGAACCAATTCCCAAGTGTTGTTTGAACAACGAGCATTGCACTCGTGTGTCATAGCCTGCCACCATGCTTGGCCCTTTAAAGTTTGGGTGATATTGTGTGGCTCTTTGTGAGAAGGCATTTGAGCAAGGAGGTTAAGTTTATTAATGGATTTGTGGATATTGTTTTTTGATCTGGTGATGACTTGACGAGGGGGAGGAGTCAAGAGAGTGGAGATGGGTGAGTAGGCAAATGAGTTGATGTGGCAGAGGAGGTGGTAGAATCGAAAGATGGGAGATTAGGAGGTTGGGTTGTGGATATTTCCAGAGAGGAATTAGGAGATATAGGTAGGATATGGTCAACTAAAGGATTAGAAAGTGGGGTGTGGATAGGATTAGAGGGAATATTGGTTGGGTGGGTAGACATAGAAGAAGTCTTACCAAAAAAGAAAACAAAGGGGAGAGACCGTGAGAGTGGATCAAACATCCACCGAAGAAGGCGATTTTTAGGGGTCTTCCTGTGTCAACCTAGGCGGCGCCGGCGCCGGCCCCTGGTGGCCGCCGCTCCGTCTCCCGTCGGACATGGCGAAGAAGAAAGGTAAGGGGAAGGGATCTTCGTCGGGTCTGGACTACGAGGCTAAGAGAAATCTGGAGAAGGAACTCCATGGGAGTTTATTCACTTCGGGCGAAAGTCGAGAGAAGGAGTCCGTTCGTGGAGAGGAGGGTCCTGGGACTGTGACTAAGGGCGCCGAATCCTCTCAGGCGGGTCAAGTGGGGGGCAGCGCTAGGGTTTTGAATTCCAGCGCTGAATTGAAGGTTGGTGGCGCTGATTCAACCTCTTCAGGCTCGAAACCTGACTTGGAGGGTTCGGGTGAAACTCCTCTAAACGGACAACCCCCTCTTAATCCGGCGACATCGGGTACGCTTCTCTCTTCTGGATCTGGGTTTGTAGGGTTCCGGCCGTCTGATGTGGGTGGAAGATCTGTTAGGGTTCCGCCACCCGTCTGGAATGGTAAACCCCGCTCATTTGCTCAGATAGTTAGGGGAAATCGAAGAGCTGCTGTGGCTGAACGATTATTGCACATACCCAATGTCAACGGGGACTGCATCAATTACACAAGAGAGGATATTGGGGCTGAAGAAGCGACCTGGGCGGCGACGCTGGTGGGTGCCGTCACGGGTCCATCTCTCTCGTCCGGTGTTCTAGCAAATTTCATCAAAACCCAATGGAAGGTGCATACTCCGCAGTTGTTTGTTAAGCAATCTGGGATCCTAATCTTCAAGTTTCAAAGTGTAGAGGACCTAAGGTGGGTTATTGAACATGGTCCCTGGTCGATTGGTACGTCACCCCTTCTGCTGAAGCATTGGGTGGTGGGATAGGCCATGGATTGGTGCTCCTTCATCTCAGTCCCTGTTTGGGTTCGAATATTGGACATTCCTCCAATGTTCTGCTCGACAGCTATGCTTAGCTTGATTGGAAGTGGGATTGGTAAGCCGCTTTGTATCGACGAGTTTACAGCGAACTAGGAATTTCTTTCCTTTGCTCGTTTACTTGTTGATGTTAATGTTGAGCAGTCAAAGAGGAGATATGTTTGTCTGAAGAATGATAAAGGTGTTGAATGTAAATTAAAGGTGAACTTTGAATGGCTCCCTTGGAGGTGTGAAAAGTGCAGCTGTTTCGGGCACCAAGAGGCCTCGTGCCCAAGGGCGGCTTCTCTGTCTGTTCATGACGCTGCTGGTGTCGACCTGGGAGATGAATGCATTCACAGGAATGACCCAAACAATGGAGGAGCTACTGTCGGTAGGAATAGGTGGGGGGGTGTGGGCGGATCTGATGGATCTGCCACTGGCTCTTCCACCCCTCCTGATGGTAGTTCGAATCATCCAACTGTGACAACTGCTTCATCTGAGAAGGAGACAGTGTTGGTGTCGATTGATACAACCCAACAGCAACAACCTCGTCAAAACTGTGAGTCTGTAGCTGCCGATTCGCCGGTGGATGCAGGTAGCGCTTCATCGGAGGAAAATGCTGAATGTGGTAAGCCTAACAGCGTTGTGCTAGCCTCGCCGGGTTCCCAAGCCACTGTAGAAAAGGATAAGACGACAGCAAACGGTGCTTCGGATCATGCCAAATCTCTCGCTTGTGCTCGGATGGTCGCGTCGTCTTGGGCTGCAGAGGCGGGAATATATGCAAATATGGACGGAGAGTTGGAAATTAATGAGGTCAAGACACCGGACGGCCTCATGAGATGGAAGCTTAGGAGTGGTGTAAGAAAGGGTGCTTATCGTCTTAGGGGAGCAAGATCATGCATATCGGGCGACCATAAATTATCCCTTACGATGGATGAGCTGTTCTCGGTAATATCGAGAATCAGGGATCCTACGACTGGTGATGGGGACGCAACCTATTTTAATGATGATTCCGATATTGATGAAGGCGGGGATTCCTCCTCGGATGATGAAACTTATCATCCGGGCTGACCTTTCCTTATTCTGCATCGCTGCTGTGGGCTGGTGCCGGCTTGTGAGGATCGTTTGCTGTTTGAATTTCGTTTCCTGTCATTATTTCTCTCCTTGCTTGGGTTGTTGGTGTTGGGAGCCAGATTAGTTATTTTTTTGTGGAGCTGTCTTGTACCGGGTTCCTTTTGTTATTATTTGAACCCGGGTTATGTTGTTTGGGCCGGTTCTCTGTTTATTGTGGGTTTGGTACAGCTGGGCTAGAGAGAGGCATATTTTTGGTATATGGGCCGGGTTTATTTGGGCCTGTTAATTGCTTCCCCCTTATGTTTAGTTGGACGAGATGACTGGGCTCATCATTTAATATAAATTACTTCCATTGTTGGAATTTATATTAAATGTTGGGTGTAACAGCTCATTTCGGCTTGGCTTGGCATACAAGGGAATCGGTGGGGCCTTTTTGAGAGTTTCATTGGGGTGGTGGTTATATAGTTTTTTGTGGGTTGCACCATCTATTTTACGTAAGACCCCCTCGTATGGTCTTGCTTCTGTTACTCTTTGGCTTCTGCCAACATCTATATATTTACCTTTACAGGTAGACATAGAAATAGGAGTGGTGGACCCTCCTGAATGGGCGTGGGTTGGTATGGGATTAGCGGAAGAGGTTGAGGGGCCAGTCGGTGATGCTGAAAGAATAAGGACCAAGAGATCCGTTTGATTGGCAGTGGGAGAAGGTTTAAGGGGCACGAGTAGAGTCTTAAAAGGGAATTGATTCTCAACAAAGGTAACATGTTGAGATGTGTAGACTCGGTAGGTTTGAGGATCAAGACAATAATAAGCACTCTGGGTAAGAGAGTATCCAATGAAAACACAAGCTACAGACTTAGGATCCATCTTATCAGAAGTGTATGGTTTAAGCCAAGGAAAGCAAAGACAACCAAAACTTTTTAATTTGTTATAATTGGGGTGAGTTCCAAGTAAATTGAAAAATGCTGCGACATGTTGAAAATTTGATATGGGCATCCAATTAATCAAATAGACAGCGGTTTGAAAAGCAAATGCCCACAAATTTCTTGGTAAAGCTGAATGAGACATTAAGGATAATCCCATTTCAAGAATGTGACGATGACGCCGCTCTGCATACCTATTATGTTGAGGTGTGTGAGGAGGCGAGGTCAAATGAGAAATCCCTTGCGAGACGAGGATGCAAGGGCCACAAATTCACCTCCATTATCAGAATAGAAGATTTTGATCTTTGCATTAAAGAAATTTTTAACTAGGGCTTTGAAAGTGATAAACACATTTTTGGTGTCTGGTTTATTTTTAATTGGATATAACCAAACGTACTTTGTAAAGTAATCAACAAAAACCACATAATATCGATAACCATCATATAAAATAGTAGGAGAAGTCCATACATCCAAGAAAATGATCTCAAGTGGACGATTGGAGTGAATAGATGATTGATGGAACGACAACTTGTGTGTTTTATTGATAGAACAAGAGGTACAATAATCAGAATATGAATTCAAAGTGCCTAATTGAAAATTGCATTGCAAGAACTTGAGAATAGGAGGGGGTGGATGACCCAATTTGTGATGCCATAAAGAACCTCGTGAGAGTGCAGCAGTGAAGGTAGAAGGTGAAGAAGGCCAACAGTAAACACCATCACGTAAAGATCCTTTAAGAAGGATGTTGCCCGTGTGCAGATCATTCACAAAGAACAGGTTAGGTAAGAATTCAACCGAAACATTATTTTGAGCCGTAAATTTGGAAACAAAAATAATGTTTTTGGAAATACTTGGAAAATAAAGAACATCACGAAATTGAAAAGTTTTGGTTGCATTTTTAAGATCAAATTGACCAACTTTTGAAATACTCAAACCATTATCGCTTCCGATGACGAGTTCGTCTGGGCCCTCGTAAGGATCGTGAAGATTGAGGTTTAGAAGATCGTGAGTGACATGGTGCGAGGCACCACTGTCAACTAGCCATGGCTGATGGGAAGAGGAAACGGTTGTCGGGTGGGCCTGTGGTGGTGGAGTGGGCAGTCGATGTGGTTGTGGTGGACGAAGGGACGATGCCTGTTGACAGAACAGGGGACAATAGGTAACCACATGGCCCTATTCACGATACCATTGACAACAGCCTTAGAATGGCTTATTGGGAGGACAATAAGAGTTTGTTGGTTGTTGGGCAGAGGAAGGACGCTGCGAAGAAGGTGGCGTAGGTGATGAAGATCCCCATGGGACAGTTGCGGAAGAGTTCTTTGGCTTGGTCTGATGACCCTTGGTTTGCATGGTCATGGCCGATACCGGACTTGGACTGGAGAAGGCGGCAAGCTTATTGTGAAGCTCTTTTTGAAGAAGCTTCTCATGAAGTTCCTCAAAAGGGATAGCAGTATCTCGAGCCCGGACTCCGTCAATGACGGACTAAAATGTGGAGTCAAGGCCTTTCAAAACAGCATCAACAACATCCTCAGGATCCTGCAGACGACCGAGGCTTGCAAGGAGATCAGCAACACCTTTGATTTGAAGGAGAAACTCAGAGGCGGTTTGTGTTCCTTTGGAAAGAGACCATAGTTTGTCTTTGAGGATTTGGACATGAGCCCTAGAGGGCTTGGCATATGTGTTTTCGAGAGTTCGCCGAGCTTGATGGGAGGCTTCAACTTGTGAGACAAGAGACGCCACAGAGGACGTTATAGTGCCCACGAGCGCCCCATACAACAATTGGTCTTGACAAAGCCAAGTCGAGTAAGCCGGATTGACTGACTCGACCTCAATAGTTTTGATGGTTTTTGGTGGTGCAGGAGATGACCCATCCAAGAATTGAAATAGGCCATATCCGACGAGAATGGACTTGATCTGAGCCTTCCACGATATGTAATCGGTGGAAGAAAGTTTGAGAGCATTTTGGAAATTGACAACTACAAAGGGTTTTGAGGGTTCAACAACATTAGGAATAATGGTATATATTTGATGTTGTAGCCATTGATGAAAGGCAGGAGGAGTGTGTGGTTTAAAAAAAATTGATCGATGGCTCTGGTACCATGTAAGGGAAAGTAATTGAAGCTGAGAATAGGTTTTCCAACCTTAATTAATCTCATACGTTACACGAACTTAAATAGATACAAAAGAAACTAATTGATCAGTAAACAAGGAGTGGAAAGGGAAGTGCCTATAATATAGAAGCACATCTCTTAACAATAGAAAAACATCCTAACAATAAGACTAGTTGTTTATTCCTTATCATATTTAACTTGGATATTTGATTTTTATGGACGAATTTAAGATTTTAAGGTGGGTTGGAGATGCAGAAAGAGGATGTAGTGATGGGGAAGAAGGCAACGAGAAGACCAGGGCACTACTCCCTCCTCGCCGACGGAAAGCGCGTACACCCCACCCTTTGCGTCGTCATTTGCGAGATCGTTCGTGGCCCCCAATCCTTCTTCAGAGCTACCGACGTTGGAGCCACCACTGCCGTCACCCGCTGCCGAAGCCACCAGTCCTTCTTCTCTCTTGCCCTTCTCTCTTTCGCCTGATTTGAAGTCTGTAAAATTTTATTTTACTTATTATTAAAAACCTCCACATAATTTATCAATATTACAATATTGACCTCTATAAAAGTTTAAACTCGCTTTTTTAAACCAATTCACATGTTTTCGGAAAGAGATAGACTTTTACCACATGGTTACCTCGCGAAATGTCCTATATAAAGAAATTTTTTTATGACGAGGAACCCACCTTTGATGACAAAGAAAAAGAGAGCTCTGCACGCTCGTTCCTCATCAGACCATGGAGAGGGAAGAAGATCATCTCCTCATAAATCCCTCCTAATAACTTTCTAATAAACTAATCTTAGCCATTAAAAAAATAAAGGGTCAAGATTAGATCTTCTAAATTACTCCAATTAATTCCAAAATCAAAAGTGAAAACCCTCTTCAATTCCCCTCTACCGTCTCTTCTAAAATACTCCGTATGTGATTGAATTGCAGGTCAAGTTCTCTTTTTTCCAGTGAAGATCTCAATTACAGGGAAGTTTTAGTATGTATGACTCTCAATTTGTTGTTTAGTTTATCGATGTTCATAGAGTTTATTTATTCGAAGGAAGAGGGTTAATTGTTATTAACTAATTTAGGGATGCTTAGTTATGCTTAGTATGTGATCGATGCTTAGTTATGAACGATACTCAATTTGATCGATGCTTAGTTATGATCAATGCTCAATTTAGTTATGATCGATGCTTAGTTATGCTTAGTTATGATAGATGAATTGCTTAGTTATAATGAATCAAGTAGTTAATTCGTATGATTTCAGATGAATTGCTTATTCGTATGAATTGCTGCCCGCTGGAGCTGAATCATATAAACACCTATTTTTTTATGAGAAAACTAATTAAAATACCCCACCTTTGGGGGCATGGTAAAAATATATCCTCAACTTTCAAATGTAATAAAAATATCCTGACCTTTGAGGGTAGTGGTAATGTATTACCAAAAGTTTTTTCACGAGTCAAAAATGCCGACAAGGCAGCCTACGCGGATTTTTTACAAGGGTTTTCTTGAACTGTATCCTTAGAAAAAAAGTAAAAGTTGAACCGGGTTCTGATGTCCATGTTTTATGCCATGTTTTACATCTACTTTTATATCGATTTCTGCATGCATTTCATGCATTTGGGTTAGATTTATACAGAATCTATGTAGTTTATGCTTAATTGCCAAATTATAGAGTCTACACTAGTTTTTACTCAAATTCGCAGAAATCGGACGCACTTTGGAGCTTAAAGGAAACTCATGAAGAAGCTAAGGATGGTGCAGCTGAAGAAAAGGCCATTTTTCGGCATTCATCATTCTAAGTCAAGTTCTAATGTCTTCATGAGAGTTGTATCCCTCGAAAAGAGCTTTCCAACGCATGCTCATATGCGTCAATCCGACGAACGGGGACTCGGGAAAGTGCGTTTAAAGAACAGAACGAGAAATTGAGCATAGGTCAATATCGACTCATACTAGTGAATATCGACTCAATCTGGTCGAAAATTCAAAAGTCAAACCGACATGGACCAGAAGCAAGAAGTGAAGAAAAAGGGAAGGTCGATATTGACCTCAGTAAGTCAATATCGACCAAAAATCGACTCAATATCTTCCAAAACCGAGTCAGGACGGAAAGAAGCTGAAGATTCTACTCGATATCGACTTAACTTAGTCGATATCAACCAAAAATCGACTCAATATTTGTCCCAGGAACCGGAATCGAGTAGCAGAGGAGTGAAGCCGGGGAAGATGACTCGATATCGACCAACTCACAGCGACGGGTCCGGCTCGATTCCGAGCTTTACTTAAAGTTTTATCCCGAATCCGATGGAGATATTTCCGAGAGAAGATTCTAACACATGAAGATTTTAGATATTTATCTTTTTATCTTTTTATTTATCCTAAGGGTTGAACAATTAATTACCCTAAGGATTTATCTAGTTTTACTTATTTAGATATAATTATTTCTAGTAGAATTATATCGTTTATGGTAGAAAGAGATATAGATAGAATTTCCTACCTTGATTAGCAAGGATTGTAAGCCTATAAATAAAGCCCATGGGGCTAGTTTTTCATGAATTCAATTTCGGAGAGAAGTGGGGGAGAGAGAGAGAGTGGAGGTCAAGAGGAGTTTGTGAAGCGAGAGCGGAATTGACTTCCTTTGGTTGTAAGCTCTGTTTGGTTTAATTTAATGCAAGTTGTTTCTTTTCAATCAACAATGCCTGCAATTGCGATGAAGAACGAGTAGTCCACCCACTTCTAGGGTTGGGGCGAGCCCGACGTTTCTTTTAGGGTTGGGGCGACCTTTATCATGTTTTGAGCATCTACTACCTTTTATGTGTTTATTACCCATCTAATGGAGATCCATGCTAACAACTTGGATTGTAAACATAAAATCGCTAGATACAATTAGGGTTTCTTGAAAGAGTTGTCTAATTGTTGGAAAAGACGAAAGCTTGATCCTTCGATGCAATTTGCATGATTATCATTATTTATCTTGCCTTATGCATGCTTGGTTATTGTCATTGCAACCCCTGATCTTGGAAGTTTTCTTTTATATAAAGTTAATTCTGAAATTTACAAAAGCTTTGTTCTTTATTTTTCCTACTGTTGCCCTACTCGATATTGACCTCCTATAGGTCGATATTGACTTCTGACCTTCGATCCAGAAAGATCACTGCTCGTTTGTGTCTCTGAAGAGGTCGAGTTTGAGGAAGAACTAGTTGATATTGACTGACCTAAGTCGATATTGAGTGACTCTGACCAGAAATTGACCGACTTGCTGAAAACTGCCCAAAATTGACTGAGCTAAGTCAATATCGACTGTCTCTAGTCAATATTGAGTTGTTCCCTGGAGTCAAAATCGAGTGAGATTTATCCGTTTCCTAGGATCCGCTGACACGCTTCCTCGTGGATCGATCCTGACTTCCCACTACTACATCGGGAGGAAGTCTTGTAATTATTTGCAAGGGACGGAGTCTGGTTTGCTTTGATTTATTTATATTTTATATCTGCATTCTCGATTTCCTCCTTACAACAGGTTCATACCTAATGCATTTTCCTCCCTCATATCTTCTTCCGTGGACCGTGGTCGCCTCTTGAATTGTCTTTCAGGTCTTCCAGGTAGCTCATGGTTCCTCTTCAATGTCAGTCTTCCTCCCTCGTGGTCGACTATCTTGAGTTGTCTCTCTCACATTTTCTTCCCCTTTGATTCGTTCACGGACTTGGGTGGGTAAGTCCCCCCCCCCTCTTCGTTGTTGTTGTTGTTGGTTTAGTTGTTTTGTCGGTTCGGTGTTAGGAATAGTCGTGTTGTGTTAATTTGAGGCAATTTTGACCAGATTAGTTGCTTGGTTAAATCAATTTCGTTTTTCGGGTTTAATTTGTTATCGTTTTATTTTTTTCCTAAGGAAACCGATCAAGAAAACCCAATTTTAGTGCTAATTTGTAAAAAAAGGCTTCCACGTATGTTGTCTTGTCAAAAAAATCCATGTAGGCTGTCTTGTCAGTATTTTTGACCCATGAAAAAACATAGGGTAATACATTACCATTACCCTCAAATGTCGGGATATTTTTATTACATTTGAAAGCTGGGGATATATTTTTACCATATCTCCAAAGGTGGGGGTATTTTAATTAGTTTTGTCTTTTTTTATTTCCCTTTTAGTCTTGAAGTATGAAACGGCATCAGGTTGTCAGCTAAGGATATCAAGGGAATGATCACGATTGCCAGTGCATTGAAATGAATGACAAAGGAAGCTTAAGGACGCATCCTGGTTGTGCAAGACATATTTCCCTACTTTTCCAAGAATCCTATCACGCTGAACTGAGTTTTAGCCCCGACTATCTAAAATCTCATGATTACCGGAAGCTTGTGTATTTTAGAGCAGTTTATTTTTGTTAATCATGTGAGCATTCTCTATCTGAATTTCATCATTTATGGGTTCGTATGAGACGGAGTTAATAAATGACTAAAATTATAAAAAGGGTAAAATTTATAAACTGTTGGTAAAAAGTAGTTAAAAAATTATGAAAAATATAAACTCCGTATGGGATGAAAAACAGTTTATTGGGTTGTTATTAGGAGTATTATGGTATTTTCAAATAAAATAAACCACATAAACTCCCAAAAAGCTATCAAAAGTAGCTTCTTAAATAAACCCCAAATAAACTAAAATCTACTAAATAACCCCTCCCCATACAGAGTTAAAAATAAAAACCTATAATTTTTAACTGTTAAAAAAAAAACTGGTAACCTTAAATATTTTAGTTCATTTGCTACCACTGTTAAACTCTTTCAAGACGATTTAGTTTCCCCAATCCATATTTCTTAGCAACAATTCGAGTTTTGCAAGAGTGGAACATCAATTTATTGACCGATTTATCAAATATTGACAAAATTTTCGAGAACAAACCACTCAAACAAGCAAATTAAATATTTTAGCTCAGATTCCTATTTTCTAAGCATACACTTGAAGCAGAAAACTAAGAATCTGCAACTAAATGAAGCTGATGTTCGGACAAGCAATCAGTCTACCATGAGTTAGATCTTATTTCTTGAAGAAGACAAGCTGATATTGCAGCAACTCAATTTCTTTTTTGGGGTTTCGAATAGTTGATTAGTTTGTTCAAGAGAATATATTAGCCTATGTGGGAGTTGAACCCACATCTTTATGCGCAAACACATCGCTCTACCAATTGAGCTAATAGGTTACTTGGATAATATCAAAATTTTACAAGAGAAGGGGAAAAACAATTGTAAATAGATTGATGGGTATACCAGAAAATAAGCAAAGACAAACAAAATAATAAGTCATAGCAAAGAGATCAGCTGCAAAAAGGTTGATGCAGCCTTGATTCCCTTGAGTTAATAGTGTGTTATCGCTGCTAGACAAAACCCTAATTACAACCAAGGATTAAGTCTAACACCTAATTACATTGATAATCAAGCTATTAGTCCGTCAACATTTAAACTCAAGTTATTAAGTGTTTACATCATGAATAGCACAAGAAATACAGAGAATAAGAAACACCCACGAAATATTTTTAGTACATTTTGAATTTAATTCGAACAAACATGAATCACAACATTTCCATTGCAGAACAAAGAGTCATGATGTAGGGTCGGCATTGTGCCATCCTTTAGTGCAAAGATGTATGCTCATGAACTTGTCATATTCCTTCATTCATGAATATCACATCATTTCCACTACATAACAAAGAGTAAGTGTAAATTACAAACAACTCGATCAACCATTCATTCATAAGCCTACATCACAAACAACTCTTTAAGTGCAAATTACAAACAACTCGATCAACCATTCATTCATAAGCCTACATCACAAACATAAGTGTTAGAATCTAGAATTGATGTAAAGTCCTCCTTAGGGTTTCCATTGATTGATATAACATATATATAGGTTACAAAGGTATTGAGCCTTAATGGGCTTTTAGCCCACTATACAATATTAAGACCTATGTAATCTATCAAACCCCCGCAGTCGAAACTGGAGGGGGTCGTACAGTGAGACTGGAGCGAAAATCAATGAACAACTGTCTAGGTAAACCCTTGGTGAATATATCAGCGTATTGATATGAGGACGGGACATGGAGAACGCGAACATGTCCAATGGCAACCTTGTCCCTCACGAAGTGGATATCAAGCTCAATATGCTTCGTGCGTTGATGTTGGACCGGGTTGCTAGCCAGATAGACTGCCGAAATGTTATCAGTGTAGACCAGAGTGGCCTTCATAAGAGGGCAACGGAGCTCAAGCAGGAGATTGCGGAGCCAAGAGCACTCAGAGAATACGTTGGCAACTCCCCTGTATTCGGCTTCAGCGCTGGAGCGAGACACGACAGACTGACGCTTGGCCGACCACGACACAAGTGTGTCATTGAGGAAGACACAGTAGCCAGACGTGGAGCGACGCGTGTCAGGACAACCACCCCAATCCGCATCGGTGTATGCAACAAGGTCAAGGTTAGAGGAAGGAGTGATTGTGGTGCCGAGCTCGAGTGTGCCGCTGATATACCGAATGATCCGCTTTAAGGCATGAAAGTGGGGTTCCCTGGGTGCATGCATAAACAAGCAGATCTGCTGAACTGCGTAACTGATATCAGGTCTGGTGAAGGTGAGATACTGAAGAGCACCGGCAAGGCTCCTGTATAATGTCGGATCATCAACCAAAGGACCAGAGTGAGCGCTGAGCTTTGTTGGATGTATCGACATGGGTGGCGACCGGATTGCAGTTACTCATGTTAGCCCGAGCAACAATTTCAGCAGCATACTTACTCTGTGAGAGGAAAAGCCCAGACGAGTGCCGCTGAACAGCAACCCCCAAGAAGTAAGATAACGGGCCCAAATCTGACATAGCGAATTCAGCACTTAGCTGTGAAATAATCGACGTCCGAAGAGCATCAGAAGAGGCGGTGAGAATGATGTCGTCAACATATAGTAGGAGAAATGCCATGTCGGAGCCTCTGCGATAGATGAACAGGGAGGAATCCGAGCGGCTGCCAATGAAACCCAAGCGGAGCAAATGAGAAGCAAAGCGCTGGAACCAAGCTCGTGGAGCCTGTTTCAGACCATACAGAGAGCGCTTCAGGAGACAGACGTCCTTAGGACGATCGGGATCAGTAAATCCCGGCGGCTGAAACATGTAGACTGTCTCATTCAGGTGACCATGCAGAAAAGCGTTCTTGACATCTAGCTGATGAATGGCCCATTTGCGCGACAGAGCTAAACTCAATACCACTCGGATAGTGGCAGGCTTGACCACGGGGCTGAAGGTCTCATCACAATCAATGCTGACCTGTTGGGACCGACCGTTGACGACAAGACGTGCTTTATAGCGTTCCAACATCCCATCAGAGCGGAACTTGTGACGGAAGAGCCACATACAGCGAACGACGTTCGCCGCTGGGGGCGCGGGACAAGAACCCAAGTACCATTCTTTGTAAGGGCCCTGTATTCGTCAAGCATAGCCGCCTGCCAATTCGGGTCGAGGAGGGCTGTTTTGTGGGAGGTGGGAATGGGGGAGAGGGAGGGCTGGGAGCCGGGAAGGACTGGGGCGGCGGGTGCAGGTGCGGCGGGCGCCGCAAAGAGGGATGCGGCGGGCGCCGCCAGAGGGGGGTATGGTGCGGCGGGCGCCGCAGTTGGGGTTGCGGCGGGCGCGGCAGGGACAGCGGCGGGCGCCGCACCGAGGGGAGGCGAGGGAGGCCGACGATGTGATGGACGGTGGATAGCGGGGTGATGGGTGGTGGTCATGGAGACGATCTGACGGGGTCGAAAGACTCCGGAGACGCTGCGGGTGTGTGGTCTTGTGGTGGGGGGTGGCGAGGGAGGAGGGGGAGGGGGAAACGCAGGAGCATCGGGAGAGCTCTGGGGAAGAATGAAGTGAGGGAATGGTGAATCAGACTCTGTCGACGACACAGGGGGTGTGGGAGATGCGAAGGGAAATCGCGACTCATCAAAGGTGACATGACGAGAGAGAATGATCCTGTGAGTCTTGATATCGAGGCAAATATAACCGCGATGATCAGACGGGTAGCCAAGAAAGACACAAGGGGTAGAGCGAGGGTGAAGCTTGTGGGGGGCGGTGGATGCCTGATTAGGGAAGCACAGACAACCAAAGGTACGAAGGTGATCATACCTAGGCTCGGCGTAATAAAGTGCCTGAGCAGGCGAGCGATGATGTAGGGTAGTGGAAGGGAGAATGTTTAGGAGATAACATGTGGTAGATAAGGCGTGAGGCCAATAGGGAAGGGGAACAGATGCGTGGAAGAGGAGAGTGCGCATCATGTTGGTAATGGTTCTGATGATTCTTTCTGCCTTGTCATTCTGCTGAGATGTATAGGGGCAAGACAAGCGATAGGAGATCCCGTTTGTGGCAAAGAAGGAGTGAAAGTCTTTGTTGTCAAATTCACGGCCATTGTCACATTGGAAACATTTGATGGATATGTGAAACTGTGTTTTGATGTAGGTATGGAATCTGACAAAGACAGGAAACACTTGGGACTTGAAATGCAACGGGAAGACCCATAAGTAATGAGTGTAATCATCAAGAAACAAGAGGTAGTACTTGTGACCCTCCTTGCTAGGCACGGGAGAGGTCCAAATGTCGCTGTGAATGATATCAAAGGGAGCAAGGGTAGAGGTCAAAGACCGTTGGAACGGCAGTCTGGCATGTTTGCCTAGTTGGCAGGAAGAGCATAAACCAGAGTGTGGGTCTTTAGGACAGGTGACAAGGCTCTGAGAACGGAGGACATCTAGAACGGCAGCACTGGGATGGCCCAAGCGTGCATGCCACAGGCCAGGCGACGATGCCGAGAGGGCGACCGGACACGACTGACTGGACGCGGGAGTTGATGTGACAGGGTAGAGCTCCCCGGTGCTGTTACATCTCATTCGAGTAACCCCCGTAGTAAGATCGTTCACAGAGAAACCATAGGGATCAAACGTAAGGGAAACGTTGTTATCAGTAGTGAACCGATGGACAGAGATAAGGTTTTTGACAATCTTTGGGGCAATAAGGACATTGTTGAGGTGTAGTGGGTGGGTTGGGGTCTGTAATTTGGCGTGGCCAATTCCCGAAGTAGCAAGACGACCACCATTTCCGACGATAATAGAGTGGGCAGGGCCCTTAAAAGAAATAGATGAGAGATTACCTGAGGAATTCGTCATGTGGGAGGTGGCACCAGTGTCCATGTACCAAGAAGAGTCTGACGGTGTCGGCTGCATAGAGGAGAAGGCGTGATGCCCATCAGGCGGAACATATCCTTGATCAGACGATGCTAGATAGGCTTGAGGACCGGCATGTCTCATGGCAGGAGAGCCGGAGTGTATCCAATGAGGGTTGAATCCAGGCATCGGGGACCATCGAGGGGCGACGGTCGAAGGAGGAGGGTCGCGAGGCTTTGTATGGGGCGGCCGCCGCGGAGCGCAGCGGGCGCTGCAGGAGTCGATGCCGCGGGCGCAGCTGAAAAGGGTGAACGACATTTTTTTTTTTTTTTTTTTTGTAGAAGGAGACGAGAGCGAGAGGCGAGCAGCGAGAGTGAGAGAAGACCGGCGAGAGGGAGAGGGTCGGGCTCGAGAGCGAGAGCGGGAGGTGGTTCGGCGGGAGAGAGGGGGAGAGAGAGAGAGGCGGCGAGGAGACGACGCCGACGACGGTAAGAGGAGGGGTGGGACGGGAGGATCAAATTAGGGTTCCGTGAGAAAGAAAAGGCTCTGATACCATGTTAGAATCTAGAATTGATGTAAAGTCCTCCTTAGGGTTTCCATTGATTGATATAACATATATATAGGTTACAAAGGTATTGGGCCTTAATGGGCTTTTAGCCCACTATACAATATTAAGACCTATGTAATCTATCAATAAGTACCTCTAAAATCAGCAATTCATTCCATCTAAAATTAGCCATTTAATTTGCAGCAGAATAACAACTAATCAAGCTCATTCATTCCATCTACAATCACCCAACTCAATACAACAACTAACTCGATCAGCAGAGTCGATGCCTTTGGTCATAACCACATAAAACACAGCCAAAATTCACAAATTAATCAAAATAAATTACTAATTTCAACCTAGCAGATAAAAAACGATGAGGGACGAGTATATACATACACTTACCAGTCGGAATCGTATCTCAAACTTGAAGTGTAGTGGAAAATTTGGAGGGCGGAGGTGAAGACAACCTTTGTCGAACAGAACGCCATGGTCTGATGAGGAACGAGCGTGTGGGGCTCTCTCTCCCTCTCATGTCGAAGGCTCAAAGTTGCCTCTTTCAATGGCTGAGAATTACCGAACCGGGAATGGAACTTATAGAGATTTAATGTTTGTGAGAAAGCTTAATTGTATTCATTGACAATGGGAAAATATATAGGGTTACAATGCTTGGAGATCAAGGATCTTCTAAGATATGATATACATAAAAGGATATAAAAATATACAAAAGATATGTTTCTGTCCTAATACCCCCTGCAAGCTCATGGCGGGGGACGCACATGAAGCTTTTCACGAAATGTAATGAACCGGCCATTGTCAAGGGCCTTGGTGGAGATTTATGCAGTTTGATCCAAGGAGCGAATGTGACGGACAACAAGGTCACCAGCCTCCACTGGTTCACGAACAAGAAATAGTCAATGCGAATATGCTTGGACCGCTGATGGAGAATAGGATTGGCAGACATGTACGTGGCACCGAGGTTCTCACATAGGACAATAGGAAAACCTGCTACCGGTGCCTGAAGCTCAACTAGAAGTTGGCGAAGCCAAAGTAGTTCGGCTGCAGTGAAAGCAATGGCGCGGTACTCGGCTTCAGTGCTAGATCGAGCGACCACCTTCTGCTTCCGGGAAGACTAACCTACAAGATTAGCACCATAAAAGATGGCAAAGCCGTGTTGAGATCGGCAGTCATCCATGTCTGAGGCCCATCCGGCATCGGTGAAGGCAACTAGGCAGGTGTCGGTGGCTGATCGGAGACGCAGACCATGAGATAAAGTGCCTTTGAGATAGTGGAGGATGCACATGACAGTAGACCAGTGAGTCTCAGTGGGGTTATGCATAAATTGGCAAATCCGATTGACGGCATAAGAGATCTCTGGACGAGTGATGGTGATATATTGGAGAGCGCCAACGATGCTCCGATATAAGTGAGGATCGGCTAGGAGGTCACCAGTTTGGATCAGGCGAGATCCAGGTTCGGCAGGAGAAGCAATAGAACGGGCGTCTGTCATCTTGCTGCGGAGAAGCAAGTCGCAACTGTACTTCTGTTGAGTCAACAGAATGGCGCCATCCTAGGGAAATAGCTCTATGCCGAGAAAGTAGCGCAAAGTGCCCAAGTCACGCAGAGAGTATGCGTTGTTCAGGCATTGAACAAACTGATCAATCGCCGATTGAGAGGAGCCTGTGATAATCAGATCATCGACATAGACGAGAACCAAAAGAGTGAACCCGCGAGCTCGACAGATAAATAGAGATGAGTAAGATTTGCATGCCGAAAACTAATGTTGTAGAAGGAAGAGCTTGAGCTTGGTGAACCAAGCTCGGGGCGCCTGTTTGAGGCCATACAAAGCCTTCTTAAATCGGCAGACATGCGTGGGCCGAGAGTGATCAATGAAGCCAAGAGGTTGATCCATGTAAACCTATTCAGAGAGATCACCATTCCGAAAGGCGTTATTGATGTCTACCTATCTGAGTGGCCACTTGTGAGTAAGGGCGAGGGAAAGGATGACACGGATGGTTGTTGGTTTGATGACGGGGCTAAATGTGTCGAAATAGTCAACACCCTCTTCTTGATTGAAGCCCTTTTCAACTAACCGAGCCTTGTGACGCTCAATGGAACCATCCGCATGGCGTTTGACCATGTACAACCACTTACAACCAACAATGTTAGTCTTAGGAGGACGCGGGACAATGTCCCAAGTCCCATTACGAACGAGAGCATCATAGTTATCTGGGGAAGGTGGGAGCGAGTGTTTAGTGGTGGTTAGGGATTTGGGTTTGGCGCAGACATAGTCCTTGAGAGTTGAGAAAGATGGACTGTTGACGTTGTCGGGTGCTATGCTGAGTGGGCTATAGGGGTGGTGGTGGAGGTGGTGGCGGTGAGGGGTATACATGGGGAGATGGGGAGATGTCATCATCGGATGTGTCTGAAGAGGGCGTCGCATGATCATTTGCTCTAGGAGATGTTGAGAATGGTGCAGGGGACGATGGCTGGGTGTCCTCGGGGCCAAGGTTAAACTGTATAGAGGTGGAAGCAGCGGACTGAGAAGCCGAAAAAATGGAAGCGGCTTGTTGAAGGATCGACAGGGGGGGTGGAGACCATTGGTGTATGCACGATAGGAGTTGGTGAAGCATGAGATGGGTATGGAAACACCGACTCATCAAAGATGACATAATGGGCAATGTAGAGACGATGAGTTGGGACATGGAAGCACATATACCCTTTATGTTTGGAGTTGTAATCGACAAACACACAAGGAAGAGATCGGAACTCAAGTTTGTTGGCGTTGTAGGGGCGCAGGAATGGGTAGCATAAGCATCCGGAGGACTTAAGAAACTCATAGTCTGGACCCTTCCCATATAGACACTCGTAAGAAGATTTGTTGTGGAGAATTGGGGTAAGTGTGCGGTTATGAAGATAGACAGAAGTACGAAATGCGTGCTCCCAATGACAAGTTGGCATCTTGGCATGAGCGAGAAGAGCAAGGCCTTTCTCGACAATGGTGCGATGACGCCGTTCGGTTGCGCCGTTTTGAGATTGAGTGTATGGACAAGAGACACGATGCAGAATGCCCTGTGTTTGTAAATATGTGGAGATTGTTCGATATTCACCACCCCAATCAGTTTGGAGATGTTTGATTTTTGTGGAGAATTGGGTCTCAATCATCTTTTGAAACATTTGAAAAGTATGTAGAACTTGAGACTTTTGAGATAAGAAGTATATCCACACAAATTTGGTGCAATCATGAACAAAAACCAAGAAATAACGATTGGATTTGATAGAAGCAACGGGGGTAGTGCCCCAAACATCCGAATAAACTAATTCAAAAGGAAGTGAACTAGACTAATGAGAGTTTTGCAACGGTAAACGATGACTCTTTCCTAACTGACACGACTCACAAATAGAATGTAAATTGTTTATGGAGACAGGTAATTTAAAGCGAGAGACTAAATCCAAGAAATAACGATTGTAATTGATAGAAGAAACGGGGGCAGGGCCCCAAACATCTGAATAAAATAATTCAAAAGGAAGTGAACTAGACTGATAGAAGCAACGGGGGCAGGGCCCCAATCATCAACAAAAACCAAGAAATAACGATTGGAATTGATAGAAGCAACGGGGGCAGGGCCCCACACATCTGAATAAACTAATTCAAAAGGAAGTGAACTAGACTGATGAGAGTTTTGCAACGGTAAACGATGACTCTTTACTAGCTGACAAGACTCGCAAATAGAATGTAAATTGTTTATGGAGACAGGTAATTTAAAGTGAGAGACTAAACGACGAAGAGATGACTCATGAGGGTGGCCAAGGCGATGATGCCAAGTCTGGAGACTGGTTCGTTCACCAAGGAAGACATGGAGAGGAGAGGGTAAGGACGACGGTGGAGGAGCACCAAGCCGGTAAAGTCCATTCTCAACCATTCCTTTTAGGAGCGTCCGACCCTGCAAATCCTTCACAAAGCAAGAAGAGCCATAAAATAGCATGTAGACATCATTGTCATGAGTTAATTGAGATACACTGAGTAAATTTTTGGTAATTTGAGGAACAAAAAGGATGTTATGGAGTTACAGAATGCGATTTGTGGCAGGTAAAATAGACTTTCCCAGTTTTGCAATAGGAAGAGACCTACCGTTGCCAACCTGGAGACCATCATTGCCAAAGTAGTCGGCGCTCACAGACATGTTCCCAAGGTCTTTGGTGATGTGATTGGCGGCACCTGAATCGACGTACCAATCCGGATCAACGATGGTCGACGGTGGAGTCATGGTGTTGTAGGCGTGGCGCTAGGGAGGACCGAATCTGTTGGAGTTAGATCCGTCACGAGGGCCCCCCGATCCATGTGTCTGTGAAGTCGGATGACGGTAGGTGGGGGGAATTCCTCGACGTTGAGGCGCTGAAAGCAATTGAGGGCCTCATGATTGGTTCGTTTGCAAATCTGGCAAGGAGTGCGAGTGTGCTCGCGCTCGGTGGGAGGGGAATCGGTGGGTGCAGAGGTCTCACGAGAGCGGGTGGAGGGTCGCTGGGAGCGAGAATCGCCCCTGCTGGTTTGTAAGGCTTGTAAGGCTTGGTTTTGACGATCTTCTTCATGTAGAAGGAGGCCGAAGAGATTGTCGGAGGTAATGGATCCAGGCTGCATATGAAAAGAGGTCCGGAAGGCATTGAAAGAGGCATCCAAACCATGAAGGACACACGCAACAAAGTCATCATCGGGTACAACATGGTTGCACTCGGCAAGGGAATCAGCAAAGAAGCGCTTTTTCTCATAGTACTCCATAATCGATAGGTTGCCTTTGACAAAGGACTGCATCTGTTGCTTCATATGCATCTCCCGAGCCTTCGTCTGTGCATGAAACATCCGCTCTAGGGTGGCCCAGGCAGAAGAGGCAGTAGCGGCTCTAGCCACATGGGCAAGGAGGGGAACGGAGAGAGTAGATCGAATCCATAGCAAGACAAGACGATCCTTGCGCTTCCAAACGAAAAAGGCGGGATTGACAGCCGGGGGAGCAGCGGATTCGCCATCAGTGGGAGGTGTGTAGGAGGAGCAGTGTCGGTGGTGAGAACGGATTCAAGCTCGTAGGCTTCAAGGGCAGATTTGACGGTTTGACGCCAGACGGTGTAATTGGTTCTCTCAAATTTGATGGTGAAGTTGGGAAGGCTGATGGTGGGGGAGGAGAGCCCGGCGACGGCGTGAAAGGGGTTGATGTTTTCGGATTTGTTGGCGGAGACCGTTGTGGAAGAGGAAGAGGACTCGGTCGACATGGTGACTCGAGAGGGAAGAGGGCTAGAGTTAGGCGGCGGCGTGAAGGGGGCTAGGGCTAGGATCGAAGGTTAGGCTGAGACCATATAGATATTTAATGTTTGTGAGAAAGCTTAATTGTATTCATTGACAATGGGAAAATATATAGGGTTACAATGCTTGGAGATCAATGATCTCCTAAGATAGGATATACATAAAAGGATATAAAAATATACAAAAGATATGTTTCTATCCTAATAGAACTCGACGAAGACATTGAATCAATTGTTGAATCGCCTAACAAACTGTCTCCTTGGAATCAACTTCTTCCTGAATCGGCTCAACTGAGGCATTGAATCAATCGCTGTCTTGAAAGAAAACGCTGAATCACACATATAGAGAAGGTAGAGGGAAGAGGCGGTAGAGGGATAATGGTTTTGGTTTTGGAATTGATTGGAGTAATTTAGAAGATCTAATCTTGGCCCTTTATTTTTTTTAATGGCTAAAATTGGTTTATTACGAAGTTATTATAAGGGATTTTTGAGGAGATGATCCTCTTCCGGTGGGGAACCCCGGACACATGACCAAGCCGGCAAGAGTCACGCACCAAATAAACCGGCTTGAGCCACCCACCAAGTAAACCAAATCCAAGGAAAGGGGCAGAGCCGCGGAGGTAAAGATCGAACCCGATACTTCCTGACATCTCCTTGCTCTCCACCAGTGAGCCACCTCGACTGGGTTTAAATACAATTCGGGGTTAAAATACAATTCAGGAATTCAATAAACAAAAATAAAATATTTTGTCAAAGTCGATTTTAGCCAAGTAAGTGATGTTGTAGGTCATCCGGTCTGGTTTTGTGATGGTCAGACGGGGCGAATCCTCTTTCACTACTCTTCTTCCCCTCTCAAAAACTCCGTTCCAAATTCCCAACTTTTTATCAAAACCCTATCGAAGCAATTGAAACCAAAAGCTTCAGAAATCGACAATGGTATCAGACGCCGAGCTTGTGGGTGGAATAAGAGACTTTCTTCGCTCATCTGACTTGAAAAACACCACGGTTTCCATCGTTCGCCGAAAGCTCGAAGTCGATTTCGGAGTTGATTTGTCTCAGAGGAAACCTTTCCTCCGCCAGCAGGTCGAGATTTTCCTCTACCACCACATCCAGGAGAAATCCGACGACGACGCCCACGGAGATGCCCGATCGGACTTCTCTGATTGCAGCGACGACGATTCCGATTCCGACGACTACGACCGTGCGGGAGGAACTCTTCCGGCGGTCCTCGACCAGAAAACGAACGGCCGACCTAGCGCCAAAGGAAGGTAAGAAATCGGAATCCATCCTACATTAATGCCCTTCTTTCTTTTCCTATTTTCCTAGAAATGTGCATTTTCTATTGTCATTTCTTTATTTGCGTTTGCAGTAGCATTTTTTTATTCTTCTTCACTGGATTTGTTCTTGCTTGCATGATGATTTTAGTTTATGACTAGATAGTAATGAATTTGATTGCGTGTTTGTAAATTGCGTATATGAATATGACGTGTGGTGTGCCTATTTTTTCTGATTAAGTTTTTTCATTTAAAAAAGAAGGGTTTTTTATATAAAAAAATTATTTGTAATTTATTTGTTTGGAGGAACACAACAGGGGAGCTACATTTTGCAATTCTTACAAGGTGCTTTGCATTTCTGCTCTTCTGATTTTTGTTAGGTAATGATATAGGAGTATAAAATAAAATAGATTTTTGCTATGCAAACGGACCTATTGATTCTGTTTGCTATCATGTGTTGATTGCTTACAAGATAGTTAATATAGTAAGAAGCTTGTAGAGCGTCATGGAGTGAAAGCTAGACAGAAGTTCGTTATGCCCTTGAATTTGAGATCAATTTCCTCCTACGAAAACACAGAAAGGAAAAGATGGATTTAGATGGAGGGTTGTACGCCCAATGCACTGGGTTTATCCCGACTATCTATTTGATTTGAAGTGCACTGCTGTATTAAGGCTAGCAATAGATGTGTCTTGTGTGCTCATGATAAAAAGTATGATTTTAGTCCTATAAATGATGGTGTTTTGTTGACTTGGTACCAGACTAGTGGAATTAGAGGAGTAGCCCATTTTTGTAGAAATTTGTGATGAATTTGTACCCTTGTTCAAATAAAAAAAGAATTATCGTTAACTATAACAAAATTGTTGGTTGCCTCTCAGTGCTACTAGAAGATTGAACAAAGATGATGAAAAAACAGTGATTAGGTCAAAATCATGCATTCTATCTCCACAGCTTCAAAAGTTCCTCGGAGCTTCTCAAATGTTGCGGTTTGAGGTATATTCCCATGAATGACACGCTCTTCATTACTCGGGTCTTGTAGCTAACCTCTTCTGTTCTATGCAGGTTCTGAATCAGCTTTGGGACTATGTTTCACAGCAGAACTTGATAGACCCAAATGATAAACAGAACATTCTATGCGATCCAAGTTTACAACAACTTTTTGGTGTTGATTCCTTCAAAGTGTTCCAGATGAATACATTCTTATCAAAACATCTCAGCGGTATTACTTCTCTTCAGCCATTGGCTCGACTTGACACAAATCAGTTGAACCTATTCACTCTTCCCGATTTCTAATTCTGTCTTAGTTGCATGATTTAGCAGCTGCCAAGCCCTCTAAAAAGAGAGAGCCTCGGAAAAGGGAGAAAGCAGTGGAGGGTAAGCAAAATGAACACCCCTTTATCGTTCATGTCAGATTTCCATTTAGTTGATCCATCAAAAAAAATAAAAATTCATCGTCTTGGCTGCCTATACTCCCTGTCTGTGATAGATGAAACCGAACAGAACTCAAGCGACCCAAAACGACAGAAGAGAGTAGTGACTTCTGGATTTCTTTCTCCCTCTCCCATTTCGCCGTCTTTTATCAGGTTCCTTGGCACAGGAGAACAGGAACTAACGCGTCCTGATGCTATCAAGAGAGTGTGGGATTACATAAAAGAGCATAACCTTCAGGTACGATGAACTGTTCTAGTGTAGTTTTGCCACATCAAGTCCTATATATCAGATATGTGAAGCATTGTTATTCAGCTATTTTAGTGTAATTTTGCCTCATCAAGTCCTTTATATCAGATATTTGAAGCATTGCTATAGAACTATTTAAAAGCTTATATTATCGTAATTTTAGCTTATTTTATCTACCTTATCGTGAAGGATCCGCTGAATAAGAGAACGATTTTATGCGACGAGAAGTTGAAGGAACTCTTTGAGGTCAATTCCTTCAATGGATTCACCGTGTCAAAGCTTCTCACGGCGCATTTTGTGAAGCAGCCATGAACAAGAATTGAAGGTGCTCTTTCTACCTCAGATCATATAGACGTGTACTTTAGGACCATTTACCGGCTCTTGTTCGATCAATTCATGAACTGGTTAATTGTTATCCCTAGTAATTAAATATAAGGTCTGAATTTTATGATAACTGGTATTCAAATTTATTTAGATCATATCAAAATTAGATCAAACTCATCATATTCGACTACAAATCTAGAGTGAGGATAAAGTGTAGTTGCGCGCACATGTGAGTATGTAACCTAAAATATCCTAGTATCTCAATCCCACATGATCTGTTACAAGTTTTCTTGACAGCTGACATGTAATATTTGCACGAAAATGAGAACCTAACAAGTAGAACGGTTTGTCATTATAGACTTATAGTTTATGGTTAAGGTGCATATTTTTTTTTGTAAGGACTGTGTAAATTGAAACAACTCAAGATACGAAAGCTTTTGAAGCGATGAAAGAGAACGAGAAGGTTACTTATGAGAGTTGTTTACATGGTTCATTTTCCTACGTTCGCATAGTCTCAAGAGGTGAGATTCGATCCCCAAGTAATCCACTAGATTTGTAAAAGATACAATGTCTAGTTATAAGCTCAGGTTGTTGTTGAGAGACAAAGCGATCAAACAATCAAGCAAGACAAGAGGTAAGAGATCAAAGAAATCTAAAGTGTTATACTCGGTCTACAAGAATTGCCAAAGCGCCAAACCTCAATGGATGAGCAGAGGAACTTGATATGTAGAAATACATTGTTTTTGGGTCTAGTTAGAGACTTAGATTTAGTTTTAGTTAGGATTTCAGTCAATAGTTAGTTAGAATTAACAAGGTCAAGTTTCTTGCTAGTATAAATGTCTTTGCCTGTTGCTTATGCATTTTTAGGCTAAAGAGAGCTAAATTGATGTGAACTTAGTAGAAAACAAGCTTAGAGGTTCATGAGAAAAAAAGAAGATGGGAGATGGATCTTTATCAAAGCATGGAAGCAAAGAAGAAGCAAAGAACACCTTGAAGGATAACTACTCGACCGAGTACTAGAAGCAAGGAAGAGTTATAGATAGAAAGATTGATTATTTACATTGATAGATAACCGCCTATTGCTACCGTAAAGGCTAGGTTGGTTTTGCTATAGGTTTTCCTGAGAACATGGTGGAGCTTCGTAGCTCAACAATGGAGAGCGAGTGGAAGAAGATGGAGGGAATGAAAATGTGTAATGTGTATTAAATGTGAATGAAATGAATCAGTTTACAATGTAGAATATATATATATATATATATATATGCTCGTTTAATTATGGGCTAACCCAACCAGGTGTATGGGCCGAAGGCCTAACCCATTCACACACACATATGATCTCTCTCATAAGAGAGCTAGAGCTTCCCTCATCGTCAACACCCCCCTTCAAGCTGGGGCAGGGTCACAATCCCGCACACCAAGCTTGTCCAAAATCGATGGGAAGCAAGAATCAGGGATCGGCTTTGTAAGGGCATCTAAAAGTTGATCCTTGGCAGCCACATGTTTGAGAGAGATCAAACCTTCGAGCACCTTCTCGCGAACAAAGTGGAAATCCAACTCGATGTGTTTCGTTCGTTCGTGAAACACAGGATTCCGAGCAATGTGGATGGAAACTTGATTGTCACACTGGACTGGAATTGGGGTGATGTTGGACACACCAAGCTCAGCCAGCAACTAAGTAAGCCATCCAAGCTCGGTACAAACACGCCGGATAGAGCGATACTCTGCGTTGGCCGAAGACAAAGAGAGGGTGGCCTGTCTCTTTGATTTCTAAGAGATCAAGCTACCACTGAGGAAGATGACATAGCCACTTACTGATCGACGAGTCAGTGGGCAAGACGCCCAGTCGGAATCACAATATGCCTGGAGATCAAATCCCAGAGCTCTAGATAGAAACAGAGACCGGTGTTGAGTTCCTTTAAAATACCTCAGAGTCCTAAAACCTGCTTCGTAATGTCGAGTGCGAGGAGCTTTGAGGAATTGACTCAAAAACTGATGTCCGGCCTTGTATGGGTTAGGAAATTCAATTTCCCAATGAGTTTTCTATACAAGGATGGATCAGGAAGGAAATTCCCTCCTTCAACAACGATTTTTGTGTTGAACACAAGAGGACTAACCGCTGATGATGAATCCAAACAACCAAACTCCTTAAGAGTATCTTGAATAAACCGTTTCTGGTTCACAAAGATCTCATCATCTGTATGAACAAATTCCATACCCAGAAACAAACTCAAGGTCCCCAAGTCTTTGACTCGGAACTCAGAGTCTAGGAAGGATTTAATTGCAGTGATCTCATCAGCATTATTCCATGTTAGTAGGATGTCGTCAATATAAATAGCCAAGTAAGTGACGCTATCTCCCGAGTGCTTGATGAACAACGAATAGTTGTTCATAAACTGGACATAGCCTTTGAATTAAAGAGTGTGAGGCAGCTTGGCATACGACTGTTGAGACGCTTGTTTTAAGCCGTATAAGGACTTTCGAAGCCTACACACGTGACTAGCAGGAGCATTCAACCCAGGTGGTACTCACATATACACGGTTTCATGTAACTCCGTGCAAAAACGCTTTGTTCACGTCTTATTGCAGCAGTGGCCAGTTATTCTTTGCCGCTACTATCACAAGGGCTCGGACAGTGATCAAATTAACCACCGAAGAGAAAGTCTCGGTGTAATCAACACCCTCTCGTTGTGTATATCCCTTGACTACAAGACGAGCCTTATAGCGCTCAACCGAACCATCGGCCTTATGCTTTACTTTATATACCCACCTGCAGCTTATAGAAGGTGCCCCTTTGGGTAATGGAACGAGCTCCCAAGTGTTATTCAAATCCAGTGCAGCAAACTCATCCTCAATTGCAGTCATCCATACCTTGTATAGACAAGCATCATCATAATTTTCAGGCTCCACAGATGGCCTAATCTCAGACAGATTTGTCACACCCAAATATGTTGTGGAGGTGGGAGTATGACAACATAAGCATTCGTTGCTATCCACATGACTGCACACATAATCTTGCAAATAACTTGGAGGAGCTATGGTTCGAGAAGACCTTCTAGGCTCAACTAAGATTGCAGGTGGGGCTGGAGGAGTTGGAGAAGGGGCTTGAACAACTACTTCTCTTGCAGCAATGTGCTCATCATCATCCCAAACAGGAGCAGGAGCAGGATACAAAGGTGTATTGGCTTCCTTGTCCTTGTAAGGAAACAAAAACTCATGGAAGATGACGTCTCTGGACACTTCAACCTTGTGAGTATCCAAATTCAGCACCATATATCCTTTAGTACTCAGTGGATACCCAAGGAAAACACTCGGACAAGCTCTTGGCATAAACTTTTGTGCCGCCCCCTTTAAGTGTTGAAGTGTAACACATGCACCCAAAGCTCTTCATTTGAGCATAATCTGGTGCTTTACAATCCAACACTTCGAATGGACTCTTACCTTTTAGCAAAGAGCTTGATAATCGATTGATAACAAACACAATAGTTAAAACTGATTCTCTCAAGTGTTTCAAGGGCAGTTTTGATTGGAAAAGCAATGCTCTCACTACCTCCAAAATGTGTCGATGCTTACGCTCAACGACACCGTTTTGCTATGGAGTCGCCACATAGGAGGTTTGATGAGCAATTCCTTTGCTCTTAAAGAACTCATTGGAGGCATGACTTAGGCCTAACTCTTTAGCGTTGTCGGTCCTAACTGTTTCTACCTGACATCCAAAATATGTCTCCACCATTGCCACAAAAGCTTGGAGCACAGTAGCAGCATTACCTTTACATCCTAAAAGATGCACCAAGGTATGTCTGCTAAAATCATCAACTATCGTGATGAAGTACCTGTATCCATTGTATGTATGCACTTGAAAAGGCCCCCAGACATCAACATGTATAAGTTGGAAGGGTCTTCGAGTTGTAATAAAACTTCTGGGAAACGAGAACCTCTGTTGTCTTGCCCTTGCACTTACCTCACATGGTGCGAAACTATCCAAACCATTAACAGAAGGAAATAGAGTATCGAGTTTGTAAATAGGCAGGT
The DNA here is from genome assembly GCA_037127255.1 of Persicaria tinctoria. Lineage (NCBI taxonomy): Eukaryota > Viridiplantae > Streptophyta > Magnoliopsida > Caryophyllales > Polygonaceae > Persicaria > Persicaria tinctoria. The sequence goes on along the minus strand of JBANSL010000004.1, from coordinate 22,819,547 downwards.
GCCCGAGTCTTGTATGCCATGTTTTGGGATTTATTACATCAATAGCAACTCCAGTGGAACTCCTTTTAGCTATAGAACCACCATCTTCAAAGCTTCTGATGTTCTTCTCCAAGAAATAGAGCCCCTTACTGCATCTTCCAAGAAGAAGAGGCTTCTTCATATGCACACCCTGCATTAAACACAATTGAATTGTAAACAACACTGAGCAACCTATGTCTTTGATCAATTTCCCCACAGAGAGAAGGTTACACTTGAAATAAGGCACATGAAGTACCCCTTTCAATATCACCCCCTTTGCTAGCTTGATATTTGCCACGGTGACCACAATCAACGACGATCCAGTGGGCAACACCACAGAGAAATGCCTTCGCAGGGCTACTTGATTAGTGAGAATCGATTTATCAGACTATCAGTACACATAAGATTGTTTGCTCTTGTATCAAGAATCTAGGTGTACTTCTGAGACTCTTGAGAATGATTCATACCTACGAATCCAGCAAATTCTTGTCCGGCTCCAGTCATCAAGTGTAGCAGCATATTTTACTGCTAGTTATAGGGGTTTATGTAACCTCTCAACTCACCCCTTTGCACGGGAATTTGTATAACATCATCATGCGGGATGATCAAGTGTGAACCTTGCCTTGGCAAGGCATCCTACTGTTTGCCAACGGTAAAAAAAAACTTGTGTATTGTGATAAAATATTTCACCTTTATTATAATATAATATTAATACAATAGATATTCCATATTGTACTACAATGAATAATTTAGTGTAATTATTAATGTATTACAATAAATACAATTGTTATGGTGTTCTCTCTCTCGGGTTTTCTCTCTAGCGTGTTTCTGTCTATCGCGTTGAAGGCTCAGGCCACCGCCACTGGCCAATCTCTCTGGTCGTAGCCCGATGGCCACCACCTGCAGCCCGTCGCCCGACACCTCCCCGCCAGCTCGCCCTCCCTCCAAGTTCTTCTCTCCTCTCTCCTCTCTAGGGGTGGGCGCGGGACGGGACCGGGATGGGACGGAGGTCGTCCCGCGTAATTTTTGCGGGACAGGACCGGGACCGGGATCGGGACGGGACGGGCCTTGTCCCTCAAATACAAAAGATTATAAAAAAATTAAAATTTCATGTATATATTGCGATTTCCAAAGACGTAATAAATTATAAATCTATAATTTTTTTTTATATTTTACGGCTTTTCTTATACACATACATATACGTGTGTATACACATTACAGTGTATACACATACACACCATGAGCATTACAACGAGTATATATATAGATGTACACAATATATGCATAATTTATATATTATGCATTCTATATATACTTTATAACCAATGTAACACATTATATATTATACAAAATTTATAACCACTGTAATCTAATATAAACTTTATAACCACATTGTATATATACTTTATAACCACTGTAATACATATTTTATATATTTACATGAGCATTAATACAACTTGATTCCTTTATATATATATATATAATCTAATATATATATATATATATATATATATATATATATATATATATACTTTAAATATTATGCATAATATACTATAATACATATTGTATAACATAATATATATACACAGGGGAAGGTTCAAGTGGAAACAACCCTTCCCATAAAAACTCCTTCTACCATGGAAACTTTTAATCTCAGCCGTTCTTTCTTGATCAACGGCTATTAAAATTACATTCATTAAAGTGGGAAAATAAAGGCAAAATAAATTTAAAAAAATACTGGAGAGTTGTGAGAGAACCCGGCCGAGACCCCGAAACAAAGCGCTACTCACGCACACCAAACCCTTCACCCTCTTCAATGGAAACCATCCATCTAGCTTCCCTTCCAAATTCGATAGAGCTCATCACGTTTTTCCATCCTTAGTACTTACACTCATCAGGAGAGTTGTGAATCCATGGCTATTCTTTCGGATTCCTCACAGAAAGGGCAAGATAAAAGGAAAATGGAGTGGGTATCCAAGGAGATATGCCTGTCTAAATTTGGGGTTTTCACGCAGAGGGGCTTGGGTTCAGATCCGGCCATCTTCCGGTGAAGTAAACGACGAGATTGGCGCCTGGCTTTATTTGTTTGCCAGGTCTGTGCGTTTCGCAATCAGTACAGAGAAAACGAAATGGAAAGTGAACGGTGTCGGGTGGTTGCGCCGTCGCAGAGGGTGGTCGGGAGCGGCCGTCTTTCTTCAATGGAGCCTGATGCAAAGGGTTCTCGAGTGATTCACGGAGCTAAACGCTGAGCCGACTCGTGGTACCATCCAAGCTAGTGTTGTTGGTTGGGCTTTCGAGAATAGGTGCGACGCGACGGGTCTTCAACCTTGTGCATCGTCTATTAACCCAGGTGATAATTGGACTTATGCTACCTATGATCTAATTTGGTGTTTGAATGACTTGAATATCTCTTTTACTGCAAAAACTAGATATATATTTGTGGCTTCCTTGTTTTATTTGCTCTCATGAACTGTTCTTTCATATGAATTTTACCTTCATTTAGGAATACTGTAAGAGGATATATACTGCTGGTTGGATTCATAAATGGGATAACCACACTATTGACATTGACAAAAAATTTAGCAACAGTAAGGTTGAGAGGATGGATACTGGCTTGCGTGGCTTCCCTCCCATATAATCGTATTCTTTATTTGTAATATGAATTCGTATTCTTTATTTGTAATATGATCGTAATGTGGGCAATGGATGACTCTGAAACGGAAAAGGAGTACTTTGATTTAGAAGCTGTCATTTGAAATCTTTGTGTCTCCGTATCCTAGCTTAATTGATATGGTTTATGAAGACACTAGGACTAAACAAAATTGTAAATCTAGGCATGAGCACCAAGAAAATTAATTCTGATATCATCATGTATGCTTACCTCTATTGCGACTTTTATGATCACTAGTATGTCTCGAAATATGATAACAGCTAGAATACTTCTAGAATGCTTGAACCCTACCATGAAATTAGAAGAGATGATTGAGTCCTTAGTGAAATGTCTTTTGATTTTCTCCTTAGATCTTTCATCCATAGCCCAATGTACAAATATCACTGTTGGGACTCTTCTCCACACTGATCACTTGTCTGAACTTTTTGATCTACTTGATTTGTTGCTCCTTTAGCCTCCTGCACCAATGCTATGTTGACTTGTGACACTCTCCTTTGCTGTCTTGTTGCTGTTTGTTTGTTTCGCATATATTAGTTTGGTTTTTGGTCTTATTGAAATCAGTTTTGTCACAACTGATAGTCTATTAGCTCAAATGGTAGAGCAATGTGTTATTATACACATGATATGGGTTCGAACCCCATATAGACTTTCTCTACATAACAGCAGTTCTAAGAAACAAACAGACAGCAAACATCTTAGATGAGCAAAATCTAGCTGAAAAATAGAAGCAATAAGCTTGAATCTGAGATAAGTATGAAATAAAAGCAATCTGAAAAAAAAAAACAATAATCTGGTGGAAAACTAACAACTTGATTAGTGCCATTGAGGTTTATAGAAAATCTATATGGGATTCGAACCCATATCATGTGTATAAGAACACATTGCTCTTCCATTGAGCTAATAGATTTTAAAAGATATTCATAAACCCATAACTCTTCCATTGAATTGAAAGCTTTCACTGTGAATGTTCCTTTGCTGTCAAAATCAGAGTTTCCAAGCAGTTGAGAATAGCATCATGAAAAAATTGTCTCAAATAGCTGAGAGCTGCCCAGTTTAGTGAAAACATAACAAAAGTTACATCTCAAAATTGCACTACTCAATGAAACAAAACAAATTGCACTTCTCAATTTCAGTTCTCAATTTCTTACCCACAATTCCATTTAACTTCTCAATAGCTTCAAACAGAGCAAAAAAAAAATGTCTTTTATCAAACAATTCAAGGGAGATTAATCGATTCTCAAACACTTAAAATCTTATCCCAATCAATTCAAGGAAGATCAATATGGGAAATGGAAATTAAAACATAATTTGACAAGGAAATAGAAACAACCCATGTCTACCTAATGCCCAAATCAGACCCAATAACAACAAAAGGAAGATTCGTACAAAAATCAGTCCATACAAATATTAGGCACACCAACCATACAAACCTAATCCCTGGAATCAAAACCTTACAAGAAGCCTCGCTCTCGGCTCTCGCCCGATCTTTGTCCTTCGCCCTCCATGCCTTGCCGCCTGTCCCCTATCAAAATCAAATCAAATCCAAAGCCCACAACTTTATTGACAGATCTATAGAAAAATCAGAGAGGAAATCGGAGGGGAAGAGGCGGAGAAAGAACAAAGCAAAAAAGTTGGACTGGCAGCGACGACAATCAGTTGGGAAAAGGGACGAGACACCGGCGCAACCACCGTTCATCCAAATCTTGAGTGAAAAGCGAGACAATAGAGAGAGAGAGGGTTTGACGTCTGAGAGCTTGAGAGGGGAGAGTTTGATAAGACTCTTTAATGATTTTTACAAAAAAAGGCGTAAACTTCACATAAACTTCAAAATTGCCACTGTTTTATTAATGACCATTGATGAGAATTGAACGGTTGGGATTAAAAGTTTTCATGATAAGGGAGTTTCTATGGGAATGGTTGTTTCCACTTGAACCTCCCCCTATATACACATATATTTACATTATTTTATTTATTTATATATATGCGGGACGGGACGGGATTTGTGGGATTGAAACGGATCGTCCCGCGTCCCGTCCCGCGTGACTTTTGCGGGACGGGCCCGGGACGGGACTGGGATTTGCGGGATTTGTGCCCACCCCTACTCCTCTCACTCTCCCTCCCTCTACTCTCCTCCATCCCGCAGCCCCTCCGACCCAGCACCACTCAGCCCTCCCTCCCTCCCTCCCTCACCCGACCTTTCCCCACACCTCTACCGATGATGTGGCCTGCCATTCCCGCACCCAACCCCTCAGAGCTAGGGCGGAGGAAATTTTCCACGAAAACCATACCAACATGTGCCAACCGAACCAATTAAATTGGTAACAATTATATTGGTAACCAATTTAATTGGTTCGGTATACTGAACCAATTGTCAGAAGTCGGTACGGTAATGGTAATCGAAACAAAAAAGTTGGGATTACCATTACCAACCGATTTGCAGTTGGTTGGTACGGTTATTACCAACCAACTACTACCAATATACAAATAGTTTTTTTTAATTATACTTTAATTGTTTTAAGATTACATTAAGTTGGAGTATTTTTTTTTTGGGTTTTAAAACTTGTTGTTTGTTATTGAAGTTAATAAGTACTTCGTATTACCTATTTCTTTTTTATTTGTTATTTTGTTTTTGATACTAGTATTATCTATTAACTTGATTTCTTTTTATATTTTATATTTTTATAAATTGTTTTTAATCAAGGGAGGAAAACTAGTTCGGCTTCGGTTCAGACTAAAACCTAAATTTTATTCGGAATCTAATGAACATGTTGTTTTTAATATTACCGGGATTATTTAAGTCTTTATATTGATTTTGTGCTTAAATGTATAAACAATTTAAGTATTTATATTGTTGCTACTTGTATTGTCTTTTATTATTTGTATGCTTTTTTCATCAACACCCAAAACATGGTAAAATACCATTACCAACATGTACCAACCAACTTAATTGGTAACCAATTAAGTTGGTACAACTTCTTCAGTGGTTGGTAATGGTTTGGATTTTAGGATTACCAATTATAATTGGTTGGTACGTGGTAACGACATAAAACTAATTTGTATTGTACCAATTCCACCCCTACTCAGATCCACTCCTCCTCCCAAGCCCTAACCGACCCCATCCCCTGGACTTTAAACGTCCAGAAACCCTAAACCCCAAATCCCAACTCTCCCTCTCCCGTTAACCCAAATCCCAACCTCTAGCTGCCTAGCCCAAGCCTTACCGATTACCCCAACCGCTATCCTTGCCGACCCCAACCCCTAATACTTGGTTTGAACCCGGCTCCCAACAACTTCTAGTTGAGCACGAGCATCACATTTTCGGCCTAGTGCGCAAGCCTCTTCATCCCTGTGATCGGGGCGCGGTGTCTTCGTTCCCTACCCTTCTTTTAGTTGCAGCGGTTTTCATTTTCGATCTGCTGCGTTGTGTAATTATATTACTTCATAATTATATGTTTTAGCCCCTTGCATTTTGGTGGATTGCTTTCTGTTTTGTTTAGCTCGTTATTGAGCTCTCTATGTGATTTTTCTTATGTGGATTCCCCTTGTCATTTGACTTGTGAGTGGGTTTGGTGAACCATGCTTTTGCGTATAGTGCATTCGATGTTATAGTACTAATTGTGTTTTACTTGCCCTTTGGAGTACTTACATATAGGCTGGTATATTGCTTGAACTCTAGTTTGTTTGGTTCTGAATATGTGCTCATGTGATTGTACCTACTAGTTTGATTCGTAGTTCTCTAGGTGATTTTTGGTTTTGTTTCTACTTCCCTCTACTACTATGTTCTTTTGGTTGGTTGCGTCGTTTTTTGCTTGGTTTGGTGGGGTGATTCCATTGCCTGAATGGCCCGTCAAATGGTTGTTGGTCCTTGTACGAGGGTGTCTCATGTTGGAGTGGTGGGTGGGTGGTGGTCAGCCCCGTTGCTTGTGACCTAAGGTGTCGTCTTTGCGGTTTGGTTCATGGAACATTAGAAACTTTACGGGTAAGTGTTGTGAGCTTAAATTGCCAAGTTTTACATTAACTTTTATATCGATTTCTGCATGCATTTCATTTCATTGGGTTAGAATTATACAGAATTTATGTAGTTTATGCTTATTTGCCAAAATTATGGACTCTACACCAGTTTCTGTTTAATTTCACAGAAATCGAGGCGTTTTACAACAATTCAGAGAAAGAAGAAAATCATAGAAAAGCTCGAAGTCGACTACACCAAACCAGAGGTTGAGTGGCAGCTAAACTAAAGCACATCAAGCAAAAAACAAGGAAGAGGAGCACTCGACAACACTAGTCAACGTCGACCACTCTGGTCGATGTCGAGTACTTTGGTCGACTTCGGCTTCATCACACGAGATCGAGCACGAGCCGAGCAGCAAATCCCTCGAGGAGCATAGATCTACTAGATGTCGAGTAGTGTACTCGATGTGGAGTCACTATTAGAAAACTTCAATTATACATCTGTTGTCAACATATGTCTTTCAAATAAAATTCCGATCTCTTTGTGCGTGTAGTAAAAGATCAAACTTTTCCACATCGGTTTTAAGCAGATGCCTTTTCTTCATTAGAACCCCTCGTTTTTTGTTATGACATATTCACTTGTTGATGAGTATTCATAATTTGTCATTTGAAAACATGTGAAGATGTCCTCCTAAAGCAAAAAAGTGACATTTACATCTTTATTTATAAAAATAAGTGATGTCTCAATACAAAATAGACAACAGTTTTTGATTGTGTGATCATGTTTATAATCATGTTCGATATATAATTTATTATTTTATATTGTTTTAATTTAACCGACCACATGAAATATAAGCATAACTGATCTATTTCCATATTATCGACATCACATTTTTTGTTATAAATGATGTGTATAACTATACTCACATTGTTTCAATAAACGGATCTGATTTTAGTGGTATGAATACACTACTATTTTCATATTTAATCCGATGTTTTATTTTGGGTTAGGCAACACGCTTTTGTCGATAGAACATCGCATTGTGTATGGTCTTTAAAATGGTAGGTCGTTTAATAAAAACATATACATATATACTGCCATCATATTGTCACATTTACGAAATACGCCGCCGCTATTCATAGCCACAAAATTGGCTAGCCACAACATCTCAAAACAAATAAAGCACACTAACGAATATATCTTTGGACAAACTAACACCAAATTGCCTGGAAAGATAAAAAGAAAAGCTAGGACTAAAAACTGCAAAAGAACGCATCAGCATGACATTCATCCTTGACCTCATACAATCTGAAATGATCACAAACAGAAAATTACATGGGGTAAAAATAGTGGACTTTGAGGGTTTACGCTAGGAAAATAATATGTACTTCCAAGAACTTGATTGCAGAATTCAGAATGGTCTACGAACAATGTTATTTCACCTAACATAGCGCCAATCTTGTATTTTCTGCATTAGAACATTTCAAATATTTCAGCACAAGTCGATGCAGGATCACTGCCTAGTCTTTGAGTTTGAAGCATAATAGAGGCACAAGAACTCACCTTGGTCCACGTTTCTTTCTAGCTCTACCTTCCTCATCAGATGCATCATCTTTGGAAGGAGACGAGGCATCAGAATCATCAATGTCCTCATCAACAGGCTCAAAGTGCACCTCAATCGGGGTAGCCTGGTTCTTCTATCCAGGATGCGTAGCCAAGTATTCCTCCGATTGTTCATCAATTAAGAAGTCCTGGATCCCATGAAAAGGAAAAATCACAGAAACACATTAATATACAGAAACAGTTCATTGAATAAGCAAATCCTGAAAGCAACTACCAAATAGGAAATTAATGTGATAAGTTTGGCACATCAATCCAACTGTACGATGGACAACTCAGAGCACTTACCTTGTGCTCGAACAGTTCAGCAAACCTCTGATCCTTGAGTAGCTCGCTGTTGCGTTTTTGTTTTTTCTTTTTATTGGGTATTTTCTCAACTGCATGAACAACATCATCACTCCTTTCTTCTTCTTCTTCAAGAAGTTCACTTGCCAATTTCCTATTAACTTTTGGCAACTTTCTGTTTATCTTTAAGAGAAATCAGTAAATTACTTGCACATTCAGATGAAACAACTCAAACAAGTACGCCTCAACATTTAGGGATAAAGCCTCATCAACTTGGTACCATAGCATAAACAGAGTCCCAAAACATATACCCCAAAGGCAGCTTTCAAAAATGTCTGCATGCCTAACACTGAGTAGTTTTATGAAAATGACCTTACACTTTTCACAAGATTTCTCATCTTTAATCACATGACTCATGGTCATTTCTCATCTTTAATCATCTTTTCACAAGATTTCTCATCCACAAGCTAATTAGAAAAACAAAATCAATGTCATATAAATGAAATTTAATGGATAGTCACAAAAAGAGATGCAAGAACATGAGATCGATAAAAGCATATAGAAATCCAGAATAAAAACTGAATGTTATAATGACATATAACATTACCGTCTGCAAGGACTTCTGATCAGAAGCTAGCTAGTCTTTCAGCTATGAAAAATAAGAACCGCAAAACACAGTATCCCCGTATATTTAGTGCATCACAAACCTAAAGAATAATCTATCATCATGTCAATAAACCCAATTGCCTTTGCAGCACGGCTCCTAAGTGGTCCTGTTGGATATTTCCGGGAGATGAGGAAAATGCTATGAAAACTGTACCTATAAAATGTTATGAAAACTGTACCCGGAGATGAGGAAAATGTTATGAAAACTGTACCTGTAATTTATGTAGCACAACTCTGACTCTTATGTTTTCTTCCTGCCTCAAAAGCTAGCACCTGAATCAAATGTTAAAAATTTGGTAACCAACAACGATATCCCAATATGCTAAAGGTAGGATATTGAAAATCAGCCATTGTTGATCAGTTAATGAAAATTATTGGCCAAAGAATGCTTGGTGATGACAATGTGTTGAACTCGGCTTAGCAGCTAGACTTTTCGACCCTGTTTATCTATAACTTAACTGTGTGCACCTTAGTATAGTTACTTAGTATAATAGAGAGGGGGCACGTGCCCCCTACCCCCAGCTCCGCCCCTGATATAACCCAAGAATAACATTATTAATTTATTACCATCGAAGGGATGAGACAAAGCCCAGACACATATAAGGTATGAGACTAAGCCTAAACATATATAGTAATATTATCATATAACCCAAGAATAACATTATTAATTTATAACCCAAGAATAACATTATTTTACTCTATGTACAACTGGTGGTTGTGTAGAAGTACAAATAAATCTCATGCTGATATAAATATTGGTAAATATGTAACACCCTTTACTCTTATTAATGTTGTATATTGCTACGGCTGTCCACTAAACATCGAATGCAAAAGATCCATCTATAAATATATAGTCCCTTTTGCTTTGGCAATTCTTGAACTTAAAAAAAATCATTAAAGAGCAAAAATCTCATAGTTTTTAGAGATTTAAAGGACATGTACCAATGTGATTTTATCAAATTTTAGGGGCTTGAATGGGACAATTATTTAGAAAAACTTATAGTAGAATTACAAAGGGATCAAATTTTAGGGGCTTTGAAATTTAAAGGACCTCAGCCAAAGGATAGGACAAACCTAGATACTCAATCTGCAACCATTCAATGAAACATATCTAACAGTAATCGAATAATTAACCTTGAAAGCCTTCAAAAAGCCATCTTCTTCTTCATCATCAATAGAAGTCTCCTCATCTCCAATGTGTTCAAGGTCAAGTAATCTAGTAAAGGACAAACAGTCACAACTCACAAGACTAAAAGCACAAGAAATTGGAATGTCCTTATAAATGAATTTACGATGTAGACATTTACCTGTCTATGGCAGCATCATCATAGTGAATTTGTCGGGCTTTTGATTCTTTCGTTTCCTCTCCAAACAGATCCATTGACCCATGCCTAATGATGTCATCTAGTTCTTCCTGACAATGTCAAAGATTGTGCTGATAAAATATATAGATGCTTAACTTTTTCTCATAAAGCAATACTCGAAACGTTGTGACCACACTAATCTTTGTAGTCCAGCATAAAAAACACAACACAGTAGCATAACATTTATACAATTATTGAAGGATGTGTATTATAGTATATAAATTCAAGTTAGCAAGAAATTCCAGTAAAGACTTGTCATTTTTGACCCAGTGACCCTTCGAGGCCCAAGGAATGTCGTTAGTGAGAATTAGAGAGCCAAAAGAAGGATAACTAGAAAAAATACAGAAATTTTAGGAATGAGACTTGAGGCCAAATGCGACAAAAAACGTTCCAGGTTTAGAATGAGTCTTTCAAATGTTTGTGCCAAAATATTCTTAACATTATCTATGCTTCTACACACAGTTTTATGTTGGAAGGGAACAAAATAACCAATCATACCCTATCCCCCCAACCATTACACAACCACAAGACCTCTGCTACATCTTTGAAAGAGTGAGTTCAATCAATATGGTCACACAGATGCAAATACAACAACAAAACGAACAGATAATTTGATGAAATTACAAAAATGGGTCCCCGAGCAGTTTACTAGCAGACCAGGAAATGAAACAAAAGGATCCCTCCTGTATGGATGGACCATGAATCTGTAGGCTTTCAGTGTTTTCCTTTCTTATCATATTGGATTACTTGAAAAGGTAGTACCATTCTAGTTAGCTACTTTCCACCTCTACTAGATTCAGAAGAAATGCCTGCCTCCAACATAATAACATCTATACAACCTTTTGGCATGTTTAGAGAAAAAGCATATCTCACAATAGCATTCAAGCAAGCATATACCTGATTGATATTCTGAGTCTTGAGCTTTCCCACAACTAAATGTTCCATAAACATCTTCTTCTTAGTGATCTCCATCGTTCTTTCTTCAACAGTTGCCCTAGCTATGAGCCTATAAATCATGACCTTTAACAAGCCAAAAAAAAAGAAACAACTGAGCTTCTAGCCATGAAATTTCGGAAATGATGAGGTTCTACGCAAATTATTTTAAAACGAACATTAACCTTATTTGTCTGTCCAAGCCTGTGAGCTCTGGCCATTGCTTGTAAATCAGCATGGGGATTCCAATCGCTATGTGGACATAAAAATATAAGGAGAAAAAGAGTAGATTGCATCAAAAGGGACACATACAAAATCTCTCAATTTTAGATTCCTCCATCTTTATACATTTAATTCCCCATCCCTTGTCAAAATTAATGATAAATAACATGTTCAATTTAGCAAAAAACAAGATCCAAACTGTCAATTTTAGATTCATAGGTGTTGCAATCCCCCTCCCCCAAATCATCAAATGCCCGATTTCAGTCAAACCCCAGCAACCATGATCAATATGTTATATGAAAGCAAAAATTCAAAGGAATTACTCAAATTTGCTGCAACTATAGAAACCGATCAAGATCTCTACAACTTCAATGCAAACCCCCCAAAATCTAGGGCTAAAAATGAAAATAAAAACACCAAAATTTAGGGCTTTTCATTCATGATACTAACAGAAATCAAAAGCGACATTGCAGTCTAGGGTTTATGAGAGAGAAGAAGAAGAGCTTACCAACGACGCCGACCGACGATAGCGTCACCAAGAGCAACATTGCAGGTTATCTCTCGCCATCTTTTCTCTTCCTCCTTCGCTCTAAAAAACCCTAACAAAAAAAAAAACCCAAATTAAAATTGAAGGAAGATGACGGAGGAAGGAGTTGAAACTACCAGATCTAAAGTAAAACAACTTAGATCTAGTGAAGAACCACTAAATCCATGCAACTCTAATCCGAAAAAGGGCAGATAGATCTATAAAGAAGTTGAGAGGACAAAGAGAGCGGCCACATCTACAAAGGGCGAGAAAGGGCTTACTTGTTAGGGTTCTGGAAGAGAGGGCCACCATCCTTGAATTGTAGTTGCTTGTCAGAGTGAGAGAGGGGAGGAGACGAGAAAATGAGACCAGTAGTTCGAGATCTGAAAGAGATAAACCTGGGAGAGAGAGATCTAGAAATAGGAAACAAATGAAGCCAAACAAATAGGTTGGAATGTCGGATACCTCGTCGGCGATTTAGGGTTTCAACTCCCATCCATTTTCACGATTCCTCAGAGTCGGTGATGGCCGGAGAAGTTAAGCAATACCAAATTAACGCCGGTCTCCGGAGCTGGCAAGGGGATGCTTGGATCTGTCGAGAGAGGAAGAAATTCAGTTTGGAAGTTTGGTTCATTCTGGAGAGATGAAGCTCGAGGGAGTTTAGAGCAGATTGAATGTGAGGGGAGAGAGAAGAAGATAGAGTTATTTTGTGTTATAAATTTTAGGAAAGTACTGAGTAAGAAAAAGGTTATAACACAAAATAATTCTAAGTGTTAAAAGTTATTGGAAAAAGTAAAGTCAAATTTTTGTAAGTGTTAACATTACCTCCAAAATTTGGAAGCCCGGGCTCTGAATTTTTTTCTAAGTGTTTGGATCCCGCTTTTTTCCTTATAGCGCGCGTTTTGGTTTTTTTAGAATTAATAGTTTCACATCTGTCCAAATATTTGACCATCGTCTATACTGCTTTAGACATCACAAAAAAATAACCGATGTAATAGATAAATTTAACATCTGTTGATTTCTTGACAGACTTAAATGACATGATGTCTAATTGCAGTATTCTAGTAGTGAGTACCCATCGAGAGGCCAATCCTAGTCAAGGTCGAGTCCACATCCAAGGAGAAGAAGAAAACTACTCGACTTCGAGGACTTTACTCGATGCCGAGTACTTCCCAGCGTCAGTCCGAGTCGAAATCGAGTGGAATCCAAGTGATGATGATTACTTGCAAGCAAAGTCACGTGGAATTCTATGAAGACATCTGAAGATCTATCAAGATTGAAGATATTTATGCACCCTAGTCTTACTTACCTGAGGGGTTTATTTGTTTTATTTCCAAGTTTTATCATAAAGTCTGTAGATAGATAGTTTTAGATATAGATAGATTATTTTGTCCTTAGTTGAATACTATAAATAAGGCCCTAGGGGCTGGTTCTTAGGCATTCTATTCTATTCCAATTTACACACAACACAATATCTAGATAGAGAGAGAGGTTAGAGAGCTTGGCTGAGAGAGGTGTTTGTTTGCGAGAGCGGATTTGGCTTCGATCGGTTGTAAGCTTTGTTTTGATTCAATGCAATTTAGTTCCTTTTTATTATTGATGTGTGTTTTTATGATGAAGAGCGAATAGTCACCAGGATTTTAGGGTCGGGTGAGCCCGACGGTAACCATTTAAGGGAATGCGATAAATGTATAACTTTTAATGCGATTTCCTCTTCTATCCCTATGAGAGTGATTCTTCTACGACAGTCGAAGGTGATCCTTATTTGTGTTATTGTAGTGAAAGTGGTCTTAATGCAAACTTGGATTAATTATGTGAAAAGGGTTAGTAACAATTAGGGTTTATGCGAAAGCCTTTACTTTCCTATTTGTTAATGATGATAGTTATTTGATGAAAAGGCATGATCTTTTATACCTTTAGCATGATTCTTATATGGTTATCGTTTTGACGGTGAAACCCAGATTCTAGAAGCTTTTTCTATTATTGAATTCCCACCAATTTTGTGTTATTTTTGTCTTTATTTTATTTCGCAAAGGTCACATTTTTTACACTGCATAGCACTCGATCTCGACAACTTCTGGTCGACGTCGAGGACACTGGTCGACGTCGAGTACCCTTTGTGCTCGTCAATGCTTGTTTTCGCTTATGTGGTGCAGTTTTGCAGGTTTTAGCCGGTAGGTCTAGTCGATATCGAGTACCCTACTCGACGTCGAGGAGCCTTCTAGTCGATTTTGAGAGGATTTAGGAGCTGAAAAGCCGAGTGCTGACACGCTTCCTCGTGGATACGATCCCGATTCCCTTCCACTACAACGAGAGGAAGTCTTGTAATTTTATTTCATACTTGATTTTCCTCATAAAAAATTTTGGTGTCGTTGTCGGGGGAAGCAATCAGTCGCACCCTTTTTAGTTCCTTTTTACTCTTTTTTTTTGTTTTGATTTTTCAGGTGCATGCGAAGAACTGATCGCACTCCTATTGACCCAATTCTCGAACATGAACGCTTTTTTCACCTTCACCAAAGGTTACGGAGGAGACTAATGTCAACAACTAATAACGAGAATGAGGTCCAGCTCACACCAGCGTAGGAGCTTGAGCAATTCCGCCTACGGATTGAGGAATTCACCACCAGAGAAGCAGAGTACGCCCAAAGAGAGGCGGAATATCAGCAGAATAGGAAAAGGTGGGAAGCAAGAGTGGATCGTGAGGTAAACGCCAGGCGAGAGCTTGAGGAACAAATTCAGCATGTCCCTGCAAACACAAAGGAGTATCTACATCTTACTCTGGAAGTCCCAGAATCACCTATCGTTCTCCCGCGCGTTAATTATGAAATTCGTCCTTCTTTTATTACTGAAATTAGGAGGAATCAATTTCAGGGGAAACCCAATGAGTGTCCTTTAGAGAATGTTACTTTTTTTCTAGATTTGTGGGAAGCTATTGCAGATGATGCTAATCTAGAATATCTTAAACTAAAGGCTTTTCGTTGGTCCCTTGCAGGAATAGATTCACACTGGCTAGAGGGTCGGCCTCCTTAATCAATTTGCACATGGACCGAACTAAGGGAATTGTTTCTTAATAAGTTCTTTCCTCCTGCCAAAACAGTTGCGCTCAGACAATAAATCACGGTTTTCAGACAGAAGCAGGGGAACCACTTCCAAAGGTCTGGGAGCGCTACAAAAGGCTTCTGAAATTCTGTCCTACGCATGGACATCCACCCTATGTCATCCAGGAGATCATCTTCAACTGCCTGGATGCACCAACTAATGACCGAATCAACAACTACACCGCATATAGGTATCTCGAGTACACCTCACGACTTGCTTGGGAAACCTTTGAGATGCTGGCAAACTATGACAACACTTATGGGACTTCTGCGGCCTCAGATGAAAGGTATAAAAGGCCAGCCCCATCTATGCCTCTATATGTGCCACCTAAGGAAATTGATCCGGACTTCAGGGACCAGTTCCATAATGATGAGGTACGCCGTCTCACCAAGCAAGTTAAATTCCGTTATAAAGATAAACCTTGTTTGGAATATGGGTCTGTGAGGCACAACACTACTGCATGCCCACACGCCGACCAAATACTAGTAGCTGATACCCATGAAGAGGCGCACTATGCAAGGGGAAACTACTCGGGGAAACATCAGCAATAGAATTGGAGCCATTATCGCCAGCCTTAGTACCGAAAAGACCCCCCGCCCTACAGAGCTCCTAGTCACCCTGATAGGGAAGGTAAGAAAGATGACATGCCGACTATTCTTGAGAAGATGCGGAGGAATCACACCGAAAGTAAGCAATCCATCAATTCCATCCACACTCAGCTGCACGACATCAACTCTAGACTTGAGGAGATTGACATCTAGCAGAAAAATATGGAGACCTAGATTGGTCAATTGGCTACATCAATCCCCCAAGCAATCAGGTACACTCCCTAGATCCTCTGAACCTAATCCTGAAAATAAATCTACAAGACAAGTAGCTGCCATGAACCTAAGAAGTGGGCGATAGATGCAAATGCCTGAGAAGACCACGGAGTAGAAAGATGCAGGAAACTACTCGACATCAACTAGTCCAGTCGACGTCGACCAAAATCTGGTCGACGTCGAGGACCTTGTGGTCGATGTCGACCATAACGCGGAGCCTGCCCCGAAGTCGACCTTTGTACTCGACGTCGACCACCCTTCAGCCGATGTCGGCCACCCTTCTGACAATGTCGACCACACTCATGCACCTCCGAAAACGAAAACGCTACCATTCCCAACAAAATCTTTGAAGGACCCAACAGAGAAGAAGTTTCAGCGGTTCGTGAAGATGCTTCAAAGGCTCAATGTCACCATTCCCTTCACAGAAGCTCTTCATGAGATGCCGTGTTAGGTAAAGTTCCTCAAAGAAATCCTAAGCAAAAAGCGATCAATGGCTGAGATCATCGAGGAGTGCAGCAAGATGGACCTACTAGAGAAAAGGTCAGATCTAGGTAAGTTTTCAATAACTATTGGATTTGGTCAATACAAATTTAATGCATTATGCGACTTAGGAGCCAGTGTTAGTATCATGCCTTTATCAATCTGGTCCAAAGTCACGATAGGTACTTTAGAGCATGTGGATGCCCGACTATCCATGGCGAACAACACTGTAGTCATCCCAACAGGTATGGTGGACGATGTGTCAGTACAGGTAGGTAAGTTCTTTGTCCCTATCGATTTCTTAGTTATCGATATGGCAGAGTACCCTGCTTGTCCAATTATTCTAGGGAGACCTTTCTTAACAACGATGGATGCCAACATAAGCGTAAGGAAGTGAGTACTCACTTTCAACATCAACGATGAGGTAATTGAGTTTTCTTTTAACAAAATTGAAAGGCATACAGGTCCTATGGAAGAGTTCAAATCAATCTCAGCTAGGTAAATCACTTGCGGGGAGTCCACGGTAAGAAATATGACTCCCGAGGAACTGGAGAAAGGGGCTATGGAAGACCGGGTGGAGGAGATAATGGCGATTCTGAACGAGGATCCAAGAGATCTACTCGACATCGACCACGGTAAGTCGACGTCGATTACTTTTTATTCAGAATCTTTGCCAGGGTTTAAGTATGGGGTCGATGTCGACCAGAAGTACTCGACATCGAGTAGTCTAGTCGACGTCGACCGGAATTAGCAACCTCCATCGAGCAAACCTTTGTCGAGCAACCCACCCGAGTCAGAGAAGTACTCGACGTCGAGTACTATACTCGACGCCGACCAGACCCAGAGGCACTCGACTCCTCCTCCCTCGATAAGCAAGACACCAGACGCTCAGCAGTACTCGACGTCGATTACTATTACTCAATGTTGAGTAGATTCAGAGGTCCCGAATGCCAATTCTGCGAAGGTGAGCCAAGGTAAACACATCTGTTCTCCTATTTCAATCAAATATTTATCTATACATGGGAGTGGTTTTCCTTGGTATGTGCGATTATGAAGGGTTTCCAATGACGATCCTAAGGACTACGAAGTAGAAGACAAGGTCTATGTCTCCAAGTCAAAGAATCATTAGTTCCCTAACAAATTCAACCACAAAAAGCTGGGACCTTTCACGGTGCACAAGATCCATTCCGGTGGATTACAGCTGATGGATAAGAATGAAGTCTTGTTCGACGCCCAAGCCACATGGGTGCTGCAGATGCCACCTTGAGTTTAGATGAAAGAAGTCGGTCTAGCGACTATAAAGTCTAGAGCTTGTAACAAAACAATCAATTTTTAGATTTTTACACATGTTTACTTTTGGTTTTTGGTTTTGAAACACTATTTTGGGTTTTGCTATTGTGGATATTATATGTCTAACGAATCTTGTAGGTACGAAAAAGTTACAGAAGTACTCGATGTCGAGTAACCTACTCGACGTCGACCACCCGTGACGAGCAACAAAGCATGTGGTCAAGGAAGGATCACCCTGAGGCTTCAACTGTACTCGAGATCAAGCAGTTTTAGTCGACCTCGACTAATCTCCTTGAGATCGACAACTTCTGCAACAACTTCAGCACTCGATTCCGACGTTCTGCACATTTGTTTGGTGAGTTTCTTTCTTTAACCTTATTTTTTATACAGTAAGGACACTGTAAACTTTAAGTATGGGGTGGGGGAAGGGCTTACGTTATGCATATTTGACTACATTTGACATTATTTTTGCATATTCAAGTTTTTTTTCCGAATTGTTCACACATGCCATCTTTGGAACTATTATTAATCATCCATGAGCTTACAAGTTATTTTCCAAAGTTCATTAAAATCACCCCCATCAAAATTTTTGAATAGTGTCATGGAAGTTTAAATTGAACTCGACGATACAAAATTAGATTCATTAGAGATATAACAAGAAATTCCCTAGTTAAGGGAAGTCACAATAAAGTGCATTATTTTTTTGAAAACCATGAAAGGAGGTAAATTTGAAGTTGCTTTTGATATGTGCATGATAAGAGGATGGAGGACTTTATATTTTCCATAAAATGCTCATTGTTATATCTCTAGCTATACCTATGCTTATGCATCACAAAAGCCATATTGTACCTTATTTCATATTATGCTCCACATGATCTAAATATTGCCTATTTCTTTACCTTATTACCCATCCGAGGAATATGTTGAGAAATTGATGTCACATTATGGAGATTATTATATGGTTGTTGTGTTGTTATCAATATTTAAGAGTTTGGCAGGATGAATCGTATATTATGGAAAATTTAATGAGTGAAAGAAAATTCGGTCATCTCAAGAGATAAAGGTACATCGACCCTGCCTGCATTGAGATGTTAGTTCCGCAGGATGGGACACAAAGGTTAGGAGTCCGAAGCAGTAAGTATCCGAGGCCATTCATGACACCCATGTTTGCGACTCGCGAGAAGGCAGTGTTGAGGTTAGAGAGGTAAAAACATAATATTGAAAAAAAGCATTGAGCGATGAGGGAAAGGTGAGAAATCAAAAGAAGAATGAATGTGGTATGAAAGGTTTGGAAATTACTCCATTACCTCAGATTATGAGCACCACATGGCCAAAAATTGATCACCTTAAGCCATTTACCAATCTACTCCTTATTGAGCTTAATAAAGTCCTCTTGATTATTTTTTCTTTGTCACTTATGAAATGTTTTTGCATAACCCTTCTTTTGTGTGCGAAGTTGCTTTTATTGACAGGCATGGATTTGTGACTTAAGTACCTTTTCGAGGATGGTAGTTGATTGCAGGGACATATAAGAATGAATCTAAGATGTTGAGAGTTTTATTTCTTCCCCTGCATGACCATTAAATGTATTGCTTGAGGACAAGCAAACTTAAGTATGAGGTGTTTGTTGTGAGCCTAAATTGTCAAGTTTTACATTAACTTTTATATCGATTTCTGCATGCATTTCATATCATTGGGTTAGAATAATACAGAATCTATGTAGTTTATGCTTATTTGCCAAAATTATGGACTATATACTAGTTTCTGTTTAATTTCGCAGAAATCGAGGCGTTTTATAGCAATTCGGAGAAGGAAGAAAATTATGGAGAAGCTCGAAGTCGATTACACCAAACTAGAGTATGAGTGGCAGCTGAACCAAATAACGTCTAGTAGAAAACAAGGAAGAGAAGCATCCGACAAGACTAGTCGACGTCAACCACTCTGGTCGATGTCGAGTACTTTGGTTGACTTCGGCTTCATCACACGAGACCGAGCACGAGCCGAGCAGCAAATCACTAGAGGAGCACAGATCTACTCGATGTTGAGTAGTGTACTTGATGTTGAGTACCCATCGAGAGGCCAATCCTAGTCAAGCTCGAGTCCAAATCCAAGGAGAAGAAGAAAACTACTCGACATCGCGGACTTTTCTCGATGTCAAGCACTTCCCAGCGTTAGTCCGAGTGAAAATCGAGTGCAATCCGAGTGATGGTGATTACTTGCAAGCGAAGTCACGTGGAATTCTATCAAGACATGTGAAGATCTATCAAGATTGAAGATATTTATCCACCCTAGTCTTACTTACCTTAAGTATTTATTTGTTTTATTTCCAAGTTTTATCATAAAGTCTTTAGATAGATAGTTTTAGATATAGATAGATTATTCTTTCCTTGGATAGCGCTGATTGAATACTATAAATAAGGCCCTAGGGGCTGGTTCTTAGGCATTCTATTTTATTCTAATTTACACACAACACAATAGCTAGATAAAGAGAGAGGTTAGAGAGCTTGGTCGAGAGAGGTGTTTGTTTGCGAGAGGGGATTTGGCTTCGATCGGTTGTAACCTTTGTTTTGATTCAATGAAATTTAGTTCCTTTTTATTATTGATGTGTGTTTTTATGATGAATAGAAAATAGTCACCCGACTTCTGGGGTCGGGGTGAGCCCGACGGTA
This sequence comes from Persicaria tinctoria, assembly GCA_037127255.1. Classification (NCBI taxonomy): domain Eukaryota; kingdom Viridiplantae; phylum Streptophyta; class Magnoliopsida; order Caryophyllales; family Polygonaceae; genus Persicaria; species Persicaria tinctoria. The sequence continues at coordinate 22,798,928 of JBANSL010000004.1, read as the reverse complement.
GCCATGTAAGGGAATGTGATAAAGGTACAACTTTTAATGCGATTTCGTCTTCTATCCATATGAGCATAATTCTTCTGCGACAGTCGAAGGTGATCCTTATTTGTGTTATTGATCTGAAAGTGATGTTAATGCAAACTTGGATTAATTATGTGAAAAGGGTTAGTGACAATTAGGGTTTATGTGAAAGCCTATACTTTTCTATTTGTTAATGACGACAATTATTTGATGAAAAGGCATGATCTTTTATACCTTTAGCATAATTCTTATATGGTTATCGTTGTGGCCTTGAAATCCCGATTCTAGGAGCTTTTTATATTATTGATCTATTAATTATTCATATTCCTAGGTCTACTTGACTAAAGTTGAGAGCTCCGCAGAGATTCACTCATGTTATTCAATATCACTAAAGAATAGCATTAAGGACTCAAGTAATCAACACCAATCGGCACATTGAATCAACTCAATTAAGACTAATAGGTGCATGCCGAACTCAGCCCTAATCGAATCTACACAACATAGATCAATTGAAATCATCCACTACAAAGACAAAGAGACATCACTATCATTAATACCTTTGTTTGCTATCGAGAAAACAACAACGAATTCATGGCTAAGATGTAATTTCTAACATGTTGATCAGGCATAGAAAGGAACACAAATATAATAATTAAGCACAAGATGATAACTAAGAACATGAATAATCAAATAGAATCAAATCCTCACAATCCAGACAACCATGTCTTCGAATCGCAGGCAAAACTATGAGTTTAGCAACTCATAGGCCGATTCTCTCTAATGGAACTGAAAAATAACTACTACTCTCTCTAATGGAACTGAAAAATAACTAATAAAGCCTCCCAAAGTCGGCAAAACCCTAGTAGGAAATAGAATAAACTAATAGGAAATAATGTCTTCGGATCAAAAACCGTGTATCCGGAAACAGGACCACGACGGGCGTCGTGCAAAGGGCGACGGGCGTCGTGCAAAGGGCGACGGGCGTCGTGCAAAGGGCGGCGGGCGCCGCCTATGCAGTGTCTTTCGTTCCTCAATTGTCTTCAATAGATTCCAATGTCGTGCTTCCTTGCTCCTCTTTAGCTACTCCTCTAGCCTCCATATGCTCTAAAACATGCTTCTTAAGCTCTTCCGTCCATCCAAGGTCGGAATGTAATTGTGCAGAATAAACACTAAAAACGCATAGATTCCGAACTCGAATACTTCACAAGCAATATACGAAACTAGACTCAAAACATAGCAAAACCACTACCTAATATCAATAAGAAATACCTATAATACCTATATGAAATATGCATTATCAAATCTCCTCACACTTAACTCTTGCTTGTCCTCAAGCAACCATAAAGCAAAACATCATTTATGCATCCCACATGAAATCTTTCATAACTTTACTCATCAAAAGCAACATCATCAACAGTGCAAATATAATCAAACATATAAGCGGCATAACATGTATATATGGGATCAAGTTGCTTGCATACTCAAAAATCAACCTTACCAAGGATAAAATGTGTATCTCTCACTTTCATGTGTTTAGGCTTTAAGCACACACTAACCTCAATTTTATATACAAATATCAACTCAAATATTGACATTTATATCACAAAATCTCCATCGGATACGTCAATGCAAAAATAAGGACATCAAGAGGACTTTCGCTCAATAGAAACCTTCATAGAAGATTTCATTCGGCGGGGTTGTAATGGGGCTTGGTAGAAACATAAGGGAAAGGAATTGTATTTGGTCATGTGGTGCAATAAATTCCGGGAAAATAAGATTCCGAAACTCCTAACATATCACAAACCAACCCAATAACATCAAGCTCACAAATACACAACATCTCTCAATATAATCAAAAACTCCAAAATATCTCTTAACTCATCATATCTCATCATCTCACATATTATGAAATCTCAACACCCAACCAATAAGACTCATAACCAATATAAATCCAATTCTTCCTCATTATGCAAAAGTAAGATAAATGGCTCTTTTATTCTCTCTTTTTTTTTTTCTTTTTTTTTTAACTAAGCCAACATACATGAAATTCGAATGCATAAGAATGAGGGATGATAATGCATATTTTATATAGGCATTATAGGTAGGTCTTAGGTGCATTAAGTATTCGAATGCATAAGAATGAGGGATGAAATTCGAATGCATAAGAATGAGGGATGATAATGCATATTTTATTCATATTCTTGGTCATTTGGTATTCAAAGTGCGTAATCTACGATTTCTAGTGTTTAATTGTAGGTTATAAGATCCGGCCTTGAAAGATGGAGAAAGAATAGAGCAAATGGACAAAGAAGAGCTAAGAAACAAGAGCGGAAATGGAGAACATGAAGAAATCCAATCTTTAAGGTTCTTATAAATTGGAATTAGCTTTTGAAGTCTTCATGAGAATCGTAGTGCTTGGAAAGAGAATTCCAACACATATTCATACGCATCAATCGGACAAAGGATGACTCCAGAAAGTGTGTTACAAGTTCAGTCTGCCGAAGCTGTCAGGACTGTAGGGACGGCGCCCGTCGCCCTTTCCACGGCGCCCGCCGCCTCGTCAGTTCCCGGATTTGCGATACGTGACCCAATCTATCTTTATGGAAAGTCTTATCCATCTTCCCTAGGGTTTTGGTCGACGCCTTTGAGCCCTATATTAGTCATATTTCCAGCATTCATTCAATCAACTAATTGAGAACTAACACAACTAATAAAGTCTATTCCCCATAAACTCACTAAAATGAGAGGATTTAAGTTTAGGAATTCAAGGTTTGCTATGCTTGCCTAGAATGCTTGTGGTTTTGCTATGATTCAAGACTTGGTTGATTGATTGTGAGACTTGATTTCTATATTATTCATGAGTTTATTTATTATCTTGTTCTTCATTGTTTATATTTGTGATTCTTTCTATGACCGCGCATCTAGTTAGAGTTCGCATCTATGCTATGAATCCGTTGTTTGTTTCTCGATAGCAAACGAAGTCATTGATTTAGTGATATTTTTGTGCCTTTGTAGTGGATGATAATAATTGATCTATGTAGTGTAGATTCGATTAGGGTTGAGTTCGGTATGCGCCTATCTGTCTTAATTGCATTGAATCAATGTGCCAATTGGTCTTAAGTACTCGAATATTTAATGTTATTCTTTAGTGATATTGAATAAGAGATTGTGTATGTGGATCAATCGATTAAAGGAAGTCAACATAGGCTTAAGAATAATATTGTAATCATCTCAAGGATTAATAAATTGACCAATGTTGCGAATTGTAGGCAAACCACACTCTTACCTTTTGTCTTCTCTTTGTCCGTATCCATATCTTTGTCTTGGTTTATTTGTGTTGCCTTTCTTCATTTGTATTCCTATTCTATTGTTAGTGTCATAATTGGTAGATACACATTGCATTGAAGTACTTGTTTATCCGTGGGTTCGACCCCTTACTTATCCGCTATACTAGTTTACTAGTTAAGATGTTAGTTTGGGTTATTACTTTTGGCGAGGTGAAACACACGACATTTCACCCCACCAAGGGACTAAATAAGCACATAACATTATATCTTCTCAAAACCATAAACCATAACATCACACTTTAGCTTCATTCTCCTCAATCTCCAAAATAGATTTCATAACCCACTCAAAATCTCAATTCCCCCGGAATAAGGGTAAGGCTCATCCTAGGCTAGGAATAATAATTTTATGGAGCTATCAATAAAAAGGCTAAAGGCTTAAATTGGCTTCAAAGCAAGATATAACATAAGGTAGACATGGATAAATATATGGCTAACAGGTTGCCTCTATCATTTGAACTTATCAGCCAATGAACATGTATATAATCAGCCTTGAAAATAGATAATCATGGCAATACTCAATGATAAATGCATAGGAAGAGTAAATCAAACAAGGAAAGAAGAAGGAATAAAGATGTATCCCTTATAAGGCCAAAAATATATCACCGGGACATATTTTTGTTGAATTTCAAGCATACTCTCAAAATTAGATCATACATGCTCAATTACATAGGCCTAATCATATTTCACTAAAAACCAATTTTCAGGATAAGATCAAATCATTCCATAATTCCATGTAATTTATAAGATCATGCCAGTATAAAGTCAAAATAGGACAAACTCAAATTAGATGGAAATCTTTGATAACACAATATGCAAATCAACAAAACAAGACTCACTTTTTTTCCCCATTTTTTGACATTTTTCAATGTTTTTTCATTTTTGACATTTTCTATAACATAAATGAAATAACTAAAAAATCAAAAAACATGAACTAAACTAACTAATTCACTTCATTCTCTCCTCCCCCCCCCCCCCCCCCCACTTACAAGTTGCATTGTCCTCAATGCATAGAAACACAAAAAGGAACAATGAAAAATATAAAAATAAAGGGTTTGAAGGAAGCAAATGACTAACCTATTACTGTAAAGGCGGAGTCTGTGTCCAGACCGCTGATTGATGTGTAGAAAAATTTTCGCCTAGGGCTTCAGAAGGCATGCTTATATCTTGTCTATCTTCTTCTCTAGACTCAACTAATGCTCGTGTAGTCTACAAAAACTTCTCAGATGCTGATCTTCCATTCTCGTCAACTGACTGTCAAGAATCACCATAAGCTCAAATAAAGAACTGCTCTCAATGGGGTTTTCAAGATCATCATCGGCCTCACCTCCCAGGAGAAATCCGCTTGAAGAGGGAGAATCCACAACCATCCCAGTAGGTGCTGGAACATGACGAATACAAAAAGCAGCCAAAGTCGGGCCAACAGGTAAATGCACAGGAAGATACTGGTGGTGCTCACCCTTCGTGCCAGATAACCAACGGAAACACTCACTACCATATACCGTGCTATAAGGGTAATCAATCCATCAAAAGTAACAATATGGGCACTCGTATCATCTCTCCTACGAAATGCGTCTGCACAAGCAGCTAGAAACAACTCTATCCAATCTAGTACACACTTGGGCTCTAGCGTCAAACAATATAACAAAATTCACATCCTCTTGGAGATAACCGTCGAATCAGCAAATCCATAGAAGGCAGGGGTCAACACCCTGTGGCATAGCCTAATGGCAGGATGCGTAATCAGATTATCATGAAAGTTCTCAGTCCCTCTGTTGTGAGCTGAATCTGCCATGTTTTACAGTAACTTTTATATCGATTTCTGTATACATTGCATTCATTTGGGTTTAGATAGTACAGAATCTATGTAGTTTATGTTTATTTGCCAAATTATGGAATCTACACCAGTTTCTGTTTAATTCGCAGAAATCGAGGCATTTTACAGCAATTCTACAGAAGGTCGGAAAAGCTCGGAAAACCATTACAGAAGTCCAAGGTCAAAGCAGCGGAACCTATGTGAGAGTCAAGGCTACTCGATCTCGAGTAGGCCTACTCGACCTAGACGAGCCTGTCCGAGCATGTCCGAGCAACCTTGGTCGAGCAAAGCCTGATCGAGAGCCAGACCAACCCGAGCTCCGGACCCTACTCGATTTCAACAAGCCCTAGTCGAGATCGACGAAGCCTCAGCGCCACACCCGGAGTCGACAAGGAGAGAAGCCGAGGACGACCATGCGGCACTCGCTGCCAGCGACTCGACTCGCTGCAGCGGATCGCTCCCTGCCACGGAAAAACTCGCTGCCAGCGGTTCAGGCAACTCACGAAAGCGGAAACGAAGGGCACCACCCAACTCCATCTCGAGGACCCTTTGTCGAGGTCGACGAGCGCCTGAGCCCGGATCCGAGCTTGCCGAGGAGAGCCACTCGAGGAGACCTAGTCGGCGAGCCAGTCTACTCGAGGTCGACTAGGGCTTGTCGAGGTCGACGAGACGCTGAGTCCAGATCCGGAGTCCATCGAGTAGAGCAACTCGAGAAGACCTAGTCGGCAAGCCACCTTACTCGAGGTCGACTAGGGCTTGTCGAGATCGACGAGCACCTGAGGAGCCTTGTCCGAGCCAGTCGAGCACACCAACCCGAGGAAGCCTAGTCGATGACCAGTCCTACTCGAGATCGACAAGGCCTACTCGAGGTCGACGAGCACCCAGTGAGCCAAGTCCGAGCACATCGAGCAGATCTAACCGAGGAGTCCACTCGACGAACCATGCTTGTCGAGGTCGACGAGCCGTGGTCGAGGTCGAGTAGGACAGTGTCCAGAAACTTCTCGACGAAGACCAATCCGACTAGACTTGAGATTCCTTGGGCGCGAAGGAGTCGATTTGGCCGAGATCTATCCGATTCCATCAAGTTCTATCATCAAGGAGACAAGATCTATCAAGACATGAAGACTTACCCTATTTAGTTTTATCCTTTCCTTGTTGATTTATTTCCATAAAACAATTTGTTTATCTTTTAAGTTTTAGATATAATTTTAGATAGAGATAGATATCTTCTTTCCTAGAATAGCTAGGGAAGGAAGACTATAAATAAGGCCCTAGGGGGCTCAGTTTTATATATTCCAGATCAAATTCCAAGACACACACAATTCAGTTCCAGTAGAGAAGTTTAGGAGTTCTAAGGTTTTTAGGGTTTTGGCTTTCTGCGAAAGTTGATTGTCGGAATTGTAAAGGCTTTTTGAATATAGTTTTTTGCAAGTTATTTCTTTATCAATCAATGTCTGTTATTGCGATGAGGCGTGAGTAGTCCACCCACTTCTGGGGCTGGGGTGAGCCCGACGGTGGCCATGTGAGGCGATGCGATAAAGGTCAGATCTTTTTGTGCGATTCATCTTCTATCCCTATGAGCATGATTCTTTTGCGAGAGTTGAAGGTGATCCTTGTTTGTGTTATTGAAGCGAAAGTGATCTTAATGCAACTTGGATTAATTATGTGAAAAAGGGTTAGTAACAATTAGGGTTTATGCGAAAGCCTCTATATGCCTATTTGTTAATGACGAAAGTTATTTGATGAAAAGCATGATCTTTTATGCCTTTATGTATTACTTTGCATGGTTATCGTTGTGGTGTTGAAACCCTGGTCTTGGAAGTCTTTTAATATATTGAAGTTTATTTCCATCGAAAATCTGCGTTTGTCTTTAATTCTGCGATTTTAAGTTTTTCTGCATTCTTGTCGAGATAGACGAAAGCTTTGTCGAGATCGAGTTGCATCTAGTCGATCTCGAGGAGATCCAGTCTTAGTCGAGTTGAGTTTCCTGCTTTTATTGTCGATTTTCAGTTTCTGCTTGACTTGTCCTTGTCGATCTCGAGTAGTGCTCGTCGAGATCGAGTACACTTGTCTTCGTCGAGTTGTTTGCTTTCGTTTTTTGAGTTTCTGTTGTCGACCCACCTTTGTCGATCTAGAGGACAGCTTACTCGAGATCGAGTAGCTTCTGTGTCCTCGTTTTATTTGCTGTTTCGCTTTGTCTTTTCTTGTTTTGTTTGTTCTTTGCTTTCGTTTTAGTTGCCCTTGCCGGGTTTATTTGTTTCTTTCCTTTCTGTGTTTCTGTCTTTCTGCTGCTTCTATGAGAATTTACAGCTACCTGAGAACTGCTGACGTGCTTCCTCGTGAATTCGATCCTGACTATTCTCTTACTACAACGGGAGGAAGTCTTGTATTTATTTGCTGAGACAGGGAAGTCAGTCTGAACTTTATTTCATATCTATTTCATACTTGACACATCCTCCTGCAACAACAAATTGGCGCCGTTGCCGGGGAAGCAATCATTCGCGCCTTAGGTAGTCAGTTCTCACTTTTCTCTTGAGTGAATTCGCAGGTGTATGCGTCATTTTGGTCAAACACCTGAGTTTGACAGCTTAGACGAACCGGAGCGCTACCTACACATCCACTCCAAACTCAAAAGGATTATGGCGGCTGTTGAAACACAGGAACAGCTGGTCGCTAGGCTTACAAGGGAATTGGCCGCAAAGGATGCTGCTATCGCCGCTGAGAGAGCAGCAAGGGAACAAGCACAGGCTGAGCTTGCCCAGTATCCAACCACGGCAGAGGACTACATGCACCCAACTCTCGTTGTGCCTGAATCGGCGATTCTAATCCCTGAAAACTCTTTTGAAATTCGCACTCATTTTCTTATAGAGCTTAAAAATAATGCCTTTTACGGCAGATTTAATGAGTGTCCTCTTGAACATATTACTAATTTTCATGATATGTGCCGCACTCTTGCAGAAGGTACAACTCTGGAATATGTCAAGATGAAAGCTTTCCGTTGGTCGCTCGCTGGGCCTGCATTGAAATGGCTGGAAGGGCTGAAAGCAAAATCACTCACAACCTGGGCCCAAGTAGAGCAAGAGTTTCTGAACAAATTCTTCCCACCTGCCAAAACAGCACATCTCCGCCAGAGAATCACCGCCTTTAAACAGCAGAAAGGGGAACCGCTGGCAAGGGCATAGGAACGCTACAAGGAACTGCTACGATCTTGCCCTACTCATGGACAACCACCCTACATCATTCAGGAGATCTCCTTCAACTCTCTTGATCAAGTCACTAAGGACAGAATCAACAATTATACTCGCTACGAGTATCTGACGATGCCGCCAAGTGACGCATGGGGTGTGCTAGAGAAGCTCACCAACTACGACAACAAGTATGGGTCTACTGCAACCTATGAGGAGAACCCATACGCCAGGCCAGCACCATCCATGCCCCTATATAAGCCACCTAAGGAGATTGATCCTGATGTTAGGGGGCAGTACTACAGAGACCAGAATAAAAAGCTCATCAAGCAAGTAAAGTATCTCTCTGTCAACTAGCCTTGCATAGAATGCGGATCGCAAAGGCACACCACTCCTGAGTGCCCACACACAGAGAAAGTCAGGCTGGCAGAGCATCATGAGGATGCAACTTACGCAGGGGGTCCAAATCGCTACATGGGGAACCAAAGGTTTCAGCAACCACAATGGAACCAAGGTGTCCCTAGGAATCCCCCGCCCTACAGAGCTCCAGGACATCCGGAAAGGGAGCAGAAAAAGGATGATATATAGACAGTCCTGGAGGAAATACGGATGAACCACTCAGAAACTAGGCAATCTTTCAACTCCGTCTATACTCAGATGCAAGGTGTCAACTCTAGGCTTGGGGAAATTGATATATGACGGAAATCAGTTGATACACAGATTGGTCAGCTAGCAGCCGGAATCCCTAGACAGTCAGGGACACTTCCAGGATCTTCAGAACCAAATCCTAAGGGAAAGACTGGACACATCGCTTCTATAAAACTCAGAAGTGGCCATCAACTGCAAGAGCCAGAGGTCGGAAAGCAGCAGAACAACGAGGAACAGCAAGTCGATCTCGACAAAGCCGCGGTCGACCTCGACAAGAGCCTCGTCGACCTCGAGGAGACATTTCCAGAATCTTCATCTGCACCACACAGCAACTCGACTGGGCCCAATCTGGTCGATGTCGACAAAGGCCTTGTCGATGTCGAGGATCCCCTAGTCGACATAGAGAAGTCTGCAGCATCTCCGACATCTGTTCTGGCTCCGACGCAGAAAAAGAAGCTGCCTTTCCCCACGAAATCTCTAAAGGACCCGGCAGAGAAAAAGTTTCAGCGCTTCATCAAGATGCTTCAGAAGCTCAACGTCACCATCCCCTTCACAGAAGCTCTCAATGAAATGTCATCCTATGTCAAGTTCCCGAAGGAGATTCTGAGCAAAAAGCGATCAATGGCTGAAATCACAGAGGAGTGCAGCCATCTGGACATATTGAAGAAGAGGCCGGATCCAGGTAAGTTTTCTATAACTATTGGATTTGGTCCATACAAAATTAATGCCCTATGTGATCTTGGAGCTAGTGTGAGTATAATGCCTTTAACAATTTGGTCCAAGATTAAGATAGGTGCCTTGGAGCCTGTGGATGCTAGACTTTACATGGCCAACAACACGGTGGTCATCCCCATAGGCATGGTGGAAAATGTCCCAGTACAAGTAGGTAAATTCTTCGTCCCTGCTGATTTCTTAATAGTTGATATGCAAGAAGATCCTGCTTGTCCAATTATCTTAGGAAGACCATTCTTGGCGACGGTGGATGCCAACATAAGCGTAAGGAAAGGAGTGCTCACCTTCAACATCAGCGATGAGGTAATTGAGTATTCCTTTAATAAAACTGAAAGGCATACAGGTCCAATGGAAGAGGTCAAATCTATCTCAGCTGGCTAAATCACCTGCGGGGAACCCAAGGTCAGAAATATGACCCTTAAGGAGATAGCAAAAAGGGACATGGAGGCCCAGGTGGAGGAGATCATGGCAATCCTCAAGGAGAACACATAGAATCCAATCGACACGGACCAAGGTAAGTCGTTGTGGATTAATTATTTTTCGGATGCCTTGACAGGAGCTAAGTATGGGGTCAAGATCGACCAAACCCTAGTCGATCTCGACCAAACCAAGGAGCCTCCACCAGCACCAGCATCGTCGAACAGCAACACTGAAGGGCCAGGCTCGTCGAGATCGACCAGCCATGTCGAGATCGACAAGACTTGCCCTAGATCGACTTCGCCCTCCTCGACGCTGAGACCATAGGAGCCAGGAGCCTCGTCGATCTCGACCACCCTTGTCGAGGTCGACCACCACCCGGTGCCACCAGACCTTTCTTCCTCGACGCCACAGCAACCAGGAGGAGAGCCCTCGTCGAGATCGACCAAGATCCTCGGGCACCTGCTCCCTCGACGCTAAGACCACCACAGCCAGAACCAGCCTACTCGATCTCGACAAGCCTTGTCGAGGTCGACCACCACCCGGCGCCACCAGACCTTGCTTCCTCGACGCTGGAGCCATCAGGAGCGAAGCCCTACTCGATGTCGAGTAGGCTACTCGAGGTCGACAAGACCTATTCTTCGTCGGCGTCTGCCTCTTCGACCAGACCACCACCAAGACCAGCAGTCTTGTCGAGATCGACTAGACCTAGTCGAGATCGACTAGACCTAGTCGAGATCGACCAAATACAGTGGTTCCCGATTCCGTCTCTGCGAAGGTAAGTCAAGGTATGGATCTTTCTTCTCCTATTTCCATTAAAGATTTATCTATACATGGGAGAGGTCTGCCTTGGTATGTGCGATTGTGCAGGATATCCAATGATGAGCCTAAGGAATATGAAGTTGGAGACAAGCTCTATGTCTCTAAATCAAAGGATCATTGGTTTCCCAACAAATTCAACAAAAAGCGGATGGGACCGTTCGTGGTGAACAAGATCCATTCTGGAGGATTACAGCTGATAGACAAGAATGGAGTCTTATTTGAGGCCCAAGCTACATGGGCCCTGCAGATGCCACCTTGAGCATTAATGGAAAGTCGGCCTAGCGACTATAAAATCTAGAGCATGTACATAGACTTTTTAGGACATTTGAGACTTTGTTTTTTGTTTTTGGTTTTGAACACTTTTAGTTTTGCTATTATGGGTATATGTCTTCTACTTTTCATGTCAATGGATGGAACCAAGCTACATTAATACTCGGCCTAGGAGGTGCTCCATTCGAAATTTTGAGGCCATGCACACCTGTCTTGTGAGTTTCTTTCTTTACCCTTACCTTGTTTTTATATACAGTGAGGACACTGTAATGTTTAAGTATGGGGTGGGGGAAGGGCTTACTTCATACATATTGATCATATTTGACATATATATGCAGTATTTCTAGGAATTGCTACATGGCTATTTTGGAATGCATTATTTATTTATGTGCTTATATGCATGTTTTCCAAAATTTAGAAAAATGACCCCCATTGAAAATTTTGATTAATGTCATGGAAGCTTATATTGGACTCGACGAAGCAAAATTGGATTCATTAGAGATATAGCATGAAATTGCCTAGTAAAGGGAAGTCACAATGAAGTGCATATTTTCTTGAAAACCATGAAATGAGGTAAAATTTGAAGTTGCTTTTGACATGTTGCATGATAAGATGATGGAGGACTTTATATTTCCATATAATGCTCATATGTTTATAATCCTAGCCTTACCTATGCTTATGCATCACAAAAGCCATAATATGCCTTATTTCATATATTGCTCCACATGATCTAAATATTTGCCATTCTTTACCTTATCCGGGGATTATGTTGAGAATGATGTTACATTATGGAGATGTTATATGGTTGTTGTGATTACTATCATTATTGGAGTTTGGAAGGAAATTGTTTGAGTTATATGGAAAATTTAATGAGTGAAAGAAAATCCAATCACCTCAGGAGGTAAAGGTAGATTGACCCTGCTCTCTGAGATAATAGTTTGGAGAGATGGGACACATTGTGAGGAGTCCAAAGCACTAAGTATCCGGGGCCATTCATGACACCCATGTTTGCGAATCGCGAGAAGGCGGTGCTGAGGTTAGAGAGGTAAAAGCATTATTATTGAGAAAAGCATTATGAAAGGTGATGAATCAAATGGAGAAAGAATGTGGAATGAAACTCAAGTTTGGAAATAATCCATTTCCCCGGATCAAAAGCACCACATTGCCAGAAATTGCCCACCTTTTTGCCTTTTACCAATCTACTCCTTCATGAGCTTAAATTAAAGTCTTCTTGATTATCAATGCTTTGTCACTTATGAATTATTTTTGCGTAACCCTCCTTTTGTGAGTAGATGTTGCTTTTATTTGCACATGCATGAATCTGTGACACTAGTACCTTTTCGAGGATGGTAATTGATTGCAGGGGACATATGAGAATGACTCTGATATGTTGAGAGTTTTGATTTCTTCCCCTGAATGGCAAATAAAAGTATTGCTTGAGGACAAGCAAACTAATTCACTTCATTATCTCCCCCCTCCCCCCCCCCCCCCCCCCCACTTACAAGTTGCATTGTCCTCAATGCATAGAAACACAAAAAGGAACAATGAAAAATATAAAAATAAAGGGTTTGAAGGAAGCAAATGACTAACCTATTACTGTAAAGGCGGAGTCTGTGTCCAGACCGCTGATTGATGTGTAGAAAAATTTTCGCCTAGGGCTTCAGAAGGCATGCTTATATCTTGTCTATCTTCTTCTCTAGACTGAACTAATGCTCGTGTAGTCTACAAAAACTTCTCAGATGCTAATCTTCCATTCTCGTCAACTGACTGTCAAGAATCACCATAAGCTCAAATAAAGAACTGCTCTCAATGGGGTTTTCAAGATCATCATCGGCCTCATCTCCCAGGAGAAATCCGCTTGAAGAGGGAGAATCCACAACCATCCCAGTAGGTGCTGGAACATGACGAATACAAAAAGCAGCCAAAGTCGGGCCAACATGTAAATGCACAGGAAGATACTGGTGGTGCTCACCCTTCGTGCCAGATAACCAACGGAAACACTCACTACCATATACCGTGCTATAAGGGTAATCAATCCATCAAAAGTAACAATATGGGCACTCGTATCATCTCTCCTACGAAATGCGTCTGCACAAGCAGCTAGAAACAACTCTATCCAATCTAGTACACACTTGGGCTCTGGCGTCAAACAATATAACAAAATTCACATCCTCTTGGAGATAACCGTCGAATCAGCAAATCCATAGAAGGCAGGGGTCAACACCCTGTGGCATAGCCTAATGGAAGGATGCGTAATCAGATTATCATGAAAGTTCTCAGTCCCTCCAGCATGGCCTGACACCATAGCTCAAGTCTCAGCGGGTGTAGTAGTAAACGAGCTCAGGCGTCAAGGATTAGACCAAGGTATATGCATTCCCAAAGCATGAGATAGAAATCTTTTCTATATAGAGCATTCAGTACCCAATAGAATGAAGTGGATGTTCTTGTCAGAACGCACATCCAGATTCGACAGGAACTCACGCACTAACATAGGATAAGTCGGCGCGCTCATCGATATGAAGTTAGCTAGACCTCCCTTATCCAGCAATAGAGATACTGGACCACTGAGACCAAGTCGTTGCAAAGTTTCCAGGTGAAAGAATCGTGTCGATTGGTAACTCACATCTCTTAGTTGTAACCATCACTACTAAAAAAACATAATTTAGCCACGAACTCAGCAATGGTCGAGCCATCCGTGGCCATATGCCTCGTGACTAAATTCGGGCCGACTTAGCGACCGGAAAATAGCGACGAACTCATGTAGCCGTGGCTAATTTCATGGCTGGGTATGACTTATGGTTGTCGTGGCTGTGGTGACGACCACGGCGTCGGACATTGTCGTTGCCAATGTCGTGGCTAATTTGGTCGTGGCTATTTCCGTTGATGAATTCGTGGTGGTTAACTGGTCATGTGTGTTGCTTGTTCCGTGGCTGATTCGTTGCTATGTTCGTGGCTAAATTTGAGGCAAAAGTCGTTGCTGATGTTGTTTCTTGTTTTGTGGTGGACATCGTTGCCAGGGTAGTGGCTAAATTCATGGCTTACGTTTATGCTATTATCTGGATGCGCTATTTATATGATTGAGAATATATATATATATAATGTTATATATAATTCTCCCAAATCGATTAGTAAACATCATGCACATAAAGTTTGTGCTATATACATACACAACGCTGTCACCAATGTTCAACAATCAACCATACATCCGCAAGTTCGACAATCCAAAATACATCCACAAGTTTTAACCAAAATACGACAAGTCAAACAAACCATTTGAAAACCAGAAAAACACCAACTTATTTTGTTGGGCGTTTGCCATTACCCCTGTAGAACTGCATCATGGTGCTGAGAAGCTTCTCCTGCCACTCTTCATTTGCCTTCTTAGTCTCACCCATCAGCTGCTCCCCAATGGCTGCCATGTCCTGCCTTACGCTTGTGCTTACCTGTTCCTGCACTCTATCGCCAATTGAGGAGAGTTCTTCCCTGAGGTTTGTGGCCACCTGGGTCTGCACATGATCCCCCAACTCCACCATTTGCTTCCTCATGTCTTCCTTGAAGATGGAGAGCTCCGTCAGCACGTAATCCTTCATATTGCCAGAACGAGCAGATGCAGATACCTGAGCACCAGTTTGCAGACACGGTGCTGATTTCAAAATTCGTTGAGACTCCGATCCCATGCCCAGAACCCGGCCTCGCTTTGCACCACCTGTTGCCTTGAGTCACACAGCTTTTGTGTCAACAGAATGGGATCCATTCTCAGACACGTCATCATCATCTACGATTTCCTCTTTAAGCAGCTGATCATACTTGTCCAAGAAATTCAAAGAAAAAATATGAAACATGAAGGCTAAGGAGGAATAGATGGAAAAAAAAAAAGAGTAGAAAGTAAGCCAGACCATAGCAGAAACAAACCATATCATGGTTGACAAATGCCAGATAACAATCCAAAGTAGAAACACCAACGTAGAAAAAAAACCAGATAACAAACCATACATTCAAAGCTTGATAAATGCCAGATAACAAACAATACTCAAAGCTTGATAAATGCTAGATAACAAACCATATTGAAAGCAAGTAAGCCGGATATATTTTCTCAATAACAGAATCAGATATTCTTGAATATAACAAACCATACCAGATAACAAACCACATAACAAACCATTCTCAGATAAACTTGTCCTAGAAATTCAAAGCTTCATAAATGCCAGATAACAAACCATATCATGGTTGACAAATGCAAGATAACAATCCAGAGTAGAAACACCAAGGTAGAAAAAAACCAGATAACAAACCATACATTCAAAGCTTGATAAATGCCAGATAACAAAAAATACTCAAAGCTTGATAAATGCCAGATAACAAACCATATTGAGAGCAAGTAAAACGGATATATTTCTCAATAACAGAATCAGATATTCTCATATAAACTTACATGGTTGACAATAAAGATATAACAAACCATACCAGACAACAAACCATATAACAAACCATTCTCAAATAAACTTGTCCTAAAAATTCAAAGCTTGATAAATGCCAGATAACAAACCATATAACAAACCATGCCATGGTTGACAATAATTAAACAAAAACCATATAACAAACCATACTTCAAGTTCAACTATTGTAAGCAAGTAAGCAAGACCATAGCAGAAAAATGTAATTAAAGAAACACTTGAATTTGTATGTAATTACCACAGTATCTTGGCACTAAACACCCGCCCAAGAACCATCTTTTTTTCTATGACATCTTTCAAAGGTTTGTTTTGGTGTTGGATCCACTCCAAGCTCCTCCCTCTACAAGAATTGAAGTTATTCGTTAACTATACATATCACAGATATAAAATATATAAAGAAAGTAAGTTTAAATAATGTAAGGAGAGAGAATATAGTAAATCGGAAAACAACATGGAAATTACCAGTCGCTTCTTAATTACAGTTGTGGACACCGATCCACCACTGAAAATTGGGGCGCCTTTCTCTGTTGCAACAGCTCGGTTTTGCTTGTTCACTTCAGATTGGTGGTTGAACTTGTCCTCCTTTTTCCATATCTCCCACATCTTGGCCCATATAACTTGCTTCACCCATGTAGGCTTCTTCTTTGTTTTTCCCGAGCGAGCCTTCCCAAATACATTCCTCAGGTGGTCTCCTCCCTTTGTGTTGAAAGCTTTGCGAATGACAGACTCTGGGAATTGTTGTTCGTCCCATGTACATCGACTCTGATTGATTAGAGAATAAACAAATTGTTGTTATATATTCAAGTCATATGTGTGTGCAATACATGTAAGCATTTGATTGAATTGTGTCATACCTTGAACATCTCCCACCATAACTCCATTGTTGGTTCAGGAACATTGCTCCACCGTATATATGGGCCATCGAAATGAGAATGAATCACCTGTGTGAGGACTCCAAATGCAGGATTGCTTGAATCAAATCTTCATCATGCAATACCAAAAAAAAAGGTATTAGTTCTGGTGACTTGCTCAACACAGAGAATGAAGAGATGAATGATGCAAATGTTGATGTCATCAGTATATCATTATCATTAATAATCAACTCATCAAATTATAGTCACCAATTCAAATAAATGAAAATTCAGAAAATGGAAACCTAAAATTACATTAATAAGTCAATTTCTTTCACATTTAATTTATCTATTCAACATCAGCTTTGCTTTCACATTCAATTGATTTCCTCTCAGTTTAAAAAGTCCAAAACTTTCACAGTCAATTGTTTTCAGTTCAATGTGTGTATATTTATATGCATCATATATACAATGACAACAATTAAGAAACCTCAAATTACATTAGTCATTTCAGAGAAGAAAAATTCAGAGAAATAAAATTGAAAGGGAAAGGCTAGCCACGACTTACGTTCCATTCACCAGTTGAATGTGCACCTTTCTGTTCCACCTACTAGCCTCGTCACTCGTTGTGGCATCCTCGCCGTCTTGGTTTTGCGACATTGCATGCTCCTCGGTGTGTAAAGATGATTCCCCCTCATTGTTGTTAACAGGGGCTGGAGATTGGGATGACGTCATGGTCCCGTCCAAGAGCCCGTGGTGAGAGGATGGAGAGGCCACAGTGGGAGGAGATGTAACCGGCGGAGAGGGCGCAATGGGTGAAGAGTTCAGAGTTTGGGAGGCCACAGATAGGCGAACTCTCCGGGGTGACGATCTGGTTTGAAGGGTGGGAGTGGGTAGCTGGGTAACCGGTGAAGAGGAGGGAGTGGGTAGCTTTCTCCAGGGTGACGGTCTGGTTGGAGGTTTAGGAATCGGTGGTTGAGAGAGGCGAGTGGTAAATGGTCTTCGGGGTGGAGATGGCACATTGGGGGTTGGAGAGTTATCCGGTGAAGAGGATGGAGTAGGTAGCTGGGTTACCGGTGAAGAGGAGGGAGTGGGTAGCTTTCTCCGAGGCGACGGTCTGGTTGGAGGTTTAGGGATCGGTGGTTGAGAGAGGCGAGTGGTAGGTGGTCTTCGGGTTGGAGATGGCGCAGTGGGGGTTGGAGAGTTAACCGGTGGAGAGGGGGAAGTGGGAGGTGGAGATGGCGCAGTGGGGGTTGGAGAGTTAACCGGTGGAGATGGCGCAGTGGGAGGTGGAGATGGTGCAGTGGGGATTGGAGATTGGAGATTGGGTGGTCACCGGTGGAGATTGGGCGGCGGAGGGAGTGGGTGCCGGTTTAGCCTTACCCCTTCCCGTGATCGGAGCAATTGGTGGTCTGGCGGCGGCTCCGTGGCGGCTAGACCTCCTCACATCACCTCCTCTCATGGCTTCGGTGTGGTTAGGGTTTTGGAAAGGAAAGAAAAGGGTGGTACAGAGAGTGAAAGGAAATAGAGAGTGAAATGAAAGAAAAGGGTGGATTCGGTGTGGGTTAGGGTTTGACTTGACGCTTCAAATTTTCCACTCAAAATTTGGGGATTAAAATTTTGACTCTTTAAATTTCCCACTAAAAATTTGGGTTCCCTCGGAATTTTTGGTTGAAAACTTGAGAAACCCTAACCACTTCATAAAAAAACTTGAGAAACCCTAACCACTAAAAGCAGATGGGCCTAATTTTATTAAAAAGCTCAACTTCATAAAAAAGCCCAATTCGGAAAGGCCCATTTTTCAATCTCCTCCCACTCTAGCTGGAATAGAAACCCTAACCACTTTGCGCTGAATTCGACTGTGGAACATCACCGTCTCCTCCCACTCTAGTTGGAATCCGATCGGAATTGCAGGACTGATTTGGTGAATTGCCTTCAAACTCGCGCAATCCGATCGGAAATATCACCGTTTCCTCCCACTCTAGTGGTAAGCATCCTCGTCTCCCTTGCTCCTTGATGTTTCTCTTATTTTTTGAATTGGCGATGAAGCAAATTCGTGTTCCTTCTGTTTCAATTCGGTATTGGCATCCATTCCTTGTGTTTTGTTCCTTGTGTTTTTTTTTGGGTATTGGCATCAGTTCTGATCGGAATTTGTGTTCCTTGTGTTTGAATTGGGTATTGCCGATCCTCCATAAATATTTTGACCTGTGACATTAATCTTCTATAACAAAATCATTTATTAGTTATGTTTTGTTTTGGGTATTGACATGATTTGTGTTTTGTTTTGGGTATTGTCAATCGGAATTTGTGTTTTGTTTTGGGTATTGGCATGATTCTGCCAAACAACAGGATTCAACAAATGACATTCATACTTCTTTGTTTTTTCCTTGCAATGGCAATTGGCATGAGTTATCACGTTTATGAGTTATGTTTCTTTTCTGAATCAAACTTGTTATCACGTTTACAGTCATAATTTCAGAGTCATAATTTCAGCCAATGACAGTCAAACTTGTTATCACGTTTATGAGTTATGTTTATTTTCTGAATCTTAAAAGTGTCCAATGCCTTCTAATTGATCAGCATGAAGAGCCAGGAAGAGCACAGCCATTGCCCGAATCTCCTAAACTGGTGGATGAAATCGTCCCAGCTTCTCTGGTATGTTATTACTGCCTTCCTGTCCTAAGCTCCCTTTTTTATATGTAAATCAGTAAGAAAAAGGGGGTTCGATTTGGAAAGTGATAAATGGATGTTGTTGTAGTTACTGTTATCCATCTGGTTTAAGGCCTGTTAGCTCAATGGAAGAGCGTTGTGCATTGCACAAAGAAGGGGGTTCGATTCCCTCATAGATCAATTGTACATGTCCAACAAAAAAAATCCCAAAATTACATTTGTTAATTTGGATATTGCATAAAGCAAAATATCCCAAAACATTAGTCCTCTTCTTCTCACAGAATTTTCGTTCCTATGATCTGAGATCGTTCCTATGCTCTGAAACCCTGCAAGTATAGATAGGCACAAAGCAAAATTACATTAGTTTGGAAGCATAAAAAAATCTCCAAACAGAATTTTTGGACACTTTTGCTGAAAACAGAATCTCACACACCTTCTAGGTCACTGAGGTGGTCAGTCAGAGGCTTCTTCACAACTTGTTGTCTCCTCTAACACGTCCTCTTCTTCTGCAGCAAGATTGTCGTCATCGACTTCATCAAACACACCCTCTTCTTCTGCAGCAACCTCATCGGCGACTTCAGCAAACGCAACTGAAGGATCTCGCAAGGTTGTCGGTGCATCACCTACAACTGCTATGTCAATGGAGAATTCAGGGGTGACGATTTCATCGGACTGATAAGCATCTGTTTCAGCTGGGCCCGTGGATCTCCACCTTTGGTCTATCCTGTTCCGAGCCCTTGTCTTGCACACATGCCACAAATCCATCCGGTCACGGCTGGCTCCTGGATATTGAACGTAATAAACCTGCGTAGCTTGTTGCGCAAGAACAAAAGGCTCATACCTTCTATATAGTTTTTTCGAATTGATTTCAACAAACTGGTATACGGGATGAATTTGAGTTCCTCTTATCGTTGGATCAAACCATCGACACTTGAACAGGGTCACTTTCAGTGGGTAAGCAAGGGCACTTGGGTAGTCAAGCTCGATAATTTCTTCGAGGAGACCAAAAAAATATGATTCTTTCATCGCATAGTTGGACCCACGAACACAAACGCCGCTATTCATAGTTGATTTCCCTACACCATGATCGAGAGTGTTGAACTTATAGCCATTGACAAAGTATCTTGGCCAACTTCTTGCTTTCACATTAGGTCCCCATGCCAAACTCCACAAAAGATCAGTTGGTCCCAAGCCACTTCCTTTATCTAAGGCCTATCAAACAATCACGTTCCGAAGTAACTACATATGCAATATAATATACAATGACGTATGGGATCGAATTTTGTATAATTACGAACACTTACATAATTCTTAAACCAATTCGCGAATTCGTTTTCAATGAGGTCATCTCCCACGTTATCCCCCATGTCACTCTCAAATATCCTACATATAATAAAGTAAGTAATGGTAAGTAAATTTAGTCATATATATATAAATAAATTTATGAGACGTGTGTTCGGTTTGTTTACTTACTCAATGTACGGTTGTACTTCCGGACAGTTGAGCAACACATATGTGTGTGCGGCCTTCCACTCTTCCTCTTCAGTCAACCACCTTATTGTCTCCTTCCCTCTACCCTCGCCGGCGTGATTGAAAATAGATAAGGCACAACCTTCACCCTCGAAGACATCATTTCTTGCGGGTCTCCTCAATTTGGAAGGAACATGCGAAGGGAAGTAGTGCACCGAGAAATTAGCTATTTCTTCCCGTAAGTACGCCATCACGATCGACCCTTCTACATTGCTCTTTTGGATGATCTTCTTTGTTAGCTTAAATAGATTTCTCTCGAATGGATACATCCATCGATAATGGACCGGACCACCCACTCGGGCCTCATGTGGGAGATGGACTATGAGATGCTCCATGGAGTCAAAAAAGGATGGAGGGAAGATACGCTCCAACTTGCAAACCAATAGCGGAATCATCCGGATCAGCTGGTCTATGACAGAAACTGACAATGATGACGAACAAATTGTTTGGAAGAAGATACTCAACTCAGTTAACGGGCCCCATATGCTTGGATGCAACAACTCTTTGAAGGCGATCGGCAAGAGTCTCTCCATAAACACGTGACAATCGTGGATTTTCATTCCACTCAGACCGCAATCGTCACTCTGAACACATCTTCCTAGGTTGGAAGCATAGCCATCGGGGAATTTGACAGTCCTCAACCACTCTCCCACCTTCTTCTTCGCCTCTCTTGTCAAGGTATATATTGCTTTAGGTTTCACACCCTTGTAATCACCTGCTACCTCCAGCTTAGGGCGATGGCAATATAGGCGAATGTCCTTCCGGGCATTCAAGTTATCCTTTGTCTTCCCAGGGATATCCATCACAGTGTTGAACACATTGTGGAAGACATTTTTCTCAATTTGCATAACATCGACATTGTGTCGGATTAGAAGGTCCTTCCAATATGGGAGTCTCCAGAAAATGCTTTGTTTTGTCCACTTATGAGAAATCCTATACTCATTAGACTTGTAGGAAGGATCCTCCATGACCGTTGGGAAAGCACGAACCCGCTCCCATATCTGCTCCCCCGATAGCAATGGAGGTGGCAATCCTGTTTCCACGTTCCCTCTGTAGAAGTTCTTCTTGTTCTTACGGAAGGGGTGATCAATCTCTAAAAACTTCCGATGGCAATCGAACCAGCAAGCCTTCTGACCATTTTCGAGCCGAAATGCATCACATCCCGATTCCATGCAAATCGGACAAGCCAACTGACCTGCAGTGCTCCATCTAGAAAACATAGCATATGCAGGGAAATCACTGATAGTCCAGAGTAGTGATGCACGCATAATAAAGTTTTCTCTCCTCGAGGCATCATAGGTAGCAACTCCAACGTCCCACACACTGCAACAACTCATCAACAAGAGGTTGGAGGCAAATATCAATTAACTTCTTTGGGTTTCGAGGACCTGGCACTATCAACGACATAAAAATGTACTCGGACCTCATGCACAAATGAGGTGGAAGATTGTAAGGAGTGACAATCACAGGCCAACGAGAATAATTCTGACCAGATTTGTTAAATGTAGCAAATCCATCTGTGCATAAACCCAACCGAATATTACGAGGCTCAGAAGCAAAATCAGGATGCTTCATGTCTAGTATCCTTCATGCATCTCCATCTGAAGGATGACACATCATCCCCTCCTCTGTTACGTGCTCCGCATGCCAAGTCATATGGCTGGCGGTCACCTCCGAAGCATATAATCTTTGTAGCCTCGGAATAAGAGGCAAGTAGAATAAAATCTTTTGTGCCCTACGTCTGCCTGCACCCACAACATATCTTGCTTCACCACAGAACTTACATGATTCTTCATTGGCATCATTCTTCCAATACAACATACAACCATTGGGACACATGGCTATTCTTTCCACCGGTAACCCCAAATTTCGAATTACCTTCTCAGTTTCATAGTAGCTGGTCGGAATCTTGTGCTCAGAAGGTAACACTTCATCATACAATTGCACGAAACCATCAAAGAGGCTTTGGGGAACATTATAATCGCACTTCAAGCTCATAAGTCAGCTCACAAAGGGCAACTGTGTATGTGTAGTACACCCTGGAAACACAGGTTCATCAGCGGCTCTTAGCACGTCTGCAAACTGCGTGGACAACAGATTAGCCTCCTCAGTCGCTACTGGATCTTCCCTCATTTCATCGACCTCATTCACTTCAGTTGGTTGGAATTCATCATGATTACCATCGACATTAGCACTAAACCATGAAGGAGGAACAAAGTTCGGCCCTGCAATGTCAAACACCATTCTTTGCTCTCCATTTAACTGATCATACATAGCCCACTGGTTTCCCCCTACCATCTGATCATGATTTGGATGTCCAATAGCTTCGTCGTGTGCCGTCCAACGATAATAATCAAACATAAACCCACGACGATATAAATGATCCTTCACATCATCCTCTTTCTCAAAATAACAATTCTCACATCTCCGACATGGGCATTTTATCTTACCTTCATCGACATAATAAGTTTGAGCACAAGCAAAATTTATAAACTTATCCACCCCTTCATAG
The DNA here is from genome assembly GCA_037127255.1 of Persicaria tinctoria. Taxonomy (NCBI): domain Eukaryota; kingdom Viridiplantae; phylum Streptophyta; class Magnoliopsida; order Caryophyllales; family Polygonaceae; genus Persicaria; species Persicaria tinctoria. The sequence continues at coordinate 22,775,662 of JBANSL010000004.1, read as the reverse complement.
TATTCAGGCTTTAATCCTCTACGATCATCCAAGTACATATCATACATCCAGCACTATTAGAAATTTGTTATTTAACATCGGGTAATAGCCGATGTCTTTCAAAAAAAAAATCGATGTCTATGTGGGGGATGTAAAAAGTCAAAAGTTTTTCACATCGGCCAGAACCCGATGCCTTTATATGTTATAACATCGTTTATATTTTTAAATCTGATGTCTTTGTTAGCCTATAGCATCGATTATAAAATATAACCGTTGTTATAACATACAAAGACATCGGCTATTACCCGATGTTAAAATGTTTTGACTTTTTACATCCCCCACATAGACATCTATTTTTTTTTTTGGAAAGACATCGGCTATTACCCGATGTGAAATGACATATTTGAGGTTTTGTTTTTTTATTATCGTAGCCTATGCGGGATTTGAACCCACATCTTTGTGTTTGAACACAATGCTCTACCATTTGAGCTAATAGGCTTTAAATTAAATAGAATGTTATTACATAATAGCAAAAAGAGCATGTGAAACTTAAGAAGCAAAGAAACAAGGAAAGTAAACTAATGGCATATAACATGTCAAAATACAAGATAAGCTAGGTTGACCCAAAAGGATGAACCCAACCCAACGTAACTCAGGAATTTTGAGTCTTATGAATTCAAGTTGCTCCAGGTTTTAGCTTAAATTGGGGGGGAAAAAACTATCATGAAATGCAGAGGATTATGGTTTACCTGTATATGTTTGAATGATGAACATTCTATACAAGTTTCAATCTCTCGAAATTGCTGCATGATTGGCGACATGACCTGCTCCAGGCTCACTTGTTGAAGCTCATCTCTAAGATCTAACTTACAACCCACAACTATGACAGGGACCCGTACCTGCCTAGAAACAAGTATAACATGATTAGAACATATACAAATATAGTAGTTCAGTTTTACAAGATAAAATTAGATGCTTCACAAAGAATATTTACAATTGTTGTGGTTACGGTCCATCAATCGAAGCCTAGGAAGCCTATGAAACAGTTCATACACTCTGAATAATAGAATTTTCACTTGAAACAAATCATTCCAATTGAAATTAAATCTAGTATTGAAGCCTATGAAACCTAACCTCCAAACGTCGAAGTTCTATGAGCCAGAAAGTGCTCAAATGATCAAGAGTCTCAGGCCGATCACATGCATAAGTAAGCACAACAACATCAGTAGATTTCAGGTCTTCTGCAAGCTTAGTCCCGTTGTCAATACTGAGCAAAAGTAGACAAGATAAAAGATCAATATGCTTGCACATCAACCATTATGCAGAGTAAGCTCTGAGAAGAAAAACAGAGAATGTGGGAAATGAGACAGATTTCAGGTCTTCTGCAAGCTTAGTGTCGTTGTCAGGAGGTTAAGGGTTGATGTAGACTATAAATAACCTCTGGTCATGTGGAAATGAGACACATTAAATGAAATTCACCTTAGATGTTGCTAGGGTACATGTGGAAACATAAAAGAAATGACACACACAGTAAATGAAATTCACCTTAGATGTTGCTACAACTCTTGCTTTGACTATGCTCTTGGCCAACTTCTTACCTGCAAAAAAAAACATCTACATCACCTTTCATTTACTCATATCAAAATTCAGCCAGAGAAGCACCTACATCACCTTTATATCCAATTATCTATACCTTTCATCACAAATGAGGTCATTCCTTGCACATATACATAAACAAATACCTTAATGTCATTTACTTCAGCAGATATATCAACATCAAAACCACAGAGAACTTGCAATGAAGTCTCAAACTCATCAGTCATGCCCATTTTTGCTTACATATAAACAATATAATTTGTGTCGCAATGAAGGATTACATGCAGAGTGAACAAACAAACAGACCAAACCAACAACACAAACATACCAGGCACTGAGGAGATTCTGGAATGAAGAACAAACCGGGTATCAATATAGTACATGGTAATATTCCTGTAGAGAGAATGAAATCCGCATTTGCCACATGTTAATTCACAATGAATACTGGAGTATTTCATAACATGGAATGTTGTATTTCAATAGAACAACCCACTCAAGCAGTACAATTATAGGCATAACTCATCATCTCCAAGTTAATTCACCAGCTGCTGTAATTCATTCTCAATTAATACAATTACAAATTTTCTTGCATAGGTATTCAATCGAGAGAGCACCTCAATTTCCTTGTATAGTAGCTTTCTAAGGCATTATTTCTTGACTTATAATTGACAATATAAGCCCTTGCAAATGGAACCTGTGCAAATATTCACATCTTGACAATATAAGCACTTTCCTTGTCTAAGGATGCAAATAGTTAGAGAAAGATAAATGTAGTTGTATCATTTATTGGGAGAGGCTACATAACCTGTGCATAGTATTCGAATGTTCACCACTTGACAATACAATATTTGAAGGAGATTCTTGAGCTTACCATGAAATGAATACGTCTCCAAACCTTTCGCATACTAGAGAATGGAAGCAACAACCCTACAAAGAGAGAACCATCCAATCCAAAAATAGCATCAGAAAAATCACTTCAAATGAGTGCCATTCCCTGTCGAACTATTCAGTAGAAGATAATGAAAGCTTTTCTATCCCGATATATTATTAATAACAAGTTAATCATCATTAAGGAACTTCAATCTCTAAACAATATACAACAAGGTAAACAAGAGAGGATGGAAGGAAAGCAAGAAAAACATAATACCAAATTGAGCAAAAGCATTAGATCGTTCCCTCATAAGCGATTTGAATCTGCCAAATCAAACCCTAACATAACAGTTACTTTTCCCCCAAATCAAAACCCTAATGAAATCGCACTCGGATCTCCAATTGAAGTGAAAGGGGTTGAAAAGATTACCAGACAATAGAGGAGTTGGGGATCCAAAGAAGGTGCCCAAGATCTGCCTTCGCCGTCGGAGGAGCCACCGCCTTCGCCGCACCACCGGACTTGGACAGACGGCCACGCTTCCTCTTCCCGTTCACCTCCTCCGTCGAATCCAGACTCTCGGAAGCCTCAGCGGTGGCAGAGAGCTTCTCAAAGATGGGGTGATAGATTTAGATCGAAATGGAGATAAGGTGAGAGTTGCGGAGATTGTAGGAAGAGGCAGAGGCGAGGGTTTGGGTGAGCTTCAGGGAGGACGAGAGAGAGAGAGAGAGGCGAGGGGATGCGGGTTCACCGGGTCGTCACTAGGGAGGTTACCTTTTAGGAGCCATGGCTTCTCCGCCATTGAAGTATCTAAGTCGGAGGGGAGAAGGGTTTGGATCGAGTGAGTTGTCGGCGAGAAGGTGGATTTGCGAAGGGAGGTGGCGAGAGGAAGAGGTGGAGCGTGGGGTTGGTCGGTTTTTATTACATATCACATTTACAAATATATTCTTCAAATTATATACTATTTCAAAAAAACCTTTTCACATTTGTATATATAATACCCATTTCAATCGATTTCTTCAATAACAAAATAATACCCATTAATTTATACACCATTTCCATATACCCATTATATAATTTATTTACCATTTCATAAAACCCTTTTCATTTGTATATATATTATATATATATATGTAATACGAAGTATATATTATATAGTATGTAACTAAAGTTAAACAAAAAAAAATTACATACCTCGTACCCACGAATGAACAGAGAGCTGAGGCCGGACTAATCGATCCACCACTGCCAAACCTTCCAAATTGCAAGTGGATATGGAGCTAGAAGACAATATACAAAGTGGGCCAGCCCCATTAAATACTCTCAACCATAAATATGCAGGGAATGGACGCGTGTCGCCCCATCTGTGGGTACAATACAAGCGCATTGAATTTTGACAACATCCGTAATAGCCACGAATTTAGCAACGGATGCAGTCGTCGCTAACGAAGCCCATTAATACCCTTTCATTATATGGGCTTATTGGGCTTTGAATTCTAATAGGCTAATGGGCTTTCACTTCCGGTTTTACTAACACCCTATTGAATGGACATATTCAATTTAAAAAAAAATTGAGAGATACTAAGTCATCCGGCCTATTTAAAACCAAGCCCATTAAATGGCCAAATGCTTAACGATTGCTGGACCGAATAGCCACGAATTCATCTATGGATATAATATCGTGGCCGGACCAGCTTTGAATACAACCACGAATCAAACGATCGTGGCTATATTCGTGGCTATTTAGCAGTCCAGTCCACCATTCCAGCCACGAAACCAGCCACAGACATATATTCGTTGCTATTAGCCACTAATTTGAAGAAGTGCCATACCAAGACGCCACCCGGCCACGAAAATAGCAACGACAATTAATAGGCGTCGCCAATGTCATTGCTATTGGCCACGAATATAGCCACGCCCAGTATTCGTGGCTAAGTATTCGTTGCTAAATCCTGTTTTTTTAGTAGTGCATCGTTCCTTTTCAACTACAAATAAATGGGTTGGAGCATCCATCTTAGGCGCACGAAACATAACTCACATGATTGAGGAATAAAACCACGAAAATGACCGAAAGACGGGCTCGTTGTAGGGACGGCGGGAGCCATTTCTAGGGCGTCTGGCGTCGTGTACTCAGAACCACGAATCCGAGTAAAATTGTTGGAAAACCGACGTTCACTCATCCAAACTCGAACTTTTCACGAACAACTTGGTTTCAAAGGGTTATTTGGTGATAGGTAGCGAAATGGTATGGGAAAGGTTGAATTTTGTGGATGTAGGGTAATGATGGAAAGTGTTTTGGTGGATAGAATTGATTGAAACGCAAGGCTTTATGTATTTGGGAATAGATTCCAATAGCTTTTGGGTTTTGTAGATTCCTTGAGCAAGCTTGAATGATTCAAAATAGGGAGTAGCAATATATGGTGAGTTGGAAGGAATATCTATCAAAAAGAAAAATAAAAAATATTAAAACTAGATAAAATAGAAATAAAAAAAGATAGAACCACTAATCCTAGGAAATAAGGAAACTAACCCTAAAAGAAAAAATTGAATCCTAAGATGGATAGAAAATAGATAAAAGATAAAATACTAACCTAAGATAGATATAAATAATCTAACCTAAAATAGATCGAAAATAATCTAATCCTATAAAATAAATAAAACTAACCTAAAACGAAAAATAAGCAAAAATAAGAAAGATAGAAACTTCCCTTCCAAGTTTACCAAAATTCGGATTCGTCAGGCGGACAAACGGGTGGCGGGCACCGTGTCCACAAATTGGGACTCCGCACTCCAAATCAATCAAAATTCGACCCAACAAAGGTTTCAATTTACCGTAGCTTCTGTAATTCAGCGACACGATTGATCCTACTTTATTGAATTGAAAACTAATTGCAAAATAGAAATAATACTACCTAACTACCTTGGGTTGCCTCCCAAGAAGCGCCTTTGTTTCACGTCTTTGGATCGACATGATGCATTTCTTGATCAAGTTATTCCACCAAGATTCCCCACACTTGTCTTTCTCAAGACAAGAGGTAGAACTTTAGGAACTTCTCCAACATATCCATCAATTGCATCGATTTATTCCTTCTTGAACTGAGTTACTCCTGGAGGTTGTCCTGCAATTGTCATGTGACTTAAACAAATTAGACACATTGTCATTTGACTTAAACAAATTCTTAATTGTCTTCTCAATGTCATCTTTCCCTAATCCAATTTCATTTGTGTTAGAAAACTCAAGATTCATAGATTCAGTTTCAATAGAAGCATCTAAAAAACCATTTGGTTCATTCTTGCGATTACTTTCATTAGAGTCAAGAACATCTACATAATCATTGGTAGAAGAAACAATAGGCTCAAATATAGAAAACTCAATCTTTCTACCATCAAACTCCATAGTTAGTGAACCTTCAAAACAATCAATCTTAGTCTTAGCCGTTCGCAAGAATGGACGTCCCAAGATAATTGGGGTTTCAGGCATACCTTGTTCCATGTCTAGAATGAAGAAATCAGCCGGAAATATAAAAACATTTACCTTAACCAAAACATCCTTAACAACTCCTCTAGGCGAGTTGTATAGTAACACTAGTTTCAGACCATGAATTGAGACCTAAAAACATGTACAAGTTTTAAGACATAACATTAATTGAAGCATCTAAGTCTAGCATAGCTTTGGTGAAGCTAGCATTATCTATTGTACATGGGATAGTAAACATACGTGGATCTCCGCACTTTTCAAGCAATCGTTTCTGAAGTAAAGCGGAAACAATCTCACTTAAACTTACCTTTTCTTTCTTCCGCATCCTTTGCTTGCGCTTCATCGTGCATAGTTCTTTCAAGAATTTTGCATAGCGAGGCACATTTTTACTCAAATTGAAAAGTGGAATATTTACCTCACAATGAGCAAAGGTGTCATAGAGAATTTGTTCATCTTCCCACTTACGATCAGATCTTAAGGCATGAGGAAAGGGTGGTGCAGGTCTTGAAACCTCAGAAGACCACTCTTTAGAAGAATTCTTTGGGAGTTGAACAACGTCAGAAGTCGGATCCGTCACTGGAGGAGGCAGCGGGCGCCGTCTATGCAGTGTGGCTCCAATTCCATCTCTTCCTCCTTATTTCCCAAATCAACTTCTTCCTTAGGCCTCTCTTCAACATTCCTAGTGGGAACATTCACTTATTTACCTCCTCTAAGGGTCATGGCGCTAACATTCTCCTTCGGACTCACTACCATCTGCGATGGTAACTTCCCCGAATCTTTCGCTTTCAATTCACCAATCTTCTTAGCCATCTGACTCAACAACTTCTCTTGAACACTCATCTTGTCCAATAATAACTTCAATGTCTCATCTCGATCTTCTTGTTGAGTGTTTCTAGGACGATTCACAAATTGTCCTCTCTCAAAAGGAACTTGTTGATGCTGGCCTCTGCCGTTGTATCCACTTTGGTAGTTTGAATTGTAGATTTGATTGTAGTTGTTACCGAAGTTGCGGTGAGGTCCATAATCCATAACATTCACTTCAGCAGTGTCCTCCTAAATCAAGGGACACTTATCATTTGGATGAGTTGGGTCTCCAAAAACACCACAAGGTCTTGGCTGATGTGGTTGATTAATTTGCATAGCCATCTTGTTCACGATCTCCATAAGCCTATTGATATCATCCTTGTGTCCATCTCTCGAACTATCCAACTTATGAACTCCTCTAACTCATTGGTGTCTCCCATACTGTTGCGATGCATTAGCCGACCCCTCAAAAAACTGCATTGCTTCCTGAGGTGTTTTATCCAAAATATCTCCTCGCTAGTAGAATTGATGAAACTCCTATTGGTGTTAAGCAAGCCTTCATAAAGATACAACACTAGATCATCCTCGGGTATACCGTGTTGCGGACAACTACCCTTAAGATTTTTGAACCGCTCAACATACTCATAAAGACTCTCCGTATGTGATTGCTCAATACTGGACAACTCCTTAAGTTTGTTGAGGCGATTCGCAGGAAAGCTTTCTTCAACTGCACCCAAGTAGTAATGCTTTCTAGGGGTAGGTAGTAAAGCCAATCGTTTACAGAATCTTTCAAAGTAAAGGGGAACACACTCAATATCAATTGGTCATCGTTTAGGCCTTGGGGTCTCAGTCTATCACACACACTCACAAAGGTAGCAAGGTGCTTGTTCGGTTCCTCCCCAGGCAATCCATGAAAGTAAGGCAAAATAGAAAACCAATTCGACTTATACTCAAATCTTGAACCCTCTGGGAGATCAGGAAGACTAATTGCAAGTGGTTGAGCACTCAAATTAGGTTCCTTTGGGCTTTTCAGGGTCCTTCTTGGCGGATCAACAACAGCGTTTTCTGCCATCTCCTTGTCCGTCTCAAACTCAAGCTTCCTCTTCAACCTAAGAGATCTTTCAATCTCAGGATCAATAGACAAAGGCAATGAATTAGAAGATCTAGTTTGAACCATACAATGAAACAAAAGACTCAAAGTAAAGAGTAATTGAAATAGATAAAGAAAAGCAAACTCCTTTCTTCTCCCCGGCGACGGCGTCAAGAAACTTGATGCGGGACGAACGTCATTGACACTTTCGCCAATCCCCAAGTTAGTAATAAAATCCAAAATTAAACACAAACCAATAGATTAGGCAATCAATCACTTGATAAACCAATAACTACTAGTATAGCGATGAAGTCGGGTGTCGAATCCACATGGAGAAGCGATTTCCTATTTAATAACTCTAAGCAAAGACTCATATAGCAAAGCAATGATTCGTAACAAGTAGCAAAGATGTAAAGTAACTAGATTTATTATCGCAAATAGATTGATATCAAAGTAGAAAGAAAATTCACCTGCAATTCTCTAACAATGGTTGTAATTCATGGTCCTCGGATTGATCTATTAATTATTCATATTCCTACGTCTACTTGACTAAAGTTGAGAGATCCACAGAGATTCACTCATCTTATTCAATATCACGGAAGAATAGCATTAAGAACTCAAGTAATCAAGACCAATTGGCACATTGACTCAATTCAATTAAGACTAATAGACGCATACCGAACTCAACCCTAATCAAATCTACACAACATAGACCAATTGAAATAATCCACTACAAAGGCAAAGAGACATCACTATCATCAATACCTTTGTTTGCTATCGAGAAAACAACAACGAATTCATAGCTAAGATGCAATTTCTAACATGTTGATCAAGCATAGAAAGGAACACAAATATAATAATTAAGCACAAGATGATAACTGCGAACATGAATTATCAAATAGAATCAAATCATCACAATCCAAACAATCATGTCTTCGAATCACATGCAAAACTATGAGTTTAGCAACTCATAGGCCAATTCTCTCTAATTGCGTTCATAGTCTAACCTCTCTCTAACTCTACTACTCTCTCTAATGGAACTGAAAAACAACTAATAAAGCCTCCCAAAGTCGGCAAACCCCTAGTAGAAAATAGAATAAACTAATAGAAAATAATTTCTTCGGATCCAAAACCGCATATCCGGAAAACAGGCCCATGGTGGGCGCCGCCTATGCAGTGTCTGTCGTTCCTCAATTGCCTTCAATAGATTCCAATTTCGTGCTTTCTTGATCCTCTTTAGCTCCTCCTCTAGCCTCCACATGCTCTAAAACATACTTCTTAAGCTCTTCCCAAAGTCCATCCAAGGTCGGAATGTAATTCTGCAGAATAAACACTAAAAACGTATAGATTCCGAACTCAAATACTTCACCAGCAATATAGGAAACTAGACTCAAAACATAGCAAAACCACTACCTAATAGCAATAAGAAATAACTAAATGCCTATATGAAATATGCATTATCAGCCTTCATAGATATCGAAAGGGCTTATGACAAGGTTTCGAGAGAGCTGTTATGGAGATGTTTGGCTGAGAAAGGAGTGTCGGATATATATATATCAGAATTATCAGAGATATGTACGATGGTTCTCTGACAAGTGTTAGAACACCGTATGGAAATCAGAGTACTTTCAAGTTCGAGTGGGGATTCATCAGGGTTCAACTCTTAGTCCATTCTTGTTCACACTAATTACGGATACTCTTACCGTTCCACTTCAAGAAGAGGTTCCTTGGAGCATGTTGTTTGCAGATGATATTGTGCTAGTGGAAAAATCAAGATCTGGATTGGCTCACGGGCTTGAAAGTTAGAGAAGGGTGTTGGAGTCAAAGGGTTTCGGATTGAGTAGGACCAAGACCGAGTATGTTCAGTTTCGGTTTGGAGTGGGTAGGGATGCAAAGACTTCTGTTGTATTGGGGGAAGATCTAGTCCCTATAAAAGAGTTTTTCAAGTACCTTGGATCGTATGTTCAAAGCAATGGGGGTATCGACAGGGATATCGATCATCGAATCCAAGAGGGATGGCTAAGATGGAGAAGAGCTTCAGGAGTGTTATGTGACAGGAAGATTCCGGCAAAACTAAAAGGGGAATTCTACAAGATGGTTGTTAGACCGACAGTTTTGTATGCATCTGAGTGCTGGCCTGCAACTAAAGCACAAGAACATAAGCTTTCAGTGGTTGAGATGAGAATGTTGCGTTGGATGAGTGGACACACGAGACTGGACAAAATTAGAGACGAAGACATTAGGAGCAAGGCTGCAGTTGCGAGTATAATAGACAAGTTGTGGGAGTGTAGACTACGATGGTTGGGGCACGTGCGTAGGAGACCGTCTGTGGCTCCAATTCGTAAGTGTGAGATCTTGGATCTTGGAGATATCTGCAAGTGGAGAGGTAGACCGAAGAAGAGTTGGATGGAGGTTATTCGTCATGATCTCAATCTTCTGAACATGTCAGAAGATATGACTTCGGATAGGAACCACTGGAGGAGGTGCATTCGGGCGGTAGATGAATAGAGTTTTTGGTCTTAATGTTTTGCTCTTTTGACCTTGCTATATTTCTGTCTTCTTTCTGATTCGTTTCTGATTCTGTTTCCCTTCTTTGAGTCCTGCTTTCTTGTATCCTATTGTTCTGAGTCTACTAGAAGCACTCTCTCGGCTTGTTCGGGGAAAGAGTGCATACATCCTAACCCCCCCCCCCCCCCCCCCTCAGACCCTGCTTTTGTGGGATATAAAGGGTTGTTGTTGTACAATTGTTATGGTAAATATATTGTAATTGATTATTGTAATCTCGTAAATAAATATTACAAACAAAGCTAATGTCAGTATTTAAAATATATATATTATAAATCAATGTATGCTCGTATTGCATGAATGTGGAATTTCAAAAAAAAAAATTGTAATTCTCTTTAAGGATTTTAAAAATAGGTTTCAATTTTATTATTAAGTTATATTAACTTTTTATTAAAATAAAACATTTAAGGGTAAAGAAGTAAGAACACTAACAAAAGGGTCTATATACTTAAAATATTTACTATGAGGTCTATTAACTACAAAAAATTATCAAAGAGAGTCATAATCCTCCAATTGTCTCTAATTAAATACCATAGTAATTATTTCTTCATTTTACAATTTTTTAAAAATACAAATAAATAAATGGGTTTTCTAACTTATATCTTGAGTCATATGTTAAAACTTTAATTGGGAAAAAATCAAATTTAAATCATTATAACTTTTAAAAAAAATTGATATCCTAAAATTTAGACTTTTTAGGTAGAAAATCTCGTACCATTATAGGAGGATGAATTTATAATCTAGCTAAAATTGAAAGGGTGTTGTTATGGGCACCAATAAAAATTAATTTGGGCACCTAAGTAAAATTTATTTATTGGGTCTTGGGTCCGACTGATATTTAAAAAAAAATGAAAAGTTGCCCGTTAGTTTTTTTTTAACTCTTGCATAACTGTCGGGCCCATGACTAGGAGGATATTTTTCTATATAAAGAAATTGAAAAGCTAAAGCTACCTAGGCCCGACAAGCAATTTTTTGTAAACAAACTCGTCGGGCCAATGATCCGACATGTTACCCAAATTAAATTTTATGGGTGGCAATAAGGGTTGGGAGTTGAAAAAGCTAATGAAAGTACTTTTTATCTACAAACTTTGAAAGTGATTGTGAGTTTGTTTTTTCTCGAGAAGATTATACACTTAAAACTAGACCTGTCAAAACATAACTCATCCTAGAAAACCCGACCTGAATGCCTGATAATTTTTTAGGTTTGAACTCGGTGTTTTAGATCTGAGGCTCAAAAATGACTCGAACCCGAATGACTTGGGAATTTTAGGGTTGAGAACCGATGATCCGTTGGATTAAAACTCAAAATCGATTTGGTGAGTCAGCACCATGTAGACGCCATACAAATATCACATAGATGATAGACCTCATGGATACATCATGTAATTGTGTTCGTTAATGTCACTCATAAGTTAAATAATGTATATATTTTACAATTATAGTATGTTTTTCTTTTGGTAAAAATTATAGTATTTTTATAACACTTGTATGTATAAATGGGACAGGATTTGTAGACCAAAAAAGTGTGTGGTGGTTTAGGCCTTACAAAAGCTAAGGAAATGAACGAAGCCCTCCAAATGAAGTTACTATGGAATATTCTAACTGAACCAAATAATGTGTGGGTTTCGATGATTAAACATAAGTACTTGCGATCGGCTGCAATTTTGAAATACAAGAAAGGTGGGGATATGTCTTGTCAATGGGCAAAACTAATCTGTCTCGTTGACATATTTAAGACCGGACTTATTTGGTCAGTCAGAAATGGAAGATCTATCAAATTCTGGACTAATAATATTGCATTACAACGTCTGCACTGCAGTCTAGTGAAGACTGTCCCCAAATAGATAACATAGAGGAAACTGATGCGGGACCGTCTTCTACAACTCCAGACACGCCAATCATCCTTGGAGAAGAACTTATGACTCGAGCCCGAGCTAAGAAGCTTCAGAGAGACTCCTTCATGTTCGTGAGTCATGCTTTGTTCTCGAGCACGGTTCAACTCCCGGAGCCTACATTGAAGACCTATATGTGCATAGGAATCAAAGAAGTCGAACCACCATAGGCACATGTTAGGCCGAATTCTCTAAGTCATGGAACCTTATGTTATTTCCTTTTTTAGCAACTTTCTTTATTTAAGTTATTTTAGGAAACTTTTAGGGTTATTTTAATAATTTCTTTAAGTCATTATTTTTATTAGTTTTCGGCTAAAACAACATTGTTAGGGTTACATATAGCCGATTCAACCATTGCAGAACACTTCACACCTTCTTGAATACAGAAATCTCAGTTTTATGTGAAACGCAACGAGTGAAAGTCAATCGATTTGTAGCGTGGCTCATCGATTGCAAGTTGGTATAGATTTCAGCTTGGTTTGCCTTGAGTTCATCAACCTCGCGAGAGCTTGGTGATCCTAGTATCCACAAGTCTCCTCCTTGTGCCTCCAAATTGCCCGCTTGGTTGTGTAAGGTTGTAGAGGCGGGCTTTATAGTCGTTGGTATTTTGTTCCTACCCTCTAAAGAGGCATGGGGTCTTTATATCGTTCTATTTTAGTTCAAATCGGTCCTTATCGGTCGTGTCTTTATTGTTCTTAATCGAGTCTTGTTCGAGTCTAGATTTTGTCTTGCGTACCCTGCATAGTCGATATCGAGTATCAAATTGGCATCAGAGCTTAGGTTTACGAAATCAAAAGTTGTGTCTTTTATTTTGTTCGTCACATAAACATAAAACCCACAAAAATAGAGTCTTTCTTGTTTTGGTCTTTTACTTCTTGAATTCTTGAATTTGATTGCATCTAACCTTTCTTGTTTGTGATTGATTGTGGTTGCTAGCCTAAACAAAAGCCTTAGCTGAGACGCCCTTGCCATCGACTAACACTTGTGCGCATCTCCTTGTGCAAAGCCGACGGCATCAATTTTTCTCCTAGGCAAGTTCGGCCAAGAGGTTCACAAATCCTAGTTGTTGCTTTCTATCTTTGACCTATTTGTTTTATCTATTCATTGCCTTATTTAAATTTTGATTTTTGGTAGATTAAATCACTTTTTATCTATCATATATTATAAAAGGACTTGGATAGATCTACTTACCAAAGATAGCCAAACCTCAACTATATATATTGCATTAGGGCTAAATTTTATTTCATTCACCTTATTTTATAAAAATTTTGAGTCCTCTCTTTGTTGTTTTCTCTTCTTGCATTAGGTTTATATAAAAAAAAAAGAGTCCAAAAAATATTCAAAAAAAAAAAACATTCAAACTTGGCCCTAGGATGATAAAATTCACTTGGGGCTTAAGTAAGTTAAAAAAAAAGATATTTTGATCTAGTGCAAGAAAGCTTCAAAGGACCAACATTGGTGAATCTAGGAGCCCTGGTCGACATTCATACCTTTCTTACACATTACCTCCCACAAAACACAAAATTTGAAACCCTACCTTGCAACTACAACATCCTAACTAATGGTTAAATAAAAAAGAGGTAAATTCCAAGTTTTTCTATTATTTTCTTTTATTTTCCCACAAAAATCAGTCCTTGTGTGTGTTTATTTGTTGTGTTGAGTGCTACTGTTGTGAGTGTCGAGTGTTGTTCACACCCGTCGAGTGCCTATCTTGTTGTGTCGAGTACTGCAGAAGCTCTGTCGAGTGATGTTGTGTCTTGTGTCGAGTGCTTCTCAGTCCTGTCGAGTGCCCTAGTTGTTGTGTCGAGTGTTGGCTTTGTTGTCGAGTACTCTTCTTGTGTGTCGAGTGCAATTTGTGTTCGTTATTCATTCTCTTGATCTAATACCTTGTGTTGCTAAGTCTTAAGCTTGAGTGTTGATTTTCCCAAGGCAGATTGAAACAACAAGCGTGACATACCAATTAGAGAGAGAGTATGAGCGAAACACTTGAGAGTTGTTTATAATTTTCTCTAACCCTTACGTAGTTCTTTGTTTTCTTTATTTGTGATGTCTAATCCGGATAACATCGCCAACAATGCCAACAATGGAAATAACACTTCGGTCATGTCGCGTGAAATCCTCACTTTGCTCAACAATCTCACAGCAAGCATGGCATCAATGAATGAGAGCATGGCGGCAATGGCTACAAGATTGACTGTTGTGGAGGCGAGGCCGACCGGTTCTAACACTGTAGGTGGTCAAGGTAATCAAAGGCGTGACGAGGCGCCTCGCGATGAAAGGGAAGTACACAACCCTAACCCTAACCTTAATCCTAATCCTAATGCCAATAACCCTATATTTGATGAGAACGACTCTCCACAAGGGGAGATGTATGGTAGGAATAATGGGTTTATCAATGCGCAGGGACAAGAAAGAGGAAGAGGGAGAGGCCAAGGATTCCAGGAGGAGTTCTATTATTCCGAGGCCGATGAAGACTTCCAAGAAGAGGAGCAATGGGAGCAACGTCACGGGCGAAACGATAAAGGAGGTCGATACCAATACAGAGCACCTAGAGAGCCTGAGCAGGACGGCATAGGTAAGATTAAGGTAAAGATCCCTCCTTTTGATGGTAAGACTGATCCAGATGCATATATTGACTGGGAAACTAAAATAGATCAGATTTGGAATTGTAATAACTTCTCATATGCTAAGAAAGTGCAACTAGCTTCATTAGAATTTCAAGGTTTTGCTTTAATTTGGTGGGATAACCTAGTTAAAGAAAGAAGAAGAGCCCTTGATGCGCATATCGCTTCATGGACTCAAATGAAAGCACTTATGAGAAGTAGATTTGTTCCCCAACATTATGCTAGAGAACTTAGCCAAAGATTAGAAAATTTTAAACAAGGTAGCAAAACTGTTGAGGAAACATTTAATGTAATGCAAGAAACCATTGCTAGAGCAAATGTAGTTGAGAATTATGAAGATACAAATGCTAGGTTTCTTAGAATATTGCATCCTACCTTAGCTCATGAAATTGACTATTTTCCTTATTCTACGCCTACTGAGCTTTTACATTTAGCTATGAAGGTAAAAAGGGGAGCTAGATACAGGAACCAAGGTGGGAGAATGTCGAGCGGGCAACCTCAGGGGTGGCGCCAGAACCGGCCACAACAGCCCCAAGGCCGATCTGATGGTGGCTTTAGGGAAAAGCCGAGCCAAGCCCCAGGGAGGGGTGATAGCCGATTGCCTCAACAGCCTCTCGACAAGGGCAAAGCGCTCATGTACGGACGAGATTCGTTGGGGTATCTACTGGCCCTAAAGGGAGTAATCCTAACCCCTCTACTACTAGATCTAGGGATATTGTGTGCTTTAAATGCCAAGGTAGAGGTCATGTTATGAAGGATTGCCCTAATAAGAAAACTCTCATGATTAATCACTTAGGCGAATATGAATATGAAAATTCTTGTGATGAACATGAAGAGCATGCTAATGATAATGATCAAAACCTTAACCTTCTTACTTATGATGAAGATGATGATGGCATTGATTATGAACATGGTGAATCATTGATTGTTAAGAGAGTTTAAGTGTTGTTCCTGCACCTTGCGATGACAATCAACGTGAAAACTTGTTTCATACTAGATGCTTAGTAAAGGGAAAGGTTGTTAATGTGATTATTGATAGAGGAAGTTGTTGTAACTTAGCTAGTCATGAAATGATTGATAAATTACAACTTCCTACAATTCAGCATCCTAGACCTTATAGATTGCATTGGATGAATGACTGTGGAAATTTGAAAGTGAATAGGCAAGTTAAGGTGCATATTAAACTAGGGCATTATGAGGATGATGTGTTATGTGATATTGTACCTATGCAAGCCTATCATATATTATTAGGTCGTCCTTGACAATTTGATCGTAAGGTCTTGCATGATGGATTTACCAACCGCTACTCCTTTACTTTTCAGGGAAAGAACGTAGTTCTCAAGCCTATGACGCCTACACAAGTGGATGACGAGATTGAGAAGCGCAAGGTAAGTAAATGTGAGTTAGCCAAGGAGGCTCAGTCGAGCCAAGTGGCATCCCAATCTCCGCCTAGAGATGTATTCTTGTCATCCAAGAGTGCATTTATAGACGACTATGTGGATGGGGAAACAACCCTCGTGCTCCTATGCAAAGGGTTGAATATGTTGAGTGAGAAGCTTAGAGCTACCCTCCCTCCTCACAACCTATCTCTTCTTAAAGAGTATAAGGATGTATTTCCCGATGACATACTAGCAGGCCTACCTCCTATTCGTGGCATTGAGCATCAGATTGATCTCATTCCAGGGGCTTATTTGCCTAATAGGCATGCCTGTGCCTGTCGTATGAATCCCACTGAGACCCAAGAGGTCCAATCCCAAGTCCAGGAATTGTTGGATAAGGGATATATTAGACAAAGCTTAAGACCTTGTGTTGTTCCTGTGTTATTAGTCCCTAAGAAAGATGGATCATGGAGAATGTGTGTAGATTTTAGGGTTATTAACAATATAATTGTGAAATATCGTCATCCTATACCCCTCCTAGATGATATGTTAGATGGGTGGCATGTTTCTTCCATCTTCTCAAAAATTGATTTAAAAAACGGATATCATCAGATTAGGATGAAGGAAGGTGATGAATGGAAAACAACATTTAAGACAAAATTTGGTTTATATGACTGGTTGGTTATGCCTTTTGGTTTAACTAACGCTCCAAGTACTTTTGTGCGCTTAATGAATCATGTGCTTAGGAATTTCATAGGTAAATTTGTTGTTGTATATTTTGATGATATTCTTCTTTATAGCAAAGATCGCCTAGAGAACATGAAGCACATCTTAGGGAAGTACTTTCTACACTTAGATTAGAACACTTGTATGCAAATCTTAAGAAATGTGAATTATGTAATAATCAAGTGTCTTTTTTGGGTTTTGTAGTGAGCTCGAATGGACTGCGAGTCGATGAGGCGAAGATCAAAGCGATCCAAGAGTGGCCTACACCCACTACTATTAGCCATGTGCGCAGCTTTCAGGGATTGGCGAGCTTCTACATGCGATTCACGCGCGACTTCAGCTCCATCGCAGCCCCTCTCACGGAACTCACAGAGAAGAGGTGCGAGTTCAAGTGGGGCGCAACTCAGGAGGAGGCCTTCCGCACGCTGAAGGAGAAGCTCATGCAGGCTCCGTTGCTGGCTTTACCCGACTTCACTCGGCCTTTTGAGGTGGAGTGCGACGCTAGCGGAGTTGCAATTGGCGGAGTTCTCATGCAAGAAGGTAAGCCTATAGCCTTCTTTTCTGAAAAGTTGAAAGGTGAATGTCTTAATTACTCTACTTATGATAAAGAGTTATATGCATTGTTTAGAGTCCTTAAGACATGGTCCCATTACCTTTGGCCTAGAGAGTTTATACTTAGGACTGATCATGAATCTTTAAAACATTTTAAGAGCCAAGATAAACTTGATAGGAGACATGGTAGATGGATGGAGTTCATAGAAACATTACCTTATGTAATAAAGTATAAGAAAGGCAAAAACAATGTGGTAGTTGATGCATTATCTAGGAGACATGTGTTATTGACCACTTTGGATTCTAGAGTCTTAGGCTTTGTTTATATTAAGGAATTGTATGCAAGTGACGTTGACTTTGGGGATAGCTTTCAAAAATGCTTAGATAAGGGTCCTACCGACAACTTTTATATCTTTGATTGATTCCTGTTTAGGAAAGATCAAGTGTGTATACCTAGGTGTTCTCTTCGGTTATTATTGGTGAATGAAGCCCATAGTGGAGGTTTAATGGGTCATTTTGGGAGAGATAACACAGATCATACACTTAGGACACATTTTTATTGGCCACATATGCTCAGGGATGTAGAACATTGCCTTAAGAGATGTATTGATTGCCTAAAGGCCAAGTCTAAGCTTATGCCCCACGGATTGTATACACCACTACCTACCCCCTCAGCCCCTTGGGAAGACATATCTATGGATTTTATAGTTGGTTTGCCCAAAACTAAGAAGAGGGAGATTCCATATCTGTAGTTGTAGATAGATTTTCTAAGATGACTCATTTTATTGCATGTCATAAGACCGATGATGCTACTAATGTTGCAAACTTATTCTTTAAGGAAGTAGTTAGGTTGCATGGTGTGCCTAAAACCATAGTTAGTGATAGAGATGTTAAGTTCTTAAGTCATTTTTGGCGTACCTTATGGAGCAAATTGGGAACTAGATTGTTATTCTCTACCTCTAGTCACCCCCAAACTGATGGCCAAACTGAGGTGACTAATAGAACCTTAACCACTGTCCTTAGAGCCATTATTAGGAAGAATTTGAAGCTTTGGGAAGAAGCCTTACCTCATGTGGAGTTTGCTTATAATAGGACCATGCATTCCTCAACCAAAATCACTCCATTTGAATGTGTCTATGGTGTTAATCCACTAACCCCTTTTGATCTTACTCCATATCTTATGAGAGAGAAAGAATCATTTGAAGCAGGTAAGCATGTCGAGTTCGTCAAGGAGCTACAAGAACGAACCCATCAAAAGCTTGTGGAGAAGGTTGAATACAACGCCAACAAAGCTAACAAGGGACGGCGCTTGGTGGTGTTCCAGCTTGGGGATCTAGTGTGGGTGCACCTACGGAAGGAGAGGTTTCTAGAGGCATGGAAGAGCAAGCTAGCACCACGGGGACATGGACCTTTCAAGGTTCTGCAACGAGTTGGTGAGAATGCCAACAAGCTGGAGCTTCCTGGAGACTATGGCGTGAGCGCAACCTTCAACGTCGCGGATCTCATCCCCTAGTTTGTTGTGGACGAGGACTTGGATTCGTGGTCGAATCCTTTCTAAGAAGAGGAGGTTGATGCAAGACCATCTTCTACAACTCCAGACACGCCAATCATCCTTGGAGAAGGACCTATGACTCAAGCCCGAGCTAAGAAGCTTCAAAGAGACTCCTTCATGTTCGTGAGTCATGCTTTGTTCTCGAGCACGGTTCAACTCTCGGAGCCTACATTGAAGACCTATATGTGCATAGGAATCAAAGAAGCCAAACCACCCTAGGCACATGTTAGGCCGAATTCTCTAAGTCATGGAACCATATGTTATTTCCTATTTTAGCAACTTTCTTCACTTAAGTTATTTTAGGAAACTTTTAGGGTTATTTTAATAATTTCTTTAAGTCATTATTTTATTAATTTTTGGCCAAAACAACCTTGTTAGGGTTACATATAGCCGATTCATCCATTGTAGAACACTTCACGTCTTCTTGAATACAGAAATCTCAGTTTTGTGTGAAACACAACGAGTGAAAGTCAATCGATTCGTAGCGTGGCTCATCGATTGCAAATTGGTATAGATCTCATCTTGGTTTGCCTTGAGTTCATCAACCTTGCAAGAGTTTGGTGATCCTAGTATCCACAAGTCCCCTCCTTGTGCCTCCAAGTTGTCCGCTTGGTTGTGTAAGGTTGCAGAGGCAGGCTTTATAGTCATTGGTATTTGGTTCTTACCCTCTAAGAAGGCATGTGATCTTTATCTCGTTCTATTTTAGCTCAAATCGGTCCTTATCGGTCGTGTCTTTATCGTTCTTAATCGAGTCTTGTTCGAGTCTAGATCGAGTCTTGCGTACCCTGCATATTCGATATCGAGTCTGTCCGGGTCTTGTTCTTGGTCGATACCGAGTAGGGTTTTGGTGTTCTTGAGTCTTTTGCTTCCGTTCTTTTAATTCTTGTTTGATTGTCGAAGATCGGGCCATCCTGCGGCAAACCACGTATCAGAAACAGTCACTGATTACATTTGGGGTGGTGAGTGGTGGACGGAGAAACTTTGCAACAAGTTAGCCACAAACATCGTCATTGAAATTATGGACATCCCTCTGCCCATATCCTCATATGAGAACCGTTTATACTGGTGGCCTCATAGAACGGGTTGGTTTACAACGTCAAGTGCATATAAGCTTATCACTTCGCGTAGTTCCAATTATGTTGACATAAATGCCTGGATTTGGCAAATTAATGCTCCACCAAAGATACAGAACTTTTTATGGAAACTATGTCAGGATGGTCTCCCTACTGCTACAAAGCTTGCTTCAAGGGGTGTTTCTGTGCCTTCTTTTGCAGTCTTTGTAACGGTGCGGCCGAGGACGAGGTTCACCTCCTGATCGAATGTCCTTTTGCATGTTCCCTTTACCAATTTACTCAACGAATTGACTCAGCCTTAGCTAACATGATCTATCTAGCTCGGGATATAAAACATATTATCTCCTTCTTAGGGCGCAACCTCAGTTCTGAGGCTAAAGTGGAGCTCGCCTTTGCTTGGTGGAATATTTGGTATACTCAGAACCAAGTCGTCTTTAGACAGATTCCTATCCCACAGAGGACCACACACAGGTTACCCGAAAACACACTCACCAAAGCAAAAGAAAAAAGGTTAAGTATACTAAATGGCGCAAACCTCCAAGCAGCACCTTCAAATTAAATTTTAATGGATCTTTGCTATCTAATAAGAACAGCTTGGCAAGAGCTATTATCCGGGATTGAGAGGGGCGACCTATAAGCATAAATTTTCAGAAACTTGGTTGGCAATTCAAAACCCCCTCAAAGCAGAAGCGCTTGCTTTAAAATTAGGTATCCAACAGGTCATTCATCTCCGTATTGAGAAGATTCATATTGAGGGTGACTCTTCTATAATCATAAATTATTTCAACAAAAATATTGCGTACATGTCTGTGGGAAATTGAGCTGGTATTGTCGGATGTAAAACTTTTACTATCGACTTTAAAAGAAGTATCATTCTTTCATGTTCCCCGTTTGGGTAATAAAGTGGCGGACAAGGTTGCACACATTTGCACTATGCCCGGAGTGTCGATATTTACAATATCATTAAAAAATTGATATTTCTTATGCTTAAAATATTTATATAATATTATTATTTTAACAATATTTATAAATTTAATTATAATACTCCCCCCGTTCGGCAAAACTTGTCGTTTTAGAGTTTTGTTTTTGTTCGGAAAAACTTGTCATTTTAGATATTTTTGCTTCTACTTTACTAAAATGCCCTTGATTTGATTGATGTGTTGTGAGTTGTAGTTTTTGATAAATTAAAAAGTAGAGTAATAATTGAGGGTAAATTAGTAAAAAAAGAAGTGTAATTATTAGTTTTATTAAAAATTGTGTGGAGAGTTAAAATGACAAGTTTTGCCGAACGGAGAAGTATTATTTAGTTTAATTCGACATAATGACTTTTGGGTCGATCTGAAACGGGAATAACCCTGACTCGACCCGATCTAGCTGGAATGCAAATAATTCGAATCCAAGTCTGATCCGAATGACCCGATTAAGAGTATATCATAGGCTAAAAGGACTTATAGGAGAAAAAAGAAGGTAAAGAAAGTAGAATGGGTGAATTGTGAAAGGACAAAAGCAACAAAAAAAAATAAAAAAAATTGATTCTGGACAAGACGATTCTGGCTGCCAAATACTGTACATGCAGGAGGAGAAGAGATGCCCCTAAAAATGGACCCATCCCTCTTCCTAAAGGAATCTCTCTCACCTGATCGATTGCGGTCTCAGTGGTTAGCCTGCCACGTGTCATGTTTTCACTGGGCTTCCCTGATTGGGTTTGGTATAGGCGTCAGAACCCAGTTGGTTATATCGTCAAACTCAGATTCCGTTTCTTGTTTCTCCGCCTTTTGGAGATCCCAAACGCCCATTTTTTTCACACCCATCATTCCCACGTCAAATTTCTACACCCATCTTCTTTACACTTCTCGTACTCCAAACCCCCCGTTTTGACCTCTCCCTTCTTTTGTTATTACATAAATACCCTCCTAGCTACTTAGGACATGTTTATATATATACTCCGTATATATATAAACTTAGGACATGCTTTGATTCCAACGCGGTGGATTATAGTTATAAATACTTTATTAATTCTTGATTATTACATGTACATTTTGTTTAAAACAATGTAAATTTTAAACAAAATATATGATATATTGTATTTCGTCCGTTTCAAATCTTTATTTTTATATCAGCTGGAAAAAAAATCATTAATTAAGTCCTTCTACTATCTTTTGAATTACGTATACATTTGAAGAGCAACTCTTTAAATTATTCCTACTCCATATATATATTTTTTTTTTATAAGGAAATAATTCGAGGCCGGACAGGCCCAGACCTCGAGAGGCCGACAAAGTCGGCAGACGGCAAGCCGTCTAAACATACAACAACGAAATAGAAAATATACCATAACATACATCAAAAGAGCACCCAAAGAGACCCGGAAAAAAACCCTAGACCTAAGCAAACTAGCGCACACAGCATCGAGAGGAAGGAAGTCGTCGCGGAGCAGTGGATAGCGAGCGCATGGGACAACACTAGCTGACACGATGTCTCGCCGCCGGAAAGACGGAAAGCATAAATCCTCGTAAGGCAAAGGCGACACCTGGGGAAGTGTGGATCACACGACGTTCCCCCACCTGGATGAGGGATCTTCGGAGACCACAAACACCACCAACACGATCACGTCGATCAACCAGGGCCGCAAAACTGCTCCTCAACCGAAACTAACCACGAACCAAAGACGGACACCAAACCACACGAGCAAATGAAGCACAGCCGCAAAGAGGACGAAGAGCGCGGGAAGAATCCGGATTTAATTGAGGCAAATCACAACCATAAGCCCGAAGTAAAGCAACCCTGGAAAGCGGGACACGCCAGAAACCAGGGAAAGAGCAACCGCCGCCACACCGGAGCCGTCAAACCGCCACCCAACGCAAAACAGTGAAGAGGAGGGCGAAAGAACAATAGTCGCCGCCGACGCCACCGATGGGAGACAGCCGGACAACCACTGCTGAAAGATGGACAAAGAAGGCTGCAAGACACATGCCACCAATGGAGGAAGAAGGCGGCCGGCGAGGGAACATAATAGGTGTGAAGGCATCGGCAGCGGGGGAACGGAGGGGGCGGCAACGAGGAGCCATCCCAAACCGACATCGACCCACATCGAAACCGCCGAAACCAGCCCCCAGGGCGATTCCGCCGCACACCGCCGAAAATAGGACCCGGAGAGGAAAGTCGGCGACCTGGCAAGCGACGGAGGCAGGCATGATTGACGGAATTGATCCGGTTTAACCAATAGAGGAGATGAATCTACCAAGCACACAAAACCCCCAAAATAGAAGGGCACCAAGGGGTGTGCACCACTGTGACAGAGCAAATGAATTGTCGCCCATTACAACATTTACTGCCATTTCAACTCAATCGAGTTTCTACCTGCTGTTTATCCCCAATTTCACTGATTTTTATTTCTTGTTTCAACCACCAAACCCCAGGGAAGGAAGAGGGAGTAGAACGCAAGACCGGCCAGCCATCCAAGGACAGGCGAAGCAAGGGATCGACCTCCGAAGAGGTAATTAGGAACCTCCGACGAAGAGCACCTCGATCAAAAGGGTAACTGACCTCTGAAGAGGGATTGATGGCCTCCGAAGAGGGGTTAGGGCCTCCGAAGAGGGTTTCAGGTCCGACGAAAGTCGGAAATTGCCAGGACGAATGCTGGCATAGATGTAACGCCACCGTGAGGGTGGTGGCTTGGGTTGCCAAGGGGAAACCCCGGCGGGTTTCTTATCTCTCAAAAGAGAGTTTTTTGCCATTCCTACTCTATATTAATTGCACACATAGTTACATTGGGAAAACAAAATTGCAATCATTCACTTTTTTCTCCACTTTAAATTGCACACAACAACATAATTGTATTGAGAAAACAAAGTTGTTGCAGAGCCTCATCCCATCTCAATTATTCTCATCTATATCTATCTATATCTATATAAACTCTTAATTTAGAAGAGTTTAGGATGAGGTGTCATTCTTAGAGACATTTTAGGAGTATTAACTAATCATTATTATTTTTTTTCATTTTTCTTTGATTTTCTTCAATTCTCATTTTTTTATTCATTTTTCTTTAATTTTACGATCTATCTATATAAACTCTTAATTTAGAAGAGTTTAGGATGACGTGTCATTCTTATAGACATTTTAGGAGTATTAACTAATCATTATTATTTTTTTAATTTTTCTTTGATTTTCTTCAATTCTCCTTTTTTATTCATTTTCCTTTAATTATCTTTTTTCTTTAATTTTACTAACTATTGTGTTTAATTCAAAACATTGAATTCAATCTAATATAACTATTGGGTTTAATCAAATTTATTTACTAACTATTGGGCTTAATTCAAAACATTGAATAATTATGGACTATGACACATCACATTTAAACAATGTTATAATGATATTGATATTATTATTACTAAGTAATTTAAAATATCTATATTTATGTATTATACTCTACACAAGATTTAAAAAAAAAATTCCTGAGATAATTATAAGATACATTTATTGTAAAGTTTTTTTTTATGATTTTTATCTTAACATTTATTAATATTTTTATATATTATATTTTAGTTTTTAAAAAACGCGTCATGGTACGAGAATCGTACATAGTTATTAATTATAAATAAGTGGATTTTATGCAAAACACTTAACAGGAAATTTGGAAGTATCAAATGTTGCACTCTTTGACATTTTCTTAATAATCACCTAAATTTCGAAACGAATGGAGTATTAATTAAATACTGTAATCACTATCACTTAAAGTTTATAAATATATTATAAAATTGATATAATTAAGTGACATAATTTATAATTTATTTTAATTAAATTTATGTTAGGTATTTTTAAATACTCCCTTCGTTAAAATATAAGTCATTTGACTTTATGACACATTTTTTAAGAAGTTAAAAACTATACACTATAATATATATTAAATTTTTTTATTAATCTTTTAAAATAATATTATACTTATTAATATTTTATATAATACTCCCTCCGATTGGAAATATAAGGCGTTTAACTCTTGTACACGTAGTTTAAGAATCTAAAAAATATATAAAATATTAGTTTTTTTTAATTAATTTTTTTTACATTATAATACATAATATTATAATGTAACCAAAATTAATTTAAAAAACTAATATTTTATATATTCCTTCCGTTCCAAAATAAATGTCACTTTTCTTTTCGGCACATTTGCTAAGGCGTTAAAAACTCTATAATTTTTTTTTAATCAATTTTTTTTTAATAATTTCATTGTCATTACTAATATAATAAGTATAAAATTGTATAAAAATTAACTAAAATAATAATATTTTATGGATTTTTTAACTCATTGAAAAACATAAACTAAAAGATAAACGACACTTGTTTTGGAACAGAGAAAGACACTTATTTTAGAACAGAGGGAGTAGTTTTTAACCATTTCAAAATGCCTCACCAGTTAATTTAAATGTGTAAGATTTGGGGTGTATTTAGTTCCTCCGTTTTAAAACAGAGGGATTCAGTACATTAAGTAGTTCATTGGAATCCAAACACGTACACCTTTCAATTTCACAGTCCGGTCCGGTATGGTCTGTGAGATACGTACAAAGTGCAGAGTAGTAATTTGTGAAAGACGGAGAAGGACAAGGTTGTCAATTCCGAGGACTCCTCCTGATCCTCCTCCGCAAGAAAGATTTGTTTCAGACTTTAAATAAAAAAGATATGTATGATAGGTCCACTCCTAACCCCATCATCATTCATCGATGAAGAATCTTCAAGGACAATCCAATACATATCCACTAAATAAATGCCTACCCCTTCAGTCCCCACACTTTTTTTTTTTTTTTTTTTAAATTCTTCTAAACCAACCAATTACTGCTGCTTAATAAATTATCCACCCCGTATCTTCCGAAATTAATACTACTACTGTTATTTACGGTAAAGATACCAAGTTATTTGATTAACAAGTCAAATTACATTTGCTTAAATGGAGTATTTTAGTTAATGAGTAAGTTGTTGATTAATTTTCAAGGTTTTATTTAATGGTCTTTCTATCTTATAATCTTAGGAAATATGATAAAATTTTAAATTAGAAAAGATTCCATATAAAAAATATAATCGATCATAAGAATCTAATTAAAAAAGTTAAGTTAATTAACATTTAAAAAATATTTTCAAATAAAATTTTAAATTAGAAAAGATTTCATACAAAAAATATAATCGATCATAAGAGTCTAATTAAAAAAATTTAATTAATTTAAATTTAAAAAATAATGAGAAAATTTGGTGAAATATCACCTTTTCCTAATCTTATTAGGTTATTAGCACCTTAAATTTATTTATTGCCCGTTCTAACAGTAATCCAATTTTTTTTAATTGACTAACATTATTCATATCTCCTCCTCCACAACCGCTCCTCGTTCACCCTCCTCTCGCTCTCGTTCTCCAAACCAAGTAGCGATGGCGCTGCCTCCTTCCAGATTGAGGCCATAGGCCGGAATCCCGCAGGCGGATTTGAAGATTGGCGACGAGGTTTTGCTCGGTTGGGAGTACACGGAGGCGAATTGGACACGAGCTTGATTCAGCGACAAGCCCCCAAGGCTCGGGGTTAGGTCAAGATGGTCCTCGACGATGGCATCGACGGCTATCCTCCTCCCAATTAAGGTTGTCAGCCCTTACCTCGGCCTCCCAATTAAGGTTCCACTGCCGGCGTATTCGGCGGTGGAAGCGTCAGGGGAGACTTATCGGAGATTGGCGAAACAATCGGTCGCCAATTGCGCGGCGTCGCGGCTTTTCTCGCGCCTCCTCCCGCTCCGCCGCCTCAGTCTCCACCGACTGACGAGCACTCCGGCCATGCACGCTCTCCTAGGCTGGCCGGAATCCTCAGCGATCTCGCCGAGATCAGCGGTAGCTTGAAGTCGTCTCTCTCGCTCGTTTCGAGCAAAACGGCCACCATTGGGGTTTCTAACCTGGCTTCGAGTTTCCTGCCAAGAAATGAGAAAGAGGCAGATGATCACGGCGTTGGAGTTACTGGTGAAGTTGCTGATTTCGTTACCGAGATTTCTCAGTGTGCTGAGTGCTGGACGGATTTCCCTCTTTCACTGAATTCTCATGGTAAATTTGTTTGTTTTATCTTAAAATTGTAGAAGATGAGTTTATATGATTGTTCAAGCACAATTGAGAAATTATCATTCACATATTTGGCGTTTTCTTTGAAATCCATAAACTTGAAGCTGATCACTAGTGAATTTTAGTTAAGAACTACCGAATGATTTGTATTCTGTTAGTTCATTAGAACAAAGATTAGTGTTTGGTTCATGTAACTGGTGTTTCCTTATGCTGTATTTTAGTGACCAGTCCCCAATTCCCTATTTCTCCCTCCACACAGTCGTATACTTGTATTGTATGTAACTTTGCATTTCACCTGCTTTGCTTCCGTGCTGTATTTGTCGAATATTACTAAGTCGAATGTTGCAGATTTCAGTATGACACAACCTCAGGCTGAACATATTTCTATCATTGAGCAACGAGTGCCGAATCTTGCTGATCTCAGGATCAAACTTAGCATTGGCATGAGTGAAAGGCAATTTTGGATGATATACTTCGTCTTGTTGATTCCACAACTGAATGAGAGCAGCTTGACCCTGCTATTGACCCTGGAGGTAAAGATTATCCGTTTCCCTTTTTATTATCCTAGAACTAGATTAATTGCAATCAAATATCTAGAACTTTAAACAATTTTCTGTCTATGTCATATCTATTTGTCTGTGGATCTATATTGGGACTATGATTGAATTGATAGGTTATGTTTTAGACTGCATCCTTTCCGCGGTTCATAAACATTACAATTTCAGGCTGAATGAAACTCTTTTTGAGGTTTTATGCAAAATCTAATCTTTTGCAGGTTGTTGAAACAAGAAATATGTTGTTGGCAATGCTACAAAACCAGAGGAATTCAATAACCCCAAATTCAAATTCTTCCTAGTCAAGCATTAAGTTTAATCAGAAAGGGCACGGGGAAACTACTTTTGATGAAAAAATGAATTTGGCTGAGAACTTGGTAGTATCGAGAGGCGTGCAGAGTATTAGCGTAGTAACTTCTGGAAAATTCTTAGAAGAGGAAGATGTGGATATAACCTCCTCTATTGATGCCCAGGGACACTTGCAGAATGAGGGTGATATCTCTTTTAGTGATCTGGAGGACGATGACGCTCACTTGGGAGGTAAACCTTCTAGGTTCTGGTTTCCTTTTTATATTTTCCAGAGTAGTTTACTACCGGATGTTATTGGTTTTCATGGTTGACTAGTCACAATGTCAAGAAACAATTTAAACACAATTTGATTCCTTTTTTCCAGGTGAGGACTTTAATCAGAGGATCATGGAGTACTTCATCAAGTTGATCAAGAAGAAGCATGGAAAGGACATCAGCAAGGACAACAGAGCTCTTGGAAAGTTGAGGAGGGAGGCTAAACGTGCAAAGAGAGCTTTGAGTAGCCAGCACCAAGTTCGTGTGGAGATTGAGTCTCTCTTTGACGGTGTTGATTTCTCTGAGCCACTCACCAGGGCTAGGTTCGAGGAGTTGAACAATGACCTGTTCAGAAAGACCATGGGGCCTGTGAAGAAGGCCATGGAGGATGCTGGACTGGAGAAGAACCAGATTGATGAGATTGTCCTCGTTGGTGGAAGCACCTGGATTCCCAAGGTCCAACAGCTTCTTAAGGATTACTTCAACGGCAAGGAGCCCAACAAGGGGGTGAACCCAGACGAGGCTGAACATTTCATTAGACTTTGTTGATATGTTGGCATATTAGCTTCCTCACATCTTAATCTGAGTGTCTTATTCTACTACTTTGAAAAAATAAAGGGGCATCAAACGATTTGATTAAAAAAATGGCAGCAAAACACTATTTTGAAAAAGTTACATCACATTAAAGAAAAAAAATGTCATCAAAACACTACTTTGAAAAAATATGGCATCACGGTAAAAAAAATATCATCAAAAAATTGACATAAAAAAAGTGTTATCAGCAGTCAACAGTAACAAAAAAAATGGCATCAATAGTCATCATCAATGGTCAACGTGGCATCAATAGTCAACCTGAACAAAAAATGTCATCACGGTGAAAATATCATCAATAGTCAACGTGACATCACTACTTTGAAAAAATATGGAATCACGGTAAAAAAAATATCATCAAACATTTAACATAAAAATACGTCATCAATAGTTAACAGTAAAAAAAGGCATCAATATTCAACGTGACATCACATTAAACAAAAAATGTCATCAAAGTTTGAAAAAAGTGACATTTAAAAAGTGTCATCAAACCATTTCATTATAAAAGTGGCATTAAACCGAAAATAAAATGTAATAAAAAAGTGGCATCAAAACGGCAAAAAATGGCATCACGAAAAAAAAAAAATCTAATGGAGTTGGTCAACGTTGACCGGTCAACGTTGACCAGTCAATGGTCAAACAATTGACCATTGACCATTTGGGAAGGGTGCTAACCCAAACTAATTAAATTAGTTTGGGTGCTAATCACCTAGTAAAAGTTTCAAAATAGACTAGTTAACAAAAACACCCAAAAATATTTCCAAACTAGTAATCTTATCAAGTGTTCCTAAAAAGTTTAAAACAAAATTCCCTATCATTATAACAAGTGGTCATTCGTTATTGTTTTGCTGGCTGATTACGAGATTTAAAAAGAAGTATTAGACTTGTCTAACTATGGTCTTGTTTGGTCAAATTTAGGAAGTATAATTTCCAAAAACTAAATTTTTTTGAATTAAATTCTCATAAATTGGACTTTCTATGAATTAAAAAAGATTTTTTTTTATGAAATTAAAAAGGAATGCTTGGTTGAGTTATAAATTGTAGAAATATAAAATAGGAGAAGTGAATATTTTCTTTTTTTTTAAATCTTTTAATTTCTATTTTTTTGTTTCAATTTTTAGTTTGAGATTTATGAGAGTAGATTGAATTTTTTTTTTTAATTAGGGAGAGTAGATTGGAGTATATTTATATCGGAAGGGGAGGGGGCAAGATTGGAGATAGAGATTTAGAAGCAACGAAAGGAGCCCTAAGAATATTTATTTTGACAAAAGAGGGAAAAAAAGAATATTTATTTTGACAAAAGAGGGAAAAAAAGGAAGGGAGAGAAAAAAAAAAAAAAAGGAAAATGCTGTAACAACCGCGTGCGTCACACTGGATTCCATTATGCGACGACCCGATTGCGGGTGTCTTTGACATCTCTCTTCGGATCCTGTTTTAATACCCAACCCGCTTTATCCTCTTCCTCCCTTCTCCTTCTTACAACCAAACTCTGTGTGTATCAAGATTCAGCTAACAGATCTCAAATGGAATCCCAATCCCCCAAACTCAGCTTAGATTTGAGTCCCCCATGGCTCCTCTCTCAGCCCAAGAAGGAACCTGACAAATCCTCTGATTACATCCCTCGATTAGAAGACGAGCTCCGCAAAATCGAGGCCTTCAAGCGCGAATTACCCCTCTCCGTCCTACTCCTCACTGATGGTGACTGCTCTTTCTTGATTTCATTTCTTCTCAGACCTGATCTGGATTTTGTTCTTACGTTTTGAATTGATTTTGATTTTTTTTCCGGTTTTGAATGTGTAGCTATTCAGAGATTGAAAGAACATGCTGTTTGTTCTGGTAAAGACGAGATAATTCCAACTACGGTAAATGATAAAGACGGTGATAAGAAGAGCTGGATGAGCTCCGCTCAGCTATGGAGTTCCGATCAGACCTTGTCTCTCCAGCTTACCTCGGTACCTCCTTTTTCTTCATTTTCTATTTTATTAATGCCTTACCGTAAAGGTGAGATCTTGGCTAAGTTTGGTGAGTTGTTATCGTGTAGAACAAGCCAGACGATGGACAGGCGTGTAAATCTACTGAGAAGGTAGGGGCATTATTGTCAGATAAAGATTGTCCTGAGCGGCGTTCTCCGGTGGCAGATGAGGTGGACAACAACAAGCTTACTAGAAGGGGGCTTTTTCCGGTGACATCTGAATCGGCCGTTGACAGTATGAAGAAAGAGGTACCTCAAGGCGGCCGATGTGGCCGGCCGAGCTCCGTCTCTGCTCTTGTAGATCAGCTGAAACTGAGATACCAGTCGTCTCCGGTTCAGTTGCCGGCGTTGCAGGGGCCGAGGAAGCAGAGACGCTGCTGGTCGTCGGAGCTTCACCGGCGTTTCATTGAGGTGCTTGGGAGACTCGGCGGACCTCAAGGTATCATCAGTAATTGAATTTGGCTTTTCAAGTCCGTCGATTTCCTCATAATAACAAATTTGATTCCAAAGCTGTTACAATTTGGGAGAAACTAAATTGAACCTGAAATGAATTTATAATCTAATTTATAGGCCTCTATTTGCAGTTGCTACTCCAAAGCAGATAAGGGATCTCATGCAAGTTGATGGCCTCACAAACGATGAAGTCAAAAGCCATTTGCAGGTATATATAAAAAATATAACACTTGTCTTAAGAGTCGGTTGGGTCGTTTTGCAAGTGTTCCATCTCAAAATCGATTCATAGACGAATAAAAAAGAAAATCTTATACTAGTGTCTATGATGATTGAAGAAATACAGGCTTCACATAAGAAAACAACCGAACTCTATGAAGAGCTCGTCTAAGGTGAAGCCCATTGGCGTGCAAGATTCGCAGGTTGAATGCAGTGGTGGGAGCAGCAGTGGTGGGGCTGTTGCGGCTTTGAAAGCAGAGTCGACTCACTCTGGTTCGCAGCAAGGACCCTTGCAGTTGGCAATTGGATCAGCCAAGTGCAGCTCGCTGGTTGCTACAAAGTGTGACAGCATGGAAGATGATTATGAGGATGCATCAGATAGTCATAGCTGGGAGGGTGACTAAAACTGCAAGTTAGGAGATGAAGATGATGATTTAACTTCAATATATATATGATCATAAGAGACTATATATGGCAACTAGCTGATCTAAAGTACACATGGAGATTAAGTTCTCATTTTTCCTCATTTAGGTATTGAATATTGATCGAATCGGATGCCAGGGGATGATAATCTTTTTTTTGGCAGGAGCTGATTTAGGTTTCGATTTTGTACTTACGAGTTGATTAGTACCCTATAATCTGTCTGCAATCTGCAGCTGGTCGAGTTTCAGCTTAGATGTGAGAGGTATAAATAAAAGTTGAATGATATTACTATGTGTATGTATTTTAGTTTCTTTGTATGGATGCATGTGTGATGCTATGGAGTTTCTTTGTATGGATGTGAAACTCTGAATTCTCTTATGGAACGTACGAAAATGAGATTCGTGTTGGTTTTTTTTTTTACAAGGCCAAGATCCATCTTTTATTAAAAAAAAAAAAAACATAAACTGTGCAAGGAGTTCACTCTCTCTTGTACATTTTGATATCCCAACATGCTCCTTTAAATACAATTTGAAACAAGTCAAACATCTCAAATAAGTCTAGCATGTCGTGATTATTTTAACATGAATCTTGTCAGGCGATTCCGGCGGAGTCCCCTGAATACCGCCAATCGATCACTTGTCTTCCTCTCCGGCCAACGGTCGAGGGAGCCTAGGTCTTCCCCGCCGGCAGGGACATTTCAGTTTCTGGTGTGGTTCGGCGCGGCGTGGCTGATGGGATTGGGAACTTTGATGACGACTCGGCCTTTCAACTCATATGCCCTACAAGCCACGATGAATTGAAGAGGGCATGGAGGCTGAGGAGCGGGTTCGAATTCAGGGAATTGAGGTGTAATGTGTTTTTGTTCAAGTTTGCTACAGAAGAAGACAAAGGAAAAGTCTTGAGGGAGGGCCCTTGGTCGTTTGACAAAACGCTGCTAGCTAGCACTGAAGGAACCGGGGATAGAGCAACCTTCAAAGATCGTGTTTGATACCGTGCCGTTTTGGATTCAGCTTTATGACATCCCTCTACAGATGATGACGGAAAGGCATGTGGGGAGGTTCTGGAAGTGGATGAGGAGGAGCTCAAGGTTTATGCTAGATTCCTCCGAGTTAGGGTGGTTGTTGATGTTCAAAAACCACTAAGAAAGGGAGTCATGATGTGGGTGGATGGGAGGCGAATGTGGGTCGATATAAAACATGAATGTCTACCCAACTTCTGTTACAACTAAGTATTCTTATTGTCTAAGAATCTAACGCTGAAACTTGAAATCGGTTTAGATTTATATAGTTTGATTGCATGTGGTTGTAACCTTGCTTGGGTTATCACTTATCATTGGTGATGCCAAGTATTCTTATTGTCAAAGACAATCTTAAGTTGATAATGTCTACCCAACTTCTCCATCTTTGTGCTCTTGACGAATGAATTCGTCAAGAGCACAAAGATGGAGAGATAAGAAACATTCAATATACCTTGCCATGTTCTGATGTTCAGCATGCATATAAGCCACTATACGAAGACTAAACTTGCAGAACAACCTATATTCGTCATTCATTCATACATGTTCCATTCACTGAAGTTGAGAGCTATAAACACACGTCTTGAATGAAATGCCATCTTCAATTCCCATTTCCACAGGTACCGAATCGCAAGTGGCTTTGGATGTTCGGTCATGCATACCCGAAACCCAAAGAGAACCTTTTGAGAAGTAGCTATTGTTCACCACGGTATTGGTTGCAGTCACTGCAGACTTCAGTCCTCTCGGTGTAAGGGGCAACTGATTTGATCATCTCGGACATAGGATACTTTTGGTCGACTAAGTTGAAGACTTCCATTCCAACATAAACGGTTGTCAGAGAGGCGGATTCTGCTGATAAGCTCTGCCACTTTCTCTAAGTTGTATTGGAGAAACTTGATGGGACTCATCAAACTTGATGAGCCTCCTGCCAAGGTTTAATAAGAAAAATCAGAAAAATACGCCAAAGACTGACAAGTTGAAACTTGCCTAGCATCATCTTAGTTCTTATATTCATTTTTAATTAGTAAAATCTTAGTTGATATCTTACTCTCTCAGGTTATAACGATTAGCAAAGTTACTTCCCCATGTCATAGGATTGAAATATTGAATGCATCAATCAATCATTCCTTTTTGACAACTCCTGAACCAAATGTACAATACAAGGTCCTAATTTGAAGGTTGCAAGGAAAAAGCTAAATTATGTCCTAGATGGCATTTCACCCACTCCTTTATTTCATTCATGACAAGTTTAAACAGGGTCTCAAATACATTAAAAAAGGGGATATCTTAGAAGCACATTAAATACAAGAGGATTGCATGCATAGAGTGATAAGGATTAAGGAGTATAGTTCATACATTTGTGCTATCTTTAGGTTTTCACTCCTTGCAATGTTGCTCCAAGGATCATAATCATCCATGTAGGTTAGGCGTGGCCACGGGTTACGGGTCAACCCGTGACCCGCCGGGTCCGGGTTGCCGGATTGGCGGGTGGGGGCGGGTTAGGGTTAGGGTTAGGGTCGGGATGTTGGTGACCCGTGACCCGGCGGGTCGACCTGTCGGGTCGGCCTAATTTTAAAAAAAATGTCGTTGGGTGTGGGGCCCACCAGTTGGAGCTTTTTTTAAAAAAAAAATATAGCCGTTTAACGGCTAGTAGGCACTCGGGGCTATAAATACCCGACTCCTCCTATCACAAATCCCATCCAATCCATCAATCACCTATCAATTTGATTTTTAATAAGCTCGTAAGTTGTAATCATGTCCGGTGACAACCTCAAAGAGGCGTTGTTTCGAGATCATTACGAGAAGGTGGATGTGCAAGCCGATCGATAATTCGTAGCCGTTTGTCGTCATTGTGATAAAAGGTACAAGCTGAAAAATAGCCTTGGATATGGTAATTTGAAGCTTCACATCACCAACAAGCACCCCGAGAAGATTAAGAACGATGGCGCTTCGGGCTCGAGTGGAACGAGTGGTGGTAAAAACTAGTCTATTATTCCTAATTCCTATGTCATAAGTCTTAATAATAAGTAGTGAGTATTGTAGTAATGTAGTAAGTTTATGTTTTACGTTTTTATGTTATTATGTTATGTTATGACTTATGACGTTATGTCGTTATGTGAATCGGTGAATCCGTGAATGTGAGTCGTGATTTGGAAACGTGTATGTGTATTCGTCTTTCGATTTACAATAAACTTGTGTTTGGATTATTCAAAGAATATTGTTTTATAAGATAATATTTTTACTAATTACCTAACAACATATGAAAAATTACCTAAACATTATATAATATATATTACATTTAAAATGTTCACAAATTTAAAATGTACATAAAATATATTGGAAACTTAACATATAAATTTAATTCAAAGTTAACTAGTAGCCAAACACCACCCAAATGCATATTAAAAAAAAAAAAAATTGAATCGAGTGGCAAGTGGAAACGGTCGGATTTCAAACGGTCGACCCGCCGGGTCGACCGTTGGACCCGGCGGGTCGACCGTTGCCCAACGGCTCCATTGGAGGGAAAGGGCTCGGTTTGGCTCTATAAATAGGCCCTTTCCCTCCCAATTCCAACTCACACCTCACTCATCTCCTCTACTCTCATCTTAATCTCTCTAATCGCTCTATAATCGCTCTCTAATCGCTCGATCTTGTCTCTCGTCATCTCCTAAGTCTCTTCAATTCAAAATGTCGGGTTTGATCAACCGAGTTACGGCCCGAGTTACTAGGGGTCGGAAGAGTGTTAGTGGAGCCCCATCTTCATCCACCCCGAGTGTCGGAGGAGGAGGCTCGAACTCGGCGGCGGGTCCAAGCCTTCGTCGAAGCGCATCGGTCTCGGCGGCGAGCGGATCCCGACGTCGTCGAGATGATGCTCTACTCGCCGACCACGTCGACGAGATCGAGGAGGAGGAGGAGGAGGAGGCCGAGCTCGAGGCCGATGGCACCCCCGGCGGCACTTCGACGATTCCGACCCAAGAGTCCGGGTTCCCCGCCGACGGAACTCCGGTCGATGGCGACCCTATTACTACGGCGGAAGTTCGAGCCGCTACTTTCAAGTATTGGTTCACGAAGGGTCCTAGGGAGCCAGCTTGGGAGGAAACGAGTGTCGCCGCCAAGTGCAACTTTTGCTCCACGGTATACAAGCACAAGAAGGGAGGCGGATATGGGAACTACGGTCGCCATATCCGATCGAAGCATCCCGAGAAGCTCGGCCTCGCCAAAGGGCAAACTCAACTAACCGGGTACGCATCTTCTTCCTCTCAACCCCCTGGTTTATGGTCTTATGATTATCGTAGTTGTCATGATCAATATGCGGAAATGATAGCTGCCGAGGGTTTAGCTTATAGTTTTTCACAACGTTTATGTTTCAATGATTTTATTACGCAAAATGTTCAACCTGCATGGCAAGGTATTAGTCGAAACACGGTTAAGAGGAAAATCAATAGACGGTATAACGCCCGTAAAAATGAATTAATCGAATATTTTCAAAAAAACCATGATTTACACGTTTCGATTTGTAGTGACATTTGGACCGACCATTGGCAACATCACTCATACATGGGTGTTACTTGCCATTGGGTTGATCAACGTTTTCAATTGCACAAACGTGTTTTAGCTTTTCGAGTTTTCGACGAAGCACACACGGCACGAAACATAGCAAGTGTCCTTTTAACGGTTTTACAAGAATATAGATTAACTAAAAGAGTTTTTAGTATTGGTTTTGACAACGCTTCTGCCAACACCGCATCTATCCCCGATTTAATCCAAAACTGTCAGCCCGCGATAGGCGGGAAGTTTTTCCACATCCGTTGCGCCCCTCACATTTTAAACTTATGTGTTCAAGATAGTTTAACATATTTACAAGGTGTTGTTGAACCAATTCGATTTGTTTTGCGGGCACTTTGGCGAAGCAAACAGCTTCGCCAGCAATGGAACGCTTATTGTCATGCTCACCAAACCCGCCCAAAGACGTTCCCCAAGGACGTTTGCACTCGGTGGAACTCCACTTACACAATGATTTACGATTCAATCGCTTACAAGGAACTTCTTTCCGGTTTTGAAACACTACACATCCCGGGCTCATACATATTTGCCGATGTGTGGACTCAGGCCCGGGACGTTGTAGAGGTTTTCAATGTTTTTTACGACGCAACTCGGACGTTTTCCCACGTTTACATGCCTACATCAAACGTTTTTTGTTTTGTTGCAATGAACGTAGCATTAGCCCTTCAAGACGGGATTAACACGCCTTCCATTTCTGAAGCGACTAGGGAGATGCGGGAGAAATGGATAGCGTATTACAAATTTATACCCGACATTTTCCTCGTAGCGTGTTGTTTCGACCCTAGATATAAATTAAACGGAGTTCAACTGTTTTTAGAAAACTATTATCCGACTTTAGGAATTGTGGATGATCCTGATTGGAATGTTACAATTATTGTTGCTAGAGTTAGAGGATTGTTAGAACAATTATATACTGAATATTCGACGGGCGATAGAGCGCCCTCCGGTCGTCCTCCCGTACCTTCTAGTTCAAGCGGGTCACGAACCAGCATCACCGCTAGAACTAAGGCACTTGCCCGAGATATCTTTGGGTCAAAGAGGTCGAGATCTTCGTCGAGCCCCCACTCGGAGCTCGACGAATATTTGTCCACTAACTTTGATTTTCTCACCGATGAAGAGGAAGATTTCGATGTCCTTGAGTGGTGGAGCCGTCCCGAAAGACAAAGATTCCCGACGTTGCAGGTAATCGCCCGACAAGTACTTGGGGCACCTTGCTCCACCGTAGCCGTCGAGCAGCTTTTCAGCCGCGGAGGTCAGATTCTTTCGGAGAAGAGATCAAGGTTGCTTCCC
Organism: Persicaria tinctoria; assembly: GCA_037127255.1. NCBI lineage: Eukaryota > Viridiplantae > Streptophyta > Magnoliopsida > Caryophyllales > Polygonaceae > Persicaria > Persicaria tinctoria. The sequence continues at coordinate 22,737,756 of JBANSL010000004.1, read as the reverse complement.
GAGAACCTCGAAGCCCAACTTTGCCTTGCAGATTGGAAGAAGGCGGAGATGCGGATGCAGAAGAACAACTTGGGGACTGATTCCGAGGATGATGACGGAATGGAGACAGAGTCCGTTGAGAGCTCCATTGACGGCGCGGTGACAGATGGCTCAGGAGGTGGAGGAGGATCCGACGATCAAGAAGACTAGAAGAGGAGGTAACCGGGCCGGGGTTCATACATACAGGTAAAAGAACTACGTGGGCTTTGATTCCTCACCCCCGGGAGGATACGTAGGCAGTCGGGAAACCGATTCAAGCCCTTCTTCTTCCTTCCCCCCCAACACTCCCTAATACAAAAATTGTACAACTTCTTTGTAATTTGTTAAACTTAATGAGTTATAAGTCGTAGACTTTTTAGTTTTGAAAATTAGAAGATGTTACATATTGTAAAACTAAAGCGTCAAGTTACTATTTATGAACACGAAAGGATATTTGTCAAACACATAGGCCGATAGGCGTTCAATTTCCGTTCTCTTTCTCGACAAATCAGATCCGACAATTCAAATTCCAAAGTCCGAAACAAGTGCAAACCCGTCCAACCCGGGCTCTAACTCGTCGGGTTGACCCGGCGGGTACCCGGCGGGTCAACCCGTCGACCCGATGACCCGTCGGGTGACCCGAACCTGCCAACCCGTGGGAATCCCGGGTTAGGGTTCGGGTCGCCCTCCCCCGACCCTTGACCCGGCGGGTCGAACCCGTCGACCCGCCGGGTCTGACCCGTGGCCACGCCTAATGTAGGTTCCCCTCCAAGTGATATACATATGTTGATCGACAATGGTAGCTCCCTGAAACATCAAGTGTTGGGTTAGGAAGCTGAATGACAAAAAATCGACCGACAGGAATGCAAATCAGATTTATGCATATTCAAACATTCGATCCATAAAACCTTAAATAAAGAGGATAAAATACCCGCTAAAATAAGGTCAATTTATGCATATTAAAATAAGTTTTTTCCAAAGAAGGAAAAATCAATCAGAATTATACTCATTTATGAAGAAAAAAAATAAGGTGCAGATTTTAAAATCATAATTTTCTTTCACCCCTATATAGTGTATGCTCATTCATTCCCCTGCATCAATTAAGAGAGCAAGAAAGGATGGATGATGATGACATCACATTTTATACATGTTGAGATGAGAGGTTGGTCGACCATTGCAAGATGAATTAAGATTGAAAAATTATACCATACGTGAACAGAACCTTGTTAGTTATGCAACAATCCAAAAGGTACAACATTTGAAAATTGTCTCAATTAAAATATCTAAGCCTATAATATGTGCTAATTTCATAAAAAAATAATTGCATACAAATTACAGTGACTTTGATTTCAGAGAGGTATATAGGTTTATCCAGTATCATGGCAACCATGTGCGATGTATGGATCAGCTACCCATGAAATGATCATGATTAAAAGTTAAGCAAAAACTTACCAAATTATTTGTTCGTGTGTGGCAAAAAAATGGTGTGCTCATTCAGACAGAACACAGTCAGACACCAAAGAAAAAAAAGAAGTTGATTCTCCCTTGCAACCACAATGACAAGTCGAGAATTTTTCGGAAGAACCTATGATTTAGTAAAAAGGCCAATTCAAACTCTAATTTCCAAAATTGATAAGATACCTTGAATTAAATTCTGAGTGATAAAAAAATACCAAGTTGTAAGCCCTGCAATTACGAATATGAAATCCCTAAAGTTATAAATAAAATTGCAAACAATTGATTAAGGAAAAAAATTGCAAGTTAAGCCCAAAAATCAGTCCAAGTATCAGTTATATCATAAATTATAATGAAAGAGTTTTACCTCTTTTTTAAACCAAGCGTTGTTCATCAGAAGTTGTTCTTCAACGGTACTCACTCTACACTGCAAGGCATGGTTCACGGTGGCTTGGAGCTTCAGATTTTCTACTTCAGCATTCAGAGCTCAGTTACTTTCTTTGTACACAGTTGCCTATCTAAATCGGTTATCGAGGTCTGCATTTCATGCCCAGCTATTGTATTTGCATCATTGTGAAGCCGCTTTTCCTCCATTATTGAAGCTAGCTATCGGCGTAAATGCAATCAATAGGAGAACTTAGAGCTCATTACTACACTTAGAGAAGGTGTAAATCAATTATATGGGTTTTTCCCAACCTTTTATTCTACCAAGAGTTCTTTCACTGAAATCTGTACTATAATCAGACAACATTGTCTTTGAGCCCAGTGGAATAAAGTGCAACTATTGTAAAGTATTCCTCTTAATTGGAGTGCAGTTACAATTGGTTAAATTAGTCATCAAAACTCTAAAACTCCTAAAATACTACAAACAGAATCAATTATCAACCACAATAACAAAAAGAAAAGGCAGTTGTCAGCGCAAGAGTCCAAATACAAACCCACAAAGATTGTTAGACTAACCTAAGAGCAAATAAGGTCAACAGAAGCAATGCAGTCAGATCCAAACGCAAGAAGAAAATAGCCCTCGGAACCCAAAAAAAAAAAAAAAAAACTTGTAAGGGAAAGAGTATGTACCGTACCAACCACGTTCATTAAGCCTCGCTTGGACAATCATGGTAGAGATGAAACTTAAAGCCTCCCTAGCATCCTCAATGAGCTTGTAAATTTCATAATCGGAAGAAACATTAAGATTCTCCTCAAATTCGCTATGGGCCTCCATGGCGTAGGAAAAGCTTCAACTGAAAGCTTCGATCAGGAGAGTTGGAACTTGGAAGTCTCACATTCAACCGCATTTTCTAACTAACACCAAATTAGAATAAAAATAATTTTTTAAATTCAACTGCATTTGCTAACACCAAATTAGAACTATCAGATTCAACTCTCAAATTGTAATTGCTTTATTCTAACACCCAATTAGAACTCTCAGATTCAACTCTAAAAAGACAAACTTTAATTAATTGAATCAAAAGTCGTAAGTTTTACCTGCATCTCCATGTTCATTAGGTAAGGACAAATCACAACGAGGTGGTTCTAGGGAGCAGCTGGCTGGAGGCGATCGAGAAGGACCCAGAGGAGCAGTTGGCCTGAACACAAGGGCGATTTTGGATTTGAATCCTCAATTTTGAAAGCTTTTTGTTGGAAGGATAGAGAGGGTTACGGTTTGTGAATTCGTGCTGCTAGATCTTTCGATGTGGAATGATTTGGCAACGTAGAGTCGATAATGATGGTGGCTGTCTCACAATCACCTGCTAATAGAAACATATTAGCTTAAAATAAAAGGGTTATGATATTGTTTGAATTTTATATACTCAAATGAGGAGGTAAGTTGGAAGGATACAAGTTACAGGACAAAGTAAGAAACTTGGATGGACCATATATGGACATTCATAATGTTAAATTAAATCCTAAAATCTATATTCTTTATCAAGTTTCAAAAACATCCCACGATTAGATACGAAATCAATGAATAGAAATAGAGGTATAACTCATGACCTGCACACATCATTGGAAAAAAGGGTGGACATATAATTTTTTTTATGTAGTAATTTAGTGTTAAGCATGTAGAGTTTGTAATAGTTGTGCTATGGAACACAAGTCTGCAGGAACATTGAAAGAGAAAGAGAGAAATCAGCAGGTACATCAATCGTAGAAAATGGAGAAATATCAATCGACGCCAAATTGAGGAAAAATCAAGCTGAAAAACAAAAATCCCAAATCAATCGACGCAAGAGAAATCATAATAGAAATTTATAATCTGTCTGGAACTCACCAAAGCCACTATTCGGACTCAGCAAGTAGAGATATTGATCACCAGCGCCCCCAATGGTAGCCAGTGATGAGCATCTAATCGACTCCAAATTTGTGCAGGTCGAGAAACATGTCGATGTGTTGTAATTTAGGTCAAGACATGCGGACATTGAATTACCTCCAAATCCATAGGGGGAATTGAAAGAAAAATTGCTGAACTATAAGAAATTGAAAAGGTAAATGGTACCTACAGCGAGCTTGGTGATGGAGGCAAAGAGGGAAGAGTGCCAGGAGTAGAAGATGTAGTCGCAGTACAAAATCTTCAAAAACCTAATTGTATAACGCACCCTGTATATATAACGTGTGGGCTAGTCATGCTTGTATTGTTAAAATGGGTTAATTAATTTTTTTAAAACACTAATTAGACAGAGGGTTGCACGTCGTTAAAGACGTACATGTTTTACCTTTGAATTTGCGGTGTATATATCAACACCCTATTCCAATGTAAAATCAACTTGCCAATCATCATCCGCCTTGAGACAGCTTGCCAATCATCCTCCGCCTTAAACAAATCAACCTTCGTCGCTTCCTTCCAGGATTGGGAACCGCTGCAATTAGGCACGGAACCAGGAATGAAAATCAGGGTAGGCTAAAATTATCTTATACAATGAACAAATTTTGAAGAGTTATTAATATCACATGTATACCACATATATGCACACCTAGAAAAAAAACTAATAAAGAGAAAAATAAAATATATAATGAATAAATTTTTAAGAGTTATCACATATACCTAGATAAAAAAAAATGATTGAAGAGAAAAATAAAAATCTATGGATACATTGTTTGTATAAAATTATTTTATAGGACACTAAACTAGTTTCATTAATATAATAATTTAACAAATAACTTATTTCCTTTTTTAACTCAATTGCAAAAAACAAAAAACTAATAAACTTGGCTAGATTCACAATTTATGTACTGCCACTGGACAGTCTGGACTCTGGACAGCCTGCAGGGCTAGCGCATGACAGATTGCAAAAAATTCTTGGGCAAAAGGGAATCGAACCCGAGATGATGGCGGTATTCACATCTTGGACTTTCAAATTTAACCAACTGAGTTGCTTCAACCTTGTGATGTACATTACTACTAATTATATAAGTTCTAAATATTTGGGATGGGCTGCAGCAAAGCCCAGCCCACCCCTGGGTCCGTGCCTGGCTGCAATGCTCTTCACCGGCCACAACCTCGTGCAGTAGCTTCTCGATACCTCTCGAGCAGTTGCTAAATCGAAGACAAGAATTTGGAGGTTCTCGCATCAGAGACAGGGGTGTGGCTGGAATCCCTAAAGGCTGAGGATCATCAACAGGGTTGGAGATTGCAGAGAGGGGGTTAGGGTGACATGGAGTCTACAACTGCTAAAACAGGGAAGGGAGGATCCCACCTTTTGACACGTCACGTAGGAGGAGGCTTTTGCTTCTTGGTGTAGTATTGTTAGATTTGTTCAGATTTTATGTTTAGGCCTATTTTCATTTTGGATGTATTAATGGACTTGGCTAGTTAGTGAGTGGGTCGGCCCCTGTTTTGCCATTATAAGTAGCCAGATTTGTAATGTTCTGGAACTAATTTTTACACAATTCAGATTTCACATTCTCAGTTCATCTCTTTCCTCTAGAACACGAAACTCATTCAAATCTCAGGTCGAATTTTGTTTCCAACATGGTATCAGAGCTAGATCTGGTGATTTAAGCGTATGTCGTTTTTGTTTCCAGCTCTCATTTGCTGCGTTTGATCTCGATCTGGTCATTTTTTGTTTTCTGGTGTTTTTCTTCCCGCCATGGGTGAAGAAACGAAAGCAGATAAAATTGATCCAAACGATCCGTATTTTATTCATCCTAGTGATCATCCTGGCTTGATTTTGGTCACACCTGCTTTTGATGGCAAAGGTTTTGGGGAATGGAGGCGGTCAGTTCGAATTGCTTTGTCAACAAAGAACAAAACAGGATTCATCACTGGAAAGATTACCAAGCCGAGTTCTGATTCTCCGAAGCTGATATTGTGGGAGAGATGTAACGATATGGTTATATCGTGGATCGTCTAGTCTTAGACCCGAGATCAAACGAAGTGTTATCTATAACACTACCGCTCACGCGATCTGGCGCCAACTGGAGTCTCGCTTCAGCAAAACCGGAGGAACACAGCTGTACGCTAAGCAACAGGAATTGAACACTACAGTGCAAGGTACAAGCTCCTTCTCATCCTATTTCACTAAAGTCAAGTCGATTTGGGATGAGCTTGATAGTATGAAAACTATGATTGGTTGTGATTGTGGTTGTAAGTGTGGATATGTTGATTATACTTCGAAATCTAATGAGAATCAGAAGGTTATTCAGCTTTTGATGGGACTGAATGAGTCTTATAAATCAATGAGAGGAACAATCCTGTTAATCGATCCTCTTCCCGGTATAGATCGAGTCTATTTTTTTATTGAGCAAGAGGAACATCAAAGGGAGGGAAATCCGAGTGCTAGTACTGGATCTACTGATGGGATCTCTATGCATGTTAAGGCTCAATCTAATCAGAATAGCTCTAAGGCTCCATGATCTGGATCTAGTGCCAATTCAGGCTCTAATGTATCTCAACTTGGGAATTCGAAAACCAATTTTGATAGAGGCAATTTTGAGAAGGGGAGAGGAGACATAAAACCATTATTTTGCACCAACTGTAAGAAGACCAATCATACAGTTGATCGGTGCTTCTTCATTATTGGCTTTCCTCCTGGTTACAGCATCAACTCCAATCCTTCCAAATCCAATGCTAGTAGAGAAAGGAAGGAGAACACAGATCGGAGGTTTGCAGGATCAGTGTCACAGACTCAGAAGCCAGACTTTTCCAGTGATCAGATAGCTCAATTGGTGGCTTTGTTGCAGTCTTCAAGCTCGTCTTCTTCTCATGGAAAGGAACCGAGTGGTGATGACTTTGCTGGCTTCTCAGGTATGATGCTCTCCACACAAGTTCTGAATGGTCTTGTTTGGATTATTGATAGTGGAGCTAGTCGTCACATGTGTAGTGACATCAGTTTGTTTATCAATACTTTTGATCTATCTAAGCCTTTCAAGATTACTTTGCCTACTGGAGAGATGACACAGATCACTAAGGCATGCACCATTGAGATTTTGCTAGGCCTCACATTGCATAATGGTTTATTTGTCCCCAATTTTGTCTGCAATTTGATATCTGTGGGCAAAATTATCAGGGAACTCAATGCTTTCGTCATATTCACTGCTAGAGGTTGTTATTTGCAGGTTCCTTCTATGAAGAGCCCTATGAAGCTTGGAGACATGGTTAAGGATTTGTTTGTTCTAGGATGCAATCCTCCTGCTCAGTTTGCTGCTCATTCAAATAAGGTATCTGCTGTTGTGGATGCTTCAGTTTGGCACATGAGGTTAGGTCACCTCCCTCCTCACATGCTTTGCAAGATGCCTGGGGTTGTAATGACTGATACTTCTCATTCCTCTTTAAAGACATGTTATATTTGTGCAAGAGCTAGACAAGCTCGATTTCCTTTTCCTTTAAGTTCTATTAAAATTGTTGATGCCTTTGCATTAATACATGTGGATGTTTGGGGACCATATCGAGTGCCTACCTATGATAATTATAGGTACTTTTTGACAATAGTAGATGATTTTACTCGAAATACCTGGGTGCAGCTTCTAGCTGATATGGCAAGTGCCTTCACTGTGATTAAACAGTTTGTAGCCTTTTCTGAGAGGCAGTTTGGTAAGCAGATCCATGTCATCAGGTCCGATAATGGCATTGTCCATCATCGATCTTGTGCTGCCACACCACAGCAGAATGGTGTAGTTGAGCGCAAACACAGACATATATTAGAGGTTGCTAGAAGCTTGTTGTTTGAGTCTAATCTTCCTAAGAAATTTTGGGGCGATAGTGTGTTGACTGTTGTACACATAATCAACAAACTTCCTAGCAAGTTGTTGAAATTGAAATCTCCTTATGAGTTGCTCTATGGCATTGCACCCAGCTATGAATATTTGAGGTGTTTTGGTTGTCTATGCTTTGCATCTACTTTGTCTCAAGGAAGGGATAAGTTTTCTGATAGGGCCTCCCCTTGTGTTCTGCTTGGTTATCCTGGTGGGAAGAAAGGCTTCAAGCTGTATAATCTGGAAACTAGGAGAGTGTTTGTCTCCAGGGATGTGGTTTTCCATGAGAATGTTTTTCCATATAAGTCATTTTCTTCAGCTGCTGATGCTGGTATCCCATCCTCTACTATCAATCCTCCATCTTCTCATCTGGTTGTTGATGAAGATTTAGTGGAGCCTGCCAGCACCACTTCTTCTGAGATCTCCCAACCTGCTCCCCTTCGACGATCTACTAAAGATCATCAGCCTCCTTCTTATCTTACAGACTATGTGTGTTCAAGTTGCACAGATTTTGGTGTCTGCTTTCACACCATCACTTCTACCTATGATTTTCCTTCAGCTATAACACCTACCTCTTTTCTTTCTGATCATGAACCTCTCACTTTCCAGGAAGCTTGTGAATATGATGTGTGGCAAGCTGCCATGATAGACGGGTTCAAGGCATTGGATGCCAACAGAACTTGGGATATTGTTACTTTGCCTAAGGAAAAGCTCACAATTAGCTGCAAATGGGTTTATAAAGTCAAGAGGAAGGCTGATGGGAACATAGAGAGGTATAAGGCCCGGTTAGTTGCCAAAGGGTTTACACAAAAAGAGGGGGTCGATTATAATGAAACATTTTCACCAGTGGTCAAAATGACCACAGTCCGTGCCTTAGTCACATTGGCCTTACAGAGAGATTGGGATGTGTTGCAATTAGATGTTAAAAACGCATTTCTCCATGGTCACTTGGATGAGGAAGTTAACATGAAGATCCCTTCAGGTTTGGTTGTCCAAGGCCACAATCAAGCTTGTCTCCTTAAGAAATCTTTATACGGGCTCAAGCAAGCTTCCAGGCAGTGGTATGCTTGTTTGTCCCTTGCTTTGGTTAGAAGAGGCTATGTTTTGTCTAAAAATGATCCTTCTCTTTTCTACTTCAAGAGGAGAGACTTGGCCACATACATTGTTATTTATGTGGACGACATTTTGAGCACAGGCAGTGATCAGTCTGAGATGCATTCTCTCAAGCCATTTTTGGATTCTGAATTTCGTATTAAGGATCTGGGGTCCCTCAGTTTCTTCTTGGGGATCGAATTCATCAAGGTTCCTGAAGGTTTGTTGCTCAGCCAACAACGCTTCATCAATGATATCTTTCTGGATTTTCCTTGTTCTGGACCACCTGTGGTTTGTCCGCTTGAGCCTCACATTCAATTGTCTCCAAATGATGGTCGTCTGATTGATGATCCAACATCTTATAGGCGGCTAATAGGGAAGCTCAATTTCCTTGTGCATACACGGCCAGACCTTGCCTTTACAGTCCACTTCTTAAGCCAATTTCTGCATTCTCCTCGTATCCCTCACATGAATGCTGCATTACATGTTCTTCGGTATCTTAAAGGGACATCTTCAAAGGGACTTCAGTTGACAAAGAACTCCAATTTACTTCTCCGAGCTTACTGTGATGCAGACTAGGCGAGCTGCCCCTTTTCTCGTCGATCAGTAAGTGGATACCTGGTGTTTTTGGGACCTTGTTTGCTCTCCTGGAAGTCTAAAAAGCAACAGGTTGTGTCTCTTTCTTCTGCTGAAGCAGACTATCGATCTATTCGGCGTATTTGCACTGAGCTAGCTTGGATTACTCGGCTTCTTCATGAGTTTGATGTTCCTAATATTGTCCCTGTGCCCATCAAATGTGACAATCAAGTTGCTGTCTACATTGCTCGAAACCCAGTGTTTCACGAGCGTACCAAACAAATAGAATTGGACTGTCATTATGCTCGCGAGAAGGTCCTTGAGGGTCTGGTTACTGTTGACCATGTTCCTTCACACTCCCAACTTGCCGATTTCCTCACAAAGAACATCCCTGGTTCCCATCTTCATTTTATCTTCGTCCATTACTGCGCAAGATTGGAGTCGTTTCTTCACCGTCTCCATCTTGAGAGGGGGTGTTAGATTTGTTCAGATTTTATGTTTGGGCCTATTTTCATTTTGGATGTATTAATGGACTTGGCTAGTTAGTGAGTGGGACGGCCCATGTTTTGCCATTATAAGTAGCCAGATTTGTAATGTTCTGGAACTAATTTTTACACAATTCAGATTTCACATTCTCAGTTCATCTCTTTCCTCTAGAACACGAAACTCATTCAAATCTCAGGTCGAATTTTGTTTCCAACAAGCAGGGCCGTGCCAATCTTTTCGGGGGCCCGATGCTAAAGAAAATTAGGCTCGGTTTATATTTTTGGTAAATTAATGTTATATAAATGTGTTAGAGAAAATGAAATAGTCTGATAACTTTTATTTTTGATTAATTTTTTGCATAAAAATATTGTAGATAATTCTTGCAAAACTTATGTATTTTGAAATTTCATATCAATATTAAAAAAATTATTAATAATGTACTAATTTATATAGTGATGATTTTTTGTGAGTTTTTTCTTAAAAAAAAGGGGAGGAAGTGTTTGAAACTCAAATGAATAAACAACAATAATTTAATATATTTTTTCCTTTAAAAAAACTCTTGAAAAGGAAGAAAAAAACATGAAGAAAACTCAAATAAATAAACATCAAATAAATAAACAACAATAATTTAATATATTTTTTCCGTTAAAAAAAAGAGAAGCTCTTTAATGGGAAAAAAGAAGAAAACTCAAATTAATAAAAGAAAAAGAAAAATCAAATTAATATAGTCAATAAACCACACTACGTAGTAATTTTCCCTTTTTCTTAAAAAAAGAAGAGAAGCTCTTGGAAAGGGGGAAAAAATAAGGAAGGCTTGAACCTGGGGATTCGAACACAGGTTTAACGGTTTTGGTGGCCAATACACACGCATTCCTTTACCAGTGAACCATTCTGAATAGGTGAACCCATATGGAAAACCTTTATTATATACTAAACTTAAATAATATTGGGCCCCAAAATTTTGGGGGCCCTGTTCCGTTGGGCCGGTTGCACTGCCTAAGGCACGGGCCTGCCAACAAGTATAGACTAGGGTAAACTGCAGGAAACCACCCGTTAAATATGTCATATTGCGTATAACCACCCCTTATATTAGTAATTACCGAAAACCACCTTTTATATTAGTTTTGTTAGCAATGAACCACCCTTTCCAAGTTTCCGTCAAGGTCTCTGTTAAATACTTAAAATTATGAATCTGCCCCTATCTCATTTAATATATAACTAGTCATTTTCCCGAACCTTGTTCGGGTTTTTTCAGTATATTTTCGATCGGACGTTGATTTTCAACTAATACACTATTTTGCCCATACTCCTCACCTTGTCGTTCTTCGAAATCTTTGGTTGTCATGGTGAATTCTTTTATCTAGATAATCGATGCTTAATATTTGTTCTCATGGCTATCCTATAAATGAACTGAACAATACAAATATTGTGTGTTATGAACCGTTTTGAGGCCATATTTTTTTTCCATCGGAGTCCAATGACACTATATCACATTCAATTAATAATATTTTTTTTTACGACCGTGTTCTATTTCATGACAATGCTGTGAAAATTTTCCGTTGGAGTATTATTCTAATTATTGCGCTAGTTATTTTCTTAGTATGGCTATGAAATACCAATAAATTGACAAATTCAAGAAAAAGAAGACTGGTACGATTGGATATTCAAACCATACAACCTTAAACCCCAACTACCGAAATATGAATCAAAACCATGACTTTGTTTACAATAACACTTTAAGCTGAAAGTAAAGATAAGTCAGCGAACATAAATGAACAGTAGAGAAACCATAAAGATTTTCCATATGAAATAAATACTTCTCCTATATAGTATTCAATTCAGCATGAATCGATGAAGTGTCTTCGACTTGAATAAATAACGTTCATTGAAGCAATCTCAGAGAATATCTTCTCGCAGTTCCACATGCACGCCTCCAAAAGCTTCTGTTGGTGCCTGCATTGATCTCGATTCTCGAAGAACATCTTCCACATTGATCATCGTGCAAATCCGGAGGCTGAGCCCCCTAGTCTAGCGCCTCTATCATCAGTGACGTCGCCTGGTCGACGATCTTTGACTATGGCATTGGTGTCTGGAGTATTTCCGTCACCCCCGCATCTTCAAGCTCATCATTCATCCCATCTGTGCACCGGCTAACTTCAAGCGCTCCCCAATCGAGGACAACTTCAATTTATCCATCGCCTTGCTATGGCATTCTTTGTCGATCTGAAACTTCAATGTGAAGAGCCAATTTGAAAGCAAAATCTTATAAACAATATAGCACACAATAATGCATACCATATTAGACTAAATTTGAGTAATTGTTACTTCAGAATTCAACATTGTTTAATGAAAGAGACTAATTGATTATTAAGTCAAAGAAGGGAGCAGATCCATTGAAAAGAGCGACATGTTAACGATTTCAAACACCTCGCTAGTAAAAGAATAGGAATTAAGTAAAGAGCCAAATGTATTTACATAACATTATGACTCTAGTAAAGAGCCAAATGTATTCAACATTGCTTAGTGGTCATTTGTTTGGTATATTCTGCTACTGTACAACATTAGAAAATAACCTTATTTGAACTAAACAATTGCAATTTTATAACTAAATCTTGTTTTTGTTACCTATGAAACTTTAGACATTAGGAGCATGGACTAAATTTGAAGAATGAAGATATATTGTTTGTGAATTTTGGCTTTTCAAACCGCAACATCATCGTGATTCATATGCAATTTGATATATACTGAGTAAATGTCTCATATTAGAGCATGAAAATGACCCAGACATAGATCAGTTGCCAGTGTGAAAATCGAAGGACTTACAAAACCGGCATGGCTCTCATGCCAGTTGATACGTACTCGACTCGGGTTGAGCGAGTACAACTCCCAATCGTCATCGTCCGGTGTCAAGGTAAATCAACCCATCCTCATATCGTGAATAGGACTCGATCTCAAAATTCAGTCCAACAAATCCACGTGCCTCCGTTTGACTTCGATTGAAATTGAACTACGTTGAATTGCTTGCAAATGGCAAATTTAACCAAGTGCAAATTAATTTAGGCCTTCAAATTGTTGATCGATGTGCACTGTAAGTCTTCCGATCGGGTTGACTTTCGATTCCAGTTGCAATGGCGCCGAATTGCCTAATTAATTAGCAAGTAGTAGCTAATTAAATTATACGGAGTCTGTTTAAGGGCGGATCGGTCCCGTGAAATTCCTCCACTCAAACACTCGCAGCAATGCGTGGTCTCGATCGGCAGTGTGTGACGGCGAAGATGCGGCAGTGGTGGTGAGTGGTTGGTGATGCAGCGGTGGTGCGATAGCGAGGGCGGAGGATTAGGTTTTGTAGAACTCGGAGGGGGAAAAGTTGAGATGAAGAGGGAGATTAACGTTATTCTTGTAAGTCGTGAGTTTGGGAGCAGTTGCAGGGAGAACGTGGGGGAGAAAGGACTGAAATTTTTTATTTTTAATTTTGCAAAATAAAAGAAACGTGGCTCATTCTTTTACAAAGGGATTGCTTCTAGTTTTATAAGTATAAGGGTTGGATAATATAAATTAATTAATTAAAGGGTTAAAAACTAAAAAAACAAAAAAAGCCATTTACCTCCTCCTTCAATGGACTCTTCCGCCGCCCATCATCTTCCCCCTACCCCTCCTAATAAAGATGATAATCAACCTAATCACCACCCAAATCGATAGTCACAAAACCCAAATCCAAAAGGAAATAAAAATAATAATAATAAAGAAGAAGAAGCAGTAGATATATGGGAAGAAAGTGAAGAAGGCCCGAAAAAAAGAAACCGATTTTTTCTTATTCATTCTCAATTTGAGATTAGAGTAACCTTTGTAATTGGGGAAACAGAAGATTAAGTAGACTCGATCTCTGCGATTTCATGCCCAAATTTCTTGATTGGTCACCCTGGGTGGTTCCAACGGTGGAGAAATCACCGAAGACGAAAACGCCTCCCTTGTCGGCACCGTCCTCAACCTGTCCTCCACCGCTGCATTCTACTCATATCTCGCGTTATCCACGGGCTCGAAAACGCCTTCCTCCTCACCACCAGATCTTCACCAAGCCCCAAATCTTCAGGTATAGTCCATGAAAGTGAACGCCGTCTGCAAGGTTGATGAACCTCAGATTTTAGGGTACCAGTACCAGGGGTCTCTAACGGAGAGATGGATGATTTTCCTAAAAATTATTTTTTTAGAGGGAATTAGTTTTTTTTTTAATTATTTTATTTACAGTTAACGGTGGTTTGGGGTGGCTCATTGCTAACGGAACTAATGTAAGAGGTGGTTTCCAGCAATTAATAATATAAGGGGTGGTTATACGCAATATGGCATATTTAAGGGGTGGTTTGCTGCGGTTAACCCTATAGAGTATAGACTATAGATGTATAGTTATACAAAACCCGGATAAGAAAATTGGGCCTGTACATAATGGATTAGGCCTGAGCCCAACCTTGTATATGCTTAACTGGCTTCCCTTCCAGATGCTCAACCGAGTTTGGCGCAGTTGCGCGTCCTCATAGTCATAATAGGTGGAGTGGAACTAGGGTGGCTCATCCGGGTCGACCCGACCCGACCCGAATATTCCGGGTGGGAGTCAACCCGAAGGCCCGGAATTTTTAAAAATGCGACCGCCACCCGACCCGAACCCGAAATTTGTAATTCCGGGTTTTCCGGGTCGGGTGACGGGTTAACCCGAAAACCCGAGTTTTAAAATTTTGTTAATTGTTACAAAATTAAAATATTTAAAATTAAATAAAAAGGATTTTTTTTTTACTTTTCATCCGCAGATTAGTTATTACATATACTCCGTAGTCTCCAAATTAGTTACGTATTACATATAAACGTACTATTCTTAGTCTCTCGAACTCTCGAAGCTACTGTAAAACAAAAAAGGAAGTAAATTAGTTACATATTACATGTAAATTAGCTACATTAAAACAAATTAAACCAAAATAAAAAAGCTACTGTAAAACCAAAGGAAAGAAAAAAAAAAAAAAGCTAAAAAAAAAAAGCTACTGTATATGTACATATTTGGTTGTTATCGATCAATGACAAAAAAAAAAGCTACTGTATAGTCTGTATATGTACATATTTAGAGCCACAAAAAAAAAAAAAAAATCCGGGTCAACGGGTCAAACCCCGAGACCCGCCGGGTCAAACCCCAACCCGCCCGTTGACCCGGGTGATAGATTACATAGGTCTTAATATTGTATAGTGGGCTAAAAGCCCATTAAGGCTCAATACCTTTGTAACATATATATATGTTATATCAATGAATTGAAACCCTAAGGAGGACATTACAATCAATCTCATGATCTAACATGGTATCACAGCCTAAGATCCAAAGACCCTAAATTTCTTTTTCTCTAACCCTAGCCTTCGCCACTTCCTTCTCTCTCCTCGCCGCCGCCCTCCCGCCGTCGGCCTCCCCGTCCCTTGCCGCCGCACCCTCCCTCCCCTCTTTCTCCCTCCTCGCCGCCACCTCCTTCTCTCTCCTCGCCGCCGCCTTCCCGCCGTCGGCCTCCCCATCCCTTGCCGCCGCACCATCTCTCCCCTCTCTCTCTATCTTTCCCGCCACCATGTCTGTCGAAACCGTCGCCACCAAATCACCCTTTCATTCCGCCCTAACCATATCCAACATCAAAAATTGCTTCCCTATCATTCTTGATCATGAATCCAGTACCTACACCATGTGGTCGCACCTCTTCACGACCCATGTTAAGGCTCATAAAGTCCTCCACCACATTGACTCCTCCGCCAAACGCCCTGAAAGCGAAGACGATGATCTCTTCGCTCAACTTGACACCATTGTCCTCCAATGGATCTTCAACACCATCTCAAAAGATCTATTGACTACCATCCTCGATCCCAAAGACTCCGCCTTGAAGGCTTGGAAGAAACTTCAGGATATCTTTCAAGACAACAAGTCCACCCGTGCTGTCTATCTTGAGCACGAATTCTCAAGTTGCAAACTTTCTTCTTTCCCGTCGATATCTGCCTACTGTCAGCACATCAAGACCTTGGCTGATCAGCTCGACGCCGTTGACTCCAAACCCAGCTCCACACGCCTCGTCCTCCAGGTACTCTCGGGCCTCCCTTCTGAATACAATGCTGCTGCTACCCATATACAGCAGACGGAACCTCTCCCCACGTTCGAAAAGACCCGGTCCCAACTGATCCTGGAGGAGACTCGCCTTCACCGTCAGACAACCGACGCTGCCAAAGACAAGACGGCGTTAGTCTCATCTAGTGAGATCATCGAGCAACTTGCCCTACAGCCTGGCCGCAGCAACGATCAGCAGGGACCAAGGGGCGGCGGCCGCAGCGGCGGGCGCGGCCGCGGCGGCCGCAGCAATGGCCGCCCGCAGCACTACGATTCCCGCCACCCCTCTTGGTACCCCAACCCTGGCTACCCTCCTTGGATGCCCTATGGCTACCCCGGTGCGTCGTTTCGTGGACCTGCCCCATATCCCAACCGCCAGCAGGGCTTGTTGGGTCCTGCTCCCCGCCCGTCGTCTGATCAGGCGTACCCGACTGACGTACACAACGCCTTCTCTTCGATGCAGCTGACACCCCCTGACGCCGCTTGGTACATGGACACTGGCGCTACCTCTCATATGACGAACTCCTCAGGTACTCTCTCGTCTCTTTCTTTTAAGAGTCCTGCTCATTCTATTATCGTCGGCAACGGTGGTCGCCTTGCTACTTCGGGCATTGGCCACACCACACTACCAACCCCTACCAACCCTTTGCACCTCAACAATGTCCTTGTTGCCCCCAAACTTGTCAAAAACCTTATCTCTGTCCGTCGGTTCACCACTGACAATAATGTTTCTCTTGTGTTTGATCCGTTTGGTTTCTCTGTGAAGGATCTTACTACGGGGGTTACTCGCCTGAGATGTAATAGCACCGGGGAGCTCTATCCTGTGTCGTCGCCCTCACCATCCAGCCCGTCAAGTCCGGTCGCCCTCTCGGCATCATCATCCAGTCTTTGGCATGCTCGTCTTGGTCATCCCAGTCCTGCAGTTTTAGATTTACTTCGTTCTAAGAGTCTTGTCCAATGTAATAAAGAGCATCGCTCTAGTTTATGTTCGTCTTGTCAGTTGGGCAAGCATGCCAGACTTCCTTTTCAGCGATCTTTAAACACTACATTCGCACCTTTTGATATTATTCATAGTGATATTTGGACATCTCCTGTGCCTAGCAAGGAGGGTCATAAGTATTACCTTTTGTTTCTGGATGATTATACACACTTCTTATGGGTTTTCCCTTTGCACTTTAAATCTCAAGTGTTCCCTATTTTTGCCAAATTCCACGCTTACATCAAAACACAATTTCACGCCTCTGTCAAGTGTTTCCAATGCGACAATGGCCGCGAATTTGACAACAAAGATTTTCACACTTTCTTTAATACCAATGAGATCTCCTATCGCTTGTCCTGCCCCTACACCTCTCAACAAAATGGCAAAGCCAAACGAATCATCCGAACCATTACCAATATGATGCGCACACTTCTTTTCCACGCATCCATTCCCCTCCTTTATTGGCCGTATGCCTTGGCCACCACATGCTACCTCCTCAACATACTCCTTTCCACCACCCTCAACCATCGCTCACCGTTTCAGGCACTGTATTGCACTATGCCTATATATGATCACATTCGTACCTTTGGTTGCTTATGCTTCCCTAATCAGTCATCCACTGACCCCACAAGCTTCACCCACGTTCCACCCCTTGTGTCTTTCTTGGCTACCCGTCTGATTATCGCGGTTACATTTGCCTCGATATCAAGACTCACAGGATCATTCTCTCTCGTCATGTCACCTTTGATGAGTCGCGATTTCCCTTCGCATCTCCCACACCCCTTGTGTCGTCGACAGAGTCTGATTCACCATTCCCTCACTTCATTCTTCCCCAGAGCTCTCCCGGTGCTCCTGCGTCTCCTCCTCCCCCACCTCCCTCGCCACCCCCCACCACAAGACCACACATCCGCAGCGTCTCCGGAGTCTTCCGACCCCGTCAGATCGTCTCCATGACCACCGCCCATCACCCCGCTATCCACCGTCCATCACATCGCCAAACACCCTCGTCCCCCCTACGTGCGGCGCCCGCCGCAGTCCTTGTGGCACCCGCCGCAACCCCAACTGCGGCACCCGCCGCATGTTCACCCTCCCTGGCGGCGCCCGCCACAGCCCTTGCGGCGCCCGCCGCACACCACCTTTGCTGTACCCGCCGCTTCGTACCCCCCCTGGCGGCGCCCGCCGCACCTGCCCCCGCCTCCTCCGTCCTTCCCGGCTCCCAGACCTCCCTCTCCCCCATCCCCACCTCCCACAAAACAACCCTCCTCGACCCGAATTGGCAGGCGGCTATGCTCGACGAATACAGGGCCCACAAAGAATGGTACTTGGGTTCTTGTCCCGCGCCCTCCAGCGGCGAACGTCGTTCGCTGTATGTGGCTCTTCCGTCACAAGTTCCGCTCTGATGGGACGTTGGAGCGCTATAAAGCACGTCTTGTCGTCAACGGTCGATCCCAGCAGGTAGGTATTGATTGTGATGAGACCTTCAACCCCGTGGTCAAGCCTGCCACTATCCGGGTGGTATTGAGTTTAGCTCTGTCGCGCAAATGGGCCATTCATCAGCTGGATGTCAAGAACGCTTTTCTGCATGGTCACCTGAATGAGACAGTCTACATGTTTCAGCCGCCGGGATTTACTGATGCCGATCGTCCTAAGCACGTCTGTCTCCTGAAGCGCTCTCTATATGGTCTGAAACAGGCTCCACGAGCTTGGTTCCAGCGCTTTGCTTCTCATTTGCTCCGCTTGGGTTTCATTGGCAGCCGCTGGGATTCGTCCCTGTTCATCTATCGCAGAGGCTCCGACATGACATTTCTGCTACTATATGTTGACGACATCATTCTCACCGCCTCTTCTGATGCTCTTCGGACGTCGATTATTTCACGGCTAAGTGCTGAATTCGCTATGTCAGATTTGGGCCAGTTGTCTTACTTCTTGGGGGTTGTTGTTCAGCGGCATGCGTCTGGGCTTTTCCTCTCACAGAGTAAGTATGCTGCTGAAATTGTTGCTCGGGCTAACATGAGTAACTGCAATCCGGTCGCCACCCCTGTCGATACATCCAACAAGCTCAGCGCTCACTCTGGTCCTTTGGTTGATGATCCGACATTATACAGGAGCCTTGCTGGTGCTCTTCAGTATCTCACCTTCACCAGACCTGATATCAGTTACGCCGTTCAGCAGATCTGCTTGTTTATGCATGCACCCAGGGAACCCCACTTTCATGCCTTAAAGCGGATCATTCGGTACATCAGCGGCACACTCGAGCTCGGCACCACGATCACTCCTTCCTCTAAGCTTGACCTTGTTGCATACACTGATGCGGATTGGGGTGGTTGTCCTGACACGCGTCGCTCCACGTCTGGTTACTGTGTCTTCCTCAATGACACCCTTGTGTCGTGGTCGGCCAAGCGTCAGTCCGTCGTGTCTCGCTCCAGCGCTGAAGCCGAATACAGGGGCGTTGCCAACGTTGTCTCTGAGTGCTCTTGGCTCCGCAATCTCCTGCTTGAGCTCCGTTGCCCTCTTATGAAGGCCACTCTGGTCTACACTGACAACATTTCGGCAGTCTATCTGGCTAGCAACCCGGTCCAACATCAACGCACGAAGCACATTGAGCTTGATCTCCACTTCGTCAGGGACAAGGTTGCCATAGGACATGTTCGCGTTCTCCATGTCCCGTCCTCATATCAGTACGCTGATATTTTCACCAAGGGTTTACCTAGACAGTTGTTCATTGATTTTCGCTCCAGTCTCACTGTACGACCCCCTCCAGTTTCGACTGCGGGGGTTTGATAGATTACATAGGTCTTAATACTGTATAGTGGGCTAAAAGCCCATTAAGGCCCAATACCTTTGTAACCTATATATATGTTATATCAATGAATGGAAACCCTAAGGAGGACATTACCATCAATCTCATGATCTAACACCGGGATTTCTTAAAATTTGACCCGAGACCCGACCCCTAGGGGTCTCGGGTCAACCCCAACCCCGTATTTTCAGGGTCGGGTCGGATCGGGTTTCCGAGTCGGGTCCATTTTGAGCCACCCTAAGTGGAACTGCGTAACGTGGTCTCTCCACGAGTCTACCCCGGTACCCCACTGCAGCGTTCATTTTGATTTTTGGGGGAGGGAAAAATCGTAACCCACTAAATAAAAACACGAACCATAGTTTCAACAACTTTTTCTCGGTCCCTCGTAAATATATACATATAAATACTCATAAATAAAGACTAAAATTAGTTGTAAAGTTGTGAAAAACACTCCAGTCAGTTCCTGGAAACACAACAAAGCAGGAGACCCTAGCAACTGTTAGCAGAAATCGAGCGAAAAGGATAGAGCGCGAGAGGTAGATCATCTCAGATATCGATTTTTTCCAGTTTCTGATATTCTAGCAACACTACTCTCAAGTTTCGATTCGATATCTCAAATGGAGTAATCTCGACATTCCTTATCCGTACGATGATTTCGATTTCGTATACACAATCTCGAAAGATATGCCTCGGTGGCCGATTTCTCTCTCCTCTTCCACCACCGCTGCAGCTTGCTCTTCACGGTCAATGCAGGCTCCCGAGAGACAGCTAACCAGATGCAGGAAGCTGCGCCACCTCCAGGATCACGAAGTTACGGATTTGGATTTTAGTTCTCTCGAATCACCTGCCCCGGACACTCGGTTTCTGGCCCAATCCACCGCCGAAGCCGATGGATCTTACGATGCGAAGCAATCGCCGGTGAACTGTGACTATAGTGACAATCTGCTGCGGCTCGCTACGGCGGTTCCGCAACCGCTCCCCCTGCCTGATTTGAAGGCTCTTTTCATAAGCAATGATCGGAAGAAGGAAAATGGCTTTGTTTTTAGGTTGCCTTCACCAAAAGGAGGGGCAAAGGAAAGACAACGAGTGAGGGAGAGAGAAAAAGGGAAAGAGAATTCACCCAAGCCGGTATTAGGTCGGGATGGCTTCTCCTCATCTTACCATTGTGACAGGTACTTTATATATTTCCATAACAATTTAAACTTCATCTTTAACTGATTAACATTTTAATTTGAAAAAAAAGGGATATGTAAGGAACAGAAGATGATTTTGTCTGGCCTTTACCTCATCAATTCTAGAAATCTGTTTGGCCTGAACTTTTTAATTACTCATCATGCTTTTTAGGTAAAACGGAATGAGTTATTTGGAGTGGAAATGAAATGTATTGATTTGATAGGGGAGAAAATTAGGTCCTGCCCTTTTATTACCATTGACAATTTGGCATAGGAGAGGTCCTGATTTCTGAATAAAACAATGACAATAGACAAGTTTTACCAAAGAAGATGTAAGAGTTTCCGAATTTGTCTTAGTCTTGGTAGGATTTGGTACATAACTAATGGTTACCAGTAAAAGGAGACTTTTAAATTCAAAGATAGAAACCACAAGGAAGATCACACGTCTTAGACTAAGCTATTCTGTTGACTTCTTTAGCAAAAAGCCCAACATGTAGGGACTTTTGTTTATCTTCTACTCTTATCAATTTGTATTTTAATTGGAGTAGTGGGACCTCAGAGCAAGATCCTAGGAGGAGCGGGAATGCTCAAAGTGGTGTTGATCTTGTGGAGATTTGGCTATCAAGAAATATGACACAGAGTACACAGAGTGCTGATAAACCTCAAGGGAATTTTGACTTACAGGTCCCTAGTGGTTATTCAAGCCCTATTCTGAGCCCAGAGAGGCTGACTACTGGGGATCTTCTCTCTACCTACCATATGGCCTATCAAGTTCAGTTTTCACCAGAAATATCCTCAAAGGTGACTTTTGGTTTACCACATACCGTAATGCAAGAGAAGGTAAACTGCGAGGGTGATTGTTCTCCAATACGAAATCCAGGACTTGGAAGTCCTTATAGGCCTAGAAACAGCGCTAGCAACCCTGTTTCACCAATGTGCCCAAAACTGTCCATTGGTTTACCACATACCGTAATGCAAGAGAAGACACACTGCGAGGGTGATTGTTCTCCAATACAAAGTCCAGGACTTAGTAGTCCCTATAAGCCTAGAAACAGCGCTAGCAACCCTTCATCACGAATGTACCTAAAACTGTCGATTGATACCTCAACGGTTCATATTGGTAGTAATTCACCTCAGAGTGGGCACCCACTGCCTCGTCCTCCAGGGCCTGCTACACCATTTCAATCATCACCTGCACCTCAAATATCAGCACAATCATCTCCTCTCTCTCAAATCTCATCATCATCATCTCCTCATCTCCCAAATTCAGCACAAGCTTCCCCTCATTCCCAAAATTCTATCCAATCATTGCCTGCTTCCAAAATGTCACCGAAACCTGAATTTTCATATCATAAAAGTCAATGGAACAAAGGAAAGCTTATTGGACGTGGCACTTTTGGGAGTGTCTACGTTGCAACTAACAGGTTTGTAAGTGTTAGTAATCAACCTTTGAAAATCAACTTTCTAGTGTTCTGACCTCTAATATCTTCTTCCACCATTGTGAATCTTTACAGAGAAACCGGAGCTTTATGTGCAATGAAAGAAGTTGAGATATGCCATGATGATCCTAAATCTGTAGAATGTATGAAGCAACTTGAACAGGTATAATCAAATTAAAACTTGCTGCTACTTGTCAACATCTTTTTTTTTTACAATACTAGTATATGTCATGTATTTCTTGTTATTTACATGTATTGATCCTCTCTTAATGTAGGAAATAAAAGTCCTTAGCAATCTAAAGCATCCAAACATTGTCCAATATTATGGCAGTCAAATAGTAAGTAAATTTATCTGTCTATTATTTCGCTTGGTCCAAAGAAACTACAAAGTGTTTTTTCTACACTATGTTTCCTTGTGCATAATCTCCTTTAAATAATATATTTTCTGAAAATGTGATTCTCGGCTGCAGGTAAATGACCGGTTTTACATATATCTAGAGTATGTCTATCCTGGCTCAATCCATAAATATGTTCGTGAACACGTTGGAGCTATGACTGAATTAGTTGTTCGTAATTTTACACGACATATTCTTTCGGGACTTGCTTACTTGCATAGCACAAAAACCATACACAGGTACTTGTACATTTCCCTATTTTTTCCTGTGAGGTACCCAAAGCTATGGTTTGTATTTAAGATTCATTGAGCAATCATTTACATGTAATGACCTTTAATGTGGGAAAAGTTTTTGCAACTTGTCTGAGTGAATCTCATATTTGTATTTTACACCCGCATAGCCTTTGCAGATATAACATGTTATACCTTTGTTATTTGCAGGGACATTAAAGGAGCAAACTTGCTAGTTGATTCATCCGGAGTTGTTAAACTTGCAGACTTTGGGACAGCTAAGCACGTAAGCTCCCAGTTTCGTTACGTATCCTTTTTTATTTTTTTGTTGAATGTGGTGGGATTTAAGGCACAACCTATTTGTGTCGCATAGTACATTTATTTTTCTGTTTTATCATCTTGCTGGCTTTCTCTTCATGGTCTCCTCGCGAGTCATGACCAACAGGAAAATGAAGGTGGTTGTTGTAAATATGGTTGCTTTTTTTTTTTTTTTTTTCCATTTGAAGCACCGTGTCATTTACCAGTTGTTTACTCTTCTTTACCTTCATGTTAAAAATTGAAAAACATCATAAAAAGAGCTTTACTAATCTCTGAAACTGATGGAAAGCTTCTGTGGAGATTCTTTACAACGTGATCTGCTCTGTGATCCCCAATCATCATAACAAACCTGCTTTTATTGTAGTGATCGGCTGGTTGGGAATTCGGGTGGGGTTCCCACAGGGAGCTTATCACCGCATTCACTAGTTTTTCCTGTGTGTTTTCTGGACATAGCTTTCTTTTCTAGGGAACACATGATTAGCTGCTTCAGAAAATAAATCTTTGATGCAGATCAGAATTCTCATTTAGTCATTTTGGTTCATCATTTCTTATTTTAGCTCACAGGGCAATCTGCTGAACTATCTTTGAAGGGAAGCCCTTATTGGATGGCTCCAGAGGTAAGCTTCCTAATCCAAGCTACTTTTTGGATAACTTGTGACAGGTAGATGCTGATATATGTATATTTTTTTTGTCATGCAGCTTATGCAAGCTGTGATACACAAAGACAATAGTTCTGATCTTGCGTTTGCTATTGATATCTGGAGTTTGGGATGTACTGTCATTGAAATGTTTACTGGGAAACCGCCATGGAATGAATGTGAAGGGGTATGCATCTAAAGCCGGTGTTAGTGCAGCCTTGTATGGATGGATGCTTTCTTGCTCACTTTACCCTGATCACAATTTATTACATGTCTGCTTATCAACCCAGTTTGATCTCGCAAGTAGGGTTTGGGTGGTTGAAATGTATGCACCCTTACCCAAAGCAAATCATGGGTTGATGTTATTATCTCAGTAATCTGGACATTTTTCTTGAGTAGTTAATACTCCTTCCAATTGAAAATATTTGATGTTTTGAGGGTAAAATTTTGATCGGATTTATTTGATGTTATGAGATTAAAAAATTATTTTCTAAATGTTGGCTCCATTTTAAAAAACATCATCATGAGAACAAATTCAAAGCCTATCTCTCATTAATGATTAATGTAATCTGTACCAGTTGCACTTGAGGAATTTATTTTTTTTATCACTCTAATTTCACCAAGTGGAGGTTTCTTAATTTTCTCGTAAAAGTTTAAAACATCATCCTATCACCATCTTTCTAATTTATGCTGATTGAGAGGCAATGTTTAGTGCCCATGTTATTTCTTGTTCGTATGACAATCTAATTACTTGTTTGACATATAAGATAAAGTATAAACTACCTTGTTGTCTTCCAAACTCAAAACTGTTGGAACATTTTGCTAAACTATTAATCTAATGTTGAAATTCATTACTATAATGCAGGCTGCAGCAATGTTCAAGGTTTTGAAGGAATCTCCACCCATACCAGAAGCATTGTCAGCCGAGGGAAAGGATTTCCTGCAATGTTGCTTTCAGCGGAACCCTGCAAAAAGGCCTTCTGCTAGCATGCTATTAGAGCATCGATTTGTGAGGAACTCTAAGCAGCCAGATGTTCCGTATTGCCATCCCACATCCAACAGGTTGCATATAATGGTGAGTTTGTGAGCGGCAAACCTCTGTCTTTCTAGTTGCATTAAATTCTAGACATGAAAATATGTGATGGCAGTCAGGAACAGTGTGCTTTCATAAGTGTAACAGGTTACAGTTAGGACTTAGGAGGCAATCAAGTCTAATGCTTTTGTAACAACAGTGTCCTTTCCGCGTACTGATTATAACTTTTATGAACACAGGATAAAACATTTAGTGCAAGAGAGCTTCCTGCATGGAAGCTTGATCAGATGCTCCAGAAGGACAGCAAAAGGAGAGCTTGTAAGATTTCCAACTTCACTGCATAAATGTAAGTATGAAGAAGTTAAAGAGTTCCATTCTGCATTTCCCCCGTAATGCATCTCTAGGACATGTGGCGTTAATGCAAAAAATATCAACTTTCAAGACCGTATGAGCAGGTTTTGATACAATTATTGTTTTCCACCATTGAGACTGTCAAACAATCTCTCTCTGAAAGCTTCCACATTAACAATTGGTACTACTGTCGTTCTCTCCTTGATCAACTCTTGAGGCCCTTCAATTCCTAGGCGTTTTTCACACCGCACTAGTCTCTTCACACTCTCAACGTAATCCAAATCTGAACTAATACACTTTTTTATCAGCTCCAAGGAGCCGAGTGGCCAATTGACTTGCCCCAAGAGATTGGGACCATTAAGTATCAGTAGTTGTGTCTTTCATCCATGTATGTAAGTTTATATTTTGAGTCTTGGAAGTTTGTTGTTGTATAATTAACAGAAAGAAAGGGCAAGTTAGGGATCTGTAAATAAGTGTATTTGCATTTATTCTTTTTCTTGTATTACTATTGTTGTTTCGGCCATTGGTATCAATCCTCATTTCAATTTGTTTGGCGCATTGCACTATTAATGAACTTAATATAACTATTAATGCACTATTAATCCACGATCTCTCCTGCTTCCCCCAACGTCTAAGACTAGCTGATGGAATGGTACTTCGGTATAGAACAGTTAATCATGTCTCCTTACGAAAATGCATTTTCTCCATGTTTGGGGCCGGAAGTTTGTTGGATTGCCCTTCATGATTGCAAACTTTGCCTTGGAAATTCTCTCATTTCCTAATTCTTATCCAATTGATTGACATTTATCAAGAATAGATAGGCTTATGTCAATCTAATTGAGAGGTTAAGGGTTTAATGACAGTTCTGTAGTATTTTAATACTGTATTATTATACAGTTGGTTTTTACTTTTTTTGGTGTGTTTTTGATATCAAGAGATATGTATTGATGATCCTTTCAAGCGCTCGATGTTGGGGTCCAGCAGTTGACAGTTTATGGGTTTTCATTAAACCTGTCAATCAGGTCATTCGGGTCGGGTTTGTGTTCGATCATTTGGATCTCGGGTAGATTGAGTTTCGGATCAATCGGATTACCCGTTATTACGGGTCGAGCCAAACCGAGTTTGTCTTGGTTTTGGGTTGACCCAATGGGTCAAACAACTCAAAATTTTTAAAGGCTTTTTAAGAATATTAAAATATTATCAAAATTAAATTAAAATATAAATATGTCAAATTAAACTAAACAATAATATTGTAATTAAATTTATCAATATTATAATAATAATATTATTATATAAATATGGGAAAACTAATTAAAATACCTCTACCTTTGGAGGTGTGGTAAAAATATATCCTCAACTTTCAAATGTAATAAAAATATCATGACCTTTGAAAGTAGTGGTAATATATTACCACAAGTTTTTTCACGAGTAAAAAATGTTGATAAGGTAATCTACATGGATTTTTTACAAGAGTTTTCTTAATTAGTTTTTCCTATAAGTATTGTAAGCATAAAAAATCATATTTATACAAATAAGTGTTCTAAACATACTATAATTATAAAAAAAAATATGGTGACTGTGTAGTGTCTAAATGGTGCTGGCTCACCGGGTTGATTTTGATCCAACTCGAGTCTCAACCCCAAAATTCCTTGGTGATTCACGTTCGGATGGGTTTGAGATGGGGGTTTTAAAATCGGGTCTTGTTTTGAAATCACGTGAAAGAGAAGGGGCCCATACAAGATTTTGTTCACCAGTAAATATATAAAGAGAGCCTTCCTTAATCCCCTCTCTGCACACCACCGTCGGTTTCCTTCTTTCATATTCCCCATTCTCCGGTCTCCATCCATCAGGTTCGATCAGAGTTGTTCTAATTCTGTTGCTTTATATTTTTTTAAACTTCTCGCATAGATGGAGAGAGAGAGAAACATGGAGCCTCCATCCACTCAAGCCATGGAGGATCCTCGTGAAAAGGCCGTCGACGACTGGTACTCTACTTTTAATTTTATTAATTTGTTTAGTACGTTCCCATCTTCTTCAAGCTTCCATCTCCTTTAATTAAATTTTCTTCTTTTCATCGATCAGTTTCCATGGAGATTTCAGTTATGACCGATTTTGTTTGTTAATTAATTATATATGTATGTAATTGTATGCAGTTGTTCGTTCTTCTATGACTGCTGCCAGAGCTTCTTCGACTTCTTGTGCTGCAATTCCGATTTGTGTTTTTAAATTTAATTTAATAGTATTTGCTTATGCTATATATAGCGCTGCTATTACGGTATAATGTAATATTTGTAATATTTTAATAATTCACATTCACTCTTAATTTACTCTTATATATATGCTATATTGCTTTCAACTTTCAAGTCTGTGTTGTTGGATTAGTTGGAACTTGGAATTGATATATATACAAATGGTACTTGGATTTCATGGTTTTGCATCGAACCCATTTGATATCCCTTCAAATTAATTAATCGCATATTCTTTTTCTGTATAAATTAATTACTGATCGAATGCATCACGCTAAAAAGCCCTAAAATAACAGTTTGTTCGTATTTATGGCAATTACTCCTCTCTTCAGTTTGTTTCTCTCTATATATCAATAGGAAATTACTTTGCTATATATAACGTATAACAGAGTGATTTGAATAAGTAATCTTAACTGTAATATAGAACAGTACGTAATTCTGGGTTGTAAATATAGAGCCTAACTGATTAACATGCATGTGGACTATAGGTTTTTTTTTTAGCTTACTAGTTTGATGGGTTATTGTATTTTTTTTTTTATTAAGTAAGAATTCAAGATCATGCAAGCCTGATTCTCGAGAAGCCGACGAATTAGCAGACGGAAACCACCTAAACATACAATAAGAACATAAAACAGCGCTAAGAAACAAGCAGAAATAAATCTACTCCCAACATTTGCGGGCGACGGCGAAAAACGAAGCCAAGAACCACCGAACAGTAGTACCACGGGCCAGCGGTACAATAGGAATCTATCTCCTATAGGAAGTGCAGACGAAACTCCCAGGTAGCTCCTTCCCTGATACGGAGTCGCCTGAAAGCACCACCTTGACCCCAACCTGTCCCGACTACAGACTTCACGCCCCCTACCAAGCAGAAGACCTCATGGAAACGTCAATAGTAGAGCCACACACTGCTCATGTGCAAAAATGCCAAAAGATTTAGCCAACCAGAATTTGCCCTTTCGGGATTTAGTTAATGTTTTTTCGAGCAGAATTTCAAAAATACCCTTTCAAGATTTGATTTAGACATTTAAAAATTAGATATAGATGTTGGATTTTTTTTTAATTGGGTTATCAAGCCTTGGTATGCAAGGCTAAACAATAACCTTGCATGCCAAGGAAAAATTTCGTCCTTTCACAGTTGCACATCACGACAACCCAGGAGGTTGGAGAACGACTATGGCCAAAGGGGATGATGCGAATGATCCACTGGACAACCGAACATGGTCGATGTCGATTGAACCAAGATCAGTAGAGAAAAGGACCCCAATTAAGGAGTCGAAGACAAAGATGGGGACGCACGAGAAGGCCAAGGGAGAGACAACTCGAGCTAATGAGTTCGAAAGGGAGAAGTGTATTTGGCCCGTGCCTTAACTACAAAATGTAGGGAAAAAAGGTTGACAAAGGTAAAAGGAAAATGCGGGTTTATCATTTCATTAGTCGTCCACTCAGTACGACCAAAATTTGAACTCCACGGACGATGAATTGAAAACCCATTTTTATTTTTTTACGGAGAAAGACAAAAAGAAGAAGCGGAGAGAGGAGTAAAAAGGAAAAGGGATCAATTTTCACCCAAAAAAAAAAAAAAAAAGGAAAAGGGATCAACGCCGCGCGACAATCAATTTTAGTCTCTCAGAGACCAAATCGTCCGTACCCCACGTTGCATTTATAACGCCGCGCAGTTGCTTGCTGCACTCCTCCTGAGTCCTCTTCCCCACACCCCACCCCTAACCCCACTCCCTCCCTCCCTCTTTGATTGCAGCAGAGCTTCAAATTAGGGCACACCGAGTGAAAATGGGGGTTAGGCCGAGATGCTTCATGGACATCAGCGTTGGAGGAGATCTCCAAGGTCGGATGGTTATCGAACTCTACAACGACGTCGTTCCCAAGACCTCCGACAATTTCAGGGCTCTTTGCACCGGTGAACTCGGCGTTTCTCCTATTTCCGGTCTTCCTCTCCACTACAAGGTCCTCTCTCGCTTCAACTAGTTGCGTCTCTCTCTCTCTCTCTTAATGGATCCGTCTGTTTCTTTTCGTTTCCAGGTTTCAGTTTCCAAGCAATCGATTTTACTTTCGTCGTTTAGTTGTTCTGGATTGTTTTCTTTGTTTACATCCTCTGTTGTAACATCAATTTCACTGCTCTATATTATTCGGCCTTCGTTTTCTAGGAGGTGATGATGTTATTGTTGGACATTCTCATCCTAGATCAGACGCAATATTGCTTCAGATTCTTTCACCACCGACCAAAATGTGGAGTTGCGCTATTCATCTTAATATATTCTGTAACCTTGATTGCTTACTGTTACATTGGCTTAAATGATACTGCGACTCTCCAAACCTTAGGGAAAAAATTCTAATAAATGATTCAGAGTTCCTTGCTGTCTACTCTGATAATACATTCTTTATCCATCATGAAAATTTTGTGGAATGAGGACCAGGAAAGGTACAACACATGGAAATATTTGGTAATCTAGGTATGATTATGACCCACCAATTTTCATATGAGAAGTATTTGGTAATCTGATTAGATAGTGATACCTACTCCCCAAATCCCTTTCAATAATTGATATGTAAATCTGTGACATCTTTTGTCTTATCATTTTCTATGGTCTTGAGCTGCTCTATGTCCAAGTAGACCTGTATTTTCTAGCACATAATAGTGCTAACGATGACTCAATGTACAGGGTGTTCGCTTCCATGAGATACTGAAAGGTCCTATGATAATAGGGGGTGACATAACTTGCGGAGATGGCACTGGGGGAGAATCCATCTATGGCTTGACATTTGAAGATGAGAATTTTCAGTTGAAGCACGAGAGGAAAGGGATCCTGGCGATGGTTAATTCAGGTCCCAACACCAATGGGTCGCAGTTTTATATCACCACAACACAAGCACATCACCTGGATGGGAAGAATGTTGTGTTTGGGAGAGTAACCAAGGGGTTAGGTGTGATCCGCTGCATGGAGCATGCTGCAAATGAATCTCCCTTACCTGATATGGTTATTGCTGATTGTGGAGAAATCCCAGAAGGTGCAGATGATGGAGTATCGAATTTTTTCAAGGACGGTGACACCTATCCTGACTGGCCAGCTGACCTTGATGTGAAGTCAGAGGAGCTATCTTGGTGGATCTCTGCAGTAGAATGCATTAAGGCTTTTGGGAATGAAAGATTTAAGGTGTTTTATTTTTGAGAAGAATATGTTAACTGAATTTGATCTACCTTCAAATCACACAACTAATGTTTGATTGTATGCAGAAATGTGACTATAAGATGGCACTTTGGAAATATTGGAAGGCCATGCGCTACTTGGATATTTGCTGGGAAACAGAAGGAATTGATGCAGGTAACCATTTCATCAGATGTCTAAAACTTGACATCCTGTTGTTCTGCTTAGCAAACCTGATTTCTCTTTGGAATTGGATATACACAGAGAACTGCGTATCTCTCAGGAAGACAAGGGCTCAGATTTATACGAATTGTTCAGTGAGTGACATCTGTTATCTCTTTCAAAATGGTGGCCCCTTGTATGAAACTGGTATTGCCTTGTGAATTCTGATATGATCCCACCAAAAATGGTTGTT
Source organism: Persicaria tinctoria (assembly GCA_037127255.1). Lineage (NCBI taxonomy): Eukaryota > Viridiplantae > Streptophyta > Magnoliopsida > Caryophyllales > Polygonaceae > Persicaria > Persicaria tinctoria. Next base: position 22,706,645 of record JBANSL010000004.1, on the reverse strand, counting down.
TTTGATTGCTAGGCTTGCAAGCTGAAATTAGGAGATATGAAAGGAGCACTATGGGACACTGATTTGGCAGTTCGTGACGACCAGACTAGTGTGAAGGCTCATTTTCGCAAGGGGCAGGTTGGTATTACCTTGCATGATAAGCTGTTACTCAATTTATAACTTGTCTTTGATTGTTTGCTTTTGAGCAGGCTCTCATGGCACTCAATGAGATAGATGCGGCTGTTGAAAGCTTCTCGAGGGCTTTAGAGTTGGAGCCGAATAATGGTAGATTTCACACTCTTAACACGAATTCACGATTCTTTTTTTACAATATTGATTGAACTATTTTTCTGCTCTTGTGCCTACTCCCCTTCAGTTGTGGTGAAGAAAGAGTTAGCAGCTGCAAAAAAGAAGGTAAGTGATCTTTTCATTTGTCTATTCAGTCAACATCTGCAGTGAAGGCTTAAATTAAAGTAAGTGGAAAACCTGCAATCACACGCACTCTAAAATTTGTATTCTGCAGATTGCTGATCGACACACTCGAGAGAAGAAGGCATATACGAAAATGTTCAGCAGCTGAAGCAAGTTCAAAAGCCACAACGGTATGAGTGATTCTTTCTCCGAGCCACCATTTCAATTCCTTTTTGGCAAGAAACCTTTCCCAAGTCGACACCCAAGCTCTTATATCATATGCATTTTGTGCTTTTAATTCTTACCAGGTTTTCGGGGGGAACGAGGATGGAGAAATTCAATGTTCAAATTGAAGATTCATTTGGGGGCGTATTTTTTTTTGAAATCTTAATTCTTTTTTTGTGACCACGAGAACTTTCTTCACATAGACAACAATGTTTCGTTTTTTTAAAAAACTATTTCATTTTCATGAAGAGATTTTTTTTTTGGCCACGAGGAAGGGTTAAATAGGAAGAGGTTTTAAGAGAATAGATAGTTGACTTTCAACATACAGTTTACCCAAAATACGCAATCAGTTTTGATGGGTTTTCTATGTAAAGCTGATCTAATACTTTCTGTTCAGTTATCTTTTTGGGTGCAACTTTGCAAGAACTGCCCCTAAGAGCTTTTACCATTCTTTCTTGCTAATCAGTCCCTTTACCTGATTTCTGCTAGGCTTCTACCATTCTTCCTGTCTAGATTAACCATCACGGATCAGTAGATCACGTATTATCAACGGCATGTTATCCATGATTATTAACCAATTTGAGACATTTTCTTTTTCCTGTTTTTGAGGTAATGAATTCCCGTAACTTAGTTAATATCAGACTCTTTTGTTGATGCAATGATCTAATCGATATATTGTTTAAAAAAAAGAAGAAAAAAAACAGCGAAGGTCAGTTTGGTGGATTGTTTTTGTTAACAAAAACAGCAAAATTAAAATGTTCATAAACTAGCACGTGTTTGATAACTCTAGTTGTCAGTGTGATGAGAGAAGAGGAAAGAAAAAGATTTGTGAATAAAAAGAAGAAGAAATGTTATGAAAAAGTTGAGATGAGTAGTTATTAGTAGACTTGTCAAAACATAACCCGACCCGAAAACCCGATTCGATCGCCCGAAATTTTTTGGGTCAAGACCAGAAAATTTTGACCCGGAATTTTTTTCCGACCCGAACCCGAAAAACCGGAAATTTTCTAGGTGACCCAATTGACCCGATAATTTTGACCCGATTGATCCGGTGACCCGGTTGATTTATAATTAATTTTTTTTATTTATAATTAAAATTTATCACAAAATTATCAAATCATGATTTTTTTAATTTAAAAAGAAAAAAATTAACAAACCAGAAATCGACCTGAAATGATCCGAAATCCGGTCAAATCCGGATTCTAGTCAACCCGAAAATACCCGAAACCTGTTTTACCCGAGACCCGAATCGACCCGACCCGAACCCGGCCCAAATAACCCGTTTGTCGGGTCTAGTTATTAGCTATTGAAACATATCTTTGTATACACCTGGGTCGGTTGGCATTCATCACATCGGACTTGTGGTGTCTTGTACTGTTGTAATGATACGCATCCATTGAACAGATTAGTGAAAAGAACAAAGAATCATATAAAGTATATTTGGAATCAATGTGCAATCGATTTAAGTTCCATCCATGTCGTTCCTTGGAGGCTTCACCTCGTGTTTGACCTCTTGGTTACCACTTGAGTAGTATGACAAAATTCACGTCTGAACAGAACCACCCGTTAAAACCTTACATGATCTCAATGGAATATGAATAGATTTAGGGCTTGTTTGTTTAGATAACTAGGTAATGGAAAGTGAAGGTTCGATAATGTATAACAAAGTAATATAAAGATACTCTAGAAGGGGGTTGAATAGAGTATGCCAACTTTTCGTTGATAATCTCGAGACTTTTGAAACACTTGCAAAACCCTTTGAGATAGGACTTAATTCTTTCCTCTAGAAAACCTGAAACACAGAAGAGTTATACAATTCGAAACAAGTGCGGAAATATGGTAAAACAATAAGTAAATGACGCAATGAATTGTTAACGAGATTCGGTACGAACTTGGCCTACGTCCCCGCCTAGGGTTCTTCCACAACTCTAGGATTCAACCAGCGTTATTGATTCACAAGACTTAGGATCCTAATAACTCACCGAGAAGCCTCTCTCCTATACAATTGCAATCTAGCCAAGTCACGTTCCCTTGGAGTCCTAGACCAATCTAGAAGAGCCCCCACCTCTCTCAGCTATCTAGTACAATCCTCTTACACTTCGTGAATCAATCGCCTAGTATCCACTTCCTGAGTTACAAACCCTCGAGTATAACACTCTCTCGAAATATATCCTATAAGCTCACTATGTAACTCTCAAATGCTTTGAAACAAAAGATACGACTCTTAACAACTAGCAGAGAGCACACGAAGAAGACAGATTGACTTGAAGGCTTGAGTGTGAATGAATGCTTGTGTTCAACAACTATATTGTCTTCTTCTCTTCATCTCCTTTTTATATAAAATCAAATCGGCGCCTAAGGATCTTCTTCAACGGTTAGAACAGATCATGGCTTGAGAAGGAATCTTCACAATCTTCTATTCTGGGAAACTCCGAAGCCATGATCCACCAGATTCGATCTTCTCGACTTCAAGCTTAAGGAGGAGATTTCATTCGAAATTCTTGCTGCATATGTTAGTGCATAATATATAATAATATCCGGAGATATATATACTAATAATAACATATAATAACATCCGGAAATAATATGCACATAATACAGGATTTGTGTTTCATCAACACAGCTGTAGCTTCAAGACCTTTGACACAAGCTATGTGTCAAAGCCTTTGAAACCATTTCCGATTTTCATCAAGGGAGTGGAGTTATCAGAAAGGTAAGGTATTAAATTTTACACATAAAATGTATATGATCATTATTTTTTGTGAGCTTGGAGGAGAGGATGAGGGGGATTATTAGCCTATCATAGAGGTATTAGTTACCCTCCTTCAAATTAGGGAATAGAAGGGTAACACATTTGTATGAAAAATGAGAGAAGAAGGGGAATGATTAGAATAATGATCAATGAATCTTGACTTAAATATGGACTATATTCATAAGGGTAATTATTACTTTTCCTTACCAAAAAACAAACGGGGGGTTAATATGAATACTAGAATGATTTGCATCAATGAAATGTGGTTTGTCCTTAGCTTTGATCCTCTCTTGATGTGTGAATGGATTATTGAAATAATTACATGCAATGAACAAACAACTAAAGATCTTTGTTGCTTCTGTAATGATAGGGATGTACATCTTCAAATTAGGATTGTCCAATGCCCAAACTGGCAAGTAGATTCCCTAAACAAAAGAACATAACAGAAAAAAAAAAAGGTGGATACATCTAATCTGAATGTGCATTACTAGAATTTATTTACATCTTTATCACCTTCTTTATGTGACAAATGCGAAATTTTGTATAAATATGTTGATCTGAATGTTATATGTAATCCAAGAAAGGGAGATCTTGAACTCTTTGATCTTTGCCAGCACAAAAATTGGTGGATTGGTTATTATTTTGATAGGATCTTCAGGCTGCTTTTCTACAAGGCTTAGGAGTGTTTTTTTAGACTTTGTGTCAACCCAAGAACCCCAAAGAAGGTGAAGGAGCTGAGAACTTTTGAAAGTGGTGGGCTCTGAAGGTCCGGAAATCGACCCTGATGAAACAATGAGAACCCACTTTTCTTTATGCCTTATGTTAAATAATTGCTTTTTTCTGCCTTGTGAACAAATGGATAAGCAGACTGCACAAACAAAGGGTGTACCAAAAAGTCTAGGAACTAGTGTTGAACCCAATTAGCTTGGAACAAAGTTGTATGAACAACTCTCTTCTAATCGCCCACGACTCCCTGGGTATGGGTGGCTGCTAGGTTAATGGATGGCTAAGACTTAGCAAAATAAGTACCAAATTTAAAGTGAATGAAAACGTCTTAAAAATGAAAGACTACAATTGGATTGAACACAATACTAACATCGACTATGAAGAAAGAAATGAAAGAAATTGGAAAACAGAAACCATGAGCATACACTATAAATTATATCCAGGATGAAAATATGATTGTGGAATTGTTGCGGAATCGGAAAAAGAAATAGATGGCCAGACATTGAAACCCTCTACAAAATTGAAAATATCCAAATTTTAGCTCTTTTGGAAACCAAAACTAATGTCCAGCCCCTTGATGTAATTAGAAAAAAAGCTGGATTTGATTCTATATGTTTTGCCTCAGCTGTCAGTAGGGTTGGGGGATTTGCTTTCTATGGAAAAACTACCAGATGATTGGTGATGCAATTACTATCATGCACAAAGACGAACGATTTATCACATTAAAAATTGAAAAAAAAAACAGATGAATAACTCTCGCGGTTTGTTTGGTTTACGCCCTTCCTCATGAGAGAGATAAGGTATCTTTCTGGCCTTTTTTGACATCCTACATTCAGAACCAAGGCGATACCGATCATTCTGATGGGAGATCTCAATGAGATTCAATGTTCTAGTGAAAAGGCGGGCGATATTTCTCCTCACCCTTCCCGCTTTGATAGATTGATTTTATTCAAGGATCAATATAATTTCTTGGATATTCCCTCTTGTGGAAATGATTTCACTTGGAGAAAGAACAATACGAATGTAAACAATATTTATGAAAAGTTGGGCAGAACATTGATACAAGATCAAATACTTCAATGATACTCAAATATCGCTATAAGGAACCATGTTTTCTCGACCTCGGACCATTTCCCAATTTCTGCAGAACTTCAAACAAATGATAGAAGAAACGCTAGACCTTTTATGTTTGAGAAAATGAGGTTTTCTAGGAACGATTACAAGAACATAGTCTCCCAAGCATGGAGAACAAACTATTAGGGCTCTTACATGTTAAATGCAATGAAAAAAACTCATTGTTGAAAAGACTTAAGAAGGAATGGAATAAAGAAACCTTCGGTAATATCTTTAGACAGTTAAAGGAGGCAGAAGAAAAATTACTAGAACTACAAAAGGAAAATAGTCAAGGACAACAAAATGATAACAATAGACGTCAATAACAACTAATAAAGAAAAATTAACAATTATTGAATTATCACAAATAATACTGGAGCCAACAAGCAAAGGGGTGAGGGGGTATTTGGGTCTCACAGGGTATTATATGCAATTTATCAAGGATTATGGGAAAAGAGCTATGACAACAACATCAGTTTTAACACTACTGGACTTTGTAAAGCAATTTGTGATAAAATGTGATGCTTCGAGGATGGGAATTGGAGATGTTTTGATGCAAAAAGGGAAGCCACTAGCATATTTTAGTAAGGGTTTGGCAAGAAATGTGTTGTTTGAACCCGCCTATGAAAAGGAGTTGATGACCCTAGTCTTGACAGTCCAACACATTGGAGGTCATATCTGTTGGGAAGCGGGTTTTTGGTGAGGATTGATCACCGAAGTCTCAGCATTTACTAAGTCAACTTATCACATCCCCAACTCAGCAGAATTGGGTGGCAAAATTGATAGGTTTTGACATGGAAATTGATTACAAGACTGGGAGTTCGAATAAAGATGCAGATGCGCTATCGAGGAGGGATGAAGATGCATATCTGGGAGCTCTTTCTATACCATATCTGGCAAGCTAGGCAAAACTTCAAACTCAAATCACAGTAGATCCTAAGCTCCAAGAAATAAAATAGAAATTAGATAGGGGAGAGGCATTGAAACAACCGTTTGTGTTGATATAAGGCTAGTTGTTCTACAAGAGAAGAACCTGCATATGTACATTTTCATCATGGATTTCACAATTGCTAGAAGAATTCCATGCCACCCCAACTGGTGGTTATTTTGGAGCTTTTGAACTTATAAAAGGTTGGCTGCAAATGTTTATTGGCTAGGGGAAGATGTGCAAAATTTTGTGGCCAATTACTTGATATGCTAGAAGAATAAATATGAAAAATTCACTCTTGTAGGGTTCTTGCAATCATTGCCTACTCCATAGAAAGTTTGGGAGGATATCTTACTCGACTTCATAAGCGGATTGCCCAAGCCTTAGGGGTTTGATTACATTCTGGTGGTGGCGGACATGCTTACCAAGTATGCACATTTCATCCTCCTCAAGAACCCATACACTGAAAATGGAGTGGTAGAGACATTTATAATGATAGAGACTCCTTATTCCCCGTTAGCGTTTGGAAGGAACTCTTTGCCAAGCAAGGAACAAAATTAAAGATGAGTAGCCAGTTCCTACCATCCTAAGTCAGATGGCTAGACAGAGGTGCTAAATAGATGTCTAGAAACATATTTAAGGTGCTTTTCAGTTAAGCAACCCAAGCAATGGGCAAAGTGGGTGCAATGGTGTGAATATTGGCACAATACCAACTATCAAAGTGTAGCTAGAAAGACACCCTTTGAGGGGGTCTATGCAAGGAACCCCCGGGTTTGTAGCAGCATTTGTCGGGAGAATTAATCGTGGTTGCAGTGACCAGTGAGTTTTGGAAAATGGATGAGATCTTGAAAAGTTGCAATTCAATCCGGATAGAGAAAGGAATTAAGAGGATGGTGGCATCAACTAATAAAAAGAAAAGAGATGTGGAGTTTAAGGAAGGTGATTTAGTATTCCTTAAACTCAAGCACCATAGACCAACCACTCTCCTTAGGAGAATCAATCAAAAGTTGTCTATTGAGTATTTTGGACCATTCAAAATTATGAAGAGAGTTGGAACGCGATGATGCTTATAAGTTAGAGCTTCCCTAATTAGCTGCCAAAATACATCAAGTCTTCCATTCCATGTATCTTTGATGAAAAGAGTAGTGTGAAATCATAGAGCCATCACTAATCTTCCACTTGAACTTATCATGGAAAAGGAGTAGTCTGAGCCTAGTGACATCATGGATGTGGTGCTTCACCCAAATCATTCCGTCGTTTGCCACCAGGGCCTAGTGGCTACGTGGATGAGTTGTGTAGATTTCAAGAGTCGGTTCTCTTCCTCCAACCTTATGGACAAGGTTTGTTCAAAAGAGGGTGACATTATTAGCAATCGAGCACTAGGACCCTACATCATCTATTCCATAAGGCCAAAGCTGCAGAAAAAGGGAAAGGGAGGCCAAGCGAGGCCTATAGTTAGTTACCAGCTAGGGATAGAAAGATCCTTTGTGGGTAGGCGTTTAGAAGGATCTCTCTTGTTGGGCCTAGGGCCCATTTTGTCCAGCCCAAGTAAAGGCCATTTCTTGGCTTTTGTTGGAAGAATTAAAAAAAAGGCAATTTTGCCTTTTGTCTTGTGGAGCACGAGAGAGCAAGAGGTCCAAGAGTGCCGCCAGTAGCAACTAGGGGAAAAGGAGAGAGAAAGAAAAGAGAGAGAAGGGAGAAAGGAGAGAAAGGTAGGAGACTCGAGCTGGTGTTTCGTCTCTTGATCTGGTGATCCGTCTTCTTCCTCCAGCAAGTCAACAACGGGGGTTTGTTGATAGGTATTTTCTCCTCTTAGAAATCTAATCTGATTACAAGTGTTTAGCTAGGTTTTTGGAGAGGAATCCATTCTAGATCCAAGTTGTATTTAGATTGGTGTTTGAGATCTCCATGTTTATTTGTCTCGAGTTGAGACATGATTGTTAAACACTTGTATTGACCTGTTGATTAGTAGATTGGTTGCTCTGGTGGGCGGAAGGTGGATTTTTTTATCCTCTGGTTAGAGAGGGTTTTTCCCACGTAAAATCTTGTGTCAATATTTGTGCTTTTATCTGTGTTTGTGGTTGCTTGGTTGTTTGGTTTCTGGATTGGATATTATCGGTTGGTTATCGATTTGCTGGCGGAGTGTTGTCGGTTCTCTTATTACTCGAATTCGCTTCCGGGTGCGGCTGCAAAGTGGTTTCTAGCCCCAATAAGTGGCATCAGAGCCTTTGGTTGATCTTTGGTTGTGTTGTTTTTGGGTAGTAGGAGTAGAGATGATGACAAAGACCGAGGAATTTGCGGGTATAATGATAAAACTAACGACTTCGAATTTCTCTATCTAGAAGACGAAGATGGAGGATGTTTTGTATTGCAAAGACCTATTTGATCCGGTTGAGTTAGAATCGAGGAAGCCAGCTGAGACATCCGATAATGATTGGAAGAAACTGCACAAGAAGGCGGTTGGAACCATTAGAATGTGGGTGGATAATAGTGTTTATCACCACATAAGAAACGAGACAGATGCACATGTATTGTGGAAAAAATTGGAGGATATGTATGAAAGGAAGTCAACCCAGAGTAAAGCTTTTGTGATAAGAAAGCTAGTGAATCTCAAGTACAGAGATGGAAAGCCTATTGTAGAGCATCTGAGTGAGTTTCGGAAATTGGTGAATCAGTTGAACCCCATGAAGTTAATCCTTGATGATAAGTTGCAAGCATCTCACCCTTGAATCCCCTACAACGAGGAGACTAGGAGGAAGGATATGGGCACGGATTTGTCACATGCTCTCGTGACAGTTTTAGGGAGCAGGTCTAGAGGGAGATCTCATACTAGGGGGAGCTTTGTTTGCTATCATTGTGGCAAGGAAGGGCACATGAAGAGAAACTGCAATGTGTGGAAGAAGAAAAGGGATGAAGAGGAAAATCAGAGGGTATATCGTCAGTTCAGCAGGACATCGATGTGTAGAGTGGATTGCTAATGGAGCTGCATTCTTCCATGCTACATCAAGGAGGAAAGCGTTTACTTCGTACCGAGTGGGACGCTTTGGCAAAGCAAAGATGGGGAACGGAAGCTTGTCTGATATAGTTGGTATGGGAGATGTTTGTGTGCTGACAAACACAGGTTGCAGGATGACATTGACAGATGTGCGACACATACCAGATTTGTAGAAGAATCCAATATCTCTTCAAGTTTTGGATAAAAAAGGCTATGATAACTTTTTTGGAAGTAGGAAGTGGAAACTCAAGAAAGGGTTAATGGTGATCGATAGAGGTGTTTTGAGCGACACATTGTACAAGACTCAGATGAAAGAAATCAGGGAAGCTGTGACAGAGGTTCATGGTGATGCTTCGCTTGATTTGGTGCAAGGGCTTACAGGATGCTTGAGTGGGAAGGGGTTGCAGAATCAGAAGAGAAAGTCTCCCGTTTCTTTTGCTGATAAGAAAACCTTGAGCACCTGTGATTTGTCTGGATTGCAAACAAGATTTAGCGGAACTTCTGAGACGTCAGAAGAGGATAGCACAAGTGTGGAGTTTGCTTCAGAGGATTGTGCTGATGGGATAGTCGTGTCAGAGGGGAGTTCATTAGGTTCTATGACTAGTGGCAGATCTGAGCACGTCGAGCCAGCACAGATAGAAGAAACTACCAAAGGGTCAGAGAGAGGAGGTCATGCATTCACCGGGAGTTCTACCTCGGAGTACGAGAGAGTTACGGAGGAGGGGGAGCTAGTGGGTGATGGTGACATCTGGCGAGCATCAGTTCCGCGTCTCGGGGGTGAGACGAGACCTGGATGCAGGTGAGGCCAGGACGACCAGGAACGTCTTCCCCTTGGGCTAGAGGGGGAGATTGTTGGGCCTAGGGCCCATTTGGTCCAGCCCAAGTAAAGGCCATTTCTTGACTTTTGTTGGAAGAATTAAAAAAAAGGCAATTTTGCCTTTTGTCTTATGGAGCACGAGAGAGTAAGAGCTCCAAGAGTGCCGCCAGTAGCAACTAGGGGAAAAGGAGAGAGAAAGAAAAGAGAGAGGAGGGAGAAAGGAGATAAAGGTAGGAGACTCGAGCGTGTGTTTCGTCTCTTGATCTGGTGATCCGTCTTCTTCCTCCGGCAAGTCAACAACAGGGGTTTGTTGATACTTGATAGGTATTTTCTCCTCTTGGAAATCTAATCTGATTACAAGTGTTTAGCTAGGTTTTTGGAGAGGAATCCATTCTAGATCCAAGTTGTATTTAGATTGGTGTTTGAGATCTCCATATTTATTTGTCTCGGGCTGAGACTGGATTGTTAAACACTTGTATTGACCTATTGATTAGTGGATTGGTTGATATGGTGGGCGGAAGGTGGGTTTTTTGATCCTCTGGTTAGAGATGGTTTTTCCCACGTAAATCTTGTGTCAATATTTGTGCTTTTATCTATGTTTGTGGTTGCTTGGTTGTTTGGTTTCTGGATTGGATATTATCGGTTGGTTATCGGTTTGCTGGCGGATTGTTGTCGGTTCTCTTATTACCCGATTTCGCTTCCGGGTGCGGCTGGAAAGTGGTTTCTATCCCCAACATCTCTAGCACTCTACTAGTAGTGGACAACTATTTAATCCTTAAATAAGGAAATCATTATTGGTATTTATCATATAGAATAGTGAGTACGAATCATGCCTTTGCCTTTGGCTCATTGGAGGCCTGGTTTATCTCATTTAGAGTTTGAGAGAAATAGAAATCTCTACTGGGATTTGCAGTGAGGATTCCAGGGGACTTCGGACTTCCTTGAGTGTTTTACATTGTATATGAGACTTAATATGATATTCCATTAAATCTTCAATAGTCTGTAACATTTTAAAACTTGTAAGAAACACTTTAGTCTTTTATTAGATCTACTCGGTACAAAATGAAATATATATAGTGATAGATTACATAGATCTCATATTGTATAATGGGCCCAAAGGCCCAATATCTTATAACCTATATATATCAATGCCTAATGAATGAAACCCTCAAGGAGGACTTTACATCAATCTCGTGATCTTACATGGTATCACAGCCTTTTCCTCCTCACAGAACCCTAATTTGATCCTCCCGCCCCACCCCTCATCTTCCGCCGCCGGCGTTGTCCCCTCGCCGGCGATCTCTCTCTCTCCCCTCGCCTCACCGGCCTCGCCGGCCTCCTCCTCACTGTCCTGCCCTACCGTCGCCGCCGACATCACTGAACCACCTGCTCCCTCTCTCTTCTTCGCTCATCGCCACTGCAAGTCTCCTTCGATGATGAGACTCGGGGACCGGGATCGACCAAGGATCGAGCTTTCGAACACTCGTTTTGTGGGACTAATATTTGTGGTTTATGAAAACTGAAAAATAGGGATATGTGGAGCAAGATTCGCAGGCCTCTCACCCTTGAATCCCCTACACTCGATCTCAATCCACCAGAATCGCACTCCGAGGATCTCGAACCTTTGACACCTTCGCCTCTCATTAGGGTGTCACCCTCGGCCTCTCACCGAAGGGTTCGCTCTTAGCCTCTCACCAAGAACTCGATCCTTAACCCGGAATCATATGAAGCTATTAGTGGCTCAAACTTTAACTAAACTCAACTTGACTTGATTTAAAATGAAGTTCTTAGAAGTAATATATAGGCTGAAAATATAGCCCCCAACCATCACTAATCGATGTGGGATTTATTTTAATAGAAATAAAAGCATGGAAAAAACGTCTATATTGGAGCTGCTGGAAAGAACGTCCAATTCGAGCATCTTCTATGCTGATTTAGGAGAAGTGTCCAAGTTGTATTCACTTAAAATAGCTTTCCAACAAGTGCTCATTGTCTTCAATCAGAATTTTATACAGCCCGAAAGAGCCAAAATATCACGGTGTCGCCATGCTGTTTTCTCAAACAAGAGTTGATATGCGGCTCCAACGACAAAGCTTTGTAAGGTAAATGAGTCGAGCGCACTGACCACTAGGATCACATCATTCGATCTCCTCCATCGCTCGCAGATCCGAGCCCCGCCGCCGCAGATCCGAGCCCTCCCTCTCTTCTCCCTGCTCGCTATCCCCCTCTCCAGATCAGAGCCCCTCCGCCTCTCCTCCCTCGCTCGCACATCCGAGCCCCGTCGTCGCCGATCCGTGCCCTCCATCCACTACTAGAAATTTGTTATTTAACATCGGGTAATAGCCGATGTCTTTCAAAAAAAAAATCGATGTCTATGTGGGGGATGTAAAAAGTCAAAAGTTTTTCACATCGGCCAGAACCCGATGTCTTTGTATGTTATAACATCGTTTATATTTTTAAATTCGATGTCTTTGTTATCCTACAACATCGATTATAAAATATAACCGATGTTATAACATACAAAGACATCGGCTATTACCCGATGTTAAAAAGTTTAAACTTTTTACATCCCCCACATAGACATCGATTTTTATTTTTGAAAGACATCGTCTATTACCCGATGTGAAATAACATATTTGCAGTTTTTTTTATTATTATCGTAGCCTATGCGGGATTTGAACCCGCATCTTTGTGTTTAAACACAACGCTCTACCATTTGAGCTAATAGGCTTTAAAACCAAACAACTAATATCATATAACGATATGGAGAGAAACAAACCCAAAAGCCAATTCCTTAAGATGCAAGTGACGATTAAATATTTCATCCTCGAGGTCCAGTTACTCTATTGTACAACAACTATACACATCCATATTACTTGACAAAAGCATGATAATGATGATGATGAGAGGTAGAATATAAGCAAAATAATCCTGCTACTCAAGTGGAATCAACAAGTTGCAAATTAACTCACCTGATTGTTCCAAGGTCCCTTTGGAAAAAAATTATTGAGCCACCGGATCATAGAAACTCTCCTAGATGGAAAGAGAATAAAGATTCATTCAGTTTAGGCATGTAACTAACAGTGTCATCACCCATGGTTATATATAACTTATAAGTCAGCCAATTAGCAAAAATTGCTATTAGCCGGTGCTGTGACGGATACTTGAATCATCAAGCACAAGACTGTTCGCCAAAAAAAAAGTATAACAAGACTAGCACATTCAATTTCTAAATATCAAGCAAAGAAAAGGATAGAATGGGACAATGTTTCTTTGATAAACCAAGTTGTTTGATTAAGATAGCTAAGAGACTGTTCTTTGATAAACCAAGTCGCTTAACCAGAGTAGAGATAGCTAAGAGACTCACTAACCTGATTAAGATAAGTTACTTTGATAAACCAAGTTGCTCTAAGCACTGGGACACTATTTCTGACGAGAACTTTGGAAGGGGATTTCTTTCGATAATCATGAGGAACATTATCAGCCAAAGCCTGCAGGCTCTTCTTATATTGAGAAAGGCCCTGGAAACAAGAAAGGGGGGAACATGCAAACTTAGAAAATTTTCAAATTTAGAAGCAACAATCACGAAAAGTTTAAAAGACAAATAAATGCATTGCACTCTTATATATCAGTAATAGCAATAACAAAGTATTAATTGATCAGATCAGATAGAAATGAACGCATCAGGTCCACGGGAAAAAAAGGAGAAAATGAGCACAAAATAGGATTAGGTAATATGAAGGAAAATACACCCTTAAGAGTGAATAATTGATTACCTACAAGTTGTCCTCTTTTCCCTTGTGGTTATAAGTATACACACTCTTAAGTCAGCCGATATTACTCAGAAAATCAGCACAAAAAATCATTTAACCGAAGTAACACATCACATAGAGAGGTCCAAGTCTTTCCATTCTGGCAAGCATCACATCACACACCACAAAAAAAAAGCATAAGGGGTTCAAAACAAGAAGACAGAGATATGAAACAGCTGCAATTCATTTGAAAAATTAATAAGATCATAGGAGTGGTGTATAATGCAGCAAAACTGATGACAGAGTGGTGGAAGTTGTGGGAGAACCTGCTGCTGTTCACAAAGCAATTGATTGCAACACAGCTTAGAAAGTTTTTGGTTGATCGCACCATTATACCTTTATTTGAAATGTAGGTGTATATCTACTTTGTCATCTCTGTTTGATGACTGTAATCTAAATAAAAAATTACTATGGTATATTAAATATTGATACACTTGTTTGATTTATTTGGAATACTTTTTGTAAATGTTAAATAACAAAAGCAGTAGACACAGATCACAAGCACATTTTCAGAATTAGCGTCAAAAGCAATATTTTCATTATATCATGCAGAAATCATTAAGCTGATATCAAGAAGGGATTGAAGATGAGTTTGCTATGTAGATAAAACATAAAGTAAGAGAAATCAAAACAACTCTGAGCACAATGAATAACCAGAGGGAAAGGATAATGAAGAGGTCTCTCATTTTAAAAGGTCCCGGTAGACATAGCTTGCATAGGTGGAGGACAGACAGTGGCGTTGGAAACCATTCTGAACAACCAAACCTCCACAAATGTCTCAACAAGACAGTTCCCCACTCTAGTTTCCCTACATCATTTGATGAAGAACAAACTTATAAGGAGGTTGCCACTTGCAAGTCAAAGATAAGATATCCCCATATAGAAATCATAACAAGACATAAATTCATTATTGCACCTTGAAGAAATGTATTCAAATGAGATACATAGATATCATTTATGTAGTAAATCTACTCGGCTAACTCGTGGCATCTACTACAGCTTTTCCTTTCTTTTCATTCAAGTCTCAGTCCCAATTTTGAAGCTGAATATCTCAGAAAATCACATGTAACCTTTTTAAATGCATGCATCACACACAGCTACTTGATCGACAGATAAGAAACGAGTTTTTTTTCTATTTTGTGCTTAAACAAAAGAAAACACAAGGCGCCCGTGTCATGAAATGCGGTTAAGCTATTACTTAACACCATATTATTCATCAAAGATCAGTTTAATTTAGTTGCATTTCATTTAGTTAACACTCTTTTTCATCAACCAAGCCTCCAGAGAAGGACAACATATTTGTGACCAATTTCATCAATTAATAGATCAAAATTGAACTGAGAAAAAGGTGGACAACATATTTGGCAAAATCTCAGGCTATCAATCTTCTCTGAGGTGAATCCTCAACAAATGCTTCCAGATCTAAGGCAAACACTAAAAGTGTGCGGCAAAGCGAAATACGAGAAGAACCCTAATTCCACACCACCAACCATAAATGAACCCTAAATTGAAATTAGAAATCCACAAATTTTAAACCCTAACTTAGATATACAACTACAATAGGAGAAGAACAATCACCTTCCGAGGCCACATCGGCGACGACGCTTGGGTTGACTCCGTTCTGGCACCGATGACAGCAAGGAGCGGGTTTCAGGCTCTTGGTGTCGGCATCAGAAGGCAGTAGGCGACAAAACCAGCTTCGACTTGAAACGTGCGAGAGAGAAAATGATAGATAGGAGATTGAGAGAGATCTTGAGATGAAGAGGAGAGGGATGGGGATAAAGAAAGGAGAACGAGATCTGGGAGAGGGAGGTTGGGAATTTGAGAGAGCCATAGGAAGATAGATAGATCTGTTTTTTTTTGGAGGCGGAAGCGGAGGGTCAGGGTGAGAGAGAGAAAGGGGTGGATTTCGCTGGAGAGCCTATATCCCCACCGGAGAATTTCGAAAGCGCGCCGGCGACGTTGGTGGAGGAAGGAGCCGGTGGTGAACAGGGAGGAGTTGGAGGAGGAAGGGGATTTCGCTGTAGCGGGACTGCGGGAGGCTGTAGAGTCGGGTTTGGAAAGGGAATGAAAAGGGTTTTCTAAATTCTAAGTATTGGGAGTGTGTATTTCATATGGGCGGGGGTGTGTATTTCATATGGGCGGGACAAATCCCGCCCTTATTTTTTTTTTCAAAACCCTTTTTTAACATCGGTTGGAAAATAGTGTGATGTTTGTTTTATTTTTAACATTACAAATTTATTAACCGATGTCAAAAAACTATTTTACATGGCAGGTTTTTTTTGACCGATGTTAATGAACCGATGTTAAATAGCAGAATTCTAGTAGTGATCTCTTCTCCCTGCTCGCTATCCTCCCTATATCCGAGCCCCTCCGCCTAGATCTGAGCCCCACCGCCAAACCCTGACTTGTTTCTCAAAAAAAAAAATGTTCTCCTCCGACATTAGATGCGGTCGCGGCATAGGCAGCAGCTTCGCCAGCAGCAGCGGCCGACGCTCTATACAGCGGTCGCAACATACGTGGACTAGTGGCCCTCGTCCTTGGAACGCCGCCCCTCGATGGTCCTCGGTGCCTGGCTTCAACCCTCATTGGATGCACTTCGGCTATCCTGCCCCTCGACATGCCGGTTCTCAGGCCTATCTGACATCGTCTGATCAAGGCTATGTTCCGCCTGATGGGCATCACGCCTTCTTCTCTATGCAGCCGACATCTCCCGACTCTTCTTGGTACATGGACACTGGTGCCACCTCCCACATGACGAAGTTCTCAGGTAACCTCTAATCTATTTCCTTTAAAGGCCCTGCACACTCTATTATCGTCGGCAATGGTGGTCGTCTTGCTACTTCGGGGATTAGTCACGCCAAATTACAGACCCCAACCCACCCACTACACCTTAACAGTGTCCTCATTGCCCCAAAGATTGTCAAAAACCTTATCAATGTCCGTCGGTTCACTACTGACAATAACGTTTCTCTTGCGTTTGATCCCTTTGGTTTCTCTGTGAACGAACTTACTACGGGGGTTACTCGCATGAGATGTAACAGCACCGAGGAGCTCTACCCTGTCACATCACCTCTTGCGTCCGGTCAGTCCTCTCGGCATCATCGTCCAGCCTGTGGCATGCACGGCTGGGCCATCCCAGTGCTGCCGTTCTTGATGTCCTCCGCTCTCAGAGTCTTGTCACCTGTCCTAAAGACCTACGCTCTAGTTTATGCTCTTCCTGCCAGCTAGGCAAACATGCCAGACTGCCGTTCCAACGGTCTTTGAACTCCACCCTTGCTCATGGGTCTTCCCGTTGCATTTCAAGTCCCAAGTGTTTCCTGTCTTTGCCAAATTCCATGCCTACATCAAAACACAGTTTCACACATCCATCAAATGTTTCCAATGTGACAATGGCCGTGAATTTGACAACAAAGACTTTCACTCTTTCTTTTCCACAAATGGGATCTCCTATCGCTTGTCTTGCCCCTATACTTCCCAGCAGAATGGCAAGGCTGAACGAATCATCAGAACCATTACCAACATGATGTGCTCTCTCCTCTTCCACGCATCCATTCTCCTTTCCTATTGGCCTCACGCCTTATCAACCACAGGCTATCTCCTCAACATTCTACCATCTACTACCCTACACCATCGCTCGCCAACTCAGGCACTTTATTGCACCTTGCCTAGGTATGATCACCTTCGTACTTTTGGGTGCTTGTGCTTCCCAAACCAGTACTCCACCGCACCTCACAAGCTTCACCCGCGCTCCACTCCTTGGGTCTTCCTTGGCTATCCGTCTGATCATCGCGGTTACCATTGCCTCGATGTAAAGACCCATAAGCTCATTCTGTCCCCTCATGTCACTTTTGATGAGTCTCGCTTTCAATTTTCTTCTCCTCCTCTCCCCTCTTCCACACTTCGTGTGTCTCAGTTTGAGTCAGAGTCTTCTTTCCCTCACTTTCTCCTTCCCCAGAGCTCTCCCGGTGCTCCTGCCCCTCCCTCTACCCCACCCCCACCGCCACCCCCTCCTCCTACCACTAGACCGCACACCGCAGCATCTCCGGTGTTTTCAGACCTCGTCAGATCGTCTCCACGAACGCCGCACATAACCCCGTCAACCAATTCCATGCGTCCTCCCAGCTGCCCCTCCGTCACACCCGATGTCGCGGCCGCATCATCATGCCACAGCTGCAACACATCAATCTGCCGCGGGTGCTATACCGCGGCCGTAACTTTTTGTTATGCCCGCCGCACCCTCTCCTGCCTCACCCTCGACCTCCCTTTCCCCCATCCCCACCTCCCACAAAACAGCCCTCTTCGACCCGAATTGGCAGGCGACTATGCTCGACGAATACAAGGCCATTACAAGGAATGATACTTGGGTTTTGGTTCCTCTCCGTCCTGAGGCGAACGTCATTCATCGCATGTGGATCTTCCACCACAAGTTCCGCTCCGACGGGTCGTTAGAGCGCTACAAAGCTCGTCTTGTGTTCAACGGTCGATCTCAGTAGGTAGGTATTGATTGTGATGAGACATTCAGCCCCGTGGTCAAGCCTGCCACTATCCGAGTGGTGTTGAGCTTAGCGTTGTCGCGACATTGGGCCATTTATCAACTGGATGTCAAGAACGCCTTTCTGCATGGCCATCCGAATGAGACAGTTTACATGTTTCAGCCGCCGGGGTTCGCTGATACTGATCGCCCCAAGCACGTGTGTCTCCTGAAGCGCTCTCTGTATGGTCTGAAAGAGGCTTCGCGGGCTTGGTTCTAGCGCTTTGCTTCTCATATGCTACGCTTGGGCTTTGTTGGCAGCACTCAGATACATCACTGTTTATCTATCGCAGAGGCACATACATGGCCTTTCTGTTACTATATGTCGACGACATCATCCTCACAACCTCTTCTGATGCTCTTCGAACGTCTATCATTTCACAGTTGAGTGTCGAGTTCGCCATATCAGATCTGGGCTCGTTGTCTTACTTCTTGGGAGTCGTCGTGCAACGTCATGCGTCTGAGCTGTTTCTCTCTCAGAGTAAGTATGCTGCCGAGATAGTTGCTCGGGCGAAGATGAGTAACTGCAAGCCAGTTGTCACCCCTGTGGATACTTCCAACAAGCTCATTGCTCACTCCGGTCATCTGTTTGATTATCTGACGTTGTACCGGAGCCTCGCCGGTGCATTGCAGTATCTTACGTTCACTAGGCCAGACATCAATTACGTTGTTCAGCAGATCTGCTTGTTCATGCATGCGCCCAGGAAACCGCACTTTCAGGCCTTGAAGCGGATAATCCGGTACATCAGCTATACACTCGAGCTAGGCGCCACAATCACTCCTTCCTCTCGGCATGACCTCGTCGCTTACATTGATGCGGATTGGGGTGGTTGTCCTGACACACGTCGCTCCACCTCTGATTACTGTGTCTTCCTCAACGACACCCTTGTGTCATGGTCCGCGAAGCGATAGTCTGTGGTGTCTCACTCTAGCGCCGAGGCAGAGTACAGAGGTGTCGCCAACGTTGTCTCCGAGTGCTCTTGGCTGCGCAATCTCCTTCTTGAGCTCCGTTGCCCTCTTCAGAAGGCCACCCTGGTCTACACCGACAACATATCCGCCGTCTATTTGGCCACCAACCCAGTCCAACATCAGCGAACGAAGCACATTGAGCTCGATCTACACTTCGTTCGGGACAAGGTTGCTCTTGGACATGTTCGTGTTCTTCATGTCCCGTCCTCCTCTCAGTAGGCTGATATCTTCATCAAGGGTTTACCTCGGCAGTTGTTCCTCGATTTTCGGTCCAGTCTCACAGAGTGTGACCCTCCAGTTTCGACTGTGGGTGTTTGATAGATTACATAGATCTCATATTGTATAATGGGCTCAAATGCCCAATATCTTGTAACATATATATATCAATGCCTAATGAATAAAAAACCCTCAAGTAGGACTTTACATCAATCTCGTGATCTTACATATAGTTATAATATTTTATTGGATTAGTTTTAGAGTGCATTAATATGACCTATGGGTGAGGGGGCAAGGCTAAGCAGGGAAGTGAATGTTGTAATAGAAACTAGAAAGTGGACTATAATTATGAAATGTTATTGTCTGAGTTTATAGTGGACTACCGATGGTGAGGGAGCTAGATATGTCGTAATACAATAGTGGTGTAAGGCCCACTAAAACTAAGAGATGTGAAGATCGGGCGAGTGCAGAAGCAAAACCCCCCACCCACTCCTTAAAAAAGTGGAAACCACGCGGAGTCTCACTTTCGGAGGTTGACCTTCCAAATACTCATTCCCTACAAATTCATCTCTTCTTTTGTTAGTTTTTACTTCTCCATCTGTTGCCATTTGTTGACTTCTGTATGTTCTCCATTTTTTCTGTTGAACAAGTTCCAAATTCATTAGTCATTTGTCCCATGGCAGCTTCTAACTCCAGGTTTCATCTCACTCCCTCTCCCTCCCTAGTCCCTATGCTGAACTTTGAATGTTAAGGAGATTCCTTTTTAGCAATTGCAATTGGTCTCTACCTGTGCTCAATTTAGCTCAAATACTGCGTGTAGGGTTTCAGTTGAATCTAACGGCAATGGTTTTCACCAACCCGTTACGGAGATTATCGTGGTACGCCATGGGGAAACTCACTGGAATTCTATTCAGAGAATGCAGGTATTGCTTATCACTGTTTCATTTGTGCAAATCATCGATCAGCTGCAAAGTTCCTATTGCTTCACCGATTTGATTCTGATTGATTGATTCTGGAAACAGGGACAAACAGACATCGATCTGAATGAGCTTGGAAGACAACAAGCAGCTGCAGTGAGATCAGCTCTTGTTTTACTGTTTATACGTTTTGATCCTCTAAAGTTTTGTTTACCATTGTTGCTTATAGGTGGCCGATAGGTTGTCGATGGAGGTCATCATTTCTGCTGTCTATACTTCTGATTTGAAGAGAGCTTTAGATACTGCTAAAGAAATCGCGGCTAGATGTGGCGGGGTTCAGGTCACTGTTACTTGCACACTTGAGCTGCAAGATATTGAATTTCCCTATTAATTGCTTATTATCTCCTTTTGGTTCTTACTCCAGGTTATCACAGATCAGGATTTGCGGGAGAGACATATAGGTGTTCTCCAAGGACAAGTATATGATCTGCCAAAATTAACGAAACTGTTTCCAAATGCTTTTGAAGCATTGAAGTCTGACAATGAAGCAGTTCCTGTAAGCTTCACACAGTTTCACCTCACCTCAGTTTCTGATATGGTTCACTATATTAGTTATAGGTGTGGTTGATGCCAAAAATTTGTCCGGTAATGTGAAATTATGTTGCTTATAACCCAATCTTTAAGTCATTGTGTAAGGGCTTCCCCTTCGTTATACTATAGTATTTTTCCTATTCCAACCAATGGGATGATATTTTATCCCAACAGGTAAATTGACTTATTGTTCATAATATGCTGTTAAATTGTTGTCTAGGGATGTTTCTGATGAAAAACCACAGCCATATTCGTTTCTTGATGAAAGATGATCATCCTAACTGTTAGGATTTGTGTACACCAATTCTTCATATATAATCTGGCATTTGTGAACCGCTAGTAGGCATAACTGCATTTTTCTCAGGGTGGAGGAGAAAGCAGAACTCGGGTTTATGAACGAGTCACGTCAGCGATACAGCGAATTGTTGATAAGCACAAAGGTATTCTATGGACCTTTCTAAATGAATTATATCAAGGACTGAAATCTTGATTTGGTGGGCTTAATTGCAGGAGAGAGGGTGGTAGTGGTATCTCATGGAGCAACGCTCAGATCACTACATAACCGAGCTTGTCCGGGAGGTAACGCAGGAGACATACTGAATGCATCGATTGGAATACTCCACGTTGCCGATGGAGACAAATGGTCAATCAAATCATGGAACGACGCCAACCATCTCAAGAAAATTGGTTTCTTAGAGTCTGGATTTGGTGGCACTGAATCCTCTGCTTAGGCTTTCGAAGTTTGCTCGTCTAGAAGATAATAATTTGATCGCGGTGATGGTGAACTACTGATAATAACTTGAAGATATTCATCATATTGATATTTCATAAACATGGTGACAATGCATTTATGTATTTACAAAGGCTCAGAAGGAATTGGGTATATGGGTTATTGTGATTTGCCTGTTAAAACATCTTTGATTCGCCAATATCCCCTAAATGGTTGGTCCTCATTCATCCCTAATGACGTCCTTGTTCCCTACTACTTGCTGTTCTTTATTTAGCTCATTTAGTTCCATTGATGCTATAAGCTGTTGTTTCTCCTCATCTCTTTTGACTCCTAATTGGAGGGGAGTTGCTGCTACATTCTCTTCAGGCACTGCATAAAATCTAAGGAATAGCTCATTGAGAGAGATTTTCAAAGGAGCAGCTAAATATTCCATGGATGCCTTGACATTTCCCTCGATTGACAAATCTTACCATATGCAAATTTATTTGTAGTCATTTTTTTTAACTCATTCAATTCAAAACATTAAATTAATATTAAAGGGACATCATCACATTTGTTATATTTTTTCTTTCTTAGGTGGTGGGTCAGCCGTGGTTGATCAATCACCCAAAATCTTCACCTTGTATCAAAAAAACAAGGTTATAGTTGTTTTCCCTTTAATATATTCTACATTTTTTAATCAACAGGTTTAATTCAAAACATTGAAGTAATGTATAATCTATAC
Organism: Persicaria tinctoria; assembly: GCA_037127255.1. NCBI lineage: Eukaryota > Viridiplantae > Streptophyta > Magnoliopsida > Caryophyllales > Polygonaceae > Persicaria > Persicaria tinctoria. The sequence continues at coordinate 22,684,206 of JBANSL010000004.1, read as the reverse complement.
TATGTGTAAATCTTTATATACTATATTAAATTATTAGAATGTCACATGCTATATTTTCTCTCTTTCATCTAAGCGATTTTCATTAAATTAACTTTAAGATTAAATCTTTTAAATATTATTACAATGATATTTTTTTCCACAATAAATATGGTAAAGATAATATTTTATTTATAAGATTTTACCCAATTTTATTAAATATGGATATATTATATCAGTTTTCTCCTTAATTTCTATTCATCCATTTACCTAGATTCTATATGTACATTAATCATATTACTCCCTCCTATAAAACAAACATAAGATATGTCATTATTTTTCATGCTTTTATAAAAAGGGATAAAAAAATAAAAGAATTGCAGTAAATAAACCCCCCCCCCTCCACCCTCTCTCCCCCGCGATAAAATTGTAGGCCTGTCACGGTGAAAAAATTGGGGTAACTAGCTACTTCATGGGGAAGAGAGAGAGTGTAAGTTGTAATTAATAACTGTCAATGTCAACCATCATACGAGGGGGATTTAAATCACAAGGGAATGAAAATGGGAGGGAAATGGATACAACTTGCATAGAGACCAACAACGAGAGAAGAAAGAAAGGAAGAAGAGAAGGGGAAAGTGACCGATCAACAAAACAACAAAGGGGAAAGAAGGGAGAAGACCTCTTTCTCGCCTACACGTGAGGTAGGGTGGTGTACGAGCAGACGCATTCCTACCATAAGGCACCATCGAGAGGAAGTTGTCGCAGGGAGTGAACCCGAATGTCCGTCAACCTAGCTACTGCTAGTATGGCTTCCCTCTTACTTTCAAGGTAAGAAAACTGTTCTATTGTGTTTGGATTACAAAAACATGCCCATGTCATATCGCTAAAGAGTTATGGTCATCGTAGTTGTGGATGTACAAAGCGGTCCTTGTCATCGAAGTGCATTTTTGGGCGAGGGATACTCTTTATGGCGAGGTCGTGGTGCCTGAAGTGGGAGTCTCGCGATGAGAAGCTCACATACGACTTCATGACCGCGTGCCTGGATGAGGCTAAAGCTGATGGCTATTTCGGGGAGGGGGTGATGTTAGTCCTCACCGTGAATGAGGTGGAGAGGCAAGGGTTTGGCCAAGCATTCTACTAGCACAAGGCACCCGATGCCTTCTTTGACGCCGTCATCCGCGAGTCCAGGATATTGCCAAAGTTGAACAACGTGGGGAAGCAGCTGATTGATATGATGAGATGGGGACAAGGATGGTGAACCTATAGAGATTTGTAACTCCCCATCCCACATCGGATATCATAATGTTGGGGGGAATTTATAAGTGATTGAAATCCTACCCATATCATAAGAGCTCTTAATTTTCAGGCTCCAAGTGAGAATAACTGATCTGGGAGAGCTAGATGACATGAGTTGATGCCTCTTAAGACCCGAGTTCTTACAAAATGGTATCAAAGCTGACCCGACTCTGGACTTGGATGTACTATGACAATATGCTCGGGTACGCTTCATTTGGAGGGCAATTCCTTGGGCCTATCAGGATCATTAGTGTTTTAAGTGGGGGAGATTATAACACTCCATCTCACGTCGGATATCATAACGATGTTAGGAGTGATTTATAAGTGATTTAAGTCCTACTTATATCACAAGAGCTCGAATCTTTGAGAAGGGATGGCACACAACCGGGGGAGGGGGGGGGGGGGGGGTGTTGGCCTTGCTGGGAAGACAAAATTGGAGTGTTTGAGGTTGACTCACAAAAGGCACCGATAAGGCTTCTTAACAAAACCACCCACCTACGATTACTATTTGTGATATGTTTTTCTGAGGTGAAGCCCTGACGTGACAAGTTGATTCACCATGCCTAGCTTTTTCTATTGTGTCAATTACAAATACATAGGACGATATCCAAGGGATTGAGGGGCACAATTGGGGGTCATTTTTAATAACACGTTTTTTGTATGGAATTTTATGTAGTCATCGGGAATCGTTGATAACGTGTATTTTGTATGAAATTCTAGGTTGAATTAGCATAGATTAGGTGCAAATATCATATATTTTAGTGTTAATTACATATTTTATCATTCTGGTAATCGAGTTAGAATCTACAAGTTTTTAGTGTTTATTTGCAGATTATACATCCAAGCTCGAATGGTGAAGAAAGAATGGAATTAAGGACATCTAGGACAAGTTAAGAGGAGCCCAAGAAAAGCCAAGGACCATGCCCAATCCGAGAGAAGACAAGCCCAAGACAAGCTAATTGAGGAACCGAACTTCCAAGTATTGTGGGGGTCGATAGAGACCATACCGGATCGACATGGAGTTGGTATGGCTCAACAGAAGTTGAAACGAAGAAAACAACGTCCATAGTGACTCAGTATGTCTTCGGCAGCTAGGGCTTCATGCAGAGTGTCTTCCTTGATGAGCAAGGCACGTAATTCTATCTTTCTATGGCCGAATCTACCCTATCTAAGGCTGATTTCTATCCAATTAATGTCAATCCCATCTATTTAGTTGGATTTTATCCATAAGAGTTTATTGTATTATATATTTAGGAAATAATTCGATCTTTTAGGATTCTAGTTGATCTCTTCTAGGCCAACTAGGGTTTTGTAAAGGCTATATGAAGTCTTAGGTTTTGGCCGAATAAGCAACACTACAACACTATTCCATTTGGCATGCATTCATTCTCTTTAATACAATTTATTTAGTTTTATGAAGCATTTGAAGATAAGAAGTGTAGAGGAATTTAGATGTTTGGTTCTTTCTATGTTTACTTCAATCTTCCTTGTTCAGCACTACTAATATTGTTGATGCATGTTATCTCAACTAGTGACCTAGATAGAATCACACTCACGCTAGGGTTATTGCTTCATTCTTTATAGGGCCTTAATCCATAAGTAACCAGCACGTCTTGCAGGAATGGTTCGAGAATCTTGATGTTAAGGAAGTTTGACATCTAAAAATTATCTCTTTTAGTGGAAGTCGTGATTAGGCTGAAAACTAGATGAGAAGATTGACGAGACGCGAGGGATAATGCCTAGATGCTAGGAGTTTGGGACCTAATGCCACTCATTCCCATACTAGAGTAAGGGACTTTAGAGGTGATTGAATGGGTGGCCTACTAAAGTCTATACATAAACCAAATCAACCCTAGAATAACTGCATAGAAACCAATCAACTAGAAGTAGATTCGAATGAGCGAGGAAACCACCATTTTTGCAAACTTGAGGGTGAACCACTCTTCTATCGGTAAAACACTTTATATATATATATATATGGATATTTTGTTCACAACTCTTACGGTGTATCTTGTACACAATTGTGGGTCATTGATTTATTGTGATGGATGTGTGAGATTAAAAGGGAGTTTTATTTTCTTTTTTAATTAAAATCAAGTGGGACCCGCTCACTTTGTGGAGTAACCGGCCTTACGCTACAAAATTAGGCGCGTGCTCTACAACCTCTACTGTACGGGAGAGGGTGGTCTTGCGTGTGTGAAGTAAGTATGGGTATGTGGGCCCCGCTTCAATTTAAAAAAAATGAGCCCCGCTTCAATGGGCAGTGTATGGGTGTGTGGGTTGAATGTGTTGACTATTGACCAATGAAACCTTTTTAATTTACTGTATATATTTACATGTTAGTTGTAGTGGGTAGATCAACACAATATATCCAAATCTTTTTGTTCCAAATCTTAATTGTAAAAATTGCAAATTTGGAGAATTTTTTATTATTTAAATACATAGGTCATAACGTCATATCCAAATCTTTTTGTTTTTCTTTTATAAAATAATGTTTAATGGATTAGAAAAAAAAAGGGAAAATTGGTTAGTAGATAATTGTAAATGTGAAGTATCGGTTTGTGGATTTCTTTTTTTTAAAAAAAATGGTTAGTGGATCCAAAAAAAAATCAATAATGGTACATATCCACTCAAATAATTGTAAATCAATTTTTTTTGTTACAAAGATCTGGCAATTCTAAATAATGTTATAAAGATTTGACAATTTTTTGTAATTACCTATCTAAATCAATTTTAAAATTTTGACAATTTCACCGAATAATTACATGACTGTTATGAATAAGTAAAATTTTAAAATTATTCGGTTGAATCGGTCGATTTAATGCGTACATTGAACGATATTTGAGAGATTATTTAGTGGAATTCTTATTTTTATGAGGTATACAGAAGCGATGAATAATTGTATTATCATTAAATATTTAGAATTATTCGGTTGAATAGGTCGATTTAACGCATACATTGAACGATAATTGAGAGATTATTCAGTGGAATTCTTATTTTTATGAGGTATACAGAAGCGCGCATTATCATTAAATATTTAGAATTATTCGGTTGAATCAGTCAATTTAACGCGTACATTGAACGATAATTGGTGTATTATTCAGTCAAATTCTGATTTTTACATGTATGGAGGAGATGAATAATAACTACACAACGTTCTCAAAAAAAAATAACTACACAAATAGTCACCTAATGCAATTGATTCCCCTTTGTTGCCTCGGTGAAGCCCGTGACTCTGGTAGGCGGAGGCTGGGCGCCGCCGTTCACTTGTGCCCGTCTCAACTTCTGGGTATGGTGAAGGGGAAGTGAAATTGACGTCGGAGGAGGAGCTTCACGCGAATTTGTCTCAATCGGGAGGGAGAAGAGTTCTACAAATAGATCTGGATCGACGACGGTGGTTTGGAACTCGGTTTATTGCCCTGAGATCCAGGTTCCGCAGCCGGTGGGCTCATATCTGGGAAGTGGCCGAGGGTGTCTGGTGGGGTTTCTCTGGCCTCGACGGCGCGCTCCTCCCCTGAATCTGAACGCGGAGCGAACAGGCCGGTGTGGATGTGCGAGGGTCGCCTCTGCCCTTCTTTGCTTCTATTCGCTGCCGGTACGGTTCATCGTAGAAGAACTCGATGCCAGACTCAAATCGCAGCAAGACCACCGACTTGACTCAGGCCGTGGGCGGAATCGACCACCCAATTCGATTCGACTATTTTCACCGTCGATTAGCCTCCAATCCTCTTTGATTTGAGTCGCCGCCGGTTTCGCCACTGAGAATCGCCCTCGTTGCCTTGTGGGATGGTGAAGAAGAATGCAAGATGTATTAGGGTTTTAATTGCATAAGAGTACACGCGCCTCATGCTTCAAATGGTGGATGAAAGTTGCAATTTTAATTTTCTTCTATTTTAAAAACCCGGACACGTGGCGGATTGTAGGCCATTAATTACTCTACGATTAATGGCCCAGATTAATGGCCCAGATTGTAGGCCAGTAATTTCTCTCTATACTTAGTAAGTTTGGGATTTACTTTTGGAGAGGTGAACCGTGACAGTTACCTCTACCAGTCATCAACAGTCAGGAGGGTAGTGTGGATATAGGTTCTAAGAAGCCAATGCTAGAGAGTTTTCAATTCCAACTAGCATGAATTGTGCAAAAGGTGACATGTATCCCTTAACTACTGATAGGAAAATTTTCTTTACTTTCACTTGGTACTACTTACATAAGGAGAGCAAATGGGTTGAGGTGTCCTAAGTAGGGACCAAGGTAGTCCGAAGAGGGTAAGTCAGCCACTGTCGTTAATGGTGATGTGCCTATATTTGACCATGTTTTATGTTTACTTTTATTTCAATTTATGTATATGTTTTATATTTTGGGTTGGGAATCATATGAATTTGTGCAGTTTATGATTATTTGCAAGATATGGAGGTCTACAAAAGTTTTGGTTTAATGTCGCGGGATTTGGAACATTTTGGAGCGATTACAAGAAAAAGGGGAACGAGTTGAGAAGATCTCGACGTCGACCAAATGCTCTCGACGTCGAATGCAAATCTTTAAGATAAAATGGAATAAGTGTTGAAGAGTGAAGCTACTGGAATCGAGTGAAAAGTGGTCGAAATTCTACCCTTGTGTCGACCACTGATCGACCTCGACCACATGGACAGAGCTCTTGACGCCGACTGGAGCTTTCTCGATGTCAATTTGAAGAAGCTAGCCATGATGAGGTTAAGAAGGAAGAGAGAGGTGTTGACCAATCCACCTGAGGTCGACCAAAGATGAAGGGCACTAGACGTCGACTAATGATCACGCGCCTGCAGATGTGCGGATCAGTCCGAATCTTTTGAGACTTACCATATGCGAGATCTTCACCTATCTTATATCTTTAGATATATTATTTCCATATGGTTATTTTCCTTTTACCCTTAGGTGATTAAGGCTTCTTATTATTTTTAATATTGTATTTTATTAGTAAGCAAGTTTAGGCCTAGGGTTTTGATTATCCAAGAACACAAGCAATTGTGTGCCCTAGTTAGAGACATGAGAGACATCCAAGTGGAGAGAGGAAGAGATTGGAAACGATTGGTTGTATGTTTAGTTTAATTTTTTAATTCAAGTTCTTTTTCTATGTTTATGATGATGTGCTTTATGATGATGACTGAGTAATCATCTTACTTCTAGAGTCGGAGTGAGCCCGGCAATACCCATGTATGTTTTCTTGAATCTATGAGGATTATATGTGTTTATCATTGTCTATCTCATGCTTGATCATTTGCGAAAGTTGAGGAAATTCCTTGTTTGTGATTATGAAGCGAAAGTGAATTGATTGCGAATTTGGATAGTAATTATGATTGATTTGCAAAAGTTGATTAAACCCTAATTATGAAAAGATATAAACAAATAGTTTTTTATGCGAGAGCCTTTATTATCTATTTGTTGATTGCGAAAGCTATCTTGTGATGATAAAAGCATAATCTTTCTATGATTCTTGTGAGTTGCATGCATGGTTATTATTGTCATGGTAAACCATAATCTTGGAAGCTTTTATTATATTGTTTACATCCTTAGACCTTTTCGTGTGTTGAGTGATACGAAACCCTTGTTATTTCTGATCATTGCTTCTTCATCATCCTTTTATTCTTCGACCTTTCTCTGTCGACAAGCTATTGTTTTTATGTTTTTGTGCTCGATATTGACTGCCCTAGTCGACATCGGCTGTGCTTGTGACTGTGTTTGTGTTAGTCGACGGTTTTCTGTGTCGACTGCTTGTTGGACTTACGCAACATCGACTGCTCTAGTTGACGTCGATTCCTTGTTTGTGTTTTTGTAGGATTGTGCTGAGCTAGAGATCGATTGCCCGGTCGACATCGACCCCTTCTTCGTCGACATCGAGGACTTCTGGTCGATATACAAAACACTTTTGAGAGCTGCTTTGGCGAGCGCTGATACGTCTCCTCGTGGATCGATCCTGATTCCCTTACACTACTACAGGAGAGTCTTGTAATTTATATCTGTTAGGCTTCAGTTGGTTGCAGAGTTCATACTTATATTCTTATTGATTTGCATATTCAATTCTCTCCTACGTCAAATGGAAGGACATGAAACTACACAATCGGCAAAGAAGCAACGTGCCTTGAAGGGGAAGAAGGTTGTGTACACACAGGACGCGGTCGGTAAACATATGTGTTTGGGGAATTGAATAACATTAATTTGACATAGGTTTTGGAGTTGCTAGATATTTAACTACCCTGATAAACACACGTGTTAGTAGGTTGACGAGACTGCGTTCATCTCATGGATCCATAGTCTTACCATGATGAAGTTGTCACGAGAAGGTCAATCGATCACTAAGAACCAAACTTGTAGGTTTACTCCTTTGATGAAGGTGGACATGATAACCTTTCCCACGGTGTGCTTGATTTCCCTGTCGAATCCCACCAAGGTCATGGACTTCATAGATATCTCGAATTCCATGAGTCCCAAGTCCTTTAGTATATCTAGGTCAAGAGGTCGATAGAGCTTCCTATTTCAACCAAAATGTGCTTCATTTGGGCATTATTAAAAATTAGAGAGATAACCCAACCGTCACGGTGGGATTCAGCTCACCCGCCCATGTCAGAATCATTGAACCTTATGGTTAACCCCTCCCCTCTTCTAGCATGGGTTTTCAGGTAATTGAGGATGCTTTCATGGGCATGAAACTTGGCGAATGAGTAGGTGATTCTACATATATCTAATCCTTTTTTAGATGGCATTTACTACTTTGGCATGTGAATGAGTAGGTGACTAGTGCGACATAATTATTCTTCCATCGTCACTCCTTGTCCAAGGGAACAAGCTAGTTAGGTTTTCTCTGGCCATGTGGAATGAAACCTCTCTCCGGAGTGCAATGCTATCGTCCATTGTGTGCCCGTGGTTGGTGTGGAAGTCACACCACTTGCTAGTGTCTTTTGTTGGATTAGGATTCTCTTGTCTTACCAACCATCAAAATAGGTGTCTGAGCCTCATAGCACCCTTGAACACATGAAATGAAAGATTCCCGAATTGGTGATCTTGGACCATAGGAGGCGAAGCTTGAAAACATCTGTTTTGACATTTTTGGTCTCACTGAACAGACTCATGGAAACTTCTAACTAGGTCAGTTGTATGGATGATTTTGACAGTTTCTTTTATGATCCGCATATATAGCTTCTCTTTGTATTCATAATAGTGTTTAAACACCACATTGTCTTCCTTGAGGTGTATTTGAGTCAAAGCTTTCATCTTGATGATAGGTAGAATTACACTCTTTTAGAGTCTAGTTTTAGTTAGATTTTGAGTCATTAGTTAATGAGTGAAGTGTCAAAATGTATTAATTACCCTATTTTATCAGTATAAATGTCTTCACTTTGTGTTTGTGCAATTATAGTCTAAAAAGAGTCAAATATGTGAAGAAGATGATGAAAACGAGCTTAAAGATTTATGATGGCACAAAGACAATCGAAGTAAGAGCCTTACCTAACAATTAGAAATAAGAAATGGCATAATGCTACACGTCCAAGAGTTGTGTTGAGTACAGAGTGGCATCATGGTGGCTACGTAAGTGGCTAGTAAGATGGTTACACAGACAACTACTTGGTATTTTTGTTGGTTATGGAGCAACTCATGTATGAACGGGGCTGATCAAGTATAAGTGAAGTGAAGCGAAGACAAAAGGCTACGACTATTTGACCAACCAAGTGCCTACTCAGGTCTCAGGTGGCTAGCCAAATAGTAGTTCATCTTATACCATCTTTTTTTTATGACAACATGTTCTAAGTCTGTACTAATGGTATAGTCAAGTGTAGTGATTATATGACCTAAGAACACCAATTTGCCAGATATACTAGGGATTTGTTTAAACACATCTAGTTGCCACCCAACTGGATGAGTAGCCAGTCAATACTTGAGAATACACAATAGAAAGACGTTTAACTAAACACTAAGGACTTTTACCCATAGATCACATAAAGCTATAGTCAAGCAGTGAGGCTCCAAGTAAAACCAAAAGATAGTTAACTTTGTGGTTGAATATTTTAGGTCAAAAGTCAAGACTTGTATTGTACCAGAGATAACATAAAGTTGCAGTTATAGTTAACACTGTCCTCCTCTCCCCTCTATATTTACACATTTACCCCTCCCGCATCTTTATAGGCGAAAGGCCTCTCAAAAACCTTCCACCGTACCTTCGCCGATTTCCGCTTCCAATTTCTTATGTTGTGGCGATTTCTGATGTTGTGGACAGGGGTCACGGTGGGTGTGATGCGCAAGTTCTCCATTGATCGACATGTGGTCGTAAATGATGTACTTTTTTTTTTTTTTTTAATAGGGTCTCGGAAAAAACAGGGTCTCGACACCGCAGCGAGGTTCCGATTGCTGATCATTCTTATTTTAAACTTATTTAATGATGTATTTATCAAACAAAAAATAAAACTAACTGGAATTCATCAATGGTTGTGGGGATGATTTAACGTAAAATATACTAATGTCTAAAATGCAAAAGAATGATAAATTTGAAATTAAATTATCCCACAACCACGGATGAACCCCAATTGATTAGTTTTTTTAGCATCAATATTAGTTGGGAGGTTTGTGTACAAGTAAGGGCAATAGCACCATCAAGTGTATTCTCGGTTATTTTCCTGCGATTTGTATATTGTCATTGTAACTTCCAGCCTCACTGCTTGATTTACGAAGTTAACTATCTTTCAATTTTACTTCGAGAAGCTCAAAGTAAAATTGAATGACTATTAGCTTCAGAGAGATGAACGACAAATGCTTCTCCTGTTTATGTCCGAGAATAATCAAACAACGCTGTGTTTCTCACCAAGCAAACTGCACAGTTAATAATTACCTTCGAATTTTAGCCTTATCCCAAAGGGGTTGGAAGTGCATGCCATGGGAGCAATGTACACAAAAGTGCTTCAAATTCTCACAGGATGTGGGAAGCTGCAGCTGTCTTCTCGAGCGTTGTGTCTGATACCACTATACTTTGTCATTGTTCTTGCCCTTCTGTCCAGCTGAAGCCTGCACTTGTCGGGAACCTGTTTCTTTTGACGCTTTTCCTTGTGAACTATGTAATCCCTGTGCACCTTCTCCTTGGCTGCTTTCTCTCTTGTTTTCAAATAGCTTCCCATTCTTTGCAATCGCCAGGATAAGCTCGATCTGTTTTTGTTGCTGGTCCTACACAAGGCCACAAAGGGGAGGACTGGTCAAACACAATATTGCCTTGAATAGGTTGCACTGTAAATTTTCAGAGCATGCATTAAAGGATAAACAAGGATCACTTGCATAGTTATAAGAGATGTCACATGACACTCATAAATAAAACATGACACTCATAAATAAAACAGACTTGGCATCTTTGCATTACTCACATTAGAATGCTAAGACGAGCAGAAGGTGGTGTGAACTAATTTTTTTGTTCAGATTGTCACAACTCACAACTAGGGGGCTGCTTTCAGGGAAACAAATCAAACAATGGCTTATGCTACCACATAAGTGACATAACCATTCATCTACTCAATCCTACAGCGAAAAATGGAAGGATATTATATATCATCCACATATAAACAGAGCAGAATTAACTAAATAACCTAGAGTGGCATAGGATGAATTTCAATGTTGCGAAAAAAAAAATCAATTATACGATAAGTTGCAAATAATAGCCAAGGATCACTTTCAACATGTTTTTCCATCAAAACTCATGTAGGCATGGAAAGGGTCAACATTAACCATGCTGTTACGTGAGTTTTTATGAACAAATAAATCACTGGAAGTGTTCCTTGGGCTCTTATTTGCTACTTATCAAATAGTTGGTGCTATTTAGTATATCCTGCATCCTTGAGCTTTCTTACTATTTTCTGCAGCTACCCCTGAAGTTAGGGTTATTTAGTGCAATTTGCCCACATAAATTTAGAGCCCAAAAAAATCTTAGTTTGTTCTATCTGCACATATTTATTCAGGTATCCCAAATTCTATACTGAATAGTTCATGCTGATGATGTGAAAGCCTTTTCTTGGAGAATGTGTAGATCCCTTAGCCAAAATTATACTGCATACTTATGTCCATTATGCTCTACCTGCATGGCCAATAAAACCTTTTGAACTTCTCCAAGCTCCTTTTCCAACCTTTGGTGTTGAGCCGCTAGAGCACGAGTGGCTTCAGAGTTCTTCTGAGCTAAAGCTGCAGTCTTCACACAAACACATCAATTTCAATCACTTAAGACAGATAAATTGCTATGGCAGTACAACTTTACAAGAAACCTTGCATGCACATATATAAAAGCAAGAATAGCAATATATGTGGCATGATACAAGCAATCATGATCATTTCACGCTAGCAAAGCAGAAACGTTTATGAAGTTACAGTTGTTGTCTTTATAGCCAAACTCCAACTTCTACTATTCTATCTCTAGGTGCCTACCTCTGCTCTTGACTCTAGATTTAAGACAATATATGTGGCATGATACAAGCAATCATGATCATTTCACGCTAGCAAAGCAGAAACGTTTATGAAGTTATAGTTGTTGTCTTTATACCCAAACTCAAACTTCTACTATTCTATCTCTGCTCTTGATTCTAGATTTAAGACAAATATTTGGCATGCAATCAACAATATAAAGAAATTTTCTTAATCACTTGGTAGTTAGCATCATAGCATAGATATATAGAAAAGGTTAAGGTAGTGTTTCAGTGAACATTTGAACTCCTACACTTTCAACTCTACCTTTCCCCTAGTCAAAAGAGCATTATTAAAATTACTACTTCATAAGGAATATCCCCAGACTATCCAACAGTAAATATCCTCCAGACTATCCATCCATGAAAGAGCAGAGAAACCTGTCTCCAACAGGCAACAGCTATACAAATCCAGGAAATGGCAATCCATTAACCTCCCAAGTTACAAACATGACTTCATAAGGAATATGACAAACAAATCTTGGTTGATGAAGAACATCCATTTAACTTTACATTAAATAAACAATGCATCATAACGATGAGCACAACCAATGAAAGTTAATCATGAAATGAAGTGACAGAATATCCGAACACAAACACAAAATTTTACAGCAGACAGGATATAGGTGGTGTGTCTAAGCCTGAGAGGAGCACGATTAACAAGAACATACCACTCCCAACTAAATCAATAAGAGATCGTAGAAAATAACAACAAAGACTTTCACTTTAAATGTGCCATTGCTGAGTGTCAACTGGCAACAATAAAGCATCAGCATTATTGAGGAGGATCTGGGCATGGAAGTGAAACCCCGACATTGTGTATTTACTCATCATGAATCACATTAATCCAAAAAGTAAGTTCATTCAACCAATTATCCATAGTACCTCTGCAATAGGATCTTTCAAGGTCTTCCTTGTAACCCGAAAACGAATCCCTAACTTCTCAAGTTGCCGTGACAAAACCCGAATGATTGTTGTTGCACTCCCAAGACTCTCCTCCAACTTCTCAATCCTTTCAATCACATTCCCATATTGGGATGCTCTTCCTGAACTGTTCGAAGGTACCCCACAAACCCTCCTCCATTGCCGTCGCCTTATAACAGTCCCTATCACCACTGAACCCGCTAACAGCCACAACAAAACCCTATTCCCCAAAGCTACCAAAACCAAATTCTTCTGCTTGAAAAAAGCCCAATTAACCAGACACCCAACGGATACTACAAAAGAAGAAACCAGAAAAATCAATTCCGACAGAGAAAGAAAGGAATCGAAATTGAATTTAACCAGCTCGTCACTTCCCTCAACGACACCGTTTGAGTCGGAGACCTTAATCTGCCAGCGGTGGCTTCTCAGGGAGCTGAAGTCCCGACACCGTTTACAAATTAGGGTTTGCAAATGCCAAGAATTTGGAAGATGATTTGATTTCGAAATGTGATAGAAATTTGGGGACTGAAAGTTGGGAATGGTGTGGGCGCTGGATGTGAAGAGATTGGCACGAGCAGTAGGATTTGGTATCAGATTTCGGGAGAGAATTGACATAACTGGTGTGGTATCCGGATTGGAATAGGGAAAAAAAAAACTAGGGTTACAGATTTGATTGATAGATAGGGAAGGGTTAGAGGATCAGATAGAAGGAACTCAAGGAAGACATTATGCCTCTTCAAGCCTCGTAGAAGCCGGCGAATATTGGGGATCGTTTGTGAGTAGTTTATCCAACGGCAATGGTCAAGCTCCTTCTTTCTTCTTCTTCTTTCCTTTTATGTTTTTTTTTTCTTTTTAAAGAGGCAAAGAATTTCCGGGTTAGGTTAGGGGTATGTATGGATGGAAATAAACAAGTTAAAAAGTGTGAAATTATTAACTGTTAAAAAAATAAACGGGTTTAAACGGTGTATGGGAATAACAAATAAGTTTTAGTCAGTTAAAAAAAGGGTTATAAATAAGCTGCAGATTGAAGCTTATTTTGAGGTTTATATTCCATAATTACTATTTTACCCCTTCTCTTTTATCTTATTTGGTTTGAAAGTACCACAATACCCCTAATAAAAACCAAATAAACTCCACTTTTTACAAATAAACTGTTTTTCGTCCCATACGGAGTTTATATTTTTTCATAAATTTTTAACTACTTTCACCAACGGTTTATAAATTTTTACCCTGTTTATAATTTTAGTCAGTTTATTAACCTCGTACCATACGAACCCTAGGCCTTGCTATTGCTAGTTGCTACACCATTACATTATACTATTATAGCGTTATTGTAGACAACGACCCGTAAAGTTGAGTCTGATCAAGGATTAGTAAAATGACACATCCAAATAACCATGTTCGTCACTTTGTAAATTTTGCGAAAGATATACATGCAAGAGGTGTTAATCAATCTACGCTATAGGATATAATGTTGTTCGTTTATTTAATTGTTTATCCTAACTTTTAGGATTTTGGTTACACGTGCTTATACACTGCTATAGTTGTTAGGATTTACTTTCTTCTCCTTAGGAACAACTAAGTACTTTCAGTGTATATATTCATTTTCAATCTGAATGAAATGCACAGGTTTTCACATATTGCCTTCATTTTATATGGTATCAGATTTTTTCTCTATCCCGGACATCCTTTTACCCACATCACCTACGTATCCATGGATGAATTTTCTGCAACCTTGCTACCCAACCCTCACCAAGCCGATCATCCTTTTACGATCGTTCAATTTCCCAACATCCTTAAGCTTACACCTTCAAATTACATTGCTTGGAAACAACAAGTTCAAATCACCTTGGAGGGCTATGGTCTATTCAACTTCGTTGATGGCATGGATCTCACCCTGCTCCTTCGACACAAGCTCGTGGCCAAACAAATCAATCTCTCCCAAACCCAGCTTATATTACTTGGTAGCGTCAGGATCGCTTGATTCACGACGCTGTTCTCGGTACTCTCTCATCCTCTGTTGCAGTCATGGTTACTCAAGCAATTACGTTCAAAGCTCTCTGGGATCTCTTACGCCAAACTTATGCCACACCCTCCAGGGGGCATAAGCCATAAGCAACAAATTCGTCAAAAGATCAAGATTGCCAAGAAAGGTAGTCGACCGATCCAAGAGTCAAGCAATGAAAGCTGATGCGGACCTTCTCGCATCCCTCGAAGCTCCTCTTTCTCAGAAGGATTTCACTGATGATATTCTTCGGGGTCTCGATGCATCGTTTCAATCGGTTATCGATGGTGTTAATAATCGTGACTCCCCGATCTCCTTTGAAGAGCTTCTCGAGAAGTTGTTGGTCAAGGATAACTCTATCAAACACGACTCTCAAACTGATGGCACCCCCTGCTTCCGCTCTCACCGCACAATCCAAGAATGCTCGTCCTAAACACAAAGCGTCTGCCACTCCTCCTCAGTGGCAACCGTCTTCCCCTCCGTCTCGTCCTATTTTCCCTACAGCTCAAAACCCCTCCCCCTCTAACCCACAAAAGCCCTTCAAGGGTCGTTGTCAGTATTGTCGTACCATCGGCCATGTTCTCAACCAATGTCATACTTTCCGTCTACAATACCCTAATCTTCCCTTACCAAGCTCTGCCAGATTTCCCACACCCCCACCACCGCAAGCTAATGTCACTAGAACCCACCCAGCCCAACCCGATTGGCTTCTTGACAGTGGTGCTTCCTATCACATAACCAATGATCTTAACAATCTCACTCTTCACCACTCATTTTCTGGTCCTGATGAGTTGTTTGTTGGTGATGGCACAGGTTTGCCCATTTCAAACTCCGGTTCTTTGCATTTACGATCTCCTAAAACTGATTTTTGCTTGTCCAATGTTTTACATGTGCCGAGTATGTCTACAAATGTTATCTTTGTCTCTAAATTTTGTCAACAAACACTCCTTGATATACTCTTCTCATCCGATTCTTTCTTTGTGAAGGACAAACTGGGCATCAGAATTCTTAGAGGACCGTGTGTTAATGTTGTTTATCAATGGCCGACATTCAATCCATCGGTCTTCTCTGCTCAAGTTCAACGTCCAACTTCGATCCACCACAAATTAGGTCATCCTTCCACTACTACTTTTAATATTTTGAAATCTCAATTTAATGTATGTCGTGATTCTTTTCATCAAGTAGATTGCTCTTCTTGCCAATTACATAAAAGCCATAAGCTTCCTTTTCATACATCCAATATTGTATCCACTTTCCCTTTAGAATTTTTTTTTCCAATGTTTGGACCTCTCCGGTCTTATCTTATGATGGATTCAAATATTATGTAGTGTTTGTGGATCACTTTACTCACTATGTTTGGTTATTCCCTATGTGAAAAGAAATATGAGACTCACGACATATTCATTAGATTTCGTGCTCTTGTGGAAAATTTCTTCAACCGCAAAATCAAAATATTATTTTCCGATAATGGTGGTGAATATGTAACTCTCCGATCATTCATCAACCTCAATGGCATTAGTCACTTTACCACTCCACCCCATACTCCCGAACACAATGGTATCTCCGAACGACGTCATCGACACATTGTAGAAACTGGTCTTGCTTTATTGAATTTTTCAAGCATGCCACTTGATCATTGACCTCATGCCTTCATCACGACAGTTTACTTAATAAACCGTCTTCCCACTCCTGTTTTACAAAACATTTCTCCAGTTTACAAACTCTTACATCAACATCCAGATTACAATAAATTAAAATGTTTTGAGTGTTTGTGCTTTCCTTGGTTACGTCCGTATACCAGTCATAAGCTTTAGCCGAAATCTATTTCGTGTGTCTTCATTGGTTATTCACATACTCAAAGTGCATACCAGTGTATGGATCCTGCTACCCGACGAATCTATACATCTAGGCATGTTACGTTCCTTGAAAATGAATTTCCTTACTCCAAACTCAAACCCCATCACCAAATGGATCCTGCTACATTGGATGAATGGTGCAATTTATCACTTCTGATTTTTTGTCCACCATTTAATTCAAATCAAACACCCACAAAAACCTCCACTAATCTTGGCTCACATTCACCCGCCCATACTCTCCCCTCATCCTCCACAAATCTTGGCACATCTCCAACACCCCCCTCCCTTAATCCTTCCACCACGTCCTCTTCTATTGCTCCACCTCCAGACACTGCTCAAACACAAGTCATCCCTTCCAATCCTACCTTTCCAGTTCTCCACGTTCCTCCCCCCAAACATCATAAGCCCACAACAACCTCCCTCTCTCCATCTGGTGTTGTTACAAGATCCCAAAATAACATACTCAAAAAGACCCAAAAGCTCAACCTTATTGCACAAGTGTCTCTTCCAACCGAACCCAAAACTATTACCCAAGCGCTTAAGGACCCCGATTGGCGGCCGACTATGCAGCAGGAGTATGATGCTCTCTTATCCAACAACACATGGTCCCTAGTGCCTACCGCGCCCACTCAAAATCAGGTTGGATGTAAATGGGTATTTCAGATCAAGCGAAATCTCGATGGATCCATCGATCGCTACAAGGCTCGGTTAGTCGCTAAAGGGTTTCATCAACGCCCTGGATGTGATTATGCCGAGACATTCCAGTCTTGTTATCAAGCCTGTTACTGTCCGAATTGTCCTCACCTTGGTTGTATCCAAAGGTTGGTCCCTTCGACAACTTGACATCAATAACGCATTTCTTCACGGAACGCTATATGAAGATGTCTCTATGGTCCAACCCCCTGGTTTTATTGACAAGAGCAAGCCTGATCATGTGTGCAAACTCAACAAGGCATTATACGGCTTGAAACAGGTGCCCCAATCTTGGTATAACGAGCTACAACAGTATCTTCTCTGTCTTGGCTTCGCAAATTCCATCGCTGATGCATTCTTGTTCATCTATCGCCATGGTAGATTTTTGTTATATTTATTGGTGTACGTTGATGATATAATCGTCACCGGCAACGATGCTGACTTGGTCCAGCATCTTGTCCAAGTTCTCGGTTCCTAGTTCTCACTCAAGGATCTTGGACCTTTGTCCTACTTTTTGGGTGTTGAAGTTCTGCCTACAAGTGATGCTCTATTTCTTTCACAAAAGAAGTATGTCCAAGACATCTTGCTGAAAGCCGGAACGGAGTCTGCTAAGCCGGTAAGCACTCCTATCTTAGCTACTACACGCTCTTACGTGCTTCTAGAATGCCCCTTCTCTCTCCGACATATTATCGAGTCTTGATTGGGTCCCTCCAATACATTTGCCTAACCCGAATGGACATTGCATTCACTGTCAACAAGTTGTCCCAATATATGCAATCTCCAACGTCAGACCATTGGGCTGCTCTTAAGCGACTCCTATGCTATCTTGCCGGCACTATAGAGCTTGACCTTCACATCTCCTCAGGTCCTTCTCCTGCTCTTCATGCATTTTCCGATGCTGATTGGGATGGCGATCGGGATGACTACATATCCACCGCTGGTTACATTCTCTATCTTGGTCGCACTCCGATTTCATGATGCTCGAAGAAACAACGGTCAGTGGCTCGGCCCTCTACCGAAGCTAAATACAAGGCATTGGCATACACTTCTTCTGAGCTCATGTGTGTTCTCTCTCTGCTTGATGAACTTGGTATTGTTCTGCAGACCCAACCGGCTATCTACTGCGACAATATGGGGGCAACAAAGCTTGAGCTCTAATGATTAGAGCTCATACAAGGCATTGGCATACACTTCTTCTAATCCTGTCTTCCATTCTCGAATGAAGCACATCGCCCTCGCTTATCATTTTGTTCGTGAACAAGTTCCCAAGGGAACCTTTCATGTCTCGTATGTCTTGTTGTGAGCCTAATTTGCCATGTTTTACCTTAACTTTTATATCGATTTTTGTATACATTTCATGCATTTGGGTTAGAATAGTACAGATTCTATGTAGTTTACACTTATTTGCCAAATTATAGAGTCTACCATAGTTTCTGTTTAATTTCGCAGAAATCAGAGGCACTTTGGAGCTTAAAGAAAAGTCATGAAGAAGCTAAGGATGGTGTAGCCGGAAAAAATCCCACTTTTCGCCATTCATCATTCTGAATCAAGTTCTGATGTCTTCATGAGAGTTGTATCCCTCGAAAAGATCTTTCTAACGCATACTGATATCCATCAATCTGACGAACGAGGACTCGGGAAAGTGCGTTTCAAGAACGGAGCAGAATGCTGAAAGCTGACAGATCTACAGATCTACTCGACGTCGACTACATCTAGTTAAAGTCGAGTACACCAGGAGCCAGAAAGTTACACGGAGTCAAGCAGATCACTCGAGGAACCAGAGCTACTCGACGTCGAGTAAACCTACTCGAAGTCGAGTACACACGTCGAGTCCGAGTCCGAGATCGAGTTGTGCCGAGAAGATAGAATTGCTTGCAAGAGAAGATTTGTGGAATTCTATCCATCCACATGAAGATCTATCAAGTTCAAGAGGGATTTATCCACATTAGTCCTAGTTTCCTTATAGATTTATTTCCCTTATCAATTAAGTTTAATCTTGTGCTTTTAGACAGAAAGTTTTAGATATAGATATAGTTGTTCTTTCCAAGATTAGCTAGATGGAACGATATAAATAAGGCCCTAGGGGCTGAGTTTTATTCATTCAATTTTAAACACAATTAATTACTTCAAGTAGGAGAGAGAGAGAGAGAGAGAGAGAGAGAGAGAGAGAGAGAGAGAGAGAGAGAGAGAGAGAGAGAGAGAGAGCTTGTGGCTGAGAGAAGGTGGAGTGTTGAGAGACGTTTTGCTTCGATCGGTTGTAAGTTTTTGAGTTTATTTAATTCAATTTATTTTCTTGAAATTATTGATGTGTTTATTCCTGATGAAGGGCGAGTAGTCACCCAACTTCTAGGGTCGGGTGAGCCCGACGGTAACCATGTAAGGTAATGCGATAAAGGTACATTCTTTTAATGCGATTTCGTCTTCTATCCCTATGAATATGATTCTTTTGCGAAAGTTGAAGGTGATCCTTGTTTGTGTTATTGAAGCGAAAATGATCTAAATACAACTTGGATTAATTATGTGAAAAATGGTTAGTAACAATTATGGTTTATGCGAAAGCCTCTATTTTCCTATTTGCTAATAACGAAAGTTATTTGATGAAAAGACATGATCTTTTATACCTTATGCATTATTTTATATGGTTATCGTTGTGGCGTTGAAACCCTGATCTTGGAAGTCTTTTAGTTTATTGATTTATTTCCCACCAATTTCATATTTCTGTCTTTCGTTCGTTGCGAAAAGGTAAGATTTTTGGTTCTGCAGTACTCGATTTCGACCACATTTAGTCGACATCGAGTAGGTCTTAGTCGATGTCGAGTAGGTTTTTACTCGACATAGCTTGTTTGTGCTTCGTTTGCGTTTCTTTTTCCTTTTGTACTTTATTTTACAGTTTCTGTTCGACTGAGTAGTCGACGTCGAGGACACTGGTCGACGTCAAGTGCTTCCTTAGTCACTTTCGAGAGTTATCTGGAACTGGAAAGGCGGGCGCTGACACGCTTCCTCGTGGATCGATCCTGACTACCTTCTACTATAACGGGAGGAAGTCTTGTCTTTATTTGCTGAGACAGGGAGTCGGTTTGCTTTATATTTTATTTCATACTTGACACATCCTCTTGCAACAACATATATCCACGCGTGATCAGTTGGCTGATATTCTAACTAAGCCTCTCATCAAGCACCAATTTGAAGATTTAACATTCAAGCTCGGCCTGCGTCACTACAAGCCTTGCTTGAGGGGGCATGTTAATCAATCTACGCTATATGATATAATGCTGTTAGTTTATTTAATTGTTGATCCTAGCTTTTAGGATTTTGGTTAAACATGCTTATCCACTACCATAGTTGTTAGGATTCAATGCCTTCTCCTTAGGAACAACTAAGTACTTTTCGTGTTTTCAATCTGAATGAAATGCACATGTTTTCACATATTGCCTTTCATCTTATAGAGGAGAAGCTATATATCCGCCACGCCATTTCGACCTCTCGGGGCGGTTTTCAAACTTTAATAGAGTTGATCACAACGAGAGTATTGACTTTCACCTCGATTCGAGGCACTCTGAGTGCTATAGTCACAGGCACTTTTGTGTAGGTCGCGGGCTTCAACAAAGGAGTGTGAAGACATTGTCGTAAACCATAGCATTGTAAGCAATAACCTTTTTGTCGTGATTCCTATGGACAAACCCTGCAAACGGACTCTCCCGAAAGAACTTTTGTTCCATTGAAATTGATTTTTACCATTCCATTTGGTGAACATTTCCATCGAAGATTTATTTACTTCCTTGTGTTTTTGGTGTGGGTCTGCTCTTTTCTTCTTCCTAGTAAATCCTTTTGGAGTCTTCACAGTTCTTTAATTACGAACTTTATATTTACACGGTTCAAACATCGCCAATTGTAAGGTCAAACCACGACATTGGGTGTCGCAGATGCACTCCCCGGTATTCCTCTACTACCCCCTGCGACATCGTGTGCCACAATCACACACCCGAGATCCCTCTACCACCATGCACCCCCTCCCCCCGCGACACAGCATGTCGTTGTCGTACCCTATGACACCACATATCAAGTTCACATATGGCACTATATAATCCCCCTCCATGCTACCTCTCTCATGAAAACAAAAACCCTATATATCGCAACACTCTCTCTCCCTAATCGCAACACAAACAACAATCACATAACATAACCATTCTTTTTTAATTTAGATCAACAATATCTTTACTGAGGAAGATACTGAGCAATGCTTGGCTGTGGGTTCGAGGAGATCGAATGGACCAAAGGGAGGATCGAAACGCAAGAGATTTAAATCAATTACATTATCCCGCTAATTTTATGTTTAATTTATTAATTAACATATCAGTTATATTTTTTTACAGTAGGCAAGATATAGAATGCCCTGGCAATGCAAGGTTCATTCTTGATTATCTTTAAGAATGATGTTAATAAGATCCCCATGCAAGGGGAGAGTTGATGAATTACAGATCTCTCTAGTCTTTGCAATATAATCAGTTGATACATTTAACGCTCTGAAGCAATGCCTGAATTCAATGTGTTCAAATCTTCCTTTCATCAGATTGATCTTCTCAATGGTTCTCCGGATTTCCCAATCGACCTTGGAGTAGTCATTTATTGCATCTACTACTTTTAGATTGCCACCTTTAATGATCACCTTTGTAAGTCCATTGTCAATTTGCTGAACTCCTAGGTAGAAGGCCTCGACTTCTGTCTAAACAATAGATCTCTTTCTTCCTTTTCGATGAAATATGTCAATCACCTGGCCCGAATTGTCCCTAATGATGCCCCCAACATGACAATCATCAGGGGCTCTAACAAAGCCATCTACATTTAGTTTGCAGATGACATCTGGTGGTTTAGACCACCTAGAGGTTTTCCGTTTTTCTTTGTTAGGGGCCTTAATCTCCTTTTGTTTAGCTTGGTTCCCGTCCCTTATGTACTGGTGAATACGGTGCATGAAAGAGTTGTATGAGTCCAACTTGTAGTTATTGAAACTGATTTTGTTTCTCAGCTCCCAAATAGAGTGCCATATAAAGCACAACTCTTCGAAATGGGATCTATTAAGCTTAATGGAGATAAGGTCTTCTTGGATTGAATGATCCGCTTTCAAATTACTAAAGTATTTACCATTTAGATATTTACAGTTTGATATAATGGCTTTGGAAATAGGATACTCAAGCAGAATATGATGTGAATCTTCATCGGCACCTTCACACAGTACACACTAAGCTGGCACCCTCTTAAAGTGTTTATTAAGTCTCAACTTAGTTGGTAAGCCTTCCGTCGTCACCTTTCAGATGAAATTTTGGATTTTAGGAGGTAAATTGAGCTTCCAAATCCAGTTGTGATTATGGGATTTTGTACAACATGGTTTCAGATTTTGTGCGTTGATTTGGTTGAGAATTCACCATTCTTTGTTAGTTTCCAAACTAACTTGTCTGGTGTGTTCCAAGCTGGAATTGAGATTTCTGAAATGGTGCTCATCACCTAAGGTGGGAAGAAATTCCTTAACAGAGGAATATTCCATTGTTTTTTAGCAGTCAATAAATCGACCACTTTCATCTTAGGATCATTGTTTCCTAAGTCATCTTGGAGTTAGCTATTGTTTATCTAGTGGTTAGTCCATACATTAATGGTATTTCCATCCCCCGTGATCCAAAGAAGTCCTTCCCTGAATCTATCCCTTAGATGAAGGAGTCTTCCAAATTGTCAAGAAGTGTTATGTTTGTTAAACTCAAAGATTGTTTCAATTTGCAGATACTTCTCACGAATAACCTTGACCCAAATATTGAATGAGTTAGTGAGAATTTTTCATAATAGTTTGATTTGTAAACTAATATTTGTTTCTTCTACTGTTTTTAGTCCAAGACCCCCTTCTTTCTTACTTACAAGTTTTATCCCAGCTAATAAGCGGACTATATCGCTCAGAGTTGAGTTTGTTCCAAAAGAAAATTTTGTTAATTGTATCAATTTGTTGGAGAATCTCTTTTGAGAGCATGAAGTTCTACATTAAATAGTTGACCTTTGAGCCGAGGTTCGCTTGAATAAGAACTACCCTTCCTGCTTGTGATAAGGTTGAGGCCTTCCATTTTGAAAGTTGTTTTTTCAAGCTTTTTATTGCCTCTTCAAATAAATTATTCTTGACCCTAGCATTTGTGGGTATACCTAGATATTTTTCTATTCCTGAAGATATTGGTATGTTCATATCTTGAGAAAGTGAATGCGCCATATTGGTATTCACATTCCTCGAGACTTGAATCGAACTTTTTTGATAGTTGATCACCAGAATTGATTGATTTGAGAATTGGTTCAACATATTTTAGATTGTATGTAGACGCTTGTGGGAGGCAGGGGCAAAGATGAGGGTTTCGTCAGCAAAAGTGAGGAACAGAATAGGAGCACCGTTTGTAATGAGTGTAATCCCTATTAAAGCGTCATTTCTCATATTTTCCTGTATCAGCTTCCTAGCAAAATTTTCGATTACGATCACAAATATATAGGGGACTAGAGGGTCACCTTGGTGGATACCTCTTTGGGGCTTGAACTATTTACCTGGACAGTTGTTTACCAGTACTGAAAAAGTCAGAGTTGTGATGCACTTTATAACCCAGTTGATCCAAGTCTTGTGGAAACAAAATTTGATGAGAACGACTTCTATGTAATTCCAATTGATTTTATCATATGCCTTCTCCATATCAAGTTTTAGCGCTATCTATTCCTTATTACCTTTTTGCTTATGGAATGTATGAAAGACCTCATGTGCAATAAGGGTGTTATCTTGAATGGATCTTCCTTCAACAAAGGCACCTTGAACTGGGTTAATAATTTTCGGGAGGATCGTTTTGAGTCTGTTTGCTAAGATTTTAGCAATAGTCTTGTAAATGGTGTTGTAGAGACTAATTGGTCTGAAGTGATTTATGGTTGTAGGGGAGTCTATTTTAATTGGGAATAAGGGCTATAAAGTTTTGGTTTATCTCAGTCAGCAAGTTACCAGAGTGGAAAAAAGCTTTTATGGCTTCACAGACTAGAGATCCAACAATATGTTAGTATTTTGTGTAAATTCTGGGAGGTAGCCATCCGGGCCAAGGGTTTTATCTTCCGCCATGAAAAAAATTGTTTCTTTGATTTCTTTATTTGTTGGTTGTTTTATAAGATTGGCATTGTCCAATTTTGTTATTTCAGGTTGAATATGTTCTAACATTTCAGGACAAATCACATCAGAGGATCGATTGATAAATCTGTTTGAAAGTTTCGAGGTTATTTTATTCTCTATCTCTTTTTTGTCAGTTATGACGATGCCCTCTTTAGTGGTGAATGTTGAGGAGCTCTTCTTGATTTTTTTTTTAACCAAAGTTTGATAATATTTCGTATTTTTGTCTGCCATTTTAATGTGATTGATTTTAGTATGTTGCTTCGAGAAAGAGTGGTTAAAGGGTAGGATTTTATTCCTAGTATGTTCTAATATAGCTAGTTTGTCAATATCCTTTTTAGAGGTGTTGCCCTAGGGTAGTATCTGTTGAATTTGTTGGATCTGATTGTTTATCTTTGTAAGTTGGTTTATGGTGTGATTTTGATGTTCTTTACACCAGTTTTTTGTGTTTTTTAGTAATCTTTGTTTCTGCATCAGTTGGAAGCTAAAAGAGCCCGTTAGCTTATTATGCCAAGCTCTCTTAATAATGTTTTCAAATTCGTTCTTCGTTGTCCATGCCATTTTGAAACGGAAAGGCAAACCTTTATTGGATTCCCGAGTCCCAAATTGAAGAGTAATTGGGCTATGATCCAAGGAGGAAAAAGCGTGATGAATAACCTTTAAGTCTTTAAAAGTAGTCATGATATCTTGGTGTTCTAGAACCCTTTCCAATCTTTCGTAAGTGTTATTATTTGATGAGTTATTCTTCCTCCATGTGAAAGGTGATCCAACAAAAGGAACGATAATGAGGTTGAGCTCATTCTTTACTGGGATAACTCTTCTAAATCTATAGAGAGATGGCACATTCCCACCAAGCTTCTCCGTATCATTTTCAATGTCATTCAGGTCACCCATAATTATTATCGGCAATTTGTGTTTGTTAACCATTTTGTATATTTCTTCCCAAAATTCCTTTTTTTCCCTACAATGGAGGGATCACGCATGGACTAGCAAGATCGCAATGTCGATGTTATTGATCTTTGTTTGAAACATGAAAGTTTTGGCATTTTGTTCCATCACTTGAAAAAGCTTAGGCGTGCTGGATAATTTTACAAGAATCCAAATACCTCCTTTTAGACCATTTGAGTTAATCGTGTAATATTCATGAAAACCCACCTTTTTAATTTGATAGCCCATTAGCGTTTCTGACGTTTTGGTTTCAGACAAGGCAAAGATACCGAGTTTATTTTTTTTGTCTTAGGATACTTATTTCTTGCCAAAAAAGAGGTCGGCGGGATCCTCGAGCCTTCTAATATCCTATATTAATCATAAAAACTATGTGATTTTGCCCTTTAGGCTTGTTGGTTTTTTTTGTTGGTGACTCCAGATGTTGAATAATCTGTGAATCCATTCCTTTGGCAATACAACAAATACTTTGTTTTATCTATGATAGGAGTCCCAAAATGTAAACTTATATTGCCATACAAATTCCTTGATATCCTGAAATCTCGATGATTGGCATGAGATCTATCAAGGAAAGCAATAGGGCCTAGAATTCCCCCATTGCATCACCCTTGTGTCATATGAATTTTGGCAGAGAAATTTTCGAGCCTAGCAAGTGAGACATGAAAGCCACCATTTCAAGCCCATTGTTTTGTATATTTTTTAGGTGAAATTTGTTTGTACAAAGGTTTGGTGCTTCTCACCACCACCCAGCTCAAAGATGACCCGATGAGGATTTGCTTAAGTTTTATGGTAATAAGGAAACTTCCCCACTTACCTCGCTCTAACCATGTTGGATTTTCTAGAAGTTTTCTACTATAGTAGTAGTGAATCCAAGGGACAAGCAGGTCCTTGCAAACTTCAACGACCCAGGGATCAACAAGGTCAACACCCTTCTTCTTCATATGTCGCTACCTAGACCACAAGAAAGAAGTCATCAACAAATGATTTCTGCTACTGGAATTACATACCTCCCTACTGCTGCTACGATTCTTGAATAGATAGGAAGAAAGTAGATAGACATGGTCATATTTTCCTTAGAATTCTTATCAAGATGCCTTTAATTCGAAGCTTTAGATCTAAAGCTCGAGCTAGAACCGCATGTACTGATAGGGATGAGTGGGCAAGTAAGCCTAGCTCTTTTTACCTGTTTATTCCAAGATTGAACAATCTTCTTATGATAGTACAAGCCATGGTTAACATTTTGATTGATAAGAAACCCAAAATATTGTATAAGCCTTTTGTTCTTCAAATCACACGTAGTCCTTTCATGCTGATAAATATTAGAATTTTTTCCAAAGGCAGCCACAAGGACTTGGCGTCCCTAATTGTAAGTTCCTTGATTCAAAAGGGTTTTGGAGAAAGACCAACCACAACCATCAGTAAGGGAATAAAAGCCATCCTTGTAGCTTGTGTGTTTTGGGTAAAGTTTGGAATGAAATTGGTTATGTAAGATTTATGTGCAGCTCACCTCCACCCAGCTCAGTAAAGAGCCTATAGGGATTTGCTTGAGGTTTTTGACATTAATCTTAAGCTTCAAAATACCTTGTTTTACCTGGGTAGTGTATGTTGAATCATATGTACAATAATAGCAGGGAGACCGGAGGGCTAGAATGGGAAGATAGTCGACCAGGTTCCAGGAATTAGCAAGGAAAGCTTTAACATTCTTAACCTGCGACCAACTATACCACCAGACTCGAGCCATCATATAATGTGTTTATATTAGCATTAGATAACTGATAGTACAACTAGGATTCTTGGAAATATGGGGAAAACAAACAAAAAATCCATAAGCATATCATCCCTAGAGTTCATGCTATAGTACTTGAAACACAATAAATTGAAACTATAATTAAGAAATGAGAAACTGGCTCTGATAGGATAAAGAGGAATGTTGTGCCTTATTCTAGTAAGAGCTTTAGTCAGCTCACAACCCTCAAACAGAGTCAACACGAACAACCTCATTAATTATTCTTCTTTCTAGACTTCTTAGAAGCCGAGGAAGTTGCTTCAGCTTGATCATCCTCTTCCTTGCACTTACCTTGCTTAGTGTTGTTGATGAGGACTTCATCTTCTTGAGGTTTGATCACATTAGCTCCTATTTTCTTAACCATTGTGCTGTCAGATTTGAGGGAGAAAAAGGAGCCATCAAATTCCAGGCCTTCATCCACCATTGAGGGAGAAAAAGGGGCTATGGCAAAAGGTACAATGAGAGAATCGACACTCAACTTGTTGACATGTGCATTGTTGAGGTTTATCAATTCATGGATGAGCTCGGTAGAGTAATGGAGGTTATTTTGAATGGGAAGATTATGCCTAATTTCAATGGGGGCAAGATTGGCCATTTGAGAGATACCAAAATCAGTTTGATGAGCTTGGAAATTCTGGAATAGGTTGGTATCGAATTTAATCTGGTTGAATCCACCAAAAGTGTTAGCAAAAAGCTCATGGCCTTGGGATCATGGGTATTTCTTTGAGGGGTGTTAGGAGGGGGTAAGAGCCAACGGATCAACCTGTGGGTTTTCTTCAAGAATCAGATTGAATTTGTGAGGCCTTGGGGCATTGAGAGGTCATTCCTCATAGGAATGATCATACCCTCCACAACAACCATACCCCTCAGAAAAATCCTCGTACCAAACTCCCAGCCTAACAGTCTCATTGGTATTATTCCTGACATTAACAAAGGTGTTGAGTTTAAAGAGAATGGAAACATGGACACAGGCCCTAGCAAACCTTAGTTTGTTGCGAATGTTGGCTGCTTGATCCACCCTGATGAGCATGCCCACCCCACCCACTCTGAGCATATGGAAAATAGCGCCAGCAGTGTAGAATTGGTGTGGGAGTCCCGGATATGGGCCCAAACATCTGCATAGGTGGTGTCCTACTCCATGGAGTTGAAGGAATCTGTCCATGGAAACAAGGCCAACAGAGATCCTTGGACATGATAGGGTCGGTTGTTCCAAACAACAACTCTAACTTATTTGTTTGCAAACCTGAAAAGGAACCAGTCATTCCCGATGGTATCCACTCCCTAATTGCCTTTGAGCACTTTCCATTCAATCTTCATCTTTACAATAACTTGCTTGAGGTCAACATCCGATTGCACAAACCTACCAACAAGGTTGAACTCAGCCAGCTTGTTGTGCTGGTCTTTGACACTAGGGACAATGTAGGGATCATAAATTTGCACCAAGGAAAGAGGGAGTGTCTCAATAGGAGCAGCAGAGTTGATGGGTATGGGCTCCTATCGACAGACAAGTAGAGCAATTTTGGTTTTCAAGGGGCAGAGAGGGGTTTGGCTCAACCAATTGGGTGGACATAGGCATTTTTTCTAGGGAAACACAAATGCATGTGTTGTTGATGAGAGCATCATCAACAAAAGAGTTTTGTTGCTCCACGGTCAAGTAAGCAATGAGAGGGTTATCAGAATTCGAATGAAGAAGGCATGCTTCGAGATTGGAATTGTCATTGATATATATAGAAAAACTAATCAAATTCAGTAACTGAACAATAATCACGGATAGTGCATGTCTATCGAAAGGAATAAATTAGAGCATGGAAAATAGCAACTCCATCAAATTAAAGCTGCCTCTAATGTCGGAAATCGAACAAGACACTTTGAGGCTATCAACATAAAGATCCAAGATGCAAATTCGTCTAGATGCTCTTTTTTTGTAAATGATCCACCTTTGCTCCCCCCTCCTCTCCCCATCTTCACTCCGTGATTCCAAATCCGAGGAAAGGCACCTAAGAAGGGGAGGAACTTGCCGCCAAATCTTCAATTGACCACTCCTCATCTTAATTCTTCCATATTGCGCATGATTCTGCAATTAATGCGAGCATAGGTGATAATAAAATTAAGATTTGCTAGATCTTGACTGTGGCAAGAGGTTTGTGTGGTTTATGTTTTTGAGATGAGCATATGGGAGAGGCATTAAATGCTTCCCAACTCTGATTTTGTAAAGATCGGTGACTGTAAGCATAAGATTAAGGCTCATTCCTTTGCTTTTGAGGAGCCATGCTACATCATTCAAAATGGAGCTCTTTTCATTTCTTATTCCATTTGATAGGACTCCACAGCAAATTTTTGGAATATGGGCAAGAAGAAACAACATCATTTTCAATGGCAAAGAGGATAATGAATACAGAAGCACATGAGGGTGCCTGAGAAACAACTACATAATTGGAAACAATCAAAACCTATTTATTTGGGAAGATTTGGAAATTAAACAACCGAGAATGTCACCCAGATGATGTTTTTAAGGATAATTTTGATGGATCAAAGTTGGTTTCAAGTGATGCAACAACATGATTCGTGATTCAGGATCACTTTAGGAATGTTCGGGCCTATGATACCTTGGTGAGTGGTTTTATTTTGGTTGAGCCAAACTGTTGCGAAAGAGATGAGTCTAGCTCAGATTGAAGTGGAAGGAGACAATATGACTATCATCCATCATGGAGGTGCCCTCGGGAGATCGACATGGTGGTAATAGATATTCTTGTTATGATATAGGGCTTTAGTTCGACATCTTGCAATCAGGGGTGGATCCTGGACAGTCATTCCGAGGATACTTGAAGGTAAATTTTTCATTATTCCGAGAATGCTTAAAGGTAAAAAAATTTTCTTTTATAATTTTTTTTTCCGGGTTTGAAATACCCCAAAGTATTTTTGGGTATTTCTATTTTAGTTAAGTAAATGAATAAGGTTAAAATTTTAAAATAAAAGAAATTATAAGATTTTTTTATGGAATATATATATCTTATATTTTGATTCTTATTATTTCGAACATAAAATTTGGTTGATTATTATGATTTCAAGAGTGAAACTTATTTTAACTAAGATAAAGCATTACTTTTGTTTTATATAATAAAGGTTGATGTGATTTTATCGTTTTATTCATTTATTTGATGGAATACTTAAATTATTTCAATACAAAATAAATATACTTTATGATCCGAGTTATTCTATTAACATATCTTCTAATTAAAAGATATGAATAAATTTATTATTCTAATAATGAATTTTATTATAAAGTTTGAAACATTACAAGAATTCATTCGAAATAGTTATTTAAATAAAAGCAGCTATATTAATTATATATATGATTTTATCTTTTATTGTATTTATTTACTTTTACCTTTGTGTGTATACATATATTCTTTTGTTTTATTGAACCGGATGAACCGGACCAAATTAAAAAAAAAAACGAATCGGGTTCGGCTGAACCCATCTTCTTCCTCCTCCTTTCACGTTGAACACAGGGAGATGAAGCTCCAATGGTGGTTTTTAATTTTTGAACGTTTCACCTTCAAAACCTCCCCATTAAATGCTAATCAATTTCACCTTATCAAAAACGTGGACAAATCTTAAATTTGTGCAGGAACCCATCCTCAATCCCGTCCAAATTCATAAACCCTAATTCTTAAATTCAACCCAATCCGGTGATTATGTGACAGTTTCATCCAAATTGATTGAGGGCAATGAATTACGACATCAATTGGATGTTAATGGCACATTCAATTTGATCCAATCCAGTGTTTTGGAGCCTCCAATATAAATAGGGACGTTTGCCCCTTTCAACAAAATTGCACCACTACACTCAAATTCCGAGCTCTTCATCTATACCCTTGTGTTTCTTTCATCGTCAGGAGTAATCCTATACAAAAATTTGGCTAAATTACATACGAATTAAAAAAACCCCAATTCAATTTCGATCGGAGCTCCGCCGGAGAACGGTATCCACCGCTACGCCGTCGCCTCCAGCCACCGCCAAGGGAATTGCCACGCCTCCAGGATCGCGTTCCCATCACCCCCGTCCACTTCCGTGGGCCATCGCCGCCGCTGGGATTGCCGGAGTTGCCGCCGCCGCGCCACTGCTCTGCCGCTCTCCATCTGCTGCCATCACCGTGCTCGCCGCCTTCGCCGGTACCACCACCACCCAGAGCGGGCGCCGCCGAGCCGCGTCGAGCCACCATGGTCGAGCCACCATTGCTGCAGGTGAAGTGGGGGTATGCCGACTGAGAGTACACAATAGTCACACTCACAGACTTGGGAGGAAGAAGGCCTAATTACACAAACCTCCCCAAACTTTCTTCTTTTGTAAAATATGCCCTTATACCTGTTTTAAAATATATATAAAACTTATCCCAGAGTTTTAGAATGTATTCTAACTCACGTAAATTCTTAAATTCGCAGCGATGATCTCGAATCCCTACACACCCATCCCGAGACAAGATTCCCAAGAGGATGTAATTGGTATAAATTCTGACTTTATAATTAATTCAATTTTATTTGAATTAATAAGTCAATTATAGGTATAAAATATCAATTATTAAACTCTTCTTTTTGTCTCGTATTTCATGTGTGTAGAGCCGTTACTAAGTGAGTCAAACTCGTTCACAATTCTTTGAAGTCCATAGTTGGTATCGAAATCCAACAAGACGAAAAAGGCAAGTGACTTTCCGAGCCTTTCTGCTCACTTTGGTGCTTTCGTGTCTAGTTGTTTTCTTTCATTTGGTTGCTTGCCAAGTTAAATAAAATAAATTACAATTCACCTATTTTGTGTAATTTATTTAACAATCAGTTTGAATTTGTAAGATTTCTATTCGATTTCGATCATGAAATCAATCAAATCAGGATCTAGATTTCAAACAATTCAAACCCTAATTCTATACCGAAGACTAACCTTGATCCATAGCGTCTTCGTAGCGGAACCGTGAATCGACTTCTCGCCCCTTAGCCTTCTCCTTACTTTGTCTCTGATGGAAGAGACGCTCTACTGCTGCCTTTCTCTTTCACTTCTGGGACGTTCAACAACTGTCAGAGGGAGGAAGAAGATACCGTACAAAATAAAAGAAAGAAGATAACCGTTCTCTTCTTTTCTTTTATTTTCTTTTCCTTTTTTTTTTCCCTTTTAATAAATCCCATTATGTTTATTTTATGAGAAAGACAAACTTTAATATATTATAGGCAAGGGGTGAGGGAGTATATTATAAACCCCCGGATTCAATTCTTTAACCGAGACCGATCCATCACGGTTTCGACTCTTATATTAAATCCAACAACATAATATACATGGACCAAATACTCAATTAAACCTAGACACACGAGCCACATAAAATGTCTATAAACATTCTAACATTCTCCCACTTGGCTCGAGTGACGACTTGATGGCTTAATTGAAACTTTAAATGTACAACTATAATGTATGAAGTCCATATAACATTAATAATTACAGAATTAGAACTGATCGGATCATGGCGGTCATAAGTCATTGAGCGACATGATTCCTTCCATGTATCACGAAACAATCCAAACTCAGTTATTCTTTATATATGAGGATAACTATAAGCCTCAAACAACATGTCATCAAGAAGCTATAAGTATGCATAAACACCATAATGATAACATGTCTGATAATGCAGAAACATAACCATAAGTGTATATAGAAAGTGTCATAACCATAATGAGCTAAAATCATAATAGCAAGGCTCTATCAATAATGCCCATACGTTCTACATGGCCAGTGAACGCCTTGGGCGGCAAACCCTTAGTCAGCGGATCTGCGGTCATGAGATCCGTCCTGATGTGCTCAAAAGACACTCTACGTTTCTGTACTTCCTTCTTCACCGACAAGAACTTCAACTCCATGTGCTTAGCACCCCTCGAGTACTTGTCGTTCTCTGAGAAGAAGACGGCTGCGGAGTTATCACAATAAATTCTCAGCGGCCTGGCTATACTGTCGACAATCCCAAGCCCTGAGATAAAGTTCCGCATCCACAATGCATGAATCGTGGCCTCAAAGCATGCCACAAATTCAGCCTCCATAGTGGAAGTAGCAATGACAGACTGCTTTCCACACTTCCATGATACTGCCCCACCAGCTAGTAGGAACAAGTAGCCAAACGTCGATTTCCTACTATCAACGCATCCGGCAAAATCTGAATCTGAATATCCAATGACCTCAAGATGATCGGATCTCCTATATGTAAGCATGTGCTCCTTGGTGCCTTGCAAGTACCTAAGAACCTTCTTAGCAGCTTTCCGGTGGTCCAATCCAGGGTTACTTTGATATCGACCCAGCATTCCTACAACGAAGCTGATATTGGGTCGAGTACAAGTTTGAACATAGTTCAAACTCCCCACCACTGATGCATAGGGAATATTCTCCATTTCCTTTCGTTCCAACTCATTTCTAGGACATTGCATTTTACTGAACTTGTCCCCTTTCTGTATTGGAACTAACCCTGTAGAGCATTTATCCATTCCGTATCTCTCTAAGATCTTTTGAATATAACTCTTCTGAGACAGTCCCAACAATCCTTGTGTTCTATTACGGAATATCTCTATCCCAATCACAAAGGATGCCTCACCCAAATCCTTTATTTCAAAGTTCTCGGAGAGATACTTCTTTACATCATGTAACATGCCATTATCATTTGCAGCTAGCAGAATGTCATCAACATACAGAACTAAAATAACAAACTTGCTCCCACTAATCTTCATGTAGATACATCGATCAACGACGATCTCTACAAAACCATATGACGTGATAGTATCATCAAACTTTAAGTACCACTGTCGGGAACCTTGTTTTAGTCCATATATTGACTTTCTCAGCTTACACACCAAGTTTTCCTTTCCTGTGGCCAAAAACCCTTCAGGTTGGTCCATGTAAACTTCCTCCTCTAGTTCACCATTGAGAAAGGCGGTTTTCACATCCATTTGGTGAAGCTCGAGATCATAATGAGCCACCAAAGCCAAAACAATTCTCAAAGAGTCCTTCTTTGAAATTGGAGCGAAGGTCTCCTTGTAGTCAATGACGTCCTTCTGGGTGAAACCTTTAACAACAAGTCTGGCCTTATACCTTTCAATGTTCCCTTTCGAGTCTCGTTTGGTCTTAAAGACCCACTTTGACCCAACTGTCCTGGAACCTTCAGGCAACTCAACCAAATCCCAGACTTTGTTGTCACCCATCGACTGAATTTCTTCCTTCATGGCATTTAACCACAAATCAGAATTGTTACTTTCAATGGCTTTCTTGAATGAGACTGGATCTTCATCAATGCTTAAGTCACATTCATCTTCAAGAGCATACACCACATAATCATCTGAAATGGCTGATCTTCTTTCCCTTACAGATCGCCTTAGTGGTTCACGTGGCACAGTTATCTCTTCTTGTATTATGACTGGCTCATCATTTATATTCTCATGATGTGGGATTTGGACATCCTCTTGTTGTTCCATTATGTCATCAAGATGTGATACAACAACTAGCACAACAACCTTAGAAGAAACAACAGGTGAAGGAACTTCAACCCGAATTTCTTGAATGTCCACCTTT
Source organism: Persicaria tinctoria (assembly GCA_037127255.1). NCBI lineage: Eukaryota > Viridiplantae > Streptophyta > Magnoliopsida > Caryophyllales > Polygonaceae > Persicaria > Persicaria tinctoria. Next base: position 22,649,509 of record JBANSL010000004.1, on the reverse strand, counting down.
CGTGGTTCACCACTCCCACTAGTTTGACCATTCTCGATGAACCCTGGCATTGCCCGTCTCAACTATTCTCGTACTATGGTTAGGGCAATAAAACCTATACCCCTTGGACTTTTCTGGATAGCCAATGAAGAAACCACTGACTGTCCGCGGATCAAGCTTCTTTTCTTGTGGATTGTACACCCTTACTTCTGCTTGACAACCCCAAACCCGAAGGTGCCTTAAACTGAGTTTCCTTCCTGTCCACAGTTCATAAGGGGTCTTAGAAACTGCCTTACTAGGAACCCGGTTAAGCAGGTATGTCGCAGTCATTAATGCGTGTGTCCACAATGCATGAGGTAAGGTGGAATTGATTAACATACTCCTAACCATTTCAATTAATGTACGATTGCGCCTTTCAGCAACACCATTCTGCTGAGGTGTATCGGGCATTGTGTATTGCGCACAAATACCTCTACTTTCGAGGAACTTTGCGAATGGACCTGGACATTGTCCACTCTCATTGTATTTTCCATAAAACTCACCACCTCGATCAGATCTCACTATCTTTACTTTTCTATCTAATTGCCTTTCCACTTCGTCAATGAACACTTTTAGGACATTCACAGACTGAGCCTTTTCATATATGCAATAGATATATGTAACCGTACCGTGAGTAATCATCAATGAAAGTGATGAAGTACCTTTCTCCGTTCCAAGAAGGAACGTCAAATGGACCACAAATATCGGTGTGAGTTAACTCAAGAAGCTGAGTGCTTCTTGTGGCTGGTTTCTTTGTAGTGTGTTTAGTTTGCTTTCCCTTAATGCAGTCTACACACACATCAAGATCACTAAAATCCAAATGAGGAAGAATATCACTCTTCGTCAACCTCATTAACCTTTCCTTGGAAATGTGACCTAATCTTTGATGCCACAAGTAAGCTGAACTTTCATTAGATGCACTACGCTTAACTCCCACATTACTTTCAACATACATAATAGATTCAGAAAATTTAATATCAAGATTGAACCTATAAAGTGAATCAATCAAAGTACCATTACCATAAAAGTAATCATTCCGGTACAATGAAAAACCAGCATGCCCAAACTTAACATCAAAACCTAAATCCTCCAGTCTACTAACAGAAACAAGATTTCTGGCACAATAAGGTACATAGAGACAACCCTTAAGATCTATGTGACAACCAGTGTCCATGATCAATCTATACGTCCCAATGCCTTCAATACATGCCTTCATCCTGTTCCCCATGAACAAGTATTGTTTACTTCCTTTTATGGGCTGGATCGTACTGAATCCCTCTTCAATATGAGAAACATGAGTAGTCGCACCAGAATCTATCCACCAAGTATTATTAGGCACTTCCATAAGGTTCGACTCAAAGCAAACAGAACAATAATGAATACCTTTCTTGTCAAACCATGCCTTTCTTTTCGGACAATCCTTCTAGAAGTGTCCCAATTTCTTGCAAAAGAAATACTTCATTTCCTTCTGAAAACGACCTTCACTAACTTTTAGTGAAGTCTTGTCCTTCTTGTCCTTCCTACTTGGCTTTCCTTTACTGCTGCTAGCACCATTATGACCCATGAGATGAACTGATTGTTCTGTCATCTTTTGCTTTAATCTTCTTTCCTCCTGTACGAGCATGGTCGTTAACTCTTTAATGTTCCATTTTTCCTTAATGGTGTTGTAATTCACCTGGAACTGATCAAACTCATGAGGTAGATAGTTGATGACGAACTGGACAAGGAATGTCTCATTTACGTTCATCCCCATGGTCGACAACTTTGCTGCCAAATTGGACATATGCATCACATGATCGTGGATAGGCTGAGACCAGTCAAATCTCTTCGTAGTCAGCTCAGACATAATGCTGCCTACAATTGACTTGTCAGCCAGATCCGACTTTGAATACTCTTTCATTGAAAATAAGAATTCCCTTGCACTCTCTTTCATAAGGCTCAAACCCAGCCGGTTAGACCGCTCCCACGACTCATAAAATGACTTTTCTGCGTCGGAGCTAGCCTCTGTAATGGCAGGTGGTACTTCTGTAATGATTGCAAGGTCCAAGGACATAATACCCAATGTGTATCGGATCTGTTCGGACCAATCATCATAGTTGAGCCCATTGAATTTCACAACAGAGTTTGCAGATGCAAAGATATTTGATGAAGCTGCAAATAATTATACATGCTTACCTATTAGTGCTTTGAAATTTTAATACAGATTCAGAAAATGAACCTTAAAACATGTATTCAAGCAACCTTTGGGCAATACTCAAACACACATACAATCATCGATGCTAAAATATATAAACTTTAATAGACAATCACCACACACATTAGACAAATAAGCATGTTATCTTTGGATATACATACTACCCATCCTAGTTGTGGAAAATCATTTCTTTAATATTATCAACTATATTCAATGATCCACCTTTGGGTGATCTCCAAGAATTATAGTTGATAAAATCAATTATTCAATCAAACCTTAATGTCATTTAGCATCCTTTAATCATGAACAATTGACAATCATAAATCAAAGTCTAAATTTCCTTTCAACCAGGCCACTTTGGTGACTAACAAGTTCCTTTAAATTTAGACAATGAAATTAACCTACCTTAATGCATAGATAAATATCTTTTCTAATGCGATTAAACCATATAACGCATATAACTTTTATACATTTTAGGTTAAACCTAAACCTACTGTAATGCCGATTCCAAATCAAGCCACTTTACGTTTATGAATTATAAACTACAATACATGAGTTTGGCAATCAAGTCAGACTATAATTCAAATCAATCTCAATTAATCGGCATACAATTACGACGCCCAATTCATCACTTAATCGCAAAGCAATTCAGTGTACATATATTAGTGCCGATATTAATATTACACTTTGCATGATATAAGCAAATTCAACATTTCATGAGTTTTGCTAATCAAGTCAACCGGCGGAACTCAATATCAATATTCGGTCGGCAATTCACTAATATCGGCAGATCCTTCATCCGAATTTGCCAAAACCGTACACAGATGGTACCGTAATGTACTCTATTAATGGTGAATCGCAGAAATCTAAACCCGTTCTGATACCAAATGTAAGATTCCTATTCGATTTCGATCATGAAATCAATCAAATCAGGATCTAGATTTCAAACAATTCAAACCCTAATTCTATACCGAAGACTAACCTTGATCCATAGCGTCTTCGTAGCGGAACCGTGAATCGACTTCTCGCCCCTTAGCCTTCTCTTTACTTTGTCTCTGATGGAAGAGACGCTCTACTGCTGCCTTTCTCTTTCACTTCTGGGACGTTCAACAACTGTCAGAGGGAGGAAGAAGATACCGTACAAAATAAAAGAAAGAAGATAACCGTTCTCTTCTTTTCTTTTATTTTCTTTTCCTTTTTTCTTTTTCCCTTTTAATAAATCCCATTATGTTTATTTTATGAGAAAGACAACCTTTAATATATTATAGGCAAGGGGTGAGGGAGTATATTATAAACCCCCGGATTCAATTCTTTAACCGAGACCGATCCATCACGGTTTCGACTCTTATATTAAATCCAACAACATAATATACATGGACCAAATACTCAATTAAACCTAGACACACGAGCCACATAAAATGTCTATAAACATTCTAACAGAATTTGGCAAGTAAAATTGGGTAAAGTTATTATTTGACCTTAATATAAAATAATAACATGGTTTACCCACCATTTCTTTAAAGCATGATTTATTATTGTTCTTTCATGCTAAAATAGTTAGGTATGGAACATGTTATTTCGGTGATGTTTCCATCCGTTATTTTATTTTATTTTATTTGGTAACCATGTTACCTTTAAATAATATGGATTACTTTTGTATTGTGTGATCACTTAAGATATGTCATTAATCAATAGTGAAAAGGTGAGGATTGCGTGTTACGATCGAAACTCAATTGAATCAAGATCAGTGCAAGTAAAATGTATCAAGCAATGCAAAGCAAAGTGAAAGTAATGTGTGAAGTAAAGTGAAAGTGATATGGTAGAGTCGGGTCGGAGCCGTTATTCTCTGATCTTAAAGTTTCATGAAACTAACACATTCCGAACGCGCATATATTATCTATCGGAATGTTACACTACCAAATAAAAAGGTTTTAGGTCGTTATCCGCTATTGAGAGCGGGACCGGTATCCTATGATTGTTAATTAATTAAGAGTTGTGTGTTGAATGAAATGTGTAACACTGTAACCTATCAAAGTGCTAAAATGTGTAACGTTATATAAAGTTGTACGTTCAAGCTATTCAACGTGAGGAAAGTGAAGTTGTGTTCAAGTTATTCAATGTGAGGAAAGTGAGTGAAGTGTGTGATAGACATTTGGTTTCATAGTGATCACAATTAATTCAAGTTATATCATATCCCATCTGTACTCAGGATATGGTTCTTAAGGGTGTTTGTCACCCACTTCTTATGTTATTCAATCCTTCAGGATTATCCGTGTCATAATAATTGTGTTGTCAAATTTTTTTATCCCCTCTAAAATATTCTAATTAATAATCACATTCGGGTTTAAATTCATACCATTAAAGGTCAATGAGTATAAACCTGAAGAAGTCCCAGCTTTCGAGCCATCACTTGCTAGTTCTCGCGAACTAACCGTCCTTTGTTAATTTGGACGGCTAGGGGTTCATTGTCTTCATACAATACCCCACTCTCCGGTTCGCAGGTTAAGGTCAAGTCTCCGAAGAGAAGTTTAAGAAGAGTAAGAAGACATTTTATTTTCAAGATTTAATTATTTAAAGTTCTTAGAAAATATTGTATAAACGTTTATGTCTTTATTTTTACAAAGTCTTCCGCTGTAATGGTTTGATGTATCAGATATTGTAATTTGAATCTTGGGTTTATATATAAAAACAGATTTATAATACTTCAAGTCTTCCGCTATTTGCATTTTATTTTGTTATCATCTTGTTTATGGGAGCATGATAGCATGTCCCTACAAGCCTAAGGTGGTTACGAAGACATTAAAGTTTGAGTAATCACTGGCGCTGGAACATTCCTTCGTTTACAGAAGGGGGTGTTACAGGGTTGGGGATGCTTGACAGAAAATATTAAAAATTAACACTTTTTTTTTATGCTTGAGCATCCCCAAGTTAACATAAGGTTCCGCCACTACTTGCAATCATATCTTAAGGACTCAATCAGGCGGCGAAAAGGTACAAAATTTTGTTTTTTTTTTCTTTCGAGATGGTGCTTCTTGCTCACACAAAGCTCTCTACTCTTGTCTATAAGGATATCATTATTTTGCCGTACCTTAACTCTTACAGTACCTTTTTAGAAAGAAACTTAAGATGGAGTTTTAAAAAAAACTTTATTGGTAGATTAGGATAAATATTAACCGTAATAATAGTTAATGATTAGATTAATTTTTTTTCTCTCTAATTTTTTCAAAATTATTTTTAAGGTTCACTCATTTTAGGATGGTTTTTTTTTCTAAATGTAAGCATAAACTTCACTGGGTAAATCTTTCTTGATCATGCTACGACTCAATATATGTGATATGGCCCAGTAAACCATATAAAAAAAACCCCTTCCAGGGCCTAAAGAACGCGCTAGCCACGCGCCCCCATTCCCCTTTGCTATCCCAAATCCCTAATCTGAACTAATTCTTCTTCATCTCTTCCAATTTCGACTCCAATCTAAGCCAAATCGGCTACTGTTTCGCCGCTTCTTCCCATCCCGTGGTCAATTTCTGGGATTTGTCCCTTTGTGCCTGTGTTTTTTAGGATGCAGATCAATGCTCGTTCGCCGGGGTCGGGGTTTGTAGTCGTTCTTCGCATCTCCGACCTCGAGTGGACATCCATGGTTCTAGTGATGGTGTTCTTGTGTCGAGGTAATGAGAGGGTGGCGAAAAATTTTAGAAAAAGAAAGAAACTGGTGTGCTGGTGGGGGTGGTGTTGTTCCGGTATGGGGACTGGTCTATAGAGGCTTGTCGTAGCTGGCCCTGCTCGACGGTTCTTTCGTGAGAGGAGGAAATGGGGCTGCAGTTGGGGGCGAAGGGGTGGCTCCTGGAGGCTGAGTGTTTGGTGGCGGCAGGCGTTTGGGGCTACCATCAGGGTGGCTTATGGTGGCAGAGGGTTTGGTTTCATCAAACCACCGTTTCTCGGTGTCTTAAAAAAATCGTGAAGGAGCCATGGGCTTCTTCATCCTCTACCCCCGAAAGGGCCCTCTGAAATTGATGGTTAAACAGGTGCCTGAAGGTTCTACGAATCCAACTGTCTTTGTTTTGCTCCTCATGGCATCGAAATCATTATCCTTGCGGATTGTGCGCACCCGAAAGGGTCATGAAAGAACTACAGTTAAATCCGCTTCTGCAGCTCATACAAAAGTTAATGATGTGAAAGTGCCTTCCATGGCCAACCCAACAGATTTTTGGAGGACTGATAAGGCTGCAACCATTCGGGTAAAAATATGTTTCATATCCTATTGGCTTTCATTTCTTGTATTTCTAACCCAGGATTATATTCTTACTAATGTACTGGGTTCGGAGATGCACTGCTTCATGAAAAGCACCCATTGCTTCTATGAGGTGGTAGGAAACAATCACGACTCTCAATTGATGTTTGCAATTTGCCTAGAACTTGAAGTTTGGGCTGTTATGGACGACAACCTCGTCTTTCTGTCAATGATATTTTCACCGCCATTCTCCCATTGCTGTCCGCAAGCTCGATACCAAATTAACCCCGAGAAGATTGGGATCGTTCCACTGTCATGTTGTTTAGCTTGTGCAGTTAGTGCATCAATCAATAATATGCATTTGTATCATGAGGTTTCAAATGCTTTATGTATATTCTGGTTTGTCTGCTTGCAAAATTCTTTTATTGATGTGTTGAAAAATGTGGTTAAACCTAATGTAAAAGCTTTAATGGCTACTAAAAAAGTTTACTGGTTTGAGAACCTAGTTCTCTTTCCTTCCAAATCCCGTATGGGCCCAAATCCTCTTTGCGAGGCCAAACAACCTTCGATCAATATGGATCGATTAAATAACCTTTCATACTATGTCGATATAGATTGTCTTTGTATCATGTTGTTGTATGTGCATTCACTGCACTTAGTTATGAACATATGTGATTTTAATGTAAATCCGCTCGCTTTCTATTTGATATTGGCATCCTCCATAATTATGCAATCTATAAACTATCCAATGGATTACAAGACTCAATCATGGGTGAACTTGTGGGAGAATGATATGGCTGCCATCTTACATTGTGTTATGATTAAGCAGTACCCCCCCTTCATTGTGTTCTTGACTTTGGGCTTGGTTACCTCATTTAGATTAATCTCTAATATAGACTCCTTGATGTTTTATTTGGCTGGCACAATTGTTGGCTTTGTGTCTCATTTAGTTAACTACGTTTTTAGTTGCACTTAGCTTATTAAAACACAAAATAAAACTACTTTGATGTCGGATATCATGCCCCCTCACAAAAATTATCTCCAAATCAGTTTTCCGCTACACTCTCTTGGTGTGAGGTCTCTTAAACCTTGGCCTCACACCCCTGGCAGTTATATATGAAAATCACTTACTGGAATTGCAGAGGTATTAAGAAAACAATTTTTTGGACGGAAATTGATAGCAAGTGCAAAAATGAACATATTCAAATAATGGCATTAGCGGAAACTAAATCAGAAACCATCCCTGAAGACAAAATTTGGAAAGCGGCTGGTTTTGACGAGGCTATTTGGTCACCTGCTTCCGGTCGATCGGGTGGTCTCGGTATCCTTTGGAAGTCCTTCCAATTAACAAATGAAATCATTACAGTAGAAATTCACCTCCCCCGAATCATAGGGCTTAAATACGAGAATATTAATGATAGATTCATGACTCTACTGTTATTTGTATACGCGCTGTCGGGTCCTCAAGAGAAAGACTCGTTTTGGGAAACCTTAACATCCATTGTGAGGGATTCGTCCATTCCGTGCATTGTTCTGGGTGACTTGAATGAAATTCTATGTAGTGAAGACAAGTTGGGTGGTGCTAACCTTCGTTCGGCTCGATTCACTAGACTCCTACAATTTAAAAATGATTGCGCTATGCTGGATTTACCTACTTTCGGGAACCCATTCACTTGGAGAAAGAACCCTGATGACGAAAACACCATTCGCGAAAAATTTGACCGTGTGCTTGCTCATCACCAAATCATTCAAACATTCCCTAACTTAATTACTCATAACGGAGCATTCTCATCATCTGACCACTGCCCCATTTCAATATCTCTTGAGTGTGGCTCGGTTTTCAATGCGCCTCCGTTCAAGTTTGAGAGTGTTTGGCTTCAGAGGAAGGATTTTAGAAACATAGTTAAACAATCTTGGCGAGCAAATTGTCCGGGCTCGACTATGTATCAGCTGATTTTCAAACATAGAATTCTAAAGAAGAAAGCTAAGGAATGGAATAAACGAACCTTCGGAAATATTTTCCGCCAATTAAATGAGGTGGAAACTGAACTTCTCAAGATTCAAACTTCGGTTTCGGGAGGTAACAATAGAGAAAAGCTTCTCATTACAAAGAAGGAAAAACTACTTCTTTACCAAAAAACTTTTTGGAACCAAAGAGCCAAGACAAAGCATCTTAAACTTTCTGACTCGAACACAACTTACTTTCATCGGGTTGCTTCGGGTCGGAGACATAGGAAACAAATCCGCAATATAACTTCTGCTGAAGGAACCTTGATAATAGGAGAAGAAAATATTAGAAATGAAATTAAGAGTGATTTTGAAAAAAGATTAAAAAAGGAGCCGATTGATGATAGACTCCTACAAGAAATGTTAAATCTAATCCATCCTTCAATTACCCCTGACGAAAATAATTACCTTATTCGACACCCATCTAATAATGAAATTAAGGCAGCTGTTTTCAGCCTTGGAAATAACAAATCACTAGGCCCAGATGGCTTTACAGCCGAATTCTATAAGAAATACTGGGACATTGTTGGCTTATCTGTCATTAGAGTTGTAAAGAGTTTTTTCCACTCTGGTAAAATTCTCAAACAAATAAACCATACGTTCATATCACTACTGCCAAAACGGGATAACCCTACCAATACCAGTCACTACCGCCCAATCAGTTTGTGTTCTATTTTATACAAAATCATTTCAAAAATTCTGACAGAAAGAATCAAAACAATTATCGGTAAACTAATTCACCCACTACAAGGTGCTTTTGTGTCGGACAGAGCCATCCAAGACAATGTCCTAATAGAACACGAAATCATCCACTCCTTCAGATCGCGCAAGGGTTGGGAGGGATGGTTGGCAATAAAACTTGACATGGAAAAAGCTTACGATAGAGTTGATTGGAACTTCATAAGAAAGGTTTTAGAAAAATTTGGGTTCCACCCTACTTTGATTACGTGGATTATGGAATGCGTAACGACTGTGTCCTTCTCTGTACTAGTCAACAATGGTCCTACTGACATGTTCTTCCCCTCTCGTGGCATGCGTCAAGGGGATCCTCTATCCCCTTTCTTGTTTATCTTAGGGGCAGAAATTTTAGCTCGAAAACTCTCAGCAGAAACAAATATGGAAAACAATCCAATTGGATTTTCCTTCGGTAGGAGTGGACCTAGGGTCCCCTTCCTATCCTTTGCCGATGACATCATTATTTTTACAAAAGGCAGTGCTGCCGCGGGACAGAAAGTTAGGGATATAATTGATTCATACTGTATAGTTTCTGGACAAAAAGTCAATTACCATCAATCTAGCTTCCAAGCTACAAAAGGCATTGCAAACTCTAGGATCTCAGAACTTAGCAGTTGCTTAAGTATTACACATGAAAACTCATTAGAAAAATACCTTGGATTTCCGATTATTAACGGCAGAGTAAACAAACACACTTTTGAAGACATCATATGTAAATCTAAAGAGCAACTAAGTAAATGGCGAGCTAATGCTCTATCACAACAGGGACGTGCAATCCTCATTAATACAAACTTATCGGCCAAACCGTTGTATACAATTCATAACTTTTTGTTACCCTCGTCAATACATAAAGATCTTGACCAGATTAACAGAATGTTCTTTTGGAATAAAGATATACAACACCGCCCGCTTATTAGCTGGGATAAGATTTACAGACCGAAAAAATAGAGGGGAATTGGGCTTAGGAAATCAAAAGAGATGAATGAAGCCCTTCAAATGAAACTACTCTGGAAAATATTGGCTGAACCAGAAAATGTCTGGGTGTCTCTCATTAAATACAAGTATCTTCGTTCAGCTAACATCCTTGAATACGTAAAAAGTGGAGATTCTTAATGGCAATGGGCCAAACTGACAACTCTTATAGATAAATTTAAGACTGACCTTATTTGGTCAGTAGGAAATGGTTCATCTATCAAATTTTGGACGGATAATTGGATTACAACAAGCTCTCTGCTATCTAGGGAGGATTGCCCCCAAATTACCAACATAGAAGAAACTGTAGTGACTATATTTTAGGTGGTAGATGGTGGACGGAAAAACTTAGCAATACATTACCAAATGACGTAGTCAAAGAAATTCTGGATATTCCACTTCCCGTTTCCCCCTTTGAGGATCGATTATACTAGTGGCCTGATAGGGCTGGTTGGTTCACCACGTCAAGTGCATATAAGCTAATCACAGCTCAATCCTCACTAAGCATAGACAATAAAGCTTGAATATGGAATGTGGACATTCCGCCTAAGATCAAAAATTTTCTATGGAAAATTTGTCAGAATGACCTCCCTACTGCCTTTAGGCTGGCTCAACGTGGGACTTCTGTACCTTCCACCTGTCAACTGTGCAGTTGAAGATGACGTTCGCTTCTTACTAGAATGCCCATATGTGCGCCCACTCTTTCGCTTACCTACACACGTAAACTCAACTATATCCAGTATAATAAGTCATTCACGGGAGATAAAACCTATCTTTTCATTCATCGGAAACAAGGTTACATCCGTTGACAAGGTGGAGCTTGCCTTTTCTTGGTGGACGGCTTGGTACATTCGAAACCAATTTGTTTTTAGACAGGTCCTCATACCTCATAGAGAAAGTTCATTAAGTATTATTAAAACACATAAGGAAAATTGGAGTAAAACAAATCACTTTGAGCATAGCTTGGATGAGGACTTCCCCTTACGCACACGAATCTCCAAGCATTCAAGGAAGAAAAGAAAGCATGGTAACATTACTTGGCGAAAACCCCCTAGGGGAACTTTCAAGTTAAATTTTGATGGATCCACAATTTCAAACAATGATAGCACGTCTGGAGCCGTAATCCGGGACTGGGAAGGACATCCGATACACATCTGCTATAAAAAACTTGGCAAGCAAAGTCCTTTGAAAGCGGAAACGCTTGCTCTTAAATTGGGAATCCAAAAGGCTCTACAACTCCGTATCAATAAACTCCACATTGAAGGTGACTCTATGATAATTATAAACCATCTAAATAAAACATCTACATGTCCTTGGGAAATCGAACTGATTCTATCAGATGTCAAATTTCTACTGTCGACTTTGAAAGAAGTTTCCTTCTTTCATGTTCCCCGATTAGGCAATAGAGTGGCTGATAAAGTTGCACACTTTTGCCACTCTGTCTGGGGTGTCGATATTAACAACGATTCTGGTCTTCTTGACCTCATCCGTAAAGATGCCATCGGATAGAGCTCGCTCGTCCGAATTCTTTCCTAATAAAAAAAAAAAACAAAAAAACTTCACTGGGTGAAGACTTGACATAAAAAAAAAATGAAGATGTTTCCAAGATATTTCCATGATATTTCCATTTTCCAAGGTCCCATAATCAGTGAACTTCCTTCATCATAATCCCTTGCAAAATTAAGTTGGGAGTGAATTTCTGATCTTTTTCTCTCATTAAAAAATTTCACAATTTTTTCCCTTTTAAATCCAATATCTTTCAGTTGAATAAATATTCCACTATAAATTGTATTTAATTGTTTGATATTTTTCCAAGTAACTCATGAGGGAAAAAAATCTTATAAGTTATAAATGCTACAAGCCATTAAGAGGTGTTTTGGTAGTAGGTAAATCATTTATAGAAATAAAATATACATGGCATCCGCAGTGGTTAGGTGGCATGCTATGGATATAGATGAATCTACCCCATCTATCTAGCACTCTATTCTCAGCATATTCCCGCCCCTAACAAATTCAGCAATTGAATGATACACTCCCAGATTTGCAAGTTTCCAAGACCATGAACCAACTAATGTAATGTCAACATTAGAATCTAAATTAAATTATAATTTAGATAAAAAAATTTTTTGATGGAACTTGATAATTTTTCCAACCAACTACATATATACTCCCTCCGTCTTAAAATTTTAAGTCGTTTTAAAATTTTATACAAGTTTTAATAAAACACCGACCCCTCACTCAACATCATCATTCCATTAACTTTCTCATAAATTTTATTATTTTTTAATACCCACTACATTTTTTAACCAATCAAACTCTTAAAAAAAATCAACAACACACAAACTGATACGAAGCATTACCATCCATATCTAAAAAACCTAAAATGACATTTATTTTGATACAAGAATAAAGAGTTAAAACGACCTAAATTTCGAGACAGAGGGAGAATCATATCATAAGTGAAGTCAAGATAAATTGTAAATCTCCGTGATTTAAATACAAAACTCTATTGAAATAGATAAATGCTACAAAAACAAATTAAAAAAAAATCAAATGATAAAATTTAGGTGAATTTTTTCAATATTGATGAATAAATTAAATTAAATTAAACTTATTTTTAAAATGAAACTAGAAAATATATCAATAGTATGAAATAAAAATAAAAATAAAAAAGAAAACAAAAAGAAACGAGGGGAATTTAATTTAGATTCTAAACATATGCCATGTTTGAAGAGGTGGACCGTGGACGGCATATGGAAACGTTCAAATGCATATGTAGGTGCATCAACTGCCTTCTCCTTCTCCTTACAAGGCACTGGATCGGTCGCATTTTGACTGTATGCTAAACCAAACAAATCCCACCGGCCTCTCCCCCTCTCTCTCTCAATTTCTATCGCTATAAGTATAAATCCCCATTGCCACTTCCACACATCTCCCCCAAATCTTCTCCCTCCTTCCTGCTTTTGAGAATCTCAGAGGCCCAGAGATTCATCACACACCACCAATGGCTCTCGCTAATCCCTCCGCTCTCTCCTCCCAATCATCGGCCTTCCATTCCCAATCCCAATCCCATTCCCTCCTCCCGGCATCCAACGCCTCCATTTCCAATTCATCCTCCCTTCTCCCCGTTTCTAACAAATCCGCGGCAAACCGCCACCGCCCCCTCTCCGCCGTCCACGCCTCCGACCCCTCCAAAACCGCCGTCCAGCCCAAGATCGCCCCAGCCCCCGCGTCTACCCCCGGTAAATGGGCTCTGGATAGCTGGAAATCCAAGAAGGCGCTCCAGCTGCCTGAATACCCCGATCTGAAGGAGGTCGAGTCGGTCCTCAAGACTCTCGAGTCCTTCCCGCCCGTTGTCTTCGCCGGGGAGGCCCGGAGCCTCGAGGAGCGCCTCGCTGAGGCCGCCATGGGCAATGCCTTCCTCTTGCAGGGTGGGGATTGCGCCGAGAGTTTCAAGGAGTTCAGCGCTAACAATATCAGGGACACTTTTAGGGTTCTTCTTCAGATGAGCGTCGTTCTCATGTTCGGTGGCCAAATGCCTATCATCAAGGTTTGCAATTTGTTCACTACATCTGTTTCTCTCGCAATTTGATTCCCATTAAGGTTTAATTTTTCTCTGAATTGCTTCGTACTAAACTCCGTTGTTCGGATTCTGAACCTCTGATTGACCTCAGCTTCATGATTTGCTAACTGAAATCTATTAAACGATCATTGCAGAGATTTAAAAATAAAAAAGGTTATCATAGGTTTGATGAGTATCTTATCTCTAGAATCACTAGCAGTGGCATGAGAGATGCGATGTTTGTTCAGATCTAATTGTTAGTGTAGGAGGAAGTTGATTAGATAAATCTAATGGTTGTAGGTTGGAAGGATGGCTGGCCAGTTTGCTAAGCCGAGATCAGACCCAATGGAGGAGAAGGATGGCATTAAGTTGCCTTCTTACAAGGGAGACAACATCAATGGTGATACCTTCGATGAGAAATCGAGGATCCCGGACCCTAACAGGATGACTAGAGCTTATTTACAGTCTACAGCAACCCTTAACCTCCTGAGGTCGTTTGCGACCGGAGGTTATGCTGCTATGCAGAGGGTTAATCACTGGAATCTCGACTTTGCCGAGAACAGTGAGCAAGGAGATAGGTAAGCACTTCTCAGCTCAGAGTCGGTTTATCAAATTATGTTTTTAGTGGTTGTACCTATAAGTCTTTTAGGCCTAGTGATGCTTCTAAATCTTACTTTATCCAATGTTGATATTTGGTGTGAAAAGGTAGTTGTTGACTTTTCAGTGTATGTATGTGTGTAACGGTACGTAACATAGTTTTGCGCCTCCATTACGCGACAAAATGTAGCTAACATCTGTGCAGCTTCATAGTGTGTGCTTTTTGCTCTTGATTTTGTGATTCTTGAACTTGTCCCTTTCTGTTTCTCTTTTAATCTGTGTTTGATTTTGTTTTAGGATGCGACATTTAGTGTGCAGTTCATACTTGTAGTCGGTCTTTTGAAGGAATAATTACTATTACTTGTTAAAATAGAACTGTCAATATCCTTACTCCTAACTCTAATGGTTTATCTCAATAGGTACCAAGAACTGGCTAATAGGGTGGATGAAGCATTAGGATTCATGGCTGCTGCTGGACTTACAGTTGATCATCCCATAATGACCACCACTGAATTCTGGACATCACATGAGTGCTTGCTTCTGCCTTATGAACAGGCACTGACCAGACTGGATTCAACATCCGGCCTCTACTATGATTGCTCAGCTCACATGGTTTGGGTTGGGGAGAGGACTCGCCAACTTGATGGAGCTCATGTGGAGTTCCTTAGAGGAATCGCAAACCCTCTTGGTATTAAGGTATATCATCAACTCAGAGGCGCTATCTGTCTAGAAAACTAGATTGTTTTAATACCGGTTGCCAATCAAATTTTATTCGAGTGCAGGTGAGTAACAAAATGGATCCCAATGAGCTTGTCAATCTTATTGAGATCCTAAACCCTCAAAACAAGCCTGGAAGGATCACAATTATTGTTAGAATGGGTGCTGAAAACCAGAGAGTCAAGCTTCCTCATTTGATTAGGGCAGTGCGCCGGGCAGGACATATTGTCACATGGGTTTGTGACCCAATGCACGGCAACACCATAAAGGCGCCTTGTGGGCTCAAGACGCGTGCTTTTGATGCAATCTTGGTAAGATTTCTTTCATACAACTGCCTAGTATATCTTGCATATAGTATCATCCATTCAGTTAGTCGTTTACGTTTTCTTGCACATATACCTAACCAAAACAGTTAAATGTTCAGAATTTAACATTCGTCGTCTAGTTTTCTCTAAGATTGAAATCCAGTGGAAGCACTTTAGTGGGGTCTAAATTTTTAGCCAAAAATTGATGATTATAAAGTTGTCACGTGCTTTCCCATGTGTGATAATTGATATGGTAGGTGAACTTTCGGAATCATGACCAACCCAATCAATGTTATTGTTATATTGTGACCTTTGTGATCAATGATATGCTTACGTTTCCCCTGCGATATTGTGGCTCAAATCACTTGGTAGATGTAACATGCGCGTCGAATTGTATTATATGCACTCGTCCAGTTCAAGTGGCGGCAAATCCCCTTGCTATTATGGAGACATTAAGTGCTGTAGACACCATCGTTTAACAGTACCCAAGCAATAGAACACCTACCACAAAGCATTGTAGTAGGCAAGAAATGTAATTAATAAAGACCTTCGGAATAGTTTGTTCTCTAAACTGTAATGCTCTTCTTTTGATAGAATGAGGTGCGGGCCTTCTTTGACGTGCACGAGCAAGAAGGAAGCCACCCAGGAGGCATCCACCTGGAGATGACCGGACAGAATGTGACTGAATGCATTGGTGGGTCCAGGACTGTGACCTTTGACGACCTGAACTCCCGCTACCACACCCACTGTGACCCAAGGCTCAACGCTTCCCAGTCTCTGGAGCTGGCATTCATCGTGGCTGAGCGGCTTAGGAAGAGAAGAATCGGAACCCAGCGCCTCCTTTCTCTCAGCTTCTAGATGTACCTGCAGTGGTTGATGCAACATCAGTTTGATCATGGCATTTCCTTTTCACCTTGTTAGTATGTTGGTTTGCTTGGTATCCTTCTATATGCACGTGGTAGTAGAAAAAACGTATTTATTTTAGGGTAGTAAGTCTTTCCTACAGATTGAATCCAGATGTGATGTAGTGTTGTTTGTTCATCCTCTATTCGTAATTATCAGCTCAAGGAGGAGTTGTGATGGCATAAGAACTAATAAGAATGGAGGTTTGAGGAAATGGAATGCATTCACATTTACTGGAATTTGATCCTCTTTTACTGCTGTGCTGTGCCAGTACCAATCAAACTTGTTGTAGAGTTGCCTGGGGTACAAGCAAACTCTAGCACGCGCTGCCATGGTGCCACCAATGACAGGCTATTCATTTACTCGTTTGATCTGCCTCATGCCTTTGCGAAAGATGCACAAAGTTATCTATTCGTCGAGTTAAAACTACTCAGTATATAACTCTAATTAACAATGAACAAATCATTGTACTATTGAACTCTTTTATTTTTTATCGCTATTTTGTAGTATTGAAAACTCAACGTCGTGTGTTATACAAGTTTGTGTCATTCATTATCATTGGTTATTAGTATGCCCTACCCTGGTCGAGTCAGTGTCCTGCAGTTAGATGTCACGCCCAGTCTATTTTTTCAGTGAGGGTTGAATTAGTTGGGGATGTGGTTTTTGCGCTAACCCCTTCATGGCAACAGGAAGCGTTGAAGCGCAGGAGCCCAAAGGGTCACGTGACCTATAACCACACGGCACACTCCCAAGTTTTTTTTTTTTTTTTGAAACGAAAAGAATTTGGCTGAAAGGATAAACCTAGGAGCCAGGAGCATCCAAGAGGATGAAATCACGAAGCTTAGAGTCGTCAGGTGCCAGATGGCTATGGAAGTCAACGTTTAGGTGCGATAAAAGGTCCGCAACACGGTTAGCTTCCCGATAGACATGACGAATCTCTACGGAACTGAAGAAGCCAAGCGTGACTAGACTGTCTGAGACAATCATATCAGAGTCACCTGTTGGCTGTCCAACACCTTTAAGACTGTTAATGATCGTAAGATTATCTCCTTCGATCTCTAGTCCTGTTATGTTTAGTGTACGGGCTGCCTGCAAGCCCTTCCAAAGCCCTAGACCCTCAGCGCCTGAGACGGAGGAGAAGGGGGAAGGCCCAGCTCCATAGTATACTGGTTCTCCTTTATAGTTTCTGATGACAAACCCATAGGAACCATAACGAAATGATCACATAGCACCATCGAAATTTAACTTGTAATTCCCGGGTTTCGGTGGGACCCATTTAGCCTTTTTCCTTTTTGGATCGGTTTTTGTTGCTGGTTGTTGTTTCGGTGTGCAGTGGGCTTCTGTACCTTCCTCTAGATTTTTTGTCGATTTCCACATGAACATTTGTTCTTTTGCGAAGGATAAAATACTTCTTGGGTCTGGATTGATGTTATCAAAAAGTGTTTTGTTCCGAAAGTACCATATGCTCCACCAAGTAAAGGCGAGCTTAGTGAAACGATCCATTCCTATTTTGCTTCTGATTTGCTGTAGGGTGTCGTTAATTTGAGTTCCTTGTGCAAAGCTTGTGTTTATGGCAAGAAATTGAGATGGGTCCATCCAAGTAACAACATTTTGCGTAATCGGGCAGGACCATAGAAGGTGAGTAAGGTCTTCATAGTGAGAATCACATTGTGGACAAGTAGTCGGAATGCCAAACCCACGAGAAGCAAGTCTAGCCGAGGTAGGCACTCCGTTTTTGGTGATTTTCCAAATAAACGTCTTAACCTTAGATGGTGCGTCCATATGCCAGATCCAACTCATATCAGATCTGTGATGTTGTTTCCCAGCATCGATCATATCAATAGCCGAGCTAGTGGAGAACCATCCATTACGGCTCCATTTCCAGTACAACCTGTCGATATGGATGTGCTTGGGTATCGGAATTGTGAGGATTGAATCAATTATTTCATTGGGTATAATGTCTTTAGTTTCGTCCCGTAGTTTCCCTGCATCCCAAGTCTTAGTGTATGTCAAAAAGTGTTGGATTTTAGTGTTTATATCTATTTGTTGGGTGTCAGATATTGTGTTAATTAGGGGGGTGTCTCCGAACCAGTGATCCGTCCAGAAATTGATGGAATCACCACTGCCAATTGACCATTTGATTCCTTCCTTTAATAATGGTAGTAGTTTGGTTAATTGTGTCCATTTCCAAGATGCGCCGCTTTTTCTGTGGTAATTAAGTATGCTTTGTCCTTTTAGGTATTTTTCGTTTATTATGGAAACCCATGGGTTACAAGGCTCCGCAAGGATTTTCCACAGTAGCTTCAGTTGTAATGCTTGATTCATGTCTTCTGATTTTCGGAGGCCCAACCCCCCCATTTTCCTTTGTTTTGCAGATTTCAAGCCAACTTATAAGCGGTTTATGTGACGGTCCTTTGTTCCATAGAAAATTCCTGTTAATCCTATCTAATTCCACATGTACTGATTTAGGAAGTAGGAAGCATTGCATTAGGTGCAGTGGTTTAGCTGAAAGTGTTGTTTTGATCAGTGTACACCTACCCGCCTGCGAAAGACAGTTAGCCTTCCATTTATTTAATTGGGCCTTGGTGGTGGTTAAAAACTCTTTGAAGTCCTCTTTTGTGGTGCGACCACTAATAATAGGACAACCCAGGTAGGTTCCTAGATTTGTTGTGTACTGAATTTCAAGCTCATTACGGATAGTAGTTTTCTGGGCTGCACTGGTATTAGGGGAGGTTTGAAAATTCGACTTGTTTCAGTTAATTTTCTGTCCTGATAGAGAAGAAAATTATGTGAGAATCTTATTAATTTGGTCACATGCTGTTTTAGTAGCGGAGGCGAAGATGACAATATCATCTGCAAATGCTAAGTACGGAATTTTAGTTCCAGTTCTTGTCATCTTGATTCCCAGGTGACTTTTCGGTTTAGTGGATTCGGATTGGAGCCTCCTGGCTAGAATTTCTGATAGTATCAAAAATAGGTATGGTGATAGAGGGTCACCTTGCCGGATACCTCTCTGCGGTGTAAATAAGTCAGTTGGTTCATTATTGACCAGTACCGAGTACGTAACCGTGGTTATACACTCTTTAATCCATCCGGTAAAACGATCGGAAAAGCCAAATCTGGTCATTACTGATAGTAAGAATTCCCAGTCTACAAGGTCAAAGGCTTTTTCCATATCTAATTTTACTGCCATCCATCCCAAATTCCCTTTTTTCTTTGAGAATGAGTGGAAAATTTCATTTGCTATTAGGATGTTGTCCTGTATGGCTCGACCCGATGTGAAGGCGCTTTGTAGGGGGTTGATGATCTTTGGTATAATTTTTTTCAGTCGGGCCGCCAGAATTTTTGCTATGATTTTATAGGTTGTTGAACATAGACTAATTGGCCTATATTGTGTCGTTTTTGTGGGGTTGTCGCATTTTGGTATTAATGCTATGAAGGTATGATTTGTTTGTTTCAATATTCTCCCACTAAGAAAGAAGCTTTTAACAGCCTTAATCACAGATGGTTCAATTATGTGCCAGTATTTTTTGTAGAAGCCGGCCGGGAAGCCATCCGGGCCAGGAGATTTATCGTTTGCTAAACTAAACACAGCGTTCTTGATTTCAGAGTTTGAGATTGGCCTTGTCAGCCATTCATTATCCTCACTTGTTACTTCATTTGTTATGAGATTAAGTAGATTACTAGGTGTTCGTTGTCGTTGTTCTTGTGTGAATCTGCCAATGAAATCATTTTTAATGACTTCACGGATATCTTTTTCATTTGTAAGGTTGAGCCCTGCCGTGGTTTGGATATTTTTAATGATGTTTCTGTTTCTTCGGCCGGTAGCTATTCTATGAAAATATTTTGTGTTTGCATCTACAGACTTGATATGAGTCCGTTTCGCTCGTTGTCCCCAATATTTTTGTTGATAGTTTAATAGTGCAGCATGTTTAGCAGATAACCTTCTTATCTTGGTATCTAGTGTGTGATTATAAGAATTACAAAGTCGGATCTGAAGATCTTGTAGCTCTTGCTCTACTAAGTTTATTTGTCGGAAAATATTTCCAAATGTTACTTTGCTCCAAAGTTTACTTTTCCTTTTGACTTCCTGAAGTTTCTTGGTCAATTTGAACATGTGGGAACCCGGAGGATCAACTCGCCAGACACCACGAACGAGGGTTTCAAAATCTGGTCTCGTGGTCCAAGCCATTTCAAATTTGAAAGGTTGAAGCTTAGGTTTCTGATTGTCCATTAGGTCAAGTGTTATTTGGGCATGATCTGATTTGATAAAGGCATGATTTTTCGTACTTAGGTTCGGGAAGTATTGTAATAGACTATAGCTCACCAGTGATCGATCCAGCTTTTCAAAAATATTGTCATTTCCTTGCTGCCTCTTCCTCCAAGTAAATTTGTTTCCAATAGGCGGAGCATCAATGAGATTATGAGTTGTGATCAAGTCCTTGATTCGCGTGAATCTCCCAATGGACGGTAGATTCCCACCCAATTTGTCGGTTGGTTCAAGGATTTCGTTTAAATCTCCAATAATAATTACATGGCCTATTGTATTTCTGACTTGAGCTGACAAGGAGTTCCAAAATTCTTGTTTTTCGCCTTCAGTAGCCGGGGCATATACAAAAAAGATTGTGATTTCTATGTTTAGTGTATGATTTTGGTATGTGGCTTTTATTGCTCTGCTATCTGAATTTATCACTGTAAAGGTTTCGTTTTGGAGCTGGGATTCTTTCCAAAGGAGGCAAAGCCCACCAGAAAGTCCGTTTGAAGGACAGAAATGCATTTTATCAAAGCCCGGTTTTCTCCAGTAATTGTCCATGGGAGGTTGTTGAATTTTTGTTTCAGTTAACATTAGAATCTTGATGTGGTCGGTTCTGCAAGTTGCTTCTATTTGGGTCCATATGTTTCTTTTGTTAAGACCTCTAATATTCCAATAACTGATCTTCATTTGACGTGTTTATATAAGACTGGGTAAGTCCTTTTATGACTGATATGGGAAGGAGCTCGTGTCTTCCATATTTGTGTTATATATCTATAGATCTTACAAGTTTGTCCGTTAGAGGTTGCCAAGACTGCATCAAGAGCATGGATACAAGCAATTGTATGAAGGTAATGATTGGTGAATTTTTTAACTAAATAGTACAACCAGATCGAAAGTATGTGAGTAAGGAGAGTGAGGTTACACCGTTCATAAGGAACATACATTATATGGAAAAATAGTTTATAAGGGGTTGGTAAAGTGTTGTCTTTGTATCTGGGTTTCAAAGCAGTTACAAAGCAAAGATACTGAATATGGATTATGTGTTTTTTATTATTGAGATTGCCCAGCCAAATGAGCGAGTATAGATGTAGATAGGTGTGGATGAATAGATTTGTAATCATACAACACCAAGATCCGATGGTAATGTGTAGCATCAACTTGATGTTTAACTTTACATATAGAGGATCACGGTTGAGGGTGCAATTTGTTTCAATTGTTGATTGGGTGTCGCCCGAAGGCTTCCCGATTTGGGTGTCGCTCGAAGGCTTTCCGATTTGGGTGTCGCCCGAAGGCTTCCCGAATTTACATGTGATGAGGTAGCGTACCGAAAAAAAAACAGAGAAAACCAATACCAAGATAACCTAAAAGTTATGACATTAATATAGTTAGAGGAAAGAAGGTTTACAGTCTTCCAGCGGTGACAAGGTCTAAAGCTAAGAAGATTTACATATATAATGTCATTATGATCCAAGACAGATTTTCTTGATGCTTTGGTATTTAATGTGTTTTGCCTTTTTAGTTCCTTGGAGTAGACCATGATACAACATACGAAAGTATCATAGTCACAAAACAAGCAAACAAAGCAAGAGGAGTTTGTGATGCATAACTTAGACTTGTCCTTTGATGCATAAATGGTAGAATGGTTGAGTATCACAGCAGGGCTGCTGGTTGCCTCACATCCAAAACAAGACACCCCCGGGTGCATCTGTAAAATAGGAGGTAAATTTAGGTGCTCAGGAGAGAGACTCTCGATTTTATGAGTAGGTTCTTTGTGTTCTAATTCCCTGTTGTAAGCCTGCAAGTATAAGAGGGGATGCAGGAGCTCAAGAGAGCAACTCTCTAGAGCAAAGTTAGTGAAAGAGTAGTTAATATTATATGTGATAATGTTATAAAACAAATCAGCATAGAAAATGCAATAATACTGAGTGACATTGTAATGTTTGAATGTTGTGAATTTGTTTGAGTTGAATTTAAGTTGCTGGAAAAGCATCAGAGCAGTCCAAGAGATGCAAAAGGAGATCTGCACATAGTTCAAATATTCAATTGGCTCAGGAGAGAACACTTCCCGTATATGGTGAGTACATGTAAAGGGGTTGTAAATCAAAATTAAACTGAAATCAGTACAGAAAATTAAGGTCTGATTAATATTGGTAATAACTCTTGAGAATGAGCTATAATAAGTGTTAAAAGGATCTGTCATTAGATTGATGTTGTAATACAAAGGCTTTGAAAGCCTAATCCATAACATCCGATTGGAATATATGGAGGGGTTTGAGTTTGGTTGGGAGGAACCCCAAGGTTTCCCCATAGGTGATGAGTGTGGTTGGGTGTCACCCGAAGGTTTCCCGGTAGTTGGTATGTATGGTTGGGTGTCACCCAAAGGTTTCCCAGTAGCTTGTATATGTGGGTTGATATCACCATAGGGTGATGAGATTTGGTTAAGTTGGGGTTCCATGGTTGAGGATGTGGGTTGCTTGTTTGGGGTATTGGGGTTCGGCAGAGGCTCAGAGAGTCTCTCCTTCCCAGTGGATTGAGTGTTATTGGGGTTCGGAAGTGCCTCGGAGAGACACTCCTTCCCAGAAGTTGGTTGTTGGTTTGCCATTAAGGCCGAGTTAGTCCATAAGAAACAGAGAGAAACAGATAGATCAGCGAGAGCAAGAGAGTTATGAGACAAGGAGAAGAAGGCAGTAGAGGGAGGATCATTAAATTCGTCAATTGAATACCTTATTTGGTTTAACATAAAACTCGGTTGATGTAGTTTATCCCAGATTTTAGAAATCATCTGGATGTTTGGAAAAGGGTGTGAGAGAGAGATGTCATACCTGTTAAAGGAGGAGAGGTCATCCCCCATAAACGAAGATTTGAGGAAACTCGAGTCCTTGAAGACGAAGGTCAGAGAAGACCACCCACAAGCAGAAGACCCGTCAAATCGCCAGGAGCAGCCATGCCAGAGAGAAAAGTGAAGATCTTGACCATAAATTGCAAAGATTGTCGTCTTTGTCCTCCCGTGGAGAGATTTGATTGTACAGGAAAGCCCTTGCCCAAGCAGAGAGGAACTCCCAACCACGAACGAAGGCAGACTCGTGTGCCATGTCCAGTACCAGAAACTTCTGAGATTGATTGGACTATTCCGATGTTGAGTTTTTGAGAGACTTAGAGTTCGATTTGCGGAGGGGATCGTCTCTTTTGCAGGTTGATTTTTCCGATCGGCAGGGCTAGGGTTTGGGGAGGGTTGAATTGGGGGAGAAATGGTAAGCGCGTGTAGAGGCGCGTACTCTTCCGGATTGTGGGTTTTTTGGGTCTCCATTTGTTTTGTTGTTGTTGATAACATGACCCACACTCCCAAGTTAAATGGTACAGGAATTGGATTGGGGAATCCTACTGCATTTGTATGATTTTTTTTTAAAAAAAAATATGTACTAAAAAATAAATAATTAACAAAATATTCAAACATTCAAAATATTTACAAAAATATTCATTTTTTTGCAGAGTTCTCAGAAAAACGCGGTCTGAGACCGCGTTTTATTCAAAAGGTAAAAATTTTGAAATTGAAGAAAAATGGATAAAAAATTAACAAAAGAAACGCGGTCTGAGACAGCGTTTCTATTGTTAATTTTATTTCAGGGTAATTTGTGTAATTTTTTAATTTTTTGTACAATAGAGACGCGGCTCCACACCGCGTCTCTTGATTTTATTTTATTTTTAAAGGAAAAGGGAAGACATGTAATGGAGGTCGGGTGCCACCGGAGGAATGAACGCCGTCGGAGGAGGGAGGAGGAGGCGCGGGAGGAGGAAGGAGGAGGCGCGGGAGGAGAATCCGGATCGACGGCCGCTGGCGCTCGAGAGGGTGATGCGCCGCCTGCTCGCCTCCTCTCTCCCTCTCACCATCTCCCCTACAAGTCTGTGGCCATCTCCGTACTCCGTTGTAATCTCCCTCTGCCGCCCTCTGCCTCACCGACGAGCTCATCCCGCTCCCGCCGACGAGCTCCCTTCTGTGACCACCCGAGCTCGCTCTCGATCGGAATCGCATCCAAGCTCACTCTCGATTCTCGCCGCTTGCATCCGACAACAACCCCCAATTTATTCGATCGAAAATCCCATTCCAAATCGGCCTCCGACCTTCCTCCGGCCTCTCCTTTCCCGCAGCCTCGTTTCCTCCGCCTGCTCGAGAGGTCGACGATGGCTGCCCTCCCTTCTCCTCCTTTCCGGCCGGCGCTCCGGCCTCCCCTTCGTCTTCCCAATCGAGCCGGTCGGCGCTCAGGCGTCTAATCGAGTCCTCCATCGTTTCCTCCAGGCCGGCGCTCCGGCCTCCTTCCCAATCGAGCCGGCCTCCCTTGGCCTGGCGCTCCGGCCTCCTTCCCAATCGAACCGGCCTCCCTTCGTCTTCCTTTTCTTTAAAAAAAAAAAAAATTCATCCCAAAATAATAGAATAAAAACGCGGTCTCAGACCGCGTTTCTTTTGTAATTTTTTGCCAACTTTTTCTCCAGTTTCACGTTTTTACCTTTGTGAATAAAACGCGATCTGAGACCGCGTTTTTCTGCCGGACCTGCAAAAAATGAATATTTTTGTAAATATTTTAAAAGTGTGAATATTTTGGTAATTAATTATTTTTTAGTGAATATTTTGAAAAAAAAATTCCATTTGTATTGAATCATTATTTCAAAATGACCCATTATTCCTCCCAAGTCTTGGGTTTGGAACTTTGTATGCTTTTCGAGTCTCCAGAAATTGAATGGTATATAGCCCTCAGTCACACCGACTCAGCTAAGGGAAAGGGAAGCCTGATGAGGGGTGTCAACGTGGTATCGATTTCTGAGGTTGGGTGGTAAGAAATTCTTTGCCATGAAATCGACCAAAATAAAATCTAGATTTCAAACAATTCAGATCCTAATTATATAAGATCCTAATTATATACCGAAGACTAACTTTGATTCATGGGCGTTTTCGCAGCGGAATAAGCGAACCGTTAATCGATTATATCAAGAAGAGAACGACTATTCACATTCCGTAACTGCTCCTTATTTCCGTAACGGTCACTCATTTATTTTTCCTATTAAAATTCTTTATGAGATAGTCATCAATTAGTGTATTATAGCCAAGGGATGAGGGAGTACATAATTATCTCATATTTAATTATTTAACCGAGACCGATCCATCACGGTTTCGACTATTTATATAAATCGGACATCATAATATATATGGAATAAATACTCAATTAAACCTAGACAAGCCACATAAAATGTTTATAAATATTCTAACATTCTCCCACTTGGCTCATATGATGAATCGATGGCTTAATGAAAACCTTAAATGTACAACTATAATGTATAAATTCCACACAACCTTTTATAACTTTTATAGAGTTGGATCTAATCGGATAATGTCATTGAGTGACATGAATGTATCTAAGAACAACATATGAGGATGACTATAAGACTTAAACAACATATCATCAAGAAACCATAAGAGTGCATAAATACTATAAAGACAACATGTCATAAAATACAGAAACATAACCTTAAGTGTATACTAAGTGTCATAAATAACCATAATGAGCTACATAATCATAATCGCAAGACTCTATCAATAACACCCATATGCTCTATATTGGTCGGTGAACGTCTTGGGTGATAAACCCTTAGTTAACGGATCGGCGATCATTTATTAATTTCTAGGTATTTCAACCAACTGCCAATTTTCATTATTTTCTATATTTTATTAATATCTTTTTATCATTTAATTAACCATTAACCAATGAGATTAATGTAAAATAGAATTGAAAAATACTTTTTTTTAGCAACCAATAGATTTATTTAAAATATTATTTTTTAAATAAAATTTAAAAGATATTAATTTTTTAACAAAACGTTATAGAGATATTAAATTTTTACCGCTCAATAAGATTTCTTAAAAATATTTTTTTAAATGTTACAAAGATGTTAATTTTCTTTAGGAACTAATTAGAGTAATTCAAAACATAATACTCCCTCCGTTAATTAAAACATGTCGTTTTAGACATTTGCACATTTTTTACGAAATCAAATAAAAGCAAACAAAAATACACTTATACCCATAATTATTACTTTATTTTTTCACTTTATTGAAAACTACAACTAACAAATATCTAATCATGACAAGGATAATTTTGGAAAGTGAACACCAAAATACCTAAAACGACATGTTTTTCTTAACAAGATTTTACTCCTAAAACGACATGTTTTTCTTAACGGAGGGAGTATTAATAAGTAGTTGGGTTCACTTACATTTTTACTCAAGTAATCCACTGCAAATGTATTAAAGTTGAAACAATCTTTATATAATTAATTATACTATATTTTATTTTTAAATAATAATGTTTGAACTAAAAAAATAAAATCATCCCATATATAAAATGAATATTCCTTAATTTTAAAATAAGTGCGCAATAGCGCTGGAACTATACTAGTTGAAAATAAAATGGGTAAACTACAGAAAACCACCCCTTAAATATACGATATTGCTCAAAACCACCCCTTACATGTATAATTACAGAAAACCGCCCTTTATAAAGCTCCCGTTAGTAATCGACCACCCATTTTATGTTTCTGTTAGTAACTCAGTTAACTACATAAAATTACATAATTACCCCTACTTTTTAAATGTAAAATAATGTGAAGTAGCAAATAATTACAAAAATAATATTCTAAAATTAAAATAAAAAACAAATACTGCCTTTCCTCTCCATAGGTCAAAATTGCCGATCAACTTCTTCGTACACAGTCATGTCCAACTTTAAAATACTGCATATCCATGGCGGAAGTGCGACCACCAGATCGGAGTCAAGTTCAAGGAAGTTATGTGCACCAAACAAGATAACGAGTCCACCGGTTGGTACCAACAACAAGCACGAACAACACCCGTTTGCAGCACCGTCAATCGAACTCAACAAAGAAAAAGGCACAAATTGTGTACTTCGTCAGATACAAAAATCCTCCAAATCAGAAATTGATCTCGAAATTAAGGGTGACAAGGAGTATTATAAGCAGTCTAATCAACCCCTTAATCAATTTAGGCAAAGAAGCTTCAAAAAAATTCGAATCCAAAAATTAGGGTTTGTCCTTCAAAAGAGAAACTAGTATAGATCCGGGATGCTATTGATTTTTGGTGTTATTTTCCTCAGATCCAACCCAAAGAGACCACATAAAATCCTTCAAGTTTCAAGAAATCAAGAGTAGCACAATCTGGAACCTCCGATGACGGACAACCAGCCAGGAGAAGAAACAAGGGCTCCGTCGTTTCTCACAAAACAAGTGGATTTCCGGACACTGATTTTAGGAGGCCATCCTTGTCCGTTCCCGTCTGCAGCTCCGTCCGCTCCGTTCTCAATCGTTGGCCTGCAAAAGTCCACCATGGCTTTCATCCAACAATGGCAGACCTTGGAGAAGACAAAAGGACGCCCTCGGAACCAAGCTCCGCCATCGCCATCATCCCATCGAACTCGAGACCACTGCCGCGGACTCCAAGACGCGAGCACTACCGTTGTTTCCTTTTATTTTTCTGATCTTCCACCGCCATTTTTTATCTTCTTCAATTTGTGATTTGAGATGTCCGATTACTTTCTTCAAATTCATATCTACAATCTATTTTGTTATATTTTTCAATAAAAAAATCATTCATTTATATTAAAATAATTAAAGTACATGATACTTAACGGAAATTTGGATGGAAAGTTGAATGGGGTGGTTGATTGCTAACAGAATAGTTATAAGGGGTGGTTTTTGACAAGGCAAAATTACAGAAAACCACCCTTTAAATATGGCTGTTTTCACTTAACCACCCATTAAATTCAAAATTACATAAAACCACCCTTTAAATGGTATTTGTTTACAACTCACCACCCATTCAACTATTTTCGTTACTTTATCATTAAATATATTATATTTTAATATTTTTAAACTCAAATTTGATTGTAAATATATTCAAATTTTGAATTTAAGGGCCCAATTATATTTTAGGGATCATTGCATTTATTTTTAAAAATAATAATCAATAAAGCCTAGAATTATTATCTTAATTTATGTTTGAAAATGTTTAAAACATTATGTAAATTAATCTTATTTAAAATATAAATGTTTATAAATGTTTAAAACATTTTCAACCATAAATTAAGATAATAATTCTAGGCTATATTTATTTTATTTTTGTAAAATAAATAAAATAATCCCTAAAATATGATCAACCCCTTAAATTCAAAATTTGAATATATTTACAATCAAATTTGAGTTTAAAAATATTAGAATATAATATATTTAATGATAAAGTAACGAAAATAGTTGAATGGGTGGTGAGTTGTAAACAAATACCATTTAAAGGGTGGTTTTATGTAATTTTGAATTTAAGGGGTGGTTAAGTGAAAACACCCATATTTAAAGGGTGGTTTTCTGTAATTTTGCCTTTTGACAATTATGAATATAAGGGGTGGTTTTGAGCAATATCACATATTTAAGCGGTGGTTTTATGCCGTTTACCCAAATAAAATATAACAACCAAAACCCCACAAATTAAGCCCAAAAGCCCATTAGAATTCGGCCCAAAGCAAAGCAAGTTAGTCAGCGCTGGTATTGTTCACGTACAAGAGAACTTTGTCCAGGCACGAAGAAGTTGGACGAGTTCTGTCCTGGCCCAAACCAAGTTCTGTTCTACAACCATACTTGAAGTCTTGATTTCATTATCTTTGAGGTTGAATTTGGAAAAGTCGTAAACACAAAAATTGTAGGTATTCGAATCATGTTTTCAACAAGTATAAGTATGCCCCAATCCGACAAATACAACCTTCGAACGACTCTTTTTAGTGCAACGTCTCTAACTTGAACAACTTCAATCAATGCCCCTCTTCGATATTCCGAATTCTTCTTGCTTAATAGCCTCTTGTTCGGGCTTAAGCCATTCCCATGTGATCACTCGTTCCCACCAATGCCTGAAATTATATACAAACATCTATAGATTCTGGCCAACTCCCTACATAATTAACTAAAATACCAAAATTAAAATAGCTAATTTATGTACTTTTATCATACATAAATCTTTGTAAATGCACGGGTCTTATCAAACTCCCCACATTTAAACTTTTCATGTCCTTAAGAAAACAAAACCAATCCAATCAAATATCTCACAAATACCGTCTTCATGCATATAAAATGGCAAAACTTAATAAGCTCAAGTCAGAAGCAAACTATAAAATTCATGGCACAAGTAAATACTGGTACGTGCGAGATGCACTGACTTGTTTTTGTCGGAACAAGCAAATGCTGGTACAATGAAGTTAACCCTGGTTAACTTCATTTAATTTAGTTTTGGCCCAGATGATCATGAATTGTCGTTCAACCGTTGTTGAACCTCTCCTCTTAGGTTGATTTGGATTTACCACCACGGAATGTGTGATACTGAACTCTAACCTTTTCAATAGCCTTTATGATCAACAAGAAGATGATCCTATAAATGACCACCATGCCGAAGAGTATAGCAAGGTCCACCCATTTGGAGTATCCCATCTCCACTTGCCATGTGCTCCTCAAGATCTCATTCCCAGTAATGATACCGGATGAGGCACCCACTTGGTTGTTAGGGAAGCTCAGCCCTTCGAACTCGTTCTTGTAGAACCCTTGGTTTGCATACTTGTGGAATGCGATGTAGTACATTGGGTACCTCCAGAAGGGTTTTGGGAGGTCATTTGGTAACCGAAAGAAGCCTCCATTGAGCATCATCACACCCTGTATTCCTGCCCCCGTTATGATCCCCATCAGGAAATCAGGCACGATGCTTGCAACGATCATCATCAGGCTTTCGACTACAAGCATCGTAGTGAAAAGTAGCAGCACGAAGTAGATGAAGTGATCGAACGACCTCTGAAGGCCCACCAGGAAGTAAGCAATCGCTCCCGGGATTAGGGAGATCATGAACAAGTATGGGACGGAAGAGAAGGTGTTTCCAATCACATATGCACCCACACCATAGTGTCCATTCAGCCTCTCTCGTTGAAAAATCTACCATTCAATTCGATCAAGTAATTAATTCACAACATATTTATACAGAATACCATGAATTCAGTAAGTTGAAGTATGAACCTTGAGCTCTTCAACAAAAGAAGGGAAGCCTCCAATAGCCATGAACGTCAAGAACGCTGCCACAAACATAAGCATCGCCCCTCTAGCCTGCAATCGTGAACATATCACAAACAAAATTAAGATCTCAGTTAGTTGTATCACAATGGGCATCGATATCTAGACTAAATCAAATCGCGGTTAGATATAGGGGATGACCTGAATTGAGCCATAAGAGTGGCCAATGTTGTAGAATATAGTCCCAACACATAAACAAAGAGCGATGTAGATTGCAAGGCGAAGCCAGTAGTAGCCGAGGTCTCTGTACATGTTCACAAAGGACCTCTTGGTTAGTACATAGCTTTGGGACACTGAGCTTGCTCTGTTTCCTTTCTTCTCCCGCAGTGTAACTCCTTCCTGTGAATCATCAATACCAAATTTATAACACAGCTTGTAGAATGCATTTGGTATTTCATTTTATAGAAGCAATGCAAGATTAGCTTATAGTTAACCTGTTGAGATATAGTGGACACTCGCTTTTCAACTTGCTCACACGTTATAGAGGCTTTGTATGATTTAACCAGAATGTTAACGGCTTCTTCAGTGCTTGTAGAAACACCTTCTTCGAATCCTTGCTCAATATCCTAATTACCAACATAACCATCAATTCAAATGTGTGAAAAATCAAGCCTCTTTGATATGAAGTTGATGTTTTCCAAGTACCTGTTCGAAGTCATTGTTGATGATTCTAAGGTAGTGGTCCGAAGGGTTTCTTAAGCTTGGGCATGGGAATCCACTTAATGCAAACAACTTCATTTCATGGCACAAACCAAATAGTCAATATATGTTAGTTTCGTTTTCGAAAGGAAAAAATCATTATTCATAAGGACAATCATTACCTCGTTTGCAGAAGAAGTAGGGCCGAAATAGACGAGTTTACCATTTGCAAGAAGGCAAAGGTTATGAAAGAGCTCAAAGACTTCGCTGCTAGGCTGATGGATGGACGCCAACACAGTCATCTGGTGCTTGCGAGCCAGCTTGATGATGCGGCCCATCACATGGTAGGAAGCTGCACTGTCAAGGCCGCTGGTGGGCTCGTCGAGGAAGAGGAGCTTCGGCCTAGTCAAGATCTCGATGCAGATGCTGACCCTCCTCTTCTGGCCGCCGCTGATCCCTTTGACGCTCCACCCTCCGATCCTCGTGTGCATCGCATCTTGCAACCCCATCTCCCGTATCGCGGCATCAGCCCTCTCGACTTTCTCGGACGTGCTCATGGTTCTAGGTAGCTGTAGCTGCGCCGAGTAGTGCACTGCTTCTTGGACAGTCAGCGTGGTCATCAACGTATCGTCTTGGGTCACGTACGCCTGAATTAGGTTTGGGGTTATATATCTTCGAGGGATGAAAAATCAATGTTGCTCCTAAATCATTGATCGTTCAACATACCGAAGTTCCGTAGGCTAGAGATTGCTTGCAACCATTGACGAGAATTTCTCCCGTTTGTCTTGCATTTAAACTCAGTCTACCTGTAGTTATCATAAGCAATTTGTTAGAGTCAACTAGTATACCTATGACAATCAAACGCAAAATTCTAATACATGAAGTCAAGTATGAGCCATCGAAGTGTAAGTAGTCAAATATCATCCGTCAAGTATAGCAATTAAATGTCAACATGCAAAATCTAAGAAGGCCTAATTGTCCATATTTTGGACCCTAATTTTCATTCTGTCAATTTTTTTTTCTTTTCTTTTCGTGTCACCAATTTTTATCAAAAAATATTTTCCTTTTTTTTATCCCTCACATCAACAATTTTTTATGTTTTGTCGATACCAAAAAGTTGCTGACACGATTAAAATTAATTTTTTTCATAATTTTTTTCTTTTTTTCCCTCGCTTGACGACATCAACAGTTTTCTCAGTTTTGTTGAAACCAAGAGAATTGCTGAAACTGACACTGATAAATTGCTGACACGATTAAAATTAATTTCAAATTTTTTTCTTTTTTTTTTCTCGCGTCACGGTATCAGAAATTTTCTTTGTTTTGCCGACACCAAGAGAATTGTTGAGATTGACACCGTGAAATCGCTAACACGATTAAAATTAATTTTTTATAATTTTTTCGTGTCAGCAATTTCTGTTTTTCTGCTTTCGCATCAGCAATTTTAACTAGAATTTCGTGTCCGCTAGCAGCACACACCAATGCTTCAAAAACTTACTCAAAATTAATTTGCTGACACCGACTTTATTGACACCGAAGTTGCTAATGCCGACGTTGCTAACACTACTAAAAAAACAGGAAATATCTACGAATGTTTAGCCACGAATGTCAGCCGACGCTATTTTCGTTGCCAATAGTAATGACATTGGCCACGACTGTTCTTGACCGTGGCTATTTTCGTGACTGGTGTTCACCCAAGAATTTCATATCATCAAATTCGTTGCTAATAGGACCGAACACAATGTCCGTGGCAGGTTTCGTGGCTGAAGAAGTGGATGGTAGTGGTAATTAGCCACGAAATTAGATACGAATGCTTATTTCGTGGCTGTATTCGATGCTGATTTGGCAACAACATCAACCTCGTGGCTAAATCTGTGGCTATTCAGCATCAGAAATCCAACGATTGAATGGACACGAGGTGAGTGGGCTTGGATCGGTTATTGTAGGCGGGTTGGACATGGGGTGAGTGGGCTTGAATTGTAGCTGAATCCGTGCCCAACAAAGAAGAACAAATGTTATGGGCTCGGCATGGATCAATAGCCCATTATAAATGATCGGCCCAATTACCTTATTAGCCCGTATAATGAAATGTGTATTTAGCAACGACTCGATCCGTGGCTAAATCCGTTGTTATTACGGTTAAGCTCAAATGTGCTTTAATTTATTATCGGCCCAATTATGACTATACTTTCCCCGATTGGCCCATTGACGGGCCCAAATATGACTATGAATTTTTTTTATATAAATTATAAGTGTTGAAAAAAACATATATTAACTTATTAATAAATTCTTATGAGGATATTATAATGATATGTTTTGAGGAAAACTCATATAATTGACTAATAAATGTTTAATAAAACCTTATATTAAGTAATAAATTCTTATTATAATACTATAAGAGCATGTTTTAAGGAAAACTGATACAAGTGACAAATAAATGTTTAATAAAACCTTATATTAACTAATAAATTCTTATTAGAATAATATAAGTTTATGTTTTGAGGAAAACTCATATAAGTAACTAATAAGTGTTGAATAAAACCTTATACTAAGAAATAAATGCTTATTAGAATACTATAAGGTTATGTTTCGAGGAAAACCCATATAATTAACTAATAAAACCTTATACTAAGTAATAAATTCTTATTATAATACTATAAGTTTATGTTTTGAGGAAAACTCATATAAGTAGCTAATAAAACCTAATACTAAGTAATAAATTCTTATTATAATACTATAAGGTTATGTTTTGAGTAAAACTCATATAAGTAGCTAATAAAACCTTATACTAACTAAAAAATTCTTATTATAATACACTATAAGGTTATGTTTTGAGGAAAACTCATATAAGTAACTAATAAAACCTTATACTAAGTAATAAATTCTTATTCTAATACTATAATGTTATTTTTTGTGGAAAACTCCTATAAGTAGCTAACAAAACCTTATACTAAGTAAAAAATTCTTATTATAATACTATAAGGTTATGTTTTGAGGAAAACTCATATAAGTAGCTAATAAAACCTTATACTAAGTAACAAATTGTTATTATAATACTATAAGGTTATGTTTTGAGGAAAAACTCATATAAGTAGCTAATAAAACCTTATACTACGTAATAAATTCTTATTATAATACTATAAGGTTATGTTTTGAGTAAAACTCATATAAGTAGCTAATAAAACCTTATATTAAGTAATAAATTCTTATAATAACACTATAAGGTTATGTTTTGAGGAAAACTCATATAAGTAATTAATAAAACCTTATACTAAGTAATAAATTCTTATTCTAATACTATAATGTTATTTTTTGTGGAAAACTCATATAAGTAACTAATAAATGTTTGATAAAACGTTATATTAACTAGTAAATTCTTTTTAGAATACTATAAGAGTGTGTTTTGAGGAAAACTCATGTAAGTGGCTAATAAGTGTTGAATAAAACATTATATTAACTAGTAAATTCTTCTTAGAATACTATAAGAGTGTTTTTTGAGGAAAACTCATATAAATGACTACTAAATGTTGATTAAAACATTATATTAACTAGTAAATTCTTCTTAGAATACTATAAGAGTGTGTTTTGAGAAAAATTCATATAAGTGACTAAAAAATGTTGAATGAAACTTTATATTAACTAGTAAATTCTTTTTAGAATACTATAAGAGTGTCTTTTGAGGAAAACTCATATAAGTGACTAATAAATATTGAATAAAACCTTATATTTACTACACTACAAAAAAAAATTCAATTAGCCACGCCAGTTTGCAACGGCTAAGCACTCCCGTGGCTAAAAATTCTATTAGCCACGCCAACTTGCCACGGCATGAATTTTTTGGCACGGCTTAGCCACAAAAAAAAAAAGAAAAAAAAAATAAACAAAGTAAAAAGGCCACCCTTTCCTAAAGTACTACCGCTTGTCCGCTTCCTTCAGTAAACACTAAACACTCATCTCTTCCTCACTCAACTGAAACCCTAGACTCTTCGATCTCCATTGCCGCTCCTTTCTCTCGGGTTCATCCACATATGGCGCATCCGAATTTCATTGCATCGTCCTCCCAAGGTACAGAACGTTTCTCTCAATTCTCCTCTCCCTATCGACTTCCTGATTCCCCTCTCTCTTCGTTCTTCTCCATCTTTTTTTTTTTTTTTCAGAACGATTCCTCTTTTCTCTTTGTTCTCCTCTTTCTTGACCTCATCCTCTTAGATTTTGTGTTTCTGAGAAGTCCTACAACAACCGAATGGTGATAGACAGTGAAATCAGCCTCGTCCTCTCAGATTTGCGTTTCTGTTTAATCTTGAAGAACACAAGCCTCCAAAACGGGATGTTCTCCCAAATTTGCGTTTCTTAGAAGTCTTCAGGGTTGCAGTCTTTCGAATAATGCCCCGTCCATTTAAATTTACATTTATGAGAAGTCTTCAGGCCTCCAAATCGGCCTCATTCTAAATTTAGTTGATGAATTGTTTAGGTGGCTATTATCTTATTGATTTTGTGTTGATGAAGAAAGTATGCGCCTTTTGAATTTAATTTTTGGTTTTAGATTTGAATTTTCCAGCCCTTCTTTTTGCCTTATCTCTTATCTAAATTTCTCTCATTGTCTCTCTTGTAAAGTTTACACTTCAAATGCTACTTCCTATTTTGGTTATTTTAATTTACAGGAAGCCTCAAATTCATGGATGAACCTCCCATCATTCTAGGTTGAAGGTTAATTTCATTCTTCTCTCACCTCGATCCTTTTTCATCTTCTGAATTAATTTGCTTTTTGAACTTGATGGAACCATTGGTAGTGATTAATTTTTATTAAGAATTAAGAATTGAATTACCTTGACAGATATGGGATACAACATATCCTCTTAGTGATCTTAAGCTTACTTGAAAGACTTCTTGCATCTGATAGAATGAACTATTGTATGAAAACACCTAATGCAGGACAAGCTAGTAATGCTGATGATGTTTTGTGGTACTGGTCAAGTTCGCCCACCTGTTGCAACACCTTAATTTACCTGGAGGAATTGGAGGTCCTGGTCAAGTTCACCCGCCTGTAAACATGGAGGAAGGCTAGTATGAAGGGTTCTTTGCAGAAAGGTGGATTTTGGGATAACAATGCATCTGGTTGTGGTTTTGGCGGGGATTTCATCCTTCCATCTCATAAGTATGCATCCCTTAGCTCCTGTCTTATTGACTTAAATATTTGGTGTCCCTGTAGTTTGGAGTTTACGTAGCATTCCTTCTTTCCCTTAGCTTTGTTGCTCTTCTTTTTGTTGAAAATGACTGAACTATGAAGTATATAGCATTGTGCACATCAGTTTCTTATAATTACTTAAACTGTAGGTCTAGATTGTATATCATTAATTGATTATATTTTCTTACAATGTAAAAAATGTGTGGTTTTCTTATTAGCAAGAGTCTTCCTTTTCTTAATGATAATAAAGGTTTTTGTTCATCTTGATTATTGCTTCTCTGTTTTAAAGTTTCTGGTATTTTTTTGGCTGATCTCATATTTAATTAAATTAACAATGTAGATCTTGTATTTAGTTTTTGGCTGATCTCATATTTGAGCACGTAAGTATTTTTTTTTAAGATGTAAGCATTATATTCCATTAAGTGAGTTATTATACTCGTTTTGACAATGTCTTAATAATGATATTAGTACCTCATTATGACCTCATTATAAGATGTATTAATTTTGACTTGGTTTTCCTTTTTGTTTGAGGTTTTGAATGAATCTCTTTAGCTATAGAGATGAATCACTCTGCTACATCCATTAATGCCCATCCTTTGAGTTCTTTCTAAAGTGGTGCTTGATCATTCTTTTTCATTAGTTGCATGTCGTGTCATTTGTTCAAACTGGAATTGAAATTTTGTATTTGTTACTGATATCTGTTAGGATTTTTGAAGCATGGACACTAATTTCTGAAGAAGACTGATTATGCAAATAGAGGGAGTTTTTATACTAGTGTGAAAAAATATGTTTGCTAATGCTTTATTTGTTTTAAGGAATGGCTTCTACAAGATCTGCAAAGTTAAAGATCCCAGTAGACAAAGCAAGCAACTTGAAAAGATTACTGAGAAGATGAAGGAATGCATGAGGTCTTAATGTTTTCGATATTTCGCATCATATACTCTGAAATTTATTCCTTGATCCATATCTATAAGATATTAATCATGTATAAATTATCGGGAAGGTTTGTACAACTATTTTATGGTCTGATGTTGGTATTGTGTATGTTGTGCCTTTTACCTCCGAGACTGATCAAGGAGTTTGATCGAGAAATTAAGGATGAGGAATTCAAAAATCCACCCGAAGTCCATAAGCAACTCGATGATGAAAAGAATTCAATGCCTCAATGGTTAGATATCTTGAGCTTATTTTCTCTGACTTTCTTGTAGTTTAGAAGTTTATAGACATTGATTACATCTTTATTCGAAGTTGTTTAAGATTTTAGAATACTTTTTTGAGTTCTATCCACAAACTTTGTTCAATTAGCTTTTATTTTTGACCACTTTTTGCAGATTAAGGAGCTAAATTCATATGTTGCCTTAAGGAAGACGTAAGTTCATGTATTTTCTTTGATCTTGTAAGTTTTCATCTACTTGACCTAGGATTATAGGAGCTTTGGTTGGTTAATGACGGCTAATGCCTATTTTATGCACTCTGTTTTCTGCTAATGGTCAAGATATATGCAAAACTCTTTTACTCAAGTATAGAAGTTTAATTTAGAGGCCAAATCTGAGCCAAGTGGTAGCATTATTTTGCACCTTCAAGAGAACAAACTCTCCATAATGAAGTCTATTTATAGAAGCTTCCTGTGTCAATCTAGTAACTTCTTTTCTAGGATTCCTATTCACTTCTATTCTAGTTACTTAAGCTACATCTATTATTTTAGTGATGGAAAGGAACTATAGAATACTTTGTTATGAAAGACATTTGGAATCGATAGATTTCCCAATAGTTAAGACGTAGTGTTTTTGTTAATGAATTTCACAAACTGACCTTTTGTCGTTTCCTAATTTTTCCAGACCATTGAAAGTATAGGCAACATGAAAATACAAGATGTGTGTAGTCTTTCATAGCAAGCTTGGTATTTCTCTTATGCTCTTCTGTAATCTCTGTACCCTTTGGAATTCCTGTGCAAAGTAGAGTATAATTGGAGCTTAAAATTTTCAGAATCTTGTAGATCTTGTGGGGAGCGAACGTGCAGCTCAAACCAAATCAGAATCTTGTAGATCTTGTGGTGAGCTTTGAATTTTCAGAATCTCTGTACCCTTTGAAAACTGAGGTACACATGCCTGGATGGCTTGAACTGTTAGTTGTTGTACTTGTTAGTCTGTCCTTTCTTTCATATTCTGTTCATTTTTACAAGTGATCTAGAAAATAGCCATTTATTTCCCCTTTTCATGATCTTCCGCTGTATAATCAATCTCAATCAGCCCGTGAAGTTATGAGAGGTGATAAGCTGCCAAAAAATTCTCACTAGTGGATTATGAAAATTAGAAAATTAGGTGGTTCATAGGTTCCTGTCAGATCAAATATTTTTTTTGAAGGTCATTCTAGTACTATATTGAGAGGATAAAATATTTTCTGTAGATGACTCTAGTCACTCTACATTCCTTGGATTGTCTAAATGAAATCGCTGATCTATGCAGAGTAGATCCTGGCGAAAGTGGAGTTGACCAACTTGTTGAGATCTATGCAGAGTAGTTCATCCTTGGCACAAGGTATGAAGGCAAACATCTTTTTTTCCCTGTTTGTTTACCTGCTGTAATAATTTTCAGATTCCACAAACACATGCCCCATGAATCTGTTGATATTGTCTCAGTAAAGTTCTTGTATATCTAGGCTATGATTTTTTTAGATAATTTTACTTCTGTCAAGCATTTCATTTTCCATTGTCAAATATTAACATTGTTATATGCTCACTATCAGTTTTCTGAACTGAAAATGGTGTTTGAGTGAGGACACTGTAGGAGATGGGTCAAGTGGTCCTACTTTGGGAATGTACAACTTAGTATTGTAGGCCTTTGTTTTAATAAAGTGGTCTATAAATAAATTTCTGGTATTTTAAGTTTGTTATAAAAAATTCCGACTACGTATTATCCATTGCTATTCCAATACTATATTTTTCCTAGAACGTGTATCACATTGTGGGTTCCATGGGTGTTCCCTTTGATGAGCTTGTAAGACATGATGAATATGGCGGTGACACACTAACACTTGTTGATGAGCTGATATGTCCTTACGTTTTTTGCAATCTAGCTAGATGGGTATTTGTTGTGAGCCTAATTTGCCATGTTTTACACTTACTTTTATATCGATTTCTGCATACATTGCATACATTTAGGTTAGAATAATACAGAATCTGTGTAGTTTACACTTGTTTGCAATATATGGAGGTCTACACAAGTTTTTGTTATATTTCACAGAAATCGGACGCATTTTGGAGCTTAAAGGAAAGTCATGGAGAAGCCAAGAATGGTGCAGCTGGAGAGAAGGCCAATTTCCGGCTTTCATCATTCTGAATCAGACTGTGATGTCTTCATGAGAGTTGTAGCCCTCGGAACGAGCTTTCCAACGCGTGGTCATATGCGTCAATCCGACAACCGAGGCATCGGGAAAGTGCGTTTTACGAACAGAGCTGGGAGCTGAGGAAAGTTATCGATGTCGAGAAGATTTGTCGACATCGAGGAGTTATCAACTCGACATGTGTTCTAGACGTCGAGCACGAGCACCAGACGAAGAAACTTCTAGACATCGACAACTTTTGTCGATATCGAGAAGTCATGTCGAGAAGACATGTCGAGCACTCCGGAATCCGAGATCGAGGAGAAGTCCGAGCGGGATTGGATACTTGCAAGCCAAGATTCGACGAATTCTATCCTATTCTATCAAGATCTATCGAAGACCCAACACATTAGATATAATCCTAGTCTATCTATTTTATTTAATTACACTATGTTATTTATTTATCATTAAGTTTTAGATATAGTTTTAGATATAGATAGATATCTTCTTTCCTAGAATAGCTAGGGAATGAAGGCTATAAATAAAGCCCTAGGGGCTCAGTTTTAATAATTCAATTTCAGTTAGATTCCAAGTTACACACAATTAGTTAGTTCCATTCAGAGATACAGTTTAGGAGTTTATGGTTTTTAAGGTTTTGGCTTACATCGAAAGTTGATTGCCAAGATTGTAAAGGCTTTGAATTTAGTTTTAATGCAAGTTTCTTTTTATACATCAATGTCTGCGATTGCGATGAGGCGTGAGTAGTCCACCCACTTCTGGGGTTGGGGTGAGCCCGACGGTGGTCATGTGAGGCGATGTAATAAAGGTCAGACTTTTATGCGATTCATCTTCTTTCCCTATGAGCATGATTCTTTTGCGAGAGTTGAAGGTGATCCTTGTTTGTATTATTGAAGCGAAAGTGATCTTAATGCAACTTGGATTAATTATGTGAAAAGGGTTAGTAACAATTAGGGTTTATGCGAAAGCCTCTATATTCCTATTTGTTAATAACGAAAGTTATTTAGATGGAAAGCATGATCTTTTATGCCTTTATGTGTTACTTTGCATGGTTATCGTTGTGGTGTTGAAACCCTAGCCTTGGAAGTCTTTAGTTTATTGATTTATTTCATCAAAAATCGTTTCCGTTTTCGAAAGCATTTGCACTTTAATTTTCTGTTCTTAGTCGATCCCGGGAAAATCTTGTCGATATCGATATATCTTGTCGACGTCGAGGACTTTTTGTCGAGATCAAGGTTTTCTGCTTGAGTCGAGTTGCTGTGTCGAGTACTTATCGATATCGACAACCTGTGTCGACAAGACTCGGTCGATTAGCTTCTGTCGAGTTACTTACTGTTCTGTCGACTTGTCTGCTGTTGTCGACGTGCTTTATCGAGTACCTCTGCCTTGCTTGCTTTTGCTTGTTTGCTTCTGTCTTTGCTTTTATTTTAGTTGCCCTTGCCGGGATTATTTGTTTCTGCTTCTGTGTTTGTTTTTCTGCTGTGTCTGTGAGAATCTGATAGCTACCTGAGAACTGCTGACGTGCTTCCTCGTGGATTCGATCCTGACTTTTCTCTTACTACAACGGGAGGAAGTCTTGTAATTATTTGCTGAGACAGGGGAGTCGTTCTAAACCATATTCTATTCTATACTTGACTTACTCCTGCAACAACAGTATTCAACATAGACTTGTATTTCAGATGAGTTAATATCTACATTTTAAGGTCATGCCAACTAGCATTTCCCTTGACATCCCTTGATATAGCTAAAATTTTGAATATGAGGCAAGTCATAACGAGTAATATTATTATTCCATCATTTTTAGTAGACTTTATAGAAAATGATAATAGAAACGTAAAAACGTGAGCCTAGGCTTTGGTGTTGATAAAGAGGATGTTAATTTAACTTATTTATCCATGACTCCTTTTAATTCTCTTGCTTTCGTTATTTAGTTCTATAATTAAGTTGATCTCTCTCTCTCTATATATATATTTTTATCTTTTGCAGAATTAAGTTGATCACTCTCTAACAGTTGAGAGGGCGAGTAGTTGCAGAAAATAATTTCTTTTTATTTCTGGTAATGCCCTGCTGGTTCCCTTGATTCTATTACTTTATGATGCTAGAAAAACAATGATTGGTTTAGACTTGAGTGATTTCATGTCTTAGATGTTCTTGTCATTCTCCCAAGCTTCTGTATTTGTGTGTCCACTTTGTAGTGAAGCTAACAGTGAGAGCTACTAGACATTTTATGGTGAAACTCAGCATGAAAATGGTTTATGTTAGATGCCTTTCGGTTACTTGTTGTGATCCTATGGTGTATGCAATCATTGGTTCAAGTTCATGCCAGAGTTCGAGCCCATCAAGTCAGGATGTCCCTGGAAGGTGAGGTTGTGCAGTAGATGCTCGACGAAAGGCGCCAGGAGGCTGATCTCTTGGAGCATGATGAGTTATAATGGGCAGAACAAGACTTCAGCCTTGAATTTTCGTGAGTATTAGGATCCGCCTAGTTTAGCTACTAGTTTGATGTATTTGACAGTTTTGGGAGGGGTGGTGTGACAATAAAGGAACAATAGTTGGCATTTAATATTATATTTTTATTGTTGTATTATACTTGTGCATTAGTTGATCTCTTGTTGCATTAGTTGATATCAAATGCAAAACCGGTCATTTATTAGTGCGTGTTTTTTTTTAATAAAATATGGGATTTTTTAGCCCGGTCCGGTAGAATTCCGGGCTAAAAAGGAGTTTTTTTTTTTAATTTCCCATAAATAAGTTAGCAACGGTAGCTTGCCGTGGCTAGCACTTTAGCCACGGCTATAGCCGTCGCTACTCTTTTTTGCCACCCCATGTTTCCCCACGGCTTGTTTCCCGTGGCTACAGCCGTGGCTACCACCCTTTGGCCACAACAAATGGACTTTTAGCCACGGCAAATAGCCGTTGCTAATATCTTTTTTTTTTGTAGTGCTAGTAAATTCCTTTTTTTAGAATATCATAATAGTATGTTTTGAGGAAAACTCATATAAGTTACTAATTAATGTTGAATAAAACCTTATATTGACTAGTAAATTCTTATTAGAATACTATAAGAGTATGTTTTGAGGAAAAATCATATAAGTGACTAATAAATGTTGAATAAAAGCTTATCTTCACTAGTAAACACTTATTAGAATACTATAAGAGTATGTTTTGAGGAAAACTCATATAAGTGACTAATAAATGTTGAATAAAAGCTTATCTTCACTAGTAAACACTTATTAGAATAATATATAAGAGTATGTTTTGAGGAAAATTCATATAAGTGACTAATAAATGTTGAATAAAAGCTTATCTTAACTAGTAAGTACTTATTAGAATAATATAAGAGTATGTTTTGAGGAAAACTCATATAAGTGACTAATAAATGTTCAATAAAACCTTATATTAACTAGTAAATACTTATTAGAATAATACAAGAGTATGTTTTGAGGAAAAATCATATAAGTGACTAATAAATGTTGAATAAAATATTATATTAACTAGTAAATTCTTATTAGAATCATATATAAGAGTATGTTTCGAGGAAAACTTATACGAGTGACTAATAAATGTTATATAAAGCATTATATTAACTAATAAAATCTTTTCTAAATACTATAAGAGTGTGTTTTGAGAAAAACTTAAATAAGTGTCTTATAAAACCTTATATTAACTAATAAATTCTTTTTATATGATTTTTTATACCAAACCTATAAATATTAAAATTGATATTTTAAAAATTCGCATAAGATACGGATACTGAACTAGTTTAATGATGTTGGGTAAAATATTATTAAAACTTATAGATATCTAATTAAATTTAATAAAATAAATTTATTTGAAATATATATTGTATAATAATTGTATTATAAATAGTTGTAT
Organism: Persicaria tinctoria; assembly: GCA_037127255.1. Classification (NCBI taxonomy): domain Eukaryota; kingdom Viridiplantae; phylum Streptophyta; class Magnoliopsida; order Caryophyllales; family Polygonaceae; genus Persicaria; species Persicaria tinctoria. Next base: position 22,605,819 of record JBANSL010000004.1, on the reverse strand, counting down.
CCATGGTTTTATTTTCTAGATATAAATTGTGAAGGGAAAAAAAATTTAGACTCCCGAAATTATTTTACCGCCTGAATGGTATGTTGGGTGGTAAATTTTCCCCCAAAATTTTGGCCAAAATTTAAAGCAGTATGAAAGAAGGCTATAACCCTAATTTTCTTCTATCGGCCGCTTCACAAAGACAGGCGCCTCTGCCTTCTCTCTCAAGTTCCTCATGCCTCTCCTTCCTCCTTCCTCCTGGTCACGGATCCCCGCCGCCTCCTCGGATATGCGAAGCCCCGCCGCCTCCTCGGATCTGGAAAGCCCCGCCGCCTCCTCGGATCTGCAAAGCCCCACCGCCTCCTCGGATCTGCGAAGCCCCCCGCCGCTGCCTCGAATTTGCGAAGCCCCACCACCTCCTCGGATCTGCGAAGCCCCGCCGCCTCCTCGGATCTGCGAAGCCCCGCCGCCTTGAGTACCTTCGTCCACGCTCCTCCTCTGCTCTCGCTTTCCTCGTCCTTCCGTCTTTAGGTCTCGAGCTCAAGGGGCTTCATGGATCTCCCTCCATTGAAGACTGAAGCTGAGCTCGTTCCCTTTTCTTCTTCCTCATATTTCGCTTTCACCGTCCTTCCCTCGACGCACCAACACTCACCCACTCAGATCTAGCTGGCTATTTGTGCTACAGCTCTTACTCGATCCATCTCATCTGGTTAGTTCTTTCTCGATCGATCTACGTATGTACAAACTTCCTTTCTTTAATTTGCACTCTTATATATTTTACTCACATCGATCTCAACATTTGTTGTTTTCCTCTTGTTTAGTTAGGCGCTCTGATTTGCTGTTCGAATAATATCTGTCAAAGCATTTTCTGCATAAGGATATTGAATCCCAACGGAAGCAGTACAGGTATGCAAGAATTAGTGCAATGAGTTCAGCACCCTCATTTCCTCTCTTATTTTAATTGAAAAGTTGCCTTTTTGGATCGGTGAAACGTCAAATAAATCACTAAATTGATTAGTACGGTATCACTTGTTATTCAAAACTCAAAAGCAGGAAAAGTAGGAGGAAGGTGAGCCAGAAAACGCAGCATCGTCTGTATCTATACGCCATCAATTTGTTCGACTAAGTAATAAATTTGTTCGATTATGAATTTGTTTGATTATGTAATAAATATGCCTGAAATTTTGTACTTGATTTGTATTTTGTATTTTTGTAATTGACCAGGGCCATTGAATTTGATACTTGGGTAGAAAAAATTGGTCCAGTGAAGCATTGGGTGCAAGAACAAGGCGGAAGTTCTCAAACTAGTGTCTAGAATCTTAACATGTGCTGGTGCCTTTTCTTAGGTGTAGTATTTATGGATGTTGTACATTATGTGCATGATGTTGTGTTTTGTATTTGGACGCATTAGCTATAACATTATATATATATATATATATATATATATATATATATATATATATATATATATATTCTATCGTATATATAGCGCATCCAAATAATCGCAACAACGTAAGCCATGAATTTAGCCACAACCCTGGCAACGATGCCCACCTTAAAACAAGAAACAACATCAGCAATGAACTCAGCCACAAAATTAGCCACGACATTTGCGATGACCATTTTCGACGCTGTAGTCGTCGCCACATCCACGACATTCATAAGTCAGACCCAGTCACGGAATTAGCCACGACGGTATGAGTTCGTTGCTATTTTCCGTTGCTACATCGGCCCAAATTTAGTCACGAGGCATATGGCTACGGATGGCCCGCCCGTTGCTAAGTCCGTGGCTAAACCGGTTAGCCACGGTCAGTCGTTGCCAAATCCGTTGCTATTTTCCGTTGCTAAATCCTGTTTTTTTAGTAGTGTAACATCGATGTTGTTGACATCAACGTTGTTGATGCTAATGTCGTTAGTGTTGACATCAAATTGCTTTCTAATTAATATTGCTAAGAAATTTGCGAATATAAATGTTGACACTGACACCGATATATTGCTTACACGATTAATTTTTTTTTACATTTTTTTCCGCGCGTCAGCAATTTTCTCTGTTTTGCCTACACCAAGAGAATTGCTAATATTGACACTGATAAATTAATTTGCTGACACCGACTTTGCTGACACTGAAGTTGTCGACGCATAACCGCTGACATTGCTGACAACAACGCCGCTGACGTTGAAGTTGAAACCGCTAACGTTGATGCTATTTGAAAAAATAAAATTAATTTGCTGACAGCAAACTAATTGCTAACATGAATTTGCTGACAAGAAATTCATTCATTTTTAAGTCTTTTAAAATAGCTTGTAGAGCCAAAATTTTTGTAGTGGCTAATATAGTCATTCGTCATGACTATACATATTAATGTTTTTTTATTACAGTGGTTGATGGGGCTTTAGCAAAACTAATTTGCTGACAAAGAATTCTTTTGTAATTAAAAAAACCATTTTCTTAAAGAATTTGACAATTACTAGTTGCTGACGGAACTTTAATACAATATGTATCAAATTAGATGTACCTAATAGTTTGGTGACACTAATATTCAAGACACATGGTGCATCTAGCTAGGCTCATCCATTGAAGTGAAGGGGGCAATTACAATAGAGGGAGAATGAAAGCAAAAAAGCCTGTGAAGATCATAAGGTAGTGAGCCATGTCTCTTTTTAAGGATACAAAGCTAAGGAATTGGGAGATCCCTCCCCCATCCATTTCTTAAACACGAGCTCCAGTGTCCCAAAGGCTCTCCTCAAGGTAGACGCTCGATCCCTAGAGACAAGCATTTAGGTCCTTCTTCCACAACCGATATCGTATTGGATTTCAGATGTCAAGGCACACCAACTATTCGATGAATTGCCGTATTAGAACTTTGCAGGGAAATGAAATTGCTGCTATTTGCATTGCTCAAACTCTCATCCCATGGAGCGATGAATGGACAGAACTAACAGAACTAACCGAGACTCTGGATTACATTAAGATTATACTTGGATTGTCAATCCACGGTATCCACCACTTTCCTTTATAGTTGGGGTTCTTGATTCTGTATTACAACATACATAGGAACTTCATCATGAGAAACTACCAGATTATCAAAACCATAGATGTATGGAGCGAGTGCAATCTAGTGGAATCGACCACCAGGAGCTGAAATCAGTAGCTTGGAGCGCCATCATAACATGTAATTGCTGGAAACAGAATCGACCAAACAAACACTGGAGACCATCATCTTCTTTCTACTTAGTTGCTACTTGGCATCAGCGAATGAAGGCAGCTAAGGAGAGGACAAAATTGGTGAGGATCCATGGCGTGAACTCCATCATATTTGAATAGCCGATGAAGAGGAGGTTCACTGGAGGAGTGGAGTCAGATATGAGATTTGGGAAAGCGGCTCGTCGTTTGGTGAGAGAAAGGAGGAGGGGAGAAACGAAAGATCTGAGATTTAAGATTTGAGAAGATGGAAAGAAAGGGTGGACAATTTGTTAACTTGGGTCTCCTAAAGTGCCCATTCAACAAATTTTCTCAAATCTAAGTAGTCAAGTGTGAGTAGTTAAAAGAATTGCTGACAAAAAAAATTCTCACCTCGAAATTGTTGATAGTTGAATGATAGAGAAATCATTTAAATTTCAACAATAAAAATATCAGCAGATAAAATATTACTCTGTAGTACTTATATTGTAAGTAGTTAAGTGAATAGTCAAAATGTAAACAATCTGCAAGTGTTAGCAATCAATTGTCAGCAGTCAAAGTGTAAGTAGTGAAGTGTCAACAGTCAAGTTTAAGCAATCAAAATATAAGCAGTCAAGTGTCAGCAATCAAAATGTAAGTAGTCAAGTATGGTGGTCAAGTGTCAGTAGTTAAGTATGAAATACTGTCAATAAAAAATAATAATAAAAAAAAAAAGAAAAAAAGCATGGAAGAAAATAAAAAGAAAAGAGAAAAAGAAATTATGGTGCATTTTTTTATAAATTGTATAAAATGTGCGACAATTTTTTTAATACAAATATTAAAATAAAGGGTCATTAAAAAAACAAAAAGGAAAGGGAGACGAGGGAAAGACGGGGGAGCGAGAAAGGAGGAGAGAGAGGGGGAGGAGTGGGGTGAAGAGAGATTTGTTTTTTATTGAAATTTACAGAAAATCACCCATTAAATATAGACTTTTATATTTAATTATCTGTTAAATATGAAATTATGGAAAATCACCTATTAAATGGTTTCTGTTAACAAATCATCACCCGTATTTTTATAAGGTTTTTTGTCAAATATATATGATATTATAATATTTTAAACTTTATATTTACATTAGAATCTCAAAAAAAATTAAAATATATATTTTTATTAAATTTTAAAAAATATTTTTATAAACACTTGATGTATATATGAAAAAATTCTCCTATTTTATTTCTAAAAATGGTTATAAATTTTATAAATATCTTATAAACTGATTTTTAATCAAAATTAAAATAAGTTTATAAGTAATTAGTATTGTTCAAATTTAATTAATGTCTGTTTTTTGATACTAATAATTAATGTCTGTTTTTTTTTTCATTTGTAAACACCTACACTCTAGGCTAAAAATGAAAAAAATATCTAAATATATTTTATAAAATATTTTCCATCCTCAAAAGTAATTTCATTAAAGTGTTTTTAAATGTTTACATAAATTCAGTTACATTTTCCACATTTAAAACCTCCTCCCTCCAAATAAATATAGAATTTATAATTTTTACACATCCCCCCCTATTATATTAATATCATTTTTTATACCTACCATAAATATAATTTAAATATATTAAAGTTCAAAATTTAAATTTCAAGTATAAAATATTAAATGTATTATATTTAATGGAATTCTAATGGAAATATAGACAACGGGTGATGATTTGTTAATAAAAACCATTTAATGAGTGATTTTCTATAATTTTATATTTAACGGGTGATTAAGTGTAAAAACTTATATTTAACGGGTGTTTTTTTGTCTGTAAATTTTCCTTTTTTTTTTAACGGGAGGTACTTGGTTCCTAAAATTATATGGTAGAATTTTTTACTTAATTAGGATTAGGATTAGGGTTAGGGGGTGAACATCTGGCATGGTGGAGTACAACCTTTTCCCCTATTGTATATTTCCTCAAGGGGTGTTAATCGAGTCGAACGAGCCGAACGTGACATGTTCAAGCTTGTTCGTTTGTTAAACGAGCTCGAGCCGAGTCTGATTTTTAAACGAGCTTTTTATTTTGTTCAAGCTCGACTTGTTTAGGAAATGAACGAGCTCGAATCGAGCTTTAAGTAGTTCTACTTGGTTATGACATGTTAACTTAAAGGAAATTTTAGAAATTTTATTGAATTCGAGCTATTCGAGCTTTATTCGAACGAGCCGAGCTTTCAACCGAGCTTAAAATTTTTTTCAAGCTTGACTTGTTTAAATAAATGAGCGAGCTCGAGTCAAGCTTTTTCAAGCCGATCCTGAGCCGAGCTCGAGCAGTTCAGTTCATATAGCATCCCTAATTCCCTCCTTCATCTGAGCAATTCTTATAAAATCATCTGTAGTTAAATCTTTTACAAATGTTAAAATGATGTCTTTTTTCTTTCCAATGATGATTTTTTCAACCAAATTAAATTATGTAAGCAATTTTCATAAAATTATCTTCATCTATGCAACTATAGGATTTCAACCATATTAAATTAGATCTTTCAATTTTCTAAGGTTATGCTAACTTTTACTAATAAATTAGTTAATTTTATGGTAAAAATTTGTTATATTATTTTAATTTTATTAAAAAAACCGTGTCATGACGTAGAATATAATAGTTTATTTTTATTTTTTTTTATGAACATCCTTATTTTCTGTTTCGTCCAGTGCCCTCTAACGATTAGAATTGGGCCGAATTATGAACTAATAATCTAAATTTAATAATTATAATAGATCATATATTTTTTTTTTTTTTTTTTTTGTGAACTAGTCCCACGAGTTCAAATCCTAACCTGCAAGAATACGAACCGATTAACTGATCAGAGGACAAGCCACTACCCACTAATTGCATAAATTATGTAAGTACTTCAATTATTTAATTTTGAAGGCTAAGTTTCAATTACAGCTGGTACAACTGTCGACAATGATTTTTTCAATCAATGTGTTGCCAAGAGATCATAGATTTAAAAAAAAATCCCGACAGTTAATTAATTGTAGAGATAACAACTACTACGTACTATTTTTTCCTTTTCGCGTCCATTAATTCCACCACAAAAGATTTGATGTGGCCACCTAAAAAAGCTTTGTACTTCTGTGCCCGGAAAACGGAAGGGTAAATGGGCAATTAATTTATGCCTTCCGTGTTTGAAACACGGGAGTTCAAAATATAAGTTGTACTTCCGTGTTTGAAAAACGAGAGTACAACTTTTAGTTTTGCCTTCCGTTTTAAAAAAACGGGAGTTATAAAACTGGGTTGTACTCTCGTATTTAAAAAACGGAAGTACAATTTTAATTACACCTCCCCTCTTTCAAACACGGGAGTACAACTATTTTATAACTCCCGTTTTCTAAATACGGGAGTACAATTTTTTAATGTATTTTGAAAAAACGAACGATTTTGATTTTACCTTTTTTTTTGAAAAAAAAATTGAAACACACATAACTTTAATAAATAAATTATAACGGTTACCAACACCCTTGCGCGTTTTGTTAATAAATTATATTTTAGTATATCATATAAGAGTAAGTACTCTTCTTTACATACTGTTTAATATTTTTTCACTAATTTATCCAATAAAGAGTAAATAACCAAATTTATTGCATAAGTTATGTTTTGATATCCTTTAGTATAATGTTTTATAAATATTTAATCGTAAGAAGATAATCAGAGGTGCTGATGTACCAGTAATAGTCCCGCGGGATGGAAGCTAGGTCTAAAAAAAATAAATGTCCATTTTTGTTGTATGGTTGGGAAGCCGAAAGAAATGGTTATAAAAGCAATCCGACGAGCCCATTCTAACATCGATTTTCTATCCGACCAGTAATAATTATTCGCAAAACAAGGCAAATAATCGAATCCAACAATGTTCATTCTATCAAACTGAAAACAATTGAAATAGCGTTGAAAATAATCAAATTTCACGAATTGAATCAATATTATCCTTAAATTTCACGAATTGAAAACAATTGAAACTAGTACGATTCCTGCGCCATGGCGCGTTTTTTATAAACTAAAATATTATATATATATATATATATATATATATATATATTTATATATTATAAAATATTAATAAATGTTATGATAAAAATAAAATGTTTTGAATTAAGCCCAATAGTTAATAAAATTAAAGAAAAAATATAATTAAAGGAAGAAGAAGAAAAAAGGAGAATTAAATAAAATCCAAGAAAAATGGCAAAAAAAAAATAGTAAGACTCCTAAAATGCCTCTAAGATTGACACATCATCATAAACTTTTCTAAATTAAGAGTTTATATAGATATATAGATATAGATAGTTAATAAAATTAAAGAAAAAAGATAATTAAAGAAAGAAGAAGAAAAAAGGAGAATTAAAGAAAATCCAAGAAAAATGGCAAAAAAAAAAAGTAGTAAGACTCCTAAAATGCCTCTAAGATTGACACATCATCCTAAACTTTTTTAAATTAAGAGTTTATATATAGATAGTTAATAAAATTAAAGAAAAAAGATAATTAAAGGAAGAAGAAGAAAAAAAAGAGAATTAAAGAAAATCCAAGAAAAATGGCAAATAAAAATAAAAATAGTAAGACTCATAAAATGCTTCTAAGATTGACACATCATCCTAAACTTTTCTAAATTAAGAGTTTATATAGGTAGTTAATAAAATTAAAGAAAAAAGATAATTAAAGGAAGAAGAAGAAAAAATGAGAATTAAAGAAAATCCAAGAAAAATGGCAAAAAAAAAATAGTAAGACTCATAAAATGCCTCTAAGATTGACACATCATCCTAAAATTTTCTAAATTAAGAGTTTATATAGATACCTGAATATTATTGTTTACTCCTTCGTTACCATTGGATGTGTGGTTTGACATTCTTCTACTCAATTCGGCGGAACTAGGGCAAATACCGATTATGACAAGTATATTCGTCATATTAATAAGAAAATCATAACCTTTTTTTACCCGAAAAAATAATAATTTAAACTTACCCTTCCGTTTTCTAAATACGGAAGGCAAATAGCTATTTTGTACTTCCGTATTTAAAACACGGAAGGCAAACATCTATTTTGTACTTCCGTATTTAAAACACGGAAGGCATAAAACAGCTTTTGTCTCTCGTGTTTGAAAAACGGAAGGTATAAAATTGATTTGACCTTCCGTTTTTCAAACACGGAAGTTGTGTATAATATTTTCCAAAAAATAAAAAAAAAATAAATAATTATTACAGCACTACTTCCGTTTCTAAAACACGGAAGAATATTTTTTTTTTGGGTGCCCCACCGAATTTTTTGTGGTGCGGTTAACAACGCTCTACTTTTCAATACAGAGTATTTGTCAAATATGGCCCGACTATAGCATAGAGAATCCTACTTCGATTTTTTTTTTTGTGAAAAACGTACTAGTGTAGTGTTTATGTATTAAAAAAAATAATACGAGTTGTTAGTTATGAAAGTTATAATTATTGTTTACAATTATATTATTAAATTTTATAGATCTTATAAATTACTACTGGTATAAAAAAAAATCTCTGAAATTTTGATAATATAATCCGACGACTAAAATATACTGTCTATGTTATATTTTTAGGAGATTAATTTGATTCAACTTTAATTTAAATTCATTTACATTTGTTATCTGGATAAATATTTTATTTTTAAATCAAAAATTATTTACAATAGAAATCCGACGACTACTTTTTAATTTGTGTGTGTGTGGATTTTAATTATCTTCTCGAGTTATATTAAAAAAGGCGTATGTAATCGTTACTAAATTTGGGGAAAAAAAGAAAAAAATATGGGGAAGATATGATGCCGCATCGCATGTGAACATGTGATAGCCTCAAGGCATTGAATTGAATTACTTACCTGCTAAAGCATCCAAAAGGGTAGACTTTCCGCAACCAGACGGACCCATTATCGCCAACACCTCCCCGGGCTCGGCGTAGCCCGTCACCCCTTCCAGTATGGGCCGCTGCCCTCCGTCTGCCACCACCGCCACCCACAAATCCTTCCACGTCAGCAGCACGCCGTCGCTGGCTGATCCCCCCAGCGACGTTGACCTTCCGACCCCACCCCCACCCCCCGGAGGAGCCTCCTCCGCGGGTAAATCATAGACAGCGGTGGGGTTAGAACTGATGCTGAAGGGGAATTGTTTCTTGAAGCTGGAGGATCCTGCAGCCGTGCTGATTCCTGTATCACCTTCATCCATGTCTTGGCTTTCTTTGGGTCTCGATGGGCTCGGGCTCCATCTTGGCACCTCCGCATTCTTTGTATCCCCGTCCATCGTTTTATCTATCAATCCGGACTTTAGATATTTTATGTATGTATATAACTATATATAGCAAAATAGTACGTGCAGACTGCTAGGAAAAATGCAAGGCACGTGGTAGTTTTCCCGGCCAGCTGGTTTGTTTCCTTTTTTTCTCCCTTAAATAAAAAATAAAAACATTAATTAAGTCCAACAGCTAGCTAGTTTAACATTTAACATGGTGTGGACGAGTAGGGATGTTCTACTACGCTTAGGTCATTCACGTGCGTAAATGTACAAATACGTATATATATATATATATATATATATATATATATATATATATATATATATATATATATATATATATATATATATATATATATATATATATATATACCTTAAAAATTGTGTTCATGGGCAATTTATTGCCATTATTAACTCCATAAAAATTTTGTTATTTTTTCTTATATTCTCAATTTGGATCAATATAATTTCTTTAGCCCAATGGTAGTAGTTGTTGATGAGAGTCCCTTCATCCAAAGGATCAAGCCTCAACAACTACGTCTTTTATTTTATTTTCCTACTTTGTCATTATTCTACTCAATGACAATCTAATCTAATTAATTTATATATAATAACAATAATAATCTTTTTTCATGGTCATTTATATATAATAACAATAACCTCTTCATAACCTTAGCATTTACATCTTTTATTTTATTTTTTCATGGTTACATTATTTTAACTTTATTTATTTTATCATTTAGACTTTTGGTATATTTTAATTATAAGCCTTTTAAAAAAAACACACACATTATTTGTTTTACCTTCATCAAAACATCACAACTAACAATTTACTAAAAATTACCAATTCAAATTAGGTAAAATCAATACCAAAATGTCTAAAATGACATTATTTATTTTACAAATCTACACTATAAAATGAAGTTTTTGAATTAAGGGAGCTACGAAGTATCATTATACCATGTTTAAATATTAAATTTACTTTTTTCTTGCTTCTCACGTCAACTTTATATATATATGGAGCATATATTAAAACTATATGGAGTATACATATATATAAGAACACATGTTAAATTTTTTAAAAAATGCATCATATTATATGGATTATATATTAAAACTGATCATAAATAATAATTTATTATTTGGGATTTTCAATTTATTACATTTTATTGTGTGGTATTGAAGCCTTTTGTACGTACGTTTTCCAAAACATCTAATTAAAGGAAATACCAAGAGACCAACAAAATATCAGGTTTGAAAAAACTTATTAAATCAAAATATTAATTTCAATTTAGTGTGAAGACCTTCCACCTTCTCAAACTTACTCATAATTTTTTACCAAATATGTCTTAATTTCATAAATGTATATACTTTACGTCATATACAATAAAAACCTAATTTAACTTTATCTTTTTTTTTTACCATAGTTTATTTTCTCATCAGAATTTCATTGTATGAAGCATTTTAAAAATAATCCACACCAAATAAAAAAATTAATCCAAATTTATCATAAACTATTTTTTTTACTCATTTCATGGAATATATATCTATTCATAAATGCGTATCCATAAATCTACTCTTTTTTTTTTCCTACAATCAATTGATTTGTGTCTTTTAATTTCTAAATTATTATTATTGTATCCATATAATTAAATTAAATTAAATTAAATTAAATTAGAGGTGATTATCCATTCACCACTTTATCGATCCCTTACTGACTTACATTTAGCCTGATTGCATTACTTAATTTATTTAGATATAGATGTAACCGTCATCTTATTAATTATTAGATAATTAATTTCCATGCATGTTCTCGATCAAAGACCAATTTCTGTATATTTACTAATATATATCCATTTTTATCATTAGATCTACATTCCATGCATGATTTTATTATTTTATATGAGAATATAATCACTATATTAATTAATTAATTAGCAGAATATATAACACATTTGTACCAAACTACCTCATCTAAAATCAATATATTAATCGTTCAAAATTAATTATTCTTTTTAAAATATATATTAGCTTTAATTTAATTTAATCTTTAAATATAAATTGAAACTTAATTTGTAATGAGAGACGATTGAAATACTTAGAAGTTACAAAACATTTAATGAAGAATCACAATGGGTTTTAACGGTTTCATCAATAGACCATTTTAAATGTCATTTTGGTTTTTAATGGATATATATTCATTACTAAATGAATCGCCATAATTATTAATATAAATGGACGAGTGGAGAAGACCTCTTCCTCCTGGGTGAAAGAATGATGGTCATTATAGGTCGGAGGTGAGCAAGATGAGAATGGTCAAAGAGTACGGATATGACAATGCACGCTACATGCGGTGGTGGTGGTTTCGAAGCTCGACCCCGAAAGACCACTACACACTATAGGTTTGTCCATGTGGTGGTGGTGGTACATGGATTAAGCGATTCTTTCATCCAAAGAGGTAAGTTATTATTTAAATGTAATTTGAATACATCAACTCGATAACGAATTTGATAAATTCATATTCTCTTTGTGGTAGGTGAAACAAGATAAAGAACAAAGACACACACACATATATATACATATACAAATTTCCTAGCTACATGTTTGTTTACAATGCTTTTCATCCAATCCGAATGTTTTTTTTTCTAGGCTCCTATATATTCATGTTCAATACTCTATTTGTGGGTTAGAGTAAGAGATTTAACCATTTTTCTACCTCTCTTTTGTTTTGGCTAAAATGTAACATTTTTTTTCCAGGAAATATTTTGGATAGAAAGACTACCCAATAGCTAAAGTTCAACATTATGGTGCAACTATACTAGGTAATTGTTTATATTTGTGTTTTTATTTCATGGGTTTGTTGGCTAATTTGAAAGCTTGAAATCCCATACGTAAGTGTTGACTGATGACACATATTTCATTATGGAAAATCAACATGGAATTGGATGAACTCCAAGCTAAATGGGTTGCTACAAAGATATCCAATCAATTAAATCATTTGTTCTATATTGATGGTGGCAATACTGTATACTATAAGATATTATGTGCTTTCATATTTCGTTAGCGTGACTACTTTATCTTTAGGTGAGTTTTTTTCTATCATTTATGATTATAAATACTTTAAAGCTCATATTTTATTTCTTTCACCTATTTATAGACTCCATTCAATCCGAGTTGATATAAACCATGTTCCGTGCGTAGCACGGGTCTGCCACCCTAGTTTTTTAAACATTTGTGAACTCTATTTATTATGGATAAAATTTGCTAAACAAGCACATTTTTTGGACAAATTTGTGAATTGTCCACGTTTTTGGACAAATTAGCAAAATGCTCACAATATATACTTATTCTCAACTTACCGCTAACCTAATCTTCCCCTCCCTCTCCGAACCTCTGTCCTCTCGCTCTCTCGATCTGTTCTCTCTCTCGACGCCGGCTCCGATGGCGGCGAGTCTCATCTTGTTCGCCGCCACCGCCATTCTCCATGTCTCATATCTCTCTCGATGGCGATCGATCTGGCCTTCTCCCTGTAGTTCGCCCTCTCACTGTTCATCCTTTGATGGTTGCTCTCCGGTTCGACAGGGAGGCGAATTTGAAGTTGGTGGAGCAGGGGCCTATGAGGATGTGGTTGGAGAAGAGTTCGGACGGGATCTCCGCTTCCAGATTTCCATGGTTGCTCCCTCGCTGTCTGTTTTCCAGATTTCCATGAAGGAGCCAAATCTGTGGCGAGGCGGGATGGAGTATCTTCAATCGCCGGAATTGAAGGCCGAGGTAGGGCGAGGCGGGATGAAAAAATCGTCCATACATCGAGATCTGCTCGATTTCGTCTTTCTGTGCTCAATTTCTGCTCGAGTTCTCCAACTCTGCATGTATTCTCTCCCTTTCTCTTGCTCTGGATTTATTTATTTTGTTCCTTATAATATTAGTTCTTGCTCTGGATTCTTGATTTTGGATCACAGAAGAATTAGAATTAGATCCATAGGTTAGGGATTTCATATCAGTAGTTGATGTGGTGTTGCTGATGAGGAGCTTATACTTGCTGATTTTATGCTTCAGACCTTGCTGATTTCCTTATCAATTGATCGAAGATCGATTTATTTTGCTGGTGCTTGATTCGTTCCTCCATTGCCTCTTCACTTGAAGCTCAGTTGCCATGCTTAGAGCAGCAGCCAAACTTGCCTCCAAGGCTTGCAACAGCAGCCGCTCGGTAAAAGAACTGAACTTTATTTCTCTCTCTATATATGTATATCATTTTTCGCATCTGGATGAATTAGGAACATCATTTGATTCACTTAGGTTTATATTGTTGTACCATTATTGACAATTTCGGCTGTTGTTTGGTTGTTGATTTAGACTGTGACTAGCTTGAGTTGGAGTAGAAATTACGCCGCTAAGGAAATCAAATTCGGGTCTGAATGTCGCGCATTGATGCTTAAAGAAGTTGAGAACCTCGCTAATGATTTTATATTCACCATGGGTCCTAAGGTACAGCTTAATTTCACCTCATCAATCTCGTTACTTTTGATTCAATTGGGATCGTCGGGGTTTGTACGATGTTTTTACTGTAGGAGATTCAAAAGGAGTAATGAAAGACGCGTGTTGGATTGATTTGTGCATTTAGGGTTGATCTGTTGACTAAGAATGTGTCGATTACAGGGGCGTAATGTGGTGATTGAGCCAAGTTTTGGTGCTCCTAAAGTGACCAAGGATGGTGTTACTGTTGCCAAGAGTGTAGAGTTCAAGGATAAATTCATGAACATTGGTGCGAGCCTTGTTAAACAAGTTGCCAATGCTACAAATGATGTTGCTGGAGATGGTATGAATCATTCTCTTATCGCACTCTGCTGTTTTAGTGGGATGAAATGAGGTCCAAAGCGAAAGCTATGAGAAATTGTAAATGCATATCTGACTTGTTACATTGATGAACTTGTAGGTCCCACCTGTGCTACTGTTCTTTCCTTTTATAAATCTTGTTAGTCTTAGACTCTTAGTGCTGTTCTTTAGTCACCATGATACCTTAAAGGGTCGTGTCCCTCAGACATTTCCTTGCTTCCCTGAGCTCATGCTGATGGAATTCCTCTATTTAGTTTACTCTCTGCTTTATTGTTCTCTTCAAAGCAGAGGTTTTCTTAGGTCATGTTTAACCAACGTCAGTAATGGAAGTGAATCTGGTAAGACAATGTGTGCTTAATGCATTGCCCGTATCCATGCGATCGGACGTGCCATAACCGGGTTTTCAGTCCAGAACAACACTCGACACTCTGGAGTATAGGCTAACTTGATTCACACAAATCATTCTTTAGATCCTTATTCATATTTGGGTCTTAAGATCCAAAATGGGTATACATGTTTTCTTCGATTGTTCGTAAAAATCGGGATAGTAGGTAGAAAGTTTATAGATTACAAATGCATATATATTCGTTAAGGGTTCATATAAAGCATATTAGCTCAAAATGGTAGAGCAATGTGCCTACGCACAATGATGCGAGTTCAAACCCCCCATAGGCTATCTATGTGGCATCTCTTGTTATGTTTCTCTTCGTGAATAAGGGTAGGTAGAAAGTTTATGTTGTGCTGACACGAAAAAAAAATGCTGACGCAAAATAGAAACTGCTGACACGAAAACGCTGACATGATGTGTGCTGACACGAAAAATAATGTTGACGCACAACATAAACTTGTTATGAAAGGCATACAAAATTGACAAGTATAACAAGTCATTTTATACCCCGAGTACAAAAAAAGAGAAACAACATTTTATAACAAGTGTTAATGAGCAACGCTGTACATCATGCTCAAACCAATTGAACCAACCGGGGATTATGTTTCCTAGCTACGAGCATAATTCTTAGAAACAAAACCAAGTTTCCCTAGTGAAGAATATGGCTAAGTCTCAAGTGAGATCAAAAGACAATATATTCTTACTGATGTTCCTGAGCAGCAAACTGTGCAACTTTCAATCTGCATTGATTCGCAGATGATGTTACTTCTTCACCTTGGTAAAAGTTAGGAGCCTTTTCAAGATACACAATAGCCTGCACAAAAAAAAGTATTGAAACGAAAAAAAAGCGGAAAACAAATATTATATTTGCACAACTTACGGTTATATTTGCACATCGTACTCTTATATTTGCACGACAAAATGTTAAAATAAATAAATAAAAAAAACTAGATTTGATTCATATTTGCACAAGTTACGGTTATATTTTCACAACATGCTCTTATTTTTGCTCATCAATAGACAATAATTGCACAACATGGGGGATTGGTGAAATTTTGCTCAACATCATCTTATTTTTGCTCAACTATAGGTTATTTTTTCACAACAATTGAGACTTGTGAATTAATTCTCAACATGATCCTATTTTCTCTTAATATAATTTCATACATTCTCAATAAATTATTGCACAAAATGCTCTTATTTTTGCTCATCAATACTTTATTTTTGCACAACATTCAATACTTGTGAAATTGTGTCTCAACATGATCTTACTTTTTGTAAATATAATTTTATACTTTTTTAATAGATTATTGCACAACATGATCTTATTTTTGCTCATCAATAGACAATAATTGCACAACATGGGGGATTGGTGAAATTTTGCTCAACATCATCTTATTTTTGCTCAACTATAGGTTATTTTTGCACAACAATCGAGACTTATGAATTTGTTCTCAACATTATCTTATTTTCTCTCAATATAATTTCATACTTTCTCGACAAATTATTGGACAACATGCTCTTATTTTTGCTCATCAATACTTTATTTTTGCACAACTAGTGGTGAAAATTAGTGCCAACACTGATATTAGTTACAATTAGTGCTGACACTGATATTAGTTACAATTAGTGCTGACACTGATATTAGTTACAATTAGTGGTGAAAATTTGCTCAACATGTTGAGAAATACCATGGTGAGAATACCATGTTGAGAAGCAATACCATGTTGTTTCTCAACATGATATTGTTTTTTTAAGTAAACAATAATTATAAAATCTAAAATTTGATGAGTACCGATGATAGAATTGTGTTGACATATAAAAAAGAATACACAAACTTGTCTTATTACATGATAAAACCTAAAATATTATTCTATAATATTGAATTAATGTTTAATATGTAACATAAATGTCTAAGATATAATCTTTCCTAGTAGTACTTTTATATAGTACCGATGACAGAATTGTGCTGACAACCTTATTTTGAATGCTTTACCCTTCTCTTGAACTCTCCTATTGGAATCTTTCTATTCCAGGGTGGTCTTCCTGCTCTCGAAAATCAGTAGGCGGTCCCTCTGTCGAGCAAAGAAGAAATCCAATTACACCATTGGAAATCAAGGCAAATGAAGAAAAGGAATGAACTAAAATAGGGGCGTCAGACATACTAATAAGATATCAAGTATGAATTTCAGTTCCAAAGACCAAACAGAATTAACTTGCCTCTGCACAAAGAAGGAAATAACAGTGATGACAACATCAACAGTTCAAATACAAGAATAGTGAATATGCAAATACAAGATGGAAGTGTGCAAATACAAGAAGAGAAAATTTGTGCCGAAGGCACAAATTTTCAGGCTCCATGTAGAATCCACAAGCAAAGTTCGAAATTGCTCAACAGTGCCCCATCTCCTTGAAGTGTGCAAATACGCTGCTTGAAGAATCGCTCAACAGAAGTAAAGATCGAAACGTCGGCTCATAAAAATTGATCGATAGTGATCCTGCAAGCAAAGAAGCAAAGTCGGCAAAAGCAAAGATTGATTGAGGCATTTCATCAAACAAGTTATGTGCAAAACATAAAACAACATATAAAAAAAATAGAATGGGGTCATATTTGCACAAAAAAATAGAATGGGGTCATATTTGCAAAACATAAAACAACATATAAAAAAAAAACAACATATGATCCAAGTCTAAACTAGACTTGGATCATATTTGCACAATTTACGGTTATATTTGCACAAAATACTTTTATATTTGCATGATAAAAAGTTAAAAATAAATAAATAAATAAATAAAAACTAGACTAGGGTCATATTTGCACAACTTACGATTAAATTTGCACGACAAAATGTTAAAAAAAATAATAAAAAAATAGAATGGGGTCATATTTTCACAACTTACGATTATATTTGCACAACATACTCTTATTTTTGCTTATCAATAGACAATAATTGCACAACATGGGGGATTGGTGAGATTTTGCTCAACATCATCTTATTTTTGCTCAACTATATGTTATTTTTGCACAACAATCGAGACTTGTGAATTTATTCTCAACATGATCTTATTTTATCTCAATATAATTTCATACTGTCTCAATAAATTATTGCTCAACATGCTCTTATTTTTGCACAACATGGTCTTATTTTTGCTCATCAATATACAATAATTGCACAACATTGGGGATTGGTGAAATTTTGCTTAGCATCATCTTATTTTTGCTCAACTATATGTTATTTTTGCACAACAATCGAGACTTGTGAATTTATACTCAAAATGATCTTCTTTTATCTCAATATAATTTCATACTTTCTCAATAAACTGTAAGCGATTCAGAATAAATTGAAGCAAGTCTAGTTTTATTTTTTATTTTTTATTTTTTTAACATTTTGTCGTGCAAATATAGCCGTAAATTGTGCATATATAATCATATGTTGTGCAAATATAACATTTTTTTGTGCAAAAATAAAAATAAAATATAGATTATGGATCACATAATAAAATATAGATAGTTTTTTTAATTTCTCATATTTGTAGGGTGATTGTTGTAATTTCTTACAATGTCCATCTTCTTCCTCCCGATTTCTGTGAAGAGGAACGCCGGCCGGCCTGCGCCTCGCCGCCTCGCGTCGATCTCCAGCCGCTCAAGGCCGGATATGAGCAATCGCTCACTCGCGCCGCCTCGCTCGACCTCGCTCGCTCGACCTCCGGACCGAATCTGAACTTCGTCGCTCGCTCCTCGCTCGCGCTCCCTTTCTCGCTCGCTCGCACTCCATTCCTCGCTCACTCGCGCTCCGTTCCTCGCTCTCTCGCGCTCCCTCGCTTGATCACGCCTCGTTGGAGGCCGTCGAATCCTCGCTCACTCGCTCCACCTCTCTCGACCTCGCTCGCCCGCTCGCTCTGGCGTCGAAGCCACAAATTTTGGCATCCTCTTCAGATCTCGGCCCGCGCCATAGATCCGATGCCATAGATCCGACCTAATTGATGAACGCAACCGGATCTGAAACCTCCAGGCCGCGATCTGAAACCTCCAGGCCTCGCTCGACCTCGCTCCGGTGCTGAAGCCATAGATATCGGCCTCCTCTTTAGATCCGTCCAATTGCTTCTTGCTCCGCTCCATCGATCGCTCACTCTCGGATCTCCGAGGAAGGCGCGAATATGAGGAACGGGAAGAGGAAGACGGAGATCGGAGGAGGAGAAGCGAGCGAGAGATCCGGATCAGCGATCCACTTAATTAGATTAGGGTTATATAGCGAATATTTCACAAATTTGTCCCAAAAGGAGGACATTTCACGAATTTGTCCATATTTCGTGGCTATTTCGCAAATTGCCCCTTTATTATTTTGGTTGTGTATTAATATACATTTGAACATGTGATTTGCAGATTTGAGCACACCACATTCCCATGTGCATAAACTTTTACAAAAAGAAAGATAATTTCATTAGTGTAGTTTTTTATGATTGTATTTCCCTTTTTATTTTATTTTATTTTAAATGAATTGTATTTGAATAATGTGTAAAAAATGCACATTTTACCAATGGTGCAAAATACTAAAAATGATGTGTAATTTTACACATCTTGTGTAAATGTGTATATTTTAAGCAAAACCCTGTGGATGGTCTCATTGTGTCTTTGATGTGACACAAAATTATTTGTGATATTTTATAATTATTTTTTTTTTATAAAAATCATATTTACATCGCACACATTAAATAACATATATTTGTATAACTTTTTAATATTAAATAATCTTTTAAAAAAATATTAAAATTAGAAGAGTCATTATGTTAGAATATTAATTATAATAATTATTAAAATATCATTTTATAAGTAAAAATATACAAATATATATTATTAAACATGTACAATATAAATATAATTTTTTTATAATTCAAAATACATAAATAATTTTGTGTCACACCCAAAGGTACACCAAATATTGTAGGAGATCCATACGCAGTTAGGATCCATCCCTTTTGGCAGTTAGGATCCTCTACTCCGCTTTTATGGTCTCTTTTATACTCCGCTTTCTTTTAGTGGTTGAAAACGATTATAAAACTACCATATTTATTAACAAAATTAATAAAATAATTCGGCATATCCAATAAAGTGATACGGACTACATAATGGATCGTAATTGTGTACTAGGGGATCTAAACCCCTTTTGGACGTTGGTTCATTGACACTTGTCAAATGACACTAGATATATTTTATCGGTTTTTCTATCCTATGCCCTTGGGCATAGCCGCATAGGATAAGATACTAAATTGGGAAAGATTCCCCACAAAAAAAGACAAGCGACCCCAAAAATCTAATTTAAAAAATGGCTAAACTAATTAAAAGTTTAATTGTTTTTTTTCCCTAAATTTAGGGTCTTATCCTATGCCTTTAGGGCATATGATAGAAAAATCGATATTTTATTATTGTGTATTCATTGTTTTCCTATTTCATAATCGGTTATGTGGTAATTAAGCCATGATTTATTTTTATTAGGAAGGTTTAATTTTTATTCATGGTTATGCCACTTTTTTTTCGTCAAATGATGAAAATAAAATTTTGTCATAATCAAATATAAAAGTTCAAAACACTTTTAATTTATTCCTAATAGCACTATCATTATGTCATTAAAGTGACGGTATCTCTTAGAGTTTTTGTTAGGAACAAGCACCGATCAACTCCGACAAAAATGTGTTTTCACTATCTTTTCTACATTTTCAACTCACTTCTTTTACAACATTTTCCTTCAATCTGTCTATCTAATCTGATTCTAAGGAACCACAAAATACATGCACAACAATAGCATTCAACCATCACTAAGAATCGATCGGGTACTAACTGTAATTCCTTTCCAGTTCGGACCCCGAATCATTTATTTCACCAATCTCGATGAGAACACATTGCGAACAAAGGTTAACAATGACATGAAAATATTAAAAAAGTT
This sequence comes from Persicaria tinctoria, assembly GCA_037127255.1. Lineage (NCBI taxonomy): Eukaryota > Viridiplantae > Streptophyta > Magnoliopsida > Caryophyllales > Polygonaceae > Persicaria > Persicaria tinctoria. The sequence continues at coordinate 22,585,241 of JBANSL010000004.1, read as the reverse complement.
AATTGAGATTAATAAATGATAAGAAACTATATTACAAAGATGATCATATTTTTCATCGGCTCGAAAGGATAAAATCTTTGACGATTCTATTATAGATTATTGAAGTTTACAAACTTGAGGGTATATTTTTCATTGCTATATATATATATATATATATCAATGAGTTGATAAACTCTAAAAGAAAAACATGGTAAAAAAGTAACTGGTCATATAATAAGACCAAATTAATTAAATATACACCATCCAATATTTATTAACTAAATGTCCACCGGTTATCCCTAACCCCAGCCCGTGCCTCTCGGCGCCCCCATCCTGTTCAGCAATCTCCCATCCCCCTGCACGAATGTCAGCCTCCCTATTTCTCCTCAAAATTTTACAACCAATTTCGGTTACGTATCTTTTATCATCATAATATACTCATATATCCATTTCAACATAATCAACACATATTTTCTTCTTTAGTCAGCATGTTTATCCACATATATATCAACATGTTTAAAGTAATTTCGTTTGTCATATTTCCGAATAAAATATTTATTCATCATAATATCAGCACATATTGACTAAACAAAATCCCATTTCAGCATAATCAGCACATATTTTTGACTAAAAACTTTTGTCAGCATATATATATACATATATATATATATATATATATATATATATATATATATATATATATATATATATATATATATATATATATATATATATATATATATATATATATATTCCCTTACATGTCAGCATGTGCCTCTCAACGAACCAAACTCGCTCAGCAATCTCCCATTCCCCCTGACGAATGTCAGCATCCCAATTCTGCCTACAAGTCCGCTTAACATTTTTGATGACATTAGTTTATCATCATAACATCAACACAAATAATATATTGTATTAGAGAGTATATGTTAGCATATATATAAGCTGACAAATGATAAACGAGATAATTTACACCCCTGTATGAAAGATAGCTGATAACAACGCAAAAAAAGTACAAAACATAAGCTGACTAAAGGTTGACAATATCAGGATATATAAATTCATTTTTCATCATATTATCAAGACATATATTACAAAAAAAATACATAAATTTGTTTGTCAGCATATATATTTAACAAAGGATATAAAGCTGACAAGGGGTGATAACATATATAAATTCGTTTGCCATCATATTATCAGCACATATATTATAATATTGTTCATTTGAAACATTAGCTGAGAAAAATATTATAGATAACTGACGGAAGGATGAAATATAAGCTAGCAAAAACATTAAAGATAACTGATAAAAGCAATATAGGTAGCTGACAAACAAATGACAGATCGCTGCCAAACAAATGACAGATGTTTTGATAGATTTTTGAAAGCACAAAAGTAGAAACTACATATTAGCATGTTATAACAGATGTTTTGCAACCAAATACTAAAATTAAAAGTCCCATTTTTCCCTCAGGAGATCACAACACATTCGTTCACGGTACCGAAAAAGTTTTCTTGATTAAACAATCTAACATCTCCGCCAAAAACCAGAGCTTCAATAGCCTTGATAGTAAAAATCCAACAAGACGCTCTACACATCCAACATGAATGAAATTTACATTAATGCATACAAATATAAGTAAAAATACAGAACAAAAACAAAAATATTAATTATAAATAAATATACCCAGTATCACTATTCATGATGTCAAGGGCTCTCTCTACAGTGAATGTCGAAGTAGCGTCAAAGTTCTTGTACGTCCTCGATTTGCTCAAGTGAACAGGGAGCCACACAACTAACACTCGTAAACACTTCTTCAAGTTGCCACAATCAGTAACATACTTATTACAATCGTACACTACAATATTCCTTTTAGGGATTTGAATTTCTAGAGCAACCCATTACATTTTGTTAATATTGAATGCGGTATAAATCCTCGTTGTTGTCATCCAATCTTTGCATAATCCTTAGGATATAACCCAATGAAATACTTCAATATAGTTTCTTCAACATAAACCTCTACATGTAACGACACCCCTGATTTCGGTAAATACCACTGATAAAACAAATGGTCGAAAATAACAACATTCTCATATTTCGAAGCCTTGTCTGATCTTCTCTTCCTCATACGAAAAAAAAGCTTCCTCCATATGCTGAAAATGCATATTATACATGTTTTAATATATTGTAAATAGAACTATTCTATTTAAAATTAAAAATTTCACACACATAAATTATATATACTTACTATACCATAAAGTCATTTGTCTTGCCCAATTACAACTTAAAAAAACTCTTTCTTTTTCAGCATCAAGTCATACCCTTTGACGGAGAAGTCTCTACAAGACTAAAAACAGAAAAAGTTAGCCATCATAATATATTGTGACACTTATAAATACAAAACCCCCCAAAAATACAATCCGATCGATTGTATTTCTATACTCAACCCTTCTTCACATTCTCTCACATGGGCTCAAGCATAAACTACTAGATTTCAAATTAAGATTAGAACGCTTTAATAATTCAATGCCAGCATCATACTCAACATTAACCCCAATTGTCATATCATTGTCAACTTGCCTCCTATTTAAGAATCACTATAAGAGATTTCAACATCCCCTGAAAAGATTAGAAATAAAGTCAAAACTAAAAAAGATAATAAAACAAACAACTACACACAAGCTGACAAATGATAAAACATAAGTTGAGAAATAATGACAGATAGCTGACAACATGATGGAAACATCAACATAAAAGTGGTTTTACTGACTTGGCATATAGCATCATATATAATGAAATACACTAATAAACCACAAAACACAAGATATTTCGAAAATCAGCAACATAAAAAAGGAACATATATGTTTATAAAATCAAATTCAAAACTAGCCTTTCACTCTAACATCAGCCCCCCCCCCCCCCCCCCCCCCTAATTTCCTAGCAAGTTTAGTGACTTTAATCTCTAAAATTACAACTTTATTTGGAATCATTTCAAACATCCCCTCAAGCTTAAAGCACAAATCTTTAGCCTATATAGGTATGTTGTCCCCTTTTTCAGCTCTGGTATTTTCAACATTCCCATTGTCAGCTCCCTTAAGGCCTTTGTCAGTTGCACCATCTTTCTCATCTTTTTCAAATAGGCGCTTCTTCTCCTTGATGGCAACATTCAACCGTGGAGGCTGTTGGTGACAAAATATACTTTGTCACCCAAAATATGTTCTTCATGACAAAAATTTAAAATTGTGCCCAAAATGAATGTAGGCTTCAAAAGACAGATATTTGGTCCGCCATTTGTATGATTTTCGGTATATATATAAAGAAAAATTATGGCCCAAAACAGAGAGAAGATGGGCCTGGTGCTTAGAATAATCAACATAAGTTATACAAGATCCACAAGTTGGACCTCAAGGCCCAACCTCGCCGTTCTCCTTTGATAACTCCATCCCTTGATGAAAATCGGAATAGATGTTTCAAAGGCTTTGACAGGATTTTTGTGTCAAAGGCCTTGGAGCATTAACAGTTGATGAAATACAAAACCTATCTTATTATTTGTATATTATTTTATCTTATTATATACTTCCATTATATTATATATATATATGAATGACTAACCATTTCAGGAAGTATAAATCGAGATTACATCCTTCCTTATACATGTTGAAGAGATCAGTTCAAAATAGATCATGACGTTTCAAAGTATCCATATATAGAAGATTGCAAGATCGAACTGATTCCAAAGAGCCGTTGGAGATCTGGTGATGAAGATCCTCACGCTCCATGCTATTATATAAAGGAAAGGAAGGAGAAGACAAAAGATACAAGTGCTACACACGAGCTTCATTCATTAAAGTGATCTGTCTTCCAAGTGTCTCTCTGCAAAGCGCTCAAATAGTTTGTTGTTTATTTCAAAGCCTTTGAGAGTCACTGTGAGCTTATAGGATATATTCATTTCAAGTGTTACTCGAGAGTTTATAACTCGGGAAGTTGCACTAGGCTATTGATTTGCGAGAGTTAGAGGATTGTACTAGATAACTGAGAGGGGTGGGGCTCTTCTACATTGGTCTAGGACTCCAAGGGAACGTGAGTTGACTAGATTGCAATTGTATAGGAGAGAGGCTTCTCGGTGAGCTATTAGGATCCTAAGCTAAGCAATCAATAAAGCCTTTGAATCCTAGGGTTGTGGAAGAACCCTAGGCGGGGACGTAGGCCAGTTGTGCTGAACCTCGTAAACAATTACTCGTGTTATTTACTTTATTGCTTTACCTTATTTCCGCACTTGGTTCGAATTGTTTAACTTTGTGATTCAGGTTTAATCTCAAAGGTTTTGGTACAAGCTCCAAAAGTCTTGAGACTTTCTGCGAAAAACGGGCATACTCTATTCAACCCCCCTTCTAGAGTATTTCTATATTACATTGTTTTATATTATCGAACCTTCAATTGGTATCAGAGCTTTACTCACTGTTTTTGATCTAACAATCTTGTGAGTTTTCGATCATGTCTGGTGAAGCAAGCGGAGGATTTGCACAGGGAAGGTCCACAAGCAGACCGCCACTCTTTGTAGGAAACAACTTTGTTCACTGGAGATCTTTGATGAAGATGTTCATCATAGACCAAGATCTAGAGCTTTGGAACATTATAGAGAATGGTCCGAAGAATCCAGAGAAGGAAGGACCAAATGACACTAAAATTGCAAAGAAGGAGTCTGAATACAACCAAGCAGATCTTGAAACCATCTCCAAGAACTACAGGGCTATTAACTTACTTTATTGTGGTCTTAGCACTGATGAGTTTAACCGTATCTCTTCTTTTAGGTCAGCTAAAGAAATTTGGGACAAGTTGGTTGTCACCTATGAAGGAACGAGCCAAGTGAAAGACACCAAGATCAGCATCTTCCTTCGAAAGTATGAGCTCTTTAAGATGAAGTCTGATGAGTCAATCAAAGCCATGTTCACGCGATTCACAGAAATCACCAACAACCTTGACTCTCTCGGCAAGAGCTTTACCAATGTTGAGAAAGTAAGAAAGATACTGAGGTGCCTTCCAAAGGAGAAATGGGGTCCAAAAGTAACAGCTATAGAGGAAGCCCAGGACCTCACCACTCTACCCCTTGACGACCTTCTTGGAAAGCTGATCACGCATGAGATGATCCTTAATGAAGACGATGGAGAACTTCCAGCTAGCACCAAGAACTTGGCACTCAAGTCTAAGAAGGATGAGTCCAAGGATGGATCTGATTCTGAAGATGAGGATGACGATGATCCTTTTGCTCTTATCACAAGAGGCCTTGCTAGAATTCTCAAAATGAAGAAGCAATTCAACAACAAGGATGGATCAGAGTCTTCAAAATTTCGAGGTAAGCCTCAATACAACAAGTTTGAAAAGAAGACTAAACCGTTGTCTTGTTTTGAATGTGGTGAAACAGATCATCTTGTAAAGGACTGCCCTCAAAAGACAAAGAGCCAACCCAAGAAAGGTGACAAATGGAAGAAGAAAGCTATGGTGGCTACTTGGAGTGATTCCGACTCTGATTCCGAAGACGAGAAGGCCAACATTTGTCTTATGGGCTCAGAAGATGAATCCCACGATAAAAAGCTTGAAGCTACTGTAAGAGAACTTATGGAAAGTCCAAAAGAGGTATTATCGGAATTCCTTTCTAATATGATTGCCAATGAAGAGAAGCTTATTGCCCAAACTAACATTCTTATTAAGAGAACTGTGGACCAGGAAAGAACTATTGAGGATCTGTCTATGAGGGTCAAAGGTCTTGAATCTTCTTATTCAGGTCTTGACATTAAAGTCAAGACGCTTGATTTGGAGAAATCTGAACTCAAGCAAGATCTCTCCTCTCTAAGAAATATGCATCATGACTTAGAGAACGAGAAGATCTCCCTGAATAATAAGATTCTAGACCAACAGATAGCCCTCATAAGTTTTACCAAATCCAAAGGGACTCTCGATAAGATGTTGGGTGAGCAATAAAGCTCTCTAAACAAAAGTGGTATTGGTTACAATCCAAAGTTTTTAAAGAAGCAACACATTACCACTTTTGTAAAGGCTAAAGGAAGCAGAACCTCTCCTATATGTCACCATTGTGCTAGAAAGGGACATGTAAAAGAGACCTGCCCTTATAGAAGAAAGGATCCTTATATTATTCGCAATACATTTCCTGTCCATTTGAGAAAAGAACGGATAACACAAGTTTGGGTCCCAAAAGGCACTATTTTACCAAATATGGTTTACCCCAACAATGGATCCAAATTTGCTTATTGGTCTAGCCACAAAGGTTGATATTTGTTTTGCAGGAGTTCACCAAGGTGAAAGAACACAAATGGATTATTGATAGTGGTTGCTCGAGGCATATGAGTGGGAAGAGTTCTCTCTTTCATGATCTAAAGGAGCAATCCACGGGAACAATCACTCTTGGTGACAAAGGGAAATGCGACATTGTTGGTATTGGTAGTGTTGGAAGTGATTCCAGCCATAGTATTAAAAATGTCTATCTTGTTAATGGTTTAAAGTATAATCTGCTTAGCGTTTCTCAATTATGTGATAGTGGTAACAATGTCAGATTTAACAAGAAAAGATGTATAGTGTGCAGAGATGATACAAGAGAAGTTATTCTGACTGCATATCGTTACAACAACATATACGCTGTAAATGCTGATCAAGTGGCACAAGGAAGCTTAACCTGTTTAAAGGCCTTGACGGACGATCCAAAGCTTTGGCACAGGAGACTCGGTCATGTGAGTCCACATACACTACAGAATCTTGTGTCCAAAGGGCTTGTAAGAGGGCTACCTGAGATGGACTTCAAAGGTATTGACATGTGCAATGCATGCACACGAGGTAAACAAACACGTAGCTCCTTCAAACCCAAAAAGGTTGTAAGTTCTTCTAGACCCCTTGAACTTTTACATATGGATTTATGTAGTCATATGCGAGTCAAATCTCCCAATGGTAAAAAGTACATGCTAGTTGTTGTCGATGATTTTTCAAGATATACTTGGGTTGCATTTTTGAAAGAAAAATCAGAGGCCTTATTTGAGTTTTCAAAACTTTGTAAGGAGTTGCAAGCTTTAAGAAATGAGCCCATAGTGTCTATTCGAAGTGATCATGGTAGGGAGTTTGATCAACTTCAATTTGATTTGTTTTGTGCTAAATATGGCATCTCCCATAACTTTTCTGCTCCTAGGACACCTTAACAAAACGGGGTTGTGGAACGCAAGAACCGCACCTTAGAGGATATGGCCAGGACTATGCTTTTAGAAAATGCATTACCTAAAACCTATTGGGCTGAAGCTGTTAACACAACTAACTACATTTTAAATCGTTGTCTTATTCGTTCCATCTTAAAGAAAACTCCTTATGAACTTTTCAAAGGCCGCAAACCACTTATATCTTATTTTAAACCCTTTGGCTGTACTTGTTTTGTTCATAACAATGGAAAAGATAACCTTGGGAAATTTGATGCGCGTAGTGATGAAGGTATATTTCTTGGCTATTCCACGAGTAGCAAAGCTTATAGAATCTTCAATAAAAGGACCCAGGTAGTTGAAGAAAGTATACATGTTATTTTTGATGAATGCAATGATGGTGCTTTGAGTGAAAGTGTTGCAGATATAGATCTTAATATCCATGAAGAGAACGAGGAAGGTGATGATGCTGCTACCATGAACACAGAGAAAAGGAACATGCAGGAACCGATTCTTAACACTGAAGAATTGGCCCAAGGTGTTGAAGATGCATCCAAAGCCCTTGGTGTCCAATCCAATAGTGTTGAGATGTCAGAGACTGCTGTAACTGAACCTAACAGGACCACGGAGTCAGATGTACCACAAATCGATCCTGATGGTGTGACGAATCAAGGAGCGGAGACTAACAAAAGGAAATTCAAATACTCCTCATCACACTCATTAAAGGATATCATTTCTGACCCTACTTCTAGTGTTCAAACTCGTTCTAAACTTAAAGATCTTTGTGCTTTTAACGCGTTTGTTTCTCTTATTGAGCCAAAGAAGGTAAATGAGGCACTTCAGGAGCCAGACTGGATTATAGCTATGCAAAGTGAACTTAATGAATTTGAGAGGAACAAAGTCTGGACTTTGAAGCCTAGACCAAAGCATCAATCAGTCATTGGCACTCGATGGGTGTTTCGAAACAAGTTAGATGAGAATGGCAAGATTGTGAGGAACAAGGCACGACTTGTTGCTCAAGGCTACAATCAAGAGGAAGGTATTGACTACGAAGAGACCTTTGCTCCCGTAGCCAGGCTTGAAGCCATTCACATTTTATTAGCATTTGCATCTTTTATGAGCATAAAGTTATATCAAATGGATGTCAAGTGTGCTTTTCTTAATGGTTTCTTAGAAGAAGAAGTTTATGTTGCTCAACCCCAAGGTTTTGAAAGCTCAGAATTTCCCAATCATGTTTAAAAACTCGACAAGGCGCTTTATGGTTTGAAACAAGCCCCAAGAGCTTGGTACGAGCGCTTGTTAAAATATCTTTTAGAAAATGATTTTAAAAGAGGGTTGATCGACAAGACTCTTTTTATCAAGACCAAAGGAAAGGACATTTTGGTTATTCAAATTTATGTTGATGATATATTATTTGGTGCTACTAACACATCTTTGTGCAAGGAATTTTCTGACATCATGTGCAGTGAATTTGAGATGAGCTTAATGGGTGAACTCAACTTCTTTTTGGGGTTACAAGTTCATCAATCCAAGAAAGGGATCTTCGTCAACCAAAGCAAGTACACTAAGGATCTCTTGAAGAAGTTCAAGATGGAACAATCCAAAGCAGCCAAGACTCCCATGAGCTCAACATTGTCTCTAGATCAAGACAAGACTGGAACAAGTGTCAATCAAAAGGAGTATCGAGGAATGATTGGATCTTTATTATATCTCACGGCCAGTAGACCTGACATCATGTTTAGTGTTTGCATGTGTGCTAGGTTTCAAGCTGATCCCAAAGAATCACACCTCGTGGCTGTGAAGAGGATCTTTCGATATCTCAATGGCACTAAGGAACTTGGACTATGGTACCCAAAGCAAAAGGATTTCACGTTAATTGGATATTCTGATGCAGATTTTGCAGGCTACAAGGTGGATAGGAAGAGCACATCAGGATGTTGCCAATTCTTAGGAGCATCTTTGATCAGTTGGCACTCAAAGAAGCAAAACTCAGTTGCTCTATCCACTGCAGAAGCCGAATACATTGCAGCTGGAGCTTGTTGCTCCCAAATCCTTTGGATAGCTCAACAAATGCGAGATCTTGGCATCAACCTCAAGGGTATCCCAATTAAGCGTGACAATACAAGTGCCATATCAATCACTAAGAATCATGTGCAACATTCAAGGACCAAGCATATTGATGTAAGACATCATTTCATTAGAGATCATGTTGAAAAAGGTGATATGTCCATATCTTTTATTTCTACTGATTATCAATGGGCTGACATTTTTACTAAGCCTTTGGCAGAGGACAGGTTCACCTTCATTAGACGAGAGATTGGGATGCTTGACAAGGATGCACTTTCGTAGGGGGAGCTTTCCCTTTATGAAAGATAAACTCCACTCAGTGTCAAGACCTTTGAGAGTTATGTCAAGATCTGCAAACTGAACAGTGGAGTACATATATCGGATCATATATTTTTGGTTAATATCTTTTTAGATATTTAATCAATTATATATTTTTTAATCGGATTTCAAAAATTGCCTATTTATATGATTTCCTTAACCGTTAAGATATTTTATTTTTGGAAATATATTTTTTAGTTACCTTGTCCGATTTTAATGGTTATTTGAATTTGAATTTGAAATTGAAAACCTTTCAAATCTTAGCAATGTAATGATTTCTTTCCTTGGAACCCTAAACCCATCCCATCAATCCGTCACCCTCTCTCTCTAATTAAACCAAATCCTGTACCCGATTACAACCTACACTCAGATTTTTCCAAACCCTTTCCACTCCCTCATCTTCAACCTCTCAATTGCCTCTCAAGGAACCCTAACCGACTACTTCCATGGCACCCAAAACCAAGAAAGCTGTCACTCCCAAAAGACTTGGCGCCACCCCCAAGGGACGCCAGGCCACTGCTACCTCTCCCCACTGTTGCAAAAAAACGGCATGGGCGGCCGCCTAGACCCCGCCTAGGCGCTGGTCGGTCCTTGACCTTCGAGCCAAGGAGCTTGGCGGGCCTTGGCGGAGAGCTAGCTTGGCGGGTTTCTGGGCGGGTCTGGGCGGGTCTAGGCGGTTTTGGGCGGGTCTAGGCGGGTATCGGCGGTTTAGGCAGTTTAGTTAAAAAAAAGCAAATTCAAAGGTTTTAACACAAATGAATACATAAAAGTCTAGAAGATTAATGTGCAAACATGATTATATTTTAAAATTGAAGTTTTATTGTACAACTTCTAGGTCGTTTTAGACTTTGATTATATTTTATATTATTAATTTTTTCCCAGTTGAACATGAAGCGTTATAATTTATGCTTATTGGCTTTGGAAAAGGTTGAACAATATGGACTATGAAGATTATGAAAGTTTATTAATTTATATAGCCTTTATTAGGTCTTTGACATAACTTACAAGTAAAAATACATGTTAAAACAAAAAGTCCGCCTAGACTCCGCCTAGACCCCGCCTACTCCGCCTAGACCCTTGAACCCACCTCTCCGCCGAGCATCCGCCAAGCGTTTTTTGGAACATTTCCTCTCCCACACCCGAACCTGCTACTCAAGCCATCATCCCAGCAGTTGTCCAGAGCACCATTAAGGCGAGCACGGCCACGGCTCCCAAAAGCTCTCAGAAGCGCGCTGCTAAGAAACCCCTGAGTGCTAAACAAAAGGGGAAGAAGAGGAAGACGACCTTGATGCCGCCCTGGAGCAAGATGCTGCCAAGGAAGCCGAGGAGGAGGTCTTGAGGCAGAAAAAGGCCGATGAGGAGGCCGAGCTTGCTAAGAGACTGGCCGAGGAGGAAGACGAGCGAATTCGGAAGGATGCCGAAGCCGAAGAGGTTCCATCCGAGGTGGAGCCTGAGGAAGAAGAAGAGGAAGAGGAAGAGCACGAGGGATCCGGAGAGGACGAGGAACCTGAAGGTGATGAAGCGGGGTCCGGTGAGGACTCGGGGTATGAGGAAGAGGAGGAAGAATCTCCCTCTCCTTCTCCTCCTCCTCCCCCGTCTCCGAAGAAGCGGAAAGCCCCTGCTCCAGTCAAGCCTCCATCCCCCAAGCGCACCCGGAAGGGCCCTGTCAAGAGTCTTGTAGCGCCTGTCAAGAGAGCTGCTCCAACAGTCGCGCGCAGAAAGAACGCAGACCCCCCGGCCTATATCCAGGTAAATCAATCCTTGCCCTCCTCTTGGTTTCAAGATGCTGAGACTGCTGGTAAGTGGGTAGATGAGTTTAGAACTCGTAAGATTAGTTGTTCTGATTTTTTAGATGTTGAGTTCTTTGAAGCCTTGAAGTTACCTTGCATTGAGCTCCTCAAAAATTCCCCTGCCTGGAACCTTATTAACCTTGAGACTGTCTACTACCCTGAGCTTACCCAACTTTTCTAGATAAACCTAAAAGCCAAAAACGACACTGATGGTTGGTCTTTGGAATCTGTCGTCAAAGGGGTTAGAATATCACTCAACTCCAATGACTTTGCAGATTCTCTAGGCTTACCTACCCCTGTTCCACCATCTGAAATCCACCCCTCAAAAAAAAACTGCATCATCTTAGCCCGAGCCAAATATCTCCTACCCGAAGCGTCCAACAGCACCTCAAAGCAACTCACCCACTCATCCCTAACCCTTGAGGCAAAAATTGTCTTTAACATCATTGTTAGATGCCTCTTACCCCGTCTCAACTCTGGCTCACTCCTAACCGACAATGCCATGGTCCTGCTCTACCGCATTCTAAATGGCCTTGATCCTGATCTGGCCAACACCATCCTTGGAACCATGGCCCATGCCAGAAAAGCTGCGTCATAAGGGTATGTTCAACTCTAAAGGCCTTGAAAAGATTGGCATCACTCGGTCTCCCCAAGGGACCTTGAGTCTTGCCACTTCTTCAAAAGCCTTTCCCACTGCTCCAGCTTTCGATGAACGCATGGACAACCTTGAGTTGGGCTTGGGGGAAGTTCGCCTGGATATTAAGGAGCTGTAGAAGGAGGTGATGACGACGATGAGCGGGATTTCAACGATGTTGGAAGGACTATGGACGAGGCTCACTGATGATCCTCTGGATTGACTTAACCTAAACCTTATCCCACCCTATCCCACCCCTGAAACTTGTTACTTTGCTGGTTTTTGGAAAATTTTTCAAAACTTTTGGTCACTTTTGGTAACTGTTTTACCTCCGCCCTTTGTTGAAAGACAAAAAGGGGGAGATGATCGTTAGACTTTTAAAACCTCTGCTTATAGGTCTTGGAAGACCTTGCTTTTTGATTTATGGTTTTCGGTTGGATGTTTTCTTACTTTAAAAATTATTTGATCCAACATTTGTCTAACCCTTGCAGGTACTTAGTCTGATTTTGATTATGTTATATTCGTTTGACTAAGTTGCAGGGATGCACATGTTTTGTCTTTCATCAAGGGGGAGATTGATAACTCCATCCCTTGATGAAAATCGGAATAGATGTTTCAAAGGCTTTGACAGGATGTTTGTGTCAAAGGCCTTGGATCATTAACAGTTGATGAAATACAAAACCTATCTTATTATTCGTATATTATTTTATCTTATTATATACTTCCATTATATTATATATATATGAATGACTAACCATTTCAGGAAGTATAAATCGAGATTACATCCTTCCTTATACATGTTGAAGAGATCAGTTCAAAATAGATCATGGCGTTTCAAAGTATCCATATATAGAAGATTGCAAGATCGAACTGATTCCAAAGAGCCGTTGGAGATCTGGTGATGAAGATCCTCACGCTCCATGCTATTATATAAAGGAAAGGAAGGAGAAGACAGAAGATACAAGTGCTACACACGAGCTTCATTCATTCAAGTGATCTGTCTTCCAAGTGTCTCTTTGCAAAGCGCTCAAATAGTTTGTTGTTTATTTCAAAGCCTTTGAGAGTCACTGTGAGCTTATAGGATATATTCATTTCAAGTGTTACTCGAGAGTTTATAACTCGGGAAGTTGCACTAGGCTATTGATTTGCGAGAGTTAGAGGATTGTACTAGATAGCTGAGAGAGGTGGGGCTCTTCTAGATTGGTCTAGGACTCCAAGGGAACGTGAGTTGACTAGATTGCAATTGTATAGGAGAGAGGCTTCTCAGTGAGCTATTAGGATCCTAAGCTAAGCAATCAATAAAGCCTTTGAATCCTAGGGTTGTGGAAGAACCTTAGGCGGGGACGTAGGCCAGTTGTGCTGAACCTCGTAAACAATTACTCGTGTTATTTACTTTATTTCTTTACCTTATTTCCGCACTTGCTTCGAATTGTTTAACTTTGTGATTCAGGTTTAATCTCAAAGGTTTTGGTACAAGCTCCAAAAGTCTTGAGACTTTCTGCGAAAAACGGGCATACTCTATTCAACCCCCCTTCTAGAGTATTTCTATATTACATTGTTTTATATTATCGAACCTTCATCCTTCTCTGATTGAACCCTCTCCTTCAACGTCCCGTTATCCTTCCTCTTCTTCATATTCATGGAAAGACATTGACTGTTCCGGATTCCCGATTGAATCCTCGCCGGAGTTGAGTACGAAGACGAAGAAGATCGAATGGAGGCGCATACTAGCCCTTTGAATCCCAATCCATCGCCTACCGACCGCCCCGTTTGGATCTACGCCGTTGATATCTTCAATCTTTTCCACTTCGGCCATGCTCGTTCCCTCGAGAAAGCCAAAAAATCATACCTCTCCCTTACTCTTGCTCTTCTCCCTCTCTAAATTTTGGATTCTCGATTAAAATGAGAGAGAGACCCATGTTGAATAAATGTGAGAACTTGAAAAATGTATTTGAACCATGACAAGAATGTGAAACTGAAAAATGAGAGAGATCCAAGACAATTAAGACTAGTGAGAAGAAAGATTGGAAAACAATAAATGGATGATTGCACCACACCAAAATTGAAAGGTATGCCCCTATTTTCACTATGGTTAACTTGAATTTATTGTGCATGTTAGATGCAGAACTGAAATTATAGAGAACAATGATCTCCCTTGACCCCGTGACTCATAAAGATTTGATCTCACGGTGGTCAATGACCTTTGAAATCGAGGTAATTTTGATCTCGAATATTTATTTTGATGGATTTGTTAGTAGATTGGAACCCATGTTGAACCCACTGAACAAATATATGAGTTTGAAAAATAGCTTGAACAATAAATTTATGTTCACCTATGCTCACATGATCCATGTCCGACTCGTTATGACAAATGTCTCTTGGACCACAAAAGGAAAATCCAATCGTCAAATTAAACAACAATCTCTTAACCATCAAGCCTATATGAAAACAGAACACATAAAGATACCCCAAATTCTGGTAAAAATTATAGATGAAGATTAGCTCTTGGAACTCGTGTGGAATTGCTTGTAGGAATTTATGGGAAGACGTTGACATTTTTTATAAGATCCAAAACATAAAGATGTTAGCATTAATGAAAACTAAGACAGATCGACAACCTGAGAAGAAAATTTGGAAAAAACACTGGCTTTGATTCAATTAAACGGGTTCTAGCGGCTGGACGATCGGGTGGGATACGTGTCTTACGGAAAAGCTATCAATTACACAATGAAAAAATAGTACTCATCTTAAAGGACCAAAGATTTATCTCATTTAAACTATTGATCCCAAGTCAAAATTTGATTATAGCCCTTGTCTTTGTCTATGCTCTGCCCAACAAAAGAGAAAAAAAAAGAATTTTGGAATAAACTTACAAATTATATAAATAACCTTAACCTCCAATGCATTGTGCTTGGGAATCTGAATGAAATACAAAGTGTTAACGAGAAGTGGGGTGGAAATATTCCTAACAAAAATAGACTCAATCGACTTTGGGATTTCAAGAACAATTGTGAATTGATGGAAATTCCGACACTAGGAAACGAATTTACATGGTGCAAAAATAAAACAGATACAGATAACATATACGAGAAACTTTATAGAGTGCTAGTTCACTCCCAAATCATGTAATGGTATCCTGAAATTGTTACATCAAACCATGCCTTCACATCTTCAGACCATTGTCCAATATCACTAGAACTTCGATTAGATGACGACTACAAAGGAAAGCCATTCTGGGTTGAGACAATTTGGATGAGTAGAAATGATTATAGAAAGATTTTCAAACAATCTTGGCGACTAAACGTTTCAGGATGATACATGTTTAAGCTTGTTAAGAAAACGCTACTTCTCAAACGTCTCTATAAAGAGTGGAGTAAGAAGTCTTTTGGGGACATTTTTAGACAAGTCAAAGAAATTGATGACAACTTGATTCAAATAAAAAAAAAAACGCCCGATCACAAGATACACAAACTAGCTTGAAGCAAACTCGACTACTAAATAAATAGAACAAAATTCTTGATTATCATAAGATTTACTGGAACCAAAGAGCAAAAACTAAGCGCCTCAGACTTGTAGACACGAATTCAGGGTATTTCCATATGATAGCTATAGGAAAGAGAAACAGAAAAATGATAAGGGAAATAAAAACAACAGAAGGAACCAAGATTATAGGAGAGGAGAACATCGTAAAAGAAATCAAAAACAGATTTTGAGAGAAGATATATAAAAAATCAACATTAACAAACAATTACTCAACGAGTACCTCCATCTAATTGATTTAGAAATCTCTACGACTGATAATGAAAAGTTGGTAAAACCGGTAACAAATATTGAAATTAAAAAAGGGATGTTTGAAATAAGGAAAAATAAATCACCAGGACCAGATGGAATGATAGCCGAGTTATATAAAAAATATTGGGATATAGTTGGACCCGATGTAATTAGAGAGATTAAAATCTTTTTTCATTCTAGAAAGCTCCCGAAACAGATTCACCAGACTTTTATCTCTCTTATTTCAAAGTGTGAAAACCCAAGTTCCACTAACCACTATAGACCAATAAGCTTGTGCTCTACAATATACCAAACAATTGCCAAAATAGTGTTGGATAGATTAAAAATTGCCATAGAAAAGATCATACATCCATTACAAGGAGCATATGTAGCCATAGAAAAGACAATGTCCTTGTTGCGCACGAAATTTTTCACTCTTTCAAATCAAGAAAAGGTAAAGAGGGATGGATAAAAGTAAAATTATACATGGAAAATGCTTATGATAGAGTTGAATGGGATTTCCTCTTCCAAGTTATGTCTAGATTCGGTTTTTGCATAAGATTCATCTTTTGGGTTAAAGATTGTGTGAAAACTGTCTCTTTCTCCATTCTGGTTAATGATGGATCAACTGATGTTTTTCGACCAGAAAAAGGAATTAGACAAGGAGATCCAATCCTCGCTCCTTTTTGTTATTGAAGCTGAGATAGTTCTAATAAAACTACTAATGACAAGTGATGAGTAGAGAAAAAACGATAGGTTTTGAGACGACTATGTCAGGAACTAGAGTACCATTTCTCTCTTCGCAGATGATATCATGATATTTGCTAAAGCAAGCCCAGAATCGTGCACTCAAGTAAAACAATCATTGATGAGTATTGTAGTATATCCGGAAAAAATGTATTTTTTTCATAAATCAGCTTTCCAAGTAACTTTAGAGGTTACAAACCAACGAAAACAAAGCATTCAAAATATACTTCACATCACCAACCATACCGCACTCGAAAAATATTTAGGATGCCCAATTATAAACTGATAGTGAATTAGAACACTTTTGAAGATGCTGTGGAAAGGATAAAGTCCCAAATGAGAAAATGGAAGGCAAATTCACTTTCCCAATAGGGTAGAGCTGTTCTGATTAAAACCAATCTTGCAACTCAACCTTACTATGTGATGCAAAGTTTTGGACTACCAACAAACACACATAAAGAACTAGACATACTTTATAGATTTTTCTTTTGGAATAAGGACATGAACCAAAAGCCATTGATAGGATGGGATAAAATCTGTAAACTGAAGAAATTTGGTGGGTTAGGAGTAAACAAATCCAAAGATATGAACAAAGCACTTCAAATGAAGTTATTGTGGAAAATTTTGGCTGAACCAAATAATATCCGGGTTAAAATAATTAAAGAGAAATACATGAAAGATGCAACATTATGGGAATACGAAAAAAGAAAAAAGATATCCTACCAATGGAAAAAACTAGTGGAAAGTAAAAATGAATTATGTAAAGGATTGATTTGGCAAGTAGGGAATAAGAAAACAATTAGATTCTCGAAAGATGAGTGAATTGTGTGAGAAAAACTATTGGGGAAAAGTATTTCGAACAAATCAATTAATGAACAAGAGAAGGTGGAACAATACATAGGACCCGATAAGAAAATGGAAAGTTGAAGAATTGAGGAAAATACTTCCTCAAAACATCATAAAGAAAATTCTTAACATACGAATTCTAATGAATGAAATTGAAGATAGAGATAGATAGATTTAGATATATAGATTTAGATAGAAGATGGATAGAGTTATCTCCTAAAATAGCTAGGATTGACAACCCTATAAATAAAGCCCTAAGGGCTAGTTTTTTCATTCATTGAAGCAAAGTCGTCTTCGAACACAAGTAGTTAGAAAATGAGAGGTGAGAGAGAGAGGGGGAGAGAGAGAGAGAGAGAGAGAGAGAGAGAGAGAGAGAGAGAGAGAGGACGACTGGTGGGTGGTGCGGGACGAACGTCGTTGGCATTTTCACCCTTTTCAAAATAGCAATAAAATCCAAACTCAAACATAAAAACCAATAGATTAGCATATCAATGGCTTGATATACCAAATAACTACTAGTATAGCAATGAAGTCCAGAGTCGAACCCACAAGGAGAAGCGATTTACTATTTAATAACTCTTAACAAGAACTCTTATGGCCAAACAATGATTTATGACAAATAACAAAGATGTAAAGTAACCAACATTATGATTGCAAAGTAAATTGATAATAAGGTGGAGAAGATATTTCACCTGTAGCTTTCTGACAATGGTTGAGATTCATGGTCCTAGGATTGATCTATCAATTAATCATAAACATATGTGTACTTAACTAAAGTTGAGAGATCCGCAGGGATACAATCACCTTATTCAATTTCACTAAAGAATAACATTAATGATTCAAGTAATTAGACCAAATAGGCTTATTGATTCAATGCAATTAAGACAAACCGGAATAACCCTAGATCAGCCCTACTCGACACTCCTCAACATAGATCAATTGAAATCGTCCACTACAAAGATAGAAATATCACTACTTCAATACCTTCGTTTGCTATCAAGAATACAATAATAAATTCAGAGCTAAGATGCAATTCCTAACATGGTGATCAATTATAGAAAGGAACACAAATATAATCAATAAGCACAAGATCATAAATATGAATATGAATAAGTAAATAGAATCAAATCCTCACAATTTAAACAACCATATCTTCGAATCACATGCAAAACTGCAAAACTATGAGTTTAGCAACTCATAGGCCAAAACTCACTCACTCACTCACTCTCTCTCTCTCTCTCTCTCTCTCTCTCTCTCTAATTGTGTTCATCGTCTCACAATCCTTATTTCTCTCTACTAAAAATCAATGGAAATAACCTAATAAAGTCTCATAAAGTGTCAGCAAAACCCTAGAAATATAATAATATAATAATAGGAAATACAATCTTCGGATCTGCAATCGCAATCGCTGGAAACCGGCCCACGGTGGACTCTGCCATCTGAGTGACGAAATTTCATCTTTTCCTCAATTTTCTTCAATGTTGTGCTTCCTTGATCCTCTATGGTCTCTTCCTCGACCTCCATATGCTCCAAAACATGTATTTTAAGCTCTTTCGAGATCTCATCCATGTTCGGAATGTAACTCTACAGAATAAACACTACAAAGGCATAGATTCCGAACTCGAATAATTCACAAGCAATATATGAAACTAGACTCAAACATATGCAAAACTCGTATCTAAATGCAATAAGAAATACCTATAATGCCTATATGAAATATGCATTATCATAAGGCTTTGTATGTTTTAGTTTTAATTTAAAGTTAGTTGCTTTTATTATGTTTTGTTCCTAGTTTCTCTATTCGAGGGTTGGGGTGAGCCCAATGATAGGCATGTGTTCTTAATCGATAAATTCGTAATTGTGTGTGTTTCTATCATTATCTACCTCTATGCGTAACCATTGGATGAGAATTCAAGGAATTTATGTTGCAAACTTGGATAGTAATTAGGGTTTTTATTCGCAAGTTTATTAATCCTAATTAAGAAAAGGTAAAAACAATTAGGTTTATTTTCGAAAATCAATTTGCCTAAATTGTTGGAACTAGAGAAAGTTGTTTCTTTGATGTAAAGCATGCTCTTTTATGTGATTCATGATTTATACATATGTTTATTATTTTGGTGATCCCTAACCTTGGAAGTTTACACTTTTATTATCTTTGTTTTCGCTATTTTTCAGTTTAAATTCTACACAAGTTACCTGCTGTAGGAGGAAACCTAGTTCCAAATATAGAAATATAAATCAAACCAGACTCTGCCCACGCAAATAATTACAAGACTTCCTCCCGATGTAGCAACATGAAGTCAGGATCGATCCTCGAGAAAGCGAGTCAGCGAATCCTAGGCAGCGGCAAATCTCACGTCGATTTCGACTTCAGGGGACCACTCGATATCGACCATGAGTAGTCGATATTGACCAGTTCAGTCGATTTCTGGGCACTTCTGCAGACTTCAGGAAATATCGACCAGAGGCACTCGATATCGACCAGGTAGCTCGATATCGACCAGTTCCTCAAAATCGATTTGTACTTGCAGAAACACAAATGAGCAACGATCTTTCGGGATCGAGAATCAGAAGTCGATATCGACCAGTAGGTGGTCGAAATCGATCAAAATGCAGTATGTAAATAAAAGACAAAGCTTCGCAGATTTCGGAATAAACTATGTGTGAAAAAAACTTCTAAGACCGGGGTTTGCAACAACGAAAACCAAACATGCATAAGGCAAGATAAATAGGAATAATCATGCAATCACATCAAAGGATCAAGCTTTCGCCTTTTCCAACAATTAGATCACCCTTTCAAGTAACACTAATTGTATCTACCAATTTTATGTTTATAATCCAAGTTGATAACCTGAATCTCTATTAAATAGGTAATAATCATATAAAAGGCAGTGGATGATCAAAACACAATAAAAGTCAAATCTTTACCTCAAACATGCTTAGCTATCATTGGGCTCACCCCAACCCTAGAAGTAGGTGGACTACTCGCTCTTCATCATAGCAAAAGACATCAATAATAAAAGAAAACTAAATTGCATTAATAAACTAAAATAGAACTTACAACCGATCGAAGCCAGATCCGCTCTCGCAGGACAAACCACTCTCGGCCTCCACTCTATATCTCCTACTCTCTATTTTCTTCTAAGATGGAATCCATAAAAAGACTAACCCCATGGGCTTTATTTATAGGCCTTAATCCTTGCTCGCCAAGGTAAGGAAACTCTATCTAAACCTCAAGATATAAATTCTACTTGGAAATAAATAAATCTAAATATGTAAAACAAGATAAATCCTATGGGGTAATTAAATGTTCCACCCTTAGGATAGATAAAAAAGATAAAATATCTAAAGTCTTCATGTGCAAGGAATCTTCTCTTGGAATATCTTCTCACTCGGAATTAGATAGACTTGGAATCGACCTCGTACTCGTCACTGGGGGTTGGTCGATGTCGAGCTATCTTCTCGGCTTGTCTTCATCTCACTCGATCTCGGCTCTTGGAAGAATATCGAGTTGCTTGTTGGTCGATATCGACAAAAACTGGTTGATATCGAGTTGTCTTCTTTCCTGCTTGTCAATTCGAGTCGATCTAGAGATTTTGGACCAAGATTTGGTCGATATCGACCAAGTCTAGTCGATATCGACCACTCTTCAGTTCTCAGGATTCTGCTCTGTTCTTGAAACGCACTTTCCCGAGTCCTCGTTTTTCGGATTGACGCGTATGAGTATGCGTTACAAAGCTCTTTTTGAAGGCTACAACTCTCATGAAGACATCTGAATTTGATTCAGATTGATGAATGTAAAAAAATGGCCTTTTCTCCAGCTGCACCATCCTTAGCTTCTTCATGAGTTTTCTTTAAGCTCCAAAGTGCGTCCGATTTCTGTGAAATTAAACAGAAACTAGTGTAGACTCCATAATTCGGCAAATAAGCATAAACTACATAGATTTTGTACTATTCTAACCCAAATGCTTGAAATGTATACAGAAATCGATATAAAAGTCAATATAAAACACGACATATAACATGGACATCATTACCCGACACCGATCACCATTTCCTCTTTATCCCTCGACATCAACCAATTCTTAGCCAACGTCGATAGCACCCTTCATCACCTTTTCCTGCTATTCCCAAACCCTGAAACCAACTAAACTTAAAACCACCGACTTCTTTTCTGAGGACAAACTTGACTCCACTATCATATAGAGGGGTCTTGACTACAAATTTATTTGGTCGAGAAACCCTATCGTCACGCGTAGACCGGTGAGCACCGCTATTTTGGCGGCGATGTCCCCGTTTTATGGCATGTTTTTATACTTACTTTGTCTCCTTATTCTATTATTTTATATATTCTGGGTTGGGAATATAGCGAATTTGTGTAGTTTATGCTTATTTGCATGATATTAATAGAGGTCTACACAAGTTTCTATTTAATATTGCAGAATTCGGAGAGATTTCGGAGCAAAACCAAGAAGTGCAGATTTTCGTTGAAGTCACTCGACGTCTACGGAAGGGGCTAAATGTCGAGTGAAGAGCCCTTACATCGAGTGAATATCATAACACAACACGAAGAGCCGAAGCAAAGGACTCGACATCGACCCGTGCACTCAACGTCGAGTAAAGTGATAATGCATATTTCATATAGGCCTTATAGGTGTTTCTTATTACAAATAGGTAGTGGTTTTGCTATTGTTTGAGTCTAGTTCCGTATATTGCTTGTGAAGTATTATCGTTCGAAATCTACGCGTTTTTAGTGTTTATTCTGCAGAATTACATTCCAACCTTGGATGAACTTTGGGAAGAGCTTAAGCAGCATGTTTTGGAGCATATGATAGTTAAGGATAAGCTAGAGAGGAGCAAGGAAACACAACATTAGAATTTATTGAAGAAAATATTGTCTTCAATAAATTGAGGAACGTCGGACATTGCATAGGTGGTGCCCGCCGCCATTTGCACGGCCCCCTCCGTGGGCCCGTTTTCTAGATACGCGGTTTTGGATTCGAAGACATTATTTCCTATTAGTTTATTCTATTTTCGAATAGGGTTTGTGCCGACTTGTTGGAGACAACATTAAGTTGTTTTTAGTTCTATTCAGAGACAGGAGGATTATTGTGAGACTATGAACACAATTAGTGCAAGAGAGAATTGGCCTATGAGTTGCTAAACTCATAGTTTCTCCTGTGATTCAAAGACATGGTTGTTTGGATTATGAGGATTTGATTCTATTTGTTTATTCATATTCTTATTTTTTATCTTGTGCTTAACTATTATATTTGTGTTCCTTTCTATACCTGATGAACATGTTAGGAATTGCATCTTACCTATGAATTCGTTGTTGTTTTCTCGTTAACAAACAAAGGTATTGATTATAGTGATGTCTCTTTGTCTTTGTATTGGATGATTTCAATTGATCTATGTTGAGAATATTCGATTAGGGTTTAGTTTGGTATGCGCCTATTAGTCTTAATTGTGTTGAGTCAATGTGCCAATTGGTTTTGATTACTTGAGTCCTTAATGCTATTCTTTAGTGATATTGAATAAGACGAGTGAATGTCTGGGGATCTCTCAACTATAATCAAGTAGACCTATGAATATGAATAATTAATAGATCAATCCGAGGACCATGAATTCCAACCATTATCATAGAATTGCACGTGAAACGTTCTTTCTACTTTGATATCAAGCTATTTGCAATCATAAATCTTGTTACTTTTACATCTTTGTTACTTGTTACAATCATTGCTTTGTCATAATCTATTGGTTTTGTGTTTAAGTTTGGATATTATTACTACTTTGGTAAAGGGCGAAAGTGCCAACGACGTTCGTCCCATACCAAGTTCTTCGCGCCGTTGTTGGGGAGAAGAAAGGAGTTTTCTTTTCTTTACCTCTTTCAATTACTCTTTGCTTTGAGTATTTTGTGTGATTGTATGGTTCAAACTAGATCTTCTAATTCATCGCCTTTGTCTTTTGATTCTGAGATTGATAGATCTCTTAGGTTGAATATGAAGCTTGAGTTTGAGACAAAGGAGGAGACGGCAGAAGACAGTATTGTTGATCCGCCAAGAAGAACCCTGAGAAACCTAAAGGAACCTAATTTGAGTGCTCAACCACTTGCAATTAGTTTTCCAGATCTCTCCGAGGGTTCAAGATTTGAGTATAAGTCGAATTGGTCTTCTATTTTTCCTTACTTTCATGGATTGCCTGGGGAGGAACCAAAAAAGCACCTTGGTACCTTTGTGAGTGTGTTTGATAGACTTAGACCCCAAGGCCAGAATGATGACCAATTGATGTTGAGAGTGTTCCCTTTTACTTTGAAAGATTCTACAAGCGATTGGCTTTACTACCTACCCCAGAAAGCATTACTACTTGGATACAATTGAAGAAATCTTTCATGAAAAAGTACTTTCCTACGACTTGACTCAACAAACTTATGAAGGAGCTATCCAGTATTGAGCAATCACCTACGAAGAGTCTTTACGAGTATGTTGAGCGGTTCAAGAAGCTTAAGGGTAGTTGTACGCAACACGGTATACCCGAGGATGATCTAGTGTTGTATCTTTATGAAGGCTTGCTTGACACCTATAGGAGTTTCATCAATGCTACTAGAGGAGGAGATATTTTCGATAAAACACCTCAGGAAGCAATGCAGATTTTTGAAGGGTTGGGTAATGCATCGCAACAATATGAGAGACACCACGGAGTTAGAGGAGTTGATCATAAGTTGGATAGTTCTTGAGATGGTTACCAGGATGATATCGATGGGCTTATGGAGATCGTGAATAAGATGGCTATGCGAATGAATCAACCCCATCAGCCTAGACCTTGTGATGTTTGTGGAGATCCAACTCATCCGAATGATAAGTGTCCCTTGATTTATGAGGACATCGCTGAAGTGAATGCTATGGATTACGGACCTCGCCGCAACTTTGGTAAAAATTACAATCTGGGCTACAATTCAAACTACCAAAGTGGGTTCAATGGCAAAGGCCAGCAACAACAAGTTTTTTTTTAGAGAGGACAATTTGAGAATCGTCCTAGAAACACTCAACAAGAAGATAGAGATGAGACATTGAGGTTGTTATTGAACAAGATGAGTGTTTAAGAAAAGTTGATGAGTCAGATGGCTAAGGAGATTGGTGAATTGAAAGCGAAAGATTCGGGGAAGTTACCATCGCACGTGGTAGTGAATCTAAAAGAGAATGTTAGCGCCATGATCTTTAAAGGAGGTAAACAATTGAATGTGCCCACTAGGAATGTTGAAGAGAGGCCTAGGGAAGAAGTTGATTTGGGAAATAAGGAGGAAGAGACGAAATTAGAGACACATTGCATAGATGGCGCCCGACGCCCCTCACCTCGGCGCCCGCCGCCTCCACCAGTGATGAATCTGACTTCTGACGTTGGGCAATCCCCGAAGAATTCTTCTAAAGAGTGGTCTTATGAGGTTTCAAGACCTGCACCACCCTTTCCCCATGCCTTAAGATCTAATCGTAACTAGGAAGATGAAATTTTTTTTTATGACACCTTTGCTCATTATGAGGTAAATTTTCCATTTATTTATTTGAATAAAATTGTGCCTCGCCATGCGAAATTCTTGAAATAACTATTCACGATGATGCGCAAGCAAAGAATGCGAAAGAAAGACAAGGTAAGTTTAACTGAGAATGTTTCTGCTTTGCTTCAGAAATGATTGCTTGAAAAGTGAGAAGATCCAGGTATGTTTACTATCCCATGTGCAATAGGTGATGCTAGCTTCACTAAAGCTATGTTAGACCTAGGTGCTTCAATTAATGGTATGTCTTATAACTTGTATATGTTTTTGGGTCTTAATTCATTGTCTAAAACTGGTGTTACTATACAACTCGCTGACCGTTCTAGTATTAATCCTAGAGAAGTTATTGACGATGTTTTGGTTAAGGTAAATGATTTGATATTTCCGGCTGATCTCTTCATTCTAGGCATGGAGCAAGGTACACATGAAACCTCAATTATCTTGGGAAGGCCATTCTTGCGAACGGCTAAGACTAAGATTGATTGTTTTGAAGGTTCACTAACTATGAAGTTTGATGATAGAAAGATTGAGGTTTCTATATTTGAGCCCATTGTTTCTTCTGCTAATGATTCTGTAGACGTTCTTAACTCTAATGAAAGTAATCACAAGAGTGAATCAAATGGTTTGTTAGATGCTTATGTGGAAACTGAATATATGAATCTTGAGTTTTCTAGCAAAGATGAAATTGGATTAGGGAAAGATGAGATTGAAAGGAAACTTGAGAATTTGCTTAAGTCACATGACAATGTATCTAATTCAAATGATTCTATTTTTATTCCTTATGATAAATTGATTCCTAACAATGTCGAGGTTTTTGAAATTGTAGGAGAACCTCCAGGAGTAACTCATTTCAAGAAGAAATCGATGGATGCAATTGATGGATATGTTGGAGAAGTTCCTACAGTTCCTCCTATTGTCTTGCAAGGGACGAGTGTGGAGGATCTTGGTGGAATAACTTGATCAAGAAATGCATCACGTCGAGCCAAAGATGTGAAACAAAGACCCTTCTTGGGAGGCAACCCAAAGTAGTTAGGTAGTATTATTTCTACTTTGCAATTAGTTTTCAATTTAATAAAGTAGGATCAATCGTGTCGCTGAATTACGGAAGCTAGGGTAAGTGAAACCTGTGTTGGCTCGAGTTTTGATTGATTTGGAGTGCGGAGTCACATTCTGTGAACACAGCGCCCGCCGTCCCCTGTCCGCTTGATGAGTCCGAATTTTTGTAAACTTGGAAGGAAAGTTTCTATCTTTCTTATTTTTGGTTATTTTCGTTTTAGGTTAGGTTTATTTATTATATATATATTTACTGGATTAGATTTATTTTCTTCTTATTTTGTTATAGGATTAGATTATTTCTATCCATCTTAGGTTAGTATATTTTATCTTTTATCTATTTTCATTCTATCTTAGGATTAAATTTTTCTTTTTAAGGCTAGTGTCCTTATTTCTTAGGATAGGAGGTTCTATCTTTTCTATTTCTATTTTATCTAGTTCTAATATTTTCTATTTTTCTTTTTTGCTAGATATTCCTTCCAACTCACCGTATATTGTTACTCCTTATTTTGAATCAACCAAGCTTGCTCAAGGAATCTACAAAACCCAAAAGCCTTCCGGAATCCATTCCAAATACCTAAAATCTTGTGTTTCAATCGATTCTATCCACCAAAACACTTTCCGTCCTTACCCTATATCCACAAAATTCAAATTTTCCCATACCATTCCCCTACCTATTAGCTAAGAACTCTTAGAAACCAAGTTGTTTGTGAAAGTATCGAGTTTGGAAAAGTGTGGACGTCGGTCTTCCAACTATTCCTCCACTTGAGCTTCTATAACCCTCTTATCCAGTTCCTCAGGAGTCATATTTCTTACCTTTGGCTCCCCACAAGTGATGTACCTAGCTGAGATTGATTTGAACTCTTCCATAGGACTTGTATGTCTTTCAGTTTGATTAAAAGAATACTCAATTACCTCATCGCTGATGTTGAAAGTGAGTACTCCCTTCCTTACGCTTATGTTGGCATCCACCATCGCTAAGAAAGGTCTACATAGAATAATTGGCCAAGCAGGGTCCTCTTCCATATCAATAACTAAGAAATTAGCAGGGACAAAGAACTTACCTAACTGTACTGGTACAACGTCCACCATGCCTTGTGGGATGAGTACAGTGTTATTCGCCATGTATAGTCGGGCATCCATAAGCTCTAAAGCACCTATCTTGACTTCGGACCAGATTAATAAAGGCATGATACTAACACCGGCTCCTAAGTCACATAATTTATTAAACTTGTATTGACCAAATCCAATAGTTATAGAAAACTTACCTGGATCTATCCTTTTTTTGGTAGATCCATCCTGCTACACTCCTTGGCGATCTCAGCCATCGACTGCTTCTTGCTAAGTATGTCTTGGAAGAACATTACGTATGACGGCATATCATGAAGAGCTTATGTGAAAGGAATTGTGACATTGAGCCTCGGAAGCATCTTCACGATCCGCTGAAACTTCTTTTCTGATGGGTTCTTTTTCGGAGGTGCAGGAGTGTGGTCGACAATGACAGAATGTTGGTTGACATCGAGTGTAGGCTGGTTGACATCGACTACAGTAGTCGATTTCGGGGTAGGTGATGAGTTCTGGTCGACATCGACTAGAGACTCCTCGACGACGAGTAAAGTTTGGTCGACATCGATTGGTTTGGTCGACGTCTAGTAGTCCCCTGCAACTTCTCCTTTTGTATTCTGCTCTAGCGTTTCCATCTGTCGCCCACTCCTTAGGTTCATGGTAGCTACATGTTCTGTAGATTTATTTTTAGGATTAGGTTCAGAGAATCAAAGGAGTGTACCTGATTGCTTGGGGATTGATGAAGCTAATTGACCCATTTGGGTTTCCATAGTTTTTCTCCAGATATCAATTTCCCCAGGCCTAGAGTTGATGTCTTGCAGTTGAGTGCGGATGGAATTGATCGATTGTTTGGTTTCTATACGATTCCTCCGCATCTCCTCAAGAATAACATGCAGGTCATCTTTCTTACCTTCCATGTCAGGGTGACCAAGAGCTCTGTAGGGCAGAGGGTCTCTTTGGTACTGGGTCTAGCGATAATGGCTCTAGTTCTGTTGCTGATGTTGTCATGTGTAGTTCCCCCCACATAACATGCCTCTTTGTGGGTTTCTGCTACAAGTATTTGGTCGGCATGTGGGCATGCAGTAGTGCTGTGCCTTAATGACCCACATTCTAAACAAGGTTTATCTTTAGATAGGAATTTAACTTGCTTGGTGAGACGACGTACATGGTCATTGTTGAACTCCTTCTTGACGTCCGGATCAATTTTCTTTAGTGGCTCATATAAGTGCATAGATGGGGCAGACCTTTGATACCTTTCAACTGAGGCCGCAGAAGTCTCATATGTCTTGTCATAATTAGCCAGCATCTCTAAGGTTTACCAAGCACGGCGTGGGCTGTACTCGAGATACCTATAGGCGGTGTAGTTGTTGATCTGATCCTTAGTTGGTGCATCTAGGCAATTGAAGATGATTTCTTGGATCACGTAGGGTGGTTGTCCATGCGTAGGACAAGATTTCAGTAGCCTTTTGTAGCGCTCCCAGACTTGTGCTAATGTCTCCCTTGGCATTTGTTTGAAAGTCGTGATTTGTTGTCCGAGCGTAGCTGTTTTGGCAGAAGGAAAGAACTTGTTAAGAAACAACCCTTGTAGTTTGTTCCACGTGCGAATTGATTGTGAAGGCAAACCCTTAAGCCACTGTGAAGCTATTCCCGCAAGAGAACGAAATGCCTTTAGTTTCATATATTCTAGATTAGCACCATCTGCAATATCTTCACATAAATCTAGAAAAGTAGTAATATGATCTAAAGGACACTCATTGGGTTTCCCCTGAAATTGATTTCTCCTAATTTCAAAAATAAAAGAAGGATGACTTTTAATGTTAACGCGCGGGAGGACGATTGGCGATTCTGGAACTTCCAGAGTAAGGTGTAGGTACTCCTTAGCGTTTGTAGGGACATGCTGAAATTGTTCCTCAAGCTCCCTTCGGGCATTCACTTCGCGATCCACCCTTGCTTCCCACCTTTGCTGATTCTGTTGATATTCCGCCTCTCGTTGGGCGTACTCTTCTTCTCCGGTGGTGAATTCCTCTAGCCATCGTCTGCTTCCTTCTGAATCCAAGCTAAGCTCCTTCCTACACATATTCTTGCCTTTTCCAATGGTTTCGTCAGGTTCGTAGTTCCCCATACTCATCCTTTCCAAAGCCATCAATGAATACTTCCGAGCATCGGAATACAAATCTACGAATAAGCACAAAAAGAACGTAGATGCCACACTTGCAAGATAAAATACTAATGATGTGAAATACTTAATAAACATGACATATCTAAAATACTAAATGCAATAACAACTACCTATAATGCCTATCTAAAATATGCTTTATCAATATACATATGAATAATTACATTATTATACACAAATAATTACTTGGTAGCTACAAATATTTTCTCTGCTCTCAAACTACATTGTAAGGGCTGCTTACACTGGATCCAGCGTATATATAGGGTAGAGTTAAAATGTAAAATTTTCATAGGGTGTAAAATGTTTAACGTGTAAAATTTTGGAAAACTGAACGCGAGATTGAATTTTTTTTAAAACCGAACCGGTTTATAAATAAAAAGTGAATCGACTTCTTCTCCATCTCCCTCTGCGCTAAGATTCAAAAACGGAAATGGCAGGAGGTGAGGCGGTGGTATCGACCAAGGCAGGAGGCGGGGCATCGAGCATCGAATTGGCGCAAAGTCTTACTCGTCGGACTCCTCCTCCTCGCAATCGCCAGCATCCTTGCAATCGTTGAAAGCCTCACAATCGTCGGAATCGAGCATCGTGCATTGGTTAATTCGACAAGGTAGGCGTGAATCCGAATTCCCCTCCTCGAAATCGCCGGAATCCCCATCGGAATCATCAGAATCGCTAGACCACACCCTCTTGCCCAGCAACACCGGAGCTTAGCTTTGCCACCTTCCCGCAATCGAAGCCACCAACGATTGCCACCAACGGACTCGTCACGCCACCACGGTCCCGTATCTGCCTTCCTTTTGCGCCGCTGTGCCCTAGGCTGTCGCCGGGAGCTTGCCGAAGTCCACTGTGCAACCGCCATTTCTATGAAGAGGGTTACATTGGCGATGTGAAAAAGATGATTGTTGTAGGAGGAAATCTAGTTCAAAAACTGGTCGATATCGACTACAGTTCCTCGATATCGAGTAACAATATCGACGAACAGAACTCGAATTCGACTAACAGAAACGAAACTCAGCAAAAGTAACCGATGTCGACAACCTTTCCTCGATATCGAGCAAACTCCTCGATATCGACAAAAACTTCTCGATGTCGAGTAAAGACAGAAACTTAAATTGCAACCTTTTCGCAAGCTAGAACACGGATTTCGACGAAATAAATCAATAAACTAAAGACTTCCAAGATCAGGGTATCAACACCATAACGATAACCATGCAAAATAACACATAAAGGCATAAAAGATCATGCTTTTCATCAAATAACTTTCGTTATTAACAAAAAGGACGATAGAGGCTTTCGCATAAACCCTAATTGTTACTAACCCTTTTCACATAATTAACCCAAGTTGTATTAAGATCACTTTCGCTTCATTAACAAAAACAAAGATCACCTTCAACTTTCGCAAAAGAATCATGCTTATAGGGATAGAAGACGGATTGCATAAAAAGATCAAACCTTTACCGCATCACTTCACATGGCTACCGTCGGGCTCACCCCGACCCTAGAAGTGGGTGGACTACTCGCTCTTCATCATAAAGAAAGACATCAATAATAAAAGGAAATAACATTGCATTAAAAAAA
Organism: Persicaria tinctoria; assembly: GCA_037127255.1. Taxonomy (NCBI): domain Eukaryota; kingdom Viridiplantae; phylum Streptophyta; class Magnoliopsida; order Caryophyllales; family Polygonaceae; genus Persicaria; species Persicaria tinctoria. The sequence goes on along the minus strand of JBANSL010000004.1, from coordinate 22,554,474 downwards.
ACTAAAAAGAAAGCTTACAAACTCTCTCTCTCTCTCTATGTAACTACTTACTTCTCCTTCTGAAATTGAATGAATGGAAATCAGACCCTAAGGCTTCATTTATAGGCTTCCTTCCCTCTCTAATTAGGAAAGAATATCCTATCTATATCTATATCTATCTAATGTAGATAAAATATCTTCTCCCTTGACTTGATGACACTAGATTGATCTTGATAGAATTTCATCTCGAAAATATGACCTTGGACTTTGGATAGAAACTTAACAAGACCCTGAACTACTCGACGTCGGCTTATGAGATTTCCTCGATATCGAGTAGAATTTCTCGATATCGAGTAGCACTTTCTTCCAGAACAGCACATCGACTTGGTGTTTCCTCAATATCGAGTAAATTCCTCGACATCAAGTAAAATGTTCATCTCCCAGCTCTGTTCTAGAAACGCACTTTCCCGAGTCCTCGTTCGTCGGATTGACACATATGACCATGTGTTGGAAAGCTCTTTTCGACGGATACAACTTTCATGAAGACATCAAAGCTTGATTCAGAACGATGAATGGCGAAAAATGGCCTTTTCTTCAACTGCACCGTTCTTAGCTTCTTCATGACTTTTTCTTTAAGCTCCAAAGTGTGTCCGATTTCTGCGAAATATAACAAAAACTTGTGAAGACCTCCATATAATGCAAATAAACATAAACTACACATATTTTGTATTATTCTAACCCAAATGTATGAAATGCATGCAAAAATCGATATAAAAGATAATATAAAACATGGCAAATTAGGCTCACATCAAACACCCCATACTTAAGCTTGCTTGTCATCAAGCAATACTTCTAATTGTCATTCAGGGGAAGAAACAAAACTCTCAACATATTAGATTCATTCTCATATGTCGCTGCAATCAATTACCATCCTCGAAAAGGTACTAGTGTCACAAATCCATGCATGAGCAATTTAAAAGCAACATCTACTCACAAAAGGAGGGTTATGCAAAACAATTCATAAGTGACAAAGCATTAATAATAAAGAGGACTTTAATTAAGCTCAATAAGGAGTAGATTGGTAGAAGGCTAAAGGTGGGCAATTTTTGGCAATGTGGTGCTAATGATCCGGGGAAATGGAGTACTTTCCAAACTGAATTTCCACATTCCTTCTCCATAAGATTTATCACCTTTCATATTGCTTTTATCCATAATAATGATTTTACCTCTCTAAACTCAACATTGCCTTCTCGCGAGTCGCAAACATGGATGTCATGAATGGCCCCGAATACTTAGTGCTTTGGACTCCTCACCTGTGTGTCCCATCTCACTGAACTATTATCTCAGCAAGCATGGTCGATCTACCTTTATCTCCTGAGGTGATCGGATTTTCTTTCACTCATTAAATTTTCCATATATTTCAAACAATTTCCCACCAAACTCCAAATATGATAACAACAACACAAACACCATATAACATCTCCATAATGTAAATCATTCTCAACATAATCCCCCGATAGGAAATAAGGTAACGAATGACAAATATTTAGATCATGTGGAGCAATATATGAAATAAGGCATAATATGGATTTTATTATGCATATAAGTATAGGTAAGGTTAGGATTATAAAGAATATGAGCATTATATGGAAATATAAAGTCTTCCATCCTCTTATCATGCAACATGTCAAAAGCAACTGCAAATTTTACCTTCTTTCATGGTTTTCATGAAATAATGTACTTCATTGTGACTTCCCTTTACTAGGCAATTTCATGCTATATCTCTAATGAATCAAACTTTGCATCGTCGAGTTCAATTTAACTTCCATGACATTAATCAAAAATTTTCAATGGGGGTCATTTTTCACACTTTGGAAAACATGCATGTAAGCACATAAATCAATAATGAATTCCAAAATAGCCATGTGTCAGCAATTCAAGAAATAAACTTAAAAAATGCACACATAATGTCAAATAAAACCAAATATGCATAAAGTAAGCCCTCCCCACACCCCATACTTAAACATTACAGTGTCCTCACTGTATAAAAAATAAGGGTAAAGAAAGAAACTCACTAGATAGATGTGCAGGGCTTCAAAATATCGAGTGAAAATGCTACTGGGCCTAGTCTGAATTTAGCTTGCTTCTATCCCCATGGACCTGAAAAATGTAGAAGAGAAATACCCACAATAGAAAAACTAAAAGTTCAAAACCAAAAAAAAAAAAAAGCAACAACGTCAAAAAATCCCAAAAATAGATGTATATTTACGAGCTCTAGATTTTATAGTCGCTAGGCCGACTTTCTCCATTAAACATTAGCCTAGTTCATCTTTGTCTGGAGGTATAGGTGGGTCTGGTGGTTCCTCCAGTGGTGGGAAGCGTGGGATGTCATCCGGGGGCATCATGTGAAGAAACTTAAATCTCCCCGAGTGAATGCTCCATGGCTCCACCCATTTATCTTCCTGGGCTCCAGCTGGCATGCATAAAGGAAGATATAAAGAAAATATACATACCTCATCATTATACCTCTTCGGCTTCATTGGTTGATTTGTTTGCTCGTCTCCACCACAACAAAACGGTGGAGTAGGAAGAGATATTTCCACCTCATCATGCGGAGCTTCATGCCACTTTGCTAGGACCCCATACTTGAATATGAACATCGGTTGCTCAAAATTGTCGGGGATGACCTTCACCTTGTAAGGTAAAACCGATCTTGTAACACTCTGGGCAACAATGTCCGCTTTCTGCGTTGGTGGCTCTTCTTCTTCTTCTTGGGATCCTTCCAAAAATTCTTTAAAGATAGATAGCGAAGTAGATGTGGAAATAGAGGAAGGACATACCTGAGTTTCTGTGTTACAGATGATTTCGGCTGGTGTTTCTGGATCAGTTCCTCCAGAATGTGTATATGTCGATTCTAGGTAGTCGATGTCGACTGGCTCATAGAAGGGGACATTGTCGAACCAACTTGTCATTGTCGGTTTGGGTGATTCAGTGTGATGCTCCCATCTACGCCATGCATCCAATTGTTCCTTGAGCCGGCGGGTTTCGGCGGCATTGGCATCCACGCGACGGGTTAATTCCGCCTTTTCTCGTTCTATCTCCGATATCCGTTGGCGAAGCTCTGCTATCTCAGCCTCCATATCATATGCGCCTTGCATTCCAGAACATCTCATGCACCTGCAAATTAACTCAAAAGAAACGTGAGATCTGACTACCTAAGTCGCGAATGATTGCTTCTCCGGCAACGGCACCAATTTGTTGTAGGAGGAAATCGTGTTTAAAATATAATGAAATAGATCAAACCAGATTCGTGCCCACGCAAATAATAATTACAAGACCTCCTCCTGATGTAGTAGCGGGAAGTCAGGATCGATCCTCGAAGAAGCACGTAAGCGGATCTCAGGTAGCAGCAAATCTCACAGGCAGAAAATCAAACAGACAGACATAAATCACAAAGAAAAGCAGAAAAGAAAACGAAAGCATAGAAACTGGTCGATATCGACTACAGTTCCTCGATATCGAGTAACAATATCGACAAACAGAACTGGAATTCGAGTAACAGAAACAAAACTCAGCAAAAGTAACACGATGTCGACAACCTTTCCTCGATATCGAGCAAACTCCTCGATATCGACAAAAACTTCTCGATATCGAGTAAAGACAGAAACTTAAATTGCAACCTTTTCGCAAGCCAGAACACGGATTTCGACGAAATAAATCAATAAACTAAAGACTTCCAAGATCAGGGTATCAACACCACAACGAAAACCATGCAAAATAACACATAAAGGCATAAAAGATCATGCTTTTCATCAAATAACTTTCGTTATTAACAAATAGGAAGATAGAGGCTTTCGCATAAACCCTAATTGTTACTACCCCTTTTCACATAATTAACCCAAGTTGTATTAAGATCACATTCGCTTCAATAACACAAAGAAGGATCACCTTCAACTTTCGCAAAAGAATCATGCTTATATGGATAGAAGACGGATTGCATAAAAAGATCAAACCTTTACCGCATCACTTCACATGGCTACCGTCGGGCTCACCCCGACCATAGAAGTGGGTAGACTACTCGCTCATCATCATCAAGAAAGACATCAATAATAAAAGGAAATAACTTTGCATTAAATAAAACTAAAAAGAAAGCTTACAACCGAACAAGCCAAATCCACTTTTGCCTTTCCACCTTGCTCTCACCACAAACTCTCTCTCTCTCTCTCTCTCTCTCTCTCTCTCTCTCTCTCTCTCTCTCTCTCTCTCTCTATTTATATAACTACTTACTTCTCCTTCTGAAATTGAATGAATAAAAATCAACCCCTAAGGCTTTATTTATAGGCTTTCTTCCCTCTCTAATTAGGAAAGAATATCCTATCTATATCTATATCTATCTATCAAATTACTTAAGATAAAATAATGGAAATAAATAATTAAATCAACTAGGACTATATCTAATGTAGATAAAATATCTTCTCCCTTGACTTGATGGCACTTGATAGATCTTGATATAATTTCATCCCTTAACAAGATCTCGGACTACTCGACGTCGACTTCTGGGATTTCCTCGATATCGAGTAGCACTTTCTTCGTCTTCCGCTCAGCAACTCGATTCCGCCTTCCAGGACAGCACATCGACTTGGTGTTTCCTCGATATCGAGTAAATTCCTCGGCATCGAGTAAAGTGTTCAGCTCCTAGCTCTGTTCTTGAAACGCACTTTCCCGACTCCTCGTTCGTCGAATTGACGTATATGACCATGCGCTGGAAAGCTATTTTTGAGGGCTACAACTTTCATGAAGAAATCAAATCTTGTTTCAGAACGATGTATGGCGAAAAATGGCATTTTTTTCAGCTGCGCCGTTCTTAGCTTCTTCATGACTTTTCCTTTAAGCTCCAAAGTGTGTCCGATTTCTGCGAAATATAACAAAAACTTGTGTAGACCTCCATATAATGCAAATAAACATAAAGTACACATATTTTGTATTATTCTAACCCAAATGTATGAAATGCATGCAGAAATCGATATAAAAGATTGTATAAAACATGGCAAATTAGGCTCACATCGATGATGATGAAATTACAAGGTTTGACCCATATTTTCCCTTTCTTCTCAAATACGCCCTTATCTCAATTTAATAAATTACAAAACTATTTCTTAGTTTATAAACACACAAAATAATATTATATTTGAATAACTTAAAGTTATATTTGCACAAAATAGTGTTATATGTGCACCCCATAATGTTATATGTGCACTTTATCATCTTATTCATGATCGGACACATCACTTTATTATTTACCCATAAATTAGGCCGATTTTAATTATAAAAATTACAAATTTTTATAATATAAATAGGCTTGAAATTGTTGTATGTAAAAACAAGATATACGATAAATCCGTTTAAAATAAACATATTATTATTCATAGACAGTCATTTTACTCCTATAATTTATCATTTTATTCATGCACTTTATATTTGCACAACAAAAAGTGTTTAAAACGGAAAAAGAGAGTGCATTTACCCATAAAATTAGGCTCATTTGACCTATTTACCCATAAAATTAGGCTCATTTACTCATAAATTAAGCATATTTCAATTATAAATTTTTATAACTGAAATAAACCCATTTACTTATTTACCCATAAGGAATTATTATTTTTTCACAACATAAAGTTATTTGCGCATAACATAATGTTATATGTGCACAAATAAAGTTGTATTTGCACAACAAAAAGTGCTGACATGAAAAAAAAATGTTAGAAAAAAAAATTACCCGGAAAGGGAGCACACACATATGGAAAGGGGGGAACATGAGGTTGACATTTTTACTAACTAAATTAGGCCCATTTAATTATAAATTAGGCTCATTAGCAATTTACTTACATAAATTAGGTTCATTAAGAGAATTTTACACCTTAAGCATTTTTCACTGACAATTTTACATTTGAACCTTTGCATATTGTTTGGAGGAAAATTAAGTATGAAATAAATATCATATATAAATTCCAAATCGACTCCCTGAACCACGCAAATAAAAATTACAAGACTTCCTCCCGTTGTAGTGGAAGGGAATCAGGATCGTATCCACTATGAAGCGTGTCAGCGCTCGCCTTTCAGGCTCCTAAATCCTCTCGCAATAAACCAGAAGGCTCCTCCATGTCGAGTAGAGTACTCGATATCGGCTAGACCTGTCGACTAAAACCTACAAAACAGAGCAACCGAAGCGAAAACAAGCAATGTCGAGTAGAAGACTCCTCAACGTCAATCAAGGTCCTTGACGTCGACCAGTATGCATTCGAGATCGAGTAGTGCAGAATAAAAACCGTAGCTTTTCGCTAGAAGGAAAGACAGAATCAACACGAAATTTGTGGGAATTCAATAATAGAAAAAGCTCATAGAATAGGGTTTTCAATGCCACAACGATAACCATATAAGAATCATGTTAAAGGTATAGAAGATCATGCCTTTTCATCAAATAACTTTCATCATTAACAAGTAGGAAGATAGGGGCCTTTGCATAAACCCTAATTGTTACTAACCTTTTTCACATAGTTAACCCAAGTTGTATTAAGATCACTTTTGCTTCAATAACACAAACAAGGATCACCTTCGACTGTCGCAGAAGAATCATGCTCGTAGGGATAGAAGACGAAATTTCATTAAAAGTTGTACCTTTATTGCATTACCTTACATGGCTACCGTCGGGCTCACCCCGACCCTAGGAGCTGGGCGACTACTCGCTCTTCATCATAAAAACACACATCAATAATAAAAGGGAACTAAATTGCATTAAACTGAAATAAAGCTTACAATCGATCGACGTCAAATCAGCCCCTAAGGCCTTATTTATAGTATTCAATCCTCGCTATCCAAGGAAAGAATATTCTATCTATATCTAAAACTATCTATCTAAAGCTTTAGGATAAAACTTGGACATAAAACAAATAAATCTTTAAAGGTATGTAAGACTAAGGTGGATAAATATCTTCCATCTTGATAGATCTTCACATGACTTGATAGAATTCCACGTGACTTTGCTTGCAAGTAACCACAATTACTCGGATTCCACTCGATTTTGACTCGGAATGACGTTGGGGAGTACTGGACATCGACAAGAGTGGTCGATATCGAGTAGGTTTCTTCTTCTCCTCGGATTCTGATCGAGCTCGACTAGGACTCAGACTCTCGAATGGTACTCGACATCGATTAAAGTCCTCGACGTAGAGTAGATCTCTTATACTGGAGTGGTTTCTGTGCTCAATTGGTGAATTTCGACCATGTAGCACTCGATATTGACTAGTCTGGTCGATATCTTCTCTTATGCTTGATGTGCTTTGATTCAGTTGGTACTCGATCTTGGACTTTATGTATTCGACCTCGAGTTATTCCATGATTTCCTTCCTCTTCGAACTGCTGTAAAATGCCTCGATTTCTGCGAAATTAAACAGAATTTAGTGTAGACTCCATAATTTGGCATATAAGCATAAACTACATAGATTTTGTATAACTCTAACCCAATGATATGAAATGCTTGCAGAAATCGACATAAAAGTTAATGTAAAACATGGCAATTTAATTAGGCTCACAACATACACTCCCTACTTAAGCTTGATTGTCCCCAAGCAATACTTTTAATGGTCATACAGGGGAAGAATTCAAACTCTCAACATCTCAGATACATTGCCATATGTCTCTACAATCAATTACCATCCTCGAAAATGTACTAATGTCACAAATACACGTCTGTGAATAAAAGCAATTTCGCACACAAAAGGAGGGTTATGCAAAAACAATTTCATATGTGACAAAATGTTAATAATCAAGAGGACTTTATTTAAGTTCATGGTGAAGAAAAGGTAAAAGGTAAAATGGTGGGCTATATTTGGGCTATGTGGTGCTAAATCTGGGGAGAACTCTTCAAACTTGCTTTCTTGCTTTGGGTGTCATGAATGACCCCATATACTTAGTGCTTTGGACTCCTCACTTTAGTGTCCCATCACGCGGAACTATTATCTCGACGCATGCAGGGTTGATCTACCTTTATCTCCTGAGGTGACCGAATTTTTTTTCTCTCATTAAATTTTCCATGACTTTGAAATTTTTCTGCCAAACTCCAATAATGATAGTAACAACACAATTCACCATACAATAATCTCCATAATGTAATTCAATTCTCAACATAATCCCATGATAAGGAAATAAGGTAAAGGGTGGGCAATATTTAGATCATGTTGACCAATAAATGGAATAAGGCATAATATGGATTGTGATGCATATAAGCATAGGTATGGCTAAGGAATATAAACATATGAGCATTATATAGAAAATATAAAGTCCTTCATCCTCTTATCTTGCATTAGTCAAAAGCAACTTCAAATTTACCTCCTTTCATGGTTTTCAAAAAAATATGCACTTCATTGTGACTTCCCTTTACTAGGCAATTTCACGATATATCTCTAATGAATCCAATTTTTCATCGTCGAGTTCAATAAAAACATCCATGACACTAATCCAAATTTTTTTTTTAGTGGGGGTGATGTTTATGTACTTTGGAAAGCAAACAATTCGGAAAATATGCACAAATAATGTCAAATAAAATCAATTATGCATGAAGTAAGCCCTTCCCTCACCCCATACTTAAAGTTTACAATGTCCTCACTGTATAAAAACAAGGGTAAAGTAAGAGGCTTACTAAACAAATGCAGAAGTGAAACCAAAAATCCACAATAGCAAAACCCAAAAACAGTGTTGAAGTTGCTGCAGAAGTGGTCGATCTCGAGGAGAGTGGTCGACGTCGACTACATTCACTCGCTCGTGAGTACAGTGAAACCCAAAATCCACAATAGCAAAACCCAAAAACAGTGTTTCAAAACCAAAAACCAAAAGTAAACGTGTCTGAAAATCTTAAAACTAATTTTTTTGTTACAAGCTCTAGACTTTATAGTCGCTACGCCGACTTCTTCCGTTTAAGCTCAAGGTGGCATCTGCCATGCCCATGTAGACTAGGCCTCGATTAAGACTCCATTCTTGTCCATCAGATGTAGTCCTCCGGAATGGATCTTGTGCACCGTGAAAGGTCACAACTTCTTGTGATTGAATTTGTTAGGGAACCAATAAATCTTGGATTTGGAGACATAGACCTTGTCTCCTACTTCGTACTCCCTAGGCTCATAATTGGAAACCCTGCATAATCGAACATACCAAGACAAACCTCTCCGATATATAGATAAATCTTTGATGGAAATAGGAGAATTGATATCGTTACCTTGGCTTACCTTCACAGAATCATAATTTGGGACCTCTAAATCTACTCGACATCGAGTAATAGTACTCGACGTCGAGTACAACTGTGCGTCTGTTGGTATGCTCAACAGAGGGTGAGAAGTCGAGTGCCTGAAAGACTGGTCGACATCGAGGACAGTACTCGGCGTCGAGTACTGGTCAGCTCCTAGTGGGTTGCTCGAAGGTGTTGTACTCGATGGAGGTTGCTGATTCTGGTCGACTTCGACTAGAGTACTCGACGTCGAGTACATTTGGTCGACATTGACCCCATACTTAAGACTTGGCAAAGTATCCGAAAAATAGTTAGTCTACGTAGAGTACTCCTGGTCGATGTCGAGTAGATCTTCTGTTTCATTGTTTATGATTGCCATGATTTCCTCCACCTGGGCTTCCATGTCTCTCGTCTCTCGCTCTTCGGGGGTCATGTTTCTTACCTTAGGTTTCCCTCATGTGATGTACCTGACTGAGATTGATTTGACCTCTTCAATAGGACCTGTATGCCTTTCAATTTTATTGAAAGAGTACTCAATTACCTCATCGCTGATGTTGAAAGGGAGCACTCCCTTCCTTACGCTTATGTTGACATCCACCGTCGCTAGAGCTGGCAAAACCCGACCCGAACCCGAAAACCCGACCCGGTCGACCCGGAACCGATTGTTTTCAACACCGATCATCCCGACCCATTTTGGACCCGAAATCCGAATAACCGATAACCGAAACTCACCCAAATCCGAAGGAAGCGAACCCGATTCTACCGAAACCCATTAAGACCCGAACCCATTACAACCGAAACCCGATATAACCCAAACATTAAGATACATTCTAGTAAATTTTTCAAAATGAATATTGAAATAACTGAAACCCGAGACAACCGAAACCCGAATGAACCGAAACCCGATACAACCGAAACCCGAACCCGACCCAACCAAATGACCAAATTATTAGACATTACCCGAAACCGAATGACCCGAAACCCAAATTACCAGAAACCCGAATAACCCGAAACCCGACTAACCGAACCCGAACCCGATCCGACCCACCCGATTGCCACCTCTAACCGTCGCTAAGAAAGGTCTCCATAGAATGATTGGACAAGTAGGGTACTCTGCCATATCGATAACTAAGAAATCAGCAGGGACAAAGAACTTACATACATGTACTGGTACAACGTCCACCATGCCTTTTTGGATGACAACCGTGTTGTTTGCCATATATAGTCGGGCATCCACAGGCTCTAAAGCACCTATGTTGACTTTGGACAAGATTGATAGAGGCATGATACTTACACTGGCTCCTAATTCACATAATGCATGAAACTTATATTGACCAAATCCAATGGTTATAGAAAACTTACCTAGATTTGGCCTTTTCCCCGGTAGACCCATCTTGCTGCATTTCTTTGCGATCTAAGCCATCGATAACTTCTTGCCTAGGATTTCATTGAGGAGCTTTACTGATGATGACATCTCATAAAGAGCTTCTATAAAAGGAATGGTGAGATTCAACCTTTGAAGCATCTTCACGAATCGCTGAAGCTTCTCTTCTGCTGGGTCCTTCAAAGATTTTGTTGGGAACGACATTTTTTTTTCGGAGGTGCGGGAGTGTGGTCGACATTGTCAGAAGGGTGGTTGACATCGGCTGGTGGTTGGTCGACGTCGATTACAGTGGTCGACTTCGGGGCAGGCTCCGCATTCTGGTCGACATCGATTATAGAGTCCTCGACATCGACCAGATTCTAGTCGACGTCGGCTGGACTAGTCGATGTCGAGTAAGGTTCTCCAGCTTTCTCCTCCGTGTTTTGCTCGGGCGTTTGCATTTGGCCCCCACTCCTTAGGTTCATGGCAGGTACCTGTCCTATAGATTTATTTTAGGATTAGGTTTAGAGGATCTAGAGAGCGTACCTGCTTGCTTGAGGATTAATGAAGCTAATTGGCCCATTTGGGTCTCCATCGATTTCCGCCAGTTGTCTATGTCCCCAAGCCTAGAGTTGATACCATGCAGTTTAGTGTGGATGGAATTGATTGAGTGCTTGTTGCCCGTATGATTCCTCCGCATCTCCTCAAGAATAGTCTGCGGCCATATGATTCCTCCGCATCTCCCCAAGCCTAGGTTAAGATTGATTTCTTATTGCCCGTATGATTCCTCCGCATCTCCCCAAGCCTAGGTCATCTTTCTTACCTTCTCTGTCAGGGTGACCAGGAGCTCTATAGGGCGGGGGGTGTCTTTGATACTAGGGCTGACGATAGTGGCTCTAGTTATGTTGCGCATGCTGTCCTGAGTAGTTTCCCCTCGCATAGGGTGCCTCTTTGTGGGTTTCAGCTACAAGTGTCTGATTGGCATGTGAGTATGCAGTGGTGTTTTGCCTCACAGACCAACATTCCAAACAGGGTTTATCTTTAGAAAGGAATTTAACTTGCTTGGTGAGACGACGTACATGATCGTTGTGGAATTGTTCCCTGACGTCCGAATCAATTACGTTAGGTGGCACATATAGAGGCCTAGATGGGGTAGGCCTTTCATACCTTTCGTTTGAGGCCGCAGAAGTCCCATATATGTTGTCATAAATGGCCAGCTTCTCAAACGTTTCCCAAGCACGCCGTGGGGTGTATTCGAGATACCTATTGGTGGTGTAGTTGTTGAACCGATCCTTTGTTGGTGCATCCATGTAGTTGGAGATGATCTCCTGGATGACATAGGGTGGATGTCCATGCATAGGACAGGATTTGAGAAGCCTTTTGTAGCACTTCGAGACTTGTGTTAATGTCTCCCCTGGCTTTTGTTGTAGGAGGAAATTGAGAATGCAAATATAAAATATAAATAAATCAATGCAAACCAGATTCCGTCCCTTGCAAATGATTACAAGACCTTCTCCTGATGTAGTAGTGGAAAGTCAGGATCGATCCACGGGGAAGCGTGTCAGCGGATCCTAGGCAGTGGAGAAATCTCACGAACAGAAGTCGACCACAGTGCTCGATCTTGACTAGGGTTAGTCGACAGAAGATCGGACAAGTCGAACAGCGCAGCAACAGTCAAAGGATTTTGTCGATATGGAGCAAAGTTTACTCGATATCGAGTAACTTTGTCGACGTCGAGGAGTTTCTTGGTCGAGTTCTTGCACAACAGAAGCTACGGCGATCAGGGATGGAAGATCAGTAGTCGATATCGAGTAGATTACTCGATATCGAGGAGAAACAGAAAGTAAAAAACAAGCAGTTTTCGAATTGTAACTGGATGAATGAAAGAGAACTTCCAAGATTAGGGTTTGCGACAACGATTACCATGAAAGCGGAATATAAATCATAAAAGGCGGTGACTTTATCGACAAAGGAAAAGGTTTTCACCTAATCTGACAAGTAGGAATATATAAATCTTCCGACAAATAATCCTAATTGCATCTATTCCTTTTCATAATTAGCATTTATAATCTTTCGAATAGAAACCCTAATTACTACCCAAGTTTCACAACATGACCTCAATTTCTCAATCAAAGATGAAGCACATAGGGAATAGAATATAATAACGACAAAATACCTCCTTTTGCAATCGCTAATCCACCAACATGGCTCTCGTTAGGCTCACCCCAACCCCTAGAAGTAGGTGGACTACTCGCGCCTCATCCGAATTGCAGACATTGATGTAAAAGAAATAAACTTGCAATAAACTATATTCAAAGTCTTTACAATCCCGACACTCAAACTTTCGCATAATGCCAAAACCCTAAAACATTTGAACTCCTAAAACTCTATGTGTAATTGTATCTCTGAATTTGAATTAATAAAAACTCAGCCCCATGGGCTTTATTTATAGGGCTTAATCCTTGCTCCTCAAGGAAAGCAATCTATATCTATATCTAAAGATAAAACTTTAAATAAGGATAAAACATTAATTCTAAAATGGAATATCTAACTATCTCTTTATCTTCTTGGCATAGGTAGAAAATCTTTTCTGAATGGATAAATACTTGATAGACTTGATAAAACTGGATAAAACTTGATAGAACTCAGACGTCTTGTAACCCAATAGCTCAAGTCATGATCGGACAGGCCCAGCTGCGTCGTCTCGCAACTCAGAAAAGTGGTACTCGATATCGAGTTGTTTCCTAGATATCGAGGAGAGGTGTGGTGTCGACTGGACTTCAGTTGCTTGCTCGGGTAACTGGTCCTCGACTTGACTCGGGTATGCGCTTCTGGTTTTGTCGATATCGAGTAACCTACTCAATATCGAGAAGTGGTGTCACTGACTTTGCTGACCCGTCTTTATCGAGCATCTTCTTCTCGATGTTGCTCGGACATGTGCTCTGGGTTTACTTGACATCGAGGAATTTCCTCGATATCGAGGAGAATGTTGCTCCGTATCGGCTTGTCTGGTCAACTCGAGCAGCTCTCCTCGGCTCCTCGATCAAGTGCTCCTCCTCGACTCCGGGTGTGACTTTCAGTGTTGCCGATATCGAGTAAAAGTACTCGATATCGAGTAAGGTTCCGGAGTCGGGTTGGCTTTGTCTTCAGCTGCTCGGTATGGCTTGTCCTCGATCTGGCCTTGCTCAGACTCCTTTGTCGATATCGAGGAAAAATACTCGATATCGAGTAGAGTGCATCCTCCGTCTTTACTTCTTGGTTTTGTCCCGGAATGGCTCCAAATTCTGTAATTTTAAACCAAAACTTATGTAGATCTCCATTTCTTGCAAATAAGCATATACTACATAAATTCAACATATCCCCAGCCCGAAATATGCAAAGTATATAGAACATGGAGCTAAAATGTGCATAAAAACCTAACTATTTTAGTGACATAAGCTTTTATGTGAAAGTCATGATTTGTTGTTTGAGCACAGCTGTTTTGGCAGGAGGAAAGAACTTGTTAAGAAACAAATCCCATAGCTCGTTCCATATGCGAATAGATCGTGCAGAAAAACCCTCAAGCCAGCGCGCAACTACTCCTACAAGGGACAAACGAAAAGCCTTTAGTTTTAAATATTCTAGATTGGCATTATCTGCTATAACTTCACATAAATCTAGAAAAGTTGTGATATGCTCTAAAGGGCATTCATTGGGTTTCCCTCTAAATTGATTCCTCCGAATTTTAGTAATAAAAGAATGATGAATTTCATAATTAATGAGGAGAAGAACGATCGGTGATTCTGAAACTTCTAAAGTAGGATGAAGATACTTCTTTGCAGTTGTTGGGACGTGTTGAATCTGCTCCTCAAGCTCCCTTCTGGTGTTACCTTCACGATCCACCATTGCTTCCCACCTTTGCTGATTCTATTGATATTTTGTCTCTCGTTGGGCGTACTCTGCTTCTCTGGTGGTGAATTCCTCAATCCGTGGGTGGAGTTGCTCAAGCTCCTGTGCTGGTGCGAGCTGGACCTCGTTCTCGTTATTAGTTGTCGACATTAGTCTCCTCCTTAGCCTTTGCTGAAGGTGGAAAAAAAAAAGCTCAGGTTCGTGAATTGGGTCGATAGGAGTGCGATCAGTTCTTCGCATGCACCTGAAAAACAAAAACAAAAACAAAAAGAGAGTAAAAATGAACTAAAAAGGGTGCGAGTGATTGCTTCCCCGGCAACGGCGCCAAAATTTGTTAGGAGGAAAATCAAGTATGAAATAAATATCAAATATAAATTCCAAATCGACTCCCGGAACCACGCAAATAAAAATTATAAGACTTTCTCCCTTTGTAGTGGAAGGGAATCAAGATCGTATCCACAAGGAAGCATATAAGTGCCCGTCTTTCAAGCTCTTAAATCCTCTCAAAATCGACAATAAGGCTCCTCGATGTCGAGTGGAGTACTCGATACCGAATAGACATGTCGACTAAAACCTGCAAAATAGAGAAATAGAAGTTAAAACAAGCAATGTCGAGTAGAAGACTCCTCGACGTCGACTAGGGCCCTCGACGTCGATAAATATGCAGCCAAGATCGAGTAGTGCAGAAGAAAAATCGTATCTTTTCGCTAGAAGGAAAGACAGAATCAACACGAAATTTATGGGAATTCAATATTATAAAAAGCTCCTAGAATCGGGGTTTTAATGCCACAATGATAACCATATTAGAATCATGCTAAAGGTATAAAAGATCATGTCTTTTCATCAAATAACTTTCGTCATTAACAAGTAGCAAGATAGGGGCTTTCGCATAAACCCTAATTGTTACTAACCCTTTTCACAAAATTAACCCAACTTGTATTAAGATCACTTTCACTTGAATAACACAAACAAGGATCACCTTCGACTGTCGCAAAAGAATCATGTTCATAGGGATAGAAGACGGAATTGCATTAAAAGTTGTACCTTTGTCGCATTACCTTACATGGCTACCGCCGGGTCACCCCGACTCTAGAAGTTGGGCGACTACTCGCTTTTCATCATAAAAACACACAACAATAATAAAAGGGAAATAAATTGCATTAAATTGAAACAAAGAGTACAACCGGTAGAACCCAAATCCGCTCTCGCAAGACAAAACACCTCTCGGCTCCAAGCTCTCTCGAAACTCTCTAAACTCGTTATCTATGTTGTGTGTAAATTGGAATGTTATTGGATTGGATGATTGGATGATTCGTTAAATCAGCCCCTAAGACTTTATTTATAGTATTCAATCCTCGCTATCCAAGGAAAGAATATTCTATCTATATCTAAAACTATCTATCTAAAGCTTTATGATAAAATTTGGAAATAAAAAAAATAAATCTTTAAAGGTAAGTAAGACTAAGGTGGATAAATATATATCTTCAATCTTGATAGATCTTCACATGACTTGATAGAATTCCACGTGCCTGCGCTTGCAAGTAACCACAATTAGTCGGATTCCACTCGATTTTGACACGGAATGACGCTGGGGAGTACTCGACATCGGCAAGAGTGGTCGACATCGAGTAGGTTTCTTCTTCTCTTCGGATTCTGATCGAGCTCGACTAGGACTCGGACTCTCGATGGGTACTTGATATAGAGTAAAGTCCTCGATATCGAGTAGATCTCTTCTACTCGAGTGGTTTTTGTGCTCGACTAGTGAATTTTGACCATGTAGTACTCTATATCGACTAGTCCGGTCGATATCGACTAGTCCTATCGAGTGCTATTTTCTTTTCTCGTCTGCTCGATGTGCTTTGATTCAGCTGCTAATCGACCTTGGACTTTTTGTATTCGACCTCGAGCTATTCCATGATTTCTTTCCTTTCCGAACTGCTGTAAAATGCCTTGATTTCTGCGAAATTAAACAGAAACTAGTGTAGACTCCATAATTTGGCAAATAAGCATAAACTACATAGATTATGTATAATTATAACCCAATGATATGAAATGCATGCAGAAATCGATATAAAAGTTAATGTAAAACATGACAATTCACAACACACAGAGTATGAATCTATTGTGCACACCCCTTAGGGTGTATTTTGTGCAAAAATCTGGGCCTTTAATCTTATTGGAATTGATGACTCATATTGAGCCACGTGTTACTTGTTTTAACAAATTAAAACACAATCTTCAACACAATTAATAGATAGTGAAGTGCGTGGGAGGCTTGGGAGAATGAAAACCATACCTCCGCTTCTTCACCAATTGTCTCATCCAGTTGGTTTCTTCACCCATTGTCTTCTTCAAGATCCTCCCTCCGAAGCTTCAACAATTGTTGTACCCAATCATCAACAATGGGCTTCTTTAGAGACGGCGAGGGCGCTTCGTCTTGGCGAAATCGACAGTGATTCGAAGCGGATAAGAGCGGACGCGAGAGGTGAAGGACGACGAAGAAGAGGTTCTTGCTCATCAGAGAGGGTGAGTGTTTTGTTTCAGGATATCTAGCGGTGGCCTATCCTATAGTGCGCGCGGTGGCTTCGAGTCTTCCCGTCGAGCATAACACAGCCGGTAAGCTTCTCCTCCTCTCCTCTCCTTCTCAATTTTCTATAAACCCCCAATTTTTGGTGAAGTTGAAACTTGTTCACAATCGATTAATTTGTGGTTGAATTCGATAAATTCCTAGGCTGTTGTCTCTTGTTTACTTCTACGGTGTTGTATGACAGCAAGAGAAACCAGGTTGGGTTTTGGATTTGAGGCAGATCGGACGGGAGCTGTCTGATTTTTTTCACTTTTCTTTTCTTCTTCTTTTGCCCTTAGCATAATCAAGTTCCAAGGGAGGGCTGCCACAAAGAGATGAAGGGAAGAGAGACATAAGAGAAGGTCACAGAGCACCCGCCAGCGACTGCCGAAGACCTTCTCGACCGCCCGCCCCAGTCCCATCGCCAAATAAAGCCCATGACTTCTTTTCCCCATCTATAGTACCTCCACAAGAACGCTACTTGTTGATGTTTATGATTTTTTTCTTTCAAAATATTCACAAAAAAATAAATAATTAACAAAATATTCAAACTTTCAAAATATTTACAAGAATATTCGTTTTTTGTAGGTCTCTCAGAAAAACGCGGTCAGAGACCGCGTTTTATTAAGAAAGTGGAAATATTAAAATTAAAGAAAAATGAGACAAAAAATTAACAAAAGAACCGCGTATCTATTGTTAATTTTATTTCGGGATAAATTATGTAATTTCTTAATTTGTTTACACTAAACACGCGGAGTAAACCCAAGTCTCTTTATTTTTACTTTTTTTTTTAATTTTTTTTGAGGAAAAGTGAAGACGAGGGTTAATGGAGGTCGGTGCCGAGCCACCGGAGGAAGGAATGACGCCAGAGGAGGAAGGAGGAGAGGTTGGAGGAAGCAATGGACGTCGGATCCCGGATCCCGCTGGAAGGAGAGGTCGGAGGAAGGATGTGGTCGGGAAGGAAGAGAAAGGAGGGAGGGCGTTGAGGTCGGAGGTCGAAGGAGGAAGGAGGAGGAGGTGCGGGAGGAGGAAGGAGAAGGATAATGTCGAGAACCCGGATCGATGGTCGGTGGGGCTCGAGAGGGTGTTGCGCCGTCTGCTCGCCTCCTATCTCCTCTTCCGCCGGCGCTCGAGAGGTCGGAGGTCGCCTCCAGTGACTGCTCAAAAATCGCCTCCTCTCTCTTCCTTCCTAGCGACCTCCGGGGTCCGCTCGAGAGGTCGGGTGTACGAAATTCATCTATTTTTTTAATGCATTATTCATCGTTACGAGGGTTCTTACTCCTTACATTATACTTTAGAATATAACAAATTGGGTAGGGAAATTGTGATACGATTATTATTATTCATGCATATATAAAAAATTATTCAGTAGAATATAGACATTATTTGGTGAATCACTTATGGTTATTCGTTTATAAAAGCCTTTTTTTTAATATTATCACATCAACTATGAGATCTTTAAGGTAAATCTTATGATCATCCAGTTAACTGCGGTCCATTATTTGGTAGAATTTATGAAATTTTGGATGAGAATATGCAAACGTTTATAATTATCCTTGATAATATGATGAAAGGTGAAATATATGAAACATTATTCGGTGAAATATGAAATATTATTAGTGTAAATCGTAAGTATTGTTTAGGGATCTGATGTTTCTTTTATCTGACATTGATACAAAAAAAACAAAATATAATTCAGTAGTATGTGACAAATTATTCAATAGAATTGATAAATTTTGATCTAAACGAGATGAAAAAAGACAAAGTAAAATTGTTCGGTAGAATTTGAAATATTGTTCGGTGAAATTGAGAAATTTTTAAAAACGACGTAAATCAGGTACCAAAAACAGTAAAATATATATCGATGATTTAAATCCAAAAAAATATAGGACCCAACTTAGCATTATGCCGTATATACTCCGTTTTTTTTTGACAAATTCCATACGTACAAACAAAAGTATATATATATATATATATGTATATATATATATATGTATATATATATATATATATATATATATATATATATATATATATATATAATATAAAGGGAGTGGTTCCAGAGTGCACACTCTTAGGGTGTACCTTGTGCACAATTATAGACCGTTGATGAATAGAGATGGAAGGCCAAGATTAATAGGGATTTTGTTTTCTTTTTAAATGTAAAATGTGGGACCCACGTGCCTAAAAATAACCACTCTCCCTCCCACTCTCTTTTTGATGCGTGAAATCCCCACCCCATTCTTTAATTTTTTTTTTGGTGTGTAATTGCTTTTATTTTTTTATGAAAAATATGTTTCGTTTGTTTTTTAATTTTATCAATTTAACCGAATAATGTTTCACATTCTATCGAATAATGTTATGTTACATGCTACCGAATAATATTTTATTTTTTTTCCATCAATTTCAAATAAAATAAACTCCAATACTTACAATTTATACGAATAATGTTTTATATTCCACCGAATAATGTTTCATAAGCGAATAATCATTAGAAATTCACTGAATAATACTTGTATTTCACCGAATAATATTTCATTGGTAACGATTAAAATTAACTATCTCATGTTTCCCTAAAAAATTGACTATTGTCGTGAATAATCTTGAGACATTCACCGAATAATCCTTTTATTCCACCGAATAATCATTATAGAGACTCGA
Organism: Persicaria tinctoria; assembly: GCA_037127255.1. Lineage (NCBI taxonomy): Eukaryota > Viridiplantae > Streptophyta > Magnoliopsida > Caryophyllales > Polygonaceae > Persicaria > Persicaria tinctoria. The sequence continues at coordinate 22,534,740 of JBANSL010000004.1, read as the reverse complement.
CCTGAATTCTAACGCCAAAAAACTTAACATGTATCGGAAAAAAATACCCTTATATCTCCGAATAATCCAACAAAAAACAATGAATAATCTTTAAAAAATGAGCAAATTAGTGGAATAATATTCCAAATCCCAAAAATAAAACTCAAATTGAAGACGGAGAATGAACAGGGAGTCGGAGCCTCGCCCTCGTCCACACCACCGAACTCCGGCATCACCTTGGTTCAAGACGATTCTGTCCTCCTCGTCCTTGGATCTGACCTCCGGCATCACCTTGGTTGAAGACGGATAGTGAACAAAACCCTTCGCAACCGCCTATTCCGCCGCGTCGTAGAGTAACCTTCACCAGCCGTCGCCACCACCGCCCTAATCTGCCACCGCCTCGCCTCAAGGACGAACCCCCAGCGGCCCGCACCGCTTACCAGGTCTGCTGGTCTAGCATCTAGGGAAACGTACTTCGATGTCGATCTCCTCGCCGCCATCTCCAGGGAAACGCCTGCATCGCCACCATCGCCCAGATTTACTCCATCCCACCTCTGGCATACCCAACTACCCCCGCCGCCCACCACTGCCCTCTTCGCTGCCGCCTCACCTCAAGGACGAACCCCAGCGACGAACACGCAGCGGCCCTCACCGCTTACCAGATCTGCTGGTCTAGCACAAGACGAAGCCCCAATCGCACCTCCATTCGCAACCATCGGAGGCTCTGTCTTCTGGTTCAGATCCGCCAAAGCCGAGGACGCCAGATCCGTCTTCTGCAAGAAGGGGAGTCGCCATGGGAGAAAAGGAATGGATGGCCACCACCGCCCAGATCTGTCGACTTTACCACCATCTCGCCTCACCCATCTTCCTCGCCGGCGTTGATAGATGTGCAGAGGAAGAGGATCGCCGGCGGTGGGAGGCTACCATGGTGGTCGCCGGTATTAAGGAGGAAGGTCAGATCGGGGAAGCGGATTGCCGCTCTGGAAAGGAGAAGGAGGTCGAGGATTGCCGCTTCACAAATCAGGGCTAGGATTTTATTGGTTTTTTCACACGCGCTTCTCATAGGTTTCCAGTGAAATTGGGCCTCATTTACCCCAATTTTTTTTAAAAAAAAACCCATTGACGTGGCATGATCCTGGACGCCCATCTCATATAGATCAATGGTCGAAATTTGTGCACAAACTACACCCTAAGAGGTGTGCACAAATTACCCATTATATATATATATATATATATATATATATATATATATGTTTGATTAGGTAAAAATTTCGATGGCCAGACAAGCCTGGCTCATCGAGAGGCCGATAGGGTCGGCAGACGGCGAACCATCGAACATATAATGTAAAGTAAATGGTGCAATACAAAAGTGACAACTAAATAACCCCAGACGAGCAGGCTAACCTAACCGAAAAGAGCTGCGAACAACACGAACAAACACCAGAGCCAAGCGCCACCAAGGGATGACACTGCTAGCCAGCGGTACTTCAAGAGTCCCTCCTGTGGGCGATGAAGACGAACCTCCAAGGAAATTTCTGAAAAACGGAGTCGCCTCGATGTACACCGCCACGACCCTAGCCAGACCCGACACCGGACACCAGGGTCCCAACTCAGACTAGGACCGCCAAGAACACCTGGAACAGTCGCCGAGAGCCACATGTATAAAACGCACCAAAAAACCCTTACGGGAGATTGTCAGGACCCTTACGGGTTGGTTACTAAGACCCTTTCGGGTGAATTTATTCAAACCTTTCGGGAGGTAATTAAGCCTTTTCGGGAATTAAATAGGTCCCATCCAGGTGGGTTTAAAAAGATATTTCACGTTTTTGTAAAAACTATATTGAATTTTAATTAGGCCAAACCTCAACCTTAGGCCCGAAGGACTCAAAGCTTGGGCCCTAAGGACCCGAAAGTTGAGGAACACAGCCGACATAAGCCCTAATTGGCACCGACGACCACAAGACCCAGTCGGTGCAACCAAGGATAGCCCGGCGAAACCGACAAGACAACGCCAAGACTCACAAAAGATTTAGGGATACTCCGGAGACCGGCGAACTTCGAATAAAGGGGCACCCGCAAGTCCGACGAACCGCAGTGGAGAAAATGGAGACTCGTGGAGGTTGAGAACGACAGAATGACGTCGGAGCCAACCGATGAGAAAAAGGATGGGTGGAATCGGGAGGATGGCCATCGAGACCACTGGGAACCCAACAAAAACCAACCCAGAAGGAAGATGGACAGAGAAAGGAAGGGAGTGCTTCGACAGACCGCCTAACAGAAGGACGAACGACCAAGCCACAAGCAGCGAGGAAGGAGAGCCAACAAGAAGAACGATCTCGAACACCAATTTGGAGATGAAGAAGAAGGATAGACCCGACGAATCAATCAAAACTCTAACTTTCCATGGGAATCTCACAAGTGAGGGTGAATAAAGAGAAGCCCCAAATCAATTGAATCAATTGAATAAAGAGAAGCCCCAAAACTCTAACTTTCCGTGCGTGCGTGCGTGCGTGTGTGTGAAAGAGTTAAAATGTCAAATTGTCATAGGGTGTAAAACCCTTAAAGTGTAAAAAATTTGTAGATACACGCGCTCACCCTGCCTCACCTGTTTTCGAATGGACCACAAGCCACCAACATCGACTTCTCTCTCGGCCTCCTACACCCACCTCGAGCCACGTCCGGCCACCAGTCCCTAGCCGCACTCGAGCCCACCCCTGTGTGCACTACCCGAGCCCTGACTTGGCCTGGTTCGAGCCACATACGGCCCAGTCAAGCCTAGACGCGCCCACCTGCAACGATGCCTAGTCGAGCCACCTGCTACATCTCTCCTCGCTCTCCACACCACCCACGACCCACCTTCGGCCACCGGCCCCTACCCGCTCGAACCACCTCACTCAAGCTCACCCCCCGACACAAAACCCCCTTGGTTCGTGCCTAGCCAAGCTCACATCGAGCCCATCGTCCCCTAAAGTGCTGTTCGGTTCTTTTGGATCGTAATACATTTGAAATCCCGATTTTTCTCCTTATTTGAACTCGAATTTGGTATGATATCTAACCCTAAGATTCCCCCACAATGATTTAGGTTAAGATTGAAAACCTAGGGTTTGATTTAGGAGCGGAATTCGGGGCTTTTTTCCAAAAGTCAAACTCATTAAATTGATGATATGGTTATGTTGTTAGGTTGATTTGGAGCTAACTTCATGTTTATAGCATTGTCAAATTGTTTATGGATCGTGAGCTAATTAGAGTTTATAATTTTATTGTGATTCGTTTCAAGCTTTGATTTTGGAATTGATTTTGATGCTTTAGGTTGATTAGGTTTTTCTATTTCAGTATGAAAATCATAATTTAGCCTATTAGCTCAATTGGTAGAGCTATTTGCGTTTGCACAAAGATGTGGGTTCAAATCCCACATAAGTTACATAATAAACAAGAACACAACAATCCTAATTTGTTAATCATGTACATCATAATCTTAGTTATGTACTTTTAAACCTTAATTTTGCACATTTTAATGTTATTTATGCACTTTAATTTGAAAGCCTATTATATATTGACAACATCACGTCGCCCCCTAGACCCCCGACTCGTTGACCGGTTAGCGAGACCACTGCCGGGGAGCTCCGCCCCCTGGACCCCCCGATGTGTCACCGGTCAAAAATGATTCAAGGCACATTCACAATAATCTTAATTGTACACTTCATATTATTATCCATACACATCGTCATTTTATTCTTGCACTTTATCATTTTATTTCTGCACTTTATATTTACGCAAAAAAATGTTGAAAACAAAAAAAAAAAGCATTTACCCATAACATTAGGCCCATTTACCTATTTACCCATAAAATTAGTCTCACATATTCATAAATTAAGCATATTTCAATTATAATTTTTTATAATTGAAATAGGTCAATTTTCCAATTTACCTATAAGGAATTATTATGTTTGAACAACATAAAGTTCTATTTTCATAATATAATGTTATATGTACACACCATGAAGTTATATTTGCACAACAGAAAGTGGTGACACGAAAAAAACATCCCGAGACGTAACAAAAAAAAGGCCCGAGAGGGGGGGCACAGGGGGAGGCACAGGGCAGGGGCCACACGCATGAGGCAAAAGGGGCACATGAGATTGCAATTTTTGATGATTAAATTAGACTCATTACTTATAAATTAGAATAATTAGCAATTTACTTATAAAAATTAAGCCTATTTAAATTAGACCCATTAAAAGAGTTTATACTTTAAGCCAATTTTACACCCTAAATATCAAGCATTTTGTCCTTGAGTTTGGCCATGAATTCATAAACTTTCGCAACCTTTTCATTTAGAGCATTTATCTATCGACTTGAAGCTTGAATTCATAAACTCTTTTATCTTCTCATAAACCTCATGCTTTACATATTTGGAAATACTTGTAGTTGTAGCCAGAATTTGTCCTAAGAACCTTTTTGACAATCTCTTCCCCCACTCATGGAGCAAGTTCCACCTTTATTAGTTGACTCATAATGCATCAACACCATTTTATCCTACCAATAAATGCATGATATTGATATCAAAATCTAAAAAAAGATGTATAATGGTTACCGCCCTATTAGATAATACGACCAATCCACAAACACATCAGATATGCAATTCCAAGCTCATTGGGAATTCAGTTTAGCAGGTCTTAAATGTGACTCTAGATGTAATCATCCTTTAGTATCACGGTGAGAGTCTAATAGGATCGATGGTGCATGTAAAGAGGGTAAAAAAGCGTCAAATTATCAGAGTGAATAATCCTCGTTGAGTTGCTGTTGTAAGAGGAAATCGAAAATGCAAATTAAATACGAATAAAATAAAGCAAATCATACCAGATTCCGTCCCGTGCAAATAATTATAAGACTTCCTCCCGATGTAGCAGTGGGAAGTCAGGATCGATCCACGAGGAAGCGTGTAAGCGGATCCTAGGCAGCGGATGAATCTCACAGCAGAACTCGACCATAGTTGCCCGATCTCGACTAGGGTTAGTCGATAGAGGATCAGACAAGTCGAAACAAGCAAGCAACAGCTCCTGGGTTTTGGTCGATATCGAGTAAACCTTTTGTCGACGTTGAGTTCCTGCACACCAGAAGCTACAACGATCTAGGCGATCGAATATCAGTAGTCGATGTCGACCATCCATGGTCGATATCGAGGAGACAGAAATGAAAACGAAAGAAAATAAAGAACAAGGCTTTGTGAAACTCAAAATAAACTCTGTGAAAGAAAACTTCCAAGATTGCGGTTTGCAACGATAATAATCAAGCATGCATAAGGCTAGATAAATAACGATAATTATGCAAATTGCATCGAAGGATTAAGCTTTTGCCTTTTCCAACAATTAGACAACTCTTTCAAGAAACCCTAATTGTATCTACCGATTTTAGGTTTACAATCCAAGTTGTTAGCATGGATCTCCATTGAATGGGTAATAAACACATAAAAGGTAGTAGATGCTCAAAACATGATAAAGGTCGGATCTTTACCTCAAACACGCATGACTATCGTCGGGCTCGCCCCGTCCCTAGAAGTAGGTGGACTACCCGCGCCTCATCGCAATCGCAGACATTGTTGAATGAAAAGAAACTTGCATTAAACTATATTCAAAGTCTTTACAATCCCGGCTCTCCAACTTTCGTTGAACGCCAAAACCCTAAAACCTTTGAACTCCTAAACGTCTCTGTGGAACTACTTCTCTATCTTCTGAATTGAATTGAATGATTAGAAAATCAGTCCCATGGGCTCTATTTATAGACTTCCAATCTTTGCTAATCAAGGTAAGAAAGTCTATCTATATCTATATCTATTTAACTACTTACTTAAAGATTAAATAATGGAATAAAAGAATTAAATCAACTAGGACTATATCTAATTTGTGGATAAATCCTCAATGGAGTTGATAGGTCTTGATGGAAGTTGATAGAATTTGACCTCGAAAATATCACCATTGGCTTCGGGATAGAAACTTAACAAGACACCCGTACTGCTCCTTGTCGGCTTCTGAGATTTCGTCGATATAGAGTAGAATTCCTCGATATCGAGTATCACTTTCCTCGTCTTCCGCTCAGCAACTTGATTCCGGCTTCTGGTCGCAAAGTCGACTGGATTTTTCCTCGATATCGAGAAGAATTCGTAGATATCGAACAAGGCTTGGTGCGTCTTCAGCTTCTTTGTCGATTCCTGGTGATCCAGCTCGATATGGGTTACTCGATATTGAGTAAAACAACTCGATATCGACTAAGTTTCTCAGCATTTTGCTCTGTTCTTGAAACGCACTTTTCCGGGTCCTCGTTTGTCGGATTCACGCATATGACCATGCGTTGGAAAGTTCTTTACGAGAGCTACAACTCTCATTAAGACATCAAAGCTTGATTTAGAATGATGGATGTCGATATTTGGTCTTTTCTCCAGCTGCACAATACTTAGCTTCTCCATGAGTTTCCTTTAAGCTCCAAAGTGCGTCCGATTTCTGCGAAATATAAAAAAAACTTGGGTAGACCTCCATAATTGGTAAATAAGTGTAAACTACACAGATTTTGTACTATTGTAGCCCAAATGTATGAAATGCATGCAGAAATCGATATAAAAATAAGTGCAAAACATGGCAATTTAGGCTCACAACAAACACCCCATACTTAAGCTTGCTTGTCCTCAAGCAATACTTTTAATTGTCATTCAGGGGAAGAATTCAAACTCTCAACATCTTAGATTCATTCTCATATGTCCCTGCGATCAATTACCATCCTCGAAAAGGTACTAGTGTCACAAATTCATGCACGTGCAATTAAAAAGCAACTTCTACTCCCAAAAGGAGGGTTATGCAAAACATTCATAAGTGACAAAGCATTAATAATCAAGAGGACTTTAATTTAAGCTCAAATAAAAAGTAGGTTGGTAAAAGGCTAAGGGTGGACAATTTTTGGCAATGTGGTGCTAATGATCCGGGGAAATGGAGTACTTTCCAAACTTTCTTTTCCACATTACTTCTTCATAAGATTCTTCACCTTCCATAATGTTTTTTTTTTCAATAATAATGCTTTTACCTCTCTGACCTCAACACTGCCTTCTCGCGAGTCGCAAACATGGGTGTCATGAATGGCCCCGGGTACTTGGTGCTTTGGACTCCTTACCTTGTGTCCCATCCTGTGGAACTATTATCTCAAGGCATGCAGGGTCGATCTACCTTTATCTCCTGAGGTGATCGGATTTTCTTTCACTCATTAAATTTTCCATATTTTTCAAACAATTTCCCACCAAACTCCAATAATGATAATAACAACACAAAAACCATAAAATAATATCCATAATGTAACATCATTCTCATCATAATCCCCGGATAGGAAATAAGGTAAAGAATGGAAAATATTTAGACCTTGTGGAGCAATAATAAGGCATAATATGGCTTTTTTTGTGATGCATATAAGCATAGGTAAGACTTGGAATTTGAACAATGAGCATTATATGGAAATATAAAGTCCTCCATCCTCTTTTCATGCAACATGTCAAAAGCAATTTCAAATTTTACTTCCTTTCATGGTTTCCATCAAAATATGCACTTCATTGTGACTTCCCTTTACTAGGCAATTTCATGCTATATCTCTAATGAATCCAATTTTGCATCGTCGAGTTAAATAAAACTTCCATGACATTAATTCAAAATTTCAAATTTTCAATGGGGGTGATTTTTCTTTAAACTTTGGAAAACATGCATATAAGCATATAAATCAATAATGAATTCCAAAATAGCCATGTATAAGCAATTGAAAAAAATAAACCTTAAAAACGCACACATAATGTTAAATAAAACCAAATATGCATGAAGTAACTCATTCCCCCACCCCATACTTAAACATTACAGTGTCATCACTATATAAAAACAAGGGTAAAGAAAGAAACTCACTAGACAGGCGTGCAGGACGTCGTAATCGAGTGCTATGCTCTGGGCCGAGTCTGATTTATCTTGCTTCTATCCCCATGGACCTGAAAATTGTAGAAGGGAAATACCCACAATAGAAAACTAAAAGTTCAAAACCAAAATCAAACAAAAGCAACAATGTCCAAAAGTCTCAAAAATAAATGTCTATTTCCAAGCTCTATATTTTATAGTCGCTAGGCCGACTTCTCCTTTAAGCATCAACCTGGCTCATCTTTGTCCGGAGGTATACGTGGATCTGGGGGTTCATCCGATGGCGAGAAGTGTGGAATGTCATTCGGGGGCATTGTATGAAGAAGCTTAAACTTTCCCGAGCAAACGCTCCATGGCTTCACCCATTCATCTTCCTGGGCTCCAGCTGGCATGCATAAAGGAAGATATAATGAAAATATACATACCTCATCATCATACCTTTTCCGCTTCATATGTTAATTTGTTTGCGCGTCTCCACCGCAGCAAAATTGTGGTGTGGGAAGAGATATTTCCACCTCATCATGTGGAGCTTCATACCACTTTGCTAGGACCCCATACTTAAATATGAACATCGGTTGCTCAAAATTGTCGGGGATGACCTTCACCTTGTAAGGTAAAAGCGATCTTGTAACAATCTGGGCAAAAATGTCCGCTTTTTGCATTGGTGGCTTTCTTCTTCTTGGGATTCTTCCAAAGATTCTTCAAAGATAGATAGCGAAGTAGATATCGAAATAGAGGAAGGAAATACCTGGGTTTATGTGGTACAGAAGATTTCGACTGGTGTTTCTGGATCAGTTCCTCCAGAATGTGTATATGTTGAGGTCAGGTAGTCGATGTCGACTGGCTTATAGAAGGGGACATTGTCGAACCAATTTCTCATTGTTAGTTTGGGCGATTCATTGTGATGCTCCCATCTACGCCAGACATCCAATTGTTCCTCAAGCCGGCGGGTTTCGACGGCATCGACAACCCGGTGACGGGTTAATTCCGCCTTCTCCCGGTCTATTTCCGCTATCTGTTGGCGAAGCTCTGCTATTTTGGCCTCCATATCATACGAGCCTTGCATTTTAAAGCGTTCAATTCAGGTGGTCGACCATCGCATACACCTGTAAAAGAAAACTTCAAAGGAAACGTGAGATCTAACTACCTAAGTAGCGAATGATTGCTTCCCCGGCAACGACGCCAATTTGTTGTAGGAGGAAATCGAGAATGCTAATTAAATATGAATAAAATAAAGCAAAGCAAACCAGATTGCGTCCCGTCCAAATAATTACAAGACTTCCTCCCGATGTAGCAGTGGGAAGTCAGGATCGATCCACGAGGAAGCTTGTCAGCGGATCCTAGGCAACGGATGAATCTCACAGCAGAAGTCGACCATAGTTACTCGATCTCGACTAGGGTTAGTCGACAGAGGATCGGACAAGTCGAAACAAGCAAGCAGCAGCTCCCGGGTTTTGGTCGATATCGAGGAGAATTTACTCGATATCGAGTAAACCTTTTGTCGACGTCGAGTTCCTGCACACCAGAAGCTACATTGATCTAGGCGATCGAATATCAGTAATCGATGTCGACCAGTCTTGGTCGATATCAAGGAGACAGAAACGAAAACGAAAGAAAATAAAGAACAAGGCTTTGTGAAACTCGAAATAAACTATGTAAAAGAAAACTTCCAAGATCGGGGTTTGCAACGATAATAACCAAGATTGCATAAGGCTAGATAAATAACGATAATCATGCAAATTGCATCGAAGGATTAAGCTTTCGCCTTTTCAAACAATTAGACAACTCTTTCAAGAAACCCTAATTGTATCTACCGATTTTAGGTTTACAATCCAAGTTGTTAGCATGCATCTCCATTAAATTGGTAATAAACACATAAAAGGTAGTAGATGCTCAAAACATGATAAAGGTTGGATCTTTACCTCAAACACGCATGGATATCCACTACTAAAAAAACAGGATTTAGCAACAGATACTTAGCCACGAATACTGGGCGTGGCTATATTCCTGGCCAATAGCAATGACATTGGCGACGACTATCAATAGCCGTTGCTATTTTCGTGGATGGGTGGCGTCTTGGTATGACACCTCTTCAAATTCGTGGCTAATAGCAACGAATATAGGTTCGTGGCTGGTTTCGTGGCTGGAATGGTCGACTGGACTGCTAAATAGCCACGAATATAGCCACGACAGTTAGATTCGTGGCTGTATTCGAAGCTGGTCCGGCCACGATATTATATCCATAGCTGAATGATTTGGCCATGTAATATGGGCTTGGTTTTAAATAGGCCGGATGACTTATAAGTATCTCTCAATTTTTTTTTAGATTGAATATGTCCATTCAATAGGGTGTTAGTGAAGCCGGATGTGAAAGCCCATTAGCCTATTAGAATTCAAAGCCCAATAAGCCCATAAAATGAAAGGGTATTAATGGGCTTCGTTAGCGACGACTGCATCCGTGGCTAAATCCGTGGCTAATACGGATGTTGTCAAAATTCAATGCGCTTGTACTGTACCCACAGATGGGGCGACATGCGTCCATTCCCTGCATAATTATGGTTGAGAGTATTTAATGGGGCCGGCCCACTTTGCATATTGTCTTCTTGCTCCAACCCACTTGCAATTTGGAAGGCTTGGAAGTGGTGGAGTCCGGCCTCTCATGCTCTGTTCATGTACGAGTTATGTAATTTTTTTTTGTTTAACTTTAGTTACATACTATATATATAATATATACTTCGTATTACATATATATATACAAATGAAAAGGGTTTTATGAAATGGTAAAGAATGGGTATGTGGAAATGGTGTATAAATTAATTAATGGGTATTATTTTGTTATTGAAGAAATCGATTGAAATGGGTATTATATATACAAATGTGAAAAGGTTTTTTTGAAATAGTATATAATTTGAAGAATATATTTGTAAATGTGATATGTAATAAAAAAATTGGTTGTAATTGATACATGTATATATATATGTTCAATTATATATTACAATATATATTTATTCAATATATGTTTAATTCAATATGTAGTTTATTATTAATTTATTATGATTATAGTATCCATATATAGATCGATTGATCGAATATGGGCGATCGTTCCTGGATGTATGATATGTACTTGGAGAATCATAGAGGATTAAAGCCTGAATACTATGCAGGGGTGGATGAGTTTATAGATTTTGCTTGTGCTCAAACTTATTATCTCGATGAAGGTAAGATAAAATGCCCATGTCGGAGATGTGAGAATTGTTATTTTGAGAAAGCAGATGATGTGAAGGATCATTTATACCATCATGGGTTTATGTTTGATTATTATCGTTGGACGGCACACGGGGAACCTATTGGACATCCAAACCATGATCAGATGGTAGGGGGCAACCAGTGGGCTATGTATGATTAGTTAACTGGAGAGCAAAGAATGGTGTTTGACATTGCAGGGCCGAACTTTGTTCCTCCTTCATGGTTTAGTGTTAATGTCGATGGTAATCATGATGAATTCCAACCAGCTGAAGTGAATGAGGTCGATGAAATGAGGGAAGATCCAGTAGCGACTGAGGAGGCTAATCTGTTGTCCACGCAGTTTGCAGACGTGCTAAGAGCCGCTGATGAACCTGTGTTTCCAGGGTGTACTACACATACACAGTTGTCCTTTGTGAGCCGACTTATGAGCTTGAAGTGCGATTATAATATTCCCCAAAGCCTCTTTGATGGTTTCGTGCAATTGTATGATGAAGTGTTACCTTCTGAGCACAAGATTCCGACCAGCTACTATGAAATCGAGAAGGTAGTTCGAAATTTGGGGTTACCGGTGGAAAGAATAGCCATGTGTCCCAATGGTTGTATGTTGTATTGGAAGAATGATGCCAATGAAGAATCATGTAAGTTATGTGGTGAAGCAAGATATGTTGTGGGTGCAGGCAGACGTAGGGCACAAAAGATTTTATTCTACTTGCCTCTTATTCCGAGGCTACAGAGATTATATGCGTCGGAGGTGACCGCCAGCCATATGACTTGGCATGCGGAGCACGTAACAGAGGAGGGGATGATGTGTCATCCTTCAGATGGAGATGCATGGAGGATGCTAGACATGAAGCATCCTGATTTTGCTTCTGAGCCTCGTAATATTCGGTTGGGTTTATGCAGAGATGGATTTGCTAAATTTAACAAATCTGGTCAGAATTATTCCTATTGGCCTGTGATTGTCACTCCTTACAATCTTCCACCTCATTTGTGCATGAGGTCCGAGTACATGTTTATGTCGTTGATAGTGCCAGGTCCTCGAAACCCAAAGAAGTTAATTGATATTTGCCTCCAACCTCTTGTTGATGAGTTGTTGCAGTTGTGGGACGTTGGAGTTGCTACCTATGATGTCTCGAGGAGAGAAAACTTTATTATGCGTGCAACACTACTCTGGACTATCAGTGATTTCCCTGCATATGCTATGTTGTCTGGATGGAGCACTGCAGGTCAGTTGGTGTTGTTGCAGGAGTAAATCGAGTATTGAAATAAATATGAAATAAAGATCAGACTGACTTCCCTGTCTCAGCAAAAAAATACAAGACTTCCTCCCGTTGTAGTAAGAGAAAATCAGGATCGAATCCACGAGGAAGCACGTCAGCAGTTCTCAGGTAGTTGTAAATTCTCACAGAAGCAGCAGAAAGACAGAAACACAAAAAGGAAAGAAACAAATAAACCCGGCAAGGGCAACTTAAAACAAAAGCAAAGACAGAAACTAAATACAGAAAGTAAAGTAAAACAGAAAATAAAGAACAAAGCGAAGCAAGAAATAAAACAAAGCAGTAGGACGTACTCGATCTCGACTTAGCCTACTCGAGATCGACTAACAGCAAAAGACAGAAACTTCACAGTCGACAACAGAAGCAAAACACCAACTCGACTAAGACAAACCCAACTCGAGATCGACAAGATGGTACTCGATCTCGACCAAGGCTCCTCTATGTCGACAAGAAACAGAAAACACAAACTTGCAGATTTTCGACAGAATTCAGAAATTTGACAGAAATAAACTTCAATATATTAAAAGACCTCCAAGGCCATGGTTTCAATACCACAACGATAACCATCTAAAGTAACACATAAAGGCATAAAAGATCATGCTTTCCATCAAATAACTTTCGTCATTAACAAATAGGAATATAGAGGCTTTCGCATAAACCCTAATTGTTACTAACCCTTTTTCACATAATTAATCCAAGTTGCATTAAGATCACTTTCGATTCAATAAAACAAACAAGGATCACCTTCAACTCTCGCAAAAGAATCATGCTCATAGCGATAGAAGATGAATCGCACAAAAAGATCTGACCTTTATCGCATCGCCTCACATGGCCACCGTCGGGCTCACCCCAGCCCCAGAAGTGGGTGGACTACTCACGCCTCATCGCAATTGCAGACATTGATGTATAAAAAGAAACTTGCATAAAACTATATTCAAAGCCTTTTACAATCATGGCAATCAACTTTCGCAGAAAGCCAAAACCCTAAAAACCTCTGAACTCCTAAACTTCTCTGTGGAACTAACTAATTGTGTCTGAAATTGAATGATTCAAACTGAGCCCCCTAGGGCCTTATTTATAGCCTTCATTCCCTAGCTATTCTAGGAAAGAAGATATCTATCTATATCTAAAATTATATCTAAAACTTGAAAGGATAAATAAATTGTTTTATGGAAATAAATCTAAAAGGAAAGATAAAACTAATTATGGTAGGTCTTCATGATGTTGATAGATCTTGTCTCCTTGGATAGAACTTGATGTATTCGGATAGATCTTCGATGGATTTGGATAGAATCTTCCGCCTTCGCGCCCAAGGAAAGCCAATTCTAGTCGGACAAGCCAAGTCGAGAAGCTTCTGGAACGCGGCTCTACTCGAGATCGACCACGACTCGTCGACCTCGACAAGGATGGCTCGTCGACTGGGCTTCCTCGGGTTGGTGTGCTCGATGTGCTCGGACTGGGGCTTAGGTGCTCGTCGATCTCGACAAGCCCTATTCGACTTCGAGTAAGGTGGCTTGCCGACTAGGTCTTCTCGAGTGACTCTCCTCGATGGGCTCCGGATCTGGCGTCAGGATCTTGTCGACCTCGACAAAGGCTCCTCGAGGTCGAGTTGGGTGGTGCCTCTTCCTTTCCGCTCCCGTAACAGAAACTGGTGTAGATTCTATAATTTGGCAAATAAACATAAACTACATAGATTCTGTACTATCTTAGCCTAAATGAATGCAATGTATACAGAAATCGATATAAAAGTTACTGTAAAACATGGCAGATTCAGCTCACAACAGTTGGCTTGTCCGATTTGCATGGAATCAGAATGTGATGCATTTCGGCTCGAAAATGGTCGGAAGGCTTGCTGGTTCGATTGCCATTGGAAGTTTTTAGAGATTGATCACCCCTTCCGTAAGAAGAAGAAGGACTTCTACAGAGGGCATGTGGAAACAGGATTGCCACCTCCTTTGCTATCGGGGCAGCAGATATGGAAGCGGGTCCGTGCTTTCCCAACGGTCATGGAGGATCCTTCCTACAAGTCTGATGAGTATGGGATTTCTCATAAGTGGACAAAACAAAGCATTTTCTAGAGACTCCCATATTGGAAGGACCTTCTAATCCGACACAATCTCGATGTTATGCACATTGAGAAAAATGTCTTCGACAATGTGTTCAACACTGTGATGGATATCCCTGGGAAGACAAAGGATAACTTGAATGCCCGGAAGGACATTCGCCTATATTGCCATCGACCTGAGCTGGAGGTAGCAGATGATTACAAGGGTGTGAAACCTAAAGCAATATATACCTTGACAAGAGAGGCGAAGAAGAAGGTGGGAGAGTGGTTGAGGACTGTCAAATTCCCCGATGGCTATGCTTCCAACCTAGGAAGATGTGTTTAGAGTGACGATTGCGGTCTCAGTGGAATGAAGAGCCACGACTGTGATGTGTTTATGGAGAGACTCTTGCCGATCGTCTTTAAAGAGTTGTTGCATCCAAGCGTATGGGGCCCGTTAACTGAGTTGAGTATCTTCTTCCAAACAATTTGTTCGTCTTCATTGTCAGTTTCTGTCATGGACCAGCTGATCCGGATGATTCCGCTATTGGTTTGCAAGTTGGAGCGTATCTTCCCTCCATCCTTTTTTGACTCCATGGAGCATCTCATAGTCCATCTCCCACATGAGGCCCGAGTGGGTCGTCCGGTCCATTATCGATGGATGTATCCATTCGAGAGAAATCTATTTAAGCTAAAAAAGAAGATCGTCCAAAAGAGCAATGTAGAAGGGTCGATCGTGATGGCGTACTTACGGGAAGAAATAGCTAATTTCTCGGTGCACTAATTCCCTTCGCATGTTCCTTCCAAATTAAGGAGACCCGCCGGAAATGATGTCTTCGAGGGTGAAGGTTGTGCCTTATCTATTTTCAATCACACCGGCAAGGGTAGGGGGAAGGAGACAATAAGGTGGTTGACTGAAGAGGAAGAGTGGAAGGCCGCCCACACATATGTGTTGCTCAACTGTCCATAAGTACAACCGTACATTGAGTAAGTAAACAAACCGAACACACTTCTCATCAATTTATTTATATATATATATGACTGAATTTACTTACCATTATTTACTTTATTATGTGTAGGATATTTGAGAGTGACATGGGGGATAACGTGGGAGATGACCTCATTGAAAACGAATTCGCGAATTGGTTTAAGAATTATGTAAGTGTTCATAATTATACAAAATTCGATCCCATACGTCATTGTATATATTATATTGCATATGTAGTTACTTCGGAACGTGATTGTTTGACAGGCCTTAGATAAAGGACGTGGCTTGGGACCAACTGATCTTTTATGGAGTTTGGCATGGGGACCTAATGTGAAAACAAGAAGTTGGCCAAGATACTTTGTCAATGGCTATAAGTTCAACACTCTCGATCATGGTGTAGGGAAATCAACTATGAATAGCGGGGTTTGTGTTCGTGGGTCCAACTATGCGACGAACGAATCAGATTTTTTTGGTCTCCTCGAAGAAACTATCGAGCTTGACTACCCAAGTGCCCTTGCTTACCCACTGAAAGTGACCCTGTTCAAGTGTCGATGGTTTGATCCAACGATAAGAGGAACTCAAATTCATCCCGTATACCAGTTTGTTGAAATCAATCCAAAAAGACTATATAGAAGGTATGAGCCTTTTGTTGTCGCGCAACAAGCTACGCAGGTTTATTACGTTCAATATCCAGGAGCCACCCGTGACCGGATGGATTGGTGGCATGTGTGCAAGACAAGGGCTCGGAACAGGATAGACCAAAGGTGGGGATCCACGGGCCCAGCTGAAACAGATGCTTATCAGTCCGATGAAATTGTCACCCCTGAATTCTCCATCGACATAGCAGATGTAGGTGATGCACCGACAACCTTGCGAGATCCTTCAGGTGTGTTTGCTGAAGTCGTCGATGAGGTTGCTGCAGAAGAAGAGGGTGTGTTTGATGAAGTCGATGACGACAATCTTGCTGCAGAAGAAGAGGACGAGTTGGAGGCGACAACAAGCTGCGAAGAAGCCTCTGACTGATCACCTCAGTGACCTACAAGGTGTGTGCAATTCTGTTTTCAGCAAAAGTGTCCAAAAATTCTGTTTGGAGATTTTTTTATGCTTCCAAACTAATGTAATTTTGCTTTGTGCCTGTCTATACTTGCAGGGTTTTAGAGCATAGGAATTGAACGATCTCAGATCATAGGAACGAAAATTCAGATGGATATTTTGCTTCAAAACTAATGTAATTTTGCTTTGTTGGATATGTACAATTGACCTATGAGGGAATCGAACCCCCGTCTTTGTGCAATGCACAACGCTCTTCCATTGAGCTAACAGGCCGGCCTTAAACCAGATTAACTACAACAACATCCATGCTGATCAATTAGAAGCTTAGGACAGGAAGGCAGTAATAACATACCTATAACTACAACAACATCCATGCTGGCTCTTCATGCTGATCAATTAGAAGGCATTGGACACTTATAAACGTGATAACTCATGCCAATTGCCATTGCAACGAAAAAACAAAGAAGTATGAATGTCATCTGTTGAATCATGTTGTGTGCCAGAATCATGCCAATATATACCCAAAACAAAACACAAATTCCGATCGGCAATACCCAAAACAAAACACAAATCATGTCAATACCCAAAACAAAACATAACTAATAAATGATTTTGTCACAGAAGATTAATGTCACAGGTCAATATGTTTATGGAGGATCGGCAATACCCAACTCAAACATAAGGAACACAAATTCCGATCGGAACTGATGCCAATACCCAAAACAAAACACAAGGAACCAAACACAACGAACAAAAGACAAGGAATGGATGCCAATACCGAATTGAAACAGAAGGAAAACGAATTGGCTTCATCTCCAATTCAAAAAATAAGAGAAACAGCAAGGAGCAAGGGAGACGACGATGCTTACCAGTAGAGTGGGAGGAAACGATGATATTTCCGATCGGATTGCGCGAGTTTGAAGCCAATTCACCAAATTGGTCCTGCAATTCCGATCGGATTCCATCTACAGTCGGAGGAGACGGTAATGTTCAACACAATTTGGTTAGCTAGGGTTTCTATTCCAGCTAGAGGGAGGAGATTGAAAAATGGGCCTTTCCGAATTGGGCTTTTTTTAGAAGTTGGGCTTTTTAATATCAATAGGCCCATCTTCTTTTAGTGGTTAGGGTTTCTGGAGTTTTCAACCTTCCATTCCGAGGGAACCCAAAATTTTAGTGGGAAATTTAAAGACTCAAAATTTCATCCCAAATTTTGAGTGGGAAATTTGAAGCGTCATCTCACAAACCCTAACCACATCGAATCCACCCTTTTCATGTCACTCTCTCTTTCCTTTCAATCTCTGTGCCACCCTTTTCCTTCCTTTCCAAAACCCTAACCACACCGAAGCCATGAGAGGAGGTGCTGTGAGGAGGTCTAGCCACCACGGAGCCGCCGCCAGACCACCAATTGCTTCGATCACGGGAAGGGGTAAGGCTAAACCGGCGCTCACTCCCTCCGCCGCCCAATCTCCACCGGTGACCACCCAATCTCCAATCCCCACTGCGCCATCTCCACCTCCCACTGCGCCATCTCCACCGGTTAACTCTCCTCCCCCCACTGAGCCATCTCCACCTCCCACTTCCCCCTCTCCACCGGTTAACTCTCCAACCCCAACTGCGCCATCTCCACCCCGAAGACCACCTACCTCTCGCCTCTCTCAACCACCGGTCCCTAAACCTCCAACCAGACCGTGTTGTTGCAGGAGTGAATCGAGTATTGAAATAAATGTAAAATATAGGTCAGACTGACTTCCCTGTCTCAGCAAATAAATACAAGACTTCCTCCCGTTGTAGTAAGAGAAAATCAGGATCGAATCCACGAGGAAGCACGTCAGAAATTCTCAGGTAGCTATCAGATTCTTACAGCAGCAGCAGAAAAAAACACGGAAACAAAAGCAGGAGCAGAAATAAAACAGAAACAAATAAACCCGGCAAGGGCAACTAAAACAAAAGCAAAGAACAAATTAAAGACAGAAAGCAAAAAATAAAGCAAAGCAAGTAAAGAACAAAGCAAAACAGAAACAAAGCAGAAAGTAACTCGAGGCCACAGAAGCTGGTCGATCTCGACAAGCTGTCCTCCAGGTCGACAAGACAGTAATGAAAACAGAAAACAGAAAACAAAGGCAATCAACTCGACAAACAAAGCGTACTCGACTTCGACAAAGAAAGGTAAAGACAGAGACTTGAAAATCGACAAAGACAGGAGCAAATCAACTCGACCTAGACGAAGCCCTACTCGACTTCGACCACGGTTCCTCGAGATCGACAAGATCTCCTCTATGTCGACTAAAACAGTAAAAGACAGAAATTTAAATTGCAGAATTTCGAAACACAGAACTTAGAGAAACGAAGTAAATTCAATATATTAAAAGACCTCCAAGGCCAGGGTTTCAACACCACAACGATAACCATGCAAAACAACACATAAAGGCATAAAAGATCATGCTTTCCATCAAATAACTTTCGTCATTAACAAATAGGCAAATAGAGGCTTTCGCATAAACCCTAATTGTTACTAACCCTTTTTCACATAATTAATCCAAGTTGCATTAAGATCACTCTCGCTTCAATAATACAAACAAGGATCACCTTCAACTCTCGCAAAAGAATCATGCTCATAGGGATAGAAGATGAATCGCACAAAAGATCTGACCTTTATCGCATCGCCTCACATGGCCACCTTCGGGCTCACCCCAGCCCCAGAAGTGGGTGGACTACTCACGCCTCATCGCAATAACAAACATTGAATGAAAAGAAATAACTTGCATAAAACTATATTCAAAAGCCTTTACAATTCCGGCAATCAACTTGCGCAGAAAGCCAAAACCCTAAAAACCTTAGAACCCCTAAACTGTATCTCTGAATGGAACTACTTGTCTCTGACTGAAATTGAATGATTGAAAAACCAGCCCCTAGGGCCTTATTTATAGTGACTAAACCTTGCTAATCAAGGAAATAATCATCTATCTCTATCTAAATCTATATCCAAAATTATATCTAAAAGCCTTAAAGATAAATAAATGTTTAAATGGAAATAAATCATAAGGAAAGGATAAAACTAATTAGGGTAGATCTTCATGTCTTGATAGATTGCGTCTTCCATAGATAGAACTTGATGTATTTGGATAGAATCTTCCGCCTTCGGCACCAAGGAATCCCAACTCTACTCCGACAGGTCATCGACGACGCGTTTCTGGGCACTGCTCTAGTCGACCTCGACAAGGCTTGGTCGACTTCGAGAAGGATTCGTCGTCTGGTGCTTGATGTGGCTCATCATGGCTTCCTGGGCTCGTCGACCTCGAGTTGGTCTCGTCGACTTCGACAAGGGCTAGGGCCATCGACTAAACCTCCTCGGGTTGCTCAGACATGGCTCAGGGCGGCTCGTCGATCTCGACAAGGGTTAGTCGAGATCGAGTAGAGGTGGCTCGGCCTCTCGTCCTCGGTTTGGTGTGCTCGACCGGCTCGGACAAGGACTCAGGCGCTCGTCGACTTCGACAAGCCCTAGTCGACTTCGAGTACGGTGGCTCGCCGACTAGGGTTTCTCGAGCAGCTCTCCTCGAGGGACTCCGGATCTGGTGCTGTGGCTTCGTCGACCTCGAGTAACGGTCCTCGAGATCGAGTTGGCTTCGGAGCTTGGGGAGCTTGGTTCTCGATCATGGCTTTGTCGACTAGGATGTGCCCGGACATGCTCGTCTAGGTCGAGTAGGCTTACTCGAGATCGAGTAGCCTCGACTCTCAGACTTGTGCGCTGCTTTGACCTTGGACTTCTGTAGTGGTTTTCCGAGCATTTCCGACCTTCTGTAGAATTGCTGTAAATGCCTCGATTTCTGCGATTTAAACAGAAACTGGTGTAGATTCCATAATTTTGGCAAATAAACATAAACTACACAGATTCTGTACTATCTTAACCCAAATGCATGAAATGTATACAGAAATCGATATAAAAGTTACTGTAAAACATGGCAGATTCCGCTCACAACAAACACCCCATACTTAAGCTTGCTTGTCCTCAAGCAATACCTTTATTTGTCATTCAGGGGAAGGAATCAAAACTCTCAACATCTTAGATTCATTCTCATATAACCCTGCAATCTATTACCATCCTCGAAAAGGTACTAGTGTCACAGATTCATGCATGTGCAATTATATAAGAACAACATCTACTCACAAAAGGAGGGTTATGCACAAATAATTTTTATGTGACAAAGCATTGATAATCAAGAAGACTTTAATTTAAGCTCATGAAGGAGTAGATTGGTAAAAGACTAAAAGGTGGACGATGTCTGGCAATGTGGTGCTTTTTGATCCGGGGAAATGGAGTACTTTCCAAACTTTGAATTTCATTCCACATTTCTTTTCCATTTGATTCATCACCTTTCATATTGCTTTTCTCAATAATAATGCTTTTACCTCTCTAACCTCAGCACTGCCTTCTCGCGAGTCGCAAACATGGGTGTCATGAATGGCCCCGGATACTTAGTGCTTTGGACTCCTCACAATGTGTCCCATCTCTCCAAACTATTATCTTAGAGAGCAGGGTCAATCTACCTTTATCTCCTGAGGTGATTGGATTTTCTTTCACTCATTAAATTTTCCATATATTTCAAATAATTTCCTTCCAAACTCCAAATATGATATATAACACAAACACCATATAACATCTCCATAATGTAACATCATTCTCAACATAATCCCCGGATAAGGTAAAGAATGGAAATATTTAGATCATGTGGAGCAATATTTGAAATAAGGCATATTATGGCTTTTGTGATGCATAAGCATAGGTAAGGCTAGGAATTAACAATGAGCATTATATGGAAATATAAAGTCCTCCATCATTTTATCATGCAACATGTCAAAAGCAAATTCAAATTTTACCTCCTTTCATGGTTTTCAAGAAAATAATGCACTTCATTGTGACTTCCCTTTACTAGGCAATTTCATGCTATATCTCTAATGAATCCAATTTTGCATCGTCGAGTTCAATATAAGCTTCCATGACATTATTCAAAATTTTAAATGGGGGTCATTTTTCTCAAATTTTTGGAAAACATGCATATAAGCACATAAATAAATAATGCATTTCAAAATAGCCATGTAGAAATTTCAAAGAAATAATGCACAAATAATGTCAAATATGGTAATTATGCGTAATGTAAGCCCTAAACTAATTTTCAATGGGGGTCATTTTTCTCAAATTTTTGGAAAACATGCATATAAGCACATAAATAAATAATGCATTCCAAAATAGCCATGTAGCAATTTGAAAGAAATAATGCACAAATAATGTCAAATATGGTAATTATGCGTAATGTAAGCCCTTCCTCCACCCCATACTTAAACATTACAGTGTCCTCACTGTATAAAAAAAACAATGTAAAGGGTAAAGAAAGAAACTCACAAGACATGTGTGCAGAGCTGCAAAATTTCGAATGGAGCACCTCATAGTCCGAGTAAGCTTTGGTTCTATCCATTGACCTGAAAAACTAGAAGACATATACCCATAATAGCAAAAACAAAAACAAAGTCTCAAATGTCCTAAAAAGTCTTATGTACACGCTCTAGATTTTATAGTCGCTAGGCTGACTTTCATTAATGCTCAAGGTGGCATCTGCAGGGCCCATGTAGCTTGGGCCTCAAATAAGACTCCATTCTTGTCCATCAGCTGTAATCCTCCAGAATGGATCTTGTTCACCACAAACGGTCCCATCCGCTTCTTGTTGAATTTGTTGGGAAACCAATGATCCTTTGATTTAGAGACATAGAGCTTGTCTCCAACTTCATACTCCTTAGGCTCATCATTGGAAATCCTACACAATCGCACATACCAAGGCAGACCTCTCCCATGTATAGATAAATCTTTAATGGAAATAGGAGAAGAAAGATCCATACCTTGACTTACCTTTGCGGAAACGGAATCGGGCACCACGGTGTTTGGTCGATCTCGACTAGGGCTCCTCGAGATCGACGAGACTGCAGGCTCTGGTGGTGGTCTGGTCGAAGAGTCAGAAGTCGAGGAAGAACAGGTCTTGTCGACCTCGAGTTGGCTGGTCGACCTCGACAAGGACTCTGCTCCTCGTGGGATGCTCCTCGAGAACACAGGATCTGGTGGCGCCTGGCGGTGGTCAACCTCGACAAGGCTACTCGAGGTCGACGAGGGTTCTGGTCGTGGAGTCAACGTCGTCGATGAAGATGGCTCTGGTGGTGCTGAGTGTTGGTCGACCTCGACAAGGCTACTCGAGGTCGAGTAGCCTTCTCCTCCTGGTGGCTTGCTCGTCGAGGAAGGCGGCGCTGGGCTCTCCGAGGGGTGGTCGAGATCGACGAGAGTGTTGTCGACTTCGAGTAGACCCGGTTTGTCTAGTTCGCTGCTCGACGAAGCTGGCGCTGGTGGAGTCCCCGTGGTCTGGTCGAGATCGACTAGGGTTCTACTCGATGTCGAGGAGCCCTGGTCGATCTTGACCCCATACTTAGCTCCTTTGTTCTCTTTAAGGATTGCCATGATCTCCTCCACCTGGGCCTCCATGTCCCTCATTTCCAGCTCCTCAGGGGTCATATCCCTGACCTTGGGTTCTCCGCAGGTGATGTACCAGCTGAGATAGATTTGACCTCTTCCATTGGACCCGTATATCTTTCAGGTTTTTTGAAGGAATACTCAATCACTTCATCGCTGATGTTGAAAGTGAGCACTCCTTTCCGTACGCTTATGTTAGCATCCACGGTCGCCAAGAATGGTCTCCCTAGAATAATTGGACAAGCAGGATCTTCTTGCATATCAACAATTAAGAAATCAGCATGGACGAAGAATTTACCTACTTGTACTGGGACATTTTCCACCATGCCTGTCGGAATGACCACGGTGTTGTTGGCCATGTAAAGTCTAGCATCCACAGGCTCCAGGGCACCTATTTTAATCTTGGACCAAATCGTTAAAGGCATAATACTAACACTGGCTCCAAGATCACATAGGGCATTAATTTTGTATGGACCAAATCCAATAGTTATAGCAAACTTACCTGGATCCGACCTCTTCTCCAATATGTCTAGATGGCTGCACTCCTCTGTGATTTCTGCCATC
Source organism: Persicaria tinctoria (assembly GCA_037127255.1). Classification (NCBI taxonomy): domain Eukaryota; kingdom Viridiplantae; phylum Streptophyta; class Magnoliopsida; order Caryophyllales; family Polygonaceae; genus Persicaria; species Persicaria tinctoria. The sequence continues at coordinate 22,511,147 of JBANSL010000004.1, read as the reverse complement.
GATCGCTTTTTGCTCAGAATCTCTTTCAGGAATTTGACACAGGACGACATTTCATTGAGAGCTTCTGTGAAGGGGATGGTGACATTGAGCTTCTGAAGCATCTTGATGAAGCGCTGAAACTTTTTCTCCGCCGGGTCCTTTAGAGATTTTGTTGGGAAATGCAGATTCTTTTTCTGAGTCGGAGCCAGAACAGACGTCGGAGTTGCTGCAGACTTCTCTTTGTCGACCAGGGGCTCTTCGATGTCGACTACAGGCTTGTCGACTTCGACTAGATTTGGCGACGTCGAGTTGCTGGGCTGTACAGACGAGGATTTCTGAAGATTCTCCTCGACCTCGAGTAGACCTTTATCGAGGTCGACTAGGCTCTGGTCGAGATCGACGACGGGTTTGTCGAGATTAACTTGCTGTTCCTCGCTGTTCTGCTGCTTCCCGACCTCTGGCTCTTGAAGTTGATGGCCGCTTCTGAGTTTTACAGCAGCGATGTGTCCAGTCTTTCCCTTCGGATTTGGTTATGAAGATCCAGGGACAACGCCTGACTGTCTGGGAATTCCCGCTGCTAGCTGACCAATCTGTGTATCAATTGATTTCCGCCAGATATCAATTTCCCCAAGCCTAGAGTTGACACCTTGCATCTGAGTATAGACGGAGTTGAAAGATTGCCTAGTTTCAGCGTGATTTCTCCGCATCTCCTCCAGGACTGTCTGGATATCATCCTTTTTCTGGTCCCTTTCAGGATGTCCTGGAGCTCTGTAGGGCGGGGGGGTTCTTAGGGACTCCTTGGTTCCACTGTGGTTGCTGAAACCTTTGGTCCCCCATGTAGCGATTGGGACCCCCTGCGTAAGCCGCTTCCTCATGATGCTCTGCCAGCCTGACTTGCTCGGTGTGTGGGCACTCAGTAGTGGTGTGCCGATGCGATCCGCATTCAATGCAAGGACGGTTGACAGAGAGATATTTGACTTGCTTGAGCCATACTTGTAGTACTGCTCCCTGACATCTGGATCAATCTCCTTTGATGGCTCATAGAGGGGCAAGGATGGTGTTGGCCTGGCGTATGGGTTCTCCTCATAAGTTGTAGTAGACCCATACTTGTTGTCGTAGGTAGTGAGCTTCTCCAGCACTCCCCATGCGTCACTTGGCAGCATTGTCAGATACTCGTAGCGAGTATAATTGTTGATTCTGTCCTTAGTGACTTGATCAAGAGAGTTGAAGAAGATCTCCTGAATGATGTAGGGTGGCTGTCCATGAGTAGGGCAAGATCGCAACAGTTCCTTGTAGCGCTCCCATGCCCTTGCCAGCGGTTCCCCTTTCTGCTGTTTAAAGGCGGTGATTTTCTGGCGGAGATGTGCTGTTTTGGCAGGTGGGAAGAATTTGTTCAGAAACTCCTGCTCTACTTGGGCCCAGGTTGTGAGTGATCTTGCCTTCAGCCCTTCCAGCCATTTCAGTGCAGGTCCAGCGAGCGACCAGCGAAAAGATTTCATCTTGACATATTCCAGAGTTGTACCTTCTGCAAGAGTACGGCACATATCATAAAAGTTAGTAATATGTTCAAGAGGACACTCATTAAATCTGCCGTAAAAGGCATTGTTTTTAAGCTCTATAAGAAATTGAGTGCGAATTTCAAAAGAGTTTTCAGGGATTAGAATCGCTGATTCAGGCACGACGAGAGTTGGGTGCATGTAGTCCTCTGTCGTGGTTGGATATTGGGCAAGCTCAGCTTGTGCTTGTTCCCTTGCTGCTCTCTCAGTGGCGATAGCAGCATCTTTAGCGTTGATAGCGGCATCCCTTGCGGCTAGTTCCCTGGTAAGCCTAGCGATTAGTTGTTCCTGTGTTTGAGCGGCCGACATGATCCTTTTGAGTTTGGAGTGGATGTGTAGGTAGCGCTCCGGTTCGTCTAAGCTGTCAAACTCAGGTGTTTGACCAGAACGACGCATACACCCTGCAATCTAACTCAAAGAGACAGTGAGAACTGACTACCTAAGGCGCGATTGATTGCTTCCCCGGCAACGGCGCCAATTTGTTGTTGCAGGAGTGAATCGAGTATTGAAATAAATGTAAAATATAGATCAGACTGACTTCCCTGTCTCAGCAAATAAGTACAAGACTTCCTCCCGTTGTAGTAAGAGAAAATCAGGATCAAATCCACGAGGAAGCACGTCAGCAATTCTCAGGTAGCTATCAGATTCTTACAGCAGCAGCAGAAAAAAACACGGAAACAAAAGCAGGAGCTGAAATAAAACAGAAACAAATAAACACGGCAAGGGCAACTAAAACAAAAGCAAAGAACAAATTAAAGACAGAAAGCAAAAAATAAAGCAAAGCAAGTAAAGAACAAAGCAAAACAGAAACAAAGCAGAAAGTAACTCGAGGACACAGAAGCTGGTCGATCTCGACAAGCTGTCCTCCAGGTCGACATGACAGTAATGAAAATAGAAAACAGAAAACAAAGGCAATCAACTCGACAAACAAAGCGTACTCGACTTCGACAAAGAAAGGTAAAGACAGAAACTTGAAAATCGACAAAGACAGGAGCAAATCAACTCGACCTAGACGAAGCCCTACTCGACTTCGACCACGGTTCCTCGAGATCGACAAGATCTCCTCTATGTCGACTAAAACAGTAAAAGACAGAAATTTAAATTGCAGAATTTTGAAACACAAAACTTAGAGAAACGAAGTAAATTCAATATATTAAAAGACCTCCAAGGCCAGGGTTTCAACACCACAACGATAACCATGCAAAACAACACATAAAGGCATAAAAGATCATGCTTTCCATCAAATAACTTTCGTCATTAACAAATAGGCAAATAGAGGCTTTCGCATAAACCCTAATTGTTACTAACCCTTTTTCACATAATTAATCCAAGTTGCATTAAGATCACTCTCGCTTCAATAATACAAACAAGGATCACCTTCAACTCTCGCAAAAGAATCATGCTCATAGGGATAGAAGATGAATCGCACAAAAGATCTGACCTTTATCGCATCGCCTCACATGGCCACCGTCGGGCTCACCCCAGCCCCAGAAGTGGGTGGACTACTCACGCCTCATCGCAATAACAAACATTGAATGAAAAGAAATAACTTGCATAAAACTATATTCAAAAGCCTTTACAATTCCGGCAATCAACTTGCGCAGAAAGCCAAAACCCTAAAAACCTTAGAACCCCTAAACTGTATCTCTGAATGGAACTACTTGTCTCTGACTGAAATTGAATGATTGAAAAACCAGCCCTAGGGCCTTATTTATAGTGACTAAACCTTGCTAATCAAGGAAATAATCATCTATCTCTATCTAAATCTATATCTAAAATTATATCTAAAAGCCTTAAAGATAAATAAATGTTTAAATGGAAATAAATCATAAGGAAAGGATAAAACTAATTAGGGTAGATCTTCATGTCTTGATAGATTGCGTCTTCCATAGATAGAACTTGATGTATTTGGATATAATCTTCCGCCTTCGGCACCAAGGAATCCCAACTCTACTCGGACAGGTCATCGACGACGCGTTTCTGGGCACTGCTCTAGTCGACCTCGACAAGGCTTGGTCGACTTCGACTAGGATTCGTCGTCTGGTGCTTGATGTGGCTCGTCATGGCTTCCTGGGCTCGTCGACCTCGAGTTGGTCTCGTCGACTTCGACAAGGGCTAGGGCCATCGACTAAACCTCCTCGGGTTGCTCAGACATGGCTCAGGGCGGCTCGTCGATCTCGACAAGGGTTAGTCGAGATCGAGTAGAGGTGGCTCGGCCTCTCGTCCTCGGTTTGGTGTGCTCGACCGGCTCGGACAAGGACTCAGGCGCTCGTCGACTTCGACAAGCCCTAGTCGACTTCGAGTACGGTGGCTCGCCGACTAGGGTTTCTCGAGCAGCTCTCCTCGAGGGACTCCGGATCTGGTGCTGTGGCTTCGTCGACCTCGAGTAACGGTCCTCGAGATCGAGTTGGCTTCGGAGCTTGGGGAGCTTGGTTCTCGATCATGGCTTTGTCGACTAGGCTGTGCCCGGACATGCTCGTCTAGGTCGAGTAGGCTTACTCGAGATCGAGTAGCCTCGACTCTCAGACTTGTGCGCTGCTTTGACCTTGGACTTCTGTAGTGGTTTTCCGAGCATTTCTGACCTTCTGTAGAATTGCTGTAAATGCCTCGATTTCTGCGATTTAAACAGAAACTGGTGTAGATTCCATAATTTTGGCAAATAAACATAAACTACACAGATTCTGTACTATCTTAACCCAAATGCATGAAATGTATACAGAAATCGATATAAAAGTTACTGTAAAACATGGCAGATTCCGCTCACAACAGACCGTCACCCCGGAGAAAGCTACCCACTCCCTCCTCTTCACGGGTAACCCAGCTACCCACTCCATCCTCTTCACCGGATAACTCTCCAACCCCCAATGCACCATCTCCACCTCCAAGACCATCTACCACTCGCCTCTCTCAACCACCGATCCCTAAACCTCCAACCAGACCGTCACCCCGGAGAAAGCTACCCACTCCCACTCCCTCCTCTTCACCGGTTACCCAGCTACCCACTCCCACCCCTCAAACCAGATCGTCACCCCGGAGAGTTCGCCCATCTGTGGCCTCCCAAACTCTGAACTCTTCACCCATTGCGCCCTCTCCCACTGTGGCCTCTCCATCCTCTCAACCCGGGCTCTCGGACGGGACCATGGCGTCATCCCAATCTCCAGCCTCTGTTAACAACAATGAGGGGCAATCATCTTTACACACTGAGGAGGAGCATGCAGAGTCGCAAAACCAAGACGATGAGGATGCCACAGCGAGTGACGAGGCTAGTAGGTGGAACAGAAAGGTGCACATTCAACTGGTGAATGGAACGTAAGTCGTGGCTAGCCTTTCCCTTTCAATTTTATTTCTCTGAATTTTTCTTCTCTGAAATGACTAGTGTAATTTGAGGTTTCTTAATTGTTGTCATTGTATATATGATGCATATAAATATACACACATTGAACTAAAAACAATTGACTGTGAAAGTTTTGGAATTATTAAACTGAGAGGAAATCAATTGAGTGTGAAAGCAAAGCTGATGTTGAATAGATAAATTAAATGTGAGAGAAATTGACTTATTAATGTAATTTTAGGTTTACATTTTCTGAATTTTCATTTATTTGAATTGGTGATTGTAATTTGATGAGTTGATTATGAATGTGAAAGCAAAGCTGAATTTTCATTTATTTGAATTGAAAGAAATTGACAGCAACATTTGCATCATTCATCTCTTCATTCTCTGTGTTGAGCAAGTCACCATAACTAATACCTTTTTTTTTGGGTATTGCATGATGAAGATTTGATTCAAGCAATCCTGCATTTGGAGTCCTCACACAGGTGATTCATTCTCATTTCGATGGCCCATATATACGGTGGAGCGATGTTCCTGAACCAACAATGGAGTTTTGGTGGGAGATGTTCAAGGTATGACACAATTCAATCAAATGTTTACATGTATTGCACACACATATGACTTGAATATATAACAACAGTTTGTTTATTCTCGAATCAATCAGAGTCGATTTACATGGGATGAACAACAATTCCCAGAGTCTGTCATTCGCAAAGCTTTCAACACAAAGGGAGGAGACCACCTGAGGAATGTATTTGGGAAGGCTCGCTCGGGAAAAACAAAGAAGAAGCCTACATGGGTGAAGCAAGTTATATGGGCCAAGATGTGGGACATATGGAAAAAGGAGGACAAGTTCAACCACCAATCTGAAGTGAACAAGCAAAACCGAGCTGTTGCAACAGAGAAAGGCGCCCCAATTTTCAGTGGCGGGTCGGTGTCGACAACTGTAATTAAGAAGCGACTGGTAATTTCCATGTTGTTTTCCGATTTACTATATTCTCATTCCTTACATTATTTAAACTTGCTTTCTTTATTTATTTTATATCTGTGATATGTATAGTTAACGAATAACTTCAATTCTTGTAGAGGGAGGAGCTTGGAGTGGATCCAACACCAAAACAAACCTTTGAAAGATGTCATAGAAAAAAGGATGGTTCTTGGGCGGGTGCTCAGTGCCAAGATACTGTGGTAATTACTTACAAACTCAAGTGTTTCTTTAATTACATTTTTCTGCTATTGTTGTTGCAGGAGTAAGTCAAGTATAGAATAGAATATGGTTTAGAACGACTCCCCTGTCTCAGCAAATAATACAAGACTTCCTCCCGTTGTAGTAAGAGAATAGTCAGGATCGAATCCACGAGGAAGCACGTCAGCAGTTCTCAGGTAGCTATCAGATTCTCACAACAGCAGCAGAGTAGAACAGACAGAATCGCAGAAACAGAAAGAAAGAAACAAATAACCCGGCAAGGGCAACTAAAACAAAAGCAAAGAACAAGTAAAAGACAGAAATAAAAGCAACAAATAAAAGAAAGGCAACACACTGGTCGATCTCGACGACAGCAACTCGAGATAGACAAAGACAGGTAAACACAGAAACTGGAATCGACGAAAACAGAAAGAAATCAACTCGACCTAGACAACTCCCTACTCGACCTCGATAAGAGCAACTCGAGATCGACAAAGGCTGGTCTATGTCGACTAAGAACAGAAACTTAAAACTTTGCAGAATTGAAGACAAAATGCAGAAATTTGACAGAAATAAACTTCAATATATTAAAAGACCTCCAAGGCTAGGGTTTCAACACCACAACGATAACCATGCAAAACAACACATAAAGGCATAAAAGATCATGCTTTCCATCAAATAACTTTCGTCATTAACAAATAGGCATATAGAGGCTTTCGCATAAACCCTAATTGTTACTAACCCTTTTTCACATAATTAATCCAAGTTGCATTAAGATCACTTTCGCTTCAATAACACAAACAAGGATCACCTTCAACTCTCGCAAAAGAATCATGCTCATAGGGATAGAAGATGAATTGCACAAAAAGATCTGACCTTTATCGCATCGCCTCACATGGCCACCGTCGGGCTCACCCCAGCCCCAGAAGTGGGTGGACTACTCACGCCTCATCGCAATCGCAGACATTGATTGATGAAAAGAACTAACTTGCATAAACTAAATTTAAAGCCTTTACAATCCTGGCAATCAACTTTCGCTGTAAGCCAAAACCCTAAAAACCATAGAACTCCTAAACTACTCTTTGAATGGAACTAACTAATTGTGTCTTGAATGATGAATAAAACTGAGCCCCATAGGCTTTATTTATAGCCTTCATTCCCTAGCTATTCTAGGAAAGAAGATATCTATCTATATCTAAATTGCTTAAAAGATAAATAAATGACATAATGGAATTAAATCCATAAGGAAAAAGATAATTCTAAATAAGGTAGGTCTTCATGTTGATAGATCTTGCTCTTTGATGGATAGACTTGATAGATCGGATAGATCTTCGATGGATTTGGATAGAATTTTCTGCCTTCGGCATCAAGCAACGTCAAGTCTACTCAGACAAGGCTTCGTCTAGCAGCTTCTGGAATCTGGGTCTAGTCGACCTCGACAAGGTCTCCTCGACCTCGAGTTGGGTGGCTCGGCTTGGCTTGACTCTGCTCGATGTGGCTCGGACTCTGGCTCACTGGTGCTCGTCGACCTCGAGTTGGCCTCGTCGATCTCGAGTAAGGCTGGTCATCGACATGGTCGCCTCGGGTTGGTGTGTTCGACTGGCTCGGACATGCTCGGACATGTCTCAAGGTCTTCGTCGATCTCGACAAGAGTTCATCGAGATCGAGTTGGGTCTTCTTCCGCTTCCGCGAGCTGGCTCTTCCGCTGGCAGCGGATGGCTTCGTCCGCGGCAGCGGATCCTCCTTTCCGCGGCAGCGATTCTCCTGGTCGTCCTCGGGTGGATCTCCTCGGCAAGCTCGGCTCTTCTCCTTGTCGACTCCGGGTTTGGGCGTCTGGGCTTCGTCGACCTCGACGAGGGCTTGTCGAGGTCGAGTAGGGTCCGGAGTCTGGGTGTCTGGCTTGCTCGATCAGGGTGTGCTCGACCAAGGCTGGTCGGCCATGGCTTGTCTATGTCGACCAGGCCTACTCGAGATCGAGTAGCCTTGGCTCTCAGACTTGTTCCGCTGCTTTGACCTTGGACTTCTGTAGTGGTTTTCCGAGCTTTTCCGACCTTCTGTAGAATTGCTGTAAATGCCTCGATTTCTGCGATTTAAACAGAAACTGGTGTAGATTCCATAATTTTGGCAAATAAACATAAACTACACAGATTATGTACTATCTTAACCCAAATGCATGAAATGTATACATAAATCGATATAAAAGTTACTGTAAAACATGGCAGATTCCGCTCACAACAAATACCCCATACTGTTGTTGCAGGAGTAAGTCAAGTATAGAATAGAATATGGTTTAGAACGACTCCCCTGTCTCAGCAAATAATTACAAGACTTCCTCCCGTTGTAGTAAGAGAAAAGTCAGGATCGAATCCACGAGGAAGCACGTCAGCAGTTCTCAGGTAGCTGTCAGATTCTCACAGCAGCAGCAGAAAAACACAGAAACAAACACAGAAGCAGAAACAAATAATCCCAGCAAGGGCAGCTAAGATAAAAGCAAAGACAGAAGCAAACAAGCAAAAGCAAGCAAGGCAGAGGTACTCGATAAAGCACGTCGACAACAGCAGACAAGTCGACAGAAGAGTAAGTAACTCGACCAAAGTACTCGACCGAGTTTTGTCGACACAGAAGTCCTCGATATCGACAAGTACTCGACACAGCACACAGATCGACAAGATTCAGATCGACAACAGAAAGAACTCGACTTCGTTAAAACTTCTCGACGTCGACAAGATATATCTATATCGACAAGATTTTTCCGAGATCGATAAGTAACAGAAATTTAAATGCAAATGCTTTCGAACACGGAACACGAATTTCGATGAAATAAATCAATAAACTAAAGGACTTCCAAAGCTAGGGTTTCAACACCACAACGATAACCATGCAAAGTAACACATAAAGGCATAAAAGATCATGCTTTCCATCTAAATAACTTTCGTTACTAACAATTAGGCATATAGAGGCTTTCGCATAAACCCTGATTGTTACTAACCCTTTTCACATAATTAATCCAAGTTGCATTAAGATCACTTTCGCTTCAATAACACAAACAAGGATCACCTTCAACTCTCGCAAAAGAATCATGCTTATAGGGAAAGAAGATAAATTGCACAAAAGATCTGACCTTTATCGCATCGCCTCACATGGCCACCGTCGGGCTCACCCTAGCCCCAGAAGTGGGTGGACTACTCACGCCTCATCGCAATAACAGACATTGAATTGATGAAAGAAACTTGCATTAAAATAAACCAAAGTTTACAACCGCTCGAAGCCAACTCCGCTCTCGCTTCACAACTCCAACCGGCTGCTCACTCTCTCTCTCTCTACTTCTCCTATTTATTTCTCTCTGAAATTGAATCATTGAAACTGAGCCCCTAGGGCCTTATTTATAGGCTTCTAATCCTCGCTAATCAAGGATAGAAGATATCTATCTTTATCTAAAACTATATCTAAAACTTAATGATAAATAAATAACATAGTGTAATTAAATAAAATAGATAGACTAGGATTATATCTAATGTGTGGACATCTTCTTTGGTCTTGATAGATCTTGATAGAATTGGACGAATCTTAGCTTGCAAGTATCCAATCCCGTTCGGACTTCTCCTCGATCTCGGATTCTGGACTCGTCGACAATCTTCTCGACATGCCTCCTCGACATCGACAAAAGTTGTCGATGTCTTCATCTTGAGTTCATCAACTCGACCTCGTCTTCCAGTGCACATGTCGAGTTGATACTTCTCGATGTCGACAAATCTTGTCGATATCGATAACTTTCCTCAGCTCCCAGCTCTGTTCGTAAAACGCACTTTCCCGATGCCTCGGTTGTCGGATTGACGCATATGACCATGCGTTGGAAAGCTCTTTCCGAGGGCTACAACTCTCATGAAGACATCACAGCCTGATTCAGAACGATGTAAACCGGAAATTGGCCTTCTCTCCAGCTGCACCATTCTTGGCTTCTCCATGACTTTCCATTAAGCTCCAAAATGCGTCCGATTTCTGCGAAATATGACAAAAACTTGTGTAGACCTCCATATATTGCAAACAAGTGTAAACTACACATATTTTGTATCATTCAAGCCCAAATGCATGAAATGCATGCAGAAATCGATATATAAGTAAGTGTAAAACATGGCAAATTAGGCTCACAACAAACACCCCATACTTAAGCTTGCTTGTCCTCAAGCAATACTTTTAATTGTCATTCAGGGGAAGAATTCAAACTCTCAACATCTTAGATTCATTCTCATATGTCCCCTGCAATCAATTACCATCCTCGAAAAGGTACTTATGTCACAGATCCATGCATGTGCAATTTAAAAAGCAACATCTACTCACAAAAGGAGGCTTATGCAAAAACATTCATAAGTGACTAAGCATTGATAATCAAGAAGACTTTAATTTAAGCTCATGAAGGAGTAGATTGGTAAAAGGCTAAAAGGTGGGCAATTTTTGGCAATGCGGTGCTTTTAATCCGGGGAAATGGAGTATTTCCAAACTTGAGTTTCATTCCACATTCCTTTCTTCCTTTGATTCATCACCTTTCACAATGCTTTTATCAATAATAATGCTTTTACCTCTCTGACCTTAGCACCGCCTTCTCGCGAGTAGATTCATGCATGTGCAATTATATAAGAACAACATCTACTCACAAAAGGAGGGTTATGCACAAATAATTTTTATGTGACAAAGCATTGATAATCAAGAAGACTTTAATTTAAGCTCATGAAGGAGTAGATTGGTAAAAGACTAAAAGGTGGGCGATGTCTGGCAATGTGGTGCTTTTTGATCCGGGGAAATGGAGTACTTTCCAAACTTTGAATTTCATTCCACATTTCTTTTCCATTTGATTCATCACCTTTCATATTGCTTTTCTCAATAATAATGCTTTTACCTCTCTAACCTCAGCACTGCCTTCTCGCGAGTCGCAAACATGGGTGTCATGAATGGCCCCGGATACTTAGTGCGTCGGACTCCTCACAATGTGTCCCATCTCTCCAAACTATTATCTCAGAGAGCAGGGTCAATCTACGTTTATCTCCTGAGGTGATTGGATTTTCTTTCACTCATTAAATTTTCCATATATTTCAAACAATTTCCTTCCAAACTCCAAATATGATAACAACACAAACACCATATAATATCTCCATAATGTAACATCATTCTCAACATAATCCCCGGATAAGGTAAAGAATGGCAATATTTAGATCATGTGGAGCAATATTTGAAATAAGGCATATTATGGCTTTTGTGATGCATAAGCATAGGTAAGGCTAGGATATAAATAATATGAGCATTATATGGAAATATAAAGTCCTCCATCATCTTATCATGCAACATGTTAAAAGCAACTTCAAATTTTACCTCCTTTCATGGTTTTCAAGAAATAATGCAATTCATTGTGACTTCCCTTTACTAGGCAATTTAATGCTATATCTCTAATGAATCCAATTTTGCATCGTCGAGTTCAATATAAGCTTCCATGACATTATTCAAAAATTTCAATGGGGGTCATTTTTCTCAAATTTTGGAAATTCATGCATATAAGCACATAAATCAATAATGCATTCCAAAATAGCCATGTAGCAATTCTTAAGAAATAATGCACACATAATGTCAAATATGATCAATATGCATAAAGTAAGCCCTTTCCCCACCCCATACTTAAGCATTACAGTGTCATCACTGTATAAAAAACAATGTAAAGGGTAAGGAAAGAAACTCACAAGACATGAGTGCAGAGCCGCAAAATTTTGAATGGAGCACCTCCTAGTCCGAGTAAGCTTTGGTTCTATCCATTGACCTGAAAAGTAGAAGACATATACCCAAAAACAACAAAAACCAAAAAACAATGTTCAAAACCAAAAACCCAAAACAAAGTCTCAAATGTCCTAAAAAGTCTATGTACATGCTCTAGATTTTATAGTCGCTAGGCCGACTTTCATTAATGCTCAAGGTGGCATCTGCAGTGCCCATGTAGCTTGGGCCTCAAATAAGACTCCATTCTTGTCCTTTAGCTGGATCCCTCCTGAATGGATCTTGTTCACCGTGAATGGTCCCATCTTCTTCTTATTGAATTTGTTAGGAAACCAATGATCCTTTGATTTAGAGACATAGACCATGTCTCCTACTTCGTATTCCTTTGGATCGTCATCGGAAATCCTGCATAAGTGCACATACCAAGGCAAACCTCTCCCATGTGTAGATAAATCTTTAATTGAAATAGGAGAAGACAGATTCATACCTTGGCTTACCGTTGTGGATTCGGGAACCACTGGATCTTGTCGATCTCGAGTAATGTTACTCGACATCGATGAAGTTGGTTCATCTGGTGGACTGCAAGTCGAGGAAGGAGAAGTCGAGGAGACCAAGATCTTGTCGACATCGACAAGATTTGTCGACATCGAGTTGTTCTCGACTTCCAGTAGATTTCTCGTCGATGAAGGTGGAGTCGAGGAAGGAGGTGTCGAGGAAACTCGGATCTTGTCGACTTCGACAAGAGTTGTCGATGTCGAGGAGTTACTGTCTTCAGTTGGGTTTCTCGTCGAGGGAGGTGGTGTCGAGGAAGCCTCAATCTTGTCGATATCGACAAGTGTTGTCGATGTCGAGTTGTTCTCTGGTTTCAGTGGCTTACTCGACGATGCTGGTGGAGGTTTCTGATCTTTGTTGATGTCGACTAAACTACTCGATCTCGAGGAGTTTTTGTCGACTATGACCCCATACTTAGTTCCTGTGTTCTCCTTGAGGATTACCATGATCTCCTCCACCTGGGCCTCCATGTCCCTCTTTTCTAGCTCCTCGGGGGTCATATTCCTGACCTTGGGTTCCCCGCAGGTGATGTAGCCAGCTGAGATAGATTTGACCTCTTCCATCGGACCCGTATGCCTTTCAGTTTTGTTGAAGGAATACTCAATGACCTCATCGCTGATGTTGAAGGTGAGCACTCCTTTCCTTACGCTTATGTTGGCATCCACCGTCGCCAAGAATGGTCTCCCTAGAATAATTGGACAAGCAGGATCTTCTTGCATATCAATAATTAAGAAATCAGCAGGGACGAAGAATTTACCTACTTGTACTGGGACATTTTCCACCATGCCTGTTGGAATGACCACTGTGTTGTTGGCCATGTATAGTCTAGCATCCACAGGCTCCAGGGCACCTATCTTAATCTTGGACCAAATGGTTAAAGGCATAATACTAACACTGGCTCCAAGATCACATAGGGCATTAATTTTGTATGGACCAAATCCAATAGTTATAGCAAACTTACCTGGATCCGGCCTCTTCTCCAATATGTCCAGATGGCTGCACTCCTCTGTGATTTCCGCCATCGATCGCTTTTTACTTAGAATCTCCTTTAAGCACTTGACATAAGATGGCATTTCATTAAGAGCTTCTGTGAAGGGTATAGTGACATTGAGCTTCTGAAGCATCTTGATGAAGCGCTGAAATTTCTTCTCTGCTGGGTCCTTAAGGGATTTCGTGGGGAAAGGTAGCTTCTTTTTCAGATTTGGGGCCAGAACAGACGTTGGAGGCGTTGCAGACTTCTCGATCTCGACTTGGCCTTCCTCGACATCGACAAGTTCCTCGACATCGAGAAGTTTTCTCGACGTCGAGTTACTGTTTTGTCCAGAAGCTGGTCGATCAGGGCTTTCCTCGACATCGAGAAGTTTTTTGTCGACATCGACAAGATTCTTGTCGACATCGAGTTGTTCTTCAGTGCTGTCCTGCTGCTTTCCGACCTCTGGCTCGCGTAGTTGATGTCCGCTCCTGAGCTTTACAGCAGCTACATGTCAAGTAGATTTACCTTTAGGATTAGGTTCAGAAGATCCAGGGAGTGCGCCTGACTGTCTGGGGATTCCTGCGGCTAGCTGACCAATCTGTGTATCAACTGTTTTCTGCCAGATATCAATTTACCCAAGCCTAGAGTTGACACCTTGCATCTGAGTATAGACGGAGTTGAAAGATTGCCTAGTTTCTGAGTGGTTCCTCCGTATCTCCTCCAGGACTGTCTGTATATCATCCTTCTTTTGATCCCTTTCTGGATGTCCTGGAGCTCTATAGGGCGGGGGGTTCCTAGGGACACCTTGGTTCCATTGTGGTTGCTGAAACCTTTGGTCCCCTATGTAGCGATTGGGACCCCCTGCGTAAGCTGTATCCTCATGGTGCTCTGCCAATCTGACTTGCTCTGTGTGTGGGCACTCAGGAGTGGTGTGCCTTTGCGATCCGCATTCTATGCAAGGCTGGTTGACAAAGAGATACTTTACTTGCTTGATGAGCTTCCTATTCTGGTCTCTATAGTATTGCTCTCTAACATCAGGATCAATTTCCTTTGCTGGCTCATAGAGAGGCATAGATGGTGCTGGCCTGGCGTATGGGTTCTCTTCATAAGTTGCAGTAGACCCATATTTGTTGTCGTAGTTGGTGAGCTTCTCTAGCACACCCCATGCGTCACTTGGCGGCATCGTCAGATACTCGTAGTGAGTATAATTGTTGATTCTGTCCTTAGTGACTTGGTCAAGAGAGTTGAAGAAGATCTCCTGAATGATGTAGGGTGGCTGTCCATGAGTAGGGCAAGATCGCAGAAGTTCCTTGTAGCACTCTCATGTCTTTGCCAACGGTTCCCCTTTCTGCTGCTTAAAGGCGGTGATTTTCTGGCGGAGATATGCTGTTTTTGCAGGTGGGAAGAATTTGTTCAGAAATTCTTGCTCTACTTGGGCCAAGGTTGTGAGTGATCTTGCTTTCAGCCCTTCCAGCCATTTCAGTGCAGGCCCAGCGAGAGACCAGCGAAAAGATTTCATCTTGACATATTTCAAGGTTGTGCCTTCTGCAAGAGTACGACACATATCAAGAGGACACTCATTAAATCTGCCGTAAAAGGCATTATTTTTAAGCTCTATAAGAAATTGAGTGCGAATTTCAAAAGAGTTTTCAGGGATTAGAATCGCCGATTCAGGCACGACGAGAGTTGGGTGCATGTAGTCCTCCGCCGTGGTTGGATATTGGGCAAGCTCAGCCTGTGCTTGCTCCCTTGCTGCTTTCTCAGCGGCGAGAGCAGCATCCCTAGCGGCTAGATCCCTGGTAAGCCTGGCGATCAGCTGCTCCTGTGTTTCAGCGTCCTCCATGGCTCTTTGAAGTCTATTTCTGATGTGTAGAAGGCGCTCTGGTTCGTCTAAACCGTAATATTCAGGTGGGATACCAGAACGGCGCATACACCTGAAAAGTAACTCAAAGAAACAGTGAGAACTGACTACCTAAGGCGCGATTGATTGCCTCCCCGGCAACGGCGCCAATTTGTTGTTGCAGGAGTAAGTCAAGTATAGAATAGAATATGGTTTAGAACGACTCCCCTGTCTCAGCAAATAATTACAAGACTTCCTCCCGTTGTAGTAAGAGAAAAGTCAGGCTCGAATCCACGAGGAAGCACGTCAGCAGTTCTCAGGTAGCTGTCAGATTCTCACAGCAGCAGCAGAAAAACACAGAAACAAACACAGAAGCAGAAGCAAATAATCCCGGCAAGGGCAGCTAAGATAAAAGCAAAGACAGAAGCAAACAAGCAAAAGCAAGCAAGGCAGAGGTACTCGATAAAGCACGTCGACAACAGCAGACAAGTCGACAGAACAGTAAGTAACTCGACCAAAGTACTCGACCGAGTTTTGTCGACACAGAAGTCCTCGATATCGAAAAGTACTCGACACAGCACACAGATCGACAAGATTCAGATCGACAACAGAAAGAACTCGACTTCGTTAAAACTTCTCGACGTCGACAAGATATATCGATATCGACAAGATTTTTCCGAGATCGATAAGTAACAGAAATTTAAATGCAAATGCTTTCGAACACGGAACACGAATTTCGATGAAATAAATCAATAAACTAAAGGACTTCCAAAGCTAGGGTTTCAACACCACAACGATAACCATGCAAAGTAACACATAAAGGCATAAAAGATCATGCTTTCCATCTAAATAACTTTCGTTACTAACAATTAGGCATATAGAGGCTTTCGCATAAACCCTAATTGTTACTAACCCTTTTCACATAATTAATCCAAGTTGCATTAAGATCACTTTCGCTTCAATAACACAAACAAGGATCACCTTCAACTCTCGCAAAAGAATCATGCTTATAGGGAAAGAAGATAAATTGCACAAAAGATCTGACCTTTATCGCATCGCCTCACATGGCCACCGTCGGGCTCACCCTAGCCCCAGAAGTGGGTGGACTACTCACGCCTCATCGCAATAACAGACATTGAATTGATGAAAGAAACTTGCATTAAAATAAACCAAAGTTTACAACCGCTCGAAGCCAACTCCGCTCTCGCTTCACAACTCCAACCGACTGCTCACTCTCTCTCTCTCTACTTCTCCTACTTATTTCTCTCTGAAATTGAATCATTGAAACTGAGCCCCTAGGGCCTTATTTATAGGCTTCTAATCCTCGCTAATCAAGGATAGAAGATATCTATCTTTATCTAAAACTATATCTAAAACTTAATGATAAATAAATAACATCGTGTAATTAAATAAAATAGATAGACTAGGATTATATCTAATGTGTGGACATCTTCTTTGGTCTTGATAGATCTTGATAGAATTGGACGAATCTTAGCTTGCAAGTATCCAATCCCGTTCGGACTTCTCCTCGATCTCGGATTCTGGACTCCTCGACAATCTTCTCGACATGCCTCCTCGACATCGACAAAAGTTGTCGATGTCTTCGTCTTGAGTTCATCAACTCGACCTCATCTTCCAGTGCACATGTCGAGTTGATACTTCTCGATGTCGACAAATCTTGTCGATATCGATAACTTTCCTCAGCTCCCAGCTCTGTTCGTAAAACGCACTTTCCCGATGCCTCGGTTGTCGGATTGACGCATATGACCATGCGTTGGAAAGGTCTTTCCGAGGGCTACAACTCTCATGAAGACATCACAGCCTGATTCAGAACGATGTCAACCGGAAATTGGCCTTCTCTCCAGCTGCACCATTCTTGTCTTCTCCATGACTTTCCATTAAGCTCCAAAATGCGTCCGATTTCTGCGAAATATGACAAAAACTTGTGTAGACCTCCATATATTGCAAACAAGTGTAAACTACACATAGTTTGTATCATTCAAGCCCAAATGCATGAAATGCATGCAGAAATCGATATATAAGTAATTGTAAAACATGGCAAATTAGGCTCAAAACACATACTTAAGCTTGCTTGTCCTCAAGCAATACTTTTACTTGTCATTCAGGGGAAGAAATCAAACTCTCAACATCTTTAGATTCATTCTTATATAACCCTGCAATCAATTACCATCCTTGAAAAGGTACTAGTGTCTCAAATCCATGCATGTGCAAATATATCAAAGCAACATCTACTCACAAAAGGAGGGTTATGCACAAATAATTTTTATGTGTCAAAGCATTGATAATCAAGAAGACTTTAATTTAAGCTCATGAAGGAGTAGATTGGTAAAAGGCTAAAGGTGGGCAAATTTTGGCAATGTGGTGCTTTTGATCCGGGGAAATGGATCACTTCCAAACTTTGAGTTTCATTCCACATTCCTTCTCCATAAGATTAATCACCTTTCATAATGCTTTTTCTCAATAATAATGCTTTTACCTCTCTATCCTCAGCACTGCCTTCTCGCGAGTCACAAACATGGGTGTCATGAATGGCCCCGGATACTTAGTGCGTCGGACTCCTCACAATGTGTCCCATCTCTCCAAACTATTATCTTAGAGAGCAGGGTCAATCTACCTTTATCTCCTGAGGTGATTGGATTTTCTTTCACTCATTAAATTTTCCATATATTTCAAACAGATTTCCTTCCAAACTCCAAATATGATAATAACAACACAATCACCATATAACATCTCCATAATGTAACATCATTCTCAACATAATCCCCGGATAAGGTAAAGAATGGAAATATTTAGATCATGTGGAGCAATATATGAAATAAGGCATATTATGGCTTTTGTGATGCGTAAGCATAGGTAAGGCTAGGATATAACAATATGAGCATTATATGGAAATACAAAGTCCTCCATCCTCTTATCATGCAACATGTCAAAAGCAATTTCAAATTTTACCTCCTTTCATGGTTTTCACGAAATAATGCACTTCATTGTGACTTCCCTTTACTAGGCAATTTCATGCTATATCTCTAATGAATCCAATTTTGCATCGTCGAGTTCAATATAATCTTCCATGACATTATTCAAAAATTTCAATGGGGGTCATTTTTTCAATTTTTTTGGAAAACATGCATATAAGCACATAAATCAAATATGAATTCCAAAATAGCCATGTAGCAATTCAAAGAAATAATGCACACATAATGTCAAGTATGATCAATATGCATAAAGTAAGCCCTTCCCCTACCCCATACTTAAATATTACAGTGTCCTCACTGTATAAAAACAATGTAAAGGGTAAAGAAAGAAACTCACAAGACATGTGTGCAGAGCTGCAAAATTTCGAATGGAGCACCTCCTAGTCCGAGTGAGCTTTGGTTCTATCCATTGACCTGAAAAGTAGAAGACATATACCAAAAAATAGAAACAACAACCCAAAAACAATGTTCAAAACTAGAAACCAAAAACAAAGTCTTAAATGTCCTAAAAAGTCTATGTACATGCTCTAGATTTTATAGTCGCTAGGCCGACTTTCATTAATGCTCAAGGTGGCATCTGCAGGGCCCATGTAGCTTGGGCCTCAAATAAGACTCCATTCTTGTCCATCAGCTGTAATCCTCCAGAATGGATCTTGTTCACCACGAACGGTCCCATCCGCTTCTTGTTGAATTTGTTGGGAAACCAATGATCCTTTGATTTAGAGACATAGAGCTTGTCTCCAACTTCATACTCCTTAGGCTCATCATTGGAAATCCTGCACAATCGCACATACCAAGGCAGACCTCTCCCATGTATAGATAAATCTTTGATGGAAATAGGAGAAGAAAGATCCATACCTTGGCTCACCTTCACAGAAACGGAATCGGGGACCACGGTGTTTGGTCGATCTCGACTAGTGCTCCTCGAGATCGACGAGATTGCAGGCTCTGATGGTGTCCTAGTCGAAGAAGCAGAAGTCGAGGAAGAGGGTGGCTCGTCGACCTCGAGTAGGCTACTCGACATCGACAAGGACTTTGCTCCTGGCGGGTGGCTCATCGAGGAAGGCATGTCTGGTGGCACTGGGTGGTGGTCGACCTCGACAAGCTTACTCGAGGTCGAGTAGGGCTTTGGTCCTGGAGTCACCATGGTCGAGGAAGAAGAAGTCGAGGTTGTCGAAGAGTGGTCGATCTCGACAAGACCCTTGTCGATCTCGACTAGGGATGGTGCGTCAGGCGGCTTCTGTGTCGAGGAAGCAGGAGTCGTGTTGGCTGGGTTCTTGTCGACCTCGAGTAGCCTACTCGAGATCGACGAGGGTTTGGCTTTTGTCTGGCTGCTCGACGAAACTGGCTCTGGTGGAGTCTCCTTGGTCTGGTCGAGATCGACTAGGGTTCTACTCGATGTCGAGGAGCCCTGGTCGATCTTGACCCCATACTTAGCTCCTGTCAAGGCATCCGAAAAATAATTAATCCACAACGACTTACCTTGGTCTGTGTCGATTGGATTCTCTGTGTTTTCCTTAAGGATTGCCATGATCTCCTCCACCTGGGCCTCCATGTCCCTCTTTTCTATCTCCTTAGGGGTCATATTTCTGACCTTGGGTTCCCCGCAAGTGATGTAGGCAGCTGAGATAGATTTGACCTCTTCCATTGGACCCGTATGTCTTTCAGTTTTGTTAAAGGAATACTCAATGACCTCATCACTGATGTTGAAGGTGAGCACTCCTTTCCTTACACTTATATTGGCATCCACCGTTGCCAAGAATGGTCTCCCTAGAATAATTGGACAAGCAGGATCTTCTTGCATATCAACAATTAAGAAATCAGCAGGAACGAAGAATTTACCTACTTGTACTGGGACATTTTCCACCATGCCTGTTGGAATGACCATTGTGTTGTTGGCCATGTATAGTCTAGCATCCACAGGCTCTAAGGCACCTATCTTAATCTTGGACCAAATCGTTAAAGGCATAATACTAACACTAGCTCCAAGATCACATAAAGCATTAATTTTGTAAGGACCAAATCCAATAGTTATAGCAAACTTACCTGGATCCGGCCTCTTCTCCAATATGTCCAGATGGCTGCACTCCTCTGTGATTTCTGCCATCGATCGCTTTTTGCTCAGAATCTCCTTTAGGAACTTGACATAGGACGGCATTTCATTAAGAGCTTCTGTGAAGGGGATGGTGACGTTGAGCTTCTGAAGCATCTTGATGAAGCGCTGAAACTTTTTCTCCGTTGGGTCCTTTAGAGATTTTGTGGGGAAAGGCAGCTTCTTTTTCTGAGTCGGAGCCAGAACAGATGTCGGAGTTGCTGCAGTTTTCTCGACCAGGGGCTCCTCGACATCGACAAGAGTCTTGTCGAGATCGACTGGATTGGGTGAAGTCGAGTTGCTGTTCGGCGCAGACGAAGATTCTGGGAATTTCTCCTCGAGGTCGACGAGAGTCTTATCGAGGTCGAGTACGGCATTGTCGAGATCGACTACGGCCTTGTCGAGGTCGACTTGCTGTTCTTCGTCGTTCTGCTGCTTTCCAACCTCTGGCTCTTGCAGTTGATGGCCGCTTCTGAGTTTTACAGCAGCGACGTGCCCAGTTTTTCCCTTAGGATTTGGTTCTGAAGATCCAAGGAGTGTGCCTGACTGTCTGGGGATTCCCGCGGCTAGCTGACCAATCTGTGTATCAACTGTTTTCCGCCATATATCCATTTCCCCAAGCCTAGAGTTGACACCTTGCATCTGAGTATAGACGGAGTTGAAGGATTGCCTAGTTTCTGAGTGGTTCCTCCGTATTTCCTCGAGGACCAGCTGTATATCATCCTTCTACTGGTCCCTTTCTGGGTGTCCTGGAGCTCTGTAGGGCGGGGGATTCCTAGGGACACCTTGGTTCCACTGTGGTTGCTGAAACCTTTGGTCCCCCATGTAGCGATTTGGACCCCCTGCGTAAGCTGCATCCTCATGGTGCTCTGCCAATCTGACTTGCTCTGTGTGTGGGCACTCAGGAGTGGTGTGCCTTTGCGATCCGCATTCTATGCAAGGCTGGTTGACAGAGAGATACTTTACTTGCTTGATGAGCTTCCTATTCTGGTCTCTGTAGTATTGCTCCCTGACATCTGGATCAATCTCTTTTGATGGTTCATAGAGGGGCATGGATGGTGCTGGCCTGGCGTATGGGTTCTCTTCATAAGTTGCAGTAGACCCATACTTGTTGTCGTAGGTAGTGAGCTTCTCCAGTACTCCCCATGCGTCACTTGGCGACATTGTCAGATACTCGTAGCGAGTATAATTGTTGATTCTGTCCTTAGTGACTTGATCAAGAGAGTTGAAGAAGATCTCCTGAATGATGTAGGGTGGCTGTCCATGAGTAGGGCAAGATCGTAGCAGTTCCTTGTAACGCTCCCATGCCCTTGCCAGTGGTTCCCCTTTCTGCTGTTTAAAGGCGGTGATTTTCTGGCGGAGATGTGTTGTTTTGGCAGGTGGGAAGAATTTGTTCACAAACTCTTGCTCTACTTGGGCCCAGGTTGTGAGTGATTTTGCTTTCAGCCCTTCCAGCCATTTCAGTGCAGGTCCAGTGAGCGACCAGCGGAAAGATTTCATCTTGACATATTTCAGAGTTGTGCCTTCTGCAAGAGTACGACACATATCATGAAAGTTAGTAATATTTTCAAGAGGACACTCATTAAATCTGCCGTAAAAGGCATTATTTTTAAGCTCTATAAGAAATTGAGTGCGAATTTCAAAAGAGTTTTCAGGGATTAGAGTCGCCGATTCAGGCACGACGAGAGTTGGGTGCATGTAGTCCTCTGCCGTGGTTGGATACCGGGCAAGCTCAGCTTGTGCTTGTTGCCTTGCTGCTCTCTCAGCGGCGATAGCAGCATCTTTGGCGTTGATAGCGGCATCCCTTGCGGCTAGTTCCCTGGTAAGCCTAGCGATCAGCTGTTCCTGTGTTTCAGCGGCCGACATGATCCTTTTGAGTTTGGAGTGGATGTGTAGGTAGCGCTCCGGTTCGTCTAAGCTGTCAAACTCAGGTGTTTGACCAGAACGACGCATACACCTGCAATCTAACTCAAAGAGACAGTGAGAACTGACTACCTAAGGCGCGAATGATTGCTTCCCCGGCAACGGCGCCAATTTGTTGTTGGAGGAGTAAGTCAAGTATAGAATAGAATATGGTTTAGAACGACTCCCCTGTATCAGCAAATAATACAAGACTTCCTCCCGTTGTAGTAAGAGAATAGTCAGGATCGAATCCACGAGGAAGCACGTCAGCAGTTCTCAGGTAGCTATCAGATTCTCACAACAGCAGCAGAGTAGAACAGACAGAATCGCAGAAACAGAAAGAAAGAAACAAATAACCCGGCAAGGGCAACTAAAACAAAAGCAAAGAACAAGTAAAAGACACAAATAAAAGCAACAAATAAAAGCAAGGCAACACACTGGTCGATCTCGACGACAGCAACTCGAGATAGACAAAGACAGGTAAACACAGAAACTGGAATCGACGAAAACAGAAAGAAATCAACTCGACCTAGACAGCTCCCTACTCGACCTCGATAAGAGCAACTCGAGATCGACAAAGGCTGGTCTATGTCGACTAAGAACAGAAACATAAAACTTTACAGAATTGAAGACAGAATGAAGAAATTTGACAGAAATAAACTTCAATATATTAAAAGACCTCCAAGGCTAGGGTTTCAACACCACAACGATAACCATGCAAAACAACACATAAAGGCATAAAAGATCATGCTTTCCATCAAATAACTTTCGTCATTAACAAATAGGCATATAGAGGCTTTCGCATAAACCCTAATTGTTACTAACCCTTTTTCACATAATTAATCCAAGTTGCATTAAGATCACTTTCGCTTCAATAACACAAACAAGGATCACCTTCAACTCTCGCAAAAGAATCATGCTCATAGGGATAGAAGATGAATTGCACAAAAAGATTTGACCTTTATCGCATCGCCTCACATGGCCACCGTCGGGCTCACCCCAGCCCCAGAAGTTGGTGGACTACTCACGCCTCATCGCAATCGCAGACATTGATTGATGAAAAGAACTAACTTGCATAAACTAAATTCAAAGCCTTTACAATCCTGGCAATCAACTTTCGCTGTAAGCCAAAACCCTAAAGACTTTAGAACTCCTAAACTACTCTTTGAATGGAACTAACTAATTGTGTCTTGAATGATGAATAAAACTGAGCCCCATAGGCTTTATTTATAGCCTTCATTCCCTAGCTATTCTAGGAAAGAAGATATCTATCTATATCTAAATTGTTTAAAAGATAAATAAATAACATAATGGAATTAAATCCATAAGGAAAAAGATAATTCTAAATAAGGTAGGTCTTCATGTTGATAGATCTTGCTCTTTGATGGATAGACTTGATAGATCGGATAGATCTTCGATGGATTTGGATAGAATTTTCTGCCTTCGGCATCAAGCAACGTCAAGTCTACTCGGACAAGGCTTCGTCGAGCAGCTTCTGGAATCTGGGTCTAGTCGACCTCGACAAGGTCTCCTCGACCTCGAGTTGGGTGGCTCGGCTTGGCTTGACTCTGCTCGATGTGGCTCGGACTGTGGCTCACTGGTGCTCGTCGACCTCGAGTTGGCCTCGTCGATCTCGAGTAAGGCTGGTCATCGACATGGTCTCCTCGGGTTGGTGTGTTCGACTGGCTCGGACATGTCTCAAGGTCTTCGTCGATCTTGACAAGAGTTCATCGAGATCGAGTTGGGTCTTCTTCTGATTCCGCGAGCTGGCTCTTCTGCTGGCAGCGGATGGCTTCGTCCGCGGCAGCGAGTCTCCTGGTCGTCCTCGGGTGGATCTCCTCGGCAAGCTCGGCTCTTCTCCTTGTCGACTCCGGGTGTGGGCGTCTGGGCTTCGTCGACCTCAACGAGGGCTTGTCGAGGTCGAGTAGGGTCCGGAGTCTGGGTGTCTGGCTTGCTCGATCAGGGTGTGCTCGACCAAGGCTGGTCGGCCATGGCTTGTCTATGTCGAGCAGGCCTACTCGAGATCGAGTAGCCTTGGCTCTCAGACTTGTTCCGCTGCTTTGACCCTGGACTTCTGTAGTGGTTTTCCGAGCTTTTCCGACCTTCTGTAGAATTGCTGTAAATGCCTCGATTTCTGCGATTTAAACAGAAACTGGTGTAGATTCCATAATTTTGGCAAATAAACATAAACTACACAGATTCTGTACTATCTTAACCCAAATGCATGAAATGTATACAGAAATCGAAATAAAAGTTACTGTAAAACATGGCAGATTCCGCTCACAACAGCTATGGTCTTGCTTACTTGCTTACAATAGTTGAACTTGAAGGATGGTTTGTTATATGGTTTTTGTTTAATTATTGTCAACCATGGCATGGTTTGTTATATGGTTTGTTATCTGGCATTTTTCAAGCTTTGAATTTCTAGGACAAGTTTATTTGAGAATGGCTTGTTATGTGGTTTGTTATCTGTATGGTTTGTTATATCTTTATTGTCAACCATGTAAGTTTATCTGAGAATATCTGATTCTGTTATTGAGAAAATATATCCGCCTTACTTGCTTTCAATATGGTTTGTTATCTGGCATTTATCAAGCTTTGTTATTTTTTGTTATCTGGCATTTATCAAGCTTTGAATGTATGGTATGTTATCTGTTTTTTTTTCTACCTTGGTTTTTCTACTCTGGATTGTTATCTTGCATATGTTAACCATGATATGGTTTGTTATCTGGCATTTATCAAGCTTTGAATTTCTATGACAAGTTTATCTGAGAATGGTTTGTTATGTGGGTTGTTATCTGGTATGGTTTGTTATATCTGAGATTATCTGATTCTGTTATTGAGAAAATATATCCGGCTTAACTGCTTTCAATATGGTTTGTTATCTAGCAGTTATCAAGCTTTGAGTATTGTTTGTTATCTGGCATTTATCAAGCTTTGAATGTATGGTTTGTTATCTGGTCTGACATACTTTATACTCTGTTTTTTTCCATCTGTTCCTCCTTAGCCTTCATGTTTCATTCTTTTTCTTTGAATTTCTAGGACAAGTATGATGAGCTGCTTGAAGAGGAAATCGTTGATGATGATGACGTGTCTGAGAATGGATCCCATTCTGTTGACACAGAAGCTGTGTGGCTCAGGGCAACAGGTGGTGCAAAGCGAGGCCGGGTTCTGGGCATGGGATCAGAGTCTCAGCGAATTTTGAAATCAGCATCATGTCCGCAAACTGGTGCCCAGGTATCTGGATCTGGTCGTTCTGGCAAAATGAAGGATTACGTGCTGACGGAGCTCTCCACCTTCAAGGAAGACATGAGGAAGGAAATGGTGGAGTTGGGGGATCATGTGCAGACCTAGGTGGCCACAAACCTTAGGGAAGAAATCTCCTCAATTGGCGATAGAGTGCAGGAACAGGTAAGCACAAGCTTAAGGCAGGACATGTCAGCCATTGGGGAGCAACTGATGGGTGAGACTAAGAAGGCAAATGGAGAGTGGCAGGAGAAGCTTCTCAGCACCATGATGCAGCTCTACAAGGGCAAGGGCAAACGCCCAGCAAAGTAAGTTGGTGTTTTTCTGGTTTTCAAATGGTTTGTTGGACGTACTTGTCGTATTTTGGTTAAAACTTGTGGATGTATTTTGGATTGTCGAACTTGCGGATGTATGGTTGATTGTTGAACATTGGTGACAACGTTGTGTATGTATATAGCACGAACTTTATGTGCATGATGTTTACTAATCTATTTGGGAGCATTAGATATAACATTATATATATATTCTCAATCATATAAATAGCGCATCCAAATAATAGCATAAACGTAAGCCACGAATTTAGCCACAACCCTGGCAACGATGGCCACCACAAAACAAGAAACAACATCAGCAACGAATTTAGCCTCAAATTTAGCCACGAACATAGCAACGAATCAGCCACGGAACAAGCAACACACAAGACCAGTTAACCGCCACGAATTCAGCAACGGAAATAGCCACGACCAAATTAGCCACGACATTGGCAACGACAATTTCCGACGTCGTAGTCGTCGCCACAGCCACGGCAATCATAAGGCATACCCAGCCACGACATTAGCCACGGCTAAATGGGTTCGTCGCTATTTTCCGGTCGATATGTCGGCCCGAATTTAGTCACGAGGCATATGGCCACGGATGGCCCGACCGTTGCGGAGTCCGTGGCTAACCCGGTTAGCCACGGACATTCGTAGCCAAAATCGTTGCTATTTTCCGTGGCTAAATCATGTTTTTTTAGTAGTGATCGTCGGGCTCGCCCCAACCCTAGAAGTAGGTGGACTACTCGCGCCTCATCGCAATCTCAGATATTGTTGAATGAAAAGAAACTTGCATTAAACTATATTCAAAGTCTTTACAATCCCGACACTCCAACTTTCGTTGAACGCCAAAACCCTAAAACCTTTGAACTCCTAAACGTCTATGTGGAACTACTTCTCTAGCTTCTGAATTGAATTGGATGATTAGAAAATCAGCCCCATGGGCTCTATTTATAGGCTTCCAATCCTTGCTAATCAAGGTAAGAAAGTCTATCTATATCTATATGTATTTATCTACTTACTTAAAGATTAAATAATGGAATAAAAGAATTAAATCAACAATCTTCCATGGAGTTGATAGATCTTGATGGAAGTTGATAGAATTTGATCTCGAAAATATCACCATTGACTTCGGGATAGAAACTTAACAAGATACCCGAACTGGTCCTCGTTGGCTTCTAGGATTTCGTCGATATCGAGTAGAATTCCTCGATATCGAGTAGCACTTTCCTCGTCTTCCGCTCAGCAACTCGATTCCGGCTTCTGGTCGCAAAGTCGACTTGATTTTTCCTCGATATCGAGAAGATTTCGTCGATATCTACCAAGGCTTGGTGCGTCTTCAGCTTCTTTGTCGATTCCTGGTGCTCTAGCTCGATATGGGTTACTCGATATCGAGTAAAACAACTTGATATCGACTAAGTTTCTCAGCATTTTGCTCTGTTCTTGAAACGCAGTTTCCCGAGTCCTCAATCGTCGGATTGACGCATATGACCATGCGTTGGAAAGACCTTTTCGAGGGCTACAACTCTCATGAAGACATCAAAGCTTGATTCAGAATGATGGATGTCGAAATATGGTATTTTCTCCAGCTGCACAATACTTAGCTTCTCCATGAGTTTCCTTTAAGCTCCAAAGTGCGTCCGATTTCTGCGAAATATAACAAAAACTTGTGTAGACCTCCATAATTCGTAAATAAGTGTATAGTACACAGATTCCGTACTATTGTAGCCCAAATGTATGAAATGCATGTAGAAATCGATATAAAAGGAAGTGTAAAACATGACAATTTAGGCTCACAACAGTTGTCTTCGCTATCATCGGAATATATACCGGAGTACAAGATAGTTAACCCTTATTACAAAAGGGTAATTGTGATACGTTTGGGGTACCCGATCCTTCGCCTGTGGGCTTCAGATCAAGAACCACGCCGTATATTTGCTCCGATCTTGCAATGCTCTTTGATATCTCCTGATTTGGAACAATTCAAACAAGTGATTAATATTCTGATTTAACGACAGAATAATACTTAGAATATTTCAGCAACTGAAAACAAAGAAATAGCGACAGAGGAGAGAAGCGAGGGACTGGGTTGCGCGGACGTCGGGCACACAGGCGCTTCAGCCTCAGGGTGTGCGAGAAGGTGGAGCGCGCGGACTTTCTCGCTGGGAGCGAAGGGATCAGCGACAGGGGACTGACGCGAGCGCGCTGATAGACGGCGCGGGCGCGCCTGAGAGCTTCGGCGCTGACGACGCGGAACGAGAACGCGGATGCCGCGCTCGCTGGGAGCGGATCTCCTCGCGGGTGTCGCCAAGGGCTGGTTCTCGGATGCTCTGCGCCTCTGTCGAGCAGGGGGTGTTGGGTGTGCTCGACCTCGATGAGAACAAGGTGCGAGTTGGGTGATTTGTGTGATTTCCGAAAGATCTCCAAGGACACAAGAGCTTTGGATTGAATAATCGAAGAACCCTAATTCCGTTAAGGGTGTCTTCAATTCTAATTTTCAATCTGATTAAATTCAAAGGGTGTAACATGAATTTATAATAAGTTCTAAGAGATCTAACCAATCCTTCCTTGCAAAGGAAAGGGGTTTGGATAGATTTAATTCTATCTAAGATAAATGAAATAACTTAAAGATAAATAAATCCTAAGAAGATATAATTCTAAAACTTAGGGAACAAGATATATCTAGAGGAGATATAATCTTGTACATTATTAATCTAATTGCATAAAATAATAATTAATAAAATAATTAACGTCGTTTCTTTAACGACTCCCAAGGTGGAGCCTTCTTCTTCCGCTTGAGGATGACATCATTCTCCTCCATTTGAAATCGACTCGTCCTCGAGTCGTCGCCAGGATCAAGATCGTTGTTTGACCCACAGAAGGCCATCTTGACTCGCATCATTCTCCCCCTCTTATCTTCGATTCGTCCTCGAATCGAGTCAGCAATGATCAGCGAGGAAGGAGCAGCAACCTTCAAAGAAGATGATGGAGGAATGGGTGGAATAGGTGCCAGGAGAATTCGAGGTAAAGGAACCCCAAAAACAACACCTTCATGCGCGATCGTTGAACGGACTTGATCTTCAAAAAGAATAGGATCAATGACCACACAAATCTCAGCAGCTGGAACTTCATGAACATGCCCAAGAGGTACAATCGCTAACTCTTGAGACACGTCATCAATTACCTCATCCTCAACAACGGAATCAACATGATCGTCCTGCAGAACACTGCAGTCGACTTTAAGAACAGATTCGGAGGTCTTCCTGGAGGATTCTGACAGCGTGTGACCCATCGTCGGAAAGCTCGTCGAGTCAGCTTCGCAACAAAACTGAGTTGACTCAATTCCGAGGTCGGAGTCAACGGAAATCTGTGAAACAAGTTTGACGCGCTGTGCTGTTTTCTGGGCAACGAAATCAACAGAAGACTCCTTAGGCTCAATTACCTCGTCGTCGGTTGAGGCAACTTTAACCGCTGGAGTAGTGGGACAGTGTAACTCCAATGCTTGACGAAAAGCATCCGAGAATTTCTCGAAGTCGTCCATCAATTTGGCATTAAAGGCATCTCGTTCGGCTTGACGTTGTGCCTCCACGACGGCAAAATGTGCTTGAATTTTGGTTGTAAGTCCGGCTTGAAATTGTTGTAGTTTCTCCTCCTCAATTGCGGCTTGGCGTTGACGCTCAAGGAGTTGTTGTTGTTGTCGACACCTTTCCTCTTCAATTTCTGCTTGTCGTTGAAGCCAAAGGCGACGCCTTTGAGCCTCTCGTTGTCGCTCTAAAGCTTGTTGTTGCAAAGCTCGTCTCTGCAACTCTCATTGGCGTCGATGTTGCGCAGCCCATGGATCGGGATCATCATCCCAGTCTCCTCCCCAGATTTCCCAAGCCATCAAATCAAAACATCAGTAACATCAGAGAAACAAAGAGCGTAGCATAACCCGGCTCTGATACCACTTGATACGTTTGGGTGTAACATGAATTTATAATAAGTTCTAAGAGATCTAACCAATCCTTCCTTGCAAAGGAAAGGGGTTTGGATAGATTTAATTCTATCTAAGATAAATGAAATAACTTAAAGATAAATAAATCCTAAGAAGATATAATTCTAAAACTTAGGGAACAAGATATATCTAGAGGAGATATAATCTTGTACATTATTAATCTAATTGCATAAAATAATAATTAATAAAATAATTAACGTCGTTTCTTTAACGACTCCCAAGGTGGAGCCTTCTTCTTCCGCTTGAGGATGACATCAAATTGGGCCTATACATATATTCTATCTAACATAGCCCCTCAGTCGAAACAGGAGGGCAGCGAATAGTGAGACTAGATCTAAAATCAAGAAATAAATGGCGAGACAATCCCTTGGTGAATATGTCTGCATACTGGTACGGAGAGGGGACATGTAGGACACGTACATGTCCCATAGCTACTTTCTCACGAACAAAGTGGATGTCAATCTCCACATGCTTGGTTATCTAATGGTGAATCGGGTTGTGAGCGAGGTAAGTTGCGCTGACATTGTGTGTATACACAACAGACGCTTGACTGAGCGGACAGTGGAGCTCAAGCAATAGGTTGCGAAGCCAGGCACACACAACGACAACATTGGCAACACCGCGATATTCCACTTCAACACTAGAGCGAGAAACCACATATTGGCGCTTAGAAGACAAAGAGACTAGAGAGTCGTTGAGGAACACATAGTATCATGACATAAACTGTCTAGTGTCCGGATATCCAGCCCAATCAGCATCCGTGTAAGCAACGATAGAGAGAGTTGAAGCTGATGGGGTAATAGTGATGCCAAGAGAAGTAGTACCTTGAACATACCTGATAATGCGCTTAAGAGCAGTAAACCGAGACTCTCTGGGGTCATGCATAAATAGACAGACTTGCTGAACAACATAGCTAATATCAAGACGAGTAAATGCCAAGTACTGTAAAGCACCAGCAAGGCTACGGTACAAAGTCGGATCAGACACACGCGCACCCGCAGCTTGGGCCAGTTTGGAAGTGGTCTCAACAGGCGTTGCAGTAGGCTAACAATTAGCCATGTTAGCCTTGGCAACAATCTCCTTGGCATATTTCGCCTCTGAGAGAAAAAAACCAGATGCAAATCGAGATGCAAAGACTCCCAAAAAGAAGCTGAGAGGCCCAAGATCAGACATAGCAAACTTCTTGCTGAGTGGAGTAATAATTGCAGCCCGAATAGTCTCTAAAGATGCAGTAAGGATGATATCATCGACATATAACAAAAAATAAGCAATCTGATTACCTCGGCGAAAAACAAACAAGGACTCACTTTTTCTACGTACTAACGAAGCCAAGTGTTGTTGCAGGAGGATGTGTCAAGTATGAAATATAAATAAATATAAAAGCAAACTGACTCCCTATCTCAGCAAATAAATACAAGATTTCCTCCCTTTGTAGTAGAAGGCAGTCAGGATCGATTCACGAGGAAGCGTGTGAGCGCCCACCTTTTCAGTCCCAAACTTAGCACGATTTCGACCAGGAGAGCAATCGATATCGACCTATCTAGTCGATATCGACCACTATGTTGACAAGTCTGCAAAATAGATGAACAAAACGCAAAACGAAAGCAAACCCGGTCGATATCGACCAAACCTACTCGATATCGACCTACTATCGGAAATCGACTACTATGAAGTGTAAAGACGCAACCTTTGGAATGACGGAAAACAGAAATAACACGGAATATATGGGAATTATTTTAATAAAATAAAATACATCCAATATTAGGGTTTCAAGACAACAACGATAACCATGCAAAGGCATAAAAGATCATGTTTTTCGTCAAATAACTTTTTCGCATAAACCCTAATTGTTACTAACCTTTTTTCACATAATTTGTCCAAGTTATATTAAGATCACTTTCACTTCAATAACACAACCAATGATCACCTTCAACTTTCGCAAAAGAATAATGCTCATAGGAATAGAAGACGAAATCGCATCAAAAGATTGTACCTTTACCGCATCATCTTACATGCCTACCGTCGGGCTCACCCTGACCCTAGAAGTTGGGTGACTACTCACTCTTCATCATTAATGAACTCATCAAAGATTTTAGGAAAATAAATTGCATTAAGCAAACTAAAAGAAAGCTTACAACCAATCGAAGCCAAATCCGTTCTCAACTTCTCCAACCTTTCTCGGCCACAATACGCTCTCTCTCTCTCTCTCTCTCTCTCTCTCTCTCTCTATAAATATATACATATATATATAACTAATTGTAACTGAAATTGAATGAATAAAACTCAACACCCAAGGCTTTATTTATAGTGTTCATTCCACGCTAATCTAGGAAAGAACTATCTATCTATATCTGAATCTTTCTATCTAAAGGCATAAGATAATGTTTGGAAATAAAAGAAATAAATCTATAAAGGAAACTATATCTAAAGTGGATAGATCTCTCTTGGACTTGATAAATCTTCCATTGAGTTGATAGAATATCTCTTGCTTCATGTGGAAGAATACCATCTCGGCATTCGGACTCGAAATTGTCTCTGGTGGTCACT
Organism: Persicaria tinctoria; assembly: GCA_037127255.1. Lineage (NCBI taxonomy): Eukaryota > Viridiplantae > Streptophyta > Magnoliopsida > Caryophyllales > Polygonaceae > Persicaria > Persicaria tinctoria. The sequence goes on along the minus strand of JBANSL010000004.1, from coordinate 22,478,885 downwards.
CGATATCGACCCAAATTGGTCGATATTGACCTATCTTTACTGCTTTACTCGATCTCGGCCTCCAGAGGTGATGTCGACCTGGGTTGACTCGATATCGACCAAAAGTGGTCGATATCAACCTATCTTGTGTGGCTCCAATTTTGTGGTCGATTTCTGGCATTACTGGTCAACGTGGTCAACTCGATATCGACCAAAAGTGCTCGATATCGACCTCTTCTGCAGTTTTCAGCATTTTGCATCTGTCTTGAAACGCACTTTCCCGAGTCCTCGTTCGTTCGATTTGCACATATGAGTATGCGTTGGAAAGCCCTTCTCGAGGGTTACAACTCTCATGAAGACATCAGAATTTGCTTCAGAATGATGAATGGAAAAAAGTGGGTTTTCCTCCAGCCACACCATCCTTAGCTTCTTCATGACTTTTCTTTAAGCTCCCAAGTGCGTCCGATTTCTGCGAAATATAACAAAAACTTGTGTAGACCTCCATATATTGAAAATAAACATAAACTACACAAATTATGTATTATTCTAACCTAAATGTATGAAATGCATGCATAAATTATTATAAAAGTCAATATAAAACATGACAAAATAGGCTCACAACAAACACCCCATACTTATGCTTGCTTGTCCTCAAGCAATACTTTAAATGGTCATTCAGGGAAAGAAATCAAAACTCTCAACATATTAGATTCATTCTCATATGTCCCTGCAGTCAATTGCCATCCTTGAAAATGTACAAGTGTCACAAATCCATACATGTGCAATAAAAAGCAACATATAATCACAAAAGAAGGGTTCTGCAAAACATTCATAAGTGACAAAGCAATAATAATCAAGAGGATTTTAATTAAGCTCAATAAAGAGTAGATTGGTAAAGGCTAAAGGTGGGATATATTTGGCCATGTGGTGCTAAATATCCGGGGAAATGAGGTACTTTTCAAACTTCCATACCACATTCCTTCTTCTTTTTATTTCTCACCTTTCGCTCATTCGCTCAATGCTTTTTTTTTCAATATTATGCTTTCACTCATTAAATTTTCCATGTAATTGAAACTTTCATGCCATACTCCATATATGATAACAACAACACAACAACCATATAACAATCTCCATGATGTAGCTTTCATTCTCAAAATAATCTCCGGATAGGAAATAAGGTAAATAATTGGCAATATTTAGATCATGTGGAGCAAATATGAAATAAGGCTTAGTATGGCTCTTGTGTTGCATAAGCATAGGTAAAGGCTAGGATATAAACAATATGAGCATTGCATGGAAAATATAAAGGCCTCCATCATTTTATCATCCAACATGTCAAAAGCAATATCAAATTTTACCTCCTTTCATGATTTTTAATAAAAATATGCACTTCATTGTGACTTCTCTTTACTAGGCAATTTTATTCTATATCTCTAATGACTACTCTTTACTAGGCAATTTCCGGACACTTATTCAAAAAAATATCGAATGGGGGTGAATTTTCGAACATTGGAAAATAACATATAGGCACATAAATCTAATATGGAATCCAAAGTAGGCATGTATAAGCAATTCTTAAAAATATGCACACATAATGTCAAATAAAGTCAAATATGCCTAAAAAAACTGGGGGTATAGAAAGAAACTCACTAGACAGGTGTGCTGATTGTCGGAAATCGAGTGGCATTGCTTTTGTAGACCTTGGTCGATTTCTAGTGAACTGGTCGGTATCGACCTTTATTACTCGATATGGAGTGAGTCTGTTGCTTCTTTGTTTGTACCTACAAAAAATGTTAGAAAAGAAATACCCATAATAGAAAACCTTAAAAATAATGTCCAAAAACCAAAAACAATAAACGAATATCCAAAAATTCAAAAACTAAGTCCTTTATTTACAAGCTCCAGACTTTATAGTTGCTAGGCCGACTTTCTTCATTAAGCTCAAGGTGGCATCTACAAGGCCCATGTAGCTTAGGCTTCATACAGGACTCCATTCTTGTCCATCAGCTGTAGTCCTTTGGAATGGATCTTGTTCACCGTGAAAGGTCCAATCTTCTTCTTTTTGAACTTGTTAGGGAACCAATGATCATTTGATTTAAAATTATAGACATTGTCTCCAACTTCGTATTCCTTAGGCTCATCATTGGAAACCCTGCATAAGCGCACATACCAAGGCAAACCTCTTCCATGTATAGATAAATCTTGAATTGAAATAGGGGAAGAAAGATCCATACCTTGGTTTACCTGTGCAGATTCGGTGTCATTCAACTCTTGAGGGTCTGGTCAATATTGAGTGATGTTAGTCGATATTGACTGCTGCTCTTCTGGTGGAGTTTCAGCCGATGTAGACGAAGACGGGTCGATTTGGGGTGGTCAATATCGACCAATAGTGTTCGATATCGAGCTGTACTGCTTGATTTCCGCTGGCTTTGTCTGAGGAGGTGAAATCGACTCGACTTGAGGAGGTCGATATTGACCAAAAGTTGTCGATATTGAGTTCTTCTACTCGATTTCTGCTGGCTTTATTTTTGGAGGTGGAGTCGACTCGATAGGAGGTGGTCGATATCGACCAAGGGTGGTCAATATCGATTTCTTCTATGGTCCAGTTGACTATGTTGTAGAATGTTGGTCGATTTCGACCCTATACTTAAGACCTGGCAAAGCATCCGAAAAATAGTTAGTCCATATCGACTTACCTTGGTTGATGTCGAGTGGATTTTCTATTTCTTCCTTCAGGATGGCCATCATCTCCTCCACCTGTACTTCCATATCCCTCTTTTCCAATTCCTCAGGGGTCATATTTCTTACCTTAGGTTCCCCGCAAGTGATGTACCTGGCTGATATAGACTTGACCTCTTTCTTGGGACATGTATGCCTTTCAATTTTATTAAAGGAATACTCAATTACCTAATCGCTAATGTTGAAAGTGAGAACTTCCTTTCGTACGCTTATGTTGGGATACACCGTTTCCAAGAAGGGCCTTCCTAGAATGACTGGACAAGCAGGGTCCTCCGCCATATTAATAACTACGAAATCAGTAGGGACAAAGAACTTACCTACTTGTACTAGTACATTGTCCACCATGCATGTAGGGATGACAACCGTGTTGTTCGCCATTTATAACTTTGCATCCACATGCATTATACTCACACTGGCTCCCAACTCACATAAGGCATTAAACTTGTACTGACCAAATCCAATGGTTATATAAAACTTACCTGGATCTGGCCTTTTCTCTGTGATGTCCATCTTGCTGCATTCCTCTGCGATCTCAGCCATTGACCGCTTTTTGCTTAGAATCTTCTTGAGGAACTTGACGTATGATGACATCTCATTAAGAGCTTCTATGAAGGGTATCGTGACATTGAGCCTTTGAAGCATCTTGATGAAACGCTGGAACTTCTTTTCTGCTGGATCCTTCAAGGATTTCGTTGGGATCGACAACGTTTTCTTCTTCGGAGGTGCTGATGTCGAGTGGAGGGGGTCGATATCGACTGGACTGGTCAATTTCTGGGCTGGCAGGGCATTCTGGTCAATATCAAGTGGGGACAGGTCGATATCGACTGGTTTGGTCGATATCGACTCGTCTCTAGCTCCTTCCTCCTCCGTCGTTTGCTCGAGCGTTTGCATCTTTCGCCCACTCCTTATGTTCATGGCAGCCACATGTCCTATAGATTTAATCTTAGGATTAGGTTCAGAGGATCCAGGGAGCGTACCTGATTTTTTTGGGGACAGATGTTGCCAGCTGACCAATCTGTGTCTTAATAGATTTCCCCCATATATCGATTTCTCCAAGCCTAGAGTTGACACCATGCATCTGATTGTGGATGTTATTGATAGATTTTTTGGTGTCCGAATGAGAGCTTTGTGGGGCGAGCTGAGGGGGAGGCTATTGAAGAAAAGGCAAGAGAAGAAGGAAGAACATAGGGTTTATTTTGTGTGGCAAGTGGGGGCCTACACGGGCCCTTTTAAATTTTCCATCCGAAAAGGGATGCGGGTCGGCCGGCCTAGGCGACGGAGCGGCTGGCGATTGCGCGAAGAGTCTTCGTTGTGGCTTAGCCGCGGGGCGGCCTGGGGTGGCGACGGGGCGGCCCATCATTTTTCGCCCTTTTCTTTCTTCTTTTCCTTCCTGCAGCGTTAGTATCCCAAACCAAACCAAAAATAAACTAAAAAAAACTTAATGCAAAATGAAAATAATACCTAAACTATTACCTTGGGTTGCCTCCCAAGCAGCGCCTTTGGTTACCGTCGTTGGCTCGACGTTATGACCCCCTAATGATCCTTAACATTTGGTTCAGTGAGAACAAACTCATCCCCGTCCTGTTTGACAAAGCTCTCATAATAAGGTTTAACTCTATGACCATTTACCTTGAAGATGTCTCCATTCCTCTCATTTAGTAGCTCTACTGCACCATGAGAAAAGACATTAGTAATCACATATGGTCCTGTCCATCTAGAACGAACCTTATCTGGGAAGAGTTGTAGGCGCGATTGAGATAGAAGGACCTTTTCCCCAACTTTGAGGACCTTTCGCAAGATATGTTTATCGTGCCATGCCTTTGTCTTCTCCTTATAGGTTACGGTTATCATAGGCATCCAGTCTCAACTCTTCCAACTCCTGCAGCCGTAGTTTCCTCAACTCCCCAACTTCATCAATCTGCATGTTGCACTGCTTCACCGCCCAATATACTTTATGTTCAAGCTCGACAGGAAGATGGCAAGCCTTTCCATAGACTAATCTAAACGGACACATCCCAATGGGAGTCTTGTAAGCCGTTCGATAAGCCCATAGAGCATCATCAAGTCTGACAATCCAATCCTTCCTGTTTGGGGCAACAGTCTTCTCCAAGATAGTCTTTATCTCGCGATTAGACACCTCAGCTTGCCCATTGGTCTGGGGGTGGTATGCATTAGACACCCTCTGAGTCACATGATATTTCTTTAAGAGCGCACTCACAGTCTTGTTGCAGAAATAAGTCCCTTTATCTCTGATTAGTGCTTTTGGAACTCCAAATCTAGAGAATAACTCCTTGAGGAAACCTGCAACTACTTTTGAATCATCAGTTCTGGTGGCCTTCGGCTCCACCCACTTGGAGACGTGGTCCACCGCAAGCAAAATATATAAGTTTCCAAAGGAGTTAGGGAATGGTCCCATGAATTCAATGCCCCAAACATAAAAAATTTCACAAAATATCATGCAAGTTTTTGGCATCTCATTCCTCTTAGAAAGATTTCCAACTCTCTAACAGGGATCACGGGATTTGCAAAAAGCATATGAATCACGAAATATATATGTGGCCAAAATAATCCTGCATCAAGTACCTTGGTAGCTGTCTTTTGTGGTCCAAAGTGTCCACCACATTCATGGGAATGACAAAAATTAAGGACAGATTGTACCTCATTGTCGGGAAGACACCGACGTATCACTTGATCTGCGCAATGCTTCCATAGGTAAGGGTCATCCCAAATGTAGAAGCGAGCATCGTGGCGTATCTTGTCCTTCTGAGCCTTTGAAAAGTTGGGTGGAAACTCTTGCGACACTAAAAAGTTGACTAAGTTAGCAAACCAAGGGCGTGGAAGAGAACTTACCTTGAGGAGGTGTTCATAATCAGATTCTGTTGGGGCCGCGGGGCGGCCAGGGCTTGGCGCGGGGCGGCCGGCGATTGCGAAGGAAGTCTTCTCCGAGGACTCAGCCGCGGGGCGGCTGGCGATTGCGAAGACCTGTAACAGCTCTTTGTCAGGAAAGCTCCCCACTATGTCTTCTTGTCCATTATACTCCTGTACAATACGACTTAAATGGTCAGCAACTAGGTTCTCAACACCCTTTTTGTCCCTGATTTCGATGTCAAACTCGCTTAAAAGCAAGATCCATCTAATCAGTCTTGTCTTGGCCTCTTTCTTCGTCAAAAGGTAACGAAGTGCTGCATGATCATTATAAACAATAACTTTTGTACCAAGCAAATAAGATCTAAATTTCTCAAGTGCAAAAACTATTGCAAGAAGCTCCTTTTCTGTGGTTGAGTAATTCCTTTGAGCTCCATTCAGGGTCATAGATGCATAGTATATGACATGAGAGCTTCTCCATTCTTTTTGTCCAAGCACGGCTCCCACAGTGTAGTCACTAGCGTCACACATCTATTCGAACGGCTAAGACCAATTTGGGGCTTGTATAATTGGTGCACTAGTAAGGCTAGTCTTTAACTCATCAAACGCCGTTCTGCACTTCTCATCAAAAGCAAATGTGACCTCTTTCTTTAGCAGCTTGCACAAGGGTGAGGTGATCTTTGAAAAGTCGTTAATGAACTTGCGGTAGAATCCTGCATGACCTAAAAAGGAACGCACTTCACGCACATTATTAGGATAAGACAATGATTGAATGATGTCAAACTTTTCCTTATCAACCTCAATCATTTTATGGGAGACAATGTGACCCAAAACAATGTGACGGACGGGTTTTTGTCGTATAAACCGTATCAAAATAAATTCGAACCTACCTAACTAATGTAGTGTGGTAAGCACGAGTCGATCCCACAGAGAATCAAGTTATTCCTAAGTTATGTTTATTTACCAATTAGTATGAAACGGGGGTTTTAAGTGGTGAAAATAAGAAAGAAAATAAAATAAACTATAAACAAATTAAAGCAATTTAGAGAAAATCGTTCTACCTACAACTATCCACTTTATTTGGTTGAATTGATATTGTAACTTCCTCTTGTTCTTTTATGATTCCTATGAATGCCCTTGTCCCGACTTAATATAGTTACTAGTCCAATCAGTCCTAGAAACCCTTATCAATCGAACAGTCCCTAAAGAAGGATTTAACCCAATTGATAGCTTTAAAGCCAGAGATTAACCAAGGTATTTGCAGTCCCTAAAGAAGGATTTAACAACACATCCAACTTTCTACCCATCCAATTAGTTCAATCAGCCCTAAAGGGATAAGTTTGCCACTTGGATTAAGGTTCGCAATCAGGAATCTACAAAACCCTAGCAATTGAATTGATTCTACCAAGTTGATCAGTCGAGATAGAATAAAACAATCAAACATTCAAGCACAAAGAAGTCGAAACATTCAATATAGAAAATAAGGAAGAAGATTCAGAAACTCACAACTCAATCAAACAAAGCTTCAAATTGTAGACGGAACGGGAGAGTTTAGATCTCCATAAAAACAAAATAAAAGACAATTAGGGTTGAATAATATCAGTCGGCCATATACTGTTGTTCGGCCTCCCCTTTGTATACTTCCGTGAGAATGTATATATAGTAGATATTATGAAAATCCTAATCTATCTATTTCTAAACTAACCTAAAATATAATATTATAAAATCTAATTCATCTAATTCTACACTCCGTATTATGTAACTAATATGTCTAATAAAATATACGGAGTATAACGAGTGAGTGCAAATCCGCGCCGTATTCCCATTCATTTGCCCAAGTGTTGGTTCAAGCCGGTCATCTCGTCTCCAATTTGTGAAATAATCCCATCAATTATGATCGATCTCCGAATTCAAATGATCCAGCTTGAAAATACCTGAAATATATAAAAACACTAGTGTAGACTCCGAAAACCAAATAATCTAAATTAAGCTATAAAATATGTAACAATGATCTAAACTAATATGCAATTTCACACTAATAATATGACTAAAATATACTCTATCACAATGCCTTCCTTAACCATAAAGTGACACTTTTCTGAATTGAGCACTAGATTAGTGTCAACACATCTTCTAAGCACAAGCGCCAAATGGTTGAGGGAAGCATCAAAACTATCACCATGAACTGTAAAATCATCCATAAAAACCTCAATAAATTGCTCTATATATTCAGAAAAGATACTTACCATACACCGTTGGAATGTCCTAGGAGCGTTGCACAAGCCAAAAGGCATTCTGCGATATGCAAAAGTCCCAAACTGACAAGTGAATGTTGTCTTTTCTTAATCCTCTGGTGCGATAGCTATCTGAAAGGACCCTTAATATCCTTCTATAAAGCAACAATATGGACGACTAGAAAGTCTTTCAATCATTTAATCAATGAAAGGTAAGGGAAAGTGATCTTTTCGAGTTACCGCATTCAGCTTACGATAATCTATGCAAACTCTCCAGCCTGATTGGACTCTGGTAGTGACCAACTCACCTTCTTGATTCTCAACCACTGTAATGCCTCCCTTCTTTGGTACAACCTGCGTTGGACTAACCCATTGACTATCAGAGATGGGATAGATCATACCTGCCTCAAGGAGTTTGAGCACCTCCTTCTTCACAACATCCATCATAGGTGGGTTGAGTCTCCGTTGAGGTTGCCTGGAAGGTTTGGCTCCCTCTTCCAGCAAGATCCCGTGCATGCAAGTAGCCGGGCTGATTCCCTTGATATCTGCTATGGTCCATCCCAGAGCTGTCTTATGCTCTTTGAGCACTCCTACTAACCTATCCTCCTGTTCTTTGGTAAGCTTGTTAGAGATGATGACAGGTAGCACTAGTACAAAATTGGTCTAATATCACGGATATTTAGGGCCTAATATCACGGATTTAAGAAAACACACGCCCGGGCGTTAGCTTAGTGGGCTAATAGGCATGGCATCCTAATATCACGGACTAAATGTAGACACGCCTGTGATATTATGGGTGTTTTTTTTTCATACTACAACCTAATATCACAGATGCCCTTTAGACACGCCCGTGATATTATGGGTGTGTTTTTTTTTCATGTTATAGCCTAATATTACGGATCTCCTCTAGACACGCCCGTGATATTAGGCCCCTTATTTTATTAAAAAAAAAGTGACTTTACATCCCGGTTTTATTTGAACCGGGCTATAAAGTCTCTTTATAAAAGAAAAAAAATAGCCTTTATAGCCCGGCAAAATGGCCTGGGCTATAAAATTCCCGTTTTATACATACTAGCTGCACACGGTTCACACCCATGGGTAGTGTTGTTGTAGGAGTGGTGGTCAAGTATGAAATAAATAAAAAATAAAGTTCAGATTTGACTTCCCATTCTCAGCAAATAAATACAAGACTTCCTCCCGTTGTAGTAAGAAAATAGTCAGGATCGAATCCACGATGAAGCACGTCAGCAGTTCTTAGGTCGCTACAGATCTCACAGACAGAATAGCAGAAAGACAGAAACACAGAAACAAGGAAAGAAACAAAAATAAAAGCAGAAAATAACAAACAAAAGCAATGAATTAAACGAAGACAGAAAAGACAAAGCAAAGCAGAAACTAAAGCAAAGGCAACAGAGGCTACTCGATCTCGACCACAAGATCCTCGAGATCGACAAAGGTAAGTAAAGACAGAAACTTCAGAAATCGACAAAGACAGAAACTTCAGAAATCGACAAAAGACAGAAACTTCATAAATCGACAAAAGACAGAAACTTTACTCGACCTAGACCAAGAGTACTCGAGATCGAGTACAACCTACTCGAGATCGACAAGATCTCCTCTGTATCGACTATAAATTGACAGAAAACTTAAATTGCAAATTCGAAACTAAAACTCAGATTTTCGACAGAAATAAATCAATATATTAAAAGACTTCCAAAGCTAGGGTATCAACACCACAACGATAACCATGCAAAGTAACACGTAAAGGCAAAAAATATCATGCTTTCCATCAAATAACTTTCATCATTAACAAATAGGCATATAGAGGCTTTCGCATAAACCGTAATTATTACTAACCCTTTTCACATAATTAATCCAAGTTACATTAAGATCACTTTCGCTTGAATAATACAAACAAGGATCACCTTCAACTCTCGCAAAAGAATCATGCTTATAGGGATAGAAGATGAATTGCACAAAAAGATCTGACCTTTATCGCGTCGCCTCACATGGCCACCGTCGGGCTCACCCGAGCCCCAGCAGTGGGTGGACTACTCACGCCTCATCGCAATCGCAGACATTGATTGATGAAAAGAACTAACTTGCATAAAATAAACTCCAACTTACAACATCTCTTCTCTTTGTGTAACTAACTAATTGTCTCTGAAATTGAATTAAAACTGAGCCCCATGGGCCTTATTTATAGTGATCAAACCTTGCTAGACCACCATGTCCGAGCACCAGCTTGGTCGACCAGGCCTGATCGAGAGCCAGACAACCCGACCTCCGGACCCTACTCCACCTCGAGGAGCACTTGTCGAGGTCGACAAAGCCCAGACGCCCACGACCGGAGTCGACGAGGAGAAGCTGTCCGAGGACGACCAGGAGACTCGCTGCAGCGGAAGTGACCACTCGCTTCCGCGGACCAAGCCACTCGCTGCCGCGGAAAGGACCAGTCGCTGTCGCGGACCAAGCCACTCGCTGCCAGCGGAAGAGCCAGCTCGAGAAGCCGAGTCACCTCTACTCGATCTCGACTAACCTTTGTCGATTTCGACGAGCCGCCCTGAGCCATGTCCGAGCACCCCGAGGAGATCTACCCAAGGAGGTCCAGTCGATGAGTCAACTCTACTCGAGATCGACTAGGCTAACTCGAGATCGACAAGATCCCAGTGAGCCAACTCCGAGCCACATCGAGCAGAGTGAAGCCGAGCCGAGAAGCCGTACTCGAGGTCGAGTAGACCTACTCGAGGTCGAGTAAGGCAGTGTCCAAAATCTTCTCGACTAGCCCAGTTCGAGTAGAGTTGAAATTGCTTGGTCGCGAAGGCGGAAAATTCTATCCCGATCTATCAAGTTTTATCTATGGAAGACGCAATCTATCAACACATGAAGACATATTTCCCTATTTAGTTTTATCTATTCCTTATGGATTTATTTCCATTAAACATTTATTTATCTTTTAAGCAATTTAGATATAGATAGATATCTTCTTTCCTAGAATAGCTAGGGAATGAAGGCTATAAATAAAGCCCATGGGGCTGGTTTTTCATTCATTCCAGTTCAGATCCAATTTGGAGGACACAATTAGTTAGTTCCACAGAGAAGTTTAGGGGTTCTAAGGTTTTTAGGGTTTTGGCTTACAGCGAAAGTTGATTGCCAAGATTGTAAAGGCTTTGAATTTAGTTTATGCAATTCAGTTTCTTTCATCAATCAATGTCTGTGATTGCAATGAGGCGTGAGTAGTCCACCCACTTCTAGGGCTGGGGTGAGCCCGACGGTGGCTATGTGAGGCAATGCAATAAAGGTCAGATCTTTTGTGTGATTCATCTTCTATCCCTATGAGCATGATTCTTTTGCGAGAGTTGAAGGTGATCCTTGTTTGTGTTATTGAAGCGAAAGTGATCTTAATGCAACTTGGATTAATTATGTGAAAAAGGGTTAGTAACAATTAGGGTTTATGCGAGAGCCTCTATATGCCTATTTGTTAATAACGAAAGTTATTTGATGGAAAGCATGATCTTTTATGCCTTTATGTGTTGTTTTGCATGGTTATCGTTGTGGTGTTGAAACCCTGGCCTTGGAGGTCTTTTTATATATTGAGTTAATTTCTGTCAAATTTCTGAATTCTGTCAAAAATCTGCGATTTTATGTTTTCTGTTCCTTGTCGACATAGACCAGCCTTTGTCGATCTCGAGTACACCTTTGTCGAGGTCGAGTGGGAGTTAGTCTAGGTCGAGTTGGTTATTTTCTGTTTTCATCGATTTCAAGTTTCTGTCTTTTACTTTTCTTCGTCGAGATCGAGTACCTCTCGTCGAGGTCGAGTTGCTTAGTCTTTGTCGAGTTGATTGCTTTTGTTCTTTACTTTCTGTTTTTGCACTGCCCTTGTCGAGATAGAGGACAACTACTCGAGGTCTAGTAGCTTCTGTGTCCTTGCTTTTTGCTTCTGTTTTACTTGTTCTTTGCTTTTATTCTTTGCCCTTGTCGGGTTATTTGTCTTTTCTGCTTCTGTGTTTTTGTGCTTTTCTGCTGTGTCTGTGAGAATCTGATAGCTACCAGAGAACTGCTGACGTGCTTCCTCGTGGATTCGATCCTGATTTTCTCTTACTACAACGGGAGGAAGTCTTGTAATTATTTGCTGAGACAGGGGAGTCGTTCTAAACCATATTCTATTCTATACCTGACTTACTCCTGCAACAACATTCCACTACAAAAATGAAGTTGAAATTGCACAATGAAATGGAAATTAACTCAAATCTATAAGAAAATCCAACTAATGAAACAAACTCGATGTTGATGTGCACACCCTTTAGTCCTCGTGCTTGGCTCTTAGAAAAGCTAAAGATTCACCTTAGCCACCATTTTCGCAGCAAGATCTATAGAAATAGAAAGGCACCGATAAATTTGCTACTGCATTAGAGGACAAGGCATCTCATATATTTCCCAACATCTCATATGTTGGGACCATTACTGAACATGTGACTATGTACCTTAAAACTAATAAGCAAAAGCAAATAATATGTTTCAGGAAAGTGAGTGAATATGAGAGATCAAATAAGTCAGTTTAAGCAAAAGGTTCACTCATAAACTAAAGAGGTGAAGCAGCTAACCTGAAGAGGCTCGTTCTCGTCAGTGGTGCCAAGCACTTTTCGACAACATTGGAGGTAAACATCTGCTGGCTCATTTGAACTATCCTTCCAGCTAACTCTTTTGATCATGTACACAACGCATAATATGACCATCAAGCTCTATCACCATCTTAATTTTTTGATCCAAATCAACAACTTCAATAGCCTGCCAAAAGGGATAAATGATATCCAAGAACCAACAACGTATCGTAAAAACAAGGTCTTGAAAGAAGGTTGTTCTTATGAGAACTGGTTTAACAAAATAACTGATAAGACTGGAATAGGTAGAGGGAATCAGCACAATAATGCCTTGAAAAAAAAGTTGTTATGGAATAGGGTCTTCAGTCTGGTAAATTAAATCAAGATCTACTTGGAAAAGCTTATAAAATCCAAACCTTTTTTTTATAGGTCTTAAAATAAAGTTTCAAAGAGTAAGACCCAAGTCGACTCAACATGTGATAACAAGATCATGTACACAACAAATTGCCTAGCTAGATGCTGCTAATCAACTATCACCTCTGACCAAGCAAAGGACAAGATTCTGAAGAACACATTGATGACGGAGGCATATAAGCTCCTTCCATCAAATCAATGGCATAGAAATTGAAGCTATCTTCAAAAATTGAAAGCTTCCGTTCACCATTTATTTTTTATTCCACCGACTGATTAAAATCAATATGAAAGTAAACTACCTTTTGTATCACACTACAACCATACATTTGAAGGCTAAGAGTCAGCACATGCCCATCTAGTTTGTTAGCAAGTTCTCTCCTCTGAGTTGTCATTCCATGCTCAAAAAACTGAAACAAAAGATACTAGATAAGGATCTAATGTAGGAAACAAGAATAATATAAACCTCAGATTTAAAAAGATTACATCTGCAGTAAACCCTGGCCAGCCACAGTGTCCCAAGCTAATTTGAAGTATTGCTATTACTGTAAGATGAAAAGAAGAAAGGTCTACTCACCTTTTGAATTACATAACTACCAAAAACATCAGTCATGAGAGCAAGGGCCTGAGGAATAATCTCCTCGAAGACCATATTTTTCTCTTCAGTTGATGCAGTGTCAAGTTTCTGCTGAATGAACTGGCTTCCGTATTGATCAGAGCTGCTCATTAAAAATTAATTATACTCATTAACCAATACTCTCAAGCTACATGATAATTAAGAGATTATGTGCATTTTTTTTTACCTGAACTCAACAACATGATCAGCAATTTCTGCAAGCTCAAATGACTTAGGTTTACTGCTTTTGAAATCCTCTAGCAATGAGGAACCAAAGCCTCCATCCATGGCCCAAGGTCCCATGACACTCCCACCCATGTTTCGTGCAGCGGCAGGATAACGCATACTGAAGTCGTTGTGTCTAATAGGACTACCATGACCAACATGAGAATTTTGATTAACAGGACTCGCAAGTGGACTGCCATGATATCCCATACCAATACCAAAAGCATGGTTTCCATAATACCCATTGATTAGATCCACTTGACTTATTGCCTAAGCTGGCACCATATTGTGATTTCTGAGGAGACATGATGGATCCTATGTAAGCTTTCTGAAGTGAATTCATATATAGATTCGAATAAAGATTGTCAGGGGTATGGTCACCAAGACCTGCAAGTTGTGCAGCATATTCAACAGTCCTCAGGTACTGAAGGTACATGGGATCTACAAAAGCGCCCACAAAACCATATATATAGCAGCCATCAATCAGAACGAACAAAATTCCTGAGATACTCATTAAAAATTATCCACTGCCACAATAAACACATGTACAATCTAGGTCATGGAACTGCTGAGCAAATAGTACAAGCGATGGCTCGCTGAACAGTTAACATCTACATACCCTTTGGGTATAGGGTTTCCGGTTAAACTAACTCTCTCTACTTTGTGTGTGTCTTTTTCGAGATGTCAATAAAATCTCTTCTTTTTCTCTCCGTCTAATTCCAATCTCCATTGCATCAAATCCGATCACAGTGATCAGCTAGCTGCCAGTTGCAGCTTAAGCCAGATTATAGGCCCCTTATCTGTGTTTCATGGGAGAGTGAGCCTCTTTGTATTCAATTAAAAGATGGGGAAGAAAAAAGAAGACAATAACCCTTTAGAAATCAAATCCCTTATTCTTATTCATACAATCATACATATAAATAAAATGTAATTGTCTCATGTAATTTAAAGGTCCTTATTAACCATGATGAATTAAGGATACAAGTTAAACAGTTGAAGCTATTAACTGCTAAGTTGGTAACTAATAACAGTAATAACTAATTGACTTTTCAACATGATACATTGAACCCAATTACCTAAAGTTATACAGTACCAAAAGACCTCTATAATGGATAAAAAGAGTGCAACCAACAGCTACTGACCTTGAATCTTGAAATGATTTTTGATATAGGTAGGAATAGAATAAGACTGGTTTTATGCAAAATGATTGCTAGCTAATATATACTGTATAATTGTTGATAAACAATCCTGTTTAAATGAATCTCTTTGTAGCCAGGAATAGTTTTAGGAGGTTTTTTTTTTGTATGTATGTAAAAGAAAGAATTTGTTTAAGAAATATATTGTCAAAAACCTTTTTCAGTTAGAAAAACTAAAAAAGAAAAATGAACCTATGATTTAATGGTCTAAATGCCAACAATTTACTAGTTAAACCAAAAGTTTACAGATTCACAACCAGTCTTACTGTACGCCATCATCACTCAAGTAATCAGACGGCTGTAATTGAGAGAGGATTCAAGGCCCAACACGTGGACGATCATCCTCAATCCAAAATCAAACCGAACTCGCCAGCTTATCCTCCTCTCTCCCTCGCTCTCACAGACTCAACACAGTCGCACAGGCAAATTACAACGGCGGCTAAACAACTGCTATGAAATCCCAATCCAATTCAAATCCCAACTCCATCCCTACCTCTCTCCCCTCAATCCAGAAACCACAATCCATATACCCCAATTTTAGAGTCGACCAGATTAAATAGGCAAACAGTAAAGTCATGTTGTTGTCTTTAGTTTGGCAGAAGCTTGAAGAAGAAAATCGGGAGTTTTTTTCCCATAACTACAAATTGAATTCAGGAAACGAAAAAACCCTAACTATAGATTGAATTCGACATGTACTTACCAAATTAAAACCCTAACTGGAGATTTGCACAACTAGAGGCGGAGGTGAAGAATTAAGGGACGAGACCAGAGCCCACTGTTGCAGGAGATTGCAGGCCGGATGTGCCGGAGAAGGAAGAGGCGCCACAAGCCGGAGGTCGTGAGCCGGAGTACGAAGACGCAGGAGATTGCAGGAGTGCGAAGTCACCAGGCAACACTGCAGGAGATTACAAGAGTGCGAAGACCCCGGCGGCCGGAAGTTCACACAGCAAAATCGCCTCCGGCGAGACGAGAGAGAGAGTCAAGGACGGCGATAGAGGCGACAGAGAGATGGTGTGGTGTGTGGGACGAGAGAGGGGAGAGATAGTGTGTTGTGTGGGACGCGAGAGGGATGAAGTGAACTGGGTAAAAAATCAGAATCGTAAAATATCACCCAAATATTCCATTTTTTTTCAATCTGGGATATTACCTCTAATATCCCGGGCGTGTTTTTCATTTTTTGCTCCGTAATATTTGATTTTATTACATTTTGGAATCTACCCCTAATATTCCGGTTTTTTTTTTGTTAAAATCCGTGATATTAGGTCTTTACCTATTAAAATTTTATTTTCCCAACTTAAAGAGGCCTAAAATCACGGATATATTAGGTTCGTGATATTAGGGCTATGTGATATAATTGAAGATTTGTACTAGTGCAGGGTGTCACCCTCCCCCACAAATGCGTATTTGAGATGCTTAGGAAGAGGTTTTAGCTCAACTTCAGGTGCTTGTACGAGAGAAGGTAAGAGCTTTTCATTTGGAATGGCTAATGCCATAAAGGTATCTGCTTGTGAGTATATAGGTAGGGAAGACAAGCCTCTTATGGTCTCCTGCAAGTTAGTAGACAAAAGATAATTCAATAAGAACTCCTTAATAGGAGATTCTAAAGCTACCTGCAAGTTATCTACACAACTCATATCAAAGGTATCCTGCATACAAGTATCAATGGCATCCATAAAGCATAAGGAATGATCATCAGAAGGGAATTTCATTGCATCATATATATTGTATTCAACCTTCTCACCATCGAATTCCATAGTCAAAGAACCAGAATACACATCGATTTTTGTCCTAGCAGTCTTTAAAAAGGGCCTTCCTAGGAGAATAGGATCCTCTTGGTTACCATGCTCCATGTCTAAGACAAAGAAATCAGCAGGAAAGATCAAATTGTCAACCATAACTAAAACATCCTCAACTATGCCTTTAGGAAAAGCATTTGATCGGTCCGCTAATTGAATCACCACTCTAGTCTCATGCAAATTAAAGGTCCTAAACCCAATGATTCATATAGAGAATAAGGTAGAACATTAATAGATGCACCCCAGTCTAAAAAAGCTTTATCAAACTTAGTTTCACCTATCACACATTGGATTGTGAACATGTCAGGGTCGCTACATATCTTAGGCATACGCTTTTGAAACACAGCAGACATATGTTCGCTTACCTTAATTTTCTTCTTCCCTTTCAACTTTTGATTCCTCTTTATTGTGCAAAGTTCCTTGAGAAAATTGGCATAACGAGGAATACTTTTAATCAGATTGAGTAAAGGGATGTTTACCTCGCACTTACTGAACGTCTCAAAGATCACTTTGTCATTGTCTGGTCTTTTTGTGTCTCTGAGTGCTTCAGGAAAGGGAGGAATAGGTTTGAAAGAATTAAGAGGAGGAAAATCAGGTCGAACGTACTCGTCAGATGAGTTACTGAGGGGTTGTGGGGAGGCTCAGGGGTGTCGCGGGGCGGCCTGGTGATTTCCGCATCGTCAGAATCGCCTTGGCCGCGGGGTGGCTCAGAGGTGCCGCGGGGCGGCCGGCGATTGCGAACCTTTTCTTCTTCTTCGTTCGTACCTGTTTCAAAATCCTCTATGTTAGCATCATTATAGGGAGTGGTAATCAGTTCCTTACCACTTCTTAGCGTCACAGCGCTGCCGTTCTCCTTCGGGTTCACCACCGTTTGAGATGGTAGCTTTCCTGAGTCCTTAGCCTGCATTTCGCTCAGCAATTGAGCCAATTGGCTAATTTGCTTCTCCAAATTCTTTCGGCGCTCAGCTTGTCTTCTTTGGTGCTCAGTTTGACCCAGAACGATCTTTGTGAGAGCTTTGATAGGATCCTCGTTGGATTGATCATCAGTTTGTGGAGGTCCTCTCTATCTGGCATCAACTTGTTGTTGAGGTCTGAATTTGGGATCCTCCTCGTGGATTGAAAGGGGCTTGGTTATTACCATAGCCATACCCCTGGTAACCTGCATTATAGTTGTTATTGTAATGATTGGGATTAGGATAGTTACCATACCTGGGTCGTTGAGGAACAAAGTTCCCCATGGCATTCAACTCTGCATTTTGCTCCTGCAGCATTGGACAAGTGTCCGTCGGGTGATAAAGATCAGCGCAAATGCCACATGCCTTGAGTTGTTGTGGGGTTCCTTGTAGCATGAACATTTTCATCATATCCTTCAATTCAGCCGCATCGCTATGTAATGCGGAAGTTGATGAGTCAACGACGAGTACCCCTCTAGCATGAAGTCACATGCTGAATTGTCTAGAGCCATCAGCAAGCTCTGAAAACACTTCCCAAGCAACATTGGGTATTTTGTTCAAGATATTGCCTCCACAGGTAGAGTTCACCGCCTTGCGCTCCTCGTCAAGCAATCCATTAAATAGAAAGAGCACTAGATCCTTCTTTGAGAAACCATGTTGAGGGCAACTAGAACAAAGTTTCTTGAAGCACTCAAAGTACTCATAGAGTGTCTCTGTAGCCTGCTGGTGAATGCTGCTGATTTCCTTTTTTAGACTGTTCAACTTGGTTGCAGGAAAGTACTTTTCCAGAAAGAGACGCTTCACCTGTATCCATGTTGTTGCACTACCTAGTGGCAAGTAGTAGAACCACTCATTAGTAGTGTCCTTAAGCGAAAAGGGGAATGCCCTTAACTTGATTTGCTCCTCCATGACGTTGCCTGGTTTCATCCCCACCACAACAATATGGAGCTCAGATAAGTGCTTGTGGGGGTCCTCACCACTCAACCCATGGAATTTGGGTAAGAGATGAACCACCTCAGACTTTAGCTCAAAATTGACACCTTCATCAAGTTCAGGGAACACGATAGCCAATGGTTGTTGAGCTAAGTTTGGTGTTGTGAGCTCCTTCAACGTTCGATTATCATCGTTAGCCATCTCTATACTCTCTTCTTCTCCTTGATCGAAAGGTAACTCGCGAAAGTGATCACGAGCTTCTCGCCTCAATCTAGAGAGAGTCCTCTTAATCTCTGAATCTAAAGACAATAAAGATGAGTTAGTAGCACGAGTGTTGACCATATAGGTGGTCCACACTAAGATTAGCAATTAAAATAACACAAGAATTCAATAAGAAGTTCCCCGGCAACGGCGCCAAATTTGACAAGAGGAAAACTTATCGTTGTTCTTGCCAAAGAATACTCAAACTCACAACTAGTATAGTGTGTAAGCAACAGATCGGTCCACATGGAAATCTATTCTATTCAAGTATCAATTCTAATCGCTAGTAAGAATATGGGGGGTTTTTCGGTGTGAAAAGGTCAGCCTTTTAGCAAAGCGAAAGTAAGCAAACAAAGGAAATTGGTTTTAGAATGCAATGGAGAGAAATAGGTTCACCTACAATTTATCACTTCGATTGATGAATTCGATCCTTGTTTCAGCCTCTAGTCCTTTTCTTTTCCTATCAATGTCCTTGTCCAGATCTAATGTAAATTACTAGTCCTACGAGTCCTAGCAACCCTTATCTCTAAATAACCCTAACACGGTTAAGATTTAACCTAGAGATAGCATTAAGAATATGAATCAAAGATCCAAACTTTAGGCGAAACCTTGAGAGTTTAGTTGCTCATGCTCAACGGTGCTCTCAACAATGGAATAATGTGCATAAAGTGAATGAAAATAATAACTAGAAAAGCCTTAAATAGTCTTTAGAAAGTTGGCTAAAATAACTTAATAAAAACCCTAAGTAGAAATTCGGAACTGGTGTTTAGTTTATGCACGGGCCGCGGGGCGGCCAAGCCAGGCCGCGGGGCGGCTGGCGATCAAGCGAAATCCTCCGTTTCTCTTCGAGCCGCGGGGCGGCATGCGATCCTGCGGGGCGGCATGCGATTCTTCCGAACTGCTTCTTTCTTGTCTTCGCAGCTTCTCTACTCTTCTTTAGATTATTTTCGCTCTTTTCCACTTCATTCCACCTCAAATCTACTTTACCTGAAATGAACCATAAAATCTTGTAGATTCCGCCTCTTCTAACTCAACAAGTAATTATGTACATTCAACTAAATGAATGCAATATTTTCAACTAAACTGTGCTAAATGCAATCTATTATGCAACACTAAATATGTTCTATCAAATATATCTTACTTCATGTAGAAGAAAGCCATCTCAGCATTCGGACTCGAAATCGTCTCTAGTGGTCACTCGATATCGACCAAAATTGGTCGATATCGACCTATCTTTGCTGCTTCACTCGATCTCGGCCTCTGGGGGTGATATCGACCTGGGTTGACTCGATATCGAACAAAAGTAATCGATATCGACCTGTCCTGTGTGGCTCCAATTTTCTGGTCGATTTCTGGCATGACTTGTCTACCTGATCAACTCGATATCGACCGAAAGTGCTCGATATCGACCTCTTCTGCAGTTTCCAGCATTCTGCATCTATCTTGAAACGCATTTTCCGGAGTCCTCGTTCGTTCGATTTGCGCATATGAGTATGCATTTGAAAGCTCTTCTCAAGGGCTACAACTCTCATGAAGACATCAGAATTTGATTCAAAATGGTGAATGGCAACAAGTGGGCTTTCCTCCAGCTGCACCATCCTTAGCTTCTTCATGACTTTCATTTAAGCTCCCAAGCGCGTCCGATTTCTGTGAAATATAACAAAAACTTGTGTAGACCTCCATATATTGCAAATAATAATAAACTACACAAATTATGTATTATTCTAACCTAAATGTATGAAATGCATGCATAAATTGTTATAAAAGTCAATATAAAACATGGCAAAATAGGCTCACAACAAACACCCCATACTTAACCTTGCTTGTCCTCAAGCAATACTTTAAATGGTCATTCAGGGGAAGAAATCAAAACTCTCAACATATTAGATTCATTCTCATATGTCATTGTAGTCAATTTCCATAAATGAAAATGTACTAGTGTCACAAATCCATACATGTGCAATAAAAAGCAACATCTACTCACAAAATGAGGGTTATGCAAAACATTCATAAGTGACAAAGCAATAATAATCAAGAGGACTTCATTTAAGCTCAATAAGGAGTAGACCGGTAAAAGGCTAAATGTGGGATATATTTGGCCATGTGGTGCTAATGATCCGTGGAAATTGAGTACTTTCCAAACTTTCATACTACATTCCTTCTTCTTTTTATTTCTCACTGTTGTGAGCTGAATCTGCCATGTTTTACAGTAACTTTTATATCGATTTCTGTATACATTGCATTCATTTGGGTTTAGATAGTACAAAATCTATGTAGTTTATGTTAGTTTGCCAAAATTATGGGATCTACACCAGTTTCTGTTTAATTCGCAGAAATCGAGGCATTTTACAGCAATTCTACAGAAGGTCGGAAAAGCTCAGAAAACCACTACAGAAGTCCAAGGTCAAAGCAGCGGAACCAGTCTAAGAGTCAAGGCTAATCGATCTCGAGTAGGCCTTACTCGACCTAGACGAGCATGTCCGAGCAACCTTGGTCGAGCAGAGCCTGATCGAGCAAGCCAGACCAACCCGGCTCCGGACCCTACTCGATCTCGAGGACCACTGGTCGAGATCGACGACACCTCAGCGCCACGCCCGGGGTTGACGAGAAGAAGAGCTGGTCGACAAGCCGAGGACGGAACCGAGGACGACCAGGCAGCACTCGCTGCCAACGACTCGACTCGCTGCAGCGGACCGCTCGCTACCGTGGAAAAACTCGCTGCCAGCGGAAGAGGCAACTCGCGGAAGCGGAAAGGAAGAACACTGCTCTAGTCGATCTCGAGGACCCTTTGTCGAGGTCGACGAGCGCCTGAGTCCAGATCCGAGCTTGCCGAGTAGAGCAACCCGAGGAAGCCTAGTCGACAGAGCCATCCTACTCGATCTCGACCAAGCTTTGTCGAGGTCGACGAGCCCTGTGAACCAAGTCCGAGCCACATCGAGCAGAGCTAGCCGAGAGGTCCAGTCGACGAACCTTCCTTGTCGAGGTCGACGAGCCGTGGTCAATCTCGAGTAGACCCGTTTCCAGCAACTTCTCGACGAAGACCTGTCCGACAAGAATTGGCATTCCTTGGGCACGAAGGAAGTCGATTCTATCCTAATCCATCAAGTTCTATCCAAGGAGACAAGATCTATCAAGACATGAAGACTTACCCTATTTAGTTTTATCTTTCCCTTTCAGATTTATTTCCATAAAACAATTTATTTATCCTTTCAAGTTTTAGATATAATTTTAGATAGAGATAGATATCTTCTTTCCTAGAATAGCTAGGGAATGAAGCCTATAAATAAGGCCCTAGGGGGCTCAATTTTATTCATTCCAAGTCAGAGACAATTAGTTAGTTCCACAAAGAAGTTTAGGAGTTCTAAGGTTTTTAGGGTTTTGGCTTTCTGCGAAAGTTGATTGCCATGATTGTAAAAGGCTTTGAATTTAGTTTTAATGCAAGTTTCTTTTCATCAATCAATGTCTGCAATTGCGATGAGGCGTGAGTTGTCCACCCACTTCTGGGGCTGGGGTGAGCCCGACGGTGGCCATGTGAGGCGATGCGATAAATGTCAGATCTTTTTGTGCGATTCATCTTCTATCCCTATGAGCATGATTCTTTTGCGAGAGTTGAAGGTGATCCTTGTTTGTGTTATTGAATCGAAAGTGATCTTAATGCAACTTGGGTTAATTATGTGAAAAAGGGTTAGTAACAATTAGGGTTTATGCGAAAGCCTCTATATGCCTATTTGTTAATGACGAAAGTTATTTGATGGAAAGCATGATCTTTGGTGCCTTTATGTGTTACTTTGCATGGTTATCGTTGTGGTGTTGAAACTCTGGCTTTGGAAGTCTTTTAATATATTGAAGTTTATTTCTGTCGAAAATCTGCGTTTGTCTTTAATTTTGCAAATTTTAAGTTTTCTGTATTCTTTGTCGAGATAGAACAGAAGCTCGTCGAGATCGAGTTGCATCTAGTCGATCTCGAGTAGGTCCAGTCTTAGTCGAGTTGAGTTTTCTGCTTTTGTCATCGATTTTCAAGTTTCTGTCTTTGCATGTCTTGTCGATCTCGAGTACCTGTTGTCGAGATCGAGTAGAGCTTTGTCTGTCGAGTTGTTTGCTTTCGTTTCTGTTTTTTGTTTTTACCACTTTTCTTGTCGATCTAGAGGACAGCTTACTCGAGATCGAGTAGCTTCTGTGTCCTCGTTTTATTTGCTTTTCTTTTTTGCTTTGCTTTGCTTTATTTCATGCTTTGTTCTTGTCTTTATGTTTTAGTTGCCCTTGCCGGGTTTATTTGTTTCTTTCCTTTCTGTGTTTCTGTCCTTTCTGCTGCTTCTGTGAGAATTTACAGCTACCTGAGAACTGCTGACGTGCTTCCTCGTGGATTCGATCCTGACTATTCTCTTACTATAACGGGAGGAAGTCTTGTATTTATTTGCTGAGACAGGGAAGTCAGTCTGAACCTTATTTTTATATTTATTTCAATACTCGATTTACTCCTGCAAACAACAAATTGGCGCCGTTGCCGGGGAAGCTATCAATCGCGCCTTAGGTAGTCAGTTCTCACTGTTTCTTTGAGTTACTTTTCAGGTGTATCCGTCGTTCTGGTCAAACACCTGAGTTTGACAGCTTAGACGAACCGGAGCGCTACCTACACATCCACTCTAAACTCAAAAGGATCATGGCGGCCGCTGAAGCACAGGAACAGCTGGTCGCTAGGCTTACCAGGGAATTGGCCGCAAAGGATGCTGCTATCGCCGTTAAAGATGCTGCTATCACCGCTGAGAGAGCAGCAAGGGAACAAACACAGGCTGAGCTTGCCCAATATCCAACCACGGTAGAGGACTACATGCACCCAACTCTCGTCGTGCCTGAATCGGCTATTCTAATCCCTCATAACTCTTTTGAAATTCGCACTCAATTTCTTATAGAGCTGAAAAATAATGCCTTTTATGGTAGATTTGATGAGTGTCCTCTTGAACATATTACAAACTTTTCTTACATGTGCCTTACTATTGCTGAAGGTACAACCCTGGAATATGTCAAGATGAAATCTTTTCGCTGGTCTCTCGCTGGGCCTGCACTGAAATGGCTGGAAGGGCTGAAAGCAAGATCACTCACAACCTGGGCCCAAGTAGAGCAAGAGTTTCTGAACAAATTCTTCCCACCCGCCAAAACAGCACATCTCTGCCAGAGAATCACCGCCTTCAAACAGAAGCAAGGGGAACCGCTGGCAAAGGCATGAGAGCGCTACAAGGAACTTCTGCGATCTTGCCCTACACATGGACAGCCACCCTACGTCATTCAGGAGATCTTCTTCAACTCTCTTGATCAAGTCACAAAGGATAGAATCAACCATTATACTCGCTATGAGTATCTGACAATGCCGCCAAGTGACGCATGGGGTGTGCTAGAGAAGCTCACCAACTACGACAACAAGTATGGGTCTACTGCAACCTATGAAGAGAACCCATACGCTAGGCCAGCACCATCCATGCCCCTATATGAGCCACCTAAGGAGATTGATCCTGATGTTAGGGAGCAATACTACGGAGACCAGAATAAGAAGCTCATCAAGCAAGTAAAGTATCTCTCTGTCAACCAGCCTTGCATTGAATGCGGATCGCAAAGGCACACCACTCCTGAGTGCCCACACGCAGAACAAGTCAGGATGGCAGAGCATCATGAGGATGTAGCTTACGCAAGGGGTCCTAGTGGTTACATGGGGGACAAAAGGTTTCAACAACCACAATAGAACCAAGGTGTCCCTAGGAATCCCCCACCCTACAGAGCTCCAGGACATCCGGAAAGGGAGCAGAAAAAGGATGATATACAGACAGTCCTGGAGGAAATACGGAGGAACCACTCAGAGACTAGGCAATCTTTCAACTCCGTCTATACTCAGATGTAAGGTGTCAACTCTAGGTTTGGGGAAATTGATATCTGGCGGAAAACAGTTGATACACAGATTGGTCAGCTAGCAGCGGGAATCCCCAGATAGTCAGGTGCGCTCCCTGGATCTTCAGAAAAAAATCCTAAGGGAAAGACTGGACACATCGCTGCTATAAAACTCAGAAGCGGCCATCAACAACAAGAGCCAGAGGTCGGAAAGCAGCAGAACGACGAGGAACAGCAAGTCGATCTCGACAAAGCCATGGTGGACCTCGACAAGACCCTCGTCGACCTCGAGGAGACACTTCTAGAATTTTCTACTGCACCACACAGCAACTCGACTGGGCCCAATCTGGTCGATGTCGACAAAGGCCTTGTCGATGTCGAGGAGCCCCTGGTCGACATAGAGAAGTCTGCAGCACCTCCGACGTATGTTCTGGCTCCGAATGAGAAAAAAGAAACTGTCTTTCCCCACAAAATCTCTAAAGGACCCGGCAGAGAAAAAGTTTCAGCGCTTCATCAAGATGCTTCAGAAGCTCAACGTCACCATCCCCTTCGCAGAAGCTCTCAATGAAATGCCATCTTATGTCAAGTTCCTGAAGGAGATTCTGAGCAAAAAGCGATTGATGGCTGAAATCACAGAGGAGTGCAGCCATCTGGACATATTGGAGAAGAGGTCGGATCCAGGTAAGTTTGCTATAACTATTGGATTTGGTCCATACAAAATTAATGCCCTATGTGATCTTGGAGCTAGTGTGAGTATAATGCCTTTAACAATTTGGTCCAAGATTAAGATAGGTTCCTTGGAGCCTGTGGATGCTAGACTTTACATGGCCAACAACACGGTGGTCATCCCCACAGGCATGGTGGAAAATGTCCCAGTACAAGTAGGTAAATTCTTCGTCCCTGCTGATTTCTTAATAGCTGATATGCAAGAAGATCATGCTTGTCCAATTATCTTAGGAAGACCATTCTTGGCGACGGTGGATGCCAACATAAGCGTTAGGAAAGGAGTGTTCACCTTCAACATCAGCGATGAGGTAATTGATTATTCCTTTAATAAAACTGAAAGGCATACAGGTCCAATGGAAGAGGTCAAATCTATCTCAGCTGGCTACATCACCTGCGGGGAACCCAAGGTCAGAAATATGACCCCTGAGGAGCTGGAAAAGAGGGACATGGAAGCCCAGGTGGAGGAGATCATGGCAATCCTCAAGGAGGAAACAGAGAATCCAATCGACACAGACCAAGGTGTAAGTCGTTGTGGATTCATTATTTTTCGGATGCCTTGACAGCGACTAAGTATGGGGTCAAGATCGACCAAGGCTCCTCGACATCGAGTAGAGCCCTAGTCGATCTCGACCAGACCAAGGAGCCTCCACCAGCACCAGCGTCGTCGAGCAGTGAACCAGAGGAGCCACCCTACTCGACCTCGAGTAGACTTGTCGAGGTCGACCACCAGTACCCTACTCGGCCTTCTTCGACGCTGAGACAACCAGAGTCAGGACCAGCCTCGTCGATCTCGACCAAGCTTCTCGAGGTCGACCACCAATCGGGGAGCCCAGATCCTTCTTCGTCAATGACGAAGCCACCAGGAGGAGAAGGCTACTCGAGATCGAGTAGCCTTGTCGAGATCGACAAGCCCACATCTTCCTCGACGGCACCTCCCTCGATGCTGCAGACACCAGGAGCAGAATCCTTGTCGAGGTCGACCAGCCTTGTCGATGTCGACAAGCCTTGTTCTTCCTCGACTTCTGAATCTTCGAACCGACCACCACCAGAACCTGCAGGCTTGTCGAGATCGACTAGCCCTAGTCGAGATCGACCAAATACAGTGGTTCCCGATTCCGTCTCTACGAAGGTAAGCCAAGGTATGGATCTTTCTTCTCCTATTTCCATTAAAGATTTATCTATACATGGGAGAGGTCTGCCTTGGTATGTGCGATTGTGCAGGATTTCCAATGATGAGCCTAAGGAGTATGAAGTTGGAGACAAGCTCTATGTCTCTAAATCAAAAGATCATTGGTTTCCTAACAAATTCAACAAGAAGCGGATGGGACCGTTCGTGGTGAACAAGATCCATTCTAGAGGATTATAGCTAATGGACAAAAATGGAGTCCTATTTGAAGCCCAAGCTACATGGGCCCTAGAGATACCACCTTGAGCATTAATGGAAAGTCGGCCTAGCGACTATAAAATCTAGAGCATGTACATAGACTTTTTAGGACTTTTTGAGACTTTGTTTTTTGTTTTTGGTTTTGAACACTTTTAGTTATGCTATTATGGGTATATGTCTTCTACTTTTCAGGTCAATCAATAGAACCAAGTCTTACTCGGCCAGGAGGTGCTCCCTTCGAAATTTTGAGGCCCTGCACACCTGTCTTGTGAGTTTCTTTCTTTACCCTTACCTTGTTTTTTATACAATGAGGACACTGTAATATTTAAGTCGGGGGTGGGGGAAGGGCTTAATTTATGCATATTTGATTTATTTGACATGACTTGTGCATTATTTCTTTGAATTGCTACATGGCTATTTTGGAATGCATTATTTATTTATGTGCTTATATGCATGTTTTCCAAAAATGAGAAAAATGACCCCCATTGAAATTTTTGAAATAATGTCATGGAAGCTTATATTGAACTCGACGATGCAAAATTGAATTCATTAGAGATATAGCATGAAATTGCCTAGTAAAGGGAAGTCACAATGAAGTGCATATTTTCTTGAAAACCATGAAAAGAGGTAAATTTGAAGTTGCTTTTGACACGTTGCATGATAAGATGATGGAGGACTTTATATTTCCATATAATGCTCATATGTTTATATTCCTAGCCTTACCTATGCTTATGCATCACAAAAGCCATAATATGCCTTATTTCATATATTGCTCCACATGATCCAAATATTCCCCATTCTTTACCTTATCCGGGGATTATGTTGAGAATGATGTTACATTATGAAGATGTCATATGGTTTTTATGTTGTGGTGTTCATTATTGGAGTTTGGAAGGAAATTGTTTGATTATATGGAAAATTTAATGAGTGAAAGAAAATCCAATCACCTCAGGAGATAAAGGTAGATTGACCCTGCTCTCTGAGATAATAGTTTGGAGAGATGGGACACATTGTGAGGAGTCCAAAGCACTAAGTATCCGGGGCCATTCATGACACCCATGTTTGCGACTCGCGAGAAGGCAGTGCTAAGGTTAGAGAGGTAAAAGCATTATTACTGAGAAAAACATTATGAAAGGTGATGAGTCAAATGGAAGAAGGAATGTGGAAAATCAATTTGGAAAATACTCCATTTCCCCGGATCAAAAGCACCACATTGCCAAATATTGCCCACTTTTAGCCTTTTACCAATCTACTCCTTCATGAGCTTAAATTAAAGTCTTCTTGATTATCAATGCTTTGTCATATGAATTATTTTTGCATAACCCTCCTTTTGTGAGTAGATGTTGCTTTTACATATTTGCACGTGCATGAATCTGTGACACTAGTACCTTTTCGAGGATGGTAATTGATTGCAGGGACATATAAGAATGAATCTAAGATGTTGAGAGTCTGAATTCTTCCCCTGAATGACAAATAAAAGTATTGCTTGAGGACAAGCAAGCTTAAGTATGGGGTGTTTGTTGTGAGCTGAATCTGCCATGTTTTACAGTAACTTTTATATCGATTTCTGTGTACATTGCATTCATTTGGGTTTAGATAGTATAGAATCTATGTAGTTTATGTTTATTTGCCAAAATTATGGAATCTACACTAGTTTCTGTTTAATTCGCAGAAATCGAGGCATTTTACAGCAATTCTACAGAAGGTCGGAAAAGCTCGGAAAACCACTACAGAATTCCAAGGTCAAAGCAGCGGAACCAGTCTAAGAGTCAAGGCTACTCGATCTCGAGTAGGCCTAACACGACCTAGACGAGCATGTCCGAGCAACCTTGGTCGAGCAGAGCCTGATCGAGCAAGCCAGACCAACCCGGCTCCGGACCCTACTAGATCTCGAGGACCACTGGTCGAGATCGACGATACCTCAGCGCCACGCCCGGGGTTGACGAGAAGAAGAGCTGGTCGACAAGCCGAGGACGGAACCGCCGACGACCAGGCAGCACTCGCTGCCAGCGACTCGACTCGCTGCAGCGGACCGCTCGCTGCCGCAGAAAAACTCGCTGCTAGTGGAAGAGGCAACTCGCGAAAGCGGAAAGGAAGAACACCGCTCTAGTCGATCTCGAGAACCCTTTGTCGAGGTGGACGAGCGCCTGAGTCCAGATCCGAGCTTGCCGAGTAGAGCATCCCGAGGAAGCCTAGTCGACAGAGCCATCCTACTCGATCTCGACCAAGCTTTGTCGAGGTCGACGAGCCCTGTGAACCAAGTCCGAGCCACATCGAGCAGAGCTAGCCGGGAGGTCTAGTCGACGAAACTTCCTTGTTGAGGTCGACGAACCGTGGTCGATCTCGAGTAGACCCGTTTCCAGCAGCTTCTCGACGAAGACCTGTCCGACCAGAATTGGCATTCCTTGGGCACGAAGGAAGTCGGTTCTATCCTAATCCATCAAGTTCTATCCAAGGAGACAAGATCTATCAAGACATGAAGACTTACCCTATTTAGTTTTTTCTTTCCCTTTCAGATTTATTTCCATAAAACAATTTATTTATCCTTTCAAGTTTTAGATATAATTTTAGATAGAGATAGATATCTTCTTTCCTAGAATAGCTAGGGAATGAAGCCTATAAATAAGGCCCTAGGGGGCTCAATTTTATTCATTCCAAGTCAGAGACAATTAGTTAGTTCCACAGAGAAGTTTAGGAGTTCTAAGTTTTTTAGGGTTTTGGCTTTTTGCGAAAGTTGATTTCAAGGATTGTAAAAGGCTTTGAATTTAGTTTTAATGCAAGTTTCTTTTCATCAATCAATGTATGCAATATCGATGAGGCGTGAGTAGTCCACCCACTTCTGGGGCTGGGGTGAGCCCGACGGTGGCCATGTGAGGCGATGCGATAAAGGTCAGATCTTTTTGTGCGATTCATCTTCTATCCCTATGAGCATGATTCTTTTGCGAGAGTTGAAGGTGATCCTTGTTTGTGTTATTGAATCGAAAGTGATCTTAATGCAACTTGGGTTAATTATGTGAAAAAGGGTTAGTAACAATTAGGGTTTATGCGAAAGCCTCTATATGCCTATTTGTTAATGACGAAAGTTATTTGATGGAAAGCATGATCTTTGGTGCCTTTATGTGTTACTTTGCATGGTTATCGTTGTGGTGTTGAAACCCTGGCTTTGGAAGTCTTTTAATATATTGAAGTTTATTTCTGTCGAAAATCTGCGTTTGTCTTTAATTTTGCAAATTTTAAGTTTTCTGTATTCTTTGTCAAGATAGAACAGAAGCTCGTCGAGATCGAGTTGCATCTAGTCGATCTCGAGTAGGTCCAGTCTTAGTCGAGTTGAGTTTTCTGCTTTTGTCATCGATTTTCAAGTTTCTGTCTTTGCATGTCTTGTCGATCTCGAGTACCTGTTGTCGAGATCGAGTAGAGCTTTGTCTGTCGAGTTGTTTGCTTTCGTTTCTGTTTTCTGTTTTTACCACTTTTCTTGTCGATCTCGAGGACAGCTTACTCGAGATCGAGTAGCTTCTGTGTCCTCGTTTTATTTGCTTTTCTTTTTTGCTTTGCTTTGCTTTATTTCATGTTTTGTTCTTTGCTTTATATTTTAGTTGCCCTTGCCGGGTTTATTTGTTTCTTTCCTTTCTGTGTTTCTGTCCTTTCTGCTGCTTCTGTGAGAATTTACAGCTACCTGAGAACTGCTGACGTGCTTCCTCGTGGATTCGATCCTGACTATTCTCTTACTACAACGGGAGGAAGTCTTGTATTTATTTGCTGAGACAGGGAAGTCAGTCTGAACCTTATTTTTATATTTATTTCAATACTCGATTTACTCCTGCAAACAACACTCACCTTTCGCTCATTCGCTCAATGCTTTTTTTTTCAATATTATGTTTTTACCTCTCTAACCTCAGCACTCCCTTCTTGCGAGTCACAAACATGGGTGTCATGAATGACCTCGGATACTTAGTGCTTCAGACTCCTCACCCGTGTGTCCCATCTCGCCAAACTATTATCTCAGCGAGCAGGGTCAATCTACCTTTATCTCCTAAGGTGACCGGATTTTCTTTCACTCATTAAAATGTCTATATAATTGAACTTTCCTGCTATACTCCATATATGATAATAACAACACAACAACCATATAACAATCTCCATAATGTCGCTTTCATTCTCAACATAATCTCCGGATAGGAATTAAGGTAAAGAATGGATAATATTTAGATCATGTGGACGAAATATGAAATACGGCATAGTATGGCTTTTATGATGCATAAGCATAGTTAAAGGCTAGGATATAAACAATTAGAGCATTGTATGGAAAATATAAAGTCTTCCATCCTTTTATCATCCAACATGTCAAAAGCAATATAAAATTTTACCTCCTTTCATGGTCTTCAATAAAAATATGCACTTCATTGTGACTTCTCTCTACTAGGCAATTTCATGCTATATATCTCATTTATCCAATAATGCATCGTCGAGTTCAATAAAGCTTCATGACACTTATTCAAAAAAAAATCGAATGGGAGTGATTTTTCGAACTTCGGAAAATAACATATAGGCACATAAATCTAATATGGAATCCAAAGTAGCCATGTATAAGCAATTCTTAAAAATATGCACACATAATGTCAAATAAAGTCAAATATGCATAAAGTAAGCCCTTCGTCAGAAATCGAGTGGCATTGCTTTTGTAGACCTTCGTTGGTTTCTAGGGACCTGGTTGGTATTGACCTTTATTACTCGATATCGAGTGAGTCCGCTGATTCTTTGTTTGTACCTACAAAAAAATTTAGAAAAGAAATACCCATAATAGAAAAACTTAAAAATAATGTCCAAAAACGAAAAACGAAAAACCAATATCCAAAAATTCAAAAACTAAGTCCTTTATTTACAAGCTCTAGACTTTATAGTCGCTAGGCCGACTTTCTTCATTAAGCTCAAGGTGGCATCTGCAGGGCCATGTAGCTTGGGCTTCAAACAGGACTCCATTCTTGTCCATCAGTTGTAGTCCTCTGGAATGGATCTTGTTCACCGTGAAAGATCCCATCTTCTTCTTTTTGAACTTATTAGGGAACCAATGATAATTTGATTTGGAAACATAGACCTTGTCTCCAACTTCGTATTCCTTAGGCTCATCATTGGAAACCCTGCATAAGCGCACATACCAAGGCAAACCTCGCTTATGTATAGATAAATCTTGAATTGAAATATGAGAAGAAAGATCCATACCTTGGCTTACCTTTGTAGATTTGGTGTCATTCAACTCGTGAGGATCTGGTCGATATCGAGTGATGTTAGTGGATATCGACTGCTGCTTTTCTGGTGGAGTTTCAGTCCATGTAGACGAAGACAGGTCGATTTGGGGTGGTCGATATCGACCAATAGTGGCCGATATCGAGTTGTGCTGCTTGATTTCCGCTGGCTTCGTCTCAGGAGGTGAAATCGACTCGACTTGAGGAGGTCGATATCGACCAAGGAGGGTCGATATCGAATTCTTCTGTGGCCCAGTTGACTCCGTTGCAGAGTATTGGTCGATTTCGACCCCATACTTAAGACCTGGCAAAGCATCCGAAAAATAGTTAGTCCATATCGACTTACCTTTGTTGATGTCAGGTGGATTTTCTGTTTGTTCGTTCATGATGGCCATGATCTCCTCCACACGTACTTCGATATCCCTCTTTTCCAGCTCCTCAGGGGTAATATTTCTTACCTTAGGTTCATCGCAAGTGATATATCGGCCTTATATGGACTTGACCTCTTCCTTGAGACTTGTATGCCTTTCTGTTTTATTAAAGGAATACTCAATTACCTCACCGCTAATGTTGAAAGTGAGTACTCCCTTCCATACACTTATGTTGGCATCCAGTGTCGCCAAGAAGGGCCTTCCTATAATGATTGGACAAGCAGGGTCCTCCGCCATAACAATGCATGTAGGGATGACAACCGTGTTGTTCTCCATTTATAAATTTGCATCCACGGGTTCTAGAGCACCTATCTTAACTTTGGACCATATAGATAGAGGCATAATACTCACACTGGCTCCCAACTCACATAAGGCATTAAACTTGTACTGACCAAATCCAATGGTTATAGAAAACTTACCCGGATCTTCTTAAGGAACTTGATGTAGGATGACATCTCATTAAGAGCTTCTGTGAAGGGTATCGTGACATTGAGCCTTTGAAGCATCTTGATGAAACGCTGGAACTTCTTTTCTGCTGGATCATTCAAGGATTTCGTCGGGAACGACAACGTTTTCTTCTTCAGAGGTGATGATGTCAAAAGGAGGAGGTCGATATCGACTGGCGTCTGGTCGATATCGACTTGACTAGTTGATTTCTAGGCTAGCGGGGCATTTTAGTCGATATCGAGTGGGGACAGGTCGATATCGACTGGTTTGGTAGATATTGACTCGTCTCTAGCTCCTTCCTCCTCCGTCGTTTGCTCGATCGTTTACATCTGCCGCCCACTCATTAGGTTCATGGCAGCCACATGTCCTATAGATTTAGTCTTAGGATTAGGTTTAAAGGATCCATGGAGCGTACCTAATTGTTTAGGGACAGATGTTGCTAGCTGACCAATCTGTGTCTCAATCGATTTCTGCCAGATATCGATTTCTCCAAGCCTAGAGTTGACACCATGCATCTGAGTGTGGATGGAATTGATAGATTGATTGGTGTCTAAATTATTCCTCTGCATCTCCTAAAGAATTGTCTGTAGGTCATCTTTTTTACCTTTTTTGTCAGGGTGACCAGGAGCTCTGTAAGGCGAGGGATTCTGATACTGGGCTAGCGATAATAGCTCCAGTTCTGGTTCTGTGTTGTCCTGAGTAATGTCCCCCTGCATACCTTACCTCTTCGTAGGATTTTGCTTGATGTGCTTGATCGACGTGTGGGAACGCAGTGGTGTTGTGCTTTACGGACCCACATCCCAATCAAGGGTGATTTTTAGATAAGAATTTAACTTGTTTGGTAAGAGGGCATACCTGGTCATTCTGGAATCGCTCCCTGACGTCTGGATCAATCTCCTTCGGTGGCACACACAATGGCATAGATGGGGTAGGCCTTTCATACATTTTGTCAGAAGAGGCCGCAGAAGTCCCATATGTGTTGTCGTAGTTGGCCAAAGTTTCAAATACCTCCCAAGCATGGCGTGGAGTGTATTCGAGATACCCGTAGGCGGTGTAGTTGTTGATCCAATCCTTAGTACGCACATCCAGGCAACTGAAGATGATCTCCTGGATGACGTAAGGCGGCATTCCATGCGTAGGTCAGGATTTCAGAAGCCTCTTGTAGCGTTTTCAAACCTGTGCAAGTGTTTTCCCTGGATTCTGTCTGAAAGTCGTGATCTGTTATCTAAGAGGAGTTGTCTTTGCAGGAGGAAAGAAGTTGTTGAGGAACAAGTCCTACAGTTCGTTCCATGTGTGGATTGATCGTGCAGGCAATCCTTGAAGCCACTATTGCGCTATTCCTACAAGGGTTAACGAAAAGCCATTAGTTTTAGATACTCCAGATTAGCAGCATCTGCTATAGCTTCACATAAGTGTATAAAAGTGGTGACATGCTCTAAAGGACATTCATTGATTCTTCCCCTAAATTGACTCCTCCTAATTTTAGTAATAAAAGAATGACGAATTTCAAAATTAATAGTGGGAAGAACGATCGGCGATTTTGGAACTTCTAGAGTAGGATGCAGATACTCCTTTGCATTGGCTGGGATATGCCCCATCTTCTCCTCAAGTTGCCTCCTCGCATTAACCTCGCGATCTACCCTTGTCTCCCACCTCAGCTGGTTTTGTGTATATTCCGCCTCTCGTTGGACGTGTTCTGCTTCTCTAGCGGTGAATTCCTCTATCCGTAGGCGGAGTTGCTCAAGTTCTTGTGCTGGTGTGAGCTGGACGACATTCTCGTTGACTTGTGATATGAGTCTTCTCTTAAGCCTTAGCTGAAGATGAAAGAATCGCTCAGGCTCAAGAATTGGGTCTATGGGTGTGCGATCAGTTCTTCGCCTGCACCTAAAAAACAAGAACAAAAAGAACCAAGGAAAAAGAAATTAAAAAGCAAAAAGAAGAGTATGAAATATAAATAAATATAAAAGAAGGGCTCGATTGATTGCTTCTCCGGCAACAATACCAATTTGTTGTTGCAGAAGGATGTGTCAGGTATGAAATATAAATAAATATAAAAGCAAACTGACTCCCTGTCTTAAGAAATAAATATAAGACTTCCTTCCGTTGTAGTAGAAGGCAGTCAGGATCGATCCACGAGGAAGCATGTCAGCGCCCGCCTGTTCTGTCCCAAACATAACACGATTTCGACCCGAAGAGCACTCGATATCGACCTATCTAGTCGATATCGACCACTACATCGACAAGTTTGCAAAACAAAAGAACAGAACGCAAAACAAAAGCAAACACGGTCGATATCAACCAAACCAACTTGATATCGACCTACTATCCGAAGTCGACTACTATGCAGTGTAAAGACGCAACCTTAGAAATGACGGAAAATTGAAATAAGATGGAATATGTGAGAATTAATTCAATAAACTAAAATACTTTCAAGATCAGAGTTTCAACCACTACAACGATAACCATGCAAAGTAACACATAAAGGCATAAATATCATGTTTTTTTTCAAATAACTTTCGTTATTAACAAATATGGAGATAGAGGCTTTCGCATAAACCCTAATTGTTACTAACCCTTTTTCACATATATAATCCAAGTTGTATTCAGATCACTTTCACTTCAATAACAGAAACAAGAATCACCTTAAACGTTCGCAAAAGAATCATGCTCATAAGGATTGAAGTCGAAATTGCATCAAAAGATTGTACCTTTACTGCATCACCTTACATGGCTACCGTCGGGCTCACCCTGACCCTAGAAGTTGGGTGACTACTCGCTCTTCATCATGAATAAACTCATTAAAGATTTGAGGAAAATAAATTGCATTAAATAAACTAAAAGTATTCTTACAACCAATCGAAGCCAAATCCACTCTCAACTTCTCCAACCTCTCTCGGCCATAATGCTCTCTCTCTATCTCTCTCTCTCTCTCTCTGTAACTAATTGTAACTGAAATTGAATGAATAAAACTCAGCCTCTAAAGTCACCCATGTTAAAATCCCAGTGAGTGGAATAGATTTAAATTGCATTTATACTACAAACCAATTTGAGAATGTTCTAGCGTGGAAAGTCTTTGGCAGGAGTAGGCAAGTGATCATGATTCACTGGTGGCTTACTCATAATATAGGGTTTTTCAAATGTTTACACTTGGTATATGTTGAGGAAATATTTGTTTACTGCACTATTTGGTCCTCTTTTGAAAGATTGAGTTGCATCTTATGGTCATTCTGTGTTGGCTACCTATCGGTCTTTTGGTTGGAGGATATTCAAGAAATTGATTGGGTTAATCTATATGAATATAGACTAATTATTTTTTATAAACCGCTACTTGGAACACCTCCCTATTATTATGCAAAGACATTCATAATGATTTCTAATTGGCAATATTACACTCGTTTTCTATCCTTGATTTCCAATTGGAGGGAAGATATTATTTGTTTGAATCAATTCTTCATAACCCCCCCCCCCATTAATCTAGTATTTTCGTTCAACAGATATAGACCTACAAATTGCTTTCACCTCTCCTGTGTGAATATGGTATTCGGTCCAAGTTCTGTTTAC
Organism: Persicaria tinctoria; assembly: GCA_037127255.1. Classification (NCBI taxonomy): domain Eukaryota; kingdom Viridiplantae; phylum Streptophyta; class Magnoliopsida; order Caryophyllales; family Polygonaceae; genus Persicaria; species Persicaria tinctoria. The sequence continues at coordinate 22,442,410 of JBANSL010000004.1, read as the reverse complement.
CATTGGAGATCGTGGAACGTTAATCTCTTTCATGTGTACACTCCTCTATACGTATATATTAACTGTTGTATCTCCTTTCGTTATATCTTGGGACCATCGTCCTTGAATAACCCCCGAAAAAGCCTTAAATATCTTGACAGGGAAAAACTCCACGGGGGGGGGGGGGGGGGGGGGGGGGGGGGGGAAGGGGGGGCAATGGAACCCAATGACGGGGAAAGACAGGATCGGACATTGATGTCCATTTTTTGTGGCATGTTTTATATTGACTTTTATATCGATTTCTATATACATTTCATGCATTTGGGTTAGAATAATACAGAATCTATGTAGTTTATTCTTATTTGCCAAATTATGGAGTCTACACTAGTTTTTGTTTAATTTCGCAGAAATCCGACGCACTTTGGAGCTTAAAGGAAAGTCATGTAGAGGCTAAGAATGGTGCAGCTGGAGAAAATGCAATTTTTCGGTATTCATCATTCCGAGTCAAGTTCTGATGTCTTCATGAGAGTTGTATCCCTCGAAAGGAGCTTTCCAACGCCTGCTTATGTGCGTGAATCGGACGAATGAGGACTCGGGAAAGTGCGTTTAATGTTCAGAGAAGAATGCTGAGAAAGTTGTCGATATCGACCAGACCTACTCGATATCGACCAGATTGTGGTCGAAAATCTCCAGTTCGACTCGGAATGTCCAGCGGACAAGAAGAGAACTCGATAACGGCCAGTTTTGGTGGATATCGACCTATGGCTACTCGAAAATCCTCCCAGTGGCCGATTTCGAGTGACATAACTGAAGTTGAGAAGGTGACTCGATATCGACCGACTTTGGTCGATATCGACCTAATGCCAGTGTCGAGTCCAAGTCAATTTTGAGCTCTATTACAAGTTCTATCCAAAATCCAATGCAGATATTCCCAAGAGAAGATTCCTTACACATCAAGACTTGAAGATTTATGTTTTTATCTTTTTATTTATTCTAAGGGTGGAACAATTAATTACCCTATAGGATTTATCTTGTTTTACCTATTTAGATTTATTTCTTTGCTAGTAGAATGATATCCTTAGATAGAAGATAGATATTCCTTATCTTGATTAGCAAGGATTAAGGCTTATAAATAAAGACCATGGGGCTACTTTTTATTCATTCAATTCTAGAGAGGAGAAGAGGTTGAGAGGGAGAAAGAGAAAGTGGAGGTCGATTGGTAGTTAAGGAGCGAGAGCAAGTTGGCTTCCATCGGTTGTAAGCTTTGTTTAATTTCATTAATGCAATTTAGTTTTCTTTTATTATTAATATCTTTCCTTACGATGAAGAGCGAGTAGTCCACCTACTTTTAGGGTCGGGGTGAGTCCGACGATAGCCATGCGTGTTTGAGGTAAGTATTTGACTTTTATTGTGTTTTGATCATCCACTGCTTTTTATATATTAATTACCTATTCAATAGATATTCAAGTTAACAACTTGGATTGTAAACATAAAATTGGTAGATACAATTAGGGTTTCTTGAAAGAGTTGTCTAATTGTTGGAAAATGTCAAAGCTTGTTCCTTCGATGTGATTGCAAGATTATCGTTATTTATCTTGCCTTATGCATGTTTGGTTATCGTTGTTGCAAACCCCGATCTTGGAAGTTCTCTTTTACATAGTTTATTCTGAAATTCGCAAGCTTTTTATTTTATTTACGTTTTTGTATCTGCTCGATTTCAACCACCTACTGGTCGATATCGACTTCTAATTCTCGATCCCGAAAGATCCCTGCTCGTTTGTGTCTTTACAGGTGCAGGTCGATTTCGAGGAATCGGTCGATATCTTGCTACCTGGTCGATATCGAGTGCCTCTGGTCGATATTGCCTAACATCTGCAGAAGTGCCCAGAATCGAATGAACTGGTCGATATCGACTGCCCTCGGTCGATATTGAGTGGTCCCCTAAGGTCGAAATCGACGTGAGATTTGTCGCTGCCTAGGATACGCTGACACGCTTCCTCGACGATCGATCCTGATTTTCTTTTGCTACATCGGGAGGAAGTCTTGTAATTATTTGCGTGGGCACGAATCTGGTTTGATTTATTTTATTATATTTTGTACTCGATTTCCTCCTACAACAAATTGGCGTCGTTGCCGGGGAAGCAATCATTCGCGCCTTAGGTAGTTAGATCTTACGTTTTCCTTGAGTTTTCTTTTTGAACTGTATGCGCCGTTCTGGTCAACCACCTGAGTTTGACGCCTTAGAAGACCTGGAACGTCTTATACACATCCACTCTAGCCTGAAAAGGATCATGGCAACCTCCGAAACACAAGCCCAGACGATCGGGAGGCTTCAAAGGGAGCTAGAGGCCAACAATGTTGCTCTCGTCGCTGAGAGAGCACACACTGAGCAGGAAGCTGAACGAAGGAGACAGGCAGAGGTTGAGCTTGCCCAATACCCTACCACTGCGGAGGATTACATGCACCCGACTCTTGTCGTGCCTTAATCGGCTTTTCTAATCACTCCTAATAATTTTGAGATTCGCACTGCCTTCTTTATTGAAATTCAAAATAATGCTTTTTACGGAAGGCTTAACGAATACCCTCTTGAACATATTACGAATTTTTCTGACATGTGCCAAACTCTAGCTGAAGGTACTACTCTTGAATATGTTAAGATGAAAGCTTTTCGTTGGTCTCTTGCCGGTCTAGCATTGAGTGGCTTGAATGTCTCCCTACGAGATCCCTCACAACATGGGCAGAGATTAGGAATGCGTTCCTCAACAAGTTCTTTCCTCCCACGAAGACAGCTCTCCTCAGACAAAAGATTACAGCTTTCAAACAATAGCCTGGGGAACTGCTAGCACGAGAATGGGATCGATATAAGGATCTACTGCGATCCTGCCCCACTCATGGGCAGCCACCTTATGTCATTCAAGAGATCTTCTACTATTCTCTTGATCTGTCCGCCAAGGAAAGGTTCAATCAGTTCACATTGTATGAATACCTCACGCACACACCAGTAGAGGCATAGGATACTGTCGAAAGGCTCACCAATTTCGACAATACTTTTGGGGCTCCTGCGAATTACGATGAAGATAGCAACAATTATGCAAGGCCAGCCCTATCCATGCCCCTCTATGAGCCTTCTAAGGAGATTGATCCAGATGTCAAGGATCAGTACTGCAGAGATTAGAATTGCAAGCTCCTCAAGCAAGTCAAGTTTCTTTCTGTCAACCAACCCTGCGTTAAATGTGGCTCATAGCGGCACACCACTCCAGAGTGCCCACATACAAAGCAAGTTGCCCCTAGGAACCAAAGGATCCAACAACCACAGTGGAACCAAGTTGTCCCTAGGAACCCCCCACCATACAGAGGTCCAAGACATCCAGAAAGGAACCAGCGAAAGGATGATCTACAGATAATCCTCGATGATATGAGGAGAAATCAGGCACATCAACAGTAGTCTACAAGCGCCATCCAGACTCAACTCCATAGCCTCAACACACGACTTGGGGAAATGGATATCTGGAAGAAGAACATGGAGACCCAAATGGGTCAACTCGCGCAACAGATTCCAAGACCAGCCGGAAAGCTTCCTAGGCACACAGATCCCAATCCTAAGGTGCAATCCGGACACGTAGCTGCTGTAAAGCTCAGGAGCGGTTGCTATTGTAGGAGGAAATCGAGATTGCAAATTAAAATATGAATAAAGCAAAGCAAACCAGATTCCGTCCCTTGCAAATAATTACAAGACCTCCTCCTGATGTAGTAGTGGGAAGTCAGGATCGATCCACGAGGAAGCGTGTCAGCGGATCCTAGGCAGCAGCGGAATCTCACGGCAGAAGTCGACTACAGATGCTTGATCTCGACTAGGGTTAGTCGACAAAAGATCGGGCAAGTCGAACAGAGCAGCAGCAGCTCCCGGCAGTTGGTCGATATCGAGGAGGGCTTACTCGATATCGAGTAAATATCTTGTTGACGTCGGGTACCTACACACCAGAAGCTACGGTAATCTTGATGATCAAAGGTCAGTAGTCGATATCGACCAGTTTTGGTCGAGATCGAGGAAGCAGAAAGTAAACGAAATAAAATAAAGAACAAATCTTGTAGGATTCGAAATAAACTATATATGAAAGACTTCCAAGATCGGGGTTTGCGACAACAATAACCAAACATGTATAAGGCAAGAATAAAACAGATAATCATGCAAATTGCATCGAAGGATCAAGCTTTCGCCTTTTCCCACAATTAGACAACTCTTTCAAGAAACCCTAATTGCATCTACCGATTTTATGTTTACAATCCAAGTTGTTAGCATGGATCTCCATTAAATGGTAAATAAACACATAACAAGTAGTAGATGTTCAAAACATGATAAAAGTCGGATCTTTACCTCAAACAAGCAGGGCTATCGCCGAGCTCACCCCAACCCTAGAAGTCGGTGGACTACTCGCGCCTCATCGCAATCGCAGACATTGATGTAAAAGAAATAACTTGCATTAACTAAATTCAAAGTCTTTACAATACCGGCACTCCAACTTTCGTTGAACGCCAAAACCCTAAAACCCTTGAACTCCTAAAATTCTCCGTTGAACTACTTCTCTTGGTTCTGAATTGAAATGGATGATTAGAAAATCCAGCCCCTAGGGCTTTATTTATAGGCTTCCAACCATTTCTAATCAAGGTAAGAAATTATATCTATATCTATATCTATTTATCTACTTACTTAAAGATAAAATAATGGAATAAAGGAAATAAATCAACTAGGACTATATCTAATTTGTGGATAAATCCTCCATGGAGTTGATAGATCTTGATAGATCTCGGACTCCTTCGCTCCCAAGTAAGCCCAACTCGACTCGGACAGCCCAACCGCGTAACGCGGTCCAGGAAGGTTCTACTCGATATCGAGTAATTTCCTCGATATAGAGGAACTGTGTCGTCAACTTCGGATTGTTGGCTTGCTCGAGTAACTGGTTCTCGACTTGGCTCGGACAAGTGCTTCTGGTCTTGTCGATATTGAGTAAACTACTCGATATCGAGGAAGTGCTGCTCGATATGTCTAGGTCTTCGACTTCTCGATCAGGTGCTGCCTCCTCGACTCCAGGTATGGCTTTAGGTCTTGTCGATATCGAGTAACTTACTCGATATCGAGTAAGCTTTTGGACTCGGGTTGGCTTTTTCTTCAGTTCCTCGATCAGGCTTCTCCTCGATCATGCTTTGCCTGGACTTGTCGATATCGAGGAAAAGTACTCGATATCGAGTAAGGCTCAGCTTCCGTCTTTGCTTTTTGGTTTTGTCCCGGAATGGCTCCAAATTTTGTAATATTAAACCAAAACTTATGTAGACCTCTATTTCTTGCAAATAAGCATATATTACATAAATTCAACATATTGCCAGCCCGAAATATGCAAAGTGTATAAAATAAGGAGCTAAAATGTGCATTTCAACATGGCTATTTTGGTGGATACCAAATCACCCCATACTTAAGCTTGTTTGTCCCCAAGCAATAACTTGGATGGTCATTCAAGGGAAGAAATCAAAACTCTCAACATCATAGATTCATTCTCATGTGTCCCTACAATTAATTACCATCATCGAAAAGATACTTGTGTCACAAATCCATGCATGTGCAAATAAAAAGCAACATCTACTCACAAAAGGAGGGTAATGCAAAAATAATTTATGTGACAAAGCATTAATAATCAAGAGGACTTTAATTAAGCTCAATAAGAAGTAGATTGGTAAAAGGCTAAAGGTGGGCAATATTTGGCAATGTGGTGCTAAATCCGGGGAAATGCATTACTTCCAAACTTTCTCAACCACATTTCTTCCTCATAAGATCTCTCACCTTTCATAATGCCTTTATCAATAATAAGGCTTTTACCTCTCTAACCTCAACACTGCCTTCTCGCGAGTCACAAACATGGGTGTCATGAATGGCCCCGGATATTTAGTGCTTTGGACTCCTTACATTGTGTCCCATCATGCGGAACTATTATCTCAACGCATGCAGGGTCGATCTACCTTTATCTTCTGAGGTGACCGGATTTTCTTTCACTCATTAAATTTTCCATATATTTCAAACAATTTCCGCCAAACTCCAATAATGATAATAACAACACAACAACCATATAATAATCTCCATAATGTAACATCATTCTCAACATAATTCCTGGATAGGAAATAAGGTAAAGAATGGAAAATATTTAGATCATGTGGAGCAATATGTGAAATAAGGCATATTGTGGCTTTTGTGATTCATAAGCATAGGTAAGGCTTGGAATATAAACAATGAGCATTGTATGGAAATATAAAGTCCTCTATCCTCTTATCATTCAACATGTCAAAAGAAACTTCAAATTTTACCTCCTTCTATGGTTTTCAATAAAATATGCACTTCATTGTGACTTCCCTTTACTAGACAATTTCATGCTATATCTCTAATGAATCTAATTTTGCATCGTCGAGTTCAATAAAGCTTCCATGACACTATTTCTTTGAGCTGTTTACAAGCCTTGGGGGATGTCTTATAGAACTTTGAGTTTTGCAATTATTCAAAAAAATTTAAAATTTTACTCAAAATTTCACCATATAAAACCAAAAACAAGAATAAAACATATAATAATGCTAATGAGCTCTTCCCCCACCCCATACTTAAAATATACAGTGTCTCCACTGTATAAAATAATATAAAAATAAGAGTAAAGGAAGGAACTCACTAAATAATGCGTCGAGGAAGGCAATCCAGGGCTTGTCGAGGAACTGGATAGGTCGATATCGAGTTCTGTACTCAATATCGAGTAAGCTGTCAGCATTGAGTGGAATTTTGAAGTCAAGGAGCCTTCTGACTTGGTCGATATCGAGTTGGCCTACGCGATATCGAGTAAAAATGGGCGGCTCGTCTTGGTCGTTCTCGACTGGCCTAGTCGATTTCGACTATTTTTCAGGGTTTTCTTATTCCACCTTTCGCGATCCTTTTATGCTTGCCGACCTAAAAGTGTTAGATTTCACACAAAGACAAGACTTTCCACATGAAGTATTCTAAACAAAAACCAAAATAAAAAATTCCAATGTCCCAAATATTCAAAATTTTTATATACATGCTCTAGATTTTATAGTCGCTAGGCCGACTTCTACTGTTTGTGCTCAATGACCGTTAATGTGGGGCCCGCTTGTGCTTGGCCCTTCTTCTGGATCATCTAGGTCCTGATTGTAGTATGCAAGCTCAGCTGATAGGTGGTTGCTTGCATAGGCTTCCTTTTCTCCCTTCTTTTTCTTTCCAGCTCTTATTTTCCGCAGATTCTCTCGCCATGGGGCCTTAGCTCCCCTTAAATTATTTATAAATTTCTTAATGGACTGAGGAGGAGTAGAACTCATACCTGAATTTACCTTTTCGGGCCCAAAACAGAAATCTTCGGGCTTAGGGTTGGTCGACATCGAGCAAGATTGGTCAATATCAAGTACAGGGACCCCATACTTAGGCTCTTGGCAAATCTGGTGCTCAGCAGGGGAAGTCGATGTCGACGAAGATTGGTCGACAGCGAGTAAAAGGTTGGTCGACATCGAGGAGTCTTTGTCGATGTCGAGTAGAGTTCTGGTGCCTTCCTCCTTTGTTTGCTTGATCTCGTCCCGTGGTTGCTGATGTTTTTTACATCCAGCCATGAAATTTCCTCTTTTGTAGGGCCAAAAGAGAAATCTAAGACCTCATCGCCTATTATGAAGGTAAGCAATCGCTGTTTGACACTAATCTTCGCATCTGCAGTAGCTAGAAATGGTCTACCAAGGATAATAGGGCTAGTAGGATCTTCAGCACAGTCTATAATAGACCATATCTTCACAACCTTACCTGTAGGGATGACTACTGTATTGTTTTCTATGTATAGCTTGGCACCCACAGGCTCTATAGACCATATCTTCACCTTTCACCAGATTGATAAGGGCATGATGCTCACACTTGCTCCTACATCACACAAGTACTCATATTTATATTGTCCAAATCCCACAGTAACAGAAAACTTACCAGGGTCAGGTCTCTTCTCAGGGAAGTGGAGCACTTTGCATTCGCTGGCGATTTCTGAGATGGATTGCTTGTTGCTCAGGATTTCCTTGAGGAATTTGACATACGTAGGCATCTCTTGTAGAGCTTCTGTAAAAGGAATAGAGACATTCAGTTCTCGAAGCATATTAACAAAACGTTTAAACTTACCTGCAGTGGGATCTTTTAGCGCTTTGGAAGGGAAAGGAAGTGTCTTTTTCTGCTTCGGAGCCAGAACAGATGTCGGCGATGTTGCAGAGTCCACGACATCAGCCAACTTCTCCTCGACATCGGCCAGGGGTTTCTCGATATCGACAACATGTGTCGATCTGGAGTTGTTGGGTTGTGCAGATGAGTCCGAGTTTGGCTTTTCCTCTGTGTCGAGTTGTTTCTTGTCGATATCGACCAAGGTTTGGTCGACATCGAGTTGCTGCTTCTCGTTTTCGAGTTGCTGCTCTGCTTTGGCTTGTTGCTTTCCGACCTCTGGCTCATGTAATTGGTGCCCGCTCCTGAGTTTTACAGCTGCGACGTGTCCGGTCTTTCCCTTAGGATTTGGTTCTGTTTGCCCAGGGAGTTGCCCGGTCGGTCGTGGAATTTGTGCTGCAAATTGACCCATCTGGGTCTCTATGTTCTTCTTCCAGGTGTCCAGCTCCCCAAATCTTGTGTTGAAATTCTGGAGCTGATTATTGATGGCGACTGTAGACTATTGCTGCTATGCATGATTTCGGCGCATCTCATCAAGGATCATTTGTAGATCATCTTTCCGTTGATCTCTCTCTGGATGTCCTGGAGCTCTGTATGGTGAGGGTTCTTAGGGGCACCTTGATTTCATTGTGGTTGCTGAAACCTTTGGTCCCCAATATATCGACTGGGACCCCCTGCATAAGCTACCTCTTCCTGGGTCTCTGCCATCCTGATTTGCTCTGTGTGTGGTGTTGTGAGCCTAATCTGCCATGTTTTACAGTAACTTTTATATCGATTTCTGTATACATTGCATTCATTTGGGTTTAGATAGTACAGAATCTATGTAGTTTATGTTTATTTGCCAAATTATGGAATCTACACCAGTTTCTGTTTAATTCGCAGAAATCGAGGCATTTTACAGCAATTCTACAGAAGGTCGGAAAAGCTCGGAAAACCACTACAGAAGTCCAAGGTCAAAGCAACGGAACCAGTCTGAGAGTCAAGGCTACTCGATCTCGAGTAGGCCTACTCGACCTAGACGAGCCTGTCCGAGCAACCTTGGTCGAGCAAAGCCTGATCGAGAGCCAGACCAACCCGAGCTCCGGAGCCTACTCGATCTCGAGGACCACTAGTCGAGGTCGACGAAGCCCAGACGCCACACCCGGAGTCGACAAGGAGAGGAGCCGAGGACTTCCATATATTAAAAGACTTCCAAGGCCAGGGTTTCAACACCGCAACGATAACCATGCAAAGTAACACATAAAGGCATAAAAGATCATGTTGTCCATCAAATAACTTTCGTCATTAACAAATAGGCATATAGAGGCTTTCGCATAAACCCTAATTGTTACTAACCCTTTTTCACATAATTAACCCAAGTTGCATTAACATCACTTTCGCTTCAATAATACAAACAAGGATCACCTTCAACTCTCGCAAAAGAATCATGCTCATAGGGATAGAAGATGAATCGCACAAAAAAGATCTGACCTTTATCGCATCGCCTCACATTGCCACCGTCGGGCTCACCCCAGCCCCAGAAATGGGTGGACTACTCACGCCTCATCGCAATAACAGACATTGATTGATGAAAAGAACTAACTTGCATTAAACTATATACAAAAGCCTTTACAATCCTGGCAATCAACTTTCGCAGAAAGCCAAAACCCTAAAAACCTTAGAACTCCTAAACTTCTCTGTGGAACTGTGTCTCTTGGAATTGTTGATTGAATCTCTAAAGCTGAGCCCCCTAGGGCCTTATTTATTTCCTTCATTCCCTAGCTATTCTAGGAAAGAAGATATATCTAAAATACTTAAAGATAAATAAATGCTTTAAGGAAATAAATCTATAAAGAAAAGATAAAACTAAATAGGGTAAGTCTTCATCATGTTGATAGATCTTGTCTCCTTGATGATAGAACGTGATGGAATCGGATAGATCTTCGGCCAAATCGACTCCTTCGCGCCCAAGGAATCTCAATTCTACTCTGACAGGTCTTCGTCGAGAAGCTGCTGGACACAGCTCTACTCAACCTCGACCACGGCTCGTCGACCTCGAGTAGCATGGTTCGTCGAGTGGACTCCTCGGCTAGATCTGCTCAATGTGCTCGGACTTGGCTAACTGGGTGCTTGTCGACCTCGAGTAAGGCTTGTCGATCTCGGGTAGGACTGGTCATCGACTAGGCTTCCTCGGGTTGATGTGCTCGACTGGCTCGGACAAGGACTCAGGCGCTCGTCGATCTCGACAAGCCCTAGTCGACCTCGAGTAAGGTGGCTTGCCGACTAGGTCTTCTCGAGTGACTCTCCTCGGCAAGCTCGAATATGGACTCAGCGTCTCGTTGACCTCGACAAAGGGTCCTCGAGATCGAGTTGGGTGGTGTCTTTCCTTTCTGCTTCCGCGGGGTGCCTCATCCGCTGGCAGCGAATTTTTCCGCGGCAGCGAGTGGTCCGCTGCAGCAAGTCGAGTCGCTGGCAGCGAGTCTGGCCTGGTCGTCCTCGGCTTCGTCCTCGGCTCCTCTCCTTGTCGACTCCGGGTGTGGCGTCTGGGCTTCGTCGACCTCGACTAGTGGTCCTCGAGATCGAGTAGGCTCCGTAGCTCGGGTTGGTCTGGCTCTCGATCAGGCTTTGCTCGACCAAGGTTGCTCGGACAGGCTCGTCTAGGTCGAGTAGGCCTACTCGAGATCGAGTAGCCTTGACTCTCAGACTGGTTCCTCTGCTTTGACCAAGGGGGCTCAGTTTTAGAGATTCAATCAACAATTCCAAGAGACATAGTTCCACAGAGAAGTTTAGGAGTTCTAAGGTTTTTAGGGTTTTGGCTTTCTGCGACAGTTGATTGTCAGGATTGTAAATGCTTTTGAATATAGTTTAATGCAAGTTAGTTCTTTTCATCAATCAATGTATGTTATTGCGATGAGGCGTGAGTAGTCCACCTACTTCTGGGGCTGGGGTGAGCCCGACGGTGGCCATGTGAGGCGATGTGATAAAGGTCAGATCTTTTTTGTGCGATTCATCTTCTATCCCTATGAGCATGATTCTTTTGCGAGAGTTGAAGGTGATCCTTGTTTGTATTATTGAAGCAAAAGTGATCTTAATGCAACTTGGGTTAATTATGTGAAAAAGGGTTAGTAACAATTAGGGTTTATGCGAAAGCCTCTATATGCCTATTTGTTAATGACAAAAGTTATTTGATGGACATCATGATCTTTTATGCCTTTATGTGTTACTTTGCATGGTTATCGTTGCGGTGTTGAAACCCTGGCCTTGGAAGTCTTTTAATATATTGAAGTTTATTTCTGTCGAATTTCTGAGTTTTGGTTCGAATTCTGCAATTTATATTTTCCGTCTTTCTTGTCGACATAGAGTAGTGCTTTGTCGAGATCGAGTAAGCTGTGGTCGATCTCGAGTAGGACTTATTTAGGTCGAGTTGTAGTTTTCTCTGTTTTCGTCGATTTCTGTTTTCTGTCGACTAGCCTTTGTCGATCTCGAGTTGACTGTGGTCGAGATCGACGAGCCCTTTGCTTTGCTTTTACTTGCTGCTTTGCTTTGTCTTTTCTGTCTTTGTTTACTTCATTGCTTTTGTTTGTTATTTTCTGCTTTTGTTTCTGTTTGTTTTCTGTGTTTCTGTGCTTCTTTCTGCTATTTTGTTCGTGAGATCTGCTGCTACCTAAGAACTGCTGATGTGCTTCCTCGTGGATTCGATCCTGACTTTTCTCTTACTACAACGGGAGGAAGTCTTGTATTTATTTGCTGAGACAGGGAAGTCAGTCTGAACTCTATTTTATATTTATTTCAATACTTGATTTACTCCTGCAACAACAAATTGGCGCCGTTGCCGGGGAAGCTATCAATCGCGCCTTAGGTACTCAGTTCTCACTTTTCTCTTGAGTGAATTCGCAGGTGTCTGCGTCGTTCTGGTCAAACACCTGAGTTTGACAGCTTAGACGAACCGGAGCGCTACCTACACATCCACTCCAAACTCAAATGGATCATGGCGGCTGCTGAAACACAGGAACAGCTGGTCGCTAGGCTTACCAGGGAATTAGCCGCAAAGGATGCTGCTATCACCGCTGAGAGAGCAGCAAGGGAACAAGCACAGGCTGAGCTTGCCCAGTATCCAACCACGGCAGAGGACTACATGCACCCAACTCTCGTCGTGCCTAAATCGGCGATTCTAGTCCCTGAAAACTCTTTTGAAATTCGCACTCAGTTTCTTATAGAGCTTAAAAATAATGGCTTTTACGGCAGATTTAATGAGTGTCCTCTTGAACATATTACTAATTTTCATGATATGTGCCGTACTCTTGCAGAAGGTACAACTCTGGAATATGTCAAGATGAAAGCTTTCCGTTGGTCGCTCGCTGGGCCTGCACTGAAATGGCTGGAAGGGCTGAAAGCAAAATCAATCACAACCTAGGCCCAAGTAGAGCAAGAGTTTCTAAACAAATTCTTCCCACCTGCCAAAACAACACATCTCCGCCAGAGAATCACCGCCTTTAAACAGCAGAAAGGGGAACCGCTGGCAAGGGCATGGGAACGCTACAAGGAACTGCTACGATCTTGCCCTACTCATGGACAACCACCCTACATCATTCAGGAGATCTTCTTCAACTCTCTTGATCAAGTCACTAAGGACAGAATCAACAATTATACTCGCTACGAGTATCTAACGATGTCACCAAGTGACGCATGAGGTGTGCTAGAGAAGCTCACTACCTACGACAACAAGTATGGGTCTACTGTAACCTATGAAGAGAACCCATACGCCAGGCCAGCACCATCTATGCCTCTCTATGAGCCAGCAAAGGAAATTGATCCTGATGTTAGGGAGCAATACTACAGAGATCAGAATAAGAAGCTCATCAAGCAAGTCAAGTATCTCTCTGTCAACCAGCCTTGTATTGAATGCGGATCGCAAAGGCACACCACTCCTGAGTGCCCACACACAGAACAAGTCAGGATGGTAGAGCATCATGAGGATGTAGCTTACGCAGGGGGTCACAATCGCTACATGGGGGACCAAAGGTTTCAGCAACCACAGTGGAACCAAGGTGTCCATAGGAACCCCCCGCCCTACAGAGCTCCAGGACATCTGGAAAGGGAGCAGAAAAAGGATGATATACAGACAGCCCTAGAGGAAATACGGAGGAACCACTCAGAAACTAGGCAATCTTTCAACTCCGTCTATACTCAGATGCAAGGTGTCAACTCTAGGCTTGGGGAAATTGATATATGGCGGAAATCAGTTGATACACAGATTGGTCAGCTAGCAGCCGGAATCCCTAGACAGTTAGGGACACTTCCAAGATCTTCAGAACCAAATCCTAAGGGAAAGACTGGACACATCGTTGCTATAAAACTCAGAAGCGGCCATCAACTGCAAGAGCCAGAGGTCGGAAAGCAGCAGAACGACGAGGAACAGCAAGTCGATCTCGACAAAGCCGTGGTCGATCTCGACAAGACCCTCGTCGACCTCGAGGAGAAAATTCCAGAATCTTCGTCTGCACCACGCAGCAACTCGACTAGGCCCAATCTGGTCGATGTCGACAAAGGCCTTGTCGATGTCGAGGAGCCCCTGGTCGACATAGAGAAGTCTGCAGCACCTCCGACGTCTGTTCTGGCTCCGACTCAGAAAAAGAAGCTGCCTTTCCCCACAAAATCTCTAAAGGACCCGGCAGAGAAAAAGTTTCAGCGCTTCATCAAGATGCTTCAGAAGCTCAACGTCACCATCCCCTTCACAGAAGCTCTCAATGAAATGCCATCTTATGTCAAGTTCTTAAAGGAGATTTTGAGCAAAAAGCGATCAATGGCTGAAATTACAGAGGAGTGCAGCCATCTGGACATATTAGAGAAGAGGCCGGATCCAGGTAAGTTTGCTATAACTATTGGATTTGGTCCATACAAAATTAATGCCTTATGTGATCTTTGAGCTAGTGTGAGTATAATGCCTTTAACAATTTGGTCCAAGATTAAGATAGGTTCCCTGGAGCCTGTGGATGCTAGACTATACATGGCCAACAACACGGTGGTCATTCCAACAGGCATGGTGGAAAACGTCCCAGTACAAGTAGGTAAATTCTTCGTCCCTGCTGATTTCTTTATAGTTGATATGCAAGAAGATCCTGCTTGTCCAATTATTTTAGGAAGGCCATTCTTGGCGACGGTGGATGCCAACATAAGCGTAAGGAAAGGAGTGCTCACCTTTAACATCAGCGATGAGGTAATTGAGTATTCCTTTAATAAAACTGAAAGGCATACAGGTCCAATGGAAGAGGTCAAATCTATCTCAGCTGGCTACATCACCTGCGGGGAACCCAAGGTCAGAAATATGACCCCTGAAGAGATAGAAAAGAGGGACATGGAGGCCCAGGTGGAGGAGATCATGGCAATCCTCAAGGAAAACACAGAGAATCCAATCGACACGGACCAAGGTAAGTCGTTGTGGATTCATTATTTTTCGGATGCCTTGACAGGAACTACGTATGGGGTCAAGATCGACCAAGGCTCCTCAACATCAAGTAGATCCCTAGTCGATCTCGACAAGACCAAGGCGACTCCACCAGCACCAGCATCGTCGAGCAGCGAACCAGACAAACCGGCCTCGTCGATCTCGACAAGACTTGTCGAGGTCGACCACCACTCGACGGCTTCAGCTTTTGCTTCCTCGACGCTGACGACACCAGAGCCAGGATCGTCGTCGATCTCGACCACCCTTGTCAAGATCGACCACCAGACGAGGAGCCCAGACCCACCTTCCTCGACGACGGCGACTCCAGGACCAGAACCCTACTCGACCTCGAGTAGGCTTGTCGAGGTCGACCACCACTCGGCTCCACCAGATCCGCCTTCGTCGATGAGCAAACCACCAGGAGCGGAACCCTTGTCGAGGTCGACCAGGCTTGTCGACATCGACAAGACCTGTCCTTCGTCGACTTCTGAATCTTCGAGCAGATCACCACCATAGCCTGCAGTCTTGTCGAGATCGACTAGCCCTAGTCGAGATCTACCAAATACAGTAGTCCCCGATTCCGTCTCTGCGAAGGTAAGCCAAGGTATGGATCTTTCTTCGCCTATTTCCATTAAAGATTTATCTATACATGGGAGAGGTCTGCCTTGGTATGTGCGATTGTGCAGGATATCCAATGATGAGCCTAAGGAATATGAAGTTGGAGACAAGCTCTATGTCTCTAAATCAAAGGATCATTGGTTTCCCAACAAATTCAACAAGAAGCGTATGGGACCGTTCGTGGTGAACAAGATCCATTCTGGAGGATTACAGCTGATGGACAAGAATGGAGTCTTATTTGAGGCCCAAGCTACATGGGCCCTGCAGATGCCACCTTGAGCGTTAATGGAAAGCCGGCCCAGCGACTATAAAATCTAGAGCATGTACATAGACTTTTTAAGACATTTGAGACTTTGTTTTTTTGTTTTTGGTTTTGAACACTTTTAGTTTTGCTATTATGAGTATATGTCTTCTACTTTTCAGGTCATGGATAGAACCAAGCTACATTAATACTCGGCCTAGGAGGTGTTCCATTCGACATTTTGAGGCTCTGCACATCTGTCTTGTGAGTTTCTTTATTTACCCTTACCTTTTTTATATACAGTGAGGACACTGTAATGTTTAAGTATGGGGTGGGGGAAGGGCTTACTTTGTGCATATTTGATCATATTTGACATGACTTGTGCATTATTTCTTGGAATTGCTACATGGCTATTTTGGAATGCATTATTTATTTATGTGCTTATATGCATGTTTTCCAAAATTTTGAGAAAAATGACCCCCATTGAAATTTGAAATTTTTGATAAATGTCATGGAAGTGTAATATTGAACTCGACGATGCAAAATTGGATTCATTAGAGATATAGCATGAAATTGCCTAGTAAAGGGAAGTCACAATGAAGTGGATTATTTAATGAAAACCATAAAAGGAGGTAAAATTTGAAGTTGCTTTTGACATGTTGCATGATAAAAGGATGGAGGAATTTATATTTCCATATAATGCTCATATTGTTATAATCCTAGCCTTACCCATGCTTATGCATCACAAAAGCCATAATATGCCTTATTTCAAATATTGCTCCACATGATCTAAATATTTGCCATTCTTTACCCTATCCGGGGATTATGTTGAGAATGATGTTACATTATGGAGATTATGATATGGTGTTTGTGTTGTTATTATCATTATTGGAGTTTGGAAGGAAATTGTTTGAAATATATGGAAAATTTAATGAGTGAAAGAAAATCCAATCACCTAAGGAGATAAAGGTAGTTCGACCCTGCTCTCTGAGATAATAGTTTAGAGAGATGGGACACATTGTGAGGAGTCCGACGCACTAAGTATCCAGGGTCATTCATGACACCCATGTTTGCGACTCGCGAGAAGGCAGTGCTAAGGTTAGAGAGGTAAAAACATTATTATTGAGAAAAAGCATTATGAAAGGTGATGAATCAAATGGAGAAGAAATGTGGAAATTCAAATTGGAAATACTCCATTTCCCCGGATCATTAGCACCACATTGCCAAAATTTGCCCACCTTTAGCCTTTTACCAATCTACTCCTTCATGGTCTTAAATTGAAGTCTTCTTGATTATTAATGCTTTGTCACGAATGAATTATTTTTTGCATAACCCTCCTTTTATGAGTTGGTGTTGCTTTTACATATTTGCACGTGCATGAATCTGTGACACTAGTACCTTTTCGAGGATGGTAATTGATTGCAGGGACGTATAAGAATGAATCTAAGATGTTGAGAGTTTGATTTCTTCCCCTGAATGACAATTAAAAGTATTGCTTGAGGACAAGCAAGCTTAAGTATGGGGTGTTTGTTGTGAGCCTAATCTGCCATGTTTTACAGTAACTTTTATATCGATTTCTGTATACATTGCATTCATTTGGGTTTAGATAGTACATAATCTATGTAGTTTATGTTTATTTGCCAAATTATGGAATCTACACCAATTTCTGTTTAATTCGCAGAAATCGAGGCATTTTACAACAATTCTACAGAAGGTCGGAAAATCTCGGATAACCACTACAGAAGTCCAAGGTCAAAGCAGCGGAACCAGTCTGAGAGTCAAGGCTACTCGATCTCGAGTAGGCCTACTCGACCTAGACGAGCCTGTCCGAGCAACCTTGGTCGAGCAAAGCCTGATCGAGAGCCAGACCAACCCGAGCTCCGGAGGCTACTCGATCTCGAGGACCACGAGTCGAGGTCGACGAAGCCCAAACGTCACACCCGGAGTCGACAAGGAGAGGAGCCGAGGACGAAGCCGAGGACGACCAGGCGAGACTCGCTGCCAGCGACTCGACTCGCTGCAGCGGACCACTCGCTGCCACGGAAAAATTCGCTGCCAGCGGATGAGGCAACTCGCGGAAGCGGAAAGGAAGGACACCACCCAACTCGATCTCGAGGAACCTTTGTCGAGGTCGACGAGACGCTGAGTCCAGATCCGAGCTTGTCGAGGAGAGTCACTCGAGAAGACCTAGTCGGCAAGCCACCTTACTCGAGGTCGACTAGGGCTTGTCGAGATCGACGAGTGCCTGAGTCCTTGTCCAAGCCAGTCGAGCACACCAACCCGAGGAAGCCTAGTCGATGACCAGTCCTACCCGAGATCGACAAGGCTTACTCGAGGTCGACAAGCACCCAGTGAGCCAAGTCCGAGCACATCGAGCAGATCTAGCCGAGGAGTCCACTCGACGAACCATGCTACTCGAGGTCGACGAGCCGTGGTCGAGGTCGAAGACAGCTGTGTCCAGCAGCTTCTCGACGAAGACCTGTCCGAGTAGAATTGAGATTCTTTGGGCGCGATGGAGTCGAGTTGGCCGAAGATCTATCCGATTCCATCACGTTCTATCATCAAGGAGACAAGATCTATCAACATCATGAAGACTTACCCTATTTAGTTTTATATTTTCTTTATAGATTTATTTCCTTAAAGCATTTATTTATCCTTTAAGTATTTTAGATATAATTTTAGATAGAGATAGATATCTTCTTTCCTAGAATAGCTAGGGAATGAAGGCTATAAATAAGGCCCTAGGGGGCTCAGTTTTAGAGATTCAATCAACAATTCCAAGAGACACAGTTCCACATAGAAGTTTAGGAGTTCTAAGGTTTTTAGGGTTTTGGCTTTCTGCGAAAGTTGATTGCCAGGATCGTAAAGGCTTTTGAATATAGTTTAATGCAAGTTAGTTCTTTTCATCAATCAATGTCTGTTATTGCGATGAGGTGTGAGTAGTCCACCCACTTCTGGGGCTGGGGTGAGCCCGACGGTGGCCATGTGAGGCGATGCGATAAAGGTCAGATCTTTTTTGTGCGATTCATCTTCTATCCCTATGAGCATGATTCTTTTGCGAGAGTTGAAGGTGATCCTTGTTTGTATTATTGAAGCGAAAGTGATCTTAATGCAACTTGGGTTAATTATGTGAAAAAGGGTTAGTAACAATTAGGGTTTATGCGAAAGCCTCTATATGCCTATTTGTTAATGACGAAAGTTATTTGATGGACATCATGATCTTTTATGCCTTTATGTGTTACTTTGCATGGTTATCGTTGCGGTGTTGAAACCCTGGCCTTGTAAGTCTTTTAATATATTGAAGTTTATTTCTGTCGAATTTCTGAGTTTTGGTTCGAATTCTGCAATTTATATTTTCTGTCTTTCTTGTCGACATAGAGTAGTGCTTTGTCGAGATCGAGTAAGCTGTGGTCGATCTCGAGTAGGACTTGTCTAGGTCGAGTTGAAGTTTTCTCTGTTTTCGTCGATTTCTGTTTTCTGTCGACTAGCCTTTGTCGATCTCGAGTTGACTGTGGTCGAGATCGACGAGCCCTTTGCTTTGCTTTTACTTGCTGCTTTGCTTTGTCTTTTATGTCTTTGTTTAGTTCATTGCTTTTGTTTGTTATTTTCTGCTTTTGTTTCTGTTTTTTTTTCTGTGTTTCTGTGCTTCTTTCTGCTATTCTGTTCGTGAGATCTGCTGCTACCTAAGAACTGCTGACGTGCTTCCTGGTGGATTCGATGCTGACTTTTCTCTTACTACAACGGAAAGAAGTCTTGTATTTATTTGCTGAGACAGGGAAGTCAGGCTGAACTCTATTTTATATTTATTTCAATACTCGATTTACTCCTACAACAACATGTGGGCACTCAGTAGTGGTGTGCTGCTGTGATCCGCATTCGATGCAAGACTGGTTGATAGAGAGATACTTTACTTGCTTGAGGAGCTTGCGATTCTGGTCTCTGTAGTACTGCTCCCTGACATTTGGGTCAATCTCCTTGGAAGGCTCATAGAGGGGCATGGATGGGGCTGGCCTGGCACAAACATCTTCATCATAGTTTGTTGAAGCCCCATATTTGTGATCGTAGTTGGTGAGCTTGTCGAGTACACCCCATGCGTCAGCTGGTGGCATCGTCAGATACTCATATCGAGTATACTGATTGATCCTATACTTAGTGACTTGGTCAAGAGAATTGAAGAAGATCTCTTGAATGACATAGGGTGGTTGTCCATGAGTAGGGCAATATTGCAACAATTCTTTGTATCGTTCCCATGCTTTTACAAGCGGCTCCCCAGACTTCTGTTTGAAAGCTATAATCTTCTGGCGGAAGAGTGATGTCTTAGCAGGAGGAAAGAATTTGTTGAGAAATTCATGCTCTACTTGAGCCCATGTCGTGAGGGATCGTGGTTTCAGCCCTTAAAGCCACTTCATTGCAGGACTAGCGAGAGACCAACGAAAGGCCTTCATCTTGACATATTCTAGAGTAGTACCTTCAGCAAGAGTACAACACATGCCATAAAAATTGGTAATATGTTCAAGAGGGCATTCATTAAATCTTCCATGAAAAGCATTATTTTTAAGATCAATAAGGAAGTGAGTGTGAATAGCCGATTCCGGCACCATGAGAGTCGGGTGCATGTAATCCTCTACAGTGGTAGGATATTGGGCAATCTCAGCTTCTGCTTGCCTCGTACGCTCAGCTTCCTGTGTAGTGCCTGCTCTCTCAGCGGTGAGAGCAGTATCTTTAGCGGCTAGTTCCCTCCGAAGCCTCTAAATCAACTGTTCTTGTGTTTCTGCGGCCGCCATGGCTCTTTATAGTTTAGCGTGGACTTGTAGAAGGCGTTCCGGTTTGTCTAAGTCGTCAAACTCAGGTGGTTGACCAGAACGGCACATACACCTGCGAAGTAACTCAAAGCAAACGTGAGATTTAACTACCTAAGGCGTGAATGATAGCTTCCCCGGCAACGGCGCCAATTTGTTGTAAGGAGGAAATCGAGATTGCAAATTAATATATGAATAAAGCAAAGCAAACCAGATTCCGTCCCTTACAAATAATTACAGGACCTCCTCCTAATATAGTAGTGGGAAGGCAGGATCGATCCACGAGGAAGCGTGTCAGCGGATCCTAGGCAGCAGCGGAATCTCATGGAAGAAGTCGATTACAAATGCTCGATCTCGACTAGGGTTAGTCGACAGATGATCGGACAAGTCGAACAGAGCAGCAGCAGCTCCCGGTAGTTGGTCGATATCGAGGAGGGCTTACTCGATATCGAGTGAATATCTTGTCGACGTCGGGTACCTGCACACCAGAAGCTACGACAATCTTGATGATCGAAGGTCAGTACTCGATATCGACCAGTTTTGGTCGATATCGACGAAGCATAAAGTAAACGAAATAAAATAAAGAACAACTCTTGTAGGATTCGAAATAAACTATATATGAAAGACTTCCAAGACCGGGGTTTGCGACAACAATACCCAAACATGTATAAGGCAAGAATAAAAGAGAGAATCATGGAAATTGCATCGAAGGATCAAGCTTTCGCCTTTTCCAACAATTAGACAATTCTTCCAAGAAACCCTAATTGTATCTACCGATTTTATGTTTACAATCCAAGTTGTTAGGATGGATCTCCATTAAATGGGAAATCAACACATAACAAGTAGTAGATGTTCAAAACACGCAGGGCTATCGTCGGGCCCACCCCAACCCTAGAAGTAGGTGGACTACTCGCGCCTCATCGCAATCGCAGACATTGCTGTAAAAGAAATAACTTGCATTAACTAAACTCAAAATCTTTACAATCCCGGCACTCCAACTTTCGTTGAACGCCAAAACCCTAAAACCCTTGAACTCCTAAAATTCTCTGTTGAACTACTTCTCTCGGTTCTCAATTGAAATGGATGATTAGAAAATCCAGCCCCTAGGGCTTTATTTATAGGCTTCCAACCCTTTCTAATCAAGGTAAGAAAGTCTATCTATATCTATATCTATTTATCTACTTACTTAAAGATAAAATAATGGAATAAAAGAAATAAATCAACTAGGACTATATCTAATTTGTGGATAAATCCTCCATGGAGTTGATAGATCTTGATAGATCTCGGACTCATTCGCTCCCAAGTAAGCCCAACTCGACTCGGACAGCCCAACCGCGTAACGCGGTCCAGGAAGGTTCTACTCGATATCGAGTAATTTCCTCGATATAGAGGAACTGTGTCGTCAACTTCGGATTGTTGGCTTGCTCGAGTAACTGGTTCTCGACTTGGCTCGGACAAGTGCTTCTGGTCTTGTCGATATTGAGTAAACTATTCGATATCGAGGAAGTGCTGCTCGATATGTCTAGGTCTTCGACTTCTCGATCAGGTGCTGCCTCTTCGACTCCAGGTATGGCTTTAGGTCTTGTCGATATCGAGTAACTTACTCGATATCGAGTAACTTACTCGATATCGAGTAAGCTTTTGGACTCGGGTTGGCTTTGTCTTCAGTTCCTCGATCAGGCTTCTCCTCGATCATGCTTTGCCTGGATCATGCTTTGCCTGGACTTCTTTAGTCGATATCGAGGAAAAGTACTCGATATCGAGTAAGGCTCAGCTTCGGTCTTTGCTTTTTGGTTTTGTCCCGGAATGGCTCCAAATTTTGTAATATTAAACCAAAACTTATGTAGACCTCTATTTCTTGCAAATAAGCATATATTACATAAATTCAACATATTGCCAGCCCGAAATATGCAAAGTGTATAAAATAAGGAGCTAAAATGTGCATTTCAACATGGCTATTTTGGTGGACACCAAATCACCCCATACTTAAGCTTGTTTGTCCCCAAGCAATAACTTCGATGGTCATTCAAGGGAAGAAATCAAAACTCTCAACATCATAGATTCATTCTCATGTCTCCGTACAATTAATTACCATCATCGAAAAGGTACTTGTGTCACAAATCCATGCATGTGCAAATAAAAAGCAACATCTACTCACAAAAGGAGGGTAATGCAAAAATAATTTATGTGACAAAGCATTAATTAAGCTCAATAAGAAGTAGATTGGTAAAAGGCTAAAGGTGGGCAATATTTGGCAATATGGTGCTAAATCCGGGGAAATGCATTACTTCCAAACTTTCTCAACCACATTTCTTCTTCATAAGATCTCTCACCTTTCATAATGCTTTCATCAATAATAAGCATATATTACATAAATTCAACATATTCCCAGCCCAAAATATGCAAAGTGTATAAAATAAGAAGTTAAAATGTGCATTTCAACATGGTTATTTTGGTGGACATCAGTCGTGAACTGCACAAACCAGAGGTCGGAGAAGCGAACGACGGAACTGGACAAGAGGTCAAAATCGACCAAGCCCTGCTCGATATCGACCACCCCCAGGTCGACATTGACCTGTCTGCACCAGCAACCCCGGAATCGACCATAATAGTCAAAATCGACCATAATCAGGTCGATATCGACTGACACCTGGTCGATATCAAGCAGTCCCCTCCAGTCGATATTGACCCGTCTACAGCAACTCCGACAGTTGATTCCACTCTGAAACCAAAGAAGACGCTTCATTTCCCTTCCAAGGCGCTAAAAGATCCCACAGCAGGTAGGTTTAAACGCTTTGTTAAGATGCTTCAGGAACTAAATGTTTCAATTCCTTTTACAGAAGCTCTTCAAGAGATGCTTGCATATGTCAAGTTCCTCAAGGAAATCCTTAGCAACAAGTGATCAGTCTATTATTGTGGGATTTGGACAATATAGATATGAGGCATTATGTGATCTAGGTGCAAGCGTGAGCATCATGCCCTTATCAATCTGGCAAAAGGTAAAGATAGGATCAATAGAGCATGTGGATGCCAAACTATACATGGCAAACAATACAGTGGTAATCCCTACAGGTATGGTTGATAATATCCCTGTCCAGGTTGGTAAGTTATATATCCCCACTGATTTCCTTGTTATAGATTGTTCGAAAGATCCTATTGCCCTATTATTCTTGATAGACCTTTTCTAGCTACTCCAGATGCCAATATCAGCGTCAGGAAGCGATTGCTCACCTTCACGATAGGCGATGAGGTCTTAGATTTCTCTTTTGTTCCTACAAAGGAGGAAATTCCATAGCTGGAGGTGAAGAGCATAGGCGACCACGGGGGTGAGCTGCAGACTTGCCAAGAGCCTAAGTATGGGGTCCCTGTACTCGACGTCGACCATTTCTACTCGATATCGACTCACCCCAAGACCAAAGATTTCTGTTTTGGGCACGAAAAGGTAAGATCAGGTATAATCCCCACTCCTCCTCCGTTCATTAATAAAAATAAGATTTTTAGAGGAGACAAGGCCCCTTGGAGAGCTAACCTGCGTAGGGTTAGGACTGGAAGGAAAAAGAAGGAAGGCAGAGGACTCTATGCAAGAAACCACCTATCAGCAGAGGTTGCATACAACAATCAGGACCAATATGATCCAGGAGAAGGGCCAAGCACAAGAGAGCCCCATATTAAGGGTTCTTAAGCGCGAACGGAGAAGTCGGCCTAACGACTCTAAAATCTAGAGCATGTACATAAAACTTTTGAATTTTCTTTATGACTTTAAAACTTTTGGTTTTGAATACTTCATATGGGAAATCTTGTCTTCTTGTGAAAACTAACATTTTTCAGGTCGAAAAAACGGGGATCGAATGAAAATATCGAGGCAACCTGGTCGATATCGACTGATCTTAGTCGATATCGACCTCTGAGGCGAAATCGACCAGAGCATAGAAGACGAACTGGTCGATATCGACCATATTTACTCGATATCGAGTGAGTTGGTCGATATCGACCCAAGCCCCGATTTCGACCAGCTGATCACACAGAATCTCACGAGAATTGTTGTCGATATATATCGACCTTTACCTGGTCGATATCGACTTCTGGCAATCTACTGCAGCCCTATTTTAACCCTACAACGCGTTATTCGGTGAGTTCTATTGTGAGCTGAATCTGCCATGTTTTACAGTAACTTTTATATCGATTTCTGTATACATTGCATTCATTTGGGTTTAGATAGTACAAAACTTATGTAGCTTATGTTTATTTGCAAAATTATGGAATCTACACCAATTTCTGTTTAATTTGCAGAAATCGAGGCATTTTACAGCAATTTTACAGAAGGTCGGAAAAGCTCGGAAAACCGCTACAGAAGTCCAAGATCAAAGTAGCGGAACCAATCTGAAAGTCAGGGTAACTCGATCTCGAGTTGACCCTAGTCAACATAGACGAGCCTAATCGAGCAAGCCAGACCAACCCGACTCCGGACCCAACTCGATCTCGACAAGCCCTAGTCGAGATCGACGAACCCCAGACACCACACCCGGAGTCGAGAAGAGGACTGATCGAGAAGCCGAGGACAAGGACAGCCCTACTCGATCTCGACGAGCCCTTGTCGAGATCGACAAGACCCACCAAGCAAGTCCGAGTCCTTGCCGAGGAGAAGTTGCTCGACCAGAGAAGATCAAGTCTACTCGATCTCGACGAAGCTTGGTCGAGATCGACAAGCCCCTGAGTCCGGATCCACGCTTGTCGAGAAGCCACCCGAGAGCACCTAGTCGGCAAGACCAACTCTACTCGACATCGACAAGTTCTAGTCGAGGTCGACGAGCACCGTGAGCCAGAGTCCGAGCATGTTGAGGAGAGAAGCCAGCCAAGACCAGTCGACCTAGACTCCTACTCGAGATCGACAAGAGCCTTGTCGAGGTCGACGAAGCTTCCAGAAGTTGTTCGACGCGGCTTGACGAATCCTACTCGGTTTTGCATTCCTTGGGCATGAAGATTTCCGATTCTATCCAAAATCATCAAGATCTACCATGAAGAGAAAGATTCTATCCATTGAAGAGATTTAGATATAATTCCTATTTTAGATTTAATTCTTTTATGTCTTTTATTTATGCTTAAGCAATTTAGATAAAGTTTTAGATATAGATAGATATCTTCTTTCCTAGAATAGCTAGAGAATGAAGGCTATAAATAAAGCCCATGGGGCTCAGTTTTATTCATTCAATTTCAGAGAAAGACAAGTAGTTCCACAGAGACGGTTTAGGAGTTTGAGGTTTTTAAGGTTTTGGCAGTTTGCGAAAGTTGATTGTCGGGATTGTAAAGGCTTTGAATTTAGTTAATGCAAGTTATTTCTTTTCAATCGATGATGTCTGAGTTTGCGATGAAGAGCGAGTAGTCCACCCACTTCTAGGGTTGGGGCGAGCCCGACGATAGCCATGCATAATTGAGGTAAAGATCCGACCTTTATCATGTTTTAAGCATTTTCCTACTTGTTGATGTGTTTATTGCCCGTCTAATGGAGATCCATGCTAACAACTTGGATTATAAACATAAAATCGGTAGAGACAATTAGGTTTTCTTGAGAGAGTTGTCTAATTGTTGGAAAAGGCGAAAGCTTGATCCTTTAATGCGATCGACATGATTATCTGTTTGATTCTGCCTTATGCATGCTTGGTTATTGTCGTTGCGAACCCCGATCTTGGAAGTCTTTTTTACATTAAGTTTAGTCGAAACCCAAAAAGCATTTGTTCTTTATTTTCTTTATTTTTATTCATTTTGTTCCCTGCCCTACTCGATCTCGACCAACTGTGGTCGACCTCGAGTTACTGATCCTCGACCCAGAGTCGCCGTAGCTTACCTGTGCAGATGCTCGACCAGACCAACTCGACTTCGACGAGCCGTACTCGATCTCGAGTAGACCCCAGTCGAGATCGACTAGACCTGTGCCGAGCAGTGCTGCTGTGTTCGACTAGTCCGAGCTTCTGTCGACTAACCCCTTAGTCGAGCTCGAGGACTTCTGTGGTCGACTTTCGTGAGATTCTCCGCTGCCTAGAATCCGCTGACACGCTTCCTCATGGATCGATCCTCACATCCCGCTGCTACATCAGGAGGAGGTCTTGTATTTATTTGGCGTGGGCATAATCTGGTTTGATTTATTTTATTATATTTCATTCTCGATTTCCTCCTACAACAAATTGGCGTCGTTGCCGGGGAAGCTATCATTCGCGCCTTAGGTAGTCAGTTCTCATTTTTCTCTTAAGTGAATTCGCAGGTGTATGCGTCGTTCTGGTCAAACACCTGAGTTTGACAGCTTAGACGAACCGGAGCGCTACCTACACATCCACTCCAAACTCAAAAGGATCATGGCGGCTGCTGAAACACAGGAACAGCTGGTCTCTAGGCTAACCAGGGAATTGGCCGCAAAAGATGCTGCTATCGCCGCTGAGAGAGCAGCAAGGGAACAAGCACAGGCTGAGCTTGCCCAGTATCCAACCACGGCAGAGGACTACATGCACCCAACTCTCATCGTGCCTGAATCGGCGATTCTAATCCCTGAAAACTCTTTTGAAATTCGCACTCAGTTTCTTATAGAGCTTAAAAATAATGCCTTTTACGGCAGATTTAATGAGTGTCCTCTTGAACATATTACTAATTTTCATGATATGTGTCGTACTCTTGCAGAAGGTACAACTCTGAAATATGTCAAGATGAAAGCTTTCCGTTGGTCGCTCGCTGGACCTGCACTGAAGTGGCTAGAAGGGCTGAAACCAAAATCACTAACCACATGGGCCCAAGTAGAGCAAGAGTTTCTAAACAAATTCTTCCCACCTGCCAAGACAGCACATCTCCGCCGGAAAATCACCGCCTTTAAACAGCAGAAAGGGGAACCGCTGGCAAGGGCATGGGAATGCTACAAGGAACTGCTACGATCTTTCCCTACTCATGGACAACCACCCTACATCATTCAGGAGATCTTCTTCAACTCTCTTGATCAAGTCACTAAGGACAGAATCAACAATTATACTCGCTACGAGTATCTGACGATGCCGCCAAGTGACGCATGGGGTGTACTGGAAAAGCTCACTACCTACGACAACAAGTATGAGTCTACTGTAACCTATGAGGAGAACTCCTACGCCAGGCCAGCACCATCTATGCCACTCTTTGAGCCAGCAAAGGAGATAGACCCGGATGTGAGGGAGCAATTCTATAGAGACCAGAATCGCAAGCTCCTCAAGAAAGTCAAATATCTGTCTGTCAATCAGCCTTGCATCGAATGCGGATCACAGAGGCACACCACTACTGAGTGCCCACACACAGAGCAAGTCAGGATGGCAGAAACACATGAGGAGGCAGCTTACGCTGGGGGTCCTAATCGCTATATGGGGGATCAAAGGCCCTATCAACCGCAATGGAACCAAGGCCCCCCTAGGAATCCCCCACCCTACAAAGCTCCAGGACATGCAGAAAGAGATCAAAAGAAGGACGATCTGCAGGTGATCATTGATGAGATGCGCCGAAATCACGCCCAGAACCTGCATGCTACCAACACCATCAACAATCAGCTCCAGCATGTCAACTTTTTAGAGTTGGACATCTGGAAAAAGGGCATTGAAACTCAGATGGGACAGATCGCTGCACAGATCCCACGACCGTCCGGACAACTCCCTGGGCAAACAGAACCAAATCCTAAGGGGAAAACCGGACATGTCGCAGCCATCAAACTCAGGAGTGGGCATCAACTACACGAGCCAGAGGTCGGAAAACAGCAAGGCAACGCAGAGCAGCAACTCGAGACAGAGCAGACACTGGTCGATCTTGAGGAACCTGTGGTCGACCTCGACAAGCCCGTACTCGACCAAGACCAGAAGCAGAGCTCGGACTCCGCTGCGCAGACCAGCAACCCGTGGTCGACAAGTCAACTCGAGGTCGACAAGCCTCTGGTCGATCTCGACAAGCCTCTGGTCGAAGTCGAGGAGCATCTGGCCGACGTCGACAACACTGCAGCTTCTCCGACGGCTGATCGGGCTTCGAAACAGAAAAAGCCACTTCCTTTTCCTTCTAAATCTCTTAAAGATCCCACTGCAGGGAGATTCAATAGATTTGTTAATATGCTGCAAGAGCTGAACTTTTCTATTCCTTTTACAGAAGCCCTGCAAGAGATGTCTGGATATGTCAAATTTCTGAAGGAAATCCTGAGCAAGAAGCGATCCATCTCAGAGATCGCAGGCGAATGCAAAGTACTCTACTTCCCTGAAAAAAGGCCTGACCCAGGTAAGTTTTCTGTTACTGTAGGTTTTGGACAATATAAATATGATTCTCTATGCGATTTAGGAGCAAGTGTGAGCATCATGCCTTTATCAATCTGGCGGAAGGTTAAGATAGGATGCATAGAACCTGTGGATGCTAAATTATACATGGCAAACAATACTGTGGTCATCCCTACAGGTATAGTTGAGAACGTCCCTGTCCAGGTTGGTAAATTCTTCGTTCCGGCTGATTTCCTTATTATTGATTGTGCTGAAGATCCTACTAGCCCTATTATTCTTGGTAGACCATTCTTAGCTACTGCAGATGCCAGGATTAGTGTTAAGAATCGATCGCTCACCTTCACCATAGGCGATGAGGTTTTGGATTTCTCTTTTGGCCCTGCAAAGGAGGAGATTTCTTGGTTGGAGGTGAAAAGCATCAGCATCGACGAGACCAAGCAAACAGCGGAGGAAAGCGCCAAATCTGTACTCGAGGTCGACAAGCCTTACTCGACCTCGACAAGCGCCCTACTCGACTTCGACAAATCTTTGTCGATCTCGACCACCACTGCTGAGCCAGAGACTTGCCCAGAGTCTAAGTATGGGGTCCCTGTACTCGAGGTCGACCAGCTGTACTCGACATCGAGTAGACCCCAGCCCAAAAATTTCTGTTTTGGGTCCGAACAGGTAAGTTCAGGTATGAATTCTACTCCCCCTCAGTCCATAAATAAAATTTTTAATGATTTAAAGGGAGCTAAAACACCGTGGCGAGAAAATTTGCAGAAACTGAGGGCTACAAAGAAGAAGAAGAAAGAAAAGGAAGATGAGGCAAGCAACCACCAATTAGCTGAGCTTGCATACTACCATCAGGACCTTGATGATCCAGGAGAAGGGCCAAGCATGAGCGGGCTCCACAATAATGATCCTTGAGCGCAAACGGAGAAGTCGGCCTAGCGACTCTAAAATCTAGAGCGTGTATATAAATTTTATTTGAATTTTTCTTAATTTTTGTTTTTGTTTTTTGTTTTTTAAAATAATTCATATGGATAGTGTTGTTGCAGGAGTAAGTCAAGTATAGAATAAAATATGGTTTAGAACGACTCCCCTGTCTCAGCAAATAATTACAAGACTTCCTCCCGTTGTAGTAAGAGAAAAGTCAGGATCGAATCCACGAGGAAGCATGTCAGCAGTTCTCAGGTAGCTATCAGATTCTCACAGCAGCAGCAGAAAAACACAGAAACAAACACAGAAGCAGAAACAAATAATCCCGGCAAGGGCAACTAAAATAAAAGTAAAGACAGAAGCAAACAAGCAAAAGCGAGCAAAGCAGAGGTACTTGATAAAGCACGTCGACAACAGCAAAGTACTCGACCAGACAACTCGACCGAGTCTTGTCGACACGGGTCCTCGACGTCGACAAGTTACTCGACACAAACAGCTGATCGACAAGATGTTCTCGACAATCAATCTCGACAAAAGGAAGAACTCGACTTCGTTAAAACTTCTCGACGTCGACAAGATATATCGATATCGACAAGATTTTTCCGAGATCGATAAGTAACAGAAATTTAAATGCAAATGCTTTCGAACACGGAACACGAATTTCGATGAAATAAATCAATAAACTAAAGGACTTCCAAAGCTAGGGTTTCAACACCACAACGATAACCATGCAAAGTAACAAATAAAGGCATAAAAGATCATGCTTTCCATCTAAATAACTTTCGTTATTAACAAATAGGAATATAGAGGCTTTCGCATAAACCCTAATTGTTACTAACCCTTTTCACATAATTAATCCAAGTTGCATTAAGATCACTTTCGCTTCAATAACACAAACAAGGATCACCTTCAACTCTCGCAAAAGAATCATGCTCATAGGGATAGAAGATGAATCGCATAAAAATCTGACCTTTATCGCATCGCCTCACATGGCCACCGTCGGGCTCACCCCAGCCCCAGAAGTGGGTGGACTACTCACGCCTCATCGCAATAACAGACATTGATTGATGAAAAGAAACTTGCATTAACTATATTCAAAAGCCTTTACAATCCTGGCAATCAACTTTCGCTGTAAGCCAAAACCCTAAAAACCTTAGAACCCCTAAACTGTATCTCTGAATGGAACTAACTACTTCCCTCTCTGACTGAAATTGAATTGATAAAACTGAGCCCCCCTAGGGCTTTATTTATAGGCTTCTAATCCTTGCTAATCAAGGATAGAAGATATCTATCTTTATCTAAAACTATATCTAAAACTTAATGATAAATAAATAACATAGTGTAATTAAATAAAATAGATAGACTAGGATTATATCTAATGTGTGGACATCTTCTTTGGTCTTGATAGATCTTGATAGAATTGGATGAATCTTAGCTTGTAAGTATCCAATCCCGCTCGGACTTCTCCTCGATCTCGGATTCCTGAGCTGCTCGACATGTCTTCTCGATGTCGACAACTTTCCTCGACATCGACAACATTTTGGTCTTGAGTTCAGTCAACTCGACTTCGTCTTCCAGTGCTCATGTCGAGTTTTGGATACTTGTCGATGTCGACAACTCTTGTCGACGTCGAGTTCTTTTCTCAGCTTCCAGCTCTGTTCGTAAAACGCACTTTCCCGCTGCCTCGGTTGTCGGATTGACGCATATGACCATGCGTTGGAAAGCTCTTTCCGAGGGATACAACTCTCATGAAGACATCAAAGCTTGATTCAGAACGAAGAATGGTGAAAAACGGCTTTTTCTCCAGCTGCACCATTCTTAGCTTCTCCATGAGTTTCCTTTAAGCTCCAAAGTGCGTCCGATTTCTGCGAAATATAACCAAAACTTGTGTAGACCTCCATATATTGCAAATAAGTGTAAACTACACATATTCTGTATCATTCTAACCCAAATGAATGCAATGTATACAGAAATCGATATAAAAGTTACTGTAAAACATGGCAGATTCAGCTCACAACAAACACCCCATACTTAAGCTTGCTTGTCCTCAAGCAATACTTTTATTTGTCATTCAGGGGAAGAATTCAAAACTCTCAACATATTAGATTCATTGCCATATGTCCCTGCAATCAATTACCATCCTCGAAAAGGTACTAGTGTCACAGATCCATGCATGTGCAATTTAAAAAGCAACATCTACTCACAAAAGGAGGGTTATGCAAAAACATTCATAAGTGACAAAGCATTAATAATCAAGAAGACTTTAATTTAAGCTCATGAAGGAGTAGATTGGTAAAAGGCTAAAGGTGGGCAATTTTTTGGCAATGTGGTGCTTTTGATCCGGGGAAATGGAGTATTTCCAAATTTTGAGTTTCATATCACATTCTTTCTCCATTTGATTCATCACCTTTCATAATGCTTTTATTCATAATAATGCTTTTACCTCTCTAACCTCAGCACTGCCTTCTCGCGAGTCGCAAACATGGGTGTCATGAATGGCCCCGGATACTTAGTGCTTTGGACTCCTCACAATGTGTCCCATCTCTCCAAACTATTATCTCAGAGAGCAGGGTCAATCTACCTTTATCTCCTGAGGTGATTGGATTTTCTTTCACTCATTAAATTTTCCATATATTTCAAACAATTTCCTTCCATACTCCAAATATGATAATAATCACACAAACACTATATAACATCTCCATAATGTAACATCATTTTCAACATAATCCCCGGATAAGGTAAAGAATGGAAATATTTAGATCATGTGGAGCAATATTTGAAATAAGGCATAATATGGCTTTTGTGATGCATAAGCATAGGTAAGGCTAGGATTATAAACATATGAGCATTTTATGGAAATATAAAGTCCTCAATCATTTTATCATGCAACATGTCAAAAGCAACTTCAAATTTTACCTCCTTTCATGGTTTTCAAGAAATAATGCACTTCATTGTGACTTCCCTTTACTAGGCAATTTCATGCTATATCTCTAATGAATCCAATTTTGCATCGTCGAGTTTAATATAAGCTTCCATGACATTATTCAAAAATTTCAATGGGGGTGTTTTTTCTCAAATTTTGGAAAACATGCATATAAACATATAAATCAAATAATGCATTCCAAAATAGCCATGTAGCAATTCAAAGAAATAAATTCTAAATATGCACAAATAATGTCAAATAAAATCAAATATGCATAAAGTAAGCCCTTTCCCCACCCCATACTTAAACATTACAGTGTCCTCACTGTATAAAAAACAAGGGTAAAGAAAGAAACTCACAAGATAGGTGTGCAGATCGTCGGAAAAATCGAGTGAAGTGGTGCTGCAGTGCTTGTCGACGTCGACAATATCTCCTCGACATCGAGTTCTTCCTGTTGCCTCCAGGGTGATCTTCTCGACCACAGGCTTGCTCGATGTAGTTTGTCGATGTCTAGTTCCTTCCCTCATGTCGACAAGACTGTGGCTTCTTCATACCTGCAAGATTCGTTAGAAAAGAAATGCCCACAATAGCATAATCCTAAAAACAATGTCCAAAACCCTAAACAAAAACAACAATGTCCAAAAAGTCCCAAAAT
Source organism: Persicaria tinctoria (assembly GCA_037127255.1). Lineage (NCBI taxonomy): Eukaryota > Viridiplantae > Streptophyta > Magnoliopsida > Caryophyllales > Polygonaceae > Persicaria > Persicaria tinctoria. The sequence goes on along the minus strand of JBANSL010000004.1, from coordinate 22,409,371 downwards.
AAAAAAAGTCTATTTACAAGCTCTAGATTTTATAGTCGCTAGGCCGACTTTCTCCGTTAAACTCAAGGTGGCATCTTCAGAGCCCATGTAGCTTGGGCTTCGAACAAGACTCCATTTTTATCTTTCAGCTGAATTCCTCCTGAATGGATCTTATTCACCGTGAATGGTCCCATCTTCTTCTTATTGAATTTGTTAGGAAACCAATGATCCTTTGATTTAGAGACATAGACCATATCTCCTACTTCGTTTTCCCTTGGATCGTCATCGGAAATCCTGCATAAGCGCACATACCAAGGCAAACCTCTCCCATGTATAGATAAATCATTAATTGAAATAGGAGAAGAAAGATTCATACCTTGGCTTACCTTCGCAGAATCGGATTCGGGAACCACTGGATTTTGTCGACATGGAGCAGTGTTACTCGACATCGATGAAGTTGGCTCATCTGGTGGACTGCAAGTCGAGGAAGGAGAAGTCGAGGAGACCAAGATCTTGTCGACATCGACAAGATTTGTCGACATCGAGTTGTTCTCGACTTCTAGTAGATTTCCCGTCGCGGAAGGTGGTGTCGAGGAGGCCGTAATCTTCTCGACATCGACAACTCTTGTCGACGTCGAGTAGTCTTCGATCCCTTTTGGCCTACTCGTCGATGAAGGTGTGATCGAGGATGTCAAGATCTTGTCGACATCGACAACCTTTGTCGATATCGAGGAATCTTTCTCGACTTTTTGACTGCTCGACGAGGCTGGTGGAGGTTTCTGACCTTTGTCGATGTTGATTAAACTACTCGATCTCGAGAAGTTTTTGTCGACTACGACCCCATACTTAGTTCCTGTGTTCTCCTTGAGGATTGCCATGATCTCCTCCACCTGGGCCTCCATATCCCTCTTTTCTATCTCTTCAGGGGTCATATTCCTGACCTTGGGTTCCCCGCAGGTGATGTAGCCAGCTGAGATAGATTTGACCTCTTCCATCGGACCCGTATGCCTTTCAGTTTTGTTGAAGGAATACTCAATTACTTCATCGTTGCTGTTGAAGGTGAGCACTCCTTTCCTTACGCTTATGTTGGCATCCACCGTTGCCAAGAATGGTCTCCCTAGAATAATTGGACAAGCAGGATCTTCTTGCATATCAATAATTAAGAAATCAGCAGGGACGAAGAATTTACCTACTTGTACAGGGACATTTTCCCCCATGCTTGTTGGAATGACCACCGTGTTGTTGGCCATGTAAAGTCTAGCATCCACAGGCTCCAGGGCACCTATCTTAATCTTGGACCAAATCGTTAAAGGCATAATACTAACACTGGCTCCAAGATCACATAAAGCATTAATTTTGTATGGACCAAATCCAATGGTTATAGCAAACTTTCCTGGATCCGGCCGCTTTTCCAGTATGTCCAGCTGGCTGCACTCCTCTGTAATTTCAGCCATTGATCGCTTTTTGCTCAAAATCTCCTTCAGGAATTTGACATAAGATGGCATTTCATTGAGAGCTTCTGTGAAGGGTATGGTAACATTGAGCTTCTGAAGCATCTTGATGAAGCGCTGAAACTTTTTCTCCGCTGGGTCCTTTAGAGATTTCGTGGGGAAAGGTAGCTTCTTTTTCTGATTTGGAGCCAGAACAGACATCAGAGGTGTTGCAGTCTTATCGACATCGTCAAGGGACTTCTCGACATCGACAAGCTCCTCGACATCGACAACTTTCCTCGATGGCGAGTTGTTGTTCAGTGCAGAGGTTGGTCGATCAGAGGAGTTGTTGACATCGACAAGAGGGTTCTCGACATCGACAAGATGTTCGTCGACATCGAGTTGCTGTTCGGCGCTGTCCTGCTTCTTTCCGACCTCTGGCTCACGTAATTGATGTCCGCTCCTGAGCTTTACTGTAGCTATGTGTCCAGTCTTTCCCTTAGGATTTGGTTCTGTTTGCCCAGGGAGCTTGCCGGACTGTCGTGGGATCTGTGCAGAAATCTGTCCTATCTGCGTCTCAATTCCCCTTTTCCAGATGTCTAGTTCTCCAAATTTAGTGGCGATGTTCTAGAACTGGTTGTTGATGGTCCCTTGATTTCGTCGCATCTCCTCAAGGACCAGCTGCAGATCATCCTTCCTTTGATCCCTTTCTGGATGTCCTGGAGCTCTGTAGGGTGGAGGATTCCTAGGGGGACCTTGGTTCCATTGCTGTTGATAAGGCCTTTGATCCCCCATATAGCGATTAGGCCCTCCTGCGTAAGCTGCATCCTCATGATGTTCTGCCATCCTGACTTGCTCTGTGTGTGGGCACTCAGTAGTGGTGTGCCTCTGTGATCCGCATTCGATGCAAGGCTGGTTGACAGACAGATATTTGACTTGCTTGAGGAGCTTTTTATTCTGGTCTCTATAGTATTGCTCCCTGACATCTGGGTCAATCTCCTTTGCTGGCTCATAAAGTCGCATAGATGGTGCTGGCCTAGCGTAGGTATTCTCCTCATAGTTTGCAGGAGCCCCATACTTGTTTTCGTAATTGGTGAGCTTATCCAGGATACCCCATGCTTCAATTGGTGGTATTGTTAGGAACTCATATCGAGTATAATTGTTGATTCTGTCCTTAGTGATTTGATCAAGAGAATTGAAGAAAATCTCCTGAACCACATAAGGTGGTTGTCCATGGGTGGGACAGGATCGCAGAAGTTCCTTGTAGCGCTCCCATGCCTTTGCCAGCGGTTCCCCAGGTTTCTGTCTGAAAGCTGTGATCTTTTGGCGTAGGAGTGCTGTCTTGGCAGGAGGAAAGAATTTGTCGAGAAATTCCTGCTCTACTTGGGCCCATGTCGTGAGGCTTCGCGGTTTAAGCCCTACTAACCATTGCAATGCGGGGCCGGCGAGAGACCATCGAAAAGCCTTCATCTTGATGTACTCCAGAGTGGTACCTTCAGCAAGTGTACGACACATGTCAGAAAAGTTTATAATATGCTCAAGAGGACACTCATTAAAATTCCCATGAAAAGCATTATTTTTAAGTTCAATTAGAAATTGAGTGCGAATTTCATAGGAGTTTTCAGGGATAAGAATGGTCGATTCAGGCACGACGAGAGTGGGATGCATGTAATCCTCTGCAGTAAGAGGATATTGGGCGAGCACGCCTTCGGCTTTTCTAGCACGCTCATTTGCTTGTTCTTTTTCTGCCCTCTCAGTAGCGAGGGCAGCATCTCTGGCGGCTAGATCCCTTGTGAGCCTAGCGATCAGCTGTTCCTGTGTTTCAGCGGTTGACATGATCCTTTTGAGTTTGGAGTGGATGTGTAGGTAGCGCTCCGGTTCGTCTAAGCTGTCAAACTCAGGTGTTTGACCAGAACGACGCATACACCTGCAATCTAACTCAAAGAAACAGTGAGAACTGACTACCTAAGGCGCGATTGATTGCTTCCCCGGAAACGGCGCCAATTTGTTGTTGCAGGAGTAAGTCAAGTATAGAATAGAATATGGTTTAGAACGACTCCCCTGTCTCAGCAAATAATTACAAGACTTCCTCCCGTTGTAGTAAGAGAAAAGTCAGGATCGAATCCACGAGGAAGCACGTCAGCAGTTCTCAGGTAGTTATCAGATTCTCACAGCAGCAGCAAAAAAACACAGAAACAAACACAGAAGCAGAAACAAATAATCCCGGCAAGGGCAACTAAAATAAAAGCAAAGACAGAAGCAAACAAGCAAAAGCGAGCAAAGCAGAGGTACTTGATAAAGCACGTCGACAACAGCAAAGTACTCGACCAGACAACTCGACCGAGTCTTGTCGACACAGGTCCTCGACGTCGACAAGTTACTCGACACAAACAGCTGATCGACAAGATGTTCTCGACAATCAATCTCGACAAAAGAAAGAACTCGACTTCGTTAAAACTTCTCGACGTCGACAAGATATATCGATATCGACAAGATTTTTCCGAGATCGATAAGAAACAGAAATTTAAATGCAAATGCTTTCGAACACGGAACACGAATTTCGATGAAATAAATCAATAAACTAAAGGACTTCCAAAGCTAGGGTTTCAACACCACAACGATAACCATGCAAAGTAACACATAAAGGCATAAAAGATCATGCTTTCCATCTAAATAACTTTCGTTATTAACAAATAGGAATATAGAGGCTTTCGCATAAACCCTAATTGTTACTAACCCTTTTCACATAATTAATCCAAGTTGCATTAAGATCACTTTCGCTTCAATAACACAAACAAGGATCACCTTCAACTCTCGCAAAAGAATCATGCTCAAAGGGATAGAAGATGAATCGCATAAAAATCTGACCTTTATCGCATCGCCTCACATGGCCACCGTCGGGCTCACCCCAGCCCCAGAAGTCGGTGGACTACTCACGCCTCGTCGCAATAACAGACATTGATTGATGAAAAGAAACTTGCATTCACTATATTCAAAAGCCATTACAATCCTGACAATCAACTTTCGCTGTAAGCCAAAACCCTAAAAACCTTAGAACCCCTAAACTGTATCTCTGAATGGAACTAACTACTTCCCTCTCTGACTGAAATTGAATTGATAAAACTGAGCCCCCCTAGGGCTTTATTTATAGGCTTCTAATCCTTGTTAATCAAGGATAGAAGATATCTATCTTTATCTAAAACTATATCTAAAACTTAATGATAAATAAATAACATAGTGTAATTAAATAAAATAGATAGACTAGGATTATATCTAATGTGTGGACATCTTCTTTGGTCTTGATAGATCTTGATAGAATTGGATGAATCTTAGCTTGTAAGTATCCAATCCCGCTCGGACTTCTCCTCGATCTCGGATTCCTGAGCTGCTCGACATGTCTTCTCGATGTCGACAACTTTCCTCGACATCGACAACATTTTGGTCTTGAGTTCAGTCAACTCGACTTCGTCTTCCAGTGCTCATGTCGAGTTTTGGATACTTGTCGATGTCGACAACTCTTGTCGAAGTCGAGTTCTTTTCTCAGCTTCCAGCTCTGTTCGTAAAACGCACTTTCCCGCTGCCTCGGTTGTCGGATTGACGCATATGACCATGCGTTGGAAAGCTCTTTCCGAGGGCTACAACTCTCATGAAGACATCAAAGCTTGATTCAGAACGAAGAATGGTGAAAAACGGCTTTTTCTCCAGCTGCACCATTCTTAGCTTCTCCATGAGTTTCCTTTAAGCTCCAAAGTGCGTCCGATTTCTGCGAAATATAACCAAAACTTGTGTAGACCTCCATATATTGCAAATAAGTGTAAACTACACATATTCTGTATCATTTTAACCCAAATGAATGCAATGTATACAGAAATCGATATAAAAGTTACTGTAAAACATGGCAGATTCAGCTCACAACAAATAGTCTTGTTTTTGTGGAATCTAATACTTTTTGGATCGGCAAGCATATAAGGATCGCGAAAAGTGGAGGAAGAAGTCCCTGAAAAACCAGTCAGAATCGACGAAGGCCAAGTCGATGACGACGAGGAGGAGAAGCCAGGAGCTACTCGACCTCGAGTAGGCCAACTCGACATCGACAAGCACCAGACGCTCCTCGACTTTGGAAACCACTGGACGCAGACGAATCTACTCGAGATCGAGTACACCGTACTCGAGATCGACGAGGCACCTCTACTCGACATGCCCAGTTTCGTCCTCCTCGATGCATTATCTTGTGAGTTCCTTCCTTTACTCTTGTTTTTATTTGATTTTATACAGTGAGGACACTGTAAATTTTAAGTATGGGGTGGGGAAAGGGCTTACTTTATGCATATTTGATCCTATTTGACATTACTTGTGCGTTATTTCTTTGAATTGCTACATGGCTATGTTGGAATGCGTTATTAATTTATGTGCTTATATATGCAAGTTTTCCAAAATTTGAAAAAAAATGACCCCCATTGAAAAAAAAATGACCCCCATTGAAATTTTTGATAAATGTCATGGAAGCTTATATTGAACTCGACGATGCAAAATTGGATTCATTAGAGATATAGCATGAAATTGCCTAGTTAAGGGAAGTCACAATGAAGTGCATATTTTGATGAAAACCATGAAAGGAGGTAAATTTTGAAGTTGCTTTTGACATGTTGCATGATAAGATGATGGAGGACTTTATATTTCCATATAATGCTCATATTGTTAAAATCCTAGCTTTACCTATGCTTATGCATCACAAAAGCCATATTATGCCTTATTTCAAACATTACTCCACATGATCTAAATATTTCCATTCTTTACCTTATCCGGGGATTATGTTGAGAATGATGTTACATTATGGAGATTGTTATATGGTGTTTGTGTTGTTATCATATTTGGAGTTTGGAAGGAAATTGTTGGGAATATATGGAAAATTTAATGAGTGAAAGAAAATCCAATCACCTCAGGAGATAAAGGTAGATTGACCCTGCTCTCTGAGATAACAGTTTGGAGAGATGGGAGACATTGTGAGGAGTCCAAAGCACTAAATATCCGGGGCCATTCATGACACCCATGTTTGCGACTCGCGAGAAGGCATTGCTGAGGTTAGAGAGGTAAAAGCATTATTATGAATAAAAGAAATATGAAAGGTGATGAATCATATGGAGAAGGAATGTGGAAATTCAATTTGGAAATACTCCATTTCCCCGGATCAAAAGCACCACATTGCCAAAAATTGCCCACCTTTTAGCCTTTTACCAAATCTACTCCTTCATGAGCTTAAATTAAAGTCTTCTTGATTATCAATGCTTTGTCACTTATGAATGATTTTGCATAACCCTCCTTTTGTGAGTAGATGTTGCTTTTACATATTTGCACATGCATGAATCTGTGACACTAGTACCTTTTCGAGGATGGAAATTGACTGCAGGGTAATATAAGAATGAATCTAATATGTTGAGAGTTTTGATTTCTTCCCCTGAATGACAATTAAAAGTATTGCTTGAGGACAATCAAGCTTAAGTATGGGGTGTTTGTTGTGAGCTGAATCTGCCATGTTTTACAGTAACTTTTATATCGATTTCTGTATACATTGCATTCATTTGGGTTTAGATAGTACAGAACTTATGTAGTTTATGTTTATTTGCAAAATTATGGAATCTACACCAGTTTTTGTTTAATTTGCAGAAATCGAGGCATTTTACAGCAATTTTAAAGAAGGTCTGAAAAGCTCGGAAAACCGCTACAGAAGTCTAAGATCAAAGTAGCGGAACCAATCTGAAAGTCAGGGTAACTCGATCTCAAGTTGACCCTAGTCGACATAGACGAGCCTGATCGAGAAAGCCAGACCAACCCGGCTCCGGACCCAACTCGATCTCGACAATCCCTAGTCGAGATCGACGAAGCCTAGACACCACACCCGGAGTCGAGAAGAGGACTGATCGAGAAGCCGAGGACAAGGACAACCCTACTAGATCTCGACGAGCCCTTGTCGAGATCGACAAGACCCACCAAGCCAGTCCGAGTCCTTGCCGAGGAGAAGTTGCTCGACCAGAGAAGATCAAGTCTACTCGATCTCGACGAAGCTTGGTCGAGATCGACAAGCCCCTGAGTCCGGATCCAGGCTTGTCGAGAAGCCACCCGAGAGCACCTAGTCGGCAAGACCAACTCTACTCGACATCGACAAGTTCTAGTCGAGGTCGACGAGCGCCGTGAGCCAGAGTCCGAGCCTGTCGAGCAGAGAAGCCAGCCAAGACCAGTCGATCTAGACTCCTACTCGAGATCGACAAGAGCCTTGTCGAGGTCGACGAAGCTTCCAGAAGCTGTTCGACGCGGCTTGACGAATCCTACTCAGTTTTGCATTCCTTGGGCATGAAGATTTCCGATTCTATCCAAAATCATCAAGATCTACAATGAAGGGAAAGATTCTATCCATTGAAGAGATTTAGATATAATTCCTATTTTAGATTTAATTCTTTTATGTCTTTTATTTATCCTTAAGCAATTTAGATAAAGTTTTAGATATAGATAGATATCTTCTTTTCTAGAATAGCTAGAGAATGAAGGCTATAAATAAAGCCCATGGGGCTCAGTTTTATTCATTCAATTTCAGAGAAAGACAAGTAGTTCCACAGAGACGGTTTAGGAGTTTGAGGTTTTTAAGGTTTTGGCAGTTTGCGAAAGTTGATTGTCGGGATTGTAAAGGCTTTGAATTTAGTTAATGCAAGTTATTTCTTTTCAATCGATGATGTCTGAGTTTGCGATGAAGAGCGAGTAGTCCACCCACTTCTAGGGTTGGGGCGAGCCCGACGATAGCCATGCATAATTGAGGTAAAGATCCGACCTTTATCGTGTTTTAAGCATTTTCCTACTTGTTGATGTGTTTATTGCCTGTCTAATGGAGGTCCATGCTAACAACTTGGATTATAAACATAAAATTGGTAGAGACAATTAGGGTTTCTTGAGAGAGTTGTCTAATTGTTGGAAAAGGCGAAAGCTTGATCCTTTAATGCGATCCACATGATTATCTGTTTGATTCTGCCTTATGCATGCTTGGTTATTGTCGTTGCGAACCCCGATCTTGGAAGTCTTTTTTACATTAAGTTTAGTCGAAACCCAAAAAGCATTTGTTCTTTATTTTCTTTATTTTTATTCGTTTTGTTCCCTGCCCTACTCGATCTCGACCAACTGTGGTCGACCTCGAGTTACTGATCCTCGACCCAGAGTCGCCGTAGCTTACCTGTGAAGATTCTCGACCAGACCAACTCGACTTCGACGAGCCGTACTCGATCTCGAGTAGACCCCAGTCGAGATCGACTAGACCTGTGCCGAGCAGTGCTGCTGTGTTCGACTAGTCCGAGCTTCTGTCGACTAACCCCTTAGTCGAGCTCGAGGACTTTTGTGGTCGACTTTCGTGAGATTCTCCGCTGCCTAGGATCCACTGACACGCTTCCTCGCGGATCGATCCTGACTTCCCGCTGCTACATCAGGAGGAGGTCTTGTATTTATTTGGCGTGGGCCTAATCTGGTTTGATTTATTTTATTATATTTCATTCTCGATTTCCTCCTACAACAAGTTCCTTCCTTTACCTTTATTTTATTTATACAGTAGGGACACTGTATATTCTAAGTACGGGGTAGGGGAAAGCTCATTATCATTATTTTATTGTTTTATTCTTGTTTTTGGTTCTACATGGTGAATTTTGGGTAAGTTTTAAATTTTTACGCTTAATTGCTAAACCCAAAGTTTATTCTATGATACATCTCCCAAAGCTTGTAAATTGTTTAATGATTAGTGTAATTGAATTTATATAGAACTCGACGACGCAAAATTAGATTCATTAGAGATATAGCATGAAATTGCTTAGTAAAAGGAAGTCACAATGAAGTGCATTATGATAACTCCACTCCCTTTGATGAAAATTGGAATAGGTTTTAAAGGCTTTGACAGACAGTTTGTGTCAAAGGTCTTGAAGCGACAGCTGTGTTGATGAAACACAAAACCTGTACTTTATTATATTATGTCTGAATATTATATTATGTTATTATATGCTTCCATATTATTATTATATATTCACTAACCTTTCAGGAAGCTATTTGAATTATATCTCCTTCCTTAAGCATTCAAAGCTGAGAAAGATCAAATCGAGATCATGGCTTCCGAAGTTTCCAAAGATAGAAGATTGCGCTCAAGCCATGATCCTCTCTTAGCCGTTGGAGAATATTCGTTCCTCAAGTGGCGCTGATGATCTTCACTATATAAAGGAGATGAAGAAGAGAGAGGGGACGCACATTCAAGAATATCATTGCACAATCAGCCCTCAAGTTTACGATCTCTCTTCAGCGTGTTCTCTCTGCTTGTTCTTAAGAGTCTTATATTTTGTTTCAAAGCATTTGAGAGATACACAGTGAGCTTATAGGATATATTTCGAGAGAGTGTTATACTCAAGAGTTTATAACTCAGGAAGTGGGCACTAGGCTATTGAATCTCGAGAGTAAGAGGATTGTACTAGATAGCTGAGAGAGGTGGGGCTCTTCTAGATTGGTCTAGGACTCTAAGTGAACGTGAGTTGACTAGATTGCAATTGTATAGGAGAGAGACTTCTCGGTGAGCTATTACGATCCTAAGCTAAGCAAATCAATAAAGCCTTTGAATCCTAGGGTTGTGGAAGAACACTAGGCGGGGACGTAGGCCAAGTTGTGCTGAACCTCGTAAACAATTACTCGTGTTCTTTACTTATTTGCTTTACCTTATTTCCCCACTTGGTTCGATTGTCTAACTTTGTGATTCAGGTTTAATCTCAAAGGTTTTGGTACAAGCTCCAAAAGTCTTGAGACTTTCTGCGAAAAACGGGCATACTCTATTCAACCCACCTTCTAGAGTATTTCTTATTACATTGTTTTTATATTATCGAACCTTCAATTGGTATCAGAGCTTTACTCACTGCTTTTTGATCTAACAATCTTGTGAGTTGTCGATCATGTCTGGTGAAGCAAGCGGAGGATTCGCACAGGAACGGTCTACCATTAGACCACCACTCTTTGTAGGAAACAACTTTTTCCACTGGAGATCATTGATGAAGATGTTCATTATAGATCAAGATCTAGAACTTTGGAACATTATAGAGAATAGTCCGAAGGTTCCAAAGAAAGACGGACCAAATGGAACCAAAATTGCGAAGAAGGAGTCTGAATACGTCCAAGCGGATCTTGAACTCGTCTCCAAAAACTTCAGGGCCATTAACTTACTATATTGTGGTCTTAGTACTGATGAGTTTAACCGTATTTCATCTTGTAGGTCAGCTAAAGAGATTTGGGACAAGTTGGTCGTCACCTACGAAGGAACCAGTCAAGTGAAGGCCATGTTCACACGGTTCACGGAAATCACGAACAACCTTGACTCTCTTGGCAAGACCTTTGAGAATGTTGAGAAAGTGAGGAAGATATTGAGGTGCCTCCCAAAAGACAAATGGGGCCTGAAAGTGACAGCCATAGAGGAAGCCCAAGATCTCACCACTCTACCCCTTGATGACTTGCTTGGGAAGCTGATCACACATGAGATGATTCTCAATGAAGACGATGGAGAACTTCTAGCAAGCACTAAGAACTTGGCGCTCAAGTCTAAGAAGGATGAGCCCAAAGATGTGTCAGATTCTGATGATGAGGACGATGATGAGGATGATCCCTTTGATCTCATTACAAGGGGTCTTTCTCGAATCCTCAAGATGAAGAAGCAATTCAACAACAAAGATGGATTAGAGTCTTCTAAATTTTGAGGTAAGTCTCAATACAACAAATATGACAAGAAGACTAAACATTTGTCTTGTTTTGAATGTGGTGAAACAGACCATCTAGTGAAAGATTGCCCTCAAAAGACGAAGATTCAGTCCAAGAAAGGTGATAGATGGAATGAGAAAGCCATGGTGGCAACTTGGAGTGATTCCGACTCAGGTGACTCAGATGATGAAAAGGCCAACCTTTGTCTCATGGCCTCAGGAGATGAATCCCATGATAAGCAACTTGAGGTAACCGTAAGAGAGCTTATGGCAAGTCCAAAAGAAGTACTATCGAAATTCCTTTCTAATATGATTGCCAATGAAGAAAAACTTATTGCTCAAACTAACACTCTTATCAGGAAAACCGTGGACCAGGAAAGAACTATTGAGGAACTGTCTAGGAGGGTCCAAAGTCTTGAAACCTCTTATTTGGGTCTTGACATTAAAGTCAAGACTCTTGACTCAGAGAAATCTGAACTCAAGCAAGATCTCTCGTCTCTAAGAAATGAACATCATGACTTAGAGAACGAGAAGATCTCCCTGCATAAGAAGATTCAAGACCAACAGACAGCCCTCATAAGTTTTACCAAATCCAAGGGCACTCTTGATAGGATGTTGGGTGAGCAACAAAATTCTCTAAACAGAAGTGGTATTGGTTACAACCCGAGGTTTTTAAAGAAGCAACACATTATCACTTTTGTAAAGGCAAAAGGAAGCAAAACCTCTCCTATATGTCACCACTGTGCTAGAAAGGGACATGTAAAAGAGACCTGCCCCTATAGAAGAAAGGATCCACATATTATTCCCAATACATTTCCTATTCACTTGAGAAAAGAACGGATAACACAAGTTTGGGTCTCCAAAGGCACTATTTTACCAAATATGGTTTATCCCAAAAAAGGATCTAAATTTTCTCACTGGTCTAGCCACAAAGGTTGATGTTTGTTTTGCAGGAGATCACCAAGGTGAAAGAGCAAAGATGGATTATTGATAGTGGATGCTCGAGGAATATGAGTGGGAAGAGTTATCTCTTTCATGATCTAAAGGAGCAATCCACGAGAACAATCACTCTTGGTGACAAAGGAAAATCCGACATCGTTGGTATTGGTAGTGTTGGAAGTGATTCCAGCCATAGTATTAAAAATGTCTATCTTGTTAATGGTTTAAAGTATAATTTGCTTAGTGTCTCTCAACTATGTGATTATGGTAATGATGTTGGATTTAACAAGAAAAGATGTTTAGTGCGCAGAGAAGATACAGGTGAAATAGTTCTAATTGCCTATTGTTATAACAACATCTATGCCGTGAATGCTGAGCAATTGGAACAATGAAGCTTAACTTGTCTAAAGGCTTTGGCGGACTATCCAAAGCTCTGGCACAGGAGACTCGGTCATGTGAGCCCTCATACACCACAAAAGCTTGTGTCCAAATGGCTTGTAAGAGGACTACCTGAGATGGACTTTAAAGGTATTGAGATGTGCAAAGCATGCACGCGAGGTAAACAAAGACGTAGCTCTTTCAAATCCAAAAAGGTTGTAAGTACTTCTAGATCCCTTGAACTTTTACATATGGATTTATGTGGTCTTATGCGAGTCAAATCCCCCATGGTAAAAAGTACATGCTTATTGTTGTTGATGATTTATCAAGTCATATTTGATGAATGCAATGACGGTTCTTTGAGTGAAAGTGTTGCAAATATAGATCTTAACATTCATGAAGAGAACGAGGAAGGTGATGATGCTGCTACCAAGAACACAGAGAGGAGGAACATGCAGGAACCGATTCTTAACACTGAAGAATTGGCCCAAGGTGTTGAAGATTCTTCCAAAGCCTTTGGTGTCCAATCCAACAGTGTTGAGACGTCATAAACTGCTGTAACTGAACCTAACAGGACCACGGAGTCAGATGTACCACAAGTCAATCCTACTGGTGTGACGAATCAAGGAGCTGAGACTAGCAAAAGGAAATTCAAATACTCCTCATCACACTCATTAAAGGATATCATTTCTGACCCTACTTCTAGTGTTCAAACTCGTTCTAAACTTAAAGATCTTTGTGCTTTTCACGCGTTTGTTTCTCTTATTGGGCCAAAGAAGGTAGATGAGGCACTTCAGGAGCCAGACTGGATCATTGCTATACAAAGTGAGCTTAACGAATTTGAAAGGAATAAAGTCTGGACCTTGAAGCCTAGGCCAAAGCATCAATCAGTCATTGGCACACGATGGTTATTTCGAAACAAGCTAGATGAGAATGGTAAGATTGTGAGGAACAAGGCAAGGCTTGTTGCTCAAGGCTACAATCAAGAGGAAGGTATTGACTACGAGGAGACCTTTGCTCCCGTAGCCAGGCTTGAAGCCATTCACATTTTATTAGCATTTGCATCTTTTATGAGCATAAAGTTATATCAAATGGATGTCAAGTGTGCTTTTCTTAATGGTTTCTTAGAAGAAGAAGTATATGTGGCTCAACCCCCAGGTTTTGAAAGCTCAGAATTTCCCAATCATGTTTATAAACTTGACAAAGCGCTTTATGGTTTGAAACAAGCCCTAAGAGCTTGGTAGGAGCGCTTGTCAAAATATCTTTTAGAAAATGATTTTAAAAGGGGGTTGATCGACAAGACTCTTTTTATCAAGACCAAAGGAAAGGACATTTTGGTTATTCAAATCTATGTTGATGATATATTATTTGGTGCTACTAACACATCTTTGTGCAAGGAATTTTCTGACATCATGTGCAGTGAATTTGAGACGAGCTTGATGGGTGAACTCAACTTCTTTTTGGGATTACAAGTTCATCAATCCAAGAAAGGGATCGTTGTCAACCAAAGCAAGTACACTAAGGATCTCTTGAAAAAGTTCAAGATGGATCAATCCAAGGCAGCCAAGACTCCCATGAGCTCAACATTGTCTCTAGATCAAGACAAGACTGGAACAAGTGTCAATCAAAAGGAGTATCGAGGAATGATTGGATCTTTATTATATCTCACGGCTAGTAGACCTGACATTATGTTTAGTGTTTGCATGTGTGCTAGGTTTCAAGCTGATCCAAAAGAATCTCACCTCGTGGCTGTGAAGAGGATCTTTCGATATCTCAATGGCACTAAGGAGCTTGGACTATGGTACCCAAAGCAAAAGAATTTCACTTTAATTGGATATTCTCATGCAGATTTTGCAGGCTATAACGTGGATAGGAAGAGCACATTAGGATGTTGCTAATTCTTAGGAGCATCTTTGATCAGTTGGCACTCAAAGAAGCAAAACTCAGTTGCTCTATCCACTGCAGAAGCCGAATACATTGCAGCTGGAGCCTGTTTCTCCCAAATCCTTTGGATAGCTCAACAAATACGAGATCTTGGCATCAACCTCAAAGGTATCCCAATTAAGTGTGACAATACAAGTGCCATATCCATCACTAAGAATCATGTTCAGCATTCAAGGACCAAACATATTGATGTAAGGCATCATTCCATTAGAGACCATGTCGAAAAAGGTGATGTGTCCATATCCTTTATTTCAACTGATTATCAATGGGCTGACATTTTTACTAAGCATTTGGCAGAGAACAGGTTCACCTTCATTAGATGTGAGATCGGAATGCTTAACAGGGATGCACTTTCGTAGGGGGAGCTTTCCCTTTACGAAAGATAATTTCTACTCAGTGTCAAGATCCTTGAACCTCATTTCAAAGGTAGTGAGCTCAACAGTAGAATACATATAACGGATCAGATATTTGGTTGCTATCTTTTTAGATATTTGATCAAATATTGTTTTAATGGATTTTAAACCTTCTTTTTATGTTACCTATTTTATTTTCCGAAAAATCTTTTTATTCGAGTACATTTTATTTGTGGAAATTATTTTAATATCGGATAAATCTTCTCTTGTCTTTATGATTTGAAATGATATTTTTAAATTTTGAATTGTTTTGGTAAGTCTGATTTTGGTGACTATTTTCACGCTCCTCCCTTTGTTGAAAGACAAAAAGGGGGAGATGATTGTTGGATGTTTCTCTTTGGCTTTGAAAACTTATGATCCAACATTTGTCTAACCCATGCAGGTACTTAGTCCGATTGTGCTTATGATATATCTGTTTGACTAAGTTGCAGGGGTGCACAGGTTTTGTCTTTCATCAAGGGGGAGATTGATAACTCCACTCCCTTTGATGAAAATCGGAATAGGTTTCAAAGGCTTTGACATACAGTTTGTGTCAAAGGTCTTGAAGCGACAGCTGTGTTGATAAAACACAAAACCTGTACTTTATTATATTATGTCCGAATATTATATTACGTTATTATATGCTTCCATATTATTATTATATATTCATTAACCTTTCAGGAAGCTATTTGAATTATATCTCCTTCCTTAAGCATTCAAAGCTGAGAAAGATCAAATCGAGATCATGGCTTCCGAAGTTTCCAAAGATAGAAGATTGCGATCAAGCCATGATCCTCTCTTAGCCGTTGGAGAAGATTCCTTCCTCAAGTGGCGCCGATGATCTTCACTATATAAAGGAGATCAAGAAGGGAGAGAGGACAAACATTCAAGAATATCATTGCACAATCAGCCCTCAAGTTTACGATCTCTCTTCAGTGTGTTCTCTCTGCTTGTTCTTAAGAGTCTTATATTTTGTTTCAAAGCATTTGAGACATACACAGTGAGCTTATAGGATATATTTCGAGAGAGTGTTATACTCAAGAGTTTATAACTCAGGAAGTGGGCACTAGGCTATTGATTCTCGAGAGTAAAAGGATTGTACTAGATAGCTGAGAGAGGTGGGGCTCTTCTAGATTGGTCTAGGACTCCAAGGGAACGTGAGTTGACTAGATTACAATTGTATAGGAGAGAGGCTTCTCGGTGAGCTATTAGGATCCTAAGCTAAGCGAATCAATAAAGCCTTTGAATCCTAGGGTTGTGGAGGAACCCTAGGCGGGGACGTAGGCCAAGTTGTGCTGAACCTCGTAAACAATTACTCGTGTTCTTTACTTATTTGCTTTACCTTATTTCGGCACTTGGTTCGATTGTCTCACTTTGTGATTCAGGTTTAATCTCAATGGTTTTGGTACAAGCTCCAAAAGTCTTGAGACTTTCTGCGAAAAACGGGCATACTCTATTCAACCCCCCTTCTAGAGTATTTCTTATTACATTGTTTTTATATTATCGAACCTTCACATTATTTTCTTGAAAACGATGAAAGGAGGTAAATTTTGATATTGCTTTTTACATGTTGCATGATAAGAGGATGGAGGACTATATATTTCCATATAATGCTCATATGTTTATATTCCCTAGCCATACCTATGCTTATGCATCCCAAAAGCCATATTATGCCTTATTTCAATTATTGCTCCACATGTTCTAAATATATTCATTCTTTGCCTTATTTCCTATTCGGGGATTATGTTGAGAATGATGTCACATTATGGAGATGTTATATGGTTTGAGTTGTTATTATCATATTTGGAGTTTGGTAGGAATGTTTAAAATATATGGAAAATTTAATGAGTGATAGAAAATCCGGTCACCGCAGGAGATAAAGATAGATGAACCCTGCTCACTGAGATAATAGTTCGACGAGATGGGACACACAGGTGAGGAGTCCAAAGCACTAAGTATCCGGGGCCATTCATGACACCCATGTTTGTGACTCGCGAGAAGGCAGTGCTAAGGTTAGAGAGGTAAAAGCATAATATTGAAAAAAATAATGAGCGATTGAGTGAAAGGTGAGAAATATCAAGGAAGGAGGAATGTGGAAATTCAATTTGGAAATACTCCATTTCCCCGGATCATTAGCACCACATTGCCAAAAATTACCCACCTTAAGCCTTTTACCAATCTACTCCTTATTGAGGTTAAATAAGGTCCTCTTGATTATTGTTGCTTTGTCATATGAATTGTTTTTGCATAACCCTCGTCTTTGTGAGTGGATGTTGCTTTTATTGCACATGTATGTATTTGTGGAATTAGTACCTTTTCAATGATGATAATTAAGTGCAGGGACATATAAGAATGAATCTATGATATTGAGAGTTTTGAATTCTTCCCTTGAATGACCATCCAAGTTATTGTTCGGGGACAAGCACGCTTAAGTATGGGGTGATTTAATGTCCATGTTTTGTGTCAAGTTTTATACTGACTTTTATATCGATTTCTGTATACATTTCATGCATTTGGGTTGGAATAATACAAATTCTATGTAGTTTATGTTTATTTGCCAAATTATGGAGTCTACACTAGTTTTTGTTTAATTTCTTAGAAATCGGCCGCACTTTGGAGCTTAAAGGAAAGTCATGAAGAGGCTATAAGAATGGTGCAGCTGGAGAAAAGGCCATTTTTTTGTATTCATCATTCCAACGCATGCTTATATGCATCAATCGGACAAACAAGGACTCGGGAAAGTGCGTTTCAAAAACAGAGCATAATGCTGAGAAAGTGGTCGATATCAATCACACCTACTCGATATCGACCAGATTGTGGTCGAAAATCTCCAGATCGACTCGGAATGACCAGCAGACAAGAAGAGAACTCGACATCGACTAGCTTTGGTCGATATCGACCTATGATTACTCGAAAATCCTCCCAGTGGCCGATTTCGAGTGACAGAAGTGAAGCTGAGAAGGTGACTCGATATCAACCGACTTTGGTCGATATCGACCTAATACCAGTGTCGATTCCAAGTCAATGTCGAGCTCTATTCCAAGTTCTATCCAAAATCCAATGGAGATATTCCCAAGAGAAGATTCCTTACACATGAAGACTTGAAGATTTATCTTTTTATCTTTTTATTTATCCTATGGGTGGAACAATTAATTACCCTATAGGATTTATCTCGTTTACCTATTTAGATTTATTTCTTTCCTAGTAGAATGATATCCTTAGATAGACGATAGATATTCCTTACCTTGATTAGCAAGGATTAAGGCTTATAAATAAAGCTCATGGAGCTAGTTTTTATTCATTCAATTCTAGAGAGGAGATAAGGTAAAGAGAGAGAGAGAAAGTGGAGGCTGATTGGGAGTTAAAGAGCGATAGCAAGTTGACTTCGATCAGTTGTAAGCTTTGTTTAATTACATTAATGCAATTTAGTTTTCTTTTATTATTAATGTCTTTCCTTGTGATGAAGAACGAGTAGTCCACCTACTTCTAGGGTTGGGGTGAGCATGACGATAGCCATGCGTGTTTGAGGCAAAGATTCAACTTTTATTGTGTTTTTAGCATCCACTGCTTTTTATATGTTTATTACCTATTCAATAGAGATTCACGTTAACAACTTGGATTATAAACATAAAATTGGTAGATACAATTGGGGTTTCTTGAAAGAGTTGTCTAATTGTTGGAAAAGGCAAAAGCTTGTTCCTTTGATGTGATTGCATGATTATCGTTATTTATCTTGCCTTATGCATGTTTGGTTATCGTTGTTGCAAACCCCGATCTTGGAAGTTCTCTTTTACCTAGTTTATTCCGAAATTCGCAAGGTTTATCTTTTATTTATGTTTCTGTATCTGCTCGATTTTGACCACCTACTGGTCGATATCGACTTCTGATTCTAGATCCCAAAAGATCGCTGCTCGTTTGTGTCTCTACAGGTACAGGTCGATTTCGAGGAATTGGTCGATATCGAGCTACCTGGTCGATATCGAGTGCCTCTGGTCGATATTGCCTGCCGTCTGCAGAAGTGCCCAGAAATCGACTGAACTGGTTGATATCGACTACCCTCAGTCGATATCGAGTGGTCCCCTGAGGTCGAAATCGACGTGAGATTTACCGCTGCCTAGTATCCGCTGACACGCTTCCTCGAGGATCGATCCTGATATCTTTTTGCTACATCGGGAGGAAATCTTGTAATTATTTGCGTGGGCATGAATCTGGTTTGATTTATTTTATTATATTTTGAACTCGATTTCCTCCTAGAACAGAAATCCAAGAATTGGGTATGGTTTCACATATTTATTTATCTACTTTCTTGGTTAATTATGCCTTTGACAGTTGTTATTCTGTTGATATGTTTGATGCAAAATACCAAGTGCTCTTGGGGTATGAACAAAATCATGGAGGGGCTTCCTGCTTCTCTATTGACAACATCCCGAAAGGGTTCTCAAAATTCGATGAAGAAACAGTGCTCGGTTGGATTCTTTCTCTCTTTGGAGGGTTATGAATGCACCTGGGCAATCTTGACTAAGATTTCAAGCATTGTGTGGGCTTTGCTCAGTCAGACAAACAATAGGTTGATTCGGTATGTTTTTATAGTATAACTTCATTTGATATACAAATTTATCCCTTATGATGTGTCTATGGGGGGGCGAGATGTGTAAGTTCCGACTAAACACTCTTTGCATCTCAGAGGAGGCTGGGAAAGTGTTGGTTCATGATGACGAGCATGATAAAAATACTTTTGATCAACGATGTAGAGAAATCATGCATGATAAACGTATGTGTTTGTCTAAGTCATTCCTTGCTTGTGTAGACTACTACTTGTTGTTTATACCATCCTCTTCTTCTTCTGTTGCTCCTCGAGGGTCTTCCTGGATGACTCTCGGGTCCGAGCAGCTTGGAGAAAGTAGTTTCTTTATCCCCGTTCTCGGTTTAAGAAAGAGTGTGTTGCCTGAAACTTATTGGACATCTCCCCCATTGAAGGGAATGCACATGAGAAATCAATTATTGTTAGGCAATTTGAGTGGGGAATCAGTCTGCACTTTTCTTGTGTTGCAGATCATGAACAAGATATGTGGTTTAGATATTTTTTCTGAAATCTTGTTATTCTCTATCTATCCTATCTACTATTGTGATGTTGGTTTGGCCTACAAGAGACTAAATTGTAATTATTTTGTAAATTATTTGAGTAAAGAGGTTTGGTTTATTTGTGCTATTAGAAGGAAAATCTCTATGTATATTATTCATTACCCACTTGTGTCTCCTTTCTTTGGATAAATGTATGGTTTGGAAAACTGTTTAGAACATACCTGTGGACCTACTATAGAATTGTGACTGAAAATAATCCTAAGCTAGGTGATTGCTTGTACATGCTAGAACTCATGTATCTTATTCAAAACAAGTGAATCCCATTCACACTCAACTCCCTTCCAAGGGCTCCATGCAATCAAGAAACAAGCTATTAAGCAATAAGCAATTAAAAAATCTTTCTCATTTTATATTCATTTTGTTTGTGGGTAAGAGTTTGATATGGGTCTATACAATAGAGTGTGATAATACTCCTAATGCAAGTGAGTAGTTACTAGAAGCGATTAATGTGATGAGTAAAGAATTTTTAAGTTGGCCTAGCTAGTTGATTGGAGCTTAGCCTTCTGACAATAGTTTAAGGAATAATATGTTCATAACTCTCATATCAAGTATAAAGGATTACAGAGAATATGAGAAGCGGCTAAACGAAATTGGTCTCATTATCATTAATAGACTAAGAAGTGTTCGACGTGTTGATTTTAAGTACAAAACCGCTTTCTATGGCCGAAAGGTAGGTTTCTATAGGAGTGAGTGTATCCTAACTTGGCAACTAATCCTGAATCTTCTTCGGAAACTAAAAATTATTAGTGAAAGGGAACATCAAAAAGTGAAATGAAAGTTGGCTCTTGGAATGTAAGAGGGATGGGGAGACCAAATTTTTGGGAAGAACTTGGTACCTTCTATAATATTCAGAGAATACAAATAATGACGATAATGGAAACTAAATCGGATAGAGTTCCGGAAGAGAAAATGTGGCAATCAGCAGGTTTTGATGAAGCATTTTGGGTGCCTGCGATAGGCAAATCTAGAAGTATAGGGGTAATGTGGAAATCTCAATTACTCACCCATGAAACTATTACAATAGACCACTATAGTCAACGCCACATTTGTGCTATATATTCTAACTTGGATCTAAACTTTCAGTGTCAAATTATGTTTGTTTATGCTCCTGCAAAAGATCGAGATAAACCTCGTTTCTGGGATGAAATCATTGATAAAATAACTTGTTCCAGTCTCCCGAGCTTTGTGGTGGGGGATTTGAATGATATAGTCTGAAGGGAGGATAAGGTTGGTGGTGCAGAAGTTTCTTTAGGGAGACTTCAAAGATTAGCGGAAGTTAAAGACAAATGTGAACTTGTTGATCTCCCATTTATTGGGAATCAATTCACATGGAGAAAAAAGAACGATGGACCGGATAACATTCATGAATGACTTGATAGAGTTCTAGTACGTACAAAATGAGATCCTTGTACAATTTCCAAGTATTCACATTAACCATCATGCGTTCTTGTCTTCTGATCATTGTCCAGTTACTCTAAATCTTAGTGTAGAAAACATTCCTTCGGCTGCCCCATTTAAATTTGAGAACATGTGGTTAAAAAGAAAAGATTTGAGAAATATAGTCAAATAAGCGTGGCGAGCTAACTGTGGAGGTTCCGGAATGTATCAATTAATCTTCAAAACTAAGGTTCTGAAAGCAAAAATCAAAGCTTCGAATCAGAAAACATTTGGGAATATTTTTAGACAATTAAGGGAGGTAGAAGAAGAACTCCTTCTCATTCAAGGAAATCTTAGTCACGGATCTGATGCTATCACAACATCTAAACAAAGAAACTTATTAAGGAAAAAAGAAGCTTTAATAAAATTTCATAAAACATGTTGGAGCCAAAGGGCGAAAACTAAGCATATGAAACTGGCAGATATTAATTCAGAGTATTTTCACAAAATAGCATCAGGGTGAAGAAACAGAAAAGTAATTAGACATATTATATCCGAAGATGGTACTCAAATAATAGGTGAAGAAAATAACAAAAACGAGATTCAGCAAGACTTTGAAAAACGTTTTAGGAAAGAAAGTAGCAACCATTTTGTAGGGAGTAGCCAGTTAGATTTGATAGCACCAGAAATTAGCGATGAAGATAATTGTGAACTCATAAAACATGTCCTCAATAGTGAAGTGAAAAATGCGGTGTTTAGTTTGGGAAAAAATAAGTCTCCGGGGCCCGACGAATTTACTGCAGAATTTTATAAGAACTTTTTGGACATTGTTGATCCATCTGTAATTAGAGCAGTGAAAAGTTTCTTACTTTCTGGAAGGATTCTCCGACAAAGAAATCATACATTTATCTCATTACTTCCTAAGGTAGATAACCCTAGTGCAACCAGTAACTACAGGCCAATTAGTTTGTGTACAAATCTTTATAAAATTATATCAAAAATACTTATAGAAAGATTAAAAAAGGTTATAGGGAAAATAATTCATCCCCTGCAAGGAGCATTTGTAGCAGATAGCTATTCAGGATAATGTTTCGATAGCTCATGAAAATTTTCATTCTTTTAAAACACGAAAGGGGGTAGAAGGTTGGATGGCTATCAAACTTGATATGGAAAAAACATATGATCAGTTAAATTGGGACTTTACGATAGAAGTATTGCAAAGCTTTGGCTTCCACCCAACTTTCGTAGGTTGGATCAAAGAATGTATTTCGACAGTCTCCTTCTCAGTCCTTGTGAATAGCTCCCCTACGAAGCTGTTTGTCCCTTCTTGGGGAATTCGTCAGGGTGACCCTATTTCCCCATTCATATTTATTTTGGGAGTGGAAGTTCTAGCAAGAAGATTACATCAAGAATCCTTAAGACCAATGAGTAGAATAGGATTTAACTTTGGGCATAATGGCCCCCGGGTTCCTTTTCTTGCCTTTGTAGATAATATGATAATTTTTGCTAAAGCATCGTTGAGCGCCAGTAAGAAAGTTAAAGAAATAATAGATGAATAGTTGTTGTTGCAGGAGGATGGTCAAGTATGAAATATAAATAAAATATAAAGCAACTTGACTCACTATTTCAGCAAATAAATACAAGACTTCCTCCTGTTGTGGTAGAAGGCAGTCAGGATCGATCCACGAGGAAACGTGTCAGCGCCCGCCTTTTCAGTTCCAAATCTCAGCACAATCTCGACCAGAAGAGTCCTCGACGTCGACCAATGTCCTCAACGTCGACCACATTGTCGAGTAAAACAAAAATCAGAAACGAGCAGAAACGAAAACGAAAGCAAAAATCTGGTAAATTTCGACAAAAACTCCTCGACTTTGACAAAAATCTGGTCGATCTCGAGTAACGCATAAACCAAAATCGTAACTTTTCGAATGGAAATGAATGAAAACACGA
Organism: Persicaria tinctoria; assembly: GCA_037127255.1. NCBI lineage: Eukaryota > Viridiplantae > Streptophyta > Magnoliopsida > Caryophyllales > Polygonaceae > Persicaria > Persicaria tinctoria. The sequence goes on along the minus strand of JBANSL010000004.1, from coordinate 22,386,088 downwards.
AATTAACTCAATAAACTAAAGACTTCCAGAATCAGGGTTTCAACACCACAATGATAACAACGTAAAATAATGCATAAAAGCATAAAAGATCATGCTTTTCATCAAATAACTATTGTTATTAACAAATAGGAAAATAGAGGCTTTCGCAAAAAACCTTAATTGTTACTAACCCTTTTTCACATAATTAATCCAAGTTGCATTAATTAAGGTCACTTTCGCTTTAATAACACAAACAAGGATCACCTTCAACTTTCGCAAAATAATCATGCTCATAGGGATAGAAGACGAAATCGCATCAAAAGATTGTACCTTTATCGCATTGCCTTACATGGCTACCGTCGGGCTTACCCCGACCCTAGAAGTTGGGTGACTACTCGCTCTTCATCATCAAGAAACTCATCAATAACAAAAATGAACTAAATTGCATTAAATAAAATCAAACAAGACTTACAACCGAAAAAAGCTAACTTCGCTTTCGCTTCACAAACACCACTCGGCTTCAAATCTCTCTCTCCTACTCGCTATCTCTCTTCTTGTAACTAAATTGGAATGCCTAGAAAACAGCCCCTAAGGCTTTATTTAAAGTGTTCATTCCCTAGCTAATCTAGGAAAGAATAATCTATCTATATCTAAACTTTGTATCTAATAACATTAAGATAAAACTTGGAAATAAAATAACTAAATCTAAAAGGAAATAAAGCTAATGTGGATAAATCCTTCTTGAATTGATAGATCTTGATGTGGATGGATAGAATTCCACATATCTTCTCTTGCAAGCAATTCTATCTTCTCGTATCCAACTCGATCTCGGACTCGGGCTGCTCGACATCGACCAAATTACTTGACATCGAGTAGGGTTTTCTCTCCTCGGATTGCACTCGAGATCGGGCAGGATTCGGACTCGTCGGGTGTACTCAACGTCGACCAAAATCCTCGACGTCGAGTATGATTGTTCTACTCGAGTGACTTCTGCTCGATTTCGTGTGCACTGGCTCTGAGGTACTCGATATCGACCAACTCTGGTCAATATCGAACAGTTCTGTCGAGTTCTTCTTTTCTCGTCCTTTGCTAGGTTTGTCTTGGTTCAACTACATCTTGACCTTGGACTTTCTGTAGTTGACTTTGAGCTTTCCGTCCTTTCTCTGAATTGTTGTTAAATGCCTCGATTTCTGTGAAATTAAACAGAAACTAGTGTAGACTCCATAATTTGATAAAATAAGCATAAACTACATAGATTTCGTACTATTCTAGCCCAAATGTATGAAATGCATACAGAAATCATTATAAAAGTCAATATAAAACATGGCAAATTAGGCGCACAACAATACTGTAAACTGTTGTTGTAGGAGGGTTTGTCAAATATGAAATAAATACAAAATATAAAATCAAACTGACTCCCTGTCTCAACAAATAAATACAAGACTTCCTCTCATTGTAGTAGAAGGTAGTCAGGATCGATCCACGAAGAAGCGTGTCAGTGTTGTGAGCTGAATCTCCCATGTTTTACAGTAACTTTTATATCGATTTATGTATACATTGCATTCATTTGAGTTTAGATAGTACATAATCTATGTAGTTTATGTTTATTTGCCAAATTATGGAATCTACACTAGTTTCTGTTTAATTCGCAGAAATCGAGGCATTTTACAGCAATTCTACAGAAGGTCGGAAAAGCTCGGAAAAACACTACAGAAGTCCAAGGTCAAAGCAGCGGAACCAGTCTGAGAGGCAAGGCTACTCGATCTCGAGTAGGCCCTACTTGACATAGACGAGCCTGTCCGAGCAACCTTGGTCGAGTAGAGCCTGATCGAGAGCCAGACCAACCCGAGCTCCCGACCCTACTCGATCTCGAGGACCACTGGTCGAGGTCGACGAAGCCCAGACGCCATGTCCGGAGTCGACAAGGAGAGGAGCCGAGGACGAAGCCGAGGACGACCAGGAGAACTCGCTATCAGCGACTCGACTCGTTGCAGCGGACCGTTCGCTGTCGCGGAAAAACCCGCTGCCAGCGGGAGAGGCAAATCGCGGAAGCGGAAGGGAAGAGCCCTACTCGATCTCGACGAAGCTTGGTCGAGATCGACAAGCCCCTGAGCCCGGATCCGAGCTTGCCGAGGAGAGCCACTCGAGGAGACCTAGTCGGCGAGCCAGACTACTCGAGGTCGACTAGGGCTTGTCGAGATCGACGAGCGCCTGAGTCCAGATCTGAGCCAGTCGAGGACACCAACCCGAGGAAGCCTAGTCGATAGAGCCATCCTACTCGAGATCGACAAGGCTTACTCGAGGTCGACAAGCACCCCGGAAGCCATGTCCGAGCCACATCGAGGAGATCTACCCGAGAAGACCTAGTCGGCGAAGCCAGTCTACTCGAGGTCGACTAGGCCTTGTCGAGGTCGACGAGCACCGTGAGCCAGAGTCCGAGTTTGTCGAGCACCAGCTAGCCGAGACGACGAACCGAGCCAGTCGACCAAGACCTCTACTCGAGATCGACAAGAGCCTTGTCGAGGTCGACGAAGCTTCCAGAAGCTGTTCGACGCGGCTTGACGAATCCTACTCGGTTTTGCATTCCTTGGGCATGAATATTTTCGATTCTATCCAAAACTATCAAGATCTACCATGAAGAGAAAGATTCTATCCATTGAAGACTTTTTAGATATAATTCCTATTTTAGATTTAATTCTTTTATGTCCTTTATTTATCCTTTCAAGTTTTAGATATAATTTTAGATAGAGATAGATATCTTCTTTCCTAGAATAGCTAGGGAATGAAGGCTATAAATAAAGCCCTAGGGGCTCAGTTTTATTCATTCAATTTCAGAGAGAAACAAGTAGTTCCACAGAAGAGTTTTAGGAGTTCTAAGGTTTTTAGGGTTTTGGCTTTCTGCGAAAGTTGATTGCCGGAATTGTAAAAGGCTTTGAATTTAGTTTTAATGCAAGTTAGTTCTTTTCATTCAATGTCTGCAATTGCGATGAGGCGTGAGTAGTCCACCCACTTCTGGGGCTGGGGTGAGACCGACGGTGGCCATGTGAGGCGATGCGATAAAGGTCAGATCTTTTGTGCAATTCATCTTCTATCCCTATGAGCATGATTCTTTTGCGAGAGTTGAAGGTGATCCTTGTTTGTGTTATTGAAGCGAAAGTGATCTTAATGCAACTTGGATTAATTATGTGAAAAAGGGTTAGTAACAATTAGGGTTTATGCGAAAGCCTCTATTTTCCTATTTGTTAATGACGAAAGTTATTTGATGGAAAGCATGATCTTTTATGCCTTTATGTGTTACTTTGCATGGTTATCGTTGTGGTGTTGATACCCTGACCTTGGAAGTCTTTTAATATATTGAAGTTTATTTCTGTCGAAAATCTGCGTTTGTCTTTAATTCTGCAATTTTAAGTTTTTCTGCATTCTTGTCGAGATAGACGAAAGCTTTGTCGAGATCGAGTTGCATCTAGTCGATCTCGAGGAGGTCCAGTCTTAGTCGAGTTGAGTTTCCTGCTTTTGTTGTCGATTTTCAGTTTCTGCTTGACTTGTCCTTGTCGATCTCGAGTAGTGCTCGTCGAGATCAAGTACACTTGTCTTCGTCGAGTTGTTTGCTTTCGTTTCTGTTTTCTGTTTTCACACTTTCCTTCGTCGATATAGAGGACAGCTTACTCGAGATCGAGTAGCTTCTGTGTCCTCGTTTTATTTGCTATTTCGCTTTGTCTTTTCTTGTTTTGCTTGTTCTTTGCTTTTGTTTTAGTTGCCCTTGCCGGGTTTATTTGTTTCTTTCCTTGTTTCTGTGCTTCTGTCTTTCTGCTGCTTCTGTGAGAATTTACAGCTACCTAAGAACTGCTGACGTGCTTCCTCGTGGATTCGATCCTGACTTTTCTCTTACTACAACGGGAGGAAGTCTTGTATTATTTGCTGAGACGGGGAAGTCAGTCTGAACTTTATTCTATATTTATTTCATACTTGACCATCCTCCTGCAAGTCAACAGTCAGCGCCCGCCTTTTCCGTCCAGAAATTCTCGAAATTGACTCAGGAAGTACTCGATGTTGACTAAGGTCCTTGACGTCGACCACTCAGTCGAACAGAAGCTTCAAAATAGAAGAAACAGAAGCGTAAACGAAGCAAAAACAGGCAATGTGGAGACAGGCAAGTCAGCCTGAACTTTATTCTATATTTATTTCATACTTGACCATCCTCCTGCAAGTCAACAAATTGGCGTCGTTGCCGGGGAAGCAGTCATTCGCGCCTTAGGTAGTCAGTTCTCACTTTTCTCTTGAGTGAATTCGCAAGTGTATGCGTCGTTCTGGTCAAACACCTGAGTTTGACAGCTTAGACGAACCGGAGCGCTACCTACACATCCACTCCAAACTCAAAAGGATCATGGCGGCCGCTGAAACACATAAACAACTGGTCGCTAGGCTTACCAGGGAATTGGCCGCAAAGGATGCTGCTATCGCCGCTGAGAGAGCAGCAAGGGAACAAGCACAGGCTGAGCTTGCCCAGTATCCAACCACGGCAGAGGACTACATGCACCCAACTCTCGTCGTGCCTGAATCGGCGATTCTAATCCCTGAAAACTCTTTTGAAATTCGCACTCAGTTTCTTATAGAGCTTAAAAATAATGCCTTTTACGGCAGATTTAATGAGTGTCCTCTTGAACATATTACTAATTTTCATGATATGTGTCGTACTCTTGCAGAAGGTACAACTCTGGAATATGTCAAGATGAAAGCTTTTCGCTGGGCCTGCACTGAAATGGCTGGAAGGGCTGAAAGCAAGATCACTCACAACCTGGGCCCAAGTAGAGCAAGAGTTTCTGAAAAAATTCTTCCCACCTGCCAAAACAGCACATCTCCGCCAGAAAATCACCGCCTTTAAACAGCAGAAAGGGGAACCGCTGGCAAGGGCATGTGAACGCTACAAGGAACTGCTACGATCTTGCCCTACTCATGGACAGCCACCCTACATCATTCAGGAGATCTTCTTCAACTCTCTTGATCAAGTCACTAAGGACAGAATCAACAATTATACTCGCTACGAGTATCTGACGATGCCGCCAGGTGACGCATGGGGTGTACTAGAGAAGCTCACCAACTACGACAACAAGTATGGGTCTACTGCAACCTATGAGGAGAACCCATACGCCAGGCCAGCACCATCCATGCCCCTATATGAGCCACCTAAGGAGATTGATCCTGATGTTAGGGAGCAGTACTACAGAGACCAGAATAAAAAGCTCATCAAGCAAGTAAAGTATCTCTCTGTCAACCAGCCTTGCATAGAATGCGGATCGCAAAGGCACACCACTCCTGAGTGCCCACACACAGAGCAAGTCAGGCTGGCAGAGCACCATGAGGATGCAGCTTACGCAGGGGGTCGAAATCGCTACATGGGGGACCAAAGGTTTCAGCAACCACAATGGAACCAATGTGTCCCTAAGAATCCCCCGCCCTACAGAGCTCCAGGACATCCGGAAAGGGAGCAGAAAAAGGATGATATACAAACAGTCCTGGAGGAAATACGGAGAAACCACGCAGAAACTAGGCAATCTTTCAACTCCGTCTATACTTAGATGCAAGGTGTCAACTCTAGGCTTGGGGAAATTGATATCTGGCGGAAAACAGTTGATACACAGATTGGTCAGCTAGCAGCAGGAATCCCTAGACAGTCAGGGACACTTCCAGGATCTTCAGAACCAAATCCTAAGGGAAAAACTGGACACATCGCTGCTATAAAACTCAGAAGCGGCCATCAACTGCAAGAGCCAGAGGTCGAAAAGCAGCAAAACGACGAGGAACAGCAAGTCGATCTCGACAAAACCGCGGTCGACCTCGACAAGACCTTCGTCGACCTCGAGGAGAACTTGCAAGAATCTTCGTCTGCACCACACAGCAACTCAACTGAGCCCAACCTAGTCGATGTCGACAAGACTGTAGTCGATGTCGAGGAGCCCCTAGTCGACATAGAGAAGTCTGCAGCATCTCCGACATCTGTTCCGGCTCCGAATCAGAAAAAGAAGCTGCCTTTCCCCACAAAATCTCTAAAGGACCCGGTGGAGAAAAAGTTTCAGCGCTTCATCAAGATGCTTCAGAAGCTCAACGTCACCATCCCCTTCACAGAAGCTCTCAATGAAATGCCATCTTATGTCAAGTTCCTGAAGGAGATTTTGAGCAAAAAGCGATCAATGGCTGAAATCACAGAGGAGTGCAGCCATCTGGACATATTGGAGAAGAGACCGGATCCACGTAAGTTTGCTATAACTATTGGATTTGGTCCATACAAAATTAATGCCCTATGTGATCTTGGAGCTAGTGTGAGTATAATGCCTTTAACGATTTGGTCCAAGATTAAGATAGGTGCCTTGGAGCCTGTGGATGCTAGACTTTACATGGCCAACAACACGGTGGTCATCCCCACGTGCATGGTGGAAAATGTCCCAGTACAAGTAGGTAAATTCTTCGTCCCTGCTGATTTCTTAATAGTTGATATGCAAGAAGATTCTGCTTGTCCAATTATCTTAGGAAGACCATTCTTGGCGACGGTGGATGCCAACATAAGCGTAAGGAAAGGAGTGCTCACCTTCAACATCAGCGATGAGGTAATTGAGTATTCCTTTAATAAAACTGAAAGGCATACAGGTCCAATGGAAGAGGTCAAATGTATCTCAGCTGGCTACATCACCTGCGGGGAACCCAAGGTCAGAAATATGACCCCTGAGGAGATAGAAAAGAGGGACATGGAGGCCCAGGTGGAGGAGATCATGGCAATCCTCAAGGAGAACACAGAGAATCCAATCGACACAGACCAAGGTAAGTCGTTGTAGATTCATTATTTTTTGGATGCCGTGACAGGAGCTAAGTATGGGGTCAAGATCGACCAAGGCTCCTCGACATCAAGTAGAACCCTAGTCGATCTAGACCAGACTAAGGAGACTCCACCAGAGCCAGCTTCGTCGAGCAGCAAACCAGAGGAGCAACCCTACTCGATCTCGAGTAGGCTCGTCGAGATCGACCACCACTCGGGGAGCCCAGACCCTCCTTCCTCGACGCTGCAGCCACCAAGAGCAAAGGCCTACTCGACATCGAGTAGCCTTGTCGAGATCGACAAGCCATCTGCTTCATCGACTTCGGCTTCCTCGAGTGCACCACCACCAGAGCCAGCATCCTTGTCGAGATCGACGACGCTAGTCGAGATCGACCACGATCCTCGGGCATCTGCTCCCTCGACGCTGAGACCACCAGAGCCAGAACCAGCCTCATCGATCTCGACTAGTCTTGTCGAGGTCGACCACCACTCGGAGAGCCCAGCCCCGCCTTCCTCGATGAGCCAACCACCAGGAGCGGAGTCCTCGTCGAGGTCGACCAGCCTACTCGAGGTCGACAAGACCTATTCTTCGTCGACTTCTGCCTCTTCGACCAGACCACTTTTGTAAGGAGAAATCGAGTATGAAATATAACGAAATAGATCAAACCAGACTTAGGCCCCAACAAATAAATACAAGACTCCTCCAATGCAGTAAGAGAAAGTCAGGATCGAATCCACGAGGAAGCACGTCAGCAGTTCTTAGATAGCTGTAAATTCTCACAGAAGCAGAGCAGAACAGACAGAATCGCAGAAACAGAAAGAAAGAAACAAATAACTCGGAAAGGGCAACTAAAACAAAAGCAAAGAAACTAAAGACAGAAAGTAAAGCAAAGAACAAAGCAAAACAGAAGCAAAGCAGAAACTAAAAGCAAGGACACAGAAGCTACTCGATCTCGAGTAAGCTGTCCTCTATCTCGACAAAAAAGTAACGAAAACAGAAAGCAGAAAACAAAGGCAAACTCCTCGACAGGCAAAGCTCTCCTCGACCTCGACAAACACCAACTCGAGATCGACAAAGGCAGTAAGACAGAAACTTGCAGAAAGTGAAAATCGACAAAGACAGAATAAAGCCAACTCGACTAAGACAAGTCTCTACTCGAGATCGACAAGCACAGTACTCGATCTCGACCAAGGCTCCTCTATGTCGACAAGAAACAGTAAACACGAAATTGCAGATTTTTGACAGAATTCAGAAATTCGACAGAAATTAACTCAATATATTAAAAGACTTCCAAGGCCAGGGTTTCGACACCACAACGATAACCATGCAAAGTAACACATAAAGGCATAAAAGATCATGCTTTCCATCAAATAACTTTCGTCATTAACAAATAGGCATATAGAGGCTTTCGCATAAACCCTAATTGTTACTAACCCTTTTTCACATAATTAATCCAAGTTGCATTAAGATCACTTTCGCTTCAATAACACAAACAAGGATCACCTTCAACTCTCGCAAAAGAATCATGCTCATAGGGATAGAAGATGAATAGCACAAAAGATCTGACCTTTATCGCATTATCTCACATGGCCACCGTCGGGCTCACCCCAGCCCCAGAAGTGGGTGGACTACTCACGCCTCATCGCAATCGCAGACATTGATTGATGAAAAGAACTAAATTGCATAAAACTATATTCAAAGTCTTTTACAATCCTGGCAATCAACTTTCGCAGAAAGCCAAAACCTTAAAAACCTTAGAACTCCTAAACTTCTCTACTGGAACTAACTAATTGTGTGTGTCTTGGAATGAATGAATAACCAGCCCCTAGGGCTTTATTTATAGCCTTCTAACCCTTGCTATTCAAGGATAGAATCTCCTATCTATATCTAAAATTATATCTAAAGCTTTAAAGATAAATAAATTGCTTTAAGGAAATAAATCAACAAGGAAAGGATAATTCTAAACTAGGTAAGTCTTCATGATGTTGATAGATCTTGTCTCCCATGGATAGACTTGATGGAATCGGATAGATCTTCGGCCAGCTCGACTTCCTTCGTGCCCAAGGAATCCCAAGTCTAGTCGGACAAGGCTCGTCGAGAAGCTTCCGGGCACTGGGCTTGTCGACCTCGACCACCCCTTGTGATGTCGAGTAGGATGGGTCATCGACATGGTCTCCTCGGGTTGGTGTGCTCGACTGGCTCGGACAAGGACTCAGGCGCTCGTCGATCTCGACCAACTCTTGTCGAGATCGAGGACGGCGGTGTCCTTCCTTTCCGCTCCCGCGAGTTGCTTCATCCGCTGGCAGCGACTTGCCTCTTTCGCGGCAGCGAACGGTCCGCTGCAGCGAGTCGAGTCGCTGGCAGCGAGTCTCACCTGGTCGTCCTCGCTCCTCTCCTTGTCGACTCCGGGCATGGCGCTGAGGCTTCGTCGATCTTGACTAGTGGTCCTCGAGATCGAGTAGGGCTCGGAGCTCGGGTTGGTCTGGCTCTCGATCAGGCTCTCCTCGACCAAGCTGTGCTCGGACAGGCTCGTCTAGGTCGAGTAGGCTTACTCGAGATCGAGTAGCCTCGACTCTCAGACTTGTTCCGCTGCTTTGACCTTGGACTTCTGTAGTGGTTTTCCGAGCTTTTCCGACCCTCTGTAGAATTGTTGTAAAACGCCTCGATTTCTGCGAATTAAACAGAAACTGGTGTAGATTCCATAATTGGGAAAATAAACATAAACTACATAGATTTTGTACTATCTTAACCCAAATGAATGCAATGTATACAGAAATCGATATAAAAGTTATTGTAAAACATGGCAGATTCAGCTCACAACAAACACCCCATACTTAAGCTTGCTTGTCCTCAATCAATTCCCATCCTCGAAAAGGTACTTATGTCATAGATCCAAGCATGTGCAAATATGTAAAAGCAACATCTATTCATATGACAAAGCATTGATAATCAAGAAGACTTTAATTTAAGCTCATGAAGGAGTAGATAGGTAAAAGGCTAAAAGGTGGGCAATTTTTGGCAATGTGGTGCTTTCGATCCGGGGAAATTGAGTACTTTCCAATTTGAATTTCCACATTCCTTCTCCATTTGATTCATCTCCTTTCATAATGCTTTTCTCAACAATAATGCTTTTACATCTCTAACCTCAGCACTGCCTTCTCGCGAGTCGCAAACATGGGTGTCATGAATGGCCCCGGATACTTAGTGATTTGGACTCCTCACAATGTGTCCCATCTCTCCAAACTATTATCTCAGAGAGCAAGGTCAATCTACCTTTATCTCCTGAGGTGATTGGATTTTCTTTCACTCATTAAATTTTCCATATATTTCAACAATTTCCTTCCAAACTCCAATAATGATAATAACAACACAAACACCATATGACATCTCCATAATGTAACATCATTCTCAACATAATCCCCGGATAAGGTAAAGAATGAAAATATTTAGATCATGTGGAGCAATAATTGAAATAAGGCATATTATGGCTTTTGTGATGCATAAGCATAGGTATGGCTAGGAATAAACAATGAGCATTATATGGAAATATAAAGTCCTCCATCATTTTATCATGCAACATGTCAAAAGCAACTTCAAATTTTACCTCCTTTCATGGTTTTCAAGAAATAATGCACTTCATTGTGACTTCCCTTTACTAGGCAATTTCATGCTATATCTCTAATGAATCCAATTTTGCATCGTCGAGTTCAATATAAGCTTCCATGACACTAATCAAAATTTTCAATGGCGGTCATTTTTCAAAACTTTGGAAAACATGCATATAAGCACAAAAATCAATAATGCATTCCAAAATAGCCATGTAGCAATTCAAAGAAATAATGCACAAATAATGTCAAATATGATCAATATGCCCAAAGTAAGCCCTTCCCCCACCCCATACTTAAACATTACAGTGTCCCCACTGTATAAAAAAAAGGTAAGGGTAAAGAAAGAAACTCACAAGACATGTGTGTAGGGCCTTCTAATTTCGACTGGAGCACCTCCTGGGCCGATTTTTAATGTAGCTTGGTTCTATCCATGGACCTGAAAAGTAGAAGACATATACCCATAATAGCAAAACTAAAAGTGTTCAAAACCAAAAACAAAGCAAAGTCTCAAATGTCCTAAAAAGTCTATGTACATGCTCTAGATTTTATAGTCGCTAGGCCGACTTTCCATTTATGCTCAAGGTGGCATCTGCAGGGCCCATGTAGCTTGGGCCTCAAATAGGACTCCATTCTTGTCCATCAGTTGTAATCCTCCAGAAGGGATCTTGTTCACCATGAATGGTCCCATCCGCTTCTTGTTGAATTTATTGGGAAACCAATGATCCTTTGATTTAGAGACATAGAGCTTGTCTCCAACTTCATATTCTTTAGGCTCATCATTGGAAATCCTGCACAATCGCACATACCAAGGCAGACCTCTCCCATGTATAGATAAATCTTTAATGGAAATAGGCGAAGAAAGATCCATACCTTGGCTCACCTTTGTAGAGACGGAATCGGGGACCACTGTGTTTGGTCGATCTCGACTAGGGCTAGTCGATCTCGACAAGTCTGCTGGTCGAGGTGGTGGTTTGCTCGAAGATTCAGAAGTCGACGAAGACAGGGTTTGGTCGATCTCGACGAGCCTGGTCGACCTCGACAAGGGCTTTGGTCCTGGTGTCTGCAGCATCGAGGAAGGTGCCGTCGAGGAAGACGTGGTCTTGTCGATCTCGACAAGGCTACTCGAGATCGAGTAGCCTTCTCCTCCTGGTGGCTTGCTCATCGAGGAAGGCGGGGCTGGGCTCTTCGAGTGGTGGTCGATCTCGACAAGGGTGGTCGAGATCGACAAGGGCTCTCCTGGCTCTGGTGGTGCGCTCGAGGAAGCAGGGACTGGTGGCTCCGAGTTGTGGTCGACCTCGACGAGGCTTGTCGAGACCGACGAGCCTGGTTTCTCAGATCCGCTGCTCGACGATGCTGGCTCTGGTGAATAAATTGCTTTAAGGAAATAAATTGCTTTAAGGAAATAAATCAACAAGGAAAGGATAATTCTAAACTAGGTAAGTCTTCATGATGTTGATAGATCTTGTCTCCCATGGATAGACTTGATGGAATCGGATAGATCTTCGGCCAGCTCGACTTCCTTCGTGCCCAAGGAATCCCAAGTCTAGTCGGACAACGCTCGTCAAGAAGCTTCCGGACACTGGGCTTGTCGACCTCGACCACCCCTTGTCGATGTCAAGTAGGATGGGTCATCGACATGGTCTCCTCGGGTTGGTGTGCTCGACTGGCTCGGACAAGGACTCAGGCGCTCGTCGATCTCGACCAACTTTTGTCGAGATCGAGTAGGGCGGTGTCCTTCTTTTCCGCTCCCGCGAGTTGCTTCATCCGCTGGCAGCGAGTTGCCTCTTCCGCGGCAGCGAACGGTCCGCTGCAGCGAGTCGAGTCGCTGGCAGCGAGTCTCACCTGGTCGTCCTCGGCTCCTCTCCTTGTCGACTCCGGGCATGGCACTGAGGCTTCGTCGATCTTGACTAGTGGTCCTCGAGATCGAGTAGGGCTCGGAGCTCGGGTTGGTCTGGCTCTCGATCAGGCTCTGCTCGACCAAGTTGTGCTCGGACAGGCTCGTCTAGGTCGAGTAGGCTTACTCGAGATCGAGTAGCCTCGACTCTCAGACTTGTTCCGCTGCTTTGACCTTGGACTTCTGTAGTGGTTTTCCGAGCTTTTCCGACCCTCTGTAGAATTGATGTAAAACACCTCGATTTCTGCGAATTAAACAGAAACTTGTGTAGATTCCATAATTGGGCAAATAAACATAAACTACATAGATTCTGTACTATCTTAACCCAAATGAATGCAATGTATACAGAAATCGATATAAAAGTTATTGTAAAACATGGCAGATTCAGCTCACAACAACCACCACCAAGACCAGCAGTCTTGTCGAGATCGACTAGCCCTAGTCGAGATCGACCAAATACAGTGGTCCCCGATTCCGTCTTTGCGAAGGTAAGTCAAGGTATGGATCTTTCTTCTCCTATTTCCATTAAAGATTTATCTATACATGGGAGAGGTCTGCCTTGGTATGTGCGATTGTGCAGGATATCCAATGATGAGCCTAAGGAATATGAAGTTGGAGACAAGCTCTATGTCTCTAAATCAAAAGATCATTGGTTTCCCAATAAATTCAACAAGAAGCGGATGGGACCTTTCGTGGTGAACAAGATCCATTCTGGAGGATTGCAGCTGATGGACAAGAATGGAGTCTTATTTGAGGCCCAAGCTACATGGGCCCTGCAGATGCCACCTTGAGCATTAATGAAAAGTCGGCCTAGCGACTATAAAATCTAGAGCATATACATAGACTTTTTAGGACATTTGAGACTTTGTTTTTTGTTTTTGGTTTTGAACACTTTTAGTTTTGCTATTGTGGGTATATGTCTTCTACTTTTCAGGTCAATGGATGGAACCAAGCTACATTAAAACCAGGCCAGGAGGTGCTTTCATTCGAAATTTAGAGGCTCTGCACCCCTGTCTTGTGAGTTTCTATCTTTACCCTTGTTTTTATACAGTGAGGACACTGTAATGTTTAAGTATGGGGTGGGGGAAGGGCTTACTTCATGCATATTGATCATATTTGACATATATATGCATTATTTCTGGGAATTGCTACATGGCTATTTTGGAATGCATTATTGATTTATGTACATATATGCATGTTTTCCAAAGTTTTGAAAAATGACCCCCGTTGAAATTCTGAATAATGTCATGGAAGCTTTAATGGACTCGACGATGCAAAATTGGATTCATTAGAGATATAGCATGAAATTGCCTAGTAAAGGGAAGTCACAATGAAGTGCATTATTTATTGAAAACCATGAAAGGAGGTAACATTTGAAGTTGCTTTTGACATGTTGCATGATAAGATGATGGAGGACTTTATATTTCCATATAATGCTCACATTGTTAATTCCTAGCCTTACCTATGCTTATGCATCACAAAAGCCATATTATGCCTTATTTCATATATTGCTCCACATGATATAAATATTTGCCATTCTTTACCTTATCCGGGGATTATGTTGGGAATGATGTTACATTATGGAGATGTTTATATGGTGTTTGTGTTGTGATTATTATCATTATTTGGAGTTTGGAAGGAAATTGTTTGAAATATATGGAAAATTTAATGAGTGAAAGAAAATCCAATCACCTCAGGAGATAAAGGTAGATTGACCCTGCTCTCTGAGATAATAGTTTGGAGGGATGGGACACATTGTGAGGAGTCCAAAGCACTAAGTATCCGGGGCCATTCATGACACCCATGTTTGCGACTCGCGAGAAGGCGGTGCTGAGGTTAGAGAGGTAAAAGCATTATTATTGAGAAAAACATTATGAAAGGCGATGAATCAAATGGAGAAGCTATGTGGAAATTCCAATTGGAAAATACTCCATTTCCCCGGATCATTAGCACCACATTTCCAAAATTTGCCCACCTTTAGCCTTTTACCAATCTACTCCTTCATGAGCTTAAATTAAAGTCTTCTTGATTATCAATGCTTTGTCACTTATGAATGTTTTTGCATAACCCTCCTTTTGTGAGTAGATGTTCCTTTTACATGTTTGCACATGCATGAATCTGTGACATTAGTACCTTTTCGAGGATGGTAATTGATTGCAGGGATATATGAGAATGAATCTAAGATGTTGAGAGTTTTGATTTCTTCCCCTGAATGACGATTAAAAGTATTGCTTGAGGACAAGCAAGCTTAAGTATGGGGTGTTTGTTGTGACCTGAATCTGCCATGTTTTACAGTAACTTTTATATCGATTTTTGTATACATTGCATTCATTTGGGTTTAGATAGTACAGAATCTATGTAGTTTATGTTTATTTGCCAAATTATGGAATCTACACCAGTTTTTGTTTAATTCGCAGAAATCGAGGCATTTTACAGCAATTCTACAAAAGGTCGGAAAAGCTCGGAAAAACACTACAGAAGTCCAAGGTCAAAGCAGCGGAACCAGTCTGAGAGGCAAGGCTACTCGATCTCGAGTAGGCCCTACTCGACATAGACGAGCCTGTCCGAGCAACCTTGGTCGAGCAGAGCCTGATCGAGAGCCAGACCAACCCGAGCTCCGGACCCTACTCGATCTCGAGGACCACTGGTCGAGATCGACGAAGCCCAGACGCCATGTCCGGAGTCGACAAGGAGAGGAGCCGAGGACGAAGCCGAGGACGACCAGGAGCACTCGCTGCGAGCGACTCGACTCGCTGCAGCGGACCGTTCGCTGCCGCGGAAAAACCCACTGCCAGCGGGAGAGGCAACTCGCGGAAGCGGAAGGGAAGAGCCCTACTCGATCTCGATGAAGCTTGGTCGAGATCGACAAGCCCCTGAGCCCGGATCCGAGCTTGCCGAGGAGAGCCACTCGAGGAGACCTATTCGGCGAGCCAGTCTACTCGAGGTCGACTAGGGCTTGTCGAGATCGACGAGCGCCTGACTCCAGATCCGAGCCAGTCGAGCACACCAACCCGAGGAAGCCTAGTCGACAGAGCCATCCCACTCGAGATCGACAAGGCTTACTCGAGGTCGACAAGCACCCAGGAAGCCATGTCCGAGCCACATTGAGGAGATCTACCCGAGAAGACCTAGTCGGCGAAGCCAGTCTACTCGAGGTCGACTAGGCCTTGTCGAGGTCGACGAGCACCGTGAGCCAGAGTCCGAGTTTGTCGAGCACCAGCTAGCCGAGACGACGAACCGAGCCAGTCGACCAAGACCTCTACTCCAGATCGACAAGAGCCTTGTCGAGGTCGACGAAGCTTCCAGAAGCTGTTCGACGCGGCTTGACGAATCCTACTCGGTTTTGCATTCCTTGGGCATGAAGATTTCCGATTCTATCCAAAACTATCAAGATCTACCATGAAGAGAAAGATTCTATCCATTGAAGACTTTTTAGATATAATTCCTATTTTAGATTTAATTCTTTTATGTCTTTTATTTATCCTTTCAAGTTTTAGATATAATTTTAGATAGAGATAGATATCTTCTTTCCTAGAATAGCTATGGAATGAAGGCTATAAATAAAGCCCTAGGGGCTCAGTTTTATTCATTCAATTTCAGAGAGAAACAAGTAGTTCCACAGAAGAGTTTTAGGAGTTCTAAGGTTTTTAGGGTTTTGGCTTTCTGCGGAAGTTGATTGCCGGAATTGTAAAAGGCTTTGAATTTAGTTTTAATGCAAGTTAGTTCTTTTCATTCAATGTCTGCAATTGCGATGAAGCGTGAGTAGTCGCCCACTTCTGGGGCTGGGGTGAGCCCGACGGTGGCCATGTGAGGCGATGCAATAAAGGTCAGATCTTTTGTGCAATGCATCTTCTATCCCTATGAGCATGATTCTTTTGCGAGAGTTGAAGGTGATCCTTGTTTGTGTTATTGAAGCGAAAGTGATCTTAATGCAACTTGGATTAATTATGTGAAAAAGGGTTAGTAACAATTAGGGTTTATGCGAAAGCCTCTATTTGCCTATTTGTTAATGACGAAAGTTATTTGATGGAAATCATGATCTTTTATGCCTTTATGTGTTACTTTGTATGGTTATCGTTGTGGTGTTGATACCCTGGCCTTGGAAGTCTTTTAATATATTGAAGTTTATTTCTGTCGAAAATCTGCGTTTGTCTTTAATTCTGCAATTTTAAGTTTTTCTGCATTCTTGTCGAGATAGACGAAAGCTTTGTCGAGATCGAGTTGCATCTAGTCGATCTCGAGGAGGTCCAGTCTTAGTCGAGTTGAGTTTCCTGCTTTTGTTGTTGATTTTCAGTTTCTGCTTGACTTGTCCTTGTCGATCTCGAGTAGTGCTCGTCGAGATCGAGTACACTTGTCTTCGTCGAGTTGTTTGCTTTCGTTTCTATTTTCTGTTTTCACACTTTCCTTCGTCGATATAGAGGACAGCTTACTCGAGATCGAGTAGCTTTTGTGTCCTCGTTTTATTTGCTGTTTCGCTTTGTCTTTTCTTGTTTTGCTTGTTCTTTGCTTTTGTTTTAGTTGCCCTTGCCGGGTTTATTTGTTTCTTTCCTTGTTTCTGTGCTTCTGTCTTTATGCTGCTTCTGTGAGAATTTACAGCTACCTAAGAACTGCTGACGTGCTTCCTCGTGGATTCGATCCTGACTTTTCTCTTACTACAACGGGAGGAAGTCTTGTATTATTTGCTGAGACGGGGAAGTCAGTCTGAACTTTATTCTATATTTATTTCATACTTGACCATCCTCCTGCAAGTCAACAGTCAGCGCCCACCTTTTCCGTCCAGAAATTCTCGAAATTGACTCAGGAAGTACTCGATGTTGACTAAGGTCCTTGACGTCGACCACTCAGTCGAACAGAAGCTTCAAAATAGAAGAAACAGAAGCGCAAACGAAGCAAAAACAGGCAATGTGGAGTAAAAGATACTCGAAGTCGAATAAAACCTACTCAACGTCGACTATATGTGTTCGAACAAAAACGTAACTTTCTTGCAACGAACGAAGGACAGAAACACGAAATTGGAATAAACTAAAGACTTCCAAGATCAGAGTTTCAACACCACAACGATAACCATATAAAATAATGCATAAGGTATAAAAGATCAGGCCTTTTCATCAAATAACTGTCGTTATTACAAATAGGAATATAGAGGCTTTCGCATAAAACTTAATTGTTACTGACCCTTTTTCACATCATTAATCCAAGTTGTATTAAGATTACTTTCATTTCAATAACACACACAAGGATCACCTTCAACTTTCGCAAAAGAATCATGCTTGTAGGGATAGAAGACGAAATCGGATCAAACCATTGTACCTTTAGCGCATTACCATACATGGCTACCGTCGGACTCACCCTGACCCTAGAAGTTGGATGACTACTCGCTCTTCATCATAACAAGCATCGATATAATAAAAGAAATAACTAATTGCGTTAAATAAAACTGAAGAAAGTACAAACCGAACAAAGCTAGATCACTTCCGCTCCCTTGCTCCACTCGGCCTCTCTCTCTCTAGCTCTCGTAAATCTCTAATTGTGACATGGATTGGATGATTGAATGATTCTAAAATCCAGCCCTTAAAGCCTTATTTTTAGTGTTCAGTCTTAGCTAATCTAGGGAAGGACAATCTACCAATATCTAAAACTTTCTATCTAAAAACATAAGATAAAACATAATTGATAAAGGAAATAAATCTATAAGGAAACTAGAACTAATATGGATAGATCCCTCTTGGACTTGATAGATCTTCATGTGGATGGATCGAATTTCACATATCTTCACTTTCAAGCATTCCATCTTCTCGGACACCATTCGATCTCGGACTCGAATTCGGACTAGGGTACTCGATTTCGAGTAGAATTACTCGACGTCGACTAGCACCTTTTCTCTCGGATTGTACTCGAGCTCGGGCAATTGCTGGACTTGACGTCGACTAGGAGTACTCGAAGTCGAGTAGCTCTAGGCTCCTCGAGTGGCTTGCTCGACTTCGTGTGAAATTCTGGGCTCGGGAGTACTCGATATCGAGTAGTGTTACTCGATATCGACTAGCCTTGTCAATTTGATTCCCTCTTGTCTCTCGCTCGATGTGATCATTTTCGACTAGGGTTACTCGATATCGACTAAGGTTGATCGATATCAACTAGCTGGGTCGAGTGCTTCTTTCCTTGTTCCTGCTCGATTTTTCTTGGTTCAACTGCTATTTGACCTTGGACTTTCTGTAGTTGACTTCGAGCTTTTCATCCTTTGTCCGAATTGCTGTCAGATGCCTCGATTTCTGCAAATTTAAACAGAAACTAGTGTAGGCTCCATAATTTGGCAAACAAGTGTAACCTACATAGAATTTGTACTATTCTAACCCAAATGTAGAAAATGCATGCATAAATCGATATAAAAGTAAGTATAAAACATGGCAAATTAGGCTCACAACAATTGTGGTGCTAATGACCCAGGGAAATGGAGTACTTTCCCAACTTTTATACCACATTCCTTCTTCCTCTGATATTTCTCACCTTTCACTCGTTCGCTCAATGCTTTTTTCAATATTGTTCTTTTACCTCTTTAACCTCACACTGCCTTCTCACGAGTCGCAAACATGGGTGTCATGAATGGTCCCGGACACTTAGTGCTTTGGACTCCTCACCTTGGTGTCCCCTCCCGCGGAACTATTATCTCGACCCAGGAAGGGTCGATCTACCTTTATCTTCTGAGGTGACCGGATTTTCTTTCACTAATTAAATTTTCCATAATATTCAATTCATTCTGCCAAACTCCAATAATGATATATAACATAACAACCATATTATAATATCTCCAAAAATAACATCAATTCTCAACATAATCCCCGGATAGGATATAAGGTAAAAAAAAATGGGTAATATGTAAGGCATGTGGAGCAATAATGATATAAAGACAATGTAAGGCTTATAATATGGCTTTTGATATGCAATTAGGTATAGGTATGGCAAGGAATATGAATATGAGCATATATGGAAAATATAAAGTCCTCCATCCTTTTATTGTGCAACATGTCAAAAGCAACATCAATTTACCTCACTTTTGTGGTTTTACCTAAAAAATCGCACTTCATTGAGACTTTCTATTTCTAGGAAATCTTGTGCAATGTCTCTAATGAATCTACTTTTGCATCGTCGAGCATGGCTTTAGCTTCCATGAATGTTTTCTTTGAACAATTTACAAGCTTTGGGACATGTCTCATAAAACTTTAGGTTAAGCAATTAGGCCTAAAAACGAAAAATTTACCCCAAATTTACAATGTAGTAGCAAAATCAAGAATGTATAATAAAATAATGATAATGAGCTTTTCCCCTTCCGCATACTTAAAATATACAGTGTCCCCACTGTATAAATAAAATAAAACAAGGGTAAAGGAAGGAACTCACCAAATAACGCGATGTAGGGTCGAAATCAGGGCTATAGAAGATTGTCAGGAGTCGATATCGACTAGGTATATCTCGATATCAACTGCAATCAGGTGGATTCCGAGTGTGGGCAAGAGCTCGAAATCGAGTGGTTAAGGTCGATATCGACTAAGGGACTCGATATCGAGTCCACTCATTCGATATCGACTCTCTCTGTCTTCTTTGTGTGTTGGTTGAAATCATCTTTGGGGTCGATATCGAGTAGGTTGACTCGATATCGACCAAGTTCTTCTTCTCCTCGCATTTCTGGTCGAAACCACAGTGATCGAAATCGAGTAGTCTATTTTCGGACCTGTCTAAAAAATTCAAAAAAAGATACCTTGCACGAAGTAAAAGAGATGTAAAAATATAAAGTAAAGAACAAGGGAAATAAAAATAGCGGGTTGGCTCCCGTGAGCGCTAGGGTTTAAGTTGCTAGCTTGACCTACTTCCTTTTAAGCATTATCTTGGCTCATCCTTTTCCGGAGGTATAGGTGGATCTGGTGGTTCCTCCGGTGGTGGGAAGCGTGGGATGTCATCCGGGGGCATCGTATGAAGAAGCTTAAACCACCCCGAGTGAATGCTCCAAGGATGCACCCATTCATCTTTCCTGGCTCCAGCTAGCATGCATAAAGGAAGATATAAAGAAGATCTACTTACCTCATTATCATATCTCTTCCGCTTCATTTGTTGATTTGATTGTGCGTCTCCACCATGGCAGAACGGTGGAATTGGAAGAGATATTTCCTCCTCGTCATGCGGAGCTTCATGCCACTTTGCTAGGACCCCATACATAAATATGAACGTCGGTTGCTCAAAATTGTCGGGGATGGCCTTCACCTTGTAAGGTAAAAGCGGCCTTGGAATGCCTTAGGTAAGAATGTCCAACTTCTTTTCTTCTAGCGCTTGGAATCCTTCAAAAGATTCATCAACAATAGGTAGAAAAGTAAGAATAAAATTCGAGGAAGGACATACCTGGCTGTCGACATCGAGTGGGTCAATTGGCTTGTCAGGAAGAGGGCATGATCCTTTAGACTGAATGGAAGCCTCAAGCCTTCGAATTTCGTCTTCCAGCCGGGCTATGTCCCTTAATCGTGCCTCCTTCACTGCGATCCTATTTCTCTGTCTCAACTCTCAAATCTTGAAACCATTCTTCTAATGTAGGATTCCCTTCGACAAAGTCTTCCATCTTTATACCTAAGCTTTGAAATTACAATAAGAAACACAAATTAGTAGCAAAAGGCTGGCACCTAGTTGGTACCGATGAGGTAGGTGGTGGTAGGGTATGTGATAGGGTAAGGAAAAGGGATGGGTTTTCCTGAACCTTAAACACAACTAAACTAGGCGCGATTGATATTTCCCCAACAACGACGCCAATTTGTTGTTGCAGAAGGATGTGTCAAGTATGAAATAAATATAAAATATAAAATATAAAATCAAACCGACTCCCTATCTCAGCAAATAAATACAAGAATTCATCTCGTTGTAGTAGAAGGTAGTCCGGATTGATCCATGAAAAAGCGTGTCAGCGCCCGCCTTTTCAGTCCAGACACTCTCGAAATTGACTCAGGAAGTATTCGACGTCAACTAAGGTCCTCGATGTCGACCACTCAGTTGAACATAAACTGCCAAAGAGAAGAAACAGAAGCGCAGACGAAGAAAAAACAGGCAATGTACGTGTCGAGAAAAAGCTACTCGACGTCGACTAAAACCTACTTGACGTCGACTAGATCTGGTCGAAATCGAGTAATGCAGCAACAAAAACCGTACGTTTTTCGCAACGAACGAAGCACAGAAACACGAAATTGGTGGGAAATAAATCAATAAACTAAAAACTTTCAAGATCAGGGTTTCAACACCAGAATAATAACCATATAAAATAATGTATAAGGTATAAAAAATCATGTCTTTTCTTCAAATAACTGTCGTTATTAACAAATAGGAATATAGAGGTTTTTGCATAAACCCTAATTGTTACTAGCCCTTTTTCACATAATTAATCCAAGTTGTATTAAGATCACTTTCGCTTCAATAACACAAACAAGCATCACCTTCAACTTTCGGCAAAGAATCATGCTTGTACGGATAGAAGACAAAATTGCATCAAAAGATTGTAACTTTAGCGCATTACCTTAAATGGCTACCGTCGGGCTCACCCTGACCCTAGAAGTTGGGTGACTACTCGCTCTTCATCATAAAGAAAATCAATATAATAAAAGAAATAACTAATTGCATTAAATAAAAATGAAGAAAGTACAAACCGGACAAAGCCATATCACTTCCGCTCCCTTGCTTCACTCATCCTCTCTCTCTCTCTCTCTAGCTTTCGAAAATCTCTAATTGTGACTTGGATTGGATGATTGAATGATTCTAAAATCCAGTCCTAAAGCCTTATTTTTAGTGTTCAACATTAGCTAATCTAGGGAATAACAATCTATCTATATCTAAAACTTTCTATCTAAAAACATAAGATAAAACTTAATTGATAAAGGAAATAAATCTATTAGGAAACTAGAACTAATATGGATAGATCCCTCTTGGACTTGATAGATCTTCATGTGGATGGATAGAATTCCACATATCTTCACTTGCAAGCATTCCATCTTCTCGGAAACCACTTGATCTCGGACTCGGATTCGGACTGGGGTACTCGACTTCAAGTAGAATTACTCTACGTCGACTAGCACCTTCTTCTCTCGGATCGTACTTGGGCTCGGGCAACGGCTGGACTGGATGTGTGTACTCGACGTCGACTAGGAGTACTCAACCTCGAGTATCTCTGGGCTCCTCGAGTGGCTGTCTTGACTTCGTGTGAAATTCTGGGCTCGGGAGTACTCGATATCGAGTAGTGTTACTCGATATCGACTAGCCTGGTCGAGTTGATCCTCTCTTGTCTTTCGCTTGATTTGCTCGTTTTTTACTGGGGTTACTCGATATCGAGTAGTGTTACTCGATATCAGCTGCTCCTTGGCCTCGAAGTTTCTGTAGTTGACTTCGAGCTTTTCATCCTTTCTCCGAATTGCTGTCAAATGCCTCAATTTCTGCGAATTTAAACAGAAACTAGTGTAGACTCCATAATTTGGCAAATAAGTGTAAACTACATAGAATTTGTACTATTCTAACCCAAATGTATAAAATTCATGCAGAAATCGATATAAAATTAATTATAAAACATGACAAATTAGGCTCACAACAACTGTGAGGACAAAAGGCGAATTTTCACAAATCAACGTTTTAGACAAAAAGGGGTGTTCCCAGCCCAAGAACTCAGCTACTACAAAACTCTTTACAAACTCCTCATACGAGTCTACTGGAAAAAATACCTAGGGTGTCCCATTATTAAGGGAAGAGTTAACAGAACGTCTTTTGAAGACATAATAAGTAAAGATAAAAATCAATTAGCAAAATGGAAAGCAAACTCCCTTTCTCAACAAGGTAGATCAATTCTCATTAACTCCAATTTAACATCTAAACCGTTGTATGCAATTCGGAGGTTTATGCTCCCGTCATCATTGCATAAAAAATTGGACCAAATAAACAGGAATTTTTTCTGGAATAAAGATATTCAATATAAACCACTTATAAGCTGTGATAAAATACGTAAGCCAAAGAGGAAAGGTGGGTTGGGTATTACAAAACCTCAAGTGATAAATGAGGCTCTCCATATGAAATTACTATGGAAAACTCTTGCGGTACCAGATAATATATGGTTAAAAATTATTCGGAATAAGTATTTACGAGAAAATTACATCTTAAATTATGAAAGGGTCAAAAACTCGCACTACTACATTAACCAACTAATGTAGCGGGTGGATGTGGCGGTTAGGTTTACGTGGCGGTTTATGCAGCGGTTTTCATGATGCATATTCACTTGTAAATCCATTTTCCGGTTTGAAAGCTAAGGTGGCGGTTTATTGAGTCTAATGTAGCGGTTTAATAAAATCTGAATAATAAAAAAAATGTGGCGGCATTAATATAGAATAGCTAGCGGTTATCCGCGCGGGAGATTTCCGCGCTCCATGAATATTTGGGAAATTTTCAATTATATTTTAATATTATCAAAAAGTACTTTCTCCACTCTATTACTCCACCGCTTCATCGAGGCTATCCGTTTGGCTTCACCAAAACCACCTCCCCCCCTCCCACCCTGAACGATCTCCTGGTTTGCCCTTTTCGATTCAACCTTTGATTTCACCTAGTGAGCCCCGATTTCAGTTTCGTCCCTCTCTAATCGACCTTCAAATTCACTTAATCGGTGCCTAAATCACTCATGGGGCCTGTTTGGTTCCCTTCCGGTGTATGTCTTCGGTGCGAAAATCAGTCCTCGAGCTTCGATTGATGTTGTCCTTCGGTGCGAGCAATTTCTTCTAGTGCTTGGAGATAGTTCTGGTTCGTTTCTTTCTCTCTATCTTCTGCTCTTTTTTTAAAAAAATGATGTATTATATATTGTCTGCTTCCAAGTTGTTGAGCGAGGGGTTAGGGTTTTTATGGAGCACAGAATCGGGCTATGGAGCTTAGAATTGAGGAATAGAAGAGAAAAGGAAGATTAAAGAGGGATAGGTTCTTGCATGTATTCCCATTTATAATGCATTCAATGGCTTAAGAGCCCAAATCGTGAGATCACCATTACACTGATAGATGAAGGATGATATGTTTAGGCTTGTTTGCATTTTAATTTTGGGTATAAAATGAGTAGTTTTAGTTTTAAACTTGAAGACAGGTGGTCATTTCTGGGTGCTAATAACAAAAGTCAGTCCCCTACTCCCATTGATCCATGCTTCCATTGCGATTCGGTCTTCGATTTCAACAAGTTAAGGACCTCTAATTTCTATTTCCCCCGATCAATTCGACCTTCATTTCGCTTTGGTTCCCAAATCAGTAGTGTCATTCAATTTCCCATTTTGTGAACAATCAATCTCCTAGTACAAATTTTTTTCTTGGCATTAGTTTTGGAATTCACACTTTTCTTGGCATTCTTGTATATGTAACAGGTTATTGATGATATGCTTGCCTAATCTCACTTTCAATTATTTAAAATTTTTACGAGAAACATTGCTTCAGAACATCTTATGGTTATTGATGATATGCTTGCCTAATCTCACATTCTTGTCCATTACTTAGTTACCAAAAAGACTATTCCCCTCAACTCTATAATACACCTTTAGTCATCCTTGAGAGCTGCACCACAATTCTATAACAAAATCCATATAAAAAAGGCTTTTAGTCCCTATGCATGAGTGCATGACCCCAATCTACAAGTGTACAAAGAAAAGCACTTAATCATGTACCACAAATAAGCTGATTTGGATAAGATTTGAAAGATTTTAACATTATTCTATATAAAAAATCCAAATAGAACGTTCTTGATCTCCATGCATGACCAAATCAAGTGTATCATAAAATGCTCTATTCTATTCGTTGACTTACTAGTCTTGTGTTTAATCTTCTGTGCAACAAGACAGATTGAAATATAGATGTCTTATTGTTAAATTTTTAAATTGGAGTACCGTCTATGAAATTTTGTCCATCTGCATTTAACTAGCAGCATAAACACATTCAACTCTGAGCATAATATGAAGAGAGAGCATATTTGGAGTCATCATTCCCTTTATCAACTTGAGTCTCTCCACAAGCAGTGAAGGTTAGGCTTCCCTAATAAATTCTGAGAGTTAAACCCCCTACTTACACATTTGCATATTGTAAATGATACAGAATTTTATTTTTTATTACAAAATTACAACTTGTAACTTGTAGTGATACAGATTTTTATTAAGATTACAGAATTTACAGAATTTTTCTTCTAATTACAGTTTTTATTTTTCTGATTACAGATTACAGCTTGTTAATGATGCTGATTTTTTTAACATTACAGAAATTACATATTTACAGCTCTTACTTCTCTGATTACAGATTACAGAATATTTTTTTTCAGATTACAATTTTTTTTTTCTGATTACAGATTACAGCTTGTAAATGATGCTGAATTTTTTTAACACTATAGAAATTACAGATTTACAGCTCTTATTTCTCTGATAACAGATTACAGATTTTTTTTTTCAGATTACAGTTTTTATTTCTCTGATTATAAATTACATAACCAAATTGCTGTTTTACTTCTGAGAGTAGAAATGACTAGCGTCCTTTAGATAAGTGATTAAACTAGTTAGTATTTGCAGAAAGTATTTGCATGTATGCTTGATTCTAGTCTTTTTTTTTTTAGTTCATATATTACCAGATTATCTTCCCTTCATTCCTGGAATTAGCTTCCTAATTACTCACGGGGGGTAGATTGGTAGCAAGTATAATAGAGAACTTGAGAGTTGAGAAATTTCTAGTGCTATGTGCTTTAGTGACTTTCTTATGGATGTAGTTGTCTGTAAAAAGAAAAAGAACAAAGTTGACTCCGGTTGTTATTCCTCCTCCCCCTCCTATATGCTTTAGTGACTCTCTTATAGATGTAGCTCTAGTGCTATGTGCTTTAGTGACTCTCTTATATAATATGTTATTTTCCTTATGAATTACATGTCTTTTTCGCATTTGAATTTATAAGTAAGAGAATTCTGAAATTTGCACTATTATATTGTTTGGAATAGATGGGAAAAAGGGACAAGCCTTCGCAACAAAACGAAAGTATGCCTGAATATGATAAACAAAGGTTGAAACGAGTATTAGCTAATGCTGAAAAAATGAAAGTTGCTGGTTGTGATGCTAAGCTGTTAATAGCGAACGAAGCACTGCGAAAAAAGGTGGAACAAGTCTCACAAAATTTACAGAGTATAGGCTGCTTGTCAACGGAAGGATCAGATATGGATCAACAATTGGAGGTATAATTATCCTATATATGATAGACTTTACATGTTAAGATTAAATAGCTATTTCAATTTTAAGTGTGTGGATACATTTAATTTTGATGGTATTTTCTTAAACTATCAAAAGGTTGATAACCAAGTGCATGATCCTCATCCGCAACCCTTTTTTTTGGAAAAGTTAAGTTCTTTAGGCTATAGATTTCTATTTACGATTTATCTTATTCTATTGTACATATTTCTAAAGCAACAAGATGAACCAAACAAGAAGTTGCCATCACAAGCCGAAGTGTACATGGAATCGAGAAAGCGGACCGATGGTCGTACCTACCTTACAGAAAAGGAAGAGACGCTGGAAAACATTGTGAGCATAATCTTTGACCTTTTTTTTATGTAATCTACCATTTCCAGAAATGGAATTTTGAGTTTCAATTCTGGAAAAAAAAAGAAGCTGCATATGTTGAATATGCCATGTTTCTCATCACTACATAAGGAGAGACTCGTGGATTATCATTTTTTTTTTTTTATAACAGGGCCTTCTATATTTAGCCTATTATATATTCCTTTTTTGGCTTACATAGGAGAAAATGAACTCTTTAAAAACATCAGAGGCTGGAAGTGACAAAGGTGATCCCTATTTTGATGTTATCACTAAGAAGGAGCACAGTGGCCGCGTGCGTTTGTATGGGAGAGGTGCCACAGAGTCAAAGGTGAAGACTAAGGATGCAAAGACACCGTTTATAGTCCCCTCAGTTTTCTTAGAGAGCATCACATAACGGCTGGAGGGGAATGTACGAGAAGAAGTTGCAGCATACTTTGAAGAAACAATAGAAGCACGTTTGAAAGAAAAGTTAGCTCAAATGTTATCAAAGGTAAAGGAGGCCAACCCCAGAATGAATCTTGTTCTTCCAAATTTTCAAGAAAATGAAGTAAATGGATCTATCTCCCATGATAATTCAGTCGATGATGACTCATCTGGTCATTCTAGTTTGCCCTAAGGTATGTACTCTTGAAAGAGTCAGGTTAATGCTTTTTTAACTTCTCTATATTACTCAAAGTAAAGGGAGCATCTAATGGCAAAGAAAGTCATGAAATCCTATAAGTGAAGGCAAATTGGGGGAGGTTTGAGGTTGATTAATCTAAATCAGGAATCTAGTTTTGTTTGTTAAGAGTTATCTAAGTTGTACCTAAAGTTGGATTATGAATTATGGATTGGCCAATTTGTAGTGTCTGATCAATTTCATGTTGGTTTTAAGGTTGCAAAAACTGGTCATTTTGCTAAATTTGTTCTCACCCTCCCTCGATTTGGAAAGAGTCCAGCTGGTATGTACACTCTCGGCCCCCTTTAATTTAATTGATCCTCAACAAATGCTCTAGTTTCTTCTGCTTTCTCCTCATTTTCTTTCTACTTTTTTTTTTTGCATTGTTATCGTAGGTTATGTTGTTGGTTGTGATCCTTCTTGTGAAATCTGTTTCTAGTAAAATATACATCTTTATTCGTATTTATATTGTACTTATCCTACTTTGTACTACATTACAATTTTGTTAAAACCAATTTACCAGAAAATAAGTTCAGTTTTATAACAAATTAAATTACAAATGACCCTTGCATTCATCTCGATTAAGGTCTTGGTAGCAGCAACATGTCAGTTGACTTCTCCTATCCTAGAGTGGCTAACAAATGAGGAATTATATATATAACATATATGACATAATCCATATAAGTGGCTGTTTTTATCCAAAATGATAAGTACGTATGTGTATTAGTAAGTAATCTTCCCTTTGGTAAAGTTTGTTTCAATAATATATATATCCTTTTATTTTGATCGACTAATCAAGGACAAGTGTGCATTTGATCCCTTTTGAAGATTATGACCTTTTTTGTTAGACGATGGCTGCACATATATGGCATGGGTAGTTAGCTAGATAGCAAGTTTGTGCTATAAGCACTTGGCTTCATTTTGTTAAGGTAAATTTGCATAGATAAATGCTTGGTGGTCGGTTTTGTGCTTTAGGTGAAATTGACATAGCTTCTCCTAGCTTCAAGTACGTGCAGCTAGCCAAATGGTTGGTTTGTGCTTTAGGTGGAATTAGCAAAATTTCTCCTAGCTTCATGTACTTGCAGCAATTGCTAGTCCACTATAATTTTTGTATGAAATATCCAAGATTGATGGTAAAGTTTGTAAGGATGAATGCTATTTTGCATATAATTAACCGTGAATGATAAAATACCAGTTTATGTGCAACTATATGTATGAATGTGTATGTAATGTCAATTATAATATATATAAAATTTATTATTCATATTAACAGGACAAAACGAATAAATAAACCGTCAGCTAAAGCCAAAAAAAAATGTCACAATTAGTTCACTTGATATTCTTAAAACCGCCACCTATGCCTTTGAAAACTGCTACAATAACCACATTCATGATTCTCAAAACCGCCACCATTTCCCTTTAAACCGCCACCAAAAGCATCAAAACCATTTCTCAAAACCGCCACCAAAGGCATCAAAACCGCCACCAAAGGCATCAAAAACCGCCACCTAAAACAGATAAACAACTTGGATAAAACCGCTACATTACATCATAAGCTAGCGGTTTTTTAACTCTAATGTAGCGGTTTTTCATATGCTCTAGCATCCGCTACATTTGCCTTAAAAAACCGCCACATTTGAGCTAATGCAGCGGAAGCTGATGTAGCGGATATAAAACCGCCACATTAGACTTTAAGGAGCGGTTTTTCATCTTTAAGTAGCGGTTTTTGGCCGCTACTAAATATCATTTATGTAGTAGTGTCGTCTTGGCAAAGGAGAAATGTTGCTTCACTAGTCAATAAATTTAAAGACGGGCTAATTTGGTCTATTGAGAATGGTAGAACTATTAGGTTTTGAAAGGACCCTTGGATTTCTGTAAAGCCTCTCATTAATATGGTTAATCCCGCGCAGATTACTGATGTTGTTGCCCGTGTTAGCAGCTTCATATTGAATGGGAAATGGTGGGATGAAAAACTACGAGAAGTTATGCATTCTGATGGGGTAAAACGAATAATGGATATACCTCTTCCCGTCCACCAGATGTCGGACCAGTTGTATTGGAGGATGGACAAAAAAGGATGGTTTACGACATCTAGTGATGTCAATCTCTTAACAAACAATGAGGCTTTTGATGACAACCCATGTAATTGGATTTGGAAGGTGAACACGTTGCCTAAAATCAAGAATTTTCACTGGAAAATTTCTCAGAATGGATTACCTTCTAGGGATAGATTAAGCAGTAGAGGAGCATCAATTCTGAATGTTTGCGGTTTCTGTAATTCGTATGGGGAAGATGAGGTCCAATTATTCATAAACTGTCCTTTTGGACAAAACCCACTCTTAAAAACTGGAAAATGTGCAGAAGTGATCAACAACCTCGCTCATCAAAATAGGAACGACAAGACTATAATGGAAAGTCTAGGTCAGTGCTTAAATAAAACATAAAAAAAAGGAGGAAATGGCAATAAAATGGTGGTCTATCTGGTATTACATAAACCAAGTAGCGTTTAGAAACCTAAAGGAACCTTCCCAAATAGAGATACAATCTTTCCTGAAATTTATCATAGAAAATTGGAGAAGGGCAGCAATGGATGAAACAGATGATGGAGTAATGACGTCAGGCTATAAAGTTTGTTCGGTTTGTAAACTAAGCAGAAAGAATATCAAATGGAGGAAGCGGGTGAATGGTTATCTGAAATTAAAATTCGACGGAGCTATAAGTGGAACTGAATGAGCTACTGCGGGATTTATAATAAGGAACTGGGTGGGAGATGCTATTAAACTAGCTTATAAGGAATTAGGTGTTATTTCCCCGCTTATGGAGGAGACGATCGCTCTTAGAGAATAAATTTTTGTTGCAAAAGAAAATAATTATCAAAAGCTCATTATCGAAGGGGATTCTTAGATTGTCATAGATCATCTTAAATCAAAAGGCCCTTGCCCCTGAGAAATTGAATTGATTATGGGAGATATCAAATGTCTGTTGCAGACCTTTAGAGATATCTCCTTCTCCCATGTGCCCCGTGAGGGTAACAGGGTGGCTGACAAGGTTGCACACCTTGACTATCTTGTTAACGGGTTGGCACTGCAGTCTCATCCAGATCTTTTACATCTCATTCATCGGGATGCTATCGGTTAGGATTTCCAACCAAATTCTTACCTAACCATAATAATAATAAAAAGGATCGATGGTGCCCTTGCAGATTTCATTCACGAAGCCTATGAAGAGTATAAAAAGACGAAGTCATAAACCAATGGGATCCTACCATGTGATACTCTTTATAGATGCATCTAGTGTAGGTTTCGTTTCGTGCACGGAAAATATATTAATTAAATATTATAAATAATTTAGATAAATTCTAATAAATAAAAATAATAATCTAAATATAAATTATGTTTTCCACTAAAAAAAATATAGATATAAATAGAATTAGTTTAACAAATGTTATATAATCTAATTATCTTTTATTTGGATTATCTCAAAATATAAATAAAATTGATATTTATTATAAGGTAAAAGGTTATTTTCCTAATATATCGTTAATTAAATCTCATATAATTCAATAGATAGTTGATTTTTAAAAATATTTTAATATTCTTTTTTTATTAAATATTGTATGTAGTATATATTTATTATGTTAGTTACTAAAACATATGTGCACCGATAGATTGTGGATACATGTTATGACTACATAGTATTTTAATAATATATTTTGGCCTTAGAAAAATAATATAGATATAAATAAAATAAAAATTATTAATTAACTAATTTAGATATAAATAATTCTTTCCACCAAAAAACAATCTAGATATAAATAAATGCACATATCAAATACTACATATATATATATAGGGTTTACTTCAAATGTAAAAACTCCTTAACGTGTAAAATTTGCTTATCGCGTAAAATTAGCTAATGGGCCTAATTTAATTACTAATGGGCCTAATTTAATTAGTAGAATGTCTGCACCCCCCCCCCCCCCTTGCCCATGCGTGTGCCCCCCCTTGCCCCCCGTTCTCGGACCCGATTTTTTTTTTTTTTTTTAAAAAAATTTTTTTTTTTAAAATTTTTTTTTTTTCCCAGAATTTTTTTTTCTGTGGTAACACTTTCTGCTATGCAAGTATAACTTGCTTTTGTGCACATATAAGATGTTATTGTGCAAATATAAGTTTATTTTGTGCAAACAAATAATTCATTATGGGGTAAATAGGTAAATGTGCCTATTTCAATTATAAAAATTTATAATTGAAATATGTTTAATTTATGGGTAAATTGGTAAATATGTCTAAATTTATGGGTAAATGCACTTTTTCCCGTTTTTGATACCTGTTGTGCAACTGTGGAGTGCATTTGTGTAACTGTGGAGTGCATTTGTGCAACTGTGGAGTGCATTAATTTGTGCAACTGTAAAGTGCTTTTGTGCAACTTTAATTGTGCAAATTTAAAGTATGATACAATTGTGCAAATTTAAACTACAATTGTGCAAAAGTAAGATACAATTGTGCAGATGAAGAATACAATTGTGCAAATGTAAGATCATAATGCGCATTAATAAGTCAAAAGATGTGCTTTTGAAATCGATGTTTTAATTTTGTTTTTTTTTACTTTTGAGAGTTTGGGTTCACCTCTCGGATAATTTAGGTTGATAAATGTAAGTTTGAAATCGATTTTTTAACGTATAAGCTTTTAAAATTAAAGTGTATAAATAAGATTAAAATGTGCATAATTAAGGTTAAAAAGTGCATAACTTAGATTATAATGTGCATGATTAACAATTTGCGATTGTTGCGCTCTTGTCTATTATGTAACCTATGTGGGATTTGAACCCACATCTTTTGTGCAAACGCACATTGCTCTACCAATTGAGCTAATAGGCTAAATTATGATTTTTATGCTAAAATAGAAGAACCTAATCGACCTAAAGCATATTGGAATAAAATTTTAAAATTCAATTAGCTCATGATTCACAAACAATTTGACAATGCTATAAACATGAAATTAGCTCCAAATCAACCCAACAACACAACCATAGCATCAATTTCAGTCAATTTGGCCGTTGGCAAAAAACCCCAAATTCTAAAGCAAATCGCAATATAAAATTCCAAACTTCAATTAGATCATGATCCATAAACAATTTGACAATGCTATGAACATTAAATTAGCTCCAAATCAACCCAACAACACAACCATATTACCAATTTAAGTCAATTTTGTTTTTGGCAAAAAGCCCCAAATGCTAGAACATATCGCAATATAAAATTTTAAAATTCAATTAGCTCGTGATCTATAAACAATTTGACAATGATATGAACATGAAATTAGCTCAAAATCAACCCAACAACACAACCATATCATCAATTTCAATCAATTTGGCTTTTGGAAAAAAGCCCCAAATTCTAAAACATATCGCAACCTAAAATTCTAAAATTCAATTAGCTCATGATCCATAAACAATTTGACAATGATATGAACATGAAATTAGCTCAAAATCAACCCAACAACACAACCATATCATCAATTTCAATCAATTTGGCTTTAGGCAAAAAGCCCCAAATTCCGCTCCTAAATCAAACCCTAGATTTTCAATCTCAACCTAAATCATTCAATCAATGTAAATAATTGTAATAAACAATTTTAAGGTTAGAAATCATACCAAATTCGAGTTGAAACAAAGAGAAAATCGGGTTTTCGAAGGTATATCCAGCCAAAATGGTCGAACAGGCCTGTCGGGAGAGATGGGCTCGGTGTGAGCTCGGGTGGGCTCGAACCATGGGGGTTCCGGGCTCGGGGGATGCGCCTGAGGGAGGGGGTTCGAGCTGGTGGGGGATGGTGGCCGGAGGTGGCTCGTGGGTGGCGTGGGAGGCCGATGAGAGAAGAACGACGTGGGCTCGAGGTGGCTTCGACTGGGCTCGACTGACCTCGCCTAGTCAAGGCTCGGGGGTGCGCACCGGGGGGGCTCGACTGCGGCTAGGTGCTGGTGGCCGCAGGTCGCCGGAGGTGGCCGGTTGTGCTTACTGCCATGGCTGATCAGCGCTATGGTCCGGTTCCCCCGCGCCAAAATGTCCGGTTGTATTAAAAAAATAAATTTTACACGTTAAGCATATTTTACACGTTAAGGACTTTTTATATTTTAATGTTGTTGTTGTTGTTGTTGTTGTTGTTGTTGTTGTTGTTGTTGTTGTTGACAGATGCATTCACACGCCGTCACGTCGGCGGCGACAATGCATCAGTTTTAGTATATATAATAACTTCCCAAACTTCTAGATGGCAAGTAGAAAGAATATCACTGGCTCCAGATTCGCCACCGATACCCTTCAACCTTCGCCTCTGTGGCCTTTGTCCTGTCGTTGTCTCCAGTTCGGCGGTGCTCGATTTGGTGTTCTGGGGGTTTGTCTATTCACAAACCCTCCGTTCCCGTCTTTGTTCACCGGGCCCGAATTTTGGGTCCTTGGGCCCAAGTTCGGATTCTTTGGGCCTGAGGGATGCTCTGAATAACTTAACCTAATTAAATTAGATTTCATAAAACCTATTACTGACGGAAATAAATTGTTGGCTTTTTAAGTATTTTTATTTGATTTAGCCGGCTAACCCTTGTGCACAACACCCCTCTTCTATTGACTAAAAAACGTGTATATATATTTATACCGACTTATCTCGTTTGATTTGATTTACTCGCTTTTAATCCTTTAACCCAATTCCTTCAATCTTGGTGTCATTTGTCCTTTGGAGTGGAGTTGTTTCTGTAGTGTGGCTACGTTTAGTTCCGGATGAAGTTGCAGTCTCAGGCGCCCTGTTGATCGAGTTGACCGTGACAGTGTTCGTGATTCTCGAAGATCTCTCATCCAGGTGGGGGGTCGTTGTTGATCCACACTTCTTCAGGTGACGCCTTTTCCTCTGAGGGCTGTCCCATGTTCTCGGCATTCGCAGTCTTCACTTGGTGTTCTTCGACTTTCTCTCCGTTGGTCATATTTGCTGAGATCTTATGTTTTTGGGTTCACTACTAAATATTTGATCTACTGTAACGTTAAATTTGTAATGGTTTTTTACATCTGTTACAATAGATGGGCTATGGTAATAGTAATAACAATTCAACCTATAGAAACGGTTTGATGTAACACATACCATCTATGCTAACACTTTTTATCTTCTACGGTAACGGTTGTTGAAAAGTGAAAATTTTGGCGCAAACTTAAAAGAAGAGGCGCGTATCCGGCCAAACTCATGAATAACCAAAAAAAAGAAACTAAAAGGAAATTTACTTTTCCCTAATTTCACCAAATTCATCCAACGCTGCTTAGGGCTGCACCCGCACTCTTCTCTCTCCCATTGATGTGCAACGCCATGACAATCCCAAGCCCTGCCGCAACGATTCAACTCGGTTTCCCTCAAATTCCCTTCAAATATCATTAGTCTCTTCACTCCTCTAGCCAATTTGAGTCCCTCCTGAGTTGCTGGAGAAACCCTTGATTTTGTTGAACAACTTTGTTTTGCAAAATCCCTGACAAAGGAACTTGGTTTTGCTCGATCTTGAGAAGAAAGTTGCTGCGTTTTGAAGCTTTGGTGTTGCATAATCGTTGGCTATACCTCCGAAAATAAACCCTTGTCCTCTTCACCCCTCTCGCTGCAGCTGCACTCTTCTCTCTCCCATTCTCGCTAGGTATGGTTTTCATGTCTTTTGGGAAATTTCTGAGATGTTTGAATAAATTTACATCATTTTTTAGTTTTGTCTAATCTTTGCCCATATCTCTTTTGTTAATTTTTCTTCAGAAAACTCTTATTTTTGCACAAATATCTGTCTGTTGAATCTTTGAGTTTGCACTTGCACAAGTTACTGCCTGCGAACATTGGTGAGTTTTGAACCTATATCTGTCTGCTTAATCTTTGAGTTTGCACTTGCACATTTTACAACATTTTTTAGTTTGCACTTGCACAATATTTGTCTGCTGAATCTTCAATTCTACTGAATATGTTCCATGGCTTATTATATTACTAAACCAAGATGCCATGGAGTAATGTGTATTATATTCACACAGTAGAGTTTTGAATCTTTGGAAAGTGCATGCTAAGTTGATAACGGTGTATGTGGTGGTTAGAAGAGACGTGTATTATAGACACACATTGTTTTTCTCTACCCGGTTAGAAGAGAGAATCCATTTGGAAAGCCAATTTGAATAGTGGGAAGGTGGTTCTAAATGCATATGTGGTTTGATATTTAATTTTACTTAAAAAAAATTCAGTTTGGAAAAGAGGGAGTGTGTTAATCAGTAGTTGCAGAATATATAAAAAAATAACATGGTGGGTTGAGTTTGCTTAGGCTAAGTTAACATAAACTAGATATTGACTCATTAACACTAGTTAGCCCTTTAAGTGAAAGTACTTGGAAACTTGTAACCCATATCAAAGGTTTCCTAGATAGTAGCTTGTCTTTTACTTGTCTTGGTTTAAATCTATTGTAAGTGTGTAATAGAAATCATTTATTTATCTTTACTGGATTATTGGGATAGTATAGTAGGAAAGGTATTTTTTTCATGTCATCTATGCATGGATTAATCAACCTTATGTTACTTGGCTCATGTCTTATTTTTAACGGACTAAGCCCTTGATTATGGTACTAATTACTACATGATATAGGAAATTTCTCGTGTTAATGCATCCAACCGCCAAAAGTATGAAGATGTGCACACAATGGGTCCTCGTTCACTTGCAATGTTACGCTATGAGTTGGTAACTCACTGTAATTATTCACAGGTTTTCTTTATATTTATAGGTTTTCTTTATAACTTACTCTAATTATGTATAACTTACTGTGCTTATTTATAGATTTTCTTCATATGTTGCGCTATTGGTAACAGATTGGAATTATTTACATCTTCCTGGAACTATTGTAATTATTTATCTAATATATATGTTTATAGATTTTCTTTATTCTCTTTAGGAACAAAAGGATACAAACAATCAACCTCCATCTGAGTCAATGGTCTATAAACAATCTAGGAAAAGAGATCCCACACGTGCATATAAAACAGATGGTGGCAAGACAAAGGAAAACATTGTAAGTTGATTATGGGAACGTTATCTCTTTACTCAGATTGTTCTGATTTGAGTGTCAATTTTTCTAATATTTTTTTTGTATATAGGAAAACTTGGATGCTATGCAGCTTGAAATTGAGAAGGGAGAAAGAAGTGACAATATAGACCCCTATCATGAAGTGATCACTAAGAAGCGTAATGGTCGTGTATTCCTTCAAGGTCGAGGGGTGACAACATCTACTTTGAAGGGAAAGGAGAAAAAGGGAGGCTACATACTTGATCAAGTGTTCTTCCAAAATCTGAAAGATGAATGGACACAAGAAGTAGCTCCAATTTTGGCAACACAAATTCTGTCTCAATTACAAGCAGCCAATCCTCATATGAACTTGGTCATTCCAGATTTCAAGCATCCATCAGAAAATGAAGACCAACTACATGGAGAGCATACTTTGCGTGGTGATGATGAAACTAATCTATCACCACAGGTATGACATTGGTTTATTTGTTTTACTTAATGCCTTGGTCTTTTGATAAGTTAAGATCCTTGGTGAGATTGTTGATGTGCATTAAGCTCACGGAATTCATGTTTCTTAAACGCTCTTATTATTATTATTTCATTTTCGGTAATTCAATCTAAAACTTGGTCATTCTAGATTTCAAGGTAATGTTTGATTTCTTGCCTCTACATTCATTCTCTAACAATAAACAAGACTTTGCTTGTGCTATGTTACTTGATTTTTGTGTTGCTAGTTCATTGGTGTTGTTTATCCTATTTTGGTTTCAATCTGTGCATTTGATTCAAATGTGGTTTGGACTGATGACAAAATTATTATCCAAATCTAATGTTGAAATATCATTAAATGCAGGATGAAGAGATTGAAGATGATCTATGCTAATCATTGATCGAAAAGATCGGATACCAGGATATTCTCTGGATGCATCATGTAATTGGGTAATTTATCAATTTTTTGTGGGTATATATACTTACATTTGGTTACAAACTAGTGCATGTTGTGGCACATATATCATTTTGCACCTTTTGAGAAACCCAAAAGATGAGCTCTACCTACCAGTTGCCGCCTCATCTAGCATGGAGAGGGATAGATTTAGTACTTAACTATGGGGATGAAACACAGTGGCTCTACAATATGGTCTGTACTGTACCGTTGTGATCTTCGTTGTGTTGTATTTTGGTTACAAATGGAGAAGGAACCATTGTAGGGATTACCAATTTTTTGGTTACAAACTACATGTACAGCTTTTGGATATATATATATGTTTAATCAATGAATTATGCAAGACATTGAAAAAGATCTCTCTCTATATATATATATATGCTTGTGGTAATGGATAAATCTATAGGGATGGTTGTATATTTAAGGTAACAGTTGTATGAGTTTTGTAATGGTTACTCCTAAGCTAACGGTGATAGGTCTATACTAACATTTGTATGTAAGCTAACGGTTGTTTAACCAATGGTAACAGATGTTCCCATTTTTCTAAAACTGTTACCATAGAATAGCAAACCGTTACCATAGACCTATGCCAACGGCCTCTACTGTAGCGGTGTGACATCTGTTACCATAGACATATAGTAACGCTTTTGAAGCCTAAGGTAACTGATTTGGGCCGTTACACTAGGTCAGATATTTTGTAGTGGTTTTTCGTCTTCTTGTATTTGCTGATTTCTGGTTGTATCATGACGATCAGTCCGTCTGCCGATTCCCTTAATTCATTTGACGTATGGATTTCGAATTATGTCCTTTTCAAAAAAAATAAAAAAAATAGAATGAATACTGTTTGGATGAATATCTACACCATATTAATATATAAAAAAGGCAATATAAGATATATACTAACATAAGATCATGAAGACTTAAATGCATACACTATATATGATAACAACTGGTAAATTGGTAATTGGTTAAGGAATTCTCATTTCATGGATAAAATAATTTCCAACTAGACTCCGTCCTCGGGACCAAATATATGATAACAATTGGTGGCGAAGGAGGACTTAAATGATCCAAATACACAATATATGATAACAAGAGTTTAATTTCAGCAAGAAACAAACATGACCGAGACTTTAATTTCAATGAGCCATCAAAAGTGACTCAAGAGTTATAAAATTTGAAACTGGCGAAAAGTAAAAAAAAAAAAAAATAGACGATTAAAACGCTGTATTTTATTCATTTTTTTTAATTGACAAAGAAGAAAGAGGTAAATTGCGCTTCAATTGCCTTCTTTCTCTTTTGCGTGGAGGTCGGCGCCAGATTGGGAACGGGCGGAGGAGGGGAGGCAAAGGCAGCGACGAGGGTGGACGCGGAGGAAGTAGTGGAAGGGTGAGGGGGGTGGCGAGGACAGGGGTGTTGTCAGAGCAGTGGAATTTGCGGTGGCTGCCATTGAGAGCATCACTGCCGATGCAGGCGACATAGAAGGACGACGTCGGGGAATCGGGAGAAGTGGGAGGCCAGTGGTGGAGTCAGGAAATGGCACTTGTGGCCGACGGGGGAGGCTGAGGTTGGGAAATGATCGGCATGCGGATTTGAACCGACAATTTTTACAATTTTTTTGTTTTTATAAAGTGAAACGCAAATCAAAGCCGCGCTTACAATTTTTTTTTTTTTTTAACCGAAAAGAATTTGCCAAATCCAATCCAAAATTGTCACTTGTCAAGTGCATCCCTAAGGATGATAGAACGAAGTTCTATATTGTCGTGCGAGGAACTGGAAAAAGCTAAACATAAGTGCTATAGAAGATCCGCAGCTTGGTTAGCCTCTCGGTAAATATGACAGACCTGAGAGGAGCTGAAACAGCTCAAGGAGAAAAGAGCGTCTGAAACGATCATTTCAATTTCTCCTGGTGGCGACCAAATGCCTTTGAGGCTGTTTATGATAGTGAGGTTATCACCTTCGACTATGATATGTGGTAGTTGCATTTCCAGTGCCCTGTTAAGGCCTTTCCACATCGCAAACCCCTCGACACCCACTAAAGAGGTAATAGGCGATGGGCCTGCATCCATGTGTATCGGGACACCATTATCATCCCTGATTATGTATCCAGAATATGCTTCTCCAGATTCAGAGAAAGCACCATCAAAGTTTAATTTGTAGATTCCTTCTGGAGGTTTTTTTTCCAATTTGTTATTTTACTCCGCTTTGTTGTTGGCGCAGTTTTGTTACAGCTTGTGGTAGTTTCTTCATCTATCTTTGCTATTTTCCAGTAATAGATTTGGTTTTGTGCGAAAGCCGATATGTTACGAATATCCGGTTTGATGTTTTCAAAAATTGCTTTGTTCCGGAACATCCAAATGCTCTACCATGTCCAAATTAACTTTGAAAATTGGGCCTTACTGATTTTGGTGTTTATAGTCTTTAGGGTTGTGTTTACATCTTGCCCAGTATTCTTGATCGCTTCTAATGTTTTGTATAATTTTGTATCCATTAATTTAACAGTGGCTAGTGTTATTGGGCAATGCCACAGTAGGTGGGGGATGTCTTCATAACAGGAGTCACAAAGGGGACAGTTGGAAGGGATACCGCACCCCCTATTCGCGAGGATGGCCGATGTTGGGATGCCGTTTTTTGTGATTTTCCATAAGAAGGTTTTGATTTTTGGTGTAATGTCTAATTTCCAAATCCAGATGAGATCCGAAATGACATGTTTTTTAAGTGAATGGATTAAGTCAACTGCGGAAGCAGTGCTGAACCATCCGTTTTTTGCTCATTTTCCAATACAGTCTGTCTTAGAGAATGTGCTTTGGTATTGGTGTTGCTAGTATGGTCTCAATGGTTTCTTCATTTACCTTGTCATGGAGGTATTGGTTAATTGCCTGTGTATCCCAGGTTCTGTCTTGTCGTATGAAGTGATTAACCTTCAGTGTTGCGTCAATGTAGTTTGGGTCTGCTACTTTTTCTGCTAGGGGGATAGAACCGCACCAAATGTCATTCCAAAAGCATACACTGTTACCGTCCCCAATAGACCAGCTAGTTCCTTTTTTGAAAAGATCTATTAGGTTAGTCATCTTTGTCCATTGCCATGAGCAGCTTCCTTTTTTTTTTTGTATGTTAAGATATGTTGGTTTCGTATATATTTTTGTGTAACTAATTTAACCCACGGGTTTTCTGGTTCTGCTAGGATTTTCCAGATGAGTTTTAGCCGGAGGGCTTTGTTCATGTCCTCCGAGTTACGGATACCAATTCCTCCATTCTTTTTTGTTTTACAAACTTCATACCAACTAATAAGCGGTTTGTGGTTTGGTCCTTTATTCCATAGAAAGTTTCGATTTATTCTATCTAGTTCCTTGTGAATAGTTGCAGGCAACATAAAGCATTGCATCAGGTGAATTGGTTTCGCAGCTAGGGTAGTTTTGATTAAGGTGCATCTTCCTGCTTGAGAGAGAGAGTTTGCTTTCCATTTATGCAGTTGGCCTTTTGTGGTGGATATCAAGTCTTTAAATGAGTCTTTTGTTACTCTAGATGATAGAATCGGGCATCCTAAGTAATTTCCAAGGTTGTTTGTGTGTGAGACACCCAATTCGCCTTGCAATAGTCATTTTAAAAAATAAGCGAATAAAATCCAGTTTGATCATGCGGGTGTTTTATTCATTTATTTTTTCCCCCACTTTTTCTCCAGTTTAAAATTTTATTAACTTACAAATAAAACACACTCTTAAATCGAATTTTTCTGTCAATCTTGCAAAAGTGAATATTTATGTAAATATTTTGAATGTGAATATTATACGAATAATAAATAATTATTTTTGAGTGAATATTTTTTTTAAAAAAAATTTGTTAATGTATTTGCCAAAAACGTTTTTGACATCTCATTTGTGACAAATCGGAACTTCCATTTGTCCAAATGGACCTTTTGTGAGGTTTCCTGTTATTACAATTCGTCGTTGTAAAGGGTACGTAAGGCCATGTTTATCAAGGGATACTATGGATACTAGGAATACTAATATTTTATTCATCTCTTTCCGCCACATCATCCTAGCATCTCATTCTCATTTTTTCCACTTTATCAACAGTATCCCTAACATTCCAAAACCCATCTTTTTCTACCAACTCAATTTACAAATATACCCCTCTCCAAATATTATTTTCACTCTATGATTATATTTATTTTTAATTATCAAAATATTATTATTAAATTTAAATTATTTATAAAATAAATAAGGCTAACTACATATAACTTAATATTATAAAAAATAATTAAAAATAGTTTTTTGC
This sequence comes from Persicaria tinctoria, assembly GCA_037127255.1. NCBI lineage: Eukaryota > Viridiplantae > Streptophyta > Magnoliopsida > Caryophyllales > Polygonaceae > Persicaria > Persicaria tinctoria. The sequence goes on along the minus strand of JBANSL010000004.1, from coordinate 22,344,275 downwards.
GCATTATTATACATAATTGTATTAGAAAATATTTGTTTTCCAAAATATAGTCAAAGTTAATGTCTATACCTAGAGAAAAATGAATCTAGTATAGTGATAATTTTTTTATTTTTTTATTTTTACATTTTAATTATCAAAAATTACATTTTAAAGATTTTAATTGAATCAACCAGAAAAAATCATGGCCGTCCATCAAGTTCCACATGTCCACCATCGAAAGCTTATGCATTGTAGCCACTAATCACATTACACGTGGCCTACCACCCTAATGCCAATGGAAGCCATGAAACGTTTCAGGTAGTTTGTTTAGTGAAAACGGTGTCGTTTTGACTTCTTTATCTGTAAAAAAAAATTTAAAGCTGACACAAATACTGTGTCACATTAAATGCACACGATACTTGTACAGATACTACCTCTAGTATCTCTCACACCGGATCTTGAGTTTCATGAATTTTTATACTCCCTCCGTTCCAAAATACATGGGTTTTTAGTTTTCGGCACGTTTTTTAAGGAGCGAAAAACTATATGAAATATTATTTTTTTAATTAAATTTTTTATATAATTTGATACTTATTAGTAATAAGTATCAAATGATATAAAAAATTTGATTAAAAAAATAATATTTCATAGAGTTTTTCGCTCCTTAAAAAACGTGTCAAAAAGGAAAAGCCCATGTATTATGGAACGGAGGTAGTATTAATATTTGTCCAAGTATCGGTACTTATTTAATGCCGTTAAACATGCCCTAAGTAGGACTGTAGGAGTAAAAGCATTTTCTTGGTGATTGCAGGGGATGACCATGATGTATGCAAGTTGTACGTATTTGTTTTGGGTATTGAGATATGGATTTATTTATAGTCATGTGGCCATGTGGGAGACTTTTAAGTTTGAAATGGATGTAGTCCAGTGGCATAATGCCACTGGCATTAATTGAATAATAGATTATTAATTGGGCGTTACGTTTAATTTTTGTCATATACTCCGTATTTCTAATGAATGGACTTTATTTATATCAAAAAAGAAAATTAAAATGAATTGGACTTTAACTTGGACACAATGTTTATTACTACCTCCGTTCCATAATACATGTCCTTTTACTTTTCAGCACGTTTTTTAAGGAGCGAAAAGCTCTATAAAATATTATTTTTTTAATTAATTTTTTAATATAATTTGATACTTGTTACTAATAAGTATCAAATTATATAAAAAAATTAATTAAAAAAATAATATTTTATAGAGTTTTCCGCTCCTTAAAAAACGTGTTGAAAATCAAAAGACCATGTATTATGGAACGGAGGGAGTATTATTATTATTATTATTATTATTATTAAAATAAAATAATTACCTACTATATGTAGGTACCCGTCGCCTTATCGATATCAAACCGATATCAACGCAATCAACTTACCGTGAAGAACAAGTTACCCATTACAGGCTAAAACTTTTGAAAATTTTATATACAATCAGAGATAAAAATATGATGTTAATATCTTTTGGAAATTTCTATACATCCTCCCGTTTCATTTCTTTCGTTAACTTACATGAAGTAGGTATGTTAATTTTGGAAATATTTTAAGAATGCTTTATTTTTGTTTAATAAGTGTATGATGTAGGAGGCCGGGGATCCTCTGTGGGATCAGAGGTGTTAGTCACCCCTCCAATAAAAAATAACATTTAATATACATATTCATCTCGTTAATAACTTCGATTTGATATCTTATACGCTCAAATCAGATACCTGATTAAAAAGTTATAAACGTTTAAAAACTGAACCGATATAAATTATTTCCACATCGATCATTTACCAAATTGATATAATTCTATCATAATCATCAGTTGTTAAACTTCATAACTTAATACTGTAATTAAATCATAAAAATCAAATTAGTATGTTATATTAAAATATTTGAAAACCGTGAAATAAAGTTTGCACGATTTATATTTTATTTGCTGATTTTATGGAGAAAAAAATTGGGGTCAATTTTTTGCCGCCTCAACTATTCGCTTTTCGATGATATGGATTGGTTAACCTAAGAGTACATATTACATAAAATATTAAATCTCAAACCGTATGGACTCTGGACTAGCTTGAATATTCAACCCGTTTAAGTATTGAAATTATTCTTAGGTACTAAACAACTATTCATGCATAATACTGTAATTATTCGTAGGTACCAAAAGATTATTCGTATGTACATACGAATAATCAGATGGCACCTACGCATAATGTCATTGTTCACGAGATACTTTTAATCTCAGCCGTTTGATCTTTTTAATCCGACGCTCCAGATTTGCTCACAAATTACACCGTAGGGGCCGCCTTTGCAGTCGCCATCGCCTCCTTTTTGCAGTTGCCATCGCCTTTGCAATCGTCATCTGCTTGCAGTTGCAGTCGTCATCGCCTTTTGCAATCGATGCGCACCTCTGTCTTCGCGGGCTCTGCTTACGAGCTAGGTTTGTCTTCGATTGGAGGCGGGGAACGGTGGAATATTCGATCGAAGCCTCCTCTTCACCAGCCATCACCATCACCATCGGCCATTGGGGAGGGGGGGGGGGTGCGGGACGGGACGGGATCGGGATGAGACGGGCCCTGTCCCTCCAATAAAAAACATTATAAAAAAAATCTAAATTTCTTATACATTTTGCGGGTTTTAAATGCGTAATTACTTATATACACACACTATATGGAATATAGTGTGTGTATATAAGTAATTATAATATTTTTTATATTTTACGATTCTCTTTATTTGTATATACATCATACATATAATTACATACAATATATATATACACACTATATGGAATATATATGACTAAGAAAAGTTGCTAATTACTAATATGTATATACTTTGCATACATATATACTGTAATATAGTGTGTGTAATAGTAACACTGTGTGTATGTATGTAATCTAATATATACGTAATACAGTGTATATATATATATATATATATATATATATATATATATATATATATATATATATATATATATATATATATATATATATATATTATACAGTATGTATATTATATACTATATAACATAATATATTATATATATATAGAATATATATATATATAGAATATATTTATGTATATATATATATTCTATATATATATAATATTATGTTATATAGTATATAATATACATACTGTATTATATATATACACACTGTATAATATATATATATATAGGGTGAGGTTAAAGTGAAAAAGGGGCTTAAGATGAAAATTTCTCTTAAAGTTAAAATAGGGCTAATTAAAAATCAAAAGAGCCCTTTCTCCTTCCTGTACGTTCAGCGACAACTTCTTCGTTCTTCCCCCTTCCAGTTTGTCGTTCTTCGTTTGCACTCGATCAGTTTCTTCGATCTTCAAGGAGAGCCCGTCTTCAAGGAGCCAAGGAGCCCGCCGCCCTGTCACCATCGCCAACCGCTCGCGATGAGCCTCAGCAATCTTCTCTGGAGCGGTCATGGCTTCATTAACCCTCGCCTCTCCAGTCTCCGTTGCGCCCAAGCCTCGCAGCCTGGCGGTGTCGTCCTCAAGACGAATTTGTTAGAGGAACCGATTTCTTCAGTTAAGCAGCATCAATGGATATTCCCAAACCTCCGGTGAACCAATTTCTGTCGATCCCCTTAATAGCAGTACTACCCTCCAACCTCCGCCCCTTTCCGTCCTTGTTTCCACTCGGAATTGGTATGATTTCTAACCGTAAACTTGTTTATTACAACTATTTAGATTGTTTGAATGATTTAGGTTGAGATTGAAAACCTAGGGTTTGATTTAGGAGCGGAATTTGGGGCTTTTTGCCAAAAGCCAAATTGATTGAAATTGATGATATGGTTGTGTTGTGGGGTTGATTTTGAGCTAATTTCATGTTCATATCATTGTCAAATTGTTTATAGATCATTAGCTAATTGGATTTTAAAATTTTATATTGCGATATGTTTTATAATTTGGGGCTTTTTGCCAAAAGCTAAATTGATTGAAATTGATGATATGGTTGTGTTGTTGGGTTGATTTTAAGCTAATTTAATGTTCATATCATTGTCAAATTGTTTATGGATTATGAGCTAATTGAATTTTAGAATTTTATATTGCGATATGTTTTAGAATTCGGGGCTTTTTGCCAAAAGCAAAATTGACTGAAATTGATGATATGGTTGTGTTGTTGGGTTGATTTGGAGCTAATTTCATGTTCATAGCATTGTCAAATTGGTTGTGAATCATGAGCTAATTGGATTTTTAGAATTTTGTTGCGATATGCTTTAGGTCGATTAGGTTCTTCTATTTTAGCATGAAAATCATAATTTAGCCTATTAGCTCAATTGGTAGAGCAATGTGCGTTTGCACAAAGATGTGGGTTCAAATCCCACATAGGTTACATAATAGACAAGAGCGCAACAATCGCAAATTGTTAATCATGCACATTATAATCTTAGTTATGCACAATTGTATCCTACTTTAACATTCTTGTTGTATTTTTTTAATATTATAGTTGCAGCTAACAATATTATTTCAAATAAAAATTACGGGCTAAAATCTGTAATTTACCTTTAAATTAGGCCATTTACATCCAAATTAGACTATTTTCACTTTAAGAAAGATTTTCATCTTAAGCCCCATTTTCATTTCAACCTTTACCTATATATATATATAAAGGTTCAAATGAAAATGGGGCTTAAGATGAAAATTGTGCTTAAAGTGAAAATAGGATCATTAGGAAATAAGATGGCACGGGTTTGCCATTAAAAAAATTGAACCGCACTGAATCGGGAGAAAAGGAAGCAAACCGGCCCAAAAAAAGCGCTTGTTTTCTCTCGGTCTCCTCTCTATCCATGGATACCCTAGAGATCACAGAGCTAGTCGCCGACGATGAAGCTGCTATCCATGGAGAACCAACCCCCTTTTGATCGCGGAGCTTCACTTCCTATTGCCAAATCAAGTTACTCAAAATTCAGTCCAAGTTCCTAAAGGCAGGCGGGCACTAGTACAAATTAGGTCAAATATCACGGATATTTGAGGGCTAATATCACGGATATTATATAAGGCACGCCCGGGCTACCCCTCGGTGGGCTATTAGTGGAGGCAACCTAATATCACGGATCATTAAAGAGGCACGCCCGTGATATTAGATTAGGAGATTTTTCATATAACACTCTAATATCACGGATCATTAAAGAGGTACGCCCGGGATATTAGGGTCTTTTATTTCTCATATTACACTCTAATATCACGGATCATTAAAGATGTACCACCGGGATATTAGAGTTTTGTGTAATTTTAATATCAGCCTAATATCACGGTATCCTCCGGAGACGTCCGTGATATTTGGTGTAAACCCTTTTCATATATTGAACATATATCACGGTTTGGTAGGCTTGTTATTTTTGTAATACTACATGTACATAGGATTTGACCAAACTTCTAACACACAAGTACAAAGTTTGTCCACAAAACTAACAATAACTTCAAAATTAAATCGAAAAATAGTTCATTACAATCTAAATTGTGTCCTTCGGTAAACCAAAGTCTAATCTAACTATCAGAAATCATACCTGCTAATGTTCTAGAGATTTGGAATGGCTCCCAACATACTAGTATCTTTAAAACGTAAAAAAATACAATAGCTAACAGGAAAAATATATAGCTGCTACTGCTGATCTTGCTCCAGCTGAGCGAGTCTTATCCTGCTTGTTTCTAGCTGCTGTACATACGCCTGCAACCCAAAATTTCCTCTTTACTTTCAATTCATGTGCATACACTTAATTTCCCAAGCCAACCAAAAAGAACTTAGATCATTAATTAATTCTTGGTACAAATTAACTAATTAAATAGAGTACCTTCTTTCTGATCCGACATTTTCTTGCAGCTTCCCTATTTTGTGCCAAACGCCTCAGTACCTGAAATTCGTGCAAAAAGTAAGAGATGAATTCGATCAGTGGCTAGCTGCTAAATATGTGGTGCATATATATATATAGGGTAGGGTTCAGGTGAGAAGATATCGGTCCGGTGAGAAGGAAAGAAGTGATCTTATTGGTTGAAACGGACCCTAATTAAAAATTAAAAAAAAGACCTCCACGCGCTTCTTTCTCCCACGATCCTTCACAACCCCGACCAAACAAACTCTGGCAATGGCGCTCCTCCATCTACAATTCTTTCGACCTCCACGACAGTCCAAATGGACCCTCCTCTCCTACCATTGGCGGCCCCTCTCCCGAGCTTCTTCCCGGCGAAGCTCACCGGCGCCGTCGCTCTCTCTCCTTCCCCTCCTCGCCTATTCATCGCCGACCTAGGGTTAGCGTTCTGGATCCGATCCGCCTCCCTGTTCCCTCCAATCGTTCTGGATCCGCCGCTCGCATTCACCGTCTCCGTGCTCCGCCGGCGCCGACGCTTCTCCCGTTGGCTCCTTTGCGACCCGGTGTGAAGGACAATGATGATCTCTCCCCTCGTTGAACTAACTTAGGCTCTTTCTCTCAACTCTCTTTGTTTGATTGTTAAGATCTGAAATTAATTTGGAGATATGTGGAAGACAGTGATGATTTTTTTGTATTTTTCGAATTTTGCGAGATTGAATTTTTTTGGATTTTGCGAGTTTGACGTTTGGCTTCGCCATGTTGGAAAGTAAGGTTGTCTCTTGGATCAAATTGGAGGTTGAAATTGGTAATTTGAAATCTACGAATGAATTGAAGAAGAAAGAAATTAAGAGACGAGGCCATGGTGGACTCAAATCACACACACAACCATGTTCCTCCAATTCAATCTTCTTACGTATTTCCGATCTATATGGTTAAGAAACATTGGTTCAATGGTTATGGTTCACTTGGTGTGGTTCACCGAGTGTGGTTCATTGTTTGTGGTTCACATAATTTGGTTAAGATTGGTTCACTGTGTGTGGTTCACGGTGTGTGGTTCACGGGATTTGTCAATCACTCCATTTTATTTTAAAAACAAATAAATAAATAACTAAAAATAAACAATAAAAAAAAGAATAATGAAAATCTGATAAACCAAGTGGTTGATGGTTTTAATACAAAGTGGTTCAGGGTTTAATACTATGTGGTTCAAGGATTTTATACGAAGTGGTTCAGAGTTTTTAATAACAAGTGGTTCAGTGTTTTAATATCATGTGGTTCAGGGATTTTATATCAAGTGGTTCAGTGACTTAATAGAGGTTGGTTCAGTGACCGAATATAGAGTGGTTCAGTGACTGAATAGAGAGTGGTTCAGTGACCGAATAAATAGTGGTTCAGTGACCGGATAAAATGGTTCAGTAATCGAATAGAGATTGGTTCAGTGACCGAATAGAGTGGTTCAGTGAACGAATAGAGAGTGGTTTAGTGACCGAATAGAGAGTGACTAAATAGGTTGGTTCGGTGTCTAAATAGAGGTTGGTTCAGTGAATAAATAGAGGTTGGTTCAGTGACTAAATAGGTTGATTCAGTGGCGAAACAGGGGTCGGTTCAGTGACTAAATAGAGGTTGGTTCAGTGACTAAATAGAGATTGGTTCATGAACCACTTCTTCATAACTTCTTTATAGCTTGATGAACCACTTCTTGATAACTTGATAAACAATTTTTTTATAGGCTAATGAACCACTTCTTTATAGCCTAATGAACCACTTCTTGATAACTTGATGAACCACTTCTTTATAGCTTGATGAACCACTTATTCATAACTTTTTTTTATAGCTTGATGAACCACTTCTTATAGGCTCATGAATCATTTCTTTATAGCTTGATGAACCACTTCCTGATAACTTGATGAACAACTTCTTTATAGCTTAATGAACCACTTCATGGTTTAGTGACCGAATATAGAGTGGTTCAGTGACTCAATAGATGGTGGTTCAGTAACCGAATAGAGAATGGTCCAGTGATTCAATAGAGGGTGGTTCATCCATTTTATAGTAAATGATTCAGTACATATATAGAGAGTGGTTCAACGACTAAATATATATTGATTCATGGATTAAATTAAAAGTTGTAAAATTCAATTATAAAAATGTGAGATTTTTTAGGGCGAAATATACATTAATATGTCAATTAATGTGCAATTAATAAATTTATGTGGGAACATTTTAATTATAATTAGAAAATGTGATATATAAAAAAGTAGTTATCGATTTTGAGCGAAAGTACTAAATTTTGTATGATGCACTTAATTACAAGAGTTGCTGTACGTTGCAACGGTAGCAGCTGTTCACGGCTTGCGTGTTATCCCGAGTTCGACTCTTTACAGGAACGAACAGCCCGCAATTTTTATTAAATAGTACTGGACGTGCTGGGGAGCTGTGGTATGCGAGTGGGATTCGCATAGAACGCGCGAGATGGGCCACGTGGCGAGTGGGGTCCGAATTTTTTTATGCGCTGGCGGGATTTTTTTCCCATTAATTTAATATATGTGGACCAATCAAATTGCTTCTTTCCTTCTCACTTTTGGTGACCTTTGCACCCGAACCCAACCCTATATTATATATATATATATATATATATATATATATATATATATATATATATATATATATATATATATATATATATAACCTTGAAATCAAGCATTTTCTCTTATCCAGCTCCGCTTTGCCTCTGCCAAGAAAAATTCGTTAACAAACAAAAAAAAAGTTGATCAAAGGTGAAAGAGGTGAAAAACAATAAATGAAACAGCTAGTAATTAAGATGAAAGTGAAAATCATCTGATGAAAGTGGTGGAGAAATAATAGTTAGGAACAGTTGCCATATATGTTTGTGCAGTTGCCAAGCAGTACGTTTATGGAACAGTTGGGAAGCTGTAAATCACGAGTTAAGACATGAAGCACTACTTTTTTAAGAGGGGATTGAGATTGAAGCTGGTAAACTCCAGTAATTAAGAGTATATGCACATGAATTGAAAATACTGATCCGTACTACGAGCTCAACGTACAATCTAATTAGAAGGAAAACTCATGTGTTGAAGTTGTTTGGGATCTGTGGCCGGCCTTAATTAGGTGTTGATCGAATCAATTCAATGAATGAATGAATGGATCGGATCAATCATATAATAAATAAGAGGAAGAAAAAGAAGAACCTTTGGAAGAGGTTGTTGCAGCATATAATAAATAAGAGCCTTAATTAGGTGTTGCAGCATCAGCGCGCAGTAGCAGCTGGTTGATTGGGGAATGGGCCTGCACTCCATATGTCACTTGCCGCCATACAGATTTGGAATTTTTTACTTCTGCCATTCAATTTACTGAAGTGTTTCCAATTTTCTGTCACAATCATCATTGCTAATAGCAAAAATATATAGCTTCATTTACAATCATATATAAGGCTGAAAAAAATAGATAGAAAAACTCCAAACTCTATATATTCCTATTATTGTATACTTTGCAACACTAAAAGCAAGGGAACAAGAATCGAACAGTAGCCATCGAACAAGAATATAAAAGCAAGAATCGATCAGCATCAGGGAACAACAAGGCACAAGGCGAACAACAGCAATCGAAAAAACACAAACAGAAACAATCGAACGGGAACAAGAACATGTACAAACGAACGAACAGCAAAGATTTGAAATCAAAAAATAGATTCATATTTCTCATGTAAAAGATTAACCGTGGTTACCAAACATAGGGAGGTACTAAAATGACATGATCAAGAAGGTAGTGGGGAAACTTTGAGTTAAGGAGCATCTCACCTAGTGAAGGGCCTTTCCGTTCCCTTTTGATGAGTGACGTAGAACTTTTCTACTTTAAGTCGTTTCTTCAATTTATCATCACTCAAAAAACTTTTGGGTTTACCTGTTCACCAAGTTTGAGTGTAAGGAGTAATCAAACAAAATGCTTGAACATACAACAAACAATGAGGTAGTTATAGCATTTGAGGAAATCAGCACTTTGCATCAATAGAAATTGCCAAAGGATAATTATATTTTGTCTAAAGAAACATAATCCTAAACGGAATTCACACATTTCACCTTGTTTCTCATAAAAGTCTAGCAAGTACAGTCACAATAAAGAAACATAATCTGGATTCAGCAACGAGATACACCTCTCGGCCTTAGCTTGTAAGTAATTTGAGAAATTAAAAGTGGTTGATCCTCATAATCGTTAACATAGGTAAACAGGGCACATCAACTCAAGAACAAAGACCTTACCAGAATAAATTTCTATGGAGAAACCAAACTGTCTACTAAACGATATATATACTACGGAGAAAGATTATCTATAATATATAGATCTACATCATAAATACACAAACGGTAATCGAATACAATATCACCTTGTCGAATATAGGGAACTCGGCCTTATAACGAGTGCAAGCAAACTCAACAATCTGTTCGTTAGAACCCGGCTCCTGAGCACCAAACTGATTGCAGGGGAAGGTCAAAATCTCCAAACCTAAACCAAAACAATGACGGATGATCAAGCATAGGAACAAACTAAATTACTGGAGAGATTAGAAGCCCACCTTGGTCTTTGTACTTGGTGTACAACTCACTGAGCTCGACGTAGTTAAAGTTGGTCAAGCCGCTGTACAAGATTGGGGCAAAAGCAAATAGATTCAGTTAGAAGCTATGTCTTATGTGATTAACTCGTTGCACAGTTCATCAATGAACAGAAAATGTTCTAGCAGAAAAGCGAATGTACCACTCTGATGCAACAGAAAGTGGTTGATCCCCATGCCATTTCTAATCTCTAAATCAACACAACTACAAAGTGAGGAGATGTGAACTTACCACGACTAAAATAGGGTCAACCGAGGCGAGCCGAGATGGCTGCGACAACTTAGGGTTTAGAGACGAGAGGCGAACAGAGGGAGGCGAGATGGCTGCAGATGCGAATATAGACGAGGAAGGAGGCGAGATGGCCCCGGAGGCGAGCAGATCCGACTGTGCAGCAGGTGAACGAGATGGATGTGCACAGATTCGGTGAGTAGGAGACCGAGATGGCTCTAGGAGGCGAGCAGGTTTAGAGATCGAGCAGGCTGTGCAGTAGGAGACCGAGATGGTTGTGCACAGATTCGGATAAGACAGTGCAGTAGGAGACCGAGACGCCGGAGCGAACAGTGGGCGAGACAGGAACAGATTCAGCGCCGGCAGCGAACAGTGGGCGAGACAGTGCAGTAGGAGACCGGGACGCCGGATTCAACGCCGGCAGTGAACAGATTCAGCGAGACAGGAGCGGATTCAGCGTTGAGGGTTTAGGGTTATGCGATTTGAGGTTTCAGTGAAGACGGTGAGAGGAGTTGCTAGGCGATTATGCGAGACAGAGTTGGAGAGAGAGGGGGAACGGGTTGCTACTTGCTAGGTTAAAAAAGTCTAATATCCCGTTTTATTGAATCCGGGATATTCTAACGTGATAATAACCCTAATATCCCGGGCGTGTCTCCGATTTTCAAGTCCGGAATATTAGCTTTTATCACACTTATGTTACCCACCCCTAATATTCCAGTTTTTATGATTTAGATCCGTGATATTAGCCTTTTACCTATTATTATTATTTTCTTTCAAGCGAAAAGGTCCTAATATTACGGATATATAAGACCCGTGATATTAGGGTTATGTAATAAAACCAACATTTTGTACTAGTGGGGATTGGACATTGTTCGATTTGCCTAGATCGGACGAAAAGGTAACGATGAGCTACGCTGAAGGGAGATATGAGAGAGCGGACCTCGAGAAGGGGATTGAGATCCCTAAAGGAGATGAGGACATCCAAATGAAAGAGAGGATGACAGGTAACTTTTGTATCGTCCTCGCTGCACCTTTCGTTCATGATTGAACAAATATTCATGTTTGGATAAATGATGAGGTTGAGCTGTTGAGTTTCAATTCGGGAGGGATATGCTTATGATTGTTAGCTATGATTTTCTAGGGAAATTGTCTAAATCTAGGGACGATGGTTCCATTCTTGCAAAGGGCGAACATGTTAGTATGGTAGCTCACCAAATGCTCGACGAAATGTCTGCACCAACGAGGAGGAAGGAGATTGAGGTTCATAAGGGAATCGGTGAGAGCGGTTCGCTAAAAGGCTTACTGTTATAGTGCTCAGGTGCATCACTAATCTCTTTAAACTTCATTAAGCCGGGTGCAATTGATTGTGTTGATTTCCCTATATTCGATCCAGGCCATTCCTGATAGATTACATAGGTTTCATATTGTATAGTGGGCTAAAAGCCCGTTAAGGCCCAATACCTGTGTAACCTATATATATGTTATATCAATGAATGGAAACACTCGAGGAGGACTTTACATCAATTCCGCTATTCTACATGGTATCAGAGCGGAAAAGCCAAACGGCCCGACTCTCGATCCTGGGCTAGCTAAAAAGAGAATGAGATGCTAGACCCGTTGTCCCAAGTGTCAACTAGAGGCGAAAGACGACCCTAGTTGCACTTGCGGGGGCGTGTTGAGAATGTGAAGACAAAGAAGCCATAACATATAAGCTAGTGGGTTACTCCTCCTATCGCCAATTGGTTTTAGGATGGAACCCCGCTCGGGGTGTACTAGGCTATTAGCGCTAGGGCGCACACGTGCACACGACCCCCGATCTCGAGTCCTAACGGACTTCAGTATGGTATCTACGCCCGGCGCCCGCCGCAACCCACTTTGCAGCACCCGCCGCAAGAACCTCGCCCCTGGCGGCTCCCCTACGCGCGCTCGCGCCACAGGTTGGCGCGCCCGCGTCCCAGGTTGGCGCGCCCGCGTCCCGTGCTGGCGCGTCCGCGCCCTTAGCCTCTCCTACCCCCGTCTTTCCCGACTCCCTTTCACCCTCTGCCTCCACCCAGACCTCCCTCTCCCCCGTTCCCACCTCCCACAAAACAGCCCTCCTAGACCCGAATTGGCAGGCGGCTATGCTCGACGAATACAGGGCCCTTACGAAGAATGGTACTTGGGTTCTTGTGCCTCGCCCTCCTGAGGCGAACGTCATTCGCTGTATGTGGCTCTTCCGTCACAAGTTCCGCTCTGATGGGACATTGGAGCGCTACAAGGCCCGTCTGGTGGTTAACGGTAGATCTCAACAGGCCGGTATTGATTGTGATGAGACCTTCAGCCCTGTGGTCAAGCCTGCCACTATCCGAGTGGTCCTGAGTCTGGCGCTGTCACGCAACTGGGGCATCCATCAGCTGGATGTCAAGAACGCCTTCCTGCATGGTCATCTGAATGAGACGGTTTACATGTTTCAGCCTCCGGGGTTTGCTGATGCTGAGCGTCCAAAGCATGTCTGTCTCCTCAAACGCTCTCTGTATGGTCTAAAACAGGCTCCACGGGCATGGTTCCAGCGGTTTGCCTCTCATCTGCTCCGCTTGGGTTTCACTGGCAGCCGATCGGATACGTCTCTGTTTATCTATCGCAGAGGCTCGGACTTGGCTTTCCTGCTGCTCTATGTCGACGACATCATTCTCACCGCCTCTTCTGATGCTCTTCGAACGTCCATCATCTCGAGGCTGAGTGCGGAATTCGCCATGTCTGATCTAGGTCCGCTGTCTTACTTCTTGGGAGTTGCTGTTCAGCGGCATGCGTCTGGTCTCTTTCTCTCACAGAGTAAGTATGCTGCTGAGATTGTTGCTCGGGCTAAGATGGTCAACTGTAATCCCGTTGCCACCCCAGTCGATACATCCAACAAGCTCAGTGCTCATTCTGGTCCTCTGGTTGACGATCCGACATTGTATAGGAGCCTCGCTGGTGCTCTTCAGTATCTCACTTTCACCAGGCCTGATATCAGTTATGCCGTTCAGCAGATCTGCTTGTTCATGCATGCCCCTAGGGAACCTCACTTTCAGGCTTTGAAGCGGATCATTCGGTACATCAGCAGCACACTTGAGCTCGGCACCACCATCACTCCTTCCTCTAAGCTTGACCTTGTGGCTTACACGGATGCGGATTGGGGTGGTTGTCCGGACACTCGTCGCTCCACGTCTGGTTACTGTGTCTTCCTCAATGACACTCTTGTGTCCTGGTCAGCTAAGCGTCAGTCCGTCGTGTCTCGCTCCAGCGCTGAAGCCGAGTACAGGGGCGTTGCCAACGTCGTCTCCGAGTGCTCTTGGCTCCGCAATCTCCTACTTGAGCTACGATGCCCCTTGCAGAAGGCCACTCTGGTCTACACTGATAACGTCTCCGCCGTCTACCTGGCTAGCAACCCAGTCCAGCATCAACGCACGAAGCACATTGAGCTTGATCTCCACTTCGTCCGGGACAAGGTTGCCATTGGACATGTCCGCGTTCTACATGTCCCGTCCTCCTATCAGTACGCTGATATATTCACCAAGGGTTTACCTAGACAATTGTTCATTGATTTTCGTTCCAGTCTCACTGTACGGACACCTCCCGTTTCGACTGCGGGGGTTTGATAGATTACATAGGTTTCATATTGTATAGTGGGCTAAAAGCCCGTTAAGGCCCAATACCTGTGTAACCTATATATATGTTATATCAATGAATGGAAACCCTCGAGGAGGACTTTACATCAATTCCGCTATTCTACAATTCCCTTAATTTGAAAAGAAATGCTTTAAAGGATTTGATGGGTGATCGTATTGATATTTTGATTTTTGATCCTGGAGGGGGATTTTGGTTGTTCATTTTTCTGTGTCAATAGCTTGTTTTAGGGCATTTGATGTTGATCTGATGAGTAGCGGTTGTGCTAAAGGACTTATGCTTGATGATCATGGGGTTTACTTGACAAATGACATCAAAGAGGTCTACTTGCCTACGACTGAAGTCAACTCAAAGGTGCAAAGTAGTGAATTTGAGATAAACCCAAGGGGAAAGGTGTTTTGTGCTCATCAATTTACAAAGCTCAGCCCCTCTGTAGAACCACCAACAGCTTGGTTCCTCAAAGAGTTTAAACTTGTGATGATCTATGATGATAAAGGACAACTTGTGGGGCTTAATAGATGTTCGTACCCTTGTTTTGATGTGTTGGTATCTTATTCCGGAGGTGCGAGCAGGGTATTTGTTTTTTAAGGAGAATCTTATGGGGCTCGTTAAACGCTCAAATTGTTGTTGTGATGTGATGACCTTTGAACTCGGAGGTAAAGGGTTCATGCTTGGTGATCATGAGATGCTCATGTCAAACAAGAGTAGAGAGATCATTAATGCTTATATATGTGAGATTGCTTCTTCATTCAGCGTACGGGTTCATGCTTATATATGTCAAACTTGTGATGAATGCTTTGGTTTGCTCTTTAATCATATTCTTCTCTTGCCCCTTGTGTGTGTGTTTGTGTTTCCCCCTTCATGACTAATTCTTGCAATATTTCTTGATTTGAGTACAACTCCACCAAGACAAGGAGTTAGAAAGGTCTCTGCTCTCGCCCAAGTAAACTGGTTTAGATGCTTACGAGCTTTCAACTAGCAAATGTTATTACTGACTTTTCTAGAACACATTCACATTCATGCAAGTTGTGCTGCCTAAATATCCGTCTTTTACTCATCTCATGCATGTTTTGGTGTCTAAAAGCTGCTGTCCAATTCCAGTGCCACCAATCCCGTCTCTCATAATCTTTTTTTAACTTGGCAGATAGATAATATGAGCTGAATGGGATATTTGTGATTTAAAGCCTATTAGCTCAAAATGGTAGAGCGATGTGCCATGCAAAAAGATGCGGGTTCAAATCCCGCATAGGCTATTTATGATTGACTTCTTTTTGTTCCTAATCATTTGTTCCTGATCAGGAATAATATTATAAAGTGTAAGAATAAGATGATAAAATGCATAAATAAGATTATAAAGTGCAAGAATAAAATGATGAAGTGTATGAATAATAATATGAAGTGCATGAATAAGATTATGACGTGCACAATTAAGATTATATAGTGCATAAATAAAATGATAAATTGTAAGAATAAAATAATAAAGTGTAAGAATAATAATAGGAAGAGCATGAAAAAGGTTATGAAGTGTAAGAATAAAATGATGAAATGCATAAATAAGATTATAAAGTGCAAGAATAAAAATGATGAAATGTATGAATAATTCATATGAAAATGAGTTTAATTCCTCATTCTTTCAAAATTTAAACAAGATTTTAGGCAAGCACAACATTCCTAATCAAAAGTTTAGAAATTTAAAAAAAAAGTGCAAGACTGGTATTATAAAGTGCAAGACTAATATTATAAAGTGCGAAAATTAGATTATAAAGTGCAAGACTAGTATTATAAAGTGCACAGATTAGATTTTCAGTTTAAGGAGAACCAAATTAGATTTTAGTTTGAATGTGCAATTTTAGAACTTAAACGTGTAATTTATGAACTAAAAGAAGAGTGAAGGAATCTGCAAAATCTTATCTTAATCAATTGTGCAAAAGTAAGATATAATTGTGCGGATTTAGAATGCAATTGTGCACATTTAGAATTCAAGTGTGCATACAACAATTTCTAATATTATAATGTGCAAAAGTATGATACAATTGGGCCAATTTAGAATACAAGTGAGCATACAACAATTACTAAGAAATAGTGAAGGAATCTGACAGATCTTATCTCAATCAATTGCGTAAAAGCAAGATACAATTGTGCACATTTAGAATACAAGTGTGCAAAAGTAAGATACAATTGTGCAGATTTAGATTACAACTGTGCACATTTAGAATACAAGTGTGCAAAAGGAAGATACAATTGTGCAGATTTAGAATATAATTGTGCAAAAGTAAGATACAATTGTGCTGAATTAAGATACAACTGTGCAAATTTAAAAAAGAAAGCCACCAACCCGACTATCACCCACGAGTAGTCCTTGCACTAGGAGCAAGGGGTAACTAGGGATCTAGCACTTGGTGTTATCGATTATAGTACAAAGTTTCTTTTTATTTTCTCTTTCTAATGGAGCTAAGGGACTTACTTTACCTTATTTTGGGTGCAAACTTTGCTACTCAATGCATAGATACATTGGGCATCCTTTGCTCATTCATACGAACTCTTTTCGTTGAAATGCTTCTGTAAAATTAAATTATATTCGAATATAGTTTATGATGTTTAATTCCACATCTGGTTCAGATGTAGTGACTCGTATTTTTCTGAAATATTTCTCATAGATGTTTGTATTCTGTTTTTACTCTTAGGAACTGTACAGGTACTGAAATTTACTCAAGTCCAGTGCTTGTGGTATAGCAGGCACCCCTTCGAACCAAAAAAGCAACCCAATTGAAACAATGGATAGATCCAGGTGGATTCGAACCACCAACCTCTTGAACGATTCTTGTTCGAACGCTCATTCCTAATTGAGCTTATATATGTATCTTAACATAAGTAACAAGCTAACCCAAAATATGGGCAAGATAAGAACATTTGAGTTCTAAAATTGCACTTTTCCGTTCTATATTTGCACTTTTTCAAAGTAAAATTGCACATAACATTGAACGGTGGTGTTTATGCCAACTACAACAGCAGAAAATATGCTTTCTATATCGGGATGTATCAAGAGCCTACTAGAAAGCCAAATAGCTAGTCAAAACCAGATGTGGTGTTTAGGAACATTAAACAGTGGTATTTATGCCAACTACAAAAGCAGAAAACATGCTTTCTATATCGGGAGGTATCAAGAGCCCACTAGAATGAGAGAATGCTGATTAATGAATACAAGACTGAACTTAAGTTAACATCCATTGAATCCTCCATTTCTTTAGCTGAATCAAGCAGTTTTTCAGCTTGTCCATGGCAAGATTCACATCTACAAACACAGCAAGAAAGTTAAACATGGTTATGAGAAATCAGTCTTTCATGAGTGATTTTTTAATATGCCTTTGATCATGAAGAGAGCATCATTGGTATAAGATATCTTACCCATCACTGGTATAAAATAAATGATGTATGAAACTAATGCTATATTTTCTGCCGTAAGCTATTTCCACTACTATAAGATATTTTCTTTTCAATGACAGATTGCCAAGGCAGACACAAAGGCACTTTCAACCATAACCGATAAAGAAAGCATCACAATGCAAGGATCTGATAATTTTCTTGCAACTGATGTAGCTTGTAAATAAGAGGATTAGCTAAACTAGCTTAACAATACCTGCTCAGTGTACCGCTGCTACTAAAAACTAGTAAAACAAATAAAATGGTGAACTCGCACATTGCCAATATGCCCCAATTACTAGTGATGAATAGCAAATGGCCACAATTACTAGTGAAGAATATAAAAGTGAAATTGAAGCTAGCATCTTCTTGCATCGTGGAAAAGTTGTAATTACAAAGTATATTATGAATTGACTTTAAACTGAAAATGGAGAAGATGAACAAAGACATCAAAAGCAGCAGGATTGGCAAGTCTAGTCTTACGAAACAAATGAATCTAGAGCCAGGAAAAGCGGATCTATATGCAATAATAATTAGAGAAGAATCACTAAAGTGATGAAAGGAAAGAAAAATCGACGAACAATTTAACAACCCCCAACCCTACCTAGAAAGTAGAAATGTCAAGAAGAAATTCGAAGAAGATGAAATTGGGGAGTTTGGTTTTAAGTCTGATCTGAGCAATTCAAGGAAGAAAAAATCGAAGATCAACAAGAAGTAATGTAGCGCGAAGAAAGAGAGGGAGGATTTCGGCGTGAATCTACATATTTGGATTCAGAAGATGTTCGAAGGCGCTGTAATCGAAGGCACAGATGGAGCCGATGGTGGCCGAATCACCGGCGCCGGCGGTAGAGGACTGCATGGCGGTGCTGCTCGGAGCGACGGACTAGCTGTCGTTCATGGAGGCGGGGAGCAACGAGATGGTTGTTTCTGAAGCGGAGAGGTACGGTGGAGAGAGGGATCTGATTGAAACGATAGAAGGGAAGAGGGTTAGGGCTCTTGAGTTGGGCGGGCACACATTTTTTTTTTTATTAAATCAGCCCGTTTTCACTTTAAGCAAAATTTTCATCTTAAGCCCCATTTTCAACATAATCCCTTAAAAAAACCTCAAAACTATAAACAGTAGGAAAAAAAAACTCATGCTTACCCATCAATGGCGGTCCTATCTTCCTCCTTCAACAAACCCTCGTTTGATGACGAATAAGGGACACTACAACCGCTGTTGTCAGTGTTGTTGCTTCCTCGGGTCGCCGCCGTTCGAATCGAAGTCGTTGTTCTGCCGCCAAGAATCGCATCCGGGATAGCCGCGCAGGGAGCCTTCGCCGCCGGTGATGGATTGGTGGTGCGAAGCTTCTTAGCTTTTGTGGTGATTGTGGAATTTCTCTCTTCGAAGCGTCTAATGGTCCCAGCACACGGGAAGAAGATGAAGACAAAAAGGGAGTCTTAGGGTTTTAATTCACAAAGAATTTCACGTGCTTCACGCTCTGCTTAGTGGATGAAAGGTGTGGTTTTTTGTGGTGTAATATAGGCCATCCGATCCGTCAATCTATGATTAATGGTCCAGATTCGTGCACAAAGTACACCCTAAGGGGTGTGCACTCTGGAACCACTCCTTATATATATATATATATATATATAGGAAAGCGTTAAAATATATATATATGAAAGCGTTAAAATGTAAAACATCCTTAGGGTGTAAAATTGCTTAAGGTTTAAAATTTTGGAAAACCGGACGCGGGATTGATTTTTTTTTTTTATATAAAAAACCGAACTAGTGTTGGACCGGTCAATACAAAACCTTCTTCCTCCTCTCGCTGGGACGCATTTCTCATCCTGATCGCAGATCTCTCTGCCTCAACTTCCACAATCGAGCCCGGTGACGGAGGCCAGCGCATCCATGGTCGGCCGCCATGGTCTCCGATCTGTCTGCCTCCGTCTCCGCCATGGTCGGCCTCCTCGTCTCCATCCGCCGCCCCGACCTCTTTTCCAACATCATCCTCATCGGCGCCTCCCCTAGGTAGGTACAGGGGCGGATCCAAGGGTGGGCGACACCGGGCCGTCGCCCACCCGATCCCGAAAAAAGTACAAGAATATATGTGTTATGTAAAAAATTTACAAGGTAAAATATAAATATCTTTGGTGGCTTAGTGGTTAAGTCCACCCCATTTTAAATAGTAGTCAATCTACCCTTGTTCAAATCCCACTAGACACATATTTTCATTTATTTTTTCCCCACTCCATTTTCCATTGTTTTAAAATTCTTATAATTTATTTGGTATTTTACAATTAAATAATTATAATTTTTCTTACAAATTTAAGATATTTTTTCATATATTTTTTAATAAATATTCCTAATAAAAATAATATAAAAATTATCCCAAAAACAAGTGTGCCCACCCCGAAAATTTTTATGCATCAATCACTCAATTCCGTCCTCCACTACCTCAATTCGATGCTAATTCTTGAAATTCGATTGCAGAATCCTCAATTCGGCGGTCGGATTAGGTTATTGAATGACGATGACTACGCGGCCTAGGTGAAGGAATTCACGCCGCTGGCGGAGGGCGCCGACGACCACCACTTCACATCCTCCAACCCTTTTTCTTGCCTACACCTCTCCACACCAGATCTCTCCTTCGTTGCTCCCCCACCTTCAGTTCAGTGTCCGCCTTTGCTCAGCACACCAAGGTCGCCGGCGCTTCACCAGTTTCGACTTCTGCAGCTTTTTATTGTATATAAATGCTTGCAATTGTTCTTTCCCATTGTATATATTGGATTGAGATTGAGCTTTGTGGATTGGAAATCGAGATTGAGATGGTGGTAAATACATGCCTTCTACGTGTTCGATAAAATGCCTAGGAGATAAAATTCTTTTCATTGTTTATGGGTTCGAATTCGATTTCACTGGTGTTTGATTTCCATTCACCTAATTCATTAGCTAATAATTGGGGTCATGGAGTTCTTTTTTCATTGATAAGTCATAATGTGACACAAGTGTCCAAATTTGGTTGTATTGAGGATGATCTACCTGGCTCTTCCGAGGATATTATTAAACCTCTGTTTACTTCGATTTGTAACTTGCACACGCAACATCTTTCATGTTCCTATGCTGATGGGCGTACATTGCTCGAATCATCCAAAACCTCAATACTTAGACAAAGGCAAATTAGAAGATGCTGCGAACTATGGAACTAAGGTATCTAATAGATTCATTCTAAAAAGTTTTAAAGTTAACCAATCCACCCTGTAATCTGAATGCCTCTGTTTTGAACTTGAAGGCAGATGACAGGTTGAGCATATAGTCTTCTAGCTCTTGTTCTATATCATACATTAGACTTCAATCAAGTATGTCCCTGTAGACCTTTGTAGCATATATGATCCAACAGAAGCCCCATTTGAATCATAGCTATTAAAAAGATAATGCAAAAATGGAAAAAGGTAACTTCTGAGTTCTGAATATTACATTGGTATCCACTTAATCATTCAGTTCCCAGATATCTTACATATTTTCTTGTATATATAGACTGGGGTAGATTTTGAAGGCTCGGGGGTACTATTTACGGACAGATCTTCATATTTTCTTAATGAGTCTTGTGAATTCTTCCATGACCCTTCCATGAAAACAAGGTTGCTTTCTTCATGGAACTGCTGTTTCCACCCGTTGAGAATACCTACTGATTTGTTTACATTGCAGTTCTGCTGGTCAAGTAAGAAAAAGCTTATCAATCAGGTTAGCTATTATTTAAGCCTCATATATAGAACGAAAATGGTATGTTTAGGCTATTTGGGATGAACTTTTGATAATATTACTGTTTCTCTGACCCTCCACAAGGAATTTTTTTTATCAACTTAGTTATAACTTATAAGTTCTCTAGCCTAGTCATTGAGCATAATTCTCACAGTGTAACATTATTCCTGTAGTTAAGTATCAGTGAAAGAAATATCAGTGATAAATCATGGGGATCGGAACCTAACTGCTAGGAAACTGAAATCATTTTCTGATGTTGTGCTGAATTGATTTTGAATATTTGACATGCATCTTGCACAATATATGTCACTCACTGCTGTGCAGGAGATTTATTCCTAAGAGAAGTGACATACGGTAAGTCAGCAACTAAGCTTGATGTTGTAAAAGTTCATAGTATCACAGCTAACATAAAAACAAGTTCATTTTCAGATGGATTAAACCATGCTTTCTGTTAATTAGATTTGTTTATTTTGAACTTTGTTTATTGCACGTTTTCTAGACTGTGATTTTTGTTGTCCATAAGCTGGATTTTTTTTACTTATAAGCTTTAAAAGCCTATTAGCTCAATGGTAGAGCAATGTGCTTATGCGCTGTTGTAGGAGGAAATTAAGTTCAAAATATAGAAATATAAATCAAACCAGATTATGCCCACATAAATGATTACAAGACTCCCTCCCTATACATCAGTGGTGTTGTTGCAGGAGGATGGTCAGGTATTGAAATAAATATGAAATAAAGTTCAGACTGACTTCCCTGTCTCAGCAAATAAATACAAGACTTCCTCCCGTTGTAGTAAGAGAAAAGTCAGGATCGAATCCACGAGGAAGCACGTCAGCAGTTCTCAGGTAGCTGTAAATTCTCACAGAAGCAGCAGAAAGACATAAACACAAGCAAGAAAAGGAAACAAATAAAACCGGCAAGGGCAACTAAAATAAAAGCGAAGAACAAACAAAACAAGAAAAGCAAAGGCGAAACAGAAAGTAA
This sequence comes from Persicaria tinctoria, assembly GCA_037127255.1. Lineage (NCBI taxonomy): Eukaryota > Viridiplantae > Streptophyta > Magnoliopsida > Caryophyllales > Polygonaceae > Persicaria > Persicaria tinctoria. The sequence goes on along the minus strand of JBANSL010000004.1, from coordinate 22,321,768 downwards.
CTCGAGGACACAGAAGCTACTCGATCTCGAGTAAGCTGTCCTCTAGATCGACAAGAAAAGTGGTGAAAACAGAAAACAGAAACGAAAGCAAACAACTCGACGAAGACAAGTGTACTCGATCTCGACGAGCACTACTCGAGATCGACAAGGACAAGTCAAGCAGAAACTGAAAATCGACAACAAAAGCAGGAAACTTAACTCGACTAAGACTGGACCTCCTCGAGATCGACTAGATGCAACTCGATCTCGACAAAGCTTTCGTCTATCTCGACAAGAATGCAGAAAAACTTAAAATTGCAGAATTAAAGACAAACGCAGATTTTCGACAGAAATAAACTTCAATATATAAAAAGACTTCCAAAGCCAGGGTTTCAACACCACAACGATAACCATGCAAAGTAACACATAAAGGCATAAAAGATCATGCTTTCCATCAAATAACTTTCGTCATTAACAATTAGGCATATAGAGGCTTTCGCATAAACCCTAATTGTTACTAACCCTTTTTCACATAATTAATCCGAGTTGCATTAAGATCACTTTCGCTTCAATAACACAAACAAGGATCACCTTCAACTCTCGCAAAAGAATCATGCTCATAGGGATAGAAGATGAATCGCACAAAAAATCTGACCTTTATCGCATCGCCTCACATGGCCACCGTCGGGCTCACCCCAGCCCCAGAAGTGGGTAGACTACGCACGCCTCATTGCAATAACAGACATTGATTGATGAAAAGAAACTTGCATTAAAACTAAATTCAAAGCCTTTTACAATCCTGGCAATCAACTTTTGCAGAAAGCCAAAACCCTAAAAACCTTAGAACTCCTAAACTTCTCTGTGGAACTAACTCTCTAGCTTGTGAATTAAATCTTGAATATGAATAAAACTGAGCCCCTAGGGCTTTATTTATAGTCTTCCTTCCCTAGCTATTCTAGGAAAGAAATATCTATCTCTATCTAAAACTTTATCTAAAATGCTTAAGGATAAATAAAAGACATAAAAGAATTAAATCTAAAATAGGAATTATATCTAAAAAGTCTTCAATGGATAGAATCATTCTCTTTATGGTAGATCTTGATAGTTTTGGATAGAATCGGACATCTTCATGCCCAAGGAATGCAAAACCGAGTAGGATTCGTCAAGCCGCGTCAAACAGCTTCTGGAAGCTTCGTCGACCTCGACAAGGCTCTTGTCGATCTCGAGTGGAGGTCTTGGTCGACAGGCTTGGTTCGTCGTCTCGGCTAGCTGGTGCTCGACAAACTCGGACTCTGGCTCACGGTGCTCGTCGACCTCGACAAGGCCTAGTCGACCTCGAGTAGACTGGCTTCGCCGACTAGGTCTTCTCGGGTAGATCTCCTCGATGTGGCTCGGACATGGCTTCCTGGGCCCGTCGACCTCGACAAGCACTCGTCGATGTCGAGTAGGGTTGGTCTTGCCGACTAGGTGCTCCCGGGTGGCTTTACTCGACAAGCCTGGATCCGGACTCAGGGGCTTGTCGATCTCGACCAAGCTTCATCGAGATCGAGTAGGGCTCTTCCCTTCCGCTTCCGCGAGTTGCCTCTCCCGCTGGCAGCGGGTTTTTCCGCGGCAGCGAACGGTCCGCTGCAGCGAGTCGAGTCGCTGGCAGCGAGTGCTCCTGGTCGTCCTCGGCTTCTCTCCTTGTCGACTCCGGGTGTGGCGTCTGGGCTTCGTTGATCTCGACTAGGGCTTGTCGAGATCGACTAGGGTCCGGAGCTCAGGTTGGTCTGGCTCTCGATCAGGCTCTGCTCGACCAAGGTTGCTCGGACAGGCTCGTCTAGGTCGAGTAGGCCTACTCGAGATCGAGTAGCCTTGACTGTCAGACTGGTTCTGCTGCTTTGACCTTGGACTTCTGTAGTGGTTTTCCGAGCTTTTCCGACCTTGTGTAGAATTGCTGTAAAATGCCTTGATTTCTGCGAATTAAACAGAAACTGGTGTAGATTCCATAATTTGGCAAATAAACATAAACTACATAGATTCTGTACTATCTAAACCCAAATGAATGCAATGTATACATAAATCGATATAAAAGTTACTGTAAAACATGGAAGATTAGGCTCACAACAAACACCCCATACTTAAGCTTGCTTGTCCTCAAGCAATACTTTTATTTGTCATTCAGGGGAAGAATTCAAATTCTCAACATTTTAGATTCATTCTTATATGTCCCTGCAATCAATTACCATCTTCGAAAAGGTACTAGTGTCCCAGATTCATGCATGTGCAAACATGTAAAAGCAACATCTACTCACAAAAGGAGGGTTATGCAAAAACAATTCATATGACAAAGCATTGATAATCAAGAAGATTTTAATTTAAGCTCATGAAGGAGTAGATTGGTAAAAGGCTAAAAGGTGGGCAATTTTTGGCAATGTGGTGCTAATGATCCGGGGAAATGGAGTACTTTCCAATTTTGAATTTCCACATTCCTTCTCCATTTGATTCATCACCTTTCATAATGCTTTGATTCATAATAATGCTTTTACCTCTCTAACCTCAGTACTGCCTTCTCGCGAGTCGCAAACATGGGTGTCATGAATGGCCCCGGATACTTAGTGCTTTGGACTCCTCAGAATGTGTCCCATCTCTCCAAACTATTATCTCAGAGAGCAGGGTCAATCTACCTTTATCTACTGAGGTGATTGGATTTTCTTTCACTCATTAAATTTTCCATATATTTAAACAATTTCCTGCCAAACTTCAATAATGATAATAACAACACAAACACCATATGACATCTCCATAATGTAACATCATTCTCAACATAATCCCCGGATAAGGTAAAGAATGGCAATATAAGATCATGTGGAGCAATAATTGAAATAAGACATATTATGGCTTTTGTGATGCATAAGCATAGGTAAGGCTAGGATTTATAACAATGAGCATTTATATGGAAATATAAAGTCCTCCATCATCTTATCATGCAACATGTCAAAAGCAACTTCAAATTTTACCTCCTTTCATGGTTTTCAAGAAAATATGCACTTCATTGTGACTTCCCTTTACTAGGCAATTTCATGCTATATCTCTAATGAATCCAATTTTGCATCGTCGAGTTCAATATAAGCTTCCATGACATTATTCAAAAAAATTCAATGGGGGTCATTTTTCAAAAGTTTGGAAAACATACATATAAGCACATAAATAAATAATGCATTCCAAAATACCCATGTAGCAATTCCAAGAAATAATGCACAAGTCATGTCAAATAAATCAAATATGCACAAAGTAAGCCCTTCCCCCACCCCATACTTAAACATTACAGTGTCCTCACTGTATAAAAAAACAAGGTAAGGGTAAAGAAAGAAACTCACAAGACGGGTGTGCATGGCCTCAAAATTTCGAATGGAGCACCTCCTGGCCAAGTAAGACTTGGTTCTATCCATTGACCTGAAAAGTAGAAGACATATACCCATAATAGCCAAACTAAAAGTGTTCAAAACCAAAAACAAAAAACAAAGTCTCAAATGTCCTAAAAAGTCTATGTACATGCTCTAGATTTTATAGTCGCTAGGCCGACTTTTCATTAATGCTCAAGGTGGCATCTGCAGGGCCCATGTAGCTTGGGCTTCAAATAGGACTCCATTCTTGTCCATCAGCTGTAATCCTCCAGAATGGATCTTGTTCACCACGAACGGTCCCATCCGCTTCTTGTTGAATTTATTGGGAAACCAATGATCCTTTGATTTAGAGACATAGAGCTTGTCTCCAACTTCATATTCCTTAGGCTCATCATTGGATATCCTGCACAATCGCACATACCAAGGCAGACCTCTCTCATGTATAGATAAATCTTTAATGGAAATAGGCGAAGAAAGATCTATACCTTGACTTACCTTCGCGGAAACGGAATCGGGAACCACTGTGTTTGGTCGATCTCGACTAGGGCTAGTCGATCTCGACAAGTCTGCTGGTCCTGGTGGTGGTCTGGTCGAAGAGGCAGAAGTCGAGGAAGAACAGATCTTGTCGACCTCGAGTAGTCTGGTCGACCTCGATGAGGGCTCTGCTCCTGGTGGTTGGCTCATCGAGGAAGGCGGGGCTGGGCTCTCCGAGTGGTGGTCGATCTCGACAAGACTAGTCGAGATCGACAAGGCTGGTTCTGGCTCTGGTGGTCTCAGCGTCGAGGGAGCAGGTGCCCGAGGATCGTGGTCGAGTAGGCCTTTGCTCCTGGTGGTTGCAACGTCGAGGAAGCAGGGTCTAGGCTCCTCGAGTGGTGGTTGACCTCGATGAGCCTACTCGAGATCGAGTAGGGTTGCTCCTCTGGTTTGCTGCTCGATGAAGCTGGTGCTGGTGGAGGCTCCTTGGTTTGGTCGAGATCGACTAGGGTTTGGTCGATCTTGACCCCATACTTAGCTCCTGTCAAGGCATCCGAAAAATAATTAATCCACAACGACTTACCTTGGTCCGTGTCGATTGGATTCTCTGTGTTCTCCTTGAGGATTGCCATGATCTCCTCCACCTGGGCCTCCATGTCCCTCTTTTCTATCTCTTCAGGGGTCATATTTCTGACCTTGGGTTCCCCGCAGGTGATATAGCCAGCTGAGATAGATTTGACCTCTTACATTGGACCTGTATGCCTTTCAGTTTTATTAAAGGAATACTCAATTACCTCATCACTGATGTTGAAGGTGAGCACTCCTTTCCTTACGCTTATGTTGGCATCCACCGTTGCCAAGAATGGTCTTCCTAAGATAATTGGACAAGTAGGATCTTCTTGCATATCAACTATTAAGAAATCAACAGGGACGAAGAATTTACCAACTTGTACTGGGACATTTTCCACCATGCCTGTGGGGATGACCACCGTGTTGTTGGCCATGTAAAGTCTAGCATCCACAGGCTCCAAGGTACCTATCTTAATCTTGGACCAAATCGTTAAAGGCATTATACTCACACTAGCTCCAAGATCACATAGGGCATTAATTTTGTATGGATCAAATCCAATAGTTATAGCAAACTTACCTGGATCCGGCCTCTTCTCCAATATGTCCAGATGGCTGCACTTCTCTGTGATTTCAGCCATCGATCGCTTTTTACTCAGAATCTCCTTCAGGAACTTGACATAGGATGGCATTTCATTGAGAGCTTCCGTGAAGGGGATGGTGACGTTGAGCTTCTGAAGCATCTTGATGAAGCTCTGAAACTTTTTCTCCGATGGGTCCTTTAGAGATTTACTGGGGAAAGGCAGCTTCTTTTTTTGCGTCGGAGCCAGAACAGATGTCGGAGATGCTGCAGACTTCTCTATATCGACCAGGGGCTCCTCGACATCGACAAGGCCTTTGCCGACATCGACCATATTGGGCCCAGTCGAGTTGCTGTGTGATGCAGACGAGGATTCTAGAATTTTCTCCTCGAGGTCGACGAAGGTCTTGTCGAGATCGACCACGGCTTTGTCGAGATCGACTAGCTGTTCCTCGTCGTCCTGCTGCTTTCCGACCTCTGGCTCTTGTAGTTGATGGACGCTTCTGAGTTTTATAGCAGCGATGTGTCCAGTCTTTCCCTTAGGATTTGGTTCTGAAGATCCTGGAAGTGTCCCTGACTGTCTAGGGATTCCGGGTGCCAGCTGACCAATCTGTGTATCAACTGATTTCCTCCAGATATCAATTTCCCCAAGCCTAGAGTTGACACCTTGCATCTGAGTATAGACGGAGTTGAAAGATTTCCTAGTTTCTGAGTGATTCCTCCGTATTTCCTCCAGGACTGTCTGTATATCATCCTTTTTCTGGTCCCTTTCTGGATGTCCTGGAGCTCTGTAGGGCGGGGGATTCCTAGGGACACCTTGGTTCCATCGTGGTTGCTGAAACCTTTGGTCCCCCATGTAGCGATTGGGACCCCCTGCGTAAGCTGCATCCTCATGATGCTCTGCCATCCTGACTTGTTCTGCGTGTGGGCACTCATGAGTGGTGTGCCTTTGCGATCCGCATTCTATGCAAGGCTGGTTGACAGAGAGATACTTTACTTGCTTGATGAGCTTCTTATTCTCGTCTCTGTAGTATTGCTCCCTAACATCAAGATCAATCTCCTTAGGTGGCTCATATAGGGGCATGGATGGTGCTGGCCTGGCGTATGGGTTCTCTTCATAGGTTGCAGTAGACCCATACTTGTTGTCGTAGTTGGTGAGCTTCTCTAGCACACCCCATGCGTCACTTGGCGGCATTGTCAGATACTCATAGCGAGTATAATTGTTGATTCTGTCCTTAGTGACTTGATCAAGAGAGTTGAAGAAGATCTCCTGAATGATGTAGGGTGGCTGTCCATGAGTAGGGCAAGATCGTAGCAGTTCCTTGTAGCGTTCCCATGCCCTTGCTAGCGGTTCCCCTTTCTGTTGTTTAAAGGCGGTGATTCTCTGGCGGAGATGTGCTGTTTTGGCAGGTGGGAAGAATTTATTCAGAAACTCTTACTCTACTTGGGCCCAGGTTGTGAGAGATTTTTCTTTCAGCCCTTCCAGCCATTTCAGTGCAGGTCCAGCGAGCGACCAACGGAAAGCTTTCATCTTGACATATTCCAGAGTTGTACCTTCTGCAAGAGTACGACACATATCATGAAAATTAGTAATATGTTCAAGAGGACACTCATTAAATCTGCCGAAAAAGGCATTATTTTTAAGCTCTATAAGAAACTGAGTGCGAATTTCAAAAGAGTTTTCAGGGATTAGAATCGCCGATTCAGGCACGACGAGAGTTGGGTGCATGTAGTCCTCTGCCGTGGTTGGATATTGGGCAAGCTCAGCCTGTGCTTGTTCCCTTGCTGCTCTCTCAGCGGCGATAGCAGCATCCTTTGCGGCCAATTCCCTGGTAAGCCTAGTGACCAGCTGTTCCTGTGTTTCAGCGGCCGCCATGATCCTTTTGAGTTTGGAGTGGATGTGTAGGTAGCGCTCCGGTTCGTCTACGCTGTCAAACTCAGGTGTTTGACCAGAACGACGCATACACATGCGAATTCACTCAAGAGAAAAGTGAGAGCTGACTACCTAAGGCGCGAATGATTGCTTCCCCGGCAACGGCGCCAATTTGTTGTTGCAGGAGGATGGTCAGGTATTGAAATAAATATGAAATAAAGTTCAGACTGACTTCCCTGTCTCCGCAAATAAATACAAGACTTCCTTCCGTTGTAGTAAGAGAAAAGTCAGGATCGAATCCACGAGGAAGCACGTCAGCAGTTCTCAGGTAGCTGTAAATTCTCACAGAAGCAGCAGAAAGACAGAAACAGAAGCAAGAAAAGGAAACAAATAAACCCGGCAAGGGCAACTAAAATAAAAGCGAAGAACAAAAAAAACAAGAAAAGCAAAGGAGAAACAGAAAGTAACTCGAGGACACAGAAGCTACTCGATCTCGAGTAAGCTGTCCTCTAGATCGACAAGAAAAGTGGTGAAAACAGAAAACAGAAACGAAAGCAAACAACTCGACGAAGACAAGTGTACTCGATCTCGACGAGCACTACTCGAGATCGACAAGGACAAGTCAAGCAGAAACTGAAAATCGACAACAAAAGCAGGAAACTTAACTCGACTAAGACTGGACCTCCTCGACATCGACTAGATGCAACTCGATCTCGACAAAGCTTTCGCCTATCTCGACAAGAATGCAGAAAAACTTAGAATTGCAGAATTAAAGACAAACGCAGATTTTCGACAGAAATAAACTTCAATATATAAAAAGACTTCCAAAGCCAGGGTTTCAACACCATAACGATAACCATGCAAAGTAACACATAAAGGCATAAAAGATCATGCTTTCCATCAAATAACTTTCGTCATTAACAATTAGGCATATAGAGGCTTTCGCATAAACCCTAATTGTTACTAACCCTTTTTCATATAATTAATCCGAGTTGCATTAAGATCACTTTCGCTTCAATAACACAAACAAGGATCACCTTCAACTCTCGCAAAAGAATCATGCTCATAGGGATAGAAGATGAATCACACAAAAAATCTGACCTTTATCGCATCGCCTCACATGGACACCGTCGGGCTCACCCCAGCCCCAGAAGTGGGTGGACTACTCACGCCTCATTGCAATAACAGACATTGATTGATGAAAAGAAACTTGCATTAAAACTAAATTCAAAGCCTTTTACAATCCTGGCAATCAACTTTCGCAGAAAGCCAAAACCCTAAAAACCTTAGAACTCCTAAACTTCTCTGTGGAACTAACTCTCTAGCTTGTGAACTGAATCTTGAATATGAATAAAACTGAGCCCCCTAGGGCTTTATTTATAGTCTTCCTTCCCTAGCTATTCTAGGAAAGAAATATCTATCTCTATCTAAAACTTTATCTAAAATGCTTAAGGATAAATAAAAGACATAAAAGAATTAAATCTAAAATAGGAATTATATCTAAAAAGTCTTCAATTGATAGAATCTTTCTCTTCATGGTAGATCTTGATAGTTTTGGATAGAATCGGAAATCTTCATGCCCAAGGAATGCAAAACCGAGTAGGATTCGTCAAGCCGCGTCGAAAAACTTCTGGAAGCTTCATCGACCTCGACAAGGCTCTTGTCGATCTCGAGTAGAGGTCTTGGTCGACTGGCTTGGTTCGTTGTCTCGGCTAGCTGGTGCTCGACAAACTCGGACTCTGGCTCACAGTGCTCGTCGACCTTGACAAGGCCTAGTCGACCTCGAGTAGACTGGCTTCGCCGACTAGGTCTTCTCGGGTAGATCTCCTCGATGTGGCTCGGACATGGCTTCCTGGGCCCGTCGACCTCGACAAGCACTCGTCGATGTCGAGTAGGGTTGATCTTGCCGACTAGGTGCTCTCGGGTGGCTTTACTCGACAAGCCTGGATCCGGACTCAGGGGCTTGTCGATCTCGACCAAGCTTCGTCGAGATCGAGTAGGGCTCTTCCCTTCCGCTTCCACGAGTTGCCTCTCCCGCTGGGAGCGGGTTTTTCCGCGGCAGCGAACGGTCCGCTGCAGCGAGTCGAGTCGCTGGCAGCGAGTGCTCCTGGTCGTCCTCGGCTTCTCTCCTTGTCGACTCCGGGTGTGGCGTCTGGGCTTCGTCGATCTCGACTAGGGCTTGTCGAGATCGAGTAGGGTCCGGAGCTCAGGTTGGTCTCGCTCTCGATCAGGCTCTGCTCGACCAAGGTTGCTCGGACAGGCTCGTCTAGGTCGAGTAGGCCTACTCGAGATCGAGTAGCCTTGACTCTCAGACTGGTTCTGCTGCTTTGACCTTGGAATTCTGTAGTGGTTTTCCGAGCTTTTCCGACCTTCTGTAGAATTGCTGTAAAATGCCTCGATTTCTGCGAATTAAACAGAACCTGGTGTAGATTCCATAATTTGGCAAATAAACATAAACTACATAGATTCTGTACTATCTAAACCCAAATGAATGCAATATATACAGAAATCGATATAAAAGTTACTGTAAAACATGGCAGATTAGGCTCACAACAAGTGGGAAGTCAGGATCCATCCACGAGGAAGCGTGTCAGCGGATCTCATGTAGCTGTAAATCTCATAGATAGAATATCAGAAAGATCGAAATAATAAGATAAAAGCAGAAAAGTAAAGTAAAACACAAAATTGCTCGATATCGACAAACAGAATTCGATATCGAGTAAACACAACGATGACAGAAACTCAGAATCAAACACAAAAACTCTATCTCGACAACCCTACTCGATATCGACTAAGCAAAAATCGATATCGACAAAAAAACTTTCCGAGATCGACAAACAGCAGAAACTTAAATTGCAAACATCTCGAACACAGAACTCAGATTTCCAACGAAATAAATCAATATATTAAAAGACTTCCAAAGCCAGGGTATCAACACCACAACGATAACCATGCAAAATAACACATAAAGGCATAAAAGATCATGCTTTCCATCAAATAACTTTCGTTATTAACAAATACGAATTTAGAGGCTTTCGCATAAACCCTAATTGTTACTAACCCTTTTCACGTAATTAACCCAAGTAATATTAAGATCACTTTCGCTTCAATAATACAAAAAAGGATCACCTTCAACTCTCGCAAAAGAATCATGCTCATAGGGATAGAAGACGAATTGCATAAAAAGAGTGTACCTTTACTGCATCACCTTACATGGCTACCGCCGGGCTCACCCCAGCCCCAGAAGTGGGTGGACTACTCGCTCTTCATCGCAATAGCAGACATCTTTGATGAAAAAGAACTAACTTGCATTAATAAACTCAAACTTACAACCTCTTCTCTTTCTCTCTCTATGTGTAACTACTTGTCCCTGAAATCGAATGCCTAAAAAAACAGCCCCTAAGTCTTTATTTATAGCCTTCATTCCCTAGCTATTCTAGGTAAGAAAGTCTATCTATATCTAAATCTAATTATCTACTTGCTTTAAGATAAATAAATGGAATAAATAATTAAATCCAAATAGGAAATAAATCTAAAATAGGTAAATCTCTTCTTGTGTTGATAGATCTTGATATGCCTTGATAGATGTGGATAGATCTCGGCAAACTCGGACTCCTTCGGCCCCAAGCAAGCCCAAACCGTGTCGGACAGATCACCACGTAACGCGGCTCTGTTGAAGGGAGAAATCGAGTATGAAATATAACGAAATAGATCAAACCAGACTTAGGCCTCAACAAATAAATACAAGACTCCTCCAATGCAGTAAGAGATAGTCAGGATCGAATCCACGAGGAAGCACGTCAGCAGTTCTTAGGTAGCTGTAAATTCTCACAACAGCAGCAGGAAAGACAGAAACAGAAATAAACCCGGCAAGGGCAACTAAAATAAAAGCAAAGAACAAAGCAAAACAGAAGCAAAGCAGAAACTAAAAGCAAGGACACAGAAGCTACTCGATCTCGAGTAGCTGTCCTCTATCTCGACAAGAGCGGTAATGAAAACAGAAAACAGAAAACAAAGGCAATCAACTCGACAAGCAAGAACGTACTCGACCTCGACAAGAGGTACTCGATCTCGGCAAGCAGTGATCAACAGAAAGTGAAAATCGACAACAGAAAGCAGAAAACCAACTCGACTAAGACAAGTCCCTACTCGAGATCGACCACGACCTACTCGATCTCGACCAAGGCTCCTCTATGTCGACAAGAAACAGTAAAAGACAGAAATTGCAGAATTAAACACAAACGCAGATTTTCGACTGAAATAAATCAATATATTAAAAGACTTCCAAGGCCAGGGTATCAATACCACAACGATAACCATGCAAAGTAACACATAAAGGCACAAAAGATCATGCTTTCCATCAAATAACTTTCGTCATTAACAAATAGGCATATAGAGGCTTTCGCATAAACCCTAATTGTTACTAACCCTTTCTCACATAATTAATCCAAGTTGCATTAAGATCACTTTCGCTTCAATAATATAAACAAGGATCACCTTCAACTCTCGCAAAAGAATCATGCTCATAGGGATAGAAGATGAATCGCACAAAAAGATCTGACCTTTATCGCATCGCCTCACATGGCCACCGTCGGGCTCACCCCAGCCCCAGAAGTGGGTGAACTACTCGCGCCTCATTGCAATAATAGACATTGATGTATAAAAAGAAACTTGCATTAACTAAATTCAAAAGCCTTTACGATCCCGGCAATCAACTTTCGCAGAAAGCCAAAACCCTAAAAACCTTAGAACTCCTAAACTACTCTGTGTAACTACTTGTTTCTCTCCGAACTTTAATGAATAAAACTGAGCCCCCTAGGGCCTTATTTATAGGCTTCATTCCCTAGCTATTCTAGGAAAGAAATATCTATCTCTATCTAAAATTATATCTAAAACTTGAAAGGATAAATAAATGTTTAAAGGAAATAAATCTTTAATGAAAAGATAAAACTAATTAAGGTAGGTCTTCATGTCTTGATAGATCTTGTCTCCTTGATGATAGAACTTGATGGGATCGGATAGAATCTTCCGCCTTCGGCCCCAAGGAATCCCAAGTCTAGTCGGACAAGTCTCGTCGAGAAGCTGCTGGACACGGCTCTAGTCGACCTCGAGTAGGGCTCGTCGACCTCGAGTAGCATGATTCGTCGACTAGACTCCCTCGGCTAGATGTGCTCGACATGGCTCGGACTTGGCTCACTGGTGCTCGTCGACCTCGAGTAAGCCTTGTCGATCTCGAGTAGGGTTAGGTCATCGACTAGGCCTCCTCGAGTGGCTCTCCTCGGCAAGCTCGGATCTGGACTCAAGGTCTCGTCAATCTCGACAAGGGTTCGTCGAGATCGAGTAGGGCTCTTCCCATCCGCTTCCGCTCCCGCGAGTTGCTTCATCCGCTGGCAGCGAGTGGCCTCTTCCGCGGCAGCGAGTGGAGTCGCTGGCAGCGAGTCTCACCTTGTCGTCCTCGACTCCTCTCCTTGTCGACTCCGGGCATGGCGCTGAGGTTTCGTCGATCTCGACTAGTGGTCCTCGAGATCGAGTAGGGCCCGGAGCTCGGGTTGGTCTGGCTCTCGATCAGGCTCTGCTCGACCAAGCTGTGCTCGGACAGGCTCGTCTATGTCGAGTAGGCCTACTCGAGATCGAGTAGCCTTGATCTTCAGCTTGATTCCGCTGCTTTGACCTTGGACTTCTGTAGTGGTTTTCCGAGCTTTTCCGACCTTCTGTAGAATTGCTGTAAAATGCCTCGATTTCTGCGAATTAAACAGAAACTGGTGTAGATTCCATAATTTGGCAAATAAACATAAACTACATACATTCTGTACTATCTAAACCCAAATGAATGCAATGTATACAGAAATCGATATAAAAGTTACTGTAAAACATGGCAGATTCAGCTCACAACAAACACCCCATACTTAAGCTTGCTTGTCCTCAAGCAATACTTTTATTTGTCATTCAGGGGAAGAATTCAAACTCTCAACATCTTAGATTCATTCTTATATGTCCCTTGCAATCAATTACCATCCTCGAAAAGGTACTTATGTCACAGATCCATGCATGTGCAAATATGTAAAAGCAACATCTACTCATAAAAGGAGGATTATGCAAAAACAATTCATATGACAAAGCATTGATAATCAAGAAGACTTTAATTTAAGCTCATGAAGGAGTAGATAGGTAAAAGGCTAAAAGGTGGGCAATTTTTGGCAATGTGGTGCTTTTGATCCGGGGAAATGGAGTACTTTCCAATTTGAATTTCCACATTCCTTCTCCATTTGATTCATCACCTTTCATAATGCTTTTCTCAACAATAATGCTTTTACCTCTCTAACCTCAGCACTGCCTTCTCGCGAGTCGCAAACATGGGTGTCATGAATGGCCCCGGATACTTAGTGCTTTTGACTCCTCACAATGTGTCCCATCTCTCCAAACTATTATCTCAGAGAGCATGGTCAATCTACCATTATCTCCTGAGGTGATTGGATTTTCTTTCACTCATTAAATTTTCCACATATTTCAAACAATTTCCAGCCAAACTCCAATAATGATAACAAACACAAACACCATATGACATCTCCATAATGTAACATCATTCTCAACATAATCCCCGGATAAGGTAAAGAATGACAAATATTTAGATCATGTGGAGCAATAATTGAAATAAGGCATATGTGATGCGTAAGCATAGGTAAGGCTAGGATTATAAACATATGAGCATTATATGGAAATATAAAGTCCTCAATCATTTTATCATGCAACATGTCAAAAGCAACTTCAAATTTTACCTCCTTTTATAGTTTTCAAGAAAATATGCATTTCATTGTGACTTCCCTTTACTAGGCAAATTCATGCTATATCTCTAATGAATCCAATTTTGCATCGTCGAGTCCAATTAAAGCTTCCATGACATTTATCAAAAATTTCAATGGGGGTCATTTTTCTCAAAATTTTGGAAAACATGCATATAAGCACATAAAGCAATAATGAATTCCAAAATAGCCATGTAGCAATTCTAAGAAATAATGCACAAAGTAATGTCAAATATGGCAAATATGCATAAAGTAAGCCCTTCCCCCACCCCATACTTAAACATTACAGTGTCCTCACTGTATAAAAACATAAGGTAAGGGTAAAGAAAGAAACTCACTAGACAGGTGTGCAGGGCCTCAAAATGTCGAATAGAAGCACCTCCTGGGACGAGTATTGCTTGGTTCTATCCATTTACCTGAAAAGTAGAAGACATATACCCATAATAGCAAAACTAAAAGTGTTCAAAAACAAAAACAAGCAACAAAGTCTCAAATGTCCTAAAAAAAAAGTCTATGTACAAGCTCTAGATTTTATAGTCGCTAGGCCGACTTTCCATTAATGCTCAAGGTGGCATCTGCAAGGCCCATGTAGCTTGGGCTCCAAATAAGACTCCATTCTTGTCCATCAGCTGTAATCCTCCAGAATGGATCTTGTTCACCACGAACGGTCCCATCCGCTTCTTGTTGAATTTGTTAGGAAACCAATGATCTTTTGATTTAGAGACACAGAGCTTGTCTCCAACTTCATATTCCTTAGGCTCATCATTGGAAATCCTGCACAATCGCACATACCAAGGCAGACCTCTCCCGTGTATAGATAAATCTTTAATGGAAATAGGTGAAGAAAGATCCATACCTTGACTTACCTTTGCAGAGGCGGAATCGGGGACCACGGTGTTTGGTCGATCTCGACTAGGGCTAGTCGATCTCGACGAGTCTGCTCTCTCTGGTGGTGTCCTTGTCGAAGATTCAGAAGTCGAGGAAGACAGGGTCTTGTCGACCTCGAGTAGACTGATCGACCTCGACGAGGGTTCTGGTCCTGGTGGTTTGCTCATCGACGAAGGCGGATCTGGTGGAGCCGAGTGGTGGTCGACCTCGACAAGGCTTGTCGAGATCGACAAGGGCTCTCCTTCTGGTTGCTGCAGCATCGATGAAGTGGGCTTCGGTGGCGCTGGGTGGTGGTCGATCTCGACAAGCTTAGTCGAGATCGACGAGGCTGGATCGTCAGGCGGCTTCTGTGTCGAGGAAGAGGGATCTGGGGAAGCCTGGTTGTGGTCGAGATCGACTAGGGTTTGGTCGATCTTGACCCCATACTTAGCTCCTATCAAGGCATCCGAAAAATAATTAATCCACAACGACTTACCTTGGTCCGTGTCGATTGGATTTTCTGTGTTCTCCTTGAGGATTGCCATGATCTCCTCCACCTGGGCCTCCATGTCCCTCTTTTCTATCTCCTCAGGGGTCATATTTTTGACCTTAGGTTCCCCGCAGGTGATGTAGCCAGCTGAGATAGATTTGACCTCTTCCATTGGACCTGTATGCCTTTCAGTTTTATTAAAGGAATACTCAATTACCTCATCGCTGATGTTGAAGGTGAGCACTCCTTTCCTTACGCTTATGTTGGCATCCACCGTCGCCAAGAATGGTCTTCCTAAAATAATTGGACAAGCAGGATCTTCTTGCATATCAACTATTAAGAAATCAGCAGGGACGAAGAATTTACCTACTTGTACTGGGAAATTTTCCACCATGCCTGTGGGAATGACCACCGTGTTGTTGGCCATGTATAGCCTAGCATCCACAGGCTCCAGGGCACCTATCTTAATCTTGGACCAAATTGTTAAAGGCATTATACTTACACTAGCTCCAAGATCACATAGGGCATTAATTTTGTATGGACCAAATCCAATAGTTATAGCAAACTTACCTGGATCCGGCCGCTTTTCGAATATGTCCAGATGGCTGCACTCCTCTGTGATTTCAGCCATTGATCGCTTTTTGCTCAAAATCTCCTTTAGGAACTTGACATAAGATGGCATTTCATTGAGAGCTTCTGTGAAGGGGATGGTGACGTTGAGTTTCTGAAGCATCTTGATGAAGCGCTGAAACTTTTTCTCTGCCAGGTCCTTTAGAGATTTTGTGGGGAAAGGCAGCTTCTTTTTCTAAGTCGGAGCCATAACAGACGTCGGAGATGCTGCAGACTTCTCTATGTCGACTAGGGGCTCCTCGACATCGACAAGGCCTTTGTCGACATCGACCAGATTGGGCCCAGTCGAGTTGCTATGTGCTACAGACGATGATTCCTGCTGGTTCTCCTCGAGGTCGACGAAGGTCTTGTCGAGATTGACGACGGCCTTGTCGAGATCGACTTGCTGTTCCTCGTCGTTCTGCTGCTTTCCGACCTCTGGCTCTTGCAGTTGATGGCCGCTTCTGAGTTTGATAGCAGCGATGTGTCCAGTCTTTCCCTTATGATTTGGTTCTGAAGATCCTGGAAGTGTCCCTGACTGTCTAGGGATTCCGGCTGCTAGCTGACCAATCTTTGTATCAACTCATTTCCGCCATATATCAATTTCCCCATGCCTAGAGTTGACACCTTGCATCTGAGTATAGACGGAGTTGAAGGATTGCATAGTTTCTGAGTGGTTTGTCCGTATCTCCTCTAGGACTGTCTGTATATCATCCTTTTTTTGATCCCTTTCTGGATGTCCTTGAGCTCTGTAGGGCGGGGGGTTCCTAGGGACACCTTGGTTCCACTGTGGTTGCTGAAACCTTTGGTCCCCCATGTAGCGATTGGGACCTCCTGCGTAAGCTACATCCTCATGATGCTCTGCCAGCCTGACTTGCTCTGTGTATGGGCACTCAGTAGTGGTGTGCCTTTGCGATCCGCATTCTATGCAAGGCTGGTTGAAAGAGAGATACTTGACTTGCTTGATGAGCTTCTTATTCTGATCTCTGTAGTATTGCTCCCTAACATCAGGATCAATTTCCTTTGCTGGCTCATAGAGAGGCATAGATGGTGCTGGCCTGGCGTATGGGTTCTCTTCATAGGTTGCAGTAGACCCATACTTGTTGTCGTAGTTGGTGAGCTTCTCTAGTACACCCCATGCGTCACTTGGTGGCATTGTCAGATACTCGTAGCGAGTATAATTGTTGATTCTGTCCTTAGTTACTTGATCAAGAGAGTTGAAGAAGATCTCCTGAATGATGTAGGGTGGCTGTCCATGAGTAGGGCAAGATCGTAGCAGTTCCTTGTAGCGTTCCCATGCCCTTGCCAGCGGTTCCCCTTTCTGTTGTTTAAAGGCGGTGATTTTCTGGCGAAGATGTGCTGTTTTGGCAGGTGGGAAGAATTTGTTGAGAAACTCTTGCTCTACTTGGGCCCAGGTTGTGAGTGATTTTGCTTTCAGCCCTTCCAGCCATTTCAGTGCAGGTCCAGCGAGAGACCAGCGAAAAGATTTCATCTTGACATATTCCAAGGTTGTACCTTCTGCAAGAGTACGGCACATATCATGAAAATTAGGAATATGTTCAAGAGGACACTCATTAAATCTACCATAAAAGGCATTATTTTTAAGCTCTATAAGAAACTGAGTGCGAATTTCAAAAGATTTTTCAGGGATAAGAATCGCTGATTCAGGCACGAAGAGAGTTGGGTGCATGTATTCCTCTGCCTTGGTTGGATACTGGGCAATTTCAAATTTTACCTCCTTTCATGGTTTTCAAGAAAAATATGCACTTTATTGTGACTTCCCTTTACTAGGCAATTTCATGCTATATCTCTAATGAATCCAATTTTGCATCGTCGAGTTCAATATAAGCTTCCATGACGTTAATCAAATGTTTTCAATGGGGTCATGTTTCAAAACTTTGGAAAACATGCATATAAGCACATAAATCAATAATGAATTCCAAAATAGCCATGTATAAGCAATTCAAGAAATAAACTTCAAATATGCACAAATAATGTCTAATATGGCAAATATGCACAAACTAAGCCCTTCCCCCACCCCATACTTAAACCTTACAGTGTCCTCACTGTATAAAAACAAGGGTAAAGAAAGAAACTCATTAGACAGATGTGCAGGGCTTCAAAATTTCGAGTGTAAATGCCTGGGCCGAGTCCGAATATAGCTTCCTTCTATCCCATAGACTTGAAAAATATAGAAGACATATACCTACAATAGAAAAACTAAAAGGTTCAAAACCAAAAACAAACAAAAAAGCATTTGCAGGGCCCAAAAAGTAAATGTCTATGTACAAGCTATAGATTTTATAGTCGGTAGGCCGACTTTCTCCATTAAGCTCAAGGTGGTATTTGCAGGGCCCATGTAGCCTGGGCTTCAAATAGGACTCCATTCTTGTCCATCAGTTGTAATCCTCGAGAATGGATCTTGTTCACCACGAAAGGTCCCATCCTTTTCTTGTTGAATTTGTTAGGAAACCAATGATCTTTGGATTTGGAAACATAGAGCTTGTCTCCAACTTCGTACTCTTTGGGCTCATCATTGGAAATCCTACATAAGCGCACATACCAAGGGAAACCTCTCCCATGTATGGATAGATCTTTAATGGAAATAGGAGAAGAAAGATCCATACCTTGGCTTACCTTTGCAAAAACGGATTCGGGAGCCACTGTGTTTGGTCGATCTCGATGAATAGTCCTCGATATCGACAAGTTTTTTGCTTCTGGTGGTGGACTGCTGGAGGATTATGGAGTCAAGGAAGATATGGTTTGGTCGATATCGACTAGGGTTGTCGATATCGAGTTGCCGTCTCGTGCCAGTGGGTTACTGGTCGAGGAAGGCGAAGTTGAGGCGACCGGATTTTGGTTGATATCTAGTAGCCTACTCGATATCGAGGAGTTCTGAGCTTCAGGTTGGCTGCTCGACGATGTTGGTGCTGGTGGAGGCTTCTGAATTTTGTCGATGTCGACTAAATTACTCGATGTCGAGGAATTTTGTCCGACTTCGACCCCATACTTGCATCTTGTCAAGGCATCCGAAAAATAGTTAGTCCATAACAACGTACCTTGGTCCGTGTCGAGTGGATTCTCTGTTTCTTCCTTTAAGTTTCTTCCTTTAGGATGGCCATGATCTCCTCCACCTTGGCTTCCATATCCCTCTTTTCCAGCTCTTCAGGAGTCATATTTCTTACTTTGGGCTACCCGCAAGTGATGTAACCAGCTGAGATAGATTTTACCTCTTCCATTGGACCTGTATGCCTTTCAGTTTTATTAAAGGAATACTCAATTACCTCATCGCTGATGTTGAAAGTGAGTACTCCTTTCCGTACGCTTATGTTGGCATCCACCGTCGCCAAGAAGGGTCTTCCTAGAATAATTGGACAAGCAGGGTCCTCTGGCATATAAATAACTAGAAAATCAGCAGGGACAAAGAATTTACCTACTTGTACCGGCACATTGTCTACCATGCCTGTTGGAATGACCACCGTGTTGTTGGCCATATACAACTTAGCATCCACATGCTCTAGGGCACCTATCTTAATCTTGGACCATATTGTTAAAGGCATTGTACTCATACTAGCTCCAAGATCACATAAAGCATTAAATTTGTATTGACCAAATCCAATGGTTATAGCAAACTTACTTGGATCTGGCCTCTTCTCAAGGATGTCCATATGGCTGCACTCTTCTGTAATTTCAGCCATTGATCTCTTCTTGCTCAAAATCTCCTTGAGGAATTTGACATAGGATGGCATTTCATTGAGAGCTTTTGTGAAGGGTATGGTGACATTGAGCTTCTGAAGCATCTTGATGAAACGCTGAAATTTTTTCTCTGCCGGGTCCTTTGGAGATTTTGTGGGGAAAAGCAACTTCTTTTTTCTGATTCGGAGCCAGAATAGACGTCGGTTTTGCTGCAGAAGATTCAATATCGACTGGGCTCTCCTCGATATCGACTTGGTCTTTCTCGATATCAACTACTGTAGTCGATTTTGAGTTACTGTGTTGTGCAGACGAAGGGTTGCCCAGTTGTTCCTCGATATCGAGTTGGCCTTTCTCGATATCGACTAAATGCTGGTCGATATCGACTTACTGCTCTCCTTCGTCCTGCTGCCTTCCAACTTCTGGCTCTTGTAGTTGATGGCCGCTTCTGAGTTTTACAACAACGATGTGTCTAGTCTTCCCTTTAGGATTTGGTTCTGAAGATCCTGGGAGTGAACCTGACTGGTTGGGGATTCCTGCTGCTAGCTGGCCAATCTGTGTATCAACTGCTTTTCGCCATATATCAATTTCCCCAAGCCTAGAGTTGACACCTTGAATCTGAGTGTAGACTGAGTTGAAGGACTGCTTGGTGTCTGAATGATTCCACCGGATTTCCTCTAGGATAGTCTGTAGATCATCCCTCTTCTGGTCCCTTTCTGGATGTCCTGGAGCTCTGTATGGTGGGGGGTTCCTAGGGGTACCTTGGTTCCATTGTGGTTGTTGGAACCTTTGGTCCCCCATATAGCGAGTGGGACCCCATGCGTAAGCTGCCTCTTCATGGTACTCTGCCAGCCTGACTTGGTGTGTGTGTGGGCACTCAGTAGTTGTGTGCCTCTGTGATCCGCATTCAATGCAAGGCTGGTTGACAGAAAGATACTTTACTTGTTTGAGGAGCTTGCGATTCTGATCTTTGTAGTACTGCTCCTTTACATCTGGGTCAATCTTCTTAGAGGGCTCATAGTGGGGCATGGATGGTGCTAGCCTGGCATAGGGATTCTCCTCATAGTTGGTTGGAGTCCCATACTTGTTATCATAGTTGGTCAGCTTGTCGAGAGAAGCCCATGCATCAGCAGACGGCATTGTCAGATACTTATAGTGAGTATATGTGTTGATTCTATCCTTTGCAGCCAAGTCCAGAGAATTGAAGAAGATCTCTTGAACTACGCAAGGTTGCTGTCCATGTGTAGGGCATGATCGCAATAGATCTTTATATCTTTCCCAAGCCTTTGCCAGCGGTTCCCTAGGCTTCTGTTTGAAAGCTGTGATCTTCTGGCGGAGGAGTGCTGTCTTGGCAGGAGGAAAGAACTTGTTGAGGAATTCCTTCTTTACTTCAGCCCATGTCGTGAGGGATCACGGTTTCAGCCCTTCAAGCCACTTCAATGCTGGACCAGATAGGGACCAACGAAAGGCCTTCATCAAGATGTACTCCAAGGAGGTACCTTCAGCAAGAGTACGACACATGTCGGTAAAGTTTGTAATATGCTGAAGAGGGCATTCATTAAATCTACCAAAGAAAGCATTATTCTTGATTTCAATAAGGAAAGGAGTGCGAATTTCATAGTTATTTTCAGGGATTAGAATGGCCGACTCAGGAACTATAAGAGTCGGGTGCATGTAATCCTCTGCAGTTGTTGGGTATTGGGCAAGCTCTTCTTCCAATAGCCTCGCACGCTCAGCTTCCCTTGTAGTGGGTGCTCTCTCAGCGGTGAGAGCAGTATCTTTAGTAGCTAGTTCCCTCGTAAGCCTTTGATAGAGTTTATTTTAGTCATGTTTTAAGTATAGATTTGCATATTAGTTTACATCATCTTTGCATATTTTAGAGTTTAATTTGTATTACTTAGTTTTCGGAGTCTACACTATTTTTTTTTATATATTTCAGGCATTTTTAAGCTGGATCGTATGAATTTGGAGATTGCTTGCAATTTATAGGGATTATCTTGCAAATTAAAGTATCAGCTGATTGTGCTAATGCAATTGGAGTTCGGACCGTATAAGGAAGGAAGGAGCCGCATGAAGTGCTGCCGCTGTGCCGCATCAAGGTCTTCATATTATGTTATTTATTAGGTTAGAAGATAGATAAGTTAAATAGATATATTAATATTATATAATTATATGAAATTTTTTGCAAAACAGGCACTTTATTTGGACGTATTTTCAAAATAGCCACGGGTTTGGACAATTTAGCAAAATAGACGCTATATATACTCTTTTTCGCTTGTACGGACATTATTTTCTGTTTGGCCAAAATCCGAAATATCTCTTCTTCCAAAATCTCTCTTTGCGCTCTTCATCCTTCGCCGGCGCCTTCGCCGCCTCGGTCTCACCGCCTTCGCCGCCTTTGCCGCTTTCCATCGTCTCACCGCGTCCCCCTCTCTATCCGCCTTCGCGCACCTTCTTCCTCTGGTAAGTGTTTCTCGATCTCAAGCTCTAATCTCACCGACTCTCTCCTCTGGTAAGTACTTGCTCGCTCTTTTTCTCTCCTCATTCCTTCAATCTTCCTTTGCTCGAATTGTTGTTTGGCTTTGTTTTTTTTGTGCTTCATTCATGTCCATGCTTTCTTTGTTACAGAGAGGAGAATTTGAATTGAATTTTGTGAATTATCAGTTTGGAAGCGAAATTAGGGTTTTGATTTGGTGGAGTGGTGGTGCGTTCTTCCATTCCTAAAACTCCAAACCTCATGCTGCTGTCCGACGAGAAGGTTGGTGTTGCTGTCTTACGAGAAGCTGTTTACACAAGCTCTGAACAAGTAATGTTTCTTTGTTCTTAATTCCTTGAGTAAAATTGCCGGTGTATTGCTGGGCTTGAAATGAAAATTGCTGGTGTATTGCTGAGCTTGAAATGAAAATTGATCACTTAGCAATGGAGCATGATTATATTCATAGAATATCCTTTTCTCAAGTAAATTTCTCTTCATATTGGCATGACTGTGTGATACCAATGCTCAACTGGTGATAGCATAATAGATCAATCATATATATTTGCTACTATTTTACGAGCTTTGTGAAAACCATCAGCAAGGGTTTGGGTTCATATATCTAGATTACACTTCTTTCTTTCCTCCTGCTTGTGTTCATTGAAATTTGCAATATTTAGAGCAAAACGTGCATTCAGGCTCCACCCTTTCCTACTATGAGGTTGTTATTGGTTGTGTTTTCGTTCAAATGCAATATTTAGACCAAAATCTTCTACTTATGAGTACTTGACATTTGAGTTCTTAGGCTGTTTGTTTCTGATTATTGCAATTCCTGGAGTTTAAGGTCAAATTGGTGCTGTTTTGAGAGCTTTCGATCAAGTGGGACATGTTCTGCAGCTGTTGTGCGTCATTCATGTTGGTGTTTTCAGCAATCTATGCTTGCGAAGTGTACGGTGTAGCCACAACAACAATTGAGATGTACAAATTCTCTGTTGTTTCTTGCTAACATAAGGTGATGACTTATTTCCCTTTCATCACACACTTTGAGCTCTTGAGAAATGTTTACTGCTTACCTTATCTATTTTAATGAATTCAAGCACTCGAATAGGGGAAAAGGATCTTTGATGTTTGGGAGTATTGCTGACAGAGGTTTGGTGCTACTCCTAGGTGTGAGCTCTTGAGAAATTTGTACTATCTACCTTATCTAAGATGAAGAAGAGGCATAGGAGGCGGAGTAAGATCTCAGATCCTGCATGTTTGGTGGGTATCCACTTCCAGTTGCTGATTTCTTCTACTGATCTCCATTTCCCCCATTGTTGTTGATGTTGAAGTTGTCCATCTTCCCTCCTCTGCCTTCCCTGCAAGACATGAATCTGAAAAGTTCCCATCTTTTTTTGAGGAATTTGGGGAAATGCTTTCTCGATTTTGCTTCAGGCTTTGATTTGCTTTTTGGCCTGGGTTATGTTTTTATTGCCTAGTTGTTTGATAATTCATGAGAGAGGAGAGGACAAGGCCTTGCACTTTTTATAGTGTATGTAAATAAATGAAGTTGTTAACTTGTTATTTTGGTTGGTTAGATTCACAAAGATGTAAGTTGTTAAAAAATTGTTAATTTCTATGCATTTTCTTTTCCCTTAATATGTTTTTTCTTAATATCTTGAGAACTGTATGAAAACATGTGCATTTAACAAGATCTCAAGTGGTCCCTTGCTCCCCAAATAAGGCCTAATCACAGTGATTCACTTAGTTGTATAATCAAGTGTTTATGAGTACTTCATTAGGGTTTGATCATAAGTATATGAGTAATTGAGCTTGGTGTATGCATGCAGTTTAAGTTCTAAATAGCACAATCAAATAAAAATTGCACTTTTTCCCCCGGTGTCAGCACTTTTTGAAATTTTATATTGGTGTATAAATATAAGATTACGTTGTGCAAAAATAAGACCATGTTGTGCAATTATAGTCTATAATTGAGCAGAAATAAGACCATGTTGTGCAATAATCTATTGCGCAAGTATAAAATAATATTGAGAAAAAATAAGATCATGTTGAGGACAATTTCACAAGTCTCAATTGTTGTGCAAAAATAATCTATTGTTCAGCAAAAATAAGAACATGGTGAGCAAATTTCAACCAATCCCCCTTGCTCATCAATAGAGTAAAATTGCACAACATGGGGGATTGATGGAAATGTGCTCAACATTATCATTAAGAGTTGCACGACTCTGTTTTAAGAGTTGCACGGCTCTGTTGTAAGAGTTGCACGGCTCTGTTGCAAGAGTTGCACGACTCTGTTTTAAGAGTTGCACGACTCTGTTTTAAGAGTTGCACGGCTCTGTTTTAAGAGTTGCACGACGCTATTGTAAGAGTTGCACGACTCTGTTGTAAGAGTTGCATGACGTTGTTGTAAGAGTTGCACGACGCTCTTATTTTTGCTCAACAATTCTTTATTTTTGCACAACAATCGAGACTTGTGAAATTGTGTCTCCACATAATCTTATTTTTTGTAAATATAATTTTATACTTTTTAATAGATTATTGCAGAACACGGTTTTATTTTTGCTCATCAGTAGAGTAAAATTGCACAACATGGGGGATTGGTGAAATTTTGCTCTACACGAAACTAAAAGCTACTATATAATATAAACTTTTTTTTATAGGATTTCATACTTATTGTTGATAAGCATGAAATTATAAATAAAAAAATTAATTAAAAAATTGATATTGTTTTATAGTTTTTATCATCATAAAATAATCTAACCTAATAATAAATGAAATATTTATGCACAACATGCTCTTATTTTTGCTCAACAATTCTTTATTTTTGCACAATAATCGAGACTTGTGAAATTGTGTCTCCTCATAATCTTATTTTTTATAAATATAATTTTATACTTATTTAATAGATTATTGCACAACACGGTCTTGTTTTTTGCTCATCAATAGAGTGAAATTGCACATGGGGGATTGGTCAAATTTTGCTCAACAATAGGTTATTTTTGCACAACAAGCGAGACTTGTGAATTTGTTCTCAACATGATTTTATTTTCTCTCAACATGCTCTTATTTTTGCTCAACAATTCTTTATTTTTGCACAACAATCGAGACTTGTGAAATTGTGTCTCAACATGATCTTATTTTTTGTAAATATAATCTTATACTTTTATAATAGATTATTGCACAACACGGTCTTGTTTTTTGCTCACCAATAGAGTGAAATTGCACATGGGGGGATTGGTCAAATTTTGCTCAACATCATCTTATTTTTGCTCAACAATAGGTTATTTTTGCACAACAATCAAGACTTGTAAAATTGTGCTCAACATGATTTTATTTTCTCTCAATATTATTTTAAGAGTTGCACGACTCTGTTGTAAGAGTTGCACGACTCTGTTTTAAGAGTTGCACGACTCTTTTATGATTCACTGAAATAAACATTTTAGATCGCCTATCATACAATGATACAAATATGTTGGCCGTTACATTTTCAAATGAAACATAAAAACCATTTAGTATTAACTAAATGATGAAAATGATTTGACCCAAACAACAAAATAAGGAACTAGTTTGAATTTCCATTGTCTATATTACTGCCAATTCAACCAAAGACCAATTCAATTTATGCCTTAACCACAAATGACAAAAGAAAAAGAACTTGAAACTGAAATCAAAATATTCAACTTAGAAAGATGTCTAAATCTCCAACATTTATAATACACAGTACAAATGCACTACTAGGGAGTAGGGAATACTTTGGAATTATAGTAAATAAGAGAAACAGATGCAACTCTCCCACACACAGACATAGCCACATATGATGGCTGCTTCAAAGGATTAACCCTTTTTTATTCACTGAAGATAATCAAACATATAAACTGGGATTAGTGTTTGATCTTCGGCCTCTTGACAATCATCACAGAGCAGTGAGCATGATGGGCACAGTAGTCGCTTACACTGCCCAAGATGGCCCTGTTAAATAACATCAGATTGGATCCTGGCATTAGCATTTAATTAGCAAGAAGCACAAGAAGCCAACATAGAAGTATAATGTGACATGTATTGGTTATAAGGGAAAGGAAAGCAGAAGAAATGATATGTGTCCAAACAGGCAAACACTAGTGAAGATGCAAAACAAACAGAGAAACTGTGCGTTGTGATGCTGGTGTTTTAGCGTATACCTTTTGATGGCTCCATAACCATGATTTCCAAGCACCAAGAGGGTAGCATGTTGCTTCTCCACGGCTTCGCAAATCACATTCCGAGCATCACCCTCCCACACTTCCACCGAAGCATCAGCTATCTACCCACCAGAAAACACAAAAAAGGGAAAACAGTTCAGCAAACAAAAGACTGGACTGGATGCAGCAACAAAGGAGCCCTGAGAGCTAAAAACATGACAGCGAGATAAATATCCAGCGTGTTCTGTGAATGTGACAAATCTTTGATATAAATCATTGACATCATTCATTCATTTTGACGCTTTCCTCTTGAAAGTTCATGTATGTCTGCAAATGAGCTAAAGACATATATATAGGCAAGCTAGCATTACTATCTGCAGCAGGATACACAAACAGAACAAAGCTAGTTCCTTTTACTCGAAGAGAGAGCTTCGGGTAACAGGAAGCATTGAATCTTCATTCATATAAGCACATAGTAACGAGCTGTTAATGAAAGTTATATCAACTAAATTGCAAGAAGAGCAGTGGAAACAATGATGAATGCATTACATGTAATAAATCCATAGAAATAAAGAGAATCACTAAATCTTTGCATCTGCAAGGCACAAAACCAAGTAGAGGTTATTTAATTTTACCGATTTTGAGATGCAGAACTCCTTAGCCTTTTCAGTAACCCTCTCAGCTATCTTTCTCAAATCTGTATCAACATACGGCAGAATCTCTACACCCCCTACAAACAAATCCCAATATTGAATCCATCAATCAGTCATAATTAACCAAAAAAATGTATAGAGTACAGTCAAAGAGTCACCACCTTCCATCCAAATCAGCTCATAGCAAGTTTTCAGAAAAACTACATATGCAAAAAATTGAGTTTAAAAGAAGTCGGACGACGCTGGATCGGAAATACTATAAAGTAGTTAAAAAAATGGGTTGATCTCTACATATCAGAGCTACTGCACAACGCTCCAGCCTCGAGTACTTCCTAAAAACCTCCTGAAGCTTTCTCTCCGATGTTGTTGAGTGTAGTGTCATAAGCATGTTTGCATAATCTCTGTAACCATTAGCAAAAGAGAGCAAATTAAATTTTTAGCATTCATTAACCTAAAACAAACTTATATATCAGTTAGAGTCCTTTGACATTAGTTGAGCTTCTATGAACTGTGTGTGCAGCTTCAGAGTCTCAGTTCAAGCAGGGCTCTTGTGGAGGATGCGGCGAGCTACATAGACTGCATAAGCAGCCACCATTGAGGGGTAATACACCAAGGCGGTGTGGTTCAGCAAGGCCAGCTTTGCAAGGAAGTAAACCATGTTCTCCAACTGCAATGTAAGTGAATAAAATTAACACCTGAAACCATAAATTTGCAATTGACAATCACAAGTTGCAAGACTAATGAAAAGCACGTGTACTCATTTGCAAGACTCTAATGAAAACCTGTAGCCCTTATAAGTAGTAATAGTATTCATGAGAGACCAAAACTACTGATTTCAGACAAAGAAAAAAAAACTCTGTTGAATATTTACATATAAGAACTGCCTAATGCATTCAATTGATGATATAACAATCCAAACAAAACCAATTCTAACCAATCTCAGCAGCTGATCATCACTCCTTTAGTCAAGCAATAAATCATACAGCTGAAAGTCTACAACTACAAGAAATCAGTCAAGCAATAAATCATCACTCCTTATCAATCGATCGAATCGATTGATAAGGAAAACATTCGGAAGCAAAGATCGAGTTAGGTTTCAAGTACACATCTCAAATTGGTCAAATTTGTGTCAATATCAAGCAAACATTAACTAATTTTATTCACTTACATTGCAGTTGCAAACATTAGGTTGCTGGTAGTGATGAAAGCGTACCAAGCAGACCACCAATTGGTGTGCGTGCAACACCAACAATGCAAACATCTACAATTGAAAGAGGAAACTCAAACACAGCAGAAAGATCGAGGGAGCACCGAAGTGCAAAAGAAAAAAAAAACACTCTTCAATGGATGTACAGAAAATATTCCACATGAAAATCGTCTCCAACACCAAAAATCGAAGAAAATTTGCGCCGAAGGCGCAAATTTTCTAAAATAGGGCACTGACCTCGCTCCGCCGCTCGGTCGCCACCGCCTCCGGCGTTGGAGAAACATCGTCGTCGTCGTCCAACTGCGCCTCCAATGGCGAGGCCTCTTCCAACAACCTCGTCGTCGGAATTTATTTCCGTTGGAGGCATTCGAATTATGACGGGAGAGCGAGAGAGGTCTGGGGAGAGAGGGGAGAGAATGAGGATAAGGAGAGAGAAAAAGCTTATATTGGAGACATTTTGCAAAAATGTCCCAAAACGCGGGTATTTCGCAAAATAAGCTCATTTTCGTGGCTATTTTGCAAAACCCCCTAATTAAATTAGGATGGGATTAGATTGATAAAATTAGATAGCTTTACGTTATATATATATATACTTACTTACATTCATACGAAAGGGAAGAGGCCGGAACATACTGACGGCCGACCAATTCTTTAAACCCTAAACCCTTATTATGTTTTGTCTTATTTTTATGGAGATCTAAACTCTCCCGTTTCGTCTATGGATTGAAGCTTTGGTTTGATAAAGTTGTGAGATTTCTATTCTTGTTCTATTCCTATTGATTCGTATTGATTCTTTTGCGATTATTGTTGATTTCTTCTAGTCCGTACAACTAGTTGAGATTATTGCTAGGATTTTGTAGATTCCTCGTAGCGAACCTTAATCCATAGTAGCAATCATGCCTTTTTAGGACTCGTAGGACTAAACTGGTGTGTAGAGAATCAATTACATGTGGAATGGTGACTCGTAGCTTGGTGTTGCATGTATCCTGGTTAATCCTTAATCTTAATGCTACTATTAGGTTGAATCTTGACCGTGTTAGGGTTATCTAATTAGTAAGGGTTACTAGGACTCATAGGACTAGTAATTTACACAAGATCAGGACAGGAACAATAATAGGATGAAAAGAGAACTTGAAGAAGAATGGAGGATCAACCGGTCAAATTAAAGTGGATATCTGTAGATGAAACTATCTTCTTAATTGGTATCTCCGCTAGTTGTTTATAGTTTATTTTATTTTATTTCTTATTCTCATCACACCAAAACCCGCTTTTGTTCTCTTAATTGGTAAATAGACACTACTTAGAAATAACTTGATTCTCTGTGGGATCGACTCGTGCTTACCACGCTACATTAGTTAGGTTGGTTCGGATTTATTTTGATATGATTTAGGTGACTAAAAACCGTACATCAAGTTGGCGCCGTTGCCGGGGAATCAAATTGTATTTCTTTGTTTTGTGTGTTTATCAATTTTTGTATATAACTTAAGTTTGTTGTGGACCTATCTTACGGTTCACGACACCCTTACTACTACCATTTTAAGATGAGATTATTGCAGAGTCAAGGGGAAAATTTTCACCATTATTTCACAAGAGTGCATAATTTATTGGACGCCCGTTATGCACGGGGTTACCAAGATAGTTTGCAAGATATGGTTGGTTGTGTACTTGAGGGCATGACTCCTGAGACCAAAGAACTTGCTGAGTTTATGAGTAACGGAGGCTTTGCGAGTTTTAATTTATCAGAGATGTGGGATTTTTTCTGCTACATGGGTCACCAGATGGAGCAGGAAGAAGCTTTCACACGCCAGGTTATGTTGGAGCAGGTGCTTAAAAGGATGGAACGAATTGAGGAACAATTGAACCAACTTAATCAACCGGTGAATGAGTTGGTAGTAGAGCAATGATTTATTCCTCAAGTTGATGAAAGCCAAGACACAAACAATGATGGTTTGATCGATGACAGCCCGATGCTCCCTAACATGGAGTCTCTTGAGTGCACGCATGAGGATCCATGTGTTTTGGCTCCTATTTGATCGGAAGAAATCATCCTTGACTTGCCTATCAAGGAACCATGTACCGAGCGGATTTATGTGGCTCTCGAAGAAGGTATTGATAATTCTTGCACTTTTGTGAATTTTGGTGAATATACAAACCCTTGGGACCATTACTTTGAGAAGCCACCAACGGAACAGTGTTGGTGGTATCATATCCCTTCGGTAGAGAGTCATGCTAGACTCTTTGATCAATTAAAAAGGTCTTTAACTTCTATATTTTATACTTTGAATTTATTATGCTATGATGTCTTGTGTAAAATGTGTGCACAGGAATATGACAGACTATTGAGGGCTTTGACGATGTCTGATTGGTAAGGAATTGAGATTAAGAATAAGTGATGTTAATGACATAAAAATCATAAGTTAGGATTTTCCTTTTTCTTTTTGGTTAGGATTAATTTTTATATAATTTTTTTTTTCGTACAAAAAAAAAGATATGAAAAGAAAGGTCGAGCCTTTCCTCTGCATCCTTTCTTCCCTTCCATCGCTTTCTTCCATGCCCTTCTCACCAATTGCAGAGCACACCTATCCGGTGTCTGTTCTCCGCGGCTGACAATACCACACCACCACGCCGCCGACCGGTTCTGATCACCATATTCCCTTCGCTTTCCTTTCTTCCCTTCCCATCACCGATATTTCCCAGCGTCTTCCTCGCCCTTATTCGCTTACCATCACCGGCCGGACCTCTGCTCACCAGCAACCCTTCGGTTCTCCTCCGACCTCGCCCTTGTTCACCATTCCCGTCTCGCCTTTTCCCCTTCTATCATCTGCCTGTGCTGTCCCCCATTCCGGCACCCCCTTTTCCGAGAACGGTAGCCTATCGCCTCTCGCCAGACCGCCGGTGCCGGCCCACCAGCAGCCACAACGCCTTCTTCCACCTCTTCTCAGCATAGTAGGAAGATCCCGCTCTCAGCCACTGCCAATTGCCGACCGCCAGCATTGCCCCAGCACCAGACCACCGGTCTCTGGGAATTTCTACTGCTAGTCGCCTGCTGCCTCCAATTGCCGTTGATTCACCTTCATCTAGGCGACTCACTAGTAAGTGCAAATATGTCATCCTCTTCACCCTTTCATCGATTCGCTGATTCTCTTGATTTATCGAAGAGGATGATGAATTGTTTTTGTTGAAATTGCTCATATCTTATTTTCGATTGTAGTTACCGACATATTCACTGAGCTAGTTGTTGCTGAATTTGATTTTGGGCTTTTCAGACTGATTTTGTGCTTAATTGATGTTGAACTGATTGAGTGGTCGATTGTTCTGCTCGAGTTCGATTGTTGTGGTTTGTGTGAATTGTTGTTTGGATGTAATTAGAAGTGGAATTTGACTCAATTTTCATGCTAAACTTGATCACTTTAGCTCATGATTTTGGTTTGTGAAAGTTTTCACTTATGAGAAATGGTGGCTGCTGAATTGTTTGATGCTCTCTCCTTGAGCAAGAAATTTTGATTTTAGTTATCACTTGTGATCTTCTGCCTATAAATTGCTCCCTGGAATCACCTGGATATCATATCTTTTATTTGAAGGGCAAGGATAACTGTTGGGGAGGGTGTTGCTTAGGGTTTATAATCTGAATTGTTGTAATAGAATGGCCAGTAATTGAAATTTTAGGTCATATGCTTTCCATTAAGTTATTCCTAAATGAGACTTGTTTGAAGTTTACTTGCTTGTCTCATGTCCCTGTGTCCATATCCAATTTTCATGAATTTAGTTGCAAAATATGGATGAGCATGATCTATAGGGCTGATTTTTATTTGATTGCTTAGTTGTTGCTTGAATTAGCAGTTGACTTGCTTGATTTTAAGGAATTCTTGTTGAATATGGCTTCTTGCTTTAAGTTCTGATCGTTGTTATTTGGACAAGCCTAGCTACTTTGAGTTGGTGCTCATGTTTCAATTTTTGTTCCTTGAAGTCACGTGCATTCCATGTTTTTCATTTGTCCTAAATGACTGAGCATGAGCTGATTTTTGCTGAGTTGGTATTTGTTATTTCTTTTACTTGGATGATATAATTATGCTTGGAAAGTTGGAATGTGTTCGGTTGTGGTGTGTTTTCTTTGTTTTATGTCTTGGCCAGGACCTTTCGCGAATGAGACGATGCCTATATTTATCCAACTCTGAGAAGGTTTACATATGCCAATTGCATCCAAGTACCTGTTGAAAGTTTTTGCTGCACGCCCTGGACTGTCCTATAATTATAATTGGGAGAAGTTGTTGAATTTCTTGGTCTGATCAAAGGCTACAATGCTACACCACTACCTTCACTTGAGTTAAAAAGCTTGTTTTGGAATTGCCTGAATGTCTGATTACATTGTGAGTTTCCTCTTACTCCTTTATTCCTTTTATTTACATTGAGGACAAAGTAAGATTTTAAGCATGGGGTGGGGAATGGAAGTGTAGCTCCGTGTTTTATATATTGTTAGTTTTTTTTTCAATTTTTGTTATGCATTTCATTGAATTATAGGTTGCATTGTAGTTTTTTTTATTATCTCATGGTCATAGTAAGTTATTGAGTCTTTGTTTTTTATTTATTATTTGTTAGTTTTTCTTTTGGTTGTGTTAAGAAGTTATTTCTATGATTGGTATGACCTCGATGATGATATATGGTTTTTCATGGCTTAAGAGTTAATAAAATGGAATTTTAATTGAATAAAGACACTTGTGAGATTTCCATAGATAATCTGGATTATAAGCTTTAGTTATAACTTGATTATTGGTTGGATGTTCAGATTAGAGCAATTTTGAAAAAAAATTTATATGATTTCTATTGTATATGTGTAAACCCCTGATGAAAAGCACTAGTAAATTCGGTTATCTATTTGATGTGAATTTCGATGTGATTGGATTTATGTTTAATGTGCTTTGAGATATGTTGGGTTGATGAGTGTAAGGAGGATAAAATTCACTTACACCGCTCGAGGAGGATAAAATTCACCGGAGTGAAAAGAATCATCAATAAACCAAGCTTGATAGAAACGTTCGAGGAGGATAAAATTCACTCGACACTATAAGAATTGAAAAAAAAAGACAGTTAGTAACCGATCCTATTTGCGGAGGATAAAATTCACGCAAGGAGGAAGAGAAAGTGTTTAAAAACAAAAGAAAAAAAAAGAAAAAAAAGAAAAAGTGAGCTTTATTGAAAATCCGAAGTAGAAAAGGCCTAGTAATCTATGGGTGTTTATGACGATTTTTATGTGCTTAATGAATTTGATTGCTCAATACATTCTGAATGCAAGCATCCCCAGAGAGTTGAAGAAGATCTCCTGAATGACGTAGGGTGGCTGTCCATGAGTAGGGCAAGATCGCAGAAGTTCCTTGTAGCGTTCCCATGCCTTTGCTAGCGGTTCCCCTTGCTTCTGTTTGAAGGCGGTGATTCTCTGGCGGAGATGTGCTGTTTTGGCAGGTGGGAAGAATTTGTTCAGAAACTCTTGCTCTACTTGGGCCCAGGTTGTGAGTGATTTTGCTTTCAGACCTTACAACCATTTCAGTGCAGGCCCAGCGAGAGACCAGCGGAAAGATTTCATCTTGACATATTCCAGAGTTGTACCTTCAGCAATAGTACGGCACATGCCATAGAAGGCATTATTTTTTAGCTCTATAAGAAATTGAGTGCGCATTTCAAAAGAGTTTTCAGGGATTAGAATCG
Source organism: Persicaria tinctoria (assembly GCA_037127255.1). Classification (NCBI taxonomy): domain Eukaryota; kingdom Viridiplantae; phylum Streptophyta; class Magnoliopsida; order Caryophyllales; family Polygonaceae; genus Persicaria; species Persicaria tinctoria. Next base: position 22,288,239 of record JBANSL010000004.1, on the reverse strand, counting down.
CCGATTCAGGCACGACGAGAGTAGGATGCATGTAGTCCTCTGCCGTGGTTGGATATTGGGCAAGCTCAGCTTATGCTTGTTCCTTTGCTTCTCTCTCAGCGGTGATAGCAGCATCTTTAGCGGCGATAGCAACATCCTTTGCGGCCAATTCCCTGGTAAGCCTAGCGACTAGCTGTTCCTGTGTCTCAGCGGCCACCATGATCCTTTTGAGTTTGGAGTGGATGTGTAGGTAGCGCTCCAGTTCGTCTAAGCTGTCAAACTCAGGTGTTTGACCAGAACAACGCATACACCTGAAAAGTAACTCAAAGAAACAGTGAGAACTGACTACCTAAGGCGCGAATGATTGCCTCCCCGGCAACGGCGCCAATTTGTTGTTTCAGGAGGATAGTCAAGTATGAAATAAATATGAAATATAGTTCAGATTGACTTCCCTGTCTCAGCAAATAAATACAAGACTTCCTCCCGTTGTAGTAAGAGAAAATCAGGATCGAATCCACGAGGAAGCACGTCAGCAGTTCTTAGGTAGCTGTAGATTCTCACAGAAGCAGCTGAAAGACAGAAGCACAGAAACAAGGAAAGAAACAAATAAACCCGGCAAGGGCAACTAAAACAAAAGCAAAGAAACAAAGCAAGAAATAAAGCAAAGCAAAGCAAAAACGAAAAGCAAAGGCAAAGGCGTACTCGATCTCGACAACAGCTCCTCGAGATCGACAAGACAGTGAACAACAGAAAGTGAAAATCGACGAAAACAGAAGAAAACCAACTCGACCTAGACCAAGTCCTACTCGATCTCGACCACAGCTTCCTCGAGATCGACAAAGCACTACTCTAGGTTGACTAAAAACAGAAAATATAAAATTGCAGATTTTCGACAGAACTCAGAAATTCGACAGAAATAAACTTCAATATATTAAAAGACTTCCAAAGCCAGGGTTTCAACACCACAATGATAACCATGCAAAGTCACACACAAAGGCATAAAAGATCATGCTTTCCATCAAATAACTTTCGTCATTAACAAATAGGCATATAGAGGCTTTCGCATAAACCCTAATTGTTACTAACCCTTTTCACATAATTAATCCAAGTTGCATTAAGATCACTTTCGCTTCAATAACACAAACAAGGATCACCTTCAACTCTCGCAAAAGAATCATGCTCATAGGGATAGAAGATGAATCGCACAAAAAGATCTGACCTTTATCGCATCGCCTCACATGGCCACCGTCGGGCTCACCCAAGCCCCAGAAGTGGGTGGACTACTCACGCCTCATCGCAATTGCAGACATTGATGTATAAAAAGAACTAACTTGCATTAAAACTAAATTCAAAGCCTTTTACAATCCTGACAATCAACTTTCGCAGAAAGCCAAAACCCTAAAAACCTTAGAACCCCTAAACTTCTCTGTGGAACTAACTAATTGTCTCTGAAATTGAATTGTTGATCTGGAATGAATAAAACTGAGCCCCCTGGGCTTTATTTATAGGCTTCATTCCCTAGCTATTCTAGGAAAGAAGATATCTATCTCTATCTAAAATTATATCTAAAATTTGAAAGGATAAATAAATTATTTTAGGGAAATAAATCTAAAAAGAAAAGATAAAACTAAATAGGTAAGTCTTCAGGTCTTGATAGATCTTGTCTCCATGATGATAGAACTTGATGGAATCGGATAGAATTTTGGCCAAATCGACTCCTTCGCGCCCAAGGAATTTCAATTCTACTCGGACAGGTCTCGTCGAGAAGTTTCTGGAAACGGCTCTATTCGACCTCGACCACGGCTCGTCGACCTCGAGTAGGGTGGTTCGTCGACTGGACTTCCTCGGCTAGATCTGCTCGATGTGGTCGGACTTGGTTCACTGGGCTCGTTGACCTCGAGTAGCTCTTGTCGATGTCGAGTAGGAATGGTCATCGACTAGGTCTCCTCGGGTGGCTCTACTCGACAAGGCTCGGACAAGGCTCGGATAAGGCTCCTCAGGCGCTCGTCGATCTCGACAAGCCCTAGTCGACCTCGAGTAAGCTGGCTTGTCGACTAGGTCTTCTCGAGTGACTCTGCTCGATGGGCTCCGGATCTGGACTCAGCGTCTCGTCAATCTCGACAAAGGGTCCTCGAGATCGAGTTGAGTTCTTCCTTTCCGCTTCCGCGAGTTGCCTCTTCCGCTGGCAGCGAGTTTTTCTGCGGCAGCGAGCGGTCTGCTGCAGCGAGTCGAGTCGTTGGCAGCGAGTGCTCCTGGTCGTCCTCGGCTTCTCTCCTTATCGACTACGGGTGTGGCGTCTGGGCTTCGTCGATCTCGACCAGTGGTCCTCGAGATCGAGTAGGGTCCGGAGCCGGGTTGGTCTGGCTTGCTCGATCAGGCTCTGCTCGACCAAGGTAGCTCGGACAGGCTCGTCTATGTCGAGTAAGGCCTACTCGAGATCGAGTAGCCTTGCCTCTCAGACTGGTTCCGCTGCTTTGACCTTGGGCTTCTGTAGTGTTTTTCTGAGCTTTTCCGACCTTCTGTAGAATTGCTGTAAAATGCCTCGATTTCTGCGAATTAAACAGAAACTGGTGTAGATTCTATAATTTGGCAAATAAACATAAACTACATAGATTATGTACTCTCTAAACCCAAATGAATGCAATGTATACAGAAATCGATATAAAAGTTACTGTAAAACATGGCAGATTCAGCTCACAACAAGCACCCCATACTTAAGCTTGCTTGTCCTCAAGCAATACTTTTATTTGTCATTCAGGGGTAGAATTCAAACTCTCAACATCTTAGATTCATTCTTATATGTCCCTGCAATCATTTACCATCCTCGAATAGGTACTAGTGTCACAGATTCATGCACGTGCAAATATGTAAAAGCAATATCTACTCACAAAAGGAGGGTTATGCAAAATATTCATTCGTGACAAAGCATTGATAATCAAGAAGACTTTAATTTAAGCTCATGAAGGAGTAGATTGGTAAAAGGCAAAAAGGTGGGCAATTTCTGGAAATGTGGTGCTAATGACCCGGGGAAATGGAGTACTTTCCAAATTGAATTTCCACATTCCTTCTTCCATTTGATTCGTCACCTTTCATAATGCTTTTCTCAATAATAATGCTTTTACCTCTCTAACCTCAGCATTGCCTTCTCGCGGGTCGCAAACATGGGTGTCATGAATGGCCCCGGATACTTAGTGCTTTGGACTCCTCACAATGTGTCCCATCCCTCCAAACTATTATCTCAGAGAGCAGGGTCAATCTACCTTTATCTCCTGAGGTGATTGGATTTTCTTTCACTCATTAAATTTTCCATATAATTCAAACAATTTCCTTCCAAACTCCAATAATGATAAACACAACAACCATATAACAATCTCCATAAGGTAACATCATTCTCAACATAATCCCCGGATAAGGTAAAGAATGGCAATATTTAGAAAATGTGGAGCAATATATGAAATAAGGCATATTATGGCTTTTGTGATGCATAAGCATGGGTAAGGCTAGGATTTAACATATGAGCATTATATGGAAATATAAAGTCCTCCATTATCTTATCATGCAACATGTCAAAAGCAACTTTAAATTTTACCTCCTTTCATGGTTTTCAAGAAAATATGCACTTCATTGTGACTTCCCTTTACTAGGCAATTTCATGCTATATCTCTAATGAATCCAATTTTGCATCGTCGAGTCCAATATAAGCTTCCATGACATTATTTCAAAAATTTCAATGGGGGTCATTTTTCTCATTTTTGGAAAACATGCATATAAGCACATAAATAAATAATGTATTCCAAAATAGCCATGTAGCAATTCTAAGAAATAATGCACAAGTCATGTCAAATAAATCAAATATGCATAAAGTAAGCCCTTCCCCTACCTCATACTTAAATATTACAGTGTCCTCACTGTATAAAAACAAGGGTAAAGAAAGAAACTCACAAGAAAGGTGTGCAGGGCGTCAAAATTTCGAATGGAGCACCTCCTGGCCGAGTAAGACTTGGTTCCATCCATGGACCTGAAAAGTAGAAGACATATACCCATAATAGCAAAACTAAAAGTGTTCAAAACCAAAATCAAAAAACAAAGTCTCAAATGTCCTAAAAAGTCTATGTACACGCTCTAGATTTTATAGTCGCTAGGCCGACTTTCCATCAATGCTCAAGGTGGCATCTGCAGGGCCCATGTAGCTTGGGCCTCAAATAAGACTCCATTCTTGTCTATCAGCTGTAATCCTCCAGAATGGATCTTGTTCACCACGAACGGTCCCATCCGCTTCTTGTTGAATTTGTTGGGAAACCAATGATCCTTTGATTTAGAAACATAGAGCTTGTCTCCAACTTCATATTCCTTAGGTTCATCATTGGATATCCTGCACAATCGCACATCCGAAGGCAGACCTCTCCCATGTATAGATAAATCTTTAATAGGAATAGGCGAAGAAAGATCCATACATTGACTTACCTTCGCAGAGACGGAATCGGGAACCACTGTATTTGGTCGATCTCGACTAGGGCTAGTCGATGTCGACAAGACTGCTGGTCCTGGTGGTGGTCTGGTCAAAGATGCAGAAGTCGACGAAGACAGGGGCTTGTCGACCTCGACAAGTCTGGTCGACCTCGACGAGGACTCCGCTCCTGGTTGTTTGCTCATCGAGGAAGGCGGGGCTGGGCTCTCCGAGTGGTGGTCGATCTCGACAAGCTTAGTCGAGATCGACGAGGGCTCTCCTCCTGGTTGCTGCAACGTCGATGAAGTAGGCTCTGGTGGCGCTGGGTGGTGGTCAATCTCGACAAGCTTAGTCGAGATCGACGAGGCTGGTTCGTCCGGCGGCTTCTGTGTTGAGGAGGATGGAGTCGAGTTAGGGCACTGGTGATCGACCTCGACAAGTCTACTCGAGGTCGAGTAGGGTGGCTCCTCTGGTTTGCTGCTCGACGACGCTGGTGCTGGTGGAGGCTCCTTGGTCTGGTCGAGATCGACTAGGGCTCTACTCGATGTCGAGAAGCCTTGGTCGATCTTGACCCCATACTTAGTCTCTATCAAGCATCCGAAAAATAATGAATCCACAATGACTTACCTTGGTCTGTGTCGACTGGATTCTCTGTGTTCTTCTTGAGGATTGCCATGATCTCCTCCACCCGGGCCTCCATGTCCCTCTTTTCCAGCTCCTTAGGGGTCATATTTTTGACCTTGGGTTCCCCGCAGGTGATATAGCCAGCTGAGATAGATTTGACCTCTTCCATCGGACCTGTATGCCTTTCAATTTTATAAAAGGAATACTCAATTACCTCATCGCTGATGTTGAAGGTGAGCACTCCTTTCCTTACGCTTATGTTGGCATCCACCGTCGTCAAGAATGGTCTTCCTAAGATAATTGGACAAGCAGGATCCTCTTGCATATCAACTATTAAGAAATCAGCAGGGACGAAGAATTTACCTACTTGTACTGGGACATTTTCCACCATGCCTGTGGGGATGACCACCGTGTTGTTGGCCATGTAAAGTCTAGCATCCACAGGCTCCAAGGCACCTATCTTAATCTTGGACCAAATCGTTAAAGGCATTATACTCACACTAGCTCCAAGATCACATAGGGCATTAATTTTGTATGGACCAAATCCAATAGTTATAGCAAACTTACCTGGATCCGGCCTCTTCTCCAATATGTCCAAATGGCTGCACTCCTCTGTGATTTCAGCCATCGATCGCTATTTGCTCAGAATCTCCTTCAGAAACTTGACATAAGATGGCATTTCATTGAGAGCTTCTGTGAAGAGGATGGTGACGTTAAGCTTCTGAAGCATCTTGATGAAGCGCTGAAACTTTTTCTCTGCCGGGTCCTTTAGGGATTTGTGGGGAAAGGCAGCTTCGTTTTCTGATTCGGAGCCAGAGCAGACGTCGGAGGTGCTACAGACTTCTCTATGTCGACCAGGGGTTCCTCGACATCGACAAGGCCTTTGTCGACATCGACCAGATTGGGCCCAGTAGAGTTGCTTTGTGGTGCAGACGAAGGTTCTGGAAGTGTCTCCTCGAGGTCGACGAGGCTCTTGTCGAGGTCGACCACGGCTTTGTCGAGATCGACTTGCTGGTCCTCGTCGTTCTGCTGCTTTCCGACCTCTGGCTCTTGCAGTTGATGGCCGCTTCTGAGTTTTATAGCAGCGATGTGTGCAGTCTTTCCCTTAGGATTTGGTTCTGAAGATCCTGGAAGTGTCCCTGGCTGTCTGGGGATTCCTGCTGCTAGCTGACCAATCTGTGTATCAACTGTTTTCCGCCAGATATCAATTTCCCCAAGCCTAGAATTGACACCTTGCATCTGAGTATAGACGGAGTTAAAAGATTGCCTAGTTTCTGAGTGGTTCCTCCGTAGTTCCCCTAGGACTGTCTGTATATCATCCTTTTTCTGCTCCCTTTCCGGATGTCCTGGAGCTCTGTAGGGCGGGGGATTTCTAGGGACACCTTGGTTCCATTGTGGTTGCTGAAACCTCTGGTCCCCCATGTAGCGATTTGAACCCCCTACGTAAGCTGCATCCTCATGGTGCTCTGCCAGCCTGACTTGCTCTGTGTAAGGGCACTCAGGAGTGGTGTGCCTTTGCGATCCGCATTCTATGCAAGGCTGGTTGACAGAGAGATACTTTACTTGCTTGATGAGCTTCTTATTCTTGTCTCTGTAGTATTGCTCCCTAACATCAGGATCAATCTCCTTAGGTGGCTCACATAGGGGCATGGATGGTGCTGGCCTGGCGTATGGGTTCTCTTCATAGGTTGCAGTAGACCCATACTTGTTGTCGTAGTTGGTGAGCTTCTCTAGCACACCCCATGCGTCACTTGGCGGCATTGTCAGATACTCATAACGAGTATAGTGGTTGATCCTATCCTTTGTGACTTGATCCAGAGAGTTGAAGAAGATCTCCTGAATGACGTAGGGTGGCTGTCCATGAGTAGGGCAAGGTCGCAGAAGTTCCTTGTAGCGTTCCCATGCATTTGCCAGCGGTTCCCCTTGCTTTTGTTTGAAGGCGGTGATTCTCTGGCGGAGATGTGCTGTTTTGGCAGGTGGGAAGAATTTGTTCAGAAACTCTTGATCTACTTGGGCCTAGGTTGTGAGTGATTTTGCTTTCAGACCTTCCAGCCATTTCAGTGCAGGCCCAGCGAGAGACCAGCGGAAAGATTTCATCTTGACATATTCCAGAGTTGTACCTTCAGCAATAGTACGACACATGTCAGAAAAGTTTGTAATATGCTCAAAAGGACACTCATTAAATCTACCATAGAAGGCATTATTTTTTAGCTCTATAAGAAATTGAGTGCGCATTTCAAAAGAGTTTTCAGGGATTAGAATCGCCGATTCAGGCACGACGAGAGTAGGATGCATGTAGTCCTCTCCCGTGGTTGGATATTGGGCAAGCTCAGCTTGTGCTTGTTCCCTTGCTGCTCTCTCAGCGGTGATAGCAGCATCTTTAGCGGTGATAGCAGCATCCTTTGCGGCCAATTCCCTGGTAAGCCTAGCGACTAGCTGTTCCTGTGTCTCAGCGGCCGCCATGATCCTTTTGAGTTTGGAGTGGATGTGTAGGTAGCGCTCCAGTTCGTCTAAGCTGTCAAACTCAGGTGTTTGACCAGAACAACGCATACACCTGAAAAGTAACTCAAAGAAACAGTGAGAACTGACTACCTAAGGCGCGAATAATTGCCTCCCCGGCAATGGCGCCAAATTGGTGTTGCAGCAAATAAATACAAGTCTTCCTCCCGTTGTAGTAAGAGAAAATCAGAATCGAATCCACGAGGAAGCACGTCAGCAGTTCTTAAGTAGCTGTAGATTCTCACAGAAGCAGCAGAAAGACAGAAGCACAGAAACAAGGAAAGAAACAAATAAACCCGGCAAGGGCAACTAAAACAAAAGCAAAGAAACAAAGCAAGAAATAAAGCAAAGCAAAGCAAAAAACGAAAAGTAAAGGCAAAGGCGTACTCGATCTCGACAACAGCTCCTCGAGATCGACAAGACATTGAACAACAGAAAGTGAAAATCGACGAAAACAGAAGAAAACCAACTCGACCTAGACCAAGTCCTACTCGATCTCGACCACGGCTTCCTCGAGATCGACAAAGCACTACTCTAGGTCGACTAAAAACAGAAAATATAAAATTGCAGATTTTCGACAGAACTCAGAAATTCGACAGAAATAAACTTCAATATATTAAAAGACTTCCAAAGCCAGGGTTTCAACACCACAACGATAACCATGCAAAGTAACACACAAAGGCATAAAAGATCATGCTTTCCATCAAATAACTTTCGTCATTAACAAATAGTCATATAGAGGCTTTCGCATAAACCCTAATTGTTACTAACCCTTTTCACATAATTAATCCAAGTTGCATTAAGATCACTTTCGCTTCAATAACACAAACAAGGATCCCCTTCAACTCTCGCAAAAGAATCATGCTCATAGGGATAGAAGATGAATCGCACAAAAAGATCTGACCTTTATCGCATCGCCTCACATGGCCACCGTCGGGCTCACCCCAGCCCCAGAAGTGGGTGGACTACTCACGCCTCATCGCAATTGCAGACATTGATGTATAAAAAGAACTAACTTGCATTAAAACTAAATTCAAAGCCTTTTACAATCCTGACAATCAACTTTCGCAGAAAGCCAAAACCCTAAAAACCTTAGAACTCCTAAACTTCTCTGTGGAACTAACTAATTGTCTCTGAAATTGAATTGTTGATCTGGAATGAATAAAACTGAGCCCCCTGGGCTTTATTTATAGGCTTCATTCCCTAGCTATTCTAGGAAAGAAGATATCTATCTCTATCTAAAATTATATCTAAAATTTGAAAGGATAAATAAATTGTTTTAGGGAAATAAATCTAAAAACAAAAGATAAAACTAAATAGGTAAGTCTTCATGTCTTGATAGATCTTGTCTCCATGATGATAGAACTTGATGGAATCATATAGAATTTTGGCCAAATCGACTCCTTCGCGCCCAAGGAATTTCAATTCTACTCGGACAGGTCTCGTCGAGAAGTTTCTGGAAACGGCTCTACTCGACCTCGACCACGGCTCGTCGACCTCGAGTAGGGTGGTTCGTCGACTGGACTTCCTCGGCTAGATCTGCTCGATGTGGTCGGACTTGGTTCACTGGGCTCGTCGACCTCGAGTAGCTCTTGTCGATGTCGAGTAGGACTGGTCATCGACTAGGTCTCCTCGGGTGGCTCTACTCGACAAGGCTCGTACAAGGCTCGGACAAGGCTCCTCAGGCGCTCGTCTATCTCGACAAGCCCTAGTCGACCTCGAGTAGGCTGGCTTGCCGACTAGGTCTTCTCGAGTGACTCTGCTCGATGGGCTCCGGATCTGGACTCAGCGTCTCGTCGATCTCGACAAAGGGTTCTCGAGATCGAGTTGAGTTCTTCCTTTCCACTTCCGCGAGTTGCCTCTTCCGCTGGCAGCAAGTTTTTCTGCGGCAGCGAGCGGTCTGCTGCAGCGAGTCGAGTCGCTGGCAGCGAGTGCTCCTGGTCCTCCTCGGCTTCTCTCCTTGTCGACTCCGGGTGTGGCGTCTGGGCTTCGTCGATCTCGAACAGTGGTCCTTGAGATCGAGTAGGGTCCGGAGACGGGTTGGTCTAGCTTGCTCGATCAGGCTCTGCTCGACCAAGGTTGCTCGGACAGGCTCGTCTATGTCGAGTAAGGCCTACTCGAGATCGAGTAGCCTTGCCTCTCAGACTGGTTCCGTTGCTTTGACCTTGGGCTTCTGTAGTGTTTTTCCGAGCTTTTCCGACCTTCTGTAGAATTGCTGTAAAATGCCTCGATTTCTGCGAATTAAACAGAAATTGGTGTAGATTCTATAATTTGGCAAATAAACATAAACTACATAGATTCTGTACTATCTAAACCCAAATGAATGCAATGTATACAGAAATCGATATAAAAGTTACTGTAAAAGATGGCAGATTCAGCTCACAACACATAACTATTTTGAGGTTAACATAATATATACTCCTGAAGTCATGATAACCATACTAATGAGTGATCATTCATAGAAATTACTTTGAGTTCTTGATTTTTTTTAGTTAGTCTTTGTTTTGTGATAGTTTGCTTGGGGACAAGCAAAAGTCTAAGCATGAGGTAGTTTGATAGGATTTATTTTAGTCATGGTTTAAGTATAGATTTGCATATTAGTTTACATCATTTTTGCATATTTTAGAGTTTAATTTGTATTATTTAGTTTTCAGAGTCTACACTATTGTTTTTATATATTTCAGGCATTTTCGAGCTGATCGTATGAATTTGGAGATTGCTTGCAATTTATAGGGATTATCTTGCAAATTAAAGTATCAGCTGATTGTGCTGATGCAATTGGAGTTCGGACCGTATAAGGAAGGAAGGAGCCGCATGAAGTGCTGCCGCTGTGCCGCATCAAGGTCTTCATATTATGTTATTTATTAGGTTAGAAGATAGATAAGTTAAATAGATATATTAATATTATATAATTATATTAGGATGGGATAAGATTGATAAAATTAGATAGCTTTACGTTATATATATATACTTACATTCATACGAAAGGGAAGAGGCCGGAACATACTGACGGCCAACCAATTCTTTAAACCCTGAACCCTTATTATGTTGATTTCTTCTAGTGCGTACAACTAGTTGAGATTATTGCTAGGATTTTGTAGATTCCTCGTAGCGAACCTTAATCCATAGTAGCAATCATGCCTTTTTAGGACTCGTAGGACTAAACTGGTGTGTAGAGAATCAATTACATGTTGAATGCTGACTCGTAGCTTGGTGTTGCAGGTATCCTGGTTAATCCTTAATCTTAATGCTACTATTACGTTGAATCTTGACCGTGTTAGGGTTATCTAATTAGTAAGGGTTACTAGGACTCGTAGGACTAGTAATTTACACAAGATCAGGACAGGAACAATAATAGGATGAAAAGAGAACTTGAAGAAGAATCGAGGATCAATCGGTCAAATTAAAGTGGATATCTGTAGATGAAACAATCTTCTTAATTGTTATCTCCGCTAGTTGTTTATAATTTATTTTATTTTATTTCTTATTCTCATCACACCAAAACCCCCTTTTGTTCTCTTAATTGGTAAATAAACACTACTTAGAAATAACTTGATTCTCTGTGGGATCGACTCGTGCTTACCACGCTACATTAGTTAGGTAGGTTCAGATTTATTTTGATATGGTTTAGGCGACTAAAAACCGTCCATCAGCCTTTCAATCAGCTGTTCCTGTGTCTCTTCAGCCGTCATGGCTCTTTTCAGTTTAGCTTGGATGTGTATAAGGCGCTCCGGTTCGTCTAAGGCGTCAAACTCAGGTGTTCGACCAGAACTACGCATTTACCTACAAAGTAACTCAAGAGAAAAGTGAGATCTGACTACCTAAGGCGCGAATGATTGCTTCCCCGGCAACGACGCCAATTTGTTGTAGGAGGAAATCAAGTTCAAAATATAGAAATATAAATCAAACCAGATTATGCCCACACAAATGATTACAAGACTCTCTCCGTATGCGGCAGTGGGAAGTCAGGATCGATCCACGAGGAAGCATGTCATCGGATCTCAGGTAGCTGTAAATCTCACAGATAGAATAGCCGAAAGACAAAAATAACAAGATAAAAGCAGAAAAGTAAAGTAAAACACAAAACTGCTCGATATCGACAAAGTAGAATTCGATATCGATTAAACACAGCGACGATAGAAACTCAGAATCAAACACAGAAACTCGATCTCGAAAACCCCACTCGATATCGACTAAGCAGAACTCGATATCGACAAAAAAAACTCCCCAAGATCGACAAACAGCAGAAACTTAAATTGCAAACTTCTCGAACACAGAACTCAGATTTCCAACGAACTAAATCAATAAATTAAAAGACTTCCAAAGCCAGGGTATCAACACAACAACGATAACCATGCAAAATAACACATAAAGGCATAAAAGATCATGCTTTCCATCAAATAACTTTTGTTATTAACAAATAGGAATATAGAGGCTTTCGCATAAACCCTAATTGTTCCTAACCCTTTTCACATAATTAACCCAAGTTGCATTAAGGTCACTTTCGCTTCAATAATACAAATAAGGATCACCTTCAACTCTCGCAAAAGAATCATGCTCATAGGGATAGAAGACGAATTGCATAAAAAGAGTGTACCTTTACCGCATCACCTTACATGGCTACCGTCGGGCTCACCCAGCCCCAGAAGTGGGTGGACTACTCGCTCTTCATCGCAATAGCAGACATCTTTGATGAAAAAGAACTAACTTCCATTAATAAACTCAAACTTACAACCTCTTCTCCTTCTCTCTCTATGTGTAACTACTTGTCTTTGAAATTGAATGCCTAAAAAAACAACCCTTAAGGCTTTAGTTATAGCCTTCCTTCCCTAGCTATTCCAGGTAAGAAAGTCTATCTATATCTAAATCTAATTATCTTCTTGCTTTAAGATAAATAAATGGAATAAATAATTAAATCCAAATAGGAAATAAATCTAAAATAGGTAAATCTCTTCTTGTGTTGATAGATCTTGATATGCCTTGGTAGATGGGGATAGATCTCGGCAAACTTGGACTCCTTCGGCCCCAAGCAAGCCGAAACCGCGTCGTACAGATCACTGCGTAACGCGGCTCCAGAAAACGCTCCTCGATATCGAGTAAAGTTGGCGTCGACTTCGACTGGCTGGGCATCTCGGGTTGTTGTAGTCGATCTGGCTCGGACAATGTTTCTGGGGTCCTCGATATCGACATAAAGTCGTTGATATCGAGTAACCATGTCGACTTCTGTGTTGCTGGGCTTGCTCGAGGAACTCTTCCCCGACACTGGCTCGGACTAGCGCGACTGATCTTGTCGATATCGAGAAAGTTCCTCGATATCGAGTAACTTGGTACTCAGCATGTCCAGTCCTCGCCTTCTCGACTTGGTGTGGCTTCCTCGACTCCGGGCATAGCTTCATGGTGTTGTCGATATCGAGTAAACTACTCGATATCGAGTAGGCTTGTGGAGTCAGGTTGGCTCTGGCTCTCAGCTCCTCGATCATGCTCTTAGTTGACCGGCACTGCTCGGACATACTTGTCGATATCGACTACATTTCATCGATATCGAGTAATTCTGGTTTCCAGCTTGATTCGTCCTGGTTCCACTGCTTCCTGACCTTGGACTTATATAGTTGACTTCCGAGCTTTTCCAACCTTTCTCAGAACTGCTGTAAATTGCTTCGAATTCTGCGAATTTAAACAGAAACTGGTGTAGATTCCATAATTTGGCAAATAAACATAAACTACATAGATTATGTACTATTCTAGCCCAAATGCATGAAATGTATGCAAAAAAAAAACGACATAAAAGTTAATGTGAAACATGGTAGATTCAGCTCACAACATGCGCATAGATGTGGGTTCAACTCCTACATAGGCTAAATCGCTCAATTTTAATAGTTTGTATTTGCACAATTGTATCTTACTTTTGCACAATTGTATTCTAAATATGCACAATTGTATCTTACTTTTGCACAATTGTATTCTAAATGTGCACAATTGTATCTTACTTTTGCACAATTGTTTTCTAAATGTGCACAATTGTATTCTAAATTTGCACACTTGTATCATACTTTTGCACAATTGTTTGCTAAATGTGCACAATTGTATTCTAAATCTGCACAATTGTATCTTCCTTTTGCACAAATGTATTCTAAATGTGCACAATTGTATCTTATTTTTGCACACTTGTATTCTAAATGTGCACAATTGTATTATAAATCTGCACAATTGTATCTTACTTTTGCACAATTGATTGAGATAATATCCGACAAATTCCTTCACTCTTTTTTAGTAATTGTTTTTTGCACATTTTTATTCTAAATTTGCATAATTTAATCTTACTTTTGCACGTTATAATATTGATTGATCATGTTTACAGAAAACCCAAGAAAGCCAGCAGGGAATTCCCCATTGGAAGATTTGGTTTTGTTATATCAAGCCTCCTTTGTGGGTCATCGGTCACGAAATCACCAACATATGATCTGCAAGAATATGATAACATATGTTAGGAAATCACATATACATATCTGACAACCAAATGTAGCTCATAAAACATGACTTTGGTTTTCAAGACATATGACATGGAATCGACCAAGCAAAAGCCTTCCAAGAGAAGCTCCAAAACCATGGATACCAGAATGTTTATTTACACATATTGTATCTTACTTTTGCACGATTGTATTCTAAAATTGCACATATTGTATCTTACTTTTGCACACTTGTATTATAAATTTGCACAATTGTATCTTACTTTTGCACAATTGTAGTTTAAATCTGCACAATTGAATCGTGAGAACCCGCGGTGAAGAAATAAGAAGATTTTTCTATATAAAAATATAAGTTGAAAAAATCATAGGCAAATTCCTGCCGGTAAGAATGTGGAGAAGGAAAAAAAAGAATGGTTCCGCCTACTCAAAGTATTCTAAATGTGTACAATTGTACCTTACTTTTACACAATTGTAGTTTAAATCTGCACAATTGAATCTTACTTTTGCACACTTGTACTCTAAATGTGCACATTACAGTTTTATTTTAGCACTTTATTATCTTATAGTTGCATAAATGCACTTCACAGTTGCACAAATGCACTTCACAGTTGCACAAATGCACTTCACAGTTGCACAACTGCACATTATAATTTTATTTTTGCACCTTATACTATTTACGAAGAGAATCATAATAAGAGATACCACATAGATAACCTATACGGGGTTTGAACCCGCATCTTTGTGCGTAGGCACATTGCTCTCCCATTTTGAGCTAATAGGCTTTAGTGTAAAACTTCAAAAGGCTTAAGCAGGACAATGTGGAAAAGATAAACAAAGACTATTACATATTTAGATCAAGTATCATTGAATAACAAGCAACATTAAAAAGATGTTATAAAAGAAGCATGAAGGATCAATGTAAGGGATTGAACAAAGCAATTTGCACTTCACATAATCTTTAGGAGCAGCGGAGAAATCCAATAGCGTGACCACCATTCGTAAACCTTAAAAGCCAACAAAAAAAACTCCCTAACAATGCTCATTACAGCCCAAACAATAACCCCTAACAGCTCTAAAAGACTGCACAAAAGTCTAACCAAAAAGATAATAAACAGAAGGAATAAACAACCAATTTGCAAAGGGACAATCCCAAGACATCACTAATTCTTACCGCAATTCTGGTTGAACTGAGAGATGAATGAGTCAATTGTTTTCAGCCTTCAACTAACTCCAATTCAACTTTTATTCAATCAAAAGCAGCATGAATTTTTATCGAAAACAACCAGATAAACAAACATATATGACAGATAGGGAAAGGATGGAAAAAAAGAAGAGAAATTCGATGTGAGCTGGTACTCCAAATTAGTAGTAACTACTCATTAGGTAGTAGGCACAAATAAAAACATTAGAGATTTACTTATGCACTTTAGCTCCTTAGTTATTTACTTATGTCGACTTTTCAAGCATAAATGCACACCATGTGAGGACAATTACCAAACACGTACAGTCCTTCAAATGGTCCAATTCTAAAAATCCTAAGCTTGATTAATTAAGGAAGGGGAATGTTTTCTCTAGCTAGTGTTTACAAGATCATTGACTATTCATGGTAAATAAAAATGGGCAAAATCACAAATTAAATAAAGACTATTATCAGTCATTCAGTTCATTGCCTCATATGATTCATTTCTTCCAAATTTGATCTCATCAAGTCATCCAATCTAGTATGTAGGGAGACTGCTTCTTCCCCCCCCCCCCCCCCTCAAAGGTGCAAAATAGGTTTCGCATACGTATACAACAACCAGAAACAATAAGTCAGTAATTATTGATGCAATCTTACTACAACACAAGGCTGAATCTTTGTAATCATATCAGTTTAATTACAAGCCCCATCAAAACACCAATCCGTATTTGTATTAAGAATTGAAACCCTTCTTTGTAATTTAGAGCATATGTAGTGCAATTAGAGGAACATATAATTATTAGTCTACCCTTATAATGCCAAAACACCATCAACAAGAGAAGAAATCACAATACAAGATTTGTAAAAAAAATCAACATAAACAGAGGAGAAAGATGCACTTGAATTGAAGAGTAAAAAGCAAAAAAGGAACAGCACTGCAAAAAATGACAGAAAAAGGAATAGCAGCAGCAAAAATGACCGAAAATACAACAACAGACAACATTGCAGTTCATCTACAAATCAAGGTCATCTAACAACAAAATCGATTTCAATTTTGTGTATATATTAAAGAAGAAATATTCAAGTGATTCAACATTCGAATTAACAATGCAGGTGAACTCGAACATCAAATTAGATTCCGAAATACAAATTGAAATCAAAAGCCGAAAAGATAAATTAAAATCAGAAAGAAATTTCGCCAGGTGAATAGATGGCCAAATCACCACATCCGAAAATCAATAATTGACGGCCAAATCACCATCACATTAATGGAAAGACATGGCCAAATCACTCAACAAATTATGTAAAGAGCAAATAGCAAAGCCAGAAAAATCAAAATTTCGCCCCAAATTTAAAACCCTAACCCTAGAGTAGCCATTGGAACGCCAATAGAAGGTAAGGCGGGGAGGAAGAAGGGATAGGATGAACCTGGGGTCAGCAGAGGATCGAAGAAGTCATTGCTGCCTTTGCGAAATCGCCGCAGTCGCTGCTCTTCTCTAGCGAAAGCGTCTCCCTCAACTGCTAAGTAAAATCGCCGCCAAACGGCCAAAAGCCTAAAAAATGCAGCGTTTCAAATTTTACACCTTAAGCCAAATTTTACACCCTAAGGATATTTTACATTTGAACCATTGCATATATATATATTTACACACGCATACATGTATACTTTTTGTAAACCCACCCGAAAGGGTTGCTATCATTGGAATCGGGTTGGAGCTCTAGCGTCCGGAATCGGGTTTGACTTGGGTCAAGGTGATGTATATTGAGACAACTCCATGATCTGAAAATTTCCTTGGAATATCGTCTTCCCTGACCACAAGGTCGATCTCCTGATGTACCGATGACTAATGGTGCCACTACTTGATTTCGGTTCTTAGTCTATGTTGTTCCCAACATGCTAGGATTAGATTCTCTTGTTCGTCCGTAATTGTGTGCTTGCCACTGTTTGTATTGTACATTTTTTTTTTATCTTACATTATACGTTTGACGATTCGTCATATGTTAACTTTGTCGACCTCTCGAGATACCAGATATGTCTCCGAATAGATTTTCTAATAAAAGTAAAGATTGTTTTGCTCTTTCCCACTTGTGCTATATTCGTTCTAATATTCGTTTCTTATTCCTTTACACGTTAGGATATTCTTCCTCTTTAACTTTATGAGATTTTAAACTTTTTATTCCCCTGCAAAACAAAAATAATTACTTTTAGAATCCAAATTTCGTGTAAGCACAAGACCATGGATATTGATGGCACGACCCTTCCTACCGGTCCCATTTTAAAACTCCGTAGTCCCTCAAAAAATATACAGAGCAAAAACTAGGACTTCAGATGCAGGGGCTCCTCTTCTCTTCCTAGCACCTCCAACCCAAATTCTTCCAATCCACCCCCCCTCCCCCTCATCCTCCCCCTCCCCCTCCCCAAAGCACCACTCCTACCACTAACCCCTTACCCCCTTCCATTACTGGTAACCCTGCTATCAGCTCCTCCATTCCCAAAATTGCCCCTTCTAGCTCAAATCTCCTACTGGATTCCCCCCCCCCCTCCTCTGCTACCCACTCCAAATCCTGAACACAGTATACATAGCCCCCACAAATACAGAACCTCCTCCAGGTCTGCAAAAAAAACCTCTCCCTCTGGATTCAAATCTACCATGACCAATGTTAGATCCTCACTTTTCTCCTCTATAGAAAGGATCAATCAAGCCTACTAGAGAAAGAAAAACTCCCCACCCCCTGCAAGAACTGAAGAAAACCTACAAGATATACAACAAATTTATATAGAAGTTTCAAAAAGAGTAGAAGCAGAAATGAGAGAAGATGATTTACAGAAAGAAAAAGAAAAAAGAATGAGAAAGAAAAAGGTGACATTTGCCAGTAATAATTCTTTCCATGTCTTAGAGGAAATGCCTGAGGAAATAAGCTCAGAACTACAAGGGTCAGAGATAGCAGCTATAACTGATGGGGATACAAATACTGGCAACCAACCAGATTGCAGTACAGCAAAACAGAAAACTAAATTGAAGGAACGGGAAAAAGGACAGGCCCCTATTGAAGTCAGAAGAAGTGGGAGATTGAACAAGCAAGGGCAGAGACCTACAAGGGTTCAAGAGATACAGGAAACTCATACTGATGACAATGAGGATAGGGGTGTGTAGAAAAATCCGAAACTGAAAACACGACACGAAAACACGACAACAAGACACGAAAAAACCCGAAACCGAAAAAACACGACACGAAAATGACACGAACCGAGAAAACACGGTTATAAACGGTTCGTGTTCGGATCGGGAAAATCACATTGTCGGATACCCGACACGAACCGTTTATTTTTTTTTTAAATTTATACTACGGTAATTTACTACAAATATATAGACAATCCCTGAAATATCATTAAAGCCCGTTATAATTTTATTTTTGCAGTTGCACAACTGCAAAAATAAAATTTTATTTTTGCACCTTATACTATTTACGAAGAGAATCATAATAAGAGATATCACATAGATAACCTATACGGGGTTTGAACCCGCATCTTTGTGCGTAGGCACATTGCTCTCCCATTTTGAGCTAATAGGCTTTAGTGTAAAACTTCAAAAGGCTTAAGCAGGACAATGTGGAAAAGATAAACAAAGACTATTACATATTTAGATCAAGTATCCTTGAATAACAAGCAACATTAAAAAGATGTTTTAAAAGAAGCATGGAGGATCAATGTAAGGGATTGAACAAAGCAATTTGCACTTCACATAATCTTTACGAGCAGCGGAGAAATCCAATAGCGTGACCACCATTCGTAAACCTTAAAAGCCAACAAAAAAACTCCATAACAATGCTCATTACAGCCCAAACAATAACCCCTAACAGCTCTAAAAGACTGCACCAAAGTCTAACCAAAAAGATAATAAACAGGAGCAATAAACAACCAATTTGCAAAGGGACAATCCCAAGACATCACTAATTCTTACCCCAATTCTGGTTGAACTGAGAGATGAATGAGTCAATTGTTTTCAGCCTTCAACTAACTCCAATTCAACTTTTATTCAATCAAAAGCAGCATGAATTTTGATCGAAAACAACCAGATAAACAAACATATATGACAGATAGGGAAAGGACGGAAAAAAAGAAGAGAAATTCGATGTGAGCTGGTACTCCAAATTAGTAGTAACTACTCATTAGGTAGTAGGCACAAATAAAAACATTAGAGATTTACTTATGCACTTTAGCTCCTTAGTTATTTATTTATGTCGACTTTTCAAGCATAAATGCACACCATGTGAGGACAATTACCAAACACGTACAGTCCTTCAAATGGTCCAATTCTAAAAATCCTAAGCTTGATTAATTAAGGAAGGGGAATGTTTTCTCTAGCTAGTGTTTACAAGATCATTGACTATTCATGGTAAATAAAAATGGGCAAAATCACAAATTAAATAAAGACTATTATCAGTCATTCAGTTCATTGCCTCATATGATTCATTTCTTCCAAATTTGATCTCATCAAGTCATCCAATCTAGTATGTAGTGAGACTGCTTCTCCCCCCCCCCCCCTCAAAGGTGCAAAATAGGTTTCGCATACGTATACAACAACCAGAAACAATAAGTCAGTAATTATTGATGCAATCTTACTACAACACAAGGCTGAATCTTTGTAATCATATCAGTTTAATTACAAGCCCCATCAAAACACCAATCCGTATTTGTATTAAGAATTGAAACCCTTCTTTGTAATTTAGAGCATATGTAGTGCAATTAGAGGAACATATAATTATTAGTCTACCCTTATAATGCCAAAACACCATCAACAAGAGAAGAAATTGTGCAAGATTTGTAAAAAAATCAACATAAACAGAGGAGAAAGATGCACTTGAATTGAAGAGTAAAAAGCAAAAAAGGAACAGCACTGCAAAAAATGACAGAAAAAGGAATAGCAGCAGCAAAAATGACCGAAAATACAACAGCAGACAACATTGCAGTTCATCTACAAATCAAGGTCATCTAACAACAAAATCGATTTCAATTTTGTGTATATATTAAAGAAGAAATATTCAAGTGATTCAACATTCGAATTAACAATGCAGGTGAACTCGAACATCAAATTAGATTCCGAAATACAAATCGAAATCAAAAGCCGAAAAGATAAATTAAAATCAGAAAGAAATTTCGCCAGGTGAATAGATGGCCAAATCACCACATCCGAAAATCAATAATTGACGGCCAAATCACCATCACATTAATGGAAAGACATGGCCAAATCACTCAACAAATTATGTAAAGAGCAAACAGCAAAGCCAGAAAAATCAAAATTTCGCCCCAAATTTAAAACCCTAACCCTAGAGTAGCCATTGGAGCGCCAATAGAAGGTACGGCGGGGAGGAAGAAGGGATAGGATGAACCTGGGGTCAGCAGAGGATCGAAGAAGTCATTGCTGCCTTAGCGAAATCGCCGCAAACGCTGCTCTTCTCTAGCGAAAGCGTCTCCCTCAACTGCTAAGTAAAATCGCCGCCAAACGGCCAAAAGCCTAAAAAATGCAGCGTTTCAAATTTTACACCTTAAGCCAAATTTTACACCCTAAGGATATTTTACATTTGAACCATTGCATATATATATATATTTACACACGCATACATGTATACTTTTTGTAAACCCACCCGAAAGGGTTGCTATCATTGGAATCGGGTTGGAGCTCTAGCGTCCGGAATCGGGTTTGACTTGGGTCAAGGTGATGTATATTGAGACAACTCCATGATCTGAAAATTTCCTTGGAATATCGTCTTCCCTGACCACAAGGTCGATCTCCTGATGTACCGATGACTAATGGTGCCACTACTTGATTTCGGTTCTTAGTCTATGTTGTTCCCAACATGCTAGGATTAGATTCTCTTGTTCGTCCGTAATTGTGTGCTTGCCACTGTTTGTATTGTACATTTTTTTTTTATCTTACATTATACGTTTGACGATTCGTCATATGTTACCTTTGTCGACCTCTCGAGATACCAGATATGTCTCCGAATAGATTTTCTAATAAAAGTAAAGATTGTTTTGCTCTTTCCCACTTGTGCTATATTCGTTCTAATATTCGTTTCTTATTCCTTTACACGTTAGGATATTCTTCCTCTTTAACTTTATGAGATTTTAAACTTTTTATTCCCCTGCAAAACAAAAATAATTACTTTTAGAATCCAAATTTCGTGTAAGCACAAGACCATGGATATTGATGGCACGACCCTTCCTACCGGTCCCATTTTAAAACTCCGTAGTCCCTCAAAAAATATACAGAGAAAAAACTAGGACTTCAGATGCAGGGGCTCCTCTTCTCTTCCTAGCACCTCCAACCCAAATTCTTCCAATCCACCCCCCCTCCCCCTCATCCTCCCCCTCCCCCTCCCCAAAGCACCACTCCTACCACTAACCCCTTACCCCCTTCCATTACTGGTAACCCTGCTATCTGCTCCTCCATTTCCACAATTGCCCCTTCTAGCTCAAATCCCCAACTGGATTCCCCCCCCCCCCTCTGCTACCCACTCCAAATCCTGAACACAGTATACATAGCCCCCACAAATACAGAACCTCCTCCAGGTCTGCAAAAAAAACCTCTCC
Source organism: Persicaria tinctoria (assembly GCA_037127255.1). NCBI lineage: Eukaryota > Viridiplantae > Streptophyta > Magnoliopsida > Caryophyllales > Polygonaceae > Persicaria > Persicaria tinctoria. Next base: position 22,266,448 of record JBANSL010000004.1, on the reverse strand, counting down.
CTCTGGATTCAAATCTACCATGACCAATGTTAGATCCTCACTTTTCTCCTCTATAGAAAGGATCAATCAAGCCTACTAGAGAAAGAAAAACTCCCCACCCCCTGCAAGAACTGAAGAAAACCTACAATATATACAACAAATTTATGTAGAAGTTTCAAAAAGAGTAGAAGCAGAAATGAGAGAAGATGATTTACAGAAAGAAAAAGAAAAAAGAATGAGAAAGAAAAAGGTGACATTTGCCAGTAATAATTCTTTCCATGTCTTAGAGGAAATGCCTGAGGAAATAAGCTCAGAACTACAATGGTCAGAGATAGCAGCTATAACTGATGGGGATACAAATACTGGCAACCAACCAGATTGCAGTACAGCAAAACAGAAAGCTAAATTGAAGGAACGGGAAAAAGGACAGGCCACTATTGAAGTCAGAAGAAGTGGGAGATTGAACAAGCAAGGGCAGAGACCTACAAGGGTTCAAGAGATACAGGAAACTCATACTGATGACAATGAGGATAGGGGTGTGTAGAAAAATCCGAAACTGAAAACACGACACGAAAACACGACAACAAGACACGAAAAAACCCGAAACCGAAAAAACACGACACGAAAATGACACGAACCGAGAAAACACGGTTATAAACGGTTCGTGTTCGTATCGGGAAAATCACATTGTCGGATACCCGACACGAACCGTTTATTTTTTTTTTAAATTTATACTACGGTAATTTACTACAAATATATAGACAATCCCTGAAATATCATTAAAGCCCGTTATAATTTTATTTTTGCAGTTGCACAACTGCAAAAATAAAATTTTATTTTTGCACCTTATACTATTTACGAAGAGAATCATAATAAGAGATACCACATAGATAACCTATACGGGGTTTGAACCCGCATCTTTGTGCGTAGGCACATTGCTCTCCCATTTTGAGCTAATAGGCTTTAGTGTAAAACTTCAAAAGGCTTAAGCAGGACAATGTGGAAAAGATAAACAAAGACTATTACATATTTAGATCAAGTATCATTGAATAACAAGCAACATTGAAAAGATGTTTTAAAAGAAGCATGAAGGATCAATGTAAGGGATTGAACAAAGCAATTTGCACTTCACATAATCTTTACGAGCAGCGGAGAAATCCAATTGCGTGACCACCATTCGTAAACCTTAAAAGCCAACAAAAAAACTCCCTAACAATGCTCATTACAGCCCAAACAATAACCCCTAACAGCTCTAAAAGACTGCACAAAAGTCTAACCAAAAAGATAATAAACAGAAGCAATAAACAACCAATTTGCAAAGGGACAATCCCAAGACATCACTAATTCTTACCCCAATTCTGGTTGAACTGAGAGATGAATGAGTCAATTGTTTTCAGCCTTCAACTAACTCCAATTCAACTTTTATTCAATCAAAAGCAGCATGAATTTTGATCGAAAACAACCAGATAAACAAACATATATGACAGATAGGGAAAGGACGGAAAAAAAGAAGAGAAATTCGATGTGAGCTGGTACTCCAAATTAGTAGTAACTACTCATTAGGTAGTAGGCACAAATAAAAACATTAGAGATTTACTTATGCACTTTAGCTCCTTAGTTATTTATTTATGTCGACTTTTCAAGCATAAATGCACACCATGTGAGGACAATTACCAAACACGTACAGTCCTTCAAATGGTCCAATTCTAAAAATCCTAAGCTTGATTAATTAAGGAAGGGGAATGTTTTCTCTAGCTAGTGTTTACAAGATCATTGACTATTCATGGTAAATAAAAATGGGCAAAATCACAAATTAAATAAAGACTATTATCAGTCATTCAGTTCATTGCCTCATATGATTCATTTCTTCCAAATTTGATCTCATCAAGTCATCCAATCTAGTATGTAGTGAGACTGCTTCTTCCCCCCCCCCCCCCCTCAAAGGTGCAAAATAGGTTTCGCATACGTATACAACAACCAGAAACAATAAGTCAGTAATTATTGATGCAATCTTACTACAACACAAGGCTGAATCTTTGTAATCATATCAGTTTAATTACAAGCCCCATCAAAACACCAATCCGTATTTGTATTAAGAATTGAAACCCTTCTTTGTAATTTAGAGCATATGTAGTGCAATTAGAGGAACATATAATTATTAGTCTACCCTTATAATGCCAAAACACCATCAACAAGAGAAGAAATCACAATACAAGATTTGTAAAAAAAATCAACATAAACAGAGGAGAAAGATGCACTTGAATTGAAGAGTAAAAAGCAAAAAAGGAACAACACTGCAAAAAATGACAGAAAAAGGAATAGCAGCAGCAAAAATGACCGAAAATACAACAGCAGACAACATTGCAGTTCATCTACAAATCAAGGTCATCTAACAACAAAATCGATTTCAATTTTGTGTATATATTAAAGAAGAAATATTCAAGTGATTCAACATTCGAATTAACAATGCAGGTGAACTCGAACATCAAATTAGATTCCGAAATACAAATCGAAATCAAAAGCCGAAAAGATAAATTAAAATCAGAAAGAAATTTCTCCAGGTGAATAGATGGCCAAATCACCACATCCGAAAATCAATAATTGACGGCCAAATCACCATCACATTAATGGAAAGACATGGCCAAATCACTCAACAAATTATGTAAAGAGCAAACAGCAAAGCCAGAAAAATCAAAATTTCGCCCCAAATTTAAAACCCTAACCCTAGAGTAGCCATTGGAGCGCCAATAGAAGGTAAGGCGGGGAGGAAGAAGGGATAGGATGAACCTGGGGTCAGCAGAGGATCGAAGAAGTCATTGCTGCCTTTGCGAAATCGCCGCAGTCGCTGCTCTTCTCTAGCGAAAGCGTCTCCCTCAACTGCTAAGTAAAATCGCCGCCAAACGGCCAAAAGCCTAAAAAATGCAGCGTTTCAAATTTTACACCTTAAGCCAAATTTTACACCCTAAGGATATTTTACATTTGAACCATTGCATATATATATATTTACACACGCATACATGTATACTTTTTGTAAACCCACCCGAAAGGGTTGCTATCATTGGAATCGGGTTGGAGCTCTAGCGTCCGGAATCGGGTTTGACTTGGGTCAAGGTGATGTATATTGAGACAACTCCATGATCTGAAAATTTCCTTGGAATATCGTCTTCCCTGACCACAAGGTCGATCTCCTGATGTACCGATGACTAATGGTGCCACTACTTGATTTCGGTTCTTAGTCTATGTTGTTCCCAACATGCTAGGATTAGATTCTCTTGTTCGTCCGTAATTGTGTGCTTGCCACTGTTTGTATTGTACATTTTTTTTTCATCTTACATTATACGTTTGACGATTCGTCATATGTTAACTTTGTCGACCTCTCGAGATACCAGATATGTCTCCGAATAGATTTTCTAATAAAAGTAAAGATTGTTTTGCTCTTTCCCACTTGTGCTATATTCGTTCTAAAATTCGTTTCTTATTCCTTTACACGTTAGGATATTCTTCCTCTTTAACTTTATGAGATTTTAAACTTTTTATTCCCCTGCAAAACAAAAATAATTAGTTTTAGAATCCAAATTTCGTGTAAGCACAAGACCATGGATATTGATGGCACGACCCTTCCTACCGGTCCCATTTTAAAACTCCGTAGTCCCTCAAAAAATATACAGAGAAAAAACTAGGACTTCAGATGCAGGGGCTCCTCTTCTCTTCCTAGCACCTCCAACCCAAATTCTTCCAATCCCCCCCCCCTCCCCCTCATCCTCCCCCTCCCCCTCCCCAAAGCACCACTCCTACCACTAATCCCTTACCCCCTTCCATTACTGGTAACCCTGCTATCAGCTCCTCCATTTCCACAATTGCCCCTTCTAGCTCAAATCCCCTACTGGATTCCCCCCCCCCCCTCCTCTGCTACCCACTCCAAATCCTGAACACAGTATACATAGCCCCCACAAATACAGAACCTCCTCCAGGTCTGCAAAAAAAACCTCTCCCTCTGGATTCAAATCTACCATGACCAATGTTAGATCCTCACTTTTCTCCTCTATAGAAAGGATCAATCAAGCCTACTAGAGAAAGAAAAACTCCCCACCCCCTGCAAGAACTGAAGAAAACCTACAAGATATACAACAAATTTATATAGAAGTTTCAAAAAGAGTAGAAGCAGAAATGAGAGAAGATGATTTACAGAAAGAAAAAGAAAAAAGAATGAGAAAGAAAAAGGTGACATTTGCCAGTAATAATTCTTTCCATGTCTTAGAGGAAATGCCTGAGGAAATAAGCTCAGAACTACAAGGGTCAGAGATAGCAGCTATAACTGATGGGGATACAAATACTGGCAACCAACCAGATTGCAGTACAGCAAAACAGAAAACTAAATTGAAGGAACGGGAAAAAGGACAGGCCACTATTCAAGTCAGAAGAAGTGGGAGATTGAACAAGCAAGGGCAGAGACCTACAAGGGTTCAAGAGATACAGGAAACTCATACTGATGACAATGAGGATAGGGGTGTGTAGAAAAATCCGAAACTGAAAACACGACACGAAAACACGACAACACGACACGAAAAAACCCGAAACTGAAAAAACACGACACGAAAATGACACGAACCGAGAAAACACGGTTATAAACGGTTCGTGTTCGGATCGGGAAAATCACATTGTCGCATACCCGACACGAACCGTTTATTTTTTTTTTAAATTTATACTACGGTAATTTACTACAAATATATAGACAATCCCTGAAATATCATTAAAGCCCGCTAGCACAACTGGTAATTGGGCCTATCTCATCTGAATTTGTCCGCCTGACCCATCAACCCAAGTTCGAGGCTTGATGCTGGCATTTTTTTTCCTCCCATTCTCGCCCCCACTTTTCTTTTTTAATGGCCAAAACTTATCAGTAAACAAACCCTAAAGTATCTCTCAGCCGACATCTTCTTCTCTTCGTTTACCCAGTCCACAAAACTCTCTCTCTCTCTCTTCTTCTCTTCTCCACTTCGATCTCCTGCGCCGACATCTTCTTCTCTTCGTTTACTCAGTCCACACAACTCTCTCTCTCTTCTTCTCTTCTCCACTTCGATCTCCTGCCAGCCCACAGGCCAGGCCACTTCCGTTCTCTTCAATGTCCACTTCTCCTGCGCGCCCACAGTCCACAATCGATAGTGTTGGATCTCAATCTCTTATTCTCGAAAATACTCTCAATCTCCTCGAATTTGGTTGCATCTGTTCTCTTCTGTCTTCTATAATCGATATCGATCTATTGTAGTTCGAAAATTTAAATATGATTTTTTTTTTTAGTTTGAATCCATTGCATCCATTCGAAATTTCGGACATGAATCTATTGCATCCATTCTCTTCTCATTCTTCTGTCTTCTATAATCTATTGCATTTTTGTTCGAATTCGGAGCTATTGCTGCACATGAATTCAGATCTGGTTGCATCCAATCTCTTCTGTCATACATAATCTACTGGATTTATTATCTGTATGACGGGTATGTAACGGCAACGGAAACACACCTTTCTTTCTTCATGTTTTTAGATGGTTCGTATCGGATACCCACCGATCCGACACGGATCCGATTAGTTTAACCGTGTCGGGTACCCGACTTAAAATGGTTCGGATACGGTTCAGACATTTTGGGTTAAATGGTTTCGGGTACCCGACACGATTATCCGGTTCGTGTCGGGTACCCGGATATGCCCACCCCTAAATGAGGAGGATGAGGAGATGGATAATGAAGAAAGAGAAAAGAAGGAAACTGTGGTAGCTCTTAACTACTGGCCAGTTCATAATGTAGAAGGTCAACAAGCCACAGAAGAAGGGCCTAGCACCCTTCTGAAAAGGAATAAATGATAGTAGCTTCATGGAATGTAAGGGGGTTCAACAACACCTCCAAGCATAAAGCTGTTATTAAGTTCCTGAGAGAGAGAAATATTTGCTTCTTAGGTATTGTTGAAACAAAACTTGACCTCCCCAAACTTCAGTCTATCATGAACAAAAGTTTTCCCCAGTGGAGCTTCACTCATAATTTTGACCAAAGCAATGCAGGAAGAATTGTTATCCTATGGGATTCTCAGAGAGTTGTTTTCAATCCCAGGAGAATTACTGATCAACTCATTTGTGGGAACCTTCAATGCAAAATCACTGGTAAGAGTTTTGAAATGGCTCAAGTATATGGGCTACATACCATTGTCAAGAGGAGAAGCATGTTGAGAAGCCTGGCTGATGAAATAGAGCACTCTAATTCACCTTGGTTGGTACAAGGTGATTTTAATGCAATTATGAGATCTTGTGTAAGGAAGAACGGTGCTATTGTGACTGCCTATGAAACCTCTAATTTGTGGGAACTATGTGCTCAGTTGGATCTTCATGATTCTATCAGTGATGGCTTAGATCACACTTGGTTCAAAGGTACAAAATCCACAAAAATAGACCGTGTGATGGTTAATGGATGCTGGGATACCCTAAGCCTCTACTGCAAAGCTACCTTCATCATTCCAAAGTCCTTCTGTGAACATTACCAAGTTCTGGTGGAAATATTAGAACAGCAGAGAAGTAGGAAACCTCCCTTCAAATTCTTCAACATGTGGTGCCAAAGTGATAACTTCCAACAAACTGTCCAGGATAACTGGATGCATCACAGACATGGTTCTCACCAATACCTCCTATGCAAGAAGCTTCAAAATAAAAAAAAAAACCACTCCAAGCCTTGAACAAAGACCAGTTCTCAAACATAAGCACTAGAGCAAAAAATGCATAGATGGATTATGAAAAAGCTTTTATGGAGTTTAGAAATGATACTGGCTCTCAAATTTTAGCCCATGCCATGGAAACTGCCAAGAAGAATGCCACTAGACTAAAAGAGACTGAGTTCAAATTCCTGTCACAGCTTGCCAAAACCAAACATACCTTTGACGGTGATAAATGTAATGCCTAGTTTCATGGTGTCATGAAGAAAAACATGAAAAGAAATCATGTTAGCTCTTTGATAAAAGAGAATGGGATGGAAACCATGTCTCAAGCAGAGGTTGCTGATGAATTTGTGAACTTCTACACTAGATTGCTTGGAACTGAGAAACAAACTTCAGCTCTTGATGCTAGGCTTGTGAGAGATGGTGGTGCTATATTAAAGCTGGACAGTCACCCTCAACTTACTAGAGCTGTTACCCCTGAAGAAATCAAAACTGCTCTATGGAATATTGGTGATGACAAATCTCTTGGGCCAGATGGTTACAATTCTAAATTTTTCAAAGATACTTGGTCTACAACTGGCTCCCAATTAACCAATGCTCTCCAGGAATTCTTCTATTCTGGCCAACTCATCAAACAAGCCAACCATACTTCCATAGCCTTGATTGCCAAAACATCAAACCCTAAATCAGTAGGTGATTTTAGGCTTATCTCATGCTGCAACATTTCCTACAAGATTATCACAAAAATCTTAGCATCCAGACTCCCCCCTTACTGAAAACCATCATTTCACCATCTCAGATTGGGTTCATTGAAGGCAGAGTTATGAATGAAAATATTTTGCTTCTACAGGAACTGATAAGAAGATACACGAGAAAAAGAATAAGCCCTAGGTGCATCTTGAATTTAGATTTAAAGAAAGCCTATGACACAATCTCATGGAGCTTTATAAAACAGATGCTATATCACCTGAACTTTCCTCCTCTGTTTACTCACTGGATTCTTGAATGCATTTGTTCTCCTTCCTATTCCATTAGTATTAATGGTTCTTTGCAGAGGTTTTTTCATGGAAAAAGAGGGTTAAGACAAGGTGACCCTATATCACCTCTAATTTTTGTCCTATCTGTTGATTATCTTTCCAGAATTCTAAGATGTAGGACTAGATTACCTGGATTTAAATTTCATCCAAAATGTGAATATTTACAAATATCCCATCTTGCATATGCTGATGACATATTATTAATGTCTAGAGGGGATAAAAACTCAATGACTATTCTACTGGATGCTCTTAAACATTTTTCTGAGGTTTCAGGTTTAGAGATCAGCCCCACCAAATCCTCCTATTTCATAGCAGGGGCTAAAGAAGAAGATAAGGAATTCCTTGCGGCAAGATCAGGATTCTCTCAAGGAACATTCCCCTTTAGATACCTTGGCATTCCCATCTCTTCTGGGAAACTTATTGTCTCACAGTTTTCTCCATTCCTTGACAAAATCCTAGCAAACATCAATTACTGGAATTCAAAAAATCTCTCATATGCTGGGAAGGTTGAACTTATCAAGTTTGTTTTACAAGGTATAAGTGCATTTTGGTTTTCTATCCTCCCTTCCCCCTCCACTCTTATTAACAAAATCAATAGTCTTTGTGCTAAATTCCTATGGAAGTCACATAGAATCAAATGGAAGGATGTTTGCTTACCAAAAGTGGAGGGGGGTTTAGGTCTGAAAGATTTAAAAATATGGAATAATGCTTTTATATCTAGAATGTTATAGGATTTTGAAAGGAAAAAAGATACTCTTTGGATTAGGTGGGTTCACAATCACTATCTTCAACAAGAAAATACATGGAACTGGGAAGTGCATGACAAAAACGATTCTCCCTTGATTAAAAAATTTTTGTCTATCAGGAATGATATTCTAACATCTGCAGGTACTGCACAAGAGGCCACTATTCTTCTCAACAGCTGGGCACAGGGTGGAATTTTCAATATCCAATCAGCTTATGATCATTTCAGAAGAAGAGCTCCCAAACCTCCTTGGGCCACTGTGGTTAAGGACAGTGCAATTGTACCTAAACATGCTTTCATTTTATAGCTTGCAGCAAAGGGAAGACTAGCCACAAATGACTTGCTCAAATTCGGGGAAGTGGACCAAAACTGTCACTTTTGTAACCAATATCAGGAATCCCATCTACACTTATTTTTTGCTTGTACTTTTTCTCGAAATGTTTGGTCGCAGGTGAAGGCTTGCCTTGGACTGTGGAGAGGAATGAGCACCCTAAGAAGTGGCCTCAAATGGCTTAAGAAAGAAGCAGAAGGAAAGGGATGGAGCTCTAAAGCTAAAAGATCAACACTGGCAGCCACTGTGTACTTCATTTGAAAATCAAGAAATGAGAAAGTATTTGAGAACTCAAGCAAAAGTGTAGAGGAGATTGTGCACATGGTTAAGCTACACGTCTACAAAGCCCTTTCACATGATTTTGGCATGCAATTCAGACTAGCTTCAACTCTACAAGGCGGGCTAATTCAGGCTACAAGATAACCCAACTAGCTACTGTTTCTGGTGGGATTATTGAACTCTAGGAAGGTTGTTCCCTATAATGTAATTTTGCTCCTATTTCATACCTTCCATAGCCTAGATATCCAAAGGCTTACATGCCCGGATGTGCACTACATTTTCATATCTTCCATTCGAGCTTAGCCTATTGTTTTGGTGTGCTAGTTAGTGAGTTTGTAAATCCCCTGATGGCCTAGCCAAAGGGGGGTTTATGCTCTCACAATTCTAGGGGGTAGGCCCGACTTCTAATTACTTTGGCTTGAAGAGACATGGGGTTACCCCGAGCCCTAGGCTCAACACACCCATAGATTGGAACAACTTAATTGTTCCATGATTTTGGTAGCCTCGATATAGTGACCTACATCACTAAACCACACTTTTGTACTATCTAATTATTTCTTCTCTTGCAATATATTAACCTTTAAAATCAAAAAAAAAAAAAAAAAACTCTGCAGTGAAAACGACATAGGGTTCGTATGAGACGGTATTAATAGATTTACTAAAATCATAAAAAGGTAAAATTTATAAATTGTTGGCAAAAGTGGTTAAATATTTAAATAACAAGACAATCTCCGTATAGAGCGAAAAACAGTTTATTTGTAAAAAGTTGAATTTTTTTGATTTTTATTAGGGGTATTGTGGTACTTTCAAACTAAATATGATAAAAGAAAAGGGGTAAAATATTATGGGTGTTGATACATACACCGCAAATTCAGATTAAGGATTTGCACGTCGTTAAGGACGTCCAAGTGTGGGACTGTGCACGTCCACTAGGAGACCATTTGCACGTCCTTAACAACGTGCATGCACGTCTTTAAGGATGTGCAATATATGCACGTTGTTAAGGACGTGCAAACCCTAGTCAAGGTTTCACGTTTAGGGTTTAGGGTTTCCGAGGGTTTTGTATTGTTAATTGAAAAAATTGAAGTGTTTAGCTAGTGGAGTTGAAGGATTTAGGGTCTAATTAAATGGAAAGCAATAATTGTTAAGGTTTTCATTCGGATAATATGCGAATAATGTTACAGGGAATGGAAAAAAAAGGTTTACATCCATAATTTTAATAAACTGGTGGAATAAAATCTAAGAAAATAGCAAAGGGCGACCAGACTCGATACGTAAGGCTCGAAATCTCTCAAACTGAGCTTGAAACGGAGCATCCCATCCTTCGATGCTCGGTTGACGATGTGCGATCCATTCTGGCGGAGGCGGCAGAATTGGAGCGTTAGGACGCAACCAGATCTATGAGAATGGAAAATTAGAGTTAGAGTATTGACATATATATGAAAAGCAAGAATAGGTAATATAAAAAGACGTTTGAAGTCGTACCGCAGAAAAATGGTATTGGTTTCCGATGCAGGCTAAACCAAGGGTTGTTGATTGAGGGTTGTTAGCCGGTGTGGGTGAGGTCATTGGGAGACATGTGAACGAATGATGCCAAGCTAGGACGACGAGAATAATCTGATATATTGTTGCAAATACTAAACCCATGATGGGTAGCTCAATCCACCGTCTCCTATCACCATGCACAGATCCCGCCCATCTCTGGTTGTTGACGAACTGCTGGAATGGGTACCCTCCCATATAACAACCGGCGTACAGATCAGCGTGATCCTGCATGTGATTGCACGTTAACGCTTTCAGTTCCGGGAAAGCAGACTCGCCGATCGGTGATGTCAAACCTGCCAACGCACGGTAGCCACAATGACCATTTCCAATTGTGTCCCTCACACCCTCAATATGCCCGAGCATGAAGGGATCAACGTTATTTCGATCCCAGTTGAACCCTCCGATATATCATCACATCCACGTCGAGCTGAGGTCGCTTGTGGACGATGTGGAGCAACATTTCGAGCAGCACGTGCTTTTTCTCTCTTAAATCATTCCCTTAACTCCTCGTATGGCAACGGGTTGGTTCTGCAGGCATTCCTCGACCCCCGAGGCCTCCCCTTCCTTCAGACGCTTGCAGATGAGGGTGGGTGCAGCTCATCATCGCATACATCATTGGAAGCCGTGTGTGAAGATGACAGCTCATACGTGATAGAGGATTTTCAGTCGCCTTAAATCCTATCAAATAAATCCGACTAACCTAACTAATGTAGTTTGGCAAGTACGGGTCGATCCCACAGAGAGTCTATGATTTGTATGCAAGTCAAGTGCTCTAAATAAGAACTAAAGAAACAAAGAGGGGGGTTTTGATGGTTTGAACTAACTAAGCAACAATAGTAAGCAAAACAATAAGTAAAAAAGATTAAGTGAATGAATATGAGAGAATAGCTCAGGTCAATCAATCTCAGCAATCAGGTTTGTTCATTGATCATCGAAATCGAATAGATAACTTCCTCTTGAACACTTTGTTGTGGAAAGACTAGGTCTTTTGAATCCAATTCCTTATCGAAATTAGTTAACAGGACAACCAGACCCTGAAAACCCTAATTATCAAACAACCTTGAAACTATCAAGATTCAATTCAATAATCGATTTAGCTTAAAGGAAATCAACAAAGACAATCGACACGCACAACCAGCTATTGCATCAATTGCAAATCAATTCTTTATACAAATCCCTAAATCAACCAGTTTCAGAGATTCATACTTTGCTACACAATAATATAGATAATTCAACCAGAAATTACATATATCTAGCTATAGATTATCATGAAAAGACATCAGTTGATCAGATTAACGGAAATTCCCGAAAACCCTAAACAATCTAAGCAAAGAATTGATAATATTGAACGAAGAGTATTAAGAACGGAAATCTCACAATGAAATAAAAAACCTGAAGCTTCGATTAATTTCCCCGAGCAAAGAGATTAGTTGTTCATAATCGAGAAAATAGAAAAATAAGAAAGAAGCTCCATACCACAAACTCTGTTCGTTGTCCTCGTACCTCTGTCTTATCTTTTTCTAACCTAATGATCATATTCTTCCTCCTACTAAAAATTATAAATCTTTACTAACTACACCTAAAACCGGCCCAAGCATGTGGCCCACAAACCAGAACGCACTTCGCCAAATAACTTGGGTGGAACACAAATAACTCGGCCAAGTTCTTTTGCCCAAACCGAGTTTCATCCAGCAGCCACATTTGAAGTCCCGATTTCGCTGTTTTCAAGGCTGAATTTGGAAAAGTCGTAAACACGAAAGTTGTAGGTCTTCGAATCCTCTTTCCAAGAAGTATAAGTACGCCCCGGTCCGATAACTACAGCCTTCGTACGACTCGTTTGAGTGCAGCGTCGCCAGCTTGGACAGCTCCAATCAATTCTTCATAATTAGCTCATCTCCTCGGCTCTTGTGCTCTTCTATTTTCGTCAAATCTTTGAGCATTGGCTCGAGCTTAGCTCCACCTTTCCACAATCACCTGAAATCATGCACAAACCTCGTAGATTCCGACTCAAATTGAAACATAATAAAAACACGAAAACTACTCTAAACTCATGCATTTTACCATACCTAAACCTATCTAAATGCTTATATTAACACTACCTAAATGTGTCTCATCAAACTCCCCCACACTTAAACCTTTCTTGTCCTAAAGAAAACAAAACCAATCCAATCACACATCCCACAAATACACTCTTCATGCATTCATCTCGTCAAAACACAATCCAAACCAAATAGGAAGCAAAAGACAATAATCAACATCCTCACATGTATTTGAGAAACTCAAAGGCTTAGGCACATTTCAATCCAACCTCACCGGGCATATAAAGTGTTTCACTCATCGCTCTAGTGTTTAGGCTAAGTCTGTTCTGCTCAAACTCAATCCAATGCAACTAATCTACATGAAAATTGAAATCCACATCACAATCTCCACCGTGAGTGACATTACAAGCAATAATCATCCTGAGGTCTTGTAAGGGTTGTAATGGGGCTCGGTAAGAAAATCAAGGTAGGGAAAGATTTAGGCTTTGTGGTGCTAAAAATCTGGGAAAAAGAGATCTCAACTACAACCGGAAAAACACTCACAACCAAACATTTCTTCAACCAAAAGAATTCAAACTTTAACTCCATCCACAAATAAAAACTTAAGCACAACTCTTGTTAACCAACTCACTCTTTGTTAATTCTTTTCTCTCTTGATTTTTCAATGATTTTTCTTCTTCTCTTTTCTTGATTTTTTTTTCTTTTATGATTTTTCCTAGACTTTTACTCCTAAGTGAATTTTATCCTCCTTAGACCCCGAGTATTAAGCACAATAATCATCCATATGAAGCTCAAAAAGAATACATCAACCATACATAACTTCCAAATGCTCAAAATACTCCACTAATACACATTTTCACCAATCTTCTCCCTAATTCCCGGATAGGGTAAGGCTAAAATCGGCTAAAAGACATTTTGTGGGGCTAACAAAAATGGGCTAAAAAGCTCAAATTTGGCTTCAAGCAAGGATACTATGTAAGGTGGGAAGGGAATAACATGGCTAACAAAAGATTAATGCCTCGCTGGGAGGGCTGCTATGGTTGGAGATGCTCGGCGCCGGCGCGCCTGGTGTTGGCTGCGATGGGTTCGCTGTCGCTCGGGGAAGACACGGGCACGCCTGAAGACACGCTTCTTCTTTCCGCCTTTTTTTTTTTTAGAAATCACAAATAGCTCGGGTGAGGTTTTAAATAAACTCGACCGAGTTATTTTCCCACCCGACATCCTTCTCAGATTCCTGTCCGCCACTCGGGTTGGCCAAGGAACTCGACCGAGTAGTTCACCCGAGTAACCTACTGTAATTCCCTTTCTTTTGGACGTCTCTTTTTTTTTTTCTTCCGAAATCTACATGTTATCATTTCGGAGACGCAAAAATACTAGAAAAATAATTGAAAAAAAATAACAAATAAAATAAAAACTACCTAACAAAAATTATGAAAAATGATAATATGAAATACTAACCTTGGGTTACCTCCCAAAAAGTGTCATTGGTTAACGTCATAGACTCGACGTTTTGATTGTCCATTTAAGACTCACTCGGACATCGTCAGTGCCCTCAGTAGCAAATCAAACTCTTGTGCACACCATCTAGGTAGACTAGCACTACATACGAATAAGTTAAAATCAAAGTATGTCATCAACTCCTCATATGCCCGAGCCTGACTCCCCGCCGCGGGTATGTAGAACCACCAATTCAGTTCCATTGGCGGTATGTCGAAATAATGAGCCCAAGGATCGACATAATCACCGACATTCTCACCATTGTAGAGGATATCAATTCTTTGCTTAGAAGCCACAGAAATCAGCTCCGGACTTGGTTCCTTGATATGAGAGCTTGAGACAATCTCATTGAATGAAGGAGACAATAAATCACATGGGATCTCATGCGTCGACTCATGACACTCCATGTTAGGAAGTAGTGTACTCTCCTCTTGATCGCCGAAGAAACTGTCATCGTCTGCGAACATATCCTCCTCCGCCAAAACATTATCATGCTCATAGCTCAAGGGTAGGGGAGGCAGCGGAGTAGACTTGGATGAACTCAATGAGGGGGGAATAGGAAGCGCACACTCACATTTATCTTCATGGCTCCCTCAGCTTCCCTCGAGTGTGACAAACAAGTCATTGCAACTCCCTAGGGTATTCATGGTGAGCCTCTCTATCGGGTTAACCACCGGTTTAGACGGTAGTTCACCCACTTCACATGCTAGAATATCATTCCCCACTTGGACCATTCGGTGCACTCGTTCATCTAGTTCAACGATCTGCTGACACAATTGCTCATTCTCCTCGTAGGAGGCCATGAATAGCTCCTCCGAAGGTGCGTCAAAGTAATCAATTGGTTGAGGTTCTTGGGCAAAGGACACTTCCTGCAAGGCCTGATGACCCATGTAGCAGATAAGTTCCCAAATTCCCACCAAACCTAACCGTGCTAGACTTCCGCCGCTCATGTATATAGCATGCGCCTTTGTCTCAGCAGTCATTCCCTCTACAACGCAGACAACCATATCTCGCAAACTATCGTGGAAACCCCGCACATTGCGGATGTCCACACACCTCTGCAACCTAGTGAGATATAGGTGAAAGTTTTCACCTTCGAACTGCAATAATCTCAACATCTTAAACTGTTAGTAGCATATGTACTGCGAACCGTAAGATAGGTTCACAACAAAAGTTAGTAGCTAAATTAACACACAAGACAAACACACAAATAACAACTTGACTCCCCGGCAACGGCGCCAAATTTGATAGAGGATTTTCAGTCGCCTTAAATCCTATCAAATAAATCCGACTAACCTAACTAATGTAGTTTGGAAAGTACGGGTCGATCCCACAGAGAGTCTATGATTTGTATGCAAGTCAAGTGCTCTAAATAAGAACTAAAGAAACAAAGAGGGGGGTTTTGATGGTTTGAACTAACTAAGCAACAATAGTAAGCAAAACAATAAGTAAAACAGATTAAGTGAATGAATATGAGAGAATAGCTCAGGTCAATCAATCTCAGCAATCAGGTTTGTTCATTGATCATCGAAATCGAATAGATAACTTCCTCTTGAACACTTTGTTGTGGAAAGACTAGGTCTTTTGAATCCAATTCCTTATCGAAATTAGTTAACAGGACAACCAGACCCTGAAAACCCTAATTATCAAACAACCTTGAAACTATCAAGATTCAATTCAATAATCGATTTAGCTTAAAGGAAATCAAGAAACACAATCGACACGCACAACCAGTTATTGCATCAATTGCAAATCAATTCTTTATACAAATCCCTAAATCAACCAGTTTCAGAGATTCATACTTTGCTACACAATAATATAGATAATTCAACCAGAAATTACATATATCTAGCTATAGATTATCATGAAAAGACATCAGTTGATCAGACTAACGGAAATTCACGAAAACCCTAAACAATCTAAGCAAAGAATTGATAATATTGAACGAAGAGTATTAAGAACGGAAATCTCACAATGAAATAAAAAACCTGAAGCTTCGATTAATTTCCCCGAGCAAAGAGATTAGTTGTTCATAATCGAGAAAATAGAAAAATAAGAAAGAAGCTCCATACCACAAACTCTGTTCGTTGTCCTCGTACCTCTGTCTTATCTTTTTCTAACCTAATGATCATATTCTTCCTCCTACTAAAAATTATAAATCTTTACTAACTACACCTAAAACCGGCCCAAGCATGTGGCCCACAAACCAGAACGCACTTCGCCAAATAACTTGGGTGGAACACAAATAACTCGGCCAAGTTCTTTTGCCCAAACCGAGTATCATCTAGCAGCCACATTTGAAGTCCCGATTTCGCTGTTCTCAAGGCTGAATTTGGAAAAGTCGTAAACACGAAAGTTGTAGGTCTTCGAATCCTTTTTCCAACAAGTATAAGTACGCTCCGGTCCGATAACTACAACCTTCGTACAACTCGTTTGAGTGCAGCGTCGCCAGCTTGGACAGCTCCAATCAATTCTTCATAATTAGCTCATCTCCTCGGCTCTCATGCTCTTCTATTTTCGTCAAATCTTTGAGCATTGGCTCGAGCTTAGCTCCACCTTTCCACAATCACCTGAAATCATGCACAAACCTCGTAGATTCCGACTCAAATTGAAACATAATAAAAACACGAAAACTACTCTAAACTCATGCATTTTACCATACCTAAACCTATCTAAATGCTTATATTAACACTACCTAAATGTGTCTCATCAATACGGTAGTGGGGTGTCGTCGATGTCAGTCCATGACAAATCCATCCAGAACGGGTGGATGTCGTCGGCGGGTATCGAAGTACCGGAGTTGAAGTATGCCTGAATCTCATGGACACAAGGGATCCCGTAACAAACCCTCCAATGTCCGTCCGTGCATTCCGGAGGAACCTTTTGGTTCACGGCATCCTGCCACATCTGGTACAGATAATCGAAGCAATTTTTGGAGATTAATGTCTTTAGCTCATCAAAAAGGTTGACTTTATATGTCGTTGTTGGCCATTTGAAGTGGTCGATCTCCAAAGCAGTTTGCAGCTCATGCAGTTGACAATCGTTGACTCTATGGATTGCATCGATCACGATGCGAAAGTCACCAGTCGATGAGTGTAGTGCCTCCTTCAGAACCTTGTGTTGACCCTCAACTCTGTACACATTGAAGTGCATACCACTAAATATTCGATGTTATATCATATTGTAATGAGAGATATGAAGTAAGGTTGTACCTGTTTGTTGTACGGGTGCCGAGATGGAAGACATTATCTATGTAGCATCGTACGATGCTCCTGCTGTATGGAGTCCACACCGTCTCTAAATACGCCACCACACCTAGGAATGGGTGCAATGTAGCGTGTAGCGCCCGATGACGTCGGTTGAATGATTCCTCCGACCTTGATTCGAACAACCCCCAACAGTTGCCCTTAAAGATGCCAACGTGGTTTAAATTCTTCGCGATCTTCAGAGTAGCTTCCTCGCACCTTCTTGGCACGTGTAACCAGCAAAGGAGATGCTGGACGTCGGGGAAGACAACATTCAGCACTGCCAAGAGACCTAGCTCCCGATTAGCCATGATAGCTTGAGGCTTAACCGTCCCAAGCAAGATCTGAAGCTGACGCAACACCCAGGCGATGTGTCTTCGTTCTCTTGCGACATGAAGGCATAGGTGATGTAGTAAGTATTGCTTGAGGGTGTGAACCCGAAAACCTCGCACAATTGAATCCCATATCTGCAAGTGTAAATGTATTAGATGTACAATATTTTATAATTGACTATATGTGTAATAATGTAATCGTAAATAAGTAACTTACGCATTTGTTTTGTACGTGCTGTCCAATACGATGACGTAATGGAACCTTCGGAGAAGCCGGATCCCATCAGGATGCGCCAGGAAGAGTTTGCTCAAGACGTTGTCGTCATCCGGATGTCGTCTGAAGTCGTAGTAGTACCCTCTTTCCTGCAGACGGTGCATGGTATCTTGGGTCATCGTCCGACTACCTCTTTCTTCGACGACCATCATGTTGAGCGTGTTGGTAAGGGTCTTCCTTGACGTGACGGTGGTCTCATCCAGCTGCCTCAATCCGTACCCAATGGATTTTTGAGGGGTGCCAATTTCCTTCATCCATCTAGCCATCTTCTTTTCCCTCTCTATCGTCTGCCCGACGATGGCGTGACCCTTCAAGCTCGGTGGAAGCCCGTGGTTATGAACACCGTGTGTTACCGTCATAACCCAGTGACCCGGGGGAGATTCGTGCCCGTGTAGAGAGAATGGACATCCGTTGATCTTCGACTGCGCGCTCCGGAGCTTCCTCCCACATGGTCGGTACTCCCCATACTGCTCGCAAGCAAGGAGAACCCCGCCTGGACGGTTCGACGCCCCCGTCCAAGACCGCTTGATTACTAAAATCATGCAGTGTCTTAGACCCAAGTCCTTGAAATGCGTAACCATTTCGTTATGGTCATTCCAATCCTTTGGGTCCGAGAACTCGGGTGTGAAGTCTCGAAACTGTAATATATGACTCGAAATATAAACAAAAAGCAAAGCATATGGAATAATTAAACTATACGAAACGTATCTATACCCGGCAAATAGGGAGACGACGATTGCCTTGCGACTCGGCCATATCGAACTACGTGGGACATTGTTTGGTTTTGGATGGGGCGGATTCAACCTATTTCGCTCCGCTTCAAATAGGTAGGGTAGGCGTCAAAAGAACGCATATGATGCACATCGTTAACGACGTGCAATATGCACGTCTATAAGGACGTGCACCTTTGCACGTCCATAAAGACTTGCAAACCCTAACCCGAGGGTAGGCGGAACAACCCTCCCGCCCTAGCCAAACCTAACTACCCTTCAACGTTTTCGTTCTTGACGTTTTCGTTTTCTATGACTTTATAATTCGCTATATTTATTCAAGATAGAAAAATAGAGATAGATACGAAAACCGTAATAGATAGATACTACAAAAGCTGTAAACGTATACAAGTAAATCAATGTCCAACTGGGTTACGTACAGCCTCATCCAAAATCTCCGTCACCTCGTCTAACAGCTGATCGATGTGAGGGTCGGTAGCCAAGGCCCTCCAATAGCCCTCTAGCTCATGCAATTGGGCCGCCACCGCCGGAGGTATAATAGGGGGATGAGGCAGGTCCACCCATGGATCCAAGCCGATCGGGTGGACGGGCGCCAGAGGGTCCGGATGGGGTGGCGTGGTCAGCAGGATGTACGGCCGGCTCTGCGAGGCGTACCAAGCCAGGTAATCTGCAGTGACACCAGCCTGACAATCCTCGCTGGTGCGTCTGTGATCGGTCAGCCTATAGAAGCGACCCTCGTCCATGAAGTCCTGCCACATGTTGTGCCAAGCGTCAAACACGGCGACGTAATTGGGCTGCAAGGCGGCGCCGCGGGTGAACCTACTCGGTTGGATGATGGCCTGCGGGATCCCTTGCACACGTCCGAACTGGCGTAGGCACCTATCGGACATATATGGCTCATCCTCTCCGCAGAATGTGATGGTGCCCCGATAGGTGGATTGGCGGTACTCGCCGTCAAAGTCCATAGCACGCCTAAAGGGCATCCACTCCACCTATAATTAAAAAAATTAGGTGTAATTCACAATTACGAAATATAAGTCATAATTTAGAGATTTGAATACATACATCGGCGACGGTAAGGCAGTCGGCCTCTTCCTGCATCTCCTGAACCTTCTTGAGGTTGGCCGCTATGGTCCCACGACGAGCGGGCGCCTTCGGAGGGATGAACCTCGCATACCAGCGCCGATCGTACTTCCTAGTCGGATCGGTGGACAACTCGTCGCGGTAGCGAGGGAAGTACGCCCATATCCAAGCCTTGACACAAAATACAATATCGTTAACATATAATATAAATATTAGTAAAATATAATATGCCATTCAGCGGTCTCGTACTTGTAGAAGCGGTATGCAGCTATCCATACCCTTCGCACCTGCTCCATAAGCCTCGCCGAGGCCCCTGTAGAGACAGGCAAGGGCACCTGTAGCCCAAGCAATGGTATTTGTCCTCTCGATGTTCCAAACTAGGCCGAACATCTTCCATAAGATGCGGCTCTGCGACTTGTCCACAATCAAAGTCGCGCCGTTGGCGGTGGCGAGGTAACCGCTGTGTAGAAACCGACGTTGAGTAGGGTCATCCTCTGGCTGCCCCCCTCCCGTATGCATGTGGCATCGAATCTGCTTCGGATCAGCCGCGACATCAGGGTTATCAGCGGGCGCAGGGTTGAAGAGCGGGTCGTGTCTCGCAATACACTGATCCTTCAGCCAAGTAATTGGCGGGCTGCCAGCATGTCTGTATGAGCTCAGGGCCTGCTTGGTCAACTGGTAGTACTCAGCGATCGTGGGGATCATCTTCGCCGCATGTAGGTGTGACAAACACGGAAGACCCTCAATCCGTACCCCTAGGAGGTAGGCGACGTCGTGCAACATAATGGTCATCTCGCCCCACGGAAAATGGAAGGAGTTGGTCTCCGGGTGCCAATGCTCTATGAAAGCGGTGACCGCGTACTCGTCCACACCCTCCCAATGGAGGTCCCGCAGCTAGGGGAAGCCCGATGGAAGCAGATCCTTCCACCAGGTCCCCGGGCCCTCAAAGATATAGGAGTCAAACGGCTGCAGGTGAGTCGCCCGATGGTGGAACTTCAGCATAGGCAAATCCACAGTCGGTTCACTCCTCACCCGGTACGCTCGGTAGTGCCTGTAAGACACCAGCAGATCACCCGGCAGCAAGAATGGGTCGACCTGCGCAGGGATGGGCACGGGCACCGGCTGCTCTTGCCCCTCCTGCCTGTCGGGCTGCCCCTCCTGCCTGTCGGGCTGCCCCTCCTCCCTCCGCGACGTCAGGAAGCCTCGACGTCAGGAATGTTGTCATCCCGTCGCTGACCTCATCCGCAACGTCAGAAATGCTGTCATCGACCGAACCCAGAGAAACCATCGGTGGTATGTGTGTGGATGTAGAAGCCTCGACGTCGTGGGTGCCGGATGTAGATGCCTCGGGGATGGTGGGGGGTAGATGTGCAGGCGGTCTACCCATGTCGGCCCGTCAACCCGCAACTACATCTGTGACGCAGCTACTCAGTACCTTGGGGGGCTACAAAGAAGGTTGCAGCCCCATCGTCGCATCGCCAAAAGGATGGAAATCTGACAGACCCCCCAGAAGATGTCTAACTCGTCGGCCGGTGGGGTCCCCATCGACTGCTGGTAGCTCTCTACAGACATCAATATAGATCATCTACTGTTTGTGTCTGATCGTGAATGTCATGGGGTACACTCTCCTCCTCAATCTGACTGACCGTTGCCCGGTCGCCGACTCTACCTGGTCGGAGGGTATCATCCCCCCTCAAGAGCCTCCCTGCCGCTTGGTGTTATGAAATTTTAAGAACTAGTTCCTTTCTATTTAATACATTTTAATATATTTTAATCTTTTTTATTTTAATATCTTTTGTTGTATTTTAATATATCTTTTATTGTATTTTAATATATTTTAATGTTTTTTATTTTAATATTTTTAATGACTTTTATTATTATTCTAATGTCTTTTGATGTATTTCAATATATATTAATCGCTTTTAATGTCTTTTATTGTATTTTAATGTATTTTGATTGTATTTTAATATATTTTAATATTTTTTAATGTTTTTTATTTTAAAGTTTTTTAATGACTGTTATTATTATTCTAATGTCTTTTGATGTATTTTAATATATATTAATATATTTTAATGTTTTTTCATGACTTTTAATGTTATTCTAATGTCTTTTTATAGTGTTTGATTTTGAATATATTTTTTAATGTATTTTAATATTTTTTAATATAGTTTGTACATTTTTGTACAAACTATATTTGAAACTATAAAATATCATGAAACTATATTATAATCTATTAAACTATATAACAAATCATGAAACTATCAAATATAAAATATCAACATATAAAAAATCATAGAAACTGTATAATATCAATTACAATCTATCAAATTATATTATAAAATTATATTATAATCTATTAAACTATAGTATAAAACTAAATCAAATAAAATAAATAATTCAAATAGGGTCTGCGACTCCCGCTCCGACGCCGGCAAAGGAGAGACCTCCATATTCCGCCGCTTCCGCGGCGGTAATAGGGTCTGCGACTCCGGCTCCGACGCCGACACCACCACCTCCGGCTGATCGCCGACAGCTACCTCCATCGCCACCGCCTCTGTCTCCTCCACCGCCTCCGTCGCCAACGCCTCCGTCTCCTGCACCAGCATAGCCGCCACCTCCGCCACCTCTCCACCAGATCCGCCACCTCCTCCGCCAGATCCGCCAGATCTGCCACCTCCTCCGCCACCCTCCACCATCTCAGCCACCGCCTTCGCCCCACCACCCTCCTCAGTCTCCATCGCCACCGCCCCACCACCACCACCCCCTCCTGCAACTTCTCCTCCACAGGAACCTCCGCCTGGCTCTCCGCCTCCTCTCTCTCCGGTATCTCCATCTCTGTCTCGATCTCTCTCTCTCTCGACCTGTCTCTTTCTCTCTCTCAGGCTTCTCGTCTCGCCATCGTCGCTCTCTCTCTGGTTGCAGTCGATTGGGGACGATGGGGACGAATGGGCTCTTTTTTTCGATTTTAAGAAAATGTGCATTGCACGTCCTTAAGGATGTGCAATGCACGTTTACTTAAAAAAAAAGGACGTGCGTGCACGTAGCCACGCTTTGGGGGTTTCCACCCTTGCACGTCATTAACGACGTGCAAGCAGGTCATTAACGACGTGCATGCACGTCCTTAACAACGTGCGGATTTGCGGTGTATATATCCGAAACGAATATTATTTGTGTAAAATAAACACCCAAATAAGCAATGTTTTGTAGGTTTTTTTCAACACAATTTTTAGTTACTTTTGATCATCCATATAACCATAAATCTAGTTTTATTAAAAACACTCACTTTTACATATTTTTAAACAGCTTATTTTGACACCCATACACATCCATAGTGGAGCTGGGCAAATAGTGGGGGGCTGGACAAATAAAATGTCAATTTATTTTACAAACACAATAAACATAAAACGACTTATGGGTTTTCTGAATACACCGCTAATTTTTACTAGAATCACCGCTAATCTTCGCAACCTCCTGCGGCCCGAGCTCTACAACCCCTTGCGGATCTCCCCGAACATCGTGCCAAGCACATCCTAAAAGTCCATCGACAAAACATCCGCAAGACGTTGCGGAGAGAGGTCCGCATCCTAATGCGGAGTTCCCTAACTTGTATGTTGAAAAAAAAAATTCTCAAAATAGTTCCGCATCCTAATGCGTAACCGGACACAGAGTCGCAATCGGGTGCCGACTTAACTCCGTAAGGAGTTGTGGAGTTAACTCGACGTAAATGTTGTTTGGTACGTCGTCAAAAATATTCCGCAACAGGATGCGGATTTAACTCCGCAAGAAGTTGTGGAGATTAGCGGTGATTACAGTAAAAATTAACGGTGTATTTATTAATCACCTTAATTTAAAATGGGTAGAGTAGCGATCTATTTCGTTAGACACGAGAAATATAGACAGACTAATCAGTCAGTTGGACTCATCTCCGGAAAATCGAATTACAGGAATGGACCACGCAGCTACGATCCAAAGAACGTAACTGATGAACATTTAATGGCTTACAGCCGCCCATGGGGAAATTCAGCTTTTCCCATTTATGGGTTCACCAGATTACAGGTAGAAGTTGATATTGAAATAGAAAGGATTCATTTAATTATGCAGCCAATATTTAGCACAAAGCGATTTTATTTTTGCCTTTTACTAGTTGATATTGAAATAGAAAGGATTCATTTAATTAGCTCAAACTGATAGGTTGCCTTTTACTAGTTGTCACTACCAGAAAAGCGCAATATAGCCTCGAATCTATTAGCAACGAAATACTTCGAGGGTACGTTTGTAGCTATTGCCCTCAAATATACCCTCGAACAAATA
The DNA here is from genome assembly GCA_037127255.1 of Persicaria tinctoria. Lineage (NCBI taxonomy): Eukaryota > Viridiplantae > Streptophyta > Magnoliopsida > Caryophyllales > Polygonaceae > Persicaria > Persicaria tinctoria. The sequence goes on along the minus strand of JBANSL010000004.1, from coordinate 22,242,327 downwards.
TTTCGGGTGTAATTACCCTTGAAATAAAAACGATACTATTTTTCCATACTAAATACTTTCGAATATATATTTGGAGGGTCAATTCGAGGGTAAATTAGGCACGAAAAACAAATCGAGGGTACTTTTTTAAGGTATGGCAAAGGGATCTTACCAATGAGTTTGATAGATGCTACACTCGAGGCTACTGTCAAGGGTATGCAGGATCAAATTTTATTTTGAGGGTAAAAACGAGGGTATAATCACTCAAATTATTTATGAGGCTAATTTTGAGGGTACATTCGATACTAAATGGTTACCATATTTTTTGGTGGCGAACAACATGGCTATATAACTTCAAAATATATTTCCGAGGGTAAATTCGGTGGCGTTTAACCTCGAAAAATTGAATTTCTATTTGAGGGCCATTTCGAGGGTAAAACTATTTGTCATTTTTAATGCGCGCATTCAATAGCCTCAACTACTTACTTCACTTTATCAACCAACCACAACAAAAAATTCGAACCCTTTACACTCTCTCCTCTTCGTACAATGTTCTTTCTCCCATTCTTCCACAAATTACAGATCTCATTCTCATTTTTCTTGTTTTGATCAAGAGCTTTGTAGTTTTCAATCTTCGTTTCCGGTATGTATTATCATTTTGTTAATTATTTTGTTATTTTCATAAAGTTATATATTATGAAAGGAGAAAAATGTATTTTTGTTTGAAACACCTCCAAAGATAGATATAAAATGTAGTTTGATTACCCTTGTAAATATAGTACGATTATTGATTACTCTCGTTAGTAGCCTCGAGTTCTTATTTTGGAGGGTAAATGTAGTGTGATTATTGATTAGCCTCGTTAATACCCTCTAGTTCTTAATTTCGAGGGCATATGTGTGATTATTTATTACCCTCGGGAATACCCTCGAGTTCTTATTTTCGAGGGTACAATAGTTTCATTACCCTCGTTAATGCCCTCAAGTTCGTATTTTCGAGGGTATCATAGATTGCACATTTATCTTGCCATGTAGCTACGAAATTATGATTTTGAGATTATATGCGATGCTAAATGGCCCCTAATTGTCCTTTCAAGGGTACTCTCAAGGGTATATTCCTGGGTAAACTTATAATCTTTTTGGGTCATATATCATCATATTAATTATTTCTTCAAATTTTGTTCCCTTTGTAATATAATGTCATTGCTAATATTTGTAGATGGGTAACCGTGATTGGATGTACATAAGGCATTTACCCGATGGAGGTGGTTGGAATGAGGAATTTCTCGATGGAGTTGAAGAATTCCTCAATTTCGCAAAATCACAAGACCAATATATGGATAAAGAGAAGATCATGTGTCCTTGCACTGCATGTAAGAATGGGAAATTTAAAGATGTTGAGACGGTACGTGTTCATCTATTTAAAAAAGGTTTTATTGATAATTATTATCGATGGATTTCACATGGAGAATCACCCTTGATTGAAACTCCACTAACTCAAGATCGGCCTAGATCTGACATAGATGGTTTGAGCTTCTTTGGAGTAGGAATGGATATATTTGATAATTTGAATCCTTGTCAGAGAATGGTATTTGATGCAGCTGGGCCTAGTTTTGTTCCTCCTCAATGGTTCGATGTTGGTACTTCAGATGTCCCTGTTAATGATATAAATAGTCAGGGAGAGGGGTTGGAAAGCACAACAGAGCTTGCCGAAGAGATTCCATATCAAAAGGCGACTTTTGGTCATACTAATGATAGCACTTCGTATTTATCTGATAGATTTTTTGATGTGTTGAAGGCATCAGAAGATCCTATTTATCATGGTTGTGGTGTTTCACAATTGTCTGCAGTGAGCAGTTTTTTGTCATTTAAAGCTGATTTCAACTTGCCACAAGCCGGATATGATAGACTTATGTATGAAGTGGGTAGACTCTTACCATCGGACCATAGCCTTCCTGCGAGCTACTATGAGAGTGGGAAGTTGGTTGCAGATTTGGGCTTGCCAGTGAAGAAGATACATGTATGTCCCGAAGGATGCATGCTATTTTGGAAGGAGGATCTTAATGCTACACATTGTAAGTTCTGTAATAGTCCCAGTTACAAGCAGCAGCAGACTAGGAAAGGGAAATCTATTCCTCGAAAAGTGCTTAGATATTTGCCCTTGATCCCACGTCTGCAACGATTATATGCAATGGAGGACACAACCCAACACATGCGTTGGCATGTTGAGCACGAAACCGAGGAAGGACTCATTTGCCACCCTTCTGACGCAGAGGCTTGGAAACATTTAGACAATACATTTCCAAATTTTGCATCAAAGGTTCGAAATGTCAGGTTAGCTTTGCTTTATGTTCAGATGACTCAGCCTATATAGTCGCGTTGAAAGTCTTTTGTTTTGGTTAAAAGTATTATGTTAAATAGGATTAAAAAATGTGTGATATTATAGTTGAGTTTAATTGCAAATGTGTGTTATTATAGTTGAGTTTAAAGTCTTGTGTTTAATCAGGGATTAAAAAAATCAATCTGTCTTGGTTAAAAAAAATCAATCAGTGATTAATATGTGTGTGTTTATGTTTTTGGTTGATGGAGGTGTTTTAAATATCTAATGTGATTTTGTATGATTAAGTTAGGTTATATTATAGTTTCGGTTAGGTTATATTATATTTGAGTTTAATTGCAAATTTCTGTGATCGATATTATTCTCCTACACGAGGCTTGTTCATTTTGTTCACATTTTGTAAATATTGAAATGTCAGGTTAGGTTTATGTTCGGATGGATTTGCTTCTTTTGGTATGAATGGCCAACAATACTCGTCATGGCCAGTAATTATTACTCCATACAACCTACCGACGAGCATGTGCATGCAATCTACCTATTTGTTCTTGAGCACCATTATTCCAGGTCCGAAAAATCCGAAAAGGCTAATAGATATTTACTTGCAACCTTTGATTGATGAGCTCCTATTGTTGTGGAATCAAGGTGTCCTAACATATGACGCCTATGCAAAGGAAAGTTTTAGGATGCATGCTGCTCTTCTATGGACAGTGATTGACTTCCCAGCATATGGGATGTTGTCTGGGTGGAGTACCGCTGGAAAATTTGCATGCCCTCATTGTATGGAGCACACACAAGCCTTTCGATTAGAACATGGCTAGTTGGGATGAAGAGTCCCAGATAGCTATGCCTCTAACATTGGTCGATGTGTTCATTTGGACGAGGGAAAGCTAGTTGGGATGAAGAGTCATGATTGTCATGTATTTAGGCAGAGACTCATCCCAATAGCGTTCAGGGAGCTTCTTCCTTTAGGCATATGGGGGCCATTGACAGAGTTGAGCTTGTTTTTTCAAGCTTTATGTTCATCCACACTAGAGAAGCATCGTATTGAGGCTTTAGAACGCGATGCACCTCTCATATTGTGTCAGTTGGCAGGAATCTTTCCACCTTCTTTCTTCGATTGCATGGAGCATGTCATTGTGCATTTAGCATATGAGGCTAAGTTGGCAGGTCCTGTCCATTATCGGTGGATGTATTCGTTTGAAAGATCCTTGTTCAAGTTGAAAGAGAAATTGAGGAATTCAAATATGACAAGTGTAGAGGGAAGCATAGTAGAGGAATATAAGCGAGAGGAAACGGCGAATTTGACCAAGCATTTTCCAGATCCTCAAGATCCATACAAGAGAAAGAGGCCAATCGGGAACAAAGATGATAGAATTGATGATGACTATCCTCAAATTTCGATATTTAATCATCCAGGTTACCCAAGTGGTAAGGAAAGTATTTTATGGATGAATGACGAGAAAGAGTTGCATGTGTCACATACATACATCTTGCTTAATTGTCCAGAGGTTGAATCATATGTCAAGTAAGTCTATAAATACAAAAACACGTGCATTCATATGATTTTTGAGCATAAATTGAGTATTTATATACAAGTTCATATGTGTGCAGGCTATTTATAGAAGAATGTGGTGCAGATGCTCTTTCAAAACATTTTCTACAATGGTTTAAAGATTATGTAAGTACTCATATGTCTTTATACCCCAATATGATGTGATATTTTTCCAATAATTTTTATAAAATGAAATAAAGATGGTTTTATATACATGCTACATTTGATTAATTTGTAGGTTTTCAAAGCACCCCAACATACTATTGATCCTCTCATACTTAGTCTAGCTTATAGACCAAGTAGGAAGGTGCTGTCATGGCATGCATACTACATAAATGGTTACAAATATGAAACCTTAGAACGTGGTAAAGATAAAGTAACCATGAATAGTGGTGTGTGTGTACAAGCTTCAGTTGGTGAAACACAATCAGATTTCTTCGGGATGATTGAAGAAATTTTGGGATTTGAGTTCACCGGTTTTCCCTGCAAGAAGATTGTGTTATTCAAGTGTTTATGGTATGACCATAGTATTCGAGGGACAAACATCCATGCACAATACCGATTGCAAGAGATTAATGTGAGAAGACAGTACACCAATTATGAGCCTTTTGTTCTAGCCCAACAATGCATTCAAGTGTACTATGCAAGTTATCCTGGGGCAAGTCGTAGTCGTGCAGATTGGAGAGTTGTGTGCAAGATAAAGCCTCAACGCAGAGTAGAAGAGAGATGGACAATGAAGAAAATTCCCGATGAGCCGTTGCAACAAGATGGCATTGAGGTCATCGGGGAACAATTTGTAGGTGCAACTGTTGATCAGTTACCGACAAATCTATCAGTTTCAAGTGAACTAGATGAAGGAGCATATAGTGAAGATAGTGATAATGATAATTTTGAGATCGAAAATGAGAATGAAGAAGAAGATTTTCCTTCCGAGTCTGATACAGAAATAAAGTACGTGTAAGACGATCATGTAGTTGAAGATGATCATGATACATCCGACTAGAGTAAGTCAATTTATTTATTCCTGAAATTTATTTTGATTAGAATTTATTTCTTAAATTTATCTCTTAAATTAAAATGAGAGCGGGGCACCAAAATTTCAATCAATGTAATTTCCCGGTTTATGAAAATTTAGGAGGTAAAATGTGTGCGTTTTTTTTTAGCAGTAGGCGGTGGTATAAAAGGAACAATTCACTTTTTCTAACCCTAGATCTGTTCACTCCTCTCCAGCTCTCTTTGTTCTTGCCTGAGAGGCAGCTCTCGCTTCTCGCTTCTCACTTCGATCTCGCTTCTCAGATGGCTTGAAGACGGGTTGTTGTAGGAGGAAATCGAGTTCAAAATATGGAAATATAATTCAAACCAGATTATGCCCACGCCAAATAAATACAAGACCTCCTCCTGATGTAGCAGCGGGAAGTCAGGATCGATCCACGAGGAAGCGTGTCAGCGAATCCTAGGCAGCGGAGAATCTCACGAAAGTCGACCACAGAAGTCCTCGACCTCGACAAAGGGGTTAGTCGACAGAAGCTCGGACAGTCGAACAGGGCAGAGCTCTCGGCAAAAGCTACTCGACCTCGACAAGAGGCTACTCGAGGTCGAGTACGGTCCTCGTCGACTTCGGGTTGGGCTTGTCGAGTTCCTGCACAGGTAAGCAACAGCGACTCTAGGTCGAGAATCAGCAACTCGAGGTCGACCACAGTTGGTCGAGATCGAGTAGACAGGGAACAAAAACGAATAAAAATAAAGAAAGTAAAAACAAATGCTTTTTAGGGTTTCGACTAAACTTAATGTAAAAGAACTTCCAAGATTGGGGTTTGCAACGACCATAACCAAGCATGCATAAGGTAGAACCAAACAGATAATCATGTGAATCGCATTAAAGGACTAAGCTTTCGCCTTTTCCAACAATTAGACAACTCTCTCAAGAAACCCTAATTGTCTCTACCGATTTTATGTTTATAATCCAAGTTGTTAGCATGGATCTCCATTAGATGGGCAATAAACACATAAACAAGTAGGCAAATGATCAAAACATGATAAAGGTCGGATCTTTACCTCAAATATGCATGGCTATCGTCGGGCTCGCCCCAACCCTAGAAGTGGGTGGACTACTCGCTCTTCATCGCAAACTCAGACATCATCGATTGAAAAGAAATAACTTGCATTAACTAAAATTCAAAGCCTTTACAATCCCGGCAATCAACTTTCGCAAACTGCCAAAACCTTAAAAACCTCAAACTTCTAAACCGTCTCTGTGGAACTACTTGTCTTGCTCTGAAATTGAATGAATAAAACTGAGCCCCATGGGCCTTATTTATAGCCTTCATTCCCTAGCTATTCTAGGAAAGAAGATATCTATCTATATCTAAAACATTATCTAAAATGCTTAAGGATAAATAAAAGATATAAAAGAATTAAATCTAAAATAGGAATTATATCTAAAAGTCTTCAATGGATATAATCTTTCTCTTCATGGTAGATCTTGATAGTTTTGGATAGAATCGGAAATCTTCATGCCCAAGGAATCCAAATCCGAGTAGAGTTGATCAAACCGCGCCGTTCAGCTTCTGGAAGCTTCGTCGACCTCGACAAGGCTCTTGTCGGTCTCGAGTAGAAGTCTTGGTCGACTGGCTTGGTTCGTCGTCTCGGCTAGCTGGTGCTCGACAAACTCGGACTCTGGCTCACGGTGCTCGTCGACCTCGACAAGCCCTAGTCGACCTCGAGTAGACTGTTTCGCCGACTAGGTCTTCTCGGGTAGATCTCCTCGATGTGGCTCGGACATGGCTTCCTGGGCTCGTCGACCTCGACTAGCACTCGTCGATGTCGAGTAGGGTTGGTCTTGCCGACTAGGTGCTCTCGGGTGGCTTTACTCGACAAGCCTGGATCCGGACTCAAGGGCTTGTCGATCTCGACCAAGCTTCGTCGAGATCGAGTAGACATGATCTTCTCTGGTCGAGCAACTTCTCCTCGGCAAGGACTCGGGCAGGCGCTGGAAGGCTCGTCGATCTCGACAAGGGCTCGTCGAGATCGAGTAGGGTTGTGCTCGGCTTCTCGTCCTCAGCTTCTCGGGCAGCTCTTGTTCTTGTCGACTCCGGGTGTGGTGTCTGTGCTTCGTCGATCTCGAATAGGGTTTGTCGAGATCTAGTTGGGTCCGGAAGTCGGGTGGTCTGGCTTGCTCGATCAGGCTCTGTCGACAAGGCTGTGCTCGGACATGCTCGTCTAGGTCGAGTAAGGCCTACTCGAGATCGAGTAGCCTTGACTCTCAGACTGGTTCCGCTGCTTTGACCTTGGACGTCTGTAATGGTTTTCCGAGCTTTTCCGACCTTTTGTAGAATTGCTGTAAAGTGCCTCGATTTCTGCGAATTAAATAGAAACTGGTGTAGATTCCATAATTTTGGCAAATAAACATAAACTACATAGATTCTGTACTATCTAAACCCAAATGAATGCAATGTATACAGAAATCGATATAAAAGTTACTGTAAAACATGGCAGATTCAGCTCACAACAAACACCCCATACTTAAGCTTGCTTGTCCTCAAGCAATACTTTTATTTGTCATTTTGGGGAAGAATTCAAACTCTCAATATCTTAGATTCATTCTCATATAACCCTGCAATCAATTACCATCCTTGAAAAGGTACTAGTGTCACAGATTCATGCATGTGGAAATATATAAAAGCAACATCTACTCATAAAAGGAGGGTTATGAAAAAACATTCATAGGTGACAAAGCATTAATAATCAAGAAGACTTTAATTTAAGCTCATGAAGGAGTAGATTGGTAAAAGGATAAAAGGTGGGCAATTTTTGGCAATGTGGTGCTTTTGATCCGGGGAAATGGATCATTTCCAAACTTGAGATTCATTCCACATTCTTTCTCCATTTGATTCATCACCTTTCATATTGCTTTTCTCAATAATAATGCTTTTACCTCTCTAACCTCAGCACTGCCTTCTCGCGAGTCGCAAACATGGGTGTCATGAATGGCCCTGGATACTTAGTGCTTTGGACTCCTCAGAGTGTGTCCCATCTCTCCAAACTATTATCTTAGAGAGCAGGGTCAATCTACCTTTATCTCCTGAGGTGATTGGATTTTCTTTCACTCATTAAATTTTCCATATATTTCAAACAATTTCCAGCCAAACTCCAATAATGATAATAATCACAAACACCATATGATAATCTCCATAATGTAACATCATTCTCAACATAATCCCCGGATAAGGTAAAGAATGGTCAATATTTAGATCATGTGGAGCAATATTTGAAATAAGGCATATTATGGCTTTTGTGATGCATAAGCATAGGTAAAGCTAGGATTTTAACAATATGAGCAATATATGGAAATATAAAGTCCTCCATCATCTTATCATGCAACATGTCAAAAGCAACTTCAAAATTTACCTCCTTTCATGGTTTTCATCAAAATATGCACTTCATTGTGACTTCCCTTAACTAGGCAATTTCATGCTATATCTCTAATGAATCCAATTTTGCATCGTCGAGTTCAATATAAGCTTCCATGACATTATGTCAAAAATTTCAATAGGGGTCATTTTTCTCAAATTTTTGGAAATCATGCATATAAAGCACATAAAGCGATAATGCAGTCCAAAATAGCCATGTAGCAATTCAAAGAAATAATGCACATATATATCAAATATGATCAAATATAGCAAATATGCACAAAGTAAGCCCTTCCCCCACCCCATACTTAAAATTTACAGTGTCCTCACTGTATAAAATCAAATAAAAACAAGAGTAAAGGAAGGGACTCACAGGATAATGCATCGAGGAAGGCTGATCAGTGTAGGTCGAGTAGAGGTGCCTCATCGATCTCGAGTAAGGTGTACCCGATCTCGAGTAGGCTTGTCTGCATCTGGTGGTTTCTGAAGTCGAGGAGTGTCTGGTGCTTGTCGAGGTCGAGTACGTCTACTCGAGGTCGAGTAGCTCCTGGCTTCTCCTCCTCGTCGTTGTCGACTTGGCCTTCGTCGATTTTGACTGGTTTTTCAGGGACTTCTTCCTCCACTTTTCGCGATCCTTATATGCTTGCCGATCAAAAAGTATTAGATTCCACAAAAACAAGACTATCCATATGAATTATTTTAAAAAACAAAAAACAAAAAAAACAAAAATTAAGAAAATTAAAAAACACGCTCTAGATTTTAGAGTCGCTAGGCCGACTTCTCCGTTTGCGCTCAAGGACCATTATTGTGGGGCCCGCTCATGCTTGGCCCTTCTCCTGGATCATCTAGGTCCTGACGGTAGTATGCAAGCTCAGCGGACAAGGGGTTGCTTGCATCATCTCCCTTTTCTTTTTTCTTTTTCTTTGTAGCCCTCAGTTTCTGCAAATTCTCTCGCCATGGTGTTTTAGCTCCCTTTAAATAATTAAAAATTTTATTTATGGACTGAGGGGGAGTAGAATTCATACCTGAACTTACCTGTTCGGACCCAAAACAGAAATCTTTGGGCTTGGGTCTACTCGATGTCGAGTACAGCTGGTCGACCTCTAGTATAGGGACCCCATACTTAGACTCTGGGCAAGTCTCTGGCGCGGCAGTGGTGGTTGAGATCGATAACGTTTTGTCGAAGTCAAGTACAACGCTTGTCGAGGTCGAGTAAGGCTTATCGACCTCGAGTACATATTTGGTGCTTTCCTCCGCTGTTTGCTTAGTCCCGTCGATGCTGATGCTTTTCACCTCTAGCCAAGAAATTTCCTCTTTTGCAGGGCCAAAAGAGAAATCTAAAACCTCATCGCCTATGGTGAAGGTGAGCGATCGATTCTTAACCCTAATCCTGGCATCTGCAGTAGCTAAGGATGGTCTACCAAGAATAATAGGGCTAGTAGGATCTTCAGCACAATCAATAATAAGGAAATCAGCCGGAACAAAGAATTTACCAACCTGGACTGGAACATTCTCAACTATACCTGTAGGGATTACCACAGTATTGTTTGCCATGTATAGTTTAGCATCCACAGGTTCTATGCATCCTATCTTAACCTTCCGCCAGATTGATAAAGGCATGATGCTCACACTTGCTCCTAAATCGCATAGAGAATCATATTTATATTGTCCAAAACCCACAGTAACAGAAAACTTACCAGGGTCAGGCTTCTTTTCAGGGAAGTGGAGGACTTTGCATTCGCCTGCGATCTCTGAGATAGATCGCTTCTTGCTCAGGATTTCCTTCAGGAATTTGACATATCCAGGCATCTCTTACAGGGCTTCTGTAAAAGGAATAGAAAAGTTTAGTTCTTGCAGCATATTAACAAATCTATTGAATCTACCCGCAGTGGGGTCTTTATGAGTTTTAGAAGGGAAAGGAAGTGACTTTTTCAGTTTCGAAGCCAGATCAGCTGTCGGAGATGCTGCAGAGTTTTCGACGTCGGCCAGATGCTCCTCGACTTCGACCAGAGGCTTGTCGACCTCCAGTTGACTTGTCGACCTCGGGTTGCTGGTCTGCACAGCGAAGTCCGAGCTCAGATTCTGGTCTTGGTCGAGTACGGGCTTGTCGAGGTCGACCACGGTCTTGTCGACATCGAGTACAGGCTTCTCGAGATCGAGTTGTTGTTCTGCTTGGCTCTGTTGTTTTTCGACCTCTGGCTCGTGTAATTGATGCCCACTCCTTAGTTTGATAGCTGCGACATGTCCGATTTTCCCCTTAGGATTTGGTTCTGTCTGCCCAGAGAGCTCTCCGGACGGTCGTGGGTTCTGTGCAGCGATTTGTCCCATCTGAGTTTCGATGCCCTTTTTCCAGATATCAAGCTCTACAAACTTTGTGTTGACGTGCTGGAGCTGATTATTGATGGTGTTGGTAGCCTGCAGGTTCTGGGCGTGATTTCGGCACATCTCATCAAGGATCAGCTGCAGATCGTCCTTCTTTTGATCTCTTTCTGGATGCTCTGGAGCTCTATAGGGTGGGGGATTCCTAGGGGGACATTGGTTCCATTGCGGTTGATAGGGCTTTTGATCCCCCATATAGCGATTAGGACCCCCAGCGTATGCTGCCTCCTCATGTGTTTCAGCCATCCTAACTTGCTCTGTGTGTGGACACTCAGTAGTGGTATGCCTCTGTGATCCGCATTCGATGCAAGGCTGATTGACAGACAGATATTTGACTTGCTTGAGGAGCTTGCGATTCTGGTCTCTGTAGAACTGCTCCCTGACATCTGGGTCAATCTCCTTTGCTGGCTCATAAAGTGGCATAGATGGTGCTGGCCTGGCGCAGGAGTTCTCCTCATATTTTGAAGTAGACCCATATTTGTTGTCGTAGTTAGTGAGCTTTTCCACCACACCCCATGCGTCACTTGGCGGCATTGTTAGATACTCATAACGAGTATAAAGGTTGAGTCTGTCCTTGGTGACTTGATCAAGAGAGTTGAAGAAGATCTCCTGAATGACATAGGGTGGCTGTCCATGAGTAGGGCAAGACCACAGAAGATCCTTGTAGCGCTCCCATGCCTTTGCCAGTGGTTCCCCTTGCTTCTGTTTGAAGGCGGTGATTATCTAGCGGAGATGTGCTGTTTTGGCTGGTGGGAAGAATTTATTCAGAAATTCTTTCTCTACTTGGGCCCAGGTGGTGAGTGATCTTGCTTTCAGTCCTTCCAGCCATTTCAGTGCAGGACCAGCGAGAGACCAGCGAAAAGCTTTCATCTTGACATATTCCAAGGTTGTACCTTCAGCAAGAGTACGACACATGTCAGAAAAGTTTGTAATATGTCCAAGAGGACACTCATTAAATCTACCATAAAAGGCATTATTTTTAAGCTCTATAACAAATTGAGTGCGAATTTCAAAAGAGTTGTCAGGGATTAGAATCGCCGATTCAGGCACGACGAGAGTGGGATGCATATAATCCTCTGCAGTAGTTGGATATTGGGCAAGCTTAGCCTGTGCTTGTTCCTTTGCTGCTTTCTCAGTGGCGATAGCAGCATCTTTAGCGGCCAGTTCCCTGGTAAGTCTGGCAATCAGCTGCTCCTGTGTTTCAGCGGCCGCCATGGCTCTTTGTAGTTTAGCCCTGATGTGAAAAAGGCGTTCCGGTTCGTCTAAGGCGTCAAACTCAGGTGTTTGACCAGAACGACGCATACACTGCAAAGTAACTCAAAGAAAACGTGAGAACTGACTACCTAAGGCGCGAATGATAGCTTCCCCTGCAACGGCGCCAATTTGTTGTAGGAGGAAATCGAGTTCAAAATATAGAAATATAATTCAAACCAGATTATGCCCACGCCAAATAAATACAAGACCTCCTACTGATGTAGCAGCGGGAAGTCAGGATCGATCCACGAGGAAGCGTGTCAGTGGATCCAAGGCAGCGGAGAATCTCATGAAAGTCAACCATAGAAGTCCTCGAGCTCGACAAAGGGGTTACTCGACCTCGACAAGAGGCTACTCGAGGTCGAGTACGGTCCTCGTCGACTTCGGGTTGGGCTTGTCGAGTTCCTGCACAAGTAAGCAACAACGACTCTAGGTCGAGAATCAGCAACTCGAGGTCGACCACAGTTGGTCGAGATCGAGTAGACAGGGAACAAAAACGAATAAAAATAAAGAAAGTAAAAACAAATGCTTTTTAGGGTTTCGACTAAACTTAATGTAAAAGAACTTCCAAGATTGGGGTTTGCAACGACAATAACCAAGCATGCATAAGGTAGAACCAAACAGATAATCATGTGAATCGCATTAAAGGACTAAGCTTTCGCCTTTTCCAACAATTAGACAACTCTCTCAAGAAACCCTAATTGTCTCTACCGATTTTATGTTTATAATCCAAGTTGTTAGCATGGATCTCCATTAGATGGGCAATAAACACATAAACAAGTAGGAAAATGCTCAAAACATGATAAAGGTCGGATCTTTACCTCAAATATGCATGGCTATCGTCGGGCTCGCCCCAACCCTAGAAGTGGGTGGACTACTCGCTCTTCATCGCAGACTCAGACATCATCGATTGAAAAGAAATAACTTGCATTAACTAAAATTCAAAGCCTTTACAATCCCGGCAATCAACTTTCGCAAACTGCTAAAACCTTAAAAACCTCAAACTCCTAAACCGTCTCTGTGGAACTACTTGTCTTGCTCTGAAATTGAATGAATAAAACTGAACCCCATGGGCCTTATTTATAGCCTTCATTCCCTAGCTATTTTAGGAAAGAAGATATCTATCTATATCTAAAACTTTATGTAAAATGCTTAAGGATAAATAAAAGACATAAAAGAATTAAATCTAAAATAGGAATTATATCTAAAAGTCTTCAATGGATAGAATCTTTCTCTTCATGGTAGATCTTGATAGTTTTGGATAGAATCGGAAATCTTCATGCCCAAGGAATCCAAATCCGAGTAGAGTTGATCAAACCGCACCGGTCAGCTTCTAGAAGCTTCGTCGACCTCGACAAGGCTCTTGTCGATCTCGAGTAGAAGTCTTGGTCGACTGGCTTGGTTCGTCGTCTCGGCTAGCTAGTGCTCAACAAACTCGGACTCTGGCTTCCTGGGCTTCTCGGGTAGATCTCCTCGATGTGGCTCAGACATGGCTTCCTGGGCTCGTCGACCTCGACTAGCACTCGTCGATGTCGAGTAGGGTTGGTCTTGCCGACTAGGTGCTCTCGGGTGGCTTTACTCGACAAGCCTGGATCCGGACTCAGGGGCTTGTCGATATCGACCAAGCTTCGTCGAGATCGAGTAGACATGATCTTCTCTGGTCGAGCAACTTCTCCTCGGCAAGGACTCGGGCAAGCGCTGGAAGGCTCGTTGATCTCGACAAGGGCTCGTCGAGATCGAGTAGGGTTGTGCTCAGCTTCTCGTCCTCAGCTTCTCGGGCAGCTCTTCTCCTTGTCGACTCCGGGTGTGGTGTCTGGGCTTCGTCGATCTCGACTAGAGTTTGTCGAGATCGAGTTGGGTCCGGAAGTCGGGTGGTCTAGCTTGCTCGATCAGGCTCTGTCGACAAGGCTGTGCTCGGACATGCTCGTCTAGGTCGAGTAAGGCCTACTCGAGATCGAGTAGCCTTGACTCTCAGACTGGTTCCGCTGCTTTGACCTTGGACGTCTGTAATGGTTTTCCGAGCTTTTCCGACCTTCTGTAGAATTGCTGTAAAGTGCCTCGATTTCTGCGAATTAAACAGAAACTGGTGTAGATTCCATAATTTTGGCAAATAAACATAAACTACATAGATTCCGTACTATCTAAACCCAAATGAATGGAATGTATACAAAAATCGATATAAAAGTTATTGTAAAACATGGCAGATTCAGCTCGCAACACAGGTCCCTCGCCGCTGCTCCTTCCGCTTCCCTCAGCTGCTCCCTCCGACCTCTCAGCCGCTTCCCTCCGCTGCTCCCTAGTCTCGCCGTTAGTCTCAGCCGCTTCTCGCTTCTCAATCGCTTCTCAGATGGCTTGAAGACAGGTCCCTCGCCGCCGCTCCTTCAGCTTCCTTCCGCTGCTCCCTCCGACCTCTCAGCCGCTTCCCTCCGCTGCTCCCTAGTCTCACCGTTAGTCTCAGCCGCTTCCACCATGGTAAGTAATCCTAATTTCCCTTTTCTTGTTGTTCAATTAATACAGAACTTGGAAATTAAGCCTTTGATTAAGGTCGAATAGAAAGATGTTTATCATGGAGTGAATGTATGGTCATGTTAATGTGAAAGCAACGATATTAACAAGAAAAAGGAAAACCGGGAGTCGTCAAAACAACAGTTGACAAAGCATTGGGCAGAATGCCAGCAGCCTTCAAGAAATTTGCCTGAAAAGCTCCCAGTCCCTTCTTAACAAGCTTTCTAATTTGCGTGTTTTGAGATCAAGACGAAGAATAACCGGGAAATTTACCTTAATTTCTTTTCCATGGTGGCTGAGCTTTTCTTATTTTTACTTGAGTTCTCTTCTAGTTTTAAGAATATTTTCTCCTATGATATTGATAGTTAAATGTTGCCTTCATCTATTTTGCATCAGTGGTTTTTAGTGTTTCTACTGCATTAGTATATTTTTTTTTAAAACATACTCTCTTTTCTCACTATGCCAGGTCCGTTTCATGATGTGAGGAGAAGACGAGACAAGAAGAAAGAAGTAAGATCACCTGAGTCTTTTTATTCTGATGTTTTGTTTGAGGATGAACTGAGTGATTAGTTGTGACATTTTATTTCTCGTTAATTTAAAACAAATAATTGTCTGTATGTCTTTCTCGAGTTCATGGTTTTAAACCTTTGATTGATTAGTTGTTACATTTTATTCCAAGTTCTGTATTAATTGAACAACAAGAAAAGGGATCTTCATCCCAATTTCCCGGTTTATATTATAGTTTTGGTTAGGTTATATTAGATTTGAGTTTATTTGCAAATTTGTGTGATATTATATTCCTACATGAGGCCTATTCATTTTGTTCACATTTACATGTCTTTATGAACAATATGCAGCCTAGTGAGACAGGAAAACGTCGTATTCTTCTTCAGCGCAGCCTATTTTCCACGACTCCTAGTGTTCCACCTAATGCTCCTGCCCTCGCCCCGACTACTAGTGGCCAACCTAGTGCACCTGCCCTCACATCAATTCCTAGTGGCAAGCCTAGTGCTCCTGCCCTTACCTCAACTCCCTCTTGCCAACCTAGTGCTCCTGCCCTTGCCCCGACTTCCACACCTACTGATGGTCAGCTTAATACTCCGTTAAATGAGGATGAACACGACTCTACCCAAACTCCTGTTGCTAGATCAGATGCTGGATCGTGTGCTCTACCTTTGGGTGGTGGGCATAAGAGGGAATACGTAGGACTTTCTGGGCCTGATGTCTAGTAAGTGTTGAATTATAATTTGTTTAAAGCTTCATTTAATTGGATATAACAATAGTTTCTTTCACCTCTTTTCTTACTTTTATATGTTTCTTATTCTTATAGTTGCTTTGAGCCCCATCAACCAGCGTATAAGAAGATGACTGAGATCGTCCGTGGTTACTACAAGGGTGATTGGACGAGTCTGAACAAAGTTCCCATATAAGTGAAGAATGTACGGTTTAAAGAGTTTGAGGTGATGTGTTATTACATGTTTTTTTATTTTGAACAAATAACATTCTTTAAATTGACTTCAATAATATAATTTATATCTTTACTGATTGTATTGATGCAGAAGCGCTTTCATTGGGATGCTCTTGATGTGCAAATGCGGAAAGCATTTCTCCATCAAGCGGCGAATCACATTTCCAATGTCTCTAAGGGACATCGCCAGAGGAAGACCATTCCTGATTTTGTGATCGGTGAACAATGGGCGAGAATGGAAAAGAAAAGAAATACAGATCCAAATATGGTCAAACAGGCTGAGGCGAATAAGCGAAACAAAGCTTCTCAGAAGGCGATTGATTCTGGTGTCTATCATGGGGGTTCTCGAAAGTTGACAAAGTGGATCAAAGTAGTTGTAAGTTTACAAAGTTTCTTATTCAATTTACTATTGTTGTTCAATTTTGCTTTCCTTGATCAATGTGTGTGTATTTGTTTCAAGCTACTGTTTCTTTTTATGGGGCTGCACGTGGCTTGATTGTTTCAAGCTACTATTTTTTTTGGGTGCTTAAAGCTACTGATGATTTCAAGCTATTGTTTTAATTTTATTTTAGTGTTGATTTTAGTTTGTTTAATTGCTTGATTTCATAATGTTTTGGTTAGATTATATTATAGTCGAGTTAAATATTAGCTACTGTTTTGATTGATTTTAGCTACTGGTGTACATTGATTTAAATGTTAACTATTAGCTACTGTTTTGTTTGATTGATTTTAGCTAAAGTCGGGTTGACTTTTAGCTACTTATTTGATTGATTTTAGTTTGTTTAATTTCATAATGCTTTGATTTCATAATTGCTTAATATTAGCTGTAAATATGTACTGTTGACTTTTTTTTTTAATTCTTTTTACATTTTTGTATTTTTGTAGGAGGAGAAGGAAGGGAAGAGGCCAAAGATTTCTGATATGGTGCAGAGGTTGTTCTCAAAGGATGGGGTTTGGACGGGATCTCGACCTGCCGCCATTGTGGTGAGTCTCCCTTAATAATACTATTGATTTAAGTTATATGGAAAATGAAAATCCCTTAAGTGATGAAATGACTTGAGCTTTTTCATGGCTTGGGGGCTTTTTCCTTTTCGAATATATCAGTTTAGTGCTCACTTGTGGTTGCTAAAAATGCTTATTGATTTGCTTATTTGAATCTTTGCATCTACTGCTGCAAAAACAACATTTTTATTGCTACAAAATAGTTATTTGCTGTTGTACATCATGCAAAATGCTCATTTCATTTTTATGTTTGTTAATTATTGTCATTTAAAGCAAAATGCTCATTTCATACAGCCTCAAATTTAGGAACAAAAAGAATTCGATGCAAGTAAATTTAACCTCGAATTTGGTCAAAAATATTTAAAGATTAAATAAATTTAACCTCAAATTTAGGAAGGAAATTGCTAAACTTAACCTCCGAAAATTTTTATGAAATAGGCCATTTCAATTTGTTGCACCACCCTTTAGCTTCGTTACTACCCTTAAAAAAACGATAGCTAAATTGGATTCTATTTTACCCTCGAACCTACCCTTATTTTATTTAGAAGCTATATATTGATACTACTTAGCCTCGAAAGCTATAACCTCGAAAATACACACAAATTCTAGTTCAAGGCAATTTGAAGGCTAAATAGCATTAAATTTAGTTTCGATATAGTTCGAGGCTAATAGTCTAGAAATCACCCTTCAACGTATTTTGGGGCTATTTTACCCTCGAAGCAATATTTTCGAGGCTACAGTTCGTGGCCGCATTTAACCTCGCTCTTCTAGCCCTCAAATTCTATTTCGAGGGCGAATCCGATGGTAGTTTCGAGGGTAGCATATTTTCGAGGCTATATCCGAGGTTGTATTCGTTGTGAAATTCGAGAGTATAGACGCGTTTTCTGGTAGTGTGTTCATCCTTTTTGCAGAGGTTTTTTCTTCATTGCATACTAGGAGGGCAGAGGAGAATCGCATACGGGGCATTCAAATCAGTCGGATTGCTCCCAAAATTAGTCACTTATTATTCGCGGATGACAGATAGTTGTTTGCTAGAGCCACTTCGCATGAATGCTCGCAGGTTGCCGGTGTGATACGACTGTACGAAAGAGCATCTGGGCGAAAGGTTAATTGGAAGAAATCGGATGTGTCATTTAGCAACAACATGACATACCACCAAAAGGTTGTAATTGCATGCCTCATGGGGGTGCACATGGTAGATCGTCACTCGTGATATTTGGGTTTCTCGACACTGGTGGGTAGATCGAAAAAAGTAGTCTTTGAACAGATTAAGGAAATAATCTAGCGCAACACTCAAGGCTAGAACAAGAAGCTAATATCGCAGACGGGTAAAGAAATTCTTATCAAATTCGTATTTCGCGCAGAGCATCCCTACGTATGTAATGGGAATCTTTAGATTGCCCGATGGTCTTATTGATGAGATTCACAGCCTCTTAGCTTGTTTTTGGTGGGGCTCTTCCGAACAGATCATAAAGAAAGATTGGTGCAAATGGGGGAGTCTTTGTGCGCCTAAGCGAATGGGAAGTATGGGATTTAGAGACATTCGAATCTTTAACGATGCCCTTCTTGCCAAACAGGGGTGGCGGCTGGTCCAAGACCCATTATCCCTTGTGGCAAGGGTGCTCCGAGCGCGCTACTTCCATATGGGAACATTTCTGGAGTCCAGTTTGGGAAACAATCCGAGTTTCTCGTGGAGGAGTATTTGGGAAGCAAAGGCGCTTCTTCTGAAGGAACTGGGATGGACAGTGGGTTCGGGGAATGAAATTGATGTGTGGGGATCCAGCTGGGCGAGGGCAAGCAACTCGCTGGCCAAGCACCTCTCCACTAACACGGTCACGTGTAAATACACAACCCTCTGGCATGCGGGCATGCGTTACATGTGTCCCCTGCTCACCCACGAGGTCGCCAGACAGCTGCTCGCTTAGCCTATCTATAAATACCCCCCCTTGAGCCTTCAAGGAGGGATCAGATCAAGACAGAAGTAGAAGAGCTTTGCAGTTCTCCCTTATTTAAAACCCTCGGAGCTGAGTTGTTGGGGTCTTTGATCGAGCTTTGCAGTTCTCCCTAATTTAAAACCCTCTGAAGAACTTCCTCTTAAGATGACGATTGAACAATGATTACTTCACTACTAGAATATTACAATTAGACATCATGTGATTTAAGTCTGTCAAAAAAGCAACCGATGTTAAATTAAGCTATTACATCAGATAATAAATTTGTGGTGTTAAAAAAAATTAAGACAACAGTTGAATTTTTTGACAGATGTTAAATAGTTAATTTTAAAAACTTAAAACGTGCGCGCCCAATAAAATTTTCTAAGTGTTTGAACTTTGAACGCCCGCCTATACTTAAATTTTTTTTTAAAACCCCGCCCATAATGAAAAGAGGAACCATTCCCGGACTTGGTTGAATGGATTGACCAAACCTTATTTCTCCCGACTCTCTGTCTAACACAAAACACAAACACAACCCCATCCATTCTCAGTTCGTATCATCGTCTCCTTCTCTCTGCTCTAAATTTGGCCTCCTTCCTCCAAATCTCGTCTCATTCTCTTTGCTCTGACCTCCTCCTCCCATCACTGGCATCATTTTCCTATCATCGGCTTCACTTGTTGTCTCGTTTCCTCTCTCTCGCTCTAGTCGGCGACTATGAAGATGGTGACCCTCTCTCTTGGAACCCTAAACGGTAAGCCCTCTCCCACCCTCTATAGATCTCTCCCTCTGTCTCTCTATGGCTCTCATTTGTGGCTTCTCTATAGGGTGGCTCAACGGACAGGGCTCGAACCGAACCGAACTGACTCAAACGGGTCGAGCCGAAACCGACGGCCCAATTTTTTGGGAGGGGCGGCCCGAAGCCCGAACCGAAGACCGAATATTCGGTTACGATTTTTTCGGTTTTTGGCCCGAAAAAACCGAAAAAGCCGAAATGCCTCTACAGTGTGTATATGTCTGAATTACACATTGGAAATAATATATATTATAATATATATATATATATATATATATATTAATATCTATCTATATATGTATATTAATAAATTAATACACACACTAATAAATTAATACACACACTAATACACACACTAATATATTATTTCCCTATGGATCGACCTCTTGCTTACATACTATACTAGTTGTGAGTTTGAGTATTCTGTGGCAAGAAAAATGACAAGTTTTCCTCTTGTAAATAACCGAGCGTGCTTGAGGTAAAGATTTGATCTTTATTGTGCTTTGATCATCCACTCCCTTTTATATGTTTATTACCTATTTAATAGAGATTCAGGCTAACAACTTGGATTATAAACATAAAATTGGTAGATACAATTAGGGTTTCTTGAAAGGGTTGTCTAATTGTTGGAAAAGGCGAAAGCTTAATCCTTTGATGTGATTGCAAAATTATTCCTCTTTATCTTGCCTTATGCATGTTTGTTTATTGTCGTTGCAAACCCCGATCTTGGAAGCTTCTTTCATACATAGTTTGTTCCGAAATCTGCAAAGATTTATCTTTTATTTACGTTTCTGTATCTGCTCGATTTTGACCACTTACTGGTCGATATCGACTTCTGATTCTCGATCCCGAAAGATCACTGATCGTTTGTGTCTCTACAAGTACGGGTTGATTTCGAGGAATTGGTCGATATCGAGCTACCTGGTGGATATCGAGTGCCTCGAGTCGATATTGCCCGACGTCTGCAAAAGTGCCCAAAATCGGCTGCCTTGGTCGATATCGAGTGGTCCTCTGAGGTCAAAATCGAGGTGAGATTTTCCGTTGCATGAGATCCGCTGACTAGCTTCCTCGAGGATCGATCTTGACATCCTGTTGCTACATTGGAAGGAAGTCTTGTAATCATTTCCGTGGGCACGAATCTGGTTTGATTTTAATTCTTATTTATTGCACTCGATTTCTGATGTCTACTAAGATAGCCATGTTGAAATAAACAGTTTAGCTCCATATTCTATACACTTTGCATATTTCGGGTTGGGCATATGTCGAATTTATGTAATATGTGCTTATTTGCAAGAAATAGAGGTCTACATAAGTTTTGGTTTAATATTGCAGAATATAGAGCCACTTTGGGACAAAACAAAGAAGCAAAGACGGAAGCCAAAAGCTACTCAATATCGACATAAAATGTCCGGGCACATCACAGATCAAGGACAAGCTGATTGAGGAGCTGAAGACAAAGCAACCAGACTCCAGGACACTCCTCGATATCGAGTTAGTTACTCGATATTGACAAAGCTGAAAATCATGCCCGGAGTCGAGGAGGAGCACTTGATCGAGGAGCCGAGGAGAGCTATTTAACCTGACCAGACAACCGGACACTGAGCGCCACTCTCCTCGATATCGAGGAAACTCCTCGATATCCACAAACCTAGATAACATGTCCGAGCAACATCGAGAAGAAGTTGCTCGATAAAGAACGGGCCAGCAAGTGGATGAAACCACTCTCCTTGATATCGAGTTACTTACTCGATATCGACAACACCAGAAGCGCGCACCCGAGCCATATCGAGGACCAGCTAGTTGAGCATGCCACTGAAGCTGAAGTCGACGCCAACTTTACTCGATATCGAGTAATTTACTCGATATTGAGGAGCACCGTCCGGAGCCGCATTACGCGGTGAGCTGTCCGACGCGGTTTAGGCTTGCTTGGGGCCGAAGATGTCCGATTCTATCCAAGATCTATCAACACCTATCCATGGAGACGAAGAATTATCCACATGAAGATATTTTAGCCTTTTAGATATAATTTCCTTTTTGGATTTATTTATGTTATTCCATTTATTTATCTTTAAGCTGTTAGATATAAAGATTTATATATAGATAGAGATTTCTGTCCTTGATTAGCAAGGATTAGAAACCTATAAATAAAGCCCATGGGTCTGATTTCTAAGCATTCAATTTCAGTAGGAGAAGTAGTAGTAGAGAGAGAAAGAGAGGTCGAGTGGAGCAAAGGAGCGAAAGTGATCTGGCTTTGCGGTTTATACTTTCTTCAGTTTGGTTTAATGCAAGTAGTTATTTCCTTTCAATAAATGTCTGCGAATGCGATGAAGCGCGACTAGTCCACCTACTTCTAGGGTTGGGGTGATCCGACTTTTATCATGTTTTAAGCATCTGCTACTTGTTATATGTTTATTAGCCATTAATAGGAGGTCCATGCTAACAACTTTGATTGTAAACATAAAATCGATAGACACAATTAGAGTTTTTTGAAAGAGTTGTCTAATTGTTGGAAAACGCGAAAGCTTGGTCCTTTGATGCAATTTACATGATTATCTGTTTTATTCTTGCCTTTTGCATGCTTGGTTATCGTTGTAGCATACCCCAATCTTGAAAGTTTTCTTATATACATAGTTTATTTCGAATTCCCAGAGCCTTGTCTTTACTTTCTTTCGTGTTAAGTTACTGTCCTCCTCTATATCGACTAACTCTTGTCGATATCAAGTTACTGGTCCTCGATCCCAGATTGCCGTAGCTTCTCCTGTGCAGGTACTCGAGTAGAGCCTCCTCGATATCGACACCCGCCTGTGACTGCTGCTGCGCTGTTCGACTTATCCGATCTTCTGTCGGCTAACCCTAGTCGAGATCGACAACATGTGGTGGACTTCTGTCCGTGAGATTCCACCGCTGCGTAGGATCCGCTTACACGCTTCCTCGTTGATCGATCCTGACTTCCCACTGCTGCATCGGGAGGAAGTCTTGTAATCATTTGCAAAGGACAGAATTTGGTTTGCTTTACTCTATTTACTTACTGTTTGCATTATCGATTTCCTCCTACAACAAATTGGCGCCGTTGCCGGGGAAGCTATCATTCGCGCCTTAGGTAGTTAAATCTCATGTCTGCTTTGATTTACTTTACAGGTATATGCGCTGTTCTGGTCAAACACATGCGTTTGACACCTTAGACGAACCGGTGGGCCTTATGCACGTCCAAGCTAAACTGAAAAGAGCCATGGCGGCCGCAGAAACACAAGAACAGCTGATTGAGAGGCTTACAAGGGAACTAGCCACCAAGGATACTGCTATCGCCGCTGAGAGAGAAGGAAGAGAACAAGTAGCTAAGCGCGCAAGGCAAGCAGAAGCTGAGCTTGCCTAATACCCAACCACTACAGAGGATTATATGCACCCGACTCTCCTCGTGCTTGAATCGGCTATTCTAATCCCTGAAAACTCTTTTGAAATTCGCACTTAATTCCTTATAGAACTTAAAAATAATGCTTTTAATGGAAAATTTAATGAATGCCCTCTTGAACATATTACCAATTTTTCTGACATGTGTCTTACTCTTGCTGAAGGTATTACTCTGGAATATGTCAAGATGACGGCCTTCCGTTGGTCCCTCGCCGGACCTGCATTAAAGTGGCTAGAAGGACTGAAACCAAGATCCCTCACAACATGGGCCCAAGTAGAGCAAGAGTTTCTCAACAAATTCTTCTCTCCTGCCAAGACATCACTCCTCCGCCAGCAGATTACAGCTTTCAAACAGAAGCCTAGGGAGCCGCTAGCAAAAGCATGAGAACGATACAATAAGCTAATGCGATCTTGCCCTACTCATGGACAACCACCCTACGTCATTCAAGAGATCTTCTTCAACTCTCTTGACCAAGTCACTAAGGACAGGATCAATCAGTACACTCGATATGAGTATCTGACGATGCTACCAGCTGACGCATGGGGTGTACTTGACAAGCTCACAAACTATGACAACAAGTATGGGGCTACCACAAACTATGAGGAGAACTCCTATGCAAGGCCAGCACCATCTATGCCCCTCTATGAGCCTTCCAAGGAGATTGACCCAGATGTGAGGGAGCAGTTCTACAGAGACCAGAATCGCAAGCTCCTCAACCAAGTCAAGTATCTCTCTGTCAACCAGCCTTACATCGAATGCGGATTACAGCGGCACACCACTACTGAGTGCCCACACACAGAGAAAGTTAGGATGGTAGAGACACACGAAGAGGTAGCTTACGCAGGGGGTCGCAATCGCTATATGGGGGATCAAAGGTTCTATCAACCGCACTGGAACCAGGGTCCTCCTAGGAACCCCCCGCCATACAGAGCTCCAGGACATCCAGAAAGGGATCAAAAGAGGGATGACTTACAACTCGTTCTTGAAGAGATGCGTCGGAATCAAAGCACCATCAACAACCAGTTCTAAAACATTAATACAAAATTTGGAGAGCTAGACATTTGGAAAATAAGCATTGAGACTCAAATGGGTCAATTCGCGGCGCAGATTCCACGACCATCTGGACAACTCCCTGGGCAAACAGAACCAAATCCTAAAGGGAAGACCGGACACGTCGCAACTATGAAACTCAGGAGCGGGCACCAATTACACGAGCCAGAGGTCGAAAAGCACCAAGACAACACAGAGCACCAACTCGATATCGAGGAGCCCTTGGTCAATATCGACAAAAACCTCCTCGATACAGAGCATAAGCCATGCTCGGACTCCACTGCACAGCCCAGCAACTCGGGATCGACAACCCTTGTCGATATCGAGGAACATTTGGTCGATATCGAGGAAAAACTGGCCGATGTCGACGACTCTGCAACACCTCCGACGTCTGTTCTGGCTCCAAAATAGAAAAAGACACTGCCTTTCCCTTCCAAAGCACTGAAAGATCCCACTGCAGGTAAGTTCAAACGTTTTATTAATATGTTGCAAGAACTGAATTTCTCTATTCCTTTTACAGAAGCTATGCAAGAGATGCCTGCATATGTCAAATTCCTGAAGGAAATCCTGAGCAAGAAGCGATCCATCTCAGAGATCGCCAGCGAATGCAAAGTGCTCCACTTCCCTGAAAAGAGACCTGACCCTGGTAAGTTTCTGTTACTGTGGGATTTGGACAATATAAATATGAGTGCTTGTGTGATTTAGGAGCAAGTGTGAGCATCATGCCCTTATCAATCTGGCGGAAGGTGAGGATATGATGCATAGAACCTGTGGATGCCAAGGTATACATGACAAACAATACAGTGGTCATCCCTACAGGTATGGTTGAGAATGTCCCCGTCCAGTTTGGTAAATTCGTTATTCAAGCTGATTTTCTAATTATAGATTGTGTTGAAGATCCTACTAGCCCTATTATTCTTAGTAGACCATTCTTAGCTACTACAGATGTCAAGATTTGTGTCAAACAACGATTGCTCACCTTCACAACAGGCGACGAGGTCTTAGACTTCTCTTTTGGCCCTACAAAAGAGGAAATTTTATAGCGGGAGGTGAAGAGCATCAGCAACCACAGGATCAAGCAAAAAACGGAGGAAAGCACCAGCGGTCAACTCGATATCGACTAAAGCATTACTTGATATCGACAAAGTTTCCTCGACATTGACTTCCTCTGCTGAGCACCAGACTTGCCAAGAGCCTAAGTATAGGGTCCCTGTAGTCGATATCGACCAGTCTTGCTCGACATCGACTAACCCCAAGCCCGAAGATTTCTGTTTTGGGCCCAAAAAGGTAAGTTCAGGTATGAGTTCTACTCCTCCTCAGTCCATTAAGAAATTTATCCATAATTTAATGGGAGGTAAGACCCCGTGGCGAGAAAATCTGTGGAAACTGAAAGCTGGGAAGAGAAAGAAGAAAGAAAAGGAGGATTATGCAAGCAACGACCTGTCAGCTGAACTTGCATACTACAATCAGGACCTAGATGATCCAGGAGAAGGGCCAAGCACAAGCGGGCCCCACATTAATGGTCCTTGAGCAAAAAAGAAGAAGTCGGCCTAGCAACTCTAAAATCTAGAGCATGTATAGAAAACTTTTGAATTTTTGGACTTTGGAACTTTTTTTTGGTTTTAGCTTTTGTTTTTGGTTTTTTAGTTTAGAATACTTCATGTGGAAGGTCTTGTCTTTGTGTGCAATCTAACACTTTTAGGTCAGCAAGCATAAAAGGATCGCGCAAGGTGGAATAAGAAGCCCCTGAAAAACAGTCGGAATCGGCTAGGCCAGTCGAAAACGACCAAGAGGAGCAGCCTAGAAGTTCATCGATATCGAGTAGGCCAACTCGATATCGACCAAGCCATAAGAAGTTCCTCGACTTCAGATTCCACTGGACGCAGACAGCCTACTCGATATCGAGTACAGTACTCGATATCGACAAGACCAGTTTCCTCGACATGCCCTATTTTGCCCTCCTCGATGCATTATTCAGTGAGTTCCTTCCTTTACTCTTGTTTTTATTTGATTTTATACAGTTGAGACACTGTATATTATAAGTATGGGGCGGGGGAAGGACTCATTATCATTATTATATGTTTTAGTCTTGCTTTTGGTTTTACATGGTGAACTTTTATTATTATGTTATGCATTCATGTTTATGTTTTATACATTTAAGTCTTTTGTCATACTTTAGTCTTTTTTTTTACATAAAAAAAATTAAAAAATTAAAAAATGTCGAAAAAATGAATGTTTAATTTTTTTGCATTGTCTTAGTTTTTATACCCTAACTTAGATGTCCTATGATGATAAATAATGACTGACTTTATCATGTAAATCCTATGGCATGTTTGGAAGGTTTAGCCTAAGTCCCCGAAATTGTTTTTATATGGATTGTGAACTTGTGATGAAATTGAGCACATATGATCCTAAGCTAAAGTTTGAAATCCAACAAAAAAATTGTCCTTGTGAGAATTTTGGCTTTATAGGGAGAACATTCAAAATCCCTCAGCTTTCTTGAGTGTATTTACTCTTCCTATGCATCTCTAAATGTTGTGATAGTTATTCAAAGCCAAAGCACTTATATGTTTATGTGAATGAGAATTAAATAATGGAGGCACCTTTTAAGCCAACTTTATCATCTCTTTACCTACCCTGCATTATCCCTGCTTGAAGACAATACATTAGCCTGAGACTTTTATTATAAACTCCACAAAATTACACTTAGCCGAATTGAGTCTGACCCCCATTTTGGAATTAAGACTTAGAGTTGGTTGGAATGATGATTTATGGTAGGAATGAGCTTGTTTTTCATTTCAAGTGAGAAGGATTTTTGATTTTATTGAGATATGGGTTGGTTTTATATCTTGTTATGCATACTATGTAAAAGGATCTTTGGCTCACCCTATAAATGCACTAGTTTTATTTTATTTTCGAAAGAAAGAAAGAAAGAAAAAAAAAAGAAAAGTTTGTGAATAAAGTGCATGAGCCAAATTTACCTTATTTCTTTCATTTTCGCAAGATTCATATTATGGAGAGGTTAATTAAGTTTGAAAGGTTACGTACTTCAGTGAGATAAGTTGGAGAGTTTGGTTGATGCATATGATTGAGAGTTATGGTTTGGTTGGGTTGTGTAGGAGATTTATGAGTCTTGATTCCCGAATTCTATTAAGGACCCATGTCCAAATAATTCCATACCCTTTTATTTCTTACCAAGCCCCATTACAACCCCGCCGAATGGAATCTTCTTTGAAGACTTCTATTGAGCGAAGTCCTCCTGATAATTCTTGTTGCATTTACATAATTGGTTGCGAAGTGGATTTATATTTAAATTGCAATGTTTATGAGATTGTACATGGAATTGAGTGGAGAGTTGATCTTCATAGCTTAAACACATTGAGAGGTGAGTGTAAACACTTTACCCTAGTGAGGTTGGATTTATATTGCCTATGCCAATGGATCGCTCATATATGTGTGATGACGTTAAATTCACTTGTCTTACATTGCTACTATACCTGAGATGTTGCTTTTGACAAAGGCGAAGACTTGAAGGATGTGTTGTAGGTATAGGCTATTGTTTGGTTATTGCTTGAGGACAATCAAGTCTAAGTATGGGGTGATTTGATGTCTACAAATAGAGCCATGTTGAAATACACAGTTTATCTCCATATTCTATACACTTTGCATATTTCAGGTTGGGCATATGTCGAATTTATATAATATGTGCTTATTTGCAAGAAATAGTGGTCTACATAAGTTTTGGTTTAATATTGCAGAATATGGAGCCATTTCGGGACAAAACCAAGAAGCAAAGACGGAAGTCGAAAGCTACTCGATATCGACATAAAATGTCCGGGCACATCACATATCGAGGACAAGCTGATCGAGGAGCTGATGACAAAGCAACCCGACTCAAGGACACTCCTCGATATCGAGTTAGTTACTTGATATCGACAAAGCTAAAAATCATGCCCGGAGTCGAGGAGGAGCACTTGATCGAGGAGCCGAGAAGAGCAATTCGACCTGACCAGACAACCGGACACTGAGCGCCACTCTCCTCGATATCGAGGAAACTCCTCGATATCGACAAATCTAGAGCACATGTCCGAGCAACATCGAGAAGAAGCTGCTCGATAAAGGACGGGCCAGCAAGTCGAGGACCAGCTAGTCGAGAATGCCGCTGAAGCTGAAGTCGGCGCCAACTTTACTCGATATCGAGTAATTTACTCAATATCGAGGAGCACCGTCCGGAGCCGCGTTACGCGGTGAGCTGTCCGACGCGGTTTGGGCTTGCTTGGGGCCGAAGATGTCCGATTCTATCCAAGATCTATCAACATCTATCCATGGAGAAGAAGAATTATCCACATGAAGATATTTTAGCCTTTTAGATATGTTGGTGGAGGAAATCGAGTTCAAAATATAAAATATAAATCAAACCAGATTATGCCCACGCAAATGATTACAAGACTCCCTCCCTATGTAGCAGTGTGAAGTCAGGATCGATCCACGAGGAAGCGTGTCAGCGGAACTCAGGCAGCTGTAAATCTCACAGATAGAAAAGCAGAAAGACATAAAGAAAGATAGAAATAACAAAGCAAAGCACAAAATAATGTAAAGCAACAGAATTGGTCGATATCGACAACAGCTATGTCGACAACAGAAACAGAAATCGACCAACAGCAACAGAAACCCAGAAAAAGACAACGTCGAGTAAAATCCTACTCGATATCGAGTACAACCAACTCGATATCGACTAAACTTTCCCGAGATCGGGTAAAAGACAGAAACTTTAAAAGTGCAAACTTCGAACACAGAATCTCAGATTTCGATGAAATAAATCGATAAACTAAAATACTTCCAAAGCCAGGGTATCAAATAAGGGCATAAAAGATCATACTTTCCATCAAATAACTTCCGTCATTAACAAATAGGAATATAGAGGCTTTCGCATAAACCCTAATTGTTACTAACCCTTTTTTACATGATTAATCCTAGTTGCATTAAGATCACTTTCGCTTCAATAATACAAAGAAGGATCACCTTCAACTTTCGCAAAAGAATCATGCTCATAGGGATAGAAGACGAATTGCATAAAAAGATTGTACCTTTACCGCATCACCTTACATGGCTACCGTCGGGCTCACCCCAGCCCTAGAAGGGGGTGGACTACTCGCTCTTCATCGCAATAGCAGACATCTTTGATGAAAAAGAACTGACTTGCATTAAATAAACTATAACTTACAACATTTGTCGATATCGAGTAAAGTGTGCACGGCGTCTCCGGGTCCTCGGCTTCTCGACTTGGCACATCTCCTCGACTCCGGGCATAAGTTCAGGAAGTTGTCGATATCGAGTAGCTTACTCGATATCGAGTAAACTTGTGGAGTCGGGTTGGCTCTAGCGCTCAGATTCTCGATATGGCCTTAGTCGGTCACCACTGCTCGGACACTTTTGTCGATATCGAGTAAAATAACTCGATATCGAGTAACTCTGGGTTTCCAGCTTGATTCGTCCTGGTTCTGTAGTCCGTTGACTTTGGACTTGTGTAGTTGATTTCCGAGCTTTTCCAACCATTCTCACAACTGCTGTAAATTACCTCGAATTCTGCGAATTTAAACAGAATCTGGTGTAGATTCCATAATTTGGAAAATAAATATAAACTACATAGATTCTATACTATTCTAGCCCAAATGCATGAAATGTATGCAGAAAACGATATAAAAGTTACTGTAAAACATGGCAGATTCAGCTCACAACAAACACCACATACTTAAGCTTGCTTGTGCTCAAGCAATTCTTTTACTTGTCATTCAGGGGAAGGAATCAAAACTCTCAACATCTTAGATTCATTGCCATATGTCACTGCAGTCAATTACCATCCTTGAAAAGGTTCTAGTGTCACAGATCCATGCATGTGCAATTAAAAAGCAACATCTACTCACAAAAAGAGGGTTATGCAAAAACAATTCATGTGACAAAGCATTAATAATCAAGAGGACTTTAATTTACGCTCAAATAAGGAGTATAATTCGTAAAAGGCTAAAGGTGAGCAATTTCTGGCAATGTAGTGCTAATGATCCGGGGAAGTGGAGTATTTCCAAACTTTTCATACCACACTCTTTTTTCATACGATTCATCACCTTTCATAATGCTTTTATCAATAATAATGATTTTACCTCTCTAACCTCAACACTGCCTTCTCGCGAGTCGCAAACATGGGTGTCATGAATGGCCTCGGATACTAAGTGCTTTGGACTCCTCACATTGGTGTCCCATCCTGCGGAACTATTATCTCAACGCAGGCAGGGTCGATCTACTCTTATCTCCTGAGGTGATCGGATTTTCTTTCCCTCATTAAATTTTCCATATATGTAAAACATTCATGCCAAACTCCAATAATGGTAGCAACAACACAAATACCATATACTAATCTCCATAATGTAACATCAGTCTCAACATAATCCCCGAATAGGAAATAAGGTAAAGAATGGACATATTTAGAACATGTGGAGCAATAATTGAAATAAGGCATATTATGACTTTTTGTGATCCATAAGCATAGGTATAGTAAGGGAATAACAATATGAGCATTATATGGAAATATAAAGTCCTCCATCCTTTTATCATGCAACATGTCAAAAGCAACTTCAAATTTTACCTCCTTTCATGGTTTTCAATAAATAATGCGCTTCATTGTGACTTCCCTTTACTAGGCAATTTCATGCTATATCTCTAATGAATCTAATTTTGCATCGTCGAGTTCAATATAAAGCTTCCATAACATTAATCCAAAAATTTCAATGGGGGTCATTTTTCAAACTTTTGGAAAACATGCATATAAGCCCATAAATCAATAATGAATTCCAAAATAGCCATGTATAAGCAATTCATGAAATAAATTTAAAAAATGCACAAATATGGTCAAATAAAGCCAAATATGCATAAAGTAAGCCCTTCCCCCACCCCATACTTAAACATTACAGTGTCCTTACTTTATAAAAACAAGGGTAAAGAAAGAAACTCACTAGACATGTGTGCTAATCGAGTGCTATGCTGCTGGGCCGAGTCTGTATATAGCTTGCTTCTATCCCATAGACCTGAAAAATATGGAAGACATATACCCACAATAGAAAAACTAAAAAGTTCAAAGCCAAAAACAAACAAAAAGCAACAATGTCCAAAAAGTCCCAAAAAGTAAATGTCTATGTACACGCTTTAGATTTTATAGTCGCTAGGCCGACTTTCTCCATTAAGCTCAAGGTGGCATTTGCAGGGCCCATGTAGCTTGGGCTTCAAATAGGATTCCATTCTTGTCCATCAACTGTAATCCTCCAGAATGGATGTTGTTCACCACGAAAGGTCCCATCCTCTTCTTGTTGAATTTGCTAGGAAACCAATGATCTTTTGATTTGGAAACATAGAGCTTGTCTCCAACTTCATATTCTTTGGCCTTATCATTTGAAATCCCCCATAAGCGCACATACCAAGGAAAACCTCTCCCATATATAGATAAATCTTTGATGGAAATAGGAGAAGAAAGATCCACACCTTGGCTTACCTTCGCAGAAACGGAATCGGGGACTATAGTGTTTGGTCGATCTCGAGGAACAGTACTCGATATCAACGAGTATTCAGCTTCTGGTGGTAGACTGCTCGAGGATGCTCGAGCTGGTGAAGATGGGTGTTGGTCGATATCGACCAATTTGGTCGATATCGAGGAGTGTTTCTCGGCCTGCAGTGGCTTGCTGGTCGATAAGGGTGAAGTTGAGGACACAGAAGGTTGGTCGATATCGACCAATTTAGTCGATATCGAGGATTCTGTGGCTTTTGTTTGGCTGCTCGATGACGCTGCTGCTGGTGGTGATTTCTGAGCTTGGTCGATATCGACCAAAGTTCTAAATATCGAGGAATTCTGGTCGACTACGACGCCATACTTGCATTCTGTCAAGGCATCCGAAAAATAGTTAGTCCATAACGGCATACCTTGGTCCGTGTCGAGTGGATTCTCTGTTTTTTCCTTTAGGATGGCCATGATCTCCCCCACCTGTGCTTCCATATCCCTCTTTTCCAGCTCTTCAGGAGTCATATTTCTTACCTTGGGCTCCCTGCAATTGATGTAACCAGCTGAGATAGATTTTACCTCTTCCATTGGACCTGTATGCCTTTCAGTTTTATTAAAAGAATACTCAATTACCTCATCGATGATGTTGAAAGTGAGCGCCCCCTTCCTTACGCTTATGTTGGCTTCCACCGTCGCCAAGAAGGGCCTTCCTAGAATAATTGGACAAGCAGAGTCCTCCGCCATATCAATAACTAAGAAATCAACAAGGATAAAGAATTTACCTACTTGTACTGGCACATTATCCACCATGCATGTTGGAATGACCACCGTGTTGTTGGCCATATATAGCTTAGCATCCACGGGCTCTAGGGCACCTATCTTAATCTTGGACCAAATTGTTAAAGGCATTATACTTACACTGGCTTTGTAACGGCCCGGGATTATGATTTCCGAGTTACGTTTCGAGGGATGAATTCCCTCGTTAGGACCTTGCGCCCCGAGTACAGGTTGAAGGTTTAAAAGCCTAATTTAATGTTTTCAAAGTGGGATTTCATACCCAAATTCGAAGGGATCGTTGGAATCCCCGGGGAAGTCCCTTGTACCTGTCGTAAGTCTAAGCGTGGAAATCAGTAGTCACGCAAATAGCGAAAACAAGTGTAATACTAGAGGGTGCCACGACAGAGCCGGGTCAAAACTTATTCTAAAGTGTAAATCCAAAAACATAATCTGAGTCTAGTGATGTCGATAACTCCAGCGCTCATTCTCCGCCGACCAAATGACCCGTGCAATAAGCAAACAACACCGATATGATGAACATAAATAATACCTAAAAAATTTAATGGTGAGCGGGATCAGAATGATGTCCACCTGCTGCATCCCGGCCCTAAGCATACATATACGCTATACCTAATAAAGATGCATCTAGATGCAAGGCGGAATATTAACACACCAGCATGTTCCTAAGATCAAGTGCATATTAATAGATAGGGCCCCAGCAAAGAATACCAAATGGTATGTCACTCTCCTACCTCCACCCCCTTTCGATAGGGCGGAGACTGGCCAGCTCGTGAATGCATTCCATAATAATCGGGCGGCACGCATACCCAACCCGTATCCACAATAAAGCCCGCTGGCAGCTCATAATATAAGGAAGTTGCATGACTCGATTGACTCAGGATGGGACCCGATGGGACTGGGCCATCCTATAACCCTAGCAAAGACTCTAGTTACTTCACAGATAACGACCGTTCTGTTTACATACGCATAAAAAAATAGGATGCTCAACGGTCAATGCAACCTAGCATGATACTACATGGCATACTGATCATGAATGCAAGCACATAGTATATCATGCACATAAAACAGGGAATATCTCTCTATCAATCTGAGTAAGCTCCGAAGAGACTTACCTGGTACCGCAGAACAGCAAAAAGCAATCAACCAGGCAATATGAAATCTGGCACGTCACAAATGGTCACCTAACAAGTATAAGCACATAAATGAGTCTATCTCTAAGGCACACAAGCATAAAACTTAACACAATAACCGTCGCATCATCATTTTCATCATCTTAACTTTATCTCTTAACATATTCATTATAATTCTCCAATTCATCAACTTAAGATAATTCCAATTCATACTTAGCCAATTTGCATGCTATCATCTCACCATCTTACTTAGCATATAATTGTATATCCTCATCATAATCATACAACATTTAACCTCGCATAATAAATCACCACAATATTATATTTTTAATCTCAACACAACATTTTATATTTTAATCTCAATAATATTACATAATATTTCTAACACCATTTTCCTTTAACATCTTTATAAAATATTTATAAAATCCCAACCATATTAATTTAATCAAAACATCCCTTTTTAAATTTCCAAAACTCACCCTTATTTTGTAAAAATTCCCAAAAGTGGCCCTCTTGTTTTACAACATCCCAAACCGAGCCCCTTTTTCAAAATTCCAAAATTAGCCCTTTTGTTTGTGACGTCCAAACCGAATCCATTTAAGGAAAAAAAGGCCCAAAAGCAATTTGATTCATTTGAAAGAATTAGGCCCAACCTTTGTTGTGTTTTAGAAAGAAAAAGGCCCAACATTTATTCCCCTTTAAATGAAGGATCCGGCCCACAAAATAGGTCCAAAAAGGCCATTCCATTTGATTCATTGTAAAAGAACGCTGCTGGAGGTTTTTAAAAAAAGAATGGGGCCCAGGTGAGTTGGTAATGATGTGGCAAAGAGGGCCCCACATGCTTCTTCTACCTTTGAACGGGTGAATGAAGCAACAGAAGCCTCCCGAGTTCGGAAAACCGGAGGGGGAAGAGGAGAGGGGAGGCCTCCAGCGGCGGTGGAGCTGGGCTCCGGCCACCCGAAGCGGCCACTCCGACACCCACACACTAGGATAGGAAAGGATAGGAAGAAGGAGGAAGAAGGGGCTCACCGAGGGCCTTCGACGCCGAAAATCTCAGAGCTCCGGGGCGGTGCGTCCTGGGCGTCGAGGATCAATATCTTGCCGAAATCCGCCTAGAAAGATGAGAGGGAGGTTAAAGATGGAAGCTTTGCTCGATTTGAAGGTGGAAGAGAGGAAGAGCGAGCGAAACGGGGCCTTACCGAGGTGAAACGGGAAAATAGGTGCGAGGGGAGACGGTGACGGCACCGGCGGTTCCGGGAGGTGGTGCTCCTACTTCTGGGTGGCTCGAGGGGCGTCGAGGCTTCTCCTGTTGCTGGGTTGAAGAGAGGAGTAAAAGAGGAGGTGGGTGAGGGCTTGGGTTTCCTCCACGGCAAAACAGGGCGAGGAAGAGGAGTTGTGGTGGTGGCGGTCGACGACGGTGGCGTGGGGTGGTGGCGGTGGTGGTGTTGAGAAGGCGAGATGGGGACAGAGGAGAGCTCGGCAGTCCTCCAAAAGGGAGAACGAATTGCTTGGTTCCTTGTGTTTGTGTGTTTGTGTGGGAAGATGTGTTCAAGATTCAGATTTTATGGACGAGATTTATGTTTCCTTGAGTCCTTGATTTCACCCATTGGACAAATCATGGGAGCATCATCTCTATTCTTGGTAAGTCAAGCAAGGTAAGAAAAGGAGCGTGTGTTGGGTTAATTAGGGATATATTGAAAGAGATTGGAAATTTTAAAATTAAATCTCAAATTGTGGGATCCAAGGTTGAGTTTGGATAAGGATCTGAGAAAGATGACGGAATTGAGGTCTCGAGTCGGGAATTGAAATTCCCGCCGATTGGTCATTCAAATCCCGAAATGAAAGACGGATTCGATCTTTAAATTAAAAAAAATTCGGCCGGAATTTGTGTTAACTTCATTTTTAATTTCCTTTTTCGAAGTTTAATATTTTTTTAAAAAAATTTCGAGCCTTTACCGGCTCCAAGATCACATAAAGCATTAAATTTATATTGACCAAATCCAATGGTTATAGCAAACTTACCTGGATCTGGCCTCTTCTCAAGAATGTCCATATGGCTGCATTCCTCTGTAATCTCAGCCATTGATTTTTTCTTGCTTAGAATCTCTTTCAGGAACTTGACATAGGATGGCATTTCATTGAGAGCTTCCGTGAAGGGAATGGTGACATTGAGCTTTTGAAGCATCTTGACGAAGCGCTGAAACTTCTTCTCTGCTGGGTCCTTATGAGATTTTGTGGGGAAAGGCAACTTCTTTTTCTGATTCGGAGCCAGAACAGATGTCGGAGGTGTAGCAGCTTTCTCGACGTTGACTTGATTTTCCTCGATATCGAAAAGTTCTTCCTCGATATCGACTAGTTTCTTCGGTGTCGAGTTGTTGTGCTGTGCAGACGAAGGCTGGCCTACTTTGTCGTCGATATCGATGAGACCTTCCTCGACATCGAGTTGCCTTTTGTCAATATCGACCAAGGTCTAGTCGATATTGAGTTGTTGTTCTCCTCCGTTTTGTTGCTTTCCGACCTCTGGCTCTTGTAGTTGATGGCCGCTTCTGAGTATTACAGAAGTGATGTGTCCAGTCTTTCCCTTAGGATTTGGTTATGAAGATCCAGGGAGAGAACCTGACTGTCTGGGGATTCCTGCTGCTAGCTGGCCAATCTGTGTCTCCATTGACTTCCGCCATATATCATCCCTCTTCTGCTCCCTTTCCGGATGTCCTGGAGCTCTGTAGGGTGGGGGGTTCCTAGGGGCACCTTGGTTCCATTGTGGTTGCTGAAATCTTTGGTCCCCCATGTAGCGATTGGGACCCCCTGCGTAAGCTGCCTCTTCGTGGTATTCTGCCTGCCTGACTTGCTCTGTGTGTGGGAACTTAGTAGTGGTGAGCCTCTGTGATCCGCATTCAATACAAGGCTGGATGACAGAAAGATACTTTACTTGTTTGAGGAGCTTCTTATTTTGATCTCTGTAGTACTGCTCCCTTACATCTGGATCAATCTCCTTAGGGGGCTCATAGAGGGGCATGGATGGTGCTGGCCTGGCGTAGGGGTGCTCCTCATAGTTGACTAGAGTCCCATACTTGTTGTCATAGTTGGTCAGCTTGTCGAGAGCAGTCCATGCGTTAGCAGGCGGCATTGTTAGATACTCATAGTGAGTATATGTGTTGATTCTATCCTTTGCAGCCATGTCCAGAGAATTTAAGAAGATCTCCTGAACTATGCATGGTTGCTGTCCATATCTAGGGCATGATCGCAGTAGATCCTTATAGCATTCCCAAGCCTTTTCCAGCGGCTCCCCATGCTGTTGTTTGAAAGATGTGATCTTTTGGAGAATGAGCGCTGTCTTAGCAGGAGGAAAGAATTTATTTAGAAATTCCTGCTTAACTTGAGCCCATGTCGTGAGGGATCGCGATTTCAGCCCTTCAAGCCACTTCAATGTTGAACCCGATAGGGACCAGCGAAAGGCCTTCGTCAAGATGTACTCCAAGGTGGTACCTTCAGCAAGATTACGACACATGTTAGTAAAGTTGGTAATATGCCGCAGAGGGCATTCATTAAATCTACCATGAAAAGCATGATTTTTAATTTCAATAAGGAATTGAGTGCGGATTTCATAGTTATTTTCAGGGATTAGAATGGTCGATTCAGGCACGACGAGAGTCGGGTGCATATAATCCTTTGCAGTGGTTGGGCATAGGGAAATCTCGGCTTCTGCTTGCCTCGCACGCTCAGCTTCATGTTCCATGGCTTCTCTCTCAGTGGCGATAGTAGTATCTTTAGCGGCTAGTTCCCTCGTATGCCTCTCAATCTGTTGTTCCTGTGTCTCTGCAGCCGCCATGGCTCTTTTCAGTTTAGCTTGGATGTGTATAAGGCGCTCCGGTTCGTCTAAGGCATCAAACTCAGGTGTTCGACCATAACGGCACATATACCTGCAAAGTAACACAAAAGAAAAGTGAGATCTGACTACCTAAGGCGCGAATGATTGCTTCCCCGACAACAACGCCAATTTGTTGGTGGAGGAAATCGAGTTCAAAATATAAAATATAAATCAAACCAGATTATGCCCACGCAAGTGATTACAAGACTCCCTCCCTATGTAGCAGTGAGAAGTCAGGATCGATCCACGAGGAAGCGTGTCAGCGGATCTCAGGCAGCTGTAAATCTCAAAGACAGACATAAATAACAAAGCAAAGTAAAAAATAAAGTAAAGCAACAGAATCGGTCGATATCGACAACAGCTATGTCGACAACAGAAACAGAAGTCGACCATCAGCAACAGAAACCCAGAAAAACACAATGTCGAGTAAAATCCTACTCGATATCGAGTACAACCAACTCGATATCGACTAAACTTTCCCGAGATCGAGTAAAAGACAGTAACTTTAAAAAGTGCAAACTTCGAACACAAAATCTCAGATTTTGGTGAAATAAACCAATAAACTAAAGTACTTCCAAAGCCAGGGTATCAACACCACAACGATAACCATGCAAAGTAACACATAGAGGCATAAAAGATCATGCTTTCCATCAAATAACATTCGTCATTAACAAATAGGAATATGGAGGCTTTCGCATAAACCCTAATTGTTACTAACCCTTTTTCACATGATTAATCCAAGTTGCATTAAGATCACTTTCGCTTCAATAACACAAACAAGGATTACCTTCAACTTTCGCAAAAGAATCATGCTCATAGGGATAGAAGACGAATTGCATAAAAAGATTGTACTTTTACAGCATCACCTTACATAACTACCGTCGGGCTCACCCCAGCCCTAGAAGTGGGTGGACTACTCGCTCTTCATCGCAATAGCAGACATCTTTGATGAAAAAGAACTAACTTGCATTAAATAAACTCACACTTACAACCTCTTCTCCTTCTCTCTTTATGTAACTAATTGTCTCTGAAATTGAATGATTAAAAACCAGCCCCTAAGGCTTTATTTATAGCCTTCATTCCCTAGCTATTCTAGGTAAGAAAGTCTATCTATATCTAAATCTAATTATCTACTTTCTTTAAGATAAATAAATGGATAAAAAGAATTAAATAAAAAAAGGGAAATTATATCTAAAATAGGTAAATCTTCCATGTGTTGATAGGTCTTGATAGATATTGATAGATCTCGGCAAAACTCGGACTCCTTCGTCCCCAAGGAAAACCAAACCGACACAGATAGAACACCGCGTAACGCGTCTCCAGAAAGATCTCCTCGATATCGACAAGCACTACTCGATATCGAGTAAAGTGTGTCGTCGACTACGGCTGTCTTGGCATGTCGGGTTGCTGCTGCTCGATCAGGCTCGGTCAGGTGATCTAGGGTCCTCGATATCGACAAGTTTAGTCGATATCCAGTAAGCTTGTGTCGACTTCCGTGTTGCTGGGCTTGGTCGAGTAGATTCTCCTCGGTATTGGCTCGAACAGGTGGTGCAGATCTTGTCGATATCGACAACTTTTTTCGATATCGAGTAAAGTGTGCTCGGCGTCTCCGGGTCCTCGGCTTCTCGACTTGGCACATCTCCTCGACTCCGGGCATAGGTTGAGGAAGTTGTCAATATCAAGTAACTTACTCGATATCGAGTAAACTTGTGGAGTCGGGTTGGCTCTGGCGCTCAGCTTCTCGATATGGCCTTAGTCGATCACCACTGCCAGGACACTTTTATCGATATCAAGTAAAATAACTCAATATCGAGTAACTCTGGGTTTCCAGCTTGATTTGTCTTGGTTCTGTAGTCCTTTGACTTTGGACTTCTGTAGTTGATTTCCGAGCTTTTCCAACCTTTCTCAAAACTACTGTAAATTACCTCGAATTCTGTGAATTCAAACAGAAACTAGTGTAGATTCCATAATTAGGCAAAAAAACATAAACTACATAGATTCTGTACTATTCTAGCCCAAATGCATGAAATGTATGAAGAAAATGATATAAAAGTTACTGTAAAACATGGCAGATTCAGCTCACAACAAGATATAATTTCCTTTTTGGATTTATTTATGTTATTCCATTTATTTATCTTTAAGCTTTTAGATATAAAGATTTAGATATAGATAGAGAATTATATCCTTAATTAGCAAAGATTAGAATCCTATAAATAAAGCCCATGGGGCTGATTTCAAAGCATTCAATTTCAGTAGGAGAAGTAGTAGTAGAGAGAGAAAGAGATGCCGAGTGTAGCAAAGGTGCGAAAGTGATCTGGCTTTGTTCGGTTTATACTTTCTTCAGTTTGGTTAATGCAAGTAGTTATTTCCTTTCAATCAATGTCTGCGAATGCGATGAAGCGCGAGTAGTCCACCTACTTCTAGGGTTGGGGCGAGCCCAACGATAGCCCTGCGTGCTTGAGGTAAAGATCTGACTTTTATCATGTTTTAAGCATCTGCTACTTGTTATATGTTTATTACCCATTAATAGGAGGTCCATGCTAAGAACTTGGATTGTAAATATAAAATCAGTAGACACAATTAGGGTTTCTTGAAAGAGTTGTCTAATTGTTAGAAAAGGCAAAATCTTGGTCCTTTGATGCAATTTACATGATTATCTGTTTTATTCTTGCCTTTTGCATGCTTGGTTATCGTTGTCGCAAACCCCAATCTTGAAAGTTTTCTTACATACATAGTTTATTTCGAATTCCCAAAGCCTTGTCTTTACTTTCTTTCATTTTAAGTTACTGTCCTCCTTGATATCGACTAACTCGTGTTGATATTGAGTTACCGATCCTCGATCCCAGATCGCTGTAGCTTCTCCTGTGCAGGTACTCGAGTAGGGGCAATACGGACACGTCACTCCTTTAAAGCTCAAGAGCTGTCGCGAACTGCATGAACCAGAAGTCAGAGAACAAAATGACGGAACTAGACAACAGGTCGATATCGACCAAGTACGGGTTGATATCGACCACCATCAGGTCGATATTGACCCTACTACTCCAGCCAACCCGATTCCGACCCCAAGAGTCAAAATCAACCAATATCAGGCCGATATCGACCAATATATGGTCGATATCGAGCAGCCTCCAGTCGATATTGCCTCTTCTACAGCGCCTCCGACAGCTGATTCCACTCCAAAACCAAAGAAGACGCTCCCTTTCTCTTCTAAGGCACTAAAAGATCCCACCGTAGATAAGTTTAAACGTTTTGTTAAGATGCTTCAGGAACTAAATATTTCCATTCCTTTTTACAGAAGCTCTTCTGGAGATGCCTGCATATGTCAAGTTCCTCAAAGAAATCCTTAGCAACAAGTGATCAATCACTTAAATCGCCGGCGACTGCAAAAGGATGGACTTTCCTGAGAAGAGACCTGACCCTGGAAAGTTTTCTATTATTGTGGGATTTGGACAATTTAAATATGAGGCATTGTGTGATCTAGGTGCAAGAGTGAGCATCATGCCCCTATCAATCTGGCGAAAGGTAAAGATAGGATCAATAGAGCATGTGGATGCCAAACTATACATGGCAAACAATACAGTTGTCACCCCTACAGGTATGGTTGATAATGTCCCTGTCCAGGTTGGTAAGTTCTATATTCCCGCTGATTTCCTTGTTATAGATTGTGTGGAAGATCTTAATTGCCCTATTATTCTTGGTAGACCTTTTCTATCTACTGCATATGCCAAGATCAGCATCCGGAAGCGATTGCTCACCTTCACGATAGGTG
Organism: Persicaria tinctoria; assembly: GCA_037127255.1. Taxonomy (NCBI): domain Eukaryota; kingdom Viridiplantae; phylum Streptophyta; class Magnoliopsida; order Caryophyllales; family Polygonaceae; genus Persicaria; species Persicaria tinctoria. The sequence continues at coordinate 22,201,149 of JBANSL010000004.1, read as the reverse complement.
ATGAGGTCATAGATTTCACTTTTGGTCCTACAAAGGAGGAAATTACATGGCTGAAGGTGAAGAGCATAAGCGACCACGGGGGTGAGCTGCACACTTGCCAAGAGCCTAAGTATGGGGTCCCTGTACTCGACGTCGACCATTTCTACTCGATATCGACTTACCCTAAGCCCAAAGATTTCTGTTTTGGGCAAGAAAAGGTAAGTTTAGGTATGATCTCTACTTCTCCTCCGTGTGTTAAGAAATTTGATAAGAATATTAGAGGAGACAAGGCCCCGTGGAGAGCTAACCTGCGCAGGGTTAGAACTGGAAAAAAAAAAGGAAGCTAAAGGACTCTATGCAAGCAACTACCTATAAGCTGAGCTTGCATATTATAACCAGGACCTAGATGATCCAGGCACAAGAGGGCCCAACATTGAGGGTACCTAAGCACAAGCGGAGAAGTCGACCTAGCGACTCTAAAATCTAGAGTATGTACATAAAACTTTTAAATTCTAGGACTTTGATACATATGGTTTTAGTTTTGGTTTTGGTTTTTATTTTTGTACTTCATGTGGGAAATCTTGTCTGCGTGCGAAAACTAACTATTTTACAGGTTGAAAACATGGGGATCGACTGAAACTATCGAGGCAACCTGGTCGATATCGACCAATACTAGTCGATATCGACCCCTGAGGCAGACTTTGACCAGAAGCAGAGAAAGGAAGCAGGTCGATTTTGACCAAAAGTACTCGATATTGAGTGCATAGGTCGATATCGACCAAATCCACCAGATTTGGACCAGCTGATCACACTTGGAATCTGATAAATTGCGGTTGATATCGAGCACCACCTAGTCGATATCGACTTTTGGCAATCTACTGCAACCCTATTTCGACCCTACATCACGTTATTCGGTGAGTTCCTTCCTTTACCCTTATCTTCTTTTGTTTTCATACAGTGGGGACACTGTATATTATAAGTATGGGGTGGGGGAAAAGCTCATTATCATTATTTTATATGGTGAATTTTGAGTGAATTTTTTATTTTTGTGCTTAATCGCTAAACTCAAAGTTTTATGAGACATGTCCAAAAGCTTGTAAATTGTTTAAAGAAATAGAGTCATGGAAGCTTTAATAAAACTCGTCGATGCAAAATTTGATTCATTAGAGATATAACATGAAATTGCTTAGTAAAGGAAAGTCACAATGAAGTGCATATTTTTCTTGAAACCCATGAAAAGGGGTAAAATTTGATGTTGCATGATAAGAGGATGGAGGAATTTATATTTCCATATAATGCTTATTGTTATATTCCTAGCCTTACCTATGCTTATCCATCACAAAAGCCATATTACACCTTATTTCATATATTGCTCCACATGATCTTAATATTGCTCATTCTTTACCTTATTTCTTATCCGGGGATTATGTTGAGAATGATGTTACATTATGTAGATTGCTATATGGTTGTCGTGTTGTTATTATCATTATTGGAGTTTGGCAAGAATGTTTGAAATATATGGAAAATTTAATGAGTGAAAGAAAATCCGGTAACCTCGGGAGATAAAGGTAGATCGACCCTGCTCGCTGAGATAATTATTGGGCGAGATGGGACACATAGGTGAGGAGTCCAAAAGCACTAAGTATCCGGGACTATTCAGGACACTCATGTTTATGAATCGCGAGAAGGCAGTGCTGAGGTTAGAGAGGTAAATGCATAATATTGAAAAAAGCATCAAGCGTAAGAGTGGAAGTTGAGAAATCAAAGGAAGAAGGCATGTGGAAATTCAATTTGGAAACTACTCCATTTCCCCGGATTATTAGCAGCACATTGCCAAAAATATCCCACCTTTAGCCTTTTACCAAATCTACCTCTTATTGAGCTTAAATTAAAGTCCTCTCGATTATTGTTGCTTTATCACATGAATTGTTTTTGCATAACCCTCCTTTTGTGAGTAGATGTTCCTTTTATTGCATATGTATAGATTTGTAGCATTAGTACCTTTTCGATGATGGTAATTAAGTGCAGGGAAATATAAGAATGAATCTATGATGTTGAGAGTTTTTGTTTCTTCCCCTGTATGACCATCCAAGTTATTGCTTGGGGACAAGCAATCTTAAGTATGTGGTGATTTGATGTCTATGTTTTGTGCCATGTTTTATAATGACTTTTATATCGATTTATGTATACATTTCATACATTCGGGTTAGAATAGTATAGAATCTATGTATTTTATGCTTATTTGCCAAATTATGGAGTCTACACTAGTTTCTGTTTAATTTCGCAGAAATCGGACGCACTTTGGAGCTTAAAGGAAAGTCATGAAGAAGCCAATGATGGTGCATCTAGAGGAAAGCCCACTTTTCGCCATTCACCATTCTGAATCAAGCTCTGGTGTCTTCATGAATGTTGTATCCCTTGAAAAGAGCTTTCCCACGCATACTCATATGCGTCAATCCGACAAACGAGGACTCGCAAAAGTGCGTTTCTAAAACAAAGCAGGATGCTGAGAAAGTGGTCAACATCGACCACACCTACTCGATATCGACCAGATTGTGGTCGAAAATCTCCAGATCGACTCGAGATGACCAGCAGAGAAGAAGACACCTCGATATTGGTCACTATGGTCGATATCGACCAAACAAGCACTTCATATTCCTCTAGGAGCCGAGATCGAGTGAGCTGAAGAGATGCCGAGAAGATAGCTCGATATCAACCAACCTTGGTCGATATCGACCAACTGCTAGTGACGAAGTCAAGGTCGATTCCGAGTCTATCCGGATTCCGAGATGAAGATTCCAAGAGAAGACTCTTTGACCATGAAGACTTTAGATATTTTATTTTTTATCTCTTTATCTATCCTAAGAGTGGAACACATTTAATTACCTACCCTATAGGATTTATCTTGTTTACCTATATTAGATTTATTTATTTCCATGTAGAATTTATATCTTTAGGATTAAATAGACTTTCCTTACCTTGGATAACAGGGATTAAGACCTATAAATAAAGCCCATGGGGCTACTTTTTCATTCATTCAATTCTAGAGAGGAGAAGAGAGAGCGAGTAGGAGAGAGAAAGAGGAGGCCGAGAGTGGTTTGTCCTGCGAGAGCGGATTTGGCTCCAATCGGTTGTAAGCTCTATTTTAGTTTATTAATGCAATTTAGTCCTCTTTTATAATTAATATCTTTCCTTGCGATGAAGAGCGAGTAGTCCACCTACTTCTAGGGTTGGGGTTAGCCCGACGATAGCCAAGCGTGCTTGAGGTAAAGATTTGATCTTTATTGTGCTTTGATCATCCACTGCCTTTCATATGTTTATTACCTATTTAATAGAGATTCAAGATAACAAATTGGATTATAAACTTAAAATTGGTAGATACAATTAGGGTTTCTTGAAAGAGTTGTCTAATTGTTGGAAAAGGCGAAAGCTTAATCTTTTGATGTGATTGCATAATTATTCCTTTTTATCTTGCCTTATGCATGTTTGGTTATTGTCGTTTCAAACCCCGATCTTGGAAGATTCTTTCATACATAGTTTGTTCCGAAATCTGCGAAGCTTTGTCTTTTATTTACGTTTCTGTATCTGCTCCATTTCGACCACTTACTGGTCGATATCAACTTATGATTCCCGATCCCGAAAGATCGCTGCTCATCTGTATCTCTGCAAGTACGGGTCGATTTCGAGGAATTGGTCGATATCAAGTGCCTCTGGTCGGTATTGCCTAACGTCTGTAGAAGTGCCCAGAATCGACTACCTTGGTCGATATCAAGTGGTCCCTTGAGGTCGAAATCAACGTGAGATTTGTCGCTGCCTGAGATCCACTGAGTAGCTTCCTCGAGGATCGATCATGACTTCCTGTTGTTACATCGGGAGGAAGTCTTGTAATCATTTGCGTGGGCACGAATCTGGTTTGATTTATATTCTTATTTATTGAACTCGATTTCCTCCTACGATAATACGTCGTTCAGGAGATTTTCTACAATTCTCTTAATCTGGCCGCCAAGGAAAGGAACAATCAATACACACAATATGAGTATCTGACTCAGACACTAGCAGAGGCATGGCCTACTATCGAAAGGCTCACCAACTTCGACGCTAAATGGGGGACCAAAGGTTATATCAGCCACAACGGAACCAAGGTGCCCCTAGGAACCCCCCACCATATCGTGCTCCACGACATGGTGGAAAGCAAGTGGAAAGCAAGCAAGCCACTTGGAAAGTGGAAAGAAAGCAAGCCAATGGCGCCATCAACAATCAGCTCCAAAACATCAATACGAAATTTGGAGAATTGGATATCTGAAAGAAGAACATGGAGACCCAAATGGGTCAACTCGCGGCACAAATTCCACAACCGACCGAGCAGCTCCTTGGGCATACAGATCCAAATCCTAAGGGGCAGCACGAACATGTCGCTGCTGTAAAGCTACGGAGCCGTCACAAATTGCATGAACCAAAGATCGGAGAAGCAGAGAGCACAACTGGACAACAGGACAATTTCGACCACACCCAGGTCGATATCGACCAAACAGTTGTCGATATTGAGTAGTCCCAGGTCGATATTGACCCTACAACACCAGCAAACTCGATTTCGACCCAACCAGTCGACATCGAGCAGTCCCAGGTCGATATCGAGCCTCATCCTGTCGATATTGACTACTCTGCATCACCTCCGACATCTGTTTTGGTTCCGAAACCAAAGAAGACGCTCCCATTCCCTTCCAAGGCGCTGAAAGACCCAACCGACGGTAAGTTTAAATGTTTTGTGAAGTTGCTCCAAAGTCTAAATATTACTATTCCTTTTATAGAAGTACTTCACGAGATGCCAACCTACGTCAAATTCCTCAAGTAAATCCTCAGCAACAAGCGATCAATGACAGAGATCTCCAGTGAATGCAAGAAGATGGATTTCCCTGAGAAGCACCCTGATCAAGGTAAGTTCGCCATCACCTTTGGACTTTCCCAGTACCGCTTCAAGGCACTATGTGATTTAGGAGCGAGCGGAAGCATTATGCCCCTATCAGTATGGTCAAAGGTGAAGATAGACGCTCTGGAATCTGTGGATGCCAAGCTCTGTATGGCAAACAACACAGTGGTAATCCCCACATGTATAGTAGATGATCTTCCTGTCAAAGTTGGTAAATTCTTTGTCCTTACAGATTTTCTTGTAATAGAGACGGCGGAAGATCCAGCTTGCCCTATCATTCTTAGGAGACCATTCGTAGCAACTGCCGACGCCAACATTAGCGTGAAAAGGGGACTTCTCACCTTCACCATTGGGGATGAGATTATTGAATACTTCTTCAATCCTAACAGAGAGGAGGTAATGGAAATAAAAGCTATATATTCTAAATTAAATGTTATCTCTTGCACCAATCCTACATGAAATACATTGACTTAAGAGGAAGCCCTAACAAAGGTTGGAGTACATCTAGAGAAGGAACTACATGCTGTATACCCAAGCGAGGAGGAAGTTTTCAACGACGCCCTATCGATTGAGCTCAATGATTCAGTCGATTTCGACCAAACAGTGGTCGATATCGACCATTCGTCGTCGGTTTTGACCCCTCCAGAGCAGGTAAGTTTTTAGAACTCAGTAGATATCGACCACTCTAACCAGATATCGAGTTCCTTTCTCCCAGCAGGTACAGCAGAAGACAAGAAAGTCAACTTTGACCAGATATTGGTCGATTTCGACCAGATATTGGTCGATATCGACCAGATATTGGTCGATATCGACCAATCTTCCTCGATATCGATTACTCCTCCTGTCGATATTGAGCCAGTCATCCAAACTCCGATGCTAGAGGTCAATTTTGACAAGACTAGGTCGATATCTACCAATCCTATCAATTTCGACCAGTCCACTTACCCGTTTTCGACTGGTTCCTCAGCTCATGTATGTGCTGATTTTTCGTTTGAAGTTTCTGACTCAACTGGTTTTCAGTAGCAGTATAGCCTTGTGTCCAACTCAGCGTTGTCATCGATGTATGCTTGTTCCTAAGAAGGGTGGAATAACTATTGAGGAGAATGAGAAGGGAGAGCTTGTCGCTAAACGAATCACTACCAGTTGGCAGATGTGCATTGATTACAGAAAGCTCAGCACTGCCACCGGGAAGGATCATTTCCCGGTCCCCCTCATTGACCAGGTACTCAAAAGATTAGCTGAACATGATTACTTTTGTTACCTAAATGGATGTTCTGGATTTTGGCAAGTCCCTATTCATCCCGAGGATCTAGAAAAGACCACCTTCACTTGTCTCTATGGAACTTTTGCATATAAGAGGATGCCCTTAGGACTTTGCAATGCCCATGCCACCTTTCAAAGGTGTATGACGGGCATCTTCTCCGACATGATAGAGGACATAGTCGAGGTATTTATGAATGATTTCTCTGTTTATGGCACTTCTTTCGATATTTGTCTTTCTAACCTGCGTAGAGTACTCAAGCGTTGTGAGGAGAAAAATTTGGTTCTCAACTGGGAAAAGTGTCACTTTATGGTAAGGGAAGGGATCGTGCTAGGACACAAGGTGTCTAAGAAAGGTATAGAGGTGGACAGGGCCAAGATGGAGCTAGTGGAGAAATTGCCCCCACCTTCATCCATGAAAGAAATAAGGAGTTTCCTTGGTCATGCAGGATTTTATAGGAGATTTATTCAAGATTTTTCTAAAATTTCCAAACCATTGACTAATCTTCTTATGAAAGATGTTAAGTTTGAATTTTCTAGTGAATGTCTTGAAGCCTTCAACAGGTTGAAGGATGCCCTTATCTCTACTCCAATCATTATATCGCCGGATTGGTCATTACCTTTTGAAATCATGTGCGATGCTAGCGATTACGCCGTTGGAGCAGTTCTAGGACAGGGGAAAGAACAAGAAGCTGCATGCCATCTACTATGCAAGCATGACTCTTGATGTGGTTCAAACTAATTACCCCACAATAGAGAAGGGATTCTTGGTTGTGGTCTTTGCTTTTGAAAAATTTCGTTCTTATCTTGTTGGATCTAAAGTTTTTGGACATACTGACCATGTTGCTCTTAGATATTTGATGGCAAAGAAGGATGCTAAATCCAGGCTCCTATGATGGGTGCTTCTACTTCAACAGTTTTACGTGGAACTCAAGGACAAGAAGGGCACGGAGAACTCGGTAGCGGATCATCTTTCTAGGCTCCCTAAAGACATACTAGAAGAATCCCAAGATGCCACGCCTATCGATGATTACCGCCCTGACGAACATCTACTGAAGATCAACGCCCATCAAACCCCTGCATGTAAGTATACGCCAATCCCTATTGTTTCTCTGCAAGAGGACTCGATATCGACCATGCCTAGGTCGATATCGAGTCCTCTTGCAGAGACACCGCTCACAAGGATTTTGGAGGTTGAGCTTTTCGACGTTTGGGGCATTGACTTTATGGCACTATTCCCTGCATCAGGCCCCTACAAATACATCCTTGTGGCAGTTGACTATGTCTCTAAATGGGTTGAGGCTGTTGTAACTAGAACCAATGATGCAAAGGTAGTTTCAAAGTTCATTAAAACTAACATTTTTCCTCGATTTGGTGTTCCTAGAGTTCTTATTTAAGATGGTGGCTCACACTTCATCGAGAGAGGATTTGAGGCTCTTTTGGCTAAGTATTGGGTGACGCACAGGGTAGCAACACCCTATCATCCCCAAACTAGTGGCCAAGTGGAGGTCTCTAATCGTCAAATCAAAGCCATCCTGGAGAAGACAGTCTCTCGTTCAAGGATTGGTTATCTAAGCGTGATGACGCGCTCTGGGCCCATCGATAGAGAATTGGACACGATAGAGCGGATCCTTCCTGGTTCAACATATCTTTCCCCATGGAGCAGTGGAGTTGCTTGCAAATGCTGGCACCACCTTTAAGGTAAATGGGCAAAGGGTTAAGAAGTACTATGACAAGGAAGATCCAGAGGAAGAGATTCGCGCCACCTTGGCGTTGATCAAAGTTTAAATATAGGGAAGTAGGTCGAGCCAACAACTCAAACCTTAGCGCTTACGGGAGGCAACCTGTTATTTTTATTTTTTTTCCTTTAAATTTTGTTTCTTTCCTTTATCTCTCTCACTTCGTGCAAGATTTCTTTTCTCTTCGATAGACACAGGCCATCGGAGAGAAGCTCGATTGAATGTGCAAAGGCTGATGCAACACATTAAATCAGGTCGGAATCGAGCGCCCTTGGTCGATATCGAGTGAATTGACTCGAAATCAAATCCTACAAAGGGCCGATAGAATCGAAATCCAGGTAGGTTTTATTTTTTGTCGATTTCGACCATACTAGTCGATATCGACCAGAAATCCAAGTAAGTAAAAAAAAAAGGCTTCCTCAAAGACTTATGGGTTGATATTTATCGGTAAGTAAAAAAAGACAAGCTCCTAGAGTGGGGTACAGGATCCGCACAAAGGCCTTGGCCTCTATACCTTATCGACAAATCAGAGGATATGAGCCTCACTCATCATATAGATGTTTAAGGAGCACTTCCTTAACTTCTAACTGTTTTTTTGGAACTCATGTAAATATTTCTTTTAGTTCTAATATATTTACATTTGAAATCAAAAAAAAAAAAAGGTTGGTTTGAGGGAAGAGGGATTAAATAAAATAAAAAACATAAAATAAACCTAGTAAAAAAATCAGTACCGGTTTCAGTTTTTTTTACTTAACTGGATTTCTGGTCGATATCGACCAGTATGGTCGAAATCGACTAAAAATAAAACCTACTTGGATTTCGATTCTGTTGGCCCTTCGCAGGAGTTGATTTCGAGTCAATTCACTCGATATCGACCAAGGGCGCTTGATTTCGACCTGATTTAGTATGTTGCATTAGCATTTGCACATTCGGTCGAGCTTCTCTCCGATGGCTTGTGTCTATCAAAGAGCAAAGAAATCTTGCACGAAGTGAGAGAGATAAAGGAAAGAAACAAAATTTAAAGGAAAAAAAGTTAACGGGTTGCCTCCCGTAAGCGCTAAGGTTTAAGTCCTTAGCTCGACCTACTTCCCTATTTAAACGTTGATCAATGCCAAGGTGGCGCAAATCTCTTCCTCTAGGTCTTCCTTGTCATAATACTTCTTGACCCTTTGCCCATTTACCTTAAAGGTGGTGCCATCATTTGCAAGCAACTCCACTGCTCCTTGGGGAAAGATATGTTGAACCGTGAAGGGTTCGCTCTCTCGTGTCCTTAGTTTCCCTGGAAACAAACGCAGTCTAGAGTTGTATAATAAAACTTTATCACCTACCTCATATGTCTTGGGCACTAGCTTCCTATCGTGCAATCTCTTTGTGCGCTCCTTGTAGATTTCGGCATTCTCATATGCCTTTAAGCGCAACTTCTCAAGCCCCTGTAAATCAATATAGCATTTCTTACCTGCATCATCGAGATCCATGTTGAGTTCCTTAAGAGCCCACATTGCCTATGCTCCAATTCGACAGTTAAATGACAGGACTTGCCATAAAAAAAATTATAGGAAGTTGTGAGCAGCGGTGTCGTAAAGGCCGTTCGATGGGCCCAGAGCACGTCATCAAGCTTAGATGGCCAATCCTTCCTTGAACGAGAGACCGTCTTCTCCAGGATGGCTTTGATTTGATGATTAGATACCTCCACTTGGCCACTAGTTTGGGGATGATAGGGTGTTGCTACCCTGTGCGTCACCCCATACTTAGCTAAAAGAGCCTCAAATCCTCTCTCGATGAAGTGTGAGCAACCATCTGAAATAAGAACTCTAGGAACACCAAATCGAGGAAAAATGTTAGTTTTAATGAACTTTGAAACTACCTTCGCATCGTTGGTCCTAGTTACAAAAACCTCAACCCATTTAGAGACATAGTCAACTGCCACAAGGATGTATTTGTAGGGGCCTGATGCAGGGAATAGTGCCATAAAGTCAATGCCCCAAATGTCAAAAAGCTCAACCTCCAAAATCCCTAAGAGTGGTGTCTCATTCCTCCTAGTAATGTTGCCCGCTCATTGGCATTCATCGCACGAAGTGAGATAAGCATGCACATCCCTGAAAAGGTTAGGCCAATAAAAACCACATTGTAGTACCTTAGATGCAGTTTTGAAGCCTTGTGCATGTCCGCCTGTAGGGAGAATATGGAAATGGTGAATGACACTTTCTAGCTACTTCCTCCTCCAGAATGCAACGTCTAAAAATATGGTCTATCCCTTGCTTGAATAAGTAAGGCTCGTCCCAATAGTATTGCTTAACGTCGTGGAGGAACTTCTTCTTTGCCTGCGAGGTTGGTCCTGATGGGATCTCGTTTCCTACAAGATAGTTAGCGAAATCCACATATCAAGGAACATGTGCTCCCTTTAGAGCATAAAAATCACGAATAGGACAGGAGGGAGGGGTAAAGAAGAAATCATCACCGGAATTTGTGCGAACCAACTTACCTGTAATGTCATTGGAGGCTGCTCAATTTCGAGGAGAACAAGTCGATATCGAGGGCTTAGTGGTCGATATCGACCAAGAAGTGGTCGAAATCGACAGTATTCTTTTGGCCTGGTCTTCACTCGATTTCTGGTGGAATCCCGGGTCAGTGGTGGTCTATATCGACCTAGGCATGGTCGATATCGAGTCCTCATGCAGAGAAATAATAGGGATTGGCGCATACTTACCTCATGGGGTTTAATGGGCGTCGATCTTCAGTAGATGTTTGTCGGTGCGGTAATCATCGATAGGTGTGGCATCTTGGGATTCTTCTAGTATGTCTTTAGGGAGCCTAGAGAGATGATCCGCTACCGAGTTCTCCGTGCCCTTCTTGTCCTTGAATTCCACGTGAAACTCTTGAAGTAGAAGTACCCATCGTAGGAGCCTGGGTTTAGCATCCTTCTTTTCCATCAAATATCTAAGAGCAGCATGGTCAGTATGGACAATAACTTTAGATCCAACAAGATAAGAACGACTTTTTTCAAAAGCAAAGACCACAACCAAGAATTCCTTCTCTGTTGTGGTGTACTTAACCTGAACCACATCAAGAGTCTTGCTTGCATAGTAGATGGCATGAAGCTTCCTGTCCTTCCGCTGTCCTAGAACTGCTCCAACGACGTAATCGCTGGCATCGCACATGATTTCAAAAGGTAATGACCAATCCGGCGACTGAATAATTGGAGTGGAGATAATGGCTTCCTTTAACATGTTGAAGGCTTCAAGACATTCACTAGAAAATTCAAACTTAACATCTTTCATAAGAAGATTAGTCAATGGTTTGGCAATTTTAAAAAAATCTTGAATAAATCTCCTATAAAATCCTGCATGACCAAGCAAACTCCTTATCTCTTTCATGGATGAAGGTGGGGGCAATTTCTCCACTAGCTCTATCTTGGCCCTGTCCGCGGCCACCTCTATACCTTTCTCAGACACCTTGTGTCCTAGCACGATCCATTCCCATACCATAAAGTGACACTTTTCCCAGTTGAGAACCAAATCTGTCTCCTCACAACGCTTGAGTACTCTACGCAGGTTAGAAAGACAAATATCGAAAGAAGTGCCATAAACAGAGAAATCATCCATAAATACCTCCACTATGTCCTCTATCGTGTCGGAGAAGATGCCCATCATACACCTTTGAAAGGTGGCATGGGCATTGCAAAGTCCTAATGGCAGCCTCCTATATGCAAAAGTTCCATAGGGACAAGTGAAGGTGGTCTTTTCTTGATCCTCGGGATGAATAGGGACTTGCCAAAATCCAGAACATCCATCTAGGTAACAAAAGTAATCATGTTCAGCTAACCTTTCGAGTACCTGGTCAATTAAGGGGAGCGGGAAATGATCCTTCCTGGTGGCGGTGTTGAGCTTTCTGTAATCTATGCACATCTGCCAACTGGTAGTGATTCGTTCAGGGACAAGCTCTCCCTTCTCATTCTCCTCAACAGTCATTCCACCCTTCTTAGGAACAACATGAACTGGACTTACCCACTTGCTATCGTAGATTGGATAGATGATTACTGCATCCAGCATGCGCAGGATTTCCTTCTTTACCACCTCCTTCATGTTGGGTTTAAGCTTCAATTCATGCTCAATTGTTGCCCTGTGATCATCTTCCAGAAGAATTCTATGCATACAAGTAACGGGTGAAATACGTTTTACGTCCTCCAAGGAATATCCTATGGCCTTCCTGTGAGTGCGGAGGACTTCCACTAGCTTTTCTACTTCCTATGTGGTTAATGAAGCGCTGATAATCACAGGAAAAGTAGAGTTAGGACGAAGGAATTCATACCTAGGGGTGTCAGGTAAGGGTTTCAAATCCAGAGAAGGGCCTTGGTTGTAATGGGGCCAAGGTAGAACATATAAGGTATGGAACAATTTAGGCCATGTGGTGCTCATAATCCGGGAACTAAGGAAGCAACAAAATCATAAAACGACTCATAAACTCCTCATACCATATCTCTATAATGTCACACAACACCAATCTCAAGCATAAAACTATACAAACCATACTCTACTCATTCCTTTATTCATTTTTTTTCCTTTTCCTTTTTTTTTCATTCATGCTATAACAAATGATTTCCTTGACTTTTGCCCCTAAGTGAATTTTATTCTCCTTATGTCCCAGGTAATGAATGTACTAGCAAGAATCAAACATATCATAAATGCACCTCAAACATACAATCCACCACTAAAAACCATCATCCACAATATAGATATTCACCAACTATTCCTAAATTCCCGGATGGGGTCAGGCTATCATTGGGTATGGAAAAAGCTTGTGGAGCGACAAAAAAAATAGGCAATATGCTTAAATTGGCTTCAAGTAGAGGATAATATGTAAGGTGGGAATAGAGTCAAATGGGGTAATAAAGGTGCCTCAATCATGTTTAAGTCATGTCCAGAAATCATAATATGCAGCCTTGAAAAAGATATGTAAATGCAAGCCAAAGAGGAAGCAATTGAAGAGAGTACACTCATCAAGCAAGAGGACAAAATAAGGTCCCTAAACTCTTTTTTTTTTCACTTTTCAATTTTTTTAAACACAATAACAATGATAGACACTAACATGCATACAACCACTAAACACAACCATGCAAATTAATAGTCATAATGCAGTGCAAACTTAAAAACAAAATACAAACGTGAAATCCAAGTCTTCTCCCCCACATTTAATTCTGACATTGTCCTCAATGCAGAAAATAGAACAAAAACATCAAAATAAAAATAAAAGGAAAAAGAAAAGAAACAACTAACATGATCACTGATGAGGTGGTGGCGGCGGCGGCGGGTAAGGTGGAAACTGGGGATAGACAAATCGATAGAAGTCCTCCTACCTCTGCCACATCCGCTCATGCATCCGTCTGATCGCTGCCCTGCTCTCAAAGACATCCTCCAAGTGAGAAGTCCAGCCACATACATCCCGACGAATGTCGCCAACATCCACATACAACTGTTGCTGCTGATCCCACATCACATCCTAGCGCTGGGACATATGCTGCTGGTGCTCTGACATGGCGTCCTGACGACGAGACATCATCTGCTGATGCTCCCACATGGTATCTTGACGGATATACATGATAATGCATGTTTGCAATAGGCATTATAGATTACTTTAGGTGCATTTCATTGTTATATATTCATGTTTTAGTGTTAATTAGATTAGCGCTCGTTCAGTGGAAAAGTTCAGAATCTACGTTATTTCGATGGTTTTATGTAGATTCGTAGATCCGAGGCAAAGAACACGAGGAACGAAGCTAAGAGAGACTAAATCGAGACTTGGGAGAGCTAAAGGAAGAAGTCCCGAAAATCATGGAACAAACTAAGGAGGAACGGAGCACGAAATCGAGGTCTAAGAGCGAAAACAAGGGCGAGTCGCGAAAGCTGTCCGCTCGGCGAGCTAAACTTGTAACGCACTTTCCGGAGGCCTCGGATATCCGATCGACGCATATGAGCATGCGTTGGAAAGCTCTTTCGAAGATCTACGCGATGGTGTTCTGATGGATTTTCACTGACAGCGAATGGATTTCCGATGCAGCGAATCAAATCAAAGATATCATGTCTGAGCAAGTCCCTGAGCACGTCTCGCTGCCAGCGGATGGGATCTCGCTGCCAGCGAGTGGAGTCAGCAGGAGCATGTCCACGAGCCAGCGCGTCTCGCAGCCAGCGAGTGGAGTTCGCTGCCAGCGAGTCGAGTCAGCCCGGCCGACCAGGCAGCATTCGCTGCCAGCGACTGGACTAGCTGCAGCGAGCCACTCGCTGCCACGTAAATCCTCACTGCCAGCGGGAGGCACCAAGACGATGGAGCTCGCCGACTCGCTCTAGCGAAAGGGGTCTCTCGCGGCTGCGGATGGCCGGACTCGCTGCAGCGGATGGAGGCTCTCGCGGAAGCGAAAATGATGGAATCGAAAATTATTGGAAAATTTCTAAGGCATGGACCTTCGCTGCTAGCGAGTGTGGTAGCAAGGTGGTAGCGAAAATCCAACAGAAGCTCAATCAAGGCCATTCGCTGCCAACGGAAATTTTCGCTGCTAGGGGAATTTGACGCTGAATTAAATTTGGAAAGTCTATCTTCTATCTAGTTTGTTTAGGAAGTTTCTATCTAGTTTATCTATCTTTTACCTTGTTTATGGAAGACAATAGGCTTATAAATAGGATGTTCTAGGCTTAGTTTTCTAATTAATTTTCAAGTAGAGCAATCACTTTTGAAGAGAAGAAAGTTTAGGTAAGCCATGTTTGGCTAATTTTCTAAGTTTCCGCCTACACTTTCGAGACTTGGTTGGTGGTTTGTGAGTTTCTAATTAAAGTTATTTTTCCTCTTTAATTCTTTCAACTTCTTTGTGCGATATTGATTATGTTATTGATGTTATCTTGATTCGCGACCTTGATAATATTGATTTCATGCTAGGATTTAATACTTTCGTATTTGTGTTATTTCCGTAGTAGCACGCATAAGATTGTGGACTCCGTGTTTGAAGCATGATTATGTAGGGAGTTGACATATATCTTAAACATTGATTTACCGTGTTAAGGTTGCATTGAGGTATAAGGGATTAATTGGACTCGTAGGACTTTTAATCTATTTAAACCAAGACGGGAGGAATTCGTAGGAAAAGACAATAACTTGAAAAGGATTCGATGATCAATAAAACCAACCAAAGTCGAGAACTTGTAGGTGGAAACACTTTTTTTCTATCCTTTATTTGCTTTTGTCAATACTATTTTCTTTTATTTTCATTCATAAAAATCGTTTCTTTTATATTGATAAATACACAATATTTAGAAATACTTGATTCTCTAGGGTTCGACCCCTTACTTGCATACTATACTAGTTTGTTTGTTTGAGATTTATTTTTGACGAGGTGAATCAACGACTTTCCCTCCGTCAATACATATCGGTCATCCTCTGCTCCGGCGCATAGTAGTTCGAACCTGCACCTCCAGCTGTGCCAAAAGGCCCAGCACCACTACCTCCTAGATCCGTCTGAACTCCATGAACATCATCATCACCCTCCTGCTCAACATCAGGAGCACCTCCATCATCATCATCATCATCCTCATCCATCGCATCACCCATGTAGAAATCAACTGTAGTAGGGCCAAAAGGGAGATGTCGGGGTAATCTCAAATGAATCTTCCCCAGTTGGCCTATCCTCCAGAACCACATCGACGACTTTCCCTCCAAGTGGCCAGCTTTCCTCAGCTGGGCTTCATCATAAAGAAATGAGCCATGCAGAACATCGGGGAGAGAGCGCAGATCGATGCACTCTCGAGCTGTGAGGGTGATAAGACCCCCAAAGCTAATCGTCGCCTTGTTGTGCTTGTCGATGATGTCCTCGCAATTCTCCAAAAACATATCAAACCAACCTGGAATAACTGGGCTCTCTGGCATCAGACACCACAAAAATGACTTGTTCCTAAATGAGATCTTGTTGACCTCAGCCTGGGTAAAAAATCTGTTCGCTAGAACCTTGTGGATCAGCCATAATGCAGGATGATGAATACTCGAGTTGTACTGGCCCGTCTTGGCCTCAAAAGGCACCCTAGTAGACTCCATCCAAAAAGCCAAAGCACCCTCTCCCTTACACACATCAAGCCATCCAACAGTAGGTGCATCAGTAATACCAAAAATCTACCCCAATCTCTCCTTCGACATCGTGAAATCCTGTTGTGAGCTGAATCTGCCATGTTTTACAGCAACTTTTAAATTGATTTCTGTATACATTGCATTCATTTGGGCTTAGATAGTACATAATCTATGCAGTTTATGTTTATTTGCCAAATTATGGAATCTACACCATTTTCTGTTTAATTCGCAGAAATCGAGGCATTTTACAGCAATTCTACAGAAGGTCGGAGAAGCTCGGAAAACCACTACAGATGTCCAAGGTGGAAGGAGCAACGGAACCAGTCGAATCGAGCCTAGAACCCAGGCTACTCGATCTCGAGTAGCTCTTCCTCGACCTAGACGAGCATGTCCGAGCACAGCCTTGTCGACAGAGCCTGATCGAGAGAGCCAGACCAACCCGGCTCCGGACCCAACTCGATCTCGATAAGCCCTAGTCGAGATCGACAAAGACCAGACACCACACCCGGAGTCGAGAAGAGGACTGATCGAGAAGCCGAGGACGCCTACACGATCTCGACAAGCCCTAGTCGAGATCGACAAGACCCACCGTGCCAGTCCGAGTCCTTGCCGAGGAAGAGTTGCTCGACCAAGAAAGACACACCTCTACTCGAGGTCAACTACGTCTTGTCGAGGTCGACGAGCCCCTGAGTCCAGATCCAGGCTTGTCGAGCACGCCTACCCGAGGAAGCCCAGTCGGCAAGACCACCCTGGTCGAGATCGACAATGCTTTGTCGAGGTCGACGAGCACCAGTGAGCCAAGTCCAAGCCACATCGAGCAGATCTAGTTGAGAAGTCCAGTCGACGAACAAGTCTGGTCGAGGTCGAGTAGACCAGTTTCCAGAAGCTTCTCGACGAGGAACAATCCGACTAGACTTGGGATTCCTTGGGGCCGAAGGAGGAAGATTCTATCCAAATCCATCAAGTTCTATCTATGGAAGACGAAATCTATCAAGACATGAAGACTTACCCTATTTAGTTTTATCTTTTCCTTTTAGATTTATTTCCATTATGACATTTATTTATCTTTAAAGGCTTTAGATATAATTTTAGATAGAGATAGATATTTCTTTCCTAGAATAGCTAGGGAATGAAGGCTATAAATAAGGCCCTAGGGGGCTCAGTTTTATTCATTCCATATCACAATTCAATTTCAGAGACAATTAGTTAGTTCCACAGAGAAGTTTAGGAGTTCTAAGGTTTTTAGGGTTTTGGCTTTCTGCGAAAGTTGATTGCCGAGATTGTAAAAGGCTTTGAATTTAGTGTTAATGCAAGTTAGTTCTTTTTATACATCAAATTCTATTATCGCAATGAGGCGTGAGTAGTCCACCCACTTCTGGGGCTGGGGTGAGCCCGACGGTGGCCATGTGAGGCGATGCGATAAAGGTCAGATCTTTTTGTGCGATTCATCTTCTATCCCTATGAGCATGATTCTTTTGCGAGAGTTGAAGGTGATCCTTGTTTGTGTTATTGAAGCGAAAGTGATCTTAATGCAACTTGGATTAAATATGTGAAAAAGGGTTAGTAACAATTAGGGTTTATGCGAAAGCCTCTATATGCCTATTTGTTAATGACGAAAGTTATTTGATGGAAAGCATGATCTTTTATGCCTTTATGTGTTACTTTGCATGGTTATCGTTGTGGTGTTGAAACCCTGACTTTGGAAGCCTTTTATATATTGATTTATTTCATTAAATTTCTGAGTTCTTTGTTCAAGATTTGCACTTTAAGTTTTCTGTATTCTTTGTCGAGATAGAGGAGAAACTCGTCGAGATCGAGTAGGTTGTAGTCGATCTCGAGTAGAACCTGTCTGTGTCGAGTTGAGTTTTCTGCTTCTGTCATCGATTTTCAAGTTTCTGTCTTTGCATGCTCTAGTCGATCTCGAGTAGACGTAGTCGAGATCGAGTAGCTTGGTCTTCGTCGAGTTGTTTGCTTTCGTTTCTGTTTTTCTGTTTTCACACTTTTCTTTGTCGATATAGAGGACAGCTTACTCGAGATCGAGTAGCTTCTGTGTCCTCGTTTTATTTGCTGTTTCTCTTTGTCTTTTCTTGCTTTGCTTTTGTTCTTTATTTTCTGCTTTTATTTCTGTGTCTTTTCTGCTCTTGTTTCTGTCTTTTCGGCTGCTTCGGTGAGAATATACAGCTACCTGAGAACTGCTGACGTGCTTCCTCGTGGATTCGATCCTGACTATTCTCTTACTACAATGGGAGGGAGTCTTGTATTTATTTGCTGAGACAGGGAAGTCAGTCTGATCTACATTTTATATTTATTTCATACTTGACCATCCTCCTGCAATACAACAAATTGGCGCCGTTGCCGGGGAGGCAATCATTCGCGCCTTAGGTAGTCAGTTCTCACTGTTTCTTTGAGTTACTTTTCAGGTGTATGCGCCGTTCCGGTCAAACACCTGAGTTTGACGTCTTAGACGAACCGGAACACCTATTTCACATCCGAGCTAAACTACAAAGAGTCATGTCAGCTGCGGAGACACAGGAACAGCTGGTCGCTAGGCTTACCAGGGAATTGGCCACAGAGGATACTGCTATCGCCGCTAAGGATGCTGTTATCGCCGCTGAGAGAGCAGCAAGGGAACAAGCACAGGCTGAGCTTGCCCAATATCCAACCACGGCAGAGGACTACATGCACCCAACTCTCGTCGTGCCTAAATCAGCGATTCTTATCCCTGAAAACTCTTTTGAAATTCGCACTCAATTTCTTATAGAGCTGAAAAATAATGCCTTCTATGGTAGATTTAATGAGTGTCCTCTTGAACATATTACAAACTTTTCTGACACGTGCCGCACTATTGCTGAAGGTACAACTCTGGAATATGTCAAGATGAAATCTTTTCGCTGGTCTCTCGCTGGGCCTACACTGAAATGGCTGGAAGGGCTGAAAGGAAGATCACTCACAACCTAGGCCCAAGTAGAGCAAGAGTTTCTGAACAAATTCTTCCCACCTGCCAAAACAGCACATCTCCGCCAGAGAATGACCGCCTTCAAACAGAAGCAAGGGGAACCGCTGGCAAAGGAATGGGAGCGCTACAAGGAACTTCTGCGATCTTGCCCTACTCATGGACAGCCACCCTACGTCATTCAGGAGATCTTCTTCAACTCTCTTGATCAAGTCACAAAGGACTGAATCAACCATTATACTCGCTATGAGTATCTGACAATGCCGCAAATTGACGCATGGGGTGTGCTAGAGAAGCTCACTAACTACGACAACAAGTATGGGTCTACTGCAACTTATGAAGAGAACCCATACGCCAGGCCAGCACCATTCATGCCCTTATATGAGCCACCTAAGGAGATTGATCCTGATGTTAGGGAGTAGTACTACAGAGACCAGAATAAGAAGCTCATCAAGCAAGTAAAGTATCTCTCTGTCAACCAGCCTTGCATTGAATGCGGATCGCAAAGGCACACCACTCCTGAGTGCCCACACGCAGAACAAGTCAGGATGGCAGAGCATCATGAGGATATAGCTTACGCAGGGGGTCCAAGTCGCTACATGGGGGACCAAAGGTTTCAGCAACCACAATGGAACCAAGGTGTCCCTAGGAATCCCCCACCCTACAGAGCTCCAGGACATCCGGAAAGGGAGCAGAAAAAGGATGATATACAGACAGTCCTGGAGGAAATACGGAGGAACCACTCAGAAACTAGGCAATCCTTCAACTCCGTCTATACTCAGATGCAAGGTGTCAACTCTAGGCTTGGGGAAATTGATATCTGGCGGAAATCAGTTGATACACAGATTGGTCAGCTAGCAGCAGGAATCCCCAGACAGTCAGGGACACTTCCAGGATCTTCAGAACCAAATCCTAAGGGAAAGACTGGACACATCGCTGCTATAAAAATCAGAAGCGGTCATCAACTACAAGAGCCAGAGCTCGGAAAGCAGCAGAACGACGAGGAACAGCAAGTCGATCCCGACAAAGTCGTGGTCGACCTCGACAAGAGCCTCGTCGACCTCAAGGAGACACTTCCAGAATCCTCGTCTGCACCACACAGCAACTCGACAACACCAAATCTAGTCGAGATCGACAAGACCGTGGTCGATGTCGAGGAGCCCCTGGTCGACATAAAGCAGCCTGCAGCACCTCCGACATCTGTTCTGGCTCCGAATCAGAAAAAGAAGCTGCCTTTCCCCACAAAATCTCTAAAGGACCCGGCAGAGAAAAAGTTTCAGCGCTTCATCAAGATGCTTCAGAAACTCAACGTCACCATTCCCTTCACAGAAGCTCTCAATGAAATGTCATCCTATGTCAAGTTTCTGAAGGAGATTCTGAGCAAAAAGCGGTCAATGGCAAATCACAGAGGAATGCAGCCATCTGGACAGATTGGAGAAGAGGCCGGATCCAGGTAAGTTTGCTATAACTATTGGATTTGGTCCATACAAAATTAATGCCCTATGTGATCTTGGAGCTAGTGTGAGTATAAAGCCTTTAACAATTTGGTCCAAGTTCAAGATAGGTGCCTTGGAGCCTGTGGATGCTAGATTTTGCATAGCCAACAACACGGTGGTCATCCCAACAGGCATGGTGGAAAATGACCTAGTACAAGTAGGTAAATTCTTCGTCCCTACTGATTTCTTAATAGTTGATATGCAAGAAGATCCTGCTTGTCCAATTATTTTAGGAAGACCATTCTTGGCGACGGTGGATGCCAACATAAGCGTTAGGAAAGGAGTGCTCACCTTCAACATCAGCGATGAGGTAATTGAGTATTCCTTTAATAAAACTGAAAGGCATACAGGTCCAATGGAAGAGGTCAAATCTATCTCAGCTGGCTACATCATCTGCGGGGAACCCAAGGTTAGAAATATGACCCCTGAGGAGCTGGAAAAGAAGGACATGGAAGCCCAGGTGGAGGAGATCATGGAAATCCTCAAGGAGAACACAAAGAATCCAATCGACACATACCAAGGTAAGTCGTTGTGGATTCATTATTTTTCGGATGCCTTGACAGGGACTAAGTATGGGGTCAAGATCGACCAAGGCTCCTCGACATCGAGTAGAACCCTACTCGATCTCGACCAGACCAAGGAGACTCCACCAGCACCAACGTCGTCAAGCAGCGAACCAGACAAACCAGGCTCGTCGATCTCGACCACCCTTGTCGAGGTCGACCACCACTCGACGGCCTTGGCTTCATCTTCCTCGACGCTGACTCCACCAGACGGCCAGGGCAACTCGACCTCGACCACCCTTGTCGATGTCGACCACCACTTTGGGAGCCCAGTTCCTGCTTCCTCGACACAGAAGCCGTCTAACGAACCACCCTCGTCGATCTCGACTAGCCTTGTCGAGATCAACCACCACCCGGCGCCACCAGATTCGTCTTCCTCGACGCTGAGACCACCAGAGCAAGGAGCCTCGTCGATCTCGACTAGTCTTGTCGAGATCGACCACCACCCGACGCCACCAGAGCCTGCTTCATCGACGCTGCAGCCACCAGGAGCGGAGCCCTACTTGAGATCGAGTAGGCTACTCGAGGTCGACAAGCCTTCTTCGTCGACTTCTTCCTCTTCGACCCCTACACCGCCAGAACCTGCAGACTCGTCGAGATCAACTAGCCCTAGTCGAGATCGACCAAACACAGTGGTCCCCTACTCCGTCTCTGCGAAGGTAAGCCAAGGTATGGATCTTTCTTCTCCTATTTCCATTAAAGATTTATCTATACATGGGAGAGGTCTGCCTTGGTATGTGCGATTGTGCAGGATATCCAATGATGAGCCTAAGGAATATGAAGTTGGAGACAATCTCTATGTCTCTAAATCAAAGGATCATTGGTTTCCCAACAAATTCAACAAGAAGCGGATGGGACCGTTCGTGGTGAACAAGATCCATTCTGGAGGATTACAGCTGATGGACAAGAATGGAGTCTTATTTGAGGCCCAAGCTACATGGGCCCTGCAGATGCCACCTTGAGCATTAATGGAAAGTCGGCCTAGCGACTATAAAATCTAGAGCATGTACATAGACTTTTTAGGACATTTGAGACTTTCTTTTTTGTTTTGGTTTTGAACATTTTCTGTTTTTCTATTGTGGGTATATGTCTTCCATACTTTTCAGGTCAATGGATAGAACCAAGTCTTACTCGGCTAGGAGGTGCTCCATTCGATATTTAGAGAAATCTGCACATCTGTCTTGTGAGTTTCTTTCTTTACCCTTGTTTTTATACAGTGAGGACACTGTAATGTTTAAGTATGGGGTGGGGGAAGGGCTTACTTCATGCATATTGATCATATTTGACATTATTGGTGCATTATTTCTTTGAATTGCTACATGGCTATTTTGGAATGCATTATTTATTTATGTGCTTATATGCATGTCTTATAAAATTTGAGAAAAATGACCCCCATTGAAAATTTTGATTAATGTCATTGAAGCTTATATTGAACTCGACGATGCAAAATTGGATTCATTAGAGATATAGCATGAAATTGCCTAGTAAAGGGAAGTCACAATGAAGTGCATATTTTCTTGAAAACAATGAAAGAAGGTAAAATTTGAAAACCATGCATGAATCTGTGACACAATGAAGTGCATATTTTCTTGAAAACCATGCATGAATCTGTGACACAAGTACCTTTTCGAGGATGGCAATTGATTGCAGGGTTATATAATAATGAATCTAAGATGTTGAGAGTTTGAATTCTTCCCCTGAATGACAATTAAAAGTATTGCTTGAGGACAAGCAAGCTTAAGTATGGGGTGTTTGTTGTGAGCTGAATCTGCCATGTTTTACAGCAACTTTTAAATCGATTTCTGTATACATTGCATTCATTTGGGCTTAGATAGTACATAATCTATGTAGTTTATGTTTATTTGCCAAATTATGGAATCTACACCAGTTTCTGTTTAATTCGCAGAAATCGAGGCATTTTACAGCAATTCTACAGAAGGTCGGAAAAGCTCGGAAAACCACTACAGAAGTCCAAGGTCGAAGGAGCAACGGAACCAGTCGAATCGAGCCAAGAACTCAGGCTACTCGATCTCGAGTAGCTCTTCCTCGACCTAGACGAGCATGTCCGAGCACAGCCTTGTCGACAGAGCCTGATCGAGAGAGCTAGACCAACCCGGCTCCGGACCCAACTCGATCTCGACAAGCCCTAGTCGAGATCGACGAGGACCAGACACCACACCCGGAGTCGAGAAGAGGACTGATCGAGAAGCCGAGGACGCCTACTCGATCTCGACAAGCCCTAGTCGAGATCGACAAGACCCACCGTGCCAGTCCGAGTCCTTGCCGAGGAAGAGTTGCTCGACCAAGAAAGACACACCTCTACTTGAGGTCGACTACGTCTTGTCGAGGTCGACGAGCCCCTGAGTCCAGATCCAGGCTTGTCGAGCACGCCTACCCGAGGAAGTCCAGTCGGCAAGACCACCCTGGTCGAGATCGACAAGGCTTTGTCGAGGTCGACGAGCACCGGTGAGCCAGGTCCGAGCCACATCGAGCAGATCTAGCCGAGAAGTCCAGTCGACGAACAAGTCTGGTCGAGGTCGACGAGCCTTCGTCGAGGTCGAGTAGACCAGTTTCCAGAAGCTTCTCGACGAGGAACAATCCGACTAGACTTGGGATTCCTTGGGGCCGAAGGAGGAAGATTCTATCCAAATCCATCAAGTTCTATCTATGGAAGACGCAATCTATCAAGACATGAAGGCTTACCCTATTTAGTTTTATCTTTTCCTTTTAGATTTATTTCCATTATGGCATTTATTTATCTTTAAAGGCTTTAGATATAATTTTAGATAGAGATAGATATTTTCTTTTACTAGAATAGCTAGGGAATGAAGGCTATAAATAAGGCCCTAGGGGGCTCAGTTTTATTCATTCCATATCACAATTCAATTTCAGAGACAATTAGTTAGTTCCACAGAGAAGTTTAGGAGTTCTAAGGTTTTTAGGGTTTTGGCTTTCTGCGAAAGTTGATTGCTGAGATTGTAAAAGGCTTTGAATTTAGTGTTAATGCAAGTTAGTTCTTTTTATACATCAAATTCTGTTATCGCAATAAGGCGTGAGTAGTCCACCCACTTCTGGGGCTGGGGTGAGCCCGACGGTGGCCATGTGAGGCGATGCGATAAAGGTCAGATCTTTTTGTGCGATTCATCTTCTATCCCTATGAGCATGATTCTTTTGCGAGAGTTGAAGGTGATCCTTGTTTGTGTTATTGAAGCGAAAGTGATCTTAATGCAACTTGGATTAAATATGTGAAAAAGGGTTAGTAACAATTAGGGTTTATGCGAAAGCCTCTATATGCCTATTTGTTAATGACGAAAGTTATTTGATGGAAAACATGATCTTTTATGCCTTTATGTGTTACTTTGCATGGTTATCGTTGTGGTGTTGAAACCCTGGCTTTGGAAGTCTTTTATATATTGATTTATTTCATTAAATTTCTGAGTTCTTTGTTCAACATTTGCACTTTAAGTTTTCTGTATTCTTTGTCGAGATAGAGGAGAAACTCGTCGAGATCGAGTAGGTTGTAGTCGATCTCGAGTAGAACCTGTCTGTGTCGAGTTGAGTTTTCTGCTTCTGTCATCGATTTTCAAGTTTCTGTCTTTGCATGCTCTAGTCGATCTCGAGTAGACGTAGTCGAGATCGAGTAGCTTGGTCTTCGTCGAGTTATTTGCTTTCGTTTCTGTTTTTCTGTTTTCACACTTTTCTTTGTCGATATAGAGGACAGCTTACTCGAGATCGAGTAGCTTCTGTGTCCTCGTTTTATTTGCTGTTTCGCTTTGTCTTTTCTTGCTTTGCTTTTGTTCTTTATTTTCTGCTTTTATTTCTGTGTCTTTTCTGCTCTTGTTTCTGTCTTTTCGGCTGCTTCTGTGAGAATTTACTGCTACCTGAGAACTGCTGACGTGCTTCCTCGTGGATTCGATCCTGACTATTCTCTTACTACAACGGGAGGATGTCTTGTATTTATTTGCTGAGACAGGGAAGTCAGTATGATCTACATTTTATATTTATTTCATACTTGACCATCCTCCTGCAATACAACAAATCACTCCCAAGCAATCGAAACTCAATAGATGTATGCCTCACACTCAAAGTAGATATAAATTCTTTCCATACGCTCGAATATGTAGGAGCATTCTTCCATATAAAATTTCCTCAGCCCCCATGCTCCAATAATTGCCTAGTACATACATCCATCTCTAACAATCGAAGTGTAGACTCATGAAAAAATTTGGTTATAAAGAAATTTCGAGTGTTTAGAGCATTCCACTTCTTCTTCTGACCTTTATTTATTCTATGGGGTATAGACATTGCTAATTCGAGCAAATAAAATCACCCAAAAAGAGTTGGAATCAAGAAAAACTCATAGAATATCAGGTTTTGCAGTGGCCGCGGGGCAGCCGGTAGGGGCAACGGGGCGGCTGGCAACAGCGGTGGGCGCGAGGCGGCTAGACTGGCGATGGGGCGATCGGAGATTTTTCCGGATCTATGAACTCCGACGTCGAAGCTGCTCTCTGACGTCCCTAACTTCCTCCCTCCGTGGTGGCTTTGAAGAAAAACATTGAGGTTTCTTGGTAGAGGCCGATATTTGTGAAGATCTAGGAGAGAGAGGTGATATGGTGGATTTTTGTGAAGATGGAAGATGAGAAAAGAGTGTTTTTGTGGAGATTTAGGGGAAAGTAAAAAGCTTGGAGAAAGAGGGTTAATGGAGGATTTGGAAGTTGAAGAGGATGAAGAAAGGAGAGGAATGTGGCGTGGAGGCGGCTAGGTGAAAGAAGGTAAATAAAAATGTGTGGTTAGGGTAAAAGGGGTGTAGCAAGTGGGCGTTAAAATTATCTATCCGGCAGGGGCCGTGGGGCGGCCAGGGTAGGCTACCAGGCGGCTGGGGAATCTCGAAACGATTTCTCTCTCTATCTTAGCCGCGGCCGACCTAGGGTGGCAAGGGGGCGGCTGGCGATGCTCGAGAAGAGATTTCGCTGTGACCTATCCGCGGGGCGGTATGGCTGGCAACGGGGCGGCCAGCTGCTCCTTCGTCCCTTTCCTTCTTCTTTTCCTTCCTGCAACGTTAGTTTTCCAAACCAAACCAAAACTAAAATAAAAAAAAAACATAATGAAAAAAGAAAATAAGACCTGAACCATTACCTTGGGTTTCCTCCCAACCAGCGCCTTTGGTTACCGTCGTTGGCTCGACGTTATGACTCCCTAACGATCCTCAGCGCTTGGTTCAGTGAGAACCAACTCATCACCGTTGATGTCCGCATTTTTACTCATATTTTACATCATGTTTTCATTCCATCTAAGTCATTTTATTAGCTTTTGTGTTGGGAAAGTAAGGAAAATGTGTAGTTATGCTTAATATTGCAAGATATGCAGTCTACACAAGCTTTGGGGTGATTTTATAGGTTTTGGAGGTGATTTGGAAGAGATTGGACGCACTTTAGAGCTTAATGAAAAATCATGAAGGCAATGGAGAAGGCAAACAAAAGCAAAAAGTGGTGTAGCTGGAGAAAAGCATTATTTTCGCCATCCATCACTTTGATTCAAGATCTGGAGCCTTCATGAGATTTGTAGTCCTTGAAAAGAGCTTTCCAACGCATATTCATATGCATCAATCGGATTAACGAGGACTCGGAAAAGTGTGATTAAAGTCAGAGTTGAAAAGCTGGAGAAAAACAGAACCTACTGCATTCGAACAGATAAAACGAGGACACGCTAATTAGGAGAGGGCGAGACGGTTGGAGGTTTGTTGTTGCAGGAGTAAATCAAGTATTGAAATAAATATAAAATGAAGTTCAGACTGACTTCCCTGTCTCAGCAAATAAATACAAGACTTCCTCCCGTTGTAGTAAGAGAAAATCAGGATCGAATCCACGAGGAAGCACGTCAGCAGTTCTCAGGTAGCTGTAAATTCTCACAGAAGCAGCAGAAAGACAAAAACACAAAAACGAAAGAAACAAATAAACCCGGCAAGGGCAACTAAAACAAAAGCAAAATAAAGCAAAGCAAAGCAAAAACGAAAAGCAAATAAAACGAGGACACAGAAGCTACTCGACTTCGACTAGCTGTCCTCTATCTCGACAAGAATGCAGAAAAACTTAGAATTGCAGAATTAAAGACAAACGCAGATTTTCGACAGAAATAAACTTCGATATATTAAAAGACTTCCAAAGATAGGGTTTCAACACCACAACGATAACCATGCAAAGTAACACATAAAGGCATAAAAGATCATGCTTTCCATCAAATAACTTTCGTTATTAACAAATAGGCATATAGAGGCTCTCGCATAAACCCTAATTGTTACTAACCCTTTTTCACATAATTAATCCAAGTTGCATTAAGATCACTTTCGCTTCAATAACACAAACAAGGATCACCTTCAACTCTCGCAAAAGAATCATGCTCATAGGGATAGAAGATGAATTGCACAAAAAGATCTGACCTTTATTGCATCGCCTCACATGGCCACCGTTGGGCTCACCCCAGCCCCATAAGTGGGTGGACTACTCACGCATCATCGCAATTGCAGACATTAATGTATAAAAAGAAACTTGCATTAAAACTAAATTCAAAGCCTTTTACAATCCTGGCAATCAACTTTCGCAGAAAGCCAAAACCCTAAAAACCTTAGAACTCCTAAACTTCTCTGTGGAACTAACTAATTGTCTCTCAAATTGTTGATTGAATGTATAAAACTGAGCCCCCTAGGGCCTTATTTATAGCCTTCATTCCCTAGCTATTATAGGAAAGAAGATATCTATCTCTATCTAAAACTTTATCTAAAATGCTTAAGGATAAATAAAACACATAAAAGAATTAAATCTAAAATAGGAATTATATCTAAAAAGTCTTCAATGGATAAAATCTTTCTCTTCATGGTAGATCTTGATAGTTTTGGATAGAATCGGAAATCTTCATGCCCAAGGAATGCAAAACCGAGTAGGATTCGTCAAGCCGCGTCGAACAGTTTCTGGAAGCTTCGTCGACCTCGACAAGGCTCTTGTCGATCTCGAGTAGAGGTCTTGGTTGACAGGCTTGGTTCGTCGTCTCGGCTAGCTGGTGCTCAACAAACTCGGACTCTGGCTCACGGTGCTCGTCGACCTCGACAAGGCCTAGTCGACCTCGAGTAGACTTGCTTCGCCGACTAGGTCTTCTCGGGTAGATCTCCTCGATGTGGCTCGGACATGGCTTCCTGGGCTCGTCGACCTCGACTACCACTCGTCGATGTCGAGTAGGGTTGGTCTTGCCGACTAGGTGCTCTCGGGTGGCTTTACTCGACAAGCCTGGATCCGGACTTAGGGGCTTGTCGATCTCGACCAAGCTTCGTCTAGATCGAGTAGGGCTCTTCCTTCCCACTTCCGCGAGTTGGCTCTCCCGCTGGCAGCGGGTTTTTCCGCGGCAGCGAACGGTCCGCTGCAGCGAGTCGAGTCGCTGGCAGCGAGTGCTCTTGGTCGTCCTTGGCTCCTCTCCTTGTCGACTCCAGACATGGCGTCTGGGCTTCGTCGACCTCGACCAGTGCTTGTCGAGATCGAGTAGGGTCCGGAGCTCGCGTTGGTCTGGCTTGCTCGATCAGGCTCTGCTCAACCAAGGTTGCTCGGACAGGCTCGTCTATGTCTAGTAAGCCTACTCGAGATCGAGTAGCCTCGACTCTCAGACTGGTTCCGCCGCTTTGACCTTGGACTTCTGTAGTGGTTTTCCGAGCTTTTCCGACCTTCTGTAGAATTGCTGTAAAATGCCTCGATTTCTGCGAATTAAACAGAAACTGGTGTAGATTCCATAATTTGGAAAATAAACATAAACTACATAGATTCTGTACTATCTAAACCCAAATGAATGCAATGTATACAGAAATCGATATAAAAGTTACTGTAAAACATGGCAGATTCAGCTCACAACAAACACCCCATACTTAAGCTTGCTTGTCCTCAAGCAATACTTTTAATTGTCATTCAGGGGAAGAATTCAAACTCTCAACATCTTAGATTCATTATTATATAACCCTGCAATCAATTTCCATCCTCGAAAAGGTACTTGTGTCACAGATTCATGCATGTGCAAATATGTAAAAGCAACATCTACTCACAAAAGGAAGTTTATGCAAAAACATTCATAAGTGACAAAGCATTAATAATCAAGAAGACTTTAATTTAAGCTCAAATAAGGAGTAGATTGGTAAAAGGCTAAAGGTGGGCAATATTTGACAATGTGGTGCTTTTGATCCGGGGAAATGGAGTACTTTCCAAATTGAATTTCCACATTCCTTCTTCCACTTGATTCATCACCTTTCATAATGTTTTTATTCATAATAATGCTTTTACCTCTCTAACCTCAGCACTGCCTTCTCGCGAGTCGCAAACATGGGTGTCATGAATGGCCCCGGATATTTAGTGCTTTGGACTCCTCACAATGTGACCCATCTCTCCAAACTATTATCTCAGAGAGCAGGGTCAATCTACCTTTATCTCCTGAGGTGATTGGATTTTCTTTCACTCATTAAATTTTCCATATATTTCAAACACTTTCCTTCCAAACTCCATATAACACAACAAGCATATAACATCTCCATAATGTAACATCATTCTCAACATAATCCCCGGATAAGGTAAAGAATGGCAATTATTTAGATCATGTGGAGCAATATATGAAATAAGGCATATTATGGCTTTTGTGATGTAAGGCTAGGAATTAACAATGTGAGCATTATATGGAAATATAAAGTCCTCCATCCTCTTATCATGCAACATGTCAAAAGCAACTTCAAATTTTACCTCCTTTTATGGTTTTCATCAAAATAATGCACTTCATTGTGACTTCCCTTTACTAAGCAATTTCATGCTATATCTCTAATGAATCCAATTTTGCATCGTCGAGTCCAATAAAGCTTCCATGACATTATTCAAAAAATTTCAAATTTCAATGGGGGTCATTTTTCCAAAATTTTTGAAAAACATGCATACACGCGCATAAATAAATAATGCATTCCAAAATAGCCATGTAGCAATTCCAAGAAATAAGGCACAAGGTAATGTCAAATATGATCAAATATGCATAAAGTAAGCCCTTCCCCCACCCCATACTTAAACATTACAGTGTCCTCACTGTATAAAAACAAGGGTACAGAAAGAAACTCACAAGACAGGTGTGCAGAGCCTCTAAATTTCGAATGGAAGCACCTCCTGGCCTGAGTATGAATATAGCTTGGTTCTATCCATGGACCTGAAAAGTATTGAAGACATATACCCACAATAGAAAAAAAAATGTTCAAAACCAAAAACAAACAAAACAAAGTCCAAAAAGTCCAAAAAAAGTCTATGTACAAGCTCTAGTTTTTATAGTCGCTAGGCCGACTTTCCATTAATGCTCAAGGTGGCATCTGCAGGGCCCATGTAGCTTGGGCCTCAAATAAGACTCCATTCTTGTCTATCAGCTGTAATCCTCCAGAATGGATCTTGTTCACCACGAACGGTCCCATCCGCTTCTTGTTGAATTTGTTAGGAAACCAATGATCCTTTGATTTAGAGACATAGAGCTTGTCTCCAACTTCATACTCCTTAGGCTCATCATTGGATATCCTGCACAATTGCACATACCAAGGCAGACCTCTCCCATGTATAGATAAATCTTTAATGGAAATAGGAGAAGAAAGATCCATACCTTGACTTACCTTCGCAGAGACGGAATCGGGGACCACTGTATTTTGTCGATCTCGACTAGGGCTAGTCGATCTCGACAAGTCTGCTGGTCCTGGTGGTGGTCTGGTCGAAGTTTCAGAAGTCGAGGAAGACAGGGGCTTGTCGATCTCGACGAGCTTGGTCGACCTCGAGTAGGACTCCGCTCCTGATGGCTCCAGCGTCGAGGAAGCAGGGTCTGGTGGCGCCGGGTGGTGGTCGACCTCGACAAGGCTTGTCGAGATCGTGTAGGCTGGTCCGTCAGGCGGCCTATGTGTCGAGGAAGAGGAAGCCGAGTTAGGGCACTGGTGGTCGACCTCGACAAGTCTACTCGAGGTCGAGTAGGGTGGCTCCTCTGGTTTGCTGCTCGATGAAGCCGGTGCTGGTGGAGGCTCCTTGGTCTGGTCGAGATCGACTAGGGCTCTACTCGATGTCGAGGAGCCTTGGTCGATCTTGACCCCATACTTAGCTCATGTCAAGGCATCCGAAAAATAATTAATCCACAACGACCTACCTTGGTCCGTGTCGATTGGATTCTCTGTGTTCTCCTTGAGGATTGCCATGATCTCCTCCACCTGGGCCTCCATGTCCCTCTTTTCTATCTCCTCAGGGGTCATATTTCTGTCCTTGGGTTCCCCGCAGGTGATGTAGCCAGCTGAGTTAGATTTGACCTCTTCCATTGGACCTGTATGCCTTTCAGTTTTATTAAAGGAATACTCAATTACCTCATCGCTTATGTTGAAGGTGAGCACTCCTTTCCTTACGCTTATGTTGGCATCCACCGTCGCCAAGAATGGTCTTTCTAAGATAATTGGACAAGCAGGATCTTCTTGTATATCAACTATTAAGAAATTAGTAGGGACGAAGAATTTACCTACTTGTACTAGGACATTTTCCACCATGCCTGTTGGAATGACCACTGTGTTGTTGGCCATGTAAAGTCTAGCATCCACAGGCTCTAGGGCACCTATCTTAATCTTGGACCAAATCGTTAAAGGCATTATACTCACACTAGCTCCAAGATCACATAGGGCGTTTATTTTGTATGGACCAAATCCAATAGTTATAGCAAACTTACCTGGATCCGGCCTCTTCTCCAATATGTCCAGATGGCTGCACTCTTCTGTGATTTCAGCCATCGATCGCTTTTTGCTTAGAATCTCCTTCAGGAACTTGGCATAAGATGGCATTTCATTGAGAGCTTCTGTGATGGGGATGGTGACGTTGAGCTTCTGAAGCATCTTGATGAAGCGCTGAAACTTTTTCTCCGCTGGGTCCTTTAGAGATTTTGTGGGGAAAGGCAGCTTCTTTTTCGGAGCCAGAACAGACGTCGGAGATGCTGCAGACTTCTCTATGTCGACTAGGGGCTCCTCGACATCGACAAGGCCTTTGTCGACATCGACCAGATTGGGCCCAGTCGAGTTGCTGTGTGGTGCAGACGAAGATTATGGAATTTTCTCCTCGAGGTCGACGAAGGTCTTATCGAGATCGACCACGGCCTTGTCGAGATCGACTTGCTGTTCCTCGTCGTTTTGCTGCTTTCCGACCTCTGGCTCTTGCAGTTGATGGCCGCTTCTGAGTTTTATAGCAGCGATGTGTCCAGTCTTTCCCTTAGGATTTGGTTCTGAAGATCCTGGGAGTGTCCTTGACTGTCTAGGGATTCCGGCTGCCAGCTGACCAATCTGTGTATCAACTGATTTCCTCCAGATATCAATTTCCCCAAGCCTAGAGTTGACACCTTGCATCTGAGTATAGACGGAGTTGAAAGATTGCCTAGTTTCTGAGTGGTTCCTCCGTATTTCCTCTAGGACTGTCTGTATATCATCCCTTTTCTGCTCCCTTTCCGGATGTCCTGGAGCTCTGTAGGGTGGGGGATTCCTAGGGACACCTTGGTTCCATTGTGGTTGTTGAACCCCCTGCGTAAGCTGCATCCTCATGGTGCTCTGCCAGCCTGACTTGCTCTGTGTGGGCACTCAGGAGTGGTGTGCCTTTGTGATCCGCATTCTATGCAAGGCTGGTTGACAGAGAGATACTTTACTTGCTTGATGAGCTTCTTATTCTGGTCTCTGTAGTATTGCTCCCTAACATCAGGATCAATTTCCTTAGGTGGCTCATATAGGGGCATGGATGGTGCTGGCCTGGCGTATGGGTTCTCTTCATAGATTGCAGTAGACCCATACTTGTTGTCGTAGTTGGTGAGCTTCTCTAGCACACCCCATGCGTCACTTGGCGGCACCATCAGATACTCGTAGCGAGTATAATTGTTGATTCTATCCTTAGTGACTTGATCAAGAGAGTTGAAGAAGATCTCCTGAATGATGTAGGGTGGCTGTCCATGAGCAGGGCAAGATCGTAGCAGTTCCTTGTAGCGTTCTCATGCCCTTGCCAGCGGTTCCCCTTTCTGTTGTTTAAAGGCGGAGATGTTCTGTTTTGGCAGGTGGGAAGAATTTGTTCAGAAACTCTTGCTCTACTTGGGCCCAGGTTGTGAGTGATTTTGCTTTCAGCCCTTCCAGCCATTTCAGTGCAGGCCCAGCGAGAGACCAGCGGAAAGCTTTCATCTTGACATATTCCAGAGTTGTACCTTCTGCAAGAGTACGGCACATATCATGAAAATTAGTAATATGTTCAAGAGGACACTCATTAAATCTGCCGTAAAAGGCATTATTTTTAAGCTCTATAAGAAACTGAGTGCGAATTTCAAAAGAGTTTTCAGGGATTAAAATGGCCGATTCAGGCACGACAAGAGTTGGGTGCATGTAGTCCTCTGTCGTGGTTGGATACTGGGCAAGCTCAGCCTGTGCTTGTTCCCTTGCTTCTCTCTCAGCGGCGATAGCAGCATCCTTTGTGGCCAATTCCCTGGTAAGCCTAGCGACCAGCTGTTCCTGTGTCTCCGCAGCTGCCATGGCTCTTTGTAGTTTAGCTCGGATATGAAATAGGCGTTCCGGTTCGTCTAAGGCGTCAAACTCAGGTGTTTGACCAGAACGGCGCATACACCTGAAAACTCACTCAAAGAAACAGTGAGAACTGACTACCTAAGGCGCGAATGATAGCTTCCCCGGCAACGGCGCCAATTTGTTGTTGCAGGAGTAAATCGAGTATTGAAATAAATATAAAATGAAGTTCAGACTGACTTCCCTGTCTCAGCAAATAAATACAAGACTTCCTCCCGTTGTAGTAAGAGAAAATCAGGATCGAATCCACGAGGAAGCACGTCAGCAGTTCTCAAGTAGCTGTAAATTCTCACAGAAGCAGCAGAAAGACAGAAACACAAAAAGGAAAGAAACAAATAAACCCGACAAGGGCAACTAAAATAAAAGCAAAATAAAGCAAAGCAAAGCAAAAACGAAAAGCAAATAAAACGAGCACACAGCAGCTACTCGACTTCGACTAGCTGTCCTCTATCTCGACAAGAATGCAGAAAAACCTAGAATTGCAGAATTAAAGACAAACGCAGATTTTCGACAGAAATAAACTTCAATATATTAAAAGACTTCCAAAGACAGGGTTTCAACACCACAACGATAACCATGCAAAGTAACACATAAAGGCATAAAAGATCATGCTTTCCATCAAATAACTTTCATTATTAACAAATAGGCATATAGAGGCTCTTGCATAAACCCTAATTGTTACTAACCCTTTTTCACATAATTAATCCAAGTTGCATTAAGATCACTTTCGCTTCAATAACACAAACAAGGATCACCTTCAACTCTCGCAAAAGAATCATGCTCATAGGGATAGAAGATGAATTGCACAAAAAGATCTTGATAGTTTTGGATAGAATCGGAAATATTCATGCCCAAGGAATGCAAAACCGAGTAGGATTCGTGAAGCCGCGTCGAACAGTCTCTGGAAGCTTCGTCGACCTCGACAAGGCTCTTGTCGATCTCGAGTAGAGGTCTTGGTTGACATGCTTGGTTCGTCGTCTCGGCTAGCTGGTGCTCGACAAACTCGGACTCTGGCTCACGGTGCTCGTCGACCTCGAGAAGGCCTAGTCGACCTCGAGTAGACTGGCTTCGCCGACTAGGTCTTCTCGGGTAGATCTCCTCGATGTGGCTCGGACATGGCTTTCTGGGCTCGTCGACCTCGACTACCACTCGTCGATGTCGAGTAGGGTTGGTCTTGCCGACTAGGTGCTCTCGGGTGGCTTTACTCGACAAGCCTGGATCCGGACTTAGGGGCTTGTCGATCTCGACCAAGCTTCGTCGAGATCGAGTAGGGCTCTTCCTTCCCGCTTCCGCGAGTTGGCTCTCCCGCTGGCAGCGGGTTTTTCCGCGGCAGCGAACGGTCCGCTGCAGCGAGTCGAGTCGCTGGCAGCGAGTGCTCCTGGTCGTCCTTGGCTCCTCTCCTTGTCGACTCCGGACATGGCGTCTGGGCTTCGTCGACCTCGACCAGTGCTTGTCGAGATCGAGTAGGGTCCGGAGCTCGGGTTTGTCTAGCTTGCTCGATCAGGCTCTGCTCGACCAAGGTTGCTCGGATAGGCTCGTCTATGTCGAGTAAGCCTACTCGAGATCAAGTAGCCTCGACTCTCAGACTGGTTCCGCCGCTTTGACCTTGGACTTCTGTAGTGGTTTTCCGAGCTTTTCCGACCTTCTGTAGAATTGCTGTAAAATGCCTCGATTTCTGCGAATTAAACAGAAACTGGTGTAGATTCCATAATTTGGCAAATAAACATAAACTACATAGATTCTGTACTATCTAAACCCAAATGAATGCAATGTATACAGAAATCGATATAAAAGTTACTGTAAAACATGGCAGATTCAGCTCACAACAAGGTTTTGGTTGAAGGTTTTGACATTGGTTTTGAGGTTTGATTTTATGCAATTTCATATTATGTTTTATTCAATTTTCAGCATGTTTTCTATAGCTATGTGTGAGTAGTTCCCCTTCTTCTAGGGTTGTGGTGAGCCCAACAATAGCCATGTATGAAAGCTTGAATCTATGATGTTTTTATGAGTTTATCATCATATATCTTGTGCTTAAATCCTTTGCGAAAGTTGAGGAAAATTCCATGTTTATGACTATGAAGCAAAAGTGGATTTAATTATGAATTTGGATAGTAATTAGAGATCTTTGACGAAAGTAAAAGGGATCTAATTAAGAAAAGGTATAACGAATAGGTTTTATGCGAAAGCCTCTGTTCTCTATTTGTGAAGTATGCGAAAGCTATCTTTTGATGATAAAAACATGATCTTTGTTCTATGATTCTTATGTGGTTTATGCATGGTTGTTGTTGTGGTTATCCCTAAACCTTGGAAGTGCTTTTTATATTGTTTACATCCCTAAAATCCCTTGCTTTTTGTTCTATTTTGTTGCTGGAAAACAAACAACCACTTGACATTCATCACTTCTCTCGACCATCCCCTTGATATCGACCTCTCTAGTCGATATCGACCGCCTTTGCTACTGATTTTTGTGTGTTGGTAGATCACAGGAACTACTCTAGTAAGTGTTGTCCTCTCTCCAGTGGAACGATCCCGACTTTCGCTATCTACATAGTGGGAATTGAGGTATTTTATTTGTAGTTGATTTCCCATCGCAACAAATTGGCGCCGTTGTCGGGGAGGGTAACAATCGCCATCTAGAGTAGCTGATTTTCAGAGTTGGGACTAGCCCACCTCCTCCTCGCTTTCTAACGCTACTTGTTCGCTTCTTATGCTTGTTTTGGGAGGTGTATGCAACGCGCTAATCACATAATAGAGTTTGAGGCTTTAGACGAACCGGAGCTTTACTTTCGTCTTAGAGAAAGGCTAAAGGGAATCGTGGCCGAACGTGAGACCCTTGAGCAAACAGTGGAGAGGCTGCAAAGGGAGAACCAAGAGGCCAATTGTGCTCGAGAACAAGAGGTTGAGAGGGCACGTCAAGCGGAGGAACAACTTGCTATGATTCCTCGTAGTGCTCGGCAACATTTGCACCCACCTCTTAGGGTGCCCGCATCACCTATTGTCTTCCCCGACGCTTCCGTTAATTTTGAGATCAAGACAAGCTTCATTACCATGGTAAAGAAGATCCAATTTTCGGGGAAACCAACGGAGTGCCCTATGGAGCATGTGCGCGAGTTCTTGGATATTTGTGACACCGTCCCTCATGGTGACAGTTTGGAGTATGTGAGGCTTAAGGCCTTTCGATGGTCACTTGCGGGGAAGGCACTTCATTGGCTAGATAGCTTGCCAACCCAAACCATCACCACTTGGGACCAATTACATGATTCATTCTTAACCAAGTTCTTCCCACCTTCAAAGACATCGGAGCTAAGGAAAAAAATAACTACTTTCAAGCAATTGACGGTGAAAGACTTGGCGGCGGCATGGGAGAGATTCAAAGAGCTTCAACGTCAATGCCCTATGCATGGGCAACCCGAATATGTGCTCCAAGAGATCTTTTTCAATGGGCTGAATTTGGAAACAAAGGATCGGATTAATGTTCACACCAACCTCCGGTTCCTTGAGATGACTCCGGAGGAAGCATGGGAAGAGCTAGAGCGCTTGGTTGAGTACGAAAACACCTATGGGACCTCCGAAATCTCGGATGTGAGGCCCTCACCATCTATGGCTCTCTATCAACCATCTAAAGAGATTGATCCGGATGTTCGCGAGCAATTTAGGAAGGATTAAGTGAGAAAGCTACAAAAGCAAGTTCGGCATCTATCGGCAAATCAAGCATGCATAGAGTGTGGATCTACTTCCCACACCACGGTCCAATGCCCTCACGCCGATCAAGTGCACCTAGCCGAGACATATGAGGATGCTCATTATGTGTGAGGTCCTAGCCAAGGAGGAAACCAAAACACTTGGGGCAATCGTCAACCCCAACAAAACTATGGCGGACACAACTTCTATCGAGCTCCAGGCCATCCGGAGCATGAGCAATCACGCAATGATATGAGCATGATCCTTGAGGAGATGAGGAGGAACCAAGCAAAGAATGACCTTGCTTACTCGGCTGTCCAAACTCAATTGCAAGGTCTCAATGCTCGCTTTGGGGAAATGGACATATGGAGGAGAAACATTGAGACCCAAGTGGGTCAATTGGCGGCTCAAATTCCAAAGCAACCCGGCACCCTACCAAGCCAAACCACGGCTAATCCTAAGGGCCATGCCACCGGGCATGTTTCTTACATCAAGCTAATGAGTGGACACGAGTTACTAGACCAACCCAACTCGCAAAAAGAGGACGACGAGCCCAGAAACACCCTCGGCGCCGACACCTCTACCCTCGGCGCCGACACCCTGACAGCTCCAAAACCTTCTGCAAAAGCTGCGGGAAGTGCACAGCCCCTTGGCGCCGACCCCTCTAGTGTCGATGCTGACCCACCTGTTAAAGAAACCTCTCCCAACACTGCAGACCCCTCGACGCCGACCCCTCCTGCCTCGACGCCGACCCCTGCAGCAGAAAGAACGAGAGCTTCTGAGGTTGCTTCTAAGCCTAAGGTACCACTCCCATTCCCCTCCAAGGTGCCGAAGGACCCCATTGATAGGAAGTTCAAGCGGTTTATGAAAATGCTTCAGGGCCTTAACATTACTATCCCCCTCACCGAAGCACTTAGAGAAATGCCCGCCTATGTGAAATTTTTGAAGGATATCTTGAGTAACAAGAGGTCTCTAGCGGATATTGCGGAGCAATGCAACAACATGGACTTCCCCAAAAAGAAGGCTGATCCAGGGAAGTTCGCCATCTCTATTGGGCTCGGAAATCATCGTTACAAAGCCTTGTGTGACTTGGAAGCTAGTGTAAGTCTTATGCCTCTATCTATTTGGCACCAAGTCAAGCTAGGAGCATTGGAGCCGGTGGAGATGAAGTTGTTTATGGCCGACAACACATGGGTGAAGCCCACATGGATTATGGATAATGTCCCCGTCAAGGTGGGGAAGTTCTTTGTCCCATCCGACTTCGTTGTGCTAGATATGGAACCGGATCCCACCGTGCCAATCATTTTGGGTAGACCTTTTCTTGGCCACGACGGATGCGAACATTAGCATCAAGAATGGCCTACTTACTTTCACCATAGCCGATGAGGTATATGAGTTTCGTTTTAATACGACTATGAGGGAGGTATGGAGGATGGAGGTCAATTCCCTATATGCACGTATGGACGTCATTCCATGTGAGGAGCTTACAAAGGAGATAATAGCCAAGGAGAAAACGCCCACGGAGGATCAAATCAACTACCTATTGACTACATTGGATAATGAAGAAGTGGAAATCAAGAGCACGACAACGGCTAAGTATGGGGTCCTCGACATCGACCAACCTCTGTCGACATCGATTCCACACCATGCTGAAAAAGCTACAGATGCATCGGCGCCGACACCCTCAGCCTCGATATCGACACCTCCAGCAGCAGGACAACATGAAGAAGATGGTTGTGCTACCATGGAAGGAAGAGTTGATGAGAAAGGAAAGATTTGGGCCGAAGACCACCATCCTGGTCCCAACAAGGTAAGTGAAGGTATGAATTTCTCTTCCCCTATTTCCATTAAAAACCTATCTATTACGAATGGAAGAGGTATGCCTTGGTTTGTGAGATTAGGTAGGGGATACAATGAAGATCCAAAATCTTATGAGGTAGGAGATACGGTGTACATCTCCAAGGCCAAGAATGAATGGTTCCCTAGCAAATTCAAAGAGAAGAAGGTTGGTCCATTCGAAATTCACAAGATTCGACCCGGCGCAATGGGGTTAAAGGATAAAGAAGGAGTCATATGCAAGGTCGAACTAGAGAGTCCGGAGGAGGAGGCCCGTGCCACATGGGCCTTGCGAATGCGCACATGAGCTTAAGTGAAGAAGTCAGCCTATCGACTTAAAAATCTAGAGCTTGTACATAGACCTATGATTATTTAGGATTTTATATTTGTTGGTTTTGGTTTTGATTGCTAACGAACGTAGGTGCTAAGTATGACGAAAGGACAACCTTAGAGCATGAAGCATGTCGACGTCGACTATCACCGGTCAACAACAATGACACCTATTTTCGGTCGGAATGAGCTCCAATTCTATCTTGTAAGTCTTCGTCTACACCCATCTCTTATTTTTGAGCTTATACTTTGAGCACAAAGTAATTTTTTAAGTATGGGGTGGGGGTAACAACTTACTATATATATGCTTATGGTTTGAGGTTTGTTTTTGGTGGTGTTATTTTGCATTATTTTGTGTTTTTGCATTTTTATTAAGTCGTAAAAAAAGAGAAAAAAAATTGAAAAATGTCGAAAAAAAGAAGAAAAAAAAATGCATTGTTTATTTTTAGTTATATACACCTAACTTAGATATCCTATGATGATGCCTAATAATCGACTTGATCATGTAAACCCTATGATATGTTTGAATGGTTTAGCCTAAGTCTCCTGGAAAGTTTGATTTTTATGTGGTAATTTGACTTGCGAATATAATTGAGCACATATGATTTTAAGTAGAGATGATTGAAATCCAAATCTATGTCCTAGTGAGATATTTTTGACCTTATAGGAAATGTTCTTCATATTTTTATATTTCCCTCTATTTTTGATGTGTGATTTACTCTCCTTATGTGATTACCTCTTGACATTGATGTAGTTATCTATTTCTTGAGACCAATTATGAGATACTAGTTCATTGCTTATTAAAATTAGATTATGGAGGACTTATATTTTCTTAGCCATATTTTATCTATTCATTTACCTACCTTGCATATTATCTTTGCTTGAAGCCCTTTGAGCCTTAGCTTATTCTTTGTTAGCTCCACAAAATTGGTTCCTAGCCGATTATAAGCTTGACCCTTTATCCGGGAATTAGGATTTAGAGTTGGTTGGAATTTGATTGAGTTGAGTTTGATGGAGAAAAAGCTAAGTTTTTTAGCTTTGTTGATATGCTTTGAGTGAGATTATGTAAGGTTTTTTCATTATTCATCATATTGTTCTTATACTTTAGAGGCTCCGAAAATTTATATATGCATGTATTATTGCCGAAAGAAAAAAAAGGAATAAAAAAATGTCGGCGAAGAAAAAAAAGTGTTTATTAAGAGCCTAGTTCATTATATGTGAGAGTTGGATTAAATTGTTGGTTGAGAAATATTGTCATGGGTTGATGATCTTCATTGTTGATGAGTTTGGTAGATGTGCTGAATTTTGAGACGAGTTGCTTGGTTGAGTTGAGTTAGAAGTTTAGGAGTCTTGATTCCCGGATTTTTAGCACCACTTTTCCTAAATAGTTCCATACCATTTATTTCTTACCAAGCCACATTACAACCCGACCGAATGAAGCCTTCTTTGAAGTCTTTCATTGAGCCATAAGTCCTCTTGATTATTTTAATTGCTTTGACATCTACGGTGGAGAGATTGGTGATATAAATAACAATGTCTATGTAGCTTTTTGCATTAAGGATTGAGTTGAGAGATGTTATTCAAATCCTAAACACATTGAGTGTTGAGTGAAACACATATATCCTTGTGAGGATGGATTTCAATTGCTCTTGCTTAGAGTTACCTATATATGTGTGATGACGTTTGATTGCTTGATTCTTTTAGACCACCTGCGCTTATGATGTTGCTTTTTTGCGAAGGCGAAGACTTGAAGGATGTGTTGTAGGTAGTGGTTATTGTTTGAGGACAAGCAAGCCTAAGTATGGGATGTTTTGATTTCCGCATTTTTAGTCATATTTTACATCATGTTTTCATTCCATCTAAGTCATTTTATTAGCTTTTGTGTTGGGAAAGTAAGGAAAATGTGTAGTTATGCTTTGGAGTCTACACAAGCTTTGCTGTGATTTTCTAGGTTTTGGAGGTGATTTGGAAGAGTTTGGACGCACTTTAGAGCTTAATGAAAAATCATGAAGGCAATGGAGAAGCCAAGCAAAAGCAAAAAGTGGTGTAGCTTGAGAAAAGCCTTATTTTAGCCCTCCATCACTTTGATTCAAGATCTGGAGCCTTCATGAGATTTGTAGTCCTTGAAAAGAGCTTTCCAACACATATTCATATGCGTTAATCGGATTAACGAGGACTCGGAAAAGTGTAATTAAAGTCAGAGTCGAAAAGCTGGACAAAAACAGAACCTACTGCATTTGAACAGATACCTCGACGCCGACACCCAGACCTCGGCGCCGATACCCTACGCACCAGCATAATTTTCCGCGGGCTGATTTAATTGCTTAACAGGCTTTTTAATTAGGGTTTTCATCTAAAGTCCTTTTAGGATCTTTTAGTTAGATAGACTTGGGTTTTCATCTAAATTCCTTTTAGGATCTTTTATTCAATTTTCAGCATGTTTTCTATAACTATGTGTGAGTAGTTCCCCTTCTTCTAGGGTTGGGGTGAGCCCAACAATAGCCATGTATGAAAGCTTGAATCTATGAAGATTTTACGAGTTTATCATCATCTATCTTGTGCTTAAATCCATTGCGAAAGTTGAGGACAATTCCATGTTTATGATTATGAAGCGAAAGTGGATTTAATTATGAATCTTGTGCTTAAATCCATTGCGAAAGTTGAGGACAGAGCATCATCAAGTCTGACACTCCAATCCTTCATGTTTGGGGCAACAATCTTCTCCAAGATAGTCTTAATCTCGCGATTACACACCTCAGCTTGCCCATTAGTCTGGGGGTAGTATGTAGTAGACACCCTCTGAGTCACATGATATTTCTTTAATAGCGCACTCACAGTCTTGTTGCAGAAGTGGGTCCTTTTATCTCTGATCAGGGTTTTCGGAACTCCAAATCTAGAGAATAGCTCCTTGAGGAAACCTGCAACTACTTTTGAATCGCCAGTTCTGGTGGCCTTCGCCTCCACCCACTTGGAGACGTAGTCCACCACAAGCAAAATATATAAGTTTCCAAAAGAGTTAGGGAATGGTCCCATGAAGTCAATGCCCCAAACTTCAAAAATCTCACAAAATATCATGCGAGTTTGTGGCATCTCATTCCTCTTAGAAAGATTCCCAACTCTCTGACAGCGATCACATGATTTGCAAAAAGCATATGAATCACGAAATATATGTGGCCAAAAGAATCCTACATCACACTACTAGAAAACTTCAATTAGACATATGTTGTCAACAGATG
This sequence comes from Persicaria tinctoria, assembly GCA_037127255.1. Classification (NCBI taxonomy): domain Eukaryota; kingdom Viridiplantae; phylum Streptophyta; class Magnoliopsida; order Caryophyllales; family Polygonaceae; genus Persicaria; species Persicaria tinctoria. Next base: position 22,158,430 of record JBANSL010000004.1, on the reverse strand, counting down.
TCTTTCAAAAAAATTTCCGATCTCTTTGTGCGTGTAGTAGAAGATCCAAATTTTTCACATCGGTTTTAAGCAAATGTCTTTTCTTAATTACAACCCCTAAATTTTGGTTATGGCATAATCACTTGTTGATGAATATCCCTGATTTGTCATTTGAAAACATGTGAAGATGTCCTCCTTAAGCAAAAAAGTGACATTTACATCTTTATTTATAAAATAAGTAATGTCATAAGACAAGATAGACAACATTTTTTGTTTTAGTGATCACGTTTATAATCATGTCCAATCTATAATTTATGATTTTATATTATTTTAATTTTACCAACCACATGAAATATAGGCATAATTGATGTCGTTTCCCACATTTATATCAGTTTTTTCAAAATAAAATGATGTTGTTCCTGCAATGACACATCGATTTATTTGGTAGATAACGATGTTATTTTGATAAATATATATCATTTTAATGTTGAAACTGGTGTTAGACACTGATTTAGATGAATGGAATGATGTGTATAATTATACCGGCATTTGTTTCCATAAACCAATCTGATGTTAAACATATGAACGCACTACAATTTTCATATACAATCTGATGTCTTTTATTTGGATACACGACACGCTTTTGTCAATAGAACATCACATTTTGTTTGTTCTTCAAAATGATAGGTCGTTTAATGAAAACATGTAAATAAACACTAGCATCATATTGCGAAAATAACGAAAATAAACAAATTGCAAAAATACAGAAGAGTTGACATGCATATAAGATCAAAAATAACGAAAATAAACAAAATTTCCGTGTTCAGATCGAAACTCCTACGCCTACTGGACAACGCCCACCCAACCGAGGCTCCTAACAGAGTGCTGGTAGAAACTGAGTTAGATAAGTTGACTCTCTTCATCTGCACTGTCTTGTGTACAATTCTTCTTTATGGCTCGGAAAGCTACAATAATTTTCTATATCTGCATCTAGTATTAGTGTGAATTTCAGGCCTGCAATATCAGAGGAAGCAAGCAAAGATATATCTAGAAGAGAGAGGAGAATGAATTCTTCATTGTTCTCAAATCTTGCACTATTTATGGGTCACATTAACAAGACTCTTATACATATTTACAGCTAGTTAAGGGTGTTTATTCATCCTAAATGAATGAATGACAATGAGCAATGCTTAATCAGAAAAAAAAATGGCAAATACATGAGTTCAATTCAAACTTCTTTTTTGATTTTCAGAAGAGAGAAGAAAGGGGTACATCTAATGTGTTAAAATAAGGATATAAAGGGCAGAAGGTTACATAACTGCATCTACTGCCCTGTTTCACCATGAACTATCTTCATCAGCTGAAGCAATTTCTTGGCCCTTCTGTTGAATCTTCCTATCTGATACACAAAGGCAGCCCAGTAAATTGTTTTGGATTGTTAATGAGCCTTGCAGTTGAAGCACTGAGAAGAAATCTTTGAGAAGAACCCCTGCTCGCAATTAGATAGGACAATATCCGATTTCCTAAGCCTTACAGGGGGTGATTGCATCCTTCCCTGCCCCATAAACACCATCCATACCCACTCTTCCCAGAAACACTCGAAAGCTAGACCTTCATGGTGGGATTAGACACTAGCTGCCGTCACATGAAGGGTCATTTCCGGTGATGAAACATGAAAGGGATGGATAGGTTTTTAGAAATGGTGTGTATTTGGACCTGCAAAATACTAACAGTTACGTGCATTGGTTATGATCAAAATTGATCTCTAAAGTAGACAATAGAGGAGTCATTAAACCAATTGAGCTAAAGTGGATGACCATTGCATTTTCAAATTAAAAGACAATATAGGAAGCAATCATGAAGGCAAGGAAGAAAGCAATCAAATAATTGAAACTGGCCACCAAATTAATCGAAGTCATCGAAACTATTTCAGTAATCCAATGATCCAAAGAACTGAAAGAAGAGAGAAATCACATGAGTGTGTCATTTTTCAATGTACCCTAGAATGAATAGCATCTTATCCAACCATGAAAATTGAGTAACTGATTCAAGAGAGAATGGAGGCACTTTTCAGAAATCGGAAAACAACACAACTCGGTAGCAAACAATCTCTCAGGGAGATTTCTAGTTTTTCTTTACTCGCTCTTTGTTCTACTTTTCCATGAAAATGGAAAATTTTAGTTTAGCTGGTAAAATTGAGCCATCAAATTTCTCATCTTCTACAACAGTGAACTCTTAGTATGTAATAAGTTGCTAAAGCTATCCATAATGGTGTGACTTCTCTGGATTAGAATACAAGTGGCTTAAGTGTAAACCATATTCAAGATTGCCGCATAGATATCTACCTGTGACAAGATACTTCTATTTCCCCAACCTATACAGGAAGAACAAAATAAAATATCAAATGCCTTTGAATACAACATATGAATATTGACAGCTAACATTACAATAAGGAGTTCACTCTAAGCAGTCTTGCATGGTCGAACATGTGACGGCAGGGGTTCACAACATCTAAGGCACTTATGTTCATTATATGAACTAGACAGAAAATGCTAAACATAACTATATAAGAACATTCAGAAAGAGAAAAAGGTGGAAGGGAGGGAACCTTCCAGCGCTTCTTGTGCCCGATATCATGGCTTATTTGACCAAGCATGAAGATTATTTCTCTGAATGTAGGCCTCTTTGCTGGATCCTTATCCACTCGATTATTTTTCAGCAAGGACCCAACAAGGGATGTGATTAACGCAAAAGAAATAAAGGAAAAAGGCAAATGAAAAAGAATAAGATTTAGATCAGAACAATATAGCATATATATGGAATCATAATTTAATTCCCTCAAAAAAAAAAGAAGTCACCGCTAACCACCACTCCTGCCAAGACATGAAGAGGGTATAACCTTTGCAACCTTAAAGTGTGCAACGTCTATGAAAACAGCCACAAGCAATTAGTAAGAATGATGCTAGGACAATGTCATCTATCCCACCAAATTATTGGATACAAGTTGTGTTAGCTTCATACTTAATGGAAGAAAACGAGAAAGAACTAAGATTCGTCCACCATATTTCAAGTGACATGTTAATGTTTTCGTTTTGATTGGATGTAAATGTAGATAGTAATCTTAAAAGGCAAATAATAATAGGGTGCATATCAAATAGACAAAGAAAGCAAGAAATCAGATTGTCTTCTCTAATCAAACACTTAAAAGAAACATAAGAGGAAAGCTAATTCAACAGCAAGACACTTCTGTGGCTTAACTTATAAGCTTCTTTTATTATAAATTTACACACTACAATACAACCATTTTTCGGCCATTATATAGATCACTACAAGCATCGAGTGTGAAAGTTGAGATTAAAGTTCAGATAAAGTGGTACAAGAAGATTCAAAGAACCAGAAAAGAAAATATTTGATGCTCATCATTTTCCTTTTCCTTTTCTTTTTTCATAGGGCAACATCCATGGTTACACTTGTGGTGAACCTATCAACTAATAGTCATCACTTTCAGAAACAAGTGTATTAGATTATCAGTTCAACCTCAACCTCTCAGAATCATGCACAAATGATTCTCATTGCACATAACCGAACATAGAGCAAGATCCGGTATTTAAGTCATGGTAGAATGCATTAGGGCTGGGATCTCTAACACAATTATTTGGTTTTTAATCTTTTTATGATGCTCAATAACCAGCATCATTTCAAGGGAAACAACATCTTTGTCCATGACCCCACCACTACTTTGCAGAGACAAAATAATGCGATGGAAAAGATATCTGCAAAAATGATTTTGCTTAGGATAAAATTGCACTCCACATCTAACTAATTCTACTTGAGATGACACAAATTGAATCAGTAGCTTAACCAAGCTGACAAAGATTGAGGAAGGTAAAAGGCATTTGTCCACAAGGTTAAATCACACTATATTATCCGGGATTCGGCATTCATCCATGGTCTCTTAACTCTCTTTCTTTGTATATCACTATTATCAATCTCTTATTGTCTATTTATAAAAAAACATACACTAAGATGATATCAACCAGCCACAAACCCTCATCTTATTCTGAGGATATAATTTTTGTACTAATACCCTTAGAGTTCATCATACTTGGATACAATTATTTTCAAAGTAATTTCTAGGTTGATTCATCAAGCAAATGTCTCATTGCTAAACTTAAGCACTCTTAACAACATGATTCACCCCATGGGGAGAAGTGATTATTACATTTATAATCATTTGGGAAAAAAAATTATACCACTGGTTATGACAACAGCTCTGCAGGATTCCAACTTATGAGAGGAAAAGGAAATCTCAAACTGCCCCAATATGGTTCTTTTGGCTCAAAGAGCATATAAATTAGCTTATCAACACAAATAACATTCTTAAAAGTTCTTGTAAGCAATCGGTACATCACACCAAACTAACTCTTGTAGATTTTTCAAGGAAAGTAATAAAAAATAAAAATAAAGGAAGAAGAGAGATGCACAGTCGTGACTGAATACCGTTACCATTATCATACCACGCCTTGGAGGAGCATCCAAATGACAGGGAAAGTAGTACTTTCTCCATGTTACCTGCAGCTAAACAACAAGCAAGCAAGACAAGGAAATCAATTATTATATTTGGAGTTATCTCATTTCCTTTGCAATTCTTCTAAAACACATATCAGTATCATCCATTATTCCTCAAATCACCGTCCAAATCAAAACCCACACGAACACATCAAAATGAAAGAAAATAAAAGGCCAAATAAACGCAGATTTAGGGTTTCGAATTTAGCAAATTATGAATACCAAAGGTTAAGCCAATTCAGCCCAGGGATTTGAGGGATTCAAGCTCGATAAATGATAAATTGATGACCTCTATCGTAAGTAGCAGCACTGAACGACGGTTCTTTTGAGAGATGATGGCCGGAGAAGGAATGCAGAACTAAATGACGGTCGCCGGAGCTAGATAGCGGAAGATTGGATCTGGAGAGAGGAGAAGATGAGTTGGGGGTTTGGTACATGGCTTGGATCTGGAGAGAGGTAGACCGAGGGTTAGAGCCTTAGAGCTGATTGAATGTGAAAATAAAAAAGAAACCAAAGCAGAATGAAGAAGGAAACAAATGAAACCAAAGAAATAGGTCGGAAGGTCGGATACCAGCCTTGTCTGATGTATAGCAATCGGCTAGGCCGGCCAATTGCTAAACTAATCCGTCGATCTTGCTTAGCTCCTTGATTTCTCTTGAATTGACACCAATCAAATTTCGTGGGCAAGCTGATGGTCTCCGTAATTAATTAAACTAACTAAACTTAAAAATAAATAACTTTAAACGAAACAAATAAAAACTAAACTAATGAAATCTTCACTTAACAAAAATTAACCAAACTAATATATATCGATGGAACTAACTTAACTAATCCTAAACTAACAAATTACCAAACTAACAAATTACCAAAGTAACAGCTAAAGCAAAGTAAGCGAAGAGTGCGCGAGAACTGGTCGGGCATGGTTCGCTGGGACGACCCGGACACACAGGGCGGTGGCTCCTCAGGGCGTGTGAGCGCGGAACGATGCCGGCTTGCTGATGGCGAGAGGCTGCGATCGAGAGCCTGTGAAGCCGAGCGCGAGAGCCTGGAGTCCGCGGGTGAGATCGCTGGAAGCGAGCGCGCCTCTACAGCGAACGCGAGTGCGAGAGCCGCGAGAGCACCGAGGAGCCCGAGCGCCGAGGCCTGCGGAGCTTGGTCCGATGTCCCCAAGCGCAGGTGCTGGTGTTCTTGATGCGTCGGCTTGCTGTTGAAGAACACGGATGATGGTGATTGAAGTTTGAAGATGGTGATGACTGGACTGTGGTACCGAGAGACTTAGAACGCAAGAGCAATAAGGCTTTGGGATTGATAATCGAGAACCCTTTAATCCATAAAGGGGTTTCTCAATTCTATTCAATCTGATTAATTTCAATAGAACTACAATGTTTAAATAGAAAACCTAAGAACCAATTCTACCGTGCAAGATAGAATTTAGGTTGATAAAGATAGAATTTTAATCTTAAAGATAAATAAACCTAGAAGATAAAACTTAATCTAAAATTCTAATATATGAAATAATAAAATATGATAATTAAGAAATATAAGTAATAAAATAATTAACGTCGTTTCTTTAACGACTCCCAAGGTGGAGCCTTCTTGTTTTGCTTGAGGATGACATCATTCTCCTCCATTTGAAATCGACTCGTCCTCGAGTCGTCGCCTGGATCAAGATCGTTGTTTGACCCACAGAAGGCCATCTTGACCCACATCATTCTCCCCCTCTTATCTTCTATTTGTCCTCGAATCGAGTCAGCGATGATCAGCGAGGAAGGAGCAGCAACCTTCAAAGAAGATGATGGAGGAATGGGTGGAATAGGTGCCAGGAGAATTCGAGGTATAGGAACCCCAAAAACAACACCTTCATGCGCGATCATTGAACAAACTTGCTCTTCAACAAGAATAGAATCAATGACCACACAAATCTCAACAGCTGGAACTTCATGAACATGCCCAAGAGGTACAATCGCTAACTCTTGAGACACGTCATTAAGTACCTCATCCTCGTCAACGGAATCAACATGATCGTCCTGCAGAACACTGTCGCAGTCTTCTTGCAACACAAATTCGGAGACCTTTCCGGGGGAGTCTTGCAGCGTTTGACCCACTGTTGGAAAGCTCGTCGAGTCAGCTTCGCAACAAGACTGAGTTGACTCAATTCCGAGTTCGGAGTCAACGGGAATCTGCGACACAAAATCATCGCGCAGTGCAGTCTCTTGGCCAACGAATTTGTTCACCATCTCCACAATCTTCAACCATCGGCTTCGTTCCTCCTCTCGGAAACGTTCCTCCTCCTCGAGTCGTCGTGCCTCCTCAGCCTCTCTTTGTTGGAGAAGCCGAATCTGATAGCGTTGTCGACACCTCTTATCTTCGATCTCCAATTGACGTTGTTCTTCCTCTTGACGTTGAAGCCAAAGTTGGCGTCTTTTGGCCTCGCGTTGACGCTCTAGGTTTTGTTGTTGTAGCCAAGCTCTCCGACGTAACTCTTGTTGGCGTCGTTGTTGTTTAGAACGTTCCAAAGCAAAAAATCCATCCAATGGATCGGGATCATCCTCCAAGTCGCCCCAAACTTCCCAAGCCATATCAAATCAAAACATCAATAACATCAAGAAACAAAGAGCGTAGCATAACCCGGCTCTGATACCAATTGATGTATAGCAATCGGATAGGCCGACCAATTGCTAAACTAATCCGTCGATCTTGCTTAGCTCCTTGATTTCTCTTGAATTGACACCAATCAAATTTCGTGGGCAAGTTGATGGTCTCCGTAATTAATTAAACTAACTAAACTTAAAAGTAAATAACTTTAAACGAAACAAATAAAAACTAAACTAATGAAATCTTAACTTAACAAAAATTAACCAAACTAATATATATCGATGGAACTAACTTAACTAATCCTAAACTAACAAATTACCAAAATAACAGCTAAAGCAAAGTAAGCGAAGAGTGCGCGAGGACTGGTCGGGCATGGTTCGCTGGGAGGACCCGGACACACAGGGCGGTGGCTCCTCAGGGCGTGTGAGCGCGGAACGATGCCGGCTTGCTGATGGCGAGAGGCTGCGATCGAGAGCCTGTGAAGCCGAGCGCGAGAGCCTGGAGTCCGCGGGTGAGATCGCTGGAAGCGAGCGCGCCTCTACAGCGAACGCGAGTGCGAGAGCCGCGAGAGCACCGAGGAGCCCGAGCGCCGAGCGCCGAGGCCTGCGGAGCTTGGTCCGATGTCCCCAAGCGCAGGTGCTGGTGTTCTTGATGCGTCGGCTTGCTGTTGAAGAACACGGATGATGGTGATTGAAGTTTGAAGATGGTGATGACTGGACTGTGTTACCGAGAGACTTAGAACGCAAGAGCAATAAGGCTTTGGGATTGATAATCGAGAACCCTTTAATCCATAAAGGGGTTTCTCAATTCTATTCAATCTGATTAATTTCAATAGAACTAAAATGTTTAAATAGAAAACCTAAACCCAGAAGATAAAACTTAATCTAAAATTCTAATATATGAAATAATAAAATATGATAATTAAGAAATATAAATAATAAAATAATTAACGCCGTTTCTTTAACGACTCCCAAGGTGGAGCCTTCTTCTTTCGCTTGAGGATGACATCATTCTCCTCCATTTGAAATCGACTCGTCCTCGAGTCGTCGCCTGGATCAAGATCGTTGTTTGACCCACAGAAGGCCATCTTGACCCGCATCATTGTCGGCGATTTAGGGTTTCAACTCCTTCCATTTTCGCGACTCTTTTGAAAGATGATGACCGGAGAAAGAAGGCAGCACTAAACATCAACGGTTGCCGGAGCTAGTAAGCGTAAGTTTGGATCTGGAGAGAGGGGAAGATGGGTTGGATCCGGAGAGAGGGGAAGATGGGTTGGATCTGGAGCTCATTGAATGTGTGGGGAGAGAGAGGTAGACTGAGGGGGCTTGAGGGGAGAGAAAAAGAAGATAGAAATAATTTTTTTCTAAGGTTTGGATCCCACCTTTTTCCCTTATAGCGCGTGTTTTGGATTTTTTGAACTAACAGTTTCACATCTGTCCAAATATTTGACCATCGTCTATAATGTTTTACACATCACAAAAAAAAAATTTAACATCTGTTGATTTCTTGACAGACTTAAATGACATGATGTCTAATTGCAGTATTCTTGTAGTGTCAAGTAGCTTTCTAGCTGTCTTTTGTGGTCTAAAGTGTCCACCACAGTCCTGAGAATGACAAAAATTAAGGACATATTGTACCTCATCGTCAGGAAGACACTGACGTACCACTGGATCCCCGCAATGATTCCATAGGTAGGGGTCATACAACACGTAAAAGTGAGCATCGTGGCGTATCTTGTCCTTTTGAGCCTTCGAAAAGTTGGGTGGAAACTCTTGCGACGCTAAAAAGTTGACCAAGTTAGCGAACCAAGGACGTGGGAGAGAACTCACCTTGAGAAAATGTTCAATATCGGCTTCTGCGGAGGCCGCGGGGCGGCCGACGATTGCGAAGGAATTCTTCTTCGAAGACTCGACTGTGGGGCGGCTGGCGATTGCGAAGACTTAAAACAACTCTTCGTTAGGAATGCTCCCCACTATGTCTTCTTGTCCATTTTTCCCCTGCACAATACGACTTAGATGGTCAACAACTAGGTTTTCATGACCCTTTTTATCCTTGATTTCGATGTCAAACTCGCTTAAAAGCAAGATCCATCTAATCAGTCTTGGCTTGGCCTCTTTCATCGTCAAAAGGTAACGAAGTGTTGCATGATCAGTATAAACAATAGCAAGAAGTTCCTTCTCTGTGGTTGAGTAATTCCTTTGAGCTCCATTCAGGGTCATAGATGCGTAATATATGACATGAGAGCTCCTCCCTTCTTTTTGTCCAAGCACGGCTCCCACAGCGTAGTCACTAGCGTCACACATCAATTCGAACGGTTGAGACCAATTTGGCGCTTGTATAATTGGTGCACTAGTAAGACAAGTCTTTAACTCATCAAACGTCATCGTACACTTCTCATCAAAAGCAAATGTGATCTCCTTCAGCAGCTCGCACAAGGGTGAGGTGATCTTTGAGAAGTCCTTAATGAACCTGCGGTAGAATCTTGCATGGCCTAAAAAGGAACGCACTTCACACACATTAGTATGATAATGCAATGATTGAATGATGTCAATCTTTGCCTTATCGACCTCAATCCCTTTATGGAAGACAATGTGACCCAAAACAGTGCCTTCCTCAACCATAAAGTAACACTTTTCTGAATTGAGCACTAAGTTAGTTTCAACACATCTTCTAAGCACAAGTGCCAAATGGTTAAGGCAAGCATCAAAACTATCACCATGGACTGTAAAGTCATCCATAAAAACCTCAATGAATTGCTCTATATATTCAGAAAAGATATTTACCATACACCGTTGGAATGTCCTAGGAGCGTTGCACAAGCCAAAAGGCATCCTGCGATATGCAAAAGTGCCAAACGGACAAGTGAATGTTGTCTTTTCTTGATCCTCCGGTGCGATGGCTATCTGAAAGTACCCTGAATATCCATCTAGAAAGCAATAATATAGACGACTAGCGAGTCTTTCAAGCATTTGATCAATGAATGGTAAGGGAAAGTGATCATTTCGAGTTACCGCATTCAGCTTACGATAATCGATGCAGACTCTCCAGCCTGATTGGACTCTAGTAGGGACCAACTTACCTTCTTGATTCTCAACCATTGTTATGCTTCCCTTCTTTGGTACTACCTGCGTTGGACTAACCCATTGACTATCAGAGATGGGATATATCATACCTGCCTGAAGGAGTTTGAGTACCTCCTTCTTCACTACATCCATCATAGGCGGGTTGAGTCTCCGTTGAAGTTGCCTGGAAGGTTTGGCTCCCTCTTCCAACAAGATCCTGCGCATGCAAGTAGGTTGGCTAATTCCCTTGATATCTACTATGGTCTGTCCCAAAGTTGTCTTATGATTTTGGTAAGCTTGTTAGAGACGATGATAGGCAAAGTGTCACTTTCCCCCACAAATGCATACTTTCGATGCTCAGGAAGAGGCTTGAGCTCAACATTAGGTGCCTGCACGATAGGAGGTAAGAGCTTCTCACTTGGAATGGTTAGCGCCATAACGGTATCTTCTTATGATTGTGCAGGGAGGGAAGACAAGTCTTTTATGGTATCCTGCAGGTTAGTAGTCAAAACATAGTTCAATGAAAACTCCTCAATAGGAGCTTCTAAAGTTACCCGCAAATCATCTGCACAACTCATATCAAAGTTATCCTGCATACAAGTATCAATGGGATCCATAAAGCATAAGGAATGATCATCAGAAGGGAATTTCATTGCATCATATATATTGTATTCAACCTTCTCACCATCGAATTCCATAGTCAAAGAATCAGAATACACATCGATTTTTGTCCTAGCAGTCTTTAAAAAGGGTCTTCCTAGAAGAATAGGGGCCTCTTGATTACCATGCTCCATGTCTAAGACAAAAAAGTCAGCAGAAAAGATCAAATTGTCAACCATGACTAAAACATCCTCAACTATGCTTCTAGGAAAAGCATTTGATCGGTCCGCTAGTTGAATCACCACTCTAGTCTCATGCAAAGGTCCCAAACCCAATGATTCATACAGAGAATAAGGTAAAACATTAATAGATGGTAGCTTCTTAGCATTTCGCTCATCGATTGAGCTAATTGGCTAATTTGCTTTTCCGAATTCTTGGTGTGCTCAGCTTGACTCAGGACAAGCTTTGTGAGATCTTTGATTGGATCCTCATTGGATTGATCGATTAGCAGTTGGTGGAGGTCCTCTCTGTCTGGCATCAAATTGTTGCTGGGGTCTGAATTGGGGTCCTCCTTGTGGATTGAAAGGGGCCTGGTGATTACCACAGTCATACCCCTGGTAACCTACATTAAAATTGTTATTGAAATGATTTGGATTAGCATAGTTACCAAACCTGGGTCGCTGCGGAAAAAAGTTCCCCATGGCGTTCAACTCTACACTTGGCTCCTACAGCATTGGACAAGTGTCCGTCAGGTGATATAGATCAGCGCAAATGCCACATGCCTTAAGTTGTTGTGGGGTTCCTTGTAGCATGAACATTTTCATCATATCCTTTAATTTAGCCACATCGCTATGTAATGCTGAAGTTGATGAGTCAACGGCGAGTACCCCTCTATCATGAAGTCCCTTGCTGAATTGTCTAGAGCCATCAGCAAGCTCTGAAAACACCTCCCAAGCAGCATTAGGTGTTTTGTTCAAGATGTTGCCTCCACAGGCAGAGTTCACCGTCTTGCTCTCCTCGTCAAGCAATCCATTGAATAGAAAGAGTACCAAATCCTTCTTTGAGAAACCATGATGAGGGTGACGGGATAAAAATCGTTGATTCCCAATCAAATTGGAAAGAAGGGGTCGAATCCTCGGGAGATTTTAAGATTTCTCAATGCAATTTGATCACCAATAAGTAACAAAAGTAGGAAAAGATGTGACTTTTAAATAAGAACAAGTAAAGTAAAGTAAAGATGGAATTTTGTTGTAAAATCAAGAGTAGAGAACGGTTCCACCCACGAATTCTTTGACATTGGTTGGTTTATCGATCATCGAATTCTTTTCAAGCTATTAACTTTCCTACAAATTCCTCTCGTCTTGGTTTGTATAGATTAAAAGTCCTACGAGTCCAATTAATCCCTTACACCTTAATGCAATCACAACACGGTTAAGATTTAACAAAAAGATAGCACAACATCCCAAGAAGTTAAGCAGATAAATAACACCAATTAAACACGGTAAATCGATGTTTAAGATATATGTCAACTTCCTACATAATCATGCTTCAAACACGGAATCCACAATCTTATGCATGCTACTATAGAAATAACGCAAATACGAAAGTATTAAATCTTAGCACGAAATCAATATTATCAAGTCGGCCAATCAAGATAACATCAATAACATAACAATAAGCACAAGGAAGTTGAAGGAATTATAATAGAGGAAAGATAACTTGAATTAAAAACTCACAATTCACCAACCAAGTCTCCGAAAATGTAGGCGAAACACTAGGAAAATTAGCCGCTCATGGCTTACCTAAGCTCTCTTCTCTTCTATGGTGATTGCTCCAATTGAAATCTAATTAAACTAACCCTAGAACATCCTATTTATAAGCCTAATGTCTTCCATAAAAGATAGATAAAAGATACAAACTTCCTAAACAAACTAGATAAAAGATAGAACTTTCCTAATTTAATTCAGCGTCGGATTCCGTTGGCAGCGAGAAATTCCGCTAGCAGCGAATGGCCTTGATTGAGCTCCTGTTGGATTTTCGCTACCACACTCACTGTCAGCGAAAGTTCCATGCCTTAGAATTTTTCCATTCTCCTAGAACCCTTCCTTCCGCTTCCGCGAGACACTGAACCCGCTGCCGCGAGAGATCCATCTCGCTGGAGCGAGTTCCTCCTTTGGCAGCCGCGAGTATATCCTTCCGCTGGGGCAAGTTGTCGAGTCCTCGTCGTCCTGGTGCCTTTCGCTGGCAGCGAAATTTTTCCGCGGCAGCGAGTTTAGTCGCTGGCAGCAGATATCGCTTGCTCGCTCTTCCTCTTCGCTGGCTCCTCCTCTCACTGGCTCTCTCTCGCTGGCTTCCTTTGCTCGCTTGCTCCTCACTTGCATGCTTGCTGGGCTTCCTGGTTCCACTCGCTGGCAGCGAGCAGAACTCGCTAGCAGCGACTTGCGCCTAGAGACTTGTTTTCACTTTGTTCTTTTCTGGTTCTCTCTTTCCTCATTTCTTTCTCTTCTTAGCTTAATTTCTTGACTTTACTTGGAAATTTTTAACATCTTTCCCTTGCTTTCCACCATGTCGGATCTACGATTATGCACAATTCAAACGAAATAGCGTAGATTCCGAACTTTGCCACAAAAAGAGTTTAATCTAAATTAACACTAAAACATGCATATTATACAATGTAAATGCAACTAAATTATCCTATAATGCCCATTAGAAATGTGCATTATCAGAGGTAAACTAGAGCAAAGCTTCTTGAATCACTCAAAGTACTCATAGATTGTCTCTGTAGCATGTTGGTCAATGCTACTGATATCCTTTTTTAGACTGTTTAACTTGGTCGTATGAAAGAACTTCTCCAGAAAGAGACGCTTCAATTGAATCCATGTTGTTGCACTACCTGGTGGCAAGTAGTAGACCCACTCATTGGCAGTGTCCTTAAGCGAGAAAGGGAATGCCCTCAACTTGATTTGCTCCTCCGTGACATTGCCTGGTTTCATTCCTACCATGACAGTATGGAACTCAGACAAGTGCTCGTGGGGGTCCTCACCACTCAACCCATGGAATTTAGGTAAGAGATGAACCACCCCAGACTTTAGCTCAAAATTGACACCTTCATCTAGTGCAGGGAACACGATAGCCAATTGTTGTTGGGCCAAGTCAGGTGTTGTGAGCTCTTTCAACGTTCGATTATCATCTTTAGCATCCATCTCTATGCTCTCTTCTTCTCCTTGATCGAAAGGTAACCAGCGAAAGTGATCACGAGCTTCTCGCCTCAATCTAGAGAGAGTCCTCTCAATCTCTGAATCCAAAGACAATAAAGATGAGTTAGTAGCACGAGTGTGGACCATATAGGTGGTCCACACCAAGATTAGCGATTAAAACTATAGAAGAATTTGATAAGAATTCCCCGGCAATAGCGCCAAATATCACAAGAGGAAAACCTGTCTTTGTTGTTACCAAAGAATACTCAAACTCACAACTAGTATAGTGTGTAAGCAAGAGGTCGATCCACATGGAAATCTACTCAATTCAAGTGCAAGTCTAATCGCTAATAGGGAATATGGGGGGGGGGGGGGTGTTGGTGTGAAATAGATCCACATTTTATCGAAGCGGAAGCAAGCAAACAAAGTAAATTGATTGTAGAATGCAGTGGAGAACAATAGGTTCCCCTACAATTTATCACTTCGACTAATGAATTCGATCCTTATTTTAGCCTCTAGTTCTTATCTTTTCCTATCAATGTCCTTGTCCAGATATTAGGTAGATTACTAGTCCTACGAGTCCTAGCAACCATTATCTCTAAATAACCCTAACACGGTTAAGATTCAACGTAGAGATAGCATTAAGAGTATGAATTAACCAAGGTACACATAATATCAAGCTACGAGTCGATATTCAACATGTATTCAACTTCCTACACATCCAATTAGTCCTACGAGTCCTAAAGGGATATGATTGCCACTTGGGTTAAGGTTCGCTACGAGGAATCTACAAAACCCTAACAATTGAATTAAACTACTCTAACTAGTTGATCAGGCCAGAGAGAATAAAACACATTCAAGGAATTAAGAGAAAAGAAGTCAAAACATTGGAATAAGAATAAGAACTAGATTAAGAAACTCAGAATTCAACAATCAAAGATCCAAACTGTAGGCGAAACCTTGAGAGTTTAGTTGCTCATGCTCAACGACGCTCTAAACAATTGAATCAAGTGCATAAGGTAACTGGAAGAAATAAACTAAAATTGTCTTTTAAAGCCTCTAACAAGTCGGCCGAGAAATAAGCTAAAACCCTAATTAAAGTCTGGACTGAACGGGGCATTTATGCGAGGGCCGCGGGGCGGCTCGCGATTCTTCCGAACTTATTCTTCCTTGACTTCAGTAGCTTCTCATGCATCTCTTTAGCTTATTTTTGCTCTTCTCCAATTCATTTTACTTTCAATCTACTATACCTGAAATAAACCATAAAATCATGTAGATTCCGCCTCTTCTAACTCAACAGGTGATTATGTAAATGCGGCTAAATATATGCAATATTAACAACTAAACTATGCTAAATGCACTCTATTATGCAACACTACTTATGCTCTATCATGTATCTTGATTTTCAGAGCCTCCAGACTGGGAAGATTATTATGCCAGCAAAGGACGGAGAGTCTTGGGTCCACCCTACTTCTTGGGTGGCCATCCGGGAGGAGTACATGGACCTCCTGTATGTACCTGACTGGTACGAGCGATGGACAGGGCACCCTTACCCTACATGCATTGCCCCGTAGGATGAGCCTACAATAAGGGTGATGGAGCCTTGGTACCCACATGATGAGGATGATGCTGAGTATATGGAGAAGTCGGCTGAGGAGGTTTCGGACGAGGAGCATCAGGAGCAGCAGCAACAACAGAATCACGGTGAGGCCTCCCATCATTCATACCAGCAGTAGCATGGTGAGGCCTCCCATCATTCATACCACTAGCAGTCGCACCAGGCCGATTTAGCTGCACAGATGAGACAGCTGAACTTTAAGGTAGATCGAGTGCAGAGCTCCCTAGACGACCTCTCTGCATACATCTATGGTGGACACTATAGAGGACATCCTGGAGCCGACCCTTTGACACACAATTATCCTCCACCCCCACACGGCGGCATGCCCTATCTTCCTGGCCCCGATGGATGGCCTTAGAGATTATGCACTGTTGCTCAGTAAGTTTTTCCCTCCTAATGATTTTATTCTCTTGATAGTGAGGACACTGTCTATTTTAAGTATGGGGTGGGATAAAAGACTCTGTTATGACATTTGCTCCTTTTGACTGCTTCCAGACTGTGTTTTAAATTTCACTGCATGGTTTGTATTTGAATGGTTTAAGACATTGCACAAATCTCTTATGAGTTCAGTGGTTTTATTTTGGATATCGCATTTGCATGTTTATATTATATGTTATTCAAAAGAATCATTTTCGAGAAAGTTGTAAGGATATCGCCCAGAGCTTGCAAATTGTTCAAAGGAAAGAGTCATGGAAGCCAAGGCAAGACTCGACGATGCAAGAATGGATTCGTTAGAGATATTGCACAAGATTGCTTAGAAAAGGGAAGTCTCAATGACGTGCGATTTTTTATGGTAAAACCACAAAAGTGAGGTAAATTGATGTTGCTTTTGACATTATGCACAATAAGAGGACGGAGGATTTTAAGTTTCCACATATGCTCATTTTCTTACTTCTAGCCATACCTTTACCCAATTGCGTCACAAAAGCCATATTATGAGCCTTGTCTGCCTTTATATCATTATTGCTTCCCATATGCCTTATACCGCCCATTTTTACCTTATACCCTATCCGGGGATTATGTTGAAAAATAGAAATCATTTTATGGAGACAATATATGGTTTGTTGTGTTATTATGTCATTATTGGAGTATGGCAGGAAATTGTAAAAATATATGGAAAATTTAATGAGTGAGAAAAAATCCAATCACCTCAGGAGATAAAGGTAGATCGACCATGCTCGCTGAGATAATAGTTCGGCGAGATGGGACACACATGTGAGGAGTCCAAAGCACTAAGTATCCGGGGCCATTCATGACACCCATGTTTGCGACTCGCGAGAAGGCAGTGCTAAGGTTAGAGAGGTAAAAGCATTATTATTGACAAAAGCATTATGAAAGGTGAGGAATCTTATGAAGAAGGAATATGGTAAAGAAAGTTTGGAAATAATCCATTTCCCTGGATTTAACACCACATGGCCAAAAATTGCCTACCTTTAGCCTTTTACCTATGTACTCCTTTTTCAGCTTAAATAAAATCCTCTTGATTATTGTTGCTTTGTCACAAAAAATTGTTTTTTATAACCTCCTTTTGTGTGCAGAAATTGCTTTTCATTCACAGGCAAATATTTGTAGGCATCTAGTACCTTTTCAAGGATGTCAATTGAGTGTAGGGTAATATAACAATGAATCCATTATGTTGAGAGTTTTTTTTTTGCAGGTTTCCCCTGATTGACCATCCAAGTTATTGCTTGGGGACAAGCAAGCTTAAGTATGGGGTGATTTGATGTCCATGATTTATATAATTTTTTATACTTATGTGAGCTCCTTATTCCATCATTTTATGCATTCTGGGATGGGCATATAGGCAATTTGTGTAGTTTATGTTTATTTACAAGAAATAGAGGTCTACACGAGTTTCTGTTTAATATTGCAGAATTTGGAGCTGAATCGAAGCAAAACCAAGAAGGACTGGAAGAGCACTTGATGTCTACTGAAGAAGCGCGAAAATCGACGGAAGAGCACCTGACATCAAGCGAAGCTGAGCACATAACGAGATACTGCGTAGTGGTGGATTTCGACCCATATTGGTCTATATCGACCAATTCTGGTCGAAAGAGAGTGGAAGCCGAGCGGAGTTGTGAAGCGAGAGCGGAATTGGCTTCGTTCGATTGTATGCTCTATTTTAGTTTATTAATGCAATTTATTTCCCTTTTATTATTGATGAGTTTTCCTACGATGATGAGCGAGTAGTCCACCTATGTCTAGGTTCGGGGTGAGCCCGACGATGGCCAAGCGTGCTTGAGGTAAAGATTCGACCTTTATTGTGTTTTGATCATCCACTACCTTTTGTATGTTTATTACCTATTTAATAGAGATTTAGGTTAACAACTTGGATTATAAACATAGAATTGGTATATACAATTAGGGTTTCTTGAAAGAGTTGTCTAATTGTTGGAAAAGGCGAAAGCTTGTTCCTTTGATGTGATTGCATGATTATTTCTTCTTATCTTTCCTTATGCATGTTTGGTTATCGTTGTTGCAAACCCCGATCTTGGAAGTTTCTTTCATACATAGTTTATTCTGAAATCTGCGAAGCTTTATCTTTTATTTTACGTACTGCTTTCTACTCGATTTCGACCAAAACTGGTCGATATCGACTTCTAATTATCGATGTTGAAAGATCGCTGCTTTTTTGTGTTTCTGCAGGTACAGGTCGATTTCGAGCAAACTAGTCGATATCGAGGACCCTGGTCGATATTGACTGTCCTAGTCGACATCGACTACCTTCTGTGCAGAAACCAAAAATCGAATGGAACTGGTCGAAATCGACTAACCTAGGTAGATATCGAGCAATTTCTTCTGAGGTCGAAATTTGACGCGAATTCTCCGCTACCTGAGATCCGCTGACCAGCTTCCTCGAGGATCGAACCTGACTTCCTTTTGCTACATCGGGAGGGAGTCTTATAATCATTTGCGTGGGCACGAATCTGGTTTTATTATTTTCTTATATTTTGAACTCGATTTCCTCCTACAACATACAACGTCATCATGGTTCGAGTTAGTCTTTTTAAATTTAAATTTGCGTGCTCAATCTACCATTTCAGTATCAAGTTCTCGTGTGCTGACGGAAAAGTAGGACAAATTCGGGGAGAACAAGCAGAAAGTAGAGTTTGTTACCTAGCCTCGCTTAAAAAAGGCCACGGACGGGTATTCGCGATTGAGAATCCGAATCAAGGGTCATTGAAATCTGAAACAATCGATCATATCGACCAAGAACCCACGTCCGAGAATCTAAAAGCAGAGTTAGAAGTAAGACCTAAAAAAATGGTAGATAAAATCATTAAAGAAAAGGTCGTTTTCTTTTAATTTTCAAACAGCACTGAAGCCCTCTGCCACGGGTACAACTTAGAAGGTCTGGCATTAGACCACATCAAGGAAATATTGAAAAACACACAAGATGTCTTCACCTAGTCACCTAAATATTTGAAAGGTCTCCCACGAGAGATCGCGGAACCCTCTCTTAGACTCAATCATGATACGAACTTGTATGATGTTAGGAGGAAAATTGAGTATGAAATAAATATAAAATATAAATTTCAAACAAACTCCCTAAACCAGGCAAATCAAAATTACAAGACTTTATCCCGTTAGAGTGGAAGGGAATCATGATCGTATCCTCAAGGAAGCGTGTCAGCGCTCGCCTTTCAAGCTCGTAAATCCTCTCGAAATCAACCTGAAGGCTCCTCGATAGACTTTGTTTCTTTCAAATTCGTTAAGCTCGCTTTGCATAGCAATGATCCAGTCTGGCTCTTGAAGTGCCTCATCTACCTTCTTTGGTACAATAAGAGAACCAAACGCGTGAAAAGCACAAAGATCTTTAAGTTTAGAACGAGTTTGAACACTAGAAGTAGGGTCAGAAATGATATCCTTTAATGAGTGTGATGAGGAGTATTTGAATTTCCTTTTGCTAGTCTCAGCTCCTTGATTCGTCACACCAGTAGGATTGACTTGTGGTACATCTGACTCCGTGGTCCTATTAGGTTCAGTTACAGCGGTTTCTGACGTCTCAACACTGTTGGATTGGACACCAAGGGCTTTGGACGAATCTTCAACACCTTGGGCCAATTCTTCAGTGTTAAGAATCTGTTCCTACATGTTCCTCTTATTTGTGTTCTTGGTAACAGCATCATCACCTTCCTCGTTCTCTGCATGGATGTTAAGATCTATATCTGCAACACTTTCACTCAAAGAACCGTCATTGCATTCATCAAAAATAACATCTATACTTTCTTCAACTAACTGGGTCCTTTTATTGAAGATTCTATAAGCTTTGCTACTTGTGGAGTAGCCAAGAAATATATCTTCATCACTACGCGCATCAAATTTCTCAAGGTTATCTTTTCCATTGTTATGAATAAAACAAGTACAACCAAAGGGTTTAAAATAAGATATAAGTGGTTTGCGGCCTTTGAAAAGTTCATAAGGAGTTTTCTTTAAGATGGAACGAATAAGACAACGATTCAAAATGTAGTTAGCTGTGTAAACAGCTTCAGCCCAATAGGTTTTAGGTAATGCATTTTCTAAAAGCATAGTTCTGGCCATATCATCTAAGGTGAGGTTCTTGCGTTCCACAACCCCGTTTTGTTGAGGTGTCCTAGGAGCAGAAAAGTTATGGGAGATGCCATATTTAGCACAAAACAAATCAAACTGAAGGTGATCAAACTCCCTACCATGATCACTCCGAATTGACACTATGGGTTCGTTTTTTAAAGTTTGCAACTCCTTACAAAGTTTTGAAAACTCAAATAAGGCCTCTGATTTTTCTTTTAAAAATGCAACCCAAGTATATCTAGAGAAATCATCAACAACAACTACAATGTACTTTTTACCATTGGGAGATTTGACTCGCATAGGACCACATAAATCCATATGTAAAAGTTCAAGGGGTCTAGAAGAACTTACAACCTTTTTCGGTTTGAAAGAGCTACGTGTTTGTTTACCTCGTCTGCATGCTTTGCACATATCAATACCTTTGAAGTCCATCTCAGGTAGCCCTCTTACAAGCCCTTTGGACACAAGCTTCTGTAGTGTATGTGGACTCACATGACCGAGTCTCCTGTGCCAGGGCTTTGGATCATCCGTCAAAGCCTTTAGACAGGTTAAGCTTCCTTGTGCCACTTGATCAGCATTTACAACGTATATATTGTTGTAACGATATGAAGTCAATATAACTTCACATGTATCTTCTCTACACACTAGACATCTTTTCTTGTTAAATCTGACATAGTTGCCACTATCAAATAGTTGAGAGACACTATGCAAATTATACTTTAAACTATTAACAAGATAGACATTTTTAATACTATGGCTGGAATCACTTCCAACACTACCAATACCGACGATGTCACATTTTCCTTTGTCACCAAGAGTGATTGTTCTCGTGGATTGCTCCTTTAGATCATGAAAGAGAGAACTCTTTCCACTCATATGCCTCGAGCACCCACTATCAATGATCAATTTATGTTCCTTCACCTTGGTGTTCTCCTGCAAGACAAACATCAACCTTTGTGGCTAGACCAATAAGCAAATTTGGATCCATTGTTGGGGTAAACCATGTTTGGTAAAATAGTGCCTTTTGGAACCCAAACTTGTGTTATCCGTTCTTTTCTCAAATGAACAAGAAATGTATTGCGAATAATATATGGATCCTTTCTTCTATAAGGGCAGGTCTCTTTTACATGTCCCTTTCTAGCACAGTGGTGACATATAGGAGAGGTTCTGCTTCCTTTTGCCTTTACAAAGGTGGTAATGTGCTGCTTCTAAAAAAACCTTGGATTGTAACCAATACAACTTTTGTTTAGAGAACTTTGTTGCTCACCCAACATCCTATCAAGAGTGCCTTTGGATTTGGTAAAACTTATGAGGGTTGTCTGTTGGTCTTGAATCTTATTATCCAGGTAGATCTTCTCGTTCTCTAAGTCATGATGCTCATTTCTTAGAGAGGAGAGATCTTGCTTGAGTTCAGATTTCTCGGAGTCAAGCGTCTTGACTTTAATGCCAAGACCCGAATAAGAAGTTTCAAGACTTTTAACCTTCATAGACAGATCCTCAATAGTTCTTTCCTGGTCCACAATTCTCTTAATGATAATGTTAGTTTGGGCAATAAGTTTCTCTCCATTGGCAATCATATTGGAAAGGAATTCCGATAATACCTCTTTTGGGCTTGCCATAAGTTCTCTTATAGTAGCTTCAAGCTTTTCATCGTGGGATTCATCTTCTGAGGCCATAAGACAAATATTGGCCTTCTCATCATCAGAGTCAGAGTCAGAATCGCTCCAAGTTGCCACCATGACTTTCTTCTTCCATTTGTCACCCTTCTTGGATTGGCTCTTTGTCTTTTGAGGGCAGTCCTTCACAAGATCATCTGTTTCACCACATTCAAAACAAGACAACGGTTTAGTCTTCTTTTCATACTTGTTGTATTGAGGCTTACCTCGAAATTTTGAAGACTCTGATCCATCCTTGTTGTTGAATTGCTTCTTCATTTTGAGAATTCGAGCAAGGCCTCCTGTGATAAGAGCAAAAGGATCATCCTCATCGTCATCCTCATCTTCGGAATCAGATCCATCTTTAGGCTCATCCTTCTTAGA
Organism: Persicaria tinctoria; assembly: GCA_037127255.1. Classification (NCBI taxonomy): domain Eukaryota; kingdom Viridiplantae; phylum Streptophyta; class Magnoliopsida; order Caryophyllales; family Polygonaceae; genus Persicaria; species Persicaria tinctoria. The sequence continues at coordinate 22,136,220 of JBANSL010000004.1, read as the reverse complement.
CTTGAGTGCCAAGTTCCTAGTGCTAGCTGGAAGTTCTCCATCGTCTTCATTAAGGATCATCTCATGCGTGATCAACTTCCCAAGAAGGTCATGAAGGGGTAGAGTGGTGAGGTCATGTGCTTCCTCTATAGCTGTTACTTTTGGACCCCATTTTTCTTTTGGGAGGCACCTCAGTATCTTCCTCACTTTCTCAACGTTGGTAAAGCTCTTGCCAAGAGAGTCAAGGTTGTTGGTGATTTCTGTGAATCGTGTGAACATGGCATTGATTGACTCATCAGACTTCATTTTGAAGAGCTCATATTTTCAACGGAAGACGCTGATCTTGGTGTCTTTCACTTGGCTCGCTCCTTCATAGGTGACGACCAGTTTGTCCTAAATCTCTTCACCTGACCTACAAGATGAAATACGGTTAAACTCATCAGTGCTAAGACCACAATAAAGTAAGTTAATAGCCCTGTAGTTTTTGGAGACGAGTTCAAGATCCGCTTGGATGTATTCAGACTCCTTCTTTGCGACTTCGGTTCCATTTGGTCCGTCTTTCTCTGGAATCTTCGGACCATTCTCTATAATGTTCCAAAGTTCCAGATCTTGATTTATAATGAACATTTTCATCAAGGATCTCCAGTGGACAAAGTTGTTTCCTACAAAGAGTGGTGGTCTGCTCGTGGACCTTCCCTATGCAAATCCTCCGCTTGCTTCACCAAACATGATCAAAAACTCACAAGATTGTTAGATCAAAAACAGTGAGTAAAGCTCTGATACCAATTGAAGGTTCGATAATATAAAACAAGGTAATATAGAAATACTCTAGAAGGGGGTTTGAATAGAGTATGCCCGTTTTTCGCAGAAAGTCTCAAGACTTTTGGAGCTCGTATAAAACCCTTTGAGATTAAACCTGAATCACAAAGTTAGACAATCAAACCAAGTGCGGAAATAAGGTAAAGCAATAGATAAAGGACACAAGTAATTGTTTACGAGGTTTGGCACGAACTTGGCCTACGTCCCCGCCTAGGGTTCTTCCACAACCCTAGGATTCAAATGGCTTTATTGATTCGCAAATCTTAGGATCCTAATAGCTCACCGAGAAGCCTCTCTCCTATACAATTGCAATCTAGTCAACTCACGCTCCCTTGGAGTCCTAGACCAATCTAGAAGAGCCTCACCTCTCTCAGCTATCTAGTACAATCCTCTTACTCTCACAAATCAATAGCCTAGTGCTTACTTCCCGAGTTCCAAACTCTCGAGTAACACTATAAATGAATATATCCTATAATTTCACAGTGTAACTCACAAAGGCTTTGAAATGAAATAACAAACTCTTGAGCGCTAGCAGAGAGTACACTTGGAAGACAGATCTTGCTTGAATGAATGAAAGCTTGTGTTCAACCGGTGTGTTCTGTCTTCTTCTTCCTTTCCTTTATATACAATCAACATGGCGCCTAAGGATCTTCAACAAAGGCTAGTTCGGATCATGGCGCGCCCAAGGATCTTCTATTTTTGGACACTTCGAAGACATGATCTCTCCAATTTGGATCTCCGATCCTCAATATGCACCATAAGGAAAGAAGTAATGTGAATAATACTTCCTCAAAGGTTAGTTAGGCATATAATATAATGGAAGTATATAATATTGAATAATATTCGGACATAATAATATATAGAACTGGTTTTGTATTTCATCAATACTGTCAAAACTCCAAGACCTTTGACACAGACAAACTATCAAGGCCTTTGAAACTTTATTCCGATTTTCATCAAGGGAGGGAGTTATCACTTATGAAAATAATGAATAAGTTATATATATATATCTACATATCTTCAAAGGTATTTGCACGATCGTGTGCTTATAATTTTTTTAATCATTATATGACATCTTATATTTTACTTTTTAGTTTTATCCTAATGATAATAATTATATACTTTAATCAATTATACATATTATTTTTATTGTAAACAAGTATATATTAATATAGTATTATATAGATATATAAAATGATATTCAATTTGAAAAGAATCAAAATCTCGTGCCTTGGCACAGGTATTACTATAGTATTATATAGATATATAAAATGATGTTCAAATTAAAATGGATCAAGGCAGGGTAACTAATTCTGCTAGCATTTTGCTCACGTATCACTTTGTAAATTAAAGTTGAATTTTTTAAACAAAAGTTTCTGTTCTTATTAATCGATGTTATTAAGGGAAATTTAAATATTTTTTTCCTATATTATATTTATCACAATCGTATTAAAATTGTCTAGACCATTAATTCAAATGTCAAAATAAAAATTTATTAATAATACTAATTCTACTAGCATTTGGCTGACGTGTCACGCCCACAATTAAACTTAATTTTTTATTCGAATGATATTTTCTTATTGGTCAATATTATTGAGGAAATTTTAAAATACACGTTTTATATTTTAAATATATTTGTTTCCTATTTTCATACTAATCAAAAGTTTCTTTTCTTATTAATCGATATTATTAAGGGAAGTCTAAATATTTTTTTCCAATATTATATTTATTGGTGATATTAAAAAGGGATAGATATTTAATTCAAATGTCAAAATAAAAAGTAATTATAAAAATCAATGATTCTCAAAATCATATTTCTTTTCAAAATTTACATATTATATGGTATAGACATTTTTTTCTTCAAATTGTTTAAATATTTTTGGAGATGGAAGCGAAACGTCATTAATTTTAAGAAGCTATTATTTTTGTACATGTTATCCTTTAAAAATTGTAGAAAAAATAATTATCGAAAATGAATAAATCTATACTAACTCTACGCATTCTACATGACATCTATTTAAATTTTTAACCTAATATTTTTTCAAATAGAAATTATATTTATTCTAAACATCTTAAATGACTATCAGGAATAGTAAAAAAATAAAGAACATTTTAAGATCTATACACAAAAGTTGAAGAATTTTTAGAAAAGCAAATGTGAAATTTGAATAAATAAATAAACACTCTTTTAAGATTAATTTCTGGGTGCTTGGCTTCAAATATTGAAGAAGAAAAAAATCAAAATGATATTTTACATCTATATTTATTTTATACAACCTAAAAGGCCCTTATTATAATTTCAATATTTTAAGGCTTGCAAAAGTTTTTTTTTATGAAGTTAGAAAAAATAATCTATTTGTGAATACTCGATTTGAAAAATTAATTATAAAAATCAGTTAGAGACAAAAAAAGTTTTTTTTCTTATAATTTACTTATTTTAGGCATCTTAAATGAATATCAAAAAATTAATAATAGTTAGAAAAAATACTTCTATATTTATTTTACATCTTGGATGAGGCTTCTTAGATCATTTTTCTACCTTTTATGATCTTTTTATTTTTACCATCTTACCTTTATTTTCACTATTTATTTCCCTCTTTCTAGCCATATTTCTAATGAAAATAATGAATAAGCTATGTATATCTACATAACTTCAAAATTATTCGCACAATCATGTGCTTATGATTTTTTTTAATCTTTGTATGGAAGCTTATATTTTCCTTTTTAGATTTATCCTAATGACAATAATTATATATTTATGTAAATTCGCAACTCAGTGATTGAAAAAAGCTCCCTCATCTCTCTTCTTCTAGAGAGAGTGTAACGGCCCGAAATTATGATTTCCGGGTTACGTTTCAAGGGACGAAACCCCTTGTTCGGATCTTGCAATCCAGGTACGGGTCGAGGTTTCAAACTCATTTTTATGGTCAGTAATAAAGAGGGATTTCGAACCCTGAAAATATCGTAGGGCCGTTGGGTACCCTTAACCTGTCCTAGGGACTAACTCGCGAAATTTATTTCAAATGGAAGCAAAATTTAGATACAAAGCGCCACGGTAGGGCCGGGTCAAACCAAAACCTAAGTGTGTAATTACCATTTTACTAAATTAGGATATTAGCTAGATTCTTCGATTCGCAAAAAGGGAACCCCGTCATATAGACATCGAGCACTCAAAATCTGCAGAAAATACCTAAAAAAAAAAAGAACGGGGAAAGGAGTCAGATCGAGCCACTCATGCGGGACCGGCAGTCCTCGCTGAGGCCACATAGTATGTGCTATACCTAATAAAGATGATCTAATGCAGTACGAAAGTTAAACACACTAGCATGCTCCTAGTTACAATAATGTGTAAAAATATTGTAAAGGGCCCAAGACAATGCCAAGTGGCATATCCCTCTCCTACCTCCACCCCCTTCCGATAGGGCGGAGACTGGCCAGCTCGTGAATGCATTCCATCATAATCGGGCGGCACGCATGCCTAACCCGCTCCACAATAAAGCCCGCAGGCATATCATAATATAAGGAAGTTCATGACTCGATTGACTCAGGATACCCGATGAGGCTGGGCTACCCTATGACCCTAGCAAAGACTCTAGGACTATCACAGATAACGGCCGTTCTGTTTCAAACGCATAAAGTAAACAGATGCTCAATCAATTAGTGCAACCTAAACATGATACTACATGGCATCCTTTTATGCATATGCAACACCTAACATAAAATGCAATAACAGGCATGAATGTCCAACCTGAGTAAGCCCCCTAGGGAACTTACCTGAAAATGCAGAACAGCAAGATAACACAAACAAGGGCCCAAATGCAAGTCCAAAGCAATCCACACCTATCATCAAGTCATTGCCATAAGCTACCGGACCAACATTCATACACACGAAACTCAAGTTCCCAACATCCTCAAAACCAATCGAAGATAAAACGATTTTCCAAAACCTTTCCAATACGATCAACCTCAACCAAAATCATTTTCCCAATCAACTCTTTGATAAATCATACCAACAATATCTCCAAACTTCCTCCTCACAACAACATCATCAAACCAAGATAAAGGATTCCGACATTAATACTAAATCCTTAAAACCAGTACCTCAAAATCATATTATCGAATTCATTCCGGCATTTTGGTTTCAACAATAAATCCTTAAAGAGATAGTTCCGAAAACTAGAATCTATTTTTAAATAATTTGCGAAGCAATATATTAACTAGGGATACAATACCAACTTAAATCCTCTTATAATTCATTTTATAAAGCAAAGCCAATAAATCAATTCAACAGTCCAAATGATATTTAATATAATAAATTCGCCAAAACCAATCCTCATTTATACGCAACATTATTCGACACATTTTAAAATAAGCTCACTTTCCAAAATAACTTTAGAAGATATAAATTTCCAAAAAGAATATATTTCCCAGCATTTATATTTAACACAAATTTCAGCATATAATAATAATAATAATAGTCTAGTTCAAATAACAAATAGGGCCCGGATCCAACAACATAAAACACCAAGCTCTTCTAAACAGAACAACCCAGCCCAAACTCGGCCCAGAGAAAAGAAGGAAAGGAGCAAAGGCAGGCCCAGAAAATAGGCCCACATCTCAATCTGATTTCACTGAACCGAACCGAACCGGACAATTACTTAAATAAGGTTGAACCGAACCCACAATTCAAAACAGAAAACCGGTTTTTAAAAAAAAAAACACAGGTCGTCTCCCTCAATGGGAGCTCCTGTTCGAAATCGGCGGAAAGGAAAGGGAGGGAAGGAGGCTCGCCGGCGATGGCTCTGAGCTCCGACCGTCTCCCCGACACCGAAGGTTCAAGAATCGACAAGGAAGGGAGGAGAAAGAGAGTTCTCACCGAGGGCCTCGTTTCGCCGGACAAAGCTCGAAATCGCCTCGTCGGAGATCGATTGGGCTTGTTGACGACTCTGGGTTGGAGATTCGGTCAAGAAAGGTGAAGGCTTTTGAGTTTTCGACACAAAAGAGAGGGAGAGGAGCTCACCGGTGGTTTCAGATCGGAACAGGCAGTCGGCTCGGCGTCGGCTTTGGTGACGCCTGGAATGCTCTGGCTGCTGCTCGGGGACGTCGATGGAGGGGCTCCTGTTGCTGGGTTTCGAAGGAGGAGGAGTGAAGAAGCGAGTTGGGCGGTGGCTGAGGTGACTGACGGTGGTGGCCGAAATGGTGGAGGAGAGCACTGCTCTCGGCACACAAAAGAGGAAAAAGGGGGTAAAATGTAAAGGGGGATGTGTGTTTGCTGGCACCGATTCAAAATAAAAGGAAAGGGAGGAGGAGATCCTGGTTCTCCTGTAATTGGCGTGGGAGTTGTCTGAGATTTTAGTTGGCATTTTGCCAAAGAGAGGAGGGCAGGGGGTGATGGGGAAGGAGGTAGCGAGGCTGGGTGTTTAGCCAAAATGGGAGAGGGTCAGCTGGAGTTTGTCTCCACTCAACAGTGGCGTGGGTGTGGCAGAAAAAGAGGGAGAGTGGGGGATAAGAATTAAAATAATGGTCCCAAAAGATATTTTGACTATCCGAACAATTATCTCGAAACTCGCTATCTGACCTTATCCGACCCAAGTTACCCAACTCAACAGATTTTTAAATTTCCTATTCCGAATTTAATAAGGAACTCCAAATATTATTTTCCAATTTTCGGTGTATAAAAGTATAGTATAACGTATTATAAATTTTCAATTAAATAATGCCGTAACTCGTGTTAAGGATTTCAATTTCGATTTAGGAAATTAAGGACGAGTTTTTCTTGAAATATCCGAATTTTTATTTATTTTATCTTATTATTTTTTTGACTTAAATCCATTTATATTATTTATTGAAATTTATTATTAAAAATCCGGGCCTTTACATCATCCACCTCTAAAAACAAGTCTCGTCCCCGAGACTAAAACCAAAATAAAGTAGGGGATGAAGTTTGAAATTGATGAGTCCAAGGACCATGTCCAGAATCTTGTAATCATCTCGGTTGCGTCTTCCGGGATTCTCACAACATCCTAGTCACGGTCGTGACATCTCCAATTGGCCTTGACAAGTATGCGATAAGCGCCTCTATCACATCCTCGCTTCGACTTTTCGGAAGTGCCACAACTCTAAATGTTCTACAATGTCGTCACTAGGTCTTAGCAAGCACCCCACAAGCGCCCTCATAAAATGCTTGTATCCACTTCGCGAAGTATCATAGAGTTGCCCGGGTTTGAATGGTTTCAAGGGCGATTTCGCAATTGAAAAAGATTGGCCTGAAAATCGTTGAAATTCTCGGTAACGTTTATTCTTTAAAATTTTCAAGTAATTCCTTTTCAAACCGCTCAAATCTTCAAATAAGATGTTTAACCAAGCAACTTCACACCAAAACAAATAAAATCCTTTCGATCAAAATTTCGTCAAAATCTTCCAAAGCCAAATCAGTTTCTTGCATACCAAACAATCAAATTCAAAAGCTGTGAGGTGGAATCATCCACCTCTAAGGGCTAATCCCATATTCTCTTCCTAGTTTCCAGAATCAAAACAAGCTATCAGTCTCAATTCAAGCAAGCTTCACAAGCTATAAGAAATGCATAACCAAATAACCAATCGGTCATCAACGAGTACATCATATAACAAGTCTCAAACATATGCCAGCACACTGCCACAAGATCACATCAACGTCTCCACCACATACTAAACGTCATAATACACATCTCAACAATATGCCAAAATCATAACAGATGGCTCAATATCACACCAAAAGTCATAAAGGATATCTCACTATCGCATATCATCATCGCAATCATAGTAGGGTCAGTCACAGCAAGGGGTATCATTTAACCCATAAATTCACATAGTCATCCTACCCAATTTCTATCCAGCATTAGCATAACATTTTTTATCACGTCAATCATTGGCACTAGCAAAGTTAGCCATAGCGAAATTTCATCATAAGTCAACGGAACAAAACTACTTATAAACACATCAATACGTACAGTCAAGGTCATGCTACTAAGATTCAATAAAAAGGGGAAGATCAAGAAGTATATCACCATCAAAATGTCAACGTGCTCTCTAGAAATCATCTTAACTCATCACAATGTCATATAACGTTCATTTAGTAATCAGGCACCATTATATCATATATATGCAAATCATATTCACATTCCAAGTCATACTCATCATTTAACATATCAATAGTCATGCTTGTGAACCATATAATACAACAACATGATTACTACAACATAATATAACATCATGTTCACCACCACATAATATAACACCATGCTTTCACATAATAACACATTATTATCTCATAATTCATATAACACATCGTAACATGCTTCTAAAATGCATAGCAGAATAGCAATGCTTCGATATATTATGATCACACCAGTCACTACCAATTATATTTCAGTATTGCATAACAATATGTAATATCATTCCATATCAGATTCATCATGGTTGTTATCTAACATCATGTCATCAGATATAAATAAATAAAATAATCAAGAAAATCCTCACATCATACCAATAAAATAAATAAATAAATAAATAAACACAATCCCCACTCGCCCATCTCTACTCTCAAGCCAAGACTAATCCTCTTCTAGACTCGCCAACGTCAACTCGGATAAAATTTCCCCCAAAGAATCTCAATTTATTTCGATACTCCAATCTCACCCCTCATTCCATCAAGCACTACCACACACCATCCACCTCTAAGAACCCAACTCCTATCTCTAACTTCACACCCGAGTACCTGCTTACACTATGTCCTCAACATCCACAAAGGTCATTTCTTACACTTCTCACACTTCCCAAGGTTTCACAAGTATCTTGCCCTGTTACTCACACATCTCCTCTAGAAATTCCTCGATCACCACTTAGCTAGTCTATTCCTAAACATACCCCCACCTAGGATTCACCTAGAAAGTTCATCGGGACCACCAAGGATTTCCTCTTATAGATCCCAACTCAACCAGTCTTACCTAACCCAACATCCATCTCTCGCGACTCACCTCTTAATACCATCGATCATCCTAACCGCCCAAAATTCTTTCACTACTCTCCAACCACTCCACCGGAGAATCCCTCACCCACAAGATAAAAGAAGAAGCGATCATGCTCAATAGTTATTGCAAAACATCATATACGCACATAATCAAGTCCAGCTAGCAAGTTACATCATAACCTTATCTAATAAACAATTCAGATTTCTCAGCATTTGCAGTTCACCATTTACGGGCAAAGGAAATTAGGTCATGCTTAGCACTCAAATTATCATTGCATCAAGACCTCATGTCACATTAGAATTGTAAAGCATCAAATCATATCATCATAGGCAACATGCAATCAGGCAACAATCATCATCAAGTTAGCACATCAACACGTAAATCTCATCGCTATAGCAGCGCAATATCATCGTCAACAAATTCAAAAGGGTTAGCAATTCGAACAGAGAACACTCTCACTTGCAAGTCATATCGTAATCAGTAACCACCATTCTCGAAATGTGCTTGTCTTTCCGAAATCGTTGATCTTAAGGCCCGTGGGTTATGGGCCCCCGCTTCTGCTGCGCTGCTCTATCGCTATCTAACATTTCGTTCCCTCTTCCATGCGGTCGCTCGTCGAATGTATCGCATAGGGTCCAAGTTAGCGGAGATAGGGGAGTGACAAGAGGAGACAACCCAAAGTTCCTCTCGGAACCAACCACGGACCAATACTAAGACGACAACTAGAGACAAAACTTCGACCCTAGAATAGCAACGACACCCTTATGAAAGTCTATTAGGTTGCAATTGTGACAATCAGACACAAATTCATCATGGGGCATATCAATCATATTAATCCACACTAACATGTACCTATCTCAAAGAGAACGACATGCATATTCATTCCAAAAGGCACAATCAAGTCCTACACTGATGCATGTGAGACAAGCTAGCAGTCTATTATTTCATGGAACCAGATATGCCTAGCAACTTCAAGCAGGACATGTGGAACTAGTAATTATCATACAAGATTCGAAGTCATGCGGGATTTAATGAAGATAATAGGCATCATGAGTATTAACAAATGTACAAGAATGGTATATGCAGCACAAGATGAGGTCAAATATAGCATGGCGATGTACATCATAATGATCAAACTAAGCACCATACGAAAATACATAAGGCGGCATAGTAATCATCACAACTAATAACAAGAATCATATTGTAGGTTCAGAATGACATGTAATCATACAATGAGATACACTTAGGAAGCATAGGCCTATACGATGCTAGCGATACATGACAAGGCATGAGCATAGACAAGAGTGATTAAATGAGTTCAACATGATGTACGTGAAAGCAAAAGGATCACCACAGAGTAAACAAGATAACATCACGGGCGATAGGTTATAATCGTGCCAAGAACGAACCATCATAGAGCATGTATACGGTACAATAGTCATCACATCATAGAACAAGTACAACACATGATCATCTAGCGAGTCGTATTGGGAATCATAATCCCTATAGGACACTACTGGCACATATCGAACATGAATGCAATAAAGATAATGCGATTAGATTCATCCTAACATTCAGGTATCATGTGCGTGCAAAATCATAATCTGACATGGTGTGTGATCATGCGAGGTGTCAAGTCATACGCTCATGCAAATACGAGAAGATGTCATATAGTAATAGAGGAATACCACCGAGTGAGATCATGTAAGAATGCTAGGGCCTACCATTGCAGAAAGCAAGTCGGTCATCGAATTTAACATCATCTAGCCAGGATAAGTAAGACATGTTATGGTAATAGGAAGAGGGAAGAACCACACTATCAGGAACCTAGCTCGAGAGAGAATCAGCAATAATGCAAGCAGGATATAATTCACACGAGTCACAACCAAGGGTCCTACATGATACTAAAGGCTCTACTTGGCATACGAAACATGCATTCAACCAATCATGGCGACACATAAGAAATCAATTCAATCACATTCCAACAACATAGAAACATGAGGAAGGTTTTACAATGTATAACACGAGTTTAAGTAATGGCAATATGACTAGAATACGTGGCATGGGCTCAAATCAACACATACTAGGATAAAACATGCATTTCTCAAGACTCAATTATACCAAATATTCTCTCTTCAACACAAGTAACACACAACAATATCAAGTGCAAAAATAATCAGCAACAGTTAATCTGACAATTACAAAATAGATATGCATGCTATAGGTTCTTGTCACAAAAGGAATAAGGAGCATCGACGCGTCATTAGCTAGTATGATAAAGAGATCATTTACAGGCATTCATACGAAGAAGATTTTATCACACTATCATGGACCTAACCTAGGAGAAAACAACTATCATGTAGGTTCATATAATGTGGTTTATGCTTCTAATCAATCATTAATCAAGTCAACACAACCGGCCAAGTAGACATGTTATGACAACATGTAATCATGATAGAAAGTAAGACATAACACTAGACCTAAGCAATATAACTAATCATATTATGTCATGAAATTCAGAGAGAGTCGCCATTACAATCGAACAGAGATCCCTAAAGGCAACCATTGACTTTTCCCAACCAACTCATCACCCCTCTTTCCCGTGGGACTCCGGTACGACTCTTCATGGCAAGAAGACACTAGTTGATTATAATAAGAATAAGGAAGGACAGCCCCATAAACACCTCACTTCTAACTCAAGTGACATCAAGAACTTCCAACACTCACTCAGACAACTTAACATCCAACCATAATTCCCGACACAATGTGTTTACCAACCCAATTTCCCGAGGAAGACACTGGCATCCAAGAAAAGCTAGATAGACCCGTCAATGGGTTAACAAACATAGTGGAAGGGGTTGTTTTACACAAGCTGGACTTAACCATATAGAAATAAAGGTACTCCCACTATCCCATTCACATAGATCAATCAATACACATTTAATTGTTAGGCATACAAATCAGACTTTAGCATAGAATCAGTCAATGACAATCATAATGATCTCCTTGAAGTCTCTCAACCCATCTGCAAAGAGCAAGCTAGTATTTTGCCTATCCATTCCCAACTACACCCAATAAGGGTGGTCCAGCGCCTTTACTACCCACTCGTGTCCCCGTTTGGTCAGTTTTCCATATTTTATGATAAGTCAAGTTCATTACTTAGTCCAATTTCGGTTAGGCCTCTTAACTTCATTTTGCCCCTTTAAAACACTTTCAAATCATTTGAAATTCATGGGCGGTTTTCCAAAACATACACTCGACCCTTGCGTACCCGAATTGCACAACCTCAGCTCTGATACCATCTTTGTAACGGCCCGGAATTATGATTTCCGGGTTACGTTTCAAAGGATGAAACCCCGTGTTCGGATCTTGCAATCCAGGTACGGGTCGAGGTTTCAAACTCATTTTTATGGTCAGTAATAAAGAGGGATTTCGAACCCTGAAAATATCGTAGGGCCGTTGGGTACCCTTAACCTGTCCTAGGGACTAACTCGCGAAATTTATTTCAAACGGAAGCAAGACGGAAGCAAAATTTAGATACAAAGCGCCACGGCAGGGCCGGGTCAAACCAAAACCTAACTGTGTAATTACCATTTTACTAAATTAGGATATTAGCTAGATTCTTCAATTCGCAAAAAGGGAACCCCGTCATATAGACATCGAGCACTCAAAATCTGCAGAAAATACCTAAAAAAAAAAAGAACGGGGAAAGGAGTCAGATCGAGCCACTCATGCGGGACCGGCAGTCCTCGCTGAGGCCACATAGTATGTGCTATACCTAATAAAGATGATCTAATGCAGTACGAAAGTTAAACACACTAGCATGCTCCTAGTTACAATAATGTGTAAAAATACTGTAAAGGGCCCAAGACAATGCCAAGTGGCATATCCCTCTCCTACCTCCACCCCCTTCCGATAGGGCGGAGACTGGCTAGCTCGTGAATGCATTCCATCATAATCGGGCGGCACGCATGCCTAACCCGCTCCACAATAAAGCCCGCAGGCATATCATAATGTAAGGAAGTTCATGACTCGATTGACTCAGGGTACCCGATGAGGCTGGGCTACCCTATGACCCTAGCAAAGACTCTAGGACTATCACAGATAACGGCCGTTTTGTTTCAAACGCATAAAGTAAACAGATGCTCAATCAATTAGTGCAACCTAAACATGATACTACATGGCATGCTTTTATGCATATGCAACACCTAACATAAAATGCAACAACAGGCATGAATGTCCAACCTGAGTAAGCCCCCTAGGGAACTTACCTGAAAATGCAGAACAGCAAGATAACACAAACAAGGGCCCAAATGCAAGTCCAAAGCAATCCACACCAATCATCAAGTCATTGTCATAAGCTACCGGACCAACATTCATACACACGAAACTCAAGTTCCCAACATCCTCAAAACCAATCGAAGATAAAACCATTTTCCAAAACCTTTCCAATACGATCAACCTCAACCAAAATCATTTTCCCAATCAACTCTTTGATAAATCATACCAACAATATCTCCAAACTTCCTCCTCACAACAACATCATCAAACCAAGAGAAAGGATTCCGACATTAATACTAAATCCTTAAAACCAGTACCTCAAAATCATATTATAGAATTCATTCCGGCATTTTGGTTTCAACAATAAATCCTTAAAGAGATAGTTCCGAAAACTAGAATCTATTTTTAAATAATTTACGAAGCAATATATTAACTAGGGATACAATACCAACTTAAATCCTCTTATAATTCATGTTTATAAAGCAAAGCCAATAAATCAATTCAAAAGTCCAAATGATATTTAATATAATAAATTCGCCAAAACCAATCCTCATTTATACGCAACATTATTCGACACATTTTAAAATAAGCTCACTTTCCAAAATAACTTTAGAAGATATAAATTTCCAAAAAGAATATATTTCCCAGCATTTATATTTAACACAAATTTCAGCATATAATAATAATAATAATAGTCTAGTTCAAATAACAAATAGGGCCCGGATCCAACAACATAAAACACCAAGCTCTTCTAAACAGAACAACCCAGCCCAAACTCGGCCCAGAGAAAAGAAGGAAAGGAGCAAAGGCAGGCCCAGAAAATAGGCCCACATCTCAATCTGATTTCACTGAACCGAACCGAACCGGACAATTACTTAAATAAGGCTGAACCGAACCCACAATTCAAAACAGAAAACCGGTTTTTAAAAAAAAAACACAGGTCGTCTCCCTCAATGGGAGCTCCTGTTCGAAATCGGCGGAAAGGAAAGGGAGGGAAGGAGGCTCGTCGGCGATGGCTCTGAGCTCCGACCGTCTCCCCGACACCGAAGGTTCAAGAATCGACAAGGAAGGGAGGAGAAAGAGAGTTCTCACCGAGGGCCTCGTTTCGCCGGACAACGCTCGAAATCGCCTCGTCGGAGATCGATTGGGCTTGTTGACGACTCCGGGAAGCCCTCCTCGGACCTGGGTTGGAGATTCGGTCAAGAAAGGTGAAGGCTTTTGAGTTTTCGACACAAAAAAGAGGGAGAGGAGCTCACCGGTGGTTTCAGATCGGAACAGGCAGTCGGCTCGGCGTCGGCTTCGGTGACGCCTGGAATGCTCTGGCTGCTGCTCGGGGACGTTGATGGAGGGGCTCCTGTTGCTGGGTTTCGAAGGAGGAGGAGTGAAGAAGCGAGTTGGGCGGTGGCTGAGGTGACTGATGGTGGTGGCCGAAATGGTGGAGGAGAGCACTGCTCTCGGCACACAAAAGAGGAAAAAGGGGGTAAAATGTAAAGGGGGATGTGTGTTTGCTGGCACCGATTCAAAATAAAAGGAAAGGGAGGAGGAGATCCTAGTTCTCCTGTAATTGGCGTGGGAGTTGTCTGAGATTTTAGTTGGCATTTTGCCAAAGAGAGGAGGGCAGGGGGTGATGGGGAAGGAGGTAGCGAGGCTGGGTGTTTAGCCAAAATGGGAGAGGGTCAGCTGGAGTTTGTCTCCACTCAACAGTGGCGTGGGTGTAGCAGAAAAAGAGGGAGAGTGGGGGATAAGAATTAAAATAATGGTCCCAAAAGATATTTTGATTATCCGAACAATTATCTCGAAACTCACTATCTGACCTTATCCGACCCAAGTTACCCAACTCAACAGATTTTTAAATTTCCAATTCCGAATTTAATAAGGAACTCCAAACATTATTTTCCAATTTTCGGTGTATAAAAGTATAGTATAACGTATTATAAATTTTCAATTAAATAATGTCGGAACTCGTTTTAAGGATTTCAATTTCGATTTAGGAAATTAAGGACGAGTTTTTCTTGAAATATCCGAATTTATATTTATTTTATCTTATTATTTTTTTGACTTAAATCCATTTATATTATTTATTGAAATTTATTATTAAAAATCCGGGCCTTTACAGAGAGAAATGGTGGTGAAAACCCCTTATGGAAGGAAAAAAAAAACAATAGCCTAAAATATCTAGATTCTCCCATCCCATTCCCCTTCTTCAATTGATCTCTTTCATAAAGATTAATTATTTTGGGGTTAATGGATTTTATCACCTTTCCTTCACTTTCTTGTTGCTAATCGAGCCTATGTTGTGTGGATTTCCCCTTTCTTTCATTTGTTGGTTGGGGCTGCAAAATCTGGGACGGGTTGATTCCCTCCCACCTGTCACCTTCCTCTTCCCACCTCTGGCCAGCTCCGGTTTGAGTGGTGTCGTTTGTCTACCAGTTGGTGTTTCCGGCAGGGAGCTGCGGCGCGGGTGTAAGCGTGGGCTCTGGTCCTCTCCGTCGCTCTCCCTCCTGGCCGCCTCCTCCATCCTTGGTTTAATTCCACTCCTCCCGGTGTCGGAGTCGGGCCTTCGTTCATTCGTTGTCCTCTCCTCTCATGGTTGTTTCCGTCATTCGGCGTTTGGGGAGATGGTTTTGTTTCCCTTGCCTCTCTCGGTGGTTGGTCGCTGGATTTCCAGTGCACGACCGGCCTCCGGTCGCCGTCGGGCTTCTAATTCCGTCGTGGTTGCCGGCGGCCTTGGCCTAGCCCTCTCGATTACACTTGTCGTGTAAGCTATGCAGAGTCGGAAGACTCCTTGGCGTGCAAGGTGTGTTTTCTGCCTTGCACGCCAAGCTCGATTACTTTCCCAAAAAAAAAAGGATATTTAAAGGGTTTGCCAATATAGGCTTTATAATTGGCCTGAAAGGGCTTTGTTAAATCCCGAAAGGGCTTTGTTAAATCCCGAAAGGGTTTGATTAAATCCACCCGAAAGAGTATGACCAAATCCCGCAATGGTTTTGACGAGATTCTTGTAGGTGAAATCTTATTGGCGTTTTGTTCGAGCAGCATGCCGCTCTACTTCAGATGGTTCTAGGAGGTCTTCTGCTTGGTTGGGGGGTGTGGAGTATGGAGTCAGGACTGGTTGGGGTCGTGGTGGTGCGCTCAGGGGCGACTCCGTATCCGGGATTGAATTTCTTTGGAGTTCGTCTGCACGACCCACAGGAGATAGAGTCCTGTTGTACCGCTGGCCCGCGGTGCCACTTTCTGGTGGTGCTTGGCTTTCTTCTTCGGCGGCTTCGATCCTCAGCTTTTTTGGAGTTGGTCTTCTTGGGTCGTCGTGTTGTAGAGTCTTTGCTGCTTGTTTCATTTCGCTGGTTGTCTGGTTTTCTGTATTTTTAGGTTGTATGTTAGACGGTTCGCCGTCTGCCGACTTTTTCAGCCTCCTGAATAGTCAGGTCTGACTGAACTTCGAATTTTTACCTAATCAAAAAAAAAAAAATTATATATTTATTTCAATTATATTAGGTGGTGTGTTTGAGTATTGTTACTACTTTACCTTATTAAATCATTTTAAAAATGTGTATTGTATCTCTTTTTAACTAATTTATAAACTATAAAAAACTTTATACACATATATTTTATAAACAAGAATATATTAATATAGTATTATATATAGATATATAAAATGATATTCAAATTAAAATGGATCAAACTCTCATGTCAGGCACGGGTATTACACTAGTCTAAACCTAAAATGACTTACTTTTTTTTTTTGAACGAGGGAGTATATATCTTCACCAGCGCTAGCTAGCCTGACGTGCCAAAACTAATTGCTTGATCAATTTAATCAACATTTCACAACCCGAAACATATATACATTAATTGTCCTAGCTACTTAAAAAATCGAATCAGGCCGGGTTGATGAAGACGGATCCGAGCTGCACAGAGACCTCTGATGGCTTGAAGCGCTGCAGCAGCAGCCCTGAGAGGAAGCTGCAGTGGCTGCGGTCTCAGATCGTCGGAAGTGCGGCGGAGTTTAGCTCTCCGTTTGGGAGGCGAAGGGTTATCTACGCTGACACCACCGCCTCCGGCCAATCCCTTCTCTACATCGAAAACTACATCCTCCATCATGTCCTTCCGTTTTACGGTAATCAAGCAACATACTAATTCATCAAACGCAAGTTGAAATCTATATTTCTCCATTTTACAACCTTTTCAAAGATGATAAATTAGTTCTATAATTAATCTCTCCTTTTATTATTTTTTATTTTAAATGTGCAGGAAATACACATACGAGTGACAGTTATGTTGGGCAGCGGACCACCAAAATGTTACACGAAGCAACCAGCTACATAAAGAGGTGCTTGGGCGGGGGAGAGGAGGACGCCATTCTGTTATGTGGGTTTGGCTCCACGGCGGCCATCAAGCGGCTCCAGGAAGTGATGGGCATCGCCGTCCCGGCAACTGTTCGAGACAGGCTGGTTCAGACGATGCTAAGGACGGAGGAGCGGTGGGTAGTGTTGGTGGGGCCATTCGAGCACCATTCCAACCTCCTCTCATGGCGGAGGAGCCTGGCGGAGGTGGTGGAGATCGGACTAACCGATGAGGGGCTGGTCGACATGGACGCTTTGAGGGATCAGCTTGAGCGTTACAAGAACGAAAACCGTCCGATGATGGGATCGTTCTCGGCTTGCAGTAATGTGACAGGGATATGTTGTGACACTAGAGCCATTGCGACTATGCTTCACCAATATGGAGCGTTTGCTTGTTTTGATTTTGCCGCCAGGTATGTTTATTTGTGTTAAATATAGTTAATACCATGTATAGTTTAATAAGCTTGTATAATGTTTGAGAAACTAGTTATAGGGTAGCTAATTAAAAACATGTGAATAAAAAATTATAAGATTTGAAAAGTTTGAGTGAATATCTGATGAAAAGATTACGCTTCACTAATTAAAATCTTATATTTATTTCATTTAAAACGATATTATATCAACACCACTAATTTAAAGCAAATATTTGTAAAAAAATAGGCAAAGGAAATCCATTTTAAAGCAAATATTTGTAGAAGAAAAAGAATCCAAAACTAATGGTGGATGGGCAGTGGCGGCTGCACGGGGGGCGGCCGCCCCACTCTCCGACAATGGAACTTCGTAGTATTTAAAAAAAAAATAAGGTAAAAAAATAAAATATGTAAAAGATAACACAAAGCTTGTCTACCTTTATTGGTAAAAGAACAGAAGGAAATCTAAGTTATGAAGCGTTCGTTGGTTCAAATATCATGCCTTTCGATTTCCACTGTTTTTTTATTCCTACCACTGTCAATGTCATATTTAAATCAAATTTTATATTTTTCTTTTAATATTTTCATAAGATAATTCATTATGTTACCCATATATTTTTAAACATTCTTCAAATTTTTATTCATATGATTTTTTTACTATTAATGTCATATTTAAACAAAAATTTATGAGGTTTTTTGTCATACTTTTCAAATCCAATCAATTTTTTTTTTCCATTTACCAATTACGAATTCTTTAAAAAATTTATAATTTTCTTTCAATATAAAAAAATCTTAATCTAGTACACATATATATAAATTATTAAATTATTGTATAAATTTTGGTAATAAAATATCATATTTATATACCATAATTTATGGTTTTATTTTAATATACACAATAATTTATGTTTTCTTTGAATATATTTTTAAAAAAATTATTTATTATATACCAAGAAAAAAAAATTCTCAACGAAAAATTACGCCCCCTCTGTGGCCAGTCCGGATCACCTACAACCCTCGGTGTTACACTCGGTGCATCACTTAGTTATTTCCGGTATAAATTTACATTAAAAAAAATTAAAAAGAATATTTTTAGTTATTAATATGCTCATAAATTTATATTTTAAAAAATGACATTTTAAAAATATATATAAATAAAATATCGATTATTTGAGAAATTATTTGTTCAAAATTTCCAAAATATGATTTTTTTAATATATAAATTTATAAACATATTAATATAAGGGTATAGAATCTAAAAATATTTTTTTAAATTTTTTTCAATATAAATTTATACTCGAAATAATTAGGTGATGCACCGAGGATTGTAGGTGATCCGAACCGCTCTGTGGCGGCTATTGCGGATGGGTGAGATATATACAAATAACAAATGTGATCCATTTGGTGTGATGATATATAATGCAGCGGGCCGCATGTGAAGATGAAGATGAAATCAGGAGAAATGGACGGCTATGATGCGGTCTTCCTGAGCCCACATAAGTTCGTGGGTGGGCCAGGGAGCCCCGGGATATTGCTGATGAACAAGTCTATGTATCAGCTCAGCGCTACTTGCCCTTCAACTTGTGGGGGGGGCACCGTTCGTTATGTCAATGGCTTCAGTGAGGAGGTACGCAAGTTGCCCATCCAATTAACTACTTCCTTATCCAATTAACTACTTCCTTGCCCACCCTTAATAATACATATTCATTGAACTCAAACACTCCTTGTTTATTATATACTAGTCAAGTCATACCCGTGCTACGCACGGGACATAAAAGTTTTGTATTTTTTTAAGATTATTTAAGAGGTTATTTTATATAATATTATTCCCTAATCTAAACTAAATATACGTACAAACAGTAAATCTGGATTTTATATGCTTCATAATTAGTTGTTAATATTTTTTCTATTGGTTATCCATATCATCTTCAAATTGTAACATTTAAATTGTTTTATGTTGGATTAAACCATGGGTGTTGTTTTCACTTCAAAACTAAAATATAAAATCGGTTGGCTTGAGTATATACGAAAACTATAAAATAAAACTTTCACCACTTCATAGCACTAATTAGATTCTAATAAGTTTTTCGATCAATAGAAAAATTAATATAAAATTTATATGGTTATTATGGCTATTAAATTATTGAGAAAATAGTTCCCATTGGTCTGTTCATTTTATCGGATTAATATCAAATTTATGGTTATTGTGGCTATTAAATGATTAGGAAAATAGTTCTCATTGGATTTGTTCATTTTATCGGTATCAATTTCTTTGCATTGATCGATTTCTTATTGGATTCAATTAAATATGCAATTATATCTTAATGATCTAAGTTCATTCTAAATTATTAACTTTATTAATTTCTAGAGAATATGAAATTATTTTTTTTGGGTGGAAAAAGTAATTTGATTAATGGCTAGGGAATAGGGGGAGGGTCATTAAGGTGTCTAGGAACACAATATAAATAATTTTAATTATATAGTGAATTATAGTTGGTATTATATCAAGGTATAACTATATATAGACATAGTTCTATATAATATAATCGAAGTAAATTTTGTATCTGTAAATGCTAAACCTAATCCATAATTGTTGAATGGTTTAAATTTTAAATAGTTATTGATTGATGTTATTGTAAACACCATGATTTTTTTTAAAAATATTTATATATTAAAAATTGATATAAAATATTATATTTTTTTATTAATGATTTCATACTTATTATTCATAAAAAAAATTAGTAAAAATTAAATAGTAAGTGACAAAAAATGGACATAGTATCAATTAGTCCATAATGCACATTATTTATTTCTATAATCTAACATCTAATCAAACTTGAAAATCTTCAATAAAAAAAATATACAGATTAATGATTAATAAACTAAAAGAAAGACTATGGACGTGAGACAAACTAAAATTAAGCTATCTAAAAATATCTTAAAAAACTATCAATACTAAACAATAATTTAAAATAAAAAATCAGGAAATTAAACGGGTAAATAAAATGGAGAAAACAATTAATATGGGAGTTACACTTTTTTTTTTTTTGTGAAATGGATAACTACTACACAATTTTTATATATTGGTATCAACCGTATCATATTTTTTAGTATTTACAAAATTAAATAAAATCAAGGAAAATCAAAAGGGATTTGATGAGAGAATTATTAGGGGTTTTCCTATCACTCGCAACCAACTCGATTTTTGAAGATGATTCGAACTTTGAACTTTGGAATTCATGACACTATCTAACCTATTCCAAATTCAATGCTATCTACCCTATATTGTTAAATGAACTGAAGATGGGGTGAGATGCTGATTCCTATATATAGTATCTTAGTGGTGACATATTGACTGATGCAGTCAGTATAGAAGGAATGGGAGTAGCCGGATGCGGTGAAGAAGTCGTTGGAGGGCTTGTTGTCCATGCAAATGGAGCAGAATTTCCCAGAGGAATCCCCATTCTCTTCAACCTTCTTCTTGGAAGATGACGACGCCACCACCGATGACTGCACTAATTGTGGAGTAGTTACGGATGAGAATGTCGACAACGACAACGACGAAATTAGTGAAGAAGAATTGATGAAGATTTCTTGTATCTCCAATTCTTCGGCATAAGCCTCGTCGGAGATTGGGATGAGTTCATCGTGGTCGGGGAGTGCAATCAAGTATGATTCATCCACTGCAGATTCAAACTCCATTTTGATAAATTGTCGGGGAGAGTAGCTGGCGGGCTTCAATTGGTTCCCAACGTCGTTATTAAATAATTAAGAGACGTTTTTTTTTTGGTGGAATAATTATGAGACGTTGTGGAGTGGATGTTAACATATCCATCACCATTACTCCTTGTTAGCCGCATGATATAGGTTAAGTAGTCGTCTTTATGTTTAATGCATTAATATTCATTCAGTTTAATTTGGTATTTAATTAAGGACTCATTTTGAACGTACCCATCTCACTTTTAGTTTGATCCATTGGTGTCACAATTCATTCTCTCACAAAACAAAAATATTTATATCATTATCTATATCTTCTATCTTTCTTCTATATATATATATATATATATATATATATATATATATATATATATATATATATATATATATATATATATATATATAAAGTAAACCTAATATATACTACTTGAAGAGTCTAAAATTAAATAAAATCAAGGAAACCATATATTGGTACCATATTTTCTAGTATTTACAAAATTAAATAAAATCAAGGAAAACCAAAAGTCATTGAACTGATTTAATTTGGTGAGAGAATTATTAGGGGGAGGGTCATTAAGGTGGCTAGGGACACAATTTTTATAGATATATAGATTGTTGCGTGTGCAACGGATTTCTTACTCCGGTCATTTCATTTCATTATTTTTTTTATTAGGTAATTAAGAATTTGAGATATCGGCGTAGGGTTAGCAAAATATATATAGTAGGGTTAAGCCTTTGACTCGATCCGAATCGTTTTTTTTTTTTTTTTTTTTTGACTCGTTCCGAATCTAATTGAACCTATAATATACAAACTATACAAACCAATCCAACATATAATCGACCCAAATAAGTATAACCGATCGACTCCAATCTGAACAGTACGTTCAATTTATCATTTGTTGAACTGAGAACCACCTTATTTGATACGGAGTATTAGCACGTGTTTGGCAAAATAAGTCTTTTTTAGGAGTTGTGTGTTTTTTAGGGGTTGTGTCTTTTTTTTGAGACTCGAATCTGAACAGTACGTTCATTGTCGTCGGCGCCGGTGTGGGAGTGCAGCTCAGCATCACCACTGGTCTTGGGGGCTGCTGTGTCTGGCCACTTCTCTTTCTTCCTTTGGCCCCTCATTTTTTGTCTATGCGCTGAACTCAGGGTGGTCATGAGGAGGTGGTTATGGTGGTGTGACTGGTGGCGTCGTGTGGCTTGGGTGGTGGCTCGCTGGGTCGCGGGTTGTGGCGTTCAAGGTATGACCTTCGTGTCCTCCTTCCCCCAACGCAGTCATCGCCTCCTTCTTACCCCAAATCCTCCTCCTCCTCCTTCCGAGCTTCTGGCTCCTTCAATCCCCTCCAATTGCTGCAAGATTTGATGAATCAAATTTCCAATTGATTCAAATCACGGTCTAATGGCGGCGAGCTGATGGCGCAGGAGGCTAGATTGAATTGAAGTGGGAAAGGGGGTAAAAGCCTGGATTCGGAGCCGAACTGATGGCGGCGGAGGCGAATTGATGGTGGTGGAGGCGAATATAAGAACAACCTACCCGAATCAACTTTTTTCGGCAAGACATGCACGAGGACTTCAGGCCGAGGAAGAACAACGACGATTGATGGTGGTGGAGGCGAACTGAAGAAAGAGCGAGGTGGTGGTGGGGGTAAACTGGAACAAACTCCCCAGAAAAATAACCTCCAACTCCCAAAGCTACCCCCCAAGCCTCATCCAAGATGTAAAATAAACATTAGTTAATAGTAATGCTTGTGAGTCTTAAAATATTATTTATTTTTCGATAGTCATTTAAGATGTCTAAAATAATTAAATTATATAAAAAACTTTTTTGGCTCTAATTGATTGTTATAGTTATTTTTTGAAATCGAATATTTACAAATTGATTATTACATGTTCGTTGTATGTAGACATTGTGGGGACTATTGCAATCGGTTAAATATGATAAATCAACAATTTCAATATCCAAGAATAAAATCAGCCAAGACTTGACGAATGTTCAATGTACGTAGACGATTAAAATAGATCACAAATTGACATACAACATATCAAGTTAAATAATATTTTAGTAAAAAAATAGGAAACAAATATGTTTAAAATATGAAATAGATATTTTAAAATTTCAGAAATAATATTGATCAATAAGATAATACCATTTGAATAAGAAATTCAAGTTTAATTGTGAGCGTGACACATCAGCAAAATGATAGTAGAATTAATATTATTAATAGATTACCTATTATCGAAATTAATTTATAAAAAATTTGAAAAAATAATATTTATATAATTTTTACCATCCTAACAAAGCGCGAATGAATATTAAACAACATATTTAGCTAAACGAATAGAGAGTGTTAAATTTTAACATGATTGGGATAAATGTGATATAATAAACAAATATTTAAATGAATTCAATCTGTTAAGATAATGAATGCAGGCAATCCGAGTACATAGTTGATTAATTTATTTGAAAATGAAAACTTGCATGATTGGTGAGAAAATATGAACATATGTGAAAGTTAATTTAATTATGCTCCATAACATTTTATAAACTGACAATTGGATATGGGTCTATGTACAACATAAATTTCAAAAAATAAAATATACCAAGATTCAAATTTAAGTTCAATGTATGTAGATGAAATATTAGAATATTACAATCGG
Organism: Persicaria tinctoria; assembly: GCA_037127255.1. Classification (NCBI taxonomy): domain Eukaryota; kingdom Viridiplantae; phylum Streptophyta; class Magnoliopsida; order Caryophyllales; family Polygonaceae; genus Persicaria; species Persicaria tinctoria. The sequence goes on along the minus strand of JBANSL010000004.1, from coordinate 22,112,001 downwards.
GAAAAAAAAATGGAAACATGTCTCAATATTTACGAAAATAGAACCGAAAATTAAAAAAAAAAGAATGTATTCAAACCATATTTAAAATAGGAAACATATATTTTGAAATTTCCATAATAATATATACTGACCAATAAGAAAATCCCATTTGAATAAAAAATTCAACTTTAACTGTGGGCGTGACACGTCAGCAAAATGCTAGCAGAATTAGTAATATTAATAGATATTATATCACTGTCCTCATCTTGCAAAGTTAGTATTAAAAGTTTAATATCAAATCAAATGAGATGAGTTTTAGTCTATTGATAGACTCATAATATAAAAAAAAAAATTCGTTAAATCATGCCTTAACACACTAAATGTTAAGTCGCTAAAATGAGTGAAATTGCTAATACTCCAATAGTATATGCAAAACAAATAAAATAGTTTTTTTATATAAAAGATGCAATGTGGGGTTAAATAAAATAAGTTTATATTATTTTATATATATTTTGCACAAAAACAATTACAGAATAGAGAAGTTAGAATTAGAAAAATGAGAAATATGTGGTTATGTTAGGCTATGTTTTTTTTTAATAAACTGGGATTTTTTTAAAAAAGTAATTGGTTGGATTAACCGGTGGTTAAGCGGGTCGGGTAATGGGTTGGGTGATGGGCCGAATAATAGATGAAAAACACATCATCAATCACCCGAACCACGACCCGTTTCACCCACCCATCACTCATCAATTACCCAATTTTTTTTCCGGATTTTCACCCGTATAATCGGGTCGGGTGGGTCGAGTGAGTCGGTTACACGCGGGTGATTTCCATCCCTATAAAAAATAAGTTAAGTATAATGATTAAATGTATAAAGACATGAGAGCACATAGTATATTACGGACTATTATATATATTTCGTATGCAAATGGTTTCTTAATGCGGTCATTTCATGTCGCCAAATGAATACTACGTCGGTCCCTCTGGAGTAGGGTTGCGTCATGCGTCGATCGTGGCAAGTGGTAGTTTGCCATTGACTAGATCGATGCAATCGGTCGGTAATAGTTGTTCTTCTTCCTTTAATATAATACTCCACCCGTTCATCAAAACATGTCCTTTACTATTCACCTATGTTTTTTTTTAAATAATAAAAAATATAGAAAATATTTACTTATATATAAAATTTTTCAACAAGTTTGTACTTATTAATAATAACTACGAAATTGTTTAACAAATATTTAAAAAACTAGATACTACCTCCGTTCAGAGATAGATGTCGTTTGACTTTTTGGCACGTTTTTCAATGAGCTAAAAACTATACAAAATATTAATTTTTTAAACAATTTTTTTTAATAATACGACACTTATTATTAATAAGTATTTATATTATATTAAAAAATTACTTAAAAATTAATATTTTATATAGTTTTTAGCTTCTTAAAAAACGTGTCAAAAAGTCAAACGACATCTATTGCTGAACGGAGGTAATATTTTATATATTTTTTATCCCCTAAAAAAACGTGTGTGAATAATAAAGTGACATGTTTTTATAAAATGGGGTTTGGGGGAATCAGGACGTACACACTCTTTGTGGAAAGTAATTACATTCCTATTTATAATAAATTCAAAATAATTATGTTTTTAGAATAAAAATGAATCATTGGGTCAACCAATTTTACAAATTACAAATGACTTTAGCCACCACATGGTGAGATTTATGGACCATCAGGAAAAAAAAAAAAAAGTTTGTCTTCAATAATAAGGACTACACTGACCAAAGACAATAATAAAGGAAAACTCTCTTTTGGAGAGTTCCAAAACCTCTCCTCCGGGAGCCTACATCTCCTTCGGGAGCCCACTCCGGCTTCGGCCGCCTCTAACCGGGCTACGGCCTCATCCGCTCCGAGTGTCCTCGCTCCGTCTGCCTACCCCGACTCTGGTCAGCTTTGGCCGCTTCTACCCGGGCTCCGGCCTCCTCCGCACCGAGTGTCCCCTCTCCGGCTGCCTAACCCGGCTCCGGTTTCGGTCGTACGCACCACAGTGGCTTCGTGGGCTGTGTGTTGGTGTGGTTTTCTGATGAACTAGGTCGTTTAAATCCCTAAACCTGAAAACCCATCTTTTGTTTCGACAATAAACCAAATCGATTTGGGGCTTTTGGTGTTTAAGGATTTATCTTCCTTTTTCATCAACCCCCTTACCCAATCTGAGTTGTAATAGATTACCCTGCTATTCTGTGGCTCGCGATTTCGAATACCTCCGGTGGTTCGTTCCCTGACGGTGTGTGAGTGGTGCTCCTCTCTTCACCGTCTGGAGTTTTCGGAAATCCATTAACATCAACATCGGTCTCATCTTGGTCTCGATCAGGCTTAAAATCCCCCGGTTCTGGTCCGTTTGTCATGGCGTTGGCTCCGGCGTTCGTTATTTCGTCTCGCCTCCTGGCGCCCCTCCGTTTCTGATTAGTGATTCGGAGCTTATGACCAGCCGATTCCACACTCACCTCATCCGCCTTGGCAGTGCATTGGCCTACCTGTCGCCGCTGGTAGTCTACTGTCTGGGAGACTTTCATCAATCTGTCAATCTTTGCTTTGCAAGGATTTGCATTTGGAAAAAATAATAAAAAATCCAAATTGTGATTGCTGTGCAAATTTTACAATTGTTGGATAGCATGGTCAACACGCCACTCCTAGGGGCTTAGGTGTCGACTTTGAGCAGGTCCTTGCTCTCCACGTCTGTGCACCGAATTTAATTAAAAAAAAAAAGAAAAAAAAAAAAAAAGCAATATATTTTGATGAATAAGTTGCACAAAAATTTTCGTTAGATGCTTGATTTCCCCAACTTGATCCGTTTTTGTTCGTTCGTTTGGCGTCGGGTCGTTGCTTTAGGTGTGGTGGCGTTTAGTTTCGAGGTGGGTTGCAGTATCGGGTTGCCAGTTTGATCGAGAGGATCGTGGTTGTGTTCGTGGTCTTCGAAGATCCTTCATCTAGGTGGGGGCAACGTCGGTGATCCACACTTCCCTGGTTCTGCCCTTTCCGATAGTGAGTTACTGTTCTCCGCCATCTCGGCGTCGAGTCGCTGTGAGAGTCATTGCACTCCCCCGTGTTCTCGGCATTCGTGGCCCGCCTTGGATCTCCCTCGTCTTTTCTGCTGGCGGACGACTCTTTCGGGTTGTTTGGGCTTTTTCTTTCATCTGTGTTTATTTGTGTATGTACTATGTTGTTTGTTGACGGCTAGTCCGTCTGCCGATTCGTCGGCCTCTCGAGTTTCAGGTTTGTCTGAACTCGAATTTTTACCTAATCAAAAAAAAAAAAAAAAGACAATAATAAAGAGATATATCTACAACTAGGGTCTAGGGGGACATATCAAGCTCGGCTCATACGGAAAACGAGCCGAGCCGAGTTCGAGCTCAAATTTTGTTCGAGCTTTTTTTTTTTCAAACTTGGCTCGCAAGTCCAAGAGAAAACTGGAGCTCGACTTGTTTATGCTCGAACAAGCCGAACGAACGAGCTTAGGCTCGTTCGAGCTCGTTGTCTGGGCCTGTTCGAGCTCTTCGCCTGGGCTCGTTCGAGCTCGTCGCCCGGGCTTGTTCGGCTCGTTCAAACTCGGTTCAAAGCTGAGTGTCAATGAGAATTCCAGTAGTTGTGCAAGCTAGAAAAGGGTTAAACACTACCAAACACGATAGTTCGAACATAACCCTGGGTTCTTTGGCACTACTCTTTCAATTTCAATATCAATCAATTTCAATAAAATCTAAAAATCTAACAAGGAGGGAGTAAGGAGGGGAATGACAAGTCAGTTGCTTTCAATTTCAATCAATTTCAATTTCAACCAAACAAAATTCAATTGCTCAATTTCAATTCCAATCAAATTAAACGACAAGTACGATTCGTCCACTAAGCCTAAAAATCTGACAACAAAAAATCTGGAAGAAGGAGATGAACAAGGAGGGAACTCACGGCGAGTCGGGAACGATCGAGGAAGATGAAAGCAGCCGGACGGAGGGAGTAACGAGGGGAACCTGTCGCGTGGTTCTGAGGAGTCCGAGTCCAGGGAAGGAAGAGGGGGAACGATATATCGAGGAAGATGACAGAGAATTGTCGGCGCCGCCTGAGTCACTTGGTGGTGATGCTGTAATTTGCGGGCGTTGCTTGAGCCCGGAGGGAAGGAAGGAGGAGCTGAGCTAGATTGAATGAACCTGAGGGGAAGAAGAGAAGCGGTCGACGCGAATAAGGATGAAGACTGAAAGAATAGAACCCTTTCACATTAAACCAGTAAACCTCCAACCCTTATAACCCTAGGGGTACAATTGTAATTTCTCATATCGAGCTTTCAAGCTCGTCTCGGGCTCAATCTTGGTTCGAGCCCAAAATAGTGTTCAAGCTCAGCTTGTTTAACCTCTACGAACGAGCCGAGCCCGAGCTTTTTCGAGCCGAGCCCGAGCTGTTCGGCTCAGGTAACAACCCTATACATCAACTAAAGATCTCCAAAATATTATACTAGGAAGAGATGGAATCAAAGGAAGTGTGAGCACATCAAACACAAGGCAACAGGAGAATATTAGATGAACCAAACTGTATTTCGGTGTGTTCAAGATCAACTTTGATGGTTCCAAGCTGCCATTGGGCGAGGCTAGCTACGATTGATTACATTTTCCGAGATCAAGAGGGTCGTTTCATCTCCACTGGCACCTCCCTCTGCGGCTCCATCTCCGTCTTGATTGTTGAAGCCATTGCGATCCACTCCGGTCGATAGCGGCTAGAGACTTGGGCTACCAACGGATTAATATGCTTGAAGGCGATATACTTATGGACGGTGATCAATTCAGTGTTTGGTTTGTTGCGCAGCCCCTGGAAGATCGAGATTATCGTCTCAAACATTCAGCACTTGATGTAGTGTTATGAGGGATTAAGCTACATGCTTGCATGTATTTGGAGAAGTGAACTAGGTTGAGGACAAGATGGCACAGCTCAGGCAAGTGATCATAAACGTTGGACCTCTCACGTTGCATCTGGAGTTCCTAACCCTCGTAGATAAAGATGGTCTTGGTTGGTTGATTAGTAGGGTTTGATACCAATGAAATTCCTATTTTGTATCCAAAAATGAACTATATTGACTACAACAAAAGTCGATTTTAGCGATAAATTTTTTCCTTGTTGAAAATTGATATTTTGTCGCCAAATCTATTTAGCGAGGAAATATGCTTTTTTTTAAATATTCGCTGAAACCTCGTCGCAAAAGAGTCTAACGTGGAAAAATGAAATCGTCGCAACAAACATTTTGCGATGAAGTCAATATTTGTCGTTGTAAGTCTCTTTAGCGACTACTAATTTCATCACAAAAAGTAATCATATTTGTCACAAGAAAAGTCAATGGATTCCATAGTAGTCGTAGAAGGTAGATGGCGAGAAACTTTAATTTCTCGCAAAATTGTATATTTCCTCGTTAATGATGATATCAAGTTGGCTCGATATTATTTCGCGACATATATTTTTGTCACAGTAAAATAATAATTTCCTCGGGAAAGATGTTGACAGAATTGATAATAATTGCTCAATGTATTTAGCAATGATTAAAATCATCGCTAATAGAGTAGTATCCTTGTGAATACAAGAAAAATAGTTTTTAGTGACAAATAGTTTCGTTGCCCAAAGCCTATACTTCGTCACCCAAACATATTTGTGACGAAAAAAGTTCATCACTAATTCTACACAGTAACAGTGTCATCCAAAGTTATGGCAATGAAAAAGTGATTCATCGACATAACTGACTTTTGGTGATGACAATTGGGTTTGTCGTCTTACCATTCAGCGACAAACACATGTTTCTGTTGCCCTAAGCCTTTAGTGACAAAATTATTTGTTTGTCATCCAATAGCTTTGACAACTAAATGTCGCTTCTAGTACTATATACATACACACCTCAACTGAGAAATGATAGATTAACATAGATAATCTTGCCATTTAGGTCAATGTATACATACATCAATAATAATGAAATGAGATTACAATCCAAGTATTTGTTAGAGAAGCTCATAAATCACAAGTCTCTCTTCACCATCTAAGCATAAACGAAAATTCTAATGAGACTCATGTGATGAAGTTTGGCCACTAAGCAAAAACTCATTCTTCAATTCGGATTCACCTTGCCCTGAATTGCTTGTTAGCCTCTTCAGTGCTATTTGTTGCCCAGTAGAAAGGACGCCCTATATATAGAAACAAAAGCAAAAACAATTTATTGCTTAAGAGTAGAAATATAATACAAAAAGGGCATATTTCAAGTAGGACATCTAAGATCAAGTTACTCTCAAAGGCTACTGTTATCTTATAAAAATTAAAGACATAGAGTCAATAAAATAATGACAAAGTCAACTAAGAGCAAAAGTTCAAGGAAATAAGGGTAGAACAAAATAAAAAGAACACTCACACCAAGGGTACATCGATCAAAGGTTCTTCTGTGCCTTCACTTTTTCTGATTTCAGATTATCAATTTCAGAAGAACACAAGTTTGTTCTTCTGAGACGCCAAGGACCTCAAAGGAGGGAAATAAATCATCAAAATATAAATTTATCACAAATGATCTAAAGGTAAAAGGGGATGGACACAACAAAAAATAAGGTTGAGAGAGATAGACAAAAGAATCACTCACTTGCGTTTGCCATCTGAACCTGAACTTCTAGGAGCATTGTCTAGCTTAAAATTCAGTAAAGCTGCAAACAAAGGTTGAGATTAAGAAATATGTTATTAAACATAAAAAATATCTATTAATAATCGGAATACATCAAGAATGAAGAACTTACCCAAGATGATGGAAGAGAATATTGCGTGAACTAAATAAGTAGGGCATGGAGCGTTCACCCCAACTAGTTTTGTTAGATCAATTCATCAGAACAGAGCCTCGGTCAAGTTCCACTTCTAAATTTAATTCAAAAGTGAAGGCTATTAAGATCATAATCAAACCAATATATCCTATAAAGCTCAGCAAATCAGTAGCATATTTCATCCCTAGACAAACCAAAATTAGCACATTCCCTAAACAGATTCAAGAAGTACACATGAATGACCCAACATGCATTCATCAAAATACTGATTTAGCAAATAAAAGAGCAAGTGCCATCCTAGTAGATTCTACTCAATCTCAACAGAGGACAAATGATTCAATAGCCATATCCGACAACAAATATGTATGCAACAAAAAAAATATGAGCACTTTTATAAATTGTAATCCTCTCAACGCAAACAATCCCCCTAATCTTCTCAATGAAAACAATCACTTTCATCTTAAAAGTCCCATCTTGTAGCTAATGTAAAGGTTAAATAAGTCATGCATTCTTGCATCAATATCTCATTTAAGAATATCGAATGACAATTGAAAAGGAGAACTATGAGGAAGGGCATCTAAAGAATTTTGTGCAAATAATTGATAATGCTCTAGTTGATAACCCACTTCATAGCAAACCCATTCGTAGGCGCATCTACCATAGTCAATAATCATTTTATAACTAAATTAAATAGAAGATAAAATGAAGAAAAAAAAACTATCATGTTGAGAACTATTGCGAAAATTTGAGGAGGTATATTTGGTGATAAAAAAAAAGTTGTATGTAAACTTTGAACCAATTGCCTTGGATTTTTCTCATTTAACTCTATGGATGTTAATGAAATGAACAACAAACAAATCCCACCCCACAACGGGTTGTAAATCTCATTCATAGAAAAATAAATCACCTTGAAAAGTCACTCACTTCGGTTTGCAGCACTTAAAGATGGAGATGGTGATTCTCTTAGCAGTTAAGTGGTAAAATTCCTCATACATTATTCCCAAGGTCCCCTTTGTGAATAATTGAGAGGCCTCATTTGCATTTTATAACCGATCGTCATAAAATTGACAACAACATTATAGATTGGGAAAAAAAACAACAAAAGCCTCTTTATGAACTTGCATAATTTGCTACTCTCTTTCAAGAATGTAGAATATACCATTAAGTGGAATCAAATCAGAACATCACTTTGGGTATTCAACTACAAGTTTGTAACCTAAGTAATATAACATTAAGTGGAATTAAATAGAGAAAACTCAATTATACCAAACCTAATTGTGAAGCAGAAAGTCCGAGATTTCAAATCCAAAGACAAAATTCAGCATCTAAACATTCGGGTGAATAAATTTCACAATGATTTCAGTGTTTCAAACATTGCACAAGTAAAATAAAATGTAAGCAAGAATCTATCTCAGATGTAAGAAATAATTGATGTTCATTATGAACTGAAAGCCAATCGGGAGCAGCAAAGCAAAGACCTACCTCTGAGAATAGGGAGAAGCGGCATCAGGTGCGGTGAATGGAGACAGTGCGGTGGCTGCGTGGTCAGGTGCAAGGAGCAGCCCCCCAACAAGGTGTCGTATGAGGCCTACCAGTAGAGGCGCAACGACGACGATTAGGCGGGAGGTGCGACGAGAGAGAGAGAGAGAGAGAGAGAGAGAGAGAGAGAGAGAGAGAGAGAGAGAGATGGGATGGGTAGCATCTCTGAGGTCACCATAGTAGCTAGCGATTTCCGACAGGGAAGAAGAGGTCGGTTAGGGTTCCGATGGGGAAGCGATCGAGTCCGAGAAGAGGAAGAGATACTGGAGAAGGAGGCGAGAGCGAGACGGGGCAAGAGAGACGAACTCATATCTAAAAATGGTGGCTAAGGAATAGGGTTTTCAAAGTGTTAGGAATTAGCGGGTATATTTTTTTTTTTTTGAAAAAAATCAGCACTTTTTAAAACAATTTGAAGAAATACTTTTTTTTTTATCCGAATTTGAAAAAATATTTTAACATCATAAGATAAGAATGATGTTTATATTTTTTTTTATTTAAAACGGAAATATAAATATTGATTTTATAAAGTCATATAATATATTGTGTTTTTCTAACAGATATAAATAAAGTGATGTTAAATAATACAGAATATAATTTCAGAAGTGTCAATACATATAATATACTCAAAAATCAAACACTAATATAAGTTCAGTTTATCACAACAACAGGTAACATTATACTCATTTATATATCCTTTCTAGCAAATACGATTGAATCAACAAATTAAATACAGGTTTAATTTCACTACAAAAATATTAGGATAAGCTTTTAGGTTTGTTTACACCAAGCTTAAGAATCTTAATATTAATCCAGAATAACTAACTTTTTAGAAATAATCAATATATGCCTAATCGTAGTCGTATGAACTAATCATGATTTTTTTAAACAATCAATATATGCCTAAGATAAAATTTTATTATAACTCTATTTAATCAATATATCTATATATATGCATAAGATAAAATTTGACCCAGTTTGATTATATATATATATATATATATATATATATATATATATATATATATATATATATATATATATTAGAAGATCTTAACTAATTTTAAAAATATATGTATAAGATAAATTTTTATTCTAACTCTATTTAATCAATGTATATATATATGCATAGAATAAAATTTGACCCAATTTGATTAGATATGGATATATTTTTAGAAGATATTAACTAATTTTAAAGACTATTATATAAGATAAGGGTAGTTTTATCTTAGGCCAGTGTTCTAAAAATCGCGCCTAGGCGCCGCCTGGGCGCTAGGCGGGATGGGACCTAGGAATTTTTAAGCCTAGGCGGACCTCTAGGCGGAAATTCGTCCAGGCGCCGCCTAGGCACCGCCTGGTCTCGCCTGGGCCCGACTGGGCCCGCCTAGGCGCCGTCTGGGCCCGCCTAGGCACCGCCTAGTCCAACGATTATTCAATTTGCGCTTCTAAGAATACGATTAGTTGACTTAGGGTTTTTTTATCCCCATGTCGGGATGCATTTGCTTTTCAGTCGAACTTATATTTTTGGATTTTATGAGGTTTAGAGTTGCTAGTCAGACATGTACTTTTGTGTTTATTTACTTTAGTGTTAGTTAACTACTACAAATTTGGGTTTATAAGTGATATTATGGATTATTATTACATTATATGAATTATTGACAAGTGTTATTCGTCAAAATATAAGGAAATAATCAAGTTTGTTCTAAGTCCGGCTAGGCACCCGCCTAACCGCCTAGCGGCCGCCTAGCGCCTTTTAGAACATTGTCTTAGGAACATAGTGCGGGTACTGAATTAGTTATTATAATAAAGGAAAAGTCGTCTGAGACACATTACAACTTCTCCTTAATTCTAGTCATATGAACCAATCACAAATTTTTTAAATAATCAATATATGCATAAGATAAAATTTGACATAATTTGATTAGATATGGATATATTTTTAGAAGATATTAACTAATTTTAAAATATATGCATAAGTTAAATTTTTATTCTAACTCTATTTAATCAATATATCTATATGTGCTTAAGATAAAATTTGACCAAATTTGATTAGATATGGATATATTTTTAGAATATATTAACTAAGTTTAAAGACTATTATATAAGATAAGATTTTACCTATTTTTCCCTATATATAAACATATTTTTAGAATATAATAACTTTATCAATATATTACATGGTCTTATTAATGAAATAACTTTATCAATAACTTTATCCAATTTCATTATATATGAATATATTTTACAAGATTTTACTCAATTTTGTTAAACATAGATATATTATATCAATACAATATATCGATATAGATATTTGAATAATATTTTTCTCAAAGTACCTATCAATCATTACACACACAGTATATAAATCATAATAAAATATCACATATTTATTTCTTGGTGGTAGTCAAATGTTATTAGATGAAATTTTATCTCATATGATGTAAAAGATTAAATTAATATTTACTAATTATTTTTGGTGAAAAAGATATTCATTGTATAACTAACCTAAAATACATTAAACAAAATACGTAGTTGTTAGAGTATTATAAAATATTTCATTTTTTAAAATTATGTTGCATACATATTTTTTTTCTACTGCTGCTGTCACAAGAAAGGGAGTTAAAATTGATCGATTTTGATAGAAAAATGCATAACTTTGTACACATAATACCAAATCGATTAATGTAAATTCCTAGAGCTTTCTAAAGACGTCATCAACATTTTCCTTTATGAAAATGTGGCCTAAAAAGAGTGATTATTTTTTTGGCTGCTGCTGTCACTTGAAAGGGGGTTAAAATTGATCAGTTTTGATAATAAAAAATGCAGAACTTCGGCCACAGAGCACCAAATCGATTTTTGTGAATTCCTACAGCTTTCTAATAAGGTAATCAACCTTTTAATTCAAGAAAATTTGGCCTAAGAAGAGTGATCATTTTTGTTTCTGCTGTTGTCACACGAAAGGGGGTTAACATTAATCGGTTTTGATAGAAAAATGCATAACTTCATTCACAAAGGACCAAATCAATTTCTGTAAATTCCTATAGCTTTCTAAAGAGGTAATCAACCTTTTCCCTCATGAAAATTTTCTCTAAAAAGAGTGATGATTTTTTTTCTACTGCTACTGTCACAAGAAAGTGAGTTAAAATTGATCAATTTTGATAGAAAAATGCATAACTTTGTACACAGAGTACCAAATTGATTAATGTAAATTCCTACAGCTCTGATATGTAGAGAGAGAGAGAGAGAGAGTCAATATTTTTGGAAAAACTTGAATGCTGAAAATTATATGCTTAACAATCAGATTTCAATGCTTACAAAAATAAAATTATAGTGCTGCAAATATCATATTGCATTGATGTTAAAAATTTAAACTACAATGCTAAAACATAGGTTCTTAAAAATCATATTTATACATAGGTGCTCTTAAAAATGAAATTATGGTGCTGAAAAAATCAGATTTCTGTGCTGAAACTTTGATGCTTACAATTCAGATTACATTGCTGAAACTTAAAAGTGCTCAAAAATCAAATTATACTGCTGAACTTAGATGCATAAAAATCACAATAAAGTGCTGAAACGATGGTGCTTAAGAATCATATTACAGTCCTCATAACAATCAATTTATAGTGCTGAAAAATTCAGATTATGCATAAACTTTGATGCTTAAAATTCAAATAATCCATAACAGAAATTTAGAAAACTCTAAAAACAAAGTTATTTTTGTTGTATAAAGTTGTGACTGAAAATTGTCCAATGCCATTTAATCAGTAAACCTATCAATCTTAGTATCCTTATTTGGCTTTTTGCACCTTTGTTTTCATTTACCTTGTAAGAAGTTATATTAGTTGCTGATTACTAAAGAATGGGCATAGCAAGGCAGTATAATCCATGGATTTGGTTCCCTTAAGGACCAACATCTTTTTTCTGTAGTCACTAGACTCCATCTCAATAGATTGCTTTTTGATACATTGCCTTTTGTGTTATGAAGTTTAGATATTGTTGTATTTCGTCTTTTTATTTTTGCCTTGGGATTCCCTGTGAAACAGCCTCTCATTCAGTACTCTCTACTTGTGCTTTGAGTTGTTCAAATCCCGCATAGGTTCATATTAACTTTATTAAAATTGAAATTTCTTGACCAAAATAATGGCCAATATACTTACAAAAAGATTGGTGGGTTTTGTATAATTGCCAATACACAGATAACGAAAAATTTGGAATTTTCTCATCTATTGGATTCATTGCGATGAAAATATTGCTTAATAAAAGCTAAAAATTTGTCGTTATTACTCTTACGGTTTTGACTATCATTCACACCAACTAAAAATGATGAAATTGATATTTCTTCGCTAACTAATCAGTTTAATGATGGAATCTTTCCTTGTTAAAAATATATTTTTAGCAACAAAGCTCATTATTTCTTGTTGTAAAAAATTGGCTGGTTTTGTGTAATTCTCACTGAACATATAACGACAAGGTTGGAATTTTCTCGTTGATTGAATTTGTTGCGATGGAAACATTACTCAATAAAAGCTCAAAATTTGTCATTATTGCTCTTACACTTAAGACTATCGTTCACACCAACTAATAAAGGCAAAATTAATATTAACTCGCTAACTAATATCTTTAGTGATGGAATCTTTCCTCGTTAAACATATACTTTTAACGATAACGTCCATTTTTTGTCGTTGTAAAAAAATGACAGGTTCTATATAATTCTCGCTAAACATAAAACGACAAATTTCAAAATTCCTCGCTGATTGAATTTGTTGCAATGAAAAAATTACTCAACAAAAGATCAAAATTTGTCATTATTGCTCTTACAATTTAGACTATTACTCACACCAAATAATAATTACGAAAGTGATATTTCCTCGCTAACTAATATCTTTGTCATTGTAAAAAATTGTTTAGTTCTATATAATTCTCCTCTAATATATAACGAGGAAATTTTAAATTCCTCGTTGATTGAGTTTTTTGCTATGAAAACATTAGTAAATAAAAGATCAACGTTTGTCGTTATTGCTCTTACACTTTAGGTGACCACAGTACGGTAACAATTAGTGAGGAAATGAAACAATTGTCATTGAATGTTGCATTCATCGAGGAATATAGGTTCCTCGCAAAAGTTCACATACCATTTTAAGAGGAGTCATTAAAGTCATCGCGAAAGACAACATTTAGCAAGGAAAATAAATTTGTCGCCAAAACTTTGATCCCTAATAAGCCATTTTGTTGTAGTGATTAAAAAAGGAAAGTATTAGATTAAATATTTTTTTAAAAATAAAATAAATAAATAAATAATTTGATGGGCATATATATAAATAATTATGAGATTTTAATAGGGATAAATCCAAATGACCAAAGTTTAATGGTAATTTACTCAAATTTTCCTTAACTATAGGAATAGTGCTGGAAATAACCCGTGGTATCCGATCTACCTACTCCACTTGCATTAATTTTGTAGGTGAAAATTCGCAATAATGGGGATGATGGGTGGTGGGAGAGAGGCGAAAACCCCCCTCAATAGTTCACTCATTCACTCATTAACTCACCACATTCATCCTTCCTGCATATCCACATTAAACATTGAATGTGTGTGCGTGTACGTGTGTGTTTACTATTTTACCCTCTCCATATAAAGTCTCTAAAATCTTAACCCTAATTTTGAGTCTTATGTAACATGTTATTGCGATGTATGATACATATTCAACTTCCATGAACTCATATTTGTAGTATTTGTAAATTGAATTTGAAGGTTTTGTTCATCTTCTAATTTTATTAAAAAAAATCATAATTACGCTTATTTCACAAATTGGGTACCCGCTCCACCTGCATCACCTGCACAGATCAGAAAAAGGTGAAGATGTTTGTCGGTGATGGGTGGAGCAGGTGAAACTATTTACCCATGGGGTGGGTGATGGAATAATTTCATCCACCCATAACTGCCTCATTATAAATTACAGAATTTTATGATTTTTTAACCAAAACCAATTTTTTTATTAGGTAAGAATTCGGTTGGAAATTCTAACCGATAGCATCCCGACGGATGAGATCTAAAAGATCTGGATGAGACTCCAGTGCCAACCCGTTAATAGGACATCCAATGTGTGCAACCTTGTCAGCCACCCTGTTACCCTCACGGGGCTAATGGGAGAAGGAGATATCCTGAAAGGCCTGCAACAGACCTTTGACATCTTCCATTATCAATTCAATTTCCCAGGGGCAAGGGCCTTTTGATTTAAGATGATTTATGACAATTTGAGAATCCCCTTCGATAATGAGCTTTTGATAATTATTTTCCTTTGCAACAATAATTCCTTCTCTAAGAGCGATCGTCTCCGCCATAAGTGGGGAAATAGCACCTCTTTCCTTATAACCTAGTTTAATAGATTCTCCCATCCAGTTCCTTATTACAAATCTTATACTAGCTCCTCCAGTTCCACTTACATCTCTATCGAAATTTAATTTCAGATAACCATTCACCGGCTTCCTACATTTGACATTCTTTTTGCTTAGTTTCTGACCCGAGGAAACTTTATAGCCAGACGTCATTACTTCATCATCTATTTCATCCGTTACTACCCTTCTTCAATTTTCCATGACAAATTTTAGGAAAGATTGTACCTCCATTTGTGAAGGTTCCTTTATATTTCTAAAAACTACTTGGTTTCTGTAATACCAGATAGACCACCATTTTATTTCCATTTCCTCCTTTTCCTTTTTATTCAAGCACTGACCTAGACTTTTCATTATAGCTAGTCTTGCCGTTCCTACTTGGTTTCTGTAATATCAGATAGACCACCATTTCAAGCACTTCTGCACATTTTCCAGTTTTTAAGAGTGGACTTTTTCCGAAAAGGACAGTTTGTGAATAAGTGGACCTCATCTTCCCCATACAAATTACAGAAGCCGCAAACATTCGGAATTGATGCTCCTCTTCTGCTTAGTCTATCCCTAGTAGGCAATCCATTATGAGAAATTTTCCAGAGAAAATTCTTGATTTTAGGCAACGTGTTACCCTTCCAAATCCAATTACAAGGGTTGTCTTCAAAAGCCTCATTGTGTGATAAGAGATTGACAACACTAGATGTCGTAAACCATCCTTGTTTGTCCATCCTCCAATACAACCGGTCCGACATCTGGAAAGCTTTTATAGGGTCTGTTTGGATTCCCTTTCATTATGTTTATAATTACTTTAGATGTATTAAATAGAAAAGTTCATTATAAACATAATTTACTTTTCCTTATTAATTATTTTTTGGAGCTAAAAAAATTAATTATTTTTTCCCACACATTCATCTGTTGCCATTGAAGAGGTCACTGTGCTCGGCTTCACTCCTCCCCTTACCTCCATAGGAGCTCTCAGATTTGAGCTTCAAAGACCCCACACGACCACACCCTGCAAATGGATCGCCATAGCTTGCTCTGTCATGGCTCTGTTTTACAAATCAACATCGATTACATCGCTATCCTCCTCCCGTTCCCACCCAATCTCGCCTCTTTGACCTCCCTCTCCAGCCTCACGATCTCGATTCCAAACCTAACTGACCCAATTCTTGACGAAATCGGCCGATTTGTCTCCCTCACATCCATTGATTTGAGCACAAACTCCCTCTTCGACCCAATCCCGCCCTCAATCGGAAGCCTCGAAAGTCGACAACCTCCAAATCCTAACCTTAAACTCCAACCAGCCCACCGGAAAAATCTCCACCGATCGCAAGCATTGACAGTGGAAGCGAGAGAAGGTTGTTGGCGCCGATGAGCCCCCTCCAAGCCAAGCCGACGTTGACTGCGTAATCTCTCTCGACGTGAACGGGTGGAACTTGAAAGCGTTCCTCTCTCTCCTTTTAGTTCCCTCTCTCTCCTCAAGTCTGAAGAATAGATTATAATTTAATTTGTTAAATTACCATCCAAACACTGTTTTCTTGATAAGTTCATTATAAACTAAATGCATGTATTATAATTAAAATACAAAGGGAATCCAAACAGACCCATAATAGTGTACTAGTATAAAAGTATATTAAAAATCTTGTGTCGAGTAATTTTGAGATGAAATCCATCTCGCGCGTGTTGACCCCAGTAGGCCTAACTATAATCAGAATTACTCTTACCCATGTAACCCGTGTACGTAACTGGACATTTTTATGATTTGTTTTTATATTGGGTAAATTACACATAACCACCCATAAATCATAGGACTTTTTACATAACCACCCATAAAAACTTAAATTATACTAAACCACCCATAAATTTAACTTGTTTTCATAAGACAACCCACACATTAAACCTCTATTTGTTTTGTTTAAAATGACTAAAATACCCCTAATTCAAGCTTATTTGTTTGTACTTTGTAAAGGAAAAATGTTGCATGTATATAAGTGTTTGGATTCCAATGGTATTATATTTATAATGTAAAAAAGAGAAGGTCGTTTTTGGTAAAAAAAAAATATTTAAGGTACATTAAGGGTGTGTTTGGATTTTAATTTATTAATTATATATAATGTAATAGTTTTATACCAATGTATGTGATTATTTGGTTAAATTACTATTTTACCTCAATTTTTATGAGATTTTTAGTTATACAACCAACTCCTCATATAAATCGAGGTAAATAATTGAATTATAATTAAATGGAATGGAATTCAAACCCATCCTAAATACTCCAACCAATATATATCTCAATTGGATTTGCAATGTGAAGAGTCGAGACTTGCAATAGCTCCTAATAGTCTCATCTTCTTCAAATGTTGAATAAGATAGGGATAAACTCTAAAATGAAACAAGATTATTACTTTAAAAGAAGGGTAAATGAGCTCATATCTTAAATTACAAATCATATCATTTAAAAAATAAGCTAAGCTTATACATATCATTTGACAAATTCGCCGAACATGAATAATTTTATTATAATTTACCATTTTGTAAAAGGGTAAAAGTGAAACCAGATTATTTAACAAATGAGAAATCTTATGAAAACAAATTATTGCATTAATTAAATACAAATAAACTTAAACAAATCGTTGCATTAATTATAAATAAGCTTGAATTAAGGATATTTTAATCTTTTTAAACAAAACAAATAGAGGTTTAATGGGTGGGTGGTCTTATGAAAAGATAACTAATTTATGGGTGGTTTACTGTAATTTCAGTTTTTATGGGTGGTTATGTGAAAAGTAACACAATTTGTGGGTGGTTATGTGTCATTTACTCTATTTTTTAAATGATATGATTTGTAATTTAAGATATGAGCTCATTTAACCTTATTTTAAAGCAATAATCTTGTTTCATTTTAGAGTTTATCCCTATCTTATTCAACATTTGAAGAAGATGAGACTATTAGGAGCTATTGCAAGTCTCGACTCTTCACGTTGCAAATCCAATTTAGATATTTATTGGTTGGAGTATTTAGGATGGGTTTGAATTCCATTCAATTTAATTATAATTCAATTATTTACCTCGGTTTATATGAGTAGTTGGTGGTATAATTAAAAATCTCATAAAAATTGAGGTAAAATAGTAATGGGTGGTTTACTGTAATTTCAGTTTTTATGGGTGGTTATGTGAAAAGTAACACAATTTGTGGGTTCTTATGTGTAATTTACTCTATATTTTGTGTTTTTGTCTTTAGACACATTTGTATTTTTTGTTGTTGTCTATTGTGTACGTAGGACACTTTATATTATGAGGATATAGAAGAAAGAGAGAGTGCAGGAACTCCTCCAATAACCCAAACAATAAGAGCGGCTTTAGCCTTCTGGGTGAAAGAGTACATTGGCCACAACACCATTGAAGATAGAGAGCGAAGCTATGCCCAAACGGCACTCCATAGGCTCTCCCGCAACGAAAATATCGAGATCCTCGGAAACACAGAGGTCCCAAGACAAGCCATTTTGTCATTCCTTGTGTATCCAAACAGGAGTAAATTACAAGGCGAAAAGGGGATGAAGCCCCTCCATGGCCCATTCGTAGCGAAGCTCCTTAACGACTTGTTCGGGATCCAAGCCAGGGGAGGTTGTGCTTGCGCTGGACCCTATGCCCATAGCCTCCTCAACGTTGACAACCGCTGCTCCCTTGCCATTAGATCTTTTATCCAAAAGGTAACCATATATGCCATTCAAATATAAACTCTATAAAAATTTATTTAATGCTTTATTTTGTTTCATCACACTCCTTGAGACAGAGCTCACTCCTTGTGTCGCACCGAAGAATCATATGCAAAAATTATCTGTCTATAATTGTTTCATGATGCTCTTGATCAAACTACTCTATAAACAGTCTATGGTAGTAGTAAAAAAAATGCTACAAGATGAAAAACCGCTTCCTAAAGGCTAACATTGCGATGTTACAAATCATCGGTTTTTCAAACGTTTATTTTAATTAGGATATAAGTTATGTTTGATTTGTGGGAAGCATTAATAGTATACTAACACTGTGAACCAAAATAAGTACGTACCACATATGAAATATTCCCTTTTTTTTTTCTTTTTCTGAATAACAGGGCTACAATGGAGTGAAACCAGGATGGACGAGAATTAGCTTCCCATTTTATCTATCAAAAGAAGAGTTCATATATATCCTAGAAGCAATCGAGTTTGTTGCTGATTATGGCCAAAGGTTTCTACCATTATACCACCTCGACATGAAGACAGGGAGCTGGAGTTTCAAGTCAGATCCATGGGTAACGAATGTTTTGCACACATTCTACAAATGCAACAAGAACAACATAGGAAACAAGAAGGGCAAAAAAGATGAGCGCAGTTCTATGTTAGTTGCACCATTTGTGATTGAATTGGTATCTGATTCGTTTAAAGAACTTGACATGAAGGGGTCAGAAGTTATTGCTAAAGCAAGAAATGGTAAGGCTGTGAATTGTAAGATCAATGACGAGGATCCGGGTGAAATGGCTCAGAGTCTTCAACTATACAAGGATATGTCCATGTATTTGGCTGCTCTGCTCCCTGGCTTTCACAAGCAAGACAAATATCGTAATGATGTTAATCTCGACTTGCTCTTCATGGCGTAGCTTTCCTTTAAAACTTTACATTATACTCCATCCGTCTCAAAAAACAAGTCATTTTAGCAATGTGCACTAGTTTTAATAAAACACTCATCCATCAATCAACATCATCATTCCACTCACTTTTTTCATTAATTTTATTGTTTTTAAATACCCGCTATATTTTTTAACCAATCAAACTCTTTTAAAAAGTCAACAACACAAAAATCAATACAAATCATTACTACCCCCTACCTAGAAAACCTAAAACGACATGTATTTTGATACAACTCAACTACTCTAAAACGACATGTTTTTCGAGACGGAGGGAGTAGCTAACTAGAAACTTTACTTTCATTCTTTCTCAAGGATGAGTTATAATATTTAGGGTTAAAACACTCGTTGTATAATAATATATATATATGCTACAATGGAAACAATAAATTGCTCTCATATACATTTAATCAAACAAGGGATTTGCAAAAAAGCTCCATTAATATTTAGTGTTGTAATTCTAGCCAATCACACTGGGTGAGTGTTTGTGAGTTCGATATTAATATTGT
The DNA here is from genome assembly GCA_037127255.1 of Persicaria tinctoria. Classification (NCBI taxonomy): domain Eukaryota; kingdom Viridiplantae; phylum Streptophyta; class Magnoliopsida; order Caryophyllales; family Polygonaceae; genus Persicaria; species Persicaria tinctoria. The sequence goes on along the minus strand of JBANSL010000004.1, from coordinate 22,092,113 downwards.
TGATCGAGGTTAAACACAGTCTGAGGTTGTTATTATCGATCGAGGGTACAGAAAGCAACATTGTGTACGCAAGATTAAATTATAAAGTAGATTGGTTATTGAAACACATGGTTTATGAAAGTAATTAATACTACTCAAAAGTATTAATTTGGGCACTTAAATATAGCTTTAAAATGGCACTCAAAAGCAGGAGAACACACAAATATGTGACATTCCTATCCTTTCCAGTTCTCTCATAAACCACAGCAAATGGTGAGGATCCTCTAGTATGTTATCATGATGATCCATTATGTGATCCGTCTTCTCTTATTGGTTGAAAACAATTATAAAGAGCGTGGGTTATGAGAGAAGACGGATCTATGGGTACTACCCACAAGTCTTTTCCGGTGAGCCAATCCAGAATGGTTAATTAGGCTAATCCAATCAAGCGATATGGACCGGTTAAGGGAGCACGATTATGGACTAGAGGATCATAATCTCACAGCAAAGGGTTTTACTTTTACCCCATTTTGACATCCGTTAGAAATCAGGACTAAACTGACATATTGGGCGTGTTTGCCAACGGGATGTATTTTAGTGGATGTGCTGGATTTTAGTGTATTAAAGGGATGAGGATGAAAGAGATGGAGATTTTTTGGGAAATTTTTCCGTTTTCTGTTTGGTTGTATTTTGATTTTTTGGTGGATAGAGTAACGGGAAAAGCACAAATTACCCCACTTACCTGCATGAAAAGACCAAATTGTCCCCATCTTCGTACCCCTCTTCTAGGCCCCAACACTTTCGTTTTAGATGCTACAGCTTCATACTACTTTGATAGCCTCAAAAACTGCAATTTGTCTCAAAAACTGCAATTTGTGCATAACTTGCCAACATATTAGCTCATTGTAAAAAAAACAGGAAAAAACATGACAGCATCGAGAGATTAAAAATACAAGATCAGCCTATATATGAGAAGCATTTGCCTACCAGTTCCATTAACAAGGAATTTCAGAGCACCAAAGGTTTAGAAATATAGACACTCCGAACAATTGGTACACCAGCAACTATGATCGAAAACTATAAAATATAAATACGAAAAGCATTTGTGTTCGAGGTGAATTAACAGTTAATGTTAGAATCCAAGCGATTCAATAATCCTCCTTGGGGTTTGCCTTTCTCATTGATTGACTTATATAGTGGTACATAACTTGTACAATAAGTTAGGAGATATAAATATATATGCTATTACACCCCCGCAGTCGAAACGGGAGGAGAGCGAACAGTGAGACTGTCTCTAAAATCGAGAAATAATTGATGAGGCAAACCCTTGGTGAAGATGTCTGCATACTGGTATGCGGATGGTACGTGAAGAACCCTGACATGACCGAGCGCGACCTTCTCACGGAAAAAATGAATGTCAATCTCAACGTGTTTGGTGCGCTGATGTTGCACCGGGTTCGAGGCCAGATACGTAGCAGACACGTTATCAGTGTAGACCAGAGAGGCCCGAGATAGGGGGCAGTGTAATTCGAACAACAGATTTCGCAACCAAGTGCATTCGGCGACGACGTTGGCCACCCCACGGTACTCGGCCTCGGCGCTGGATTGGGAGATGACAGATTGCCGTTTGGCAGACCAGGAAATCAATGTGTCATGGAGAAAAACGCAGTAACCTGACGTGGAGCGGTGAGTATCTGGACATCCAGCCGAGTCGGTATCTGTGTAAGCTACATTGGATGGAGAGGACGCCGGATGGATAGTGATGCCCAAAGAGTGAGTGCCGTGAACATACCGAATGATGCGCTTGAGTGCGGGGAAATGGCCGTCCCTCGGATCATGCATGAACAAACAGATCTTTTGAACAACATAGGAGATGTTAAGACGAGTGAACGTCAGGTACCGAAGAGCACCTGCTAGGCTGCGATACAGGGTCGGATCTGACACTGGTTTTCCGGACTGAGCACTAAGCTTAGTGCCAGGGTCGACAGGAGTGACTGCAGGATTACAGCCGGTCATACCTGCACGTTCCACAATCTCACGGGCATACTACTCTTGTGACAGAAATAGGCCTGAGGATGTCCGGGTAGCAGCAACACCCAGAAAGAATGAGTGGGGGCCTAAATCAGACAGAGCAAATTCTCGGCCAAGCAAACTGATGATGTATGTCCTGAGGGAATCAGTGGAAGTAGTCAAGATAATATCATCCACATACACCAACAAATATGCAGTATGGGTGCCGCGGCGAAGGATGAACATCGAGGAATCCGAGAAACTGCTGTGAAACCCAATCTGAATCAAGAAAGATGCAAAGCGTTGGTACCAGGCACGCGGAGCTTGTTTGAGGCCGTATAGAGATTTCTTGAGGAGGCAGACATGCTTAGGTCGAGTCGGGTAGAAAAATCCTGGCGGTTGAAACATATATACGGTCTCATGAAGATGCCCATGGAGAAAAGCATTCTTCACATCCAACTGATGAATGGACCAAGACCGAGAGACCGCCAAGTGCAGAACCGTACGAACAGTGGCTGGTTTAACCACTAGGCTGAACGTTTCTCCGCAATCAATTTCGACTTTCTGAGATCGACCATTAGCCCGAGCCGAGCTTTGTAGTGTTCTAGAGAGCCATCAGATCACAGTTTGCGGCCAAACAACCACATACACCGAACCACATTCACCTCAGCCGGACGGGGTACCAATTCCCAAGTTCCATTACCAATAAGAGCCCGATATTCGGCAGTCATGGCTGCACACCAATTTGGGTCTAGCAGGGCTGATTTGTGGGATGTATGGAGGGGGGAAAGTGGTTGTTTATGTGAGGTGGTGGTACTGAGATCAAACAGGCGACGAGGCTGGACAATACCATCTTTGCTACGAGTGGTCATAGGGTGGATGTTGGTGGCGGTAGGGGCTGGTGGGGGTATCGGCGCCGGGGCTGGGGGTAAATTGACGGGAGCAGGGGGAGTGGGGTGGGCCGAGGTGTGCACTAGTGAGGGCGAGGGTGAGTGTGAGGATGCTTAGTGGGGTGATGTAGCGACCGGCGAGCCATGTATGAAATGCGAAAGGAGCGGGGAGACATCGTCATCAGTGTGACGGTCCTCAGGGGAGGTATATGTGGGCGAGGCAAAGGGAAAGACGGACTCGTCAAACGTGACATGGCGAGACACAATGAGTTTCCTGGTGGTGAGATCTAGGCAAATGTAGTCACGATGATTGTCAGGATACCCCAGAAACACACAGGCACTTGAGCGTGGTTGGAGTTTATGAGAGGTTTAAGCGGATAGATTTGGGTAGCAAAGACAACCGAACACTCGAAGGTGATCGAAACGAGGTGTCAAGAGATACAGAAGTTCAGTTGGGGACCTTTGTTTGAGAGTAGAAGAGGGAAGAATGTTTAGAAGATATGAAGCCACATTGAGGGAGAAAAGCCAAAGCCGAGGGGGCACAGAGGCATGACATGGAAGTGTGCGGACAACATTGTTGATGGTTCAGATTGTACGTTCTGCTTTTCCATTTTGAGGAGATGTGTATGGACATGAGAATCGAAAGGCAATCCCATGTTTTTGAAAAAAGGAATGAAAGTCATTGTTGTCAAATTCCTTCACGTTGTCACATTTGAAAGCTTTGATAGGACAGTTGAATTGGGTCCAGACATATTGATGAAATTGCACAAATTTGGTGTAGACTTGAGATTTGAATTTAAGTGGAAACACCCATAGGAAATTAGAGTAATCATCAATAAATAACAAATAATATTTATGACCAATAGAACTGACAATAAGAGATGTCCACACATCACTATGAATCAATTGAAACGGACTAATAGTAAAAGACCTAGAAGGATAAAATGGCAGACGGGTATGTTTCTCCAATTGACACGAGTGACAAAGAGAGGAAACATCCACTTTATTACAATGAGGTAAACAAAGGGTCCTAAGAAGATTGAAAATAGGTGCGCCTGGGTGACCACAACGAGCATGCCACACAGGAGCCGACACGACAGACAGAGACAGGGGACTTGACGGTGTGGTGATGGGGTAGAGCTCGCCGGAGCTAGTGCATCTCAGCCGATGAGTTCCCGTTTGAAGATCCTTCACAGAAAAAGCATACGTGTCAAATTCAACAGACACATTATTATCAATCGTGAACTGACGGATAGATATAAGGTTTTTGATAATATGGGGGGCAACCAGAACACGGCGCAGGTGGAGGGGATTGGTGATTGTGGGTAGGGTTGCTTGGCCAAAACCCAAGGTTTGTATGCGAGAACCATTACCGAGAATTACAGAAGGGGATGGCCTCTTAGAGTTGATGGATGAGAGCATACCTTGGTTATTGGTCATGTGTGAGGAGGCGCCAGTGTCCATGTACCATGAGTTGTCCGGCGGGTACAGAGTCATAGTGTTGAAAGACGCTGACAGATCAGATGGCGACATGAACCCTATGTAAGGATCTCCATATGCGGTGTTTTCCCGAGGAGTAGGCGGCTGAGGGGCAGCTCCGAGTATGCCTTGAGACGGAACGATCGAAAAGGGACATAGGTCGGGGTTCCAGCCCTGGAGTTGCCAAGGGGCCTGTTGCTGATGCTGCTGTAAGAAGCCAGGAACTTGCATCCATCCAAATGGTGTGCGCTGAAAGTGGACAACCCCTGATCCAGGGCCACGCCTACGACCACGGCCGCGCCCGCGGCCTCGATCGCCAGACGATTGCCGCCCTGAATTGTCGGACTGTGGGGGCGGCTGCGACGATTTTTCTGAAGGCGGTTCCGGCGGTGCGAGTGTTGCAGCGAGGGCTTTGGCATCAGCGGCAAGGGCGTCGCGCTTGTGACGACGCGTCTCCTCTAGTCGCACGATGGACCGAGCTTTGGTAAAGTCGGACAGGGGTGATGTTTGTGGGATGAAGATGCCTACTGTATCATACTCAGGCGTGAGGCCGGCGATCATCTAGATGACCATCTGTCGGTTGGAGAGGGCAGAATCGACGTTCTTTAACTGATCAGCGAGGTCCTTGAGATGCTGACAGTATTCGGAGACGGATGAGAAAGTATCCAATCGGTAACGGGAGAATTCGTTCTGCAAATATACAACACGAGATTCTTTGTTGTCTTAAAAGATGTTCTACAGCCTCGTCCATGCCGAGAGAGCGGTGGCGTCCGGTTCAAGGATGGCCAGAAGGGGATCCGACGAGATAGTTGCGTATATCCATTGAAGGATGATGGCGTCGAGTTGGTCCCAAAGATCATCATTGACGGACGCATGTCGGGGAACCGATGCATCAATGTGATCAAGCACCCGATGAGCCCGCGCTGCGACACGAAATAGGGCCGCCCAGGAGTTGTATTTGGTGTCGGAGGTTTCGAGAACAAGCGGGATGAGATGCTTGATGTTGGAGACGGCTAGGGCCGAGTGGAAGGGAGTTTTAGAAGGGGGAGGGGAGTCAGCAGTGTTGCCGGGTGTATTGCCGCCGTTGGGGTTGAGAACCTCGTCGGTGGCAGACATGGTGGGGCGAAAGAGGAGTGCCGAGGGGGAAGGCCGGTGGCTAGGGATGGGGTTTTGGGAGGAGCGGCGGTGGATGGATAGGAAAGATGAGCGATTAGGGTTTCAAGCTCGTGATACCATGTTAGAATCCAAGCGATTCAATAATCCCCCTTGGGGTTTGCCTTTCTCATTGATTGACTTATATAGTGGTACATGACTTGTACAATAAGTTAGGAAATATAAATATATATGCTATTAGTTAAAAAATACGTTCTTCCTCTTTTACTCTCTCAAAAAAATCACCAAAATTCTTCAATCAATTTCAAAAAAAAAATCCAACTCCAACGAATGAAATTTCCAATTGCAAGCAAATTTCCAGAGCCGAAGCTTGAGATCGAGGATAGAGGAATACGAATGTCCTCGAGCAAGCTTGAAAGCATGAAGGAGAATCCCGACGCCAACACGGACACCATAGGAGGGAAGGAAGGTCTGGCAAATGTTGCCGACGGTGTGCGCCAAACATGACTTGTCGGTGAAATCACAGGGAGGGCAAGGGATGGAGGACGAGCCGCCATGGTTGGAAGCTTGTTTCTTGCGGCGCTGGAGCTCCACCATGACTTCCCCTAGGCGCTCCTCAGCCTCACGGTGGTGGCGCTCGGCGGCGGCGTCGGAGGTGTCCAACGACGATTGCGGCCGGGGCTTTTCGCGGCATGGCGAAGACATTTCTCGATGCACCAACTGATGTTAGAAATGTTGCCTAAGATGTATGATTCAAGCTTGGTTGTAAGCTATGTTGCACGGACACGGACACTGACATGGGGACACGACATGATACATGATACAGACACGGGGAAACGACATTTTAAAAAATATAGGATACGACACGTCAGGGACACGACAACATAAATAATATGTTGTTTTAAAGGTCTAAATAAAACTAGTAGATATATTATCAATATATACTTATATAGGGAATGACATTCTATTTATAACTACAAAGTCACAGAAGGAAGGCAAGAAGTCTCTTGAGTTCGTGCCCAGACCCAGGCCCAAATGCCATCAGAACATGGAGAAGGGAAGGAAGTTGGTCAAACATCCATTTAAAATAGAAATCATGTGCAAATTACGTGCTATTTAAAATTTCATTTTCAATCACGTGACTTCACATGCCATCTTCTTCCTTAGGGTTACCACAAACTTCAGGCCGAACACAGTTCACATCTTCTCCGCCGCCTCAGATACGTTTCAGAGCCATCTACAGGCAGCCATGTGTCCGTTCCTTCCCGGTCTTCGACACTTTGACCGTTTCCGACACAGATCCATCGTGTCACAGCTGTGTCGCGTCGTATCACCGTGTTGTCCCGTGTAGGACACATAAAACGGTTGGCCCCGGTGTGTCCGTGCAACATAGGTTGTAAGTTGAAATTCTTTTTTTTTTTCAGTTGTGTCAAGTGTTTGTCATACTCGATTTTGAGTAAACCCATGTGATGTAGTCGATGTCGAGCACAGGGTGTAGGAGTTAGTATTTTAGCAGTTTCATCCTAGCTAAGCTAGTGGTGTAGTGGGCTTAGCTTTGCAGTTATGAGGTCGGTTACCAGGCTTGTAAGTGGTTTAGTATGTGTGTGTTTAGTTGAATCAATTAAGGTGGTTATTGGTTGTTCTTGGTTCCTTCTTCCACACCCGAAAGTTGTCCAATTGATAGAACACAGATTCAAGTATTTGTGTGTGATTTGTGTGTGTTGTGATTGTGGTCAATCCTGGTTCATTCTAACATTTGGTATCACAGGAGAGAGTAAAGATATCACTGGGTTTGAGTTCTTGGAATTGAGTGACATGAGAGTTAAACACAGGAAAACACATATGAGAGTTCATTGGTCAACAAGATGCAAAACAATGGAAGTGAAGGGGTTGGCAATCCTCAATTGCCAATCTTCAAGGGAGTGAACTACCACTTTTGGAGTTTAAAAATGACCACTTTTTTCAAATCACAAAAGGTGTGGAACCTTGTATACCAAGGGTTCGAAGATACAAATCCTCCAGAACCAGATCAACCATTGAGAGAAAAAAGGAAGAAAGACTCTAAGGCATTGTTCATGATCCAGAGTACCTTAGATGATGAAGTCTTTCCGAAGATAGATGCCTCCACAACTGCTCATGATGTTTGGGTAGTTTTAAAGCAAGAATACATGGGAGATGGAAGAGTTATCACAGTGAAGCTGCAGACCTTGAGGAAGAAGTTTGAGACTCTGGTCATGCAGGAGAAAGAAACAGTTCAAGTGTTCTTGTCTCGAGTATCAGGGATTGTCAACCATATGAGAACATATGGAGAGACTTTGAGCAGTGAAGCCATTGTGAGTAAGGTTTTGAGAAGCCTTACAAAGAGATATGACCATGTAGTTGCAGCCATTGAAGAATCTAAAGATCTGTCTGTGTATAGATTTGAGGAGTTGTCAAGCTCTTTGCAAGCTCATGAAGAAAGAATGAGCAGGACAAGTGAGCAAAAGAAAGAGAAGGTCTTCCAAGTGAAGGATGAAAATCAGAAAACCAAGTCGGATGGTTCATCAAGTAGGGGTGGCTTTAAAGGAGGTCACAAAGGAAGAGGCAACTATAGAGGTGGTCATAGAGGTCGAGGAGGAAGAGGTTATGGTAGAGGACAATACAATGGTTTAGGAGGAGGAAATGGAGGTGATCAAGGGAAGGAGCAGTGGAAGGATTCCAATAGGAATCAAGGAAATGATTTAAGGCAACAGAAAGGTGGAATCAGGTGTGACAGGAGGAAATTATCGTTGTTCCTATCAAAGTATAACTCAACCCTACAAACTAGTATAGTAAGCAAATATCCCATCTCATGCACCCTATAAACACAACACCCAAACACACCCGTAGTTCATGAGATCAACGTAGCGAAAATATTGAATCGCCAACACCTTCGAATCCAATCATCGGGTGGAAGAACAGAGGAACTAACCATTGATCGAGACACTAACCACATCCTATATCACTATGAAAGATCAGAGCGGGAGGAGCAATACCAGAGAATGGAATTCTCTGGAATTGTACGTGTCTTATGCTTTCTCTATGTTTGGTATCTCGCATAGAGAGGATTGGTCCTTTATGAAAATGAATTAATCTAGCATCCTTAACTGATAAAAATTATCCTTTGGGGGAACGAATCTTAATAAGAAAATATGTTCACATGCCAATTGGAACTAGTTAGACACGTGATTTCCTGATATATAAGCAGAGAATGTGCAGCTCATTTGTAGGGTTTTAGGATTGGGAAACTTCCCTTTGTTGCATCCGTTAGGGGTCCTTCCCTTTCTGGTTTTTTTTTATCAATGAAACTGTGCCTTGAATGCACTGATTTTTAGTCTTTGATTGCGGAAGTTTATTTTGATCTGTTGCTTACTTCAGCAACAACATTTTGTATTTGATTTCTTCACATGGTATCAGGGAGAAAGGTGAAGATTTCTAGCTCAAAGTTAAGTTTTAGAAATGAGAAGATGTTTCCAGGAAACAACAACAACAATGGAGAAGTTGAAGTCAGCAATCAAGGTAATCAGAGTGACCCTCTCTATTTGTCTATCTCTGATCATCCTGGAGTCCAACTAGTGGCTATTCCCTTTGATGGCTCGAATTTTGTTACCTGGAGTAGGGGAGTAACCATGGCTCTAGGTGCTAAGTGTAAAGTTGGCTTTGTGAATGAGAGTCGTGAGAGGCCAAAAGAAACATCTGCAAATTTTCAGAGATGGGTTAGAGCAGATTTTATGGTTAGATGTGGGATGTTGAATTCGATGAGTAAAGGAATAGCAGAGACTCTAATGTTTGTGGACTCATCAAAGTAACCGTGGGATGAGGTGATTGAAAGATACAGTCAGAACAATGCACCTCAGATTTTTCAACTTAAGAGGAAATCGAGTAATGTTTCTCAAGGAAGTATGAGTCTAGAGGATGTTTACAATACATTGAAGAGGTATGCAAGTGTGAATTGGTTAAGAAGTTTACTGAGATAGACTCTAAGAACAAGTTGATGTAGTTGCTTGCTAGTCTGAATGATGGGTATAAAGCTGCCAGGAACCAAATCCTTGCACAAGATCCTTTGCCTACATTAGCCAATGTAGTTTATCAGGATATTATGAAAAAGATGGCATAAAAGAGCAGCAGTGAGAACTCTTAAGCCAACTTTGTAGGTAAACTCTCATCTTCTGTTGATATTTTTGATCATATAGTGGGCAATGGTATTGAGTGGATTATTGACACAAGGGGCAACTGGTCATATGATGCCATATGGTTTTATATTTGGAACAAAATGCAGTTAAACAAACTTGTTCACATTGGTTTACCTGATGGGAATGTGAAAACAGTCAAGGAAATGGGAGAATCGCAACTCACAGATCATATGACTTTGAAGGATGTATTATTAGTGCCAGACTTTAAACATTGCCTTTTGTCAGTTGGAAAATTGCTAGATGATAATGAGTTAATAACAATCTTCACTCGGACATCTTGTTTTGTTCAGGACCCTAGAACTAAGAGAGTGTTGCTATCAGGAAGGATGAAACATGGAGTGTACAAGGTGTGGACATCAGATTAAGCTCAGAGCTGGATTGAGAAGAAAAGAGGTGATGAAGTCATGAATATCTCTCTCATCTTTTGTAATAAAGTTAGTAGTAGTCTAGACTTTAGTCATGCAAGACTTGGACATACTTCAGTTTCTAAAATGAGACATATTGATCAAGTTAGTCAGTTTGATTTTGATCAGTTTTACTATGAGACATGTGCCTTGTGTAAGCATCGCAGGCTACCCTTTGAAAGAAGTATTGCTAGAGGTGCAAAACCTTTTGATCTTATTCACATGGATCTTTGGGGTCCTTACAGTGTGTCCACTTACAATGGTTTTCAGTACTTCTTAAATGTGTTAGATGATTTCACCCGGGTAACCTGGATTTTTTTGCTCAAGTCTAGATTGCAGGTGTTCAAAACTATATGTGATTTTGTGGCGTATCCAAAAACACAGTTTGACTGTGTGATAAAATGCATAAGGACGGATAATGGAGGTGAATTTACCTCAAACCAGTGCCAAGAGTTATTTGGAACTATGTGTATTTTGCATCAGAAAAGTGTCCCATATACTCCTCAGCAGAATGGGAGAGTGGAAAGGAATCATAGGCAACTCATGGAGACAACCAGACATTGAGAATTCATGCACGATTGCCCTTAAAATTTTGGGGAGAGTGTGTGTTGTCTGCTACACACATCATTAATAAGCCCCCTGCTGAGGTGTTGGGATGAAAAACACCTTTTAAAGTATTATTTGGAAAGCCTGCCAGTTATAATGAATTAAAGGTCATAGGATGCATGTGTTATGCTCATGTGGCTCATCATAATAGAGACAAAATGCATGAAACAAGAAGTAAGTGCATACTCCTAAGCTACCTTCATGGACAAAAAGCTTACAAACTTTGGGATCTTGGATCCAAAGTTACATTCCACAGCAAGGATGTCATATTCTTTGAAGATGTATTACCTTTTAAGGAGGATTCAGAAAAGGTGAGAGAAAAGCCAGTGACACCAGTAAATGTTTTGCCCCTTGTCAATCCAGCAGAAGATATTTTTGCTCTAATTAATCAACATCTGTATGCTCCTATAATCAGTCAGGGCTCCCTGCAATTACATTCTCCTTTAGCAAGTCATGAATCTCAGGGATCAACTCAGCCTACTGAGATGTTACCATCAGTTGTTGCACACTCAGAAAGTGCTTACAGATCAGGGTCCTTGCCTACAGTTTCACAAGAGATTTTAAATGATGAGGTTGTGTTTCCTCCCTTGAGAAGATCCTCTAGACAGACTATGCAGTTGATAAGGCATGTTTCCAATAGGCATTATAGGTTAGTTTAGGTGCATTTCATTGTTATATAATCATGTTTTTGTGTTAATTAGATTAGCATTCATTTTGTGGAAAAGTTCGGAATCTACGCTATTTCGATGGTTTTATTTAGATTCGTAGATCTGAGGCAAAGAACACGAGGAACGGAGCTAAGTAAGGCTAAGGAGACACTTGGGAGAGCTTAAGGAAGAAGTCCCGAAGAGAATGGAACAACCCAAGGAGCAACGGAGAACGAAATCGAGGTCTAAGAGCGGAAACGAGGGCGAGTCACGAAAGCTGTCCGCTCAGCGAGCTGAACTTGTAACGCACTTTCCGGAGGCCTCGGATGTCCGATCGACGCATATGAGCATGCGTTGGAAAGCTCTTTCGAAGATCTACGTGATGGTGTTCTGTTGGATTTTCGCTGCCAGCGAATGCCTTTCCGCTGCAGCGAATCAAGTCAGCAACAACATGTGCGAGAAGGTGGTCGGCCTGAGCATGAGTCGCTGCCAGCGAATGGCATCTCGCTGCCAGCGACTGGAGTCACCGGAAGCATGTCCAGGAGCAGCATGACTCGCTGCCAGCGAAAGGAAACTCGCTGCCAGCGAATGGAGTCGCTGCCAACGGACGACCGGATTCGCTGCAGCGGATTTAAGCTCTCGCGGCAGCGAATGGAGACTCTCGCGGCAGCGGAAGGGTGGACTCGCGGAAGCGGAACCGAAGAAGCTGAAAATTTTCTAAGGCATGGACATTCGCTTCCAGCGAGTGTGGTAGCGAGTGTGGTAGCGAAAATCCAACAGGAGCTTGATTGAGGCCATTCGCTGCCAGCGGAAATTTTCGCTGCCAGCTGAATCCGACGCTGAGTTAAATTAGGAAAGTTCTATCTTTTATCTAGTTTGTTTAGGAAGCTTTTATCTTTTATCTATCTTTTACCTTATTTATGGAAGACATTAGGCTTATAAATAGGATGTTCTAGGGTTAGTTTAATTAATTCCAAGTAGAGAACTCACCATTAAAGAGAAGAAAAATTCCAAGTGGAGAAATCACCTTTGAAGAGAAGAAAGCTTAGGTAAGCCATGTTTGGCTAATTTTGTAGTTTCCGCCTACACTTTCAAGACTTGGTTGGTGGTTTGTGAGTTTCTAATTTAAGTTATTTTTCCTCTGTAATTCTTTCAACTTCTTTGTGTGATATTGATTATGTTATTGGTGTTATCTTGATTAGCTACCTTGATAATATTGATTTCATGCTAGGATTTAATACTTTCGTATTTGTGTTATTTCCGTAGTAGCACGCATAAGAATGTGGATTCCGTGTTTGAAACATGATTATGTAGGGAGTTGACATATATCTTAAACATTGATTTACCGTGTTTAATTGGTGTTATTTATATGCTCAAGTTCTTGGGACTATTTGCTATCTCTTTGTTAAATCTTGACCGTGTTAAGGTTGCATTGAGGTGTAAGGAATTAATTGGACTCGTAGGACTTTTAATCTACTTAAACCAAGACGAGAGGAATTCATAGGAAAAGATAATAACTTGAAAAGGATTCGATGACCAATAAAACCAACCAAAGTCGAGAACTTGTAGGTGGAAGCGCTTTTCTTCTATCCTTTATTTGCTTTTGTCAATATTATTTTATTTTATTCATAAAAGTCTTTTCTTTTATATTGATAAATACACAATATTTAGAAATACTTGATTCTCTTGGGTTCGACCCCTTACTTGCATACTATACTAGTTTGTTTGTTTGGGATTTATTTTTGGCGAGGTAAATCAACGACTTTTCCTGGTGTCACCAGCCTAGAAGGTTTCAAGATTATGTGAATCATACTCGTAGAAGATTTATCACAGTGAAGCTGCAGACCTTGAGGAAGAAGTTTGAGACTCTGGTCATGCAGGAGAAAGAAACAGTTCAAGTGTTCTTGTCTCGAGTATCAGGGATTGTCAACCATATGCGAACATATGGAGAGACTTTGAGCAGTGAAGCCATTGTGAGTAAGGTTTTGAGAAGCCTTACAAAGAGATATGACCATGTAGTTGCAGCCATTGAAGAATCTAAAGATCTGTCTGTGTACAGATTTGAGGAGTTGTCAAGCTCTTTGCAAGCTCATGAAGAAAGAATGAGCAGGACAAGTGAGCAAAAGGAAGAGAAGGTCTTCCAAGTGAAGGATGAAAATCAGAAAACCAAGTCGGATGGTTTATCAAGTAGCGGTGGCTTTAAAGGAGGTCACAAAGGAAGAGGCAACTATATAGGTGGTCATAGAGGTCGAGGAGGAAGAGGTTATGGTAGAGGACAATACAATGGTTTAGGAGGAGGAAATGGAGGTGATCAAGGGAAGGAGCAGTGGAAGGATTCCAACAGGAATCAAGGCAATGATTCAAGGCAACAGAAAGGTGGAATCATGTGTGACAGGAGGAAATTATCGTTGTTCCTATCAAAGTATAACTCAACCCTACAAACTAGTATAGTAAGTAAGTAAGAGGTCGATCCCACAGAGAATCAAGTATTCCTGAGCAATGTATATTTACCAATTAGTAGAAACGAGAGGTTTTGGTGATTGAAGAAAAAGAAACTATAAACAAGTTAATAGAGATAATAATTGAGAAAATAGTTCCATCTATAAATATCCACTTTAGTTTGGTTGATTGATCATCGATTCTTCTTCAAGTTCTCTTTTCATCCTATTATTGTTCCTGTCCTGATCTTGTGTAAATTACTAGTCGTACGAGTCCTAGTAATCCTTACTAATTAGATAACCCTAACACGGTCAAGATTTAACATAGTAGTAGCATTAAGATTAAGGATTAACCAGGATACATGCAACACCAAGCTATGAGTCAGCATTTAACATATAATTGATTCTCTACACACCAGTTTAGTCGTACGAGTCCTAAAAATGCATGATTGCTACTATAGATTAAGGTTCGCTGCGAGGAATTTACAAATAGCAATAATCTCAACTAGTTGTACGGGCTAGAAGAAATCAACAATATTCGCAAAAGAATCAATACGAATCAATAGGAATAGAACAAGAATAAAAATCTCACAATTTTATCAAACCAAAGCTTCAATTCATAGACGAAACGGAAGAGTTTAGCACTCAATGGCCATGGAGGCTCCCCTATAGGGTTATCTCAATTGATAATCTCCAAGTGCATAAACTAATGAATTAGATCCCAAAATAAAACCCTAAAACGTCCTTAAAAAGCCTCAAAACAGTCGGCCCAAATAATAATTCTAAAATCTAGTTAAAGAGATAAAAAAAAGTCCATTCAGCAAATTCGACGTTTCTGCAGAAGCCGCGGGGCAGCCAATCCAGGCCGCGGGGTGGGCAGACGATCAGCGAAATCATTCGTCACAGCTTCGGGCCGCGAGGTGGTTTGCTTGGCTGCAGGGCAGCTTTTAATGTTCACAACGATTTTTCCTCTTCGAATTTGATCTTGATGTCAACATAAAAGTTGAAGATCTCGGAAAGAGCTTTCAAACGAATGCTTATAATAGTCAATCGGAAAACCAAGGCCTCCAGAAAGTGCGAAACAAGTTCAACTTGTCTGGCGACAACTTCTGCTGACTTGTTCTTGACTTAGACTCTCTAACTTCGATTCCGCTCCCGGGCTCTTCACTTTTCCTCCTCCTCTTCACTCTTCATTCAACCATGAGCTTCCTCATTCCTCGTCGGATCCACATATACCTGAAATAATCCATAAAAGCATGTAGATTCCGACTACACCAACAAAACGAGCTAGTATAAATGCAAATCTATCTTAAACTATGCATTATGCACATCTAAATCATGCTAAATGCAACCCAATATGCCTACCTAAATGTATGCTATCAAATTCCCCCACACTTAAGCATTTGCTTGTCCTCAAGCAATTAAAACCAAAATCAAATCAACGCCCCACCGACAAGCAATCCATGTAATAACTTTGGTAAAACACTTAAAATCTCAAAATAGGAAAACAAAGATTGACAATTAACGTCATAACATGTGTAAGTGCAATCCAAGGAATACAGCAAGCATATTCATTCAACCTCACCAGGAAAATGTGTTTTCACTTTCGCTCATGTGTTTAGGGTTAAACATTCACGCTCAAACTCAACCCTTGAAAATTTAGCTACAACAAAATTGCGTCAGTGGTCTAAATCTCTACCGCTAGTGACTTCACATATAGGGTAAGGGTATGGAAAATATTTAGGTTATGTGGTGCTAAAACTCTGGGAAAAAGGGTAGGTAAACAACCAGAAAAATATCAACACCAAAACACATAATATACCATTCCAATAACACGTACTCCGTCACAATACAAATTCGCACACAATTTTCAAATATCTACACAAACTCATTCATTTTTTCTTTTCGTTATGATTTTTTTTCTTGACTTTTACCCCTAAGTGAATTTTATCCTCCTTAGGTCCCAAGTAATAAGCACATAAAAACCATCTCTATATAGTGCAAATGAATTACCCAATACAATTTCTCAACTCAAAGCAACTCCATCAACACATCAAGATATTCACCAATTCTTTTCCTAATTCCCGGATGGGTCAGGCTAATAATTGGCTAGGAAGATTATGTGGAGCTAACAAAATAGGCTTATAAGGCTCAAATTGGCTTCATGCAAAGGATAATGTGTACGGGTGGATAGAGTATAATATGGCTAAAACAAAATCAAGCCTCAATCATTTTAAGGTCACATGCAAAAATCATATAAATGCAGCCTCAGTAAAGATATTTAAACGCAATTTAAAGAGGAAGTAATCAAGGAGAGTATTCACACACACATAAACTAGAGGACATATATGTGTAGTCCCAATAAGGCCAAAGTAACTCACAAGGTCAAATTGTTAGAACTTCAATACCACTTAAATTCCAAAGACTATACATGCTCAATTATCTCATCAATCTTGTTCCCAAAAAGTCTATAAAACAATTCAAAAGTTTCAAACACTTCAAGCGAGTCATGGAGCACATGATAAGATAAATATAGAGGACATGTAGCATAGATGGAAAAATAAGACCTAAACTGTATGAAATGCATGATATTTTTGGATTTTTTTATAGCAAATGCAATATATGAGTAAAAATAAATATGAAAACATAAATAACCATGATATGCAAAATCTATTTATATGCAATGCAATCCCTCCCCCACACTTAAATCTTTCATTGTCCTCAATGAAAATTAAAGACAAAAAAATTATAAAAACACAAAGGAAGCGATAAATGGAATACTCACAATGTGGCAAAAAGGTGGATTTATGAACCTACATGGATGAACAAAGAGTAACTAGCAACATCCGTAGCCCGTGGCTTCATCTCGATCTCCAGTGTTAGGTTCCCATACCGAAAACGCCAAACACAAACTAACCTAGAACTAAATAAAAATGCTAAAAAATAACTAAACTCAAGATGAAAAAGATTATTACCTATCTTGGGTTGCCTCCCAAGCAGCGCCTTTCTTTTATGTCATTGGCATGACTTATTCTCAATCTCAATTCCTTTCCTATCAGACATTGTTAAGGCCCTCAATAGCCTATCATATTCTTGAGCACACATCTTACAAAAGACATAATAGCACAATAAATTGAAAGCATAAAATATTGAATTAAAAAACCCTTTAAATCTATCAAAGAGTCTAGCATGACTCTCTCCGGAAAGAATGTGATACCAACAACACAGTTCCGCTGGTGGCTTCTCAAAATAGCAGTCAAAAGGATCAACATAGTTACCATTAACATCAAAAGTGAAAAAGTTTAGCTTTATTACCTCTTGAATCCCAACAGATGGCTCTAGACCTAGTTCATCAATGGGCGAGCTCAGAATGGATGATGCAGATGGAGTAGGAGACACACCACATGTAACCTCATGCGTCAACTCATGAGATTCCAAGTCAGGAAACACTAGACCCTCTCCTCTATCGTCGACGGAACTCTCATTTTTTTCAAACGCGGCAAGCCATTCTTCCTATATTCAATAGGTCTCCATTACTCATGTGCTCAACAAGACTACGTGTTTCAGCATTCATCCCATCAAATATGCACACACACATTTCCCACATTTCATATTGATATTTTCTCGTCCTTTGCTCGATTTGTCCTGGTTCCGCTACTCCTTGACTTTGAACTTTCTGTAGTTGACTTTGAGCTTTTCGTCCTTTCTCTGAATTGCTGTTAAATGTCTCGATTTCTGCGAAATTAAACAGAAACTAGTGTAGACTCCATAATTTGGCAAATAAGCATAAACTACATAGAATATGTACTATTCTAACCCAAATGTATGAAATGCATGCAGAAATCGATATAAAAGTAAGTGTAAAACATGGAAAACTAGGCTCACCAGATTGTGGCATCACAGGTATGGGCATCTAAACATTCAAAGTTTGGAGATGCTCAACACAAAGTCAATGGTTCAAGGTCTACCTAGAGTGGATGAGCTAGATATGTGGAAGGATGTGTGTATGGAAAGTAATTGATGTGGGCATTTCCAAGTGGTGAAGCCTGGAGAGTAAGTGAATGCTTAGAGTTGGTTCATGCAGACCTCTGTGGACCCATGCAAACAGATTCAGTAGGAGGGAGCAAGTATTTCTTTCTCATCGCTGATGATTTCAGTAGGATGAGTTGGGTATATTTTTTGAAGTTAAAATCTGAAGCATTGGCGTGCTTCAAAAGGTTTAGAGCTCTCAAAGAAAAGCAATCAGGCAAGGTGGTGAAGACCTTAAGGACTAATAGAGAAGGTGAGTTTATGTCCTTTGAGTTCATGTCTTGGTGTTAAGAGAATGGCATCAGAAGAGAGCTAACAACACCCTATACACCAGAGCAAAATGGGGTGGCTGAGAAGAAGAACATAACTGTAGTTGAGATGGCCAGATGTATGCTAAAGGCAAGAAGGGTTCCAAATCAGTTCTGGTGTGAGGCAGTGGCTACAGCAGTATATGTTCTCAATATCTCTCCAACAAAAGAAGTTGAGAACAAGACTCCTTTTGAGGTATGGAGATAAAAGAAGCCATCTTTTGGCCATTTAAAGGTGTTTGGGTGTGTGGCCTATGCAATGGTGAATCTGAGATCAAAACTAGATGATAAAGCTGAGAAATGAATCTTCATTGGTTATGTAGTTCAGTCAAAAGCCTATAAATTGTATAACCCTGTGAGCAAGAAAACCATAGTAAGTAGAAATGTGGTTTTCAATGAAGAAGTGAGTTGGGATTGGGAGAAGCCATCAGAAGATCAAGGAGTTAGGGATGTAGTGCACATTGAAACCTCAAGTGCAGAGACTGGTGAGGAGAACATGTTCGAGGATGATGGTGATGATGATCAGAATGTGAATGCTCCTATGTCACCAGTGAATCAGTCTAGCTCGTCTAGCAGTCAACAGTTCTCTCCCTCAAATTCATCAAGTGAGACTCTTCCAAGAAGGTTCGGAACACTTGCAGACATTTATGCCAGTTGTGGATTGAAGTGGGTATTCAGGACCGAGTTCAATACAGATGGGAGTGTTGCAAAGCATAAGGTAAGGTTGGTTGCAAAAGGATATGCACAACTAGGGGTGGGCACGGGACGGGACGGGACGGGATTGAGCCGGGACGGGACTCGTCCTGCGAAATTTTTACGGGACGGGATCGACACGTTTTTTTCGGGACAGGATCGGGACGGGATGATGTCTGGACGGGACGGGATCGGGACGGGACGGGCCTTGTCCCGCATATAAAAATAATATAATAATAATAATATTATTATTATACTATTATTAATTCATACAATGATTGTATAATTAATTATAATGTTCAACATATTTGGCTACATTATCTTACTAGATCAGGACAGAAAGGAATTGAGACGAGATTCACTAGATATTGTCTCATTATCGATTGATAATTGGGAAGAATACCGTATTTAGCTATTTGCCTCTTGTAACTCTAAATGGGTATAATAATAATAATAATAATAATAATAATAATAATAATAATAATAATAATAATAATAATAATAATAATAATAACAACAACAACAACAACAACAACAACAACAACAACAACAACAACAACAACTATAACAACAACAACAATAACAATAATAATAATAATAATAATCCCACGTTATAATTAAAAATACAATAAAATAATATTACTTATTTTTATTGTTATTATTATAAAATAATTATACTTTACAAGAAAAAAATATAATATGATATAATAATATAATAATAATAATATTAATAATATTATATAATAATAATATTATTATTATTATAAATTGAAAATTATTATTATAGTTATAAATAATATTTGCTCAAATAATAATAATAATATTATTATAAACAAATATGATTATTATTATAAATGGAAGATTATGATTATAATTATAATTATAATATTTGCTCAAAATAATAATACTAATATATTATTATTATTATTATTGTTATTATTATTATTATTATTATTATATTATATTATATTATTATTATTATTATTATTATATGCGGGACGGGACGGGATTTGCGGGATCCCACCGGGATCGTCCCGCGTTTCGTCCCGCATAATTTTTGCGGGATGGGATCGGGACGGGATTCGCTATTTTGTCCTAAATCCCACCGGGATCGGGACGGAATCGGGACGGGACCGGGACGGGATCGGGATTTGCGGGATTTGTGTCCACCCCTATGCAAAACAGGAGGGAATTGATTTTAAAGAAACTTTCTCACTAGTGGTGAGGCTCGAGACAGTGAGAGTAGTGTTGGCTTTAACTGCTCAATGGAGGTTGAAGATATATCAGCTTGATGTAAAATCTGCATTTTTGAATGGAGATCTTCAAGAAGAAGTATATGTTGAACAACATATTGGTTTTGTGAAGGCTGGTGAAGAGAGCAAAGTGTTGAGGCTCAAGAAGGCACTGTATGGGTTGAAACAGGCCCCAAGGGCCTGGTAGAGCAGAATTGACTTTTTGTTTGAGAAGAGTGGGTTCAATTGAAGTGGGAATGGACCTACTTTGTATGTGAAGGGAAGAGGGAAGAAAGATTTCATAGTAGTGTGCCTTTATGTGGATGATATCATCTACTTCAGTTCTTCACAAAGGATGTTGAATGAGTTCAAGAAGTCCATGATGGAGGAATTTGAGAGGACAGACTTGAAAGAGTTAAAGTACTTTCTTAGTTTGGAAATAGTCAGAAGGAGGATGGAATTTATTTGTGCCATGAGAAGTATGCCAATGATCTTCTAAAGAAGTTCCATATGGAGGGGTGTGACATAGCTTACACACCCATGAATGCAAATGAAAAATTGCATAGAGATGATGGCATGGGACTAGATTTGCTGATGAAAGGATGTACAGGAGTCTAGTAAGTGGTTTGAATTATCCGGCACATATAAGACCTGATATCACTTATTGTATGAGTGTGGTGTCCAGGTTCATGCACAGTCCAACAAAGCAGCATATGGGTGCAGCCAGAAGGGTCCTTAAGTACATAGCAGGGACCTTGGACTATGACATTTGGTATGGAAGAAAAGAAGAGTTCAAGCTTCGGGGTTTTACAGACAGTGACAGTGACTAGGCAGGTTGCTTGGATGATAGGAAGAGCACCTCAGGGTCATTGTTTAGTTTCGGTACAGGAGCTGTAACATGGAGCTCAAAGAAGCAAGAGATAGTTTCTTTTTTTCATCCTCTGAGGCCGAGTATGTAGCTGCAGGAGCAACATCAAAGCAGTCCTTATGGTTGAAGAAATTGCTAGTGGATCTAGGGTGCAAGCAAGGTGGAGCAACTGAGCTATGGTGTGACAATAAATCTGCAATTTCTATGACAAAGAATCCTGCATTTCATGCAAAGACTAAGCATATTGAGAATCAGCACCATTTCATTCGAGAACTAGTTGGAAAGGAAGAGGTAGTGTTGATGTTCTGTGGCACCAATGCTCAGAGTGCAGATTTAATGAAAAAGGCACTCAGCATAGCAAAACATCAGTTCTTCATGGAGAGAATTGGAGTAAGGAAGCTTGAATCAAGGGGTGGTGTTAAAAATGTTGCCTAAGATGTATGATTCAAGCTTGGTTGTAAGAAAGACTTTGTGTGCTTTTCAAATTCTGTTTTTTCAGTTGTGTCAAGTGTTTGACATACTCGATTTCGAGTAAACCTATGTGTTGTAGTCGATGTCGAGCACATGGAGTAGGAGTTGTTTTTTAGCAGTTTTATCCACGCTAAGTTAGTGGTGTAGTGGGCTTAGCTTTGCAGTTATGGGGTCGGTTACCTGGCTTGTAAGTGGTTTAGTATGTGTGTGTTTTGTTGAATCAATTAAGGTGGTTATTGGTTATTCTTGGTTCCTTCTTCCACACCCAAAAGTTGTCCAATTGATAGAACAAATATTCAAGTATTTGTGTGTGATTTGTGTGTGTTGTGACTGTGGTCAATCCTGGTTCATTCTAACAACAGAGAGGGGGATGAGGTGGAAGCGATGGAGATGGGCTTCGCCTTTCGCAGATCCGTTTGGGGATCAGTTTCGCTGCAAATCCAAATGTGTTTGGAACGACTGCACTCATCTTCTGTGGTGCCGACACCGCCATTCTCTGCCTTGCCTTCGATAGGGAGATCCACGCCACTGCCCAACTCTTCACCAGACACAGTCGCCGCCTCCTCTGCAACAACTGCGATGACTCCCCGAGCACAACCTTAGTGCGGTTGTGGTAGTCGGTTGGCAAGGGCGGCGGCGGAGGATGAGTTAGAGGTGAGGGTTAGTGGTGGCGGTAGAGTGGGAGAAGAGAGAGATCGAGGAATGTGAAGCCCAAAGGGTAGAAAAAGGCATCTCCCTTTTCCTATCTAGTCCACCGATCGAAAATCCATATCCTTCCATCCCATAAATCCCTTGATTTTCACCCCTCCTATCCCACGCATCCATACACCCAAACACCTGGGCATGTTCTCCAAAGCAAATATCCCATCTCATGCACCCTATAAACACAACACCCAAACACACCCTTACTTCATGAGATCAACGTAGCGAAAATCTTGAATCGCCAGCACCTTGGAATCCAATCACCGGGTGGAAGAATAGAGGAACTAACCATTGATCGAGACACTAACCACATCCTATATCACTATGAAAGATCAGAGCGGGAGGAGCAATACCAGAGAATGGAATTCTCTGGAATTGTACGTGTATTATGCTTTCTCTATGTTTGGTATCTCGCATAGAGAGGATTGATCCTTTATGAAAATGAATTAATCTAGCATCCTTAACTGATAAAAATTATCCTTTGGGGGAACAAATCTTAATAAGAAAATATGCTCACATGCCAATTGGAACTAGTTAGACACGTGATTTCCTGATATATAAGAAGAGAATGTGCAGCTCATTTGTAGGGTTTTGGGATTGGGAAACTTCCCTTTGTTGCATCCGTTAGGGGTCCTTCCCTTTCTGGTTTTTTATCAATGAAACTGTGCCTTGAATGCACTGATTTTTAGTCTTTGATTGCGGAAGTTTATTTTGATCTGTTGCTTACTTCAGCAACAACATTTTGTATTTGATTTCTTCACATGGTATCAGGGAGAAAGGTGAAGATATCTAGCTCAAAGTTAAGTTTTAGAAATGAGAAGATGTTTCCAGGAAACAACAACAACAATGGAGAAGTTGAAGTCAGCAATCAAGGTAATCACAGTGACCCTCTCTATTTGTCTATCTCTGATCATCTTGGAGTCCAACTAGTGTCTATTCCCTTTGATGGCTCGAATTTTGTTACCTGGAGTAGGGGAGTAACCATGGCTCTAGGTGCTAAGTGTAAAGTTGGCTTTGTGAATGAGACTTGTGAGAGGCCAAAAGAAACATCTGCAAATTTTCAGAGATGGGTTAGAGCAGATTTTATGGTTAGATGTGGGATGTTGAATTCCATGAGTAAAGGAATAGCATAGACTCTAATGTTTGTGGACTCATCAAAGTAACCGTGGGATGAGGTGATTGAAAGATACAGTCAGAACAATGCACCTCAGATTTTTCAACTTAAGAGGAAATCGAGTAATGTTTCTCAAGGAAGTATGAGTTTAGAGGATGTTTACAATACATTGAAGAGGTATGCAAGTGTGAATTGGTTAAGAAGTTTACTGAGATAGACTCTAAGAACAAGTTGATGTAGTTGCTTGCTAGTCTGAATGATGGGTATAAAGCTGCCAGGAACCAAATCCTTGCACAAGATCCTTTGCCTACATCAACCAATGTAGTGTATCAGGATATTATGAAAAAGATGGCATAAAAGAGCAGCATTGAGAACTCTTATGCCAACTTTGTAGGTAAACTCTCATCTTCTGTTGATATTTTTGATCATATAGTGGGCAATGGTATTGAGTGGATTATTGACACAAGGGGCAACTGGTCATATGATGCCATATGGTTTTATATTTGGAACAAAATGCAGTTAAACAAACTTGTTCACATTGGTTTACCTGATGGGAATGTGAAAACAGTCAAGGAAATGGGAGAATCGCAACTCACAGATCATATGACTTTGAAGGATGTATTATTAGTGCCAGACTTTAAACATTGCCTTTTGTCAGTTGGAAAATTGCTAGATGATAATGAGTTAATAACAATCTTCACTCGGACATCTTGTTTTGTTCAGGACCCTAGAACTAAGAGAGTGTTGCTATCAGGAAGGAGGAAACATGGAGTGTACAAGGTGTGGACATCAGATCAGGCTCAGAGCTGGATTGAGAAGAAAAGAGGTGATGAAGTCATGAATATCTCTCTCATCTTTTGTAATAAAGTTAGTAGTAGTCTAGACTTTAGTCATGAAAGACTTGGACATACTTCAGTTTCTAAAATGAGACATATTGATCAAGTTAGTCAGTTTGATTTTGATCAGTTTTACTATGAGACATGTGCCTTGTGTAAGCATCGCAGGCTACCCTTTGAAAGAAGTATTGCTAGAGGTGCAAAACCTTTTGATCTTATTCACATGGATCTTTGGGGTCCTTACCGTGTGTCCACTTACAATGGTTTTTAGTACTTCTTAAATGTGTTAGATGATTTCACCCGGGTAACCTGGATTTTTTTGCTCAAGTCTAGATTGCAGGTGTTCAAAACTATATGTGATTTTGTGGCGTATCCAAAAACACAGTTTGACTGTGTGATAAAATGCATAAGGACAGATAATGGAGGTGAATTTACCTCAAACCAGTGCCAAGAGTTATTTGGAACTCTGTGTATTTTGCATCAGAAAAGTGTCCCATATACTCCTCAGCAGAATGGGAGAGTGGAAAAGAATCATAGGCAACTCATAGAGACAACCAGGCATTGAGAATTCATGCAGGATTGCCCTTAAAATTTTGGGGAGAGTGTGTGTTGTCTGCTACACACATCATTAATAAGCCCCCTGCTGAGGTGTTGGGATGGAAAACACCTTTTGAAGTATTATTTGGAAAGCCTGCCAGTTATAATGAATTAAAGGTCATAGGATGCATGTGTTATGCTCCTGTGGCTCATCATAATAGAGACAAAATGCATGAAACAAGAAGTAAGTGCATACTCCTAAGCTACCTTCATGGACATAAAGCTTACAAACTTTGGGATCTTGGATCCAAAGTTACATTCCACAACAAGGATGTCATATTCTTTGAAGATGTATTACCTTTTAAGGAGGATTCAGAAAAGTTGAGAGAAAAGCCAGTGACACCAGTAAATGTTTTGCCCCTTGTCAATCCAGCAGAAGATGTTTTTGCTCTAATTAATCAACATCTGTACGCTCCTATAATCAGTTAGGGCTCCCTGCAATTACATTCTCCTTTAGCAAGTCATGAATCTCAGGGATCAACTCGGCCTACTGAGATGTTACCATCAGTTGTTGCAGAGTCAGAAAGTGCTTACAGATCAGGGTCCTTGCCTACAGTTTCACAAGAGATTTTAAATGATGAGGTTGTGTTTCCTCCCTTGAGAAGATCCTCTAGACAGAATATGCAGCCTAGAAGGTTTCAAGATTATGTGAATCATACTCGTAGAAGAAATGAATCTTTCTCACAGAGTTTCCTAGCACCTTGCTTTGATGATCCACATATGGTGGACAAACTATTTGTCACATCATTTGCTAATATGGTGATGATACATGAGCCATCACATTACAAACAGGCTGTGAAAGAGAGGCATTGGGTGGATGTTATGAATCATGAGCTAAAAGCTCTGGAAACGAATCATACATTGGAACTCACTAAATTACCTCCTAGCAGGAAGGCAATAGGCAAAAAATGGGTTTATAAGATAAAATATGAACCTGATGGATCAGTTGAAAGATTTAAGGCAAGATTCGTTGTCAAAGGCTACAACCAGATCAAAGGGAAAGACTACAAACATACTTTCTCTCCAGTGGGAAAATTCAGTACATTGAGGATTCTCTTAGGAGTGGCAACTGCAAAGAGTTGGCCATTACATCAGTTGGATGTAAACAATGCATTCTTACATGGTTTTCTAGATGAAGAGGTGTACATGAAACTACCTGAATGATACAATTTGCAGAAGACAAATCTACTATGTAGGTTGAGGAAGTCTATCTATGGGCTTAAACAAGCCTCTAGACAATGGAATGTAGAGCTTTGTAAATTCCTTATCACTCTTGGTTACAATCAAAGTCTTGATGATTATTCTTTATTTGTGAGAATCATGCCTTCAGGAATGGCAGTGGCACTGGTATATGTTGATGATGTCTTACTCACATGATATGATGAATCTGGTATCGCCTTGACAAAGAGATATTTGGATGCAAAATTCACTATCAAGGATCTTGGCCTAGCCAGATACTTTTTGGGCCTTGAGATACTTAGAGACACTTCAAGGAATCACCTTCACCAAAGAAAATATGTCTTAGACATATTGGAAGATTGCAAAATGATGGAATGCTCACCTACCTCTTTTCCTCTCCCAAGAGGACTTAAACTCTCCACTGATACAGGAGACTTATTAGCAGACCCTGAAGTTTATAGAAGACTAGTTGGAAGATTGTTATTCCTAAAGTTGACGAGGCCAGACATCACTTATGCAGTGCAACATCTGAGCCAGTTTATGTATGAGCATAGGCAGCCTCATCTTGATGTTGCTATGCATGTGGTAAGGTACTTGAAAGGATCAGTGGCAGTGGGATTATTCTATCCTATAGTTTGTGATCTCTCCATCTCAACTTATTCAGATGCAGATTGTGGAGCTTGCCAGTTTAGTGCTAAATCTCTTACATGATATGGTGTGTTTATTGGAACATCTTTAGTCTCATGGAAGACAAAGAAACATACCATTGTGTCAAAGTCCTCATCTGAAGATTAATATAGAAGCATGTATGCTACCACCAGTGAATTGATTTGGGTGGATGAGATATTGCAGGCCTTGAAGATACAATCATGTCTTTCTATACCTTATTTTTGTGATAACAAAGCTGCAATTCATATTGCTGAAAACCTAGTTTTTCATGAATAGACTAAACACGTGAAGATAGACTGCCACTTCATCAGACAACATCTTATTGATGGTTTTGTGCAACCACAACATGTGATGAAATGCATTCAATTGGCTGACATCTTGACAAAGCCATTGGGTGCACAACAACATATCTATCTATATCTCAAGTTAGGCCTGGTTGGTTTCCAAAATAGTCCAACTTGAGGGGGGGGGGGGGGGGTGAAGATTATGATCTGCTCAAGATCACAATCCTTCATTTCCTATTTCTTCTTTGCACAATAAGCCTTATGTTTTTTTGTCCTTTTCTCATTATGATATTTTGGTTATTTCTACCTAGCTAAGGTCCTTATGTAATAAGCCAATTGGCACTAGCTAGACACGTGATTTTCTGCTATATAACAGAGAATGTGCAACTCGTGTAGGGTTTTGGGATTGGGAAACTTCCCTTTATTGCAGTTGTAAGGGTTCCTACCCTTTCCGGTTTTTGATCAATGAAACAGTGCCTTGAATTGAATGCACTGATTTTTAGTCTTTGATTGCTTAAGTTTATTTTGATTTGATTTCGTCACAAACGACTTATCATCGCCTGAATAATAGAGGCACAAGCTTGAAGCAGCCAGGTCAAATGAATTGGGGCACGAAGCCGACGGACATAGGAGATGTTCAAAATTAGAATAGTAGTGTCAAAAAAGAAAAAAAGAAGGCAAATCAACGATGATTGAAGACTTTAGCTCAGAAAAAGGGTAACATAAGGAGAAACTTAATTACACTCAGCAAGTGATGAAGTGAATGTTGAATTGGTACAATATATAGTGAATGTTCAAGCTTTCCTCTTACGAGCTTTTGGATTTACTACCACGAATTATGTGGTATTGAGCTCTAACCTTTTCAATGACCTTTATGATCAACAAGAACATGATCCTGTAAATGACCACCATTCCTAGCAGTATGGCAAGGTCTACCCATTTGGAGTATCCCATTTCGACTTGCCATACGCTACTCAAGATCTCATTCCCAGTGATCGTGGCTGAGCCACCCACTTGGTTGTTGGGGAAGATCAACCCTTCAAACTCATTCTTGTAAAACCCTTGATTAGCATACTTGTGGAATGCAATGTAGTACATTGGGTATCTCCAGAAAGGTTTTGGGAGGTCGTTTGGCAACCGAAAGAAGCCTCCATTGAGCATCATCACACCCTGTATTCCTGCCCCCGTTATGATCCCCATCAGGAAATCAGGCACGATGCTTGCAACGATCATCATCAGGCTTTCGACTACAAGCATGCACGTGAAAAGTAGCAGCACGAAGTAGATGAAGTGATCGAACGACCTCTGAAGGCCCACCAGGAAGTAAGCAATCGCTCCCGGGATAAGGGAGATCATGAACAAGTATGGGATGGATGAAAATGTGTTTCCAATTACGTATGCACCCACACCATAGTGTCCATTCAACCTCTCTCGTTGAAAAATCTGCCAATTTATATCCAGTTATATCATCAGTAAAGAGCAATATATATATATACAAGAATGAATAAAGCCATTTTTATTTGTATGAACCTTGAGTTCTTCAACAAAAGAAGGGAAGCCTCCGATGGCCATGAACGTCAAGAAAGCTGCCACGAACATAAGCATCGCCCCTCTGGCCTGAATTGAGCCGTAAGAGTGGCCAATATTGTAGAATATAGTACCAACGCATAGACAAAGAGCGATATAGACTGCAAGGCGAAGCCAGTAGTAGCCAAGGTCTCTGTACATGTTCACAAAGGACCTCTTGGTTAGTACAAAGCTCTGGGATAACGAGCTTGCTTTGTTCCCCTTCTTCTCTTGCAATGCATTTCCTTCCTGCAAATCAATCACCGAAACAAAATTATGCTTCCTGCAAAATATGCAAGTCTTGGTAAATATGGAAACAAATTAAGGTAACCAAATTAACCTGTTGATGATATATCGCTGATACACGCTCTTCCACTTGCTTACAAGTTATTGAGCCTTTGTATGATTTAACAAGAATGTTAATGGCCTCTTCTGTGCTTGCAACAACGCCTTCTTTGAATCCTTGCTCAATGTCCTATTTCATTATCATGCCAAAGCCATCAATTCCAACTTATATGCATATATATAATATATATTGAAATATAGCTAATATATGAAGATAGAGTACTCTTCAACTACCTTCTCGAAGTCATTGTTGATGATCCTAAGGTAATGATCCGAAGGGTTTCTCAAGCTTGGGCATGGGAATCCACTCAATGCGAACAACTTCACATAACAAATTAAACAGAAATAGTCAATGAGGATTTCCCTTTCAAAATAGAAAACACGATTACTAGATCATAAGCTAGCACAATTACCTCATTTGCAGCAGAAGTAGGGCCGAAATAGACGAGTTTACCATACGCAAGGAGGCAAAGATTTTGAAAGAGCTCAAAGACTTCGCTGCTAGGCTGATGGATGGACGCCAAGACGGTCATCTGGTGCTTGCGAGCCAGCTTGATGATGCGGTCCATCACATGGTAGGATGCTGCGCTGTCAAGGCCGCTGGTGGGCTCGTCGAGGAAGAGGAGCTTCGGCCTCGTCAAGATCTCAATGCAGATGCTGACCCTCCTCTTCTGGCCGCCGCTGATCCCTTTGACGCTCCACCCTCCGATCCTCGTGTGCATCGCATCTTGCAACCCCATCTCTCGTATCGCATCGTCAGCCCACTTGGCTTTGTCGGAAGTGGTCATGGTGCTCGGCAGCTGCAGCTGCGCCGAGTAGTGCACTGCTTCCCGTACCGTCAAGGTAGTCATCAATGTATCTTCTTGTGTAACGTACGCCTGATTAACTCCATCAATTGAAGGTCATATTAAAATCCTTTTAACCGTTGTCCTAAATCAAGAATATAATTGGTTAACGAACATACCGAAGTTCCATAAGCTAGAGCTTGCTTGCGACCATTGACGAGGGTTTCTCCTGTCTGTCTTGCTTTTAAACTCAGCCTCCCTGTAGAAATCACAAGATTTGTCAAACAATTTTCTATAAAAGAATATCTCACTGTCTTATATATTAAGCTTGGTTTGTTCAAATTCAGTCTGTCATACCTGCTAAAGCATCGAGAAGGGTAGACTTGCCGCAACCGGAGGGACCCATTATCGCCAAAACTTCCCCTGGCTCGGCGTAGCCCGTCACCCCTTCCAATATGGGCCGCTGCCCTCCGCCGACCGGCACCGACACTGACAAATCCTTCCATGTAAGCAACACGCCGTCGCTGGCTGATCCATCAAACGACGTTGACCTTCCGATCCCAGCAGTGAGAGCAACCTCCTCAACGCGGGGTAAATCGTAGACGGCGGTGGAATTGGTACTGACGCTGAAGGGGAAGTGTTTGTTGAAGCTGGAAGATCCCATTCGGCCCGGATCGCCTACATTCATATCTTTGCTCTCTGTGGGTCTCAATGGGCTTTGACTCGGACTCCATCTCGGCACCTGCACGTTGTTAGTATTGCTCTCCATTGTTTGATTGATCTATCGATCGATGTTTGGGGAATTTATTTATATAGACTTGCCGGCGGCCCCTTGATTTTAATGAAGGTAACACAAATACGCGCTAATGATTTAATATAACGATAAATTTCAGTAGACATGACAAATAATGGAACATTGTTCCGAAAGTGGTGTGAACAGAGAAAATATTGTCAAAGTCAAATCTATTCGACCTGCGACGAATGTTCGTATTGTACTCCATTCATTGGCTTTAGTAGTACAGTGAAGACTTGGTCATATAGATATACTAATTAATTGACTACGCTCCAAACAAAATGAGTAATAACTACTTCATAGTTGACAACTTGACATAGCTCACGGCCGCCTATATGGAAATTCATGTTGAGATATACATTCATGTTGAAAACAAAATTCGACCTGATAATTTTGATAGCATGCATTTAGGTAGGCATAATAGGTTGCATTTAGCTTATTTAAGATGCATTTCATCCATGATTTGATTACAATTTGCATATTTGCTCTCTATGTTGGTGGAATCGGAATCTACACGTTTTTATTGATTATTTCAGGTAATCGTGGATCCGAGGAGGAGACATGGGTTGATAACGCATTGGATGAGAATGTCTAGTGGATCGAAGAAGCTTACATGAAGATCTCAAGAGGTCCTGAGAAGAAGAAGCGAACCTAAACGAAGAACAAGTCTGCAGAAGTTGTCGCCAGACATGCTGAACTTGTTTTGCACTTTCTGGAGGCCTCGGTTGTCCGATCGACTATTATGACCATGCGTTGGAAAGCTCTTTCAGAGGGCTACAACTTTCATGTTGACGTCGAGAGCTGATTCAAGACGGAATTTCCGTGAAAGACCAATGCAGCGCCCGCCGCATGGGTTGCCGCGCCCGCCGCTGCGCCCGCCGCCAGGGACGGTATTCATGCTGCGCCCGCCGCATGGGTTGCCGCGCCCGCCGCTGCGCCCGCCGCCAGGGACGGTATTCATGCTGCGCCCGCCGCATGGTTTGCCGCGCCCGCCGCTGCGCCCGCCGCACGTACTGTCGCGCGCCGTTTTGATGGAAAAAACCCTAGTTTCTAATTTATTCACTTTGAGGCCGACTTGGATGCTTTTAATTAGGCCTTTTATGTTATTTTTCATGAAAAAACTTCTATTCTATTATTACGTTCTATCAGACAATTGGAGAGAGAGCGATGTTCGCCATGGGCGACTAAACTCTCTTCGTTCTACTTGCAATTTGAAGCTTTGTTTGGATTGATTGTGAGTTTCTGAATCTTGTTCCTTATTTCCTATATTGAATGTTTCAACTTCTTTGTGCTTAATTAATTATTGATTTGTTCTATCTTGTCTGGCCAACTTGTTAGATCAATTCAATTGCTAGGGTTTTGTAGATTCCTGGTTGCGAACCTTAACCCAAGTAGCAAACTTGTTCCTTTAGGGCTGGTTGAACTATTTGAATGAGTAGGAAGTTGAATGTGTTGAAAAATCCCTCTTTAGGGACTGCAAATACCTTGGTTAATCTCTGAACTTAAAGCTATCAATTGGGTTAAATCCTTCTTTAGGGATTGTTCGATTGATAAGGGTTGCTAGGACTGGTTGGACTAGTAACTATATTAGGTCGGGACAAGGGCATTCATAGGAAGACTAAAAGGACAAGAGGAAGTTACAATATCAGTTCAACCAAATAAAGTGGATAGTTGTAGGTAGAGCGATCTTCTCTAAATTGCTTTGCATTAATTTGTTTATAGTTTATTTTGTTTTTGTTCTTATTTCAATCACCCAAAAACCCCCCTTTCACTAATTGGTAAATACACATTGCAAAGGAATACTTGATTCTCTGTGGGATCGACCTCTTACTTGCTTGCTATACTAGTTTGTAGGTTTGAGTTTTATTTTGATACGGTTTATGCGACTGAAAACCGCTCATCAAATTGGCGCCGTTGCCGGGGAATCAAGTTTATTTTTTTGTTTTGTGTATTTATTGATTTTTGTGCATATATCTGACCCGTTGGGAACCTATCTTACGGTTCACAACGCCCTAGCTACTAACTTTTTAAGATGTTGAGATTAGCGCAGTTTGAAGGTGAGAACTTTCACCAATACTTCACTAGATTGCATGAGTATGTTGACAACCTTGGTTCATGGGGTTATCAATTCAGCATCCGAGATATGATTATGTGCATAATTGATGGGATGACTGTTGCGACGCGAGCGCTTGCTGAGCACCTGAGTAACGGAGGCCTGAAGCGGTTAGGAGGATTGTCGGGGTTGTGGGATTTTTTCTGTTATATGGATTACCATGTTGCACAAGAAGAATTGCTCACCATGTCTCCTCCGCCAATGGAGAACTCTGTCACATACCTGGAGGATCCATTCCATAGCCTTACACAGAGGTTGCAAGAGCATGCTGAGACTCCTGAGAGTAGTAAGAACTTGGAGAATCAGTTGAACAAACTCATTCAAATTTTAAGTGCAAAACGTGAGAAGGAAAGGGGCTTAGAAGAAGGAGTTGAAGTCATAACGGAGGGTGAAATTTTTGAGGAGCGGCAACCGTCGCAGGAGGGCCGCGATCACCGTACTGCTACGAATGAGCCCCCATCGACTTCCCTTGATTTTGAGAAACCCACCCCACCACCCCTTGAGTCTTTCAAGGATGAAAGAATGGAAGATCCTATCGACATCATTACACTTAGTTCATTCCCTCCTATGTGGTTTCAACATGACAATGACATGCCGAATGAGGAGGAATTGGTTGCAGACAACGATAGTTTCTTAGATGATGGAGGAGATGGTCTAGTGCTTCCTGGCTTGGAATCTCATGAGTCGACGCATGAGGTTACATGTGATGTGTCTCCTACTCCATCTGCACCATCCATTCTGATCTCGCCTATTGATGAACCAGGTCTAGAGCCATCAGCTGAGGCTAAAGAGGTAATAAAGGTAAACTTTTGCAATTTTGAAGTTAATGGTGTATATGTTGATCCTTTTGACTGCTATTTTGAGAAGCCACCAGCGGAACTGTGTTGGTGGTATCATATTCCTTCTACAGAGAGTCATACTAGACTATTTGATAGATTGAAAGGGTTCTTGAGTTCCGCATTTTATGCTTTCAATTTATTGTGCTATGATGTGCTTTGCAAGATGTGTGCACAGGAATATGATATGTTACTGAGGGCCTTGACAATGTCTGAGAAATAAGGTCTTGAGATTGAGAATAAGTCAAGACAATGACATTAAAGAAAGGCGCTTCTCGGGAGGCAACCCGAGGTAAGTTTTAGTTATTTCAATTCCTAGTTAGCTAGTTTTCTTTAACCCGACGCGCGCAATGCTCAGATCCGACCTATATCGCCCCTTCCACCACATTGTGAGTATTTCATTCATCTCTTTCTCTATGTTTTTATTTTTTTGTTGTCTTTTATGTTTCGTTGAGGACAATGAAAGGTTTAAGTGTGGGGGAGGGATTGCATTGCATATATATAGAATTTGCATATCATGTTTACTTATGATATCATGTTTACTTATGTTATCATGTTTATTTATGTTGTCATGTTTATTTTTATTCATATACTGCATATGAAAAAAATCCAAAAATATCACGCATTGCATTTAAGTGTTATTAAATACCCATCTGACTTAGTTTGTCCTCTATTTTAAATTTCAAGCATGATTCATAAAAATCCCATGGAGTTCTGGATGTTTTGATTTTTGTCTGTATTTGATTTTTGTGGAACATGAGCTAGCAAATATAATTGAGCATGTATGATTGAGCTAAAGTATGATTGAAATCCTAAAAACATGACCCTTTGAGGATGTTTGGCCTTATTTGAATTCTTTTGCTCAGTTGTGTGAATTACTCTCCTAGTGTTGCTACCTCTTGGCGTTGACTGCAGTATCTATTTCTAAAGACCGACTCACATGGTTGTTGCTTGCGGAGTTTATGTTTATATTTTGAGTTTATTATTTGAATTTTATGCATATCTAGTAAATAAGGTGGCAATGGTTGATGCACTGAGTAACCGGGTCTACGCATGACACCCATGGGTATGATTCGCGCAAAAAGGTGTTGAAAACTATCCACTAGGAAAGAAGCTTGATCATTGAGTAACCAGGTTCATTCATGACACCCATGTTTGCAACTTGCGTCAAAAGGTGTTCGAGTGGACTTCATATTAGTAAGTTGAGGTGTTGATAGACCGGGGCCATTCATGACACCCATGTTTGCGCTTCGCGTAAGGAAAGCACCAAGACAAGAAAAAAAAAAGAGAAAAGAAAACCAAAGAAAAAGAAAAAAAAGTGTCACATTTTATTTAGTTTTCTTTATTGTGTCCCGCAAGTAATGACATTTCGGTAGATATTTGGTGATATGGTGGTCAATGTCTATGAGCTTAGTGCATTTTGGATTGAGTAGAGAGTTGTACCTTAAAGCCTAAACACATGAGTGAAACACATATTTCTGGTGAGGCTGGATGATGTCTACTTCTAAGCTTTGATCACTATAATACATGCTATGACATTTGTTTGTTTGGTTTATGTTTTCACCTGCTGTGATGTTGCTTTTTGATGAGGTTGAAACTTGAAGGGATTTCCTGTGGGATACATTGATTCATGTTCATTCTATCATTGCTTGAGGACAAGCAAAGGTTAAGTGTGGGGGAGTTTGATAGCATGCATTTAGGTAGGCATAATAGGTTGCATTTAGCTTATTTAAGATGCATTTCATCCATGATTTGATTACAATTTGCATATTTGCTCTCTATGTTGGTGGAATCGGAATCTACACGTTTTTATTGATTATTTCAGGTAATCGTGGATCCGAGGAGGAGACATGGGTTGATAACGCATTGGATGAGAATGTCTAGTGGATCGAAGAAGCTTACATGAAGATCTCAAGAGGTCCTGAGAAGAAGAAGCGAACCTAAACGAAGAACAAGTCTGCAGAAGTTGTCGCCAGACATGCTGAACTTGTTTTGCACTTTCTGGAGGCCTCGGTTGTCCGATCGACTATTATGACCATGCGTTGGAAAGCTCTTTCAGAGGGCTACAACTTTCATGTTGACGTCGAGAGCTGATTCAAGACGGAATTTCCGTGAAAGACCAATGCAGCGCCCGCCGCATGGGTTGCCGCGCCCGCCGCTGCGCCCGCCGCCAGGGACGGTATTCATGCTGCGCCCGCCGCATGGGTTGCCGCGCCCGCCGCTGCGCCCGCCGCCAGGGACGGTATTCATGCTGCGCCCGCCGCATGGTTTGCCGCGCCCGCCGCCGCGCCCGCCGCAGCGCCCGCCGCTGCGCCCGCCGCACGTACTGTCGCGCGCCGTTTTGATGGAAAAAACCCTAGTTTCTAATTTATTCACTTTGAGGCCGACTTGGATGCTTTTAATTAGGCCTTTTATGTTATTTTTCATGAAAAACTTCTATTCTATTATTACGTTCTATCAGACAATTGGAGAGAGAGCGATGTTCGCCATGGGCGACTAAACTCTCTTCGTTCTACTTGCAATTTGAAGCTTTGTTTGGATTGATTGTGAGTTTCTGAATCTTGTTCCTTATTTCCTATATTGAATGTTTCAACTTCTTTGTGCTTAATTAATTATTGATTTGTTCTATCTTGTCTGGCCTACTTGTTAGATCAATTCAATTGCTAGGGTTTTGTAGATTCCTGGTTGCGAACCTTAACCCAAGTAGCAAACTTGTTCCTTTAGGGCTGGTTGAACTATTTGAATGAGTAGGAAGTTGAATGTGTTGTTAAATCCCTCTTTAGGGACTGCAAATACCTTGGTTAATCTCTGAACTTAAAGCTATCAATTGGGTTAAATCCTTCTTTAGGGACTGTTCGATTGATAAGGGTTGCTAGGACTGGTTGGACTAGTAACTATATTAGGTCGGGACAAGGGCATTCATAGGAAGACTAAAAGGACAAGAGGAAGTTACAATATCAGTTCAACCAAATAAAGCGGATAGTTGTAGGTAGAGCGATCTTCTCTAAATTGCTTTGCATTAATTTGTTTATAGTTTATTTTGTTTTTGTTCTTATTTCAATCACCCAAAAACCCCCCTTTCACTAATTGGTAAATACACATTGCAAAGGAATACTTGATTCTCTGTGGGATCGACCTCTTACTTGCTTGCTATACTAGTTTGTAGGTTTGAGTTTTATTTTGATACGGTTTATGCGACTGAAAACCGCTCATCAAATTTGAACGATGTTTTCGTGATTTTGGAGAGAAAGAGGTGAGTTGAAGAAGATGAATGTGAATCTGTATTTCGTCAAAATCAATTCAAGAAGTTTACAATCTGAGGCTTATATAGCAAAAGAAGTGGGCCGTCCTTCTCACAATTAGGCCTAGTCCAACAATACATGATAAGAAAGAAATAGGCCCAAACTCAAATCTGTATTCTAACATTTGTATTCTAACACCCCCTCTCAAGACGGAGACGATGAAGAAACGACTCCGATCTTGCGCAGTAAAGGCCGAAGATGAGCTCCAGGGATATTCTTTGTGAGGAAATCAGCTAGCTGAGCGTGAGATGGAACATGGTCAAGTGTAACCAGGCCCTCAAGAACCTTCTCGCGAGCGTAATGGTAGTCCAATTCTATGTGTTTAGTACGCTCATGAAACACTAGGTTGCGAGCAATGTACATAGCAGCTTGGTTATCACACTTGATTGGCACTGGAATAATGTCGGGAACATCAAACTCATGAAGAAGGCGAGTAATCCAGGCCAGCTCAGTGCAAACTCGACGAATGGATCGATATTCTGCTTCAGCAGAAGAAAGAGACACAACTTGTTGTTTCTTAGACTTCCATGAGAGTAAACAAGGCCCCAAAAACACTAAGTAACCACTGACAGATCGTCGAGAATACGGGCAACTCGCCCAATTTGCATCACAGTAGGCTCGAAGAACCAAATTGGAACTCTTTGTCAACAAAAGGCCTTTTGAAGAAGTCCCTTTCAGATACCTAAGCACATGAAGGGCAACATTCATATGAGGGACACGAGGGGAATGCAAAAATTGGCTTAAGAATTGGACTGTGAAAGCAAGGTCTGGCCGTGTATGCACAAGGAAGTTGAGCTTCCCTATAAGCCTTCGATAAGAAGTAGGTTCATCAATTAATGGACCATCATCTGGAGACAACTGTAGGTGAGGTTCCAGCGGGCAGACTACAGGAGTACCAGTACAAGGGAAATCAAGGAAGATGTCATTAATAAAACATTGCTGACTAAGCAACGGACCACCAGAAACCTTGACAAACTCAATGCCCCAAAAGAAGCTGAGTGATCCCAGATCCTTGATACGAAATTCAGAGTCCAAAAATGCTTTGAGAGAATGCATTTCATGATGATCACTTCCTGTAATCAAAATGTCATCCACATAGACAGCAATGTATGTGGCCAAACCTTTCCTCTTGAAGTAGAAAAGAGAGGGATCATTCTTAGACAAAACATAACCTCTTTTGATCAAAGCAAGGGACAAGCGAGCATACCACTGCCTGGATGCCTGCTTAAGCTCGTATAAAGATTCCTTAAGAAGACAGGCTTGGTTATGACCTTGAACAACCAATCCTGAAGGTATCTTCATATATACTTCTTCATCTAAATTACCATGCAAGAATGCATTGTTGACGTCAAGCTGCAACACATCCCAATCTCTCTGCAAAGCCACTGTGACCAATGCTCGGACTGTGGTCATTTTGACCACTGGTGAGAAAGTTTCAGTGTAATCTACCCCCTCTTTCTGTGTAAACCCCTTGGCTACTAATCGAGCTTTATACCTCTCAATACTCACATCAGCTTTTCTTTTAACTTTATACACCCATTTGCAACTAATAGTGCGCTTTCCCTTAGGTAAAGTGACAATATCCCAAGTTATGTTAGCATCCAGTGCCTTGAACTCATCTGTCATAGCAGTCTGCCAGACATCATACTTACAAGCTTCCTGGAAAGTGAGAGGCTCGTGATC
Organism: Persicaria tinctoria; assembly: GCA_037127255.1. Taxonomy (NCBI): domain Eukaryota; kingdom Viridiplantae; phylum Streptophyta; class Magnoliopsida; order Caryophyllales; family Polygonaceae; genus Persicaria; species Persicaria tinctoria. The sequence continues at coordinate 22,053,931 of JBANSL010000004.1, read as the reverse complement.
AGGAAGAGAGGAGATAGGAGATATAGCTGAGGGGAAATCATAAGTAGAAGTGATGGTGTGGAAGCAAACACCAAACTCTGTGCAACTAGAACACACATAATCTGTAAGGTAAGCAGGGGGCTGATGATCTCTAGTGGAACGTCGAAGAGGAAGTTGTTGATGGCTCTCAGTGAGATGAGGAGGGGCAGGCTCCACCAAATCATCATCAACAACCAAAGGAGAGGGTGGAGGGGTGACAGTAAAGGATGGAACACCAGTCTCAGAAGCTGGAGAAAGGGATTTATAAGGGAAAACATTTTCATGTAAAACCACATCTCTTGAGACAAATACTCCCTTAGTCTCCAAATTATACAACTTAAAGCCTTTTTGTCCACCAGGATAACCAAGCAAAATGCATGGAGAAGCCCTATTAGAAAACTTGTCTCTTCCCTGAGACAAAGTTGATGCAAAGCACATACACCCAAAACACCTCAAGTAATCATAGCTAGGAGCAATCCCATAGAGCAACTCATAAGGTGACTGCATTTTCAACAATTTGCTAGGCAATTTGTCGATGATATGTACTGCAGTCAAGATACTATCCCCCCAAAATTTCTTGGGAAGATTAGATTCAAATAACAAACTCCTAGCAACCTCCAGAATATGTCTATGTTTGCGCTAAACTACACCATTTTGATGTGGTGTGGCAGCACAAGATCTATGATGAATAATCCCTTTGTCAAGAATAAACTGGTAGTGTTCATGACTACTTCCCAATTCAAAAGCATTATCAGATCTGATAGCACAGATCTGCTTACCAAATTGCCTCTCAGAAAAGGCAATGAACTGTTTAATCACAGTGAAGGCACTTGCCTTATTAGCTAGGAGATGCACCCATGTATTTCGAGTAAAATCATCTACTATTGTCAAAAAATACCTATAGTTATCATAGGTAGGCACACGATATGGTCCCCAAACATCCACATGTATTAAAGCAAATGCATCAACAGTTTTTATAGAACTCAATGGGAAAGGCATTCGAGCTTGCCTAGCTCTTGCACAAACATCACATGTCTTTAAAGAGGAATGAGAAGTATTAGTCATTACAACCCCAGGCATCTTGCAAAGCCTGTGAGGAGGGAGGTGGCCTAACCTCATGTGCCAAACTGAAGCATCCACTGCAGAAGACACTTTATTTGAATGAGCAGCAAACTGAGTAGCAAACTGAGCAGCAACCTGAGCAGGAGGACTGCATCCCAAGACAAATAGATCCTTAACCATGTCTCCAAGCTTCATAGGGCTCTTCATAGAAGGAGCCTGCAAATAGCAACCTCTAGCAGTGAATAAGACGAAAGCATTGAGTTCCCTGATAATTTTGCCCACCGATATCAAATTGCAGACAAAATTTGGAACAAACAAGACATTTTGCAGTGTAAGGCCCGGCAAAATCTCAATAGTGCCTGCCTTAGTGATCTGTGTCATTTCTCCAGTAGGCAATGTGATCTTGAAAGGCTTAGATAGATCAAAAGTACTGAGAGATAGTCTGATATCACTACACATATGACCACTAGCTCCACTGTCAATAATCCACACAAGACCATTAAGAACCTGTGTTGAAAGCATCATACCTGAGAAACCAGCAAAATCATCACCACTAGGCTCCTTTCCATGAGGAGAAGATGAGCCTGAAGACTGTAATAAAGCCACCAATTGAGCTATTTGATCACTAGAGAAATCTGGCTTCTGAACTTGTGACACCGATCCTGCAAATCTCCTATCAGTGTTCTCTTTCCTTTCTCTGTTAGCATTGGAGTTGGAAGGGTTGGTGTTGGTGCTGTAACCAGGAGGGAAGCCAATAATAAAGAAGCACCGATCAACTGTATGATTGGTTTTCTTACAGTTGGTGCAGAATAATGGTTTTCTATCCCCTCTTCCCTTCTCAAAACTACCTTTCTCAACACCATTTCTATAATTCCCAATCTGAGATGAATTGTAGCTAGTGTTGGCACTAGATCCGGAACCTGGAGCCCTAGAACTGGTCTGATTGGACTGAGATTTAACGTGCATAGAAACTCCATCACTGGATCCAGCACTAGCACTCGGATTCCCCTCCCTTTGGTGTTCTTCTTGCTCAATCAAAAAATATACTCGATCTATATCAGGAAGGGGATCCATCAATAGAATTGTTCCCCTCATCGATTTATACGACTCATTTAGCCCCATCAAAAGCTGAATAACTTTCTGATCCTCACTAGATTTCGAAGTATAATCAACATATCCACACTTACAACCACAAGCACAACCAGTCATAGTCTTCATACTATCTAATTCATCCCAAATCGATTTGACTTTAGTGAAATAGGATGAAAATGAGCTTGTACCTTGCACTGTGGTGTTCCATTCCTACTGCTTAGCATACAGTTGCGTTCCTCCGGTTTTGTTGAAGCGAGATTCCAGCTGACGCCAGATCGCATGAGCGGTAGTGTTATAGATAACACTTCACTTGATCTCGGGGCTAAGGCTATTAACGATCCATGATATAACCATATCATTGCATCTCTCCCACAAAATCAGCTTAGAAGAATCAGAACTCGGCTTGACGATCTTCCCAGTGATAAATCCAGTTTTGTTCTTAGCTGACAAAGCTATTCGAACTGAGCGTCTCCATTCTCCGAAACCTTTGCCATCGAAGGCAGGTGTGACCAAAATCAAGCCAGGATGATCACTAGGATGAATGAAATAGGGATCGTTTGGATCAATTTTTTCTGTTTTCATTTCTTCACTCATGGCGGGAAGAAAAAAATGCAGAAATCGAAATACGTCAGATCGAAAGCAATCACAGCAAATAGGAGCTGGAAAACAAAACGAGCACCGCTCAAATCATCAGATCTAGCTCTGATACCATGTTGGAAACAAAATTCGACCTGAGAATTTGAACGATGTTTTCGTGATTTTGGAGAGAAAGAGGTGAGTTGAAGAAGATGAATGTGAATCTGTATTTCGTCAAAATCAATTCCAGAAGTTTACAATTTGAGGCTTATATAGCAAAAGAAGTGGGCCGACCTTCTCACAATTAGGCCTAGTCCAACAATACATCATAAGAAAGAAATAGGCCCAAACTCAAATATGTATTCTAACATCTGTATTCTAACAAAATGAGTAATAACTACTTCATAGTTGACAACTTGACATGGCTCACGGCCGCCTATATGGAAATTCATGTTGAGATATACATTCATGTTTAACTCTAGTGTATAAAGAGTGAGGGTTCAGGTTAATTTGGTGCACTACATTGTATGGGATTACATCTCTTATAACCGAATTCAGTACACCATATATAAGGTGTCAATTGCAATGTAACGGTGATACAATATACACAATACAAATCATCTGTTCTTCATCCAAGCTCTAAATGACGTTTTCCCCCGATCTCCCATCTTCCTCCTAACTCTGTCGGTGTTAAGCTAGTTGGTGGATCATCCACAGCTTTAACATGGTATCAGAGCAAATCGGCGATTTTGAGGTCCGACGCACCGATGATTGTGTAGATTATATGAGTGACCTATATTTACATCACTCAGATCACCCCAACTACATCCTTTCTACGAGATTGCTCGATGGCCGGAATTTCAGTCACTGGAAGCGCTCCGTCGAGGTCTCGCTCTTGCCGAAGAATAAGATGGGATTCGTTACTGGCACATGTCTTCGTCCAGCTACAGATCAGCTCCTTCAGCAACACTGGGATCGATGCAATCACATGGTAATTTCTTGGTTGTTTCATTCAGTAGAGAAAGATATAGCTGAATCTGTTATATATTGTAGATCTGCTGTCCAGATCTGGAAACAATTGGAATCTAGGTTTGGGGGAGTGAATCGAACTCGTTTGTATCAAGTTCTAAAGGATATTGCTGCTCTAGACCAAGGAAATCTTAGTATTGCTGATTATTTTACTAAATTTAAAAGGTTATGGGATGAGTATGCACTTTTGGTGGAAATAGAGATATGTGATTGTGGTTCAAACCTTGCTGTGACAAGGATGATTGAGAATCAGCAGGTTATTCAATTTTTAATGGGACTCAATGAGCTTTATAGTAATGCTCGAGGAAACATTCTCATGATGACTCCTCCTCCTAATCTCGATGAGACTTATCGATTTGCTATTCAAGAGGAACAACATCGAGGTATGAGTAAAAGTGCTTCATCTGGTTCAGAGAATGTTGCATTCTCTTCTCAATTCAAAGGAGGAGTCTCATGTCCTAAGAAACCCTCATATTGTGATCATTGTAAGGTCACTGGTCATACCATGGACAAGTGCTGGAAAGTTCATGGTTATCCAACGAATTCAAGCTCAGGATTGTACTGTGATCATTGCAAAACAGGCGGGCATTCCATGGAAAAATGCTGGAAGCTTCATGGTTTTCCTTCTCTTTCTAGCAATGGATTTGGACCTTCATCAAGTATGACTGGAGCTACTAGACCTAGACCGTTCTGCACACATTGTAAGAGCCTTGGTCACCTGGTTGACAAGTGCTGGAAGTTGCATGGATATCCCACATATTTGCCTTGTAAAGGAAAGAAAACTGCAGCTACAATATCATCATCATCTCCATCCATTTCTCAAGAGTAGTACCAGCAATTGCTTTCCTTGTTGCAGCGCCATGAAGTCTCTGAGTCCACTGCTATGTTAGCTGGTAAGAATACATGTCTCTTTTCTTCATTGTTTAGCTCTTCTTGGATACTTGACAGTGGTGCCACAAATCACATGTCCCCTAATCCACATTTGTTCAAAACTTTGATCCCTTTATCTAAGCCATCCTCAATCACTATCCTAAACAATAAGAAAGCTGACATTACCGCTGTTGGAAGTGTGATTTTATCTCCACAGATTTCTCTGAATGATGTTCTGCTTGTGCTTGATTTTCATTTCAATTTGCTTTCCATTCGAAAGCTTTCTATTGACCTTTGCTCTAATATGTAGTTTACCCCTACCTCGTGCATCATTCAGGGCCCTTTGATGAAGAAACCACTGGTAATTGGAAGTGATGAGTGAGGACTATACGTTGCACACACACCTTATGAGTTGGTGCATTTGCCTTTCTCTCAAATTAAGCATATTAATTCTTCCATGAATGTTTCTCCATCCAGTATTTGTCAAGTTTGTCCACATGTTAAGTTACACAGGCAGTCTTTTCCTCTTTGGGATCATAAATCATTGGCTACCTTTGATCTTGTGTTTTTTGATACATGGGGTCCCTATAAGTGCAGCACACACAATGGTTTCAGGTTTTTCTTAACTGTGGTGGATGACTTTACCAAATGTACATGGATTTTCCTTATGGCTTCCAAAACCAATACCTTGTCCATGATCAAGCGTTTTGTTTCCATTGTCCAAACTCAGTTCAACATCTCTATCAAAGCTATGAGGTATGATAATGCTGCTGAGTATCTTGATCATCCCATGAAGGATTTCTTTGCATCTCATGGCATCATCCATCAAACAAGTTGTGTTGAGTCTCCTCAGCAAAATGGTGTGGTCGAGAGGAAACATAAACATTTATTGGAGATTGCCCGAGCTTTGAAAATTCAGTCTAACCTTCCTCTGTGCTACTAGGGGGAATGCATTTTAACTGCCACATATTTGATCAACCGATCCCCTTTGCCCGTCCTTTCAAATAAATCTCCATATGAGCTATTATTCCTTAAACCTCCATCATATTCTCACCTACACGTCTTTGGCTGCTTGTGCTATGTGAGTACCTTGAGAAGAGGTCGTGAAACGTTCTCACCTGATCACACTTGGAAGGAATTGATTTTCATGAAACGTTCTCACCTGTTGTCAAGATGACAACCATCCGAACAATCATTGTTGTTGCTGCTTCTCATGAGTGGATAATGCACCAGATGGACATCAACAATGCATTTCTCCATGGAGATTTGTATGAGGATGTGTATATGAAGTCGCTAGAAGGTTTCCATGTTGCTCTTGGATTGGTTTGCAAGTTGCAAAAGTCTCTATATGGCTTCAAACAAGCCAGTCGTCAGTGGTTCTTCAAGCTCACTAGTGCTCTTCTCTCCTTGAAATTCATCCAATCTAAATTGGACTATTTCCTCTTCATCAAGAAAGATGCTGGTCAGATCAATATTGTGGCAGTGTATGTTGATGATCTCTTAGTTACTGGATCAGATTCTTCTAAAATCTCTCGTCTCAAGGCCTTTCTTGATCTTCATTTCAGTATTAAAGACTTGGGAATTTTGCATTATTTTCTGGGATTAGAGGTATCTTACAGTCCCCGTGGTGTTCACCTTTCCCAACATAAGTTCAATAAGGAGGTACTCCAAGATTCTTTTCCCACAAATATTCGTCCTGTCTACACTCCTTTACCACAGAACCTTCGTCTTGTTCCTACCCAGGGTGAGCTCATTGATGATGTATCCTATTACAGGAAAATGGTGGGAAAGTAGAACTTTCTTACTAACACAAGACATGATCTTTGCTTTGCGGTTCAAAGTCTCAGTCAATTTATGCAGTCTCCCAGGACCTCACATTTGGATGCCTTGCATCACACAATCAGATATCTAGCATGGTCTCTTCATCATGGCATTACTCTTAATGGTTTTGAGACACCAAGAATTGTTGCTTTCACATATTCAGACTGGGCATCTTGTGCTTTTAATAGACGATCAATCACTAGTTTCATTATTTTGCTAGGGGACTCTCCTATTAGTTGGAAATCAAAGAAACAAGGTGTGGTTTCTCGTAGTTCTACTGAGGCTGAGTATAGAGCCATGGATCAGACTGCTGCAGAGATAACTTGGTTGGTTCGTATTCTTGAGGAACTTTGCATTGCTCATGTTAAACCCATTACCATGTTTTGTGATAATCAGTCGACTATTCACCTAGCTAAGAACCCAGTCTTTCATGAGCGCTCTAAGCACATAGAAATCGATTGCCACTTGTCTCGAGAGAAGGTCATGGATGGTCTCATTGATCTTTATCATGTTCCCACTGCATCTCAGTTAGCTGATGTTCTTACTAAGGTTTTACCTTCTCATCAACAGAACCTTCTCTTGTCCAAACTTGGGTTGTCATCACCCCAAGTTTGAGGGGGGGGGGGGGGGGGGGGGGGTGTTGAGATATACATTCATGTTTAACTCTAGTGTATAAAGAGTGAGGGTTCGGGTTAATTTGGTGCACTACATTGTATGGGATTACATCCCTTATAACCGGATTTTGTACACCATATATAAGGTGTCAATTGCCATGTAACAGTGATACAATATACACAATACAAATCATCTGTTCTTCATCCAAGCTCTCAATGACGTTTTCCTCTGATCTTCCATCTTCCTCCTAACTTTGTCTCTGTTAAGCTAGCTGGTGGATCATCCACAACTTTGACAATTCAAATTACATCTATGAATTCACATATTTAAATGCGCTCAAAATTGGATACGTACGGACACAAATTACTCGTTCTAAAGAAAATACACTATCTATAAAACTCAAAACTAATTAAAATTACTTAAATCTATTAAAAAATATTCTCACCAACAATTCAATATTTTGAGATTTGGTAACAACTAACAAAGTATCTCGACTATTTTTTCCTATCATAAATCAAGCCAAAATATTGACATGATATTTGTCAAATGATATTTTTTTCAACTAATAGATCAGATGATAACGCAGGAAGTTGTAACAAAAAAAAAGATGGAAATGTGGTTTAAAGTTGATGGTCTAGTTTCTCGTTTTTCTTTACTCGAGTTTCATGTCATAACTTCGTAGGAAAAATTCTAGATGGGATAAACCTCCTCCTAATTTGTACAAACTTAACTTCGATGGTTCAAAACAGGCCTATAGAAAGGCTTCGTTTGGTTTTGTTATTAGAGACCAAGATGCTCATCCAATCGCTTTTGAAGGGAGGCTTATGCGATGGTAAGCCTACGATCTTCGCAGAGGCCCTTGGCATTCACAACATTCTTTTACGTGCAAAATTATTAAGGATTCATAACATCATCATAGAGGGAGATAACTTATCGATCAGTTATCGATGCCCTGCTCGGAGATTGGAAATGCCCTTTGAATATTGAAATTCTGATTTCTCACATTAAGCACTTATTTGATCTTCTTTAATACAATTTCCAATCGTCATATTTTCAAGGAAGCGAATACGATTATAAACATGATTGCGCTTCTGGCTTACTATATCTCTGTCGACTGGGATTTGATGTATATGACTCAGAGCTCAAGGTTCTTGTTCGCAAGGATGTGTTAGATTAGGATTAGATCATATACACTCTCGGAATTGGTCGGGTATTAAATAGTTAACAAATGTTACCTACCCAGATTTAGAGCAAGCCCAACAACTGTGGTAAAAAAAATCTCTAAAATAGAGATTAAAATATCAAAATATCTATAAAAAACAAATTCACTCCAACTCCAACATGTTCTCTATTTTATAGATTTATACATTTATCAAAGACTATAATAAATAAATGCATTTATTAAAGATATTTAACTCTACATTTCTAAAAACTTCATTTAAACTTAATTCTCACATTTAGCCTCACATTTGTTGTATATCTTACCCATCATCTTCCGCGGCATATTAAATTTTTTTATCATTATTATATTCTCACATGATATTTTTTTTAAAAAAAAACTCTAGTGGTAAATTTGATATTTATTTCTAAAAGTTATTAATATTAAATTTGGATTGTTACTATAAAAGTTATCATTAAATTAGATAAAATATTACTCAAATGTAATCTTATTATTTTCAATTGGTAAATATATATTTTATTACAAATTAGGTTGGTGATTGGTCATATATGATTAATTAATTAAATTAATTAACTAATAAGGTGTACTTTATAATTTATAAAAATAAAATCATTCCAATATGAGTTATGAGTTCAAGTGAATATTTTTTGAAGTAAAAATTTTATAGACTAATTTTTTAATGTGAATTTTATAGCATTAAATTGGATGAAATTAATTATGCTATTTTATTTATAAAATTTAACATAGAATTATGATGTTTTGTTTATCTATCTATATTGATTTAACAAAATTAACTTATATATTACATCAAATCATATCAATTTTTTTATTAAGTTTAAAAATAATTATATTTTTAGTACTAGTATGTATGAAATTGTATATTTTTTTATATATTATGGGCGAAAATGTGGGGTTGTGTCATTAAATTCTATATAGTGATAATTGAAAATTAAATTATAAAGATTAACTTCTTTTCCTATAAATATAGAGATTTTTTTTTTCTCTCTCCATCCATTTCTCTATTTTAGAGATGAGTTTGGATAAGATGTAAAATGGTAAGAAAAACTAACCGAAAAAGCTGAGGAAGTAAAAGAAGGATAGGAGCTACTGCATAGAAAAAATATATAATAAGTTATATCAGAAAACAAAAGAGATGTGTAAAGATATACTAAGAATACTATCAGCCAAATAAAGTCAAAGTAAGGCAAATAATGGGACCATGAGATTCACCTTATGCTGCCAAAATCAAAATCAAAATAGAAATAGAAAACATCTTGAATTTGATAAACAGTTAGACTAGAATTAGTGTAAAGCCTACAAATTCATGTCCTTTTTTAGATTGACCAAGATATATCATTTTTAAGCCTTTTAATCTGCTTATTAAAGATGAGTACATATTTTGGGACTTCATGGAACCAGTGGAAAGAGATTAAGAGAAAACCATAGTCAGTCAATCCTTTAATTCATAATTCATACAAAAATAACGAGTCTCTTCTTTTTCGTAATATATGTGAAAACAAATTCATAAAAAAATAATGAAATCCTTAATTTCAAAACCTAAAAGTAAAGCAAAAAGTATGGAAACTAACGTAGTTTCAATTTCACAGTAGCAACAACAAATCATTAATTCCCTAATTTTAAAACCTAAGAGGGAAAAATGGAAAGGTGATGAATCTGAACAAAAGAAATCAATAAATCGAGAAAAGGCGGTGGTTCCGAACGACGGAGAGAGACCTGTTAATGAGGTTCAAGGTTTTTTTACAGTAGCCACCTCCGCTCCAGCATAGCTACCTTCGTCCATCTGCAAAATGAACAAAAGAAATGAAGAATAGTTCAAGGTCTTTTTACAGATTTGGATGATAGAGAGAATGAGACCTATTAAGGAGGAAGATGAAGAGGCAGTAGTTTTGAACGATGGAGGGCGGAGGAGAAGAGAACCGAGAGAGAGAGTTTTCTCGGAGGAGGCGCGGAGGTGCTCTATTGTTGTGTTCCCTATGTGCGACGGCCGGACTGGGGGCTGCTCGAAGGAGAGCATCAAGAGGCGCCTGATGATGCCCTGGAAAATAGCTGAAGAATCGAGTACTTAATGTAAATAATAATAAGACAAATACTCTAGAAGGGGGTTGAATAGAGTATGGAAGATTTTCGCAAAGCCTTTCTGCAGTGGCAACTTCAAGGCCTCTAAACTGGATCTAAAGGTATTGAACTGGACTTCCAAGGTCTTGAAAGCGTTCCAGAAAGCTGTTTGTTTCTACGGGCCTGTTAAGCTACGAAAATAAAATGTTAATTATAAGTGCGGAATATAATATAAAGAAAACGTGAATTGTTAACGAAGTTCGGCTGTAACCAGCCTACGTCTCCGCCTAGGGTTATCCAACCCGTAGGATTCAAACAACTGTTATTTCACTTCTTATGGATCCTATATACAACCGAGAAGATCTTTCCTTCTTCTAAACTCTCGAAGCGTCACCCGCTCCTATCTAGTCAACTCAAATCCCTTAGAGTCCTAGATACAATTTAGAAGAACTAACCTTCTCGTAGCCTCACTCGCTACTATCTAGCCAACCCAAATGCTCGTGAAATAATAGCCATAACCACACCAACGCGTGTATACGTTTGAGTATAGGGATACTCTTAGTATAACGAGAATGATTTATCCTATAATGCTCAGATTTTTTCTTCTCTCCCAACTATAAATAAAAGCAATTATAAATTTACAACGAGGGAGAGAAAGAAAATAAATAAGCTTGAATATGATCGTTTTGGCTTTGAAGTACTTGGTTGAATGATGTGCTTGTGTTGTGTGTTTTTCTTCACCACTTGCTCTCGTCTTTTATAAGCGTAGGAGCCAAATTGTTGCCGTTTGAAATCCTGGATTTTTACTCCACCAAATCTGATTTTTGGTTGCAAAAAATCAGCTCTTTAAATTCAAACGTTGGAAGCCAATTTAAATTTCTTCTCCCTTTGAATTTGAATAATCCTTCCACAAAATCAGCCCACTTTCAACAAACTCTTCCAACCGTATAAAGCCCTGCAAATCTTTGATTTGAACTTGTGCCAAGGTTAATACCAATAAAAGAATATATTCAAATCAAAGCTTATCCACCAACTAAAACCAAATCTTTCGGCTTAAGAAAATCCAATATAAAAAATGAATTTATGTTAAACTAAATTTGTATAAATCAAATATGATTTTGAAAACCAATTTAAAAACAATTAGAAAATCTATATATAACTTTAAAAGAGAAGACTTTGCTGGGGTGTTTTACTCTCCTTTAATTTAGCTAATTTAACAAATTTATTTTTTTCTACTTCTTTTATTTTTTTTCCCCAACCCTCCTTTCCCTTCCTAAATCGGCCTAGGGTTCCACTTCTCATGGTCACTGCCTCCGAAGATCTCCTGGCTTCTCACGCTTCGGCGCTTCGCCACTGCGGGCCCACCCTCGCCGCTTCCTCCCCGCCCACCATCGCCGCCTCAATCGCTCCCGCAACATAGATAGAGATCTCACACGCTTCGGCGCTTCGCCACTGCGCGCCCCCCCTCACCGCTTCATCCCCGCCCACCCTCGCCTTCCTCCCTGCCCACCCTCGCCGCTTCCTCCCCGCCCACCCTCGCCTTCTCAATCGCTCCTGCAACATAGATAGAGATCTCACAGAGCAAGATAGAGAAGGCGTCTTCAACTTGCCTCCATGAAGATGAAGATGGTGTCCCTCCCACCCATCACTCTCCGCGAGATCTCCTTGCTCTGTATGCTATCTCGTGATCCTCCTATTATTAGTTACGTTCTTCAAATTTCATATTCTCTGATTCTCAATTTCTACTTGCTTTCGATCTCTTGCCTGAACGGTTACTTAACTCGAATTTTTTTTATTCACGGGATTGCAATTTATTGATTTTTGAATCTTCTTGACCTACAAACCCTAAAATTTGTGCTTACATTGATGGATGTTAAAACAGGACAGAGGGAAATACCGTCCTCTACTTGGTTTTTGAGTACATGGAACCCGATCCAAGGAAATTCATTCGAAGTTTCGGTAAAACTGGGGATTCCATTCCATCTTCAACCATTAAGGTTTTTGCCCCAAATTTCAAACCCTTATTTCATTGCTATTGTTGGGATATGTTGTGTGGTTGGTTGATAGTTGATACCCATGCCTATTTCTGTTTTGTTCTTTTTGACATTATATTTCATAATGCTTGCTTAATGAAAATATATCCTTAAAGAATTGACTAGGTTGAATAGTGAAGATATAATATTCAAGTTATCTCTAGGATGTTGATAATTGATGGTTGTAATTGTCTTTTGTTTCTTCAATTTAGCATTACTGTAAACCTTCTTACTGCAATAAAAATCTCTTTCTTTTTGTTTCTTTTCCTAGGGTTAAAAACATAAGATATTGCTCTGTGAGATCTTTATGTTTATATTTCATAATTCTCTGAATTCTTTCTCTCAGATTTGAAAATAATTCAATTGTTACTTTGGATTCTTTATATAGGTGTTTAGTAATTGGGTAAAATAGGAATTTTTAATATATCTGATATTTCAGATTCAATATATTGATGAAACATCTTTATATAGATGTTTAGAAAATAATTCAATTCTCTGGATTCTTTCTCTTCATATATTTTTTTTTCATTCAGATTATCTGATATTTCAGATTTATCCTAATCCTAATACATTAATTTCTGATTTTTTTAAGATCCTTTTTATAATATCTAGGAATTTTTGAAGATCATTTTTCCCCTCAGATTATCTGATAATTCAGCATATCCTCTCGCCCTATGCTATTATATATACTTACCACTTCCCTCCATCTCCTAGCACATAAACGGCAGTAATCAAATTAATTCGTTTATCTTTTGAGTAATGGCAGGTTCCATTGTTCACTTCACAAGCCTTAAGGACATTGAAGAGTCCTCTACGATCAAGGTTTTTGTAGCCAGGGTGTTTTCCAAGTCTCAATTTCCTGGTAGCAGATTCGGACCACCATTGCAGTTGGTACTTATTGATGAAACGGTATGCACAATGAACTTTCGTTTCCTTTTATGTTTCATTCCTTTTTTTTTTTTTCTGGGGTCTTCACGTTTGTTCTCACATCTAATATTCATATTTTTTAAATTTCTGTCAAACGTAGGGCTGTCGAATTGAGGCAAATATCAAGGCGAATTTGGCATGGAAAAGCGCTGCTCATGTGAAGGAGTTTGCAACCATTACGTTGTCAAAGTTCAAACTCACCGAATACACGGGTTCATTCAAGTTTGTTGATCATACGAGAAAAATCATTGTCAGTGAAGATTCTGTCATCAATTCTGCGGGTGATGCTCTTCCTATGGACAAAGTCTAGCGTAACGACAACATCCATTCATATATTTAGTTTTATATTCGTTAATATATTTCATCATTTGTATTTTTTTCATTATTATTTTTGTTCATCCTTATAATATATATTTTATATATTTTTTCCTCACGCACGCGCCATGACGCGGGGACTGTACTAGTATTTATTCAAATCAGAAGCCACATATATCTTTATTCAAATCAAATTTAAGTGGGTATATATATAACCGCACAAATATATCTAATTGATATTGTATAAATGCTACCAAATAAATATATTCCGAGAATAATAAATCAAATAAAAAATCCACATAATATAACTGATATTTGCATAAACTACTACCTTATTTGTCTTCCATCATCCCTACAAAAATATATCACATATTATCATCAATGTGGAGTCAACAATAGCCATAGTAATTAAACAAGAATATGATATCATAAATGGATCACTCAACGCAAAAGGCATCTTACACACTACATAGAGCATCGCGAGTCGCACACCCAGCAAGATCATGATCAAACCCCCTCCCTAGTAAAACAACACGTGAACATCGCGACTAGTATCCCATCGCTTATCACATACCACCAGAACAATCCAAGCCCACGAACCTCTTATCCCATTAAACAAAGGTAAGCATCACGTTATCCAAGCACCTCTCCGCTAATACGGCCACGTCTAAGTACTCAAACCTCTGGCACGAGGGCATGCGTTACACGTGTTCTCTGTAAGACCATGAGGTCGCCGACCAGCTCACTTAGTCTCCCTATAAACCCCCCCCCCCTCAAGACTCCAAGAAGTGGATCCGATTCAAGAGAGAAAAGAAGACCTCTACAATTCTCCCTGACCTAAAACCATCAGAGTTGAGTTCTTAAAGTCTTTGATCGGAGAAGAACGCTTCTGGAGTAAGAACGTCATCTGAAACATTTCCTCTAAAGACGACAATTGAACAGTAATTACCACCCACCCAGATTGGACTTGGAGGTAATTAAGAACATCTGTCGTCACCTTGAGGTAATAACTATAGGTGGCATTCCAGGATCGCGTCAGCGCTAGCATAAGGTGACCGAAGAGGGTGCTGAGGATGTGGTCGGGCTGGGATTGAGAGGAAGAGGGAGATTTGGGTTTGAGAGGAAGCGAGAGACATGAAGAGAGGCGGTGGTTCTAGAATTTATTAAATATTTATTAGTCACTTATATGAGTTTTCTTGAAAAACACACTCTTATAGTATTCTAATAAGAATTTATTAGTTAATGTAAGGTTTTATTCAAAATTTGTTAGTTACTATTTGAGTTTTCCTCAAAACATATTGTTATAGTGTTCTAATAAGAATTTATTGGTTAATATAATGTCTTATATACTAAACATTTATTCGTTACTTATATGAGATTTCCTGAAAACATACGCTAATAGTATTTTCTAATAAGAATTTATTAGTCAATATATAAGGTTTTATTAAACATTCATTCCTTACTTGTATGAGTTTTTCTCAAAACAAACTCTTATAGTATTCTAATAAGAATTAATGATGAATTACGAGTCAATGAGTAGATTATTTATTGAATCATATTTATATATATATTACTAAAATGCTTTTTGAATGACATAAATAACATGAATTACATAATCAATTTAATAAAATTGATCACCCGAAAGCAAGATATAAATGTCGCTTATCGGGGTCGTATCGATTAGGAGTAAAAATGATATATCGGGGATATATCGGAGATATATTAGATTTATCAGTTTCACTAATTTTAACCATAACTATTATATTTATACTTCAAAATTTAAAAATAAACATGAACAATTAATATTTAAATTTTAAAATTACCCATAAACTTGATAAAATAAAAAGTTTAGATTCAAATTGATACACGTTTAAATTTTGATCAGATATACCTATATCGTAACGGATTCTAAATATCCCCGATGTATCCATGATATATCCAATATTTAGAACACTTAAAAGTTAAAAATATCCCCGAACGAACATGATTCAACAAACTAAACCTAAACAATTAAAAGTTTGAAACAAACGTAGACGGGCCCGAGTACCGACCCGAAACCCGAACGAGACCGACCCGATTCTGACCGAAAACCCGAATGGGTCCAACCTGATTTTGGCAAAAACCCGACCAATCTGAATTTCATTTTGACCGAATTCGGCCCGACCCGACCCGACCAAGCCCGACACAAAAATTTTGACTGAGTTGACCCGACCCATCAGTGACCCGACCAGAATGTGATCGACCCGAACCCGACCGGATGACCCGCGTTGCCAGCTCTATGCCCAAAGGGGACCGTAATGTAACTTTTTCATTTTAGGGAAAATATATATATATATATATATATATATATATATATATATATATATACACACACACACAAATATAATTGGTAAGATTTTTTAACACGCTTTTCAAAAAGCTAAATACGGAGTATTATGTATAAAATATTAACATTTTTATTAAATTTTTAAAATAATATTATAATTATTAATAATAAGTATAATGTTATTTTAAAATTGAAACTAAAAAATTAATATTTTATATTATTTTTAGCTCTTAAAAAATATTACATCCATTCGGAAAAATTTGACACTTTACTATTCATGCACATTTTTTTAAAAGATAAAAACTATATAAAATATCTAGTTTTTTTAATAATTTTTTTAACAACTTCGTAGTTATTACTCCCTCCGTTCCAAAATACATGGGTTTTTAGTTTTCGGCACGCTTTTTAAGGAGTGAAAAACTATATGAAATATTATTTTTTTAATTAAATTTTTTATATAATTTGATACTTATTAGTAATAAGTATCAAATGATATAAAAAATTTGATTAAAAAAATAATATTTCATAAAGTTTTTCGGTCCTTAAAAAACGTGTCAAAAAGGAAAAGCTCATGTATTATGGAACGGAGGTAGTATTAATAAGTACAAACTTGTTACGGAGTAAAAAAAATTATAAAAAAATGAATATTTTATATAATTTTTATCGTTATAAAAAAGCGTGCATGAATAGTAAACGACAAGTTTTGCCGAACGGAGGGAGTATGTCATAAAAGTCAAAAAGCCTAAATTTTGAGATGGAGAGGGTATAAAACAACTCACAAGTTGGCAAGTTGTACTCACGAAACCATCTAAACGAATGGAAGGCGCCAACGAATTGTGTAGCTCGATCGATAATCAACGCGGTCTTGAACAAGCTTCCTTACATGTTTGACTTGAACATATAATATATCAAAAATTAATATATCAAATATTCATTTTGAAAAGAAGCACAATCACAAGTGTTTCACCGGCCAAGCTACTTCGTGTATTTATATATATCTTATATCTAATACCTAATATCTGCTAGCAAGCCTGACCTGCCATTACTAATTGCCTAATCAATTAATCAACATTTCACAACCACAAAGTACTGCATACATTGATTGTCCTTAGCTAGTTAAAAATCGGATCAAGCCGGGTTGATGGAGCAGGATCCGAGCTACCCGGAGACCGGTGATGGCTTGAAGCGCAGCAGCAGCAGCAGCCCTGAGATGAAGCTACAGTGGCTGCGGTCTCAGATCGTCGGAACTGCAGCGGAGTTTAGCTCTCCGTTCGGGAGGCGAAGGGTTATCTATGCTGACACCACTGCCTCCGGCCAATCCCTTCTCTACATCGAAAACTACATCCTTCATCATGTCCTTCCATTTTACGGTAAGTAACGTATCTATGTTCTAAAAATCGCGCTTAGGTGTTAGGCGATCCCCTCCGTCTAGAGTCTAAACAACTGCCTTAACTGCATTGGTACTGCCTAGACACTAGACGATCTTTTATTGTCTAAAATCTGAGCGTTTTTTGTAACACTGTATACTAATTTATTAAATACATGTTAAAATCGATATATATTTCTCCTTTTTTACCACTCGTCCTTCAAAGATGATAGCTAGTATTATAATTAATTTCTCCTTTTTATTATTTTAAATGCACAGGAAATACACATACAACAGAGAGTTATGTTGGGCAGCGGACCACCAGGATGTTAGACGAAGCAACCCGCTACATAAAGAGGTGCTTGGGCGGGGGAGAGGAGGACGCCATTCTGTTATGCGGGTCTGGCTCCACGGCGGCCATCAAGCGGCTCCAGGAAGTGATGGGAATCGCCATCCCAGCAACGGTGCGAGACAGGGTGGTCCAGACAGTGCTAAGGAAGGAGGAGCGGTGGGTGGTGTTTGTGGGGCCATTCGAACACCATTCCAACCTCCTCTCATGGCGGAGGAGCCTAGCGGAGGTGGTGGAGATCGGAATGACCGATGAGGGAGTGTTCGACATGGAGGGTTTGAGAGATCAGCTTGAGCGTTACAAGGACGAAAACCGTCCGATGATGGGATCGTTCTCGGCCTGTAGTAATGTAACAGGGATATGTAGTGACACTAGAGCCATTGCGACTATGCTTCACCAATACGGAGCCTTTGCTTGCTTTGATTTTGCCGCCAGGTATCAGCAAATGAACCCAATAAGGGTGCTCCATTTCTACTCTTTTTTTTTTTATGGTTCATTAATTTTCATTGGCTAATTGTCAATTTTTTCTTATTTTATTAAATAAATATGTGCGTCATTTATTAGAGTTTAGTAATTTTCAGCCAATGAAAACAAACAGACCACAATATCTGCTATAATATTAAAAAAAAATTATTAAAACACATAGTGGCTTTTATTTATACCAACGACAGGTTTATATAATATTATTATATTATTCTTCAATATATTTTTATTAAAAAAAACCCAAAAACTAATGGCGGATGGGTGACTGACAGACAAATGTGATCCATTTGTTGTGATATGAATGAATGCAGTGGCCCGCATGTGGAGATGAAGATGAAATCGGGAGAAATGGACGGCTACGATGCGATCTTCCTGAGCCCACACAAGTTCGTGGGTGGGCCAGGGAGCCCGGGGATATTGCTGATGAACAAGGCTCTGTATCAGCTGAGCTCTACTTGCCCTTCAACTTGTGGGGGTGGCACCGTTCGCTATGTCAATGGCTTCAGTGAGGAGGTACGCAATTCGCCCATCCAATTAACTACTTCCGTATTCCATACCATACATGTTGTTGTTGGTTCAACTCAAACACTGATCCTTGTTTATTGCGTACGTATGCAAAGGGTTTCTTACTCCGGTCATTTCATTTCATTGTGGTTGACTAGCTATTACTCCCCACGTGTGGCGGGTTTATATGTTTTTTAAGAGGGTAAATTATTTTTTTACTAATGTTTTAATATATATGTGATTTTTTTATAAATTAATTAGAAAAACCTTAAATTGTTTATTTATACCGTAATTTTTAGTGAAAAAAATAGTAACAGATACAAATACTAACAATTTAAATACTCAATTTTCTTGAAAAAAATTATAAGAGAAACGTAAAATATCAAAAAATGAGATCGTCGGCCTCTCGAGTCTTAAACTTGTCTGAACTCAAATTTTTACCTAATAAAAAAAATTATAATTAGAACCACTATTACACGTATGGTTGGACATTTTTATGGATTTGTTTTAATATTTTGTGTTTTTCGTCGTGGACACGTTCATATTTTCTTGTTGTTGTACAGGATACTTTATATTATGAGGATATAGAAGAAAGAGAGAGTGCAGGAACTCCTCCAATAACCCAAACAATAAGAGCGGCTTTAGCCTTCTGGGTGAAAGAGTACATTGGCCACAACACCATTGAAGATAGAGAGCGAAGCTATGCCCAAACGGCACTCCATAGGCTCTCCCGCAACGAAAATATCGAGATCCTCGGAAACACAGAGGTCCCAAGACAAGCCATTTTGTCATTCCTTGTGTATCCAAACAGGAGTAAATTACAAGGCGAAAAGGGGATGAAGCCCCTCCATGGCCCATTCGTAGCGAAGCTCCTTAACGACTTGTTCGGGATCCAAGCCAGGGGAGGTTGCGCTTGCGCTGGACCCTATGCTCATAGCCTCCTCAACGTTGACAAACACCGCTCCCTCGCCATTAGATCTTTTATCCAAAAGGTAACCATATATGCCTTCAAATCAAATATATATTCTCCATTTTATTAGGGACCTTTGTACCATCATCCGTCAGGATGATCCAGAGAGTGAATTACATTTTGTGTAGTTTCCCCTACTGTTTGCCTACTGTAAAAAAAAATCAAATATATATTCTACAAAATTTATTTAATGATTTCTTTTGTTTCAAGTATATGTTTTTAGGATATCAGTTAAGTATGTTTGATTATTTTCTTCTTTTGAATAACAGGGCTACAATGGAGTAAAACCGGGGTGGACGAGAATCAGCTTCCCATTTTACCTATCAAAGGAAGAGTTCACATATATCGTAGAAGCAATCGAGTTTGTTGCTGATTACGGCCAAAGATTTCTTCCGTTATACCACCTTGATTTGAAGACGGGGAGCTGGAGTTTCAAGTCAAATCCATGGGTAACAGAAGTTTTGCACACATTCTTCAAATCCAATAAGAACAACACGGGATACAAAAAGAAGAACAAAAATGAGCGTGGTTCTGTGAAAGTTGCTCCATTTGCGATTGATTTGGTATCCGATTCGTTCAAAGAGATGGGCTTGAAGGGGTCAGAAGTTATTGCTAAAACAAGAAATGGTAAGGTTGTGAAATGTCAAATTAGTGATGAGAACATCGGTGAAATGGCTCAAAGTCTTCAATTGTACAAGGATATATCCATCCAATTGGTTGCTCTACTCCCTAGGTTTCAGAAGCAAGACAAAGATAGTCATGATTTGGATCTTGACTTGCTGTTCATGGTCTAGCTTTCCTATAAAAGTTTACATTAGCTAGCTAGAAATTTTGTTTTCATTATTTCTGAGGGTTGAGTTAATATGTAGAGGGTTAAACACTTATTGTATAACATATGCTAAAATGACAACAATATATGGACATTTCTCTCATATATACATTATAATAAAGAAGGGATTTGGAAGAAAGCTCCATTAATATTAAGTGTTGTACTTTTGGCTAGTCACATGTTTGTGAGTAGACGGAGCCAGGAATCAGTCCAGGGGGAGCTAAATTTTTTTTTACGAGTTCATGTTAGAGCCAAGGAATCTGTCAATGGTCACTTGCATAGTTACCTCTGAGTTTATGAAATGGGAAATGGAAAAAAAAAAAGCCAACAGATGGTGTAAAAAAAAAAGAAGCCCAGCAAATGGTGTAGAAGGGGCTGTGTAGAAGGAGGTTAATTAAAAATAAAAATTGAATAATGAGGGGTTGTTAGAAGGAGGTTAATTAAAAACAAAAACGAGGGGTTGAAGGAGAATTGAACCCTAGATCTCAGCCTCCCCATATATAGCTCCTATCAATTGTGCTGGAATGTACTCTTATTCAATTACAGCTCTTTTACTATATATATATATATATATATATATATATATAATTTTTTGTTTTTTTTTTCCGGGGGGCTCGAGCCACCGCATGTCCCCCTCCCTCCGCCCCTGGTGAGTAGGGATGTGCATAATCGTGTATCCGACACGACACGACACGACACGACATGTCGGATACACGAAACTGAAAACACGAAAATAGCCGATTCGAACACGATACGATAATTACCGAGTATCCGACACGAAAACACGACACAGTTTCGTGTTGGATACCCGTGTGACACGACACGACACGACACGACAATTGTAAAATGACTTTTTTTTTCTTTGGATGCTGCAACTACCTATTGTAAAACCCTTTTTCTATTCTGTTTTAGGCCAAATCCACCACTCTTGGGCTCGATCAACTCCGGTGACATCACCGCCAGAAATGGGTTCTCCTTCGTCGGATCCTTCAAATCCACAAGGGGTTAAGGCAGATCTAAACTTTGATTCGCACTGTTCATCGTCCTTTTCATACGTGCTCCCTTGGGTTGGCGACGTTTCCTCGTCCTCCCAGCTCCCATGATGTCTGACGGGTGGGTTGTGGGTATGAGCCTCATCCCCTCCGTCCAACCCCTCCTTCCAATCAACATCCACCCAATTTCAACCCCATCGACACCCACCCGGATCTAACAACCCTCCAACGGCGAGGCTAAGCGCCACCAATGGTGGTTTTGTGAACCCAGTCGTTGCTCCCCCGCCTACCACCCTCCATCTCGTCCGGCCGCCGCTGCCTAGAATGAAGGAGGAGGAAGAAGACCGAAGAACGGCGACGGCGAGACTGGCGAGTGAAGAACGCACGGCCGCCGACTACTGAGAAGGCGAGAGTGAAGAGGAGCCATCCATCGAGAAGGCTAGAATGAAGGAGGAGGAAGAAGACTGGGTAGTCTGGAACGACGACGACGAAAATGAAGAATGAAGAACAACTGGAAGATTTGTAACCCTAGCCTACTTTAGTTTAATTAGAAAGGTTAGAAAGGGGGAAAAACAAAAGGCAGAAATAAAAAATTTAGTGGCAATCAAGATTCGAACTCGACCTCCCCCGGATAGGTCTAACCAAGACACAAGCCACACTCGCCAACTGGGCAAACCGCACTTTATGTTCCTTTATGACAATTCTTATATTACTATCATCACAACAGGTTAATATTAAAAAAAAAAAAAATTGTCGTGTCGTGTCGGATACCCGGTAAGGAAAAAATCCCGATTTGAACACGACACGATTATTATCGTGTTTTACCGTTTCGTGTCATAATCGTGTCGTATCTATATCGTTTCGTGTTTTTTCGTATCATATTGATGTGGTTTCGTGGTGTGTCAACCGTGTCGTATTTTTTTTTGCACAACCCTATTTGTGAGTTTGATATTATCGATCGAGGGTAAAGAAACCTACTTTGTGAACGTAATTTTGAAATGCTTACCATAAGGTTTAGAAACCTACTTTGGCTACCTTCATCCATTCGATGCTAAACTAATTGACGCGCGTGGATATAGACAATCCCCTTTGAAATATTCTCAACAGAACAAAATGCAGAAGCCTTCGCCAACTTTGATAGGCATAGATTGCAAGCAAAGAGTCGAACAGTTCGGGCCAAATCATGAAGAAAACTAAAAAGCGCTATTTGGAACGACAACTGTAACTATAACAATCCTAAGGTAGTGAAATTCATTGTCGGGTAATTTTCGACCTACAGGAAACATCAACTCAAGAGCTAAAAATATATAATTTGAACCCTCATAATATAAAGAACAAGATCTTATCAAGAGTAAGATAAACTAAAAGCACCTTTATACAATTTTAATTATCTTAAGACACACAACATCGGAGATTGTTCTAAGCTCGAGATCTACTACTACGTTCACGGTTGATTTGAAACTCCTTAATGCGCTCGGCGTATTGTGTATCCATTCAGTCAACACCCAGATCGTAATTCTGTAACATAGCAAATTGGTCATCCATGCTTACCTGCAACATATACACAATATATGGTAAGATGAAAGATGATTTGAATTGAACAAGTGATATGAAAGTTGATGATGTGCTTACTGAAACAAAATTTAGTCGTCAACCTAGAAAATATATGACGACAACTGATCCAGTCGCTCTGCTAGCAGGTTCTTGTGCGACCAGTGAGAGAAACATCATGTGCACAGTGTAACTCAAATGTGAAAGGGTGCATTGATAGGTCATCATAGAATACATGTTCAAACCCACTACAATAGTTAATGCCATATAATACATGCTCAAAATTAACCGTCACTAAACAGTTGCAATAGAGAAAATTGCTTCGATAAACTGCCTCAAAAGAATAACAGCAGAATAAAATGCCACAATATGCATTAATTATAGGGCGTTAATAGATACACCGCAAATCCAAAGGTTAAAAATGCACGTCTTTAACGACATACAATCCTTCTGACTAATTAGCGTTTAAAAAAAAAATTAACCCCTTATAATAACGACGTGCATGATTTAGGATGCATATAGCTAGCGAACACGTAATTATATTGTGCTAGTGACAATCATTTTGATTATGTTTACTTAAATATATACAATTACAAATTTAGCTTTTGATTGTTTCGTTATTACTACTACTATATCATTTCCATATAAAATGTTACTACTATTCTACCATTTCCATGCAATTACCTACTTCAGTATTCCATAATACATATTCTTTGAACTCAAACACGCCTTCGTTATTATATTATTGCGTGGGCAAAAGGTTTCTTACTCCGGTCATTTCATTTCATTGTTTTGACTTTTGACTAGCTATATATTACTTCTACTAGACACGTCAAAATCCGACCCGCCCGACCTGTACGTCCAGAATTTTTTTTATCCGAACCCGAAAACTCGGTAATTTTTTGGGTCATATGGGATTAGACTCGGTGATCCGATCGACCCGATTGATTTATAATTATGTATGATTAAATTTATGATTAAATTACAATCACTTGATCTTTCATTTTCTAATCAATTTTTATATTTATTTGTATTATGTAATACTTCCTCTGATCGATATTATTTGATTTTTAATCTTTCATCATATTTTTTTAATAAGATAAAAACTCTACAAAATATTAAAAAAAATTCTATGCTTATTACTAATTGCATGAAATTATTTTTAAAAAATTATTTCAAATTTTGATATTTTATATATTTTAAAATTTTATTTAAAATTACGAGAAATAATAAAAATCAAGTATTTAAGAAAAGATATATTATATAATTACAACCACTAGAACTTATGAACCACCTCTTTAATTTTAGCAATTTAAAATTATCGTAAAATTACCAAATAATGATTTTTTTAATTTAAAAAAGAAAAAATTGACAAAACCGAAATCGACTGATTTGACCCGAAACCGGCTCAAATCCAAGTTCAAGTCAACCCGTATCTTCCTGGGATCCGTTTTACCCATAACCCGTTTTACCCGAAACCCAAAATGACCCGACCCGAACCCAACCCGAATGACCCGATTGATAGGTCTACTCCCTACCTGAATGACCCGAATGACCCGATTGATAGAAAAACTTTAAATTATTTATTTATATGGTAATTTTTACTGAAAAAATAGTGACAAATACAAATATTAACAATTTAAATAGTCATTTTTCCTGAACAATACTCTGTATAAGAGAAACAACAAAATCAAATAATGAAAATTGTTTTTGTATGTATCTATGAAAAATAATTTACTATTTAAATGTATTGAAAATAATACTTAAACTTGTGAGTTGAATAGTTATTTTTAGTGAAGAATTAAAAACTATATGATAAATAAAAATTATAAAAAATGTAGTCAAAGAGATTTAAACTTATAAACTAAAGGTATAAATTTTGTTCTTTAATTACCAACTAAGGTAATCTATCTTTGTGATTATTCAATTTTTATTTTTTTTAAAAAAACACACATAATTTTTCGTCTTGGATATTCTTTTTGGGCCAATGAGGCTTCAAATCGGGGAATTGGTCTACCGATTAATTGCCCGTCATGTGACATGAACCTTGAAGATCTTGAACATCTTCTATTTAGATGTCCAATCACAAAATCAACTATGTGGTTGCTTTTACCTCACATCGCTAAATTAGTTGACAAAGCTTATAACACTACCACAACTATTGCTGAATCCTTACAATAACTACGACAGGCTCTGAACT
This sequence comes from Persicaria tinctoria, assembly GCA_037127255.1. Lineage (NCBI taxonomy): Eukaryota > Viridiplantae > Streptophyta > Magnoliopsida > Caryophyllales > Polygonaceae > Persicaria > Persicaria tinctoria. The sequence goes on along the minus strand of JBANSL010000004.1, from coordinate 22,028,747 downwards.
GTCTTCAGTTCTCCACCTTGTCTGTGGCTTGGTGGACTATGTGGTGCTTTCGAAACAAAAAAGCCTTTGACAACGTTACTCCTAATCTACAAACCATAGTATCCTTTATCAACGAACATCTCTATAGCTGGAAATGTGCAAAAGAACAAGATGCTGACTCTGAAATTAGGACACAATCTCACACTCCCAACCCAAACAAAAAATCCAATCGTAGGACATGCAAATGGACAAAACCTCGAGATGGATGGTACAAACTCAATTTTGATCGTGCCTTATTTGATACAAACTTGAGCTTCTATGGATTTCTTATTCGAGATGCTTCTGGTTCAGTTCTCTTCTCTGAGGTTGGAACCTCTTACTTCCCTTCGGTACTTGGGACTGAATGCTTTGGTCTTTGGAAGGGTTTATTTAAACCAATTAATCAAAATTTAAAAAACATGGTTATAGAAGGTGATAACCTTGGAATCATTAACAACCTTCGGTCTGGATGCTCCTGCTTTGGGGAGATTGAAATGATTATTTCTGACTGTATTCTTTCTCTCCGCCATTTTACTGAGTCTGAAATTAGACATGTTTATAGGGAATGTAATGAGGCCGCATACCGACTTTCTCATCTTACATTCTCTTTCTCTGGCTTTGGCCTCCTCGCTGACGCTGCGCTTAGCAGCATCATCCTTCGGGATGCTCTTGGACAGTTGCTCTTTAACATCCAAATTCTTTTCAGTTAAAAAAAAATGAGGCTTCAACTACCATGAACCCCTATGATCTACCTCTAGCATTAGTTAATCTTCTTTGTTTAATATATTCTTTTAACTTAATACTACCTCCGTCCAAAAATACATTGCCTTTACTATTCACGCACGCTTTTTTAGGAAGGTAAAAACTATATAAAATATTTTTTTTTTATTTTTTTTTTAATAATTACAAACTTATTGATAATAAGTTTGTAATTATTAAAAAAAATTAATAAAAAAGTTAATATTTTATATAGTTTTTAACTCTTAAAAAAACGTGCATAAATAGTAAAAGTCCATGTATTTTTAGACGGGGGGAGTATTAGTCACTCCAGCTCAAAATATAGGACATTTGATTATTATTATTCTTTGGCATTTTTTAAGAAGCTAACAATTCTCAATCTATTAATTTTTTATAGTTTGTTTTTAAAATTTATTCATACTTATTATTAATGAGTATGAAATTGTTTTAAAAATTAATAAGAAGTTAATATTTTATAGAGTGTTTAGCTTAAAAAAAAATGAGGCAAATCAAACAATATTGTATATTTAAGACGGAGTGTTAGACCTCTATGCAGGTTATGTTGGACCTCTATGATATAGGAGTTATATATGTTGGGGTGAATTTGTGTAATTATTCAAATGTTAGGCTGCACTCTGTAATTGTAATTGTCGGTTGTGACATACATTATCTACCCTCCCCTATATAAAGGGTTGCTTGTAATATGTTGATCAATTAATCAGATTACAATTTTCTCTCCTTAATCTCTCTCTCTCTCTCTCTCTCTCACTTGTGTTCTCTAATGGCAGATCTCAACATGGTATCAGATTTCTGAGATCCAATTTCTTCCATCTCTTTCATTTTTCTTCTTCCGCTGTTACTCTCTGTTCTTTCTCATTTTCTCTGAATCTGTTCTGATCTGATCATGGCGGCGATTGTCGTAGTAGATCATTCGCATCCTTTTTACCTTCACCCATCGGCCAATCCCGGCGCGGTTTTTGTTTCAAAGACCTTCGATGGCGTAGGTTTTGGTGGGTGGAAACGGTCGATGTTGATAGCGCTGTCGGCCAAGAACAAGATTGGCTTTGTGGATGGCTCGATCGAGAAACCTCCGGCGACTGACCCTCAGTATTGAAATTGGGCTAGAGCGAACGATATAGTGATTTCTTGGGTGTTGAATTCCCTGAGTTAAGAAATTTCTGAAAGTGTCTTGTACATCTCAATCGCTAGTCAGATTTGGGTTGATTTGTGCAATCGGTTTGGGCAATCGAATTTTGCTCAGATATATGCTATCCGGAAGCAATATTGCTACAATTTCACAGGGATATGATAGTGTTGCATCGTTTTTTACTCGCAACAAAAGGTTGTGGGATGAGCTCTTTAGTCTTCAAGAAACTCCAATTTCCAATTGTGGAGCTGCTGGAATTGTCCAGAAATATGAAGTTGAGCAAAGCTTGGTAGGGTCCTTGATGGGTCTTAATGAATCTTACATTTCGGTTAGGGGTAATATTCTCATGAGGAATCCGGTGCTGACGATTGCTTAAGCTTATGCGTTATTGATTCAAGAAGAGAAGCAAAGGGAGGTCTCTGCGTCAAGTTCTTTGTCATCTGAGTCTACTTCTTTCGAGGCAGGTTCCAATGCTAATGGTATTTTGGGTTCGAAACCTGACAAGAAAACCCAGCTTTGTACGTATTGCAAGAAGATTGGACATCTAATTGCTAAGTGTTACAAGCTCCATGGATTTCCTGCTAAACCTGGATAAGATAAGCCATCTCAGTCTCGCAAGATTGCTGCTAATGCTGAGACTACTGGAGAGGCTTCAGTTCCTTCTATTCCTGGACTCACAGTTGAGCAATGCACTCAACTGATGGCTTTATTGGGCTCATCTCCTTTGTCGTTTGACGGTATGATCACTAACCCTATTCGTTTTTCAGCTTCTATTCTCAAGCTTGATGCTAAAATTACGAAAAATGCTTGGATAATAGATTCTGGGGCTTCGGATCATATGTGCAATGATTCTTCTTTATTTGTGTCCATGGTTTCTTTGCCTAACAAGGAAGCACAAAGCTCAGATTTTTCTCCAATTCCACTTATCCAAATGAAGTTCTTACATCCCTTTATATAGAAAAACATTGAATCTATGAAAAATAAAAGAAATTAAAATAAATCGATAAACTAATGACAGATAATACGAAAGGGTTTCCGATATTTATGACGAAGAGATGGACAACCATAATGGGGGAAAATGAATGGTCTTGTCTTCCATCATTCCTTGAATGAAGAATCTCTAAAGTTCCATCATTTAATCCGACTTTATTGAATGCTTTATGCCTTCATTTATTGTATTTCCGACAAGTTGCCAGATTTTTGGACTACTGTAAAGATCCCCAATTTCGGCCATCTTCCAAGCTAAATTGACGATTGCATCATTCAATAAAGTTGTAGTCATTTAAAATATCTTTGCAACAAGTACTCACACACCTCAATAGGACATATATAGCTACTGTTATGACCAAAACACCGAGCATGTGTCGAAAGAGCTCGGATCACATCATCCTCCCCTCCTTTGATTTCATCACTTTCATCCACATTCCTCTTTAGAGCCATCGAGGAATGGTCCCGTTTGTGTAACTCTTGCCGTTTGATTGCTCGGGAGTGAGATGCCGACGAGTGAGAGAGCGAGTTTGGTAAGTCCATGGGTGAGATGCTCATAGATTTAGCCATCCATATCTTGTTTTTATTTTCCCATAAATCTAGAAAAATCCAAATAAAAGAGTCGTGTGTGTCAAATTTTATTCTCGTGCTCGGTTGAAGCTTTGTAACTTGTTGGATCGATCCTTCAGGTCTTATCATTTTGTATCAGAGCTAATCCATCAAGTTCACAAAGCTTTATGTTATTCTATCACTTTCAGCCACATCCCTCTTCAGAGCCGTCGCGGTTGCAACCATTGAAGTGCACTACCCATATCCAACGTACAGGGGCGTATCGTACCTTTTTGGAAAGGCAACGCATATTTGAGAGTCGTCGCGGGATCAATGAAGAAACGTGAAAAACCTCATGGCAGAAAATGAAGGGTCGGTTGTCTTCATAAAGTGTAGAAAACCATCAACTCCCAATGGATGAAGACCATTCGATATATCTCATATATTCCGACTTCATTCAATGCATCGGGAAAGCTGTCCGTATTTCGGAATGCAGATTTATTGCCAATGTCGGACCTGTTCTTGGATGGTTTCGGAACTTTAGTCTGCAGAAAAGATGGAGCCATTCGAATTATCTTTCCAAAAAGAACTCACACACCTCCATCGGACAAAGATAGATCCTGTTATGACTAAAACACCGAGCATGTGTTGAAAGAGCTCGGATCACATCATCAACTCCTCCTTTGAAAAGATTCGTCCTCGAATCTTGCGTTGCCCTTCCAAAAAGAAACATTACGCCCCTATACGTTGGATCTGCGTCAAAAATCTCGATGGTTGATCCCGCGAAGACTCTCAAATATGCGTTGCTTTTGCAAAAAAAAAGGTACGATATCCCCTGTACGTTGGATCTGCGTAGTGCACTTCAATGGTTGCAACCTTGACGGCTCTGAAGAGGAATGTGGATGAAAGTGATGAAATCACATAAAGCTTTGTCAACTTGAGGGATTAGCTTTGATACAAAATGATAAGACCTGAATGATCGATCCAACAACTTACAAAGCTTCAACCGAGCAAAAGAACAAAATTTGACACACACGACTCTTTTATTTGGATTTTTCTAGATTTATGGGAAAATAAAAACAAGATATGGATGGCTAAATCTATGAGATTCTCACTCATGGACTTACCAAACTCGCTCTCTCACTCGTCGGCATCTCACTCCCGAGAAATCAAGTCTTTGTTTGAACAACTCTAACAAGCATCTCACCGGAAAGAGTTACATAAACGGGACCATTCCTCGACCTCTCACTCCGGAATGAGGTGTCAAAATGGCATCTCACCAATTCAACAAGACACACACACTTTTTCCAAAAATTCTCAACTCTAATCTTATTTCTTATGACAAAGGTTTAGGCATTTTATAGCCAAAATACAAGCAACAATTAAATAACAAATTAAAGACGGATAAGATGAAAAGTTTCTCGGAATTGATGAAGAAATGTGGACAGCCTCATGTCGGAAAATGAAGGGTCGGTTGTCCTCATAAAGTGTAGAAAACAATCAATTCCCATTGGATGAAGACCCTTCGATACATCTCAGCTATTCCGACGTCATTCAATGCATTGGAAAAGCTGTCCAGATTTCGGAATGCTGATTTATTGCCAATTTCGGACCTTTTCTTGGATGATTTCAGTACTTTGATCTTCATAAAAGATGTAGCCCTTCAAATTATCTTTCCAACAAGTACTCACACACCTCAATCGGACATATATAGCTCCTGTTATGACCAAAACACCGAGCATATGTCGAAAGAGCTCGGATCACATCATCCTCCCCTCCTTTGAAAAAGATTCGTCCTCGAATCTTCATAGACCTTACAAAAAGAAACATTACGCTCCTGTACGTTGGATCTGCATAAGATATCTTGATGGTTGATCCCACGACGACTCTCAAATCTGCGTTGCCTTTCAAAAAAAGGTACGATATGCCCCTGTACGTTGGATCTGCGCGCACTTTAATGGTTGCAACCGCGACGGCTCTGAAGAGGGATGTGGATGAAAGTTATTGAATAACATAAAGCTTTGTGAACTTGATGGATTAGCTCTGATGCCAAATGATAAGACTTGAAGGATCGATCCAACAAGTTACAAAGCTTCAACCGAGCACGAGAACAAAATTTGACACACATGACTCTTTGATTTGGATTTTTCTAGATTTATGGGAAGATAAAAACAAGATATGGATGGCTAAATCTATGAGCATGTCACCCATGGACTTACCAAACTCGCTCTCTCACTCGTCGGCATCTCACTCCCGAGCAACCAAGCCTTTGTTTAAACAACTCTAACAAGCATCTCACCGGAAAGAGTTACACAAACGGGACCATTCCTCGGCCTCTCACTTCGGAATGGGGTGTCAAAATGGCATCTCACCAACTCAACAAGACACACACACTTTTTTCCGAAAATTCTCAACTCTAATCTTATTTCTTATGACAAAGGTTTAGGCATTTTATAACCAAAAAACAAGCAATAATTAAATAAAAAATTAAAGACGGATAAGATGAAAGGTTTCTCGGAATTGATGAAGAAATGTGGACAACCTCATGTCGGAAAATGAAGGGTTGGTTGTCCTCATAAAGTGTAGAAAACCATCAATTCCCATTGGATGAAGACCCTTCGATACATCTCATCTATTCCGACGTCATTCAATGCATTGGGAAAGCTGTCGAGATTTCGGAATGCTGATTTATTGCCAAACTACTGTTTCTAGTGGCTCAGATGTCATTCCCAAAAGTGTTGTTACTGATTTTTTTTCCTCCTTCTGTTTGTAATGCTCAAACTACTTTGATTTGGCATGACAGATTGGGTCATTTGCCTTTGACTAAAATGAAACAACTACCTGGTGTTCATGTTGATAGCTTTGAATTTGCTTGTGATATATGTCATCAAGCTAGACAACATAAATTACCTTTCCCTAAAAGCTCTATTACTACTACAAATGTTTTTGATCTTATCCACATAGATGTATGAGGACCCTCTTCTTCTACTACTTATAATGGTTTTAAGTATTTTTTAACCATAGTAGATGATTTTTCTAGGTGCACTTGGACACAACTTTTGTCATCTAAATCAAATGCTTTCTCTCAGTTAAAGGCATTTATTTCTATGACTGAAACTCAGTTAAAGTGCACACCTAAGATAGTGAGAGATAATGCTTTTGAGCTTGGTTCAATTAATGAAGCTTCTGTTTTCCTCAAGAACAAAGACATTATTTCAAATTTTGATATTTTATATATTTTAAAATTTTATTTAAAATTACGAGAAATAATAAAAATCAAGTATTTAAGAAAAGATATATTATATAATTACAACCACTAGAACTTATGAACCACCTCTTTAATTTTAGCAATTTAAAATTATCGTAAAATTACCAAATAATGATTTTTTTAATTTAAAAAAGAAAAAATTGACAAAACCGAAATCGACTGATTTGACCCGAAACCGGCTCAAATCCAAGTTCAAGTCAACCCGTATCTTCCTGGGATCCGTTTTACCCATAACCCGTTTTACCCGAAACCCAAAATGACCCGACCCGAACCCAACCCGAATGACCCGATTGATAGGTCTACTCCCTACCTGAATGACCCGAATGACCCGATTGATAGAAAAACTTTAAATTATTTATTTATATGGTAATTTTTACTGAAAAAATAGTGACAAATACAAATATTAACAATTTAAATAGTCATTTTTCCTGAACAATACTCTGTATAAGAGAAACAACAAAATCAAATAATGAAAATTGTTTTTGTATGTATCTATGAAAAATAATTTACTATTTAAATGTATTGAAAATAATACTTAAACTTGTGAGTTGAATAGTTATTTTTAGTGAAGAATTAAAAACTATATGATAAATAAAAATTATAAAAAATGTAGTCAAAGAGATTTAAACTTATAAACTAAAGGTATAAATTTTGTTCTTTAATTACCAACTAAGGTAATCTATCTTTGTGATTATTCAATTTTTATTTTTTTTAAAAAAACACACATAATTTTTCGTCTTGGATATTCTTTTTGGGCCAATGAGGCTTCAAATCGGGGAATTGGTCTACCGATTAATTGCCCGTCATGTGACATGAACCTTGAAGATCTTGAACATCTTCTATTTAGATGTCCAATCACAAAATCAACTATGTGGTTGCTTTTACCTCACATCGCTAAATTAGTTGACAAAGCTTATAACACTACCACAACTATTGCTGAATCCTTACAATAACTACGACAGGCTCTGAACTGTCTTCAGTTCTCCACCTTGTCTGTGGCTTGGTGGACTATGTGGTGCTTTCGAAACAAAAAAGCCTTTGACAACGTTACTCCTAATCTACAAACCATAGTATCCTTTATCAACGAACATCTCTATAGCTGGAAATGTGCAAAAGAACAAGATGCTGACTCTGAAATTAGGACACAATCTCACACTCCCAACCCAAACAAAAAATCCAATCGTAGGACATGCAAATGGACAAAACCTCGAGATGGATGGTACAAACTCAATTTTGATCGTGCCTTATTTGATACAAACTTGAGCTTCTATGGATTTCTTATTCGAGATGCTTCTGGTTCAGTTCTCTTCTCTGAGGTTGGAACCTCTTACTTCCCTTCGGTACTTGGGACTGAATGCTTTGGTCTTTGGAAGGGTTTATTTAAACCAATTAATCAAAATTTAAAAAACATGGTTATAGAAGGTGATAACCTTGGAATCATTAACAACCTTCGGTCTGGATGCTCCTGCTTTGGGGAGATTGAAATGATTATTTCTGACTGTATTCTTTCTCTCCGCCATTTTACTGAGTCTGAAATTAGACATGTTTATAGGGAATGTAATGAGGCCGCATACCGACTTTCTCATCTTACATTCTCTTTCTCTGGCTTTGGCCTCCTCGCTGACGCTGCGCTTAGCAGCATCATCCTTCGGGATGCTCTTGGACAGTTGCTCTTTAACATCCAAATTCTTTTCAGTTAAAAAAAAATGAGGCTTCAACTACCATGAACCCCTATGATCTACCTCTAGCATTAGTTAATCTTCTTTGTTTAATATATTCTTTTAACTTAATACTACCTCCGTCCAAAAATACATTGCCTTTACTATTCACGCACGCTTTTTTAGGAAGGTAAAAACTATATAAAATATTTTTTTTTTATTTTTTTTTTAATAATTACAAACTTATTGATAATAAGTTTGTAATTATTAAAAAAAATTAATAAAAAAGTTAATATTTTATATAGTTTTTAACTCTTAAAAAAACGTGCATAAATAGTAAAAGTCCATGTATTTTTAGACGGGGGGAGTATTAGTCACTCCAGCTCAAAATATAGGACATTTGATTATTATTATTCTTTGGCATTTTTTAAGAAGCTAACAATTCTCAATCTATTAATTTTTTATAGTTTGTTTTTAAAATTTATTCATACTTATTATTAATGAGTATGAAATTGTTTTAAAAATTAATAAGAAGTTAATATTTTATAGAGTGTTTAGCTTAAAAAAAAATGAGGCAAATCAAACAATATTGTATATTTAAGACGGAGTGTTAGACCTCTATGCAGGTTATGTTGGACCTCTATGATATAGGAGTTATATATGTTGGGGTGAATTTGTGTAATTATTCAAATGTTAGGCTGCACTCTGTAATTGTAATTGTCGGTTGTGACATACATTATCTACCCTCCCCTATATAAAGGGTTGCTTGTAATATGTTGATCAATTAATCAGATTACAATTTTCTCTCCTTAATCTCTCTCTCTCTCTCTCTCTCTCACTTGTGTTCTCTAATGGCAGATCTCAACATGGTATCAGATTTCTGAGATCCAATTTCTTCCATCTCTTTCATTTTTCTTCTTCCGCTGTTACTCTCTGTTCTTTCTCATTTTCTCTGAATCTGTTCTGATCTGATCATGGCGGCGATTGTCGTAGTAGATCATTCGCATCCTTTTTACCTTCACCCATCGGCCAATCCCGGCGCGGTTTTTGTTTCAAAGACCTTCGATGGCGTAGGTTTTGGTGGGTGGAAACGGTCGATGTTGATAGCGCTGTCGGCCAAGAACAAGATTGGCTTTGTGGATGGCTCGATCGAGAAACCTCCGGCGACTGACCCTCAGTATTGAAATTGGGCTAGAGCGAACGATATAGTGATTTCTTGGGTGTTGAATTCCCTGAGTTAAGAAATTTCTGAAAGTGTCTTGTACATCTCAATCGCTAGTCAGATTTGGGTTGATTTGTGCAATCGGTTTGGGCAATCGAATTTTGCTCAGATATATGCTATCCGGAAGCAATATTGCTACAATTTCACAGGGATATGATAGTGTTGCATCGTTTTTTACTCGCAACAAAAGGTTGTGGGATGAGCTCTTTAGTCTTCAAGAAACTCCAATTTCCAATTGTGGAGCTGCTGGAATTGTCCAGAAATATGAAGTTGAGCAAAGCTTGGTAGGGTCCTTGATGGGTCTTAATGAATCTTACATTTCGGTTAGGGGTAATATTCTCATGAGGAATCCGGTGCTGACGATTGCTTAAGCTTATGCGTTATTGATTCAAGAAGAGAAGCAAAGGGAGGTCTCTGCGTCAAGTTCTTTGTCATCTGAGTCTACTTCTTTCGAGGCAGGTTCCAATGCTAATGGTATTTTGGGTTCGAAACCTGACAAGAAAACCCAGCTTTGTACGTATTGCAAGAAGATTGGACATCTAATTGCTAAGTGTTACAAGCTCCATGGATTTCCTGCTAAACCTGGATAAGATAAGCCATCTCAGTCTCGCAAGATTGCTGCTAATGCTGAGACTACTGGAGAGGCTTCAGTTCCTTCTATTCCTGGACTCACAGTTGAGCAATGCACTCAACTGATGGCTTTATTGGGCTCATCTCCTTTGTCGTTTGACGGTATGATCACTAACCCTATTCGTTTTTCAGCTTCTATTCTCAAGCTTGATGCTAAAATTACGAAAAATGCTTGGATAATAGATTCTGGGGCTTCGGATCATATGTGCAATGATTCTTCTTTATTTGTGTCCATGGTTTCTTTGCCTAACAAGGAAGCACAAAGCTCAGATTTTTCTCCAATTCCACTTATCCAAATGAAGTTCTTACATCCCTTTATATAGAAAAACATTGAATCTATGAAAAATAAAAGAAATTAAAATAAATCGATAAACTAATGACAGATAATACGAAAGGGTTTCCGATATTTATGACGAAGAGATGGACAACCATAATGGGGGAAAATGAATGGTCTTGTCTTCCATCATTCCTTGAATGAAGAATCTCTAAAGTTCCATCATTTAATCCGACTTTATTGAATGCTTTATGCCTTCATTTATTGTATTTCCGACAAGTTGCCAGATTTTTGGACTACTGTAAAGATCCCCAATTTCGGCCATCTTCCAAGCTAAATTGACGATTGCATCATTCAATAAAGTTGTAGTCATTTAAAATATCTTTGCAACAAGTACTCACACACCTCAATAGGACATATATAGCTACTGTTATGACCAAAACACCGAGCATGTGTCGAAAGAGCTCGGATCACATCATCCTCCCCTCCTTTGATTTCATCACTTTCATCCACATTCCTCTTTAGAGCCATCGAGGAATGGTCCCGTTTGTGTAACTCTTGCCGTTTGATTGCTCGGGAGTGAGATGCCGACGAGTGAGAGAGCGAGTTTGGTAAGTCCATGGGTGAGATGCTCATAGATTTAGCCATCCATATCTTGTTTTTATTTTCCCATAAATCTAGAAAAATCCAAATAAAAGAGTCGTGTGTGTCAAATTTTATTCTCGTGCTCGGTTGAAGCTTTGTAACTTGTTGGATCGATCCTTCAGGTCTTATCATTTTGTATCAGAGCTAATCCATCAAGTTCACAAAGCTTTATGTTATTCTATCACTTTCAGCCACATCCCTCTTCAGAGCCGTCGCGGTTGCAACCATTGAAGTGCACTACCCATATCCAACGTACAGGGGCGTATCGTACCTTTTTGGAAAGGCAACGCATATTTGAGAGTCGTCGCGGGATCAATGAAGAAACGTGAAAAACCTCATGGCAGAAAATGAAGGGTCGGTTGTCTTCATAAAGTGTAGAAAACCATCAACTCCCAATGGATGAAGACCATTCGATATATCTCATATATTCCGACTTCATTCAATGCATCGGGAAAGCTGTCCGTATTTCGGAATGCAGATTTATTGCCAATGTCGGACCTGTTCTTGGATGGTTTCGGAACTTTAGTCTGCAGAAAAGATGGAGCCATTCGAATTATCTTTCCAAAAAGAACTCACACACCTCCATCGGACAAAGATAGATCCTGTTATGACTAAAACACCGAGCATGTGTTGAAAGAGCTCGGATCACATCATCAACTCCTCCTTTGAAAAGATTCGTCCTCGAATCTTGCGTTGCCCTTCCAAAAAGAAACATTACGCCCCTATACGTTGGATCTGCGTCAAAAATCTCGATGGTTGATCCCGCGAAGACTCTCAAATATGCGTTGCTTTTGCAAAAAAAAAGGTACGATATCCCCTGTACGTTGGATCTGCGTAGTGCACTTCAATGGTTGCAACCTTGACGGCTCTGAAGAGGAATGTGGATGAAAGTGATGAAATCACATAAAGCTTTGTCAACTTGAGGGATTAGCTTTGATACAAAATGATAAGACCTGAATGATCGATCCAACAACTTACAAAGCTTCAACCGAGCAAAAGAACAAAATTTGACACACACGACTCTTTTATTTGGATTTTTCTAGATTTATGGGAAAATAAAAACAAGATATGGATGGCTAAATCTATGAGATTCTCACTCATGGACTTACCAAACTCGCTCTCTCACTCGTCGGCATCTCACTCCCGAGAAATCAAGTCTTTGTTTGAACAACTCTAACAAGCATCTCACCGGAAAGAGTTACATAAACGGGACCATTCCTCGACCTCTCACTCCGGAATGAGGTGTCAAAATGGCATCTCACCAATTCAACAAGACACACACACTTTTTCCAAAAATTCTCAACTCTAATCTTATTTCTTATGACAAAGGTTTAGGCATTTTATAGCCAAAATACAAGCAACAATTAAATAACAAATTAAAGACGGATAAGATGAAAAGTTTCTCGGAATTGATGAAGAAATGTGGACAGCCTCATGTCGGAAAATGAAGGGTCGGTTGTCCTCATAAAGTGTAGAAAACAATCAATTCCCATTGGATGAAGACCCTTCGATACATCTCAGCTATTCCGACGTCATTCAATGCATTGGAAAAGCTGTCCAGATTTCGGAATGCTGATTTATTGCCAATTTCGGACCTTTTCTTGGATGATTTCAGTACTTTGATCTTCATAAAAGATGTAGCCCTTCAAATTATCTTTCCAACAAGTACTCACACACCTCAATCGGACATATATAGCTCCTGTTATGACCAAAACACCGAGCATATGTCGAAAGAGCTCGGATCACATCATCCTCCCCTCCTTTGAAAAAGATTCGTCCTCGAATCTTCATAGACCTTACAAAAAGAAACATTACGCTCCTGTACGTTGGATCTGCATAAGATATCTTGATGGTTGATCCCACGACGACTCTCAAATCTGCGTTGCCTTTCAAAAAAAGGTACGATATGCCCCTGTACGTTGGATCTGCGCGCACTTTAATGGTTGCAACCGCGACGGCTCTGAAGAGGGATGTGGATGAAAGTTATTGAATAACATAAAGCTTTGTGAACTTGATGGATTAGCTCTGATGCCAAATGATAAGACTTGAAGGATCGATCCAACAAGTTACAAAGCTTCAACCGAGCACGAGAACAAAATTTGACACACATGACTCTTTGATTTGGATTTTTCTAGATTTATGGGAAGATAAAAACAAGATATGGATGGCTAAATCTATGAGCATGTCACCCATGGACTTACCAAACTCGCTCTCTCACTCGTCGGCATCTCACTCCCGAGCAACCAAGCCTTTGTTTAAACAACTCTAACAAGCATCTCACCGGAAAGAGTTACACAAACGGGACCATTCCTCGGCCTCTCACTTCGGAATGGGGTGTCAAAATGGCATCTCACCAACTCAACAAGACACACACACTTTTTTCCGAAAATTCTCAACTCTAATCTTATTTCTTATGACAAAGGTTTAGGCATTTTATAACCAAAAAACAAGCAATAATTAAATAAAAAATTAAAGACGGATAAGATGAAAGGTTTCTCGGAATTGATGAAGAAATGTGGACAACCTCATGTCGGAAAATGAAGGGTTGGTTGTCCTCATAAAGTGTAGAAAACCATCAATTCCCATTGGATGAAGACCCTTCGATACATCTCATCTATTCCGACGTCATTCAATGCATTGGGAAAGCTGTCGAGATTTCGGAATGCTGATTTATTGCCAAACTACTGTTTCTAGTGGCTCAGATGTCATTCCCAAAAGTGTTGTTACTGATTTTTTTTCCTCCTTCTGTTTGTAATGCTCAAACTACTTTGATTTGGCATGACAGATTGGGTCATTTGCCTTTGACTAAAATGAAACAACTACCTGGTGTTCATGTTGATAGCTTTGAATTTGCTTGTGATATATGTCATCAAGCTAGACAACATAAATTACCTTTCCCTAAAAGCTCTATTACTACTACAAATGTTTTTGATCTTATCCACATAGATGTATGAGGACCCTCTTCTTCTACTACTTATAATGGTTTTAAGTATTTTTTAACCATAGTAGATGATTTTTCTAGGTGCACTTGGACACAACTTTTGTCATCTAAATCAAATGCTTTCTCTCAGTTAAAGGCATTTATTTCTATGACTGAAACTCAGTTAAAGTGCACACCTAAGATAGTGAGAGATAATGCTTTTGAGCTTGGTTCAATTAATGAAGCTTCTGTTTTCCTCAAGAACAAAGACATTATTCATCACACTACTTGTCCCCATACTACTCAACAAAATGATGTTGTCGAAAGAAAACATAAACAATTGTTAGAAACTGCAAGAGCTTTGATGTTTCAATCTGGTTTGCATATTAAGTATTAGGGTGAATGTGTTCTTTCTGCTACTTATCTCATAAATCGTTTTCCTACTACATTGTTACACGGTTTGTCTGCTTATCAGGTTTTGTTTAAATATGTTCCTACTTATCATCATTTAAAACCTTTTGGTTGTCTTGGATATGTATCTACTGTAGGCAATGGCAGGGACAAGTTCTTTCCAAGGGCAATTCCTTGTGTGTGCATTGGTTATCCCTATGATAAGAAAGGATATAAGATGCTTACTCTTGACAAACATAAGGTTATTTGTTCTAGACACGTGAAGTTCCATGAGACTATTTTTCCTTTTAAATCTTTCAAGCATGATTCAATGAATGTTTATCTTCCTAAACCTGTTCATGATCATGTTGTCCCTTCTGTTAATGCTTCTACTCATATTGTTAATGCTCCTTCTAATAATGCTCAAAATCATGATGTTCTTAAAAGATCATCTAGAATTCATACCACTCCTTCATATTTGTCTGATTATGTATGCAATATAGTAGATTATGATGATTCTTCTCATTTTTGTTCAAATACAATAACTGTAGTTTCTCATAATGATATAGCTTATATTGCTTTTTCTGTTTTTTCATCTACTGATCAGCAACTTATGTCTACTCTAAGTTCTTCCTTTGAACCCACTACATATGAGGAAGTTGTTTCTCATCCTTCTTGGAGAGAGGCTATGGACAAAGAGTTTCAAGCTCTAGCCTTGAATAACACATGGTGCATTGTTAAACTCCCCAAGGGAAAGAAACCTACATCAAGTAAATGGGTTTATAAGCTCATGTTAAGAGATGATGGAACTATAGAGAGATGTAAGGCTACATATGAGGCTAGATTAGATGTGAACAGTGCCTTTCTTCATGGTGATTTAGATGAGTATGTTTACATGAAACCTCCAAAAGGATTTTTTGTTGACAACCCTTCTATGGTTTGCAAATTAAATAACTCCTTGTATGGTCTTAAACAAGACTCAAGGCAATGGTATGCTAAGCTCTCTTCCTTTTTGAGAGAGCAAGGGTATAAATCATCAAAAGATGATTATTCTTTATTCACAAAATCTTCTAAATTGTCCAAAGTATATCTAGCTGTCTATGTGGATGATATCATTTTAACAGGTGATGATCCTACTGAGATTTCAAGAATAAAAAATGAGTTGGATAACAAGTTCAAAATAAAAGATCTTGGCCAACTTCACTATTTCCTGGGCATGGAATTCCTTCGTTCACCAACAGGATTGATCATATCACAAAGGAAATTTCTCCAAGAACTGCTAAAGGAATTCAAATGTGAAGACAGTACTCCAGTGGTACGTGGCTCCTCTGGATATTCTGTCTAAGTTATTACCCTTAGATTCTTCTTCAACATTAGCTGATGCAAGTCTGTACAGAAATCTTGTAGGCAAGTTAAATTTCTTGACTAATACAAGACCAGATATTAGCTTCAAAGTCCAGCACCTATCCTAGTTCATGCAATATTCTTCTGAAGATCATCTTAGAGCAACTATGCATACACTAAGATATCTTAAAGGAAAGTCAGATTTGGGAATTCATATCAATTATTCACAAGATTTCTCCCTCCAAGCTTATTGTGACTAAGATTGGGCATCATGTCCTTACACTAGGAGATCTGTATTAGGGTACTTCATCACCCTTGGAGGTTGTCCAATTTCGTGGAAGTTCAAGAAGCAGAGCGTTGTATCTTTGTCCTCTGCTGAAGCCGAGTACAAAACTATGAGAAGTGTCACTACTGAGATGATATGGTTATCAAGGATATTTCATGAGCTCGGAATCAAATCTATACTACCCATCCCACTGAAATGTGACAACCTTGCTGCTATACACATTGCCAAAAACCCCGTATTTCACAAGAGGACCAAGCACATAGATCTAGATTGTCATTTTGTTCGATCTAAATTGCTTGAGGGTCTCATATCCATTTCACATGTTCCTGCAAATCTTCAGTTAGCTGATGTTTTGAAGAAGACATTACCAGGACATGTCTATAGCTCATTAGACAAGATGGGCATGGTTCTCCATCCTCCATCTTTGAGGGAGGGGGGGGGGGTGTAGGAGATATATTATTGAAAGGTTAGGTTGGGTTGCACTTTTCAGGTCCGTTGTCCTCACTTGGAGCTTGAAAATGAAGAGCTCTTGTGACATATGTAGGGCTTGGATCACTTAAAAATCACTCTCAACATCCTTATGAGGATGGGGTATTACAATGAAGGTTTTATTTTATCAATAAAAAAAAAATACAAATGGTCAATTCAAACATTACACCCCATGAATATATTATCTGGGCTAACAGTTCATGAGCTAAAATCACATTTTTGTACTAGTGTAACCCCAAGATAGAAAATGACAACTTGTGCCAGCGCACACCCCTAGCATTTTCAGGTCCGTTGTCCTCACTTGGAGCTTGAAAAAGAAGAGCTCTTGTGACATAGGTAGGGCTTGAATCACTTATAGATCACTCTCATCATCCTTATAATATCCGATGTGGGACGGGGTGTTACAATGAAGGTTTTATTTTGTCAATAAAATAAAAATACAAATGGTCAATTCAAACATTATACCCCATGAATATATTATCTGGGCTACAAGGTCATGAGATAAAATCACATTTTATTACTACTGTAACCCAAAGATAGAAAACGAAAACTTGTGCCTTCATTCATTCAGAGCATCAATCGCAAAACCCCTACTAAAAGGAGGTCTGTGTGCTCAACTTAAATAGCAGTAAAATCTCGAGTGTTTGGTGCATCACATAGTGATAAAAGTGCTAGCTGACTTATTACAAATAAAACCAAAATGCTGCTGAAATTACAATGAAATGAAAATGTAGAAAAGAGGATGTGCGTGTGGAATGCACATACCCTTCATATCGCCTCCTCAAGTTGGGACTTCTTTGAAACCAAAGACGTCCCAACATGGAAGAAAGATGCAAGTGTGGCTTTTCTCCTAGAGGTTTGCTTAATATATCAGCCAATTGAGCACCTCTTCGAATGTGTTGAGGATATACAAATCCTGCATGCAGTCTTTTTCTAACAAAATGACAATCGATCTTTCGATGCTTTGTCTTTCCATAGAACACTGGATTCTCAGCAATGTGCAAAGCAGATTGGTTGTCACAATAAAGTGGAATATGCAAAGACAATGTGAGACCCAGAGTAGTCAAAACTCCTTCCACCCATACTAATTCACTTGATCTCATGGACATACTTCTATATATTCCGCCTCAGCTGAAGATTTAGAAACTGTGTTTTGCTTCTTAGTTTTTCAGGAGACCAAACACTCTCTTAAGAAAACACAATACCCAGTTAATAATCGAGCACTAAATCTACAGGCTCCCCAATTTGCATCACAGAAATCCATCACATTTGTGTGGGTATTTGAAGAATAATGCAAGCCAACTCTGATGGTTTCTTTGAGATACCTGATCAAATGTAAAGCAACATCAAAGTAGTGTTGTCTAGGCTCACACATGAACTAGGTCAGGTGCTGCATAACATAATAAATATTAGGTCTTGTAAGGTAGAGAAATAGTAGTCTCCCAATCAACCTTATGTACTTCTCTCGCTCATTCATTATCTGTCCTTCATCAGTCAACAGTTTAAAACCCCTTGGAAGGGGAAATATAATAGGCTTGCAATCAAGCATGTTTGTGATGTCCGCTAAAGTAACCATGTTTTTATGCATATTTTCTGTCCTTATTCTAAGTACATTGCATATTTCGGGTTGGGAAAATGTTAAATTTGTGTAGTATAAGCTTATTTTCCAGAAATAGAGGTCTACACGAGTTTCTGTTTAATGTTGTAGAAATTGGAGCCATTCCGGGATGAAAACAAAAGGAGAAGACGAAGGCAGGATTCTACTCGACGTCAAAAAGTCTACTCAACGTCGACTATACTGGAGAGACAAATTGATCATGGACTGAAGACGCACACCACTCGACCACGAAAATTCCTCGATGTCGAGTACTTTACTCGACGTCGACTAGACCTAGAAGATTACTCGAGCTCGATGAGAAGAAACTGCTCGAGGGCTTTGAAGATCACCCGAGATCGAGAAGACTACTCGATGTCGACCACTCTGGTCGACTTCGACTACACTGTTTTTGGGCCGAGGACTTGTTGGGCCGATCTGAACATGTGTGGATCACTTGGGCACGAAGTAAAGATGAGGATATCCGATTTCTATCAAGATCTGTCAAGATGGGAAAAGATTATTCACCACATGAAGAGTTTAGATATTTACCTTTTTAGATTAATGTTTTATTTATCTATGTTTTATCTTTAGGAATAGATAGAGATTTGCTTTCCTTGACTAGCAAGGATTAAGCCCTATAAATAAAGCCCATGGGGATAGTTTTTGATTCATTCCAATTCAGAGAGAACACAATAGTTAGAGAGTTTAGAGAGAGCTTGGCCGAGAGGAGTTGTATTTTGCGAGAGCGAAATTGGCTTCGATTGGTTGTAAGCATTTTTTTAGTTCATTCATGCAAGTTATTTCCCTTTTATTATTGATGAGTTTTCTTATGATGAAGAGCGAGTAGTCCACCTACTTCTAGGGTCGGGGTGAGCCCGACGATAGCCATGCATGCCTAAGGTAAATATTCAACTTTTATCATGTTTTGGTCGTGCACTATCGTTGTTATGTTTATTACCTAATTAATAAAGATTCAGGTTTACAACTTGGATTACAAACATAAAATTGGTAAATATAATTGGGGTTACTTAAAAGAGTTGTCTAATTGTTGGAAAAGGCGAAAGCTTGATCCTTGATGTGATTTGCATGATTATCGCTATTTATCTTACCTTATGCATGTTTGGTTATCGTTGTTGCAAACCCCGGTCTTGGAAGTTTTCTTTCATCTTTGTTTATTTCGAAATCTGCAAACCCTAGCTTTCATTACGTTTCTGCGAATCTACTCGACTTTGACCAATCTGGTCGACGTCGACTACTAATTACTCGATCAAGCGAGATAGTTGCCGTTTGTGTTTCTGCCGGTACTAGACTAAGACCACCTACTCGACGTCGAGGAGATTTTATCGACGTCGACCACTCCTGTTGCCTGCAACTGCTGTTTTCTACACGAGATCGGTTGTATAAGGCCCTTGTCGACTACACCCTAGTCGAGGTCGAGTACTCTGAGTTGGTTTCTGAATGTGATTCGCCTAGCTATCTGAGATCCGCTGACCAGCTTCCTCGAGGATCGATCCTGGCTTTCTTTTGCTATAATGGGAGGAAGTCCTGAACTTTATTTGCGTGGGCAAAATCTAGTTTGATTTATATTTATATTCTTTGAACTCGATGTCCTCCTACAATAAATTGGCGCCGTTGCTGGGAAGCAATCATTCGCGCATTAGATAGCTTGATTTCACGTTTTCTTTAAGTTTCCTTTCAAGTGTATGCTCCGTTCTGGTCAACCACCTGGGTTTGATGCCTTAGACGATCCAGAACGCCTTCTTCGCATCCACTCTAAACTAAAGAAACTCATTGCGACTGTGGAAACACAATCTCAGATGATTGAGAGGCTTCAGAGGGAGCTAGAAGCCAACAATGCTGCTCTCACCGCTGAGAGATCACGCGCTGAGCGGGAAGTAGAAAAAAAGGCAAGCGAAGGCTAAGCTTTCCCTATATCCAACTACTGCAAAGGATTACATGCACCAGACTCTGATAGTGCATGAATCGACTATTCTAGTCCCTCCTAAATGCTTTGAAATTCGCATTGTCTTCCTTACTGAAATTAAAAATAACGCTTTTGAAGGGAGATATAATGAATGTCCACTCGCTCATATTACTACTTTTGCTGATATGTGCCAAACTATTGCTGAAGGTGTTACTCTTAAATATGTCGGAATGAAAGCTTTTTATTGGTCTCTTGCAGGTCCAGCACTAAAGTGGCTTGAAGGACTGCCTGCACGATCCCTCACAACATGGGGTGAGGTAAGGAATGCATTTCTTAACAAATTATTTCCTCCTGCCCAGACAACGCTCCTACGCCAAAAGATTACAGCTTTCAAACAAAAGCATGGGGAGCCGCTAGCACGAGCATGGGATCAGTACAAGGATCTAATGCGATCCTGCCCTACTCATGGGTAGCCACCATATGTAATTCAGGAGATTTTCTACAATTCTCTTTATTTACCCAGCAAGGAAAGGATCAATCAATATACTCAATATGAGTATCTGACGCAAATACCAACAGAGGCTTGGGCATCGATCGAAAGGCTCACCATCTTCGACAACACTTATGGGGTCCCTGCGAATTACGACGACAATGCCTATGTAAGGCCAGCCCCAACCATGCCCTTATATGAGCCCTCTAGGGTGATTGATCATGATGTCAAGGAGCAGTTCTACAAAGATCAAAATCATAAGCTTCTTAAACAAGTTAAATATTTATCTATTAACCAACCTTGCATTGAATGTGGTTCACAGAGGCACACCACCCCGGAGTGCCTACATACGGAGCAAGTCAAGTTAGTAGAAACTCATGTGGAGGTAGCTTACGTAGGGGGTCCCAATCGCCATATGGGGGACGTACCAAAGGTTCTATCAACCACAATGGAAGCAAGGTGCCCCTAGGAACCCCCCACCATATAGAGCTCCAGGACATCCAAAGAAGGACCAGCGGAAAGATGATCTACAGATGATCCTCGACGAGATGAGGAGAAACCAAGCACAACACCAACAATCCACCAGCACCATCCAGATTCAACTCCATAGCCTCAATACATAATTTGGGGAGATGGACATCTGGAAAAAGAACACGGAGACCCATATGGGTCAACTCGCGGCATAGATCCCAAGACCATCCGGAAAGCTCCCTGGGCATACATATCCAAATCTTAAGGGGCAATCCGGACAAGTCGCCGTTGTAAAGTTAAGAAGCGGGCACAAATTACACGAGCCAGAGATTGGAGAAGAAAAGGACGACGCTATAAATCAACTCGACGTCGACCAGCATCTAGTCGACATCGACAAGAAAGTAGTCGACGCCGACCACTCCTTACTCGACGTCGACTAGTCTCTCGACAAAGATGCTTCTGCACAACAATAACACTCGATGTGGACTCCTGTAGTCGATGTAGAGGACCCTCCATTCGACGTCGAGGGCTCTGCACCACCTCCGATAGCTAATCCGGATCCAAAACCAAAGAAGACGCTTCCGTTCCCTTCAAAGGCACTGAAAGATCCTACTGCAGGTAAGTTTAAACGCTTTGTTAAGATGCTTCAGGAACTAAACGTTTCAATTCCTTTTACGGAAGCTCTTCAAGAAATGCATGCATACGTCAAGTTCCTCAAGAAGATCCTTAGCAACAAGCGATCAATCACAAAAATCACCAGCGATTGCAAAAGCACAGATTTTCCTGAGAAGAGACCTGACCCTAGTAAGTTCTCTATTACTGTGGGATTCGGAAAACATAGGTATGAGGCATTGTGTGATATAGGAGCAAGCGTGAGCATTGTGCCCTAATCAATCTGGTCAAAAGTGAAGATAGGAGCACTAGAGCATGTGGATGTCAATCTATACATGGCAAACAATACAGTGGTAATCACTACGGGTATTGTTGATAATGTCCCTGTCTAGGTTGGTAAGTTCTATATTTCCACAGATTTTCGTGTTATAGATATGGCGGAAGACCCTGCTTGCCCTATTATTTTTGGTAGACCTTTTCTAGCTACAACAGATGCCGACATCAGCGTCAGGAAGCAATTTCTCACTTTCACGATAGGAAACGAGGTCTTAGACAATGGAAACACTATATATTCCAAGTATGAGATGGGGGAAAAGCTCATTATCACTATTATATTCTTGATTTTGCTACTACATGGTAAATTTTGGGTAAATATTTCCGTTTTTATGCTTAATTGCTTAACCGAAAGTTTATTTTATGAGACGTCACACAAGTTTGCAAGAAGTTCAAAGAAAAGATTCAGGGAAGCCAAGGCAAGACTCGACGATGCAAGAGTAGATTTGTTAGAGATATTGCACAAGATTGCCTGGAAAAGGGAAGTCTCAATGATGTGCGATTTTTTAGGTAAAACCACAAAAATGAGGTAAATTGATGTTGCTTTTAAGATGTTTCAAAATAAGAGGATGGAGGACTTTATATTTTCCATATATGCTCATATGTTTACAATCCTAGCCATACCTATTCCTAATTGCATCACAAAAGCCATATTATGAGCCTTACTTGTCTTTATATCATTATTGCTCTACATATGCCTTATATTGCGATTTTTACCTTATACCCTATCCGGGGACTATGTTGAGAATGGAAATCATTTGTGGAGATATTATATGGTTTGTTGTGTTATTATATCATTATTGGAGTTTGGCAGGAAAGTTTCAAATTTATGGAAAATTTAATGAGTTAAAGAAAATCCGATCACCTCGATAGATAAAGGTAGATCGACCCTGCTCGTTGATATAATAGTCCAACGGGATGGGATACCAAGGTGAGGAGTCCAAAGCACTAAGTATCCGGGGCCATTCATGACACCCATTTTTGGGACTCGCGAGAAGACAATGCTGTGGTTAGAAAGGTAAAAGCATTATTATTGACAAAAGCATTGAGCGAAAGAGTGAAAGGTGAGAAATATGATGAAGAAGGAATGTGGTATGAATTGTGGAAACTACTCCATTTCCCCGGATTTAACACCACATGACCAAAAATTGCCCACCTTTAGCCTTTTACGTATCTACTCCTTTTTTAGCTTAAATAAAGTCATCGTGATTATTGTTGCTTTTTCATAGAAAATTATTTTGTATAACCTTCTTTTGTGCAGAGAAATTGCTTTTCATTCATAGGCACAGACTTGAAGGCACCAAGTACCTTTTCAAGGATTGCAATTGAGTGTTGGGTAATATGACAATGAATCAACTATGTTAAGAGTCTTTGTAGGTTTCCCTTGAATAACCATCCAAGTTATTGCTTGGGGACAAGCAAGCTTAAGTATGTGGTGATTTTATGTCCACTAAAGTAACCATGTTTTTATGCATATTTTCGCTCCTTATTCTAAGTACATTGCATATTTTGAGTTGGGAATATGTTAAATTTGTGTAGTATAAGCTTATTTGCCAGAAATAGAGGAGCGAAAATTTGACTTTTATGTCCACTAAAGCTTAATATTTCAGATTTTGGAGTCATTCTGGGACGAAACCAAAAGGAGAAGACGAAGGCAGGATTCTACTCGATGTCGACAAGTCTACTCGACGTCGACTACGGCGGAGAGACAAATTGATAGAGGACTGAAGACGCACACCACTCGAGCACGAAGAGTACTCGACGTCGAGTACTTTACTCGACATCGACTAGACCTGGAAGATTACTCGAGCTCGACGAGAAGAAACTGCTCGAGGGATTTGAAGATCACCCGAGATTGAGAAGACTACTCGACGTCGACCACTCTCGTCGATGTCGATTGCACTATTTTTGGGCCGAGGATGTGTTGGGCCAATCTAAACTTGTGTGGATCAAGATCTATCAAGATGGGAGAAGATTATTCACCACATGAAGAGTTTATATATTTACTTTTATAGATTAATGTTTTATTTATCTAAGTTTAATCTTTAGGAATAGATAGAGATTTGCTTTCCTTGACTAGCAAGGATTAAGCCCTATACATAAAGCCCATGGGGCTAGTTTTTTATTCATTCCAATTCAGAGAGAACACAATAGTTAGAGAGTTTAGAGAGAGCTTGGTCGAGAGGAGTTGTATTTGGCGAGAGCGGAATTGACTTCGATCGGTTGTAAGCTTTGTTTTAGTTCATTAATGCAAGTTATTTCCCTTTTATTATTGATGAGTTTTCCTATGATGAAGAGCGAGTAGTCCACCTACTTCTAGGGTGGAGGTACCCGATGATAGCCAAGCATGCCTGAGGTAAAGATTTGACTTTTATCATGTTTTGATCGTCCACTATCTTTCTTATGCTTATTACCTAATTAATAGACATTTAGGTTAACATCTTGGATTATAAACATAAAATTGGTAAATACAATTAGGGTTACTTGAAAGAATTGTCTAATTGTTGGAAAAGGCAAAATCTTGATCCTTGATGTGATTTGCGTGATTATTGCTATTTATCTTGCCTTATGCATGTTTGGTTATCATTGTGGCAAACCCCGGTATTGGAAGTTTTCTTTCATATTTGTTTATTTTGAAATCTGCAAACACTAGCTTTCATTACGTTTCTGCTAATCTACTCGACTTCGACCAAACTAGTCGACGTCGACTACTAATTACTCGATCAAGCGAGATCGTTGCCGTTTGTATTTCTGCAGGTACTCGACTACGACCACCTACTCGACGTCGAGGAGATCTTGTCGACGTCAACCACTCATGTTGCCTGCAGCTGCTGTTTTCTACACGAGATCGACTGTACAAGGCCCTTGTCGACTACACCCTAGTCGAGGTCGAGTACTCTGAGTTGGTTTCTGAACGTCATTCGCCTAGCTATTTGAGATCCGTTGACCAGTTTCCCTGAGGATCGATCCTGACTTCCTTTTTCTACAACGGGAGGAAGTCTTGAACTTTATTTGCGTGGGCAAAATCTGGTTTGATTTATGTTTATATTCTTTGAACTCGATTTCCTCCTACAACAGTTTGCATTATTGCAATATGTCAGCTATGTACTTTCTTTGGTGTAATAAGCTGTTTGAGTTGTCTCTCATGATTTCAAGGCCTAAGAAATATCTTGCTAAGTCAAGATCTTGTATAGTAAAGGCCTTCTTAGTGAACAAGGAATAATTTTCAATAGACTGCACATATCCCAGTTTAATCAAGAATTTACAGAGCACAACATTCTGATGTCACTAAAGTAGCCATGTCTTTATGCATATTTTAGTTCCATATTCTATACATGTTGCTTATTTCGGGTAGGGAATATGACGAATTTATGTAGTTTATGCTAATTTGTCAGAAATTGAGATCTACATAAGTTTATGTATAATATTGCAGAATATGGAACCATTTCGGGAGAAAACCAAGAAGCAAGGACGAAGGCCCAAGTCTACTCGATGTCGACTAACCCTAGTCGATCTCGACAACCCATGTCTAGGCACCTGCACTGATCGAGGAGCCTATGTCGAGAAGCCGAAGACGAAGAACCCGACTCCCGAACCTTCCTCGAGATCGAGTACCCAACTCAAGATCGACAAAGCCTCGGATACAACCCAAAGTCGAGGAGAGCATGTCCGAGGATGCTGAGGAGAGACTACCCGACCTGGCCGGACAGGCCGGACACAGAGCAACACACTCCTCGATGTCGAGGAAACTCCTCGAGGTCGACAAGCCGGGAGACCATGTCCGAGCATGTCGAGAAGAGCTACCCGACACTGCCGAGCAACCTAGTCGACGAGCCACCTTTCCTCGAGATCGAGTAAGGTCCTCGAGATCGACTAAATCCTGAAGCCAGAGTCCAAGCCAGTTCGAGGAAGACCAAGCCGAGACACCGAGCCACTGAAGTCGACGTCACTCCTACTCGAGATCGAGGAGACTTACTCGAGATCGAGGAACCTTCCAGAAGCCGCGTTATGCGTTTTGAGCTGTCCTACTCGGATTGGGATTCCTTGGAGCCGAAGATTGCGAAGTTTTATCCATTTCTATCAAGTTACATCATGGAGAAGAAGATTTATCCACTTGAGACTTTTAGATATAATTCCCTTTTATAGATTTAATTATGGTGTTGCTTTTATTTATCATTAAGCATTTAGATATAGTTTTAGATATAGATATAGATATTCTATCCTTGAATAGCAAGAATTAGAAAGCTATAAATAAAGCCCATGGGGCTGTTTTTTAATCATTCAATTCAGAAGTAGAGAAGTAGTTCACAGAGACGGTTTAGGAGTTCGAAGGTTTTAGGGTTTTGGCGTTCAACGAGAGTTGGATCATCGGGATTTTAAAGTCTTTGAATTTAGTTTAATGCAAGTTATTTCCTTTCAATCAATGTCTGAGGTTGCGATGAAGCGCGAGTAGTCCACCCACTTCTAGGTTTGGGGCGAGCCCAACGATAGCTATGTGCATTTGAGGTAATGATCTAACTTTTATCATGTTTTGAGCATCTGCTACTTGTTATGTGTTTATTACCCATCTAATGGAGGTGTATGCTAACAACTTGGATGGTAAACATAAAATCGGTAGAGACAATTAGGGTTTCTTGAAATAGTTGTCTAATTGTTAGAAAAGGCGAAAGCTTAGTCCTTTGATGCGGTTCGCATGATTATCTGTTTATTTCTCCCTTATGCATGCTTGTTTATTGTTGTTGCAAACCCCAATCTTGGAAGTCCTTTTTAAACAGTTTAGTTCGAAATCCCAAAGCAATTGTCTTTACTTTATTTTCTTTTGTTTTAGTTTCTGTTTTCCTCGAGATCGACTAGCACTCCTCGATCTCGAGTTACTGATCTTCGACCCAGGTCGCTGTAGCTTCTGTGTGCAGGAACTCGACCAAGACAACCCGACGTTGACGAAGACCTTACTCGATCTCGAGTAGGCTCTTGTCGAGATCGACTAACCCTGTGCTTGCTGCTGCTCTGTGTTCGACTGTCCGATCTTCGGTCGAGTTGCTGTACTCGAGATCTAGGACCCCTGTTGTCGACTTTCGTGAGATTTCTCCGCTGCCTAGGATCCGCTGACACGCTTCCTCGTGGATCGATCCTGACTTCCCACTTCTGCATCGGGAGGAAGTCTTGTAAATATTTGCTAAGGCACGAATCTGGTTTGAATTATTTTATTATATTTTAAACTCGATTTCCTCCTATAAAAAATTGGCGCCGTTGCCGGGGAAGCTATCATTCGCGCCTTAGGTAGTTGAATCTCACGTCCACTTTGAGTTACTTTTCAGGTGTATACGTCTTTCTCGTAAAACACCTGAGTTTGACGCCTTAGAAGAACCAGAGCGTTTCCTACACATCCACTCTAAACTTAAAAAGATCATGGCGACCGCAGAAACCTAGGAACAACTGATACAAAGGCTTACAAGGGAACTGGCCACTAAAGATGCTGCTATCGCCGCTGAGAAAGCAGCAAGGGAACAAGCAGAAGCTGAGCTTGCCCAATATCCAACTACTGCAGAGGATTATATGCATCCAACTCTCGTCGTGCCTGAATCGGCGATTCTAATCCCTGAAAACTCTTTTGAAATTCGCACTCAATTTTTTATAGAGCTTAAAAATAATGCTTTTTTATGGCAAATTTAATGAGTGTCCTCTTGAACATATTACCAATTTTTCTGACATGTGTCGTACTGTTGCTGAAGGTACTACTCTAGAATATGTCAAGATGAAGGCTTTTCGCTGGTCTCTCGCTGGGCCTTCACTGAAGTGGCTTGAAAGGCTGAAACCAAGATCGCTTACAACATGGGCCCAAGTAGAGCAAAAGTTTCTGAATAAATTCTTCCCACCCGCCAAGACAACACTCCTCCGCCAGAAAATCACCGCCTTCAAACAGAAGCCTGGGGAGCCGCTAGCAAAGGCATGGGAACGCTACAAAGAACTGCTGCGATCTTGCCCTACTCATGGACACCCACCCTACGTCATTCAGGAGATCTTCTTCAACTCTCTTGATCAAGTCACTAAGGACATAATCAACCAGTATACACGCTATGAGTATCTGACGATGCCACCAATTGATGCTTGGGGTGTGCTAGACAAGCTCACCAATTATGACAACAAATATGGGTCTACTGCAAACTATGAGGAGAACTCCTATGCCAGGCCAATACCATCTATGCCACTCTTTGAGCCAGCAAAGGAGATAGACCCAGATGTCAGGGAGCAGTTCTACAAAGACCAGAATCGCAAGCTCCTCAAGCAAGTCAAATATCTATCTGTCAATCAGCCTTGCATCGAATGCGGATAACAGAGGCACACCACTACTGAGTGCCCACACACTGAGCAAGTCAGAATGGTAGAGACACATGAAGAGGCAGCTTACGCTGGGGGTCCAAATCGCTACATGGGAGATCAAATGTTCTATCAACCACAGTGGAACCAAGATCCCCCTAGGAACCCCCCACCCTACAGAGCACCAGGACATCCAGAAAGGGATCAAAAAAAGGACGATATGCAACTCATCCTTTAGGAAATGCGTCGGAATCAAGGCACCATCAACAACCAGTTCCAGAACATCACTACAAAATTTGGAGAACTGGACATCTGGAAAGGGGGAATAGAGACCCAGATGGGTCAAATCGCTGCACAGATCCCACGACCATCCGGGCAACTCCTTGGGCAAACAGAACCAAATCCTAAGGGGAAGACCAGACACGTCGCAACTATCAAACTCAGAAGTGGGCATCAATTACACGAGCCAGAGGTCGGGAAACAGCAAGGCAAGGCAGAGCAGCAACTCGAGACAGAGCAAGATCAACTCGATCTCGAGGACCCTGTACTCGATCTCGACAAGCACTTACTCGACACGGAACAGAAGCCGAGCTCGGACTCCACTGCGCAGCCCAGCAATTCGAAGTCGACAACCCAAGTCGATCTCGAGGACCCCCTAGTCGAGATCGAGGAACCGCAAGCCGAGGTCGACAACTCTGCAACACCCTCGACGTCTGATTTGGCTCCGAAGCAGAAAAAGCCACTGCCTTTTCCTTCCAAGGCACAGAAAGATCCCACTGCAGGTGGGTTTAACCATTTTGTTAATATGCTGCAAGAACTGAATGTCTCTATTCCTTTACAGAAGCCCTGCAAGAGATGCCTGGATATGTCAAATTTCTGAAGGAAATCCTGAGCAAGAAGCGATCCATCTCAGAGATCGCAGGAAAATGCAAAGTACTCCACTTCCCTGAAAAGAGACCTGACCCTGGTAAGTTTTCAGTTACTGTGGGTTTTGGACAATATAAATATGAGTCTCTGTGTGATTTAGGAGCAAGTGTGAGCATCATGCCTTTATCCATCTGGCGGAAGGTAAAGATAGGATGCATAGAACCTGTGGATGCCAAGCTATACATGGCAAACAATACAGTGGTCATCCTTACAAGTATAGTTGAGAATGTCCCCGTCCAGGTTGGTAAATTCTTTGTTCCAGCAGATTTCCTTATTATAGATTGTGCTGAAGATCCTACTAGCCTTATTATTCTTGGTAGACCATTCTTAGCTACTGCAGATGCCAAGATTAGTGTTAAGAATCGTTGCTCACCTTCACCATAGGCGATGAGGTTTTAGATTTCTCCTTTGGCCCTACAAAGGAGGAAATTTGATGGCTGGAGGTAAAAAGCATCAGCAACCACGGGAACAAGAAATCAACGGAGGAAACCACACTAAGCCAATTCGAGATCGACCAAAACTCGTCGATCTCGACAACGATGCTAATGGTCCTTGAACGCAAACGGAGAAGTCGGCCTAGCGACTCTAAAATCTAGAGCATGTATATAAAACTTTATCAATTTTGGGACTTTTAAACTTTTTGGTTTTTGGTTTTTGGTTTTGGTTTTATGTCATTTAGAATACTTCATGTGGATAGTCTTGTTTTTGTGTGCAATCTAACACTTTTAGGTCGGCAAGCATATAAGGATCGCGAAAAGTGGAATAAGATGTCCCTGAAAAACAGTTAGAATCGACGAAGGCCAAGTCGACAACGACAAGAAGGAGCAGCCCAGAAACTTGTCGATCTCGAGTAGGCCAACTCGATATCGACTAAGCCACCAGAAGCTCCTCGACTTCAGAAGCCACTGGATGCAAAAACCTCCTCGAGTTCGAGTTGCACTATTCGAGATCGACAAATTTTTTTTTACTCGACATGCCTGTTCTGCCCTCCTCGATGTGTTATTCTGTGAGTTCCTTCCTTTACTCTTGTTTTTATTTGATTTTATACAGTGGGGACACTGTATATTTTAAGTATGGGGTGGGGGAAGGGCTCATTATCATTATTATATGTTTTAGTCTTGCTTTTGGTTTTACATGGTGAAATTTTAAATTTTTATATTATACATTCATGTTTAAATTTTATGCACTTTAATCTTTTATTATACTTTGGTCTTGTTTTTAGTTTCATAAAAAAAAATAGAAAATGTCGAAAAAAAGAAAAAAATATGCATGTTTAAATTTCTTCATTGTCTTAGTTTTTAGTACCCTAACTTAGATGTCCTATGATGATGAATAATGATTCAGTTGATCATGTAAACCCTATGGTATATTTGGAAGGTTTAGCCTAAGTCCTCAAAATTGTTTTATGTGGATTGTGAACTTGTGATGAAATTGAGCACATATGATCCTAAGCTAAAGGTTAAAATCCAACAAAAAATTTGACCTAGTGAGAATTTTGGCCTTATAGGGAGAACATTAAAAATCCCTTTGCTTTCTTGAGTGTATTTGCTCTTCCTATGCGTCTCTAAATGTTGTGATAGTTATTCAAAGCCAATGCATTTATATGATGATGTGAATGAGAATTAAATGAAGGAGGCACCTTTTAAGCCAATTGTATCCTCTCTTTACCTACCCTGCATTATTCCTTCTTGAAGCCAGAACATTAGCCTGAGACTTTTATTATAAACTCCACAAAATTATCCTTATCCAAATTGAGCCTGACCCCCATTTGGGAATTAAGACTTAGATATGGTTGAAATAATGGTTTGTGGAAAGAATGAGCTTATGTTGCATTTCAAGTAAGAAGGATTTCTCAAATTTATAGAGATATGGGTTGGTTTTATATTTTTATCTTGCTATGCATATTATGTAAAAGGACTTTTGGCTCACCCTATAAATGCACTAGTGTTATTTTATGCTATTTTTCGTTTAAAAAAAAAGAAGAGAAAAGGTACATATGTTTGTGAATAAAGTGCATGAGCCAAATTTACCTTATTATTTCGCAAGATACATACTTTGGAGAGGTTGAGGAAGTTGGAAAGGTTACATACTTCATTGAGATAAATTGGAGAGTTTGGTTGATGTATATGATTGAGAGTTATGGTTCGGTTAAGTTGTGTTGGAGATTTAGGAGTCTTGATTCCCGAAGTTTATTAAGCACCACATGGCCAAATAATTCCATACCCTTGTATTTCGTACCAAGCCCCATTACAACCCCGCCGAATGGAATCTTCTTTGAAGAATTCTATTGAGCGAAGTCCTCCTGATAATTCTTGTTGCATTTTCATAATTGGTTGCGAAGTGGATTTATATTTAAATTGCAATGTTTATGAGATTGTATATGGAATTAAGTTGAGAGTTGATCTTCATAGCCTAAACACACTGAGAGTTGAGTGTAAACACATTATCCCTGTGAGGTTGGATTTATATTGCCTATGCCTATGGATCGCTCATATATGTGTGATGACGTTAAATTCACTTGTCTTACATTGCTACTACTTAAGATGTTGCTTTTGACAAGGGCGAAGACTTGAAGGATGTGTTGTAGGTCTTGGTTATTGTTTGGTTATTGCTTGAGGACAAGCAAGTCTAAGTATGGGGTGATTTGATGTCACTAAAGTAGCCATGTCTTTATGCATATTTTAGTTCCATATTCTATACATTTTGCATATTTCGGGTAGGGAATATGACAAATTTATGAAGTTTATGCTAATTTGTCAGAATATGGAACCATTTCGGGAGAAAACCAAGAAGCAAGGACGGAGGCCCAAGTCTACTCGATGTCGACTAACCCTAGTCGATCTCGACAACCCATGTCTAGGCACATGCACTGATCGAGGAGCCTATGTCAAGAAGCTGAAGATGAAGAACCCGAATCACGAACCTTCCTCGAGATCGAGTACCCAACTCGAGATCGAGAAAGCCTCAGAGACAACCCGGAGTCGAGGAGAGCATGTCCGAGGATGCCGAGGAGAGACTACCCGACCTGGCCGAACAGGCCGGACACAGAGCAACACACTCCTCGATGTCGAGGAAACTTCTCGAGGTCGACAAGCCAGGAGACCATGTCCGAGCATGTCGAGAAGAGCTACCCGACACTGCAGAGCAACCTGGTCGACGAGCCACCTTTCCTTGAGATCGAGTAAGGTCCTCGAGATCGACTAAACCCTGGAGCCAGAGTCCAAGCCAGTTCGAGGAAGACCAAGCCGAGACGCCAAGCCACTGAAGTCGACGTCACTCCTACTCGAGACCGAGGAGACTTACTCGAGATCGAGGAACCTTCCAGAAGCCGCGTAACGCGTTGTGAGTTGTCCTACTCGGATTGGGATTCCTTGGAGCCGAAGATTGCTGAGTTCTATCCGTTTCTATCAAGTTACATCATGGAGAAGAAGATTTATCCACTTGAGGCTTTTAGATATGATTCCCTTTTATAGATTTAATTATGGTGTTGCTTTTATTTATCATTAAGCATTTAGATATAGTTTTAGATATAGATATATATATTCTATCCTTGAATAGCAAGGATTAGAAAGCTATAAATAAAGCCCATGGGGCTGTTTTTTAATCATTCAATTCAGAAGTAGAGAAGTAGTTCACAGAGACGGTTTAGGAGTTTGAAGGTTTTAGGGTTTTGGCGTTCAACGAGAGTTGGATCGCCGGGATTGTAAAGTCTTTGAATTTAGTTTAATGCAATTTATTTCCTTTCAATCAATGTCTGAGGTTGCGATGAAGTACGAGTAGTCCACCCACTTCTAGGGTTGGGGCGAGCCCGACGATAGGCATGCGTGTTTGAGGTAATGATCCAACTTTTATCATGTTTTGAGCATCTGCTACTTGTTATGTGTTTATTACCCATCTAATGGAGGTCCATGCTAACAACTTGGATTGTAAACATAAAATCGTTAGAGACAATTAGGGTTTCTTGAAAGAGTTGTCTAATTGTTGGAAAAGGCGAAAGCTTAGTCCTTTGATGCGATTCACATGATTATCTGTTTATTTCTGCCTTATGCATGCTTGGTTATCATTGTTGCAAACCCAAATCTTTGAAGTCCTTTCTATACAGTTTAGTTCGAAATCCCAAAGCAATTGCCTTTACTTTATTTTCTTTCGTTTTAGTTTCTATTTTCCTCGAGATCGACTAGCACTCCTCGATCTCGAGTTACTGATCTTCGGCCCAGGTCGTTGTAGCTTCTGTGTGTAGGAACTCGACCAAGACAACCCGACGTCGATGAAGACCTTACTCGATCTCGAGTAGGATCTTGTCGAGATTGACTAACCCTGTGCTTCCTGTTGCACTGTGTTCGACTGTCGGATCTTCTGTCGAGTTGTTGTACTCGAGATCTAGGACCCCTGTTGTCGACTTTCGTGAGATTTCTCCGCTGCCTAGGATCCGCTGACACGCTTCCTCGTGGATCGATCCTGACTTTCCGCTGCTGCAACGGGAGGAAGTCTTGTAAATATTTGCTGGGGCACGAATCTGGTTTGAATTATTTTGTTATATTTTAAACTCGATTTCCTCCTACAACACATTCCATTGTCTCGAAGCTTTCTTTAACTCGTATATAGTTTTTTTCAACTTGCATACTTGTAATGGCCCGAGTTTAGAAAACACGGGTTACATTTCAAAGGATAAAATCCCTCGTTCGGATCTTGCGCACCAAATACGGGTTGGATGTTTGAAACCAAAAGTCAGATTTTGAAAGTGAGATTTCATACCCAAAGTTCTTGTGAGGCCTATCGGAAGCCCGATGTCAACACACTTGTACCTGTCATATAGTCTAAGCCCTGGGGGGGGGGGGGGGGGACTGTTCAAATCTAAAACCATACACAGTCATAAAACCAAATACATCAGGGTGCCACGGCAGCGCCGGGTCAAAATAGTAGTATCAAAGTATAAGTATCCAAAAGTAGGTGGTGAAGTCATTATCTCCCTAGATCGTCCATGGCACAAGTCCCACACCACAATCAGCACAGAGCACAATAATAAGGCATGCGGCGTCATAATGCATCTTTACTGACAGGAGGAATTTGTCGTTATTCCAATTAATAGAAAAGAGAGTTTCTAGTGAATGAAGTAAAGAAAAGAAACTATAAACAAGTTAATAGAGATAACAATTGACAAATAGTTTCATTTATAAACATCCACTTTAGTTTGTGATGTTCGCTGAATTTACCATGATTTTCGCTTACATCCATATCGATTTCTATATACATTTCATATTTCGGGGTTGGAATAACGCAAGAATTGTGTAGTTTACACTTATTTGCCAATTATGGAGATCTACAATAGTTCTTGTTTAATTTCGCAGAAATCGAGACACTTTACGAGCAATTCGGAGAAAAGAAGAAAATTGTCAAAGTGCTCGAGGTCGACTATAGCAACTCGAGGTCAAGTAGAAGCTGAGCCACCACATCGAGCAAAAGAAGAGAAGAACATCACTTGACATTTCTAGTCGACTTCGACCACTCGTACTCGACGTCGAGTATAGGCCTAGTCGACATCACCTTTAGAGATCGAGATCGAGTGAAGATTTGACCAGGAGCCAAGATCTGGTCGACGTCGAGTACACTTACTCGATGTCGAGTAGAGCCTAGAGACGAAGCCGAGCCGAGACCGAGTAGGAGTCCAAGTGAGAGATTACTTACACACCAATGCACGAGATGTTCTATTATGAAGGAAGATTTTATTCACATTAGTAATTCCCAATTTTACCTTATGAGTCAGTATTTAACTTGTAATTGATTCTCTACACATCAATTTAGTCATACAATTCATAAAAAGGCATGATTACTGCTATGGAATAAGGTTCGTTATGAGAAATCTACAAAATCCTAGCAATAATCTCAACTATTTGTACAAACTAGAAGAAATAAACAATATTCGCAAAAGAATTAATAAGAATTAATACGAATAGAACAAGAATGGAAATCTCACAACTTTATCAAACCAAAGTTTCAATCCATAGACGAAACGGAAGAGCTTAGCACTCCATAGCCATGGAGGCTCCCTCTAGAGTTCTCTCAATTGATCATCTCAAAAGTGGATAAGTTGATAATGAATGAGATGATGAGTTACATGTCTAAAAAACAACCCTAAAAGTCCCTAAGAAAGTCGTCCAAAAAGAGCTTAGCACTACGTTTCTCTTGGAGTCGCGGGGCGGCCTTACTATTCATAATACTTATTCCGTTTCGAATCTAATCTCGGTGTCAACATGAAAGTTATAGATCTCGAAAAGAGATTTCCAACGCATTCTTATAATAATAAACCGAGCCACCAAGGCCTCCAGAAAGTGCATTACAAGTTCAGCCTGTCGGGCGACAACTTCTGCTGGCTTGTTCTTCACTTAGGCTCTCGAACTTTGACATTGATCCGATACTCGTCACTTTTCTTTCATCCATGAGCTTCCTCATTCCTCGTCGGATTCACATTTACTTGAAATAATCCATAAAAGCGTGTAGATTCCGACTCTACCAACAAAACAAGTATAGATGCAAATCTAGCCAAAGCCATACATTATATACATCTCAATCATGCTAAATGCATCCTAATATGCATGCCTATATGCGTTCTATCATATTCCTAAAAACATAGAAGGAGGAAGGGGTAAGACTGAGCAGCACATATGGGACTCGGTCCCTACTGCGATCATATAGCATATGCTACACCTAATAAAGATGCTCTAATGCAGAACATGAATATTAACACTTAAGCATGCTTAGTATTTTATATATGCAGAAAGCGATAAATTAGGATCCTACATAGAAAGCCAAGCGACATGTCCCTCTCTTACTTCATGATATTGCAGACACCGGCCGAGTTCATACTCAGTTTATAAGTCTCATGTCTAGTCCACATGTTATGCGTGTTCAGTTTTCAGGTTATAGTGTAATACAACTCATGACTCGAGAGGAACAACCCAACAAAGCTGGTCTGCCCTATGACCCTAGAAACAACTCTAATGACTGACAGATAACGATCATTATGTTCTTAACGCATTGAGTAAACAGATGCTCAATCAAATAGTGCAACTTAAGAATGATACTACACAGTGGCGGATCCAGGAATTTTTTTAAGGGGGGGCTGGATTTTTATTCCAAGAAATGACGGTTTAAAATGTTCGAGTCTAAAAGTTGTTCCCATATACACCGTTGACACCTTCGGTACTGCTTATTTGTTGAATGGCGCTAAAAACGACACTATATTGTTTTGCGGATTCATGAACCTACATCACCAACTGTAATGTAAGTACACCCGAGCAAACGACACTATGTTGTATCTACTTCGATCCCAAAAAAATAGTTGTTGGGTAATGAACAAGCTGCTTGATGTTGTCTACTTAGAAAAAAAACGACATTTGTTGAATTTTAATTAATACTACCTCTGTTCGGCAAAACTTGTCGTTTACTATTCACGTACGCTTTTTTAGAATGATAAAAACTATATAAAATATTCATTTTTATTTTTTTTTTTAAGAATTTCATACATTTTTTTAACAAGTTTGTACTTATTAATAATAACTACGAAATTGTTTAAATTTTTTTTTTAAAAAATGAATATTTTATATAGTTTTTATTATTCTAAAAAAGCGTACGTGAATAGTAAACGACAAGTTTTGCCAAATGGAGGTTGTATTGTATTGGTTATTATAAGTATTGATTATAAGGAAAAAAGAGGCTAGTGTTTTTTTAAAAAAAGAGATGCAACATTTTAAAAAAAACAAATGCAACATAGGGGCTACTGTTTAAAAAAAAACAAATGCAACGTGTTTTTTTTTGAAGAAAATGATGCAACACAACAAAAGGGGGAACTGTTTAAAAAAAAACAAATGCAACACAGCAATTCAAAAATGATGCAACACAACAAAAGGGGGAACTGTTTAAAAAAAACAAATGCAACACATCAAAAAGGAGGAAAGCGGTAGGATTCGAACTGGAGATCTCATGCTCCACACATTAAACTTGTCTGATGTCCTTTCCGCTGAACCAACATGTCTTTGGGATAATATATGACTTCACTTCAATATATTACGGAGTACTAAATTAACAGATATATAAAAATATACATATATCCCTATTTTGACCAGTGGGGGGCTTCAGCCATCCCGAGCCCCCCCACCGATCCGCCCCTGATACTACATGATCATATTTTTATGCATATGCAACACCTAGTACACTACATTACTACATGCATGAGTAGATTAATCGCATTAAGCTCCCGAGTGAACTTACTTAGATGAGCAGGGCAACAAAAGGTAACAATACAGGTACACAGTAAGTCACACGTCACATGTGGTAACCTAGTATCTATATATAAATAACATAATGAGTCTATTTATAAAGCTACACTAAGCATAGAATCTTACACACATACAAGTATATAGACAACACACATCTCATCATCCATAATTTCTAAACACATCATCAACCATTCATCTCGTATCTCGTATCGAAATTCTCATATCTCATTACCTCACTATCTCATCAACAGTTCATATAGCATATATATACATATAGTCAGGTTCATGTCATCATATCTTAATATATATATATTTTTTTTTATTAGGCGAAAAGGGGGCGGTTCTTAAGACAGAACACAACCCTGATCATCCTTTCGGATGATGTTACAGAATTCCCTATTCAAAGGGAGAGTATCCATATTACAAGTGTCTCTAGATCTAGCTATGAAATCTGCTGCTCCATTGGCTCCACGAAAGCAGTGTTTAAATTCTATCCATTCAAATTCCTTTATCATCTTCTTTAGTAGCTCGATTTGCCAGTAGATCTCCCATCTCGGTCTCACAGTACCGTTGATTGCTTTGATTACTTCTAAGCAGTCACCTTCGATTATAACTCTACGTAAGCCTTTTTGCCATGCCATTTTCATACCTGTACAAAATGCAGCTGCTTCGGTTTGGATAGCTGAGCCGCTACCTACCTGCTGCTGAAACGTATCCTTCACATTTCCATCACAATCCCTGAGAATCCCACCTACCTGACAAAAGCCAGTAGGCGTAGTTGAGCCATCTACATTAATTTTGTAGGTGGCCCTAGCTGGTTTCTTCCATTTAATCCATACCCTCTTTCTTTCATGTTTTGTGTCTTTGGTTGGATTGGCGGCCAGCCAATCCCTTACCTGCATATAAGATTTGATTGCCATTTGAGAGATAGGTTCTATATGCTTATTTCTGAAGATTTTATCAGTCCTAGTCTCCCAAATTGTTTGCCAAACAAAGCAAAGGTCTTCAAAGTTTTGAATTGAGGATTTAGTCTGAAGAATATCTTTTATTTGGGAGAGTCGATTACCATTTATATCTAAAGATTTTCCACTTATTTGTTCATAAGCCGCTATGATTCTTTTGGTGTAGGAGCAGTGCTGAAAGAGGTGATCACTGTCCTCATCATGATCATTGCAGAGACAGCATTGGGAGGGCACTCTGTTATAGAAGCGATTTAGCCTTTCTTTTGTGGCAATTCCATCTTGTGATATTTTCCACACTAGGTTCTTAATCCGAGGGGGGATGTTGAGTTTCCATATCCATTTTCCATGTATTTCATTCTGTTGGCGTGCGTTAATTATTTGTTTAACCGATTTGTTTGTGAATTGACCATCCCCATTAAGGTTCCAAGTTAGCTTATCATCGGCTTCCCACGAGGGGATTTTGATTTTTAGGATTTCATCAACAATATTGTTAGGGAAAAGATTCTAAAGAGTTTGCAAATTCCATTCTTTGTGTTGATTGATGAGTTGATGAACTTTAAGATCAGGGTCGTGCGAGAGCTGGAAATTCTTAAGGTTACAATTTAGGACCCAAGGGTCATTCCATACATTTATGTTTATTCCATTTTCAACTATCCAGTGTAATCCTTCCATGAATTTTTCACGAAGGTGAAGTAGTCTCCCAAATTGCCAAGACGGGTTTGCCGGAGTCGCTTCAGTTATGTTTTGATCTTTGAGGTATTTTTCTGCAATGAGTTTAACCCAAATATTATCAGCGTTAGTGTAAAGCTTCCATAAAAGCTTCATTTGTAGACTGATGTTTAGTTCTTCTGCTAATCTTATTCCCAAGCCTCCTTGGTGTTTTGGCTTACAGATTTTTTCCCAACTTATCAGCGGGTTGTAACGTTCAGATTCCAATTTGTTCCAAAAGAAGTTTTTGTTTATTTGATCAATCTGATGGAGTACCCCCTTCGGGAGTAAAAAATTCTGCAAGAGGTAATTAGTTTTAGAGCTCAGGTTTGCTGTAATGAGAGTTACCCGACCAGCTTGGGTTAGGGTCGAAGCTTTCCATTTGGCTAGTTGTTTTTTGAGGTTTTGGATGGCTTCTTGGAACATCTCGTTTTTAACTCTACCACGGATTAGAGGGATGCCCAGATATTTTTCCATAGTTCTAGAGACCGGGATGTGCATTTCATTAGCTAAAGAAATTGCTAGGGGGTTGCTAACGTTTTCAGAGACTTGGAGAGAGCTTTTGCTGTAATTTATAGTGAGGCCAGATAGATTCGAGAATCTGTTGAGCATATTACGTATGGTGTGGATACTTTTGTATGAAGCAGGTGAAAAAATAATTGTGTCATCAGCAAAAGTTAGAAAGGGAATAGATGTACCGTTTTTTGTGATCCTGATTCCAACCAATGCATCATCTAGCATTGCTTCCTGCTGTAATTCAGCTGCTAAATTTTCCATTACAAGAATAAAGATGTATGGCGCTAAAGGATCCCCTTGTTTAATGCCCCTCTCTGGTTTAAATTGTGGACCTGGACGGTTGTTGACAAGAACAGAGAATGTAGTGGTGGTTAGCCAGCTCATGACCCACCTGATCCATCGTGAGTCAAAGCCAAATTTAATGAGCGTGGCTTTAATGTAGTCCCAGTTAATCTTGTCATACGCCTTTTCCATGTCTAGTTTTAGGGCCATCCAACCTTTGGGCCCTTTTCGTTTGTGAAAGCTGTGGAAAATTTCATGTGCTATTAGTGTGTTATCTTGAATGGATCGTCCCTCTACAAAGGCACCTTGAAAGGGGTTGATAAGTCTAGGAAGTATATTCTTCATTCTATTAGCTATGAGTTTAGAAATAACTTTATAAATGGTGTTGCAGAGGCTGATAGGCCTGTAGTGGTTTATGTTAAAAGGATTGTCTATTTTGGGTATGAGAGCTATAAAAGTTTGATTAATCTCAGAGAGCAGAGTCCCAGAATGGAAGAACGCTTTAACAGTTTTACAGACAGATTGACCCACTATGTGCCAGTACTTGCTGAAGAATTCAGGAGGAAAACCATCCGGTCCAGGCGTTTTGTCTATAGCCATAGTCGTGACAATGTTTTTGATTTCCAGATTTGAGGGTATTGAGATAAGGGCATTATTTTCTTCCGATGTGATTCTGGAGAGATGGTGAGGAAGATGTTCAGCTGTAATTCTAGGAGAGTTTGGTTTAACAAACCTCTCAGCCATTTCTTTGGTAATTTGGCTGGCGATTT
Organism: Persicaria tinctoria; assembly: GCA_037127255.1. NCBI lineage: Eukaryota > Viridiplantae > Streptophyta > Magnoliopsida > Caryophyllales > Polygonaceae > Persicaria > Persicaria tinctoria. Next base: position 21,987,996 of record JBANSL010000004.1, on the reverse strand, counting down.
TCTCTTGATCAGTGACGTTTTCACCTTCTTTAGAAGTGAAGGACGAAGTGTGGTTTTTAAAGTTTTTAACCTTCACAATTGTTTGGTAATAGTTTGTATTTCTGTCACCTAGCTGAAGGTGCTTCGTCTTTGCTCTTTGCTTCCAGAATCTGTAATTATATTCTAGCATGGCTGTCTTTTTCTTTTCTAAATTCATAAGTTTCCGATTATCCCAGCTAGACATTTGACCCCAAGGCAGTTTAGCTTGCAGAACTATAATTCTTTTTTCCACTTCAGAGAGTTGTTTTAAGATGTTATTTGACCGTGTTTTACACCAGTTTTTGGTGTTGTTCTTGAGGAGCTTTTGTTTTTTCATAAATTTGTAGGCATGGGAGCCAATAAGTTTATTTTCCCAAACTTGTTTCACCATTTTTTCGTAGATTGGATTCGCAGTCCAAGCCATTTCAAATCTAAAGGGGGCACCTTGGTGGCTATGTTTGTTACCCAGTTTGAGTGTGATTGGGCAGCGGTCGGACAAGGAAAAGGAATGGTGTTGAACATGCAGGTCAGTAAGTTTTGTTATGATGTGATGATGAGCAAGGACTCTGTCTAGACGCTCATAAGTGTTATCTCTATCCTCTTTGTGTTTTCTCCAAGTGAAGGGTGATCCCGTATAGGGGATAGTGTGTAGATTAAGATCCTCTTGGAGATGTCTAAGTCTGCGGAATCTGCTAGGAGATGGGGTGTTCCCTCCTACTTTCTCACTGTCATTCTCAATGTCGTTCAGATCACCCATTATAAGAATAGGTAGAGAGTGTTTATTGGTGATTTCAATAATGCTGTTCCAAAATCTAGTTTTTTCTTGTTTAACCGATGGTGCATAGACAAATATAATAGCAAGATCTAGGGAATCAATGGAAGTTTTAATCATGCAGCATCTACTATTTTGTTCCAAGATGGTAGTATTTTGGTTTGTTTTAGTGTGTTTTAGAAGAATCCAGAGACCACCCTTAGCACCAACAGAGGTGATGAAGATGCATCTTTGAAAACCAGCTAAGTGTAGTTGGCTGTCAGTAGGAGGTTCAGTTGATTTGGTTTCGGTTAATGCTAACATATCAAGCTTGTTGTTGTGTGTGAGATGATTTATTTCTTGCCAGAGGAGAGGCTTCCTAGAGCCCCTAATATTCCAGTAGCCGATATTAATCATGAATGGTTGTCAAAGCTATGCTACTTAGCTCAAGAGTACCATATTTACAAGTGCTATGGAGTCGACAAATTTGACATTTAGTATTATAATTTAAAGTATTATTATAGTCCTTTAGATGTGATTGAAATGTAATGTGATGTTGGTTACCTGGTTCCATTCTCATGTTTGTGATCCCAGAAGTGTTGTTGTGGTATGTAGTTGGGCTCCAGCTTCCAGAAATGTGTTTCTTCCTTTTGATTGATCTGCATATTTTGCTTGTAGCAAGAGTGTGATTTGTTTTGTTACAAAACTTGTTGGAGGTGTTGTTGGTATAAGGGTTTGTTTTGCTTCTCCCCACACTGATTTCGTGAAGAGAATCAGTGGGGATAGCGAGACTTGTTGAGAGAGGAGTGTAGAGATGCATACCTGTCCATTGCAACCAGTTGTGATTGGTGCTGTGTACAGTATTATTATGTCTGAGGTAGCAGATGGGGGGATCATAGTGTGAAACCTTGGCATTACAGGCAATACCAACAGCTCCCTGTGTTATGTGCTTTGGCTGGGATGTAAATGAAGGATGGGCATCCTTGATGCCGCTTGCGTTTGGTGTTTGAACATGTGTTCCATGTTTTGAATCTGCATGTATTACTTCTTGTGCACATACCAAATATTCGATGGGGATCGGAATGGCCCTGGGGTTGCAGCAGCCTATGGTCAGCAGTCCATGAGAGAGGAGTCCGTTCATAGACTTGTGTGATCCCAGGTTCCAATCAGAGCATCCATAGACTAAATTACATTGCTTCCTATGATCATAGCAACACCAGTGGAAACACTGAGGTCCCATAGGGATAACCAAATAAAAATTTATATCATTATCCTTAATTTTGGCAGTATAAACAGTTAAGCTGGAAAGTCTAGAATTCATGAGGCCCATAATGATGTTCCTAGTGTTCATAATCCAAAAATGGTTCAAAGGAAGCAAAACAGTGATATTATAATTGAAATGCCTAAGGCGCATGTTATGCAAAGAGTGCCATTTCAGGCTTCTGTCATTAATAAAGTAAATGGAATTAGCAAAAATGTTAGAAAGAGACTTGTGTTCAAAGTTGTACTTATCTCTTATTGTATTCAGAGGGATGGTTGCATTGGAATGTATTGTCTTGTTGCTCATCATCAAAAGACAGCTGTGTCTACGGTAATTGTGTGTGTGTGTCTTTTCCATCGCTATAATGGCATGAGAATAGCAATCAAAAGTGGCTAAGAAACCATTCAAAGGTAAAAAGTTCGGACATATACTAAGAATATAACTAGTTTTATGAGTATCAGTACTTAGAGAGCGGGAAAGTTTATGATGAAACTTATCTGTCTTAGGCAAGATTTTACCTGGATTGAGGCCCGAATTGATATCACAAGTCAGCGATAGGGCTAGAATTGGATAGCTACTCTGATCGACGAAGTCGCCTGCTAAGACTCGAATCAGCCAAATATCCTCTTGCACACCGGAGGGCATGCATGAAGCATTCGATGGCTCATCGGTCGGATTTGCAATTTGTTGAGCAATTTGGAGACTTTCACACCCCGAAGTAGGCTGCGATGACAAGTCCCTTTCAAGGATACGAGATCGAGGGACCAAAACATTCAGAGCCCAACTCCAAGGGCTTCTACTTGTAGCTTGAAAGGTGAGAATTTTAGCCGGCTCTCTGTCCGTGCACACCACCGTGTCCACATCCGAAGATCTGTACTTGTGAGTCAAAAATCTGCAAAAAAAGAGTTTTGAGAAAGATTTGGGTACTAAATTTTTGTTGGGTACAAAGGGTTGTTTTTGAAAGATTTCTGTTAGAAATTGGAGGATTTGTTTGATCAGATCTAATGTCTAACACCCAGCAGGCATAGACACAACATCGATCAGAGAAATCCAACCAAAATCGGCTCCCAAGGTTGATGTTGATGGTCGATTCCAGGCGAGAATTGTCCAAATCGGAGCCCTCAAAGCATGGCAACGGCCTAGTCGGACAATCGCACCTCCTAGAACAGATGCATGTGGCATAGACGGCTTTGAGATTGAGGATTTGAAGATTGTAGACAGTGATTTGGAAAAAGTTTTGAGGAGATTTAGTTTTGGGGGGTTTAGGGTTAATAAGGTATTTGTTTGAGAAAGGAACTTCAGAGGTGGGAGGTTTAGGAGGAGGGCTCAGGTAGGCAGCCATAGGCAACGAAAGCGCCGCGCCATGGCCTACCGGTCGGCCAGGAGACCGGCGGCGCAAAAGAGACAGATGGAATGAAAGAGGGGCGCGTGGAATGGAGGAGGGGCGCGTTCTTTAAACCATCAACACAATACTAATACATCGCCTCATATCTTAATATATATTAATCAGAGAAGGTCATATATCAATATATCACAAATCGTACTTAGCATTTACTTTTCATATATCACTTCATAGCAATATCACTATATTAACATGCTCTTAATAAAAAAACACCGTGCTTGCATATAAGATATCACATATCATAATATCATGCGAAGTTCACCAAGTTATTCATTGAGTCAAAGCAAGTTAAACAATAAGTTAGTTCAAATCCGTTAAAAAAAATCCTTTTAAACACCCTTGTTCTCAAAACCCAAGTTCCAAATGTTGTAGGAGGAAATCGAGTTCAAAATATAATAATATAAATCAAACCGGATTCTGCCCACGCAAATAATTACAAGACTTCCTCCCGATGAAGCAACAGAAAGTCAGGATCGATCCTCGAGGAAGCGTGTCAGCGGATCTCAGGTAGCGTAAAATCTCACGTCAAATTTCGACCTCAGGGGAAGTAGTCGATATCGACCAAGAGTAGTCGAAATCGACCAGATCCAGTCGATTTTTGGTTGCTGCAGAAGTCAGGTGAAATTCGACCAGTATCCCTCGATATCGACCGGTTCTCCTCGAAATCGACCTGCACCTGCAAAAACACAAACAAGCAGCGATCTTTCTGGATCGGGAATTAGAAGTCGATGTCGACCAGTAATGGTCAATATCGAGTGGAAAGCAATACGTAAATAAAGAACAAAGCTTTGCAGAGTTCAGAATAAACTATGTAAAAGAAAACTTCCAAGAATTAGACCACTTTTTCAAGAAACCTTAATTGTATGTACCAATTTTATGTTTATAATCCAAGTTGTTAACATGGATCTCTATTAAATAGGTAATAACATATAAAAGGCAGTGGATGATCAAAGCAAAATAAAAGTCGAATCTTTACCTCAAGCACGCATGGCTATCGCTCGGCTCACCCCAACCCTAGAAGTGGGTGGACTACTCGCTCTTCATTATTAAAAGAAAACTAAATTGCATTATTAAACTAAAATAAAAGCTTACAACCGAATGAAGCCAAATCCGCTCTCGCTTCACAAATTCACTCGGCCTCCACTCTCTCTCTCTACTCGCTACCTCTCTTCTCCTCTCTAGAATTGAATGAATAAAAACTAGCCACATGGGCTTTATTTATAGGCTTTAATCCTTGCTAATCAAGGTAAGGAATATCTATCTTCTATCTAAGGATAAAATTCTACTAGGAAAGAAATAAATCTAAATAGATAAAACAAGATAAATCATATAGGGTAATTAATTGTTCCTCCCTTAGGATAAATAAAAAGATAAATCTTCAAGTCTTCATGTGTAAAGAATCTTCTCTTGGGAATATCTCCATTTGATTTTGGATAGAACATTGAGTAGAGCTCGAAATTGACTTGGACTCGTCATTGCATGTTGGTCGATATCGACCACGTCTGGGCGATATTGAGTCATTTTCCCAGTTTCGTCTCAGCTCACTCGATCTCGTCTCCTGGAGGAATATCGAGTGCTTGTTGATCGATATTGATGAAAACTGGTCGATATCGAGTAGTCTTCTTCTCTGCTGGCCAATTCGAGTCGATCTGGAGATTTTCGACCACAATCTGGTCGATATCGAGTAGGTCTGGTCTATATCGACCACTTTCTCAGCATCCTGCTCTGTTCTTTAAACGCACTTTCTTGAGTCCTCGTTCGTTAGATTGACGCATATGTGTATGCATTGGAAAGCTCTTTTCGAGGGTTGCAACTCTCATGAAGACATCAGATCTTGACTCAGAATGATGAATGCCGAAAATGGCATTTTCTCCAGCTGCACCATTCTTAGCATCTTCATGACTTTCCTTTTCGCTCCAATGTGTGTCCGACTTCTGTGAAATTAAACAGAAGCTAGTGTAGACTCCATAATTTGGCAAATAAGCATAAACTACATAGATTATGTATTATTCTAACCCAAATGTATGAAATGTATACAAAAATCGATATAAAAGTCAATATAAAACATGGCATAAACATGGACATCAAATCACCCCATACTTAAGCTTGCTTTTCCCTAAGCTATAACTTGGATGGTCATTCAGGGGAACAATTCAAAACTCTGAACATCATAGATTCAATCTTATATGTCCCTGCAATCAATTACCACCCTCAAAAAGGTACTAGTGCCACAAATTCATACATGTGCAATAAAAGAAACATCTACTCACAAAAAGATGGTTATGCAAAAACAATTCATGTGACAAAGCATTAATAATCAAGATGACTTTATTTAAGCTCAATAAGGAGTAGATTGGTAAAAGGCTTAAGGTGGGAATTTTTTTGCAATGTGGTGCTAGTAATCCGGGGAAACGGAGTATTTCCAAACATTCATACCACATTCTTTCTTCCTTTGATTTCTTACCTTTCGCTCATTCGCTCGTTGCTTTTTTCAATATTATGCTTTTACCTCTCTAACCTCAGCACTGCCTTCTCGTGAGTCACAAACATGGGTGTCATGAATGGCCCCGGATACATAGTGTTTTGGACTCCTCACCTATTTGTCTCATCTCGCCGAACTATTATCTCAACAAGCATGGTCGATCTACTCATTAAATTTTCCATATATTTTTTCAATTTCTTGCCAAAATCCAATAATAATATATAACAACACAACAACTATAATAATAATCTCCATAATGTAACATCATTCTCAACATAATCCCCGGATGGAAATAAGGTAAAGAATGGCAATATTTAGATCATGTGGAGCAATGTATGAAATAAGACATAATATGGCTTATTTCATACATTGCTGAATTTCTTTTCTGTTGGATCGTTTGGAGATTTCATCGGGAAAGCTTTTTCTTCGTCGGAGGTGCTGAAGGTTGGTCGACGTCGAGTACAGGTTGGTCGACATCGAGTTGGTGCTGGTCGATATCGAGTTGGTGCTGGTCGATATCGACTACATTGGTCGACTTTGGCTTGGGTTGCACGTTCTGGTCGACATCAAGTTGATGTTGGTCGATGTCGAGCATGTTTTGGTCAATGTCAAGTGGCTTGCTCGATGTCGAGTTGTCTGCTGCGTCCTTCTCCTATGTATTCTGATCGGTTGTTTGCATCTGTTGCCTACTCCTTAGATTCATTGCAGCTACATGCCCCGTAGATTTGCCCTTACGTTTGGGCTTAGAAGATCCAGGGAGCGTACCTGACTGTCTTGGGTCGCTTGCTGCTAGCTGGCCAATCTGTGTGTCAATCGATTTCCTCCAGATATCGATTTCCCCAAGCCTTGAGTTGACACCATGCATATGAGTGTAGATGGAATTTATGGACTGCTTGGTGTCTGAATGGTTCCTCCGCATTCCCTCAAGGATGGTCTGTAGGTCATCCTTCTTACCTTCTCTGTCAGGGTGACCAGGGGCTCTGTAGGGAGGGGGATTCTGATGTTGGGGCTGGCGATAGTAGCTCTAGTTTTTATTCTGGTGTGGCCCTGAGTAGTGTCCCCCAGCATACCTTACCTCTTCATGGGTCTCTCCTTGATGTACTTGATCGACGTGTGGGCACGCAGTAGTGTTGTGCCTCACACACCCACATTCCAAGCAAGATTTATCTTTAGATAGAAACTTAACCTGCTTGGTGAGACGGCGCACCTGATCGTTGTAGAATTGCTCCCTGACGTCTGGATCAACCTCCTTAGGTGACACATACAACGACATAGATGGGGCAGACCTTTCATATCTTTCATCAGAGGCGGCCGCAGAAGTCCCATAGGTGTTGTCGTAGTTTGCCAATGTCTCAAATACCTCCCATGCTCGGCGTGGAGTGTATCCAAGATACTCATAGTTGGTGAGTTGTTGATCCTATGTTTAGTAGGCGCATCCAGGTAGTTAAAGATGATCTCCTGGATGACGTAGGGCGGCTGACCATGAGTACGACATGATTTCATAAGCCTCTTGTAGCGCTCCCAGACTTGTGCTAGTGGTTCCCCTGGCTTTTGTCTGAAAGCCGTGATTTGTTGTCTGATGGCAGCTGTCTTTGCAGGAGGAAAGAACTTGTTGAGGAACAGGTCATGTAGCTCGTTCCAAGTGCAAATTGATCGTGCAGGCAATCCTTCCAGCCATTGTTGGGATATTCCTGCAAGGGACCAATAAAAAGCCTTTAGTTTTAGATATTCAAGATTGACTCCTTCTAATTTCAGTAATAAAAGAAGAAAGAATTTCAAAATTAATAGCGGGAAGAATGATCGCTGATTCTGGAACTTTCAGAGTAGAATGCAGATATTCCTTTGCGTTGGTTGGGATGTGCCCAACCCGCTCCTTAAGTTCCCTTCTTCCGTTGATCTCGCGATCTACCCTTGCCTCCTACCGTTGTTGATTCTGTGCATATTTCACCTCTCGTCGGGCGTGATCAGCTTCTCTGGTGGTGAATGCCTCAATTTGTTGGCGAAGTTGCTCAAGCTCCTGTGCAGGTGTGAGCGGGGCTGGATTCTCATTGTTGGATGTTGACATGAGTCTCCTCCTAAGCCTTTGCTGAAGGTGAAAAAATGGACCAGGCTCGAGAATTGGGTATATAGACGTGCGATCAGTTCTTCGCATGCACCTGAAAAGCAAAAAGACAAAGTAAGTAAAAAGGAACAAAAAGAAATATAAAGAAAAGAAACAGAACTAAAAAGGGTGTGATTGATGGCTTCCCCGGCAACGATGCCAATTTTTTTGTTTTGTAGGAGGATGGTCATGTATGGATTAAATATAAATAAATAAAGCAAATTGACTCCCTATCTCAACAAATAAATAAAAGACTTCCTCCCGTGTCAGAGCCCGCCTTTTCAGTTCCAGATCTCAACAGAAAATCAAACAGACAGGCATAAATAACAGAGAAAAGCAGAAACAAAACGAACACAACAATTTTTGGTCGATATTGACCACTGGGACTCGATATCGAGTGATAAAATTGACTAACAGTGCTCAATTTTGACTTAAAACAGAAAAATAATCACAAGGCAAAACTTGGTCGATATCGACTAGTGTTACTCGATATCGACTAAAAGACTTGCAGAAACTCGATTTCAGGTAAGACAGAAACTTAAAAGTCGAAACCTTTCTGAAATAAATCAGTAAATAAAAGACTTCCAAGATCGGGGATTCAACACGACAACGATAACCATGCAAAATAACACATTAAGGCATAAAAGATAATGTTTTTCATCAAATAACTTTCGTTATTAACAAGTAGAAAGATAGAGGCTTTCGCATAAACCCTAATTGTTACTAACCCTTTTTCACATAATTAATCCATGTTGCATTAAGATCACTTTCGCTTCAATAACACAAACAAGGATCACCTTCAACTTTCGCAAAAGAATCATGCTCATAGAGATAGAAGACAAATTGCATCACCTCACATGGCTACCGTCGAGCTCACCCCGACCCTAGAAGTTAAGTGACTACTCACTCTTCATCATCAATAGACTCATCAATAATAAAAGGAAATAACTTTGCATTAAATAAACTAAAGAGAACTTACAACCAATCGAAGCCAAATCCCGCTCTCGCCTTCTCCAACCTCAATCGCCACAAACTCTCTCTCTCTCTCTCTCTCTCTCTCTCTCTCTCTCTCTCTCTCTCTCTCTCTCTCTATGTATAGGCTTCATTCCCTAGATAATTAGGAAAGAAACTCTATCTCTATCTATATCTATCTATCTAAATACTTAAGATAAAGACTTGGAAATAAAGGAAATAAATCAACTAGGACTATATCTAATGTTGGTAAATATCTTCTCTTGACTTGATATATCTTGATAGAATTCGATCTTGTGGACATCTCCATTGGATTCGGGATAGAACCTTAACAAGAACTCGGACTAGCTCGAAATCGGCAACTGGTGCCAAGCTGATATCAACTACAATCACTCGATATCGACCTGTGATTTTCAGCTTCTTCTTCCCTTGACTCGATTTCGGCCTAAGGAGTGATCATCGACTTGGTTTTACTCGATATCGAGTAGGTGAACTCGATATCGACTTGAATCTTTTGCTCCCAGCTTCTCTGGTCGATGTCTGGATTCTGCTTGATTTTTTGGGTTTAATCGATATCGAGTTGTTGTACATGATATCGACCAACTTCTTTCAGCTTTGCTCGAATTTTGGCTTCTTCAGTGGAAATCGACTTGGTCAACTTGAAATCGACTAAGCTTGGTCGAAATCGACCAAATGGTGTCGAGTCGATTTTCTCATTTCCAGCTCGATTTATCCTGCTTCCGCCACGCCTTTCCCTCAGACTTTCTGTAGTTGACTTCGAGCTTTTCGTCCTTTCTCTGAACTGCTATAAATTGCCTCGATTTCTGCAAAATTAAAAAGAAACTGGTGTAGATTCCATAATTTGGCAAATAAGCATAAACTACATAGATTATGTACTATTCTAGCCCAAATGCATGAAATGTATGTAGAAAATGATATAAAAGTAGGTATAAAACATGGCAAATTTTGCTCACAACAATCATCTAGGTCCTTATTGTAGTATGCAAGCTCAGCTGATAGGTGGTTGTTTGCATAGAGCCATTTGCTTTCCTTCTTCCTCTTTCCAGTCCTCGTCCTGCACAGGTTAGCTCTCCACGGGCCTTGTCTCCTCTAAAAATCTTATTTTTATTGATGGATGGAGAAGAAGTGAGGATTGTACATGAGCTTACCTTTTCGTGCCCAAAACAGAAATCTTTTGGCTTAGGGTCAGTCGATATCGAGTAGAAATGGTCGACAACGAATACAGGGACCCCATACTTAGGCTCTTGGCAAGTCTGCAGCTCACCCCCGTGGTTGCCTATGGTCTTCACCTCCAACCATGGAATTTCCTCATTTGTAGGACCAAAAGAGAAATCTAACACCTCATCACCTATCGTGAATGAGAGCAATCGTTTCCTAACGCTGATCTTGGCATCTGCAGTAGCTAGAAAAGGTCTACCAAAAATAATAGGGCAAGTAGGATCTTCCGCACAATCTATAATAAGGAAATCAGCGGGGATATAGAACTTACCAACCTAGACAGGGACATTATCAACCATACTTGCAGGGGTGACCACTGTATTGTTTGCCATGTATATTTTGGCATCCACATGCTCTATTGATCCTATCTTTACCTTTTGCCAGATTGATAGGGGCATGATGCTCACGCTTGCACCTAGATCACACAATGCCTCATATTTTAATTTCCCAAATCCCACAGTAATAGAAAACTTACCAGGGTCAGGTCTCTTCTCAGGGAAATCCATCATTTTGCAGTCGCCGGCCATTTCAGCGATTGATAGCTTGTTTCTAAGGATTTCCTTGAGGAACTTGACATAAGTAGGCATCTCTTGAAGAGATTCTGTAAAAGGAATTGAAACATTTAATTCTTGAAGCATCTTAACAAAGCGTTTAAACCTACCTGCAGTGGGATCTTTCAGCACCTTGAAGGGAAAGGAAGCGTCTTCTTTGGTTTTGGAGCGGAATCAGCTGTCGGAGGCAATGCAGAAGAGTCAATATCGACTGGAGGCTCCTCGATATCGACCACTTATTGGCCGATATCGACCCGGTGTTGGTCGATTTCGACTTCCTTGGCCGGGATCGAGTTGGCTAGTGTAGTTGGGTCAATATAGACCTGGGACTGCTCAATATCGACCATTGTTTGGTCGATATCGACCTGGGTGTGGTCAAAATCGACCTGTCGTTCATTGTCTGGTTCCGTCTGCTTCTCCGATCTTTGGTTCATGCAGTTTGTGACCGCTCCATAGCTTTACAACAGCGAAGTGTCCGGATTGCTCCTTAGGATTGGGATCTGTGTGCCCAAGGAGCTTTCCAGCTGGTCTTGGGATCTATTGCGTGATTTGACCCATTTGGGTCTCCATGTTCCTCTTCCAGATGTCCAGTTCTCTAAATCTTGTATTGATGTTTTGGAGCTGATTGTTGATGGTGCCATTGGCTTGCTTGCTTTCCGCTTGATTCCGACGCATCTCGCCAAGGATAAGTTGTAGATCATCCTTTCGCTGGTCCCTTTCTGGATGTCCTGGACCACGATATGGTGGGGGGTTCCTAGGGGCACCTTGGTTCCACTGTGGTTGTTGGAACCTTTGGTCCCCCATATAGCGATTTAGACCCCCTGCGTAAGCTACCTCCTCGTGAGTTTCTGCCATCCTGACTTGCTCTGTATGTGGGCACTCTAGAGTGATGTGCCGTTGTGATCCACATTCAACGCATGGTTGGTTGACAGAAAGAAACTTGACTTGCTTGAGGAGGTTGTGATTCTGATCTCTGTAGTACTACTCCTTGACATCTGGATCAATCTCCTTAGGAGGCTGGTAGAGGGGCATGGATGGGGCCGGTCTGGTATAATTGTTGTTGTCTTCATCATAATTCGTAGGAGCCCCATAAGTATTGTCGAAATTGGTGAGCCTTTCGATTGTAACCCATGCCTCTGCTGGTGTCTGCATGAGGTATTCATACTGAGTAAACTGATTGATCCTTTCCTTGGCGGCCAGATCAAAAGAATTGTAGAAAATCTCCTAAATGACATATGGTGGCTGCCCATGAGTGGGGCAGGATCGCAGTAGATCCTTATATCGATCCCATGCTCGTGCTAGCGGTTACCCAGGCTTTTGTTTGAAAGCTGTAATCTTTTGTCTGAGGAGCGTTGTCTTGGCGAGAGGAAAGAACTTGTTGAGGAATGCATTCCTAACATCTGCCCATGTTGTGAGGGATCGCGCAGGGAGACCTTCAAGCCACTTCAATGCTGGATCGGCAAGAGACCAACGAAAAGCTTTCATCTTGACATATTCCAGAGTAGTACCTTCCGCAAGAGTATGGAACATATCAGAAAAAGTAGTAATATGATAAAGAGACCAACTTAAAGCTTTCATCTTGACATATTCCAGAGTGGTTTTATGCATTTTTGCCTTATTTTTAATTTCAATAAGGAAGGCAGTGCGAATTTCAAAGTTATTATCAGGGATTAGAATAGCCGATTCAGGCACGACAAGAGCCAGGTGCATGTAATCCTCAGCAGTGGTAGGGTATTGGGCAAGCTCAGCCTCTGCCTGCCTCCTCCGTTCAGCTTCATGCTCAGTGCGTGCTCTCTCAGCGGCGAGAGCAACATTGTTGGCTTCTAGCTCCCTTTGAAGCCTTTCGATCGACTGGCTTGTGTTTCGGGGGTCGCCATGATCCTTTTCAGTCTAGAGTGGATGTGTATAAGGCATTCCGGGTCGTCTAAGGCATCAAACTCAGGTGGTTAACCAGAACGGCGCATACACTGCAAAAAGAAAACTCAAGGAAAACGTTAGATATAACTACCTAAGGCGCGAAATGATTGCTTCCCTGACAACGACGCCAATTTTTATGTAGCAACAGAAAGTCAGCATCGATTCTCGAGGAAGCGTGTCAGTGGATCTCAGGTAGCGGCAAATCTCACGTCAAATTTCGACCTCAGAGGAAGTAGTTCATATCAACTAAGAGTAGTCGAAATCGACCAGATCCAGTCGGTTTTTGGGTTGCTGCAGAAGTGAGGTGAAATTCGACAAGTATCCCTCGATATCGATCAAAGACCTCGATATCGACCGGTTCTCCTCGAAATTGAACAAGCTTTCACCTTTTCCAACAATTAGACGTACTACTCTTTCAAGAAACCCTAATTGTATCTAGCAATTTTATGTTTATAATCCAAGTTGTTAACATGGATCTCTATTAAATAGGTAGTAAACATATAAAAGGCAGTGGATGATCAAAGCACAATAAAAGTTGAATATTTACCTCAAGCACGCATGTCTATCGCTCGGCTCACCTCAACCCTAGAAGTGGGTGGACTACTCGCTCTTAATCGCAAGAAAAGACATTAATATTAAAAGAAAACTAAATTGCATTGATAAACTAAAATAAAAGCTTACAACCGAACGAAGCCAAATCCACTCTCGCTTCACAACTTCACTCGGCCTCCACTCTCTCTCTGTGCTCGCTACCTCTCTTCTCCTCTCTAGAATTGAATGAATAAAAACTAGCCCCATGGGCTTTATTTATAGGCTTTAATCCTTGCTAATCAAGGTAAGGAATATCTATCTTCTATCTAAGGATAAAATTCTACTAAGAAAGAAATAAATCTAAATAGATAAAACAAGATAAATCCTATAGGGTAATTAATTGTTCCACTCTTAGGATAAATAAAAAGATAAATCATCAAGTCTTCATGTGTAAGGAATCTTCTCTTGGGAATATCTCCATTGGATTTTTGATAGAACTTTGAGTAGAGCTCGAAATTGACTTGGACTCGTCACTGCATGTTGGTCGATATCGACCACGTCTGGTCGATATTGAGTTATTTTCTCAGTTTCGTCTCAGCTCACTCGATCTCGGCTCCTAGAGGAATATCGAGTGCTTTTTGGTTGATATCGACCAAAACTGGTCGATATCGAGTAGTCTTCTTCTCTGCTGGCCAATTCAAGTCGATCTGGAGATTTTTGACCACAATCTGGTCGATATCGAGTAGGTCTAGTCGATATCGACCACTTTCTCAACATCCTGCTCTGTTCTTTAAACGTACTTTCCCTAGTCCTCATTCGTCGGATTGACGCATATGAGTATGCGTTGGAAAGCTCTTTTCGAGGCATACAACTCTCATGAAGACATCAGAACTTGACTCAGAATGAAGAATGCCGAAAAATGGCCTTTTCTCCAGCTGCACTATTCTTAGCTTCTTCATGACTTTCCCTTTAGCTCCAGAGTGCGTCCGATTTCTGTGAAATTAAACAGAAACTAGTGTAGACTCCATAATTTGGCAAATAAGCATAAACTACATAGATTTTGTATTATTCTAACCCAAATGTATGAAATGTATACAGACATCGATATAAAAGTCAATATAAAACATGACACAAAACATGGACATCACCAAACCATTAGTCAGATCCGATGTGTTCAAATCATTTTCCAAAACCGTTTTTTAGTAGGTAAACGACTTTCTGGCCTTAGAAAACATCTTCCAAAACCTTCTTGAGAACAAGGTTCAACCATTAAAACACGCAATTTAAAACCCATTTAAAACGTCTTTGTAAACATGTTTCAAAACAAGCCTCAAAAGGGGTTAAACAATTAATCCTATAATCGGCTAAGGGTAGTTTTGCCGCGGAGAAAGATAGTTTCGCCGTGGTGAAGCTTGGTTCCTCACACACCAAATGGCGTTCGTACTCACCGCGGCAATGAGAGTCTCTCGCCGCGGCGAGACTGGACACCCAAGTGATCGGAAGTGGCCTACATCGCTAGGGCCGCGCCCGTGCCTTTTTCCGTGGTGAAAACCTCTCCTTGACGGCTATCTCACGTTCGTGGCTGCGAAATGTTGTTCCCCACGGCGAAACGTGTTCCTGGGCGCTGGTTTTGAGCTCATCGGGGCGGTTTTTGTTGTTGTTAGCCTTCCTAACTCTCACTAAACCCTTACCCGACATCAACGCACATGTTAGAACACAAACGGAGGCAAATGATCGAGGGAAACAAAGATTTGGCTCACCACTTGTCTTCTTCCACGCAAAGCTCTCCAAAGGCTCGTTTGGGCTGATTCTGGGCTGGATCCTCGAACCAAAGTGTCTAGGAGGTGAAAAGAGGGGAAAACGACCACTTGCTACTCTCAAGATTGAGAACACAAGGAAGGTTGTGTTCAATGGCTTCTCGGGGCTTCTTCGGCTCTCATGGGCGCTGCTGCTGCTCAGAGGATGTCAAGGAGGGGCTGGTGGTGTTGCTACGTAGCTGCTTAAAGTGGAAGAAGGCGAAGAGAAGGTGTGGTGCTTGGGTGGTGCTCACAGTGGGTGAAGTGCTCAACTTTGGCTTCAATGAAGGAAGATGATGAAGTGAGGGAGGAGATGATACTTTGGCTGAGTGAAGGTGATGATTTGAAGAAGAAAGAAGGAGCTCTTGGCCTCTTAGGTTTCAAGGCATGGTTGAAGAAAGAAGAAGGTTTTCTTGGGAGCTTTTTTGATAAGATCTTGGAGAGGGATTCTAGGGTTTGTGTTTTTGTTTTGTTGTGAAGCAAATGAGATACCAAGTCTGATTTTGTAGGAGCCAAGGAAGGGTTTAGATGAGGGCAAATTGGATGGGATAAGGATTCCACTAAGGTGGTCTTGTCTCATTGCTACTTTGGGTGTGGACAAGGCAAAAGGAAGGAGAAAGACAATGTGGGTGTTTAGCTTATTTGAGTAGAGGAGGAAAGCTTTCTGCAATCCAAAAAATCAGCTCATGGGAGGCTCAAAAGAAGGATGATATTCAGTTGGGATAGAGGGAGAATAAGACGAGAATTGTGGTCCCGGAAGTGTTAGTTTGAAATCCCGGAGTTAGTTCCCGATAGTTAGTTTTCTCGAAGTTAGTTTTCCCAAATTTCCGCTCTCAATCATGTTAGTATTTCAAATCCATGGGAATGTCATCATCCAAAATTTATTTCAAAATCTCTAGGTGAAAAGATGGATTTGTCATTCAAAAGTTCAAAATTTATCCAGAAATCATTTTACGGATTTTAAATTAGGTATATTTAATGGAGGACAAGGATTTTCAAAATATCCAAATTTTCCGGTTTAAATCCTTTTTATTTTAGTTATTTTCAAATATTATTTTAAAATATATGGTCTTTACATTTAGCATCTACCCACATTGGATCCTTAACAACTTGAGAATATTGATAAGGCTCTGGTATAGCTTCCATCTTAGCAATAGAAGTTGTAAACTTCTCATCTAACTTCTGTGCAGGGCCAAGACAGAAAGAGAGGAAAGATTGGGGAACTGAATTAGTTCTCTTGGCCTTTTCACAAATAAAATCATGCAGCCTTCTTGGTGCTATTATATCTCCAGTTCGAAGTTTCTGTTGGCAACTTGTTGATTCTATTAGCAACTAGAATACATTCACCCCAAAATCTGATAGGCAGGCAAACATGAAGTCTCGTAGATCTAGCAATTTCAACAAGATGTTTGTGCTTCCTCTCCACTCTCCCGTTCCGCTGAGGAGTGTAAGGCACACTTTTATGATGAAATATGCTTGTAACGGCCCAAGATTATGATTCCCAGGTTACGTTTCGAGGGATGAAACCCCTCGTTAGGATCTTGCACCCCGAGTACAAGTTGAAGGTTTAAAATCCAAAACTATCGTTTTCAAAGTGGGATTTCATACCCAAATTCGAAGGGATCGTTGGAATCTCCAGAGAAGCCCCCTATACCTGTCATAAGTCTAAGCGTGGAAAACCAGTACTCATGCAAATAGCGGAAGTAAAGTGTAATAGAAGGGGTGCCACGGTAGAGCCGGGTCAAAACGGAGTCTAAAACATAAGTCCAAAAACATAGTCAAAGTCTGGTGAAGTCAACAACTCCAGCGCTCACTCTCCACCGAAAAAAAAGGACTCGCGCAATAAGCAAGTAGCACTGATAGAAGGAACATAAATAATACTCCCTCCGTTCGGCAAAACTTGTCGTTTTAGAGTTTTGTTTTTGTTCGGAAAAACTTGTCATTTTAGGTATTTTTGCTTCTACTTTACTAAAATGCCCTTGATTTGATTGATGTGTTGTGAGTTGTAGTTTTTGATAAAGTAAAAAGTAGAGTAATAAATGGGGGTAAATTAGTAAAAAAGGAGTGTAATTATTAGCTTTATTAAAATTTGTGTGGAGAGTTAAAATGACAAGTTTTGACGAAAGGAGGGAGTACCTAAAAACATTAATTTTGAGTGGGATTAGACGATGTCCACCTGCTCTTCTCGCTGCTCAATGCACACACATACGCTATACCTAATAATCATGCTTCTAGATGCAAGGCTGAATATTAACACACTAGCATACCCCTAAGATAAAGTGCATAATAATAACAATAAGGCCTTAACACAGAATACCAAGTGGTATATCCCGCTTCCTAACTACCCCCCCCCCCCTCCCGATAGGGCGGAGACTGGCCAGCTCGTGAATGCATTCCAATTCATAAATGGAGTGACGTCCGTATTGGTACCCAACCCCATGATTACATGCTTTTTTTTTTTATCAAATTATGAATGTGAACTTAAAAGAGAAAATGAATAATATAATGTGAAAGGTAAAATAATTTAGAGCGGTAAGTAAAGTGACAATTAAGACTCAAATGACTCAGGACGAACCCGATGAGACTGGGCCATCCTATGACCCTAACAAAGACTCTAAATACTTCACAGACAACAATCATTCTGTTTACATATGCACAAAGAAGTAGAATGTGCAATGATCAATGCAACCGAGTATGATACTACATGGCATGCTGATTATGAATGCAAGCACCTAGTACATCATGAACATAAGACATGGACAAAGCACCTGTCGATCTGAGTAAGCTCCGAAGAGACTTACCTGGTAAGCAGAACAACAAAAGTACGATCCCAGCAAGTAGCATGAACAATCAGATAATATCACCTAGATTCATAGCACAACATACATATAAGTCTATATCTAATCATCCAATCACACACAAGTGCACATCATTCAATGACGCATAATCACATAATAACATTATCAAGTTCAATTACCACTCATCACATTGCCACATTCCAATACCATACCATCATCATACCATTAAGCCACATTCATATATTCATGAGCATATATCAACACATCACATAAATCGAGTTCATCATATCTCAAAGTATAGTTAATGATACATAAGCTTAACATTTCATCATGCTATTAGTCAACCAATCATGCCATTAGTCCACACAAGTCATGATATTAGACAATCATTCACATCAATCATGCTAGTTAGTCACCGAGCACATAATTCCCGAGTTAGTCCCGAAAACCAATTCAAAACCAAGTTACAAAATTGTTTGACCTTAAAGCTCATGAAGTTCGCTTCTCAAAACTCCCAAATCAGACCCTCAAATTAGTCCTCGAAATCCCCCGAAAGCGTTGAAAACAAGTTGCGAAAACAATTGTCGAAAACGTCGAGAACAAAGTCACAACGCTCGGACATGGAGTCAGTCGCGGTTGCGAGATGGTCTCTTGCGCCCGCGAGACTCAGCGTATCAGAGGAGCTTCTCACGGTCGCGAGAAACTCGCGCCTACAAAACCCTCGAGTCGCGACCGTTAGTCTGGGGTCCTCTCTGAGGGCATCCCAGACTCCACCTCGCCGCCGCGAGTCACCTATGTCACGACCGTGAGTAGACCCTGGAAAACGTGGGCACGGGCCGGGCTTGGGACGGGCTTGGGACGGGCTTTAGCCCAAATTTTATCCCGGTGTTGCGGGCACGGGCCGGGCTAAGCCTGCTTAACGGGTTGAAAACATTGTCCGAGCCCGTCCGCTATTGCGGGCACGGACGGCCCGCGAGCACTTGCCTTAATTGTGTGCTATACACGTTAAACAGGGGGGAAAAAGGTGAAAATATACTTCATGTACCCGTTGTTAGTGTATTAGTGTTAAACACTTGGGCCCTTAGCTACAAATGGCAAGCTGTTGGCTGACCAATGACAATTTTTTATTTTACCGTGGGCAAGAAGTGGATCGGCAAGCAATCCTGAAGTCATACGAAGATGACTTGTTAGACCCTACACAGAGGGTCGCCAAACAAACGAAAAGAAAAAAATAAAAAACAACAACATAAAAAAAAAGCTAAAACAACTATGTCTTGAGATCTTGTCTTGATTCTTGATATCTGGACTGCTGTTGAGATCACTTTACGTGGTGATGGTGTCGGATCTAGACCCAAGGTCGTAGATCAAAGCGTCTGGCTATATTGGGTTTATCGGATTTGTGGGTTTTCCAATTTTTGGTGGGTTTATAAGAATTGGGTATTCGATATGGTAAAAACAGATTTGGGTTATCAAATCTGAGAGACGGAGGTTGACGCAGAGGGATACAGCGACATCGATCCAACAGCGGAGCAGTCCCATGAAGAGGCGGGCGTCAGGGAGAGAGTTGCCATACCGAGCCACCGGAATAAAGATCCGGGAGAGGTGTCGCCAGATCTGGGCTCGAAGGTGGGGAACAGAACAGCAACGACCGGTGGTTTTAGAATTCGATTTAACCGGTTTGAAGTTTGATTGGAGAGAAGATTTGGTTTACAAATTGAGGTTTATTGTGGCTGCAAAGATTACTTGCAAATTTGGGTTTCAAATTTGGGATTGTGGGTTTGGTTTACAAGAACATTAGATTTGAAGTTAGACACAAACAGAGGGTGGGTAGTAGGGTGAATCCCAATTCTACTCGGACAGGCAATCGTCGACACGTTTCTGGACTCGGGTCTACTCGACCTCGACAAAGGCTCGTCGACCTCGAGTAGGGTTCAGTGTCGACTGGACTTCCTGGCTAGCTCTGCTCGATGTGGCTCGGATCTGGGTTCCTGGTGCTCGTCGACCTCGAGTAGCCCTAGTCGGCCTCGAGTAGGCTTGATCCGTCGACTAGGTCTCCTCGGGTGGCTCTACTCGGTAAGCCTGGATCTGGACTCTGGCTCATCGATCTCGACCAAGGTTTGTCGAGATCGAGTAGGGTTAGTCGAAGATGGCTCTCTGGTGGTGTCGACTAGAGCTCCTCGGCATGGACTCAGACAACCTCTGGGCGGCTCGTCGATCTCGACAAGGGTTCGTCGAGATCGAGTAGAAATGTGGTCAGCTTCTCGTCCTCGGCTTCTCGGTCAGTTCTTCTCCTTGTCGACTCCGGGTGTGGTGTCTGGGCTTCGTCGATCTCGACTAGGGCTTGTCGAGATCGAGTAACTTCCGGAGCCGGGTTGGTCTGGCTCTCTCGATCAGGCTCTGTTGACAAGGTTGTGCTCGGACATGCTCGTCTAGGTCGAGTAAGAGCTACTCGAGATCGAGTAGCCTGGGTTCTTGGCTCGATTCGACTGGTTCCGTTGCTCCCTCGACCTTGGACTTCTGTAGTGGTTTTTCCGAGCTTTTCCGACCTTCTGTAGAATTGCTGTAAAATGCCTCGATTTCTGCGAATGAAACAGAAACTGGTGTAGATTCCATAATTTGGCAAATAAACATAAACTACATAGATTCTGTATTATCTTAGCCCAAATGTATGAAATGTATGCAGAAATCGATATAAAAGTTACTGTAAAACATGGCAGATTCAGCTCACAACAAACACCCCATACTTAAGCTTGCTTGTCCTCAAGCAATACTTTTATTTGTCATTCAGGGGAAGAAATCAAACTCTCAACATCTTAGATTCATTCTCATATACCCCTGCAATCAATTACCATCCTCGAAAAAGGTACTAGTGTCACAGATTAATGCATGTGCAAATTTGTAAAAGCAACATCTACTCACAAAAGGAGGGTTATGCATAAACAATTTATATGACAAAGCATTGATAATCAAGAAGACTTTAATTTAAGCTCAAATAAGGAGTCGATAGGTAAAAGGCTAAAGGTGGGCAATTTTTGGCAATGTGGTGCTTAATAATCCGGGGAAATAGATTATTTCCAAACTTTCTCAACCACATCCCTTTTTCATAATGTTCACCACCTTTTATAATGCTTTTGATCATTCATAATGCTTTTACCTCTCTAACATCAGCACTGCCTTCTCGCGAGTCACAAACATGGGTGTCATGAATGGCCCCGGATACTTAGTGCTTTGGACTCCTCACAATGTGTCCCATCTCTCCAAACTATTATCTCAGAGAGCAGGGTCAATCTACCTTTATCTCCTGAGGTGATTGGATTTTCTTTCACTCATTAAATTTTCCATATATTTCAAACAATTTCCCGACAAACTTCAATAATGATAAACACAACAACCATATAACAATCTCCATAATGTAACATCATTCTCAACAAGATCCCCGGATAAGGTAAAGAATGGCAAATATTTAGATCATGTGGAGCAATATTTGAAATAAGGCATAATATGGCTTTTGTGTAATGTATAAGCATAGGTATGGCTAGGATTATAAACATATGAGCATTATATGGAAATATAAAGTCCTCCGTCATCTTATCATGCAACATGTCAAAAGCAATTTCAAATTTTACCTCCTTTCATGGTTTTCAATAAAATATGCATTTAATTGTGACTTCCCTTTACTAGGCAATTTCATGCTATATCTCTAATGAATCCAATTTTGCATCGTCGAGTCCAATATAAGCTTCCATGACATTTATCAAATATTTCAAATGGGGGTCATTTTTTCAAACTTTTGGAAAACATGCATATAAGCACATAAATCAATAATGCATTCCAAAATAGCCATGTAGCAATTCTAAGCAATAATGCACAAAGTAAAGTCAAATATGATCAAATATGCACAAAGTAAGCCCTTCCCCCACCCCATACTTAAACATTAGAGTGTCCACACTGTATATAAAAAAAAACAAGGTAAGGGTAAAGAAAGAAACTTACAAGACAGGTGTGCGGGGCCTTATAATTTCGACTGGAACACCTCCTGGCCGAGTAAGTATATACCTTGATTCCATCCATGGACCTGAAAAGTAGAAGACATATACCCACAATAGAAACAACAAAAACCAAAGAAATGTTCAAAACCAAAAACAAAAACAAAGTCTAAAAAAAAAGTCCTAAAAAAGTCTATTTACAAGCTCTAGATTTTATAGTCGCTAGGCCGACTTTCCATTAATGCTCAAGGTGGCATTTGCAGGGCCCATGTAGCTTGGGCCTCAAATAAGACTCCATTTTGTCCATCAGCTGTAATCCTCCAGAATGGATCTTGTTCACCACGAAAGGTCACATCCGCTTCTTGTTGAATTTGTTGGGAAACCAATGATCCTTTGATTTAGAGACATAGAGCTTGTCTCCAACTTCATACTCCTTAGGCTCATCATTGGAAATCCTGCACAATCGCACATACCAAGGCAGACCTCTCCTATGTATAGATAAATCTTTAATGGAAATAGGAGAAGAAAGATCCATACCTTGACTTACCTTCGCGGAGACGGAATCGGGGACCACTGTGTTTGGTCGATCTCGACTAGGGCTAGTCGATCTCGACGAGTCTGCAGATTCTGGTGGTGGTCTGCTCGAAGATTCAGAAGTCGACGAAGAAGGCTTGTCGACCTCGAGTAGCCTACTCGATCTCGAGTAGGGCTCCGCTCCTGGCGGTTGCAGCGTCGAGGAAGAGGGCTCTGGTGGAGTCGGGTGGTGGTCGATCTCGACAAGCTTAGTCGAGATCGACGAGGATCCTTTCTCTGATGGTCTCAGCGTCGAGGAAGCAGGGACTGGGCTCTCCGAGTGGTGGTCGACATCGACAAGGGTGGTCGAGATCGACGAGCCCTGGCCGTCTGGTGGAGTCAGCGTCGAGGGAGATGAAGTCGAGGCCGTCGAGTGGTGGTCGACCTCGACAAGTCTAGTCGAGATCGACGAGCCTGGTTTGTCTGGTTCGCTGCTCGACGTTGCTGGTGCTGGTGGAGTCTCCTTGGTATGGTCGAGATCGACTAGGGTTCTACTCGATGTCGAGGAACCTTGGTCGATCTTGACCCCATACTTATTCCCTGTCAAGGTATCCGAAAAATAATTAATCCACAACGACTTACCTTGGTCCGTGTCGATTGGATTCTCTGTGTTCTCCTTGAGGATTGCCATGATCTCCTCCACCTGCGCCTCCATGTCCCTCTTTTCTATCTCTTCAGGGGTCATATTTCTGACCTTGGGTTCCCCGCATGTGATGTAGCCAGCTGAGATAGATTTGACCTCTTCCATTGGACCTGTATGCCTTTCAGTTTTATTAAAGGAATACTCAATTACCTCATCGCTGATGTTGAAGGTGAGCACTTCTTTCCTTACGCTTATGTTGGCATCCACCGTCGCCAAGAATGGTCTTCCTAAGATAATTGGACAAGCAGGATCTTCTTGCATATCAACAACTAAGAAATCAGCAGGGACAAAGAATTTACCTACTTGTACTGGGACGTTGTCCACCATGCCTGTTGGAATGACCACCGTGTTGTTGGCCATGTGTAGTCTAGCATCCACATGCTCCAGGGCACCTATCTTAATCTTGGACCAAATCCAATAGTTATACTCACACTAGCTCCAAGATCACATAAGGCATTAATTTTGTATGGACCAAATCCAATAGTTATAGCAAACTTACCTGGATCCGGCCTCTTCTCCAATATGTCCAGATGGCTGCACTCCTCTGTGATTTCTGCCATCGATCGCTTTTTGCTCAGAATCTTCTTCAGGAACTTGACATAGGACGGCATTTCATTGAGAGCTTCTGTGAAGGGGATGGTGACGTTGAGTTTCTGAAGCATCTGGATGAAGCGCTGAAATTTCTGTTCTGCTGGGTCCTTTAGAGATTTTTTGGGGAAAGGCAGCTTCTTTTTCTGATTTGGAGCCAGAACAGACGTCGGAGGTGCTGCAGACTTCTCTATGTCGACCAGAGGCTCCTCGACATCGACTACAGTCTTCTCGACATCGACCAGGTTGGGCTCAGTCGAGTTGCTGTGTGGTGCAGAGGAGGATTCTTGCAGGTTCTCCTCGAGGTCGAGTAGGCCTTTGTCGAGATCGACTAGCTGTTCCTCGCTGTTATGCTGCTTTCCGACCTCTGGCTCTTGTAATTGATGGCCGCTTCTGAGTTTTACAGCAGCGATATGTCTAGTCTTTCCCTTAGGATTTGGTTCTGAAGATCCTGGGAGCGAACCTGAATGTATGGGAATTCCTGCTGCCAGCTGACCAATCTGTGCATCAACTGATTTCCGCCAGATATCAATTTCCCCAAGCCTAGAGTTGACACCTTGCATCTGAGTATAGACGGAGTTGAAAGATTGCCTAGTTTCTGAGTGGTTCCTTCGTATTTCCTCCAGGACTTTCTGTATATCATCCTTTTTCGGCTCCCTTTCCGGATGTCCTGGAGCTCTGTAGGGCGGGGGGTTCCTAGGGACACCTAGATTCCATTGTGGTTGCTGAAACCTTTGGTCCCCCATGTAGCGACTGGGACCCCCTGCGTAAGCGGCATCCTCATGGTGCTCTGCCATCCTGACTTGTTCTGCGTGTGGGCACTCAGGAGTGGTGTGCCTTTGCGATCCGCATTCAATGCAAGGCTGGTTGACAGAGAGATACTTTACTTGCTTGAGGAGCTTCTTATTCTGGTCTCTGTAGTACTGCTCCCTAACATCAGGATCAATCTCCTTCGGTGGCTCATATAGGGGCATGGATGGTGCTGGCCTGGCGTATGGGTTCTCTTCATAAGTTGCAGTAGACCCATACTTGTTGTCGTAGTTAGTGAGCTTCTCTAGCACACCCCATGCGTCACTTGGCGGCATTTTCAGATACTCATAGCGAGTATAATGGTTGATTCTGTCCTTTGTGACTTGATCCAGAGAGTTGAAGAAGATCTCCTGAATGACGTAGGGTGGTTGTCCATGAGTAGGGCAAGATCGCAAAAGTTCCTTGTAGCGCTCCCATGCCTTTGCCAGCGGTTCCCCTTGCTTCTGTTTGAAGGCGGTGAATCTCTAGCGGAGATGTGCTGTTTTGGCGGGTGGGAAGAATTTGTTCAGAAACTCTTGCTCTACTTGGGCCCAGGTTGTGAGTGATCTTGCTTTGAGCCCTTCCAGCCATTTTAGTGCAGGCCCAGCGAGAGACCAGCGAAAAGATTTCATCTTGACATATTCCAGGGTTGTACCTTCAGCAATAGTACGACACATGTCAGAAAAGTTCGTAATATGATCAAGAGGACACTCATTAAATCTACCATAAAAGGCATTATTTTTAAGCTCTATAAGAAATTGAGTGCGAATTTCAAAACAGTTATCAGGGATTAGAATCGCCGATTCAGGCACGACGAGAGTTGGGTGCATGTAGTCCTCTGTCGTGGTTGGATATTGGGCAAGCTCAGCTTGTGCTTGTTCCCTTGCTGCTCTCTCAGCGGCGATAGCAGCATCCTTAGCGGCGATAGCAGTATCCTTTGCGGCCAATTCCCTGGTAAGCCTAGCGACCAGCTGTTCTTGTGTTTCAGTGGCCGCCATGATCCTTTTGAGTTTGGAGTGGATGTGTAGGTAGAGCTCCGGTTCGTCTAAGCTGTCAAACTCAGGTGTTTGACCAGAACGACGCATACACCTGAAAAGTAACTCAAAGAAACAGTGAGAACTGACTACCTAAGGCGCGATTGATAGATTCCCCGGCAACGGCGCCAATTTGTTGTAAGGAGTGAATCAAGTATGAAATATAATGAAAATAGATCAAACCAGACTTAGGCCCCAGCAAATAAATACAAGGCAGAAACACAAATAAAAGCAGAAATTCTCAGGTAGCTGTAAATTCTCACAGGCAAGGCAGCAGAAAGACAGAAACACAAATAAAAGCAGAAAAACAAAAGCAAAACAGAAAAGACAAAGCAAAGGCAGAGGCTCATCGATCTCGACAAACAGCTACTCGAGATCGACCACAGCAGTCGACAACAGAAAATGAAAATCACAGCAGACAGGCAAACCCGGCAAGGGCAACTCGATCTCGACCAAGTCAACTCGAGATCGACAAGGGCAAGTCAAGCCAAAAACTTCAGAAATCGACGACAGAAGAACAACAGTACTCGACCTAGACCAAGCTAACTCGAGATCGACAAGGGGTTCCTCTGTATCGAGTAAAAATGCAGAAAACATAAAAAGATGTAAATTGCAAATGCTCAAACCCAATCTGAGATTTTTGATGAAAATAAACTCAATATACTAAAAGACATCCAAAGCCAGGTTTTCAACACCCCAACGATAACCATGCAAAGTAAGACACAAAGGCACAAAAGATCATGCTTTCCATCAAATAACTTTCGTCATTAACAAATAGACAAATAGAGGCTTTCGCATAAACCCTAATTGTTACTAACCCTTTTCACATAATTAATCCAAGTTGCATTAAGATCACTTTCGCTTCAATAACACAAACAAGGATCACCTTCAACTCTCGCAAAAGAATCATGCTCATAGGGATAGAAGATGAATTGCACAAAAGATCTGACCTTTATCGCATCGCCTCACATGGCCACCGTCGAGCTCACCCCAGCCCCAGAAGTGGGTGGACTACTCACACCTCATTGCAATAACAGACATTGATTGATGAAAAGAACTAAATTGCATAAACTAAATTCAAAGCCTTTACAATCCTGGCAATCAACTTTCGCAGAAAGCCAAAACCCTAAAAACCTTAGAACTCCTAAACTTCTCTGTGGAACTAACTAATTGTCTCTGAATTGGAATGAATAAAACTGAGCCACATGGGCTTTATTTACAGCCTTCTAACCCTTTCTAATCAAGGATAGAATCTTCTATCTATATCTAAAATTATATCTAAAGCTTTAAAAGATAAATAAAATGCTTTATGGAAATAAATCTAAAAGGAAAAGATAAATAAAATGCTTTATAGAATCTGGGCGGCTCGTCGATCTCGACAAGGGTTCGTCGAGATCGAGTAGAGATGTGGTCAGCTTCTCGTCCTCGGCTTCTCGGTCAGATCTTCTCCTTGTCGACTCCGGGTGTGGTGTCTGGGCTTCGTCGATCTCGACTAGGGCTTGTCGAGATCGAGTAACTTCCGGAGCCGGGTTGGTCTGGCTCTCTCGATTAGGCTCTGTCGACAAGGCTGCGCTCGGACATGCTCGTCTAGGTCGAGTAAGAGCTACTCGAGATCAAGTAGCCTGGGTTCTTGGCTCGATATTGACTGGTTCCGTTGCTCCCTCGACCTTGGACTTCTGTAGTGGTTTTTCCGAGCTTTTCCGACCTTCTGTAGAATTGCTGTAAAATGCCTCGATTTCTGCGAATTAAACAGAAACTGGTGTAGATTCCATAATTTGGCAAATAAACATAAACTACATAGATTATGTATTATCTTATCCCAAATGTATGAAATGTATGCAGAAATCGATATAAAAGTTACTGTAAAACATGGCAGATTCAGCTCACAACAATTATGCTTAAGAGAATTGCAAACTTTTGATTCCTAATTTCATTGAGGTTGATATTGCTAATTGGCCATGCACTTGGATCTTCATGTTGTTCTATGTTGTGTTTCATAGAATGTAAGTGATTGTCCCTTTATTGATCAATCTATCTAAGACAAGTCAGTGTAACTTTCAATGTCAATTGTTTTGCATTGATTGAGAATAACAATGAAATCATTCCAAGGATCATGAACCCCAACCATTGTCAAGAATTGTAGGTGAAGCGTTTTCCTCATATTATTACTACTTCGCAATCATTACTTCTTTTGCTTATTTGTTTGTTTCATTTTTCTACTACAACTTTATTGCTACTTGTCTGAGAGTCATCATAAGAATTATGAAAAAGTCTTCTCTATGCGATCGACTCCTTACTTTTCTGGTATACTAATCTTTTGTTTAGCATTGAGTTAGGATATTATTTGCATTTGGGGGATGAGGACCAACTATACAATACTTGGTTGCAGCCACCACATTTGTTTGAGTCTCTTGAGATCTTTCCAATCTTTTCTAAAATGAGGATTGCTACAAGAAACGTTAGACTGATAACTGTTACGATTCTGATAGGAATTACCATTCCTATTTGCAGGTAGAGAACTAGGGTCTCAGACTATAGACTGTGATCCACCCGAGGCTTCATTCCCACTTTCAACTTGTTGCTAGATATAGTAATCTTTGTTAATATTTCGCAAAGGATCCATGTCAAGGATCTGATTCCTAACCCCATCATAGCTATCATTACGGCTAACCATCAACTGTATCAATTTGCTCCTGGACTCTATATCATGAATCTTCCTCTTCAGATCACAAGCACACCGCACAATGGCACCACAATTGCATTCATGCGGGCCTTCTAAAATCTGAAGCTCATCCCAGTGTTTCTTCAATGTGTTTTACAGATCAACCAATGACATACTACCCTGGGATATGGTAGAAAGTTTCTTCCTAACTTGCATTGATAAATGATAGGAGCATTTTATTGACCAAAACATTCCATTATCTTATCCCATAGTTGCTTACTAGAATACCCAAACATCAAGCCTTCAACTATGTTTTTGTTCATGGAATTCAACAACCAACACCGAACCATAAAGTCTGGATAAATCCATCTCTTTAGGTCAGATGAATCCACATGTAGTAGGACGGGCATAAAACCCAGTAACAAAGCCCATCTTACATTTGGCTCCAAGATCCATCATGACCCCTCTATCCCAAGTCATGTAGTTAGTCCCCTAAAATAAAATAGCAACCAATTGAGCCCCGGATGAATTAGATAAATGCAAAGGATCACTAATATTAGCTTGAGTAACAACATCATCCTGATCTCGGATGTTTGATATCATGGTAGTACAGAACATAAATCACGAAGAAACATAAAACGAAAATCCAGAAAATCGAAGAAAAAACGAAGGATCTCACCTAGACGGTCTAATACCATTTAAAGAAAGTTATTATGAATGATGATATGAGCACAGTAACTCAGAATATAGAGAAAACATCACCGTTTCATCAATGAATAAAGAGGATCATAACACTAGTATAAAAAACGTCTTTCACCCCAAGTGTTTGGAGTTATATAACCTGGATCTGATAGTTGTTACATCCGGGCTTCAGGTTGGTTAGGGTAAAAAAGGGGGTTAATTTTATAGCCAGTATCAAAAAAAAATTCATCCGGGGTATATTAGGCTGGAAAATCCCCCAAAATGACATTAAAATGAACGTCCGAGCTATATTTTACATATATCTGGGATATATTCTATATACATCCGGGTTATATAATGCAAAACCAAAAAAAATCCTTAAAAATGATATTCAAATAAACGCACGGGGTATATTACATCATTGAACTCGGGTATAAAGTGATCGTTCTAAAACAAACACCCCGCAAGCATACGGTGTCAATTATAGTAATCAAGTGTCGAATCTCAAGGACTGTGTGAATACCAATTGCAGAACCTTAACTAGTTTATTTAGTCAAATAAGAATAAGTGATTTTTGAATGAATAAGGAAATAAGAAGAAGAAAAATGACAAATTACAAGTTTTTGAATATATGATGAGAAACATTCTTGAGTTAGGGTTCACCACAACAATGCATCTTCGATAGACGTACTATATAGTTTTCATGCCTGAACAAATTGAAAAGGAGATATTTGAAGGTAAACTATCTAAAGTCATTATCGCTCAGCCTACGCATGTTACAATAACTATGTCAGTTTCAATTAATTACCACTCAGCTTACGCTTGTTGCAGAATCAATCAAGTTGGACTCATTAAGCACTTAGACCCTAGCGAGAAAATTGATCAAACCATCGCGTGCGCGATCCACAAAATCAATTCAAACCTAGGTTGTCTACGATAGTTTATTATCCTCAAGAGAATTAAATAGATTGCTCATAAACAATTCTCAAGTTCAATCTATGTTTTCCAATAAAATTAACAACTTTATCTATATATCCAATCTCAATTTGCAGCATAAGGAAATTAGTCAAACATAGATTCAGACACAATCAAGGAATTCATGATGAAAGAATATAAGAATAGATTAAAAGAACTTATCTTGAATCAAGCAAAACAACCTTCAAGAAGAAATCTCGGAAAAGCCTAAAACTCTCAATATCTGAACTAGGGTTTGTGGAATGAAAATTGGATGTCTTCAGAGCCAACCCTAATTCTCCATCTATAGTCTCCACTCAACTTTGAAAACAATCCTAAATTAATAATAAAATATACCAAAAAGTCTTCAAAAAAAAAGATAGAAGCGAATAAAAAATCCCGAAGAATTAACGCGGAAAGAAAGGTATCGACTCGATACTTTATGGTATCGACTCTATTCTTAGCTATTGTAAAGATTTCTGGCTCGGAATGTGAAGGTATCGAGTCGATACCTCTTCATATTGAGTCAATATGTCATGATTTCCTCTCTGCTCGTTGTACCTACTCGGAAGGTATTGATACCAACTCGATATATTTGGGTTCCGTGTCAATACTTTAACTCAGCATCAGGTTCTTGGCTTGATTTCTCCCTATTTTTGGACGAATTTGCAAATGTTCTCATCATGAAAGTTGTAGGTCATTCAAACATCTCTCCAACAAGATATAGAACGTCTTAATTCGAATTTTTTGGAGCTTAAACGACTCATTTTACTAAGATGTCGCCAAACAGCAATTGTCCGAAATATGTCGGTTCGACAATAGGCTCTTCTTAGCTTGATTTCTAACACTTGAGACCTCGATGCAAGGCTCTTTCGGCGTCCATGAACATGTCAAACTTGCCTTCAATGAATCTTATTCCATCACGGTTTGAAATTGACATCTAATAAGCTCCAAATAACCTGAAACAAATAAAACTCGAGCGTAGACATCTATTCTAGAAATTAAACCAAAACCTATATAAAAGACATGCAAAACATATAAAATGACTTAAAAACGACTATAAACTATTTCCTATAATACGTAGAATATGATGATGCCAAAATACCCCATACTTAGACTTTTCTTGTCCCCAAGCAAGACTATCTAGATCAAACACAAGTGCAAAATAGAATGTTTGCCTCAACTTATTCAACCTTAAAAATAATAATGCAATCAAAATCTCAAGACAAGTGCCATCATAGCATGCTTCCTCATTACCGAAAATAAAACAATCAAAACATCCAAACCTCACATGGATATTTTATATGAATCACTCTCACACATATGTGTTTAAGGAATGAAATTTACGCTCGTTCTCAGCAATTGTGCTTATCTATACCATAGGCTTGCCCAGCGTTCTACATCTCCACCGCTTGAGATCATGCACACAACAAAAATCATGAGGACTTTTATAAGGGTTGTAATGGGGCTAATGTAAAAGAAAATAAGATATGGAAATATTTAGGCAATGTGGTGCAAAAATCCGGGAAAAATTGTTAATCAACAACTGGCAGAACACCAATACCAAAAACTTCACAAACCAAACAAGAATAATACTCAACTCCATCACAAATAATGCATTTTCAATCGAGCACTTCAAATTTCAATCAACCATTTTCTTTCTTTTTCTTTGTTTTCACTCTTTTCTTACCTCTCTAGCTTCAACACTGTTTTGCGCGAATACAAACATTTGTGATGAGTGCATCCGGTTACTAAGTGTCTCAACTGCCTCACCTGTATATTTTCCTCCTTGTGTGAATTTTATCCTCCACAAGCAGGATCGGTTACTAACCGTATTTTTCTTCTTCTTAACCTTGCCCAGGAGTGAATTTTATCCTCCTCATGTCCCAAGGAATTTCTACAACATTGCATAAATCATTTAAAGCAGAATATATCAAATACATGACACCAATTATCTCCACCCCATACTTGGCTTTTTTTCACTTCATCGTCACAACCATTCAATAAAATCATACCAATTTCCCAAATAGGTAACAAGGCTAAAATAATATGGTTTGGAAAATTTTGTGGAGCTTCCAATGAATAGGCTATAGGCTCAAAGGGGTTTCAACCGAAGGGATCATGTAAAAGGTAGGTAAAGCGAGGGAAAAATGGCTAATTAAATCAATGCCTCAATCATTTTAATTTCATGTACACAAATGATATAATGTAGTCCTCCAAATAAGAGTCTAAAGCAAGATCTGAAGATAGCAACAAAAGTGAGTGTCACACATGAAAAAGAATAAGAGGGCCATATAAATGTTAGTCCTTTAGGCTAAAATCTCACAAGGCTTTTGTTTAGAGACTAAATCATGCTTATCATAACAAATAACTTCATGCTAGACAATTTATCAAAGAGATAATGACATAAATATAAGGAGAATGTTAGCATCGTAGGCAAATATCCCATCATTGTGGTATTTATGAAATTTTGGTATATAATCAGTCAATAAAACACTTCCATAGACTCTAAAAAAAAGACTCAAACTAAAATAGACATGAGACAATGTTGCAATTTTTTTTAATTTTATGACTTTTTTTTTAATTTTTCTAATTTTTCATATGCAAAACATTAAAATAAAATGAATGAATATGACTATACCCCATACTTAAATCCTACATTGTTCCCAATGTAGAACTCAACCAAGAGGTACCACCCTAAATATATGCAAATGAATTAAAACAAAATAAAATAAAAAAAGAAAAATATAGAACATTAACCTTGGGTTGCCTCCCAAGCAGCGCTTTTTTATAGGTCGTTAGTTGGACCTTTCAGCATTTCCGAAAACGTTTGAACTTTCCAGAGTTAATGGTCCATGGTTCTCTCCATCCATCTAGTAGAGTCCTTTTCGAGCAACAAAATATACATTGATTGTTGTAGTTCCTCTCAAAGTATGTGCTTCTCTTCCTTTTCTTGACTCTTGTTCCCTTTTTGCTTCCATTAGTAACATCTTCGGATAATTGGATTTCTGTTTGCGGGTGCAAAATCACATGTACTTCTTGCAACATGGAACAATGTGGTACATCAGTGAAGATTTCTGTTTGTAGGCCATTCGCATGCCACTTTGCAAGCATATATCCCTGAAAATGCCCCAAAGTGTTGTTCCTTGTGTTCTTGCATCACCACTTGAGATATGGGTCGAGGTGATGGATAATTTTTATGATATGTGAATGGGGATCCTTCGAGGTCCGCGGATAAGTAATCTTCAGGCTCCGTGGATGTCTCGTCATTGGGCTTCTCCCACTAGTACAAATAGACCCTTCCACAACGTATAAAAAACACCATAGAAGCATTAACATGGCGTTTTTAAACACCATGCCTCAACGCCGTTGAAGGTGACGCCATGCTTTTAGCTACTTTTTTAGGGTGTTTGGAAAACGCCATAGAAAATACAATTCATGGCATTTAAAAAACGCCGTAGATTTGATATAATACCAATAAAAGACATATTCCACGACGTTTTTTAAACGCCATGGAATTTATTTTATTTATAAAAAATAAAATTGTATAATCCAGGCATTTTAAATATTTCAATACATTGCTTCATCGGCTAGTCTACCAAAAGAATTACATTGCACCAGTGGTGCTCGTTTGAGTCATTTCCCTTGATTTCAGAATCTAAACTGAAAGATGCCTCTTTTTAGTACTAAGAAGGATCACAATCTTCCTAATGTTTTAGGTGTCACTAATAAACTACTGGTTGCTTCAGAGCTGACACTTGACAACAGATTCGCAGGAGAGTAAACCTGAAACGATCACATCCAAAATAGAATCTTAAATTTAAAACACAAAGGTTATGTAGTGTGGGAGGGATTTTGTAGCAAGTTTACCTACCTAGTGAATATTTTGAAGACATCCAACCCTATGGCCTTCTTGAATTCCTGCATACAGTATTTCTATGAGTCAAAACTCAATAGCGAAACAAAAACGATGAATTATTTTCATAGAGCAACAGACACAATGTGATTTACTTATAAGAGATTATTGATCGTGAGATTAATAGACATGTCTGATCCTTAAAATATCTAGCATTCTTGTACCTTTCACAAATGGCTCTTGCATATACCTATGGCCTCCAGCTGAGCCTTATCTAGAGCTCCATTGTGTTCATCAACATAGATGGAGTTTTCTTCAAACATAAGAGGAACAAAAATAGTTGTTCATAGAGTTTAATAGACATACAACACCAATATATTAGTGAAATTCAAAATATAAAAAGAAAAAACTTCCCAACAATATTCCTTATATCACCATGTCTAGAAGAGCACAATGAAATTTATTATCCACTTTCTGACTAGAAAAGGAAAGGTTTGGAGTTATAACTAGTTGCCCAATCACATTAGAGGATTTAAAGGAAATTAAGGAATGTAATTTCATTACTAGGAAACTAATAGCAAACACAAACCAGTAGCTTTGTTGGGCATAACACAGGGCTGAAATAAAAAGGTATGAACTCAAAATTTGCACATTTGCATTGAAAGGCACATTTTTCTTCCATTACTAGAGAGTATATAAGTGCTGAAATTATTACTTATCAGAATAAAAACTAATAGGAAATACAAATAACTACGTTCGTATGCACTAGAAGTATCTCATTTGCACAAATAAGTAGGTAATTAGCAATCAACATATGACCAGTATACATTTTAGAGATGCATGAAAAATTTACATGAGAAGTCTTCCATCATGATGAAACATTACCTTACGTACATTAAGATTTCCATCTAGCTTCATTTCAAAACAGAAGTTTGATGAGATCTGAATAACAAAAACATAAAAATATAAAAAAATATAATAATCAAGCCTCTTACAAAAATCAGCTTCTTACAGAAATAACTACAAAGATTATTATCAAGCTTCTTAAAAATTAAAATCAGTAGCAACAATTTCATATAAATTGAGCACAAATAGAGATGATGTGGTACCTACTGAGGTTGAATTCGACCTTGTCTCTCAGCAGCATAGGTTTCAATAGAAATTGCAAAAGATTCATCAAACTCGCGAAGCTTCGATTCCATGTTTTCCACTTCGATCTTAGAAACCACAATAGAAGCCAAACAAACATGAAGAGCTTCTTCTTCTTTTTTATATAAATAGCTAGCGGATTCTTGTAGTCGAAAGGGAATAGAGAGCGAAAAGTGAGAGAGAAGTAGTAGAGAAGGAAGGTACCAGATATGGCAGCAATAATACAGATGGCGCCAGCGGCCACACAAGCACAAATCGGTGGCGATGCCATGTTTTTTCTAGTAACTGAAACTGAATATTTCATGAATTAAAGAGTTCCAATTTCTAGAACTGAAGATTTTCAATTGATTTCCCTAGTAAATGAAACCCTAAATAGATTTTCAATTTCAAGAACCCTAATTTGAAAAAAAAAATCGAAGAGCCATCATTTTAAGGGAAATATCCTACCAAAAGAGAATATTCTATAGCATATTCTCTTTTGGCCTATTAAATGGTTTTGTTATTCCCACCGTAGGCCAAATTTCACTACCAAAAACACAGGAAATAGCCACGGTCAAATAGCCACGAATTGGCCACGAAATTCCGTGGCTAAACGGTTTAGCCACGGGCATAGCCATGAATTTGACGTTCGTCGCCATTCGAGGCTATATGCCTCGACGCTAGCAACCACCACCTCAATATCTGTGGCTAATAGCCACGATCTGACAAGCCCGTGGCTACTTCCGTGGCTGTAGCCACGAATACAGCAATAAATAGTGTCGTGGCTAAAGTCGTGGCCACCCATGGGACATCTCTTTAGTGGGTCGTTGCTAGTGTCGTAGCTATTTTCGTGGCCACCTGTGTCTCAATGTGGCGTAAGGTCCGTGGCTATGCTCGTGGCTACAAACGTGGCCATATTGCCCGTGGCTATGGTCGTGGCCATGTGGCACAATAGCCGTGGCTGTGTCCGTGGCTATGTCCGTGTCTACATTTGTGGCTATATATTTTTAATTGTATTTGTGAGCTCGGTAATAAATATAATATAATTATTTATTATAGTTGGGCACAAACACATACAAAATTAACACATACCACTGCCATCATTTGTTCATCCAAAACACATACAAAACAAATCCAGAACCATCCAACACATACAAAACAAATCCAAAACACAACCAAAAGTTCAACCATCCACAATACAACCAAATTAAACAAACCCACAAGTTCGATCAACAACACGACAAGTGCAAATACGACTAAGTCTGAAGACAGTACGTGGGAACCCAAAACAGAAACACACAACTTACTTTGATTTGCCTTTGCCCTTACAGAATTGCATCATGGTGCTGGGGAGCTTCTCCTGCCAAGCTTCATTGGCCTTCCTAGTCTCGTCCATTAGTTGCCCCCTAATAGCTACCATGTCTTGTCGGACACTTGAGCTGACTTGTTCCTGCACTCGATCTCCAAATGAAGACATTTCTTCCCTTCGGTTTGTGGTCAACTGGCTCTGCACCTGATCCCCTAACTCCACCATTTCATTCCTTAAGTCTTGCTTCATGCTTGAAAGTTCAGAGATGACATATTCCTTCAAAGAGGCATCACCAGCAGATGCAACAGCTGGTGCAACAGATTCTGGATTCGGCTTTGAGAGAAACATAGCTGGCGCCTCCAATCCCATGCCCAGAACGCGACCTTTCTTCGCACCTCCCGCTGCCTTGAGCCACAAAGCATTCATGTCAACCGAGTGGGATGCATTCTCAGAGACATCATCATCAACCTCTTCTTCTACCAAATGGTCAAACTTTTCCTAGCCAAAGAACATGACCAAGATGTTAAATGCAATATAACAAAACCAGAAGCAATGTACACAAAGCAGCAGCAGGTTCGATGGTGTTACAAGTAATTTATCAGACATTAGAAGAGCACAACAAAACCAATTTATCAGACATTAGAAGAGCACAATAGGAAAACAATGTAAAGAAAGCAACAGCAACAACATTAAAATTAGATCACAACATCATATTAAGGTGTAAAATGTTTAATGCAACCCAAGAAAAGCAATTTATCAGACATTCACAACAGGAGACAATATACATGCTCAATAACGTAGACAACCCAACCCAGTCACAAACTTCCTGCAAACTAACCCTTAAAAAAAATATACTAACCAATTTCATAAAACATACATGCTGAATAAGATAGACAACATAACCCAATCACCAAGACACAAAATTTGTACCAGTACGTACCTACACATAATAATCACAACCAATTTCCTGCAAACTGACCCTTAAAAAATAGACATATACTAACCAATTTCATAAAACATACATGCTCAATAACATATACAACACAACCCAATCACCAACACACAAAATATATACGAGTACCTACACATAATAATCACATATTGGAAGCCGATGCACTCAGAACCCATACAGCAGCATAAAAAATACCCAAGTATAGCAAGATACCAAACAAAGACATAAACACTATTCACATAACAAGTACATAACATAAAGGGACAATTGAAGTTGTTACTTACCACCGTTTCTTGGCATTGAGCACCGGCCTAAGATCCATCTTTTTTCCTATGGCACTTTTCAAATGTTTCCTTTGGGGTTGGATCTTTTCCAAGCTCCAGCCTCTGTAAGTAAATATATACATTTAATTAGTGCACATATGCAAACCAAATAGATGGTAAATAATGACCGTAAGAGTGACTAAAACTATATGAAATGGGAAAAAAACAGCAACTTATTTAATTTTAACATACCAGTCGATCCTTGATTACAGTTGTCAAACCCGATCCACCACTGAAAATTGGAGTCCCTTTCTCTGTTGCAATGGCTCTGTTTTTCTTGTTAACTTCGGATTGACGGTGAAATTTATCCTCTTTTTCCCACTTCTCCATACTTTGGGCCCATATCACTTGCTTCACCCATGTAGGCTTCTTTGTTTTTCCATCGTGAGCCTTCCAGAATACGTTCCTAAGGTGGTCCCCTCCCTTTGTTTTGAAAGCCTTGTACACAACTGCTTCTGAGAAAAGGTTTTCATCCCATCGTGTTCGCTTCTGGACATATGGAACAAAGAAGTGAAATTGTAAACAATACACACTTAAGCACTGAATTTTAGCACAAGTAATGAAATTTTTTTTACCTTGAACATTCCCCACCACAACTCTATTGTTGTTTCAGGAACATCGCCCCACCTTATGTAGGGTCCATCGAAATGTGAATGAATAACTTGGAGCATGACACCATACGCAGGATTTGTGGAATCAAAGCTTCACATAAAACCCAAAAACATAAAAAAAAATGTTATCAATATAGTTGGCTTGAGAAAAATATACAGAGTTGGCTTGACCATGAAACTGGTAACAACAATTAGCATGAAAAAATATACACAGTTGGCTTCATAATTGAACTCATACTTAACCATGGTTAACCATTAAACTTGTAACAAAAATTAGTATGCATATACAACATAACCCAACCGCTCGAAAGGGTACATCCATCGATACTGCACTGGGCCGCCTATTTGTGCCTCATACGGTAAATGAACAATGAGGTGCTCCATGAAGTCAAAAAAGGATGGAGGAAAGATACACTCTAACTTACATGCCAATATAGGAATCATGCGCTTCAACTGTTCCATCCCAGTAACGGACAAGCTCGATGAACAAATAGTCTGGAAGAAGATGCTCAACTCAGTTAAAGGACCCCAAACGGTTGGTGGCAATAACTCTTTGAAAGCAATCGGCAAGAGTCTCTCCATAAACACGTGACAGTCATGGATCTTCATCCTAGTGAGAGTGCAATCATCACTCATAACACATCTTCCCATATTATAAGCATAGCCATCCGGAAACTTCACAGATCTCAACCATTGACCCACCTTTTTCTTCGCCTCTCGTGATAAGGTATAAATTGCTTAAGGTTTTGCGCCTCTGTGGTCATAAGCTACCTCCAGCTCAGGTCGATGACAATACTGGCAAAGATCCTTCCGTGCATTCAAGTTGTCCTTCTTCTTACCAGGGATATCCATCACGGTGTTATAGACATTGTCAAACACATTTTTCTCAATGTGCATAACATCGAGATTGTGACGGATGAGAAGGTCCTTCCAATACAGAAGTCTCCAGAAAATGCTCTACTTAGTCCACTTATGCGAAATCGCATAGTCTGGTGACGTGTGAAAAGGATCATCAATGACTGTTGGCAACTCAGATACCCGCTCCCACATCTGCTCCCCCGTTAGAATTGGCAGTGGCAACGCTGTCTCTACATGCCCTCGATAGAAGTCCTTCTTATTTCTACGAAAGGGATGGTCAATGTCTAAAAATTTTCTATGGAAATCAAACCAGGTAGCCTTCCTTCCATTTTTCAGCCGAAAACAATCAGATCCTGATTCCATACAAATCGGACAAGCCATCAAACCAGCAGTGCTCCATCCCGACAAAATAGCATATGCAGGGAAATCACTTATTGTCCAAAGTAGAGCTGCACGCATAATGAAGTTCTCTCTCCTCCAGACATCATAAGTAGGTACACCGACCTCCCATAAGTGCATCAACTCATCAATGAGAGGTTAGAGGCAAACATCAATCAACTTCTTCGGGTTTTTCGGTCCTGGCACTATCAATGACATAAACATATGCTCCGTTTTCATGCACATATGAGGTGGAAGATTGTAAGGAGTAACAATAACCGGCCAAGAAGAATAAATCTGTCCACTTTTGTTGAAGGTAGCAAAGCCATCAGTGCATAAACCCAAATGAATATTACGAGCTTCTAAAGCAAAATCAAGATGCTTTGTGTCTAACCTTTTCCAAGCATCTCTATCTGACGGATGAGACATCATTCCCTCTTCTATTACATGTTCTGTATGCCAAGTCATGTGGCTAGCTGTCACCTCAGAAGCATATAATCTCTGAAGTCTCGGAGTTAGAGGTAAGTAGAATAACACTTGGTGTGGAGTGCGTCTTCCGTTACTCGCAACTTTATATCTTGCATGCCCACAAAACCTACATGATTCTTCATTGGCATCATTCTTCCAATAAAACATAAAACCATTATGGCACATGACATGGCTATTCTTTCCACTGGCAGACCCAAACTTCGAACCACCTTCTTAGTTTCATAGTAACTAGTGGGAATCTTATGGTTAGAAGGCAACACTTCATCAAACAATTGCATGAATCCATTGAAGAGTGGTTGGGAGACATTATATTCACACTTCAAGCTCATGAGTCAACTCACAAAGGATAATTGCGTATGTGAAGTACAACCTTCAAACACCGGGGCATCGGCGGCTTTGAGCACTTCTGCAAATTGTGTTGCTAAGAGATCAGCCTCGTCTGTCATCATGTCTTCACCATGATTAGCTTCTTGGAATTCACCATCATTTCCGTCAACATTAAACCAACGAGGAGGCGGGACAAAGATCGGACCTGCAATTTCGAAAACCCCATGATTTAAATTCTTGAATTAGATATTCAACATCATTTCCATCGAACATTAAAACAGATATATGATATATACAACAAAATTCGGACTTGCAATGTCAAACACCATCCTTTGTTCTCCCGTTAACTGATCATACATAGACAATTGCGGGTTTGAAGGCGCGATAGTTTCACCATGTGTTGTCCAGCGATGATAATCGCTCATAAACCCACGATGATACTCTTAACCTCATCTGCTCTGTACCATTTGCAATTAATGCATCGCCAACAGGGACATTTAATCTTGCCTTCATCGACATAAAGTGGATGCTCCAATGCAAACTTAATAAACTCATCCACCCCTTTGAAGTATTCATCGTTTAATCCTTCATACATCCACGCTCGATCATCCATATTGCACTTCCCCAATTCAATTTCTGTACATATGTAAAATATATAAACTAAGTACTAATTATATTCAACTTTATACAAATTATTGTACATTATATATAATAATAAGTATATCTATACACAACTACTTAGATCTATACAACTATAGGTGGATTGAGTGTAGTAAGCTAGTAATTATGTGGATCTATAGTAACAATTTTAAGTGTTAATTACATTACTCTTAAAAGTCTATATTATTTAAAAATCAAATATATATACACAAATTCCATAAAGACAAACACTTTTACACTCTCCAAAATTTCAAATTATTTAGATCTATACAACTAAGTAATGATGTAGATCTATACAATTAATTAACCATTTAAGTGTTAAATTATATATATACTATTAAAAGTCTAATTAAAAATTCCAAAAATCAAAATACAACTAAGTAATGATGTAGATCTATACACTCTTCAAATTCCATTTAAATACCTATGTATAATTAGTTAAATATATCTCACATAGCACACATAATATATAAATATCTATATGTATATACATTCATAATATATTAAATATATAATATAATTTATATATATATATGTGACACGCACCTCTCTTAAAAAATGGCTCTTCAAACCCACCAATCCTCCATTGCACTGTGGAGAGAAGACGACAACTTGCTCTGTGCGAGCAGTGTGCTTTCACCCTCCAGTAAAAGTGACAGAATTGAAGTAGAAAGTACGATTTGCATTGAATGACCTCAACTGAAAATAGCCACGGAATTAGCCACGGTCGTATCTGTGGCTACTATGAATGGGCTCCTTTATACGTCGAGGGCTATTAATTGGGGCTGCCATATTCCTTGGGCTTTGACTAATACTAATGGGCTAGACCCTTTTTGGGCTTTGACTCTCTAAAATTGGGCTTGACTATATCTTTTGGCCCTACCTTTTTTTTGTGAGATTTTGGGCTTACAAATTGATATTTAATTTGGGCTTGACCATATTCAAATTGAGTGAATATATATCTTTTGACCCTTTTGTGAATTTCCTCAATTCGGATATATCAAAAAAGATAATGGGCGTCTTTGTTAGCGTCGAATACAGCCACAGATAATCCAACAGTGGCTAAATTCGTGGCTGTTCACCTCCACCTCTGGTCATATATTGCTAATTGCCTCACATTCTTAGCCATGAGTACATCAACGGATATGATTCGTGGCTAAATTCGTGGCTACATTGACACGTCAGGTAAGACTCGCCACAAATGGCATCGAATTCGGCCACAGAACATGTGACTGTGGCCAAAGCCGTGGCTAACAGCCATGACACCAGCCACGGCACTTATATTCGTGGCTAAAAACCACGACATTTTGGACACGAAATTATTCCTTAATCCCTAGCCACGGGGTTTGCCACGAATATTTTCAATCGACGTTATTGTAGCTACGGCTTGTCAGGCCGTAGCTATACGACGTGGCGTGGCTAAAAACCCGTGGCTATTTCCTGTGTTTTTGGTAGTGTTTGGCAGGCAAATTTTCTATAAATACTCATGTAATTTAGAACTTTCACACTCATTTCCGTCACTCGATTCTATCGTTATCCTTTCGACTTGAATCAAGAATGAATTCAATACAAATATCATCATCATCTCACTCTTCAAATGAAACTATTGAGATTTCTAATTCAATCTTTGATTCATTTGACCTTGATTCAATAGTTGGTTGTTTCAATTTATATTTGATTTTTCTTCTTTAGTACTTTAAGCAACTTAATATTTATTTTTTATTATAATTTTGATGAATCTATAATGAAAAAAATATTAATGTCGTTTTCTAAAAATATTATTTATGCAATAATAATTCAAATATGTCAAATATTATAGTCATATCGAAGAACTCTTGAATATCTTAACAATACTACAAAATTTATTTTTAATTGGAAATCATAACTATATAATATATAGATTTATAATTGTATTATTTATAAATTTACTTCATATTATGGTTTTGATGTGTTTTGGGATTTTTTATTATTATTTTCAAATATAGTAATTTATGCAACTGGATATTTATTTATGAGATATGATTTTGATGAAGATGTAATAATATAAAATGAATATATTTTTCTAAAGATATTAATTATTTATGCAAATATAATCCAAACATATTAAATATTATAGTCATATCAAAGAACTCATCAATATCTTTACAAACTATAACTTTTGGTTTTGATAAAAATTATAATTAGATAGTTTATATACAATTAATTGTGCGATTTATAAATTTATATTAATAATGAACAATTAAAAAAAATGGTGGAATTCACATTTGGCCTTCTAAAATTTCAAGCCAAATTTGGCCTTCATTTTTGAAATAGGCCAAAACAAAGTTGGCCAAAATGGGTTTTGGCCTATGATGGGAGAAAAAAGAGGCTAAAACTCATTTTATAGCCTATGGTGGGAGATGCCCTAACCATCTAATTCTATCATTTCAAGGTTATAACTTGCAATTTGAAGATTGTAATTTACCTTAGATCTTGCAAAAATTGAGGATTATAATCGAACATCCTTCTTCACTAGTATTCTCTTCCCACTAGATTTAGCGAAGGCGATCCGAGAGAGAGAGAAAAATGAGAGCGATTGCCAGGGAGGATAGAGGAGGAGGAGGAGGAGGCGACATGAGTTTGGGATTATGCTAGCGAGAGCGACAATGTCAACGACGAGCTAGTACATAGTGCTTCTCTGATTCAATTGCAGGTTTGGGAGAAGGAA
Source organism: Persicaria tinctoria (assembly GCA_037127255.1). Classification (NCBI taxonomy): domain Eukaryota; kingdom Viridiplantae; phylum Streptophyta; class Magnoliopsida; order Caryophyllales; family Polygonaceae; genus Persicaria; species Persicaria tinctoria. The sequence continues at coordinate 21,944,669 of JBANSL010000004.1, read as the reverse complement.
TTGGGAGAAGAGAGAGACAATGAGAGGAACGGTAGTAGAGAAAATGAACCAGGTTATACTGTGTATCTTCTTTTATTTTATTTTGCCTCTCAATAATTTGGCCCAAATTTTTGTACTTAAAAAATTTGCCCCTAATTCAATGGCGTTTTAAAAAGGCCATAAGATTTACGACGTTTAAAAAATGCCATAAATTTAGTTAATAAGATTTATTTTTAATAGCATGGCGTTTTGCAAACGCCATAAATTTAACGACGTTTGAATACGCCATAAATAAATTGTGTGGTACAAATTTATGACATTTTTGTATTTAAACATCATAAAATATATTTTTAATGGTATTTTATGAAAAATGCCATATTTTGAATGTCATAAATGACCGCATATGTAGTAGTGTCCTTCGTAGACTCCTTTGTTTGAAGCGCGTCAACCCTTGAAAGATAGCGCTCTATTATTGAATTCCATACTTCATCGTCTATGACTTCTTCATCCTCCTCTGGCCTTTCAAACTCAGGATCTTGTAGCTCATCTACATGGTTTTCCATCTCAACTGATGTGTCAATGTAATTGTAAGAATGATTGAACTCTGCCTGGCTACTAGGAGTCTCTGGTAATGCTTGAAACTCCGTAGATAATTGAGCTAATTGAGACTCAAGAATATCAAACCTTGCCGCCTCCCAAGCTTGTGTTGCGAGGATTTGGTTGCACATTTCCTCTACATTCCCCATTGACTGACAATTGTGTTGAAAATGCCCAAAAACCTTGCAGAAGTCGCAAAAAGGCTCAGATGCTAATCGATAAGTATTTTGTTTGGCTAGACGTTGCCTTAACGTCTGCTCCCCATTAGTTTTATATTGGCAGGTTGGGTGACCCAACAAACCACAATAATAGCAATAGGGAACGCAAGTCGGATGACCCCATCTTTGACAATATTCACAAAAGGGGTAATGATTCATGTTTTAGAGAGCACCTGGAAAAAAACAAAAATAAAAAACATAAAAAAAAGACATAGAAAACTAATTGTTGTTACACAACTGATACTATCGACAATCCCCGTCAACGACGCCAAAAACTTGATCCGTCTAAAATCAACACCTCGCAAGCGTACGGTGTCAATTATAGTAATCGAGTGTCGAATCTCATGGACTATTTGAATACCAATTGCAGAACCTCAACTATTTTATTCAGCCTAATAAGAATAAGTGATTTTTGAATGAATAAGGAAATAAGAAGAAGAAAAATGACAAATTCCAAGTTTTTGAATATATGATGAGAAACATTCCAAAGTTAGGGTTCACCATAACAATGCATCTTCGATAAACTATAAAGTTTTCATGCCTGAACAAATTGAAAAAGAGATATTTGAAGGTAAATTATCTAAAGTCATTATCGCTCAGCCTACGCATGTTACAATAACTATGTCCGTTTTAATTAATTACCACTCAGCTTACGCTTGTTGCAGAATCAATCAAGTTGGACTCATTAAGCACTTAGATCCTAGCGAGAAAATCGATCAAACCATCGCGTGCGCGATCCACAAAATCAATTCAAACCTAGGTTTATTATCCTCAAGAGAATTAAATAGATTTCTCATAAACAATTCTCAAGTTCAATCCATGTTTTCCAATAAAATTAATAGCTTTATCTATATATCCAATCTCAATTCGCAGCCGGCGCATGTTGAACATCAAAAGGATTCCAATCAACCATATAATTAATCAGATTAAGAACTCATGAACCAAATCAAACAAATAAAAAAAATCATTTAGGCAATCTTCACGCACATGTCTATCTCAGCATCGTCGGGATCACCCCAACCCTAGAATAAGGAAATTAGTCATACATAGATTCAGACACAATCAATGAATTCATGATGAAAGAATATAAGGCTAGATTAAAAGAACTTATCTTGAATCCTGCAAAACAACCTTCAAGAAGAAATATCTGAAAAGTCTAACACTCTCAATGTCTGAACTAGGGTTTGTGGAATGAAAATTAGATGTCTTTAGAGCCAGCCCTAATTCTCCATCTATAGTCTCCACTCAAGTCTGAAAATAATCCTAAAATAATAATAAAATATACCAAAAATTCGTCCAAAAGAAAGATAGAAGCGAATAAAAAATCCCGATGAACTAACGCGGAAAGAAAGGTATCGACTCGATACTTTATGGAATCGACTCTATTCTTAGCTGCTGTAAAGATTTCTGGCTCAGAATGTGAAGGTATCAAGTTGATACCTCTTAGTATCGAGTCAATACGTCGTGATTTCCTCTCTCCTCGTTGTACCCACTCGGAAGGTATTGATACCGACTCAATATATTTGGGTTTCGGCCCGTGTCGATACTTTAACTCAGCAACAGCTTCATGGCTCGATTTCTCCCTATTCTTGGCCGAATTTGCAAAAGTGATCATCATGAAAGTTGTAGGTCTTTGAATCACCTTTCCTACAAGCTATAGAACGTCTGAATCCGAATTTTGTGGAGCTCAAACAACTCATTTTACTGAGATGTCGCCAAACAGCAACAGTTAAATATGACGGTTCGACAATAGGCTGTTCTTAGCTTTTTTTCTAGCACTTGAGACCTCTGTCCAAGGCTCTTTCGGCGTCCATGAACATGTCAAACTTGCCTTCCATGAATCTTATTCCATCACGATTCCAAATTGACATCTAACAAGCTCCAAATCACTTGAAACAAATAAAACTCGAGCGTAGACATCTATTCTAGAAACTAAACCAAAACCTATATAAAAGACATGCAAAACATATAAAATGACTTAAAAACGACTATAAACTATTTTCTATAATACGTAGAATATGATGATATCATAAAGTCGTAACTTATAACTGAAAAAGGGGGACTTTATAACCTTGATATAAATATCCGGGCTATAAAGTGCCTCTTACATTAAAAAAATAGTAATTTTTTAATTTAATTTAAACCCATGCAAATGAACTAGAACCTATTTTTATTCACTAAATAACAAAAAATACACTAGTAAAGTCTAAGAAAACTCAAGGAATTCATATAGCCAAGGAAATAGCGACGAACTTCCGTGGCTAAATCGAATAGCCTTGAACTCAGCCACGAACAGTACGACCGTAGCAATTCACCTCGAAGCTGATAGAAATGGCCAACAGCCATGGAAACAACCACGAATATAGTCGTCGTTGGGAATTCTGTGGCTGGTCGTCAGAATCACTAGCCGTGGATATTGCAACGACCAAGGCCACGACCACATTTGTCGTAGCCAAGTTCATGGCAAGTTGGAGAAGTGGACGGTCGTGGCTGTAGCGACGACTCTAGAGGCAAACATTTGTGGTGGTCTATGTCGTGGATAAGTATATTGTCAATGTCGTTGCTAAGTTTATAGCGGTCGGTGATTTGGTGTTCCCTAATTTGTGGCTGGTTCCATGCGTAAAGTCGTTGCTATGTTGCTAGTTGCTGACTTGGAGGCAGAATTCGTGGCTGATATCATTACTACTGGGTGGACATCATCGTGGCAATATTCGTTCCTAATTGCATTGGCAAATGAATATGTAGCTAATACAGAGAGTCGTGGCTGATGTTATTGGTTGTTTCGTGGCAATATGGTAGTCATCGTATGTCATCCAATAGTTGCGGTTGTGTTTGTTAGTAAATTCGTTGGTATTATAAATAAAGCATAGAAATATATATTACATCATTGTTGCATTAGTAGTGCATTGCAAATCACCTACACAAAATTATATAACTGTCTGCACATACAAAAAAAGATTCCATAGTTTGCATCCCAACCAGTCCAAACAACTCCAAACATACATATAAACCATGAAGTAGTTGGCCATAGCATAGCAGATCAAAAATTAAAATGCATTGTCCTAATGTAGTCCAGCAGACCAGAAAAGTCCAGGTCAAGCAGATAAGGTAGGAAACAGAAAATGCATTGTACTAATGTATATATAAGCTGCATGAAAGTTACTTGTTGGTGCGGGGACTCTTGCGAGGACTTTTGCCTTGATAAAACTGCATCATGGTGGCGATAAGCTTTTCCTGCCATTCATCGTTACGCTTACTAGTCTCATGCATGACTTGTTCCCCAAAGGCGTTCAGTTCATGTTTCAAGCTAGAAGTCATTTGCTCCTGAAGCTTATCTCCGAACGATGTCATTTCCTCCCTAATGTTTGCAGTCACATTGGCCTGAACTTGCTCGCCTAACTCTGTCATTTCTTTCCTCACATCTTCCTTGAAAGTTGACATTTGAGAGAGCATCTCCTCTCTTATGCTCTCATAATCTTGACCACTAGAAACTTGTACAGCAGCTGAAGACATACCTGGGGTTGATTGCAAGATAGCTAGGGACTCCGATCCCATGCCTATAATCCTCCTCCTTTTTTTGACACCTCCCGATGCTTGGATCCACAGGGCATTCCCGTCAACCGCATGGGAACCACTATCGGACAGCTCGCCATCCTAGAGTGCTTCGTCTAGCAGTTGATCAAACTTGTCCTAAAGAAGACAATATATAATCACTTCAATGAAGTAGATATCCAGCAAAAGTTTGTACTTTAACTTAAATGAATAAAGAGTTGACTAAATGAAATAAATATTGGAATAAGTGAAAGAAGCCAGAAACCGTGGTACCATTGTTTGCATCTAGTGAGAAGTAACATGAAGATAAAAAGTAACTGCGAGATTGCATCATGTTGTGAGCTGAATCTGCCATGTTTTACAGTAACTTTTATATCGATTTCTGTATACATTGCATTCATTTGGGCTTAGATAGTACAGAACTTATGTAGTTTATGTTTATTTGCCAAATTATGGAATCTACACCAGTTTCTGTTTAATTCGCAGAAATCGAGGCATATTACAGCAATTCTACAGAAGCTCGGAAAAGCTCGGAAAACCACTACAGAAGTCCAAGGTCAAAGCTGCAACGGAACCAGTCGAATCGAGCTGAGAACACAGGCTACTCGATCTCGAGTAGCTCTCACTCGACCTAGACGAGCATGTCCGAGCACGGCCTTGTCGACAGAGCCTGATCGAGAAAGCCAGACCAACCCGGCTCCGGACCCAACTCGATCTCGACAAGCCCTAGTCGAGATCGACGAAGCCCAGACACCACACCCGGAGTCGGCGAGGAGAGAAGCTGCCCGAGAAGCCGAGGACAAGGACGCCGAGCAACCCTACTCGATCTCGACAAGAGTTGGTCGAGATCGACGAGCGCCTAAGTCCAGATCCGAGCCAGTCGAGTAAACCTACCCGAGGAGACCTAGTCGGCAACACTTTTCTACTCGAGGTCGACTACGTCTTGTCGAGGTCGACGAGCACCAGGAGCCAAGACCGAGCAACATCGAGCAGAGCTAGCCGGGAAGTCTAGTTGACGATGAACCCTACTCGAGGTCGACGAAGCCTTGTCGAGGTCGAGTAGACCAGATCCCAAAAACGCGTCGACGAGTGCCTGTCCGAGTAGACTTGGGATTCCTTGGGGCCATAGGAGGAAGATTCTATCCAAATCCATCAAGTTCTATCTATGGAAGACGCAATCTATCAAGACATGAAGACCTACCCTATTTAGATTTATCTTTTCCTAGTTGATTTATTTTCATTAGGTAATTTATTTATCCTTTCAAGTTTTAGATATAATTTTAGATATAGATAGATATCTTCTTTCCTAGAATAGCTAGGGAATGAAGCCTATAAATAAGGCCCTTGGGGCTGGTTTTTCATATATTCAATTTCAGACACAGTTAGTTAGTTCCACAAAGAAGTTTATGAGTTCTAAGGTTTTTAGGGTTTTGGCTTTCTGCGAAAGTTGATTGCCGGGATTGTAAAGGCTTTTGAATTTAGTTTTAATGCAAGTTTATTTTCATCAATCAATGTCTTTTATTGCAATGAGGCGTGAGTAGTCCACCCACTTCTGGGGCTGGGGCGAGCCCGACGGTGGCCATGTGAGGCGATGCGATAAAGGTCAGATCTTTTTGTGCAATTCATCTTCTATCCCTATGAGCATGATTATTTTGCGAGAGTTGAAGGTGATCCTTGTTTGTGTTATTGAAGCGAAAGTGATCTTAATGCAACTTGGATTAATTATGTGAAAAGGGTTAGTAACAATTAGGGTTTATGCGAAAGCCTCTATTTGCCTATTTGTTAATGACGAAAGTTATTTGATGGAAAGCCTGATCTTTTATGCCTTTATGTGTTACTTTGCATGGTTACCGTAGTGGTGTTGAAACCCTGGCTTTGGAAGTCTTTTAGCATATTGAGTTTATTTCTGTCAAAAATCTGAGTTCTGTGTTTAATTCTGCAAATTTAAGTTTCTGTTCCTTGTCGACATAGAGGAGACCTTTGTCAATCTCGAATAAGCTGTGGTCGAGATTGAGTAGGACTGGTCTAGGTCGAGTAGAGTTGTCTTCTGTTGTCGATTTCTGGAATTTCTGTCTTTGTTGTTTCTTGTCGATCTCGAGTAGGGGTTGTCGAGATCGAGTTGCCCTTGCCGGGTTTGCCTGTCTGCTGTGATTTCCGATTTTCTGTTGTCGACTGCCTTTGTCGATCTCGAGTTGACTCTTGTCGAGATCGACGAGTCTCTGTCTTTGCTTTTAGTTGCTGCTTTGCTTTTTCTTTTTTTGCATTTATTCTTTGCTTTTGTTTGTTATTTCCTGCTTTTATTTCTGTTTCTTTCCTTGTTCCTTTGTTTCTGTCTTTCTGCTATTCTGCATGTGAGAATTTACAGCTACCTGAGAACTGCTGATGTGCTTCCTCGTGGATTCGATCCTGACTATTCTCTTACTACAACGGGAGGAAGTCTTGTATTTATTTGCTGAGACAGGGAAGTCAGTCTGAACTATATTTCATATTTATTTCATACTTGACCATCCTCCTGCAACAACAAATTGGCGCCGCTGTCGGGGAAGCTATCAATCGCGCCTTAGGTAGTCAGTTCTCACTGTTTCTTTGAGTTACTTTTCAGGTGTATGCGCCGTTCTGGTCAAACACCTGAGTTTGACGCCTTAGACGAACCGGAACGCCTACTTCACATCCGAGCTAAACTAGAAAGAGCCATGGCAGCTGCAGAGACACAGGAACAGCTGGTCGCTAGGCTTACCAGGGAATTGGCCGCAAAGGATACTGCTATCGCCGCTAAGGATGCTGCTATCGTCGCTGAGAGAGCAGCAAGGGAACAAGCACATGCTGAGCTTGCTCAATATCCAACCATGGCAGAGGACTACATGCACCCAACTCTCGTCGTGCCTGAATCGGCGATTCTAATCCCTGATAACTCTTTTGAAATTAGCACTCAATTTCTTATAGAGCTTAAAAATAATGCCTTTTATGGTAGATTTAATGAGTGTCCTCTTGAACATATTACAAACTTTTATGACATGTGTCGTACTATTGCTGAAGGTACAACCCTGGAATATGTCAAGATTAAATCTTTTCGCTGGTCTCTCGCTGGGCCTGCACTGAAATGGCTTGAAGGGCTGAAAGCAAGATCACTCACAACCTGGGCCCAAGTAGAGCAAGAGTTTCTGAACAAATTCTTCCCACCTGCCAAAACAGCACATCTCCGCCAGAGAATCACCGCCTTCAAACAAAAGCAAGGGAAACCGCTGGCAAAGGCATGGGAGCGCTACAAGGAACTTCTGCGATCTTGCCCTATTCATGGACAACCACCCTACGTCATTCAGGAGATCTTCTTCAATTCTCTTGATCAAGTCACTAAGGACAGAATCAACCATTATACTCGCTATGAGTATCTGACAATGCCGCCAAGTGACGCATGGGGTGTGCTAGAGAAGCTCACTAACTATGACAACAAGTATGGGTCTACTGCAACTTATGAAGAGAACCCATACGCCAGGCCAGCACCATCCATGTCCCTCTATGAGCCACCTAAGGAGATTGATCCTGATGTTAGGGAGCAGTACTATAGAGACCAAAATAAGAAGCTCATCAAGCAAGTAAAGTACCTCTCTGTCAACCAGCCTTGCATAGAATGTGGATCGCAAAGGCACACCACTCCTGAGTGCCCACACGCAGAACAAGTCAGGATGGCAGAGCACCATGAGGATGCAGCTTACGCAGGGGGTCCCAGTCGCTACATGGGGGACCAAAGGTTTCAGCAACCACAATGGAACCAAGGTGTCCCCAGGAACCCCCCGCCCTACAGAGCTCCAGGACATCCGGAAAGGGAGCAGAAAAAGGATGATATACAGACAGTCCTGGAGGAAATACGGAGGAATCACTCAGAAACTAGGCAATCCTTCAACTCCGTCTATACTCAGATGCAAGGTGTCAATTCTAGGCTTGGGGAAATTGATATCTGGCGGAAAACAGTTGATACACAGATTGGTCAGCTAGCAGCGGGAATCCCCAAACAGTCAGGTTCGCTCCCTGGATCTTCAGAACCAAATCCTAAGGCAAAGACTGGACATATCGCTGCTATAAAACTCAGAAGCGGCCATCAACTGCAAGAGGCAGAGGTCGGAAAACAGCAGAACAGCGAGGAACAGCTAGTCGATGTCGACAACCCTCTCGTCGATCTCGACAAAGGCCTACTCGACCTCGAGGAGAACCTGCAAAAATCTTCGTCTGCACCACACAACAACTCGACTGAACCCAACCTGGTCGATGTCGACAAGAATGTAGTCGATGTCGAGGAGCCTCTGGTCGACATAGAGCAGCCTGCAGCATCTCCGACGTCTGTTCTGGCTCCGAATCAGAAAAAGAAGCTGCCTTTCCCTACAAAATCTCTAAAGGACGCGGCAGAGAAAAAGTTTCAGCGCTTCATCAAGATGCTTCAGAAACTCAACGTCACCATCCCCTTCACAGAAGCTCTCAATGAAATGCCATCTTATGTCAAGTTCCTGAAGGAGATTCTGAGCAAAAAGCGATCAATGGCTGAAATTACAGAGGAATGCAGCCATCTGGACATATTGGAGAAGAGGCCGGATCTAGGTAAGTTTGTTATAACTATTGGATTTGGTCCATACAAAATTAATGCCCTATGTGATCTTGGAGCTAGTGTGAGTATAATGCCTTTAACAATTTGGTCCAAGATTAAGATAGGTGCCCTTGAGCCTGTGGATGCTAGACTTTACATGGCCAACAACACGGTGGTCATCCCAACAGGCATGGTGGATAATGTGCCAGTACAAGTAGGTAAATTCTTTGTCCCTGCTGATTTTCTAGTTGTTGATATGCAAGAAGATCCTGCTTGTCCAATTATTTTAGGAAGACCATTCTTGGCGACGGTGGATGCCAACATAAGCGTAAGGAATGGAGTGCTCACCTTCAATATCAGCGATGAGGTAATCGAGTATTCCTTTAATAAAACTGAAAGGCATACAGGTCCAATGGAGGAGGTCAAATCTATCTCAGCCGGCTACATCACCTGCGGGGAACCCAAGGTCAGAAATATGACCCCTGAGGAGCTGGAAAAGAGGGACATGGAGGCCCAGGTGGAGGAGATCACGGCAATCCTCAAGGAGAACACAGAGAATCCAATCGACACGGACCAAGGTAAGTCGTTGTGGATTAATTATTTTTCGGATGCCTTGACAGGGAGTAAGTATGGGGTCAAGATCGACCAAGTCTCCTCGACATCGAGTAGAACACTAGTCGATCCCGACCAGACCAAGGAGACTCCACCAGCACCAGCATCGTCGAGCAGCAAACCAGACGGCCAGAGCTCGTCGATCTCGACCACCCTAGTCGATGTCGACCACCACTCGGGGAGCCCAGTCCCTGCTTCCTCGACGCTGAGACCACCAGAGCAAGGAGCCTCGTCGATCTCGACCAGCTTTGTCGAGATCGACCACCACCCGGTGCCACCAGACCTTTTCTCCTCGACAGCGCAGCAACCAGAAGGAGAGGCCTCGTCGAGATCGACCAAGATCCTCGGGCACCGTCTTCCTCGACACAGACTCCACCAGACGGACCAGCCTCGTCGATCTCGACCAGACTTGTCGAGGTCGACCACCACCCAGCGCCACCAGATCCGCCTTCCTCGATGAGCAAGCCACCAGGAGCAGGATCCTTGTCGAGGTCGACCAGTCTTCTCGAGGTCGACAAGCCTTCTTCGTCGACTTCTGCCTCTTCGACCAGACCACCACCAGAAACTGCAGACTCGTCGAGATCGACTAGCCCTAGTCGAGATCGACCAAACACAGTGGTCCCCGATTCCGTCTCTGCGAAGGTAAGTCAATGTATGGATCTTTCTTCTCCTATTTCCATTAAAGATTTATCTATACATGGGAGAGGTCTGCCTTGGTATGTGCGATTGTGCAGGATATCCAATGATGAGCATAAGGAGTATGAAGTTGGAGACAAGCTCTATGTCTCTAAATCAAAGGATCATTGGTTTCCTAACAAATTCAACAAAAAGCGGATGGGACATTTCGTGGTGAAGAAGATCCATTCAGGAGGATTACAGCTGATGGACAAGAATGGAGTCTTATTTGAGGCCCAAGCTACATGGGCCCTACAAATGCCACCTTGAGCTAAATGGAAAAGTCGGCCTAGCGACTATAAAATCTAGAGCATGTACATAGACTTTTTAGGACATTTGAGACTTTGTTTTTTGTTTTTGGATTTGAACATTTTTTTGGTTTTTGTTGTTTCTATTATGGGTATATGTCTTCTACTTTTCAGGTCAATGGATAGAACCAAGCTACATTCATACTCGGCCAGGAGGTGATTCCAGTCGAAATTATAAGGCTCTGCACACATGTCTTGTGAGTTTCTTTCTTTACCCTTGTTTTTATACAGTGAGGACACTGTAATGTTTAAGTATGGGGTGGGGGAAGGGCTTACATTGTGCATATTTTTCATATTTGACATTACTTGTGCATTATTTCTTACAATTGCTACATGGAAATTTTGGAATGCATTATTGATTTATGTGGTTATATGCATGTTTTCCAATGTTTTGAACAATAACCCCCATTGAAAATTTTGAAATAATGTCATGGAAGCTTATATTGAACTCGACGATGCAAAATTAGATTCATTAGAGATATAACATGAAATTGCCTAGTAAAGGGAAGTCACAATGAAGTGCATTATTTCTTGAAAACCATGAAAGGAGGTCAAATTTGAAGTTGCTTTTGACATGTTGCATGATAAAATGATGGAGGACTTTATATTTTCCATATAATGCTCATTGTTATAATTCCTAGCCTTACATATGCTTATGCATCACAAAAGCCATACTATGCCTTATTTCAAATATTGCTCCACATGATCTAAATATTTGCCATTCCTTACCTTATTTCCTATCCGGGGATTATGTTGAGAATGATGTTACATTATGGAGATGTTATATGGTGTTTGTGTGATAATTATCATTATTGAAGTTTGGCGGGAAATTATTTGAAATATATGGAAAATTTAATGAGTGAAAGAAAATCCAATCACCTCAGGAGATAAAGGTAGATTGACCCTGCTCTCTGAGATAATAGTTTGGAGAGATGGGACACATTGTGAGGAGTCCAAAGCACTAAGTATCCGGGGCCATTCATGACACCCATGTTTGCGACTCGCGAGAAGGCAGTGCTGAGGTTAGAGAGGTAAAAGCATTATTATTGATAAAAGCATTATGAAAGGTGATGAATGTTATGGAGAAGGAATGTGGAAATTCAAATTTGGAAATATTCCATTTCCCCGGATCATTAGCACCACATTGCCAGAAACTGCCCACCTTTTAGCCTTTTACCAAATCTACTCCTTATTTGAGCTTAAATTGAAGTCCTCTTGATTATCAATGTTTTGTCACATGAATTGTTTTTGCATAACCCTCCTTTTATGAGTAGATGTTGCTTTTACATATTTGCACATGCATGAATCTATGACACTAGTACCTTTTCGATGATGGTAATTGATTGCAGGGTTATATAAGAATGAATCTAATATGTTGAGAGTTTTTGGATTCTTCCCCTGAATGACAATTAAAAGTATTGCTTGAGGACAAGCAAGCTTAAGTATGGGGTGTTTGTTGTGAGCTGAATCTGCCATGTTTTAAAGTAACTTTTATATCGATTTCTGTATACATTGCATTCATTTGGGCTTAGATAGTACAGAACTTATGTAGTTTATGTTTATTTGCCAAATTATGGAATCTACACCAGTTTCTATTTAATTCGCAGAAATCGAGGCATATTACAGCAATTCTACAGAAGCTCAGAAAAGCTCGGAAAACCACTACAGAAGTCCAAGGTTAAAGCTGCAACGGAACCAGTCGAATCGAGCCGAGAACCCAGGCTACTCGATCTCGAGTAGCTCTCACTCGACCTAGACGAGCATGTCCGAGCACGGCCTTGTCGACAGAGCCTGATCGAGAAAGCCAGACCAACCCGGCTCCGGACCCAACTCGATCTCGACAAGCCCTAGTCGAGATCGACGAAGCCCAGACACCACACCCGGAGTCGGCGAGGAGAGAAGCTGCCCGAGAAGCCGAGGACGAGGACGTCGAGCAACCCTACTCGATCTCGACAAGAGTTGGTCGAGATCGACGAGCGCCTGAGTCCAGATCCGAGCCAGTCGAGTAAACCTACCCGAGGAGACCTAGTCGGCAACACTTTTCTACTCGAGGTCGACTACGTCTTGTCGAGGTCGACGAGCACCAGGAGCCAAGACCGAGCCACATCGAGCAGAGCTAGCCGGGAAGTCCAGTCGACGATGAACCCTACTCGAGGTCGACGAAGCCTTGTCGAGGTCGAGTAGACCAGATCCAAGAAACGCGTCGACGAGTGCCTGTCCGAGTGGACTTGGGATTCCTTGGGGCCAAAGGAGGAAGATTCTATCCAAATCCATCAAGTTCTATCTATGGAAGACGCAATCTATCAAGACATGAAGACCTACCCTATTTAGATTTATCTTTTCCTAGTTGATTTATTTCCATTAGGTAATTTATTTATCCTTTCAAGTTTTAGATATAATTTTAGATATAGATAGATATCTTCTTTCCTAGAATAGCTAGGGAATGAAGCCTATAAATAAGGCCCTTGGGGCTGGTTTTTCATATATTCAATTTCAGACACAGTTAGTTAGTTCCACAAAGAAGTTTAGGAGTTCTAAGGTTTTTAGGGTTTTGGCTTTCTACGAAAGTTGATTGTCGGGATTGTAAAGGCTTTTGAATTTAGTTTTAATGCAAGTTTATTTTCATCAATCAATGTCTTTTATTGCAATGAGGCGTGAGTAGTCCACCCACTTCTGGGGCTGGGGTGAGCCTGATGGTGGCCATGTGAGGCGATGCGATAAAGGTCAGATCTTTTTGTGCAATTCATCTTCTATCCCTATGAGCATGATTCTTGTGCGAGAGTTGAAGGTGATCCTTGTTTGTGTTATTGAAGCGAAAGTGATCTTAATGCAACTTGGATTAATTATGTGAAAAGGGTTAGTAACAATTAGGGTTTATGCGAAAGCCTCTATTTGCCTATTTGTTAATGACGAAAGTTATTTGATGGAAAGCCTGATCTTTTATGCCTTTATGTGTTACTTTGCATGGTTACCGTTGTGGTGTTGAAACCCTGGCTTTGGAAGTCTTTTAGCATATTGAGTTTATTTCTGTCAAAAATCTGAGTTCTGTGTTTAATTCTGCAAATTTAAGTTTCTGTTCCTTGTCGACATAGAGGAGACCTTTGTCGATCTCGAGTAAGCCGTGGTCGAGATCGAGTAGGACTGGTCTAGGTCGAGTAGAGTTGTCTTCTGTTGTGGATTTCTGGAATTTCTGTCTTTGTTGTTTCTTGTCGATCTCGAGTAGGGGTTGTCGAGATCGAGTTGCCCTTGCCGGTTTGCCTGTCTGCTGTGATTTCCGATTTTCTGTTGTCGACTGCCTTTGTCGATCTCGAGTTGACTCTTTTCGAGATCGACGAGCCTCTGTCTTTGCTTTTAGTTGCTGCTTTGCTTTTTCTTGTTTTGCATTTGTTCTTTGCTTTTGTTTGTTATTTCCTGCTTTTATTTCTGTTTCTTTCATTGTTCCTTTGTTTCTGTCTTTCTGCTATTCTGCCTGTGAGAATTTACAGCTACCTGAGAACTGCTGACGTGCTTCCTCGTGGATTCGATCCTGACTATTCTCTTACTACAACGGGAGGAAGTCTTGTATTTATTTGCTGAGACAGGGAAGTCAGTCTGAACTATATTTCATATTTATTTCATACTTGACCATCCTCCTGCAACAACACATCATATATATACAGAAACACATGATTCAAGCACCATATTTTTGCAAGACAGAAACACATGGTTCAACAAGCCGTGCCACTTAAGTAGTTACATGGTGATGCTTTCATACCACAACAATACCAGAAGATCAAAGAAACTAGTGGGGGAGGAGGATTCGAACTTACCACAGTTTCTTGGCATTGAGAGCCAGCCCAATAACCATCCTTCTTCCTATGACACTTTTCAAATGTCTGCTTTGGTGTTGGATCTTGTTCAAGTTCCTTCTTCTGTACGTATGAACAACGTAAGTAGTTACAATAGTGTCAGTCTTTTTGAACTAAATAGCTATTGTTGTTAACAACATAATAACAAGTTCATAACACTTACCAGTCCATCTCTAACTACGGTCGTTGAAACTGATCCGCCACTATAAATGGGCGTGCCCTTATCTGTTGCAATCGCTCGATTCTGCTTGTTTACTCTAGATTAGCGTAGAAACTTATCTTCGTGTGCCCATAAATGTAACATCTTCAACCATAAATCTTTTTTCACCCAACAAGGCATCTTCCTCGTTTTTCCCCCACGAACCTTCCCGAAGACGTTCCTGAAGTGGTCACCTCCTTTTGTGTTGAACACTTTACGAACATGTTCTTCAGAGAATTTGTCATCCCATTTACATCGACTCTGCGTGTATTGAGGATATATCAATGTTAGTGTATCCTCTACAACCGTTGGAAAATGGCGAATCCATTCCCATATTTGTTCCCCTGTTAGCAATGGGGGTGGCAATACTGTTTCCACATGCCCTCTGTAGAAGTCAGTCATATTTCAGCGCCATGGATGGTTAACTTCTAAAAATTTCCTATGGCAATCAAACCAACAAGGCTTTCTACCATTTTGTAACCGGAAAGCATCCACTCCTCTTTCCATGCAAATGGGACACGCTAACTCCCCTGCAGTACTCCATCCTGACAGCATTGCATATGCTGGAAAGTCACTAATCGCCCAGAGTAAAGCTGCGCGCATGGTGAAGTGCTCTTTTGTCGAGGCATCATAAGTGGTCACGCCATCGGACCACAACTGCATCAACTCATCAATAAGTGGTTGGAGGCAAACATCAATTAATCTCTTCGGGTTTCGAGGACCTGGCACTATCAGCGACAAGAACATGTACTCGGTTCTCATGCACATGCTAGGGGGGAGATTGTAAGGCGTCAAAATAACAGGCCAACAAGAATAATTCTGTCCAGATTTGTTGAAGGGTGCAAACCCGTCGGTGTACAAACCCAAACAGACATTACGAGCCTCAAAAGCGAATTCAGGATGTTTGGTGTCTAACCGTTTCCATGCTTCTCCATCTGAAGGATGAGACATCACCCCCTCATCATCCGGTTCATGACATGCGTGCCACGTCATATGCATAGCAGTCACCTCAGACGCATATAATCGCTGCAATCACGGAATCAAAGGTAGGTAGAATAAGACTTTAAGTGGTGTGCGTCTTGCACTACTTCCCACCTCCTCATATCTTGCATGACCACAAAACTTGCATGATTCTTCTTTTGCATCATCCTTCCAGTACAACATACAACCATTTAGACACATGGATATTCTTTCCCCAGGCAAACCTAAACTGCGAACGACTTTCTCCATTTCATAGTAACTGGTCGGAATCTTGTGTCCTCTAGGCAACACTTCATCATACAACTGCACGAACCCATTGAAGAGGTTTTGAGGAACATTATACTCACACTTTAAACACATGAGCCTACTCACAAAGGACAATTGTGTATGAGTACTACACCCTGGGAACACCGGTTCATCGGCCGCTTTCAACACATCTGCAAATAGCATGGAGACCCCATCAATATCGATATCAATACCATATTCACCTACAGGATCTTCTCTCATTTCACCAACCTCTATGTCTTCCGCTGGTTAGAATCCACCTTCACTATGAGTAGTGTTCGTACGACCATGATCATTGCGAACACTAAACCACGATGGAGGAACAAAATTCGGGCCTGCAACATCAAACACCGTCCTTTGCTCTGTAGTTAATTCACCAAACAACTGATCTCCTACCCTTTCTTCGGGATAGTTATTAGATGGAGGAACGAATGTCTGCACTGATTCACCATGCGCTGTCCACCGATAATAATATGGCATAAAACCACGTTTATATAAATGTTCCTTCACGTCATCTATCGGCTCAAATTTGCAGTTAACACATATTCTACATGGACATTTTATCTTGCCCTCATCCATGTAAGTTGGTTGAGAATATGCAAACTGTATAAACTTTTCTACCCCAGCGTAGTATTCGGGTTTCAATCCTCTACCGCTTGACAAGTACATATCATACATCCACGCTCGATTGTCCATATATCACTACAAAAAAGAATTCCTTTTGCTACCCAAATTAGCAACGGCAAATCCTTGCCATGGCGAATGGTTGGTTTTTGCGACCCCTTTACTACGGGAAGGGGGTTGCCGTTGCTACACTCCAAAAAAAAATCAATTAGCTACGCCATATTGCGACTGCTTTGATATGTCGTAGCCAATGCCAGTACTCCGTGTATTTAAAAAAAAGCGTAAGTAGACGAGGCGCCACTCATCTAAACCTAGCGGGATTCTAGAAGAGCCGCCGCTCAGTTCTCTCAGACCTCTCACGTTGCTTTGCTTCGCCGCTCAACCTCGCACTCCCATCGCCAAGATCGAGCTTCAAGCAGCCCATCCATGGCTTCCTTCCCCCTTCTCCACTTCATCCCGCTCACTCTCATTCGAGACCTAGCCTCTTCCATTCCCAGCCGAAATTTAAGATCTCCTCTCCTCGTTCCCATTGCTCTCTCTATAATTTTTAGACCGGAGCCTAGGCAACAGTGGAGCAAAAGCCGTCTATTACCGCAAAGTGTGGTCGTCAGAAAGTCGAAGCTGCAGATCTGTCCTTGTCGGTGACAACTCGTCTACCAGCACCCAAGGCCCATGCTTCCCAGATGCGCTACTCACATTCCTCATCCTCCCCCTTACAGAACCGAATATCACACCCCTGTCAGATCTGAATGAGTTATATGGCTCAAAAGCATTGCTATCACTATTTATCTGAACGAGTTAACCAAATTTTCGTGGTTGTGAGTTTAGATTTTAGGGTTTTATCTGATTTGGTTGTTTTAGGGTTTTATTATTCTTTTTTAACTGCTTTTTTGGATGTGCGCAGATATGTTGGAAAAGAGAGTGGAGGTTGTGGCGAGGTTGACAGCCCTAGAAGAAAAGAAGTTGTGGTGCCACTGAATCGCCGCTCGCTGATGCGCGTTTGTTGGATTTGATTTTGTTCCCCATTGTCTCCAAGTCTCGAATTTGTTATTCAGGTATGAGATATGCCCTATGTCCAATTCTTTCTAACTTTCATGCTAGAACCTTTGTTTGTGTTGTATTTATAAGTAAATGAATTTGGAGTGAAATTGTTTGTATTTCAGTGTTGATGTTAGGTTCTTCTGGGTTTCAGTTGTGTAGAGGGTATGCCTACTGATACGGACCCTGGTAGAATGTTGAAAGTACTTGCTTTCATTGCTAGAAAAGAGATGTTGTTTGTTCAAAATAAAATAAAAATGTATGTTTACTGACTGAAGTGGCTAGAAGTTTGTGCTTTATATAAAAATGATGGGTTGATACTTGATAAGTAACTTTATAAACAGAGTTTAATCAATTTTGTAGGTGAGAGATACTAAATTTATCAATAAGAAAGAAAGTTGATTCATGAAGTTCTTTTGAGTTTTGAGTTTATGGTAGATGAATTGTAAGTACCGTGAATCTAATTTTGATGTGATCCTAATCGTCAATGAGTTCAACGGCTTTATCTTACAAAGCTTTGTCTCTAGAGCCAAACATCAACCCTCGTTTGAGAAAACTGCGTGGCGACACCATCGTATTTTGGCTCTCTTGGGCGGTATAAAATTCCGATTGAAGCCGTTGAGCACTTGTTGGAAATCCATTTTAAGCGGCTACAACTTCTATGAAGAATACGTCTCCTAAATCAGCCTTGAAGATGCTCGAATTAGACATTCTTTTCAGAAGTTAAAATCTGAATGATTTTCATGCTTTTATTTCTATTTAAATAAATCCCACATCGATTAGCGATGCTTGGGGGCTACATTTTCATTCTATATATTTCTTGTAAGAACTTCATTTTAAATTAAGTCAAGTTGAGTTTAGTTAAAGTTTGAGCCACTAATAGCTTCCTATGATTCCGGGTTAAGGATCGAGTTCTTGGTGAGAGGCTAAGAGCGAACCCTTTGGTGAGAGGCCGAGGGTGACACCCTAGTGAGAGGCGAAGGTGTCAAAGGGTCGAGATCCTCGGAGTGTGATTCCGAGAGGATTGAGATCGAGTGTAGGAGATTCAAGGGTGAGAGGCCTGCGAATCTTGCTTCACATATCCCTATTTTTTAGTTTCCATAAACCCAAAATTTAGCCCCACAAAAAAGAGTGTTCGAAAGCTCGAGCCTTGGTCGATCCCGGTCCTCGGGTCTCATCATTTGGTATCAGAGCTAATCCATCAAGTTCACAAAGCTTTCAATCACTTTCATTCACATCCCTCTTCAGATCCGTCGCGGTTGCAACCATTGAAGTGCACTACGCAGATCCAACGTACAGGGGCGTATCGTACCTTTTTGGAAAAGCAACGCAGATTTGAGAGTCTTCGCGGGATCAACCATCAAGATATTTTACGCAGATCCAACGTACAGGGGCGTAATATTTCTTTTTGGAAGGCAACGCAAGATTCGAGGACGAATCTTTTTCAAAGGAGGGGAGGATGATGTGATCCGAGCTCTTTCGACGCATGCTCAATGTTTCAGTCATAAAATGGGCTATATTAGTCCGATGGAGGTCCATGAGTACTTGTTGGAAAGCTAATTCGAAGGGCTACATCTTTTATGAAGACTAAAGTGCCGAAATCATCCAAGAACAGATCCGAAATTGGCAAACATTCAGCAGTTTGAAATCTGGACAGTTTTCCCGACGCATTGAATAAAGTCGGAATAGATGAAGAGACGTTGAACGGGATTCATTCAAGGGAACTTGATGATTTTTGACACTTCATATTGACATCAAACCCTCCATTTTCCACTAGGGGGCCAACTTTCTCCATCAATTCCCGAGAGACTTTTCATGTTTTCCGTCTTGAATTTGTTGTTTTAATTGTTCCTTATTTTATGGCTATAAAATGTCTAAACCTTTGTCATAAGAAATAAGATATGAGTTGAGAATTTTTGGAAAAAGTGTGTGTGTCTTGTTGATTTGGTGAGATGCCATTTTGACACCCCATTCCGGAGTGAGAGGTCGAGGAATGATCCCGTTTGTCTAACTCTTTCCGGTGAGATGCTTGTTAGAGTTGTTCAAACAAAGGCTTGATTGCTCGGGAGTGAGATGCCGACGAGTGAGAGAGCGAGTTTGGTAAGTCTATGGGTGAGATGCTCATATATTTAGCCATCCATATCTTGTTTTTATTTTCCCCAAAAATCTAGAAAAATCCAAATAAAAGAGTCGCGTGTGTCAAATTTTGTTCTCGTGCTCGGTTGAAGCTCTGATACCACTTGATGAGACCCGAGGACCGGATCGACCAAGGCTCGAGCTTTCGAACACTCTTTTTTGTGGGGCTAAATTTTGGGTTTATGGAAACTAAAAAATAGGGATATGTGAAGCAAGATTCGCAGGCCTCTCACCCTTGAATCTCCTACACTCGATCTCAATCCTCTCGGAATCACACTCCGAGGATCTCGACCCTTTGACACATTCGCCTCTCACTAGGGTGTCACCCTCGGCCTCTCACCAAAGGGTTCGCTCTTAGCCTCTCACCAAGAACTCGATCCTTAACCCGGAATCATAGGAAGCTATTAGTGGCTCAAACTTTAACTAAACTCAACTTGACTTAATTTAAAATGAAGTTCTTACAAGAAATATATAGAATGAAAATGTAGCCCCCAAGCATCGCTAATCGATGTGGGATTTATTTAAATAGAAATAAAAGCATGAAAATCATTCAGATTTTAACTTCTGAAAAGAATGTCGAATTCGAGCATCTTCAAGGCTGATTTAGGAGACGTATTCTTCATAGAAGTTGTAGCCGCTTAAAATAGCTTTCCAATAAGTGCTCAACGGCTTCAATCGGAATTTTATACAGCCCAAGAGAGCCAAAATACGTTGGTGTCGCCACGCAGTTTTCTCAAACAAGGGTTGATGTTTGGCTCTAGAGACAAAGCTTTGTAAGATAAAGCCGTTGAACTCATTGACGATTAGGATCACATCATCCTCCTCCCCTTGAAAAGGATTTGTCCTCGAATCCGTGATGGAAACGAGCGACTTCTTCGAACATGCTTCTTCTTCCTTGATCGGATCTTGAATCCCCTCTTCTTCATGAATCGTGAAAGGCAAGCAACAGGGAATGAAAGGGGTTGCATCCAACCACTTAGTCGACATGGAATTAAGAAAGATAGGTACCTCGGTTGGCGTCCGTTTCTCCTTCTTGGAAAGCGCAACATTAGAAAGTTGGATGATTTCCTCATCTTTCTTAAGCTTAGACATGATCGAACCATCTTTGGACTGCCCTTCTTTAATCTCAAGTGCTTCACCCATGACGGTAGAGGATGCCATCCTTGAAGAGAGACGTGGGGCTGTTGTGGGCTTCGATAGCGTCGACCCCAATGTGTTGACGACTTTTCGCATTTCCCGTACCTGTTGCATTGACTCTTCCGCAAGCTTGCGGATCTCTTGCCAAGGTGGTTCAACTTTCTTCTTACGCCGAGCCTCATCCTCTCGAGCCCTTCTCTTTCGATATCTCCTCCGGATCTCTTGATCAATTACATCATATGTAGCACCATCCATTTCGCTCCAATGAAGGTACCCATCAAATTTTGAGTTTGTGTTTGATTATGATCTTTAAGCTGTCCAGAGAATTCACACATTGGTTCTTGTTCCTCAACAACATCCATGGAGTGGAGCCGATCGCCTATTTGATATTCTTGAAAGGAAAGGGTATATTTGATGAATTGTGTAAGTACTTTGGATATACTTTTGAGTTTGTGTTTGATTATTGTAAGTTGTCAAGAGAATTCAAACGTACATTCGATATCTAGAAAGTTGTTTTAACCTTTACTCTGTAGTAAAATTGGACTTGTTCTATTTAATTATTGAAATATCTCCTGAGCACATTTCTTTTTATTTGCAGTGAGCTAGCACGTGATGCCTCAAATGGTTATGAGTTAGCAAGTGAGCTTTGGTCTCCACCTCGTTAGGTTGTTTTGTCTCTTCAATTCTGATTTTCAGTGAGCTGTTATCATTCTTATCTTGTTACTTGAACTTTTTGTCATATATGGTAGCCCTTCTAAGTTCTCTCTATGTCCATCTCTATAAGAAAGAAAACTAAAATCTTGAAACACAAATGTGTCAATCACTCCTGATGGTTCAAGTTTCCCTTATCGATCTTAGTGATTTATCTGTAGTATTCCCATGTTCAGTTTTGTCTCATTGATGTAGCCATTTATTTTAAACTGGGGATGGTAGAAAGGAAAAAAAATGGTTCAGCTGTTTAAATAGTAGATGGCTGACATTTCCTAGTTAAAGAGAAGATTTAAAGATGGAAGAAAAGACGTAGAGAAAGCTAAATAATTATTACTTATATATTACTGTTATTAGAAGTGTTGAACTGAATTTTTTTTTTGCCATTCAATGTATACACTATTTTAATAATATTCTTAGCAATAGCTCATTCTACAGATATAATTTTGCCATTAGAAGTGCTTACTAGCAGCTTTGCTGATTTCAAACATAAAAAAATATATATATTAGAATGTTGATTTTAGAAAGTGTTAGCCCAAATTAAAAGTAAGACAATGGTTTGGCATTAAGTGGATCCTATTTAATCTTTCTTTTCTAAATATATCTTTTTGGTCTGAATAAGAGATTGTTTACTTCACATAGGACAAGCATAGTAAGAGAGTACAACACTTATTCATATGGTAGGCTATCACCCTCGCGTTATCTTTTAAGGTGTTTTATGCTTGTCCATTCTTTACTTTAAGAGCATTCTCTTTTTTTAGTACACCTATGAATGTTCTGCCAATATGAGAAGTTAATTGAGCTAGTTTTCCGATGGATTGCCCCACAATAATAATTGGTGTATTTATATCTACTTAGCATCATAAATTTGTGTTTACAGAAGTCATAAAACTAATAAATGTAAAGGATGGCCAATTCTTTTTATGCATGTCCTCTTTAAGAGTTAAAAACTCATAAGCCATTCTGGATATCATGTGTACTATGCTTGAGGTATATTTCTTAAAAATTTGAAATCCAGGCACTAATTTTATTTGCATTTTCATATATGAAATTGTGAAATTTTCTGGATATATAACTTTAAAACCTCTTTCTTAACTGGTCAGTTTTCAATTGCTTAGCTGGACTGCTTTGCTTGCATGAATACTGGATATTTTAGGCCATTATGGTAACATATGCTAGTTGCTTGTTCTTATTTGAGACCTAAAGACCTTTTTTTATGCTCTTGCAGGTTAGTTTTGATGTCAACGACTGCAGATATTACGAGATATAAGGAGTACTTCAAGGATCTTGGTTGGGGTGAGAGAGGGGAAGTTGTAGCTATATATTCACAGCTCAAGCCAACACTCTTATCTTTCAACAGAAAGCTCCGTATCTTGAATAAGTGATAAACTTCACAAGGTCTCCTTATACGCTTGTTTCCTAAATGTGAATGTTAATCCTGGAGACATTTTATATTATTTGATTTCTCTATCCAGAGTACAATTACTTTTTACATGGACATTTTACACAATTCTCAACTCTTGCTCTCGCTTTCTCTATATATCAGGTGTGTGCAACACATTTTGCAAGCTACATCAAGTGTTCATCTAGACACCTAGACTAGCTAAGAGCTTAAGCTTAGCATGTAAATACATGTTTTTGGTAATCTGAATCATCACATGTATGTTGCATACTCAATGTTCTCAATGAACTCGAGGATTATTCGATCTTATGATGTATACAAGTTGATGTTAATGAGTTGAATGCATTGTGGATTATGCACTTATGTATATCGTAATGTAATGACAGGTGATTCAATTAGATGTTTGAATGTTTATACCTCGATCTAGCAAGTGAATACATACAGGTGCAATTTCAAATTTCAACAATAGCAACGGCAAAATGCCGTCGCAAAAGGATATTTGGTTCTTGATTAAAAATTGCGGCGAAAAGGGCGGGATTAGTTTGCTACGGTAGATGCCGTCTCAAAAATGGAGGGAAATCTAATTTCTGGTGGGAAATAGCCAGATTATTTGCGACGGCATATGGGGGTCGCAAAATATAGTTGCAATCACAGGGAAAGTATGAACCGTCGCATAGCCGTCGCTAATCACTATTTGCTACCCTAGGGCTAGCTACCCCTGATTTCCCGTCGCATAGCCGTCGCCAATGCTTTTTTGCGACGGTAACTCTACTTTTTGCGACGGTTTTAAGCCGTATCTAATACAATTTTTTTTTGGAGTGTATATCGATCGATCAACAAATCTGCGCATATATATAAAATTGTAGCTAGCATATATATATATATATATATATATATATATATATATATATATATATATATATATATATATATATATATATATAGGTAAAGGTTCAAATGAAAATGGGGTTTAAGATGAAAATCCCTCTTAAAGTGAAAATAGTCTAATTTGAAGGTAAATGGGCCTAATTTAAAGGTAAATGGGCCTAATTTAATGAGTAATTAATAAATGGGCCTAATTTTGGTATTAATGGGCCTAATTTTATGAGTAAATGGGAAAATGGTTAAATGACCCTAATTATGGGGTAAATTTCACACGTCTCCCCCAAACTTTCCATTCATACGAATATTGCCCTTATTTCAATTATGAAAATTACAGATTTTAGCCCGTAATTTTTATTTGAAATAATATTGTTAGGTGCAACTATAATATTAAAAAAATACAACAAGAATGTTACATCATAATTTTTGTCTTTATTTTAAAAAGGGAAAAAGATGAGATTACAAAATATAAAGTGAACAAATAATACAATAAATGTTATTATTTATAAATGTGCATTTTCATAATGTGTCCTACCAAAATTTTTCTTCATGGACCGCTATTTTATGATAGTTTTGTACTTTAATGCAACATGTGTCATTAAAAGCCTATTAGCTCAAAAAAATGGTATAGTCATGTGCCCATGCACAAAGGTTCGAGTTCAAAATCCCGCATAAGCTATTTATGGTTGCTTTTTGCTATTCCCGTTCATGAATAAGATTATAAAGTGCAATAATAAAATGATAATGTGCACAAATAAGATGATATAATGCATATATAACATTATATTGTGAAAATATAACTTTAAGTTGTGCAAATATAACACTATGTTTTGCAAATGTAACATTATATTGTGCATATCTAATAATATAATGTTATGTTGTTCACATATAATATTATGTTGTGCGAATAGAACATTATATTGTGCAAATATAACTTTAAGGTGTGCAAATATAACACTATGTTTTGCAAAAATAACATTAGGTTGTGGATATCTAATAATATAATGTTACGTTGTGCACATATAATATTATGTTGTGCGAATATAACATTATATTGTGCAAATTATAACTTTAAGTTGTGCAAATATAACACTATGTTTTGCAAATGTAACATTATGTTGTGCATATCTAATAATATAATGTTACACTGTGCACTTATAATATTATGTTGTGCGAATATAACTTTAAGTTGTGCAAATATAATATTATGTTGTGCAAATAAAATTATAAAGTGCGAGAATAAAATGATGGTGTATGAATAATAATATGAAGTACATGAATAAGATTATGAAGTATACAATTAAGATTATAAATTGCGTAAATAAAATGATAAAGTGCAATTTTATTTATTATTTATGCACTTAATATTGAAGATGCACTTTATAGCATTTAAACCCCAATAAAAAATAATGGGTTAAAATATGTGATTTTTACAATTAAAATAGGGCAATATTTATAGAAATAAAAAGTATGTGGAGATTGTTTGTAAATTTAGCATCTCCTTCCTCCTCCCGTTCCAAGCACATACAGTACACACTTCCTCTCCCGGCGACATCTCTCCCGACTGATGGAGCGTTGGTGGCATCTAGGCGAGGGCACGCAACGACGGCCTCAGGGGCAGTGGATCTGGCAACAGGAGGTGCGGCACAACCGGCGGCGATGGGTGGCGGCGACATCTCTTCCGGCGACGACAAGGGCTTCCTCTCGTTGAATCTCTGAGGTCTGATTTGTCGAATTCGGATGTCTGATTGGTATGAAACAAATTAGTCGAATTCAGGCGAGGTTTGATTGGCCGAATTAGTCGAATTCAGACGAGGTCCGAGGTCTGATTGGTCGAATCTCCAAGGTCTGATTCGTTGAATTTAGGTGAGGAATCATACAAATTAGTCGAAGCCAGAGGTCTGATTGGCATGGAATTCGGAGGTCTGATTGGACTTGCCTGGATTCAGCCTCGAGGCGTTCGATTGTAGCAGCAAAGCTCCATGGTTGGCGTCGGCGTCTGCGTCGAGGAGAATGCGCCATGGGAGAGGAGTTTGGGCTCAAGAGGAAGCGATTTCGGGAGAGAGCTCGGGCTCAAGATCGGGGAAAAAGGAAGCCTGATTGAGAGTGGGAGAAGAGGAAGGGAGCCATGGAGCTCGGGTGTTCGTGCGAGGCTGCGGCCGTTCATGTCGTAGGGAGGAGCTCGGAAAGATGACGAGGGTAAGAACACACGGGAAGGAAGGAGGGCAATTAGGGGTTGTTGGGCCTGATTTCAACCAGTTTTAAAAATTTAGGCCCATTTTCACTTTAAGAGATATTTTCATCTTAAGCCCCTTTTTCACTTTAACCTCACCCTATATATATATATATACACACACTAGCGACAATTTTATATATATGCGCAGATTTGTTGTATAAATTTCGATCGATCCATCGAAAATCCATAAATATTTGAATATATATATATATATATATATATATATATATATATATATATATATATATATATATATATATATATATATATATATATATATATATATATATATATAATATAGCATATTTGAATTGAATCTAGCTAGATCTGTACATATATAATATATATTGATATATCGATGAATTTGAGTGCGTGAAAGAAAATGATATCTCATAAACATACATACCTTATTAATTGTTTGCCACACTTTCGATCAATTCGATCGATCGAGAGCTAATTGGCGCGGGGGTAAGAACTTTGTACGTGGCCTGGGATTTTTTTATCGAATTGGGGCTCCTCTGGTATGCGATTTGGGGGAAAATGAAGAGGAAGACAAGTACAGTCCACCTATATCTTGTCCATAAAGGTGTAAAACTTCAATTCAGTCATTAATGACCCAACTGTTTTAGCCACGACCTCTGCAACGGACAAGTACGTGGCTATGCGTATACTCCCTTTTTGGCAAGCAACGAAGACCTTTGTCGTCGCTAAAATCGTAGCTATTAGCTATGGATAGACCATCGAATAATTGTTGAGGCGCCCTTGCTTCGACGGTAGCCACAAACACTATGGTTGTCGCTTATCTTGGCCATGGAATAATTATTCTTGGCTAGCTTCGTCGACAAATATCCGCACGTAGAGGGCACGTGCTCCAAGTCGTTGCTAAATCGCCACGATTCCAGCGACATTAATATAATTCATCGCTATTAGCAACGAACTCAGTCACGATTCAGGAATTCATGTCATTGAAAAATGGCCACGACCTCAGCCACGAACGCCATTCTTCGATGCATGTTTAGCTTCGACTCCATATTTTCGTCGCTATTGTCGTGGCTACTAGCTACAACTTTGGTAACAATAAATTTTGGTTGCTAAATTCCGTCGCTATTTGACAGTTTTTTAGTAGTGACTATCCTTTTTTTTTTTACAACTCAACCAACTAATGGAACTTCGAACAAAGTATTATGTAAGCATCTTCACATGAATGGAGTCTCTAGCTTATGTATTTGTACCATAACAACTTCTCCAACGGAATCTGAAATAGCACAAGAGAATGACAAAAATAGTTCACATTACTTAACTGGATTCCTTTAGAGACTTCTTCAATGAATTCGTCGAAGAATAAAAGACGAAAACATAATTCTCTTTCAAATCTGAAGCAACACAAAGGGAAAAAAATTGCTAAATAAGCTTTCATAGAAGACAAAAAAAATATTGAAAAAGGAATGAAAAACCTACCGGATCCGCATTTGCAATCGTGGTGAGATATCGATCTACAATTTAGGGCTGAAAAGCCGAGGATAAATTACTGTGATTTAGGGTTCAAGGGTTGAGAGATGGTCGGAGATCTATGCAAAAGGAGGTCGAAGAAGATGAGACGGTGAAGAAGAGGCCAACTATCTTTGCAAGAGAAGGTCGGCGAAGAGGAGATGTGGTGGTCGGCGATTGAAAGAGAGAAAGTAGGCGAAGAGGGAGGAAGGTGATTTTAACTTTGGAAGAAAAACGTTATATATCCCGGATATGAGTTATGATATAAATTTATTTTGGGGTAAAATAGGTATATACCCCAATGCTTAACGAGGTGTATAATTTATTATCCATAGGGTTAAAAAATAATATACCCTAGATATTTGTCTAAAAAAATGCCCGTGCTATATAATATGAATCAATTAATAGCCCCTGTAATATAGCCAGGAGTTTATTATATTATCCGGTTTATATGTATTTTTATTAATAAAATAAAAATACAAATGGTCAATTCAAACATTACACCCCATGAATATATGATCCGGGCTAAAAGGTCATGAACTAAAATCACATTTTTGTACTAGTGTAACCAAAGATAGAAAACGGCCTATGCCTTCATTCATTCAGAGCATCAATCCAAAAACCCCTACAGAAAAGGAGGTCTGTTTAAATAGCAGCAAAATCTCGAGTGTGATTGGTGCATTAATATTTCAAAGAGACAAAAGTGCTAGATGGCTTATTACAAATGAAACCAAAATGTTGCTGAAATTACAATGAAATAGAAATGTAGAAAAGAGGATGTGCGTGTGGAATGCACATATCCTTCATAATTCTTTACGAAAAATAGTGCATCATATATCCTCTTTTCTACATTTCTATATAAAAAAGAGGAACGGCGGGAGAAGAAGACCCGGGCGGGACCCACCACCAGCGCCACATCAGCGCCCCCCTGGCCCACTTCTTCTCTTTCCTTCTTTCTGAGCTCGAATTGGGGGAGAATGTGAGTTTGGGCCGCGTTTAATTTGGGAAATTGTTGGGCTGCTTGCTCATTTTATTTTAAAACAAAAATAGCTGGCTGGGCCCTTTATTTTTAGGAAATAAAATGAATGAGATTTGGGCCTAAATTGTTAAAATCTCTTCAATTTTGGGGAATAATAAAATGAGGGCAGTGGATGCCAACTATACATAATCCAATATAGAGTTTTGAGTTTTGAGTTTTGAGTTTTCCGACGTAGTCTTTGCGTCTTCTCCGGTGTGGCTCAGGCTAATACTGTTTCGATGGCTAGTTGCTCTCGGGCCTCTAGTTCCCCGGGGGATCCCCCGGACAACACTCAAAAGTGGAAGGAAATCCTGATGGGCGAGCCCAGCAAGTTTGGAAGTTCGATTGATGTGGGATGTGTGGATGACAAGGTGGTGGTCTCCTTCCCGGGGGGTGCGAATGGGGACCTAGTGGTGGATATCCCGCAGGAAATAATGGTTAAACTTGAAGCAGTGTGGCAACAATCGCTAATTGTCAAGGTTTTGGGAGGTTTCGTGCCGTATGCGACTATGGAAAGGAAACTCAGAGAGACATGGAGGCCGGTGGGAAGGATGCTGCTGGCGGATCTCCCTAAAGGGTATTACGTTGTCAGATTTGATACTGAACACGACTACATCAAGGCGCTTACTGGAGGGCCTTGGTCGGTGTTTAGGCAGCCGCTGATAATCAAATCTTGGACGTCATGTTTCGATCCGTTGACTGATGTGATCTCGACGTCCCCGGCTTGGGTTAGGATCTCGAATCTCCCTATTGTGCTCTATGAAGAGAGCATCCTGCTGAAAATTGCCTCAGGAATCGGGTGCCCGCTCAAGGTCGACACCAGACCGCTATTCACCAATAGGGGTCGTTTCGCGAGAGTGTGCGTTGAAGTTGATCTATCCAGGCCGTTAAAGGGGACCATTACAATCAATGGGAAAGTCTATTTTCTGGAGTATGAAGGGTTAAACAAGATTTGCTTCAAGTGTGGCAGGTTCGGACACTTAGCTATGCAATGTGTTGCAGGGGACAAAGGGAAGAAGATGACTCCGACGGGAGCTGCTGAACCTGAGATGCCGAAGGCTATGGAGACCGAGGTTAACTCCGGGGGATCAGATAATGTTCTGACGCCAGCGCCGAAGTCCAAGAGCGAGGTTGAGGAGCAGGAAGGGTGTCATGGACCCTGGATGGAGGCACGTCGCCGGCACCGGAATCAGAAATCGAAAGGGAAAGGAAGAGGGGAACGCACCAACGCTGGCGAGAGCAACGGTCCGTCAGGGAGCGGGAAGGACGCCTCGAAGAGAGCTACCAGCAGTAAAGAGAGGAATATTGATGAAGGGGATAGAGAATCGATGAGGGAAGAAGCCGTTGAGAAAAAGGAGGCTATACCCACGAATGACGAGATGGAGATCCCAACCAATCAGGAGAAGGAGATAATTAATTCGGAAAAAGCTATGGAAAGCAAAATGGTGGGAAAGAGCCCTCATTTGGGGGTTAAGGCAGGAACGGCGGCTGCGGGGCCAGGAAAGGATAAGAAGGGTAAAAAAAGTCAAAGCAAATATTTAGGGCCCAAGGTGTGGGGGCCTAGCAAGAGGGGGAAGTTGGGCCCAATGAAAAGGCCGGGAAGGAGGCAAGTCTCGTTGGACACTGATATGCTCGATGGGCTGGGCCTGGCTGGGAGCTCTCTAAGCTTAGTGAGGACTTCCTTGGGCTCGAGAAATCAAGGGCAAATCCAGATGGTTGTTGACGAAGAGATGGGGATAGGCGATAACACCTCTGGTTTTATACCGAGTGGTGGGGATACGACGAGGACCGGGGTGAGCCCAGACAATCAAGCAGGGAATGCGACCCTGGAGATCCACGTGGTAGACGGGGTGAGTGAAGGGGATCCGGATGACCGGGAGGCGAGATCCCAGTGAGTGTCGGCCGTTCGTCCTGCCGTTGGTTTATGATGAACTGTTTATTATGGAGTTGCTGTGGGGCCGGTAGCGACGGGTTCCGCAGAGCTAGTATATATATGATTAAGCGTCAAAAAGTGGATGTTTTGGCAATCTTTGAGCCAAAGATTTCCGGGGACAGAGCGAAAGAAGTTTGTGATAGGTGGATGTTCTCGGACAGATTCCTTATCGAAGCTGGTGGCATTAAAGGGGGATTTTGGCTCCTTTGGAACAATGATAGAGTGACGGTTACTATTAAGAGGGCGTACGAGAGATTTATCGTGGCCAAGGTTACGTGTGGTACCAAGGGGATCCATCTCCTCGCGGTCTATGGGCACCCCAACGCTCAGGAGCGGAGGAGCTTCTGGAGGGACTTATCGGAAGCTATGGATGGGATCACTGGCCTGGTTATTGTGGGCGGGGATTTCAATTGTATTGTGAATAGCTGGGAGCAGAACGAGGAGGACGGGAACCTCTCTCGGGATACTGAGTGCTTCAAGGAGTGGATTGACCGGGCCGGGCTGGTGGATTTTGGCTTTGTCGGACCGGTGTTCACGTGGTCGAGAGGGAAGACGGTGGAGACGCTGGAGGAGAGGAGGCTGGACAGGGTGCTGGGAAATGCGGAAGCTCGGTTGGCTGGGGCGGAGGCGATGGTGCGCCATCTGCCCAAACTCAGTTCGGACCACGCCCCGCTCTTGCTGTCTTTGGATGCGCCTATCCGGGGTAACAATAGAAGGAGACCGTTCAGATTTCAGGCAGCTTGGTTGACTGATCCGGAGTTTAATGGGTTGCTTAATCAGTCTTGGAAGGAGGAGGAGGAAGCGCCGATTGCTCTGGAAGAGTTCAAAGATTGCCTTGTGAAGTGGAACAGGGAGGTCTTCGGGAACATTTTTTAGAGGAAAGACAAGTTGGTTGGGGATCTTCTGGAGGTGCAGAAAGCTTTGGCGATGAACCCCTCTAATCTGTTGCTGGAGGAGGAGGATAGAATTCAAAAGGATCTCAATTTGGCGCTAGAGCAGGAGGAGCTTATATGGCTTCAAAAGTCTAGGGAGAATTGGCTTAGAGCGGGTGACAGGAATACCTCGTTTTTCCACCTCTCGACTATTATTAGGCGTAAGAGGAACAGAATCCAAGTGCTGAAGAATGATAACGGAGTGGAGATTGTGGAAGGAAAAGAGATTGAGGAGATGGTGATAAAGTTCTTCAAGGAGTTGTACACTGTTCCGGAGGGGGAGGAGTCCACTGTTGCTCTTCCGAGGGGTGCTTTTCCGGTGGTCTCGGCTGAGGAATGGGAGCTGTTTAGTCGGCCCATCGCTGATGACGAGATTTATGCGGCGGTGAAGGGTATGGGCGCGCTTAAAGCGCCCGGTTTGGACGATTTTCATCCGGTGTTCTTCCAGAGATGTTGGGCGAAGGTTGGGAGGACGGTGGCGGAGTTTGTGAGGGATTTTCTTGAGACTAACAAGATGCCGAGGTCTGTTAACGAGACGCTTATTGTGCTTCTAGCTAAGGTTGCTAGACTGGAGAATATTGCTCAGTTTAGACCGATTAGCCTGTGCAACGTCATTTACAAGACCATCATGAAGATCTTTGCCAACCGGATTAGGCCTTTGTTGAAGACCTTGATCGGGCCTATGCAGGGGAGCTTCGTCCCTGGCAGACAAATTACGGATAATATTGTTGTCTTGCAGGAGATGGTTCATTCCATGAGGAAGAAGAAAGGGAAAGTCGGATGGATGATTCTCAAAATCGACTTGGAGAAAGCCTATGATAGGATTAGATGGGGGTTTGTCAGAGAGATGCCGGTGGACTTGGGGATGCCGGACAGGTGGGTTGGTTGGATCCTGGAATGCTTGAGTTCTGTGAACATGAGGGTCCTGTTGAATGGGGAGGTGACGGGTGAATTTACGCCCACGAGAGGGATTAGGCAGGGGGATCCCATTTCTCCGTATCTGTTCGTCTTGTGTGTGGAGAGACTTGCTCATCTGGTGGAGGAGGCGGTGACGAATAGGAGCTGGAAGGCGGCTAAGCTCACGAGAGAAGGGCCAGAGATCTCACATGTACTCTTTGCTGATGATATTGTTTTAATTGCGGAAGCTTCGGTTCAACAGCTGAGAGTTATCAACGGTATTCTCGACAGGTTTTGCCTAGCGTCGGGGCAGCGAATCAACAAAGGGAAATCAAAATTGTTTGTTTCTCCTAATGTGAGGGAGGATGTGGTGAATGGCCTGAAGCAGGAGTGCGGGTTTGAGGTGACGACGAACTTGGGTAGTTACCTCGGCATGCCTGTCCTCCATAGTAGAATCAACAGTGACACTTTCCAGCCCCTTATTGATAAGGCCAGTAACCGCCTGCTGGGTTGGAAGAAAAAAAAGCTCAGTTTAGCGGGGCGAGTCACTCTCGCTAAGTCGGTTCTCAACTCGTTACCGGTCTATTCTATGGCGACTGTGCCTCTCCCGGTGGCTACGTGTGAGGCGATTGACAAGGCGTGTAGGAGTTTCATTTGGGGTGACGACGAGAACCATAGGAGGGTGCATCTTGTGGCGTGGGACGAGATGTGCAAGTCCAAAGCGAATGGAGGGTTAGGAATTCGAAGGATGAAGGAGTTGAATACCGCGATCAACGGTAAACTTGCTTGGCGATTTCTTAATAATGATAACAAGGATGTGTGGTGCAAAGTTTTGCAGGCTAAATATGTGCGAAACAATGGCGGAGCCATGGTGGGGACTTCGGCGATCTGGGCAGGCATGAGGAAGAGTCTGAATCTGGTGATCAATGAAGGCATGAGGTGGTCGATCGGAGATGGCCGGACTACCCTATTTTGGAAGGATAGATGGCTGCTGAATGAGAATCTTGAAATGGTTGCTAACAGACCAATTGGGGAAGAGGAAAGCTTGTTGAAGGTGCGGGATTACTGGACTGATGGTGAAGGATGGAGTTGGAATCTAATTGGAGATGCTCTTCCGGCCGGTATCCTGATGAAGGTGGCGGCGGTCATGACCATGGAAGACGAAGAGATGCAGGATGGGTTGTGTTGGGTTGATTGCTCGGATGGTAACTATTCGATCCGTTCTTCTTATGATAGACTTACTGATGCTAACTCGCTTGCCTGTATTGACAGGTCTATCTATAGCAGAATTTGGAAGTTGATGGTTACAGAAAGGGTGATGACCTTTTTGTGGTTGGCGGTACGAGGAGCAGTGCTTACCAATGAGGAGAGGTGTAGAAGACACCTGGCGACGGAGCCGTGGTGCTCGGAGTGCAAGGACTGCCCGGAGAGTCTGATCCATATACTTAGGGACTGCCCAAACATCTCTATAGTTTGGAATTACTGGTTGAATTGTGACGCAGATACTGATTTTTTCAATACTTCCTTTGCAGAGTGGATGAGGTCTAACATCATGTCGGAGCGGAGGATGGAGGATGGTTCGAGCTGGGCCTGCGTCTTTGCGAATGCAGTATGGTGGGCTTGGCGATGGCGCAACGATCGGGTTTTCAGGAATGGTGGGAAGCGAGCTAGCAAAGCGAGATTTATCGAAGAGACTACCAAGGAGTATGGAAGAGCGTGGGACGTCAGAGAAGGGGGAACTCGAAGGCCTGAGAAGAAGGAGATCCAAGTGGCTTGGAGGAGACCGGAAATCGGATGGATCAAAGCCAATGCTGATGGGGCGGTGAATGCTGGGGGGGAGCGCCGCTGCAGGGGGAGTGATTAGAGACGATCAAGGCAGATGGGTTGGAGGATTTAAGCACCGGGTCGGCACTTGCCCGGTCGGGATTGCGGAGCTCTGGGGGTTGCTGGGCTGTTTTAAGCTGGCCTAGAACCTTGGTTACAAAAAGGTGGAAATGGAGACGGACTCTCAGAAGGCCATTTCGTTGGTTTTGCAGGGAGTGGCTGACCATCATCCGTCTTATAGCCTGGTGAAGTGTTGCCAAGGCTTCTTAAAGAGGAACTGGGAGGTGAAGTTCCACCATGTCTATAGGAAAGCGAATATGGTCCCCGACTCCCTCGCTAAGTCTAGCCTCGCGATGGCGGGAGGCTACTACGTGCTCACGAGACCACCTGATGCGGTTGGTGTTATCCTAGATGAGGACAGAAGGGGGAGGGCTACGCCCCGATTAATTGTTTTGTAGCTGCCCTTTGTAATTCCGGGAGGGGTCCTCTCGTTTATTTACCAAAAAAAAAAATGAGGGCAGTTTGTAAATTTTATAAAGGGTTGATTTTTATAAAATAAAAAGGTTGGGATTTTTTAAGAGATTTGAAAATATTTTATGAAAATGTTAATAAATGGTATTTAGAACATTATATAATATTATTGGAGATTTAAAAATATAGAATATTATTATTGATTTTTAAAGATAATATTAGGGTGGTTTAATATTTATGAGATATGAAGATTTAAAAAGGAATCTGACGACTATTTTCAAAAGGTCGGGATTTCTAACTAAGTGACTCGAATTTTAAACAGGTTTTAACTAACTCGAGAAATTATGTGATCAATGACTGACTAGCATGGTGTTATGATATGTGTGACTAACAGCATGACTTGTGGCGATTCATTATACGGAAATTTCGCCGGGTACCCCTGAGGTATAGCGAAATTCGTGAGGTATCCAAAAGTTTTACATATTTCGTGTGGTACCCCTCAGGTTTGTAAAATCTTTGCCTCGTGCCCTTCCGTTAAAATTTTATAAACTCACCGTTAAGTTTTATAACACAGTGCTCCTTCCTTTTTATTGTGTTGGAGAGGCGATACCCTGAATGAGAGAGGAGACGACATAGAGGAGTCCGACGCGCATCAACTGGAGAAGCTCGAGAGACAGGGAGAGTCCGACGTGCTGGACTCTCTGTTGTAAGCTCGAGATCGCAATCCTTGCTCTCTCTCCAGCACAATCAAAAGGAAGGGAGCGACGATGACCTTCTGGTGAAGCGTGAGCAACTACATTGTGGCGGAGGTAATCTCTTTTTCCAAAACTATAATTTGAAAGTTAGGGATTTAGGGTATTTTCACATTGTGGGAGGATTTGGGTTGAATTATAGTTTTAGAATCATTAAATTGGGGTTTGGGGGTGAATTTAGGGATCAATCCTATGTTAAGTTGTTCCAATTATAATTATTTTGATTGGGATTTAGGGATCTACAGAACCCTAGTTTTTGGGATTTCCTAATTTGATTTGAAGAATTTTCCCAGGAATTTCCTAACTTTAGGGATTTCCTTGAAGAATGTTGTTTTTGCTGCATAGCGTAAATACTTGTCAAACATTTTCACTGAGCACATTATTTGGTATGTCTTGTCTTCTTGAAGTGAAACAAGGGGAAATGTCAAATGTTGAAGACTGGTATTTGGAAAAATGGATCATTAATTCATATTTGATAGACTAAAAATGAAAGAAAGCTTCGAAGCATTCAAACCAAAGGAACTGATTGCATCTTGGATTGTTACATCAGCATATGAAAGCCTATGAACATGATATTAAGCTTCCATTTGGCACTATAAATCAAGTTTCTTTTATGTATAATAATTACTCTTTTTATTTTTAATGGTGCGAGAATTCCTCTCATTATTTTAGGAATCGGAGGCTTTATTGCTCAAGCTGCAGAATTAACTTGTGACCGTGCTGCTCTTCTTGTTGCTCAAGACCTAAAGGTAAATAGATAAGAAGCGGAATGAATTTTTGCCTTGTTGTTTGTCCACCAGTGAGTTGATTATATTTCATTTTGCCTGCTATACAAGAGGTGGTCCTTTCCGTTCTGATGAAATTAGCCGGGAGATCCCCTTTTATAGCCAACCAATTTAATGTAGATGCATTCCTTGTGCAAGCTCGCTCCTATGAAAAAGCTTTTTCAAGCCCACTTGGTTGGTACATAAGGTAAGCTAGTCTTGTCCATATTGAGGACTGATTTCCATCACGTAAATTCGAGTCATTTCAAGTTGGGATATATTGGTTCAGATTAGGTTTTGGATAAATTTACATCTCGATCTTTATAGGTTTCATAGAAATGGTTAAAAATATATATTCCAAAAGAAGTGTGAATGACTAGTATCTTTTAGAAGAGGAGTTGATTTGAAGAATTTTTCAGCCTATTAGCTCAATCGGTCGAGCAATGTGCTTGGGTACAAATATGTGGGTTCGAATCCCACATAGGTTATGCAGATATTAAACGGTGGTTCTGGTTAAGGTTCTGTTTTTTTTAGGAAAGAAACCATTCCATTCTTGTAATCTGATTATTTTTTTCCAAACTTTATTTTTATTGTGATTACTTATTTCCATTTGGTGCTATTATTGTAGACTGAAAGAGGAGATATTGTTGAGAATTCGTTATATTGATCGAGGCCATCTTTGTATATTGATCTTTGTATATTGATTATTGAAATGCAAAAGTGGGAGTAAGAGTGTTAGGGTTGCTTAATGATTATAAAATGATGATGAATTGACTACTAATTCTAATAGAAAACAAATCAATCCATAAGACCTAATTGTTTTTCCTTTCGTATCGTTTTTTCCTCCTTGATTCTGAATTCCTACCGCTGTCAGTCTGTCATATTCTCACTTGACATGAATTGTTTTGTGATCAATCTTTGTACATGAATCAAATTTGACTATTTTTGAGTTTTCTAATTGGAAGATATTTACCAATGAAAATGAGAACATTACATATTCACATCTTATAATTTTGAAACCTACTATTCTCATAAACATTGAAAGATGTCATACAATTTCGGAAGAAGTCATACAATTTTACAACAACAACATTACCGATTTGCACATAGGATAATATCACTCTCCCATAGAAAATTTTGTGCAAACATGACAAGTGAGAATAATGTCACTCTCCCATGGAAAATTTTAGGCATAAAAGATTATATAATGGTATGGTATTAAAGCCTATGTGGGGTTCGAACCCACACCATGTGTATGAGAACACATTGCTCTCCCTTTAAGCTAATAGGCTGAAATCATCATCTCTTGTTCACTGAGTATTCAGCATATATAGAAGGACAAAACACATTCAATCACAATGTGCAAATAAGAGATGAGCCTCAAATAATTGGCCGATTGAGATTCGTGAATGCAAGATGTAAGAAATTACACACCCATTTATCATAACACTGAAATCAAATCAAATTCCCTACTCAAATGTGCATATTCATATGCAGATTGAAGATTAATACAGATCCTTCTACCTCCTTTATCTTTTTAATTCATGACAGCAAATGTTCGGATTATCAATAAAAAGATTCACATAACAACTCACTAACTAAATTAGTGAAAGAAACAGGTGCATTCAAACACCCATATGAATGAAAATAACATATTTTTGTCTTCAACAATATGCAAGTCTAGTAATTGGTTCATTCAAACAACCATGTAAAAATTAATGACAGCAAATACGCACACATGAATCAACAATTAGAATTTTTGTCTTCACTATAAAAATCAGCAATAATTGGGCTTAGATAGATAGCAATTAGAATTTTTGTTTCGATTGAATGAGCTTTAAACTAGGAAAAGATAAATGGAATGAGTTCAATTCAAAACCTAATCTTGCACACATGAATGCGCATTCTCAAGAAATGAACAAAAATCTCAGAACACACCAATGAACTCACAAAACAGTTAGTTAAACCATAGAAAACCGCAAAACCTACAAATACAGAGTGGAAATTGAATAGAAATTTAGAGAGATAGAAAGGGAGAAGGAAATGGGACCTGATTGTTGATCCCGACACCGATGGCACGCTTGGAGACATTCTGGACAATGCTGGTGCGACCATGGTAGAACTTGTAAGGCATTCCGACGACATTGTTAACCTTGACGTCGACATAGTCGCTGATGCGGATAGTGAGAAGGTTATGTAGAAAGATGTAAACCCCAAATTCCAAACCCTAATTTTTTGAAAAATTTCAAAGACATACCTTTCGGTCGGACTCCAGTTGACGCACATCGGACTCTCCCTATTTCCCTCTATCTCGAGCTTCTCCGGTTGGTGCGCGTCGGACTCCTCTGTGTCATCTCCTCTCTCATTCAGGTTTTTCTCTGAGTCACCTAATCGCCTCTCCAGCACAATCAAAAGGAAGGAGCAATGTGTTATAAAACTTAACGGTGAGTTTATAAATTTTTAACGGAAGGGCACGAGGCAAAGATTTTACAAACCTGAGGGGTACCATGCGAAATATGTAAAACTTTTGGATACCCTACGAATTTCGCTATACCTCAAGGGTACCTGGCGAAATATCCGTTCATTATAAGTGGTTAAATGTTAAGATAATTATGATGAGGATATATAGTTATATGCTAAGTAAGAATATGAGATGTTAGAGTTACGTATCGTTTGACTTATATCTTATGAACTATGATAGATATGATGAACTTGAGATATATGTCTATGTGGATATGTGATTATTATGAACATATGAATATGGCGGAATGGAACGACGAGAATGATGTGGTCTTACGGGATGTGGCGATATGATGAATGGTTGAACTAGATGGAATGATGACTTCGATGCGTTATGATGCTATTGAATGATGTGTGCTTTGAATGACTGAGTGGTTAGCTATAGACTTATATATGTGCTTTGATATATATCTAGGTGATACCTTGTGATTATAATTGATGTGTGCCGGATCTTCTATTATGTTGTGCTGCACAGCCAGGTAAGTTCCTATATGAGCTTATTCATATTCGAAAAGAACTCCCCGCTTATAACCATGTGCATACTAGGTGTTCATACGCATATAAAGCATGCCATGTAGTATCCTGCTAGGATTGCACTCATGATTGAGCATTCGTTTACTCATTGCGTTTGTAAACAGAACGACCGTTATTTGTGAAGTAACTAGAATCTTTGCTAGGGTAATAGGACAGCCTAGTTCCATCGGGTCCTGTCCTAATTCAATTGAGTCATATGGAACTTCCTTTACTTATATTATGAGCATGATTGCGAAAGCTGCCTACGAGCTTCATTTTTCTTGTGGGGCGGGTTGGGCTTGCGGGCCGCCCGATTATTATGGAATGCATTCACGAGCTGGCCAGTCTCTGCCCTATCGGAAGGGGGTGGAGGTAAGAGAGGGATATACCACTTGGTATTCGGTGCTAAGGCCTTATTATATTTATGCACTTGATCTTAAGAGCATGTTAGTGAGTTAATATTCTGCCTTGCGTCTAGAATTAAGCATCTTTATTAGGACTAGCGTGTGTATGTGTCTGCTTGTTTGGGATTATATTGCGTAGGGCTTCGATCTGTCACCGCCCCGCATACATATTTTTTTAGGTTTGTTTTGCAGCAAGATTGTTTCTTGCTTCTGTGACGTGGGAACTCTCTTGGGTGATTGCAAAGAAATGGTCTAACCTCACTAACATCGCCTATTAGATTTCAATAAATACGCTTATTGATTTGTTTTTTACTCGGCTCCGCCGTGACACCCTCTTGTATTACACCTTGATTCCGCTATTTGCATGATTGCTGGTTTACCACACTTAGACTTACGACAGGTACATGTGACTTCCCCGGGGATTCCAACGATCCCTTTGAATTTTGGGTATGAAATCCCACTTGAAAACGTTAGGATAGAATTTCAAACCTTCAACCTGTACTCGGGGCGCAAGATCCTAACGAGGGGTTTCATCCCTCGAAACGTAACCCGGAAATCATAATCCCGGGTCATTACAATACTTTTTTATTTTATAGATCATGTCCAACACTAGCATATATGAGAACATCTTCCAAAACTTCAATAAATCCTTGTGAAAAAAACTAGACCTACAATATGTCTTTTATCATCTAATTTGTTAGAGGTGGCAATCGGGCGGGTCGGATCGGGGTCCGGATCAGTTAGTCGGGTTTTAGGCCAATCGGGTTTCGGGTAATATCTAATTATTTGGTCATTCGGTTGGTTCGGGTTCGGGTTTCGGTTGTATCGGGTTTCGGTTATTCGGGTTTCGGTTGTTTCGGATTTCGTTTGTCTTGAGTTTTCATTATGTCAATATTAATTTTTAAAAAGGTATTAGAATGTATCTTAAAGTTTGGGTTATTTCGGGTTTCGATTATAACGAGTTCCGGTCTTAATGGGTTTTGGTTGAATCACGTCCGGTTCATTCCGATTTGGGTGAGTTTCTGTTATCAGTTATTCGGATTTTGGGTCCAAAATGAATCGGGTTGGGTCGGTGTTCAGGACAATCGGTTTTGGGTCGACCGGGTCTGGTTTGTTGGTTTGGGTCAGGTTTTTCCAAGTCTATAATTCATTAATTTGTATTGGAAGGAATATTCCATGTGCACTAACTCTGATAAAAGAAACTGAGCTCAACCATGCTAGCTGTCGTGTAGATTAATGTGCATACATTAATTCTGAAAATAATTTTGCTTGTTTTTTTCTATGAGATATATGAATGCATCCCCTCGATCTCAAATACATGCGGATCATGCCCATATGGTGTGAAAAAGCTAGCTCATTTTATAAGTCATCTGTTTTTCAAGTATATGTTTTTAGGATATAGCATGTTTGATTTGCAAGAAACATTCAAGTTTTGGACCAATATTTGCATTCCTTTGATTTTTCTTCTTCTGAATATTACAACGCCTTCGCTATATACACCACAAACCCTACACGTCAATTCCAACGTGTAGGGTTAAAATAGGTTAATTAATTTTTTAAAAGTGCTAATTAGTGATGGTGGCTTGCACGTCCAAAGCAACGTGCATTTTTAAAGGTGGATTTGCAGTGTATTTAAAAACATCCATATTACAATAGAGTGAAATTAGGGTGAATCGAAATTAGCTTCCCATTTTATCTATCGGAATTAGCTTCCCACTTGTAACGCGCTTTCTGAAGTCATCCTTTATCTGATTGATGCATATTAATATGCGTTGGAAATCTCTTTTCAAGCACTACAATTCTCATGAAGACCTCAGATGATAATTCCAACTTCTCATAACCTTAAAAATGGGATTTCTCCATGTTCTCCATCTCTACTCTTGTTCCATAGCTCTTCTTTGTCCATTTGCTCCATGCTTTCTCCACCTTTCGAGGCCCACCCCGTGCTACGCATGGGATTATCGACTTGTGTATCAATTAATATATACATTCATATATTAATGCAAATAAAACTTAAAAATTAATTAAACATAAAATCGGTCTCATTTATTTGATTTTTTTAGACTCTTTCATTTGATATTTTAGTTATTCCTTAAATTAAGTATTTATGTTTTTTTTTTGGTCTTCTTGGAACGTTTGTAGTAGAGTTTATTACTGTTTGGTTCACTACGCTTGTTATTTGTATTTCTGTTTTTAGGTTGCTCTATTAGACGGTTCGCCGTCTGCCGACTTCGGTCGGCCTCTCGATGAGTCAGGCATGTCTGACCTTCGAATTTTTACCTAATCAAAAAAAAAAAAAAAAAGTATTTATGGTTTTTAATTTTCCATCTACATTATACTAAAACTACTTTAGTTTTATTTTTCTATACACTATTTTTTTTCTTGTCGGAAACTAAAATTATGGTAGAGCATGCATCTTACTATTATAAATCAAAATTTTATAGCATTAGATTTTTCAAAATATATTGTTGTGTATAATATTTTTTTATATATATGGAGTCTATTTTGGTAATTTACAATTTAAAAATATTTAGCAAAGCTTATGAATATAACTTATTTTGCTGTTTTCATTGTATATTGTGTTTACTCAAGTGTTGATTTTTTTAATCAAATACTCAAGTATTGATATTAAAAATGATAATTGGTTTTCTACTTTTAAAATATTACAGAAATACTTGATGAAAAACTTTACTTCAAATATTATAGACATAATTGATTAGATAAAATAAAATTAGTCTCTTTAACTTCTTATAAAGGTTATTTATTTTCTTTTTAGTCTCTTTAATTTCTTATAAAGATGATTTATTTTCTTTTTAAAATCTTTCATATTTCTCATTTATTCCACCATTTATGACAAAAAAAGCTTCTTTTACTAAAGAGAAGAAGAGAAAGAAGAAAGATATGAATGCACCCCCTCGATCTCAAATACATGCGGATCATGCCCCTATGGTGTGAAAAAGCTAGCTCATTTTATAAGTCATCTGTTTTTCAAGTATATGTTTTTAGGATATAGCAATGTTTGATTTGCAAGAAACATTCAGGTTTTGGACCAAAATTTGTATTCCTTTGATTTTTCTTCTTTTGAATATTACAACGCCTTCACTATAGACACCACAAACCCTACACGTCAATTCCGACGTGCAGGGTTAAAGTAGGTTAATTATTTTTTTAAAAGTGCTAATTAGTGATGGTGGCTTGCACGTCCAAAGCAACGTGCATTTTTAAAGGTGGATTAACGGTGTATTTAAAAACATCCATATTACAATTGAGTGAAATTAGGGTGAATCGGAATTAGCTTCCCACTTGTAACGCACTTTCTGAAGTCATCCTTTGTCCGATTGATGCATATGAATATGCGTTGGAAAGCTCTTTTTAAGCACTACAATTCTCATGAAGACCTCAGAAGCTAATTCCAACTTCTCATAACCTTAAAAATTGGATTTCTCCATGTTCTCCATCTCTACTCTTGCTCCACCTCGAAAGGTGGAGAAAGCATGAAGCTAATTCCAACTCCATTTGCTCCATGCTTTCTCCACCTTTCGAGGCCTGATCATAAGATTTACAAATAAACACTAAAAACTAGTAGATTCTAAATATCGAATACCAAATGCTTAAGAATGTGAATAAGCTTATTAAACACACAATATAGATACTCTAATGCACTAAGACCTACCCATAATACCTATATAAAATATGCATTATCTTCCGACCAAAAATAAAATAAAATATGCATTATCAGGTTGATTTGATGTCCATGTTTTACACCATGTTTTTATGCTTATTTTCGCTTCTTATTCTAATATTTTATATATTATGGTTTGGGAGTGAATTTATGTAGTTTGTACTTATTTGCAAGAAATAGAGGTCTAAACAAGTTTTGGTTTTATTTTGGAGAATTTGGAGCCAGTTCGAAGCAAAACTAGGAAGTGTAAAATTCCACTCGATGTCAACTGACTGACTTGACATCGACTGAAGATGATCGACCCTAAAATCGGCTAAGTGTTGGAAGGGCAAGCTACTGGAATTTCACTCGGCAAGGGACCTAGAGATCGACTGGAGCACCATGACTCGACGTCGAGTGAAGACTACTCAACACTTAGTAGCTGAAGGAAGCACTCGATATCTAGTGAGACCACTCGAGATCGAGTGAGCCACTCGACGTTGACTGGACCTTAGTCGACATCGATTGTAGATGTCGTTGGGCCGAGACGCGTTTGGATCAATCCAATTTGGAGATGGACTACTTCCACGCGAAGAAAGAGATCTTCTATCTACTTATTTAGTTTTTATCCTTATGGGTTAAAGACTATTTACCCTAAGGAGATATTTTATTTTCCTATTTAGATTTATATCTTCTTTAATTTAGTTTTATCTTCTAGTTTAGATAGAATTACCTTTCCTTTGCTAGCAAGGATTGGTGACTATAAATAAAGCCCTAGGAGCTGAGTTTTATTCATTCAATCTCAAAAGGAGAAACACATCTAATGTAGAGTTTAGGGTTTCGAAGCTTAAGGGTTTTGGCATTCTTGCGAGAGTTGGGGTGCCGGGATTGTACAGAATTCGATTTACTTTTATGCAAAATTATTACTTTATTTCTATCATATATATCTTCGGTTACCATGAGCAAGTAGTCGCCCTTCTTCTAGAGTCGGGGTGATTCCAACGTTAGCCATGCACACTTGAGGTAAGCTTTGGTACGTGTTGATATTTGTTATGTTTTGATCATATACTACCTTTTTGTGGTTAGCCCTTATCGAAAGAATAGGAATTCATGTTAACCACTTGGATCATAAACATAAAATCGTAGATACAATTAGGTTTACTTGAAGCAGTTAGATCTAGTTGTTGGTGATAGTGGAAGCTTGTCCCTTTGATGTGATAGCATAAATGTCCGTCTTACCTTATCTCATGTATGGATGGTCGTCGTTATGGTAAACCATGGCTTTAGAAGATTTCTTTCATATTTGTTTACCTTGTTATATTGTCGTTCGTTGGTCCTCGAAAAACTTAACATCCCTTTGTTATATCTGACCATCTTTCTTAACCATCCTATTATTCTTCGGCCATCTTTGCCAACGTTCTAGGTTACTATTGTTTCACTCGACATCGATTGTATCTCAGTCGACATCGAGTGCATTGGATCCACTGGTAGTTTTCTGAGCCAGTTGACATCGGCTACTGATACTCGACATCGAATACTCCACTCGATATCGATTGCTATTTTTGGTTTTGCAGGATTACACCCGAGATCGACAGACATTGAGTCCGCATCGATTGAGCCCAGTCGACGTTGAGTGCCTTCTGAGTCGATACAGAACGTGGATTTGCACTATTTGGGATTCCGCTGACACGCTTCCTCGTGGATCGAACCTGATTCCTCTAATACTACAGTGGGGGAGTCTTGAATTTATTTGATATGCTAGAA
Source organism: Persicaria tinctoria (assembly GCA_037127255.1). NCBI lineage: Eukaryota > Viridiplantae > Streptophyta > Magnoliopsida > Caryophyllales > Polygonaceae > Persicaria > Persicaria tinctoria. The sequence goes on along the minus strand of JBANSL010000004.1, from coordinate 21,899,735 downwards.
TTGCGATTTGATTATATACCATGTAACTGCAGCTAGGATCGTCTAGTCCCCAAAACAATAGTCAATTTTGTAGTCCATTTACCTTCATTGGTGAAAACCCATGAAAAAGTAACCTATTTATAGGGAAAAGTAATAAAATATATCATCTCAACAAATAAAGTTAAAATAGATAACAAAATGGACCATGATTTTGAACTACACGATCTTCTCCGACGTAACCAATGATTTGTACGGTAAAATAGGACAACAAATATGAAAATAATTATATATCGGTAAAATAGGACAACAAATATGAAAATAATTATATATCGATCAATATTTGGCAACAGTTTTGCAACACATAAAAGGTTAACTTCACTTATAACCTAGAATTATAAACGAGGTCTTATCCATACCGATGTAATATTATTAATAATGATGCTCTATTCTCTTAGGAAGAGGATTTGGATTTAAGGCCACAAAATATGTGATACTTAGCTCTAACCGTTTCAGTAGCCTTCACGATCAACAAGAACAAGGCCCTGTAAACGACAGCCATTCCAAGAAGTACGGCAAGGTCTACCCATTTCGAATATCCCATTTCGACTTGCCATATGCTTCTCAAGATCTCATCCCCAGTCACCGTACCTGGTTTACCGAAGCTGTTATTGGGAAAGGTGAGCCCTTCAAACTCGTTCTTGTAGAGCCCTTGGTTAGCATACTTGTGGAATGCAATGTAGTACATCGGGTACCTCCAGACGGGCTTCGGGAGGTCACCCGGCAATCGGAAGAAACCTCCACTAAGTACCATCACAGCCTGTATGCCAGCCCCTGTTATGAGCCCCATGAGGTAATTAGGCACGATACTTGCAACAATCATCATCAGGCTCTCGACCACGAGCATACATGTGAAAATCATCAACACGTAGTAGATGAAGTGATCGAACGATCTTTGTAGACCGGCGAGATAGTAAGCAATCACTCCCGGGAAGAGGGAGATAACGACCAAGTACGGGATGGAAGAGAAGGTGTTTCCTAGAACATATGCACCCACACCATAGTGTCCGTTGAGTCTTTCTCGTTGAAAAATCTGACATTCAATGAAAACATTTTCCTAGATCAATAACGTACATTATTCATTCATCTAGTCGACACAGGTGGCAACCCAGACCAAACCATATCAAAGTCCAACTCAGATCGATGACTGGGTTGTGTGCACGGGCGCACATGCGCTAGTAGCGTAACCCACAAATCTTGTGAAGTTCCATTCTAAAACCAATTGGCAATTGAAGGAGCTAGTAGCCCACCGACTTATATACTAATTAAGGCTTGTTATGTGAGACTCTTTTTGGTCTTATTCACATGTCTCAACAAGGCCAGAGATTTAGAAGAAGCTACACCATACCTTGATTTCTTCAACAAAAGAAGGAAAACCTCCAATTGCCATGAATGTCATGAAACCTGATACGAACATAAGCAACGACCCTCTAGCCTGCAAAAGAGTCCAATATTACAATCCCCCAAGGTCTTAATTAGTTCAAAACTCACAATGACAGATCGAGATGGCTAGAAATACGCGTTCAATTCGATCAATATATGTTCATACATAATTCAAACTAAAGATTACCTGAATGGAGTTGTAAGAGTGGCCAACATCATAGAATATAGTACCGAGACATGAACAAAGAGCGATATAAATAGCGAGACGAAGCCAGTAGTAGCCAAGGTCTCTATTCATATTCACGAAAGACCTCTTGATTAACACAATGCTTTGGGAGAAGGAGCTTGCTTTATCCCTCTTCTTCTCCTGCGATGCCTCACTTTCCTACAAATCACCAAAACATTAATATGGATCGTCCAGTCCACTTTCGTATTCCATTTTGATGACAAAGTGAAAATTGTAAATTAAGTAGTTCAATTAATCCTTGATGTAAGATAAGCTAATAACCTGTTGACGCACTCCTGACACACGACTTTCAACTTGCTGACAAATGATAGAGGCTTTATATGCTTTAGTGAGAATGCTAACTGCTTCTTCTGCATTGGAGGTGACATCATCTTCGAATCCTTGTTCAATGTCCTATTTACCATCATCATCAAAACAAAAGCAACAATAACAACATAGAAATTCAAATCAATGTCTTTTCAACCCGAAAATATATATACTCCCTCCGTTTCAAAATAAAAGTCGTTTGACTTTTTTTAACGTTGTTTAAGGAGTTAAAAACTCTATGAAATATTATTTTTTTACTCAATTTTTTTTTCCATAAATAGATACTCGTGAAAAAAGTCAAACGACTTTTATTTTGAAATAGAGGAAGTAGTATATAGATACATTGGGTTGTTAAGTACCTGATCGAAGTCATTATTGATGATTCTAAGGTAGTGGTCCGAAGGGTTTCTTAAGCTTGGGCATGGGAATCCACTCACTGTAAACAACTTTATATAACACAAACAATAACAAAAAAAAAAAAAGTGTTAACAAAGATCGATTTTATATGATATGTTCTTCTTAGAGACCGAATGTTTAGCCTAACACGGTCATTAGTTAGGTTTCGGACCGATAAAGGTTTTTGACAAACATTAGCGACTAGTGTGTGTGTATGTCGGTATTTACATACCTCGTTTGCTGCAGAAGCGGGGCCGAAATAGACAAGTTTGCCGGAAGCAAGGAGGCAGAGGTTGTGAAAGAGATCGAAGACTTCCCCACTTGGTTGATGGATGGAGGCGACCACAGTCATTCGATCCTTATGCGCTAGCTTGGCGATGCGGCTCATGACATGGTATGAGGCAGCACTGTCGAGGCCGCTGGTGGGCTCGTCAAGGAAGAGGAGCTTAGGCCGGGTAAGGATCTCGATGCAGATGCTGACCCTCCTCTTCTGGCCTCCGCTGATGCCCTTGGAGTGCCACCCACCGATGCGGGTGTGCATTGCATCTTGCAAGCCCATCTCTCGTATAACCGCGTCAGCCCTCTCGGCTTTGGCGGACTTGGTCATGCTGCTCGGCAGTTGCAGTTGCGCCGAGTAGTGGACTGCCTCTTGCACCGTCAAAGTGGTCATCAGTGTGTCCTCTTGTGTCACGTACGCCTGATTATTACGTTTTCCAACCAAGTATTCATTAAATTAATAGCAATTCATGGTAAAGATGGATGTTTCATTTAAGAAACTATTTATATCTTGTTTTATTCAAAATAAGTAGATTGAAAATATTAGAGAAATCTTTGGAGTTTGAACTAATGGTTTTTCAATCTCAATCTCAAAACCTTTGCTTTCTTTTGCTATTGTTCTCACATCCAAATAATCTAAACACATCAACACGTGCCAAACCCTTACCTTGCTCAATAAAGTTAATCTAATACAAGATGCGTGCAAATACCAGACACATCATAAATGTTTTAGGTGCATGTTGTGTTTCCCTCCTATATGGGGAAGAGTCCAATGGACTATTTACCATGTGGTTTTTACCATGTGAAGTTTTATCCTCCTCCTTTATAAAAGGGGATGTCTTTCCATTTGGGAAAGTAAGAGAGAGAAAACCAAAGTGTGAAAAAGGGAGAAAAAGAGAGACTTTGGAGAGAATTTCGTATGCTACTATTCAGCCCAATTTGAAGTGCACCGATCGACGACCAAACGACCTCCGATTGGGACGATTTTCTGGTATGTTATTCACCTCATGATAGGCTTCATTTTGTACGGTTGGATCGTCGTTTTGAGCCTCCAATCTCATATCCCCTATGTTAGGGTTCTCTCTTGGGTTTTGTTGATTTCCACCAATTGGGTGATGATAGTTGGAGATTTGGCCAAGCTTGTTGATGCTTGATGATGTTGTATGCCTCTAGCTTTGTCTAGGGAAGATTGTACCCACTTCTTATTGTTGATAGTGGAAGTTTCTGTCTCCCGTGGTTTTTTCCCCGTTTTGGGGTTTCCACGTAAATCTGGTGTTCTTTGTGCTTGGTTATTTATCTTCTGTTTGTGTCTGATTGTTGGTTTGGGTTGCTTGAGTTTGGCTCTCTGGTTTACAGTTCTTGTCCATCCCGATTCGTGTGTGTTAAAAGGGTTTGTCTGACGTCCCTTGCTTCCCGGCACAACAGACTGGTATCAGAGCATTTGGTTTAGGATGGAGGAAAAGAACAGTTTTCAGGGAATGATTGTGTTGAATTCAGGCAACTACTCAGATTGGAAGATAAAGATGGAAGATCTTTTGTATGTAAAAGATTTGTATGAGCCGATTGTGCACAAAGAGATTCCAACGGGTGTCGTTGATGTTGAATGGAAGATTCTGAATCGAAAAGCGGTAGCTACGATCAGACAATTTGTTGATGTGAGTGTGCTCCAGCATATTGCCAATGATACGAATGCTTATGAGTTATGGTATAAGCTTGAGGGGATGTATGAGAGGAAGAACGCTCTCAACAAGGCGTCATTGATGAGAAAGCTTGTGAAGTTAGAGTACAAAGATGGTGAGAGCATTGTTGTGCATTTGAGCACATTTCAGGGCTTTGTGAATCAGTTGACTTCTGCGAAGATGTCGTTAGATGATGAGTTGCAAGCTCTACTACTACTCTCCTCGTTGCCGGATAGTTGGGATACACTTGTCGTGTCACTTAGTAATTCCGCTCCGGAAGGCAAGCTGACTATGGAATGTGTGAAAGCTAGTCTTTTGAACGAAGAGACTAGAAGGAAGGAGATGGGTGTCTCCTCACAGTCAGAGGCTAATGTGACGCAGGGTTCCGGTAACAACAGAGGAAGGAGTAAGCAACGACAGCAGCAAAACAGAGACAAGTCCAAAGGGAGATCGAAGTCTCGAAGCAAGTACATTTGCTATTATTGTGAGAAGCCGGGTCACATTCAAAAGTATTGCTGAAAGTTCAAGAGGGACAAAGGCAAAGAACCTGAGAAGTCAGAGACGTCGAGAAATCAAGAAGATAAAGACACTGCTGCTTTTACCATCAGTGATGAAATTGTGGAGTTGTTTGTGGCGGTTGATGAAGGTTCCTTGAATCTTGCAAGTGATGAGTGCACTTGGATTGTTGATTCAGCTGCTTCATATTACATCACTCCACACAAGGAGTACTTCTCATCTTACACTTGTGGAGATTTTGGCCGTGTGAGGATGGGAAATGATGGCGTGTCCAATGTTGTTGGCATGGGCACAGTTTGTTTGTTGACATCCACTGGTTGCAGTTTGATTTTGAGAAATGTTCGCCATGTTCCTGATATCAGATTGAATTTGATATCTTCTGGGATACTTGATGATGATGGGTATGCTCAAAATGCACAAGGCGGTGTTTGGAAGTGCTCCAAGGGAAACTTGATTGTAGTCCGGGCAAAGAAGCAGAATACCATGTATGTGATGCAAGCCAAGATTTGCAGAGAAGAAGCAAATGTGATTAATGATGGTGCCGGAGAACTATGGCACAAGCGGCTTGGACACATGAGCGAGCGGGGTTTGCAAATGCTTGCCAAGAAAGACATTCTCCCGGATATGCAAGGTATTTCTCTCAAACCTTGTGTTGATTGCCTAGCTGGAAAGCAACATCGAGTAGCATTTCATACTCGACCTCCATCTAGAAGAAAGCATGCATTAGATCTTGTTCATACTGATGTGTGCTCTATGGATTGCAAGTCACTTGGTGGTGCACAATATTTTGTCACTTTTATTGATGACTATTCTAGAAAATTGTGGGCTTTTGTGTTGAAAAGCAAAGATCAGGTTCTGACAGTTTTTAGGGAGTTCCAAGCCAGAGTTGAACGAGAGACTGGTTTGAAGTTAAAGTGTGTCAGATCAGATAATGGTGGAGAATACAGGGGTCCGTTTGAGCAGTACTGCAAGAGTCAGGGCATCAGGCTTGAGAAAACAGTTCCGAAGACGCCACAACTGAATGGGCTTGCAGAGAGGATGAACAGAACCATAGCAGAAAGAGTCAGAAGTATGTTGTCGACTGCAAAGCTGCCAAAGTCCTATTGGGCGGAGGCAATGTTGACTGCTGTGTATCTCATCAACCGCTCGCCTTCAGTTCCTCTTGATGGTGATGTTCCACAGAGGGTTTGGACTGGGAGAGATGTTTCCTTCCAGCATCTGAGAGTCTTTGGATGCCTAGCATATGTTCATGTTGCTAGAGATCAGAGATCCAAGCTTGATAGCAAGACAAAGCCATGCATCTTCCTAGGGTACTCAGAGGATGAATTTGGGTACAGATTGTGGGATCTTACAGACAAGAAAGTGGTCAGAAGCAGAGATGTTGTGTTCATGGAAGACAAGACTATTGATGACTGGAAGCTCCAGCGACCGTTGTCTTCCTCTCCTGCTCCAGTCACCTTTGATCCCGTTTTTCCTCAAGTTGTGCAGAGAAGTTCAGTTCAGAATCAGCAGGAAGATGAGCATGATGATGGTGATGTTGATCCACCAGAAGTTCCACAACCTCAACAAGAGGAGCCCCCTATCCAACCTGAAGTTGAGTTGAGAAGATCCACCAGAGAGAGACAGACTTCCTCCCGATACTCAACCAACGATTATGTGTTGTTGACTGACTCAGGAGAGCCTGAATGCTACGAGGAAGCTATGTCAGATGTGCATCAGAAGGAGTGGTACAATGCCATGCAGGATGAGATGAGTTCCTTGCATGAGAACCACACCTATGACTTGGTGAAATTGCCTAAGGGCAAGAAAGATCTCAAGAACAAATGGGTTTTTCGTTTGAAGTCTGGAGAAGATGGTACACCTCCCAGGTTCAAAGCCAGAGTTGTGGTGAAGGGTTTTGAGCAGAAAAAGGGTGTAGATTTCGATGAAATTTTCTCTCCAGTTGTGAAGATGTCATCCATCCGGGTTGTTCTAGGCATGGCTGCTAGCATGGACCTAGAGGTCGAGCAGCTTGATGTGAAAACCGCCTTCCTTCATGGTGATTTGGAAGAAGAAATCTACATGGAGCAACCTGAAGGTTTTGAAGTCAAGGGAAAAGAGAAGATGGTTTGTCGTCTCAGAAAGAGCTTGTATGGTTTGAAACAAGCGCCTCGGCAATGGTACAAGAAGTTCGAGTCTTTTATGATCGACCACAAATTTCACAAGACACATGCCGACCACTGCGTGTTTGTGAAGAATTACGCCGAAGGTGACTTTCTGATTCTCTTGCTTTATGTGGATGATATGCTTATTGTTGGTCGGGATACCAACAAGATTGCTAGTTTGAAAACTGCGTTGAAGAAGTCCTTTGCTATGAAGGACCTTGGCCCTGCAAGAAATATTTTGGGTATGCAGATTACCCGTGACAGAAAGAATCAGAAGTTGTGGATATCACAAGAAAGATACATTGAGAAGGTGCTGAAAAGATTCAACATGGACAAGGATAAACCCGTGAGTTCTCCACTTGCAGTGAACATGAAGCTGAGTTCTGATCAGTGTCCTACAAGTGAGAAAGAGAAACAGGAGATGAAGAAGGTGCCTTATGCTTCAGCCGTTGGTAGTCTGATGTATGCCATGGTTTGCACTAGGCCAGACATCGCCTATGGAGTTGGGGTTATCAGCAGGTTCATGAGTAATCCTGGAAAGGAGCATTGGGCTGCAGTGAAATGGATTCTCAAGTATCTCAGAGGCACTTCGAGAGTGTGTTTGTGCTTTGGTCCTGGAAAACCTATGCTTGATGGTTTTACAGATGCAGACATGTCAGGTGATATTGACACGAGCCGATCCACATCTGGATATCTGATTACATTTGCAGGGGGAGCAGTCTCATGGCAATCGAGACTGCAGAAGTGTGTTGCTTTGTCAACGACAGAAGCAGAGTATATGGCTGCAGTTGAACCTGGTAAGGAGCTGATATGGATGAGAGACTTCCTAGAGGAGTTGGGAGTGGAGCAAGCTAGCTACCCACTCTATTGTGACAATCAGAGTGCCATCCACCTTGCCAAGAATGCCGCCTACCATTCTCGAACCAAGCACATCCGAAGAAGGTATCATTGGCTTCGAGAAAGAGTAGAAGATGAAGATTTTGAGCTCATGAAGATCCACACAAATGAAAACGGATCGGATATGTTGACGAAGACTTTGTCAAAGGAGAAGCTCATCAAGTGCCGCTCAAAGGCGGGCTTGCTCGAGCCCCCCATATAGGATTGAGGGGGAGCTATGTTGTGTTTCCCTCCTATATGGGGGAAGAGTCCAATGGACTATTTACCATGTGGTTTTTACCATGTGAAGTTTTACCCTCCTCCTTTATAAAAGGGGATGTCTTTCCATTTGGGAAAGTAAGAGAGAGAAAACCAAAGTGTGAGAAAGGGAGAAAAAGAGAGACTTTGGAGAGAATTTCGTATGCTACTATTCAGCCCAATTTGAAGTGCACCGATCGACGACCAAACGACCTCCGATTGGGACGATTTTCTGGTATGTTATTCACCTCATCATAGGCTTCATTTTGTACGGTTGGATCGTCGTTTTGAGCCTCCAATCTCATATCCCCTTTGTTAGGGTTCTCTCTTGGGTTTTGTTGATTTCCACCAATTGGGTGATGATAGTTGGAGATTTGGCCAAGCTTGTTGATGCTTGATGATATTGTATGCCTCTAGCTTTGTCTAGGGAAGATTGTACCCACTTCTTATTGTTGATAGTGGAAGTTTCTGTCTCCCGTGGTTTTTTCCCCGTTTTGGGGTTTCCACGTAAATCTGGTGTTCTTTGTGCTTGGTTATTTATCTTCTGTTTGTGTCTGATTGTTGGTTTGGGTTGCTTGAGTTTGGCTCTCTGGTTTACAGTTCTTGTCCATCCCGATTCGTGTGTGTTAAAAGGGTTTGTCTGACGTCCCTCGCTTCCCGGCACAACAGTGCACAATTCATCACCCTTTACATACCGAAGTTCCATATGCTAAAGATTGCTTCCGCCCATCGACAAGGATTTCTCCTGTTCGTCTTGCATTCAGCTTCAACCTTCCTGTAATAATTATAATTAGTTAATTTGTTACAAAAAATATATTATGAATTGGATTGTAGGAGAAGTTGCACCAAAAAAAAAATTTGTTTAAATTGTGTAGATTTACTACAATTATACTGAATAAGTAAAGTAGTAGAGGTAATTTTTTATTATTTATATATAATAATGTTACGGTGTAATCGTTGTTTTTATATAATAAATGTTTAAACTGTGTAGATTTACTATACTTTTGGTTAATAAAGGTCAGTGGTAGATATCCGACACGGAATCACGAAACGATATGTACAGAGTATATGCAACATGAACTGTTTCTTATGGTTTTTTCCAAAAACAATAAATTTCAATCTCAACTTGAAAGCACACCGCAAACAAACATTTCGTAGACATGAGACAGAGAAAAAAATTAACGCAAAGAAACTTAAAATTAACACCTGCAATCTCAATCTTACATACATTTTCAATTAACAACGATAGACATGTGTGCTAAAACAAGAAATCTAGAGATAATTACAATAGGGGGAAACTTAAAATTAACCCGGCCCATACAAATGAAAGAAATGAAACTCATTGAAAGGGGAAGAAATGGAGATCTGAAAAACATAGAGGATTTTATATGGAATAAGTGGAGGTTGAAGATTTGTTGTTAACATCCATAAATTTAGATGTTCAAGCCAAAATTTGGAGTTACATAAAACTAGATCAGCAGTGAGTCTCTTGGAACTTGAAGAGCATCTACCGGAACAAATCTAGCTAGGGCCTCGAAAGAAATAAATCTGACAACCATAGATGGAAACCTCAAATTCCTGCGCGCATCAGAACTTACAACATGAAAAGTCTCCTCCAAGATAGGAAACCTTTTGTTGAAGAGGTTTTAAACCTATAGAGTGGTACATATGAAATCTTTTGTAGAAATTGAAGGGAGAGGGTATGAACAAAAGATAGGAAGTTCAAGGCCGGAAAAGTGTTGATGAATCTTCCGTACAAGTTCAAGTGAGATAAGGGGAACAGAAGAAGAGGGGAAAGAAGGGAGGCGGAGGTTACGAATGAACCAACCAATAAATTTGCTCTACAGGCCAATATATAAGGTTTGCAGACTATTCTTTCATTGATTTGGAGATGAACCTCTTTGGATTTGTGTATTATTCGATCTATACCACACGAAAGGAAAGGAGTTAATTGGTTTATGTGCTGTGGCCTGTGGGTGTGAAAGGACTTTTTATTAACTGTGCCCATAAATCTTACTGTACAATAAATATTTAGGGTATATATAGAATAAGAAACAAGACAGACCAAAGAAACGTATTGCAATTGGTAACTCGTCAACGGCTATTTTCAAGGTATAAGATAAGACTCTAAATTTAAGTTTCTTTTTAAAAAAAATTTAATTAGTTTAGCCTTTTTATTCTAAGGTTCTTAAGGTCAATTGTCTTTTTTTGTAGGAAATTTTTTCCCAGTTTAAAGTCTTATCCTATTCTCTAATGTATAGGATACAAAAACCCATTATAAAATATACTCCATCCGTTAAGAAAAACACGTCGTTTTAGGAGTAAAATCTTGTTAAGAAAAGCTTGTCGTTTTAGGTATTTTGGTGTTCACTTTCCAAAATTGCCCTTGTCATGATTAGATGTTTGTTAGTTGTAGTTTTCAATAAAGTGGAAAAGTAAAGTAATAATTAGGGGTATATGTGTATTTTTGTTTGCTTTTATTTGCTTTATTAAATAATGTGCAAATGTCTAAAACGACATGTTTTGATTAACGGAGGGAGTAATTGTAATATCTCTTGGGGGTGGGAAAAACCCACCTGACTTCAAAATTTCGTAATTTAATTCTTCAAAGTACTTAATTTGATGGAGATGATCGATCTTACAAACAATAAAAATAACTTTTATCCATAATTGGAAAATATAACAACGCGAATTTGTGGTGATGGAAGCGAAAATTGGGGAGATTAGTGTGATAAATGTGTATACCTGCTAAAGTATCCAAAAGGGTGGATTTGCCACAACCAGAAGGACCCATTACCGCCAACACCTCCCCTGGATCGGCGTAGCCCATCACCCCTTCCAATATGGCTCGCTGTCCTTCGCCTTTTCCGGCTGCTGCAGCTGCATGGACACACACCCACAAGTCCTTCCATGTAAGCATCACGCCTTTGCTTGCTGCTGATACCTCCAACGACGCCACCGCCGACCTTCCTGAACTCATGTTGAAGGGGAAGCATTTCTGGAACCCTCCCGTTTCTTGGTTACGCTGATTGTTTGATAAAATGGGTTTCGACGGGCTTGGGCTCGGAGTCCATCCTACCACCCGCATATTCTTAGTGTTCGTCTCCATCGATCCACCCATCCATCCATCCATCTCTGGATATATACCAACCTATAAACAAAGAGAAAATTAAGGCCCGTGAAATCCAAAAGATGTACGTGTACTTATGGTATAATATGAATATGCATATATCATAGTATATATAAAGAGCTGGGGGCCTGGTGGTAAGGCCATCAGGTCATGAGTCAAATTAATTACTCATTCAACTACCTGTACTTTGTGCATGTAGTAAAATTGATCCACAAAGCCCCTGACGTGGGTGGCTGTGGCTAGGGCTGTTATATAAATTGAACAGCTCAAGCTCGGCTCGAAAAAATTCAACTCGAGTTCGCTCCTTATTTAAACAAGCCGAGCTTGAATAAAATTTTAAGCTCGGTTGAAAGCTCGGCTCGTTCGAATAGCTCGAATTCTATGGAACGAAAAAATTCGACTCGAGTTCGCTCCTTATTTAAACAAGCCGAGCTTGAACAAAATTTTAAGCTCGGTTGAAAGCTCGACTCGTTCGAATAAAGCTCGAATAGCTCGAATTCTATGGAATTTCTAAAATTTTATTTAAGTTAACCTGATATAACAAAGTAGAACTACTTATAACTCGAAAAAAGCTCGGCTCGAGCTCGTTCATTTCCTAAACAAGCCGAGCTTGAACAAAATAAAAAGCTCATTTAAAAATTAGGCTTGCCTCTGCTCGAGCTCGTTTAACAAACGATCAAGCTTGAACATGCTAAGCTCGGCTCGTTCGGCTAGAATAACACCCCTAACTGTGAGGCAGGGCCCCCCTGCCCCACAGCTAGGGCTTGATCCTTGTCTTCGCCCCTTTTTGGGTGAAATTTAAGTTTACCTTGTTTTCTACCAGAAAATCGAACTGATTGACACAAGCTGGTGATGTGTGACTCTTGCTGACAGTACTGTGTCATACACCGAGGTTTTTCACTTAATGGTGGATCTCCTCGTCATAAAAAAAAAAAATTTGATCACCAATATATCCATCGATTCGATCATTTTTTAGGTTTGATTATCCCTTACATTAAGCATCAATTTATAGCGATATCCATATCAAGAAGAACTATATCCAATGCACTAACCTCTGAAAATGCATTCGTGAGACTGATTCTCCATCATTGGATTAAAACCGAATAAATCGCTATTATTAAAAGATATGTTTTTGAAATAAACTTTTTTTCAACACAATCATTTAGGAAATTAAAAGATTAATTATCTTTTATCTCCATCCATTTATATTGACAAGTAAAAACGCCAATTACTATGAAAAGAGTCCAAAGACGTAGATTTGAATGGAAACAATATGAATATGAATGAATATTATTTAACAACAGGAATAGGAATGAATACTCATTCTAATATTCATCTAAATATGTTGTCTTATATATTCAAATGAATATTGTATGGATATTATTCATATGAATATTTTGGAATATATTCATCCGAATATTAATCTGAATATTTTAGACAATATTTGGATGAATATTATTTATCTCAATATTCATCTGAATATGTTGCATTATAATCAGGTGAATATATTATAAGGATATTATTCATATGAATATTTGAAGACAATATTTGAATGAATATTTTATTTATTTTCACTTATAAAGTTTTTTTAATATTCAAATGAATATTAATGTTAGACCTTTAACGTACGTTATATGTGTTTCTTATAATTGTATAAAAGATACTCTCTCTGTTTCTTCATAAAAGTCACCGTACCTTACTTTTCAGCACGCATGTTAAGGAGGTAAAAACACTAAAAAATATTATTTTTTTAATTTTTTTTTATAATTTCATACTTAATACTAACTACTATGAAATTAAAAAAAAAATTAAAAAAATAATATTTTATAGAGTTTTTACCTCCTTAAAATGCGTGTACAAAATGACAAACGAAAATTAATTTGAAACGGAGGGAGTATTCATTTATTAAAGGCAATATTTTTTAATTGGTGAGAGATATGGAGAGAGAAAGTAATTGATTTTTCAAAAATATTTTTATTTTTATTTATTTTTAATTTTGTGTGAGATTTTGTTTATTTTTAGTTGGAAATATATCCATCCGTCTAAAACTCATCCAATGGTCCACAAATATTGTCGTTGGTGCATTTTAAGTAAATACATGGGAAAACTCCCCTCCATATCAATATCTATATAAGATTATAAGTAATTTAACTAGTAGAATATCCGTATTTTTTATGGTTTTTTTTATAATAATATATTTTACAATAAAAATACCTTACAAATATTATAATTATAATCAAATCTTAAAACACTAACTACTACTATGCATGTGTTCATATTAAAAAATATTGAATACATTCTTTTCTTTTTTGAGTTTATATATATTTTCATTTTTTGACCTTAATATATTTGATTAATTAAAGGGTTCATTTTCAGTATAGTTATGTGACTAATTTTAAATATAATAGATTAATTAATAGAATTATTAATAATTATATAAAATGGCATTAATTAAGTATAGGTGGGAGTAAATCAAATTCACATAAATAGAAGGGTTATTTTGGCAACTAACATATTATAAATATCTAATTAGCTAACTAGCACCCAAACAAAATTAATTAACTAACCTAGCACCCTTCCCAATTTGACTATTCCGGGCAACGCTGGTCAACATATATATATTTTTTTAAAACCAATTATTTCATTTTTTGTCGTTTTGATGCCATTTTTATATTTTTTTGTTTACTGTGATGCCACATTGACAATTGATGCCATTTTTTTTTACCGTTGACTATTGATGACACTTTTTTTATATCAATTTTTTGATGATATTTTTTTTTACCGTGATGCCATATTTTTTCAAGGTAATGTTTTCGTGATGCCATATTTTTTCAAGGTAATGTTTTGATGACATTTTTTTCTTTAATGTGATGCAACTTTTTCAAAACAGTGTTTTGATCCCATTTTTCTAATGTAATAATTTGATGCCATTTTTTTAATCAAATCGTTTGATGCCGCTTTTTTTTTTAATTTAATCAATTGTATATCGATATATTTTCATCGATTCTACTTTTATTTACTGATGACACGTTTGTGATTACACTTCATTGATGACATTTGTTATTACACTTTATTGATCTCAATCATTTGTGATGACATTGTTGGTTGATGACATTTTTATTGATAATATTTTTTGTTTACAAGTCATTGGTGACATCTTTTTATTAATGATAATTTTATTGGTTACTTTTATTCATTGACGACACATTTATAAGTACAATTTTTGTAAGTTCAAAAGGTGATATTCTACCAAAATTTTTGTTATCAAGGTAAAATTCGGACGACAAACGGGATAATCGTCGTGATACTAATAAACTAAAACATCAATATCTAAACCCAATTCGATCAAAGCAACGACATATGTTTGCTAAATGAAGAAGTCGAGAAAGACTCCAAGATGCAACTATCAATCTATAATGAGGTAGAATATTTATCAACTTGAAATACTTAACCTATGCTCTTGTACTATTAAAAAACAAAAACAAAAAGTCAAAATAACAAAATTTTCCTAAATGCAATTAACATCAACTAATTAATTCAAGCTCCTCACAAAAAAAAAAATTAATTCAACTTGAAATTTCGCTCAATAGCCAGAAGGGGATTTGAAGGGGGGAGTAGTGGACAAATCAGAGCCACACAAGATGCCACGTGGCAACAATGGAGTCCTCTAGGACCTTATCCAATATCATAATCAAATCTTCTCATCCAAAGCAACCATCCAAAAAACAACCCATTTCATCTTCTTCGCCAATTCAAACCACACATTCACACACCAAACAAATCAGTAAAACCAGCGAGAGTCCGAGCGAGCGAGATAGAGAGAAAGAGCAACGACAATGGAGTCCACTGCTTGCTTCCTCCACCACCACGCGATCTCCACCTCCTCCTCCAGCGGCAGGCGCCAGAGCCTCCTCACCATTAAGCCTACCGACGTCGTCGTCTGCAAAGGCTCAAAAGCAGCAGCAACTCCCGCAGCAGGACGAGTCCGCCAACACAGCCCCAACCCGAAGGCCGTCAAACGAAATCGAACTCAAAAAAGACCCCAATATTGCACCACAATGCAAGGGAGTGCGATTTTTGAAAAATTGAGACATGATAACCACCGAGATTGCCAAAAGTGGAGGTTTCCACATAGAATCGGAAGGCAAAAGCCCGATTACACAGGATTTGTGAGGAGGGTGATGATGAACAGGTGAGCAATTAGGGATTTCGGGAGGCAGTAATTGAAGAAAAGAGGAGCGCGTCCCTGGTCCACCTAAACTCAATTACCTAATTAATTTTGAAGTGGTGCTAGGAAAGTTAATAAATTTTTTAAGGGTGCTAAAGCCTTAATTAAAAGTTCAAAATGTGATATTCCACCTAAATTTCTCTAAATAGAATTACTTGACACAACTTTATACAAAATATCCCATTAAGGACATTATGCTGCTTCTACTTGCCAGCAAATCATTTCAGCAATTCTGTTGGACTCAGATTTGATCAAAACCCAAGTTAGTTTCAGCTCAAGTTGAGTTAGTTAAGTTTTTAATAAGCAATTGCGGTTTGTTCCTAATTGACGTTGTATAAGTATCTATAACCGTGTATTATACAGATTCATTCAATCAATTAAGAAACAGAGCTTCTTCTTTCTCTCTTCCCTCTCTCTGAGCTTCTTCTTCCTCTCTTCCCTCTCTCTGGTTTCTGGTTTTTTTTGCTTCCTGCCGTGTTTCGGCTGGTTCAAGCATGAAATTCGACATGGTATCAGAGCGATAAAAATTCATTTTTGCCTTCCGCATTGTTTTTCCAAAAATTTTCATGGTGAATTTTCAGCAATTCGAGACGAATTTGGCTATTAAGCAGTCGGTGACGATGGATTCCACGAATCCACTCTATCTCCATCCTTCGGACAACCCGGGGATGGTCCGCTTTTCCAAAGTTTTTGCCGAATCTAGCTTTGACACCTGGAAACGATCAACGTTAATTGCCCTTTCTGCAAAGAACAAGACATGATTTGCGGAACTTTCACACTCAAAAACCCCCTCTTTGGTTACTTAATTGACACTTGAATCATACTTGAATTACAAATTTCTCTGTGGATCAGCCTCTTACTTATTGCTATACTAGTTATAAGTTTGAGTTTCTTTGACGGATCAACAACAGGTTTTCCCTCTGTCAAATTTGGCGCCGTTGCTGGGGAATTTTTATTAATTCTTGTGTGTTTTTGGTGTTAATCTTGGTGTGGACCATCTTATATTTTCCATACCCGTGCTACTAATTCTTCTTTGTTGCCGTTTGATTTAGAGATTGAAAGGACCCTTGCCACTTTAAGGCGAAAAACTCGTAATCGTTTCCGCGAGCTCCCTTTTTATCAAGGAGAAACTACATTAGAGATGGTTAATGAAGCAAACCGCACTCTTAAGGAGCTTTCTGCTCCTGATCTGGCACATTAGCCCCTGTCAATCCAATTCCCTACACTAGGGGAATGAGTCAACTTTGAGCTGAAATCTAGGGTAGTTCATCTTCTACCCAATCAGGGGTAGTTCATCTATCTGAGTTCCATACTGTGGTATGGAACTTAGACCTGAGAACGTTACTGAGGATCAAATCAAGTTGAGAGCCTTTCCATTCTCCTTGAAGGATGATGCGAATGAGTGGTTCGTCTATCTACCACCTGGATCTATTACTACTTGGGCTGAGATGAAGAGAGTTTTCCTAGAGATGTACTTCCCTGCAACAAAGCTTAATGCCTTGAAATGGTCAATCGGCAGCATTGAGCAGTACGCGACGGAGTCGATACATGAGTACTTGGATCGCTTCAAGAAACTCTACACTAGCTTCCCATGCCATGGGTACTCTCAAAAGGATCTGGTTCTCTTTTTATTCAATGGGCTTACTGATATAGAGCGCAAAACAGTGAATTCTGCTTGTGGAGAAAACATGCTGAATAAGACGTCTGCCACGACTTGGGATGTGTTTAAGGAGCTATCTAAGGGCTCTAAACAATTCAACTACAGCACTCATGCTAGGGGTGTACTCTCTATTGATGCCCCTGTTGCTGCACTTGAGACCGACATGTCAGAGGTGAAGGAGATGATCAAACAATTGGTAGCTGATAGAACCCCTCAACAAGAAAGCATGTGGACTTTGCAATCAAGTCACTCACCTTATGGACATGTGCCCGCTCCTACAAGATCCTAATGTACGTAGATTTGAATGTAATTGGGAATTTCGCTCAACAAAGGCCTATGCAAGGCAATTTTGGAAATCCTGGGTATTTCAACAACAACAACTATAACAGAGGCTATTAGCAGGGCTATGGGAACTATCAAGCCTCTTTCAATCAGCAAGGGGGGGGGGGGGCAACAGGCAAGGCCCCAACAACAATATGAACCTCGACAGGGAGGTCAGCGACAATCGAATGAGGATACTGAGGATCCACTACAGAAATTGTCACAATTGGTCTTGAAGAATGAGAAACAACAATCAGAGCGGATTGCAAATATAGAGAAGCAGCAATCGGATCGGATGACAAATCTAGAGAATCAAATGAGTCAGCTCATTCCAATCTTAAGTGCTAAGGAGGCAAACAATCCAGGGAAGCTTCCATCACAGACCATCGAGAATCCTAATAAGGAGAACGTTAGTGCTGTAACGCTTAGGAGTGGCAAGGAACTGATTGTCACACCTCAAAAGGACGACGAGGAGATCATGGACGAAGAGATAGAGGTCATAGACGAAGAAGACGGACAATGTACTATGCGGCGGCCGCGGCATAACAATCGAGCAACGGTCGCAACACCATGTCGCACCCGCCGCCAGTGTCCCCGCCGACCCTTTGGTGTCAGGTACACATTCTTCGCCTTCTTCCCATTCTTCTTCTTCTTCCCCTCTTCCTCCTTCCCCTTCTTCTTCTCCTTCTCCCTCCTTACCTATGGGGACTCCAAAGCCGGTTCCACCCTTTCCGGAAGCCTTGAAGGATACACGAAGATATGAGAACGACAAGGAGATCTTTGAGACATTCAGTAAGTGTGAGGTAAATATTCCTTTGCTTAATTTGATTAAAAGCATTCCTAGATATGCCAAATTTCTTGAAGGAACTTTGCACTATCAAGCTGAACCAGAAGCTGAAAGGTAAGCAAAAGGTGAAGGTAAGCGAACATGTCTATGCTGTATTTCAAAAGCGTTTGGCTGAGAAGTGTAGTGATCCTGGTATGTTTGTTATTCCATGTGTGATAGGTGATACTAAATTTGACAAAGCCATGTTAGATCTAGGAACATCTATTAATGTTTTTCCTTCTCATGTTTATCGTGCCTTAGGATCGGGACCTCTGAATGATACTCGGTTAGTAATTCAACTTGCTGATCGATCTACTATCTACCCGAAAGGGATTGTTGAAGATGTCTTGGTTATGGTTGACAAATTGATATTCCCTACTGATTTCTTTGGGATTGACATGGGTCTTGGTAACAATGAAGGCCCTATTCTGTTAGGAAGACCTTTTCTGAAAACTGCTATGACCAAGATAGATGTCTATTTAGGATCTCTTACTGTGGAATTTGATGGTCAAAGAGTTGAATATAATATTTATGATTCCATTAAATTCCTATCTGATGATCCTTCTCTGTGCACGATTGCTTTGATTTGGAATGTGTTAATGAGATGGAAGTCGCCTTACAGACTCCTATAGATGAAATTTATAGAGATTATGTCTTGTCATCTAACTTGTATGAGGCTATCTTGGCTTTAGACCATCGATCTCCCACCTATGTGCCACCAAGGGGAGACCGCATTGAGCTGACCATGCCAACTGAAAAGCTTCTTCCATCCATTATCCAAGCGCCTGATGTTGAATTGAAACAACTTCCTAATCACCTTAAATATGCTTTTCTTGGTGAAAATGATACTCTACCTGTCATTATTTCTAACAAACTCATTTTTAGGCAGAAGGAGCGATTGGTGACGACTTTAAAAGAAAACAAGGAGGCGTTAGGATAGACGATCGCAGATATTAAGGGCATCAGTCATATCCTCTGCATGCATAGAATACTTATGGAGGATGATGCCAAGCCATCTAGATAACCTCAGCGGAGACTCAACCCACCAATGATGGAAGTGGTAAAGAAAGAGGTGCTGAAGCTCCTTCAGGCAGGTATGATCTTTCTCATATCTGACAGCAAATGGGTGAGCCCTACTGAGGTTGTCCCTAAGAAGGGGGTATCACTATTATTGAGAATCAGCATCGTAAGTTGGTCCCTAGCAAAGTCCAAACTGGGTGGAGGGTC
The DNA here is from genome assembly GCA_037127255.1 of Persicaria tinctoria. Lineage (NCBI taxonomy): Eukaryota > Viridiplantae > Streptophyta > Magnoliopsida > Caryophyllales > Polygonaceae > Persicaria > Persicaria tinctoria. The sequence goes on along the minus strand of JBANSL010000004.1, from coordinate 21,880,226 downwards.
TGTATTGATTATCGTAAATTGAATGCAGTCACTTGCAAGGACCACTTCCCCCTACCCTTTATTGATCAAATGCTTGAGCGCCTTGCCGACCGCTCCTTTTATTGCTTATTAGATGGATACTCATGATATTTTCAGGTACTCATAGCACCGGAGGATCAAGAGAAAATCACATTTACATGCCCTTTTGGCACTTTTGCATATCGCAGAATGCCTTTTGGGTTATGTAACACACTTGGGACCTTCCAACGGTGTATGATAAGCATATTTTCTGAGTATGTAGATCACTTCATAGAGGTATTCATGGATGACTTTACTGGGCATTGAGATAACTTTGATACTTGCTTGCACCATTTGTCACTTGTGCTTAGGAGGTGTGTAGACACCAACTTAGTTCTTAACTCTGAAAAGTGTCATTTTATGGTTGAGCAAGGCATTGTTTTGGGTCATATTGCGTCTAGTAGGGGTTTTGAGGTGGACAAGGCTAAGATTGATGTCATTCAGTCTCTGCCTTACCCCACCAATGTGCACGAAATTTGTTCCTTTTTAGGCCATGTAGGGTTCTATCGCAGGTTTATTAAGGATTTTTCTAAGATTTCTGCACCTCTTTATGATCTATTAAAAAAGGAACTAGCTTTTCAGTTTGATGACAAGTGTCGAGCAACCTTTGATGAGCTAAAAGCTCACCTGACTAGCGCTCTTATAATTCAAGCAACCATATGGTCTCAACCTTTTGAGATTATGTGTGATGCTAGCGATTATGCTGTGGGTGCTGTGTTGGGACAAAAGGAAGGAATGAGCTCTCATGTCATCTACTATGCCTCCATGACTCTGAATGGAGCGCAAAGGAACTACTCAACCACTGAGAAAGAGCTTCTGGTTGTGGTCTTTGCACTGGAGAAGTTCCGCTCCTATCTCCTAGGAGCTAAGGTAATTGTCTTCACTGATCACGCTGCTCTTCGCTATTTATTAACTAAGAAAGAAGTGAAACCTAGATTGATTCGTTGGATTTTACTCTTGAGCGAATTTGACATTGCAATTAAAGATAAGAAAGGTGAAGAAAACATTGTAGCGGACCACCTGAGCAGACTTGTCCAAGGAGAGGACAAGCCGGAAGATCAAAGACCCATTCACGGTGAGTTCCCTGATGATACATTATTTTATCTAACTCACACTTCGGTGTTGCAGCTACAGGAAGCTACGGAAAAAGACGATGCCGCGGCCGCAACACACATGCCGCGACCACAATATATCAACGAGGTAGCGGCTGCATCTTCCATGTCGTGACCGCCGCATGCTGTTCAAGCACCCCTTTCGTCTTTTTCCCTCCTATCTGACGAGATAAGTTCTGAGGTTCCTGAATTGTTGATGGGTGTCCATACTCCTCGACCTTGGTTTGCCAATATGGTAAATTTCTTGGTCACGGGAGAATTTCCACTAAACTTCACGAAATCTCAAAAGGACAAGATTCGACATGACTCTCGCTTCTACGTTTGGGATGACCCCTTCCTTTGGTCCTCAAAAGGAAAACGAATGAGGTACAATATGTCCTTACTTTTTGTCATGCTCATGAATGTGGAGGCCACTTTGGTCCTCAAAAGACTGCTAGGAAAGTTTTAGAAGCAGGTTTCTTTTGGCCTCACTCGTTTAGGGATGCTAATGCTTTCTATAAATCTTGCGATAGATGTCAAAGGATTGGGAACATACCGGCTAGAAATGAAATGCCACAAACTAAGATCATATTCTGTGAAATTTTTTATGTTTGGGGTATTGATTTTATGGGTCGCTTTTCTAGTTCTTTTGGGAATATATATATATATATATTGCTTGCGGTGGACTATGTCTCCAAGTGGGTGGAGGCAAAGGCCACCAGAACTGATGATTCCAAAGTGGTTGCAGATTTCCTAAAAGACACAATTTTCGCAAGATTTGGGGTGCCTAAGGCTCTAGTTAGCGACAGAGGGACACATTTCTGCAATAGGACCATCACTGCCCTGCTAAAGAGGTATCATGTCACGCAGAGAGTATCCACTACATATCATCCTCAGACCAATGGTCAAGCGGAGGTATCAAATAGGGAGATTAAGAGCATTCTTGAGAAAACAGTGGCTTCTAACAGGAATGATTGGAGCCTAAGGCTGAATGACGCTCTTTGGGCCTATAGGACGACCTATAAGACTCCCATTGGTATGTCCCCTTATTGAATTGTATTTGGAAAGGCTTGTCATCTTCTTGTGGAACTTCAGCATAAGGCATACTGGGCTATAAAGAACTGCAATATGGCGATAAATGAAGTGGGGGAGTTCAGGAAGCTTCATTTGCAAGAGCTGGAGGAACTGCGCTTGGATGCCTATGACAATGCATTAATCTACAAGGAGAAGACGAGCTTGGCATGAAAAACATATCCTACGGAAGGAACTCAATATAGGAGAAAAGGTTCTCCTATACCAATTACGCATAAAACTCTTCCCAGGAAAGCTTAGATCAAAGTGGGAAGGACCCTACACCATCTCAAAGATATTCCCGCAAGGAGCAATTGAACTCCATGACCCTAAGTCTAATGAGCTCTTTAAGGTCAATAGTCATAGAGTTAAGCCATACCTTGAGAACATCTCACATAATGAAGAAGAGGAGTTGGTGCTTGCTGAACCAACCAACTAGGTCACTCAAGGGCCGTTACGTCGAGCCAACGACTTGAAATAAAGGCGCTTCTCGGGAGGCAACCCGAGGTAAGTTCTTCTTTCTTTTTCATCTTTATCATTTTCTTTGGTAGTTTTTATCACTAGTTTTCTTTAGGAATTAGAATTTGAAAAGGGGAAAGCACAAAACGAAAAAAAAAAAAAACAGAAGCTCATTTAACCCATATGTCGCGGCCGTCGCATAATGCAGTGGCCGCAGCACATCAAACCCACAGCAAGGAGCTGATGCAGCGGCCGCAGCATATGCCGCGACCGCCGCATATCAAAACCCGTGACCCTTATTTTTTTCCCAGATAAAAAAATAGAGTAAAACCAAAGGAAGGTCACGTGATCTCTTTTTCCTAACCCTACCTCACCTACTTGCTCCTAATCCTACCGCCATTACCACACCCCATACCCACCCTTGTCATCTTCAATCCCCCATCACCATCATCCTCAACCTTCCTCCTTTCAAACCCCATAGCCACCTTTCACCTTCAACTCCAATCCCCTCGCCAAATCTGTCGCACACCGACCACCAAAGCACCATCCCTCGCCTCCTTGAGCCGGATTTATGCTGGGCACGAAGTCACCCGGTGAATTCCACCCCGCTGCGCTGAAGAACACCGCCGTCGAGTCCGCGTGTTGCGCCCGCCGCTGCTATTGCTGCGCCCGCAGCCAGGTTCGCTCCTTGTTGGGTTGTTTTGGAGTTGTGTGTGTTTCTATTCATCAATTATTTGTTGTTTGGATTTGTGAGGATTGAAGTTGGAACTTTTTATTGAGGTGTGAGATTTGTTTTCTTGGTATTTTGTTGAGAATTGTTTGGTTCTTGAATTTTTGTTGATTTGGAAGTGTTTGTTTTGTTTGCTTTGCTTGACATTTGTTGAGTTTGTGGTTGGATTTTGGATCTGTTTGGGTTGATATTTTACTGCTGAAATCTTGTGAAAATGGTGCGCCGATTGAGATCTGTGTCTAGAGAACAAAGGAAGGCATATGAGAGCTTCGATCCGAAGAGATTTGTGCAGACCAAGTTCTTTGATATTCCTACCTTACAGAAACTAGGAATGTTGGGCATCACACATCAGATACTCACTCATGGGGGTTTGGGGGCATTAATAGACTGCATTGCCCCCACATATCCTGAGTTGGCGTGGGAGTTTGTAGTCACGTTGGAGCTTGTGGACGACTCTAGGATTCAGTTCAATTTGATGGACCAGAGCCACACGTGTACTTCTACCCAGTTGAGACAGGTCTTTGGGGTCACGCAGGCGCCCACCCCAGATTGGCTTTTCCTGGCGTCAGAACAGCAGCGTCATGATTTCTGATATGCAACTACTGGATCTAGATTTGATGGACATAAAGGCGAGTACAACTATAAGTTCGTCCACTCATGCATTTGTCTGGTTCACAAAGTCTTGGCAATGTCTTTCAGCGGCCAAGGCGATGTGAACAAAGTGCCCACTAGTGATCTGTCCTAGTTATGGAGTCTTGCTCCCCAGTCCGATGGTACGCCGGACTAGGTTGAGATCTTTGTTGACAGCTGTCTGAGGATCCAGGGAAAGAAAAAAGGGAGGATTGGGCTGGGAGGCATGATCAACCTCATAGGCCACCGCTTTCTTGAGCCTACATAGTGCGGTATGCCTATATTTGGTGGGTACACCTATAAAGAGGAGCAGCTTCGGAGGGCCTATCTGACTGAGAGCTTTGAGGCACCGGGCTACATCTGGAAGTCGGGGAAGCACGGAGAGCACCGATTGAGGCTACCTAGGGCCTTACCTTATGGCCCTTCCAACGCCTTCCTCTACATCGCGACCGATGAGAATATTGATGATGATAAGGATACTGATGACGAGGACCAGGAGGATGCCCCTGCACAGACCAATTATCAAATGGAGGATGCACATTACTGATGTTGATGATGCCTGGCGAGACCACATGTTCACTGAATTCCATCGTATGTCTATGCCCTATGACTCCTTCGAGTTCACCCTCCACGACGTCGATCGTAATGTGCGGGAGATGAACTACAACATGGAGGAGATGCGAAGAGAGCAGTCCTACTAGCTCCGCCAGTCGTATCCGCATATTCCGCCATACTAGTCTCCACCCTACCAGCCTCCGCACCAGTGAGTGGTTAGGTCTGTCTTATTCACCCTGAGTTTATCTGCTTTATTTTGGTTGTCTGTACTGTTTCACTGAGGACACTGAAATCTTTAAGTGTGGGGGAGAAGGATTATGTATATTATGTCATTTCCTAGATCATATTTAATTTATGCATCATGTTTAAGTTTCTGCAATTGCTGTTAGTTTATTTAATTTTTAATTTTCGTATATAAAAAAAAATAAAAAAAAATTCGAAAATCCAAAAAATAAGCATGCATTGCATACATATGTGTTAAATAAATACCCATCTGGCTTAGTTTGTCCTCTAATTTAAATTTCAAGCATGATTATATAAATCCCATGGAGTTCTGGATGTTTTGGCCTTGTCTATATTTGATTTTTGTGGAACATGAGCTAGAAAATATAATTGAGCATGTATGATTGAGCTAAAGTATGATTGAAGTCCCCAAAACATGAGCATGTGAGAATGTTTAGCCTTATTTGAAATCTTTTGCTCAATTGTGCGAATTACTCTCCTTGTGCTGCTACCTCTTGGCATTGATTGTAATATCTATTTTTCAAGACCGACTCAAATGTTTGTTTCTTGCGGAGTTTATGTTTACATTTAGAGTCTTTTGGTTGAATTTGTGAATACTTAGTGAAATAAGGTGGCAATGGTTGATGCACTTAGTAACCGGATCTATGCATGACACCCATGGGTATGATTCGTGCAAAAAGGTGTTGAAAACTATCCACTAGGAAAGAAAGCTTGATCATTCAGTAAACAGGTTCATTCATGACATCCATGTTTACAACTTGCATCAAAAGATGTTCAAGTGGACTTCATATTAGAAGGTTGAGGTGTTGATAGACCGGGGCCATTCATGATACCCATGTTTGCGCCTCGCATAAGGAAAGTACTAAGACAAGAAAAAAAAAGAAAAAAAAAAGAAGAAAAGAAAACAAAAGAAAAGAGAAAAAAAAAGTGTCACATTTTATTTAGTTGTCTTTATTGTGTCCCGCAAGTAATGACATTTCGGTAGATATTTGGTGATATGGCGGTCAATGTCTATGAGTTTAGTGCACGTTGGTTTGAGTTGAGAGTTTTACCTTAAAGCCTAAACACATGAGTGAAACACATATTTCTGGTGAGGTTGGATGATGTCTACTTCTAAGTTTTGATCACTAGAATACATGCTATGACGTTTGTTTGCTTTGTTTATGTTTTCACCTGCTATGATGTTGCTTTTAGATGAGGTTGAAATTTGAAGGGATTTCCTGTGGGATGCATCGATTCTTGTTCATTCTATCATTGCTTGAGGACAAGCAAAGGTTAAGTGTGGGGGAATTTGCTAATGCATATCTTAGATAGGCATTACATGCATTTTTAGTTTAGTTAGGTTGCATTTCGTTCATACTTTGTAGTTAATTTGCATCTTGTGATTATTCTAGAAGAGTTCGGATTCTGCGCAAATTTGTGTTTATCTTGCAGATTGAATTGGAACACATTTGGGAGATGCAATATCTCGAAGACGAATACAAGAGACATTGGAAAGAAGCAAGGAAGGAAGAGAAGCAAGGACATGTGGAGATATCTGTGAAGCTAAACGAGAAGATTCGGAAGCGAGACATACCGCGGCCACAGCATGCGTGCCGCGGCCGCAGCCAGGATGGATGTCGTGGGCTATGAAAGAGAAGCCGATGCCGCGGCCGCAGCATAGGTCTTCAGCGCGGTGTCGTTTTGTTTAAAAAACCCTAGTTTTGTTTAGTTGTTTTCATGGTAGACTAGAATTATTATAAGGCCAATTTTATGTTATTTTTCACATACATTCTATTCTATTCTATGTTCATCAGACAATTTAGAGATTTGAGCGATGTCTTCCATGAGGAACTAAACTCATCTGTTCTGCCTACAATTTGAAGCTTTATTTGGATTGATTGTGAGTTTCTAATTCTCGTTCTTTGTTTCCTATATTTGAATGCTTCAACTTCTTCGTGCTTGATTGTTTATTGATTTGTTCTATCTTGCCTGATCAACTCGTTAGATCAATTCAATTGCTAAAGTTTTGTAGATTCCTGATTGTGAACCTTAACCTATGTAGCAAACTTGTCCCTTTAGGGCTGATTGAACTAATTGGACAAGTAGGAAGTTGGATGTGTTGTTAAATCCCTCTTTAGGGACTGCAAATACATTGGCAAATCTCTGGACTTAAAGCTGTCAATTGTGGGTTAAATTCTTCTTTAGAGACTATTCGATTGATAAGGGTTTCTAGGACTGATTGGAACTATATTAGGTCGGGACAAGGGCATTCATAGGAAACTTAATAGGATGAGAAGAAGTTACAAGGATCGCTTCAACCAAATAAAGTGGAAAATTGTAGGTAGAATTGCTTCTCATAATTGTCTAAACCAAATTCATTTACTTTGTTTTCATCAATCCGCTTTGATAAAAGGCGGAACTTTCACACTCAAAAACCCCCTCTTTGGTTACTTAATTGACACTTGAATCATACTTGATTTACAAATTTCCCTGTGGATCGACCTCTTACTTATTGTTATACTCCATCCGTTCGGAAATAAACAATGCTTTGACTTTGGGCACGTAGTTTTAGGAGCTAAAAACTATATAAAATATTATTTATTTTAATTATTTTTTTTCATAATGTAATACTTATTACTAATAAGTATTATATTATGCAAAAAAATAATTAAAAAAATAATTTATATAGTTTTTAGCTCCTAAAACTACGTGTCCAAAGTCAAAGCATCGTTTATTTCCGAACGGAGAGAGTACAAGTTATAGGTTTGAGTTTCTTTGATGGATCAACGACAGGTTTTCCCTCCGTCAAGTAGTTATAACCGTGTACTGCACAGATTCATTCAATTAATCAAGAAAGATAGCTCCTTCTTCCTCTTTTCCTTCTCTCTAGTTTTTGGTTTTTTTTTTGCTTCCCACCATGTTTGACCTAATTCAAGCTTGAACTCCGACAATTCTCGGTTTGGTAATTGGGAGAGAATTCCCATATACAAGGCTCAACAATTTTGGGGTGGAATATTAGCTCATGACTCATATGACATCACATATAAAATCAACGACATACAATCTTTTGGCAAACAACAAGTCTTTCGTATCCTTTCTTGGAAGAATTTAGACAAAAATACAATAAAAAAAAACCTACTATAAGTCGAACATTTATTTGATGAGTAAAGTCTGGCATAAAGAAATAACTATTAGGGGAAGTTATAAAAGAAATGTTTAAATGAGGATATGTGCATGAAACGGTAGAGGATTGACAAACTAAGCTCCTGAACAAAAGTTAATGCATTCATACAAAAAATGTCCCTCGATCAAACAAGGCACCCGTACTGCAACCTCATCCAATATTTTCTACGAAGCCAAATGTTTGCGAATTTGAATTGTTCTACTTTGTAAGAATTGTCATTGTTCAAGTCCATGGAAATTGGGCAATGATTTGATGTGGAGAACGCATGGGTAATATGTAAGTTTGGCGAATGTTCTTCAACTCAGCCTAGGCATCCTGATGAAAGGTGGTAGCCTTGTTCCAAGGATGATGATCTTAACAAGGAGAATGCACGAGAAAGGTGAGTTCTATTCACTTGGTTTTAGTTATTGACTAATGATTCTGTGTTGTAGTTTCACTCATTACAGCTTGCTAGTCGTTTGCACTAGGAAAAAAACTCAATGTTGAACAACCATGGGAACAGGAGCGAGAATCCATTCATGGAAACACAGCTCGTTGAAGAAGTGACATGAACCATCTCATCCATAGGATTAGGGAATGATGGGTTTCATACCGTCTAAGATGAATGGATTTGGAGGCATGATTCATTTTATTTTTCTATAAGCTGATTTTGGACTATAGTACTCTATTAAGTCTTTCATAGCTGTTATTCGGTCCTGAGCATTTCTTTCTCTATGTATACAGATTGTTACAAAAAGGTAAGTCTATTAACTCACAATTGTTTTTTAGATCTATCAATCTCTCAAAGCAATTTGGGTTGATTTCTGCCCCATCTAGTTTATCTTCCCTACTTTCTATCTTATTAATACCCTCATTACTTTACACAGTTGGGATATCTGAATTATTTATGACCGTTTTTATCTCCAACTACAAGGCTTTTTTCTCCCTTTCCTCTAGGAGGGGGGCATATACAAAAATAATTTTACAAACAAACTTAGATTTTGTATTCGTAAATTTGACACTGATGTGTCGAGGGCATTGATCTTCTAGTATAATCATTTAGTGAGTACGCAATTGATATTTCCATAGGATCCCAGTCCTTCATCTTTACCATTATCTGACCAAATGGTGTTGTCAAAACCAACACTTTTTCATTTTTTCTAATTTAGAATGTTATATGTTTTTCTTTAATTAAGATAATGTTAATGTCGAATATGTTCATGGAAGTGTCCATGGATTTTAAAGATCCCTCATTTAGGTGAGGGGAACGTTGCTGATATGCACTTCCCCCATGAGTTATCCTTTCCAATGATGGGTTACTATATCCATCCTCCAACGTCGAGACGTTGTATGAGTCCTTGCACTTATCCGTATTTTTTGCATTCATTGTCTTCTTTGGATCTTTCTCGACTTCCACGTCGTTTGATGATTTTATTCTGATTAGTTAAATGTGACATCACTTTTCTCTGTGATAAATAATAGTACGTATAAACAAGTGGGAACGCTGCCAAATGTGTAACCACCACAAAACCCTTGGTTCAAATAGGAAATTAAATTAACGTAAGTTGCTGGTAAAGAATACAAATCTCCTGACTACAAATCGAAAATCAATTCGATCATCTTGCCAATGACATAAACTTTTACATGCAAACTTTATTTTCCATGGTTCTTTACTAGTCTTGGTTACCAAGTTACTTAACATTTGATCAGCGAAAACGTTACATTTCACCACTTTCCACCCTACCTCCACCCTTTTTTTGGATGAAAATCTAAAGTTTACCTTGCTTCTTAATAGTAGGTCGAGCTGGTCGGCGCAAGCCGATTTACCTGGTACGTGGCTCTTGGCGGCTGAGTCAAATGCATTGGGCCTAGCCCTTTCTCATGGTGAAATAATCAAGGTTTATCTAGCTTATTACCATTGGGTCTAGTCGGTCGGTGCAAGTCGGTTTACCTGACATGTGACTCTTACCGGCTGGGTCACCCGCCCGAAATTATATATACACTATCAATTTTTCATCAAATGCATGATAATTCACCAACTTTCATTAGAAGTAATCATTTTTGAAGCAAAAAAAAATGGGAAATTTACAAAAAACCACCGTTTAATATGGGTGTTTTCACTTAACCACCTCTTAAATTCAAAATTACAGAAAACCACCATTTAAATTGTTTTTCCTTACAACTCACCACCTCTTAATCTATTTTCATTAATTTATCATTAAATATAATATATTTTAATATTTTTAAACTTCAATTAGATTATAAATATATTCAAAATTTTAATTTAAGGGATCCATTATATTTTAGGGATAATTTTATTTATTTTTAAAAAACAATAACAAATATAGCCTACAATTATTATCTTAATAATTATATTTAAGTTATATGATTAATTGATAACCTATTTTTAAAAAACATTTAGGTAAATTTAAAGAAAAATGTTACATGTAACAAATAAAATTGATCAAACTCATATTTTAAGATGAAAATTATTAACTATTTATAATTACTTTTTAAAAATAAATTAAATGATCACTAAAATATAATCAAACCCTTAAATTCAAATTTTGAATATATTTATAATCAAATTTGATTTTGAAGGTATTAAAATATAATATATTTAATAATAAGTTAATTAAAATAGATGAAGGGGTGGCGATTTGTAAGTAAAAGCCATTTAATGGTTGATTTTCATTAATTTTGAATTTTAGGGGTAGTTAAGTGAAAACACCCATATTTAACGGGTGATTTTCTATAAAATTCCCCAAAAAAATTACCCACGTCAAGGGTGAACTTAACAATATAAAACAATATAATAGGCCAGAATTGGAATAAAAATAGGCAAAAATTACCTTTAACAAATGGGTCCGCATCTGATGGGATACGACACAATTGCTTTCAATCTAATTTCGGTAATAATGTCTACCGAACAAAAAAAAAAAGTCAACAATAATTGCTCCCTTAAGAAATTAATCCATAACAAATTTGATGTATGAGTTTCGTCCTCAGTAGACACAGGGGATAAAGTCATGTCCCTTTCCCTGGGATTCAAGCCCCTCTCCTTCTCGGGGGCCGTTTCGGGCGATTTTGGGTGACTATTTCGTGTGGGCCGTTTTTCTCATGGGGCGGAAGCGGTGCCGGCCTCCAGTGGCCGCCGTGTGCATAGGGTATGGCGAAACGAAAGCGCAAGCAGAAGCACTCCTCGTCGGGGATAGATTATGGCAAAAAAACAACAATTGGATGGCTGTGGTCCAAACGGCGGTGCTTCGTCCTCCTGCTCGGGTGCCCAGAGTTCTCCTCCGGTGGGCGCGCTTCCAGGCGACGATGGAAAAGGAAAGGGCGGTTTTGCTCCACCGGTCTCGTCGGACGGGGCTTCTTCGTTCTCTCAGGGAGCCCCTATTGTGAGCCTATTTCGCCATGTTTTATAGTTACTTTTATATCGTTTTCTGCATGCATTTCATGCATTTTGGGCTAGAATAGTACGGAATCTATGTAGTTTATGCTTATTTGCCAAATTATGGAATCTACACCAGTTTCTGTTTAATTTCGCAGAAATCGAGGCAATTTACAGCAGTTCTAAAAAGAAAGGAAAAGCTCGAAGTCAACTACAGAAACCCGAGGTCAAGGGGCAGCGGAACCAGGACAAATCAAGCTGGAAAGAAGGAAATCTACTCGACAACACTTGGTCAATATCGAGCATCCTTATCGAGTCATCTATTCGATTTCCACCAAAGTTGACAAAAATCGAGCAGAGCGGCGGAAGTTAGTCGATATCGAGTTGTTTTACTCGATATCGAGGAAGCCATATCAAGTCAAGACCCCAGAGTCAACAAGTTAAGATGGAGCTGAAAGACGTTGCTCGATATAGAGGAAATCTACTCGATATCGAGTAAAAACCAAGTTGACAAGCACCCTGTTGGCCGATATTGAGTTGCTGGGCAAAAGACGAAAAAATGCTATTCGATATCGAGCAATCCTACTCGATATCGAGTTGATTTCAGAAGCTGATTCCGAGGGTATCCGATTCTTGTTAAGTTTCTATCCCGAATCCAGTGGAAATATCCGCGAGATCAAATTGTATCAGGTTCTATCAAGATCTATCAAGTCAAAGGAGGATTTATCTACAATTAGTTCTAGTTACTTTTTAGATATACTTATTTATTTCCATGTTTTAATCTTAATAATTTAGATAGATAGATATAGATATAGATAGATTATTATTTCCTAGATTAGCTAGGGAATGAATACTATAAATAAGGCATTAGGGGGTTGGATTTTATTCATTCAATCATCCAAGCTACAAGCCAATAGAGAGAGAGAAGTCGAGTAGGAGAGTAGAGAGCTTAGGGCTTAGAGCAAGTTGGAGTTGTCGAGAGACGTTTTGGCTTCGATCGGTTGTAAGTTTTATTTAGTGTTTTTAATGCCATTTATTTTCTTGAAATCTTTGATGCGTTTATTCATGATGAAGAGCGAGTAGTCCACCCACTTCTAGGGTCGGGGTGAGCCTGACGGTAGCCATGTGAGGTGATGCGGTAAATGTTTGATCTTTTTATGCAATTCATCTTCTATCCCTGCGAGCATGATTCTTTTGCGAAAGTTGAAGGTGATCCTTGTTTGTGTTATTGAAGCGAAAGTGATCTTAATACAACTTGGGTTAATTATGTGAAAAATGGTTAGTAACAATTAGGGTTTATGCGAAAGCCTCTATCTTCCTATTTGTTAATAACATAAGTTATTTGATGAAAAGCATGATCTTTTATTCCTTTATGTGTTACTTTGCATGGTTATCGTTGTGGTGTTGAAACCCTGATCTTGGAAGTCTTTAGTTTATTGATTTATTTCATTGAAAAACGTGTTCTGTGTTACGAAAGGTTGCAATTTTAGTTTATGTTGTTACTCGATCTCGAGAAGGTTTGGTCGACGTCGAGGTAATTGGTCAACATCGAGGACTTTTGTCGAAATTGAGTTGCTTTTGCTGGTTTTGCTTTCTGTTAGTCGATATTGAGCTAATGTTGGTCAATTTCCTTACTCAATATCAAGTACTGGTATTCAATATCGACCAAAATTTATGCCTTTGCTTTCTTTTCCTCTTTTCTCTATTATTTCTGTCTTTATGTCTATTTTTCTTGTGAGATTTGCCGCTACCTGAGATCCACTGACACGCTTCCTCGAGGATTGATCCTGACTTCCCGCTGCTACATCAGAAGAAGGTCTTGTAATCATTTGCGCGGGCACGAATCTGGTTTGATTTATATTTTATATTTTGAACTCGATTTCCTCCCCTACAACAAATTGGCGCCGTTGCCGGGGAAGCAATCATTCGCGCCTTAGGTAGTTAGATCTCACTTTTTTCCTTTTAGTTTTGATTTTGTAGGTGTTTGCGCCGTTCTGGTCAACCATCTGAGTTTGACGCCTTAGACCATCAGGAACGCCTTATACACATCCATTCTAAATTGAAAATGATCATGGCGACTGCTGAAACAAAAGCTGAGATTGAGAGGCTTGAGAGGGAACTAGCCACTAAAGATACTGATCTCACCGCTGAGAGAGAACGCACTGCGTAGGAAACAGAGCGAATGAGGCAGGTGGAAGCTAAGCTTGCCCAATACCCTACCACTGTAGAGGATTACATGCACCCGACTCTCGTCGTGCCTGAATCGGCCATTCTAATCCCTCAAAATAGCTTTGAAATTCGCACTCCTTTCCTGATTGAGATTAAAAATAATGCTTTCTATGATAGATTTAATGAATGCCCTCTTCAACATATTACCAATTTTTCTGATATGTATGGTACCCTTGCTGAAGGTACCACTTTGGAATATGTCATGATGAAGGCTTTTCGTTGGTCTCTGGTTGGCCCAGCATTGATGTGGCTTGAAGGTCTCCCTCCACGATCTTTGACAACATGGGCTGCAGTAAGGCAGGAATTTCTCAACAAATTCTTTCCTCCTGCCAAGACAGCACTCCTCCGCCAAAAGATTAGAGCTTTCAAACAGAAGCTTGGGGAGCCGCTAGCAAAAGCATGGGAACGATATAAGGATCTACTGCGATCCTGCCCTACACATGGACAGCCACCCTATGTCGTTCAGGAGATCTTCTTCAATTCTCTTGAGCTGGCCGCTAAAGATAGAATCAACCAGTATACTCATTATGAGTATCTAACAATGCCACCAGCTGACGCATGGGCTACCCTCGACAAGCTTACCAACTACGACAACAAGTATGGGACTCCAACTAACTATGATGAGAATGCATATGCCAGGCCATCCCCATCCATGCCCCTCTGTGAGCCTTCTAAAGAGAATAACCCAAATGTCAAGGAGCAATACTACAGAGATCAGAATTGGAAGCTCCTCAAGCAAGTCAAGTATCTTTTTGTCAACCAACCCTGCATCGAATGCGGATCATAGCGGCACACCACTACTGAGTGCCCACACACAGAGCAATTCAGGATGGCAGAAAACCACGAAGAGGTAGCTTACGCAGGGGGTCCCAATCGCTATATGGGGGACCAAAGGTTTCAGCAACCACAATGGAACCAAGGTGCCCCTAGGAACCCCCCGCCATACAGAGCTCCAGGACATCCGGAAAGGGACCAGAAGAGGGATGACCTATAGACCATCCTTGAGGAATTACGGAGGAACCATTCAGACACCAAGCAATCCTTCAACTCTGTCCACACTCAGATACATAGTGTAAACGCTAGGCTTGGAGAAATCGATGTTTGGAGAAAATTGATTGATACACAGATTGGCCACCTGGCAGGAGGCGTCCCCATACAATCAGGTACGCTCCCTGGATCTTCTGAGCCCAATCCTAAGGGGAAGCCCGGACACATCACAGTCGTAAAACTCAAGAGCGGATACCAACTACGTGAGCCAGAGGTCGTAAAGCAGCAGGACGAAGCTGAGAAACAACTCGACATCGACCAATAGAAACTCGATGTCGACCAAAATTTGGTCGATATCGAGCAACATCAAGTCGACATCGAGCAACAGCTTGGCCAAGAATCGTGCGCACAGCACTCCAACTCGACATCGAGGAAACTGGTCGATATCGAGGAGAATCTTGTTGATGTCAAGGAGAACCAAGTCGACGTGGAGGAAGCTGCAACACCTCCGACACCTGTTCTGGCTCCGAACCAGAAAAAGAAGCTGCGTTTCCCAACAAAATCTCAAAAGGATCCAGCAGAGAAGAAGTTTCAGCGCTTCATCAAGATGCTTCAGAGGCTCAATGTCACCATACCCTTCACAGAAGCTCTTAATGAAATGCCATCATATGTCAAGTTCCTCAAGGAGATCCTAAGCAAAAAGCGATCAATGGCTGAGATCGCAGAGGAGTGCAGCCATATGGACATACTTGAGAAAAGGCCAGATCCAGGTAAGTTTGCTATAACAATTGGATTTGGTCAATATAAATTTAATGCTTTATGTTATCTTGGAGCTAGTATAAGTATAATGCCTTTAACAATATGGTCCAAGATTAAGATAGGTGCCCTACAGCCTGTGGATGCTAAGCTTTACATGGCAAACAACACGGTGGTCATCCCAACAGGCATGGTGGGCAATGTACCAGTGCAAGTAGGTAAGTTCTTTGTCCCTGCTGATTTCTTAGTTATTGATATGGCGGAGGACCCTGCTTGTCCAATTATTCTTGGAAGGCCCTTCTTGGCGACGGTGGATGCCAACATAAGCGTAAGGAAGGGAGTGCTCACTTTCAACATCAGTGATGAGGTAATTGAGTATTCCTTTAATAAAACTGGAAGGCGTACATGTCTCATGAAAGAGGTAAAATCTATATCAGCTGGTTACATTACTTGCGGGGAGCCTAAGCTAGGTAAGAAATATGACTCCCGAAGAGCTAGAAAAAAGGGATATGGAAGCCCAGGTGGAAGAGATCATGGCCATCCTGAACGAAGACGTAGAATCCACTCGACATACACAAAGGTACGTTGATTTGGACTAACTATTTTTCGGATGCCTTGCCAGGTTTTAAGTATGGGGTCAATATCAACTAGGAGAAATCGACGGGCCCAGAAAACAACTCGATATCGACCACCACAAGTCGATATCGACCTACCCATGTCGAGCTGACCCCACCAGTAGTCGTGCCGAGGAATATTGAGCAACCTAACTCGATATCGAGTAAGGGTACTCGATATCGACCAAACCTCACTGAGTCGACTCCACCTGTTGAGCAGAAGCCACCAGAAGTCGAGCCAGGCAACTCGATATCGAGTAATCTTGCTCGATATCGACCAACCCAAATCGACAAGTCTCCCTCGAATTCAACTGAGATCCCACCTGAAGCAAACAACTCGAAATCGAGTAATCTTACTCGAAATCGACCAGATACTGAAGTCCCCGAATATGATTCTGCAAAGGTAAGCCAAGGTATGGATCTTTCTTCTCCTATTTCAATTAACGATTTATCTATACATGGGAGAGGTTTGCCTTGGTATGTGCAATTATGTAGGATTTCCAATGATGAGCCTAATAAGTATGAAGTTTGAGACAAAGTCTATGTCACCAAATCAAAGGATCATTGGTTTCCTAACAAATTCAACAAAAAGAAGATCGGGCCCTTCATGGTGAACAAGATCCATTCAGGTGGACTACAGCTGATGGACAAGAATGGAGTCATGTTTGAAGCCCAAGCTACATGGGTCCTGCAGATGCCACCTTCAGCTTAATGGAGAAAGTCGGCCTAGCGACTATAAAGTGTAGAGCTTGTAAATAGACATTTATTTTTGGGATGTTTGGACATTGTTGCTTTTGTTTGTTTTTGGTCTTGAACTTTTAGTTTTTCTATTGTGGGTATTTCTCTTCTACATTTTTCAGGCCCATGGGGATAGAAGCAAGCTAAAATCGATCAGGACTACCACATAGCACTCGATTTTTGGCATCCTGCACACCTGTCTAGTGAGTTTCTTTCTTTACCCTTATTTTTTATACAGTGAGGACACTGTAATGTTTAATTATGGGGTGGGGGAAGGGCTTACTTCATGCATATTTGACATATTTGACATTATGTTCGCATATTTAAAGTTTATTTCTTGAATTGCTTATACATGGTTACTTTGAAATTCATTATTGATTCATGTGCTTATGTGTATGTTTTCCAAAGTTTGCAAAAATGACCCCCATTGAATTTTTTTTATAAATGTCATGGAAGCTTTATTGAACTCGACGATGCAAAATTGGATTCATTAGAGATATAGCATGAAATTGCCTAGTAAAGGGAAGTCACAAGGAAGTGCATTATCTTATGAAAATCATGAAAGGAGGTAAAATTTGATGTTGCTTTTGACATGTTGCATGATAAAAGGATGGAGGACTTTATATTTCCATATAATGCGCATATTGTTATATCCTAGCCTTACCTATACTTATGCATCACAAAAGCCATATTATGCCTTATTTCATATTATTGCTCCACATGATCCAAATATTGTCATTCTTTACCTTATTTCTATCCAGGGATTATGTTGAGAATGATGTTATATTATGGAGATTACTATATGTTTATTGTGTTGTTGTTATCGTATTTGGAGTTTGGCAAGAATGTTTGAAATATATGGAAAATTTAATGAATGAGAAAAAATTCGATCACCTCAGGAGATAAAGGTAGATCGACCCTGCTTGCTCAGATAATAGTTCAGTGAGATGGGACACACAGGTGAGGAGTCCAAAGCACTAAGTATCCTAGGCCATTCATGACACCCATGTTTGCGACTCTCGAGAAGGCAGTGCTGAGGTTAGAGAGGTAAAAGCATAATAGTGAAAAAAGCAATGAGCGATGAGAGAAAGGTGAGAAATCAAAGGAAAAAGGAATGTGGTACAAAAGTTTGGAAAGTACTCCATTTCCCCGGATCATTGGCACCACATGGCAAAAAATTGCTCACCTTTAGCCTTTTACCAATCTACTCCTTATTTGAGCTTAAATTAATGTTTTGTCATATGAATTATTTTGCATAACCCTCCTTTTGTGAGTAGATGTTGCTTTTTAATTGCACATGCATGGATTTGTGACACTAGTACCTTTTCGAGGATGGTAATTGATTGCAGGGTTATATAGCAATGAATCTAATATGTTCAGAGTTTTGATTTCTTCCCATGTATGACAATTAAAAGTATTGCTTGAGGACAAGCAAGCTTAAGTATGGGGTGTTTGTTGTGAGCCTATTTCGCCATGTTTTATAGTTACTTTTATATCGTTTTCTGCATGCATTTCATGCATTTTGGGCTAGAATAGTACATAATCTATGTAGTTTATGCTTATTTGCCAAATTATGGAAGCTACACCAGTTTTTGTTTAATTTCGCAGAAATCGAGGCAATTTACTGCAGTTCTAAAAAGAAAGCAAAAGCTCGAAGTCAACTACAGAAACCCGATGTCATGGAGCAGCGGAACCAGGACAAATCAAGTTGGAAAGAAGGAAATCTACTCGACAACACTTGGTCGATATCGAGCATCCTTAGTCGATATGGACTCATCTAGACGATTTCCACTTTAGTGGAAATCTACTCGATATCGAGTAAAAACCAAGTCGACAAGCATCTTGTTGGCCGATATTGGGTTGGTGGGTAGAACACGAAAAAATGCTAGTCGATATCGAGCAATCCTACTCGATATCGAGTTGATTCCAGAAGATGATTCCGAGGGTATCTGGTTCTTGTTAAGTTTCTATCCCGAATCCAATGGAGATATCCGCGAGATCAAATTCTATCAAGTTCCATCAAGATATATCAAGTGAAAGGAGGATTTATCCACAATTAGTTCTAGTTACTTTTTAGATATACTTATGTATTTCCATGTTTTAATCTTAATCATTTAGATAGATAGATATATATATAGATAGATTATTCTTTCCTAGATCAGCTAGGGAATGAATACTATAAATAAGGCATTAGGGGGTTGGATTTTATTCATTCAATCATCCAAGCTACAAGCCAATAGACAGAGAAGTCGAGTAGGAGAGTAGAGAGCTTAGGACCGAGAGCAAGTTGGAGTTGTCGAGAGACATTTTGGTTTTGATCGGTTGTAAGTTTTATTTAGTTTATTTAATGAAATTTCTTTTCGTGAAATCTTTGATGAGTTTATTCAGGATGAAGAGCGAGTAGGCCACCCACTTCTAGGGTCGGGGTGATCCCGATGGTAGGCAGGTGAGGTGATGCGGTAAATGTTTGATCTTTTTATGCAATTCATCTTCTATCCCTGTGAGCATGATTCTTTTGCGAAACTTGAAGGTGATCCTTGTTTGTGTTATTGAAGCGAAAGTGATCTTAATACAACTTGGGTTAATTATGTGAAAAACGGTTAGTAACAATTAGGGTTTATGCGAAAGCCTCTATCTTCCTATTTGTTAATAACGAAAGTTATTTGATGAAAAGCATGATCTTTTATGCCTTTATGTGTTACTTTGCATGGTTATCGTTGTGGTGTTGAAACCCTGATCTTGGAAGTCTTTAGTTTATTGATTTATTTCATCGAAAAACGCGTTCTGTGTTACGAAAGGTTGCAATTTTAGTTTCTGTTGTTACTCGATCTCGAGAAATTTTGGTCGACGTCGAGGTAATTGGTCGACATCGAGGACTTTTGTTGAAATCTAGTTGCTTTTGCTGGTTTTGCTTTCTGTTAGTCGATATTGTGCTACTGTTAGTCGATTTCCTTACTCGATATCGAGTACTCGTAGTCGATATCGACCAAAATTTATGCCTTTGCTTTCTTTTCCGCTTTTCTCTGTTATTGCTTTCTTTCTGTCTATTTTTCTTGTGAGATTTGCCGCTACCTGAGATCCGCTGACACGCTTCCTTGAGGATCGATCCTGACATCCCACTGCTACATTAGGTGGAGGTCTTGTAATCATTTGCGTGGGCACGAATCTAGTTTGATTTATATTTTATATTTTGAACTCGATTTCCTCCCTTACAACAGCCCCTGGAGATGGTCTGTCTCCGAACTCGATTCCGGTGGTGGATGCGAACAAAGAGGCTGACACGGGAGGGATTATTCACAACAATATGGCTGCTGGGGCGAATGCTGTTCGGTTTGAGCGGTCCCTCTCCTTCGCCCAGGCTGCAAAGGTTTCCAGGAGAGCTGGCATCACTGAACGTCTTCTTTTTGTCCCTAACATCAGTGGCGACTGCATCAATTACATAAGTGAGGATGTTGCTGAGGCGAGGAAATCATGGGTTGCGACCATCAATTCCAAACCGGGTGCTGTATGAGTTCATCAAGAGCTCGTGGAAGGTTAGAACCCCTAAGCTGTTTGTTAAACAAAATGCTATTCTGATTTTTCAATTTGAAAGAGAGGAAGACTTGAGATGGGTATTGGAGCATGGCCCTTGGTCCATCAATTCCTCTCCAATGCTGGTGAAAAGTGGGTGTTGGGGGAGGCTATGGATTGGAGTTTCTTCAAGACTGTGCCTGTTTGGGTTAGGATCCCGGATTTGCCTCTGACTTTCTTCTCTAATTCAATGCTTAGTTTGATTGGTAATGGTATTGGGCATCCTCTTTGTATCGATGAATACACATCGAGTCAAGAGATGCTATCGTTTGCGAGAATGTTGTTAGAAATCAATGCTGACCAGGCGAGACGAAAACACGTGGTGCTAAGGAACGAAAAGGGTGTGGAATGTCGATTGAAAGTCATTTTTGAATGGCTTCCGTGGAGTTGTTGTCGATGCAGTTGCTTTGGGTATACGGAAATCTCGTGTCTGAATGCACCCCTGTCAGATAAGCCACGGTCCGAGGTTATGGTTTCTAGCCTTGGTGTGGATAAAGTTGGTTATTCAACCATGGTTGGTAATGGCTTCACGCAGGAGGGTAAGGACGGGTGTAAGGGGGCCAATGCCGCACCTGATGTTGGGGATTCGGACACTCCAAATGTTGAAACTCATGTTGTGGGTACAACGGCTACCCGTGATGTCTCCCCGCCTGGTGCTTCGGTTGCTACATACTCAAGAGGGGTTCAAACCGAAGATGTAGGTACTACCGAGATGTGTGAGTCCTTGCTTGACCGTAGCTTGGGAGAGAATAAGGTCAGTGTTGAATGAGGCTCAACAGCTATAAAACGCCTTCCCCGAAGCGCTGACAGGATGTTAGGGGCATAAAGAAAGGGAGCTACTTGCTACGAGGTACTTCGATTCGCATTCCCAAGGATATCCTGGTCTCCCTGACAATGGATGAACTCTACAACGCTCTATCCGCTATTAAAGATCCGTCGTCAGGGGAAAAGGTCGCTAAGTACTTCGCCTAGCTCTCCGAATATGAGGAGGATGTTGATGACTCCACTGATGATGAGACATACCTTCCTGGCTAATCGGTTAGGCTGTGTGAATGGGTTGATGAAAAAGGCGTGAATGGTGGTGTTTTTTTTCATTTGCCATCATGAAATTGGTAGATTTGTAGGAGCTAATACGGGGCTTTGCTGGGTGCTAGCTGTGAGCACTTGCTTCATGTTGGGTTCTTGCCTGCACTTGCTGTCGGGTGCCTGTAATGTTGGGTAGTGTTGCTTGCTGTTATGAACTGGTATACAGGGGGCTTATTTCATTTTGGGTCAAATATGCGGGTCAGGCACGGACGTTGTATAATTTTTTGTGAGCCCGATTTAGGGATTTAGAATTGTAATTTGGGTGGGCCTATTTCCTTCCTCTTCCGTGTGGTGCAGCTCAATTTTGGGGACCGGCCTCTTATCTGGTTGTGCCACATGATCTTAGGATTCTAGAGGGGTTACTTTTGTGGGAGAGACATTGTGGAATGTATCACCTTTCTACGTAAGACTCTTGGTATGGTCTTACTTTTTGTTACTCCTTGGCTTTGGGCCATTATTTATATATTAATTGTTTCAGGGATAGAGTCATGTTAACCATTATGGAATGGCTCATCGAAAAGGACTTGTACCTAGTACCCATAGGTTCTCGGTTTGAACCCCGGATGTCCGCTCTTTATTTACCAATTCAAGGGATAGAGTCATGTTGTACCGCAGGTCATCAGTACTTCCCATAGGTGGTGTTTGGCCGCTTCGTTCTTCGCCAACGTTCTCAATGTTTCGGTTTTAGTTCTGCTTAGTTTCTTTCATCTCACGACACATGTTATGTGATGTTTGCACCTTTTTTCTTTTCTTGTATTTTCGGTTTATTGTATGTTTGACGGTTCATCCGTCTGTCAACTTATCAATCTATCGAGTTTCAGGTATATCTGAGCTCGAATTATTACTTAATAACAAAAAAATTCAATATATCCAATGCATGCATTTTCAACATTTTTCTCAAGAAAATTCAATTTAATTAAATCCAACATCAATGTCGCAATTTCCCTATAATAATTTTTTTACTAAATGTACATGTATATAGTGGTAAACTTGTATTACGATTTCAAGAATTTTGCGAATCACAATGTGCATTTGTATTTTTTTTAATCTTTATAGTGCTCGAACTTGCAGGGCACACATTCGATCACAATTAAAAAATTAAAATAATTTCCAACGAATGAAACTGATACCACTTGATACGTTCGGAATTGTTTCACTATTTGAATTGTTAGGTCCAATCTTTGGATTCATTCTAGGGCTTTGGTTTCAATCAATTAGATCAAACAAGTCGAGTCCATGAATTGTTAGTCGCTATTCAATCTCAAAGGGGGTTTGAGGCCTTGATCGAACCCATGAACAAGACGCGACCTTGAATCCACAAGATGAATGATCTAAGCACAACAGGTCGAAAAGTAAGAGATGATTCACTGTTTCATAGAGGTGATGAAGGAAGCATAGCTAAAGAAGGAAAACTAGCAGTCAAGGCCTTCATTCATTCAATGCTGCAATCCCAAAACCTTACCTGATTGAGAGTCTAAGGCCATCTTGAATAGCAGGAAATCCTTAAATGTAATTGGTGCATCACAACTAGACAAAAGAGCAAGTTGGCTTATTATAAATAAGAATGAAATAAAGATGGGTTGAAATGAAGATGAAATGCTTAGGATTGGAGGTGTGCAGCTGAAATACACATACTCTTCATATCCCCTTTTCAAGTTGGGACGTCTGTGAAGCCAGTGAGATCCAACTTGGAAGAAAGATGTAAGTGTTGTTTCTCTCCCAACGGTGTTGTTAAGACATCGGCCAATTGGGCACCGCTTTTGACATGTTGAGGATATACAAATCCCGCTTGAAGTTATTCTCTAACAAAGTGACAATCAATCTTCAAATGCTTTGTCCTTTCGTGAAATATAGGGTTCTTAGCAATGTATAGAGCAACTTGACTATCACATTAAAGGGGAATAGACAAAGGCACTTTGATACCCAGAGTGCACAAAACTCTTTCCACCCAAACTAGTCCACTAGTTTTCATTGACATGCTTCGATATCCAGGCTCAGCTGGAGACTTAGAAACTGTATTTTGGTTCTTTGTTTTCCAAGAGACCAAGCAATCTCCTAAGAAAACACAATAAACTGTCAAATATCTTGCACCGAATCTACAAGCTCCCAAGTCTACATAACAATAGGCCATTATATCCGTGTGAGAGGTTGAGGAATAATGCAGGCCAACTGTTATTATTCCTTTGAGATATCTAATAACATGTAAGGCATCATCAAAATGGGGTTGGCGAGGCTCAAGCATGCATCGACTCAAATGTTGCACAACATATGAAATATCAAGCATAGTAAGGCTGAGCAATACATAACAATCTCCCAATCAACCTTCTATATACTTCTGGATCTGTCGTGATCTTCCCTTCATCAGTGGACAATTTGAGACCTCTTGATATAGGGAAGATAGCAGGTTAGCAGTGAAGCATATTGCAATCCTTCAAGATATCTGCTATATAATTCTTTTGCTGCAACAATATCCCTGAAATGTCTCTCATAATCTCTAGGCCTAATAAATATCCTGCCAAACCAAGATCCTGCTATCTTCCCTGAAATGTCTCTCATAATCTCTAGGCCTAATAATTCTTTTGCTGCAACAATAAAGGCCTTGTTCAGGGCATCTTTGGTGGCCTTAATGACTGTTTCATCGTCTCAAGTTAGCAGGAGATCATCTACATCGACCACAACTATGACAATTCCTTTGTCAACCTTCTTTGTAAATTGGCGGAGAGGAAATATCGATGAACCCATCGAGCAAGGATAATCATTTCTTCAATTTGCAAGCCTAACCAGGCAAACCTAGTTTGTAACCTTCTAGAGGACACAAATAAACCTCTTCATCTATGTTTCCATGGAAAAAGCTTTATTTGCATCCAATTAATAGAGAGGTCAGCCCTTGACAGTTGCCACTGCTAGCAATATCTTGACTGTAGCAAACTTAGCCACATGAGAAAATGTGTGTTTGTAATCTTTTCCTTTGATCTAATTATTGCCTTTGGATACAAGTCTAGCCTTTTATCTCTCCAATGATCCATCAGGTATGTACTTTACTTTATACACCCATTTACTTTCTATGGCCTTCTTGCCATCAGGCAAAGTTTTCATCTCCCATGTATGGTTTCTTTCTAAAGCCATGATCTCAAGATTCATTGCATTCACCCATGCCAGTTCTTTAACAGCTTATGAAAAATATACATGGCTCTAGCACGGCTGCCATCTGAGCAGAAAGAACTCATCATCAAGTTTCTGCACATGACCAAGACAGAAGGAGAGAGAGGATTGTGAAACTAAATCAGATTTTTTTTTGCTTTTGGGACAAACAAAATCCTACAATCTTCTTAGTGCGATTATGTCTTATGTTGACCTCCTGAGAGGAGGGAAAGCAACATGATCATGAAGGATCTCTTCTGAAATTTCTGGAGGGTCAACCATTGGTATAGAAAATGAGGTAACCTTAGGTGATGAAGAAATAGAATCAGGGACATATTGAAGTGGGGAGGAATAAGCTGAATTTTGGGATGGGGAATTGGTAGTTGGGAAATTAAGTGATGGGTAATTGGTAGTTGGGACATCATTTGCAGGATTGACAAGAGGCAATCTAGGCTATGTGATCACTTGTTCGAATGTATGTTCTGGTGTCATGATACTCTCATTTCTGTATGGAAAGACATTTTCCTGGAAGATCACATCTCTACATATCAAAATCTTTCTGTTCTCAATATCCCACACTTTATAAACCTTTTGGCCATGAGGATATCCCATGAATACTCACCTCATTGCTTTAGACCCCATTTTGTCCCTAAACATGTGAGGGACAAAAGCATAACAAAGGTAACCCAACACTTTTAGTTCATCAAACTTAGCTTGCTTGGCAAATAGTTTTTCATAAGGTGAGATCCATTTCAATAACGAACTTATTGATAATATGAGTTGCAACTAGAATACACTCACCCCAGAATTTAATGGGAAAACCAGCATAAAGCTTCATGGATCTGATAGTCTCAACATTATGTCTGTGCTTTCTTTCTACCATCCCATTCCGTTGAGGAGTATAAGGCACACTTATGTGATGAACTATCCCTTCTGAAGCCAGAGATTCAATACACTTTCTCTGAACAAACTCAATGTCATTGTCTATTCTGAAGCATTTAATAGAAGTAGCAAATTGATTTTTCACATAGGCAGCAAAATCGCAAATAGTCTTAACACTACCAAAAACACAGGAAATAGCCACGGTCAAATAGCCACGAAAGGTCGTGGCTAAATGGTTTAGCGACGGGCATAGCCATGATTTTTACGTTCGTGGCCATTCGTGGCTATATGCCTCGTCGCTAAATGTCAGATTTCCAACATCCGTGGCTAACAGCCACGAACTGATAATGTCGTGGCTAATTTCGTTTCAATATGTGTTGCTAACTGTCGTGGCTAAAGTCATGGCTATAGTCGTGGCTAGCAGGTGAACCTAATATGGCTATATTCGTGGCTAAAATTTATGCCGTGGCTATGACCGTGGCTAATGGCGTGGCTGACATTTTATGCCGTGGCTATGATCGTGGCTAATGTTGTGGCTAAAATATATGTCGTGGCTAATGTCCTGGCAAATATGTTGCCATGGTCGTGGCTACAATGTATGCCCGTGGCAAATTTTGTTGCCACATCTTATTTAAATCTGTAAATATAATATATTTAATAATGCTGGACGCCTGCACACAAATATACCAAAATAAAATACCATTCAACCATTGACATAATTTGTTCATTCCAACCACATCCAACACACAACCACCAGTTCAACTAACCAAAACACAAACATAAGTTCAACCATCCAAAACAAAATCAAACCACAACCAACACAAACCCAAAAGTTAAGCAGTACGTACGAAATGAGAGAATACGACAAAGTCTTAAGGTAGTGGAACCCAAAACAGCAACACACAACTTACTTTCACTTGTCCTTACCCTGACAGAACTGCATCATGGTGTTGAGGAGCTTCTCCTGCCACTCTTCGTTGGCATTCCTAGTCTCGCCCATTAGTTGCTCCCCAATAGCTACCATGTCTTGTCGGACGCTTGAGCTAACTTGTTCCTGCACTCGCTCTCCAAAGGACGACATTTCTTGCCTAAGGTTTGTGGTCACTTGGGTCTGTACTTGGTACCCTAACTCCACCATTTCGGTCCTCAAGTCCTGCCTAATAGTTGAAAGCTCAAACATCACATAGTCCTTCAAAGGGGCATCAGTAAGAGCTGCAATAGTTGGGGCTGCATCTTTTGGAATCGGTTTTGACTTTATGATAGCTGGCGACTCTGATCCCATGCCGACAACCCGTCCTTTCTTCACACCTCCTGTAGCCTTGATCCAAGCAGCATTCATATCAACTGAGTGAGATCCATTCTTAGAGATAGCGTCATCAAGCATGCCTTCTTCTTCTTCTTCTTCTATCAACTGGTCATACTTGTCCTAATTCAAAGAAAACGACCAAGCCATCACAATCAGGCAGCACTAGTGAACTGACCATCATAACCAAACTTTAGCAACACCCATGAACACAACAACAGTAACACAACATATAGAAAGCAGCAGCTAACAACATATCATGTATAATACATCATCACAAATATAAACAAGCAAAACAGACAGTCACAACATATAGAAAGCAACAGCTAACAACATATCATGTTTAAATTTTTTCATGTAACATGTTGTGAGTCATTTCCTGCAATTGTAAGAATGCAATGAATGATGACATCTTCTTAACTAAACAAGCGCATTTA
This sequence comes from Persicaria tinctoria, assembly GCA_037127255.1. Lineage (NCBI taxonomy): Eukaryota > Viridiplantae > Streptophyta > Magnoliopsida > Caryophyllales > Polygonaceae > Persicaria > Persicaria tinctoria. The sequence continues at coordinate 21,853,108 of JBANSL010000004.1, read as the reverse complement.
TCAGTAGACAAAGTGACGCTCACCATTAATAAAATAGACAAACTAACTAATTTCATGAAGCATGCCTCAAAACCAAATCAAATTGGGGAATGAATAATTGAACACATTCAATTGGAAATGAGTTTTATACATACAGACTTCATATCCAAAACATCACTCCCCACCAACAAAAAACCACATCACATCATGTATAACTTAACACATTCAACTGTGAACCCAAAGAACATAACCAATAACACATTCAATTGGAAAGTCCATAAGCACAAAAAATACCTACACTTACCAAAAATAGCAAGACAAACCAAAAATTCGAACAAAAAGTGTGAACCCAAAGAACATAACTAAACCATTCACATCGCACATACATAACAACAAGGGTCACAAGGGTCACTTTATATTGTTACTTACCACAGTTGGTTGGCATTGAGTGCCAGCCCAAGAACCGTCTTTTTTCTTATGGCACCTTTCAAATGTTTGCCTTGGGGTTGGGTCTTGTCCAAGCTCCTTCTTCTGTAAGGAAATATAGTTAGTTAATTATTACACATATATGCAAACTAAATAGACCGTCAATTATGAATTTAGGAGTGATTGAAACTATATGATATGGGAAAACATCAGAAGCTGATATAAGGTGTACATTCCAGTCAATCCTTGATTACGGTTGTTGAAACCGATCCACCACTGAAAATCGGAGTGCCTTTTTCTGCTGCGATGGCTTGATTCTGCTTGTTGACTTCAGATTGGCGGCGAAATTTGTCCTCGTTTGCCCATTTCTCCTGCATTTGCGCCCATATCACTTGCTTCACCCATGTAGGCTTCTTTGTTTTTCCAGCGCGAGCCTTCCCAAATATGGTCCTGATGTGGTCCCCTCCCTTTGCGTGGAAAGCCTTGAAGACAGCTGCTTCCGAGTAGAGAGTTTCATCCCATCGTGTTCGCTTCTGGACATATTGAACAAACAAGTGAGGTTTGAAATATTTCACACGGATGCACTGAATGTTAGCATATTATTGAAATTTTTTTACCTTGAAAATTCCCCTCCATAACTCTATTGTTGCTTCAGGAACATCCCTCCACCGTATATACGGTCCATTGAAATGAGAATGAATGACTTGGAGCATGACACCATATGCAGGATTTGTTGAATCAAAGCTTCATGTAAAACCAAAAAATGTTATAGCAAATGTTGTCTATATAATTGAAGTTTAAAAAAAATCAGAGCATTTGAGAAAAACAAACACATGTGACTCTATTAAAGCACATATATACACACACAGTCAAGACTTACAGAAGCACATATACAAACACTTGTAGAAGCTATATATATACAAACAAATTTAATCAAAGACAAACAAATTGAAGCACATATATAACAACATATCAAATTCAAAGACAAACAAATTGAAGCACATATATAAAAAGACTTACAGAAGCTATATACAAACACTTGCAGAAGCTAACCACATACATACACACACTTGCATAAGCTATGCACACACACTTTCCTAAGCCATCTCGTAAATGCAATTGAATCAAATTGAAACAAAATTCACAAAACAAACAAAATTAATTACAAATGCACCCTAAGTTCTCTAATGGAGCAACATATTTAGCTAGCTTCTTACTCAGAAGTTCCATCAAAATAAACAAAAGTTCCATTATTTATTCAAATTTCAATCAAAATATAAAAATTCAGAAGTTATCACGTGATTTAGAAGCTATCCCAATTTTTTTTAAAGGTTCCATTATTCAAAGTTCAAGCAAATCACACTTGCATCAGATATCCCATTTCCATTATTTATTCAAAGTTCAATCAAAACAGACACACACATCAGATATCCCATTTCCATTATTTAGACAAAGTTTCATCATATATACTTGCAGATGCTAGCCCATTTTGTTTAACCACATAGAGACACACACTTAGAGATGATATATAAACACACTTACAGAATCTGTCCCTTTTTTTTAAACATGCATTCCAATTTCCATTATAAAATAAATACACAATCCATAGACAAACAGAACGAAAAGTAAAGGATAATAGGTGACTTACGATCCATTGATCATAGAAAAGGAGGCTGGTCTATTCCACCTAGGAGCTTCCTCGTTTTCTTGGTCGTTCTCCTTCTCTTGGTTTTCCTGGTTGTCTTGGCCATCCTCATTTTGCAGGGCTTCCTCATTCTCTGGGGCATCCTCGTCCACGGGGTCCTCGTCCATGGGGTTCTCAGACACGACGTTGTCTTCTGTCTCAGATGGAGTTGGAGAATCCGGCAAGAGAAGGCTTGCAGGTACTGGGAGCAATCGTCTTGGAGGATTTTGGGAGGCAGAGGGAAGGGTGGTTTGAGTACCTTGGGAGTCGGAGGGACGGGAGGATACAGGAGTAGAGGGTTGGGAGGCGGAGGGTTGGGAGGCTACAGGAGGAGAGGGTTAGTGGGTGGGTTCAGTACGGTGGGAGGCGGAGGGTTGGGAGGCTACAAGAGCAGAGGGTTGTTGGGTGGTTGAGGGTGTTGTCTTTGCCCGTTTGGTGACCTTAGAAGGGGAGACTCGTACGGGGGCCCTTGTCTTTGTCTTGGATGGAGATCTAACAGGTGCGGAGACCACCGGTGGAGAGGTCACCGGTTGCGTGGGTGGGTTGTGGGTTGAGCATGTCGTGGTTGTCCTTTCCCTCTGTGGAGCCAGAGGTGGCCGGGTATTGTCGACATGGCGAGCAGATCTCCTTAGGCCTCCTCGCATCTTCCTAATTGAGGAGATTGAGAGATGAGAGCTAGGGTTTTTGGAGAGGAGAGAGGTGAATGACGGTTTGTGAGCAGAGTGGATGAAAATTCGGATTTTGGATGAAATTTTGATTTTGGATGAATTTTCGGATTTCCCTCGCCCGCTTACTGAAAATAGCTAGGGTTTCGGGTTTGGGAATAGCTTTGGTGGTGTGGGCTGGGCTAAAAGGCCCATTGTTTTTTTTATACTTAAAAAAGGCCCAATAATTTCTATGGATAGCTAGGGTTTGGGAACCAAACCTCCACCAGATGCGATTTCCTCACGCTGGAAAGAGAGGGAGGCTGATGAGGACGGACTGCACTACGACGACGGAGCTTCAGGCCCCCACCCTTCTCGAACCTGCCCCTGCAACTCTACTGACACCTTTGCTCTTCTTAGTTTATGGTGGAATCGGGCAAGTATGAAGAAGTGTAGAGCGATTGAAGCGATGGTAGAGCGACGAGGACTCCCAAGCAACTGCGGTCCGTGGTGAAGGTAACCTCTCTTTTCTAGGTCTATAATTTAAAAAATTAGGGTTTTAGATTTAGGATTTTCGAATTGGGCTTGGATTTGGGATTTTAGTAATCTGATGGAGCAGAGTACCAAAGTAGAGCTGTCATTTATTCAGTCAATTAGGGATATGGTTCTCACTTTGATGGAGGAATTAAGATTTTTCTAACAGATTTGGTCATCGAATGTTGGTATCTTGATTCCTTCTTATGTTTGCTGTCATTTATTCATCTTTGTGGAATCATTTTGAATTTGTGGAATCATCGACTGTTGGTTTCGAATGTTGAATATCGAATGCAGTAACATATCCTTTAGGATGTTTTGTCATTGTTTTTGCCATGGGGGTCTTGTTGATTTGGCTATCGAATTCCTCCTTCTGAATTGGTAAATTGTATTTTGTTGCTAATGCAATTTTGATTTTCTGGTTCTAGAATTATATTCATAAAGATTATTATGTAAGCCTTTGGGTATGGGATTTGGCTATCAGATTTGTCATTGTGTTTGCCATATATGGGGGTCCTGTTGCTTTTGTGTTAAAATTGATGTCAGAGCATGTATTTGCCATTGTGTTTTTTGTGTTAAAATTGCTGTCAGAGCATGTATTTGCCAATTAGATTTGTCATTGTATAGGCATACATATGCATCTTGGCAAATCTACATTGTCAAGGCCTGTTAGCTCAAATTGGAAGAGCGTTGTGCGTGCACAGTGATGTGGGTTCGATTCCCTCACAGGTCCATATACATTACATAAAAAACAGATCGATACATCATACTGCAGAGGGTGTTTAGTTGGATTCTTCTTCATCAGCAGGAACCACACCCTCGTTCAAGTCATCTCCATCATCTTCGGAGGCAATAACCTCGTTGTAGTCATCGCAGACATCATATGCACCAGAGGGATCTTGCAAGGAAGTCGGTGAGTCTTCTACTTCGATGTCAATGGGCAACTGAGCATTGTTGACTTCGTCTGACTGGTACGCAGTTTGTGCATCAGTGGGGGTCGTCGATACCCATCTCTCTTCTATCTTGTGTCGAGCCCTTATTTTGCACACATTCCACCAATCCATTCGATCCCGTGTGGCTCCTGGATATTGAAGGTAGTAAACTTGCACAACTTGTTGTGCGAGTACAAAAGGCTCGTACCGTTGATACAATTTCTTCTGGTTGACTTCAACAAAATGGTAGACCGGATGAATTTGTGTTACACGTGTTGGATCGAACCATCTGCACTTGAAAAGGGCTACTTTCAGCGGGAATTCGTATGGGCTTAGGTACTCCATCTGGATGATTTCTTCGAGAAGACCGAAGAAATCTGACTCCGCATTCGCATAGTTTGAGCCTCGAACACAAACCCCGCTATTCATTGTCTTCTTCCCAACACTTTGATGTAGAGTCTCAAACTTGTAGCCATTGACAAAGAATCGATCTCAACTTTTTTCTTCCATATTTGGACCCCATGCCAAATTCCACAAGAGAGTATTTGGACAAATTCCATTGCTTCCGTCCATGGCCTACAAATAGATTGTTTAACAATATTATTAATAGTTATACGTTTCATGTAATTATAATAATGCAAAAGTATTTAGTCATACTTACATATAATTTAAACCAATCCGCAAAATGTTGTTCAATGGTGTCATCTCCGCCCGCATCTCCTCCCATTGTAGCTACGAATATCCTACATGTGTGAATCCATACGTATAAGATGCATTAGTTATATGCCATAAAATCGAAAATATACTTACTTAATAAGAAAAATTATCCTCACTCGAGGTATGGTTGTACTTCCGGGCAATTGACCAACACGTATGTGTGTGCGGCCCTCCACTCTTTGTCTTCATTCAACCACCTTGTTCTCCCATTTCCACGACCCACACTAGGGTGATTGAATATGGAGAAAGCAGAATCGTCACCGTTGTCGACATCATTTCTCGCGAATCTCCTAAATTTTGAAGGAACATGCGAAAGAAAGTAGTGCACCGAGAAAGATGCTATTTCCTCTCTTAAGTATGCCATCACGATTGACCCTTCGACATTACTCTTTTGGACGATCTTCTGTTTGAGATGAAATAAATTCCTCTCGAATGGGTACATCCATCGATACTGAACTGGCCCCCCTATTTGTGCCTCATACGGTAAATGGACAAGGAGATGCTCCATGGAGTCAAAACATGATGGAGGGAAGATACGCTCTAGCTTACATTCCAGTATAGGAATCATGCGATGCAACTGTTCCATGACACCAACTGACAAGCTCGATGAACAAATTGTCTGGAAGAAGATACTCAACTCCGTCAAAGGACCCCAAACTGATGGTGGCAACAACTCTTTGAAAGCAATTGGCAAGAGTCTCTTCATAAACACATGACAGTCATGACTCTTCATCCCACTGAGAGTGCAATCATCACTCATAACACATCTTCCCAGATTAGAAGCATAGTCATCTGGAAATTTAACAGATCTCAACCATTGACCCACCTTTTTCTTCTCCTCTCATGACAAGGTATATATTGCTTTAGGCTTTGCGCCTCTGTATTCATCATCCACCTCTAGCTCAGGTCGATGACAATATAGGCGAAGATCCTTCCGTGCATTCAAGTTGTCCTTCGTCTTCCCAGGGATATCCATCACGGTGTTATACACATTGTCAAACACATTTTTCTCAATGTGCATAACATCGAGATTGTGACGGACGAGAAGGTCCTTCCAGTATGGAAGTCTCCAGAAAATGCTTTGTTTTGTCCACTTATGTGAAATCCCATAGTCCGGTGACGTGTAAAAAGGATCGTCAATGACCGTTGGTAGCTGACGTACCTGCTCCCATATCTGCTCCTCCGATAGCATCGACGGTGGCAAAGCTGTTTCCACCTGTCCTCGATAGAAGCCCTTCCTATTTCTACGGAAGGGATGGTCAATGTCTAAAAATTTCCGATGACAATCAAACCAGGTAGTCTTCCTTTCATTTTTCAACCAAAAACAATCAGATCCCGATTCCATACAAATCGGGCAAGCCATCCCACCAGCAGTGTTCCATCCCGACAACATAGCATATGCAGGGAAATCACTTATTGTCCAAAGTAGAGCTACACGCATAATGAAGGTCTCTCCCCTCGAAACTTCATAAGTAGGTACACCGACCTCCCACAAATGCATCAACTCATCAATGAGAGGTTGGAGGCAAACATCAATCAACTTCTTTTGGTTTTTCGGACATGGCACTAACAAGGACATAAACATGTACTCTGTTTTCATGCACAAATGAGGCGGAAGATTGTAAGGAGTAACAATAACGGGCCAAGAAGAATAAATCTGTCCACCTTTGTTGAAGGTAGCAAAGCCATCAATGCATAAACCCAAACGAATATTATGAGCCTCTAAAGCAAAATCAGGATGCTTTGTGTCTAACCTTTTCCAGGCCTCTCCATCTGACGGATGACACATCATTCCTTCCTCTGTTACATGGTCTGCATGCCAAGTCATATGACTAGTTGTCGCCTCAGAAGCATATAGTCTCTGAAGTCTCGGAGTTAGAGGTAAGTAGAACAACACTTTGTGTGGAGTGCTCCTTCCGTTGCTTGCAACTTTATATCTTGCATGCCCACGAAACCTACACGATTCTTCATTGACATCATTCTTCCAATACAACATACAACCATTAGGACACATGACTATTCTTTCCACCGGTAGACCCAAACTTTGAACCACCTTCTCAGTTTCATAGTAACTAGTGGGAATCTTATGGTTAGGAGGCAACACTTCATCATACAATTGCACGAATCCAATGAAGAGTGGCTGGGGGACATTATATTTACACTTCAGGCTCATAAGTCTGCTTACAAAGGACAACTGAGTATGTGAAGTGCAACCTGAAAACACTGGTTCATCAGCGGCTCTGAGCACTTCTGCAAATTGCGTTGCTAAGAGATTAGCATCCTCTGTCATCATGTCTTCACCACCACCATGATCAGCTTCTTGGAATTGAACATCATTTCCATCATTATTAAACCATGTAGGAGGAACAAAGCTCGGACCTGAAATTTCAAACCCCATCAACTTCTTGTAATTCATCACATTTCAATCGATCGAACATTAAACGTACAATATATGATATAAAGTTCGAACCTGAAATGTCAAACACCATCCTTTGTTCCCCTGTTATGTGATCATACATAGACGGATAATTCTGATTTGGAGGCGCAATAGTTTCACCATGTGCTTTCCATCGATGATAATCACTCATAAACCCACGATGATATAAATGATTCTTAACCTCATCTATGCTGTACCATTTACAGTTAGTGCATTGCCAACATGGACATTTAATCTTGCCTTCATCGACATAAAGTGGATGCTCTAATGCAAATTTTATAAACTCATCCACCCCTTGCAAAAATCGATCATTTAATCCTTCATACATCCATGAACGATCATCCATATTGCACTTCACCAATTTCTGTATATATATATATATATATATATATATATATATATATATGTACAAATACATAATGAATATTAAACATACAATATATAAAATTCTAAATGGGTGGACTAATTAAATAATATATTAAAACCCATTGAGATATATATAAATAACCATGAACACAAAACCTTAAACCCATGCACACAACTTATATTGCTATTAAAAGTCCAAACATTTTAAAAAGTAAAAACATATTCCATATAAACACATCCCACATGCAAAAAGTCCATAAATTTCAAAGTTCATTACTATTCAAAGTCCATACATTTCCAAAATCAAACACAAAATCGATAACCACAACATTTTTACACTCTACAAATTTTCTGATTATTAAATCTATACAACTAAGTACTTAATAAAAGATATACAACATATAACATATATATCTATACTCAAATATAAAATATAAAATATATAACATACCTCTCAACTTCAAATTTTCATCTCTCACTTGAAAGTTGTAACTACAACCCCCCCCCCCCCCCCCCCCCCCCCCAAGTTCACTGTGAAGAAGACGACACTTGGACCTTTCGCAGGGAGCTTTCACCATCAAACTTAAAGTGGACAACTAGAAAAGTACGAATTGCATTAATGAACTCAACAATAAATAGCATTGGCATTAGCCACGGATACGACCGTGGCTAATATTTGGGCTCCTTAATTCGTCCAGAGCTATTGTTTGGGCTTCCTTATTCATTGGGCTTTGACCTTCTTTGGGCTTTGACTACCTTTGATAGTCAATTGGACCATGTTTAGCGTTTGGGCTCTTACATTGGCCTTTGACTACCTTCTTTGACCTCCTTAATTCATTGGGCTTTGACTACCTTTGATTTTAAATTATTGGGCTTTGTGAAGAATTACCCAACTTCGGAGGAATCAACTAAGAATGCCCATGGTGATATTAGCATCGAATCTAGCCACAGATATTCAACAGGGGCTATATCCGTGGCTATTGGCCACAGATATAGCCACGGCATATGGTTCGTGGCAAATGGCCACGAAGGAAGGGTACGTGCCTCATCTCTTTAGCCATGGGTACAACCACGACGTTTTCATTCGTGGTCAGAGGCCACGTAAGGAAGGCATGCTTGTCTTTTTCATAGCCACGGGTACAGCCATGGGGTATCAATTGTGCCTAACAGCCACGAATATAGCCACGCTAGTAATGCTCGTGGCTAAAATCCACGATTTTTGGACACGAATTTATGTCAGCACCCCCAGCCACGGATGTAGCCATGAAATATTTCTCTCCCCGCCTAAATAGCGACGACATGTCAGGTCGTGGCTAATGTCGTGGCTATAAGCCACGACATTAGCCACAACCCTATGACGTGGCTAAAAAATCCGTGGCTATTTCCTATGTTTTTGGTAGTGTAAACACCTGCAATTTATCTTTAAGTAAAAAGGTCCAAGTGACCCTAGTGCAATCATCAAGCACTATAAGAAAATAATGGAAGCCATTATATGTAGCAAATTTATATGGACCCCAAAGATCCATATAAATTAAATCAAAGGGCATAGAAGTCAAACTTACTTTTGTGAAAGGGCAAACTATGATGCTTAGATAAAGAACAAGTATCATAATGAAAATCATTGAAATCAACATGCTTAAACATCTGTAAATGTCTCAACTTAGAAATGGAAATGTGTCCAAATCTAGCATGTGTAATGTCTAGATCAGTGTTAACTTTATTACATCAACTTTTCAAAATCCCACTTGTAATCTTCTTGGTTGTCCCTTCAGCTAACACTCTGTATAATCCATTGCCTCTGAAGCGAGACAGCACCACCTTCTTAGTTCCAAGATCCTGGAAATAGCAACGAGTACTAGTAAACACAACTATCATATCATGATCATCTAAATTTTTTCCAACTGACAGTAATCTATGTTTAAAGTCTGGGACAAGCAACACATTAGTGAGATTCAAACTATCTGTCAACTGCAAACCACCCATATCATTCAAAGTTTTCACAGACGCATCAGGTAAGCAAATGTGAACCGGATTGTTAAGCTTAGCCTTGTTCAAGAGCAATTGAGGACAATTTACTTGCAAAGTTGGCAAATGAATTCTCACTTCCCACCTTGCCCTTCATCTTCCTCATGATCTCCTGATGTATAGCATTCACCATAGCAGACTCCAGCTAGCCATTTGCATTGCTTCTTTGTGAATAATCCTCATAAAAAGGATTGTTATGCATTGAAGTGCCCACTGAGTCAGCAGTGTTAGCAAATTCTATCATGCCTGAAGTGCTTCTCTCTTTCTCCTTCAATTCCTTGAACCGGTCAGGTATCCTATGCAGTTTGAAGAAAGTATCAACTTTATGACCCTTCTGATTTCAATGGCTGCATTTAGGCAACTGATTGAGCCTTTTGATCTATTTCTAATCTTTCTTGAAAGGACTACTAACAGAGCCATTTCTAGATTTATAATCGGGACGATTTTTATAGGAATTCTTATTCCTATTTGCAACTAGAGCAAAAGGTAAAGACTGAGACCCTCATCATGCTTCATTTCCACTCTCCACCTATTTTAAGATATAATATGCTCTATTAATATTTGGTAACGCTTCCATTTCTAGAATTTGAATCCTAATCCCATCATAACTGTCATTGAGGCTTACTAGCAACTGTATCACCCTGTTCCTGGACTCTATATCATTGATCTTCCTTTTCGGATCACATGTGCAATGCAAGATAGCTCCACAACTGCATTCAGGCCAGCCTTCTAGAACTTGAAGCTCATCCCAAAGCTTCTTGAAAGTACTGTATAGATCAGCAAGAGACATGCTCCCTTGAGAAATGGTAGAGAGTTTCTTCCTCACTTGGAAAATAAGAGGAGCATTCAACTAGCCAAAGCGTTCCACAATTTCATCCCATAGTTGTTTGCTAGAATCCACAAATATCAATCCCTCAGGAATGTTTTTGTTCATAGAGTTAAAGAGCCATCATCTGACCATAAAATCATCACAAATCCACCTCTGCAAATCAGCTGAATCAACTGCAGGTATAGCATACGAGCCATTAACAAACTCAAGTTTGCACTTACCACCTAATGCCATCAGAACTCCTCAACTCCATGTCATATAATTAGACCCATAAAATAAAATAGCAACCAACTATCACCCTGTGTGATTAGAGTTGGACAAATGCAAAGGATCACCTAGATTGATTTGAATACTAGACTCATCTTGATCTCTCACATTATAAGTCATTGCAACACAGAACATAAATCATGAAGGAAACGTTAGCAGAAAGCCAGAAGAAGGATAAATTAGTAGATCTCACCTAGATGCTCTGAGACCATGTGAAGAATATGATTCAGGTTAATGATCTGAGCACAACATCTCAAAATGTAAGAGATTATTCACTGTTTCATATAGGTGATGAAGGAAGCATAGTTAAAGAAGAAAAACTAGCCACCAAGGCCTTCATTCACTCATTGCAGCAATCCTAAAACCCTACCCAATTAACTGTATGAAGCCAGCTTAAATAGCTGGAAATCCTTGGATATGATTGGTGCATCACAACAAGACAAAAGAGCAAGCTGGCTTATTACAAATAAGAACGAAATAAAGCTGAAATGAAATGCATATGAGTGGAGGTGTGCAGCTCTTTCAATTGTAATATTACAACCAAAATTTTTTACACAAACCTAATCTGGCCTAACTAAATAAGAAAAAGATAGAGAGTTCATACTTTCTAAATCAAGTCTATGTAATCTATTTAAGATATATAAAACCCAAAGATAGGTAATTGTAATTATCCTAATTTTAGAAAGTCCTAAATAACAGACATAGACAAAACATAATAATGCAATTCTATAAAATGGGATAGATGTCGGAGTGGAACCCGACCTTGAATCGAGACAACCACACTTCGCCCGTAAACCTATTGTGTGCTCGCCATGCGGTAGTGCACCATATATATGGAGCGGGAATGAATAGCCTCACTGAGCAGTTGTGCACCTTATGGCACGCGGTTGTGCACCTAATGATATGATGAGCGATCGTGCGCCCAGCATCACCGTGTCTAGAACACTATCGTTGTAAAGATGGCTCGATTAAGGTGCTTAAGACCAAGTTTGGAAAATTCTTCAATATCGAAGTTGTAGATTTTCAAAAAGTATGACTCCATCCCACTCATAATAGACAATTTTGAAGGTTATTAACGTGTCGCCTAAATGTCTGCTAATTTTACTAATACAGAATTGGACCGGGCTCATACCCAACGCATTCTTCCCTTCTGTTCACTTATCTTGAGCCGTCTCTCTCATATCTTCTTCTACTTTGATTCGTTCACGGATTTGGCTGAGTAAGTTTTGTTTTCGGTTTGGTGTTAGGAATAGTCGTGTTTGAAGCGTTCATGGGATTTCGCCTATACTTATTACCTCACTTGTGATGATATAATGCTTTTAAAAGACCTGCAAGCCTCAGCCTGATGGGAAGATGATCATATTGTAAGTTTGTTAGTCCAAGCAATGAGGGTTACGAGTTTGACTCGCGATGAATTATGTTTACTGTTCAATCATCGTCTATGGAGGAAGTTTGGCGAGGTTGTTATCCTAAGGAACGTTCTTCTCCGATCGAGGATCTCTAGAACTCAATTCCTGGGGCTTTAAGTCCGGGGGATAATCAGAGCTCTTATGCCTTTCTTGTCTTCGAAATCGGATCCCTTCCTCTGAGATCAGAGGGGGGTATTTATAGGGAAACCAAGCAAGCAGCTGGGTGGCATCCTCGTGGTTCTACATAGGGCACGTGTAGCGCATGCCCACATGCTTAGGGGCATAGGCAATACACGTGGAGCCATTAGAGGCGAGGTGCTTGAGCCAGCGAGCTGCTTGCTAGGTCTTCGGAGGCTAATGAGATACAATGGAGAGTTAGCTCTGACTCCTATATTGGTTTTGAGTCGCGAGGGAATAAAGGTTAATAGATATTGGGAGCACTAAGCCTAGTTCTTTAGGTCCGGTTGGATACTTTGCTCGCGAAGTGCTAATGGTGGCATCGTCATATCTCCTCGTAACCGGATCGCGACTGACACTATATTCACCATTAGGTTTCGAAAAGTACGATGTTTTCTGCTAAAGCTCTTAGTTTATTAGATGAACCTTTCTTGGGCCTATCGTGCTTTTTCGGCCCATTGGGCTGGTTGACCCCACATGGACCTATAAGTGGGATTCTTACTCTTGCTTATTCTCATTCCACATTTCTGAATTTCCAAAGAGGAGGGAAGAAAAAGGGATTTTTCAAGGGTTTCTTGTGTTTTCCGAAGAACTGAGATCGGCGTTAGGTGGCGGTTCGATCACCGTTCCCTGAGTTTTTCAGTGGTTCCCTCTCGTAGGGTCTCAAGTAAGTTGTCTTTGATCTTTCTTTTTCTCTTTTTAATTTCCTAAGTCTGCGTCATCCTCTTGAGATTTTTAGGGTTAGTCGGAAAAACTTAAACCAGTGGCGGTTCTGGGGTGGCGATCGGGGTACGCCCCGGTGTCTCACTCCTGACTTTCCCATTTGTCTCCCTAGTTCTAACTGACCTGTGTGGAGCGGCATACATGTAGTTAGTAGTAGTAGGGTGGTATCGATAGGGAGTAGTATTGTATTTTGAGTTTTCCGGATGACCCCCGGTGGTTTTTTTGGACATCGGGGAGTATCTTCGATGAAAAGGGGCAGAAGAAACCCTTTTGACTCCGCCCTTTTGTCCCTCTCGGGGGTGATTTCTCGATAATCGAAAAATCTTTATGAGGGATATGGAAGGCTGCCTTTTAGCCGTCGTTCCGTGAGGGGGAAGACGTCTTTTCAACGTCCCTTCGGGGGGTTGCGTGAGGCGCCAATAAATGCCTTTAAGAGGGGTTTTTGGCGCCAAATTTATTTACTCGCGATGTTGAAAATGTAGTTTTTCCCCTTGTTAGTTTTTCCTTTTTCTTGCATCTTCTCGAGGGGATTTTTCCTTTGTCATTAGAATTAAGATGTCTCAGGAGAGTGATAGCCAGAATCGTAGCGTGAGCTACCAATATGAAGAAGTCAGTTCCTCGCATACCAGTTCTTGTGCCGATGTTGGTTCGGAATCTGCGGCGAGCCCGACTCCTCTCCCACCAAGTAACAAACTACGGGAGAAAAAGAGAAAGAGGACGAACCCTGGGGATGGTTCCAACACGAAGAGGCGGAAGATGGTAGGAACCATTAAGTGCCCACCAAATAGGAACAACCCCGAGTATTGCCATACCTCAGAGTCCAAAAACGACCTGGGAAGGGGTGAGTCGTCTCGTGTACCCGAAAAGTCTAAAAACCTGTCCGAGTGGTCCTAGGCGACTTCGCCCTGCCCCCTTATGATCGAACATAGGTCGACAACTGCAGTTTTTGTGAGGGTCAACCGTCGCGGCGCCGCCTCCCCCTCCAACCATATTTTTGGATCGTGTAGCTCCTACAGTACAGAAGACGTTGGGTGAGGAGTCGATTCTAGATGTTAAGCACCTGAAAGAGGTGGCTAAACTTTATCCGTGTTCGGCTGGGGTAGAGATAGGTTTGGCCGTTGTTGGCGGGGGTGTTTGAACGAATACAGAGATCATGTGATAGTCCACCTGGGTAGCTTGCTCCAAGGGTTCCGTCTCCCCCTTCCCCCGTTGTATGCAGATTTTTTGGCTCACATAAATCAATGCCCTGCCCAGCTTGCTTTCAACATGTGGATGTATCTGGCGGTATACATCATGCGTTGCGCTGCCATAAAGCTAACGCCATAATTTGATCATCTTTTCTCTGTTCCTTCTTTGAGGCATGGCGAAGGACTGGTGCCTGCCTCCCTGGCTGGAAAGATTGTTGAGAGGTTGTCTAGTAGCCCGGGGTGGAGAGAAAAGTGGTTCCTCGTTCGCGACCCGACCAAAACTATTTTGAGCTTTGTGATCAAACCCGACAAGTATGTTGCGCCTAGTGATAAGCATGATGCAGCGGATAAGTGGAGCGCCGAGTTGAAGAGGGGATTTGCGTCTGTGCGAGGTTATAGGAAAGTTGTGACCCCGGTTCGTCTAGAAATGGCCAGACTTAGCCTTCCGCACCGGCCGAGTCGGTGTTTTTAGGAATCTTCATTTCATGTTACTTGGTGTCTTTGCCGTGATTCCCTTTTATTCTGACCTGTTCCAATTTTTTGTGCAGGTATAATAGTTGATAAGTCGAAAATTTCCGAGCTCGCGAAGAAAAAGAGCATTGTTGGGGGTGGGTCTAGGTCTGCCCTTACCGTTACTCCACGGGCGGGTGGTGGTCGTCAAAACGTCCCTCGCGAGCCTCCTCTTGTGAAGACGAGTTCGAAAGGAAAAGAGCCGATTGACGACCGGGAGAGTCTGTCGTCCGAAGACAAGCTGTTGGTTCATCGCGGGCAGAAGCGATCAAGGGAGGAAGTAAGAGGCACCAAACTTGTAAGCTCCGGGCCGATTACATGGCGGGGATTTCCATGGCAGCTTAGTGATTGCCTGGGTTTGACCCTATTAGCATTAAGGAGTTGGAGATCCTTAAGAAGAGTTGTCCCGCCGAGAGGGATTATCTCCATCAACTGACGGACGATGAGTTAGTGGAGCAAGGACGGAAAACCAGAGGCTGGGTAACCCCCCCCCCCCCCCTCCTTTTTTTGATTCATGATTCATATTTCTATTCTTTCTCCCCATCGCTTATTTGTTTTTCTTATACGTTTATTGCTCTTCCTTTGTTGCCATAGGACGACCTACAATGGTCCAAAATGGCTGGCCGTTTGAGAAACTATGATGATAAAGTAAGGGAGTTGAGGGCGATCATGACCTCTCTGAAGGCGAAGGTGGAGAAGTTGAAAGATGCTGAGATTAAGGAGGCAACTATCGTGAGTCTTAATGATGCTTTAATTAAGTCCCAAAAGGATATAGAAATGGCGAGGAGTGAGCTAGACCTGTCGCGGACTGAGCTTGCGAAGGTTCAAGAGTCTGTGGCCCGGTATGAATCAGAGGACGTTGTTGTGAGCAGAATCTGCCATGTTTTACAGCAACTTTTATATCGATTTTTGTATACATTTCATGCATTTAGGTTAAGATAGTACAAAATCTGTGTAATTTAGGTTTATTTGCCAAAATTATGGAATCTACACCAGTTTCTGTTTAAATCGCAGAAATCAAGGCATTTACAGCAATTCTACAGAAAGTCGGAAAAGCTCGGAAAACCGCTACAGAAGTCCAAAGATCAAAGCAGCGGAACAAGTCCAAAGACCCAGGCTACTCGATCTCGAGTAGGCCTGGTCGACCTAGACTAGCCATGACCGAGCAGACATGGTCGAGCAAGCCCGCTCGAGAAGCCAGCCAACCCAAGTCCCGAAGCCAACTCGATCTCGAGGACCGCTAGTCGAGGTCGACGAAGCCATAGCACCAGATCCGAGTCCATCGAGGAAAGCTGCTCGAGAAACCCTAGTCGGCGAGCCACCGTACTCGAAGTCGACTAGGGCTTGTCGAAGTCGACGAGCCACCCTGAGCCATGTCCGAGCAACCCGAGGAGATCCACCCGAGGGAGTCTAGTCGATGACCCAACCCTTGTCGAGGTCGACAAGGCGTGGTCGAGGTCGACAAGCACCCAGGTGCCCAGGTCCGAGCACATCGAGCACTAGCGAGCCGAGGAGACTAATCCTACTCGAGGTCGACAAGACCTTGTCGAGGTCGAGTAAGGCCGTATCCAGAATCTTCTCGACGAGCCCTTGTCCGAATAGAATTGGATTCCTTAGTGCCGAAGGCGGAAAATTCTATCCGAAGTTGCTGAAATCTATCCGATCTATCAAGTCTATCCATGGAAGGAGCAAGATCTATCATCATGAAGACATGTTTCCTATTTAGTTTTATCTTTTCCGTTATAGACTTAATTCCATTATGTCATTTATTTATCTTTCAAGCAATTTAGATATAGATAGATATCTTCTTTCCTAGATTAGCTAGGGAATGAAGGCTATAAATAAAGCCCTAGGGGGCTCAGTTTTATTCATTCAATTCTAGATTCAATTTCAGAGAAAGCAAGGAAGTAGTTAGTTCCATTCAGAATAGTTTAGGAGTTCAAAGGTTTTAGGGTTTTGGCAGTTTGCGAAAGTCGATTGCCGGAATTGTAAAATAATTGAATTTAGTTTAATGCAAGTTGTTTTCTTTCAATCAATGTCTGCAATTGCGATGAAGAGCGAGTAGTCCACCCACTTCTGGGGCTGGGGTGAGCCCGACGGTGGCCATGTGAGGCGATGCGATAAAGGTCAGATCTTTTGTGCGATTCATCTTCTATCCCTATGAGCATGATTCTTTTGCGAGAGTTGAAGGTGATCCTTGTTTGTGTTATTGAAGCGAAAGTGATCTTAATGCAACTTGGATTAATTATGTGAAAAGGGTTAGTAACAATTAGGGTTTATGCGAGAGCCTCTATATGCCTAATTGTTAATGACGAAAGTTATTTGGTGGAAAGCATGATCTTTTATGCCTTTATGTGTTGTTTTGCATGGTTACCGTTGTGGTGTTGAAACCCTAGCCTTGGAGGTCTTTTTATATATTGAGTTTATTTTCCGTCAAAAAGCTGAGTTTGGGTTTTGAGAAATTGCAATTTACATTCCTTTAAATTTCTGTTCTTGTCGACATAGAGTAGGACTTGGTCGAGATAGAGTACGGTTCTTGTCGATCTCGACGAGAACTGGTCTAGGTCGAGTTGAAGTTTCTGCCCTTTGTCGATTTTCTGTTGTCTGTCCTTGCTGATTCTTGTCGATCTCGAGGAGGGGGTAGTCGAGATCGAGTTGACTTGCCTTTGTCGAGTTGCTTCGTTTTCGATCCTGAGCCACTGTTGTCGACCACCCTTGTCGAAGTCAAGTACTGTTTGTCGAGATCGACGAGAACCTTTGCTTTTGCTTTGCTTTGTTATTTGCTTTTGTTTTATTTGCCCTTGCCGGGATTATTTGTTTCTGCTTCTGTTTGTGTTCCTGTCTTTCTGCTGCTTCTGTGAGAATCTGATAGCTACCTAAGAACTGCTTCTGTTTGTGTTCCTGTCTTTCTGCTGTTTCTGCTTCTGTTTGTGTTCCTCGTGGATTCGATCCTGACTTTTCTCTTACTACAACGGGAGGAAGTCTTGTATTTATTTGCTGGAACAGGGGAGTCGTTCTAATCCATATTCTTATTCTATACTTGACTTACTCCTGCAACAACAGACGTGCTCTTGAGAGGTCGGCTCCAGGATCTTGAGCATGAGTTAAGGACTGTTCGTAAGGAGTCCGCTAATGTGAAGAGTTTCTCTCTCCCGGAAAATGCTCCGCGGATTCATGCTTGGTGATGTCGGGCAGAGGTGGCTAACTGAATTCCTGAGAGGAGCCGGTCGGGACCGGCTCGGTCATTATCTTGAGACGGATGGGGAAGACGTTCTCTCTGAAAGGGTTACCACTGCGTTTATGGAAGGGGTTGCAGGTGTGATTACTCAAAGCATTAATCGCTTTGCTTATCTAAGCGACGAGGTGAGGATGTTTTCTCCCGGTTATGAGAATGAAGATATGATACTGAAGGATTCCCAATGCGAGCTGCCCCTTCCCCTTGACGCTCCTACTGATAATGCCGCCCTCATCGATCCTCTTTCCGAAGGTGGTAACACCCTTGAGACTGTTAGCAGAGTTGACAACCCTCCTACCGACGTCTGATTTGCTGCTTTTCTGCTCTTTGATGAAGTTTTTCTTTGTGTGTGGAAGTTTTTGGAAATATTTCTACCTATGGAAAGAGTTTTGCACTCAGCTGTGGATTATTTGTTCGTATTTTGAGATTGTGAACATTTCGACCCATGACAAGTGACGTCCTGTTGTGGTGTTTTGTGAATATTTTTGTTTTTGGATTTATCATGGTTTTGTTTATATCTATTGTTTGTTTTCCTTATTGGCTTGTTCCGCTCATTTTTCCTTCTGCGATTTTTTATGTCTGAATCTCGACATGTTGTTTCTATTCGCAATGTGAATTTGCGATACCCTTATCCATCTCCTATCGTTGATCGTTTTATGGAATAAATCGTGAAATGACAAAAAGTAGGGTTTGCGTATATATTAGTTTTTTACTCGAGATGATAGGCTGAACTTAAGAACTTATTTGAGATGAAACATAACAGGAAATATTTTGGAGTGCTTTTCATGCGATTATATCTCCTTGTAGCACTAGTAGTCGGGCAAAGTATCCCCATTTTCGTCAGGACCTGGTTGCATTATTGCCAAACTAAAGTGGGACCCTCCTTGGTAATCAAAGGTGAGGAGGCTCCCTACCCTGAGGTTCGTAATGTTTGCAAAAGATCACCATCCTTCTGATAGGGAAAACCAGTCCCCCTCATGTCGTTCGACTAGGATTAAGAATTCTTGGTTTGAGGGAGAACATAGGTAGATGTGGTTTCTTATTTCCTCCCTGAATTCTACAAAGATATATGATAGCGGGAGCCTATGTAAGTGGTTTCCCTAAGGATTATTCTGGCGAATTTAGGATTTGGAAAAAACATAGGGACATTGCTGGTTGAGAGGGTTCTCCTGAAATCTTATCAAAACTTGGCATTGTGTTTTTTGGATAATTCAAATTGTACTCCTGATGATTTTATTTATACCAGTTCTACGTGCAGGGGATAGGGACGTTGCTGTTATAGAGTTATCTCTTTAATTGTGGTGAAGGAGGTTGGTGCGTGTTGCAATTATGTCTTTCGTGCAACTTAGTGTTCGGATTTTTCCTGTAACTTTTTCCACCGCCTGGGCTGAAATTGTCTTTATCAAATGCGATTCGGGTGTGTTTATCTCATATTTACTGCCCTCGTGGTTGAATTGAGTGGTGGGCAGTTTGCTTATTGTTCAATACCTACTGCCCTCGTGGTAGCACCAAGTGATAGGCGATTTCCATTGATGTTTTTCTTTGTAATTAGTATAAGAAGGTAGGAAACCCGAAGCTTTTGTTGTAGTTAGTCTATGATAATGATGATTGCGACACCAGTTGACATTCTCGATGCAGTTTTTCCTCGCGTGAGGGGTTTCACCTGGGATATTGTCGTGGAGGGGCATTTATATAGGATGGTAAGTTATATTTATGTGATTATGTTTTTTTTTTGTATATGGAGTGTTTCTGATATGGTTGCTTTTGTTGTAGCCTTTACCCTCTATATACTAGGATATTATGGTTATAATGCCCTTGGACTTGTTCATTTGTGGACGCCGTCGGATGAGGAATTTATGGTGAGGGTGGAAGCCTTAGGACCCAACAATTACAGGTTTACAACTGGGTGGCCGGCGTTTGTTGTTTCGAATGAACATCAAATTAGTACACGCCTAATTTTTTAATATGAAGGACACTCCTGCTTTGATGTTGTTGATGTGAACCATGGTCCTGATCAAAATGGTGATGTGGACTTCTCAGTTCGGTGTTGAACGTTTCATTTTTATTATGTTTGATGTGGTTATATCGCTTTGTCGCCAATGGGTGGTTATGTTTAATGTATAATTATTTACTAAATTATCGTGGTGCTACCCGTTTTGAGGTTATCGTAAACTGTGGTCGATCCAATAAACAAGTAATTTTCAGTGTGATGCTTGTGATTAAAAGACTTTAATCTCTATTGTGATATTCGCGATTAAAAGATTTCAATCTCCAGTGCGAGATTTTTTATTAAATATGTCGATCTCCAGCGCGAGATTTTTTATTAAAATATTTCAATCTGCAGCGCGAGATTTTTTGATTAAATATTTCTATCTCCACCGCGAGATTTGCGTTTAAGAAATAACGATCTCTAGTATCTATAGATGTTGGGGAAAAATAGATTAAGAGATCTCTGATGCGCTGTTCGTGAATAGAGAAACTTCAATCTATAGCGTCGTTGGATGCCGAGGAGGAAGAAATTAGAAGATCTTCCT
This sequence comes from Persicaria tinctoria, assembly GCA_037127255.1. Taxonomy (NCBI): domain Eukaryota; kingdom Viridiplantae; phylum Streptophyta; class Magnoliopsida; order Caryophyllales; family Polygonaceae; genus Persicaria; species Persicaria tinctoria. Next base: position 21,832,493 of record JBANSL010000004.1, on the reverse strand, counting down.
TGCGTGGCTCTCAAATAAAGAAACTTTATTCTTCAGTCGTCTTTGGATGTTGGGAATTTTCTTTGAATCGTTATACAAAGGTTGTTGACAAATTGAATTTTAAAGAAGTGATTTTTTTATTGATAAGCCGAGCTTTTCTAAAGAAATTTAACATGGAAGAACTTTGCTTATCGAACTGATCCTGGGATCTAATGGAAACCATTGGCTATTGGACCGTCGTAGTCGCTATCATAGAGCTCGCCTTCTATGTAGCGCCCTTGCTTGTCAAAGAAATGGACTTCAAATCTTGCTTTTCCTAAGTGGGTGAACATTATTGATGTTTCCAGCTCTAGTCCGTATGATTCGACAAAGTCCCTCCATCCACGTGCCACCCAATGAGACCCGTAACTGCCTCCTACGATGTGGACAGGGAACTCTTTGACAACGCGAGTGAATAAAAAGATTTTCTCGGGAACATGGGATTGGAAATGTCGACCGAATTTATAAGGTAGCATCATGCGTATGTATTGCTCGTCTCCTACTAAATAAATATCAAATATAAATGGATTATTTGGGCTTTGATTGCTGATGCTTGCTACCATATTTGTGTTTTTTCTGGGGGGACCGGGAATGAGAAGGTTGTGCCTTTTATGTTGTACGAAAGGAGGATTTTTATAGTGGTTTCGACTGGTTCGCAAAATGATTTTTGCGATATATGGCTATTTTCGAGTTTTAAAAAGCGCCAGTGTACTTGGCCTAGTTCTGCAGGGATTCTTTATCACGTGCAGGACATGCAGAGTATCTTGGGAAATCCTTCTCGCAGATTTTTTTTCTAGTTTCAATGTATGCAATAAATGCTTTATATGATTTCCAAAGCATGCACCCCTTTTTTCTATAAGAAGGCGTGGTGTTGTGTTGAAATCTTTGCAGTTATAGGGTTGCTTTTTAAAGTATTGGTGTTCTGGAAAAGGGATGGCGGCGCCCAATTCTAGTATGCGTGATTTTTTTCGTTGGGTTGATGAAGAGGGGAGGATGCATCGTCTTGTAAGTTGTACACATTCTTCGTGATTTATGTTTTTTCTTGGTCCTGAACCATTAATTGAGTGGCAATGCTTTTTTGTATACAACCTCTTCTTGACGCTTTTGAGAGGATGTATGGTCATGTTGTAACTGACCATGTCAGTTTAGTCTCTACAAATGGTGAGACCTTTCGTGTTGAAGTATCCAAGGATTGTTCTAACCGTTGGTGGTTATCCGGTTGTTTGAATAGATTTGCGAGCAATAAAGGTTTTAAGGTTGGAACCTCTGTGGTGCTCTTTCAAGATGTAGAAGGAAATTGCTTCAAAACCCTTTTTTCTTGATGATGAAGACGAGTAGAGGTTTTGCCGTTTTGTAATCTTAGTAGACATTTGTTTTTATGTTGTGCTTCTATTAACCTTTAATCGCATGCTTTGGTATATGTAATTGCGAATATTTTTGTTAATAATATCTCGATGCTTTGAATGATCTGGCCTGGCCGGGCTTTTGTGTTTTGTCTTCTTTGGAATTGGATGTGACCTTTGCTAGTGTCATAATGACACTCTGGATCGCAGAGTTGGGTTATGCCCCTTGTCTGGCATGCAGTTGGTTCTGAAGATGTTGCTTTGGACAGATATTCGGGGATGAGACAACACTGCTCTGTTTGCTTGATTTGGTGATAAATATCAGATGCTCGGGTTAAATCTGCGGCAGTTGTCTTTGGGCTTTGTTTGATTTAGCAGTATTCTTGTAGTGAGGAATCATGACCTCCCCTCCCCCTAGTCGGCGTGACTTTTTCCGTTACATTGATTCTGAAGAGAAAATGGAATATCTGGTAGACTTTTTTACCCATCTTCTGTAACTTATGTGCCCCCTTTTTTATTTTATATTTTGGTTTTGTGGCTTGTAGCTTTTGCCCGAATCATTTGGTGTTCAATATGCTCGTGAGGGAGTGACTCACGTGTGTTTGGTCTCTCCTACTGGGCGAGAGTTTCGAGTAAGGGTGTTTCGAGATAGTCAGGGTCGCCGCATCCTTACCTAAGGTTGGCGTGCTTTGGCTGTGGACAGCGGTTTACGTGTCGGGGGGTCTCATATTATCTTTAAGTATGAGGGGAGTAATCGTTTTACAATAATCGTTCTAGAAGCGAGTGAATAAGCTGTGCATGCAAATGTGTTGTGTAATACTTTTTGATATTTTTGGTTGTATGTTGGCTTCTATACGCATTTATACCGGACTTGTTTTCAAGGTATGTTTTTAGAAATTGGACTAGAATAGCCCACGCCTCTGATCTTAGCGGGCTTTTTTTAACGATTGTTTGATGTCATATTTTGAACAAAACTGAATCGTAAATAATGGTAGAGCAAAACATAACGTTCTTATTAATCCTCCAGATGTTATAGAAACTTGTAGACGTAACTCGCAAGCAGAGTGATGGCAACTAAATTTCCTTCGATGAAGTTCTACCTCAAAGGAGAAGAAAACTAGAAACTTTCTATGAGCATTCTCGATTTACCTCCTCCGAGGCCTGGCCGAGATGATTCGAGTTCTGCCCTGGCTTAAGCGAGATCCATTTGGAAGCGGACCTTCTGAGTGAGGAGGAGCCCATTCTGCGTCTACTTCATCCCCTACCGCATCTAGGATATGAACCTCGAAGTGAACACCTCCTTTGTGAATAAAAGTTACGGAGGAACCGACATCGATACTATGTGAGCAGGCAAAATCGTTCCATCCGCTGCGCAAGTTAGAAAGCCTATAATCTCCACGAGTAACTTCTAAAGAAAATTCTCGCAAAATTCGGCTTGATAGAAGAATGTTCCTTGGAAGGTTTGGATGAAATTCATCTTCGAAACGCAATGGAAGGGACAAGCGATGTAACTGTTCTGGGAAATGGATGGGCTCAGAAAATGACCAAACCGCCTGGTTTGATGTAGTCATAGAGAGAGAGAGAAGATAGGAGTAAAGAAAGTGAGTTAATGGAATGCTCCTCCAATATATTTTCTTTATAAAGGGACGTCTATGTGATCGGCTCAGGATCACGGGGGATAGTAAATAGGGCATCTTGTTTGCTGTGGCAGGATAGGGACGCAAAGATTGAAGCAAGTGAAATCATGACTTTCCTTGCAGATAAACGATGTGCATGGGGATGCCCCTAAACGTTGTGATTTTCATAGCAAATTTAGTATTAATAAGTACATCCATTTCTGGTGAAGAACCATGGGCGAATTTTGCATATCAGACCGCTTAGTTTTATTCTCCTTGGAGGCTTGCTTTCATGCGTATCCGTGCTTAGAGTGCACGCGATCGATAGATTTATTCTCCTTGGAGGCTTACCTGCACATCCCCGTGTTCGAAAGACACGGGATTGCTAAATTTATTCTCCTTGGAGGCTTACTTGCATGCGTATCTGTACTCAAAGTGTACGCGATCGCTAAATTTATTCTCCTTGGAGACTTACTTACACATCCCCGCATTCGAAAGACACATGATTGCTAAATTTATTCTCCTTCGAGGCTTACTTGCATGCATATCCGTACTCAAAGTGTACGCGATCGCTAAATTTATTCTCTCTGGAGGCTTACTTGCACATCCCCGTGTTCGAAAGACACGTGATTGCTAAATTTATTCTCCTTGGAGGCTTACTTGCATATCCCCATGTTCGAAAGACACGTGATTGCTAAATTTATTCTCCTTGGAGGCTTACTTGCACATCCCCGTGTTCGAAAGACACGTGATTGCTAAATTTATCGGTATTGACAACGTTTCTTGGGTTTGGAACTTCCATTTATATATATGAAGAGGTGTACCCAATTCGGAACCCTGGTGACTCCTATACATAGAAAATCTAAGTCACCGAGTTTCTAATATGTCTAGCTTTTTACGCAAAATATGCTTTGAGATTCTTTGTATTCCATGATTTTGCGAGGATCGCGCCTTCCGAATTTTGAAGCTTGAAAGAACCTCTGCCTACTTTATTATGGATGACGTATGGACCTTCCCAATTGGGTTCCAGCTTTCCCCCAGTCGTCGTTTGTCGTAGGACCATATCTCCCTTTTGCAGGAGTCGTACAAAAACACGCTTATTGTATCCTTCTGTCAGGCGACGTTGATACTCATTTGCTGTTAGAAAAGCGGTATCCCTTCTTTCTTCTCGTAAATTGAGTTCTAACTCAAAGGCCTCGTCGTTGGACTCTTTGCTGAAATCGACTATTCTAGCCGACGGAATTAGGAGCTCCACGTACTGGTATGACCGCATCCACCTCAAAAGCCATTGCAAATGGTGTTTCTCCGGTAGGGCTCTTAGCTGAGGTTCTATATGTCCATAAAACCAAGGGCAAGATCTCAGGATTTGGCGATTCAGGATTTGGCGATTCGTGGTTTCGACTTGTCCCTTGGATTGTGGATAGGCCACTGATGAGAATCGAAGGTCTATACGGAGGCCGGCGCATAAATCACAAATTCCCTCGCAATCAAATTGGGGACCAAGATCTGTGATGATAGCTTGAGGGACCCCGAATTGGCAGACCATATTTTTCCATAGGAACTTACGTACTTTTTCGGTTGTGATGGTGGACATGGCTTCAGCTTCCACCCACTTCGTGAAGTAGTTTACTATTACAATGATGAAACGTAGCTAGCCTGGTGTCGTCGGGAAAGGACCCAAAATATCCATTCCCCACAATGCGAATGGTGAAACGCCAATCTTCGAGGTTTGATATTCTGAATACCCCCGATGGATTCCTCGGGCATGCCTCTGCTCGATTAACACGCGATCAGTTAATCCTAGAGGCAGTGTGGCCCCCATGTTGTCCAATGTGTCGGCACGCTCATTTTCCTCGCGAGGGATGGACGTGATAGAACACTTCCCGAAGGAGGCAGTGAGTGTCTTCATACTAGCGAAGTACTCGTGCAGCATTCCGGTCTTTGCTTCGTATTCCCTCTTAACTTGTAAGGTGACCACCTCTTAATTTGTAAAAATTCGGACCTGTCGTGCCCCGTTAACCAAAGCCTTCTCGATACCTGCGATCAAGGCTTCATATTCTGCTTCGTTGTTTGGTGGCTTCAAACAATAACTGGAAAGATAAATCGATTATCTCTCCCGTTGGATTGGTGATGGTGACTCCTGCTCCACACCCCCCTGCTAATACCGATCCATCGACATTAATTACCCAGTCCTCTCCATCGCGATCTTGAGACTCTGTAAAGACGGCCTCGACAACAAAATGGGCCAACGTCTAGGCCAAACGAGATTTCTTGGGTTTGAAATGAATATCGAATTCAGAAAGCTCCACTACCCACTTGACCATCCTTCCGGAAAGAGACGGTGAATGTAGAATATGATAGAGTGACAGGTCAGATAGCACTTCAATGGTATGGGCCTCGAAGTATGACCTTAATCTTCGCGCTGCGAAAACCATGGATAGAGCCATCTTTTCTATCGGAGTATATCGAGATTCAGCGGGTTGCAACACACGGCGTGCAAAGTAAATAGGAAACTTGGATTCCCTAGTTAGTATCGCGCTAATGGTGGTGGATCCGACAACGAGGTATAACTGTAAAGTTTCATGCTCGGGTGGAAAGTGAAAAGTTGGCAAAGCGGTCAGATAATCTTTCATGCTTTTAAAAGCTTTATCCAAAATGGTAGTCCACTCGACCGGACCTTTCTTTTTTAGCTGCTCAAAAAAAGGGGAGTGAATGATCGACCAATCGTGAACAGAATCTGCTCAGGTAGTTGACAGACCCATTCAACTTTTCGATGTCGTTCAGCGTCTTTGGAGGGGCCATGTCGATAATGGTTTGTACTTTTGAAGGATTAACATCTATTCCCCGGTGGCTTATCATGAAGCCTAGGAATTTCCCGGAATCGACTCCAAAAATGTATTTTTCCGGATTCAGACAGACACGATTTCTTCTCAGAGTATCAATGGTTTCTTGGAAATCCTTGCAGTGGTCCTCCATCGCAACGCTTTTGATCACAATATCATCGACGTAAACCGCAAGATTTCTTGGAAATCCTTGCAGTGGTCCTCCAGCATTTTTGAGCCTAAATGGCATCACCTTATAACAAAAATTTCCTTGGTTGGTGATGAAAGCGGTGCTTTTTTCATCGCAAGGGCTCATGTCCTGCCATGGTGTCCACCAGCTCGTCGATGGAAGGTAAAGGATAACTATCCTTTAGGCATGCCTTGTTTAAATCTTTGAAATCTACGCACATCCTCCACTTGCCACTGCTTTTTCTGACTAACACCACATTCGACAGCGAGGTTGAATCATTAATTTCGCGAATGAACACAGCTTGTAGAATCTTGTGTACCTCTTGTTTTGCTGCTTCTGACTTTTCAGCGACCATCTTTCTTTTTCTTTGGCATACTGGTTTTGCCTCGTGATTGAGCCTTAGGGAATGTTCTGCGATCTCTCGGGGAAGCCCTTTTTAAATCTTGTGGCGACCATGCGAAAACGTCTCGTGATCCTTATAACAAATCATTGAGGCGCTCTAAATCGGGGCCAGCCAGGCTGTGGCCGTGGTACAGGATTTCTTCCACGATTTTATCAGCTATCTTCTCTGGTCGAACCTCTAAATCCGCATGTTGTCGTTCAGATGTGGCCTCTTGTTCACGCTCGTCGTGGGCCTCTTCTTTCAGAGATCCCCGAGCCCTTTCTTTAATTGTGAATATTCGGTTATGGCCATTTCTCAGCGACGATAAGTAACAGACCCTACTTTCGGCTTGTTGTCTTCGTGCTTCGCCCACCTTTCCGTCAGCGCATGGAAACTTGATGCTAAAATGATATATATAGCATGCTATTTGGAATTTGAATAGACTTACACGGCCCATGATAGAGTTGTAGATGGATGGTAGTCGAACCACCGTGAACTCAATCATGTGGGTTCTTCTATTCGACGCGGTGCCTAACGTCAGGGCCAACTCAATCATTCCAGCTACTTCAACCTCGTCTCCGGAAAAGGAGACTAGTTTTCCTGAGTAGCGATGTAGGGCGCTTTCGGCGATCTCAAGTTGCTCGAAGGCGTCCCAGTAGAGGACGTCTATAGACGAACCTGTATCCATCATGACCCTTTTAACGGTTTTGGTTTCTATCTGTACATGGATGACCATGGGATCTGAGTGAGGCATTCTGAGATCGCGAGCATCACAGGTATCGGAGATAGAGAAGCTCAGCGTAGCATGACAGTGCATGCTTGTTTGACGCTGGCTTCCGACGGGGGGCATCTAGCTTCTCTTTCATAGTTTTTCCTTTCTTGATTGCTGTTGTCAGATGTCGCCGGTCCTCTCGCGATGGTGTTGATGCACCCATTCGGAGGAGGAGGCTTCGAGCGATCCTAGTTGGAATGCTCAGGCCGGTTAGACGAGGATCTAGCTGCAGGGGCATCCCTCGTGTCCTTGGGAGGAGATCGATATCCTCCTCCTCTGCCTCTGTTTCTTCCTCCTCTATTATGGGGATAAGTTCCCCTACCTCTTCCCCTAGTTGCATATTGGGGATCATAGGGTCTCGGTGGTGCATTAGGCGGCTTATATTGTCGGAAAGGGAACTCGGGGGGACGGTGTTGCTGTTGCATTGCTACTAGATCACCATGATTTACTAGTGGGGCGCAAATTTGAAGGGGTGTCTTCTTTTAGGGAAGAGCTGGCGGGATCCCATAGACCGGGGGCGAGATATGGTCAGGATGAGTCATCATCACATTGGTTGGGGCCCCCAGCGGATTTGGTTCCGATCTCTGGGTACTGCACTTCTTGGATTAGAAGGCGCTTCGAGATGGCCGGATACTGCCAGGAAGGATTACGAGGTTGCTGATCCCCGAAGTTTTCCCTTCCCGGTCGATTGTTTGGTGGTCGGTGGTAAGACGGCTGACGGAACAAAGGCTTATATTCGACAAGCCGTGAGTTGGAGCTTGCAGCTTCCATAGCGTGGATCTGCTTGGTAACAAGTTTTCTCAAAACGTCGTAATTGGCCGGCTCTTTTCGAAATAGGCAAATTTTGAAATCGCTTTCGACCAAATTTCCCATCAGTATCATGCTTGCGGATTCTTGGTTGAATCTCGGGATTTGTACCACCATATTAGTGAATCTGCTGAAAAAATTTCCCAAGGATCCGGTCGCGCCTTGCTTGATGGAATTGAGGTCCAAAATGGTTCTTTTTTATCTGCGAGCGCTGCCGAAATGAGCGACGAATGTCCCTGACAGTTGCGCAAAGTTGTTGATGGATGATCGAGCAAGATTCGTGAACCATGTTAAAGCGACCCCACTAAGCGTGGATGGAAATGAGCGGTAATACATGGCATCATTGTCCTCGTTCATTCCCATTGCCGCAGTGAATTGGTTGAGGTGATCGTTGTGATCGGTATCTCCTTTGTACTTAGTGATGGAGATGTCCTTCCACCTCTTGGGGACGGGTGCCTCACGTATCTGTCTGCAAAAGGTCGAGGGGAAGGTTGGCTCACCTTTGCGAGTTTGTTCGGGTGCTTCAAGGGAGTTTGAACACGAAGACACGTTCTGGGCCCCGCCAGAACGGTCGACCCTGTTGATATTCTCGGTGGGTTCTAGATCGGGGTAGAGAGGGCCACCAGCGGAGTTGGGGAAATGGTTGACCGTTATGGGCACTGGTCCTTGTTGTTGATAGTAAGTACGGGGGTCATGTTGGAGTGGCATCCCGTTCGCCTGTTGGAAAGGCATACCGTTCTCGTGTTGGTTAAAGTACATGCTTTGTGGGTAGCTCCCTGCGAAGAATTGGTATCGGGGGCAGCGCCCCACATCCCGTAGGGAGCGAACAGAGGGGGTTGCGCAGTGTCCCATGTTGGTTGTTGAGGGGCGCCCTCGTTTCCGCTGTGTAGGGCTTCCTTGTTGGGGATGGTTTTGAGGTTGATGTCGTTTGCTTCCTCGTTGTCATGGTGTTGTTGCCCAAACTCCTCTCTAAAGAGGGTAAAGTTCATGATTCCTGCAAAGAAAAAACATTAGCCCTTAAAAAAGGGAAATCAACGCGATTATCAACTTATATATCATTTATATAGAATAAAAAGGACAGAGTGGTGAGGAAGGACGACATAAAAGCAATGGAAAGATAGTCATGTAAAGAAGCGTATTGCTACGCGGAACCTCTCGTTGTGAAAGCTTCCCACAGACGACGCCAATGAAGCGTTCATGGGATTTCGCCTATACTTATTACCTCACTTGTGACGACATAATGCATTTAAAATACCTGCAAGCCTTAGCCTGATGGGACGATGATCAGATTGTAAGTTTGTTAGTCCAAGCGATGAGGGTTACGAGTTTGACTCGCAATGAATTATGTTTACTGTTCAATCGTCGTCTGTGGAGGAAGTTTGGTGAGGTTGTTATCCCAAGGAACGTTCTTCTCCGACCGAGGATCTCTAGAACTCAACTCTGGGGGATAATAAGAGCTCTTATGCCTTTCTTATCTTCGGAACCGGATCCCTTCCTCTGAGATCGGAGGGGGGTATTTATAGGGAAACCAAGCGAGCAGCTGGCTGGCAACCTCGTGGTTCTACGTAGGACACGTGTAGCGCATGCCCACACGCTTAGGGGCATAGGCAATACACGTGGAGCCATTAGAGGCGAGGTGCTTGAGCCAGCGAGCTGCTTGCTAGGTCTTCGGAGGCTAATGAGATACAATGGAGAGTTAGCTCTGACTCCTATATTGGTTTTGAGTCGTGAGGGAAATAAAGGTTAATAGATATTGTGAGCGCTAAGCCTAGTTCTTCAGGTCCGGTTGGATACTTTGCTCGCGAAGTGCTAATGGTGGGACCGACCATTCTTTTGCGTTGGGTGACCCATTTATGACGTAATACTCTGTGTTTATTATATAACATATTTTCTATGGCATCGTCAGTGTTGAGTTAAAAAAGATCCACGAATGCCGTCTTGTCAGCATTTTTTAACCGTGAGAAAACTCGTGATAATATATTATTACTACCCTCAAAGGTCAGAATAATTTTATTATATTTAAAAGTTGAGGATATGTTTTTACTATACTATCAAAAGTGAGGGTATTTTAATTATATTTCCCTATTTTTTAAAAGTAAAATAACACATGTACTACGTGTTTGTTTATTAACTTGAAGGGATGCCGTCGTCGAACTGTCGATTGGAGCAATCAATACATACGGGTGCTGTGTATTTGGCCGAGAGTCCTATAGCATTTCTTAAAACGTGTGACAGACCACTTTACCTACTGCCGCTAATTTACACACCACTTATTTTTGAAGTTTTACCACCACGTATTTAAGTAGGGTCCACCGTGTGTGGGATTGAGATTGGATTGCAACAGGGAAAAATGGGTGTGTTTTAAACGAGATGGCTATATCCAATAATTGCATAATTTGCATGTTACACTATTTAAGGGGTAGATTTAGGATTCGTTTATGGGCTCATTTGTTTATATGAATGAGAGGGAATAGAAAGGAATTAAAATTTAGCCGAAAATGTATAAAATCACCCTTTATTCATCTTTGTTTGCAATTAACCACCCCTTATTTAAAAAATTTCACTTAACCACCCTTTATTCACTTTTGTTTACAATTAACCACCCCTTATTCAAACAATTTCACTTAACCACCCCTTATAACAAATTGTTTGCAAGTAACCACCCACCCTCCCATTTTTCTTTAAATTAAACTTCTATTAAATTCAACCTAAAAGTACAAGACGAAAATGCTTCCAATTAACCCGATCAACCCGATTGATTTATAATTATATATGATTATTTTTTTTAATGGAGATTCCAATTTATTACATTTTATTAGGGGTGGGTACAAATCAACTTTTATATTTATTTGTATTGTATAATACTCTCTCCGATCGATAATATTTGATTTTTTTTTATTTTTCATCACATTTTTAAGAAGATAAAAAAAACTCTAAAAAACATTAAAATATTAAAACAATTCTATGCCTAATACTAATTGCATGAAATTATTTATTTTTAAAAAATTATTTTAAAATTTGATATTTTAGATATTTTTAAATTTTATTAAAAATTACAAGAAATAGTAAAAATCAAATATTTTATATCAAATATAGTATATAATTACAAGCGCTAGAACTTAAGAACCACGTCTTTAATTTTAGCATTTTAAAATTATCTCAAAATTACCAAATCGTGATTTTTTTAATTTAAAAAATAGAAATTGTCAAACCCGAAATCGACCCGATTTGACCCGAAATCGGGCCAAACTCGAGTTCAAGTCAACTCGGTTCTACACGGGACCCGTTTTACGCGAAACCCGACATGAATGACCCGATTGATAAGTCTACTTGATAGGGATCTAGGTGGAGTTTGTGGAGATTGTTCGTGCTTCGCCTTGAATGTGTTTATGCCTACCTTTGATTTATTTCAAGAGACTATAAAAATATAAAAATAATAGTAGTGTACTAAAAACACATTTAGGGGCATTTTAGTCTCACTTTCAAGTTAAATTATGGAAGTTTAAGGAAAATGGGAGGATGGCCTGGATGGGTGGTTACTTGCAAATAGTTTGTTATAAGTGGTGGTTAAGTGAAAGTTTTTGAATAAGGGGTGGTTAATTGAAAACAAAGGTGAATAAAGGGTGGGTTTATTCATTTTGGCCTAAATAATACTCCCTCCGTCCTAAAATACATTGCCTTTTAGTACTTTGCACAAGTTTTAATAAAACACTTTACTTTAAAAAAAACATCATCATTACACTAACTTTTACATAAATTTTATTATTTTTTAACACTCACTACACATTTTAACCAATCAAATTATTTTAAAAAGTCAACAGCACACAAACCAATACAAATCATTATAACTTCCTACCTAGAAAACATAAAAGACCATCTATTGTTGGACAAAATTTTACCTCTAAAAGTCCATGTATTGTTGGACAGAGGGAGTAATAAGTAAACACTATAAAACCAAATTTGGGGGCATTTTCGTCTTTTACTTTTAAGTTGAATTTAAAGAAAAATGGGAGAAATGTGGGAAAAAGTAACAAATTTTATATGAAAAATGGGAGAATAAGAGTGATGATTAAAATAATTATCAATGAATCTTAACCTAAATATGAACTATATTCTTATATGTAATCATTACTTTATCTTATACAAAAATAAACAAGGGTTAGTTCTTAGATTTCTATATGAGAAAATTTGCCTAACGGGCCCATTTTTGGGCCTCTATTTGGAGAGTGTCTCCCACCCTTGTCAAATTAGGGTTTTGTCCACCTAAACTTTTCTGGACAAAATTACCCCTCAGTCAATGACGTTTCAGCACCAAAACTAAAACATTGTTCTCGTCATCTTCATCTTTGCTCTGTCACGACGCTCTCTCCATCTCCTTTCAAAATTCGTTCCTGCTCTCTCCCTCCATCAATGGCGAACTACTGCCCTGTCACGACGCTCCACGAGATCCTCGCTATTTCTTTCTACTGGAGATTCGGCGGAGGCAGAGGCGGAGGTCCTCTTCCCGTCATCTTCATCTTTGTTGAAAGTAGATCTGGTCGTAGTGGACCGGACAACCACGACGACGGCCTTGCTGCGAGGCCATAGGCGGAGACGACTACCGATGATGTTGATGACGATGCGAGGGCGATGGATGCGAGGGCGGGCGGGCGATGGATGCGAGGGGAGGAAACGCCATCACCATCCTTGTTTCAGCAAGATCCGGGTACGCAGCTAGGACGTTTGCTGAACATGGCTTGGCGGATGGGAAGCTCTGCATTGTTTCCAAAGAGGTTGGTGTTTTCCTTTCTTGTTTGTTCGATTGCTGATTTTTCATGTTCATATTCCTAATTGCTTCATTAAAGAGAGAAATCAGTTCCAATGTTGGTAGCTTAGGTGTCGAATGATTTTCGGAGCAATTACTCTTGCTACTACTACTACAATTACAATGAAGCTAATTTTTAATGTCCACGAAAGAATTAGATGAAAGAATGAGTTGCTGTCAGAATGAGTTGATAACAATTATGATTGCTGATTTTTCATCTATTATGTCGAGTGAATTTGTCTTCTCTTGTGGAAGCTTGTTTTCATCTATTATCTCGAGTGAATTTGCCAAGCTAATTACTCTTGCTGATTTTTTTTCTATGTAAGTGCCTAAGTGGAAGCTTGTACTTCCCTTGGCAATTTCAGCAATTTTTTTTATGGGAACTAAAATGCTGAAATTAATTTTCATTAGAATTTGCTGAAATTGTTGTTGTTGAACTTGTTTCAGCAACAATTTCAGCATCAACAACGTTGCTGAAATCGGGGTTTCAGCATCAACAACGTTGTTCAAACCGTGGTTTTAGCATCAATAACGTTGCTGGAACCGGGGTTTCAGTATCAACAACAGTGCTGAAATCGGGGTTTCAGCAACGCGGAAAAAAAAACATTTTCAGCAACGCGAAAAAAAAACTGTTGAAACATGAGGGGGGTTTCGGCATCAACAACAGTGCTGAAATCGGGGTTTCAGCAACATAAAAAAAAAATAGTAACGCGAAAAGAAGAAAAAACTGCTGAAACAGAGGGTGGCACATGAGTTTCAGTAACTCTGAAAACGCGAAAAAAAAGCGAAAAAAAACCTGCTGAAACAGATGGTGGGACAGGGGTTTCAGCAATTTTGAGAAAAAAAAAACCTCAAACAAAAAAAAAACTGGAGCACAATTTCAGCAAATTCGTTTCAGGAGTGTCAGAAAATTGGTGGACATTTTGCTAATATAGAGAAGATGGGGGACAATTTCCTAATATGGGCAAAAAATATGCTCTATATATCCCCTTTCTATATCATAAATTGTTGATAAAAGATACAGACGAATCCATTTGGATAATAAATTCAAACACACTAAATTGTAAGGTATATAAAAATAAAAATAAAAATAAAAATAAAAATGAAAGGGTGGATCCATTATGATTGTTTTATTTTTTTGTAAGTATGTAGGCAAATCATAGATTCATTAGTATATACTACTACGTATGTTTTGAAAGAACTTTGAAGCGTTTCAATTGGGTGATAATATTTTCGCCGCTAATTTTTATTATTTTCATCGCTAATCACCCCATAGGTTGACGGTGACTTTAATGACAGTCAACAATCCCACCGCATAGGTTGACGGTACTCACCGCAAGACTTTGCGGTGTCGTACCCCGTTCCGTTTCAAACCCACCACACAGGTTGGCGGTTGGTCTTAGATGTGGCATATTTTGGGGTGGTGTCCAGACCGGACTGGACCATCGCCATAACGTTCCAAAACCGTCGCAATAACCCACCGTATATGTATACGGTGTGTTTGAACCGTCGTCATAACGGTCTAAAACCGTCGTCATAACGGTGGGTTTGAACCGTCACCATAACGGTCCAAAACCGTCGCCATAACCCACCGTATAAGTATACGGTGAGTTTGAACCATCGCCATAACAGTGGGTTCGTATACGGTCAACGCATCTACCGCATTTATATGCGGTGAGCTTAGGAAAACCGGATTAAGACCACCGTCAACCTATGCGGTGATTAGCGGTGAAAATAGTAAAAATTAACGTTGAAAATATCCGCTCCGGTTTCAATTGTATAGTGAATGGATTTTGGATTTGTTTGTTCTAAATAAATCTTTGTTCCTTCCGTTTTTTTTTTTTTCATAATTAACCATAACTACAGGCCATGTTTCAGCTAGTTAAACGGATGTTAAATTTATCAGTTGGAGTGTATATAGAGGTCTTGCAACGGGTGCAAATAACATCATTCTTTGTTATATGCACCTATTGAAAGTGTTATAGGAACTCAAAAGGGATGGATCCTAAATCCATTTTAATCTTATTAGTAAAATGTGTCCAGTAATTATTGCGATAATTTTTTTAAGTAATATAGATAGTTCCTAATCATCCATATTTACCTAAAGGATCATAGATCCATGAGAAAATAGCATACAATATATCAAAATTTTGTGCCCTTTGCAGATCTGACCCTCCCCTGCCCAAATTTGTAAATATGTCAAAAAGGTCCAAAATTTTGCAAAACTAACAGGTAAAAAAAACTGAAAAACCGGATGGGCACCCATTAAGAGAGAAAAGTTTTATTTTATTAGTCATATCATCAACAGAGAAAGATGAGAGAGAAAGAAAGACCAAGAGGGAAACAAGGAAACCATAACCTCTTCATCATCCGCCGCCGGCGGCCAGCCACCGAGCCCCAGCCAGAGTGAAGAAAAATCGACGCCGACCACCACATATCACCAGCAAAAGCGTCTTCCCCTCAAAAAAGAAGCTTCCAAAGGCGGTGTCCGAAGCAAAAGAATCCGACGGTAATTCCCAAATCATCCCAAAGAACAAATTGCAATTCTTGCTACCAAATAAGAGTAAAATTAGTGAAATTTGTAGAATCAGAAGAGAGAATATCAAAGAAAATGGATTATATTCGCATGGGTCTCTTCGGAAAGATGTCCGGTGGAGGCGGCTTGGGTGACTGGGGAGGCGTTCTTGCATCCTGGTGTCCTCCTCCCTCCGGTTAGTTGGTCGTCATGTCTGCGTGTGGCTCGTGGCGAGAACGCTACTCGTGTGGTGCTTAAAAAATGTCGTGAATAGTTGCTCAATGAGGAGTTCAATCAACACCTACAACAAGATGGAATACAGGTACTCAAATCCTTTCGAATTTTTACCCAAACTGAAAATTTATAATGGTTTTAGTTAGAGGTTATAATTGTTTTTGTTAGAGGTTGAAGTTGTAGAATAATGTGATTTTGTGCTTTGTATTACATAATGTTGACAAGGCAGGTGCAAAATTAGTCTTAGATTGTGTTTATTGTTGCATTATGCACTGTTGTGACATGAGCATTTGCGCATCTCTTTGAAGAGAGAAATTTTCTAAATATCTACCCTAGTAGACAATTTATATTTATTGGCATCTATTGTTGAATTACTGGCTAGGTTTTTTTCTTTACTGGCATTATTGTTACAAATGCACTGGTTATAGTTGGACAAACTGAGATTTCGTGGTATGTATTTCATAACCTTATTAATGCATCTGCAAAAGCAGTCATACATTGTTTTCCTTTGTTGCATACATTGTTGTGACATGAGCCTCTGAGCCTCTGAGCATTTGAACATCTGAGCATTTCTATCCTGGCAGACACTTTTTTTTGCATGACAAGAATTATTTCTGTACTGGCTAGGTTTTTTTTATTTACTGTCATTGGTGTTACCAACCTCTGAACATGTTGTTCAATGATGTCACATGTTCACACTGAGTAGCCATGACTAGAGTTAAATGAGGGGAGATTTTTTATTGTGTTAGGAATCCAACATGATCAGATATTGGCAAGATAATCATGCATGTGGACTCGTATGTAACTTCATATTATTGTTTTTATAACTGCATGAGTATATTGACTTTAGTTGATTTTATGACTCGCACGAAACTAACCGATAGTTGCATTTTGGGTTGGAGTTAGGGTAATGCAATGAAAAGGTCCTTGTGTTCGTCTGTTGATCAACATACAACCTTTATTGCCTAGTGTTACCAACCTGAGACTAAGTTGTACAATTTTTTCACAGGTTTGAAACCCCCCGCAGCCATGCCTAGAATTAAAGAAGGGAATGTACGTCTACACACCGTCGAGCAAGAAGGTAAATACCTTTATATATTGTAGATTAATGATGTCTTGTATTTGTGTTGGTGATATTAATCGTGAAGTGTGATATATGTGCAACCGACATTAGCTTTAGAGGGAGGTCTAACCACTTCTCGAAGACGGGCCTCCTGGATCGCATGGATCAATCCTTCGTTGTTGCAGACTACAACATGTTGAAGGAAAGCAGCCAACATTAGCTTTAGTACTTCATTGTGTTTGTTTTAGGTCTAAAACGTTTCCTCCCTTTTGATGACTGATCCCTTATGTTCTGGATTTATGTATGGATGGTTTTATGGTTATTTGTCCTGAATGTTGTTCTGACTGCTTTAGTTTGTGCTTAATATTGTCTATCCTGCAGTTGAGAAGTTTTTGAGATTGACAAAATCCGACAGGGATTAGTCTTATATTGGCTAAGACATCTTTTTCAATGGCAAGACAAAGGTATTTATTGGCTAGTAAGCATAAATCACAATCATTCATGTTGCGCATCTTAGGGAAACAAAATGGACAACCCCATAGTGTCAATTACGTATATGCAAATTAACAAAAACCATCATTCTCCTATGTAAAAGAAGAGACGTCCTTAAAACGAGCGACATATATATGCTTTTTATGGTTCCTTTTGCGTGGTGTCCAAGACCGAATCGATCGATCTTCGGGGGCATTTGTGGGCCTTCGGCTGTAGTTGGTATGGCATAATATTGGAAAATTGAGTCGGGGGCACGCAAAGATCATCGTCGGGTGCTCAAGGAGCGCACAAAAATGTCATGTTGTGCAAGAATCACCCAAATGTGGTCGAGAGCCCAAATTCTGGCATCAGTTGCGGCCACCACAGAGCTCCATTGTTGCACCTGTTTCTTTCGACACAATCCTTGCATAGCCTTTCTGTGCCATGGCCCGGAACTTGATTGTTTGAGTTGTTTTTTCCTCGCCGCTCATGTATGATTTTGAGCCCTTTTTGTTGCTCATTTTGTGGGGCACTCGGGGTTACTTTGACCGATCTTTGGGAGAAGTTGCTTGCCTCCGGTGGTAAGTGGCATAGAAAAGGCTTGAGAACTTGGGTCGCGTGCATCACGGGTTCATTGGTGAACGATCGAGATGTGTGGAAAGATGCATTGACCACCATATCATTCCATACTTACCCATTATCGTTGATGTATATGAGGTACGCAATTGCCACATTTATCCATGTGTATGTCAATATATATTCCGTTGATGACTAGGATTTCCCTTTGCCTGGCTAGTAACTGAACTTCTGGGTGTTATTCTTCCAACTTGACGTTAATGGCAGTCATGGACAATCGGTAGTTTTTCACTTTTAGGTCCACCTGTCTAGTCCACCAATCTCCTTTTATATTCTCTCTGCAACCTGCCTAACTCCTCATATTGTTTCCCTCCAAATTACCTTGATGGGAACTTTTCTTTGTGAAAAGTGATATCATCTCTCTCATCTAGCATTAAATGCTATCATTTCAACCACTCTCACTCTCTCTCCCTCTCCTCAGGACATCACTCTCAGCCTCCGCAACTCCTTCATTTTTTATTTTTTTTGTTCAAATTAACACTCTCCCTCATCTAGAATTTCGACACATGTCCTACCCATGTCTCACCTTTTTTCTATTGCAAATTGCAACCGGGTGGAAGTAATTTGCAAAAGTGTCATTTTGTCACCCCTTTGCAATTTCTACCTCCCACTGACATTTTTGCAAAGGAAATTCTTTTTTGGTATATCTATGCAAATTGTCCTTTTTTTTATAATATTATTATTGTATGTGGATATATATGAGAAACCCTATTTAGACTTGTGGTCCAATGTGTTTAATCTCTATATAAAGGGTCATTTGAAACTCTAATGAATATATCAATTCCTCCTCTCCTCCCTCCGCTCTCTTCTCTATTTTATCTTTCTCTTCATATTATCATATGTTATCAGCACGATGGTGGTCTACGAAGAAAAAAAATTAGGGTTTTTGTAAGGACCACCACTTTCAACCCGTCAGTTTCCACCTTAGACGTCTTTTTGCAATTGGTATCTAAATCACCTTCATATGGGCGATCGACTTGGTGTTTACTGCATCACTATAGGCCCTGATTTGTAGTGATGAAGACGATGGGTAGAAGAGAGTGTAATTGAAAGTGCCCTTAAGATACTTCAGAAGGTGAATCACAGCTTGAAGATGAGGCACCCGAGGTTCAAACACAAATTGACTCAATTGGTGTACTGAATAAGTGATGTCTGGACGAGTGATACTCAAGTATAAAAGGCGGCCCACAAGACGTCTGTATAGCTCAGGATCAGGCAAAAGATCACCATCTGTGGGTGTTAGTTGTAGTCTGTGTTGCATAGGAAAAAGGGATGGTTTGCAGTCCATCAATCCTGAATTTGAGATGATGTCAAGAATGAATTTGCATTGGTTGATAAACACAACCCTGTCAGTTCTAGATATCTCCATGCCCAAGAAGTAACGGGCATGGCCAAGATCCTTAATGGTGAAGGTTTGGTGCAGAGCATTCTTGAGAGCCACAATCTCAAACAAAGAATCACCAGTAAGCA
Source organism: Persicaria tinctoria (assembly GCA_037127255.1). NCBI lineage: Eukaryota > Viridiplantae > Streptophyta > Magnoliopsida > Caryophyllales > Polygonaceae > Persicaria > Persicaria tinctoria. Next base: position 21,813,350 of record JBANSL010000004.1, on the reverse strand, counting down.
GAATGTCATCGACATAAACCAAGGCCAAAGTCTGGGTGCCTAATTGCCCTTTGGTAAAGAGAGAATGATCATACTGAGATTGAGCAAAGCCTTTGTCCACCAGAAACTTTTTGAGAGTAAGATTCCACTGTCTGCTAGCTTGTTTTAAGCCATAAAGAGAACGAGTGAGCTTGCAAACCTGACCAGGAGCTGCTTCAGAATAGCCATCAGGTGGGATCATATACACCTCTTCATCAAGGGATCCATGAAGAAAGGCGTTGTTCACATCCAATTGGTGAAGAGGCCAGTTCTTAGCAGCTGCAAGAGCAAGCACAACCCTGATTGTTGGAAGCTTTGCTACTAAAGAAAACATATGCTTGTAGTCCTTATCCTTCACCTGATTGAATCCTTTGGCAACAAGACGAGCCTTGTGTCTCTCAACAGACCCATCAGCTCGATATTTAACCTTGAATACCCACTTGGACCCAATAGCCTTCTTCCCAGGAGGCAAAGATGTCAGTTGCCAAGTGTTATTGTCTTTCAAAGCCTGGAGCTCTCTAGCCATAGCATCTTCCCAATCTGGATGCCCTTTAGCCTGGGCAAAGCTATGTGGCTCATAGGTATTGAGCATGCAGGTAAGAGAGTGAATGAACTCTGGAGAAAGATGAGCAAGATGTTGTTGAGTGAAAACAGCAAAAGATTGAGAGCTAGAACTCTCAGGTGCCAACAAAGGTCTGGAAGGAAGGAAAGAGCAGATAAAATCATTGAGCTTTGCTGGCATGGAAATGGGACGGGAAGAGCATCTAGGCATGATAGGGTCAGGTTCAGGATGCCTGGGGCATGAACCACTCATATCATGACCGGAAGATGCACTTTGAGTAACTTCATTATCAACCAAGTGATCCATCTCAAACTGACTGCTGGAAGTATCCTCAACTCTAGAATATTCATGATTGTCATCATGATTAGTAGTAGTATGAACAGGAAATGACTCATCATTATCAGTGATAGAATCAAATCTAACCATTGGTAAGCTGCCAAGCTGGGAAAGGGGTTGACCAGTCTCTAACTCCTTGAAAGGGAACCTATCCTCTTTGAACACAACATGCCTAGTTGTGAAAATGGAATGAGTGTTGAGATCATAAATACTATAGCCTTTCTGTCCCTGAGCATACCCTACTAGTACTCCCTTGATGGCAGATGGAGCAAATTTATCCTTACATACTTTGCTCTTACTGGCAAAGCACAAACACCCAATGACTCTCAAGTCATCATAGGATGGCAACTGCTTATAGAGTAACTCATAGGGAGTCTTACCTCCAATAACAGAAGAAGGGAGTTTGTTGATGAGGTGAGTAGCACTCAAAATACATTCTCCCCAGAATCTGATAGGCAAATAAGCATGAATCCTAATAGACCTAGCTGTTTCAACTAGATGTCTATGCTTCCTCTCAACACGGCCATTTTGTTGAGGAAGTTCAGGAACAGACCTTGATGAAGTATGCCCTTAGAAGCCATGAATTTGGTACACCTTCTTTATACAAATTCAGTACCATTGTGAGTCCTAAAACACTTAATAGTCACATGGAACTGATTCTCAACCAATGCAACAAAGTTCTCAATGTGAGAAGGGACTTGAAGCTTATCCCTGAGCAAGTAAGTCCAAGTACAACGACTGTGATCATCCAAAATGGTCAAGAAGTACTTAGCACCCAAGAGGGTGGGCACTTCGTAAGGACCCCAAAGATCCATATGAACTAAATCAAAAGCTTGATTTGCTCTAGATAAGCTGTTATGAAATGGCAGCTTATGATGTTTGCATAAAGCACATACTTAACAAAAAAAACCATCTAAATCATGTGACTTGCAAAAAACGAAATGTCTCATCTCAGAAACAGATCGATGAGTGCCCAAGTCTAGCATGTAAAACATGTAATGGAGTTTCATCAAGACAACTCTTACATGAGTTGACAACTCTGTTTTTCAGATCAGAAACACCATTTATGAGAAATGACTGTCTAGCCAGCAGCTTGTATAGACCTCCTTCAGCTCTTCCTTTAGCCACATTAGTCTTAGTTGTAAGGTCATGGATAACACAGGTAACATCATTAATACGAAGCTCCAACTTACTACCATGTAACAGTCGAGATACAGATAGCAAATTGTGGTTAAACCCTGGCACATATAAGATTTTGTGAAGAACAAATCCTTCATCAATGACCACAGTACCAGTATGTCTCACTGTCTTGATTGTGCCATCTGGTAGCCCAAGCAAGACTAGCTTCTTTAATGCATGAATCTCCACAAAAATTGATGCATCAAAGGCTATATGGTCTGTGGCTCCAGTGTCAATAATCCAGACATTGCTACTGCCTTGTTGATTCAATATATCAATAGGAGTATGTATATTACCTGCAAAGTTTACCATAGCATGACTGGGATCATTGTCACTCTGATCAACTATTCCTTTCCCTTTCATCATCCTTAATATCTCATGATACACTGCAGCAACAGCATCCTGATTCCCTCTCTGTACATTCTCATGGAGTGGAGTCTCAGCAACTGGAATTTCCTCTAACCGAGCAACAAAGTTCCTGGTGTTAGTCTGTGGCTTAACAGGGGCCCTGGATGCAGAAGCATCATCATCTCGTGCTCTTGTGTACCCCTCAGGATAGCCTATGAGCTTGAAACATCCTTCCTTGATGTGTCCCCTAGCCCCACAGTAGGAGCACAGCCTCTCATACTTGATGCGCTTTGTTGTACGATGGGAAATCAACCACAAATAAAATACCTCAATTCCCACTATGTAGATAGCGGAAGTCGGGATCGTTCCACTGGAGAGAGGACAGCACTTTCTAGAGTAGTTCCTGTGATCTAACAACACACAAAAATCAGTAGCAAAGGCGGTCGATATCAACAAGAGAGGTCGATATCAAGGGGATGGTCGAGAGAAGTGATGAATGTCGAGTGATCTTTTGTTTTCCAGCAGCGAAATAGAACAAAAAGCAAGATATTTTAGGGATGTAAACAATATAAAAAGAACTTCCAAGGTCAAGGGATAACCACAACAACAACCATGCATAAACCACACAAGAATCATAGACCAAAGATCATGTTTTTATCATCAAAAGATAGCTTTCGCATACTTCACAAATAGAGAATAGAGGCTTTCGCATAAAACCTATTCGTTCTACCTTTTCTTAATTAGATCCCTTTTACTTTCGTCAAAGATCTCTAATTACTATCCAAATTCATAATTAAATCCACTTTCGCTTCATAATCATAAACATGGAATTGTCCTCAACTTTCGCAAAGGATTTAAGCACAAGATAGATGATGATAAACTCATAAAAACATCATAGATTCAAGCTTTCATACATGGCTATTGTTGGGCTCACCCCAACCCTAGAAGAAGGGAAACTACTCACACATAGCTATAGAAAACATGCTGAAAATTGAATTAAACATAATCTGAAATTGCAATTAAAATCAAACCTCAAAACCAATGTCAAAACCTTCAACAAAAACTCCAAAACTCTGGTCCCTTGCTGCTGTAAATTCAGCGTGTGATGAATGTGTAGAGAGATCCCTAATTAGCCTCTAATAGGCTTTATTTAAAGATAGAAATTCTAACCTAATCTCTAAGGAAAGATATTTTATCTTAGGAAAATAATATAATCTATCTAAGGAAGGATAAAATATCCCAAATCTATCTAACTAAAATATCCTCAAAAGGAATTAAATAGAAACCTTAATTAAAAAGCCCAAAATCAATTAAAACAGCCCGCGAGAAAATTCTGCTGGTGCGCAGATTCGCACAGGGTATCGGCGCCGAGGTCTGGGTGTCGGCATCGAGGTACCTGTTCGAATGCAGTAACTTCTGTTTTTCTCCAGCTTTTCGACTCTGTCTTCAATCGCACTTTCCCGAGTCCTCGTTAATCCGATTGACGCATATGAATATGCGTTGGAAAGCTCTTTTCAAGGACTACATATCTCATGAAGGCTCCAGATCTTGAATCGAAGTGATGGATGGCGAAAATAAGGCTTTTCTCCAGATGCACCTCTTTTCCCTTTTGCTTGGCTTCTCCATTGCATTCATGATTTTTCATTAAGCTCTAAAGTGCGTCGAAACTCTTCCAAATCAGCTCCAAAACCTACAAAAATCACACCAAAGCTTGTGTAGACTCCATATCTTGCAATATTAAGCATAACTACACATTTTCCTTACTTTCCCAACATAAAAGCTAATAAAATGACTTAAATGGAATGAAAACATGATGTAAAATAAGACTAAATATGCGGACATCAAAACACCCCATACTTAGACTTGCTTGTCCTCAAGCAATAACCAAACAATAACCACTACCTACAACACATCTTTCAAGTCTTCGCCTTTGCCAAAAAGCAACATCATAAGCGCAAGTGGTCTAAAAGAATCAAGCAATCAAATGTCATCACACGTATATAAGAAACTCTAAGCAAAAGCAATCGAAATCCAACCTCACAAGGATATATGTGTTTCACTCAACACTCAATGTGTTTAGGCTTTGAAGAACATCTCTCAACTCAATCCTTAATGCAAAAAGCTACATAGACATTGTTATTTATATCACCAATCTCTCCACCGGAGATGTCAAAGCAATCAAAATCATCAAGAGGACTTATGGCTCAATGAAAGACTTCAAAGAAGACTTCATTCGGCCGGGTTGTAATGTGGCTTGGTAAGAAATAAAAGGTATGGAATTATTTAGGCAAAGTGGTGCTAAAAATCCGGGAATCAAGACTCCTAAACTTCCAACTCAACTCAACCAAACAACTCATCTCAAAATTCAGCACATAACCAATGCTCATCAACAATCAAGATCATCAACCCATGAAACTTACTTCTCAACCAACAATTTAATCCAACTCTCACATATAATAAACTAGGCTCTTAATAAACACTTTTCTTTTCTGCATTTTTTTTTTTTTCTGCCGACACTTTTCATTCTTTTTTTCTTTCTTTCTTTCGGCAATCATACATATATATAAATTTTTGAAGCCTCTAAAATATAAGAACAATATGAGGAATAATGCACAACCTTACATACTTTCGCTCAAAGCATCTCAACAAAGCTCATCACTTAGCTTCTTCTCCATCAAACTCAAGTCAATCAAATTCCAACCAACTCTAAATCCTAATTCCCGGATAAAGGGTCAAGCTTATAATCGGCTAGAAATAAATTTTGTGGAGCTAACAAAGAATAGGCCAAGGCTCAAAGGGCTTCAAGCAAAGATAATATGTAAGGTAGGTAAATGAATGGATAAAGTATGGCTAAGAAAATATAAGTCCTCCATCATCTAATTTTAATAAGCAATGAACTAGTATCTCATAATTGGTCTCAAGAAATAGATAACTACATCAATGTCAAGAGGTAATCACATAAGGAGAGTAAATCACACATTAAAAATAGAGGGAAGTATAAAAATATGAAGAACATTCCCTATAAGGTCAAAATTTTCTCACTAGGACATAGATTTGGATTTCAATCACCTCTACCTAGAATCATATGTGCTCAATTATAATCGCAAGTCAAATTACCACATAAAAATCAAACTTTCCAGGAGACTTAGGCTAAACCATCCAAACATATCATAGGATTTACATGATCAAGTCGATTATTATGCATCATCATAGGACATCTAAGTTAGGTGTTTCAAACTAAACTAAAAACTAAAATAAAGGCTAAAACAATAAATAAACATGCATTTTTTTCTTTATTTTTTCGACAATTTTCAGTTTTTTTTATGGACTCAATAAAAATGCAGAATATGCAAAAATACAAAATAATGCAAAACAACACCACCAAAAACAAACCTCAAACCATAAGCATATAGTAAGTTGTTACCCCCACCCCATACTTAAAAAATTACTTTGTCCTCAAAGTATAAGCTCAAAAATAAGAGATGGGTGTAAACGAAAACTTACAAGATAGAATTGGAGCTCATTTTGACCGAAAATAGGTGCTACTATCGTGCCTAGGAGTCGACGTCGACATGGAGTGGTCGATGAGCTTCTCTTCTCCAAGGTTGTCCTTTCGTCATGCTTAGCACCTACCACTTTGTTAGCAATCAAAATCAAAACCTCCAAAAATAAAGTTTAAAGAAAAACTAAAACAAAATCCAAAACCAAAACCAACAAAAATAAAATCCTAAATAATCATAGGTCTATGTACAAGCTCTAGATTTTTAAGTCGCTAGGCCGACTTCTTCTCTTAAGCTCATGTGGGCATTTGCAAGGCCCATGTGGCTCGGGCCTCCTCCTCCGGACTCTCAAGTTCGACCTTGAATATGACTCCTTCCTTGTCCTTAAGCTCCATTGCACCGGGTCGAATCTTGTGAATTTCGAATGGACCAACCTTCTTCTCTTTGAATTTGCTAGGGAACCATTGATTCTTGGCCTTTGAGATGTACACCGTATCTCCTACCTCATAAGCCTTTGGATCCTCATTGTATCCCCTACATAATCTCACAAACCAAGGCATGCCTCTTCCATTCGTAATAGATAGGTTTTTAATGGAAATAGGGGAAGCGAAATTCATACCTTGACTTACCTTGTTGGGACCGGGATGGTGGTCTTCGGCCTAACTCTTTCCTTTCTCGTCAACTTTTCCTTCCATAGTAGCACAACCATCTTCTTCATGTTGTCCAGCTGCTGGAGGTGTCGATGCCGAGGCTGAAGGTGTCGGCGCCGAGGCATCAGTAGCTTTTTCAGCGTACTGCAGGAACATTTTATCCTCCAGGGGTGTCGACGCCGAGGTTGAGGGTGTCGACGCCGAGGCATCTGTAGCCTTCTCAAGTTTCTGCAGAAACTTTCCTTTGTCCAGGGGTGTCGACGCCGAGGGTGAGGGTGTCGACGCCGAGACACCTATAGCATTTTCAGCATGGTGTGGAATCGATGTCGACAGAGGTGGGTCGATGTCGAGGACCCCATACTTAGCCGTTGTCGTGCTCTTGATTTCCACTTCTTCATTATCCAAAGTAGCCAATAGGTTGTTGATTTGATCCTCCGGGGGCGTTGGCTCCTTGGCTATTATCTCCTTTGTAAGCTCCTCACATGGAATGACGTCCATTCGTGCATATAGGGCATTGACCTCCATCCTCCTTACCTCTCTCATAGTCGTATTAAAACGAAACTCAATTACCTCATCGGCTATGGTGAAAGTAAGTAGGCCATTCTTGACGCTAATGTTCGCATCCGCCGTGGCCAAGAAAGGTCTACCCAAGATGATTGGTACGATGGGATCCGGTTCCATATCTAGCACAATGAAGTCAGTTGGGACGAAGAACTTCCCCACCTTGACGGGGACATTATCCATAATCCCTGTGGGCTTCACCCATGTGTTGTCAGCCATAAACAACTTCATCTCCACCGGCTCCAATGCTCCTAGCTTGACTTGGTGCCAAATAGATAGAGGCATAAGACTTACACTTGCTCCCAAGTCACACAAGGCTTTGTAACGATGATTTCCAAGCCCAATAGAGATGGCAAACTTCCCTGGATCAGCTATCTTTTCGGGGAAGTCCATCTTGTTGCATTCCTCCGCAATATCCACTAGAGACCTCTTGTTACTCAAGATCTCTTTCAAAAATTTCACATAGGCGGGCATCTCTCTAAGTGCTTCGGTGAGGGGGATAGTAACGTTGAGGCCTTGAAGCATTTTCATAAATCGCTTGAATTTCCTATCAGTGGGGTCCTTTGGCACCTTGGAGGGGAATGGGAGTGGTACCTTAGGCTTAGGAACAACCTCAGAAGCTCTCGTTTTTTCTGCAGCAGGGGTCGGCGTCGAGGCAGGAGGGGTCGGCGTCGAGGGGTCTGCAGTGTTGGGAGAGGTTTCTTGAACAGGTGTGTCGGCATCGACACTAGAGGGGTCGGCGCCGAGGGGCTGTGCACTTCCAGCAGCTTCTGCAGTAGGTTTTGGAGCTGTCAGGGTGTCGGCGCCGAGGGTAGAGGTGTCGGCGCCGAGGGTGTTTCTGGGCTCGTTGTCCTCTTTTTGCGAGTTGTGTTGGTCTAGTAACTCGCGTCCACTCCTTAGCTTGATGGAAGCAACATGCCCGGTGGCATGGCCCTTAGGATTAGCCGTGGTTTGGCTTGGTAGGGTGCCGGGTTGCTTTGGAATTTGAGCCGCCAATTGACCCACTTGGGTCTCAATGTTTCTTCTCCATATGTCCATCTCCCCAAAGCGAGCATTGAGACCTTGCAATTGAGTTTGGACAGCCGAGTTAGCAAGGTCATTCTTTGCTTGGTTCCTCCTCATCTCCTCAAGGATCATGCTCATATCATTGCGTGATTGCTCACGCTCCGGATGGCCTGGAGCTCGATAGAAGTTGTGTCCGCCATAGTTTTGTTGGGGTTGTCGATTGCCCCAAGTGTTTTGGTTTCCTCCTTGGCTAGGACCTCCCACATAATGAGCATCCTCATATGTCTCGGCTAGGTGCACTTGATCGGCGTGAGGACATTGGACCGTGGTGTGGGAAGTATATCCACACTCTATGCATGCTTGATTCGCCGATAGATGTCGAACTTGCTTTTGGAGCTTTCTCACTTGATCCTTCCTAAATTGCTCACGAACATCCGGATCAATCTCTTTAGATGGTTGATAGAGAGCCATAGATGGTGGGGGCCTCACATCCGAAACTTCGGAGGTCCCATAGGTGTTGTCATACTCAACCAAGCGCTCTAGCTCTTCCCATGCTTCCTCCGGAGTCATCTCAAGGAACCGGAGGTTGGTGTGAACATTAATCCGATCCTTTGTTGCCGAATTCAGCCCATTGAAAAAGATCTCTTGGAGCACATATTCCGGTTGCCCATGCGTAGGGCATTGACGTTGAAGCTCTTTGAATCTCTCCCATGCCGCCGCCAAGTCTTCCACCCTCAATTGCTTGAAAGTAGTGATTTTTTTCCTTAGCTCCGATGTCTTTGAAGGTGGGAAGAACTTGGTTAAGAAGGAATCATGTAACTGCTCCCAAGTGGTGGATGTTTGGGTTGGCAAGCTATCTAGCCAATGAAGTGCCTTCCCCGCAAGTGACCATCGAAAGGCCTTAAGTCTCACATACTCCAAAGTGTCACCATGAGCGATGGTGTCACAAATATCCAAGAACTCGCGCACATGCTCCATAGGGCACTCCGTTGGTTTCCCCGAAAATTGGATCTTCTTGACCATGGCAATGAAGCTTGTCTTGATCTCAAAATTAGCGGGAGCGTCGGGGAAGACAATAGGTGATGCGGGCACCCTAAGAGGTGGGTGCATATATTGCCGAGCATTGCGAGGAATCCTAGCAAGTTGTTCCTCCGCTTGACGTGCCCTCTCGGCCTCTTGTTCTCGAGCACGATTGGCCTCTTGGTTCTCCCTTTGCAGCCTTTCCACCGTTTCCTCATGGGTCTCACCTTCGGCCATGATTCCCTTTAGCCTTTCTCTTAGATGAAAGTAACGCTCCGGTTCGTCTAAAGCCTCAAACTCTATTATGCGATCAGCGCGTCGCATACACCTCTCAAAACAAGCACAAGAAGCAAACAAGTAGCATTAGAAAACAAGGAGGAGGTGGGCTAGTCCCAACTCCGAAAATCAGCTACTCTAGATGGCGATTGTTACCCTCCCCGGAAACGGCGCCAATTTGTTGTAATGTGGTAAGTATTCCCGCCTGTCACGCGGGTGACCCGGGTTCGATCCCCGGCAACGGCGCCAATTTGTTGTACGATGGGAAATCAACCACAAATAAAATACCTCAATTCCCACTATGTAGATAGCGGAAGTCGGGATCGTTCCACTGGAGAGAGGACAGCACTTTCTAGAGTAGTTCCTGTGATCTAACAACACACAAAAATCAGTAGCAAAGGCGGTCGATATCAACAAGAGAGGTCGATATCAAGGGGATGGTCGAGAGAAGTGATGAATGTCGAGTGATCTTTTGTTTTCCAGCAGCGAAATAGAACAAAAAGCAAGATATTTTAGGGATGTAAACAATATAAAAAGAACTTCCAAGGTCAAGGGATAACCACAACAACAACCATGCATAAACCACACAAGAATCATAGACCAAAGATCATGTTTTTATCATCAAAAGATAGCTTTCGCATACTTCACAAATAGAGAATAGAGGCTTTCGCATAAAACCTATTCGTTCTACCTTTTCTTAATTAGATCCCTTTTACTTTCGTCAAAGATCTCTAATTACTATCCAAATTCATAATTAAATCCACTTTCGCTTCATAATCATAAACATGGAATTGTCCTCAACTTTCGCAAAGGATTTAAGCACAAGATAGATGATGATAAACTCATAAAAACATCATAGATTCAAGCTTTCATACATGGCTATTGTTGGGCTCACCCCAACCCTAGAAGAAGGGAAACTACTCACACATAGCTATAGAAAACATGCTGAAAATTGAATTAAACATAATCTGAAATTGCAATTAAAATCAAACCTCAAAACCAATGTCAAAACCTTCAACAAAAACTCCAAAACTCTGGTCCCTTGCTGCTGTAAATTCAGCGTGTGATGAATGTGTAGAGAGATCCCTAATTAGCCTCTAATAGGCTTTATTTAAAGATAGAAATTCTAACCTAATCTCTAAGGAAAGATATTTTATCTTAGGAAAATAATATAATCTATCTAAGGAAGGATAAAATATCCCAAATCTATCTAACTAAAATATCCTCAAAAGGAATTAAATAGAAACCTTAATTAAAAAGCCCAAAATCAATTAAAACAGCCCGCGAGAAAATTCTGCTGGTGCGCAGATTCGCACAGGGTATCGGCGCCGAGGTCTGGGTGTCGGCATCGAGGTACCTGTTCGAATGCAGTAACTTCTGTTTTTCTCCAGCTTTTCGACTCTGTCTTCAATCGCACTTTCCCGAGTCCTCGTTAATCCGATTGACGCATATGAATATGCGTTGGAAAGCTCTTTTCAAGGACTACATATCTCATGAAGGCTCCAGATCTTGAATCGAAGTGATGGATGGCGAAAATAAGGCTTTTCTCCAGATGCACCTCTTTTCCCTTTTGCTTGGCTTCTCCATTGCATTCATGATTTTTCATTAAGCTCTAAAGTGCGTCGAAACTCTTCCAAATCAGCTCCAAAACCTACAAAAATCACACCAAAGCTTGTGTAGACTCCATATCTTGCAATATTAAGCATAACTACACATTTTCCTTACTTTCCCAACATAAAAGCTAATAAAATGACTTAAATGGAATGAAAACATGATGTAAAATAAGACTAAATATGCGGACATCACGCTTTTGCTCTCTCTTCATCAATTCATACCAACAGCAAGTGCACTAGACTCCACACCAGCATTCATTCATGAAACAATTTCCCTCTGTCTCTCAATCTGGACTGCCATGTGGAAGACTTTGTTCACACTTGGCAACGGATCTGTATACAGCACTGTGTTCCTCAAAATCTCAAAAGTATCAGTTAGTCCCATCATAAACTGCATCAGTTTGGCCTTAGCTTCCCTTTCTATTATCCTCCTTACCACAACACACCTACATCTAGTCATAGCTCCACATTCACAATTAATTGTTTCTTCTAAAGCAGCTAGCTCATCCCAAACTTTCTTAAGCTTTCCAAAATACGCAGCTACACTAGAATTCTCTTGTCTAATGTTGCTTAACTCTCTATGGAGCTGATATATCAACGGATCATTCGATTCTGAGAACCTCTCACATATCTCATCCCATATTACCTTTGCCGATTCAACATACATAAAATTCTCAGCTAATTCTGGTGTCATCGTGTTTAAGATCCAACACATGACCATATAGTCTGCTCGAGTCCATTTTTCGAGCTCATCAGCATTATCTAAAGGTTTAACACACGCACCTGTGATGAATCCGAGCTTGACCTTAGCTCCGAGCGCCATCCGGATCCCTCTACTCCAGCTGGAGAAGTTGGATCCATTGAATTTCGTCGCTATCAGCTGCATTCCGGGATGATTTGATCCCGTAAGGAAATAAGGATTTTAGGCGGCAGCCACGACCTGATTTTCGACCACAACTCCTGGAATTTTGACATTTTCTTCGTTCCTATTATCCATGATTCCGAAAGCAAAGATCGATCTATCTTAGTGCTTGATCTCTGATTCAAACACACCAGATCTGGAAATGGATCTCTCCTTCCAAGCCAAAAAACTCGTCGAAATCAGCTACGAGTTCTCTCGCTCTGATACCATGAAGAAACTTGGTTTTGGGGAATTTTCTGGTAACTTTCTTAATGAATCAAAACTGAGTTACAAGCTATATATATACACACAATTAGGAGCTTAACAAACACTAAACAACACTTAAAAGCTAAATAACTAACTCCTAACAACTCCCTATCAATACAGAAGTAGGAAACGGATGTGGGCTCGGAACCCAGAGGTGGAGAGTGGGCTGGAGGCCCAGGTCCAGTAGTCTCTACAATGTTTTATTTATGAGATTAAGGAATCTAAAAATATTCAATCACAATTGAATCAAGTAGCACACTTTGAACTAATCTCAATCCCTGAAGTGATTCAACCAATTTTAATCCCTGAAGTGATTGAATCAGTCGACTGAAGCGGGTAATTTAACCAATCTCAATCCCTAAGTGATTCAACTAATCTCAATCTCTGAAGTGATTGAATCAGTCGAATTGGTATTATCCTCTGAAACGGTCCCTGAAGTGATTAAATTAATCAAAATTTGTGATTGAATTAATCAAAATTTTCATATTCTCTAAAGTGAATATAAAATATTCTCTAAAGTGAATATAAATTAATTTCTGAAGTGTTGAATTAATCAAATTTGTAATACCCGATAAGTGGATAAACTAATTTTTTTTAATCCCGGGAGCGTTTGGATTAATTGGTCATAGATGGTTTTTTTAATGCACATATTATGTCACATACTATGTTATATTTGTTATAATTTCGCTTCGTATCTACCGCATTCTAAAATTAATAAATCGTATTACACCCTACCGCAATATGATTACGTCATTCGGCTACACCTACTTGCATTTGGAGCAAATCGTTTAACTTTGCAAATCAAATTTGAATACCTGTTGCATACATGCAATTTTTTTTTACAAATCGTATTTAAGGTTATATATATATGGCCAGTTTGCACCGATATACCAAAAAAATATGAAATTTGCAAAAATAACCATGCCATTGATAAATCGCAAACAGTGGGCCCAATGACATTTTTGCAAAAAAAAAAAAGCCCACTTGCCTAGCCGGTTGAAGGTCGGACAGGAGGAGGAAGTGTTGAACAGGAGAGAGAGAGAGAGAGAGAGAGAGAGAGAGAGAGAGAGAGAGAGGAAGAGAGCAACGAAGAAGGAGGCTCTCGACGGAGGAGGAGGCGGAAGAGGTTATCGACGGAAGCGAATCAGTTCGGCGGGAGGAAGTTGTAACCGGCGGAAGATGGAGAAGGAATCCGGCGCGGAGAAACCGAATCCGGCGAAACAAATTCGAACACAAGTAAGTAAATTCGTTCCTGAATCTATGAAACCCTAACTAAATCCGAAAAAATTGTTCTACAATGTGTGATTTTTGAATAGGGGATTTCGATTTGAAACCCTAACACGTTGAGAAATTTGGGTCGGAATTTCAGTGTCAAACCATAACTCCATTGAAGAGAGGGGCGACAGATGCTGGGGAGAATGGGTTTTCAATTTTAGGGTTTTCAATTTATGGAATGTCGAGTTGGGGTCCTTGGGGAGAATGGGTCGAATGGGGTTGAAATTATTTGAATGTACAAACCCTAACCTCATGGGTGGGGGGCGGTTTGATGATGAAAATGAAGGTCGAAATAGGGTAGAAAGGAATTGAAAACCCCAATTAATATTTGAAATCTATATTTCGAAAACTTGAAAAGGGTATGCGGATTCGTTCGTCTAGCTAGGTGAAACGATTGGATGTCTAGATTTAGTAACCTACGTGTCGTTCTTCGAATTGGAGAAGTTCGACAAATGTTGGGTTTATAATGATGTTGGATATGATAAAGGAGAATTTGAATGGTATAAGGAATGTGTGCTTATGAGTTTGAAAATTGGAAACTTGGAGAGAATTTGGAGATTGGGGTTGTTTGTAAATAATTGCATATAAATATAATGCTCACAATTGGTGATAGTTGTACATCTTTGTAAGTTTTTGCTATGTGTTGAAGTATGTTGTGATTAAAACGGGGCAGAGATACAATACACGAATCCGATGTCATTTGAGAGTATTGTAAGTTTGTGATATGTGTATTACATAAATTTATGAGGGTTGAGACTATTGTATAGTTGTGTCATTTATTGCATTCTTGATTCGTTTCAGTTGAGCATTTAAGCATATGAGCATCTGTTTCAGTTGAGCATATGAGCATGTGCATTTGTGTAGTTGTAGTTGTGTTGGTGATGTTAATTGTTTTATGTGATATATGTGCAACCGACACTAGCTCTCTCTTCGAAAAATTATTTTCGATGGAGGTCGAACCACTTCTCGAAGATGGGCCTCCTCAATGGAATGGACGAGACCCTATTTGCGGCGGATTGGAAAACCTTAAAGGAATGCAGGCTAGGGGCATTGTAATGATCGGGAATAATGTGTTGTATTGCTGCATCCTAATCCACTACATCCTTAAGCAACAGCTCAAGACCTTTAGTATTTCGTTATGTTTGTTTTAGGTCTTAAACGTTCCCTCCCTTTTGATGACTGCTCCTGTATGTTCTGGATTTCTGTATGGATGGTTGTTCTGAATATTGCGTTCTGACTGCTTTAGTTTATGTTTAACGTTGTCTATCCTGTTGTTGAGAAGTTTTTGAGATTGACAAGATCTGGTAGGGGTTAGTCCTATATTGGTTGAGACGTCGTTTTTAATGGCAAGAAAAAAATATTTACTGGCTAGTAAGCATACATCGCAAACATTCGTCGTTTTTTTGGACTTAAGTTGTTATGGACTCATTTCGTTTGGGTTTAATGTTCGATATCCTTTTGCTGTGAAATTTATGAGATAGATAAGATATGTCAGTGGTTATTCTTTTATTGGCTTAGACATCGATTTCATTGGCAAGGAAAAATTATCTACTGTCTAGTAAGCAAAAATCACAAACATCCGTCTTTTGCATCATCGTCAAACTATTGTGATTTTGTGCTTTGTATTACGTAATATTGTGCTTTGGACATTACTGTGATTTTGTAGTTTGTATTTCATAATGTTGTGAATGAAGTTGTAAAAGTAGTCCAACACAAACAAAAGATATAACCAATTAGACAGTTTATTGTGAATGAAACTGTCAGTTATGTCCAGTGGCGGATCTAGGATTTTGGTCAAGGGGGGGCTAAACGTAAGTTCACTTTAACGGGTCTCTGTAATGCTGAGTCATATTTATTAATGGAGTTGAAGATCCAACCCTTTGAATAGATAACTTAGATCGAATAATAAACTTGTCCATATTATATACCCTTATAAAAACAAATCCACAAACCACAATTTCAAATCACAAACTACACATTTACAAATTTATTTATCAAAACCACATATTTTAATCACACTTTATTATCAAAATCACAATTGAAATTTAATCTAAATGACCAAATTATTATCAAATCCATAAATGCTATCAAACCCATTCTTTTGGGATATGGTGACAAGAGGTATATAATTTTTATTAGTCAATTAAAATAAATTAATTGAGTGTAATTTAATTGAGTCTCTCTTCGTAGAAAGTAGGAGAGTTTAAAAATAATTTTTATTAGCCAATTAAAATAAATTAATTGAGTGTAATTTAATTTAGTCTCTCTTCGTAGCAAGTAGGAGAGTTTAAAAAAATAAAAACAGAAAGCGTTGAGAGGGAGAGTCGAACCTGGGTTTCAAGAGTTCCCCCCGTGCCACACCCGTCCCCTACTTACCACTGCGCCAATGTGTTTTATTGTCATTGTGCTGAATCTACTTAATTTTATTACTTAAAACCCTGACATATACTCTTTTAATTTTTCCGGGGCGGGGGGGGCTTCAGCCACCCCGAGCCCCCCCGTGGATCCGCCACTGGTTATGTCACCCTTATATAACCCTAAAGTTTTAAGAAAATGTGTAACCAATTTGACGAGTACCCTAACTTCAAAATAGAATATACAAGTCCAACACAAATAGCAATAGTAAAGTGGCAGACCAGATAAACGAATATCACTACGTCTTCAACGAGGTGCACGACCCATCCTCTAACATATATTCTTGCTGATATCCCTGGAAGGAGGATTCCCTCTATAACGAGGAGGAGAGCAAACTTCAGTAGGGGACGTTATTCCCGATCATCACAGTACATCCAAGCATGCTTTCCTTCAACATCATACAATCCACACCAGTGAGGCCTTCGTCCATGCGATCCAGGAGGGCCATCTTGGAGAAGTGGTTGGACCTCCCTCTGAAGTAATTCTCCGAGGGGGGGGGGGAGCTAATGTCGGTTGCACATATATCACACGAAACGATTAACATCACCAATACAAATACATGAAATTATTCGACGTGCCAATATACAAGTATTTACCTTTTTGATCAACGGCTTAACAACGTTTTTTCCTTTTACAGTACGCATCGCTGCAAGTGGGTTTAATCTGTGATCCATGTGTACAAGTTAGTGCCAGTATATGAAAAATCCTTGCTAGTGTAGTCATAATTCTTGCCAGTAAAAATATATGTCTGTCACTACAGAAAACATTAAACAGATCAAACAACCACAAAAATTACACAACTACACATGCTCATATGCTCAACTAAAAGAGATGCTATTCAGACAGATGCATGCTCATATGGTCAAATGCTCAACTGAAAACGAATCAAGAATGCAACAAATGACACGACTACTTATGCATGAGATACATTCGAATCCTTAAAATTCCTTCACCCCCTATTTAAAAAAAATGATCTAGATAGGGTTTGACACAAATTTTCTGCACATCAGATTTGGGATTGAATCCAAGACTAAAAAATGAGGGTTTACTAATTTGGTTTCACACTAATTTTCTCACCATCGACCTCCCTTTGCCTCCGCTTATCTTTCCTTTTCCGGATTCCTCCTCTCTCGATGCCTCTTCTTTCTTCCTTCGTCCTTGATTTCCAAACACATACGCACCCATTTCGTTTACCATTCACCTTCCCCTTTACCACATCCAACATCATTCGAAACCCATCTCTCCCCTACTTCCCCAATTCGAAGCCAACACAGAAATTACTAAACCTAGCTATTCAACCGTTTCCCCAATCCAGACAAACGATTCCGCTAGCCCATGACAAGCTAGTTGAACCCATCATTCGAAACCCATCTCTCCCCTACTTCTCCAATTGGGGGTTTTCATTTCGTTTCTAACCTATTTGGACCTTCAATTTTATCCTCAAATAAGCATCAATAACGAATCCCACCCCTATCCCCAAACTGTCCACCACTATAAGGTTATGGTTTGTACATTCAAATATTTTGAACCCCATTCTCTCAATGGATCCCAACTCAAAATTCCATAAATTGAAACCCCAAAATGTCATTAAAGGAGGTAAAATAGAGAAAGAGAATGAGATATAACCTCTCTTCAATGGCGGTTCGTTCTATAAGTTGTCTCCCCTCTCTTCAATAGAGGTTCTTCCATGAGGGTTTCTCTCATCTCTCTCAGTTCCGACTTCCCTTGTCGCAACCGGGTGCATCTTCGGTGGAGCTCTTTCTCCTCTTTCTCCTCCCTTGAAGCTATATCAATGGCGGTCAGGTTCTCCGTCTCCCTCTCTGACAAACAGGAGCGTTCCAATTAACCTGTAATAAGCGGTGAACCTAACCGGTTAGTTTTGCAAAATATTGGGCCTTTTTGTCATTTTTGTAATTTGGGCAAGGGGAGAGCTATTTCTGCAAAAGGCCCAACAAATTGGTATATTGGCTGCCATTTTCTCTCTCTCTCTCTCTCTCTCTCTCTCTATATATATATATATATATATATATATATATATATATAGGGAAGCTTTAAAATGTAAAAAGTCCTTAACGTGTAAAATTTATTTTTTTACTACAAAACCGGACATTTTGGCGCTGAGGGAACCCGTGCCTTATTTTGGCGCTGATCGGCCATGGCAATAGGCACATCCGACCACCTCCGGCGACCTGCGGCCACCAACGCCTAGCCGCACCCCCTGAGCCTTGACTAGGCTTGGTTCGTGCAAACTGCTGCCCTGTCGAGCCCAGTCGAAGCCCCACGTCGCTTCTTCTCTCATCGGCCTCCCACGCCACCCACGAGCCACCTCCGGCCACCAACCCCCACCAGCTCGAACACCCTCCCTCAGGCGCACCCCCCGAGACCGGAACCCCCTTGGTTCGTGCCCAGCCGAGCTCACACCGAGCCCATCTCTCCCGACAGCCCTGTTTGACATTTTTGGCTCGATATACCTTCGAAAACCCAATTTTCTCTTTGTTTCAACTCGAATTTGGTATGATTTCTAACCCTAAACCTGTTTATTACAATTATTTAGATTAGATTGTTTGAATGATTTAGATTGAGATTGAAAAACCTAGGGTTTGATTTAGGAGCGGAATTTGAGGCTTTTTACCAAAAGCAAAATGATTGAAATTGATGATATGGTTGTGTTGTTGGGTTGATATTGAGCTAATTTCATGTTCATATCTCTGTCAATTTATTTATGGTTCATGAGCTAATTGGATTTTATAATTTTATAGTGCGATATGCTTTAGAATTTGGGGCTTTTTTCCAAAAACCAAATTGATTGAAATTGATGATATGGTGGTGTTTTTGAGTTGATTTGGAGCTGATTTCATGTTTATAGCGTTGTCAAATTGTTTCTGAATCATGAGCTAATTGAATTTTAGAATTTTATTGCGATATGCTTTAGAATTTGGGGTTTTTTTGCCAACAACCAAATTGACTGAAATTGATGATATGGTTGTGTTGTTGGGTTGATTTGGAGCTAATTTCATGTTTATAGCATCGTCAAATTGTTTGTGAATCATGAGCTAATTGAATTTTAGAATTTTATTGCAATATGTTTTAGGTCGATTAAGTTCTTCTATTTTAGCATAAAAATCATAATTTAGCCTATTAGCTCAATTGGTAGAGCAATGTGCGTTTGCACAAAAGATGTGGGTTCAAATCTCACATAGGTTACATAATAGACAAGAGCGCAACAATCGCAAATTGTTAATCATGCACATTATAATCTAAGTTATGCACTTTTTAACCTTAATTATGCACATTTTAATCTTATTTATGCACTTTAATTTTAAAATCTTATACGTAAAAAAATCGATTTCAAACTTACATCTATCACCCTAAATTATCCGAGAGGTGAACCCAAACTCTCAAAAGTAAAAAAAAAAAACAAAATTAAAAGATCGATTTCAAAAGCACATCTTTTGTCTTATTAATGCACATTATGATCTTACATTTGCACAATTGTATCTTACTTTTGCACACTTATATTATAAATGTGCACATTATAATTTTATTTTTACACTTTATGTTCTTATATTTGAACTTTACAGTTGCACAAATGCACTTCACAGTTGCACAAATGCACTTCACAGATGCACAAATGCACTTCACAGTTGCACACTTGTATTTTAAATGTGCACATTTCAATTTTATTTTTGCACTTTATGTTCTTATATTTGCACTTATATTTGAACATTACAATTTTATTTTTGCACTTTACACTCTTATTCATGAAGAGAAACATAATACTTGGAAGGGATAAACATAGATAGCCTATACAGGATTTGAACCCGCATCTTTGTGCGTAGGTATATTGCTTTTCCATTTTGAGCTAATAGGCTTATAATCGGGCATCATGCATATTAATGCAATTTTAGAATACAATTGTGCAATCTGAACTATATTAAGTGCAAAAATAAGATATATTAGTGCAATTGTAGATAACATATCTATCAATATAAACTATTAGAAATGGGGAATATTAATCATCGAAGTGTAGATCTGTTATAGGCTTAATGCATAACATTAAGCTACAAATGATGAGTTAAAACAAGTTGCTGAAACATACAAAAAGAAGTCACCAATACAAATCAAAGATACTAAGTTGTTGAAACAGCGCAGGCAAGAAAACCTAAAGAAGCTGCTGATCTCAAACACTTATTGTGAAAAATTGTGTATTTGTTGATGAGTTTCCTCCAGGTCTCCCTGAAAGTCTTCATTTACGTGGCATAAATTACTTAACTAGTCTTGCAAGTTTACCGGGCATTCTCATAAAATGTTCATAAGAAGTTGTTCTTTGTCAGCTAATAAACTCAAAACAAAGCCTTATTCTCTGCATAGACTATCTTTTTAAATGAGATCCCTTTAAACAACAATAATGGTCAAAAGGCTGAACATGACTCTCCCCTGATTAAAAGCATCTTACGATTGACTATCACAGAATGGCTCAACTCATGCACATATTCTGCAAATCTTCAACTAGATAAAACTGATCCTTTAACTTCTTTATAGAACATACCTGCATGCAACGAAGAGCCAGTTCGGGGAGACAGAACCTGCGACAAAGGCCCCGAACAACATATGTAGCAACGTCTTTCAGAGTACCATCGGCACTAGAATACCAAGCATCTAGCCGCGATATGTCCATTGTAACACCAGCTTGAAAACGAGAAAGTTCACCTGTATAATCCTTTTTATTCATGATCTATTGTGCTTGGATAAAACCATAGGATCGTTCAAAAAAAGTAGAAAGAAAAGATAACTGAAGATATTATCTTTCACATCCCCTTCTCTTAATTATTATTTCCCACCTAAACTTGTATAAACTAGATTTTGAATCCCCTTACCTTTGAAACCAGCAGCCATCACAGCAGCAAGAATGCCACCATTGTTAGATTCATGAGGCCCAAGTCCATCACCCACTACTCCCAAGTAGCGAAGCACAACCTCAATGCAGTTCGAGTCCATTGGTGAAACAATCACATTCACCTGAGCACAAAAAACAGTGTGGATGAAAAAAGCCTTGAGACAATATATGGTAAAAAATTAGCATTTGATTAGACTAGCCACAAAATTAATAACAAAGAAAAGGTTGTTGGCATTGCAAGCAATACCAAAAGCCTTTGCTTTATATCATTATTTAAATACAACTGACTGACTCAAGAAGTGTTGTCCTGAAGAGCAAACCTAAGTTTTTTCAAAAACCAGACCCCTGCAACCTTGACATCACTGATCAGCTCATAAAAAGTGCAAGAAAATAACATGCATGCAATGCATGAGATATTTCACTTAGTGGGGTAGGCTAATCTTCCAGTTATAGTTAACAAGAGTCTAAATTGTAACGGCTATCTAACTCCAAGAGATAGACATAAACAATCAAATCAGTGAGGACTCAGTAACATGTGAGATGTTAGCAAGATGAAATAAGATAGTAATCAAGAATACACACCCCATAGTTATAGTTAAGAAGAGTCCAAACTGGGGAAGTAATCTTACACGAGCATTACGACTTACAAATTCAAAATGATCATCATTTTAGCATATGCAGTGAAAGACAATAATGATCAGGTGATTACCTATGAATGAGTGCTAGGAGAAGAAGTTTGCCACTAATTGTTTGAGCATCATTAATTGTGGAGGGAGGTGTAAAACAAAGCCACTGTATGACCATAGCTTTCTCCAGAGACTGTAACCTATGTTGCTCTGCAACATCCACGGACCTGTCGTACTTGCCGAATTTGATTTTCGTGATCTTAACAAGACACTGGGATTAAAATGTGACACCAAACAGTCCATAAAAAGCCTTCTTTGTGCACTGAACTGGATCATTAATTAAAAAAAAAAGGATGCAAATACCTCTCAATAACTTCTGCTAAGCTTGCCCTTGGATCATCATCTCCAGGGGAAAAGGGTAAATACTCCATTGCCGAGAGAAATAATTTGTATTTGACATGAAGACTAGCAAAATGGAAAGAGGATAAAAATAAACCATTGTCAAATGTATCTTCTTTTGAAAGAAAAGGGGGATGAGACTATTAGAGTGTGGAAGATGAGGGCAATTTAAACATAGGGCTTTCAGAATCCATGAATGGCTACAGATTTGTTCACTGATTAGGAGTTCATCTGATTTCTAATTCGACCTTAGCAGCAACTTAGATTGACCACAACAAGCATTTGAATTTGGCATACAATAGAACTTATATCAGACTACATACTATACATTGTATCTATATCTATTTGAATCAGGATTTATGAATGAGATATTTATTATAAATGGAGTTAAGTGTAGAGAACCTGAGCGGCGGCAATGACAGGAGAAGCAACAGAGACGGTCCAGGCGGCAAGGAGTCCGCCAGCCAACCCCCTCATCTCCTTATTGCCTGCAGTTAGTTACAGAACGAACTCCCCAAAATCAGCAACAGATTTATAGAATTTGGTGAAATTGTAAATGAAGGAGAGAGAGGAGATAGACCGGAGGAGCAATCAAAGATCGTCTCTGAGAGGGAACCGCACGGAACCAGGTGGCTTCCGAACCAGAAGAACAAGGCAAACCATTCGGATTCCCAATCCTTCTGATTGGACCGCTGCTTCAGCGAGTTAGGGTTTGGAGACGCGAGAATCTCCGGCGACAGATGCGCCTGCGTCAGCACTGGAGAACTTGGGAGCACCATCTTTTCCTGCGTAAACTGTACAAATTGACTAGAGATCGAAGAGCACGATCTGGGAGCATCCATGGTAAGGGGAGGCGATACCGATCGGAAAGGGGTCTGGAGCAACGCGCGAGAAGCTGAGGGCGAGGGAAGCCATGGGAAAGTGACGTCTGAGAAAGAGATGAGGTTTTTTTGGGCAGGTTCAATTTTGACAATTAGTGTAAATCCAGACACGCGAGCCTGTTTAAAAAAAAATCGGGTTGAACCGGCCCAATTGTGTTAATTAAGAACTTTATATATATATATATATATATATATATATATATATATATATATATATATATATATATATATATATATATATATATATATTTATATATATATATATATTTTGTTGCATATTCATATGAGTATTTTATAATATTCAAATGAATATATGAATATTAGCTTGTTTGAATATGAATATAATATAAATATGAGTATATATATATATGATATTATTTATTTTTACCCAACATAAAATAAATAAAACCATATTCACATTAACACATAAATATATTCATATATTTATACCTGCATATATAATATTCATACTGATGTAACACAATATTCAATTGTTTCACCATTGCACCGTATTTTTCGTTTCACTAGAACTTTTACCTATATATATATATATATATATATATATATATATATATATATATATATATATATATATACACACACACACACACATATAACACATGTGTATATTGCACTTTGGGATTAAAATTAACATTCCATTAACTTTGCAATCGGACTTTTAGGTTTGTTTTTACATCTTGCGGCAATTTGTATGATAAATTAGTCTCATCCCCGAAGAGGATGTGTATACATAGATTACTTTATATCCAATAAATTTCATCCCCGTAGTGATGATATGATAAAAGCGATGACTAGATTAATCACATCTCCGAAGCGGTGGACCGATAAATTAAACCTCGTCCTCGAAGCGATGAACAATCGATAAAACCTTATCTCCCAAAGTAGAGTAATGGACTAATAATCTCATCTCCCGAATTAGATGAATATGGAATCATCTCATCTCCAGAAGTAGATGAATGCACCAATCTCGAACAGACTAATAATCTCATCTCCCGAAGTAGATGAATATGAACTCATCTCATCTCCAGAAGTAGATGAATGTACCAATCTCATCTACGTAGTGATGGAACAATAAATATCATCCCTGTAGCGATAAACAATGATTATTTTTATTTTGTTTTTTTATTTGTATATTATATTTTTATTATTCATCTCTCGAAATAGATGATTATGTATGTGTTGCTCATATAAGGGGTATGATGGTGCATATAGATATGGTTATTGGGTAAATTGACCATATATTTAATGGATACATGATAAATGATATCTAAATGAATTGATACATTGATAAGTTGATAAATAAATAACGTCATCATGCATCGATTAAAATATTAGCCTCATCTTTGTAGTGATGAGCTAATATGATATTGTTGATTCCATCTTTGTACTTGTAACTATTTGTTTCATATATGATTTGTTTCATATAAGGTAAAAAATATAAACTCCTGAAGTGGCTAAACTTGTTTGATTCCTTGTCACCAGAACTAGACATTATTTATGCGTAATGAAGTTGATTTGTATATAACTTAAATTGCATGAAATTGAGCTTTGAGATAGTTATTGAACCTATACTATTTGTGAATGATATTGCATATTGAAACAAGTGATAAATATCTGAATTGATATCCCACCTGAAGTGGCCAAATAAATTTTAATTATGTTTATTATATTTATTTTTATTGAGATTACTTTTATTATTTACTTGTGAGGTGTATATATCTCAATTTACTTTTTGCAATATAATTTCAAAACTCAAATTGTTTCAAGAAGAAATAACTTATTAAGAGTTTTTATGCCATAAACATGTGTCGTTTTATATTGACAATGATTATTTGTGTCATTACTGTTAATAAAAGCTATCTATTGAATGAAGAGTTTAAATGATCCAACACCTTTTATTATGTAAACTCTGCCATTTTTGGTTTGTTATTAGTTCAAATTGGATATTTTAAGGTACATGGAATCTTTATTTTATTTATCTATTTGATTTGATTTGCATTTTATGTATAAGAATATGCATTGGAAAAGTTTCTCGAAGAAACAATTATGGGTAGATAATGCCAAATTTATTCAACAAATGATGATTTGGGCGAATAGTTTGAAGCACAAACTTGTTAAATTGTGTGAAATTGATAAAAAAAAAAAATTAGTTCATGAGAGCCCGAAGACTCTATATTTTGGAATCTTGTTCTTAATCTACTTGTGTAACGACCCGAGATTATGATTCACGGGTTACGTTTTGAGGGATGAAACCCCTCGTTAGGATCTTACGCCCCGAGTACAGGTTGAAGGTTTGAAATTCTACTCTAACGTTTTCATGTAGGATTTCATACCCAAAATTCTAAGGGATCGTTGGAATCTCCAGGGAAGTCCGTTGTACATGTCGTAAGTCTAAGCGTGGGAAACCAGTAGTCATGAAAATAGCAGAATTAAGGTGTAATACAAGAGGGTACCATGGCAGAGCTGGATCATAACCAAATCAATAAGCGTATTTATCGAAATCTAATAGGCAATGTTAGTGGGGTTAGACCATTTCTTCACAATCGCCCAAGAGATTTCCCACATCATAGAAGCAAGGAATATTCATGATGCAAAACAAACCTAAAAAAATATGTATGCAGGGCGGTTTCAGATCGAAGTCCTACGCAATATAATCCCAAACAAGCAGACACATACACACGTTAGTCCTAATAAAGATGCTTCGAGATGCAAGGTGAAATATTAACACACCAACATGCTCCTAAGATCAAGTGCATAAATATAATAAGGCATTAACACAGAATACCAAGTGGTATATCCCACTACCTAACCACCGCCCCCCTTTCCGATAGGGCTGAGACTGGCCAGCTCGTGAATGCATTCCTTTCCATAATTGCATGCTTTTTATCCAATCATGAATGTGGACTTAAAAGAGAAAAAGAATAATATAATGCGAAAGATAAAATAAATTAGAGCGGTAAGTAAAGTGGTAATTAAGACTCGACGACTCAGGATGAACCCGATGAGACTGGGCCATTCTATGACCCTAGCAAAGACTCTAGATACTTCATAGATAACAGTCGTTCTACTTACATACGCATAAAGAAGTAGAATGCTCAACGGTAAATGCAACCTAGCATGGTACTACATGACATGTTGATTATGAATGCAAGCACCTAGTATGCACATGGCTACAAGCAGTGAGTTCTTTTACGAATCTGAGTAAGCTCATATAGGAACTTACATGACTATGCAGAACAACATAATAGAAGGTTTTCCATACATCAATCATAATCACATGTTTCACTTAGATACATATCAGAACACATACATAGGTCTACGTCTAATCATTCAAGCACGCAAAGCATACATCATTCAACGAGAATAACAACCATATCACAACCGTCGTTCCATCAAGCTCAACCATTTACCACATTGCCACATTCTGCAAGGCCACATCATTCTCATCATTCCATTCAGCCACGTTCATGTATTCGCCACAATATATGCGCAATAATAATTCACATGTCACATATTTCAACAGATCATCACATTCATCA
Organism: Persicaria tinctoria; assembly: GCA_037127255.1. Classification (NCBI taxonomy): domain Eukaryota; kingdom Viridiplantae; phylum Streptophyta; class Magnoliopsida; order Caryophyllales; family Polygonaceae; genus Persicaria; species Persicaria tinctoria. The sequence continues at coordinate 21,787,061 of JBANSL010000004.1, read as the reverse complement.
TATTCATAATCATATATCAATATATCACATAACTCGAGTTCATCATATCATCATAGTTCATAAGTTATAAGACAAACGATATATAACTTAACATTTCATCATGCCGTTAGTCATTCATACATGCAATTAGTCAACACAATGATGCTATTAGTCAATCAATCATATCATCATGCTAGTTAGTCATCGATCAAATCAAATTCCCAAGTTAGTCCCGAAACCGCTTCAAAATCCGAATCAACTAGTTAGAAATTCTGCCCTTTTGAAAATGCTCGACAAATTCCTTTTTCGATTTAAATTCCGATAATACCTTTTTAAATCTCCAAGTCTCATAATATTTTATTTGTCTTAAATTACTACAATATTATATCTTTAAATCATAATAATAATATTTTATATTTTAAACCCCCATATTTTACAAGGCCATTATTTATTTTCAAATGCTCTTAATAATTATTTTATGTTTCGGCTAGATACACTGCAAATCCGCACGTTGTTAAGGACGTGCATGCACGTCGAAAGTGTTGCACGTCCAAAGAAACGTGTAAATATGCACATCCATTTCGAAGTGCATGCCCGTCATCTAAATTCAAAGTCGACGTGCCCCTTCGTCTCCATTCGTCCCATATTCCATGGAGAGAGAGAGAGAGAGTGCTGAAGGTTTCGGGTGCCGGCGACGAGAGAGAGCCACAGAGAGAGAGAGAGAGGAGCCACAGTGCTAGTGGAGGCGAAGGTGGTGCCGATGGAGGTGGTGCAGATGGAGGGTGGTGGTGGTGGTGCGCTGGCGGAGACGGCGGAGGGTTGTGGTGGTGGTGGAGCAGTGGCGCAGGAGGCAGTGGAGGAGGCGGTGGCGATGAAGGTAGTGGCGGAGGCGGCGGTTCCGGTGGTGGAGGAGGCGGTTCTGGTGGAGGAGCCCCTATTACTGCCGCGGAAGCGGCGTAACATGGAGGTGTCTCCTCTCCCGATCCCACCGGTATGTTATTTGAATTATTTATTTTATTTGATTTAGTTTTATAGTTTTATAATATAGTTTGATAGATTATAATATAGTTTTATAATATAGTTTGATAGATTATAATATAGTTTTATAATATAATTTGATAGATTATAATATAGTTTGATTTGTTATATGTTTATAGTTTATAGTTTCATGGTTTGATAGTTTCATAATTTGTTATACAGTTTGATAGATTATAATATAGATTTATAATATAGTATATAATTTTTATGGTTTTATAGTATATAGTTTTTATAGTTTATAATATAATTTGATATATTCAATTATAGTTTGTACAAAAATTACAAACAACATTAAAATACATTAAAATAAAATACATTAAAATATATTAAAATATATTAAAATACATAGAAATACATTAAAATTCTAAGACAATAAAAAACATTAAAAGCGATGCTAATATATATTAAAATATATTAAAAGACATTAAAATATATTAAAATACATCAAAAGACTTTAGAATAACATTAAAAGTCATTAAAAAACATTAAAATATATTCAAATACATTCAATTAAAAAACATTAAAATTTATTAAAATATATTAAATTACATTAAAATATATTGAAGAGACATTAATAGGCAACTAGATCAAATGAATTAGCATATAGAAAGTAACAGGTTCTTAAAATTTCATAATAACAGACAGGGAGGCTTTTGAGGGGGGTTGGTACCCTCAGGCCAGTTAGGTTCGGCGATCGGGCAGCGGTCAGTCAGATTGGGGAGGAGACGGTACCCCATGATATTCACGATGAAACACATACAGTAGTTGATCTGTTGATATTCACGATCAGACACCAACAGTCGATGGGGACTCCCTCGGCCGAGGAGGATGACAGCTTCTGCAGGGGGTCTGCCAGATTTTGATCCTTCTGGTGATCCGACGGAGGGGCAACAACCGTCTTTGGAGCCCACCGATGTACTAAGCAGTTATGTCACTGATGTAGTTGTGGGTCGACGGGCCGACATGGGTAGACCGCCTGCTCGTCTGCTACCCCCCCCCCCCCACCACCACCATCCCCGAGGTATCTACTTCAGGCGTCGACGAGGCTTCTACTTCCGCCACCCAGGACGCTTAGGCTTCGACCTCCCCCACACCAGCGGCGATCTCTTTGGCTTCTGCGGATGACAGGATCCCTGACATCGTAGAGGAGGTCGACGATGGGCAGGAGGGGCGGGTTGAGGGTCAGGGGGGCCCACAAGAAGGGACATGAGGGGCGGGTTGAGGGTCAGGAGGCCCACAGAAGGGGGGCCAGCAGGAGGCCGCTCCCATCCCTGCGCAGGCTGCCTCACCGGCTGCGCAGGTCGACCCATTCTTACCGCCGGGTGATCTACTGGTGTCTTACAAGCATCACCGAGCGTACCGGGTGTGGAGGGAGCCGACTATGGATCTTCCACTGTTTAAGTTCCACCATTGGGCGACTCACCTGCTGTCGTTTGACCCGTACATATTCGAGGGCCCGGAGCCCTCCATTGGGAGGGTGTGGACGAGTTCACGGCCATCCCGCAGCTGAGGGTCCTCCATTGGGAGGGTGTGGACGAGTTCACGACCACTGCGTTCCTGGAGCATTGGCACCCGGAGACCATCTCCTTCCACTTTCCATGGGGCGAGATCACCATCACGCTGCACGACGTTCCTTGCCTCCTAGGGCTTCCGATTGAGGGTCTGTCGTGTCTATCACATCTGGCCCCGACGGCGCTGATCCACACGGTCGCTGAGTACTACTAGTTGACCCCACATGCCGTGACCTCATACAGACACGCTGGCAGCCCTCCCGTTACGTGGTTGGTGCGGCAATGGATCGCGAGACACGTGCCGCTTGTCGACCTCGCCCCCGCTGATGACCCCGAGGCCGGAGGTGATCCTGAGCAAATTAGGTTGCGCACGCATACGGGAGGGGGGCAACCACAGGATGACCCTACACAACGTCGGTTTCTCCACCTTGGTTACCTAGTCACTGTTGTCGTCGCGACTCTGTTTGTGGACAAGTCGCATAGCCGGATCCCATGGATGATTTTCGGCCTTGCATGGGCTGCAGGTGCCCTTGCATGTCTCTACAGGGGCCTAGGCGAGGCTACCCGATCAGGTGCAAAGGGTATAGATAGCTGCACGCCGCTTCTACAAGTACCAGTTCACGGACTTGTTTGTATTATAGTTCAGTAATATTTATATTATATTATGTCAAAGGTTAGATATGGGCCTACTTCCCTCGCTTCCAAGGCGATCGGTCCATCGATCCGGCTAGGATGGCCGATCGACGCTGGTATGAGAAGTTCATCCCTTCGAAGGCGGCCATCCGCTCGAAAGAAGAGGCCAAGCTGGCGAAGGTTAAGAAGATGCGGGACGAGTTCGATCGCCCTACCATCGCTGATGTATGTCTTCGAGGCTCTAACTATATTACATATATTTCGTAAATGTGAATTACGCCTGATTTTTTTTATTATAGGTGGAGGGGATGCCCTTTGGGTGTGATTTGGACTTCGATGGCAAGTATCGGCAGTCCATCTATCGGGGCACCATCATATTCTCCGGGGAGGAGGAGCCATATATGTTCGATAGGTGCCTTCGGCAGTTCAGACGAGTCCAGGGGGCCCCGCTGGCCGTCATCGAGCCGAGTCAGGTCACCCGCGACGCCACCTTGAAGCCCAAGTACGTCGCCGTGTTTGACAGCGCGCACGACAGGTGGCAGGACTTGGAGGACGAGAGTCGCTGCTACCGGCTGGCTAATCACAAACGCACTAGCGAGGACTGTCAGGCCGACGTCACTGTTGATCACCTAGCTTGGTACGCCTCGCAGAGCCGGCCGTACGTGCTGCCCACCACGCCACCCCATCCGGACCCTCCGGCGCCCGTCCATCCGATCACCCTGGATCCATGGGTGGACCTTCCTCAACCTCCAGCCATCCCCCTGGAGGTAGCGGCCCGGATGCGGGAGATAGAGGGCTATATCCGGGCCCTGACTACCGACCCTCGCATTAAGCAGATTTTAGACGAGGTTTCTGAGATTTTGGACGAGGTTGTACGCCATCCACCTAGACATTGATGTACATGTATATTTTTACAGCTTTTGCATTATCTATCTTTATATTATACTTTTATGTTACGACTTTTGTATCTATCTCTATATTTCTATCTTGAGTAGATCATCAACAAAATGGCTAATCTAGACTCCTCTCATTTCTTCTGAGTCATATTAAATGAAAACGTCATGAGGGAAAACAAAAACGTCAAGAACGAAAACGAAAATGTTAAGAATGAAAACATTAGAGAAGGGTAGTTAGGGTTTAGGGTTGGCTAGGGCTAGGGAGGGTTTGTCCGACATATTTGGGTTGGGGTTTGCACGTCGTTAAGGGCGTGCATATTATGCATGTCCTTAACGACGTGCAATCCTAGTGTTCTTTTGACGCCTAACTGCCTATTTGAAGTGGAGCGGAATAGCTTTAATCCGCATCCTCCAAAACAAAACAAAGTCCCACATAGTTCGATACGGTCGAGTCGCAAGACAATCGTCGTCTCCATGTTTGCCAGGTACAGTTACATTTCTTATAGTGAATGTATTTCGTATTCCTTGCATTTTGTTTATATTTCCACTAATTTTATTACAGTTTCGAGACTTCACCTCCGAGTTCTTGGACCCAAGGGTTTGGAATGACCGTAACAAAATGGTTACGCATTTCAAGGACTTGGGTCGGAGACACTGCATGATTTTAGTAATCAAGCGGTCTTGGACGGGGGCGTCGAACGGTCCAGGCGGGGTTCTTCTTACTTGCGAGCAGTATGGGGAGTACCGACCACGCTGGAGGAACCTCCGAAGCATGCAATCGAAGATAAACGGTTGTCCATTCTCTCTACACGGGCACGAAGCTCCGCTGGGTCACTAGGTTATGACTATAACCCATGGTGTTCATAACCACGGGCTTCCCACAAGCTTGAAGGGTCACGCCATCACCGGACAGATGACAGAGGGGGAAAAGAAGATGGCTAGGTGGATGAAGGAAATTGGTACTCCTCCAAAAGCCATTAGGTACGGATTGAGGCAGTTAGATGAGACAAGCATCACGTAATCGCGTTCCCTTACCAACACGCTCAACATGATGGTTGCCGAAGAAAGGGCTAGTCGGACGATGACCCAAGATACACTGCATCGTCTGCAGGAAAGAGGGTACTACTACGAGTTCAGACGACATCCGGATGACAACAACGTCTTGAGCGACCTCTTCCTAGCGCATCCTGACGGGATACAACTACTCCGAAGGTCCCATTAAGTCATCGTATTGGATAGCACGTACAAAACAAATGCGTAAGTTATTTAATTACGATTACATTATTGCACATATAGCCAATTATAAAGTATTGTACACATAACATTTTACACTTGCAGATATGGGATTCCATTGTGCGAGGTGGTCGGGTTCACACCCTCAGGCAATACTTACTACATCGCCTATGCCTTCATTCCCAGGTGTGGTGGCGTATTTAGAGGTGGTGTGGGATTCCATTGTGCAAGGTGGTCGTAGGAATCATTCAACCGCCGTCGTCGGGCGCTACACGCTGCATGACACCCCTTCCCAGGTGTGGTGGCGTATTTAGATGCGGTGTGGCTTTCGTATATCAGGAACATCGTACGATGCTACGTAGATAATGTCTTCCATCTCGGCACCCGTACGACAAACATGTACACCTTACTTCATATCTCCCATTACAATATGATATGACATCAAACATTTAGTGGTATGCACTTCAATGTATATAGAGTTGAGGGTCAACACAAGGTTCTGAAGGAGGCACTGCACTCATCGACTAGTGACTTTCGCATCGTGATCGATGCAATCCATAGAGTCAACGATTCTCAATTGCATGAGCTGCAGACTGCTTTGGAGATTGACCGCTTCAAATGGCCAACAACGGCGTATAAATTTAACCTTTTTGATGAGGTAAAAACTTTAATCTCCAAAAAGTGCTTCGATTATCTATACAAGATCTGGCAGGATGTCGTAAACCAAAACATTCCTCCAGAATGCACGAACCGACATTGGAGGGTTTGTTACGGGATCCCTTGTGTCCATGAGATTCAGGCATACGTGAGTTCCGATACTCCGATACCCGCCGAGGACATCCACCCGTTCTGGATGGATTTGTCATGGACTGACATCGACGACACCCCACTGTCGTATGAGCTGTCATCTTCATACACGGCTTCCAATGATGTATGCGACGATGAGCTCCACCCATCCTAATCTGCAAGCGTCCTAAGGAAAGGGAGGCATCGGGGGTCGAGGAATGCATGCAAAACCAACCCGTTGTCATACGAGGAGTTAAGGGAAAGATTTGAGAAAGAAGAAGAACGTGCTGCTCGAAATTCTGCTCCACATCGTCCACAAGCGAGCTCAGCTTGACGTGGACTTGATGATGTGTTCGGAGGGTTCAACTGGGTTCAAAACAAACGTTGATCCCTTCTTGCTCGGTCATATTGAGGGTGTGAGGGACACTATTGGAGATGGTCATTGTGGCTATTCTGCTTTGGCGTCATTGACATCACTGATCGGCGAGTCTGCTTTCCCGGAACTCAAAACGTTATTATGCAATAATCACTTGGAGGATCACGCCCATCTCTACGCCGGTTGTTATATGGGAGGGTACCCATTCCAGTAGTTCGTCGACTACCACAGATGGGCGGGACCTGTGCATGGTGATAGGAGACGGTGGATAGAGCTACCCATCATGGGTTTAGTATTTGCAACGGTATATGAGATTCCTCTCGTTGTCCTAGCTTGGCATCATCCGTTCACATATCTCTCCATGACCTCGCCGACACCTGCTAACAACCCTCAATCAGCAACCCTTGGTTTAACCTGCATCGGAAACCGAGACCATTTTTCCGCGGTATGACTTCAAACATCTTATTTTATTACCTATTATTGCTTTTCATCTATATGTCAATACTCTAACTCTAATTTTCCGTTCTCATAGATCTGGTTGCGTCCTAACGCTCATATTCCGCCGCTTGCGCCAAAATGGGTCACACATCATCAACCGAGCGTCGAAGGATAGGATGCTCCATTTCAAGCCCAGTTTGAGAGATTTCGAGCCTTACGTGTCGAGTCCGGTCGCCCTTTACACTTTTCCTAGATGTTATTCCACCAGTTTATTACAATTATGGATGTAAACCTTTTTTTACCGTTCCTTGTAACATTATTCGCATATTATCCGAATGAAAACCTTAACAATTATTGCTTGCCATTTAATTAGACCCTAAATCCTTAGACTCCACTAGTTAAACCCTTCAATTTCTTTCAATTAACGCTAAAAAACCCTCGAAAAACCCTAAACCATAAACCCTAAACCCTAAACGCGAAACCCTAACTAGGGTATGCACGTTAATTTCGACGTGTAAACCCTAGTTTGCTAGTCGACGTACACAGTTCCACACTTGCACGTTGTTAGCGACGTGCTTGCACGTAAATAAGGACGTGCAAATCCTTAACTACAATTTGCGGTGTATCTAACAAGACCCTTATTTTATCAAAATAATCCAACCACTTTATTTGATATAAATCCGGCCTCTTTAAATTTACCAAAACCTCGATTATTTAACAAAACACCAAAATCTAGCCCTTTTGTAAAACTCCCAAAAATCGAATCCCATATGAAAACATAGGCCCAAATATTTTCTGAAAAACTAGGGCCAACCCCCAACCCATTATTCTCCTTAAAATTTGACCATTTTTGTTGACCAAACCGAACCGGTTTTACATTAAAAAAACCGAACCGAACCCTTTTTGAAAAAACAAAAAGAAACCGGCCAAGTGAGCATTGTTCATCTTCCTTCCTTGAAGCTCTCTATTCGAAAATCAGTAAGAGGAAAGAGGGAGCTTGGCCGGCTTCGACTCCGACCACCCATCCCGAATATCGATACCGACACACACTCACGGGAACAAGAAAGGAAAGAGGAGGGAGGAAGGAAGAAGCTCACCCAAGGCGCGGTTCGACGATCGCTGGAAGCTCGAATCTGCTCGTCGGAAGCTCGGGGAGGCGCGTTGGAGGTGGATTCCCCTCAAAGATGGCATAGGGGGAGTGGATAGAGGTTTAAGATCCCCCTTTACGGTGTTTAGAGGTCAAAGAAAGAGAATGAAGGGAGAATCGAGCCTTACCGCTCTTGAACCGGCGAACAGGGGAAGAGGGGGAGGAATGTGGCGGCTCCGGCTCTGCTGGCTGCTGCTGTCAAATTCGGACGCCACGGGAGGCGGATTCTGACCTCTTTTGCTGCTTGACGGAAGGAGAGAGAGAGAGAGGAGGAGTTGCTAGAGGGTGGCTCCGAAAACAGGGGGAGCGGATGGGCTCGGTGGTGCTCGGAAATCAGAAGGTGGTGGTGGATACTGGTGGTAGCGATGGTGGTGCTCGGAACGGAGGCGGGGGCTGGTGCTCAGTGGTGGTGAAGCAATGAGCAATGAGGGGGAAATGTTCTTCCTTCCTATCGGCACTCAAATGGGAGAAAGGTGTTTGTGTTTGGTTTTGAATTAAGAAGGGAAATGGGGATATTGGGCAGTCTCTCTGATTTTTGTAGAGTAGGCAAGGTTGCAGACTTGCAGCTGTCCTTGGTTGTTCATAGAGGAGAAAGGAGTTGTAATTGGTTGGCCTTTGGTCAAAATTGCAGGGTTTGTTTGGTTTCCACCTAAAGGGGAATAAAAAAAAAAGGGAGGGAGTGAAAGAAGATAGAGGATTTTGCCAAATAGGGGGAGATAAGTTCGAATTGGTCAAATATGGGGACCAAGGCTGTGTTCGGATGCACTAGATTAGGGGATTTGGAGATGGCAGCATATTAAAAAAAACACAATCTCCTGGGAGAAGTGTTCGGCTGCTCCATATTAAGGAGATTTTAGGAGATGAAAAAAGGAAGAATCTGAAATCTAGGGGGGAGAAGATTATTGAAATTTGGATATCCTATGATTCGATATTTTTGCCCCTTCTTTCAATTCCACGCGTTTCTTCAGATCTGGAGGACACCCTGCATCGCCGTTTCCTATTGCCATCTTCTCCCAAATTCAAGGTCTAGGGTTCACATAAATGGGTTGATTCGAACTCGAAATTGTCGAATCGAAGTCCAAGATGGCTGCGAGGTAGGTGTCATGACGCTGTTGAAGTCATTGTTACCGCCGTCTGGGGCGCCGACGGGGACGACACCGCCTTGGCCGAAGGCGAACTGAATACAAAGGGAAAAGGGGTTAGGGGGTTATAAAATGTGGGGGTATATGGGTCATTTTGCAGCTTTGAAATACAATACAATATTTTGCCAACCAAACACCTTTTCGAGAATTCTGGCCAAATAAATCTCCATCTCCTTACATCTATAGAAATCCCATTAATCTACACAACCTATTTTCATCTCTTAACACCTACAAAAATCCCAATAATCTCCACAATCTCAATCTGCAGCCAAACACAACCCAAGTGTAGAGATTTGATAGGAATTGGTGATATGAGACGGAAATTGTGGTCCCGAAGTCGGAAATTTGAATTTTCGATGATTGGTTTCCCGAATTTTGCTTTCTCGATCAATTAGATTTTTTTAATCCTAAATAGAAATGTCGCCATCTGAAGGAATTTTTGAATGTCGAGGTGAAAGACGGAATCGATCTTTAATGTGAAAATTGGACCGGAATCCGCTTTAGGAGTCTTAAAATCCGAGTTAGAGAGTTTTTCCGCTAAATCTCGCTTTAAAATTCATTTTGATCTTATTTTTTCCGAGAAATTAGAATTTAAAAATCCAAGCATTTACATCATCCACCTCTAAAAACAAGTCTCGTCCCCGAGACTAAAACCAAAACAAAGGAGGGGACGAAGTTGGAATAGGTGAGCCGAATGACCATTCCATTGATCTCGTACGTGCCTCATAAGTGCCCCTATGATATTCTCACAGTATCGTCATCACGAATATAATATCCCCGATAGGTCATAGCGAGAGTGTGATATGGCCCCTTACCACATCTTTATCCCGACTTCTCGGTTATATCATACTCGAAAAGCTTTACAACATCTCCACTAGATCTTAGCAAGCAGTCTATAAGAGCCCCTATAAAATGCATGTATCCACTTCGATTGTGGGGCGTCATAATGCAAGCTCTGTTGGAAAGTTTCAAGGGTAATCTCAATTCAAAAATATTTAGTTGTTGTAAGGAGGAAATCGAGTATGAAATATAATGAAATAGATTAAAGTAAAGCAAACCAGATTTCGTCCCTTGCAAATGATTACAAGACTTCCTCCCGATGCAGTAGTGGGAAGTCAGGATCGATCCACGAGGAAGCGTGTCAGCGGATCCTAGGCAGCGGAGAAATCTCGACTAGGGTTAGTCGACAGAAGATCGGACAGTCGAACAGCGCAGCAGCAAGTACATGCGTTTTGGTCGAGATCGAGCAGAGGGTCCTCGAGATTGAGTAAAATTTATCGACGTCGGGTTGGCTTTGTCGAACACCTGCACACAGAAGCTACTCGAGATCGAGGAGTGCTAGTCGATCTCGAGGAAAGCAGAAAACTAAAACGAAACAAAGTAAATGCAAAGGCTTTGGGATTCGAACTAAACTGTATGTAAAAGACTTCCAAGATTGGGGTTTGCAACAATGATAACCAAGCATGCATAAGGCAGAAATAAACAGATAATCATGTGAATCGCATCCAAGGACTAAGCTTTCGCCTTTTCCAACAATTAGACAACTCTTTCAAGAAACCCTAATTGTCTCTACTGATTTTATGTTTATAATCCAAGTTGTTAGCATGGACCTCCATTAGATGGGTAATAAACACATAACAAGTAGTAGATGCTCAAAACATGATAAAAGTCGGATTTTTACCTCAAACACGCATGGCTATCATCGGGCTCGCCCCAACCCTAGAAGTGGGTGGACTACTCGCGCTTCATCGCAACCTCAGACATTGATTGATGAAAAGAAACTAATTGCATTAAATCAAATAGAGCTTACAACCAAATGAAGCCAATTCCGCTCTCGCTTCACAACCTCCTCTTGGCCACTCACTCTCTCTCTCTACTACTCCTACTAATTGTTGTGTGATTGAATGAATAGAAATCATCCCCATGGGCTTTATTTATAGGCTTCTAAACCTCGCTATTCAAGGATAGAAACATAATTAAATCTAATAAAGGGAATTATATCAAAAAGTCTTCAAGTGGATAAATCTCTCTTCTTCATGATAGATGTTGATAGATTGGATAGAACCGACAATCTTCGGCTCCAAGGATTCCCACACCGAGTAGGACTTCCCAACGCGTTACGCGGCTTCTGGAAGCTTCCTCGATCTCGAGTAATTCTACTCGATCTCGAGTAACTCGGACGTCGACTTCAGTGGCTCGACGTCTCGGGTTGCTGGTCCTTGACGTGGCTCGGACGCTGGCTTCGGATGTTTGTCGATCTCGAGTAACTCGGACGTCGTCTTCAGTTTCTCGACAAGAGCTACTTGATAAGTGCAGGTCCCTAGACATGGGTTGTCGAGATCGACTAGGGTTAGTCGACATCGAGTTGGCTTAAGCTTCCGTCCTTGCTTCTTGGTTTTCTCCCAAAATGACTCCATATTCTGCAATATTAAACCGAAACTTATGTAGATCTCCATTTTTGACAAATAAGCATATACTACATAAATTCGACATATTCCCAACCCAAAATATGCAAAATGTAAAGAATATGGAACTAAAATATTCATAAACACATGGCTACTTTAGAGACATCAAATCACCCCATACTTAGACTTGCTTGTCCTCAAGCAATAACCGAACAATAACCAAGACCTACAACACATCCTTCAAGTCTTCGCCCTTGTCAAAAGCAACATCTTAAGCAGTAGCAATCTAAGACAAGTGAATTTAATGTCATCACACATATATGAGCGATCCATAGGCATAGGTAATATAAATCCAACCTCATTGGAATAATGTGTTTACACTCAACTCTCAATGTGTTTAGGCTATGAAGATCAACTCTCAACTCAATTCTATATGCAATCTCATAAATATTGCAATTTAAATATGAATCCACTTCGCAACCAATTATGCAAATGCAACAAGAATTATTAGGAGGACTTCGCTCAATAGAAGTCTTCAAAGAAGATTCCATTCGGCGGGGTTGTAATGGGGCTTGGTAAGAAAGATAAGGGTGTGGAATTATTTGGCTATGTGGTGCTTACTAAAATTCGGGAATCAAGACTCCTAAATTTCCAACACAACTCAACCAAACCATAACTCTTAATCATATGCATCAACCAAACTCTCCAATTTATCTCAATGAAGTATGTAACCTTTCAAACTCCCTTAACCTTCTCCTAAGTATGTATCTTGCGAATAATGAAAGAAATAAGGTAAATTTGGCTCATGCACTTTATTCACAAACATATATACATTTTCTCTTCTTTTTTCGATTTTTTGTTTTGAACGAAGATAAAATAAAACTAATGGTGCATTTATAAGGTGAGCCAAAAACCCTTTTACATACTATGTATAGCAAGATAAAAATATAAAACCAACCCGTATCTCAAATACTTCAAAAATCCTTCTTGCTTGAATTGAAACACAAGCTCATTCCTTCCGCAAATCATTATTCCAACCAACTCTAAGTCTTAATTCCCAAATGGGGGTCAGGCTCAATTTGGCTAAGGATAATTTTGTGGAGTTTATAATAAAAGTCTCAGGCTAATGTTCTGGCTTCAAGCAGGGATAATGCAGGGTAGGTAAAGAGAGGATAAAATTGGCTTAAAAGGTGCCTCCATCATTTAATTCTCATTAACATAAACATATAACTGCATTGACTTTGAATAACTATTACAACATTTAAAGATACATAGGAAGAGTAAATACACTCAAGAAAGCAGAGGTATTTTTTTTTATGTTTTCCCTATAAGGCCAAAATTCTCACTAGTACAATTTTTGTTGGATTTTAACCTTTAGCTTAGGATCATATGTGCTCAATTTCATCACAAGTTCACAATCCACATAAAAACAATTTCAAGCACTTAGGCTAAACCTTCCAAACATGCCGTAGGATTTACATGATCAAGTAAATTATTATTCATCATCATAGGACATCTAAGTTAGGGTATAAAAACTAAGACAATGCAAAAAATTTAAACATGCATATTTTTTTTCTTTTTTCGACATTTTCCATATATTTTTTTTATGCAACAAAAACAAGACTACAGTATGACAAAAGATTAAAAAGCATAAAATTTAAACATGAATGCATACCATAAAAATTAAAATTTAATTAAAATTTCACCATGTAAAACCAAAAGCAAGACTAAAACATAAAGTAGTGATAATAAGCCCTTCCCCCATCCCATACTTAAAATATACAGTGTCCCCACTGTATAAAAATCAAAAAACAAGAGTAAAGGGAGGGACTCACAGAATAACACATGGAGGAGGAAAACAGTGCGGGTCGAGTAACTGGCTTGTCGATATCGAGTACCCTACTCGACATCGAGTAGCTTTGTCTGCGTCCAGTGGATCTCTGAAGTCGAGGAGCTTCTGGGCTTGTCGATATCGAGGAGTTTCTTGGCTGCTCATCGTTGTCGTTGTCGACTTGGCCTTCGTCGATTCTGACTGTTTTTCAGGGACTTCTTATTCCACTTTTTGCGATCCTTATATGCTCGCCGACCTAAAAGTGTTAGATTGCACACTAGACTATCCACATGAAGTATTCTAAAAGACAAAGAAAAACCAAAACCAAAAACAAAAACCAAAAAGTTCAAAAGTCCCAAAATTCATAAAGTTTTATATACATGCTCTAGATTTTAGAGTCGCTAGGCCGACTTCTCCGTTTGCGCTCAAGGACCATTAGTGTGGGGCCCGCTCATGCTTGGCCCTTCTCCTGGATCATCTAGGTCCTGATGGTAGTATGCAAGCTCAGCTGACAGATGGTTGCTTGCATCATCTCCCTTCTCTTTCTTCTTTTTCCTTCCAGCTCTTAATTTCCGCAGATTCTCTCGCCACAGGGCCATACCTCCCCTTAAATTATTGATAAATTTCTTTATGGACTGAGGGCGAGTAGAATTCATACATGAACTTACCTTTTCGGACCCAAAACAGAAATATTCGGGTTTGGGGTTAGTCGATGTCGAGTACGGCTGGTCGACAACGAGTACAGGGACCCCATACTTAGGATCTTGGCAAGTCTGTGGCTCAGCAGAGGAAGTCGATGTCGACGAGTCTTGCTCGAGATCGAGGAACATCTTTGTCGAGATCTAGTTACCTTTGTCGATCTCGAGTTGGCTTCTGGTGTCTTCCTCCGTTGTTTTCTTGGTCCCGTGGTTGCTGATGCTCTTTACCTCCAGCCATGAAGTTTCCTCCTTTGCAGAGCCAAAAGAGAAATCTAAAACCTCATCGCCTATGTTAAAGGTGAGCGATCGATTCTTAACACTAATCTTGGCATCTGCAGTAGCTAAGAATGGTCTACCAAGAATAATAGGGCTAGTAGGATCTTCAACACAGTCTATAATAAGGAAATCTGCTGGAACAAAGAATTTACCAACCTGGACGGGGACATTTTCAACTATACCTGTAGGGATGACCACTGTATTGTTTGCCATGTATAGTTTAGCATCCACAGGCTCTATGCATCCTATATTTACCTTCCGCGAGATTGATAAGGGCATGATGCTCACACTTGCCCCTAAATCACACAGAGACTTATATTTATATTGTCCAAAACCCACATCAACAGAGAACTTACCAGGGTTAGGTCTCTTTTCAAGGAAGTGGAGTACTTTGCATTCGACTGCGATCTATGAGATGGGTCGCTTCTTGCTCAAGATTTCCTTTAGAAATTTGACATATCGAGGCATCTCTTGCAGGGCTTCTGTAAAAGGAATAGAGACGTTCAGTTCTTGCAGCATATTCACAAAATGGTTAAACCTACATGTAGAGGGATCTTTCTATGCTTTAGAAGGGAAAGACAATGGCTTTTTCTGCTTTGGAGCCAGATCAGACGTCGGAGGTGTTGCAGAGTCGTCCACCTCGGCTTGTTTTTCCTCGATCTCGACCAGGGTGTCCTTGAGATCGACTTGGGTTGTCGACTTCAAATTGCTGGGTTGTGCAGTGGAGTATGAGCTCGGCTTCTGGTCTATGTCGAGCAGGTTTTTGTCGAGATCGAGTAGTGGCTCCTCGACATCGAGTTGCTTCTTTTCTTTGTCGAGTTGCTGCTCTGCCTTGTCTTGATGTTTCCCGACCTTTGGCTCGTGTAATTGATGCCCACTTCTGAGTTTGATAGCTGCGACATGCCCGATCTTCCCTTTAGGATTTGGTTCTGTTTGCCCAGGGAGCTGTTCGGATAGTCGTGGGATCTGTGCAGCGATTTGACCCATCTGAGTCTCTATCCCCTTTTTCCAGATGTCCAGTTCTCCAAATTTTGTAGTGATGTTCTGGAACTGGTTGTTAATGGTGCCTTTATTTAGACTCATCTCCTCAAGGATCAGCTGCAGATCGTCCTTCTTTTGATCCCTTTCTGGATGTCCTAGAGCTCTGTAGGGTGGGGGGTTCCAAGGGGGACCTTGGTTCCACTGTGGTTGATAAAACCTTTGATCTCCCATGTAGCGATTGGGACCCCCCAGCGTAGGCTACCTCTTCATGTGTCTCTGCCATCATGGCTTGCTCAGTGTGTGGACACTCAGTAGTGGTGTGCCGCTGTGATCCGCATTCGATGCAAGGCTAATTGACAGACAGATATATGACTTGCTTGAGGAGCTTGCGATTCTAGTCTCTGTATAACTGCTCCATGAGATCCGGGTCAATCTCCTTTGCTGGCTCATAGAGTGGCATAGATGGTGCTGGCCTGGCATAGGAGTTGTCCTCATAGTTGGCAGTAGACCCATATTTGTTGTCATAATTGGTGAGCTTGTCTAGCACACCCCAGGCGTCAATTGGTGGTATCGTCAGATACTCATAGCGAGTATACTAGTTGATTCTGTCCTTAGTGACTTGGTCAAGAGAGTTGAAGAAGATCTCCTGAATGACGTAGGGTGGCTGTCCATGAGTAGGGCAAGATCGCAACAGTTCTTTGTAGCGTTCTCATGCCTTTGCTAGCGGCTCCCCAGGCTTCTGTTTGAAAGCGGTGATTTTCTAGCGGAGAAGTGTTGTTTTGGCGGGAGGGAAGAATTTGTTTAGAAACTGCTGCTCTACTTGGGCCCATGTTGTGAGAGATCTTGGTTTCAGCCCTTCAAGCCATTTCAGTGCAGGTCCAGCGAGAGACCAGCGAAAAGCCTTCATCTTGATATATTCCAAAGTTGTACCTTCATCAAGAGTAGGGCACATTCCAGAAAAGTTGGTAATATGCTCAAGAGGACACTCATTAAATTTGCCATAAAAAGCATTATTTTTAAGTTTTATAAGAAATTGAGTGCGAATTTCTTAAGAGTTTTCAGGGATTAGAATCGCCGATTCAGGCACGACGAGAGTTGGATGCATATAATCCTCTACAGTGGTTGGATACTGGGCAAGCTCAGCTTCTGCTTATTCCCTTGCTGTTTTCTCAGCGGCGATAAATCTCTATTCTTCATGATAGATGTTGATAGATCGGATAGAACCGGCAATCTTCGGCTCCAAGGATTCCCACACAGAGTAGGACTGCCCAACGCGTTACGCGGCTTCTTGAAGCTTTCTCGATCTCGAGTAATTCTACTCGATCTCGAGTAACTCGGACGTCGACTTCAGTGGCTCGGCGTCTCGGGTTGCTGGTCCTCAACGTGGCTCGGACGCTGGCTTCGGATGTTTGTCGATCTCGAGTAACTTCCTCGATCTCGAGTAGGGTGACCACATCGACTTTGCTGGCTTGGTCATGTCGGGTAGCTTTCTTAGACCTTGCTCGGACACAGGCTCACATATTTTGTCGACATTGAGGAAAGTCCTCGATCTTGAGGAAGGTGTTCGGGCGCCAGGTCGGGTAACTTCTCCTCGGTCTCCTCGGACAAGCTTTCCTCGACTCTGGGTGGTCTTTGGTGATTTGTCGATCTCGAGTTAATAAATCGATCTCGAGTAACATGGTGGAGTCAGGTTCTTCGTCTTCAGCTTCTCGACAAGGGCTACTCGATCAGTGAAGGTGCCTAGGCATGGGTTGTCGAGATCGACTAGGGTTAGTCGACATCGAATTGGCTTAAGCTTTCGTCCTGGCTTCTTGGTTTTCTCCCGAAATGACTTCATATTCTGCAATATTAAACCGAAACTTATGTAGATCTCCATTTCTGACAAATAAGCATATACTACATAAATTCAACATATTCCCAACCCGAAATATGCAAAATGTAAAGAATATGGAACTAAAATATGCATAAACACATGGCTACTTTAGAGACATCACTTCTCCTAATTGTTTGAATTACAGTCATTTACTTTTGCTTTCTTCAATCCGCTTTGATAAAAGACGGACCTTTTACACTCTTAAAACCCCCCCAAATTGGTTACTTTGATTAACAATGGAATCAAAATTGAGTTATAACTTTCCATGTGGATCGACCTCTTGCTTATTGCTATACTAGTTATGGGTTTGAGATTTACTTTGGCGGATCAACGACAAGTTTTCCATCCGTCAAATTTGGCGTAAAATTTGGCACTCGTGCTACTTACATATGTTGAAAGTTAGGTTATTGTAGTTAGACGGAGAGAGTTTTCATCAATAGTTAATCAGACTGCATGAGTACATTAACGATGTTTATTCATGTGGATATCAAGCTAGTATAAGGGAAGTGCTTCTATGCATCTTTGATGGCATGACTTCTGAGACACAAAGTCTTGCTGAGCGCATGAGTGATGGAGGTTTATTAGATATGGGACTCTCGGAGATGTGGGAATTTTTCTTCTACATGGATCATCAATGTGCGCAGAACGAGTCACTTCCTCCAGTATCTCAAATCGTTGAGACATCTGTTGCACCTCTTGAGGTCATGGTGGAAAATCACATTGAGAAGGTAGAGGAAGACCACACTCCATCTGACGAGATCATCCCAAGCTCCCCCATTGATGAATCTGATCTAGAGCCTACTACTGAGGCTACAGAGCAAGTAAAGGTTGTCTCCTGCACTAGAGAGAATATTGGTGGATACGTTGATCCATTTGACTGCTACTTTGACAAGCCATCAATAGAACTACATTGGTGGTATTACATACCTTCTATGGGTTGTCAAGCTCATGAATACAATAAGTTGAAACGATTCTTAAATGTATTAATATTTAGTTTCGATTTATTTGTATGTAGTGCATGTTTGTTTGTTAGTTGTGAACAAGAGTTTGACAGGTTGATGAGGGCTTAGACTATGTTTGATTAGTGTCTTGAACTTCAACATTATGTCGAGCCAACGACTTGAAACAAAGGCGTTTCTCGGGAGGCAACCTGAGGTATGTTTTTTTTTCCCTTTTTCCTTTTCCTTTTCATTCACCCGGATTATATTTGATTCACTTTTGTTGTCTTTACTGTTTCATTGAGGACAATGAAAACTATAACTGTGGGGGAGAGGAATTCTGTATATAGATGCATATAGGAGATCATATTTCAATTTCTGTATCATGTTTAATTTCTGTAATCATATATTAAATAATTTTGTTTATTTTTGTATATAAAAAAAATTCGAAAAAACCATAAATAAGCATGCATTGCATACATATGTGGTATTCAAATACCCATCTGGTTTAGTTTGTCCTCTAATTTAAATTTCAGGCATGATCATATAAATCCAATGGAGTTGTGGATGTTTTGGCCTTATCTAGATTTGATTTTTGTGGAACATGAGCTAGCAAATATAATTAAGCCTGTAAGATTAAGCTAAGGCATGATTGAAGTCCTAAAAACATGACATTGTGAGAATGTTTAACCTTATTTGAAATCTTTTACTCAATTGTGTGAATTACTCTCCTTGTGTTGCTACCTCTTTGCATTGATTGCAATATCTATTTTTAAAGACCGACTCACATGTTTGTTGCTTGTGGAGTTTATGTTTATATTTTGAGTATTTTGTTTGAATTTGTGCATATTTAGTGAATAAGGTGGCAATTGTTGATGCACTTAGTAACCGGATCTATGCATGACGCCCATGGGTATGATTCGCGCAAAAAGGTTTTGAAAACTATCCAGTAGAAAAGAAAGCTTGATCATTGAGTAACCAGGTTCATTCATGACACCCATGTTTGCAACTTGCGTCAAAATATGTTCAAGTGGACTTCATATTAGAAGGTTTTGGTGTTGATAGACAGGTGCCATTCATGACACCCATGTTTGTGCCTCGCCTAAAGAAAGCACCAAGACAAGAAAATAAATAGAAAGAAAAAAAAAAGAAAAAAAAACGAGAAAAAAAATGTCACATTTTGTTTATTTTCTTTATTGTGTCCCGCAAGTAATGACATTTCGGTGGAGATTTGGTGATATTTTGGTCAATGTCTATGAGCTTAGTGCATTTTGAATTGAGTTGAGAGTTGTACCTTAAAGCCTAAACACATGCGTGAAACACATATTTCTGGTGAGCTTGGAGGATGTCTACTTCTAACCTTTGATCACTGGAATACATGATATGACGTTTGTTTGCTTGGCTTATGTTTTCACTTGTTATGATGTTGCTTTTTGATGAGGTTGAAACTTGAAGGGATTTCCTATGAGAGGCGTTGATTCATGTTCATTCTATCATTGCTTGAGGACAAACAAAGGTTAAGTGTGGGGGAATTTGATAGCATGCATTTAGGTAGACATAATAGGTTGCATTTAGCTTAGTTAAGATGCATTTCATGGATTGATTAAGTACAATTTGCATATTTGCTCTCTCTGTTAGTGCAGTCGGAATCTACACACTTTTATTGATTATTTCAGGTAATCGTGGATCCGATGATGAGACAGGAGTTGTTAACGCATTAGATGAGAATGTCTAGTTGATCGGAGAAGCTGACATGAAGATCTCAAGAGGTCCTGAGAAGAAGAAGTTGACCTAAACGAAGAACAAGTCTGCAGAAGTTGTTGCCAGACATGCTGAACTTGTTTTGCACTTTCTGGAGGACTCGGTTGTCCGATTGACTATTATGGCCATGCGTTGCAAAGCTCTTTTAGAGAGTTACAACTTTAATGCTGACAAGAAGAGCAAATTCGGTATAGTGTTTCCGTGAAACGCCCCTGGTTGCGGCCGCAACGCGTGAAGCCAGCGCGACGCCGTTTGGGTTTAAGAAAACCCTAGTTTGTGTTGGATATTTTTGGTGGCCGACTTGGATCTTATATAAGGCCAAATTAAGTTATTTTTCAGTAACTTATATTCTATTCTTACGTTCATCAAACACTTGAGAGATTTGAGCGACGTCTTCCATGAGGAACTAAACTCTTCTATTCTGCCTGCAATTTGAAGCTTTATTTGGATTGATTGTGAGTTTCTAATTCTCGTTCCTTGTTTCCTATATTTGAATGCTTCAACTTCTTTGTGCTTGATTATTTATTATTTTGTTCTATTTTGTCTGGCCAACTCGTTAGATCAATTCAATCGCTAAGGTTTTTTAGATTCCTGATTGTGAACCTTAACATAAGTGGCAAACTTGTTCCTTTAGGGCTGATTGAACTAATTGAACAAGTAGAAAGTTGGATGTGTTGTTAAATCCCTCTTTACGGACTGCAAATACCTTGGTTAATCTCTGAACTTAAAGCTATCAATTGGGTTAAATCCTTCTTTAGGGACTGTTCGATTGATAACGGTTTCTAGGACTGATTGGACTAGTACCTATATTAGGTCCGGACAAGGGCTTTCATAATATACTTAATAGGATGAGAAGAAGTTACAAGGATCGCTTCAAACCAAATAAATTGGAAAATGGTAGGTAGAATTGTTTCTCCTAATTGTTTGAATTACAATCATTTACTTTTGTATTCTTCAATCCGCTTTGATAAAAGGCGAATCTTATACAATCTTAAAAACCCCCCAAATTGGTTACTTTGATTGACACTGGAATCAAACTTGAATTATAACTTTCCCTGTGGATCGACCTCTTGGTTATTTCTATACTAGTTATAGGTTTGAGATTTACTTTGGCGGATCAACGACAGGTTTTCCATCCGTCAAATTTGGCACTCGTGCTACTAACATATGTTGAAGGTTAGGTTATTGCAGTTAGACGGAGAGAGTTTTCATCAATACTTCATCAGACTGCAGAAGTACATTAACGATGTTTATTCATGGGGATATCAAGCTAGTATACGGGAAGTGCTTCTATGTATCTTTGATGGCATGACTTCTGAGACACAGAGTCTTGCTGAGCGCATGAGTGCTGGAGGTTTATTAGATATGGGACTGTTGGAGATGTGGGAATTTTTCTTCTACATGGATCATCAATGTGCGCAGAACGAGTCACTTCCTCCAGTATCTCAAATCGTTGAGACCTCTGTTGCACCTCTTGAGGTCATGGTGGGAAATCACATTGAGAAGGTAGAGGAAGACCACACTCCATCTAACAAGATCTTCCCTAGCTCCCCAATTGATGAATCTGATCTAGAGCCTACTACTGAGGCTACAGAGCAAGTAAAGGTTGTCTCCTGCACTAGAGATAATATTGGTGGATACGTTGATCCATTTGACTACTACTTTGAAAAGCCATCAATAGAACTATATTGGTGGTATTACATACCCTTTGTGGGTTGTCAAGCTCATGAATACGATAAGTTGAAACGATTCTTAAATGTATTAATATTTAGTTTCAATTTATTTGTATGTAGTGCATGTTTGTTTGTTAGTTGTGCACAGTGTTCTAAAAATCGCGCCTAGGCGCCGCCTAGGCACCGCCTGGGCGCTAGGCGGGAGGCCACCTAGGAATTTTTACGCCTAGGCGGGCCTCTAGGCGGATTTCCGCCTAGACACTGTCTTGTCCCGCCTAAGCGCCGCCTAGACCCCGCCTAGTCCCGCCTAGACCCCGCCTAATCCCGCCTAGCCCGACGATTATTCAATTTTAGCTTCTAGACATGTAAATAGCCGACTTAGGGTTTTTTTTATCCCATAAGTCGGGATGTACTTGCTTTTGAGTCGAATCTATGGTTTTAGATTTTATGAGGCTTAGAGTCGCTAGTCGGACACGTATTTTTGCGTTTATTCACTTTAGTGTTAGTTAAGGACCACAAATTTGGGTTTATAAGTGATATTATAGATTATTATTGCATTATATGAATTATTGATATGTGTTATGTGTTAAAATATAAAGAAACAATCATGTTTGTTCTGAGTCCGCCTAGGCACCGCCTAGGCGCTAGGCGGCTACCCACCGCCTAGCGCCTTTTAGAACATTGGTTGTGCACAAGAGTTTGACAGGTTGATGAGGGCTTTGACTATGTCTGATTATTGTCTTCAGCTTCAACATTATGTCGAGCCAACGACTTGAAACAAAGGCGCTTCTCGGGAGGCAACCCGAGGTAAGTTTTTTTTTCCTTTTTCCTTTTCCTTTTCCTTCACCCGGATTATATTTGATTCACTTTTGTTGTCTTTTCTGTTTCATTGAGGACAATGAAAACTATAAGTATGGGAGAGAGGAATTCTGTATATAGATGCATATAGGAGATCATATTTCAATTTCTGCATCATGTTTAATTTCTGTAATCATATTTTTATTAATTTTGTTTATTTTTGTATATAAAAAATAATTTTGAAAAAAAACAAAAATAAGCATGCATTGCATACATATGTGGTATTCAAATACCCATCTGGCTTAGTTTGTCCTCTAATTTAAATTTCAAGCATGATCATATAAATCTCATGGAGTTTTGGATGTTTTGGCCTTATCTAGATTTGATTTTTGTGGAACATGATCTAGCAAATATAATTGAGCATGTAAGATTAAGCTAAAGTATGATTGAAGTCCTAAAAACATGACCCTGTTAGAATGTTTAGCCTTATTTGAAATGTTTACCCTGTGAGAATATTTATCCTTATTTGAGTCGTCGAGTCGTAATTACCACTTTACTTACCACTCTAATTTATTTTATCTTTCGCATTATATTATTATTTTTCTCTTTTAAGTCCACATTCATGATTAGATAAAAAGCATGCAATTATGGAAAGGAATGCATTCACGAGGTGGCTAGTCTCCTCCCTATCGGAAAGGGGGGCGGTGGTTAGGTAGCGGGATATACCACTTGGTATTCTGTGTTAAGGCCTTATTATATTTATGCACTTGATCTTAGGAGAATGTTAGTGTGTTAATATTTTGCCTTGCATCTAGAAGCGTCTTTATTAGGAATAGCGTGTGTATGTGTCTGCTTGTTTGGAATTATATTGCGTAGGGCTTCGATCTGACACCGCCCTGTATACATATTTTTTTAGGTATGTTTTGCATAATGATTGTTCCTTGCTTCTGTGATGTGGGAAATCTCTTGGGCGATTGTGAAGAAATGTTCTAACCATACTAACATGGCTTATTAGATTTCGATAAATACGCTTATTGATTTGGGTTTGATCCGACTCTCTCGTGGTACCCTCTTGTATTACACCTTGATTCCGTTATTTGCATGACAACTGGTTTTCCACGCTTAGACTTACGACAGATACAGGGGACTTCCCCAGGGATTCCAACGATCCCTTCGAATTTTGGGTATGAAATCCCACTTGAAAACGTTAGAGTAGAATTGCAAACCTTCAACCTGTACTCGAGGCAGAAGATCCTAACGAGGGGTTTCTTCCCTTGAAATGTAGCCCGGGAATCATAATCTCGGGTCATTACAACTTGGGTATGGTAGAACTCAAATAAATAGCTAGCTAAATGATATATGGTTCATAACAACCTCTCTTATTGCCAGATGCAATATATATTGTTACCTCTAGGAAATGACATAAAGAGGATACGGTGCGCGCTACCGTTGTTAGGATAATGGTCATAATTTTTATAATGATTATAGATAATCATTTATGAGTTGACTCCCATATCAAGGAAAATGTGGAAGAACAAGTCAAATATGATGGTTTGCCTATTGGATTTTTAATCTCCCAAATTATGAATGAATAATCGTAAACAAATGTTAGAATGGTTTAGAGCTTGGTATCTAATAATATGAAAAACCTGAAGTTTTCAGGATGAAATAACTAATGAGTATTTGTATAAAGTCTATACTTCGCATAATTAAACCTTATACATGTCTCTAGAAGAGCGTCAAAATAATCCTCGAAGGACTATTGATATAATCAAGTAATAAATTCATATGAGAAGATGGCTCTAGAAGAGCGTCGAAACACTCTAAAGGGAAGGAGTGATGATAGATAAATTGGGATCGTGAAAGCCGATAATTGCTAGAAGCAGTCGGTTTCCTCTAGTCGAGGATGTTAAAAGAAGATCCAACACATAATAAATAGAATACCCATATTGACAATATGGATGTAATATCGAAATGCTATCAATGAAATTGATATGTTGGATAAATGAGCATTGAGAAGTTGATGATTAAATCGACCAAGTGAAGTCGTTATTTTTGAGATTATCATTTAGGATAATGCTAACGCATAAAATGACCCAGTAGAGTCGTTAATAATAGCTAACAAATACACATTAATATCAAGAGATTGATTCGATTTCAGTCAACAATAGAACAAATTCTCCTTTGTAATTTATCTTCAGGAGAGAGTTTTATATTTACAAGTTTTCAAATGTTCGGTTTAGGCACCGAAATCTCCCCAGATTACACTAAGTTGTTGTAAATCAAGAAAGATGATGTATATGGAGGATTGTGTCCCCATAGATGATCAAATACCTAGAGTTTATCATAGATGATAAAATACTCGGTATTTTGGGGGAGAGGAAAAGGAAATTAAGAAGTAATATGTTGCATGGAAGAGAAGTGCACCGAAAGTTAAATGAACTATATAGCAAACAGGCTAGTAAAGACATTAGTACATGCAAAAGATAGTGACAAAAGTCACATTTATAACAAATAATGCACTAGCATGATTTAGATCGAGGTTCTAGTAGTAACTTCAAGCATTGGTGATGTGTCCACTAGTATAAAACTCTTGAAGAGATTTCATGAACGTTGACAGTGTTAGAATTGATTGTGAGTTGTCTTGAAATGACCAGAACTTGATTATCCAATAAGCAGAGGATTAGTTGGGAATTAGTTGAAAGCTATAAAAATATCTCGACCTGTAGTTTGAGTGTACAAAGAGAGAGATATTACAATATGAAGACAAATGATCTTTTCATCTTTGATTAGATTGTGAAATGATATTAAGTCCAGAAGCCAGGGTATCAACACCAAAACGACAACCATGCAAAGTAACACATAAAGACATAAAATATCATGTTTTCCATCAAATAACTTTCGTTATTAACAAATAGGCATATAGAGGCTTTCGCATAAACCCTAATTGTTACTAACCCTTTTCACATAATTAATCCATGTTGCATTAAGATCACTTTCGCTTCAATAAAACAAACAAGGATCACCTTCAACTCTCGCAAAAGAATCATGCTTATAGGGATAGAAGACGAATTGCATCAAAAGATTGTACCTTTACCGCATCATCTTACATGGCTACCGTCGGGCTCACCCCAGCCCCAGAAGTGGGTGGACTACTCGCTCTTCATCATCAAGAAAGACATCAAATAACAAAAGAAACTAACTTGCATTAAAATAAACCAAAGAGAGCTTACAACCTCTTCTCCGTCTCTCTTTGTGTAACTAATTGTCTCTGAAATTGAATGAATAAAAACCAGCCACTAAGGCTTTATTTATAGTGCTCAAACCCCGCTAATCAAGGAAAGAACATCTATATCTTTATCTAAATCTAATTATCTAAAGGCTTAAAGCTAAATAAATGCAATAAAGGAATTAAATCCAAAAGGAAATTCTATCTAAAATAGGTAAATCTTTCATGTGTTGATAGGTCTTCTCTTCATAGATAGATGTTGATAGATCTTGGCCAAACTCGGATTCTTTAAGCTCCAAGGACTCCCAAACTGTGTAGGACAGCAAACCGCGTAACGCGGCTTCGGACACGGTTTCCTCGATCTCGACCAACTCTACTCGAGATCGAGTAAGAGTGACGTCGACTTCGGCTTCTCTGGGCGTCTTGGGTAGCTGGTGCTCGATCCATCTCGGACAAGCTCCACATGTCTCGTCGAGATCGAGTAGGATACTCGAGATCGAGTATCATGGTATCGACTTTGGCTGCTGGTCTTGGTCGAGGACTCTTCCCCGACACTGGCTCGGATTGGCGTAGACGATCTTGTCGATATCGATTTGTGTACTCGATATCGAGTAAAGTGGTGCTCGGCGTCTCCGTCCTCGGCTTCTCGACTTGGCACAGCTCCTCGACTCCGGACATGGCATCAAGGTGTTGGTCGATCTCGACTAGTTTACTCGAGATCGAGTAAGGCTTCCGGAGTCGGGTTGCTTCGTCTTCAATTACCTAGATCATGCTCTGCTCGACCAATGCTTGCTCGGACACCTTTGTCGAGATCGAGTAAAGGAACTCGAGATCGAGTACTTCTGGGTTTCTAGCTTGATTCGTCCTGGTTCCGTAATCCTTTGACCTTGGACTTCTGTAGTTGATTTCCGAACTTTTCCAACCTTTCTCAGAACTGCTGTAAATTGCCTCGAATTCTGCGAAATTAAACAGAAACTAGTGTAGATTCGATAATTTGGCAAATAAACATAAACTACATACATTATGTATTATCTTAGCCCAAATGCATGAAATGTATGCAGAAAACGATATAAAAGTTACTGTAAAACATGACAGATTCAGCTCACAACAAACACCTCATACTTAAGCTTGCTTGTCCTCAAGCAATACTTTTATTTGTCATTCAGGGGAAGAAATCAATACTCTCAACATCTTAGATTCATTCTCATATGTCCCTGCAATTAATTACCATCATCGAAAAGGTGCTAGTGTCACAAATCCCTGCATGTGCAAATATACAAAAGCAACATCTACTAAAAAAAGGAGGGTTATGCAAAACAATTCTTAAGTGACAAAGCATTAATAATCAAGAGGACTTTAATTTAAGCTCAAATAAGGAGTAGAATTGGTAAAAGGCTAAAGGTGGGCAATTTCTGGCAATGTGGTGCTAATGATCCGGGGAAATGGAGTATTTCCAAATTGAATTTCATACCACATTCTTTCTCATAAGATTCATTACCTTTCATAATGTTTTTTCTCAATAATAATGATTTTACCTCTCTAAACTCGGCACTGCCTTCTCGCGAGTCGCAAACATGGGTGTCATGAATGACCCCAGATACTTAGTGATTTGGACTCCTCACAATGTGTGTCCCATGTCTCCAAACTATTATCTCAGAGAGCAGGGTCGATCTACCTTTATCTCATGAGGTGATCGGATTTTTTCTCACTCATTAAATTTTCCATATTTTCAAATAATTTCCTTCCAAACTCCATATATGATATATAACAACAAAAACACCATATGACATCTCCATAATGTAACATCATTCTCAAAATAATCCCCGGATAGGAAATAAGGTAAAGAATGGGAAATATTTTGATCTTGTGGAGCAATATATGAAATAAGGCATAATATGGCTTTTGTGAAGCATAAGCATAGGTAAGGCTAGGAATATAACAATAAGCATTATATGGAAATATAAAGTCATCCATCTTCTTATCATGCAACATGTCAAAAGCAATATCAAATTTTACCTCCTTTCATGGTTTTCAATAAATAATGCGCTTCATTGTGACTTCCCTTTACTAGGAAATTTCATGCTATATCTCTAATGAATCCAATTTTGCATCATCGAGTTCAATATAAAACTTCCATTACATTAATCAAAAATTTCAATGGGGGTCATTTTTTCACAAACATTGGAAAACATGCATATAAGCACATAAATCAATGATGAATTACAAAATAGCCATGTAGCAATTCACAGAAATAAATTCTAAACATGCACAAATAATGTCAAATATGGAAAATATGCATAAAGTAAGCCCTTCCTCCACCCCATACTTAAACATTACAGTGTCCTCACTGTATAAAAACAAGGGTAAAGAAAGAAACTCACTAGATAGGTGTGCAGATCTTCTTAATATCGAATGAAAGAATGCCTGGGCCGTCTGAATATAGCTTGCTTCTATCCACGGACTTGAAAAGTGTAGAAGTCATATACCCACAATAGAAAAACTAAAAAGTTTAAAACCAAAAACAAACAAAAAGCAACAATGTCCAAAAGTCCCAAAAAATAAATGTCTATTTACAAGCTCTAGATTTTATAGTCGCTAGGCCGACTTCTCCATTAAGCTCAAGGTGGCATTTGCAGGGCCCATGTAGCTTGGGCCTCAAATAGGACTCCATTTTTGTCAATCAGCTGTAATCCTCCAGAATGGATCTTGTTCACCACGAAAGGTCCCATCCTCTTCTTGTTGAATTTTTTAGGGAACCAATGATCCTTTGATTTGGAAACATAGAGCCTGTCTCCATCTTCATAATCTTTGGGTTCATCATTGGATATCCTACATACGCGCACATACCAAGGCAAACCTCTCCCATGAATAGATAATTCTTTGATGGAAATAGGAGAAGAAAGATCCATACATTGGCTTACCTTCGCAGAAACGGAATCGGGGACCACGGTGTTTGGTCGATCTCGAGTTAGTGTACTCGATCTCGATGAGTTTTCAGCTTCTGGTGGTGGACTGCTCGAGGATGCAGGAGCTGGGGAGGGCGAGGCTTGTTTGATCTCGACAAGGTTAGTCGATCTCGAGGAGTCTGGCCCGTCTGGTGGAATCAGCGTCGTGGAAGTTGAAGTCGATGCAGCGGAGGGTTGGTCGAGCTCGAGTAGCGTACTCGATCTCGAGGAGTGTTGCGCTTCAGGTTGGCTTCTTGACAACGCTGGTGCTGGTGGAGGCTTCTGGTTTTGGTCGAGATCGACCACAGTCCTCGATATCGAGGAATTCTGGTCGACTACGACCCCATACCAAGGCAAACCTCTCCCATGAATAGATAATTCTTTGATGGAAATAGGAGAAGAAAGATCCATACATTGGCTTACCTTCGCAGAAACGGAATCGGGGACCACGGTGTTTGGTCGATCTCGAGTAACTGTACTCGATCTCGATGAGTTTTCGGCTTCTGGTGGTGGACTGCTCGAGGATGCAGGAGCTGGGGAGGGCGAGGCTTGTTTGATCTCGACAAGGTTAGTCGATCTCGAGGAGTCTGGCCCGTCTGGTGGAATCAGCGTCGTGGAAGTTGAAGTCGATGCAGCGGAGGGTTGGTCGAGCTCGAGTAGCGTACTCGATCTCGAGGAGTGTTGCGCTTCAGGTTGGCTTCTTGACAACGCTGGTGCTGGTGGAGGCTTCTGGTTTTGGTCGAGATCAACCACAGTCCTCGATATCGCGGAATTCTGGTCGACTACGACCCCATACCAAGGCAAACCTCTCCCATGAATAGATAATTCTTTGATGGAAATAGGAGAAGAAAGATCCATACATTGGCTTACCTTCGCAGAAACGGAATCGGGGACCACGGTGTTTGGTCGATCTCGAGTAACTGTACTCGATCTCGATGAGTTTTCAGCTTCTGGTGGTGGACTGCTCGAGGATGCAGGAGTTGGGGTTGGCGAGGCTTGTTTGATCTCGATAAGGTTAGTCGATCTCGAGGAGTCTGGCCCGTCTGGTGGAATCAGCGTCGTGGAAGTTGAAGTCGATGCAGCGGAGGGTTGGTCGAGCTCGAGTAGCGTACTCGATCTCGAGGAGTGTTGCGCTTCAGGTTGGCTTCTTGACAACGCTGGTGCTGGTGGAGGCTTCTGGGTTTGGTCGAGATCGACCACAGTCCTCGATATCGAGGAATTCTTGTCGACTACGACCCCATACTTGCATCCTGTCAAGGCATCTGAAAAATAGTTAGTCCAAATCGACGTACCTTGGCTTGTGTCGAGTGGATTCTTTGTTTCCTCGTTCAGGATGGCCATGATCTTCTCCACCTGGGCCTCCATATCCCTCTTTTCCAGTTCTTGAGGAGTCATATTCCTTACTTTAGGCTCCCCACAGGTAATATAGCCAGCTGAGATAGATTTTACCTCTTCTATTAGACCTGTATGCCTTTCAGTTTTATTAAAAGAATACTCAATTATCTCATCGCTGATGTTGAAAGTGAGCACTCCCTTCCGTACCCTTATGTTGGCATCCACCGTCGCCAAGAAGGGACTTCCTAGAATAATGGGACAAGCAGGGTCTTCCGCCATATCAATAACTAAGAAATCAGCAGGGACGAAAAACTTACCCACTTGCACTGGCACATTGTCCACCATGCCTATTGGAATGACCACCGGGTTATTGGCCATATACAGCTTAGCATCCACAGGCTCTAGGACACCTATCTTAATCTTGGACAAAATTGCTAAAGGCATTATACTCACACTGGCTCCAAGATCACATAAAGCATTAAATTTGTATTGACAAAATCCAATGGTTATAGCAAACTTACCTGGATCTGGCCTCTTCTCAAGGATGTCCATTTGGCTGCACTCATCTGTAATCTCAGCCATTGACCTCTTCTTTCTTAGAATTTCTTTCAGGAACTTGACATAAGATGGCATCTCATTGAGAGCTTCTGTGAAGGGAATGGTGACATTGAGCTTCTGAAGCATCTTGATGAAGCGCTCAAATTTCTTCTCTGCTGGGTCCTTTGGAGATTTTGTTGGGAATGGCAGCTTCTTTTTCTGATTCGAAGCCAGAACAGATGTCGGAGGTGCTGCAGCCGGATCAATATCGACTGGGCTGTTCTCGATATCGACTTCTTTTTCCTCAATATCGAGTTCACTCTGCTCGATATCGACTAAATCCTTCTCGATATCGACTTATTTCTCAGCCCCTTCGTTCTGCTGTTTTCTGACCTCTGGCTCTTGTAGCTGATGACCGCTTCTGAGTTTTACAGCAGCGATGTGTCCGGTCTTTCCCTTGGGATTTGGTTCTGAAGATCCAGGGAGTGAACCTGACTATCTGGGGACTCCTGCTGCTAGCTGACCAATCTGTGTATCAACTGATTTCCACCATATATCAATCTCCCCAAGCCTAGAGTTGACTCCTTGAATCTGAGTGTAGACGGAGTTGAAGGACTGCTTAGTTTCTGAATTATTCCTCCGTATTTCCTCTAGGACTGTCTGTAGATCATCCTTTTTCTGGTCCCTTTCTGGATGTCCTGGAGCTCTGTAGGGCGGGGGGTTCCTAGGGGCACCTTGGTTCCATTGTGGTTGCTGAAACCTTTGGTCCCCCATGTAGCGATTGGGACCCACTGCGTAAGCCGTCTCCTCATGGTATTCTGCCAGCC
Organism: Persicaria tinctoria; assembly: GCA_037127255.1. NCBI lineage: Eukaryota > Viridiplantae > Streptophyta > Magnoliopsida > Caryophyllales > Polygonaceae > Persicaria > Persicaria tinctoria. The sequence continues at coordinate 21,755,775 of JBANSL010000004.1, read as the reverse complement.
TGACTTGCTCTGTGTGAGGGCACTGAGTAGTAGTGTGCCTCTGTGATCCGCATTCAATACAAGGCTGGTTGACAGAAAGATACTTTACTTGTTTGAGGAGCTTCTTATTTTGGTCCCTATAGTACTGCTCCCTTACATCTGGATCAATCTCCTTTAGGGGCTCATAGAGGGGCATGGATGGTGCTGGCCTGGCGTAGGGGTTCTCCTCATAGGTGACTGGAGTCCCATACTTGTTGTCATAATTGGTCAGCTTGTCGAGAGCAGCCCATGCATCAGCAGACGACATTGTCAGATACTCATAGTGAGTATATGTGTTGATTCTGTCCTTTGCAGCCAAGTCTAGAGAATTGAAGAAGATCTCTTGAACTATGCATGTTTGTTGTCCATGTTTAGGGCATGATCGCAGTAGATTCTTATAACATTCCCAAGCCTTTTCCAGCGGCTCCCCAGGCTGCTGTTTGAAAGATGTGATCTTCTGGCGAAGGAGTGTTGTCTTAGCAGGACGAAAGAATTTGTTGAGAAATTCCTACTTTTACTTGAGCCCATGTCGTGAGGGATCGTGGTTTCAACCCTTAAAGCCACTTCAATGCAGGACCAGCCAGAGACCAACGAAAAGCTTTCATCAGGATGTACTCCAAGGTGGTACCTTCAGCAAGAGTACGACACATGTCAGTAAAGTTGGTAATATGACGCAGAGGGCATTCATTAAATCTACCATGAAAAGCATGATTTTTAATTTCAATAAGGAATTGAGTGCGAATTTCATAGTTATACTCAGGGATTAGAATGGCCGATTCAGGCACGACGAGAGTCGGGTGCATATAATCCTCTATTGTGGTTGGGTATAGGGCAAGCTCAGCTTCTGCTTGTTCCCTTCCTGCTTTCTCAGTGGCGCTAACAACATCATTAGCGGCCAGTTCCCTTGTAAGCCCCGCAATCAGTTGTTCCTGTGTTTCTGCGGCCGCCATGGCTCTTTTTAACTTAGCTTGGATGTGTGAGAGGCGTTCCGAATCGTCTAAGCCGTCAAACTTAGGTGGTTGACCAGAACGGCGCATACACCTAAGGCGCGAATAATAGCTTCCCCGGCAACGACGCCAATTTGTTGTAGGAGGAAAGCGAGTTCAAAATATAATGAAATAGATCAAACCAGATTCGTGCCTCAGCAAATAGATACAAGACCTCCTCCCTATGCAGTACTGGGAAGTCAGGATCGATCCAGGAGGAAGTGTGTCAGCGGATCCTAGGTAGCTGTAAATCTCACAGAAAAGCAAACAAAAGATCTCTTTCACATAATTAATCCAAGTTGCATTAAGATCACTTTCGATTCAATAACACAAACAAGGATCACCTTCAACTCTCGCAAAAGAATCATGCTCATAGGGATAGAAGACGAATTGCATCAAAAGATTGTACCTTTACCGCATCATCTTACATGGCTACCGTCGGGATCACCCCAGCCCCAGAAGTGGGTGGACTACTCACTCTTCATCATCAAGAAAGACATCAAATAACAAAAGAAACTAACTTTCATTAAAATAAACCAAAGAGAGCTTACAACCTCTTCTCCGTCTCTCTTTATGTAACTAATTGTCTCTGAAATTGAATGAATAAAAACCAGCCCCTAAGGCTTTATTTATAATGCTCAAACCCCGCTAATCAAGGAAAGAACATCTATATCTTTATCTAAATCTAATTACCTAAAGGCGTAAAGATAAATAAATGCAATAAAGAAATTAAATCCAAAAGGAAATTCTATCTGAAATAGGTAAATCTTCCATGTGTAGATAGGTCTTCTCTCCATAGATAGACGTTAATAGATCTCGGCCAAACTCGGATTCCTTAAGCTCCAAGGACTCCCAAACCGTGTAGGACAGGAAAGCGCGTAACCCGGCATCGGACACGATTTCCTCGATCTCGATGAACTCTACTCGAGATCGAGTAAGAGTGACGTCGACTTCGGCTTCTCTGGGCGTCTCGGGTAGCTGGTGCTCGATCCGGCTCGGACAGGCTCCACAGGTCTCGTCGAGATCGAGTAGGATACTCGAGATCGAGTATCATGGTATCGACTTTGGCTGCTGGTCTTGGTCGATGACTCTTCCCCGACACTGGCTCGGATTGGCGGAGACGATCTTGTCGATATCGAGTTGTGTACTCGATATCGAGTAAAGTGTTGCTCGGCGTCTCCATCCTCGGCTTCTCGACTTGGCACATCTCCTCGACTCCGGACATGGCATCAAGGTGTTGGTCGATCTCGACTAGTTTACTCGAGATCGAGTAAGGCTTCCGGAGTCGGGGTGCTTTGTCTTCAGTTTCCTCGATCATGCTCTGCTCGACCAACGCTTGCTCGGACACCTTTGTCGAGATCGAGTAAAGGAACTCGAGATCGAGTACTTCTGGGTTTCCATCTTGATTCGTCCCGGTTCTGTAATCCTTTGACCTTGGACTTCTGTAGTTGATTTCCGAGCTTTTCCAATCTTTCTCAAAACTGCTGTAAATTGCCTCGAATTCTGCGAAATTAAACAGAAACTAGTGTAGATTCCATAATTTGGCAAATAAACATAAACTGCATAGATTTTGTATTATCTTAGCCTAAATGCATGAAATGTATGCAGAAAACGATATAAAAGTTACTGTAAAACATGGCAGATTCAGCTCACAACAACGACCTCACACCGTGTAGCAGCTTCGACACCCCGCTCATCTCCGTCATAAACTCTCTATGCAACTCCTTGATATCCAGGCGAACTTCCTCCAAGTCCAACTCCAGGTTGACCATGCGTTCATCAATGGCAGAGGCAGTGCGAAGAGTCTTTGAGGGAGAGGCAAGACTCCAAGTCCCTTGGGGGGACTGAGTGATGCCAATCTTCTCAAAGCTCTTGGAGTCGAACTTACCCATATGACGTTGTTGTTCTTCATTTTTTAAATCGATTTAAGAAGCTTTGAAGATGTAGGTCAAAAGTTTGGCAAATGGAAGGGGAGTTCCTTTTCTGGCTTTGCGAGTGTGAGCCATGGATCCTAGGATGGTATTGGCCAAATCAAGATCAAGGCCGTTCAAAATATGGTATAGAAGGACCATAGCATTGTCGGTTAAGAGGGAGCCAGAGTTTAAACGGGGTAAGAGGCAACGCACAATGATGTTGAAGATGATTTTTGCATCGAGTGTAAGGGATGAGTAGGTAAGCTCTTTTGATGTGCCGTAGGATTCTTCGGGAAGCAGATATTTGGATCGGGCAATGGCAATGCACTGTTCTCTTGTGGGGTTTTCAGGAGAGGGTGGACAAGGTCTAGGTAGGCTAAGGAAATCAGCGAAGTCAATGGAGTTGAAAGAGATTCGAACTCCCTTGACGACAGATTCCAAAGACCAACTGTCCGCATTGTGTTTGGCTTTTAGGTTAATGTAGAATAGGCGGGTGAGTTGGGGATAGTAAACAGATTCAAGGTTGAGAAGGGTCCAGGCTGGGGTTTGTTTGAGGAGAGAGATGTAAGGTAAGTTCAAAGCTTCCAAAAACTCAAGATCTAAAAAATCAGAACAACATATCTTACGAGTTCGAAACTCATCTACCCACTTTCCAGCCATCTCAGCATTTTCAAACCAAGAAGAGGGCACGGATTGGTTTACCTGGATAAGTGCAGGCGGATCGGCGTTCTTCCTGCGAGCCGTTGTGGGAGCAGTCCTCTTGACAGGCGCCTCAAAGCTTCTGAGAGTGCCTTTCCTGGTGCGCTTGAGAGATGGAGGCTTTGCTGCAGGGGCTTTGCACTTCTTCGGAGATGGGGGAGGAGGAGGAGGAGAAGGAGAGGGAACAAGTTCTGGCTCCTCATCCTCTTCATCCTCAGACCCCGAGTCCTCAGTGGACCCTTCAGCGTCGTCTCCCTCGGCTTCCTCGTCGTCTGCAATCTCATCGTCCTCCTCTTCTTCTTCCTCTGGTTCCTCTTCAGTGGGAACCTCCTTCTCAGCATCTCTTAGAGCCTTCTCTTCGGCCTCCTTTCTAGCTTGCTCAGCCTCCTCCTCGGCGATGATTTTCCTTTTCCCCTTTTGCTTGGCACTGAGAGATTTCTTCATTGGGCGCTTTAGAGAACGCTTGATTTCAGCAATGGTGCTCTCAGGGACGGTGCTCTGGACAGTAGCTGGGACAATGGCTTGAGGAGTAGGTTCGGGTTGAGGGGAAGTAACAATGGCCTGACGTCCCTTGGGGGTGGGGCCAAGACGTTTGGGTGTGGAGGTCTTCTTGGATTTGGGTTCCATGGATTTGGCCAGGGTTCCAGAAAAGGTTGAGAGGTTGAAGAATAAGTAGTAGAAAAGGGTTAAGGTAAATCTTGAGTGGTGAAGGAATCGGGTAAGGTTTGTGGTTTATAAGGGGAGAGAAGGTTAAGTGATGGGACGGGTTTATGGTTCCAATGAGGGTAATCATAACACTGCTAATTTTGAAAAAAATATGATTTCCAAAACAATTCAAATTTTAAACCATCTTGTCACAATTAAATTCAAGAGGGAGAGTCCGAAAATATCTTTTCCAAAAATAAAAATACTCGGATATAAGATCTTTTTGAAAATAAAATGTGTAGTATAAAGAAGGTTAAAAATCATAAAAACTATATTTGATCAAATATCTAATGAGATTTTAACCAAATATATGATCCGATATATGTGCTCTACCATTTAGCTCACAATCTTTGACATATTTCTCAAAGGTCTTGACACTGAGTAGAATTTATCTTTCGTAAAGGGAAAGCACCCCCTACGAAAGTGCGTCCCTGTTAAGCATTCCAATCTCTCGTCTAATGAAGGTGAACATGTCCTCTACCAAAGGCTTCGTAAAAATATAAGCCCATTGATAATCAGTTGAAATAAAAGATATGGACACATCACCTTTTTCGACATGGCCTCTAATGAAATGATGTCTTACATCAATATGCTTGGTCTTTGAGTGTTGAACATGATTCTTTGTGATTGATATGGCACTTGTGTTGTCACACTTAATGGGAATACCTTTGAGTTTGATGCCAAGATCTCTCATTTGTTGAGCTATCCAAAGGATTTGGGAGCAACATGCTCCAGCTGCTATGTATTCGGCTTCAGCAGTGGATAGAGCAACTGAGTTTTGTTTCTTTGAATGCCAACTGATCAAGGATGCTCCTAAGAATTGGCAACATCCTGACGTGCTCTTCCTATCCACCTTATAGCCTGCAAAATCTGCATCAGAATACCCGATAAATGTGAAATCTTTTTGCTTTGGGTACCATAAGCCAAGCTACTTAGTGCCATTGAGATAGAGCATGGAAACACTAAACATGATGCCAGGTGATAGAGCATGTTTAGTGTTGCATAATAGATTGCATTTAGCATATTTTAGGTGTGAATATTGCATTTATTTAGTTGAATTTGCATTTTCGCTGGTTGAGTTAGAAGAGGCGGAATCTACATGATTTTATGTTTTATTTCAGGAAAAGTAGATTGGAGTGAATTAATATTGAAAGGACGAAAACAAGTGGAAGAATACTTAGGAGCTGCTGGAGACGAAGAGGAAGCAGCTCGGAAGAATCGCAGGCCGCCCCGCGACATATCTGGCCGCCCCGCGGCTCGAAGGAAGAAACGAGGAACTTCGCTGATCGCAGGCCGCCCCGCGGCCCGTGCAGTAGCTGATCATCAATTCCGGATTTTACTTAGGGTTTATTATGTTATTTTGGGCCGAATTTCTCTAGACTATTTAAGGCTTTTCTAGTTATTTCGTTCATTCACCCTATGCACTTTACACCATTGTTGAGAGCGCCGTTGAGCATGAGCAACTAAACTCTCGAGGTTTCGCCTACGATTTGGATCTTTGATTGTTGAATTGTGAGTTTCTTAATCTAGTTCTTATTCCTATTGCAATGTTTTGACTTCCTTGTGTTTAATTGCTTGAATGTGTTTTATTCTCTCTGGCCTGGCCGACTAGTTAGAGTAGATTCATTCAATTGCTAGGGTTTTGTAGATTCCTCGTAGCGAACCTTAACCCAAGTGGCAATCATATCCCTTTAGGACTCGTAGGACTAATTGGATGTGTAGGAAGTTGAATACATGTTGAATATCGACTCGTAGCTTGATATTATATGTACCTTGGTTAATTCATAATCTTAATGCTATCTCTAGGTTGAATCTTAACCATGTTAGGGTTATTTAGAGATAAGGGTTGCTAGGACTCGTAGGACTAGTAATTTACCTAGGATCTGGACAAGGACATTGATAGGAAAAGACAAGAACTAGAGGCTGAAACAAGGATCGAATTCATCAATCGAAGTGATAAATTGTAGGTGAACCTATTCCTCTCCACTGCATTCTTATACCAATTCACTTTGTTTGCTTGCTTCTGCTTTGCTAAAAGGCAGATCTTTTCACACTAAAAACTCCCCCTTTTCTCTCTTAGCAATTATAATTAGACTTGAATTTAATAGATTTCCCTGTGGATCGATCTCTTACTTGCACGCTATACTAGTTAGTGAGTTTGAGTATTCTTTGGCAAGAACAACGACAGGTTTTCGTCTTGTCAAATTTGGCGCCATTGCCGGGGAATTTCTGATTGAATTCTTGTGTTGTTTTAATTGCTAATTTTTGTGTGGACCACTTATATGGTCCACACTCGTGCTACTAACTCATCTCTATTTTCTTTAGATTCGGAGAATGAGAGGACTCTCTCTAGATTGAGGCGAGAAGCTCGTGATCGCTTTCGCGAGTTACCTTTCGATCAAGGAGAAGAAGCGAGTGAAGAGATGGCTGCTAATGATGATGATAGAACGCTGAAGGAGCTCACAACACCAAACTTAGCCCAACAACCATTGGCTATCGTGTTTCCTGAACTTGCTGATGACAACAATTTTGAGCTAAAGTCTGGGGTGGTTCATCTCTTACCCAAATTCCATGGGTTGAGTGGTGAGGACCCCCAAAAGCACTTATCTGAGTTCCATACTGTCGTGGTAGGAATGAAACCAGGCAACGTCACAGAGGAGCAAATCAAGTTGAGGGCATTCCCCTTTTCGCTTAAGGACGATGCTAATGAGTGGTTCTACTACTTGCCACCAGGTAGTGCAGCAACATGGATACAGTTGAAGCGTCTCTTTCTGGAAAAGTACTTTCCTGCAACCAAGTTGAACAGTCTAAAGAAGGAAATCAGCAGCATTGACCAGCAGGCTACAGAGACACTCTATGGGTACTTTGAGCGCTTCAAGAAGCTTTGCGCTAGTTGCCCTCACCATGGCTTTTCAAAGAAGGATTTAATGCTCTTTCTATTCAATGGATTGCTTGACGAGGAGCGTAAGACGGTGAATTCTGCCTGTGGAGGCAACATCTTGAACAAAACACCCAATGCTGCTTGGGAGGTGTTTTCAGATCTTGCTGATGGCTCTAGACAATTCAGCAAGGGACTTCATGCTAGAGGGGTACTCGCTGTTGACTCCTCAACTTCCGCTTTACATAGCGATGTGGCTGAATTGAAAGATATGATGAAAAGGTTCATGCTACAAGGAACCCCACAACAATTTAAGGCATGTGGCATTTGCGCTGATCCTTATCACCCGACGGACACTTGTCCAATGCTACAGGAGCCACAGGTAGAACTGAATGCCATGGGGAACTTTGTTCCTCAGCGACCCAGGTATGGTAACTATGCTAATCCCAATCAATACAATAACAATTATAATGCAGGTCCAGGGGTATGGCTATGGTAATAACCAAGCCCCTTTCAATCAACAAGGAGGACCCCTTTTCAGACCTCAGCAACAATTTGATCAAAGACAAAGAGGACCTCCACCAGCTGATAATCAATCCAATGAGGATCCTCTAAAAGCTCTCACAAAGATCGTCCTGGGTCAAGCTGAGCACCAAAAGAGACAAGATGAGCACCAAAAGAATATGGAGAAGCAACTTAGCCAAATGGCTCAATCGCTGAGCGAACTGCTGGCGAAGGACTCAGGAGGGCTGCCATCTCAAACGGTGGTAAATCCCAAGGAGAACGTCAGCGTTGTGACGCTAAGAAGTGGTAAGGAACTTATTACCACTCCCCATAATGATACTAATATAGAGAATTTTGAAACAGGTGCGAACGAGGAAGAAGAAGAAGTTCGAAATCGCCAGCCGCCCCGCGGCACCCATGAGCCGCCCCGCGGCCAAGGCGATTCTGGCGAAGCGGAAAATCGTCGGCCGCCCCGCGGCCAAGACAAGCCGCCCCGCGGCCAAGACAAGCCGCCCCGCGGCCTCTCCAGTGACGCCTCTGACAGGTACGTTCGACCTGATTTCCCTCCTTTAACATCCTTTAAACCTGTTCCTCCCTTTCCTGAAGCACTCAGAGACACAAAAAGACCAGACAATGACAAAGAGATCTTTGAGACGTTCAGTAAGTGCGAGGTAAACATCCCTTTACTCAATCTGATTAAAAGTATTCCTCGTTATGCCAAATTTCTCAAGGAACTTTGCACAATAAAGAGGAATCAAAAGTTGAAGGGGAAGCAGAAAATTAAGGTAAGTGAACATGTGTCTGCTGTGTTTCAAAAGCGTATGCCTAAGAAATGTAGCGACCCTGGCATGTTTACAATTCCATGTGTGATAGGTGAAACTAAGTTTGATAAAGCTTTGTTAGACTTGGGTGCATCTATTAATGTTTTGCCTTATTCTCTGTATGAATCATTGGGTTTAGGACCTTTGCATGAGACTAGAGTGGTAATGCAACTAGCGGATCGATCAAATGCTTTTCCTAGAGGAATAGTTGAGGATGTTTTAGTTATGGTTGACAATTTGATCTTTTCTGCTGATTTCTTTGTCTTAGACATGGAGCATGGTAACCAAGAGGCTCCTATTTTGCTAGGAAGGCCCTTTTTAAAGACTGCTAGAACAAAAAAAATTGATGTGTATTCTGGTTCTTTGACTATGGAATTTGATGGTGAGAAGGTTGAATACAATATATATGATGCTATGAAATTCCCTTCTGATGATCATTCCTTATGCTTTATGGATGCCATTGATACTTGTATGTAGGATACCTTTGATATGAGTTGTGTAGATGACCTGCAGGTAGCTTTAGAATCTCCTACTGAGGAATTTTCATTGAATTATGTTTTGCCTACTAACCTGCAGGATACCATAAGAGACTTGTCTTCCCTCCCTCCCAAATCGCAAGAAGAAACCTTTATGGCATTAACTATTCCAAATGAAAAGCTCTTACCTTCTATCGTACAGGCACCTGAAGTTGGGCTCAAGCCTCTTCCTGAGCATCTGAAATATGCTTTTGTGGGAGAGGGTGACACCTTGCCTATCATCATCTATAACAAGCTTACCAAAGAACAGGAACATAGGTTGGTAGGAGTGCTCAAAGAGCATAAAACAGCTATGGGATGGACCATAGCAGATATCAAGGGAATCAGCCCAACTACTTGCATGCACAGGATCCTACTAGAAGAGGGAGCCAAACCTTTAAGGCAACCTCAACGGAGACTCAACCCACCTATGATGGAGGTAGTGAAGAAGGAGGTGCTCAAACTCCTTCAGGCATGTATGATCTATCCCATCTCTGATAGTCAATGGGTTAGTCCAACGCAGGTAGTACCAAAGAAGGGAGGCATTACAGTGGTAGAGAATCAAGAAGGTGAGTTGGTCCCTACCAGAGTCCAATCAGGCTGGAGAGTTTGCATCGATTATCGTAAGCTGAATGCGGTAACTCGAAAAGATCACTTTCCCTTACCTTTCATTGATCAAATGCTTGAAAGACTTGTTGGTCGTCCATATTGCTGCTTTTTACATGGATATTCAGGGTACTTTCAGATAGCTATTGCACCAGAGGATCAAGAGAAGACAACATTCACTTGTCCGTTTGGCACTTTTGCATATCGCAGAATGCCTTTTGGCTTGTGCAATGCTCCTGGGACATTCCAACGGTGTATGGTAAGTATCTTCTCTGAATATATAGAGCAATTTATTGAGGTCTTTATGGATGATTTTACAGTCCATGGTGATAGTTTTGATGCTTCCCTCAACCATTTGGCGCTTGTTCTTAAAAGATGTGTTGACACTAATTTAGTACTCAATTCAGAAAAGTGTCACTTTATGGTTGAGGAAGGCATTGTTTTGGGTCACATTGTCTCCCATAAAGGGATTGAGGTTGATAAGGCAAAGATTGACATCATTCAATCATTGCCTTATCCTACTAATGTGCGTGAAGTTCGTTCCTTTTTAGGCCATGCAGGATTCTACCGCAGGTTCATTAAGGACTTCTCAAAGATCACCCCACCTTTGTGCGAGGTGCTGAAGAAGGAGGTTACATTTGCCTTTGATGAGAAGTGCAGGACAGCGTTTGATGAGTTAAAGACTTGTCTTACTAGTGCACCAATCATACAAGCACCAAATTGGTCTCAGCCGTTTGAATTGATGTGTGACGCCAGTGACTACGCTGTGGGAGTTGTGCTTGGGCAAAAAGAAGGGAGAAGCTCTCATGTCATATACTATGCATCTATGACCCTGAATGGAGCTCAAAGAAATTACTCAACCACAGAAAAAGAACTTCTTGCTATAGTTTTTGCACTTGAGAAATTTAGATCTTATTTGCTTGGTACAAAAGTTGTTATTTACACTGATCATGCAGCACTTCGTTACCTTTTGACGAAGAAAGAGGCTAAACCAAGACTGATTAGATGGATCTTGCTTCTAAGCGAGTTTGACATTGAAATCAGAGACAAAAAGGGTGCTGAGAACCTAGTTGCTGACCATCTAAGTCGTATTGTGCAGGAGGAGAATGGACAACAAGGCATATCGGGGAGCTTTCCTGACGAAGAGCTTCTACAGGTCTTCGCAATCGCCAGCCGCCCCGTCGCCACTCCTGGCCGCCCCGTGGCCGAGTAATCAGAGGAGGATTTCTCCGAAATCGCCGGCCGCCCCGTCGCCAACCCAGGCCGCCCCGCGGCCGAATCCTCGGAGAAAGTTTCCCTCGCAATCGCCGGCCGCCCCGTCGCTAGCCTTGGCTGCCCCATTGCCCCTGCAGAATCCGACTTTGAACAACTCCTCAAGGTAAGTTCTCTCCCACGCCCATGGTTTGCTAACTTGGTCAACTTTCTAGTGTCGGAAGAGTTTCCACCCAACTTTTCAAAGGCTCAAAAGGACAAGATACGCCACGATGCTCGCTTCTACGTTTGGGATGACCCCTACCTATGGAAGCATTGCGCAGATCAGGTGATACGTCGGTGTCTTCCCGACGATGAGGTACAATCTGTCCTGAATTTTTGTCATTCCCCTGAATGTGGTGGACACTTTGGACCACAAAAGACAGCTAGGAAGGTACTTGATGCAGGATTCTTTTGGCCACATATATTTCGTGATTCTTATACTTTTTGCAAATCTTGCGATTGCTGTCAGAGAGTTGGGAATCTTTCTAAGAGGAATGAGATGCCACAAACTCGCATAATGTTTTGTGAGATTTTTGATGTTTGGGGCATTGAATTCATGGGACCATTCCCTAACTCCTTTGGAAACCTATATATTTTGCTTGCGGTGGACTACGTCTCCAAGTGGGTGGAGGCGAAGGCCACCAGAACTGATGATTCAAAAGTAGTTGCAGGTTTCCTCAAGGAGCTATTCTCTAGATTTGGAGTTCCGAAGGCACTAATCAGTGATAAAGGAACCCATTTCTGCAACAAGACTGTGAGTGCGCTATTAAAGAAATATCATGTGACTCAGAGGGTGTCTACTGCATATCACCCCGAGACAAATGGGCAAGCTGAGGTGTCTAGTCGCGAGATAAAGACCATCTTGGAAAAGACTGTTGCCCCAAACAGGAAGGACTGGAGTGTCAGACTTGATGATGCTCTATGGGCTTATCGAACGGCTTACAAGACTCCCATTGGGATGTCTCCGTTTCGATTGGTCTATGGAAAGGCTTGCCATCTTTCTGTCGAGCTCGAACATAAAGCATATTGGGCGGTGAAGCAGTGCAACATGCAAATTGATGAAGTTGGGGAGTTCATGAAACTACAGCTGCAGGAGCTGGAAGAGTTGAGATTGGATGCTTATGATAACTCCGTCAGCTACAAGGAGAAGACAAATGCATGGCACGATAAGCATATCTTGCGAAAGGACCTCAAAGTTGGGGAAAAGATCCTTCTATTTCAATCACGCCTACAACTTTTCCCAAGTAAGCTTTGCTCTAGATGGACAGGACCATATGTGATTACTAATGTCTTTTCTCATGGTGCAGTAGAGTTACTAAATGAGAGGAATGGAGACATCTTCAAGGTAAATGGTCATCGAGTTAAACCCTATTATGAGAATTTTGTCAAACAGGAAGGGGATGAGTTGGTTCTCACTGAACCAAATGCTGAGGATCAATAGGGTGTCATAACGTCGATCCAACGACGTTAACTAAAGGCGCTGCTTGGGAGGCAACCCAAGGTAATAGTTTAGGTATTTTCTTTTTGCATTAAGTTTTTCTTTTATTTTATTTTTGGTTTGTGGTATGGAGGACTAACAGTGCAGGAAGGAAAAGAAGAAGGAAATGGGCGAAAAAGGACGGGCCGCCCCGTCGCCAGCTAGGGCCGCCCCGCGGCCAAGGCGCTTAGCGAAATCCTTCGCAGAATCGCCGGCCGCCCCGTCGCCCACCCAAGCCGCCCCGTGGCCCCATCCGGATGGAAAATTTTTTAGGGGCCCATGTGGGCCCCCACTTTCTACCAAAATTAAAACCCTATCCATCCCTTTCTTCTCTATCTCTATCACCCGCCGCCGCTTTCATCTTCATCCTCTATCTTCTTCCTCCTTCAAGCTCCCTCTTAAAACAAAGAAAACCTCCATTAAAACTCTTTCTCCAGGCTTCCTACTTTCACCCAAATCTGCACAAAATTACCCCTCTCTCACATTCTTTCTTCACAAGCAACAAAATCCCCCTTATCTCATTCCTATCCTAGATCTCAATACAATTCGCACATTCCAAGGAGTTCCAAGGAGATTGCTTTCGGATCCAAAACGGAGTGAAGAATTTGGGACGTCGAAGATCAGATCCGACGTCGGAGTGTCGAGAACAAGAAAATCGATGGCCGCCCCGTCGCCGATCCAGCTACCCCGCGGCCCCCTCTGTCGCCGGCCGCCCCGTCGCCTCCCTCGGCTGCCCCGCGGCCTTTGCAGAACCCGAATTCCGTGAGTTTTTTCTGGATTTCCATTTCTTTTGTGTAAATTTCTTAGCTCAGATTCATAATGTCCAGACCACATGGCATGAGTAGAAATCAGAAAGAGAAATGGAATGGTTTAAATAGTAGGAATTTCTTTGTCACGAAGTTCTTTCATGAGCCTACGTTGAGATTATTACAGATGGATATATGCACTAGGCAACTGTTAGAGCATGGGGGGTTAGGGCAGTTTTTAGAGAAGAATTCTCCCACTTATCCTAGCTTATGTAAGGAATTTTTAGCAACCTTGAGTGTGGGACGTACAACTATTGATTTTCGGTTGCTTGGGAGAGATTTTACGCTATCCAAGGAGAGATTGGCACAGATTTTGGGTGTTACTATTGCGCCCACTGCTGGGTGGCTTGATGTCTACAAGGGTGAGGGCCCTGTTGCTTTCTGGATGGCATCTACTAGGGTGCCTTTTGAGGCCAAGAAGGGCCAGTACAACTCCAGTATTCGCCATCCTGCACTCCGAATGATTCACAAGGTGATGGCGAACACCTTCTTTGCACAGGCTGAGGTCAACAAGATCTCGCTGAAGGACATGTCATTCCTATGGTGTCTGACGCCGGAAAGCCCTGTCGTTCCGGGTTACGTCAATCTCTTTTTGAAGAACTGCAAGGACATAATGGACAAGCGCAACAAGGCAACTATCAGCTTTGGGGGTCTTATCACCCTCATCGCTCGCACCTGCATCAACGTGAGCGCTATCCATGATGCTCAGCATGGATCATTTCTTTATGATGAGGCCCAGCTGAGGAAAGCTGGCCACCTGGAGGGCAGGTCGCCGATGTGGATCTGGAGGGCAGGCCATCAGGGGTTGGTTCAGTTGAGACTGCCCCGTCATCTCCCTTTTGGTCCTACAGCTGCTGATTTCTTTATGGGAGATGAAATGGATGAGGATGATGATGAGGAGGAGGAGCAGGTTCCTGATGCTGAGCAGGAGGATGCTGAGGATGTTCCCAGAGCTCAGACGGATTTTGGAGGAGCTGGACCTTCTAGCACAGCTGGAGGTGCTGGTCCAGATTACTACTCACTCGCACAGCAGATGGCTGATATCTCTCTCCAGCAGAACACTATGTGGGAGCATCAGCAGATGATATCGCGTCGTCAAGACGAAATGTGGGAGAACCAGCAGCGGATGCACCAGCGCCAGGACGCTATGTGGGACCACAACCAGCAGCTGTACGTGGAGGTCGGCGACATTCGTCGAGATGTACGTGGCTTAACTTCCCACCTGGAGGAGGTCTCTGAGAGCCATGCGGCGATCCGACGGATGCATGAGTAGATATGGCAGAGGCAAGAGGACTTCTATCGATTCGCCTATCCACAGTTCCCACCATATCCGCCACCTCCACCACCTCAGCAGTGAGCATGTTAGTTGTTTCTTTTCTTTTCCCTTTTTATTTTTATTTTGATGTTTTTGTTCTCTTTTCTACATTGAGGACAATGTTGGGTTTAAGTGTGGGGGAGAAGACTTGAAAACTCTCTGTATTTTGGTTCTATTTGCACTGCATTTTAAGTTTTAAGGTTGCATGTTTATTTATATTGATTGTATGCATATTTAGTTTCTACAATTGTTATTTCTATTCTGAAAAAAAAAACAGTTTTAGTTCTTGCATTATTAGGAATTAGTTCTTGCATTATTAGGAATAGGTCTTATTTCCCCATGTGGATGTCGTTTGTCCTCTATATTTTCTATTGAGATTTATGCCCCATGATGTGCTTGGATTGTTGAAGCCTTCGATATATGTTTTCTATACTATTTGGTGGGCATGATTGGTTAATAATTGAGCACGTAAAATCTTGAATTTTTGGGTGATCTTGAAGTTCTAGACATGACCCTGTGAGGATATTTGGCCTTGTTTGGATTCTTTCACTCAGTTGTGTGAATTACTCGCCTAGTGTTGCTACCTCTTGGCGTTGACTGCAGTATCTATTTTTTAAAAGACCGATGCACATGTTTGATTGCTTGCGGACTTTATGTTTATATTTTGAGTCTTTTGTTTATATTGTGAATATGTAGTGAATAAGGTGGCAATGGTTGATGCACTTAGTAACCGGGTCTACGCATGACACCCATGGGTATGATTCGCGCAAAAAGGTGTTGAAAACTACCCACTAGGAAAGGAAGCTTGATCATTGAGTAACCAGGTTCATTCATGACACCCATGTTTGCAACTTGCGTCAAAAGATGTTCAAGTGGACTTCATTTTAGTGAGTTGAGGTGTTGATAGACCGGGGCCATTCATGACACCCATGTTTGCGCTTCGCGTAAGGAAAGCACCAAGACAAGAAAAAGAAAAAAGAAAAAGAAAATATAGAAAAAAGAAAAAAAAAAGAAAAGAAAAAAAAGTGTCACATTTTATCTTCTTTATTGTGTCCCGCAAGTAATGACATTTCGGTAAAGAATTGGTGATATGGTGGTCAATGTCTATGAGCTTAGTGCATTATTGGTTTGAGTTGAGAGTTATATTGTAAGCCTAAACACATGAGTGAAACACATTCCCTATGAGGTCTAGAATGGATATGGTTGCCTGATTTCATTGATTATTCCAATTATGTGCTATGATGTTATTAGTCTTTTGTGTTTGCTAGTTTTCATGCACTTAAAGAATATTGAGGTGTGGATACATGAATTGCTATTATGTGGGGCTACAGAGTTAAGTTCTCTATTGCTTGAGGACAAGCAAAGGTTCAAGTGTGGGGGAATTTGATAGAGCAAGTTTAGTGTTGCATAATAGATTGCATTTAGCATATTTTAGGTGTGAATATTGCATTTATTTAGTTGAATTGCATTTTCACTAGTTGAGTTAGAAGAGGCGGAATCTACATGATTTTATGTTTTATTTCAGGAAAAGTAGATTGGAGTGAATTAATATTGGAAGGACGAAAACAAGTTGAAGAATACTTAGGAGCTGCTGGAGACGAAGAGGAAGCAGCTCGGAAGAATCGCAAGCCGCCCCACGACATATCTGGCCGCCCCACGGCTCGAAGGAAGAAACGAGGAACTTCGCTGATCACAGGCCGCCCCGCGGCCCGTGCAGTAGCTGATCATCAATTCCGGATTTTACTTAGGGTTTATTATGTTATTTTGGGCCGAATTTCTCTAGACTATTTAAGGCTTTTCTAGTTATTTCGTTCATTCACCCTATGCACTTTACACCATTGTTGAGAGCGCCGTTGAGCATGAGCAACTAAACTCTCGAGGTTTCGCCTACGATTTGGATCTTTGATTGTTGAATTGTGAGTTTCTTAATCTAGTTCTTCTTCCTATTGCAATGTTTTGACTTCCTTGTGTTTAATTGCTTGAATGTGTTTTATTCTCTCTGGCCTGGCCGACTAGTTAGAGTAGATTCATTCAATTCCTAGGGTTTTGTAGATTTGTCGTAGCGAACCTTAACCCAAGTGGCAATCATATCCCTTTAGGACTCGTAGGACTAATTGGATGTGTAGGAAGTTGAATACATTTTGAATATCGACTCGTAGCTTGATATTATATGTACCTTGGTTAATTCATAATCTTAATGCTATCTCTAGGTTGAATCTTAACCGTGTTAGGGTTATTTAGAGATAAGGGTTGCTAGGACTCGTAGGACTAGTAATTTACCTAAGATTTGGACAAGGACATTGATAGGAAAAGACAAGAACTAGAGGCTGAAACAAGGATCGAATTCATCAATCGAAGTGATAAATTGTAGGTGAACCTATTCCTCTCCACTGCATTCTTAAACCAATTCACTTTGTTTGCTTGCTTCTGCTTTGCTAAAAGGCAGATCTTTTCACACTAAAAACTCCCCCTTTTCTCTCTTAGCAATTATAATTAGACTTGAATTTAATAGATTTCCCTGTGGATCGATCTCTTACTTGCACGCTATACTAGTTAGTGAGTTTGAGTATTCTTTGGCAAGAACAACGACAGGTTTTCGTCTTGTCAAATTTGGCGCCATTGCCGGGGAATTTCTGAT
Source organism: Persicaria tinctoria (assembly GCA_037127255.1). Taxonomy (NCBI): domain Eukaryota; kingdom Viridiplantae; phylum Streptophyta; class Magnoliopsida; order Caryophyllales; family Polygonaceae; genus Persicaria; species Persicaria tinctoria. Next base: position 21,738,640 of record JBANSL010000004.1, on the reverse strand, counting down.
TGAATTCTTGTGTTGTTTTAATTGCTAATTTTTGTGTGGACCACTTATATGGTCCACACTCGTGCTACTAACTCATCTCTATTTTCTTTAGATTCGGAGATTGAGAGGACTCTCTCTAGATTGAGGCGAGAAGCTCGTGATCGCTTTCGCGAGTTACCTTTCGATCAAGGAGAAGAAGCGAGTAAAGATCCAATCATCACTCGACACTCCTTTTGATTGATACTCTTCCGAGTCTTGTCTTGATCTAGAGATAATATTGAGCTCATGGGTGTCTTTGCTTCTTTGGATTGATCCATCTTGAACTTCTTCAAGAGATCCTTAGTGTACTTGCTTTGGTTGACAAAGATCCCTTTCTTGGATTGATGAACTTGTAATCGTAAAAAGAAGTTGAATTCACCCATCAAGCTCATCTCAAATTCACTGCACATGATGTCAGAAAATTTCTTGTACAAAGATGTGTTAGTAGCACCAAACAATATATCATCAACATATATTTGAATAACCAAAATGTCATTTCCTTTGGTCTTGACAAACGCTCATACCAAGCTCGTGGCACTTGTTTCAAACCATATAGCGCTTTGTCTAGTTTGTAAACATGATTAGGAAATTCTTAAATTTCAAAACCTGGGGGTTGAGCCACATAGACTTCTTCCTCTAAGAAGCCATTAAGAAAAGCACACTTGACATCCATTTGATATAACTTTAAGAAGCCTGGCTACGGGAGCAAAAGTCTCCTCGTAGTCAATACCTTCCTCTTGATTGTAGCCTTGAGCAACAAGAATTGCTTTGTTCCTCACGATCTTACCATTCTCATCTAGCTTGTTCCGAAATACCCAGCATGTACCAATGACTGATTGATGCTTTGGCCTAGGCTTCAAGGTCCATACTTTGTTTCTTTCAAATTCGTTAAGCTCACTTTGCATGGCAATGATCTAGTCTGGCTCTTGAAGGGCCTCATCTACCTTCTTGGGTTCTATAAGAGAAACAAACGCGTGAAAAGCACAAAGATCTTTAAGTTTATAACGAGTTTGAACACTAGATGTAGGGTTAGGAATGATATCCTTTAATGAGTATGATGAGGAGTATTTGAATTTTCTTTTGCTAGTCTCAACTCCTTGATTCGTCACACCAACAGGATTGATTTGTGGTATATCTGACTCCATCGATCTGTTAGGTTCAGTTACATCAGTTTTCGATATTTCAACACTGTTGGATTGGACACCAAGTGCTTTGGACGAATCTTCAACACCTTGGGCCAATTCTTCAGTGTTGAGAATCTGTTCCTGCATGTTCCTCTTCTCTGTGTTCTTGATAGCAGCATCATCACCATCATCGTTCTCTGTATGGATGTTAAGATCTAAATCTGCAACACTTTCACTCAAAGAACTGTCATTGCATTCATCAAATATAACATGTATACTTTCCGTCCTCAACTAACTTGGTCCTTTTATTGAAGATTCTCTAAGCTTTGCTACTTGTGGAGTAGCCAAGAAATATACTTTCATCACTACGCGCATCAAATTTCCCAAGGTTATCTTTTCCATTGTTATGAACAAAACAAGTACAACCAAAGTGTTTAAAATAAGATATAAGTGGTTTGCGGCCTTTGAAAAGTTCATAAGGAGTTTTCTTTAAGATTGAACGTATAAGACAATGATTAAAAATGTAGTTAGCTGTGTTAACAACTTCAGCCCAATAGGTTTTAGGTAATGCATTTTCTAAAAGCATAGTCCTGGCCATGTCCTCTAGGGTGCGGTTCTTTCATTCCACAACCCCATTTTGTTGAGGTGTCCTAGGAGCAGAAAAATTATGGGAGATGCCATATTTAGCACAAAACAAATCAAATTGAAGTTGATCAAACTCCCTACCATGACCACTTCGAATTGACATTATGGGATTGTTTCTTAAAGTTTGCAACTCCTTACAAAGTTTTAAAAACTCTAATAAGGCCTCTGATTTTTCTCTTAAAAATGCAACCCAAGTATTTCTAGAAAAATCATCAACAGCAACAAGCATGTACTTTTTACAATTGGGAGATTTGACTCGCATAGGACCACATAAATCCATATGTAAAAGTTCAAGGGGTCTAGAAGAACTTACAACCTTTTTGGGTTTGAAAGAGCTACGTGTTTGTTTACCTCATGTGCATGCTATGCACATATCAATACCTTTGAAGTCCATCTCAAGTAGTCCTCTTACAAGCCCTTTGGACACAAGCTTCTTTAGTGTATGTGGGCTCACATGACCGAGTCTCCTGTGCCAGAGCTTTGGATCGTCCGTGATAGCATGCATTTAGGTAGGCATAATAGGTTGCATTTAGCTTAGTTAAGATGCATTTAATGGATGGATTAAGCATGATTTGCATATTAGTTCTCTATGTTGTCGGAGTCGGAATCTACACGCTTTTATTGATTATTTCAGGTAATGGTAGATCCGAGGAGAAGACATGAGTTGATAACGCATTTAATGAGAATGTCTAGTTGATCGAAGAAGCTTACATGAAGATCTCAAGAGGTCCTGAGAAGAAGAAGCGAACCTAAACGAAGAACAAGTCTGCAGAAATTGTCGCTAGACATGCTGAACTTGTTTTGCACTTTCTGGAGGCCTCGGTTGTCCGATCGACTAATATGACCATGCGTTGAAAAGCTCTTTCAGAGAGATACAACTTTCATGTTGACGTCGAAAGCTAATTCGAGACGGAATTTTCGGGAAAAACCAATGACGTGCCCGCGCTGCAACTTGACGCGGCCGCGCTGCACCTGGCGCGCCCGCGCTGCTACCCGACGCGACCACTCTGCTAGGAGGAAGTAGCCGCGCTGCTGAACAGACAGAAGAAGCAAGATCCAAGCTGGCGCGCCTGCGCTGCACTTGGCGCGCCCGCGTCAGTCCTGAAGACGGATTCTTATCCGATTCTGTTTATCTTATTGGTTTTAATATTTTATTATTATAATTGTACGGGATGTTAAACCCGATTTTATTAGGTTATATAGGCCGAGAAGGCAGTAGAGAATGAATTGAGGTTATTTTCCAGAGACGTATTTTCCCTTTTCATCATCTCACAAACCCCTATGGAGAACTAACTCTCTTTTGTTGCACTTGGTTCTTTGAAGCCTTCAATTGATTTGGTTGTGAGTATTCTACTCTTGTTCGTCCTTTGTTAATTGTTTCGATCTCCTGAGCTTATTGCTTGATTGCTTATTATTGATTTATCTGGATTGATCACCTAGGTTTATCGATACTAGTCATATTGCTAGGGTTTCCAATTCCAGGTTTGGGGTTGTAGATTCATTGTAGCAAACACAATCTCCATACGCGGTTGCTTGTGGTAGATTGTGAGGGAGATTCGATTACAGGCTATTTTAACGGGTTGTTAGAATCGCTTGTATCTCATTATAATTCATGCTTGAATGCTATTGCTTTATTATTTGGTGAAGGTTTTCCCTTGTAATTTGGTGATAAGTGCTTTTAGGACTGGTAGGACTAAAAGCTATTACACGATCTGAATTGAGAACAATTACTGGACATTAGAACTTGAGATTCATAGAATGCGATGATGAACCATCTCAATTGTTGTGCGGATAATTACCTGGTGTGATACCTTTCCGTCATATATTCGCAACCTTTACTTGCAACTTGTTCTGTCACTATTACTCACACACAAAACTCCCCCTTTAATCCGTTACTTTTGGGTAATAATACTTGCTCTTACAATTGATTCTGTTTCCCTGTGGGTTCGACCCTAACTTACCTACTATACTTGTTATAGTTTGCATCTTAGGAATTTACTTTGATTTGGCATAACGACCTTAGGCCTGTCAAATTTGGCGCCGTTGCCGGGGAAACGGTTTATCTTTGTTCTTGTTTGTCTTATTACTTGTGTGTTTGTCTTGTGTGTTAATTTAGCTACTAACTTTTGTTGTGAACCTATCTTACGGTTCACAACACATATGCTACTAACAGTTTAACATGTTGAGATTATCGCAGTTCGAAAGTGAAGATTTTCACCTATATCTCGATAGGTTGCAGAGGTGTGTGGACATCCGCAATGTGCGGGGTTTCCATGATAGTTTGCGAGATATGGTTGTCTGCGTTGTAGAGGGAATGACTGCTGAGACAAAGGCACGTGCTATATATATGAGCGGAGGAAGTCTAGCAAGGTTAGGTTTGATGGGAATTTGGGATCTTATCTGCTACATGGGTCACCAGGCCTTGCAGGAAGTGTCATTTGTCCAAGAACCTCAACCGATGGATTACTTTTACGCACCTTCGGATGATCTATCCATGTCCTCTTATGAGGAGAATGAGCAATTGTGTCAGCAGATCGCGGAATTGGGTGAACGAGTGCACCAAATGGTCCAAGTGGGGAATGAGATACCAACTTGTGAAGCAGGTGAACTACCGTCTCAACCGGTGGTTAACCTGATAGAGAGCCTCACCACGAACACCCTAGGGAGTGGCAAGGACCTGTTTGTCACACCTAAGGGAAGCTCATAAAGTCATGAAGATGAAGGTTATTGCGTGCTTCCTATTCCTCCCTCATTGAGTTCATCTGAGTCTACTCCGCTACCTCCCATACCCTTGAGCTATGAGCATGATAATGTTTTGGCGGAGGAAGATATGTTCGCAGACGATGACAGTTTCTTCAGCGATGAAGAGGAGAGTACACTACTTCCTGACATGGAGTGTCATGAGTCGACGCATGAGATCCCATGTGATTTATTGTCTCCTTCATTCGATGAGATTGTCTCGAGCTCGCCTATCAAGGAACCAAGTCCGAAGCTAATTTCTGTGGCTCCTGAGCAAAGAATTGATATCTTTTACAATGGTGAGAAGTTCGGTGATTATGTTGATCCTTGGGCTCATTACTTCGATATACCACCGATGGAACTGAATTGGTGGTTCTACATACCCGCGGCGGAGATTCACACTCGGACATATGAGGAGTTGAGGACATACTTTGACTTCAACTTATTCGTATGTAGTGCCCGCTTACCTAGATGGTGTGCACAAGAGTTTGATTTGCTGTTGAGGGCACTGACGATGTCTGAATGAGTCTTAAATGGACAACTAAAATGTCGAGCCAGCGACATGAAACAAAGGCGCTTCTCGGGAGGCAACCCGAGGTAAGTTTTTCTTTCTTCTTCCTTTTTCTTTTCCTTCACCTTGATTATATTTGATTTACTTTTGTTGTCTTTATTGTTTCATTGAGGACAATGAAAACTTTAAGTGTGGGGGAGAGAAATTCTATATATAGATGCATATAGGAGATCATATTTAAATTTATGCATCATGTTTAATTTCTGTAATCATTTTTATTAATCTTTGTTTATTTTCGTATTAAAAAAATAAATAAATAAATTAATTAATTAAAATTTCAGAAATCCAAAAATAGAGCATGCATTTCATACATATGTGTTATTCAAATACCCATCTTGCTTAGTTTGTCCTCTATTTTAAATTTCAAGCATGATTCATAAAAATCCCATGGAGTTCTGGATGTTTTCATTATTGTCTTTATTTGATTTTTGTGGAACGTGAGCTAGCAAATATAATTGAGCATGTATGATTGAGCTAAAGTGTGATTGAAGTCCTAAAAACATGACTATGTGAGAATGTTTGGCCTTATTTGAAATTTTTTTGCTCAGTTGTGTGAATTACTCGCCTAGTGTTGCTACCTCTTGACATTGACTGCAGTATCTATTTTTAAAGACTGACTCACATGTTTGTTGCTTGCGGAGTTTATGTTTATATTTTGAGCCTTTTTATTTAATTTTATGCATATTTAGTGAATAAGGTGGCAATGGTTAATGCACTTAGTAACCGGGTCTACGCATGACACCCATGGGTATGATTCGCGCAAAAAGGTGTTGAAAACTATCCACTAGGAAAGAAGCTTGACCATTGAGTAACCAGGTTCATTCATGACACCCATGTTTGCAACTTGCGTCAAAAGGTGTTCAAGTGGACTTCATATTAGTAGTTGAGGTGTTGATAGACCGGGGCCATTCATGACACCCATGTTTGCGCTTCGCGTAAGGAAGCACCAAGACAAGAAAAAGAAAAAAAAAGAGAAAAGAAAACCAAAGAAAAAAGAAAAAAAAAGTGTTGCATTTTATTTTCTTTATTGTGTCCCGCAAGTAATGACATTTCGGTAGAGAATTGGTGATATGGTGGTCAATGTCTATGAGCTTAGTGCATGAATGGTTTGAGTTGAGAGTTGTACTTAAAAGCCTAAACACATGAGTGAAACACATATTTCTGGTGAGGTTGGATAATGTCTACTTCTAAGCTTTGATCACTGGAATACATGCTATGACGTTTGTTTGCTTGGTTTATGTTTTCACCTCCTATGATGTTGTTTTCTGATGAGGTTGAAACTTGAAGGAATTTCCTGTGGGATGCGTTGATTCATGTTCATTCTATCATTGCTTGAGGACAAGCAAAGGTTAAGTGTGGGGGAGTTTGATAGCATGCATTTAGGTAGGCATAATAGGTTGCATTTAGCTTAGTTAAGATGCATTTAATGGATGGATTAAGCATGATTTGCATATTAGTTCTCTATGTTGTCGGAGTCGGAATCTACACGCTTTTATTGATTATTTCAGGTAATGGTAGATCCGAGGAGAAGACATTAGTTGATAACGCATTTGATGAGAATGTCTAGTTGATCGAAGAAGCTTACATGAAGATCTCAGGAGGTCCTGAGAAGAAGAAGCGAACCTAAACGAAGAACAAGTCTGCAGAAATTGTCGCTAGACATGCTGAACTTGTTTTGCACTTTCTGGAGGCCTCGGTTGTCCGATCGACTATTATGACCATGCGTTGGAAAGCTCTTTCAGAGAGCTACAACTTTCATGTTGACGTCGAAAGCAAATTCGAGACGGAATTTTCGGGAAAAACCAATGACGTGCCCGCGCTGCAACTTGACGCGGCCGCGCTGCACCTGGCGCGCCCGCGCTGCTACCCGACGCGACCACTCTGCTAGGAGGAAGTGGCCGCGCTGCTGAACAGACAGAAGAAGCAAGATCCAAGCTGGCGCGCCCGCGTCAGTCCTGAAGACGGATTCTTATCCGATTCTGTTTATCTTATTGGTTTTAATATTTTATTATTATAATTGTACGGGATGTTAAACCCGATTTTATTAGGTTATATAGGCCGAGAAGGCAGTAGAGAATGAATTGAGGTTATTTTCCAGAGACGTATTTTCCCTTTTCATCATCTCACAAACCCCTATGGAGAACTAACTCTCCTTTGTTGCACTTGGTTCTTTGAAGCCTTCAATTGATTTGGTTGTGAGTATTCTACTCTTGTTCGTCCTTTGTTAATTGTTTCGATCTCCTGAGCTTATTGCTTGATTGCTTATTATTGATTTATCTGGATTGATCACCTAGGTTTATCTATACTAGTCATATTGCTAGGGTTTCCAATTCCAGGTTTGGGGTTGTAGATTCATTGTAGCAAACACAATCTCCATACGCGGTTGCTTGTGGTAGATTGTGAGGGAGATTCGATTACAGGCTATTTTAACGGGTTGTTAGAATCGCTTGTATCTCATTATAATTCATGCTTGAATGCTATTGCTTTATTATTTGGTGAAGGTTTTCCCTTGTAATTTGGTGATAAGTGCTTTTAGGACTGGTAGGACTAAAAGCTATTACACGATCTGAATTGAGAACAATTACTGGACATTAGAACTTGAGATTCATAGAATGCGATGATGAACCATCTCAATTGTTGTGCGGATAATTACCTGGTGTGATACCTTTCCGTCATATATTCGCAACCTTTACTTGCAACTTGTTCTGTCACTATTACTCACACACAAAACTCCCCCTTTAATCCGTTACTTTTGGGTAATAATACTTGCTCTTACAATTGATTCTGTTTCCCTGTGGGTTCGACCCTAACTTACCTACTATACTTGTTATAGTTTGCATCTTAGGAATTTACTTTGATTTGGCATAACGACCTTAGGCCTGTCAGTCCGTCAAAGCCTGTAGACAGGTTAAGCTCCCTTGTGCCACTTGCTCAACATTCACAACATAGATGTTGTTATAACGATATACAGTTAGAACTACTTCACTTGTATCTTCTCTGCGCACTAGACATCTTTTCTTGTTAAATCCAACATCATTACCACTATCACATAATTGAGAGACACTAAGTAAATTATACTTCAAACCATTAACAAGATAAACATTTTTAATACTATGGTTAGGATCACTCCTAACACTACTAATACCAACGATGTCACACTTTCCTATGTCACCAATAGTGATTGTTCCAGTGGATTGCTTCTTTAGATCATGAAAGAGAGAACTCTTCCCACTCATATGCCTCGAGCATCCACTATCAATAATTCATTTTTGCTCCTTCACCTTGGTGATCTCCTCAAACTTTTCATCATGGGATTCATCTCCTGAGGCCATAAGATAGACATTGGCCTTCTCATCATCGGACTCTGAGTCAGAATCGCTCCAAGTTGCCACCATGGCTTTCTTTTTCTATTTATCACCTTTCTTGGACTGACTCTTCGTCTTTTGAGGGCAGTCTTTCACAAGATGGTCTGTTTCACCACATTCAAAAGAAGACAAAGGTTTAGTCTTCTTGTCATATTTGTTGTATTGACACTTACCTCGAAATTTAGAAGACTTTGATCCATCCTTGTTGAATTGCTTCTTCATTTTGAGGATTCGAGAAAGGCCTCTTGTGATAAGAGTGAAAGGATCATCCTCATCATCATCCTCATCTTCAGAGTCAAACATATCTTTGGGCTCATCCTTCTTAGACTTGAGCGCCAAGTTATTAGTGCTTGCTGGAAGTTCTCCATCGTCTTCATTGAGAATCATTTCATGTGTGATCAGCTTCCCAAGCAAGTCATCAAGGGGCAGAGTGGTGAGATCTTGGGCTTCCTCTATGGCTGTTACCTTAGGACCCCATTTCTCTTTTGGGAGGCACCTCAATATCTTCCTCACTTTCTCAACGTTCTTAAAGCTCTTGCCAAGAGAGTCAAGGTTGTTAGTGATTTCCATGAACCGTGTGAACATGGTCTTGTGCCAAGAGGAAAACCTGTCGTTGTTCTTGCCAAAGAATACTCAAACTCACAACTAGTATAGTGTGTAAGCAAGAGGTCGATCCATAGGGAAATCTATTCAATTCGAGTGTCAATTCTAATCGCTAGTAAGAATATGGGGGGTTTTGGTGTGAAAAAGATCCGCCTTTTATTAAAGCGAAAACAAGCAAACAAAGTAAATTGATTGTAGAATGCAGTGGGAGAAATAGGTTCACCTACAATTTATCATTTCGATTGATGAATTCGATCCTTGTTTCAGCCTCTAGTTCTTGTCTTTTCCTATCAATGTCCTTGTCGAGATCTTAGGTAAATTACTAGTCCTACGAGTCCTAGCAACCCTTATCTCTAAATAACCCTAACATAGTTAAGATTTAACCTAGAGATAGCATTAAGAATATGAATTAACCAAGGTACGTGCAATATCAAGCTACGAGTCGATGTTTAACATATATTCAACTTCCTACACATCCAATTAGTCCTACGAGTCCTAAAGGGATATGATTGCCATTTGGGTTAAGGTTCGCTACGAGGAATCTGCAAAACCCTAGCAATTGAATGAATCTACTCTAACTAGTTGATCAGGCGAAAGAGAATAAAACACATTCAAGCAATTAAGCACAAAGAAGTCAAAACATTGGAATAGAATAAGAACTAGATTAAGAAACTCACAATTCAACAATCAAAGATCCAAACTGTAGGCGAAACCTTGAGAGTTTAGTTGCCCATGCTCAACGGCGCTCTCAACAATGGAATAAAGTGCATAAGATAAGTGGTAGAATAAACTAGAAAAGCCTTATATAGTATTTAGAATAACGGCCAAATAAATAAACTAAAACCATAATTAAAGTCCAGCACTGAACGACGCGCTAATGCACGGGCCGCGGGGAGGCCAGGCCAGGCCGCAGGGCGGCCGGCGATCAGCGAACTCCTTCGGTATTCTCTTCGAGCCGCGGGGCGGCCAAGGATTCTTCTGAACTCCTTCTTCTGTTACTTCAGTAGCTCCTACGTATCTTCTTTAGCTTGTTTTCGCTCTTTTCCAATTCATCTCACCTTCAATCTACTATATTTGAAATAAACCATAAAATGATGTACATTCCGCCTCTTCTAACTCAACAAGTGATTATGTAAATTCAACTAAATATATGCAATATTCACAACTAAACTATGTTAAATGCAATCTATTATGAAATATTAAATATGCTCTATCAAATTCCCCCAAACTTGAACCTTTGCTTGTCCTCAAGCAATAGAAAACTAAACTCTGCAGCCCCACAGAATAGCAATTCATGTATCCACCTCAATAATCTTTAAGTGCATGAAAACCTAGCAAACACAATAGATTAACAACATCATAGCACATAATTGCAATAATCAATGAAATCAGGCAACCCTATCCATTCTAGACCTCACATGGATTATGTGTTTCACTCTCACTCAAGTGTTTAGGGTTAAATGTTTACGCTCAAAACTCAATCTTCAAAAGCTTAGCTAAAATAGTCTTGCACCAGTGTTCTAGCTCTCCACCGCTGGTGACTCTACACACAACGAAAATCACGAGGTCTTTTAATTGGGTTGTAATGGGGCCAATGTAGAAAATATAAGGTATGGAACAATTTAGGTCATGTGGTGCTCATAATCCGGGAAATAAGGAAGCGACCAAATCATAAAACCACTCATAAACTCATCATATCATAACTCTACAATGTCATACAACACCAATCTCAAGCATAAAACTTTACAAACCATACTCAACTCATTCCTTTATTCTTTTTTTTTTTCTTTTCTTTTTATTTTTCTTTTTCTTTTTTTTTCATGCTATATCAAATGATTTTCCTTGAATTTTGCCCCTAAGCGAATTTTATTCTCCTTAGGTCCCAAGTAACGAATGTACTAGCAAGAATCAAACATCTCATAAAGCTACCTCAAACATACACAATCCACCACTAAAAACCATCATCCACAATATAGATATTCACCAACCATTCCTAATTCCCGGATGGGGTCAGGCTATCATTGGCTATGGAAAAGTCTTGTGGAGCTACAAAAGAATAGGCAATAGGCTCAAATTGGTTTCAAGCAGATGATAATATGTAAGGTAGGAATAGAGTCAAATAAGGATAATAAAAGTGCCTCAATCATGTTTAAGTCATGTGCAGAAATCATAATATGCAGCCTTGAAAAAGATATCTAAATGCAAGCCAAAGAGGAAGAGGCCAATGTTAAGTGCAGTCCTGAAGAGAGTACACTCAACAAGTAAGAGGACTAAATTAAGTGTAGTCCTGAATAGGCCAAAATAAGCTCACCATGTCATGTCTAAAACTTCAAGATCACCCACAATTACAAGATCTTATGTGCTCAATCATTAATCAATCATGCTCACCAAAAGTATAGAAAACATATATCGAAGGCTTCAACAATACAAGCACATCATGGGGCATAAATCTCAATAGATAAAATAGAGGACAAACGACATCCATATGGGGAAATAAGACCTACTCCTAATAATGCAAGAACTAAAACTCTTTTTTTTTTTCATTTTTTATTTTTTTTTACTTTTATAATAGTAATAACAATGGTAGAAACTAAACATGCATACAACCAATGTGAATAAACATGCAAACTTAATAATCAAAATGCACTGCATACTTAGAACAAAAAAACAAACGTGACATGCAATTCTTCTCTCCCACACTTAAATCTAACATTGTCCTCAATGCAGAAAAGAGAACAAAAACATCAAAATAAAAAGAAAAAGAGAAAAGAAAAGAAACGACTGACATGCTCACTGATGAGGTGGTGGCGGCGGCGGGTAAGGTGGAAACTAGGGATATGCATATCGATAGAAGTCCTCCTGCCTCTGCCACATCTGCTTTTACATCCACCTGATCGCTGCCCGGTGATAGCATGCATTTAGGTAGGCATAATAGGTTGCATTTAGCTTAGTTAAGATGCATTTCATTGATGGATTAAGCACGATTTGCATATTAGTTCTCTATGTTAGTGGAGTCGGAATCTACACACTTTTATTGATTATTTAAGGTAATCGTGGATCCGATGACGAGACATGGGTTGATAACGCATTGGATGAGAATGTCTAGTTGATCGAAGAAGCTTACATGAAGATCTCAAGAGGTCATGAGAAGAAGAAGCGAAGATAAACGAAGAACAAATATGCAGAAGTTGTCGCCAGACATGCTGAACTTGTTTTGTACTTTCTGGAGGCCTCGGTTATCCGATTGACAATTATGAACATGCGTTGAAAAGCTCTTTCAGAAGGCTACAACTTTCCTGTTGACAAGAAGAGCATATTCGAGATAGAATTTCCGTGAAAGACAGATGCAGCGGCCGCCGCATGGTGTGCAGCGGCCGCCGCCAGGGACGACGCAAAAGGAATTCTGATGCTGCGGCCGCAGCATACATGCGGCGGCCGCCGCATCTCCCGCCAGCGCGTAAACGCATCGTTTTGATTAAATAAACCCTAGATGCTTTTTTGTTTTTGTTTATGGCCGACTTTGGGATCTTTGATAAGGCCACTTTTTAGTCATTTTTGAATCACTTCTATTCTATTTCATTCATCAGACACTTTAGAGATTTTGAGCGATGTCTTCCATGAGGAACTAAACTCATCTATTCTGCCTGCAATTTGAAGCTTTATTCAGATTGATTGTGAGTTTCTAATTCTCGTTCCTTGTTTCCTATATTTGAATGCTTCAACTTCTTTATGCTTGATTGTTTATTGTTTTGTTCTATCTTGTCTGGCCAACTTGTTAGATCAATTCAATTGCTAAAGTTTTGTAGATTCCTGGTTGTGAACCTTAACCTAAGTGGCAAACTTGTTCCTTTAGGGCTGGTTGAATAATTGAATGAGTAGGAAGTTGAATGTGTTGTTAAATCCTTTTTTAGGGAATGCAAATACCTTGGTTAATCTCTGAACTTAAAGCTATCAATTGGGTTAAATCCTTCTTTAGGGATTGTTCGATTGATAAGGGTTGCTAGGACTGGTTGGACTAGTAACTATATTAAATTCTTCATAGGAAACTTAATAGGACGAGAAGAAGTTACAATGATCGCTTCAATCCAATAAAGTGGAAAATTGTAGGTAGAATTGCTTCTCCCGATTGTCTAAAACCAAATTCATTTACTTTGCTTTCTTTACTTCGCTTTGATAAAAGGCGAAACTTTCACACTCAAACCCCCCTATTTGGTTACTTGATTGGCATCTAAATCACACTTGAATAATAATTTCCCTGTGGGATCGATCTCTTGCTTATTACTACACTAGTTATAGGTTTGAGATTTACTTTGACGGATCAATGACAGGATTCCCCTCCGTCACCTGGCTCTCAGAGACATCCTCCAGGTGAGAAGTCAAGCCACATACATCCCGACGAATGTCGCCAACATCCACATATAGCTGCTGCTGCTGCTCCCGCATCACGTCCTGGTGCTGGGACATCTGCTGCTGGTGTTCCCACATGGCGTCCTGACGACAGGACATCATCTGCTGATGCTCCCACATGGTGTCCTGACGGAGACACATATCTGCCATTCTCTGCTCTAGCGCGTAGTAGCCTGGACCAGCACCAGTTGTGCCAGAAGGTCCAGCACCACTACCTCCGATATCTGTCTGAACTCCATGAGTATCACCATCATCCTCCTACTCAGCATCAAGAGCACCCTCATCATCATCATCAGAATCCTCATACATCTCACCCCCCATGTAAAAATCAGATGTTGTAGGGCCAAAAGGGAGATGTCGGGGCAATCTCAACTGAATCTTCCGTAGATGGCATGTCCTCCAGACCCACATCGGAGATTTGCCCTCCAAGTAGCCAACTTTTCTCGGTTGGGCTTCATCATATAGAAACGAGCCATGCTGAACATCAGGGAGGACATCGCTCACATCGATGCACGCTCAGGCTATGAGGGTGATAAGACACCCAAAGTGGATTGCCGCCTTGTTGCACTTGCCTAGGATGTCCTTGCAGTTAATCAGAAACAAATCCACCCAACCTGGAATCACTGGGCTCTCTGGCGTCAGACACCACAAAAATGACATATCCTTAAGCGAGATCTTGTTGACCTCAGCCTGTGCAAAGAAAGTGTTCGCTAGAACCTTGTGAATTAGCCGTAATGCAGGATGGCGAATGATCGAATTATACTGGCCCTTCTTGGCCTCAAAAGGCACCCTAGTAGATGCCATCCAAAAAGCCAAAGGGTCCTCTCCCTTACACACATCAAGCCAACCAGCAGTAGGTGCAGCATTAATACCAAAAATCTGTCCCAATCTCTCCTTCGATATCTCATGACCCCTCCCAAGCAATCGAAACTCAATCTAGAAGAGCCTCTCTCCTATACAATTGCAATCTAGTTAACTCACGTTCCCTTGGAGTCCTAGACCATACTAGAAGAGCCCCACCTCTCTATGTTATCTAGTACAATCCTCTTTCACTTAGTGAATCAATCGCCTAGTGTTCACTTCCTGAGTTACAAACTATCGAGTATAACACTATACCAAAATATATCCTATAAGCTCACTGTGTAACTCTCAAATGCTTTGAAATGAAATAACAAACTCTTAAGGACTAGTAGAGAGGACACGAAGAAGAGAGATCTCGCTTGAAGGCTTGAGTGTATGAAAGCTTATGTTCAACGAATGTGTGGTTGTCTTCTTCTTCCTTTTCTTTTTATTGAAACAAATCGGCGCGTAAGGATCTTCACCAATGGCTAAGAGAGGATCATGGCTTGAGCGCAATCTTCTATCTTTGGAAACTTCGGAGGCCATGATCTTCCGAATTGAATCTTCTCAATTTACAACATAAGGAAGGAAATAATATTCCCAAATGCTTCCTGAAAGGTTAGTGTATATAATAATAATAATATGGAAGCATATAATAGCATAAAATAATATTCGAACATAATATCATGTAGAACAGGTTTTGTGTTTCATCAACACTGTTAAAGCTTCAAAACCTTTGACACAAACAGACTGTCAATGTTTTTGAAACTTATTCCAATTTTCTTGAAGGGAGTGGAGTTATCAAACTCCCCCTTGATGAAAGACAAAACCTGTGCATCCCTGCAACTTAGTCAAGCATATATAATATAAGTAAATTCGGACTAAGTACCTGCATGGGATAGACAAATGTTGGATCATAGTTTTAAAACAAGAAATTATCCAACCAAAACAAAACCAAGGTCTTCCAAGACCTTCACAGCAGTTTTAAAAAGTCTAACGCCACAGATCATCTCCCCCTTTTTGCCTTTCAACAAAGGGAGGAGGTAAATCAGTCACCAAAAGTTTTGAAACAGTTTCCAAAAACCAGCAATGTTTCAGATTTGGGGTTAGGGTAGGGTAGGGTAAGGCTAAGCTTCATCGTCCGGAGCATCATCAGTGAGCAGCGACCACAGACCTTGCAACAGCTTGGTTATCCCGCTCATCTCCTTCATAAACTCCTTGTGCAGCTCCTTGAAATCCAGGCGAACTTCCTCCAAGCCCAACTCCAGGTTGTCCATGCGTTCATCAATGGCTGAGGCAGTGGGAAGGGCTTTTGAAGGAGAGGCAAGACACCAAGTCCCTTGGGGGGACCGAGTGATGCCAATCTTTTCAAGGCTCTTGGAGTTGAACTTACCCATATGACGCTGTTGTTCTGCATTTTTGAAATTGATTCTAGAAGCTTTGAAGATATGAGTCAAAAGGGTGGCAAAGGGGATGGGAGTTCCTTTCCTGGCTTTTCTAGTGTGAGCCATGGAACCTAAAATGGTATTGGCTAGATCAAGATCAAGGCCATTCGGGATTCGGTAAAGTAGGACCATGCCATTATCGGTAAGGAGCGAGCCAGAGTTAAGATGGGGTAAGAGGCAACGCACAATGATGTTAAAAATAATCTTTGCCTCTAGGGTAAGGGATGAGTGGGTAAGCTGCTTTGAAGTGTTGTTAGATGCTTTGGGTAGGAGATATTTGGGTCGGGCAAGGGCTAGGCACTGTTCTTTTGTGGGGTTCTCGGGAGAGGGTGGACAAGGTCTAGGTAGGCCAAGGAAATCAGCAAAGTCAATGGAGTTGAAAGAGATTCTAACCCCTTTGACGATGGATTCCAAAGACCAATCGTCGACATTATTTTTGGCTTTTAGGTTTATGTAGAAAAGGCGGGTAATTCGGGATAGTAGATAGATTCAAGGTTGAGTAGGGTCCAGGTTGGGGATGTTTTAAGGAGAGCAATGCATGGTAAATTCAAAGCTTCAAAGAACGCAATATCCAAAAAATCAGAACAGCAGATCCTACGAGTTCGAAACTCATCTACCCACTTTCCAGCGGTGTCAGCATTTTCAAACCATGAAGAGGGTAAAGATTGGTTTACCTGGATGTAGGCGGGTGGATCAGCATTCTTCCTGCGAGCAAGTGTTGGAGCAGTCCTCTGGGCAAGCGCCTCAAGGCCTTTGAGGGTACCCTTCCTGGTACACTTTGGAGACGGAGGCTTAACAGCTGCTGGGGATTTCCGCTTCTTTGGAGACGGGGGAGGAGGAGAAGGAAAAGGAGAGGCAACAGGTACTGGCTCCTCTTCCTCCTCGTCCTCAGACCCCGAGTCCTCAGCGGACCCATTATCGTTGTCTCCTTCAGCATTCTCGTCATCACCGGTCTCATCATCCTCCTCTTCTTCTTCCTCTGGTTCCTCCTCAGTGGGAACCTCCTTCTTAGCCTCTTTTCGAATCCTCTCGGCCTCCTCCTCGACCAATTTCCTTGCAAGCTTGGCCTCTTCCTCGGACTTTTTCTTCCTTAAAGCTTCTTCTTCAGCTTCCTTGGCGGTATCCCGTTCTAGAATAGCATCGAGATCCTCCTCTTCCTCTTCATCATCCACCTCCTCAGCGATGATTTTCTTTTTCCCTTTCTGCTTTGCACTGAGAGGCTTCTTCGCTGAGCGTTTTTTAGAGCCCTTGGTTACTGTAGTTGTGCTCTCAGCGATGGTGCTCTGGACAACAGTAGGGAGGATAGCTTGAGGAGTGGGTTCAGGTGTAGGGGAAGTAGTAGTGACCTGACGTCCCTTGGGGGTGGCGCCAAGTCTTTTGGGTGTGGAAGCTTTCTTTGATTTGGGAGCCATGGAGGTAATTGGCTATGGTTTCAGAACAGTTTGAGAGGATGAAGAAATAGAATTGGAAGAGTTTTGGGTAGGTCTGAGGTTATGAGATAATCGAGTGGGGTTTGGGTTTTAAATAGGAGAGATTTGAGTGATGGGACGGGTTTTAGGGTTCCAATGTAAGTAATGATAACATTGCCAATTTGAAAAATATTTCAATTCAAAATTCAAATCTTCTCTTAACCATTTTAGAATAGGAGGGAAATAACCGAAAATATTTTGTTCCAAAAATATCTCAACAGATAAAATATGTGACATAAATAAATTATTTTGAAATCCGATGAAAATAATACTTTATCAAATATCTAAAAAGATATTAACCAAATATATACGATCCGATATATGTTTTCTACGATTCAGTTCACAAACCTTGGCATAAAACTCAAGAGTCTTGACACTGGGTAGAATTTATCTTTCGTAAAGGGAAAGCTCCCCCTACGAAAGTGCATCCTTGTTAAGCATCCCAATCTCTCGTCTAATGAAGGTGAACCTCTCCTCTGCCAAAGGCTTAGTAAAAATGACAGCCCATTGATAATCAGTTGAAATAAAAGAAATGGACACATCACCTTTTTCGACATGGTCTCTAATGAAATGATGTCTTACATCAATATGTTTTGTCCTTGAATGATGAACAGGATTCTTCGTGACTGATATGGCACTTGTATTATCACACTTAATGGGAATACCTATGACGTTGATGCCAAGATCTCTCATTTGTTGAGCTATCCAAAGGATTTGGGAGCAACAATCTCTGGCTGCTATGTATTCGGCTTCTGCGGTGGATAGGGCAACTGAGTTTTGTTTCATAGAATGCCAACTGATCAAGGATGCTCCTAAGAATTGGCAACATCCTAATGTACGTGCTCTTCTTATCCACCTTATACCCTGCAAAATCTGCATCAGAATACCCAATTAATGTGAAATCCTTTTGCTTTGGGTACCATGGTCCAAGCTCCTTAGTGCCATTAAGATATCGAAAGATCCTCTTCACATCCACGAGGTGAGATTCTTTAGGATCAGCTTGAAACCTAGCACACATGCAAACATTAAACATGATGTCAGGTCTACTAGCTGTAAGATATAGTAAATATCCAATCATTCCTCGATACTCCTTTTGATTGACACTCTTCCCAGTCTTGTCTTGATCTAGAGATAATGTTGAGCTCATGGGTGTCTTGGCTGCTTTGGATTGATCCATCTTGAACTTCTTCAAGAGATCCTTAGTGTACTTACTTTGGTTGACAAAGATCCCTTTCTTGGATTGATGAACTTGTAATCCCAAAAAGAAGTTGATTTCACCCATCAAGCTCATCCCAAATTCAGTGCACATAATGTCACAAAATTCCTTGCACAAAGGTGTGTTAGTAGCACCAAATAATATATCATCAACATAAATTTGAATAACCAAAATATCATTTCCTTTGGTCTTGATAAAAAGAGTCTTGTCGATCAACCCCCTTTTAAAATCATTTTCTAAAAGATATTTTGACAAGCGCTCAAACCAAGCTCATAAAAGATGCAAATGCTAATAAAATGCGAATGGCTTCAAGCCATGCTACGGGAGCTGATGTCTCTAAAATAGCCATGTCTTTATGCATATTTTAGTTCCATATTCTATACACTTTGCATATTTCGGGTTGGGAATATGTTGAATTTATGTAGTATATGCTTATTTGTCAGAAATGGAGATCTACATAAGTTTCTATTTAATATTGCAGAATATGGAGTCATTTCGGGAGAAAACCAAGAAGCAAGGACGGAAGCTTAAGCCAACTCGATATCGACAAATGTTACTCGATATCGACAACCATGTCTAGGCACTACACTGATCGAGGAGCCCATGTCGAGAAGCTGAAGATGAGCCAACCCGACTTCAACACCTTCCTCGAGATCGAGTACTCTACTCGATGTCGACAAAGCCTCAGAGACAACCCGGAGTCGATGAGAGCTTACCCGAGGATGCCAAGGAGAAACTACCCGACCTGGCTAGGCACCCGGACACCACAACTCTAGATCGAGGACTTTTCTCGATGTCGGCAAAAGGCCAAAGCACCAGACCGAGCATGTCGAGAGGGGTTGCTCGACAACACCAGAAAGCCAAGATGATGAGCCACTCAACTCGAGATCGAGTTCTTTCCTCGAGATCGAGGAACCCTGTGAGCCTGTGTCCGAGCCACATCGAGGAACAGCAACCCGAGACGCCGAGTCACTGAAGTCGACAACCATTCTACTCGAGATCGAGTAAGTCTACTCGAGATCGAGGAAATCTTCCGGAGACGCGTAACGCGGTTTGAGTTGTCCTACTCGGATTGGGATTCCTTGGGGCCGAAGATTTCTGAGTCTATCCGATTTTATCAAGATCTACCATGAAGGAGAAGATTTATCCACATGAAGACTTTTTAGATATAATTCCCTTTTTTAGATTTAATTATGTTGTTGCACTTATTTATCTTTAATGCTTTAGATATAGATTCAGATATAGATATAGATATTCTATCCTTGAATAGCAAGGATTAGAAGGCTATAAATAAAGCCCATGGGGCTGATTTTAGGAAGAATTAAATTCAGAAGTTAGAGAAGTTGTTCACAGAGAAGTTTTAGGAGTTCGAAGGTTTTAGGGTTATGGCATTCAACGAGTGTTGAATCGCCGGGATTGTAAAGTCTTTGAATTTAGTTTAATGCAAGTTGTTATTTCCTTTCAATCAATGTCTGAGGTTGCGATGAAGCGCGAGTAATCCACCCACTTCTAGGGTTGGGGCGAGCCTGACGATAGCCCTGCGTGTTTGAGGTAAAGATCCGACTTTTATCATGTTTTGAGCATCTACTACTTGTTATGTGTTTATTACCCATATAATGGAGGTCCATGCTAACAACTTGGATTGTAAACATAAAATCAGTAGATACAATTAGGGTTTCTTGAAAGAGTTGTCTAATTGTTGGAAAAGGCGAAAGCTTAGTCCTTCGACGCAAATTATATGATTATCTGTTTTATTCTTGCCTTATGCATGCTTGGTTATCGTTGATGCAAACCCCAATCTTGGATGTCTTTTACATACAATTTATTTTCGAATCCCAAAAGCCTTTGTCTTTATTTTATTTCGTTTTACTTTCTGTCTTACTCGATCTCGACCAACTTTGGCCGATCTCGAGTTACTGATCTTCGATTCCAGAATCGCCGTAGCTTCTGTTTGCAGGTGATCGACAAAGATCAACCCGACGTCGACGACCCTACTCGATCTCGAGTATGGCTTTGTCGAGATCGACCAAAAACCGCCGAGTTTCTGCTGCACTGTTCGACTGTCCGATCTTCTGTCGAGTAACTGTACTCGAGATCTAGGACCTCTGCTGTCGACTTCTGTGAGATTTCTCTGCTACCTAGGATCCGCTGACACGCTTCCTCGTGGATCGATCCTGACTTCCCGCTGCTACATCAAGAGGAGGTCTTGTAATCATTTGCAAGGGACGAAATCTGGTTTGCCTTAGTTTATTTACATTCTATTTTGCATACTCGATTTCCTCCTACAAGAAATTGGCGTCGTTGCCGGGGAAGCTATCATTCGCGCCTTAGGTAGTCAAATCTCATGTTTTCTTTGAGTTACTTTATAGGTGTATGCGCCGTTCTGGTCAACCACCTGAGTTTGATGGCTTAGACGAACTGGAACGCCTTCTACACATCAGAGCTAAACTACAAAGAGCCACGGCGGCTGCTGAGACACAAGAACAGCTGATTGCGAGGCTTACAAGGGAACTAGCCGCAAAGGATACTACTATCTCCGCTGAGAGAGCAGGAAGGGAACAAGAAGCTGAACGCGCAAGGCAAGCAGAAGCTGAGCTTGCCCAATACCCAACCACTGCTAAGGATTATATGCATCCAACTCTCGTCGTGCCTGAATCGGCGATTCTAATCCCTGAAAACTCTTTTGAAATGCGCACTCAATTTCTTATAGAGCTTAAAAATAATGCTTTTTATGGCAAATTTAATGAGTGTCCTCTTGAACATATTACCAATTTTTCTGACATGTGCCGTACTCTTGCTAAAGGTACAACTCTGGAATATGTCAAGATGAAAGTTTTTTGCTTGTCTCTCGCTGGACCTGCACTGAAGTGGCTTGACGGGCTAAAACCAAGGTCCCTCACAACGTGGGCCTAAGTAGAGCAAGAGTTTCTTAACAAATTCTTCCCTCCCGCCAAAACAGCACTCCTCCGCCAGAAAATCACAGCCTTCAAATAGAAGCCTGGGGAACCGCTAGCAAAGGCATGGGAACGCTACAAGGATCTGCTGCGATCTTGCCCTACTCATGGATAGCCACCCTACGTCATTAAGGAGATCTTCTTCAACTCTCTTGACCAAGTCATTAAGGACAGGATCAACCAGTATACTCGCTATGAGTATCTGATAATGCCACCAATTGACGCCTTGGGTGTGCTAGACAAGCTCACCAATTATGACAACAAATATGGGTCTACTTCAAACTATGAGGAGAACTCCTATGCCAGGCCAGCACCATCTATTCCACTCTATGAGCCAGCAAAGGAGATTGACCCAGATGTCAGGGAGCAGTTCTACAGAGACCAAAATCGCAAGCTCCTCAAGCAAGTAAAATATCTATCTGTCAATCAGCCTTGCATCGAATGCGGATCACATCGGCACACCACTACTGAGTGCCCACACACTGAGCAAGTCAGGATGGCAGAGACACATGAAGAGGTAGCCCACGCTGGGGGTCCCAATCGCTACATGGGAGATTAAAGGTTCTATCAACCACAGTGGAACCAAGGTCCTCCTAGGAACCCCCCACCCTACAGAGCTCCAGGACATCCAGAAAGGGATCAAAAGAAGGACGATCTGCAGCTCATCCTTGAGGAGATGCGTCGGAATCAAGGCACCATCAACAACCAGTTCCAGAACATCACTACAAAATTTGGAGAACTCTACATCTGGAAAAGAAGAATAGAGACCCAGATGGGTCAAATCGCTGCACAGATCCCACGACCATCCGGACAGCTCCCTGGGCAAACAGAACCAAATCCTAAGTGGAAGACCGGACACGTCACAGCTATCAAACTCAGAAGTGGGCATCAATTACACGAGCCAGAGGTCGGGAAACATCAAGACAAGGAAGAGCAGCAACTCGACAAAGAGCACAATCAACTCGATCTCGAGGAGCCAGTACACGAGATCGACAAAAACCTCCTCGGCCAAGCCCAGAAGCCCAGCTCAGACTCCAATGTGCAGCCCGACAAATCGAGGTCGGTAAGCCAACTCGAGATCGAGGACCCTCTTATCGAGATCGAGGAGAAGTTGGCCGACGTCGAGGACTCTGCAACACCTCCGACGTCCGATCTGGCTCCAAAGCAGAAAAAGCCACTACCTTTTCCTTCAAAATCACAGAAAGATCCCACTACAGGTAGGTTTAACCGTTTTGTTAATATGCTGCAAGAACTGAATGTCTCTATTCCTTTTTATAGAAGCCCTGCAAGAGATGCCTGGATATGTCAAATTTCTAAAGGAAATCTTGAGCAAGAAGCGATCCATCTCATAGATCGCAGGCGAATGCAAAGTACTCCACTTCCTTAAAAAGAGACCTGACCCTGGTAAGTTCTCTGTTGATGTGGGTTTTGGACAATATAAATATGAGTCTCTATGTGATTTAGGAGCAACTGTGAGCATCATGCCCTTATCAATCTCGCGGAAGGTAAATATAGGATGCATAGAGCCTGTGGATGCTAAACTATACATGGCAAACAATACAGTGGTCATCCCTATAGGTATAGTTGAGAATGTCCCCGTCCAGGTTGGTAAATTCTTTGTTCCAGCAGATTTCCTTATTATAGACTGCGCTGAAGATCCTACTAGCCCCATTATTCTTAGTAGACCATTCTTAGCTACTGCAGATGCCAAAATTAGTGTTAAGAATCGATCGCTCACCTTCACCATAGGCGATGAGGTTTTAGATTTCTCTTTTGGCCCAGAAAACTAGGAAATTTCATGGCTAGAGGTGAAAAGCATCAGCAACCACGGGACCAAGCAATCAACGGAAGAAAGCACCAGCCCTGTACTCGAGATCGACAAAGGATACTCGAGATCGACTAAGACACTACTCGATCTCGACCAAAGTTCTTTGACCTCGACTTCCTCTGCTGAGCCACAGACTTGCCCAGAGCCTAAGTATGGGGTCCCTGTACTTGATGTCAACCAGCCGTACTCGATATCGACTAACCCCAAGCCCAAAGATTTCTGTTTTGGGTCCGAAAAGGTAAGTTCAGGTATGAATTCTACTCCCCCTCAGTCCATTAAGAAATCTATCAATAATTTAAGGGGAGGTAAGGCCCCGTGGCGAGAGAATCTGCGGAGACTAAGAGCTGGAAGGAAGAAGAAGAAAGAGAAGGAAGATTATGCAAGCAACCCTCTGTCAGCTGAGCTTGCATACTATCAGGACCTAGATGATCCAGGAGAAGGGCCAAGCATGAGCTGGCCCCACACTAATGGTCCTTGAGCGCAAACGGAGAAGTTGGCCTAGCGACTCTAAAATCTAGAGCACGTATATAAAACTTTATGAATTTTGGGACTTTTGAACTTTCTGGTTTTGGTTTTGGGTTTTGGTTTTTTGGTTTAGAATACTTCATGTGGAAAGTCTTGTTTTTGTGTGCAATCTAACACTTTTAGGTCGGCAAGCATAAAAGGATCGCGAAAAGTGAAATAAGAAGTCCTTGAAAAACAGTTAGAATCAACGAAGGCCAAGTCGACAACGACAAGGAGGAGCATCCCAGACACTCCTCGATATCGAGTAGGACAACTCGATATCGACAAAGCCCAGAAGCTCCTAGACTTCAGAAATCTACTTGACGCAGAGAGCCTCCTCGAGATCGAGTTATGTACTCGAGATCGACAAAGATCAGTTACTCGACCTACACCGATCTGCCCTCCTCGATATATTATTCTGTGAGTTCCTTCCTTTACTCTTGTTTTTATTTGATTTTATACAGTGAGGACACTGTATATTTTAAGTATGGTGTGGGGGAAGGGCTCATTATCATTACTATACGTTTTAGTCTTGCTTTTGGTTTTACATGGTGAAATTTTAATTTTTATGTTATGCATTCATCTTTAAATTTTATGCATTTTAGTCTTTCGTCATACTTTAAGTCTTATATTTAGTTGCATAAGGAAAAAATAAAAAAATAAAAAAAATAGAAAATGTCGAAAAAAAAAATAAAAAAATGCATGTTTAATTTTTGCATTGTCTTAGTTTTTATACCCTAACTTAGATGTCCTATGATGATGAATAATGATTGACTTGATCATATAAACCCTATGGCATGTTTGGAAGGTTTAGCCTAAGTCCTCAAAATTGTTTTTATGTGGATTGTGAACTTGTGATGAAATTGAGCACATATGATCCTAATCTAAAGGTTAAAATCCAACAAAAAATGTCCTAGTGAGAATTTTGTCCTTATAGGGAGAACATTAAAAAAATCCCTCTGCTTTCTTGAGTGTTATTTACTCTTCCTATGCATCTCTAAATGTTGTGATAGTTATTCAAAGCCAATGTTCTAAAAGGCGCTAGGCGGCCGCTAGGCGGTGGGTGGCCGCCTAGCGCCTAGGCGGTTAGGCGGGTGCCTAGGCGGCGCCTAGGCGGACTTAGAACAAACTTGATTATTTCCTTATATTTTGACGAATAACACTTGTCAATAATTCATATAATGTAATAATAATCCATAATATCACTCATAAACCCAAATTTGTAATAGTTAACTAACACTAAAGTAAATAAACGCAAAAGTACATGTCTGACTAACAACTCTAAACCTCATAAAATCCAAATTTATAAGTTCGACTGAAAAGCAAATGCATCCCGACATGGGGGATAAAAAAACCCTAAGTCAACTAATCATATGCTTAGAAGCGCAAATTGAATAATCGTTGGACTAGGCGGGCCCAGGCGGCGCCTAGGCGGGACTAGTCGGGCCCAGGCGGTGCCTAGGCGGCGCCTAGGCGGGACTAGGCGGTTCTTGGACGAATTTCCGCCTAGAGGTCCGCCTAGGCTTAAAAATTCCTAGGTCCCGTCCCGCCTAGCGCCTAGGCGGCGCCCAGGCGGCGCCTAGGCGCGATTTTTAGAACACTGTTCAAAGCCAATACATTTATATGTTGATGTGAATGAGAATTAAATGATGGAGGCACCTTTTAAGGCAATTTTATCCTCTCTTTACCTACCCTGCATTATCCCTGCTTGAAGCCAAAACATTAGCCTGGGACTTTTATTGTGAACTCCACAAAATTATCCTTAGCCAAATTGAGCCTGACCCCCATTTGGGAATTAAGACTTAGAGTTGGTGGAAAGATGATTTGTGAAAAAGAATGAGCTTGTGTTTCATTTCAAGTAAGGAGGATTTTTGAATCTATTGAAATATGGGTTGGTTTTATTTTTATCTTGCTATGCATATTATGTAAAAGGACTTTTGGCTCACCCTATAAATGCACTAGTATTATTTTATTTTCGTTAAAAAAAATCGAAAAAAGAAGAGAAAAAAGCATATATGTTTGTAAATAAAGTGCATGAGCCAAATTTACCTTATTTTTTTCATTATTCGCAAGATACATACTTTGGAGAGGTTGAGGAAGTTTGAAAGGTTACATACTTCATTGAGATAAATTGGAGAGTTTGGTTGATGCATATGATTGAGAGTTATGGTTTGGTTGAGTTGTGTTGGAAATTTAGGAGTCTTGATTCCCGAATTTTACAAAGCACCACATAGCCAAATAATTCCATACCCTTATATTTCTTACCAAGCCCCATTGCAACCCCGCCGAATGGAATTTTCTTTGAAGACTTCTATTGAGCGAAGTCCTCCTGATAATTCTTGTTGCATTTTCATAATTGGTTGCGAAGTGGATTCATATTTAAATTACAACGTTTATGAGATTGTATATGGAATTGAGTTGAGAGTTGATCTTCATAGCCTAAACACATTGAGAGTTGAGTGTAAACACATTATCCCTACGAGGTCGGATTTATATTGCCTATGCCTATGGATCGCTCATATATTTGTCATGACGTTAAATTCAATTGTCTTACATTGCTACTACTTGAGATGTTGCTTTTGACAAAAGGCGAATACTTGAAGGTTTTGTTGTAGGTCTTGGTTATTGTTTGGTTATTGCTTGAGGACAAGCAAGTCTAAGTATGGGGTGATTTGATGTCTCTAAAATAGCCATGTCTTTATGCATATTTTAGTTCCATATTCTATACACTTTGCATATTTCGGGTTGGGAATATGTTGAATTTATGTAGTATATGCTTATTTGTCATAAATGTGAGATCTACATAAGTTTATGTTTAATATTGCAGAATATGGAGTCATTTCGGGAGAAAACCAAGAAGAAAGGACAGAAGCTTAAGCCAACTCGATATCGACAAATGTTACTCCATATCGACAACCATGTATAGGCACTACACTGATCGAGGAGCCCATGTCGAGAAGCTGAAGACGAGCCAACCCGACTCCAACACCTTCCTCGAGATCGAGTACTCTACTCGATGTCGACAAAGCCTCGGAGACAACCCGGAGTCGAGGAGAGCTTACTGATGGACGATTTTCAGTCGCATAAACCGTATCAAAATAAATTCGAACTTACTAACTAATGTAGCATGGTAAGCACGAGTTTATTTTGATACGGTTTACGCGACTGAAAACCGTCCATCAAATTGGCGCCGTTGCCGGGGATTCCAGCGGCAACTAGAAGTAGACAGGTCCGGCAAGAGGAGGAAGAGGGATGAATAGGTGGAAACCGGCGGAGATCCGATTGAAATCCAATCTGATGTCTCCTCTGGTGGCTTCTCAAAGTAATGTTCCCAAGGGTCTGCATATTCACCAAAATCCACAAAAGAGTAAGAAATATCAATACCTTGCTCGGGGGCCACATCAATCGACTCGGTACATGGTTCCTTGATAGGCAAGTCAGGGATGATTTCTTTAGATGAAATAGGAGCCAAAACACATGGTTCCTCGTGCGTGCACTCATGAGACTCCATGTCAGGGGGCATCAGGCTCACATCGATCAAACCATCATTGTTTGTGTCTTGGCTTTCATCAACTTTAGGAATAAAGCATTGATCTACTACCAACTCACTCACCGGTTGATTAAGTTGGTTCAATTGTTCCTCAATTCGATCCATCCTTTTAAGCATATGCTCCAACATAACCTGGCGTGTGAAAGCTTCTTCCTGCTCCACCTAGAGGGTTGACTTTTATTCGATTGCTTGAGTTGGCTCATGTCATACTTGATTTTAAGGAATTCTTTGATATGGCTTCTTGCTCTGATTTCTGATTGCTTTTATTTGGACAAGCCTATATATTTTGAGATGGTGCACAGGTTTCAATCTTTGCTTGCTAGTTTCTTCTCCCTGAAATCACTTGAATTTCATGTGTTAAATTTGTCATAAGTGATTGAGCATGACTTGCACGGACTGATTTTGGTAGGGGCTGATTTTTTTTTTTTTGAGGGTTTGTGTTGTTCTTAATTCTTGGATGATATATTTTTTCTTGGACGTTGGAATGTATTTGGTTGTGGTGTGTTTTCTTTGTCTTTTGTTTTGGCCAGGACCAATTGCAAAGGGATATGCCTATATTTTTTCCGACTCGAAGAAGGGTGACAAATGCCAATTGCATCCAAGAGTTGCTGAAAGCTTTTGCTGAAACATAGTGGCTGTAATTTCAACTCTTATATGATGTTTTAAGGGTGTTAGTACATAGGAATAGTCACCTATCTTGCTGAATTTTATGTTTTGATATTCCTTTGTTACTGAATTGAATCTGCTGCTGATTGCTATGCAAGTTTGGCTTGTTTTTGTTGCTGTTTGTGGTGTTAGACATGTCCTGTACCTATGAGAAGTTGCTGAATTTTATGGTATGTTCAGAGGCAACACCACTACCTTCACTTGAGTTAAAAGCTTGTTCTGTAATGCCTGAATAATTGTGAGTTTCCACTACCCCTTTCATTTTTATTTATTTATTTACTTTGAGGACAAAGTAAGATTCTAAGCATGGGGTGGGGAATTCAAGTGTAGCTCCGTATTTATATATACTAGTTTTAGTTTTCTTTTCCAATTCTTGTTATGCATTGCATTATAGGTTGTATTATAAGTGTTTGATAATTATCCCATGGTCTCATATAAGTCATCGAGTCTTAGTTTTTTTTTGTTAGTTTTTATTTTAGGTTTGTTAAGAGTTATTTCTATGATTGGTATGACCTCGATGATGATATATGGTTTTTCACGGCTTAAGAGTTAATAAACATGAATTTTAATTGAATAAAGACACTTGTGGGATTCCCATAGATAATCTGGATTATGAGCTTTAGTTGTAACTTGATTATTGGTTGGATGTTCAGTTTAGAGCAATCTTTAAAAGTTATATGATTTCTATTGTATATGTCTAAACCCCTGATGAAAAGCACTAGTAAATTCGGTTATCTGTTTGATATATGTTTGATGTGATTTGATATATGTGTTGGGTTGATGAGTGTAAGGAGGAT
The DNA here is from genome assembly GCA_037127255.1 of Persicaria tinctoria. Lineage (NCBI taxonomy): Eukaryota > Viridiplantae > Streptophyta > Magnoliopsida > Caryophyllales > Polygonaceae > Persicaria > Persicaria tinctoria. The sequence continues at coordinate 21,709,899 of JBANSL010000004.1, read as the reverse complement.
AAAATTCACTTACACCGCTCGAGGAGGATAAAATTCACTCGAGTGAAAAGAATCATCAATAAACCAATATTCGAGGAGAATAAAATTCACTCGACAATCATGAGAAAAGAAAAAAAAATACGGTTAGTAACCGATCCTGTTTGTAGAGGATAAAATTCACACAAGGAGGAAGAAAGTGTACTTAGAAACAATGGAAAAAAGATATATGAGCTTTATTGAAATTCCGAAATAGAAAAGGCCTAGTAATCTATGGGTGTTTATGATGATTTTTATGTGCTTAATGATTTTGATTGCTCAATACATTCTGAAAGCAAGCATCCCCTGAACCTAATTTGAGTTTAAAGCAATGAGTATGAAGGGTTTGATGTGGGTCTCATAGTGTCATAATTATTTTGAGCTTTAACATAATAAATACTCCGGTAGCCATGAGAACCATACCGATGAGTGATCATTCGTGGAAATCTTTTTGAGTCTTTGTCTTTCTTTTTGAGTTTGCTTTTGTTTTGAGTTAGTTTGCTTGGGGACAAGCAAAAGTCTAAGCATGGGGTAGTTTGATAGTGCCTATTTTAGTCATGTTTTAGATATAGATTTGCATATTAATTTAGAGCATTTTTACATTTTTTATAGCTTAATTTATATTATTTGATTTTCAGAGTCTACACTAGTGTTTTTATATATTTCAGGTATTTTCGGGTTGAAACGTATGAAATATGAATTCGGAGATTGATTTTAAGATGGATTGCCTCGTATTGCTTAATGGCCTGATCGCAACATTTGCTATTGGAGTTCGAGTTGGTGTGATGGACTGGACGGTGCAAGCAAAAGGAGCCCACACGGCTAACAAGTGCCGCTTCATGTTATTTTGGTTGTTATATTAAATTAGATAGATTATTAGATTTATAGAATTATATATATTAAAGTATTATTATATATTTAAATTACGATAGTTCCCATATATGGATTAGGATATTAGTATACTATATATTTACACTAGTGTATGCCCCGTCCCCTGCACGGGAATATATTAACACAATATTATAAAATTTCACTTATTATCTATAAAAAAAAAATCCTATTATAAATATGAAAATAAATAAATAAATAAATATGAATTACATTATGATAATTAATTAAACTAATAATTGGAAATATAAGATTAAAATTAATCTAGATCTAAATAACTCATTCTCCTAAAAAATAATATAGATATAAATAAAATAACTATGAAATAATTAATTTTGATATAAATAATTCTTTCCACCAAAAATAATAGATATATAAACCGTCCATATGCCAAATTTATATATAAACCGTCCATTGGAAAGATTATTTATAATCCAGATGAAGATACACTTATATGGCAATTTGTCTATCTGTATATGCCTAATTTATTACTATTATTGTGTTTAATTATATTGATATAATTATTTCCTTATATAATATTTACTCCTGTATAAGATATTCCATCTATTCAATTATATGAATTAATGGTAAAATAAAATAATTATTTTTAATTATATAGATTAGAAATATCTTATTATATTTATTAGATTTCCTTTTTGACGGGAAAAAGTTTTGCGAGACGCACTCACGCACCGCCATGTAGGCAGATTCACTCACACGCCGCCACGCAGGCTTCAATGCATCGGTTTTAGTATATGTATATAGATTCATACAGCCCCAAGGCACCGTAAGCCGCAAGTGACTAACGTTCTAAACCTAGAAACCTAATTGTATTTTGTCTTATTTTTATGGAGATCTAAACTCTCCCGTTTCGTCTATGTATTGAAGCTTTGATTTGATAAAGTTGTGAGATTTCTATTCTTGTTCTATTCCTATTGATTCGTATTAATTCTTTTGCGAATATTGTTGATTTCTTCTAGTCCGTACAACTAGTTGAGATTGTTGCTAGGATTTTGTAGATTCCTCGTTGCGAACCTTAATCCATAATAGCAATCATACCTTTTTAGGACTCGTAGGACTAAACTTGTGTGTAGAGAATCAATTATATGTTAAATGCTTACTCGTAGTTTGGTGTTGCATATATCCTGGTTAATCCTTAATCTTAATGCTACTATTAGGTTAAATCTTGACCGTGTTAAGGTTATCTAATTAGTAAGGGTTACTAGTACTCGTAGGACTAATAATAGGATGAAAACAGAACTTGAAGAAGAATCAAGGATCAACTAGTCAAATTAGAGTGGATATTTGTAGATGAAACTAGTTCTTTAGTTGTTATCTCCGTTAACTTGTTCATATATTTAGTTATTTTCTTTCTTAATCTCATCACACCAAAACCCCCTATTTTCTCTTAATTGGTAAATAGACTTAACTTAGTAATAACTTGATTTTCTGTGGGATCGACTCGAGATCGAGGAAATCTTCCGGAGACGCGTAACGCGGTTAAAGCTGTCCTACTCGGATTGGGATTCCTCGGGGCCGAAGATTGCCGAGTCTATCCGATTTTATCAAGATCTACCATGAAGGAGAAGATTTATCCACCTGAAGACTTTTAGATATAATTCCCTTTTTTAGATTTAATTATGTTGTTGCATTTATTTATCTTTAATGCTTTAGATATAGATTTAGATATAGATATAGATATTCTATCCCTGAATAGCAAGGATTAGAAGGCTATAAATAAAGCCCATGGGGCTGATTTTAGGAAGAATTAAATTCAGAAGTTAGAGAAGTAGTTCACAGAGAAGTTTTAGGAGTTCGAAGGTTTTAGGGTTTTGGCATTCAGCGAGAGTTGAATCGCCGGGATTGTAAAGTCTTTGAATTTAGTTTAATGCAAGTTGTTATTTCCTTTCAATCAATGTCTGAGGTTGCGATGAAGCGCGAGTAGTCCACCCACTTCTAGGGTTGGGGCGAACCCGACGATAGCCCTGCGTGTTTGAGGTAAAGATCCGACTTTTATCATGTTTTGAGCATCTACTACTTGTTATGTGTTTATTACCCATATAATGGAGGTTCATGCTAACAACTTGGATTGTAAACATAAAATCAGTAGATACAATTAGGATTTCTTGAAAGAGTTGTCTAATTGTTGGAAAAGGCGAAAGCTTAGTCCTTCGATGCAAGTTATATGATTATGTGTTTTATTCTTGCCTTATGCATGGTTGGTTATCATTGATGCAAACCCCAATCTTGGAAGTCGTTTACATACAGTTTATTTTAGAATCCCAAAAGCCTTTGTCTTTATTTTATTTCGTTTTACTTTCTGTCTTACTCGATCTCGACCAACTTTGGTCGATCTCGAGTTACTAATCTTCGATTCCAGAATCGTCGTAGCTTCTGTGTGCAGGTGATCGACAAAGATCAACCCGACGTCGATGACCCTACTCGATCTCGAGTAAGGCTTTGTCGAGATCGACTAAAAACCGCCGAGTTGTTGCTGCACTGTTCGACTGTCCGATCTTCTGTTGAGTAACTGTACTCGAGATCTAGGACCTCTGTTGTCGACTTCTGTGAGATTTCTCTGTTGCCTAGGATCCGCTGACATGCTTCCTCGTGGATCGATCCTGAATTCCCGCTGCTACATCAGGAGGAGGTCTTGTAATCATTTGCAAGGGACAGAATCTGGTTTGCCTTAGTTTATTTATATTCTATTTTGCATACTCGATTTGGCCTAGGCTTCAAGGTCCAGACTTTGTTCCCTTCAAACTCATTAAGCTCACTTTGCATAGCAATGATCCAGTCTGGCTCCTGAAGTGCCTCATCTACCTTCTTTGGCTCAATAAGAGAAACAAACGCGTGAAAAGCACAAAGATCTTTAAGTTTAGAACGAGTTTGAACACTAGAAGTAGGGTCAGAAATGATATCCTTTAAAGAGTGTGATGAGGAGTATTTGAATTTCCTTTTGCTCGTCTCAACTCCTTGATTCGTCACACCAGTAGGATTGATTTGTGGTACATCTGACTCTGTGGTCGTGTTAGGTTCAGTTACAACAGTTTCTGACGTCTCAACACTGTTGGATTGGACACCAAGGGCTTTGGACGAGTCTTCAACACCTTGGGCCAATTCTTCAGTGTTGAGAATCGGCTGCTGCATGTTCCTCTTCTCTGTGTTCTTGGCAGCAGTATCATCAACTTCCTCGTTCTCTTCATGGATGTTAAGATTTATATCTGCAACACTTTCACTCAAAGCACCGTCATTGCATTCATCAAAAATAACATGTATACTTTCTTCAACTACCGGGGTCCTTTTATTGAAGATTCTATAAGCTTTGCTACTCGTGGAATAGCCAAGAAATATACCTTCATCACTACGCGCATAAAATTTCCCAAGGTTATCTTTTCCATTGTTATGAACAAAACAAGTACAGCCAAAGGGTTTAAAATAAGATATAAGTGGTTTGCGGTCTTTGAAAAGTTCATAAGGAGTTTTCTTTAAGATGGAATGAATAAGAAAACGATTTAAAATGTAGTTAGTTGTGTTAACAGCTTCAGCCCAATAGGTTTTAGGTAATGCATTTTCTAAAAGCATAGAACTCTTCCCACTCATATGCCTCGAGCATACACTATCAATAATCCATTTGTGTTCTTTCACCTTGGTGATCTCCTACAAGACAAACATCATCCTTTGTGGCTAGACCAATAAGCAAATTTGGATCCATTGTTGGGGTAAACCATATTTGGTAAAATAGTGCCTTTTGGGACCCAAACTTGTGTTATCCGTTCTTTTCTCAAATGAACAGGAAATGTATTGCGAATAATATATGGATCATTTCTTCTATAAGGGCAGGTCTCTTTTACATGTCCCTTTCTAGCACAATGGTGATATATAGGAGAGGTTCTGCTTCCTTTTGCCTTTACAAAAGTGGTAATGTGTTGCTTCTTTAAAAACTTTGGATTGTAACCAATACCACTTTTGTTTAGAGAGCTTTGTTGCTCACCCAATATCCTATCGAGAGTACCTTTGGATTTGGTAAAACTTATGAGGGCTGTCTGTTGGTCTTGAATCTTATTATTCAGGGAGATCTTCTCGTTCTCTAAGTCATGATGCTCATTTCTTAGAGAGGAGAAATCTTGCTTGAGTTCAGATTTCTCCGAGTCAAGCGTCTTGACTTTAATGTCAAGACCTGAATAAGAAGCTTCAAGACCTTTGACCCTCATAGACAGATCCTCAATAGTTCTTTCCTGGTCAATAGTTCTCTTAATAAGAATGTTAGTTTGGGCAATAGGCTTCTCTTCATTGGCAATCGTATTGGAAAGGAATTCCGATAATACCTCTTTTGGGCTTTCCATGAGTTCTCTTACAGTAGCTTCAAGCCTTTCATCGTGGGATTCATCTTCTGAGGCCATAAGACAAATGTTGGCCTTCTCATCGTCGGAGTCAGAGTCGGAATCCCTCCAAGTAGCCACCATGGCTTTCTTCTTCCATTTGTCACCTTTCTTGGGCTGGCTCTTTGTCTTTTGAGGGCAGTCCTTCACAAGATGATCTGTTTCACCACATTCAAAACAAGACAACGGTTTAGTCTTCTTTTCATACTTGTTGTATTGAGGCTTACCTCAAAATTTTGAAGACTCTGATCCATCCTTGTTGTTGAATTGCTTCTTCATTTTAAGAATTCTAGCAAGGCCTCTTATGATAAGAGCAAAAGGATCATCCTCATCGTCATCCTCATCTTCGGAATCAGATCCATCCTTGGGCTCATCTTTCTTAGACTTGAGTGCCAAGTTCTTAGTGCTAGCTGGAAGTTCTCCATCATCTTCATTAAGGATCATCTCATGTGTGATCAACTTCCCAAGAAGGTCATCAAGGGGTAGAGTGGTGAGGTCATGGGCTTCCTCTATAGCTGTTACTTTTGGACCCCATTTCTCCTTTGGAAGGCACCTCGGTATCTTCCTCACTTTCTCAACGTTGGTAAAGCTCTTGCCGAGAGAGTCAAGGTTGTTGGTGATTTCTGTGAATCGCGTGAACATGGCCTTGATTGACTCATCAGACTTCATCTTGAAGAGCTCATACTTTCAAAGGAAGATGCTGATCTTGGTGTCTTTCACTTGGCTTGTTCCTTCATAGGTGACGACCAATTTGTCCCAAATCTCTTTAGCTGACCTACAAGATGAAATACGGTTGAACTCATCAGTACTAAGACCACAATAGAGTAAGTTAATAGCCTTGTAGTTTTTGGAGATGGTTTCAAGATCTGCTTGGTTGTATTCAGACTCCTTCTTTGCAACTTTGGTAACATTTGGTCCTTCTTTCTCTGGAATCTTCGGACCATTCTCTATAATGTTCCAAAGCTCTAGATCTTGGTCTATGATGAACATCTTCATCAAAGATCTCTAGTGGACAAAGTTGTTTCCTACAAAGAGTGGCGGTCTGCTTATGGACCTTCCCTGTGCAAATCATCCGCTTGGTTCACCAGACATGATCGAAAACTCACAAGATTGTTAGATCAAAAACAGTGAGTAAAGCTCTGATACCAATTGAAGGTTCGATAATATAAGAACAATGTAATAAGAAATACTCTAGAAGGGGGGGTTGAATAGAGTATGCCCGTTTTTTGCAGAAAGTCTCAAGACTTTCGGAGCTTGTACCAAAACCTTTGAGATTAAACCTGAATCACAAAGTTAGACAATTGAACCAAGTGCGGAAATAAGGTAAAGCAAATAAGTAAAGAACATGAGTAATTGTTTACGAGGTTCAGCACAACTTGGCCTAAATCCCCGCCTAGGATTCTTCCACAACCCTAGGATTCAAAAGGCTTTATTGATTCGCTTAGCTTAGGATCCTAATAGCTCACCGAGAAGCTTCTCTCATATACAATTGCAATCTAGTCAACTCACGTTCCCTTGGAGTCCTCGACCAATCTAGAAGAGCCCCACCTCTCTCAGCTATCTAGTACAATCCTCTTACTCTCACAAATCAATAGCCTAGTGCAATTTCCCGAGTTATAAACTCTCGAGTAACACTATAAATGAATATATCCTATAAGCTCATAGTGACTCTCAAAGGCTTTGAAATAAACAACAAACTCTTGAGCGCTTAGTAGAGAGACACTTGGAAGACAGATCTCGCTTGAATGAATGAAAGCTCGTGTAGCACTTGTCAACTCTGTCTTCTTCTTTCTTTCCTTTATATAAGAGTGGAATGGCGCCTGAGGATCTTCACCAACGGCTCTATGAATCAGGCTTGATCTTCAATCTTCTATATATGGATACTCCGAAGCCATGATCCGTTTAGAATAGGATCTCCTCATATGCACCAAAGGAAAGATATAAACTTGAAAATACTTCCTGAAAAAGGTTAGTCACGCATACATAATATATAGGAAGTATATAATAAGATTAAATAATATTCGGACAAATAAGATAGGTTTTGTATTTCATCAACTGTTAATGCTCCAAGGCTTTTAACACAAACACCCTATCAAAGCCTTTGAAACATTTATTCCAATTTTCATCAAGGGCGGGAATTATCAATCTCCCCCTTGATGAAAGACAAAACTTGTGCATCCCTGCAACTTAGTCAAGCAAAGATAATAAAATAGAAATCGGACTAAGTACCTGGAAGGGTTAGACAAATGTTGGATCAACAATTTTAAAGCATGTAAAAACCATCCAACCGAAAACCATAAATCGAAAACCAAGGTCTTCCAAGACCTTTAAGCAGAGGTTTTCAAAGTCAAACAGATCATCTCCCCCTTTTTGTCTTTCAACAAAGGGCGGAGGTAAAAACAGTCACCAAAAAGTTACCAAAAGTTTTGAAAACGTTTCCAACAAACCAGCAATGTATCAAGTTTTCAAGGGTGGGATAGGGTAGGGTAGGGTTTAATCATCCGGAGCATCAAAAGTGAGCCTCGTCCACAGTCCTTCCAGCATCTTAGAAATCCCGCTCATCTCCGTCATAATCTCCTTCTGCAGCTCCTTGATATCCAGACGAACTTCCTCCAAGCCCAACTCTAGGTTGTCCATGCGGTCATCGAAAGCTGGAGCAGTGGGAAAGGCTTTTGAAGGATTGGCAAGACTCAAGGTCCCTTGGGGAGACCGAGTGATACCAATCTTTTCAAGGCCTTTAGAGTCGAACTTACCCGTATAACGCAGCTGTTCTTCATTTTTGACATCAATTCCAGAAGCTTTGAAGATAGGGGTCAAAAGGGTAGCAAAGGGGAGGGGAGAGCCTTTTCTAGATTTTATGGCATGAGCCATGGTTCCAAGGATAGTGTTGGCCAGATCAAGGTCAAGGTCATTTAAGATGTGGTAGAGCAAGACCATGGCATTGTCAGTAAGGAGTGAGCCAGAGTTAAGACGGGGTAAGAGGCATCGAACAATGATGTTGAAAATAATTTTTGCCTCAAGGGTTAGGGATGAGTGGGTGAGTTGCTTTGAGGTGTTGGTGGATGCTTCAGGTAGGAGGTACTTGGCTCGGGAAAGGATGATGCAATTCTCTTTTGAGGGGTGGATTTCAGAGGGTGGAACGGGGGTAGGTAAGCCAAGGAAATCTGCAAAATCATTGGAGTTGAGAGAGATTCTAACCCCTTTGACAACAGACTCCAAAGACCAACCATTGGTGTCGTTTTTGGCTTTTAGGTTAATGTAGAAAAGTCGGGTAAGCTGGGGGTAGTAGACAGTTTCAAGGTTAAGAAGAGTCCAGGCTGGGGATTTTTTGAGAAGCTCAATGCAAGGTAACTTCAAAGCTTCAAAGAACTCAAAATCTAAAAAATCAGAGCAGCTAATCTTACGAGTTCGAAACTCGTCTACCCACTTACCAGCAGTCTCAGCATCTTGAAACCAAGAGGAGGGAAAGGATTGATTTACCTGGATATAGGTCGGGGGGTCGGCATTCTTTCTGCGAGCAACTGTTGGAGCAGCTTTCTTGACATGCGCTACAAGACTCTTGACAGTGCCCTTCCTGGTACGTTTGGGGGATGGAGGCTTGACAGCAGCAGGGGCTTTCCGCTTCTTCGGAGACGGGGGAGAAGGAGGAGAAGGAGAGGGAGATTCTTCCTCCTCTTCCTCAGACCGCTGTTGTTGCAGGAGTAAGTCAAGTATAGAATAGAATATGGTTTAGAACGACTCCCCTGTCTCAGCAAATAATACAAGACTTCCTCCCGTTGTAGTAAGAGAAAAGTTAGGATCGAATCCACGAGGAAGCACGTCAGCAGTTCTCAGGTAGCTATCAGATTCTCATAACAGCAGCAGAAAAGCACAAAAACACAGAAAGGAAAGAAACAAATAAACCCGGCAAGGGCAACTAAAACAAAAGCAAAGAACAAATAAAGACAGAAATAAAAGCAAAGCAAAGCAAAGACGGAAGCAAAGGCAGAAAGTAACTCGAGGACACAGAAGCTGGTCGATCTCGACAAGCTGTCCTCTAGGTCGACTAAGGTAAGTCGACAGCTACAACTCAGAAACAGAAAACAAAGCAACTCGACAAAACAAGCCTAACTCGATCTCGACCACCTCTCCTCGAGATCGACAAGACAGGTAAACACAGAAACTGGAATCGATGAAAGACAGAACAAAATCAACTCGACACAGACAAAACCCAACTCGATCTCGACCAAATGCTCGTCGAGATCGACGAGAGACTCCTCTATGTCGACTAGAACAGTAAAAGACAGAAACTTAAATTTGCAGAATTCGAACTAAAACGCAGATTTCGACAGAAATAAATCAATATAATAAAAGACCTCCAAAGCCAGGGTTTCAACACCACAACGATAACCATGCAAAACAACACATAAAGGCATAAAAGATCATGCTTTCCATCAAATAACTTTCGTCATTAACAAATAGGCATATAGAGGCTTTCGCATAAACCCTAATTGTTACTAACCCTTTTTCACATGATTAATCCAAGTTGCATTAAGATCACTTTCGCTTCAATAACACAAACAAGGATCACCTTCAACTCTCGCAAAAGAATCATGCTCATAGGGATAGAAGATGAATCGCACAAAAGATCTGACCTTTATCGTATCGCCTCACATGGCCACCGTCGGGCTCACCCCAGCCCCAGAAGTGGGTGGACTACTCACGCCTCATCGCAATTGCAGACATTGAATGAAAAGAAATAACTTGCATTAACTATATTCAAAGCCTTTTACAATCTTGGCAATCAACTTTCGCTGTAAGCCAAAACCCTAAAAACCTTAGAACTCCTAAACTTCTCTGTGGAACTACTTACTTCTCTCTAAAATTGAATGATGAATAAAACTGAGCCCCATGGGCTTTATTTATAGCCTTCATTCCCTAGCTAATCTAGGAAATAAGATATCTATCTATATCTAAATCTATATCTAAAATGCTAAAAGATAAATAAATGACATAATGGAATTAAATCCATAAGGAAAAAGATAATTCTAAATAAGGTAGGTCTTCATGATGTGATAGATCTTGTCTCCTTTGGATGGAACTTGATAGTTTCGGATAGATTTCAGCAACTTCGCGCCCAAGGAACTCCAATTCTACTCGGACAAGGCTTCGTCGAGCAGCTTCTGGAACGCGGTCTCGTCAACCTCGAGTTGGCCTCGTCGATCTCGAAAAGGGTGGCTCTGTCGATTAGCCTCCTCGGGTGGGTGTGCTCGACTGGCTCGGACATGCTCGGACATGTCTCAAGGTCTTCGTCGATCTCGACAAGAGTTCGTCGAGATCGAGTTGGGTCTTGTTCCGCTTCCGCGAGCTGGCTCTTCCGCTGGCAGCGAGTGACTTGGTCCGCGGCAGCGAGTTTCCTTTTCCGCTGCAGCGAATGCTCCTGGTCGCCCTCGGCTTCGTCCTCGGACAGCTTCTTCTCGTCGACTCCGGATCTGGGCGTATGGGCTTCGTCGACCTCGACCAGGGCTTGTCGAGGTCGAGTTGGGTTCCGGAGCTCGGGTTGCTGGCTCTCTCGACCAAGGTCTGCTCGACAAGTTGGTGCCCGGACATGCTCGTCTAGGTCGAGTAGACCTACTCGATGTCGGGTAGACTTGACTCTCCGACTTGTTCCGCTGCTTTGACCTTGGACTTCTGTAGTGATTTTCCGAGCTTTTCCGACTTTCTGTAGAACTGCTGTAAACGCCTCGATTTCTGCAATTTAAACAGAAACTGGTGTAGATTCCATAATTTTGGTAAATAAGCATAAACTACATAGATTCTGTACTTTTTAAACCCAAATGTATAAAATGTATACAGAAATCGATATAAAAGTTACTGTAAAACATGGCAGATTCCGCTCACAACAACCGCGAGTCCTCACCGGACCCCGCTTCATCTCCTTCAGGTTCCTCGTCCTCTCCAGATCCCTCTTGCTCTTCTTCTTCTTCCTCAAGCTCCTCCTCGGACGGAGCCTCCTCGGCTTCGGCTTCCTTTCGAATCCGCTCAGCTTCTTCCTCGGTCAGTTTCTTAGCAATCTCGGCCTCCTCATCGGCCTTTTTCTTCCTCAGGGCCTCCTCCTCGGCTTCCTTGGCAACATCTCTTTCCAGGAGGGCGTTAAGGTCATCTTCCTCCTCATCCTCGTCCGGGTCCTCAGTCAAGATCTTCCTCTTTCCTTTCTGTTTAGCACTGATCGGCTTCTTAGCAGAGCGCTTTTGAGATCCCTTGGGAACAATGGCCATGCTCTCAGCGATAGTGCTCTGGATGACAGTTGGGATAATAGCTTGAGGAGCGGGTTCAGGTGTGGGAGAGGTAGCAGTGGGCTGACGTCCCTTGGGGGTGGCGCCAAGTCTTTTGGGTGTGACAGCTTTCTTGGTTTTGGGCGCCATGGAGGAAATCGGCTAGGGTTTTCTTAGAACAAATGAGAGTTTGAAGAGGGAGAAGGAGAAGGGGGTTGGATTAGTTCTGAGTGTGGGTTGTAATTGGGTACATGATTGGGTTTAAGTAGAGGGAGTGATGGGACGGGTTTAGAGTTCCAAGGAAAGAAATCATCACATTGCCAATTTGAAAGGTTTTCAAATTAAAAATTGAAATATCCATTAAAATCGGACTGAACAAACCGTGATTTAGTTCCAAACATAACATATTTTAACGGTTAAGAAAATCACAGAAATAGGCAATTTTGAAATCCAATAAAAAATATAATTGATTAAATATCTAAAAAGATATTAACCAAAAATATATGATCCGATATATGTACTCCACCATGTAGTTCACACACCTTGACATAGTTTTCAAGGGTCTTGACACTAAGTAGAATTAATCTTTCGTAAAGGGAAAGCTCCCCCTACGAAAGTGCATCCTTGTTAAGCATTTCAATCTCTCGTCTAATGAAGGTGAACCTGTCCTCTGCCAAAGGCTTAGTAAAAATGTCAGCCTATTAATAATCAGTAGAAACAAAAGATATGGACACATCACCTTTTTCAACATGATCTCTAATGAAATGATGCCTTACATCAATATGCTTGGTCCTTGAATGCTGAACAGGATTCTTAGTGATGGAGATGGCACTTGTATTGTCACACATAATTGGAATACCTTTGAGGTTGATGCCAAGATCTCTCATTTGTTGAGCTATCCAAAGGATTTGGGAGCAACAGGCTCCAGCTGCAATGTATTAGGCTTCTGCAGTGGATATAGCAACTGAGTTTTGCTTCTTTGAGTGCCAACTGATCAAAGATGCTCCTAAGAATTGGCAACATCCTGATGTGCTCTTCCTATCCAACTTATAGCCTGCAAAATCTGCATCAGAATATCCAATTAAAGTGAAATCCTTTTGCTTTGGGTACCATAGTCCAAGCTCCTTAGTGCCATTGAGATATCGAAAGATCCTCTTCACAGCCGCGAGGTGATATTCTTTAGGATCAGCTTGAAACCTAGCACACATGCAAACACTAAACATGATGTCAGGTCTACTAGCCCTGAGATATAATAAAGATCCAATCATTCCTCGAAACTCCTTTTGATTAACACTTGTTCCAGTCTTGTCTTGATCTAGAGACAATTTTGAGCTCATGGTAGTCTTGGCTACCTTGGATTGATCCATCTTGAACTTGTAATCCCGAAAAGAAGTTCAGTTCACCCATCAAGCTCATCTCAAATTCACTGCACATGATGTCAGAAAATTACTTGCACAAAGATGTGTTAGTAGCACCAAATAATATATCATCAACATAGATTTGAATAACCAAAATGTCCTTTCCTTTGGTCTTGATAAAAAGTGTCTTGTCGATCAACCCCCTTTTAAAATCATTTTCTAAAAGATATTTTGACAAGCGCTCGTACCAAGCTCTTGGGGCTTGTTTCAAACCATAAAGCGCTTTGTCAAGTTTATAAACATGATTGGGAAATTCTGAGCTTTCAAAACCTGGGGGTTGAGCCACATAAACTTCTTCCTCTAAGAAACCATTGAGAAAAGCACACTTGACATCCATTTGATATAACTTTATGCTCATAAAAGATGCAAATGCTAATAGAATGTGAATAGCTTCAAGCCTGGCTACGGGAGCAAAGGTCTCCTCGTATTCAATACCTTCCTCTTGATTGTAGCCTTGAGCAACAAGCCTTGCCTTGTTCCTCACAATCTTACCATTTTCATCTAGCTTGTTTCGAAATACCCATCGTGTGCCAATGACTGATTGATGCTTTGGCTTAGGCTTCAAGGTCCAGACTTTCTTCCTTTCAAATTCATTAAGCTCACTTTGCATAGCAATGATCCAGTCTGGCTTCTGAAGTGCCTCATCTACCTTCTTTGGCTCAATAAGATAAACAAACGCGTGAAAAGCACAAAGATCTTTAAGTTTAGAACGAGTTTGAACACTAGAAGTAGGGTCAGAAATGATATCCTTTAAAGAGTGTGATGAGGAGTATTTGAATTTCCTTTTGCTCGTCTAGGCTCCTTGATTCGTCACACCAGTAGGATTGATTTGTGGTACATCTGACTCCGTGGTCCTGTTCGGTTCAGTTACAGCAGTTTCTAACGTCTCAACACTATTGGATTGGACACCAAGGGCTTTGGACGAGTCTTCAACACCTTGGGCCAATTCTTCAGTGTTGAGAATCGGCTGCTGCACGTTCCTCTTCTCTGTGTTCTTGGCAGCAGTATCATCATCTTCCTCATTCTCTTCATGGATGTTAAGATCTATATCTGCAACACTTTCACTCAAAGCACCGTCATTGCATTCATAAAAAATAACATGTATACTTTCTTCAACTACCTGGGTCCTTTTATTGAAGATTCTATAAGCTTTGCTACTCGTGGAATAGCCAAGAAATATACCTTCATCACTACGCGCATCAAATTTCCCAAGGTTATCTTTTCCATTGTTATGAACAAAACAAGTACAGCCAAAGGGTTTAAAATAAGATATAAGTGGTTTGCGGCCTTTGAAAAGTTCATAAGGAGTTTTCTTTAAGATGGAACGAATAAGACAACGATTTAAAATGTAGTTAGTTGTGTTAACAGCTTCAGCCCAATAGGTTTTAGGTAATGCATTTTCTAAAAGCATAGTCCTGGCCATATCCTCTAAGGTGCGGTTCTTGTGTTCCACAACCCCGTTTTGTTGAGGTGTCCTAGGAGCAGAAAAGTTATGGGAGATGCCATATTTAGCACAAAACAAATCAAATTGAAGTTGATCAAACTCCCTACCATGATCACTCCGAATAGACACTATGGGCTCGTTTCTTAAAGTTTGCAACTCCTTACAAAGTTTTGAAAACTCAAATAAGGCCTCTGATTTTTCTTTTAAAAAAACAACCCAAGTATATCTAGAAAAATCAACAAGAACAACTAGTATGTACTTTTTACCATTGGGAGATTTGACTCGCATAGGACCACATAAATCCATATGTAAAAGTTCAAGGGGTCTAGAAGAACTGACAACCTTTTTGGGTTTGAAAGACCTACGTGTTTGTTTACCTCGTGTGCCTGCATTGCACATGTCAATACCTTTGAAGTCCTTCTCAGGTAGCCCTCTTACAAGCCCTTTGGACACAAGCTTCTGTAGTGTATGTGGACTCACATGATCGAGTCTCCTGTGCCAAAGCTTTGGATCGTCCGTCAAAGCCTTTAGACAAGTTCAGCTTCCTTGTGCCACTTGATCAGCATTTACGGCATATATATTGTTGTAACGGTATGCAATCAATATAACTTCACATGTATCTTCTCTGCACACTATACATCTTTTCTTGTTAAATCTGACATTGTTACCACTATCACATAATTGAGAAACACTAAGCAGATTATACTTCAAACTATTAACAAGATAGACATTTTTAATACTATGGCTGGAATCACTTCCAACACTACCAATACCAACAATGTCGCACTTCCCTTTGTCACCAAGAGTGATTGTTCCCGTGGATTGCTCCTTTAGATCATGAAAGAGAGAACTCTTCCCACTCATATGCCTCGAGCATCCACTATCAATAATCCATTTGTGTTCTTTCACCTTGGTGATCTCCTACAAGACAAACATCAACCTTTGTGGCTAGACCAATAAGCAAATTTGGATCCATTGTTGGGGTAAACCATATTTGGTAAAATAGTGCCTTTTGGGACCCAAACTTGTGTTATCCGTTCTTTTCTCAAATGAACAGGAAATGTACTGCGAATAATATATGGATCCTTTCTTCTATAAGGGCAGGTCTCTTTTACATGTCCCTTTCTAGAACAATGGTGACATATAGGAGAGGTTCTGCTTCCTTTTGCCTTTACAAAAGTGGTAATGTGTTGCTTCTTTAAAAACTTTGGATTGTAACCAATACCACTTTTGTTTAGAGAGCTTTGTTGCTCACCCAATATCCTATCGAGAGTACCTTCGGATTTGGTAAAACTTATGAGGGCTGTCTGTTGGTCTTGAATCTTATTATTCAGGGAGATCTTCTCGTTCTCTAAGGCATGATGCTCATTTCTTAGAGAGGAGAGATCTTGCTTGAGTTCAGATTTCTCCGAGTCAAGCGTCTTGACTTTAATGTCAAGACCTGGATAAGAAGCTTCAAGACCTTTGACCCTCATAGACAGATCTTCAATAGTTCTTTCCTGGTCCATAGTTCTCTTAATAAGAATGTTAGTTTGGGCAATAAGCTTCTCTTCATTGGCAATCATATTGGAAAGGAATTCCGATAATACCTCTTTTGGACTTTCCATGAGTTCTCTTACAGTAGCTTCAAGCCTTTCATCGTGGGATTCATCTTCTGAGGCCATAAGACAAATGTTGGCCTTCTCATCGTCGGAGTCAGAGTCGGAATCCCTCCAAGTAGCCACCATGGCTTTCTTCTTCCATTTGTCACCTTTCTTGGGTTGGCTCTTTGTCTTTTGAGAGCAGTCCTTCACAAGATGATCTGTTTCACCACATTCAAGACAAGACAACGGTTTAGTCTTCTTTTCATACTTGTTGTATTGAGGCTTACCTCGAAATTTTGAAGACTCTGATCCATCCTTGTTGTTGAATTGCTTCTTCATTTTGAGAATTCTAGCAAGGCCTCTTGTGATAAGAGCAAAAGGATCATCCTCATCGTCATCCTCATCTTCGGAATCAGATCCATCCTTGGGCTCATCCTTCTTAGACTTGAGTGCCAAGTTCTTAGTGCTTGCTGGAAGTTCTCCATCATCTTCATTAAGGATCATCTCATGTGTGATCAGCTTCCCAAGAAGGTCATCAAGGGGTAGAGTGGTGAGGTCCTGGGCTTCCTCTATAGCTATTACTTTTGGACCCCATTTCTCCTTTGGAAGGCACCTCAGTATCTTCCTCACTTTCTCAACGTTGGTAAAGCTCTTGCCGAGAGAGTCAAGGTTGTTGGTGATTTCTGTGAATCGCGTGAACATGGCCTTGATGGACTCATCAGACTTCATCTTGAAGAGCTCATACTTTCGAAGGAAGATGCTGATCTTGATGTCTTTCACTTGGCTTGTTCCTTCATAGGTGACTACCAATTTATCCCAAATCTCTTTAGCTGACCTACAAGATGAAATACGGTTGAACTCATCAGTACTAAGACCACAATAGAGTAAGTTAATAGCCCTGTAGTTTTTGGAGATGGTTTCAAGACCTGCTTTGTTGTATTCAGACTCCTTCTTTGCAACTTTGGTATCATTTGGTCCTTCTTTCTCTGGAATCTTCGGACCATTCTCTATAATGTTCCAAAGCTCTAGATCTTGGTCTATGATGAACATCTTCATCAAAGATCTCCAGTGGACAAAGTTGTTTCCTACAAAGAGTGGCGGTCTGCTTGTGGGCCTTCCCTGTGCAAATCCTCCGCTTGCTTCACCAGACATGATCGAAAAACTCACAAGATTGTTAGATCAAAAACAGTGAGTAAAGCTCTGATACCAATTGAAGGTTCGATAATATAAGAACAATGTAATAAGAAATACTCTAAAAGGGGGGGTTGAATAGAGTATGCCCGTTTTTCGCAGAAAGTCTCAAGACTTTTGGAGCTTGTACCAAAACCTTTGAGATTAAACCTGAATCACAAAGTTAGACAATCGAACCAAGTGCGGAAATAAGGTAAAGCAAATAAGTAAAGAACACGAGTAATTGTTTACGAGGTTCAGCACAACTTTGCCTACGTCCCCGCCTAGGGTTCTTCCACAACCCTAGGATTCAAAAGGCTTTATTGATTCGCTTAGCTTAGGATCCTAATAGCTCACCGATAAGCCTCTCTCCTATACAATTGCAATCTAGTCAACTCACGTTCCCTTGGAGTCCTAGACCAATCTAGAAGAGCCACACCTCTCTCAACTATCTAGTACAATCCTCTTACTCTCACAAATCAATAGCCTAGTGCAACTTCCCGAGTTATAAATGTTGTAAGAGGAAATCGAGTATGAAATATAACAAAATAAATTAAACCAGATTCTGCCCACGCAAATAATTACAAGACCTCCTCCTGATGTAGCAGCGGGAAGTCAGGATCGATCCACGAGGAAGCGTGTCAGCGGATCCTAGGGAGCGGAGAAATCTCACAGACAGAAGTCGACAACAGGGGTCCTCGAGCTCGACCAAGGGTTAGTCGATAGAAGCTCGGACAGTCGAACAGGGCACAGCAGCTCGGCAACGGTGGTCGATCTCGACAAGGCTCTACTCGAGATCGAGTAGCCTTCGTCTTGGTCGAGTAGGTCTGGTCGAGTTCCTGCACAGGTAAGCTACGGCGACTCTGGGTCGAGAATCAGTGGTCGAGGTCGACCAGGCTTGGTCGAGATCGACGAGGGCAGGGAGTAAAACGAAATTAAATAAATGCAAAGGCTTTGGGATTTTAAACTTTAAACTTAATGTAAAAGAACTTCCAAGATTGGGGTTTGCAACGACAATAACCAAGCATGCATAAGGTAGAACCAAACAGATAATCATGTGAATCGCATTAATGGATTAAGCTTTCGCTTTTTCCAACAATTAGACAACTCTCTCAAGAAACCCTAATTGTCTCTACTGATTTTATGTTTATAATCCAAGTTGTTAGCATGGATCTCCATTAGACGGGCAATAAACACATCAACAAGTAGGAAAATGCTCAAAACATGATAAAGGTCGGATTTTTACCTCAATTATGCATGGCTATCGTCGGGCTCGCCCCAACCCTAGAAGTGGGTGGACTACTCGCGCTTCATCGCAAACTCAGACATCATCGATTGAAAAGAAACAACTTGCATTAAACTATATTCCAAGACTTTACAATCCCGGCAATCCAACTCTCATCGAATGCCAAAACCCTAAAACCTTCGAACTCCCTAAACTGTCTCTGTGGAACTACTTGTCTTCCTCTGAAATTTGAATTAATAGAACTGAGCCCCATGGGCTTTATTTATAGGCTTCATTCCCTAGCTATTCTAGGAAAGAACATATCTATCTATATCTAAAACTTTATCTAAAACTCTAATGATAAATAAAAAGACATAAAGGAATTAAATCTAAAATAGGAAATTATATCTAAAAGGTCTTCAATGGATAGAACTCCTTCTCTTCATGATAGATGTGGATAAATCGGATAGACTTTGGCAAACTTCAGCTCCAAGGACTCCCAATCCGAGTAGAGTTGATCAATCTGCGTCGCACAGCTTCGGAAATCCTCGTCGACCTCGACAAGAGCCTTGTCGACCTCGAGTAAGAAAGTGATCGACTGGCTTGGCTTGTCGTCTCGGCTAGCTAGTCCTCGACAGGCTTGGACATGGATCCTGGTGCTCGTCGACCTCGAGTAGCCCTTGTCGATGTCGAGTAGGAATGGGTCATCGACTAGGTCTCCTCGGGTGGCTCTACTCTACAAGCTCGGATCTGGACTCGGGGCTCGTCGATCTCGACTAGGGCTTCTCGGCTCGGCACAGCTCGTCGACTCCGGACATGGCTCGTCGATCTCGACCAGGGGTACTCGAGATCGAGTAGGGTTCCGGGAGTCGGGTTGTCTCTGACTCAGTGTCCTCGATCAGCTCTGCTCGACCAGGTCTGCTCGACCATGGCTCGTCGAGATCGAGTAGAGTCTAGTCGATCTCGAGTAGAGTTTTCTCAGCTTTCTGCTCTGTTCTTGAAACGCACTTTCCCGAGTCGTCGTTCGTCGGATTGACGCACATGACCATGCGTTGGAAAGCTCTTTCCGAGGGCTACAACTTTCATGAAGGCATCAAAGCTTGATTCAGAATGAAGAATGGTGAAAAATGGCGTTTTCTCCAGCTGCAACATCCTTAGCTTCTCCATGAGTTTCCTTTAAGCTTCAAAGTGCGTCCGATTTCTGAGAAATATAACCAAAACTTGTGTAGACCTCCATATATTGAAAATAAGTGTAAACTGCACAGATTCTGTATTTTTCTAACCCAAATGTATGCAATGTATGCAGAAATCGATATAAAATTAAGTGTAAAACATGGCAAATTAGGCTCACAACAAACACCCCATACTTAAGCTTGCTTGTCCTCAAGCAATACTTTTAATTGTCATTCAGGGGAAGAATTCAAATTCTCAACATATCAGATTCATTCTCATATAACCCTGCAATCAATTACCATCCTTGAAAAGGTACTAGTGTCACAAATTCATGCATGTGCAAATATATAAAAGCATCATCTACTCACAAAAGGAGGGTTATGCATAAACAATTCATGCATGACAAAGCATTAATAATCAAGAGGACTTTAATTTAAGCTCAATAAGGAGTAGATCTGGTAAAAGGCTAAAAGGTGGGCAATTTCTAGCAATGTGGTGCTTTTGATCCGGGGAAATGGATCATTTCCAAACTGAATTTCATACCACATACTTTCTCCATTTGATTCATCACCTTTCATAATGCTTTTATTCATAATAATGTTTTTACCTCTCTAACCTCAGGACTGCCTTCTCGCGAGTCGCAAACATGGGTGTCATGAATGGCCCCGGATACTTAGTGCTTTGGACTCCTCACAACGTGTCCCATCTCTCCAAACTATTATCTCAGAGAGCAGGGTCAATCTACCTTTATCTCCTGAGGTGATTGGATTTTCTTTCACTCATTAAATTTTCCATATATTCAAACAATTTCCTTCCAAACTCCAATAATGATAACAACACAAACACCATATAACATCTCCATAATGTAACATCATTCTCAACATAATCCCCGGATAAGGTAAAGAATGGCAATTTTTAGATCATGTGGAGCAATATTTGAAATAAGGCATATTATGGCTTTTGTGATGGATAGGCATGGGTAAGGCTTCGATCTCAAACAATGAGCATTATATGGAAATATAAAGTCCTCCATCGTTTTATCATGCAACATGTCAAAAGCAATTTCAAATTTTACCTCCTTTCATGGTTTTCATCAAAATATGCACTTCATTATGACTTCCCTTTACTAGACAATTTCATGCTATATCTCTAATGAATCCAATTTTGCATCGTCGAGTTCAATATAAGCTTCCATGACATTATTCAAAAATTTCAATGGGGGTCACAAGAGTAAAGGAAGGAACTCACGGGATAAAACATCGAAGAACACAAAACTGTGTATGTCGATTAGGTGGCTGGTCGATATCGAGTACGGTCTACTCGATCTTGAGTGGGCTTTGTCTGCGTCCAATGGTTTCTGACGTCGAGGAGCATCTGGGCTTTGTCGAGGTCGAGTACGTCTACTCGAGGTCGAGTAACTTCTGGCTTCTCCTCCTCGTCGTCGTCGACTTGGCCTTCGTCGATTCTGACTGGTTTTCAGGGACTTCTTCCTTCCACCTTTCGCGATCCTTATATGCTTGCCGATCAAAAAGTATTAGATTCTGTAAAAAACAAGATTATCCACTTAAAGAATTCTAAAACATAAAGATAAAAACAAAAACCAAAAAGTCCAAAAATTCATAAAGTTTATATACACGCTCTAGATTTTATAGTCGCTAGGCCGACTTCACCGTTTGAGCTCAAGGACCATTATTGTGGGGCCCACTCATGCTTAGCCCTTCTCCTGGATCATCTAGGTCCTGATGGTAGTATGCAAGCTCAGTTGACAGGTGGTTGCTTGCATCATCTCCCTTCTCTTTCTTCTTCTTCTTCTTTGTAGGCCTCAGTTTCTGCAGGTTCTCTCGCCACGGTGTTTTATTTCCTCTTAAATCATTAAAAAATTTATTTATGGACTGAGGGGGAGTAGAATTCATACCTGAACTTACCTGTTCGGACCCAAAACAGAAATTTTTGGGCTTGGGTCTACTCGATGTCGAGTACTGCTGGTCGAGATCGAGTACAGGGACCCCATACTTAGGCTCCTGGCAAGTTTCTGGCTCAGTGGTGGTGGTCGAGATCGACAAAGGTTTGTCGAAGTCGAGTAGAGCGCTTGTCGAGGTCAAGTAGGGCTTGTCGACCTCGAGTACAGTTCTGGTGCTTTCTTCCGTTGTTTGCTGAGTCCCGTCGATGCTGATGCTTTTCACCTCTAGCCATGAAACTTCCTCCTTTGCAGGGCCAAAAGAGAAATCCAAAACCTCATCGCCTATGGTGAAGGTGAGCGACCTATTCTTGACACTAATTCGGGCATCTGCAGTAGCTAAGAATGGTCTACCAAGAATAATAGGGCTAGTAGGATCTTCAGCACAGTCAATGATAAGGAAATCAGCTGGAACAAAGAATTTACCAACCTGGACAGGGACGTTCTCAACTATACCTGTAGGGATGACTACTGTATTATTCGCCATGTATAGTTTGGCATCAACGGGTTCTATGCATCCTATTTTTACTTTCCGCCAGATTGATAAAGGCATGATGCTCACACTTGCTCCTAGATCACATAGAGAATTATATTTATATTGTCCAAAACCCACAGTAACAGAAAACTTACCAGGGTCAGGCCTCTTTTTAAGGAAGTGGAGTACTTTGCATTCGCCTGCGATCTCTGAGATGGATCGCTTCTTGCTCAGGATTTCCTTCAGAAACTTGACATATCCAGGCATCTCTTGCAGAGCTTCTGTAAAGGGAATAGAAACATTCAATTCTTGCAGCATATTAACAAATCTGGTAAACCTACCTGCAGTGGGATCTTTCTGTGCTTTTGAAGGGAAAGGCAGTGGCTTTTTCTGCGTCGGAGCCAGATCAGTTGTCGAAGATGCTGCAGAGTCGTCGACCTCAGCTTTCTGCTCCTCGACATCGACCAGGGGCTGGTCGACATCGACTAGAGGCTTGTCGACCTCGACCTGGGTTGTCGACTTTGGGTTGCTGGTCTGCGCAGCGGAGTCCGAGCTCAGCTTCTGGTCTTGGTCGAGTACGGGCTTGTCGATGTCGAGTACAACCTCCTCGAGATCGAGTTGGCTCTGTTCTGTCCCGGGTTGCTGCTCTGCGTTGCTTTGCTTTTTCCCGGCCTCTGGCTCGTGTAGTTGATGTCCACTCCTGAGTTTGATAGCCGCAACATGTCCGGTTTTCCCCTTATGATTTGGTTCTGTTTGCCCAGGGAGCTTGCCGGACGGTCGTAGGATCTGCACGGCGATTTGTCCCATCTGAGTCTCAATTCCCCTTTTCCAGATGTCCAATTCTCCAAATTTGGTGGTGTTGCTCTGGAACTGGTTGTTGATGGTGCCCTGATTTCGACGCATCTCCTCAAGGATCAGCTGCAGATCATCCTTCTTTTGATCCCTCTCTGGATGTCCTGGAGCTCTGTAGGGTGGGGGGTTCCTAGGAGGACCTTGGTTCCACTGTGGTTGATAGAATCTTTGATCTCCCATATAGCGATTTGGACCCCCTGCGTAAGCTGCCTTCTCATGTGTCTCTGCCATTCTGGCTTGCTCTGTGTGGGCACTCAGTAGTGGTGTGCCTCTATGATCCGCATTCGATGCAAGGCTGATTGACAGATAGATATTTGACTTGCTTGAGGAGCTTGCGATTCTGGTCTCTGTAGAACTGCTCCCTGACATCTGGGTCAATCTCCTTTGCTAGCTCATAGAGTGGCATAGATGGGGCTGGTTTGGCATAGGCGTTCTCATCATAGTTTGTAGGAGCCCCATATTTGTTGTCGTAGTTAGTGAGCTTTTCTAGCACACCCCATGCGTCACTTGGTGGCATCGTCAGGTACTCATAGCGAGTATAGTGGTTAATTCTGTCATTAGTGACTTGATCAAGAGAGTTGAAGAAGATCTCTTGAATGACGTAGGGTGGCTGTCCATGAGTAGGGCAAGATCACAGCAGCTCCTTGTAGCGTTCCCATGCCTTTGTCGGCGGTTCCCCTGGCTTCAGTTTGAAGGCGGTGATTTTTTGGCGGAGAAGTGCTGTTTTGGCGGGTGGGAAGTATTTGTTCATAAACTCTTGCTCTACTTGGGCCCATGTGGTGAGAAATCTTGGCTTCAGCCCTTCAAGCCACTTCAGTGCAGGACCAGCCAGCGACCAGCGGAAAGCTTTCATCTTGACATATTCCAGAGTTGTACCTTCAGCAAGAGTACGACACATGTCATGAAAATTGGTAATATGTTCAAGAGGACACTCATTAAATTTGCCATAAAAAGCATTATTTTTAAGCTCTATAAGAAATTGAGTGCGAATTTCAAAAGAGTTTTCAGGGATTAGAATCACCGATTCAGGCACGACGAGAGTGGGATGCATATAATCCTCTGCTGTTGTTGGATATTGGGCAAGCTCAGCTTCTGCTTGCTCCCTTGCTGCTTTCTCAGCGGCGATAGCAGCATCTTTAGTGGCTATAGCAGTGTCCTTTGCGGCTAGTTCCCTGGTAACCCTGGCAATCAGCTGTTCTTGTGTTTCAGCGGCCGCCATGGCTCTTTGTAGTCTAGCTCGGATGTGTAGGAGGCACTCTAGTTCGTCTAAGCTGTCCAACTCAGATTGTTGACCAGAACGGCGCATACACCTGTAAAGTAACTCAAAGTAGACGTGAGATTTAACTACCTAAGTGATGTCTCCAAAGTAGCCATGTTTTTATGCATATTTCAGTTCCATATTCTTTACATTTTGCATATTTCGGGTTGGGAATATGTCGAATTTATGTAGTATATGTTTATTTGTTAGAAATGGAGATCTACATAAGTTTCTGTTTAATATTGCAGAATATGGAAACATTTCGGGAGAAAACCAAGAAACAAAGACGAAAGCAGCAAGTCTACTCTATATCGACTAGACTCTTGTCTATGTCGACAAAGCCGAGCCCGGACACACTGGAGTCGAGTAGAGACCTGACCAGACAACGCGGAGCAATACCCTACTCGACATCGAGTAGCTCTACTCGAGGTCGACAAGAGCCAGACCCCACTCCCCGAGCCAAGTCGAAGAGGCACTGCTCGAGAACACAAGGCAAAAACCTACTCGAGCTCGACAAGCGTTTGTCGAGGTCGACCACGCCCAGGAGACAGTCTCCGAGCATGTCGACAAGGGCTACCCGAGACGACCAGGCCGATGATCCGCTCGTCGAGATCGAGGAAGCTTCCTCTAGGTCGACAAGTCTGAGAACCCACATCCGACTCGACAACCTCGGAAGACCAAGTCGAGAACACAACCTTCGTCGAGATCGAGGAGACCTCCTCGAGATCGACCAGCGCCAGGAGTCCTGTCCGAGCTTGTCGAGGACCAGCTAGCCGAGATGACGAAGTTGGCCCAGTCGGCGACTTTTCCTACTCGAGGTCGACCACCGCTTGTCGAGGTCGACGAGGATTTCCCGAAGCCGCGTAACGCGCTGAGTATAGTCCTACTCGAGATAGAGTCCTTGGAGCCGAGGAAAAGCAAGATCTATCCGATTTATCCACATCTATCATGGAGAAGAGAGTTTTATCCACTTGAGACAATTTAGATATATTTCCCTAATTTTAGATTTAATTCCTTTATGTCTTTTATTTATCTTTTTAAGTTTTAGATATAGATATGGATATTCTATCCTTGATTAGCAAGGAATAGAAGCCTATAAATAAAGCCCTAGGGGCTGGTTTTTCATTCATTCAATTTTCAGTCAGAGACAAATAGTTCCACGGAGACGATTTAGGAGTTTAAGGTTTTTATGGTTTTGGCAGTTTACGACGGTTGATTGCCGGAATTGTAAAAGCTTTGAATTTAGTTAATGCAAGTGATTTTCTTTCAATCAATGATGTCTGCAATCGCAATGAAGAGCGAGTAGTCCACCCACTTCTGGGGTTTGGGTGAGCCCAACGAGAGCCATGTCGGCGGATTAGCTATTGCGGAAGGAGGTATTTTGTCGTTATCTTAATCTATTCCCTATGTGTTTCATCTTTGATTGAGAAATTGAAGAACTCATGTTGTGAAACTTGGGTAGTAATTATGATTTCTATTCGAAAGATTATAAATGCTAATTATGAAAAGGAATAGATGCAATTAGGATTATTTATCGTAAGATTTATATTCCTACTTGTCGGATTAGGTGAAAGCCTTTTCCTTTATCGATAAAGTTACCGCCTTTTGTGATTTATATTCCGCTTGCATGGTGATTGTTTTCGCAAACCCTAATCTTGGAAGTTCCCCACATTCATAAAGTCACTAAACCGAATTCTGCATTTGTTTTTACGTTTCCCCCCCCCCCCCCTTTGTCGATCTCGACCAGTTCTGGTCGACCTCGACCACTGACCTCCGATCCCAGATCGTCGTAGCTCAATTGTGCATGGACTCGACAAGACAAGCCGAAGTCGACGAAGGTCCTACTCGAGATCGAGTACGCCTAGTCGAGGTCGAGTAGACTTCGCCGAGTTGCTACTGTGTTCGACTGTGCCTGACCCCTGTCGACTAGCCCTTAGTCGAGGTCGAGTACCACTGTGGTCGACTTCTGTCCGTGAGTTTCCACCGCTGCTTAGGATCCGCTGACCAGCTTCCTCGAGGATTAGAACCTGACTTGCTCTTACTACATTTGGAGGGAGTCTTGAACATTATTTGCTGGGATTCGATCGGTTTGCTTTACTTTGTTTACTTATTGTTTTGCATTCTCGATTTCCTCTTACAACAAATTGGCGCCGTTGCCGGGGAAGCTATCATTCGCGCCTTAGGTAGTCAGTTCTCACGTTTCTTTTGAGTTAGTTTGCAGGTGTATGCGTCGTTCTGGTCAGACACCTGAGTTTGACGCCTTAGACGAACCGGAACGCCTTTTTCACATCAGGGCTAAACTACAAAGAGCTATGTCGGCCGCTGAAACACAGGAGCAGCTGATTGCCAGACATACCAGGGAAATAGCCGCTAAGGATGCCACTATCGCCAATGAAAGGACAGCAAGGGAACAAGCAGCTGAGCGCGCAAGGCAAGCAGAAGCTGAGCTTGCCCAATATCCAACCACTGCTGAGGATTATATGCATCCGACTCTCATCGTGCCTGAATCGGCGATTATAATCCCTGAAAACTCTTTTGAAATTCGCACTCAGTTTCTTATAGAGCTTAAAAATAATGCCTTCTGCGGCAAATTTAATGAGTGTCCTCTTGAACATATTACTAATTTTCATGATATGTGTCGTACTCTTGCATAAGGTAAAACTCTGGAATATGTCAAGATGAAGGCTTTCCGCTGGTCGCTGGCTGGACCGGCACTGAAGTGGCTTGAAGGGCTGAAGCCAAAATCTCTCACCACATGGGCACAAGTAGAGCAGGAATTTCTCAACAAATTCTTCCCTCCTGCCAAGACAGCATTCCTCCGCCAAAAGATCACTGCTTTCAAGCAAAAGCTTGGGGAACCGCTAGCAAAAGCATGGGAACGCTACAAAGAGCTGCTGCGATCTTGCCCCACTCATGGACAGCCACCCTACATCATTCAGGAGATCTTCTTCAACTCTCTTGATCAAATCACTAAGGACAGAATCAACAATTATACTCGCTACGAGTATTTGACGATGCCGCCAAGTGACGCATGGGGTGTGCTAGAGAAGCTCACTACCTACGACAACAAGTATGGGGCTCCTACAAACTATGATGAGAATGCCCATGCCAGACCAGCCCCATCTATGCCTCTCTATGAGCCATCAACGGAGATAGACCCTGATGTCAAGGAGCAGTACTACAGAGATCAGAATCGCAAGCTCCTCAAGCAAGTCAAATATCTCTCTGTCAACCAACCCTGCATCGAATGTGGTTCACAACGGCATACTACTACTGAGTGCCCGCATACGGAACAAGTCAGGATGGCAGAGATTCATGAAGAGGTGGCTTACGCAGGAGGTCCCAATCGCTATATGGGGGACCAAAGGTTCTATCAACCTCAACGGAACCAAGGTCTTCCTAGGAACCCCCCGCCCTACAGAGCTCCTGGACATCCAGAAAGGGATCAAAAGAAGGATGATTTACAGCTCATTCTTGAAGAGATGCGCCGGAATCAGGGCACCATCAACAATCAGTTCCAAAATATCCATGCAAAATTTGGAGAGCTAGACACCTGGAAAAGGAACATCGAGACTCAAATGGGTCAGTTCGCGGCGCAGATTCCACAACCATCCGGGAAGCTCCCAGGCCATACAGAACCAAATCCCAAGGGGCAGCACGGACATGTAGCTGCTGTAAAGTTACGGAGCGGTCACAAACTGCACGAGCCAGAAAACAAGGGCGAGGTTGTCGTCGACATCGACAGAGGCCTAGTCGACATCGACAAAACTCTACTCGACACAGAGGAAGAGAGAAGCTCGGACGCAGCTGCACAGCCAGACGAGCCAAAGTCGACTAGCCAACTCGAGATCGACGAGGCCCTGGTCGATCTCGACGAGCCTGTTGTCGAGGTCGAGAAGGACCATGCCGAGGTCGTTGAGCCCTCACCACCTCCGGAAGCTGTTCTGGCTCAGAACACCAAAAAGACGCTCCCATTCCCTTCCAAAAACCAAAGAGATCCAACAGACGGTAAGTTTCAGCGTTTTGTGAAATTGCTTCAGAGTCTGAATGTTACTATTCCTTTTACAGAAGCACTGCACGAGATGCCTGCCTATGTCAAGTTCCTCAAGGAGATTCTCAGCAACAAGCGATCGATGACTGAGATTGCTAAGGAGTGCAAAAAGATGGATTTCCCTGAGAAGCGACCTGACCCAAGTAAGTTTGCTATCACTGTTGGACTTGGTCGTCATAGATTTAAAGCACTGTGTGACTTAGGAGCAAGTGTTAGCATCATGCCCCTATCCATCTGGTCAAAGGTGAAAATAGGTGCCCTGGAACCAATTGATGCCAAACTCTACATGGCCAACAACACCGTGGTAATCCCTACAGGTATTGTCGATAATGTTCCTGTTAAAGTTGGTAGATTCTTTGTCCCTACAGATTTTCTTGTAGTAGAGATGGCAGAGGATCCAGCTTGCCCCATCATCCTAGGGCGACCTTTCCTGGCAACTGCTGATGCTAACATTGGAGTCAAAAGGGGAATCCTTACATTCACCATCGGAGATGAGATCATTGAATACTTCTTCAACCCAGACACAGAAGAGGTAATGGAAATTAAAGCTATATATTCAAAATTTAATTTTATCTCCTGTAATGAACCTGCAGAACAACACTTGATCCAAGAAGAAGGAAAGGCAAAATCTGAGCTAGCAGATGAGGAGTTGGCCGTAGCGGAATTAAGCGAGGAGGAGATCTTCGACGACGCATTATCGGCGGAGCTGAACGACTCACCAGAAGCCGAGCAGATCCAGTCGACCTCCACAGAGCTCCTCGATCTCGATGAGCCCAACTCGAGGTCGACAAGCACGAGCCCTCCAGAAGCCGAGCAGATCCAGTCGACCTCTACGACTCTCGTCGATCTCGACGAGCCCAACTCGAGGTCGACAAGCCCTAACCCTCCAGACACTGTAAGTCCTTTGAGCCTACCCGATCTCGACCAGTCATCGTCGAGGTCGACTACCTTGTCCCCTGCAGGCACACCAGAAATCGACGAAGCTGACTCGACGATCCTCCTCGAGATCGAGGAGCCCAACTCGAGATCGACCAGTCCTGTATTCGAGGTAAGTTCTGATTTTTTGGTCGATTTTGATCTTTCTAACCCATTCTCGAGTAGCTTCCTGCAGTACAGTCCTATGTCCAATTCAGCGTTGTCATCGATGTATGCCTGGTCGACGCCAACTCCTGTAGCTGATTTGGATGCTTCTTCTATGAGGACTGAGACGGATTACCTAGGGGAGATCATGAAGATGGAGGATGTTGAGCCTATCTTGATTCCACAGGACCCTTCTCCGGTGCTGAAACCCTTACCCGACACCCTTAGGTATGAATTTCTTGGTCCTAACTCTACTTTTCCTGTAATTTTAAATGCTTCATTGAACCCACAGGAGGTAGACAAACTAGTAGATGTCCTCTGCACTCATAGGAAGGCCATAGGTTATTCCCTAGAGGACATAAAAGGTATTTCACCCATTACTTGTATGCATAGAATTTTGTTGGAAGATGATCACAGGGCAACAATTGAGCATCAAAGGAAGCTTAACCCCAACATGAAGGAAGTTGTCAAAAAGGAGATCCATCGCATGTTGGATGCAGGAATCATTTATCCAATCTCCGACAGCAAGTGGGTTAGCCCTGTTCATGTTGTCCCTAAGAAGGGTGGAATGACCGTCGAGGAGAATGATAAGGGAGAGCTTGTTCCTAAAAGGATCACTACCAGCTGGCGGATGTGTATAGACTACAGAAAACTCAACACCGCCACCAGGAAGGATCATTTTCCACTCCCCTTCATTGACCAAGTACTCGAAAGGTTAGCTGAACATGACTACTTTTGTTACCTGGATGGATATTCTGGCTTTTGGCAGGTTCCCATTCATCCTGATGATCAGGAAAAGACCACCTTCACTTGCCCCTATGGAACTTTCGCATATAGGAGGATGCCCTTTGGTCTTTGCAATGCCCCTGCTACTTTTCAGAGGTGCATGATGGCCATCTTCTCCGACATGATTGAGGACATAGTGGAGGTATTCATGGATGATTTCTCAGTTTATGGCACTACTTTCGATATTTGTCTCTCTAACCTACGCAGGGTACTTAAGCGCTGTGAAGAGACAAATTTGGTTCTTAACTTGGAAAAATGCCACTTTATGGTACAAGAGGGGATCGTGCTAGGCCACAAGGTGTCCAACAAAGGGATTGAGGTGGACAGAGCAAAAATAGAGCTAGTAGAGAAATTGCCCCCACCTTCTTCCATTAAAGAGATAAGGAGTTTTCTTGGTCATGCTGGTTTTTATAGAAGATTCATTCAAGATTTTTCTAAAATTGCCAAACCATTGACTAACCTGCTTATGAAGGATGTTAAGTTTGTATTTTCTAGCGAATGTCTCGAAGCCTTCAACAGGTTAAAGAAAGCTCTCATCTCAGCTCCAATCATTCAATCGCCGGATTGGTCACTACCATTTGAGATCATGTGTGATGCCAGCGATTATGCTGTGGGAGCGGTTTTAGGACAGCGGAAGGACAAGAAACTGCATGCCATATACTATGCAAGCAAGACTCTGGATGTGGTTCAGGCTAAATACACCACAACAGAGAAGGAATTTTTTGCTGTGGTTTTTGCTTTTGAAAAATTTCGTTCCTATCTTGTTGGTTCTAAAGTCATTGTCCATACTGACCATGCTGCTCTTCGTTATTTAATGACAAAGAAGGATGCAAAACCAAGGTTGCTACGATGGGTGCTCTTACTTCAAGAATTTGACGTTGAGCTAAAGGACAAGAAGGGCATAGAGAATTCAGTCGCCGATCACTTATCCAGGCTTCCCAAAGACATGCTAGAGGAGGCCCAGGACGCTAGACCAATCGATGACTCTCGCCCAGACGAGCCCCTAATGCAGACCGACAATGTCTTCCTCGACGTAGACAAAGCCTACTCGATCTCGAGTAATCCGTCATCGACCTCAACAAGGACCCATGTCGAGGAGGCCCAGGAACTGATCACAGCACAGACTGGAAGCAAAACCGTACTCGAGGTCGAGGACCCGTCGTCGACCTCGACAAAGACCCTTGTCGATGAGCACCAAGAGTCTAGGACGATGCAGCCAGACACCGCAGCTGTACTCGAGATCGACGAGCCCAACTCGAGATCGAGTACAGTTGACCACCAGGATCCGTGCTCTTCACCAGACGACGCTGCAGCCTCCTCTATGTCGAGTAGCTTTACTCGATATCGACTAGCTCCAGGTGAGATTGCAGGTGAGGTTCTTCGATTAGATTCCGGTGACGATTTCTTCTTTACACCTCCTACTAGTCCTATTCATGATATATATGCTATAAAAGGACCAAAGGTACCCTGGTATGCGGATTTTGCTAACTACCTTGTAGGAAATGAGATTCCGTCAGGCCTATCTTCACAGAGAAAGAAGAAATTCCTCCACGACGTCAAACAATACTATTGGGATGATCCTTACCTATTCAAACAAGGGAAGGACCATATCTTCAGACGTTGTATCCCGGAGGAGGAGGTGGAAAGTGTCATTCGCCATTGCCATACTCTCCCTACAGGCGGACATGCCAAAGGCTTCAAAACTGCATCTAAGGTACTTCAATGTGGTTTTTACTGGCCTAATCTTTTCAGGGATGTGCAGGCTTATGTCACTTCATGCGACGAATGCCAAAGATCAGGCAACATTACTTGGAGGAATGAGACACCACTCACAGGAATTTTGGAGGTCGAGCTATTTGATGTATGGGGAATTGACTTCATGGGACCATTCCCTGCTTCAGGACCTTACAAATACATCCTGGTGGCGGTTGACTATGTCTCTAAATGGGTGGAGGCTGTTGCAACTAGGACCAACGACGCGAAGGTAGTTTCAAAGTTTGTTAAAACTAACATATTCCCTCGCTTTGGTGTTCCTAGAGTTCTTATTTCAGATGGTGGCTCGCATTTCATCGAGAGAGGATTTGAGGCTCTTTTGGCTAAGTATGGGGTGACACACAGGGTGGCGACACCTTATCATCCCCAAACCAGTGGTCAGGTGGAAGTCTCTAATCGTCAAATCAAGGCCATCTTGGAGAAAACAGTCTCTCGCTCTAGGAAGGATTGGTCATCTAAGCTTGATGATGCGCTATGGGCTTATAGGACGGCTTACAAAACACCGCTAAGAACAACTCCTTACAACCTGGTTTATGGCAAGTCTTGCCATTTACCTGTCG
This sequence comes from Persicaria tinctoria, assembly GCA_037127255.1. NCBI lineage: Eukaryota > Viridiplantae > Streptophyta > Magnoliopsida > Caryophyllales > Polygonaceae > Persicaria > Persicaria tinctoria. Next base: position 21,677,555 of record JBANSL010000004.1, on the reverse strand, counting down.
AGCTGGAGCATAAGGCAATGTGGGCTCTCAAGGAGCTCAACATGGATCTCGATGAGGCAGGTAAGAAACGCTTTATTGATTTACAGGAGTTGGAGGAATTGAGATTGAAAGCCTATGAGAATGCTAAGATCTACAAGGAGCGCACCAAAAGATGGCATGATAAGAAACTGGTGCCAAAAACATATGAGGTAGGTGACAAAGTGCTTTTATATAATTCTAGACTGCGCCTATTTCCAGGAAAGCTAAGGACAAGATGGAGTGGACCTTTCTTGGTTCACCACATATACCCCCATGGAGCAGTAGAGCTAATTGGCACTAATGGCACCACCTTTAAAGTAAATGGGCACAGAGTCAAGAAATACTATGACAAAGAAGACCCAGAAGAGGAGATTCGCGCCACCCTGGCGTTAGTCAAAGTCTAGAACAGGGAAGTAGATCGAGCTAACGACTTAAACCTTAGCGCTTTCGGGAGGCAACCCGCTTTTCTTCCTCTTTCCTATTTTTCTTTATTTTCTTTTCCTATTTTTCATTTTCTTAGCACTCGTGCATAATCTCTTCATGGTTCCATTCAGGCATTCAAGAGGAATCTATATCAGTCAGGTTCGTCTAGATCGAGTAAGCCATGCAGGTAAGTTGGAGGTTTCAGGTAAGTTTTCTTTCTTTCTAAATAAAAATAATAAATAATATAGGTAATTTTTCCAGATTTTTTAGAATTTAATTTTTATTTTCAGAAATTACATTTATATTTTTTATTTTTTCGGAATATATTTTTATATATAAAATAATAAGAGAAGAGAAATAAAAACCCTTACCTTGTGGAACCCTATCTCCTTCTTCCCTCTGCCTTCCCCGACCTCGACAAGAACCCAGAGCCGCCTCCTAGCACTCACCTTCTTCCTCGTTCTCTCGCTGCACAGTGCTCTTCGAGTCCACCACACCAACCCGAGCCCGAGTACAACAGTTCCCCCTTCGCCCTCAGCATCACCCTTGCCCAGATCCACCGTCGCCAAGCACAGATCCGGCCACCTCTCTCCCTTTCCGGACCACTGCGCCCCTGGCCGACCCGGATCTCGCCTTCCCGGCCACCCACTGGCAGAACCGCCTCACCTCGCTCCCTATTGTTGCCCAAATCTCCCTCGACGAACCCGGATCCACTCTTGCTCGGCCAGATTTCCACCGATGCGCCCAGATCCGCCTTCATCCGAGTCGGATTCCATCGCATCCGGCCTCCCTTGCCCCTCCCCTTCCCAGATCTCGCACCCAGAACCACCAGTCGCTCACCACTAGCCCGGATTCATCCAGATCCACCACGGTTTTCCATCGCTTCCGGCCTCCCTTGCCCTTCCTTGCCCAGATCCGACCCGGATCTACCCTTGCCGAGCCGGATTACACATCACCAGAGCCAATTCCGGCCACCCCTGCCCAGATCTGGAACCCGCGGCCACCACCCGCCCCTCTTTTGCACTATTCCTAAAAACAGCCTCTAATTTTCTCTAAATTACAGTTTCTACCCCTGTTTTAATTCAAGGTACGACTTCTCCCTCTTTTCTCTCTAAAATTCAGATTCATATATTTTTTTTTTTGAGAACTTAGGTAGAGATTGGATCTTGTGTTATGTGTTGAATGTTTAGGGTTTGAAATTTGTGTGGACAATTGTTATTTATGATTAGGGTTGCTATTTTTGGTAATATTTATGTTTGGTGGGCTGATTTTATACATGATTCCATATTTAGTTCATGTATATTATCAAAGAAAATTCATGAAATTTATTTGACCAATATTATGCCATATATGGAAATTTCATAAATTTTATGGTCTTTATTTAAATTCATATATAAGTCATATTTTTTGATTCCTTATATGAATTATTTCATGCTTTGATAATATATGCTTCCATATATCTATTTGTTACATTTTTAGGGTAGTTCATGAACTAAGTATGGGGTTATTTTTGAAAGTAGTTATCTTATAAGATTATTTACCTATTGAAGGAATGGACGCCCTACAAATTGACGATGAGGTCAAGTTCGCTCTCGCCTGGCATATTGCAGAACGGGCTGAAAATGCCCGTTGGTATGACCAGCATACCTTGGACCAGCTGGGGATGCATTACTGGCTGGAGCAATCTTTTGGGTTGCTTGATGCGAGCCGATTATTACAGCCGCTAGATTTGCATTACCCGGTCCTTACTGGGGAGTTTTTGGCTACTCTCCGCCGGGTACCTGACTCACCGGCTTCAGAACAAAATGTCCACTTTCAGCTGGGCAACGCCCGCCGCACAATGAGCCTGGAACAGATTGGCGACGCATTTAACTTTTACCACACCACCGAGCCTTTCATCCTCCGAGACCCGACAGAGATGTGGCGTTACTTGACTGGGAGTCTACAGCCAACCACCCGCTCCTCCTCCATTGCCAACCCCCTCTTCGCTACCATCCTTAGGATTCTGGGTAGCACGATATGGGCCCGGCCAGAGCTGAGCCAACCCATCCATCCAGAAATAGAATGCCTCCGACGGATGCTATTCATGTCCGACCCACTACCACTTACCCACGCTTGGCTCCGTCACTGCCTGACCCGCCAGAGAGATCTCGCAGGAGCAATTTATGATGGATGCATGGTGGCTATTCTGGCTCGCCACCTGAGGGTCCCAGTCGCTGCATACTCTTCACGGCGACTCATGAGGATCGACACTGGGTCCCTACAGAGGGGCCATATCATAGCCCGCCGCAACAACATATGGGTCCAGTTCACCCACCACACTGCCATTCAGCAGGAGCGGATGAACCCCTACAGAGTCCGCAACTGGTACACTACCTGGACAGGGGCAGCATATCATCCCACCATTGACCCTACCGCCGACCCGACACTGAGGGACGAGCCTCTATACACAGCAGACATGGAGGAGGATGATGACAACGATGAGGCAGACAGTGTCCATGCCTCTCAGCACTCCCACCACTCTCAGCACTCCCACCACTCTCAGCACTCCCACCATTCCCAGCTGTAGCATCATTACGGCGGACCATCAGATCCAGTGCTAGCTGAGTTGACATTCCTCCGGGACCAGATGGCCAACCTCCAACTAGGCCATGACGCAATGAGGACGGAGATGCGAGAAGGCTTTCAGGGACTGCACCAATATTTCCAGCGAGGGCCCAACTATCAGCCTGGTAGCTCTTCCCATGGAGGAGCTTCTGACTATCAGGCTGACCCTCCGTTTCCCCCCTATGATCCACCACCACCACATCAGTGAGCTGCTCTGTGAGTCTCCTTTTCCCTTCCCTTCTGATTCTCTTTAACAGTGAGGACACTGTATGTTTTAAGTATGGGGTGGGAGGAAAGGACTGTACAGGGAATTTTTATTTGATTACATGCTGCGAATTTATGTGTATCTTTTGAAGGCTTTGTTTAAAGGGTTGTAATAGATTTCTTAGACATGGCATAACTTTGGTAGCTAAGTTATTTAGTTGCACTTTATTTATTTCTTTTCGCATTTTATACTTTAGGCTTAAAATAAAAACGAAATATAAAGGAAAAAAAATAAATGTCGAATAAAAATAAATAAAATGTATGTTTAAATTTTTGCATTATTTGTTATATACCCTAACTTAGATATCCTATGATGATACATAATGACTGACTTGATCATGTAAATCCTATGGCGTGTTTGGAAGGTTTAGCCTAAGTCCCCGAAAATGGTTTTTATGTGGATTGTGAACTTGTGATGAAATTTAGCACATATGATCCTAAGCTAAAGGTTAAAATCCAACAGAAATTGTCCCAGTGAGAATTTTGGCCTTATAGGGAGAACATTAAAAATCCCTCTGCTTTCTTGAGTGTATTTACTCTTCCTATGCATATCTAAATGTTGTGATAGTTATTCAAGACCAATGCATTTATATGTTTATGTTGATGAGAACTAAATGATGGAGGCACCTTTTAAGCCACTTTTATCCTCTCTTTACCTACCCTGCATTTTCCCTGCTTGAAGCCAGAACATTAGTCTGAGACTTTTATTGTAAATTTCACAAAATTATCCTTAGCCAAATTGAGCCTGACCCCCATTTGGGAATTAAGACTTAGAGTTGGTTGGGATGATGATTTGAGGAAAGAATGAGCTTATGTTGCATTTCAAAGAGGATCATGGAAATTATTGAGATATGGGTTGGTTATACATTTTTATCTTGCTAAGCATATTATGTAAAAGGATTTTTTGGCTCACATTATAAATACACTAGTATTATTATTTTATATTTTCTTTCAAAAAAAAAAATCCGACAAAAGAAGAAAAAGAAGTACATATGTTAGTGAATAAAGTGCATGAGCCAAATTTACCTTATTTCTTTAAATTGCAAGTTACATATTTGGGAGAGATTTAGAGAGTTTGAAAGGTTATATACTCCATTGAGACAAATTGAAGAATTTGGGTTATACATATGATTGAGGAGTTATGGTTTGGTAGTGTTAGAAGATTTAGGAGTCTTGATTCCCGAATTATATTTAGCACCACATGGCCAAATAATTCCATACCTTATTATTTCTTACCAAGCCCCATTACAACCCCGCCAAATGGAATCTTCTTTGAAGACATCCATTGAGCAAAGTCCTCCTGATAATTCTTGTTGCATTTTCATAATTGGTTGCGAAGTGGATTCATATTTAAATTGCAATGTTTATGAGATTGTATATGGAATTGAGTTGAGAGTTGAAACACATAGCCTAAACACGTTGAGAGCTGAGTGCAAACACATTATTCCTGTGAGGTTGGATTTATATTGCCTATGCCTGTGGATCGCTCATATATGTGTGATGACGTTAAATTCACTTGTCTTACATTGCTACTATTTAAGATGTTGCTTTTGACAAAGGCGAAGACTTGAAGGATGTGTTGTAGGTCTTGGTTATTGTTCGGTTATTGCTTGAGGACAAGCAAGTCTAAGTATGGGGTGATTTGATGTCTCCAAAGTAGCCATGTTTTTATGCATATTTCAGTTCCATATTCTTTACATTTTGCATATTTCGGGTTGGGAATATGTCGAATTTATGTAGTATATGTTTATTTTTTAGAAATGGAGATCTACATAAGTTTTTGTTTAATATTGCAGAATATGGAAACATTTCGGGAGAAAACCAAGAAACAAAGACGAAAGCAGCAAGTCTACTCTATATCGACTAGACTCTTGTCTATGTCGACAAAGCCGAGCTCGGACACACTGGAGTCGAGTAGAGACCTGACCAGACAACGCGGAGCAATACCCTACTCGACATCGAGTAGCTCTACTCGAGGTCGACAAGAGCCAGACCCCACTCCCCGAGCCAAGTCGAAGAGGCACTGCTCGAGAACACAAGGCAAAAACCTACTCGAGCTCGACAAGCGTTTGTCGAGGTCGACCACGCCCAGGAGACAGTCTCCGAGCATGTCGACAAGGGCTACCCGAGACGACCAGGCCGATGATCCGCTCGTCGAGATCGAGGAAGCTTCCTCTAGGTCGACAAGTCTGAGAACCCACATCCGACTCGACAACCTCGGAAGACCAAGTCGAGAACACAACCTTCATCGAGATCGAGGAGACCTCCTCGAGATCGACCAGCGCCAGGAGTCCTGTCCGAGCTTGTCGAGGACCAGCTAGCCGAGATGACGAAGTTGGCCCAGCCGACGACTTTTCCTACTCGAGGTCGACCACCGCTTGTCGAGGTCGATGAGGATTTCCCGAAGCCGCGTAACGCGCTGAGTACAGTCCTACTCGAGATAGAGTCCTTGGAGCTGAGGAAAAGCAAGATCTATCCGATTTATCCACATCTATCATGGAGAAGAGAGTTTTATCCACTTGAGACAATTTAGATATATTTCCCTAATTTTAGATTTAATTCCTTTATGTCTTTTATTTCTCTTTTTAAGTTTTAGATATAGATATAGATATTCTATCCTTGATTAGCAAGGAATAGAAGCCTATAAATAAAGCCCTAGGGGCTGGTTTTTCATTCATTCAATTTTCAGTCAGAGACAAATAGTTCCACAGAGACGATTTAGGAGTTTAAGGTTTTTAAGGTTTTGGCAGTTTACGACGGTTGATTGCCGGAATTGTAAAAGCTTTGAATTTAGTTAATGCAAGTGATTTTCTTTCAATCAATGATGTCTGCAATCGCAATGAAGAGCGAGTAGTCCACCCACTTCTGGGGTTTGGGTGAGCCCAACGAGAGCCATGTCGGCGGATCAGCTATTGCGGAAGGAGGTATTTTGTCGTTATCTTAATCTATTCCCTATGTGCTTCATCTTTGATTGAGAAATTGAAGAACTCATGTTGTGAAACTTGGGTAGTAATTAGGATTTCTATTCGAAAGATTATAAATGCTAATTATGAAAAGGAATAGATGCAATTAGGATTATTTATCGCAAGATTTATATTCCTACTTGTCGGATTAGGTGAAAGCCTTTTCCTTTATCGATAAAGTTACCGCCTTTTGTGATTTATATTCCGCTTGCATGGTGATCGTTGTCGCAAACCCTAATCTTGGAAGTTCCCCACATTCATAAAGTCACAAAACCGAATTCTGCATTTGTTTTTACGTTTCCCCCCCCCCCCCCTTTTGTCGATCTCGACCAGTTCTGGTCGACCTCGACCACTGACCTCCGATCCCAGATCGTCGTAGCTCAATTGTGCAGGGACTCGACAAGACAAGCCGAAGTCGACGAAGGTCCTACTCGAGATCGAGTACGCCTAGTCGAGGTCGAGTAGACTTCGCCGAGTTGCTGCTGTGTTCGACTGTGCCTGACCCCTGACGACTAGCCCTTAGTCGAGGTCGAGTACCACTGTGGTCGACTTTTGTCCGTGAGTTTCCACCGCTGCTTAGGATCCGCTAACCAGCTTCCTCGAGGATTAGAACCTGACTTGCTCTTACTACATTTGGAGGGAGTCTTGAACATTATTTGCTGGGATTCGATCGGTTTGCTTTACTTTGTTTACTTATTGTTTTGCATTCTCGATTTCCTCTTACAACACTAAGGCGCGAATGATAGCTTCCCCGGCAACGGCGCCAATTTGTTGTAAGAGGAAATCGAGTATGAAATATAACAAAATAAATCAAACCAGATTCTGCCCACGCAAATAATTACAAGACCTCCTCCTGATGTAGCAGCGGGAAGTCAGGATCGATCCACGAGGAAGCGTGTCAGCGGATCCTAGGGAGCGGAGAAATCTCACGGACAGAAGTCGACAACAGCGGTCCTCGAGCTCGACCAAGGGTTAGTCGACAGAAGCTCGGACAGTCGAACAGGGCACAGCAGCTCGGCAACGGTGGTCGATCTCGACAAGGCTCTACTCAAGATCGAGTAGCCTTCGTCTTGGTCGAGTAGGTCTGGTCGAGTTCCTGCACAGGTAAGCTACGGCGACTCTAGGTCGAGAATCAGTGGTCGAGGTCGACCAGGCTTGGTCGAGATCGACAAGGGCAGGGAGTAAAACGAAATTAAATAAATGCAAAGGCTTTGGGATTTTGAACTTTAAACTTAATGTAAAAGAACTTCCAAGATTGGGGTTTGCAACGACAATAACCAAGCATGCATAAGGTAGAACCAAACATATAATCATGTGAATCGCATTAAAGGATTAAGCTTTCGCTTTTTCCAACAATTAGACAACTCTCTCAAGAAACCCTAATTGTCTCTACTGATTTTATGTTTATAATCCAAGTTGTTAGCATGGATCTCCATTAGACATGCAATAAACACATCAACAAGTAGGAAAATGCTCAAAACATGATAAAGGTCGGATTTTTACCTCAATTATGCATGGCTATCGTCGGGCTCGCCCCAACCCTAGAAGTGGGTGGACTACTCGCGCTTCATCACAAACTCAGACACCATCGATTGAAAAGAAACAACTTGCATTAAACTATATTCCAAGACTTTACAATCCCGGCAATCCAACTCTCGTCGAATGCCAAAACCCTAAAACCTTCGAACTCCCTAAACTGTCTATGTGGAACTACTTGTCTTCCTCTGAAATTTGAATTAATAGAACTGAGCCCCATGGACTTTATTTATAGGCTCCATTCCCTAGCTATTCTAGGAAAGAAGATATCTATCTATATCTAAAACTTTATCTAAAACTCTAATGATAAATAAAAGACATAAAGGAATTAAATCTAAAATAGAAAATTATATCTAAAAGGTCTTCAATGGATAGAACTCCTTCTATTCATGATAGATGTGGATAAATCGGATACACTTTGGCAAACTTCGGCTCCAAGGACTCCCAATCCGAGTAGAGTTGATCAATCCGCGTCGCACAGCTTCGGAAATCCTCGTCGACCTCGACAAGAGCCTTGTCGACCTCGAGTAGGAAAGTGATCGACTGGCTTGGCTTGTCGTCTCGGCTAGCTAGTCCACGACAGGCTCGGACATGGATCCTGGTGCTCGTCGACCTCGAGTAGCCCTTGTCGATGTCGAGTAGGAATGGGTCATCGACTAGGTCTCCTCGGGTGGGTCTACTCGACAGGCTCGGATCTGGACTCGGGGCTCATCGATCTCGACTAGGGCTCGTCGAGGTCGAGTAGAGGTGATCTGCGTCTTCGTCCTCGGCTTCTCGGCTCGGCACAGCTCGTCGACTCCGGACATGGCTCATCGATCTCGACCAGGGGTACTCGAGATCGAGTAGGGTTCCGGGAGTCGGGTTGTCTCTGACTCAGTGTCCTCGATCAGCTCTGCTCGACCAGGTCTGCTCGACCATGGCTCGTCGAGATCGAGTAGAGTCTAGTCGATCTCGAGTAGAGTTTTCTCAGCTTTCTGCTCTGTTCTTGAAACGCACTTTCCCGTGTCCTCGTTCGTCGGATTGCCGCATATGACCATGCGTTGGAAAGCTCTTTCCGAGGGCTACAACTCTCATGAAGACATCAAAGCTTGATTCAGAATGAAAAATGGTGAAAAATGGCGTTTTCTACAGCTGCAACATCCTTAGCTTCTCCATGAGTTTCCTTTAAGCTTCAAATTGCGTCCGATTTCTGCGAAATATAACCAAAACTTGTGTAGACCTCCATATATTTCAAATAAGTGTAAACTACACAGATTCTATATTGTTCTAACCCAAATGTATGCAATGTATGCAGAAATCGATATAAAATTAAGTGTAAAACATGGCAAATTATGCTCACAGCAATAAACTCTCGAGTAACACTATAAATGAATATATCCTATAAGCTCACAGTGACTCTCAAAGGCTTTGAAATAAACAACAAACTCTTTAGCGCTTAGTAGAGAGACACTTGGAAGACAGATCTCGCTTGAATGAATGAAAGCTCGTGTAGCACTTGTTATCTCTGTCTTCTTCTTTCTTTCCTTTATATAAGAGTGGAATGGCGCATGGGGATCTTCACCAACGGCTCTATGAATCAGGCTTGATCTTCAATCTTCTATATATGGATACTCCGAAGCCATGATCCGTTTAGAATAGGATCTCCTCATATGCACCAAAGGAAAGATATAAACTTGAAAATACTTCCTGAAAAAGGTTAGTCACGCATATATAATATATAGGAAGTATATAATAAGATTAAATAATATTCGGACAAATAAGATAGGTTTTGTATTTCATCAACTGTTAATGCTCCAAGGCTTTTAACACAAACACCCTGTCAAAGCCTTTGAAACATCTATTCCAATTTTCATCAAGGGCGGGAATTATCATATATAATACTGAAGGCATCACAAGTGCATAATCGAATGCTCATCAGTCATCACTCGTCACGTAAGCACACATGTCCAGAAATCAACGGGTTAGGTGTTATGGGGTTACTACGTCAGTACACATCAATCTCACAATCGCATATCGATATTGCAACACAAGTAGAACAGATTCATCACGTTAACATATCAACACAACAAGGTCATGCTATTAAGATTCAGAAAAAGGAAGACCAAGCAGTATATAAATCATCACAATGTCAATATGCCCTAAAAGACATCACCTTAACTCGTCACAAAGCCATGTAACGACCATTTAGAATTCATGCACCATTATCTCATATATACAAGCCATGTCCATACTTCAAGTCATATTCATCATTTACATAATCAATAATCATGCTAGTCAACCATATAATACAACATCATGCTTACTACAACATAATAGAACATCATGCTTCCACATAATAGCACATCATTATCCCATAGTTCATACTCATCATTATTTCATACATCATAACACAAAACGTCCTAACATGCTTTTAAAACAACATAACAAAGCATCAATATATCATGATAACACTTGTCACTGCCAACTAGATTTCACTATTGCATATCAACATGTACTATCCTTCTTTATCAGATTCATCATGGTTGCTACCTAACATCATGTCAGTACACTTAAATAAATCACATAATCACGAAAATCATTACCCATACGTTCAAGAAGAAGAAGCCATAGACAGTACTACACATAAGAACTACATCATATCAACTACAATTTATATCAATAGCATCATTAGTTCAGCATTAAACATTGCAAATGCGTTAATAAATCTCAATTTACCGTCATGCTCAATCATTATTACAAATCATCATATATGCACATAATCTAGTCAAGCTAGCAAGTTTCATCATAACCTTAGCAGATAAACAATTCAGGTTCTCAACATTTACAATTCATACTTTATAAGAAATTTAATTTATATCATACCTAGCAACTCAGAGTAGCAACACATCATGACGTCATGGCACATTACAACTATAAGGCGTAAAATCATACCATGATAGACAACAGATAATCAGACAACAATCGTTACCAATTCAGCACATCAACAAGTAAATCTCATCGTCAGGGCAGTGCAATACCATCACAAAAAAATTCAAAAGAATTAGCAATTTGAACAAAGGACAATCTCGCTTGCAAGTCATATCGCACTCAGTAACCGCATTCCTCGATACGTGCTTGTCCCGCCGACATCATTGATCTTGAGGCCCGTGGGTTATGGGCCCACGCTTTCGTTGTGCTGCTCTATCGCTATCAAACTTCCTTTCCTTTTTCCGTGTGGTTGCTCGTCCAATGTATCGCGCAGGAGTCCCAGTTAGCAAAGATAGGGGAGTGACAAGAGTGGATAACCCAATGTTCCTTTTGAAACCAAACATAGACCAAGGCTAGGAACGATAAGACTAAAGACAAGACTTCGACCCGGAATAGCAACAACGCTCTTATGGAGGTCTATTAGGTTGCAATTGTGACAAGCAGACACAAATTCATCATGGGGCATATCAATCATATTCATCCACACTAACATGTACCTATCTCAAGGAGCACGACATGCGTATTCATTCCTAAAAGACATATTCGAGTGCTACACGGATGCATGCCAGACAAGATAGTAGTCTATTATCCTATTAAAGCAGATATGCCTAGCAACTTAAGCAAGATATGCGGGATTTAATGGGCATCACAATTATCACATATATGAACAATGCACGAGCTTGGTGTATGCATCATACGAGAACATATAAGGGCAACATAGTAACTATCTCATCTAACACAATGATCATATAACAGGCCAAGTATGACACGTAATCATATGACGAGATACATTTGGAAAGCACAGGTCCTACATGATACTAGCGATACATAGCGTGATACAAGCATAATCATGAGTCGTTAAAAGGAGTTCATTATGATATTCACAAAGCACGGGGCATCATCAAAAGTAATAAGAGGACATCATGGGCGATATATTATATTATTGCTAGGAACGAACCATCATAGAGCATATATATGGTACATGTTGTAGGAGGAAATCGAGTTTAAAATATAAAATATAATTCAAACCAGATTCGTGCCCCAGCAAATAATTACAAGACCTCCTCCTGATGTAGCAGCGGGAAGTCAGGATCGATCCACGAGGAAGCGTGTCAGCGGATCCTAGGCAGCGGAGAAATCTCACAGAAGTGGTCGACAACAGGTGTCCTAGATCTCGAGTACAGTTACTCGACAGAAGATCGGAAAAGTCAATTCACGCAGCATCAGTCACAGGTCTTAGTCGATCTCGACTAGTCTTACTCGAGATCGAGTAGAATCGTCTCGGTCGAGTTGGCTTTCTCGATCACCTGCACAGAAAAAGCTACGACGATCTGGATCGAGAATCAGTACTCGATATCGAGGAGTGCTATTCGATATCGAGGAAGACAGAAAGTAAAACGAAATAAAGTAAAGAACAAATGCTTTGGGTTTCGAACTAAACTTGTATGTAAAAGACTTCCAACATTGGGGTTTGCAACAACGATAACCAAGCATGCATAAGGCAAGAATAAAACAGATAATCATGTGAATTGCATCAAAGGATCAAGCTTTCGCCTTTTCCAACAATTAGACAACTCTTTCAAGAAACCCTAATTGTCTCTACTGATTTTATGTTTACAATCCAAGTTGTTAGCATGGACCTCCATTAGATGGGTAACAAACACATAACAAGTAGTAGATGCTCAAAACATGATAAAAGTTGGATCTTTACCTCAAACACGCAGGGCTATCGTCGGGCTCGCCCTAACCCTAGAAGTGGGTGGACTACTCGCTCTTCATCGCAATAGCAGACATTGATGTATGAAAAGAAACTTGCATTAAACTAAATTCAAAGCCTTTACAATCCTGGCAATCCAACTCTCGTTGAATGCCAAAACCCTAAAACCTTCGAACTCCTAAAACTTCTCTGTGAACTACTTCTCTAGCTTCTGAATTGAATGATTCCTAAAATCAGCCCCATGGGCTTTATTTACAGCCTTCTACTCCTTGCTATTCAAGGATAGAATATCTCTATCTATATCTAAAGCATTAAAGATTAAATAAATGGAACAACATAATTAAATCTTAAAAAAGGGAAATTATATCTAAAGGTCTTCAAGTGGATAAATCTTCTCTTCCATGATAGATCTTGATAAAATCGGATAGACTCGGCAATTTTCGGCTCCAAGGATTCCCAATCCGAGTAGGACAGCTCAAAACGCGTTACGCGGCTTCTGGAAGGTTCCTCGATCTCGAGTTGGGTGGTCATCAACTTCAGTGGCTCGGCATGTCGACTAGCTCTTCCTCGGACTGGCTCGGACATTGACTCCTGGGGTTCGTCGATCTCGAGGTCCTTCCTCGATCTCGAGTAACTTGGTCTCATCGACTTGGCCGATCTTGGTGTATCGGGTAGCCTCTCGTCGACGTGCTCGGACAGGTGCCTTAGCCTTTGTCGATATCGATGACTTTTCTCGATATCGAGGAGTGTTGTTGCTCTATGTCCGGCATGCCCGGCCAGGTCGGGTTGCGCTCTTCGACATCCTCGGGTAGGCTCTTATCGACTCCGGGTGGTCTTTGGGGCTTTGTCAACATCGAGTTGAGTACTCGATCTCGAGAAACTCTCTGGAGTCGGGTTCTTCGTTTCTCGTCTTCTCGACATGGTGCTCCTCAATCCTGGTGTGCCTAGACATGGTTTGTTGATATCGACTAAAACTCATCGATATCGAGTAGATTCGAGCTCCCGTCTTTGCTTCTTGGTTTTCTCCCGAAATGGATCCATATTCTGCAATATTAAACAGAAACTTATGTAGATTTCCAATTCTGACAAATAAGCATATACTACATAAATTCGACATATTCCCATCCCGAAATATGTAAAGTGTGTAGAATATGGAACTAAAATATGCATAAAGACATGGCTACTTTAGAGACATCAGTACAATAGTCATCACATCATAGAATAAGTACAACACGTGATCATTTAGCGAGTCATATTGGGAATCATAGTTAAGCCCTACAGGACACTACTGGCACATATCGAACATGCACATAATCAAGATAACTCGACTAGATTCATTCTAACATTCATGCGTCCTACGTATCTGAAGACATGATATAGCGTGGTATGTGATCATGTGAGGTGCCAAGTCATACATGTATACTAGCATGAGAGGATATCATAGAGCAATAGATGAACACTACCGAGCGACAACATGTCACAGAAAGAAAATCGATCATCAAATTCAACATCAATTAACTAGCATGAGTAAGACATGTTATGGTAATAGAAAGAGGGAAGAACCACACTATCAGGAACCTAGCTCGAGAGAGAGAATCAGCAACAACGTAGGCAAGATATAAGTTCGCACAAATCACAACCGAGGATCCTACATGATGCTAAAAGCTCAATATAACGTACGATACATGCATGCAACTAATCATGACGACGTGTAAGAAATCACTCAATCATATTCCACGATATATAAGCATGAGAAAAGTTAAACGATGCATAATATGAGTCTAAGTAATGGGGCAATATGATTAGAATATGGCTTGAGTGCAGATCAACACATACTGGGATGAAACATGCATTTGCCAAGACTCAATTATACCACATATTCTCCATTCAACCCAAGTAACACACAACAATATTATGTGCAAAATAATCAGCAATAGCTAATCTTGCAAATACAAAATAGATGGGCATGATATGGATTCTTGTCACAAAAAGGATAATAAGCATTGACATGTCGTCATCCAACATGCTAAGGCGATAATCTACAAGAATTCCTACAAAGAGGAGTTGATCACACTATCATGAACCTAATCTAGGAGGAAATAACGATCATGTAGGTTCATATCATGTGGTTTATGCTTCCAATCAATCATACGATCAATAGGCCAAGTAAACATGCTATAACAACATACAGTCATGATAGAAGGCAAGACACAACACGAGACTTAAGTAATATAATCAATCACATATGTAATAGCATGAGCAGTCTGTACTAATGGTCATTTGCAAGGTATATGCAGGAGGCTATAAGATCATGTCATGCAATTCAGAGAGAGTTATCATTACAACCGGTCAAAGATCCCTAAGGGCAACCATTGACTTTTCACAACCGACTCATCACCCCTCTTTCCCATGAGACTCCGGTACGACTCTTTATGGCAAGGAGACACAGGTTGATCATCATAAGAATTGAGAAAGACAGTCTCAGAAATACCTTACTCTTGACTCAAAATGATATCAAGAACTACCTTCCAATACTCACTCATGCAACTTTCATATCTATACATGATTTTCCGACATAATTTGTTTACCAACCCGATTCCCCGTGAAAGACACTGACATCCAGGAGAAAGATCCGATAGAACCGAAAAGGGTTTAACATAGTGGAAGAGGCTATTCCACACAAGCTTGGCTTGACCGTATAGAAGTAAGGGTACTCCCGCTATCCCGTTGCACACATAAGTCAATACACATTTAATTGTTAGGCATACCAATCAGACTTTAGCATATCAAGCACTCATCATAGAATCAGTCAATGACAATTATAATGACCTCCTTCGAGGGAGATCGTAGTCAGGCTCAATATATAAAGCACATCAAGCTATCTAATGTCGCTCTTCGAGGAGCGACTGACCGGAGGGGCAAAAACCTCGCAATCCTGCCTAACTTGCCACTCCAAACACCTTGGTGCAATCTCCTTGGAGTCTTCCGAATCCTCCGTAAAGAGCAAGCTAGTATTTTGCCTACCGTTCCCAACTACACCCAATAGGGGTGGTCTAGCTCCTTCACTACTCACTCGTGTCCCCGTTTAGTCGTTTTTCCTCTTTTATTACAAGTCGAGTCCATTACTTAGTCCAATTTAGGTTAGGCATCTTAAGTTCATTTTGCCCTTTTTAAAACACTTTCAAATCCCTTGAAATTCATGGGCGGTTTTCCAAAACATACACTCGACCCTTGTGTACCCGAATTGCACAACCTCAGCTCTGATACCAACATTGTATCGGCCCAGCATTATGATTTCCAGGCTACGTTTCAAGGGATGAAACCCCTTGTTCGGATCTTGCAATCTAGGTACGGGTCGAGGTTTCAAACTCATTTTTAAGGTCAGTAATAAAGAGGGATTTTGAACCCTAAAAGTATCGTAGGGTCGTTGGGCACCCTTAACCTGTCCTAGGGACTATGTCGCAAAAATCAATTCAAACGGAAGTAAGGCGGAAATAAAATTAAGATACAAGATGCCACGGCAGAGCCAGGTCAAAACCAAATCATAAGTGGGTTATTACCATTTATAACGAGTTAGAGAATTAGACAGGTTCTTCGATTTGCAAAAAGGGAACCCCGTCATATAGACATCGAGCACTCAAAATCAGCAGAAAATGCCTTTAAAAGAAGAAAGGGGAAAGGAGTCGGCTCGAGCCACGCATGTGGGACCGAAAGTCCTCGTTGAGGCCACATAGTATATGCTATACCTAATAAAGATGCTCTAATGTAGTACGAAAGTTAAACACACTAGCATGCTCCTAGTTATAATAATAAGCAGAAGTACTGTAAGGGCCCAAGAAAAAAACCAAGTGGCATATCCCCTGATCTGTGCCCACTCCGGGGCATATATGTTTGTACATCACTCCGAAGCAGCCCAGGTAGGATGCTCGGTCGATGCCGCAGCCTATATGTTTGTACCTCACTCGAAAGCAGCCCAGGTAGGACACTCGGTCACCGCCACAGCCAGATCATATATAAGACTCGATTGACTCAGGGCACCCGATGAGGCTGGGCTACCCTATAACCCCAGCAAAGACTCTAGGACTATCACAGATAACAACCGTTCTCTTTTCAAACGCATAAAGAATAAGGATGCTCATTCATAAGTGCAAGTCCTAACATAAAATGCAACACCTAACATAAAATGCAACACCTAACATAAAATGCAACAACAGGCATAAGAGTCCAACCTGAGGAAGCCCCCTAGGGAACTTTCCTGAAGATGCAGAACAACAGGATAATACAAGCAAGGGCCCAAATGCAAATCCAACGCAATCCAAAGGCAGTACACACCTATCATCAAGTCATTTCCATAAGCTACCGGTCCATCATTCATACATACGAACACTAAGTTCTCATCATACTCAAAACCAATCGATAGTAAAACCATTTTCCAAAACCTTTCCGATATGATCAACATCGACCAAAATCATTCTTCTAATTTTCTTCTCAAAACCAACATCATCAAGCTAAGACAAAATCCCAACATTTGAAATGACACTTTTAACATAACATCAAGCTCAAGATCAATCAGCTCAAGTTCCGTCAAATCCCTCCTTTAATATTGAATATTAAAATAATATTTTAAACTCATTTCCCAAAGTTTTCCAAACTCATAAATCTCAAGTTAAGTCAACTCAATTTTAAAACAATTTCTTAAATCAAATTATTTCATTAAAACAAATTCGACAAGGTTAGAATACTTCTAAAATTCCTCTTTTTTAAAACCCAATTTAAATCTCAACGTTAATATTATATACTAATATTATATTCCATTCCTTTTATATTAATTATACACAAATCCTTAAAATTTATTTTACACCAAACAAGTTTAGGTCCAAAGAGAACTGCCCAACTTTAAAATCGGATCAAAAATAAATCCAACCCAATCTCTCCTCAAAAGAACCGGACCCAAACCCTTAATTTTTATTTAAAACACTGAACCGGACCCCTCTTAAAACAAAAGAAAATTGAACCCAAGGGGGGTATTGTTCACCGTCTCCCACAATCAGCCTGTTCGAAAATTGGAGAAAAGGAAGGGAGGAGGAGCAGCTCGCCGGCAAGGATTGAGCTCCGACCAGTAAAATAGGCATAACGAAGCAGAGAATCGACAAGAAAGGATAGAGGAAAAAGGGAGTGCTCACCGAGATTATTTGAGCTCAGTCTGAAAGTTTCGAGGTCGTCAGAGTCGAATTTGGGCTTGCCAGAGATAGATCGATGCCCGTGATGACCTAGGACAAAAGATAGGGGTATAAAGGCGCGCCTTTAAGGGGTAAAAGACTGGAAAACGAAGGGAGATACCATAAGTCCATAACCAACCTTTCCGAGATGAAAGCGGGGAGTTGGTGCCGGCGGTGGTGCTCCTGGCAGTTCCTGATCATCGAAGGAAGTGGTGGAGACTGGAGACACTAATGTTGCTGCTCTCGTCAAGGAGGATGAGGGAGTGGAAGCTGTTGGAGCTCGCCTTGGTATCACGGTAAATAGGGCTGATGTTGTGGCCGCTTCCTCTAGCGGCATCAGGGGTGGCTGCTGATAGGGTCTATTTTAGTTGTATAATTGCATATTATATTAGGTTATTTTCATGCATATTTTACTTATTTTATAGTTAATTTGTATTATTTAATTTTCGGAGTCTACACTAGTGCTTTTATATATTTCAGGTATTTTTGGGCTGGATCGTATGATTTTGGGAATTATTTTGCAAATTGAAGGGTTATTGTGCGCTAAAGTCAATGCAACTGGAATCCGGACGTGGCCAGGCAGTAGGAGGAATGGGCCGCATGGCTCGTTTGCTGTGTTTTACCATATATACTTAGTTATATTATATTATATTTAGATTAGATTATATATTTATTTAAGTTAGGATAGTTGAGATAGTTTTAGGTTAGGAGATTACTCAGTAGCTTATATTATATATATACATTGATTCATACGGTACATCGCTTACCGCAGCCGACTAACATTCCACCCTAAACCCTAGTTGTGTTTTGTCTTATTTTTATAGAGATCTAAACTCTCCCGTTTCGTCTATGGATTGAAGCTTTGATTTGATAAAGTTGTGAGATTTCTATTCTTGTTCTATTCCTATTGATTCGTATTGATTCTTTTGCAATTATTATTGATTTCTTCTAGTCCGTACAACTAGTTGAGATTATTGCTAGGATTTTGTAGATTCCTCGTAGCGAACCTTAATCCATAGTAGCAATCATGCCTTTTTAGGACTCGTAGGACTAAACTGGTGTGTAGAGAATCAATTATATGTTAAATGCTGACTCGTAGCTTGGTGTTGCATATATCCTGGTTAATCCTTAATCTTAATGCTACTATTAGGTTAAATCTTGACCGTGTTAAGGTTATCTAATTAGTAAGGGTTACTAGGACTCGTAGGACTAGTAATTTACACAAGATCAGGACAGGAACAATAATAGGATGAAAAGAGAACTTGAAGAAGAATCGAGGATCAACCAGTCAAATTAGAGTGGATATTTGTAGATGAAACTATCTTCTTAATTGTTATCTCCGTTAACTTGTTTATAGTTTAGTTTATTTTCTTTCTTATTCTCAATCACCAAAACCCCCTTTCTATTAATTGGTAAATAGACTTAACTTATGAATAACTTGATTCTCTGTGGGATCGACTCGTACTTATCACGCTACATTAGTTGGTAGGTTCGAATTTATTTTGATACGGTTAACGCGACTGAAAACCGTCCATCAAATTGGCGCCGTTGCCGGGGAATCAAAGTTTATTTCTTTGTTTTGTGTGTTTATCAATTTTGTATATATCTAATTTGTTGTGAACCTATCTTACGGTTCATAACACCCTTGCTACTGACTTTTTAGATGTTGAGGTTATTGCAGTTTGAAGGTGAAAACTTTCACCAATATCTTACCAGATTGCATAGATATGTTGACATTCGTGATTCACGGGGTTATCAAGACAGCATCCGAGATATGATTGTTTGCATAATTGACGGGATGACTGCTGAGACACGGACGCTTGCTGAGCACATGAGTAATGGAGGCCTAGCACGGTTAGGTTTGTCGGGGATGTGGGATTTTTTTTGTTACATGGGTTACCATGTTGCACAGGAAGAATCTTTCACTTCGATATCTCCACCAATGGAGGACTCTGTCATATATCCGGATGATGAAATCCAAGCCCTTACTCAAGCGGTGCAGGAGAATGCTGAGAGGATAAAAAACTCGGGGGAACAAATTAGCCAACTTACTCAAACATCAAGTGAGATAATAGCAGAGAAGATGGCTACCCCGCAAGTTGATAAAGAAAGTCAATCCATTCCGTCATCTCCTGAGACAGTGAAGGATGCAAGAATGGAAGATCCTGCCGAAGTCATTGTGCTTAATTCATTCCCTCCTAGTTGGTTTCATAACGAGGAGGAATTGTTCATAGACAACGATAGTTTCTTTGACGATGGAGAAGATGGTCCAGTGCTTCCTGACATGGAATCTCATGAGTCGACGCATGAGGTTTCAGATGTTGTGTCTCCTACTCCATCCAATGAATTTAGTCTGATCTCCCCCGTTGATGAACCATCTCTAGAGCCACCTGCTGAGGCTCGAGAGGTAATACAGGTAAACGTTTGCAATTTGGAAGGTAATGATGATTATATTGATCCTTTTAATTGCTACTTTGAAAAATCACCAATGGAACTGAATTGGTGGTATTATATACCCTCTACAAAGTGTCATACTCGCTTGTTGGAAAAGTTGAAACATTTCTTAAAGTCGTCATTATTTAGTTTCAATTTAATTGTATATAGTGCATGTTTGCCTCGTAGTTGTGCACAAGAGTTTGACAGGTTGTTGAGGGCGTTAACAATGTCTGATCTTAGAGAGTGGGGAAGAACCCGGGGTATGTTTTTTTTTTATTCCTTTTATTTTAAGTTAGGATTATTTTTTATATAATTTTTTATTTATTTCCGTAAAAAAAAATCAGAAAAAGAAAAGAAACAGGTCGAGCCCTTCCTCTTTGTCACTTTCGCGGCCGTCGTCTCCCTCGGCCTACCATCGCCGCCTTTCGTCCTCATCTCACCATCGCCGTCACCGCACCTTCCCATCTCAACCCCCTTGAGCGCCGACTCTTTCTTCCTCCGGGCCGACCACCTTTCCGGCCATCTGCATCCGTCGGCGCCTTCTTTCTCGCTCAACGAAGAGCCTACATCGCCTCTGCTCGCATCCATCACTGCCCGGTTGTCCAGGGCCGCCTCCATCACCGCGTTTCTGCTCGAAATTTCTGGCTGGGCTGCTTCCGATCATTCACACCGTCCATCAGCTGCGGTCTCGGTGAGAAAGGCGGAGAACCCTCTGAGGGAGTGGTGTATATGGTGTTTGAGTCGGAAGAATAGGGGTCGTGGGGGCTGCTCGAGCCATTTGTTGCAGTGGAATCAGAACAAATGAAGGGAGGATGGAGAAAGGGAGCTCCTTTGTAGTTTGTGAAGGCAAAGGAAAGGAAAAGGAGAGGGAGGAGAGTGTTGAGTGTTTGTGTGAGCTGTGGGTTTTGGGGTTGCTGAGAGTTCAAACTTAAAGGGGAGAGGTAGGGGAATTGGTTGTACATACAAACAAACGAGGCTGGAGGAGGGGACCAACCGAGATAGGCAATGGAGCAAGGCACTGGGGCATGGGTGTGTGTGGCCATAAGAGGAAAGAGATGGGCGGGAGGAGTGCAGTCGACTAGAAGGTGGTGAGGTGTTGTTGCTGTCATTGCCTCAGTGTACAGAGGAAAGAGACAAAGGAGGGAGGAGAGGAAAGGTGAGCGTGGTCCGAATTTTTTTTGAAAATGGTCAAAAACACAAAAAAATATTTGCAAAATGGCCAAAGATCCAAACTAATTTGGAAAATAGTCAAAGTAGGGCTAAGTTGCTGTTTTAAACAGCGATTTAGCCTCAGGTATTAAAAAAATAATAATAAAATAACAAAGTCGCTGTTTATAACAGCGACTTTGTGCTTTAATTTTATTTTATTTTACTAAAATTTGTAATTAAAAGAATAAAGTGGAAAAAAATATAGAACCGTTGTTATAAACAACGGTTCTAGTGTACCCAATCACCCACTTTAATCCCTCCTCTCTCTCTCACTTGTCGTACCCCAAGTAGGCCCCACTCCTCCTATTTATACTATTCCCTCTCTTTCCCACTTTACTCCCTCCTCTCTCTCTCCCTATTGGTGTCCCAGGCCGACAGGCCCCACTTCACCCTTCTCTCTCCACCTTTTTCCTCCCTCACTCATCCTTAGTTATTTTTTCTTAATATAATTAGATAGAGTCGCTGTTTCAAACAGCGACTCTACTATTATATATTTTTTTCCCATTTTATTCTTTTAATTACGAATTTTACCCAAAATTAAAAAAAAATACAAAATCGTTGTTAACAACGACTTTGTATTTTTTTTTTAATACCTGAGCCTAAGTGGCTGTTTTAAACAGCGACTTAGCCCTACTTTGGCTATTTTCCAAATTAGTTTGGATCTTTGGCTATTTTCCAAAAACGTTTTTTGTGTTTTTGACCATTTTCAAAAAAAATTCGCGTGGTCCCTCA
Organism: Persicaria tinctoria; assembly: GCA_037127255.1. NCBI lineage: Eukaryota > Viridiplantae > Streptophyta > Magnoliopsida > Caryophyllales > Polygonaceae > Persicaria > Persicaria tinctoria. Next base: position 21,655,464 of record JBANSL010000004.1, on the reverse strand, counting down.
AAGTTTGAAATACCCTAAAATCAAATCCCAAAACCCGCTTTCTCGGTCTTAACCCGACTCGATCAAAATAGGTTTTCAAATTCCAATTCCGAACTTATTAAAGAACTCCAAATATTATTTTAAATTTTCGCATATAGAAGCGGGATGAAGCATAATTTAAATCGGAATGTTGTTAGTCGACAAGAGCCCCTCTTGTCCCCAATCTCTTCTCGATCGATCTTTGTTTGCTCCAATTGGCGGTTCTCCGGTCGTTGAGTCTGTAAGTATTTCCCGTGTGATCGTCGTTATCAATCGTCCTCCATGGACTTGCTGGGTGGAGGACCAAATACTGGTGGTAGCGATGTCGGTTTGGATCTTCGCTCGTCCTGGGAGTGGGATCTTGTCTTTCCGGTGCTCCTCTGAACAAAGGTATGCTTGGTGTCTTTTGTTCTTCATTTTTTTGGGTAATCCTTCCAGATTTGCTCTAATTCTCGTGGAGTCTTCCCTTGAAATGCCTTTTTTTGGCGAGTCCGTTCTCAGTCTCGACCTCTTTTACCCTTTACCACCTCTGCCCTACTGGTTCCGACCCCGACGTCGGTTGGTCTTGTGGGTAATAAACTTCAAAAAAAGAAAGAAGTGGCTCTCCGGGAGTGTGGTGGGCGGAGTGCTGGTTTTTCGTTCGACTACCTCTTTGCCTTTCTCGACGAGCAATCCACTAGAAGCCTAGGGCAACTCGACATCGACCAAATTGGTCGAAGTCGACCAACATTCTTCTTCCTCGAATTCTCCTTCCTCGACCAGCAGTCCACCAGACGAGCCGGATTCCTCGATGTCGAGTAACCTTACTCGAAATCGACCAGACATTGAGGTCCCGAAGTCCGATTCTGCGAAGGTAAGCCAAGGTATGGATCTTTCTTCTCCTATTTCCATTAATGATTTATCTATACATTGGAGAGGTTTGCCTTGGTATGTGCACTTATGTAGGATTTCCAATGATGAGCCCAAAGAATATGAAGTTGGAGACAAGCTCTATGTGTCCAAATCAAAGGATCATTGGTTTCCTAACAAATTCAGCAAGAAGAAGATGGGGCCTTTCATTGTAAACAAGATCCATTCCGGATGATTGCAGCTGATGGACAAGAATGGAGTCATGTTTGAAGCCCAAGCTACATGGGCCCTGCAAATGCTACCTTGAGCTTCATGGAGAAGTCGGCTTAGCGACTATAAAATCTAGATCTTGTAAATAGACATTTATTTTTGGACTTTTGGACATTGTTGCTTTTTGTTTTTGGTTTTGAACTTTTAGTTTCTCTATTGTGGGTATTTCTCTTCTACATTTTTCAGGTCCATGGGGATAGAAGCAGGCTAAAATCGGACTCGGCCCAGAACATAACACTCGATTCTAACGATTAGCACACATGTCTAGTGAGTTTCTTTCTTTACCCTTATTCTTTTATACAGTGAGGACACTGTAATATTTAAGTATGGGGTGGGGGAAGGGCTTACTTTATGCATATTTGGCTATATTTGACATTTTGTGTGCATATTTAAGGTTTATTTCTTGAATTGCTTATACATGGCTATTTTGGAATTCATTATTGATTTATGTGCTTATATGCATGTTTTCCAGAGTTTGAAAAAATGACCCCCATTGAAAATTTTGAATAAGTGTCAAGGAAGCTTTATTGAACTCGACGATGCAAAATTGGATTCATTAGAGATATAGCATGAAATTGCCAAGTAAAGGGAAGTCACAATGAAGTGCATATTTTAATGAAAATCATGAAATGAGGTAAAATTTGATGTTGTTTTTGACATGTTGCAAGATAAGAGGATGGAGGACTTTATATTTTCATATAATGCTCATATTGTTATATCCTAGCCTTTACCTATGCTTATGCATCACAAGATCCATATTATGCCTTATTTCATACATTGCGCCACATGTTCTAAATATTGCCATTCTTTACCTTATTTATATCCGGGGATTATGTTGAGAATAATGTTACATTATGGAGATGTTATATGGTGTTTGTGTTTTTATTATCATTATTGGAGTTTGGAAGGAATGTTTGAAATATATGGAAAATTTAATGAGTGAAAAGAAAATTTGATCACCTCAGGAGATAAAGGTAGATCGACTCTGCTTACTGAGATAATAGTTCAGTGAGATGGGACACACAGGTGTGGAGTCCAAAGCACTAAGTATCCTGGGCCATTCATGACACCCATGTTTGCGACTCGCGAGAAGGCAGTGCTGAGGTCAGAGTGGTAAAAGCATTATTATTAAAAAAAAAAAGTATTCGGGAAGGTGATGAATCTTATAAAGAAGGGATGTGGTTAAGAAAGTTTGAAAATACTCCATTTCCCCGGATTATTAGCACCACATTGCCAAAAATTGTCCACCTTTAGCCTTTTACCAAATCTACTCCTTATTTGAGCTTAAATTAAAGTCCTCTTGATTATTAATGCTTTGTCACATGAATTGTTTTGCATAACCCTCCTTTTGTGAGTAGATGTTACTTTTTATTTGCACATGCATGGATTTGTGGCATAAGTACATTTTCGATGATGGTAATTGATTGCAGGGACATATGACAACGAATCTAATATGTTGAGAGTTTTGATTTCTTCCCCTATATGACGATTAAAAGTATTGTTTGAGGACAAGCAAGCTTAAGTATGGGGTGTTTGATGTGAGCCTAATTCGCCATGTTTTATAGTTACTTTTAAATCGATTTCCGCATGCATTTCATACATTTGGGCTGGAATAGTACAAAATTTATGTAGTTTATGATTATTTGCCAAATTATGGAATCTACACCAGTTTCTGTTTAATTTCACAGAAATCGAAGCAATTTACAGCAGTTCTGAGAAAGGAAGAAAAACTCGAAGTCAACTACAGAAGCCCAAGGTCAAGGAGCAACGGAACAAGGACAAGTCGAGCTGGAAGCAAGAAAATCGAGTCAACGCAGCTTGGTCGATATCGAGTTACCTTACTCGATATCGAGTAAAACAATCGATTTCCACCAGAGTTAGCCAGAATCGAGGAAGCTAAGGAAGAAGAAGTACACAGAAGTCGATATCAACTGTCCTAAGTTGATATCGAGTAACCCATATCGAGTCAAAGACCCAGGAATCGACGAAGCAAGCTGGAGCTGAGAGGTTCAGGTCGATATCGAGGAAACTACTCGATATCGAGTAATCACCAAGTCGATTTTCACTTCTTGGAGCCGAGATCGACGGAGAAAACCTTGGTCGATATCGAGGAAACTACTCGATATCGAGTTGATCCACAGAAGACGAAATCGAGTAGTCCGGATCTTGTTAAGATTCTATCCCAAATCCAATGGAGATATTTTCGAGAGCAAATTCTATCAAGATCTATCAAGTGCTATCAATAAAGCCTACAGAGAGAGAATTCCATCAAGATCTATCAAATTCCATCAAGATCTATCAAGTGTTATCCCGAATCCAATAGATTTAGATATATTTTTCTTTCCTAATTAGAGAGAGAGAATGAAGCCTATAAATAAAGCCTTAGGGCTGATTTCCATTCATTCAATTCTAGAGAAGGAGAAGAGGTAGTAAGTAGAGAGAGAGAGCTTGTGGCGAGAGCAAGGTGGAAAGGCAAGAGCGGATTTGGCTTGTTCGGTTGAAAACTTTCTTTTTAGTTTTATTTTTAATGCAAAGTTATTTCCTTTTATTATTGATGAGTCTATTTATGATGAAGAGCGAGTAGTCACCCACTTCTAGGGTCGGGGTGAGCCTGACGGTAGCCATGTGAGGTGATGCGGTAAAGGTACAAGCTTTTTATGCAATTCGTCTTCTATCCCTGAAAGCATGATTCTTTTGCGAAAGTTGAAGGTGATCATTGTTTGTGTTATTGAAGCGAAAGTGATCTTAATACAACTTGGGTTAATTATGTGAAAAGGGTTAGTAACAATTAGGGTTTATGCGAAAGCCTCTATCTTCCTATTTGTTAATAACGAAAGTTATTTGATGAAAAGCATGATCTTTTATGCCTTTATGTGCTATTTTACATGGTTATTGTTGTGCTGTTGAAACCCTGATCTTGGAAGTCTTTAGTTTATTGAGTTAATTTCGTGTTTACATTCGTTTTCGTTCGAAAAAAGTTGCAAATTTTAGTTTCTGTGTAAGTCGATTTCGGGCATATTTTGTCGACATCGAGAAAATTTGGTCTATGTCGAGTTGAATTCGTCGAGGTCGAGTTAATTGTTGAGTTTGGCTTTCTGTTAGTCGATTTTGAGCACTGTTGGTCGATATCGAGTAACAATGGTTGATATCGACCAGTTTTCTGTGCTTTGCTTTCTTTTCTGCTTTTCTCTATTATTTCTGTCTGTCTGTTTGATTTTCTGCTTGTGAGATTCTCCGTTGCCTAAGATCCGCTGACTCGCTTCATCGAGGATCGATCCTGACTTCTCGCTGCTACAACAGGAGGAGGCCTTGTAATTATTTGCAAGGGACAGAATCTAGTTTGCTTTACTTTACTTATATTTTATTGCAATCTCGATTTCCTCCTACAACAACACTTGCTGTGATTTTTTTCTTGAGCCTATATTAGTTCTTGTGGGTGTTCAGTTGTTGCATTTATGTTGCCTAGTCGGGATGCCTTGGCTCTTGGAGAGCTTCCCACTTATTTGGATTTTATACATTTTCTTTCATTTCGATACATTAGCCTGCTAAGTAAACCTTTTATATCTTCAGGTACATCAGCCTGCTAAATCTTCTGCTTGCTTTTTTTTTTGGTAAAGTCCTGCTTGCGTGTTTATTAGTCAAAGGTTCAATAGCTTTAGATGCATTTGCAGCTCCTTTCGTTCAATTCTTTCTTAGATTCTAGATATTAGATTCAATTTTAGTAAGTTTAGTTTTAGATTTTAGATTTTAGTTTAAGTAAAATACATATTTTAGCTTTTAGTTTAAGTAAAAATGCAGCTGCCTGATATGCATTATTGTCAAGTACCTGGTGTGACTGATGTTGGGTTAAAACCAAGTGCTGGTAAATTCTGATCAAGTGCATCATTAAGTTGAAGGAGTTACATGCTCAGTGCATCATTATTGTCAAGTACTTGGTGTGACTGATGTACTGAGTAGGTAACTCCTTGTTGTTTATTGGTGCTATTTTATTTGTATTGGTTGATATGTGCTTAACATTTAGATATATATTATATTGATAAATTGGTTAAAATAAAGAATTAATTTTTAAAGTTATTTGGTGAAATTTTGGTTGCATATACATGGATTGGACGATCAAGCCGCTCTTAGCATTAGTTATTTTAAATGGTTAAATTTTCTAATGCAGTTCTAATATTTTCTAGTGTTGTTATTCTCATAAAGCTATACCATTCTTTTATGATATTGATTTGATGTTAACTTGTTCTTTATTTTGTATGCATCCTGTTTTATATCCAATGACGCATGTCATGTTCTTTTTTCTTCTTTCTTGATTAAGGTACACAGATAGATTGAGGGATATTGATCCAGATCAGTTACATGGCTATATTGATCCAAATCGTGTTTGTCTGCACTTATCTATGTCTAGGTGATTGTTCCTTTTCTGAAAAAATCACTGCAGTTTGAGCTGTCTCATTAATAGCATTATTGTTTACATGTGCAAGTTAGTTTTTGAAGAGCTTGTACTGTTTTTTTTTTCTTTTTTCCTTTTATGCAGGTATGGTGTTAGGAAGATTAGGGAGTATCGCTTGGATACAACGGCATGCAACTTTGAGGCATTTGCAGACACAAGAGAGTTCAGGGCAATGCTTCTAACTCTTCTGCCACCATCAGGTGATTCTTCTCTCAGGACGACAGCTCCCAGTGCCCCAGGATCAGGGGGAGCTGCTAATGTTGACCAGGGTGGTAACAATCTTGATGATCTGGTTGAGAAGTGGCTTGAGGTTGAGGCTGCTGAGCTAGACAAGAGAGATGAGAGTGCATTGCTCTTCGATAAACGTTTAGAGATGTTGTTGTTGGTGGCCCAGAAAGAGAAGTCTGGCTCTGATGATGAGGCTTGGGAATGCTCTGCATAAGGTGTGCTTCCTCTTCAACTTTTTACTTCCAATTATAGGAACAAAAATACGTATGGTTGATAAAAAATTTTGTTACAAATCTTGTTGTAGCATGCTAGAGAGGAATGATCTCTGCTCACCCAAACGGGGGGTTTTGTGCATGTTATATTAGTGATCATTGTGAAAAAAGAGTATGGCTTGATTTTTATAACGATGGTGGGTTGAATTTAACTTGTGAAATGATAATGATCTAAAATAATGCAAAAGTCAGAAATCAGGACGCCCCAAAGGCTACTGATTTTAATGTTCATGTGTGTAGAACTATGTAGAGAAGTAGATTTTAACCTATCTAAATACGTAAAATTAGCCTTCATGTGTAGACATACTTCAATCGTTCATTTATCAAGTAGCTAAGAGAAGTGTTTCTCATGAACAAGATGTACAAGAATTATTGCTATGTAGTATTAGTTTATTTTCCTTGTTTCTTTGCTTCTTAAGTTTCACATGCGTTTTTTGCTATTATGTAAAAACATTCTATCTAATTTAAAGCCTATTAGCTCAAATGGTAGAGCATTGTGTTCAAACAAAAAGATGCGGGTTCAAATCCCGCATATTCTACGATAATTAAAAAAAACGCAAATATGTCATTTCACATCGGGTAATAGCCGATGTCTTTTAAAAAAATCGATGTCTATGTGGGGATGTAAAAAGTCAAAACATTTTAACATCGGGTAATAGCCAATGTCTTTGTATGTTATAACATCGGTTATATTTTATAATCAATGTTATATGATAACAAAGACATCGGACTTAAAAATATAAATGATGTTATAACAAACAAAGACATCGGGTTCTGGCCGATGTGAAAAACTTCTGACTTTTAACATCCCACGCATAGACATCGATTTTTTTAAAGACATTGGCTATTACCCGATATTAAATAACAAATTTATAATAGTGAACATAAATCGAAACCCCAATTAGCAAACCCTAAATCGACTTACCTGGCTGGCGGCTCCATCACCACCTCCGGCGAGTCGAACGGTGCCTCCACCACCCCTAGCGACGCATCCGACGACTGCTAATACCGATTCATGGACGAACCTCCTTCTCCTTCTCCTCTAGGTTGGGCGTCGAACACTCCTCTCCAAGTCCTTAGTTTTTTTTGTTGAGCCGTCTTCTTGGGTCGCTCTCCTTCTCCACCTCTCCTTCCCGGTAGCCTAGGGCTCTCGTCGCCGGTTGTTAATGCCTCGGGTTCCGGTCGGCATCTTCTCTTCTCTCCTCTCATGTAGGGGTGGCAATCTCACCCGCACCCGACGGGTACCCGCTTCACCCGGCCCAAAAAAATGGGTAAAAATCCGATTCAAGGTGGATATTAAACGGGTGACGGGTGAACGGGTGGTGGATCGGGTCGGATTCGGATGGTAGTAATTTCACCCATCACCCGACCCGTCACCCGACCCATCACCCGACCCGTGAATCACCCGACATATTTTTTAATATATATATATATATATATATATATATATATACCATGCCTTTTACCTAAACCCTAATCTGTCGGCTCTTTCACTCAGCCGCATAACTAAAGCGGTCAAGCCTCCCTCTTCGAGCATCTTCCCCCGTAAGCCATAATGGCTAGGGAAAATAGCCTACCTAAAGAGAATATTCTATTGAATATTCTTTTTTGGCCTATTATACGGTTTTGTTGTTCCCACCGTAGGCCATTTTTTGCAGGCTAAATTTCCTATAAACATCATATAATTTAGAACTTTCACATCTTATTTCCGTTACTCGATCCTATCTTTAGTACATTAAGCAACATAATATTTATTTTTTATTATAATTCTGATGAATCTATAATAAAAAGGATTAATGTCATTTTCTAAAAATATTATTTATGCAATGATAATTTAAATATGTCAAATAATATATTCATATCGAAGAAATCTTGAATAACTTTACAATACTATAATTTTTATTTTTAATTAAAAATCATAACTATATAATATATAGATTTATAATTGTATTATTTATAGATTTACATAAATATTAAACACTTAAAAACAAATCAATAAATAGCATTTGGCCTTCCAAAAGAGGAAGCCAAATTTAGCCTTTGTTTTGGAAATAGGCCAAAAACAAAAAGGCTAAAATGGGTTTTGGCCTAGGGTGGGAGCAAAATTAAGCCAAAACCCATTTTTTGGCCTACCATGGGAGATGCTCTTCTCTTCCACTCCAGTTGAAGTACCAGTGCACTCGCGACCTCCAAGCTCGAGATGATGACCAGCTCCGGCGCCGACATCTCCACCTGACCACCAGCCGGCCCCGACATCTCCACCTGACCACCAGCCGCCGCCGACTCTACTGCTGGACTGATTCGGTGGGAACTGGGAACATTGAGGTCCGAAATCGGTACCCTCTCTACTTCTCTAGCCGTCTCTCTATCTCTTTCTCCGTTTCTCTCTATCTCAATCTATGATTTTATCGATTTCTATCTATTTGTTGCTTGTTAGTGTTAGATCCGAAATAGCAATTGCTTGTTAGAATGTTAGATTCGAAATAGCATTGCTTGTTAGTTGTGATTGTGAGAACCGAAATAGTGTGCATATGTATGTATGAGATTATAACTACTCTTGATTATGAGATTATATCTATTTGTTGCTTGTTAAATGTTGATGTCTTCTGCCTCTCACTAATGGGTACTAATTACGACAGCTACCTTCTGGAAGTAGACAGAGATCTTAAGCCAAGGTCTTTTAATTGTCATGCGATGCTCTGATGCTTCCATGTACGCAGTTCTTTTTGAAATTATGCACTGAATCCCATACCAACATTTTTTTCCCTTCACATTTTTCCTCAGTGGATGGCTCCTGATAGCAGAAGTGAAGAGTAGATTTGATCCTAATACCGGTGGAGCTGATACAGATAAATTCATAAAAGCTGTTTGTAATATAGGATATACCTCTGTCTCCAAGGTTTGTTTGTTCTCTCTAGTTTGCCTTGGATAAATCGTTTTAACAGATTTAACAATTATATGCAGTATGCTAATGCCGATAATATATGTGTTCGTTGTTTCAGGATTTTTCAAATAAAATGTTTATTTTGTTTTATTTCAAGAAAAAGGTAATATGACTTGTGATAAGTTTGTTTAGTTTCTAGTACGAATACTCTGATGGTTTGATTTATAAAGAATCACTTATTGAAACTTTTTGGTTGCCCTTCTCTTTCAAAATATGATAGGGGAAGCAATGTTCAGGAAGCAACAAGATTGAATGGCCTGAACTGAAGCCTTGTATATATAAACAACGATGATCCTTTTTGTGCAAGAGCACACGAGTTCTTGATCGATAGGTGTCCTCGACAACCTCCTTGGCAACACAAAGATCCTTTCTCCAATTTTTGTTTCTCATTTCTCAAATACTATATCTTATGATTTGTTTTGTTTTCAAGACTAGTAGTATTTGTGATTGTTGGAATTATATTATGATGTTAAGCTTCTAAGACATTATTTTGTATGGTGGTTACAATTTAGCATGTTGTTTCTTGTTAAATGAAGGTTGTTTTTTATTCAATGAAGGACTGATTTTTATTAAATTGTTAATGAAGGGTTGTTTTTGGTTCAATGAAGGGTTGTTTTTCGTTAAATGAAGGGCTCTTTTTTTTAGTTTAAAGGTTTTTTTTTCGAATTTAAACAATTAGGATTTTCACCCGAACCACCCGATAATCCGGTGGGTGACGGGTGAAACGGGGCGGGTGATGGGTCTGGCGGGTGATGGGTTAGATTGGGTGGTGGTTTCTGGGTGGTGGATCGGGTGAAAATTTGGACCATCCACCCACCACCCGACTCATTGCCATCCCTACTCTCATGCCTTCGCTCCTGACTCCTAAGCGTGTAGATAGAACGTTCATGGAACGGACTCCGTTAGTTTTCACTTACTAGGGCACGAGGCGAAATACACAATAAACTCAGAGGTACCGGACGAATTTAGTTAATCTTTCGTACACCACGCAAAATAGGCAATACCACAGGGGTACCGGGCGAAATTTCCGTTATTTATATGAATAACTCCCCGAAAACTAATTAATAAACTCGTATATATGAATAATCTCTCTAGTTGAACCGAATAATCTCTCAAATTTAACATAATATAGTTTTCTCACAATTATCATGTGATAAATTGTAAAAAAAAAATATGAAAAAAAGCGAAACAAAAAAAAAACAGCGAAATGAAACTAACTGGTTTCAAAAAATAAATAAATTGAACGTAGAACTACACGCGCCTAAATGGCTATATGCATGCATGTGGTGATGTGGCCATCCTTTTGTGTCTTTTTTTCTTTTTAAAAAATATAATAAATTCATTTAATCTCCACCTTCCATTCTACTCATTTTAATGGTCAAGATTTGTTCACAAAATATATATATATATATATATATATATATATATATATATATATATATATATATATAGGGAATGGGTAACTTGTGCACTAAGGGGTACTTTGTGCACAATTGTGGGTCTTTGATCTTATTATGATTGATGGCCTAGATTAAAAGAAATTATTCCTTTTTTTTAATAAATTATAGGTGGGACCCGCAATCATTTAAGTCATACTCTCATATGTTGGGCGCGTGTGTACCGAAGGAGAGGGAGGTATTTTGGTGACTAGTAGGGCCCGCTTCAAAATAAAAATAAAAAAGGAAAATGGGGTTGATTCAAAATCTTTCTTTGTTTTGAGCAGTTTTTTTGAGGAGATTCAAAATCTTTCTGTTTCAAATCTCATGCCTTCGAGATTTTTTTATTTATCTTTTAATTATGTAGTTTATCGATATTTTATTTATTTATAAAGATTTAGATTTAGACAAAAATAAAACATTAAATTTATTAACAATATCGGTTGTGATGCAATCAAAGATATGTACAAAGATTATTCACGATAATTATAAAAAAAATTAGGGAAATTTTAGATTGTTAATTTTATTCGTTACACTTACCTATGAAATATTATTCGGTAGAATACAAGCATTATTCGGTGAATTTTTAATGAATATTCGTTTATAGAAGACATTTTTTTAACAACAAAACATCAACTATGAAATGTTTCGGTGAAACGTGAAACATTATTCGGTGAAATATGATGCATTATTCATTAAAACCGTAAGTATTGTTTAGTGATTTTGAATACTTATTTTTACGAGGTACACAAAAGCGATGAATAATTGCATTACTGCTGTGAATAAGTAAATTATTATAATTATTCGGTTGAATCGGTCGATTTAACGCGTACATTGAAAGATAATTGGGTAGTTATTCAGTGGAATGCTTATTTTGACGAGGTACACAGAAGTGATGAATAATTGTATAACCGTTGTGAATAAGTAAATTTTTTGAATTATTCGGTTGAATCGGTTGATTGAACGCGTATATTGAACGATAATTGATGGATTATTCAGTGAAATTCTTATTTTTACGAGGCACGTAAAAAAAAAACATAAATCAAATCAAAAGAACCCAATCCAGCCCCAAATAATCATCCAAATAAACTCTAATATTGTCCACAATAATATAAGCTAAATGCATCAATCGTCACTTTTCTCTACAAAAACCCCAAATCTTGCCCAAATATGTAGAAAGGTTTATGCTTACCCATTAATGGACTCCATTTCTTCAACCCTTGAGCAACCGGTGTTAGATGACTCCAATCGGACCGCCGACCACCGCCCTGCCTCCACGCGAACTCGAAATCGGACCACCGGCGACTGCCTTGCCTCCACCGCTTCTTGTCCGTGTGCCGCCCACTCAAAGCCGCTGCTTTTATCTTCGAATATGAGAAGGAGAGCAGCAGGCGCGGGCTAAAGGCGGGCGTCCTGGTCGACGTGCGATTGTGTGAGGGCGGCTCCGGGAGACGGGGTCGAGAAGGTCGGCGCTGCTGTTTATAGGAGCCGGCTCCCGGAGGCGGGGTCGAGAAGGCGGGCGACTGGTCGACGTGTGGCTGTGCGAGGACGGCTCCGGGAGACGGGGAAACGGTCGGCGCGGCGGAAACTGCTACGAAGGAAGAGGATGAAGACGACAGGGTTTTGAAGATGGATTGATACACGCGCTTCTTGCAGGGAGTAGGACTTTTTTAATCCCTTTTTAAAAACCTTCCCCTATTTATGTGGAATAATCATGGCCATCAATTTCTTTTAGATTAATGGTCCGGATTTGTGCATAAAGTACATCTTAAGGGGTGTGCACAAGGGAACCACTCCCTATATATATATATATATATATATATATATATATATATATATATATATATATATATATATATATATGGTCGCGCTCCGGTGAAAACCAATATTGTGGTAGAAACCGTGAGGAGCGTTTTGATTGGTTGACACTATGGGTCTCACAAGTGGGACAATTCTGATAATAATTTGCAACTTTACCCAAGCTTTATAGAAATTACAAATTTGTTCAAACTTTTTATAATTTTATCAAAGTGAAATAATGAAGATTTATAAATGACTTTTAGTGGTACTAACTACCATAATCTACTAACTATATTATGAATAATAAGTTTTCTGTGGTTTTAAGCCCACCACGCTCTAGGGCTGTTATATGAGCCGAACAGCTCGAGCTCGGCTCGGGCTCGGCTCGAAAAAGCTCGAGATCGACTCGTTCGAATACGTTAAACAAGTCGAGCTTGAACAAGGTTTTAGGCTCGAACCGAGCCCGAGCCGAGCTCAAGCTCAAGTCGAGCCGAGCTCAAAAGCTCGTTTTTTTTTCTTTCCAAAAATGCCCCTAGGGCAAGCAAATCAGGATGGAAGGCAAGGAAGCGCTTGTCACTTGAAGACTGGAAGGCGCCGTCTACCGTCTCCTACTCTCTCCAACTCTCCTCTCTGTTCCCTTCAGTGTTCAGATCTACTCTTCCTCTCTCTCTTCCAGTCGTCGGTCGATTCCAGATCTACTCTCTCTCTTCTGGTCGACTCCTTCCGACTCCTTCAGATCTACTCTCTCTCTCTCTCTCGATCGACTTCTTCAGATCTACTCCTCTCCTACTCTCTCCAATGGCCGACTCCTTCCGGTCGGTTACTCTCTCTCTCTCTCTCTCTCTCTCCGACTTGACTCTCTACTCCGTCGGCGTTAGACCTCGAGTCCTCGTCTCCGACAAACTTTGCTCGAGCAGGACCCGATATCCCTTCTCTCAGTGAGTTAGCCTTGATTCGGTCGAAGCTTTGGACCAGAAATTCGTAGGTATGGCTTTTGTTTTTCTCCAATTGAAGTTATGGAAGTTGTAATTAGGTTTCTCTCTATCCTTCGGTGGTTGTAATTTATTTGTTTTTTGACAGATCCGAGACTTCTCCTAGATCTCGTCCTAGGGTTCTTCGTTTCTCTCTCAACTGGGTTTCTCCGAAGATTTGGCGTCGATCCGACCACCAGATCTGTAATCCGCCCCTCCTCTAGTCCTCTAGTTCAAGCGGCGCCGACGAACTCAGTGCCTATTACTACCTCCTCGGCTCCTTCCTCAGTCCTAGTCCCTCTTCATCCTTCTGTTCTTTGTACAACTTAAAATGTTCTTTGTACAACTTTAAATGTGGTTGATTAGAAATTTTGTTATGTTGTTCAATGTTCATCTTCCTGTACAGCATAAGATGTGGTTGATGGTTGATTAGAAATTTGTAGAACAGTTAAAATTGATGATTTTTTTTTATCAGAAATTTGTTCATCTTCTTTTTGTTCTTGTTCATCTTACTGTGTAATTTGCATTTAGGCCTTTGGATACAAACCGAGCCGAACGAGCTTGAACGAGCCCATTTGACGAGCTTAAACGAGCTTAGGCTCGTTCGTTCAGCTTGTTCGAGCTCAAACAAGCCGAGCTCGAGTTTCACCCGAGGCTCGCGAGCCGAGCTTGAGCGCCAAAAAAAGCTCGAATAAGATTTGGGCTCGAACTCGACTCGGCTCGTTTCCCGTTCGAGCCAAGCTTGAACATGTCAAGCTCGGCTCGTTCGGCTCGAATATCACCCCTACCACGCTCTGCAACTAAAACTTTAAGCTAAAGAGGTTTGACCCATACCTGAACGTAGTTACACTGGACCACCGGCGTTCCTTAGCTTCCGGCTTTCTAGAGGTGGCTAACCTTCAACCAGGCCTCCCTTAGTCCAGATTGAGCACAGATTTGTTTCGTTTCCTACCTCAGACCGTAGTCTTTAGCTTTTCGTTTTTTATTTTGAGAGGGTGAAAGGATTTGAATCAAGAAAACAAAGTATTCAGAACATAGTGTTCAAATAAGTAGTTTTCCCTTTCTTGAAAACAAACTTCATTGAATATGGGAAATATTACAACACACAAGCACTCTTAACTTAGAACTTAATCACACTTAACACTCATATCAGAAGATCCATTGAAAGGTTTTGAACTTTAGAGTGATGGAAACACCAATCTACTCAAATTCAAAACGTTTCTACTTCTCTTTCTGATTTACAAACTCTTTCTCTCTTCTCCTATGGTTTTTTCTCTCTTTGGAATTGTGTGTTGAGAAGCTGGAGAATGGCTCTATTTATAGAGCTGAGTAGAGAGCATTGGATACCTCTTCCAACGTCTCTTTTACAACTGGCCGACAGATGGGCCCCTACGCACTCAGAAAAGCACATAGTACAACAATTATTTTACATGTTCACGTGATAAACGCAAAAACAGTAAAAGCAGAAAGTACAATAATTGTGCTTGGTGGATGATGATGGCTCTCAGTTGTCCATGTTCTGGACCCCTTTGTCTCCCATGTTGGCTTCTAGGTCATCATCATTGTAATCTTGAACTAGATCTAGAGTATTATCAAACTCTAGATCTTGATCATTGTCTAGATCGAGATCAAGCATTAATCCTTCAGTGTATTCTCGATCCCATGCAATCAGTAAATCGATCATCCTCTCGTGTCCCCTTTTATCTAGAAAGTGACCGGCCTCTATCTCTGCTAAGTAAAGATTGATGGATTCAGTCCTGTTTATGGCTTGCTGCATTAGTGGATTGAGTTGTGGGGATACAATGAAGGTTGTATTTCCGACTTTGAATATCCCACAATCTGTATGTCTGAACTTGGTGATGTTGTAGTAGATGTAGAAGAATCCCTTTGCTCTTGCCTCCCAAGTATGCCTTACTACATCGATTCTTCCTTCCATTACTGGATCTTTCACGTACCAATAATCTTCCCTCATTAGTAGGAAGATTAGGTAATGTGGTAGCCGGGTTTTTCCCTGGCTAACATCTATGCAGGCACTGATAACACGACAACAACTTATGTCTTGTAGTTTTTCGAATGTTGCTGCTCTGAGGAAGACCTCCTTCTAGAACTTAGTGAAATACATGTACAAGATGCTTTCTTCTTCTTTCTTTGGCCATGGTCTCCTGTTATTGTGGTGGATTCCATTGCACATTCCATATCTCCACGAATTCAAAAAGTCTGCATCTTCATTTGGCATGATGGGTAAGGATAATCCTCCTAATCCTGCGCCAGTGGTTACACAGAAATGGTTACACCATTCTCTGATCGTTGCCGGAGTATCGTGATCTCTCAAGGTTACCATCCAGTAGAAGTTGTCGAAATCTCTCATTTTCCATCTTCTACAGATGTCTTCTTGGAGTTCAGTAGGTAGCTGGAGAACTTTTATAATTATTTCTAGAGTTAACATTCGTATAACCGCTCTGTGTCTCGCTTGTAGGAGTCCACGACGGAATCTATTCTCAGTAAATCTTCAAAAATCAACAGAAATATGAAAACTTGGAGGGGAAACCCATCCTTGGTATCCTCTTATTTCTCCTAAGAGATTAATGTCCCATGGGTGGAACACCCATTGCGGATTTTCCCACCGCGTTTGATTTCTCTGATCCATCAGCTAACTCTCTTGTTAAGCTGTCAGCAAGAGAATTTTTAGATCCCTGCACATGTTCAATGGTAAAAGTAAATTGATTAAGGGCTAATTGCCAACGCAGGAGTCTCCCATGCGCTTTCATATTATCAAGATTGTTATTTATGAAACCCAATATTTCTTTACAGTCTGTTCTGACTGTAAAAGGTTTAGGAGCTAGGAAGATTATAAATTTCTGGATTCCCCGATAAATTGCAAGAATCTCCTTCTCCATGACAGTATAATTATACTCAGATTTGTTGAAGCTGCCACTGCTATACCTGCAAAGCTTGTTATCTTTCATTATTTTTAAAACAGCTCCCCAATGATAATCACTAGCATCTGTTTCTAGAACTAACTCATCATCTTCATTAGGTAAAGTTAATATTGGAAGTTTTTCACATCTTCTTTTCAACTCCTGGACTATTTTAGTATCTAAGTGAGTCCAACTCCAAACTTGATCTTTCTTTAATTTAATTTGTAGAGGTTTTCTCAATTTGGCTAGATCTTTTATAAAATCAGACGCATAAGTAAGATAACCTAGAAATCTTTCTAGTTGTTTTCTATCTTTGATTTCATCAGGAAATTTTTCTACCTTTTCTAGAATATGTTCTTGCAAAATAATTTGTCCTGCTTTAATCTTTAATCCTAGGAACTCAATTTCAGGCTCAGCATAAATACATTTTTTCTGTCCTAAAATGATTCCATGATCAATACATTTTTGAGTTATAGCTTTCAAGTCATGCTTATGTTGTTCTATAGTTTTAGAGCAGATTAAGATATCATCAGTGTAAACAATATAATTGTTCGTCGATATAAAAGGAATTGTTCATTGATATATGTGGAATTATTCTTCGATAGATGAAGGACTATTCGTATAAATAACGGAATTATTCGTTGATATATGAATGGGATGGGTTGAGGTCGTGGTAGTGTGTATCGTGGCGTTTCCACTACTCGGGTTGACTGCTTCCCTGGAGTTCGTCCTCACTGCCCACAGGATGATCGAGTCCTGATGTATCGCTGACCTACGATTCTGCTTCTGCGTAGGGCTTGACTTCGTCTGTCATCTTTGTCCACAACCTGTTTGGTTTTGGTTTGCCTAATTTCGTTTTTTTGTAGAATTTATTTGCCCGAGTTTACACCATTATGTATTGTTGTATATTTTTCCTTTAGACGGTTCTCCGTTTGGCCCTCGAGTTTATTTATGTCTGAACTCTAATAAAAAATAATTAAAAAAAAAAACAACACAAATACAAAATGGAATTTCGGAGGGCTCAAAAGTCAAAAGTAGAGTTTCCGCCACATCTCGTCTCCGGACTCATTCAACCTCTCGTCCTCCATTACAATTTACAACTGAGCTGTCTCTCCAAGATCTGAAACAATCAATGACTATGGGGGAAAGCCGTGAGGAGAACGTGTACCTGGCGAAGCTGTCCGAGCAAGCCGAGCGTTACGAGGAGATGGTCGAGTTCATGGAGAAGGTCGTCGTCGCTGCCCCTTCCGCCGACGATCTGACTATCGAAGAGCGGAACCTCCTCTCCGTCGCCTACAAGAACGTCATCGGCGCTCGTCGCGCCTCTTGGCGTATCGTCTCCTCTATCGAGCAGAAGGAGGAGAGCCGCGGTAACCAGCAGCACGTCTCCTCCATCAGAGGCTACAGATCCAAAATCGAGTCCGAGCTCTCCTCCATCTGCGATGGCATTCTCAAGCTCATCGACTCCAAACTCGTCCCTTCTGCTTCTTCTGCAGATTCCAAGATCTTCTACTTGAAGATGAAGGGAGATTATCATCGCTACCTCGCCGAGTTCAAGATCGGCGCTGAGCGCAAGGATGCTGCCGAGAGCACTCTCTCCGCTTACAAGTCAGCTCAGGTCAGTGTTTTCCGAGATTGTTATTGTTATTGTTTTGCACTTCGAATCTTCTGAATTCGCATTTTCAGTGTTTGGACTCTGCAATTTCCTCTCAGGACTCCTTTTTCAGTTGAATTTCTGTTCAAATAAATTTGGTTGACTTTCATTTCTTTGATAAATCAATTAAGATATTAATCCCGATACTGATTTGATTGGTTGTGGATTAAGGTGCAGTTGATCTTTGTTAATCACAGTCATAATTTTGCGACTGGTGAATGTTCTATCGAGTTTGCCGTGAATGTTTTTATTTTTTTAATATAGGAAAACTAATTGACTAGTTGCATCTGCAGGACATTGCGATTGCGGAGTTGCCTCCGACTCATCCAATTAGGCTTGGTTTGGCACTCAACTTTTCAGTCTTTTACTACGAGATTTTAAATGCACCTGATCGTGCTTGTTTTCTGGCAAAGCAGGTAAGGACTCCTGCACTGAAATGAGTTTCTGGTTTAGCCACAAGTTTTATCTGATTCTCATTTACCTATACAAATGTTTTATTCATATGAATGATTATTGGATTTAAGATTGTAGTTGTTTGCATCTGTTGAAGCAAAAACTTCTGATAGATGGAGAAATGCCGTGTGACTGTGATCTAACTCAATCACTCCATGGTTTGTGTATTTGACTGTGTAGGCTTTTGATGAAGCAATAGCGGAGCTTGACACGCTTGGAGAGGACTCGTACAAAGATAGCACTTTGATTATGCAGCTACTCCGTGATAACCTCACCTTGTGGACATCTGATATGCAGGTAGGAGGAACTCTTGTTTAGTAAATAATGAATATTTGCATTCGTCGTCTTGTGTAGTTCAATTTCCTACATTGCTCTTAATTGATCTGATAGTCCGTTATCATCCAGGAGGATGGAGTCGATGAGGTCCAAGAAGCACCATCCAAAGATGACGAGTAAAAATGAAGCTTCTAATTGTACAAGGGTACAATTTCAGCCTTATCAAAGTTGACTTTAAAAATTAAGCTTTTCAACTGCAGTTAGCTGTCATTTTGTAACACTCCTGCACTATAGACAGTTGAATTGAACGTCCTTTCCTTTTAAAGCTTTGTTTGGTATAGTGGTACTAATCAAAGAAATTTCAGGATGTAGTTGAACTTTGTTGGATTGATTTCACATCCAATGATCAAAGTACTGCCCCTCAAGGTTTGTGGATTCATACAGTTTTGGAAAAGTTTCAGCCAGTTTGTGGCATATCCCATTATCTACCTATTCTGAATGAAGAATGAAGCTAGTTAGAAGGATTAAAACCATGGTGCTTGCAGTGAATTAGAACCTGAAAGTAACAAAAGCAACAACTCAGCAAATTGCAGGAACCAAGAAGATTTTTTTTTTTTTCATTTCCAATACATTACTCATATGCCACTTCCTTCTGATTGTGTTATTGACTTCCACTATGACTATGGCTATGGTTATTGCTATGGCTATTACTATGGCTAGGGTTATGGTTTTTCCTCTTCCAGAGCCCGCTAATCTTCCTCAACAATACTTTCCTGTTACGGTGAGACCTTTTCTCAATCTCAATATTATCGTCATGTGGCTCTTCAAAATTCTCTGAGATGACTGACCTTTCCTCTTCTGTGAAAGTGACCGCAGATGCTGATCTCGTGTGTTGATGCTTATCTGAATCTGGCTCCACAAGATCAAATATTGAATCTGTGAGATCTTCATCTGTCTTGGGCACCTCTTCCACCCCCTTATGTTTAGATATCCCAGGAACTGATATTGGTATTGAACAGAATAACCCTGTTGACTTCGCTGATGATTTCAAGTCCCCAATTGATTTCCAGCTTCCTTTCAGGTCCCCATTTTGCTTTCCGTCATCCTTCGAGTCCTTTTCGGAATAACTCTCCTTGTTGTTGTTGTTGCTCTTCTTCTTCTTCTCCTTTTCTTCTGACTGGGAATCCTTCTCTTTCAAGTCCCCAGATGATTTCCAACTTCCTTTCAGGTCCCCAATTAACTTTATACCGACTTTCAAGTCCTTTTCGAAAGAACTCTCCTTCTTCTGCTCTTTTTCTTCTGAATTGGAGTCCTTTTTGGAATGGGATGGAATCTGCCTCTTCAACTCCTTCATGTTGTCGTCAGTTGTGGCTTCATTTGTCATGAGCTTTTCATTTTCTAGAGTAAGAGCAACCATTGCGTTCTCCTTCTCTGCAAGGGCATCCTTGAGTTGGGTAATCTCAACCTTCGCCTGCTGGAGAATGTATCTTAGCTTCTGGGAATCGTCTTTTGCCTCATTCAACAATTCAAGAAGCCTATTTTTCTCCTCTTGTGTATTGGCCTTCTCATCCTCTTCCTTCTTTATAGAATCAATGAATTCGATATCTTTCCTGTTCAAGGAGGGCAGTTGTTCCTTGACTATTATCTTGAGCCGATTAATGGTGCCTTTCAGAGACTCATTCTCCTTCTTTGCTGCACCTAATGTCACCCGGTTCTTCTCCTCCGCAATCTTTGCTTCTTTTAGAGCCAGCTGATGTACCTTCTCTTTCATTCCAATCATGGACTTCAAGTTATCTGTTTCCTCTTTTGCATTCTGGAGCTGCTGCTCTGTCGATATGACCTTCTCCTTCATCTGGTTGGCTTCCGAAGCTACTTCTTTGATCACCGCTGCAAGATCATCCATGGCTCTCTTGCTATTATCCTCCCCCTCTATTGTCTGCTCCAGCTCCTTTCGAAGCCTCATCACCTCATCCCATGGGTTCTGTCCATTCCTCTGGATCTGAAGCTCATTCTCCAGCCTCTCTACTTGCAATCTCAACCAATAATTCTCCTCGTTACTAGTAATCCCTGTTTTGTCATTCACAGAAGCCATCTTCTCCTTCCAATTATCAATGAAGATCATGGCTTGCTCAAATTGAGATGTCTGCATCACAAACGAATCAAATAGCCTTTTCTCGGAGTCCTTCTGCCTCTGTATGTTTGCCTTCAATTGCTCAATCACCGTTTCGCTCTCTGCCAATGATTTTTCCGCTTGAGCATTTGAGGATTCCAAGTCGTTGATATCCTTCTTCATTGTATCAATCAATCTGTCTTTCTCTGCTAACATGCTCTCCAATTGCTGCATCTTCCGATATTCAGTTTTGTCTCTGTTTTCCCTGACCTCTTCTTGGGGCTCAATAAGGCTGTCGAGCTCTAAGTTAGACCAACATATCCTACCATAGAAATTGGTACCAATCCCACACCTGCGGCTTGCATTTTCGGAGGCCATCTTGGTATCAAGCTCCTCCTCGTCTTCTGCCATGACTTGCTGTTGCGTTATATCCTGCTCACCCGGTGATTCCAAATCCTTTTTTGAGAAGCTTTATATGGAGATTAATTAAATTTTATAAAAGGGTAAAGAATTCAAAAAGAGGATGGGAATAAAGGATGAGGATTCCTTAGCTTCTGGGTTAACGGAAAAGTGATTAAAGTTGGAAGGAAGGAGAAGCTTTCGAGAGGTCGAAAATGCATGAATTTGCAAAAATGGCGGGGAAACGAACCCAAAAGGACCCAGATTTTGTTGTTGAATATCAAGGTGTTAAAGACTAAAGGGGGATGCTTGAGAGAAGAGGAGAGACAAAATGGTAAAACCTTCTGAATTTGGAATGCATTGAGGTATTTGGGAGACAACCAAAGGGAAAATCTCTCCCTCCCGCATTTGGCGCCCTGCCTCGCAGTAATTTTCCTTCTTCTTTTCTAGCCATACAGTTTTATGGAAATCGAATTTTACCAACAGCCGGTGCATTACTTGATTAAGGGGGTGTTTTTTGGTAGTAGGCGGTTTATTAGATACTGGAGATAGATTATAATTGTAAATTATTGGAAGTGGAGATTATATTTGGATAAATTGCAGTAAACCACCCACTAAATAAGGTACTTTGCACAAAACCACCCGCTAAATAGAAAATTGCAGAAAACCACCCTTTATATACCCTCTGTTAACAATAGACCACCCACTCTAGGTTTCTGTTTTGACTCCGTTAGAAAGTGAATTAAAATTACTAAATTCTCCCCACCTTCTACATTTAACATACAACGGAGTATTTTTTTTTTTTAAAGGCTTAAAATATGGTATGAATCGGAGAAGTGGAAGTTGAGCTGCCATGGCCACCGTAGGCCATCTCGGTACCAACGTCGGCAACTGTCGTGCTCAAAAGGACATAGCTTGGGGGGTTAGGAGAATTTGTGGTAGAAACTCTAGATCATTTAAATGGGGGGAGGAGTTGACTACAATGTGCGCTCACACCCATCATCCCTCAAAACTCAGAAGAGGATCGTTTGAACAAATGTAAATAGTAGAAATGGGATCAATCAAGTGAAGAAACCTTCATTGAGGAGAGCTCAAGATCTCGGTTTGTTACAACTGACAACCGTATCAGAATTTGGCGCCCAAACCATCTCTTATACAACTTGCTATATCAAATCATCAGAATACGAAATGACTAAAATTTCCTTTATAGAATTGAGAATTTACATTGCCTAAGCTGCATATATTCCCCTATCCCCCCTCAAGCGCGACATGTGCTTGGAAGCACAAGGCCAAGCTTGGCAATCAGAATTTGATGTTGATAAGCACCCAAGGCTTTAGTAAGCACATCTGCAATTTGTTGGGATGATGAAACATGAGCAGTAGAAATAAACCCCTATTGTACCATTTCTCAGATGAAGTGAGCATCAAGCCTTGCATGTTTGGTTCGTTCATGAAATAGAGGATTGGCAGCCAGCTCTTGAGCAGATTTGTTATCATAATTCAAGGGAATGGGAAGGGACACATCCACATGAAGATCGGACAGAAGACCTTGAAGCCACACAAGATCACTTGCTGCAGTGGACATATCCATGTATTCACTCTCAGTAGACAACTTTGAGACCACCTTTTGCTTCTTAGTTTTCCATGAAACCAAAGAAGATCCTAGGAAAACACAGTAACCAATAAGGGATCGACCGGTGTCACGACAATTCCCCCAATTTGCATCACTGTAAGCACTCAATTTGAAGAAAGAAGAAGCTGGATAAGAAACTGCCAAATTGAAACTCCCCTTCAAGTATCTAAGAAGATACATTGCATCATTCCAATGTGGTTGCAATGGATTTTGAATGAATTGGCTTAATTATTGGACTGTATAGGAAATATCAGGTCGCGTGAGGGTGAGATATAACAACCTACCCACAATACGCCTATAAACCTTAGGGTGATCAATAGGATCACCTATAAGATAGGACAGTTTGGTGCCATGCTGCATAGGAACAACTATAGCCTTGCAATTCTCCATATGAGCATCCTTCAAGATATCCAAAATGTATTTCTTTGATTGAGTAAAATGCCAGATGAAGAACGAGAGATTTCCATACCAAGGAAGTATCTAGCAATACCAAAATCCTTGATGGTAAAGGTGGAATGGAGTGCCTGTTTGGTGAGGTTGATGTCATGGAATTCTCAAGTAAGAGCATATCATCAACATAAACAAGAGCCACTGTCATGAAGGAATCCCTCTTCTTAACAGATAAGAAATAGTTATGCTTAGACTGAGAATACCCCAAGCTGATAAAAAAATCGAGTCAATTCATGATTCCACTGTCTGCTTGCCTGTTTAACCCCATAAAGAGACCTGTTGAGCTTGCATACATGCCCAATTGGAACTTGATAACCCTGGGAAGGGACCATGTATACCTCTTCATCTAAATATCCCTGGAGAAATGCATTGTTTACATCAAGCTGATGTAAAACCCAACCTTTAATAGCAGTTAATGATAGAATGACTCTTATAGTGGAAAGCTTTGCTATAGGAGAAAAGGTTTGTTTATAATCTTTGTCCTTTACCTGATTATAACCCTTTGCTACCAATCTAGCTTTGTACCTTTCAATCAATCCATTAGGCTTATACTTGATCTTAAAGATTCATTTGGAACTTATGGCTTTCTTACCATGAGGGAGAGGAGTAACTGACCAAGTAT
Organism: Persicaria tinctoria; assembly: GCA_037127255.1. Lineage (NCBI taxonomy): Eukaryota > Viridiplantae > Streptophyta > Magnoliopsida > Caryophyllales > Polygonaceae > Persicaria > Persicaria tinctoria. The sequence continues at coordinate 21,631,711 of JBANSL010000004.1, read as the reverse complement.
GATTCTTTTCTAATCCAGAAAGCCTAGCATGCATAGCACCTTCCCACTCAGAAATACCCTTAGCTCGAGTATAACTATTAGGATCAAATACAGCACACACATTCACGAATGAATTGACATACTCAAAAGATAAGTGAGCTAGATTTTGAATGGAGAAAACAACAAAGGATTGAGAAATAGACTCATATGTCAAAGAAGAATGTCGTGTAGGAAGGCCTGAGAAAATGTAGTCTTGTAGCTTAGAGGGAGGACAAATGTTCCTCTTAGGAAGAGGATGAGGGCCAGTGACACTGTCAGAAGATGACATACTCTCTTGTGAAGCACGAGGCATAGGATACGTGGATAGTGGATGAGCTAACTGTAAGAATGCTATGATTAGCTATATCATTATCATGAAGATCATGACGAAAATCCTTGTTAAGAGGAGCAGAGACAGGATCCTTATCCTCATCTAACTGTAGGAATGCAATCAGATTGATCATTGTCCTCATCATGAACTTGTTCTTTAGGAAAAATAGGAGCATCATGAGAAACAAAATCCCCTCTGAAAGGAAAAACCGACTCTTCAAACTTCACATGTCTACTGATAATCATGACCTTTCTATCCAAGTCATGCAATTTGTAAGCCTTTTGACTAGGAGGATATCCCAAAATCACACATCTTCTAGCAATATGACCAAGTTTGTCACTTCTGTCATTTGGCTGTAAGGCATAACACAAACATCCTACAACTCTGAGTTGATCATAAGCAGGTGATACATGGAACAACACCTCAAAAGATGCTTTCCAACCTAACAAAGAAGAAGGCATATTTTTTATTAAGTGAGTGGCACTCAAGACACAATCACCCCAAAATTTGATAGGAAGGTCTGCATATACTCTAATAGCTCTAGCAATCTCTAGCAAATGCCTATGCTTGCGTTCAACACGCCCATTTTGGTCATGAACACTAGGAGCAAATCTCTGGTGAACAATACCATGAGCATCAAACAAATCTACACAACCCCTTTCGGTAAATTTAGTGCCATTATAAGTCCTTATGCATTTCACTGACACCTGAAATTGTGTTTTAACTAGCAACAAAAACTTGGTGATGCATCCCAGAACCTGAAGCTTATCTTGAAGCAAATAAACCCAAGTTGTTCTATAATGATCATCCAAAATAGTAAGGAAATAACGAGCACCACAAACAGAAGAAGTCTTATAAGGCCCCCCATATATCCAAGTGAACCAAACGAAAAGGAGCTACAACTAAAGAAGTACTTATGTCAAACATTGATTTGTGAAAGTTAGTCATAGAGCAAGTGTCACATCTGAAATTGCAATCATCAGCATCCTTATACAGAGACAAATGTTTCATTATAGACCAAGACATATGGCCAAGACGAGCATGAGTAGTAAGTATGTTGTCTACATTATTACAAAGCACTTTACCAACAACTTAACAACTAAACTTCCAAGCTTATCTCTCACATTCTGAGGTGTAATTCTATATAGATCACCATCTTCTCATCCTTTGATCAGTTCACTTCTAGTTATAGGGTCCTATAGCCAACAAGACACCTCATTAAACTGAAAATCTAGCTTCTGATCTTTAAGGACTTCAGACACGGATAACAGATTATGACAAAACTGAGGCTCAAATAGCACATTTCTTAATACAAATTTGCCATGTAACACAACAGTGCCACAACATTCCACTGAAATATGAGACCCATCACGTAATCCCAGTGAAATAGTTGTAGGCAAAGAAACAAGCTCAGAAAAAAAAACTCATTTATCAAAAGCAATGTGATATGTTGCACCTGAATCAACAATCCATGCATGTTTATCACCTTTATTTTGTTCAACAAGAAAAGACACACTTAAAGTACCTGCAAAGTGAACCATGTCTTAGTTCATATAGCTTTTAGAGTGATCCACAATGCCTTTTCCTCTCATCATCTTAACCACTTCATTGTAGATTGCATTGACTAAGGAGCTTCACCTCTTGAAATACAAGCCAGAAAGGGCTGCTAGCCTAAGGAGCTTCAAACTGAGCAAAAAATTTTCCTTGAGCTTTACCTTTATCATCCTCATTTGGTCCCTTGAGCCATTCAGGGTAGCCAACTTGTTTGAAGCAATAATCTTTGGTATGACCCTTTTCATTACAATAGTCACATTTGCGATCAAACTTAGCCTTCTTGTAGTCTCTTTTAGCTTTCTCAATTCTCATATGTTCCCCTTGTTTTCCATAACCAAACTTGTTAACTGCGTTAGCTTCAGCTTGCTGAAACTTACTTACAACTAAGGCAGTGAGATCACAAGGAATCGCTGATCATGTAACTTCTTTAGATCTTTCCAACTGAACTGCCATTTGAAACACCTTCAAAAGATTTGGCATAGGATCTTTTGATAGAACATTGCCATGCAATGGTTCATAGACATCATTATGTCCCATTAAGAATTGCATGACCTTCGATTTTTCTTCCCTCTGAACAATCCTTGTAAGCAAACCACAAGCACAGTTGCCAATTCCACCACAGTTATAACTTGGCACAGCATTTAAAAGTTGTAGCTCATCCCAGAATTTCTTCAGCTTACCATAATATGCACCAACCGATAGATTCTCTTGCCTAACATTGCATAGATCACGACGAAGCCGGTAGATCAGTGGATCATTTAACTCATAGTATCTCTCTCTGATTTCATTCCACAACTCAGCAGCAGATTCAACATACATAAAAGTCTCGGCAATCTCACTAGACATAGAATTTATTAACCAGCACATGACCATGTAATCTGCTCTCTCCCACTTAATAAAATCCTCAATGTCCGTTGTAGGCTTTACACAACTGCAAGTAATAAAACCTAGCTTCGCTTTGGCTCCAAGCGGCATGCGAACTTTTGTACTCCAAATTGCAAAATTCGAACCATTAAACACAGTATTGACTAATTGCATTCCCGGATGGTCGGAATTTGACAGAAATAAGGGATTATAATGCATAGTATTCGTACCTTGATTCAAATCCCCAAATCGGATTCCAGTGAATCCACCATGCATGACCACCTCTGCCAACGCCAGGGCCAGACATCATCACTGCTATGAAGGTGCCACGGCATCCTCCTCCACCATTAAAAACATCAGCAAAGCTTTGACTAATTGGATTCGGAGAACCTCTGCTAGCCATGAGAGAAACACGAAGGAAAAAACCTAGATATGGCAATTAACACTTCACAACAAAAGAAACCGGAGCACAATCAACACAGAAAATCACTCAATAACCAGATCGACGGGGCTCTGATACCATTTGAACAAATGTAAACAGTAGAAATTAATTGGGATCAATCAAGTGAAGAAACCTCCATTGAGGAGAGCTTCTAAATAGCTCAAGATCTCGGTTTGTTACAATTGACAATCGTACAAGAATTTGGCACCAAAACCATCCCTTATACAACTTGCTGTATCAAATGATCAAAATATGAAATGACTAAAATGCCCTTTCCATAATTAAGAATTTACATTGCCTAAGTTACATATATTCCCATAGATCGAATCGAGGATGACCGACATCAAAGGAGCTGATTTTCTTTTGGTTTGAGGGATTATGAAGATCATTCACCAAAGAGAGAGATGACGGGTGTGGGCCCTCGTCGTGGATCTCTACGGCGGGGGCGGATGGGCCATCGCCATGGAGTTGCATCCGGATCTTGACGAGGTTGAGCAGGTGTGTGGAGCAACCGACGATGATGGATGCGATTCCTTCTTCAACGAAGCCCTTGACACCCATGATTGATCAATTGATCAAATTGAATTCAGATCTCATGAGGAAATTAGGGGAATTGAAGCATTGAATCAACAATTGAGGGAAGGTTGTTGAATTAGAGAGATCAATTGAAGTTGAAGGGTTCTCAAAAAAATTGGAGTTGAAAATCTCTCACTGGAGAGTGGGGAGAGAGAGCAGGAGATGGGTATTTTGGTAATTTTATTCATATTTTTCTTAATCTAACTGAAGTAATGGTTGGGGTGGTCTTTTGCTAAGAAAAGGTATATAAATGGTGGTTTTCTGCAATTTTTCAATTAGTGGGTGGTTTAGTGTAAAGTATCCTATTTAACGGGCAGTTTGCTGCAATTTACCCATTTATAAATTATGGGTGGTGTGAAAGGTGGGTGTTTTTTGTATTGGGACTTGATGAAACCTTGTTTGTTTGATTATTATAAAGGTGTTTCTTCATACTAGTTGGAGAATCCACATCCACACTTGCCCTAATCCATTAATCCACACCACAAAAAAAAGGGGGCAATTCAATGCCTAATTAGGGTGTCGATGCGAACCTACTGCGAACAACATGTTGGGGTGATTTTGGGTTTTTAAATTAGGTTTAGTATAGAATCTTTTAGATATGAATATAATATAGATAGAATTTATTTTTCCAGGGTAAATTACATATAATCACCCATAAATTAGGGTACTTTTTACATAACCACCCGTAAATTAGGGTACATTTTACATAATCATCCATAAAAGCTCAAATTGCAGTAAACCACCCTATATATTTGACTTGTTTTTATAAGACCACCCACACATTAAACCTCTATTTGTTTTGCATAAAATGACGAAAATACCGCTAATTCAAGCTATTTGTTTGTATTTTGTAAAGGAAAGATGTTGCATGTATATAAGTGTTTGGATTCCAGTTGCATTATATTAATAATGCAAAATAGACAAGGTCGTCTTTGGTAAAAATAAAAATTTAAGGTAAATTAAAGGTGTGTTTGGATTCCATAATTTATTAATTATATATAATGTGATAGGTTTATCCCGATGTATGTGATTATTTGGTTAAATTACTATTTTACCTCAGTATTTATGAGATTTTTAGTTATACAACCAACTGCTCACATAAATCGAGGTATAAATAATTGAATTATAATTAAAACGGAATGGGATTCAAACCCACCCTAAATACTCCAACCAATATATATCTAAATTGGATTTGAAATGTAATGAGTCGAGATTTGCAATAGCTCCTGACAGTCTGCTCTCTTTCAGATGTTGAATAAAATTGGGATAAGATCTAAAATAAAACAAGATTATTGATTTAAAAGAAGGGTAATTAGCTCATATCTTAAATTACAAACCATATATCATTTTAAAAACAAGCTAAGCTTACACATATCATATGACAAATTAGCCGAACATGAATAATTTTATCATAATTTATCCTTTTTTTTAAAGGGTAAAAGTAAAACCGAATTATTTAACAAATGTGAAGTCTTATGGAAAAAAATCATTGTATTAAATACAAATAAGCTTGAATTAAGGGTATTTTAATATTTTTAAACAAAATAAATAGAGGTTTAATGGGTAGGTGGTTTTATGAAAATATAACTAATTTATGGGTGGTTTACTATAATTTATGTTTTTATGGGTGGTTATGTGAAAAATATCATAATTTACAGTTAGTTATGTGTAATTTACCCATTTTTCTAAGATAAAATCGCTTTGGCGTGTTTATATATGTTCAACGAATATGTATTACGGAATACTGAAGTAATGTATCCGTAGTTAATTGCATGGGCAACTTGCGTTGCGTACCACCTCACTGAAGCCATTGACATAACGAATGGTGCCACCCCCACAAGTTGAACTGTTGAAGGGCAAGTAGAGCTTAGTTGATACAGAGACTTGTTCATCACCACCCATATCACGGTTCACGGGGCTCCCGCCCATCCACGAACTTGTGTGGGCTCAGGAAGATCGGATCGTAGCCTTCCATTTCTCCTGATTTCATCTTCGTCTCACCCACTGCATTAATTCATCACACCAAATGGATCACCCAGATGGATCACCCGGCCATCCGCCATTAGTTTTGAAGTTTTTTTTCTTTTAAATAAGTTAAGAATTCAAGGCTGAGACAGACATGTCTTCTCGAGTTGCCGACTAGTCGCAGACGATGAACCGTTGAAAATACAAAAAAATGCAATACAAAAAAGGCAAGCACACATACTCAGGGCCAGGGCAAACTAAGCAAAACTTAAACTTAGCAAAACATGGGAGATTTTTTTTCTTTTTTTTTCTACAAAAGATATGCTCTGAATTTTTTTTATATAAAAAATATTTAAGATTAATATTATATATAAACACATTGTTCGTATAAATTAAATAAAAGCCATTAGAGGGTGTGTTTGGTAACCGAAGCTGGATGGATAGCTGAAGCTGAATGGATAACTAAAGATGAAAGGTTAATTGTGTAAAGTATATATGTTAAATTAAACTATTGATAAACTAGTAAGGTGTTTGGTAACATTAGCTGAATAGGTAGTTGATTAGGTAGTTGATAGACCAAATAGATTTGTGTGTATAAAAAGAAAAGCTCTGAAATGCTTGGAGGGTGCAGTTGTTGAAAATTCAATTTCAAAACGCTAATTAATATATAATCTTAGTTTTATTTTATTTAAAACTATATATTATTAAAACAAGAAGCTCTGAAAACCACAAAATATATATAAAAAATTAATTTTTTTATAATGCTTTTTATTTGAGGAATATGACTCATCTCGTGCAGGCATCGAGATTGAAAAAAAGGTAGTGAATCATATCCCGGTCCCTTCCCATCCCGCAAAAATTACACGGGACGAAATGCGGGACAACTCTCATCCCGTACCACACCCACCCCTAATCTATACCCTTCACTTGAAAGATCAATCTTGGAATATCCACCCCTTATACTTATAATTTCAGAAGCAATGCTTTTGTAAAAAATTGAGCCACGTGTCCTACCTTTACAAAATTAAGAAACCGCTTTCAATAACCACGTTCTCTTCCCCACAAGCACTACTATGCTCTGCTCTCTGGAAAACCCTATACCTCTCTTCTCTCTCTCTCACCCAGGCTTTCTACCTCTCGCAAAACCAAATCTAAATCTCTCGTGGCATCTCCTCACATCTTGCTCCCGACGACGGCTCTGGTGGAGCCAAGCCAAGTCCAGGTATCGCGGCACCTCCAATATTTCTCCATCTCTTTATCGATTCTCTCTCGCTCCCCCCCCCCCCCCCTTTCGATCACTAATTCTAGATCCCCTTTCATGTCGATCTGCCTGATGCCCTAAAGTCGACAATGGAATCAATGATGTTGGAGCCTGCCTCTTCCCATTCCAGTTGACGGCGGAGAGCAATCCAGTAGCCGTTGAGCTCGACGGTGGTGTGGGTGGTGCAAAGAACCCATCGGCGGTGTGTGTGGTTCAAAGAACCTGGCTGCTCTTCAAGTATGTTTTTTTTAAAAAAAAAATTTAATTTTAGTTCAAATTTTAGGTTTAGGGAAGAGATTTGAGGATTTTGGAAGTTTGTGTTTATCCGCATATTAGAATGCAAATTGGTGTGTTAATTCCATAAGTAAATCAGTACCCATTACGACAACATCTAATCCGGACGGTATGTAGGATCTTCATCCAAATCTTTGGTGTACTACTCTGGAAAAAAAGTCACCCCCTTCACTAATCTTGGGATTCCTGATGGAAGACAAAGTAGCATATAATTAATTCATGGTTAGATTCAATATATTATCCTCACACACACAATTTATGGTACCACCTTACACAAAATACTACTGGATACATTATAACTGTTGAAACCCCTTAATCTATAGTGCTCAGTACTACCTAATTTGATTCAATGTGATGTAACAGACTCCTGGACTCTACCGGTCATATTATCATCTTTCTATCACAACCAAATAACTTCCTTTCTCAACACATGGTCTCCCCTCTTCTAGAACCACTACTAGAATACTGCAATTAGACATCACATGATTTAAGTCTGTCCAAAAATCAACAGATGTTAAATTAATTTATCACATCAATAATTTTTTTTATGATGGGTAAAACTGTTTACACAATGGTCAAATATATAAACAGATGTAAAATTGTTAATTAAAAAAAAAGCAAACACGCGCTTTCAAGGAAAAAAGCGGGATTAAAACACTTAGAAAAAAATTTGTATCCCGGGCTTCCAAATTTTTGGAGGTACACTTTAAAAAAAATTGGAGCTTTCTCTCTCCCCACACTCCCTCTTCTCTAGCCTCGCCGTACTCTCTCCAGACTCCATCCCCCAAATCCCCAACTCCATCTTCGTCCTCCTGGTTGAGTGCTCCTCGCCGCCGTCTCCCTCCCTCTAGATCCGAGATCTCCTCCTCGCCGGCCACACACAGTATCTCTTCCTCCTTGTTGTCGTCTCCCTCCCTCTACATCTGAGATCTCCTTCTCGCCGACCACTCATACCATCTCTTCTTCTCCTTCTCGCCTCCGTCTCCCTTCCCCCATATCTGAGATCTCCTTCTGTTCACCGACCATTCACACCATCTCTTCACCTCCTCCTCGCCGCTATCTCCCTCCCTCCAGATCTGAGATCTCCTCCTCCTCGCTCGCCGACTCTTCATCTCGTCCTCGCCGCCGTCTCCCTCCCTCCCCGTCGCCGCCAAAGATGCTTGCCAGGTTTTCCCTTCTTCCTTTTCGCCCTTTCCGTTCTACCAGGGATTAGCTAGGGTTAGATTTATTAAATGGTTTCCAATTTATGATTTTGGTTGCTAATTTTTTCGATTTTGATTGATCTGATAGGATATGGTTTTTGAGCCGAAATGAAGGTTGTATATATACTGAGATAGCCAAGAAAAACCTGTTTATCAAGAGAGGTTAGTTTTTGAGTTTCACTTGTTAGTGAGTTGTGTGATTTTTTTTTTAAATCAGTGAGTTGTGTGATTTAGAACTGCTCACTTTGAAATTTTGATGAGTGTTGCGATGAATGTGTAATGTGTGGGTTTTAATTGCTTGGGGAATTCTCGATGTTTCTAGTCAAGCATGTGCTTTGCTTTGAAACTCCATTTGAACTTGGAAGCCAGTAACATTATGATATTAACCAATTGGATTGATTTGAATGATATCTGTGTGAGCAATATAATAGGAAACAAATAATTATGTGAACTAACTTGTTGGCCTTTTAACAATGGAGGAAAATAGAATGAACTTAATCAATGACTTTCTTCAATTTAAGGGTCTCATTTTTCAGGGCAACATTCTAAATGCATTAGAAAAGGTTATGTTAGTGTATTTTAATAGGGAAAAAGGTTGTCTAGAAATAAACTTTTCTAAATGCATTAGCTAGAAAAGTTTATGTTAGTTGCTTTTATTTCCTAAGTTATGTTGTATGGTCTTTTATTTATTAAAACTTTGTGTTTGGATAATAGGTAGCATCTTCTACAATGAAAAGGTTATTCTTTTTTATCAAGGTTTATATTAACAAAAGTTCTACATAAAAGGTAGTCTTTCTTTACGCCCGTTTCCTTTTATTTTGACCCATTAGTGAATATCGTAGCACAATCTAAATGTTTTGGACAACATGAATTCATGTTATTTTATCCAAAATTCAATGGAGAGTTCCATGTAATTTAACCACCAATCCCAGGCTAAATGTCTAATGTACTTGTTGTGTGTGTAAGGTAACTTCTGCAGACCCAGAAGATTATGGTTTTAGGACAGCAAAAGCTTGTAGAGATGAGAAGCATGATCCATCTAGGTATTTCCTCATTACGGTGAACAGCGTAGCATAGCCTATATTGAAATTATTGCTTTAAAGATACATTCATATTCAAATAATTACTAAAATTTATTTTTCCATCATCAGTTTAGCATCACTGTTTTTTGCTCTTTCTTTGGATGTTGTACAGACATGAGGCTAGTGCACCCGGAGGATTTCCAGACTCGAAAGGCTTATCCCTTGGTGGGATTTCAGGACAGGTTTGGGGTGCAGAAATGCAGCATATGCCAAGTCTACAAGGCCACATGTTTCACAGTTGATGTCAAGTGGGCTATTTAGTATTTGATATGTGCAATGTACCCGGTTATTAGATTAGTTTCATCATTATCATGCATTGGCTCTCTGATTTTGTGTGTCATGTATGCATACCACTAATCTGGAATTTACAGTTGTTGCATCCTTCTTTTTTCATTGAAAATTGACGAATTTACAGCGTGTTATTAGCAAGCCCAATTTTTGTTGTGTATTTCGTAGTGTAGTCCTAGATGCATTGAAGATAAATAAAATGAGCATGTTAATGGAGATAGGTCTGGCATCTGTGGAGCATACTTGATTGACCTTCAACTTCTTATGATAGTCGACAAAGAAATATTAAATTTATGATGTGATTCTCATTTGGAGTCGTTTTTGCATTTTTTATGTGCTACCTTGTCACTGCCACTGATGCTTTTGTTTAATTTATGCTTCTAACATGTATTGATATCTTGATTTTGTAGCAAATTATTAGAATCATCCAGAATCTGTTTTGTTGGGTTTTTGTTTACACATCATGGACTTGAGTTTAAGTAAGGGTTTAGAGGCTTTTACCTTTTGTCTTGTGGATTTTCGCTTTGGAATTCTGTTATGTTTGTTTGTCTCTTTGGAAAGTGGTTTTTTTTTTCAAAGATTTCATGAAATCTTTGTTTGATCCCCTCAGTATTCCATGTGCAGGTGGTACCTTCTTCCTCATGAGAATTCCAAAGATGCCATTGGACGTATTTGTTTGAGCCAAGAAGAGGAGAAGCCCTATATTATTGGGTAAATCTTGAAATCCCTTCCCTTTTACTACTCCCATAGTGATTACTTGACCGTGAACACATTGGAGATGAGGAGACTTCTGTTTGCTAGCAGTCTGAAAGCACAATAATCTAGTAAAGGACAAACAGCAACTTATCTGTTCGTTTCCTGGTCTGCTAGCAGACTTAAAGCACAATAATCTAGTAAAGGACAAACAACAACTTATCTGTTCGTTTTGTTATTGTATTTGCATCTGTGTGACCATATTGATTGAACTCACTCTTTCAAAGATGTAGCAGAGGTCTTGTAAGTTGTGTAATGGTTGGGGGGATAGGGTATGATTGGTTATTCTGTCCTTTACTAGATTACTTGACCGTGAACACATTGGAGATGAGGAAACTTCTGTTGATGATGAAGAAGAAGATGGCTTTTTGAAGGCTTTCAAGGTTAATTATTCGATTACTTTTAGATATGTTTCATTTATTGTTAGATGAGCATGAAAATCTTTAATTAGATTACCATGCCTATTTTATGTGATGAAGTCCATTTGAGTGGAGATTGGGCTCATCATTCTTTCATCACTAGATATGCTTAATCTAAAATTAAGGAAAAAAAGACACAATGCATCTGTGATTGTTTACTGCATATATATAAGTTTTTCTGCTGTTGTTAATGCTTCTCTTGGCAGTCATTCCGTTAGAGTTAAGAGGGATAATCAACATACAACTAAATCTCCCCCAAGGGAAATGACTGTTCATCAAGGGAGGTTATGGAATTTAGTGAAGTGCAAACTAAGTCTTAGGCATATAACTTACACACACTAGGGAGTTTACTAGATGAAAATCAATTTGGATTGATTCCATCTGATACTTGTGTCAACTGTCGAGTGGTGGTAGGGACCTTCGCATAGCTGAAATAGTGGCGAAGGGAGTTTTAAATTTTAGGTTTGTGATGCACTAAATATACGGGGATACTGTGTTTTGCGGTTCTTATTTTGCCATGAAATAGCAAATCAGTAGTTGTTTTCAGCTTGACGTTCCTTGGGTAATAGCCTCATCAAAATCAGAGATACATGGAGAAAAAGGCTTCTTACATCTGAGCCTCTAGAACCCCATGATGCAGGCACCTCTTGGGCTTGCACTTATTTTGTTGTTTTATGCCTCTAGGGGGTTAAAGATTCTTGAAAATGAAAAGCTTTCACTTGTCATATCTCTAATTCTTGACATGCTTGTTTTGGGAATTGCATTTAGTCTGTCACACAGGTTTTGTGTTGTAAACTATAAGTTGTTGTATTGCAGAGTTAATTTGAGAATAAATGACAAAAGTTCTTTCCGACTTAATAGGCCAAGGCTGATTGTATTACATTGCACAGAACTTGAAATTAAGCCTTTTAGATTCTTTTTAAGTCCATTCATATCAGTCCATGGGCCAGTGTTTTTATGTCACCAATGTAATGGCTCGCATAACTGTTCGAGCGCAAGGTAAGTGCTCTGAGTTGTCCATCGTACAGTTGGATTGATTTGCCAAACCTATCACATTAATTTCCTATTTGGTAGTTGCTTTCAAGATTTGCATATTTAATGAACTGTTTCTGTATATTAATGTGTTTTTGTGATTTTTCCTTTTCATGGGATCCAGGACTTTTTAATTGATGAACAATCGGAGGAATACTTGGCTACGCATCCTGGAAAGAAGAACCAAGCTACCCCGATTGAGGAGCACTTTGAGCCTGTTGAGGAGGACATTGATGATTCTGATGCCTCGTCTCCTTCCAAAGATGATGCATCTGATGAGGAAGGTAGAGCTAGAAAGAAACGTGGACCAAGGTGAGTTCTTTTGCCTCTATTATGCTTCAAACTCAAAGACAAGGCAATAATCTTGCATTGACTTGCGCTGGAATTTTGGAAATGTTCTAATGCATAAAATACAAGATTGGTGCTATGTTAGGTGAAATAACATTGTCCGTAGACCATTCTGAATTATGCAATCAAGTTTTTGGAAGTACAGATTATTTTCCTAGCGTAAACCCTCAAAGTCCACTATTTTTACCCCATGTAATTTTCTGTTTGTGATCATTTCAGATTGTATGAGGTCAAGGATGAATGTCATGCTGATGCGTTCTTCTGCAGTTTTTAGTCCTATCTTTTCTTTTTATCTTTCCAGGCAGTTTGGTGTTAGTTTGTCCTAAGATATATTCGTCGGTGTGCTTTATTTGTTTTGAGATGTTGTGGCTAGCCAATTTTGTGGCTATGAATAGCGGCGGCGTATTTTGTAAATGTGACAATACGATGGTAGTATATATGTATATGTTTTTATTAAATGACCTACCATTTTGAAGACCATACAAAATGCGATGTTCTATCAACAAAAGCGTGTTACCTAACCTAAAATAAAACATCGGATTAAATATGAAAATATTAGTGCATTCATACCACTAACATCAAATCCGTCTATTGAAACAGATGTCAGTATAGTTATACACATCAGTTATAACAAAAAATGTGATGTCGATAATATGGAAATAGATCAGTTATGCCTATATTTCATGTGGTCGGTTAAATTAGAACAATATAAAATCATAAATTATATATCGAACATGATTATAAACATGATCACACAATAAAAAACTGTTGTCTATTTTGTATTAAGACATCACTTGTTTTTATAAATAAAGATGTAAATGTCACTTTTTTGCTTTAGGAGGACATCTTCACATGTTTTCAAATGACAAATTATGAATATTCATCAACAAGTGAATATGTCATAACAAAAAACGAGGGGTTCTAATGAAGAAAAGACATCTGCTTAAAACCGATGTGGAAAAGTTTGATCTTTTACTACACGCACAAAGAGATCGGAATTTTTTTTGAAAGACATCTGTTGACAACAGATGTATAATTGAAATTTTCTAGTAGTGAACTTTCTATTAACTTCTATCATCTTAAGAATGAATGGAGCAGGTTGATGTTTTTTTTTATGAACAAGCTTCAGATGTCTTGTTGTGTCATTCTGCCTTTTAGATTCCTATTTGTTCAACTTTTTTTTGCGGTGATCTGCTCCTAGGCTAGGGAAAGTGAAATCCAGTATCTCTCAAGCTTTATGGGGCATCATTTCAGTAGAGTTGGAAAATGATTTTTTAATGACGAGATTGTTTTTTTTTCTGAGAAGGAATTGTATTGTCGATGCTCCACTGGTATCCTTCAGGAGGTTCAAGGGACCTGGGCTGAGCAGATCATATCTATCCTATGTGTGGAGGAATTGCAAGAAAGGTATCTATAGTGATTACCTTTTAAAACTACTAGAATTCTGTTATTTAACATCGGTTAATTAACATCAGTCAGAAAAACCTGCCATGTTAAACAGTTTTTTAACATCGGTTTATAAATATGCGATGCAAATAAAAGAATAGACATCGTTCCGTTTATTTGACCGATGTTAAATATGTATTTTTTAAAAAAAATTAGAAGGCGCGGAACTAAACTTAAATTCATTTGAACGCCCGCTTAAACAAATATGTGTACCAGAGGATGCTTCTTTTTTCATTCTTCGTTCTTCATTTCTCAGAAAACAGACCCCCCTCCTCCACTCTCTCTCCCAATGGAAGTTGCAATCTCCGGCGACCGAATCCTAACTCCGCTCTTCTTCTCCTTTCTCCGGTGGCCAAATCCTGGCATTTTCTCTACTCCTCCACTCTCACCCTCAATGTGCATCTCAACCCATTCTCCATCATCTTTATCAGACAGATCGATGGAACCCTAACTCGAACCGCGAAGCCTCCGACGACTCACTCGATCCACCTCCTTCTCGCCGGCGACTCGCTCCACCTCCTTCTCCCGCCACCTCCCTTCACAAATCCACCCAGAACTGTTCTTCCTTCTCAGATCTAAACCCATAGATTCTCCCACCATCACCGACATTGTAACTTCCTATGCTCTCGCTTTTATTGCTCGAACCTGCTTCCTATTGCTTTGATTCCGTCAGGTATGCCGATTTTCATTATCTTTTGCTCTTTTTTTCCACTTATAGTTTTCATGATTTTGCCTTTTCGTGCTCAACCCTTCGGATCTAGTGTTGCGATTTTTTGACCCTGGTTTCCTTTACTGATTTCAGCGGGTCTTACTCCCTTTTTTTTTTGTCTTTTACGTGATTTCGCACCTGCTTTGCTTGAATCATTTACATGTTAGGGTTGCAATCTTGTATGAAGCAGAATGTAATCTAGCGTTGTTGTTTACTGAAATTATGTACATTAAGCTTAGATAGTGTCATCAAGCATGTTGTTTTATTTGAGATTCACCATAAGTAGATCTGTTAGTCTGTTTATTTGGAGTTCAGTTGTTTATGGCGTGGTTATTTATTTGAGATTCACCATAAGTAGATCCGTTAGTCTGTTTATTTGAAGATTGGCCCTAGTGCATGAGAAGATGTGGTTGCTGGATTTTTGTCATTTCCCGTTTGTACCCAAGAGACATACTAGATAACTTTAGCCTTAAGCTTGCACATAAATATGCTTGTATTAAAATGTAAGCAAAGTCCCAACCACAATGATATGACTTGATAGTGCTCCACCAACCACACTGTACTTATATCGTGTTACTGTGTTAGTATGTAATGTGTTTTGAGAGGTGTAAAGTGATAGAAAAAGGCAATAAGATTTATGTTGACTCCATTTCATTTGTTGTCTTTTTGCATACAATCCCTGAAGAACTAATTTTGATGGTTTTTAACTAGCTTGAAGGAGTTGTCCATGATGGATTTGTAGACAAAGCTTGCTATTTATGAACCATTAGTCGAATTGGCAGAACAGGTCAGTGTGTATACTGACTTTTCTATATTTGTAGCCTCTTAACACTCTGCTTCTGAATCTTCGATGATTGTCTTTATATATGCTGAAATATTACTCCACAAAAAGGGTAACATGAGGAGAAATTATTTTTCTTTGAATGACTAAGTTTTTCCTATCTTTCAGAATGGAGCAAATACTCTTACTCTACTACTCAACCTGAATGTGTTAAAGGCAAGTGGAAGATCCCAGAAGGGACAAAGAACGAGTACCTTTGCAAGGTATTTTTAATGTAAAGTAATATACCAAATGAAATTTATGCAGGGTTCCTTTTCTCATCTTTTTTTTTTATTTGGAATGTAATGGCTAGAGATCTTATGCATCCTAATCTACTCTTTTAATGTAATGGATGCTGTTTTAGGTTCGCTACCAACTTCCTCTCAGTTTCCAACATGCTTCTTGTTTCCTCATCTTTTTGGGTAATTCCTTGTGAGTTGTGACTGAAGTGCAGTGTGCAATTAATCTATTACATTTAAAATTGTTCACAAAACTACACTAAAAATCAAACCTTTAATTAATCAAATATATTAAGTCAAAAAATGAAAGATAATATATATAAATTAAAAAAAAAATTAAGAAGACATTTTTTTTTATCAAAGCACAAGACATAGTAGTAGTTAGTGTTTGAGGAAATCGGACGGCAGGCCCAATTTTCTCCCTCAATTGAATATAAGGTCATTAGGCAGTCCAAATTAATGATTTGTCCACCCGAGCACTTCTATATTTTGTATTGTACGACTCATCTTCTTCCTTTTCTCTCTCACTTTGTGTTCCAACGTCTTATTTCTTTCTCGATTTGCGTCTTCACTTCAGTTGATCACTGTCTTCGTGATTGCTCTTGATCATTGTCTTCGTTTGCAAACTAACAATGTCTGAATCAAGCACATGATGCGAAGGTTAGTGTACTTTTATGGGGATTCCTTATCAATTTCTTCTTCTCTTTGTTAGGGTTTGTACATTTAGTAACGGGGGTGTTTGTAATATTGAATTCGATTTTAGCGTATTTTTTATGCTTTGTTATGTCTTCTAATATGTGTAGTTGCCATTTTTTCCGGACCTGGAATCTTATAAATCTCAGTTCTATGTGAGTATTTGCTTCATTTGTTTGTCCGCTATTTTAAATTTTCTCGGGTTTAGTTTGTGTTATATGCGAGGCATATCTCTGTTTTGAAGAATGTAGAGTATTGGATACCTTTGGAGGAAAGATTTAATGATCGAGCTAATATTTATTTCTACCCCAAAGTTTGTGATGTTATTAAGCGGGGGTTATCAGCAGCTGAAGAATAGTTGTTTATGCTTCATTTTTATATAGGGGACAAAAATGCATTTCAATTTTCAGTTAATTCATCGGATGGTAATACATGAAAGAAAAAGAAAAAAAATGAAATGTTGTTCAAGGTTGGTGATATTAGTATGTTTACTCAAGATAAACTTTATATATAGGTATTGCAAACTAATGTTTGTTGATCTTATGAAGGAGACATGTAGCTTAAAATTTTAGGGAAATTACATAGCGCGATATTAGTATGATTACACTGCTGATATTATATTGAAGTTCAAATTTTAGGGAAATTTTATGGAAATACTACAACAGAGTATCGTATCAATGTTGTCTATCTAACTAGGAGGATGAAGACTTCCAACACATCTTTATCAGTTGCCCAGTATCTCGTTTAATTATATCCAAATACGCCCAAATCATAGAGGGAAACAATTCCTATTAACATCACGAACTCCAAATCCACTAGAAAACTCGAGCACAATAAAAGAGATAAACAATATTTCATCGATTTATGTTTCCTATGGTAGATTATTTGGGAATTACTCCCTCCATTAATTAAAACTTGACATTTTACTATTCACGCACGTTTTTATAGGTGTTAAAAACTATAGAAAATATTAACTTTTTTAATAATTTTTTAAAATAATTTCATACTTATTACTCCCTCCGTCCAAAAATACATTGCCTTTTAGGCTTATGCACGCGAATTAAGGAACTTATTTTACCTCTTAATTTTCCTCATCATTAGTATTAAAGATTAAAAGTTAAAACCTTTGATTATCCATATTAAGGTAAATTATGGGGTAAATTTTAGAGTTAAATGTACTTTAGAGGTAATAATTACTACCTACACATCTAAAAGTCTATGTATTTCCGACAAAATTTCGAGGCCTTAAAGGCAATGTATTTTTGGACGGAGGGAGTATAATTGAGTATAAATTTATAAAAACAAATGTTAATATTTTATATAGTTTTTATCATTCTAAAAAAGCTACATGCACAAAGTACAGGTAGTTGAATGAGTAATTAATTTGACTCATGACCTGATGGCCTTACCACCAGGCCCCCAGCTCTTTATATATACTATGATATATGCATATTCATATTATACCATAAGTACACGTACATCTTTTGGATTTCACGGGCCTTAATTTTCTCTTTGTTTATAGGTTGGTATATATCCAGAGATGGATGGATGGATGGGTGGATCGATGGAGACGAACACTAAGAATATGCGGGTGGTAGGATGGACTCCGAGCCCAAGCCCGTCGAAACCCATTTTATCAAACAATCAGCGTAACCAAGAAACGGGAGGGTTCCAGAAATGCTTCCCCTTCAACATGAGTTCAGGAAGGTCGGCGGTGGCGTCGTTGGAGGTATCAGCAGCAAGCAAAGGCGTGATGCTTACATGGAAGGACTTGTGGGTGTGTGTCCATGCAGCTGCAGCAGCCGGAAAAGGCGAAGGACAGCGAGCCATATTGGAAGGGGTGATGGGCTACGCCGATCCAGGGGAGGTGTTGGCGGTAATGGGTCCTTCTGGTTGTGGCAAATCCACCCTTTTGGATACTTTAGCAGGTATACACATTTATCACACTAATCTCCCCAATTTTCGCTTCCATCACCACAAATTCGCGTTGTTATATTTTCCAATTATGGATAAAAGTTATTTTTATTGTTTGTAAGATCGATCATCTCCATCAAATTAAGTACTTTGAAGAATTAATTAAATTAGGAAATTTTGAAGTCAGATGGTTTTTCCCTACCCCTTTAATTGGTAAATAAAGAGCGGCCATTACGGGGTTCGAACCGGGGACCTATGACTATTATCCACAAGTCCTTTCCGGTGAGCCATTCCGGAATGGTTAGGTGGGTTTTTCCCACCCCGGCCTAACAGATATTACAATTATATTTTATAATCGGTTTTTTCTATCCTATACTTTTAGTACACAGAATAAGATCCTAAATTGGAAAAGATTCTCCATAAAAAAGGCAAACGACCCTAATAATCTAATTAAAAAAAAATTAAACTAATTAAAATTTTTAAAAAAAATTCTGAATTTAGGGTTTAAATTGGAAAGGACTTATTAGTAGTTTCGATTCGAACTCCGGATAACCGCTTTTTATTTACAAAGAAGGATAGAAAAATCGTGTTATAATTTCCAGATACTCAAGCTTGGAAATGCCCTCCTAGCCGTTGAGGAGTTACCAAGACATTTCATTAGTGATTTGTTTTTTATTCTAATCCTAAATATTTATTGTTTACCTTCTCTGCACATTTTTTTTGAAGTTAATAACTATATTAAAAATTTTAAAATATGTCGTTACGTGTTTTTTATGATGACCCTTTCCTTGGATTTCCATCCAAGGTTTACCTTACTCCTTACCACTGGGCCGAGTCGGTCGACGCAAGCCGGTTTATCTGATACGTGGCTCTTGCCGGTTGGATCACGTGCTCGGGGTTTATCGCCAAATGTGGGTTTCTCGTCATCAAAAAAAATTAAAAAAAAAATATCTCTATTTTTTATAATTTTTTAATAATTTCGTACTTATTAATGATAACTATGAAATTGTTAAAAGAAAATGATAAAGCCTAAGTACCTCATTGTTATGATCCTAGTACAGATCCATCAGATTGATAGGAAAGGGAAGGAATTAAGGGAAGAAGGAAGGTTAGGGAAGAGTTTAGAGAGATAGAGATTAGGGTTTAGAGAGGAAGAGAGAGAGGGTTAGAGAGAAAAGGGGTAATTGACATTTTATTATTTCTATGATGTCGCAATTACAACTCATAAGGGGTATTTATACTAACCATATCTCTAATACCCACATATATAATCCCTATATACATGACACTCATCCACTTCTTGGTAATAACCTATCACTTCTTAATTGTGTTTAATTAGAGAAATTATAAATTAAAATAACTAATTGAGTTTTGAGGTGAATAGTTTGCAGGCAATTAAAACTTTGCTAAGAAAATAAATAAATAAATAAAATGGATCTTTTTTGCTAATTAATTAATTTAAAAATGAATTAAAGGTCAAGATCTCTATCCAATAAGCAATTAATTAATTTTATGATGTAATCTCAATGTGTTTATGTAATAGGCTAGCTGCGGTCAATTTATTTTACGTCATAAAGTACGTCCTCGTCGGTTTTGATAGAATCTTTTGATTTGAAAATGAGATACATAATACCCCAGTTGGGGTGGTTCACTGGTGGGAAGTAAGGGGATGTCAGGAGTTCTCGAGTTCGATCTCTACCTATGTCCATTTCTTTGGATGAAAATTTAAAATTTTCAAGGTTTGTCTTGCTCCTGAAAAGGTTGAACCGATCGGCGCAAACCGATTTACCTATATCCGAGGTTTGCCATCAAATGTGGGTTCCTCGACATAAAAAAAAAATGAGATACATAATGAGATGAATTTATTCTATGTTGAGATGCCTACGTAACAATGTACTTCTCATTTCGTTCTTAGAATTAATTAATACTTAGGGCAAGTTTAAAGGGGTGCTTGGGGTGGGATACTAGGAGTTTTTATTAGGGTTGTGTAAAAAAACACGACACGGTTGACACGACACGAAACCGCACCAATACGATACGAAAAAACACGGAACGATATAGATACGACACGGTTATGACACGAAACGATAAAACACAATAATAATCGCGTCGTTTTCGGATCGGGATTTTTCCCTTGTCGGGTATCCGACACGACACGATAATTTTTTTAATTTTTTTTAATATTAACCTGTTGTGATAATAGAAATATAAAAATTGTCATAAAGGAACATAAAGTGCGGTTTGCCCAGTTGGTGAGTGCGGCTTGTATATTTACTTGACTTATCCTGGGGGAGGTCTTTAGTTTGAATCCTGATTGCCACCAATTTTTTTCGTTTTCCCCCCTTTCTAATTAAACTAAAGTAGGCTAGGGTTACAAATCTTCTCGTTGTTCTTCATTCTCGCCGCCGTCGTTCCAATTTTTTATTTCTGCCTTTCGTTTCCCCCTCTTTCTAATTAAACTAAAGTAGGCTAGCGTTACAAATCTTCCAGTTGTTCTTCATTCTCGCCGCCGTCGTTCCAGACTGACCCAGTCTTCTTCCTCCTCCTTCATTCTCACCTTCTCGACGGACGGCTCCTCTTCACTCTCGCCGACGAGATGGAGGGTGGTAGGCGGAGGAGCAACGACTGGGTTCACAAAACCACCATTGGCAGCGCTTAGCCTCGCGCATGGGAGGGCTGTTAGATCCGGGTGGGTGTCGGTGGGGTTGAAACTGGGTGGATGTTGATTGGAAGGAGGGGTTGGACGGAGGGGATGAGGCTCATACCCACCCGTCAAGGCGTCAAACACCATGGGAGCGAGGAGGACGAGGAAACGTCACAACCCAAAGGAGCACATGTGAAAAGGACGATGAACAGTGCAACTCAAAGTTCAGATCTGCCTTAACCCCTTGTGGAACTGAAGGATCCGACGAAGGGGAAGCCATTTTTGGCGGTGATGTCGCCGGAGTTGAGCCCAAGAGTGGTGGATCTGGCCTGAAACGAAATAGAAAAAGGGTTTTATAGTAGGTAGTTGCAGCACCCAAGGGAAAAAAAAGTTATTTTATAATTGTCGTGTCGTGTCATGTTACACGGGTATTCGACACGAAACCGTGTCGTGTTATCGTGTCGGATACCCGGTACTTATCCTGTCGTGTTCGGATCGGCACTTTTTCCCTTATCGGTTTCGTGTTTTTGTCGTGTCGTGTCGTGTCGGATACCCGGTTATGCATAGCCCTAGTTTTTATGAATAAAAAATTGGATGGGGTTCAAGATTCCTCTATATGGATACTAGGGGTAGTATTCTTCCCATTGGCATCAAGAAAGGGCCACGTGTCAACCTGGGAGAGGAGGAATAACGGATGGCTATGATTTTTTGGGTTGGACGGTTGAGATTTAAGTTGTTGGTTGATTTTTTACAAGTAGAAAATGCAATTTTTGACATTGAAAATGTACAAAAAAAAACGAAAAAATACTATATCTATTTTTCTCTACACATAGACATCAATTTTGAATATATTTGATTAAATTTCAAAAAAAATATTTGTTCAAATCCAATTATATGTAATAATACCTTAAAAATATTTTTACTTATATTTCATTAACTTTGATTATTAGTAATAATTATCATTTAAAGAATTTATAATGTTGTTTAAAAAACATAAAATATGTGATATATGGTAATAATTTTCATGATTTATCTACAAATATGGTTATATATGCAGTCACCGAGTTAGTTTATAAATAATATTAATTTATGAATAATATTTTTTTACGATATTTAAATGAATTTTTTTTTATGAATAATATTTTTAAATGAAGTTTATGAATATTATAAATTAATCTACATTATATAAAATGAGTCAAGAGGGGTATAATCGTAAATTGATTTGGTAGAAAATGATAGAAATAATTATGAGAGAGGGGTATAATTGTTAATTGAATTGATAAGAAAAGATGAATTTTGAAATACTAGGGATACTATTGATAAAGTGAGAAAAAATGAGAATGAGAAGCTAGGATGATGTGGCGGAAAGAGATAAATAAAATATTAGTATTTCTAGTATTCATAAAATTGAAATACCAATATAATAAATAAGAAATATGAGTGGATATTCAGAAAGATAAAATTATCGATCAATAATTATTCCATTATTATATAAACACTAATTTAAAATTCCCTTTACTACTTTACGGATTCAATAACTATAGTAAATCGATCTACACAATTTAAAATTTATTTTAATTTGGTGCAACTTCTACAATCCAATTGGCAATACATTTTTGTAACTAATTGTAATTACTACAGGGAGGCTTAATATGAATGCAAGACAAACGGGAGAAATCCTCGTCGATGGGCGGAAGCAATCTCTAGCATATGGAACTTCGGTACGTAAAGGGTTTGCTTTGTACACTCAAAACACATTATAAATGTGTCAAATTTACACATTAATATTGTGCGCATCTTTCATGTAATGTATGTAAAAAAAATTGCTATTAATTTTATCGAATACTGGGTCGAAAAACGTACTCTAATCAGGCATACGTGACACAAGAGGACACACTGATGACCACTTTGACGGTGCAAGAGACAGTCCACTACTCGGCCCAACTGCAACTGCCGAGCAGCATGACCAAGTCCGCCAAAGCCGAGAGGGCTGACGCGGTTATACGAGAGATGGGCTTGCAAGACGCAATGCACACCCGGATTGGTGGGTGGCACTCCAAGGGCATCAGCGGCGGCCAGAAGAGGAGGGTCAGCATCTGCATCGAGATCCTTACCAGGCCAAAGCTCCTCTTCCTCGACGAGCCCACCAGTGGCCTCGACAGTGCTGCCTCCTACCATGTCATGAGCCGCATCGCCAAGTTGGCCCACAAGGACCGAATGACTGTGGTCGCCTCCATACATCAACCCAGCGGGGAAGTCTTCGATCTCTTTCACAACCTCTGCCTCCTTGCTTCCGCCAAACTTGTCTATTTCGGCCCCACTTCTGCAGCAAACGAGGTACACTACCTTAGGCTAAGCATTCGGTCTCTAAGAAGAATATATCATATAAAATCGATCTTTAATTTGTTGCATTGACATCTTTATTTTTTTGTTATTGTTTGTGTTATATAAAGTTGTTTACATCGAGTGGATACCCATGCCCAAGCTTAAGAAACCCTTCGGACCACTACCTTAGAATCATCAACAATGACTTCGATCAGGTACTTAACAACCCGTCCCATTGTATCGATATAGTTTTTAATTTGGGTTGAAAAGACTTTGATTTGAATTTCTTATGTTGTTGTTGTTGTTTGTTTAATCTGTTTTGATGATGATGGTAAATAGGACATTGAACAAGGATTCGAAGACGATATCACCTCCAATGCAGAAGAAGCTGCAAGTGTGCTCACTAAATCATATAAAGCCTCTATCATTTGTCAGCAAGTTGAAAGTCGTGTGTCAGCAATACGTCAACAGGTTACTTGCTTAGATATCTTACATCCAGGATTAATTGAACTGTATATCAATATATGCACTTGATTTGCAATTTTCACTTTGGGGTCGTTTGGTATCGATACTGATATTGATATCAAATTAGGCCAAATTTGATATCTAGATATCAACTGATATCGATATCTGGCTATTACCAAACACAGATATCAGATATCACTTGATATCAAGTGATACATTATGGATACCAAACACTAGATATCGATATCAGTTTAAGTGATATCGATATCTAGCCATACAAAACACTAGATATCAGATATCGGATATCAGCCCCCGATATCTGATATCTAGATATCAATACCAAACGACCCCTTTGTTGTCAAAGTGGAATACGTACGAAAGTTGACTAGAAGATCCATATTAATGTTTTGGTGATTTGTAGGAAAGTGAGGCGTTGCGGGAGAAGAAGGGGGATAGAGCAAGCTCCTTCTCCCAATTCATTGTGTTAACCAAGAGGTCTTTCGTGAATATGAATAGAGACCTTGGCTACTACTGGCTTCGGCTCGCTATCTATGTCGCTCTTTGTTTATGTATTGGTACTATATTCTATGATGTTGGCCACTCTTACGGCTCCATTCAGGTTACCTTTTAATTTGTGTATGAACATATATATATACTGATTGAACACGAATTTGTAGCCATCTCGATCGGTCATTGTGAGTTTTGTTGCAGGCTAGAGCGTCGCTGCTTATGTTCGTAGCAGGTTTCATGACATTCATGGCCATTGGAGGTTTCCCTTCTTTTGTTGAAGAAATCAAGGTATGGTGTAGCTTCTTCTAACTCAATCTCCGGCCTTGATGAATGAATCATTAATGTATGTTATTGATCGAGGAAATTGTTTTTCATTGAATGTCAGCTTTTTCAACGAGAAAGACTCAACGGACACTATGGTGTGGGTGCATATGTTCTAGGAAACTCCTTCTCTTCGATCCCGTACTTGGTCGTTATCTCCCTCTTCCCGGGAGTGATTGCTTACTACCTCGCCGGCCTACAGAGATCGCTCAATCACTTCATCTACTTTGTGTTGATGATTTTCACTTGTATGCTCGTGGTCGAGAGCCTGATGATGATTGTTGCAAGCATCGTGCCTAATTTCCTCATGGGGATCATAACAGGGTCTGGAATACAAGGTGTGATGTTACTTAATGGAGGGTTCTTTCGATTGCCGAGTGACCTCCCGAAGCCCGTCTGGAGGTACCCGATGTACTACATTGCATTCCATAAGTATGCTAACCAAGGACTCTACAAGAACGAGTTTGAAGGGCTCACCTTTCCCAGTAACAGCTTCGGCATGCCGGGTACGGTGACCGGGGATGAGATCTTGAGAAGCATATGGCAAGTCGAAATGGGATATTCGAAATGGGTAGACCTTGCCATACTTCTAGGAATGGCTGTCGCTTATAGGGTCTTGTTCTTGTTGATCGTAAAGGCTACTGAAACGTTTAGAGCTAAGTATCATATATTTTGTGGTCTTAAATCCAAATCCTCTTCCTAACATAACAGAGCATCATTATTAATTGTATCAATATGGATAGGGCCTCGATTATAATTTCAGGCTGTAAGTGTGAAGTTAACCTTTTATGTGTTCCAAAACTATTGATTGGTCGATATAAAAAACTATTGATTGGTCGATATAATCATTTTCATATTTGTCGTCGTATTTTACCGTACAAATCACCGGTCGGAGAAGATCGTCTAGTCCAAAATCACGGTCCATTTTGTAGTATATTTTAACTTTATTGGTTGAAATGACAAGTTGTACAAATCACCAGGTACACCTCCCCAGTGATTGACGATCACTCCGATCAGTGTCTTTTATAGTTTCATCAGCCGCCACACTACTAGACAACAGAGGTCTGGGAGAGGGTGCATATTTCTCAATGCTGCATTTTACTCCGACCATTTACCTCTTTAGCTGTTGTAGTCTAAGATGAGGTAAATCTTCTCTGGTCTGTCTCTGAATTCAAGGAAAGACAATGGTACAAAGCTTCCTTAAGGGGGTGTTTGGTATCCATTACTGATAATCAAAAAGTGGGAATGGGAATGACTGATTCCGAATTTCGTTGTTTGGTAGGCTGAAAGTCGGAATGGGAATGATTACCGGGAATCCTCCCATCCCCAATTTGAGGCTGAATTCATCCCCTCAAAAAAGTAGGGGGATAATTTCATTCCCAATTTTCTAACCCTAAACAAGTTGCCCCCAATTCCTGTTCACCCCCTTCACAGCCTCCGTTCATCCTCCTCCCTCATCCTACCAGCCTCCGGATTTGCCGACGTCGCCGCCACCGCCGCCGTTCAGATTTGCCGAGGTTGCCGCTCCGTCCATCCTCTCTCTCTCTCTCTCTCCCCCCCCCCCCCCCTCCCTCCCCCTCATGTCTTCATTTATACCGACGGTTGCCGCTGCTCCTCCATGGCTCCACCGATCGAGAGCTCCGACCGCCGGCGCTGCTCCTCCATCGATCGAAAGCCCTGAAGAAGGTTGCTCTCGATCTACTCCCCCTATCGAGTCCTATCCTCCGGCTCTCCAAATCTGGTACCTAGCCGCCATCGTCCTCTCCCCGTCGTCGCCCTCCTCTCGCCATCGTTGCCGTCCTCTCCTGCTACCCAGAGCGCCATCGCCGATTCGCCGCCCTCTTCCCGTCATCGCCTCTCCAGAACACCTTGTTGCCGGCCTGCTTCCGTCCCGCCCCCAACCCCCCACCTCGACCTTCCCCGACCACACTAGGGTTTCAAATCCCCAAATCTGGAATCTGGGAGCAGATTTGATGAATTTTTGGAATGGGAATGGTTGAATTTGTGTAATTTGATGCTAATTTTGAGTTAATTGAGAAATAGAATCGGTTCTCTTCATAAATTTTGGTGGATTAATTTTGTATATTTTTAGGTTGAATTTGAAAAATTTTTATTCCGACATTATACCAAACAACATCCTTCAGTAATGACTGATTCCGAATTTTGATTCTCATTCCCATTCCGATTCTCATTCCGATTACTACATTTATACCAAACGGGGCCTTAATGTACTCCCTCCGTTTCCTATTAAATGACTTTTTCAAGTCATGCACGTAGTTTTAGAACGATAAAAACTATATTAAATATTAATATTTTAATAATATTTTTTTTCATAATATTATACTTACCACCAATAAGTATGAGATTATCGAAAAAAATATTTTAAAAAATCATTATTTCATATAGTTTTTCACACCTTAAAAAACGTGCATTAATAGTAAAAAGTCACTTAAAAGGAACGGGGAGGGAGTAGTAAAAAGCTTGAAACCATATTCTCAAAATAATGTCTTCCACATCCAGGAAAGGAAAAGGGTTTAAATAGTCTTCTGAAGGTACTTGCCCACGTCTGACACAATTTTGCTCTTCCCAAACATTTCTTTCCCCGACAAACTTAACAGATTAATCAATTGTTTCTTTTCCCGGACCAGTTCGTGTACAAAAAAAAAAAAAAATTACTAGCACTAATCCTGTAAAATTAAAATGAAAACATATGAAGTGAAAAAGACTCATAACACATCAGCTACACCATCTACAAAACCTAATACAAATAATTAATTAGAACACCAGTTCTATTCACAAGATCAGGAGATCACAGTCCAGGAGGGACATGGTGTCCTTTGTCTTGTCAAGCAGGACAGAAACCACCTCTGAAATGCTTCCGATGCTTGCTCATTTCTCCTTCGTCTTCCAAATTTGACAAGCTATTTATCTTCCCCTGTCACGAGTTACTGAAACAATTGGAAACTCTGAGGAGGTCTGCAAGATGAACAACACTAGACTTCACAGCTTCCGCATTTGGTGATACCAAATGTGGAAGTTCTGGTAGGCAAACAGGCATGCATTGGTCACGATCCTCAGAAGGATGGAACAGGTAGAGGACTGCCCGGCAGAATATGAACCTAACACAATATGAATCACCATATGAGTATATGTACGGAAATTGCAAAATTGCAAGTAATCATGCATGTAATTCTGATAGCAAATACACATGTATCTAATGACTGGCACAATAATCTTGTATAGTGGTATATTAGCTATTTTCCATCTTTTTTTCCTGATGAAATCTATTTTTCATCTCAAATGTAAATTATACTTTCTTACCTACTGGATCTTTTGATGCTCTCTAGAATGAAAAGCATGATGATATACCTAAGCAATGCTGAAATTTGCTCTACATTTATCTCTTAAATTGATAATACTCTATCTTAAATGGTTCCTAAGAAACAAAACCGCTGATTGTGTGATATTACGCTGTCTCATCTGCTGACGAATATAGACAAAGATTGTCTCATCAGTAGCGTTGGCACATGTACCTAAGAATAAGCCGGCGCAGAATTGGATCAGAAAGAACTTGAGCCCAAACAGAGTCAAGGCTCCTTGATGTACATAGTATAACTTCCCACTTGGAGAATGAGTTGGATAATATGTTTTCAGCCTCTTCATAAACATCCTGTCAAGCACAAAAGTGGGGAAATGTTCATAAGAGAAGAAGAAAATGGGGATTCTGGATTTTACTCCTAACAAATTTACAACTGTGTGAACATCTCACCATTTCACCATCTTCAAAGGAGATTCCAACCAACTTACAAAAAGCCATTATAGGGGCAGTTAAGAAATAAGTGAACTGACTTCCTCCTTGATTCAAGTCAGGTGGGCTCTTAAAGGATGGTCTAAGAGGGGAAAGTAGCAATGCAACTGGCTCCCCCCTCTCTGCACCATGAAGAACCTATGAAACATAACAAAAATATGAAACCGAAGGGTCAACTAAGGTCTTACGGATACAGAACAACAAAAGACTAATCTGCTCTAATGATGCATTATTGGATTGTATATTATTTTTAAATTTTCTTATACAGCTGTTACGACACAAGATTATTCATATTATGAATAATTCTAACAGTACAAATATTAACAAACCTGCCTTGAAAGCATGGCTTGTGTCACTGTCGATGATCAAGAAGAGCGGTCTTCTAGTGAAGGGGATCAAATCACCAGGGTACAGGTTATTTAAACCTGAAATTCCCAACCAAGAAGCTTAGAGAGTTTCGGAGTCAATAAGAAAGTTAATGTCTTTAAAATACATAAAAATAAAAACAACAGCCACCAAGACATCAGATCACAAAGCCGCAACACATCCCCCAACATCCCTTCACAAAGACTAAAATTCAACATCTGCAAATTAAATTAATGGGATAGCCAGATAACATCATTGCCAACCTTCAGTAGCCGGTGGACCCAAGGACAGAGAGTTCTCATAGTAACTGCTCAAGTATCCCTTTTTCCCATCATGAACTTCTGCAGAGTTCTGTTTGTAAGGGGCCTGAGGTGCAACTTCAGTTTTCGAAGGCTTTTTAAATCTTCCAGAACTTTCCCCTTGCAAACGAGTAGAAAAGTCACCTGAATGCACAACTACGAGTTCAGCACGATTTAAACACAATGTATTAAACTGATATCCATGTTGTTAATTTTAAAAAGTGAATTACCGGAACATGACAAATATATCAACATGATGGTTTCTGGAGGAAGTTCCTCACATATTGTAGAAATAACCTGCCAAAACAAGATGAAATCATCAAAAAAGCTGGACAACCAAAATTCTTGGAGATGAAGTGTGAGTAAAGATGTCATGGTTCTAGGAACCACCGGTCCCAGTTCTTTGGGAGGGAGAACCAGAACCAGAAGTGAAACCTTCAGTTTCCAAATACCACAGGGAAAGAGGCACTCATTCCTGGTTCCAGGGGAACCACAACCATGGATCCCCTAGAATCAGCGGTTCCAAGCGTTTTAAATAAAATGTTACTCTTAAAAAAAAACTAATTATATTATGAAAAAAATACTCCATTAAATAAAGGGATTGTATCAGTTTCCCACATGCTAAGTATCCTCTGAGGGTTTGAGGAATAAAATCCGACATAGTTCTCTTAACTATTTTGGACCCTACTTACCAAACTCTATTAGACCCCCAAAGTAACAACAACTTTAAATTTCAACAATCAGAGGTTCAGACTGTCGATTTGAACATCCAGGGTCCTCGTTTTTTGGGAAGAAGAACAGGAACCTGAACAGGTGAACCATAAAATGGGATTCGGTTCTCAGTTCAGCTCGGAACCCCCAGTGGTTCGAGCCGACGGTTATCCCGGAACTGTGAACCATTCAAGGAGTGAAAAACAATGATGCCACTAGCCCATATGCATGTAGATACCATCATATGCGGAATAAAATACAGCTTCACTCAGGCCATAAGCATGTCCCGTGAGAACTACATGGTGCCACGGTTAGCTATATTAATAAATTGAATCAAGCAAATATGTGGAGCAGGCCAGGATTAGCTGAATTGGCTTGTTTCAGGAGGTAGTTATCACAAGTTCACAACCCAGCCCTTCAACCTCCAACCTTCATGTAGTAAAGGCTACATTCCCACGAGACCAATAGAAATTCATATCAGGAAAACAGTAATACTCACCGCAAGGAAGTATGTCACCGTTGGTCGATAAAGAATAGCTTTCCTGGGATTTGGAGGTAAGGTTGGATCAGTCCACTCAACAGACAAGTTCATGCTGATTAATTCAGAAGCACCAGAATAATCGTGCATACGACCATTCTCATTTGATTCAACCTGATGCTTCTGGTAGAGAGATCCACTCGGTTCCCATTCCAAACATTGTAGCATCCGGTATGTATCCAAAGTCACTTCTGCATACTTCACCTGAAAAGAATGATATACAGGTATTGAATTTTGAATCATAAACACAAGGAAACTTCTTCAAAGAAAATGTAACTTCCAAATACTATGAAAGATGAAGTGAAGGAAACTTCTTCAAAGAAAATGTAACTTCCAAATACTATGAAAGATGAAGTGCTGTACCAACTATCATATGAAAAAATTATTAACACTACCTCATTGCGATGGTAACCAGTCAGTACCACATCCCGCAGCTTGCAGAGTTTCTTTGCATGAAAGCGGGCCAGATATGTTGAGGAGTCAGGATGAGTATCAAACATAGCACAATATCTCAGCGGCCGAGTATTTGCTGGGGGTGAATCTATTTTTATGAAGTGGCTAATTTCTTGAACCACTTTCTTCCATTCCTTAAAGTTACTTTCCTAATAGACAAACATTTGATTTAGCCAAGGAAGATTGAGAAGAGAAAACTAGCAAAATCAATCTATTTACAGCTAGTATCCACTTTGGAATGGAAAGTTATGGTGTTTTCACATTAAAGTGTTTTTGAAAATCCAGTCATACTCTGGAGAAGACAGCAAGCAAATCAAGTAACAACAAGAAAAACGGAAGCCCACAACAACAGAAGGTAAGGTAATGGTTCTGCAAGAATATTCAGAGAATTCGACAGTATAATAGGATCAATATTTATTGTAATCTAAATCTGATGCTGATGTTTGTGTGCCATAAAAAATGCTATCATATTGCATCAATGTAGCTCATATAACAACAAAACAAAGGCACAGGGAATACACAGCATAATATGACAAAAAGAAGGGTGACATTTAATGCACAACACGAACAATCATACACGGTATTCATGCAGAACTATCCGCTCTGGTTACAGATGAGGAATAACATGCATTTTATCTAGTGCAATACTTCCATGCCAGCTGTGTGACAGTTGTTACAACTCATAAATTACAACTGCAAAACTATAATTAAAGCTCCATAAGCTTGCTAGTTGCTCCTGCCATAATTTTAGCCTAATCACAATCCAAATGTTCAACATAAAACCTACAATCCCACACCACTGGCATTCTAATTTTACCCTATGTGGGATTCCCACTCTCAAGAACCCAAATTATCAAGAACATTGCCAGAACACGACAAATTCTAACATACAGAGAACCTTTTCCCATTTAGGAGAGTGAGTTTGCCCAAGGCTGCAGCCTTGGGCCATAAAAAAGCATGAAGTTAAAGTTTACATAATCTAGCATCTATGGGTGCTCAAAAAAAATATACATGGGACCTTCTACCGAAAAAAAAAAAAGCATCTATGTGTCCTTACGAGTTACGAATAATGATATCAGAGTTCAACTTCTAAAAACATTACATACAAGACTGCAGTTGCATACACAAATTCAGAAACCTCCTAAGATGTTTTTTTATTATTATTAATTACCAATCTCAAAAGCAAGAATAACACAAGTTAGTTGAAGAAAAGCAGGGGTTGACCTCGGCATCTAGTGGTAAAGAGACCACATAAATATAAAATATTTCAGGCCGATTCAAAAGCAATCCACTGATAAGCTAGGGGAGTTTAAAAATCCATATGGCACCATCACTTGTAATCAACTTCTATTTATACAATCAGCTACTCCGGCTATGGAAATGGTTGGAAAAATAGTCAGATGACGCCTGTAGGTAGACTTTCTGACAAGCTCTTAGCAAATGATCTCTAAAGAGCTAGTTATATCTATCCTCATCCCTGGCCATTTGTGTAAAAAGTTCACACTTACTAAAAATTCACACCTAACATCCCAATCTTAGCGACCTACTAGATGATGAATTTAGAACAGGTTCATATAATCGATCAAAACAGAATCCAATGCATAGAGGAAACTTTACCCGAAAAGTGGCCTTACAATCTTCGACGAGAGCCTTGAATTTGTCAATGAGAAGGCGGACCATCTCCCTCCGATTCAACAGCAGCGAGACCAGCAAAAACCTAGCATAAAACCTCAACTCTTTGAACCTGACACTCAGAACCTTCACCGACCCATGGAAATAGCCTCTATGTAAAATCGCCTCATGGAAAACGTACGATTCGAGCAAAAACCTAGCTTCGCTTGTCCTCATATACTGACTGAAGTAGATCTGACCAATCCGAGATGCGATTTCGCCTATCTCCCACCTCTGGAGCCCAATTTCCACCAGCTTCGCCCTGTTCTTCTGTTGAAACTTCCACACATCCATATACGCCTTGAACAGCTCGTGGTAATCGTGCTCGCTAGCAACGAAAGCGCCTGCGCCGCGGGCCGCGTATGCCGGAGCGTCCCGAACCCTAGCAAACATCTTGTCAGCGCTCTCCACCAGCGCTCGGAACTTCTTCGGCGGATCATCGGACTCCATCGCCGCCGACCTTCAACTCCGCAACCACCACCCCCAATCTCCGGCGTTCATCTGAAGAAGAGGAAAAGAGCACACACGCCGTTTGTTACTTATACTGACAGGCGACAGCGGTTCTCTCTCTCCCCCCTTCCCCAATTGTTTATGGTGAAACAGAGAATGGGAATCACAGTTTGTCAGTTTGCAGCGTTGGAGAGAGGGGGTTTGGTGAGGTGGTGAGCTGTTGGAGTCTGGCGGGTTTTGCGCTGCGTGCACTTTCGGGTACGGAAATAAACGAACCCCAGGGAATAATTGTATGTGGCCGATGTCTAGCTGGGTCTCTAGCTGCTTCAATCTTGGCCGTTGGTTGAGCACTTGAGCTTCCTATATCGATCGTACGTCCTGAATTGAATGAGCTTGACTATAAGAAAAAAGAGGAAATGGTACTGACTAGATCAAAATACGGGCCTATTTGCAAAACTAGATTGGTAGGCTAAAAAATGGGTCAAAATGACCCCTATACCCCAAGCAAAAAAAAGGCCCGGTTATTTGGAACTATTCATGACCGGATGTAGAAGGTAACCTGTGCGGGAGTGAAAATTGCGACAGAAAATCGAGGGAGGAGACGGGGCAAATAAGGGGAACTCCAGCGAGACAAGCCGGGGTTGCGTCGGACGGCGGTGGGTGAGGGTGAGGCGGCGACGACACAGCCTCGTGGGCCCCGCCTAGGACGAAGCGCTCCGGCTTCTGGGAATCAACAGGCTCGGATTTGAGGCTCGGTGGGCGGTTTCCGGCGGGTTTGGCGACGGATGCTATTGGTTTGCAGGGCGGGGTGTGATTTTGGGACGGTGCAAGCGGCGGTGGAGGCGACGTCGGAGGGAGGAGAGAGGCATGTGATACATAGGAGGGGGTGTATGAGGAGACGGTGAGAGTTGGGTTTGAGAAGAAGAATTTGGTGTTGGTCGGGGACGAAATGGGAAAGACGGTGATCACTGCCTCGTTGAACATCGGCGTTATGGGTATCACCACTTACAACACTGCTACTGTCGGTGAGTCCTCTTATGATCTGAATTCTGATCTGATGGATTTGCTTTTTCTACTTAGAAGAATCAGTTGATATGAATTTAATTAGGAATTTATTATATTAGATTGTTTGGTGTGGATTTGTATGATTGATGAATTGGTAGGGGGTGGTTGGAGATGGATTCATGGCTAGCGGCATCACAATCGAGAACACTGCAAGCGCTGGGGCGCACCAGGCAATGGCATTCCGGTCAGGCAACGATCTCTCTTTGATAGAAAACTGCGATCTCTATCATCTTCGCAGATCCATCGGTTCACGAGCTTGGGAAGTTAGTATGATGCTGGCTGCCAGTGATGATCAGAGCTCTGTTGGGGATTGGAATCCAGATGCACACCAATGTCGTTGACAAGCTGCCTTATATGAGTCGTATGCCTTCTCTCTTTCTAATAGCATGTTTTTTCGCAGCATAGGAACCCTAATTTTGGAGGATTATGCTTGTGGAATCCTGATCATGATATTGAAGGGACCTATACTAGGCTTCTTGTAATACATAATGGAACACTAGGATTGTCAGCTAATTCCGCAATTGGGAGAATGATGCGAATGGAACTGTTGAAACGGATTTGTTAGAAACCTGTCATCCTTTTCACAAGACGGGAAAGAGCGTCCAAGGTTGAATGGAAGAATTCAAAGACACTTTTCGTGTTGTTCCCCAATCTTGTACACACAAGAATGCAAGATGATCTATATCATTTATAAATGAAGCATGTTGTTTTATATTTGCATCTGTTGGTGTAACATTTATGTCCTGCAAAAAGCTTTGTTGCTAGTATTGTCAAAGCTAGATGTATATGCTATGGTGTTATAGCTTTTTTTCAACAAGGTGTATCATGATTCTTTGTGTTTTGTATATAATTATATATGTTTCAGCTTATCTGTTTATATTTTCTAAATTACTATGATTCTGATTTTTTTCTTCTTAATTTTCACATGTCAGCTTCGACCTAATTTTGCTGATGCTTGGTCCAACTTGGCCGGTGCATACATGCGGAAAGGAAGATTAAGTGAGGTTGCACAATGCTGCCGACAAGCTCTTTCCTGGAGTCCTCTTTTGGTTAGATCCTTGCTTCTTACGGTCATTGCTTAACATTTTATGTATATTTTTTTGCATAAAAGATCATATATGTGAAATATGAGTTCAAAGTTTATTACTTAAAACTTAAGGGTATCTCTGAAACATGATTGTTGGCGATTT
This sequence comes from Persicaria tinctoria, assembly GCA_037127255.1. Classification (NCBI taxonomy): domain Eukaryota; kingdom Viridiplantae; phylum Streptophyta; class Magnoliopsida; order Caryophyllales; family Polygonaceae; genus Persicaria; species Persicaria tinctoria. The sequence goes on along the minus strand of JBANSL010000004.1, from coordinate 21,596,645 downwards.
ATGCAGGTTGATGCACATAGCAATCTTGGGAATTTAATGAAAGCACAAGGATTGATGCAAGAAGTAAGTTTATGACTAGATGATGTTAACCTTTTTCTTTCTACTTCCTTTCAACCTTACTAAATACGCAATTAAATAAATTTTTAAAAAGCAACTAAATGTGCTTGTTACAGTGGTTGGATGGAACTGGAAAGTGTAAACTTCCTTGTTCTAAAATTTAGAGTCAGGGTTACTACTGAAGTTTTGTTTATTCCCATTATCCCATACTTGGTAACAATTGGCGCCTTTATTCTTACCAGCCCCATGCCTTTACATACATCCTAGATATATATAATGACATATTGTTTTGAAACTTAACTTATAGCTTAATAAAATCCCCCCCCCCCCCCTCCCTAGGCATTCACTGAACGAAAGGGGTAATAGCATATTTGAAAGCTCTGTTGTTTCTTATTTACATTTGTTATTGTTGTTGTTGTCATTGTTATCACCTGAAGGGATTAAAAGTTGTAGAGGAAGATATTCGGCTGTTGGAGGCACCTAGTTTTTTTGTTCCTTGGTTTGGACAATATTAAAATACTTTTGTTTACTTATTTTGTATCTATGTGGTGATCATCATTTTTTCTTAGGGTGCCTTTAGACAAATATGAAATATCCCTGCTCAGTAATGTCTCAAACCCAACAAGAGTGGACCTGAAATGCGGATTATTCTAATTCTTAATTTTGCTTGTGGAGGATCGTATTGAAAGAGATGTTGAGCCGTCTAATGAGTATTTGTAAATAGCCTATTAGCTCAATTGGTAGAGCATTGTGTATGCACACAAAGATGTGAGTTCGACTCTCACATAGGCTAATGCGGAGTATGTGTTCATATCTCTCTGGACTTATACGATTGAAAATGGTAGGAAATATATACACTAGTGGTAGGACAAATTTGTGAATCTGGTAGGAAAAATTCATAGGCTTATAAAATTATGAATCTGGTAGGAAATATACACTACTGGTAGGACAAACTTGTGAACCTGGTAGGATAATTTATTTTTTTTTGTGTTCTCTTCATCTTTTTGGCTGTTAAAGTGAAAATAGTTTGGAATTAAAAGGATGAACTAGCTAGTACATTATTTTCAAAAGGATGGATTACTACATTCTTTCTCCCAGAAAGCCTGCAACTCAGCTTTGATTTTTTTACCATCAAACGAGTGTTTTACTTCACTAGATTACTTCACTAGATTATTTCTCACATAGGCTAATGCGGAGTATGTGTTCATATCTCTCTAGACTTATACGATTATGAACATAGTAAGACATATGTACACTAGTGGCAGGACAAATTTGTGAATCTGGTAAGATAAATTTATGAATTATGAATATCTCTGAACTTATAAAATTATGAACCTGGTAGGAAATATATAAACTAGTGATAGGACAAATTTGTGAACTTGGTAGGATACATATACGATATTGGTATGATAATAATGTAATCACCAAAATTCCTAAGTGTAGAATTAAGTAAAAAAATACCAGGAAACTTGAAAACTCATGGTAGGATAGATGAAAACTAATGGTAGGAGAAAATAACGATATTGGTAGGATTAGAATGGAAACCCAGTAATTCATGTATAACTTGACACTAATGGTAGGATAGAGACACACTAATGGTACGATATATTTATACTATTGGAAAAATGTAAATGCATAATTGACTTTACTAAAAAAATGAATGATCATGAATCTCGGAAAAGCAAAAGGAGAAGGCAGGCTCCACATGCAGAAACTGGAGTTATATGAACCACATATGCAAAAGCTATACATGGATATATCATGTGTGATGATGAATCTCAAGCTATGGTCCCTATCCTCGATAAAGTTAGTGTTGCACTAAAAGACAAGATCCAAGTAGTAGAGATTGACACTCAGAAGTACCCAATCATCGCTGACAAGTTCATGATTATCATTTGGAGAAAGAAAATTGAGTAAAACCTAATCTTCGAAAAGAAAAGGGGGAAAGTGAGACAGTGGAAAAGAAAATGGAGAATTGTCCCTACCAGATTCACAAATGTATCCTACCACTAATGTATATATTTCTTACCAGGTTCATAATTATACAAGTCTTGAGAGATTTATGAATTCGTCTTATCATGTTCACAGATTTGTCCTACCACCAGTGTATATATTTCCTGTCATGTTCATAATCGTATAAGTTCAGAGAGATTTATGAATTTGTCCTAACATGTTCATAAATTTGTCCTACCATTAGTATATATATTTTCTGCCAGGTTCATAATTGTATAAGTCCAGAGAGATTCATGAACACATACTCCGTATTAGCCTATGTGAGAGTCGAACTCACATCTTTGTGTGCAAACACAATGCTCTACCAATTGAGCTAATAGACTATTTTCAATGGGTCCTTATGATCGTCTAGCCATCAAAAAGTGATAATTTTGCAGGAAGCAAAAATAGCGCTTGAATTTGTAATCTTAATTTGCAAGTTATGCAATTGATCAAAAAGAGAGAGTATAAATTACGAACTCTCTGCAACTGGTCTCGTGAAACCGTCATCTTGGGGTAGTTCTGTTATAAGAAAAAGGAACAACTACAAAGGATATGTACAAGATCAGTTACCCATCGTTGCCGCTGCCACTGGACAAACTTCTTGCACTTTTTCAAATATGAAAGGACAGTTGTACACTATTGTTAGGACGGAAATATTCTATTGGTAGGATGGGGATTGTATTGTTTCCTGGGATGAACGGGCAAATTTTCCCCTGTTCTTTCCGCTTCTCTTCTACTCTGCCTCACTTTTTGCAGAGCATGTTATGGTGTTTCAGATCATCCTCTCAAGCTTATATATGTTCTTGGGGGACACCCATCAATGTAATCATTGCATTTTCCCCTTATAAATGCTCCCCCATTTCCCCAAAGGAAGAACCCTGTTTTGGCGCCAAAACTGCACTAACAGCCCGCCAAATCAGCTACAGTGAATCCCCTCCAGATTCTCTCTAAAATATCTCAAGGTATGGAAAGACAGGTTTAGCATATTGGTAGGACCAATTCATTCTATTGGTAAGATTGACAGTGTACAGTTTTCTGAAATGAACAGATGATGCCTTTTGGTGCCACATGTCACTAACAACTACTGATAGCTACACTGTCCTTCCCCTTCACCTGCAACTCCCCCATCCGGTTGCCATTTTTATTTGCAAAATTAGACTACTTTCTACCCCTAGCCAAAAAACAAAGTACATGTCTAGTTATGCAAACATTTTTTTTTGTCTAGTTATGCAAATCGGCCAAGAAAAAAATTCATATGGGCCTGCTCCATGGAGACCCGGGACCGTGGTCCGTTGACTACTGAAGATATTTCTAAAGAAGGGGAAAATAGGAAGAGCTTTAAAAAAAATCTATGTATTTCTTAGCTCCAACTCTAACGACTTTTCTATTTTACATCTTTACACTATAAGAAATGGGTAAAAAAAGGATATAATGGATGGTTGATGTAGAATAGGGGTGTCAAGGTGAAGGGTAAGCATTAAATTTTTACATAGGAATGAGTAAAACATTAAATTATAGATTACCCCTCTTTCTCTAAATTTATAGATTTTTTCCATCTCTCCTTTCATTTCTCTATTTTATAAATGGGTTTGCAAAAACGGTTGGGTGAAAAAATTACTTTTTCTCTAAAACTTCCCCTTTTTTCTATTTTACAAATGTTGTTGTGCTTACTCTAAGAGCAAGCCCAACAACTTTGCTAAAAATCTCTAAAATAGAGATGAAAATGTCAAAATATCTATAAAAAAAAATTCACTGAAACTCTAGCAACTTCTCTATTTTACAGATTTTTACATTTATTATACACTATAATAAATAAATTCATTTATTAAAGATGTTTAATTCTACATTTCTAAAAAATTCTTTTAAACTTAATTATAATATTTAGCCTCACATTTCTATCAATATTTTAAACGTATTTTCTAACATTTTTTTACTTAATTATAACATTATATGCCAACATTTAAACTTCATTAACGTGATGCTAATATTTTTTACTTAATTCTAACATTACTAACATTTAAACTTAATTTCTAACATTTTGTACTTAATTATGACATTACTTCACTTAATTCTAACAGTTCTAACATTTACTTAACTAAATTGTTACAATTTTAACATTTAAACTTTACTTAATTCTAACAAGTTAAACTTCATTGACGTGAATGATTATATATACTAACATTTCTAACATTTAAACTTCTAAATACTTCCCATTTGTTATAAATAGAACAAATCTATTCATTCTTTGTCACACTTTTATGTATATCTTACTATTTCGTAATTTTCTTCCTCTCTTAACAATGTCTTTTCATATGGATAGACGTTCCATATATAAGTAGCCGCTATTTAGTTGATACATCCATGAACGATGATGAAGATATAGATAACGATTATGAAGAAGACATATTACTTCTTCAGATAGAAGAAGAATGTATTTCCAACAACCAATCAGGATGTCAATGTGGTTCTATTATAGGTCATGTTACTATTGATCGTGATCTCATTGGTGGTCATGAATGGCTTTATCAAGACTATTTTGCGGACCCTCCAAAATACTGGTCTCGGTATTTTAGAAGGAGGTTCCAAATGAAGCATCCATGATGCTATTGTTGGACAAGATATGTATTTTGTTCAAAAGCGGAATGCCGTTGGGAGACTTGGTTTGTCGTCACTTTAAAAGGTAACAACTGCTTTCGAATGCTTGTTTATGGTGTTCCGGCCGATTATACATATGAGTATGTGCAGACTGGTGAGAGCACAACAATATAAATTCTAAAAAGGTTTGTCGTTTCAGTTGGTTAAGTATATGGGAAGGAGTACTTGAGGTGACGAAACGTAGATGATGTTGCATGAGTACTTGCAGTTGATGAAGAGCATGGCTTTCATAGGATGTTAGGTAGCATTGATTGTATGCACTGGACATGGAAAAATTGTCCAACTGCTTGGCATGGTCAGTGAACTGGTCATATTCATGAACTCACTATTATTTTAGAAGTGGTAGCTCCATATGATCTTTGGATATATATGGAATGCGTTTTTTGGATTATCGGGGTCTCTCAATGACATTAACGTGTTAGAGCGCTCTTTTGCATTTTGCCATTGTGAGGAATCCAACAAGGTTTTGGGATAATGATGTCCTAAAACATATTATGATGGCGTGCATAATCATGCATAATATGATTGTCGAAGATGAGCGTGAAGAGTATGATCTATATCGTCGAACAAAACATTCCCATAGAAAAACGATAGAACATAGCGAAATGGTAATTGTCCATTATACACAACATAGCGAAATGACAAAAATCAAACTTCAAGTTCATATAGAAAAACAATAGAACATTATAGTTCATATAAAAATAAAGAGACTACTCGTTTCCGCTCCCACCAACCCTTTTTCCAAGATTTCCCTTTGTAGACTCGACAAGTATTCGGCTTGAATAGGCGGCAACTGACTGATATCCATGGCCATTATTTTAACATCCTCACTTTGAGATTGAAGTTCATATTCCTTCTCTCTAAGAGTAACTTATTTTTACTCATTAGCAAGCAAACTCTTGAGGTGTTCTGACTTGATCCGGTCATTCTCTAATCTCCTTTCCCTCAATTCTTCCAGCTCAACGTGGATTTTAGAAGCTATGTTAGCACTCTCACCAAGTTTTACTTTCTTGTTCACTTCTGTAGCCGCTTTTCTCCCAACCGGTCGCTTCAAACTTTCTGGTTGTGGAGGACATTCTTCGTCTTCTTCTAAATTTATAGAATCTGTGTTTTTAGTAGATGAACCCTTGCACTTTCTCTTCCCAATAATTTGTTGATGTTTATCCATCCATTTTTGTTGGAACCTCATAATTGTCCAACAATGGTCTAGCCGAAATGCACGACCTTTAACTTTGTTGAACATTTGTTTTGCCTCCAATAACTATTTCCAGAGGCATTGATAAAAAAAAAAACAAGTGCATTCATATAATTAGTGACTAGTGCATTTCAAAAACACTAAAGAATAATATGTAGAAATAAGGGTGTACCTTATCTTCTTCGGTGCAACCACTTCGACACAAGTGTTGCACTTGATTGTAGTGTTCACTAAACTTACTCACGGTGATGTTGATTGTTGTCTAACGCCTAGTCAATGATCACTCTGATAACTTACCCATGTCTTGTTCACATCAAAGTACCGAGTGACTCTTTTCCAGAATTGGCTCTTCTTTTGGTCAAATCCTTCGACCGAGTCAAATCTCACATTTAGCCATGCGGATACAAGTAACTTGTCTTCGTTGATGGTAAAGTTGGCCGATCTTGCATATTTTTTTTAGGTCTTTGGCTTGTAGAGGCAATATTTGTTGCTTCATCAACTTTGACGTCAGTTTCTTCAGAGGTGGAACCGCTAGCAGGATATTGACTCAATGAAATATCAAATTGGAAAGGAGAATTATTGAGGGGTGATCCACTAGTTAGAAGCTCTGTGAAATTCATCTACAAATGAAGAAGGAACAACCAATTTAATCCAGCAAGAAAGTGGCAAGAAATCAGATTCCACGATGAAAAAATTCAACAATAATGCTTCAAAATCCATGATGAAAAACAACACCAATCTCAGCAAGAAATTCAGAAACAACAACCCAAAAAACAACAAGAAATCAAATCAAAAAAGGCTTCAAATTCCATCTAAAAATTCAGCAAGAAATCAGGGAGGAGTGCACATTGAATTTTACATATCAATTCTCTTGCTGTAATTTGTAGATTTTTTTCCCTGTTTCCATCCCTCTCTATTTTGCAGATATGTTTGGAGAATCTATTGGGGAGAAAAAATGGTATTTTTCTCTAAAATCCTCCATTTTTCTCTATTTTAGCACAATTGTTAGGCTTGCTTAGAACCAACAATAACCAACAGCAATTCAGCAACAATATTAGGCACGAACAACCCCAATTCGACTCCAAACGGGAAACAAACTCTAGCCAAAATAAATGACAAATTTCATGTGTTTAAGGGAGTCAATAGGTTGCGATAATCAGGTAAAACTCAAGGCTTTTTTTTTTATTGACGGTCCTACAACAACTCATCAAAATTAAGAACAAGACCACCACTATCGAAGAAAACAACTTAATCAATAATTCAATAGCAACAAGAACTCAACAAAACTCGGATTTTAGCAATAGGAATGAGCAGAAACATGTAATATCACAGGCTAATAATCCAACAAATTTTGCAAGATCTATAAATGATGATATCTTAATCTTCTCTAAAACTTTATAAAAATATAAGCATAGTCTTGAAGATATAACTCACCATGGAATTACCATCCATAGGGATGATCCAATAGTACAAAAATCGCAATAGAAACCCTTTTTTTTTTTACAACACGAACCCCGGTTTTTGGTGCGATATTAATAGCAGTACTATTTGCGATTTAAGGCAATTTTTTTAAAACCGATCTATATGGCACATAGATACCCGTTATCTGATTTTAAATAATCAATCTCTAAATTGATACCATAATTTTTTTAAATAAAAAACCCAAATAACGGTTATTAATAATCGATATCTGGATTTATATATATATATATATATATATATATATATAATGGAAAAAAATGCATCAATCATGGAATTATCTCTTAAAACGGAAAAAAAAATGAATAGGATCAAAGATTAAAGTTGGATAAATATTGCTACAAGAGCATATCTTAGAGAAGATAGAAAAAACTCTTAATTGAAATAAAAGATAAAAAGCAACTAAAAAGATTTTTATGATGTCTTACCAATTCATCTGTTTTTAAAGGATTTATCCAAACTATATATAAGACCATTATAAGCTAAATTAAATAAAGAAAAGTTTGTAATTGGACTAATCCAAACACAAGGATAATTCAAGAACTGAAACGACGTTGTGTGAATCTAGCTTTATTAACTTTGCCAAATGGAGATGCATGATAAACTAGTTCTTGAATACGATGCTAACGATTATGCTTGGCGTGATGTTTTAAATATGAAGCAAGATAATAAACTTTGTAGGTGGAGTGAAAATTTCAACTAATCTAAATGCAATTACACTATTATGGAGAAAGAGATTCTTGTTGTCTACAAAGAAATTCAAAATTTTATTATCTTCTAAGCTTCCAAACCTTTCACATTCAAATTTTATTGTAATGGAATATAGGGTTTTACAAATATATAACAACCTTGATCATATGAAAGCGCATGAGAGGCTCTTATTTTGTCAATTAGCCCTTAACCAATTCATATTTATTGTTGAACATGTGTAAGGATAGAAAAATTCTCTAGTAAATAATTTAACAAGAGAATTAATAGACGACATCATCCAACTACAAGACTAAGGGAGGTATATATCCTTCAGTAAAAAATCGATCTCCACTAGGAAAGGTTACCCATCCTAATTTATTTATTTATGAAACACTAGGAATTAGGTCGCGAAAAAGAAATTCGACATGGACTTCTTAATGGAAGACACATGATGGTTTGAATATTTCTTATATTAGAAATAATTATGACATTATTATAATTACCAAATAATATCCGGGAGATAGTTGTACAAAAATAGAAGTTCAGAGACTTTCTACAATTTTCTATGAAGTTTAATTCAACTCAAAATAGGCACCGTTCTCATCCCCTTAGAGAATACCGGAGACTCTTTACCAATTCGTCAACCATGTCGGATTGAGAGATACATTTATCACTAAACCATCATACTACTAAGGAAACATTCTAAAGTCATGGAAGTATGGTATGGCTCCAATGCTCATTTTCCCCAAGCACGACAGTCGCTTATATAACTATTTTACCCCTTTATAGAAAGGAGTCTTTAAAAAACTAGCAACCTGGGCAAAAGATAACAATGTCGATCAAATATGCAGAAGTCCCTTGTGCTCCTATTGAAATAGATAAAGGAAGACCCAACTCTGCACACTGCCTAGTCAAGATCATCTTAACAGAAGATCATTATTCAGAAGAAGACTACAAATGACTTTAAGATCCAATAAGAGGATTAAGAAACGGCATAAAAGATATAAAACAATCCATATCCGTAGGGTATTTTTATACTCATCAATATATCAAAAGAAAAACGGTCCAAAATTAAGAGTTTCTTCATTCATTGTTTCATCCTTAATTAGTTAGAGAGCTACTTGGACATGCAATTGAAAGTTCATATTCTATCCCAAAATATTTTATACAAATTAAAGTTACCCCATACCTGTTCAAAGAGGGATATGACTATCTTATTGATTAACTAATTGCATAGAACCCATACTTCATAGAGTCACTAACGAAGGATTTAGAACTTAACAATGAGCAAGACTTGTAAGTAGGCTATGAAGATGAAGATCTCAAAGTTGGCATGCGAGAAGAAGGGGCTTGTAATCTTAATAATTGCTAGACGGTGAGCTGGATATTATCACATGGAGAATCTCTCTTGTAGATATTGTCTTTCTTTCATTTGCTTTTACCTTGGTTACTATTTTCCATGTGAATGCACTACTACAATTAAGGCCTATTGTGGCACTTTATTGCAGCGGTTGAGCTATTGTGGCAGTTCTTGTGGCGGTTTAGTCTATTGTGGCGGTTCATGTGGCGGTTTTGATTATAAATTACTATAATACCTATTGTGGCTATTGTGGCGGTTTTAAAGACCCTATTGTGGCGGTTTTTAAGCTATTGCGGCGGTTTAAAAAAAAACCCTTTTTACTGAACCTATTAAATCGATTTTTATATATTTTGCCTGGGAAAGAGAAATGCCGAGAGAGAGAAAGAAAACCCTAGATCCAAATGCAAATCCTTCTTCAATCTCTCTCCTCTCATCCTCATTTTTTCACTCAAATCGCCATTTTCACATCCCGGAGCTCATCGGAGATTTCGCTCGTTCAGCTGCAAGGTTTCAATCTCTCTCATACTTTTCTTTCAATTTATATTCCAATTGTCGAGTCATAGAGAGGGATTACAGTTCTGGTAACGCGTGTGATGAAGATGAGGATGCAAGATATGGAGAAGAAGACGAGGATGCAAGAGGCGGAGATCTAGATCCGTCGAGTCGGTGTCGGCGATTTGGTCCGAAGAGCTCACCAACGTTTGTTTGATTTACAAAGGAGATCTCACAATTTCAGAAATGGGAGAGAACATCCCGTTAGTATGCGAAAATTCCAACGTTGTTGAATGTCAAGATTGTGGTAGCTTATGAGGTGTCACAGGTAGAGAATTGATCTCTAATTTCAATTTCTAGGGTTTATACCTAGTTTTCTAATTTCATCTCAATTTCAAAATAGATTCAATAATAATAAGTCGAATCCAATGGTTTTTTCCTTTTTGATTTCAATCTCAATGCCTTTTTTTATCTCTTTTCTGATCGATAATGAATTAGTTTTATGAGATTGTAGCATTGTTTGTGGTGTGCTGTGAGTGCTCGCCGGAACGGAATGACTTGGGAATTTTGTGTGTGTATTATGTTTTACCGTAGTTGAATGGTGTTGATTAATATTGTTAATGTGAAGTCAGGAAAGGATTTAGGATCTCTAAATAAGACATCCATGAGCTGGGAGAGTATTAAGTTTTTCCTAGTTGTTGGATTCCTATCATGGTAACTAGGCTAAAGATTAAGAAAACAATTAGTCTTTTTCTTCCTAAATTAAACTGCGTGCTCTTACCCTCTTACGCGCCTTTGCATTTTACCTTGAACAATTATTTTATCACTCTAATTTTGGTATAGTCTAGACTAAAACATGCTACATACTACACTTATCTTCAATTATAAAAATAATTTTTATTAGCAAACCCAGCTTTTGTTTGAAGTTTGAACCTTTAAAGATGACCCACTTGTGTTGTATTTATATGTATGGGCAATTTAAGTGAGTGGTAAATTTTATGATGCATTATAATTTATCCTAGTAAGTCAACTCGAAGTTGAACAATCAGTTGTTCATGTAAGCCGAAACATGAGTTATCGATTTTTGTTTGACATGAAGATGAAGGCAAGAGATTAGGCTGGTAAAGTTCTTATCCACATAAAGGATAGGTTTGTTTTGATAAAATATTTTTTCATTCCCTCAATTTTGAATAATATATTGTGTAATTCTCATTTTTAAATAGGTTTATTCTAAATAGATTATTTGAAAATCCTGCTACATGTTTCTTCTCAGAAGACAATAATCACACCAGTGCAATGCAAGTTCTTATTCAAGTTCAATTCTGGTGGAGACACCAGTGCAATGCAAGTTATTACACATGCCATTTCAGTCAAGGTTAGTTGGTTTTTCTTTGATTCATATAGAAGCACAAGGAGAGTGACCATTGTTGCTCCAGTTAGAAGATGATGCTTAATGATATGAAACAGGACGTACTCGTGTTATTTTATTACATTGGTGTTTGGTACTTTCAATTTATGAAACTTTTCCATTTCTAAAGACTTTGTTTTGGTGTTGGCTTTTCCCCCTATTTTCTTAACGTTCATTGTCAGTATCATCTACCCTGTTTTTTTTTTTTCCTAAGATCTAATGTTTTAGCCTTTAGGCGAATAATGATACTTTCTAGGATTGAGATGAATGTAGCTGATGTGCCAAGGCCTTTTCTGTTAATAGTAGAAAATTGTCCAGGTAAGTCTTCATTCAATGAAAACAAATCTCTATGCTAACTTACTTTAGTATATAATGCTAGAATGTTTTCGATATGCCTCGTTTTGTAAAAATGATAGTCTTAGGGAGAGTTATTTATTTTCGTTTTGTAAAAATGATAGTCTTAGGGAGAATACATAATGGGATGAAAGTCTTGCATTGCATTGCATGACTTCATGTAGAACGGGATGAAAATCTTGCACTGCATTGCATGACTGTTGAGCTTGTCCATGATATGAAATCCGATCTCAGGATGTCGAATACGCGACTCCTGGGTAGGGCGTGACTTTTGTATAACACCTAGTTGTCGGTTTTGAGACGTGGGAACTGAATTGTATCATATATTTGTGTGTTTTCTGAATTGCAGATTGCCAAAAAGGAAAAGCTTTTATGGCTATCAGCAGCTTGCTCCTTTACATCAGTAATTCTCTCAGTTACTCCATCAGATGACCAGAGCAGATCATGGGGATCGGTTCATACGAATGATTTCTGGTTGGAGCTTTTGCAGGCTGGCTAGTCAACCTTCATTTCTGGTTCTTCTCAGTTACTTCATGGATCTATTTTCCCAAATCAGTTTTAGGTTCTGGATTGTAGTTTAGGTTAAAGCTATTACTTTGATTTGATTTGAATCTGATTTGTTGCTGGATGGATATCTTTATGGTGTAGAGACGTTGTTTTGATTAACTTGATTGTGTGGTATTTGATTAATGCGAATTATGAAGTTATATACCATGATTTGTTTGAATTTGAGGGAAAATTTTCATGTTTAATATGTGATTGATTGTAGGCACAAACAGGTCAATGAAAAAAAAAAGGCTCAAATTTCTGACTATTAGAATGCACCAAAGAATATGGTGCATTCTATTAATTTTTTTAAAAACGTTGGACTTTTTAGCCCGGGTCTGCTGAATCCGGGCTAAAAACGTATTTTTTTTTATATTTTTGTAAATAAAAAACCGCCACATTAGATAAGAAAACCGCCACAATAGATATGAACTAACCGCCGCACTAGATAGGTCTATTGTGGCGGTTTTGCATCTATTGTGGCGGTTTATTATGGAAACTCAAAACCGCCACAATAGATAAGAAAACCGCCACACTAGACCTAATGCAACGCGAGCAACAGAGGCGGGTAAAAACCGCCACAATAGGTCTTTTGTGGCGGTTTTTAGGCCTAATGTGGCGGTTTTGATCCGCCACATTAAACCTTAATTGTAGTAGTGATGCTTGTCCCGTGTCAATGAAGTTTAGCTTCTATTATTAAAGTCACGGCCACCCTATCAACGGTGGGTTAAAAAGACGTTGAAAGGTATCTAGTGTTCTCATAGCCTGTTCTATTACGACCTCATAAGACATTGAACTCTAAAGAATAAAATCTAGGTAGAGAATACATATGCATGAGGAAAATCTTATAAATAAAAAAGATAAAGAGAAGTGTTTTACAACTTAGGTAGAATGGAAATCCGTCACTCTAAATTCAAATATCTTCAATAGATCTTTTTGATACGAGTGTCTTGAGTCTTTGAGTGTTTTTATGTTTCTAGTATGTCTATGTGTTGTAACATTCAAGATTTACTAAAAGTTTGTATTAAAGTAAGTTGATTGAAATATATATTTTGAATAATTTGTTTTCTTGATTCCAATCCTTTCACCCTCTAAAACAAAATCAAAACTAGAGACTATAATCTAATGTAGGAAATGAAATAGATTTTTTTTGTGCTTGAACAAAGGGGGCCTTGTAGAAGCTAAGGTTAGTCACCACTAGAAAGTCGAAAGCTGCAAAAACGCTAATGGTCTAGTATAACTACACTTAGATATTGGTCTAACTTTTCTAACTAGTACTAACAATATTCATATATAAATTCCAATGTTATATTTGGGATAATTTTGTTAAACCTAGAAAAATTAAGGGAAAATCACAATTTAGCATAAAAGTAGAGATTATTTATATAATTTAAAACCTATAATATCCTATCTATCATATCTCATAGAGTTTTAAAAAAATTCTAAAAGTAAGGTTAAGTTAATCTCAATCATTGATTTTAAAATTAATGGTTAAAAATCATTCCCGTTCCTTTTCCTCAACCCCTACCAATCCTTTTTTTTTTTTTTTTCAGGAGAGGAATGAGTAGAATTTTCCCTTAAACTCCACAATATTCAAACCGGTTTCTATCATATTTGTTATTTACTAACATGAAATAATCGTTCAATGTGATATGGAGTAACGTCAGATCGATCCGACGTTAATCAACGGCCTATTGATCCTTAACAATTAGGTCGAATGAGATGTTGTCTAATTGCCTTCCAACTATCTGGACATTTGATTAGAAACATGATTAATTGAAAATTGTCCCATATCTTGTCCACATCGAATTCAATAACATTTGCGAGATTTGAATTTACGACGTACCCCTATGTAACTATACTCTTTTGCTAAATAGTTTCGACTAAATACTTTTATTTATTTGACTATTTTCATAATTTCTTGAAATTGACCGAGTACTCTACGGAATACCTACCATGGAAAAATAATTAATAAACGCGTTGCCCCACCGGATAACCATGTCAATTAATGAAATTAAGTAGCCAATAAACCAGACTCTATCTCTCTCTATTCAGTTAGTTAGCCTTTCTCAATCATACACCTAATCACACCAACTAATTATAATAATACAAGGACGACAATTCTGGAAGAGCAGGATACCTTATTATATGGATAAATTTACATTTCTTCATCTCTTATATATTTTACTCTTCAGTAGTTACTGTGCTAAATTAACTACACTTGCAATTAAAATTTGTGGAAGCTTCCCCTATACTAAATTTTAGGTGACATTTAACCACTAATGGGCGGGGTGTGCACCGATTCAAATGGGATCTAAATTGGCTAAAGACTGGATTTCAGAAAAGTATAATTTTTTTATTAGGTAAAAATTCGAGTTCAGATATATCTGAAACTCGAGAGCCGATTAGGTTACAGACGGAGAACCGTCTTGTAATGATATGTGTTTACATTCCTAAGTTTTTCCTTTGGCATGTAATATTGTTTTATGTGTTTGTTTGGACATGTATGTGTGTATGATGACTATACAGGTATATTATAGTATATATATATATATATATATATATATATATATATATATATATATATATATATATGTTGCACTATAGGTATGCGTCTCGACTGAGTCGTATTGAGTCTATTTAGACTTGATCCTCTAACGAGACCATACTATAGCGGAGTTAACATATGTATATATAAACTATACGATATAATATATCTTGTATAAGGTATGGTGGAAGAACTAGATATAAACTGGTATTGGGCTCTTAGCCCATTACTGCCCCAAAGACCTTGAAGCTTGGATGAGCTGGTAGCCCAGCCCATGGACGTGGAGCCTGACCTACCTCTCTTCATGTGGAGCGCTGCGTTTTGGTGTTGGCTCTTGACCTAGCTATAAAAGCTCGCTTCCTCTTGAGAGCTGGACACTTCAGCTTCTATCTTCTCTCTCCTCACAAACGTTCTCTTTTTCGCCGATTAGGGTTTCTAGGGTTTGGAGCTTTCTCTCCTTCTCTTGCCGTCGGTTCTTGAGCGCTCGGAGAAGAAAGGTTGCTGGTGGCTTCTCTGGAAGGTGGATCGAGCTCCAGCGTCCTCTTGGGTGGCCGCTCTCCTCGTCTTCTGAGATCTCGGGTTCTAGAGATCGATTTCTCTATCGATCTTCTGGTTTTATCCCATACAGGGGGATTTCTTCTTCTTCTTCCTTGTACCTCTGATTCACATGCATGTTAGATTAGGGTTGCTTGCTTTCATTGCTTGTATCATCACTTGTATGAACTCTCTTATAGTGGATTCGGCCAACTCTTGAGGCCCCGTGGATGTAGGTATTATACCGGGCCAGTGGTCCGGGACCACGTAAAACTGCTTGAGTGTTCGATTTCTTGTGATTCTTCGTTTGATCTTTCGTTATCGCTTTAGATCTATTACGCTTCCGCTATCCAAAACTGATTTCTAGACGAATCTAGGTTTTACAACGTGGTATCAGAGCTTGACTGTCTCGTTCTTGATTTCCTGGCTCATTGTTGAGTTCTAGGGATAGGGAACGGGTGTAGGGCCTCGGGCTGACCTAAAAGGCGACATCGCTGGTGCAGCACCCCCCCTGCACGACGTACCACACCCTTGTTTGCTAGATCTAGGTCTTCTGTGCTTGGATCTTGTGTTTTGAGTGCTTCTGATCTTCAAGTTTTCTTGTTTTGTGCTTGACTTGATAGGATCTTTAGTTGCACTGTTAGATTCATATTTTCTTGGATCGCTTTTGTGTTTTTTAAGTCATTTACTAACTGTTTAGTTGTTCTACGGGTACAATACGACAGCTATGGGTGATAAAGGCACTTACCTGAAGCCTTTCAATGGCCACACAGACTTTGCTATGTGGCAGTTGAAGATGAAGGCTATTCTGATCAAGGAAAAGTGTTGGGTTGCTGTAACCAACAAGTTTCCAGAAGGGACTTCAAAGGACAAAATCTTTGAAACTGATCAACAGGCTCACAGTGAAGTGATGCTTCGCTTAAGTGATGAAGTTGCTAGACAGGTATTAAATTTTGACACTGCTGAAAAGCTTTGGGAAGGTCTTGAAGGTTTGTACTTGGTAAAATCTCTCCCTTCTCATGTTAATTTGTTTAATAAGCTGTTTAATTTCAAGATGGATGTGTCTTGTCCCTTGTCTGATAATCTTGATAAATTTATGACTATTCTTCAAGATTTACAAAGATGTGGTGATAAAGTTGAGGAAACTCAGCAATGTGTTTTGTTGTTAAATTCTTTGCCTGCTCAATTTGATACTTTTAAAGATGTTGTGCAATACAGTACTGATAAACTGGAAAAGAAAATTATTCTTGAGTCCATTATTCAGAAGAATGATGCTTTAAAGGTCTTTAAAAACAAATATGAGCTTAAAAATGGCCATAAACCTGACAATAAGAATGAGGTTCTTGTTGCTACAGGTAGGTTTAAAGGCAATAAGAATAGCAACAACAATAACGACAATAAACCACCTCAAAAAGATTCCAGTAAAACTGAAAATCATCAAAGTGGTAAACCTGATAAATCTCACCTTATGTGTTCTTACTGCTCTAAATCTGGTCACATTGAGAAACATTGCTTTAAGAGGAAGAAAGATGAAAGGCTTGCTGGTAAAAAGCCTAATGTCTCTGCTGTGCTTGAATCTCATCCTTATTATACTCATGAAGTGCTTGCTTTGTTAAATTCTGGTGACTCCAATGCTTGGATTTTAGATTCTGGATGTACTATGCATGCTACCTTCCATAAGTCTTGGTTTTCTGACCTAAAATGCTATGATGTTGGTACTGTCATGCTGGGTGATCATTCTGTGCTTAAAATAAAAGGTGTTGGTTCTGTTGCTTTAAGAATGTTTGACAATGTTGTTAGAGTTATAAAGGATGTTAAGTGGGTGCCTGATTTAAGAAGAAACTTATTGTCTGAAAGTGCTCTTGAGGAATTAAAATATGATGTGTACAGTTCTGATGGTGTGAGGATTGTTACTAAGGATAGTAAACATGTGATTAAATGCTTAAGAAAAGCTGGATTATATGAACTGATTGCTACTCCTATTGTGAATTCCTCTGCTACTGCTTTTACTGCCATTAATAAGCCTATGTCTATGCATGAGTCTATGTTATGGCATGTTAGGTTAGGTCATATTGGTAATAAAGGCCTTGAGAACTTGTATAAATCTGGAGTTATTCCTGCTAAACCATGTTCCATTGAATTATGTGAAAACTGTGTTTTAGGTAAGCATACTAGAAAAAGTTTTAAATCATCTGCATTTGTTTCAACTGCTCCTTTGGATTATGTTCATTCTGATCTATGGGGCCCTGCCCAAATATCTACTGTTGGTTTGAAAATATATTTTATGTCCTTGATTGATCATTATAGTAGAAAAGTTTGGGTATTTCTGTTGAAAACTAAAGATGAGGCTTTTGAAACTTTTAAACATTGGAAATCCATGGTTGAAAAGGAAACTGGCTTATTTGTTAAGTGCTTAAAAATTGACAATGGTCTTGAGTTTTGTAATTCCTTGTTTGATGCTTATTGTAAACATAATGGTATTAAAAGGCACTTGACAATTCCCGGAACTCCCCAGCAGAATGGTACTGCTGAGAGGATGAACATGACTCTTCTTGAAAAGGCTAGATGCATGCTTATTTCCTCTGGTTTAAAGCATTCTTTGTGGGGTGAAGCTGTTATGACTGCTGCATATTTGATAAATAGAACCCCTTCCTCTGTGATTGATTTTAAGACTCCTTATGAACTGTGGTATAAAAGAAAACCTCGCCTTGATCATCTTAAACCTTTTGGTTGCACTGTATATTCATACATTAACCAAGGTAAGTTGAATCCCAGGTCACAAAAGTGTGTCCTATTGGGATATCCTCAAGGTGTTAAAGGTTATAAATTGTTACTTGTTCAACCTGGAGCTTATAAAACTATTGTGAGTAGGAATGTTATTTTTAATGAGAATGAATTTCACTTTAAAATGACTTATGTTCCTACTGTTTATGATACTAACCTGTAGGAACACAATGGTGATCGGTTCTATGTTCATAAGAACATTGAATCTGACTATGATGATGAGTTTGATACTGGTTATTCTCCCTCCCCTCCTCTTACTCTCTCTTCTGTTTCTACCCCTTCTGATTCTGTGGTTGTGCAACCTCACCAATTGGGTGGGGAAGCTAATGAACCTGTTATTGAACCTGATGTTTTGCCTTTCTCTTCTGTTTCTCCTATTTCTGTGGAAGAGGATATTATTGTTGAGTCTGTGCCTACTTCTAGTTCTGGTTCTTCTAGTTCTTCAGTTGCTGAAAGACATGATCTCACTGATTGGCAGTTGACTAGGGATAGGAGTCCTAGGACTGTCATTCCAAATAAAAGGTTCATAAATAACATTGTTGAGTTTGCTTGCCTTGTTTTTGATGTGGTTAAATCTTTTACACCTGAAACTTATGAACAGGCTTTAAAGTGTGCTCACTATAAGAATTGGAAAAAGGCTATGGATGAAGAGATTGAGTCTATGAGGGTTAATCAAACCTGGACTTTAGTTATTAAACCTGAAAATGCTAGACTTATTGATTGCAAATGGATTTTTAAACTTAAAGATGTTGTATCTAAATCTGATCCACCTAGATATAAAGCCAGGCTTGTTGCTAAAGGCTTCACCCAAAGAGAGGGTGAAGACTATAATGAAATCTTTGCTCCTGTGGTTAAGTATAAGACTCTTAGACTCTTACTTGCTATGACTGTGATTTTGAACTTGAGCAAATGGATGTTAAAACTGCTTTCTTTCATGGTGATTTGGATGAGACTATAGACAGCCTAAGGGCTTTGTAGATTCTGTGCATCCTAACTATGCTTGCCTGCTGAATAAATCTAACTATGGTCTTAAACAGTCTCCTAGACAATGGAACATTAAGTTTGATAGATGTATGAGATTCAGTTTAGGGTTTAAGAGAAGTAAGTTTGATACATGCTTGTATTTTAAAGGTGTTAAAAGGCATGGTCCTACTGCTTATGTGCTTTTATATGTTGATGATATTCTTTTGATTTCTAAATCTAAAGATTGCATCTTAGATATTAAAAAGAACTTGCAGAAGCATTTTGAAATGAAAGATTTGGGTGTTGCTCAGAAAATTTTAGGAATGTCCATTCTTAGAGATAAAAAGCATAAGAAGTTATGGTTGCATCAATGTGATTACATTCATAAGGTGCTTGATAGATTTCATATTTCTGGTGACTAAGTGAATAACATTCCTTTAGGTCCTCATCTTGATTTGACTAAGTCTAAAGATATCTTGTCTGCTATTGAGATGAAAAATATGAAGTCTATACCATATGATGCTGCTGTTGGGTCTGTTATGTACTCTATGATCTGTACTAGGCCTGATCTGGCATTTGCTATCAGTACTTTAAGTAGATTCATGTCTAATCCTTCTGAGAAGCACTGGTTATCCATGAAATACTTGTTGAAATACTTGCTTGGCTCTGTTAATCTGTCATTGTTGTATTCTGAGCATACTTCTGCATCTGAATTACATGGCTTTGTTGATGCTGACTATGCTAGTAACAAGGACACTAGGAAATCTATTAGTTCCTATGTTTATACATGGGCATGTAATTATATTTCCTTGAAGTCACAACAACAGCCTATAGTTGCATTATCTTCCACTGAAGCTGAATACATTGCAGCAACAGAGGCCTGTAAAGAGGCTATCTGGCTGCAGGGTATTTTGAAGGAAGTGGAATTAAAGCATTATACATATGTGTTGCATATAGATAGCCAAAGTGCTCTATATTTGTGTAGAGATCCCATGTACCATGAGCGTACTAAACATATTGATGTTAGATACCATTTCATTCGTGAAAAAGTTGAAGATAACATCATTCATGTTAAGAAAATTGATGGTAGACTTAATCCTGCAGATTTTGGCACTAAAATTGTCCCTCGTGATAAATTTGTGTTTTGCAGGAACTTCCTCCACTTGGAGGAACTTGAGTGATCTC
This sequence comes from Persicaria tinctoria, assembly GCA_037127255.1. Lineage (NCBI taxonomy): Eukaryota > Viridiplantae > Streptophyta > Magnoliopsida > Caryophyllales > Polygonaceae > Persicaria > Persicaria tinctoria. Next base: position 21,576,400 of record JBANSL010000004.1, on the reverse strand, counting down.
CGTGTGTGATGTGTGCTTGGGCTGAGGACGGACCTGGCCATGAAGAATCCACTTACATGTTGAGTCTGAGTCTGCCCAGTGCAAGACTTAGAAAAGTAGAGGGGTGTTTGTAATGATATGTGTTTACTTTCCTAAGTTTTCCCTTTGGCATGTAATATTGTTTTATATGTTTGTTTGGACATGTATGTGTGTATGATGACTATACAGGTATATTATAGTATATATATATATATATATATGTTGCACTATAGGTATGCGTCTCGACTGAGTCGTATTGAGTCTGTTTAGACTTGATCCTCTAACGAGACCATACTATAGCGGAGTTAACATATGTATATATAAACTATACTATATAATATATCTTGTATAAGGTATGGTGGAAGAACTAGATATAAATTAGTATTGGGCTCTTAGCCCATTACTGGCCCAAAGACCTTGAAGCTTGGATGAGCTGGTAGCCCAGCCCATGGATGCGGAGCCTGACCTACCTCTCTTCATGTGGAGCGCTACGTTTTGGTGTTGGCTCTTGACCTAGCTATAAAAGCTCGCTTCCTCTTGAGAGCTGGACACTTTAGCTTCTATCTTCTCTCTCCTCACAAACGCTCTCTTTTTCGCCGATTAGGGTTTCTAGGGTTTGGATCTTTCTCTCCTTCTCTTGCCGTCGGTTCTTGAGCGCTCGGAGAAGAAAGGTTGTTGGTGGCTTCTCTGGAAGGTGGATCGAGCTCCGGCGTCCTCCTGGGTGGCCGCTCTCCTCGTCTTCTGAGATCTCGGGTTCTAGAGATCGATTTCTCTATCGATCTTCTGGTTTTATCCCATACAGGGGGATTTCTTCTTCTTCCTTGTACCTCTGATTCACATGCATGTTAGATTAGGGTTGCTTGCTTTCATTGCTTGTATCATCCCTTGTACGAACTCTCTTATAGTGGATTCGGCCAACTCTTGAGGCCCCGTGGATGTAGGTATTATACCGAACCACGTAAAACTGCTTGAGTGTTCGATTGCTTGTGATTCTTCGTTTGATCTTTCGTTATCGCTTTAGATCTATTATGCTTCCGCTATCCAAAACCGATTTCTAGACGAATCTAGGTTTTACACGTCTAAACAAACATAAAGTACAAGAAAACGGTGCAAACTCACGCAAAAACACCCTACAAAAGCGAAACCAAACCGACCCAAACCTAACGTGCGTGATGAGGACGAACCGACAGACGAAGTCAAGTCCCACTCTGCAGCAAAACCGCATGCCAGCGATACATCAGAATTCGATCATCCCGTGGGTAGTGAAGATCGATGATCCCTAGGGAAGTAGTCAACCCGAGAAACAGAGACGTCTTGAAACACTACCTCGATCCCAGCTTACCCCGACTCCAACAGCCAGATCCCCATCATATATCAGAAAAGATAGTACAGCCACACCAAAGTAACGCTCCAAACCGCCTACGTAGAAGGCACCTAGAAATCCTAATGGGATTTTGGTCAACCTTTTCGGGATTCTTAAAACACGCCATTTCAAACGGGGTTAGGAGCCCTTGCGGAAATTTGTAGTGATCCTTTCGGGATTTATATACACATAATCTATATATATGAAAACGGAAATAAATTCATATATATACATTAAGATTTTATTAGAATAAGATTTTAGAATCCATATTCTCATTCACATACCCAAGATTGAATCCAAAAACACCAACGAGTCAAAAAAAAAATATATATATAAATTAGGAAAAATTAATCTCAATCTCACCTTTGTGATGTGTGAGGCGCGTGGGAAGTAAGAATAAAACCCTAAAGCCGCTTCACACATCTTCTTCAACATTGTGATGGCCAGAGAGGTTGGGGGTGAGAGCGATATCGATGGGATCTGAGTGGACGGAGTGGTTGCAAGGGAGGTTGGGGAACTCAACATTGACGCCCAGGAAGACGGAGCTTTCCGAGGCGGTGGCGGCAACGCAGGCGGGGAAGGAGGAGATGGGGATGCAGGCTTTGGCGGTGGCAGTGGTGGACGAGGGTGGGGAGGGAGTCGGCGACGGAGGGGAAGCCGGGTGCTAGGGGAAGGAGGAGAAGGTTTCGCATCCCCTCTCGCTCAGATCTGTGTTGGCGGCGCCGAGAACGACCGGATCCGGGCGGCACTAGGGTCGTCTCCTTCTCTCTCGCTCAGATCCGGACGGCGTTAGGGTCGACTCATCCCCACTCGCTCGGATCCGGGCCTCCTCCTCCACTCTCGCTCAGTTCCGGGCGGTTCCGGACTATGGCCGGTGGTCGGCCTCCTTCAACCGCCTCCGTTTGCAGCCGAGGTCCTTCCTCGCTACACCCGCCTCCGTTTGCAGCCGAGGTCCTTGTCGTCGCTGCTAGCCCTTGGTTCGTGCCCAGTCGAGCCCATCTTCCCCAACATCGCTAATCGGTTTTTTGGCTCGATACATTCGAAATCCCGATTTTGCTCATTGTTTCCACTCGAATTTAGTATGATTTCTAACTCTAAACTTGTTTATTACAGTTATTTGGATTGTTTGAATGATTTAGGTTGAGATTGAAAACCTAGGTTTGATTTAGGAGCGGAATTTGGGGCTTTTTGCCAAAAGTCAAATTGATTGAAGTTAATGATATGGTTGTGTTGTTGGGTTGATTTTGAGCTAATTTCATGTTCATATCATTGTCAAATTGTTTATAGATCAATAGCTAATTGGATTTTAGAATTTTATAGTGCAATATGCTTTAGAATTTGGGGCTTTTTTCCAAAAGCCAAATTGATTGAAATTGATGATATGGTTGTGTTGTTGGGTTGATTTTGAGCTAATTTCATGTTCATATCATTGTCAAATTGTTTATGGATCATGAGCTAATTGAAGTTTGGAATTTTATATTGCGATATGCTTTAGAATTTGGGATTTTTTGCCAACAACCAAATTGACTGAAATTGATTATATGGTTGTGTTTTTGAGTTGATTTGGAGCTAATTTCATATTCATAGCATTGTCAAATTGTTTATGGATCATGATCTAATTGATTTTAGAATTTTATTGCGATATATTTTAGAATTTGGGTTTTTTTTGCCAACATCCAAATTGATTGAAATTGATGATATGGTTGTGTTATTGGGTTGAGTTGGAGCTAATTTCATGTTCATAGCATTGTCAAATTGTTTGTGAATCATGAGCTAATTGAATTTTAGAATTTTATTGCAATATGCTTTAGGTCGATTAGGTTCTTCTATTTTAGCATAAAAATCATAATTTAGCCTATTAGCTCAATTGGTAGAGCAATGTGCGTTTGCACAAAAGATGTGGGTTCAAATCCCACATAGGATACATAATAGAAAAGAGCGCAACAATCGCAAATTGTTAATCATGCACATTATAATCTAAGTTATGCACTTTTTAACCTTAATTATGCACATTTTAATCTTATTTATGCACTTTAATTTTAAAAGCTTATACGTAAAAAAATCGATTTCAAACTTACATCTATCAACCTAAATTATCCGAGAGGTGAACCCAAACTCTCAAAAGTAAAAAAAAAACAAAATTAAAATATCGATTTCAAAAGCACATCTTTTGTCTTATTAACGCACATTATGATCTTACATTTGCACAATTGTATTCTTAATCTGCACAATTGTATCTTACTTTTGCACAATTGTAGTTTAAATTTGCACAATTGTATCCTACTTTTGCACACTTGTATTCTAAATTTGCACATTACAATTTTATTTTCACACTTTATGTTCTTATATTTGCACTTTAAAGTTGCACAAATGCACTTTACAGTTGCACAAATGCACTTCACAGTTCCCCAAATGCACTTCATAGTTGCACAAAAGGTATCGAAAACGGGAAAATGTGCATTTACCCATAAAATTAGACATATTTACCAATTTACCCATAAATTAAACATATTTCAATTATAAATTTTTATAATTGAAATATGCACATTTACATATTTACCCCATAATGAATTATTATGTCTACACAAAATAAACTTATATTTGCACAATAAGATGTTATATGTGCACAAAAGCAAGTTATACTTGCACAGCAGAAAGTGTTAACACGAAAAAAAAATTATGGGACAAAAAAAATAAAAAACTGGTCCGAGAAGGGGGGCAATGTAACGGCCAAGAATTATGATTTCCGGGTTACGTTTCAAGGGATAAAACCCCTTGTTCGGATCTTGCAATCCAGGTACGGATCGAGGTTTCAAACACATTTTTAAGGTCAATAATAAAGAGGGATTTCAAACCCTAAAAGTCACGAAGGGTCGTTGGGTACCCTTAACCTGTCTAAGACTATGTCGCGAAATTTAATTCAAATGAAAGTAAAGCGGAAGCAAAATTAAGATACAAAGTGTCACGGCAGAGCCGGGTCAAAACCAAAACATCAGCGAATTATTACCATTTACACCAAGTTAGAGAATTAGCTAGGTTCTTCGATTCGCCAAAAGAGAACCCCGTCATATAGACATTGAGTACGCAAAATCTGCAGAAGATACTAAAAAAAAAAGAACGGGGAAAGGAGTCAGATCGAGCCACTCATGCGGGACCGGCAGTCCTCGCTGAGGCCACATAGTATGTGCTATACCTAATAAAGATGCTCTAATACAGTACGAAAGTCTAGCACACTAGCATGCTCCTAGTTACAATAATGTGTAAAAATACTGTAAAGGGCCCAAGACAATGCCAAGTGGCATATCCCTCTCCTACCTCCACCCCCTTCCGATAGGGCAGATACTGGCCAGCTCGTGAATGCATTCCATCATAATTGGGCGGCACGCATGCCTAACCCGCTCCACAATAAAGCCCACAAGCATAATACGAAGAAGTTCATGACTCGATTGACTCAGGGTACCCGATGAGGCTGGGCTACCCTATGACCCTAGGAAAGACTCTAGGACCATCACAGATAACGGCCGTTCTGTTTCAAACGCATAAAGTAAGCATATGCTCATTCAATTAGTGAAACCTAAACAGGATACTACATGGCATGCTTTTATGCATATGCAACACCTGACATAAAATGCAACAACAGACATGAATGTCCAACCTGAGTAAGCTCCTAGGGAACTTACCTGAAGATGCAGAACAGCAAAATAACGCAAGCAATGGCCCAACTGCAAGTCCAAAGCAATCCAAAAGCAATACACACCTATCATCAAGTCATTTTCATAAGCTACTGAACCAACACTCTCACACACACGAACCTGAGTTCTCAATATCCTTAAAACCAATCGACGGTAAAACCATTTTTCAAAACCTTTCCGATACGATCAACAAAATCATTCTTCCCAAAACTTTCCAACTCTTAAATCTCAAGTTAAATCAACTCAAAAAAAAATCAACAATTCCTTTAAAGTCATACTTAGCAAAAGCCTGACATTAAACATTTAACTTCAAACCAAGTTCTCAAAATAATGATTTATATGTTAAATCTCACATAATATTACATAATATTTCAAATACCATATTCTTTTAACACTTATATAAAATATTTCTAAAATCCCAACCATATTCATTTAATTAGATCATCCCTTTTTAAATTACCAAAACTCACCCTTATAATTATAAAATTCCAAAACTGACCCTCCATATTCATTTAAATGCCAAACCGAGCCCTTATTTCATTTTTCCTCAAAACCGAACCCAATGGTGACGAATGATCCATTTGCTTTGACAAACCAGACCCAATTTACTTGCTTTTAAATCAACCCAAAAAAAATAGGCCCATTCCCCTTCTAAAATCTGATCCAAGTAAAACCCCAACCCAATCTCTTATTTTTTTAAAACCGGTTCACTGATTAAAAGGTTGAACCGAACCCATTTATTTAAAACAGAAAACAGGACCAAATTGAATCACTGTTCATTGCCTTCTCCATATACTCCCTGCGTTCGAAATTCAGCAAGAGGAAGAGAGGCAGGGGAAGCTCGTCGGCGACACCGCACTCCGACCACCAAAACAACACTCATGGACACGGAATCGACAAGAAGAAGGAAGGGAAATGGAGTGCTCACCGAGGTTTCGAAGGTTCGCCGGAAAACGTCGTCGGAGCTTCGATTGGGCGTCATCGGAGGTTTGAGGCTGAGATTCTCGACCTAGAACGAATGGAGAGGTCAAAAGAAGGAAACTTTACAAGATTTTCGTTCGAAAGGGAAGGGGGAGCCTTACCCGGGTTCAAACCGAGGACAGGGGAAGAGTAGGCCGGACAGGTCCGGGCTCGCTGTTTCTAGGCTGCTGCTCGGCTCGACCTTGACTCGGACTGCGCACGAACAGAGTCCGGACAGAAGAAATACAAGGGAGGGTTTTGGCTTGGATGGGAGCTCAACTTCTGCTGCTGCTGCTGTCTGAATCGAAGAGGCGAGGAGGAGGGGCTGCGCCCGGCGGAAATGGAGGCTCCGGCGACCTCCTGGGTGGCCGACGTCGATGGTGGAGCAGCTGCTGGTGTGGCGGTGCAACGGAGGTGAAATGGAGGTGGGTGTGCGGGCGGCTTCGAGCGTCCAACAGGGGAAAGAAGCGCTTGAAGGGGAGCAAGCAGGACGAGAGAAAAAGAGAGGGAGGTGGGTGTGGATTGTGGGTTAGGATTCCAATTGAAGAGGATGGCTAGCTGCTGCCAGGTTGGGACAAAACTTGGTGACAGGCGGGGACCGATTCCAAGGCTTAACGTTTGTAAAAATGGGGGAGGCAGGAGGGGTGTGAAGGGAGACTGATAGGAAGAGTTGTTGATCCATAAAAGAGAAATAGACAGGCTGGGTAAAAGAAGGAATGAAGAGGCGTGACCATGTACTGAATTTGGCGTGGTGATCTGTAGGCAAATATCAGACAAAACCTATTGCTATTACTGCTGAGCTGTCGAGATAAGGAGGAGGGAAGAGGACAAAGGGTGATCTGCAATCTCTCTTGATTTCGGATGTAAGAAGAAAAGAATCAATTGGTATGGTCCCTAAATATGTTTCAAATACCCAAGAAAATATCTAGAATCAAAATTTCAATTTGAATTTCCAAAATCGAATTAATTAATCTAATAAAATCTCGCTCATATGTAAGAGTTTTCAGTCAAGGTAGCAGAATTGAAATCCGTCGGAAGAATCCATTAAAATCATGCCGAAACTCATTTTGAAATATTTAAAATAAAACCAATACCTCAAGAACAGAAATTCCAAACCTCCCAATTATTAGAAATCGGAATAATTATAAATCACTATTTTAATAATTTAATATTCTAAAATTTCCCGGTCTTTACATCATCCACCTCTAAAAACAAGTCTCGTCCCCGAGACTAAAATCACTCTAAAACATGGGGATGAAGTTTTAAATTGGTGAGTCCAAGGATCATGCCATTGATTCTGTAAGCATCTCATAGGGGCCCGTATGAGATCCTCACAGTACCCTTGACGTGATCATAACATTCCCAATTGGTCGTAGTAAGTATGCGATATTGGCCCTTATCACATTCTTACTCCGACTTTTCGGTTATATCATAACTCGAAAAGCAATCATAACGCGTCTACTAGGTCTTAACAAGCATTCTATATGCGCCCCTATAAAATGCTTGTATCCACTTCGTGAGTCGTTATAATATAAAACCGGGTTTGAAAAGTTTCAAAAGGGATTCCGCAATTGAAAAAGATTGGCCTCAAATCGTTGGAATTCTCGGTAACGTTTATTCCTTAAAATTCCAAGAAATTCCTTTTCAAACCGCTCAAAATCTTCAATTAAGACGTTTAACCAAGCAACTTTACACCAAAACAAGTAAAATCCTTTCGATCAAAATTTCGTCAAAATCCTCTAAAACCAAATCAGTTCCCCACATAATAATCAATCAGATTCAAAAGCTCGGAGGTGGAATCATCCACCTCTAAGGGCTAATCCCATATTCTCTTCCTAGTTTCCAGATCATGCAAAATCATTGACAACTCAACAAGTACCATAACCAAGAGTCTCATCAACTCTTACATAAGCATAATACCATAAGCCATCTTACACATGGCAAGTCCCACATCATATCATAGTCACAACCATCACACAACCGTTTAACATAAACATAAACATGCCAACAAGTCTCAAGTAACAAGGGAACAACAAACTCAACACACTACAAATCATAAGGTATATCTACATCATACCGAAGGCATCACAAGTGCATAATCGAATGCTTATCACTCATCACGTAAGCACACATGTCCAGAAATCAACGGGTCAGATGTTATGGGTTTAGTACGTTAGTACACATCAAATCTCACTATCGCATATCGATATTGCAACACAATTAGAACAGATTCATCAGGTTAACATACCAACACAACAAGGTCATGCTATCAAGATTCAGAAAAATGAAGATCAAGCAGTATATAAATCACCAAAATGTCAGCATGCTCTGAAAGACATCACCTTAACTCATCACAATATCGAATGACAATCATTTAGAAATCATGCACCATTATCTCGTGTATACTAATCATGATCATACTTCAAGTCATATTCATCATTTACATAACCAATAATCATGCTTGTCAACCATATAGTACACATCATGCTTACTACCACATAATAAAACATCATGCTTCCACCTAATAGCACATCATTATCCCATAGTCCATACTCATCATTACTTCATATATCATATCACAACATGTCCTAACACGCTTCTAAGCAACATAACAGGATAGCAAAGCAGTAATATATCATGATAACACTTCTCATTACCAACTAGATTTCAGTATTGCATAACAACATGTAATGTCATTCCATATCAGATGTATCATGGTTGTTATCTAACATCACGCCAGCAAATATAAATAAATCCCATCATCAAGAAAACCCTCACATAATACCAGTCAAAATAAAACAGAATCCCCACTCGCCCATCTCCACTCTCAAGCTAAGACTAATCCCCTTCTAGACTCGCTAACGTCAACTCAAACAAAAATTCTCCAAAGAATCCCAATTCATCTCGATGCTCAAATCTTACCCCTCCTTCCGCCAATCAATACCACACCATCCACCTCTAAGAACCCAACTCCTATCTCTACTGCACACCCAAGTACCCTCTAACACCATGTTCTCAATATTCACGAGCTCTCTCTTACACTCCTCGTACCACCCGGAGCATCACAAGCATCCCCTAGAAGCTCATCAAAACCACCAACATTGCCTCTCATAAATCTCAAAACTCACTCAGTCTTACCTGAGCCAACAATCCTCACATCAACTCTACCTCATACCATCCTCGAACATCCTAATGACTCAAACCTTTTCACTGCCCTCCAACCACTCTACAAGAGAATCTCACCCATATGTAAAAAAAAAGAAGCAGTTATAAAAATTATAACACCTAAGGCATGCATCATTTTAGCTAGCATTTATAATAGCATCATTAATACATCCTCAAACATTACAATCTTATCAAGAAGTCTCAATTTACTATCATGCTCAATATATATATCAAACATCATATATGAACATCATCAAATTAGGCTAGCAAGTTTCATCAAAATCTTATCAAATAAACAATTCAAGTTTCTCAGCATTTGTAGTTCACACTTACAAGTAATGGAATTTAGATCATGCTTAGCAACTTAGAGTATCAACACATCAAGACATCATGGCACATTAGAACTATAAAGCATCAAGACATATCATCATAGACAACATGCAATCAGGCAACGGTCGTTATCAAGTCAGCACGTGAACACATAAATCTCATCGCTAGGTCAGTGCAATATCGTCGTCAACAAATTCAAAAGGGTTAGCGATTCGAATGGAGAACAATCCTGCTTGCAAGTCATATCGTACAAAGTAATCGTAATTCTCGATGCGTGCCCGTTCCGCCGACATCATAGATCCTGAGGCCCGTGGGTTATGGGCCCGCGCTTCCGCCACACTGCTGAATCGCTATGCAACTTCCTTTCTCTTTCAAGCAGTCGCTCACCCAATGTATCGCGCATGGCTCCAAGTTAGCAAAGATAAGGGAGTGACAAGAGCGGACAACCCAATGTTCCTTTCGGAGCCAAACATAGACCAAGGCTAAGAACGACAAGACTAAAGACAAGACTTCGACCCGGGAATAGCAACGATGCCCTTATGAAAGTCTATTAGGTTATAATCGCGACAAGTAACATAAATTCATCATGGAGCATATCAATTACAATAATCCACACTAACATGTACCTATCTCAAGGAGAATAACATGTGTATTCATTCCAAAAGTCACAAGCAAGTCCTACACTGATGCATGTGAGACGAGCTAACAGTTTATTATTCCATGAAAGCAGAGATGCCTACTAATTTCAAGCAATTCATGCGGAGTCGGTAATGGTCATGCGGGGTTTAACGAGGATGGCAAGTATCATGTATATGAAAAATGAACGAGCATGGTATACATATCACAAATGAGACCAAACATAAGATGGCGAGGTATATAATAATAATCAACTAAGCATCATACGAGAATGCATAAGGGCGGCATAATAATCGTCACATTTAACAACGAGGATCATATAATAGGTTAAGAATAGCATATAATCATATGACAAGATACATTTAGAAAGCATGAGTCCTACATGATGCTAGTGATACATGATAAGGCATGGGCATAATCAAGAGTCATTAAGAGGAATTCAACATAATATTAACGAAACATGAGGCATCATTGAAAGTAACAAGAAGGATATCATGGACGATAAATTATAATCATGCTAAGAACGAACCATCATAGAGCACATATACGGTACAATAGTAGGTCATCACATCATAGAACAAGTACAACACGTGATCATTTGGCGAGTCGTTTTGGGAATCATAAGCCCTACAGGACACTACTGACACATATCGAACATGCACACAATCAAGATAACTCGACCGGACTCATTCTAACATTCAGGTGTCATCCGCATGCGAAATCATGATATAGCGTGGTGTGTGGTCATGCGAGGTGTCAAGTCATACATCTGTGCAAGCACGGGAGGATGTCATAGAGCAATGGGGTAACACTACCGAGCGATAACATGTAAGCATGCTAGGATTACCCATTACGTAAAGCAAGTCAATCATCGAATTCAACAGTAACTAATCAGGATAAGTACAACAATTTAAGATGATAGGAAGGGGAAGAACCACACTATCAGGGACCTAGCTCAAGAGGAGATCAGCAATACAATATGCAAGATATAAATTCTTACAAGTCACAATCAAGGACCCTACATGATGTTGAAGGCTCAACTTAACATATGATACACGCATGCCACTAATCATGATGATATGTCAGAAATCAATTCAATCTCGTTATGACGATATAGAAGCATGATGAAAGTTTAATGATGTACAATACGAGTCTAAGAAATGGAAAGATGACTATAATTCAAGGACATGGGTTCGAATCAACATATACTAGGATAAAACATGCATTCATCGAGACTCAATTATACCACATATTCTCCATCCACGCAAGTAACCACACAACAATACAAATTGCCAAAACAACCAACGTTAAATAATATGACGAATACAGAACAGATGGACATGCTATAGATTCTTGTCACAAAAGGTATGATAATCATCAAGGCCTTATCAGTTAACATGCTAATGAGATCATTTGCGGGCATTCATCCGAGGAAAGTTGATCACACTATCATGAACCTAGTAGAGTAAAATCATGCAGATTCATTTCATGCAGCTCACACTTCCATTCAATCCTACGATCAATAGGCCAAGACATAACACAAGACCTAAGTAATGTAACCAATCATAGATCCAACCACATGAGTAGCTTTTTACCAATGGTCATTCGCAGGGTACATGCCAAAGATTACAGAATAATGTCATGCAATTCAGAGAGAGTCACAATTACAATCGGACAGAGATCCCTAAGGGCAATCATTGACTTTTCCCAACCGACTCATCACCCTTCTTTCCCGTGGGACTCCGATACGACTCTTCATGGAAGAGAGACATTGGTTGATCATCATAAAAATAAGGAAGGACATCCCCAGAAACACCTTACTTTTGACTCAAAATGTCATCAAGAACCACCTCCCAATACTCACTCAGACAACCTTCATACCCATACATGATTCCGACACAATGTGTTTACCAATCCGTTTCCCCCATGGAAGACACTGACATCCGGGAGAAAGACTCAATAGGAGTGTCAAAGGGTCAACAAACATAGAGGAAGGGGGTGTTTCACACAAGCTGAGTTTGACCACACAGAAACAAGGGTACTCCCACTATCTCGTTGGCACAGATCAGTCAATACTCAACTCATTGTTACGCATACCAAATCAGATATCTAGCATAGCAAGCACTCAGCACCGAATCAGTTAATAACACTCATAATGCTCTCCTTGGAGTCTCCCAACCTATCTGTAAAGAACAAGTTAATATTTCGCCTACCCATTTCCAACTACATCCAATAGGGATGGTCTAACGTCTTTACTACCCACTCGCGTACTCGTTTGGTGAGTTTTCCTCTTTTATTACAAGTCAAGTTCATTACTTAGTCCAATTGCGGTTAGGCATCTTAAGTTCATTTTGCCCTTCTTAAAATCCTTTTAAATCCTTTGAAATTCATGGGCGATTTTTCCAAAACATACACTCGACCCTTTTGTACCCGAATTGCACAACCTCAGCTCCGATACCATCTTTGTAACGGCCCAGAATTATGATTTCCGGGTTACGTTTCAAGGGATAAAACCCCTTGTTCGGATCTTGCAATCCAGGTACGGGTCGAGGTTTCAAACTCATTTTTAAGGTCAGTAATAAAGAGGGATTTCAAACCCTAAAAGTCACGAAGGGTCGTTGGGTACCCTTAACCTGTCTTAAGACTATGTCGTGAAATTTAATTCAAATGAAAGTAAAGCGGAAGCAAAATTAAGATACAAAGTGTCACGGCAGAGCCGGGTCAAAACCAAAACGTAAGCGAATTATTACCATTTACACCAAGTTAGAGAATTAGCTAGGTTCTTCGATTCGCCAAAAGGAAACCCCGTCATATAGACATTGAGTACGCAAAATCTGCATAAGATACTAAAAAAAAGAACGGGGAAATGAGTCAGATCGAGCCACTCATGCGGGACCGACAGTCCTCGCTGAGGCCACATAGTATGTGCTATACCTAATAAAGATGCTCTAATACAGTACGAAAGTCAAACACACTAGCATGCTCCTAGTTACAATAATGTGTAAAAATACTGTAAAGGGCTCAAGACAATGCCAAGTGGCATATCCCTCTCCTACCTCCACCCCCTTCCGATAGGGCGGAGACTGGCCAGCTCGTGAATGCATTCCATCATAATCGGGCGGCACGCATGCCTAACCCGCTCCACAATAAAACCCGCAGCCATAATATAAGAAAGTTTATGACTCGATTGACTCAGGGTACCCGATGAGGCTGGGCTAGCCTATGACCCTAGGAACGACTCTAGGACCATCACATATAACGACCGTTCTGTTTCAAACGCATAAAGTAAGCATATGCTCATTCAATTAGTGCAACCTAAACAGGATACTACATGACATGCTTTTATGCATATACAACACCTAACATAAAATGCAACAACATGCATGAATGTCCAACCTGAGTAAGCTCCTAGGGAACTTACTTGAAGATGCAGAACATCAAAATAACGCAAGCAATGGCCCAAGTGCAAGTCCAAAGCAATCCAAAAGCAATACACACCTATCATCAAGTCATTTTCATAAGCTACTGAACCAACACTCTCACACACACGAACCCGAGTTCTCAATATCCTTAAAACCAATCGACGGTAAAACCATTTTTCAAAACCTTTCCGATACGATCAACAAAATCATTCTTCCCAAAACTTTCCAACTCTTAAATCTCAAGTTAAATCAACTCAAAAAAAAAATCAACAATTCATTTAAAGTCATACTTAGCCAAAGCCTGACATTAAACATTTAACTTCAAACCAAGTTCTAAAAATAATGATTTATATGTTAAATCTCACATAATATTACATAATATTTCAAATACCATATTCTTTTAACACTTATATAAAATATTTCTAAAATCCCAACCATATTCATTTAATTAGATCATCCCTTTTTAAATTACCAATACTCACCCTTATAATTATAAAATTCCAAAACCGAACCTCCATATTCATTTAAATGCCAAACCAAGCCCTTATTTCATTTTTCCTCAAAATCGAACCCAATGGTGAAGAATGATCCATTTACTTTGACAAACCAGGCCCAATTTACTTGCTTTTAAATCAACCCCAAAAAAATAGGCCCATTCCCCTTCTAAAATCTGATCCAAGTAAAACCCCAACCCAATCTCTTATTTTTTTAAAACCGGTTCACTGATTAAAAGGTTGAACCGAACCCATTTATTTAAAACATAAAACCGGACCAAATTGAATCACTGTTCATTGCCTTCTCCATATACTCCCTGCGTTCGAAATTCAGCAAGAGGAAGAAAGGCAGGGGAAGCTCGCCGGCGACACCGCACTCCGACCACCAAAACAACACTCATGGACACGGAATCGACAAGAAGAAGGAAGGGAAAGGGAGTGCTCACCAAGGTTTCGAAGGTTCGCCGGAAAACGTCGTCGGAGCTTCGATTGGGCGTCATCGGAGGTTTGAGGCTGAGATTCTCGACCTAGAACGAACGGAGAGTTCAAAAGGAGGAAACTTTACAAGCTTTTCGTTCGAAAGGGAAGGGGGAGCCTTACCCGGGTTCAAACCGAGGACAGGGGAAGAGGAGGCCGGACAGGTCCGGGCTCGCTGTTGCTAGGCTGCTGCTCGGCTCGACCTTGACTCGGACTGCGCTCGAACAGAGTCCGGACAGAAGAAATACAGGGGAGGGTTTTGGCTTGGATGGGAGCTCAACTTCTGCTGCTGCTGCTGTCTGAATCGAAGAGGCGAGGAGGAGGGGTTGCGCCCGACGGAAATGGAGGCTCCGGCGACCTCCTGGGTGGCCGACGTCGATGGTGGAGCAGCTGCTGGTGTGGCGGTGCAACGGAGGTGAAATGGAGGTGGGTGTGCGGGTGGCTTCAAGCTTCCAACAGGGGAAAGAAGCGCTTGAAGGGGAGCAAGCAGGACGAGAGAAAAAGAGAGGGAGGTGGGTGTGGATTGTGGGTTAGGATTCCAATTGAAGAGGATGGCTAGCTGCTGCCAGATTGGGACAAAACTTGGTGACAGGCGGGGACCGATTCCAAGGCTTAACATTTGTAAAAATGGGGGAGGCAGGAGGGGTGTGAAGGGAGACTGATAGGAAGAGTTGTTGATCCATAAAAGAGAAATAGACAGGCTGGATAAAAGAAGGAATGAAGAGGCGTGACCATGTACTGAATTTGGCGTGGTGATCTGCAGGTAAATATCAGACAAAACCTATTGCTATTACTGCTGAGCTGTCGAGATAAGGAGGAGGGAAGAGGACAAAGGGTGATATGCAATCTCTCTTGATTTCGGATGTAAGAAGAAAAGAATCAATTGGTATGGTCCCTAAATATGTTTCAAATACCCAAGAAAATATCTAGAATCAAAATTTCAATTTGAATTTCCAAAATCGAATTAATTAATCTGATAAAATCTCGCTCATATGTAAGAGTTTTCAGTCAAGGTAGCAGAATTGAAATCCGTCGGAAGAATCCATTAAAATCATGCCGAAACTCATTTTGAAATATTTAAAATAAAACCAATACCTCAAGAACAGAAATTCCAAACCTCCCAATTATTTGAAATCGGAATAATTATAAATCACTATTTTAATAATTTAATATTCTAAAATTTCCCGGTCTTTACAGGCAAGGGGGGCACACGCATGGGCAAGGGGGGCAGATATTCTACTAATGAAATTAGGCCCATTAGTAATTAAATTAGGCCCGTTAGTAATTAAATTAGGCCCATTAGCAAATTTTACACGATAAGCAAATTTTACACGTTAAGGAGTTTTTACATTTGAAGTAAACCCTATATATATATATATATATGCAGGTAATGGTTAAAATGGTTCTTAAAATGAAAATCCCTCTTAAAATAAAAATGGTCAAATTTGAAGGTAAACTAGTACATTTCTCGCCCCATGACGCGATTTTTTTAAAATGAATTTTAAATAAGTTATATATATTATACAATTAGATATAAGTTATATATTAATTTACTATTTTGAATTAAACCCATTAATATTATACAATTACAGTATAATAGATTCATTAAAGATGGATAATATTGTGATAGTATATGAAGATTTACAAATAGATATAAGTTATATATTAATTTAATATTTTGAATTAAACCCATTAGTTATTTCAAAAATAAAAATTAATTGCAAAAAGGAAATGAAAGGGAAAGAGAAAAAAAAGTGATTGGTTAAAAAGGAGAAAATTAAGGTAGGTGTGTCACGTAGGCGAAAACTCTTCTGTTTTAATAGTTTACTAGTTCAGTTCCCGTGCCCAAGGCACGGTCTTTTTTTAAAATCTAAATATGCAAAATATCAAACATTAATTTTCACATAACCTTTTCATTTTAGAGATGCAATGACACACTGTTGAAATTATTTGACTTTTTTTTTTATCTTAGATCGATAGTAGAGATCTCCATATGAAGTTTCCTTCAATTCTATTCTATTAAAGAAAGAATATGACAAATCAAATATAGGTCTTTTAAAAATGGACTATCTCATTATATTATATACATTCTATGATGACAATGAGATAGTATCAATAAAATTGTGAACTAAATTTATAATTCATTAGCATGTCTTATACAATTAGTTGATTATTGCTTGATTTATTTTTAACAAAGAAAAAAATAAAATAAAAAATATTCACATTTTAATAAAGATAATTTAAATATGAATAATATATACGTAGTAGTAATAAAATATAATTTATTAATAAACTTCATAAATACGCGGGTAAAACAAATTATTTATATAATTGGAAAATTTGTCTACATCTTAATTTTAATTCTTATCCTAAATGGTCAAATCTTAACTAAAACATATAATAAACTATTGTTTAAATTGTAAAATAATCCAAGAAATATATTGTTATTTAAATTTCAAAACAATTCAATAAAATAAATACCTATTAAATCGATGCTAGTTGAAGATAAGGATTTCAATTTGTATTGGATTATGGTAAAATATTTGTTGTAACAACCAGATAGGATTAAAGAACATACCACTTAAATATTACGAAGTAATTATTTATTTGTTTAAAGAATACAAATTCCGAAAATACCACAATTTAACATGAAGGATTGGTGAAATAATATGGCACCACATAGAACTAAAATTAACAGGGAATATAACACGAGACTAAGAAAAAACACGAACTCGACTTCTTATCCACTCTTTGAACTTTTGCTTTTCTAACTGTGAATAACACGAACTCGAATTTTTTAGTTTCCTTTTGCCTTTAGATAATCCAATAAAGTTAAACTGTTCTTCATCTTCGACCTGAGCAAAAAAAACATTGTTAGAATTGATTATAAAGCAATAAACAAATGTAAAGTTTAAAATTCAAATCGTTATTAACATTTTATCAATGGATTCGAATACCTACAAAAATTGAAAATTACAAAAATATGGTTAGAATTTGATAAAAATGCAATAGAATGATTAGAGTAGAGGTTTTTAAGAAATGGAAAGGTGACTCACGGATTATCATCAAACGTATAATGATTGTCAAGGGTATGAAATGGATTAAATAGGAATGGAAAATGTTTTAAACTAAATAAGATAATCAAAATAATTGGTAAAGATAATTATTAAGGATAGGATTAGGATCCCTTGAATATAGACCTGTCAAACAGGTCGGATTTGGGTCGGGTTGTCTCGGGTTCGGGTCCATTTCGGGTCGGGTCATTTCGGGGTACGGGTCGTGAAATGCTCAACCCAGATCCATATTTAACGGGTTCGGGTCGACCCAACGGTTCAAGAGCGCTACTCATCCATAATTTTTTAAATGTCATTTACTATTTATACACGTTATTTTAAAATGATAAAATAATGTAAAATATCAATAAAAATTTATTACTTGTTATAATTTCATTCTTTTTAGTTTTTGAAGTATGAAATTATTTATAATATATAAAATGATATTTTATATAATTATTATCATCCTTAAAACCATACATGAATAGTAAACAACATTTAAAAGTAAACAGATAGAGTATTTTTAATGACTATTTACATAGTTCCTAAATCTAAAATTGTTATATTATCCTAATAATAGTTATATTATTGAAAAATAATAATTAATGTTGCTACAATAGTAATATGTAATTTTATATACATAACAAATTGTAATGTTAAATAATAAAGTAAAATTGATGATGAAAAATATAATATTCAATCCTAATTATTATCAGTAATATATTTCAATATTAGGTTAAATTGTAACTTATTAATGTTTTTATTATCGTAAAGCTTGACCCAATGGGTGACCCACGGGTTGACCCAACCCGACCCAGAAATTTGCGGGTTGAACGGGTTCGGGTTGCTTCGGGTTTCGGGTTGAAATATTTGCGCCAAAACCCACGTTTTACGGGTCGGGTCCTCGGGTCGGGTCACGTTTTGACAGGTCTACTTGAATATCTAAACTAACTAACCATCATATCTAGATATCCAAATCAATTAGTATTATTAATTAATTATAGTATTAATAAAGATTAATAGATAAATAGATATTGAATTAATTTTTAATTGGATTATACTAAATAATTTAATTAAATCCTGACTAAAAATCCCTACACTAAAGGAGAAGCCGCCACATGTCGTAGGTGACTTCTCCTTTAGTATTATAACTAGTGCAGTACCCGTGCCTAACGCACGGGATTTGTAAAATATATTATATTTTTTTAGAAGATATTATATATCATAATTTATTTACATTATATATTAGATATATTATAATAATATGAAAATGATATAGCTAAATAATATAAATTTGGATAAAAAAATCCTTATATTATATCAATATATAATATTTGGCAAAACGTCAATGCCTCATCTTCATACTTTCCTAGATGGAAACAATTGTATACATAATTGTAGAGTTTTTTTTCCAGCATTCTAAGTTTCTGCAGCAAGTTGATTGGTTAATTTGAGTATTAAACAAATATTTGTTGCGGTAATGGATTTGAAGGTAAGACCAAAAATTTTGGTAGTTCTGCTACATATTACACAAACGCTAGGTGAATAGAGTTTTAAGAACTTTTGGATGGAGAACACATAAAAATGTTGGAGAAAAAATATTCTTGTAATAAACTTAAAAGTAAAAAAAAAATGCATCATCCGTCTCTAAATATAGGTCCTTTTATTTTTTTTTGGCATGTTTTTTAAGAAGCTATTTGGATAAAAAAAACCTAAAGGAAAAATAAAGTATAAATTCTTTAAAAAAACCCGTTTATTTACTAATCAAAGTGAATGGAAAAAGTTTCTGGAATTTTCAAATATATCAAGTTTATCCCATGTAACAACTCATAGTTTATCTCGTAATAATCCTTTCATCAATTAATTTAAAAAATTGAAAACACTCAGACTTGATTTATTACAAATTTCAGGGACAACTTTATCGAGTTTCATCACTTAATAATTAAAGAAAATTTCAAAAAACCATTTCACTTATTTAAAGAAAAATTAAAAATCACAAAATTTATATATGACTTGATTAATTAATAAAATGCCACATAGGACCTCGATCAATAGGCAATTAAGACGATATGATATAATCAAATTATGCTAATTAATATCAAATCTTTTACATATCTGTATGTTTGTATATTTATTTTTGGATATAACAATTAAAAGATCTTTTTAAAGAAAGGGTTAAAGTATGTACAACTTGAATCAACATATAATATATCTTTCACATAAAGAATTGATTTACCATAAAAAAAATTACTTCAAAATTAGTGGGTTGTTGTTTAAGAATAATTAAAGAGGTTTGTTTGAGAAGATTCAAATAGAATAAATTGATTTTTTTATTCAAAAAAAATATTGGTTGAAATTAATGTAACGGCCCAGAATTATGATTTCCGGGTTACGTTTCAAGGGATAGAACCCCTTGTTCGGATCTTGCAATCCAGGTACGGGTTGAGTTTTAAAACAAAATATTTGTACTAAAAGAAGGGATTTCGAACCCCGAAATTAGTTCGTGACAGTTAGTTTCTTTGAATCTCATTTTCTCGATTAATTAGATTTATAAAATCGAAAAGGATATCACACCACGATAATTATTTTGAATTTCCGAGGTAAAATGATGGAATCGTTCGCTAAATTTTATATTTCGGCCAGAATCCGTTAAATGAGTTCTAAATTAGTTTATGTTCATTTTTAATTTCCTTTTTCCAAAAATTTAGGATTTTAAATTACGAGCCTTTACATCCCACTCGTGTCCCCGTTTGGTCGATTTTCCTTATTTATTACAAGTCGAGTTCATTACTTAGTTCAATTTTAGTTAAGCATCTTAAATTCATTTTGCCCCTTTAAATCCTTTTCGAAAAGTCCTTGAAACTCGTGGGCTGTTTTCAAAACTTACACTCGACCCTTGTGTACCCGAATTGCACAACCTGAGCTCTGATACCATCTTTGTAACGGCCCAGAATTATGATTTCCGGGTTACGTTTCAAGGGATAAAACCCCTTGTTCGGATCTTGCAATCCAGGTACGGGTTGAGTTTTAAAACAAAATATTTTTACTAAAAGAAGGGATTTCGAACCCTTAAAGATCGCGGATCCATTGGGGATCAAATACCTGCCTTAGTCTAATCGTGAAATCGAGCGAAAGCAAAAATAAGGTTGAGTTCAAATACAATCCGAAAGGGAGTATAAAAGAGAGGAAGTGTGGTGGTCTCTCAACCTCTCGATCTAACGCCAAAAGTCTGAACCCGCCAAGCATCCACATAAGCAACGATAACGGCTAGCGATTACCTGAATCTAAAAAAAATGAGGGGGATCTGGGTTAATCATCAGGTCACTCATGCGCGTATGTAAACACACTCTAAGAGGCATATAATAAGCATCATATTCTTAAGTTGAAATGCGTAATGTCATGCGTAAATTAAATCACATATATATACTGACAGTTTAATATAATGCATAAAGCGATAAATGGATCCACACAGAATGCCAAGTGGCATGTCCCTCTCGTACCTCCACCCCCTTTCAATAGGGCGGAGACTGGCCAGTTCGGTGCTATAGCATATCAATTTCCTCGTGGTGGTGCACAAACCACGGCATCATCATATCATATCATCTCATCGCTTGCCCGATGGTGCTGGGCTATCATATCATGCTCATATAAACTCGATTGACTAAGGGTACCCGATGAGGCTGGGCTACCCTATGACCCTAGCAAGGACTCTAGGACTATCACAGATAACGGTCGTTCTCTTGCAAGGACATATAGCAATCATATGATTTTCATTTTAGCTCCTAAGCATGATTCTAAGTCGTATGGTGCACGGACACTAGCCTACTATATAACACCCAGTGCATAGAGCGCCCATCATGAGTAAGTTCAAAGAACTTACCTGGAGTAGCAGATCAGCAAGACGAAAAGCAGCAAGATATAAGCAAGCAAGTTACAGATCACCTAGCAATTATTAATAAATATGCATAAGTAAACTGCACAAAACAGGATCCATTTACCACTACATAACATGTCCACCAATCCATTAATCATAGAACCATCAACACCCTTTATCTTAACTTATCTCAACATCTTATATCATATTATTCCATTGTCATTTCCATAACTGGCTCAGTCATACTTCAATCCATATAATCTCACTAGCTAGTCCAGTTATTAGTCAAAACAATTTCTTCAAATTTATACTTAGCCATTTCTAATTCATAAAATATTTAATCTTTAAAACTACTTCCAAAAATCCGATTAAATAATCTTGGCATACTTTACTTTAATTAAAATCATCATTCTAAGGACTTAAATAACTTTCAACACTTAATAAATAATTCAATTTATATACTTTAAAACCGACCCTCTTTAAATATCGACACATAAATCGATTTCTAAAATAATCAATTATCGGGAATTGGTTAGACAATTAATTAATAAATTAAATAAATAAATATATAACGAATAAACCCGAACCGAACCAACTCTTTTAACCCGAACTGAAACCATTTAAATCCAACCGAACCCATAATTATAAACTCTCAACCGGTTTAAATAAATAACACATATTTATAAGTTAGCAAAAGGGGTCCACAAGGCCACGTTGCTTCCTTCCTCTCCCGATTTCAAACGAGGAAGCCGCCATGGATGCTCACTCCCGCCGGCGCCCAGCTCCACCTCCCGGCCTCCTTCTCCGATGGTTGTTCAACGCTCAGCTCCGCCTCGCCTTAGCCTCCTGGGCTCGCTCCTCGCTGCTGCTCGCATCACCCCCGCGACCCCTCGCTGCTCTGCCTCGCCTTGCCTCGCTTGCGCTCTCGCCCATCGACGCTCGCTCATCGCCCACTCGAGCTCGCCGGAGCTCTCGAGCTCCACCCGACTCCCCGCACTCAACTCACACGCACTCACACTCGCCCACAGCCCGACCCAAGACAGAAATCGGAATGAAACAGGGGGAGGAAAGGTGGAACTCACCGAGGGATTTCGCGACTTCGGAGCTCTCGATCGGAGGTCTGGGCATCGTCGGTGGCTCGCGATGGCTTGTCGGATCTGCGTCGGAAATGGGTGAGCGAGATGGTAGGGCTCGAGAGTGGTTTGGATCGGAAAAGAGGGAGAATGGCTTACCGGAAGGTTGGTTCACGATCAAACGGACGGGTGATCTTCGGAGGCTCGTCGATGACGCCAAGAGCTCCGGGGGCTGCTGCGATTGCTCTTCGATGAAAGAGGAGGCGGAGAGGATGACAACGGTGATGAAGGAACACCGAGATATGGTGTGGCGATGGTGGCGAGAGGATGAACCGAGGGATGTAGTGGTGTTGGATCGATGGTGTTGAAGGCGCGACGTTAGAGGGCGGTGGAGTAGCTGAATCACAGAGGGGGAGTAGGAGGGACGGGTGATCAGAAGTGAAAGGAGGAGGGAGTGCAGGAAGGTTACAGTGATGGGATGATTGAAAGGAGGATGGACAGATGGGTTTATAGGCAAGGGGAGGGGCGGGTTTACAGCTAGAAGAGGGGGAGGTTACTGTAGAACTAGCCGGGAGGGTGGCTTGATGGGAAAGGGTAATAAATGCACTTGTCAAATCTTAACTACCCGAAAATAAATCCCGGAATCCGCTTTCTGATCTTAATCCGACGCGATTAAAATACGTTCAAAATAAACATGCGAAACCGAGTTAAATAACGAAACCCGAAAATATTTTCAAGCTAGCCTCGGGCATATAAGATGAAATATATTCATTTTCATGTTTGAATAACAAGTTTATACCGGGATTGGCCTCGAGAAATAAAATAATTTGATTTGTCGAATATGTAAATTTTCAAAATTTTCCCGAGTCTTGGATCTTAAACGAATTTTAATTAGAATAAAATCTATAATTTATATAAATAATATTTTTAAAAATCTCGATCCTTACAATTAATGAACGTGACATACAAACCGTTAAAAAAATTAAATTAGTGATGAAGAAGACACGTGTCACCATAAACTTATTCAACATATAATATATATCTTTTATCTAAAAATTGAATAATAAATATTTTTAATTTTTATAAATTTATATATTTGGAATATATTATATACATACTCAGAAAATAAACTGTTATTGATTTCATAACTTGTATGTTTAGCATTTGTCATTTTCTATGGTTAAATTACTAATTTATATATGACTTGATTAATTAATAAAATGCCACATATGACCTCGATCAATAGGCAATTAAGACGACATGTGGTGTAAGAGACTCTTTCTTTATTGTAAGTATCAATATGATATAATCAAATTATGCTAATTAATATCAAATCTTTTACATATATGTATGCTTGTATACTTATTTTTGGATATAACAATTAAAAGATCTTTTTAAAGAAAGGGTTAAAGTATGTACAACTTGAATCAACATATAATATATCTTTCACATAAAGAATTGATTTACCATAAAAAAATTATTGCAAAATTAGTGGGTTGTTGTTTAAGAATAATTAAAGAGGTTTGTTTGAGAAGATTCAAATAGAATAAATTGATTTTTTTTATTAAAAAAAATTATTGGTTGAAATTAATGAACGTGCCACAAAATCCGTTAAAAAAAATTAAATTAGTGATGAAGAGGACACGTGTCACCATAAACTTCTTCAACATATAATATATATCTTTTACGTAAAAATTGAATAATAAATATTTTTAATTTTTATAAATTTATATATTTGGAATATATTATTTACATACTCAGAAAATAAACTGTTATTGATTTCATAACTTGTATGTTTAGCATTTTTCATTTTCTATGGTTAAATTAGTAATTTCATAGCTTGTATGTTTAGATTCCTTTTAAAAACTCATGCTAACCATCTTTCAAAATATTATTTTAATCAAATTAAGAGATCTTTTTAAAGGAAGGGTTAAAGTACATACAACTTGAATCAACATATAATATATTTTTCAAATAAAGAATTGATTTACCATAAAAAAAAATATTTTAAAATTAGCGGGTTATTGTTTAAGAATAATTAAAGAGGTTTGTTTGAGAAGATTTAAATAGAATAAATTGATTTTTTTATTAAAAAAATCATTGGTTGAAATTAATGAACGTGCCACACAATCCGTTAGAAAAAATTAAATTAGTGATGAAGAAGACACGTGTCACCATAAACTTCTTCAACATATAATATATATCTTTTACATAAAAATTGAATAATAAATATTTTTAATTTTTATAAATTTATATATTTGGAATATATTATTTACATGCTCAGAAAATAAACTGTTATTGATTTCATAACTTGTATGTTTAGCATTTGTCATTTTATATGGTTAAATTAGTAATTTCATAACTTGTATGTTTAGATTCCTGTTAAAAACTCATGCTAATTAACCATCTTTCAAAATATTCTTTTAATCAAATTGTATAATTGTCATGGAATTACTAATTTATGGAATGCTATCAATCATTTGGAAAGAATTAATAAATAAAAAAAAACTAAATTTTGGGTAAAATGTGGCAACTAAAAAATATATTGAGTTTTAATTCAAAATAAATGAGAAAAAATAAATTAAAGTTATTATACAAAAATAATTAATTGGTATTTAAAAAATTTTAAATCACTTTAATCAAGGAAAAAAGATACTACCTCCGTTCCATAATACATGGGCTTTTCCTTTTTGACACGTTTTTTAAGGAGCGAAAAACTCTATGAAATATTATTTTTTTAATCAAATTTTTTATATCATTTGATACTTATTACTAATAAGTATCAAATTATATAAAAAATTTAATTAAAAAAATAATATTTCATATAGTTTTTCGCTCCTTAAAAAACGTGCCGAAAACTAAAAACCCATGTATTTTGGAACGGAGGGAGTATTAGATTTATTTTAATTAATAATTGAGTAAATTGAATTAATTATTTAGGTGGGGTCACATTAAAGGAGAACTTGCCACGTAAGTCTGGTTTAAGGAGGTTTCGCCATGTGGCATCCTTCGACATCTGTTTTAGTATTATATTAGACTAGCGTAGTGCCCGTGCGTAACGCACGGGATTTGTATATATTATATTTTACATTATTTATTAAATATCATTTAGATCAATTATTTATAATGAAACATTGTAAAATAATGAATTAAAAATATTTTTTTCACAATATATAAGGATTTACCCTCTTAGCCATAATTAGCTAGTAAAAAAAAATCAAAACGACATCGTTTTGAGAAAAACCCTAAAAATCAAACACCCGTTTACTGCTCCTAAGGCCTAACTCCCTTCTCAACACCATCACCCGCTCCTTCGGCCTCCATTTGCTCAATCACCTCACCATCGACCTCCAGTCTAGCCCGGACCTCGGCTGCCCCGCTTGCTCTCTCCCATCGTCACTGGTGACTCCGGCGAGCCTAGGCGCCACTCCCTGCTCAAGTAGCCCAGGCGACTATCGAAGTGTCGTCGTCGAGTTTGTTGCCGAGTAGAAGCAGACATTCTTCGTCGCCGACTCATCGCCTATGTCTGGCCTCCTTGCTGCTATCACCGCGCCGTCTTCTGTCCGGCCTCCTTTCTGAGGTACCACTCCCAAGTCCCAATCGATTATCCATACTCTCATTTCAATTTTCACTGGTTTGGTTTAACAAATAACAATGATCTAGGGTTGATTTATTTGGATTGGAATGTTGAAATTAAAGTGGGAGTTTTGTGCAATGGGATTGGAATTTTGGATTCGAATAACAATGAGATTCGAATTGGGGGTTTTGTGTAGTGGGAATGTTGAAATCGAATTTGGATTGAAATTTTGTGCAATGGGATTGGAATAACAATGGTTGTTGAATAACAATGGGATTTGAATTGGGGGTTTTGTGCAATGAGAATGTCGAAATCGAATTTGGATGGGAATTTTGTGCAATGAGATTATTTATGTGGGTGTGCATTGTCTGTTAAATTGAATTATCTTGTTAATATTGGATTATTTATGTGGAATTGTATTTTATTTGTAATATCAAACACATTATGGTTTGTATGGCTCCTTTCGCTGTATTAAGTTAGGAGAGATAATAGAATAATAATAGAAATAGATAGATAGATATGAATAAACATTTTAAATCCCTTTTTAGATGATAGATTTGTAATATTTTGGTTAAAATAGATAAATATTGATGAATTTCCTGTTTTTATATGAGTTTTTACGTCTGCAGCAACTGAATTTATTTTTATTTTCTGTTTTTTCTAGAAGATTTATAGTAGATATCAAATCGTTTAGTTTGGAATGAGAAATTAGATATAGATTACTATTGACTATTAAGTTAGGATAGATACGAACTTGTGCAGCAATTATAAACCGTCTAAATCCCTTTTTAGAGGATAGATTTGTAATCTTTTGGTTAGAAATAAGATAAACATTAATGAATTTATTTAGGTTTTTTATGTTGGTTGTATACACTATTGAATTCCAGATGAGAGGACTGCCCCATGACCGGTGGAAGAGGAAGGAGGATAAGTGAGTTCTCTGTTATATTCGATTCTGATTATATATAAAGTAGTGTTGTCAGTTAGGTTAGGGTGAATGAGAGTAAAACGGTAAAACAAATCTCCGCAGGTCTGAAATTAATAGTGGATAGAACTTAAAAAATAAAGTAATATTGATTGGTTTTTAATAATTTAAAAAATCTCTGTAGATATGAAATTAGGATAAATGTGTAATTTTTTGGTTAAATAAAAGAGATAAACATTGGTTAATTGAAGTAATAACGGATGGAACTTAAAAAAAAAACAGTAACAAAATGGTTTGTAATTGGTTAAAAAATCCCCGCAGATCTGAAAATTTGAATTATTTTAACAAAAAGTAACAGAATGTTTTGTAATTGGTTTAAAAATCTCTGCAGATCTGTAAAGTTTAATTATTTTAATTAAAACGGTTTAAACTAAATTTAAAAAATTTCTACAGATCTGAAATTAGGATAAATAAATGTGTAATCTTTTGGTTCAATAAAAGAGATAAACATTGGTTAATTGGGTAATGTGAATTTGTGATTTTTTTTTTTGTGATTTTTTTAAATTTAGGGTGTTTTATTTAGTGTTTTATGTACAACAACTGATTTTGTTAGACGAAGCGTTGTATCCTTAGGTTTTGAGATCCATGGGACGTTCCTCGATGATGAAATCAATGGAAAGGAGCGGACACTATGAATGGGAGGATCATCGCACACCATGAGCCAAATGAAAAGGAAGCATATGGGGATAAGTTATCACCTTAGGTGACTATCACGATAACCAAGAGGCTTTCATTGACTGCCCACACGCCCAGGAAACGTTCAAGACTGCATACATGCCTAGGAAAGGTTGAAAGGAGAACATGTGAGAGATTTCAGATTTGTATTTTTAGTGTTTGTAGGGTGCAACAGGAAATTTGTAAAATTAGAAGTGTTATGTGAACATTTTGTGCACGTAAATGCATTCTAGGTGCATTGATGGCGTTTCAAATTGGATAGAATGAACACGTGAGAGCGGGAAGCCATATATTGTTGTAGTTGATCATTCATTCAATTTTAGTATTGATCATGATTAATTAGATTCAGGTGCAATGTCGAGATGCAGCGCTGCAAAAAAATAAAATTGTAAACGTTATAGATAAAAGATTTTTAAACAATTGGAGAAGCAATTGGGGATTTATCCTAAATTTTGATTTTTAAACAATTGGAGAATCAATTGGAGATTTATCCTAAATTTTGATTTTTAAACAATTGGAGAAGTAATTGGGGATTTATCATAAGAAGACTACGGCGAGGAAGCCACGCTCGGAGGAGACAGCGATGGCGAATCCGGCGTATGGGCCTTCGTCTTGATGACTAGGCGGTAGGTGGTAGGCAGGGGGAGGCGGTGGTGGTCGGTGGAGGGCGGGCGAGCGAGCGTGCAGGCTGGGTAGTGGTGGTCGGCGGTGGAGGGTGGGCGGTGTGCCTCTGTGAAATTCCCAATTGGGGAGGAAGAAGCCCCAAAGTAAAACGCGGCTTCGTTCCGCATTTTACCGTTTTTTGTCTTTTTTTTAAAATTTTAAAATATAATACAATAGAGACGCGGTTTTAAACCGCGTTTTATTCAATATTGGTTATAAAACGCGATTTGAAACCGCGTTTCTTTAACTTATTTTTTTCTGCTTTTATTTCCGTTTCAAATTTTAGGACTTCTAAATGAAACGCGGTCTCAGACCGCGTTTTTCTGTGTAACCTGCAAAAAATGAATATTTTTGTAAATAGTTTCAAAGCATGAATATTATAGTAAATATTTATTTTTTAATGAATATTTTGAAAAAAAGTTCGATATAGATGAGCCTAATTTAAAGGTAAATGACCCTAATTAAATGAGTAATGGATAAATGGGCCTATTTAATGTGCAAATGGGCCTAATTTTATGGGGTAAATGGGTAAATGACCCTAATTATGAGATAAATGTCACCATCTCTCCCATACTTTCTATTTCTACCAATATTGCCCTTATTTCAAATATAAAAATTACAGATTTTAGTCCGTAATTTTTATTTAAAACAATATTATAAGGTGCATCTATAAGATTACAAAATGCAACTAAATTTGCTACATCACATTTCTTGTCTTTATTTTAAAAAGTGAAAAATATGAGATTACAAAATATAAAGTGAACAAATAATACAATAAAGATTATTATTAATAAATGTGTTATTCCTAATGTAAAGTAAGTTTCCTACAAAATATTTTCTTTATGGGTTGCTATTTTTATGGCGGGTTTTTACTTTAATGCGACATGTGTCATTAAAAGCATATTAGCTCAAAATGGTATAACGATGTGCCCATGCACAAAGGTTCGAGTTCAAAATCTCGCACATGCTATTTATGGCTGTCTTCTTTTTGTTCCCGTTCACGAATAAGATTATAAAATGCAATAATAAAATGATAATGTGCAAAAATAAGATGATATAATGCATATATAACATTATGGTGTACAAATACAATTGACAGAGGATTTTCAGTCGCCTTAAATCCTATCAAATATATCCGACTGACCTAAGTAATGTAGTTTGGCTAGTACGGGTCGATCCCATAGAGAGTCAACGATTTGTATGCAAATCAGAGTGTGTCAACAAGAAAAAGAAACAAATGGGGGAATTTTGATGGTTTGGACTAACTAACTAAGACACAATAGTAAACAAAACAATAAAGTAAAACAGATTAAGTGAATGAATATGAGAGAATAGCTCAGGTCAATCAATCTCAGCAATCAGGTTTTGTTCATTGATAATCGAAATCAAATAGATAACTTCCTCTTGAATACTTTGTTGTGGAAAGACTAGGTCTTTTGAATCCAATTCCTTATCAAATTTAGTTAACAGGACAACCAGACCCTGAAAACCCTAATTATCAAACAATCCTGAAACTATCAAGATTCAATTCAACAATTGATAAAGTCTAAAGGAAATCAACAAAGGCAATCGATACGCACAACCAGTTATTGCATCAATTGCAAATCAATTCTCTATACAAATCCCTAAATCAACCAGTTTCAGAGATTTATACTTTGCTACTCAAGAATATATTCAACCAGAAATTACCTATATCTAGCTATAGATTATCATGAAAAGGCATCAGTTGATCAGACTAACGGAAATTCACGAAAACCCTAAACATTCAGCGCAAAGAATTGATAATATTCAAAGAGGAGTATTAAGAAAGAGAAATCTCACAATGAAATAGAAAACCTGAAGCTTTGATTAATTTCCCCAAGCAAAGGAGTTTAGATGTTCATAGTTGGTGAGAAATCACCAAAAGTCTCCCATGGTTGCTATGTACAAAAACTCTCTGTTCGTTCGATGGCTCACGTTCCATCTTCCCCACTAATTGAAATTAAGATTAAAAATAAAGTAACAGTTGTTTCTAAAACTCGCTAAAAAACTCGGGCATGCCAACTAAATAACTCGGCCGAGTTTCCCCTTCCTCCACCCGAGTTATTTGTCTGCAGCAATCTTGACGTCCAGATTTAGCTGTTTTCAAGGCCGAATTTGGAGAAGTCGTAAACACAAAAATTGTAGGTCTTCGAATCCTCTTTCCAACAAGTATAAGTACGCCCCGATCCAATAACTACAGCCTTCGAACGACTCATTTTAGTGCAGCGTCGCCAGCTTGGACAGCTCCAATCATTTGTAGGTTTAGCTCCTCAATATTCCGATTTCTTTTTGCTTTTTACCCTCTTGTTCGATGCTAGGTCATTCCCATGTCATCAATTGGCTCCACCAATGCCTGAAAGTATGTGCAAACATATGTAGATTCCGACTCTCTATATAATTAACTAAAATACGAAAACTACTCTAATTCATGCATTTTACCCTACCTAAACACATCTAAATGCCTATATTAACACTACCTAAATGTGCATGATCAACAATATTATATTGCAAGGATAAAATGATTAAGTGCAAGAATAAAATGAAAAAGAGCAAGAATAAAATGCCAAAGTACATGAATAAGATTATGAAGTGCACAATTAAGATTATAAAGTGCAAAAATAAAATGATAAAGTGCAAGAATAAAATGATAATATTATAAAATGATAAGTGCAAGAATAAAATGATGTTGTATGAATAAAAATATGAAGTGTATGAATAAGATTGTGAAGTGCACAATTAAGATTATAAGTGCATAAATAAAATGATAAAGTGCAAGAATAAAATGATGAGATGTATGAATTAGATTATGAAGTGCACAATTAAGATTATAAAGTGCATGAATAAAATGATAAAGTACAATTTGATTTATTATTTATGCACTTAATATTGAAGATGCACCTTATAGCATTTAAACCCCAATAAAAATTATAGGTTAAAATATGTAATTTATACAATTAAAACAGGGCAATATTTATAGAAACATAAACTATGGGGAGATTTTTTTTAATGTTAGCATCTCCTTCCTCCTCCCGTACCAAGCACATAGTTCCGGCGACATCTATCCCGGTTGATGGAGCGTCGGTGGCAGCTAGGCGAGGGCACGCAACGACGGCTTCAAGGGGTGGTGGATCCGGCAACAGGCGGCGCGGAACAACCGACGGCGATGGGTGGCGGCGACATCTCTCCCGACGATGGGTGGAGCTTCGACGGCGAATTAAGGTGAGCCGGAGAGCGCTACCGACATCAGAAATTTGAACTTTGGCACAAACAGATATATGACGGCAGTCATTGAAGAGGGCCAGGCACGAAGGATCATCGGCGATCTAGGCGCTGGATGAACCCAGGAGATTGACGATGATTCGATGTAAAATAAGTTTCCTACCAAAAATTTTCTTTATGGTTGCTATTTTTATGGCGGTTTTGCACTTTAATGCGACATGTGTCATTAAAAGCCTATTAGCTCAAAAATGGTATAACGATGTGCCCATGCACAAAGGTTCGAGTTCAAAATACCACATAGGTTATTTATGGTTGTTTTCTCTTTGTTCCCGTACATGAATAAGATTATAATGTGCAATAATAAAATGATAACGTGCATAAATAAGATGATAAAGTGAATATATAAAATTATGGTGTGCAAATGTAATATTATGTTGTGTAAATATAATATTATGTTGTGCAAATAAAATGATAATTAAGTGCAAGAATAAAATGAGGGTGTATGACTAATAATATGAAGTGCGTGAATAAGTTTATGATGTGCACAATTAAGATTATAAAGTGCATAAATATAATATAAAGTGCAAGAATAAAATAATAAATGGTATAAATAAGATTACGAAGTGCACACTTAAGATTATAAAGTGCATGACTAAAATGATAAAGTGCAAGAATAAGATTATAAAGTGTACAATTGGGATTATGAATTGCACTTTTATTAGAAAATAATACAAACTATTAAAATTAAGCAATGTATCCTATGTACGAGTCGAACTCACATCTCTGCGCATAAGCACATTGTTCACAATTCGATCATAGAAATATTCCATCCTTATTTCAATTTGCCACGAAATTTAAAAGGCTGGGAGGAAAGAGTCATATTGTATTGGATACAAATTTAATTTATCAACTTGCACACCCATTCACCATTAAACCTTATCAATAAAATTAAACCTTGAAACCACATTTACCACATCACATTAATTTAATCTCCTCCTCTGTATGCATCTTTACCCATTCACCATTCAGAAAATTTAGTCATGATCAGACCTTCCATTAACAAGCTCTCTAGCTTCCATAGCTTCCTGACTAATGACAAATCTAAAGGAATTAAAACGAGAGGATCGTCTCAAAACAATGAAGACTGTCCAGCTCCTATGTCGTAAATAAAAGTAACCCAAAGAAAATCCTAACTCGGTCGGCCTTGATAGATCAATCAATTCTTGCAGAAGAGGGTCAAAGAAAATCTTGCTCCGGTTGAAATAGATGACCAATTGCAAAGAAGGGCTGGCAGAAACTCTACAAAAACGCCGGTGAAGTCATCGATTTTGCCCCTTCTATGGTGTTCTTCAAGGCGATTTCCGGTGCGGGAACTGATGGCTTGCGCACAAGGGTGACTGGCCGGTGTAGATGAACGCCTCCCCGGCCCCGACGATGAAGAATTGGGGCGACAGGTAGAACTGTAGAAGGCGGATATGGGGAGGACGGCCTGTTGGCTGTTGGAATCATTGGAGGAGGAAGCAACGTGGAGACGCTTGAACTCAGTGAGAGCCTGATAGGAGACGGGGAAGAGGCAAATCTTCGAAGGGAGAAGGCCGAATATAATGGGGGATTTTGCAAAATCGCCACGAAAATGGGCTTAATTTCCGAAATATCTACGTTTTGGGACAATTTTTTAAAATGTCCTAAATAAAAGCCTCATCCCTCTCTCCCACGCGCCTTTCTCTCTCCTCCAGATCTCCCTCTCCGCACGCTCTCTCTTTCTCCCTCCCGACCAGCTCAACGGCGATTGCTAGGATTTCCGACAGATTACCACTCCCACATCATCAAAACGATCGATTTCGAAGTCTCTTCTAGAGAATCATTCAAGCAAAGTATTCGATTACAATTTATAACAAACACTACCATGAATTCATCGAAAATTTGCGCCAAAGGCGCAAATGTTACTAGAATTTTGACGATTCTAAGTTGATTCTCAATTATACTGAAGAATCATATTAAATTTGCGCCGAAGGCGCAAATTTTCTTGAATTTTTGGATTACTACTTCAATTTTTGCGCCGAAGGCGCAAATTTCCTTCGATTTTTGGATTACTGATTGAATCGAGTGATTACAAATATAGATTACGTGAAATCTGTGCTTATCTATGCTTATATATGCTATACCTGTATGAAAATATAGTTGAACCGAATGATTACTGCTATTGAATGCATCAAAATCTGTGCCTTTTCCGAAAACTTTGATTCATTTTTAGGCATCAAGTGATTAAGGTTATGGAGTCACACATACAGTAGAATCGAATGAATAATGTTATAGAATGCATCAAAATTTGTGCCTTGGCGCAAATTTTGATTGATTTTTTAAGCATGAATTACTGTTTATCATCATTTTTTGCTATTTATGTGTAATCTTCAAGTTTCCAATCGAAATTGTGTATGTTTATGCTTATTTATCCTTGTTAATATTTTACATTGCTCAGGTCATCACTATGATTGCTTGCGATGTGATTTCACTATGATTGTTCAAGTAATCACTAGACTTGAATCATATAAGTTTTCCACCAGAAGTGCAAGTTTTATAGAATTTTTCTCATAACAGGTGTATTGTATTCATTTAGTTGATTTAAAAATATAGATTCCAAACTGTTACTGTTGGGGGGTAAATTTTCGTGAATTGATTGAATTCATGATTTGATTAAAAAAAAATATATCATCACATTTTTCTTATATGTTAAAAATGTGATAAATTTTCTTCATTTAAGCATAAAGCTTGATATTATGAGAAATTGGTTCTATCAAGTCAAAAGTGAGGACCGAATAAATGCCAAACAAAAAGGCCCAAATGCATATAACAAAATCTGTGCAGGAGTTAGAAATGTAACTTCCCCTTCAATTTTGGTTAAATACATAAAAGAAAATGGAAAAGAAAGAGAGATGCAACTGCCAACCAGTACGTGGGGAGGAGGTTTTACACAAGTAACCACCCTAATTCACCCTATAAAAGCTACTGATGCAACCAGTAGAGGGGCTTGGCTTTTTCTTCCTTTTCTGGGCTATTCAACTGCAAAGAAGAAAGCAGTTTTTGGCTCATTTATACTGGTGTTCCTCTTCCTGGCTTTTCCTTTTCCTGGAGAGCCTGCAAACACCCAATCACAAACACATCCGTAAACCTGCAGCAACAAACACAAAACAAACATCAGCAAACCTGGTTCCTGCTGCAGAAAAGAAGAAGATTCAAGGTAGCTTTCATGGTTCCCAAGATCCCCTATGCAAAACGATATAGCTTTGTACAATTATATTTGTTTTAAGCATATGGTATAGATTTTGGAATCTCAAAACCGCCTAAAATCATGGCGAAACTCTGCCGAAATTTTCAGAGACTCAATCAGCAAGTTCATCAAGTTTCCAAGGCAGTTCTCAAAAGTCAAATCCAGGGCAGCCTAAACACAAAATACAAAAGATCCTAAAAACCAGGACTCACTTGAGGCACAAATCCTCCCTAGTTGCTACCAAATTGCAACACAATGGACCCCTAAATGCTATGAATTTAGCCAATTGACAAAATTGAAAAATAAGGGGAGCCATGATAATCAGTTACCCATGAAATAAATTCAGAAACTGGATTCCGCGGAAAGCACTAAAAAAAATGACAAACAGATTCGGAGTTCATGGGAGAGGATCTGGAAACCGGAACAAACCAAAACCAATTTCTGCCTATCACAAGCTGATGTTTCAACTCACTTAAAAAACAAAAGAGGGGAAAGGAGGCGAGTCTAACATACCTAAACCAAGAGGCCGAGGAGAGCTCAGACGGATCCTCGCTTCGCTGGTTCTGTTCTCAAGTGCTCGGATTCGGATCACCCTTGGTCGTTGTTAGACTCTCTAAGCCTGAAATTTCTGCCTACCAAAACCGAAAGCCCTAAAAGGCTCTAGTCGCAAATCTGAAAATTGCAGATTGCAAACAGAAGTCAGCCAAGAAATTAAGCATTCAATTGGAAATGGATGTGAACGGAAATTCAAGATTTGGGGCTTGAATCGATTAAACCCTAATTGAAAGGGGCAAATTTGGGGAAAACGAAACAAACGAGAGTTCAAACTCACGAGGTTTTCGGCGAGCTCCGAGGGCTTTATGGGCGGTGCTGGAGGGCGATTAGCCGATTAGGTTCCGATTCCGAGCCCTCTCGGACCTTCGGCTCTCAAAACTCCCTAGTCAAGCAATGGCTTGAGGTGGTGTTTCTTCCCGAGTTGCTCCCCGTGTATCACTCGAAAGGAGACGGTGTAAAAAATTAAAACAAAAGCGTGTCTAATCTGAAAGAAAGAAAAAAACAGAGAATCAGATTGGGCTATAAAAAAATGGTCTCAATTGAAATCGAATTGGATCTCGATCAAATTAAGAGAAAGCAAATGGTCAAATATGGGGTTTAAGCCCATTAACTTGCTGTAAGGCACAAACAAAACTCACCCATTAAAATCTTCTTTTGAAAGTGGGCAATCGGTTTTGTTAAATGGATATGCTTAATTGCAAAATTCACCCACTAAAATCTAAGAAATATAATTGGCACAAATTAAGAATTCGAGTTTTATCAAAACATAAAATTAAACTCGTCAAATATTCTTTGTCAATTAATTCTGGTGGGTCAATTCACAATCTACTCCAAAACAAAAACGGAGTCAAAACCTCAAATCAAGTTCCCCAAATATAAACTTGACTTCATAAAGAACTACGTAAAGACTTGATACTCTTTTACGAGTTACGTAGGAAATTCGATATTAAAATTCAATATATATCGAATTCAGTCGTCTGCCTCTAAATTCTCTTTAAATGAATATGAGGTCAAAACCAAACAACTTAAATTGGTTCGTAAAAGAACTACGGATGATTTGATCCCGTCCAAACGGGTACGTAGGTAGCTCGACATAAAGCTTATGCTCGTCGAGTACAATCGTCGATCCAAAAAAAAAATCAAATCGGTTCGTTTAGAACTACGTAAAGACTTGAAGCCTCCTATCGGCTACGTAGGTAACCCGATATTAAATTTTAAAAATATATCGGGTACAGTCGTCAACCTCTAAATTCCCTTTAAATGAATATGAGGTTAAAATCAAACAAATTCAAATTGTCCATTCCAACTCGATATAAAGCTTCTGCTCATCGAGTTCGGTCGCCACTCTCAAATGATCCCATGATCAAACCCAAATACAGAATTTCTTTTCGTTCCGAACTACGATGACTTGATTCCACCAAACAAGTGGATACGTAGGAAACTCGGTGTAAACCAAATTATCACCGAGTCCAGTCACATCCAAACTTTCAAATCGAATCTCCTCAAATTTATTTATCGACTCTAAGTCGTCTCAAATACCAAAGTTTCATCAAATCCAAAGTGTCCACTCTAACTCGATACAAAGCTTCCGCTCGTCGAGTTTGGTCACGACCAACATTCAAAATCAAATTCCACCGTCCCCAAATTGACCTTTTAGTCAAACCTCTAAGCCAAATCAAACAGGTTTCAAAAGAAAAGAACTACGTAAAGACTTGACGCCGTAAAAACGGCTATGTAGGTAACCCGATATTAAATCTCAAAATATGTCGGGTACAGTCGCTAATCCCTAAATTCACTTTTAAAATGAAAATGGGGTTAAAAATTAAATCTAAATTAAATACACATGATTTTCCGTGTAAGTGATAGCCGTTAAGTCGAGAAACCCTTCCGAGAAGGTGTGCTCAATTTATTCGGGTGATACACGAGAAAATCTCATGCATATGATAGTGTGATTTATGTTAGGGCTACCCTTCCGAGAAGGTGGGTCCTAATACGATCCAATGATGTATGAAAACCTTTAAAGGGGTGATAAAACACACAAAACCCAACCACTCTGAACTACGTGAGGCTTGATTCTCTCCCAAGAGATACGTAGGCAACCCACCAAAATTCGGGTGCATCCCAAATCACCAAAACCACCCAAGTCTTGGTATCGATACGACTTCGAATCAAGAGGATAAAAAAAAGGGGTCGAACTCAAATATTTAAAATCAAATAAAATGTGTTGTACGATTATTGCGCATTTTTGTTCAACAATTACATCCAATATTGTGTTCATGTCATCCAATATTGTGTTCATGTCATCACTACACTTGAATCTGGACAATATATAGAAGTATCCATTCCTTATTAGACTTTGATTGCTCATGTCATCACTACACTTGAATCTGCACAATATATTGAAGTATCCATTTCTTATTAGACTTTGATTGCTCATGTCATCACTACACTTCCTTATTGAACTTTGATTAAGCCATGTCAGCACTACACTTGAGTCGTAGAAAATTTGCACAGAGGGTGCAAATCCATTGTTGCATTTGACAATACAATGATCTATACATTCCTTATTACACTTTGAAAGTTTTAATATCAGGACTGCATTTGACTCATAGAAAATTTGCACCGTAGGTGCAAATTTTGTAAGATTTTTTTCATAACAGGTGTATTCTATTCACTTTGGTTCCACATGTCATCGTTTTAATCAGATAGTGTTTGTTCCTACTACAATGTATTTATCTTCTTAAATTCATACTCTACAGATTACAATGGCAACCCACATTATTACAGTTGTATATGGTGGTAAATGGTTGTTTGATGATTCATGTCCAACCTTTGTTGGAGACACTACTTCAAATGTGTTTATGATTGATGAGTCAATAACATTACAGGGTTTAACTGAAAAAGTGCACAACAGATTCAATATAGACAGTGCATTTGAATTAGAATTCAATCATTTACACCCTTTCAAATTCTTGAGAGCTCCGCTTAATGTTGACTGTGATGCTGATTTAAAAGATTTTTTAAGGTTGTCCGAACTACAGGATGTTAAATTTGCTGTTGAGTTGTGTGTCAGCATTAAAATAGTTAGTGAACAAGAAGATCAAAAGGAATTCTCAGCTGACAAATTACAATTGGTGACATGCAATCCAAATGTAACCAACATTGTCTCGCGTGAAAATAGCATGACATTGATCTGTGACACCAGGATGAAGGGTGTTTTGTTAGAAGATAATGGAGATGACATGTGAAGGTTCGATAATGTAAAACAAAGTAATATAAAGATACTCTAGAAGGGGGGGGTTGAATAGAGTATGCCCGTTTTTCGTAGAAAGTCTCAAGACTTTTGGAGCTTGTACCAAAACCTTTGAGATTAAACCTGAATCACAAAGTTAGACAATCGAACCAAGTGCGGAAATAAGGTAAAGCAATAATTAGAGAACACGAGTAATTGTTTACGAGGTTCAGCACGAACTTGGCCTACGTCCCCGCCTAGGGTTCTTCCACAACCCTAGGATTCAAAAGGCTTTATTGATTCGCTTAGCTTAGGATCCTAATAGCTCACCGAGAAGCCTCTCTCCTATACAATTGCAATCTAGTCAACTCAAGTTCCCTTGGAGTCCTAAACCAATCTAGAAGAGCCCCACCTCTCTCAGCTATCTAGTACAATCCCCTTACTCTCACAAATCAATAGCCTAGTGCAACTTCCCGAGTTATAAACTCTCGAGTAACACTATAAATGAATATATCCTATAAGCTCACAGTGACTCTGAAAGGCTTTGAAATAAACAACAAACTCTTGAGCGCTTAGCAGAGAGACACTTTGGAAGACAGATCTTGCTTGAATGAATGAAAGCTCGTGTAGCACTTGTTGTTTTTGTCTTCTTCTTCCTTTCCTTTATATAAGAGCATGGAGCGTGAGGGTCTTCAACACCAGATCTTCATCAACGGCTCTTTCGAATCATGACTTGATCTTGAATCTTCTATTTATGGATACTCCGAAGTCATGATCTATTTTGAATTTGATCTCCTCAATATTTACTAAAGGAAAGATATAATCTCGAAATACTTCCTGAAAAGGTTAGTCAAACATATATATATAATATAAAGGAAGTATATAATAAGATTAAATAATATACGGACTTATAAAATAGGTTTTGTATTTCATCAACTGTTAATGCTCCAAGGCCTTTGACACAAACATCCTGTCAAAGCCTTTGAAACATTTTACTCCGATTTTCATCAAGGGAGGGAGTTATCAACATGTATTCTAGCTATAAACAGTGATACTGCAAGTGATGAAGATTTTGCAGATGAAATATGGAGAACATTCTATTCTACAACACACAGGAGAGAAACTACACTAGAAGATTGGGATGCCGATAGCTCTACAGTGCCTAGTTTGAATCTGAATTCACAAAACTTGATGTGCCTAGGCAAAAGCTTTGAATCAAGGAAAGTAGTTAAGAATTCTTTGGGAATCTTGTCAATAGCCGAGATATTTGGTTTTCGTGTGGCAAAATCAGATACAAAGTATTATAGGCTGCATTGTGTAGATCCTAACTGCAAATGGAAAGTGCATGTCAAAACTTTTGGTCCAACTTGGCATGAGGTTATAGTATATGTTGACCTGCACACCTGCACTTGGGACTTCAGAACAAAACACTGCAAACCGCCTTCATTTTATGTGATTGCAAGCATCATCAAATCAAGGTGAGAATTTTTTTTAAGAAATAGTATTTATATTTAATCTTGCTTTCTAATATATTATTTATTCTAATGTGAATATAATTACACAGTGTTGACACTGGATACAAACCAGCACAGATAATGGATAAGATGAGAACAGGAAAAAAAAGATGCCAATTACCTACCGGAGAGCATGGAAGTCATCAAAGATTGCTCACGAATTATGCAGATTTACCATCATTTTGCCATATGCTCATGGAGAGAAACAATGGGACTATAGCATTATTTTCAACAGGAATTATTTAATATATTTAATTATTATCAATATCAAATATAATACTGTAATAGATATGAAATTATATTTGAGCCGATAAATTTCCAAAATACAAAAATTTATTTTTAATTATGTGATTTTATTATAATTTTTATTAATTATTTTAATTTCTTGGGCAGCTTGGGCTCAAAACAAAATGCTTGGCCCAAAGCACACAAGACTTAATCCACCAGGCCCGGGCCACCTTCGGGCCCAAGGCAAACCCGAAGGAAAAGGCAAGCCTGAGCCCGGAAGAGGGAGACAACCAGGGAAATGCGGAACCCCTATTCGAACTGACGAGGGTGGCCAGAGAGAAGGCCGGAACGTGAAGAAGGGAGCTGGCAGCAACAAGGTGCCGCCTGAGAAAGCCATAGACACCACACCCACCCCGGTTGGAAAGAAAGGATTTCGAGTAAGGGGAGAGGAGACTGCGAGTACGGGCGGAGGAGGCCTCGAAAGCCGACGGAAGACACCAAACACCACAAGGGGCGGCGCCGGCAGGAACAGATCCAAGGCCCCAGAACGGAGAACGCAAGGAATCTAAAAGGGTAGAGGAGAAGGTAGACGGGGGAAGAGATCCCACGGATCCGACGGGGAGCGGCCAATAACCACCTAGATCGACAACACCGAGGGCAAATTAATGGACCCAGCGCCAGGAAGCGCCGACCGAGGAGATCCAAGGAAGTGCAGGGAGAGGGGATGGAACCGGAAAGAGACCCTGGAGAAGGAGACCCGAAGCCGACCCGGATATAGTCGGAGACGAGATAGAAGATTGGATTTACAGAGGACGGCAAAACCGAGCTCGAACAAGGAGAAATGAGACATTTCTGTTCCAATTTGTTGAGAGCAAGGGCAAGAATGTTAACCTTGTCCAAGGATCTACAAAAGCCCCAAGACAATTGATCTCCCGGAGATGGATAGGGCTCCCGGAGAAGGGTTGAACTTTCTCAAAAGAGAGCAATATAACCATTGACGAAGCAAGGCCAGAGCAAGGCTCGAGTGAGAAGGAGGCAGAATGGTAAAGAGGAAGGAGATAGGGACCCGGAAGGGGTAGATTGGGCTCCCGGAGGAGATTTAGATCTCCCGAAGAAGGTTTAGAACTCTCACAAATGAGATGTTTTTCTTTGTCTGGCAAGCTGTCTATGCATATATATATAAACTGTTACACGTGGTAGCTTTAGGCCCAAGCCAAAAACTCGGGCCAAAGAAATATTTATATAAATGAGAGTTAAAATTTGATTTTGTTATTAGCAAAATCAACACTTGGGCCCCAAAGAACCAAAGCTTGGGCCCAAAGAAAAAACGTACTCCAATTTTTTTTTTATTATTATAATGGGTTGCTTAGGGCCTAAACCTAAGCTGAAGGTTCGATAATGTAAAACAAAATAATATAGAAATACTCTAGAAGGGGGGTTGAATAGAGTATGCCGGTTTTTCGCAGATAGTCTCAAGACTTTTGAAGCTTGTGCAAAACCCTTTGAGATTAGACTTAGTCTTTTCTTTGAAAACCTGAATCACAAAGTTAAACAATCGAACCAAGTACGGAAATAAGGTAAAGCAGTAAATAAAGGACTCGATG
This sequence comes from Persicaria tinctoria, assembly GCA_037127255.1. NCBI lineage: Eukaryota > Viridiplantae > Streptophyta > Magnoliopsida > Caryophyllales > Polygonaceae > Persicaria > Persicaria tinctoria. The sequence continues at coordinate 21,534,302 of JBANSL010000004.1, read as the reverse complement.
AGTTGTTTACGAGGTTCGGCACGAACTTGGCCTACGTCCCCGCCTAGGGTTCTTCCACAACCCTATGATTCAACCGGCTTTTATTGATTCACAAGACTTAGGATCCTAGTAGCTCCCCGAGAAGCCTCTCTCCTATACAATTGCAATCTAGTCAACTCACGTTCCCTTGGACTCCTAGACTAATCTAGAAGAGCCCCACCTCTCTATGCTATCTAGTACAATCCTCTTACATTTAGTGAATCAATCGCCTAGTGTTCACTTCCTGAGTTACAAACTCTCGAGTATAACACTATAACAAAATATATCCTATAAGCTCACTATGTAACTCTCAAATGTTTTGAAATGAAATAACAGACTTTTAAGGACTACCTGAGAGCACACGAAGAAGACAGATCACGCTTGAAGGCTTGAGAGTATGAAAGCTTGTGTTCAACCCATATGTCTTGTCTTCTCTTTTTTCTTTTCTATATAGAGAACAAATCGGCGCCTCCAAAGATGAATCTTTCTCTTCAACGGCTAGGCTTGATCATGGCAATCTTCGAGATCTTCTATTCTTGGAAACTTGGACGCCATGATCTTCCAATTTGAATTCTCTCAATTTTGAACGCTTAAGGAAGGATATAAAATACAAATAGCTTCCTGAAAGGTTAGTGAATATATAATAATAATATGGAGGCATATAATATCATAAAATAATATTCGAGCATAATAATATAAAGAACAAGTTTTGTGTTTCATTAAAAATGCTAAAGCTTCAAGACTTTTGACACAAACAGGCTGTCAAGGCCTTTGAAACTTATTCCGATTTTCATCAAGGGAGTGGATTTATCATAAGCCTTGGGCCCAAAGGATAAGTAATCGGGCCAAATTAAGGCAGTGTCAAGCCCACGGTTACTGGAACCAAAACCGCCGGTGAGGCCGTCGGAAGCGGCAAGGTCACCGAGCAGTGCAGTCGGATTGGCGCAAAAGAGGTGGCAAGCGGGTGGTAGCGGTGGTCGAAGCCAAGATTATTCAAGCCGAAAGGCGGGTTGGTGGCTCCCGAATGAGATTTAAGGGCTCCTAGAGAAGGGGTTTAGGCCTCCAAAAGAGAATAGTTGATTATAATTGTCGTATTAGATTTTCCCTGTCATTATGCAATTGTATGGATTTCAATTTTATTATATATAATAATATATATAATAATTTTTTTTAATCCTCATAGGCCTTGGCATGAAGATTGCAGGGCAAGGATGGATCGACGTCTCTTCGGAAGGGCACCCGACGGCCGCACACCACCATAGGCAGGCAGACGAGGAACCACTAGGTGAAGTGTCGGTTGAGGACCCAGCACAAGCCCGAGCAACAACGACGAGGACCACTCCAAGATTGTTATGTTTTTTAAATCGAATCGGACTGAAAAAGAAAATGTCTGATGTGGAATCAGATTGAAAACAACTTTGATCAACTTTAATCATCGTATCTTTTTCTAATTTGCATTAATATCCCTAAGTGCTACCTGTTTAGTTTTATATTCTGCATTTAAATATTATAATTAGAACCTTGATCCTATAATTTCGTATCAGAGTATGGTTAATTAAAAATAAATCGTAATTAAGCAAGTCAATCTGGAGGTGTTGATAAATTGCTCCAATAAAACTTATCCTCGTGCACCACATTTGGATACGGATGAAGCAATTCTAAACACCGTCTCAGAAGAACTAAAATATTTAATATTAGAAATCAGATGTTTTGAATGTTTAATTAAAAGTTTTAGTGATGTAACGGCTCGAGTTAAGGAACCCGGGTTATGTTTCGAAGGATTAAATACCGTCGTTCGGATCTTGCAATTCGAGTACGGGTTGAGTTTCAAAACAAAGTGGTAGTGCTGAAAGAAGGGGTTTTGAACCCTAAATCCGCGATAGGGCCGTTGGGTACTCCGAACCTGCCCAATTCAAACTCCAATAAAACAAGTTTCGTCAAAACAACAACAAACACAAAGTGGTACATAGTTGTCATGGAAGAGCCGAGTCAAAACCAAATATGAGTAAATAAGGATAACATCCAAAAAGTATAAAGTTTAGAGTCAGTCTCTCTCACTAAGTTGCGCCAAAGGAAAGCCTCGTCAAACAACACACAATCAAGCAAACGGACGGGTTTCTGAAACTAACCATGAAGTCAGGCCAAGAGACGGATGCGAATCCTAAGGATCTCGCCGAGGACATATAATACGTCTATACCTAGAATAAAGGATGTTATAATGCAGTCGTACTGAAATTAAATCACCCAAGCACGCTAAAAATTTATATAATGCAGAAAGCGTATTAAATACGATCCCGCATAGAATGCCAAATTGCATGTCCCTGTTGTTGCAGGAGGATGGTCAAGTATGAAATAAATATAAATATAAAATCAAACCGACTCCCTGTCTCAGCAAATAAACACAAGACTTCCTCCCGTTTTAGTAGAAGGCAGTCAGGATTGATCCACGAGGAAGCGTGTAAGCGCCCGCATTTTCAATTCCAACACTCTTCGAAATCAACTCAGGAAGTCCTCGACGTTGACCAAGTGTCCTCGACGTCGACCAGATGTCCTCGACTGTAACGGCCCAGAATTATAATTTTCGGGTTACGTTTCAAGGGATAAAAACCCTTGTTCGGATCTTGCAATCCAGGTACGGGTCGAGGTTTCAAATTCAATTTTTAGGTCAATAATAAAGGGGGATTTCAAACCCTAAAACATCGAAGGGCCGTTGGGTACCATTGACCTGTCCTAAGACTATGTCGCGGAATCCATTTCAAACGGAAGTAAGGCGAAAACAGAGTAAAGATACAAGTGTCACGGAAGAACCGGTCAAAACCAAAGCATGAGTGTTTAATTGCCATTTTACTAAATTAGGATATTAGCCAGATTCTTCGATTCGCCAACAGGGAACCCCGTCATATAGACATCGAGCACTCAAATCTGCAGAGAATACCTTTAAAAGAAGAACGGGGAAAGGAGTCAGATCGAGCCACTCATGCGGGCCCGGCAGTCCTCGCTGAGGCCACATAGTATGTGCTATACCTAATAAAGATGCTCTAATGCAGTACGAAATTCAAACACACTAGCATGCTCCTAGTTCATAATAATGTGCAGAAATACTGTAAAGGGGCCCAAGACAATGCCAAGTGGCATATCCCTCTCCTACCTCCACCCCTTCCGATAGGTGGAGACTGGCCAGCTCATGAATGCATTCATTCATAATCGGGGGGCACGCATGCCTAACCCGTTCCACAATAAAGCCCGCAGGCATAATATAAGGAAGTCATGACTCGATTGACTCAGGGTACCCGATGAGGCTGGGCTACCCTATGACCCTAGCAAAGACTCTAGGACTATCACAGATAACGGCCGTTCTGTTTCAAACGCATAAAGTAAACAGATGCTCAATCAATTAGTGCAACCTAAACACGATACTACATAGCTTGCTTTTATGCATATGCAACACCTAACATAAAATGCAACAACAGGCATGAATGTCCAACCTGAGTAAGCCCCTTAGGGAACTTACCTGAAAATGAAGAACAGCAAGATAACACAAGCAATGGCCCAAATGCAAGTCCAAAGCAATCCAAAAGCAATTCACACCTATCATCAAGCCATTTCCATAAGCCATCAGACCAACCTTCACATGCACGAAACCCAAGTTCTCAACACATTCAAAACCAAAAGATAGTGAAACCATTTTCCAAAACCTTTTCGATATGATCAACATCAACCAAAATCATTCTTCCAATTTCCTTCTCAAAACCAACATCATCAAGCCATGACAAAATCTCGACATTTGAAATGACACTTTTAACATAACTTAAAGCTCAAGATCAAATAGTTCAAGTTCCGTCAAATCCCTTCTTTAATATTGAATATTAAAATAATATTTCAAAACTCATTTTCCAAAGTTTTCCAAATCTTAAATCTGAAGTTGAGTCAACTCTTTTTTAAGAGAATTTGTCAAGTCATATTATAAAATAATTCCGGCATTTTATTTTCAAATGTTATACAAACAAAATCCCGACATTTAATCACCAAAATTTCTATTTTCACAAGCCATATTTATAATATAATAATTTTCAAAAAAAATGTTTATCACAAAATCCAGAAATAACATATACTAATCTAATAAAAGCATTTATATAAAACTATATATTAACATATTATAACACACAACATATAACATATAACAATAACACTTTAAAACAGTACAAACGAATTCAGCCCAACAACCCAAATTGAAAGGGGAGATCCGGATGCATAACCCGACCCGAGCCCAGATCCAAGCCCACACCTATTGGTGTTTTAAGTGAACCAGAAAGCACTCAACCCGACCGGTCTGGAAAAAGAAAAAAAACGAGGACCCGGTTCAAGGGAACCTGTCTTCCCCAACAGATAGAACAGGGTACCTTGTCGGAGGAAAAGGACGGGAGAAGGAGGATGAATAGCTCAGGCCATGGTGGTCCGTTCGGCTCGAAACTTTACCCAAGGGACCGACTAGGAATTTCGACAAATACCCACCCCAATTCGAAGAAACGACGCAAGGAAAAGGAGGGGAAGGGAAGGACTTACAGCGGCGACTCCGGGGGCGATCTCCGGCGGCGAGGGCAGATTCCGACTTCAATCAGCGAGGGAAAGCGTCGATTGATGACTAGGAGAGTAGGGAGAGAGTTAAAGATGGGTTTTTGATGCGTTTAGAATCGAAAGGCGAACGGGAATGGAAAACCGACCTTGGGAATGGGACAGGGGCGCGAGAGGGCTGATGCCGGCGTCGGAGGCTCCGACTGCCCTTGCTGGTGGCTCCTGGATTTCTACGGCGCTCCTGGCCACCACTGCTACTGCTAGGAACCGGGGAAGCTTGGATGAAAGCGCTCTCGCTCTCGTCGTTGAAGAACAAGGGTGCTTTTCGGCGACGGGGAGGAGGAGCCGGTGAGGGACGGAATTGGGTGCGGCGATGGTGGTTCTGGACGGGTGTTTTGTGGGTTTTCTCCTGATGGCTTTTGGTGGACTGTTGCGAGAAGGTGAGGCAGATGGAGTGTTTATAGGATAAGGTTGACACAAAACAACAAATTTGCAAGCTGTCCAAGAGGGAGTAAGGATTCCTCCTCCTCCAACAGAATTCTGAGACAAGAGGGAGGGAGAGGGAAAAGAAAAGGGAAAAATAAAATAAATGAAATTGGTCCCCTACCAGATATTTTGAATCCCGACAACCAAAACTTGAAACTCGTTAGACCCGACTCTATCGAAATTTAAATCAAATTTTCGGAATCAAATTAAATTCTCAACTCGGAAATCGAAAGTCATAATAAAATCTATCAAAATCTCAAATCCTCAAATGATGCCGGAAGGATTTTAAAATCGAAACTTGATACTCGAGGACGAGTTTTCTCCCATTTTTACATATTCAATAGAATAATAATTTATTTATTCAAAATAATAATAAAACAATATCAAAATATATCCGGCCTTGACATTCATCCACCTCTAAAAACAAGTCTCGTCTCCGAGACTAAAATCATTCTAAAGCAAGGGGATGGAGTTTGAAATTGTTGAGTTCGAAGATCATGCCGTTGATTCCGTAAGCACCTCATAAGTGCACCTATAAGGCCCTTACAGTATCTTCGTCATGACCATGATATCCCCAATGGGTCGTAATAAGTATGCGATATGGGCCCTTATCACATTCTTACTCCGACTTTTCGGTTATATCATAACTCGAAAGCAATCATAACGTGTCTAGTAGGTCTTAGCAAGCATTCTATATGCGCCCCTATAAAATGCTTGTATCCACTTCGTGAGTCGTTATAATATAAAACCGGGTTTGAAAAGCTTCAGAAGGAATTCCGCAATTGAAAAAGATTAGCCTCGAAATCGTTGAAACCCTCGATAGCGTTTATTCTTTTAAAAGCCGTTATTTTCTTCCTATATAGTTCAAAATCTCCAAATCCGACGTTTAACCAAGAACTTTGCACCAACCAAGTCAAATCCCTTCAACTCAAGATTTCGTCAAAATCTCCCAAAACCAAAATCAGTTTCCCGCATATCAATCAATCAAATTCAGAAATCAGGAGGTGGAATCATCCACCTCTAAGGGCTAATCTCATATTCTCTTCCTAGTTTCCAGATCATGCAACACCATTCACAACTCAACAGGTACTATAACCAAAAGTCACATCAACTCTTACATAAGCATAACACCATAAGTCATCTCACACATGGCAAGCCCCATATCATACCATAGTCACAACCCATCACATAGACATAAACTTGCCAACAGGTCTCTAGTAACAAAGGAACAACAAACCTCAACATACTACAAATCATAAGGTATATCTACATCATAGTGAAGGCATCACAAGTGCATAATCGAATGCTCATCACTCATCACGTAAGCACACATGTCCAGAATCAATGGGTTAGATGTTATAGGGTTAGTATGTCAGTACACGTCCAATCTCACAATCGCATATCGATATCGCAACACAAGTAGAACATATTCATCACGTTAACATATCAACACAACAAGGTCATACTATTAAGATTCAGAAAAAGGAAGGATCCAACCATATACCAAGCATCACATGCTAACATACTCACAAAACATCATTTCAACTCCTTACAATACCATGTATCGATCATTTTGTCATCAGGCACCATTATCTCATATATACAGATCATATTCATCATTTACATATTTATAATCATGCTTCCCAACCATATAATACAATATTATGATTTCCACCACATACTATAACATCATGCTTTCACATAATAACACATTATTGTCTCATGTATCATATCACAACACATCCTATCATGCTTCTAAAATAATATATCAGGATAGCAAGCATCAATATATCATGATAACACTTGCCACTATCAATTAGATTTCAACATTTAGTGTCACTCCATATCAGGCATTATCATGTTCGCTACCTAACATCATGCCAGCAAATATAAATAAATCACATAATCAAGAAAATCCTCACATCATACCAGTCAAAATGGAACACAATCCCCACTCGCCCGTCTCCACTCTCAAGCCAAGATTAATCTCTTCTAGACCCGCCAACGTCATCTCAGACAAAATTTCCCAAAGAAGTCCCAATTCATCCCGATGCTCAAATCTCGCCCCTCCTTCCACTAAACACTACCACACCATCCACCTCTAAGAATCCAACTCCTATCTCTAACTCTACACCTAAGCACCCTCTAATACCATGTCCTCAATATTCACGAGCCCTTCCTTACACTTCTCGTACTACCCGAAGCACTACCAGCATCACCTAGAAGCTCATCAGAACCACCAACATTGCCTCTCATAAATCCCAAAGCTCTCTCAATCTTACCTAAGCCAACATCCCTTTCTTGCGACTCACCTCCTAATACTATCGATCATCCCAACTACCCAAGATTCTTTCACCACCCTTCTACCATGCTACCAACGACCTCACCCACAGGTTTAAGGAAGAAGCAATCATGAAAATCATCAAACATAAGGTCTACATCATATCAACTAGTATTCATAAACATAATATCATGGGTTCAACAAGTCTCAGTTTACCATCATGCTCAATAATCATTGCAACATCATATATAAACATAATCAAGCCAAGCTAGCATGTTGCATTATAATCTTATCAGATACAATTCAGGATTCTTAGCATATGTAGTTCTCATTTTACAGGCAAAGGAATTCAAATCATGCTTAGCAACTTAGAGTAGTAACACGTCAAGACATCATGGTACATGAGATATATAAGTCATCAAATCATTTCATCATAGACAACAGGCAATCAGGCAACGGTCATTGTCAAGTCAGCACATCAACACATAAATCTCATCGTAGGTCAGTGCAATATCATTGTCACCAAGTTCAAAAGGGTTAGTAATTCGAACAGAGAACACTCTCGCTTGCAAGTCATATCTTACTCAGTAACCGAAATTCTTGATGTGTGCCCGTTCCGTTGACATCATTGATCCTGAGGCCCGTGGGTTATGGGCCCACACTTCCGTTGCACTGTTATACCGTTATCCAACTCCTCGTTCTCTTTTCCCATGCGGTCGCTCGTCTAATGTATCGCGCAAGAGTCCAAGTTAGGGGAGATAGGGGAGTGAAAAGAAAGGACAACCCAAATTCCCTTCGGGGAAGAAACACGGACCACAACTACAGGCGACGATACTAGAGAGAAGACTCTGACCCGGAAATGACAACGATGCCCCTATGAAAATCTATGAGGATACAATTTGTGACAAGCAACAAGGGTTCATCTCAAGCAATCAACCATATCAACCCACACTAACATGTACCTATCTCGAGGATCAACGACATACAAGTACATTCAAAAGACACATTCGAGTTCTACCTTGAGGTGTATGCGAGGCAAGCTAATAGTCTATCGATTCATGAAAGTCATAACACCTAGTAGTCTTAAGCGAGATATGCAGGATTTACCAAACATAGCAAATATCACATATATGAGCAATGCACTAGCGGGGTATATATATCAACAATCGATGTTCAATGCATCATTATGAGGGAGTAACAAAGAGAGCATCACCAGCAATAGATTATAATCATGCTAGGAATGAACTGTTATAGGGCACATAATGGTCCAATAGCTATCACATTATAGAACAAGCACGACATGTAATCATTTAGCGAGTCATATTGGGAAACATAAGCCCTACATGATACTATTAGTACATATCAAGTATGAATACAATCAAGGCAATTCAACAAGATCCATTCCAATATTTATTCGTCATGCGTATGCGAAATCATGATATAGTGTGGTACGTGATCATGCAAAGTGTCAAGTCATACGTTCATGCAAGAACGATATGATATCATAGAGTAATAGGGGAAATACCACCAAGCGATAACATGTAAGCATGCTAGGATCAAGCATCACAGAAATTAAGCAAGGCAATCATCGAATTCAACATTAATCCAATCAGGATGAGTAAAACATTTTAAGAGAACAACAAGAGGGAAGAAACACACTATCAGGGACCTAGCTCGAGAGAGAATCAACAGTAGTGTAGGCAAGGTATAATTCGCACAAGTCATGATCAAAGGTCCTATATGATACTAATGGCTCAACATAACACGCGATACATACATGCAACTAATCATGACGACACGTGAGAAATTAATTCAATCACATTCCAACAATCTAGAAACATGAGGAAGGTTTTACGATGTATAACACGAGTTTAAGTAATGAAAATATGACTAGAATACGAGGCATGAGCTCAAATCAACACATACTAGGATAAAACATGCATTTCTCAAGACTCAATTATACCAAATATTCTCTCTTCAACACAAGTAGCACACATCAATATCAAGTGCAAAATAATCAGTAACAGTTGATCTGACAATTACAAAATAGATATGCATGCTATAGGTTCTTGTCACAAAAGGAATAAGGAGCATCGACGCGTCATTAGCTAGTATGATAAAGAGGTCATTTACATGCATTTATACGAAGAAGATTTTATCACACTATCATGGACCTAACCCAGGAGAAAACAACTATCATGTAGGTTCATATAATGTGGTTTATGCTTCTAATCAATCACACTATCATTAACCTAATACAGGAGGAAATAATGATCATGCAGGTTAATATCATATGGTTCATGCTTCCAATCAATCATACGATCTGTGGGCCAAGTAAACATGCTATAACAACAAACAATCATGATATAAGGCAAGACACAATGCGAGACTTGAGCAAGGTAACTAACCACAACATGAGCTTAAACAATAAAACCATGACAGAAGGCAAGACATAACATGAGCAACTTCTTACTAATGATCATTGGCAATTTACATGTGGGAGATTACAAAATCATGTCATGTAATTCAGAGAGAGTCACCATTACAACCGGACAGAGATCCTTAAGGGCAACCATTGACTTTTCCCGGCTCACTTATCACCCCTCTTTCCCGTGGGACTTTGGTACGACTCTTTGTGGTAAGAAAATAAAGGTTGACCATCATATGAATCAAGAAGGACAACCCCATGACACCTTACTTTTGACTCAAAGTGACATCAATAACTTCCAACACTCACTCAAACAAACTTAATATCCAACCATGATTCCCGACACAATGTGTTTACCAACCCAATTTCCCCGTGGAAGTAACTGACATCCAAGGAAAGGCTAGATAGAACCGTCAAGGAGTTAACATAGTGGAAGGGGTTGTTCCACACAAGCTGGGTTTGACCACACAGAAACGAGGGTACTCTCACTATCCCGTTTTCACAGATCAGTCAATACATATTTAATTGTTAGGCATACCAATCAGATATCTAGCATAGCAAGCACTCAACACAGAATCAATTAGTGATACTCATAATGATCTCATTTGAGTCTCCCAATCCATTTGTAAAGAACAAGCTGGTATTTTGCCTACCGTTCCCAACTACACCCAATAGGGGTGGTCTAGCGCCTTTACTACCCACTCGCGTCCCCGTTTGGTCGGTTTTCCCCTTTTATTACAAGTCAAGTTCATTACTTAGTCCAATTTAGGTTAGGCATCTTAAGTTCATTTTGCCCCTTTAAAACACTTTCGAATCCTTTGAAATTCATGGGCGGTTTTCCAAAACATACACTCGACCCTTGTGTACCCGAATTGCACAACCTCAGCTCTGATACCATCTTTGTAACGGCCCAGAATTATAATTTCCGGGTTACGTTTCAAGGGATAAAACCCCTTGTTCGGATCTTGCAATCCAGGTACGGGTCGAGGTTTCAAATTCAATTTTTAGGTCAATAATAAAGGGGGATTTCAAACCCTAAAACATCGAAGGGCCGTTGGGTACCATTGACCTGTCCTAAGACTATGTCGCGGAATCCATTTCAAATGGAAGTAAGGCGAAAACAGAGTAAAGATACAAGTGTCACGGAAGAACCGGTCAAAACCAAAGCATGAGTGTTTAATTGCCATTTTACTAAATTAGGATATTAGCCAGATTCTTCGATTCGCCAACAGGGAACCCTGTCATATAGACATCGAGCACTCAAATCTGCAGAGAATACCTTTAAAAGAAGAACGGGGAAAGGAGTCAGATCGAGCCACTCATGCGGGACCGGCAGTCCTCGCTGAGGCCACATAGTATGTGTTATACCTAATAAAGATGCTCTAATGCAGTACGAAATTCAAACACACTAGCATGCTCCTAGTTCATAATAATGTGCAGAAATACTGTAAAGGGGCCCAAGACAATGCCAAGTGGCATATCCCTCTCCTACCTCCACTCCTTCCGATAGGTGGAGACTGGCCAGCTCGTGAATGCATTCATTCATAATCGGGGGGCACGCATGCCTAACCCGCTCCACAATAAAGCCCGCAGGCATAACATAAGGAAGTCATGACTCGATTGACTCAGGGTACCCGATGAGGCTGGGCTACCCTATGACCCTAGCAAAGACTCTAGGACTATCACAGATAACGGCCGTTCTGTTTCAAACGCATAAAGTAAACAGATGCTCAATCAATTAGTGCAACCTAAACACGATACTACATAGCTTGCTTTTATGCATATGCAACACCTAACATAAAATGCAACAACAGGCATGAATGTCCAACCTGAGTAAGCCCCTTAGGGAACTTACCTGAAAATGAAGAACAGCAAGATAACACAAGCAATGGCCCAAATGCAAGTCCAAAGCAATCCAAAAGCAATTCACACCTATCATCAAGCCATTTCCATAAGCCATCAGACCAACCTTCACATGCACGAAACCCAAGTTCTCAACACATTCAAAACCAAAAGATAGTGAAACCATTTTCCAAAACCTTTTCGATATGATCAACATCAACCAAAATCATTCTTCCAATTTCCTTCTCAAAACCAACATCATCAAGCCATGACAAAATCTCGACATTTGAAATGACACTTTTAACATAACTTAAAGCTCAAGATCAAATAGTTCAAGTTCCGTCAAATCCCTTCTTTAATATTGAATATTAAAATAATATTTCAAAACTCATTTTCCAAAGTTTTCCAAATCTTAAATCTGAAGTTGAGTCAACTCTTTTTTAAGAGAATTTGTCAAGTCATATTATAAAATAATTCCGGCATTTTATTTTCAAATGTTATACAAACAAAATCCCGACATTTAATCACCAAAATTTCTATTTTCACAAGCCATATTTATAATATAATAATTTTCAAAAAAAATGTTTATCACAAAATCCAGAAATAACATATACTAATCTAATAAAAGCATTTATATAAAACTATATATTAACATATTATAACACACAACATATAACATATAACAATAACACTTTAAAACAGTACAAACGAATTCAGCCCAACAACCCAAATTGAAAGGGGAGATCCGGATGCATAACCCGACCCGAGCCCAGATCCAAGCCCACACCTATTGGTGTTTTAAGTGAACCAGAAAGCACTCAACCCGACCGGTCTGGAAAAAGAAAAAAAACGAGGACCCGGTTCAAGGGAACCTGTCTTCCCCAACAGATAGAACAGGGTACCTTGTCGGAGGAAAAGGACGGGAGAAGGAGGATGAATAGCTCAGGCCATGGTGGTCCGTTCGGCTCGAAACTTTACCTAAGGGACCGACTAGGAATTTCGACAAATACCCACCCCAATTCGAAGAAACGACGCAAGGAAAAGGAGGGGAAGGGAAGGACTTACAGCGGCGACTCCGGGGGCGATCTCCGGCGGCGAGGGCAGATTCCGACTTCAATCAGCGAGGGAAAGCGTCGATTGATGACTAGGAGAGTAGGGAGAGAGTTAAAGACGGGTTTTTGATGCGTTTAGAATCGAAAGGCGAACGGGAATGGAAAACCGACCTTGGGAATGGGACAGGGGCGCGAGAGGGCTGATGCCGGCGTCGGAGGCTCCGACTGCCCTTGCTGGTGGCTCCTGGATTTCTACGGCGCTCCTGGCCACCACTGCTACTGCTAGGAACTGGGGAAGCTTGGATGAAAGCGCTCTCGCTCTCGTCGTTGAAGAACAAGGGTGCTTTTCGGCGACGGGGAGGAGGAGCCGGTGAGGGACGGAATTGGGTGCGGCGATGGTGGTTCTGGACGGGTGTTTTGTTGGTTTTCTCCTGATGGCTTTTGGTGGACTGTTGCGAGAAGGTGAGGCAGATGGAGTGTTTATAGGATAAGGTTGACACAAAACAACAAATTTGCAAGCTGTCCAAGAGGGAGTAAGGATTCCTCCTCCTCCAACAGAATTCTGAGACAAGAGGGAGGGAGAGGGAAAAGAAAAGGGAAAAATAAAATAAATGAAATTGGTCCCCTACCAGATATTTTGAATCCCGACAACCAAAACTTGAAACTCGTTAGACCCGACTCTATCGAAATTTAAATCAAATTTTCGGAATCAAATTAAATTCTCAACTCGGAAATCGAAAGTCATAATAAAATCTATCAAAATCTCAAATCCTCAAATGATGCCGGAAGGATTTTAAAATCGAAACTTGATACTCGAGGACGAGTTTTCTCCCATTTTTACATATTCAATAGAATAATAATTTAATTATTCAAAATAATAATAAAACAATATCAAAATATATCCAGCCTTGACATTCATCCACCTCTAAAAACAAGTCTCGTCTCCGAGACTAAAATCATTCTAAAGCAAGGGGATGGAGTTTGAAATTGTTGAGTTCGAAGATCATGCCGTTGATTCCGTAAGCACCTCATAAGTGCACCTATAAGGCCCTTACAGTATCTTCGTCATGACCATGATATCCCCAATGGGTCGTAATAAGTATGCGATATGGGCCCTTATCACATTCTTACTCCGACTTTTCGGTTATATCATAACTCGAAAGCAATCATAACGTGTCTAGTAGGTCTTAGCAAGCATTCTATATGCGCCCCTATAAAATGCTTGTATCCACTTCGTGAGTCGTTATAATATAAAACCGGGTTTGAAAAGCTTCAGAAGGAATTCCGCAATTGAAAAAGATTAGCCTCGAAATCGTTGAAACCCTCGATAGCGTTTATTCTTTTAAAAGCCGTTATTTTCTTCCTATATAGTTCAAAATCTCCAAATCCGACGTTTAACCAAGAACTTTGCACCAACCAAGTCAAATCCCTTCAACTCAAGATTTCGTCAAAATCTCCCAAAACCAAAATCAGTTTCCCGCATATCAATCAATCAAATTCAGAAATCAGGAGGTGGAATCATCCACCTCTAAGGGCTAATCTCATATTCTCTTCCTAGTTTCCAGATTATGCAACACCATTCACAACTCAACAGGTACTATAACCAAAAGTCACATCAACTCTTACATAAGCATAACACCATAAGTCATCTCACACATGGCAAGCCCCATATCATACCATAGTCACAACCCATCACATAGACATAAACTTGCCAACAGGTCTCTAGTAACAAAGGAACAACAAACCTCAACATACTACAAATCATAAGGTATATCTACATCATAGTGAAGGCATCACAAGTGCATAATCGAATGCTCATCACTCATCACGTAAGCACACATGTCCAGAATCAATGGGTTAGATGTTATAGGGTTAGTATGTCAGTACACGTCCAATCTCACAATCGCATATCGATATCGCAACACAAGTAGAACATATTCATCACGTTAACATATCAACACAACAAGGTCATACTATTAAGATTCAGAAAAAGGAAGGATCCAACCATATACCAAGCATCACATGCTAACATACTCACAAAACATCATTTCAACTCCTTACAATACCATGTATCGATCATTTTGTCATCAGGCACCATTATCTCATATATACAGATCATATTCATCATTTACATATTTATAATCATGCTTCCCAACCATATAATACAATATTATGATTTCCACCACATACTATAACATCATGCTTTCACATAATAACACATTATTGTCTCATGTATCATATCACAACACATCCTATCATGCTTCTAAAATAATATATCAGGATAGCAAGCATCAATATATCATGATAACACTTGCCACTATCAATTAGATTTCAACATTTAGTGTCACTCCATATCAGGCATTATCATGTTCGCTACCTAACATCATGCCAGCAAATATAAATAAATCACATAATCAAGAAAATCCTCACATCATACCAGTCAAAATGGAACACAATCCCCACTCGCCCGTCTCCACTCTCAAGCCAAGATTAATCTCTTCTAGACCCGCCAACGTCATCTCAGACAAAATTTCCCAAAGAAGTCCCAATTCATCCCGATGCTCAAATCTCGCCCCTCCTTCCACTAAACACTACCACACCATCCACCTCTAAGAATCCAACTCCTATCTCTAACTCTACACCTAAGCACCCTCTAATACCATGTCCTCAATATTCACGAGCCCTTCCTTACACTTCTCGTACTACCCGAAGCACTACCAGCATCACCTAGAAGCTCATCAGAACCACCAACATTGCCTCTCATAAATCCCAAAGCTCTCTCAATCTTACCTAAGCCAACATCCCTTTCTTGCGACTCACCTCCTAATACTATCGATCATCCCAACTACCCAAGATTCTTTCACCACCCTTCTACCATGCTACCAACGACCTCACCCACAGGTTTAAGGAAGAAGCAATCATGAAAATCATCAAACATAAGGTCTACATCATATCAACTAGTATTCATAAACATAATATCATGGGTTCAACAAGTCTCAGTTTACCATCATGCTCAATAATCATTGCAACATCATATATAAACATAATCAAGCCAAGCTAGCATGTTGCATTATAATCTTATCAGATACAATTCAGGATTCTTAGCATATGTAGTTCTCATTTTACAGGCAAAGGAATTCAAATCATGCTTAGCAACTTAGAGTAGTAACACGTCAAGACATCATGGTACATGAGATATATAAGTCATCAAATCATTTCATCATAGACAACAGGCAATCAGGCAACGGTCATTGTCAAGTCAGCACATCAACACATAAATCTCATCGTAGGTCAGTGCAATATCATTGTCACCAAGTTCAAAAGGGTTAGTAATTCGAACAGAGAACACTCTCGCTTGCAAGTCATATCTTACTCAGTAACCGAAATTCTTGATGTGTGCCCGTTCCGTTGACATCATTGATCCTGAGGCCCGTGGGTTATGGGCCCACACTTCCGTTGCACTGTTATACCGTTATCCAACTCCTCGTTCTCTTTTCCCATGCGGTCGCTCGTCTAATGTATCGCGCAAGAGTCCAAGTTAGGGGAGATAGGGGAGTGAAAAGAAAGGACAACCCAAATTCCCTTCGGGGAAGAAACACGGACCACAACTACAGGCGACGATACTAGAGAGAAGACTCTGACCCGGAAATGACAACGATGCCCCTATGAAAATCTATGAGGATACAATTTGTGACAAGCAACAAGGGTTCATCTCAAGCAATCAACCATATCAACCCACACTAACATGTACCTATCTCGAGGATCAACGACATACAAGTACATTCAAAAGACACATTCGAGTTCTACCTTGAGGTGTATGCGAGGCAAGCTAATAGTCTATCGATTCATGAAAGTCATAACACCTAGTAGTCTTAAGCGAGATATGCAGGATTTACCAAACATAGCAAATATCACATATATGAGCAATGCACTAGCGGGGTATATATATCAACAATCGATGTTCAATGCATCATTATGAGGGAGTAACAAAGAGAGCATCACCAGCAATAGATTATAATCATGCTAGGAATGAACTGTTATAGGGCACATAATGGTCCAATAGCTATCACATTATAGAACAAGCACGACATGTAATCATTTAGCGAGTCATATTGGGAAACATAAGCCCTACATGATACTATTAGTACATATCAAGTATGAATACAATCAAGGCAATTCAACAAGATCCATTCCAATATTTATTCGTCATGCGTATGCGAAATCATGATATAGTGTGGTACGTGATCATGCAAAGTGTCAAGTCATACGTTCATGCAAGAACGATATGATATCATAGAGTAATAGGGGAAATACCACCAAGCGATAACATGTAAGCATGCTAGGATCAAGCATCACAGAAATTAAGCAAGGCAATCATCGAATTCAACATTAATCCAATCAGGATGAGTAAAACATTTTAAGAGAACAACAAGAGGGAAGAAACACACTATCAGGGACCTAGCTCGAGAGAGAATCAACAGTAGTGTAGGCAAGGTATAATTCGCACAAGTCATGATCAAAGGTCCTATATGATACTAATGGCTCAACATAACACGCGATACATACATGCAACTAATCATGACGACACGTGAGAAATTAATTCAATCACATTCCAACAATCTAGAAACATGAGGAAGGTTTTACGATGTATAACACGAGTTTAAGTAATGAAAATATGACTAGAATACGAGGCATGAGCTCAAATCAACACATACTAGGATAAAACATGCATTTCTCAAGACTCAATTATACCAAATATTCTCTCTTCAACACAAGTAGCACACATCAATATCAAGTGCAAAATAATCAGTAACAGTTGATCTGACAATTACAAAATAGATATGCATGCTATAGGTTCTTGTCACAAAAGGAATAAGGAGCATCGACGCGTCATTAGCTAGTATGATAAAGAGGTCATTTACATGCATTTATACGAAGAAGATTTTATCACACTATCATGGACCTAACCCAGGAGAAAACAACTATCATGTAGGTTCATATAATGTGGTTTATGCTTCTAATCAATCACACTATCATTAACCTAATACAGGAGGAAATAATGATCATGCAGGTTAATATCATATGGTTCATGCTTCCAATCAATCATACGATCTGTGGGCCAAGTAAACATGCTATAACAACAAACAATCATGATATAAGGCAAGACACAATGCGAGACTTGAGCAAGGTAACTAACCACAACATGAGCTTAAACAATAAAACCATGACAGAAGGCAAGACATAACATGAGCAACTTCTTACTAATGATCATTGGCAATTTACATGTGGGAGATTACAAAATCATGTCATGTAATTCAGAGAGAGTCACCATTACAACCGGACAGAGATCCTTAAGGGCAACCATTGACTTTTCCCGGCTCACTTATCACCCCTCTTTCCCGTGGGACTTTGGTACGACTCTTTGTGGTAAGAAAATAAAGGTTGACCATCATATGAATCAAGAAGGACAACCCCATGACACCTTACTTTTGACTCAAAGTGACATCAATAACTTCCAACACTCACTCAAACAAACTTAATATCCAACCATGATTCCCGACACAATGTGTTTACCAACCCAATTTCCCCGTGGAAGTAACTGACATCCAAGGAAAGGCTAGATAGAACCGTCAAGGAGTTAACATAGTGGAAGGGGTTGTTCCACACAAGCTGGGTTTGACCACACAGAAACGAGGGTACTCTCACTATCCCGTTTTCACAGATCAGTCAATACATATTTAATTGTTAGGCATACCAATCAGATATCTAGCATAGCAAGCACTCAACACAGAATCAATTAGTGATACTCATAATGATCTCATTTGAGTCTCCCAATCCATTTGTAAAGAACAAGCTGGTATTTTGCCTACCGTTCCCAACTACACCCAATAGGGGTGGTCTAGCGCCTTTACTACCCACTCGCGTCCCCGTTTGGTCGGTTTTCCCCTTTTATTACAAGTCAAGTTCATTACTTAGTCCAATTTAGGTTAGGCATCTTAAGTTCATTTTGCCCCTTTAAAACACTTTCGAATCCTTTGAAATTCATGGGCGGTTTTCCAAAACATACACTCGACCCTTGTGTACCCGAATTGCACAACCTCAGCTCTGATACCATCTTTGTAACGGCCCAGAATTATAATTTCCGGGTTACGTTTCAAGGGATAAAACCCCTTGTTCGGATCTTGCAATCCAGGTACGGGTCGAGGTTTCAAATTCAATTTTTAGGTCAATAATAAAGGGGGATTTCAAACCCTAAAACATCGAAGGGCCGTTGGGTACCATTGACCTGTCCTAAGACTATGTCGCGGAATCCATTTCAAATGGAAGTAAGGCGAAAACAGAGTAAAGATACAAGTGTCACGGAAGAACCGGTCAAAACCAAAGCATGAGTGTTTAATTGCCATTTTACTAAATTAGGATATTAGCCAGATTCTTCGATTCGCCAACAGGGAACCCCGTCATATAGACATCGAGCACTCAAATCTGCAGAGAATACCTTTAAAAGAAGAACGGGGAAAGGAGTCAGATCGAGCCACTCATGCGGGACCGGCAGTCCTCGCTGAGGCCACATAGTATGTGTTATACCTAATAAAGATGCTCTAATGCAGTACGAAATTCAAACACACTAGCATGCTCCTAGTTCATAATAATGTGCAGAAATACTGTAAAGGGGCCCAAGACAATGCCAAGTGGCATATCCCTCTCCTACCTCCACTCCTTCCGATAGGTGGAGACTGGCCAGCTCGTGAATGCATTCATTCATAATCGGGGGGCACGCATGCCTAACCCGCTCCACAATAAAGCCCGCAGGCATAACATAAGGAAGTCATGACTCGATTGACTCAGGGTACCCGATGAGGCTGGGCTACCCTATGACCCTAGCAAAGACTCTAGGACTATCACAGATAACGGCCGTTCTGTTTCAAACGCATAAAGTAAACAGATGCTCAATCAATTAGTGCAACCTAAACATGATACTACATGGCATGCTTTTATGCATATACAACACCTAATATAAAATGCAACAACAGGCATGAATGTCCAACCTGAGTAAGCCCCCTAGGGAACTTACCTGAAAATGAAGAACAACAAGATAACACAAGCAATGGCCCAAATGCAAGTCCAAAGCAATCCAAAAGAAATTCACACCTATCATCAAGCCATTTCCATAAGCCATCAGACCAACCTTCACACGTACGAAACCCAAGTTCTCAACACATTCAAAACCAACCGATAGTGAAACCATTTTCCAAAACCTTTTCGATATGATCAACATCAACCAAAATCATTCTTCCAATTTCCTTCTCAAAACCAACATCATCAAGCCACAACAAAATCTCGACATTTGAAATGACACCTTTAACATAACTTAAAGCTCAAGATCAAATAGTTCAAGTTCCGTCAAATCCCTACTTTAATATAGAATATTAAAATAATATTTCAAAACTTATTTTCCAAAGTTTTCCAAATCTTAAATCTCAAGTTAAGTCAACTCTTTTTTAAGACAATTTGTCAAGTCATATTATAAAATAATTCCGGCATTTTATTTTCAAATGTTATACAAACAAAATCCTGACATTTAATCACCAAAATTTCTATTTTCACAAGCCATATTTATAATATAATAATTTTCAAAAAAAATGTTTATCACAAAATCCAGAAATAACATATACTAATCTAATAAAAGCATTTATATAAAACTATATATTAACATATTATAACACACAACATATAACATATAACAATAACACTTTAAAACAATACAAACGAATTCAGCCCAACAACCCAAATTGAAAGGGGAGATCTGGATGCATAACCCGACCCGAGCCCAGATCCAAGCCCACACCCATTTGTGTTTTAAGTGAACCAGAAAGCACTCAACCCGACCGGTCTGGAAAAAGAAAAAAAAACGAGGACCCGGTTCAAGGGAACCTGTCTTCCCCAACAGATAGAACAGGGTACCACGTCGGAGGAAAAGGACGGGAGAAGGAGGATGAATAGCTCAGGCCATGGTGGTCCGTTCGGCTCGAAACTTTACCCAAGGGACCGACTAGGAATTTCGACAAATACCCACCCCAATTCGAAGAAACGACGCAAGGAAAAGGAGGGGAAGGGAAGGACTTACAGCGGCGACTCCGGGGGCGATCTCCGGCGGCGAGGGCAGATTCCGACTTCAATCAGCGAGGGAAAGCGTCGATCGATGACTAGGAGAGTAGGGAGAGAGTTAAAGACGGGTTTTTGATGCGTTTAGAATCGAAAGGCGAACGGGAATGGAAACCCGACCTTGGGAATGGGACAGGGGCGCGAGAGGGCTGATGGCGGCGTCGGAGGCTCCGGCTGCCCTTGCTGGTGGCTCCTGGATTTCTACGGCGCTCCTGGCCACCACTGCTACTGCTAGGAACCGGGGAAGCTCGGATGAAAGCGCTCTCGCTCTCGTCGTTGAAGAACAAGGGTGCTTTTCGGCGACGGGGAGGAGGAGCTGGTGAGGGACGGAATTGGGTGCGGCGATGGTGGTTTTGGACGGGTGTTTTGTGGGTTTTCTCCTGATGGCTTTTGGTGGACTGTTGCGAGAAGGTGAGGCAGAGGGAGTGTTTATAGGATAAGGTTGACACAAAACAACAAATTTGCAAGCTGTCCAAGAGGGAGTAAGGATTCCTCCTCCTCCAACAGAATTCTAAGACAAGAGGGAGGGAGAGGGAAAAGAAAAGGGAAAAGTAAAATAAATGAAATTGGTCCCCTACCAGATATTTTGAATCCCGACAACCAAAACTTGAAACCCGTTAGACCCGACTCTATCTAAATTTAAATCAAATTTTCGGAATCAAATTAAATTCTCAACTCGGAAATCGAAAGTCATAATAAAATCTGTCAAAATCTCAAATCCTCAAATGATGCCGGAAGGATTTTAAAATCGAAACTTGATACTCGAGGACGAGTTTTCTCCCATTTTTACATATTCAATAGAATAATAATTTATTTATTCAAAATAATAATAAAACAATATCAAAATATATCCGGCCTTTACATCGACGTCGACCACTCAGTCGAGTAAAAATCTGCAAAACAGAGAACAGAACGCAAAACAAAGCAAAAACTAGCAATATCGAGTAAAACCTACTCGACGTCGACTAAGTCCTACTCGATGGCGACTAACATTCCTCGAAATCGAGTAAAAACATAACCGAAGATTTTACCTTTTCGCAACGAAATAAACACATAACACGAAATTGTGGGAAATGAATCAATAAACTAAAATACTTCCAAGGTCAGGGTTTCAACACCACAACGATAACCATATAAAATAATACATAAAGGTATAAAAGATCATTCCTTTTCATCAAATAACTTTCGTTATTTACAAATAGGAAAATAGAGGCTTTCGCAAAAACCCTAATTGTTACTAACCCTTTTTCACATAATTAATCCAAGTTGCATTAAGATCACTTTCGCTTCAATAATACAAACAAAGATCACCTTCAAATTTTGCAAAAGAATAATGCTCATAGGGATAGAAGATGAAATCGCATCAAAAGATTGGACCTTTGTCGCATTGCCTTACATGGCTACCGTCGGGCTCACCCCGACCCTAGAAGTTGGGGGACTACTCGCTTCTCATCATGAATAAACTCATCAATAATTTCTGGAAAATAAATTGCATTAATGAACTAAAATAAAACTTACAACCGAACGAATCCAAAACGTCTCTCGACTTCTCCAACTCCACTCGTCCTTAGCTTTCTCTCTCCTACTCGCTATCTCTCTCTATGTGTTCTCTTGTGGCTTGGCTTGGATGATTGAATGATTCTAAAATCCATCCCCTAAAGCCTTATTTATAGTGTTCCATGTAGCTATTCTAGGAAGGAACAACTATATCTAAATCTAAAAACTTTCTATCTAAAAGACTTAAGATAAAACTTGGAAATAAAACAATTAAATCTATAAGGAAGCTAGAACTAATGTGGATAGATTCTTCTTGACTTGATAGATCTTGATGTGGATGGATAGAATTCCACATATCTTCTCTTGCAAGCAATTTTATCTTCTCGGACACAACTCGGTCTCGGACTCG
Organism: Persicaria tinctoria; assembly: GCA_037127255.1. NCBI lineage: Eukaryota > Viridiplantae > Streptophyta > Magnoliopsida > Caryophyllales > Polygonaceae > Persicaria > Persicaria tinctoria. The sequence continues at coordinate 21,511,554 of JBANSL010000004.1, read as the reverse complement.
GACTCGTCTTGATTGTACTCGACATCGAGTAGATGTACTCGATGTCGACTAGCATTTTCTCCCCTCGGATTGTACTCGAGCTCGGGCATCATCTGGACTCGACATGTGTACTCAACGTCGACTAGAGTTACTCGACGTCGAGTATCTCTTGGCTCCTCGAGTGATCTGCTCAACTCCTTGTGAAATTATGGGCTCGATGTACTTGACTTCGACTAGATGTGGTCGACGTCGAGTAGAATTGTCAGCTCTCAGCATTCTGTTTTGTTCTTGAAACGCACTTTCTCGAGTCCTCGTTCGTCCGATTGACACATATGAGCATGCGTTGGAAAGCTCTTTTTGAGGGCTACAACTCTCATGAAGACATCAGAACTTGATTCAGAACGATGAATGGTGAAAAATGGCGTTTTCTCCAGCAACACCATCCTTAGCTTCTTCATGACTTTCCTTTAAGCTCCAAAGTGCGTCTGATTTCTGCGAAATATAACAAAAACTTGTGTAGACTCCATAATTTGGCAAATAAGCATAATATACATAGATTATGTACTATTCTAACCCAAATGCATGAAATGTATACATAAATCGATATAAAAGTAAGTGTAAAACATGGCGAATTAGGCTCACAATAATCCCTCTCCTACTCCCGCACCAATTCTCGTTAGTGCAGGAACCGGCCGCGTTAAATGCTACATAGTAACATCTCATTATATCATACATCACGTCTCATGTTTCATTTCATATGTCTTGCTTTCCATTCTTTCTTTCTCATAGTATAACATCAGACTCGATTAAGAACGAATCCGATGGAACTGGTCATCTATGACCCTAGAAAATGACTCTACGACTCACAATTTAACAACTGTTCTGCCATACGCAAAGAGAGTACGGATGTTCATTCAGTTGTGCAACCTAAGGACAAATGTACAAATACACTTGGTGTATGTCTAAATTTCTACACCACCAATCAAAATCCAACATGTGTATTTAAAAATATAAATAATTTGTAATTTTAAATTCAAAATAGGTAGTGGGCGTGCTAGTGGGATGAAAATTTTAATTTTAATATTATTAACAATTTAATTTAATTTCAAAATAATTTTTGTAGATCACATTTTTTTTAAATTTGCGAGGGATTTTTCTTTGATTTTAATGTTCTTAACAATTTAATTTCATTAAAAACTAAAAAATTATATTCAAATAAAAAAAAAACTAAAAATTATATAGAGAAAAGAGTGTATGTACATTTATAAAAAGGGGCAAAACATATCATTAAATCAAACACCTGATATATTTTTATCTATGATGAAAATAAGTACTCTCGCTTAACAAAACATATTTTTTACTATTTATTCATGTTTTCTAGTATACTTATTGAATTATTTAAAAAATTTATCTATGATGAAAATAAGTACTCTTGCTTAATAAAATATTAAATTTTTTTAAAATTCATACTTATTGAATTATTTTTAAAAATTAATAAAAAAAATATAAGTTACGTAATAAGCTATGGTTTATTTGTTTCAAACAGTCATTTTGATTTTTGTACTCAATCAAATATGTTAACCTAATATAATACATATCACATGAAATCGCAAATAAGTGTTAATAAGTTTGAGCAACCAACACTTTATTAAATAATCTCACGTTTATTTCAAAAACAAATAAACAAAAATCATTACATTAAATAACGATAAACATAATCATTGGTTTAACAACAACTTATTTTAAAATTTAAGAAACATAAATGAAAATTTCATTTCTAATAAAAATATGATTGCTAAACCTTATTTTAAAATAAAATTGAAATTATTAATGTATTTTACAATTTAAATCTCACCACATATGTTAATATTAAAAAATGATTACCTTTTTATTGAAAATAACGGTTACTAAATAACTGTTTAGTTAGTTTTTTTTACTTTTCTATATAAAAATAAATTCCAAATTGAGGGTTTTAATTGGAGGTGTAGGAATTTACACATACACTTAGTGTATGTGTATCACCCTCCGCAACCTAAGCATGCTACTACATGATTATGCAGGATGCAACACCTACATGGCTACATACTATATGACACATCAGGCATGAGGTCCGGTCACTGAGTAAGCTCCCGTAAGAAACTTGTCTTGAGTAGCAGATCGGCAAGAGGTAAAGTAGCAAGATATAAGCAAGCAGGTCACATATCACCTAACAATTAATAATAAACATGTATAAGTATATTGCATAGAATGGGATCCATTTACCACTACATAACATGTCCATCAATCATTAGTCATAGCATCATCACCATCGTCATCATTTATCTCATCTTAACTCAAAATCTTATATCATCTCATTCCATTCTCATTTTAATAACTAACTCAATCATACTTTCAATCAGTATAATCTCACAAGTCCGATTGTTAGTCAAAATAATTTACCTCAAAATCTTACTTAGCCCATTTCTAGTTTATAAAATATTTAATCTTTAAACTTCCTCCAAAATATCCGATTAAAACAATCCCGGCGTATTCCAAGTTTAAATCATTATTCTAAGGACTTAAATAACTTTCAACACTTGAGAAATAATTCAATTTATATCTTTATAAAAAAACGACCATTTTAAAATATCGACACATATAAATCGACCTTTAAATATTCAATTACGGAATTAGATAAATAATTAAATAAGTGACTAAGTAAATAATAATTAACAATTAAATAATGAATAAATCATAAATAATAAATAAATAATTGGATAAGCTCGAACCGAACCAACACTTTTAACCCAAATCGAACCAAACACGCAAAATCAAAACTGGTTAAACAAAATAAGAGCTCGTTTGGTTGTCAACCTAAAAACCCAGGAAGTAGAACTTCCCAAGAAGTAGGAGAAATTCCTGTGTTTGGTTGATGTTTTTGAAATAAAAAAACACAGGAATTCAACTTCCCGGGAAGTTGAATTCCCCCAAAATGGAGGAAGTTCACTTACCTAGTCTCCCCTAGGTAAGTTCAACTTCCCCCATTTTTAACTTGGAAATTTCCATTTCCTGCATTTAATCTCCTAGAATAAAAAATCAACCAAACATATTTTTAGAATTCCCGTCAATTGGATTTCCCGGGAATTCAATTCCCATGTAGTAACTTCCCGGGAATTTCAATTCCCACATTGAACCAAACGAACCCTAAACAAAACAAAGGAGGTGGGCTCCACGAGATAGAGTACAACTATTGTGGCTTGAAGGGAGTAGAAGCTTGGTGGTGGAGCTTGGCTTTGTAAGTCAAGAGGGAGTGACGGTGCGAACGTGGTGGTGAAGGTGGCGGCACAGGTGGTGGTGGTGGAGTTGGTGAATCACGAAGGAGAGGAGAAGGAGGGATGGATGATGATAAGTGAAAGGAGGAGGGAGTGCAGGAGGGTGATGGTGACGGGGTGAATGAAAGGAGGATGGAGATGGGTTTATGGACAAGGGGAGGGGCGGGTTTGCAGCTAGGAGGTGGGGGTACTATAGAGTTATGCGGGAGGGTGGCTTGATGGGAAGTGTAATGAGTGCAAAGGTCAAATTTTCATTACCCGAAAATAAATCCCAAAACTCGCTTTCCGACCATAACCCGATGCGACAAAATAAACATCCAAACTCGAGATAAATAATGAACCCTGAAAATATTTTCAAGCCTCAGAAATATAAGGAGAAATAAATTCATTTCCAAGTTCGAATAACAAGTTTATGCTGGGATTGGTCTCAAGAAAATAAAATAAATTGGTTACTTGAGGACGCAAATTTTCAAAATTTTCCGGAGTCCTAGAAATTAAACAAATTTTAAATTGGAATAAAATCTATAATTATAAAAATAATATTTAAAAATCTCGGTCTTTACATCATACACCTCTAAAAATAAGTCTCGTCCCCGAGACTAAAATTCTTTAAAAGCAAGGAAATGAAGTTTGAAATTGGTGAGTGCAAGGATCATGCCATTGATCTCGTAAGTACCTCATAATTGCACCTATGAGACCCTCAAAGTATCTTCGTCGTGATTATAATATCCTCAATCGGGCGTAGCAACAATGTGATATGGGCCCATATCACATCCTTACCTCGACTTCTCGGTTATATTATAACTCGAAAAGCATCATATCGTCTCCATTAGGTCTTAGGAAGTAATCTATAAGTGCCCGTATAAAATGCTTGTATCCATTTTGTAAGCGTTATGATGTTAACTCAGGTCCGGAAAGTTTCAAAAGGGTTCCTCAATTTGAAAAAAAAAATTGGCCTCAAAATCGTTGAAATTCTCGTTCGCGTTTGGTCTTTGGAAATCCAAGGTAGTCAAGCACCTCTAAATGCTAATATCATATTTCACTTCCTAGGTTCATTCTTAAAGTCAATCTCAGCATTTTCAATTCAAGATATCAACACATCAAGATATCAACATATCACATACTCATAGAAGTTTCACATAACTACCAATCAGATAGGCACAATCAAGCATATGTATAATCACCGAGTCAACAATGACAACACACATCTCAAATCACAAGGAATTGGGCAATACTCACTAACTAACTCATGAAGTCAAGGAAATGTCCACACTAGGCTCAACATAAGATGCAAGCAACTCGTCTAATACTCCCCCATAACTGGCCCGGATACTCTCCTCAGTCTCCCAGGCAGCCTCTTCAGGACCTCATCTAGACCACTGAACCAAAAGCAAATGAACCTCCCTATTCCTAAGCTTCATGACACGACGGTCAAGGATCCTAACAGGGTGCTCTATAAAGGCCTGGTCGGGCTCAACATGGAGGTCAGAATGATCAATGACATGGCTAGGATCGGGCACATATCTACGGAGCTAAGACACGTGGAACACATCATGAACTCCAGCTAAAGACGGGGGCAGGGCTAATCTGTAGGCTACCACCCTCACTCGCTCTAGGATCTCAAAGGGTCCAATATACCTAGGGCTCGGCTTGCCTTTGATACCAAATCGCGGACTCCCCTGGTGGGTGATACTCTCAGCCATACATGAGCTCCCGCATCGAAGATGATCTCTGTCCTCCGCCGATCAACATACTTCTTCTGTCGGTCCTGAGCGACTCTCATGTGCTCACTGATGCGGCCAACATGATCCACTATCTCTCGGACTAACTCTGGCAAGGATGTAACTGTATCTGCGGGCTCATCTCAACAAACTAGTAACTTGCAGTGCCTCCCGTACAACGCCTTGTAAGAATCCATCTCGATCGAAGAATGGTAGTTGATATTGTACGAGAGCTCGACCAATGGTAGATATCTCACCCATCTGTCACCCAACTCTAGTACGCAAGATCACAGAATGTCCTCCGGTGTTTGTATAGTCCTCTCACTCTACTATCTGTCTGCGGATGGAAGGAAGTACTGAATTGTAATCTGGTTCCTAGAGCCTCGTGTACATGCTTCCAAAACCGTGAAGTAAAGCGGCCGTCTCTGTCAGACACCATCCTATCTGGCACTCCATGCAGACAGACAATCTACCGAATAAACTCCTCAACTAATCTCAATACTTGCCACGTCTCTTGAATAACAATGAAACGTGCGAACTTGGTCAACCTATCGACCACAACCAAGATAGCATCGAATCCTCTAACATCTCGCCTCAATCCAGTGAAAAAGTCCATAGAAAGGTCAGTCCACTTCCACTCGGGAACTAGAAGTGACCTAACGAGTCCTCATAGCCTCTTGTGCTTAATACGGACCTGCTGACAGACCTGACATCTGGCTACAAAGTCAGTGATATCTTCTCTCATCCTCTGCCACCAATAAGACCTCCTCAAATCTTGATACATTTTATTCATCCCTAGATGGACAGAATAAGGAGTAGTATGTGCCTCATGCATAATCCGCTGCCTCAAATCCTAAGTAGATGGTACCACAATGCAGTCTTGGAAGGTCAACATCCCGTCCTCTCTCTCTGACAACTCTCCGACTCGCCCTTGAGCCATCCGCTCTCTAAGCGCTACAATCTCTGGACAACCTGCTTGAGCTCTGTGAATCTTCTCTAACAGGTCTGACTCCACCTCTAAGAAATTCAGATGTCCGCTCTCTCGCTGAACCCAAACCTCAATTCAACTTGATCTCAAATCTGACTGTAATCGCTCCTGAGCGACGAGTCTAGCTATAGTCACATCCTGATGAGTCTTCCTGCTGAACACATTTGCGACCACATTGGCTTTCCCCGGGTGGTACACAATCTCCAGATCATAGTCCTTGAGCAACTCCATCCATCTCCTCTGTCTCATGTTCAGCTCCTTCTGCGTTAAGATGTATTTCAGACTCTTGTGATCTATCATCACCTTGCACGATGTGCTATACAGATAGTGCCTCCAGATCTTCAGAGCATGTACCACATCTGCTAGCTCCAGATTGTGAGTGGGGTAAGACAACTCCCCAGGCTTCAGCTTACGTGAAATGTAGGCAATAACTCGATCCCTCTAATGAAGAACACATCCCAATCTGTCTCTCGATGCATCTGTGTAGACGACGAAGTCCTCGGTCCTATTTGGCAAAGTTAGAGCCGGTGCAGTGGTCAACTTCTCCTTCAAAAGCTTGATACATGTCTGACACTCCACGCTCCACTCAAAAGGAACGTCCTTCCGCAACAGTTGTGTCATCGGTCGGGCGATACTCGAGAATCACTGGATGAACCTCTTGTAGTAGCTTGCCAAGCCAAGGAAAGAGCGGATATCTTTGTTGTTCTTGGGCACCTCCCAAGCTACTGTGGCCTCTATCTTCACCGGATCCACGATAACTCACTCTGCCGAAATCACGTGACCCAAGAAAGTCACCTCAAAACAAAGACATCATCTATGCATCCCACAAGAGATTATTTCACAATTTTACTCATAAAAAACAACATCAATAATATTACAAATATAAATAAGGCATATAAACGCCATAACATGTATATATGGATCAAGTAGCTTGCATGCTAAAAAATCTAACCTCACCAAGGATAATGTGTATCTCTCATTCTTATGTGTTTAGGCTTTAAACATACACTCACCTCAATTCCACATACAAGCATCAAATCAAATATTGACATTTATATCATAAAATCTCCACCGGATACATCAAAGAAAAAATAAGAACATCAAGAGGACTTTCACTCAATAGAAACCTTCATAGAAGATTCCATTCAGCGGGGTTGTAATGGGGCTTGGTAAGAAACATAAGAGTAAGGAATTGTATTTGGTCATGTGGTGCTATTAATTCCGGAAAAATAAGATTCCAAAACTCCCAACATAACACAAACCAACTCAACAATATATCAAGCTCTCAATAACACAACATCTCAAAAATATAGTAATAAGCCCAAAAATCCTCCATAAATCTCAACTCTCAAAATATATATCAATCACTCCATAATCTCATAATCATCTCAATCTCATCATCTAATACTCATAATCATAATCTCATGCTCATAATCTCATAATCATGCACACATATGCATATACAACACCCAACCAATCTTTCTTTCAACCAACATAAATCCAATCTTCCTCATTATGCAAAAATGAATAAACTTCTCTTTATTCTCTTTTTTTTTTCCTCTTTTTTTTAACTGATTTTTTTTTCAAATGAGAGGAAAATACATAAATAATAATGCATAAAATGAGGGGACTATAAGCACATAACATTACATCTTCTCAAAACCATAAACCATAAAACTCATACTTTAGCTTATTTCCTCCACCAACTCCAAAATAAATATCAATAACCCACTGAAAATCTTAATTTCCCCGAAAAAGGATAAGGCTTATCATAGGCTATCAATAATGCAATTTTGTGGAGCTTACAAATAAAATAGGCTAAAGGCTCAAATTGGCTTCAAAGAAAGATAAAACATAAGGTAGACATGGATAAAATGTGGCTAAAACGTGCCTCTATCATTTGAACTCATCAAGCAATGATCACGTATATAATTGGTCTTGAAAATAGATAATCATGTCAATACTCAAAGATAAATACATAGGAAGAGTAAATTACACAATAAAAGCAAAAGGAATATAGATGTAATCCCATATAAGGCCAAAAATTCTCACTAGGACATATTTTTGTTGAATATCAAGCATGCTCACAAACTTAGATCATACATGCTCAATTACCTATACCAAATTATATTTCACATAAAAACCAAAATTTAAAGACAAGGTCAAATCATTCCAGAATTCCATGGGATATATCAAATCATGCTAGTATAAAGTCAATAGGACAAACTCAAACTAGATAGGTATATTTGATAACACATATATGCAATGCATGAGACTCTTTTTTTTCCATTATTTTTGACATTTTCTCTTCTTCTTTTTTTTTTCATTTTTGACATTTTATATAACAAATAACTTAAACATGATGCATGAACTACAATAAATATCGAAATAAAATAAAATAAAAAACCAAAAATTTAAACATGAAACAAAAATTAAACATGAACTTAATCTAACAATTTACTTCACTCCCCCCCCCCCCACTTAAATGTTGCATTGTCCTCAATGCATAAACAAATACAAAAAGGAACAATGAAAAATATAAAATATAGGGTTGAAGGAAGCAAATAAACTAACCAATCACTGTGAAGGTGGGGTCTGGAATCCAGACCGCTGGTGGGTACTATCCAGAGCACACAACAACGTTGTCTGAAGACCAAAAAGGTTATCAGCAATACCAGCGAGCTTATCGGCAATTGCCACCTCAAACTCATCAAATCGACGCTCAAGATCATCCAGAGTAGCATAAACATGCCCAACGTCATCATCAAAGACTTCTTCTTCTCCTACCTCTTCTTCTCCGTTCTCATTCTGTTCATTCCCTCTTGCCCGACCATATTCCTTAGGACTATGTCTCTCATAATCATCCTAAATCAGGGGTAAGGGGCAGTGGTTGTGACTGATATTGAAATCTGATGTCCTGTAGCAAAAAGGTAAGTTTGCAGGTAGGTACAAATGATGCTCACAATGCTTTCCTGCCATCCATCTGACATACTCCGCTCCATCAGGACGCAGGACACTAATAGTAATGCCGGCCCAGTTCTAGTTACCAAGATTGTAAACCTTGTCATTCGAATAAAGTTGCATATCATCAAAACAAACTCCCAATCGACGAGCAATCAACGACACCAAACCTACAAAATCAATAACACGTTCGACTCTCAGATGAGTAACCCTAGTTACCTCCAAACAACTTCCCATAAATAATTGAACCCAAACAGGAATATGCAAAGCCTCAGGGGTCAAACAGTAAGTATGGCTCCAGGATCTCAAAGTAACCATCTCAGGATCAGCAATACCAAAGAAGAAAGTACTCAGAACTCTATAAGACAGTCTCAGCAGATGATGGGTAATCATATAGTTAAAGAATTTATCGTCCTACCCAAAGGATCGACTAGTCGCCTCTTTCCACGTGTCAAAAGGATGTGGAGCAGCCAACTCAAACCCAACCGCATCAGCAGGCATCTTGGTCACACCAAACGTTTGTGCAATGAGATCTTTAGTCACCACGAACATCCCACCCCTCAACTGGAAACGAATCTCCAAATCAAAGCGAAAATCCAAAGTAGCCAAGAACTCTCTCAGCAACGCCGAAAAGGTAAACTTAGCAAGATCCATGAAATCACTCAAACCTCCTTTCTCATGAAGTAGAGAGACATCCCTAAACAATCCCAAATGATGCAACATCGAGGGATCGAAGAACAATGTGGATCGATAATTCCTTTTCTCAAGCTTACGCCAACACTCCTCTTGCTCCAAAGTCATGAAGCTAGGCATCTTCATATCAGGAATATAAGTCATGATGCACGAACCAAGATGAACATGAAAGAACACCACAAAAACAACCGAAACTCCCTCTATGCAGGCAGCAGTGGGCTCCGGTTTTGAGGCGGCGGGTGCCGGTGTTATGCAACACACGATTCCAAGAAAAAACGTTGAGAAACCAACGTCCAAACTCTTCCAAACTCAAAATTGACAGCCAATACTTAGTTTCAAAGGCTTTCTTTGGTGGTAGACATGGGAATGTTATGGAAATGATTGAATTTGATGGATGAAGGTAGTGATGAATGTGTTTGATGGGTAAGAAAACATGATTGAAACACTAGAAATAACGTAATCTTCAACAATAAGAAAATTGAGCCAACCAACCTAATAGTTCAAAGGATAGTTAGTAACATCACAAATTGGAATCAAACAACTAAAGAGGAAAAAGTTGTCAAAATACGGAGTAAGCGAACAGAAGCTAAATGGATCAAACCATCAAGGGCTATCCACAAAATTAATATAGATGGCTCTGTTGATGCCACTGGTTTGTGCCATGTGGGGGGAGTAATTAGAGACTCCTAAGGTCATATGATTGATATTTTTCACCAGGAGACAACCCAAGGAATAGTTCTCCAAACCGAGGCTTCGGCCATCTGTGCTGGAATGAATAAAGCAATTGATAAAGGAATGCGAAAAGTTATCATTGAAGGGGATAATCTGGAAGTTATGAAGGCGATCAAAGAGAGAGAGAGACTCACAAGTGGGAAATTACTCGCCATATTGAGAAGATAGATTGACTCAAGAGGTCCTTTCAATCTATTGAGTTCAACCACTGCTATAGAGAAGCAAACAAAGTTGCGAATTATATTGCTAAGTTTAGGGGTATATGTAGTATGTCCAATCTACCTTTTAGAAGGGATATTTGTAACATCATCCTTCAGGATGATCAAGGGGGTGTATCGCGCTACGCGTAATACCCTCCTACTATTTGTCTACTCTTAAAAAAATCTAATCCTAAAGATAGATAAAATAAAATCTACTCCTAAAATAAATAGATAGAAATATATCTAATCCTAAAATAAGATAGAAAATATAAAAACTAACCTAAAAACTCAAAAATAACATAAAAATATAGATACAATTTGATAGAAAATACTCCCTTCCAATACTACCAAAAATCCGGAACACGTTTGTGAACAGTGGAGCGGCGGGCGCCGTTATGTGTAGAACGTCAATCCGTCATCCGATCAAGCAAATTTTGCCTTCCAATAAGGTTCTAACACACCACTACTCTAGTGTACAACAAAAAGACTAGTCCTACTTTATTGAATTGAAAAACCAAATGCGAAATTGAAACAATATTACCTAATCTACCTTTGGTCGCCTCCCAAGAAGTGTGCCTTTGTTTCACGTCTTTGGCTCGATGTGATGCATTTCTTGATCAAGTTATCCCATCAAGATCCTCCACACTTTTCCAATTCTTGACAAGAGGGGGAACCTTAGGAATTTCTCCAATATGTTAATCCATTGTACCAATCAATTTCTTATTGAAATGAGTTTCTCCTAGAGGTTGCCCTGAAATTACAAAAACCTCAATATTGTTAGAAATCAATTTCTCCTTGAAGAATAATAGCCACATTTTCATGTGGCTCAAACAAATTCTCAATTTTCCTTTCAGTTTTATCTTTCCCTAATTCAAGCTTCTCATTGTTAGAAGATTTAATAATCAAGATTCATTCTCAATAGAAGCATTTAACAATTTATTTGATTCATTCATGCGATCAATATTATTAGAATCAAGAACATCAACATAATCAATAGGAGAATGAGTAATAGGCTCAAATATAGAAAATTCAATCCTTCTACCATCAAATTCCATAGTTAGTGAACCTTTATAGCAATCAATCTTAGTCTTGGCCGTTCGCAAGAATGGCCTTCCCAAGATAATTGGGGTTTCAGGCATACCCTGTTCCACATCTAATATAAAGAAATCAGCTGAAAATATCAAATCATTAAAATTAACCAAGACATCATCAACAACTCCTTTAGGCTTAATACTAGAATGATCAGCGAGTTGTATAGTAACACTAGTTTTTGACAAAGCATTGAGACCCAAGAATATGTACGAGATATATGACATAACATTGATTGAAGCTCCTAAATCCAATATAGCCTTAGTGAATTTAGCATTATCTATTTCACATGGGATAATAAACATACCTGGATATCCATATTTTTCAAGCAATCTTTTCAATAGCAAAGTAGAAACATTTTCATTCAAACTTACCTTTTCCTTCCTTTTCATCCTTTGCTTCCGTTTCATAGTGCATAGTTCTTTGAAAAACTTGGCATAGCGAGGTACAATTTTAATCAAATTGAAAAGTGGAATATTTACCTCACAATGAGCAAGGGTATCATAAAAGGATTTGTTCATCTTCCCACTTACGATCAGGTTTTATGGCATGACTCATGAGAAAAGGGTGATGCAGGTCTTGGAACCTCAGAATACCACTCCTTGGATGATTTCTATGCAGATGGTTCAACATCGAAATTCGGACCATCTACTGATGGGTACGGTGGACGTCGATCTAAGGGGTGGCAGGCGCCGGTCTAGGGGGCGCCGTCAGGCGGTACACTATTTTCCGTGTTGTTGTCGTCCTCACCCACGTCAATCACCTCATTAGGCCTCTCTTCAACATTCCTATTGGGTATATTAACTTCTTTTCCTTCTCTAAGGATCATGTCATTAATATTCTTCTTCGGATTAACTGCCACTTGTGATGGCAACTTCCTTAAATATTTCACTTTCAACTCTCCAATCTCCTTAGTCATTTGACTCAATAACTTCTCATATACACTCATCTTATCCAACAATAACCTCAAAGTATCATCTTTATCCTCATGTTGAGTGTTTCTTTGACGATTATCAAATTGTCCTCTTCCTTGATAAGGAACTTGTTGCTGCTGACCCCTGCCATTGAATCCACTTTGATAATTCGAATTATAGCCCTGATTGTAGACATTATTACCAAAGTTGTGGTGAGGTCCATAATCCATAGCACTCAAATCAGCGACATCCTCTTGAGTCAAATGACACTTATCATTCGGATGAGTTGAATCTCCACATACACCACAAGGTCTAGACTGCTGAGGTTGATTCATTTGCAAAACCGTCTTATTAACTAGCTCGGTAAGCCTATATAAGTCATCCTTGCGACCATCTCTAGAATTAACCAACTTATGAACTCCTCTAACTCATTGGTGTTTCCCATATTGTTGAGATGCATTAGCTAACCCTTCAAAAATATGCATTGCTTCCTGAGGTGTCTTATCCAAAATATCTCATTCACTAGTAGCATTGATGAAACTCCTGTCTGTATCAAGCAAACCCTCATAAAGATATAGCATTAGATCGTTCTCGGGTATACCATGTTGTAAACAACTACCCTTAAGTTTCTTGAATCGCTCGACATACACAAAAAGACTCTCCGTATGTGATTGCTCAATACTAGATAGCTCATTCTTGAGTTTGTACGTTGAGGCGAGTAGGAGGAAAATACTTTTGAAGGAAAGCTTTCTTCAATTCAACTCAAGTAGTAATGCTTTCCGGGGAGGGGGGTAGGTAATAAAGTGAATCGCTAACTGAATCCTTCAAGGTAAAAGAGAACACTCTCAACATCAATTGATCATGAGTAAGGCCTTGGGGTCTAAGTCTATCGCACACACTCACAAAGGTTGCAAGGTGTTTGTTTGGTTCCTCCCTAGACAATCCATGAAAGTAGGGTAAAATAGTAGACCAATTCGATTTATACTCAAATCTTGAACCCTGAGGGAGATTAGGAAGTCTAATTGCAAGTGGTTGAGCACTCAAATTAGGTTCCTTTAGGTTTCTCAGGGTCCTTGGCGGATTATCAAGTTCGTCTCACATCTCCTTATGTGAGTCAAATTCGAGCTTCCTTTTCAACCTAAGAGATCTTTCAATCTCATAATCAAAAGACAAAGGTAGTGAATTAGAAGAACGAGTTTGAACCATACAAGGATAAAAAAGACTAAAAGAAAAACAAAAATAAAAAGGAATCAATGATAGAAATAAGGAAAAGCAAACTCTTTTTTCCCCGTCAACGGAGCCAAGAATTTGCTGCGGGACGAAGGTCGTTGGCAATTTCGTCCTTTGCCAAATAGTAATAATATCCTAACTCAAAGATCAAACAAATAGATTAGTAAATAAATGAATTAATAAACCAACAAACTAGTATAGCGATGAAGTCCGGAGTCGAACCCAGATAGAAGAACAGTTGCTATGCAATGTTTCTAACAACGATTCTTATGACAAAAGCAATGATTTATAGCAAATTGATGACAAAGTAAAGTAAGGAGAAGTATAATTGTAAAGTATTGATAATAAAATAGAGGAAATATTTCACCTGTAATTCTCAGACCATGGTTGAGGTTCAACATCCTAGGATTGATTCAATAGTTATTTCTAAGCATATGTCGACTTGACTAAAGTTGATGGATCCGCAAGGATACAATCTACTTATTCAATATCACTAAAGAATAGCATTAAACACTCAATTTTTAAGACCAATTGGCATATCGATTCAATGCAATTAGAATACAATATGAACAACCCATATCGGCCATAACAACATCTAACGACATAGATCAATTGAAATTATCCACTACAAAGACATAGAAATATCACTACTTTAATGGCTTCGTTTGCTATCAAGAAAACAATAACGAATTCATAGCATAGATGCAATTCCTAAGATGGTGATCAATCTTAGAAAGGAATACAAATATAATCAATAAGAACAAGATGATAAATATATTCATAAATAACTAATAGAAATCAAATCCTCACAATTCATTCAATCATGTCTTTGAATCACAGACGAAACTATGAGTTTAGCAACTCATAGGCCAAAAACCTATCTTCTCTCTAATTGTGTTCATTGTTAACCCTAATGCCAACACACATCTTATTATGGCTGAATAAAACCTAAATAGAACATGCAAACCCTAGGAAATATAATAATAATATAATAAGTAAATGAATCTTCGGACTTAAATTGCTCTCGTTGAACACGGAAAAGCGGCGGGCGCCGCTGGAATACCGGCGGGCATCGGTTCCAACAGTGGCCAATTCTCTGTTTCGCTTCGACGTTGTACTTCCTTGCTCCTTTGTAGCTCATTTCTTAGCCTTCATATCCTCCAAAACATGTCTTTTAAGCTTTTTCAAGATCTCATCCAAGGTTGGAATGTAAAACTGCATAATAAATTACACTCAAAAGGCGTAGATTCCAAACTCGAATACTCCACACGAAAGATATGAAACTAGACTAAAACATATGCAAAACTCCTATCTAAATCCAATAAGAAACACCTATATAATGCCTATATGGAATATGCATTATCACTTACAAAGCGAGATCTCTCAAAATGGTTATGTGTTCATCTATGGAGACACATCAATCTCAAAGAAGTCAACAAAGCATACCCTTATTGCTACATTCTCAAACCATACTAAATTAATCGCTCTTTATGAAGCGGGAAGAGAATGTGTTTGTCTAAGATCCATAATTGGATATCTACAAAAAGAATGCAAATTGAAATCAATCGTTGAAGGTCCAACCATTATCCATGAAGATAATTTAGAAGGTATCACATAAGTGAAAGAAGTATATATCACATGTGATCGAACAAAACAAATTTCATTGAAGCTCTTCTCAACTTATCATCTAGAAAACAATGCCACAATTTATATGCAACATATCCGATCAAGTGATAATCTTGTTGATCTATTCACAAAGTCATTACCCCTTAAGCGGGTTTAAAGAGTTTGTGTGGAATTTGTCGACTCCAAGAGGCACATTTAATTGAGGTTGAAAAATTGTACACGTGTTACTCTTTTTCTAATAAGGTTTTTAATGAGGCAATATAGTATCCAAGAAGCATACAAAGCAAGATGTACTCTTGTTCTAGGGATTTGGTTTTCCCCTCGAAGTTTTCCTTAGTTCGGTTTTAATGACACGACATTATTTAACCCGCAATGAGATGGTGAATATTGAAAGGAGAGTGTTTTTATATTTGTAATAAGATTAATAATTCACCTTCACTAATAGAGCTTCAATTTATAATGCAGATGTCTTTTGTTTTACAACCCTTTCCACCTTCAATAATGTTATTCTATTAGATTTCTCTCGCTTATAAAAAAACCATTATGTTTCATAAATTAATACACATTCTAACACTACGAATCATTGTGGAAGTGTTAGCTCACATCTTCAAAAAGAAGCAAACTCTAACAAAGATATTGGGATCAATTTATCACAAAATGGTTTGAAAATTCCTCTTCTCGCGTTTCCTGATGACATTATGATCTTTTGAAAGGTGGCCCCTTTGACCTGCCAAAAGATTTCTACCATTCTTAATCGGTTTTGTACTATATCGGGTCAAAAGGTCAATCTTTAAACATCAAATTTTCAGGTTTCAGCAAATACTTTAGCCACAACGACTGGGTCTATCATGACGATTATGGGAATCCCACACTCAAATAACCTAGATAAAGTATCTAGGTTGCCCAATTATTAATTATAGGGTCCATAAAGACACTTTTGTCGATGTAGTGATAAAAACAAAACAACAACTAAAAAAAGTGGAAAGCTTCTACCCTTTTAGATGGAGTGCGTAAGGTCTTGGTCAAGACAAATCTTAGTGTGCATCCTCTTTTTTTAATGCAATCATTTATGCTTTCGAAAACCATCTTACATGAACTTGATAAAGTTTATCGACAGTTTTTTGGAATAAGGAAGCTCAAGTTACTCCTTTAATTAGCTAGGACAAGATCTATTCTGATACACTGGTGGTTTGGGTATCTACAAGACAAAGACCATGAATATTGCTCTAAAAATGAAGCTTTTTTGGGATATTATTGCGGAATCGTCTAATGTGTGGGTTAGAGTGATTGCGGATAAGTATATCAAGAATTCACACATCTTGCAATATAAAAAAATACTTCGTCGTGGTAATGGTCAAAATTAATGTCGATTTGAAATCTGTTTGTGCTTTGTCTATGAAGTAGTATCGGTAACGATTGTTCTCTCAATTTTCGGATGGATAATTGGGCTTTTAAGTCTCCCTTGACATCTAGAGCTATGCTGCCTCCGAATGATCACCAACTAACACTTAAAGTAAGCCACTTCATTTCCCCACACAATACGTGAGATGGCGATCGACTACAAACATAATTGTCAAGTATCCTATCTCAATTAGATATTGATCACATGAGGAATTTGGTGTTGGCCGTCAATCTGTTCTCGAACAGATTATACTGGGGTTCCGGTTTAGATGGGTGGTTCACAACGAAGTCTGCGTCTTCAATCATTCCTAATAATGTCGGGAACGCGAGTTTCGAATGTGAGTGGATTTGGAAGCTCGACATTCCTCCCAAGGTCGCCATTTCCTATGGAATATTGTGTGAGATTGTCTAGCTACCAAAGACAGGCTACAACAGTTGTATATTGTACCTATGAGTTGTTTGTTTTGTGACAACATCCACGAATCAACCGAACATAATTTGGTTAATTGTGTTATGACTAAACAACTTTACATGAACTCAACCTTACGCCTTTCCTGATCCATCTTGGGAAGTTTCAGGGTGACAAGCATAATACTGTTTTGAACGATATTATACATCATGTTGGAATAAAAAAGATGGTTGACTTTGCTTTCTATTGGTGGGCAGTTTGGTACTTTCGAAACCAATTAGTCTTTGGGCACACTGCAATAATATCTGTTAGTGCCAGTCAAGTGTTTCTTTTAACTTTGCGTCAATCCTGGCATATGAAGCTAGGAGATTCAGTTTGCAAGACAAATCTGTTGAACAAGAGAGGACTATGCCAAGAAACAGGAGGATGCACCTCAGTGGCGTTGAGATTAGTAAGAACACTAGGAATGGTCATTGGAAAACCCTATCTATTAGGTTTGCCAAATTAAAGTTCGATGGTACGAAGCTTCAATCAAGGGGGGTGGCCTACGAGTTTTTTACTCGTGACTCTGATGGCCAGATTGTCAGCTTGGGTAGGGGGACATGTTACAATGACTCTATCGTTTTTGAGGAAGCTTTGGGTTTGCGTATGGAAATGTCGAGGGCTAAACAGCTGAGTATTGATAACATTCTGATTGAGGGGGGCGATATGGTTGTTGTTAAGACATTTTTTTTAATGAGATGTTGTTAGGGAAATCTTAAGATACGGGAAGTGTCATTGGAATATAGCTCTTACAATCAAATACGAAAAGGGATCTCCGCGCTTTCTCCAATATTGCTAGTTATGATTTAGAGTTTTAAACTCTCGTCCGTAGGAACGCTCTTGGGTGGTAGTACAACCGTGGTTGACACCCCCAAAGTCTCGCCTGTATCAAAAAAAAAAAAAAAAAATCGTTTATTTTCGAACGAATACATACGTTAAAAAAAAAGGCGGAGCGCCGGAGTTCCCCAACGGGTCAAGTGGTGAAACCTGGAGTCGGGAGTCGAGAAGACGCGTTAGATGGTCCTATGATTTCCCCTTCGATGCCGTATTCAGCTGAAATCGGAGGAGACCGGTGGGGTTTCCTCAAAACATTCATCATAGTCCTCTAACTGTTTGGTGCATCTTCGTCAACCTCATTCATCCACCATCTCCCTCGTCTCCCCCTCTCTAGATTTTCTCAGAAGAACACCATCAACTCAAAAGAGAGGGAGACAGATACATAGCTGACAAGATGTGGGTCTTCTACTCGATCTCGTTGCCATTGACCTTGGGAATGGTCATCTTCACCCTCAAGTACTTCGCCGGACCCCATGTCCCCCGTTACGTTTTCTTTACTGTCGGTTACGCCTGGTTCTGTTCCCTCTCCGTCATCGTCCTTGTCCCCGCCGACATCTGGACGGTACTTCACCTCGATCTTTCTTTCTCTTTGCCTCCTGTTAAGCTTCCCATTTCTTGTTGACTGGGTTAGGGTTTTGGATGATCCCCGATCGTCCTCGATCCTTTTCTTAATTGACTCTGCAGATTAGGGTTCCTTTATTCTAATTTTTTTTAATCAAGTTGATGAATTGTTATCCCTGTTCAAGCAGATTTCTGTGTGCTTTACATGACAACGATTTGAGCTGATTCCTGTGTTTCTCTAGACTCTCGCACCCATTTGCCTGTTTGGGAATAATCCGCCAGGGATTTAGCCGGCCATTCGAACTTAAAACTTGGTATAAGGAAATTCTCTCACGTATTTGGAGTGGAAAACGAAGTAATAGTATTTTGGAGTTTGGGTGTAGGATGGGATTTAGAAGCAATGAATTTTGGGTATGCAGGGAACATTGATCTTATCTATCAAGAAATCGGCCCTCTGCATGACGGTTTGAACCTCTGATCTATGTGAATTTAGATGTGAAATTGGAGATCTCTTTTCCTTGCTTCTCTGTAATAGGAGAGGGAGTTAGTTTGAGGTATTTCCACTACCTGTTTTCCTTTGGATTTGAAGGCTACTGATGTGCCAATATTTAGGAGAGGGACCATACATGAATAATTAGTACATTATTAAACATCATTTTGTTAGTTATAGAAGGTTTTTACTGGACAAAATGTATTCATCTACCTACTATAAAGTACTTGCAATCTTGAATTGGAGTGAGGCAGGGAAAATTGCTGGTAGTCCTCACTTGAGTGGATGGATTTTTGTTAATGATTCATATAATCTACATTTGAAGCTGAGACTTTGGTCATGGAGGTGGTTTCTAAAAGTGGCAAGAAATTTAAAAAATTGTCTCTCAAGGTAAATTATTTGGAAGGCATCTTGAATTAATATTTTATTTTAAGAATATATATCCCATGCTTTAGCAGAGGGCATGGTAAGAATCCCGAGCGTTTTTTGTTTGGAGATAACATGTAAAATACCATGAGGAGTTTTGTCCCTTTCCTTCTTGCCTGTTTTTAGCTGTACAGGGGCTATTGGTTCATATGAGGCTTTGTTGAGACGGGTCCACACTCCTTCCAATTGACCATGAAACTATTAGATTAACACTGTTCTTCTTCATCCTTAATTGGTAACATAAACTATGAAGAGGATGGCAACAAAAAAGGAGATTCAGTTTCTGTTAAGCTTATTTGTTTAGTCTAATTAATAATTTTGTTAGTCATGGCAGCTTACAAGAAGTAGACACCTTGACGAACTTTATTTAGTTACTTGATTGCAAAAGGAATATCAATTTTTTCTTGTTGTCAATGCTTTTATGTTTTGTGATATGGAAGCAGTTGGGAGGAAGAAAGTGAGAAGTGAGAAGGACAAAGCAAGTTTTAGATCTTAGCAGCAAAATTAGACAGCCTAAAATTGATAGAATTTCACCCAGAAATATGCCCTGTTTCGTTTATATTATTGTATGGAAGCACAATTGGGAGGAAGAAAGTGAGCCGTGAGTTCATTTTTTTTTTTTGCAAGCTTTATGTTCATTTGTTTTTTTTGTTGTCTGCAGACAACTATTGGTCATTATAACGGAGGAATTTCCTTCTTTTGGAGTTGGTCTTATTGGAGTACATTTTTCCTCACTTGGTACATCTCTTCTGACCCAAGGAATTTACGATTTTGCTTATTCATTGTTATTCTTATGTTCATTCTTCAAAAAAGTTGCAACGCATGCCTGCTTTTCCATTCATTTGCCGAGTCCATAAGATACAAATAGCCTCATGTATTAATTTATTCTCTTTCGCTAAGCAGGGCTGTGGTGCCCCTTATTCAGGGTTATGAAGATGCTGGAGACTTCACAGTAACAGAAAGATTGAGGACCAGTGCACATGTCAACTTAGTATTTTATCTAATTGTAGGATCAGTTGGTCTTCTTGGACTTATACTCCTCATCAGCATGCATAACTGGTAATCATTTTTAACTTTTACTTGTGAATGTGTAGCTTCCAGATTTCTAGCTACTTTTGATATGTTTCTCATGTGTTTGAGTAGATTTTCCTTTTCTTTGATGCTAAATCAGGAGTGGTAGTTTGCTCGGTTTTGCCATGGCATGCTCTAACACGTTTGGACTCGTGACCGGAGCCTTTCTTCTTGGATTTGGTTTAAGTGAAATTCCAAGGAGCATCTGGAAGAGTGCTAATTGGACTTACCAGCAAAAAGCCCTCTCTCATAAGATTGCAAAAATGGCCATGAAACTTGATGAAGCCCATCAAAACTTTTCAAATGCAATTGTTGTAAGTTATTTCTCTATTCAGAAATCCATCAAACCCCCCCCCACCTAAATTTTACTCTATTTTTTATATTCTGTGAATTGAACCTTGGGTGAAATGTCCTGTGCGATCGGGGAAAAAAGTATGTATTGAAAGGTTCAAGATCTCAATTTTATGAATTTTTGGTTTTCTTATCCTTTCCTTATATTGTATCTTGTTAGGTTGCTCAAGCAACATCCAACCAAATGTCAAAACGTGATCCTTTGCGGCCCTATATGGATGTTATTGATAAGATGTTAGCTCAGATGGTATGTTGATGTGCTTAAATTTCTGAACTAGTTATAGCTGGTAAAAAAAAAAAGCAATAGAAGGTGTTGGCACCTACAAATTTCTGAGTAGGAATGTTCTTGTGTCTGTGCTTTGATTACTTACAGTTAAAAGAGGACCCGTCCTTTAAGCCACAAGGAGGACGGCTTGGAGAAAATGACATGGACTATGATACAGATGAGAAATCTATGGCTGCTCTTAGACGTCAACTTAGAGTTGCTTGGGAAGAGTATTACCGCTACAAAAGGTAAGTTAGCAACTTAAGATGAAAATGATACTGCCTATGTCAATGGCCACTTCTGGGGAAATTGCATACTTGTGATTCTTGTCATCCCAATGAGCATCCTTCCCTGTTAAGCTTGTACTTGTATACACTTATAAATGATTCTCAACTTTGTGTGCTCATCTCTTTCTTTGACACTTTGTAGCTAGGCATCCAATGTACTGGAGGCTTATCTTACCTTGAAATTGTTCTAACTGGATTTATTTTGAAAGCCATTTACCATATGCTTGATTTGCATCTGATTTGGGCATTTTCTTTCCTGGTTATTATTTATGTGAAACACATCATTGTTTTCGTTCTTCCTTTGTGAAGTAGCTTTGGGCTAATGGCAACAATTTGCTTATCCTTTGCAGTGAGTATTTGAAGTATGTGTCTGAGGCACTTGAACTTGAAGACACTGTCAAAAACTATGAACGTTGTGAAGCCACTGGATGGTTTGCTGCTTTCCCCTCTCGCTTATCCTCTTTCCGTGTTTTAGTCTGTGGTAACTTAGCTTTATAGTGCTCTTGGCTGCTAAACTTGTGTTGTTCAATTACTTCATTTGACGATATTTATTATTAACTAGTGTATGTCCCATCCCATGCAGGTATATATTAATACACTATTTTAAAATTATATCAATTATCTATTTAAAAATATCTATTAAAAACATGACAATTAACATAATAAATCTGAATTACATTGCGAGAATTAAATTAATAACAATCAGTAGATATATCCAATGATATAGAATTAATGAGCACTCTTACAATATAGGTTGACATTTTATTTATCATATAGTAATATATTGTTATTTTATTTTTGTATTTTATTTTTGTTTTGGACGTGCCTATTTTTCATACTTTTTAGGGACATTCAAATTAGATATTGCATTTATTAAATTTGGATTTGTGGATACTATTTACATGAGCCTTGAAGAATTATACTACCTCTGTTCATAAATAAGTGACGTTTCTTTTTGGCACGTTTTTTAAGGAGTTAAAAACTATATAAAATATAAAGTTTTTAATTAATTTTTTTTATAATTTTATACATATTAGTTATAAGTTTAAAATTATTTAAAAAAATTAATAAAAGAGTTGATATTTTATATAGTTTTTAGATCCTTAAAAAACGTGTCAAAAAGTCAAATGACACTTATTAATGAACGGAGGGAGTATAAGATAAAAAAAATTAGATAAGAGATAAAAAAAAAAAGATAAGAATTCCAACTTGAAGATTTTTTTTTCCCTCCTAAATCTTTAATATTTTTATCATCAAATTATAATTCTCCAATGAAATCTTTTAATCGCCATTCCTTACATGATGTTTAATATTTTTTTCATATGATATTGCATATATCCAATTATATGAGATAAGACAAAACTATTATTCTATTTAATTTAGTTTGATTTAACCTGCAATTATCTTAAGTATAACTTTTTTGGCGGGAGAAAGTTTTATGAGAAGCGTCCACAAGCCGCTATCTAAGTATAACTTTTTTTTTTTTATAGGATATTGCATCTATCCAATTATATGAGATAAGATAAAAGTATTGTTCTATTTAATTTAGTTTAATATAACTTACAATTGTCTAAGTATGACTTTTTGGCGGGAGAATATTTTATGAGAAGCGTCCACAAGCTGCCATGAAGGCTTCAGTGCATGGCTTTAGCATATATTTATAGATTGCTTTAACTTAATCTTTGTAGCTAACTTAATAAGATTTTGATCTCCTTAATATCCTTCATAATTCTTTTGACCAAAAAAAAAAAATCCTTCATAATTCTGACTGAAATTTGTTTGGTTCTAAATGAAATCATTAAAATTTGGCACTATCTGCTTGAGAAAAGTTCCTCACATCTTGAATACATGCAGGAAGTATGTTTCAACCCTCAGAGGCAGTCGGTCTGGGTCTTTCGGCTCTTTCTTGGATACCATTGGTAATTATACTTATCTTGCTACTTGTATCCTATGGTGATAAATTCATAATGGTTATGCATGCAAGAAGATATATTTTCGAGTGTTTGACTGTGGGTTAATTTACTGTAGGTAATTGTTGTAAAACCTTTTTTTTTATTTTTGGGTGTGGAGTCTCTTCCATGTTCAGTCACCTTGAGGAAGATTTATTGTCTTTTTTCCCTCTTGTTTATCTTCTCGTATTTTTAAATGCTCTCTTATGGTTTCACCTTCCCCTGATTTATCATCTCAGAACTAATCTGGAAATGTATCATGCGGAGCCAACTTCAGAAACTTTTGGCTGTAATTCTTGGCTGCATGTCAGTGGCTATTCTTTTGGCAGAGGCAACGCTACTGCCCAGCGTTGATTTGTCTCTTTTCTCAATTCTTATTAAAGCTGTTGGAAAGCAAGAAGTGCTTGTACAGGTATGCTGGATGACTATGATATGATAGCTGATGCCATATTTATGCTTATAATCCATAAAGCGATTGTGTTACATGTAATTATGCTTATAATGCATTGTCATATGTAATTGATATGAGAATAACAGGTGCCATGGTTTGTTCTATTGCTTGTCTGTACCACATATGGAACTGTTGAACATATTGAAAAATGGTGTCATAAGTTGATTGGGTAAAATTAGCTTCATGACAGACATCTTTGGTCCTTGACTCGAGGCACAATGTTTCTTTTTCTCGAAATTCTTGTTTTTTCAGAATGTAGCTGATATATTGCTTCCTCCACTTCATTCAGGCTTTTGCTTTTGTACCTCTGATGTACATGTGCGTATGTACTTATTACTCATTATTCAAAGTTGGGAGGCTGATGTTCTACTCTTTGACACCAAGACAAACAAGCTCTGTCAACTTGCTTATGATTTGTTCGTAAGTTCTTTTCTCTGGAGTATATTGCTGGATATAATTTATGAAATGATCTAGTGCATGGGAAATCATTTAGAGCTTAATCATAGTGCTGCTTCATCTTGGGCAGGATGGTTGCTCGGTATGCACCCCCTGTGTCTTACAACTTTCTTAATCTTATTCGCCTCGATGGTGGTGCTAAAACTATATTTGAAAAGGTTAGATTAAGTTGTTCATATTCATTGGATATATCTGAGATAATTATACTCTTTGTTTGATTTTATTACCTGATGAGCTTAACTGGCTACACTAAAAAATTTGTTTACAGCGAATGGGAAATATTGACGATGCTGTTCCCTTCTTTGGGCGAGGGTTTAACAGAATCTATCCGCTTATCATGGTTGTATACACACTTCTGGTTGCCAGTAACTTCTTTGATCGGGTGATTGATTTCTTTGGAAGTTGGAAGAGATTTCGGTTACAAAATGAGGCAGATGATATGGATGGTTTTGATCCATCAGGAATGATTATCTTACATAAAGGTAAGTTTACACTCTGTAAATCCTTAATCGAGTGGTTGTAATGCTGTGGTGTTTGAATGTCCACTCTTTTTGGACCAAGTTAAGCTTTTTAAAGGCCACATACCTTTTTTTCTTGATTATTCCAACTTGTTGTATTCCAGAACGATTATGGCTTGAACAAGGGCATAAAGTTGGAGAGCAAGTTATCCCATTGGCGAGGAATTTCAACAATATTATTAATGATGATGTTGAGTCGGGCACCCATAAGGTAATCATAATAAATCTAAAAGTTCAGTATATACATTTGATGAGAGATTTGCTTGTTAGATATTAGAAAACGTTTCATGTTTTAATTACTGCAAAATTAAGCTGCACTCTTTCTGGCGTCAAGATACACGCATAAAGCAGCCAGCCTCTTTTAATAATGTTATTCCTCAAGGTCTAATGGCTTTGACATGTTTAGGAGGGCAATACAGTTGAGATGAAATCCTCAAGCTTATCCACAAATGGGACAAGAGGAAGTGTGACATCATTGAAAGATGAAGCTCGCCGGTATAGTTCAAATAGAGATGCAATCGGCCATAAGTATGCCACAATGAGAGAACAAACCCAGGAAACATCCACCTCGAAATCAGCAGAGAACAGTATTGCATCTGCTAAGGTCTCATTGCTAGACGAGGAGGGTATCTCCGAGTCAAGGAATACTGTTGGAAGAACTACTACTTCTGGGCTGTCCATGACATGGCAGTCGATGAAAACCGGTTTCCATAATCTCAAGGAAAATATTGGCACGAAAAAATTTGTTCCATTAAGTCAGGGTGGTCAAGAGACAAAACTAGAGCCCAACACCTCATCCGAGTCGTTGGATGACATATTCCAAAGACTAAAGCGCCCGACCTCAGACCATGCTACTTATAGTGACAGTGAAGATGAAACGGATAGCCGCAATGAGCGCATCAGGTAACTCACTAATGTTTTGTACAGGATGGAAATGAAAAATCGACCTATTGAGTAAACATCACAAGAGTTGTATAGGTCTACACAAAGAGCAAGTGCCTAGCCTGCCACGTTTTTTTTTCCGTACTGTATTATGGGGACTGACAAACGCTCCTTGCTCTTGCATCATTCATGGGTACATTTTCACCCATTGTTGTCTCATTACACACTGAGAAAGGAAAATACATAAAAATAGGATCCCCTAGTGTAAACTATGGGAGGAGGTTACTCAATGTAGAGAGAACTAATCTATACAACTTAAAAATGTATCAGTGTGCGTCTTACACTGGATTTTTGTAGTTGCCGGTTTCAGCTGCACTAAACATTTTCATTTTACTCGTGTAACTTCTTGTTTGATACCTTGCTATTGCGATTCCGTTTGACGCCTACTGAACCAATATTTATTTTTCCTGATAAGTTTCATTTTTTATTTATTTTTTGTTGAGAAAACCACAAAAACTTTCATTTGCTCAAATCACAGCTTCACAACCTCCACAGGAAAACAAGATTGAAATTCTACTACATAATCTTCTGCCGGCCTGAACTTAGCCAACCAGGTCGCCACTTCGTTTGCCGTCCTGTGCGCCCACACCCACCGACACTCAACGTTTTGTGAGCTTGGCCACCAACGGTACATAGTCCCCCTCAAAAATGGGATGTGAAATTCCAGCCTCCACACATTGATGCATTGCCCACAGCAGCCCCTCCGCTTTGTCGAGTTTCACGCCTCCGTCATTTGGATCCTTTTTGTTAACTCCACCTTGATGATAAAACCTTATTATTGGAAGATAAGACCTTACTGGTTGATAAAAGCCAAAACCTTGGGTTCTAGGTTTTGGTAGGATCTTACAGTATAGGAATATTGGATCGAGTAGTACATGGGCTCGACATTGTATCTCACAAACTCAATGTAATTTGGCCTATTATTAATGGACCTATTTTTAAGTCTACAATCCCAGTTTTATGGGTCAATATATTATTGGACCTAGGTTTTATTGATGGGCTAGCTCTAGAATTCACATTCGGATTTCAATTGTTATATTGGGTTTTAAATTCTATCTTATCTAACCCATATATGTTAGTTAGTCTGTTGAGATTTTGCAGGAATTTGATTGAACTAGTATGCAGGTATCCTCAACGTTCCAATCAACCAAATCTCGGGCTTATCTCAAACGAAGGTTCTGGAAGGAACTAACAACGCTTCTCTCAAGCGGATCTTTTCGAACGACGTTCAACAAACATTCAAACGTTCCATTTTAGAGATTGGACGAGTTGGCCTTTATAAGGAGAAGAAGAGGATTGCAGTCCACACACATCTACTACAAGCACATAACGATCTACTGCAATCTCGTCTCCTGCAAGTTTCCAATCTCACGACTCTCTACAAGCTTAAATGTTTATTTCTTTGAGTGTGTGAGGTTTCTTTCGAGCTTTATAGTACAAGTCATTTAGGTTATACTAAGGGTTCTCTACCCAAACGTATAGGGTACTCCGATACTCATAGAACTTTGTTTCACTAGTGTGCTTGGGTTGCTAGAAAGAAAGTTAGTCTAGAAGAGGGAAGGTCTTCTAGAGGTTGTATCTAGGGCTCATAAGATAAAGTGAAATAAAGTTGTGTTGAATCATACGGGTTGTATAACTCTAGGCAGGGACGTACCTTAGATAAAGTGAAATAAAGTTGTCTTTTCCTGAAATCTTATTCGCTATTACGTATTAACTTGTTCCTGTCTTTTCAGATAAGGTCTTATCTCTGGTGGTAAGGTCTCACTTTTCAGTTATTGCGAAAAGTTGCAATACTCTATTCAACCCCCCCCCCCCCCTTCTAGAGTATTTACGTGCTATCCGTCTTCCTATTCCGCACTTCAATTGGTATCAGATTCTAAGTCACGTACCTTAGATATTACTATCCGTGAGACTAACAATGGCAGGCGAAGGTCAAGGTGACTTCGGTCAAGGAAGATCTGTCTCTCGTCCACCTCTCTTCGTTGGGGACAACTTCATGCATTGGAAATCCTTGATGCAAATGTATATCATTGATCATGATCTAGAGCTCTGACATATTATTACGTGAGGGCCAAATATACCCAAGAAGGATGGACCCAATGGAACAAAGTTGAACAAGACGGAAGAAGAATACAATCAGACGGATCTGGAGAGCACGACTAAAAAATTCAAAGCTATTCACTCACTGTATTGTGGGTTGAGTGTCGATGAATACAATCGCATCTCCTATTGCAAAAATGCAAAAGAAATCTGGGACAAGTTGGTTGTTACCTATGAAAGAACAAGCCAGGTCAAAGAGACCAAAATAAGTATCTATCTTAAGCAATATGAATTGTTTAAGATGAATCCGGATGAGTTAGTAAAAGAAACGTTCACCCGTTTTACGGAGATCATTAATAATCTTGACTCATTAGGAAAAACTTTCCAGAATGATGAGAAAGTTCGAAAGATACTTAGGTGCTTACCCAAATCGAAATGGGGTCCCAAGGTGACGGCCATAGAAGAAGCTCAAGACCTTAGCACGCTAGCAATTGACGACTTATTAGGAAAGCTTATCACCCATGAAATGATCCTCAATAAGGATGAAGGAGAGCCTTTCACAAACGTCAAAAACTTGGCTCTTAAGGTTAAGAAGGAAGAACCTCCAGAGGATACTGAGAGTGACGATGATGAAGATCCTTTTGCTCTCATCTCAAGGGGATTGGCTCGCATTCTCAAAATGAAGAAGCAATTCTCCAACAAAGAATTTGGAGGATCATCTAGAAACCGAGGTAAGTCTTCTACCCCTTCAAAGAAGAGTCGAGTTCTAACTTGTTATGAATGTGGTGAAATAGACCATCTTGTAAAGGATTGTCCACAACAGAAGCGAAACCAGGCTAAGAAGAAGGAATCCAACAAGAAGGTGATGGCTGCATGGAGTGACTCAGACTCTTCAAGTGATTCGGACTCAGAAGAGGAACATGCCAATCTTTGTCTAATGGCAAAGACCGATGAAAAGGATCAACATCTACATGGAGTGGTAAGAAATCTCTTATCTAGCCCTACTGTTGTGTTATCTGAATTTCTCAAAAACATGATTTCTAACGAGGAAAATTGCAACAAAGAAATCAGTACCTTAAAAGAGAAGGTAATGGATCAAGAAGTATGCATAAGTAAGGTGTCGTAGAAACTGTAAGATCTTGACAGCAAAAACTCAGATCTTATCATTCAAGGTAAGGCCTTACGATCGGAAAATTCCGAACTTAAGGCAAACCTTTCATCTCTTGAGGCTCAAAACTATGACCTTGAGAATGAAAAAGTGAAATTATCTGAGAAATGTCGAGATCAACAAACAGCCCTGGTGCAATTCACTAGATCCAAAGCCACTCTCGACAAGATGCTTGGAGAACAACAACTTTCCTTAAACTGAAGTGGTACAGGATACAATAGGAATTTTTCTGTCAAGCCTACCACCAAGTTCCTCAAGGTAAAATGAAGTTGGCGATCTCCTACTTGTTTCTTTTGTTGCAAAAAGGGTCATGTAAAGAAAACGTGTCCTTATAGGACATTAGATCCTTACATTATTACAAACACATTTCCTGTACGCTTAAATGAACGGATAATAAAAGTTTGGGTTACCAAAGGGACAAGGTTGTCAAATATGATTTACCCTTATAATGGATCCAAATTGGTCTATTGGTCAAGCCGGAAAGGTTGATTTTTGATTTTGCAGGATATCACCAAGACTAATGATCAAAAGTGGATAATGGATAGCGGTTGCTCATGGCATATGAGTGGAAAAGAATCTCTCTTTTCACAACTTAAAGAAGCAATCCAGTGGCACTATTACTCTTGGGGATAAAGGAAAATGTGACATCGTCGGTATCGGTAACATTGGTGTTGATCCAAATAATTTTATTAAAAATGATTATCTTGTTGATGGCCTCAAATACAATCTTCTTAGTGTTTCACAGCTTTGAGATAGAGGCAATCTTGTAAGATTCAACAAGAAGAAATATGTCGTACAAAATGAGGAAACAAGAGATATTGTTCTTACTGCTTATAGAGATTCTAACATTTATGCTCTTAACACTGATCGTATTTCAGCTTCCAATCTGAAATGTCTCAAGGTCTTATCAGAGGATCCAAGGTTGTGGCACAGGCGGCTTGGGCATATAAGTATGCACACTCTCGTTAAACTCCAGTCAAAGGATCTTGTACAAGGCCTTCTTGATTTGAATTTCAAGGTAGATGATCTTTGCAAAGCCTGCTTAAGAGGTAAACATACTCGTAGCTCTTTCAAGAAGAAGCAGGTCGTTAGTACTACTAGACCTCTAGAACTTCTACACATGGATCTTTGTGGACCTTTGCGTGTCAAATCTCCCAAAGGTAAGCAATACATACTTGTTGTTGTTGATGATTATTCTCGACTTACTTGGGTTTTCTTTCTAAAAGATAAATCCGAAACTCTGTTCTATTTTTTAAAGCTTTGTAAGGAGTTACAAACCATGAAAAACCTACCTATCGTTTCTATTAGAAGTGATCATGGTAGAGAATTTGATCAATTAAACTTTGATTTATTTTGTGCGAAATATGATATTTCTCACAATTTTTCTGCTCCTAGGACACCTCAACAGAATGGGGTTGTTGAATGAAAGAACCGCACCCTAGAGTCATTCAGCCTGTCTGCATCGTTGCATTAGTGAAGATGGTTTGGAAAAGAAGGTGAGAGCCGTTGGTGGGAGAGCACAGAGAACCCTCGATGGGGTAGAAATGGCAGAAGACGAGTCATTCAGCTTGTTTGCATCGTTGCAACTGTAACTGTCATCACTGGCGGATCCAGGATTTTAGTCGTGGGGGGTCGAAAACTAGGCTCGGACGGGTTCATTATCAACATGAAAAAGGTCCCTTGGATATGTTTTATTTACCAAGGGTAGTATCCCAAAGTTGTATTCTTACCGCACACAATTTCCAAGAGTAGTATCCCAAAGTTGTATTCTTACCTATAGACTCACTCAAAATGCAAACAAGACTTCGTCATAAAGATTAAAGACCATATATTACTAAAGGTAACAGTTATCAAATCCATAAGCCCGGTGTTAAAATTATGTAATTCTAATTATCAATAAACATCCCAGGAAAAAAGGATCAGCTCCAGCAATTTCTTTTGATCCGCCTTGTGAATCCACCCAACAAATAAAATTGACAAAGCAAAGGCTGAATGTAGTGAATCCACCTTGTGAAAATTCTAGGCATCATAAACTAACCAATTTAATTTCGATACGTATATTCACTCTATGTCTTCCTCAAGTAGTAAGCAACGTCATACTTGGCAATCTAAAGATAACTTCACAAAATTAAGATTCAAAGCATATATTGCAGATTTTGGCCTAAAAAGAACATATCATGCTTTTAAATGAGCTCAAGATGAGAGCACATTTCGGCCTTGATACGAGAGCTCATGTAACTTTCAAAATTTTACAGCCCAAAGATTTCGGATCCCTCCAAGAATCCTTGAAGGCCTTCGACTATAAAAAGACGAAGAGCAAAAGGACTGTATGTAATTGTAGTAAGCATTCAAACAATCAAGTTGTCCTAAAAGAACTCATCTTCTCAGTTTATCTCGTGCATTCTCATAAAGTCTAAGAGCTGATATGCTCCACCACAGGAAAAGGACAAGCCCACGTTCTGGCTTCGTCATACAGAGATCATTAGTCAATGTCAATTCTCGTGCATTATCCTAGGTGATTTTAATGAAATCGGGGGGAGTGATGAGAAGCAAGGCGGCATAACACCTAAGCCAGGGAGATTTAATCGATTAATTCAGTTTAAAAATGACCGTCAACTTGTAGATATCCCTACTGTTGGCAATAATTTCACATGGAGAAAAGCCTAACCAAACAATGAATGGATGTATGAGAAACTTGATAGGGTGCTCGTTTCTCATGATATTCTAAACATATACCCAGAAATTCAAACAATAAACTACGCATTTACATCGTCTCATCACTGCCCTATCAGGATAGAAATAGA
Source organism: Persicaria tinctoria (assembly GCA_037127255.1). Taxonomy (NCBI): domain Eukaryota; kingdom Viridiplantae; phylum Streptophyta; class Magnoliopsida; order Caryophyllales; family Polygonaceae; genus Persicaria; species Persicaria tinctoria. The sequence goes on along the minus strand of JBANSL010000004.1, from coordinate 21,479,642 downwards.
GAAAACAATGGTGCACAAACCTCCACCCTTTTGTATGGAAAAATGTGGTTTCAAAGAAAAGATTACAAGAATTTAGTCAAACAATCATGGCGGCTCACAAATCGGGGATCTGCTATATGTTCCAACTAGTACAGAAAACAAAACACATAAAACGAATGTCTAAGGACTGAAAAAAAAAACTTTCTTTGGAAACATCTTCCAACAACTTAAGAAAACTGATGATTTGCTACTACAGTAACATTTCCAGTAATAAGCATAGCAGCAGTAAGGCAAGAAGTCAGACAATTATGGCGAATCACAATAACATTTCCAGCTTGCAAGTTGTATAAACCACTAACTTGATGTCCCACAACCACCAAGTATCTAGTTGAAGGGTCCTGGATGTCACGGAACATCTCAATAAATCCAGCAAAAAGCTTTTTGTCCTTCAAAAGCTTAGAAACTGAAAGCAGGTTGTATTTGAACTCAAGAACAAGTAGCACATTTGTAATGACAAAGTCAGAAGCAAGCTTCACAATCCCACATTACAACACCCTCTTAATTAAGCCATTAGGTAGACCAAGAAACACAAGTCTATGCATATCCCTTCGCTTAGAGAAAATAGAAGGAGTGAAGGCAATGTTGTCTATTGCACCTGAGTCAATAATCCAAATTTTATTTGAAACATTGTCAACAGAGATACTACATGCGAAGTTTATGAAGCTCTAATGAGCACCCTGATCATAGGCAACCTCAGTCTCAACAACTTTACCTTTCTTCATCATCTTAACAACTTCATGAAATATGGCATTGACCATAACCGGATTTGGCATAGAAGATGAGGCTCCCCTTTTATGATTCTCATAAAAGCCAGATTTCTTGGACTTAGAATCCTCAAGAGGACACTCATCAATAGCAATATCATATCTTAAACATTAGAAGCAAATTTCGCATGATTATGGCCTCAAAGGCCTTCATACTAGTCAGGATAACCAATATGCAATTTGAAGCAACACTCTATGAGTTGCCCTATCTCATGGCAATATCTCCAAACTCTGTCAGATTTCCTTTTCTTAAACTCCTTTTTTCTAGTAAAAACCACTAGAATTGGAACCAGATTGTGGCGTACCACCTCTGCTAAAAGACAAAGCACTTCCATCAGCAGAAAAAAGATGAACCACCAGTAATCTCTCGTTGTCTTTCAACCTGTAAGACTGTGTGAAAAGCCTTAGCGACCGAAGGCAGTTAATCATCTGAAAAAATATTGCTTCGAATATTATCATAAGCCTCATTGAGGCCCATAAGAAACTGCATAAGATGAATTTTAGCATCCCTATCAACAATTTTCTTAAGAAGAGCAAAATTGCAATGTTACAGACCACCACAATAACAGGTAGGAACCGAATCAATCATTTGAAGTTCATCCCATAACTTCTTCAATTTTCCGTAATAGACAACAATTGATAGATTCTCCTGTTGGACATTACACAATTCCTTATGTAATTGAAAGATAAGAGGAGAATTAGACTCAACAAATTGTTCAACGAGTTCAGTCCATAATTCCCTTGAAGATTCAACATACACAAAATGTTTAGCGATCTCGCTAGTCATGGAGTTGAGAATCCAACTCATGACCATATAATCGTATCGAATCTACTTAGCTAACTCATCTTCATCATCAAGAGGACGAACACAAGCACCAGTTATAAAACCTACTTTAATCTTTGCACCTAAAGCCATTTTTGTGTTGCGACTCCAGCTAGAAAAATTCTTTCCAGTAAACAAAGCACCAACCAGTTTCATACCTGGATGGACAGAGTTGGAAAAATATAGAAGATTGATGTGAACACTTTTAACGGTGTCGGAGCTTTCACTGACTCTCTCGAACAGAAGATTGAGTGGATCTTGTGTTGTAGCCATCGATTGTTGTTACGACAAGATCTGCAATACCTCTGATACCATGTAAAGGATTCCAAATCCACAAATAGAGCTGAGAACAAGCCTAGATCTCATATTTGTAAATCGAGAAAAATGGAGGAGAAAACCTTGGGGGAGAAGCTAAGCTTCCAACTGAATTGTCTCAAGTGTAACAAGGATTACGACCACATAAAGTGTCTCTAAACAAGCTTAAATACATCCAATTTATTCAACACAAGTTTGTTAGCTTTGGAGGTCTAAAACTCATCATTTTGCCTCTTTGATTGTTGTTGTGAACCAACAACTTATTGAGCAGCTAACGACTGCTCTAGCTCTACAAAGGCTGTACTCAATTTCATTAGATATTGATATATCATTATATACGTAAGAAATAATGATACAATTTGAATTTAACTAATTACGTTCATTTGATATTTTTTTATTATTATGTCAACTTAAAAATAATAGTCAAGTGAGGCGAAATCAATTTATATTTATTCTTTCAACTTTGTTGAATTTAAGTAAATTTTGTGTTAAAAACTGTTGGATATACATTTGGAAAAAGTGTTTAACTGGTCTCCGACGTTGTTGAGATAATTCTTGGACCTCCTCGTTGGATATCAGTGTGAATACGGTCGAGAAATTTTTGTTAGCTGGGTTGAGCTGACGACTCAGTTTGAGAAGCTCACTGGGAAGAAGTGTGGGACAAACACTCTTAAGAACAAGCACGACATAATGAAAGAGCGATGGAAGGAGTGGAAAGACTTTTAAGCGTGGTGCGACGGGTCTCGTGTGGGAGAATGGGTGCATCAACATGAGTAAAGAATGGTGGGAGAAGAAAATTAAGGTATGTTGGGTACATGTTCACTGGGAAGAGGGTCACCGTCAAACAAGAATGACAACTGGTACGTTGAGCCGAAAGCCACGACTGTCGTCGGGGACGACGATGAGGATGCATATGACGATGACGACATTGATGATACATCGTCAAGCGACGAAAACAACGTACCAGTCGTAGGGATGCGGGCCCTCTGGGATGACATAACACGTAAAATATGGAATGACAGGCGAGGGCGGCAATAGTTGGCCTATGCAACTACTCTATGGTCTTGACTTCTTTAAAATCAATTTAATACCGGTTATACTAGATAACCGATATGCGAGAAGCAATATATTACTAGTTTAAAAACGTTCTTAAATTACCGGTATTAAGTAAGACTTTTGTACTAGTGAACGAGATTGTTGCTCTATGTAGTCATATTGTGCGCTCTTCTACCCACCTTGGTGAGTGCTCTTCTACCTAATGCAGCAATTGAAGATAATACACAAACCTATTGTTTTCCTATAAAGATGTTTGTGTATCATCTTGAAATGCTGCATTAGGTAATGAAGTATTTCATAAGAGAACCGTAAAATGTAAAATGTAGGTAACAATACTAACCAAATTCATCCTCCTTCCAATTGATGATAGTTGCAAGGCTACATACTTGCTCACCAAATTCGGAGCCTAGGATAAACATTTGTAAAAAAATAATTTCATTTTCCCAAAATTTGAGAGTCGAACTCATGACCTGAAAGTAGTGTGGATAAGAATAATATCATTGGGTCGGATAGTAACATTGTCTTATTTCTCAGGGTTTTTTTTTTCAAATCCTATTGTATGGCTTCGGACCAATGCCCGTAGGCCTATTGATAAGCTGTTTTCGGTCATATAAAAAAATCTTTCAAATATAAATACCAGTTTGTTTCTTAAATGTTTTCTTATTTAAAAGAAATATATAATATACATTTGTGGAAAAATGAGATTTGTGTAGTTATTAATTTAAAAAAGAAGGTAAATAATTTTTATAGAACATCTTTTAAAAAAAACGAGATTTGTAAAGAATTCATTATAAACTTTATATATATACACAGAAATGCATGCAGGTCTATCGGCAAGCCGCTGCCTGTTATTCTATTTTTGTTAAATGTTTTCGTATTAAAATTAAATATACAATATACATTTGTGGAAAAAGCTTTTCAGTAACCTATTAGTTTAGTTATTAAAAAAAAGCTTACCATTAATAAATTAATGGTGAGCTAAATAATGTTTAAAGAAAATCTTTTAAAAAACGAGATATGATAAAGGACTCTTAGAATATTTGCAAGTAAGACTATTCCAAAGCATAATAACTCAAGCTCGATCATTTAGTTAAACAATTTAGACATGAGCAAATTTTAGAATTCGATTTATTAAGGTTTGGTTCTATTCCCACTAGTATTAATTTTGTAAAATTTATAAAATGGGTAATTATATGTAAAAAGGATTCTCGGAATTTTGTTCGACTATGTGATTTTATAGTAACTCGGTACCCATTAATGAGAGTTAAAAATATTATTTTTAGGCAAACTCGGTATTTTACGATAATTCGATCCCGTTTAAATAAAGATCAAATAACTTACATTGTTTTAAAAAAACGTGACTTATAAATTATGTTCATTAGTTACACTAAGTTAAAAAATAAAGAACTACTCGCTTCGTTTACATATATTAGACGTTTTAAGCTTATGCGCAAAAATTAAGAAACTGCACAGATAATTAATGTACTCCACATTGAAATAATTTTTTTTTTGAAGCAGATAAAGATTAAGTCGGACGATCATGATCGATCGTTCTTCCTAGTGCATCCTTCCGAATGAGAACCCGCATTTCTGGATCATCTTCTAAACGTCCGTCGGCAGGGAGACTGTATGCCAGATGTGCAAGACGATCAGCAACAGCATTAGATTCCCTGAAAATATGACGAATCGCAACATTAGAAAATGAACGAAGATCAATAAGTATATCCGATTGCAAGAGCTCTATGTTCCAATGGCATTTCCAATCCCCCAGGAGCGCCCTAACAACCGTGAGGTTATCCCCCTCGATTAGTAAATTAGAGATACAGAGCAGCTTAGCACTCATAATTCCTTTTTTAAGGCCCAGCGCCTCCGCAAACAGAACAGAATTTCCATTACAGAGGCCAGCACCCGAAGAGAGCACGGAGCCTTGATAGTCACGAATAACGAACCCGAAGGACGCAGAACCATCAGAGCGCAACGAACCATCGAAGTTTAGTTTGGAGCAATTTCTCGGAGGCTTATCCCAACGCCCACTTCTCAAGTCAGCGTACGAAGAACCCCTACGAGCCGACGGTGCACTAGAACACCCGCCCGGGAAATTCGGGCGATCCTTCCCCACGCCTTTCGGGAACCCCGTAGGAGCACCCGGTTCCTCAAGAATCTTTGCTTCCGACCAGGAATGGTAGACTTTGGTGTAGAAAATTTCCATTTCGTGAATCGAAATCGACAAGGCCTTATCGAAAACTAATTGGTTCCTGAAGAACCAGATCGACCACCAGCTTAGCGCAAGTTTTGCCATAAGCTTAGGACCAATAGATTTAAGGATAGACGTACTAGGGATTGGTCGATCATTTCTGAACCTGTTCACAATATAGTTAGGCATTGGCAGACACAACCTCTGCCTAAGAGATGCTGCAGAAGGACAGAAAATGAACAAATGAACCTGCGACTCAACCGTATTGCCACAGAAGACACAACCTTGTGGGACAGAGATGTGGGATTTCAAAAGACGATCTTTGGTAGGGAGTCTATCTCTAGTAAGCTTCCACAGAAAATGTTTAACTTTGCTCGGAACATCTAGCTTCCAGATCCAACCTCCGTCAAACGAAGATAAACCGACATTGGTTGTGAGTAATTTAGTTGCGGAGTTCGTCGAAAACCAGCCGTCCTTGCTGTGGCCCCAGTACAGACGGTCCAATAGATCGTTTGTTGGGAGGTGAATATTCGTGATGTGTGTAATATCGGAAGGGGATAAATACTGGTGTAGTGTATGCCGCAATTTGTGGCAATCCCAGGTATTGGGATGCAGGATAAAGTCGCCCACTGTAAGTTTAGATACTTCTACTAGGAGATCATCCAACAGACGGTCCTTGAGAGGGGTGTCAAAAGCCCAGCAGTCAGCCCAGAAATTAACCGATTTACCATTACCGATGCTCCAACGCAACCCTGGTTTGAATAGTGTCCTGAGAGACATGAGTCTACCCCATTGCCACGAGGTATTTTGTTTTTTAACATAGTCGAGCAGAGGCGCTCCTTTAAGATATTTTTCCGAGATAACTCGGACCCAGATGTTCGAAGGTTCCGCAATAATCTTCCAAAGCAATTTCATTTGAAGGGCGATATTCATGGTTTCTGCCTTGTGCAGTCCCAGACCGCCTTTTAGGGTATCAGAACAGATTTTGTCCCAACTAATCAGCGGTGGAGACCCAGAGCTCTCATTCCAAAAGAAAGATCTGTAGACCTTGTCCAACTCATTTAGAATGTTAGCTGGTAGTAGAAAAGCCTGCATTAGGAAAAGCGGCTGAGCGCTAAGGTTTGATTGGATCAGAATTTTCCTACCCTCGGCCGAAAGGGCACTTGCTTTCCATTTGGTGAGTTGGTTTTTTTATTTCAAAACGACATCTGCAAAGGTGTCTCTGTTGACACGTCCATTTATAATAGGGCATCCCAGATATTTTTCTATATTATTTGCTTGGGGAATCCCCAATGTATTGGTAATAGATTGGATAGACGCTGCTTTGGTATTTGGTGAAACTTGAAAGCTAGATTTGTTTAAGTTTACCTTTTGTCCAGATGCGACACAAAATTTGTCCAAAATAGTTGAAACAGCAGAACATGCCTCTGGAGAAGCTTTGGTGAAAATGAGAATGTCGTCAGCAAAAGCCAGGAAGGGAATCTTAACAGAGTTACCAAAAGAGATGCCAAGATCCTTATTGACCGAGGAGGCCAATTGCAGGTTTCTAGCCAGAACTTCTGACACCAGTATAAATAGAAAAGGCGACACAGGATCGCCCTGCCTCAAGCCTCTGGAAGGCAGAAAGATCGAAGATGGCTCGTCATTAATTAACATGGAGTAAGAAACAGTGGAGACACATTCCTTAATCCATGAGATGAACTTAGGAGCGAACCCAAACCTGGACAAAACCTGGAACAGGAATGGCCATTCAATTATGTCATAAGCTTTTTCCATATCAAGTTTTAGAGCTACCAAGCCTTGTTTGCCTTTTTTTAATCTAAAAGTGTGCAAAATCTCGTGAGCAATAAGGATATTATCTTGAATAGACTGACCTTTTGTAAAAGCGCTTTGTAATGGGTGTATTAATTTGTCAAAAATCGTGCCTAATCTTGCAGTTAGGACCTTAGCAATAATTTTGTATAAAGTTGAACATAAACTAATAGGTCTATAATGATTGATCATCGAAGGATTATCATTCTTAGGTAGAAGAGTGATGAACGTGTGGTTTATCTGTCGCAAAAGTTTCCCTGAGGAAAAAAAGGCTTTGACCGCCTTGGTAACAGAGGGACCTACTATCTTCCAGTGGGATTGGAAGAATCCAGGCGGAAAGCTGTCAGGGCCGGGCGATTTATCTGCTTTCATAGTAAACAGTGCATTTTTAATTTCCAGATTCGTAACTGGCCCAGTAAGTAGTTCATTATCCTGTGAAGAGACATCTTGGGAGATGACCTGCAACACATCCTCATACCCCCGCGAAGGGTCTAAGGACGAGCGGAATCTAGCTGTAAACTGTTGTAGAAGCTGTTGTTGAATAAATTCTGGGTCAAATGATTGAATTCCATTATCGAGGGTAATATTTTTGATGAACTTTTTTCCTTTTTTTGATTGTAGCCACCCTATGGAAGTAGCCAGTGTTGTAGTCGTTTAATTTAATATGTCTAACCTTTGCACGTTGAGCCCAATAACATCTGTGAAAGTCAAGCAGTCGCTCCCTTTTATTGAGAAGTCGTCTCATGAGGCCGAGATCCGTTAGTGCGAAATTGGACACCAGTTTAGATTGTAGATCTAAAAGTGTTGCATCCATTGCGACGATCTGGTTATTGATGTTACCGAATGACTTTTTATGCCAAACTTTAGAAAGTGATTTTAGCTGCTTTAATTTTTGAGTTAGGTTGAACATGAGGGAACCAGGCCGATTCACATGCCAAGCTTGGGTCACGATATTATTGTAGTCCGCTCGTTTAGACCAGGCTAGTTCAAAACGGAACGGACGATTACTGTGCCGTACGTCGTGTCGGAAGTCTGCCGAGATAGGGGCGTGATCCGACCGGGTAAAAGGGTGCACCTGTAGACGAACATAATCGTAGCTAGGAAGCAGATTTGTAAGCATAAGGAGACGGTCAAGTCTTTCTAGGCAGTTATCCGGACCACCCTTTTTTCTCTGCCAGGTAAAATCCCCACCGAAGGAAGGGATCTCCTGCAGATCTAAATTGTTTTTAGTTGATTTAGTCTTCTAAACCTTGAGGCCATCGTAACCGCGCCCTCCACCTTGTCTGACGGGCAACCGATGTCGTTGAAATCCCCCATAATACAGAAGGGTATATCGAGATCGTCGATATAAGCGGTGATAGATTCCCAGAAAGCTTGCTTTAGTCTATTATCAGGTGGAGCATATATAATAATAAAAGTGACAGTGGTCCCTCGAATAAGATTAGTGTAGTTAAAGTGGATGAATCGGTGATTGGTGGAAATTAGGACGATTGACCCTTGAGAGACAGGGAGGTTTTTCCACAGTAAACAGATGCCACCCGAGAAACCAATAGCAGGGTCAAAGGCGATGCTAGAAAAGCCACACTTCTTCCAAACAGAGTCATCCGGAATTTTATTAGTTTTAGTTTCGAGGAGAGCAATAACGTTTATATAGTTTGTTTTGCAGAAGAAATCAATATTCGTCCAGAAATTACGGCTCCGGATGCCGCACGAATTCCATGTGCAAATATTCATAAAAACCTTATTTGATAGAGAGCCACCGTGTAGGGTTGTTTGATCGATAGAAAACGACCGAGGAGATCCTTTAAATTTTGAATATTTGAGCTATAATATGTGTAAAGGCAAGACGTTGGTAACCATGTTAGAACGAAAAGGGACGCTCCTAGTCGGAAATGGCGAACAATTGAATTAAGATCCCATAGTTTGGGTTGGGCAGTACGGCAACCCAAATTCACAAGGCTAAGTTCATGCACTATGAAATCAAAACACCATGAAATGGGACTAAGGGAATAAGAGATTACACCCATTAAAAGGCAAAAGTTACACTCCTGAGAAAGAATTACATAATTGATTTGAGTTAGCATCAACCTACAGAAGGGCCAAGAGATCAAACTAAGAACAAGAACAAGTATAACAAAAGTAGTTGGTGAGCCATCCGACCCATTCAAAGGCAAGGGCAGGCCGAGATACCCCAACTGAGAACGAGCTACTGTCCGAACTGCACCGAGTTGGAGACTCGTGTTGGAGGCAATCGTTCCCCAAGCAACTGGACAACATCTATTGGATAGCCACACCCTCCCACATAAAATGGCATGAGCAAGAGATATTGCTGTCCGAGGGTCAAGAGTACCAGTGAGAGCACACATCCGAAGGCAGACGATCCAAACCGAACGCAGCAACACCGCTGTAACATGTTGTATAAAGAAGCAGTGGCATGTCAAATGGGAATACACACCAACATGAGCAACGGAGTAGTCGTTTTTATCTTCAGTATTGAAGCTATGGGGAGGGTTGCTCCCAAAGAGTATTAGAATCTTGTCAATACAGTGGATGTGCTTGTAGGCGCGCAAGATAGAAAGAGAAGATGAATTAGTTAACGAACCACTTACCTGGCCGACACACACCAAGCCGACAATGTAGGCAGACAAGTGCGAACGCCAAGACGAAAGAAAAGCCAAGCATCTTGACCCGAATAGCGTCGAGCACCTGCTACAAAGAACCAAGAAGCCAGTAAAACGAACCAAGACCAAACCAACAGCCAAAGAACAAAGCAAGAAGCAATGGCGAGAAGCCAACAAACAACCAAGCAACCAAGAGGCTAACCACAAGACAAAGTAACCAAAAAGAACCCCAATATCATTCAACATACAAACCAAGCAGCAGGCAAAAGCAGACAACAAATAACAACTTCCACCAAGGAAGATCAAAATATGGAGATGGGCAAACACAGTCCCACTCCAGCCCCCTAAACCAACCATACCACGTCCCACAGCTAAAAGAAACAAAAAACAAAGTAAAAACCGGAAAGAACAGCAAAAGATTGGGGTTGTAATCCATTAAAAACAATATTTTAGATTTCTTCAAAAGCGAGGATGCCGAGTCATCCGATGGCTTGTCCCCACGGCGCTTGCCGCTGTCCGTCGGTGAAGAAGGAGCATTGATCTCAAGCTTGCCGAAGCGACGGTTGACTGAGCGAGAGGTCGAAGTCGACTCACGAGACAGGAGTGATTCCTCAGACCTAGCCATCGACGGAACAGCCCCATCCGGCACAGCCACCACTGGCTCCTTGAGATCAACCTCCATAGCCTGCACCAGCATAGAGACGGTGGCACCAGGAGCGGGGCCAACCACCTGGTCCGACCCACACCAGCCCAACGCAACATCATCAGACGAGGGAAGCATCCCATCAGACTTCTTTGCCTCTTCATTAGAAGGATCGATCCCATCCACATTCACCGAAACAGGGCCTGAAAGGACAAAAGAAGGGGCAGAGGCAACAAATTCAACCACAATCCCTTTTATGCCAACCATGTAAGGCTTAATACTTGCTTTAGTCGAGTTCTTTCCCCCTTTAGGGCCAACCTTCGTCCACTCCAGATCATCCGATGAAACAACACCCTCCTCCGGGCCAGAAATGCAAACCTTGCTCACAGTTGGTTTCGGTTTAGGGATACGATCAGGGCAATCATCATACACATGGGCAAACATGCCACAGAAGCCACAACCCTTAGGAAAATCCTCATAATAAACCCTAAGAGGCAAAGGATTGACATCATCATCTGGGATAGAAATCTCCCCTACAATTTTCTCAAGAGCAACATTAAGGCAAAATCTAGTAAAATCCACTCTAATTTTCAGATAGGATAGCTTATCAAAACGGATAAACGAACCCACTTTGTACCGGTTTAGAATGACAGTTAAGGCTTCCTTAGAAATAAACTCAACAGGGAGTTTAGGAATTCTAGCCCAAAGATCAACATGAGTAATCCCAGTCGTGGTAGGATCAAAATCAGGGAACCACTTGTGGAGGACAAACAATTGGCCATTGAAATGGTATGGGCGCTCCTCCCACACCTTTTTTAGATCAGAAAGATGGACAAATCTAGCTTCAAACCACCCAGAGGTCCGGTCAACAATCTCGACCGAACCAACACAGTGCCTCCACTCACTTCGAATTTTAAGCTTAACCTCATTAAGATCAGAGAAACCCCCATAGATAGTACAGAAAAGAGTTTTTTGATTTGCAAGAAGGACAGCCTTACGCATCTCGACAAGCTTACTGAAGAAATCAGCTTGCTCAGCCAATGCCGAATCCACCACAGGGGCCACAGTACCAGCATCCGACGCTACAGTCTTGCCCTTTTCTTCCGCCGAGAACTTAGGAACCGGAGGGCGACTTCCCGATGTAGACACGGGAGCAGCAGTGGTGGAATCCGAGGGCATCGTTGCAGGAGATTGAGTCTCTTTCAGAGCATCCAAGAAGGACTTGGAAGCCATGACAGTAACCAAGAAGAGGAGACAGATAATATTCTGAATTTTAATTTTAGAAATGCAATCGGTAGAAATAAGGTGGGAAGTAAAATCCCAAAGATGTACTGGGTAGCAGTATTTATAGAGGTGATGCTGGTGAGCAAAGGCCTTCCTTGAGAGGGAGGAGACAGAAGGCAAAGAACTTACAGAGATAGAGTAGACGAATTTCAGAGACAAGACCAGCGAGCCACTCCCTGCCCTAAACAGCCAGCCACACCACCGCACGAACGGACGTCTGCGTCCCGGGCACCCAGAGACCCTCCCACATCTCATAAATGCGAAGCCAGCATGTATGATTACCATCCAAGTGGATTGAAACCGCCCATCGACGAGCGAATCAGACGATGACACCTCTTCTCAACCGGCCAGGTCATGGCCAAACCCATCAGAGATGGGGGAACAGAGGGTGACGGGTGTGGCAAGAGCAATCGCATGCCGATGGATGACAAGACCAGGCATAAGAGGGGTAACCGAGGGAGGGGACGGGGACGCCGCGGTAGCGGACACCGGCTTAGCAGGGCCGACGGCTGTGAGGTTCACATGGGGAGAATGGGGGCGCGTGTAAGAGCGTTCCATTAGGAATTTAGGGTTTTTTTTTTTACCCTCACTTTGGTTCGTAAATTCGTTTTCTCATTCCACATTGAAATAATGAAATGACAAGCTGATAGGCTAAAAAATAAAGCATTGAAATTTTTTTCACTCCATTCGTACTTTGTAAGAAAGAAAGATAGAAAGAGAAAGTGAGTATGCCTGCAAATTAACAGGCCTTCAACAGTGCAAAATCAGTACTTTGTTAATTATTACTTACTGAACAATTGCCAGAAAAATTACATTAAACACTTTAATAATAAAAACGTCAATTAAAACTGATCAAGATTTTAACCCTAAAACGTCTAATATATGCAAACGGAGGGAGTATTAAAAAATAAAGTCGAATTATAACTTAGGTTTTAGCCGCAAAGAAAAAATAAATAAATTATAGAGGAAGCCTAGCCCTTGAGTGTAGAATAATCACGGTTGTCTAATCCACATTGGATACCAAAAACTTGGTAACAGGGTCATCTGAAAGCGGAAGCTCTCGCTTTAAAGCTTGGAGTCCAAAACGCTTTACACTTATGTATTGAAAAACTCCAAATCGAAGGCAACTCCAGTGTAATCATAAACTAACTAAAAAATACAGCAAAATGCCCCTGAGAAGTAGAACTCATCATGTCGGACATCAAACTTATGTTATCAAATTTGAAAGAAGTGTCATTTTTTCATGTACCCCGATCTGGCAACAGAGTGACGGACAAGGTTGCACATCTTTACCACTCCGCTAGGGGTACTGAAATTCATAATAATATAGGTCTCCCTGACCTCATCCGAAAGGATGTGTCGAGCAGAGCTTCGCTCACCTGAAATCTTTTCTAATAAAAAAAAGGATGAAAAGAAAAAGTTGTTCTACTTTTCTTAAATTTTCTCTTTTCTTTTATCCTATTTTGACAATTGACACCAAAATACCCTTGGGTAAGAGAACATATGAGAAATTGGGAGTTTACTAATCTCTCTGTTCCCAAAAACCTCTAAGTTTAGAGTTCTGGTTTTGTTCAGAAAAACTTGTCACTTTATTTTACCCATATATTTTCTAATTTATCCTCATTTATGTAAATTTTGAATTATGTTGAAAAATGTGTGAAGCCTTCACTTTGAGTGTAAGACCTTGAGCTCTAACCAGCAGGTCAATATCAAAGGATGATGAAAGACAACACTGTCTTGGTTTCAAGGTCTTAAAACCGAGACTCCGTTTGCGTGCATAATGGATACTTTACTTGTTCATATTATATTGAGTTATTTATATTATGTCTGCCCAAACTAACTTACATGACTCGTTTTTAAAGAGATGGGCCTATTTTATATGGGTTGGCGTATCTAAGGTTTTGAGCTCACATTCCTTGTGAGATATTTTATATACACTTGCCATCTCGATTAAATGTGTTTTAGGAAAGAAGATCCTCCAGCCTTGAGAATCAAGAACTGCCTATTGCATATGATCATAGGGAGCGTATCTTGGAAATGGAAAGAATTATTTTTGGAAGGAATTCAAATTTCAATGGTCCGCCCTTGCTGCCCTCGGACAAACGACTATCTATATGGTGGCATGTAGAAGACGAAGATCATCGAGGCAAACAATCATTATAAAGCAATCAAGTATTCTCTCGTGTACTCGTTAAGCTTAGTGTGGGTGATTTTTGAGAGTTGAGACAATCACAATCTTTATTGTACAAGTCATTTGTTTCACTCTAAGAGTTTCATACTCGTCCAAACACACTTTAGTGTGTAGTGATAGCTTTTATTTCACTTGTAAGGTTGAGAACTAGAATAGAAGCGGTGAGGCTTTGTATAGAAGAAGGGAAGTTCTCTTAAGAAGTTCTAGGATGAAGGAAGTGAAATAAGAAGTGTTTGAATCATACGGGTTGGAATACCCTAGGCGGGGACGTAGGCCAAGTTCGTGTCGAACCTCGTTAACAATTCATGTGTTCAACTTTTATTTTCCGCATTTAGTTTATATTGTTTGCTTTTACTTTGTTAAGATTTGATAGCAATATCAAGATTTTGACAAGTTTGTTTGGAAATCATAATTAAGAGTTTTTGTTTTGGAAAAATCGAGCATACTCTATTCATCCACCTCTAGAGTATTGTTTATCACCTTATAGACTCTTCAACTTGATTGTACTTTGCTTTAAGATAATTAAAATAAAATTAGAGACAATTTAGATCGTTTAATTTTTTTTTTTAATACTGTACCCGAGCTAGAGTGACAAGTTTTTGCGAACGAATAGAGTAGTGTAGTTAGCAGTAGCGAATTTAGGAAATCCAAAACCAGTACGGCAGCCAATTGAAGGTTGTCATCGTTCGCCATCACTCACTATTCATTCACTGACCCCATCCCCATGTGACTCTGTCTCTCCTTGTTTTCTTCGCTTTCACAGAGCCTCCCTCACTCACACACTGATACAGAAAGATAACAGAGCGCTTGACTTTGTACATTCAATGCCAATGCCAATGCCTGTCAATGATCACAAAACTACAATTTCCATCCATCATCATTCGTCGTCATCTTTCCATCTCTCTCGATCTCAACATTGGCTGGCTCAGCTCAGCTCGGCTCAGCTGGTCCACTGATCACCCGGGCTGCAGTACCAATGCAGGCTCGGAGCCTCATCCTCCGGGAAGAAGTTGCACCCTTCCTCGCCCAAGAAGTCGTGCTCCTCCATCTTCACGAACGGCAGCACGTCTCCCCCGCTCGACTCCGACGGGTTCAAGTAGTTGATCGACGACGACGCCGCCATCATCACCTGCTGGGTGATGAGTGACCCCTCATCGTTGCTGCCCGAGATGGGGCTGTTGAGTACCGCGCTCGAGTCGCTCTCCGAGGCCATCGTCGTTGCCACCGGCGCCTCCCCCGCCTTCGCCACTACTGCTTCCTCTTCCTCCTTGATCGACACTCCGCCCTCCGTATTCTCCTCGCCGAGCTTCGATTTCAACTCTCTTATCTGACAATTGTCCCATTCCCATCAATCAATTTAATTAGAATCATACATATAGAATCAACCAGTAAATATCGGAAACGATGGATGATTTTGGCACCTTTTGCTTGAGGGATTGATTTTCCTGCTGGAGGGAGTGAAACTCGTCCCGGAGAGAATCAAAGGTGGACTTGAGAATCCCGTAGTCTTTCTCCAGCTGCTTGGTCTTCCAGCGGGCGCGGCGGTTCTGGAACCAAACGGCGACCTGCCTGGGCTGTAGGCCCAGATCGTGGGCAAGCTTCGTCTTCCTCTCCGGCTCCAGCTTGTTCTCCACTTCGAAGTGCTTCTCTAGGGCCTTCACCTGCTCCACGCTCAGCCGCCGCTTCTTCTCTCTGACGAATCCGACCTCTTCCATGGCCCCCTCTTCGTCCAGCATCGACCCCAATTCCAGTTCCCTGCTGTACCCATGGTTGTCTCCTCCACCTCCAGGGCTTTGCTCCTCCGTCGGATCTGTAAACGACTCAGTTAATTCCTAATTGGAACAAGTAGATTTTACTCCATTACAGTTGTGTATGTGTTATTATTACCTGTTGAGGGGCAGATGGAGATGAGGGCGCCCAAGGAATCAGAGCTGTCAAGTGATCTCTTCATCATATGAATATTATATGATGACTTCAATTAAGGGGGGAGGGTTTGCAATTGAGTCTCGGTACTTTCAATTTCAGCCTTTCAGGTATTGGATTTGCTACATGCTGTCGGATTAATACAACTGTGCATCCACTTCCTCCCAGTTTCCAAATCAGCCTCCATTTCCGCCAGAACAAGAAAAGCAGAAACAGAAGATACAAACCCCAAACACAGGCTCGAGATAATTATCAAAAATAATTCAGCAAAAAGTTGTCTTCCTTTTTTATGTTTTCTGGATTTTGTACATCTAAATCATTGTGCAATCACAATTTTAACAGTCCCAAGTGTTGGAGTGTTGATTCAGAGAGGAGATTAGAACCGAAAAAGAAATGGGAATTAAACTGTAAAGAGGAAGGAGAGAGGGAGGGAGGGGGAGAGAGATGTGGGAAGAAGACGCAGAAGCAGAAGCCCACGAAAGGATCCACCACCGCGTCTGTTTTAAATATGAATAAAACTCTAACCACAGGTCAGATATGGGGTTAAATATCTGACTTTGGTTAGTTGCACTCTCTCGGTCTCGGTTACCCCAAATTCAAATGGAACTCAAATTCCTCCCAAATGCAATATAGTGAGACCTGAGACGATTGGGATATCTGAAGCTCGGCTTTGATGGCTTGCCTTGAGCCGCTTTTATTTTAGAAGCCATCCGTAACTTAATAACTTCACACAAAGAGTCGTAAGTCAAAAGAAACAAAACCCGATCTTAAAACTAAAATTACAATGATAAAATTATAATTGAAAACAAGGAGCCATTGATTAGTAATATATGTTCCAGTGGCTTAGAAAGTGGTGATGGATGCATTGAAGATTGTAGACTTGTTCAACAATATTGTTGTATGTGATGTCTTAGACTTTAAAACTTGGACTTGAAAACTTGAGATCTGAAGTTGCACAACCATAGACATGGGTATATGTGAATTAGGTTGGCCATGAAGATATCGATTTAGGTGGTGATGATGTCGGATCTAGACCTCGGGGTCTTAGAGCCCACTATGGATCGATTTCAATTGGATATATCAATCGTGTTCCAAATATTTACTTATTAGTTTTCGGTTATTTCGGCATTCCCTTTTCAATGGCTTTATTGTTAAAGTCAGTTGTATCTGTAATACGAGTACTCTTTTTTTTTAATAGGGAGCTTTGTAACATCATCTCCTTAATGATTATTGATATCGTTGATTCGTTAAGGACGTTCTAATGTTTGACTACAATTAAAAAAAAACTATTTATTTTGAATTTATCACAATTTTTTTTCATTCATAACAATAATAATAATCTCTCCAATTAAAAAAGTATAATGTTGGATTTTATTGCATGTATTTTAAAAAATTAAAAATTATATAAAATATTAATAATTTTAAAATGTTAATGTTTATTAGTAATAAATATTCAACTTTTTGTAAAAAAATAAAAGTTAATATGGATGAAGACTTTGCAATAAAAGTTACTCCCTCTGTTAATTAAAACTTGTCGTTTACTATTCATGCACGCATTTTTAAAATGATAAAAACTATATAAAATATTAACTTTTTTTTACATTTGTTTTTATAAATTCATACTTAATAGTAATAAGTATGAACGTGTCAAAAAATATTATTAAAAAAGTTAATATTTTATATAGTTTTTAACACCTCAAAAAGCGTGCGTGAATAGTAAAACGTCAAGTTTTAATTAACGGAGGGAGTAGTGTTTATTAGTAATTTATCACTTTTTTTTTGTCTTCTGGCTCCCTGCATTGCAGGTAGACCTGTCAAATGGGTCTCGGGTAAAACGGGTCCCAGGTAAATTTTAATTAAAAAAATTTTAATTAAATATAATTAAATATATTGCGATAAATTTTAAAAAAAATCATAATTTGGTAATTTTGCGATAAAAAAAATCATAATTTGGTAATTTTCGGGTCATCGGGTCGAATTCGGGTTTGTCAATTTTTTCTTTATTAAATTAAAAAAATCATAATTTGGTAATTTTGCGATAAATTTTAATTAAATATAAAAAAAATTAATTATATTTAATTATAAATCAACCGGGTCATCGGGTCAATCGGGTCAAAATTACCGGGTGAATCGGGTCACCGGGTCGAAACCCAGATTACCCGGAAAATTTCCGGATTTTCGGGTTCGGGTCGAAAAAAATTTCCGGGTCTTGACCCAAAAAATTTCAGTCGGTCGGGTCGGGTTGTGTTTTGACAGGTCTAATTGCGACGTATTGAGGATGAAGGAGACGGGCTCACAAATCACAATCATCAAGACACTCTCCGACTTCAGACATTACCTTTGGGAGATCAAGATTATCGTCACAGACACCCCGTATATTCTCCAGCAATTTGAGTAGACATTTTGATATCATGCCTTTCGAAAAATCAATTGAATATCAGATAAGATGGATCATCCCCCCCTCCCCCCAAAAAAATTTGTAGCTTAATTATGGATAACTCGTTAATATGTTACGGTTTTGTTTTTGTGAAATTCGGGTCATACGACGTAGGGAGTCCACAAGTCAGGTGCCCATATGCGCTCGACCAGCCACGTCCGAGCGCATATGCGCACCCGAGCCGAGCACACAAGACCAGCGGGGTTCCATCCTAAAACCAATTGTCAATAGGAGGAGTGACCCACTGACTTATATACAAGGCTCGGGTTATCGTGTTTTTCGATGTGGGACAAAGGCTCCAACACATCACAACAGTTTTGCATTGTAACCATCCGGTCATCTTCCCATAGGTCTCATTCTCATTGTTGGATCTTGATCAGTTCGTCCTTTGCTAGGCCAGGCACGTGTCGAGCCGTAATGCGTACAGACCCAGATATGAGTGTTGGAGATTCGTGAGTAGTCATTAACAACTCAACTCATGTTCTTTGCTAAACTGAGACTCATCTATATATAATTTACCTCGCTAGAAAGTAAGGGGACCCCAAATGAACGTTTCATCATTTTCTTTGATGAGGTTAGGCCCCTCCTTTAAACCTATTCTACTTGCATCAATAGAAGGGGAAAAAAATGCAGTTTTGTATAGAAAGTGAAGAAAAGGAAAGGCAAAAAAACTTTACAGCTATGAATGCGGTAAGAATGTAAGATTCTTATTAGTGTTTGTAAGGTGATGTAGAAAAGCAATGCTCCTATAAGAAAAAAGAGCATAGTCTATACAACAATATATATATATTAAAGGTTTAATATAGTACGGAGTAGCATATAGTGTGGTCTTATCAACTCAACTAGGTTTCAGGACAAATCACATTTCAGGTAACTACTGCAACTCTACAATCCATAGCTCCCTCCTTCCCTCCCAATCTCTCTTTCCCTAATTAGGCCTATTTCTAATTTCATTACACTTCTTTTTCCTCACGGTATCATAAGAATTTCACTTGTCGGAATTTCCACAACTAAAGGACTCGTAGGATGGAATTATGCTTAATCCTTTTATTTTACCCGAGAAAACAGGGTAATTGCGATGAAGATATGTCAAATGTACAGTTTGAAAAATGAGTACGGGAAGTTAAAATCAAAGCAATTTATCTCCAACTCTCAAGATTCCCTGCAAGAATTCATTCCTTGCAAGCAACCACACGAGTCCATTTTCTACAAGATGACTACTATTATTACGTCTAAACAACAGCTCATAAACTATTCCACTATTATAATATATAGGCATCTAGACATTTGTTACATTGTGGAGAGAGTACCAAAGTCTTGTGATAAAAGTGATCATATTTTTGTCAAAAAATAAAAAAAGGCCTTCCTAAAAAGAATCCTTGCTTTAGGTAGGGTGTTACCAACCAACATGTGGCTATCAACCTAAAGATTACTTGACTTTAGCCCTTAGGGTCTGTTTGGAATAGGAATAGGATTATCCTTTCCATATCGAAATAAATAAAATTCTTATTAGTACAAATAAAAGCAATTAACGCATTACACCAAATAAACAATAGAGCTTCTCAGTCTCGGATGAAAGCTCGGTTAAGGGTGTTATTCGAATTAAACGAGTTGAGTATGTAAATTTTCGTGTTTGTTATTTTTTTTTTTATCAAGTCGTGCGAGTTCAAGTTGAGCATGGTTTTGTTTCGAGCTAAAAATTCTACTCATACTCGGCCGTGAGTATTTAACCAAAATCGAGCTCGTGCTCGTTTATCTCATTTTTTACGAGGTGAGCTTGAGCTCGAGTACTCATTTTTCATAACCTCATTTTATGTAAACTCGTTTAAACTTGATCTAATGCAATATGTGAACATGTTTTGAGCTCGTTTTATGTAAACATTTAATAATACAAGCTCGGCACACATATGTAAAACGAGTTATACGTGCAAGTTCGTATAAAACTCGAACTCGTGTCAAGCTCGAAATCTTGCTCATACTCATTTTTTTCAAATATAAATGAGTTCGAGCCGAGTTTTATACGAGTCGAGTCCGAGCTGAGCTCGAGTAGCTTGGCTCACATAACACCCCCTAGGTTCAGCTACGTTTAGTTTCAGTTGAAATTTTCTCTATAATTTCCCTGGATTAATTCTTGGACACATTCAACAACTTAATTAAGGGCTCGTTTGTTTAGATAACTAGGGAATGAAAAGGTAAGGTATTAAATTTTATACATAAAATGTATATAATCACCATTTTTTGTGAGCTTGGAGGAGATGATGGGGGTGATTATTAGCCCATCCTAGAGGTATTAGTTACTCCCCTCCAAATTAGGGAACAGGATGGTAACACATTTGTATGAAAAATGGGAGAAAAAGGGGAATGATTAGAATAGTGATAAATGAATCTTAACTTAAATATGGACTATATTCATAAGGGTAATCATTACTTTTCCCTACCAAAAAAAAATCGGGGGTAAGTCACTATCAGGCACGGAACGAGGATTGAAATTTTGGATGGGCTAAATTAGCCTTATACAATAAACAAATATTATATTATAAAAAAGACAAAATTATATTGATGTTACTAAGGCTGATCGAAAATATAAGGTTTGCTAAATTAGGGTACAAAATAGGTACACAATTATAATAATTTCAATAAAAAGAAAAGTTTGATTAAATGCAAAATAAAGAAGGAAATAGATAGAATTAAGATGGGCGTCTCTGAAATTTGTTATTGGATACCACTTTTTGAATTGCTTGAAAGGCTCCCAAAAACCCTAAATGTCCCGAAAGGAACGCGTGGGCATGCGCCCCCTTCTTCTTCTACCTCTGGCCGCCAAGTCTAACTGCACCACCTCTGTTGCCCTCCTCCATGCTCACCTGCTACTGCCGAAGGCCGGCCCCTATGCAGCCCCCACTTGCCCTGTCTTATCTCTACTCATACCAACTCTATCGAATCGAAATCTCACCCCTCGCCACCTCTATGCGCCTGTTGTCCGTCGCTTGCGAAAGGCTCAAATTGGGGAGGTGGCAACTCCTGATTCGTGCGATTATTGGCGAGATCCGCCTTTTGAGTGGTTAACTAGACTCCGAAAGGGGGCTTTTATGTGGGATGGGGGTGCTTGCTACAACTCGCCTCACCTCCTGCTGCTCACTATTGGCTTGCAATGGTGGCTACCTCGTCCTCTGTTTGTTGCTTGTGGTTGGAACCCCTTCACGGTGGTTGTTTTATGTTTGTCTTGCTCGGCTTGTAATCGTTTACTTTCTTTTGGTTTTTTATCTTTCACTTGTAGCCCTTGGTTTTGTTAGGTTTTGAATGGTTTGTCCTCCCAAACCCTTGTAATTCAGTCTTATTGCCCACTACAGTTTACAACTTCCAGGTTGATTTGCTCTATAGATATTGGGGTTGCCCCCCCCCCCCCCC
The DNA here is from genome assembly GCA_037127255.1 of Persicaria tinctoria. Taxonomy (NCBI): domain Eukaryota; kingdom Viridiplantae; phylum Streptophyta; class Magnoliopsida; order Caryophyllales; family Polygonaceae; genus Persicaria; species Persicaria tinctoria. The sequence continues at coordinate 21,458,135 of JBANSL010000004.1, read as the reverse complement.
CCCATCGACTTAAACATCTCATACATAAGGGTCATACATGACCATCTAGCTCCAACCATGAGCTGCTTACTAAGACATTTAGGCATTCCAATGCTTTACTTGTTTTCCCAAACAACAATTGATATTGTTCTGAACATAATTTCTCGTCGAAATTTATCTTCTAAAATGTGTTTACGCACACCTCTTCGAATCACAATTGTATTTGTATCAAATATTTTCTTCAATCGAACTATCTCTTTTCTGTTTTGTTTCTTAAAGACGGAGCCCGTCGGTATTAGATTAGTACAAACAGATCGCCTTCGAAGGTTTTTATGAATATATGCACTTGGAACTCCCTTGGCATCCGGAGCCATAATTTCTGGACAAATGTAGACATTTTCTGTCAAAATAATAATATCAATGTCTTGGCCCTATTAGAAACTAAGACTGATAAGGTTCCTACCGAAAGCATTCTGCGTAAATGCGGTTTCTCTAATGTGGCGCTTGATCCGGCCATTGGATTTTATGGGGGTATTTGTCTTCTATGGAAAGATATCCCTGCCTCCCAAGGATCCATTGAACTAATTTCAGTTCATCACCGGTTCATTCACTTTAAGTACTCAGACTACGATACTAATCGGTGCTTTGCTATTCTGGTGGTCTACACCCCACCGGATGAGCGTCGTAAATCATCGTTCTGGGAAACGATCTCCCTTTACATACATTCACTACTCATTCCCTTATGTATTATAAGAGACCTTAACGAAATAGCTTCACCAACTGACAAGCTTGGGGGAGTCTACCCTTCGATTTTGCGTTTCACACGTTTACTAGATTTAAAGAACAGACTATCACTCCTAGAAGTACCGTCTCACGATGGTCAGTTTACTTGGAAACGGAAATCGAAAGATGTGGTCATATGCCTGAAAAAACTTGATCGCTTACTAATCTACACAGATATGCTTACCATTTTTGACTCACTTCGTAATCAGATCCATCCTTTTACTAGATCTGACCATGCTTCGATCTCTACAGATTTTCGTCATAACATTCAGCCTAAAAATAGACCTTTTAAGTTTGATTTGGTTTGGGCCTCAAGGGCTGATTACAGAAACTTAGTTTCACAAGCCTGGAGAGCGGACCCACAAGGATCTTTTATGTTCAAATTGCTTCACAAAGCAAAAATACTTAAAAAGCTTTCCAAGACCTAGCATAAAAATATTGTACGCAATATTAATAACCAAATTCAAGTAACAGATCAAAAGCTCCTTCTTTTACATACCTCTCTTATCTCAAATTATAATTACAAATATGTTCAAATCCTAAAACAATTACTCAACAAGAGAGAACGTATGCTCGACTTTCACCGTCGCTATTGGAGCCAGAGGGCTAAAGTAAAACATACCAAACTTAATGACTCCAATTCAAGCTATTTCCATAAGATCGCAACAACAAGATTTTGTCCGCGATTTCAAGGCTCGTTTTAGGGCCTCTTCGACCCTTGTTTTAGATCTGTCTCCGGACCTAGCGGTCATTCCATCATTAGTTTCACAAGCAGACAACGATATGCTATCTGCTCTTGTAACCAACAATGAGATCAAAGCAGCTGTGTTTTCTATGAACCCGGATAAGGCTCCGGGCCCTGATGGCTTCCCAGCTGGTTTCTACCAAAAGTTCTGGCCAACTGTAGGCACTTCTATAATTAAGGCCGTCAAAGCTTTTTTCTCCAGCGGCAGGCTACTACGTCAAACAAACCATACATTCATTACTCTACTACATAAATGCGATGACCCAACTCCAGTAAACCATTACAGACCTATCAGTTTATGTTCTACAATTTATAAAATCATAGCAAAAGTGATTTCAGCATGGTTAACCAAATTTTTTTATAAATTAATACACCCCCTTCAGGGAGCTTTCAGGAAAGGGAGATCTATCCAGGACAATATTCTGATTGCTCATGAAGCTTTGCATTCGTTTCGGCTCAAGAAGGGCAAAACGGGCATGGTTGATCCTAAGTTAGATATGGAAAAGGCTTACGATCGCATTGAGTGGCCTTTTCTGTTCCAAGTATTATCAAAGTTTGGATTCAACGACCTTTTTATTAACATAATTAAGGAATGTGTTTCTACTGTATCCTACTCGGTCCTCGTTAATGACGAACCAACAACAATATTTCAACCAACTAGAGGATTAAGACAAGCAGACCCCCTCTCCCTTTTTCTCTTTATTTTAGCTTCTGAGGTATTAGCACGTACACTGCATAACCAAGGGCTAGTAAGCAAGGACCTTGGTATCACTTTCGGTCGGTCGGGTATCAAGGTTCCTTTTCTAGATTTTTGCTGATGATATTCTTATTTTCTGAAAAGCTTCTCAATCGACATGCACGTCTGTACTGTCCATTTTAGACATATACTGTTTAATTTCGGGACAAAAGGTGAATCTGCACAAATCCAGCTTCCAATCATCTCCTAACACAACTAATACTGCCATTGCGTCTACAATTGCAGTGCTTGGCATTCCTCACGCAAACAATTTCGACAAATATTTGGGCTGCCCTATCGTAAACGGTAAAACCAATAGGGACACATTCGGTGATGTGGTTCTTAAGACAAAAAACCAACTCACGAAATGGAAAGCCTCGAACCTGTCTGTCGAAGGGCGACAGGTGCTTATCAATGCAAATCTTAGTGACAAACCAATTTTTCTTATGCAGGCTTTCCTCATACCTTCTCACATCCTTCATGAGCTTGACAAAGTGTATATACAATTTTTTTGGAACAAAACATCTAAAGCACCACCGCTGATTAGTTGGGAGAAAATCTGTTCGGACACATTGAAAGGTGGTTTGGGGATCCATAAGGCGGAGTCTATGAATATAGCTCTCCGGATGAAGCTTCTTTGGAAAACAATTTCTAAAACAGATAATATCTTGGTTCGTGTTATCTCACAAAAATACCTTAACGACAACGATCTTTTCAGTTACAACAAAAAAGGTAACACCTCATGGCAATGGTCCTGTCTTATGTCCATCAGACCTCAACTCCTCCCTACTCTTCAGTGGAGGGTTGGTAACGGGGAAACCATTGACTTCTGGTCCCATAATTGGGCCTTTCAGAACCCGTTGAGTTCCAAAACACTGGGACCCATCCCGGATACTCTAAAGGCCGTTTCGGTGGCTCACTTCATCACCAACAGACAGTGGAACAAAACATTTACCACCGACTCATTAACAAATGTTCTGAAATAAGATGATATTGACCACATCATGGGTTTAACTTTTCCAATCAATCCAATCATGGACCGTCTTTATTGGGGCCCCAGCAAAAATGGATGGTTCTCAATAGCCTCTGCCAACTCCCTCTTATTAGAAAACGTCAGGTTGCCAGATTTTGATTGCGGTTGGATCTAGTGTCTCGATGTGACCCCTAAGATTCGACATTTCCTCAGGAAGATCTCTCGTGATGGTCTTCCGACTAAAATAAGATTACAGAAGTCGCACGTGGCTTTGCCTTATGGTTGCGTTTTCTGTGGGAATACTAAAGAATCGGGTGATCACCTTCTTTTTCACTGCCCAATGGCTACTGATTTGCTTAAAGTTTTACGTATCCACATTCCGGGGTATATCACTGCTACTATCGGAATGGGCACTGTGATTCCACTTACTGCGATAAAAAGTGCGATTGGGACCAACAAGTTTGCCGTCTTAGCCTCAGCTTGGTGGGCCATGTGGTTCTTTAGAAACCAACTCGTTTTTTTATCATACTAACAAGGTAACTATCAATGAAATATTGATGCACCACAACACAAGTACAAATTGTTGGAAACAATCAAAGCTTTTAGACGACGATCCGACTGGTCCGTTGATCCCTTCTCGTCTTTCTAATAGAAGTTTTCCTACCCCAGTTCTTAGGGGTAGTGCCACGAATGCCAGAACTCAAAATCGGTCTGGGAAGTGGGAGAAACCACCTCCTAATTGCTACAAGCTCAATTTTGATGGATCGGTACTCCCGTGTGGTAAATCGGCTTATGGTTTTGTTATTCGTGACTCTACTGGTTTAGTTGTCTCTGTTGGCAGGTCAATTTGCACAAACATCTCGGTGATTTACGCCGAAAATCTTGGCCTAAGAATGGGTTTGCTACGAGCAAAGGAGTTATACCTATCTACACTTCTGATCGAAGGAGATAAGTTACTAGTGATAAAAGTTCTACTAGGGGATTGGAAATGCCCCTGGACAATTGAGATGCTACAAGCTGATATTCTGTCTGATATCTCGTCCTTTACTTATGTTGCTATTCGTCATATTTTCAGGGAATCTAATGTTATGGCTGACTACCTTACTCGTAGTGCCCATGTATCCCCTGCCGACGTCTGTTGTGAGGATGATCCAGAACTGCTTCTTCTCGTCCTGAAGGATGCGCTAGGGAGGGCCTCTGTTGTGGCCGACCCGGCCTAATTATTATCTTGCGTAAAAAAAGGGCATCTCTAGTTATAGTAGAAAAATAATTAAGACAAACGGAAAATAAATGTAAAAGTAGTTGTGAGAGAGAATCGAACCTGAGATATTGAGACTAAAAGGTGAGGCTTATACCAACTAGGATAGGAGACCTTAATGTCTATCTACCATATTTGCAATTTGTATGGAAAAATGGAGTGAGCCGCAGCAAAGTCCAGCCTACCCCTTCGTTCATCCCTGGTCACTGGTGGGTATGGATTGACATCGGCGTAGATGGGAGTAGTAGCGGAGCAAATGGGCATGGGAGATCATCTGTCCCTTATTATGTGAGGAACTACCTTGTACTATTCTTGTCGATGGCTTTATTTTAATATATAATATGCCTTAATCTGATATCCAAGTAAAAAACTAATTATGAATATTTGAAAATTAAAATTACACTAATCACTTTAGTATTATTTCAATAAATTTTAATGTTTTTATAGTTTATTTAGATTGACATTCACATATTATAATTCATTTCGAGAATTTCAAAACAAAAGTTATATTCCTAGCTCATTTTGAAAATTAGATAAGAAGTTATGCAAGTTTAAAAAATTTATATCTGATTATATATTATTACATACTCCCTCCGTCCCACAATACTTGTCTTTGGACTATTAATGCACGTTTTTTAATGAGTTAAAAACTATATAAAATATCCATTTTTGAATTAATTTTTTAAAATAATTCCATACTTATTAGTAATATGTATGATATTATTTAAAAATATTTAATCAAATGTTGATATTTTATATAATTTGTAGCTTCTTAAGAAAATGTGCATGAATAGTAAAAGACATCTATTATGGGGCGGAGGGAGTATTAAGAGTACAAAAATTACATACTAACTTAGTGTTTATTGTATTGAATTTCGTACCCTTATTTTATTAGTTTTTTCAAGCTATTTTTTTTATTTCTTTATATTTCTTTTTTATAACAAAAAAATGACGACGTTTTATGATAAACTGATGACATTTTATCCTAAACTAACATCAATTTGTTGCCGTATTATATAGAATTTTTTTATATTAGTTTAATCTAAAATGATATCGTAAGTATATAATTGTACCCGTTCTCCGAAAATTATATGGCTCTACCACTAACTGGAGCGGTGAGGATCCACGGTCCCCATCCCCTCCCGGACTCCCTATCCGTTTTCACAAAATTATAACCTTTACTATTTTTTTTTTAAATTTTAATTATATTTCCTTTTATTTTAATTTGAGAAAATATGCGTTTTTGACTATCTAGAATGTTCTAATTAGGTTATTAACTAACTAAAAAGTTTTTTTAGTAATTATAACCTTTATTGAATGTTTTTTTTAGATCAGAGACCCTCGGCCTCCTCTCCGCTTCACCTTCCTCCTGGCGATCGGCGCTCCTGGCGATCGTCCTTCCTGTCTCCTTCCTTCTCCGGCAGCGGCTCCATCACCCGGCCGCCTCCATCACCGGACCCTCCTCCTTTGCTGAATCCTCTTGCATCTCCTCTCTTCACCTCCATCCGCTTCGCAACTGGTCAACCTCGCCATCTCCTCTCTTCGGCGCCATCCGCTTCGCAACTGGTCAACCTCGCCATCTCCTCTCTTCGGCGCCATCGTCGTCGCCTCCATTCGTCGTCGTCGTGCACTTCACCGCCATCCTCTCCTCCACCATCCTCTTCCTAAACAAAACCCCTACATTGTAGATCTGTGAAAACCCTAAATCGAAGGCCGATTCCGACGATTTGGCATACACAAATTGAAGATGAAATCCGACTCCTTGAAGAGGAATCCGACTCCTTGAGTATTTTGATTTCTTGCTTAGCCTAAACAATTTTGGTTTTAATTTATTAATTGCTTGCTAAGTATTTTGATTCGATTATGCTTATTCGTGCTTCTGCTGATGTTGCTTATTGTTGCTCATTTGCTCAATTTTATAGTTCTTGGCATCAGTAGAGGTTGCCCCATCGAGGAAGTGAAAGACGCATACGAGAAGCTCTCCTCGAATTGGTACTGCTGTCCTTCATCTCTCATTTAATTATGCTCTTCTTTTTTGTTGCATTCATGTGTTGTATGTGCATTTCCAGTCAGATTTCGTAGATTGATCAATTGAACTCTAAGCGATTGCATGAATTGGACTTTTAAATTATCGTTGGTAGTCCTGTCATCGAATTTGATCAAATTTCACATTTAGAATCTAAAACTGATATATAGATAGCATCTATGGTTATATGATCTAGTCAATTTTGATCCGTTTGGAGTAGCTTCCTCCTATTCTCCTCTTCCCGGTTGCTGATTTAACCCCATCTTTGCCGGTGAGGTCCGACCCATGGCTCTTTCACATTTGTGTGTAGATTTCTGAAATGTTTGTTCATAATGCAGCCCCCATTTCCTTAATTTTGTACTGCCAGGTATGTAGTTGGAATCAAGGGGCGTCTTTATAGGTTCTGGGAGTTATAGGGTCAAAGTTTCATTCTTTTACAAACCCCCCTTCGATAGATAGACCTTCTGTTTGAACTCATCTATTCAAGTGCTTGAATAATGAGGCTTGCCATTAAAGAAAATAAAAAAAATCAATTGTCCATTCCATATCTGGCTTTGTTGTATGTGCCTCGAACTGTTGGCTCTTTTGCTATGTCTAGGTTGGTTGATTTGTGAATAAAGATGCATTTGGTCTACAAAATTCTATTTTTTCAGGGGGAAAATCATTTTAGTCTACTGAATTTATTCCAATTATATGTTTGTGCATGTGTGGTTGTGATTTTGTGTGTGTGTGTGTGTGTGTGTGTTCGTTTCTTATATTATATCTCTGAAGTCTGAAATTGTTTTAAAGTATTTGAATTGGCATCTCTGTTGGGATTTATCAATTATTTTGGATCGGTTTAGAGTTGAATTCACGAATTAAATTGAGTTGATTACGATTTTTTCTTGTTTGGGATTGATTGAGTGTGGTCTGCATCTTGTGAGGGATCCTAACAGAGTCTTAAACTTGGGGTCTGGCCACTAGGGGTCTCCTGCTGGATTCTTATTCCTTCACCATTAAGTGATTCCATCTTAGATTCTGAGTACATGGAGCATGCTTGCTGATTAGGCTTTTGTTCTACGTACCATACTTGCTGATAATGGTTGCTCTTTAAGGTATTCTTATTTACAGCTCCTTATGTTTCAGCGGGTTCTTCTTTCAAGTTATTCCAACTTTGGATAAAACATTGTGGAACTAACTGTGTTTGCTTAACCTTTACATTCTGTTTTGCTTATTGAGACTACTGTTTTGCATAGAATGGTAAAAAATGGTTTGATCACAGTTAAATGTTATGTGACTAGGGTAGGAATCATCTATCCACCTATTTCTTAATAATTTCTATATTCATCTTCACACATTTCATTTCCATCTTCTCTAAGGGAACTAATCGCTTACGCTCTGAACTTTCACAAGATGTAATTTAGAAGTTAGCACTGACAGTGAAATGTATGTAGTCTATTGAGCAATTTGCACACATATTTATAAACATCTCTGATATTCTTATACACTCATTGGTATTAATGATTTGCTATCATGAAATCTTGACGAGGTTGTAAGGATAGTATTTACCAATAGAACTGCGATGGTTACAACCTTGTGATCAGTTGCAGTGTTGCACCTTTGTCTTTAATCATATGTTTCTGTTTGAATTTACTTATCTCTTTTGGCTGTCTTATGCATAAAGTTCCTAGTACTTTTTTTCTCTAACAGCGAATTCTTCGGGATGGTTTTGCATGCAGGATGGAAGCTTTGGCCATTTGCCCACGTAATCACCTATGGTGTTGCCCCCGTTTGTTCAATGAAGACCCAAATCTTGAACGTTTGTCTGATTCATTTTGATTGTAAATTCAGGGAGAAGTTCCAATTTGTGCACTGATGATCTTCAGAAAAGTGCTGCAAATGGGCTTGATTTGGAGGTGCTTCAGCCTTTGGAGGTGTATCAGTTTCAATGGATTTTCAATTTCAATTTTTTTCCCTTCTTGCTTGTAATTTTGATTCCTAAGGTTTTTTTTTTTAATGATCACACATTTGGAGCCAAACACTCCTTCATTTTCCCTACAATTCTGATGTTGTCTGACTGTTTTCCTTGGGTTTGTAGGTGTTAGAGTTGTCAACTTATGAGGAAGGGGTGATAGTGTACGCTTCCAAAGGCCATAAACACTTCTACTTCATGACTTTGAAGGGCAACGAGGTATTAGAAGTGTTGCTTTGGCCTTTGCTAATGGGTTTGAATGTTTTCTTTAGCCTATTTTTGCTTTTAGAGTTGCACAAAAAAAAATCACAGCCTCCTTGTAAGCTAAGAGACAGTAAACTATTTCAATGTACTTCTCCTTGTTTTTTGCTTGTGTCCGAATGATGTTGAAGCACTCAATAATGCAATAGAGATTTAGTTCTCATAACATTTTTAGTTTTTCTCATCTCTTATTGAACATAAGGTTACTTTGTAATAGCTTGTATCCCTTGAAGTGTAATAAAATTTTAAGCTCATATGTTATCAATTGTATAAAAATGTTATCAATAAAAATGTCATCAACAAACAATGTCATCACAAATGATTGAGATTAATGATTTGTCATCACAAATGTCATCAATAAAAGATGTCATCAATCAAGTTTTAATCACATTTTATCCTATTGTGTCATCAATGAATAAAAATGTAATAAACATGTCACCACAAGTGATTGCATCAATGAAATGTAATCAGAAACGTGTCATCAGTGAATAAAAGTAGAATCGATGAAAATATATCGATATACAATTGATTAAATTAAAAAAAAAATGGCATCAAACGATTTGACTAAACAAGTGGCATCAAATAATTACATTAGAAAAATGGCATCAAAACACTACTTTCAAAAAGTGGTATCCCATTAAAGAAAAAAATGTCATCAAAACACTACTTTGAAAAGATATGGCATCACGGGAAAAAAATCATCAAAAAATCATCATAAAAAGTGTCATTAGTAGTCAACCGTAAAAAAAAAATGGCATCAATGGTCAACCTGTCATCATAGTAAACAAAAAAAATGTTATCAAAGTTTGAAAAAAGCGGCATTCAAAAAGTGTCATCAAACCATTTCATTAGAAAAGTTGCATCAAAGTGAAAATAAAATATCATAAAAAATGGCATCAAAACGGTGGCATCACAAAAATGTCATCACTTATTATTTTAAAAAAAAAAAAAAAAAATTCACATGAGTTGGTCAAGGTCAACGGTGACCATTGACCAATTAATACCCCATTTGGAGAATAGACTAACTAATCTAATTTAACAAGTTTGTTATCTAGTTAGCTAATTGAACTTTCTAAATAGCTCACCTACCTAAATCACACTTTTAATTTTGGGGGATGGGAGAGGGAAAATTAGGGAGCAAAGGGGACAGCTGATCTTGATCGCAGCTGGAGCCATGAAGATCGCCGGATCCAGGAATGGGACAGGGAAAAACTGGGGGGAAACTGGGCAACACTGTAATTTGTGTAACCATGTACAAGTAAAATCATGAAACCGAAAGAAAAAAAAGCACACGAGAGAGAGCCTCGCCCAACACCACCAAACGTACACCAAGTTGCAAGATAGCTCTGCCTCTAATGGTGTTTAGTAGTTAGGACGATATATGGAATGCATTTTACTAACTTGACTCAGAAGTCTCAGTCAGGACTCAGGGGTGTATAATATAACTACTGTACAAGCTTAGCACGTCAGATAATCACAAAAAAATCAGATTCAGAGCCCAGCAAAACAACACACAAACGTACCGAGTACTGGGTATGAGTAATCAGTGATCAGTTGGGGAGTTTAGGCAAAAAACAAAGGGTAGGTCGTGGTGGGGACCAAATTATAGCAGTAGTATCTTTTTGGTGACAGGATTTACAGCAACACGTGTAAGCTGAAGTGCTAAAAATTGGAAGGGCAGGGCAGTGCAGTGCAGTGCCCTCTAGATGGGGAACTCAGTGGGTGTGGCCTGTGAGACCATGTGCATAAACATATGGGTGTACTACTACTGCATTGGCAGTTGCCCGTTGCCCGTTGCCCGTTGAGTGAGTCGTGAGTGTGGGTGTGTGTGTATCAGTATCAGATTCAGGAGAAAGAGAAACTGTTGCCATAATACACAGAAGATTATGAATCTGACCCTCGGAAAAGGAATAGGGCAAAGGTTAAAGGCTTAAAGCTGTTGTTGAGGGAACACTGAGATGGCCCACCCCTAAAGTGACCCCAATATGGACCATTCATTTCCACTCCCATGTCCTTTTCTTTCACAGTAATGGCTACTACTCCGTAGTATTTAACAATTCACCTCCTTTATATCATACGTCCGTGGAAGGGACCACCACCCCCACCATTTTTTTTTTTTAAATAAAAATTATTTTATTATTTTCATTTTCATTTCCCCCTAATAAAAGAACTCTAGTCTAACTTATGAACTGGTCTGTGACCAAAAGCTTCCACCTTGTAATTGTATAGAGGATTGATGCAGTACTGGATCAAGCAATCATACAAAACCAATCTCAATTTCAGTTTCAACAGATTTCTTACAACACTTAATTGCCTGATCCGCAGTCATCTTTATAACACTAAAAATTAATCTTGGAGTGGATCGGATAAATATGTGAAACAAATCCATACAGTACCTACTTACAGTAAACAGTAATCAATCCAAATTGACTACGTACAGAGATCTGAGATGAGCAAACAACTCCCATCATCATCCCATCAACACTAGCTGTACCATGATCAGGCTAATAAAAATCTGAATCAAGGAAATTGAATGCAATTGGATGAAGATCCTGCAGAGCACTGTCATGGCTATTGAGCAAGGGTGGGCACATTTAGTTTAGGATTGAGACTTGCCATTGCCAGAGGATATATGACTCTTTCAATTTCAAAGGGTAGATAGAGCATCTTCTTATAATATAATATGTGGACCACACATTTTTATTTATAACATTTTTTTTTATTATAATTTATATATATATATAGGTTTCAAAAAGGTAATAATGAAAAGGGATATATATTGGATAAACATGCATGATTTACAATGCTTTCCGTCGACATAATTAACAAGACTTGACCACCATGTTTAAATTCTTCATTCGCAATGATTCAGTAAACAATATATAAAACCTAAAAAGAAGATCATATCTATGCCAAACAAAATTGTTTCGTGACCATGGATTTGTTGTGTACGTGTGTACTCACAGCACACGGGATTTGGCTCGATTTAAGCTCGTCGAATTTCCAAGCACGTGAGGGGGAAAAGAGATGCACAAAAAGTAATGTAGATAGATAAACTGATGTAACACACGATCTAATTAATTTGTTTTCAAAGACCATTAGGAACTAGTAACCATCAAAGCTAGCTATACCATTAGCTACATGTACTAAAACTATTGATCAATGTTTCACATCAAGTTTATCCTCCATTATCCCCACATGTTTTGCATGAGGGGATTAAAGAATAAATTAACAACCATACTGAAAGCAACAAATCATACCTTTAAAAGGCGACCGACAGTCTGGCGGGTGGTCATGGCAAGCATAGATATGATCTTCATCATTAAGGCGAAACCATATGCTAATGGGATTTTTTTTTTATTATAACAAACCTTAATATGAGAAGATTACTTGTATCAGTACTAATTAAGGAACTCCGAAAGTGCAGGTAAGGTGCAGACAGTGGAATATATTCGAGTTAAGTGGCTGTATTTATTATTCTACATTGGTATATATAGTAGGTGAACATACAAGATAAGTTTAGAACAATCAAATGTAGTGCAGGAAAGAGGGTAACTGAAATGGCAATACAAACAGAAGCAAAGACGGGAGGGAGATGGGCGATTGAATAAGGTATCAAACAATCACATGGATAATATTGAGAGGCCAATTCCAATTTCCATAAGCATAGGGAGGGATAAGCTATAGGCATTTAATGTTTCAAAAGAGGCAACTTAACACTATCTTGATTAATATATCTGCCATGAGTTGAGAGAGTAGGTGCCCACAGCCACATTGTTATTACAAGTGCACAAAGAATCTAGCTAGCTAATTAGGTAAGAAACTGTTGATTTGGTGGGAGATGATGAAAATGAAAAGGTAAAGGGTGCTTTATAGAGTCAGAGATTTCAACTACTTGGATTTCTTTCAATTCTGTTCCCTTATATTTAATCCAAATGGATGATATAAATAACACAGTATTGTAAAATGCTAATTTTAAACATACAAGCAATCAGATTCAGAGGTCATATAGGAGTAGGAGCCAATTCTATTATATGGGTTAGACAATTAGCATAAGATCCTGTTGTTATCTCAACCACTTAACTATTATTAATAGTCACTATTGTAAAAGGAGGGTTGTGTGGAAACTTATGATTAGGTGGGTGGAGAGCTTTATAGAGAGTAGCTACTCCATAGGAATACATAGACCTCCTTATCATATTCATATTCATATTCATATTCATAGGTGATATCTTTTCAGCATTCTATTTTCTCTCTTCTCTCTTCTCTCTTCCAAGAGTAGAATCTTGGTTGGGCATTTTGTTTTTTCTTCTTCTTCTTAATTTCAATCAAATGTCTTTTCTCATTTTTTATACAAAATTTATTTTTGTTATTGATGCAAAATTATGATCACCTCAAAATTTACAAAATAAGAGAATCAGTTTCTCCAATTCACGTATTGGTTATATAAAGAAGTAGTATATCATTTCAATTCATTTTCCCTTTTTTTTTTTTTTCACAATCTTATGTTACTCTGGAATGGATAACCAATCCTGCACCCCTGAGTTTCATACAGTGGGCACTACATTAGCAAATCTAGTCTAAACGGAATGGCTGAATACATATTCATTTTAAATTTTTGTGAGGCTCAGATGTAGCAACTATTTTAAGTTAGTGAAACATGTTAACAGTGAGAATTTGAGATTTTCTACTGGCGGCACTGCATTCCCCCCCAAAAAAAAAAGAGGAAACGCGAAAATTGAAGAAACACAAGGGCAGCAGAATCGGTGCCTCGAGATTACGTATACAAATCAGTCCAACGTTGATGAAAACAATAAATTAAGGCTGTGACTGTGGCTGTGGCTGTGTCGCAAACCTCACCAATTCCTAACTGCAGCAATTAGCAAACAGAATTGTAATCCCGACAAAAAAATTTACTCCCTCCGTTCCAAAATAAATGTCACTTTTCTTTTAGGCACGGTTTTTAAGGTGTTAAAAACTCTATAAAATATTATTTTTTGAATCAAATTTTTTATATAATTTCATAGTTATTACTAATAAGTATAAAATTGTGTAAAAAATTTAACTAAAATAATAATATTTTATAGATTTTTTAACTCATTAAAAAATGTGCATTAAAAGACGAAAGACACTTGTTTTGGAACAGAGGGAGTACGGTACTGATAATAGAAAGTGCAACAGCGTCGGTAAATCATAACGATAAGTGGATAGACAACCAGTATATTACTATGAGATGGTCCAGATGGAGGCCGCGCTTGACATCTTTGTCATCCACACATCCAGTAGGGTTCCGGCGAGGGAGGGATAAAAGGCAGACGATAAAGGAGGGAGCGGCTACGTACTTCATTTTAGAAAAATGTATGTGCTCCTTCCGTTTCAAAAATATATATATAGTTTGGACTTCAGTGTACGATTTCCAAGGATATAAATTAGTTAAAAAAATAATATTTTATAGAGTTTTTATTTTGTTAAAAATGCGCAGTGACATTTATTTTTAAAACGACCATATATTTTATATTTATTGGATATTTGTTTGAAGTGCCAACCTGAAATCCTATGGGCCAAATGGGCCCTTGTGAAACATAAGGCCCAAGCATCGGGATGTCCATTTATATATCTCACGGGCACAAACACTTTGCCTGGCATCACACAAGTCGTATGTTAAGCCTTCGCCTATTTGCTTGATGCTTTGTTGACTATATAGGCAAGCAAGCTCGCATTCTTATTTTTGGTGATAAATTGCGTCTTAGACTCTTAGTGATGTTTTATATGTAACATCACGCTAGACGCTAGTAGTTTAACACATAAGTTGAGCAAGGTTTATCACAAAACCAAAAGGTTCATCACAAAACCAATTGCAAATAGGATAAATAACACAACGATTTATATATTAATACCGGTTATATTTAACTTTTTCGATGTGAGAATCTCTTTTCGAGTCTTTTACCATCTCTCAATTAACATGTCCCTACAAGTGCAATTAGTAATAGGAGTAGCCTATCAATGTATGTATTAAGGCTTGTTATACTCAAAAATTTTGTCTCACACCTCTCAACACACCTCCACAAGGGACACTACGGTCTTTTACCTCTAGTTGAGGCTTGGACACATGGGATGTTAAACCTTTATATAACTGCCACTATAATATATACAATATTTTTTTTGTTTAAAAAAATATATGTTAACACCCATTCAACTAATTAATTTTTTCCAATATTCGTTAATTGTCTCTTAAATGACCATGTCAAAAGAAAGTCATTAAAGAACATGCAGTATCCTAACGTAGACCGTCTGGTGTTGGACAATCAGCGTAGTCAGCATCCATGTAAGCAACCATGGATAAAAGGGAAGCCAATGGGGTATAATGATAGGATACCAAAAGTAGCAGTACCATGAGAGAAATAAACCATATTTTGTCTTGGCAACAATCTCCTTTGCAGATTTCTCATATGAGTGAAATAAGTCATACCCATATCTGATGATGCCATAGAAAATAGGCTATATATTTAAACACGAAATATTACGTCATAAATGGGTCACCCAATGCAAAAGGATGATCGGTCCCACCATTAGTATATCGTGAACAAAGTATCCAACCAGACCTAACTAACAGGGTTTAATGCTCCCCACGTCTATTAAACATTTACTTCCATCACGAATCAAAACCAGTATAAGAATCAGAGCTAAACTCTCCTTCGTAACTCGTTAGCTTCCGAAGACTTAGCAAGCAGCTCGTTGGCTCAGGCACCTCGCCTCTAAAGGCTCCACGTGTATTGCCTATGCCCCTAAGCGTGTGGGCATGCGCTACACGTGTCCTACAAAGAACCACGATGTTGCCAGCCAGCTGCTCGCTTGGTTCCCCTATAAATACCCCCCTCCGATCACAGAGAAAGATATCCGATTTCGAAGATAAGAAAGGCATAAGAGCTCTGATTACCTCCCGGACTTAAAGGCCCCGGAGCTGAGTTCTAAAGATCCTCGGTCGGAGAAGAACGTTCATAGAGATAACAACCTCGCCAAACTTCCTCCGCAAACGACGATTGAGCAGTAAAACATAATTCGTCGCGGGTCAAACCCATAACCCTCATCGCATGGACAAATAAGTTTACAATCTGATCATCGTCCTATCAGGCTAAGGCTTGCAGGTATTCTAAAATTATTATGTCGTCACAAGTGAGGTAATATGTATAGGCGAAATCTCACGAACGCTTCATTGGCGCCGTCTGTGGGAACCTATCATGACGAGAGGTTCCGCGTAGCGATACGCTTCTTTACATTACTATCTTTCCATTTCTTTTATTTCATCATTTCTTACCACTCTATCCTTTTTATTCTATATAAATAGATGTATGTATACATTGATAATCGCGTTGATTTTTCTTATTTTAGGACTAATGTTTTTCATTGCAGTAACCATGAACTTCACCCTCTTCGGAGAGGAGTTTGGGCAACAACACCATGACCACGAGGAGGCAAACGACATCAACCTCAATGCCATCCCTGATGAGGAGGCCCTACACGGCGGCAACGATGGCGCTCCCCAATAACCAACGTGAGACACTGCGCAACCCCCTCCGTTCGCTCCCTACGGGATGTGGGGTGGCTGCCCCCTGTACCAATTCTTCGCGGGGTGCTACCCGCAAAACATGTACTTTAACCAACAGGCAAACGACATGCCTTTCCAACAAGTGAACGGGATACCACTCCAACATGACCCCCGCGCCTACTTTCAACAATAAGGACGAGTGCCCATAACGGTCAACCATTTCCCCAACCCCGTTGGTGGCCCCCTCAACCCCGATCCAGAGCCCACCAAGAATAACAACAGGGTCGACCGATCTGGCAGGGTCCAGAATGTGTCTTCGCGTTCAAACTCCCCTGAAGCACCCGAGCAAACTCGCAAAGGTGAACCGACTTTCCTCTCGGCCTTTTGCAGACAAATACGTGAGGCACCCGTCCCCAAGAGGTGAAGGGATATCTCCATCACCAAATACAAAGGAGATACCGATCCCAACGATCACCTCAACCAAATCACTATGGAAATGGGAATGAATAAGGACAACGATGCTATGTTTTGCCGCTCGTTTCCATCCACGCTAAGTGGGGTCACTTTGACATGGTTCACAAACCTTGCTCGATCACCCATCAACAACTTTACACAATTGTCAGGGACATTCGTCGCTCATTTCAGAAGCGCCCGCACAAGAAAAAGAACCATGCTAGACCTCAATTCCATCAAGCAAGGCGCAACCGAATCCTTGGGAAATTTTTTCAGCATATTCACCAATATGGTGGTGCAAATCCCGAGGTTCAACCAAGAGTCCGCAAGCACGATACTAATGGGAAATTTGGCTGAAATAGATTTCAAAATTTGCCTATTTCGAAAAGAGTCGGCCAACTATGATGTTTTGAGAAAACTCGTCACCAAGCAGATCCACGCTATGGAGGATGCAAACTCTAGCTTGCGACCTGTCAAATATAAGCCTTTGTTCCGTCAGCCATCTTACCACCGGCCACCGGACAAACGACAGGGAAGGGAAAATTTCAGGGATCAACAACCTCGTAATCCTTCCTGGCAGTATCCGGTCATCCCACCACGCCCTCTCATCCAAGAAGTCCAATACAACCTCGTAAGCCTTTGGAAGTGGACTTCCCCTTACGCACCCGAAGCTCCAAGCATCCGAGGACGAAAAGAAAGCATGATAACATTACTTGGCAAAAACCCGCTAAGGGTACTTTCAAATTAAACTCTCTTATTCGAACACAACTTATTTTCATCGGGTTGCTTCGGGTCGGAGACATAGAAAACAAATCCGCGATATAACTTCTGTTGAAGGAACCTTTATAATAGGAGAAGAAAATATTATAAATGAAATTAAGAGTGATTTTGAAAAAAGATTCAAAAAGGAGCCGATTGATGATAGAATCCTACAAGAAATGTTAAATCTAATCCATCCTTCAATTACCCCTGACGAAAATAACTACCTTATTCGACACCCATCTAATAATGAAATTAAGGCAGTTGTTTTCAGCCTTGGTAACAACAAATCCCCAGGCTCAGATGGTTTTAAAGCCGAACTTTCTATAAGAAATACTGGAACATTGTTGGCTTATCTATCATTAGAGTTGTAAAAAGTTTTTTCCACTCTGGAAAAATTCTAAACAAATAAACCATACATTCATATCACTACTACCAAAGCGGGATAACCCTATAAATACCAATCACTACCGCCCAATCAGTTTATGTTCTATTTTATACAAAATCATTTCAAAATTTTCGACAGAAAGAATCAAAACAATTATCGGTAAACTAATTCACCCACTACAAGGTGCCATTGTGTCGGACAGGGCCATCCAAGACAATGTCCTAATAGCGCACGGAATCTTCCACTCCTTCAGATCGCGCAAGGGTCGGGAGGGATGGTTGGCAATTAAACTTGACATGGAGAAAGCGTACGATAGAGTTGATTGTAACTTCATAAGAAAGGTTTTAGAAAATTTTGGGTTCCACCCTACTTTCATTACGTGGATTATGGAATGCGTAACGACTGTGTTCTTCTCTGTAATAGTCAACAACGGTCCTACTGATATGTTCTTCCCATCTCGTGGCCTGCGTCAAGGGGATCCTCTATCTCCTTTCTTGTTTATCTCAGGGGTAGAAATTTTAGCTCGAAAACTCTCAGCAGAAACAAATGTGGAAAACAGTCCAATTGGATTTTCCTTCGGTAGGAGTGGACCTAGGGTCCCCTTCCTATCTTTTGTCGACGACATAATTATTTTTACAAGAGGCAGTGTTGCCGCGGGACAGAAAGTTAGGGATATAATTGATTCATACTGTAAAGTTTCTGGACAAAAAGTCAATTATCATAAATCTAGCTTCCAAGCCACAAAAGGCATTTCGAACTCTAGGATCTCAGAACTTAGCAGTTGCTTAAGTATTACACATGAAAACTCATTAGAAAAATACTTTGGATGTTCGATTATTAACGGCAGAGTAAAGAAACACAGTTTTGAAGACATCATATGTAAATCTAAAGAGCAACTAAGTAAATGACGAGCTAATGCTTTATCACAACAGGGACGTGCAATCCTCATTAATACAAACTTATCGGCCAAACCGTTGTATACAATGCATAACTTTTTGCAATGTTCTAAAAGGCGTTAGGCGGCCGCTAGGCGGCGGATGGCCGCCTAGTGCCTAGGCGGCTAGACGGGTGTCTAGGTGGCGCCTAGGCGGACTTAGAACAAACTTGATTATTTTCTTATATTTTGACAAATAACACTTGTCAATAATTCATATAATGTAATAATAATCCATAATATCACTCATAAACCCAAATTTGTAGTAGTTAACTAACACTAAAGTAAATAAACGCAAAATTACATGTCTGACTAACAACTCTAAACCTCATAAAATCTAAAACTATAAGTTCGACTGAAAAGCAAATGCATCCCGTCATGGGGGATTAAAAAACCCTAAGCCAACTAATCATATGCTTAGAAGTTCAAATTGAATAATCGTTGGACTAGGCGGTGCCTAGGCGGGCCCAGGCAGCGCCTAGGCGAGACCAGGCGGGCCAAGGCGGCGCCTAGGCGGAACTAGGCGATTTCTGGACAAATTTCCGCCTAGAGGTCCGCCTAGGCTTAAAAACTCCTAGGTCCCGTGCCGCCTAGCGCCTAGGCGGCGCCCAGACGCGATTTTTAGAACACTGACTTTTTGTTACCCTCATCAATACATAAAGAGCTTGACTAGATAAACATAATGTTCTTTTGGAATAAAGATCTACAACACCGCCCGCTTATTAGCTGGGATAAGATTTCCAGACCGAAAAAATATGGGGGAATCGGGCTTAGGAAATCGAAAGAGATGAATGAAGCCCTTCAAATGAAACTACTTTGGAAAATATTAGCTGAACCAGAAAATGTCTGGGTGTCTCTCATTAAACACAAGTATCTTCGTTCAACTAACATCCTTGAATATGTGAAAAGTGGAGATTCTTCATGGCAATGGGCCAAACTGACAACTCTTATAGATAAATTTAAGACTGGCCTTATTTGGTCAGTAGAAAATGGTTCATTTATCAAATTTTGGACGGATAATTGGATTACAACAAGCTCTCTGCTATCTAGGGGTGATTGCCCCCAAATTAACAACATAGAAGAAACTGTCAGTGACTATATTTTAGGTGGTAGATGGTGGACGGAAAAACTTAGCAATACATTACCAAATGACGTAGTCAAAGAAATCCTGGACATTCCACTTCCTGTTTCCCCCTTTGAGGATCGCTTATACTGGTGGCCTGATAGGGCTGGTTGGTTCACCACGTCAAGTGCATATAAGTTAATCACAGCTCAATCCTCACTGAACATAGACAATAACGCCTGGATATGGAATCTGGATATTCCACCTAAGATCAAACATTTTCTATGAAAATTTTGTCAGAACGGCCTCCCTACTGCCTCTAGGCTGGCTCAACGTGGGACTTCTGTTCATTCCACCTGTCAACTGTGCAGTTGAAGATGACGTTCACTTCTTACTAGAATGCCCATATGTGCGCCCTCTCTTTCACTTACCTACACACGTTAACTCAACTATATCTAGTATGATAAATCATTCACGGGAAATAAAACCTATCTTTTCATTCATCGGAAACAAGCTTACATCCGTTGCCAAGGTGGAGCTTGCCTTTTCTTGGTGGACGGCTTGGTACATTCGAAACCAATTTGTTTTTAGACAGGTTCCCATAACTCATAGAGAAAGTTCATTACGTATCATTAAAACCCATAAGGAAAATTGGAGTAAAACAGCTCACTTTGAGTATAGCTTGGATGAGGACTTCCCCTTACGCACCCGAAGCTCCAAGCATCCGAGGACGAAAAGAAAGCATGATAACATTACTTGGCGAAAACCCCCTAAGGATACTTTCAAATTAAAATTTGATGGATCCACAATTTCAAACAATTATAGCTCGGCTAGAGCCGTAATCCGGGACTGGGAAGGACATCCGATACACATCTGTTATAAAAAACTTGGCAAACAAAGTCCTTTGAAAGCCGAAGCGCTTGTTTTTAAACTGGAAATCCAAAAGGCTCTACAACTCCGTATCAATAAACTCCACATTGAAGGTGACTCCATGATAATCATAAACCACCTAAATAAAAGATCTACCTGTCCTTGGGAAATCGAACTGATCAGATGTTAAATTTCTACTATCGACTTTGAAAGAAGTTTCCTTCTTTCATTTTCCCCGATTAGGCAATAAAGTGGTTGATAAGGTTGCACACCTTTGCCACTCTGCCTGAGGTGTTGATATTAACAATGATTCTGGTCTTCTAGACCTCATCCGTAAGGATGCCATCGGGTAGAGCTCGCTCGCCCGAATTCTTTTCTAATCAAAAAAAAAAAAAAAAAAGAAAGATAACCAATCCTGCACCCCTGAGTTTCAAACGGTGGCATGGGTACTACAATACAATACTACTTAAAGAAATTAGGGCCCGTTTGGAAAGGGTATATAGATATAGGATATAGGCTATGGGTATAAGATATAGATATCAATCTATGGGTATTGGGTATGAGATTGATATCTGAAGTGCGGAATAGGCAGATAAAAGGCTAACAAGTACTCTAGAAAGGGAGGAAGAAAGAGTATGCAAATTTTTCGCAAATGCTGAAAACTGTAAGACCTTACCGGCCAGAGATAAGACCTTACCAGCCAGAGGTAAGACCTTATCTGTAAAACAGTAGCAAGTTAAGCACGAAAATGAATAGCAAACAAAGCAAGCAAAAACAATAAGGATAAAGCGCAGAAAGTAAAGCACACGATACTTGTTAACGAGGTTCGGCACAACCGCCTATGTCCCCGCCTAGGGTTATCCAACCCGTAGGATTCAACAACTTTATTTCACTTTATCTTATGAGCCCTAGATACAACCTCTAGAAGACTTACCCACTTCTAGACTACCTTACTATCTAGCAACCCAAGCACACCAGTGAAACAAAGTCCTACCGATACCGAAGTATCTATACGTTTGGGTAGAGATGTACCCTTAGTATAACCTAAATGAATTGTACGATAAAGCTCAATGTAAACCTCACAAACTCTCAAAGAAATAAAACAATTAAACCAATGGAGAGATGCGAGATCGATCGGTTGAAGAAGACTTGATTGTAGTGGAAGTTGAGCGCTTGTCGTCGTCTGTATTTTTTATGCAATCATCCTCTTCTCCTTTATATAGATCAGTACATTCAATTTCAAAAATTAAACGTCTGACTTTTTCTCCAGGTTTGTTGAGATCCGTTGAGCCGCATTCTCCTGGAGAAATCTTCGGTCTTGTTTGAACCACATTCCAGAACCTTCATATTGGGATGTATTGGAATCTTCTGTGAATGAAGCGTTGAAAGAGATCCCTGGAAAATCTCAACCAAAAGCAAACAAATATATGGATAGAAAAATATATAATTTAACAACACTATCCAATCATCAAGTCCGAAACAACATACAAGGCCCACAATCAAATACTTTTACATGGACCCAATAATGTACTAGATCTAGTAAAATAGGCCCAATAGAAATTAGGCCCAAAACCAATTCTTCCATATAGATCCAATAATATATTGGGTCTTAGTAAAATAGGCCCAATTAGAAATTAGGCCCAATTGAGACTCCAAATTCCAGCAATTCCGAATCATGTGTAGCCCAATGGTAAGACCTTACCAAAGTCTGGAAACCCGAGTTTTGGCTTTCATCAACCAAGGCTTTAATCAATATTAATTCGGTCTTATCATCAAGATAGACTCAACAATATCTATACCTTGAAACTGCTCTCAAGACCTTGAGATGTTAATAGACAGCATTACTCCCCCTACGATAATGCTTCCCAAGAGAAATTGTTCCAATCCATTTATGCTCTTTGATCTTGGTGATTTCCTGCAAAACGAACAAACATCAACCTTTCCGGCTAGACCCATGCACAAATTTAGATTCATAATTAGGATAGACCATGTTTGGTGGTCTTGTCCCTTTAGGAACCCAAATTTGTCTTATCCGTTCATTTAAACGTACAGGAAAGGTATTTCTAATGATGTAAGGGTCTTTTCTTCTATATGGACAAGTTTCCTTTACATGACCTTTTTTGCAACAAAAGAAACAAGTAGGAGATCGCCAACTTCCTTTCGCCTTAACGAATGTGGTAGTAGGTTTTACAGGAAAATTCCTGTTGTAACCTATACCACATCGGTTCAAGGAAAGTTGTTGTTCTTCAAGCATCTTGTCGAGAGTGGCTTTGGATCTAGTGAATTGCAACAGGGCTGTTTGTTGATCTTGACATTTTTCAGATAATTTCACTTTCTCAATCTCAAGGTCATTGTTATGCGCCTTAAGAGAGGAGAGGTTTGCCTTAAGTTCGGAATTTTCCGATCGTAAGGTCTTACCCTCAGTGATAAGATCTGAATTTTGACTGTCAAGATCTTGCAGTTTCTGCGACAGCTTCCTTATGCACACTTCTTGATCCTTTACCTTCTCTTTCAAGGTGCTGATTTCTTTGCTGCAATTTTCCTCATTAGAAATCATATTTTTCAAAAATTCCGAGAGAACATCAATAGGACTAGATATAAGATTTCTTACAATACCATCTAGATGTTGATCGTCTTGGTCTGCCATCAAGCAAAGATTTACCGGATCTTTTTCCCAATCCGATTCACTTGCAGAGTCCGAATCGTCTTTCTTTCGATCACTCTTCTTTTGCTTGTTCTTCTTCTTTTGAGGACACTCCTTCATCAAATGATCTGTTTCACCACATTCATAGCATGTAAGAATTTTTGCCTTTTTATTAAGGTTAGAAGACTTAACTTTATGCTTTGATGATCTTGGATATTCCCGGTTTGAGAATTGATTCTTCATCTTTAGAATCTGAGAAAGTCCCCTTGTGATCAAGTCGAAGGGATCTTCCTCATCATCACTATCGTCGTCCTCTGATGGCACATCCTCCTTGATTTTAAGCGCCATATTCTTTATACTGGAGGATGGTTGACCATCCTCTTCGTTGAGAACCATCTCATGCGTGATAAGCTTTCCAAGAAGGTCATCCAACGCTAGAGTTGTAAGGTCTTGCGCTTCTTCTATGGCGGTCACCTTAGGACCCCATTTAGATTTGGGAAGGCATCGGAGTATCTTTCTAACTTTCTCTTCGTTCTCGAAAGTTTTTCCCAATGAGTCAAGATTGTTAATGATCTCCGTAAAACGAGTGAACATTGCTTTAACCGACTCATCTTGGTTCATCTTAAACAATTCATATTGTCTAAGAAAGATACTGATTTTGGTCTCTTTGACCTGGCTAGTCCCTTCATAGGTGACTACCAACTTATCCCAAGTTTCTTTTGCAGTCTTGCAAGAGGAGATGCGGTTAAATTCGTCGGTACTCAACCCACAATACAATGCGTGGATGGCTTTGAAATTCTTATTCGTGCTCTCAAAATCTTGCTGAGTGTATTCTTCTTCAGGCTTGTCCACACTCGTGCCGTTGGGACCTTTCTTCTTGGGTATATTAGGCCCTCGTGTAATAATACGCCAGAGCTCTAGATCCTGATCAATGATAAACATTTGCATCAAGGATTTCCAATGTATGAAGTTGTCCCCAACAAAGAGTGGAGGACGGATGACTGATCTTCCTTGACCGAAGTCGCCTTGACCTTCGCCTGCCATGGTTAGTACTCACAGATAGTAATATCCAAATACGTGAGCTAGGCTCTGATACCAATTGAAGTGCGAAATAGGCAGATAAAAGGCTAACAAGTACTCTAGAAAGGGAGGAAGAAAGAGTATGCAAATTTTTCGCAAATGCTGAAAACTGTAAGACCTTACCGGCCAGAGGTAAGACCTTACCTGCCAGAGGTAAGACCATATCTGTAAAACAGTAGCAAGTTAAGCACGAAAATGAATAGCAAACAAAGCAAGCAAAAACAATAAGGATAAAGCGCAGAAAGTAAAGCACACGATACTTGTTAACGAGGTTCGGCACAACCGCCTACGTCCCCGCCTAGGGTTATCCAACCCGTAGGATTCAACAACTTTATTTCACTTTATCTTATGAGCCCTAGATACAACCTCTAGAAGACTTACCCACTTCTAGACTACCTTACTATCTAGCAACCCAAGCACACCAGTGAAACAAAGTCCTACCGATACCGAAGTATCTATACGTTTGGGTAGAGATGTACCCTTAGTATAACCTAAATGAATTGTACGATAAAGCTCAATGTAAACCTCACAAACTCTCAAAGAAATAAAACAATTAAACCAATGGAGAGATGCGAGATCGATCGGTTGAAGAAGACTTGATTGCAGTGGAAGTTGAGCGCTTGTCGTCGTCTGTATTTTTTATGCAATCATCCTCTTCTCCTTTATATAGATCAGTACATTCAATTTCAAAAATTAAACGTCTGACTTTTTCTCCAGGTTTGTTGAGATCCGTTGAGCCGCATTCTCCTGGAGAAATCTTCGGTCTTGTTTGAACCACATTCCAGAACCTTCATATTGGGATATATTGGAATCTTCTGTGAATGAAGCGTTGAAAGAGATCCCTGGAAAATCTCAACCAAAAGCAAACAAATATATGGATAGAAAAATATATAATTTAACAACACTATCCAATCATCAAGTCCGAAACAACATACAAGGCCCACAATCAAATACTTTTACATGGACCCAATAATGTACTAGATCTAGTAAAATAGGCCCAATAGAAATTAGGCCCAAAACCAATTCTTCCATATAGATCCAATAATATATTGGGTCTTAGTAAAATAGGCCCAATTAGAAATTAGGCCCAATTGAGACTCCAAATTCCAGCAATTCCGAATCATGTGTAGCCCAATGGTAAGACCTTACCAAAGTCTGGAAACCCGAGTTTTGGCTTTCATCAACCAAGGCTTTAATCAATATTAATTCGGTCTTATCATCAAGATAGACTCAACAATATCTATATCTTATATTTACTGTTTGGAAAGCGTATATAGATATCAAAATTAAAAAAAAATAATAATAAAAATGAAATGTTCAAAACTCTTCGATCTCCAATTTTTCTCTTCGGTCGTCTACCTCAATTCCCCCATTTTTGCTCTCAATTTTGCTTCAATCGTCCTCAGACATAGCTAATTTGAAAGCTCAATCAGACATGGTGGGCACCGAAGATGAGGATCGAACCCAATTTTTCCTTCCATGCCAGTTGAAGATAAATGTGATTCCCCATGTTCTTCAGCTTCCGTTGCACATACCTATTCCTCTTTCAAGTGAACAAGTATCCTATTTCTATTTCTCATGTCACTGCAAAAAACTTGCAATTTTTCAATCCCTTTATCAAACAAAAAGGGGGAAATTTGGGCTTCTTGACTATGGGATTTTACGGCCGTAGTTGACCTTGAAGGTATTTATGTCATACCCTTAGGGTTCGAAAATTCCTCAATTTAAAAAAAAATCGAACAGATGCAAAGAAACAAAATTTCGAACAGATGCAAGTGACGATGAATTCGAAAATTTTCGAGTAGAAATGTGAAGAAATGCAAAGCAAATAGTTTGAAGAGATGCAATAAGAAAAATAGAGAAGAGGAGGAGAAGAAGTAGGTTTGCTCTCTGTGCTATAGCCCCAATTTTTTGGGATATCCAAAAGTGAAGAAAGCTGTAGAATTAACATATGGGGATATATGATTGATATCTATATACCAATTTGAAGAAATATACCAAACAGTGTATATAGATATTGGGTCTTCTATACCCATAGTCTATATCTATATACCCATAGCCTATATCTAGGAATGACTCACTGGAAAAGACTTACCGATAGTACCACCAAAGGTCCACAATTCAAACTCTGGATATGACCGCTACAAATTCAAGGAATGACTGAATACATATTCATTTTCAATTTTTCCGAGGCTCAGATGTAGCAACTATTTTAAGTTAGTGAAACATGTTAACAGTGAGAATTTGAGATTTTCTACTGGCACTGCATCCCCCAAATTTTACTACTCCCTCCGTCTCAAATTAAATATTGTTTTACTCTTCGGCACGCTTTTTAAGGATTAAAAAACTCTATAAAATATTATTTTTTTAATTAATTTTTTAATATAATTTGATACTTAGTAGTAATAAGTACTCCCTCCGTTTGTATATAAATGACGTTTTAGCAATATACACACAAATTAAGAAATGAAAATTCTGATCCAAAATTGGTACGGCTGTAGAGACATGATTACACTTAATTAATGCTAGAAATCCCATCTTGAGCTTTCAACTTCAAATGGGGGAAAATTCTGGCTCAAGATTGGCCAAACGTCTGCACCTTTTCATTATTACAGTTAATTAATGTTACAACCTCTCTCCATCTTTCAACTCAAAATTA
Organism: Persicaria tinctoria; assembly: GCA_037127255.1. Classification (NCBI taxonomy): domain Eukaryota; kingdom Viridiplantae; phylum Streptophyta; class Magnoliopsida; order Caryophyllales; family Polygonaceae; genus Persicaria; species Persicaria tinctoria. The sequence goes on along the minus strand of JBANSL010000004.1, from coordinate 21,431,027 downwards.
GGGAGTACTCTACTTAATTACTCCGTAGAAAGAAGAGCTTGAAAAGGGCAGAACGTCAATTAATTAGATAAACCAATAAAACCTTAAAACGTCATTTATATACAAACGGAGGGAGTATAACATTATATAAAAAAAATTAGTTAAAATAACAATATTTTATATAGTTTTTCGCTTCTTGAAAACCATGCCAAAAAAGATAAACGACAATTAATATAAGACGGACGGAGTAGATTTCAGGAATATTTAACAACAACAACAACAAAAAAGAGAATAGATGAAACGCGAAAAATGAAGAAAGACAAGGGCAGCAGAATCGGTGCCTCGAGATTACGCAAACAAATCAGTCCACCGTTGATGAAAACAATAAATTAAGGCTGTGGCGGAAACCTCACGAATTCCTAACTGCAGCAATTAGCAAACATAATTGTAATCCCCAGGAAAAAAATAGGATAATAGAAGATGCAACAGCGCGGTAAATCGAAACGATAAGTGGATAAACAACCTAATACTCCGTACTATATTACTATGAGATGGAGGCCGCGCCAGGACAACTTTGTCATCCACTAGGGTTCCGCCGAGAGAGGGAAAAAAGGAGGGGCGTGCAAAAAAATCCGACACGACTGACCTGACACGAAAACACGGCGATACGACACGAAAAAATACGAACCGAAAATGACACGACACGAAAATGACACGAACCGGTAAAACACGAAAATAAACGGTTCGTGTTCGGATCGGGCAAATCCCGTTGTCGGATACGACACGAACCGTTTATTTTTAAAAAAAAATTAAATATATAATTTTTATAGGATTAGTATAATATATTCTTTAAAAAATATCAATGTTCAACTTGCCCAGGTGGTAAACTGGCGGGCACGTATCCAAGTGGTTCGGGGTTCGATTCCGCGTTAAAAATGCTCCTCATTTTGAATTTTTTGCATTAATGGCAATAAAGTGAAAGATGAAACATAATTAATATCCAATCTGGACATAAATGGGCGCTTGCCCAGTTAGTTGGTAGTAGTGAATGGAGGTGTTGGACGCAATTGTGGGATGGTCAGGGTTTGATTCACCATCACCTCCACTTTAAAAATAAATTTTATTAAATAAAATAAAAAAAAGAAATTGAATTTAATTTATATCGGGTATCCGACACGACACGAATATATTCTTACCGGTTCGTATTCGGATCGGCAATTTGGACCAATTTCTTACCGGGTACCCGACACGATTAACCGTGTCGTGTCGAGTACCCGGTTATGAACACCCCTAGAAAAAAGGCAGACGATAAAGGAGGGAGCAGCGCCGGCTACAACTTCATTTTACGAAACGCATGTAGTACGGAGTATATTTTATATTTAATGGAGCTTTGATTGAAGTGCCAACCTGAAATCCTATGGGCCAAATGGGCCCTTGTGAAACATAAGGCCCAAGTATCGGGATGTCCATTTATATATCTCAACATACGTCGTATATTAAGCCTTCGCCTATTTGCTTGATGCTTTGTTGACTATATAGCCATTAGCCAAGCAAGCTCGCATTCTTATTTTTGGTGATAAATTGCGTCTTAGACTCTTAGTGATGTTTTATATGTAACGTCACGCTAGTAGTTTACACATAAGTTGAGCAAGGTTCATCACAAAATCAATTGCAAATTGGATAAATAACACAACGTTATATATTAATACTTATTATGTTTAACTTTCGATATGAGAATCTCTTTTCGGATCTTTTACCATCTCTCAATTAACAAGCACCTACACGTGCAATTAGTAATAGGAGTAGTCTATCAACGTATGTAATAAGGCTTGTTATACTAAAAAATTTTGTCTCACACCTCTCAACACACCTCCACATGTGCAACTACGGTCTTTTACCTCTAGTTGAGGCTTGGACACATGGGATGTTCAACCTTATATAACTACCACTATAATATATACAATATTTTTTTGTTTAAAAAAATATATATTAACACCCATTCAACTAATTATAATTTCTTCCAATATTCATTAATTTTCTCTTAAATGATCATGTCAAAATAGAGTCATTAAGGAACATGCAGTATTCTAACGTAGACCGTCTGGTGTTTGGACAACCAGCCTAGTTAGCATCCAAGTAAGCAACCATGGATAAAAGGGAAGCTAATGGGATATAATGATAGTGAGGCCAAAAGTAGCATTACCATGAGAGAAATAAGCCATATTTGTCTTGGCAACAATCTCCTTTGCAGATTTCTCATATGAGTGAAATAAGACATACCCATATCAATCAGGATTTGGGACTCCCAATAAGAAACTGAGAGGCTCGAGATTAGTCATAGCAAACTTCTTGTTGAGTTGGTTAGTAATGGCGACTCAAAGAGTCTCTATAGATGTCATAAGTATGATGTCATCCAGTGCCAACTTCAATTGCTATAATTTTTTTCTTTCAAAGAGTCTCTGTAGATGTAATGACGAAATTTTTGTTTCGGAAAAAAAATCTCGGTATATATAATAAAGATTTTTTTTAAAAATATATATTGAAAGACAACCATAAATATTGATATAAATATGATCTTTTATTACAAAAATTCATAACAAACAACAACAACAACAACAAGTGCAGTATATCCCGCTCAGAGCAGAGTTTAGGGGGTCGAGTTGTACGCACCCTTGCCCCGACTAGGTTGATAGGGTGTTTCCTAGTGATCCATGACATGACATCAAAGACGGACACGACTCCACAGAAACGTACAAAGGTATAAGGAAAAAAGATAACACACTCTAGAAACTCTAATTTGAAAAATAAAAATAAAACAAGAATAAAGATGAAAAAGATACACGTAAGAAAGTTGTGATAGAAGGGAAGCATGATGTGGGAAACGCATGATTAAAACTTTTTTTAAAATATTGAAAGAAAATTATAAATCTTTTAAATAATGTTTCATTTGTAAGGAAGACAGACGGAACTGCAGAGATTGTAAAATGATCCCCTTTGGGGGTCTCTCCACGCCCTATCATCTTTTGGCCTTGGACCTTATGGTGCATGGTCGATTTCGTAAGAAAAAGCATATCCAGTCCACGAAAATCACGTGGTGGCGCCTCTCAGAATCTACTGGGTCTGTTTTCAAAGAGAAGGTGTGGCAGGCTGCTGAACAGGAGGGGATTAGTGAGTTGTAGGGCAGTGCTGACACGATGTGGAGCCGTTTGGCTGGTTGTATTCGCAGAGTTGGCCGGGAGGTGTTGGGTGTGTCTAAAGGCGGTCAAGGGCCCAATCGGGGCGCAGATTGGTGGAGTGATGATGTGAAGGGAAAAGTGAGGGAGAAGCAAGTAGCGTTTCGCAAGTGGCTACACAGAGGCCCTGGAGAAGAGAGTATAGAGCTAAGGTTCAGGTACAATGTGGCAAAGAGTGAGGCCAAGTGAGCAGTAGCTAAGGCGAAAGACAAGTCCTTTGATTGTTTGTACAAGGCCTTAGATCAGAAGGGAGGGGAGCAGGTTCTCTACCGTTTGGCTCGTTAGAGAGAGAGATTGAGCAGAGATATAGACAGCATCAGATGTATCAAAGATGAGAGTGCCCAAGTGTTGGTTGAAGATCAACAGATCAAGGAGAGATGATAGAGATACTTCTCAGAATTACTTAATGAGGATTTCCTCCCCTCCGAGTAGAGTCTCAGGTTCGCAGAGCGTATTGACTTTGGCTTCCACCGTCGCATCACTATTGAGGAGGTTAAAGGAGCTTTATGTAGGTCAAAGAACAACAGAGCTTCTGGTCTAGATGATATCCCGGGGGAAGTTTGGAAATGGTTAGGGGCTAAAGGTTTGATTTGGCTAACTTCGCTTTTCAATGCCATCTTAAGTTCGGGTAAAATGCCAGCAGAATGGAGACTTAGTAAATTGGTGTTGGTCTACAAAAACAAGGGTGATGTCCAGTGTTGCAGCAACTACAGAGGAATCAAGCTTTTGAGTCACACGATGAAATTATGGGAAAGAGTTTTAGAGGTAAGACTTATGAAGTTGGTGCAGGTCTCTGAGAACCAATTTGGCTTCATGCCTGATAGATATGCTATGGAAGCTATCCACTTGCTCAGGCGTTTGATCGAGATGCACAGAGATAGGAGAAATGATTTGCATATGGCATTCATCGATATAGACAAGGCATATGACAAAGTTTGGAGAGACTTGGTTTGGAGTTGCCTGGTTGAGTAAGGAGTGCCTGGGACGTATATCAGAGTTATCAGAGATATGTATGAGGGTTCTTTGACTAGTGTTAGATCGCCGTGTGGAGATTCTGAGTACTTCCATGTTCGGGTGGGGCTTCATCACGCTTCAGCTCTCATTCCGTTTCTTTCCACTCTTGTCATGGATTGTCTGTCTGCCCCACTCCAAGAAGAGATCCCATGGTGTATGTTGTTTGCAGATGACATTGTGCTTGTGGACAACTCAAGAGCGGGTTTGGCTCGCATGCTTGAAAACTGGAGGGTGGTGCTAGAGTCCCAGGGTCTCAGATTGAGTAGGACCAAGACCGAGTATGTTCGGTTTAGCTTTGGAGAGGGGTATGATCAGGGATCCACAGTTGCTTTGGGGGAGGTTACAGTCCTCAAGAAGGAGTTTTTCAAGTACTTGGGTTCGTACGTTTAGAGTGATGGGGGTATTGATAGAGATATCGAGAATCGAGTTCAGACTGGGTGGCTAAGATGGAGAAGAGCGTCGGGGGTGCTTTGTGACAAAAAAGTCCCAGCTAAACTGAAGGGAAAATTTTATAAAGCGGTTGTTAGACCGACCTTGTTGTATGACTCGAAGTGTTGGCCTATTACTAAAGTGCAAGAAGAGAAGATGTCAGTTGCAGAGATGAGAATGTTGAGATGGATGACGGGGCACACGAGACTCAACAGAATCCGAAATGCTGACATCAGGAGAGAGGTTAGAGTTGCGAGTATTGTGGATAAATTGCGTGAGTCCAGATTACGTTGGTTTGGGCACGTCAGTAGGAGATCCGCTTCGGCTCCGGTTCGGAGTTGTGAATTTCTAAATTTAGAAGATTTCCGTGGGGGGGAGAGGTAGATCTAAGAAGAGCTGGTTGGAGGTTATCAGACACGATCTCAATCTGCTGAACCTTTCGGAGGATATGACTTCGGACAGAGACCACTGGAGAAGGAGCATCCGAGCTGCTGGTGTCTAGCGTCTTATGTTATGGTTTTTATTAGAGTTCGGTCCTCGTGCCATTGTTTACTTTCATGCTTCTTCCCTGTCCCTCCCCCTTCTTATTCCCTGCTCTCTCTGCTCCCTTCTCTGAGTCCTATTACTATATATGTGGTTCTATTGTCCTATTGTTCTGGGACTATCGGAAACACTCTCCCGACTTGTTCGGGGTACGAGTGCATACATCTTGGCCCCCCAGACCCCGCTTTATTGCGGGATTAACTGGGTTGTTGTTGTTATTGTTTGTAAATGGAAAAAAATTGATAGGATTGAAAGTGTGACAAAAAAACTCATAAATTGTGATTTAAATATGACATTGATAGTAAAAAAAATTCATATGAATAAAAATTAGAAGAATTTTTTAAATATATGTGTAACATAATGAATAATCTTATGAAAATAAAATATATATATATATATAATTTGATTTAAACATGACATTTATAATATGGAAGATTTGATAGGAATAAAAAGTAGTGCAAAAAGGCAAGCAATTAGGTTTGAACTCATGATCTTTCCCTTCCCCTTTTTACCAACAAACAGTAGTGCAAAAAGGGAAACATGGCATTATAGAGATTAACTCTCTTCCTCCAAATTTAGAGATTTTTTTCATCTCTCATTCAATTTCTCTATTTTACAAATGGGTTTACGAAAACTGTTGGGGTGAAAAAATGACTTTTTGCTCTATAACTTTCCCTTTTCTCTATTTTAGAGATTTGTTGAGCTTGCTCTAACTTATTAATTTTCTTTTTTTTAAAAAATACAACCTATCTCTTTCATCGGGGGGGAGGCACAGAGAAGAGGCAATAAGATAACACAATCACATAATGAAAATCATTCCGACTGAACAACATGAAAAGTCCATTTATCACTATGAATAATGTCAAAACGAGCAAACAGAGAACTAATGAAATCAATTCAAAAGATAACATGCATAAATTTTAGTTCTTATTTAAATATTAATTTTAAATGCAAAACCAATTCATTATATCACCAACTTTAATTCTATCATCATCTACCATGCATGTATCACTACACCCCAAAGTACAAACCATCAAAATTGTGAGATTTCGAGAATCCCGAGCCGGGTCGTGTCAAATCGGGAGTCGTGTCGGGTTTATTTTATTTTTGTTTATAAGGTCGGGATCCACCACTTTACACAAAAGCTTAAGCCAATGTGTAGGGGCTTCACCCACCCTTATATTTTGGTTTTGCCCCCTCAAGTGCAACCCGCCTGGATCGGGTTGACACTTGAACAATTCTTCTTTTTTTTTTCTTTCTTTCCGAGTCGAGACTCTCAATCTCTTTATAGCTCGCCCGGTTTTTTACGACGGGATTCGACATCTCAATCTCTTTTAGCCTACCCCGAAGCCAGGAAAACCGACCCGACTCGGACCTGCTCTGATACCATGTGAGATTTCGAGAATCCCGAGCCGGGTCGTGTCAAATCGGGAGTCGTGTCGGGTTTATTTTATTTTTGTTTATAAGGTCGGGATCCACCACTTTACACAAAAGCTTAAGCCAATGTGTAGGGGCTTCACCCACCCTTATATTTTGGTTTTGTTATATCCTCAACCACCGATGTGGGAGGGATTCTTTTTATTCCCAACAAAAATATCCCCAAAATGTTCACCGTAACAATAAAATTAAAGTTGCATGCATGATGTTTTTTAAAATCAGTAGTAACCAAGCAGTGTGGAATGTGGATTGTGAAGGTGTGTTGATGTTGATCATCAAACACTTACTACGCGACAAGATGCTTGTGAAGTAAGGGTGTTTAAACATTTTTTTTGGGGTCATGTATAGTATAGTAAGGGTGTTAAACATTGATCACTGCATTATTTCGTGCATTAGGCAATAGAACATGCAAGTAATTAAATATATACACCCCAAATCAAAATGTGAGGCGTAGATTTAGCGTTACTGCAGCACTAGACGCAAATTAACCACTTGAGCTAAAGTTCATCAATGAAAAATAACAAATGAAATGGATGGAGTAAAGATTAAGCAAGAAACGATTGTATTGCAACCACAGGCGGATCCTCTTTAGGGCCAGAGGTGACAGTCGTCCCCCAATCAAAAATAAAATTTAACATACATATTCCTCTCGTCGATAGCTTCGATTTGATATATTATAAGCTCAGATCCGATATCTGAGCAAAAAGTTATAAACATTTAAATTTTCAGGACTGAACATATGTAAATTATTTCTTATATCAATTACCAAACTGATATACTTTATCGTAATTATCCTTTGTTAAACTTCATGCATTAATAATATAATTATACCCAAAAACTTCAAATTAGGAGGTTATATTGAAATATTTGAAAACAATTAAATAAAACATGCACAGTTTATGTTTTTATTCTAGTTACATATCCGGATGATTTTTCGGAAAAGAACATGAATTTTTTTTTTATGGTAATATTCCGCCCCCTCAATCAACCGTCTCAGGATCCGCCACTGATTGCAACCTCATGCGTCATCACACTAGCCCGCCCTATGGAGTATGGATGATCAAGCAAGAAACGAGATTGTAACAAATTGCCATAAATGGAAACAAATAGGCATATTACTGAAGTCCGTTGGGACTCGAGATCGGGGGGTCGTGTGCACGCGTGCGCCTACGCACTAATAGCCTAGCACATAAGCCGAGCGGGGTCCATCCTAAAACCAATTGGCGTTAGGTGGGGTAACCCACTAGGTTATATACTAAGGCTTCTTTGTTCAAACTATCGATGTGGGACTCTTTTTGGTCTCTTCACATCTCATTCTCTCAACACGCCCCCGCAAGTGCAACTAGGGTCGTTTTTCGCCTCTAGTTGACACTTGGACATTGGGTCTAGCATCTCATTCTCTTTTTAGCTAGCCCAGGATCGAGAGTCGGGCCGTTTGGCTTTTCCGCTCTGATACCATACTGAAGTCCGTTGGGACTCGAGATCGGGGGGTCGTGTGCACGCGTGCGCCTACGCACTAATAGCCTAGCACATAAGCCGAGCGGGGTCCATCCTAAAACCAATTGGCGTTAGGTGGGGTAACCCACTAGGTTATATACTAAGGCTTCTTTGTTCAAACTATCGATGTGGGACTCTTTTTGGTCTCTTCACATCTCATTCTCTCAACACATATTTATTTGCGTGAAACCAGGAGGAAACAAATTAAAAAGACGGGAGGTTACGGAAGCAAAAGCACGAAAATCACCCAAACTCAGGAATACAAACAAAGGTGCCGCCGGGATAACGCATCACACTTGCCTTTGCTCATCACTCCATAATCTCCATTCCATTCAAGTCGGCGGTTTCACATTTTTCATTGCTAAGGCGACGCATAGACGGGATGCATCCGTCTCGGAGGGAGGGCCAGTCTGTCCTTAAATACAAAGGATCGGAGGCATATTACCAACAACAATTCTTTCCTTTGTATTGTGATAGAGCTTATGAAGATGATATATGGCTGTACTGCTGTCAGCTTCACTCGATCTAGAGCTACTCATTCGTCGGGGCTTCTCCTCTTCGTCAATCTTGTCACATTATTATTAGCCTACAGCGTTGCGAAAGCTAATGGAGGAGGCGTTCCTGCCATGTTCATCTTCGGAGACTCTTTGGTCGATGCCGGTAATAACAACTTCCTCAATTCCATCGCTAAGGCAAACTACTGGCCCTATGGATGTGATTTCAAAGCCGGCACCACCGGTAGATTTTGCAATGGCAACACTGTTGCTGATATTTTAGGTCTGTTGATTCTTATGCTTTAACTATTTCATTCCATCATACATTTTTTCGATTTGAGATTCAAATCTAATTGGTTTGGTGTCTAAATTAATTAATTTGTAGGAGAGCTGCTGGGGTTACCATATCTTCCAGCATTCGCAGATCCTTCAACCACTGGAGACAAAATTCTTAGAGGAGTCAACTATGCTTCAGCTGCAGGAGGCATTCTTGATGAAACCGGAAGACATTGGGTAATATTAATATACCGTCTCTTATATGGTTTTTCGATTTTGGTATCGGTTTGAGATTATGAATTCAATCTTTCGAGTTGGATGCATGTACAGGGGGATCGGTACAGCCTGAATGGCCAGGTAGTAAGCTTCGAGAGGACCTTGGATCAGCTAAGAAGCATGGCTCAATCCAAGGCAATAAACCTGAGCGAGTATCTCGCTAAATCGATAGTGTTCATGTCATTCGGAAGCAACGACTACATCAACAATTACCTGATGCCTACGCTCTACACGAGCAGCAACAGATATAATCCAGTGCAGTTTGGGAATCTTCTGTTGAATCAATACAGTGAACAGCTATTAGCGCTCTATGGATTGGGATTGAGGAAGTTCTTCATAGCGGGGGTGGGGCCGCTGGGGTGCATCCCGAACCAAAGAGCAACACCACGAGCTCAGCCAGGGAGGTGCGCAGATTCAGTCAATCAGATGCTGGGCACCTTCAACGAGGGCCTCAAGACTCTGGTAGGGCAGCTGAATGGGAACCATCCAGCGGCCATCTTCGTGTATGCAAACACGTATGGAGCGGTTGGGGATGTGCTGAACAACCCGGGGAATTTCGGATTCAGGGTCATAGATAGAGGATGTTGCGGAGTTTCATCTCCTTTGGGACAAGGTCAGATAATGACATGCCTACCGAACCAGGTGCCGTGTCCTAACAGGAATGAGTATGTGTTCTGGGATGCATACCATACTAGCGAGGCTGCCAACACTATTCTTGCTCATCGCGCTTTCTCAGGACCTCCTTCGGATTGCTACCCCATTAATCTCCAGCAGTTGGCTCTTATTTAGCTATCTTTTGCAGCTTCTGCTATATATGTGCTGTGTGTTATGGTTTGGCTATCTTTAAGTTGAAGAACAAATTAAGCAGTTATAAATTATAGTTTAACAACTCCTTTTGCTTCTTTTATATTGCTGGTGAAGAAGTTAACAACGCCAACTTAGAGCAGACAACAGGCTAAACTGTTAAACATAGTAGATTGAGGACAATTGAAATCGGTTTGGTCTTATGTGGGGATGTCATGGGAGAGGATTTTCTGTTGGTAATCCACGACTTGTACGTGTATACAGGGATGTGGTTAAAAGTATCAATAAATCTTTTATAAAAAAGGTTTGAACCTGTCTACTAGTGTTATTTATTTGCTTTTAGGATAACAAAGATACATGTAGATTAGTGCTAGGGAAAATTTTCCACGAAAACCGTACTAACACGTACAAAACGAATCAATTGTCAGAAGTCGGTACGGTAATTGTAATCGAAACGGAAAAGTTGGAATTACCATTACCAACCGATTTACAATTGGTTGGTACGGTAATTACCAACCAACTACTACCAATATACATTTAGGTATTCTTTTAATTATATTTTAATTGTTTTTAGATTACATTAAGTTGGAGTATTTTTTTTTGGGTTATAAGACTTGTTGTTTGTTATTTTTGTTTGTTATTCAAGTTAATAAGTACTTCGTATTTCCTCTTTCTTTTTTATTTGTTATTTTATTTTTGGTAATGGTATTACCTATTAACTTGATTTCTTTTTATATTTGTTATTTTTATAAATTGTTTTTAATCAAGGGAGGAATACTAGCTCGGCTTCGGTTCAGACTAAAACCTAAATTTTATTCGGAAGCTAGTGGACATGTTATTTTAAATATTATCGGGACAATTTAAGTCTTTCTATTGCTTTTGTGCTTAAATGTATGAACAATTTACGTATTTATGTTGTTGCTACTTATAAATTTTAAATTTTATTTAAGTTGTATTGTCTTTGATTATTTGAATGTTTTTTTCACCAACACCCAAAACATGGTAAAATACCATTACCAACCAACTTAATTGGTAACCAATTAAGTTGGTACAACCCCTTCGGTGGTTGGTAATGATTTGGATTTTAGGATTACCAATTGTAATTGGTTGGTACGTGGTAACGACAAAAACTAATTGGTATTGTACCAATTCCACCCCTAATATAGATAACGAGGAATGCATAAGAATAACAGAAAAGTATGTGGATTGCCAGAAGATAGATTTATAGTTGAAGGTAAGGACACATGTCAGGTTTCATGACAAAAGATAATTTGTTGTTGCTGTCAAACAAACTCAAACCAACTCAAAACCAACTCAGATGTGATTTAATTGTCAAATTAGTAACTAGGGGGTGTTTAGAGTGCAAAAGATTCGTCTTTTATCAAAGTGGAATAGTAAAAACAATACTAAAAGAAATTGATGTAGACAATGAAGATAAACAGTTCCACCTACAACTATCTGCTTTATTCTGTTAAATTGATCCTTGTGACTTAATTCCACTTGTTTATTTAGTTTTTCTATGAATGTCCTTTTCTAGTTCTAATTCAGCTACTACTCCAACCAATCATAGAAACCCTTTTCTAGTTTTTCATGAACTCACAATTCGGCAACAAAGCTTCAAATTGCAGGAACGCATAGAGTTTATTTACACATGATGAACAAAACTCTCAAAATAAATATGAATTGTCCTCTTGAATGAATGAAAAACCCTAGCATATGAATCCTTAAATAGACCTAAAACAACCAAATCTAGGGATAGAAGATAGATAAAACTAAATTAGGATAGAGTATTTTGCTTCCGGATAGACTTTATCGCATCTCTTAACGACATCTGTCATGGTCGTGGACAATATTCTCCAGGCTTCATGTTGCCGAGGTTGCAACTAGGCTGCTGCAGTCGCAACACCTGGTCGTAGCCAATCTTCATGTGCTTCCGATAACGTACGTTGCAGATTCTCTTCACCTTTTCTCTTCTTTCTTCATTCCTTTTTCCAGCTTGGTCCTCTCTCTCACTGATCATTCTCCATCCACAGAACTCAGCAAACTCTTTCTGCCGAATCTTTTAAAGTCCTAAGAACATGTAGATTTGACGTGCCCTTAATTTGCCATGTTTTGCATTAACTTGTATATCGATTTATGTACATATTTTATATTTATAGGTTAGAATAATGCAGGAATTGTGTACTTTAATTTATGCTCATTTGCCAATTATGGAGATCTAAACTAGTTCTTAATTGTTTAAATTTTCAGAAATCGAGACGTTTTACCAGTCATTCGAAGAAAAGAAGAAAACTGACAATGGTCGATATCGAGTACACGACGCCAGAAATCGACTTAGCACCTGAGAGCAACACTAAGGAGGTCGATATCGACTACACATAGTCGATATCGAGTGAAGGCTCGGTCGATATCCACTACCGAGGCCGAGAGCGAGTGAGCTGAGAAGACGAGGTCGATATCGACAACACTTGGTCGATATCGAGTGAGCATCAGAAGCCGATTTCAAGCCAATCCGAGTCCAGATTCCGAGTGGGCTTTCTTCCACACCAAGGCACGAGATTCTATCAAGTTGGAAGACCTTTTATCCTACCCCCTTCGTCCAATAATACATGAGTTTTTAGAGGTAAAATTTTGTCCAACAATATATGGGCTTTTATGTTTTCTAGGTAAGAAGTTGTAATGATTTGTATTGGTTTGTGTGTTGTTGACTTTTTAAAATAATTTGATTGGTTAAAATATGTAGTGAGTATTAAAAAATAATAAAATTTATGAAAAAGTTAGTGTAATGATGATGCTTTTTTAAAAGTAAAGTGTTTTATTAAAACTTTATAAAATGCTAAAAACTTATGTATTTTAGGACGGATGGAGTATTTAATACGGAGTAATTCTCTAATACACCAAGGGGGAATTTAATTGTTTTATTTATTTAATTATGAATGTTATATATATATATATAGGGTGAGGTTAAAGTGAAAATGGGGCTTAAGATGAAAAATTTGCTTAAAGTGAAAATTAATAAAACAAGGGACACGCGCAGTTTTTTTTAAAAAAAATTAGGCCCAAGGTTATGTTGATTTATTTTGAAGGGAGAAATAGGCCCAACAAATTAGGCCCAAAAGCCATCTATTCCCTTCTTTTATTTCTTCCATCTGAAACCGAATAGAGAAAGAAATAAGGGGGCCCAGCTGATGTGGAAGTCTAGGTGGAGTAGTGGGGCCCGCAACCTCTTTCTTCTTCCCTTATCTGCTCGAAGGAAAGAAAGGAACAGAGGGATCCTTTCGTGCCCAGAAAACCGAAGGAAGGGAGAGGAAAAGAGGAGGCCGGCGGTGGCGGATCCCGGATTTCGACCACAAAGCCGTCACCCCCACACACATACCTCGCTCCAGTCCTCGCTCCGATCTTCTCCGTCGCCCTCATCCTCGGAATCGTCTCCCTCCGAGTAGCAGTTCCTCCGGAAAATCGAATTCGGGGCCCGATCTCGCCTCCATGGTCTGCACCTCCGTCCAGAGATGATTGATTTTCCTCTGTTTTCTGGTTTAGCTCCGAATCTGTCAAAATCAGACCTCGGATATTAAATGAGAGGAAGCCCTCATCGTCGGGAAGCGGCACCGTTGTGCTGTGCCATCGCCGGATTCATCACCCACTGAAGCGGTACCGTTGTTCCGTTGCCGATCTGCCCCCGACGCGCCACCAGCAGCCATAGACGAGAGAACCTGTGTTGCATCGTTGATCTCCTTTAGTACTGTAGCAACGCACGGGAGGAGGAAGAAGATGCTGAAATTAAAAGAAAACTCCCCATACTTTCATTTCTATGATTATTGCCCTCTTTTAACTGTAAAAATTACAAATTTTAGCCTGTAATTTTTATCGGGTTTAAATTCTATAAGATGCATCTTCAATATTTTAAAGTGCATAAATAATAAATCAAAGTGCACTTAATCATTTTATTTATGCACTTTATAATCTTAAGTGTGCACTTCATAATTTTATTTATGCCCTTTATCATTTTATTCTTACACTTTATCATATTATTTATGCACTTTATAATATTAATTGTGCACATCATAATCTTATTCATGCACTTCATATTATTATTCATACACCATCATTTTATTCTCGCACTTTATAATTTTATTTGCTCAACATAATATTATATTTGCACAACTTAAAGTTATATTCGCACAACATAATATTATATGTGCACAGCGTAACATTATATTATTAGATATGCACAACATAATGTTACATTTGCAAAACATAGTGTTATATTTGCACAATATAATGTTATATTCGCACAACATAATATTATATGTGCACAACGTAACATTATATTATTAGATATGCACAATATAATGTTACATTTGCAAAACATAGTGTTATATTTGCACAACTTAAAGTTATATTTGCACAATACAATGTTATATATGCATTATATCATCTTATTTGTGCACATTATCATTTTATTATTGCACTTTATAATCTTATTCATGCTCTTCATCTTTTTATTCTTGCACTTTATCATTTTATTAATGCATTTTATAATCTTAATTGTGCACTTTATAATCTTATTCATACACTTCATATTATTATTCATACACATTCATTTTATTCTTGCATTTTATCATTTAGTTATGCAATTCATAATCTTAATTTTGCACTTCATACTCTTATTCATGCACTTCATATTATTATTTATACACTTTATCATCTTATTTTTGCACTTTATCAAACTAAAATTGCACATTATATTAGATATGAATTTTGCCCTGCCTAGGTTCCAAGGACGAACCATAGGGTCTCGAAAGCACCTATGATTTTGCACCTTGCAATGCAATAGGCTAAAACAATGGTAAATTATATGAAAGCTTCCTCTAATCCAACCCTTGATATCTTGCCGTTGAAGTGGAAAATTCAACATAAAATCCCTCATTGACAGCTCCATAGCTAGCTCAAACTCTCATTAAAAACATAAGGCTTCGCAAATCATCACCAACATGGATGTAAATGTTCACACAATATGGTGTAACATAGAAATAAAAAAAAACTAAAACACATAACCAACTATCAATGTCTTCATATCAATCCAAACACGAAATCAAGGTATACACCATCTCACGAACCAATCTCTCGAATGGGAGTTTCCTCATCAGAAGCTCTGTGCTCTCTAAGTACTTGCGGATTTCACTGCACATAAAAAACGAGATCAGTTTGGGATGAATTCATTCAATTTAGGGAAGAGGAAAAGGAATCGGACAATCTGATGAATTTCTCACCGGAGGGCGACGGTTCCAGGGCTGTATCTGTGGGGCTTCTTCGCTCCGCCGGTTGCATCTCAAGTTAATAAATATTTATTCAATCTAAACAACTATAAAAACATTTATTCAATCTAAACAACTATAAAAACAAAACAAAACAAGTATACCTAAAAGTAAGTTTGCTCAAAGACAAGTGAAAAAACTGGATGTGAGCAAAAAGAGAGATGGGTACACTTGCTAGTGCTCTAAAATGGACAAAGAAGGAAACAATAATAACAATAAGAGAGGAAAATGTAAGATAATATTCAATAATAGAAATTGGAAGATAATATGTAAGATAATATTCAATAATAGAAATCGTATAATCCTTGTATTCTTATCAAAATTGTATCATATTCATTCATCTTTCATCTTGATCTTTTGACCTTTGTTTCTACCTTTTGGTCTTCTTGGAAAGATAATATAAATAATAACAATAAGAGAGGAAAATTTCAGAGAAAGTGAGAACCATTTCCATGGATAAAGATATATTTGATATAAATCTGAATACGTTATATTGGAGGATGATAATATTCAAGATAATAGCAACAAGGCACTCAAATCCACAAGGACATTGGGTGCCACTGCAGAAAGATTATTATTACCATGCTAAATTCAAGATAGCAGATTTCTAGTGTTTCAAGTGCATCTTCCTATTGTTGCACCTCCACCTAAGCCATTACAACATCTAGACAATTTAACAGCTATATACCTACATGCTATCTTAATATGGCAAAAAAACAGCCGAAGAAGAGCTCTTTAACTCTTTCCCTTAGTTGAGAAAGCTTTTTAACCCAAATAGACCCCGAATATCAGCAGCAAACTTAGACATGTTAGGCTTAAATTAAAAGTCAAGGCAAGAAATTGAGCAACAATATATCCTAGGAATTTCATCGAACACCTTGAGGGCATAATCAACTAACCTATCTAAACCTAAATTTCAAGAGTTTATAATGTAAAGCAACCAAATTCGAAGCATCAAAGTGAGTAATGAATGTCAATACACACTTACTCACATCAAATACCCCAAAATTTCAAGCAACAACAAGAAATTAAGACGCATAATCCACAACACATCAAAGATTCAATGAAGCATCAAATTTCACCGACAATCATATTTCCACGCTCGAATCATGAAAATTGCAAAAGTGACCAGGATTGATCGAAAGTCGTTAATCGATCAAACAACAAGAATTGAAGAAAAAGTACAGAAATCGGATCAAAGAGAGAGCTAGGAGAAGAATACTGAAATCAGGACGACGGGCGAAGCAGGGAGCCGAAGGACGATGATGGGCGACATAAATCGGCTAGATTGGATTCGAAAAGTGGAGGTGGTGAGTGAGGGCAAGAGAGGAAGCGAACGAGGTAGGGTGAGCCAGACCAGAGGACGGCAAGGAGCGACGAGGAGCAGCGACGGGAGGATGCCGATGAGGAGGGAGGAGAGAGATGAGCGATTGAGAGAGACGTGAGACCTGACCCGTTAAGAGTGAAAGGAGAAACGGGTATTACGTATAAATTGGGTCGGCCCGTACAGGATAAGACTCCAATTAACCCATTTTCACTTTAAGCAAATTTTTCATCTTAAACCCCTTTTTCATTTGAACCTTTACCTTTACCTATATATATATATATATATATATATATATATATATATATATATATATATAGAGAGAGAGAGAGAGAGAGAGAGAGAGTGTTGGAGCGAGACGTGAGATTGTGACTTTGTTCGGTTGTAAGCTTTCGTTTATTTTAATGCAATTAGTTATTTCCTTTATGATTTTGATGTTTGCTACTATGATGAAGAGCGAGTAGTCACCCTAGTTCTAGGGTCGGGGTGAGCCCGACGATAGCCATGTGGGGTTATGCAACAAAGGTATGATTTTTATATACGATTTCATCATCTATCCCTATTTGTGATTCTTCTAGGACAGTAGCAGGTAAATCCTTATTTGTGTTATTGAAGCGAAAGTGATATTAATATGAATTTGGATTAATCATTAAAAAGGGTTAGTGACAATTAGGGTTTATGCGAAAGTCTCTATATTCTTAATTGTTAATAACGAAAGTTATTTGATGAAAAGACATAATCTTTTATAACTTGGCATAATTCTTAGATGGTTATTGTTTTGGCAATTAATCCCCGATCTTGGAAGTCTTTTAGTTTACTGATATAAAAAACCAAACCTGTGTTATTACTGTTCACATATCTTCTCATCAATCCTTTTATTCTTCAGACATCGTTTTCGACATATTTATTTATTTTTCTGCAATTTCGAGTTTTTGCATAAAGAGTCGATTTTGACCCTGACAAGTCGATATCGAGTGCTTTAAGTCGATATTGAGCACATTGTACTCGACATCGAGTCTGTTTTTTTCTCTCTTGTGTGCAGGTCTGAAGAAGATTTTGATTGACTTCATTCGATATCGACCCACTTGAGTTGTTATCGAGTGGTCTTCAAGTCGACAACAGGGCGAAATTTGGACTAAAAAGACGAGCGCTGACACGCTTCCTCGTGGATTTTATCCTGATTCCCTACCACTAGAGCGGGAGGGTTTATTGTATTTTATTTTTTAAAATAATTATTTATTTCATATCTTGCATTATTTATTAGTTCCATTTAATCCATAATTATAATTCAATTTTTCGGATTATGTTTCGCATTTTTATAATCAAAGAGAAATATTTTTTTTAAAAAATATTTCAAACATATTCAAAATTGATGTCTACATGTAGCTAAAAATGAATCTAGTATTGTGGTAATTTTTTTTATTTTTTTTTTGGATAATTTTTATTACCGAAATATTGATTTTAATGTGTAAAATAATTTCACCCCAAGCAAGATCTGCACCGTCCACATGTCGGAAGATGCTACCCTCCTCCTGCAATCCAATCCAGCTGCGACACGTGTTCCCTTTGGTGTAGGAAGTTGCAGGCGCCCAAAATTCCAAACGATGCGTGTTGGTCCTGGCCGGTAGCTTGCGACGTCGTTTTGGCTGTGTTCCATCCGAAAATTGAAAGTGCAATCCAGCTCACTGATTTGACATTAAATTTTGACCTCCTAGTATGGGTACCAGGGAAGAAGCGTTCTAGTATCGCTTATTCAACTATTGCAATTTTTTAATATTATAGTTT
Organism: Persicaria tinctoria; assembly: GCA_037127255.1. NCBI lineage: Eukaryota > Viridiplantae > Streptophyta > Magnoliopsida > Caryophyllales > Polygonaceae > Persicaria > Persicaria tinctoria. The sequence goes on along the minus strand of JBANSL010000004.1, from coordinate 21,412,618 downwards.
GTAGTATCGGTGCACAATATATTGCCGATAAAAGTGCTCTAAGAAAGGCTCAATGAATTAGCCTTAATAGCAATTGAGAGCGATCTTTTAAAGAATGTTGAGTACAATGAGCTTATCGGAGATTATGTCTCTAAGACCATCAAACGAATGACACATTTCAAGTGAATTTTTTATGATAGCATTGAATTTCAAGACTTTTTTGGTACTTTATATGTAATCGTTAAAATCCTTTTGGAATTATATCATGAAAACTTACTCTTTTTTTTCTATTGTCGATTGCTATTTGAATTCATTGGACTTGTTTATTTTTCTCATTGAACTTGTTTATTTTTATGCCTTCTCATTTTTAAAATAGGGCCTCCAAAGTGTAGGCACGACCTAGGGATTTTCTCGTCGAATTCTATGATATGAACTTTACCTTAGTTTAATATGTGAATTTATGCCTACTACAAAACATATTAAACTTTAAAAATAAAAAATATTAAATAAATAGGTTAAATAATAACAAATAATAATTAAAAATGTTAAAATAATACTTAGTGCTCGTTTGGATAAATGTAGGAAGTTTACTTCACGGGAATTTAATTCCTAGGAAGTCTACTTCCCATGAATTACACTTTCTGGGATTTTATGAAACATGTTTGGTTGAAAAATGAAAAAATGGTGGATTTGATATAGTGAGATAAATAAGAGATTTTTATTAGTAAGAAAAGGGTGGAAGTTGTCTTACCATGTACCCCCTTAGTAATTCCAATTCCTGTATTTCACAGGAAGTTCAATTTCTGGGAATTTCAATTCCTGGGTTTTTAGAGATGAATTTTTTTAACCAAACGCAGATATTCTATCCAACTTCCTGGGATATTCAACTTCTTGGATTTTTCAAACCAATCCAAACGAGCACTTGTACAAGTTTTCTAAAAAGATTTAACGGAGTTCCCATTGGAGATCTCTACTGAATTTCTCATTCCTAGGTGATTTCAAATCCAAAAATCATCACCCCATTCTCATCCCTAACCTCCACTATTTATTCCAATAACTTTTCTATCGATCAAGAACTTTAAATTCTTTTTTCCATAAGAGTGTTCTTGATTGCACTGCATTTAAAATGTAGCTCACCCAAAACACTCTTCATTTATGTAGAAGAAATGTCAATAAGTTATTACAACTCGTTTGGTTAGAAAGTCAATAATTTGGCTTTTATGCCGACCGCAATCTTAAATTTGATAATATTATTATACTCCATATTAATAAGCAAAAGGCCGAAGTCTACATTATTCCGTCTTCCTTTTGCCAACTACCCCCCACCAATCAAACCCTCACCGGTAATCCCCACTAAATCTCCAATCCGATCAATCAATTTCTGGTCATAAATCGATTAATCAGTTGACATTTATCATTCCCCCTTCAAACAAAACCCTTATTTCATTAAAACAATTTCTTCAATACGGTCCGTTTCCATGGAAAATCATTCCTGTGTTGTCGACTTCCTTCCATAAACACAACCTCTAATCTCTCCATTAATGGAGACTTACGGCCTCTACAACTGCACCGTCAACACAAACTGCGACGAATTCCCCGCTTCCGAGTACTGCTGGAGCTGCGTCTACATCTCTTCTCCTCCTCCATCGCCACCGCCTCCGCTATCGCCCCCTCTCTCCTCCCAGAATCACCTCACACCCTACTTGGTCACCGGAGTCTGCGCCCTCGGCGTCGCCTTCCTCATCCTCACCACTTGCGCGATCCTCCTCCGCTGGCGCGTGTCCCGCCGGAGGAACTCCGTATCGTCACCTAGCTCCCGTGATGAAGTATTTCTCGACGAAGACCATATTGGCCCCGTTGACCACCCGATTTGGCGGATCGTCACCGTCGGATTACCCGATTCCGTTATCGATTCGATCACCGCCGTCAAGTATAAGATGGGCGACGGATTGATCGAGGGGACCGATTGCTCCGTTTGCTTGACGGAATTCGAAGACGGCGACGAACTCCGTCTTTTGCCGAAATGCAGCCACGCGTTTCATCTGAATTGTGTTGATACTTGGCTGAGATCTCACAAGAACTGTCCTCTGTGCAGAGCTCCTGTGGTGAACGACTCTTCTGTACTGAGTCTAACCAGGTCGGGCCCCAATTTGAGCGATCCAATTTCCTCTGGATCTGGCCAGATGGGAACCCTAGAGGGTGATCAAGATGAACAGAGTGAGGGTGGTGGAACGAGTGACGACGGAGTTGCCGATTCCGGTTGCGCTTTGCCTTTAGGAGGCATCAAGGTAGATGAGATTTTGAAGAATAATTGGGGAAATAGAGCGTTAAGCGATCTAGGCAGGAATCATAGAGTGCAAAGCGAAGATCTTCGGCCTGTAAGGAGGTCGATTTCGTTGGATGTATCAGCTGCAGCTGCGATAAACAATGCTATCGCGGTCAATGTTGGTGGTGAGGGTAGCTCTAACCAATCGAAATTAGCGGAGGTGAAGGAAGTTGTCGAGCAAGATCGTCAAGAATGTGGCTCTAGCATGTCGAGATTGATGAACAGCTCTTCGATAGGGCGTTCGCTGCAAAAGGCGCCTGTTTCGATGAAGAGGTCCTTCTCTTCGAGTGCAAGGATTTTGTCTTCGTTTCGAGGGAGTAAACGACACTCGTCTTCCTCAATCCTCCCCTTGTGAATTGTGGAACCATAACTTGTGTCAAAGTAGAGTGTGGATTCGATGGGCATGGTCCTCTTTGGAGAGACGAGTTTCCTTGTGTAAATAAGGAAGAGTATGTTAACTCCTCCAGGGGATTCTGCAGTGTTACCATGTAGTAGTTAATAGACACTTATATATCACTGAAAAATAATTGTGGTAACATAGAGCAATTGTAATTTGTAACATTGATAATGTGTTGCTTCTATATTTCAAGAACCGAAATTGTTATGGAAATTAAACTCCACCGTGCAAGTCCTGCTTTTATGGCATTCTGTTTCCCATTAGATCTTGTGCTGCATATATGTGGTGCTCTTATCTCAGCTATTTCCCGAAATCTTTATTTGGACATGCTTGGGTTGATGTCTGTGATGTGAAGCATTCGGAGATTGAATGAATTCAACCAGCGAAAACAAAGAGATGAAGAAATCCCACTTCATGACCGTAAGGGGAGAGTTCCTCACTTGCACATTGTCCAAGTGAAGTGACCCTCGAGTCTTAACTCATTTTCCTCACTTGCACATTGTCCAAGTGAAGTGAAGAAATCGCACTTCATGACCCTCGAGTTTTAACTCATTTCAATCACGTCAGTAACTATTTCACTTTTCTGCTTCTTACCTTTTTCATTCACATCAGAGAGTAACGCGACACTTATTTCACTTTACACTTTATTTATTTATTAAGATAAATGTTGATTTATTTTACTTAATTTTTTTTTGTTAATGATATTAATATTAATACGCTATTTCTATCATATGCTCTAAGGGCATAGAATAAGAACTTAAATAGGGAGAGATAAACTGAAAAAATGCACACAATTGAACTTAGAAATAATTTATTAAATTGATAAACTGAAAAAACACGAAAACAAAATGATACGAGGTTAGCCGTAGGGTGGCCCGATCTTCGACAATCAACAACAAACTCAAGAACGGAAGCAAAGACTCAAGAAACAACAAACGACGCAGCAAACGGAGGACTTGATTGGACTGAATTTAGACTAAACAAAGGGACTTAACTCGATCAAACAAAGCAATGAAATAAAGACCGATAGAAGGGTGATTCGAACTAATTAAGGTAGAACGAGATAAAGACCTCATGCCTCCTAAGAGGGTAAGAACCAAGTATCAACGACTACAAAGCCCACCTCTACACCCTCACACAACCAAGTGGAAAACTTGGAGACTTGTGATTACCAGGATCATCAAGCTCTCGCGAGGTTGATGAAATCAAAGCAAACCAAGTTAGATCTATAACCAATTTGCAATCGATGAGCAATGCTACGAATCGATTGACTTTCTCACAATTGTGTTTCACACAAGAACTGATTTCTGTATTCAAAGAGGCGTTTCTCTACAATGGAAAATGCCGGTTAATATAACCTAGCAAAGGGTAATTTCCTAATAAAATAAATTAAAAGGAATTAATTGAAAATATCTTAAAAATAACTTAAACCAATCAAGTCACGTGAAATAACACTTGAACCACCTAATTTGGCAAATAAGGACGTCGGCTCCAGCGGACTCGTGCACGCCCGCGCACCTTGGCCACACGCTCGCGCACCATCGGCTTCAATATGGCTGTTGTGGGACACGACATAGGTAGTAAAAAACAAAGGTTAATGCAATCAAATTAAAAAAATTAAGAAGTAAAAATCAAGGACAAGAAAAACTCTATTTTTGTAGTTTTGTTTTTTTGTAGTTTTGTGTTTAGGGAAATAAAAGATACAACTTTTGATGTCGGAAACCAAAACTCTGATGCCAATTTGAGACGGGGTTAGTCATAGGGTGGCCCGATCTTCGACAATCAACAACAAACTCAAGAACAGAAGCAAAGACTCAAGAAACAACAAACGACGCAACAAACGGAGGACTCGATTGGACTGAATTTAGACTAAACAAAGGGACTTGGCTCGATCAAACAAAGCAGTGAAATAAACACCGATAGAAGGGTGATTCGAACTAAGGTAGAACGAGATAAAGACCACAGACCTCCTAAGAGGGTAGGAACCAAGTATCAACGACTACAAAGCCCGCCTCTATAACCTCACACAACCAAGTGGACAACCTGAAGGCACAAGGAGGGGACTTGTGATTATCAAGATCACCAAGCTCTCGCGAGGTTGATGAACTCAAAGCAAACCAAGTTAGATCTATAACCAATTTGCAATCGATGAGCAACGCTACAAATCGATTGAGTTTCTCATAGTTGTGTTTCACACAAGAACTGATTTCTGTATTCAAAGAGGCGTAAGTTCTCTACAATGGAAAAGACCGGTTAATATAACCTAGCAAAGGCTAATTTCCTAATAAAATAAATTAAAAGGAATTAATTGAAAATATCTTAAAAATAACTTAAAATAGTTTAACTAATCAAGTCACGTGAAATAGCACTTGAAACCACCTAATTTGGCAAAGAAGGACGCCAACTCCAGTGGACTCGTGCACGCCCGCGCACCTTGGCCACACGCCCGCGCACCATGGCCACACTCCCGTCAACACAGTGACAACTTACAAAGACGTTGATTTTCGGCCAATCTCTTGGTCGAATCTGGAAAAACCTTCAACAACAAAGTTGTAAATCTCTTCGTCCTCGTTCCGAAAAGGTATGGCATGATCCAATCCGATTAATATTGAATCTGTACAACTCATTTTACCGAGACGTTAACAAGCTGCCAAACGGCTGAACGAATCTAAAAACGAACGACCATCAAGCTTGCACCTTTGGACATTCTCCCATTGTGGAACCTTCATCTTCCTCCCGAGGATAACTTCATTCTCGTGAGCTCGAATCATAGATCCATCCCCAAACAACATATTAAATTCCCAAACAATTTAAACTCCCAAACAACATATTAAATTTTAAAAAACTACACAACTTATTTGATTGTTTAAGTTTATTTTGATTTAATAAGTTAATGTTGTTTATGTGACTATAAATCTTTAACCTATGTTATACTTAGCAAAAAAAAATAAAAAATTTCTCAAATATATGCAAAATGGGTGTCATTTGATGAGACATAAAAATAAATCTTGTTCAAAAATATTTTTTGTTTCTGAAATTTCACAAGGTACTCTCGTGGTATAAAGTTTTTTATTGGGGTATATAAAAGATTTACAATTTTCGTATGGTACCTATGGCAGTTAGTTTAACATACTTTTAACACTCTTCTTAGTTTAACATACTTTGTTATTTCAACTCACGCCCTTCTTGGGCAAATTTTAACATACTTTTTAGGCTCTGTTAGTTTTGATTCAAAAAGAAAGAAAGAACGCTCCTTGAACAGAGAGGAAATGGCATCTTTGAGGGCCAACTAAGAGAATAGGGGATGCAGAACTGAGCGACTAGAGAGAGACCAAGAGGCGATGGAGGCAAAGCGAGTCTTGCGCGACTGTAGGCGAAGGCGGCGACAGAGGCGACGACGAACTGAGATGCGATTGAGGCGAAGCTTAATTGAACGAAATGATGCTGTCGAACAATAGCAGTGCGCTGAGAGGCGAGAAGGAGAAGTGAAGAGCTTGCTAGCCGATCAATGACGTCGAACGAATTGGAGCCCTCTCGGATGAGCATATGGGAGTCCTGACTGAGAAAGATTTGAGTGACTAACGAAGGTATGTCGGACTTGTTTCTTCTTTGAAAATTAGGGTTTTGAATTGGGGATTCTCAATGGTCAGGTTAGATCAATTTCTCTGTTTGTGTTTTGATCTTCGTTCAGTGCATCTAGTAAATTGGATCAATTCTCTGTTGTCAATGCTCAGTTTAGGGTTCGTTAATATAGGGTTTAGGTTGCAAATATGAACTACTCAATTTCTCTAAAATTGAGCATGTAATCAAGTGAGTTGTCATGTGAATTTGGGAGTTTTGAGTCTGAGTTTAGGGTTTATTTTTCCATGTTTTGGAATCTGAAATTCTGCCATCCTTTGTGAGGAATTGCTATCTAACTAATTTGCAATTCTATGTGTCTATAATTTTTAGATTGTGAAATAGAAAATCCCGATTTGCAATCTTAAGTTTACAACATTTGAATCATAGCTTGTGTATATTTTGCTGAATTTAGGTTTCTTAAATTCTAAAATTTAGGTTTATGAAATCGTATACTTTAGGTTTCTAAACTGCATATGCTTTGTTAGTGTATTTCTTTCATGTTCCTGAACTGGTAGTGTTTTAAATCTGTGTCTTGGATTCTTTGGTTGATTCAGGCCCTTTGACCCCAAGAAGCTACTCAATGGTTATATTTTGTTTTCTTGTTAAATTGGTAAAGCATGTGTGGTCACTCTTAAAATGGATCAATGGATAGGATGCCATTTTTTGTTGTAGAGATGAGTTGCCTTAACCTTGTTAATTAGGTAATTTTGATAGGAGTATCATGTAATAGAACTTGGGGTAGTTTCTGTAGTATCCCCTCCGTTCGCGAAAACTTGTCACTTTAGCACTGAGCACAATATTTAAGAAATTTTTAAACTACCTAAATAGCCCATGCCCCCTACTTTTGTCTTAATTATATCAAAGAAAAGTAAAATCTCATTTTGCAAAGGTAATTCAAATTTTAAATAAATGAGGGTAAGTTGTGAAATATATGGGTAAAATATCTAAAGTGACAAGTTTTTTTGAACAAAATTAAAACTTGAAAATAACAAGTTTTCGCAAACGGATGGAGTAGTGCTCGCTGAATTCACTAGAGATTGAGAATGAATATGCTTCACAAATTCCATTCTTAGGTTATCTTACTTGGGTTTATTTAATATATTTTCCCAAATTTCTCCATTCACTATGAGAGGAGTTGAACACCTATAACATAATTTCAACATACACATTGGTAAGCAACATATATGGATATTTTTTAATTAATTGTATAGTTTAGCTTAATCGGTAGAGTAATGTGCTTGACACAAATATGTGGGTAATTCGAATCCCACATAGACTATCTAGATTAACATTGTAAACCTTGAATAATTTGTTGAAGTTTGATGCCAAATTTAATTCAAAACTATGAAAACAAATTGTACTACCTTTCAACCCTCATTTCCCTTTTATAATAAGTATGACTACCAAATAATTGATCAAATCCAAACTTATTATCTAATACAATACTATGACCGAATATTTCATAATTAGCTTTTTTAAAATATCTTTGACTGCTCTTTTAATTTGCTTATTTTATAGTTGATCTATTATTCTGTAAGCTCCTTGATTGAATGCTAATAATGTATTTTACAGTTGAGCTCACTAGTTTACTTGGTCACATGATGCACTGAGTGAGCTTCAACTTTTGAATTCTACTGCCTTGTTGCTCCCCTTTTGAAGATTCTATTGCTTTTTTGGAATCATTCAAACAAAAAAGTCTACAAAAACAAGGCTTGACAACAAAGCTATCACAATAATTGTATACCCTTGCAGAATTATTCAAATAACAACTCGATTGTTACATGGAAACGCTCCAGATGGAAACGCTCTCAAAAAACCCTAAAACTGAGCCCGCCTCCACCACAAGTCCCACACCACCACCTCTCCGACCACCACTTCCTACCAGCCGGCAACCAAACCAAACCTCAAATTTCAACCAATATGGTACCCAAAACCCCAAACACAACCCGTTCGAAGAGCTCCTTCTCCTAAATACGCCCAAAATCTGCTCCCAAAATTCGTTTGAGCGTCGTAAAAGAAAGGATAGAAGGTACCAATATCCCTATAAGCTGGTTACAAAAGGGGCTAATTCGAGCAGGAATTGTAGAAATTTCAAGAAAAGAAAAAAAGGAGCTCCAATCCGGGTTAGATGGAGGCATTCTCTGGCGGTGCTGAGGCTGACGCGAACTGGTGGTGGTGGTGGCTCTCAGAAGGGGCACTTGCCGGCTGCTGCGAGCGGGTGGTGGTGGTGGCTCCCAGTTGGAGGCGTCTTCGGAGCCTGTTTCTGCGGCTCTGTTTCTTCGCTCTCCTCTCTTGGGTGCGAATCATGTCCGTCTCCAGTGCTTGGCTCGGTGCTGATGCTGGGGCCTTCAAACAACCCACAACCCTTAATCTCTCACCAGCACCAACTGACAACATGCAATGGAGTCTTCTGCATCATCTCCCGCAATGGCGTCCGTCTGGGGGCTGTTGGTGTGGATTCTTGCAAATTGAAGAAAAAACAGGTACCACTTTATCCTTGCTTCATAATATTGAGTATCTTAAGAATGTGGGTCACTTTTGCATGCTTAAAATTCTCAATCACGAGTTTATATCTGGAACCAATTATGAAATTTCTATGGTTTTAATGTTTAGAATCCTTATACTATTTCTTATGAGTTGTAACCTTAGCTACAATGACACGTTTGAACTGCCTGTTATGATCAATTTTTGGTTCCCTGGTCTCTGTATGTTTCGAACCACAATTGCTTGTAACCACTTCAGCATCTAGAGAGTCTATTATGTCTTTAATTTTCTTGTGAATCCTACCCAGATATGAGTACTACTAAACTCAATCTCCAAAACAACTCTTATTATATTAGGAAAGAAAAGAAACGGGCCCTTTGCTTGCATGTTAGTATTACTATCAATCACAAACTGGTTCTCTACATCTGTACTTTCTATTTATTAAAATGGAGTGTGAAAGCTTGAATGACATACAAATTGTATGTGAGTCCCAACAGGACCCCATACTCATAGCTATCTTAGTATGTGAATCCCAACAGGAATCCATACTCCTATCCATGCGAATTTGTGAATCCCAACCGGACTCCATATTCATAACTATTTTAGTATGTGAGTCCCAACAGGGCTCCATACTCACAACCATTATTGTTTGTGAGTCCCAACAAGGCTCCAAACTCACAACAATTTTTGTGTGTGCTTTCCAACATGACTCGATACTCCACCATTACATAACAACATTGACGCATACAACCTCCGACAATGGATATTTAATCAATAGTAATGCGAACAAATTGCAGCTCAAACGTGGTATTGTCGGGCAACGATACACGATCCATGCCATACACTTGGGACAAGATGAGATCCATAGAAACAGCTGCAACTGTAATAACAAATGGAGGAATAAAGGTCGAATGCAAGCTTGGTACAAGATGAGATCTACAATAAACACACATTGCAACTACCGGCAACATATCAACCGCAAAAAAAGGTACTCCTCTAACTATCAATTGCTAAATGCATTCTGTCTTAGCAACCAGCAACACATCAATCACAAAAATCCTCCCTATGATCTCTATCAAATTGGCACATGGAATCATTTTCAAAGCTTCCAATATTGCATCTGTAATAGCTCCTTCATCCATTATCAGTTGCATGTCAGTAAGAATAGAATAACTCAGTATGTCTTGCTTGTTAAGCTATGTAGCATAGCTCAAATTTATCTTTATGATTAAGATCAGCTACTGGAATATCAGAGGTTCTAAAAGACCTCTCCTCTGGCAGGAAATCAACCTTCTTAGATACAATAACAAGCTTGATGTTCTAGCCCTTACTAAAACCAAATCAACTGAACCTCCAACCCAATATCAGATTACAAGCTCAGGGTTTCATAAGTCCATCTGTATCCCTTCGATTGGTACAAAGGGGGGTCTTTGGATCCTAATTAGAAACAATAAAACGTTAGACAAATTGATAATTCTTGAACAGAAGCAAAGATTCCTTATGGCAAAAATCACACTTGATCAAATTACACTCGCTATCCTTTTTGTTTATGCACCTTCAGTAGAACATGAAAAATCTGATTTATGGCATGACATGATCACTTGTGTCCACAAACACATGCTTCCTGTGTTGATCATAGGCGATCTTAATGATATTGAAAAAATTGGAGGTTGTACCCCATCTCTTACTAGATTTCGTAGGATCAAAGAGATTAAGGAAGAATTAAATCTCCATACTATCCCTTTTACAGGCTCTCCGTTCATTTGAAGGAAAAGTAGAAATGATATCTCTAATACTTATGAACGGCTTGACAGAAGTTTAGCTCATCAAGATATCATGGCTCATTTCAAAAATCTAAAAGTCCACCACCACCCTTTCTCCTCCTCGGATCACTGCCCAATCACTTTAAAAATTGGTACCCCAGACTATATAAAAGGTGCTCCCTTCCGCTTTGAAATGGCTTGGTCTACAAATCCTCATGTTGAAGCTCTAGTTAACCAGGTCTGGAACAACAAGTTTGTAGGATCCTTTGCCTATGTTTTCATGCAAAAACAGAAACTTCTCAAGAAGAACATAAAATCCTGGTGCAAAAATCATAACAATAATATTCTTAAACAACTTGAGGTGGTTGACAAAGATATCCAGAAATTCCAAACTGAGCTCCCTTGGGGCTCCTTGACAACTAGTGATATTAATAAACTTGCTAGACTAGAAAGAAAGAGGAAAGCTCTACTAAAATACAATTTGAAATTTTGGAAACAAAGAGCCAAAATGAAACATCTTCACCTAGGAGACAAAAATACCAGATACTACCAAACTATTGTTAAAATTAGGAATTTCAGAAACTCTACTAAATCTTTTGTAACCAAAAACGGCTCACACCTAGCATCTGAAATCACGGATCAAATCACAAGAGAAATGACTGACAGATTTTTTGCTCCAGCTAGACCACCAATATCAGGTGAACAAATCAAACACATCCAACCTCAGATTACTAATGATGAGAATAAGAAACTCATAACCCTTCCTTCTATTACGGAAATAAAGGAAACCTTACGTAGCATGGCGGAAGATAAGACCCCTGGCCCGGATGGCTACCCCTCAGAATTTTATTTAAAATATTGGAGAATTGTAGGACCTTCTCTCTGTAAATCTATTAAAGCCTTCTTTCATGGTGGAAGTATGCTCTCTGAAATCAACCAAACCTTCATAGCCCTTATCCCAAAGGTAGAAAACCCATTAAACATAAACCACTACAGACCAATTAGCCTTTGTAATACAATCTATAAAATCATAACTAAAATTATTGCAAACCGATTGAAAACAATTCTGCCTAAACTGATCAACCCTTTCCAAGGAGCCTTTATAGAAGGAAGATCTATTCAAGATAATACTCTTATCGCCCATGAAATCTTTCATAACTTCCACAAACAGAAAGGAAAACAGGGATGGATGGCCCTTAAACTAGATATGGAAAAGGCTTATCATCGAATCAACGGAGACTACATCAGAGCAACCCTAAACAAATTTGGCTTTCACCCTCAATGGATTAATTGGGTCATGAACTGCATCACTACAACAACATTCTCAGTTCTGGTCAACAACATACCGGGTAAACAATTCAAACCTGGAAGGGGAATTAGACAAGGTGATCCACTTGCTCCCTATATCTTCATCTTGGTCATGGAAAACCTAGCACAAGAATTAATGGAGGAAGCAGCCTATGAAGATGCACTCATAGGGATCAAACTAACCAAAAATGGTACCCCAATCCCCTTTCTAGCTTTTGCAGATGACACAATCATCTTCTCTAAAGCATCCCATAAGAGTCTCCACACGATTATGAATATTCTTAACAACTTCTCAAACCTCTCAGGACTCTCCATCAACTATAACAAGAGCTCCCTACAAGTCTCAAAAAATGTAAGCCAAAACCTCGCCACCTCCCTAGCCAATGACATGAACATTCCGATCTCTAAGACCCTTGAAAAATATCTTGGCATCCCACTAGTAAGAGGTAGAGTGAAAAATGCTGTCTTTGATGAGGCCATTCAAAATCTGAAAAAACAATTATCCAAATGGAGGGCTTCCTCTCTATCCCAAGCAGGGCGAACAACCCTCATTGAGGCAAACTTAAGCTCTAAAACCAATTATCTAATGCAAAACTTCCTCCTACCTAAAGGTGTTCTTAACCAAATTGATCAGATCCAAAAAAACTTTTTTTGGAATAAACTACAATCAGAGAGATACACCCCTCTTATTAGTTGGGATAAAATCTGCAAGCCCAAATAACAAGGTGGTCTGGGCTTGAAACTTGCAGAAGACATGAATATCAGTTTACAAATGAAACTCCTTTGGAAAATCTATGCTGAGCCTAACAACATTTGGGTTAAATTAATCAAAGAAAAGTATCTACAACAACAGAGCTTAATAGAAAGGACATCTCAGAGCACTTCATGGCAATTTGGGAGGCTCCTTCAACTAAAACAACAATTCCTCCAAGGATTACTATGGATTATTGGAAATGGCAAAACCATAAATGTCTGGACAGACCCTTGGGTTCAAGACCATAATCTGATTAGCTATCGACAAAACTTTGACCCCGAACTTAAAGTTCACCAACTCTTTACCCCAACTAAAGAATGGAATGTCCCCCTTCTCAACGAAATCTTTCCAAATCATATTGTCCAACACATCATAAAAATACATATCCCAGACTGGGACACTCCGGATAAAATAATCTGGAAATTTAACCCGAATGGTCAATTCTCTACTAGATCAACTAGACACATAATCAACACTAACTACACATCCACCAAAGATTATAAATGGATCTGGAAGTTGAACCTCCCTCCTAGAATTAAAAACCTGCTATGGAAAATATCTACTGACAGCCTGGCTACGACAGATAGACTAAATTGGTACATAAATAGGGTCCCTTCTCAATGCTGTTTCTGTAACCACAACAATGAAGATAGCAATCCCCTTTTTGTTAATTGCCCTTTCACCAGAGCTACGGTTGCGGCCTATGGGCAAAGTGTAAGCAAAACTACAACACTTATTCCCAACCACTGCACTGATATAGATAGTATTATTACTACAAATACAGACAAGAAGTTGATAGAAGAACTCTGTTTTATATGGCAAAGAATATGGGAATCTAGAAATGAAGTGATTTTCAGGAAAAAAAACGCATGATACGCCTCATCAGATAGCCGTAAGAGTAATCATAGACCTCAGAGCATGACATGATGCCATCAAAACTAATGATGAAACTCCACCACTAAGTAAAAAAAGAAGAAGAAACCACATTAAATGGATAAGACCACCTAGGACTATCTACAAAATAAACGTAGATGGTTCTTTTATCCCCACTGGCTCTTGCCGGGTGGGTGGGATTATTAGGGACCATAAGGGTTCTGTGATTGATATCTTTCAATCTGAAGTGGATACGACTTCTGCTATCCAAACAGAAGAGTCATAATGGAAGGTGTAAACTTAGCAATAGCTAAAGGTCTAAGAAGAGTCATAATGGAAGGGGACTACTTGGAGGTTACCAAGGCAATCAATGATAGCAACTACGTGAGATGGGAAATTCTGAGAGAAGTGGAGTTCATCAAGAAACTTAGCTGTAACTTCGAGAGCATAGAATTCAGACACTGCTACAGGGAAGCAAACAAGGCCGCTGATTATATAGCTAAGTCTAGGAATATTTGTACATTTTCGAACCTCCCTACCTGTAGGGATCTCTGTAACATCATCCAGTCGGATGATCATGGTGGTATCTTACCTAGGTAGGATCTGCCTAATTTTTGCCTACTGTAAAAAAAAAACAAAAAAAAACAACAACTCGATTGCTACATAGCCTATATGGGATTTGAACCCGCATCATTCTGTTGCACCCTGCTCTACTATTTTAGCTCATATGCTTGAAATTAATTAAAAATAAGTAAACACAACTTCATGTCATCCCTAAGAACAATTTAATATCTCTATAAATTCCTATAAAAAAAATCAAACAACCTATAAAACGAACAAATCCAGAACAAAATAAGGTTGTCTCTTATTGTCACACTATAGGGCGGAGACTGGCCAGCTCCACCCCCTTCCGATAGGGCGGAGACTGGCCAGCTCGTGAATGCATTCCATCATAATCGGGGGGCACGCATGCCTATCCCGCTCCACAATAAAGCCCACAGACATAATATAAGGAAGTTCATGACTCGATTGACTCAGGGTACCCGATGAGGCTGGGCTACCCTATGACCCTAGCAAAGACTCTAGGACTATCACAGATAACGGCCGTTCTGTTTCAAACACATAAAGTAAGCAGATGCTCATTCAATTAGTGCAACCTAAACATGATACTACATGGCATGCTTTTATGCATATGCAACACCTAACATAAAATGCAACAACAGGCATGAATGTCCAACCTGAGTAAGTCCCCTAGGGAACTTACCTGAAGATGCAGAACAGCAAGATAACACATGCAAGGGCCCAAATGCAAGTCCAAAGCAATCCAAAAGCAATACACACCTATCATCAAGTCATTTCCACAAGCTATCGGTCCATCATTCATACACACGAACTTCAAGTTCTCAACATACTCAAAACCAATCGATAGTAAAACCATTTCCAAAACCTTTCCGATACGATCAACATCGACCAAAATCATTCTTCCCAAAACTTCCCAACTCTTAATCTCAAGTTAAATCGACTTAGAAAATCAACAGTTCCTTTAAAGTCATACTTAACTAAATCCTGACATTAAACATTTAAACCTTAAAACCAATACCCCAAAATCATATTATAGAATTAATTCCGACATTTTAGTTTTCAAACAATAAATCATCTAAGGTATACTTCCGGAAACTCAAAAACCCTCTTAAATACTTTATCAACAATAAATATAATTATCATAAGCATCAACTATTTTATTAGTGGCTCTTTTCCAAAAACCCCAAAATCACCTATTTAAATCATCACAAAATACATATCTCAATAATATCATTTTCAAAATAAGTTTAAATTTTATAAAATTCCAGAATTTATTTCCCCAATCAGAATAATGTAGCAATAATAATAATACTAATACATCTAGCAATTAATATAACATGTAATATAAACCCAACATGCAACCCCCAAAATCTGAAACAAAAAAGCCCAACCAGCCAAAAGGGAAGGCCCAACCCAGATTCAAACACACAAGGAAACCCGACCCGGAAACAAAATGATATAACCCGGAAGAAAGGAATCCGGATCTGGCCCAATAGAAAAAGAAAAGGAAAGGCCCAACAGACTTGTCTTCTTCCCCACAAAAGACGAACCGTGCTCTGGTGCGACGCCGTTACACGGAAGAACGAAGGCGATGAAACTCAGGCCTCCGGCGGCCTTTGATTCGACCCCAACCCTTTCCCATGGGACCGAACCCCTATTCCGACATCACCCGACCCAAAAGGACAGAAAACGAGAGTAAAAGGGGAAGAAAGAAGAGAGCTCACCGAGATCGAAAACTTCGCCGGAAACCTTCATCGGGGCACGATTGGGCTTCGTCAAGGGCGGAATCAACACCGGAAAGTCCTAGGAAGAGGTAAGGGATGAGCAAAGAGGGATTTTGATGAGATTTGAACCGGAATCGAATAAGAAAAACAGAAATCGACCTTGGAGACGAAACATGCCGGTGATGGTTCGCGATTGGGGCTCCGACGGCTGGCTTGGCTGCTCCTGGGCTTGCCGGAAACGTCGGGGAAGCAATCGTTGCTGCTCGGACACGAAGGAGGAGGGGAGGCTCGACTGTTGGTGGCTAAAAGACAAGGGAGGAGCCTGAGTTTTCCGAGGGTGATGCTCGGCTGGAGTTGGCAGCTACAGGGGTCCTGCTGGCGGCTTGTACAGACGTCGGAGGAAGGAGGAGCCTTGGGCTCCTAGCGGAGGTGCTGCTGCTCAGACTTGGAGGACTCGAAGAAGGCGGAGCTGTGCACTGGGCTCGTTGGATTTTCGAAAACAGAGGGAGGGCTGCGTTTGGGTTTGGTGAGAACAGGAAGAGAAGTTGAAGGAGATAGGTCTTGGGGTTTGAATGGTGAATGAATAATGGGAATTTTTGTGTTTGAAACAAAATGAAATCTGAGCTGAGGAGAGATTGGGTTCAAGGTGAAGAGGGGACCGATGGGAATCAAACAGAAAAGAGAGGTTGCAGGTTGATGTGGGAGCTGTGAAGTCCAGACAAGGAAGGGGCAGATGGATGCCTGGCATTAGCTACAAATGGGTGAGGCAAGACCATGTGGAAGGAGGGTGAGAGAGGTGGCGTTTAACAAAAAAGGGGTGGTGAAAAGTTGGAGAGAACTTGGTCAAACAGAAGGAGGAGTGGGGCTTCTGAATTTTGTTTACACAAAAGAGGAAGAAGACAAAGTAACATATGTTCTCAAAAGTTACAATTCAAAATACCTGGAAAAGAAATAGAATATAATAAAATAAATCTTGAAACCCGCTCACTCGACTTTAACCCGACTCAAAAGATATAAAGCTTACAACTTCAAATTTAAATCGAATTCTCGACTGAATCAAATAATAAAATTTTATTATACTTTCCAATTTTAGCAAGCGAAAGCGAAAATAAATCTGAGTGAAAGTCCATTTAAAATAATCATATACCGGAATTCATTTTAAGAGATTTTAAATAACCCGATTTAAATTCATTTTTAATTTCTTTTTCCGAGAATTTGGATTTTAAAATCCGGGCCTTTACATCATCCACCTCTAACAACAAGTCTCGTCCCCGAGACTAAAACTAAGACAAAGTAGGGGATGGAATTTGAAATTGCTGAGTCTAGGGACCATGTCCAAGGATCTTGTAATCACCTCAGTTGCGTCTTCCGAGATTCTCACAACATCATAGTCACGGTCGTGACATCTCCAATTGGCCTTGACAAGTATGCAATAAGCGCCCCTATCACATCCTCACTTCGACTTTTCGGAGGTACCACAACTCTAAAAGTTCTATAATATCATCACTAGGTCTTAGCAAGCACCCTACATGCGCCCTCGTAAAATGCTTGTATCCACTTCGTGAAGTATCATAGAGTTGCCCGGGTTTGAAAAGTTTCAAGGGGGATTCCGCAATTGAAAAAGATTAGCCTCAATATCGTTGAAACCCTCGATAGCGTTTATTCTTTTACAATCCAAGTTGGTCATTTTTCAAAACCGTTCAAAATCTTCAAATCCAACGTCTAATCAAGCAACCTTACACCAAAACAAGTCAAATCCTTTCAAATCAAGATTTCGTCAAAATCTTCTAACCACCAGATCAATTTCTCGCATACCAAACAATCAAATTCAGAAGCTGGGAGGTGGAATCATCCACCTCTAAGGGCTAATCCCATATTCTCTTCCTAGTCTCCATATCATGCAACATCATTCACAACTCAACAAGTACCAAAGAAACAACAAGCCTCGACATACAAAGAATCATAAGGTATACCTATGTCATACTGAAGGCATCAGAAGTGAAAAATCAAATGTTCATCACTCATCACGTAAGCACACATGTCCAAAAATCAACGGGTTAGGTGTTATGGGGTTAGTACGTCAGTACACATCAAATCTCACAATCGTATATCAATATCGCAACACAAGTAGAACATATTCATCACGTTAACATATCAACGCAACAAGATCATGCTATTAAGATTCAAAAAAAGAAAGATCAAGCAGTATATAAATCATCAAAATGTCAATATGCCCTAAAAGACACCACCTTAACTCGTCACAACACCATATAACGATCATTTAGCCATCAGACACCATTATTTCATATATAAACCAATCATATTCATGCCCCAAGCCACATTCATCATTTACATATTCATAATCATGCTTACCGACCATATAATATAATATCATGCTTACTACTTCATAATAAGACATCATGCTTCCACATAATAACACATCATGATCTCATATGTTATCATATCACAACACATCCTAACATGCTTCTAAAACAACATAACAGGATAGCAAAACATCAATATATCATGATAACACTAGTCACTATCAATTAGAGTTTAATATTGCATATCAACATGTAATTCCATATCAGGTTCATCATGGTCGTTATCTAACATCATGCCAACAGATATAAATAAATCACAAAATCAAGAAAATTCCTCACATCATACCAGTCAAAATAAAACACAATCCCCACTCACCCATCTCCATTCTCAAGCCAAGATTAATCCTCTTCTAGACTCAACAACA
The DNA here is from genome assembly GCA_037127255.1 of Persicaria tinctoria. NCBI lineage: Eukaryota > Viridiplantae > Streptophyta > Magnoliopsida > Caryophyllales > Polygonaceae > Persicaria > Persicaria tinctoria. Next base: position 21,394,058 of record JBANSL010000004.1, on the reverse strand, counting down.
CTAACTCCGACAAATTCCCCTGAAGAAATCCTAATCCATTTCGATACTCCAATCCAACCCCTAATTCCATCAATCACTCCCACACACCATCCACCTCTAAGAACCAAACTCCTATCTCCAACTTCACACCCGAGAACCCTCTCATACTATATCCTCAATACTCTCAAAAGTCATTCCCCACACTTCATATACTACTCAAGACATCACAAGCATCATACCCTGCTAACCACATGGATCCCTCTCTCACGTCTTACCTCGTAATACCATTGATCATCCTAACCACCTAGAATTCTTTTACCACTCATGAAACACTCCACAAGAGAACCCTCACCCACAAGTTCAAAGAATAATAAATCATGGACATTATTACACATAAGGACCACATCATATCAACTAGCATTTATAAACATAACATCATGGGTTCAACAAGTCTCAGTTTACCGTCATGCTCAATAATCCTTGCAAACATCATATATGAACATAATGAAGTCAAGCTAACATGTTGCATTATAACCTTATCCGATACAATTCAGGCTTCTTAGCATATGTAGTTCACATTTTACAAGCAAAGGAATTCAAATCATGCTTAACAACTTAGAGTAACAACAAGTCAAGACATCATGGTACATGAGATCTATAAGTCATCAAATCATATCATCATAGACAACAAGCAATCAGACAACGATCATCATCAAGTCAGCACATCAACACATAAATCTCATCGCTAGGTCAGTGCAATATCGTCGTCAACAAATTCAAAAGGGTTAGCAATTCGAACGAAGGACATTCTCGCTCGTAAGTCATATCACACTCAGTAACCGCAATCCTCAATACGTGCTTGTTCCGCCGACATCATTGATCCTGAGGCCCGTGGGTTATGGGCCCATGCTTCTGCTGCGCCGCTCTACCGTTATCCCACTTTCTGCCCTCTTTCCCATGCGGTCGCTCATCCAAGTATCGCAGAGGAGTCTAAGTTAGCAGAGATAGGGGAGTGAGAAGGATGGGCAACCCAATGTCCCTTCCGGGAACAAACACGGACCGACACTAAAGACGACATCTAGAGACAGAACTCCGACCCGAGAATAGTAACAATGCCCCTATGGAAGTCTATTAGGTTATAATCGCGACAAGCAAATACGAATTTACCATGGAGCACATCAGTCACATTAATCCACACTAACATGTACCTATCTCAAGGAGATCGACATACATATTCATTCCAAAAGATATAATCAATTCTACACGGATGCATGTGAGATAAGCTAATAGCCTTTTATTCCAGGAAAGCAGATATGCCTAGCAATTTAAAGTAAGATATGTGGATCCAGTAATGGTCATACAAGGCTTAACGAGGATGACAAACATCATGTATATGAACAATGCAAGAGAATGGTATACACGTCAACAAATGAGGTCAAATATAGCATGGCGAGGTACATCATAAAAATCAAACTAAACTTTATACGAGGATACACAAGAGCAGAATGGAAATTATCACATCTAACAACAAGGATCATATAATAAGTTGGAAACGACGTGTAATCATGTGACGAGATACATTTAAAAGCGTAAGTAATACATGGTACTAGCGATACATGATAAGGCATGATCATAGTCAAGAGTCATTTAAAGGAGTTCACCATAATGTCTATGAAAATAAGAGGGATCACCACAGAGTAACAAATAGAACATCACGACGATAGGTCATAATCATGCTAGGAATGAACTGTCGTAGGACACATAAAAGGGCACAATAACTATCACATCATAGAACAAGTATGGCATGTAATCATTTAGCGGGTCATTTTAGAAAGCATAAGCCCTACAGGATACTACTAGCACATATAAAATCATGAATACAATCAAGATAACTCGACCAGATTCATTCTAACATCCAGGTGTCATGTGTATGCGGAATCATGATATAGCGTGGTGTGTGGTCATGCGAGGTGTCAAGTCATACATCTATGCAAGCACGAAAGGATGTCATAGAGCAATAGGGTAACACTACCGAGCGATACATGTAAGTATGCCAGGATTACCCATTACGGAAAGCAAGTCAATCATCGAATTCAACAGTGACTAATCAGGATAAGTACAACAATTTAAGATGATAGGAAGGGGAAGAACCACACTATCAGGGACCTAGCTCAAGAGGAGATCAGCAAGACGATAGGCGAGATATAAATTCTCACAAGTCACAATCAAGGACCCTACATGATGCTAAAGGCTCAACTTAACATATGATACACGCATGCAACTAATCATGATGATATATCAGAAATCAATCAATCTCGTTCTGACGATATAGAAGCATGATGAAAGTTTAATGATGTACAATACGAGTCTAAGTAATGGCAAGATGAATATAATTCAAGGACATGGGCTCGAATCAACATATACTAGGATAAAACATGCATTCATCGAGACTCAATTATACCACATATTCTCCATCCAACACAAGTAATCACACAACAATACAAATTGCAAAACAACCAACGTTAATTAATCTGACGAATACAGAACAGATGGACATGCTATAGATTCTTGTCACAAAAGGTATGATAATCATCAAGGACTTATTAGTTAACATGCTAATGAGATCATTTACGGGCATTCATCCGAGGAAAGTTGATCACACTATCATAAACCTAGTAGAGTAAAATCATGCAGATTCATTTCATGCAGCTCACACTTCAATTCAATCCTACGATCAATATGCCAAGACATAACACAAGACCTAAGTAATGTAACCAATCATAGCTGCAACAACAGGAGTAGCTCTTTACCAGTGGTCATTCGCAGGGTATATGCCAAAGATTACAGAATTATGTCATGGAATTCAGAGTGAGTCACGATTACAATCGGACAGAGATCCCTAAGGGCAATCATTGACTTTTCCCAACCGACTCATCACCCCTCTTTCCCGTGGGACTCCGATATGACTCTTCATGGCAAAGAGACATTGGTTGATCATCATAAGAATAAGGAAGAACATTCCCAGAAACACCTTACTTCTGACTCAAAGTGTCGTCCAGAACTTTCAATACTCACTCAGATAACCTTAATACCCGACCATGATTCCCGACACAATGTGTTTACCAACCCAATTTCCCATGAAAGATACTGACAACTGGGAAAATGATTCGATAGAACCAAAAAAAAGTGGTTGACATAGCAGAAGGGGTCGTTCCACACAAGCTAGGCTTGACCATAGGGAAATAAAGGGTACTCCCGCTATCCCGTTTGCACAGATAATTCAGTACACATTTAATTGTTAAGCATACCAAATCAGATCTCTAGCATAGCAAGTATTCCACACAGAATCAGTTAATAACACTCATAATGATCTCCTTGGAGTCTCCCAACCCATCTGTAAAGAACAAGCTGATATTTTGCCTACCGTTCTCAACTACACCCAATAGGGGTGGTCTAGCGCCTTTACTACCCACTCGCGTCCCCGTTTGGTCGGTTTTCCTCATTTATTACAAGTCGAGTTCATTACTTAGTCCAATTTAGGTTAGGCATCTTAAGTTCATTTTGCCCTTTCAAAACACTTTCAAATCTTTTGAAATTCATGGGCGGTTTTCCAAAACATACACTCAACCCTTGCGTACCCGAATTGCACAACCTCAGCTCTGATACCATCTTTGTAACGGCCCAGAATTATGATTTCCGGGTTACGTTTCAAGGGATAAAACCCCTTGTTCGGATCTTGCAATCCATGTACGGGTCGAGGTTTCAACTCATTTTAAGATTAGTAAAAAGAGGGATTTCAAACCCTAAAAGCCACGAAGGGTCGTACGATACCCTTAACCTGTCTTAAGACTATGTCGCAAAATGCAATTCAAATGAAATTAAAGCGGAAGCAAAGTTAAGATACAATGTGTCACGGCAGAGCCGGGTCAAAACGAAAACGTAAGCGAACGATTACCATTTATACCAAGTTAGAGAATTAGCCAGGTTCTTCAATTCGCCAAAAAGAAACCCCGTCATATAAACATCGAGTACTCAGATTCTGCAGAAAATACCTTAAAAAAAAAGAACGGGGAAAGGAGTCAGATCGAGCCACTCATGCGGGACCGGCAGTCCTCGCTGAGGCCACATAGTATGTGCTATACCTAATAAAGATGTTGTAATGCAGTACGAAAGTCAAACACACTAGCATGTTCCTAGTTATAATAATGTGTAAAAATACTGTAAAGGGCCCAAGACAATGCCAAGTGGCATATCCCTCTCCTACCTCCATCCCCTTCCGATAGGGCGGAGACTGGCCAGCCCGTGAATGCATTCCATCATAATCGGGGGGCACGCATGCCTATCCCGCTCCACAATAAAGCCCGCATGCATAATATAAGGAAGTTCATGACTCGATTGACTCAGGGTACCCGATGAGGCTGTGCTACCCTATGACCCTAGCAAAGACTCTAGGACTATCACAGATAACGGCCGTTCTGTTTCAAACGCATAAAGTAAGCAGATGCTCATTCAATTAGTGCAACCTAAACATGATACTACATGGCATACTTTTATGGATATGCAACACCTAACATAAAATGCAACAACAGGCATGAATGTCCAACCTGAGTAAGCCCCCTAGGGAACTTACCTGAAGATGCAGAACAGCAAGATAATACATGCAAGGGCCCAAATGCAAGTCCAAAGCAATCCAAAAGCAATACACACCTATCATCAAGTCATTTCCATAAGCTATCGGTCCATCATTCATACACACGAACTTCAAGTTCTCAACATACTCAAAACCAATCGATAGTAAAACCATTTCCAAAACCTTTCCGATACGATCAACATCGACCAAAATCATTCTTCCCAAAACTTCCCAACTCTTAGTCTCAAGTTAAATCGACTTAGAAAATCAACAGTTCCTTTAAAGTCATACTTAACTAAATCCTGACATTAAACATTTAAACCTTAAAACCAATACCCCAAAATCGTATTATAGAATTAATTCCGACATTTTAGTTTTCAAACAATAAATCATCTAAGGTATACTTCCGGAAACTCAAAAACCCTCTTAAATACTTTATCAACAATAAATATAATTATCATAAGCATCAACTATTTTATTAGTGGCTCTTTTCCAAAAATCCCAAAATCACCTATTTAAATCATCACAAAATACATATCTCAATAATATCATTTTCAAAATAAGTTTAAATTTTATAAAATTCCAGAATTTATTTGCCCAATCAGAATAATGTAGCAATAATAATAATACTAATACATCTAGCAATTAATATAACATGTAATATAAACCCAACATGCAACCCCCAAAATCTGAAACAAAAAAAGCCCAACCAGCCAAAAGGGAAGGCCCAACCCGGATTCAAACACACAAGGAAACCCGACCCGGAAACAAAATGATATAACCCGGAAGAAAGGAATCCGGATCTGGCCCAATAGAAAAAGAAAAGGAAAGGCCCAACAGACTTGTCTTCTTCCCCACAAAAGACGAACCGTGCTCTAGTGCGACGCCGTTACACGGAAGAACGAAGGCGATGAAACTCAGGCCTCCGGCGGCCTTTGCTTCGACCCCAACCCTTTCCCATTGGACCGAAACCCTATGCCGACCTCACCCGACCCAAAAGGACAGAAAACGAGAGTAAAAGGGGAAGAAAGAAGAGAGCTCACCGAGATCGAAAACGTCGCCGGAAACCTTCGTCGGGGCACGATTGGGCTTCATCGAGGGCGGAATCAACACCGGAAAGTCCTAGAAAGAGGTAAGGGATGAGAAAAGAGGGATTTTGATGAGATTTAAACCGGAATCGAATAAGAAAAACTGAAATCGACCTTGGAGACGAAACAGGCCGGTGATGGTTCGCGATTGGGGCTCCGACGGCTGGCTTGGCTGCTCCTGGGCTTGCCGGAAACGTCGGGGAAGCAATCGTTGCTGCTCGGACACGAAGGAGGAGGGGAGGCTCGACTGTTGGTGGCTAAAAGACAAGGGAGGAGCCTGAGTTTTCCGAGGGAGATGCTCGGCTGGCGTTGGCGGCTACTGGGGTCATGCTGGCGGCTTGTACAGACGTCGGAGGAAGGAGGAGCCTGGGGCTCCTAGTGGAGGTGCTGCTGCTCAGACTCGGAGGACTCGAAGAAGGCGGAGCTGTGCACTGGGCTCGTTGGATTTTCGAAAACAGAGGGAGGGCTGCGTTTGGGTTTGGTGAGAACAGGAAGAGAAGTTGAAGGAGATAGGTCTTGGGGTTTGAATGGTGAATGAATAATAGGAATTTTTGTGTTTGAAACAAAATGAAATCTGAGCTGAGGAGAGATTGGGTTCAAGGTGAAGAGGGGACCGATGGGAATCAAACAAAAAAGAGAGGTTGCAGGTTGATGTGGGAGCTGTGAAGTCCAGACAAGGAAGGGGCAGATGGATGCCTGGCATTAGCTACAAATGGGTGAGGCAAGACCATGTGGGAGGAGGGTGAGAGAGGTGGTGTTTAACAAAAAAGGGGTGGTGAAAAGCTGGAGAGAACTTGGTCAAACAGAAGGAGGAGGGGGGCTTCTGAATTTTGTTTACACAAAAGAGAAAGAAGACAAAGTAACCTATGTTCTCAAAAGTTACAATTCAAAATACCCGGAAAAGAAATAGAATATAATAAAATAAATCCTGAAACCCGCTCACTCGACTTTAACCCGACTCAAAATATATAAAGCTTACAACTTCAAATTTAAATCGAATTCTCGACTGAATCAAATAATAAAATTTTATTATACTTTCCAATTTTAGCAAGCGAAAGTGAAAATAAATCCGAGTGAAAGTCCATTTAAAATAATCATATACCGGAATTCATTTTAAGAGATTTTAAATAACCCGATTTAAATTCATTTTTAATTTCTTTTTCCGAGAATTTGGATTTAAAAATCTGGGCCTTTACAACCTCCACCACCACCTCATGCGAGTCTTGCGAAGCCTCCACCGCCCTTACCAGTGCCTTCGACAACTACCTTGGTTGTCGCCGAGGGCTCTCCTCCTTCTCCTCCAGGTTGGTGTCGCTCTCCTTCTCCAGTTCCTTCGAGGTTTTTTTTTCGTTTCTCGGTGTCTCCTCCCGGTCGGGTGTTGCTCTCCTTCTCCACCTCTTCTTCAAGCAGCCGTGAACTCTCCTGTTTGTCATTGATTCGTACTCCACTGCTTCTCCATGCCAGCCGGTCTCTCCTCTCATCCCTTTTCTCTCAGTTCGCCCTCGAAGGCGCCATTGCGTTCGTTCCTCTCTGTTAGAGCAACGTTCTTTCTTCCCTTTTTTTAATCAAACTAATGAAACATTAAATGTCTCAAAATTAACCCAATAAGAGCGCGAGGTGAAATAGGAGTAAATGTCAGGGGTACCTCACAAAAATTGTAAATCTTTTGTACAATCCGTGAAAAACGTTATACCATGAGGGTACCTCGCGAAGTTTTCGCTTTCGTTTTTTTTTTAATTTTTATTTATGGATGAAATATGGTTTTAAATTTAATTAAAATTCCTTGTCATGTGGCGCGTTCCCATTGGCCAAAATCCGACCAATGGGAACGTGCCAACGCGCCTGCCCATCAGCCCTACTTATGCCAAAATGTTGTAGTTTCAATATGGGCCAAAAAAATATAAGCGGATTCATCCGCTTTTGAAGCGACTCATTTGGAGGTCCCGCCCCCTTGAATCAAAGCTTCCTCTCTGTTTTGTTTCCTGACTTGACCACCATTCAAGCACCGCTCGCATCTCTGTTGCAAATGGTCTAATTATACTTTGACTTGCAAAACCAGAAATCAAATACCACTCATATACTTCTACACCCCCCTCCCCCCCTCTCAAATTAGGGCTTCTTCAAGACCTAATTTGGAACACAAGAATTCATGTTGGGCTGTGAAAAACCCTTGGTCATAACATCTGCAATCTGAAGTTTTGAAGGAATATATGTAGTAGTTGAGAACTTGTCCTAAATTTTTTCCCTGGTAAAGTGACAATTGATCTCCAAATATTACGTACATTCAAGGAAACAAAGATTTGCTGATGCAGTCAAGATTGACCTTGTGTGGGTTAACAACGATCTTGACCCAAGTGATGAGTTAAGCAAGGTTTAAGGACTACTTGAGGAGGAAGATGTGCTCCTCAAAGTTAACAAGAAAACTCCACCTTGTGAGTCCATGAAGAAGAAAATTAAATTATCTTTTATTTAGTTATTTTTATTAGTTTCATTTTTACTAACTCTTATGTTAGTTGTAATCTACTTATGGAATTACCTATTTTAGTATTTCTTAGTTATGTTTATTTTTACAACGTACATTTATTATTTAGGATAAAGAAAATGGAAAAGGGGATTATATCTTATTAGGGTTTTCTTAGCCACTAAGATTATATCTTACCTAGTTAGATTAGATAGAATCTTTATATCTTTATCAAATAAGACAAACTCTATCTTATACAAAGAGATAGGGTTGGCCATCCTTAGAGTTCTAGGATTTTCCATATGTCTATTTATACCTTCATGTAATTCTTGAATAATAGGTTGAATTAATTGGAGAGCACTTGGCTAAGTGTTTTTCGATTCAAACCCTCGCTCTCTTATCATCATATTATACAACTCAAGTACATCTAACAATCATCTCAACACACACAAACAAACCTTAAACTCAAACTCGTCACAATACGTTTGTAGAAGCTGGAGTTCAGGTCAGAACCCTATAATTTTGGTCGAAATAACCTAGTCTCGGGGTCGGAATAAAGTAATTCTGGGTCACAATCCTCCTTGTTCTAGGTCGAAAGTGCCTTGTTCCGGGTTGGAACTTGGCCCCTATCGTCATCAACACCTTGAAGAAGATCAAGGACAGAAAAAAAAAATGTTGAAGACGATCTTAAGATGCAATTGAGATGCGGAAAGAGAAAAGAAAATTTATGATCAAAGAACATCTGATACCATGATGATCATAGAAGATGAAGATCGAGAAGAGAAATGAGAAAGAATAGAACCAAAAGAGAAACAAATGAACTGAATTGATCACGTTCTCCCGAATGAAATGATTTGTACACTCAAATGTTCTATTTATATAGTGCTTTCTAACTAACTCTTAAGCATTATATTAACAAAGGTCATCGGTTCCCAGCTCTTGAGAGTTGATTCAACTATATCCGCACCTTTCTATCATCCCATCTATATCTCGAATTGGTTGGGGGAAAACACAAGAAAGAAGAAGAATAAGAGATTGATCAATCTAGACAATTACTTGTATCTTTCCGGCCACGCCATCTGTGTTGCAAGGTTAAGTGAATGGTAAACTTGGAAATCAATTATAAATGAAGAGGGAGGCAAATTAGGATATGATAATAAATAGAAGAAAGAGAATTTTAAAGATAAGTTAAATATTATCAAGAAGAAGGTCAATTTTAAATTTGAAGATCGTTTTTCAACCCATAAAGTAATTCTCCAGTTCCACAACCCTAATTATCAAATCGGAATGCGAAAGATAAGAATAGGCTAACAAAATCTTCAATGCTCCCTCAAAACCAGATCAAAAGGAAATATGAATTGTCCAAATTTGACGTTGGACGAAAACCTAAATAGAAATCGACGAGAGAAAATTGGGGATTGGGAAGAGGCCGATGGGGAGATGGAAGGTCGAATTCCAAACAATAATTTCATCTTTGAGAATCAAGCATCGGGAAGAGGAAAAAAGATGAAAGGTTTTAAGTGAAATTAATGGCAAGCGGAAGCGGCAAGAATTAAGGTAGAAAGAGAAGAAGAAATGTGTGTGCCATGGGGAGAAGAAGCACTTTCCACTTGCTCAGACCAAGCATGCTCAACTCATATAACCGTCCTAACAAAACCCACTTGTTTCATACTCCCTCCGTTCAACAAAACTTGTCGTTTACTATTCACGCACGCTTTTTTAGAATGATAAAAACTATATAAAATATTCATTTTTAAAAATTTCTTTTTTAACAAGTTTGTACTTATTAATAATAACTACGAAATTGTTAAAAAAAATTATTTAAAAAGTCAATATTTTATATAGTTTTTAACTCCTAAAAAAGCGTGCATGAATAGTAAAACGTCAAGTTTTGTTGAACGGAGGGAGTATATATTATCCAAACCCACTTGCAGTCTCACCGCCTCCTAGCTGCCTTCAGCCGTTGGCATCGTCCTCCAATGAATTGTCATTTATAAGCATCAATTTGAGAGTTTTGGCATGCTATATTACCGGGAGAAAGAGGAAGTCTTGTCGATGAAGTTCTAGGGGTGTTATTCGATTCGAACGAGCCAAGTACTTAAGTGCTCATGCTTTACTTGTACTCGCCTCGCGAGTATTTAACCAAGCTCGAGTTCATGTAGTTCAGTTTTTACAAGCCGATCGAGCTCGAGCTCGAGTACTCTGTTTTTAAAAGCTTGTTTTAAACTCATTTTGAGATCGTTTTATAAGAACTCGTTTAAGCCTTTCAATCTATAAACTCGTTTTGAGTGAACATACTAATACAAGCTTGCTCACATATGTAAAACGAGTTATACGAGTTAGCTCGCATAAACCTCGAACTCGGCTCAAGCTCGTGACAAGCTTAAAATCTTGCTCATACTCGTTTGTTTTCAAATATAAAGGAACTCAAGTCAAGGTGTTCACGAGTTGAGTCCGAGTTGAGCTCGAGTAGCTCGATCAGCTCTCGTAGCACCCCTAACAAAACCCACTTGTTTTTATATATTATCCAAACACACCCTAATTGCCGACAGTATAACTAACTTGCGAAAATGGATGAACCACCTGCCCTCTCCACGTGTCTTAATCTCAACCGACTCTTTCTCACTCTTACGAAATCTGTGTTTGTTTCCCGTCTTCCCCGTAAGTGTAAGTTAACTCCTCCCGTACTCCTATGGGAGGTCCCTTGAGCTTATCCAAGAATCAGCGGCAAACAATGATTCAACAATCTCCACTCCTCTCGCTTTACTTCACCCTCCTCCTTTCCTCCGCCACGGCGCCTCCTTTCACGGCAGCGCAGCCGACCTCAACCACACATGAAGATGAAGATGACTCCGTCGATTCGGCGTCCATGGCCATTCTCGTTCTCGTCGTCGTCTCCGCTCTGCTCTTCCTCGGATCCTTCTCCCTCTGGATACACAACTGCTGCGACTCCGCCACACCGTACAGCAGATCGCGGAGCTTCAGATCGGTGGTGTTCGTCGGAGCCGGATCGCGAGTCAGGCAAAGAGGACACGGTCGGGACTCCAGAAGTACGAGATCGACCGGCGGAGTTGACAAGGCGCTGATCGATTCCTTTCCAACGATTGCGTACTCAGCCGCCAAAGAGATGAAGATGGGCGTCGGATCGCTGGAGTGCGCCGTGTGTCTGAGCGAATTCTCCGGCGAGGAGCTTCTCCGGCTGCTTCCGAGCTGCGATCACGTCTTCCATCCCGATTGTATAGCCACCTGGCTCGCTAATCACGCCACTTGCCCAGTCTGCCGCGCCAGAGTCGTCGATAACCGCAAAAATCCGATCAAGATCGACGGGATTCCGATGTCTACGGCAATCAATAATCCGGATCCGGGGCAGAGCGCAGAGGTTCTGAACATGGATATGGAGAATCCGGCGTCGGTGAGTCAACCTAGGGGAGATAGCGAGAGGTTTACGCTGAAGCTTCCAGAGGGAGTGAAAGAGCAGATGGTGAAGGCTAGATTGAAGCTGAAAAGATCGGCAAGCTGTGAGTATCTACCCGTGGAAGGGATAAGCCGGTGGATTGGGCGGTCGGAGAGGTGGGGTTCGAGCGTTGTTCCGTCGGATCGGGTGGCGGTGAAGGGAGACGAAGCAGGGGATGGATCAGATCCGCTTCCAGTGTAAAGTAAAAGGAGTGAACTGAAAGTAATATTCTTCCCCATTTTTTGTTTGTTTACTTCCTTTTTTTGGGGATAAATAACTTCAATATGTTACACACACAGATACAGTTTGCATATTTTTTCTCCCCGTTTGCTCAACCAAAAAAAAAATATAGTTTGCATACAAGTTGAAGTCCTCAAATCCAGGAGACCAATTCAAATCCTTAGAGCATCAGTAATTGGTCGAGTTCCCCAAAACTTCTCTCCCATTTTCTTATTCGTCCACCTCATTTTCAACTAATTTTATTCTCAACCCTCCCCAATTCAATTCTTCATTCCCACAATGGCCAGACTCCCCAATAATCTATCCCATCACTTTTTCCATACCCATTATATTTTTCATATAATTTAAAATATTAAAAAGTTAAATTGATTTATTAATATAAAAAATTAAATTAATTTTTAATTAAATTTGATAATTAGTTTTAATAATTTAAAATATTTTTAAATAAATTTTTAATAAATTTGAAATTTCAAAAAAAATTTAATTTAATATTACTATAAGTTAATACTCCCTCCGTTCGGCAAAACTTGTCATTTTAACTCTCCACACAATTTTTAATAAAGCTAATAATTACTCTCATTTTTTACTAATTTACCCTTAATTATTACTCTACTTTTTACTTTATCAAAAACTACAACTCACAACACATCAATCAAATCAAGGGCATTTTAGTAAAGTAGAAGCAAAAATACCTAAAATGACAAGTTTTTCCGAACAAAAACAAAACTCTAAAACGAAAAGTTTTGCCGAACGGAGGGAGTATTATAATATTATAATTATATTTTTAATTACTTTTAATAATTTAAAATATTTAAACTAAATTGTTAATAAATTTGACATTTCAAAAAATTATTAATTTAATTATTAATTATATTTGTTAATTACTTTTAATTATTTAAAACGTTTAAACTAAATTGGTAATATATTCGAGAACTAAAAACTACTAATTAAAATTTTTGATTATATTTGATAATTAATTTTAGTAATTTAAAATATTTTAAATAAATTAAACCATTGAAAAAATTTATTGATGTAATTATATAATTATATTTAATATTTAATAATTAATATTAATATTTTAATTAAATTATTTATATTTTTTAGTCTTTAATTAAAATCTATTAAGGATAATGAAAAAAATAAATGATTTATTACGTTGACACGTGTCATCGTTTAATTGGTTTCAGATTTGGGAAGGTTCCTAATATATTGAGGCACCCCAAATATCGGGAGGCTGTTTACAATGGTTGGGTTGTCAAACTGAGTGGAAAAAGTGATTTGGGGAGGTCGGTGACCGACCATTGCTGATGCTCTTAGGTTTACTCATGTGTATGTACGAATACTTTGTACAATTGGTTTTACTACCAATCTACCATGCATTAAAATTTTATTTAGTAAAAAAGATACCTGATGGGACATTGAAGTTAATTAAATAGTTGAAACTTTGTTGACAACTTCCATTGAAGTTAATTAAATAGTTGAAACTTTGTCGACAACTTGGATATTTTCCTAAGGGTTCTACCTTTTATACTATGTAATATGTATCTAATGTTTGTATTATTAGAGAATTGCGCACGCGCTTCACGCTCACACGGAATGGGAAGCTCACACGGAATGGAATTGAGTCTTCTTTTCCAGTTTTTTTTTTATAAAAACCCTATCAACGTGGTATAAATCTAGTGATTCATCCTTTATAGATCAACGGTCTAGATTCATGCACAAAGTACACCCTAAGCAATGGAGATCCTCTACTTCACTTTCATACTTCACTCCATACAACACAAAAATATTTTGGCATATATTTAATCTTAAAAAAAATTATCAAAATTATATTTATGTTACTAACATCTATTTTTATATATTCATAAAATTTTATTTTGAAAAATCATGTTTTACAATTTTTAAAAATTAAAAAGGCAATATTTAACCAATTGCAATTATTAAAAAATTCAAAACATGATTTTTCAAAATAAAATTTTATGAATATATAAAAATAGATGTTAGTAATACAAATATATTTTTTTATAATTTTTTTTAAGATTAAATATATATTAATCTATTTTTGTGATGTAGGGAGTGAAGTAGGAAGTGAAGTAGAGGATCTCCATTGCACCCCAAGGGGTGTGCACAATTGATCTATTCCCCATATATATATATATATATATATATATATATATATATATATATATATATATATATATATATATATATATATATATATATATATATATATAGGGAGTGGTTCCAGAGTGCACACCCTAAGGGGTGTACCTTGTGCACGCATCTCAGCCGTTAATATATATGAGATGGATGGCCACGATTAAAACAGATTTTTTTTAATTTCTTTTAATGGGTTGTGGGGTCCACAGTTGAAAGATTTCCCCACCCCTTGATTGATGCGCGTGTACTGTAAACTCAACCCCCAATCCATGCTTTTTTTTTGTTCCCTTTTTTTTAATTATATAAAATACTTTTTAAAAAAAAATGTTTTTTTTGGGAGAAATAAATGTTTTTTTTTATTCTCACCTAATTTATTTCGTTTTAAAATTTTGGCAATTCTACCGAATAATGTTTCACGTGCTACCGAATAATATTTTATTATCTTATTTCATCTATTTTATATAAAAAAAATTACCAATTCCATTGAATAATGTGTCGTATGCTACCGAATAATGTTTTTTTTCCATCTATTTCGTATAAAAAATTACCAATTCCATTGAATAATTGATCATATGCTACCGAATAATGTTTTGTTTTGGTATTCATCAATTTCAGATAAAAGAAACATCGAATCCCTAAACAATACTTACGATAAAAGAAACACCCATTCCGTTGAATAATTATTCAGAATTCAACGAATAATATCGACAATCTCGTATCTCAATCACAAAATACACACATTCCATTAAATAATAATTAGAGATTGACTGAATAATGTTTGTATTCACCGAATGATTCACCTATTGAACAATATCTCGATTTCGAAGGAGCCTTTGCCTTCATCATCACTGCCCATCTCCGGCCACCATCACCACCTGCAGACCACCGCCATCCATCGAGGAGTCCAAATCCGCCTCTGCAGCAACGACGAACCCCCAGCAGCCCTCGCACCCTCTTCGCGCGCACCTCCACAAAACCACCTCCTTCCTTAGTTTCTCCGACCACCACACCCGCCGCCGGAAATCGCCCTGCCCAGATCGACGGCTTGCTGGCCAGATCCGGCACCACCAACACCCGACAGCCCATCCGCCTCTACAGCAACAACGAACCCCCAGCAGCCCTCGCACCCTCTTCGCGCGCACCTCCACGAAACCACCTCCTTCCTTAGTTTCTCCGACCACCACACCCGCTGCCGGAAGCCGCCCTGCCCAGATCGACGGTCTGCTGGCCAGATCCGGCACCACCATCACCCGACAGCCCATCCTCCCGCCTCTTCGCAGAACCCACGCAGCCACTTCGCCCTCACCTCGAAACCACCACAACCACCCTTCCCCTCGCTTTTCCGACCACCTCTGGCATACCCAACTGCCCCCACCGGCCGCCACTGCACTCTGGCGATCGAATCGCACACTCCGCCTTCGCCGCCCTATCAACTCTCCTCCCTCTTCGCTACTGCCTCGCCTCATCGACGACCCCCCAACGACGAACCTCCAACGGCCCTAATCGCCTCTTTGCGCCCCGCCATGAAGGGGATCTCCGGGTGATGGCGTCGATCAGACTAATCTTCCACCAAGATTTCAGATTTGATTTTCCGGTGGCGGCGATTTCAGATCTGGTTTTCCACCAAGATGATCGGCTAATTAAAAAGGGGGTCTAGGGTTTTTATCAATTTCCTCCACCCGGCCACGAAATCACACGCGCCACATTGGAGAGTATATCTGGATTCTACCACCATTGCACGGGGCCCACCTCTATTTAATTAAAAAAAATATAAAATCTCATTTTAATCTCCTCCCTCCATTTTCATGCAATCAATGGATGAGATGTGTGCACAAAGTACACCGTAAGGGGTGTGCACAAGTTACCCAATCTCTCTCTCTTTCTCTCTCTCTCTCTCTCTCTCTATATATATATATATATATATATATATATATATATATAGAGCCATTGATCGGATTGTGATGGATGGATGAGATTAAAATGAGATTTTCTTTTTTTTTTTAATTAAAACCAACTGGGACCAGTCCACTAAAGTTGAAAACTGTCCGGACTCTCCTTCAGGCGCGTGTGATATTGTACAAGGGAAGTGGAAATGGTGGTGGGTTGAGATTTGGTGACTAGTGGGGCCTACTAAAATTTTAAAAAAATATATCTTCAAAATCCTTCAATGCAAATGACAAATCCCATATCTTCCGTTTTTTCTTTCTTTTAATTATAGTTTATTCATATCTTTTTATTTATAAATATATATTTAAATTTAGATCAAAATAAAAAATTAAATTTTATTATAGTTTATTCGAATGGGATGGTGGTGGATTTGTGAAGTAACACTTTTCTTATGGGTTTTTCTTTTTTTTTTAAAAAAAAATCGTTAATGTATTCCCAAATTTTAAAAAAAATCTTTACTGTATCCACTGTTCCAAAAAACGGCCTGGGCGGCCGCCTAGACCCCGCCTAGGCGCTGGGCGGTCCTTGACCTTCGAGCCAAGGAGCTTGGCGGGCTTGGCTTGGCGGAGAGCTAGCTTGGCAGGTTTCTGGGCGGGTCTGGGCGGGTCTAGGCGGTTTTGGGCGGGTCTTTCTAGGCGGTTTTGGGCGGGTCTGTGCTAGCTTGGCAGGTTTCTGGGCGGGTCTGGGCGGGTCTTATGGGTTTTTCTTTTCTAGGCAGTTTAGTTAAAAAAAGCAAATTCAAAGGTTTTAACACAAATGAATACATAAAAGTCTCGAAGATTAATGTGCAACCATGATTATATTTTAGAATTTAAGTTTTATTATACAACTTCTAGGTCGTTTTAGACTTTGATTATATTTTATATTATTAATTTTTTTCCAGTTGAACAAGAAGTGTTATGGTTTATGCTTATTGACTTTGGAAAAGGTTGAACAATATGGACTATGAAGATTATGAAAGTTTATTAATTTATATAGCCTTTATTAGGTCTTTGACATAACTTACAAGTAAAAATACATGTTAAAATAAAAAGTCCGCCTAGACTCCGCCTAGACCCCGCCTACTCCGCCTAGACCCTTGAACCCACCTCTCCGCCGAGCATCCGCCAAGCGTTTTTTGGAACATTGACTGTATCCATATCTTTTATTTTTTATTTATTTATTTATGAAGATATATTTGGCATTTTTTGTTATTACCATTCTAAATCAATTTTTAAAATTTAGCAATTCCACCGTATAATGTTTTGGATTCTACCGAATAATGTCATGTTACCTTTTTACATTCACCGTATAATGTTTTGAATTCTACCGAATAATGTCATGTTACCTTTTTACATCCAGTTCAGATCAAAATTTACCAATTCCAATGAATAATTTCTCACATGCTACCGAATAATGTTTTATTGTTTTCCATCAATTTCAAATAAAAGAAACCCAAAATCCTCAAACAATAATTACGATTTATACGAATAATACTCGTATTTCAACGAATAATGTTTCACATTTTATCGAATAATGTTTAGTTGTGTAATTATACTCGTGCGATAAATGTTTTTTATGTTGTTGCGCAAACCAAATACTTCTTATCCTGACGAATAATGAAGCAAATTTTACTGAATAATTAACCAAATCATTACCATCAGTAACAAAAACTCGACACATACACATGAATAATTGAAAAATTGTGAATCAAATTATACATCTAGAAAACCCTACACTAAATGCCTAGAGAAAACCCTACCCACAACCCCAAATTCCCAATCAATTCAAGTGTCTCGAGTTGACTTACGATTTCAATTTGAAAAGAGGAGGCCGAGATCTCCGAATTGGCTTGATCTGCAAATTTCAATCCTTCACGTGGACTTTGGATTCCATTGCAATCGGTGGCCTAACTTCCAAATTCAACTAATTAGCAAGTGCTAATTAGCTAATTAGTGTCTCCCAACATCGCCTTCAACACCAAACCTTTGGTTTTGACGAAGAACGAAGGCGACAATGATGCTGGATACTGGATGCATACCGAAATTGCTTCGCAGCGGTGAGTGCGGCGACACTGGTCGATCTTTATGCCGAAGGCGGACACCATAGTGACGACGCCGAGCACAGAGTTGAGAAGGAGGGGGACATCAACGCCGGGAGGTCACTGCACGGGCGGTGCTCAACCAATCCTCCAATCGGCCCCGACCACCGCCGGAACTGGCCACGCACTCGAAATAGCCTGCCGGAGAAGACGATTCATCGTTGTGCGACTCCGCCCCGACGCCGATGCTCCTCGGATACCCTGGCTGCCACAATTGCCGCGCACAAGGCCTTCGTCGCCGGTGACGCTTCGATTAGGGCGTTATATGGTGATTTGCAATGGTGATTGAACGTGAGGAAGAAGACTAACGATGCCTGGGTTTTAATTTATGCCAATCACACGCGCCTCACTCTCCTGAATTTGTGATGCGGGATGAGTTTTTTTTAATTATTTTAAACACCCGTACATGTGGCGGGATGTAAGCCCTCCATTCCACTAAAATCTATGACTATTACTTGTGCACAAGGTACACTATAGAGGTGTGCACAAGGGAACCACTCCATATATATATATATATATATATATATATATATATATATATATACACACCTCCGATCCAAAAAAGATGTCGTTTGACTTTTTAAGACGTATTTTAAGGAGGTAAAAACTATATAAAATATCAACTTTTTTTAAATTATTTTTTTACAACTTAATATTTGTTGGTAATAAGTATTAGGTTATAAAAAAAAAGTTAATATATTATTGTTGTGAGCTGAATCTGCCATGTTTTACAGTAACTTTTGTATCGATTTCTGCATACATTTCATGCATTTGGGCTAAGATAGTACAAAATCTATGTAGTTTATGTTTAATTGCCAAATTATGGAATCTACACCAGTTTCTGTTTAATTTTGCAGAATTCGAAGCAAATTACAGCAGTTTTGAGAAAGGTCGGAAAAGGTCGGAAATCAACTACAGAAGTCCAAGGTCAAGATGCAGCGGAAGCAGCCGAATCAAGCTAGGAACCCATGTTTACTCGATCTAGAGTAAACCTACTCGACCTCGACGAAGGTGTCCGAGCACAGGCCTTGTCGACTAAGAGCAATGTCGAGAGCCAGATCAACCCGACTCCGGAAACCCTACTTGATCTCGATTACACCTAGTCGAGATCGACGACAATGTGATGCCATGTTCGGAGTCGATGAGTTATGACAAGTCGACAAGCCGAGGACGGAGATGCTGAGCCAACCTTACTCGATCTCAAGGAGGCTTGTCGAGATCGAGAACCCTACAACGCCAATCCGAGTCCGTGACGAGCATCAGTTCCTCGACATCACCAGGACACACATCCTCGACGAGAACCCAACTCGATCTCGAGTTGGTTAGTCGATATTGAGGAGCCAGGAGCCAAGATCCGAGCCTGATCGAGCAGAGCTACCCGAGAAGCCCAGTCAGCCCAAGTCGACGACCATGTCTACTCGAGATCGACGAGTCCTGGTCGAGATCGAGGAGCCGCATCCCGAAGTCGCGTTACGCGGTTTGAGCTGTCAAACGCGTTGTGGGAATCCTTGGAGCCGAAGGAATCCGAGATGGCCGAGTCTATCCTACTTCTATCTATCACCTATCCATGGAAGACAAGATCTATCAACAAGAAGATATTTACCTATTTAGATATTATTTCCCCTTTTTAGATTTAATTCCTAAAGTACATTTATTTATCTTTTAAGCTTTTTAGATATAGATAGATATATTCTATCCTTGATTAGCAAGGAATAGAAGGTTATAAATAAAGCCCTAGGGGCTGATTTTTCATCATTCAATTTCAGTCAGAGACAGTTAGTTACACATAGAGAGAAGAGATTGTAAGTTTGAGTTTATTTAATGCAAGTAGTTCTTTTTCATCAAAGATGTCTGCTATTGCGATGAAGAGCGAGTAGTCCACCCACTTCTGGGGCTGGGGTGAGCCCGACAGTGGCCATGTGAGGTGATGCGGTAAAGGTACAATCTTTTTATGCGATTCGTCTTCTATCCCTATGAGCATGATTCTTTTGCGAGAGTTGAAGGTGATCCTTGTTTGTGTTATTGAAGCGAAAGTGATCTTAATGCAACTTGGATTAATTATGTGAAAAGGGTTAGTAACAATTAGGGATTATGCGAAAGCCTCTATATGCCTATTTGTTAGTAACGAAAGTTATTTTGATGAAAAGCATGATCTTTTATGCCTTTATGTGTTACTTTGCATGGTTATCGTTGTGGCGTTGATACCCTGGCTTTGGAAGTTCTTTATATATTGAGTTTATTTCTGTCAAAATCTGAAATCTGTGTTCGAATCTGGAATTTACACTTTCTGTGTGTTAGTCGATCTAGAGGAGGGGCTCATCGATCCGAGTTGCACCTTGTCGAGATCGAGTAGGATCTTGTCTGATCGAGTTTCTATCGTCGATTTTTAGTTTCTGTTTCTATTGTTGTTAGTCGATCTCGAGTTAGGGCTTGTCGAGATCGAGTAAGTTTTTGCCTTTGTTTTATTCCTTGCTTTCGTTTGTCTTTCTTTCTTTGTTTCTGTCTTTTCTGCTTTTTCTGTGAGATTTACAGCTGCCTAGGATCCGCTGACACGCTTCCTCGTGGATTCGATCCTGACTTCCCACTACTGCATTGGAGGGAGTCTTGTAATTATTTGTGTGGGCCTAAATCTGGTTCATGACCGAAGCACAGTCGTACTATTTTAGTTCGATTCAGCCATTATCGGTCATGACCGAAGCACACTCCCCCTTTGGAAACAATCCCTGCAGCAATTGGGTCATGACCGAAGCACAGTCGTACTCAAACCAAACTTTCGCTCCACCCTGTCGGAAGATTGCGTTCTCTTTGCAGCCGCAAAAACCAGCTGTCCCTCTTCATTTCTAGCAACACATCCAACCCCACACCCCTTGTTCATCTCAGCTGCATCATCGCAATTGATCTTCATGAACCCCTCCGACGGTTTCACACATCGTGCCCTTTCTGATCCTTTCTCGACCTGTTGTTGAGACATCATATCCCTTCCCCTGTTGTATTCTCTCATGCTTTGCCTCACGACACGGATCAGCTCCTGCACCTCCATCTTCGTCGACTCAAAAGTCCTTTTGTTCCTAGCCATCCAAATGGCCTCGATGATGTGCACTCTCTGCTGCACTCTTTCATCACCATCTCAAAAGTTTTCAGCACCCCCGAAGCCTGCTTTGTAATCTTCCCCAATAATAGGATCGATTCCAGACAGCATGAGCTTTGGTGCACCTAAATAGGTTGTGAGGTTCATCCTCTCGGACTCCACAAAAGGTGCAAAGATCACACTCCACCACCCCCTTCCTCTTCAAATTTACCAGGCTTGGTAAAACACCCTTGTAGGCCCTCCAAATGAAGTACTAATGAATCATAAATGAAGAATGTTATAGACTTATAGGACCTCCAACCTATTTCAATTGGAATTATGGAGTTTTTGAAAAATTTTAAGGCCTTTTTTTTTTACTTTTAATAGTAAAATATAGAGACTTCATCAGATCTGAGAAATTTTTTTCAAATTAGAGACTTCATCATATCTGAGATTTTTTTCAAATTAGACAAAAACTGACAAAAAAAATTGGAGATTAGCCAAAACGTGAAAGTATTTTACGATTTACCCGGGATTTTAAAAAAATAATATAATAAGTAAGTTGCTGTTTAAAACAACGACTTACCTTTTATTTCTTAAAAAAACAACATTTTTACATATAAAAAGATTGAAACCTAAATAAAAAATTACAGGGGAGGGTTGATGTTTTAAACAACGACTCTCCCAGAGATGATGGGGATGCTGCTCAAGAATAGGAAATCCTCCTGCTTATGGAAGGACAAGATGAGAGACCAGTGGACACAAGTAAGAGCACTGCTAAAGGGAAATCAAACAGCACCACAGAAAGCAGTAAAGGGAAAGAAGTTCAGTTTGAATCAGTGCAGGAAGCTCACCAAGCAAAAGTCAGGAGAAGATGCATATTGAGTAAGAATGGAACACACAGCCCCAAAGGGTACCCTGAGATATAGAATCAATTGAGAAAGGGCCTAGAACCCTTACAAAGAAGACTACATGATCATAGCCTCATGGAACACAAGGGGACTCAACAGCACCCCCAAGCAAAAAGTTGTTAGAGGTTTCTTAAGGGAAAAGAATATAGTTTTTTTTTGGTATTTTGGAAACAAAATTGGATGTAAATAAGTTACATATGATCATGAACAAGGATTTTAACCAGTGGAGGTTTATGCATAATTTTGAATACAGTGAAGCGGAGAGAATTGTGGTAATTTGGGACCCTTTGAGGGTTGAGTTCATGCACCAAAGAACAACATACTAGATGATCTGTTGGCAACTGAAATGCAAGAATATGAGAAAATGTTTTGAGGTGGCACAAGTTTATGGTCTACATACAATTGTGAAGAAGAGAGGGTTATTGAATGATCTAAGAACTGAATTCAGCATACGACAGGGTCCATGGCTAGTGCAAGGGGACTTTAATGCCATAATGAGATCATCTGAAAGAAGAAATGGGGCCTCGGTCACAGCTTATGAAATCTCTGATCTTTGGGATGTTTGTGTTGAGCTGGATCTCCATGATGCAACGACAGGGTCGATGGCTAGTGCAAGGGGACTTTAATGCCATAATGAGATCATCTGAAAGAAGAAATGGGGCCTCGGTCACAGCTTATGAAATCTCTGATCTTTGGGATGTTTGTGTTGAGCTGGATCTCCATGGTTTAAAGGGAATAAATTGACAAAGATTGATAGGGTGATGGTGAATGGTCGCTGGGATACCCTAAATCTATACTGCAGAGCAAACTTCCTCTTACCAAAATCATATTGTGATCACTGTCAAGTGGTAGTGGAAGTCCTAGAACAGCAAACAAAGAAGAAAGGGCCTTTCAAATACTTTAATATTTGGGGCCAAAACGAGAACTTCCAACAGATAATCATGGAGAACTGGGTGTATACTGGGCTGGGCACTGATCAATTTCTTCTCTGTAAATTATTGCAAGGGCTGAAAAAACCATTAAAGCTACTCAATAAGACTCAGTTCTCAAACATTAAGGAAAGATCCAAATCTGCTGAATCAGAATATGAAACTGCATTTCAATCTTTGAGAAATGACCACAACTCTCCAGAACTACTTTCAGGGAATGGAGGAAGCAAAGAAAAAATCTTCAAGGTTAAGGGAGGCTGAGTTCAAGTTCAGTTCGCAACTAGCCAAATGTAGACATACATTTGAAGGGGATAAGTGTAGCTCTTACGTTGATGGATTAATGAAAAAGAATATGAAAAGAAACCATGTGAGTTCCCTGATTAAAGATGATGGAACTGAAACACTTTCCTTTGATGAATTGGCAGATCAGTTTGTGACTTTCTACAAAGGTTTACTAGGGACTGAAGAGAATATTGATGATGTTGATAGGAGATTCATAACAGATGGGGGTGCCTTGCTCAGTGATGATAGACATGAGGATCTTACCAAAACAGTCACTTCTGAGGAGATCAAAAAGGCTCTATGGAACATAAGGGATGAAAAATCTCTTGGACCCGATGGATACACATCCAAATTCTTCAAAGATACATGGGAAAGCACTGGTGAACAACTAATCAAGGCAGTGAAGGAGTTTTTTAGTTCAGGCAGTTTATTAAAACAAATTAATCACACCTCTATTGCTCTTATTACAAAAACTGCCAATGCTAAATGTGTAGGCGATTTTAGACCTATATCTTGCTGTAATGTAACATACAAAATCATCACTAAAATCCTTGCTTGCTGTCTATCACCTGTATTAAAGACTATAATTTCCCCTGCTCAAATAGGGTTTATTGAAGGAAGGATTATGAGTGAAAACATAATGCTTTTACAAGAACTGATTAGGAAATACACAAGGAAGAGGATTAGCCCTAGATGTATTTTAAATCATGACTTAAAAAAAGCATATGACACAATCTTCTGGAGATTTATTAAACAGATGCTCATACACCTTAATTTCCCCCCTCAGTTTGTGCATTAGGTGCTTCAATGTGTGTGATCTACCTCTTTTTCTATCAATGTGAATGGAAATTTGCAGGGTCCTTCATTGGACAGAGAGGATTAAGACAAGGGGACCCCATCTCTCCCCTTATCTTTGTATTGTCAGTAGACTACCTTTCAAGGGTGTTGAAATGCAAAACAAGACTCCCATAATTTAAATTCCACCCTAAATGTAAATTATTGCCAATATCTTACCTTGCATATGCAGATGATCTAATCCTTTTATCAAGAGGAGATAGAGGTTCTATGATAGTTTTGTTGGAAGCTTTGGATCATTTTTCTGCAGTATTCGGCCTTCAAGTAAATCCTGCCAAATCTGCTTATTTTCTAGCTGGAGTAAAAGTTGAGGACAAGGAGTTTTTGGCCAACAGAACTGGTTTCTCTCAAGGTGTCTTCCCTTTTAGATATTTAGGCATTCCTATCTCATTTGGGCGGTTAACTATATCACAGTTCTCTCCTTTTCTAGACAAAATCCTCACTAACGTAAGTTATTGGAATTCTAAGACTCTATCCTATGCAGGGAGAGTGGAACTTATAAGGGCAGTCCTTCAGGGAATCGAGGCATTTTGGTTTTCAATCCTTCCCTCTCCTTCAACTCTTATAGATAAAGTTAATAGTCTATGTGCAAAATTTTTGTGAAAATCACATAGGATAAGATGGAAGGATGTGTGTTGATGCGGGACCATCCAAGACACCTCCGGACACACCTATGATTCAAGCTCGTGAGAATGATGTCATCCTCAAGAGGAAGAAGAAGGCTCCACCATGGGAGAAGGACCAAAGATGGAAGCTTGACGTTTTTTTAGATTCGTTCAGCAGTTTGACAGATTTTTGACGTCTCAGTAAAATGAGTCGTACGGATTGAATATTAATCGGATTGAGGCGTGTCATACTTTTTCGGAACGAGGAGTAAGAGATATACAACTTTTATGTTGACGGTTTTTCTACATTTGACTTAGAGATTGGCCGAAAATCACATTCTTTGAAGCTGTCACTGTTTTAGACGGAAATTCTTAAGTGTTGGGACTCTTTTTATTACTATTTTTAGAGACCTTCTTTACTTAAGTTATTTTAGAACTAAAATAAGAGTCCCCTCCTTGTGCCTCCAAGTTGTCCGCTTGGTTGTGTAAGGTTGTAGAGGCGGGCTTTATAGTCGTTGGTATTTGGTTTTTACCCTCTAAGGAGGTCTGTGATCTTTATCTCGTTCTATTTTAGTTCGAATCGGTCCTTATCGGTCGTGTCTTTATCGTTCTTAATCGAATCTTGTTTGAGTCTAGATCGAGTCTTGTGTACCCTGCATATTCGATATCGAGTCTATCCGGGTCTTGTTCTTGGTCGATACCGAGTAGGGTTTTGGTGTTCTTGAGTCTTTTGCTTCCGTTCTTTTAATTCTTGTTTGATTGTCGAAGATCGGCCCATCCTGCGACTAACCACGTATCAGAAACAGTCAGCGATTACATTTTGGGCGGTGAGTGGTGGACGGAGAAACTTCGCAACATGTTACCCACAAACATCGTCACTGAAATTATGGACATCCCTCTACCCATATCCTTATATGAGAACCGTTTATACTAGTGGTCTGATAGAACGGGTTGGTGGTGTAAGGTGTTAGAGGCGGGCTTCATAGTCGTTGGTATTTGGTTCCTACCCTCTTAGGAGGCCTGGGGTCTTTGCCTCGTTCTATTTTAGTTCGATTCAGCCATTATCGGTCGTGTCTTGTTTTCAATTTCGAGTCTTTATTCTTGTTCATCGAGTGTTTGCTTCCGTTCTTGTTATTTCTTGTTTGATTGTCGAAGATCGGGCCATTCTACGGCTAACCTCGTATCATGTGCTTACCAAAAGAAGAAGGTGGTTTGGTTTTGAAAGACCTTAAATCATGGAACACGGCTTTCCTGTCGAGACTTCTTTGGGATATCTTAAGGAAGAAGGATAGCTTGTGGATTAGATGGATCCACCACCAATACATCCGAGAGGGAAGTGTTTGGAACTGGCAAATGCATAAGAAAAATGAATCCTCCTTCATTAAAAAAATCTTGTCCATAAGAGATGAAGTACTAACCTCCGCAGGATCTATTGAAGAGGCTGGACTACTGCTTCAACAGTGGTGTCAAGGAGGTAAATACCGAATTGGAGCAGCTTACAATCATTTTAGGAGGAAGGCGCCAAAACCTCCTTGGAGATCAGTAGTGTGGGATAGGACAATCCTACCTAAACATGCATTCATCCTATGGCTGGCAGCACGAAGGAGGTTAGCAACAAGCGATTTGATCGAAACAAGGGAACTGAATCTTAATTGCCACCTTTGCAATCAAGCCACTGAATCACATGAACATCTATTTCTTTCTTGTAATTACACTTCGTATGTATAGTCTTAGGTAAAAGCTTGGATTGGAATATGGCATGGGATGAACACTCTGCAGAGTGGGCTCAAATGGCTCAAGAAGGAGGCTCGTGACAAGGGATGGAAGTCCAAAGAGAAGAGGATAGCTTTTGCAGCAACAATATACCACCTTTGGAGAACAAGAAATGAAAAAGTATTTGACAACACAAGTATGAGGCCTGAGGAGATCATACACATCGACAAGATGCATGTGTACATGGTCTTAAGTCATGATTTCTCCCTCCACTTCACGTCATCAGCAATGTTGGAGGTAGTAGGTAGACATTGCACCAAAGATTTAGCTTGTTTGATTGGTAGTAGGTAGACATAGAAGCTTAGAGGCAGTGTTGGACAATGTTTCTAAAGTTTTTTAACAAAAACTTGATTTAGATAAGTAGATTATCGATTATGGTATTCGGTGTGCTAAGGTTGTGTAAGTTTAAATCTCTTGATGGCCGAGCCGAAGGGAGATTTAGACCTACACATCCTTAGGGTGCAGGTCCGACTTCTGATAGCCAAGGCTTGAAGAGATAGGATTTGCACCAAACTTTGTGTTCAACACACCCATAGAGATTGGAACTACCCTAGGTTGGTTCCATGATTTTGGTGGCTTGCCAAAGTAGCCCGAGGGCACTATAGGCTTTCCAATGTAGGTTGTAAACTTTCCATTTTACTTCAATATATTTACCCTTAAAATCAAAAATAAAAAAATAAAAAACTATCCACCCTCAATTCAAAATAATACCAACTTTGAAAATAACTAGGAGTGATACCAACTATCAAACTATTTAATGACTAGGATTTTGGACATAATAAATTAATAATTGATAAAAATGAAAAATAAACCCAAAATCAAAATCTCATCTTCTTCCCTAATCCTACTACAAAGTACCGCTCCTCTGCAATCTCAATTTTTTTCCCAAGCAAGGCCTTCCGCTTTTATCCTACTCAACCTCTTCTAGCGGCGATGGATCCGGCTGAGACCATGAAGGGCCAACGACCCCGTTCCATCTCGATTCCCTATCATACCAACCAACCGCAGAATCTCGGCTTCGGCAACACATCGAGCATTCTAGTGCGTAATATGCTACTCCAATCTCCGGGTGCGGCCATGGCAGGGGTAACCCTCGCCTTCTTCTTCGTGCATCCTGTCTTTCAGCATTTTTTTTGCTTCGAATCCCACCATTTTCCATAAGTGTAGAATGACAGAATTGATGTAAAGTCCTCCTCGAGGGTTTCATTCATTAAACAATGATATATATAGGTTACAAGATATTGGGCCTTTGGGCCCACTATACAATATGAGATCTATGTAATCTATCAAACCCCCGCAGTAAAAAATGGGGGATCCCGTAACTGTGAGACTGGACCAAAAATCGAGGAACAACTGCCGAGGTAAACCTTTGGTGAAGATATAAGCGTACTGATAGGAGGATGGGACATGAAGAACACGAACATGTCCAAGAGCAACCTTGTCCCAAACGAAGTGTAGATCGAGCTCAATGTGCTTCGTTCGCTGATGTTGGACTGGGTTGCTGGCCAGATAGACGGCAGAGACGTTGTCGGTGTAGACCAGGGTGGCCTTCTGAAGAGGGCAGTGAAGCTCAAGAAGGAGATTGCACAGCCAAGAGCACTCGGAGACAACGTTGGCAATGACACAAGAGCGAGACACCACAGACTGACCCTTCGCGGACCACGACACAAGAGTGTCGTTGAGGAAGACACAGTAGCCAGGCGTGGCGCGATGACAAGAGGAAAACCTGTCGTTGTTCTTGTCAAAGAATACTCAAACCTACAAACTAGTATAGTAAGCAAGTAAGAGGTCGATCCCACAGAGAATCAAGTATTTCTAAGCAATGTATATTTACCAATTAGTAGAAAAGAGGGGTTTTGGTGATTGAAGATGATAAAATAAATTATAAACAAGCTAATAGAGGTAACAATTGAGAAAGTAGTTCCATCTACAAACATCCACTTTAGTTTGGTTGATTGATCATCGATTCTTCTTCAAGTTCTCTTTTCATCCTATTATTGTTCCTGTCCTGATCTTGTGTAAATTACTAGTCCTAAGAGTCATAGTAACCCTTACTAATTAGATAACCCTAACACGGTCAAGATTTAACCTAATAATAGCATTAAGATTAAGGATTAACCAGGATACATGCAACACCAAGCTACGAGTCAGCATTTAACATATAATTGATTCTCTACACACCAGTTTAGTCCTACGAGTCCTAAAAAGGCATGATTGCTACCATGGATTAAGGTTGCTACGAGGAATCTACAAAATCCTAGCAATAATCGCTACTAGTTGCACGGACTAGAAGAAATCAACAATATTCGCAAAAGAATCAATAGGAATAGAACAAGAATAGAAATCTCACAACTTTATCAAACCAAAGCTTCAATCCATAAACGAAACAGAAGAGTTTAGCACTCCATGGCCATGGAGGCTCTTCTCTAGGGTTCTCTCAATTGATAATCTCCAAGTGCATAAAACTAAAGAATTAGATCCCTCAAATAAAACCCTAAAACTTCCTTAAAAAGCCTCAAAAGAGTCGGCCAAATAATAATTCTAAAAACTAATTAAAGAGATAAAAAGTCCATTTAGCAGATTCGGCGTTTCTGCATAGGCCGCGGGGCAGCCAACCCAGGCCGCGGGGCGGCCAGGCGATCTTCGTCAGAGCTACGGGCCGCGGGGCGGTTTCCTTGGCCACGGGGCGGCTTTTTACTGTTCACAGTAACTTTTCCTCTTCGAATTTGGTCTCGATGTCAACACAAAAGTTGTAGATCTAAGAAAGAGCTTTCCAACGCATGGTTATAATAGTCAATCGGACCACCGAGGCCTCCAAAAAGTGCGAAACAAGTTCAGCATGTCTGGCGACAACTTCTACCGACTTGTTCTTCACTTAGGCTCTCTAACTTCGATTCCGCTCCCGAGCTCTTCACTTTTCCTCCTCCTCTTCACTCTTCCTTCATCCATGAGCTTCCTCATTCCTCGTCGGATTCACATATACCTGAAATAATCCATAAAAGCGTGTAGATTCCGACTCTACCAACAAAACAAGTATAAATGCAATTCTAGCCTAAACTATGCATTATATACATCTAAATCATGATAAATGCATCCTAATATGCCTACCTAAATGCATGCTATCACGCGACGTGTGTCAAGACAACCACCCCAATCCGCATCAGTGTAAGCGTTGAGCTCAGACCGAGAGGAAGGGGTGATTGTTAGGGTTGGCATGGTACGGTAACCACCAAAAAATGGTGATTACCACGTACCAACCACAAACTGGTGGTACGCTATTTTTCATACCACGTACCAACCACAAGTCGTGGTTACCGCATATGTGGTAACCACGACTTGTTGTTACCATCGGTACATTACCATGGTTACCAAGCTATAATTTTGTTTGCATTTTTTTGAAACCCCTTGGCTACCTTCCGGTAGTCATCAAAGTTATCGAACGAAAAAATATGGTTACAAAAAATAATTTAGTTACCACCTGTAAAAAGTTCAAATAAATCAGGTTCACAACCTAAAGTACAAACCAGTTCAAACCAACCAAGTTCAAAGTCTTGAAACAAAACAAGTTTAATTGCTCAAACATTCAAAAAGTTCCTGCAAGTTCAAACAAAATAACTTCAAAGTCTTCAATCATTCAAAATGTTCCTATTGTTCATAGTAGAAAAAGTAGAAAGGACCAATTTAGGTTAAAATCAAAACACATAATATAAATTAAAAACTTAAAGATAATAATAATAAAACATTAAATAAAAAAAATAATATATATACTCGGTAACCATGGTAACCATGGTATTCAGATTTCATTACCGTTACCGTACCACCTTCACGTGGTTACCACCACGATGGTTACCATTATGTTGGTTACCACAAGTGTGGTTACCAACATAGTTGGTTTATGGTTGGTACGTGGTTGGTATGGTAATTTCCGAACCATTTGCCAGCCCTAGTGATTGTGGTGCCCAACTTGAGGGTACCGCTGATGTACCGGATGATCCGCTTCAATGCTTGAAAGTGTGGTTCCCTGGGCGCATGCATAAACAGACAGATCTGCTGAACGGCGTAACTGATGTCTGGTCGAGTGAATGTAAGATACTGCAACGCACCGGCGAGACTCTGGTACAACGTCGGATCATCAAACAGAGGACCAAAGTGAACGCTGAACTTGTTGGAGGTATCCACTAGAGTGACGACCGACTTGCAGTTACTCATCTTGGCCGAGCAACAATTTCGGCAGCATACTTACTCTAAGAGAGGAACAACCCAGAAGCATGACGCTGCACAGCGACGCCCAAGAAGTAAGACAATGGACCCATATCTGACATGGCGAACTCGGCACTCAACTGGGTAATAATAGACGTCCGAAGAGCATCAGAAGAGGCGATGAGGATGATATCGTCGACATATAGTAACAGAAAGGCCATGTCTGTGCCTCTGCGATAGATAAACATAGACGTATCCGAGCGGCTGCCAACGAAGCCCAAGAGAAGCAGATGAGAAGCAAATCGCTGGAACCAGACCCGCGGAGCCTGTTTCAGACCATACAAGAGCGCTTCAGGAGACAAATGTGCTTGGGACGATCATCATTAGCGAATCCCGGTGGCTGGAACATGTAAACTGTCTCATTCAGATGGCCATGCAGAAAGGCATTCTTGACATCCAGCTGAAGAATAGCCCAATGTCGCAATAACTCTAAGCTCAACACCACTTGGATAGTGGCGGGCTTGACAACAGGGTTGAATGTCTCATCATAATCAATACCTGCCTGCTGAGATCGACTGTTAACCTTAAGATGAGCTTTGTAGGGTTCCAACGACCCATCAGAGCGGAACTTGTGGCGGAAGAGCCACATGCAGCGGATGACGTTCACCTCGAGAGGGCGAGGAACTAGAACCCATGTACCATTCCTTTTAAGGGCCCTGTACTCGTCGAGTATAGTCACCTTCCAATTTGGGTCGAGGTGGGCTGTTTTGTGGGAGGTGGGGATAGGGGAAAGGGAGGTCGGGTTTGGCGCATGAGAGATTTGGGAATATGCGGGGGCGGTAATAGGCTGCGCGGTGGACGCGGCAAAAGGCTGCGGCCGCGGCGCGGGTTGATATGCCGCGGGCGCAGCAAGATGTTGCGACCGCGACATCTGGGGTGACGGAGGGGGTGGTCGGGAGTACGCATGAGGAGGTTTGGCGGGGTGCAGGGTGGCGTTCATAGAGACGATCTGATGAGGTCTGAAGACATCGGAGATGCTACGGGTGTGCGGTCTTGTGGTAGAAGGAGGAGGTGGCGGTGTAGGGGGAGAGGCAGGAGCACCAGTAGAGCTCTAAGGAAGGAGAAAGTGT
This sequence comes from Persicaria tinctoria, assembly GCA_037127255.1. Taxonomy (NCBI): domain Eukaryota; kingdom Viridiplantae; phylum Streptophyta; class Magnoliopsida; order Caryophyllales; family Polygonaceae; genus Persicaria; species Persicaria tinctoria. Next base: position 21,362,267 of record JBANSL010000004.1, on the reverse strand, counting down.
GAGAAGAAAGACTCTGACTCAGACTGGGACATAGAAGGTTTCGGAAATGGGAGAGGAGGAGAAGAGAAGAGAAAGCGAGACTCATCAAAAGTGACATGACGGGACACAATAAGCTTATGGCTCCGAACATCGAGGCAAAGGTAACCACGATGATCAGACGGATAGCCTAGGAAAAACATAGAGTGGAGTGCGGGTGAAGCTTGTGTGGGGCAGTTGAGGAGTCGTTTGGGAAGCACAAGCACCCGAAGGTACGAAGGTGATCATACCTAAGATAGGCGTAATAGAGTACCTGAGTTGGCGAGCGATGGTGTAGGGTAGTAGATGGGAGAATGTTGAGGAGATAACATGGGGTTGATAAGGCGTGAGGCCAATAGGTAAGGGAAATAGATGCGTGAAAGAGGAGAGAGCGCATCATGTTGGTTATGGTTCTAATGATTCGTTCGGCCTTACCATTATGCTGGGAAGTATAGGGACAAGACAACCGATAGGAGATCCCATTTGTGGCAAAGAAATAGTGAAAGTCTTTGTTGTCAAATTCACGGCCATTGTCACATTGGAAGCATTAGATGGATGTTTGAAACTGTATTTTGATGTAGGCATGAAACTTGACAAAGATAGGAAACACTTAGGACTTGAAATGCAACGGGAAGACCCATAAGAAATGAATGTAATCATCAAGAAACAAGAGGTAGTACTTGTGACCCTCTTTGTTAGGCACATGAGAGGTCCAAATGTCACTATGAATGATATCAAAAGGAGCAAGGGTGGAGTTCAAAGACCGTTGGAACGGCAATCTTGCATGTTTGCCTAACTGGTAGGAAGAGCATAAACTAGAGCGTAAGTCTTTATTGCAGGTGATAAGACTCTGAGAAAGGAGGACATCTAGAACGACAACACTGGGATGGCCCAGGCGTGCATGCCACAGACTGGACGACGATGCCGAGAGAGCGACCGGGCACGACTGACTAGACGCAGGAGGTGGTGTGATAGGGTAGAGCTCCCCAGTGCTATTACATCTCATGCGAATAACCCCCGTAGTAAGATCGTTCACAGAGAAACCAAAGGGATCAAACGTAAGGGAAACATTATTGTCAGTAGTGAACCGACGGACAGAGATAAGGTTTTTGACAATCTTTGGGGGCAATGAGGACATTGTTAAGATGTAATGGGTGGGTTGAGGTCTGTAATTTGGCATGGCCAATTCCCGAAGTAGAAAGGCGACCACCATTGCCGACGATAATAGAGTGTGCAGGACCTTTAAGGGAAATAGAAGAGATGTTACCTGAGGAGTTCGTCATATGGGAGGTGGCACCAGTGTCCATGTACCATGAAGAGTCGGGGAATGTCGGCTGGGTAGAGGAGAAGGCATGATGCATAGCAGGCGGAACATAGCCTGGATCAAACGATGTCAAATAGGCCTGAGGACCAGTATGTCGAGGGGCGGGATATCCGGAGTACGGTTGCATCTTTTTTTTTTCAAGAACAAACAGAACTAAATTGAACGGAGGGTGAGGGGAGACTGCTGCGGCTGAGGTCGCACTCGGGGTCACCGGATCGGGGCTCGGTGAAGTTCGGCGGCTGTAGGGAGTTTCGGTGGGGGAGGTATCGAAGAGAAAGGACCGGAATTGGGGTCGGCGGTTGAGAGAGAGGGTGTGGGGAATGACGGTAATGGTGCGACAGGGCGGTTGAGGTGCTCGGAGGTGGCAGATCTGGGGTCTGGGTGGTCGGATCCGGGAGTGAGGCTCGGATCTGGGCTCGGATCCGGGAGCGAAGTCTCATGCGAGCGAGGGAAGAGGAGAGAGAGAGGGGTGCGAGGCTCGGATCTGGGCTCGAGACAACAGGGGCGGTGTGCTGCAGCCTGCGACCTTCTCTCTTCTCCTTAAGGGAAGAGGTGCGAGATATGGGCTTGAGACAACAGTTGCTGCGGAAGCGAAAAGCGGCGGATCTGGGCTCGGGGATGGCGGCGCAGGCTGGCGGCGAAGAGGATGGCGGCGAGGAGGAAGGTCGGAGGAAGAGGATGACCGGTGAGACGGGAGGATCAATTTAGGATTCCGTGAGGAAGAAAAAGCTATGATACCATGTAGAATGACATAATTGATGTAAAATCCTCCTCGATGGTTTCATTCATTAGACAATGATATATATAGGTTACAAGATATTGGACCTTTGAGCCCACTATAAAATATGAGATCTATGTAATCTATCAATAAGAAATCTGCCTCAAGCGCCAATTGCGGTGGTGACAAATCGGAAATTAAATCATGGTTTTTTTTTTGTGCAATTGCGTTAGGGATTCAATTCAATGGGTATTTTAGATTTATATCTGATTCGAGTTGTGAATATACAATGAAATTGTGCCAGAGATTTTGTTCAATTTCTCGGATGTATATATCCTAGGGTTCTTGGTTTTCAAAATTTTTATCCTCAAAAAATCATGGCAAGGATTGGGTGGTGACTTCTATCATGTTGGTGGTGGCTGATGATAACAATGATGGGGCGTAAGTGGTGTGGGTAAGCAATGAATGGATGAGTTGAAGGTGGTGACTTGGTGCGGCTACAGTTCGTTGCAATGGGGAAGAAGATGATTTTGTGTTTTTTGTTTTTAAGGATTATTATGTGAAAATTATAGTATTGATATTAATTACTTATATCCGGTCAGCAAATTTCAGGTGCCATGTCACCATCTTCACCGGATTTTTGGTCGGAAAGTGTTTGGTATTGTTATTGGTAAATAGTTTGATATTTGGTATCACTCCTAGTTATTTTTAAAGTTGGTATTATTTTGGGTTGAAGGTGGATAGTTAGTACTAGTATTATTTTGGGTGGTTTTTTTTTTTTTTTTTAAATACCTTGTTCCTGTTGAAGTAGTAAAAGGCAAATGATGAATGATGAGGGATGACATCATCATTCACTTTATTTTTCGAAAGAGCACGTACAAGGAGAGAGACAGAGGTGGCAATCGGGCGGATCGGGTTCGGGTTTGGGTTCGGTTAGTCGGGTTTCGAGTTATTCGAGTTTCAGGTAATGTCTAATAATTTGGTCAATCGGTTGGGTCGGGTTCGGGTTTCGGTTGTCTCAAGTTTTCATTATTTCAATATTCATTTTTAAAAATTTACTAGATTGTAGCTTAAATTTTGAGTTATTTCGGGTTTCGGTTGAAAAAGCCCGATTCATAAAGACCACCATTTTAGTGGGGCCCGGGAACCTACCTAATGAAATGACCAACCTTCACGACAGACTTACCTGACCCGCGTCGAAAAGATCGACGCGGCCCAACCTGTGCCGCAGGAAGTTAGTTAATAATCTTTAATAACAAAGGATGACTCCCTTATCGAGTTTTTCCTAGACAATTTGGAAGTTTGACCCATTTACCTGTCGTCGTTGAACAACTTGAGATTAATTAATGACAATCCTTAATAAAATTTTACACTAAAGACGGACAGTGGTTTTCATCCGCGGAGTTTGACATTGTGACCGATGTAGACTCTTTTCATTTTATCAGATTCCTTTATACGCGTATGATTCTTCTCGATCTTCCTTTTTCTGGGTTCAATTTGTCTTATTCCGCCTTCTTCTCTCTCTTTCCAAAAAGTCCTCCTCCCAAAAAGTCCCCTTCTAATATGAAGCTTCTCCCTATTTATAGATATTTGATTCTCTTGCATGTTGTGCCACGTGGTGCTCAACTTTCAACACGTGTTGTACTCGTGGGAAGTGGGCATGGTCGCCACGTTTCTGTTCTTTTTCATCCGCGGATGATCGTATTTGAATGGCTTTTTGGACCTTTGTCCGCAGATTGTAATAATATGGGTTTCTTGTTTGTTTTTTATTTAATTGTTTGGTACTTTTTATATTTCGGCAGATGTTTTCAGCATTGGTTTAGTCACAGCTCCTCGGGTCGTGTTGATTATGTCTAGTAATTGACGCGGATCGACGAAAAAATATAAACATCTGTAGTTTTGTTGCCGTTTGTTGATTCCGATGGGCCTTTTCTTCACCAAGTCACGGCCCAATTTGGGCCCATTAGGCCCATTTATGTTTGGAATTTCAAACGTCGGTAATTTTTCTATAAGTTACCCCGTTCCGTTCTCTTTTTCACCCAACACTTGTCTTTTTCTACTTTCCGCAATATTTAATCCTTATTCTTATCTTTAGCTTTCCGACGGCGGTTTTCTAGGGTTCCGGCCGTTAGCTTTGAAGTTTCTGGTGGTTTTCTTCAATTCCTTCAAGGTATTTCCTCTTGTTCTTGGCTGTTCTTGAGTTTTCTTTGTTGAGTTCTTTGATTTTTTGTCCTTTAGATCGTGGATTTGGGTATGGAATCGTCTCAAAGGTGTTTTTTGGATGAAACTTTACCTTGTGTGAGTAAAACTTCGTGCAATTTTCTTCTAGTTTCTTTTAGAAATGGCTAATCTCAACAAGGAGGGTGACTCATTAGAAGATTTTGAGAGGGATGAAGGATGGAGAGGTGGTGCTGTTTCATCCTCTCGAGCGCGTCTGTCTCCGGAGACACTTTCCTCCTCCTTTGGGAGTTCTTCTTCTTCCTCGTCGGAGTCATCTTCTTCTACATCCGCGTCTATCCCGGATCGAATTGGTCCTAATGGTAGCCCTATTAAGGTGAGAAGGCGTCGGAAGCGTTCTGACCCTGATTACTATTCTTCACCTTACTCAGTTTCTTCTTCTTCGAAGGGATGCGCGGACGGTGAAAATCCAACTGCTGTGGATGACTCGGGTGCTAGTTCTTCTGTGGACGCGGGGACATTGTCTGCGTCTCAGTCGGCGAATCAAGAGTCGGAGGAAGTTTGGATTCCTTATGAGCTTCCTCCTATTGGTTTAGCAGAAGCACCTAAGGTAATTCATTCTAAGGAGAACTTGAGTGATTTGGACACCCCCGTGTACGACTTAGGGGATCTTGATTCTTGTCTCTTTTTGGGGGATTTCAAACCTCTTCCCCCTCCAACCAGCCGTCCACTAATTGTGCTTGAAAGAGTTCATCCATGGAGGTCCCCAGTAGGTAAATTGAGGGGTTGTACTACTCTATTGAACCTTGGTGATCTCGATGCTCTTTCGCAAGTCTTCCCATGGCCAGCGGGTGTTGAATTCTGTCTTCCCGAGGAAGGAGGTTGTTGTCTGGACGCTTACGAAGATTGTTTAGTCGTATATGCCGCGAGCCTATCTCAGGGTTTCCGACTTCCTCTTCAACCCCTTTTCTCAAAGTTCTTGGAGGAATATAACTTGAGTCCTGCTCAGATTGTTCCCAATGGTTGGATGTTCTTTACAAGTTTTGTTATGAGATGCAAGGAGATTGGTGTTGCCCCCTCTTTGAAGTTGATGCTTACTATTTTTTCTCTGAAAAAGGGGACTCAAGACACAAGATTTTATCAATGCAACTCAAGTTGTATGTACATGGAGAGGTTGTCCAGCAAACCAAACTGGAAATACAAGTGGTTTTTGGTCCGCGACAGATCCGGACAAGGCTTTAGTTGTCGAACGGTCCCAGGGCCTTTTTGTTCTGCTTCAAAACCAAAAATTTTCAATCTTTCTCAGTTCAAGCTGTCCTTTTCTCATATTCCTAGATTTCCATGGGATAAAATGTTATCCGCGTTCCGTCTTGAGATGGCTGGCTTGAGCATGCCTCATCCGCGACTAGGTGGCTTCTTTGTTTAATAATTTGCGTTTTCATATTTTACTTTTCTTAAAATGGATAACTTACTAGGAAATGCATTGTATTTTTCAGACAAAATGGATCTGGATGCGCTTTTGAAGCGGCACAAAGCTAAATCGGGAAAGAAGAGGAAATCGAGTTCTGTAGCCAATGATCCTCCTGTTCCTCCTCCTGTTTTAGAAGTGACATCAAATGTTGATGTTAGTGTCGCGGACGAGACTGGCGTTTTAGCTGAATCTTCATCGTTGGTCCCTGCTCTTCAAGAGAAACGCACTGGTCCATCCGCGCCGGAATCTTCGAGATCTAAAAGGAGGAAATTTGCCATAGCTGTCAGGCCATCTGCATCAGATGAAAAGGGGCTCTTTTTGGAGGGTGTGGCTATTCTTCGTGAATTTCCTATCCCAGGTTTCGATCCGGTTGACCTACAAGGCCTTGCTTTTCCAGCCAAGAAACGTTGCTTCCCGGAGCAAGGATATGTTAAACGTTTGGACCCTATCACTCTCTCTGCTAACTTTGATCGTTTAATTCAGTGGGTAAGTTTAAATTCTTTTGTTGTTTCCCATTAACTTTCTTGACGAGTTCTATTCTCGGATTTTCTTACTTTTACTCCAATTTTTATAGTTGAGGGTGATCCAACCGGATGTTGAGAGACGCATGGTATGCGGAGAGGAAGATCTTAGGAAGAAGGATGAAGAAATCAAAAAATTGAACCACAAGCTTCGCATTTTGGGGAATACCGTAGGGGATCCAGCTTTAGTGGAAAAGTTTAGGAAGAGATCGGTTGACCTTCACGAGGAGGTGCAAACTCTGAAGGAGGCCATGGCTGTTTTACAAAAGAAACATGAAGATTTGAAAACTTCTTCAAACTCTGCTGCCTCCCGCGTCAAAGAACTAGAGGCTTCTGATGGTGTCTCGCAGAAGCTTCTTCAAACAAAACAGGCTTCCTTAGATAAGATGGAGGAAGACTTTTCTATTCTTCGCGAGGAGCTATCCATCACCAAACAGGAGCTTGAAATTGCTAAGGCGCGATCAGATCAGGACGTGGCTCTACAATGGCTCCAGAGTCCTGAGGGTTTGAAGCATCTACCCTCTGAGTGGATCAAAACGGAGGTTGGTCTCTCTTTCCTATCTTCCGCGGAGAAAGCCTGTCTTCAGACTCCAAAAGGCTTCAGTATTCTGAAAGACAAATGCTTCAGTTATTTTCGGAAGGGAATGGTTGCAGGGATCAACCAGAGTGTGACGCGTTCATCAAGCAACCCAGGTGTCCCTTTGGAAAAGTTCGAGCCTAGTTTGGAGAGTGCCGACTGGGGTCTTTTGAAAGAGGAGATGGACGCAGAAGACTCTTATTCTGAAGATGATGATGGTGATGAAGCGGAGGAAGAAGTTGAGAAGGCAACCTCTCATTGAAAGACTTTGGTATTTTTTGGGGTTTTTTGTGTAGTGGTGAAACATTGGGAATCTGTATATGGTTTCCTGGTTTTTGGTGCATCATTGAGATACTTCCTTCGTTTTGAAAAAAGGTTGAAGATCTCTCTGGTTAAAACATTTGCGTTGCTTGCATGCTTTGTTTGTGGTAAATATTTATGCATTTATATTCCGGATTTTCCAAGTGTTGAACGGGTTTGTCCTGGTGTTCAAAATCTGTCACCACTTGTCTTTATTCTTTTGGGTGAATTTCTCTTTTTAAAGTTTCGATTTCTATCTTTCGTTATCCCCTGAGTTGCATTAACCGGTCGCGCTACTGCAAGTATCATGTCTTCCGAAAATTTTAATCCTTGGGCCTTTTTTCAAAAGATTGAGAATGTGGAACAACTTTCTCGGCTAGTGAGTTTCTTTTAATTTTGTTTTAAATGAAGTTTGAGCTTTCTCAACTTAAGCCTTGATTTGATTCACATGTAGGTTATGCCTCCCCAATTGGAGGCCGAGTATGGACCTCTTCCACCTCGATGGGCCTTTCTTTCTTCTTATCTCGTCCACGATTTGCCTGTGGCTGTATCATGGAGCGAAAATGGTCTTTTTCAAATTGACAATGGTTGGGATGAATTCCTCATGCTTCATCACCTGGGAATAGGGAGCGCGATGATGTTTTTTCATAAGGGCAATGTTTCCTTTCAAGTTTGTCCGCGTCGTGAAGTCGTGGACGAACCTAAAGCTACCTTGGACTCAGTCTCTTCATCGTGCAGTTCTAATTGAGTTATTTCCGCGTTATCCTTTTGTAATTTTTCAAGCTTGTCTCTTGATATAAGCCTTTGAGCAGAACAAAATAAAGCAAAAAAGAGGAATTCATGATTTCCTTACTATTTTCACATGTTTTCTCAGACTGAAATAAAAGGGAGGGATCTTTATTATTACTAAGAGAAACTGCGCACAGAAACCTTTCACAGGGGTTGTATCCTTCTAAGCTCGTTACATAGTTGACGCGGAGAGTTTATTAGGAGATCAAGGATGGCCTACCTCTCCATTTTCCTCTCTATCTGGGCTGACAACATCAACTTCAAAGATAGAATCACCCATGTAGGTGAAGATCAACGCGGACCCGACATTAACTCGATTTGCTTGTGTGAAGTCGCGCCACCCTTGGGTTAGCCAGAAAAGGCCATCTTCATCTTTGTCTACTTTCACCTCGTCCTCCTGGTTGGAGCGGGACCAGAGTCTACCCTGAGTATGAGCGTCTTCGTCGATTAGGACATACATGAGAGGGAGGCGAAGGGTTTGAAGTTGTTCTTCCCTCATGATGACTCTGTAAAAAGCCCTAGGCTGTGGGTTAGGATCCATTTTGTTTTTAAGATTGCACTCTACTCATGGATGTTTTGGGTGTGTTTTATACTCGTCTCATGAGGCTTACCTGTCCTTGGTTTCGTCGCTTTTTACCGATAAGTAACTTTAATTTCCTTTATTGGATTTTTACTTTTATCGGTTTTGGAAAAAGGTTTAACACCTGGTTAATTTATCTCGGAAAAAGCGGGACGCGTGCCCTTGGGGGTTGTGCCATCTGTTTGCATGTCACACATGTGTTCCTTTTGACTGTTCCCCTGTTACTGATAAGAGAGGGTTTTTTACTGTTTTTTCCAACCTCATCAAGATGCGGGGATCTACTATAGTTCCACCCTTGTCATTTAGGGCAGACGGAGTTGTCGAGTCGGAAACCCGTTGGGCTTTCTTTCAAGCGATTGATTATCCAGAGTAGTTTTTGCAATTGGTGAGCTAACTGTATTGGAAATCTTTAGAAAACTCATTTTTAACTAATACTTCCTTGTTTTTAGTTACTTCCACTTCGGTTTGAAGAGGAGTATGCCGATGCTATTCATGGTCAGGTTTTTCTTTCATCTTATCTACTGCGCAACTTCCTAGTTTGCATAGAGCGGCGTAACGGTGGTCTTCTTTACATTGGTCGCGGATGGAAAGACTTTGTTGATTCTCACGGCTTCGAGCAGGGGGTTTCTATGATTTTCACTCAAATGGGTGAAGCTTACTTTGAAGTTCAGGTGGTGAATCCGCGTGGGGGAAATAACGATGATCGGGCTCCTCCCGAAATAATTTCGAATGGTTTTTAAAATGCTTAGCCCTGAATAAGGTTTTAGGTTCTTTCAACTGTTTAGTAATTAGAGGTTTATCCAGCTTATGGCAATTACTTCTGGGAATCTCTCCGTTTATGCATATTAGTTTTTCGAGGTCATGATGTCCATCTTACAGGTTTTCTGAGAAATTCAGTAATAGTGTTTACTATTTATTTCATGCATGGTGCCTGTGGCTACTGTTTCGATGATGTGACATTTCAAATTTATTTGTTCAATATTTCTGTCTTTCGACACATGTCCAAATCTTTGTTATATAAAAGAGAGGGTGTGAAAGAAGCCATTGAACTCATTGCTGCGTTTTCATGATGCCTCCTGATGATTAGCTTTCCTGATTTCTTCCTTTTTTATCAAGTTAGTTTATTTTCCAGCATTTCTTGAAATCTGTTGTTTTTGTTAGTCTTTGCTCCTATGTTTCGAAGATAGACTTGGGCCAGATCTTCCCAGGAATGTCCTTCTGTCCACCAGGATTCTTCGTGATTTCCCGGTGGAGGTTACGTGTGGAGACTATAGGGTTCCATTTTTGAGGGGTGGTTGGAATGACTTTGCCGAGACTCACAGTGTCCATATTGGCTCTTCTCTTACTTTTATTCACAAAGGAGGGAATCGCTTCGATGTCCAGATCTTAGATGCTGTGGGAGATGAGGTTGACGCGGAGTGGGCCTCTTCGGAGTCAGACGGTCCCCCTTCAAATGGATTTCGTTTAAGTCAGGGCAGAACTCGTATCATCCCAGGGCGTTCTCCGCGGATATAGGTTGTTTGATGCTTGTTTTAATCATGTGTCAATCGCTATGATTTCTTTCAATAATAATGATACTTTTTTGGGAATCCCAAAAGAACATCCCTTTTGTAGTATTTCAATAGTGATCTACCTATGAGTTCGAATTTGGTGAAAGGTTGGCCATACTTCCAGCTCAAGTGTCCTGATTAATGACGAAGTGTTGTTTTTGAAAATGTAGATTCAATTAGAGGCCTGACGCGGATATAAGCTCCAGCGTCTTAGGAATTTTTATGAAGTAACGTCTCTGAGAATGCGGATTCGATCAGGGGCCTGACGCGGAGCCAAGCTCCAGCGCCTTAGGACTTTATATGAAGTAACGTCTCTGAGAATGCGGATTCGATTAGAGGCCTGACGCAGATCCAAGCTCCAGCGCCTTAGGACTTTATATGAAGTAACGTCTCTGAGAATGCGGATTCGATCAGAGGCCTGACGCGGAGCCAAGCTCCAGCGTCTTAGGACTTTATATGAAGTAACGTCTCTGAGAATGCGGATTCAATTAGAGGCCTGACGCGGAGCCAAGCTCCAGCGTCTTAGGACTTTATATGAAGTAACGTCTCTGAGAATGCGGATTCGATCAGAGGCCTGACGCGGAGCCAAGCTCCAGCGTCTTAGGACTTTATATGAAGTAACGTCTCTGAGAATGCGGATTCGATCAGAGGCCTGACGCGGAGCCAAGCTTCAGCGTCGTAGGACTTTATATGAAGTAACGTCTCTGAGAATGTGGATTTGATCAAAGGCCTGACGCGGAGCCAAGCTCCAGCGTCTTAGGACTTTATATGAAGTAACGTCTCTGAGAATGCGGATTCGATGAGAGGCCTGACGCGGAGCCAAGCTCCAGCGTCGTAGGACTTTATATGAAGTAACGTCTCTGAGAATGGGGATTCGATCAGAGGCCTGACGCGGAGCCAAGCTCGAGCGTCTTAGGACTTTATATGAAGTAACGTCTCTGAGAATGCGGATTCGATCAGAGGCCTGACGCGGAGCCAAGCTCCAACGTCTTAGGACTTTATATGAAGTATCATTAGGTGCGTATCATCATAAAAAGCGCCCTCTAACCGCTTTATTTGATCCTTGCGGGGGCGACTCAGTTTTATATTTAGATATTTAGCGATTACACATAATACTTTTTTAGGGTGTCCGCGTTCCAAGTCTTGTTCAGGATGATTCCTTCAGGAGTGCTAAGTTTATATGCGCCTTTTTGAACTCCCTTGATGATTATATATGGTCCTTCCTAGTTGGGATCTAGCTTCCCCCCTGAGGTAGCTTGTCGTAGCACTAGATCTCCTTCCTTAAGATGCCGCGGGGAAATTCGTCTATCTTGATACTTGGAAAGCCTCCTCTTGTATTCTAGCTCCTTCAAAGCGGCTGTCATTCTGCGTTCTTCTATGAGATGGAGCTCAAATTCCAGCGCTTCATCATTGATGTCCGGGTCATAGGTAATTATCCGTGCTGACGGTATCAATCTCTCAACTGGGATAACCGCGTCCATACCAAAGACTAAAGAGAATGGGGTTTCTCCAGTGGGAGTCTTGGCTGATGTGCGATAGGACTAGAGTACTAATGGTAAGAGTTCTGCCCAACGCCCTTTTGTTGTGTTGCCGAGCTTCTTTTGTATCCCAAGTAACAACTGTCGGTTAGTTGTTTCCGCCTGCCCATTCGTTTGTGGGTGGGCCACAGATGAGATTTTAAGATTGATTCCCAGCCCAGCACAGAAATCTCTGATCGTTTCGCAATCAAATTGAAGTCCATGGTCTGTAATTATCGTTTCGGGTACCCCGAAGCGGCAAATAACATTCTTCCACAAAAACTTCCTCACTTTTTCCGCGGTTATTAATCCCATCGCTTTGGCTTCCACCCATTTAGTGAAATAATCTACGAGGACCAAAACATATTTCAACTGTCCGGGAGCTGTGGGAAATGGACCGAGGATGTCCATTCCCCAGATGGAAAAAGGGCAAGCTCCGGTTATGCTCTTCATCGTCTCAGAAGGACGGTGATTCAGATTTCCAAACTTTTGGCATGCGTCATATTTCTGTATATAACTTTGAACATCGTGTCTCAGAGTAGGCCAATAATATCCCAACCTGATTGCTTTGGCCACAACAGCTCTCCACCCCTGGTGATGTGAACAAACTCCATCATGCAGCTCTTCCACTACTCGACTTCCTTCCTCTGACGATATGCACAATAGATCTGGTAAGCAATACCCTCTCTTGTACAGTTTTCTTTCCCTGATAGTGAATCGAGAGGATTTGACGAGTATCTTCTTAGCGGCAGTTCTATCTTTAGGTAGGGTTCCCTTGCCTAAATAGTCCGCGATCGGTGCTCTCCAGTCTTCCGTCTCCATTTCTTGTACCTGATAGATTTCTTGAATAAGTCTTCGGTTACTCATTCTTTCAAGAATCACCTCTTTTCCTACTTCCTCTGGCATTACAGCTCCCAACCGTGCCAACGCGTCCGCTTGCTGGTTATCATTTCTAGGAACAGATGTCAAACAAAAACTCAAGAAAGCTTTGGAGAGTGCTCGCACTTTTCTCTGGTAATCTGGCATTAAACCAGTTTTTGCCTCATATTCCTCTGTTATTTGCCGCGTCACTACTTCTGAATCGGTGTAAACTGAGACTTGCCTAGCACCTTTAATCAAAGCTATTTCCAGTCCAGCTAGTAAGGCTTCATACTCGGCTTCATTATTGGTAGCTTGGAAGTCCAACTTATAGGCATAATTGTACTGCCGTTCATCAGGTGCCGTTAAAGTAACCCCTGCTCCGCATCCATCCTTGTTAGTCGCACCATCTACCCTGAGTGTCCACTCACTTTTTTATGTTAGAGAACCCAATTCGAAACTTGTCTCGCTGATGAAATCGGCCAGAGACTGAGCGAGGGTTGCTTTCCGCGGAGTATACTCTATTTCAAATTCTGTGAGTTCGACTGCCCATTTCATCATTCTTCCTGATAAACATGGTGAGTGAAGGATTTGTCGCATGGGCAAATCTGTCATAACTCGGATAGGATGACCTTGAAAATAAGGCCTTAGCCTTCTTGCCGCGAATACTAAGCATAGAATCATTTTCTCCACTGGTTCGTATCTTGTCTCCGCGTCCTGAAGAACACGACTGATGTAGTAGACTGAGAATTTTTCTTCTCGCGTCAAGACTGCACTGATGGTGACATTTTTTTACAGATAAATACAGATGGAGGGCCTCTTGTCTCTCAGGTTGGTGAAGGGTAGGAAGCGATGTTAGAAAAAGTTTTAAATTTCCAAAAGCTTCCTGTAATTCAGGAGTCCACCGTATCGACCCCTTTTTCTTGAGCAGAGCAAAGAAAGGCAATGACTTATCCGCCAAGCAGGAGCAGAAACGGCTTAAATAGTTCACTGCTCCATTCAAAGATTGTAACTCTTTGATCGTCCGCGGTGGTTGAAGATTTTGAATTGCTGTAACCTTTTCAGGATTTACGTCAATTCCTCTATGGCTAACCATAAAACCGAGGAATTTCCCAGAATCAGCCCCAAAAACACATTTTTCTGCATTTAAATTCAAACCTCCTCTTCGAAGAGAATCAAAGGTTTCCTGTAAATCCGCGGCGTGATCCTCTGCACTTTCGCTTTTGACAACAATGTCATCAACATAAATTGATACATTCCTGCCAATTTGACTATGGAAGATCCGATCGACTGTTCTCTGAAAAGTTGCCCCAACATTTCTAAGGATGAAAGTTGTAGCTTTTTTGTCAGAGGGGTCCAGGTTTATCTGATTGTATCCTGAGTAAGCATCGAGAAAGCTCAGGACCTTGTTCCCCGCGGTCCCATCGACAAGCTCATATATGGATGAAAGTGGATAACTATCTTTTGGGCAGGATTTGTTAAGATCGGTAAAATCGATACACATCCTCCACTTCCCGTTAGATTTCTTTACTAGAACAACGTTTGAGAGCCATTCAGAATCTTCCACCTCCTCTATGAAGCCCGCTTCTAGAAGTTTATTAGTTTCTTCTCTTGCCGCAGCAGCTTTCTCTGGGGCCATTTTTCTCCTCTTTTGCACTATGGGTTTCGTTCCTGGACGAATCCTTAAGGTGTGTAAAGCTATCGCAGACGGGACACCTAGCAGGTGTCGAGGACTCCACGCGAAAATGTCTCTTGACTTTGCTATGATTTCTAAGACTCTAACCCTTTCTCTTGTTTCCAGAGCTTGTCCCAGAGAGAATTTCTCCTCTGGACTAGGAAAGGGTGTAAATGCAACTTTCTCATCCGCGGTAGGCACCTTGACTTCCGTCGGCCGGACTTCTAGTTCAGCTTCTGAAGGTTCGACTGAGTCATTATCTCCAACCTCGGATTCACAATTCTCACTAATACACATCACTTCCTTATTTTTCTTGATGGAGGTCAGATAACAGCTTCTACTTTCAGGTTGTTGTCCGCAGACCTCGCCTATTCCCCCTCCGGGCAAGGGGAGCTTTCCTAAGAAGTGGTAGATTGAAACTGCCATTTGGAATTTGTAGAGCGAGACACGGCCCAACAAAGCATTATACACAGTGGGAATCTTTACTACTGTGAACACAATATTCTCCATTCGTCTGTTTGGAGACGTCCCCAGAACAACTGTAAGCTCGATTGTGCCAGCCACTTGTACTTCTCCTCCCGAAAATGTGATCAGCGTTCCTGGATATGGTTTCAACGAAGCCGCGGAGACTCCCATTTGAGAAAAAGCTTCCCATGACAGGATGTCCATAGAAGACCCAGTGTCAATAAATACTCTTTTTACGGTCTTGGCAGCTATCTGCGCGTGAATGACTAACGGGTCTGAGTGCGGCATTCTTATTTCCTCCGCGTCTTTTGGAGTAAAGAAAATGTTTTCATGCTGCGTAAGAGAAATTCTCCTGCTTGACGCGGATGGTGGCTGTCTTCCTTCTCTTTCATAGTTTCTTTTTTCCTGCCTACTGGACCCGACCATTGACAAACCTCCTGCGAGGGTGTTGATGAAGCCTTCTGGTTCTCGTATTTGACCTGCTTCTGTCTTTCGAGCTTCTCTCTGATTGACAGATCTCTGGGCTGCGGGCGTGTAGTTGTTCCTTCCTCCGCGTCCTCTTCTTCCTCTCCCCCTTCCCCGGTTGTGGAATGGGAGATCCCTATGCGGATCCTGTTGCCTGTTAAATCGTTCTTGTGGATTCCGAGATTCGTCAAACCTAAGATCTCGGTCCTCCCACCGAGGTCTGTGATCGGGTCGGTTCTCCCTCCTAGGTGGAGATCTCATATCGCGATGCCCGTGTTGATTCTCTCGTGGATGATGAGAACGCGGATGATTTTCCCTATACCGAGATCCTTGACCCCTTTCAAAATTCATATGCACTTCATCACGGTGGGGACGAAAATCTATTGCTTCTGAATGATGCCTAGGAGGCTTGGCTTTCTCTTTTCTGAATTATCCTACCAATTTCCCGAAAGGTCCTGAATTCCCAGTATTCGCCTCGGAGCTGGACGCGGCTGCTTCTTCTGCTTCAATCTGTCTAGAGACCCGCTCTCTTAGGTCATCATAACTTGTGGGCTTCTTTCGAAACAAATATGTCTTGAAATCTCCTTCAGCTAGATTGCCCATAAGTATGATAATAGCTGATTCATGATTGAAGTTAGGGATTTGAACTACCATACCGGTGAATCGAGTGAAAAAGTGCCCCAAGGATTCCCCAGCTCCTTGCCTAATGGAATTCAAGTCGAGCATCGTCTTCTTTCTTGACCGCGCACTCCCAAAGTGAGAAGTGAAGATGTGGGACATCTGGGCAAAATTGGTCACAGACCCCTTGGGAAGGTTAGTGAACCAAGTTAGCGCGATCTTCGTTAAGGTTGAAGGAAACGTTCTGCACAACATGGCATCATTATATTCGTTTATCCCCATAGCCGTAGCAAAATGACAGAGATGATCTTCAGGATCGGTCGTTCCATCATACTTCATGAGGTTCACATCTCTCCACCGCTTCGGTACTGTTGCTGAGCAAATCTCTTGAGTAAACACTGACGGGAAACCTGCTGGTGCATTTTCGTTTCTTTTCTCTACAGAGTCAGACTTTGTGTAGGTGGAAACATCTGTCGAGTTATCCCCGCGTCGGTGTTTATTTTCTCTGTAATTATGATCATTTTGCCACGTCTGGTTTGGTGTCTCTTGGTTTTGAAAACCATAGTTCCAGTTATTGGGATTATCATAAGTTGTGTTGCGCCGATCAAAATTCCCATATTGTCCTTCTGGTCTATAGTTTCCCTGTTGACGCGGATTCTGCCCCCATTGATCATAGTAAAAGTACTGAGCCTGCTCCTGCTGAAAAGGGTTTGGCTGTTCATGTCGCGCCTCATAATACCAGAAGTTTTGTGGGACGAATCCCCCGTCTAGTCCATACTGATTACCATAGGGTTGAGGAGGAGTTTCAAGATTCTGTTCCCCCATTTCCGCGCCAGGATTAGTTTGCGGCGTCAGCGGGACATACATGCTAGAGGCTTCCTGGTCCTGGTGAAACCCTTGACTCATGTTTTGAGTCTGATTGTACTGGCTATCACTCATCTCCTTGTTATTGTGAATCTGTCTTTCGCAAGAAAGTTTGATGTTAAATATCCGAGAACTTATATTTATAGATTTTAATCAATTAAAAAGGAAATCCCTTAGTGTGAGGGGGTTCCCACAGACGGCGCCAGTGAAAAAGCCCGATTCATAAAGACCACCATTTTTAGTGGGGCCCGGGAACCAACCTAATGAAATGACCAACCTTCACGACGGACATACCTGACCCGCGTCGAAAAGATCGACGCGGCCCAACCTGTGCCGCAGGAAGTTAGTTAATAATCTTTAATAACAAAGGATGACTCCCTTATCGAGTTTTTCCTAGACAATTTGGAAGTTTGACCCATTTACCTATCGTCGTTGAACAACTTGAGATTAATTAATGACAATCCTTAATAAAATTTTACACTAAAGACGGACAGTGGTTTTCATCCGCGGAGTTTGACATTGTGACCGATGTAGACTCTTTTCATTTTATCAGATTCCTTTCTACGCGTATGATTCTTCTCGATCTTCCTTTTTCTGGGTTCAATTTGTCTTATTCCGCCTTCTTCTCTCTCTTTCCAAAAAGTCCTCCTCCCAAAAAGTCCCCTTCTAATATGAAGCTTCTCCCTATTTATAGATATTTGATTCTCTTGCATGTTGTGCCACGTGGTGCTCAACTTTCAACACGTGTTGTACTCGTGGGAAGTGGGCATGGTCGCCACGTTTCTGTTCTTTTTCATCCGCGGATGATCGTATTTGAATGGCTTTTTGGACCTTTGTCCGCGGATTGTAATAATATGGGTTTCTTGTTTGTTTTTTATTTAATTGTTTGGTACTTTTTATATTTCGGAAGATGTTTTCAGCATTGGTTTAGTCATCGGTTATAACGGGTTCGGGTCTTAATGGGTTTCGGGTTAATCGGGTTCGGTTCATTCGGATTTCGGGTCCAAAATGGACGGGTTGTGGCGGTGTTCAAAATAATCGGTTTTGAGTCGACCGGGTCGGGTTTTCGGGTTCGGGTCGGGTTTTGCCAGCTCTAGAGAGAGAGATAGAATAAGGAGGGGGGCCGGGGGTTCATGAATTTGACAGCGTGAGGGGTACGAAAGTCGTTGTTATTAACAATAGTTTTTTTTTCAACAAATAAATACGTACTCCGTAGTATTTAACTAATTGGAAAAAAAATAAAAAATATACAAAAGTCGCTGTTTACAACAACGACCCTAATATTTTATTAATTTTTTAAAAATAAAATAGTTTACAAACAACGACTTACCTAGTTTTCAAACAACGACTTACAAACAACGACTTACCCCTGTTTTGGCTATTTTTCAAAATAGTTTGTGTTTTTGGCTATTTCGCAAATTAATTTTATTTTTTTGACTATTTCAAAAAAAAAATCCAAATCTAAAACATTCTCCAAATTTTTAGAATTAGGAAATGAGAAACTCAATAATTTGAATATTACAATGAGAAGACCTCTTATGCTTTTGATCAAATATGCTCTAAGCTGAAAGACAACCCGGGTTTGGATCTTGATGATGGACATTGATCTCGATCTTTAACAATTAATAATGTGCGAATTTTCCCCGTACAATGGGCACCGTAGGTGGAAACGATAAAAAGTCAGATCGCCGATTGAATGATCGGAATTCGAAAATTTGGATCCTCTTCCTGTGATGACAATGGACGTGCATCACCGTGAGCGGAAGTCACTCTCACACCGCACCAACGCAAGCCTTCTATCCAAAGGTCGGCCGTCCTCGATGGCTCCGAAGGTTGGGCTTGCCGCGGATGTGAGCTCCAACACACGTTGAGAGTTAATTAATTAGAACTCAATGAAGGAGACGGAAACCCAGAAGGAGGCGGAAGTCCTCTCCATAACCGTTCTCACCGCCATTTAGGTGGACGTGTTAGAGATGGATCGAGAAATTGGTCAAGAACACTGCCGAAGTCTTGCGATGCTGCTCTGTTCAAAGCACAACGAATTAGATGACGGATTAGTTGTAGATTAGAGTTAATTGAAAAATTAGCCTAAGTTTTCAAAAATCGCGGATTGGCCCGTCCTTTCCAAATAACCACTGAAAAATGCACAAGTTCTCGGAAGCCCAAGATTTTGCCCTATAATGCATAGTTTGCATAATTTTAGATTGAGTGAAGCTTTAGGCAAGGCTTCAAAACGACTATTGTCAAGACAATTTTAACTCAATTGCACATACATCCTTCTCATTTTTTTCTAAACAAATTGCAAATAGTTCCAAAACTTTCCCATCGACGCCTCCAATCAAGGCGGCCTACGAATTTGCTTTTAATCACACCCTTCAATCAATTTACCCTAAATTCATACACTACTGAATTCGTGATCAATGGCCTTCATAACAACGTCGAAATCCCTAGCATTGGTGCTAAACTGCAAATCCCTGGCCTCGTCGAGCTTCGACTGGCAGCGAGCGAGGATGGAGACTCTGGAGCTATCAGAGGTTGTGCGGTGGGCGAGGGCGAGGCCGATCCGCGCCATTGGATCTGTACGCGACAACGCCAGTGGCGAGGCGAATGGCCTCCCTGGCCTCGTCGAGCTTGTATTGGCTACGATCGAGGATGGAACCTCTAGTGCCCTTAGAGGCGGCGCGGTGGGCGAGGGCAAAACTGATGCGGCTGGATCCGTCGTTGATGAAGACATGACGGCTCTTCATGGCGACTCGCTTTCTTCGGAAAACGGAAATGGCGACAAAGCAACTCTCTGACGAAGCCCAGGCGTCGAACCTCGTCGGCCTCTCCAAAATCTGGCTCTACGAAATCATTTCTCAGGTGAAGGCAACTCTCCCTTTCTCCGTCTCTCTAGACATGGTTGATCGATTGATTACTTCCTCGATCAAATTCTGGATTTCTGAGGATTCAAATCCGATTGAATTCGTCCTCACTTGAGAATTCCGTGAAAACCCTAATTTGTTTCTCGTCTTTCACTTGGAGAATTTCGTCCTCATTTACAATTTTTTTGAAAAAAAAATGAAATTGTGTGCAATTTAGTTGAAATTGTCTTTACATTAGTCATTTCCGAATCTTGGCTAAAGCTGATATGTTTTAGATTTTGACCAGGTATCTATTAGCAACATGCTAGGAAAAACGCGGGTAGCTAACACTCGATCATGTGTGACTTGGATGGACAAACTTTCCTTACAAACGAGGACTTGTATTAATGTACAAAATATTTTGTACACCTCACTCGATACAAGACTCTCACCGACACTCACCACTCTTGACAAACTCACTCACACTACACTTGTGAGGATTCACTGGACTCACAACTCCATACACTACACAACTTTTGGAGACTCACACTTCACTCACGTTACTCACTCCTTACACACCTTAGGAGGACTCTTTACTTGACTCACTTACACTCACTAGTATGTGATCGAGACGCCATCGTGCTCGATCGATCACATACTAGGCTACACAACACCTCACATGCTCACATTCATTTGGAGGAGCACTCACCTTGCCTGCTCACTTACAACATGTGCTCCTTATGCATGTTTATAGGTCATGACATCTCTAGAATACTCCAAGACTAGAGTCATCCCTATACTTCTAGTCTTCTCCATACATTTCTTAAGGTTCTTCAAGCTTCCGGAGAACTCTACACAAGTCTAGGCATATCTAGACTCTTCACCATTCCGGAACCTTCCATAAGGTTCCACACGCTTCCGGAGTCTTCCACACTCTTTCATATACTTCCAAAACATTCCGCCATGTTCCGGAGACTACCGTTGCATTCCACATTCTTCCAGAACGTTCCACAATTTAGCCCAAAACACATTTTCATGTATTTAAACTATGAATTATTGTCCAATAATTCGTCCCTTAATTCATATTTTCACATACCTCCGTAGCATTCTCGATCTTATCTTTCCTTCGCTCCTTGATTCCATTGTCGTGGCATCTCCCCATCATGACATCTTCTTCAAAGAAGCAAACATTCCTCTCGATTAGTGTCATCATTTGTGCTTGATCAAGCTCCTCCTCGATCATGAACACCTTGTATCCTCTCATTGTGAAGAGCGTCACATATATCCTCCAGCTTCTCACCATCCACTAAGCTAAGGGACCAAACTTGAACTCTACCAATCTTAAAGGTCTCAAACAATGCTTGATCCTGAAACGCCGCATGTAAGACGACACCTTCAACCTCGATGACTTAGTAACCTCTCCATCTGCTACTAAGTAGACATCGTCATCATCAACATCATCAATCACATTAGTTGTAGGAGCCATCAACACTCTTCCGCAAGGACGTCTCTCTTATCACGTTCTCCCTCAATAGCGGACATCACGCATACTCGTGATCCTTCTCTCCTCAACGATAGCACACACGTCTCTCTTATCTCCACATAGACGTGTTTATGCTTTGATTCTATGATCATCGTGCCTACCTCCGGTTGGCTCCTCCCTCGCTCTTAGAGACAGGCTCCTCCTCCACTAGGGCCTGAAACATACTCTTCCTCCTTAAAGTTGACCTTCTGACGGAAGGGAAACCTGTCGTTGATTCCGCCAAAGAAAACTCAAACCTATAGCAAGTATAGCAATAAGCAAGAGGTCGATCCACATGGAAAATTATAACTCCAGTGTGATTTTAATGCCAAGTAAGTAACCAAGAGGGGGTTTTGAGTGTAAAAGTTTTGCCTTTTATCAAAGCAAAGTAACGAAAGCAAAGTAAGTGAATTTGTTTTAGACAAGTGAGAGAAGCAATTCTACCTACAATTTTCCACTTTATTGGATTGAAGCTATCCTTGTAACTTCTTCTCGTCCTATTCAGTTTCCTATGAATGCCCTTGTCCCGACCTAATATAGTTACTAGTCCAATCAGTCCTAGAAACCCTTATCAATCGAACAGTCCCTAAAGAAGGATTTAACCCAATTGATAGCTTTATGTTCAGAGATTAGACAAGGTATTTGCAGTCCCTAAAGAGGGATTTAACAACACATCCAACTTCCTACTTGTTCAATTAGTTCAATCAGCCCTAAAGGAACAAGTTTGCTACTTAGGTTAAGGTTCACAATCAGGAATCCACAAAACCTTAGCAATTGAATTGATCTAACAAGTTAGCCAGACAAGATAGAACAAATCAATAATCAATCAAGCACAAAGAAGTTGAAGCATTCAAATATAGAAAACAAGGAACAAGAATTAGAAACTCAAAATCAATCCGAATAAAGCTTCAAATTGCAGGCAGAATAGATGAGTTTAGTTCCTCATGGAAGACATTGCTCACAATCTCTAAAGTGTCTAATGGAAGAATAGAATAGAAGTCATTCAAAAATAACTAAAAAGTGGCCTTATTAAAGATCCCAAAGTCGGCCATCCACAAAAACACAAAAGCATCTAGGGTTTTAATAATTAAAACGACGCGCAAAGGCGCGGCCGACCAATGCTGCGGGCGCAGCATAGGTGCTGCGCCCGCCGCACACTTGCGGCGCCCGCGGCATGCTGTTTTGCCGTAGCTTCTTTTCCTCCTTTGCGGTTTTCTCCTCTTGTCTTGCATCTTTCCTTCCTTGTTCCTTCCCATGTTTCTTGTGTTCCTCTTCGAGATATTGCATCTCCCAAATGTGTTCCGATTCAATCTGCGAGATAAACACAAAATTGCGCAGAATCCGAACTCTTCTAAAATAATCACAAGATGCAATTTAGCAACAAAGTAAGAAAGAAATGCAACCTAACTAAACTAAAAATGCCTATAATGCCTATCTAAAATATGCATTATCAAATTCCCCCACACTTAACCTTTGTTTGTCCTCAAGCAATGATAGAATGAACATGAATCAATGTATCCCACAGGAAATCCCTTCAAGCTTCAACTTTATCAAAAAGCAACATCATAGAAGGTGAAAACATAAACCAAGCAAACAAACGTCATAGCATGTATTATAGTGATCAAAAGCTTAGAAGTAGACATTATCCAACCTCACCAGAAGTATGTGTTTCACTCATGTGTTTAGGCTTTAAGATACAACTCTCAACTCAAAAGAATCATGCACTTAGCTCATACACATTGACCACAATATTTCCAATTCTCTACCGAAATGTCATTACTTGCGGGACATAATAAAGAAAATAAAATGCAACACTTTTTTTTTTCTTTTTCTTTTGTTTTCTTTTCTCCTTTTTTTTCTTGTCTTGGTGCTTTCCTTACGCGAAGCACCAACATGGGTGTCATGAATGGCCCCGGTCTATCAACACCTTAACCTACTAAAATGAAGTCCACTTGAACATCTTTTGACGCAAGTTGCAAACATGGGTGTCATGAATGAACCTGGTTACTCAATGATCAAGCTTTCTTTCCTAGTGGATAGTTTTCAACACCTTTTTGCGCGAATCATACCCATGGGTGTCATGCAGAGATCCGGTTACTAAGTGCATTAACCATTGCCACCTTATTCACTATCTATGTACAAATTCAAACAAAAGACTCAATATATAACATAAACTCCGCAAGCAATCAAACATGTGCATCGGTCTTTGAAATTAGATACCGCAGTCAATGCCAAGAGGTAGCAACACTAGGCGAGTAATTCACACAACTGAGCAAAAGAATTCAAACAAGGCCAAACATTCTCACATGGTCATGATTTTAGGACTTCAATCATACTTTAGCTCAATCATACATGCTCAATTATATTTGCTAGCTCATGTTCCACAAAAATCAAATAAAGACAATAATCAAAACATCCAGAACTCCATGTGATTTTTATGAATCATGCTTGAAATTTAAAATAGAGGACAAACTAAGCCAGATGGGTATTTGAATAACACATATGTATGCAGTGCATGCTCTATTTTTGGATTTTCGAATTTTTTTATTTTTTTTATTATTTCCGAAAATGCAGAAAAATTAAATAAATAAAAGACAAAAAGTATACTTAACAGAAATGAAATAAACTAATTATTACAGAACTTAACATGTTGTGCAGAAATTAAACATGGTCCTAGAAATGACAGAATTGACATAATGTACATATAAATCTCCTCCCCCACACTTAATATTTTCAGTGTCCTCACTGAAATAGTACAGACAACCAAAATAAACATAAAAAAAAACAGGGTGAAGGAGGTAGAACTAACCACTCACCGAGGCGGCGGCTGGTATGGTGGCGACTGGTACGGCGGGATGTGAGGGTATTGCTGGCGGAAGTAGTAAGTCTGCTCTCTCCGCATCTCCTCCAAATGGTAGCTCGTCTCACTCCGCATTGCTTCCACGTTGTAGTCCGTCTCCCGCACAGTGCGACCGATGTCGTTGAGGGTGAACTCAAAGGCATCGTGGCGTAAGGACATACGGTGGAACTCATTGCTCAAATGGTCCCGCCAGAGGTCGTCCTCAGCAGAAGAGAAGCGAGGTCCCGCAGAAGGTCCAGCGGCCTGCTGTGCATCCCCCATATGATAGTCCGTCTGTGCAGGGGCAGTCTCCTCAGCATCGTCCTCATCATTATCCTCTGCCTGCGCCTGTTCAGCTGCGATGTATAGGGTGTTGTTGGAAGGCCCATAAGGTGAGGGCCTAGGAAGGCGTAGTTGGTTCTCCCCACACTTCCCCGATTTCCAAAACCAGCCTGCCACATCAGAGCCCTCAAGCACGAAAGCCCTCCTCAGCTGCTCTGTTGTATAGGTGTACCCACCAGACATGGGTGCACCACACTGTTCAGGCTGTAGAAACTGGTAGGCGGTGAGGCTAATAATGCCTCCCAAACCAATCTTCCCTGATTTCTTCCCTTGAATCTTCACGCAGCTCTCCACAAACATCTCAACCCAGTCCGGCGTACCACGGGACTGGGGAGCAAAGCTCCACAACCAAGCTAGATCACCAGCAGGCACTTTGTTCACGTCGCCTTGGCCGCTGAAAGACATGGCCAAGACTTTGTGAACTAGACGGAGGCAAGGGTGGACGACATTGTAGTTATACTCTCCCTTGTGGCCGTCAAATTGAGTTCCAGTCGCTTTGAACCATACATCATGGCGTTGCTGCTCTGTTGCCATGAAATACCAATATGGGGTGTGTGCTCGAGAGATCCCAAAAATCTGTCTTAGCTCGTCATGTGTGCAAACGTGAGGCTGATCCAACAAAGTGAACCTAATCCTCGAGTTATTCACCTGCTGCAACGTAGCTAGAAACTCCCAAGCCAGCTCAGGATACGTAAGGGCACTACGGTCTATAAATCCCCCCAAACCGCCATGGCTAAGCATCCGCCTTGTAACATCTAACATGCCCAATGTCTGTGAGGTCGGAATATGGAAAAACTTCGTCTGAATGAATCGTTTTCGATCGAAGCTTTTAAAGAACTTCCTCTGTCCATCAGACTCATTCCTCAAGTGGCGCACCGTCATGAGAGTTGTAAAAGCAGGAGGAAACTTTGAAAATATAGCAATTTAAGGGCTCTTGGTGGTAGATTGTTGTGAGCCTAATCTGCCATGTTTTACAGTAACTTTTATATCGATTTCTGTATACATTGCATTCATTTGGGTTTAGATAGTACAGAATCTATGTAGTTTATGTTTATTTGCCAAATTATGGAATCTACACCAGTTTCTGTTTAATTCGCAGAAATCGAGGCATTTTACAGCAATTCTACAGAAGGTCGAAAAAGCTCGGAAAACCACTACAGAAGTCCAAGGTCAAAACAGCGGAACCAGACTGAGAGTCGAGGCTACTCGATCTCGAGTAGGCTTACTCGACATAGACGAGCCTGTCCGAGCACAGCTTGGTCGAGCAAAGCCTGATCGAGAGCCAGACCAACCCGAGCTCCGGACCCTACTCGATCTCGAGGACCACTGGTCGAGATCGACAAAGCCCAAACGCCACACCTGGAGTCGACAAGGAGAGGAGCCGAGAACGACCAGGAGCACTCGCTGCCAGCGACTCGACTCGCTGCAGCGGACCACTCGCTGCCGCGGAAAACTTCGCTGCCAGCGGAAGAGGCAACTCGCGGAAGCGGAAAGGAAGGACACCACTCTTGTCGATCTCGAGGACCCTTTGTCGAGGTCGACGAGCGCCTGAGTCCAGATCCGGAGTCCATCGAGCAGAGTCACTCGAGAAGACCTAGTCGGCAAGCCACCTTACTCGAGGTCGACTAGGGCTTGTCGAGATCGACGAGCACCTAAGGAGCCTTGTCCGAGCCACATCGAGGAGATCTACCCGAGAAGACCCAGTCGACGATCATCCCTACTCGAGGTCGACTAGGCCTTGTCGAGGTCGACGAGCACCATGAGCCAGAGTCCGAGTTTGTCGAGCACCAGCTAGCCGAGACGACGAACCGAGCCAGTCGACCAAGATCTCTACTCGAGATCGACTAGAGCCTTGTCGAGGTCGACGAAGCTTCCAGAAGCTGTTCGACGCGGCTTGACGAATCCTACTCGGTTTTGCATTCCTTGGGCATGAAGATTTCCGATTCTATCCAAAACTATCAAGATCTACCATGAAGAGAAAGATTCTATCCATTGAAGACTTTTTAGATATAATTCCTATTTTAGATTAAATTCTTTTATGTCTTTTATTTATCCTTAAGCATTTTAGATAAAATTTTAGATAGAGATAGATATCTTCTTTCCAAGAATAGCTAGGGAAGGAAGACTATAAATAAGGCCCTAGGGGGCTCAGTTTTATAGATTCCAAGACACAGACAATTAGTTAGTTACACATAGAGTTTAGGAGTTCTAAGGTTTTTAAGGTTTTGGCTTTCTGTGAAAGTTGATTGCCAGGATTGTAAAAGGCTTTGAATTTAGTTTTAATGCAAGTTATTTCTTTTCAATCAATGTCTGTTATTGCAATGAGGCGTGAGTAGTCCACCCACTTCTGGGGTTGGGGTGAGCCCGACGGTGGCCATGTGAGGCGATGCGATAAAGGTCAGATCTTTTGTGCGATTCATCTTCTATCCCTATGAGCATGATTCTTTTGCGAGAGTTGATGGTGATCCTTGTTTGTGTTATTGAAGCGAAAGTGATCTTAATGCAACTTGGATTAATTATGTGAAAAGGGTTAGTAACAATTAGGGTTTATGCGAAAGCCTCTATTTGCCTATTTGTTAATGACGAAAGTTATTTGATGGAAAGCATGATCTTTTATGCCTTTATGTGTTACTTAGCATGGTTATCGTTGTGGTGTTGATACCCTGGCCTTGGAAGTCTTTTAATATATTGAAGTTTATTTCTGTTGAAAATCTGCGTTTGTGTTTTATTATGCAATTTCTGTCTTTTTCTGTTTCTTGTCGACATAGAGGAGATCTGGTCGATCTCGAGGAGGACCTTTGTCGAGGTCGAGTTGGTTGTCTTCTGTCTTTGTCGATTTTCTGCTTTCAAGTTTCTGTCTTTGCTTCCCTTGTCGAGATCGAGTACCTCTTGTCGAGGTCGAGTAGAGCTTTGTTCGTCGAGTTGTTTGTTTCCGTTTTTGAGTTTCTGTTGTCGACCCACCTTTGTCGACCTAGAGGACAGCTTACTCGAGATCGAGTAGCTTCTGTGTCCTCGTTTTATTTGCTGTTTCGCTTTGTCTTTTCTTGTTTTGTTTGTTCTTTGCTTTTGTTTTAGTTGCCCTTGCCGGGTTTATTTGTTTCTTTCCTTGTTTCCGTGTTTCTGTCTTTCTGCTGCTTTGTCTGTGAGAATCTACAGCTACCTAAGAACTGCTGACGTGCTTCCTCGCGGATTCGATCCTGACTTTTCTCTTACTAAACCGGGAAGAAGTCTTGTATTTATTTGCTGAGACAGGGAAGTCAATCTGAACTATATTTCATATTTATTTCATACTTGACACATCCTCCTGCAACAACATAGATCCGGCGCAGGACTGGCGGTGGGCAGCGGCGGCGGGCGCAGCAGCTCTGTGACGCAGATCCGGCGAGACGGGGGCTGCGCGAGTTCGATTTCCGGGTTGCTACAGGTGCGAGGATCGCAGGGGGGGTCGGATCCGGGTTGGTGAAGAAGGTGTGGCGAGGTGGTTGGATTTGGTGAAGAAGGTGATGAAAGAGGGAGCAACAATGGAGTTTTTGGAGTTCTTTGAATGGGGCGGCTGGGAATGAGAGTAAGGGAGGTAGGGTTTTCAGACATAGATAAGATCCCGTGACTGGTTTAATTTTATTTTCTCCTTTTTTTTAAACTACCTATGTTACTAATCCTAAAATAATTAACTAATGAGAACTACTTAAGAAATAATAAAGATGAGAAAGAAAGGAGAATTTACCTCGGGTTGCCTCCCGAGCAGCGCCTTTGTTTCAAGTCGTTGGCTCGACATAATGGCCCTTGAGTGGCCTAGTTGGTTGGTTCAGCAAGCACCAACTCCTCTTCTTCGTTAAGCGGAATGTTCTCAAGATACGGCTTAACTCTATGACCATTGACCTTAAAGAGCTCATGAGACTTAGGGTCATAAAGTTCAATTGCTCCATGATGGAATATCTTTGAGATGGTGTATGGTCCTTCCCAACTTGATCTTAGCTTTCCTGGAAGGAGTTTCAGACGTGATTGGTATAGGAGAACCTTGTCTCCCACATTGAGTTCCTTCCGCAGGATATGTTTGTCATGCCAAGCCCTTGTCTTCTCCTTATAGATCATTGCATTATCACAGGCATCCAGACGCAATTCCTCCAGCCCTTGCAATTCTTGACAGCCCCGTATGCCTTATGCTGAAGTTCCACCGGAAGATGACACGCCTTCCCAAACACAATTCGATAGGAAAACATACCAATGGGAGTCTTATAGGCCGTCCGATAGGCCCACAGAGCATCATTCAGCCTTAGACTCCAATCCTTCCTATTAGGAGCCACTGTTTTCTCCAGAATGCTCTTAATCTCCCTATTCGATACTTCTGCTTGACCATTGGTCTGAGGATGATAAGCAGTGGACACTCTATGCATGACATGATACCTCTTCAACAGGGCAGTGATGGTCCTATTGCAGAAATGTGTCCCCCTGTCGCTTGAAAATTATATCTTTCAGGAATTCTGCAACTACTTTAGAATCATCAGTTCTAGTGGCCTTTGCCTCCACCCACTTGAAGACATAGTCCACCGCAAGCAAAATATAGATATGCCCAAAAGAATTAGGAAAGGGACCCATAAAATCAATACCCCGAACATCAAAAATTTCACAAAATATAATCTTAGTTTGTGGCATTTCATTTCTAGCTGATATGTTCCCAATCATTTGGCATCTATCGCAAGATTTACAGAAAGCATTAGCATCCCTAAACAAGTGAGGCCAAAAGAAACCTGCTTCTAAAACTTTCCTAACAGTCTTTTGAGGATCAAAGTGGCCTCCACATTCATGAGCATGTAAAAAAGTAAGGACAGATTGTACCTCATTGTCCGGCAGACACCTCCTAATTACCTGATGAGCATAATGTTTCCAAAGGTAGGGGTCATCCCAAACGTAGAAGCGAGAGTCATGTCGAATCTTGTTTTTCTGAGCTTTTGTAAAATTTGGTGGAAATTCTCCCGTGACCAAGAAATTCACCATATTGGCAAACCAAGGTCGAGGAGTATGGACACCCATCAAAAGTTCAGGAATACCAGAACTTACCTCGTCAGATGGGAGGGAAAAAAGTGAAACGGGGGCATGAACAGCGTGCGGCGGGTGCAGCATTTGAGCGGCGGGCGCAACATCATTGTTTGGCCGCGGGCGCCGCATGGTTGCGGCGGCCGCAGCATCCTCCATTTTTGTAATATCCTGCTGCGAAGAGAGGGTGTGAGTTATATATAATAATGTATCGTCAGGGAACTCACCGTGAATGGGTCTTTGATCTTCCGACTTGTCCTCTCATTGGACAAGTCTGCTGAGGTGGTCCGCTACAAAATTTTCTGCACCGTTCTTATCTTTGATTTCAATGTCAAATTCACTTAAAAATAAAATCCAACGAATCAATCTTGGTTTCGCTTCTTTCTTAGTCAATAAATAGCGAAGAGTAGCGTGATCAGTGAAGACAATTACCTTAGCTCCTAGGAGATAGGAGCGAAACTTCTCCAGTGCAAAGACCACAGCCAGGGGCTCTTTCTCAGTGGTTGAGTAGTTCCTTTGCGCTCCATTCAGAGTCATGGAGGCATAGTAAATGCCATGAGAACTTCTTCCTTCTTTTTGTCCCAAAACAGCCCCCACAGCATAATCGCTAGCGTCACACATAATCTCTAAAGGTTGAGACCATATGGGTGCTTGAATTATCGGAGCGCTAGTCAGACGGTCTTTAAGCTCATCAAAGGATGCTCTACACCTGTCATCAAACTCAAAAGCTACTTCCTTTTTCAATAAATCACAAAGAGGTGCACAAATCTTAGAAAAATCCTTAATAAACCTGCGATAGAACCCTTCATGGCCTAAAAAGGAGCGAATTTCGCGCACATTGGTGGGGTAAGGTAGAGACTGTATGACATCAATCTTAGCCTTATCCACCTCAAGACCCCTGCTAGACACAATATGACCCAGAACAATGCCTTGCTCAACCATAAAATGACACTTTTCAGAATTAAGGACTAAGTTGGTGTCTACACACCGCCTAAGCACAAGTGACAAATGATGCAAGCAAGTGTCAAAGTCATTTCCATCCACAATGAAGTCATCCATAAATACTTCAATAAAGCGCTCTACATACTCAGAAAATATGCTTACCATACACCGTTGGAAAGTCCCAGGTGCGTTACATAGCCCAAAAGGCATTCTGCGATATGCAAAAGTGCCAAAGGGGCATGTAAATGTCGTTTTTTCTCGATCCTCTGGTGCTATTGGTACCTAAAAATATCCTGAGTAGCCATCTAAAAAGCAATAAAAGGAGCGGCCGGCAAGGCGCTCAAGCATGTGATCAATAAAGGGAAGGGGGAAATGGTCCTTGCGAGAAACTGCATTTAATTTTCGATAATCAATACAGACTCTACATCCAGTTTGTACCCTGCTAGGGACCAATTCACCATCCTGATTCTCAACAATAGTAATACCTCCCTTCTTACGGACAACCTGAGTAGGACTCACCCATTTGCTATCCGATATGGGAAAGATCATACCTGCCTGAAGGAGCTTCAACACCTCCTTCTTTACCACTTCCATCATTGGCGGGTTGAGTCTCCGCTGAGGTTGTCTAGATGGCTTGGCATCATCCTCCAATAGTATCCTATGCATGTAGAGGGTAGGACTTATGCCCTTAATGTCTGCTATCGTCCATCCTAACGCCTCATTGTTTTCCTTTAGAACAGTCACCAATCGCTCCTCCTGTCCAAAGGTCAATTTATTAGAAATAATGACAGGCAGAGTGTCATTTTCACCATGAAAAGCATATTTAAGGTGATTAGGAAGTTGTTTCAATTCAACATCAGGTGCTTGGATAATAGATGGAAGAAGCTTTTCAGTAGGAATGGTCAGCTCGATGCGGTCTCTCCTTGGTGGCACAAAGGTGGGAGATCGATGGTCTAAAGCTACTATAGCCTCATGCAAATCAGATGACAATACATAATCTCTAGCAATTTCATCTAAAGGAGCCTGTAAAGCAACTTCCATCTCATCAACACACTCCAAATCAAAGCAATCTTGTGCCATGGTATCAATAACATCCACAAAGCACAGAGAAGGATCATCAGATGGAAATTTCATGGAATCATAAATATTATATTCAACTCTTTGACCATCAAATTCCATAGTAAGGGATCCCGAATAGACATCTATCTTAGTCCTAGCAGTTTTCAGAAAAGGTCTGCCCAACAGAATAAGGCCTTCATTGTTACTAGGACCCATGTCAATCACAAAGAAATCAGCGGGGAATATCAAGTTGTCAACCATAACCAAGACATCTTCAACAATCCCTTTTGGGTAGATAGTAGATCGATCAGCAAGTTGAATTACTACCCTAGTATCATTCAGAGGTCCCAATCCCAAAGCATAATAAACATTAGAAGGTAAAACATTAATAGATGCTCCTAAATCTAACATGGCTTTGTGAAATTTAGTATCACCTATCACACATGGAATAGCAAACATACTAGGATCACTACACTTTTCAGGCATACGCTTTTGAAAGACAGCAGTGACATGTTCGCTTAGCTTCACCTTTTGCTCACCTTTTAGCTTCTGGTTCCGCTTGATAGTGCAAAGTTCCTTCAAGAATTTAGCATATCTAGGAATACTTTTGATTAAATTAAGAAAAGGAATGTTTACCTCACACTTACTAAATGTCTCGAAGATTTCCTTGTCAATCTCATACCTTCGTGTATCCTTCAAGGCTTCCGGGAAGGGCGGAATTGGCTTTGGAGTCTCCATAGGCAACGAGGAAGAAGGAGGAGAAGAAGAAGGAGGAAGAGGGGAAGGAGGAGGAAGAAGCGTACTTGACAACGAGGAGGCGGGGGGTGTACTGGCGGTGGGCGCCGCAAGGTGATGCGAGCGCAGCAAGATTGATTGGCCGCGGGCGCCGCACAGTATGCGTCCCATCATCTTCTTCTATTATTTCTATCTCTTTGTCCATTATTTTCTCCTCATCCTTTTGAGGTGTGACAACCAGTTCCTTTCCACTCCTAAGTGTTACAGCACTGACATTCTCCTTCGTTGGATTCTCGATGGTCTGTGATGAAAGCTTTCCTGAATTGTTTGCCTCCTTAGCACTTAAGATTTGAATGAGCTGACTCATCTGATTCTCAAGATTTTTCATACGATCGGATTGTTGCTTTTCTAGATTTGCCATCCGCTCTGACTGTTGTTTCTCATTCTTTAAGACCAATCGTGACCGCTTATGTAGTGGATCCTCGTTATCCTCATTTGATTGCTGCTGACCTCCCTGTCGAGGTTCATATTGTTGTTGAGGCCTTGCCTGTTGCCCCCCTTGCTGATTAAAAGAGGTTTGGTAGTTCCCATAGCTTTGCTGATAGCCTCTGTTGTAATTGTTGTTGTTGAAATACCGAGGATTTCCATAATTGCCTTGCCTAGGTCTTTGTTGAGCGAAATTCCCAATGGCATTCAAATCAACATTAGGGTCTTGTAGAATGGGGCACATGTCCATAGGATGAGTGAATTGATTGCAAGGACCACATGCCTTCAGTTGTTGAGGAGTTCTATCAATGACCAATTGTTTCATCATCTCCTTTACCTCTTCCATATCAGTCTAAAGTGCAGCCACAGGAGCGTCAACAGCGAGTACACCCCTAGCACGAGGGCTCTTGTTGAACTGTCTGGAGCCCTCAGATAGCTCCTTAAACACATCCCAAGCTGCGGCATGCGTCTTGTTCAGCATGTTTCCTCCACAAGCAGAATTCACTGTTTTGCGCTCTATATCAGTCAACCCATTAAAGAGAAAGAGAACCAGATCCTTTTGAGAGTACCCATGGCATGGGCAGCTGGCGCAGAGTTTCTTGAAGCGCTCAAAGTACTCATGTATCGACTCTGTTGCGTACTGCTCAATGCTGCTGATTGACCTTTTCAAAGCATTGAGCTTTGTTGCAGGGAAGTACATCTCTAGGAAGACTCTCTTCATCTCAGCCCAAGTAGAAATAGAGTCAGGTGGTAGATAGAAGAACCATTCATTTGCCTCATCCTTCAAAGAGAAGGGAAAAGCTCTCAGCTTGATTTGCTCTGCAGTTACGTTCTCTGGTTTCATCCCAACAACCACCCTATGGAATTCAGACAGATGCTTGTGGGGGTCCTCTCCACTCAACCCATGGAATTTGGGTAGAAGATGAACTACCCCAGACTTCAGCTCAAAGTTAACTCCTTCTGCAAGCGCAGAGAATTGGATCGCCAAGGGTTGCTGTGCCAGATCAGGAGCAGAAAGCTCCTTAAGAGTGCGGTTCGCGTCGTTATCCATCTCTGTTGTAGGTTCTTCTTGATCAAAAGGGAGTTCACGAAAGCGATCACGAGCTTCTCGCCTTAGAGCGACAAGGGTCCTTTCAATCTCTGTATCTAACGGCAACAAAGAAGAATTAGTAGCACGGGTATGGACCATATAAGACGATCCACACCAAAATTAACACTAAAAACACACAAGAATTAAATAAAATTCCCCGGCAACGGCGCCAAATTTGACGGAAGGGAAACCTGTTGTTGATTCCGCCAAAGAAAACTCAAACCTATAGCAAGTATAGCAATAAGCAAGAGGTCGATCCACATGGAAAATTATAACTCCAGTGTGATTTTAATGCCAGGTAAGTAACCAAGAGGGGGTTTTGAGTGTAAAAGTTTTGCCTTTTATCAAAGCAATGTAACGGAAGCAAAGTAAGTGAATTTGTTTTAGACAAGTGAGAGAAGCAATTCTACCTACAATTTTCCACTTTATTGGATTGAAGCTATCCTTCTAACTTCTTCTCGTCCTATTCAGTTTCCTATGAATGCCCTTGTCCCGACCTAATATAGTTACTAGTCCAATCAGTCCTAGAAACCCTTATCAATCGAACAATCCCTAAAGAAGGATTTAACCCAATTGATAGCTTTAAGTTTAGAGATTAGCCAAGGTATTTGCAGTCCCTAAAGAGGGATTTAACAACACATCCACCTTCCTACTTGTTCAATTAGTTCAATTAGCCCTAAAGGAACAAGTTTGCTACTTAGGTTAAGGTTCACAATCAGGAATCTACAAAACCTTAGCAATTGAATTGATCTAACAAGTTGGCCAGACAAGATAGAACAAATCAATAATCAATCAAGCACAAAGAAGTTGAAGCATTCAAATATAGGGAACAAGGAACAAGAATTAGAAACTCACAATCAATCCAAATGAAGATTCAAATTGCAGGCAGAATAGATGAGTTTAGTTCCTCATGGGAGACATTTCTCAAAATCTCTAAAGTGTCTAATGGAAGAATAGAATAGAAGTCATTCAAAAATAACTAAAAAGTGGCCTTATTAAAGATCCCAAAGTCGGCCATCCACAAAAACCAAAAAGCATCTAGGGTTTTAATAATTAAAACGACGCGCAAAGGCGCGGCAGACCAATGCTGCGGGCGCAGCATAGGTGCTGCGCCCGCCGCACACTTGCGGCGCCTGTGGCATGCTGTTTTGCCGTAGCTTCTTTTCCTCCTTTGCAGTTTTCTCCTCTTGTCTTGCATCTTTCCTTCCTTGTTCCTTCCCATGTTTCTTGTGTTCCTCTTTGAGATTTTGCATCTCCCAAATGTGTTCCGATTCAATCTGCGAGATAAACACAAAATTGCGCAGAATCCGAACTCTTCTAAAATAATCACAAGATGCAATTAACAACAAAGTAAGAAAGAACTGCAACCTAACTAAACTAAAAATGCCTATAATGCCTATCTAAAATATGCATTATCACCTTCCCATCAAAGAGTGGATTCTCGAACACCTTCGACAAGCCTGATGCCATCACATCAACACGAAATCCTTCCACCTACAAATGCTACAATTATTTTTCGACTCTGACGACCTTCGCAACCTTCGGCTCTGATGCCACTGTTGGGAAAAACATGGTAGCTAACACTCGATCATGTGTGACTTGGATAGACAAGCTCTCCTTACAAACGAAGACTTGTATTAATGTACAAAATATTTTGTACACCTCACTCGATACAAGACCCTCACCGACACTCACCACTCTTTATCAACTCACTCACACTACACTTGTGAGGATTCACTCGACTCACAACTCCTATTGTGAGGAGGAAATCAAGTATGAAATATAATAAAATAAATCAAACCAGATTTAGGCCCACACAAATAAATACAAGACTCCTCTAGTGCAGTAAGAGAAAGTCAGGATCGAATCCATGAGGAAGCGTGTCAGCGGATCCTAGGTAGCTATAAATCTCACAGAATAGACAGAAACGAAGAAACAAAGAAAGATAGAAATAAAACAGAGAAGAACAAACAGAAGTAGAAACAAAAGCGAGGACATAGAAGGTAGTCGATATAGACTAACTGTCCTCGATATCGACTACAGATGTCGACAACAGTAACTCAGCAAGCAAACAGACAACTCGATATAGACAAAGCCAACTCGATCTCGACCAGTGCCTACTCGAGATCGACAAGACTCTATTCTTTATCGACTAAAAACTCAGAAAACGTAAATTGGAATTTCTCGAACCCAAAACTCAGAATTCCGACGAAATAAAACAATATGCTAAAAGACTTCCAAGGCCAGGGTATCAACACCACAATGATAACCATGCAAAGTAACATATAAAGGCATAAAAGATCATGCTTTTCAACAAACAACTTTCGTTATTAACAAATAGGCATATAGAGGCTTTCGCATAAACCCTAATTGTTACTAACCCTTTTCACATAATTAATCCAAGTTGCATTAAGATCACTTTCGCTTCAATAACACAAACAAGGATCACCTTCAACTCTCGCAAAAGAATCATGCTCATTGGGATAGAAGACGAACCGCATAACAAGATCTGACCTTTACCGCATCACCTTATATGGCCACCGTCGGACTCACCCCAGCCCCAGAAATGGGTGGAATACTCGCTCTTCATCATCAAGAAAGACATCAAATAACAAAAGAAACTAACTTGCATTGAATTAAATAAAGAAAGCTTACAACCCACAAGACAAATCCGCTTTCGCCTTTCCACCTTGCTTGCTACAAACTTTCTCCGTCTACTCCTACTTACTTGAATGGAATTGATTGTGTTTCTCTATGAATGAAAAACCAGCCCCTAGGGCTTTATTTATAGCCTTATATTCCTTTCTAATCAAAGATAGAATCTTCTATCTATATCTACTTAAAAGCTTAAAGATAAATAAATTGCTTAAGGGAAATAAATCTTTAAAGGAAACTATATCTAAAGTTTGCAAAATATCTCCAATGTAGGTAGAACTTCTCTTCCATACATAAACTTGATCAAATTGGATAGAATCTCGGCCAACTCGACTTCCTTAGGCTCCAAGGATTCCCAACTCGACAAGGACTGCTCAAACCGCGTAATGCGCTCCCAGACGTGGCTCGCCGATCTCGACCAAGGCTACTCGACATCGAGTAGGATTGTCGTCGACTGGTGTGGCTCGGCTTCTCGGGTGACTGGTGCTCGACACGGCTCGAATCTGGGCTCCTTGGCTCCTCGATCTCGACTAGGACAACTCGAGATCGAGTAAGGTGTAATCGATGATGGCTGCCTGGTGTGGTCGAGGACTCTTCCTCTGCATGGACTCGGATAGGCGCTGGGTTGTCCTCGATCTCGACTAGATCTCCTCGAGATCGAGTAGGGTCATCCCGACGTCGGATTGTTCTGGCTCTCGACACTGATCTTTGGTCGACAAGGCCTATGCTCGGACAACTTCGTTGAGGTCGAGTAGCAGTACTCTAGATCGAGTACACTCGGGCTCCAACCTTGATTCGACCGGTTCCGCTGCTTCTTGACCTTGGATTTCTGTAGTTGATTTCCGAGCTTTTCTGACCTTTCTCGGAACTGCTGTAATTTGCCTCGAATTCTGCGAAATTAAACAGAAACTGGTGTAGATTCCATAATTTGGCAAATAAACATAAACTACATAGATTTTGTACTATCTTAGCCCAAATGAATGAAATGTATGCAGAAATCGATATAAAAGTTACTGTAAAACATAGCCGATTCATCTCACAACAAACACCCCATACTTAAGCTTGCTTGTCCTCAAGCAATACTTTTAATTGTCACTCAGGGGAAGAAATCAAAACTCTCAACATCTTAGATTCATTGCCATATGTCCCTACAATCAATTACCATCCTTGAAAAGGTACTATTGTCACAGATCCATGCATGTGCAATTATACAAAAGCAACATCTACTCACAAAAGGAGGGTTATGCAAAAACAATTCATGTGACAAAGCATTAATAATCAAGAGGACTTAAATTTAAGCTCAAATAAGGAGTAGATTGGTAAAAGGCTAAAGGTGGGCAGTTTCTGGCAATGTGGTGCTAATGATCCGGGGAAATGGAGTATTTCCAAACTGAATTTACACATTCCTTCTCCATAATATTCATCACCTTTCATAATGCTTTTATCAACAATAATGCTTTTACCTCTCTGACCTCAGCACTGCCTTCTCGCGAGTCGCAAACATGGGTGTCATGAATGGCCCCGGATACTTAGTGCTTTGGACTCCTCACAATGTGTCCCATCTCTCCAAACTATTATCTCAGAGAGCAGGGTCAATCTACCTTTATCTCCTGAGGTGATTGGATTTTTTCTCACTCATTAAATTTTCCATATATTTCAAACAATTTCCCACCATACTCCAATAGTAACACATACACCATATAACGTATCCATAATGTAACATCATTCTCAACATAATCCCCGGATAAGGTAAAGAATGGCAATATTTAGATCATGTGGAGCAATAATTGAAATAAGGCATATTATGGCTTATTGTGATGCATAAGCATAGGTAAGGCTAGGATATACAATGAGAATATATGGAAATATAAAGTCCTCCATCCTCTTATCATGCAACATGTCAAAAGCAACTTCAAATTTTACCTCCTTTCATGGTTTTCATCTAAAATATGCACTTCATTGTGACATCCCTTACTAGGCAATTTCATGCCATATCTCTAATGAATCCAATTTTGCATCGTCGAGTTCAATATAAGCTTCCATGACATTATTCAAAACATTTCAATGGGGGTCATTTTTCACAAACTTTTGGAAAACATGCATATAAGCACATAAATCAATAATGCATTCCAAAATAGCCATGCATAAGCAATTCAAAGAAATAAATTCTAAATATGCACACAAAACATCAAATATATCAAATATGCACAAAGTAAACCCTTCCCCCACCCCATACTTAAACATTACAGTGTCCTCAATGTATAAAAACAATGGTAAAGAAAGAAACTCACAAGACAGGTGTGCAGGGCCTCTTAATATCGAATGAAGGAATTGCCTGGGCCGAGTATGATTATGAATATAGCTTGCTTCTATCCATGGACCTGAAAAGTCTAGAAGACATATACCCACAATAGAAAAACTAGAAATGTTCAAAATAAAAAAACAAACAAAAGCAACAAAGTCGCAAAAAGTCCCAAAATAAATGTCTATGTACAAGCTCTAGATTTTATAGTCGCTAGGCCAACTTTCCATTTATGCTCAAGGTGGCATCTGCAGGGCCCATGTAGCTTGGGCCTCAAATAAGACTCCATTCTTGTCCATCAGCTGTAATCCTCCAAAATGGATCTTGTTCACCACGAAAGGCCCCATCCGCTTCTTGTTGAATTTGTTGGGGAACCAATGATCCTTTGATTTTGAGACATAGAGCTTGTCTCCAACTTCATACTCTTTGGGCTCATCATTGGATATCCTACATAAGCGCACATACCAAGGCAAACCTCTCCCATGTATAGATAAATCTTTAATAGAAATAGGAGAAGAAAGATCCATACCTTGGCTTACCTTCGCGGAGACGGAATCGATGACCACAGTGTTTGGTCGATCTTGAGTAAGGATACTCGATCTCGATGAGGTTTCAGGTCCTGGAGGCGAGCTGCTCGAGGATGCGGGAGTCGATGAAACGTGGTCGATCTCGACCACACTGGTCGATCTCGACCACACTGGTCGATCTCGAGGAGGCTGGCTCGTCTGGTGGCTTCAGCGTCGAGGAAACAGGTGCTGGGGAGGGTGGGTGTTGGTCGATCTCGACAAGCCTGGTCGAGATCGAGGAGCCTGGCCCGTCTGGTGGGTTCAATGTCGAGGAAGCAGGTGCCCGAGGATGCAGAAGCTGGTGAGGGTGGTCGATATCGAGTACGGTACTCGATCTCGAGGAGGGCTGAGCTTCTGTTTTGCTACTCGACGACACTGTTGTTGTTGGAGGCTCCCGGCTTTGGTCGAGATCGACTAGGGTCCTCGACGTCGAGGAGTCTTGGTCGACCTTGACCCCATACTTGGTTCCTGTCAAGGCATCCGAAAAATAATTATTCCATAATGACGTACCTTGGTTTGTGTCGATTGGATTCTCTGTGTTCTCCTTTAGGATTGCCATGATCTCCTCCACCTGGGCCTCCATATCCCTCTTTTCCAGCTCCTCAGGAGTCATGTTTCTCACCTTGGGTTCCCCGCAGGTGATGTAGCTAGCTGAGATAGATTTTACCTCTTCCATTGGACCTGTATGCCTTTCAGTTTTATTAAAGGAATACTCAATTACCTCATCGCTGATGTTGAAGGTGAGCACTCCTTTCCTTACGCTTATGTTGGCATCCACCGTCGCCAAGAAGGGTCTTCCTATAATGATTGGACAAGCAGGATCTTCTTGCATATCAACAACTAAGAAATCAGCAGGGACAAAGAATTTACCTACTTGTACTGGCACAGTGTCCACCATGCCTGTTGGAATGACCACAGTGTTGTTGGCCATGTAAAGTCTAGCATCCACAGGCTCTAGGGCACCTATCTTAATCTTGGACCAAATTGTTAAAGGCATTATACTCCCACTAGCTCCAAGATCACATAAGGCATTAATTTTATATGGATCAAATCCAATGGTTATAGCAAACTTACCTGGATCTGGCCTCTTCTCCAGTATGTCCAAATGACTGCACTCCTTTGT
This sequence comes from Persicaria tinctoria, assembly GCA_037127255.1. Lineage (NCBI taxonomy): Eukaryota > Viridiplantae > Streptophyta > Magnoliopsida > Caryophyllales > Polygonaceae > Persicaria > Persicaria tinctoria. The sequence goes on along the minus strand of JBANSL010000004.1, from coordinate 21,322,244 downwards.
AATTTCAGCCATTGATCGCTTTTTGCTCAGAATCTCCTTCAGGAACTAGACATAGGATGGCATTTCATTGAGAGCTTCTGTGAAGGGGATGGTGACGTTGAGTTTCTGAAGCATCTTGATGAAGCGCTGAAATTTCTTTTCTGCCGGGTCCTTTGGAGATTTTGTGAGGAAAGGTAGCTTCTTTTTTCTGATTTGGAGTCAGAACAGATGTCGGAGGTGCTGTAGTTTTCTCGATCTCGGGCTGACCGGCCTCGATGTCGAGTACACCCTTGTCGATCTCGACCAGGTTGGGTGATGTCGAGTTGTTGTGCTGTGCAGACGAGGGCTTTTGAAGTTTCTCCTCGAGATCAACGAGACCCTCCTCGAGATCGACCAGGCTCTGGTCAATGTCGACTAGCTGCTGGTCGACTTGCTGGTGTCCTTTGTTCTACTGCTTTCCAACTTCTGGCTCTTGCAGTTGATGGCCGCTTCTGAGTTTTACAGCAGCGATGTGTCCAGTCTTTCCGTTAGGGTTTGGTTCTGAAGATCCAGGGAGCGCACTCGACTGTCTCGGGATTCCTGCTGCTAGCTGACCAATCTGTGTATCAACTGATTTTCGCCATATATCAATTTCCCCAAGCCTAGAGTTGACACCTTGCATCTGAGTGTAGACGGAGTTGAAGGACTGCTTAGTTTCTGAGTGATTCCTCCGTATTTCCTCCAAGACTGTCTGTATATCATCCCTTTTCCGGTCTCTTTCCGGACGTCCTGGAGCTCTGTAGGGCGAGGGGTTTCTAGGGGCACCTTGGTTCCATGGTGGTTGTTGAAACCTTTGGTCTCCCATGTAGCGATTGGGACCCCCTGCGTAAGCTACCTCCTCGTGGTGCTCTGCCAGCCTGACTTGCTCTGTGTATGGGCACTCAGGAGCGGTGTGCCGTTGCGATCCGCATTCAATGCAATGCTGGTTGACAGAAAGATACTTTACTTTCTTAAGGAGCTTCTTGTTCTGATCTATGTAGTAATGTTCCCTTACATCAGGATCAATCTCTTTAGGAGGCTCATAGAGGGGCATGGATGGTGCTGGCCTGGCGTAGGGGTTCTCTTCATAGGTTGCAGTAGACCCATACTTGTTGTCATAGTTAGTGAGCTTGTCCAGCACACCCCAGGCGTCAATTGGCGGCATCTTCAGATACTCATAGCGAGTATAATGGTTGATTCTGTCCGTAGTGATTTGATCAAGAGAGTTGAAGAAGATCTCCTGAATGACGTAGGGTGGCTGTGCATGAGTAGGGCAAGATCGCAGCAGTTCTTTGTAGCTCTCCCATGCCTTTGTCAGCGGTTCCCCTTGCTTCTGTTTGAAGGCGGTGATTTTCTGGCGGAGATGTGCTGTTTTGGCGGGTGGGAAGAATTTATTCAGAAATTCTTGCTCTACTTGGGCCCATGTTGTTAGGGATCTTGGTTTCAGCCCTTCAAGCCACTTTAGTGCAGGTCCAGCGAGGGACCAGCGAAAAGCCTTCATCTTGACATATTCCAAAGTTGTACCTTCAGCAAGAGTACGGCACATGTCAGAAAAATTTGTAATATGTTCAAGAGGACACTCATTAAATCTACCAAAAAAGGCATTATTTTTTAGCTCTATAAGAAATTGAGTGCGAATTTCAAAAGAGTTTTCAGGGATAAGAATCGCCGATTCAGGCACGACGAGAGTTGGATGCATATAATCCTCTGCCGTGGTTGGGTATTGGGCAAGCTCAGCCTCTGCTTGTTCCCTTGCTGCTTTCTCAGTGGCGATAGCAGCATCTTTAGCGGCCAATTCCCTTGTAAGCCTTGCGATCAGTTGTTCCTGTGTCTCCTAAGCTGCCATGGCTCTTTGCAGTTTAGCTCTGATGTGTAGAAGGCGCTCTGGTTCGTCTAAGCCGTCACACTCAGGTGGTTGACCAGAACAGCGCATACACCTGTAAATTAACTCAAAGAAAAAGTGAGATCTGACTACCTAAGGCGCGAATGATAGCTTCCCCAGCAACGACGCCAATTTTTTGTGAGGAGGAAATCAAGTATGAAATATAATAAAATAAATCAAACCAGATTTAGGCCCACGCAAATAAATACAAGACTCCTCCAGTGCAGTAAGAGAAAGCGTGTCAGCAGATCCTAGGTAGCTATAAATCTCATAGAAAAGACAGAAATGAAGAAACAAAGAAAGACAGAAATAAAACAGAAAAGAACAAACAGAACTAGAAACAAAAGCGAGGACACAGAAGTTGGTCGATATCGACTAACTGTCCTCGATATCGACTACAGATGTCGACAATAGTAACTCAGCAAGCAAACAGACAACTCGATATAGACAAAGCCAACTCGATCTCGACCAGTGCCTACTCGAGATCGACAAGACTCTACTCTTTATCGACTAAAAACTCAGAAAACGTAAATTGCAATTTCTCGAACCCAAAACTCAGAATTCCGACGAAATAAATCAATATGCTAAAAGACTTCCAAGGTCAGGGTATCAACACCACAACGATAACCATGAAAAGTAACATATAAAGGCATAAAAGATCATGTTTTTCATCAAACAACTTTCGTTATTAACAAATAGGCATATAGAGGCTTTCGCATAAACCCTAATTGTTACTAACCCTTTTCACATAATTAATCCAAGTTGCATTAAGATCACTTTCGCTTCAATAACACAAACAAGGATCAACTTCAACTCTCGCAAAAGAATCATTCTCATAGGGATAGAAGACGAATCGCATAACAAGATCTAACCTTTACCGCATCACCTTATATGGCCACCGTCGGACTCACCCCAGCCCCAGAAGTGGGTGGACTACTCGCTCTTCATCATCAAGAAAGACATCAAATAACAAAAGAAACTAACTTGCATTGAATTAAATAAAGAAAGCTTACAACCCACAAGACAAATCCGCTTTCGCCTTTCCACCTTGCTTGCTACAAACTATCTCTCTTTACTCCTACTTACTTGAATGGAATTGTTTGTGTTTCTCTATGAATGAAAACCAGCCCCTAGGGCTTTATTTATAGTCTTCTATTCCTTGCTAATCAAAGATAGAATCTTCTATCTATATCTACTTAAAAGCTTAAAGATAAATAAATTGCTTAAGGGAAATAAATCTTTAAAGGAAACTATATCTAAAGTTTGCAAAATATCTCCAATGTAGGTAGAACTTCTCTTCCATAGATAGACTTGATCAAATTGGATAGAATCTCGGCCAACTCGACTTCCTTAGGCTCCAAGGATTCCCAACTCGACAAGGACTGCTCAAACCGCGTAACGCGCTCCCAGACGTGGCTCGTCGATCTCGACCAAGGCTACTCGACATCGAGTAGGATTGTCGTCGACTGGTGTGGCTCGGCTTCTCGGGTGACTGGTGCTCGACAAGGCTCGGATCAGGGCTCCTTGGCTCCTCGATCTCGACTAGGACAACTCGAGATCGAGTAAGGTGTAATCGAGGATGGCTGCCTGGTGTGGTCGAGGACTCTTCCTCTGCATGGACTCGGACAGGCACTGGGCTGTCCTCGATCTCGACTAGATCTCCTCGAGATCGAGTAGGGTCGTCCCAGCGTCGGATTGTTCTGGCTCTCGACACTGATCTTTGGTCGACAAGGCCTATGCTCGGACAGCTTCGTTGAGGTCGAGTAGCAGTACTCTAGATCGAGTACACTCGGGCTCCAAGCTTGATTCGACCGGTTCCGCTGCTTCTTGACCTTGGATTTCTGTAGTTGATTTCCGAGCTTTTCTGACCTTTCTTGGAACTGCTGTAATGCCTCGAATTCTGCGAAATTAAACAGAAATTGGTGTAGATTCCATAATTTGGCAAATAAACATAAACTACATAGATTCTGTACTATCTTAGCCCAAATGAATGAAATGTATGCAGAAATCGATATAAAAGTTACTGTAAAACATAGCAGATTCAGCTCACAACACCAGACACTACACAACTTTTGGAGACTCACACTTCACTCACGTTACTCACTCCTTACACACCTTAGGAGGACTCTTTACTTGACTCACTTACACTTACTAGTATGTGATCGAGACGCCATCATGCTCGATCGATCACATACTAGGATACAGTGCTACACAACACCTCACATGCTCACACTCATTTGGAGGAGCACTCACCTTGCTCGCTGACTTACAACATGTGCTCATTATGCCTATTTATTGGTCATGCTATCATTTACAAAGAGAATCCTAGGACATCTCTAGAATACTCCAATACTAGAGTCATCCCTATACTTCTAGTCTTCTCCATACATTTCCTAAGGTTCTCCAAGCTTCCGGAGAACTCTACACAAGACTAGGCAAATCTAGACTATTCACCATTCCGAAACCTTCCATAATGTTCCATACGCTTACGGAGTCTTTCACACTCTTCCGTATGCTTCTAGAACATTCCGACATGTTCCGGAGACTACCGTTACATTCCACATTCTTCTAGAACGTTCCACAATTTAGTCCAAAACACATTTTCATGTATTTAAAATATGAATTATTGTCCAATAATTCCTCCCTTCATTCCTATTTTCACATACCTCCGTAGCATTCTTGATCTTCTCTTTCCTTCGCTCCTCGATTCCATTGTCGTGGAATCTCCCCATCACGACGTGTTCTTCAAAGAAGCAAACATTCCTCTCAATTAGAGTAAGGGAGAAAGAACTGATTATGTATATTGATGCCTTTAGTTGCTTTACAAGGCCTTATTTATAGGCTCCTCCTACCTCAAGGCATAACAATGATCCCCTATTTCAAAGCATTGACTCAAGGCTTATACAACAATTCCCCCCCCCCCCCCCCTCCTCCCGTTGAGACACTTTGCCTCAAGGTTGGATTTGGAAGTCAGGAAATTGATGCAGAATGTGTGTGGGTGGTTCCCAGGTGGCCTGAGTTTCATCTAAGTTGGACCATTTGATCAACCATTCCATCACAGGATCGCCATTCGACAAGTAGGACACCCTAGTGTCAAGAATTGACTGAGGCTATATTTCAATTTCACCTTCATCATCGTTACTGGCTAGTTCATTTGATACAAGTTGCTCACTTCCAATCTTCAATTTCAATTGGGATATATGGAAAACGGGATGAATTCTTGAGGATGGTGGCAACTCCAGCTTGTAAGCCACCTTCCCTACTATGGCTAGCACTTTATAAGGCCCATAATACTTCCAACTCAGATTGAGACTCCTACGCAAAGCCACTGATGACTGCCTATATGACTGAAATTTCAAACACACCATGTCATTTACCTGCAATTCTCATTCAGCTCGATTTTCTATCAGCAAACAATTTCATCCTAGCTCTGCAAAACAATGCTACAAAAGGTGACATTTTGAGGACCATGTGGAAGTTGGTATTGTACCAAAACTCTGCAAAACATAACCACATTGATCACTTCTTAGGATGATCTGAAGTCATACACCTCAAACATGTTTCCAAGCACCTATTCACGCGCTCCGTCTGTCCATCAGTTTGATGATGGTAAGTTGTACTCATGTGCAACTTTGTCCCCAAACTCTTGAATAGGTGTTGCCAGAATTTACTCAAAAATACCTTGTGTTTGTCCGAGACTATGCATTCAAGTAATCCATGTACACTGTACACACCATCCATAAACACTGAAGCCATCTTCTCAGATGTAAAAGGATGACTAAGTGCCATGAAGTGAGCATACTTTGGCAAACCCTCTATCCACTACAACCATGATGGTATCTTGACCTTGAGACTTTGGAAAACCCTCTATGAAATCCATACTCACATGATTCCAAGATGCCTCGATCTGGTATAGGCAAAGGCTGCAATAACTCAGGTGTCTCATGCTCACTTTTGCTTCTTTGACATACATTACATTCCCTTACAAATTTTATCACATGATCCTTCATCGCATGCCAGAAGAAAAACTGCTTGAGTCTCTGATAAGATCCATGGACACCTGAATGTCCACTCATAGTTTCCTCATGTACAACAGCTATAAGCTTGCGTTGCAATTGCTCCTTGTTGCCAATGAACAATCTGCCCTTATACCTCAATAACCCTTTAGTGTCAGTCCAATCACTGTTGAAGTCTTGTACTGTTGATAACATGAGTTGTTGCACCACTGAATCACCCATATATATCTCAAGAACTTCCATAATCCACTTTGGTTGTACATTCATAATAGCATGTCTTTCCCCTTGGTGAGCAATTTCCCTTCTAGACAGTGCATCAACGACTTTGTTCTTCGACCCTTTCTTATATGAAATGGTGTATGTCAACCCCAACAGCTTCCTAGCTGCTTTCTTTTGTAGCTGTGTGGTGAGTTTCTGCTCCAATAAGTGTTGTAAAGGCCGATGATCAATTTTGATCACAAACTCCCTTGGCTTCAGGTAGTGCCTCCATTTCTCTACTCCCAAAGAATTACTAGCAGTTCCTTTTCATATTTAAACAGTAACAGATTCTTCCCATGCAAAGCCTGACTCAAATATACTAGAGGCTTCCCTTGTTGCATTAGAACTACCTCAATCCTAGTCTCACAAGCGTCAGCTTCCACCACAAAAGGTACTGAAAAATCAGGTAATGCCAAAACTGGTAGTGATGTGAGTAAGTCCTTCAACTTTCTAAAGGCCCCTTCTGATGTCTTAGACCATACAAAAGCATCTTTCTTTAATAGGTCAGTCAAGGGCTTAGCTATGATGGCATAGCCTCTAATGAACCTCCTATAGTACACTGACAGCCCTAAGAACCCCCCTCAATGCCTTCATGTTTGTTGGAATAGGCCAGTGAAACATGGCCTCAATCTTCCTTGGATCTGTAGCAACTCCTACATGTGAAATAAAATGGTCTAGATATTCCACCTGAGGCTTAGCAAATTCACACTTTTAACCTTTTTACAAAAAAAAATTTGCTCTCTCAATCTGCACATCACTTTTCTCAAATGATGAACATGTTGGAGCACATCATTTTTGTATATCAATATGTCATCAAAGAAGACTAGTACAAACTTCCTCAGCATATCAGAAAACACATCATTCATCAAAGCTTGAAATATTGCAGGTGCATTGGTGAGGCCGAAGGGCATCACTCTGAACTCATAGTGATCATGGCAAGTTCGAAATGCAGTCTTCTCTATATCAAACTCAGTCATTCGAACTTGGTGGTAGCCTGATCTCAAGTCTAGCTTTGAGAAAATGGATGCACCTCTTAGCTCATCTAACATATCCTCACTATGTGGTATAGGAAATTTGTCCTTCAAAGTAGCCTCATTTAATTTCCTATAATCTACACACATCCTCCAAGTTCCATCCTTTTTTTAACCAACAATATAGGTGAAGAAAAAGGGCTATGACTGGGTTTAACCACCCCACTGTTTAGGATTTCAGTCTCCTACCTCTCAGTTTCTGTTTTCTGCAAATGAGGGTACCTATAAGGACGAGATGCTAAGGGATGAGTACCTTCTATCAAGAAGATAGCATGCTCATGGCCCCTCTCTGGTGGTAATCCTTTTGGTTCTTCAAAGATATCTTTGAATTCTTCTAACAGTTGTTGTACTTCTTCAGGCATTTCTGGTAACACTTTTTCAACCTTGCAAACTTGCACCAACTGAGTCGTGATCTCCTGGTCCCCCTTTAAAAGCAACTTCTGAGTTTGCTTTCCTGTAAGCATTCTGATGCTTGCCTACCCAGTACCCATTATCATTGTGGTCCCGAATTCCATTAATCACTACTTTCTTTCCATTCTTAAGAAATGATATATGTACATCCAGAAAATCAAATAATACTAGATTGAACCCTGCTAGCCAATCAGGTCCCAATATCATATCACTGCCTCCCATTTTAAGAATCCTAATATCATATGCATATCTACTTCCTTGCATTTCCCACTCAAACTGACTACATATTTTACGGTTGATCGATCATGGTGCCATTGAGTGTATTAATCTCCATAAGAGGAGCCTTTGTAATCCCAAATCCAGCTTCTTGTGCTACTCTTGAATCTAAGAAGCTATGAATTGCTCCACTATCTATAAAAAATAGTGATCTCATTGCCCTTGACCGAGCCCTTAACTCTGATTGTAGACCCTGATTCACCTCATGTTAGGGCGTGCACATAGATCTCTTACTCTTCATGTTCCTCAGATTCTGCCTCCTTCCAAGCCGATGGCAATAGCTCATCCATCCCTTTCTGGTTACCCACTTCCTGAGCTACCAAAATGTGCAAGGTAGATGGCTTGCATTTGTGACCATAAAAGTACTTCTCACCACATCTGTAGCACAATCCCTTCCTTCATTCATTCCCTTTCTTGAGGCGTGTCTCAGATAATTGTTGAGCTGCTGCTTTGACAGTCATCCCTGGATCTTTTGAATCCCCTTTCATAGTGTTTCCTCTGGTCCAAGGCATGTTGCCACTGTCACCATTTGTTGATCCTGTCCACTAACCTTTTGTGAGCCTAATCATGGCCTGAACTGCACTTTAATGAAGCCTAGCCTGCTCTATAACCGATGCCATAGATGCAGGCCTCCCCAATTGAACTAAAGATTTGATTTCTTGTCGTAGCCCACTGATGTAGCTCGACACAAAATAAGATTCTGTCAATTGTGGATTGAAAGCCAACATGCTAGCCCTCAAGTCTTCAAATCTTTCGTTATAATCTTCTAGGTCCTCCCCTAGTTCAATCCTGTTGAACTCAGCCACTATCTCCATTTCTCTTCTGTCACCAAATCTCAAACAAAGATCATCACAAAATTCATTCCAACTAACTCTGGGTTTTTTAATCGAATAACCTTGTAACCAAATGGTAACCTTGTCATTCAAATGCATCGCAGCTATTGCCACCTTTTGTGATTTTGGAATCGCAAAGATTCCAAAAAAAAATTCACACTTCCTAATCCAATTCCGGGGACGCTTCCCATCAAAATTAGGAAAATCAATTTTTGGAAATCGATTACCTTTGATGCCGTCGCCTGGAATGCCCATCTAAGCGTGATCTGTTTGTCTCCCAAAATGATTCCGATGTCCGTGATTTCCCCTGTCAAACGAGCGATCACTGCCAACAACATGAAACTCGACGTCTCGCTGAGATCTCCACTCATCACGGCTACCGGAACATGATCCCGATCCTTGCTCATGATTGCTATTCTGACCACCGGGATCTGGTTTCTCCTGAGAATTCTCTCTCCGAGGTGGATGCCTTACCAATTCCATCAGCTGTTCTAACCGGCGATCAGTCACCGTTCTGAATTCCCAAATTTCCTTGGCTCAATCCTCCATAATTTTCTTGAAATCTGACATTTCTCGTGCGTGTTCCGCTCTGTGTTTTTTAGAATCGTTGACGAATTGCATTGTGGAAGCTGTGATTGCCTTACGATCCTCCCTGAATGACTTCATGTCATCCTTGACTTCTTGAAGTTGCAGCTCCATCGACTTTGATTGTGTTCCTTCCGCCATTTTCATCGTTGTGCGTACGTTTGCTGAAGAAAGTTCTCTTATACCAGTTTTGTTATGGCCTAAGCCTTGAGCGGGAAAGTTTGTTAGAGGGATAGAGAGAGTAAGAGAAAGGCGAGAGAATAAGAGAGGGAATTGAAGTAAGAGAGTAGAGTAATTGAGAAAGAATTGATTCTGTATATTGATGCCTTTAGTTGCTGTACAAGGTCTTATTTATAGGCTCCTCCTACCTCAAGGCATAACTTGATCTTACTTAACGCATAAACTACTAGATCGATGAAATGAGCTCTTATCATGCTTCTTGCCAGTCATGCTCTATGTTATAAACCCTAACATTAACTAGACTCTATAATAATTTTCTAAGAAGGAATCTGACTTAAATGTCAAAGGGTCCTCCGAAATGACAAGCCTCCCCCCGACCTCGTTCGTTCTTGTATTGGAGGGTTTGGGTCTTAGTATCGATCATCATTCTTCTTAATGATATATCTTAATTTGTGCGGATTTACATGTATAATGTGCTTAATTCTACACATGTATTCTATATATATATATATATATATATATATATATATATATATATATATATATATATATATATATATATGCTGACATGCTACCTTTTACATACATTTGTTGGGGCCAACATATATAAGTCAGACTGGGGACCATTTCAAAACCAATTGGGAGTAGCCCATTCAGTTATATGTTAGTGTTAGGTTCATAATCCTCCCACTTTCGATGTGGAATTCACAAGTATCCCAACAACATTAATATTTACATCACTGATATTTATAAATGTCGCGTATATACAGTTGAATCAATCCATCTACAACATTACCTCACACTATGTACCATTAATTCTACAATGTTACATATATACATGCAATTAGCCTATCTCCTACGTCGGAAAACCCTACCCTTTGAATTATCACGTAGAATCTCCACAACCTCGTCCGGCGGCACTGATCTCCAGATTCGAGGCTTATCGAGTCGGTATCCCATTTGGGCCAACCTATCTGCCGCTCTGTTTCCCTCCCTATAAACATGTGTAACCATGAACCTATTCAGCTCATGAATAATCGCTTTGATGCAGTTCATGTGCTTTTGAGCCTCCAACGACTTTACCGGTTTCCCCTTCCCCACAATGTCAACGAGGGATTGAGCGTCGCCCTCCACCCACACATCACCCCACCCATTCTCCAAGGCTAGCTCGAGCCCCCTTCGCAGGGCGGCTAGCTCAGCCTCCGTGCTGGTGGTTGCCTTGATGGACTCAGCGTACCCTAGCAAGAACTTGGCCTCATGGTTCCTAAAGACCCCTCCGATGCTTGCTTCCTCGGTCTTGTCCTTATGGGACCCGTCGAAATTGTGCTTGATCCTACCCTTTTGTGGCTTCTCCCATTTAACCTTGATGTGCTCATTGTTGTGGTGATTAAATGTTTGAGGATGAAGGGATTGAAGATGATGCAGCGTGCGTATGAATCACTTCATCATCTCATCTGTGTTTAATTATTTGCAGGAGAAGGAAGATAACGGAGGAAGTTTTATCTACAGATCGAGCTGTATTTCAAGGAATGGGCTTCGCTTACTTGCCGACGTTATCAGCTCCGTTTGCAAAAAGGAACTTTTTTGAATTTATGGTTTCAATATTATATAATTTTAAATAAAAAAAAAGATTTTAGTTTAATTAGTTTTTTAAAATCTAAGCTTTTTAACAACCACTCACCCATGTATTTCAGAGCTTTTTTATTTTTATTCACAAGTTTTCATCAGCTATCGTAATAACTAGGGTTACCAAACACTACACTAGCTTATCTATATAAACTCTTAATTTAGAAAAGTTTAGGATGGTGTGTCAAGTTTAAAGGAATTTTAGGAGTCACGACCAATCATTTTTTTTTTCCATTTTTCTTTGATTTTCTTTAATTCTATTTTTTTTCTTCTTTTTCCTTTAATTATCTTTTTTTTTTAATTTTACTAACTATCTATATCTATATCTATATCTATATAAAATCTTAATTTAGAAGAGTTTAGGATGATGTGTCAAGCTTAGAGGAATTTTATGAGTCACGACCAATCATTTTTTTTGTCATTTTTCTTTGATTTTCTTTGATTCTATTTTTTTTTCTTCTTTTTCTTTTAATTATATTTTTTTTTTCTTTAATTTTACTAACTATCTATATCTATATAAACTCTTAATTTAGAAGAGTTTAATATGATGTGTCAAGCTTAGAGAAATTTTAGGAGTCACGACCAATAATTGTTTTTTTGGCATTTTCTTTGATTTTCTTTAATTCTAATTTTTTTTCTTCTTTTTCCTTTAATTATATTTTTTCTTTAATTTTACTAACTATCTATATATCTATATAAACTCTTAATTTAAAAGAGTTTAAGATGATGTGTCAAGCTTAGAGAAATTTTAGGAGTCACGACCAATAATTGTTTTTTGCCATTTTTCTTTGATTTTCTTTAATTCTATTTTTTTTTCCTTTAATTATATTTTTTCTTTAATTTTACTAACTATTGGGCTTAATTCAAAACATTGATCTTAGCCTAAATTATAATTTTAGTAGTTTTTTTTCTCTAAAAAAACAATCTATATATCTATATAAACTCTTAATTTGGAAGAGTTTAAGATGATGTGTCAAGCTTAGAGAAATTTTAGGAGTCACGACCAATAATTGTTTTTTGCTATTTTTCTTTGATTTTCTTTAATTCTAATTTTTTTTTCTTCTTTTTCCTTTAATTATATATACACATGAGCTTTGTTTAGGTCGTCTTTTTGTAGAGTTTGTTTCTTTTTTTTTTCGTTGCGTCTGTTTTCTGTTTGTACCCTATATTTAGCCTATTTTCGTCTGCCAACTTATCGACTTCTCAAAAATCAGACGTGTCTGATCTCAAATATTTACTTAATCAAAAAATACACATAAGTTCAATTAGAAGGTTGAAGTCTAGTTTAGTTTGATATAGGCTCCATTTTTAATATAACATGTTCTGCCTGATGATGTCCTTTTTTTTTTGTATTTTGTTTTATATTGTATCATAACGATTAGTTTGTCTGTCAACTTATCAGTCACTTGATGATTAGGCAGTGTTACCCATGTACAAAAATAAAAATAAAAATTTGTGTTCAATTGGAATCCAGAATTAAATTAAAATCAAAATACTAGATCGAATTGACTATCAAACCTTACTAACGTAGCTAATAAAGATGAAATGTAATGATTAATTTGTTACTAATTTAAATCCCTCTTATCTTTATTGCAAGGACTTAAACGGAGTACCTAACTACGAACCCAAAAAGTAGCAGAGTTAAGGTCGGCCATGAATATAGGGTGCTCAATTTCCCGAACGCCGATGAACTGTCACACCATCAACCATGCTTATCAAATCGTCTACCCACCACATGTCATATCATCATCTTCACAACCAGATATGCTGATATGCAAACATTTCGTTTCGATTTGTACCTGTTGCATTGCATCCTCTCATCATGTTGGCATGAGAGCTCACACACTTAGGAAACATTAGGGGAATATATTTGATCATCTTTGAAATTGTATTAAGTCAAACATCTTTTAATATAGGGGAAAAATTAAATAGGCTTCAATTTTGTGGATGTGCAAAAAAATTGTCATAATTAAATAAATGTTCATTTTTTAAATAAAATGAATAAATGCCAATTTTTGAAATTTTTACCAATCCTTCCTTATCCCTAACAATCCATCCTTTCCCTTTGACCATTTTTAGTTTTGACATTGACTAGTCAACATTGATCATTGGTGCACGTTAGAATGTCGTGCGTTCTAACACTCCAAATAGTAAATCTATTGAAGGTTCGATAATGTAAAACAATGTAATATAGAAATACTCTATAAGGTGGGTTGAATAGAGTATGCCCGTTTTTCGCAGAAAGTCTCAAGACTTTTGGAGCTCGTATAAAACCCTTTGAGATTAAACCTGAATCACAAAGTTAGACAATCGAACCAAGTGCGGAAATAAGGTAAAGCAATAGATAAAGAACACGAGTAATTGTTTACGAGGTTCAGCACGAACTTGGCCTACGTCCCCGCCTAGGGTTCTTCCACAACCCTAGGATTCAAAAGGCTTTATTGATTCGCTTAGCTTATGATCCTAATAGCTCACCGAGAAGCCTCTCTCCTATACAATTGCAATCTAGTAAACTCACGTTCCCTTGGAGTCCTAGACCAATCTAGAAGAGCCCCACCTCTCTCACAAATCAATAGCCTAGTGCAACTTCCCGAGTTACAAACTCTCGAGTAACACTATAAATGAATATATCCTATAAGCTCACAGTGACTCTCAAAGGCTTTGAAATAAAACAACAAACTCTTGAGCGCTAGCAGAGAGTACACTTGGAAGACAGATCTTGCTTGAATGAATGAAAGCTCGTGTAGTACTTGTTAATTCTGTCTTCTTCTTCCTTTCCTTTATAGAATCATGGCGCCTAAGGATCTTCAGCACCGGATCTCCAACAACGGCTAGTTTGGATCATGGCGCGCCCGGATCTTCTATTTTTGGACACTTCGAAGGCATGATCTTCTCAAATTGGATCTCCTCAATATGCACCATAAGGAAATGAGTGATTTCGAAAATACTTCCTGAAAGATTAGTTACACATATATATAATATAAAGGAAGTATATAATAATATTAAATAATATTCGGACATATAAAACAGGTTTTGGATTTCATCAACTGTTAAAGTTCCAAGACCTTTGACACAAACATCCTGTCAAGGCCTTTGAAACTTTATTTCGATTTTCATCAAGGGAGGGAGTTATCATCTATACCTTCAACATTGACCATTGGTAATTCAATGATGATCGATTAGGTTGTTTGGTTATGCTTGGCTATCTTAGTGTCGGTTTGTGCACAGAGTTATATAGCTTCCTGATTCGATCACTAACAATTCCCAAAAGTCTTGCACGGGGTTCGAGAAGCAATTGCTAGATAGAATATATGTATAAGCCCAATTACCCATTTGTAATTAGGGTTAACTATCTTGTACTCCTATATATATTCTAATGATAGCGAAGGCACCCCCAACGAGGATTATTCACTATGACATGATATCCGAGCCTTAGGGTTTCATCAAAATCAACCCTATTTTTTTCTCCTAACTTTTCGCCGCCACACGCCGTCTTCCTCCTTCTCTCTGTCCAGATCCCGCTGCCACCATCAGCTGCTCACTACCGCTGGTCATCCCCTTCCTCTGTCTCTCTCGCGCAGCAACCCTCGCTCCTTCCCCAAGCGTAGCCCCGGTCACCCTCGTGCAGCAACCCAACTGTCGCTCATTCCCCTCTCCACAAGCACCGTCGTTGTCCCTCGCTTTCCCTTCCCCGTCGCTGTCCCTTCCCCTCGCTGTCCCTCGTTGTCTCGTGCGCCCCAAATCCGGCCTCCACAAGCGCCGTCGGTCACCCACAACCGCCCATCGCCTCTCTGTCTCGCCGGCCGCCACCAGCACCGTGCACCACCCTCTCCTACCCTTGCCTTCCTCCCTTGCCTTCTATGTCTCCTCTCACTTTATCTTTCCTCCCCCCGCCCTCGCAGATCTCCTCCCTTGCTCGCTCGCCCAGATCCGAGCCCCCCTCAGCCCAGATCTCCCTAGATCCGAACCTTCCGGCACCACTAGCCCAGATCCGAGCCCCCTCAGCCCAGATCCGAGCCTCTTTGCCACCAAGCCGCACCACACAGATTGATAATGCATATTTTAGATAGGCATTATAGATATATTTAGTGTAGTTAGGTTGCATTTCTTGCTTACTTTGTTGTTAAATTGCATCTGGTGTTTATTTTAGAAGAGTTCGGATTCTGCGCAATTTTGTGTTTATCTCGCAGATTGAATCGGAACGCATTTGGGAGATGCAATATCTCGAAGAGGAACACAAGTTACATGGGAAGGAAGAAAAGAAGCAAGACAAGAGGAGGAGCCCGCAAAGGAAGCAAAGGCTACGGCAAAACACTGTGCGGCGGGCGCCGCAAATGTGCCGCGGCCACAGCAGTGCCCGCCGCAACGGGCTGTGAAGGAAGCATGTGCGGCGGGCGCCGCAACCCTTGCGGCGGCCGCCGCACGTACCGTCAGCGCGGAGCGCGTTTTGGAAAACCCTAGTTTTTTTTATGTGTTTTTTTTTGGAGGCCGACTTTGATCTTTTTATTAGGCACTTTGATGTTATTTTTGATTACCTTTCATTCTATTGATTGAACCATTAGACACTTTAGAGATTTTGAGCTATGTCTTCCATGAGGAACTAAACTCATCTATTCTGCGTGCAATTTGAAGCTTTATTCGGATTGATTGTGAGTTTCTAATTCTCGCTCCTAGTTTCCTATTTGTGAATGCTTCAACTTCTTTGTGCTTGATTGATTATTGATTTGTTCTATCTTGTCTGGCCAACTCGTTAGATCAATTCAATCGCTAAGGTTTTGTAGATTCCTGATTGTGAACCTTAACCTAAGTGGCAAACTTGTTCCTTTAGGGCTGATTGAACTAATTGAATAAGTAGGAAGTTGAACGTGTTGTTAAATCCTTCTTTAGGGACTGCAAATACCTTGGCTAATCTCTGAACTTAAAGCTATCAATTGGGTTAAATCCTTCTTTAGGGACTGTTCGATTGATAAGGGTTTCTAGGACTGATTGGACTAGTAACTATATTAGGTCGGGACAAGGGCATTCATAGGAAACATAATAGGACGAGAAGAAGTTACAAGGATCGCTTCAATCCAATAAAGTGGAAAATTGTAGGTGGAATTGTTTCTCTCATCTGTCTAAAACAAATTCACTTACTCTGCATTCGTTACTTTGCTTCAAAACTTTCACACTAAAACCCCCTTTTGTTACTTAATCGGCATTAGAATCACACTTGAATCATAAATTTCCCTGTGGGATCGACCTCTTACTTATTACTATACTAGTTATAGGTTTGAGTTTCTTTGGCGGAATCAACGACAGGTTTCCCCTCCGTCACAGATCCCCCGACCTGTTGTTTTGAAAAAAGAAAAAAAACTCTTACCATGGCCTTTTACGATCATTAACGGCCTCTTGTCGGGATTATCGCTCCTCCAAGTCACTTATAGAGGGGGTATTCCCCCATTGGAGCCAACAGGGACTCATTGGGCCCTCTCCACACCATATGGACCAGGCCTTAGCAGCGGGATCATCGTCCTAAAACAGGCAGCCCGCCATCATGACACCTACAAGCGTGTCACCTGCCGATCCGAACTAGTACATGGATAGCAAAGCCACTGCGCACATGTCGCACAACCTGGGTATAATTTCTGTCCCTGCTTCTAAGAGTCTTTCTACCTTCATTATTGTCGGCAATGGTGAACGCATTCCTACCTTAGGTCTTGGGCACACGACATTACCAACTCCTACCACCGACCTAAGCCTTAACAACATCCTCATCTCCCCTGGGTTAACAAAGAACCTTGTATACATTCGTCGCCTCACCACAGACAATAATATCTCCATTGTGTTTGACCGCTTTGGGTTTGCTGTCAAAGATTTCACAACCGGAGCCCCGCTCATAAGATGTAATAGCGCTGGAGACCTATATCCTGTCACCAACAACATAAATCATGTCACCTCCCCCGCAGCAACCAATCTATCAACATTTGCTCGTTCAACATCTCCCTGGCATGCCCGTCTTGGTCACCCAGTTTCTTCGGCTTTCGAGTCTCTCAGGTCCAGGCTTATTTCCTACAATAAAACCCTTCCCTTCACTACTTGCCCAACGTGCCAGCTTGGCAAACACACTAGATTTCCCATTGCCACGTCTTATACTCAAGTGCACACTCCATTTGCCATCATTCATGGTGATCTATGGACATCTCCTATTATCAGTCATGATGGTTTCCGCTATGCACTTGTTCTGGTTGATGCATTCTCTCATTATTTTTGGGTGTTTCCCCTAAAGTAAAAATCTGAAGTTGTTACCCACCTTATGATCTTCCATAGCTTCGTCCGCACCCAATTCAACCTCCCCATTAAATCTTTTCAATGTGACATGAGCGGTGAGTTTAACAACAATGCCCTTACATCCTTCTTCGCTACTCATGGCATTCAATTCCGTTTCTCTTGTCCCCACACCTCCTCCGGAATGGGAAAGTCGAACGGAGCATTCGCACCCTTACCACTTACATGAGGACTCTTCTTATTCATGGGCATGTCCCCCTACAGTATTGGCCATATGCTATTGAATCGGCATGCTATCTTATCAACATCACTCTTTCCACAACCATCCAGAATTGGTGCCCTGTTGAGATATTATTCCGAGTCACTCCTAAATACGATCACCTCCATGTGTTTGGCTGCTGGTGTTACCCCAACCAAGCATCTGTTGCCCCTCATAAACTTGCTCCTCGATCCACACCTTGTTTTTTCCTCGGCTACCCCTCCATTCATAGAGGGTATAGGTGTTTTGATCCCATTACCAAACGTGTCATCTTCTCTCGCCATGTCACATTTGATGAGACCACATTCCCTTTTTCTAGTCCCCCTACATCCCCAAACACACCGCCCCCTTCTGATGACTACCCTACACCCCACCTCCTTCATCAACTATATCCCTCTTCCTCTCCGAATGCTGTTACATCTCCGGCTCGGGCACCCAACCCTCCCCTACCGCAACCTATCCTGCCACCTCTTGCCCCCGTCCAGCCCCCTGTGGCCCCACCCCAGCACCCCAAATCTCTATCCCATCAGCTACAGCCCCTACCCTACCACCTAACCCCACACAGCCAGTTGATCAGATCCAAACTCGGAGCATGAGTGGCATCTTTCGCCCCAAACTGATTTTTGACCTCTCCGTCTCTCACCTATCGCCCATCCCTACCTCCCACAAAACAGTCGCCTTAGACCCAAATTGGAATGCTTCCATGCTCGATGAGTACAAGACTCTTATTAGCAATAACACTTGGGTCTTGGTTCCTCGGCCTCCTGGGGCCAACATTGTGCGGTGCATGTGGCTCTTTCGGCACAAGTTTCGCTTTGACGGATCTCTTGCGCGCTATAAGGCGCGACTGGTCGCCAATGGGAACTCTCAGCAGGCAGGGATCGATTACGATGACACTTTTAGTCCGGTTGTCAAACCAGCTACCATTCGTACCGTCTTGCATCTTGCTATCTCCAAGGATTAGCCTATTCATCAACTTGATGTCAAGAACATATTTCTTCATGGTCATCTGAATGAGACAGTGTACATGTTCCAGCCGCCTGGTTTTGTTTACAGGACCAAACCAGGCCATGTTTGTCTCTTGCAGAAGTCTCTGTATGGCCTTAAACAGGCACCTCGGGCGTGGTATCTTCGCTTTGCTGCTTAACTGCACATGTTTGGCTTCATCAGTAGCAAGAGCGACTCCTCTTTGTTTATCTTTCGCCGAGGAAATCAGGTTGCTTATTTGTTGTTATATGTCGATGATATCATCCTTACTGCATCTTCAGAGACTCTTCGGGCTGCCATTATTACTCAACTCAGCAAGGAATTTTCTATGTCTGATCTCGGGCCTCTCAGCTTCTTTTTGGGAGTCTCTGCATCTAAATCTACATCTGGTTTGTTTCTCTCACAGGAGAAATATGCCAAGGAGATTATTGCCAATGCTAACATGGCTAACTGTAAGCTTGATGCAACGCTTGTTGAGACCACTACCAAACTGGCCAAAGTTGCGGGTGCGCTTGTGTCTGATCCGACTTTGTACCGTAGCCTTGCTGGTGCTTTACAATACTTGACATTTACTCGTCCTGATATTAGCTATGATGTTCAGCAAGTCTGTCTATTTATGCATGACCCGAAAGAGTCTCACTTTGCTGCTCTTAAGCGTATTATCAGGTATGTTCAGGGTACTACTTCTCTTGGCATCACTATTACCCCATCAGCTTCACCTCTCTCCATGGTTGCTTACACGGATGCTGATTGGGCTAGTTGTCCGCACACCAGACGGTCTACTTCAGGTTATTGTATGTTTCTCAACGACTCTCTAGTCTCTTGGTCTTCTAAGCGCCAACATGTGGTTTCTCGCTCTAGTGCTGAAGCAGAATATCGCGGTGTTGCCAATGTTGTCGCTGAGTGTCCCTGGCTTTGCAACCTCTTGCTTGAGCTCCACTGTTCGCTCAGTCAAGCGTTTGTTGTGTATATAGACAATGTCAGCGCTACTTACCTCGCTTACAACCCGGTTCACCATCAGAGAACCAAGCATGTGGAGATTGACGTCCACGTTGTTCGTGAGAAGGTAGCTATGGGACATGTGGGTGTCCTACATCTCCCCTCCCCGTACCAGTATGCAGACATATTCACCAAGGGATTGCCTTGCCATTTATTTCTTGATTTTAGATCTAGTCTCACTATTCGCTGCCCTCCTATTTCAACTGAGGGGGTCTGTTAGATAGAATATATGTATAGGCCCAATTACCCATTTGTAATTAGGGTTAACTATATTTTACTCCTATATATATTCTAATGATAGCAAAGGCAACCCCAACGGAGATTATTCACTTTGACAGCAATAAGTCCTTAATCACATAAGCACATAATTCATGTAATTCTTGCATATTCGACTTGTCACCTAGTTCTCAACTCCGCTAAGAATAACATTAAAGTACATATCATTACGTTTTCATATGCATGAATTTCAACCTATTCATCAAGATATGTTTGCTATTATATCGGATTAAGGCCTGCAATAGCAGATTTAGCTAAAATCACTTAGCACATTGTTTACCTATCTTAGTGGCCAGTTAAGATGAATAACCAAATATGCATAAACCAAATATAAACTATAAAATAGTATTCAAATAATCCTCACATGTCCTTTACCAATGCATAAAATATAAGCAAAACTATATAAAAGATTTAACCGAGCATGACTTACCGAAAACGAAGGAAAAGATAGAAGTAGTGATAAGTTGTGTATGAATTGAATTGTGTGGTGAATGACCGAGAGGAGAGCTCTATTTATAGGTTTAGGAAACCCTAGGAATCGGAATTCTTAAGGAAGAAGCGAATCCCAATGGGTCAGATTCGATCGAGAGAAAATCTTTTGAAATCTGCGATCGGTGGGCGCCGATCCTGCGACTGCCGTCGTGTCCTTAGCGGGTGCGTGTGAGTCGGCGGGCGCCGGTCCCTGGCTGCGGGTGTCGCCTCTGCTTTCTCCTTCTTTCTTCTTTCTTCTCGTTTTATCTTGTTCACTTCTTCTTTTGTCTTCTTCCTTGACTCTTCTTTTTAGACTTCTATGGTTCCATAATGTAGTTTTCCTCTTCTTCTTTAGCTTCTGTTCCGAGAATTAATCTACATATATAGGCATAAAACACGTAGATTCAGAAGTTTGTAACGTGAAAGACAATTAATGCACTTTATGCTAAAACATGTCTAAATGCAACCTAAATGCCTTAAGAATGCCTTGAAATGCATATACAAATCATGCATTATCAACCATTTCGATCAATGCCTACATTTGGTGACAGTTTTCCAGTGATAGTTGATTATATTTTTTTGGTGACAATTGTTTCGGTGATAAATTGTCACCGAACTAAAAATATATACAAACGATATTTGACTTTTATGCACGTAATTTTAGGAGCTAATTAAAACTATATAAAATCTTATTTATTTTAATTTTTTTTCCACACTTTAATACTTATTACTAATAAGTGTTAAATTGTGAAAAGGGTTTTTTTGGTGAGTGTCCATATTTTGGGAAAAAATTAAGCCCTAAGACAAAAGAAGGGTGAAATTAGGTGGGTGTCCAAATTTTCCAATTTTACCACTTCTATTATAATTTTTTTCCCCTTCACGTGCTTCTTCTTCCCATCTAATTGAGGCAGACGATGAGATTGAGATCAGCCACACACTGATGTTGACAATCTTTTCCTCGGGAATGGATTTTCGATCGACTAGGATCGGTTCATTTCCGGATAGCGGTGACCGGCGCCGGGCAGGAAACGACAAGCAAGATGGGCTCGGCCTCGACTCTTATCGGAGGCGTCTTCCCGTGCTTCTTCTCTCCGTCACGAACGCCGCCAAAACACAACCACCGATCGACAGCGCTGTCACCACCACCCCGTCCCCCGATCGTCCGCCACTTGTGCCGTCGCGCCTCGCACATGCCTCACATCCTTCAATTTCCAGTACAACGTCGTGAAGGCATCGACATTTTCGCTCCCCATGGGTGTTTTCACGCCTAGATCTAAGAAATTGTGGATAACCCCAATGCAAGGTCTTCACCTAATTTTCGATTTCCATTTGCATAATAGAATTCGTCTTAATCTTGTGAATTTTGATCTCCTTAATCTTTGCCAAATTCATTACTGGAGTACAGTAAAATTGATATCGGGATCTGGTGTTCTGTGTATTGCCAGTTGCATATTTGTGGAATAGATACCAAATAAAAACAGTCTCAATCAAGCTTTTAGTCTGAAACCAAATAGTTTTTTTGACAACACATTCACTTGTATTTTTTTTTATTTGATTCTCTTATAGGGGTGGTTGTTCTCCTCTAATATATAAATGAATAAGAGGGTCATAGATGTTGTAATCAAAATAAAATCAATGTTATAAAAGTTGTAACCAAAATCAAAACAGTATCATATCCACTGTCACCACTATATAAAAAAAAAACAAGGTCATATAACTGTAACCAAAGGAAAACCATAGGACAAGGGAAGCACAAAACCTAAAAGGACTAATGAGAAGCCAAAATACATGTGAGGACGGCTTTTCTCTAATAAATGAATAGATAAGAGTGTCATAGACATTGTAGCCAAAATAAAAACAGGGTCATAGACACTGTCAGCACTATAAAAATAGGGTCATAGACACTATAATCAAAAGGAAAACTACATAGATGTTGTAAGCAAAATAAAAACGGGGTTATAGACACTGTCACCACTATGAAAAAAGGGTCATAGACACTGTAATCAAATGAAAACCCTAGGACAAGGGAAGCACAAAACCTATAGAGACTAATGAGAAGCCAAAATACATGTGGTGACAGTTCTTCTTTAATATATGAATGGGTAAGAGAGTCATAGACGTTGTCACCACTATTAAAATAGGGTCATAGATATTGTCACCACTGTTTGGAGGGGAATTTTCGTGTTTAATTAGAAGTCGTCAAATACGCTCATGAAATTATTTTTGAAGGCGTTCATGTAAGACTTTATATATCAAACACGAATACAAATTGATGGATAGTTACTTAAAGTATGTGGCGGTGTATTACATATCAAATACATCATTTCAAACATATCACAAATTCATAAACTAGAGCATACAAATTAAATGCAGTGGTCTAGTTTGTGAGATACAGTCCGTGAGGTGCACCACCCAACAAGATTGTAGAGCCCATGGCTTTGCTGAGCTTCAATGTCCATAAGTGACTAGTCTTCCTTGATTGAACTCCCGTAAGCGGATGGTTAACTGCAAAAATTAACCAATTGTGATTACATAGAAATCAAATACACACAAATAAATTTATACGTGCTCATTTGTTTGCAAATTAACATGAGTAATATGGGCCTAGAAAGGAAAAGAAGCCCAGCCCAAAACATATGGCTGCTGAATTTGCGAAGGCCAAAAAATCAAACAAAGGAAAGAAAAAATCTGTAGTTAAAAAATATATTCTGTAAAGGATAGATGATTAGCAAAAAAAAAAAAAGATACCCAGTTTTTATCTTAAAGGAAAAGAAAGATATCTTAAAGGAGCGTAAGATCTTTCCTATTCCTTCTCCACTTCACCCTATAAAAGGTGGCCAAGTCTAGGGTTAAAAAAAAAAGAACAGACGGCGGGAAAAAAAAAGGTTGTAGAAAAGCACACCCAAAAAGCACGAAGAACAGAAGAGAGCCTCCTGTCTTCTAAGAATTGTTTGGTCCCTGCTGATTTGAGTCGTCTGAGCCCTAGTTCCCCGCTTCTTTTGGTTGCTGGTTTTCCCTAATCCAAATTACAAATCAGCCGAGCATCCAATGGAGAATTGGTGAAGAAAGATATTCAAAATTCTCAGCTAAAATTATCTGAATGCTAAACCAAATAACGAATTTGGGATGGGGGTTTTCATACAAAGATAAAAAAAATCAAAATGAACATACCTAATCTGTGGCGTCGGGATCATCTTCGCAACGCCTTCGAGGGTTCAAGCGAGACCTTGCCACACTGAGACTCAAAGTTGGAACCCTTCATCGGTTTCTTTCAAAAGTCCTAAGCCCGGGAGCTCGTTCAGCTCGCCTTGTCGCTTTTCCTAAATCGAAAAGCCCCCAAATAGCACACATTAAAACCCTAAAATCGAAATTTGAAAACATAATCAGTTGAGTGTAAAGATTGAGCACACAATTGAAAGGGGATTCATGTGAGAAGCTAAAATTCAGACCCAAGAGTCGCCCAAAGATCAGATTAAGCATGAAATTCGGGGTAAAATTCGCAAGAAAAAAAAGACCCTAAAGTGTACCTGGTCGGGGAGGATCCGAGTCGAAATTATGCCTTGAGCTCGTCCCGGGTTGTCGAAACCCGATGCGTTCGCATCGTCCCATCGGGCCGAATTCTGGAGCCACGAATTCAGGCGGGGATAGACCATGGAACAAGGAGGGGATAGACCCCAGAGAGGGGATAGACCCCAGAGAGGCTAAAGCTAAAATGTGTGCATAGTGATAGTACTGATGTTATCACATTTGTCACATAATATTAACTCACATTTTCACCAAATTGAAACCATGGAACAAGGAGGGGATAGACCCCAGAGAGGCTAAAGCTTAGCAAACAAAAATTTGATGTACAATACGATTTAGGGTTTAATTAGTCCTTAGGATTTAGGTTTTGACCCTAAACCCTAAATCCTAAGCCCTAAAATGTGTGGATAGTAGCAATGTCGTTACATTTGTCACCTAATAATAACTCACTTTTTTCATCAAACTAAAACCCTAAAACTAGGGAAGCATAGACCCTAGATGAGCTAAAGCAAAGTGGATGAAAATTAATGTACAATATGGTTTAGAGATCAGGATTTAGGGTGTGTACATCAGTACTAATGTAATCACATTTGTCCCTAATATTAACTCACTTTTGTAAGTATTTTTTTACGAGATGAGTGTCACCACGGAGTGTCACCACCTTTATCTGTGGTGACACTGTTGGTGTAACATGTGGTAACATTTTTTTTTACAACTTTGTTTTTATAGTTTTTTTTACGAGGTCAATGCACCGCCATCATAAGGGTGGTGATACATGTGGTGACATCTTTTTTTTTGTCTGCCAACTTTGTTTTCTTTATGATGTCACTGTCACTGCCCTTATTAGTGGGGACACTTGGTGACACCTGCTTTTTGGTGACATCTTTATTTTTACAGTTTTTTCTTACAAGATCAGTTTCACAACCTTTATCAATGATGATATTGTCGCAAATAACACTTTTTCGATGACAAATGATTTTTTTTCTACTAACATATTTTTTTTTCCGATGAGAGTTGTTGGTGAAAATTGTCGGTCACAAGGTTGATGACAATATATTGTCGCCACGATATTGTCAACTTAAAAAAATTATTATTATAATATTATACATTTACCAAGACACTGTCATCAACCCACATTTTAGAATGTTGAATCATTAACTCACACAAAAATATGTTATCATAACACTATTTCATCAAAAAACTATCACCAAGATACTATCCCCATAAGAAATGTCAACATCACATTATATATCATCAAAATATTATCACCGAAATTGTCACCAAAATATTATTTCAATACATATTTGTCATCACGACCATGTAACCACAAAAAATTGCCACTACCATACTAAATATCACTAAGATATTGTCACCAGTCCATTTTTCTTTATAGTTTTACATCTAAAAAAATTTCAGAGCTATCATTTGAGATTGTCAGTGTGAACTCTGAGGCAAATGGTGCACCAACAAAACACTCAGATACAACTCCTTGGAGATTTTGAGCTGTAGGATTCACAAACAATAGCAAAGAGGGATTCTAGACCAATTTCTGAAGCAACTTCTTCCAGCCTCTTCCTTTCAATGCACCTTGAAAATCAATCATTACCTAGTAAATCATTACAATTAAACATTGAAAAAGAAAAAAGATTTAGACAAACTTTCTTTCAACACCAACACACTACAACACCCAAATGCCATGCCCAACTAGGGGTGTTATATGAACACAAGTAGGTCGAATTTGACTCGTACATGCTCGATAAAAAATTGACTCGAGCTCGTTCATTTTCTAAACGAGTCGAATATGAGCACATTTTTAAGCTCGATCCAAAGCTCGGCTCGTTCGAATTAAACTCGAATAGCTCGAATTTTATGAAAATTTTAAATTTTCCTTTAAATTATTGTATAATGAGCAATTAGAATTGCCTAAAGCTCGAAAAAAGCTTGGCTCGAGATCGCTCATTTTCTAAACGGGCCGAATATGAGCACATTTTTAAGCTCGAGTCAAAATTTAGGCTCGGACTGAGCTCGTTCATATTGTAAATGAATTGAATATGAACAAACAATACTCGGCTCGTTTGGCTCGAATAATAGCCCTATGCCCAACACTCAGCAACTCCCTCCCAAGTTCCTCTCTAAAAATTTTTGTCAAACAGTAAGCAAGTAGTCAAAACAAGTTATAGGATCTGATATTATTCAACTTAAATTTCAAAAAAAAAGACAAACTTCGCTTCATTAAAATAAAAAAATATGATGAAATCACCACTGAATTTTAATAATCAAATCAAAAGTCGGTGGTTGACGAAGCCCTGCAAAATCTTAAAAAACAACTTCCAAAATGGAAAGCTTCTTCTCTATCACAAGCAGGAATGACTACCTTAATCCGAGCAAACCTCAGCTCTAAAACAAACTATCTTATGCAAAGCTTTCTCCCCCCTAAAGGAGTGCTCCAACAAATTGATCAAATAAACAAAAACTTCTTCTGGAATAAGACTCAAAATGAAAGATACAATCCACTAATTAGTTGGGAAAAAATATGTCAGCCAAAAGAGTTAGGGGGTCTTGGGATTAGAACAGCTGAGGAAAGAAACATGACCCTCCAAATGAAACTCTTATGGAAAATCTATAATGATCCAGGAAATATATGGGTCAAAGTGATCAAAGAAAAGTATCTTACTAATAGACAAATGAATGATCTTAGTGTTCACAATACATTCTGGCAATTTGGACACCTCCTCCATCTCAAAGAAACCTTCCAAAGAGGTCTTCTCTGGATTATTGGTAACGGTTCCTCCATTAATGTCTGGGATGACCCTTGGATTGATAAAATCTCCCTAAAAACCTACCAGAACAACCACAACCCTGAAATGAAAGTCTCGGAGCTTATTAACCCCAATAAGTGTTGGGATACTCATTTACTTCACCAGATTTTCCCATCTAGCTTAACAAAAATCATTTCTGACATTGATATCCCGAACACTAACACACCGGATAGATTAATCTGTAAATATAGCAAAGATGGAGATTTCTCGACAAAGACTACATATAAACTTAGAGAATATAATGGCACTCATAGTACAGAAGCTGGGTGGATTTAGAACTCCATCTCCCTCCAAGAACTCAAAATTTTATTTGGAAAATTATGACGGACTCCTTACCAACAAAGGCAAGATTGAATAGATTCTACAACCGAGTCCCATCCCAATGTTGTCTCTGTAATCTGGATGATGAAGACACTACTCACCTATTCCTAAGATGACAATTTTCGAAACAAATAATCAGAACTTATGAACTTAAAACAAATACTTCTTTTTGCGGTATTAACAACCCGAGTTGCACTATGGAAAATATTGAGCGAATTAAAAGGTGCAATACAAGATTTGAAGATTTATGCCTAATATGGGAAAACATCTGAGAATCTAGAAACTCACTCATTTTCAAGAACAAACAAGATGACAACAATAACATTACTCAACAAATCCTGAAATGTATTTCCGATTGGAGAGAGGCTAGCCAAACCACTAACCATAATAAGAAGAAAAGACAAGGCAAACACATCAAATGGACAAGGCCCCCAATCTCTGTCTACAAAATTAATGTAGATGGTTCGGTTGCAATGAATGGGGATTGCAAGATTGGGGGTATTGTCAGAGACTGGAATGGTCATGTTGTGGAAATTTTCAAAAGTAAAGTTGCTTAAGGGATCTGTAATCCACACTAAGTCCTTAGCCATGCTCGCATGACTAGATCTAACCAGAAGCAAAGTTTGGCAAAAGATCATCATCGAGGGCGATAACGCGGAAGCTATCAAGGCTACTCAAGACAATGCCAAAGTGCCTTGGGAAATCTTAAGAGTAATGGAAAGCATCAAAAGATCAAAGTCAGACTTCTCCTTCATTCAATTTCAACACTGCTTCAGAGAAGCCAACTCAACTGCAGACTTTATAGTCAGGAGTAATTTTGATCTTAATCTATGTACTCTCCCTTTGAATAGGGAACTTTGTAACATCATCCGCTTGGATGATCAGCGATGATTCTTCTTAGAAGAACGTCTCTTTAGTTTCCTACTGTAAAAAAAATAAAAAATAAAAAGTCGGTATCATTTTAATTCTGATAATCAACCCAATTTCCAGCAAATCTTATAAAATTAATCACATTCAAGTGAAAAATTGAAGGAAGTACGTACATAACCGAGTACTGATCTAAACAATAGTTGGATTCCTCCTCTCTATGCGACAAATACGCATGGTGAACAAAATCGATCACCATTGAAGCAAATGTATTGCCACTAGAAATCAGCGAACTCTTGGAGGTTAACGAAATCGTCCTTGTCGGTGTCCATCTCCTTCATCATACGAGCGACCTTGTTGGCGGATGCGTCAAATCCGAGGAGGAAACTAGAGGAGAGGGAGACGCCATGATCGTGCCGCTGCGAGAGAGCAACCAAGAAGAGATGGAGAGAGGCGGTAGAATTTGGGGTAATGGCTCTTAGCTAATTAGAATAGGGGTAGTTAGGGTATTATGAAAATAAAATGGACATTTACGTAATATCCATTTAAAAATGTGAATATTTATCTAATTAGGCTTCCTAAATGGATATTTGAGCAAAATTCTCCTAAAAAAGTAAGTGTCCATATAATATAACCTAATTAATTAAATATCCACTATTTAAGGCCCCGTTTGGTATAAATGCTGGAATCGGAATGGGAATCGGAATCGGAATGGAATAAGAAAGTGGTAATGGCTCATTACTGGAACTAGTTGTTTGGTATGCTGTCGGAATGAACCATTCCTGAAATAATAATAATAATAAAACTAATACGGAGTACATATTAAATAATAAAATACTAAAAATAAAGAAATAAATAAAATAGTGATAAACATTATTATTGTAATATATAATGATAATAATAATAATAATAATAAAACTAATATATATTAAATAATAAAATACTAAAATAAAAAAATAAATAAAATAGTGATAAACATTATTATTGTAATATATAATAATAATAATAATAATAATAATAATAATAATAATAATAATAATAATAATAATAATAAACATTTAATAGGCGATGATCGGAGACGAATTGCTCTACCAACAAGTGAATTCCTCCCGAATTTGCTTGGCAATATCATAATCATTCATCCTCACGAGATTGATTAATGATTGGTGGAGTAATTCAATAATTTTGGTGAAATTTGCTACTCCCTCTTTCAATTTCTTTTGATTTCAAGTTTGGAAAAGTCAACGTTGCTTTGGGTAGGCCGGTGTCCGTCTTCATGCCGACGGGGTTGAGTTCAATTTCATCTTCAGGCCGATTTCAAGTTTGAAGTGGCGGCGGCATATAGTACTCCTTCTTCAGGTCAGTGTCCATCTTTGCGTTTGGGGAGGCCGGCCTGTCAGAGTCGGCGTCGACACAGTTATGTCGGACCTTGTTCGTTACCATTGTCCTTTTGTGGGTCTTTGTGGGTGCCTTGATGGCGGTGGTAGAGGTCTTGTTAAAAACTCCATGCTCAGGCACCTTCGTGACCGACATTGTAGTGGTGACGCTCAGGCACTTACTCGTCAAACTCTTTGTGATAGTTTGACTATTTATTCTGAGGCTGAGATAACTTTAAAGCGTATGGGAGTTTGGTTATGTGGGGTATGCCTTAAGACCCATACCTTTCGTGCTCGGTGTCGGCATAACCAGGTTGATTCTGTGGCACCTCTGGACTGTGGTGATGGTCTTGTTAGTTTTATTATTTACGATATTCCCAGACCTCTAGCTCTGTCTCTCTCGGTTCCCTTGTCTGATGTTGGGGTTGTGCCTGTTGGTTTGTCTATATCTTCTCTTGACCGTTTGTTCTCTATGGGGTTACACACCGTGAGATCCATCCCTCCTAAATGTCGCCTAGGTTTTTCACGGGTTTTAAAAGCGGCATTAGATAGTGTGGCTGACTCACCTAGAGACCTCTCTTGTTGGATTCGCTTGCTTGTGATGCCTCTTTGTATACTTAAGTATTGATAATAAAAATATAATATAATATAATATATATTAAATAATTAAATATTGATAATAATAATAATAATATAATTATAAATATAATTAATAATAATACAAAATAATATATATATGTGAAATAATAAAATAAAAATAAAAATATAATATTATTAGAAATATATTATTATTATTATTAAAAATATAATATATTATAATATTTATACATATAATAATATTAATAGAAATATATTATTATTAAAAATTAAAAATATAATATAATATATATTAAATAATAAAGTATTGATAATAATAATAATAATAATAATAATAATAATAATAATAATAATAATAATAATAATAATATAAGTATAAATATAATAATAATAATAACAACAACAATAATAATAATAATAAGCTATAAAATTGGGAATGGATGATTACCTAGTATTTTGATGGGGATGAGATGGGCTACAAAATTGGGAATGGATGATTCCCGGGAATCATTACGATTCCAAGTTTCTATCGTACCAAACACTTAAATCGGTAATCATCCATTACGATTCCCAGTTTTGATTCCCGGGAATGGATACCAAACAAGCCCTAAGATTAATTAATGAAATATCCACTAGACATCCCTAATTGCTGCCCGCGTCTCTCAAAGTCAGATCTTCCCTAGTTTTCATATGCAGCAAGCTCCCAATTCCGCTCAAGAATTCCAGCTCCCAATTTCACTTAGGCATTTCCCTATCTCGCTCACCAATATCGTTTATTAAAATATATTACAATTGGTTTATATACTGGTATATATCATCAATGAATGCATAAAATGTTATCAGGATAAAAAAAAATTCATTAATTGGCATATATATAAATATAAATTCATTTGTCAGTATATTTATTTGTCATCATATATCAGCACATATATGAAAATCAGTTGTCATCATGTATGCATATAAATATATTGGTTCAAGTAGCAACAAGCAGACCCCATCATACTTCGATGCTATAATAAGACCTGAGGAACAATTGTTCGACAGGGAGAAAATCATATCTAGAGGTAAATTTGTCTTACCCCCTTCCTTAACCTAATATCATAAAGATCGAATGCTTCTTGTCAGGCATGCTCTACGCTCTAAACCCTAAAATTAATTAGACTCTATAATAATTTTCTAAAAAGGAATCTGACTTAAGCGTCATTATAGAGTCCTCTGAATTGAAGGCACAAACCTTGCCCCGAACTCGTTCGTTCTTGTATATATGGGAGGGTTCGGATCTTGGTATCGGTCATCATATCGTTCTTCTTCAATAATATATCTTTGTGCGGATTCCATGTATTGCATACAGGGCGGAGGGAGGGGGCATGCGGCTCGAGCCCCCCCCCCCCCCGAAAAAACTAAAAAAAAATTATATATATGTATGTACTATATATAAGTAAAGAGGTTTAGTAATCACAAAGAGTTTATTGTTGCACAATTGGTAGTAGGCGGGGAGAATGATAGTGAACATTAAGGGTTCGATTCCCCATCCCTTCTCATTTTTCAATTTTTTCCTCTTGCCTATCTTTAATGCAAATTCATTCCTGTTGTATGGATTTTTTCAAAAAAAAATCTCTTGTCTATATTTAATGCAAATTCATTCCTATTGCATGGCTGTCTTGGGATATCCTAGGCAAAAATTTGGTTCTTCGTCCATTATTCTCAGTAGGTTCTCTTAGTTTATTTCTTATTTTTCTCTGTTCTTTGTTTAAGTTGATTTCATCTTTCATTCACCTCTTTTAGAGTAGCTTTAGCAATATTGCTTTAGTTTTTATTTCTTGTTCTTTTCTTTATCTTTTATGCAACCCTTTTCTTGATTGAGATAATAGTTTAAGGTTGTTGATTTGTAGGAATGGCTTAGAGGAAGAGATCCTCTAAATCCTCACGCCCGCCTATGAAAATTTTTTGAGCCCCCTGGCCAGATTCCTAGCTCCGCCCCTGATTGCATACATATATATGTACGTAGAATACATGTGTATTTATAATGTACTTAATTCTACACGTATTTTACAATATACTATCAATCAATCGTCTAACACCATTTTGGTCCATTTTATAAAAATTAGTAGCTCCCTGTATATATACACTAACATATGTATACATATACATTACTGTAATATTTACATCGCTGATATTTACAAATGTCACGTATTATATATACACTTGAATCAAAATTACCATATTCCACCTGCACCAATACTTCACATATGTACCATTAATCTACAATAATGTGACATATATACATGCAATTAGCCTATCTCCTGCGTAGGAAAACCCTACCCTGTGCATCATCAAGTACAATCTCCACAACCTCATCCGGAGGCACCGATCTCCAGATTCGAGGCTTATCGAGTCGGTGTCCCATTTGGGTCAACCTATTTGCCGCTTTGTTTCCCTCCCTATAAACATGCGTCAACATGAACCTGTTCAGCTCAGGAATAATCGCTTTGATGCAGCTCATGTGCTTTTGAGCCTCCAACGACCTAACCGGCCTCCCCTTGATCACAATGTCAACGAGGAATTTAGCGTCGCCCTCCATCCACACATCACCCCACCCATTCTCCAAGGTTCGCTCGAGCCCCCTTCTCACGGAGGCTAGCTCAGCCACCGTGCTGGTGGTTGGCTTGATGGACTCGGTATACCCTAGCAAGAACTCGGCCTCGTGATTCCTAAAGACCCCTCCGATGCTCGCTCCTCCAGTCTTGCCCTTAAGGGACCCGTCAAAATTGAGCTTGGTCCAACACTTTTGTGGCTTCTCCCATGTAACCTCAATGGGCTCTTTGTTGTGGAGATTCCTAATTAGGGCTAATAAGCTTCCTCGATTTCTCCTGATCGGAATCCCTTGGGACATCATCGTCGACACCCTTCCTAATCCCGATAGAGCTAATAACATCGCCATTATATTAATTGCTTTCGAGCTTGTGAAAATCAATCAATGGATCATCTGATATAAGTTATATTCTGCAAATTGATCGATGCAGATTCAAATAGAGAGGGTCGATTGGAAATATAGACGTGGAAGGATATATAAAAAGGTGCCTTGCGTGAGAGAGATGGAGATGGAGATGGTTGAGGAAAATGTGAATTAATTCAATTTATGGGAGTTTGATTCCATCAAACGGAAGAAGTGCGTACACGGCAACATTTGATGGAGAAAAAAGAAAAGGAAAAAGAAAAGATGGAAGATGATCGATGGAATATGTTTGAGGATCGATGAAGGGATTGAAGATGATGCAGCGGGCGTATGAATCACTGCATCATCTCATCTGTGTTTATTTGCAGGATCGAGAAGGAACACAACGAAAGAAGTTTTATATACAGATCATCGAGCTGTATTTCAAGGAATGGGTTTGAATTGGCTTAACTTGCAGTTATATATGATAAGGTTATCCGCCTAATTAATTAAATTGCCCGGAAAATTACACATTTGAAAATACTACATTAGCCTTCAATTTTTGTTGGAATCAGATGTATTTCATGAAATGTTTTCTAATCGTTCACGGTTTTTTAATGAAACAAAACGAAAAATAATATTTCTTCTAAAATTACAATTTTTTTTTATTTTTTTTTGTATTTCTAACGTGTGTTGCACACGTTAGAAAAACCTCAAGTAATTAAAATTCTCACCGAGTCGAGGATTTTTAGGTTGCCCCAAAGATGAAGCTTTGGTTGTCTTCTCCTCTTAATCTCTTATGCCACCATGAATTAATTGGGAGTAACATGATTTTTTTTTAAAATGGTTCCAATTTGAGCTTAATTAATTGGTCAGATAGATATTTCTTTAGTTTATCTTATAGATCAATTATTTATAAGTTGGGGGATTTTATTTTATTTTTTTTGTAAAAGTTGGATGATTTTTGTAAAAAAGGAAAAATTCAATGAGTTTGATCGATTAGCATATCCACTACGCCAGATGTTCTTCGCCCTCTGACGACTCAGGCGACGAACTTCCGTCGCCTGAGTTGTGGTCGGGTGACTTTCATCATTCCACCATTCAGTCGACGACCATCTGTATGTTCGTCGGTGGAGTTAACTCAGGCGACGGAAAAAGTGTTCGTCGACTGATGATGTTGTCAGAGACCAAGGGCCATCCAGGCCCGCCCATTAAGACTCAGGCGACGAGTTTAGTGTCATAAGTTCGTCGCCTGAGTCGGTCCATAGGGCTATGAAAGCATTCAGGCGACAGACTTATTTCTTTATGTGTCGTCGCCTAGATAGTTTCAGGAGACGGAAATAGAATTATTTTGTCTCCTGAGCGGTCCATACGGCTATGAAAGCATTCAGGCGACGGACTTATTTCTTTATGTGTCGTCGCCTAGATAGTTTCAGGAGACGGAAATAGAATTATTTTGTCTCCTGAGCGGTCCATAGGGCTATGAAAGCATTCAGGCGACGGACTTTTTTCTTTATGTGTCGTCGCCTAGATAGTTTCAGGAGACGGAAATAGAATTATTTTGTCTCCTGAGTGTAGTCTAAGGATGCATTCTCAGTTGTATGTCCGTAGCTGGAGTGTTCAGGAGACGAAATTTTATATAATTCCGTCGCCTGAATAGGTTTAATTTGTTTTTATTTTTTTAGTATAAGTTCGTCGCCTGAATTGTTTTGATTTTAAAAAAATAAAATTTAATAGGATAGGTGCCCCCTGTTCGAATGTACCTTATAGCACATGTTGTGCTCCTGTCCTAAACTCTATAAACAACAACACAAACAACATACTCAACAACATACAAGCACAAGCAATTCATTCCATCATATTAAAAACCATGTAATCCACCCTAAACCTTGTCCAACATACCAAAAGTATGTGACAAATATCCATCTTGAGCAACTTCACAAAAAACTTCACAAAAAACTTCACAAAAAGTATACACAAATACTACAAATTCCATCCAACACAAGTTCTCTAAATGTTTCTCCAGAAAACCAAAGCAAAGTTTTAGTTAGAGGGATATGAGGAGGGCGTCCTTACCTAGCTATTTCGGTTGGGGGGAGGGCTGACTGTCTGTTGGATGACCAGCTGAGTTGGTGGAGGGCTGAGGAGAAGTTGTGGCTAAAGGGACAGCCTAAGGACACACTACGGAGGTGACGGATGGTTGTGAGTTGGCCTGACCACTTAGCATGCCCATCATGAGCCTCTCGATGCTAGCCATACGCTCCTCCAGTTGCTCATTCTTGGTCTCGGTTAGGGTGGTTTTCTCACGCAGCCTTTCAATTTCAGCCTTCGCCTCCTCCAGCTCCTTGTCCCTCTCTGCAGCCCTTGCTGCCCATGGACCCCCTCTTTTCTTTGCAAGCCGCTCTCCAGCTGCACCCATTCCTTTTAAAAAAAGATTGAAAACATAATAAGTAAAATCAGTGGGATTGAACACATAATAAGAGCTGTAAGTAGAAAAAGATTGAAAACATAAGTAAAATATTGTTATGAACTATAAGTAAAATCAGTAATTTCTGATTGTAAGTAAGAATGAGCAACTGGAGAATAAGAAAATCATAAATAAAATCTTGTTATGAAAACAAGATTGAAATCTTGATATGAATTATAACAAGATTGAAATTGTAAGTAAAATCAGTAATGGAAATTGTAAGTAAGGATTGAACACATAAATAAAATCTTGTTATGAAAACAAGATTGAAAACGTAAGTAAAATCTTGTAATGGAAATTGTAAAATCAGAAATTCAAACATAAGTAAAATCTTGATATGAATTATAACAAGTAAAATATTTTTATGAACTTCTGAAAATTGTAAAACAATAATAAAATAAGTGGGATTGAACTATACCTCGAACTTCTGTTCCTTTTCTTTCCCCAAAGCAATCCAAGATGATCTGTGTTTGTTCTTCGACAGAGAGGGGTGGTATTTGGCTTGGGTCTTCTCCTCCTTCTCCAACAGTGCAGACTTCATCAAGACGACGTTTCAATTTGGCCTACAAACACAGAAATTTATAAGTAAAATGAATATATATATATATATATATATATATATATATATATATATATATATATATATATATAAGTAAAACACAGAAAGGAATGCATATATTGATTTGAAACCAGTAAAAGGAATATATAAGTAAAAGGAATATATATAAGTAAAACAAGTTAAACACAGAAAGAAATGCTTTTTTGAACAGGATTTATAAGAAATGCAATAATATATAAGTAAAACCTAAGTACTTAGGAAACAGCCAAGCAAGCAACGGAAAAAATCTAATAGTAGATAAGCAAGCAAAAATAAGCATCAGTCAAGCAAGCAAACAAATCTCATAGTAGATAAGCAAGAAAAAAAAATTCATAGCAAATAGATGAAAATCAACAATAGATAAGTATTTTTTAAGCAACATAATAGATGTGAAGATAGGCAACAGCCAAGCAAGCAAACAAAAAAAAAAGATAGGCAACAACCACACATGACAGAAGATAGGCAACAGCCAAGCAAGCAAACAAAAAAAAATCAGTGCATAATAGATGTGAAGCACAAAACCAAATTAAGCAACATAATAGATGTGAAGCACAAAAAAAAATAAGTGCAGTAGATAAGCATATTTTTTAGGTAAAAGATATAAGTAATAAGTATTTTTTAGGTAAAAATAAGCAACAGTCAAGAAAGCAAACACAGATCATACAGAGAATAAGAAAGTCATACAAAGAATAAGAAAAAATATAAACAGTCAGTAAAACTTAGGAATAAGAAAGTCATACAGAGAATAAGAAAGTCATACAAGTTATATGATGTACACAAACTTAGGAAAAATTACAGAAATGCATTTTTGAACTTCTGATTTTACAATTTATAAGAAATAAGAAAGTCATACAAAAATTACAGTCAGTAAAACTCATACAGAAAATAAGAAAGTCATATAGAAACTCATACAGAAAACCTAAGTAAAACCTAAGTACTTAGGAAAAATGACAGAAAAAAAAAGGTCATACCAGTCCATCTTGCGCACCCGGACACCCCTCGTAGGCTTCTATGGTTGTCTTAAGCCATGCCGCCGGATGTTTTTCCTTAACGATGAGCTCTTCTGCTCGGAAGCTCAGGGGCTTGGACCCATTGTGATGATTAAGGGGGTTCGGGTTCTTGGTCCTGTTTTGCTTGTTTCGCTCACACAGGGCCTGTAAAAAGATGGTCAATCAGAAATCACAAGTGATAAACAATAAGATAAACGGCGAATAGAAAAACAAGTTAGGGAATTAATGAGAAATTAGCATTCTCGCTTCGTCTGTGAAGTCACTCACCAAGAACCGCCACTGCTCAGGGCGAGCGACAAACTCAAGTGGTATGTCCTCGCCCCTTCCCCCCCCCCCCCCCCCCCCCACTCCAGGAAGTGTTGATGACAGTCATACTTCCAGGCCCCATATGCTTTTCCGCTCTTCTTCTCCACGTATGAGTCAACTGCAGGGTCAATCTCATAGTACATCTACACATCTATATCAGGAAAAAAAAAATTGAATAGGAGATAAGCAAAAGTCGATAAGCACAACCAAGCAAGGAAACAAAAAAAAAAGGCAACAGTCAAGCAAGAAAAAAAAATAGATGTGAAGCACAAATCAAGAAAGCATAAGTAATAAGAAACTATAAAGAAACATAAGTAATAAGCAACATAATAGATGTGAAGAAACTATAAGTAATAAGCAACATAATAGATGTGAAGCACAAACCTAAAGAAACATAAGAAACTATAAAGAAACATAAGTAATAAATGTGAAGCATAATTACAAAGAAACATAGGTAAACACAGATCACACTATACGGAGATCACACTATACACAGATCACACTATACAGAGACTATACACAGATCACACTATAGTTGCTTTAGGATACACAGAAACTATAAAGATGTGAAGCATAATTATAAAGCAACTATAAAAAAATTCATAGCAAATAGATGAAAAGCAACTATAAAGAAACATAAGTAATAAGAAACTATAAAGAAATACACGTGAAGCGAAAATAAGCATCAGATAAGCATTTTGTGAAGGAAAAAACAACTATACAGAAACATAAGTAATAAGAAACTATAAAGAAATAGATGTGGGGCAAAAATAAGCATCAGATAAGCATTTTGTGAAGGAAAAAATAGATGTGAAGCACAAATCAAGAAAGCATAAGTAATAAGAAACTATAAAGAAACATAAGTAATAAGCAACATAATAGATGTGAAGAAACTATAAAGAAACTATAAGTAATAAGCAACAAAATAGATGTGAAGCACAAAACCAAAGAAACATAAGAAACTATAAAGAAACATAAGTAATAAATGTGAAGCATAATTATAAAGAAACATAGGTAAACACAGATCACACTACACAGAAACTATAAAGAAACTATACACAGAAACTATAAAGAAACTATACACAGAAACTATAAAAAAATACACAGAAAGCATGTGATAAGCATCAGAAACTATACACAGAAACTATAAAGAAACTATAAAGAAGTACATGTGAAGCAAAAATAAGCACCAGATAAGCATTTTGTGAAGGAAAAAGCAACTATAAAGAAACATAAGTAATAAGAAACTATAAAGACATAGATGTTCTTATGATTTTTAGGCAAAAATAAGCATCAGAAACTATAAAGAAACTATACACAGAAACTATAAAGAAATACACAGAAAGCATGTGATAAGCATCAGAAACTATAAAGAAACTATACGCAGAAACTATAAAGAAACTATAAAGAAATACATGTGAAGCAAAAATAAGCATCAGATAAGCATTTTGTGAAGGAAAAAGCAACTATAAAGAAACATAAGTAATAAGAAACTATAAAGACATAGATGTTCTTATGATTTTTAGGCAAAAATAAGCATCATAAACTATAAAGAAACTATACACAGAAACTATAAAGAAATATACAGAAAGCATGTGATAAGCATCAGAAACTATAAAGAAACTATAAAGAAATACATGTGAAGCAAAAATAAGCATCAAATAAGCATTTTGTGAAGGAAAAAGCAACTATAAAGAAACATAAGTAATAAGAAACTATAAAGACATAGATGTGAAGCAAAAATAAGCACACCCAATCAAGAAAGCAAACACATATCACACTATAAAGATATAAGTAATAAGTACTTAAATAAAAGATAATAAATAAAAAAAAAAACTACCTCCAAGTAATCTCTTACGGGGGACTGTTGCTCATCTGTTAGTTTGCTCCATGTTGATGCAAGCATCGACACTTTGTCCCTGATAGCACACCCAATGTCTCGGACAAAGGTGTCATGCAGTTGCTTGAGGCCAGGCCCCTTGTGGAAGCAGGACCACTCAATCTTCAGCTTCTTCCCTGTTGCGGCCTTGAGGAGTGCTGTTTTGTGACTCTTGATGGTTCGATATTTACCTAAAAATCATAAGAACATATCAGATAACAGTTGCGATAAGTAACATTAATAAGCAACAAAAAAAAAACACAATCATCATCAACATAAGTAACATTAATAAGAAACAAAAAAAAAAGCAACATGTAGTGATATGGCTATGGTGAAGGTTAGATAATGTAACAGATTGTTGGGGAAGGAGTAACAGAATGCTTGTGTGTATATTCAACATAAGTAACATTTACAAAGCAAGCAACATTTAGGAAGTAACATTTAGAAAGCAAAAAGACATTGAACATATAGACATTGAACATACTTCCTGTTCAATGTCACACAAATATCAAGCAAAAAGACATTGAACATATAGACATTGAACATATAGACATTGAACATACTTCCACAAATATCAAGCCAAAGGAAAAAAAAAATTGAATCACTGCAGATTAAAACAAAAAGACATTGAACATACTTCCTGTTCAATTTCACACAAATCAAATTGAAACCCTAAATCCTAAATCAGATTGAAACCCTAAATCCTAAATCAGATTAAAACCCTAAATCCTTATACAAATTGAAACCCTAAATCCTAAATCCTATGAGATTGAAACCCTAAATCCTAAATAAGATTAAAACCCTAAATCCTTATACAAATTGAAACCCTAAACCCTAAATCCTATGAGATTGAAACCCTAAATCCTAAATCAGTATACAAATTGAAACCCTAAATCCTTATACAATTTTACAGAATCTGACAGAGGGAGAGAGAGAGAGAGAGATGCTAACCACGACATCGGATGGAGCGAGGGGCCTCGCCTGATGACGTAGCTACTGGGTTGGCGCCGACAATGGCTGTGGATGGCGCAGGGTTGCCATTGGTGAGAGATAGGAGAGGAGGTGGCACCGGGGTTGTTGCAGAGGGAGTGGGAGAGGGAGTAGGAGTCCCTAAGGCAGGAGGAGGAGTCGGGGACGGGTTTGGAGAGGGAGTGGGAGTGGGAGTGGGAGTCGGGGCCGGGTTTGGAGAGGAAGTGGGAGTGGGAGTCGGGGCCGAATTTGGAGAGGGAGTGGGAGTGGGAGCCGAGGCCGGGTTTGGAGAGGGAGCCGGAGGCGCTGAAGCGGCTGAGTTCGATGGCGAGGTTTGCAATATCAATGGTGGAGGAATCGGGGCCGGAGTGGAGGAGGTTTGCTTCTTTTTCCCCTTCACAGGGCGGCTTTTAGGAGGCATGGCGGAGGAGAGGTCGGAGGAGAGGTGGAGGAGGGACGAGAGGAGCGGCGGAGGAGAGGTGGAGGAGGGACGAGAGGAGCGGCGGAGGAGGGACAGAGGCAAGTTGGAGAGGGAGGAGGCGGAGGAGAGACAGAGAGAGAGGGAGATAGAGTGAAACTGATTTGGGGCTAGGGTTAGGGGAGGAGTCCGAGTTTGTAAAATCTTACATGTTCAGGCGACGGACATATAAAAAAATATTGTCGCCTGAAAATTTGGCGGAAATTCAAATTTTCGTGAAAATATAGGGGGGGAATTCACTTTTGCATTGGGGAGACATACTAATACTAAGTTCGTCTCCTGAATCATTTCAGGCGACGAACAATAAAATAGTCCGTCGACTGACCATTTGACTGAAATTCAAATTTTGGTGAAAATAATGGTGGGAAATGAAATTTTATTCGAGCAAAATGGGGCAAAATTTCACTTTTCCATTGGGGAGACGTAATAGTAATAAGTTCGTCTCCTGAATCAATTCAGGCGACGAAAAATAAACAATTCCGTCGACTGACCATTTGGCGGAAATTCAAATTTTGGTGAAAATAAAGGTGGGAAATGAAATTTTATTCGAGCCAAAATGGTGTGAAATTCACTTTTCCATTGGGGAGACGTACTTTCAATAAGTTCGTCTGCTGAATACTCTCAGGCAACGGGAATTTAATTGTTCCGTCGCCTGAAAAAATACAGATTTTTTTAAAAAGAGCACTTGGCATGTGTTATTGCCCTGTTTACCATAACTTAATGACAAATTGCACCAAAAAAAATAGTCTTAGAAGCCATGATACCAACCATGTCATACACATACGAAAATAACCGCCATGTCTCAAAAAACAACGATTACAATATATGATTTATGGAATCCGAAGACATTATCAACCTTCGTCATCGTCATTTTCCTCTTCGTCATCCTCTTGTTCATCTTCATCTTCATCGTCGTCTTCATCTTCATCTTCATCATGTTCATCTTCATCTTCATCTTCGTCATCATCGTCTTCTTCTTCTTCTTCCTCCATTTCAAGATCAATGGCGAGGTTCAAATTTTCGAAATATATCACCGGGCTAATCTCCTGATAAGCTTCTTCCACCTCATTGGTAAGATCATCTTCGCGAGTTGCTAGAGTTTGAGGATCATACACGTTCCTATGGGACATCACATTAACTACTTTCCAAGCATCACCCGCCTTTGGATCATCCACGTAAAACACTTGCCTCGTCGAGCGTGCAAGACAAAACGGGGAATCCTCATACCAACTGTTGTTTGTGTCCACAGAGAGCAAACCCATATCTACCTTGGTGCTTCCACTATTTTCAGGGTCGGTGTCAAACCACTTGAATTTAAACAACACAACTGGCATACAAGTAGCGTATATCAGCTCTACCACTTGTTCAAGTACCCCATAGTACTTAGCATCCGAAGTTTCCACCATCACCCCTGAATTTTGTGTTCTCAAATCTTTGTCTTTGTCCCATGCCACAAACTTCACCCCATTGACAGAGCATGCCCAATACAGTTTGCATTGTAGTGGCCCCTTTGCCAAGTTCAGAACCTCCGGTTTTAGGTAGTTGTCTCCATCTCTGTGCAACTTAGAAACCTATACAACATAACATGTTAGAGTTCTGTTTTGGGAAAACAAACATGCAATTTGTTCAATGAAACATCACGTTCGTTCTTACCCATGGGTAGAAATAACTGATAAAATCTTTTCTACGGTCCCATTCTTCATACTCCGGGTAAGCCTCGTTATACAGGTTCTCATGCGATGTCAAGTAGAACTCAACTTCCTTGCAGTTGGTTAAAACCTGCCAGTGAGCCTCTGCAATCATAGGTTCTCCTAACCTTTCTCTCATGATTTCACCGTGAGGACGCACGAGGCTTGAAACGACAGAAATATCATAGCTCAACTCCTCCATAGCATTCGTACCTGCACGGCTCTCATCTAGACCCCCGAGATACAAGTTGCAGTATGTTGTTGCCTCGTTTAAAACGTAACGCTCTGAAATACTTCCCTCCGGGTAACATAGTTCTTCACTTGAGCCTTATATTTGCCAAGTTGCCTATAAAACAAAGGAAGAAGTTTTGGAGGGGTAAGATGGACGTGAAATTGTGAGATGAATTTAATCTATAAGTAGCATACCTTTCTATTGGGTACATCCAGGTGTAATGTACTGGTCCAGTTTCTAACACTTGTTGCGGTAGGTGAACTAGAAGGTGTACCATGATTGTGAAAAAGTGTGGGGGATAAATCATCTCCAGTCTGCAAAGAATCTGAACTATCTCATCCTCTATCTGGCGAACATCCTCCTTCCTCACCTCCCTAGCACACAATTTCTGAAACCATTTCGCTAGTGCAACCAAAGTCTTGGCAACACCCAACGGTAGGTATGCACGGACGACAATGGGAAGAAGACGTTGAAACATAACATGAATGTCATGGGTCTTTAGGCCGTGGAACTTTCTCTCTGCGATTTTGACCTTGTTGTGCAAAGATCCAGCGTACCCATGGGGGTACTTCACTGCACCGAACCATTCGAATATATCTGGTATGTCCTCCCGTTTCACCAGGAATGGCGCATGAGGGAGTGTTCCATCTCTCTTCTGTGCCTGGCTTCTCCGCACCCCTCTCTGCTGCAATGCGGCTCGAGCTTTGGGACCATCCTTTGTCTTCCCTTCTATGTTAAGAGTAGTGCCGATGATGTTGTCGAAGACGTTCTTCTCGATGTGCATAACATCGAGTGCATGTCTGACTCTAATGTGACGCCAGTAAGGCAATCTCCATAACTCGGACTTGTTGGTCCAACACATTCTGTCAATCACACTGTATGGGGCCTTGAAAGCAGGGTGCGAGCTGAGGACGGGGAAGTTGATCCTGTTGAGAAAGATGGAAACATAATGAGAAAGACATCGGATAAACGTATG
This sequence comes from Persicaria tinctoria, assembly GCA_037127255.1. Lineage (NCBI taxonomy): Eukaryota > Viridiplantae > Streptophyta > Magnoliopsida > Caryophyllales > Polygonaceae > Persicaria > Persicaria tinctoria. Next base: position 21,278,847 of record JBANSL010000004.1, on the reverse strand, counting down.
AAAAGGGAAAAGAGAGTGAAAAGAGAGGTAGTTCTCGTACCTATCGATCTGTGAAAGAATTTGCTCCCCGTTCCAAGCATAAGGGCGTGTTCTGTGTTCTTCGCTTCCATTGAATGCCATACCATCGGTTCGCCACGGGTGGTTTAGTGGAAGCCATCTACGGTGATCATCGTAAACCATTCTCCCTTGTTCATGCGTTGCAGAAGTACCGTCCAAGCAAATAGGGCAGGCTTTATACCCCTTCGTCGCAGCTCCAACCAACATCCCCAAGCCAGGAAAGTCGCTTATAGTCCACAACACTGCTGCTTTCATCGTGAAAGTGGACCTTGAGTATCGATCAACAGTATATACTCCAGTCCCCCATAAGTGGCGAAGCTCATCGATCAACGGCTGCATGAACACACTAAGACACTTTCCTGGAGACTTTGGTCCCGGAATCAACAACGCTAACATGTTGAATTCCTTCTTCATGCACAATGACGGAGGCAAGTTGTATGGCATCACTATGACAGGCCATGTGCTATGGAGGGTTGACTGATTCCCAAATGGATTGAATCCATTGGTTGCAAGTGCAAGTCTCACATTCCTCACGTCTTCAGAGAAATGCGGGTAGGTTTTGTTGAATTCTTTCCATGCCTCACCATCTGATGGGTGTTTCAACCATTCTGCATCTCTCACCCGCTCACCATGCCATCGCATAGCCTTTGCAATGTTCGGCTCCATGAACAATCTCTTCAGTCTAGGGGTTAAGGGAAAGTACCGGAGAACCTTCCTGGGAACCTTGCCTCTCGTACCCTCCCTAGTACACCACCTAGGTGTGTTGCACTTGGGGCACGCTTCAAGATTTGCATATTGTTTGCGAAATAGCACACAGTTATACTCACAAGCGTCGATCAGCTCGTACCCAAATGCAAGGTCCTTAATCACACTCTTCATCTTCGCTCCATCCGTAGGATGTTTATGTCCTTTCGGCAACATGCGAGCAATGTGTGCGCACATGGCGTCCATGCTCCTATCTGTCCAACCAAACTCTGACTTCATCTGCATTGCATCCAGACAGGCATCCAGAACAGTCATATCGATGTTCTCACACAATGGCATGTTTGCTGCCTCTACAAGCCTATTATATTTCTCGTAATCATCGTCAACAACATATTGGAACGGAGGATCGTCGGGGACAGAGTGCGCCTCATATCCGGTATGAAACGAAAAAGCATCGTGCAGAATGTTCATAGCCGGACCATCAACGGAGGAAGATGCCCCTTCCTCCAGGATCTGCGTTCGTCGTTGCTCATTTGTCCTATCAACTGGGGCTTCGCCATGCTTGTCCCAAACAGTATAACTAGGCCACATTCCCATGTGGGCCAAATGACTGTGTATTTCATCTATTGGGTGCCATTCACTGTTGCGGCAACTCCGACACGGACATAGGAAATGAGTCATTCCATTCGTATTATCTCTAAGATTCTGCATAAAGAGAAATATTCCATTTTGATACTCCCCGTGAGCGTGAGGGAGTAGCATCCAACTTTTGTCGCCCATTATCGTCCTATCATTATCAATCCATTCATATGAATTCATCACATTCTAAAATGAAATTGCACATAAACAATCCATTCTCATCATCTATGTCATTCTACACCACATTCTAAAATAAAATTGAACATAAACAATCCATTCACATACACAATCCATTCATACCTCAAACTCAATTTAAAATCAATTTCCAATCATAACGTTCTAAATTCCATTTTCATCAAAAACCCAAATAAAAATTCCATTCTCATCATCTATGTCATTCTACACCACATTCTAAAATAAAATTGAACATAAACAATCTATTCACATAAATTATGAATTCATAACACAAACTCAATTTAACCTCAATTTCAACTCCATATATACATACACAACTCTTTCCCCTCATAAACTCCATTCAAACAACTTTTTTACCATCCAAACTCCATAAACAATCTATTCACATAAACAATCAATTCATAACACAAACTCAATTTAACCTCAATTTCAACTCCATATATACATACACAACTCTTCCCCCTCATAAACTCCATTCAAACAACTTTTTTTACCATCCAAACTCCATTAAAAAAGACAACCTCATCATCAAATATCCAAACAAACAATGTATATGCATATATTCAACAAAAAAAACAAAAAAATTTAAAATTTATACATACCTTCAATGGAGGTGTGAAATGGGGGAAGAGTTTTCGAGCCCTCTAGGGTTATTTTGGGAGAAAGGATGAAGATGAGAATGATTTATTGTACAGTACAACCGATTTTAATTGTTTGTTACGGAAAACACATTCAGGCGACGGACTTATATATAACTCCGTCTCCTGAGTGAACAGTATTTAATATCCCCAACCAACCAGACTTTATTACTCTACTTTTGAAAAAGTCCAACGTTCAGGCGACGAACCACAAGAACTTCTGTCGCTACAAAGGCCCATTCTGACAGCCGTCATTCGGATACCTATTTGGCCGACCGATCTTGAGCAAAGTCCGTCGCCTGAATTTATTCCGTCGCCTGAGTACAGTTCAGCCGACGAACATTGAGGTTTTCTGGTCGGCTGAACATGGGTTGGAGGCGGTTTGGGCATCCCAACGTTCAGGCGACGGGCCTTAGTAAGTTCGTCGCCCGAACCTGATTCAGGCTTCGAACCTTTTGAGTTCCGTCGAGCGTGACGCAATCTGGCGTAGTGATCACAATACACATGAGTTCAATTGGAACATAGAATTAAAATAAAATCAATAGTATATGATGTTAAACCTTATTAATTTAGTCAATAAAAATAACATGTAGTAATTAATATAATTAATAAATTACGAGTTCGAATCCTCCGCATCCTTACTATAATATATGCCTATTAACCAAAAAGGGGTGCTGAACGTCATGGTTCCATTCGATACATCATCTTCACAAGCAGAGGCAAACAATTAGTTTGGATTTGTATGTGTTCATTTGCATCCTCTAATGTTGGCAAACCATGAGAGCTCACACGTTTCGGTGTCGGCTGCAAGTCTTGTTGTTCACGGCGTTCCTTTCCTGAGTTGGGGCTCTGGCGTTTCGGTGTCGGGTCTGGCTAGGGTCAAGGCGATGTGTATCGAGGCGACTCCGCATTACGGAAATTTCCTTGAAATTTCCTTGTCGGCCTCTCGAGGTGTCGGGTATGTCCGTCCCTCGAATTATTTCCTTATAAAAACAAAAAAAATGAGAGTTCACACGTGAGGAAACATGAGAGGGAATATATTTGAACAGATACCTGTTTCTCTCTCTAAGGAGAGAGAAACTCTCTTTCTACCCCTAATCCCACAACCCCATCAAACCCTCCACCCCACAAACCCGTCACCATCTTCACCTCCGGCCACCACTGTTCACCCACCGGCCACCACCGTTTACCATCCGGCCACCACCCCGACTCTCCACACGACCCTCGTCTGATTATGTTTTCCTTGGACCACGTTCCGTCGTGAGCCTTAGCCCCTTTCTAACCCTAGATTTCGAATCCGCCCTCCTTAATCCCAATTGGCCGGTTTTTGTGGTTGTTCTTGGGTTCGCATCCTCCGAATTAGGTGTTTCGGTTGCCAATTTGGGCTTCCAGGCGAGTTCTGGTCGTCGCTGATGGCCGGACTCCTTCTAACCTCCTTCGCATCCGCTCGTTCGAGGTCCCTTCCTTACCGGGATCCTAACTTCCGGTGGTTGACGAAGCCGCTCGCTGCTCTCCCTGGCTTGTCGTCTTCACCCGCTCCGGTTCGGCATCCCTCCGTGCGCTGGTTCGCCCTCTCGGCCGCTGGTTGCTGGAGTGTTGTTGCGTGCACTGGTTTGTCCTCATTTGGGATTTGCCCCAAATGGGCACTTATTAAAAAAAAAAAAAGTGTGAGTGGATATTTTGACTGATCAATTTTTTATTACTTTTGATTCATTCAATTAATCCCACCCTATATGGGTGATATTAAATCCCGAAAGGGTTTCAATAATACCCCTTGATCGAGTTCGGCGGTGCTTTCTATTGGGCTTGAAGACTAGCTGCTTTTGCTTTTGTGCGGTGTTTCTCTCCGTTGTCGTCTGCGAGAGGTCGTGGACGTGATCGAAACCTGAAGGCTCGTCGTTGCCCGGGTCCAAATCTGAGGTTTCCACAAGTTCCCCAGGTGTTCCTGAGTTGCCTCTACTTTCTGGCGTTGGAGTGGTTCATTGCATGCTCGTTCATCGTTCGATAGTGCTAGTGTTTGCCTTTGTTGCATCTTTGTTTCTCGGTTTTGCAGGGTTATTTTACTTTATTTGTATCTGTTTGTATGACGGGTTTCCGTCGCCGTTGCTACGGCCTCTCGACCCTCCGGACCTGTCCGGTCGGTCGAATTCTTACTTAATCAAAAAAAAAATGAGAGGGAATATATTTGATAATCTTTGAAATTATACTAAGGCAAACGTCTTTTAATATATTATATAGTTTTAAATTCGACAAAGATTCCATATGCGTAATTATGCCAGATTGTTTCAACTTTGATTTTTTCGGTTTAGAGTTGTATATTTTCAAAAAAAATAGATTGAAAGATACCTTTTAATTAAAACTCGTTATATTTTCAAATCACTCGATCGATCGGTTAGATTAGATATGATCAACGTCGAGTCCACCTAAAAAGACCAATAGGATAGGAAATAAGTTAACAACTACCATTTCAAACCCTTTTTAAATTTAATAATCGAATGCCATTTTTGGTTAAAACAAATGTCGTTTTCCATTTTATACCGAATAAAGTCAATAAACCTAACAAATGTTGTAACACTGACCGGTGGATTGTTCACCTCCCTTGCCTTTCAAATTCTAAACTCTCACCATGTCGACTCAATTTATGTATACACAAAGTAATACATATCTCTCATTTCTCTGTCTCTTTTATGCTCTCTTCTTCCCTCGTATCGTATGATAACACGTTATTAGCACGATAGACTCCGTTGAGTTATTTTTTTTAAAATCGATGTGAATCGTGGTCTTCTATCTCTCTTTCATCACTTTTCTGCTAATTCCCCTCGATCCCTCATACCACATGATTCATCATCCCTTCAAATCGCTGGGTCAAATTACTGGATAGAAAAGCCGAGATTAGCCGATCTGTGATCTGTTGGAATTGAGGAGGTGGATCATTCTACACACATATAAAGGACATGCAAAATGCAAGGAAGAACACACACACAGACACAGAGCACACACGAGAGACAGTTTTCTTCCAATTGCCTTAATCCTTGATTGATTGCATAACCTCCATACATAACTACTTACAAACCAAGTAACTGCACCTAAATAAACCATCCACCACTTCCCCACTAACAACATTCCTAGGAAGTGATTTCACCCAAAGAAAACTAACATAACTGACATATGACAGCAACTACTTTCTATGACAGCTAATCAACTAACATTGAACTTAAACTTGAATTACAAACTAACATTTAACATGCACCTCCCCTTAATTCAAAGTTTCTCATGCCAATTTTCTCCAAGAAGTACTGATGCTTAGCCACGCTCAATGCCTTGGTAAAAAGATCAGCATCTTGCTCATTTATACCACAAAACCTTAGCAAAACTCTCTTATTTGCCACTAATTCTCGAATGAAATGGTACTGTACATCAATGTTCTTTGTCTTGGCATGAAAGGTTGAGTTCTTGATCATTGCAATGGCTGACTTATTGTCACACAATATCTCTACAGCCCCACTCTGTTTGCACCCGAAGTCAGACATCGGCTTCTCCAACCATAAGGCTTGTCTAGCAGCTGGCCAGCTGCAACATACTTTGCTTCAGAGGAGGACAAGACCAATGTGTCTTGTTTCTTTGAGCCCCAAGTAATGGCTCCATATCCAAACCCAAACACTAAAGCTGAGGTGCTTCTTTTGTCATCAACACACCTTGCCCAGTCACTATCTGTATGCCCTCTCAGCTTGAAGTGCTTGACACTTTCATACCAAATTCACTGCTTCAAAGTTCCAGCCACATATTTTAGTATTCTCTTAGCATCACCTAAGGGTTGCTTCTAGGGCTCGTACATATACCCGGATACTACACTTACACACTAGGCAATATCAAGCCTTGAATGTGTAAGATAGTTTAGGCCTCCAACCAAGCTCCCATATAGCTTCTCATCTGCCTTCCCAGTGCCATCAATCTTCTGCAACTTCTTATTTGTATTCATGGGAGTCTGAGGAGGTTCACATTTCTCCATGTTGAATTTCTTTAAAAGATCCCTTGCATACTTCTCTTGGCACAAGAAGATGCATTCTTCTCCTTGTTTCACCTCTAAGCCAAGAAAGTATTATAACAACCCCAAATTTGTCATCTCAAATCTTCTCATCATGGCACTCTTGAACTAATCCAGCATATCTTGTGAGTTGTTGAGATAGATAATATCATCTATATACAGGCAGACAATGATGAAATCACCCTTGATTCCCTTCTTAACAGACAGGGTTGGTTCATTCTCACTTCTCACAAACTGATTCCTTATCAAGAAATCATCAATCTTTCTATACCAAACCCTTGGAGCTTGCTTGAGCCCATATAGTGCTTTCTTCTACGTATAAACTTTGCTCTCATCACCTTTCTTGACAAATCCCAAAGGTTGTTCCACAAACACTTCCTCTTGCAGTTCACCATTCAGGAAGGCTGACTTCACATCAAGTTGAAAGATGGGCAATTTTCACTGTGTTGCTAAGGCTAATACCCCTATCACTGTTTCAAGTCTTGCTACTGGTGAAAATGTTTCTTCATAATCTATGTCTTCCTGTTGTCAATATCCCTTAGCTACAAGTATTGCCTTGTACTTTTGAATACTCCCATATGTATTATACGTGGTCCTAAATACCCATTTTAGAACAATGACATTCTTTCCCCCGGGTAACTCCACCAGTTCCCAAGTATCATTTTTCTTGATTGCTTTCATCTCTTCACTCATAGTCACTTGCCAATTGCTCTCCCTTTTAGCCTCATCAAAACTGCTTGGATCAGAAACAACAAGTGCAAACCCACAGCTGCTATAAATCTCAGCTAATGACCTGAACTTTCTAAGAGGAGAACCACTTGTTGAACTTGAGGGAGTTCCACTGTAATTGCTTGATGAACTGTCAAGATCTGTTGGTGTTGAGGGTGTTGAAGATGTGTCTGGATTTGAGCCATCACTATCATCAGATTCACTTTGATCACTCTCTTCATCTATGCTATCTAAGGAAATGAGCTCCTGCATCACGTTCCCTTTCTCAGCTGACTTTCAATCCCAATTACTTTCTTCATTGAAGATCACATTCTTACTAATGATGACTCTCCCATTTGCTGGATTGAATAACTTATATGCTTTAGATTGTGAAGCATACCCAATAAACATACATTTCTCAGCCTTGTCATCTAGCTTTTGCCTCAAATCAACTAAGGCATAAGCCACACACTCAAACACCTTCAAGTGATCAACAACATGCTTCTTTCCTCTTACAACTTCATATGGAGTTCTATTCAAAACTGCTTTTGTTGGAGAGATGTTTAGAAGATACACTGTTGTTGCTATAGCCTCACACCAGAACTTGTTTGGAACATTTTTGGCCTTCATCATGCTTCTAGCCATTTCCACAACAGTCATATTCTTCCTCTTTGCTACTTCATTCCGCTCAGGAGTATATGGTGCTGTCAAATATCTCATAATCCAATGCTCATAGCAAAACTCATTGAACTCATTTGACAAGAACTCACCCCCTTTGTCATTTCTAAGAGCCTTAACTTTCTTTCCCAACTGATTCTCAAAAAACACCTTGAACCTTTTGAAGTTTAGAAAGGTTTCTGACTTGTGTTTTTGAAAAAACACCCAACTCATCCTGTTGTAGTCGTCTGTCACAAGCAAGAAGTACTTACTTCCTCACATTGATTCAGTTTGCATGGGCCCGCGGAGATCTACATGTAACAACTCAAGACATTAAGTTGCTCTCCAAGCTGATCCACTAGGAAATGATCCTCTGAATTGCTTCCCATACACACACCCCTCACAAAACTCAAGATCATAGATCTTAGGCAATCCTTGAACCATTCCCTTTGCATTCAACAACTTCAAACTCTGCATGTTCAAGTGTACATACCTTTGATGAAAGTTATGTGTATTGTGTAGTGTGCTTATTCTGTTTTCAGAACATGTATTACATAGATCTAGAAGTCATAAAATGAAAGTTATCAAATATCAACTATTCAATTAATATAACTAATCCAGCCAGTAGATGCTTTTTTGAATGATTCCTTAGGAGCACATTATTGTGCATTCAATATGAATGCTGAATACTTTGCCAAAAATTACATGTTTGATGTGTTGAATGACAAAGTAGCTTACAAATTATTCTAATGTCGCTATTTTTGTCCCTGAAAAACGATAGGTGATATTATATCCTATAGCTATGTTCGGTTTAAAATGAGGGTAGATTATACATAACCACCCGCATAAAACTGAAAACCACTCATTTTAGGTTTTGTTTAAAAATTGATATAATTCCTGCTAAACATAAGTCATGGATTATTTATGAAAGGAGGAATAGATACTCCTTTAAGTGGTACTTACCAAAAATTACCACCCGAAGCATTTATTCTATTTTAAAAAAATATTGAAAAAAACATAGAATAATTAAAATATCCATCTAGTTAAACACGTCTTCAATTTATATCACTTCATTCCTTTTTTGCCTTCTATTCCTCCATATTTGAATGAGTTTTCAGATAAATTATTCTCCATGTGGGTGGTGTGCTAACTAAACCCTAAAATTGGTGGCTTTGTGTAATTTTTATATTAAGGTTTATATGACGTATCATCATGTGATAAAGAAACTGTGCATGACATTGGACCGGTGGAATGTGTTGATGATCTAAAGTCATCCTTGAGAGACGAAGATATTCAATCTCAACCACATTCAAAATCGCTAGTTATTGAGGCATCAACCATATAACGGTAAGAGAATAAATCATCTACTCATATGTTTTCATTATTTTATTTTATTTTGAAAAAACTACAATTTTGTTTGCCTAACCATTTCTGTAGACATACACAAGTATTTTGTACCTGATGGCCTTATTCTATTTTTGGTGTTCTAAATGTGGTTATGCATTCTTCCGACCTCTTGTGTAATATAGCTTAATACTCTCTCCGTCTCACAATAATTGTCACTTTACTTTTTGACACGCTTTTTAAGAAGCCAAAAACTCTATAAAATATTAATTTTTTTAATAATTTTTTTTCGTAATTTTATAGACAATTGTATTAAGTATGAAACTATTTTTTAAAATTAATAAAATTATTGATATTTTATATAGTTTTTATCGTTCTTTAAAAAACGTGTCAAAAGTAAAGTGACAATTATTGTGAGACAGAGGGAGTATATGTTTGTATCAGTTATATATAGTGTTTCTGATTGTAGATACACTGCATGATCTGTCAACATACCAGTCCTAATTTCAGTGATCTATTATTTTATCTTTAAATCTAGTATCAAGTTCATGTTTTCTCGACAGCACAAACTAACTTAGTAGTTATGAGGTTGGTATTTGGGTTGTAAGAACTAATCAGAACATGATTTTTTTTTCCAGAATGTTCATGCTGAGTGGAACAACTTACTGCTATCTTGCACTGAAAAGTTTTCCAAAACGTTCATGCTGAGTGGAACACCTTACTCTATCTTGCACTGAAAAGTGAAAACTGCATGTTGGGCCTGATGCTGAGTGGAACACCTTACTCTATCTTGCACTGAAAAAGTGAAACTGCATGTTGGGCCCGACCAGAAAGCCCAATATATAAATCAATTGGCATTAGGTTAACCCATCACTCTGAACCTGCCTCTGATACCAGTTTGTTGGGGAAAGTCTTGTTGGACCAACTAGAAAACCCCCAACATATAAGCCAGATTGTGGCACCATCAAAAAATCAATTGACATTAGGTGGAGTAGTCCATCTACTTATATGTTAGGTTCATAATCCTCTCACTTTCGATGTGGGATTCGCAAGTGTTCCAACACTGTAGTGTCGTCATGTGACAAAGAAATTGTGCATGACATTGAACTTGTGGAATGTGTTGATGATCTAAAGTCATCCTTGGGAAAAAAAATATTCAATCTCAACAACAGTCAAAATTGTTAGTTACGGAGGCATCAACCACTATAATGGTAAGAGAATAAATCATATACTCATCTGTTTTCATTATTTTATTTTATTTTGAAAAAACTATAGCCTAACCATTTATGTAGACATGCACAAGTCTTTTGTGCACCTGATTACCGTATTCTACGCCACATCTCTTGAATTACTCTGCATCGAATTCATGTAGATCGAAATCCGTTGACATACCGGAGTACCACTAAATGTTTTTAATCGAACACAAACATTAATTGGACACGGAACACTAATAATTATAAATTACTCCTTGTATTGAACATTAATCAAATAAAATGGCCTACTACCAAATCGAAGTTTCCAATTAACTTTGATATGAGGCACTAATTGAATATTCCTAAATCATGACATCTGAATTGAACACTGAAACCCTAATCTAATCCATCTCCTAATTAAATTACTTTTTTTGGTGGATAAACGGGGAGAAAGGTCTCCCCGGCCAACAACAAGAGCAACTACAACAAAACTAAAATCGAGCTAGAGACAAGAGCAACTACAAAGGTTCAGTTGGGGCCAGACGGTTCTTTGCCACTCCCACGCATCCTCCAACAACAGCTACCCCCATGGGTGGGGAAGCAAGAAAATAATGTCCAATAGGAATTGAAAAGGCCAAAGATGCAATCGCGTCTGCCACCGTGTTAGCCTCACAAAAAATATGACGAAATTGGCAAACCAAATCTCTCAAAAAAGTCGTGGCATTGATCTACCAGGCTAAATAACGGGTGTGACATCTTCACCCTCTTTGTCATCAAGTTGACAAGCACCTCCGAGTCCGTCTCAAACTTGACCTTCCTGAAGCCCATCTCCCACACCAATTGCAAGCCCCTGAAAGTAGACCCCACCCTTCCACCATCACAACCGAGCATGAGCCAAGGTTGCTCCCGAAACTGCCTACCCAAGTGCCATTTTCGTCCTTCATCACTCCACCAGCTGCAACTCGAGAATCATGTCAAAGGGCCCATCAGTAATAATTTTTACCCACTCTGTCTTTGTCCTTTCCCATCTTACAGTCTTCAATCTTCTTTGTCCAGCTCCACCCTGATTGAATATCTTCTTCATATCTTCCTTGTATTCACGCACCACTCCCTTACATTCGGTGACTGTAATTGACATGTCTTTTTTGTCCTAAAAAATGACCCCATTCCTTCGTTTCCACAACCTCCATACAGTTACCGCGAAAAAAGCATTCCAATCTCCACCATCCTCAAGACGCTCTGACGAGAGAATATTGGCTCTAATCCAAGCTGCGAAAGGTAGATCACAAGCCTTCTTCCCACGGTCTTCACCGACAACCTGCATCCAAAAGCTTTTAGCAGGACCACATTCTCTAAACAAATACTCTAAGGATTCATCACAAGATTTACAGGTTGAATGTCTAGAAGAGTTACCAAATCCTCTCCGCACTCTTTCCGTATTTGTGATAACACCTCCCTTTCTCATTAGCCAAACAAAATACCATACCCTCTCGTTGATTTCCAGCTTCCATATTCCCTTGAAGAATTCTCTATCGTTGCCACGTCCATCCCCCCCCCCCCCCCCAATAGAGTAGTATCCAGACATGACAGAGTAATCACCATCCTTGGTGAATCGCCAACACGGAATGCCTTCCCCTTTCATGATCGTAACCGTGACAAGCTTTAAGAGTATCGAGGATGGCAGCAACAGATCAAGGTTGCTCCAACACCAGCCCCTTCCATCTTTCCACAACCCTTCCACCATCATAGTCGGCCCCTCGTCCCTGTCCACCAACATCATGTTGTGCAACGGTTCATAGACAAGCCATATACTACGTATTAACTTACTAATTGACCTAGATGTATACTAACCATTTAGGGATATTTTTAATGGAACAATTTAACTTATTTTTTAGAATGAAAATTTCTATAGTAGTTGTTTGAAGGAGTTGATTATTTGGATGGACTCATTAGATTTTTTTTTATTACTTCTCGTTCTGATTCCTAAATGTTTTTTTAATTAAAAAAGACTTTGTACAATTTCACCCAATACATGTGGTCAATAGACATTTCACCAATATTTGTATAGTATAAGTTAATAAAAGATGAAATCTAGAGAGAGGGGCTCTGCCCTCTCTCTAGATTCTCGTGTTCCTCATCTTGTGAACATGGGTCTCAGACCTTTCTAAATCCTTTTTCTGGTGTAGACTTGATAGAAGTTGATTAGGGACTTCTTTCCTGCTCTCCTCCCTTTATGTGATTCCCCAGTAAATTGGGGGTTTGAAATTTTTGTAGATCTGGGTGAAGGTTTGGTTTTCCCCTGTATTCATCACTGTCTTGCTTCCCCCCTATCTGATCTCCACCGTCCTTGTTCATCGATTCTGATTTTTTTTTTTTTGTCGATTTATTTTGGTATGTTTTGATTGATTCTCCTTGATTTCCACCCCCGGAGTCATGGCGTTTCGATTCCTTTCAATTCATTCTACTTCTTCCCTCCCTGGCTAGACCTTTGGTCTTCTTCCCCCGTCTTCGCAGTTTTCTGATTGGTCGATTGTGGGGCGTGCTGGTGTTGGGAGTTGTGTTCGCTCCGGCGTCTCCCTCCTGTCATCCTATTCCTCCTTGTCGTCTTCGCCTCATTTCGGTGGCGACTGCTCGGCTTTGATTCTCTTGGTTCACCGTTCCCGACCTCCCTCTTTCATCCTTCCTTGTTGGGTAGTCTTTTTGTCTCCGTCGTCCATGAGTTTTGGCCGCCTAGTTCGCTCGTCTCAGATCGTCTCTCCCTTGGCTCCCCTATCTTCCACCACTGTCTCAAATCACGCCATCGATCCCCTTTATTCCAACACCGTCTCAAATCTTGCCGTCGATCGTTTGGGCTCTTCCTTGGGCATCAAGGTGTCCCCCGGGAAATCCGGGATTCTCCCTAGATTTTCTACGCTCTTGGTCATGCCTGCAAGGCAAGCTTGGGTCTTTGCCTTTATTGAGCCCGGAAGTTTGTCCTTTGGGCCCAAGTTTTTGGCTTGGGCCCAAAGGAGCCCGATGGAGAAAAAATTTAAAAATAAAATTGTGTAGTATTTTTTACTTCTTATATTTATAAATATATATTTATATATTTATATATTTTTACGTAACCACCCGAAAGGGTCCGACTAAAATCCCGAAAGGGTTTGACCAATATCCCGAAAGGGATTAGAAAATAATATTATTAATAATAATTTATCCTTGGACTTTTCAGTTTGGTTATTGGTTTTCACTCAAATCTTCGTGTGATGATTGATCTCCTCCATGGTTTTGACCTGTATTATCCTCTCTGTTGGCGTCGGTTCGTGGCTTTGGTGTGGCACGCTTAATTCCGAGTTGGGTTGCAGCATTGGGCGTCCTGTATGATCGAGAGGATCGTGGTTTTGTTCGTGGTCTTCGAAGATCCCTCATCTAGGTGGGGGCAACGTCGATGATCCGCACTTCCATAGGTTCCGCCCTTTCCGAAGGTGGGTTGCTATTCTCCGCCTTCTCGGCGTCGAGACGTCGTGTGAGTCATCGCGCTCGCCCGTGTTCTCGGCATCCGTGGCTCGCCTTAGATTTTCCTCATCTCCTCCGCTCGCTGATGAGTTTTGTGGGTTATGTGGGGGTTTCTTTCATTTTGGTTGATTTATGTTATTTAGTTTCTTGTATGTTGACGGATTGTCCGTCTGCCGATTCGTCGACCTATTGAGTTATTAGACAGCCTATTATTTGGTTCTCAAATTCTTACATTAAAAAAAAGACATTTCACCAAATACTGGTTCATACCTTATTCAAGCGGGAAATCATCACGTTCAGCGTATGGATTGCTGGGTCTGAAATCGGAAAACGCACCCTTCCATCCTATGAGAGCTTGGATGAAATTGAATGACCCTGTTGCAAGTAAGCATCTGCAAAATTGGCGTCCCTTTTTAAGGAGTGTTCACAGATTGTTGTGAAGAAAATCTCCAGTGAAAGATTGCTTAACCCCATGGGGAAAAATCCCCCCAGTTTTCTGCTCTCCTTCGTATCGCTAGGTCGATCTACTTTTTGCAACTTCATCACTGGTCAAAGAATCTCTAGTTCTTTCTCAATCCCTCGCTGTTTCTCCGCTTTAATCGGAGCCAATTTGGAATCGGCGACGCCCACCCGCTTAAAACATGATAGGTTGAACCAAGCCACTCGGATTCTCACGAACAAGATCAACTCTCATTGCAGGAACATGAAATTAGATGATACCCTCCTACTGTTCGACAAAAGGCATGTTCGGGGTGCAATTGCGTGGAACTCGATGGTCAAAGGATGTTTGGACTGTGGGCGGTTGGATGTTGCAGAGAATCTGTTCGATGAAATGCCTGAAAGAAATGTTGTTTCCTGGACCACTATGATTAATGGGTACTTTCGGTTCGGTGCGGTTGATTTGGGAGTAGAATTGTTCATCAAGATGGCAACTAGGGATGTCACGTTGTGGAATTCAATGGTTCATGGTTACTGCATTAACAACAGGGTCGATGAGGCTTTGGAGTTGTTTGAGAAGATGCCTTCTAGGAATGTCATCTCATGGACTTCAGTGATGAGTGGGCTTGACCAAAATGGGAGGAATTTGGAAGCTCTGAGACTGTTTCAGCACATGATGAGCTGTAGGGTTGAACCTACTTCGAGCACTCTCTCGTGTGCAATAATAGCTTGTGAGAATGAGTTAGCTTGCAGAGAAGGATTACAGATTCATTCCCTTGTTATGAAGTTTGGATATTTTCCCGATGAGTTCATAACCTCCCTCATAACATTCTACGCCAAATGTAAGCGCGTAGAGGAGTTTTGCAAGGTTTTTCATGAAAAGAAGCTGCACGATAGTGTTGTTGTATTGACATCTCTATTGACAGCCTACAGTCTAAACTCAAAGCATGAGGACGCCTTGAACGTTTTCCATGACATGATTATAATTGGTGTCCTCCCTAATCAGTCTACTTTAACCAGCACATTGAACGCGTGTTGTGAAATAGAAGCACTCGACAGGGGAAAAGAGGTTCATGCAGCAGCAATCAAATTGGGATTTTCATATGATGCATTTGTCAGCAACTCGCTCATTGTATTGTATTCCAGGTGTGGGAGTATTAAAGATGGAATAGCAGCATTTGCAACTATCGAGGAGAAGAATCTAGTCTCATGGAACTCAATCATTTTCGGGTGTGCACAACATGGGTGTGTGATGTGGGTTCTTGCCTTATTTGCTCAAATGCTTCGAGCCAACAGAGAGCCAGATGGATTTACCTTGACCGGATTACTCTATGCTTGCAGTCATTCTGGCACATTACTGAAAGGAAAATCCTTTCTTGAGTACTTTAATCAATATAAAGCCACGGAAATAAGGTCAGAACATTATGCATGCATGGTGGATATAATGGGTCGATGTGGTAAGCTGGATGAAGCTGAAGATTTTATTGAAAACATGCCAATAAAAGTGAATTCCACAGTTTGGATGGCATTGCTTAGTGCATGTAGGATGCATTCTAACTTGGAAGTGGCTAAAAAAGCTGCAAAACGCATTACCGATCTTGACCCAAATTGCAATGTTGTATATATCCTATTGTCCAACCTTTATGCATCTACTGCTAAATGGAAAGAGGTGTCTAGAATAAGGCGGGAGATGAAGCAGAGAGGAATCGTGAAGCAACAAGGACGTAGGTGGGTCACTTTAAGAGGAAAGAAGCACGAGTTCCTCTTGGGAGATAAATCCCATCCTCTCATTGAGAAAATTCATCGCAAGCTGGACTGGTTGGATGGGAAACCGAAGGAATTAGGCTATGCTCCAGATAGGAGTTTCGCTTTACATGACGTTGAAGATGAACAGAAAGAGGAAATGCTATCTCATCACAGTGAGAGGCTTGCTGTTGGTTTTGGGTTAATCAGTACTCCAGAGGGCAGTCCTTTAATAGTCATGAAGAATCTTCGCACGTGTGGCGATTGTCATTCTGCCATAAAGCTCATAGCCAGTATAGTAGGGCGCGAGATCATATTAAGAGATTTCAGCCGCTTTCATCATTTCAGAGATGGGATTTGTTCTTGTGGAGACTATTAGTAGTTTCGTAGTTATATGACGAGACTTCATTGATGCTCAGCAGTTTAACGTGTGTTTTGACTGCACTGTAGAATCCAGCAATTTTTCTTCATTTCACCTTCACACATATCTGGCCCACTGTTCTAAAAATCTCGTCTAGGCACGTCTAGGTGCCCGCCTTGACCGCTTAGGCACTGCATAGGTTCCGCCTGGGCGCTAGACGACCCCTCACCGCCTACGATCAGCCTAGCACCTTTTAGAACACTGATCTGACCACATCAGTCATCAAACAGGCAAGGTTTGCATAATTGCATTCTTATAAGTTGAAGGCAAATCGACGGAATTTATGGATCTTGCTTTTGATGAATGATGACAGGAAACTTTCAGGTTGTTTTTCACTTTTCTTGGTCCCAACCAAGAACCTGAATGTAGTATTTAACAATGTAATTAGTAGACACCGAAAAGAGGTAGCGTTTTCGCTATTGCTTGAGGACTATTGTTATTGCAGGGAATTTTGTTTAGGGAAATGAAGGCGGTTTAGAAGCCCTGGCTCACTTGCTGTAATGCAGCCGTAACTTGAAAGTCGCCCTGGCTCACCTGTAGTAATGCAGTTGTAACTTGAAAGTCATGCATCCTTTCGGATTTTCATAGCCTGTAGACGTGTAATCTACTATTCTTACAATCTGTTTGTAGGTTACACAATCCATTCTCCAGGCCAAGGAGGCAGGTTTGCTATTTCTTTATATCATACATGCAGTGATCATTTGTTATTTTTTCATTTATTTATTTTGACTTTTTTTTTTACATAGAATCAGTTTTTTCATGTGACAGAACTAGACAGAAATAGTAATAATAATAATTACCATCTAACTAAACACAAGTTACACAAGACTTAATGTAGTTTGATAATTGTTTAGGTGACCATGGAGTCTTTAATTGACATGGTATATCTTAAACACTTGGTTCAAAAGGGATGAATAAGCTAGCTTGTTACTTGTGCAAGAGTCGCTATAGAGACACGGCACCGCCTATGGTTTTCGTTGTTCTTATTTTAAGGAGGTGATGGTTAGTTACACTTTGCAGCTGGGTGCAGTTTGTTGCTCCCTTCCAAGACCAGATGGAAGTGGTAAGGTGGCTAAGCGCTAGTTCGGAAAAGGAGATAATGAGAGGATTGTCTTCAAAACCGAACCGCGTTATTGATCTGAAGTAGGATTGGATCATCCAAGGTTTGTACCCAACAACATCGCCTCATGGCTATGCATCGACTCAAACAAACCCAGCCCAAGCCCTCCGAAAAGGAGGGTATAGTTCAGCTGATGCTCCAGATTTGTAACGCCACAGAAGAGGGATTCAAAATCCTATATTTTCATCAACTTTTTTCAGTATGTTTCATTAGTCACCTTTAGGGCTTTGGTAGGTTATGCTTTGGCACTTCAGTTTGATGTTTAATAATTTGAAACTTCGTAGGCACGTTTTAATACATTGTAATCTGTAACCATTGACCCCTTTTCTTTCTTCTTTTGTTCCATTTTCTAGGTGTGATATAAAACTGGTTGGTTCCTAAATTGAATGAATATGGCAACAACACTGTCCTTAAAAATCATAAAATTTGTTCTCATTATTATTATCATCGGATCTTCTAACTTATACCCTCCTGGTAAAAGTTAAGTATGTTGATTTCAAAAAGAATTCCATTAGATTAACCTATTTAGCCAAAACAATTTTTAATATTTGTTTAGAGTTCACCGATTTCTTTTATAGTTTTCTTTCATAATCAAATATACTTATAATATAGTAAAATCGTGTTCAAATATCATGTAAAACATACTCTGACACTTATTTTCATGACTGTTTTACTTGTTCTCAATATATGGGAAGCTAGAAAAATAATTAAAATAGAAAAACTAATGTTGACGAGTAGTGCTCCTTTCTATTGTGTCCTTATTGATGAGAATCTTGAGTTTTTTGTCTTTCTCAAAACATCCGGTGGCAAAGATGCAATATCCCAGATTAAAACGTTAGAGAATGGAAGAAGATCCATCATATTATTTGAATATTTGATGGTAGAGATACTATATGCAATATGTCAGATTGAAACTAACTATTTCCTAAATAATCATATTGTGCTAGTTTGCACATTTAGGTTCATTAATTATATTCTTGATATTTTGCAATGTTAAAGATCTCTTACCATCCCAAACTCAAAAGTGATGGTTTAAATAGAGATTGAAGACATCCCTACCAGACTAAGCAATTGGTTAAATCATATCATATAACACTCTTAAGAAAATGTGATTAGTGGATTCAACAAAACAATTACAAAACATGTATTTCATTGGCATCACCACATGTGCTTATTGTAATAAAATAATTTTTGTGGGTAAACCATTTTGGCAATCTTGTCCTCGTCATTCGCTTCAGGACGTTGCCCTACCGAGTACGACGATTCCGTCCGTAAAAAGTCATTGGGCAGTGGTCAGCAGTGGTTCAACCAAGGTTGACCACCCAAAATTTTCGCCGTGTATCAAAAAAATAAAAAATAAAAAAATCGAATTTTAGGAGATATGTCTAGTTTTTAAATCCAATTAAAATAAAAATTAAAACCCCAACATATCATTACGATTTTTTATTTATTTTGGGAATGAAGATTACAGATTTTGTTGAAAACAAACCTATTATTTAGTCCCAGTAAAACGATCTGTAAATCTATTTTTTTTTTACAAAAAGCAAAAATAAGGATGCACTACCGACATCCAAGATCATCTCGCAAGATGATATTCTAGAACTCACAACAACAAACACTCAAAATAACATTACAATTCAACTGAGATTTAGCAATAAAGTCAGCAGCATCATTGACCTCTCTATAGCAATGCTGAAAAGCGATGCTCTCAAAATCTCTACTCAATGCGTGGATCTCTTGGAATATTTGAACAACCTCCCAAGGAATATGGTTCACATGATAGATGGCGTCAATGATGATAGCATAATCACTTCCAACTATCACTCTTTGAATCCCCATCTCCGTTGCCAATCTTATACTTGTATAAACAGCAAAAGCTTCTGCTAGAATGACAGAACCCCTCATGACATTATATTTATGAATCCGAACAACTTGACCTTTATTATTCCTTACAATACAACCAACCTGTGATTGAGAATCAATTTTCACCGAAGCATCCACATTGACTTTAATGACATTTATTGGAGGGCGTTTTCAAATCATTTTATCCGGAGGTCGAACACGTTTAGGTAATTCAAATCATTGATCTGTAAATCTATTAGCATAAGGAACTAAGGCAATCCAGGGACTATCAAATGATCGATTCAATACATAAATTTCTTTTAAAAAATGCAAAACTATACGGAGTAAAGTACAGAGTAGTATAGTAAGCCGCAAATTGGCATGGCTACGCGCCCTTGTAAGCGAGTGGAGCTACTTGCTTATCATCGTCTCTTCTATTTCCCCCACCCTCCCTTTCCACGAAGATGCACGTGTCAAGGCGCAACTTGGAACCTGTAATATGGCTCCACGTGGTCTCATTCTAATGGCTGGAGCCAGTTGGATAGGAGATCAAATCCTGGGCGTACATGTAATCTCTCCCTCTCCCTCCCATCAAAGTATACAAAGTCAAGGGTCATCATCTCACCTGACCGTTCTAACATGGTCTCCCTGATCTTTCTTGTAACGGCCCAGAATTATGATTTCCGGGTTACGTTTCAAGGGATAAAACCCCTTGTTCGGATCTTGCAATCCAGGTACGGGTCGAGGTTTTAAACTCATTCAAGATTAGTAGAAAGAGGGATTTCAAACCCTAAAAACCTCGAAGGGCCATTGGGTACCCTTAACCTGTCCTGAGACTATGTCGCGCAATTCAGTTTAAATGAAAGTAAAGCGGAAACAAGTTAAGATACAAAGTGTCACGACAGAGCCGATCCAAACCAAAACATAAGCGAATGATTATCATTTATACCAAGTTAGAATATTAGCTAGATTATTCGGCTCGCCCAAGGGTTTCCCGTCGCCTAAGCATGGAGCAAACAAGATCTGCAGAAATGCCTTTAAAAGAAGAACGGGGAAAGGAGTCAGATCGAGCCACTCATGCGGGACCGGCAGTCCTCGCTGAGGCCACATAGTATGTGCTATACCTAATAAAGATGCTCTAATGCAATACGAAAGTCAAACACACTAGCATGCTCCTAATTCATAATAATGTGCAGAAATACTATAAAGGGCCCAAGACAATGCCAACGGCATATCCCTCTCCTACCTCCACCCCTTCCGATAGGCGGAGAATGGCCAGCTCGTGAATGCATTCCATATAATCGGGTGGCACGCATGCCCAACCCGTATCCACAATAAAGCCCGCATGCATCTCATAATATAAGGAAGTTCATGACTCGATTGACTCAGGGTACCCGATGAGGCTGGGCTACCCTATGACCCTAGCAAAGACTCTAGGACTATCACAGACAACGACCGTTCTGTTTCAAACGCATAAAGTAAACAGATGCTCAATCAATTAGTGCAACCTAAACATGATACTACATGGCATGCTTTTATGCATATGCAACACCTAACATAAAATGCAACAACAGGCATGAATGTCCAACCTGAGTAAGCCCCCTAGGGAACTTACCTGAAGATGCAGAACAGCAGGATAATACAAGCAATGGCCCAAATGCAAGTCCAAAGCAATCCAAAAGCCATACACACCTATTATCAAGCCATTTCCATAAGCTACCGATCCATCATTCATACTCACAAAACTCAAGTTCTCAACATCCTCAAAACCAATTGACGGTAAAACCATTTTCCAAAACTTTTCCGATATCATCAACATCAACCAAAATCATTCTCCCAATTTCCTTTTCAAAACCAACATCGTCAAATCAAGAGGAAGAATCCCGACATTAAACAGTTTAAACTTAAAATCAATACCTCAAAATCATATTATATAATTAATTCCGACATTTTGGTCTTCAAACAATAAATCATTTAAGAGATGTTTCTGAACTTGAAAACGCTTTTTAGTTAAATTACTAAAGGATATTTGTCCAAAATAAATCCATAATTATTTAAATATAATAATTAACTAAAATCAATCTATTTTAATAACCAACTTACTTTACCATTTCTTAAAATCATATGTTAAAACATCTTATAATAACACTGTTATATATATAATCCAAGTAAATCACAATAATAATTTCAGAATTAATATTTTTCATGAAAATCAGAGATATATATAATACCTTACAAGAACAATTTTATATTTAAGCTAAAGTTTGTAAAACAACTAACATATCAATATAACACAATATCAACTTAACAATTTATAAAACAAACCCAAAAGGCCCAACTCTCAAACCCGGAAACAATAGGCCCAAGCCCGAAGAGAAAGGCCCAAGATCTGGTTTAAATGAACCGGTCCAAGGAAGGCTGAACCGGACCAGAAAATAGGGAAAAAGAAAATAAGGAACTGCGTTCCTTGGACCCGTCTCCCCCCTTCAAGAGCTCTGTCCAGACGAGAAAAAAAGGAAGGGAAGAAGATGGAAGAGGAGCAGTTCGCCGGCAAGGACTGAGCTCCGACCAATCAAGCAGGCATCAACCAGCAGAGAATCGAAAAGAAGGGAGGGAGGAAAGGGAGTGCTCACCGAGGGTCGATCGAAAACTTGGCCGGCAAACGCTCGGAACTAATCTGGGCTCGTCGGAGATGGAGGAAGCGCCGAGAGGCCTGAGTTGGACGGAATCGGTTATAAAGGTGTGCCTTTAAGAGGTTTCGAGTCGGAAAAAGGAGAATCGAAGACTTACCGACCTCGGATTATGAAGGCAGGGGGAGGATGGTGCCTCGTGGCTCCGACTGGGGCTCCGGCTGCTCCTTCTAACGGCGTCAGATGGGGGATTTATGGAGGTTCTGCCGCCGAGTGCTGCTCGTAAAAGGAGGAGGAGAGTGAAGCAGCGCTGCTGCTCGGGGTTTCTCGGCGGAACGGGGCGACGGAGGTGAACCTGGCTTCGACGGAGGCGCTCGGGAGGCTGGTGGCGGCTCTTGGCGGTCGTCGGGGAGATCTGCTTCTGCTTGGACTCGAAAGGAGGCGGAGCTGGCCGTCGGAAACAGGGAGGGAGCAGATCTGTGTTTCAAATGTATAGAATGGAGAGATGAGGGTGAGGACTGAGGAGTGTATTTCCTCTAGAGAAAAGAAGAAATGAATTGGAATCTTCCTGGGACTGAATGAGGAGGAAGTGAGGGCGGGGAAGCATTGTTCTCTTTGAACTAGGTTTTAATCAGAAGAAAAGAAAGGGGGTGTGGCCCTGCAAGTGGGATTGGCGTGGGTTGGCAATTTTCCACATAGGGAAGACGACAAGGGAAAAGCTGGGCAATTGAGATTTCAGGATCAAAACAAACAATTGAAATTAGGAGGAGTGCTATTTGGCGTGAGGGTTGCAGGCAAAAGGGAACAAAATAGAGACCTGCTTGAAGAAGTTGAAGGTTGGAAGGGAATAGAATACAAATTAGGATGGTCCCAAACTCCAAATTTTAAATACCCGGAATATAAATATGAAAGTCGCTCACTCGACCTTATCCCGATACGTTCAAAATAAATTTTTAAATTTTCTAATCCCAGTTAAATAATGAAATCCGAACATCATTTTCCAAATCATCGGCATATGGAAGCGGAATAAAATATATTTCGCATAAATTTCAATTTTTAGCCGGAATCCGCTTTAAGTGTTTTAAGTTCGACTTATTAAATTTAGGACGAGTTTTCCTTGAAATATCCGAATTAAATCCGTTTAAACTTCATTTTTAATTTCTTTTTCCGGAAATTAGGATTTAAAAATCTGAGCCTTTACATTTCTCTCTCCCTTCCCTTTCCATGACCCCCTAGAGAGAGAGAGCTGCAGAGAGAGATAGAGAGGTTGAAAGTCCAAGCTTCTCTTCCAAGGTACGACTATGGTTTCTTCTTCTACTCAAGGGATTACCCGTGTGTTATTCTTATTAGTTTTTAACTAATTTGATTTTTGGAATTGATTGAATCTCAATTTTCTCTCTCTTCTTTCTACTAATTTCTGGGGTCCTCGTTTGCTACTTTGCTTCTTTTGCTTGCTGATGGTATAATTCAGTTCTTGCTTCTTCACCTATTTATTGGCTAGGGTTTTTGGTGTTTCATGGCTTGCATGCTTGATTCGCTTTTGAAGTTTTAAGTCCAGTTCGTTTCGCTGTGTCGGAATTGATATGGATGTTTACTTTCAAACAATTGTAGTTTTGAATTTCCCACTTAAATTACATATTTCTTGTTGTTTGTCTGACAAAATTTCACTCCCTGATATTTAGGTTAGATAGAAGACTTTTAACCAGTTTATTCTCTCTTTTTTCCTGTTGTTTGTCAAACAATTGTGTGGTGTTTTCATTTTCTTGTTGTTTGTCTGACAAAATTTCACTCCCTGATATTTAGGTTAGATTGAAGACTTTTAACCAGTCTATTCTCTCTTTTTTTCCCTGTTGTTTGTCAAACAATTGTGCGGTGTTTTCATTTTCTTGTTGTTTGTCTGACAAAATTTCACTCCCTGATATTTAGGTTAGATTGAAGACTTTTAACCAGTCTATTCTCTCTTTTTTCCTGTTGTTTGTCAAACAATTGTGCGGTGTTTTCATTTTTCTCTCTTTTTTCCTTTTGTTTCCCCCTTTTGCACTGTCGTAATTTAGGTTTTGATTCCCATGCTTTCATTTTATGATTTTTGTAGACGGTTTTGCTGTTTTGAGGCTCAGATTCCCCACCCCCAATTTTTTTGGGTTTTTTTTCTTTGAAGAGTTCTTTGTACTTTGGGGTTGGGGGATCACTTTGACTCAGGTTTATAGGAATTTGGGCCTTTGTTCCCTACGAAGTACTCCGTATTACTCCGTAATTTGTTTTGAAATGACGACACTAGTTGCTTTTGGACAGGGAACTTGTAATTAGTCTAACATGTTTAATTTAAATTTGAATGATTGGATATGCTAGTTTTGTTAAGGAAAAGTAACCTAAAATAATCTCAACTAACACTACTCAACCAAAAATAATCCAACCCTTCAAAATAACCAATTAATATCCCAACTATTAACCTATATAACAAAAACAATCCAATTCAACTCCATCCCTTAATTTTAATTCCAAAATGTTCCAAAGTTTTGATAAATTCATGATATACTCTCTCCCTCCTCAAACCCATCACCCCAACTGGCCTCAACTTCATCTCCCTCCCCAAATTCCTTCCTCTGCAACCTTCAATCTCAACCCTCCCCACAAACCCAACCCAAATTCACCTCCATTCGCACCTCCTCTTCGCCACCCTTGTCAACCTCGCTACCACCCCCATCGACAACACTAGATCTGGTGGAGGCTGTAGTGAAGGGAGTGAAACCGCCGCCGCGCCACCCAACCTACAAGGCCGTCGCACCACGTACCAATGGAGGATCGAAAGTCGCCGCCATTCATCCCAGATCCATGAGGGGGAAGGGTTGGCCGACCAATGTTGCGCCACCCAACAATGGAGGATTGAAGCCACCGTTGTTGCCGACCTAAATGGGGATTGTGAAGTTAAACCGGGGGATGGATTTAGCCTTTGGGTACTGAGAGGGCATTTTGTGTATTTATGAAAATTTGGAATATTTTAGAACTAAAATTATAGGAATAAATTGAGTTGGATTGTTTTTGTTATATATGTTAATAGTTGGGCTATTAATTGGTTATTATTAAAGGTTGGATTATTTTTGGTTAAAGGAGGATAATTGAGATTATTTTTGGTTATTTTTCCTTTTGTTAATAGGTGATATACTAGTAGCTTTCAGTTTTTCCGTATCTAGATGATGAAGTTAAAATTTGCTTTAATATTTTACCTAGTGATGATTGACGTAACAATATTCACCTAAATAAGTTCAACAAAGGATTATATGGAATGCTATAGAAATAGCGAACATGCATCATAATGTGTTATTTGAGGTGAAAGAGAGCATTTGGCTTTCGTCATGAACATACATGCAACGGTTTTAATGTTCCGTTTCTCTTGTTTGTTTTAGTCTGGCATGGTTTGTTCAGTCACTATTTTAACTTGAAAAAGGTGTTAGCTTCGACTATGGTTTGTCTATGACACGTGTTTTGCTTTTTTGGCAGACTTGGCTCGACTGGAGCTTGAAGGGGTGGTATTTAGCTTCTGATGTTTGACTGTCCATATTACAAGTATCGATCAAATGCCATCAATAAGAATGAATAATTCAAGCATGGGTTTCTTGGGAGAAAAGAAAGGATTTGGGATATGTCAGAAGTCAACTATGATATCCAAAAGGTCTTCCTCCCAAGCCAATCTTTTGGCAATAGAACTTGATAAATGTGCTCAAAGTTGCACAATTGGTAAGTATATGCAAGATGCTTATTAAAAATCCATGCTAGCCATCAAGTCAATAAGACAAAAACATAGAAGTATACTCTTTTGTTTTTATTATTATTAATATAAATTTATTACCAAATGATATTTTAAGCGTTACATGGTTCATCTTCTTGAAAATGTTGGGTAGAGAAGCGAAAAAAGATATGTAGAAAGTAGTTACTTTGAATAAGCTTCCATTAATATGTTCACGCTATTTGTATAGCAAGCTATGTGTATTATGTAGTTTGCTTATTCTGTTTTCAGAACATGTATTACATAGATCTAGAAGTCATAAAATGGAAGTTATCAACTATTCAATTAATAGAACTAATCCAGCCAGCATATGCTTTTCCAAATGATTCCTTAGGAGCACAATACTATGCATTCACTTCTTGATTTTCATTTTATTATTATTTTGTATATATATATGCAAGTTAGGATACCCTGCATGCTTCCAAAACGTTCATGCTGAATGGAACACCTAACTCCTATCTTGCACCGAAAACTGCAGTATCATCATGTGATAAAGAAACTGTGCATGACATTGAACTGGTGGAATGTGTTGATGATCTAAAGTCATCCTTGGTAGAAGATATTCAATCTCAACAACAATCAAGATCGCTAGTTATTGAGGCATCAACCACTATATCGGTAAGAGAATAAATCATCTACTCATCTGTTTTCATTATTTTATTTTATTTTGAAAAAACTATAATTTTGTTAGCCTAATCATTTCTGAAGACATGTAAAGGTATTTTGTACATGATTGCCTTATTCTATTTTTGGTGTTCTGAATGTGGTTATGCATTCCTCCGGCCTTTTGTATAATATAGCTGAATATATGTTTGTATCAGTTATATAGTGTTTCTGATTGTAGATACATTGCATGATTTGTCAACATACCAGTCCCAATTTCAGTGATCTGTTATTTTATCTTTAAATCTAGTATCCATTTCATGTTTTCTCGACAGCACAAACTAACTTGGTAGTTATGAGGCTACATCACATGCCAAGAGGTTCGAAGTTCGAATCCTCTTAGAAACATGGAGTCACTTGTGAGTGGGAGGGTCAACCCCTTAAATGGGCCATACAGCACCCGATCGAGATGTAGAGCGACTGAGTCGATCGAACTGGACTAAGATAAAAAAAAAAACTTGGTAGTTATGAGGTTGGTATTTGGGCTTCTTGAATTTTTTTTTTTCCCCTTTTAACACATTTGGAGTTGATATTTAAAATTTCCACATAAGTGATACTTAGCTTTTCCTTTGAAGTTTGTATATTATTTTTTGAATAGGCAAGTATGGTAATGCTAATTAGTGATGACACACACAATCAATCTGGATTATAATACTTACTACGATCTTGGAGCGACCGAACACATAAGTGAAACCGAGCTTTTCCTTTGAAGTTTGTAATTTTTTTGAATAGGCAAGTATGGTAATGCTAATTAGCGATGTCACTCATAATCAATCTGGATTATAATACTTACTACGATCTTGGAGCGACCGAACACATAAGTGAAACCTAGCTTTTCCTTTGAAGTTTGTATTTTTTTTTTTAATAGGCAAGTATGGTAATGCTAATTAGTGATGTCACTCATAATCAATCTGGATTATGATACTACGATCTTGGAGCAAATGAACCCATAATGTTCTTGTTTTTTTGGAATCTGGATTCAAACAATCAAACCTAAATCCCAACCTTGAAATAGTTTTGGAAAATATACCAAATAATCCAACTTTTTGGATGGCGAGAAGGGAGCACTGCCACCTATCCTATGCTAAATAACTAACCATATCTATATAAATATGTTCAGTAAGGACCACGAGTTGGTACGCCCACTTCAACAACTTGGTAGGAATTTATCATTGGTGTCCAGTGTATCATTTATGTTGCTAGATAAACTGACCTTATATACCGTACCAAAATCTGATGTGAGCTTAAATATACCTTTTGTATTCTAGTCAGAGGCGGATCTACGGGGGGCTCGGGGTGGCTGAAGCCCCCCTATCCATCTGTTACTATGTAATATATATAATTGAAGTGGGGAATGATCAAGAAGACAGTTTGGCATAGTGGATAAGGACACGGGTAGGCGGGAGGTGGCTAAACAAAGCTCCCAGGTCCGAATCCCATTCTTTTCATTTTTTTGCCTATTTTTTTTTTATGGTTTTTAACAACATCAAAAGACCTCTTTTTTTGGGCACCGTGGAGTTTCTCTCTTAGCTCTCTCTTCCTGAGAGAGAAACTCTCCTTTGTGAAAACCCCAACCCGGATCTTCAATTTCCTCTACTGCAAATCCTCAAATTAGTCTACTCTTTTGTTGCAAATCTCTTTTTTTGGGTTCTTTTTCCTGGAATTGGGTTGGGAATCTTCTATTTTCCACCTTTAATCCCAAATCCTGGTCGAGTTCGTCATCTTCGGGTTCGTCTTCGGCCTTTGGGCTGTGTTGTTGGTGTTGTTGGTGGGGTTCATCCATGGTTGGCTTGCGCCAACCGCCTCCTTAATCTTCTTCATATCGTCGTTGCTTACTCCGCCGTCTCTGGTGGTGTTGCGCTCGTCCGGGGTCTCGCCAGCATGGCTAGCGCCCGACTGTCCTCTCCGTTGTACAATTGAAAGGCGTCTAGTACTCCCGATCGGCCCCTAAAGCCGCTCTCTCTTCTCTCTAGTTGTCTAGAGAGAGAGAGGGGTTCCAAACACCCTCTTTAGACTAATTCCGGTCTGATTGTCGTTTCAATCGGTCTGTGCTCATCCTCGGTTGGGATCTTCCCGCTATTGACTACTTGGGTGCTGCTGATATCCGTCTGCTCGTACAGTCTTGGTTGGGTTTTCGCCCCTCCTTCCTCGTCTACCTCCTCGCTTTGCCTTGCCGGTGCCGGCCTGTTGTGGTTGCGCTACTGCTTTCCGGTGCTCCGATGGGTGCTCGGCCATGGGGCTTTTGTAAATCTTTGGTTGTAGATCTCAGATCTATATCCAATCGAATCCAACTCGAACAACTCGTGCTCAAATGCAAATTTGGTTTCTTTCGGCCTTCTTGCTCGTGCTTCCTGGCGGCCTGGGAAAGACTGTCTTCCTCTGGCGCCGCCCTTGGTGAAAACCTCCGCCGTCTTGCCTGCATCTGGGGTCTGGTCCCGACGTGTTCTCTCGAGCAGTTGGCGGCTCGTCCCCAGCGGCGGCTTTGGATGCAATTGCAGAGAACCCTAATCCCTTGCCTCCGTGGCTTGGGCCCAAAAATTGTCCTTCGGGCCCAAGGTTTAGCCTTGGGCCCAAAGGGGCCCGAAAAAGATTTTAATGGAAAATTAGTTAATAATAATAATAATTATAATAAACTGTCTAGAATAAATTTGGTAGAAGAAAAATAGTAACAACCGGATTGAATCTGTAGCTTTTGGCGTGTTGTCGGATTGCTTGGTGTTGTGATGGTGTGGCTTCGCGGTCTAGCAGCGTTCGTTTGCGGTGTTTCTACTTATTTGTCGACATGCGAGAGGTCGTGGACGTGATCGAAACCTGAAGGCTCGCCGACAGAGTCCATATCTGAGGTTTCCACTTAGTTCCCAAGGGATTCCCTGCGTCGCCTCTACCAACTGACGGATGAGTTGTCTCGCACTGCGCCTGTCCTTTCATTTTTATGCTAGTCTTTGCCTGTTATTACACCCTTGTAATTTGATGGTTTGCCTTGTTGTAGTTTTATGTCTTTTACATTCTGACGGTTTGTCCGTCGTCGATTTATTCGGCCTCTCGACCCATCGGGCCTGTCCGGTGCGTCGAATCTATTAATCTACATAATACCTTAATTTAGAAGACTTTTGATGATGTGTCAACACCTCCTTAATTTAAGGTTTTTCAACTAATCATAATTTTCTCTTATTATTATTTTTTTCATCTCTTTCATACATTTACATTTTTTTCCCTTTTATTTGTTTTTACCCATTTACTAACAATCTATCTATATAATACCTTAATTTAGAAGACTTTTGAAGATGTGTTAAAACCTCCTTAATTTAAGGTTTTTCAACTAATCATAATTTTCTCTTATTATTATTTTTTTTTCATCTCTTTCATACATTTAAATTTTTTTTCCTTTTATTTTTTTTACCCATTTACTAACAATCTACATAATACCTTAATTTAGAAGACTTTTGATGATGTGTCAACACCTCCTTAATTTAAGGTTTTTCAACTAATCATAATTTTCTCTTATTATTATTTTTTTTCATCTCTTTCATACATTTACATTTTTTCCCTTTTATTTTTTTACCCATTTACTAACAATTGGGTTTAATTCAAAACATTGAATTAAATCTAATGATTCTAATGTCTACTATTAATATATGTATATATATATATAATTATGTTTTATTTATATCTATATAATACCTTAATTTAGAAGACTTTTGATTATGTGTCAACACTTCCTTAATTTAAGGTTTTTCAACTAATCATAATTTTATCTTATTATTTCTTTTTTTTTTCTTTTCATCTCTTTCATACATTTACATTTTTTTCCCTTTTATTTTTTTTTACCCATTTACTAACAATCTATCTATCTATATAATACCTTAATTTAGAAGAATTTTGATGATGTGTCAACACCTCCTTAATTTAAGGTTTTTCAACTAATCATAATTTTCTCTTATTATTATTATTTTTTCATCTCTTTCATACATTTACATTTTTTTCCCTTTTATTTTTTTTACTCATTTACTAACAATCTATATAATACCTTAATTTAGAAGACTTTTGATGATGTGTCAATACCTCCTTAATTTAAGGTTTTTCAACTAATCATAATTTTCTCTTATTATTTTTTTTTCCATCTGTTTCATACATTTACATTTTTTTCCCTTTTATTTTTTTTACCCATTTACTAACAATCTATATAATACCTTAATTTAGAAGAATTTTGATGATGTGTCAACATCTCCTTAATTTAAGGTTTTTCAACTTATCATAATTTTCTCTTATTATTATTTTTTTTCATCTCTTTCATACATTTAATTTTTTTTACCCATTTACTAACAATTGGGTTTAATTCAAAACATAATACCTTAATTTAGAAGACTTTTGATGATGTGTCAACACCTCCTTAATTTAAGGTTTTTCAACTAATCATAATTTTCTCTTATTATTTCTTTTTTTTTCTTTTCATCTCTTTCATACATTTACATTTTTTCCATTTTATTTTTTTACCCATTTACTAACAATTGGGTTTAATTCAAAACATTGAATTAAATCTAATAATTATAATGTCTACTATTAATATATATATTATAATAATAATAATAATAATAATAATAATCTATATCAATCTAATATCTATACCTTTTTTATGAAGCCTAACTTTATGGCAAACAATTTTTCGACAGATAAAGGATGTTGACTCAGAACTATTGCGTATTCAGTCTGCTGGCACTGGTTTACATTCTCCAGAAAATCGATATAAGGAAAAACAGCTCATTGTGAAGAGAGATAAGCTTCTTCTTTTTCAGAAATCTTTCCGGAGCCAACGGGCCAAAACTAAACACCTGAAATTCTCAGATTCCAACACAGCTTACTTTCATCGAGTGGCGTCAGGGCGACGACATAGAAAACAGATCTGCAACATCCTATCCTCTAATGGAGCGATGGTGATTGGAGAGGAAAACGTCAGGCATGAGATACAACGGGATTTTGAGAGGAGGTTTAAGAAAGAATCAACGGATGAAGGGCTCTTTAACAACCTTTTACAACTAATACAACCGTCCTTCTCGACGGAAGAAAACTCTTTCCTTACAACAATTCCAACCAACTCAGAAATTAAAATTTCTGTTTTTAGTCTTGGGCGAAACAAGTCCCCAGGACCTGACGGCTTCACGATTGAGTTTTATACAAAATACCGGGACATCGTCGGTAAATCGTTAATATGTGTGGTAAAAGGTTTTTTCCACTCCGGCAAAATGCTCCGACAAATAAACCACACGTTTATCTCCCTGCTCCCAAAAAGGGATGATCCAACGACTACTAGTCACTATAGACCCATTAGTCTATGCTCTAACATTTACAAAATAATCTCCAAAATTCTGACAGAAAGAATGAAAAAGGTCATTGGTAAGCTCATACATCCTCTTCAGGGTGCCTTTGTTTCAGATAGGGCTATACAGGACAATATCCTCATAGCTCATGAAATCTTCCATTCCTACAAAAATCATAGGGGTCGAGAAGGATGGATGGCTATTAAATTAGATATGGAAAAGGCCTATGATAGGGTTGATTGGAATTTCCTCAAAAGGGTGCTACTAAAATTCGGGTTTCATGCTAGGTTCATCTCATGGGTCATGGAATGTATTACCTCCGTCTCCTTCTCGGTGCTGATCAACAATGGTCCTACGGATCTATTCCTCCCTTCCCGCGGAATTCGCCAGGGAGATCCCCTATCTCCGTTTCTTTTCATACTAGGTGCAGAGATTCTTGCTCGGCACCTGGCTGCGGAAGCTAGCCTAGATAGAAAAACGATTGGTTTTCCTATTGGACGCAACGGCCCCCGGGTTCCGTTCCTCTCCTTTGCTGATGATATCATCATTTTCTCGAAAGGGAGTGTCGAAGCGGGTCGCAAGGTAAAGACTATCATAGACTCTTACTGCAAGGTGTCTGGCCAAAAGGTTAATTATCATAAATCATGTTTTCAGGTAACTCGGGGGGTTCCGAGTCATAGAATTCTCCAGTTACGTACATGCCTCAATATTACAGAAGAACACTCAATAGAAAAATACCTGGGTTGTCCTGTCATCAATGGTAGGGTCACTAGCAGTACCTTCGAAGATATCATTTGTAAATCTAAACAACAACTGACAAAGTGGAGGGCTAATGCTCTATCCCAAACCGCTGGATGTGATGCAGAGCTTTTTGCTCCCTGCCACTATGCATAAAGAACTAGACCAAATCAATCGTTCTTTCTTCTGGAATAAGGACCTAAAGTACTGCCCCTTAATAAGTTGGGACAGGATTTGCAAACCAAAACAGTTTGGGGGTTTGGGTATTCGCAAATCAAGGGATATGAATGTCGCTCTCCAAATGAAGCTCATGTGGAAGATTCTGGCAGAACCGAGTAATGTGTGAGTATTGCTGATCAGACATAAATATCTACGTACCACGAGTATCTTCGACTACAAAAGATCGGGATCGTGCTCCTCGCAATGGTCCAACCTAGCTGGTTTAATTGATAAGTTTAAAACCGGTCTAATCTGGTCCGTAGGGAATGGACGATCAATAAAGTTCTGGACAGATAACTGGATCTCAACCTCCCCTGTTATGGCTAGGGCGGATTGCCCTCCGGATCACAATCAAAACGAAATGGTCAGTGACTATATTTTGGGGGGGCCAATGGTGGAGTGAAAAACTACAACAAATACTTCCTAACGACATAGTGCAAGAGATTCTAGACATCCCGTTGCCTTCCTCGGAATTGCAAGACCGTCTATACTGGTGGCCTGATAGGGAAGGGTGGTTTACTACTGCGAGTGCATACAAAATGATTACATCTCAAGCGTCAGCCACCCGGGATTATAATGACTGGATTTGGAGGGTCAATTGCCCTCCAAAAGTCAAAAACTTCCTCTGGAAGATAGCACAAGCGGGCCTCCCCACCGCTTCTAGGTTGTCTAGCAGAGGTTCGGTTGTCCTTTCAACTTGCTCCCTTTGTAATGCAGCCTCCAAGGACGAGGTCCACCTGTTCTTGGAATGCTCTTTCATTAGAGAAGTACACCAACTCCCATTCCAAGCCCAATCAACTGTTGATTGCTTGATTGCCCAGTCTAGGGATATTAGGCCCATTCTATCTCTGCTTGGGAAGAGCCTAAATTCTACCGCCATGACCAGCCTAGCCTTTTCTTAGTGGTTAACATGGTACATTAGGAATCAATTTTTATTCCAGCAGGTCGCCATCCCAAGGAAGGAACAAGCACTACAAATGATCAAATCTCAACTAGATAACTGGAATAGAACGTTTGTACGAGAGATGGAATTTGAGGAGGAGCTTCGCCCTACCAGGCCACATACGCCAAAAATAAGAAACAAACAACGTCCCATCCAGTGGCGGAAGCCCCCTAGGGGTACGTACAAACTAAACTTCGATGGCTCATCTCTTTCTAATGGCGACAGTACTGCTGGGGCCATTATTAGGGACTGGGATGGTCACCCTACTTCCGTTCTGCACAAGCAGCTTGGAAAACAAAGCCCCCTCAAAGCGGAGGCATTAGCTCTCAAACTAGGTATACAAAAAGCCCATCAGCTTAATTTACAAAAGATCCACATTGAAGGTGACTGTAAGATCATTATTGACCACTTACAACGGAAAACTTCCTGTCCATGGGAAGTCGAATTAATCCTCTCGGATATCCAACTCCTGGTATCGACGGTGAAGGAAGTAACCTTCCTTCATATCCCTCGCATGGGCAATAGAGTGGCTGATAAGGTTGCACACCTTTGCCACTCTGCCCGAGGGGCCGATATAAACAATGATATAGGTCTTCTCGACCTCATCCGCAAGGATGCCGCCGGGTAGGGTGATCCCTCCCGAATCCTTTCCTTATATAAAAAAAAAAAATTACCATTTTCTTAAAGATTTTAAGTCTACCTTCATTATTTTATCTTAACTTTTATTAATATTTTATAATATTCATTTATTATGTTCTTAAAAATTTATTTATTAAAAATCGCGCCATGGCGCGGGAATTGTACTAGTATTACTAAATTTGCTAGCATTTTGCTCACGTGTCACGCCCACAATTAAAGTTGAATTTTTTATTCAAATGGTATTTTCTTATTGGTTAATATTATTGTTGAAACTTTAAATATATGTTTCCAATTTTAAATATATTTATTTCCTATTTTAAATATATCTGTTTAACCTATTTTCCTTTGTCACCCCTTTTTTTGTAGTTTGCCTTTAATTGAGGATGAAAATCTAGATTAAATTTTACTGTATTAATTAATATAGTTTAATAATTAAGTTCTTCAAATAATAATAAAATGAATATATATTACATGTATGTTGATATGATTTCTTATATATTATTTTATTTCTTTTATATAATTACTCACTCTTTACCTCACTATCTAATACATATTTGTTTATTAATATATTATAGTTTATGATATCTTAAATTTTTTTAATACAAAACATTTGTATGAAAAAATATATACTTTATTAAAAAAAATTATTTACCATAATTATATAAAAGAGTGCAATGTGAAAACAAAAAGAAAGAAAAAAATCAAATGGAAAGAAAAACTTACGCTTCAAAATTAACTAAATTTTAACGAGTCCTTCGAGAAAAACAAAAATTGTGCGATACGAGTTCATGAAATAAAGTGGGTCTGGATGAAGGGCACTAATATTTATTAGTAAGAAGTATCAAATTGTCATACAAGATGTAAATAACACACAAATTATTTTTTTATTCTAATTGTCTCATCCCCTCAATAAATAACAGTGGAGTTTTTTTCAATTAGAACGTTCACATCCCATCGATTTTTACAAATCTTATAATTTACAAACTTTGTGTTCATCGAATCTTTCCAATCAATTCCATCGACATGTTAGTTTTTCATGTTCTTTTGATTTCATTATGCATTATATATCAACGTTTTATTTTGAGTGTTAGTTTTTATTTTCATTCTATATTATTGTCGTTTTTCTTTTGATATAAGTAACTTTTCAGTTTTTAGATTATATGACGTCTTATTAGGGGTGGGCACAAATCCCGCAAATCCCGATCCCGTCCCGGCCCCGTCCCGATCCCGTCCCGACCCCGGTGGAATTTAGGACAAAATAGTGAATCCCGTCCCGCAAAAATTATGCGGGACGAAACGCGGGACGATCCCGGTGGGATCCCGCAAATCCCGTCCCGTCCCGCATATAATAATAATAATAATAATAATTTTTATAATAATAATAATATTATTATAATATTATAGAATAATAATAATATATTATTAGTATTATTATTTTGAGCAAATATTATTTATAACTATAATAATAATTTTCAATTTTCAATTTATAATAATAATAATATTATTATTATTATATAATATTATAATAATATAATATAATTTAATAATAATATTAATTTATAATAAAATTATTATTATTATTATATTAATATTATATCATATTATATTTTTTTCTTGTAAAGTATAATTATTTTATAATAATAACAATAAAAATAAGTAATATTATTTTATTTTATTTTTAATTATAACGTGGGATTATTATTTTTATTATTATTATTATTATTATTATTATTATTATTATTATTATAAAAACATATTACAAGAAATTAGTGGGCAACCGAGATACTATCTGGGCACCCACTCCTTTAGCGATAACAAAGCCAAGTCTAGTAAAACTATAACGTGCAGCACGAGCCCCAGCATCTTGAGATACCGAGAATTTCTGAATCCGCTTCAGCAATGCAACCGCATCTGTATCCAACTCCCCCAATGAAGAGAATGAGAAGGGTAGGAAACCATAAACAGCCGCCGTACACAAATCTCGATACTTGACACACTTACGTCGAGCAGCATCAACAATAGCACGACTAGGCATAAAGTCATAAATTCCAAACTGAGTCAATGGAGAGGATCCCATCAGATCGACACACACATCCCGCCCATTTAGAGTTACAAGAGGCAAATAGCTAATTAAATACGGTATTCTTCCTAACTATCAATCGATAATTAGACAATATTGGTAAATCTCGTCTCAATTCCTTTCCGTCCTGATCTAGTAAGATAATGTAGCCAAATATGTTGAACATTATAATTAATTATACAATCATTGTATGAATTAATAATAGTATTATAATATTAATATTAATATTATTGAATAATATAGTTGAGAATAATACCGTATTCAACATATTATACTAAATAATGAATTATGAAAGCATTTTTCACTTTGCAAATTTATATAATATTTTATTATTTTTATATGCGGGACAAGGCCCGTCCCGTCCCGATCCCGTCCCGTCCAGACACCATCCCGTCCCGAAAAAAAAATGTCAATCCCGTCCCGATCCCGTCCCGAAAAAAATTCGCGGGACGAGTCCCGTCCCGGCCCAATCCCGTCCCGTGCCCACCCCTACGTCTTATATTTTATTTTTAGTTTTATCCTAATGATAATAATTATATATGCATTTCAAATTCTAATTCTATTAGGTGGTGCGTTTGAGTTTTATTAATACTTTACCTTATTAAATTATTTTCAAATTTTGTATTGTATCTCTTTGCAACTAATTTATAAATTTTAAAAAATACTTTATACATATTTTGTTTTAAACAAGTATATATTAATATAGTATTAAATTAGATATATAGAATGATTTTCAAATTGAAATGGATCAAAATCTAGGCGCGGGCACTACACTATTTCTTATCTAATAAAAAAAAAAACCTCTTTTTTAGCCAGACGCTTTTTTACACAGACGCAGAGAAAGAAAATCCCGAAGGCGAAACGTGATAGAACACAGGCTGTGCGGCAAGAGAGCCGAGCCCCGACCTGCCGCAGCAAGCTCCACCTCCCCCCGAGCCACCGACCTCCTCGCACCCAGCACTCAGCAGCCGGCGGTGAACCCCGCACTGCCCTCCACTCCCGTCTCCCCGCACAGGCTGTACAGCAGAGCCGCCGGCCCGCCTTTGTTCTTCTTCTATCTAGAGCTTGAAGAAGGTGAGTAGTTTTGTGCCTCTACCTTTTAATTTGATTGTTTTTAAGTTCAATTTGTTTGAGATAAAATCAATTTAGATTAGAATTTGTTGATGTGAGAATCAATTTAGGAAAATTTCAATTAGGGTTTCTAATTAGAATTTGCGGTTTTGATAAATAAATTTATGAATTTATGCTTTGGAATTGTGGTTTATGGTTTTGAGAATTAAATTTGTGAATTTGTGAAATGAAATTTTGGTTTGTGGATTTGTTTTGTTCTGTTTCAGTCAAAATTCCCAAGTAGAACAATTATGCCAAAGGGAATCAGAACCCATTAACAAAACAACCAAGAATAAACCCAGTTTTTGCCTCACAAGTCTCACCAAAATAGACTGATAATCAACTCAAACTGGAGAGATTACAAATTGGTTCTTTCCGGAGTCGAGAAACTGTACAATCCAATGGACAGGGTAATAGAGCAATGAAGGAATATTTCATACAAAAGAGGGAATGTGAAAGGCAAGGTTGAAATTTTTATTTTATTTACATATATACAAAAAGAAGGAACAATGGATCGAGAGGGGTGGCTTCTATCAATGTATTTGTAACTTTGTATGACCTCTCCTCCCCTCACTCTATATTGCAATTGACAACTGACAATTGACAATTGAGAATGGTATTATATATACACCGGGTAAATGACTCTCTTGCCATCAATTGATCATTTATTATTAAATCTTCCTATTTGCTAAAATTTTGTTATTTGCTTATGGGTTGTGTATTCTTATGAAATTACCTATTCTTATAGGTTCTATACTTGAGTAAAGTCTTTTTTCTCAAAAAAAATTTAGCCCCCCTCTAAACAAAACTAAAAAGATACAAGTACGCTGGTCATGAATGTAACTGATATTCATTACTTTATAATCCTGTAAATATTCATTAAATTTAGTGTATATTAATGCTTTACTCAACTCAACTAATTGATCATGAATTAGTCCAGTTACTGAAAAAAAAATTATGCCAACGCTTGAGAAACTTAGTCCTTCACTTATTGTTAATGGACAAGGTATTAAAGTGCACATAGATCTATGAAAGCCACCTTCTTAACAACTTTGACCTAATAACCGACTCCTAAACCCTGTTAGCTTTCTTGTGTATAGAAGATGAATGAATTTGAGCTACAAAGTCAAAGTGCCTGCATTCTCCCTAATTGTTATTGCTGACAAGAACAAGCTTACTACTCTCTGTCCAGTTCAGGTTTGATGTCATTTGTTACATCGAGTGATTGATCACTAACCTAGTTTCTAAGGTTTTGTTCTCACTTTGCCTAAGAAAACGGTTGAATAGTAAATCTATTTTCTAAATCACTGCTGAACTTTTCATATTTCCAAATTCTTTCCACCTGCATGTGCTTTGATTCATTCCTGATGTGCATCACTGAGTTATACTAACTCATATGGATGACTAATCAACTTCTTGATGCAGGACAAGACCGTGACTTCCACCACCAAAAACTTTGAGATGATTATCTGTCCTGTATTGAATGAACCGGAAGAACACAATGGCACCGACATACACAATGAAGAAGGTAGAATCGTGCTTTTCATGCAAGTGTTATTTTGTGTGTTTGAATTCTTTGGTATGTACATATTATTGGTTCTGTGCTCTGTATGTTTGACATGTAAGACTTACATCTATCTTGGTTTCTTGCGTCAATGGTGTACAAGTGTTAAATGCAGTTCAGGTCCCTTGGCTCTCTGCAGCATTGTCTTATGATCATGAAAGTTTTGTTTCTTCAAATGTTTTACATGCTTTAGTGTTTTGCAAGTTCTCACCATGGGGCACATGATTTGTTTTCCTGCAACTTCCTGGGGATTGGCTAATATTTATTTATCGGGCTTTCTAACCTATGCCACAAAGGCATAGGTTAAATCACAGTGCATTGACCCTAAGAAATCTATTTGAAAATGGCTAAAAAGAATTGATATTTGAAAAATGTTTCCCAATATGGATGCTTAGCCTATGCCCCAAGGTCGGATGTTAGAAAAACCATTTACTTACATATCATTCTTTCTTGTATGCACAGGGAGCAGCAATGATTCCGAACAACCTGACAACAGTGGAGCAGATGGAAGTGATGGTAACAATGAGGGCTCGTTGGACTACCAAAGTTGCAACGTATCAGATTTCTTTATTTCAGATGTAGTTTTTGCTGGGTTACAATTTGATGAGACTGTGATGGGCGTAGATATTGCAGACAGCAATGCTCCTGAATATATTACTGCTGAGTCTAATATTCTCCTTGATGCAAGCGAAGAATACTTATCCCTGCCTTTTCTTCACGAGCCCGTGAATTTCAGTCCAACAAGTAAAGCTCAACAATCAGAAGAAGCTAAGCTGCAAACATTTGACTCAAGCTTGTTTTCAGTAATTCACCAGGCCTTTGAACAAGGACCAGATCTTGATGCTTACCTCAACTTAGATCAGACGGAATTGGTTGACTCCCTTTCATTCATCAGAAACTTACCTGATCTGTCAGATGTCTCCCCAACTTGTCGACCAGCGATATTGCAAAAGGAATCGGAGAAGAGGAAGCCTGTTACTTTAGTACTTGATCTGGATGGTGAGGATTCTTTCTTTCTCCTTCAATAGAACTTGTGGTGTTTTGCAGCTTTTCATACACCCTGCCACCTGAAAGAAAAAGATGAGACTTGAGTAAAGAAACAATTTTTTTTTTTTTATCAGAAAAAGTAAGAAACATTGATTCATGCTATTCTCACTTGTAGGCTGTCATTTTATAGGATCTTTACTTTATGAATGCGATCAGCAAGGGTTTGCAAGTTGGTTCTAGTTTTACGTATGGCTATAATGTTATGTGCGTTCATACTCCATAATATAGAAGCTTTCTTGTATGTGACAAATACTAACGTTTTCTATGTATTGGGCTTGCTAGAAGATCTATTCTTTTAATGATCTTTGCTGTTTATTATACTAACATAGAAATATGAGGTTCTTTATTATGTTAGTCTGAATATTTTATTGATTTTTTGGATTGAAGTGAATTTACATGCATTTTCCAATAAAAATGTTATCTTCTGCACCATTAGCAAAATACAATCCCAAAGGAGGGAAGGGGAAACATATTTCCCTTAAGAATATTGCTCGCTTGACTTTCTTGGTAACAATCCTCTTTTCCTTTTGTGGCAGAAACACTTGTACATTCCTCAATGGAACATTGTGAAAATGCAGACTTTACTTTTACAGTTTTCTTCAATATGAAGGAGCATACTGTGTACGTGAAAAAGCGTCCATATCTCCACACATTCTTGGAAAGAGTTGCAGAGATTTTTGAAGTGTTTGTTTTCACAGCCAGCCAAAGCATTTACGCAGAACAGCTATTAAATATCTTGGATCCGGAAGGGAAGATTATTTCTGGTCGTGCCTATCGTGAATCGTGCATCTTTTCTGAAGGCATTTATACTAAAGACTTGACCGTGCTGGGTCTTGAACTTGCCAAGGTTATCATAATTGATAACTCACCTCAGGTATTTTCCTTTACTTTGATTCTTCTATATTAGGTCAGGAACATGATTGTAATCAGATGATTATGGAATACGCATTATTCAAATTATGCACAATACAACTTCGTTATTTGCATGTAGGTCTCTTTCATGGCATTCTGGTGTACTTCCATGGTTCTTTAGTTCTCACGATAAATGCTTAGGAATCTGAACTAGTGAGCCGTGCTTAGCGCCATCTGTATTCACTTTTTATTCAATGAAAAATGCATTCCTGCATTTTTTATTTTTTTTTAAAAGTGCATCTGTTCAGAAAAACACAACAAAGAAAGGGGTATGGCAGGCCCAAATCTTTAGTGAAAAATGATCGTTGCATTTGACAGTATCTTTGATTGTTTATGTATATTTTCAGGTATTCAGGTTCCAAGTGAATAATGGGATTCCAATTAAGAGCTGGTTTGATGATCCATTTGACAGTGAGCTGATATCATTAATCCCATTCTTGGAGACCTTGGCTGCTGTTGATGATGTTCGTCCCATAATTGCCAAGACATTCGGTAACAAGGAATAAGAGCTCCTTGTCCTTTCTTTATTGCATATATGTTAACGCTTAGCCTTCCTTTCAGTTTTTGCCAAAATCAGACTTGCTTCTTTATAGTTTTCTTTCTTAAATTCTATAATCTATATGACTATAACTAGCTTTCTAGGTGACATAGGTCTTGTGAGTTTCTTCTTGTTTCTACCATGGCTAACTATCACAATTACATACTATTTGTGCCTTAGGTAGACAGAAACATCTCAGACTGTGCTCCTTGTACATAAGAGGGTGATATTGTTTCATAAGAGTGTGTATATAGTTATCCTAGTTTGCAAGTATCAGATGTTTCTATCCTTCATAGACTTATTATGAGATCATATAATGAATGCCATATTTTGTGTTCTTGTGATGAATCTGCCATGCTGTGTCTTTATTCCTACCTCTGAACTGCTGCGGGATACATGAAAGGAAAGAATATTCTTGTATTCTCCTGAAAGGATATAATCTTATAGTTTGGCAGCATTCATCTATATTATTGAATTCCTAAACATGTTTGATACTTTAATTACAGAGTTCTTGGAGCTAAGGCAGTTCTTTAGGGTATTTACTTGAGTAGTAGGCTAAATCTCCTTCCCTTTCTTTCCCATTTTATAGATAGTTAATAGAACCTTTTTTCCCTGAAAGTAAAGGTAACTTGTCCGAACCACCTGTTTCTCATATAGTCATATCTTGTCTTTTCTCCCTAAAAGTTTTTACTTGTATTTGACACTTATAGTAGATTACTGTATCATCTCCTATTTCTTATTACATCACTGTTAAATGCCTGTTAAAAGATGAAAATTCTCTTAGTGATGGGATTTTAGCTTGATGGGCAACATCTTTGGACTTCTGATGGTAATTTAATATAAACTGGTGGGTGTGTACCAAAATTATTCAGTAGAATATTTAAGTTGGTTTTGTGAAAGGAATGACTTACGGGGTGATTTTGGACAATTTAGTCAAAAGAGGAAAAAATGCTGGTGGGGTTGAAAACACATCTTAATGAGCATTGACGTGTTTCCCCGGACCCCACTTGAAATAACCATTTTCTTCTCCATTTTTGCATGAATGACATGAAAACCAAAAGAATGTTTACTGACTGATGCCATTGGTCTTGCAGGATAAAAGGAATGATCAATGACCAAGTCTTAGTCTATTTAAAATGAATTTGCACAATGCATGATTGTTGATCACGATTTCCTAACAGTGGGAGTAAAGGAACTTTCTTTGTTTTCTGCTAATCTTACAATGCGAGACTATTTTTGCCTTTTTGAGATCAAATTTTATGGTGTCAAAAATTTCAGACTCTGCTTGATTTGAACACGGTTACATCTATCCTAAAAGCCTTACTTTCCATAATAATTCTGTACTTTTATTTGTCAATTCTGATGCATATAATTAATCTGAAATCTTGTGAAAAAATTGAGAGGTACAAGGCCAATAAACAAAATGCTGAATGCAACTATGCAAGCGTTTCTGCTAGCATCAGATGACATTGTTGTTTAGCTGTACAATAAAGGAACTAGATGCTGATGAAAAGATGTATACTTTTTGCTTGATCTGAGTTTGGCATGCATCTGAACATGCATGCAATTTAGCTTGAATCTTTGGTGCTCACTGGACTCTTGAAACCTATACCCTAAGTATGAATTTTATTATTCAAACCTGAGCATCTTTACTTCTTGTCAGTCTCTTAAGAGAAGCAAACTATCAAAACTAAGATATTGTAGTTTTAACCAGTGCTTCTTCGAAATTAAGTTGTTGGAGGAAAATGGTCGCTCAGACTTATATGAACCAGTCACTTGCCTTAACAATAGAAATCAGTGTCAAACTATGATCTTCATAAAATT
Source organism: Persicaria tinctoria (assembly GCA_037127255.1). Classification (NCBI taxonomy): domain Eukaryota; kingdom Viridiplantae; phylum Streptophyta; class Magnoliopsida; order Caryophyllales; family Polygonaceae; genus Persicaria; species Persicaria tinctoria. Next base: position 21,235,601 of record JBANSL010000004.1, on the reverse strand, counting down.
ATGCTACTTGCAGGCCTTGTAGAGATCATAAGTGGATGCTTCTTATGGAAATCTTAATAGGTATGTAGAGTAAGTACAATTTTTTTTGGCATCATAATCAAAATTATATTTAGATGACTTGTGGATGACAGGTGGTTTTGCTTTGGTTTTCTTTTGCACTGTTGATGATTAATGCCTTTGCAGTTACTATATCTGCTATGTGTTTCTAACTCGCCACTTTTTGTGATTTCATTCAGGGAAAATCACAGTATTTTCCTCTACTCCCCCTAAGCTATAACACTTTTAACTCCTCTACTTCATAGACAATCGTTGTCTGTGATTCTGCTTGTAAAGTAGTGTAAAAGTCTCATGTAAGATACCCTCCCCGATTAACCATGCTCTTGAAAAGATGGTATGTCATAGGGCATGACTGCCCTTCCATATCCTGTATTTCTTTTTCCTTGTTACAACATCAGCGGCTCTTGATTTTTCTTCTATATTTTGCCCTCTTGACATTGCAAATGGAAAGAAAATGCGTCTTGTGTAGTGATTGATGTCTGTTTACAACTTAACTCATTATGTACCTCTATTTTGCTGTTGCCCTAATTTTCGACTAGTTGTTGACTTAACTCATTATGGAAAAACCCAGTTACTTGAAAGCTCATTGTTAGATTACAGCCTCCCTAGTTGTTGACTAACAAATAGGGTTGTGCAGAAATATACGACATGGTTGACACGACACGGTTGACACGACACGAAACGATGTTGATACTACACGATTATGACACGAAACGGTAAAAAACGACTATAATCGTGTCGTGTTCGGATTGACATTTTCCCCTTATCGGGTATCCGACACGACACGATAAGAATTTTTTTTTATAATACATATATTACAATTGTTCTAAGGTAACACAAAACACGACTATAATCGTGTCGTGTTCGGATTGGCATTTTCCCAGCCGCTTTCCTTTTCACATTCGTTTTCAATTTTTCGTTTTTTTTTTTTTCTACAGACGCACGCTGAAGTGAATGACCTAGGTTACGCACAAGCCTTCTTTCTTCATTCTCATTTCTCACCCTCACAGACTTACACTTGCTGCCTCTCTTCTCACCCTCTCTCTCGCCGCCTGCTTGCCGTCGTCGGCTAGCCCTAGCCAGCCCACGGCTCACCTACACGACTCCTTTCTTCATTCTCACAGTTCTGAGCTCACAAAAGAATAGCAGTCGCCTGCCTCGCCGCTATCGCCGACTCGCCCTAGCCAGCCCACCACTCACCATCGCCTCTCCTCTCCTCACCCTCTCGAGTCTCGGTTCCTCTCCTCGCTCGCCGTCGTCAGTCGTCACTCGTCACCATCGCCGTCATCAAGAGTCTCTCCTAGTCGGTCTCGTTCAGATCCGGCCTCGTTCTCGACCTCACTCAAAGCTCACTTCAAATCCGGCCACTGGTAAGCATTTTCTAGGCGGATTTTACAACATGACCGAGGGTTTCAATTTGTTTTCAATTTTACTGTATGACGAATATTTTACAGAATGACCTAAAATTGTTTGTTTTCATTTGGTGGTTTGATATCTCACTTGTTGTCGTTGATTATCTTGTAGTGTTACTCAATCCGTTGATATGGAGAATGTTGATGTCTCAAGTGGAGAGTGTCCTAGTGGTGACACTATGATCGATCCAGAATTTGGGGAAGGTGAAAGTCAAATCGTCTCGTGTCGTGTTATACGGGTATCCAACATGAAGCCTGAGGACCCGGGTTCGAATCCCAGCCGCTTTCCTTTTCACATTCGTTTTCAATTTTTTTTTCTATAGACGCACGCTGAAGTGAATGACCTAGGTTACGCACAAGCCTTCTTTCTTCATTCTCATTTCTCACCCTCACAGACTTACACTCGCCGCCTCTCTTCTCACCCTCTCTCTCGCCGCCTGCTCGCCGTCGCCGGCTAGCCCTAGCCAACCCACGGCTCACCTGCACGACTCCTTTCTTCATTCTCACAGTTCTGAACTCACAAAAGAATAGCAGGCGCCTCGCCGCCGTCGCCGGCTCGCCCTAGCTAGCCCACGACTCACCATCGCCTCTCCTCTCCTCACCCTCTCGAGTCTCGGTTCCTCTCCTCGCTCGCCGTCGTTAGTTTTCACTCGTCACCATCGCCGTCGTCAAGAGTCTCTCCTAGTCGGTCTCGTTCAGATCCGACCTCGTTCTCGACCTCACTCAAAGCTCACTTCAAATCCGGCCACTGGTAAGTATTTTCTAGGCGGATTTTACAGCATGACCGAGGGTTTCAATTTGTTTTCAATTTTACTGTATGGCGAATTTTTTTACAGAATGACCTAAAATTGTTTGTTTTCATTTGGTGGTTTGATATCTCACTTGTTGTCATTGATTATCTTGTAGTGTTACTCAATCCGCTGATATGGAGAATGTTGATGTCTCAAGTGGAGAGTGTCCTAGTGGTGACACTATGACCGATCCAGAATTTGGGGAAGGTGAAAGTCAAATCGTGTCGTGTCGTGTTATACGGGTATCCGACACGAAACCGTGTCGTGTTATCGTGTCGGATACCCGGTAGTTATCGTGTCATGTTCGGATCGGCACTTTCCACCTTATCGTGTCGTGTTTTTTGTCGTGTCGTGTCGGGTCGTGTCGGATACCTGATTTATTTTATGGGATTATAGGTTGTGTGTGTGTCAATATTAGGGGTGGAATTGGTACATTACCAATTCATTTTTCCGTTTACCGTGTACCAACCAATTTGAATTGGTAAACATAAAACTCCTACCATTACCAACCACCGAACGGGTTGTACCAACTTACCATTTAAGTTGGTTGATACGGGTTGGTAATGACAATTTATCAACTTTGGAGTGCTGAGAAAAAAACATACAAATATAATACAACTTAATTAAAACGTATAAATTATTCCAACGCTTAGGTTTTGTCCGAATCAACTATATTTGAGGACGAAACCAACATAAAACTTTAAAGTTATTACAAAGTGTTTAAGCACTAAAGCAAAAACAACATAGCAATAGGAATGTATTATTCTAACTAAGGCTATAGGTTTTCGTCTTAATCAAGGTTGAGTTAGTATTCCTCTCTTGGTTAAAAACATTTTCTGAAGAACAAAAATTTTAAAAAATAAAAACAAAAGTTTTAAACAATTACAAAATAAATTTAAAAAATAAAAATAAAACTAGATATAATTGGTTTGGTAAGAATTGGTTGGTATTATTACCGTACCAACTAATTTTAAATTGGGTGGTAATGATAATACCAACTTTTTCATTCTCATTACTACGAAACCAATTATATTGGTAACCAATATAATTGGTTACCAATTTTGTTTGTTCGGTTGGTACATGTTGGTTTGGTTTTCATGGGAATTTTTCCCGAGCCCTAGTCAATATAATTGATGTTGTATAATGGCTTTCCCCTGAGTAGGTTCTACAGTTCTATTCAATTTCGAGTTTCTTATTCGACAGATTTGTTTTTATTTTAAATTAAAGGTGAAAGCTAAAGTAGAATTTATGTTTGCCATCAATGTACTACAATATGATTAGTAGAGTTTAGTTATATAGTTTCGTTTCATTAGATTATAACAGCTGCTTAATTTTAACGGGTTATTTTGGTTAGGAATAAGTTGGGTACGTAGCGGATCAACTCAGTATCACGTTCACATAATAAGTACTTTACCGACACCTTATAACCTATCATTACAATGTGGAGATGAGTCACTTGTTCTGTATCAGAACAAGTAATTTGAACTTAACACGTTTTAGACCTAAGATACCTCCGAACCTATCTCAAGAATCAAGAGACAAACATTTGGTTGAAGAAAAACAATCCCATATACATCATCCCCTAAAATCAACTGAGACCGCATATACTATCTCAAAATCTTGAAAATCCGGGAGCTGACCCAAAAAAGTTATCAGGTTGGATCTGACTCATGTAGCCATTGTAGAGGACACGGAACATGATTGAACCCTTTGTTCGGATGAAAGGCAGACCTAGATAGAGGTTTGGTGGCTTTTCTGGGTTTTGGAGTTTAGGTCTCCAGTTGGTTGGCGAGTGAGTATAGGATGGTGTGTCGTGTGGGTGTAGCAGTGTTATGTTTGTAGGCTTCTTCACTTCTTGTTGAGAATATAAATTGAGTTGTGGGATAAGGATCCCACATCGATTAAATTGAACCCAAGCCTTGCATATAAGCCGGTGGACTACCCCACCTAACACCAATTGGTTTTAGGATGGAACCCCACTCGACTTGTGTGCTCGGCTTGGTTGGAGCGCGTGCTTCACCTTTTAAACTACGGAGTACTAAATATTGGAAAACCAAAAGATAAATTGTTTTACCTCCTTTACTCCCATCATAATTCATAATGATGGTCATTTATGTATTCACTCTTCACTTTGTCTATAAGGCAATGTTAGAAAGTTCTCCCATGTTCCATGTTGCTCTTATTTGGTTTATTATTCTATTTTGTATTCTTTTAAAGTCACAAAACGAGAAAAGATTTCCAACTCTCAAAGAAAATAGTTACTCCGTATATGATTTCCAACCTTAATTCATAAGCGATGAGGAGATACATAAACTAAACAAAATTTTATCATAAAAGAGAAAAATTGGTATCATCCCCCGAAAAGGATATACATTTTGTAATAGTATCTTCATAGATATATAAATTGAGATAGAGATCACCTTAGAAGGGATGAAATTTATCTCTTGAAGTAGATGCAATTATTATGTTAAGTTTATTAAAATCAATCTTTAGAAGCAGGCGATAAATATCATATATGTAATAGGGAAAATCCGAGCTTATCCCAAATAACGAATAGAAATGACATCAGTTATTTTGTGATATCCAAATCAATTCAAACATTAATCACGCCTTGACCAGCATTAATGAAGTAACCGTTGCAATTCCTTTAATTAATGTCTTGACCGTTTCTTTTATGAACGAGTATAAATACGAGAAGGAAGTTCTTATATATGAGAGAACTGACTTGAGCGTCGGAGGGTCCTCCAGGGGAGACAAGTCCCGCCCCGACCTCGTTTGTTCTTGCTTTTACAGGTTACAGTTCGGGTGGAGTCGATGGTCAAGATCGATCTTCTTCAACCCCTATGATGCAGATTTTATGCATCACAATTGGCGTCGTCTGTGGGAATCTCGATAAAAAAAAGTTGTGTGATCGAAGGTTCTGGAGAAGACGAATCTGGGATTGACCAACGGCACAAATTTTGGAGCGAGGCGTTTATAGGGAAGGCGAGTGAGTTATCGTCGGCCTTGCTCACATCCCTCCGCCGCTGATTACTGTCGAAGCCTTGCCATGCGCCGACGGCACAATCACTGGTCCTGCATTGCTCAAACAAGCGCGACAGGGCGGGACAATCCATTATGTCTCTCCGCCATCCGCTGCAAGGTTTGGCGGATATGAGAGATCCTAGCCGCCATCGAGCCTGTTCCGCAGCCCTCGCGCTCCTGACCGCCAGGACCCTCGCTGGCCAACTCATCTCCGATCGAATTTCAATCCTTCGCTTTGAGCGATCGAGTTCAAGCCGAGTGCGGTAGCGATCCGTCGATACGCACCAGATCCACGGCCAGGGCCACAAGGGCATGTGCAGCGGAGGAGATGGAAGCGAGGATTATTGTTGGACTCCGGCATCGAACATCGTGGCGCCATGGGTCTAGATAGTCGTTCAGAACTTCATGGCCAACCTCAAGAATTCGACTCTAAATCTGAATCGGTAAGCGCACTCAAACCTTGTTCGTAGGCTTTAGAATTTGAAATCTGTCAAATTGCGTGTCGAATCCGTAGATCTCACTTAATGAAATTGATATTGGCGTCGTTTGGGTTGCCCTTGTCGGTTGTTATTTGGGGCAATTATAAGTAGAAATTAATTGTGTGACTTGTTGAAGAGATTAGGGTGATCGTAATTACATTAATAATTTCATATGTTTGACTCTTAGTGTTCTGTTGGCTATATCAACATTCTAGGGAAGGGTATAGAGTTTTCTTGAGATAAGAAGTTAATTCTTGCCGAAGAGATGGAGCTAGGGGTTTTGGTGTGTCAATTAATTAGCTTGGCTTTTAGGAGAGCTTGTAAGGTTTCAGGTCTTTGTTGAAGACTGTACTCTAAATTGTTGAACTCTTGGGTTAATTTTGGTGCAATCTTTTGACCGGTTAGACTTGATGTATATCTGATTGAGGTCATGAACTGATGAGCATGTCTAAAGGGCAACTTGTTATTGGAGTGCGTATTAATTTATAACTAGGATGCTCGATCTAATCTTTAGTTAACGATTTTTAGTTTCTTGTGATGACATTAGTTTACACGTTGAGGTATTATGGTGTTAATCGTGAATATGTGTGTTATTGTTCGTCTCTCTATGTGTTAATTGCAATCGTTCATATTTCAACTGTCTATTTGACTCTTATGGTCGTCTTGTGCAAATATATGAATGAGTTTGATTTGGGTTTGATCGATCATGTCCTTACGTACTCTGGTTGTTTCGATAGTGGGTTGTGCCTTTTGTTTTGTTTTCGCTTGCTCCGCTTGTGTTGTACTTTTGAATAGGCATTCGTAGAGGGAGTATGAGAAACAAGCATTGAATGCGCTCTTGGGAAAAACATGAATGCAAATCTCGCAACCGTCGGGGCGAGACTCACCACTATAGAGTGTGTTATGTGGGCTTTGATTCCTCTCCCCCGGGAGGATACGCAAACAATTGGGAAACCGGTTCAAGCCCTTCTTTCCTCCTTTTTTTTCCCCAACTAAAACAACAATAAACACGAAACGGTATTACATAAAACCAGTGACGGAACCTGAGATGTCTAGTCGGGAGGGCCAAAAAATATTTTCGGTTTTTTTTATACCAACTACGAAACAATTTTAAAAAATACTTGTTCTTAGGAGTTATGGAGATTTGAACCACCAACTTGTTCATTAAAGTACCCATCATTTAACAACTAAACTAGAATAATTAGATGTTACACTATTCGTTTACTATTTACATATCATAAAAATACATTACATATAACATTGATTTTTTCCGTCCGGAGGGGCCATGGCCACCTCCCGCCTCAACCATGTTCCGCCCCTGCACAAAACCAAAAAAAAAAACATCACAAAACCGTTCATCGCAAAGTCGAAACCCGTTCAACCCGAGTCTCACCCGTCGGGTCGACCTGACGAGTAACCCGGTTTCCACCCTCCCCTGCCACGTGGCCCAACCCGCGGGTTGACCCGAACCCGTATACCCGTTGGAATCCCGGGTTAGGGTTCGGGTCATGTCCCCTGGGTTCTCGACCCGACGGGTCGGACCCGTGGCCACGTCTAGGTGGTTTCTGCAATTTTAATTTCAAGGGGTGATTTTTCACAAAACAACGTATTTAAAGGGTGATTTTCTGCAATATTGCCATATACTGTATATATATATTACTCCGAGTGTTCTAAATATCGGATATATCGGCCGATATATCGGGGATATTTAGAACCCGCTACGATATCGGCGTATCGGTTCAGAAATATCGGTCAACGGATGATATCGGGTCAACGACCGATATATCGGTCAATATCGGGTTGACCGATATATCGCTGTCTTGAAACGACGTCGTTTTAAGTTTTTTTTTTTTTTTTGGGAAAAAAATCAGAAAAATGGCTAATTGTCCGAGTAAACAGTACACGAGTCAGAGATTGCTTGGTCTAGGGTTGCGATTTGTGACTTGCTGCGACCCTGCGAGAGGCGGTTCTTATTCTCCGACCACCCTTGCTTCTCTCCGAACACCCTTTCTTCTTCTTCGGCCCGGTATTCAGCGAATCAGTGATTCAATGGTGAGCATCTGAGCGGTGCCGGTGCCTCTGTCTGCATCTTCTCCGATAGCCCAACTTGTCCCTGCTTCTTCTCCGATCCAATTGCCGCCTCTGTCTCCTTCTTCTCCGGTGGTGAGCGCTTGAGCAGTGCTTCTGTCTGCTTCAACATCCGTTCTCTCCCTCTGCTGCTCCGCACTTGTGATTAATTTTACTCAGTTTCGAATGTGTTTCAATTTGTAATTAATGCTATTGTGTTTCACATTTATTATTTGACCGACCTTGTGTTTTGAATTCTTTTAGTTAAAGTGTATTTTGAATCGTTAATTGTTAGGACTCTTTAACAAATTAGTGCTGCGCAAGGAAGTACGGTTTATTTTTTCAAGTTGGTAATTTTATAATTTAAATATTAAAATTTTATGTATATTTTTAAATTTTAAAGTATAAATATAATATTTATGATTAAATATTAGCGAATCTGATATATCTCGATATATCTATATCAGATATTAGCGAATCTGATAAATCTGATATACCCGATACACGATATTTAGACCATTGATTACTCCCCTCCTAAACCAGGCCGACTACACAAAGGGCGTTTGGCGTTTGGCGTTTGGCGATTGGCGAAGCCGAAGAGAAGGTCCCTAGTCCCGCACGACCACACCGCACCCCGCTGCGACGCTCAGTGACTCCTCTCCGGCGTGGCGGAGACGGTGACTCCGCGGCTGCTGGCTGGCGTGCTGCTAAGACTGAATGCACTGCCGGCTCCTTTCCTTCCCGCTGTGCCGCTGCAGCCTTGCTGCCTTCAATATTTTTCCGGAATCCGATTGAAAAGGTTAGCTTTTTTTTTTTACCTTGTAGCTTGTACTTTGTCAATTTTTGCTCTAAATTTTGGTTCGAGATTCAATTTATAGGTAAGGTATGAGAATTCGTTTAGGGTTTTGATTTTGTAAACGAAATTTGTAAAATTAGGGTTTGTTATTTTGAGAATCAATTTTGTGAATTTGTGAATTGAATTTCGGGTTTGTGAATTGAATTTAGAATCAATCCCTTTCAGGAATGTAGTAGTAATGTAGTGAATTGAATTTCGGGTTTGATTAGGATATGAGAATTCTTGGTGAAGTCCTGAAAAATTACAGCCAATCTCACAAGGGAGTAAGAAAGCATTTCCTGAGGCTGAGCATAGAAGGGTCAGTGTTTTCATCCAAGTTCTTGTAGTTACTGATTGTTAGTCGGTAATCAGCCACCACTGATAGAAAGAAGTTCCTTCTGATTTGCACTTGGTTTCATTGTCATACTCTTCCTTTGGTCCATTGTCATACTCTTCCTTCTCATTCAAAACCTATATCTCAATACGCACGAGGAACACATTACTCACTTAAGGTTGTCTATAGAAACTCCACTTTTCCGGAGATTATCTGGGATAGCTTAGGCAAAGGTTCACCTATGGATCAGGTTTCGGCAATGCTTAGAACCTTTATAGTGGGAGACAAAAATCCTGGGTCTGCCACTCGAATGAAGCGATTGCTACCTTTTGTAACTGTATGTTTCTTTATGCCTACAAAAATGTTCCTTTTTATCTTTTAAAATTGTTCTCTGTATTTTGTAATGTTTTTAAACCTGATTTTTGTTTTGTTTATTTTTCATGGCATCAGCAATGGGATCTTCTATCAATTGAAGTGTTAGTAAAAAACAGATCATAATCATGGGTGGCCATGGAGGCCTTAACATCTTACCTCAGAAAAGGTGGAATGTCTACAACTTTGAGAACCGGGAAAAGGTTCGCCGTGATGAGGAAGAAGCAGCAAGGGAAGAGCAGGTCAAGCAAGAGCAATTGAGAAAGCGTGAGGCTGAGTCCCGCCTTGAGAGGCTTCGAATCCGTGCACGGGGCTCAGATCCATTTGTGCCAGTCACCGCCATAGAAGCTGTTGCTGCAACAGCAGCAGCAGTAGCAGCACCTTCTGTTGAGTTAGAAGGTCAGTCAAAGTTGGATTCCAATCATATCAATTTGTTTGAGGGGATAAAGATATTAGATCCTGTTGAGGTCGGAAAGGTTCGAAAGAAGGAGATCAAGGAAGAGGAAGGAAGCAAGAACAAGAAGATGAAGAAAGAGGCTGCGCCCAGGGTAGTGTGCCCAGAGGATGAGAAGTATAGGTTGGGTTATGGAATTGCTGGGAAAGGAGTGAAGGTGCCATGGTATTTGACAAAACCAAATATGGAGGAGGATGATAAAGAGGTGAGGTCATCCAGTGTGATGAGGAAGGAGGTGAAGAAAGAAGTCGGAAAAAGTGATGGGAAAAGGAAGTCTTTGGAGGAATTGAGAGAGGAAAGGCTGAAGAGGGAGAACAAGGAGAAGGAACGGGTGCGTGCTTTGAAGGTGGAAAGGAGGGTGCAGAAGAGTAATCATAGCTCAAATGAGAGAGGCTACTATAGAAGTTAAGAAGCAGTTTCTTTGTGTCACGGGTCTTAAGAGTAATTTTTGTTCAATGTCTGTCTTGTGTTGTCATGTTTATTGAATGGATAACCTTGTAATCTGTTCATCAGTTTGGTTGATTGAAGAAATGCTCTCACTTCTAAATCTATCTGTTATGAATTACCACGTCGAGTTTTGATATGAAAAAAAGAAGTCCTTGTATTGGGTCCATTCCTGTCACTCCTTGGGTTACAGCAGTTACATTCTGCAAACTATAGGCTGCTGTATGCCTGTACGCACTGGGTGTGCATTGTTCTGCCATATCAGGTATTTTTCTTCTGCTTTCACCTATCCTTTTTCTTTAATGTTTCCTCTTGTTCTTGCTATTTGATTGCTTTGTGGTTTCTATGAGCATACTTCTTTCATTTCTTATTGTTTTATTTTAGTATACTTACTTAGAATCTTCTCCATCTGTTGAGCAATTTTTGATTCTGCAGTTGGGAACTCAGTCTTGGCTTCTTTGCCATTTTCTCTTTGCTCTCTTGAACAACTTTTTATCCTTCATCAGCTTTAGCCGCTTGAATCTATCCTGATGTAAATGCTTAAAGGCTTTCAACTTCAGTTTTGGTTTATTGCATGTCAAAGACTTATAAACAGCTGGTCACCTGGGCTTTGGTTGTCCTCCTTGACTTCTCCCTCCGCTGCTGGTCTTGTCCATTACAGATCGTTTGCTTTCGTAGGGCACCTCCCCTTTCACGCCCTCTTGCTAGTACTTACGCACCGAGCCTCACGAAATATGCTATCAAGTGTGGTTGTGAAACGGGAGATGGACTTAATGTGTTCTTGTCTTGGCAGCCTGGTGCGTGGAGCTTGGTGTTTGGGTGGTGATCAGCTCTCCTGGTCGACTCTTGGATGTACTGTGGCTTGTTTCAATTAGTTTGGTTATATATATATTTGAATTAGCCTACTATTATATATCTACATATATTTATAGATTCTTTATATGAATATATGTTTTGATATATTATGTTGCTTTTCCTAAATATATATAATTGTGGGTGTGTGTTAGGATTTAGGTGGATAATCGGGTTTGACTTTTGCGGGCAGGGGTTGGCTAATGTATTTGCTGCTTGAGCGTGTTTGGGGTACTAGTGACCAAGTGGTAATAGATTTGTGGGCTATTTATTTTTCCCGTAAGGCCTTGGTTTAGTCTTACGTTCTTGTACTTTGGCTTTTAAGCCACCTATCTATATATTTACTAGTTCAAGACTTATCAACAGCATCTTCTCGTGTAAGTTGTGCTTCCATTTTCTTCTCTAAGATGCTCATTGAGAATCTTATGGGCACACTACATATTGTTTACTGCCTTGTCTAATCAGTCTAATCCTTGACAGTTGTTGATAGACCATATTGTTTCGTGAGAAATTCAAAGATATAATCTACAGAATGTCTGATTTTGTTTCAAGTGTTCACCAGTTGTTCAGGTTCATATAAGTTCTTATTATGCACCTTTTGCTTTCAGTTTAAACTACGTGATTACCTTGCTGACAAGTGGATTGTTATTAGATTGTGGATGTTTCGTCGATGGGTTTTGAAGTCAAGGCTTCTGTGAGCTGAGAACTTCGGAACATCAATCTTAGTTGTACAACGGCAGCCAGAGCTTGGTTGTTTGTAAGGTTTGCTGTATTTTCAGAGCCTTAAAATGAGGGTGTAGACCATTTCAAACATTAGGTAATGCTTTCAGTTTTTTCTGTTCTTGTATAAACATGGAGCATGGGCTCTCTAAATGAGATTTTATGCTACATTATTAGTCTATATTTAATAGGAACCCCACACTCAAAATTTGGCTATTCAATGGCAGGGCAATTGAACTCTGAATAGCTTCAGCTATTGAAAATCACAGATCATGATTGGTACTGCACAGTTGAAGTGTCAATTACAGCTTCAATTTTATCCTTCTTGACACGCCTGTCTTTATCTGGGTTTCTCTAAGTTCTTGTCGAGCCTAGTATGTCCACACATCCATAAGTCTCTATCCTTGCGTCATAGTAATCGCTCAATACTCTACCCTCTTACATCAAAGCAAGGCTTACCACTGAGATAGTAAGACTTGATGATGCATTTATGTCTATTACAATGCAAAGTATCATTACAAAAAACGAGGCTTTTTTGGTTTATAGGAAGACACATATATTCATTATAATGCAACACATCGAGGCAAATTTGTTGTCTCATGTGATAGATGTTATTAATTCTCAAAATCTTTTTATTTTATTTTATTTAAAATGAACATTTTAAATAGGTTTAATGCGGCCCATCATGCCCCATTCAAGGAAGATGGTTGGATGCGGCCCATCATGCTCCATTTGAAATAGGTTTGATGTGGCCTATCATGCCCCATTCTCAAAGTCAACTATGTGGTTGGATGCGGCCCATTTCATCACATATTCATGAAGAAGATGAGACTCATCATGCCCCATTCAGAGAAGGAGGTCGAAAAGGATTCGTTTGTTGTCTTCTCGGATTTGAGGTCGAATTATTCTCAGATGTGACCCTAGTCCCTTGTTAGCCCAAACTAAGATCAAACCATGAATACATATTGAAAGGGAAACGACGGTGTATAGGGGTTGAGCATCGTAGTCCCTTGCTAGTTTATACTCGGTGGTTTGGACACCGTTAGACATGAGTTTCGTTGAAAATACCCCGCTTTCATTATGTATCTTGGACATCTTTGCGAACTTAATACTCCCTCCGGTCATTAAGATTGGATGTTTTACGTTTTGACTCACTAATTAAGAAAGTGGTGGAATGAAATAATTAACGAAATAATGAGTGGTCAGTGCTTTTACCATTTTACTTCCCAACTGCTCTGTACTCTGTATTACCTCATGTACTCCTACTTTCTTTCTCTCTTTTTTTTTTTATAATTTGAACATGAATTATAACACTCTTGTTTGGACCCATTTTCTTCAAATTTTTACTCATATGCATATTGTACTTTGTCACAATGATGGCAATAATTAAAAAAATTATTTTAAAAATTAAAAATGCCAAAAAATCTTACATTGTCGATCAATGCCCAAGACCTAAAACATTCAATATTAATTATCGGAGGGAGTATTGTGCATCTACATTATCATGCGGACACTATTGGGATCTACAGATAGTACCCGCTCAGCTGACTGCCTATACAAGGACATGTTAGTATTCAATTCAATTTACTTGTTCCTTACTTTCTTTTATAAATGTTAGACTTGATTACTTGAATATATTATTATTACTCTAATTAACTAACTAATTCATTTAATGTTACACTTAGGTTTACAAGGATTGGACTTGAACTTTCAGCATGTATTTATCATATTCCCGGCGTATTATGGGTATGTACCTTTACTAACTAGTTCAATTAATGTATTTGAATTTTCTGAAAGAAACTAAACACGTGTCATGACCCAGAGATAAATTGAGCTATGGAAGCTCTGATTAAGAGAGTTTAGAAAGAGATAGAAAAGGGGTTAGAGAAGAAGATAGAGATGAGATAGAGAGAGGGGTAAAGGAGATAGTATATTTATTGGTTCATTACCACTAAGGCTAATATGGGTATATATACACTAATACCCATAACTCATACATCACACATACCCTTGTACATGACATTACCCACCCCTTAAAAAACTTTGACTCAACCAATCACAAGTTGGTGTAGTGGTTATGGGGCTACATCCCATGCCTCGAGGTTCGAAGTTCGAATCCCCGTGAAAACATGGAGACGCTTGTGAGTGGGAGGGTCAACCCCTTCATGGGCCTACAGTAACCCGATCGAGATGTAGAGTGGGCTAAGCCCACTTGAACTGGAAAGGATCTAAAAAAAAAAAACTTTGACTCAAAGCTTATGGTGTAAGACCGAGGTTTTAAGAGGCGTCAACCCTTGTCATCTAGCCTTCTCAGGTCCGTTGTCTTCACTTTCAGCCCGAAAAGAAAGAGTTCTTTTGAAATAGATATGGTTTGAATCACTTATAAATCACTCCGTACATCCTTATTATATCTGATGTGGGACGGGGGTCTTGCACATGTAAAAAATCTTACATTGTCGATCAACGCCCAAGACCTAAAACATTCAATATTAATGACCGAATGGAGTATTGTTCATCTACATTATCCTGCGTACACATTGGAATCTGCATATAGTACCCGCTCGGCTGACTGCCTATGCAAGGACATGTTAGTATTCAATTCAATTTACTTGTTCCTTACTTTCTTTTATAAATGTTAGACTTGATTACTTGAATATATTATTATTACTCTAACTAACTAATTCATTTAATGTTACACTTAGGTTTACAAGGATTGGACTTGAATTTCAGCATGTATTTATCATATTCCCGGCGTATTATGGGTATGCACCTTTACTAACTAGTTCAATTAATTTAACTATTCAATGAGCTGAGTAAACTAATTCATATATTGTATTTGAATTTTCTGAAAGAAATTAAACACATGTCATGCATGACCAAGAGATAAATTGAGCTATGGAAGCTTTGATTAAGAGAGTTTAGGAAGAGATAGAAAATGAGAAGATAGAGAGAAGATAGAGAGAGGGGTAAAGGAGATAGTATATTTATTGGTTCATTACCACTAAGGCTAATATGGGTATATATACACTAATACCCATAACTCATACATCACCCATATCCTTGTACATGAATACATGACATTACTCACCCCTTAAAAAACATTGACTCAAAGCTTATGGTGTAAGACCGAGGTCTTAAGAGGCGTCAACCCATGTCATCTAGCCTTCTCAGGTCCGTTGCCCTCACTTTAAGCCTGAAAAGAAAGAGCTCTTGTGAAATGGATATGGTTTGAATCACTTCGTACATCCTTATTATATCTGATTTGGAACGGGGGTGTTGCACATGTAAACACATAGAGAGTACACAATGAATGAAAATCTGATTCACTCTCATTCTCTCTCTCATATCATCTTTTATTTTCTTCTTTCCGCCATTGTTGATCAGAAATAATGCTCTATTCTTGATCGATTCTTAGTGTTTTCTTCGCATCTATGTTGCCATTGGTTTATGAGTTCATTAGGCATTTTTTGTTTGATGTTGCTTCTGGCTTATGAGCTGCAGTTTCTGTAAGCTATACACCACAAAATTTTAAATTTAAATTGATGTGTGAAGGTTTTTAACCAACTTGTACTGTTTTGATGAATAACTTTATATCTTAAGGATGTGGTTAAAGCATCAAAGGGAAATGGTACATCTTCACCTCCTGCATGGAAATGGTCAAATATCAGTCACAACCACTAAATTTCAGCGCATTAGACAAGTATCGCATATTGTCTCCGTATCTAGGTATTGACTTTTTTATATATTAAGATTGGCGTGGGAGAGGATATTTTTCATTTAAATCAAGATTTGTATGTCGGGAAAGATCAAGTCAAGTAGTGGCTTGAGAAGGAGCAAATAGATCAAACTCATATTGATTTCTACATGCATTAAGCAAGTTGATATTTTAGTCAAATTATTTTTATAGCTTATCCCATAAAGTTAATATGACATAGTGTTGATTAATTTATTGCATCTATATTACATAATTAATGATAGGTATTTGTATGAAAATCGCTTTTCTGAAAAGTATGCATTTTTTTGCCCCACATACATAGCTCATGCGTATAATGTTGAAGTGGAGGAAAATCAACGGTACATGGCAAATTCAATGGGAAAAGAAGGGATGGAAAATCGTATATGGTTTGCACCTTAACATGAAAGGTGCGTTGTTATTATTATTATTTAATTATCTTAAACTATAGTTTCACATATATCTTAATTATAATATTAGTGGTTAACGTTTGAATTTGTTGTAGGTTCCATTGGATGTTGGCTGTTATAAATCCATTTGACAATATTGTATATTGGCTAGATCCAAAAAGAAGGAATATGAGACAAAATTTGAAAGTTATGGTTAAAACGTAAGTCATTTATATATTTTGGATCTTGATTGAATTAGTTACTTATATATTATTATCTACATGTCTAAAATGATGTACTTTTATACTTTTGAATAGGGGTGGGCACAAATCCCGCAAATCCCAATCCCGTTCCGGTTCCGGTGGGATTTATGACAAAATAGCGAATCCCGTCCCGATCCCGTCCCGCAAAAATTATGCGGGACGAAACGTGGGACGATCCTGATGGGATCCCACAAATCCCATCCCGTCCCGCGTATTATAATAATAATAATAATAATAATAATTTTTATAATAATAATAATATTATAAATATTATAATATTATAGAATAATAATAATATATTATTAGTATTATCATTTTGAGAAGATATTATAATTATAACTATAATCATAATCTTCCATTTATAATAATAATAATATTATTATTATTTGAGCAAATATTATTTATAATTATAATAATAATTTTCAATTTATAATAATAATAATATTATTATTATATAATATTATAATATTATATAATAATATTAATATTAATTTATAATAAAATTATTATTATTATATTATATTATTATATTATTATTATATCATATTATATTTTTTTCTTGTAAAGTATAATTATTTTATAATAATAACAATAAAAATAAGTATTATTATTATTATTATTTAATTATAACGTGGCATTATTATTATTATTATTATTATTATTATTATTATTATTATTATTATTATTATTATTATACCCATTTAGAGCTACAAGAGGCAAATAGCTAAATACGATATTCTTCCCAACTATTAATCGATAATGAGACAGTATCCGGTGAATCTCGTCTCAATTCCTTTCCGTCCCGATCTAGTAAGATAATGTAGCCAAATACGTTGAACATTATAATTAATTATACAATCATTGTATGAATTAATAATAGTATTATAATAATAATAATAATAATAATATTATTATTATTATTATTATTGAATAATATAGTTGAGAAGATTACCGTATTCAACATATTATACAAATTAATGAATTATGAAAGCATTTTTCACTTTGCAAATTTATATAATATTTTATTATTTTTATTTGCGGGACAAGGCCCGTCCCGTCCCGAAAAAAAAGTGTCAATCCCGTCCCGTAAAAATTTCGTGAAACAAATCCTGTCTCGGCTCAATCCCGTCCCGTCCCGTCCCGTGCCCACCCCTACTTTTGAATGCTATTTCGATATATCGTCCTCAAGGGGAAAAGACAGACTGGGTTGAAATTTCAGTAAGTTTGGCATTATGTGTGTGTATGCATTCAATTAGTTTCATGATTTTGGTTAATTTGGGTTATTCTTATGAAGTGTCCTGAGCAAAAAAACAATGTGGATTGCGATTATTATATATATCGATACACACGAGAGATTATAGATCAGGAGTGCACCGTTATCTCTACCATGGCAGTGTATATAGTAAATGACAGTCATTTAAATCACACGGGGCTCATCCCTACCACGGAAGTTGTCGTAGCTCATCCCTTCTACAACCAAACTCCCAACAATATGCTCTTCATAAATTTCCTAGTACAAATATATTTGGAACATAGAACAAATAAATTAAGAATGCATAATTTCACATGAAAAATCACTCCGTCTACTTAATCACTCCGAGAAAATTAAAAAGTATTTGTTAGGAACAACAAAAAGTGTATCACTGCGTAAGCTTCGACTTCTTGAACCCTACGGTGTTGAAGACAGCAAGCTACCCGTGACAATGAGAACTAGCTACGTTTCTTGCTCTTTTGCTAAGTAGATTTGTTTTGACTCAGAATCCCCAAGTAGTTCACCCTGAAACCTTCGTCATGGCATGCTTTATGGCACAAGGTACACAAATTTCTTCGGCTCCTATGGTTTTAGACCACATTTACCATGGTCTTAATGAGATTTCAACACATCCAACCTATCCGGGTAGGGTTAATCCTAGCTTTGTGATCCATTTTGTGATTGGATGGTTGTCAGAATATTTTCCTTGCTTATATAGATGTCATGATGATAAAGAGTTCCCCAAGGACTATCCTGTCCTCAAACGTTGTATTGGACTCTAAGCTGAGAATTGGACCACCCACAAAGCCAGACTGATATTGAGACATAACCAGCATGTTCGATAATGAATTATGCCTTTTAGTGATAGGGCTGACTTAGGCCGAATTGATGTCGGATGGCTTTCATACATCGATTTTAAGCGACTGCTTTGTATACGCTCAGCTATATTGCCTATTCGAATGGGACAATGATCAAAGACCTAACCATTGTTGATGAATTGTAGCCTTGTAGGGGAAACTATCTCATTAATATCAATTATCACAAATTCACCATTACTACTTTTACCTTATTCAATTGTCTTTTCATTCAATTTCACTTTGATCTTATTCCATTTGATAGCAATTTGAGTAGACAAGAAAGGTATTCTCTATGTGGGATCGACTCCTTACTCTTCCACTATACTAGTTACTAGCTTACTAGTTGGTTGTTAGTCTGGGCGGTTACTTTTGGCGTTGTGGAAAGCTAACGACATTCCGCACACACCAAATTTTGGCTCTGTTGTTGGGGAGAATTACTTTATTTCTTTTGTAATTATTTATATTGCTAGTGATTCACCTTGGTGGATCTCTCTTTGGTTACTAATCAATCTTTGTTGAGTCTTTGAAAGGTTAGACAAATATGTCTGAAACTGTTGATCCCCCTCTCAAGATGACATTGAGAGACTTGAGGGAACCTGATCTGAATTCGCAAAACCTTGCGATTACATTAGCTGAACTCTCTAAAGGCTCCAAACTAGGATACAAAGCTGATTGGTAATTGATTCTTCTAGTTTTCCACAGGATGATTGGAGATGAGCCAAATAAGCATCTTACTGAATTCGTTAGTGTTTGTGACAAACCCAGACCTCAAGGATTTACTGATGATCAACTCATGTTGAGGTTGTTTCCGTTTACCCTCAAAGATGCAGGGATTGATTGGCTACATTGTCTGCCTACCGGAAGTATTACTACTTGGTTGGAATTGAAGAAAGCTTTTCTACAGAAATACATTCCTGCCACACGTTTGAGTAAAGTAAAGAAGTAATTGACTAGCATATAGAACAACTCCCTAAGGAGAGCCTTTATGGCTACATTGAGAGATTTAGGAGACTCAAGGCAAGTTGCCCACAACATGGATTTATTGAAGCAGATTTAATTCTCTATCTTTATGAGGGGTTGCTTGATCATGAGTGCACTGTCGTCAACGCGACTAGTGGCGGTGATATTCTAGACAAGATGCCGGGAGAAGCTATGCAAATCTTTGATGGGTTAGCAAAAAAAATAAAAAGATGTTTTACCTGCCAATAAAGAAGTAGGATCTTTCACTTCATGATTCTACAAGATGTTCATTAGCTGTTGGTACTTCTCTTGAGTGATAGCCGGTGAAGATGATGCTGTAGCTGCTACTTTCTTGCCCTTTCCCATGACAAAGTTATCCGTTGGATAACCATGAAGTTTCCAACACTTCTCCACTATATGCCCAAGAGATTTGCAGTGTGTGCAAAAAGGTCTTGAACTGCTGTTGGTGGTAGGATTATTAGATGATCCTGGATAACCATGGAGTTTCCAGTACTTCTCTATGGTGTGGCCACCAACTTTGCAATGATCACAATAACTACCTGTGCTCCCACTATTCGGATAGCCATGGATCTTGCAACATTTGTCCATAGCATATCCACTGATCTTGCAATGATCGTAGAAAAGAGACTTCCTAGAACAAAAATTACCTCCTCTAGCTTGAGAAGCAAAAGCGGAGCCATCACTCTCAGTTGAAGAACCTTTACCCATTCCTCGTTGTTGTTCTTCCTAGATCAAAACCTATAGGTTTCATCAATATCTGGTGGTGGATTCATCATCAAAATGTTGCCTCGGACAACATTATAGGCATCTGTAAGGCCCATAAGAAATTGAATCACCTGCTGCTTCTATATCAACCTTGTCACAGAAAGATTCGATGCACAATCACAAGTTTCACCTTCAACTAAAAGCACATATTCATCCCAAAGTCGCTTGAATTTGGTGAAATATACATGAATTCCTAAATTTCCTTGCTCTACTGCGTCAATATCTTTCTAAATTTGATACAATCTAGCCCGATTAGCAGATCCAAAGCGATTTGCCAATTGGCGCCAAACTTGACAAGCAATGCGACAATAAAGGACTAACTCTGCAATATCCTTTTCTACATAATGAACAAGCCAAGCGATTACCATGTGTTTGCACCTGTCCCAATGCTGCCGAAGAAGAGGATCTGTGGTCGGACGTTGACATGAGCTGGTGACAAAGCCGAGTTTCTTCTTGGCCATAAGCGAAAACTCCACAGACCTCCTCCAATGGCTGAAATTGCAACCATCGAGAAGACGCGTGGAGAGAACATAGTTAGGATGATCTAAATGGTGAAGAAATTACAGCTCGTTCATGGGATCAACGATGCCATGCCAATTTCGGATCGCCGGCTGTTGGAATCATTCGCTCGCTCTAATACCATGTCAAAAGATGATACAGAGGACGAAAAACAGAGCTATGAATGGATAACAATGGCGGAAGAAAAGAGGAACCTCAGAGATTGAAGAAGAGAGAACAAGTTGCATTTCTCGATTGTTCTGTTACAAGTTTCCCGCCTCCCTATTTATAGAGGGATAGGTCGGTTACAAGAGTGATGATCGACTACACATGAGGTCCACACTCCTGTACAACCTCACTCTAATACACAACTGATTGAGCTGATCATGATTTAACAATATGCATAAATCGAAGATGGATAGATCGATGTGTTCCAATAAAGTAGATCAAAGATACATTTATGGATTTATGCTTTGAATTCTTCAATAGTTTCTGCCCACTTCCTCAGATGTATGCTCGCTTTGTCAGCCTGCAGTCAAAGTTCATCCCAACCCCAAATTTCAGAACGTAATTGGTAATTATTTGCTATATATATTTTAATTGGTAATTACTTTGAAGTATAACACAAAATTATTTGGGGTATAGTTTTGCTTTAAAAAAAATTTAAAATTTATATTTGTGTTTCATGCACATATATATATTTACATGTTTATAAAAACAATTTATAAAGTTACATGCATGTTTTAAAAATATATATAATTAAAAAATGATTATTTTAGTTTATATATTTAAAACATAATTTTTTTTATAATAAAAATTTATAAACATATAAATATAATATATTAATTTTACAAAATACAAATATATTTTTATTCTTTTTTAAAATAATCTTAGACCCTAAATGAATTTGTGGTGCACATGCAAAGTGGATGGTGTATTACAATCCGGACGAATTAATTATAATTGTTGATTTAAAAAATTGATTTAATTAGCATAGGCCGGCCGGGGGATAAAATGAAAGGAAGTATAGTAAAATGACCTCTTTGTCCCAATCACATCGAATAGTGATGAAGCATAGTATGATGGTCTGAATGGCTGTTCCCCCAAATATCATTCCCGCCCAAATTCCCTGCATTTCAATTCATGATTCCATATATATATAGTACAAATTATTATGCATATATAATTAATTAATTAATTTGATAAACCACACAATTCAATTCAATTAAATTAAATAATATATAAAAAGAGAGAAAATTAATGAATTATACCATAACTCCTAGATGAAATCCCCATCCCATGAGGAATCCAAGAGGAACCCCTAACAGATAGTAACAGCCCAGGTTTATGTAGGCCACTGATGACTGCCAGCCTGATCCCACTGCCACTCCTGTACATAAGACGACAGTTAATTATATATGGGTGGCGAGAGAGAGAGAGAGAGATAGGGGTTGGTTGGTTTTAGATCGAATGGAAATCAGGTAATGAATTAGGTACGGTACCAGAAAGGACAGGTTGGACGCTGTTGAAGAGAATAGTGAAGGCGAGGAGGAGGGAGAGCTTATTGACGGCTTCAATAACAGGCTGGCTGGTGGAGAATATGTACGCCAACTTGTCATGAGATATTACGACGAGTAGACAGAAGAAGAGACCTATCATCACCGACGTCATCACCGCCACCACTGTCGCAAACTTTGCCCCCTTTCCGTTCCCTGCCCCTAGTTCATTCGCCACCCTCACTCTGCATTTTTTCCATCAATACTACGTATATAATTTACATATATACAAATATATATATATTTAATTAAAGAACATTATACACACAAATACACAATGCATGCCAGACTGCAGCTCAGGCGACGGACCCTTGAGCTTCCGTCGCCTGAGTTCGCTTCCGGTGATAAACTTATAAATATAATATGAGTTATTAGTAATAACTCATAACTCATAAACATCCAAGTATATAATGTTATAGTCAATAAATTTGTAATATTATAATCATATTGTTGTAAAATGTTAAGTTATAATGTCATAAGTTACATGAATCTTAACAGAAATGGAATAATCATATCAAATATATAAATATAACATATGGTTTAATATAACACTGGTTAGTATGGTTTTATAAAAAAAAAACCATTACCTAATTAATGTTATACTAGTATTTTTATAAAGTTAAAACCCCAGTATAACATTAATTAGGTAATTTTTTTTTTTATAAAACCATACTAACTAGTTCTATATTAAATCATATTTATATATTTATATATTTTATATGATTATTCCATTTCTGTTAAGATTCATGTAGATTGTGTATGGTATGTGTGCATGTTTTGTATGTTTGGTACAAGTATCTCATATGTGGTAAATACAGCCTGTTCCAAAAACTGCTTGGCGGATGCTCGGAAGTTAGATAGGGTCAAGGGTCTAGGCGCATTGTGCAGGGTCTAGGCGGATTTACTATTTTGAGATGTATTTTTAATCCTAGGTTATATTCAATACGTATATAAAATAATAAAGTTTAATTCATAACATATATAAACATATAAACTTTAATTAATAGTCTAGGCGTTAACAACGGGAGTTAGGTCGCGAGTTAGATGACTATTGGAGTGAGGGATCAAGAGTAAGAGAGAGTGTAGAGGTTGCAAACTTTGACAGAGATTGACATGTGGGGGTTTTAGGAGTTAAAACCTCAAAATTGTTTTTTTCACTAACTTGCTAGAGAACGCTACCCACACCGGCGAGCACAACCAGAGGCGAACGCTGAGACCGTCGGGGATCAACCCGAGCAAGGCACGACCGACCAAAGCCTGTAAACGCCGAATCGGCAATGGATCGGAGACACCCACCAAGAAGGAGAAACCGAGCCTGATTTTGACAAGGATGTGGTTAAAAGGGGATCTAAAAGTCAGAATTCCATTGAGTGGTTTCTAGGCGATGGAGCACTGTGAAAGGCGCAAGAACACCGTGGATTTGAGCCAGGACCACCGAGAAGAAGATCCGGTTTGAGATTGGGGATAGGCTAGAGAAGGTTGATCGAAATTTGGGTTAGACAATTTCTAGAGAGAGGGGCTCCTCCCTCTCTCTAGAAATAGGGTTTTTATGTGTCTATTGTTTCTTTTTCCTAACCACCGTGTGTCTTCTTTTTCCATATACTCATGTTTTTTTTAGAACAATGATACAGGAGTAGCAAGATCATTCAAAATGTATTTTTTTTAAAACAATTTATTTTCAGGCGACGAATATAACATAAAGTGGTCGGTTGAATGAAAAAAAAATCAGGTTTTATCTAAGGCGAAGGATAATAGTATTCAGATGACGGACATAATTCGTCACTTGAATGCTAATGTGCGGGCTCGAGAAGCCCTAAAGGTCCGACAATGTTCTCAAATGACGAATGCTTTTTTGGTCGCCCAAGACTCATCAGACGAGGAACATCATTATTACCGTTGCCTAAATTATCTAGGGATGACTTCAATACGATCGACGACACTTCAGGTGATGGTCGCCTAAGATGACTTTATGCAAGATGGTAACTGAATAAGACCAAAGAGCTCTCTCCTCTCTCTAGTTTTCTAGAGAGAGGGAGACACCCTCACCCCCAAATCACCCCAACCAATATCACCCGACCACCATACCATCAGTATCAAAACTACCACAACATCACCGCCATCAATATCATCACCACCACCCATAACATTAACCAACATAGATTTTTGGGGAACCAAACGAGGATTATTCTCAACCCCACTTTTGGACACCAACAGTCCAACACCTCTAACTTAAATGGCGTAACCCACCTCAACCAACGGCGTAACCTGCCTCAATCAATGGTGCAACCCGCCTTAACCAACAACTCAATCTACGGTGCAACCTGCCTTAACCAACGGTGCAACCCGTTTAAACTCCAAGTGAAACCCAACTTTTCTGTATCTCAAACTCATAATCAAATCGAAATTAAAATTAAGCGAAAACCCAAACTGGAGGGCTTCAATGCCCTGCATCTCCTCCAAAACCTCTCTATCTCCCTCTTTCTCTTTTGAAACCCTCGTCCGCCCTTCGAGGACTATCTCCCTTTCGACCTTACCCCACCCTAGTGGGATCATTCTTAGGAAGCCATACCTGACACTGGTTACACTCTACCATCAGCGGTCCCCTGCCTTTCCTTGGTCTTTCGGTGGTCCTCCATCGGCGGCTAGCGAGGTCCCTGGTTTCAATCCCCTGCAAATCTGAGGCTTTGAGGATTTGCAGAGACCTAGGGTTTTCGATTTGAGCAACTTTAGTTTCGAAAAATCACTCCCGGGACCAATCGGTAGTCTATACCTCCTTTTCTATCTGCTTCGATCAACCCTCGTCTTGTCCCCCCCCCCCCCCCCCCAACCCCATATCCCCAACCCTGAAAATCTGAAATCGGTCTTGGAGTTGAGGTACTTCTTCATCGTCTCCCCCATTTTCGGGCCAGATCTGTCCTCGTCGTTGGTCGATTCGGAAGGTCGAAGTCTCGGGGAAAAAAATCCTCTATTCGTGTGTGATCTTTGTGAGCTTTACACAACCGGGCGCTTGCGGCCCAAGTTTTCACAATTGCCTCTTAATTCGTTGGGCCCAAATCAATTAACTACTATCAACTTAAAAAAAACGGAATGTATATATTTATTTTTTATATATACATTCAAGCACCAACAACCTCACTTAGAGACTCATTCTCTCTTCTCTCTCTAGTTTCTAGAGAGAGAGGGGTCGGAAAATCCCTTCGGGGCGCAAAACATCCGGTCGATTGTTGGTTGTGGTGTTTCGCCGCCGCCCCCTGTGCTCCGATGTAGCACTTGGAGACGTGCTGCACTACCTTGCTCCAATCGCCGACATCTAACCCTCTGTTCAGGAGCACAAAATCTCCGTTAAGGAGCACGAAACCTTATTCTCCCAAACCCTTCTCAATCGAACAAATCGTTCTTTCGCTTTAGGGCTTTTACTGGTCCTTGGTTGAAGAGCTCGTATTCCCTTTCGTTCTTAATGAATTTGAACCAATCTGCTTGTATTTCCAGATCTAGGGTTTGTTTCTCCCCAAATCCGCCTCCGGTAATCGGATTTTGCACCTCCTCTAGCGGATTCTTTCGGTCTGGGGGTCCCCGTCAGCGTTGGTAGTGGTTTGCCTCGTCACCTTCTTCCCTGGCTGGACGAGTTCGTTGTTGTCCTGGATTTGTCCCATCTCCTTCTCGCTGGCGTGCTGCGCTCGCTGCTTTTTCGCTGTTTGCGACACTTCCTCTCGCTGTGGTCCACCTTTGGCTGGGTTGCGGTTTGGTGGGGCTTCCTCGCCGCTGCTCTTCCGGCCTACCTTCACCCCCTTCTCCCCAGTCGCTCGCCCTTCACCTCCGGCCTACCTCCCTCTAGCTCATCCCTCACCGGCATTGATGGTCCCTTCGCTCCATGTTTCTTTCTTAGGCGTGGGTGTCCTTTGGGCCCGCTTGGTGGCCCGGGGTGGTGGGTTTGGGCCCAACTTTTGTTCTTTGGGCCCAAAGTTGGCCCTTTTTAAAAAAAAACTCATAAATTAAAATTCTAATGTTAAATATTAAATTATTATAAATGTAATGAATAAATCCCAGGTGGGTTTTTCCCGCTTGGGCCTCCGGTGCGTTCGATTCAGACGACGGGTAGCTCTGTGTGTGGTGTGACTGGTCCTCCTTTTTTGGAAGGTTGTTTCCATGGAGGTTCTTCTTCACTGCCCACAGGTGCGCATCCTGATGTGCCGCTGGCCTGCGGTGCTACTTCCGAGGAGTGCTTGGCTTCGTCTTTCGTCTACGTCTCCATTTCATTTAGGTCTGGTTGTTTCTTGTTTCGCATTTGTAGAGTGTTGTTGCTTGTATCTGCACCATCTTTGTATGTTCTGTTTGTTTAGACGGTTTACCGTCTGCTGACTTGTCGGCCTTCGAGGTTCAGTTTTTTCTGACCTCGAATTTTTACCTTATCAAAAAAAAAACCAACAACCTCACTTATTTTTTATGATTTCTATACACATTCGTTATATATATATATATATATATATATATAATCATACTTTTTTGCCGACTTATATCATCTCTCTTGACTCGCTCGCTTGTACCTTTTTACCTGTTTTCTTTGATCCTGTGTTTTTGTCCAGTTGAGAGGAGTCGTTTTCTTGGGTGTGGCTCCGTTTAGTTTCTGGATGAAGTTGCAGTCTCGGGCGCCCTGTTGTTCGTGTTGACCATGGAAGCGTTCGTGATTCTCGAAGATTTCTCATCTTGGGGGGGGGTCGTTGTTCCACATTTCCCCGGGAGACGTCCTTTCCGCTATTGGGTTTCTGCCTCTGTCTCCCTGGCGTCGAGACGTCGTGTTTGTCCTTCGGCTCTCCCATATTTTCGGCATTCGCAGCCTTCACTCGGTGTCCTAAGTCTCCCTTTCCGCTGACCTTCTTCGCTTTGATCTTTGTATTTGAGTTGTTTTGTTGTTTTATGTTTTTTTTGGTTGTATCATGATGATGTAGACCGAAAGTTAGATTTAAAAATAAATAAAAAGGAAAATGAAATGATGAAAGGGGTGGAGATGAACCCATAGCCACATGTTAATGTTAGGCAGAAGAAAGCATGGAATCCAAATGAATGTGTTCATGTATGGTACGTAAATTAATTAAGAGGCCCAGAAACATGAATTGGCTGGATCAGCATTTTGTTCACTAGTACGTACGTGTGAAGAAAAATCGATATTCTCCTCTGCTATGAGTTGAATTAAGTGTGACCAAATATAAAACAACAAAAAAGAAGAAAGGAGAGGTGATGCAGTGCAGTGCAGTGCAGTAGGTAAAATTAAATTAAAATAAAATTCGGGAAATGAAGGAAGGCAAACCCTTACCCGGCCCCGGCGAAGAAAGCGAAAGGTATCATCATCTCCCACCCATTGATTGCCATGCTGCCAAAACCATTTATTTCCATTCATTACATATCAATATCATCCATCAATTTATCCATGCATTTGACTATTTATTGACTTAAAAAATACTCTTTCCGTTCATTAATAAGTGTCGTTTAACTTTTTAACACGTTTTTTAATGAACTAAAAACTATATAAAATATTAAGTTTTTCTATTAATTTTTTAAAATAATTTTAAACTTATAACTAATATTTATAAAATTATAAAAAAAAATTAATTTAAAATTTTATATTTTATATAATTTTTAACTCTTAAAAAAACGTGTCAAAAAGTCAAATGTCAATTATTTAAAAACAGAGGTAGTATATATAGGTGTCCATTAACTATATTTTTCCAGTAAAAATTAATTAATGTAATCTGATGCATAACTATATATATAATTGACGAAAACTTCAATATATATGTGAATATCAAACCCATAAAAAAATAATAATATAATAAGATTATTAGATCTGACGTCTCAGTACGTACGTAAAAGTAGACAAATTCAAACAAACAACACTTGAAGATATACTTCAATACTTCATCCACGTCCCTTAGACTCTACTCAGTAGTAAACACATTCCATCAATTTCCAATTTTTGTTAAGGTTTTTCAATCACCACTTTCATTTTAATTTGTATTCACTCTAGAAAAGACAACAACATAATGGATAAGGAACAGTTTTTTCTTGATAATATACCAGCTATAAAAATAATGATTATTTAACTTGCCCAAACACTATGCATCCATTCTACATTTGGATATGTACTCTCCTAGAAAATCATCTATAACTTTTTTTTTTTTTTTTAAAAAAAAGATAAATTATAGTAATAAAATAACATAGATGAGTGAGAATGGTCAATAATATATAATAGAATATGAATATGATAAGATAGTGTATATATAGTGTATACAAATAGCTAGCTGCACTATCAATAATCAGAGCGAGGAATAAAGAGAGGATGGCTGCAGAGAATATGAATATTACCATACAGACAAGGCATCCAATGCTATCTCTGCATTCTTCAGGTTCCCTGTCATTAATATCAGAATCCTGTAGTACCAATTCTCCAAGCTGCATACATCCATTTTAATCATATATTTAGTTTCCAATTTTAATCCAAAATATGTTAAACATTGTAACCTTCATTAATAATTTTATAATTTATGTTATATGTTCCTAATTTTAATCAACAAATACCAAAAGTTAAAAGTTTAAGTCAATGTGTAAGAGCTAAACCAAAGCATGACGCCGGAGGCGACAGAGAGCTTAACAAACTCCCACAAGCCGGAGAAGGCTTCGAAGGAGAGGCCGGGCCAGGTGAGGGGGCAGCCACCCAACACGGTGTACCCAAGAAGCCCGATGACCAGCACCCACCACGCGAAGTTCAAGGTCACGGCGGTTCCGATGAGGCCCAACTGCAACTGACTCACAAGGAGCCAGCTGACGAGGACGTGGACGACAAGGCTGACGAGGGCGACCCAGGCAATGGCGGCATTCTTCAGCTGGCACTGCAGGAACCTCTGCAGAGGGAACTGCAGGGCGAAGCTGAAGTGCAGTGGGATCATCCACCGCGCCACCTCCCCCGACAGCTCCGCCACCTCAGCAGGCTGGCCCATCAGCTTCAGGAGAGGCGACGCGCAGAGGTACAGCGGCAGCAGCAGCACGCAGCAGGCTGTTAGAACTATCCATGACCTCTGCATGTATATCCCCATCATGTGGTATTTCTTTGCCCCGTATGCCTGCCCGCACAGTGTCTCTAGCGCGCTCGCCATTCCTAGCTGTATTTATTAAATTAAGGGTTTTGTTATTAAAATTTTATTTCTAGTTCTGTGCCTGGTATGAATAAAAATGATTACCAGGAGGCCGAAGTCGAAGCCAACGATGACGTTGTTGACGATAGACATGGCGGCGAGCTCGAGGTCACCAAGGTGGCCAGCGAAGGCTTGGGTGATGACGAGCATGGAGTAGGAGGCGATCCGGCTGAAGATGGAGGGGCCAACTATGTGCCATAGCTTCTTTGATTCCACCCATGCTTTCCTTGCAAGGCCCTCATCTCCATCATCTTCCTCCTCTAGTTCTTGTTGATGGTTGGTGGGTGTAGTTTGTAAATCCTTTATACGTCGGTCTTGGTTGTGAAGGGTTTCTAACAAGGAAGCTTTAGCTTCGTCATTCCTGGCGTAACTGCCCATTTTGCTCTTTCCCAAATTCTAGAGATTTCAAGAAGCTAGATCCAGGAAAAGAAAGGGCAATTGCTCAAGGCTGCACAAGATTGGGCCTTTTTATATAGGTTTTATATAAACCAGGGTAAGTCCGTGTCTTAGACACGGGTATTTTAATATTTGGTTAAATTTTTTTATATTTTACAATATAATAATAATATAAGTAATTTAGAGAGTATAGTGGTAGGGATATGTTAAAAAATACGCAAAAGAATTTAATAATCTATAAAGACGATGAAATAATAAAAACGAAAATAATGGTTCGTTAGAAATTTATTTATAAATCCTTAACTGAATAATTTCTAAACAATAATATGAAGAAAAGTATTATCAAGATGGCAATTGATTATACACATATAATAAACTTTATTAGATAGCTAAAGTTTTTTTAAAAAGGTTAATAATAGTGGTTATATTAAAAAACTATTTATTTTATAATAAAATATATCATATATTTTTTTCTTTAATTATATCATTTTCTCTTATTTTATTAATAAACTAAATAGCTTTATAGTGTGAAATTAATTTAATTTCATGAATATTTAAAAATGTTTTAGTGGGGTGGTTAGTGAACTTAGTGGGGTAGTTAGTAGTGATGTGGCGGTTACCATGAAGATGTGGCAAAAATTAACCAAGT
The DNA here is from genome assembly GCA_037127255.1 of Persicaria tinctoria. NCBI lineage: Eukaryota > Viridiplantae > Streptophyta > Magnoliopsida > Caryophyllales > Polygonaceae > Persicaria > Persicaria tinctoria. The sequence continues at coordinate 21,205,234 of JBANSL010000004.1, read as the reverse complement.
GGATGAAAATTAGTGGTCCACTTGGAGATAGAAAAAAGAGTGGGAGATGTGGAATCCTTCCTATGATGACACGTGAAATGGAGCCTCCTCGTGAAGCCACGTAGGCGGGAGATGCTTCTGTTTTTAGTATTAGTATAGATAAATAAATAATAAACGATTTTTCTATCCTACGTCTCATTATTTAAAATAGTTTAGCCAAATTTTAAACTAAATTATTAGGATTCACTTGTTTTTTTATATGGATTTTTTACTTATTATTCTTTACGAAAAGGTATATAATAGAAATCCCGATAAATAAAAATCCACAAGTTTGTATGTAGAAAACACAAATAATATTTAGTGAATTAATTTTTTCTTTTAAGTTTAAGTAGCATGTCATTCGTATCGGACTCAAACGAGGTAGGTCATTGATAGAGAAAAATGTAGTTGTTCGAGTTGGGGTATGTAAGTGATGGAAGAGTACGTACTATAAATGTTTTGCAATCACATTTCTAAGACCCCAATTCCATTTGAGATTTACTACTAGTTGGTGTGAATAAAATTATTGAAATTATAAGATTTTGGTTGTTTGTAGTTTGGTGTGTTTTGATTGGTGATGTTGAGAGGAGAACATGCAAGCAAACTACAGTTAAAGTGCTAAGCTCATCGATGACGTCGTGGGATGGACGGAAATGAAGGTTAAAGAAATTTGGGAAAAAAAAATTTATTCAGAGCAATTCTGGCCACAGCCCCGTGGATAGTGTGTGACCGCGGATTATTGCTCATACATTTCATAATTGTTTTTTATTAGAAAAAAATTCGAGGCCAGATATACTTGAAATTCGAAGGTCGACAAACAAAAACCGTCATAATAAAACAAAAATACAACGAAGGTGTAAGATACAGATAAAAGAGCTCTACAAAGCGAAACTAAGCCAAACTAAACTGAAAGAGATGCGGACTTAGACGACGAACGAAGTCAAGCGCTACCCAAAAGCAACACCGTAGGTCAGCATTACATTTGGACACACCTGTGGGCAGTGAAGACGAACCTCCAAGGAAATAGCCTTTCGGGAAAAGAAGACGCCTCAATACACACTACCATGACCCTAGCCTGTCCCGACTCCGAAGAGCTAGAACCCCATCAACCAAGTAGAAAGACCAATCCCCCAAAACGCAGAGCAACACACCACCTGAATTTCGACTGGATGTCACTCGATATCGACCAGATTGGGTCAATATCAACTCCTTCCTTTCTTCCACTCGATGCCTTGGTTGATTCTTGGTGATGTCCACTCGATGTCGAGTAGGTGGCCGGACTCGATATTGACTTCTCTTCTTCAGGTCGAAATGATTTCTTTGCTTCTGCTCGATTTCTGGTGTTCAGCTCCCGCTCGATATCGAGTTCTATGGGTCGATTTCGAGTGCCTTTGGCATCTTTCTTCCTCTTCTTCGAATTGCTCGTAAAATATCTCGATTTTTGTGAAATTAAACAAAAACTTGTGTAGATCTCCATAATTGACAAATAAGCATAAACTACACAAATTCTATACTATTCTAAACCCGAAATATAAAATGTGAACCGAAATCGATATAAAAGTTAATGCAAAACATGAAAAATTAAGCGCACATCAGCGGGCGGGGGGATAGGGACCTGGAGAAACCGATGAGGGAAAGCCAAGCACCATCAAAGGCGGTGTCGGATCAGGCTGGAATTCGAAGGAGCTTGAGGACGGGAGAATGGGGTTCCGAAGAACTCGCTCAGACAAAGAGATAAAGAGGGCGGGCGCCTGGGAATCATCCAGAGAGCCAGAGAACACTAAGGGGGTTGACAGAAAACAGACCAATTCAGGCGGAAAACAACCATTGCAAAAAGCCCCAAATTGATTAGGGATTTCAGGGATAAATTCTCCCTAAAAAATGACCAAAGCGAGGTGTAGTGCGAGGGAGATCCAGACAAGCCGAGGCAGACCGAATCGTCGACACATGGGGGGTGCTACGCAGGGGCGGAGGCAGGATTCCGTCGAGGGAGGGGCTGAAAAAAAATTTACGGGTTCAAGATTTTTTTTTTACAGGATTCCTCTTTGTACAGATAGAGAAATAATACACCACTTGTGCTACTTCTTTATACTTCAATGACTGCACTATGTAACAAGTAAAAAGATAAAACAAGTTGAGGGGGGATTGGAGAATCGAACCCTCAACCTTCTTTATCCTAGTACCGGCTCCCACCACTTGTGCTACCACGTACTTCTTGTATACAACACCTCTTTTATTGTATTTATATATATATATATATATATATATATATATATATATATATATATATATATATATATATATATATATATATATATATATATTAAATTTTATATTTTTCCGGGGGGGCTCGAGCCACCGAATGCCCCCCCTCCCTCCGCCCCTGGTGCTACGTCAAGAATAGGCGTCGATGCACGAGAAAGAGACCAACCACGCAAAGCGGGGGCAGACCCAAAGCCTTGAATCGGCGGAGTTGGCTTTTAACCTCCAAAGATGGGTTATAGGCCTCCAAAGAGGGGTTTATTCGACCTCCAAAGAGAAGTTATTTGGCCTCCGAGGAGGTTGTCGGAGGTTGACCCCAAACAAGGGTTTTTTTCCTTTCCGACAAGGGGAAAATTCAAAACATTTTTTTAAGGGTTGAATTACGGTCATACACTTCATAAGGTTTCACACTGTATTTTTTTTAATGGAAAGCAATTAGTATGAACTAAACGTGATTAGTCTATCTTAGGACATACTTTCAGATGAGAACTTGTCGCTATGGATCTGTGATAGGGTTAATAGTAGAAGATGTATGGTCTAAGAAGACCAATCTACCCGTTACACTGTTAACTTTCCTATACATGTGATGAATATGGATTGTCTGGATGCAGAAAAGATCCATCAAGAAGTCAGAGATGATCATTTCGACTTCCCGAGGACATTTTCAAATGCTCTTTAGTGCATTAATGATGCAAAGATTGTCACATTCTATTTCAATGTTCTGAATATTTAGTTCTTTGGCTCTACGAATTCCGGCTCTCAAAGCAGTGGCTTGATGACCGAGCATGATAGGATACCAGCACTCTCCATGGAGACACGTTTTGCTTTGTGATCCCTGATTACAAAGTCGATTGAAGAGTTTTCGGGGTTCTGAAAGGATCTGTCAAAATTTAGCTTGAAACCTAATCTTTTCTGTTTTTCCCATTTAATTCTTTTTTCTTTCAGTTTTTACCACCAGATAATTTGTTAAGATGTTTCAGAGTTGTCTTATATATGTATGTCTCATCATCTTCACTGGTAGCTATGTTCCAACTGAGAATTTATTGTTTGATGAATTCTACGATATTGTTAGTTGTGATGACCTCGTTTTTAAAGACTATTTGATTCCTAAAGTACAAAATACTCCACCAAATGGTTGCCATTATACATGTTATTTTAATGCCAATAGTTTGCTTAAGCATTTTAATGATGGAATATTCATCTCTGACATTTCCATCCCATTTAATTTGTCAATGGCTTCAAAAAAAATTTCATCTATTTGATGGATAATATTTTTGAGGAAGTTGCAGTCCGTGAATAGATATGGAAGAACTCTTCTTTGTGGTGTTTACAAAACTCGCATTGCATAAGAACTGCAATATTAATTCTTCGTTCTTCCAATTTTTCTTTTATTGGAGTTCCTCCTTGAGAGGCTCTCCACAAGAAATGCTTGATTCTGGGAGTGCAATCTAGATTCCAAATCCAATTGAGGTCATATTTAGAGTGACCTTTTATTTTATGGAGAAGATTGTCAGATGATTTTATAGAGAATCGTCCATCTGGGCTTGGTCTCCTGTAGAGTCTATCAGTGATCTCCTTGGTTGAGATTGGATTATTTGTTATTTTTATCAAGTGTTCTTGATCTATAGGTGGTTTCCTAGCTCTTTATTAATCTTCTCTGTATCCCATTTCACCGGCCACCTATAAAATATCAACTTTTTTTTATTAATTTGTTTTATATAATATTAGTACTTATTAAGGACCCTATGATGTGGTGAATTCTTTCAAGAACTATGACCCCCTTCCAATCAAAAATACATGTAATATATATGTTATATATTTATGTCAGTATTTTCGATTTAATATATTATATGCTCCAATCCGATACTCGAACAAAAAATTCTGAATGTTTTTAGATTGAACCTATGCATAAATTACTTCGTCTGCCATTGTTGGAGAAGCAAGTGTCCTGTTTGTCCTCTTTGGTTGTAGAACAAATGTTCATTGTTACTTGATGTATTTAAAGTGCATGTGTAGATTGAAAAATTATTGTCCCCAAACATTGTCCTCTTTGGTTGTCATGAACAAATGTTCATTGTTACTTGATGTATTTAAAGTGCATGTGTAGAATTATTGTCCTCAAACATTGTCTTAGAAGGACAAAATTGCCTAATAATGGAACGTGAATCTCTCCTCGTGTACATATGAAAAGAAACTCTTTTTAACCACAGTTTGAAAAGACAATGATTGTTTATTAAACGAGATATACATTTTTTTATTTCCAAAGGGTAAGAAAATGATATGAGAAGTAATATTGATATTTATCTATATTATTTTCCATAGGAAAGCATATTATTTTCTTTCTTTCTTTATAGATCTTTTGTATGGTAAGATTATTGTAATTTTGATTATTTATATATGCACAAAATTTAGGAAGAAAAAAGTATCTTCTTCCATAAAAGAAACTAGAGAAAACTTAGAGAATAAAATAGATCAATTATATTCGATCGAACAAGCGGATGACACGATCAGGTGTGTCATGGATCATTGATATAACCTACGATTTATAACAAGTTGTCACTTGGTCGTCAGGTGTGGTAAGCAATATTATTAAAGTGTCTCTTACACAAACTAGTTTTCCAACCTGTTATCACTGGATGTGTTTGCTACTATAAAAGTTCGACCCCTATGAGTGAAGGTAGTTGAAACCCTAGCTAGATGCAACTGAGTCAAAAGGTGATCAATCTAGACAAAAACATGCAACATAATAATAACAATATAAGCACAAAGGAAATGAGATAATAAGATAGAAAGTGTTGACTCCACCTTGATCAAGACAAAACTTTGTTATATAATTTTATGTGTTTGATGAAAGTCAAAACCTATTCCATATTGTGTTAAGTATTTTGGACTTTTTTATTATTATTATTATGTTGGGCCTTTTTGTATTGTTATTTGAACTAACCTGTAGGGTTGGCCCAATTCAATTTATCATCATCGGTTGCTGCTTCTAGAAGAAGATAGGATTGACAAAGAAGATCCTGATGCGGGACCATCCAAGACACCATCCAAGACACTTTCGGACACATCTGTACTTGGGGATGGACATATGATTCGAGCTCGTGAGAATGATGTCATCCTCAAGAGGAAGAAGAAGGCTCCACCATGGGAGAAGGTTCAAAGGTGCAAGCTTGGTTAATGGCGTTTTAGATTCGTTCAGCACATTTGACAGCTTTTCGACGTCTCAGTAAAATGAGTCGTACGGAGTCAATATTAATCGGATTGGATCGTGTCATATCTTGTCGGAACGAGGACGAAGAGATCTACAACTTTTATGTTGAAGGTTTTTCTAGATTCGACCTTGAGATGAGCCGAAAATCAACATCTTGGAGCTGTCACTGTTTTTAGACGGAAATTACTAAGGCCATGTTTATCAAGGGATACTATGAGTATTAGGAATACTATTATTTTATTATTCTCTTTCCGCCACATCATCCTAGTATCTCATTCCCACTTTCTCCACTTTATCAATAACATCTCTAGTATCCTAAAACACATCCTTTTCTACCAATTTCATTTACAATTATACCCCTCTCCTATAATTATTTTCATCATTTTCCACCAAATCAATTTACAATTATACCCCTCTCCTAATTGACTACGACATTGTATCCGAATTATTATTATTGAAAAAAATTACAAATATTGTTTTGGGTATTACTGTATTACATATAAGTGTATTCAAACAAAAAAAATTTAAAAAAATTGGTCAAATATATTCAAAATTGATGTCTATGTGTTGAGAAAAATAAATCTAGTATTTTGGTAATTTTTTTAATTTTTTAATTTTACATTTTCATTGTCGAAAATTGAATTTTGTTGTTATAAAAAAACAACTCGCATATTCAATCTGAGCCGCCCATTGTAACACATCATAGTCGTCCGTTGTGCACCCTCTCTCGAGCTGACACGTGCTCTCTGTTGAATTCAGAATGTTGAGGCCATCATCCCACTAAAACGCAACACTAATTACATATTTTCCAGTAAACTACGTCGTTTTGATACAAGCTTTTCGTAAAAAAAATTACATCTGACACAACAATTATTACACCCGATACTTGAGAGGATACTAGTTCTAGTATCGTTTTCGTCCGATACTTGATACTGTTTCAATTTTTTATTCTTTTTGGCCAAGTACCGATACTCCATTTCAACCGTTAAACTTGCCCTAAGTGTTGGAACTTTATTTGTTACTATTTTTAGAGACCTTCTTTACTTATGTTATTTTAGGTAATTTAGGGATTTATTTTAATTTCTCTTTAATTATTATTTCTATCTAAAATCAGCCCTTAGGGTTAAAAGTAGACGGCTGATCCTTCAATTATAACACAAGACGTCTTCCATTATGAATGAAAATCTCAGTTTGTGTTGAAACAAATGAGTGAAAGTCAATCGATTTGAAGCGTGGCTCATCGATTGCAACTACTGGTACTGGTTTAGCTTGGTTTGCTTTGTGTTCATCAACTTCGCAAGACTTGGTGATCCTAGTATCCACGAGCCCCCTCCTTGTGCCTCCAAGTTTTCCGCTTGGTTGTGTAGGGTTGTAGAGGAGGGTTATATAGTCATTGGTATTGGTTCCTACCCTCTGAGGAGGCCTGGGGTCTTTATCTTGTTCTATATAGATCAACTCAGTCCATATCGGTCTTTGGTCTTATAAATTTCGAGTCTTTATTCACATTTGTCGAGTCTTTCTTTCTTTCTTGTTAAGTCGATATCGAGTCAATCCTGTTCTTGAGAGTCTTGCTTCGTTCTTGCCTTTTCTTGGTCGATTCTTGATCTTCTTGGTCGAGTTTCTTTGAGTCTTGTTGTGTCTTTATTATTTCTTGCTTCCGTTCTTGTTATTCTTGTTTGATTGTCGAAGATCGGGCCATCCTGCGACTAACCCCGTACCTTGGTTTGCTCGTGTGGATGCCTTTGCAGAATCATATGCGACCTTGTATTCGAGGACGAATCTTTTTCAAGAAAGAGAGATTGATGCGGGACCGTCCAAGACACCATCCAAGACACATTCGGACACATATGTACTTGGGGATGGACCTATGATTCGAGCTCGTGAGAATGATGTCATCCTCAAGAAGAAGAAGACTTCACTATGGGAGAAGGTCTAAAGGTGCAAGCTTGGTTAATGACGTTTTATATTCGTTCAGCACATTTGACAGCTTTTCAACGTCGCAGTAAAATGAGTCGTACGGAGTCAATATTAATCGGATTGGATCATGTCATACCTTATCGGAACGAGGACGAAGACATATACAACTTTGCTGTTGAAGGTTTTTCTAGATTCGACCTCGAGATTGGCCGAAAATCAACATCTTGGAGTTGTCACTGTTTTTAGACGGAAATTACTAAGTGTTGGAACTTTATTTGTTACTATTTTTAGAGACCTTATTTACTTATATTATTTTAGGTAATTTAGGGATTTATTTTAATTTCTCTTTAATTATTATTTCTATCTAAAATCATCCCTTAGGGTTATAGGTAGACGGCTGATATGATCCTTCTATTGTAACACAAGACGTCTTCCATTATGAATGAAAATCTCAGTTTGTGTTGAAACACATGAGTGAAAGTCAATCGATTTGAAGCGTTACTCATCGATTGCAACTATTGGTACTGTTTTAGCTTGGTTTGTTTTGTGTTCATCAACTTCGCAAGACTTTGTGATCCTAATACCCACGAGCACCCTCCTTGTGCCTCCAAGTTGTCCGCTTGGTTGTGAAGGGTTGTAGAGGCGGGTTATATAGTCATTGGTATTGATTCCTACCCTCTGAGGATGCCTGGGGTCTTTATCTTGTTCTATATAGATCGACTCAGTCCATATCGATCTTTGGTCTTATAAATTTCGAGTCTTTATTCACTGTTGTCGAGTCTTTCTTTCTTTCTTGTTATGTCGGTATCGAGTCAGTCATGTTCTTGAGAGTCTTGCTTCGTTCTTGCCTTTTCTTGGTCGATTCTTGATCTTCTTGGTCGAGTTTCTTTGAGTCTGGTTGCGTCTTTATTATTTCTTGCTTCTGTTCTTGTTATTCTGGTTTGATTGTCGAAGATCGGGCCATCCTGCGGCTAACCCCGTATTAGATCCCCTATTATTCAAGTTGTTACAAAGAGATTCTTCAACGTCATTCTCTCTCCTTCTCTCCTGACGTGGTGGAACATCTTTTCAAACGTTTTATCTGAAGATTCCCACGGACAACATTCAAGTAGCACCTATATAAGAAGATCGAAGTCAAGCAGTGGGATATACAATTCTTGCTCACTCATCTCCAACGTCTTTACTGCAATCGATTTTCAAGCTCTCTCAAGGCCTTTACTTTAATGTTTTATCCTTTGGTTTTGTGAGAGATTTCATTGAGCGTTATTGTACAAGTCATAAGTGTTATACTGTCTAAGAGTATACCTCTATTCAAGCATGTTCACTCGGCTATTGTTTCACGAGAGCTTGGGTTGGCTAGATATAGAAGCGGGTTAGGCTTCGAGAGGTAGAAGAAGAGAAGTTCTTCTAGGTTGTATCTAGGATCCATAAGGAGTGAAATAATAGTGCTTTTGAATCCTATTGGTTGGATAATCCTAGGTGGGGACGTAGGTCATGTTCGTGCCGGACCTCGTTAACAATTCGTGTGTCCATGCTTTACCTTTAATTATTTTATTTCCGCATATTTGATTTGAGATTTCACAAAGGTCTTAACCAGTTCCTAGAGAATTGACAAGACCTTGGATTCTATCTCAAGGCCTTGACTCTGAGACTACGAAAATTTGTCATACTCTATTCAACCCCCCCCCCCCCAACAATATTATTTATTACATTGTTTTACCTACTGTAACTCTTCATAAAGAACCTGAATTGATAACCAAACCAACGTCTTGACAAGCATATGAGTGGAAGATTAGCCTAGCATGGCTATCTCCATGCAAAAACGTAAAAGAAAAGAGAAAACATAGGGTTTCCACTCCACAAGGAAGGCGGAACCCTAAAAGAAAGAGAGGAGAATGAGTTGTGAATTGTGTGTTGAATGGTTGAGAAGATAGCTATATTTCTTGTGCTAAAACCCTAGGAGTCGACCAACTTAAGATAAAAGCAAAGCTCAATGGGCTTGATTTGCCTCGGAGAAAATCTTCCAGAATCTTCATCAGCGGGCGCCGATCCTGTGTTTCCTGCGGAAGCCTTCAAAGGGTGATGTGAATCGGTGGGCGTCGATAGTTTCACGGCCGCGAATCCGTACTTTCGCCGCGACAACTCATTAAACCTTTGTGATGTCATAGAGCTCGTCGAGAACTTTCCAACGCATGGTCATAATAGGTGATTGGACATTCGAGGCCACAGGAAATTGCATTTTCAGTTCAGCTCACCGCGCATACTACTTTAACAGCTCGTTGTCTTTCATCTCCTAAACCTTGATTTTGTGCTCCGTTGTTCCTCGGCTTATCTTGGCTCTTTCACGACTTGTCCTAGCTCTCCTTAGCTCCATTTTATCCATGCGTCCTCCGCCATTCGAAGCTCGAATCTATTTCCTGTATATAAACACTGAAAACGTGTAAATTTCGACTTCTTCCACTTAAGAGACAATGAATTCAGTTTATGCTATGAACATATCTAAATGCAACTTAAACTACTTAAGAACTACCTAAAATGCCTATTCAAATCATGGAATATCACACATCAAGCTCGATTGCCATTACGCTCCAGAAAGCTGCTCGAAGGCCTCATCACACTTGATCATGTTTCTTCTCACGCTCAGTTGACTGATTTTCTCACAAAAAATGTGCATGGAAATCACCGAAATATGTATATGGCAGCATTTATTTTGTCTCAGGAAATAGGTTTATATGGTTCATGTGTTTCTCTTTGGGCCTTTATCTGGGCTGAGCCCATTTGTTTTGTCTCAGGCCTTGTTCTGTATATATACACGCATATATTGCTATCTGCCTTGTAAAAACGTAAGAGAAAGTTTAGCAGCAAAGATTACATTTTTCCTCCTCCTCTGTTCATCACTTTCCGTTACTCAGAATGATTTTTACTCCAACAATCTTTAATGCTTTCTTCTCTCTAAACGAGATACATTTTCCACAAATTGTTGTCCATTTAATTGAAGCTTCTTTTGTGTATGCACATTTTTTTTATTTTTTATATGGTAATTGTATGCAAAAAATTAAAAAAATGAGATAGGCAAATTGTGTTCACCAACTATAGCAAATTGCAAGAGAGATTCATAAGTGGATTATTTTGGGTGATCTGGATTGCCTTTTGAGGATGGAGGAAAAGTGCCAAACTGACATGAGCAGATAAGCTCAAAACAAAATTCTAGCAAATTGAGTAGTCAAACTGAGTCGAGTCCGAGCTTCTTATACAGCTCACGAGCCGAGTTTTAGCAACATCTTAAGCTTGAAAAATAAAAACACGTATCAAACTCGGCTTATTCAACTCGAAATAACTTTAATACACGTACAACTTGAGTCTGTTTGGATAGAAAGATGAGCGAAAAAAGAATGGAATTCAATCATTTATTCATGTACGACGGACTCATACAAAAGATCACCACGTGTCAACATCAGAATCCATCATCATCCACCATCCCCGGATACAATTATAAACATTCAACAATCAAGAACTCTAAAATAAAACAAACTCCGGCATAGCAGTCCCGAAATAAAATAAATTATAATTTAAACAAAAAGAACAAAACGAATATCATCACATGAAGAATCGAATCTCGAGGAAACCGCCATCAATGGTTAGATAGATACTCAAATCTACATCTTCAGCTCCTCCTCATCTCACAGCATCAAAGCGGCGACGAAAGATCCAAACAGAGCGGTTCCGGCAACGGCGGCCTTGCCGAGGGAGAAGGCGGCGTTAACAGAGGGACTTCCGGGAGGGCTGGCCGGAGTGCTGGCGGCGGAGGGAGAAGGAGGGGATGAGGAAGGGCTGGAGGCAGGGGAAGAAGAGGGAGATGAGGCCACAGGGGAGGCGGTGGGGGTAGCGGACGGGGCTGGGGTTGGGGTCTGAGAAGGTGGGGAGGCGACTGGGGCGGGAGATGGAGTGGGGGAGGCAGGGGTGGAGGTGGTGGGAGCGGGGGAGGGGGACTTGGTGGAGGTGGGAGGGGAGGCGATTGGGGATTGGGAGGGGGACTGGGCGGTGCAGGCGGTGGCGAGGAGGGCAATCAATAGCACAAATTGAAGCCTTGAGCAATCCATGTTCTTGAGTAGTTGCAGATGTAGAGTGAGATCGGAGGAGTTGATGTGAAAGGAGGGTTCAGAAAAAGGGGGAGATGGAGAACTGAGAGCGTGGTGGGATTCCAAGAATAGTTGTGTTTTAACATTAATATATATAGAGAGGAGGGAGGGTGGGGAAAGGCAAAGCAGAAGCAGAAGCTGGCCTTGGTTCGGTGGTGTGTCTGTGCTGGATGGATCTTCTGGAAGGTTCTGGTGAAGGGAAAATGGCCGGAAAGGGCGGGGGCGACACGTGGGAGACTGACAGCGGGAGGAGGTTTGGTAAAACAGATGAAATGACTAACGTCTCCACTGACTAACAGAGAAACGTCTATGAGTGGAAAAAGGGTGTTTCCGTAATTCCGGGATGAGTAATCTTGGTTACGCTGTAAAATTGGATAAATTAATGTATGTATAGGATGGGGTTGAACGTGGAAGGGAAGATGAATGCGTATACGCGTTACCTCCCCCAATTACGCCTACCACGCGGTTTACAAGTGTAGTGAGTAATTACTATCAACCTATCCATATTAGCTAAATGTCCATCTATGTTCCTGAAACTGTTGAAACCGAAGTTGCTGAAATTAATCTGTAGTTTTTTTTTTCGCGTTGCTGAAACCGAAGTTCCTGAAACTGTTGTTGATGCTGAAACCCCGATTTCAGCACTATTGTTGTCATGTTGATGTTGAAACCCCGATTTCAGCAACGTTGTTGATACTGAAACCCAGTTTCATCAACTTTGTTGATGCTGAAACTCCGGTTTCATCAACTTTGTTGATGCTGAAACAACTTTGTTAGGCTTTCAGCAATGTTGTTGATGCTGAAAATAGTTATTGCTGAAATGCGAACCGGAATATCTAGGGTTCAAAAATGTAATTGCTTACGGGAATTCGCTGACATAAAAACTGGTAGCTCAGATTTTGCAAGATATTACTAAAAGTGTGTCATTTTACTTGCTAAAAATCTGTATAAAAATCAATCCATACACAATACACTCATTCTGTCAAAATAAGCTAATATCATCCCAGAAAACAAATACAAAGGCATCAATACTTGCTGAAAATCAGTATTACTTGGCAGAAAATCAGTATTGCTTGGAAGAGCGATGGTTCTGCATTTCAGCAATTGTTGAAACAACCGTCCGCATTTCAGCAATTGCTGAAATTGTCAATATCCAAACTCAAATCATGTAAATGGAACATTGGTGAAAGGTAGATGCAATTTACCCCCCAAAAAACCTAAATTCGTCTTAACTTTATATATATCTATAAATTAATCCATGAAAGAGAAGGAAATTGAAATTGTAAAATCTAAATCTCTGTAGCTGTTGAGAATAAGAAACAATGTAAAGAGACAAAATGTCCCACATTGAATATGAGAAACATAAAGCCTTAGCATATAACCTAGTGGGCTACCCCACCTAAAGCCAATTGGTTTTAGGATGGAATCCCGCTCGGCTTATATGCTAGGCTATATGCGCATGGGCGCACGTGTGCACACGACCCCCGATCCCGAGTCCCAACGGACTTCAGTATGGTATCAGAGCGGAAAAGCCAAACGGCCCGACTCTCGATCCTGGGCTAGCTAAAAAGAGAATGAGATGCTAGACCCGATGTCCAAGTGTCAACTAGAGGCGAAAGACGACCCTAGTTGCACTTGCGGGGGCGTGTTGAGAATGAGAAACAATGTAAAGAGACAAAATGTCCCACATTGAATATGAGAAACATAAAGCCTTAGCATATAACCTAGTGGGCTACCCCACCTAAAGCCAATTGGTTTTAGGATGGAATCCCGCTCGGCTTATATGCTAGGCTATATGCGCATGGGCGCACGTGTGCACACGACCCCCGATCCCGAGTCCCAACGGACTTCAGTAGTAGCCGAACTATCCCACTTTCCTCATTCTCTCTCAAATCTCTGTAGTCATTTGGTCGATCGTCATCGACCATGTCGTTGTTTCTGTTCGTCGAGGAGCTTGAAGCCCTCCGACACGACGGCGTAAGCCAAAAATAGAGCAAACGATGGAGCCAGAAACTGCTTAGGGCGAACACACAACGACGAAGACGACAATAGAGGGCGATTGCGAAGACAGTGGAAATTCGACACCCTCCACTGCAATTGATAGTGCAGTGAATGCAATTTCAGCGCACATCGCCTTCTTCGATCATCAATTGCAAAGGGAATTGCTGGAAGATCGATAGATAGATAAATCCAACAGGGAGAGGGCGCGGGAGAATCAAGAGGGAGGGAAAGATTTCGCTGACCTTGTTCCGTGATTCGGACTATCAATTGCAGTGGATGCGAGGAAGAGAGCCAGAAACGGACCTTGTACCGATGAAGTGGAGGCGGAGGTCAGATGAGGCGCCGATGAAGAACGGCGAGGAAGAGAGCGAGATCTGAGATATGAAGAACGGCGATCTGTGTGACAGGAGAAAGGGCAATTTTGTCCAGAAAATTAGGGATGGACAAAAACCTAATTTAATGGATTTAGTGGACACTCCCCCAATAAAGGCCTCAAAAATGACATGTTGGACAAATTTTCTCTATGTATTTTTAAAAACGGATGTAATATAAAATTATTTCAAAAATGATACGATTTAATTAATATGCCATCTCTGAATATTTAATTTAATTTGTACTTAAATAGATTTCTTTAAGCTACTGACTATTTTGTTAGGAGTTAGGAAAATATAATGTTGCAGTGTTGTAAGGTCATTGTGACAATTCAATCATGAACTGAGAGCTGGCCAGAGCTGGAACGCATTCATTAATTCAACAAATGAATGAATGTTGTTCAGTTTGATTAGAAAAAAGAATAGCTCCTTTGTTCTTTCTTATTAAACGACTAAACGAGAGAATCACATGTATGTGGAAACTCTTCGCTGTCATTTAATTGTTTGTGGAAACCCTCCCGCTATCATTTTTAGGTTGTTATCCAACTGGAATGAGCTAAATATTCTCAGTTCATTAGAAATCAATTTCAATTTAAATTTGAATTCAAGTTTAAAGATACATTCATATTCGAGTTATTTAGTATATAAACAAGTATCAGTCAAACTTTTTTTTCGAATATGAAGCAACACTATTGGTTAATGACAGAGTAACTTAAAAGTAATTTTATAAATTTAAGTTATTCGATCCTGAATCGAGCTGAGTCGGGTTTCGAATCGAGCTTATAAATGTGCTCATGTTCGGCTCATTTAATAAATGAATGAGTTTGTGCTGAATTTTTATCGAACCGAACTCGAACTACTTGACCAATATAATAGCCTTAATCATTTTATATTTAATGGTTTAGTTTTCATTTTATTATCTTCCAAAGAAAGATTAAGTTAGTATGAAATAAATTAATATTATTTGACTCATAAAATAATTCTTTTTTCTAACCTTTTTTTTATTTAAAAAAAACTACATTATTTATTAGATTGATAGGTATTTTGAGCTTGGTAAAAACTTGCCTTTTAAGTCGCTTACTTTGTTAAATGAGTTGAATAAGAACACCTCGACTCGAACCTTTAACAAGGTGAGTCTAGTATCTCATTTTAACACGAACTTTGAGCTTGAGCCAAGCTCATTTTTTAGCTCAATTTTGATATTCCATGACTAATCATCAATTTTGATGTTTAGGGATGTAACTTACCTCCTAAACATCAATTTTGATATTCCATGACTATTCGATACCTATTACATACCTATTTCAGCTAGTTATGAATACATACATAACTTATATAATATCATGTTCAAGTTTAATTAATTTCGTGTAGTTTGATTGATGATGTATCGATCACTCCACCAAACGCGGCTAATTACACGGCTTGGATCTAGCCCTCCTTACTCCTTGACTTGTATTTTATTTTATTCTTTATTTGTTTTAGGAATTTATTGTCTTTTTAATAACAAACAATCGGTGAAGAAATGTAGATGTTCCGAGTTTTTGCAAGAAAGATTTGTTTGGCAACACAAATAGTTTTTAAAATTTTTGATTATAATATTATGTAAAGTTTTAAATAGTGTAACAATATGATTTTAATTTAATCTTTTGGAATTGGATTTTTAATAGTTACGTGGGATCTCTTTGGTGGTTGTCTCGGCACTATTAACTAAGTTAGACATAATAAAGTGCAATCAAACAAAAACTGGACACGAGATTTGTGGTAGAAACCCTCTGACTATACGCAGATAGTGCGGTATGAAAATCACCACATCCCTTTGCCTTGGAGGAGATTTTGAATATGTCTATTTTTTTTCTTTTTTTATGAAGAGCACCTAACACTAAACTGCGAAATAGCTACGGCTAACAGGCATGGATTTAGCCACGAATGACCGCGACTAAGGAAAATAAGCATGAACTTAGCCACGACATTAACTTTTTTTGAAGCAATTTGTCTCGAAGGTAATAGCAATGGTATATATAACTAGCACAAATTGAGTCATTAATAGCACAAACTTAACAACACTTATTCAAAACTGCTATTAATGTATGAAAAGCATGGATGCTTCTTTTTCTAAAGAAGTGTTGAGGAGCACAACACTTTTTTTAGAAAAAGCATATTTAGTTTATATATATATATATATATATATATATATATATATATATATATATATATATATATATATATATATATATATATATATATATATATTTTTGGCAAAATTTCCTATATGTCCATTTTGTATCCATTTTTCCTTTTTATTGAAAAATTAAGTGAGTGTCCTAAATTGACACTTTTACCTATACTCATATTTCTCTTCCTTTCACGCGCTCCATTTCATCCCTAAATTCATATTTCAATACAAATCACCCATGGCGGCCTCCTTACAGCTGCTCCTTCCTCCGCCGCGGCCTCCCTACATCGGAACAACCATGGCGGTCCTCCCGTCCCTGTCAAGACGAAGCTCGATTCTGCCCTTCAATTTCGCCTTCAATTCCCTACCCCTCTCCCACCCCAACCCCACACAAACAGATTTCGCTTTGCTCCCCCCCCCCCCCCCCCCCAGTTTACCGGATTTCATTTGAATTTTCAGTTTTGAAGTTCTAGCAATTTGAAATTCGCTGGATTTGGATATGGCGATGACTAGAATGTGCCTACGAGGAACTTCTGGCAATTTGAAATTCGTCGGATTTGAAATTCCATTCAATGATTTCTAATGGTGATTTCAATGGTTGTTGTAGACCTGAGCAAAGGCCAACCCGCCCGGCCCGCCCAACCCGCCCGACAAAATATGCGGGCTTGGGCAGAGTAGTTGGCCCAAGCGGGCCGACGGGCCCGGCCCGGTTGGGCCAGAGGGCCGGGCTTGGGCGAAGGTTTAAGTCCAAGCGGGCCGATGGGCCCGGCCCGGTATTATAATAATATTATATATAATTATAATTATATAAATTATATAGAGTATCGTAAAAATATATACATAATTTCTATAATTTATAACTATATTACCGGTGTCATACTAGTACTAAGTGTTAACTATTCCCAATTATAAACGTTCTCATCTTCAAAATCAAATCGAATTGAGAAATAAAAACCCTAAATGATTTCTCTCGCATAGCTCGAGTGCCGCTTAAAAGTATTGGCACACTATAACGTTGATTTGCATTTGTTAGTAAGCTAATATTGTCCATATTTGCCTCGTATTTGAAAGTATTTATACAATGTTGTAATTTGCCACTTTTTTAGTTCGATTTCGGACATAAAACGAATTTGAAAACCTAGGCCCGCTTGGCCCGGTGGGTGGCCCGGCCCGGGAAAGAGGGCGGGCTTGGACAAGGCACTAGGCCCAAATACCGGGTCTGGCCCAAGCCCGGCCCCGTGTAGTGGGCTGAAATTTTGGTCGAGGTCCGGCCCAAGCCCGCCCGGCCCGGCCCATGCTCAGGTCTAGGTTGTTGTCATCAATTTCATGTTTTTTTTTAATATTTTCCATCTTTATTTTTTTGGGAAAATGGCAGAAAACCTCCCATTAAATATGGGCTTTTGCAGAAAACCACCCCTTAAAATTGAAATTGCAGAAAACCACCCCTTAAACCCATTTTGGAGGTAAATCGCCACCCACAATCTTTTTTCCCGTTAGGTTTCCGTTTTAAACGGTGAAAAGTCATTTATACACCTCATTTTAATGTTATTTTAATGAGAGCAAAATGTATGAATTGAAATAAATTAATAAAATATATTTATCCATCCCGTTAGTGAGAGAAAAGGGTATTTTATTCTATTAAAATAACATTAAAAATGATGGATAAATATATTTTATTAATTTATTTCAATTCATACATTTTTTTCTCATTAAAATAACATTAATAGGGAGGGGTAAAAATGACTTTTTACCGTTTTAAATGGAAACCTAACGGGAAAAAAGGTTGTGGGTGGTGATTTACCTACAAAATGGGTTTAAGGGGTGGTTTTCTGCAATTTCAATTTTAAGGGGTGGTTTTCTGCAAAAGTCCATATTTAAGGGGTGGTTTTCTGCCATTTTCCCTATTTTTTTACCAGTATATTATTAATATATGAAAGGTAATGGGATCATAGACGCTGTAACTAAAATAAAACCAATGTCATAGACACTGTCATCACTATAAAAATAAGGTCATAGACACTGTCTCAAGTATAAAAACAGGGTATAGACACTGTAACCAAAGGAAAAACCCTAGGGTTAATGAGAAGTCAAAATACATGTGGTGAACAGTTCTCCTTCAACATATGAATGGGCAGTGGCGGAGCCAGAAATAATCTTGGGGTGGGCAAAAAATGAGAAGTGATGTGCTGCTGTCAAGGTTCGAACTAGGGTGGGCCAACACTATTTTATACATATTTTTTGGATTTGGGGTGGGCTTGAACCCACACAAATCCACCCCTAAATCCGCCACTGTGAATGGGTAAGAGTAGGGGTGGGCACAAATCCCGCAAATCCCGTCCCGTCCCGCATCCCGTCCCGATCCCGGTGGGATTTCGAAAAAAAAAAGTCAATCCCGTCCCGATCCTGTCCCGCAAAAAATACGAGGGATATGACGCGGGACGGAAAGTTCTCATCTCGCAAATTCCGTCTCGTCCCGCATATATATAAAACTATACATATTTTATATAAAAAAAATATACATAATGTCGGTTTTAATAAGTTTTACACATTACATGTATATATATATATATGTTATATTTATGAATTAAACCTATAATATGTGTGTGTGTACTCAGTACAATATATGCCCAGTAACTTCTCAAAAAAAAAAAAAGTAAAAAACCATACATGCTCAGTAGCTTCTCAAAACAAAAATATATGCTCAGTAGCAAATATCTTATGTATATACTCTCTCTATCATATACTCAGTAGCATATATCTTATATATACTCTTTAGCATATATCATCCTATATATATTACAGTACTTGTTTGATAAATGTGTATTTTTATTGGATTATTTTAGATTTTTTTTTACGAGGGACAAGTCCCGTCCCGTCCCGATCCCGCGAGGGATAAGACCCGGTGAGATTCAAAAAAAAATAAAAAAATTCAATCCCGTCTCTTAAAAAATACGCGGGACGGGACGCGGGATTACCCCAATCCCGTCCCGTCCCATGCCCACCCCTAGGGTCAAAAAAGTTGTAACCAAAATAAAAATAGGATCATAGACACTATTAACGATGCCCTAAAAAATAGCCCCCTGATTAATAGGGATATGACGTCATAAATGGGTCACCCAACGCAAAAGACATCTTAAACACGACATTATACATCGCGAACCTTACATCATGTAAAATCATGACCAATGTCCTCCCCTAAATAGAACAACACATAAGATCACGATCAATATCCTGACACTTACAAGCATAGAACCAGAACAAGCAGGGCCCGCACGCTCTCTCATTCAATTGGGCAAAGACAAGCAGCTCGCTAGTCAAGCACCTCTCTACTAACGCAATCACGTATAACCACCCAACCCTCTAGCATAAGGGCATGCGTTACACGTGTCTCATGTCAACCCACGAGGTCATCAGCCAGCTGCTCGCTTAGCACCCCTATAAATACCCCTCTTGAATCCTCAAGAAAAGGATCTGATTCAAGAAAGAAGAAGAGTTATGCGGTTCTCCCTAACATAAAGCCCTCAGAGTTTAGTTCTTGAAGCCTTTGATCGGAGAAAAATGTATCTAGAGTAAGAACATCATTTGAAGGACTTCCTCTAAAGACGACGATTGAACAACGATTACCTGAACGCGAGCAAACTACATCACGAGGATTACCTTGACCCTTAAAGCATCAACTAATTAAGAACTTGTATAATCACCCATAGGCGTGGCCACGGGTCAGACCCGACGGGTCGACGGGTTCGACCCGCCGGGTCAAGGGTCGGGGAAGGGCGACCCGAACCCTAACCCGGGAATTCCACGGGTTGGCGGGTTCGGGTCGACCCGTTGACCCGGCGGATTCCCAAAAAAAAAAAAAAAAAATTTAATATTTTTGACTAAATTTTTTTTTAAAAAAATGATAGGTAAAGACTTTTTTCTACATCACTTTTTATATCCATTTCATTTTAATATGAAGTGGAAAAAAACATGAGAAATTTTATATTTTTATAAAACTTCCTTTATCCATTACAATATAAATGTAAAGATATAAAACTTCTCAAACTTTAATTTACTTCATTTCAATATAAGAAATAAAGCTTAAAGTAAAGAGTGAGGGTTAAGGGAGGATGGAGTACACATATATATACATCCATCCCTTCTCATTCTAACTCTCAACTTTCAATGTGGGACAAGAGTCTTGTCCCACATTGAAAGTTGAGAGAATAGGAGATGTCTTCCAAATCTATAAAAAGGGAAGGGTGATAGTGCTTTAGACCCACATTGCACATTGCAAACTAGTATATGTTTATATATTATGAATTATTCTAAGAATAATATACATAATAATTATTATAAACATAAAAAAAATATTTTTTTCAAAAAAGAAAAATTGGGATGGCGGGTTGACCCGACAGGTCGACCCGTCGGGTCATCGGATTCAAAACCCCTGACCCTAACCCTAACCCTAACCCGCCCCCACCCGTTGACCCGGACCCGCCGGGTCATTGACCCGTACGACCCGTCGGGTCACGGGTCGACCCGTAACCCGTGGCCACCCCTAATCACCCACCCTAGTTGGCTAATTTATAGGTAATTAAGGACATCTGTCATCACATTGAGGTAAAAAGTATAAGTGAAATTCTAAATACGCTTCATTGGCACCGTTTGTGGGAACCTTTCACGACGAGAGGTTCCTTGTAGAAATACACTTTACACGAATTTACACGAAGGATCCTCACAATAACATGTACTGGAAATTACGTATCATATAAGGCATGGTGACATCAAGTTGTAGCACGTATCGAATAAGGAACTTGCTTCATCAGGGTATCAAAATTTAACGATCACACTACCATGAACCTAGTAGAGTAAAATCATGCAGATTCGTTTCATGCAACTCACACATCCATTCAATCATACGATCAATAGGCCAAGTAAACATGCTATAACAACATATAATCATGGTAGAAGCCAAGACATAACACAAGACCTAAGCAAGGTACCCAATCATAAATGCGACAACATGAGTAGCTTTTTACCAATGGTCATTCGCAGGGCACATGCCAAAGATTACAAAATTATGCCATGCAATTCGGAGAGAGTCACAATTACAACCGGACAGAGATCCCTAAGGGCAACCATTGACTTTTCCCAACCGACTCATCACTCCTCTTTCCCGTGGGACTTTGGTACGACTCTTGTGGTAGGAAAACACTGGTTAATCATCATAAAAATCAAGAAAGACAACCTCATAAACACCTTACTCTCGACTCAAAATGACATCAAGAACTACCTTCCAACACTCACTCAAACCACCTTTATATCCATACATGTTTCCGACACAACGTGTTTACCGACCCGATTCCCCGTGGAAGACACTGACATCTGGGAGGAAGACTCGATAGAACATAGTTGAAGAGGTTGTTTCACACAAGCTGGACTTGACCATATAGAAATAATGGTACTCCCGCTATCCCGTTTGCACAGATCAGTCAGTACACATTTAATTGTTAGGCATACCAATTAGACCTTAGCATATCAAGCACTCAGCATAGAATCGGTTAATAACACTCATAATGATCTCATTGGAGTCTCTCAACCCATCAGTAAAGAACAAGCTGATATTTTGTCTACCGTTCCCAACTACACCCAATAGGGGCGGTCTAGCGCCTTTACTACCCACTCGTGTCCCCGCTTGGTCGGTTTCCCTCTTTTATTACAAGTCAAGTTTAGTACTTAGTCCAATTTCAGTTAGGCGTCTTAAGTTCATTTTGCCCTTTTTTAAACACTTTCAAATCATTTGAAATTCATGGGCGGTTTTCCAAAACATACACTCGACCCTTTTGTACCCGAATTGCACAACCTCGGCTCTGATACCCGATGTCTTTATAACATATAAAGACATCGGGTTCTGGCCGATGTGAAAAACTTTTGACTTTTTACATCCCCCACATAGACATCGATTTTGTTTTTTGAAAGACATCGGCTATTACCCGATGTTAAATGACATATTTGTAGTTTTTTTTTTGTTATCGTAGCCTATGCGGGATTTGAACCCACATCTTTGTGTTTACACGCAACGCTCTACCATTTGAGCTAATAGGCTTTAAATAAGATAGAATATTCTTACATAATAGCAAAAAGAGCATATGAAACTTAAGGGACATTTATTAAACCTTATGAGTAATAGGAAAATGAAATTATAAGAATACATCCAAGTAAAGGATACACAAGAACTTTGCTATGACAACATACTAACTTAAGAAGCATTAATCACTGTTCGTTTAGATTGCCTTACTAAAGGACTTATTGCGTTTTTTCTACCTGAAAATTCACCCTAAAAGCCAAATAACAAAAAAAAAAAAAATCAAAGCCGAGGAGATGATCCTTGGAGAGCAGCATAGTTCAATTTAAAAACATTATCCCCTCAATTACACTTCTGAAAGTTCCAAGGAAGAAGAAAAGAAAACTTGCCATTTCCACATATATGAATTTCCTGTTCTTGTCAGCCAAGAGGGCAGGAACTATAGAGTCCAATATGTTCTCCACACACGCTGCCTGCCATAATCAAATCACACACAAAACAAAAGGAAAATAAATTCAAACAAAGATGGAATGAAACGAAATTACAAGAGAAATTCATGGAGTGAAATGAACCTGGATTCCACTACTGTTGTTGGTCCTTTCTTGAAATAACCTGTAAGGGATGATGGACTGGACAAGTTGGAAGCTGGACAAGTTGGAAGCTAGACTAGCAGAAATGACAGATGGGAAAGTCGTAAGAACATTGAAGGCCTATAAAGATCAATCACTCGAAAGTTACAAGAACACACGAATGCAATTCATGATCGCCGAAAAACCTAAATAATAGTAAGAACTTTGAACACACCAGGCTATTTTAAAACTCAACACATAATCTGATTTCAAAGTACTCAAAGTACTCAAGAAGACGGTAGAAGAGCCCGTGAGTACACCCTTAAATCCATAAGGCAAGTACCTAAACAACATAAAATACCGAAATTGAATTGATAAGAGGAAGAAAAATATTGAAACTAAAGCAGCATGAGGTGCTACTTACCCACTAGAAATCTGGTATCCTGGGCAGCCAGTCTGAAAGGCAAGATATCCGCTAGACGATGATGAAGCATCAACAAAGGACACTTCAGTCTTTGCAATATTGCCAATACACACCTAAATCACAAAGCATCAACAGAGGACACTTGCACAGAATATGTAAAATTACCATTAAAAAAAAGATAATTGTTCATCTAATATACTTCACCTAAGAAAATGCCATCACACTTCAAATTTAGCAAGTTCTGGTTAGTTTTATCCCGGGAAAAGAACAAATTGTCCATGAAGCTGTTGTGAGACAATAGATAGAACTAAAAGAAACATTAACAAAACAAATACTCAAATAATGAATTAACAGGAAAATTTAAGCCTAACCATGGCAAATGAAAAGCAAATGAAACGCCTCTAAAATTTTGATGCTTTGGATGCTAGAACAGCTAAATTCGCTAACTGAATGGATTAGTTAACTCACTGGCAGCAAAACTGAAATCCCAAAGGGGGCAGAACAATTGCTTGTGATCCGAAAAATACAGCCAGTTTTACAAGACTAAAGGTAAGTAAAATTATGCATGAAACTTGTTAAATAAAAGTGCAAGCAAATAGGCATGAGAATTTTTCTTCTAAACTAGTCAATTGGCTAGCCTGCGACCGAATTTGGTGCAAATCACGCTACTGTATTCAAGTGCTGAGCAAACTGCCCTTCTTCCTTAAAATCAACTTCACCTTCTTCACCTACTGCATCAATCTAAAAAGTTCATAAACAAGTATGAATATTTTAATGAGATTCAAAATACACTCATCTTAAAAATATGATGTAAGACACAATACCTGCTCTGCTGATTTTTCAACACCACAAGTTTTTAGCCGGCAAGCTCCCAAAAGCGTTGTCCTGATTTATTCATACTTTGCTTTTCACAAACTTCTCTAACTAAATTGGATCCTTTGTAGGATATAATGGCCATATATGATGTTGGATCTTTTACGGGCATAATTGGATCGGCTTGCTTGGTAAAAACAACACACCCATCCAAGAAAGGTGGCTTTGTATCTGAGCAAAAAGGATAAGAAACGATAATGTTGTAAGACACTCAAATAAGTTAATAAATAATAACTCCTTTTTTGGGTGACTTATAATGAAAAAGAACTATGAACTTTATTGATTTTACTCACCATGAACTAAAAGAATTATCCTATGATCCTCGTCTTCATCAAACTCAGTCTGTTGTGCCACCAGATTTAATTTAGCATAGAAAGTTCAAGCTAGTATCAAATCATTCACTAGTAACTCACCCGAATTTTAGTATAGAAAGTTCAAGCTAGTATCTATGGAATTTGAATCGGGAGCTGCTTGCTCGGTTAGTTCTTGTGAGATATAGCAAATCTCCCCATAAATGCAATTAGAATCTTTCCTCAATGCTCGGATAATAGATATCCTAAAGATGCACGAGTCTTTGCTCAATGCTTAAACAAGATGAAATGGGTAAATACCTATCCTTTCTCATCTCTAGGAACCGGTGTAAGGATGCTTTCCTAGCAAGTGGTAGATCTGCAAAATGCAATTAGAATAAAGAAAGTGAAAACCTTTAATTTAGGTTTACTTTACAACTGATGTACATGTACACAAGCTAGGACAAGTACCATTTATGATTGGCAGTGCAGTTTGGTGAGCAGGTTCTTGAATCTGCTGGTTGTTGTTGCTGCTGAAATTACTAGGGAAGACAATCAGGCTTGGAGGAGATAAGGAGGCTGATTCAACCACCGGGACAGTGGTGCTTGGATTGTGGGAGATGCCCTGACTTGCTAGCTCCATGATTTTCTTCGCCTTGTGGGATGGGAAGCTCTCTAAAATACAGAACAACAAGGACAATCACATAATTATACATCTATAGTTGTTTTAGCTTATTAAAGCAAATTAATAAAATGTTCCACCCATACCTTGAGATTACACTTAATGCCAATGAAGCATCCCTTAGTGTTCAGCTGGAATTTTCCTTAGGGTATATGCGCAACTAAAAGAAACAGGTACCAACTACCAATAATTGTTCTTATATCAAAATTAAACAGAGAATTCACTTGGGTTTTTCCAACTCTACTTCCACAGTTTTATAGCTATAATGTACCGAAATCAGTAATTTCACACATGAAGAAAACAGATGTTCGAAACACATTCTATTCTTTTTCTCACCATAAAATCTATAAACAATGGCAAATCAGCTTTAAAAAAAAAAGACAAGACAACATTCTACTATTCTCACCACAAATTAAGGGCTACATTGATCAACTAACATGAAGACTTTACCCTCAATGAAATTTTGGCAGCTAATAGGGTTCATGAAAAATCTATGTTTTCTAAATACACCTCAATGAGCAAGGTGGTAAATTCGGATCTAACACCACCATCTAGTTATGAGTCCTAATAGTAAATCCGGATCTAGATCTGAATAGTTACGAATCCATTCCAAAGCCAAACAAGTCATATCTCACACAAATTCGAGTTCGGAATCCCAAAATTCCAAACCCTAAACCCTGGAATTGGGAAGCAGAGAGATCACATATAGGAAAAAGGAGAGATACTTTACCTTTGTAGAAAAGGTGGTCGACGGTGGCGATATCCAGCCTTCGAAGGTGGCATCGAGGAAGAATTCTATCGACTAGAGGTGAAATCCAGCCTCTAGGTGGATGGCGAGATGACGGGAGAGATGGGGCAAGGGAGGCGGCGGCCTGAATAAGGAGTAGATGGTGATTGAAGACTGACGTTGAAGGGTTAGGGTTTGGGTTGTCTTCTCCGACTTAGATTTTGGGAGCGGGTAGACTTCGGCGAGTTCGACAAGAATGGTGCTCTCCATTGATTGAGAGAAATGCAAGGTGAGGGATGTATAAGAACGAGGAAGGAGAGTGAGAGGAAGGAGAGACTCACCCTCGGATCTGGGATTTGGGAACGAGAGGTCTTTTCTTTGTTTGAGCGGGCGTTTAAATGAATTCAGGTTTAGTTCCCCGCCTTCTATTTTTTTTAAAACACATATTTAACATCGGTCAAATAAATAGGACGATATCTATGCTTTTATTTACATCGCAAATTTAGAAACCGATGTTAAAAAATTGTTTAACATGGCAGGTTTTTCCGACTGATGCTAATGAACCGATGTTAAATAGCAAAATTCTAGTAGTGAGGGGCCTAAGACAATGCCAAGTGGCACATCCCTCTCCTACCTCCACCCCTTCCGATAGGTGGAGACTAGCCAGCTCGTGAATGCATTCATTCATAATCGGGGGGCACGCATGCCTAACCCGCGCCACAATAAAGCCCGCATGCATAATATAAGGAAGTCATGACTCGATTGACTCAGGGTACCCGATGAGGCTGGGCTACCCTATGACCCTAGCAAAGACTCTAGGACTATCACAGATAACGGCCGTTCTGTTTCAAACGCATAAAGTAAACAGATGCTTAATCAATTAGTGCAACCTAAACATGATACTACATGACATGCTTTTATGCATATGCAACACCTAACATAAAATGCAACAACAGGCATGAATGTCCAACCTGAGTAAGCCCCCTAGGGAACTTACCTGAAGATGCAGAGCAGCAAGATAACACAAACAATGGCCCAAATGCAAGTCCAAAGCAATCCAAGAGCAATATACACCTATCATCAAACCATTCCATAAGCTACCAGACTAACATTCATACGCACGAAATCCAAGTTCCCAACATACTCAAAACCAATCGATAGTGAAACCGTTTCCAAAACCTTTCCGCTACGATCAACATCAACCAAAATCATTTACTTCCAATCAACCCTATGGATAAAATCATACCAACCATATTTTCCAAACTCTTAAATCCCAAATTAAGTCAACTCATATTCAATATAATTTCTAAAATCATACTTGGCCAAATTCCGACATTTATCACTTAAATCCTTAACAAATTTCCAAATCATATTACTAACACCATCCCGGCATGTTTATTTTCAAAATCATTAGATAAATAAATTCCGACATTTAGTCACAATATAATTCTATTTTTACAACCATATTTATAAATCACAACTCATAATTCATTTCAAATTCCTAAAATCACAATTTAAAACATCACTAAATATATTTTCAAATAATGTTATTTCCCAAATACTTTAATAATATATAAAATCCCAAAATATAATATTTACTATAAAACTCCATAAAAATCAGTTAATAATAATGATAACAATTAATAATCATAACATATAGTAATAGATAACACAACAATAACTTAACAAATAATATAACAAAAACAACACCCTCAGCCCAACAAAGAAACCCAACCCGGAAGCCCATACCCGAAGCCCCAAACCCGGAAATAATAGGCCCAACATCAACCACATCTGGTTTATGCAAATGAACCGGTTAAATAGGCCCGAACCGCCGGTTCACCAAAAAGAAAATGAGAGACCCGGTTCAACTGAACCTGTCTTCCCCAACAGATAGAACAGGCGACGACGACGGAAAGAATGAAAGAAAGGGATGAATCCCAGACCTCCGGCGGCGATTCCTCCCCGACCCCAAGCTTACTCAATCTGATCGATATCCAATTCCGACCCCAACCCCAAGCAAAGAGAACAAAACGCGGGTAAGGAGAGGGAGAGAGGAGAGATTACCGAGAGCGCACAATTCCGACTCCGAGGGGCTCCGAGGGCGGCTCCGGCTACGATTGATGAGGAAGGAGCTCCGGTCGAGTCCTAGGAGAAGAAGGGATGAGCAAAAACAGATTTTGACGAGATTCGAACCGGAATCGAAAGGGAATTAGTTCCGACCTTACAAATCGGAAACGGTGACAGATGCGACGCTCGTCTCGGCTCCAATGGACAGCTGGGTCCTCCCTCGACGACTTCCGGCTTCTGGAGGTGGGGAACGTGGACAGGTGGTCGCTGGTGGCTCCGGTTCGGCGGGAAACACCTTCTTCTTCTACCCTTCCGGCGACGAAACAGAGGAGGGGCGCAGCGGTTGGTGGTGACGAATCCGAAGACAAAGGTGCCTGGGTTTGTTTGGTTGCAACGGGGAAAGAAAGGCAGGGAGGAGGAGGTCTCACTGTTGCTTCTGCTGCTACAATAGGACAAGGAGAATCAATGAATTGTTGGGTTTATGGCACAAAAGAGTGTAGGAAGGCATGGGGGAGGAGGATGAGGGTGTAATGTGGGTTTTGAAGGCAATGAGAGTGAAAAAGGGGGTTTATGCCTAGGCAAAAATCTGACAGAAGAGAGAGAGAGGGGTGGTCTTCTTGCAGTGGCGTGGGAGAGCACTTGAAGACCAGACAAATGGAAGAGGACAAAGCTGCTAGCTGTAGCCATAGGAGGGGAGGTATTGGCCCCCTTTTGTTTGTTTCCTTCTTTGAGCAAAGATGCTTGTTTTATTGAATCCGAAAACGAGGACAGGAGATAAGAGAGAGGTGGTAGTCCCAAAAGCAAGATTTGAATACCCGGAATTAAAACCCGAAACCCGCTTGCTCGACTTTAACCCGACTCAAAAGATATAAAGCTTACAACTTTAAATTTAAATCGAATTCTCGACTGAATCAAATAATAGAATTATGTTATACTTTCAAATTTTAGCAAGCGAAAGCGAAAATAAATCTGAATGAAAGTTCATTTAAAATAATCATATGCCGGGATTCATTTTAAGAGATTTTAAATACCCCGATTTAAATTCATTTTAATTATTATTACTATTTTTTTTTTTTTTAATTTAGGATTTAAAAATCTGAGCCTTTACATTACTGGCACCAGCAAGGCCCAGTACCTACTACTTTCAATCACTTCATGACGGAGGGAAAGTCGTTGATTTCCCTTATCAAAATAATTCTCAAACAAACAAACTAGTATAGGATGCAAGTAAGGGGTCGATCCCCACAGAGAAACAAGTATTTCCAAAAATTGTATATTTATTGATTGAAAGACAAACTATGAGAATAAAGTAAATAAAAGAACTAATCTAAACAAAAGCAAGTGAAAGATAAAAGAGATGTTTCCATCCACAAATTCTCGACATTGGTTGGCATTATTGGTCGTTGAATCCAATTAAAGTGTTCTTTACGAATTCCTCCCATCTTAGTTTGAATAGATTAAAGCACAAAGAGCACAATTAATCTCTTACACCTTTATGCAACCTAATCACGGACAAAGATTTAGCATAAAGATAGCACAAGTTCCTAAGAATCTAGGAATATGAATAACACCAAGTATACATTTAAGGTGACCAATGTTTAAGACTTATGTCGAAATCCCTACTTAGTCATGATCAAACAAAGGTTCTCACAATCCTAAGCATGCTACTACAGAATTCATTCAATGACGAGAGGACAAATACCTAGCAAGATACTATCATGGTGATCAATCACAATAATATCATCAATAATCGCAAGAGAAATCGAAAGATATTAAAGAGAGAATTACTACTTCAATAGAAACTCACAAACAGCCAACCAAGTCTCGAAACTGTAGATCAAAACAACGGAGAATTATCCAAGCATAGCTTACCTAAATTCCTTCTATTGAGTGGAAAACAAAACCTAAAATAATTGATTGAAAGAAAGTCTGAAAATCTCAATGTTAGTCTGTTAGATGATTCTCCAAACGGCTGAGAAAAACCTCCTATATAACATAAAGGCATCGGCCAAACCCTAGAATAGAGTTTCCATAAAGATAGTAATTGGGCCGTTGGCGCAGATCCGGCTCTTATGGGACGACGGGCGCCACTTAAACCACGGCGGGCGCCGTCTTGACAGCTTCGCAGACTTAACTTGTAATTCACATTCTGGAGTCTTCGTTCGTCCGATTGATGCATATGCATATGCGATGGAAAGATCTTTTCAAGGAATACAACTCTCATGAAGAACTCTGAAGCGGAATCCAACTTCTCAGAGCCTTAAAGAGACAATTTTTCCATATGCTTCGTTTCCGCTCTTGTTCTTTTGCTTCTTTGCTTCCCAAATCTCCTTCTAATCCTTCCTTGACTTGTTCCTTGCTCTTTGCACATCCTCTTTGGTCTCTTCCCAAGATCCTCACCATATCGGCACTACGAATCTGCATAAAACCAATAAAATAGCGTAGTTTCCGATCTTTACCACTAAAAGAGCATAATACGCAATTAACTCTAAAACATAACCAAACAACCATAAAACACAACTAAAACTACTCTATAATGCCTATCTAAATATGTCTTATCAAACTCCCCCACACTTAAGTTTCTCCAGTCCTCGAGCAAACAATAAAAAGAAACCTATACCTACGAGTTCATCATCCATGCAATATCCTTAAATAAAAGCAACATCAATATGAAATGGAGCACATGATCAAGTGAATAAACAATATATCATGTATTTAGCGATCAAATCATAGAAGTAGAAATCATCCAACCTCACAAGGAATATGTGTTTCACTCATGCTCTCATGTGTTTAGGCTTTTAAGTTCAACTCTCAACTCAATCAAAATGCACTAAGCTCATAGGCATTGACAACAATATAATCAAATCTCCACCGAAATATCATCACTTGAGGAAAACAATAAAAATAAACAATTTGGCTCTAGAATATTCACATTTTTTTTTGGTTTTTTCTATTTTTCCTTTTTCTTGCTATGGTTACTTTCGGATTTGGTGTATTCCTTACGCGAGTCACAAACATGGGTGGCATGAATGACCCCGGTCTATCAACACCTCAACTTACTGGAATAAAGTCCACTTGAACATCTTTTGATGCGAATTGCAAACATGAGTGTCATGAATGAATCCGGTTACTCAATGATCAAGCTTCCTTTCTTAGTGGATAGTTTTCAACACCGTTTTACGCGAATCATACCCATGGGTGTCATGTGTAGACCCGGTTACTAAGTGTATCAACCATTGCCACTTTATTTCCTGAAAAGGTAAATATATAGATGATGGCGAAAGCCAAAGAGTAACAAGAAGCAAGAACATACAGAGGGTCTTGCGCAAAAAATATATGACTACCCACAAAAATCCCCACTCACAGAATACATGGAATCCCATTACTACCTCTCCCAACCGGCTTCTTAGTTTATATAACATATTCTCATAAAATTATCTGGAAATATTTATATGAAAATATGCAATATATAATAAGAATCCAAGCCTAAATATACCTACCCGCCCCTACATATTTTCCATCCAATCACCAAAATAAATCAGGCCCAACCAAATCTTAAAATGGACAAAAATCCAAGCCTAAATCAAGAGCCTAGCCCACCGACTAAAGAGATTCCCCTACTTAGAATCTATGACAGCAGATCGAATCACAAAAAGCCATCAGGAGATGCAATGCTTCCACCAAACAAGCATCATCAGCAAGTTCGATATTGACTGCCCAAGGAACCCAATGGCAATAGCAAACACCCAAGGCAGAACCATGTCATTGTACCAACCGAACAGTAACAAGACTAATGACAATACCCACCTGCATAAGCGGACAACAACATCATCACAAAAGCGAACAGCAACAGCAGGGCACCCTTTTGTTTCGAGCCACCTGACAGCAAAACCATCAGCAAGATCCCTCAAGAAAGACGCATCGCGCTCAACCCAGTTGATAGGATTCATCATCCGTGGAGGAGTCCCGCAATCATCAATGTCGGACTCATTTATAAGAGGGGCGGCATCACCTAAACCGCAGGAAGGGTCCTTGATCCCCGACATAACATTGTAGAGTTCATCCATCGTTAAAGACAATTTGAGATCACCCGCAATGTGTGATTTCGTGCCTCTAAGAAGATACGCGCCCCTCTTGACACCACTCCTAATCTTCCACCGCATGAGGCCATCCGGGGTCTTAACCTCATTTATTTCTAACTCTCTATCCCCATTAGCATAAATCCCCGCCTCTGCATCCCACGAGGAAGCTACCATTTGGGCACACGCAAGAGACTTATCATGATTGAGTACAATATCATAGAACCAGCCCGAAGGAAACTGAGGAGTTGCAACACCAAGTCGAGGAGTTGCTCAACAAGGGCTATGTTCGTTAGTCATTGAGCCCTTGTTCCGTTCTGGTCATCCTGGTGCCGAAGAAGGACGGTTTGTGGCAAATGTGCGTCAATTGTAGAGTTGTAAACAACATTACAGTTAAGTATCGCCACCCTATCCCTCGTTTAGATGACATGCTAGATGAATTGTATGGTTCCACTCTTTTTACTAAAATTGATCTTCGAAGTGGTTACCATCAAATTCGAATGAAAGAGGGAGATGAATAGAAAACAACGTTTAAAACTAAATATGGTTTATATGAATGGTTGGTTATGCCCTTTGGACTGAATGCCCCTTCTACTTTCATGAGGCTAATGAACCATGTTTTGAGACCTTATTTAGGAAAATTCGTTGTTGTTTATTTTGATGACATTTTGATCTATAGCAAAACTGAAACTAAGCATTTAGACCATCTCCGCCAAGTTTTCACAATTCTTAGGAAGAAATAACTTTATGCTAACCTTAAGAAATGCCATTTTTGTGCGGAGTCTACTATTTTTCTCAGTTTTGTTGTAGGGAAAGATGGCTTAAGAGTTAATGAGAGCAAGGTGACCACCATTAGAGATTGGTCGCAACCTACATCAATGACCCATGTCCGAAGCTTTCTTGGTCTTGCGGGCTTTTATAGGCGCTTTGTGAGGGATTTCAACAGCATTTCTCATCCCTTGACCAAGCTCACACGCAAGGATTCTGTCTTTCAATGGGGTCCGGCCCAAGAACGTGCATTTCAGCTCTTGAAGGACAAGCTGACCAACACCCCACTGTTGGCCCTTCCGGATTTCAGCCATACCTTTGAGATCGAATACGACGCCTCTGGCGTCGGTATATGAGGTGTCCTCATCCAAGGCAATCGCCCCATTGCCTACTTCAATGAGAAGCTCAACGGCCCGGAGCTCAATTATTCCACATATGATAAGGAGCTCTATGCCTTGGTTCGGGTTCTTCTCACTTAGCAGCACTACCTTTGGCCTAAGGAGTTTGTGATTCATTCGGATCACGAGGCTCTTAAGCACCTGAAGGGACAAGCTAAGCTAAATAGGAGACACGCACGTTGGGTAGAGTTCATTGAGACCTTTCCCTATGTGATCAAGTACAACCAGGGTAAGGACAACATTGTCGTCGATGCGTTGTCTCGCAGGTACGCTCTTCTTTCTTCCTTGGATACTGATTTGCTTGGGTTCTCTTTGATTTGTGATCTTTATTCTACGTGTGAAGATTTCAAACATATATATGTTGAATGTGTGTCTAAAAGAAGTGTGAAACTATGCATTCCTAAGAGCTCTATTCGATTGCTTTTGGTCCAGAAGTCTCATTGTGGAGGTCTTATGGGACATTTTGGGATTGATAAGACTTTGACTATGCTTGAGGAACACTTTTATTGGCCCAAAATGAAAAAGGATGTAGGTAAGTTTTGTGATGCTTGTATCCAGTGTAGGAAAGCTAAGTCTAGATTGAACCCCCATGGCCTTTACACTCCCTTACCTATTCCTACAGCCCATTGGGAGGACATTAGCATGGATTTCATTATAGGATTGCCAAGAACTAAGAAAAGGAGGGACTCTATCTTTGTGGTTGTCGACAGGTTTAGTAAAATGGCTCATTTTATTGCTTGTCACAAAACTGATGATGCATCTCATGTCGTTGATTTGTTTTTTGTTCATATTGTGAGATTGCATGGGTATTCCTTGTACAATTGTTTCGGATAGAGATGCTAAGTTCCTAAGTTATTTTTGGAAGACACTTTGGGCTAAATTAGGGACTAAGCTCTTATTCTCTACTAGTTGTCACCCACAAACGGATGGTCAAACTAAGGTGGTGAATCGGAAATTAGGAACACTTCTTCGTGCTTTTTTGCAAACTAACCTTAAATGTAAGGAAGATTGTTTGCCTTTTGTCGAGTTTGCTTACAACAGGTCCATCCATTCGGCGACTAGAATGAGTTCGTTTGAGGTTGTTTATGGCCGCAATCCTCGCACACCCTTGGACCTTACTCCGCAGCCCCACAAGGATCGGGAGAACTTTGATGCTCGTGACCGTGCTGAGTTTGTGAGGGAGCTACATCAGCGGACGTCCGAACAACTTCAGCGACGTGCCGAGCAATATATTCGGCAACATAACAAAGGATGTCGTGAGCTCGTATTCCAGCCTGGTAATCTTGTGTGGGTTCACCTTCGGAAGGAGCGCTTTCCTACCCGCCGCAAGTCCAAGCTAGATCCTCGAGGGGATGGTCTGTTTTGAGTGTTCCGACGGATCAACAACAACGCTTTTGAGATCGATCTCCCCGGTGATTATGGTGTGCACGCTACTTTCAATGTTGCCGATTTGTCTCCCTATGTTGATGATGATTTCGAGCCTCCATTCCATGATTTGTGGACGAATCAAGACGAATAAAGGGAGAATGATGTGAACCAGAATCGATCTAAGGAGCTTCAATCCAGCATCACGCTTCATGGAGATGGTCCTATCACGAGGGCTAAGGCTAAGAAGACGTCGAGTGCACTCTACTCCATCCTAAAGCATATTACCACCTATGCTACCTCACCTTGGATGTCGACACAAGACTTAGAGGCGAGAGATCTCGGATTAGTAACCTTATTAGCCCACGAGAACTCGAGCCATCTTGCACACTTCCAGCAGATACGTGCGCGGGCATGTGACATGGATGCGCTGGCGTGCAAGTATGGTGTGTGGGCGTGCAAACTGTCTAGCAATGGAGTGTCCAACAGCACGCAAGTGCGCGGGCGTGCACCCCCCTCGCGGTCGTGCACAATGGTGTTTTTCAGCACGAATTTCAGATTTCACACTTTGCGTTTTATGCTATTATTTTTATGGTTTTATTTTTTTTATTTAGCTTTTATTCTTAGCAAAAATACTTTGTTTAAATAGTTATTCAATCATCAATGAAAGCACCATCAATTATTATTTTCCCTCAAACAAGTTTCTTAAGAAACCCTAACGGACGTGAGAAGCATTCATCTTCTTCATGAGATTCAAAGAAACTAAGGACCGTGAGAAGCGGCACTGAGAGATCGATTTGCTTGTGAGATTCAAGTAGATTGAGATCTCATCGATCAAAAGGAGGATTCGTGAGATTCGAGTTCTTTCGCATATCTAATTCGACTACCTATTCGAAGCGATCGGGCACCCTTAGGCATGAGATGCGCATTAATATCCAACTTCCTACCCATCTAATTAGTTCAATCAGCTCTAAAGGGATACGTTTGCCACTTGGGTTAAGGTTCGCAATCAGGAATCTAGAAAACCCTAGCAATTGAATTGATCTAACAAGTTGGCCAGACAAGATAGAACAAAACAATCAATCATTAAGCGCAAAGAAGTTGAAACATTCAATATAGGAATTAAAGATTCAGAAACTCACAATCAATCCAAATAAAGCTTTAAATTGTAGATAGAACAAAGGAGTTTAGTTCCTCATGGAAAACATTGCTCAATCTCTCTAATTGTTTGATGGACGTGAATGGAATAGTAGATGATAGTCTAGGGTAAAAACCGTACTTAAAAACAAAAGTCGGCCAAAGCCTCATCGAAACTAGGTTAAACTTAATTAAACGACGTGTCTCCGTGCTGACGAACAATACGGCGGTCGCGGCACATATACCGCGGCCGCTGCCTCAGCCTGTGTGATTTCTCCATATGGTGGCTGAGAGCATGCAGCGACCGCGGAAGAGGTACGTTACAGCGACCGCTGCCTGGGTATGTCGCGACCTCCTAGTGCCCGCTGCATCATTATAAACACTTTATCACTTCTTGTCTTTCTTCACTCATTGCTCTTTGTATTCCAATCCAACATCCTTGCATCCTTTTGTGACGTTCGAATCCAACTCTGCAAAATAAATACAAATTCGCGTAGAATCCAAACTCTTCCAATATAATCATAGAATGCAATTTAACTTCAAATCATGCACCAACTGCGACCTAACTAACCTAAAAATGCCTATAATGTCTATATAAGATATGCATTATCACTATTGCATTAATGATTTTGTTTTTTGAAATTGATTTTTTTTAAATTTAATGACAGACAAGGCCCATCCCGTCCCGAACTCGTCTTGTTCTGTGAGGGATAAGGACCGGTGTGATTTAAAAAAAAATTGTAATCCCGTCCCAATCTCGTCCCACTAAAAACACGCGGGATGGGACGCGGGATGACCCCAATCCCGTCTCGTCTCATGCCTACCCCTAGACTTAAGCAAGAGGGTTGGATTCAACCCTCGTCCCAACTTTATTTGTCCTTCAATTTCAAGTTGTATCATCATTGAATCGTGAGATTTTTACACACAATAAACATTTCGCTAGTATGAAAAAACAATATCAACCTATTTTTTGAGGCAAAAATGTTTACAAAATTTCAAAATTCAACATCACGGTCATATATACTTACGATATTAGTACCGTTCGTATATTTCCGTTTCTTGAATTGATAAATAAGAGCGATCATTCAGGGTTCGAATCGGATACCTTTGCTACTAGCCTATTACCCGCAACAACGAATAAACGGGCGAATTGGGCGAGCGGTCAACGGAAAGGCTCCTTTTAGACTCTTCCCACTGGTCGCTTGACCCCTTGATTGTCCCAACTACGAACCACTTTGATTTCTTCAATATACCAACTCAACGCTGTTCCTCTCTCCCCCATACCATTTCTCGTTTCCCCCGATTTCCATCCCCTCTCTCCCTCTCGCTTCCCGCGCTCGATTCCTTCCTTCGCCGTCCACCGGAGTTCCCCCACACGCGCCTCCGACCTCCGCCGCATGGAACCGAGCAAACCGGACTTGGAGGCTCCGCCTCAGGCAGCCGCTCCTCCTCCTCCACTCACCGTGACTCCCGACAAGGTAGCTGCCGACGGATCCGCCACCGTCAATCCAGATCCAAGCCCTCCCAATGGATCGGAGGCCAAGACTTCGTCCGGTATCAAGTCTCCAAAGTCTGTGCGGTGGAGCGAACAATTAGTCTCCGAATCCACCTTCACGGCCGACGTCGATCCCGACGAGCCTCCGTCTAATCCCGCCAGATCTGATCCTTATTTTTCTCGTTCGCTCTCCACGTCTTCCGTATCCTTGAAAGGTCAGTTGATCTCTTCCCTTTTCTTGCGTCTTCCAACAATGATCCAGTTTGATCGAGATGATTGCCCATTCGGGTGACCTTGATCTAAAACTTTATTGTGTTTCTCCATCAGAGAAGATGGACGGCGTTCGGAATGTGCTCGGGAGATGGGGAAGCAATGTGAAAGTTGCCGCTAAAAAGGCTGAGACTCTCGCTGGAAACACTTGGCAACACTGTAATTTTCCTATTCCTAATTGGTTGAATTCCATCTCCATGCCGGTTTCTCGAATTTCACATTTTCATAGTAAATTCAGTTCGCATTTTTTCAATTGATTGGGATCTTTACTTCAACATCTCCATTCTTCTTTAGTTCATTGGATGAGATGATGATTGCCTACATACAGGTGATTCAGTCTCTCTTAAAGCCCCAAATTGTGGCGCATGAGGGGTATTTTGACTTCTAAAAACTAATCTTATGTGTTCTTGTTGCGATTGTTTAAGCATGAGAATTCCAGCTGAGACACGTATAATAAGAAATGTTTTGGATAGAAATCTAGTTATCATGACAAGTAGAATTATTTTAGTTCTCATAATTCATTGGCAGAAGCCAGCAGCGGTGTAAAGTATTGCTTTGTGAAGCAATCATATGTGGTGGCATACCGTATTTTGACAATGATTTTTTAGGTTGGTTGGACTCCTTCGTTACCAATAAAATTACTTGTAGGATAGTTGCACTCACTTGTCACTTTTTAAGAGACATGTATATGATAGTTCTTCTTATGAATATGCACTCACAATTTGATTCAGTTCTCAAGTGAGTTGAATCTGCCCATGCTCTCTTGGGAACTTTCACAAGTAGAATAACCTGAGCCTCTCTTTCTTTCTTTTAAAAAAACAAAATTAAAACAGTGAAAACAAGCCCAAGCTTCACTGATGCTGCTATGGGAAGAATTGCACACAGCACAAAGGTCATTGCCGAAGGTGGTTATGAAAAGATTTTCCGGCAAACTTTTGAGACCGCCCCAGATGAGCTACTCAAAAATTCATTTGCATGTTATCTATCTACGTCAGCGGGTCCTGTGATGGGAGCCATGTATTTATCCAGTGCAAAGCTTGCATTCTGCAGTGACAATCCTCTTCCTTACAAAAATGGTGAGGAGACTGAATGGAGTTACTATAAGGTAATCTAATGAACTCTCTAAACTTGCTATAGACAAGGATGAACTTAATATGGATCTTATATTGGTTGACCCTATGGTTGGGATTGGGAATGATTTTTTTTTTATACTCCTCATGGTACATTTATAGCATACCCCCTCTATCGTAGATTGGATCCAACTAATTTAGTCATAACTTTCTCAATTATTGTAGAAATTAACAAGACAATATAAAGGAAGTCATTTAGTCCTTTCCCTGCAAGTAAAATTATGGTTTTCATGCTACCATGGTGCTGTGTTTAGCAGCTCTTTTACCTGTATTTGCATTTGCATGATTGCATCTAGGTATCCTCACCAATGTCATTGTGCTTGGTTATCCTTTTATCTGAGTGTTTCAACATTTGAATTATTGTATTTGGTTTTATTGAAAAGGAACATTGGTCAATTGCAAGCAGCGAGTGTTATGAACCTCTTTTTATTCTTTTTCTTTTTTTTAGTGGGGGGTGGGGGGAACCTTTGGCTTTGTCTATTCTATTAGTTTTGGTGTATTATTTTTAGGTTACCATGTAGTTTTAAAAGTTCATATGAAGTTTGATAGTTATTTCTCTTGGACGGCATTTTTTTTACATAAATAAAGATCAAACTTATGTCTTCTGAATGAAATTACTTGATTGGATGGTATCCGAAAGATAGTGTGCCAAACCTCTTAGCACCTTAACGAGTTTTTTTTGGGCTATGTTATTATTTTTTGGTTTGTAATGTATTGACCTTATGCCTTTAAATCACTATATTAGTTTTAAATAGTTTTGAGTCTTGTTTGCAGGAAAATAAGAAGATAAAAAAATGATGATAGTCCAAGCATGATTTGATTCAGTTTCATATATCTTGGCAGTGATTACTTGTTCATGATCGCCTTTAGCTTTTCACAGTTTATAACTACAATATTCGTAATCATTTTCGTCATGGGACACATAATAATAGTTTTTTCTCTCATATGTACACAGGTGGTCATTCCACTGCATCAGCTTAAAGCAGTTAATCCTTCATCAAGCAGGATGAATTCATCTGAAAAATATATTCAGATCATATCCGTTGACAACCATGAATTTTGGTATATGGGGTTCTTAAACTATGAAGGTGCCGTGGAAAGCCTACAGGAAGCTCTGCAAGCAAGCAGTTCACAGTCCATATGACGGGGTCTGTTTTTCGAATGGTGATACTCTAGTTTCATACTTGAACCTTGGGGAAAATACACGTACATTCTTAGTAAAGAGAATTCAGATACGCATCTTGGTAATGTTTTGCTGCTACTTTCTTTTCAAGATGGTTAGAGTATCTGGGGGATTAGATGATTTTTAGGCTGTAATGAAGTGATCTGGAGATGATACTTGGAAGGAATGGATGGGCAAAACTCAGATTTCGATTTGGTGTTCTTGATATACTCCGAAAGTCCAATGTGATTGTGGCATAATGAGGATTTTTTCTTCTTCTAAATATTCAGTCAGTAATCATTATTTACTATAGTATTCACATTTAGGGCTCGTTTGTTTAGATAACTAGGGAAATGAAAGGTAAGGTATTAAATTTTACACATAAAATGTATATGATCACCAATTTTTGTGAGCTTGGAGGAGAGGATGGAGGGGAATATTAGCCCATCCTAGAGGTATTAGTTAACCCCCTCAAAATTAGGGAATAGAAGGATAACACATTTGTATGAAAAATGAGAGAAGGAGGGGAATGATTAGAATAGAGATCAATGAATCTTAACTTAAATATGGACTATATTCATGAGGGTAATCATTACTTTTCCCTACCAAAAAACAAACGGGGGCTTAAAATGTATGATATATCACACGAACTCAATAAAGGTGTAGGAAAGACAGAAGAGCTTGACTTAACTAGCATCGTTATTGAGGATGATAGCATGACCAACATTAACAGCATGCAAAGACTATGGAGTTGCCCAAAAGGATGCTTTTTGATGGTGGTTTAGCATAGTCTGACCCCATCTTAACTTTTACCTTATCTAAAAAGAAAAAGAAAAAAATCTGTTACGCGGTTTTTTTAATAGAAATTCAAAAATGAAGTTAAAGATGCACCTATTCATCTTGGTCGCTCACTTTTTTATATTTATATTTTCATTTAAGTTAATAAAAGTTCATTAACATCCAATCTCTCCCCTAAATTAGGATAACTATTCCAAGCATAATCAAACAAAGGGCTAAAAAAACCTAATATGACGATCTTGGCGCTTGTTATTTGTTGGCTTCTCTTCACTGCCACCAACCTTTGAATTTGACGTTTGTTCCTCTCCAAATCAAAGTTGTTGGCTTTGCTGCTTCTTTTCACTAATTGTTTTTCGCAAATCCACTATCCTCACTACCATCTTCCAAGCCAAAACCAATTTTCCTCACCTCTTCTTCTCTATACCATCTACACTTTGTACCCTTTATATCTCACTTTTCACTTTGATTGGAATGGGATCCAAAAACCATTCCGGAATGGCTCATCGGAAAGGACTTGTGGGTAGTACCCATAGGTAAAGGACTTGTGGGTTGTACCCATAGGTCCCCGTTTCGAACCCCGGAATGACCGCTCTTTATTTACCAATTCAAGGAATGAGATCCAAACCCACATAGTAGACACCAAGGGGTATATTAGTTTTGCAAAAAAAAAGGGGAATTTTGATGAGATGTCCATTTAGGATATATAATTAGGTAAATGTCCATTTTTTTTTTACCAATTAAGTAAATGTCCACAATATTTTCTAAATCCCTAAATTACTCCTATTCTAATTTGATTCCTTCGTTATATTCTCCCTTCTCGATACCTCTTTGTCATGGCCAACCCCTGCGCACAAATCAACACACAATCAAAATCATTTTTTTGAATCATATCGAATCTTTCAAGCAATAATTGAGCAAGGAATTTTATTAATTCAATCAGTTGCATACAACCCGGAGGAGTTGATCAAGGATCGAAAGAGCTTTGGGCTCGAAGTAGTTTATCTAGTGCTCAACGCCGACCTTCTTGATAATTAGGAGCCCGAACTCATATGTTTCCCTCATCAGATCGACGTCGATAATTTACGTGTGGTCAATTGATCAGAAAATCAAACCGGTGGGTTTCAATTAGAATTGAATTTTGAATCGAAAACCCTAGGTTGATGAAATTGATGAGATGTAGTTGAGAATTCGAAATCTTTCCAGCGTTAGGGAGAGTAAGAGCAGGGGATGGAGTAGTTAGTACCCTAACTTTGATTGTCATCTTAGTATTGATCATCTTTAGAAGCATCGCAATCAACTAGTCGGCATCTAATTGTCACCAAAGTATAATGGTCACTAAAAAAATCAACAATCACAAGAAAAACTATCGCCAAATGTTACAAAAAATCATCTGTCATCAAAAAATTATAATCGATAATTGTCACCAGGAAAAAAACTGTCACCGGAAAAATTGTTACCAAAAAGAAATCAACCATGACAGTATTTGGTTATTGATGACAAACTGGGAAAATTCTTCTAGTTGATAGTGTTCTCGTATATTTTGATGACAATCTTCTGGAATATGTATATTTTATACTCTATACTATTCTCATATATTGTGACAAATCTTTGTTGAGATTCTTTACATATAAATTTTGATCACATTCACAAAATTTGTAACAATATGAATTTTCGGTGACAGACCATTGAAGCCCCCTTGTTTTTGTTTGTTACATATTGTTATGTGGTTATTTTGTTGTTTTTTTAGATCGGAGACAATTGATCAACCATGTTTATGGCGACATTAATTAATTCATAGTTGTCTAGTCCTAGTGTTATATATAATGTTGGGTGGCAGTGTTATTTATGTCTTTTTCAGCTAATAATCCCCAAGT
This sequence comes from Persicaria tinctoria, assembly GCA_037127255.1. Taxonomy (NCBI): domain Eukaryota; kingdom Viridiplantae; phylum Streptophyta; class Magnoliopsida; order Caryophyllales; family Polygonaceae; genus Persicaria; species Persicaria tinctoria. Next base: position 21,162,967 of record JBANSL010000004.1, on the reverse strand, counting down.
CGTTATATATTCATGGTCATCTCTTATCTCAATTCTAATATTTTATCCCTCCTCGTCAACGTTTTAGCTAATAATCCCCAAGTCGTCGCCAGTCGTCACCACACTCCTTGTGATTGTTTTTGGAGTTTGGGATATTGTGGTGACATTTTTTTTATCGAACTAGTATCATGGTGACATTAAACTATACGGTACATTAAATTTTCGCATGCTTAACTTTAGTCCCTCTAAGGTCTATGCTCTCCTAATTCTAGGGTTTTAGTTTCATGACAAAAGTGAGTTAATATTATGTGACAACAGTGACAACATTAGTATATACTGTACATACATTTTAGGGTTTAAGGCATTGACCCTAAACCCTAAAGACTAAATCCTAAACCCTAAACCGTAATGTACAATATATACTAATGTCGTCATTGTTGTCACATAATATTAACTCACTTTTGTCATGAAACTAAAACCCTAGAATTAGAGGAGCATAGACCTTAGAGGGGCTAAAGTTAAGCATGCGAAAATTTAATGTACCGTATAATTTAATGTCACCATGATACTAGATCGATAAAAAAAAAATGTCACCACAATATCCCAAACTCCAAAAACAATCACAAAAGTGACGACATTAGTATTGTACATACATTTTAGGGTTTAGGATTTAGGGTTTAAGGCCTTGGCCCTAAACCCGAAAGACTAAATCCTAAACCGTAATGTACATCAAATTTGCTCCTCTTGTTCTAGAGTTTCAGTTTGATGACAATATTTTTTCGTTGGTAACATTAAAATTATTGTTTGCTTAGCTTTGCCTCTCTAGAGTCTAATGTTTTGTCGTTGGTGATAATAGATTAGTGACAAAAGGTTGATGATAATAGGGTGGTGACACTGTTTTGTTGTTGGTGACAATACGTTTGAGAAAAGAATATGATGAAAGTGTTATGTAGTTGCTGACAATATATAGGGTGGTAACAATGTACTATAGTTTGTGACAATAGGTTGATGACATTGTTATGTCATAGGTAACAATAGATTCCTGATAAGAGTTTGATGATAATAGAGTGGTGACAATGTTTTGTAGTTGATGACAATACGTTGGAGAAAATAATATGGTGAGTATGTTCCATAATTGTGACAATAGGTTGATGCCACTTTATGTAGTTAGGGAAAATATGCAATGACGGTTTTTAATGGCGGTGATAAAAAAATTGATGACAATGTTCTTTACTTGGTGATAATAGGTGTGTTTCAGTGTTCACTAGTTAGTGAAAATAATTTTACATATATCGTTATTTGGTAATTGATAACAATAGGTGGTTACAGTGTGTTATAGTTAGTGACAATGAATCAATGATTTATAGATTGTGACAATCTATTCTTAAAAAAACAATGTGAAAACCAAAATAAAGAAAAAATTATCGAAAAAATTATCACAAACAACTTTGCTCGCCGGGAGATTTTTTGGTTTGTAGTTTGTACATTAACCGCGAGGAGGTGCGACTTTGTGGAGGACGCCTAAAACCTGAAATTGTAGAGATGAGTCAATAGTTTGACAATTTTAGAGAGAACACGACAGCAGAAAAGCACCCCCCACGAACCTCTTCTCCTCCTCCTACTTTTCCAGTCCCTTTCTCAATTGCTTCTCGCAACCTCCTGATATCTCTCCAGCAATGGAATCCCTATCGCCGGCGATCGGCTCGAAGCTTCCTTCTCCGGCGAATTCCTCCCCACTCTCCAACAAATCTCACACCGGATCGTTTTGTCCTAGTCGTTGGTTGTCTGCCAAGACGAATTCAACTAGCTTGTGTAGAGCCATTAGATTGTCCGCTGATGCGACTAGTGGCCCGCCGGAGATCGATTTCTCCGATCCTGACTGGAAGACCAAGTACCAAGAGGATTTCGAGAGGCGATTTAGTCTTCCTCATCTCACTGACATCTTCAAGGATCTCCAGCCCATACCTTCCACTTTCTGTCTTAAAAGCAGGTAAGTGTACTGCGTCTTTCTCTCTCACCGTCTCCGCTTTAGTCGTTCGCCTGAACGATCATGCTGGATTTGATCATTTTCGTACTTGCATTGTCCAAATGTGCAACAGTAAGAAATTGATTGTTGTGATATTGAAGGCTGCGATGTTGATTAGTCCTCTCTTTCCGAGTTTCTGCACGGCCTGAATAAGAAATTGCACGAATCTATTAATATCAACTAGTTTCTTATAGTTACTGTATCTCAGTTAGGCCCTGATTATCCGCGAACTGGTCAACTTACTTCTTTTATCTACTCGTAAATGACTTTATGAAATTCATATCATTGATTTCATTTCTGCATACTCACAGTGTGCTATATGCATCAATTGGGAATATGTCAAAGAATTTGTAGTTTTGTTTCAATTCTTATTGCTTGTATCAACCTGATTAGTGATTACATATTGTGTGACTTCTGCGGATGATTGTTGAACTTAACTGTTTTGTAATCAACAATTGCATAACTATCTAAAGTAATGGAAGTGCAGAGGAACTGTTATTCATGTGTTGTCATTGAAGAAGAATTATTCATTCTTCATACCTTGTGTTGTCATACTACTCATAATTCAGATCCAAAATATCAGTCCCCGAGTTCACTCTGCAAACTTTTCAGCTAATTGTTTTTATTTTTACATGGATTTGATTACCTCTATTTTCACATACCATTTTATATCTACTCCTTATGTTGGTATATTTGAGCATTATATATGATATATTGATATTACAGACATTCTTTTTCCAGGACACCAGTGAGTGAAGATTTTCTCAATGGTTATCCATCAGATGCCAAGTGGCATGGGTACATAAATAGCGATGATAGAGTCCTCCTAAAGGTGCAGTTCCATCTTGGTCTAGTTTTTCTTTAAATGTTTTAAGTAGAAGCACCACTGAAGCCTGGACGGATACTTTACCTGTTCCTATGTTACAATCATGCAGTGTTTAATCAGAGACATCATTTGATGAGTAAAATATTTCGATCGAATATTATAGGTCATACGCTATTCATCTCGGACATCTGCTGGTGCTGAGTGCATTGATCCAGACTGTAGCTGGGTGGAGCAATGGTAAATAAAGTCTCTCTACCTATATAAATAGGTATCTGTATCCAAATTAGCATGGATAAATTGCTCACATATGCTATCAAATAACTAATTCTTGTGAGGCCTATTGCTTTTAAAAGTAGAACTTATAATCCTTATATATGGCCATTCTTAGAGCCCATATGGTATTAGTTTAGATAAGGGAAAGGGAAACGAAACAAATTTGTTCCAGGCAATTTTATTATAGAGAATTTTTGTGAATCTAGAGGAGAGAAGGATGCTCATTTTTGTATGAAAAATAAGAGAAGGGGTGTAATGGTTAGAGGAGTATAGGGAATATGGTTACGGATGCTCAAATGGATGACTGAAATGAGGGAAAGGAATAAAAATTTGTATGAAAAGGGGGGAATGATTAGAATCTTCAACAACGAATCTTGACTTATAAATGGACCGCATTCATTTTGTTTCCCTTATCCTTTCCCAATCTTATATCAAATGGGCCCTTCAACTCTTTCTTTTCCGGCAGCCTCAAGGGACTCAATATTTTCGGATTCATCCTGCATTACTTAATTTCGTACCAGTGTGTTATTACAAATACATGTACCTTATGATATAATGTTGTGTCCTTTCAGGGTTCATCGGGCAGGCCCACGTGAACAGATATATTTTAGACCGGAGGAAGTAAATGCTGCGATTGTTACATGTGGAGGACTTTGTCCTGGTCTCAATGATGTTATTAGACAGGTCAATTTTTCCATTTTCATTTTTATTTCCTATATATCATTTTACCTGCATCTCCATACTCACGTTGAAACATACTGATATAACTACTTGTACATTCAACTTTTCAAACATTATTTAAGGTAAAAAAGTCTTTTTCTCGTATGATTCGCCAATGTAATCTTGATGTTTCTCATTGCTTCTGGAATGCAGATAGTAATTACGCTGGAAATTTATGGTGTGAAACATATTGTCGGCATTCCTTTTGGCTACCGTGGATTTGCTGACCCAGGTTTAAAAGAAATGCCTGTAAGCTGCTTATCTTCACTATGATGTCAATTTACTGACTTAGCTGACTCAGTTTGAATTCTGGATATGCTTTTGTTGAATTTTCTAGGGCTATTATTTTTTCAATTCAGTTGAAATTCAGAAAATCTCTCATGAATGCAGCTAAGTCGGAGGGTTGTACAAAATGTTCACCTTTCTGGGGGCAGTTTATTGGGAGTTTCACGAGGTAGCCCTACTACCCAAGAAATTGTTGATAGCATGGAGGTGCAATGGTCATCTTTAATTTACTTCATTGCTTAAGGTTTATTGTACACATTGTCACAGTCCATGATGCTACTTTCTATCGTTTTCTGATTGAATCTCAGGAAAGAGGAACCAACATGCTTTTTGTTATAGGAGGGAATGGAACACATGCAGGAGCTAATGCTATTCATGAAGAGGTATTTTCCTTGCTTCTTAGAATCTCTCATACTTGCACTTAAACCTTACTTTCTTTATTTCAAGGGTTTTTACAGTAGTGGTTGATTAATTTGATGCTTACTTTTAAATGCAGGTCCGTAAAAGAAGGATGAAGGTGGTGGTTGTTGGTGTACCGAAAACCATTGATAATGATATTTTGCTTATGGACAAAACATTTGGTTTTGACACTGCTGTAGAGGAAGCACAAAGAGCCATAAACTCTGCGTATATTGAGGTCGAATTTCTTTTAGACATTTTTGTAAGCTGTTGCACATTTGTTATAAACTTACCCCTCTTTGTTCCAACGCTACCGGAAAAAAAAAAAGGCACACAGTGCTTACCATGGTATTGGACTCGTAAAGTTGATGGGCCGTAGCAGTGGCTATATAGCAATGCATGCATCCCTTTCCAGTGGCCAAGTTGATATCTGTTTGATACCAGAGGTATCATCATATTATTATCATTAATTACCACTTCACAATTCTCATAACTGATATATGGGTTAATATTCTGGGAAACTGCTGACCAAAATGTGTGATTCTGCCTGTCTAGGTACCTTTTCATTTGCATGGGCCAAATGGTGTTTTGAGGCATTTAGAGCACCTACTTGACCGAAAGGGATCAGCTGTAGTATGTTTGGCAGAGGGGGCAGGACAGGTGAGCTTGATCCATCCTTTCAATTTGATCTGTTGATAAATGATAATTGTTCCTTGACTACATATGTTGTGTCTGAGAATTAAGAGACCGTTAGGATGCGTCTCAACCATTTGCTTCCCCATGGGTGCCACTAAATAGTATGGAAAATAAGAGTGTTGGTTAACAGATTATTGAAATGGAAGTCGGTAAAGGGAACATTTTCTGTAGGAAGGAAATTTATAGCCTCGCCTAATATGCAGACAAGCTGGATTGTTATAGCAGAAAAGATTATAAATCTCAGTTCTGATATCTGGATTTTATGTTAATACATGTTTTCCCTAGGTTTTAATCTTTATAGCATATTTCAAATAAAATTTATGAGTATCTGATATTTCATATGGATAATTGAACTATCTTTTGACTTCATTAAATTGTTCTGGTGTCAATGCAGGAGCTTCTGAAGAAAACTAATGCCACTGATGCATCTGGGAATACTGTATTTGGAGACATTGGTGTGCATATGCAACAAGAGGTTGTTATCTTGCTTTCCTTCCTATAATTAGGAAATGTATACCTTCAAAGTTCAAAATGTCTGGTTAGTCTAATTTATTATGTATATTCATGGAGTTTCTGATGTGCTAAAGAAATTTCTATGCATGGAGGTTGTGAGATTTAGAAGTTCATTCTTTTGAGTCATTGATATTTGTATCTTTTCATCTTTTTCCATTCCTATTTGCTCCATTCAAGATAACAAAAGGCCTTCACATATGTAATGAACACTTAACCACTTGCTTGTGATTCTCTTGGTTTATCAACTACTACTAAATCCAAAGGGAGATTTTTTGCGTGTTAACGTGTGCCCCACATATTGAAAGAGAACGGATAAGAGCTCATGGGATTGGTCTTTGTCTTGAGGTTGTGTAGGATCACTTACTGTAATAGATGCCCATTTAGGTTTGTAGGTATTCATACAGGTGTTCCCAGTACCTGTATGTGTGGATGCTTTTCTAAATGTATGCATTCATAAGTTAGAGAAGATAGTCTGCCATCACTGGATATACAAGTCATAGAACCCTGACCTAGAGCTCAATTAGAACTCTCTGGCTCTTCAAATGGGACCGAACTAGAGCATCTTGGGTGACACCTAAGCAGATAAACAATGTGTGCTTCTTTCTCACTTACTCGGGATCAATCAAATGACAAATGTATGACACTTTTAAATTTATTGATATAGCTTAACATGGTAGAATAATATTAAGACTTTAAACATTAGGTTCTCCGATTGATGCAGTGGAAGTATGGATGCTCTCTATTATCCCAAATAATTCAGTCTACAACTTGATGTTCATTTGAACAAATTGTTCTACCAGGGTAAGTGGGTAACTGTCTTGTGAAAAGCTTTCTACTCATTCAAAGATGTGCACCATCGTTGCTTGTCTTTTTCTTAGTAGTTATGTTTGTAAACATTTCCTTTTATGTTTGAATCCTTTCAGATATGATGAAATGAATTTTGATTGTCTATGTAGATTGTAGACAAAACGAAATTCCTAATATAGTATGACTGACGATTTTTTGTGTACTCTGTCACAGATTAAGAAGCACTTCAAGGGAATTGGAGTTCCTGCTGATGTTAAGTATATTGACCCTACATACATGATTAGGGCAATCCGAACAAATGCATCAGATGGAATCCTATGTACTGTACTGGGGCAAAATGCAGTAAGTCTTCTACCCAAAAATATTTGAATTTTTTTTTTTTTTGTAATTAACCCCTGCATGCCCTAAGAAACACCAATTTTCAGATTAGGAATTTGGGACTAAGATCTTGGATCGACAGGGCACAGCCCATTTATTATTTTTGCAGACACTTTTAGGTTCCATATTATGAGATATTGGAAATATCCCACTAAACTAAACATGGTATTGAGCAGGTTCATGGAGCATTTGCTGGATTCAGTGGAATCTCAGTGGGTATATGTAACACCCATTATGCTTATTTCCCGATTCCAGAGGTTATAGCACATCCAAGGTTTGTGGATCCCAACAGTCGAATGTGGCATCGTTGCCTGACTTCAACAGGCCAGCCTGATTTCATCTAATGAGCAAGGTTCCCATCACTTTATTCTCTACCATTAGCTACATGAAAACTTTAGCTGAGTTTGGAAAGCCTTGGAGCTTAGATGTATTATGCCATCATTTCGTAATCCAAACATTGGATGAAAAAATAATATGACTGGAAAGGGCCATCCAACTCCTGCATGCTATACTTTATGTATAGCATTTCTTGGCAGTCACAATAAGACTTCTGGAGGAGCCAATTCAATCTATGCCACTGACTCCATATACCATGTACAATATATGGTTTGGCTCCTCAAACCAGATGTACTATATACTTGGATAAATGCAGATTGGATTATTGGAATAATCTGTAAACCAGATCCACTCATATGCTTTCTTGAATTCACCGGTAATGGGCGACGTGCTCGCCTTTCAGATTATATTTTCAGTGTCACACCTTTTCCTAGCTCTTCTACTACAACCTAACGTTTCTTTCTGCAGCCATCTCTTGAAAAGCACTTTGAGAGAGAGGGATATAAAATGCATATGTGGCAATCCAACACAGCTTTGTGAAAGGTTAAAGAGTAGTCATATTGCTGCTTAAGGTAAAAATCTATGCCTTTGGCACTACCTGATTGTTCATATACCAGCTGTATGTATTTAACTTCATCTGTCATCAAATTCCATTTATTTAAACAATAAGCATGGACAGCATAAAATGGTGACTGACATATAACTTTGTTGAGAATAATTCAGACTGGTGGTAGACTGGAACTGAAGTATGGGGTATAAATATATTAGTACTCGAGCTTCCCCGGGAGTTGACCAGTCAAAGCTTGGAAAGGGATGAATTATCCCGCATATAATATGATTTGTTTATAGGAATCTTCCTTTTTTTATATGAAGGCCGAGTGATTCTAAATAATAATGTAAAGATAGTTGGATTAAAGGACATAGGAGGCCCCTCCATCGCTTTTATGGCTGTCTAACAAGTAATAACATGATATGCCTGACATCTTTGGATTCGGGTAATGGCTTCCCATTGAAGCCACTGTTAAATAGGCGGAGGTCGGTGCTGGGTACGTTGATCACGGAGTTCCTTGATCCATAGGGCTTTTTACCAAGATAATGGAAAGAAAAAAGATAATAATGGAAAAAAAGTACTAGAAGGATGTGTAAAATTAAAATTTGATGGATCGAGTGATCGACCCTCCTAATAAGAGAAGGTATAATTGGGTTTCATCATTGAGAATGAAGTAGAAGGAAACATCATGATAGAGCATGAAAAATATGACAAGCAAATATCATTGAAAGTGGAAGTATTGGTTTTACTATAAGGTATCAGTGCAACAAAAGAGCCCGGGTATAATCAGATTGAAATCGTGAAGTTATGCAAAGTACAAAGGGAACTATGTTTTTGCATTTTTAATAAATAATCAGATTGAAATATAAAGTGATAACCTCACTGTCATCAACTCTTGAAAAGATTATGAAAACACACATGGGACATCGAGATGATCATCTCGGACTCACTCTTCCATCTATCCTTGTTTCGAACCTTTACCATAAATCATGTTCCGTGAAGACAATGTGGTGGAGAATAAGGTTGCACATCTTAGTCATCACATCAATGGATTGCAATCCATAACCATTCAAGTCTTCTTAACCTCATTCGTTAGGATGCGCTCAATAGGCAAAAGACTCATTCCTAATTGCCTATTTGAAATCTTTCCTTACCCAAAAAAACGATGATGAGGGATAGTTTTTAAATCATTCGTCCATTATATTATATACTATGTAATTTGAGGTGGAAATCGGCTGGGACATTCGGTTTTGGGTCATGTGGAACTCGAGTTGATATTGGTTGTGATGACCATTCGGATTAGGCATTGATTCCATCCAATGTAATCGGGTTTTCGAGACATCACAATTGAATTTTATAAATCTTTTCATAGGTATGTGCCATTTGATAACACTTTCCCTCAACATTCAATGACGATGTACAATGTGTGACCTCAATGAATTTTCGACTTAGCTCATAATCACCTAGTTTCTTAATTCACATGTTGTCTACCGAGGAATGAGATCAATGAAGGTAACCAATAACTCGGTCCATGATAGACCTCAGAAGAGCCGACTTACTCATCCTAAAATTAGTGGTAGAGAATTTAGATTTAATCTTTTTGAAAACATTTTATAGGATTGATTTGTTTTTATAAAAAACACTACGGAGTCGTATCAAATTTAACCCGTTTACCGATGCCTTTCTCGACCAAAAAATATTTCAGTTTTGGATGGGTACCTATATGATCTAGTATTGGGATCCAACAACAGTAAAATTGAGAGAGAGAGAGATCCAATCAAACAGTATAAGCAAAGATTCTGTTTTAAATTTTATTTAAGAAGCTCATTCCGTTTCGGTGTTTGTTCACTGAGCAGAAGATACGGAGGAGAGTGGTGGTAGCCTCGGATGCTACTGCCCACCAGACTGTTGAGAATGTGAAAAGATAAAAGAGTCCCACATTGATTATACAAACAACAAACAAAGAAGTCATAGTATATAAGCTAGTGGGTTACACCTCGTATTGCCAATTGGTTTTAAGATTGAACCCGCTCGGCTTATGTGCGATCCCGAATCCCAACGGACTTCAGTACAGACCTCTCCATTTGAAGACTAGTCCACAACGTACCAACATATAACCCGGTTTGTTATTCGCGTTCCCGCGCGTTATGATCCTCAATTTGGTGCCTTTGATAATCCCCCGGATCTCATCACTGAATCGGAATCTGTTACAAGTTTAAGGCTGCATATGTTAGATAAACCCTCAGACTTATATTTGTCAAGGTTTTGCACCAACAAAATCAAAAACCAAACAAATAAAACAATAACCTGAATTTGAAAACAGTAAGTATCCATTGATGTCTTCTTCTTCTTCTGTTGTTTTCTCATCAGAAATGGGATCTCTCCGTAAAACAAAATGGAATTTGATCAATTATAAAAATAACAACCGAAAAAATGCAAGGGGAAAGAAACAAGAATAACCATTCCCTACCCCCTAAGAAAAAAGAACAAAGAAATTCTTGAATTGGCCTTCGCCGACCTCTGCTTGGATATCGGCCTGGCTCTTCATTGTGTTGTAATGACACTATTAACAGCTTCTGTCACACCCTAACTTGTTTCTTCTTCATTTCACTCTATCTCCGGCCTTCGCAACTTCCCCTTTCTCAATCTGTAAGGTTGTTTGTTGTATGACTGTGAATGGGGGTGCCACACCAATCTTAATTCCTACTCTTGGCTATTTGTTCATCTTCAAACTTGTCCTTGTAATGACCTGAAAGTGCTACTTGCAGTTGCAGGTAACCCAAGTTTAACATCGTCACTTTCGTTGCCAAAACAGCCTGCTTCCAGCAATCGATTTTGGCTTTCTGGCAAAGAGGAGCCGCCTCTTTCATCACCAGACCTACCCATATCCATCAGATTCATGTCCTTGATAAGCTCCACACACTTTAATACCCTATCCTGCCAAAAAAAATGAATGAATAACCCCAACTTTCATCAAGTGTAAACGCATCAATCGATAAGCTTGATCAATAAAGAATCAAATCTAAGTGTAACAGTAAAATAAGCCAAGGGGTCTTAGTTTCGACACTACTTGCCTTGTCCACACGCATGGAAGATGAAGCGACAACTTTGTCAATGCTAATTGTATGTAGCTCCCCGGCCACAGATATGGAAGCTGCAGCTGCCACCTCAGAAGGCTTGAACTCCAAGAAATGAAGCCCTGTCATAAATCATCACCCAATCCCAATCCCAATCCCAATCCAAAAGCATAAAACATTTAAAGGGTATTAAGATTTGACCTTAACTTCCAACATGAGTGCACTAATTCTGGTTTCAAACACAAAATCAACCCACCTCTTATGGTGGCTAAGATGAGATGAACTGATCTGTCTATCATGACTGTTGATATATGACTTTCATCTGTGATTTTGCTCAGGAAAAAGTCTACAAAGGAGTAAGGAGTGAGGGAACTCATATACCAATTCAATGTGGTCAACACCAGAAGCTCCATTCTCTGGATTGCCTTAGCTTCAAATACAAACTTGGGGTCTCCCACCTAACATTCCAAAACTTAATAAATAAATAAATAAACAATTGGTTATATTCAAGAACATCAAGCAACAAAACCCTTCAAAATGAGTGTTGGCAGCTGACCTGCAATTGCATTGTCTGTGGCACATAAGTTTCCTCCATTTTGATTGCAATTGACAAACATGCTACAGCCAGTAATTGCACTGCCCAAGCTTTATCTCTCTATTTATTTTTCCAGGTAGGGGAAGTGAGAATGTAAAGATTAGCTAGCTAGTAATGTCAATTTAGAAACTCATTTGCAACTTACAGGCAATTCATACAGTGATAGGAATCTATCCAAGTAGTTCATTGACAAGCATAAGCTTAGAGGTTGAAAGGAGTGATAAGCATGGGCCTGCAAGTGTGAGGATGCAAAATTAAACAAAAAACCAGAAAAAAAAAAACACTTCAATCACAGAGAAAAAGGTACAATGAATGGGAGTGAAATGCACATCTAAACAGCTTGATTCTTGAATTTGTGCAAGCCAATGGATGGGAGTGAAATGAAAGAATCAAGAATGAAAACCATGAGGGCAAAATCAAAGGCTTAATGAAGGAAACCACCACCTTAGAAATCCAATCAAGAGCATTTTTCCTGAAACTGATGTCCAATTCCCCACTACGGAGTCTGGAGAGGTAATCCTGTTCGGGCATGTACTCTCCCTCTCTCAACAGCATCAAATCAAAGCTCTCTTGGGGTATAACGGGTACCCGGTTGAGAATTGTGTCGGGTAAATGTGGGGTTCTAGAGATCGGGTCGGCATCATCGGACCCACCACAAGTAGCGGCATATTCAGGATCATCGAAGCACATGTCAATGCTCTCATCGCAGAGAAGCATAGAAATGTCGGCCATTGATGAAACCTCTCTAAAACAAGTGATGAGTGCAGAGAGGTTCTCATCAGGTGGAAGCATAAAACATTGATTCGCACCAAAACAAAGCCAAAAGAGGAGGAGAAAGGTGTAAAAGGAGAAAGCGAAGAAATCAGTGTTTGGCAGTCAAATACACCAATTACAGTTGAAAACAGAGAGGAGCGTAAAGAGGGGAGGAGAGAAGCTTTGAACTAGGAATTTTGAGTTTTTTTTTTTTTGGTTTTTTTTGGTTTGGTAAGGTAAAGATTTGGGTGGGGTCAGGAGACTACTATCTAAGATATCCTTTTGGACGAGGGCGCGCAAAGCCCAATCGGCGAGAAGGTCATACGTGGGATATTGTGTGGAGGAGACGTGCTATCATGTTGACAGTCGAGTTGATCTACCGAAATACGTGGTCGAATTGCATGCTTTCAAAATGTTGGAGAAGGGACAAGGTGTCGGAAATTAGCATCTCGATCTCCCACATAAATCTCCACAGTCTTTGCAAATAGTTGATCACGATCAGGCTGTTACCCTCAATCATGATGTTGGAAAGACGGAGCTCTTTCGCCTTGGTGACATCTCCTCTGAGAGCAAGAGCTTCCGCTGCTAAGCGAAAATGTGCCCACATTTGAAACCGCCACAATCGATGATTGGCCCGTGATGGTCCCTGATAATGAATACAGCAAATGTCTCGCCCAAAGGCAATTTGGATCCATCAAATTTAATTTTGAACGATCCATTAACTGATTTGCTCCATCTCAAATTTATTCTTCTTCTTGACTCATTTGTTTGTAGTTTCTAGTGATATTGAGGTTCATCTACAAAGGTCAACTTAGATGTTGCCCAGTTCTGTAGTTGCTATTTGGTATAATTCTCCATATTTTGGATAGATGTTATATTTAGGTTTTCGGATATTTTTCTATTTCTCCTTGCCATAAGCACCACCATGTTGTCACTAGTATTCCTCATTGCTCAGGATTGAGTTTGTTAAATATTTCGCAAATGATGTTTTTGATTGTTGTGTTTCTAGTGTCGATGTTTCGAATCATTATTTCGATGTTCGGGTCTATTCTTTGAATCAGTTGTAATGTGTGGTTGCATTCAATAAAGAGATGGATTGAGCTTTCGTCCATTCGATCACATAATGAGCAAGTTACATGAACATCAATGTCTTTGTTTGCTAGTCTGGTCTTAGTTGGAATTCCATCTAGTGCAAGCTTCCAAATAAAGTTTTTAACTTTTGGAAATGTGTTTAGGTTCAATACCAGCACTAATGCACCGGAATTTGGAGTTTATGTTGATTCTTGGTAGGGTAAAAAATATTTGGGAAGGATAGTATAGCCAAAGGGTGAAAAACAAAAACTAGATAAACTTCGTAAAACTACAGGTTTTACCTCTTATAACAATTGTTAAATACACCACTAATTTTTATTAAAAACGCCGTTAAATTTTGTAACTTGTTGTGGAGAAATTCAAAGAAAAAAATAATATGAAAACTCCACAACTTGTTGTAGACCTATTTTTTTAAAAGAAAAAATTCAAATTTATTTGTATTAAATTAAAAAGATTGGGAACTACGCAAGTAGTTGCAGAGCTCCTACAAGTTAGTTTTATATATTTACAAAAATGACACAATATTAATACTTTTTTATATATAAACAATCACCTACTATTAGGGTTCGTTTGGTTAGCTTTCTACTTCCCGGGAAGTTCAAAATCCCAGGAAGTAGGAGTGAATACATGTGTTTGGTATGTTGTTTTAAAATGAGAAAACCTAGGAATTGAAATTCCTAGGAATTTAAAATCCCATGAAATGGTGGAATTTAACTTACCATGGAGGGGGTAGGTAAGATCTACTTCCTTCATTATTTTTTTTCCAAATCTCCTATAAAAATTTATTTTTATAAACAAAATCTCCAATTTGCCCATATAGATTTTGATTTTAAACAAAAAGCAAAAGGTTACAAGAGTAATTTTAAATGAATTACTATGAAAATTCCATGTTCAACCAAACAAAACATAGGAATTGAATTCATGGGAACTTATTTCCAACCAAACATATTTTTACATTTCCCATGAAGTAGAATTCATGGGAATTACATATCCCGGGAAGTTACTTCCTAGGAAGTCTACTTCCCACGTTAAACCAAACGAGGCCTATTGAAAAGCTAACAATTCTCCATTACCTATTATATAAATATTAAATCATGCTAAATTTTTTATATTTATTTTATAAAAGTAATTATTATGAATTTGTAAAGGATATTTTAAATAAAGGGTATTATGTACATTTAATTTTTGTAAAGGGTATTTTGTACAAGTTTCAAAATAAAAGATATTTTGTAATTAAAATTTAATAAAGGGTGATTTTTTTAATAAACTTGCAAATTTTCATGTGTTGCGAAGCTCCCGTTTTTTTAAAAATAATTTTTTACATGGATGGGAACTCTACAAACTACAAAGGTCTTCTGTAACTTGTTGCATGATTAGATCTACAACAAGTTGCGACATTTTGTGGTGGTTCTAACAAAAATTAGTGGTGTATTAGACAACTTCCACCTCTTATTTAGGTTATTTTACACAAACTAGTATTTTTTTTATTGGTTTAATGTGGTAACTATTGTTTTAGAAATCCTAATTTAAGTAAATATCAATTTTTATGTCAACAATAAATAAATGTCCTATAGTGACTATTTTATCCTGGCTTTTCAATTTGTTTGATCATTGATATATGGTTGTTCATTGACCATTAATGAGTCCATGTTAATTATGTTGGTGGCACATATGTTGTGATTACTTTGTTTTTTTGTGACAATTTAGTTTTTAGTTTTTTTTTTTCCAATGGCAAATGTTCTCAACTTTATCAGTGTCACCACTGATGACAGGTTTTTTTTTTTGTGACACTTTCTATTTGGCTAAGAATTATTTTTAGGAGATTTGTTATCAATCTTGTAGATGTCACAATTGATGACAATTTTTTGTGGAACTTTATTTTAGGGTTTAAGTTTAGTTCTTTTTCCCTTGGTGATATGTTATGGTGTCACCACTGTTAACAGTTGTTTGTGACACATTATTTTCGGGTAAAAAGTCTAGTGTTTTCCAAAGGAGATATGCCATCAAACTTGTTGATGTCATCACTAATAACAATTTTTTGTGACACTTTCTTTATGATTAGAAGTTTAGTTTTTTTTTTACCAAGACATGAGTCACCAACCTTATTGTTGATTGATGCCAATATTTTTTTGCCACTACTAGAAAAGTCTTCATAGACGTCGGCTAAAAACCGATGTTAAACAAAAAAATAAAATTCGACGTGTTAGTGGGAGGCGTTAAAGATCCAAACTTTACCACATTGTTTTTTACCCGATGTCTATAATAATTTATAACATTGTTTTTATCTTTGATAACGATTTAAGTACGCTGATATAATTATGTTTTGGTTGATGAACCTAATGTTCAACCATTGTTATTTTGCATTTCCAGAGGTTTCAAACAATGTAGGGTGATAAAAAAAATCTGACATTAACATCACTAAATTTTTAAAAAGAGATGTTTTATGTTGATATACACATCAGTTATACATTATTCATTTTGTGTGCACTCTTTATTCATTTATAAGTTTATGATATTAATTTATATAAATATAATGTATCCTATTGAATATTTTGAAGTCGATGTTATTTGTGTGTTTTGAAATCTGTTTTGTTGTTGGAAAATGATGTTTTTATGTTTTAAGATATCGTTTTATACTAGTTTAATGATGTAAGTGTTTCCTATTGACATTATGTAGCATTGTCATTTGGATATATTCGAGGCTTCTAAAAGCGTTTAGTTTATGCTATTAATTTATATGAATATAATGTATCCTATTGAATATTTTGAAGCCGATGTTATTAGTATATTTTTAAAACATTTTTTAAGTTGGAAAACGATGTTTTTATGTTGTAAGATATCGTTTTGTACTGGTTTAATGATGTAAGTGTTTCCTATTGACATCAGGTAGTATTGTCATTTTGATATATTCGAGGCTTCTGAAATCGTTTTGTGTCTTTCCGGTCGACATATATATGTACAAAAATAGACATCGTTTTTTTGTTAGGATGTTCGATGTCTTTCAGTTGTTAGCTATATATTTCACACCTTAAAACACACATGTTAATTACAACCAAAATATCATCCAACACCATGTATTAACCACATTCAATACATCATTCACCAACATACATTCATCACAATTGTTAGGCTACAAAATGCAACCACCCACTTGAATAACATCATTCAAAAAATTGTCGAGGACCCCAACACATACCATAGCTAGCTAAGGCGTTTAATGGGCCTAGTAGTTTGCAAAAGCTAGACCACAAGTGTACACTTGCATTACCATAATTACAGAGCTAGCAAGTAGGTTGCAAAAGACCACGAACTCAAATATGTTTAGTTGTGACTGAATTGATAGATTTTGTTTGAAGCTATATATATATATATATATATATATATATATATATATACACCTAGGCTTCACAAAATAAGGTCCATGTACCTCCAAACATGACCATCAGCAGCTAGGAGTTAGCCGGTCTATAACAAGCTCCAAATGAAGTTAGCAAGTTCGATCCGCACTTGATCAACCTCCTCTTGAGTATAGGATTTGCGATTCCTTCGCAAATCCTAAATAAAAAATGAATGTCAAGTTCAGCTACATACACTTAATCAAACGATTTCACATAAACCATAAATCAAACATGTTGAAAAACGGAGGCGGAGAAGTGCCCTACCACGAAGAGAAGGCGGAATTCCTTGTTCGACAGAGAAGCATCCTACCACGAAGAGAAGCACCCTACCACAAAGAGAAGTCGAGCTCGGGTTCGATGGATGGAGATAAGAGAACGACAATGAAAAAGGGGTTTCACGAGTCTGGTTCAACGGTGTGAGGAAAGCCCGAAGAGATAGGACTGACCACGAAGAGCGCCACCGCAGCCCCCTCGAGTTCGACAGTCGCAGAGCCTACATATATGGTTGGAAGGCAGCAGGAGTGGAGGAGGAACATCTATCGCAGTGAACAGGAAGGAGTCGGGATGTGGGATGTGGGATGTGGGATGTGAGGAGGAAAGAGTCGGGAGTGGTGGTGGTGAATATGACCTATTTAATTTTCTAAGTATAATTATATGCTGTTTCTTTTTTTTTTTGGCAAAAAATTCAATTTTTTTTTCTAAGTGTGGGAGATATTGGGATTGTGTTTTTATGAATTTAAGAAGCAGCTACAAATTTCTAGGAAATTTTCAGTGTTGGGAGAATTGGGATCTGCCCGCCCGTATTCGAAATGAGCGGGATTTTACTTGTTCAGATTTCATTTATGCGCCTTTTTTTTTTCTTCCAGAAAACCACTTTTAACATCGGTCAACAAAATTGGGCGATGTCTGTTTTGTTTTCAACATCAAAAATTTATAAACCGTTGTTAAATTTATTTTTAACATCATGCGTTTTTCTAACTGATGTTTATCATCCGATGTCTATTAACACAATTCTAGTAGTGCTGACACTTTCTTTTTTGGTTGGAATTTTTTTTTCCGTGGACCAGTGTAATTGACACCTTGTCACTGACAAGGTTGTTGTGTTTTTTTTTAACACTTTCTTTTGGGTTATAAGTTTCTTTTTTAACCTATGATCTTTTACATTACTTATGTTTCCTTTACTAACTAAATTAGACAACATTTATACTCTTTTTTCATTTTTCAACCTATGATCTTTTACTTATATTTTTTAACCTATGATCTTTTTTCCTTTACTCTCACCGGTAGGTATTCATGGTTTCAACTCTTTCTCTACTACTTTATTGGCGGACTTTATGGATATGTCGCTCTCTTATATTAACCAACCTAGGGTTTGTGCAGGAGTTGTTTCGTGTAAGAGCTCATCTTCGAGGGCAAGTATGTCGGAAGAGACTCCAAGCTCAACCAGGTTTGATAGGGATACGAGCAGTAGAACGCAGGTTTGAATGACGTGCAAAACATTCACCAACTCCTTTGAAGAGGAAATTCGTTCGGAGCATGGACAGATACCGCCATTTGGCTATTTTTTCGACAATTTTAATCTCAAGGTATTGTTTTCCAGAGGCGTCTTGAAATGCATTGTTTTGTTTTTGTTGAACGATACCTTCGCTTGCCATTTTTACAAATGATTTTAACTTTATTATAAGATACGCCATTGCAATGATGATGTCACATGTTAGGAGAGCCTTGTCACAAGGTTTGGTGAATCCCTCAACGTACATGTCAGACCTGAGCGGTTACCTAAGCAATGCATTAATTTCCAACTCATATCCGGCCAATTTCTCTTCATGCATTTTTTATGTGATTATCTTTTTTGCTGAAAATATTTGATTTTGTAGTTTAATTTCTGAACTCCAGTAACTTTCATTGAGGGATTTTCATTGTCATGATCATAATGATATTCTCCCATCTGTAAAAGCATTCAAATAATGCTTTATGATGCGTCGACATTCTTGTGTCGATCCTGAGCGGTTACCTGAACAGTACATTTCGGATACTTCCCTCAACTATTTCCACTATCCCATTAACATTTATGACTCTCCAAAAGGTTTACCCCATCTTCCCTAGATGTATGTACAACTGCACTATTTATTCCCTGTGAAATAGCTTTCTAACATATGGGCATGAATACAGTGCATATATGGATCTGCTGATTGAAACGATTTGTTTGCTAATCCTAAACGTTTTATGATTCTGATAATATTTTCCTTAAAGAGATGTTATTAAACATTGTCATGATGGTGGCTTATGTTTGGATAGACTTTTTCCTGCCATGATGAGTTATCACAGTAAGTAAAAGCATATAATGCTTGATGTTGTATCAACATTCTTATGTTGATCTTGAGTGGTTAACTGAGCAGGACACTTGATTTCTTTTTATGTTTTATTTAAAACTCTTGGCCATTTACATTAATCATTTTCCAACAATGGTTCCCTCATCATGCATGTACATTTGTTTCATTCAGCTCTGGTTCAGGTTTGCTAACGTGTGGACAGGGCTACCACTCTTTTTTTTTGCCTAATTTTGTTCCCACCCTAGGTCAATACCCATTTTAGCATTTTTGTTTTTGACTTATTTCCAAAAGAAAGGCCAAATTTCGCTTCCGCTTTTGGAAGTCCAATTGTTATTTATTTATTTATTTTTAATTGATTAATATTTATGTAAATCTATAAATAATACAATTATAAACCTATATATTATATAGTTATGATTTTTAATTAAAAATAAAAGTTGTAGCATTGTAAGGATATTTAAGAATTCTTCGATATGACTATTGAAGCGTTTATGGAATTTCACCTATACTTATTACCTCATCATAATGACAAAATGTCTTTAAATACCTGCGAGCCTTATCCGAGGGGGGTGATGATCAGATTATATACTTATTAGCCCAAGCGATGGAGGTGGTAAGTTTGGCTCGCGATGAGTTAGTTTACTGTTCAATCGTCGTCTTTAGAGAAAGTCATGCGATGTTCTTATTTTAAGAACGTTCTTCTCTGATCAAAGACCTTAAGAACTCAAATTCGGGGGTTTTAGGTCAGGGAGATATTCATAGCACTTCTTCTTTTCTCTTCAATCGGATCCCTCTCTTTGAGGCTGAAGGGGGGTATTTATAGGGAGGCCAAACGACCAGCTTGTTGGCAACCTCGTGGTTTAACAGGGGACACGTGCAATGCATGCCCTCATGCCAGGGAACTAGGTATTACACGTGGCACTGTTAGAGGAGAGGTGCTTGACCCAGCGAGCTGCTTGTTTGGGGCCTTACAAGGCCACGAGGGATTGGTGGGACCTGTCATGATTTCTGCGCATGCTTACATTAATTATCTTGATCGCGAGGCGATCGAAACTGAGAATCCTTAGGGTGAGGAGCCTGGCTAGGGTCTAACTAGGTACTTTGTTCGCAATGAACCTTGCAGAGGGACCAAACGTCTTTTGCGTTGGGTGGCCTATTTATGACATCATGTCCTTGTTAATTAATAGGCCTATTTTTATGGCATCGTCAACTATAATATTTGACGTATTTGAATCATTATTGCATAAATAATATTTTTAGAAAATGACATTAATCTTTTATATTATAGATTCATCAAAATTTTCATAAACAATAAATATTAAGTTACTTAAAGTACTAAAGAAGAAAAAAAAATACAAAATGAAACAACCAACTATTGAATCATAATCAACATTTAATATTTTGGCAGATCGCATTACTCTCTTCATAACCATTTCCTGTTTCAAAGCTATCACTTTGATCATCTTCATGCATATATTTGTCATTGCTCGTTCAAAATTTACAATAGTCATAATTTTCAATACCAAGATTTTCATTATCACATGCAACTTCTGACTTACTTTGGAATTGATTAAAGTTACCATAACCAAATGGAGTCGGTGATGCCAAAGGACACTGGGAGTATGTAGCAGATAGTTCTGCTTCAATGAGCTCTTCGTTGCATAATTTCCGCCTTTCCATATTCAAGTAATCTCATGCCATTGGATCAATTATGGAATCAGAATTCGTTAGCATGATTTTATCTTCATCATGTTGGCGTTGGATATTCAATTTGGTTGATGTGTAATGCTCAATCTTAGAAGCAAAGCTTGCTTTCTCCATCCTGTTCTTTTCAAGTAAATCTTTCATCACTTGGTTATCCGCCATGATCTTTTCATAACGTCGTTTTCTGTCATCGACAACTTTCCTTGTTACCTTTGCCATTTTCGTTCCCGTTGGACGTCCTTTTGAAGTAACTTCATCATTGATGTACTCTTTCTCATCTTCATCTGCATCGATATCAACACAAACTGTTGGAGTTTCATATATATTTGATGTGTGAGAACCTGCTTGATATCCTACTAATGAATCCTTTCTCCTATGTGGTTTAGCGACTTGTCCGATAGCATTGTCAAGCAATTTTTCAACATCTTTCAAAATGGGTCATACGTGATCAAACTTAAACCTTTTCCTCTTATAAGTGGGATCATCTAGTAGAGATTCTTTGGCTTCCTTTAACTAAAACACGAAGCAATAAGAAGTATTTGATACATTAATAGTTGGAATAAAAGTAAACCCGTTTCAAGGAATAAAAGTAAACAATAGTAGAGTTTATAATTATATGGTACTTGCAATATATGCTTCGGATGCACCACTAGGATTTTGATGCTCAATTTGACGAACATGGCCACAGAGTTTATTGATTGGTAAACATAGATCAGAAAATCAGTTTTGAAGGGATTGATTGGTTCTTACTCTTTCCGCAGTCTTCCCTTCATTGTAAGCAAAAGCAATCCTCTCCCACATTGCATCTTTTATTTATTTATTAATACCATTGATTGGATATTGAGAAACATCAAGATATATACGACACAATTGCACATCCTCTTCTACTAAAATTCAAGCCACACTTAGAAGACATTGGAGAAGTAGAAGAATGTGTGATGTACATGTATTGTGGAAATGCTAGCTAGTGTATTTATATTATGGTTATCAATTAGTGGAGACCTATTTCTATTAGAAAGTCAAAGGGTGTTAGCCCCGTGATCTCCTCCAACAAGCACCTTTATTTGAGATATTTTAGATGGTGTTTGACCTCCTCCAATGTAGCACCTTAGTTGAGATATTCTAGCTGGTGTTTGATCGAGTTCTCCTCCTCCAACTAGCACCTTAGTTGAGATATTATAGCTAATGTTTGATCGAGTTCTCCTCCTCCAACTAGCACCTCAGTCGAGATATTCTAGCTGGTGTTTGATCGAGTACTCCTCCTCCAACTAGCACCTTAGTTGAGATATTCTAGCAAGTGTTTGATCGAGATCTCCTACTCCAACTAGGTCCTCAGTTAAGATATTGTAGGTGGAGTTTGACATTACTTTTTTTTATCCTAGGTGGAGTTTGAAAAATTAAAAACCACTTATAAATTGAATGAAGAGATATCTTGAGAGCAATCATAGTATCATACAATGATTAATATTAGACTTTGAAGAGCAATTAGAGAAGAAATATATCATACAAACACACACACGAACACATTGTGTAACAACTGTTTCAAAGGTTGGATACCTTCGTTCGAATCTTGCAATCCAAGTGAAGGTTCGATAATGTATAACAAAGTAATATAAAGATACTATAGAAGGGTGGGTTGAATAGAGTATGCCAACTTTTCGCAGATAATCTCAAGACTTTTGAAACGCTTGCAAAACCCTTTGAGATTAGACGTAATTCTTTCCTCTAGAAAACCTGAATCACAAAAAGGTTATACAATTCGAAACAAGTGCGGAAATATGGTAAAGCGATAAGTAAAGGACACAATGAATTGTTGACGAGGTTCGGCACGAACTTGGCCTACGTCCTCGCCTAGGGTTCTTCCACAACCCTAGGATTCAACCGGCTTTATTGATTCACAAGACTTAGGATTCTAATAGCTTACCGAGAAGCCTCTCTCCTATACAATTGCAATCTAGTCAACTCACGTTCCCTTGGAGTCCTAGACCAATCTAGAAGAGTCCCCACAACTCTCAACTATCTAGTACAATCCTCTTACACTTCGTGAATCAATCGCCTAGTGTCCACTTCCTGAGTTACAAACTCTCGAGTATAACACTCTCTCGAAATATATCCTATAAGCTCACTATGTAACTCTCAAATGCTTTGAAATAAAAGATACGACTCTTAACTACTAGCAGAGAGAACACAAAGAAGATAGATTGACTTGAAGGCTTGAGTGTGAATGAAAGCTTGTGTTCAACGATTGTGTGTCTGTCTTCCCTTCATCTCCTTTTTATATAAAATCAAATCGGCGCCTAAGGATCTTCTTCAACGGCTAGAACAGATCATGGCATGAGAAGGAATCTTCACAATCTTCTATTTGGGGAAACTCGGAAGCCATGATCCACCAGATTTGATCTTCTTGTCCTTTAGCTTAAGGAAGGAGATTTCAATTCGAAATATCTTACTGCAATGTTAGTGTATAGAATATATGATAATATCTGGAAATATATAATAATTACATTCGGACAAAATATGCACATAATACAGGTTTTGTGTTTCATCAACACAGCTGTAGCTTCAAGACCTTTAACACAGGCCATGTGTCAAAGCCTTTGAAACCATTTCCGATTTTCATCAAGGGAGTGGAGTTATCAATCTCCCCCTTGATGAAAGACAAAACTTGTGCATCCCTGTAACTTAGTCAAGCAAATAAATTATAAGCAAAATCGGACTAAGTACGTGCATGAGTTAGACAAATGTTGGATCATAAGTTTTTTAAAGCCAAAGAAAACATCCAACAAAAGCAAAACAAAACAAGGTCTTCCAAGACCCTTGGTTCACAGCAGTTTCAAAGTCTAAACCATCAAACCATCTCCCTCTTTTTGTCTTTCAACAAAGGGAGGAGGATAAAACAATAACCAAAAGTTTTAAAACAGTAACCAAAACCAGTAGTGTTTATATTATGGGTTAGGGTAGGGTAGGGATTTAGGATTCATCATCAAAAGCACCATCCGTGAACAGCAACTTCAGCTCATGCAACAACTTAGCCACCCCGCCCATATCCAGCGAAAAATCTCTATGTAACTCCTTGATGTCTAGGCAAACTTCCTCCAAACCCAACTCTAGGTTTTCCATGCGCTCATCAATGCCAGAGGCAGTGGGAAGAGTTTTTGAGGGAGAGGTAAGACTCCAAGTCCCTTGGGGGGACTGAGTGATGCCAATCTTCTCAAAACTCTTGGAGTCGAATTTACCCATATGATGCTGTTGTTCTTAATTTTTGAAATCGATTTCAGAAGCTTTGAAAACATGGGTTAAAAGGTTTGCGAATGGGAGGGGAGTTCCTTTTCTGGCTTTGTGGGTGTGAGCCATGGATCCTAGGATGGTATTGGCCAGATCAAGATCATGGCCATTCAAAATTCGGTATAAAAGGACCATAGCGTTGTCAGTGAGTAGGGAGCCAAAGTTAATTCGGGGTAAGAGGCATCTCACAATGATGTTGAAGATGATTTTTGCCTCGAGTGTGAGGGACGAGTGGGTAAGCTGTTTGGTGGTGCTGTTTGATGCTTCGGGGAGCAAGTATTTGGAACGGGCAAGAGCAACGCACTGTTCTTTTGTGGGGGTTTCGGGAGAGGGTGGACAAGGTTTAGGAAGGCCAAGGAGATCAGTGAAGTTAATGGAGTTGAAGGTGATTCTAACACCCTTGATGAGTGATTCAAAGACCAACCATCAACAGTGTGTTTGGCTTTAAGGTTTATGTAAAATAGACGGGTGAGTTGGGGGTAGTATACGGATTCAAGATTCAGAAGGGTCTAGGCAGAGGTTTGTTTGATGAAAGAGATGCAGGGTAGGTTCAAAGCTTCCAAAAAATCAAGATCAATGAAATCGGAACAACAAAGCTTACGAGTTCTAAACTCATCTACCCACTTTCCAGCCATCTCAGCATTCTCAAACCATGAGGAGGGTAAGGATTGGTTTACCTGGATAAGTGCAGGCGGATCGACGTTCTTTCTTCGAGCTTTTGTGGGAGCAGTAGTCTTGGCAGGCGCGTCAAAGCTTCTGAGAGTGGCTTTCCTTGAGCGCTTGGGAGATGGAGGTTTTGCTTTAGTGGCTTTGCGCTTCTTCGGAGACGGGGGAGGAGGAGGGGGAGTTAGGGTAAAATGTGTGGTTTAAAAAGGGACAAGAGGGTAAGTCGATGGGACGGGTTTAGGGTTCCAATGGAGATAATCATGACACTACTGCCAAAAATTAAAAGATTTGATTTGACAAAATTTCAAAATTCAAACCATCTTTTCACATTTCAAATTCAAGAGGAAATATTTCCGGAAAAAAATATTTTCCCCATAAATAAATATACTCGGATATAAGATTTTTGGAAAATAAAATGTGTAATGCATAAAGAAGGTTAAAAATCATTAAAACTATATTTGATCAAATATCTAAAAAGATATTAACCAAATATATGATCCGTTAAATGTGCTCTACCATTCAGTTCACAAACTTTGACATAAATCTCAAAGGTCTTGACACTGAGTAGAATTTATCTTTCGTAAAGGGAAAGCTACCCCTACGAAAGTGCATCCATGTTAAGCATTCCGATCTCACGTCTAATGAAGGTGAACCTTGTTGTGAGCATAATTCGCCATGTTTTACACTTACTTTTATATCGTTTTCTGCATACATTTCATACATTTGTGTTAGAATAGTACAGAATCTATGTAGTTTATGCTTATTTGCCAAATTATGGAATCTAAACTAGTTTCTATTTAAATTCGCAGAATTCAAGGCAATTTACAACAATTCTCAGAAAAGAAGAAAAGCTCGAAAGTCAACTACAGAAGTCCAAAGTCAAGAAGCAGCGGAACCAGGACAAATCAAGCTGAAAGCAAGAAAATCGACTCAAAAACATCAAGTCAATATCGACCTCATTTAGTCAATATCGAGTACCAAAAGTCGATTCCTACCAGTGTTGACCAAAATCGAGCCAGAGACACCAGACATCGGCAAGTGAAGCCGGGAGCTGACAAAGTTACTCGATATCGAAGACTGTTACTCGATATCAAGGACAACCCAAGACGAGTTCTACTTCTGAAGCCGAGATCGACAAAGGTGAGCGGACAAGGCAACTCGAGTACAGAACTTTACTCAATATCGAGTAATTAACTCGATATCGACCAAGATCAGAAGCCTCACCTGTGCTCGAGGAAGCAACGCCGGATCGAGAAGCCGAAGAGAGGACATACCGAGCACCATGTACTCGATATCGACGAATTTACTCGATATCGAGTAAACCAGCATAGCATGTCTGATCCAGTGTCGAAGAGAAGTTACTCGAGAAGACTAGTGAAACCGAAGTCGACGACGACGTTACTCGATATCGAGGAAAGCTTTTCTGGGCCGTGTTGCTGTTGGACTGTCTGTGTCGAGCTAGCTTGCTTTGAGAGCGAATGAGTCCGAGAACCTATCCAAGTTCTATCAAGTTCTATCTTTGAAGAGAAGATTTACCCACACATGAAGATATTTTAGATATTTAATTATTTTCCTTTAGAATTAATGTTTTATCTTTATTTAATTCTATCTTTAGGAAATAGGTATAGATTTCTTTCCTTGATTTGCAAGGATTGAAAGCCTGTAAATAAGGCCTTAGACCATCAACAACCATGGGGAAACCTCTTACCAATTTTATTTTCTCTCTTCCTATCATAATTTTACATCTCATTTGTTTTTTTGTTTAAATTTGTTTTCACTTTTTCTACCTTATCATAAAAGGTTTATTCTACAACAATGGGGAAACCTCTTACCCCTTTTCAAATTTATTTTCCCCTTTTCTTTCCCTTTATTATGTGTAGCATCAAATCTTTCCTTTACTTTTTGATTAAAAAGAAAAGAAAAGAAAATTACAAAAGGGAAGAGGTTACCTCTCTCTACCAAGGTAACCTCTTCCAATCCCTTACCTTAAGGTAAAGCCCACAACCATGGGTTTACCTTTTAGCAACCTTAAGGTGACCAAAACCCATGGTTGCTCATGCTCTTAGGGGCTGATTTCTAAGGATTCAATTTTAGTTACAATTAGTTACATAGAGAGAGTAGAGGAGAGAGCTTGTGGCGAGAGAAGTTGGAAAGGCGAAAGCGGATTTGACTTTGATTGGTTGTAAGCTTTCTTTGGTTTATTTAATGCAAGTTATTTCCTTTTGTTTATTGATGAGTTTCTTGATGATAAAGAGCGAGTAGTCCACCCACTTCTAGGGTCGGGGTGAGCCCGACGGTAGCCATGAAAGCTGATGTGGTAAAGGTTTGATCTTTTTATGCAATTCATCTTCTATTAAGCATGATTCTTTTGCGAGAGTTGAAGGTGATCCTTGTTTGTGTTATTGAAGCGAAAGTGATCTTAATACAACTTGGGTTAATTATGTGAAAAGGATTAGTAACAATTAGGGTTTATGCGAAAGCCTCTATATTCCTATTTGTTAATAACGAAAGTTATTTGATGAAAAACATGATCTTTTATGCCTTTATGTGTTATTTTGCATGGTTATCGTTGTGGTGTTGATACCCTGGCCTTGGAAGTATTTTAGTTTATTGATTTATTTCATCGAAATCTGCGTTCTGAGTTCGAAAAGTTTCAATTTCAAGTTTTTGTCTTTACTCGACGTCGGGGAGTTTTTGTCGATATCGAGCAAATCTTGTCGATATCGAGGAAGAGTTGTCGACATCGAGTTGTCTGCTTTGATTTCTGTTTCTGTTTGTCGATGCTGAGTTTCTGTTGTCGCCGAGTTTAGTCGATATCGAGTACTTCTTAGTCGATATCGAGTAGGTTCTGCTTTTGCTTTATTTTCCGTGTTTCTTTGTTACTTCTGTCTTTTTGTTTGCTTTTCTGTCTGTGAGATTTACAGCTACCTAGGATCCGCTGACACGCTTCCTCGTGGATCGATCCTGACTTCCCACTACTACATCGGGAGGGAGTCTTGTAATCATTTGCGTGGGCACGAATCTGGTTTGATCTATTTTATTATATTTTAAACTCGATTTCCTCCTATAACAAATTGGCGCCGTTGCCGGGGAGGCAATCATTCGCGTCTTAGGTAGTTAAATATCACGTTTGCTTTGAGGTACTTCGCAGGTGTATGCGCTGTTCTGGTCAACCACCTGAGTTTGACGACTTAGACGAACCAGAATGCCTTATACACATCCAAGCTAAACTAAAAAGAGCCATGACGGCTGCAGAAACACAGGAACAACTGATACAGAGGCTTCGAGCTGAGTTAGCCACCAAGGATACTGTTCTCTCCACTGAGAGAGCAGGCAGAGAACAGGAAGCTGCGCGAAGGAGGCAATTGGAAGATGAGCTTGCCCAGTACCCAACCACCGCAGAGGATTACATGCACCCGACTCTCGTCGTGCCTAAATCGGCTATTGTAATCCCTGAGAATAACTATGAAATTCGCACTCCTTTCTTAATAGAAATTAACCATAATGCTTTTCATGGTAGATTTAATGAATGCCCTATTCAACATATTACCAACTTTACTGATATGTGTCGTACTCTTGCTGAAGGTACCACCTTGGAGTACATCTTGATGAAGGCTTTCCGTTGGTCTCTAGCGGGTCCAACATTGAAGTGCCTTGAGGGTCGCCGTCCACGATCCCTCACAACATGGGCTCAAGTAAAGCAGGAATTTCTCAATAAATTCTTTCCTCCTGCCAAGACAGCGCTCCTTCGCCAAAAGATTACATCTTTCAAACAGCAGCCTGAAGAGCCGCTAGCAAAGGCCTGGGAACGCTATAAGGATCTACTGCGATCCTGCCCTATACATGGACAACAACCTTGCGTCGTTCAGGAGATCTTCTTCAATGCTCTTGACCTTGCTGCTAAGGATAGGATCAACACATATACTCATTATGAGTATCTGACAATGCAACCAGCTGACGCATGGGCTGCCCTCGACAAGCTGACCAACTATGACAACAAGTATGGGACTCCAATCAACTATGAGGATAATGCATATGTCAGGCCAGCCCCATCCATGCCTCTCTACGAGCCTGCTAAGGAGATCGACCCAGATGTCAAGGAGCAATACTATAGAGATCGGAATAGGAAGCTCCTCAAGCAAGTAAATTAACTTTCTGTCAACCGGCCCTGCATCGAATGCGGATCACATAGGCACACCACTACTGAGTGCCCACACACAGAGCAAGTTGGGTTGGAAGAACACCATGAAGAGGTAGCTTACGCAGGGGGTCCCAATCGTTATATGGGGGACCAAAGGTTTCAGCAACCACAATGGAACCAAGGTGCTCCTAGGAACCCCCCGCCCTACAGAGCTCCAGGAAATCCAGAAAGGGACCAGCAGAAGGATGACCTACATCATATCCTTGACGAAATGCGCCGGAATCAGGGCACCATCAACAATCAGTTCCAGAACATCAATACAAAACTTGGAGAAATTGATGTTTGGAGGAAATCAATTGATACACAGATTGGCCAGCTAGCAGCAGGTGTCCCCAGACAGTCAGGTACGCTCCCTGGATCTTCATAACCAAATCCTAAGGGGAAGACCGGACACATCGCTGCTGTGAAACTCAGGAGCGGGCACCAACTACGCGAGCCAGAGGTTGGAAAACAGCATGACAACGGAGTTGAACAACAAGTCGATATCGACCAGACCTTGGTCGATGTCGAGGAGAGGAAACTCGATATCGAGGACAAGGAACTCGATGTCGAGGAGATAACTTGCCACCCTTCGTCTGGACAGCACAACAACTTGAAATCGACTACAGTAGTCGATATCGAGGAAAAACCAGTCGATATAGAGGAAAGCCCAGTCGATATTGACCCGTCTGCAGCAACTCCGACATCTGTTCTGGCTTCGAATCAGAAAAAGAGGTTGACTTTCCCCATAAAATCTCCAAAGGACCCAGCAGAGAAGAAGTTTCAGCGCTTCATCAAGATGCTTCAAAGGCTCAACGTCACAATACCTTTCACAGAAGCTCTCAATGAAATGCCATCCTACGCCAAGTTCCTCAAGGAGATTCTAACCAAAAAGCGGTCAATAGCTGAGATGACAGAGGAGTGCAGCCATATGGACATACTTGAGAAAAGGCCAGATCCAGGTAAGTTTGCTATAACCATTGGATTTGGTCAATACAAATTTAATGCATTATGTGATCTTGGATCTAGTGTGAGTATAATGCCTTTAACGATATGGTCCAAGATTAAGATAGGCGCCCTAGAGCTTGTGGATGCCAAGCTTTATATGGAAAATAATACGATGGTCATCCCAACAGGTATGGTGGACAATGTGCCAGTAAAAGTAGGTAAGTTTTTTGTCCCTGTTGATTTCTTAGTTATTGATATGGCGGAGGACCCTGCTTGTCCAATTATTCTAGGAAGGCCCTTCTTAGCGACAGTGGATGCCAACATAAGCGTAAGGAAGGGAGTACTCACTTTCAACATCAGCTATGAGGTAATTGAGTATTCTTTTAATAAAACTGAAAGGCACACAGGTCCCATGGAAGAGGTAAAAGCTATATCAGCTGGTTACATCACTTGCGGGGAGCCTACGGTAAGAAATATGACTCCTGGAGAGCTGGAAAAGAGGGATGTGGAAGCCCGGGTGGAGAAGATCATGGCCATCCTGAACGACGACACAGAGGATCTGCTCGACATCGACTAAGGTAAGTCGACGTCGACTAACTCTTTTGTTGTTGCAGGAGGATGGTCAAGTATGAAATAAATATGAAATATAGATCAGACTGACTTCCCTGTCTCAGCAAATAAATACAAGACTTCCTCCCGTTGTAGTAAGAGAATAGTCAGGATCGAATCCACGAGGAAGCACGTCAGCAGTTCTCAGGTAGCTGTAAATTCTCACAGGCAGAATAGCAGAAAGACAGAAACACAAAAAACAAGGAAAGAAACAAATAAACCCGGCAAGGGCAAACAAAATAAAAGCAAAGAACAAAGCAAGAAATAAAGCAAAGCAAAGCAAAAACGAAAAGTAAAGCAAAAGCAAAGGCTACTCGACCTCGACAAGAGGTACTCGATCTCGACAAGAAACAGTAAAGGCATAAACTTCAGAAATCGACAACAGAAAAGAACTCAACTCGACCTAGACTAAGCTCTCCTCGACCTCGACAAAGGTCCTCCTCGAGATCGACAAGATCTCCTCTGTATCGAGTAACTATGCAGAAAACTGTAAATTGCAGAATTAAAGACAAACGCAGAATTTCGACAGAAATAAACTTCAATATATTAAAAGACTTCCAAGGCCAGGGTTTCAACACCACAAAGATAACCATGCAAAGTGACACATAAAGGCATAAAAAATCATGCTTTCCATCAAATAACTTTCGTCATTAACAAATAGGCAAATAGAGGCTTTCGCATAAACCCTAATTGTTACTAACCCTTTTTCACATAATTAATCCAAGTTGCATTAAGATCACTTTCGCTTCAATAACACAAACAAGGATCACCTTCAACTCTCGCAAAAGAATCATGCTCATAGGGATAGAAGATGAATCGCACACAAAGATCTGACCTTTATCGCATCGCCTCACATGGCCACCGTCGGGCTCACCCCCGCCCCAGAAGTGGGTGGACTACTCACGCCTCATCGCAATAACAGACATTGATTGATGAAAAGAAACTTGCATTAAAACTAAATTCAAAGCCTTTTACAATCCTGGCAATCAACTTTCGCAGAAAGCCAAAACCCTAAAAACCTTAGAACTCCTAAACTTCTCTACTGGAATTGAATCGTTGATGGAATTGGAATTGTGATCTGGAATTGAATGAATAAAACTGAGCCCCCTAGGGCCTTATTTATAGCCTTCATTCCCTAGCTATTCTAGGAAAGAAGATATCTATCCCTATCTAAAATTATATCTAAATTGCTAAAAGATAAATAAATGCTTTAAGGAAATAAATCTATAAAGAAAAGATAAAACTAATTAAGGTAGGTCTTCATGTCTTGATAGATCTTGTCTCCTTGATGATAGAACTTGATGGAATCGGATAGAATCTTCCGCCTTCGGCCCCAAGGAATCCCAAGTCTAGTCGAACAAGTCCTCGTCGAGAAGCTGCTGGACACGTCTCTAGTCGACCTCGAGTAAGGCTCGTCGACCTCGAGTAGGGTGGTTCTTCGAGTGGACTTCCTCGGCTAGATCTTCTCGATGTGGCTTGGACTTGGTCACTGGTGCTCGTCGACCTCGACAAAAGCTAGTCGATGTCGAGTAGGGTTAGGTCATCGACAAAGCTTCCTCGGGTTGGCGTGCTCAACTGGCTCGGACAAGGACTCAGGCGCTCGTCGACCTCGACAAGCCCTAGTCGACCTCGAGTAAGGTGGCTTGCCGACTAGGTCTTCTCGAGTGACTCTCCTCGACAAGCTCGGATCTGGACTCAGCGTCTCGTCGACCTCGACAACGGGTCCTCGAGATCGAGTTGGGTGGTGTCCTTCCTTTCCGCTTCCGCGAGTTGCCTCATCCGCTGGTAGCGAATTTTTCCGCGGCGGCGAGTGGTCCGCTGTAGCGAGTCGAGTCGCTGGCAGCGAGTCTCGTCTGGTCGTCCTCGGCTTCGTCCTCGGCTCCTCTCCTTGTCGACTCCGGGCATGGCGCTGAGGCTTCGTCGATCTCGACTAGTGGTCCTCGAGATCGAGTAGGCTCTGGAGCCGGGTTAGTCTGGCTTGCTCGATCAGGCTCTTCTCGACCAAGCTGTGCTCGGACATGCTCGTCTAGGTCGAGTAGGCCTACTCGAGATCGAGTAGCCTTGACTCTCAGACTGGTTCCGCTGCTTTGACCTTGGACTTCTGTAGTGGTTTTCCGAGCTTTTCCGACCTTCTGTAGAATTGCTGTAAAACGCCTCGATTTCTGCGAATTAAACAGAAACTAGTGTAGATTCCATAATTTGGCAAATAAACATAAACTACATAGATTCTGTACTATCTAAACCCAAATGAATGCAATGTATACAAAAATTGATATAAAAGTTACTGTAAAACATGGCAGATTCAGCTCACAACAAACACCCCATACTTAAGCTTGCTTGTCCTCAAGCAATACTTTTATTTGTCATTCAGGGGAAGAATTCAAACTCTCAACATCTTAGATTCATTCTTATACGTCCCTGCAATCAATTACCATCCTCGAAAAGGTACTAGTGTCACAGATTCATGCACGTGCAAATATGTAAAAGCAACATCTACTCATAAAAGGAGGGTTATGCAAAAAATAATTCATTCATGACAAAGCATTAATAATCAAGAAGACTTCAATTTAAGCTCATGAAGGAGTAGATTGGTAAAAGGCTAAAGGTGGGCAAATTTTGGCAATGTGGTGCTTTTGATCCGGGGAAATGGAGTATTTTCCAAATTGAATTTCCACATTCCTTCTCCATTTGATTCATCACCTTTCATAATGCTTTTTCTCAATAATAATGCTTTTACCTCTCTAACCTCAGCACTGCCTTCTCGCGAGTCGCAAACATGGGTGTCATGAATGGCCCCGAATACTTAGTGCTTTGGACTCCTCACAATGTGTCCCATCTCTCCAAACTATTATCTCAGAGAGCAGGGTCATCTACCTTTATCTCCTGAGGTGATTGGATTTTCTTTCACTCATTAAATTTTCCATATATTTTAAATAATTTCCTTCCAAACTCCAATAATGTTAATAATCACAACACCACCATATGATAATCTCCATAATGTAACATCATTCTCAACATAATCCCCGGATAAGGTAAAGAATGGAAATATTTAGATCATGTGGAGCAATATTTGAAATAGGGCATATTATGGCTTTTGTGATGCATAAGCATAGGTAAGGCTAGGATTTAACAATGAGCATTATATGGAAATATAAATTCCTCCATCATCTTATCATGCAACATGTCAAAAGCAACTTCAAATTTTACCTCCTTTCATGGTTTTCAAGAAATAATGCACTTCATTGTGACTTCCCTTTACTAGGCAATTTCATGCTATATCTCTAATGAATTCAATTTTGCATCGTCGAGTCCAATTAAAGCTTCCATGACATTATTCAAAAATTTCAATGGGGGTCATTTTTCAAAACTTTGGAAAACATGCATATAAGCACATAAATAAATAATGCATTCCAAAATAGCCATGTAGCAATTCCAAGAAATAATGCACAAGTCATGTCAAATAAATCAAATATGCATAAAGTAAGCCCTTCCCCCACCCCATACTTAAACATTACAGTGTCCTCACTGTATATAAAAAAAAACAAGGTAAGGGTAAAGAAAGAAACTCACAAGACAGGTGTGCAGAGCCTCTAAATTTCGAATGGAAGCACCTCCTGGGCCGATTTTTAATGTAGCTTGGTTCTATCCATGGACCTGAAAAGTAGAAGACATATACCCATAATAGAAACAACAAAAACCAAAGAAATGTTCAAAACCAAAAACAAACAAAACAAAGTCTCAAAAAGTCCTAAAAAGTCTATGTACATGCTCTAGATTTTATAGTCGCTAGGCCGACTTTCCATTAACGCTCAAGGTGGCATCTGCAGAGCCCATGTAGCTTGGGCCTCAAATAAGACTCCATTTTTGTCCATCAGCTGTAATCCTCCAGAATGGATCTTGTTCACCACGAACGGTCCCATCCGCTTCTTGTTGAATTTGTTGGGAAACCAATGATCCTTTGATTTAGAGACATAGAGCTTGTCTCCAACTTCATACTCCTTAGGCTCATCATTGGAACTCCTGCACAATCGCACATACCAGGGCAGACCTCTCCCATGTATAGATAAATTTTTAATGGAAATAGGCGAAGAAAGATCCATACCTTGACTTACCTTCGCAGAGACGGAATCGGGAACCACTGTGTTTGGTCGATCTCGACTAGGGCTAGTCGATCTCGACAAGACTGCAGGCTCTGGTGGTGATCTGGTCGAAGATTCAGAAGTCGACGAAGGACAGGTCTTGTCGATCTCGACAAGCCTGGTCGACCTCGACAAGGGTTCCGCTCCTGGTGGTTTGCTCATCGACGAAGGCGGATCTGGTGGAGCCGAGTGGTGGTCGACCTCGACAAGCCTACTCGAGGTCGAGTAGGGTTCTGGTCCTGGAGTCGCCGTCGTCGAGGAAGGTGGATCTGGGCTCCTCGTCTGGTGGTCGATCTCAACAAGGATGGTCGAGATCGACGACGATCCTGGCTCTGGTTTCGTCAGCGTCGAGGAAGCAAAAGCTGAAGCCGTCGAGTGGTGGTCGACCTCGACAAGTCTTGTCGAGATCGACGAGGCTGGTTTGTCTGGTTCGCTGCTCGACGATGCTGGTGCTGGTGGAGTCGCCTTGGTCTGGTCGAGATCGACTAGGGCTCTACTCGATGTCGAGGAGCCCTGGTCGATCTTGACCCCATACTTAGTCCCTGTCAAGGCATCCGAAAAATAATGAATCCACAACGACTTACCTTGGTCCGTGTTGATTGGATTCTCTGTGTTTTCCTTGAGGATTGCCATGATCTCTTCCACCTGGGCCTCCATGTCCCTCTTTTCTATCTCTTCAGGGGTCATATTTCTGACCTTGGGTTCCCCGCAGGTGATGTAGCCAGCTGAGATAGATTTGACCTCTTCCATTGGACCTGTATGCCTTTCAGTTTTATTAAAGGAATACTCAATTACCTCATCGCTGATGTTGAAGGTGAGCACTCCTTTCCTTACGCTTATGTTGGCATCCACCGTTGCCAAGAATGGTCTTCCTAAAATAATTGGACAAGCAGGATCTTCTTGCATATCAACTATTAAGAAATCAGCAGGGACGAAGAATTTACCTACTTGTACTGGGACATTTTCCACCATGCCTGTGGGGATGACCACCGTGTTGTTGGCCATGTAAAGTCTAGCATCCACAGGCTCCAAGGCACCTATCTTAATCTTGGACCAAATCGTTAAAGGCATTATACTCACACTAGCTCCAAGATCACATAGGGCATTAATTTTGTATGGGCCAAATCCAATAGTTATAGCAAACTTACCAGGATCCGGCCTCTTCTCCAATATGTCCAGATGGCTGCACTCCTCTGTGATTTCAGCCATCGATCGCTTTTTGCTCAAAATCTCCTTTAGGAACTTGACATAAGATGGCATTTCATTGAGAGCTTCTGTGAAGGGGATGGTGACGTTGAGCTTCTGAAGCATCTTGATGAAGCGCTGAAACTTTTTCTCTGCCGGGTCCTTTAGAGATTTTGTGGGGAAAGGCAGCTTCTTTTTCCGAGTCGGAGCCAGAACAGACGTCGGAGATGCTGCAGACTTCTCTATGTCGACCAGGGGCTCCTCGACATCGACAAGGCCTTTGTCGACATCGACGAGATTGGGCCCAGTCGAGTTGCTGTGTGGTGCAGACGAAGATTCTGGAAGTGTCTCCTCGAGGTCGACTAGGCTCTTGTCGAGATCGAGCACGGCTTTGTCGAGATCGATTTGATGTTCCTCGTCGTTCTGCTGCTTTCCGACCTCTGGCTCTTGCAGTTGATGGCCGCTTCTAAGTTTGATAGCAGCAATGTGTCCAGTCTTTCCCTTAGGATTTGGTTTTGAAGATCCTGGAAGTGTCCCTGGCTGTCTGGGGATTCCTGTTGCTAGCTGACCAATCTGTGTATCAACTGATTTCCGCCAGATATCAATTTCCCCAAGCCTAGAGTTGACACCTTGCATCTGAGTATAGACGGAGTTGAAAGATTGCCTAGTTTCTGAGTGGTTCCTCCGTATTTCCTCCAGGACTGTCTGTATATCATCCTTTTTCTGCTCCCTTTCCGGATGTCCTGGAGCTCTGTAGGGCGGGGGATTCCTAGGGACACCTTGGTTCCATTGTGGTTGCTGAAACCTTTGGTCCCCCATGTAGCGATTGGGTCCCCCTGCGTAAGCTACATCCTCATGATGCTCTGCCAGCCTGACTTGCTCTGTGTGTGGTCACTCAGTAGTGGTGTGCCTTTGCGATCCGCATTCTATGCAAGGCTGGTTGACAGAGAGATACTTTACTTGCTTGATGAGCTTCTTATTCTGGTCTCTGTAGTATTGCTCCCTAACATCTGGATCAATTTCCTTTGGTGGCTCATAGAGAGGCATAGATGGTGCTGGCCTGGCGTATGGGTTCTCTTCATAGGTTACAGTAGACCCATACTTGTTGTCGTAGGTAGTGAGTTTCTCTAGCACACCCCATGCGTCACTTGGCGGCATCGTCAGATACTCGTAGCGAGTATAATTGTTGATTCTGTCCTTAGTGACTTGATCAAGAGAGTTGAAGAAGATCTCCTGAATGATGTAGGGTGGTTGTCCATGAGTAGGGCAAGATCGTAGCAGTTCCTTGTAGCGTTCCCATGCCCTTGCCAGCGGTTCCCCTTTCTGCTGTTTAAAGGCGGTGATTTTCTGGCGGAGATGTGCTGTTTTGGCAGGCGGGAAGAATTTGTTTAGAAACTCTTGCTCTACTTGGGCCCAGGTTGTGAGTGATTTTGCTTTCAGCCCTTCCATCCATTTCAGTGCAGGCCCAGCGAGAGACCAGCGAAAAGATTTCATCTTGACATATTCCAAGGTTGTACCTTCTGCAAGAGTACGACACATATCATGAAAATTAGTAATATGTTCAAGAGGACACTCATTAAATCTGCCGTAAAAGGCATTATTTTTAAGCTCTATAAGAAATTGAGTGCGAATTTCAAAAGAGTTTTCAGGGATTAGAATCGCCGATTCAGGCACGACGAGAGTTGGGTGCATGTAGTCCTCTGCCGTGGTTGGATACTGGGCAAGCTCAGCTTGTGCTTGTTCCCTTGCTGCTCTCTCAGCGGCGATAACAGCATCCTTTGCGGCCAATTCCCTGGTAAGCCTAGCGACCAGCTGTTCCTGTGTCTCAGCGGCCGACATGATCCTTTTGAGTTTGGAGTGGATGTGTAGGTAGCGCTCCGGTTCGTCTAAGCTGTCAAACTCAGGTGTTTGAACAGAACGACGCATACACCTGCAAACTAACTCAAAGAAACAGTGAGAACTGACTACCTAAGGCGCGATTGATTGCCTCCCCGGCAACGGCGCCAATTTGTTGTTGCATGAGGATGGTCAAGTATGAAATAAATATGAAATATAGATCAGACTGACTTCCCTGTCTCAGCAAATAAATACAAGACTTCCTCCCGTTGTAGTAAGAGAATAGTCAGGATCGAATCCACGAGGAAGCACGTCAGCAGTTCTCAGGTAGCTGTAAATTCTCACAGGCAGAATAGCAGAAAGACAGAAACACAAAAAACAAGGAAAGAAACAAATAAACCCGGCAAGGGCAAACAAAATAAAAGCAAAGAACAAAGCAAGAAATAAAACAAAGCAAAGCAAAAACGAAAAGTAAAGCAAAAGCAAAGGCTACTCGACCTCGACAAGAGGTACTCGATCTCGACAAGAAACAGTAAAGGCATAAACTTCAGAAATCGACAACAGAAAAGAACTCAACTCGACCTAGACTAAGCTCTCCTCGACCTCGACAAAGGTCCTCCTCGAGATCGACAAGATCTCCTCTGTATCAAGTAACTATGCAGAAAACTGTAAATTGCAGAATTAAAGACAAACGCAGAATTTCGACAGAAATAAACTTCAATATATTAAAAGACTTCCAAGGCCAGGGTTTCAACACCACAAAGATAACCATGCAAAGTGACACATAAAGGCATAAAAAATCATGCTTTCCATCAAATAACTTTCGTCATTAACAAATAGGCAAATAGAGGCTTTCGCATAAACCCTAATTGTTACTAACCCTTTTTCACATAATTAATCCAAGTTGCATTAAGATCACTTTCACTTCAATAACACAAACAAGGATCACCTTCAACTCTCGCAAAAGAATCATGCTCATAGGGATAGAAGATGAATCGCACACAAAGATCTGACCTTTATCGCATCGCCTCACATGGCCACCGTCGGGCTCACCCCCGCCCCAGAAGTGGGTGGACTACTCACGCCTCATCGCAATAACAGACATTGATTGATGAAAAGAAACTTGCATTAAAACTAAATTCAAAGCCTTTTACAATCCTGGCAATCAACTTTCGCAGAAAGCCAAAACCCTAAAAACCTTAGAACTCCTAAACTTCTCTACTGGAATTGAATCGTTGATGGAATTGGAATTGTGATCTGGAATTGAATGAATAAAACTGAGCCCCCTAGGGCCTTATTTATAGCCTTCATTCCCTAGCTATTCTAGGAAAGAAGATATCTATCCCTATCTAAAATTATATCTAAATTGCTAAAAGATAAATAAATGCTTTAAGGAAATAAATCTATAAAGAAAAGATAAAACTAATTAAGGTAGGTCTTCATGTCTTGATAGATCTTGTCTCCTTGATGATAGAACTTGATGGAATCGGATAGAATCTTCCGCCTTCGGCCCCAAGGAATCCCAAGTCTAGTCGGACAAGTCCTCGTCGAGAAGTTGCTGGACACGTCTCTAGTCGACCTCGAGTAAGGCTCGTCGACCTCGAGTAGGGTGGCTCTTCGAGTGGACTTCCTCGGCTAGATCTTCTCGATGTGGCTCGGACTTGGTCACTGGTGCTCGTCGACCTCGACAAGAGCTAGTCGATGTCGAGTAGGGTTAGGTCATCGACAAAGCTTCCTCGGGTTGGCGTGCTCAACTGGCTCGGACAAGGACTCAGGCGCTCGTCGATCTCGACAAGCCCTAGTCGACCTCGAGTAAGGTGGCTTGCCGACTAGGTCTTCTCGAGTGACTCTCCTCGACAAGCTCGAATCTGGACTCAGCGTCTCGTCGACCTCGACAACGGGTCCTCGAGATCGAGTTGGGTGGTGTCCTTCCTTTCCGCTTCCGCGAGTTGCCTCATCCGCTGGTAGCGAATTTTTCCGCGGCGGCGAGTGGTCCACTGCAGCGAGTCGAGTCGCTGGCAGCGAGTCTCGTCTGGTCGTCCTCGGCTTCGTCCTCGGCTCCTCTCCTTGTCGACTCCGGGCATGGCGCTGAGGCTTCGTCGATCTCGACTAGTGGTCCTCGAGATCGAGTAGGCTCTGGAGCCGGGTTAGTCTGGCTTGCTCGATCAGGCTCTTCTCGACCAAGCTGTGCTCGGACATGCTCGTCTAGGTCGAGTAGGCCTACTCGAGATCGAGTAGCCTTGACTCTCAGACTGGTTCCGCTGCTTTGACCTTGGACTTCTGTAGTGGTTTTCCGAGCTTTTCCGACCTTCTGTAGAATTGCTGTAAAACGCCTCGATTTCTGCGAATTAAACAGAAACTGGTGTAGATTCCATAATTTGGCAAATAAACATAAACTACATAGATTCTGTACTATCTAAACCCAAATGAATGCAATGTATACAGAAATCGATATAAAAGTTACTGTAAAACATGGCAGATTCAACTCACAACATCTTTCTCGGATGCCTTGACAGGATGTAAGTATGGGGTCGAAGTCACCCAGAATTCCTCGACATCGAGGAATTTGGTCAACATCGACCAAAAGCAGAACCCTCCACCATCAGCAGCTTTGTCGAGCGGCAAATCCGAAGCCGAGAGTTCCTCGACATCGACCAAATTGGTCGATAT
The DNA here is from genome assembly GCA_037127255.1 of Persicaria tinctoria. Taxonomy (NCBI): domain Eukaryota; kingdom Viridiplantae; phylum Streptophyta; class Magnoliopsida; order Caryophyllales; family Polygonaceae; genus Persicaria; species Persicaria tinctoria. The sequence goes on along the minus strand of JBANSL010000004.1, from coordinate 21,122,709 downwards.
CGACCAAACACCGACGTCCTCGGCTTCACCTTCCCTGACGAGCAGGCCACAGGAAGCAGAGAAACACTCCTCGATATCGACCAAGCACCACCTTCCTCGACTCCAGCATCCTCGAGCAGCAGGCCACCAGAAGCAGGAAGTTCCTCGATATCGAGCACTTCTAGTCGATGTCGAGTAGACTCTGAGATCCCCGAATCTGATTTCGCGAAGGTAAGCCAAGGTATGGATCTTTCTTCTCCTATTTACATTAAAGATCTATCTATACATGTGAGAGGTTTGCCTTGGTATGTGCGATTATGTAGGATTTCCAATGATGAGCCTAAGGAGTATGAAGTTGAAGACAAGCTCTATGTTTCCAAATCAAAGGATCATTGGTTTCCCAACAAATTCAACAAGAAGAAGATGAGACCCTTCATGCTGAACAAGATCCATTCTGAAGGACTACATCTGATGGACAAGAATGGAGTCCTATTTGAAGCCCAAGCTACATGGGCACTGAAAATGCCACCTTGAGCTTAATGGAGAAAGTCAGCATAGCGACTATAAAATCTAGAGCTTGTAAATAGACATTTATTTTTTGGGACTTTTGGACATTGTTGCTTTTGTTTGTTTTTGGTTTTGAACCTTTTAGTTTTTCTATTGTGGGTATATGTCTTCTATATTTTTCAAGTCCATGGGGATAGAAGCAAGCTAAATCGGACTCGGCCCAGGCATGTTCACTCGATATTATGAAGCCCTGCACATTTGTCTAGTGAGTTTCTTTCTTTACCCTTGTTTTTATACAGTGATGACACTGTAATGTTTAAGTATGGGGTGGGGGAAGGGCTTACTTTGTGCATATTTGACCATATTTGACATTTTGGTGTGCATGTTTAAAGTTTATTTCTTGAATTGCTTATGCATGGCTATTTTGGAATTCATATTTGATTTATGAGCTTATATGCATGTTTTACAAAAGTTTAAAGAAGAATGACCCCCATTAATTTTTTTTATTAATGTCATGGAAGTTTTATATTGAACTCGACGATGCAAAATTGGATTCATTAGAGATATAGCATGAAATTGTCTAGTAAAGGGAAGTCACAATGAAGTGCATATATTTTCTTGAAAACCATGAAATGAGGTAAAATTTGAAATTGCTTTTGACATGTTGCATGATAAGAGGATAGAGGACTTTATATTTCCATATATGCTCATATTGTTATATTCTTTAGCCACACCTATGCTTATGCATCACAAAAACCATATTATGCCTTATTTCAATTATTGCTCCACATGATGTAAATATTTTCCATTCTTTACCTTATTTCCTATCCGGGGATTATGTTGAGAATGATGTCACATTATGGAGATTGTTATATGGTTGTTGTGTTGTTGTTATCATATTTGGAGTTTGGCAGGAAATTGTTTGAAATATATGGAAAATTTAATGAGTGAGAAAAAATCCGATCATCTCAAGAGATAAAGGTAGATCGACCCTGCTCGCTGAGATAATAGTTCAGTGAGATGGGACACACAAGGTGAGGAGTCCAAAGTACTAAGTGCCCGGGGTCATTCATGACACCCATGTTTGCGACTCGCGAGAAGGCAGTGCTAAGGTTAGAGAGGTAAAAGCATTATTATTGAAAAAAAACATTATGAAAGGTGATGAATCTTATGAAGAAGGAATGTGGTTGAGAAAGTTTGGAAATAATGCATTTCCCCGGATTATTAGCACCACATTGCCAAAAATTGCCCACCTTTAGCCTTTTACCAATCTACTCCTTATTGAGCTTAATTAAAGTCCTCTTGATTATTGATGCTTTGTCACATGAATTGTTTTTTTGCATAACCCTCCTTTTGTGAGTAAATGTTGCTTTTTATTGCACATGCATGGATTTGTGACACTAGTACCTTTTCGATGATGGTAATTGATTGCAGGGTTATATGGCAATGAATCTAAGATGTTGAGAGTTTTGATTTCTTCCCCTGTATGACAATTAAAAGTATTGCTTGAGGACAAGCAAGCTTAAGTATGGGGTGTTTGTTGTGAGCATAATTCGCCATGTTTTACACTTACTTTTATATCGTTTTCAGCATACATTTCATACATTTGGTTTAGAATAGTACAGAATCTATGTAGTTTATGCTTATTTGCCAAATTATGGAATCTGCACTAGTTTCTGTTTAAATTCACATAATTCAAGGCAATTTACAGCAGTTATGAGAAAGGAAGAAAAGCTCAAAAGTCAACTACAGAAGTCCATAGTCAAGAAGCAGCGGAACCAGGACAAATCAAGTTGAAAGCAAGAAAATCGACACAACAACATCAAGTTAATATCGACCTCATTTAGTCAATATCGAGTACCAAAAGTCGATTCTCACCAGTGTTGACCAAAATCAAGCCAGAGACACTAGACATCGGCAAGTGAAGCTGGGAGCTGACAAAGTTACTCGATATCGAAGACTGTTACTCGATATCAAGGACAACCCAAGACGAGTTCTACTTCTGAAGCCGAGATCGACAAAGCTAAGTGGACAAGGCAACTCGAGTACAGAACTTTACTCGATATCAAGTAATTAACTCGATATCGACCAAGATCAGAAGCCGCACCTGTGCTCGAGGAAGCAATGCCGGATCGAGAAGCCGAAGAGAGGACATACCGAGCACCATGTACACCATGTACTCGATATCGACGAATTTACTCGATATCGAGTAAACCAGCATAGCATGTCTGATCCAGTGTCGAAGAGAAGTTACTCGAGAAGACCAGTGAAGCCGAAGTCGACGACGAAGTTACTCGATATCGAGTAAATTACTCGATATCGAGGAAAGCTTTTCTGGGCCGCGTTGCTGTTAGACTGTCCGTGTCGAGCTGGCTTGCTTGAGACCGAAGGAGTCCGAGAACCTATCCAAGTTCTATCAAGTTCTATCTATGAAGAGAAGATTTACCCACACATGAAGATATTTTAGATATTTAATTATTTCCCTTTAGAATTAATGTTTTATCTTTATTTAATTCTATCTTAAGGAAATACTACCTCCGTCCAAAAATACATGGACTTTACTATTCACGCACGCTTTTTTAAAGATGTAAAAACTATATAAAATATTAATATTTTTTAATAATTACAAACTTATTGATAATAAGTTTGTAATTATTAAAAAAAATAATAAAAAAGTTAATATATATATATAGTTTTAGCTCCTGAAAAAGCGTGCATAAATAGTAAAAGTCCATGTATTTTTGGACGAATGGAGTAGATATAGATTTCTTTCCTTGATTAGCAAGGATTGGAAGCCTATAAATAAGGCCTTAGGGGCTGATTTATAAGGATTCAATTTCAGTTACAATTAGTTACATAGAGAGAGTAGAGGAAAGAGCTTGTGGCGAGAGAAGTTGGAAAGGCGAAAGCGGATTTGGCTTCGATTGGCTGTAAGCTTTCTTTGGTTTATTTAATGCAAGTTATTTCCTTTTGTTTATTGATGAGTTTCTTGATGATGAAGAGCGAGTAGTCCACCCACTTCTAGGGCCGGGGTGAGGCCGACGGTAGCCATGAAAGGTGATGCGGTAAAGGTTTGATCATTTTATGCAATTCATCTTCTATTCCTATGAGCATGATTCTTTTGCAAGAGTTGAAGATGATCCTTGTTTGTGTTATTGAAGCGAAAGTGATCTTAATACAACTTGGGTTAATTATGTGAAAAGGGTTAGTAACAATTAGGGTTTATGCGAAAGCCTCTATATTCCTATGTGTTAATAACGAAAGTTATTTGATGAAAAGCGTGATCTTTTATGCCTTTATGTGTTATTTTGCATGGTTATCGTTGTGGTGTTGATACCCTGGCCTTGGAAGTATTTTAGTTTATTGATTTATTTCATCGAAATCTGTGTTCTGAGTTCGAAAAGTTGCAATTTCAAGTTTCTGTCTTTACTCGACATCGGGGAGTTTTTGTCGACATCGAGCAAATCTTGTCGATATGGAGGAAGAGTTGTCGACATCGAGTTGTCTGCTTTGATTTCTGTTTCTGTTTGTCGATGTTGAGTTTCTGTTGTCGCTGAATTTAGTCGATATCGAGGACTTCTTAGTCGATATCGAGTAGGTTCTGCTTTTGCTTTATTTTCCGTGTTTCTTTGTTACTTCTATCTTTTTGTTTGCTTTTCTGTCTGTGAGATTTACAGCTACCTAGGATCCGCTGACACACTTCCTCGTGGATCGATCCTGACTTCCCACTACTACATCGGGAGGGAGTCTTGTAATCATTTGCGTGGGCACGAATCTGGTTTGATCTATTTTATTATATTTTAAACTCGATTTCCTCCTACAACAAACCTGTCCTCTGCCAAAGGCTTAGTAAAAATGCCAGCCCATTGATAATCAGTTGAAATAAAGGATATGGACACATCACCTTTTTCGACATGGTCTCTAATGAAATGATGTCTTACATCAATATGTTTGGTCCTTGAATGCTAAACATGATTCTTTGTAATGGAGATGGCACTTGTATTCTCACACTTAATGGGAATGCCTTTGAGGTTGATGCCAAGATCTCTCATTTGTTGAGTTATCCAAAGGATTTGGGAGCAACATGCTCCAGCTGCTATGTATTCAGCTTCGGCAGTGGATATAACAACTGAGTTTTATTTCTTTCAGTGTCAACAGATCAAGGATGCTCCTAAGAATTGGCAACATCCCGACGTGCTCTTCCTATCCACTTTATAGCCTGCAAAGTCTTCCTCTTGATTGTAGCCTTGAGCAACAAGTCTTGCTTTGTTCATCATGATCTTACCATTCTCATCTAGCTTGTTCCGAAATACCCAACGTGTGCCAATGACTGATTGATGCTTTGGCCTAGGCTTCAAGGTCCAGACTTTGTTCCTTTCAAATTCGTTAAGCTCACTTTGCATAGCAATGATCCAGTCTGGCTCTTGAAGGGCTTCATCTACCTTCTTTGGTTCTATAAGAGAGACAAACGCGTGAAAAGCACAAAGATCTTTAAGTTTAGAATGAGTTTGAACACTAGATGTAGGGTCGGAGATGGTATCATTTAATGAGTGTGCTGAGGAGTATTTGAATTTTCTTTTGCTAGTATCGGCTCCTTGATTCGTCACACCAACATGATTGATTTGTGGTACATCCGGCTCCGTGGATCTGTTAGGCTCAGTAGTTTCTGAAGTCTCAACACTTTTGGATTGGTCGCCAAGGGCTTTGGACGAAGCTTCAACACCTTGGGCCAATTCTTCAGTGTTAAGAATCTGATCCTGCATGTTCCTCTTCTCTATGTTCTTAGTAGCAATGTCATCACCATCCTCATTCTCTGTATGGCTGTTAAGATCTAGATCTGCAACACTTTCACTTAAAGAACCGTCATTGCATTCATCAAATATAACATGTATACTTTCCTCAACCAACTTGGTCCTTTTGTTGAAGATTCTATATGCTTTGCTACTTGTGGAGTAGCCAAGAAATATACCTTCATCACAACGCGCATCAAATTTCCCAAGGTTATCTTTTCCATTGTTATGAACAAAACAAGTACAACCAAATGGTTTAAAATATGAAATAAGTGGTTTGCGGCCTTTGAAAAGTTCATAAGGAGTTTTCTTTAAGATGGAACGAATAAGACAACGATTCAAAATATAGTTAGCCATGTTAACAGCTTCAGCCCAATAGGTTTTAGGTAATGCATTTTCTAAAAGCATAGTCCTGGCCATGTCTTATAGGGTGCGGTTCTTTCGTTCCACAACCCCATTTTGTTGAGGTGTCCTAGGAGCAGAAAAATTATGGGAGATGCCATATTTAGCACAAAACAAATCAAACTGAAGTTGATCAAACTCCCTACCATGATCACTTTGAATTAACACTATGGGCTCGTTTCTTAAAGTTTGCAACTTCTTACAAAGTTTTGAAAACTCAAATAAGGCCTCTGATTTTTCTTTTAAAAAAGCAACCCAAGTATATCTCGAAAAATCATCAACAACAACAAGCATGTACTTTTTACCATTGGGAGATTTGACTCGCATAGGACCACATAAATCCATATGTAAAAGTTCAAGGGGTCTAGAAGTACTTACAACCTTTTTGGGTTTGAAAGAGCTACGTGTTTGTTTAGCGATAGGCAGTTAGAACTATTTCACTTGTATCTTCTCTGCGCACTAGACATTTTTTCTTGTTAAATCCAACATCATTACCATTATCACATAGTTGAGAAACACTAAGCAAATTATATTTCAAACCATTAACAAGATAAACATTTTTAATGTTATGGTTAGGATCACTCCCAACACTACCAATACCAACGATGTCACACTTTCCTTTGTCACCAAGAGTGATTGTTCCAGTGGATTGCTTCTTTAGATCATGGAAGAGAGACCTCTTCCCACTCATATGTCTCGAGCATCCACTATCAATAATCCATTTTTGCTCTTTCACCTTGGTGATGTCCTGCAAGACAAACATCAACCTTTGTGGCTAGACCAATAAGCAAATTTAGATCCACTATTGAGATAAACCATATTTGGTAAAATAGTGCCTTTGGGGACCCAAACTTGCATTATCCTTTCTTTTCTCAAGTGAACAGGAAATGTATTACAAATGATATGTGGATCATTTCTTCTATAGGGGCATGTCGCTTCCTTTTGCCTTTACAAAAGTGGTAATGTGTTACTTCTTTAAAAACCTTGGATTGTAACCAATACCACTTTTGTTTAGAGAACTTTGTTGCTCACCCAACATCCTATCAAGAGTGCCTTTGGATTTGGTAAAACCTATGAGGGTTGTCTGTTGGTCTTGAATCTTTTTATTCAGGGAGATCTTCTCGTTCTCTAAGTCATGGTGTTCATTTCTTAGAGAGGAGAGATCTTGCTTGAGTTCAGATTTCTCTGAGTCAAGAGTCTTGACTTTAATGTCAAGACCTGAATAAGAAGTTTCAAGACTTTTGACCCTCATAGACAGATCCTCAATAGTTCTTTCCTGGTCCATAGTTTTCTTAATAAAAGTGTTAGTTTGGGAAATAAGTTTCTCTTCATTGGCAATCATATTAGAAAGGAATTTTGATAATACCTCTTTTGGACTTCCCATTAGCTCTCTTACAGTTACCTTAAGCTGCTCATCGTGGGATTCATCTCCTAAGGCCATAAGACAGACATTGGCCTTCTCATCATCGGAGTCTCTGTCAAAATCGCTCCAAGTTGCTACCATGGCTTTCTTTTTCCATCTATCACCTTTCTTGAACTGGCTCTTTGTCTTTTGAGGGCAGTCTTTCACAAGATGATCTGTTTCACCACATTCAAAACAAAACAAAGGTTTAGTCTTCTTGTCATATTTGTTGTATTGAGACTTACCTCGAATTTTAGAAGACTCTGATCCATCCTTGTTGTTGAATTGCTTCTTCATTTTGAGGATTCGAGAAAGGCCCCTTGTAATGAGAGCAAAGGGATCATCCTCATCTTCAGAATCAGACACATCTTTGGGCTCATCCTTCTTAGACTTGAGCGCCAAGTTCTTAGTGCTTGTTGGAAGTTCTCCATCGTCTTCATTGAGAATCATCTCATGTGTGATCAGCTTCCCAAGCAAATCATCAAGGGGTAGAGTGGTGAGATTCTGGGCTTCTTCTATGGCTGTCACTTTCGGACCCCATTTGTCTTTTGAGAGGCACCTCAATATCTTCCTCACTTTCTCAACATTCTAAAAGGTCTTGCCGAGAGAGTCAAGGTTGTTTGTGATTTCCGTGAACCATGTGAACATAGCCTTGATAGACTCATCTGGCTTCCTTTTGAAGAGTTCATACTTTCGAAGGAAAATGCTGATCTTGGTGTCCTTCATTTGACTGGTTCCTTCGTAGGTGACAACCAACTTGTCCCAAATCTCTTTAGCCGACCTACAAGATGAAATACGGTTAAACTCATCAGTGCTAAGACCACAATATAGTAAGTTAATAGCCTGGTAGTTCTTGGAGACGAGTTCAAGATCCGCTTGGATGAACTCAGCCTCGATCTTTGCGACTTTGCTTCCATTTGGTCCGTCTTTTACTGGAACCTTCGGACCATTCTCTATAATGTTCCAAAGTTCCAGATCTTGATCTATAATGAACATTTTCATCAAGGACCTCCAGTGGACGAAGTTGTTTCCTACAAAAAGTGGTGATCTACTGGTAGACCTTCCTTGTGCAAATCCTCCGCTTGCTTCACCAGACATGATCAAAACTCACAAGATTGTTAGATCAAGGGTAGTGAGTAAGGCTCTGATACCAATTGAAGGTTCGATAATGTATAACAAATTAATATAAAGATACTCTAGAAGGGGGGGTTGAATAGAGTATGCCAACTTTTCGCAGATAATCTCAAGACTTTTGAAACGCTTGCAAAACCCTTTGAGATTAGACGTAATTCTTTCCTCTGGAAAACCTTAATCACAAAAAGGTTATACAATTCGAAACAAGTGCAGAAATATGGTAAAGCGATAAGTAAATGACACAATGAATTATTGATGAGGTTCGGCACGAACTTGGCCTACGTCCCCGCATAAGGTTCTTCCACAACCCTAGGATTCAACCGGATTTATTGATTCACAAGACTTAGGATCCTAATATCTCACCGAGAAGCCTCTCTCCTATACAATTGCAATCTAGTCAACTCACGTTCCCTTGGAGTCCTAGACCAATCTAGAAGAGCTCCACCTCTCTCAGCTATCTAGTACAATCCTCTTACACTTCGTGAATCAATCGCCTAGTGTCCACTTCCTGAGTTACAAACTCTCGAGTATAACACTCTCTCGAAATATATCCTATAAGCTCACTGTGTAACTCTCAAATACTTTAAAACAAAATATACGACTCTTAACTACTAGCAGAGAGCACACGAAGAAGACAGATTCACTTGAAGGCTTGAGTGCGAATGAAAGCTTGTGTTCAACGATTATGTGTATGCCTTCCCTTCATCTCCTTTTTTATATAAAATCAAATCGGCGCCTAAGGATCTTCTTCAACAGCTAGAACAGATCATGGCTTGAGAAGGAATCTTCATAATCTTCTATTTGGGGAAACTCGGAAGCCATGATCCACCAGATTCGATCTTCTTGTCCTTTAGCTTAAGAAAGGAGATTTCAATTCGAAATATCTTGATGCAATGTTAGTGTATAGAATATATGATAATATCTGGAAATATATAATAATAACATATAATAACATTCGGACAAAATATGCACATAATACAGGTTTTGTGTTTCATCAACACAGTTGTAACTTCAAGACCATTGACACAAGCCATATGTCAAAGCCTTTGAAACCATTTGCGATTTTCATCAAGGGAGTGGAGTTATCACCAAATATGGGTTGAGGTTTTCAAACCAAAGGGGTTGGACTTTAAAGAAGAGATTTCGAACCCTAAAAGGCACGATAGGGTCGTTGGGTACCCTGAACCTATCCTACTTGCCTAAGTCGCTCAAAACGGTTGAAGTTCGAAATGCATAAAGAAAGGAAATCTCCAAAATACAACTTGTCACGACATGGCCAGGTCAAAACCAAATACGAGGGAGGCGGGTATAATATATCATCCAAAGTACCAAGTCTGGTGATAAGTCAGTCTCTCGGTCATCTGAACGTCCCAAAGGAAACCCTCATGGAAGCACGGAACAAGTAAGGATCAAATACCTAAAACTAACCACGGGCTAAGAGATGCATGCAGGCTCTAATGCAGTACTGTAATTTAAATCACTCAAGCATGCTGACAGTTTATATATGTAGAAAGCGATTAAAAAGATCAACACATAATACCAAGTGATATATCCCACTCGAAACCACGCTGGCCTATACTTAGGGTGGCGACTCATCCACTCCCATACCTAGGGTGGATCATTTCCACTCCCATGCCTAGGGTGGAGATGCAGTCGTAGCTGCAATATATGTATAGTATGCTCAAGGTACATATCAATGTATATATCATATCTCAGAAATCATACTCGGATAATCAGACTCATGCAACTCGATAGGATCAAACCCAATGGGGTTGGGTTGTCCTATCCTATGACCCTAGCAAAGACTCTAAAGACTCACAAATAATGACCGTTCTGTTCCAAACGCATGAAGAATACAGATGCTCATTAGTAAACGCAAGTCCTAAGCATGATACTACATGGCATGTGATATGGAACACCTACATACTATATGACACATCAGGCATGAGATCCGGTCACCGAGTAAGCTTCCGTAGGAAACTTGCCTAGAGGTGCTAAACATCAATGTAGAAGTAAGAGAGATTAAGGTCACCTAGCTAGTAAGCATAATAAACATATAAGTCTACATTCAAGTACCCAGGCACAAATAATTCTATATAAGTTCACATAATCGAAAGTCTCATAATCATATTTTCATATCATCACCATTATCCAAGTCATCTCATAATTTGTATCTCATAATCTCAATATAACTCATCATCTCAATGTCTCACCATCATATCATATAATATTGTAGTAATCATGCATCATCACCTCATATCATAAATTCATACTTTCATCAACATATCATACTTTCATACTTAAGCACATATCCATAATCATGCTTCTTAATCATATAATATAATATCATGCTTTCATATATCAACACATCATAGTCTCGTAATCCAACATCTTTCTTAATTCAGTCATAGTATCATTATCATCATCAGGCAACTCAACTCATTCTTATTTCCATGAATCATCTCAAAATTCCAACACTCAAATCATGTTTCAAATCTCATTTTACTCATGTAGCAATATCATCTTACAAGTAATTCACATAATCAAGTCTCAAGAGATCTCATCAATCATCTCATCAAGTCAATTCCAATTAAATCAATTTTAAGGTTTCTAAAATCATCCAATCTCAATTAAGAACAAACTGCTAGTCAAATCATCGTTTCCAAAATCATACTTAACCAAAGTCCCCATACAAAACATTAAACCCTGAACCACTTCCCAAGATCATATTATCGAAATAATCTGGCCCAAATTAGTGTTATTTCAAACCTTAACCAATGATGTAATGTTATTAGGCCAATTCCGGCATAATTCCTTTTTCTTCGACAAATCATCATCTTCAAGTTTTGAATATATAATTTCCAACACATTGGGAATGGAGGTCATGGAAGCTTCAAGGGTTCTTCGATTCGGTCTTAAAAATCCATGGTGGGAGAGGCACATATGAGAGGGGAGAAAGAGACTTGACATTGGCAACTGTATAGGAGGCTGGAAGGAGGTGAGGTTCAAGGTGAAGGAGGGTGTTGTAATGTTGAAGAAAGGCAGCCATGGAGCTCGATCTGGGAACAAGAGGGAAGCGAGAGAGCGAGACAACGAGAGAGCAAGAGAGCGGCTCCGAGGGAGGAGAAGAGGAAGCCATGGTTGAGGGCTTGGAGCTTTGAAGAGGAAAAAAGGTGCGAGCCCCCTTTTCTTTTCTTTAGATATGAGAATGGTGGGAGAGGAGGGAGTGTGAAAAGGGAGGGTTTGGGGTTGACGGTTGTGCTGCCAAAATGAAGATAGGGGAGTATTTATACACTGCCAATTGGGGTTAGATGGTGTTATGTTAGTACCCAAAATTGATTTGCTCTTTTTAGATTGTAAGATTTTTACCACATTAATCAATATTCTAATAAAATAATAATTGGAATTACGAAAACATTCTCAAGTCCCAAGATCAGAAGGCGAAAATAATTCCATTCTTAAATCAAAATTCAAATTTTTACTAGGATTCGTTTTAAAAGAATAAAAATATAATTATTTGATCGATGACGAAGATTTTCAAAATATCTGAAATCTTAGAAGTCAACTCGATATTAAATCCTTAGTTAACTAAAATAGTATTTAAAAATTAAGGTCCTTACACATTGCATGTGCAACGAGATGACATGTGAATCATTTTATTGAAATAATACTAGTTGCTTTATTAAATTAGATACTACAAACATGGTTAATGAAAGAAGAATACAAAATCTAAATGTCAATAAAAAAACATACTAGAACAAATACCAAATGAAATATTAAACTTCTACTAAATTATTCAAACTTCACCTCTACCATGACGATCCTAGAGATGATCAATCAAAGCATCCCTAAGTTCAAAATGAGCTTTCTTGTCTTTGTTTTTCCTATTATGAGCAAGAAACCGTGCAAACTGTTCATCCTCATCATCGCCCAATTCAAATTTAAGTGTAGGCTCATGATTAAATTTTGTAATTGGAGTTGTTAAGTCACGCTCATTCTCAATAATCATATTGTGCATAATGATACACGTAGTCATGATGTCATGTAGAACACGTTTATTCCAGAAACGCGATGGACCCTTAACTATTACCCAACGCGATTGAAGCACACCAAAAGCTCGTTCAACGTCTTTTCTACATGAGTCTTGTTTCTTCGCAAAATATATTTTTTTTGGTCCTTGAGGATCATGAATAGTCTGAACAAGTGCGGACCATTTAGGATAGATTCCATCTGCTAGATAATATCCAACATCATATTGCTTATCATTGATGAAATATGTACAAGGATGAGCTTTACTTGCAGCTAGCTCCGCAAATAAGTTAGATGCTTCCAGCACATTGATGTCATTATTGGAACTGGGTAAGCCAAAATATGTATGCAATCTAAGCTTCCTAACAACCACAAGAATAATTGTAAGCGATCCACTATGCCTAGCATATGCACATGCCTAAGCTATAGGACAATTTTTTCACTTTCAATGCATGCAATCTAAGCTTCCTAACATTCCTGAAAATCCACGTTTCTCACCAACATAAAGGAGTCTTGCAACATCATTGGTTGTTGTCTTTCGAAGATATTGCTTCCCAAATATCTCTATAATTGTCCGACAAAACTTTTGCATGCATCTAATGGTCGTGGATTCACCAATTTTAAAGCAATCGTCAAGTGAATAAGTTGGCACACCATATGCTAGCATCCTAAAAGCAGTTGTTATTTCTACGAAGGTTGACAACCCGAACCTACCAATTTCATCACGTTGTTGCATAAAAAATTGATCATGATTTTTTACTGAGTTCACGATTCGAAGAAATAGACTTTTATTCACACAAAAACGTCTTTGGATGTTTTCATCACCAAATCGGAGGACCTCCGCAAAATAATCATTAAATAGATTATTTGCAGCACCTTCTCGGTCACGATAAATGGTAATGTGACCAGGAACTTCACCTCTTCCTCTTAATTGAACATCATCTTCTTCATTGTTGATATGTTCCGCCATGAGCAGATCGTTAGGCATACATATAAAATAACACATTTTGATCTTGTTCAAATTAATCAAAGATAGAATTAGAAATCTCAATAGTTTCATTTGAAGAGTGAGATGATGATGATGATGATATTTGAGATGAATTTATTGTTGATTCAAATCAAAAGAATAAAGATATGATCGAGTTGGAGTGACGGAAATGAGATGTGAACGTTCAAGATTATATTAGTATTTATATGAAGTTTCAGCCTGCCAAAATTGGCCTACGAGGGAAAAAGCAAAATTGTATTATAGGCCAAAAGAGAAAATTATGTAGACAATTCTCTTTTACTAGGCTATTTCCCCTAACCATTATGGCATACGGGGGAAGATGTCCAAGCACCGAAGCAGTGTTTTTAATGATTGTATCAATTGAAGAAATTTTAAAAATAGAACAGACTATTTTTAGAATAAAAATGGAATTATCATTTACGATAAAGAATTAATTTTAAATGAAATAACTAATGAGTTTGTAGATCGTTTCAAAACAAATAACAAGCAATCCATCAATCGCGACCTCTTAACAAGACATAAATTACATACCAAGAAAACACTTATTTAATGCAACCACCCACGGACAAATCTCTAGGACCAAGAAAATTCTCGTGTTTTCCCCACTTTTAGCATATAGTGGGAAATTTGGTTTAAAAAACTATTAAAGCATTCTTTCACTTTGGAAATATACTTATGGAACTAAACCAAACTTACATTTGACTTATACCAAAAGTTGATAATCCTTCCACCATGAACCATTACCGACCTATTAGCGTAACACAATCTACAAGATAGTTGCAAAAAATCTTTGCAAAGAGGCTAAGCATATTCTACTCAGAATTGTAAGCCCTTTCCAAGGAGCTTTCATGGAGGGCATGACCATACAAGATAATATTCTAATTTCACATGAAGTGTTTCACACTTTTTATAAACAAAAAGGGAAAAATGCTTGATTACACTTAAACTAGACATGGAAAAAGGTTATGGCTAAATAAACTAGAACTTTATTGAGGCGATACTTCACAAGATGGGCTTCCATTCAACCTGTGGATCAAATGGGTTAGGAAATACATTACTAACGACTACATTCTCAGTTTTGGTCAACAATAATCCGGACAAGCAGTTTAAACCAGAAAGAGGAATCAGAAGGTGACCCATTGGCTCCCTATATCTTTGTCATAGTCATGGAATACTTAGCTAGAATTCTACATCTTTGTCATAGACATGGAATACTTAGCTAGAATTCTACAAGAAGAAGCAAACCTTGATGATCCCCTGGTCGGTATCAAACTCACCTCCAGAGGAACCCCAATCCTTACCTTTTTGGATGATACATTAATATTCGTAAGAGCCTCATGTAAAAACCTACACATGACTTAAAATATCCTAAATATTTCTCGAACTTATCAGAACTTACAATCAATTCAACTATAGCAAAAGCTCCCTTCATGTATCAAGTAACATCGCTTCAACCATGGCTCGACCACTGGCTCAACAAATGCATATTCCAGTCTCAAGAGCAGTAGAAAAATATCTTGGAATTCCAATCATAAATGGTAGAGTAGCAAATAGTGTATTTGAAGATGCTATAAATAACCTGAAAAAACAGCTAACAAAATGGAAAGTTTCCTCTCTATCCCAAGTAGGTTGATCGGTGCTAATAAATGATAATTTAAGCTCTAAGACAAATAACCTAATACAGTCTTTATTGCTCCCGAAAGGCATTTTTAAAAAATATACCAAACAAACAAAATTTTCTTTTGGAATAAACTCACAGTGAACGATATAATCCACTAATAAGCTGGGAAAGACTTTGCGCACCAAAAAACTAGGAGGTCTAGCCTTCAGAAAAGATAAAGATATGAATATTAATTAGTTTACAAATGAAACTTTTTTGGAAAATATTTACAAACACGGACAACATGTGAGTCAAAATTATTAAAGAAAAATACCTACAAAATGAAAAAATATTAGAAAGATCCCAACACAATACCTCGTGGTAATTTGGAAGACTTCTAAATCTTCGGGACCATTTCCAACAAGGCTTGCAGTGGGTCATTGAAGACAGAAGATCCATAAACGCATGGAAACACCCCTGGCTTGACATTTCCCTGAACAATTTTCAAGAAAACCATGACCCCAACCTACGCATCTCGAACCTCTTAAACGAGAAAAGAAAAAAAACAATAGAATACTAGGATACTGCAACAATTATTCTCAATAGATATCATTCAGCGGATCTCAAGCATGAGAATCCCGGAGAGGAATACATCTGATAAATTAATATGAAAACCAAACACAAATGGTCTCTTCACGGCCAAGTCCACATACAAATGAATAAGCCATATCCCACACCAAAATTACAACTACTCTTGGATATGTTATCTTAGCATACCTCCAAGAACAAAGAATTTTATATGGAAGATTGCTATTGATGGCCTACCCTCCCAAATGTTGTCTATGCTATCTGGAGGAGTAGGACTCCCATCACTTATTTTTTTTGCTATCAAATAATGAGGACAATTTTATGTCAATATGAACTAATGACGAACAAGTATTATGGATGATCTTGAAATGGATAAAGAAACATTGTACTTTTCAGATTTATGCTTCATATGACATGCAATCTGGGAAATAAGAAATAGTATCATCTTTAAACAAACCAGAATAAAAACAATCACGCAAATTATTAAATAAATAATCACAAACAACGATACTTGGATACAAGCCCAAAACAATGAACTCAAACCTAAACAAGTAAAACAACGACCTCATAAGTGGAAACGTCCACCTAGAGACATCTACAAACTAAATGTAAATGGCTCAGTCAAAACCTCTGGTGTCTGTGGTATCGGAGGTATCATTAGGGATTGCAATTATCAAGTTATTGATAATTTTCAGTTTACGGTCGAGTCTAGATCAGTACAACAAACGGAAGTTAGGTCTTTTTGTGTTGGCTTAAAGGTAGTGCTTGGAAAAGGTATCAAGCACATCATCATCGAAGGGGGTAGTATTTCTGTAATCAATGCTATCGAAAATGCTAACAAAGTACATGGGAAAATCCTCAAAACAATCAAAGAGATACAAATGTTGAGAAGTCACTTCAGGAGCTTCCAAGTCAAACACTTTATAGAGAAGCAAATCAGAGTGTCGACTTCATAGCTAAGTTTAGTTGTAATTGTAATATGAACACACTCTCTATGAACAATGAGCTTTATACCATCATCTTCCGGGATGATCAAATATGACCATTAATTGCCTTGTCAATATCATTCTACTATTAGGGCCCGACCAATACTCCCTCAAGAAGCTACGTAAGTTTTTTGATGTCGAACACAATGTTTCAATGATGAGCACGCTCAGGCACGAAACCAGAAATTAAAATTCGAATGGATTAGGTAGGCTAAAAAAAATTCAATACTCATAATTTTTATTAACAAAACCTTAATTTAATAAATAAATGAATTTTTTTTTATCAAGGGGTTTTATTGATCCTTCTCCGTTAACTATGTTCTAGATCTAGTTATGTTGTGTGTTGGGATGAAAAGTTAAGATTGCTATCCCACGTTGATTGTGGATGGTATAACAATACAAAATATAAGGAAGAAGGAATCCCCTACACAATGGCTTAAGTTGTTTGTTAGAAGGGTAGCCTAAAAAAACAAAATAATCCCGACGTGACTCCTGTTTTCATATGACCAGACTAGGGTTTCTCATAATTTCACAGGTCCGTGTCGGGTCTGGTTTCGAATAAGGGTAAAAGATATTGAGATGTCGAAACATGTCGTAAAAACAAAATTAAAAAATGAGCGAGCTAGGCGGGTTGCACTTGAGGGGACGTGTTGGGATGAAAGTGTTTATCATCCCAGAGACGTAGGATTGAGGATCTGGACCTCACAAACAAATCGTTGTGTCCTTGTGTTCTTGAGTTGTCTGTGTCGATATGTGTTTTTGTAACGTTTTTGTGCTTGTTTCCGCTTAAGTGTTCTAGATCTACATTTTACACAATCCCCAATATATTGTGACGCTGGATTGTTGGAGATATCTTAATATAGTTCATATATAATTTCACATTGTGTTTGATCCGAGAATTTAGTTTTACAAATATCTCTTTATCAATTGAGTAGATAAGTTGCATAAGCCTTCTAGCTGGATTCTTCTCAAGTTCTACCGTTGGTAAGAATGGATCACTTTTCTTCAAAATATTGTAGGTTACTAGGTTTGGTTCATGCTACCAACATAAGCGTTATAATTACACTTGCAACTTTTAGTGAAATATGGTTATGTACAGTAAGTGGCAGATCTTGAAATGGTTAGTTGAGAGGGCGAAAAATTGAACCCTAAATTTATTTTTCGAAAAAAATCACTAATATTATAAATGTGTAACAAAATAAAAACATAAATCATGCATACTTTATTTCATGGCTTTCAAATATTTTAACATAATATACTAATTTGAAGTTTTTAGGTTTAATTATAGTATTAAGGTAAAATTTAACAAACAATAATTACGAGATAAAATTATATCAGTTTGGTAAATGATGTGAAAAATAATTTATATAGGTATAGTCTTGAAATGTTAACTTTTTATTCAGGTGTCAGATTTGAGCTTATAATATTTCGAATCGAAGCTATTGACGAGAGGAACATATATATTAAATTTTATTTTTGATTGGAGGGGGGCGACTAGTAACTACCACCCCTGGCCCCAAAGAGGATCCGCCCTTGTACGTGTACAACATAACAGAAATCCAACCCATTTTTTGTCAGGCTTCCCACAGGTAAGAATCGATCACTTCCCTTGGAAATGTCAAGGGTTTTATTTACACTATCAGTGTGAGACTGTGAGTGTTATAACTATATATACGCACTATTCATATGAATATGACACAATATTTATTTATTACACTGTTACATTGTATTATCTGTTTGATTAGAACCTTACCGAATATAAAATGACATATGGTCCCAAGTGCGGTTTTGCCTATGTCTTTTAGGGGTATTATGTGAACAAGAGTAACTCGAATTCGACTCGTAACATTTTTAAGCTTGGTCCAAAGCTCGGCTTGTTCGAATCGAGCTCGAATTTTATGAAACTTCTAAAATTTCTTTTGAGTTACTGTGTAATAAGCAAGTAGAATTATTTAAAGCTCGAAAAAAGTTTGGCTCGAGCTCGTTCATTTCCTAAACGAGCCGAGTATAATCACATTTTTAACCTCGGGTCAAAATTCAAGCTCGAGTTAAAATTCAAGCTCGGCTCGAGCTTGTTCATATTTTAAATTAACTGAATATGAACGAGCAATACTCGGCTCGTTCGTCTCGAATAACGGCCCTAATGTCATTGTAATGGCTTACTATTTCTTCCATCAACTCTCCTCCCTCTTAACCAGGAATCGAACCCCAACGACCTGAGGGGTATGGCGTAATATTTCTTAGAGCGAGAGAGAGAAAAAAAGTGATATATGATCTCATAGACAAAGATAAACTCCTGAACATCGAAGGATATCCGCACCAAACGATTAAACGCCTTCAGTATCCAGTCGAAGTTGCAGTTACAGCATAGGAGAAACTGGGAACTAAATTTGGAAAGGGCTCCGAGGAATAAATTTAAAAAAAAATCGTCGCCTGAGAGATTCGAACTCTCGCGGGGAAACCCCATGTACTTAGCAGGCACACGCCTTAACCACTCGGCCAAAGCGACTTGTTGTTTATCTCTTTCAACTTACAAATATATCTTTGTTTTAATTGAATAGATCTTGCTTTCAACTCGAACATCTTCTTCTTTTGAATGATTCATTGCTTCTGATCCATATAATCGTGCTTAAGATGCGCAACAGATGATCAGTTGGAGCATTTTCGGGGAACAGATTTGAAACGATGAGATGTGAAGCTATGAGCATACAAATTCAAAAATTAAAACACTCACTCGTCAAATTCATATAAAATAAATCACTCTAGTACATAAGTAGGAAAACAATGGTCTACATAAGAAATCTCACACAAATAATCTTAAGGCATCAAAACACGAAGGCCTTTTAATTTCAACAATAAAACTAAACACTTGCGCAAACATATTACACACACATAAACATATATGACATGGCATGAATTATAATAAGAAGTGTGTATGTGATGAAACTAATCGATAAACCTCAGGCACTCTTAGTGAGATGGCGGGGGAGCGAGGGAGGGAATGGTGGGTATTGTGGTGGGCATGGCTGGAAGAGGAGGCAATGTTAGCTTGGGAAAAGAAGGCAGAGTTGGCAATGTAGGCTTTGGGAGGGCGGCGGGCTGTGGAGTGGCTGCTGGGAGAGGCGGCAGGGTGGCCTTTGGGAGGGCAGTAGGCAGTGGAGTAGCCGGGAGAGGTGGCAGGGTGGCCTTTGGGAGGGCAGTAGGGAGTGGTGTGGCAGGAAGTGGCGGCAGGGTGGCCTTTGGGAGGGCAGTGGGGAGTGGGGTGGCTGGAAGTGGCGGCAGGGTGGCCTTCGGAAGGGCAGTGGGGAGCGGTGTGGTGGGTAGTGTAGGGTTCGGTGGTAGTGTTGGCAATGGAGAGACGGGTGGTGGACCGGTTTGGAGCAGATGGCGAGCTGCCAAGGTCGTCTCAAAGCTTGAAACCGACAGCGCTATGATCAGTGAGAGAACAAAGCAGTAGTGGTTGCAAATTGCCATTCTTGACACTTGTGTTTGGGAGATGTTTCCTCTTGTGTTTCAGATGATAAGAGGGAGTTGTAGTACTTGATGTTTGTATGGATGGTTTGTTTGGGGACAAGAGATTTGGTATTTATAGGGGCCAATGGATGGGATGTTGTTAATTGTTGTTTATGAATGATGAGATGATGTGGTTGGCTGACCACTAGTTAATTCAGAACAAATTTGGTTCTTGCAGGTAGTTCACCTTCCCCTATGATAATAAGCAACAAGTTTGATCTACACTTGGGGCTTATTGTAATTGTCAATTTAAACAAGAAAAAAAAAAGAGAGAGATGCAAGGAAACTTTGATAAATTGAAGCTCAAAGTAATATTTGCCTCTATGATTTTAGTATAGTCAAAATGTTGATAGATTTTCAGATGAACAATTGAACCACCACCGGACTTAACACATTTATTATTTTATATATATTTCAGATAAATGTTTGAACAACCTCCTTTATTAGTCCAACCACCAAAGGTTCTAGGAATGACTCAAATGAGTAATGGCATGATATTACTTGGAGGCTTGTACTTCCTCCCTCCTCAATCCTCATCTTGTATTCACTACCAAGGATTTGGGGAAAGCTGACAGGAAACTTCCCCATTTACTAGTTACTTCTGCATATGTTGGGACATGGAAGGGGTCAAATGAACTTCCATTCATGTTGATGTTATACATACCTGCATACCCAACTGATTAGGTTTAGCGGTCCATCACCTACTCAATTGCCTATGTGATGCAACTCCTGATTCAGAAGGTGGGTCTTGTCTAGGTGAGAATCTTGAGATCTTACTTCTTAGAGAAAGGTAATGGTTAGGAAAGTAAATCTAAATCTAATTCATATTGAAATTATGATTCAGTGACTTAAAAAAATACCCATTATCTTTCTTTCATTTTTGAGACAATTTATTTGATCTGAATCATCCACAATCATTCTCTTAACCATTTCACTTCTTTCTTCCTTTAAAATCAAAAAACGAAAAAAGAAAAAGAGAGATGATCATTCACTCCTGTCTATAATATAAGATTTGATTATTTTCCACTCATTTCCTGTTATTTTAACAAACAGAACCTAAATCTCATGACACCTTATTCCTAATAAATTACTTCCTTGCTATTATGTTCTATGCATTAAAAACACTTGCCATTATCAGATACAAAATACATTCAACTGGGACGCCATAAAATTCGACAACAGATAAGAAACACATTACATGGACAAATAAATACTTGCATCCATACAAAACATTAACCATGGTACTTTGTCAGCATCCTATATGATGTTAACTGTTAAGCCTTAACAGCACAAATCCTCACACAGTGGGTAATTTTTAACATTCATTGCTCTACAAAAGCTTTAAATCATATGCTCCAAATCAAAATTGGAGCTTCCTTGGCCTTGACCAGCTTCCATCGATAAAACTCTTCAAGATCAGAAAAATTGCTGCCTTTCTTGTAACAAGATTCAGTGTGATTATATTCAGGCTTCTAAATATGTATCATTGTCCAGTCTTGAAGGACTTGACCTGCCTCCTTTTTCTGTTGCACACCCAGAATATGTAAAGCTCAGCTGTCACAACAATGGATAGCCCAATATAGATGCATGCTGTTGTTGCACAAACATATAGATACCTGGAGAAAAACAAACAATCGTTTGAAATGTTGTCATGAAAAGGTCTTCAGAATTGAAACATCATTTCTTTCTCTCCTTTCTAAGGTTTCAGTAACAATATCCATGAATCACAGCATCCACACTTACTTGGGAGAGAAGACGCTCCAAATAAACAAGTGGTTCCTCATCTGGAGCAATATGAATGTGTAAGCAGTCAATAGTAGTGAATTTAATCCCAATGGAACAAGGCAAGGCATTCCAATCATAGTCTTCAGAAGATGTTCCATATCAGCATCCACACAATTTTCTGGAAAGCTGTTTTCATTCACAGAATTATATATCATGAGGCTCAGAAGAACCATCATCGGGGAAGCATAGGTGATGCTAAACATCAAAATACCAGAAAGCCAAGTCGAATGAGTTGAGATGCCCTGAATTTTTTTTATGAAAGATAACCAAAATAAGATAAACTATGGCAGAAATGCAGAAAAACATAAAGAATCTAATGAACATTCAAAATTGAAACGAACTCAGTTAGCCTTAGCAGTTGCACTTTAAATACATTTAGTTAATTAGTTAAGTTAACCATTTTTCAAAATGTCCTACACTCTTAACAACTTTCCGCTTCGACTTGTGTTTCGATTTCCACATTTTCACTTGCGAGTTATAAGGCCATTAAGTAAACACTTTCAGTTTTGTTAACATCCTGCTTATTAGCAATTTGTTAGCCTTGCTCATTCGTATTACTCCTTTCAACCTAAAATGGATGATTTCTGTAGCGAATAACAAGAGTTTTAAGAAAATGATTCAGTTCTCTAAATACACCAACCTTTTATTAAAATTTACTATTTTTAATACCCACTACACATTTTCACTGATCAAAAGAAAATTTAACATACGAACAATACAAATTATTACAATTGACTACCTTAAATCTATAAGATAATCCATTGTTGATCAAAACGTATCCTCTAAACAATCATCGATTTTAGATTGCAGGGATTAATATGCTTGTTAGAATTCTGTTAAAGAGTATATTTTAATTGAATTTGTGAAAACTTTTGTTCTTTGCCTTATTCCTGCTGAGTGAGATTCATGGACAACTTTTTTTTAAAATATAAAAAATATTAATTCTGCTGAGTTCTAACAAAATGTGACACCGAGGCTTGCAACAATTTAGGTAAAAGGTGCAAATGCAATGTAATGGCATGAAAGTGAATGCTTGAAGTGTTATATATCCAGGTAGAGGAGGGAATACAATGAAAGCGCCAGCAACATCAATAGTAGCCAATGTGTTCGTATTCCCCAGACCAAAATGGCCTGCCATACCCAGAAAGTACAAAGTAGCAACCTGAAAAAAGGGGTTCACCACAATTAATACAGTAAAAATATCCTCCTAAAGGCAAAAGAAAACAGGAAATTTCAAAATACATGTTTAAGCTGCTTGATCAATTGAAAATGAAGCTGATGTTTCAGGCATCTCTCCAAATAATTTGGATTAAGTTTGAAGGAGAATTTTACTGACCTCAATCCACTGCTTATAATGTAGTCCATTATTACCAAAATAAATCATACTGATCAATATCTGCAATAACAACAAAAACACTGGCATTGAATTTAAAGGCTGTTGTAGCACAAGCTGCAGTAGAGACCAGCAAAGCACAAAACCCAATCCAGTCAAGTGCATTGAAGCCTTTACACTTCTCAACAACCACTGAGTTTCTGAAATGACAGGAATATCAGAAAGCTGATCTCTAGAAATTGAAAGTTCTTTAGGGATGACAATTGCAGCAAGCCATGGTGAGACCAAGAGAGTAACCGAAGCGAGAACTCCAAGAACTAGATAAATTACTTGAGCCATTATAGTAGCGCCATGAGCTGATCCCAATACCGTATCAGTCTGGTATACCATGACATGCTGCACAACCAACAAAGCTGATGCTAGAAAAAATAACTTGACCAATAGGATAATTTTTGTAGCTAGCTTCGAACCGGAAAATACCAATAAGCCCAAGCTAATCACTGACATAACAGCTATGATCTGGATCATTTTTATTGAATTCCTGCCAGACTGTTCAAGCCATTTTGAAATGTCAGGAAAATGCGACCAATTCACACCACCCTGATGCCAGCCTCTAATGAGCCTTGCACACAGGAGTAGAAGGATGACATAAACTATGTCAAAAGAGTTCCCATCATACTGCTGACTACCAAAGGAAGTCTGCACACCAAATGAATAATATTGTATTCTTTTACGGAAAAGAACCAAAAACAATGAAGTTGTCAAAAAATGCCATATATACTGCTCCTCCTCCACCATTGAACTAGATCCCATGCTTAGAATAAGGATCACAACACCACTCACAACAAATATTTCCTCTAAACTCCACTGCTGAACACTATTCTTGACGTCCTCAGAGTACTGTATTTGTCTAATATAGTCTTCTCTTCGCAAGCAAAAAAGAAGCCTCAGAAATACCAAGCAAGACAAAAGCATTGCCAAGATACCGAGAGCAAGTTGGCCAATAGGTTTCTGCAAAGATTTTGTTAGAATGCAAAAGAAAAAGATGAGGTGATGGTTTTCATGATCAATGATCTTCAATAATTGTGAAAGCTCCATGTTCCACAACAACTGTTAAGAGCTCCATTGCTACACTTTGGGCAAAATGAGCTTCAGATTATGAGATTTAAGTTTACTACTCCTACCTTATACTAACGGCTTGCAAAGATCCATTTTGATTAGTAGAGTAATATTTACAGTTTGCATAACTAAAGTACCAACTCAGAAGATGTTTCTTAAGAACTGAAGGATCAGGTATCAAAACAAAGTCAGACTTAACCAAATTCAACTATATTAACCATTCCAGGCTACCAGCAATGTATGAATATTTAGAAATATAATCATGAGAGAGAAGAGAAGAGCAATAGATGATTTAAAATTACAGGCACTCATATCCACCCTCTCAAAATTCCTTGAGACAATGAATATTCATTTCTTTTTTTTTTTACCATGAGATGAAGAAGAGCACTCAACCACAGACATGTGTGCTAAGTTGCTTAGATTTCTAGAGAGCAATAAACTAATAAATCACCTAACGAATGACCAAAACTTCAATAAAACGAAGAAATAAAAGAAGGAAAATGACATACATCGACAACTCTACGAGACAGCCAGTCACTTGCAGTCATTAGGAAATCGTAATATCCTGTGATAGTATGGTTATAGATATCCAGGTTAGGCCTGTTTAGACAATACAAGAGAATAAATTCAGCATTCTGTTCAAAGGGAAGAAGTAGAAAATTTCTCAGTATAAGAAGCACCTGAGTTCACCTTGAAATGATTTTTGACTTCCACACATTGTGGAGAACAGCAGCCTTAGAATATAAACAACAAAACTTATCTTCTAGTGTAACCTCAGAACAACTGATACTAGAAAATTGATGATTATCACGAAGATCTGAAGATGAACTTAAACATAATAAATGAGGCAATTGAGCCTGCAATAATCGATAAAGTTGCCATGAGTTCAGCTCCAATGCTCTCAACTTTTCATCATCTGAAATCAAGCAATATCAGAATGTGATCTCTACAGTTCACCTTGCAAAGTAAAACATGAAGTCAAGCAATATCAGAGTGAATTCCTAGTGTTGGCATGCTTGCATGAATGTAATTATTACTTTGTTTCTAGGTTATGCTATAGGCTTTTACAGCTTTTACTTTTTCCTGCTCCAATGTTACCTTTTTAGCTTGTCTTACAAGCTTTCTAGACTAGTCTCTCTATATATTGTGTAACCTTTCTCAGAAATAAGATAACTGATTTTTCTTCTCCCACTCTCACTTTTCTTTCTTCAAACTTTCTCATTTCCTATCACCTAGCATACATGCCTAACTGTTCCAAGTGAACATTTTGATTCCTTGTCTGATTATAAGGTATATATACTATTCCAATCGAAGGAAAGTGGGGCCAGTGAGACCACAGGTCCCGCCTGGTTTCACCACCGGTCCCATGATCAGCAGCCAGGCATGTATGTCAAGCACATTCCAAATTTTAGAATGGAAAAACCTAGAAGATTCAAACATGCCTTTTATAAAAAGGAACAGCACAACCAGAGAAGTTATCACTAACAAGGTAAATTGCATTTCATTTTTTGAGAAACAAAACATGAAAGACAATTTTCCACTTTTCCCCTGCATCCCCAGAGTTTCATACACATATGTAAAATTGCCACTTAACTAGAGCACCACCCTTGTCACTTCCAAGCAGATTTACAAAGTCCTTTATGAACCAGAACTGAAAATAAAAAAGTTAAATCCCATGAAAACAATCCCAGTACATACAAATTTAATTCAAGGATATAGGCATGCACATAAAGGAAGAACAAAGCACCTGTTAAAGAACCCAAAGTTTCTGCAATGAGAACACCAACATTATTCTTGGGGATTGGCACACCAAAAAGGGCAGCTAAAGTCGGGGTGATATCAACCTGGATTACCAAAACCAAAGCAGCTCTTACATGCAAAATGAACCACAAAAGCATATTTCCAGAATAAGCTATTCTGTCAAAGGGAATGGAAGATTTAATGTGCATGATATTTAGAGTAAAAAATTCTAAAATCCCCTAAGATGAAGAGGCTAACTTGTATTTCTGGCCGATATAATAAACATGAAAACCAATAAAACATAGACTGACAACTGAAAGCTTATAAGGTCAAGCTCTAGACCAGAAAGGTAGAATAGCAGATTACCACATGAATCAATGAAACCATCCTGTAACAGTAAATAAAACATATAATGAATGCTTTATTACAATGTTACCTGTTTAACATTGTTACTAGTGG
Source organism: Persicaria tinctoria (assembly GCA_037127255.1). NCBI lineage: Eukaryota > Viridiplantae > Streptophyta > Magnoliopsida > Caryophyllales > Polygonaceae > Persicaria > Persicaria tinctoria. The sequence goes on along the minus strand of JBANSL010000004.1, from coordinate 21,096,334 downwards.
CTAAAGTATATTCAGAGTGCCTAATGTGAGGGCCAATGAAAAGCGCTAAAGAATCAGTTTCTTCAAATGAAGAACCCCCATGATTGCCACTATCCGTCATTCCATGATCACTGACGACAACCTGCAAAAGCACTCATATGAAATAAATAAATAAAAAGGACAGTATTAGACCCTATTAAAATAATTTTAACCAGTCTTAACATAAACATGATGATCTAAACAAAGCAGAAGTGCTTTAAATATACTGCTAGTAGCAATGATTTTTTGTGCATATTGACCTACCCTGGGTGGTAACAACATCACTTGGTACTGGTACTGCTATTGGACTATTTGAAGGAAAGGGGTTAGTTATATTTCATATCCCATGTGATTGACTTAGATTTTATACCTCCATCATGGACTACATAATCCATTGATTGGTCATTTAGTCAATGGGATTGCATTCCCCAAGGATAATCATTTGGCACTTGGCTTAGGCTAGGCTTAAACTGATATGAAAGACTAATCAAATTCAAATACAAAAATAACTTATGCAGCGAGAATAAAGCAGCACAAACCAGAAGGGTACGCTCTCTATCTTCATCACGAAGAAGAATACTATTCTGATGAATCATTTTGATCACTTCATCCATCTCCTTAAGTTTTGGAAGCATCAAAATGCTGAAATTATTGAACAAGAAAAATCCTTTACATGGTGCACTTATATAAGGTAGCAAAAAAAGTCCACAATTAAACAATCGACCAATCATATTATGCCTAAAAATACCTTTTACGTCCACCAGTATGTCCAACATGATCCAACCCTAGATAATGCAGAATCTGAAAACCAAGTTGCAGTCAAGATTAGAAAAGGTACTCCCTACCAACTCATAAAAAATATCAATGCACATCACATGCAAATGTGATTTGGAAAATGTGAAAGAAATAAAATCACTGCAGAAATAACAAACTGTGAAAGGATTCAGGAAATATATGAAGACTACATGAAAACTAAAAAGAAAATGAACCATTCCGAAAAGATATCACAAATTATACCATATTATTATGAGATTAGATGTACTCACCAAAAGATGCCAATCATTCCTGTTAAGTTCTTTTGGCAAATGTCGAGAAACATTGTGATCTACCTGTATAGTATCCTTGACCTGTGTCAGAAATTTTGCTTATCAATTCTTGTGCCATCTGCCTTATAAGGTGACAACACTACAGCTCTCTCAAAATTTGAGAATGACTAACCCTCTTCTAAACTAAGCCAATGAAAAGAATATAAAGGAGAAGTATTGCGATACTAACATGATCCACAAAGGATTAACATTGTTCTTCCCCTTTTCTATTTTTGTACTTTGTAGTACTAGCTAGATAGCTAATTAATTCTTCAGGAGACTTACAAAAAAGCTACTAACACCATCTTGCCTCATGAAAGATTGTGGAAACAGCTTTATCCATGTTTCATCACCAAGCATCACCATTTTCCAGCCAATTCTTAAAAACTGTCCTGCAACACATAAAAAAATTATTTACTTTTATATATATTAGCAAATAAAAATGTGAAAAGATTAAGAACCACTAAATTCAAGAAAAGGCAATACTAACGAAGAAAATTTCTGTACTTTTATAAATATAAGCAAATAAAAATGTGAAAAGATTAAGAACCACTGAATTCAAGAAAAGGCAATACTAACCAAGAAGATTGTCATCTAGCAGTGCTTGGGTGTTGAAGTTGAAAACCACATCCAAAAAGCCCCCAATAGCCCCAGAAACCATAGCCTGCTAAGACAGTTAAAATGGTGAGTTGGAAAACAAAATCTCATATCTACATGTACAATCAAATAACAAGTTTTATAATACCAGTGACCTTCAAACGAGGCATGGTCACAGTCGGAGGTGCAGCCTTAGCATGATATCCAATAGCCATTCCATTTGATAACAATGACTGAGTATATGGCATGGCATCCATTAAATCTTTCGGTGGAGGCTGGCCATCTTTTCCGAGCAAAAATTCTGCTGGAAGACCATCAATAACCTAGAGTAACCTATATGTAAATTAAGCAGCAGTATATATTTCTGGTGTACAACATTCCATATGGAAAGAAATAATAAAGGCCCATCAGTAGTCAACAGTGTATGAGCTAGACGTACCATAAGGATTAAGCGGTCATATGAAGCCGGGATTTCAGAGAGCTCCTACACCATGAAAGATGACCAATGAGAGAAAGCAAGAAAATGACAAATATTGGAACAAAAAAACATCATAAAAATATTGCTGAAATAAAACTTGTGCAACATTCGCATCTGAAATCACAAATAGTGGCGCTTTTTTTTATCACTTCAAAGCATTTCTTTTAAAGCATCATGGCTTTTTGTGATGAGTTGCATTATCTTGCTTTCATAACATCAAATAGCTTAGTTTTCTCAACAATTACATATCTGCTTGAAGTTAGTTGAATATTTGTTGGATCAAAGAAAAAAAGCATTCTCAATCTCCAATGTGATCGACCAGACCACTCTTGAACTCCCATTTAAATATAATATTAACATTAATATTAATAGTTAAAAAGTTCAAACACAGCATTAGGTTAACATCAAAATATCAAATTTGTAAGCATCTAAGGTGTAGTCATCTAAGTTACTCTTGCGATATCAACGAAACATACTAAGAATAGAAGTCATAACCAACATAAGCCAAAAACACGAATTCCCTATTTCCCAAACAATCCCAAGCCTCCCCAAACAATTTAACAAAAAAAAAAAAACAGAGGTAGCAAATGGAAGATCAAACCTGGTAAAGAAATCTGAGCTTATCCGGAGCCATAGAGGTGACGTTTAATTCCTCAACGAAATCATCCATAGGAGAGCGATAACTCTCCGGACCGCTGAAATCAAATCCCTCTTGAAATTAGGCGGGAGAGTAGAAAAACCTTCAAATTTAGAAATAGCAGAGATGAGAGAGAGAGAGGGCCACCTGATGCCGGAGAGCGCGGGCTTTACAGGAAAGAAGCCGATGACGAAGAGAGAGAGACCGATGAGCTGCAAAGCAATTGCAATTAAAGTCCAGATCGTCAACTGCAAGCATGTCATAGACGACATTGTTGGAGACTGAAGATTCGAGAAACTAGGGCAAGTAAACCCCTAGGGTTGAACCCTAATTTATCCTCCAAACTCGCCTCGCCGTCTTCGTGTAAGATCGAGAAACAGCTCCTGGAGGAGACGACAGTGTCGGAACAATTTGACGATAGCAAATACAACTATGAAAGAGCCAAACGAAGCTGGTTGAAGGAGAAAATGACTAATAAGCCGAGCCGTAAATATTGTGTACTAATTGTTACTTGTTAGGGTAAATTATAAAAGAGCGAGGCTTCAGACAAGATCCAAAACGACTATTGTCACGATAATTTTAAGTAATTTAAGGTTACGACTATTGTCACGATAATTTTAAGTAATTTAAGGTTAGTCTTTTTCATTTTTTCAAACAAATTGTAAAAAGACCAAAAGCTCTCCTCTATGTATCACAGCGAATGAAAAAAAAAACATAAATATGTCGAATGAATTGTTTACTCGAAAACTGGCTAAAATTGGTGAAATTTATCAAGGAACGAATTGATCGACACTCACTTTCGTATGTCGATCAATTTGGATGATTATCGAATGACATTCAACGGTTATTTGTAGTCGTGGTTTGAAAAATCTGTCGAACCTCGGAGAGGACGAGCTAAATAAGGGACCTCGGCAAATGATGTCAAGGGTACAAAGGAGGCTCGACAAAAGTTGTCGAGGATACGAAGAAATATCGGCAAAAAGTGGTGAGGGTGCAGAAGAGGCTTGGTGACAGTAGCCGAGCATATATCATCACCTCGCGAGATCTACACAAGCCCTTTGCCCGACAGTAAGCCATGAAAAAACGAACGTCAAAGAAATCAACTCCAATCGCAACAAAATGAGCAATTTCTTTCGTTTTCGTTACAATCGCTACTCATAATTCAATTCAAACAATACTCAAATCAACAACAATCAAATAAAACACACAAACAACAACCAATTTCAATTCTAATTTCAAACCGTAAAACACACCATTTCTTCAAATAAAAATCATTAAAATCAATTGTAAATGAAGTTTCTTGCCTTAAATTTGGTAGATGTGTTGAAAGCCCTCACAAATCTACCGCAATGAACAAGGTATAAGTGATTTCTCTCTACCGCATATGGCTCGTCCAAGTGAAACGATGTTGAATAGCGTTAGTTTTCAATTCTTCTCTCGGACAGATTTTTAATTGTTTTTTTAGAATAGGAAGGACTTGTATGCAATTTTGTGAAAATTGTCTTGTCAATAGCCTTTTTTCCATCTTACCTGGAGCCCTTATGATTAGGAAAACACCCATTAAATATTAATTTTTTCACTTAATCACCCGCTAAATTTGAAATTACACAAAAAAAAAAAACCTCTTAAATAGGATTTGTTAACAAATCACAACCAAACAAAAACATCCATGAAAACATCAATAAAAATGACCGATTTACTCCCACTTTTTAATCAAATTTTCTTTTCATATCCATTGAAGCTCTAGCGTTATTGCTAAGGGTGCGAAGAGTAATGCAACTTCATATTTCAAACCTTCTAATAGAAGGGGACTCTCAAATAATAATCAAATACCTCCGAGACAATACTTGTTGCCCGTGGGAAATCAAACTTCTTATGTCATATATTAAACTGCTTCTTCAAAAAATTGAGAACATTTCTTTCTCTCATGTGCCCCGAGATGGCAATAAAGTGGCTGATAAGGTTGCACATCTTAGCCGTTTTGTCATGAGGCGAGAGGTCTTCAACGATCCAGGTCTTCAAGACCTCATCCGAAAGGGATGCTATCACCTGAATTTTTACCTAATAAAAAAAAAGACCTTGAATTTGCGAAATTTTAGTAAATATACAACTAGTATATACAAATGAGTGGTTAATTGAAAAACATTTAATAGTAATATTTAATGAGTGGTTAAGTGAAAAACTGAATATTTAATGGGTGATTTTATGTAATTTACCCTAACATTTTATAGACATTTACTAAATTACCATTTTAAATTGGACAATTAGCTAATTATAACTTCTAACTGAGTGAGGCTACTAAGAAGACAACAGAATAATTATTGACGAGACAATTTTTATTAAATTGCACAATAAGTCCTTTTAGTATTCATCCAATCCGACCTTTCTCCCCCAAATCTCCCACTCTTTCCTCCTTTGCCTTCATCGGATCAACTCTCCGTCCTCTCCAATCGATCGGTGTTGCTCAATTCGAAAATTTTAATCACAATCAAGAGGTGGAGGGTGGCAGACTGAAACTTTGAATCATGGTCGAGAGGCGGAGGGCTATCGAGACGGCGGCGGTGCAACGGCAGTGAAGAGACGAAAGAGGTGGGCTTTGCCGTCAATAGTGGAAATCCGGCAATCACAGGAGGACGAAGAGGTAGACTGTTGGTGGCGGAGAGGCAACGAGAGGGATAAGCGGGTGAAGATTTCGTCAAAATTAAGACTTTCACCACCGTCGTTCACATCGCATCACATGAACTACCTACTAGCGGTCATCTCGTCGTCGTCCTTGTCTTAGTCACCAGTGCCACTCATCGAGGCGGGCAATTGGCAATCGTCGACGTCCTCATCTTAGTCGCCAATGTTACTCATCAAGGGAGTTGTTGGCAGCATCCGAAATGGTAGGAGTTATTGTGCAATTTAGTAAATCTTGTCAGTAGTCATTTTAAATCCCCCATACTCTAATTCCCAACAATAATTTTTAGGGGTGTAACAAAAAGAACTCGACCTTTCAACCAAAAACAGAGAAAATAGAGCTACGAACTAGACGAGCAAGAGCTGCAAGATACAAATATCATGATCATAATTACATGCATTAATTTGCGGAGAATGGATTTCTCTAAATGCATAAATCTCACACCAGATGAGAAGGTCCGTCCAGTATCTTTCATTTCGCAACGAATTTACAGTCTTTGTTGTGGCTACACAGCTCTCCGCCAAAAAGCCGCCTCGAAAAGAGTTTACATACAAAAGAAGACATCATAAACAAGATACATGACACCAGAACTTAAAGGGTCCTTCATTTTTCATGACTTGACATCTTTCAATACTCCAACTCCCCCACAAGATCTCTCAATGAGGACACCTTCATTGCAAGGGTCCTGTACAGCCGAGAATATCGAGCTCTTGTTCCATCTGCGGTTCTAGCAAGAGCAAGAAGGCTGAGTGCTTCTGGGAGGTCAGCAAAGACCTCCTTCATCTCCTCCAAGCTCATGTTCTCCAGAATAGATGGTCTTGGAACAACTCTCACAATCTCAGAACCTTTGGGTTCTTGGACCCGAGCATCTGCCTTGATGACCAGTTCAGAGTTAGAGTTGGCACCACATTTGATGATGAACGGTGCCGTGGACCCGGTGTTGAATTGAAGAACATTCCACTGTGAGACATCGGTTTCACCCAGGTCCGATGATGATAGCCTGCGACCGTGTGATGGTTGAAAATGGTCATCTTCTTCAATCACAGACTGCATGAATCAGAAAACAACCGTGTGAACCTTTATGCTTGTATTAAGGACAACTAAGAATTAAATTAAGCTCCATTTTTTTGGGGGAGCCATTTTCAGTAGCTGTTAAGAGACTGTATTACACTGAAGCCCACCGTAAAATATAATACAATAGGATATTTAATTAGTAAAACCTCGAATTGGTAAATAAAGAGCGGCCATTCCGAGGTTAGAACCGGGGACCTATGGGTACTACCCACGAGTCCTTTTTGGTGAGCCATTCCGGAATGGTTTTTAATTAGTAAAACCTTGTTTTGGTAAATAGAGAACGGACAAAACAAGAAAGGACAGAAGATACCTCCACAAGATGACGCGCCTCAGTAATTTGCTTCCAAGCGCAAGGATGATCAATGTCGAGAAGTGATGGCATGCGCTCAGCAAGTTCATCCAAGGATTCAAGTATGGCTTTCTTCTTACTTCTACTCAAGGTGTTCACAGAGGACTGTCGCATTATATCCTATAAAATTACAAAAACAAATTTTTTTGTTTGTTGCTTTATGTAGCTGGCGATAAATTTTAAGGTGCTCATGCAAAGGAACTAAATTTTAAAGAGATGCACTTCACCTTGACTTGCTTCATTGTGGCATCAAGAGAAATGAGAGATGCAAGTCTTGCATCTTCAGCTGCTGTTGAAGGATTCTGTATAGGGAAAGCACCATTGTCCAAAGCCAGTAGAGCTGAATCACTTTTCATTTGTTGCAAGATCTGAATATTCCAACCCAGGGAAAAAGAAAACAAAGAAATAAATGCTCTGAAGTTTGAAAGTCTATATGTAAGATATCAACAGAATAAATTTTCTTCATGGTTCACATTTGCTACACTGACATGCAAACTTTCATTTTTACAGCGATGTCATGCTTTATTCTTGAAACAAAGTAAAGCATACAAGATGCAGATGCAGGTTTTCTAGTAAAAATGCAGGCACGAGATCGTCCATAGACACATGAATGAGTAGGGGGTGGGGGATTGTACCTATGGCCATTTAAAAAAAGGAGCGTCCTCAATAACATAAAGGAAACAAAAGCAAAAATAGTCATAGATTTGAAACAGGTTTTCACAAGGAGATCTCAGACTCAAATCATCAAATAGAACTAGCAGTAGTACCCTTCTTCTCTTATGATCCACAGATTCAAGAGCTGAACGAAGTTTAGCAACTTGTGCAGAATCTTCAGCCACTTCCATGGCCAATGTACCTGCAATATCCTGAAAAAGGAGCACGCAAAAACAAGTCAGACTATCAACGCCCATATCCCTGATGCATTTCAAAATAGCTAAATGCAAAATTTTGTATTTTGATATTCTTTACATTTCATCTCAGACTAGCTAAAACATCAAATTAATTAAATTAAACCCAAACAGAAAAATGAGTTGAGTTTTTTTCTTCTTATTTTCCCCAAAAGTACCGGCTCCACAAGATTGGACGTAAAGATTCTCTAATGTCAATGGTTATAAGCAAGAAATGATAAATTCATGTTGATCCATGTAAGATAAATTTTAACTACGCGAGAGCATCCTGTCAATTCCTGAACCATCCACTTCTATCATGCAAGGATTCAAACAATCTACAGCCAGAATCTACTGAAGTACATACTTTCAAGTGCTGTAACTGAGATGTATAAACAAGCTTTGTGTACTCTGATAGGAGTTGACCAAGAGCATCAGTGCTGGGAGGCTGGGCAGCTCCAAGTCCAGCCATCCAACCATCCATAATAGCAGTTGAAAGCAGCTCCAACTGACCAGCGGCCCCACTTATGGCATCATCCCCAGTAACAGAAAGGAACTCAAAGTTCTCTGCAAGCCAAGATCTGATTTGACGCTGCAGCTCACCAGCTGGAGTATGAACAAACAGTGCAGCAAGTGCCTTGTTCCCAATCGCAAAACCTTTCGCTTCCTCTGTTATTTCTCTCAGCTTGCCACCAGTCACATGTTGCCTCCAAGTAGCCTGAATGTTCAGAGAAATCTCAAGTAAAATGACTATTGGATATTTTAAAGCAGGCAGATTGTCAGCTCTATGCTACAATCCACCAAATCGAATGGATGACCACAATATTCGGTGTTTCTCACATCTAGCATCCACTTCTCACTAAAACCAAAAGAGGTGGTAAAATCAAGAGAAGAAATGCATCTTGTCTGGGATCCCTTTTCTAAACAAGAACATCCAACTTATTGGGAAGAGAATAAGAATGCAAAACAAAGTGCATAACACATATTAATATACTACCATATAAATTACCTCATCAATGCCTCTCAGCTTCAAAACAACTGATGACAGTTTGGATTTCTTTTCCTGCCTTATATTCACCTTAAACCCTTGGATATGTTCATCAATGAGCGCCCTTGAACCAGAATCATGGTGCACAGGAGACCTTCCAGGACTGCTCCCACGACTAGAACTTCTACTGCGCCCAGCATTACTTTTCTCTAGGAAACGCTCTACGGGAGGAACCTAGGGTATGGAGAAATGAGAGTATTCAGTATTCAACATTGAGAAGCAACAACAACATGCCCAGTGTATCCCGCTTAAAGCAGGGTCTGGGGGGTCGAGTTGTACGCACCCTTTCCCCGACTAGGTCGAGAGGGTGTTTCCCAGTGACCCAAGACAAGTCCTCAAAGACAGAACAAGACTCCACACCAGAAACATACACAAGAAAGTAAGGAAAAATGACAACCCACAACACCTACAACAACAACTACCCAGTATATCCCGCCAAAGCAGGGTCTGGGGGGTCAAGATGTACGCACTCATTCCCCGAGCAAGTCGAGAGAGTGTTTCCGAGAGACCCTGAATAATAGGATACTAGAATTATGAGAGAGCATGACTCATAAACAACAAAAACAACAACTACCCAGTATATCCCGCCAAAGCAGGGTCTGAGGGGTCAGGATGTACGCACGCACTCATTCCCCGAACAAGTCGAGAGAGTGTTTCCGAAAGACCCTGAATAATAGAAAACTAGAATTATGGGCGAGCATGACTCATAAAAAGGAAGTATAATCATAGACGAAGCAAGGGGAAGATAAAAAGAAGCAAGGGCAAAAGGACAAAACATAAAGCTCAAAATACTATCCCTCCGCAACTCGAATGCACAACCCACAACAGCTAAGAGGGAAAAAAAAAAAGATGTGCATAAACAAGATGAGATGGAAGGCAAGCACGATACTGGAAAGTGGAACCGCTGCACCCGACTAGCTTTCGTCAACAAGATGAGAAGCATCATATATAATTGGTGAAGACTCAAGAGTGAGGAGTCTTGTTTACCTTGATGGATTGAAGCTCTGGTGACCGTGCCAACAAAGATCTTATGTACAAAATCCTAACACGGGAAACAAGCATCGTATCCATAACTCTCCTGGGTTCCATTTTGCGGATAAAAGAAAAGACAGCATCTCTAATTTCAGCCAGTATCTCGTGTTCCCTTGAAGCACCAGCCTTTATAACAGCAGCCAAAACCTGAAACATTGAAACTCATCAGTTTCAGAACAGACAAAAGGTGAGACATAATAAGAAAAGTAAACATTCAAAATATATTGCCAACTGTGAGGAATTAGGATAGATATGTCCCATTGCTCATGGTCCTTCAGTAGGACATCATTATTCCCAGCCATCACTAAAATTATGTTCTCATCAATGAATAATATATAAAGCCTTCAATGTGGTTAAGAAAAGCCATAAACATGAGCAAGTATATATACAGGAATATAGCATGTCATATGTGCACTTTGATAGGCGGTGCTTGAAAACATAAGTTTACAACCAGAAAAAGAAATAAGGGAATGAACAAAGAAACCAATATTTTCAAGCACCAACTGATTCAAAACTAAATCATGCATTGTATTTATTTATACCCTCAAAAGACACTGTAGTAACAGAGCCTATCAAATTGCTAGCTAAACCACTATCATAACCTTCCAACAAAAACAACAACAACAATAAAAACCCAAAATCACAAAGTACAGTCACCACATAATCATATTAGTAGTAGCAGCAGGGCCATCATATTGATATTTGAGCTAATTTAGTATACCAGCATAAGAAGCTTATTAGCTCCATCAGAAATTGCAGCAAGGCCTTCATATTGTTCAGGATCGAAGCCATTCAAGGAAGTAGTTAAATATTCCCCAGCTGGGGTAGTCTTCACTAGATCATTTCCAGATTTGACCACAGCAACTGCTCTTTCAGCATTAGCTGGCACAGGAGCAACTTCAGCAGAATGCCTTCTATTGTGACCAATGCTGACTCAGGCAAAAGAAACAAGTTAGCACAGTAAGCAATATATATATATAAAAAGAGCACTGAAGCTGAAAACAAGTTGAACAAAATTACTGGTGATTTCAAAATAGAAGACAACCAAAAGATATTACCTATCCGCATCACGGACCTGACCAGTCAATTGTCCTTTGGAAAATGGACTAGAAACCTGGAATCATGGAACAATAGTAAAAATAAATAACCAAGGAACTTAATAGAAAACAAAACAATACTTATACAGTTTACTTGATCAGCCAACCTGATGTTAAAGGATACTATAAATTAATGCTAAAAAAATTCAAATGTAATGATCCCAGACGACAGATAACAAATAGATTAATAAGTTGATATCAAACACAATCATGAAGCATAACAGAATACACTCGCAACAAATATGATCATACCCATCTGCAGAAATTCTTCATAAAGTACCCACCCAAATATGCTAGGACGATGAGTATCCCACAATAACTATAAACAAGAATTCATGGTGCACTAACCTACATCTAAGTAATCAAGTTGAACACTAAAACACCTCATTCTTCTCAATCATCCACCTTTTAGGTTCAGCACTTAAGCTAAGGTAATTAACATGTTCAGCAAGAGGTGTGTATCTCTGTATGAAATCATTAGTGGTCCCCTTCATGTGTTCTCACCATGACATCCTTCATCATGCAAATTACCTACAAATTAAATTTGAGCCTCTTTTTATGTCTGAAATTTCCAGCCTCTTGCAAACAGATTAGGCTCTTCTCAAAGCAAATAAACACCATGTGAAGGTAATTCCTTTTATTCTCTGAGGTATTCCATTAATCCATCTTTACAACTTAAAAGTCAATAACATCCAGGATTAAATTACACAGCACAAAACTAAAATATATATTTGTCTCTACCATAGCATCACCTCAATGATTCTTTTTCATCAAAAGTTAACTTCATCAAATAAACTGATAAACATATATAGTTGACATGTCAACAAATCATGAATAAACTTAAAACCAATATGATACCTGAGAGGACCCGACAGAAGCTGATTTTTCAGTTAGCCTATCAAACAACTTTTCATTTTCTTCATGCAGCCTCTGTCATACAAAACCAACATGTACCATCAGCCAACACATACAATCTATAAGAGTTGATGAAGATGGTTGACATCCTACAACAGAATCTTCAGATACAGAAGGTTAACTTTAATCCACCTCAATTAATGCATCACGTTTTTGGAGTTCTTCTTCAAGTTTCTTTGTAACTGCAGTAGAATCTTCAGATTCTACTCCTGCCCTATGAATGCCACTGGTTAATTTTGCTTGAGATGATGCAATTGTCTCGTTCAACTGGGCTTCCAAATCTCTTACTTTCGCCTGTAGGCAAATGCAATATTAGAAGATCAATCCAGAATAGAAACAAGCCACAAAAGCAGGAGGATGATTGATGTAAGATTAATTGAAACCATTTTATACAGGCTAATAAAATAAACAAATAACTACTTGTAAAAGAAAGTAATTATGATGAATGAAGGTTTTTAGAGAAAAGTAAAATAAGCAACATCTAATTTGAAAACAAGAGATTGATTAAACCAAAATACAAGAACAAAGGCGCCAAGAAGGCGCTGCAAACAATAAGTAAACAAAAATATAGACATTAAAAATCAAAGGGTGAAGCCTGGTTTCTACATCTGAATAAGAAATGATGAATTAACCAACATCAATTTCACCGTGTGTGAAGATCCCCTTTGTGTGCTATTACTTTTCCAAGTTCATGTATCGTACAAAATCTCATACTCCCTTTGTTTCTCTTGTTCTTGTTCAAGAAAAGATGTCATTTTAGGTTTTCTAAGCAACAATTATTGGTGATTATGATGTTTGTTAATGACAATTGCATATATGGAGACTATTCATGCAAACGTTCTTCCTTCATTGTTTGTTACAAAATATTTTACTTGAAATTATAATTTACTTAACGACTGTGCATGGTTGCTCAATCGGTTACTATTGGAAAAAGGACAGCGGCCCTCATTTGTAGTCACAGGGTTCGAACCCCATGGGTGGCCACCCAGGAATTTAAATTCCCTTGAGCAATAGCAATGCTTGGGTCCATCCAAAATTAGCCTCTCAACTCCATAGGGTAAGGCTGCCTACATCCGGGGCTACCAGACATGGCCCTCTCCTCGGGGTTGGGCTGGCATTCTCTATGGCAGGTTGTTATTTTTGTAGTGTGTCAAACGCTAAAATGACATCTTTTTATTAACAGATGTCCTATTATACTGCACCATCAGAAGAGAAAAAATGAGAACAGCAACCTGCAAGTTCTGGATTTCTGAATCACGTTGTTGTATTTGCATTTTCTGTTCTTGCTCAACCTGTAACAACTGAGCAATCTGGTTTCGAAGCTGAGCATTTTGTTCCTTCTCTATTTTATGTTTGTCTGTCAACATCAAGTTCTCCGACTGTATCCAAGAGAAAACACAAACATCAGCACAGACTATATTTAATTTCTAATAAAAAAAAAAGACTACATTTAATAACTAGTTGAACTACTTGAATAGGTAAATAAAGAGCGGCCATTCCGGGGTTCGAACCGGGGACCTATGGGTACTACCCACAAGTCCTTTCCGGTGAGCCATTCCGGAATGGTTCAACTAGTTGAACTACATGTTCACAAGGAAGACCATAAAACCAATTTCACATCAACTACATGAACTTTATAGAAAAGATTAGGCAGGTAAGACTATCCACATTGGCTGTGTGCGCAAATGTGAATATTTGAACAAAGTGTAAAAATACACACCACTTTTTATAACTTTACTCCATTGTTTAGAACATCCACAATGGTTTTGGGTAAAATGTGCACATTTGCACATGATGTGTAAAACTACACATTACTTTTTGTTATTTTTCTCCACTGGTTAAATGTCTATTTTTACACATCCTTCGAATCAAATTAATTTAAAAGAAAAATGAACCAATAAATTTGTCTTGACTTTTGTGAAAGTTTATACACAGAAGAGGTTGTGTGCTCAAATTTGCGCATCACATGCTCAAATATGTTCATTTGAACACCCTAAAATCAACCAATAGAGCCTAAAAATGTTTGAAAAATACATATTTGCACAAAACCTTTGACGACAGTCTTACAATGTTTATTTTTTGCATATCTCACTTTAATTGGTTAATTTGAATCAAACTAATTTAAATCTACAACAACAACCACCCAGGATATCCCGCGATTAAGTAGGGTACAGGGGTAAGGATATACAAACTCTTTCCCCGAACAAGTCGAGAGAGTGTTTCCGATAGACCCAAAACAATAGGGAACATGAATCACATGGTAACATGCCAATGGAAATGGGTCGATGGTGTCTCGAAAAATATGAAAGTTTATAGACACGAGGGAGTTAGACTGTTGGAGTGTTCATATTTACCCACTTGGTGCTCAAATGTTCACATTTGAACACCCAAAAAGAAACCAATGGAGAACATTTCTTTAATCAAAATGTTCATATTTAACCATTTACACACCACTATTGGAGTTGGTCTAAAAGAAGAAATCTACACATGGGAAATAAGCAACAATAATAAAATAAATGGCGACAGCACCCTACTAGGCTTAGATTTACACGAAAAGGAATAGGGGGAATAATCAAGTAACAAGAAAATTTATTGGAGATTGATGAACCAACCTGAATCAAGACAAGTGACCACACAATAACTGAGCAGTAAAACAGTGAAAACTGAGCTAAAGCAGATTTATGAAACAAATACCTTTAGATCGGATTGCAGCGTAAATGATACTTTCCATGCCTTCTGAACTTCATTATACAATAGAATACACTGGTCATCTGCATCTTTCACTGCCACTTGCAAACGCGCTGTTTCTTGCTCCAAAGCTTGGATTTCCTTCTCCTTTTCTTGCAGCTCTTTACGCGTATCATTTGCCTACACAAAATACAAACTATCAAGCACAAACACAGATTTGCACATCCAATGGAAAAAGCTGAAAAGGTAAAATTTGAGGAAAGAGACAGCATGGAATGATTTTAGGACACTCTGATTCCACTTCAGATATCGAATTGTTCCTTTACTATCTTCAATCCTACAGATAGAAAATCCCCTATAAATCTTGGGGAAAACAAGCAATGTTCCTCGTTACAGGTAAGACTATCACTTACTAGCGTTCCACGTTACATGTAAGACTATCCCTTACTACCAAAACACAAACAAATGGATTATGTGAACATGAGAACATATAATCAGACTCAAACAGCCATTTTACAGATAATAATCATAAGATAAAAAAACAGATAATCATCAAAAGACACTCACAATGTCCCTCCATTTCTTAATTGTGTCCATATTTCCAAGACTTAGTACAGCACTCCGAGCTCTAGACGAAAAGTTCAAGGATGATAAAGTCTCAGGGATATTTGAAGCATCTGGACGGATGTTAACAATCATCAACGTTTTGGAGTTCCCCCCTGCATAAAAAAATGTTGAATTTAGGGTAAACAATGAATCAAGTTCAATATGTTAACAGAAAAAGGGAAGGGCTCATAGCACTTCAACAATATAATGATAACACCAAACACTAATAATTATCTTGAATTTTCCACCAAAAAAAAAAATTATCTTGAATAGGAAGATCAAAAGCAATCCCCAATCAGAATTCAGAAATAAAGCCAATAGACATTTCCTTAGAGAACTTTTTCGTAGGCTTTTTCATAGCTTTCCATGAAACAATTTAATTTACTAGTTTGAGTAATGCTATGTTCATTTAAATCTCAAAAAGGAAGGAATTGCGCAGATATTTTTTATGCACTAAGCTTTAGCAAAACAGTTATCTAAAGATAGTACAAATGCAGTTGATTCCCAAAATCCAAAATGCGCAGTCATACTGAACAAGCATCACTACTAATGACAGTATGTGGATAATTGAACAAGGAATGGTCATTTAATAGAAAAAGTTGTCACACTAAAAAAGATCAAAAGAACTATCAAACATTACAGTTGAAGAAATGAAGCTTGATTTGTAGCCACTTACCTAAGGAATCGGCAAGGATTGTGGTAAGAAATGAGTTTTCATAGGGAACGACATCTTTCTTTGAGGTCAATGCAGACAAAACATCTCCAAGGCTGTAATGGAAATGGTATCAGCACTATGTGTCCACATTGAAAAAC
Source organism: Persicaria tinctoria (assembly GCA_037127255.1). Taxonomy (NCBI): domain Eukaryota; kingdom Viridiplantae; phylum Streptophyta; class Magnoliopsida; order Caryophyllales; family Polygonaceae; genus Persicaria; species Persicaria tinctoria. The sequence goes on along the minus strand of JBANSL010000004.1, from coordinate 21,080,330 downwards.
CCAGATGACGCAAGTGCCAAAAATAAACAAAGCACAAAGATGCAGCTGCAGCCAAAATTGCTCAGTGAAGTATTTCAGTTTCATAAAGCAAGGTATAACTGTATAAGCAGTTACAGCCAGCAAGGGGCCAAAGGCCCAAAACATCATTTATACAAGAAAATTTTACAGAACTATATGTCAGTTTCACGAGGATCAATGCAATTACATACTCCCTCCGTTCGGCAAAACTTGTCATTTTAACTCTCCACACAACTTTTAATAAAACTAATAATTACACTACTTTTTTACTAATTTACCCTCATTTATTACTCTACTTTTTACTTTATCAAAATCTACAACTCACAACACATCCATCAAATCAAGGGCATTTTAGTAAAGTAGAAGCAAAAATACCTAAAATGACAAGTTTTTCCGAACAAAAATAAAACTCTAAAACGACAAGTTTTGCCGAACGGAGGGAGTATAATGATAAAGAAGGGATAAAGCAACAGGGAGTCAGATTTGCAATAAAAAGGCATTGTATATATGTCTTACTTGTCAGATATGTCACCGAACAAAAGGTTAAAGCTTTAAACTGACCTAATAATGAAGCAAACAACCAAGTGATGCCAAACACTGATGGTGCAAATATACATACAGAAGAAAGTGGAGCAACTTACATTGAAAGTGAATGTCCAACATGTAAAAAGTCTTTTACATGCTCCCCGCCATCATCATCAACTGCCAAACCATCACTTCTAGCTAAGTCAACCAGAGAGAGCTTACTGTACGAGTTCTCTCCAGTTATTATGTTGCTATAAAATACATGTACAGTTACAATCCTGAGAAAATAAGACAACCACACAAATAAGGTTACAAATTTTGATTTGAGAAAGACAAGATAGCAAGCAAGAGACATAGAGTGGCCTCAAAACATACACCCAGCATGATTTGGATGTTTGCTGTAAAAAAAAAAAGAGGCATCCATCCCTGCTCCCTAAGGGTTCGGGTCAGCACTACCCACCATTTGAACAGAGAAAGGGAAACAATGGACAAGGATTTGTCATGTAGGAACATACAGCATAAAATCTAGTCCAGATCCCTATCAATATGTAATTTAACAAATGTTATCTTAACCTGCATTCTGCAGTCTTCACAAGCAAAAGCAACATTTTCCATTCAAGTTATCTATATGCTAAAAGTTTTTTATCTGAAATTATTTCACAGTTTATATTTTCTTAATCCCTTACTGTGACTTGTAATTTTATCCCTCACAAAAAAAAAAAAAAATTGGTACAATACTACAATTGATGTTTTCATATTTCACCCCATGAATTTCACATTTTATTTATCGGGAGTATGACAATGATCACATTGACTGAAGTAATTGTATTTATGAAAAAAAAAATGTTTTTCTTATAATTAAAAAGGAGAATCTGAAAGCCCTGACTACATGTTACAGAAATACAGAACCATTTAGACAAGCATCTCATGAAAAACAAATTTAAGTAGCGGCTTCAAGATGGACAAGGAACCATACAGGTGTGATACATTAAACTTGGTTTCATCACTGCCCCGATTTTGTGATGCCACTTTCAAAACTCTGGAAAAACCTAATGGATTCTCAACTTTCTCAGCGAAGAGTTCAACAAAGGAATCTGGTGAACCCATCTGAACCTTGGGCAGAGTTTTCCCTGAATCTTCAAGTAAATCTCTTATCTATGACAAGTAGGCCATGAATAGCAAAGTCAAAGTGATATTACGATTCTATGACAGAACAAATTGAAAAAACAAAACAGAAAAGAATCCAAGGAGAAAATGATATGGAGCAGAGATTGCACACCTGATCATTATAAAGCTCACATACGGTGACAGAGAAACTAAATCGTGAAGAAGAATTTGTATCCAAGTTTGATAGGTCAAATAGTTCCTCAAAACATCGAGCATAAAGGCCACGATCATGGCTGGATCCTTCCTGAAAAAACTCAAAGCATTCAAATCTTGATAGCAATCCCCCAAAATCATATTAAAAAAGAAGGAAAGAGCAAGGTTATCAGAGAAGACTAAGGGAGCTACTGCCAATAGCTAATTGTCTCTGAATATCACTGTTGAATGGACTCTAAAGCACAAAGTAGTTTTTTATGTGTGAGCGAGATTCTATTTTCTGCAGTTCCTATCACTGCTTAACCAATTTCTTTTAATTTGTTGCAATGTTATTAAGTGTAGAAAAAGAAAATAAGTAAAGCTACATTTTAATGCCTGTGCCTCGCATTATCAGAAAAAATTGGTTGATGGATGTGTGCATAAAAAATGGATATAGATACTTCAATTCATGAACTTCAAACCCCAAGGAACCTCCTTTTATCCAACAAGATGATAGACAAACTCTAATGGCAGCATAAATATATTAAGCCTGTGCTTGAAACACCCAGCCAAGTTACATATTATTGAATGCAGATGAAGCTAGACATCTTTCAAGGGGCAATTCAAAGTCCCAGCAAGCTGATAAGTGCAGCTTTGTTCCTTCACCCTCTACAGTGATATTGATTGAATGAGAAAAAGAGATGGTCAATGAGAATATCAGATGGATCAACTACTTAAGGGGAAAAGGAAGGATGGATAGATAAACAGATAACTGACAAGTCAGAATACTGTGACCTAGTGTCAGCTTGGAATGGAGGCATCTTTTAATGATTTTTATCAGGATGCAACAGTCGACACAAATTCAAACATTAACTCTTCAATAATAGTATATATGTCATGCTTTCATAAGAGTTCAATTTTCAAATGAGCTGCAAATTCCATTGAAAAATATAGAGAAGCAAGACAGTTGAGGGAGGGGGGAGAGAGACCATGGTGTAAGTCTTTCCTGAGCGGCTTTGTCCATAAGCAAATATGGAAACATTATATCCATCCAAAGCAGACTGTACAAATGGCTGAACATCAGTGAAGAGTTCAGCTGCAAATAGAATAATCAGTATGAGAATAGAAATACAAAGAGATGAATGCTAAAACCAGCATAACCGTAAAGGGAATTATGTGCCTACCTTGTCCAACATGAGGTCCATAAACTCGGTCAAACTCAAAATCCTTCTTTGGATTTGATAAATTATCATCACCCGTATTAACACGTAGAGTAACTTCATCAGGGAATTCAACAGCAGCTGGGCCTTCAGTTTCAAATAATGGTCTTGTACGACAAAACACCTTCACATTTCCTGCAAGTTATGGGCTGTTCTTATAAAATGATAAGGAATTAAAGAAACATATAGGCACCAAATGGGGAAATGGAGTACTAAATTAGAGAGCTCGAAAGAAAGATCGTGAATACCTTTGGCTGTCAACAAATCATTGAACAACCTCTTTCTCTCATTAATCAGTGGAGAAATTCTAGCCTCAGTTTCAAGGGCTGCTTGATCTGAAGTTGAAAATGCAAACCACTAAGCTCAGGATGTTGTGCTAATGTAGAGAAAATCCCAGAAATAGACAATGATGTCTTATAGAACTATCCAAAGAAGATATCAGTAAAAGAGCCTTGAGGTTCATAACTGAAAATGATCATCAAGGCATACATCCCATCTGAGCATTTAAACATTGGTAGAATACCCCATTAACTTGTTCAATAGAAAATAATATCTACTAACGGCCCACATATCCAGCATGAAATCAAAAAAATGAAATTGAACATGAAGCTTTGAAAAATGAAATATATTCTTTAAAATAGAATCAACTTATTATCCCACAAAGCAGTTCTTACCTAAGTTGCGTGTTTTATCAGCAAGAACCCCCAGATACCGTGTAATTCTTTCAAGTTTAGCATTAGAATACTCCTGGAGATCATTGGCCTCTTGTCTCAAGACAGCATAATCTTCCCTAGCAAGCTGTTGTAAATAGCAATAAAAGTTCAAAGAAGAATTTGGTAATTTACAACTAATATGATTAACATCTGCAAAAAGATAAATAACTCAAGTCTAGATTCACAAGTTCCAAACAGATAAAAGGAGCAGAAATAAATACCACAAGGAGACCAAGACTCAGCTATGCCGCACAAAAGCTAAGGGAAGTGAAGTTAACAAAAAAGTTCCTCTGCTTTGCCAAGGTGAAAACCAAACATTCAGAAGAATTAAATGCAAAAACGAACTGCACTCATTTTCCAGTAAAAGATCCTTCAGCCATACATTAAAGATATTGCATCTATCCTAGTTACACATAACTGATTCGAAATTCCAAGCTCCTGAGTTCTCTATCCAAATCTAAGCTTCACCAAAATGATTCACTGCCCTCATTTGCATGATATTCCCACATTGCTAATGTGAACATGAAAGGTGTTAAACGTATTTTCATAAACCCCTTAAGTCAAAAACAATAACCTATTGAGCATGATACTTTTAAGGAACTGATTTCTTTCATTTAAAAAAAAAAACATATGTTTAGAATTACAGATCCATCTACAAAAACCAGAAAACTAGAAAAGCTAGTCTCAAGCCCTCACTTATGCAACCTTGAGGCAAGTTCAAACCTACAAAACTATTCAGGAGCTCATTATCCTCAACCTTCAAAAGCAAGGGCAAAACATCTCACCGTCTACAAAGGTTTGATAACTACAATATAAAGAATGGAATGCAGGCCAAAAAAATGCTACCAAAGGGAAATATGCTTCTGATCCACGTAAAACAATGACACACTGAGGCCCAACATTAGCTCCAAACCGTACGAAATTCAACAGTGGTTCAGCTAGGCAGGTATTGAAGATTTCCAAAGCTGTTTAGTTACCACCTATCCTTCCTATCATTCATAGAGAAGAGTGTCTAGTTGGAATATCTAGATACACACAACACAAGTCCCTGTCAATGATAGTCGACAAAGAAGTCCTACAAAAACAGTCACTACATAGAAATGCCCACACAAAATGGATAAAAATTGACTCAAGGATAAGCCAAAAACAATAAAGGGAGGGTGTCTTTACTTGCAGCATCATAGATTTACAATTTCATAACCGAAGTCACGGATCCACACAATGGGAAAGATGATAAACTGAGACGACAGACATAGGAACCGTGTTAGGTTAGGACTTAGGATATCTCATTTCATTTCACTTGCTTCCTTTGCGATAAACTTCAGTAACATACCCCAGATGTATTTTTTATATATTGAAAGAAAAAAAAAAAGATGAATAAAGCAATTTCCATAGCTGGAAGCTCTATGACTCTATCTTTGGTATCCTAGCAGGCAAAGCAAAACGGAGTTCCAGTGCAGAGCGTTCAGCTTCCGGGAAAGAGAAATTAAATCAAAAGAGAAGAAAAGGGCAGTGAAACGAGTGGGAAATTGAAAAGACCTTGACTTTATCCTTCATTATTTGGAGTTTGGAAGTCCAAACATGCTTGGAGAGCTCTGTACGGTGCGGAGAAATGGAAGTGGAGGAGATCGAGAAGCGGCGGGCAAGCGGCACCACCGGACGCTGATCGTCTGGCGCCGGCGACAGCTTCTTCCCAGGAGAAAACCCTTGCACTTCCCAGTTCCACTTCCTCTGGTCCGCCATTTCTGTTTTCCTGAGTCCCCGATCAAATTCAAGTTCCTGGCGCTACGAGAGAGCGAAAAAGGCTCGTTCTGAAGCGCACTCGCTCGCTCGCTCGCTCGCTCGCACACACACACTGCCCCCTTCCACACTCTCTCTCCCTCTCTCTGGGGTTAGATTGAGAAAGTGGCTCTAATTGGGAATCATCTTCTATTTCGAGGTTTTAATTTTTCCCTCTTTTTAGTTTTCCCCCAAAATTGAAATGAATGAAGCGCAGAGGAAGAGAGAAAAGCGCGCGACACGACGTCGTATTAAAGGGACTGGTCGAAAAGAGATTTTGGGCATGGGAGGAGACACCGTTACGCCTATCTTCCCACTGAATATATGCGCTCCGTATGAATCCACCCTTCGCCTTCAAAAAAGCTTAGCTTCAATTCCTTCCAGTTGCCTAAATTAAACCGATAATATTTTTATTATTTTTTATAAAAATAATAAAATAATAAATAATCATTTTCAGTTTCTTTTTTACAGTACATGGAGTATTTGTTTATAGGTGTAGAGTAGTAAGAATTGTAGATGGGGTGATGGCTGGCGGGGGGTGACAAAAGTAGGTTTGGAGGGAGTCATCATTGATCACTGGCGTGTGCTTTGCCACGTAATGTGCTTATACTTGAGCTGTCATGGGCCAGGCTTTGTCGGGTGGGGGACAATTTTTCAAGTCTTGCTTTGCTTTGATGGGCCGATACAAATTGGGCCTTCTGGCCCATTTCATGGCAACTGGTTTAAAGTTGAGCGTATTACACACAGCTCACATTCCCACTTCACATTAGTACTATTTTGCGTAGAAACAAGCACGAAAAAGGGTAAATATCATGCACTATGAGTATGCAGCATGCTAGTTACAGGATTTATGGCGTTCGTTGAGGATCAATAGTCCTTATTATAACACTTGTTACTCGAATGTCTACATTGACACTCGAATATGAGTGAAAGCAGAAGCTAATTGACCAACAAGAACGAAAACAGGCAAGTTGAGAATACAACGAATTTATTTACGAGGTTCGATCAATGAACTACATTCCCGAGACCTCGAGTATCAGGCTCTAAATCCACTACCTCAAAGTAATAGAGGGCATGCAAGAACCTTACAACTCAAAGCAAACAAACCACAAACATGCAACTAATCGAAGAAATAGTCAAAGGGAAAGGAGAAGAAGATCTTCTGCAACCCAGAGACGAAAAATGGAGAGCACCATCGACAACCACCAAACGCCGTCGGAGAAGATGTTAGGGGTGTAAAATATATAAATAAAATATCAAGCAAGCTCCTAATCCTAGCAAATAAATTACAAGACTCCCCCGCTGAAGTGGAAGGGAATCAAGATCGATCATCGAGGAAGCGTATCAGCGCTCGCCAAAATAATCCAAAATCGCTCTCGGTATCGACCAGAAGTTCTCGATATTGACCAAGAGTAGTCGATCTCCACTAGGGCAGTCGATCTTCTCTTAGAAACACATGCAAAACACAGACAAGCAATCGACGTCGACTAGAGCAATCGATGTCGAGTAACTCCCAAAAGCGGTCGACGTAGGTGGTAGTCGATATCGAGCACAGTAACACAGATAAAACAGTAACTTTTGTCGACAAAGAAAGGTAGAAGAATGTAAGGATGGTAAAGAAGCAATAAACAGAAATATCAAAAGGGTTTGCTTCTCAAAGCACACGAAAACTAGGGTTTCAAAAATATAATAAAAAGCTTATAAGGTTAGGGATAACAACGACAGTAACCATGCATGCTAAGAACAAGAATCATAGAAAGTTTATGCTTTTATCGTCATAAGATAGCTTTCGCAATCAACAAATAGAATTATAGAGGCTCTCGCATAAAAATCTATTTGTTTCTATCTTTTCATAATTAGGGTTTAATCAACTTTCACAAATCAATCCTAATTACTATCCAAATTCACAATCAATTCACTTTCGCTTCATAATCATAAACAAGGAATTGTCCTTAACTTCCAAAAAGGATTAAGCATGAGATAGAAGATGATAAACTCATAGAAACATCATAAACTCGAGCATACTCACATGGCTATCGTCTAGGCCTGTGCAGATTTCGGTTTAGACCGGAAAACCAACCGGAACCGAACCGGTAGAACCGGTCTTATAACCGAACCGGATATTCCGGGCCAGTTTTCGGTTGATAACTTTTGTGAATTACGGTTCCGGTAATAACCGGCGGTTTACCTGTTTAATTAAACCGGGTAAAACCAAAATTTTAATTTTTGTACGTACAAGCTACAACACCGATCAAGATTTATTTGTTTAATCATTAATTATTCTCATATATATAATTACACTAAAATTACAGTAACAAGTAATATCCCTATTACAGTAGCATATACTTAGAAATTAACTAATACGTAGTACAACAGTAGCAAGTAACATATACTTAAATGTTTTATTAATTACAGTAGCATATACTATGTACAGTAGGAAGTAATACAACATGCTATCATATACTTATTGTTTTTTTAATTTTATCTTCTTTATATAAATAAAAATATTATATATATGCGGGACGAGGATTCTTCGTCCCGTGTCCCGTCCCGCATAATATTTGCGGGACGGGATCGGCACGAGATTAAAAAAAATTTCCTCAAATCCCACCGGGATCGGGACGGGACGAGATTTTAAGGATTTGTGCCCACCCCTATTAATTATTGACTTATTGCTAGTTTGCGACCTTAATGTTTTTTTCCCTTCACCATTTTTTATTTTATTTTTAGGTACATACTTTTTTTTATTATTATTAGGAAAGAATTCGGATGGGCTGGCCCTACCCAGCAGCATCCTTACGGATGAGGTCAAGGAGACCTGGGTCATTTTCGATATCGACTCCTCGGGCAGAGTGGCAAAGGTGTGCAACCTTATCCGCCACTCTATTGCCCATACGAGGAACGTGAGAGAACACTACTTCTCTCACAATCGATAGCAAGGCTTGAACGTCAGAAAGGATTAGTTCTATCTCCCAAGGGCATTTAGATTTTCCTTTTAACTGGTCCATGATTATCTTACAATCACCTTCAATTTGAATCCTATTTAAATTGAGTCGTAATACTTGATGGACCCCCATTTTGAGGGCAAGGGCCTCTGTTGTAAGCGGTTTCTGTTTACCAAGTTGCTGGTGGTGAATGGAGATTGGCCGACCTTCCCAATCCCTAATAACGACCCCAGAAGAACTCTCGCCATTAGAAAGAGAGGAACCATCGAAATTAAGTTTGAACGTGCCCCTTGGAGGCTTGCGCCACTGAATCTTTTTTTGTTTGTTGTTCTTTTTTGAAGATACCCCCCGATGGGGGCGTATAATCTCCTCGAATTCCGCCTCGGCAACGAATGTTTTGTTCCAATTATCTATGTGAGATTTTATCAGTCTTAGGACTGAATCTTTTCGCGGAATAGCGGTCTGTTGAAACAGATGTTGGTTCCTGATGTACCAAGTCATCCACCAAGTGAAAGCGAGGTTAGACAGGACCGCAGGTTGTGGACTCTTCCCAAGTGCAGATAGAATGGGTCTGAAATCCCGAGACTGGGCAATTAGACTATCAATAGTTGATCGGTCTTGGGTTGGAAATTTGTATATTGCTTTGATGAAGTGACATTCCAAAAATAAATGGACCTCGTCCTCGGGTGCCGAATTGCACAAGAAGCAAGTGGGTGGAACTGCCGAACCCCTACATGTCAGCCTGGAAGCAGTTGGCAGACCGTTTTGCGCAATCTTCCATAGGAAATTCTTAACTTTCGGAGGGATATTAATCTTCCAAATCCATGCATTACAATCAGGAGATGGTAAGGACTGAGTTGTTATCAATTTGTAAGCACTGGCAGTAGTAAACCATCCTTCCCTATCCGGCCACCAGTATAGACGGTCTTGCAGATTCGAAGAAGGAAGAGGGATGTCTAAAATCTCTTGTACTATATTAGTAGGCAGAACCCCATGAAGTTTTTCACTCCACCACTTACCTCCCAAAATATAGTCACTGACGGTCTCATCCGGATTGAAAAATTGAGGGCAATCAACTCTAGCCAGTAAGGAGGATGTTGTGATCCAGTTATCTGTCCAGAACTTTATAGTGCATCCATTTCCTACCGACCAAATCAGGCCCGCTTTAAAATTGTCAATTAAGTGGGACAACTTGGACCATTGCCAGGAGCTAGTCCTGGATTTTTTGTAATCGAAAATACTGGTGGAGTGCAGGTACTTATGTCTGATCACGGACACCCAGATATTGCTAGGCTCGGCCAGAATTTTCCACAAAAGCTTCATCTAGAGAGCGATATTCATATCACTAGATTTACGAATTCCCAATCCCCCAAACTGTTTTGGTTTGCAGATCCTATCCCAGCTAATCAGAGGCCTGTACTGGAGGTCCTTATTCCAAAAGAAAGATCGGTTTATCTGGTCTAGTTCTTTATGCAAAGCAGAAGGAAGCATAAAATTCTGCATCACATGCAATGACTTAGCAGAAAGATTGGAATTGATCAGGGTAGCACGTCCTTGTTGGGAGAGAGCATTAGCCCTCCACTTAGTCAATTGCTGTTTGGACTTACAGATGATGTCTTCAAATGTGCTGTTGGTGACTCTTCCATTAATAATTGGACAACCTAGATATTTTTCTATCGAATGTTCGTTTGTAATGTTGAGGCAGCTACACAGCACCAGGATCCTATGATTCGGAATACCCTTGGTTGCTTGGAAGCTAGACTTGTGGTAATTGACCTTCTGGCCTGATACTTTGCAGTATGAATCAACTATCATTTTCACTTTTTGCCCTACATCCACGCTTCCTTTTGAGAATATGATGATATCGTCAGCGAAAGAAAGGAACGGAATCCGAGGCCCGTTGTGTCCAATTGGAAAACCAATGTGAGTCCATTCAAGGCTCGCTTCAGCAGCCAATTTCCGAGCCAGAATCTCAGCACCTAAAATAAATAGGAAAGGAGATAAAGGATCACCTTGACGAATTCCCCTTGACGGAAGAAATAGCTCAGTAGGGCCGTTATTGACCAGTACCGAGAATGAAACAGACGTTATACATTTCATAACCCAAGAGATAAATGTATCGTGAAATCCGAACTTTTGGAGCACACTTTTAAGGAAATGTCAGTCGACCCTGTCGTATGCTTTTTCCATATCTAATTTTATTGCTAGCCACCCTTCCCGGCCCCTATGACTTTTGTAGGAGTGGAAGATTTCATGGGCTATAAGGACATTGTCTTGTATAGCCCTATCAGACACAAAGGCGCCCTGCAGCGGATGAATGAGTTTACCAACAACCTTTTTCATTCTATCTGTCAGAATTTTGGAAATTCTTTCGTAGATATTGGAACATAAACTAATGGGGCGGTAATGACTAGTGGCCGTGGGGTTATCCGTTTTTGGGAGAAGAGAGATAAAAGGTATGGTTAATTTGTCTGAGCATTTTTCCGGAGTGGAAAAACCCTTTGACTGCACAAACAACAGATTTTCCGACGATATCCCAATATTTTGTGTAGAATTTAGCTGTGAATCCATCCGGCCCCGGAGATTTGTTTTTCCCCGGATTAAAAACCGCCGTTTTTATCTCCGAATTAGACGGGAGTGCTATGAGAAAGTTGTTTTCCTCTGACGAGATGGAAGGTTGTATTAAGTCCAACATTTCAGCAAGGAGCCTATCATCAATTGGTTCTTTCTTGAACCTTGTCTCAAAATCCCTTTTTATTTCATTCTTAACATTTTCTTCACCCACAATCACCGTACAGAAGAGGAGGTTATGTTCCGAATTTGTTTCCTGTGTCTTCGACCCGAAGCCACCCGGTGAAAGTACGCAGTGTTGGAATCCGAGAGTTTGAGGTGTTTGGTTTTAGCCCTTTGGCTCCAGAACGATTTTTGAAATAGTAGGAGCTTTTCTCTCTTCATGAGAAGTCGTTTTTCCTTGTTGTGGTATGTTTGGTAGTTTACACCGGGTCCTACAGACTGAATACGCAGGAGCTCCGTATCCACCTCCTTTAGCTGACGGAATATATTGCCGAAACTTGTTTTATTCCATTCTTTTGCCTTTTTTTCCAGTATTTTCTGTTTGAAAATTAATTGAAACATGGCCGAGCCAGGGCAAGACGCTCGCCATGACTGCTTCACTATGTTACGAAAATCTTTCCGAAGTAGCCAGGCATTCTCAAATTTGAAAGGTGCACTAGTACAGAAAAGCAATCTTACGGCTACAATTTATCGAGGGTCTTTAAAAACTCCTGAAAAAAGATATTCGCTCGGGTGTTTTTTTAAAAAACTCCCGTTAAAGCCGTTTAATTTTTTTTAATAAAAAAGTGAATACAATCTATCGGGGGTGTTTATAAAACTCCCGAGAACTACCCCTTTCGGTCAGGAGTTTTTAATTAAAACACCCGAAAACGAGATCCCTAAAAAACATAAAAACCTAACTCTCTCGATTAAAGGAAACTCCGCCTCTAGCCCTTTGACCTAAGAGATCGATCGTTTGTAGATGAGAGCCGGCGAAAATTTCCCCCGATATGCAGAGGATGCCGGTGAAATTGCCTCTTCTCTCTCTTTGTCCTTTGGCTGGTCGCTCCTTCCTTTGTCCTCTTGTTCCATTGCTAAAGGGTTGTTCGCCCTTCGTTCTTTGCCCTCTTTCCGAGGGGGTTAGGGTTGTCCTCTTTTCGGTAGTTTTCCTAATCAAAATCAAGCTCAGGTTTGTATCTCTTCCTCCATTTTTAATCTTTGATGTCGATGTGACTCTGAATTGCACTAATTAGCTCGCGCGAGGATGATGGTGGGTTAGGGTTGTCTAGGAAGGGATTGCATGTCTGAGTTTGTGAACTCGGTCATTTTTCTTGATTGATTATGTGTTGTGATGTTTTGATAGTTATGCTTAGTCTTTTTCTTAATTGATTCTTAGGATTGGGCGCGTTGGTGCGCTCGATTGTTGTATCTGTGCTTAATCTGACAGTAAAAATGTGTTGTTTTAGTTTATGTAAATTACTGTCATTTTTTATGGCTTATCATCGATGTATGAAATGTTAAATTATGAACTTAGATTGGATGTGCATTTATTTTTCCTATTTATGTTGGTGTTTGAAGAAAATTTGGGATTGGACTTTGGATTTAGAGGGTGAAATACTGAAATGTTAAAGATGGTGCAAGACTACAAACTGCTGAATCACTAAATGACCAAGTTTTGATGCTAAATGTAAGTAAACATTTAATTTCTCAACAAAATGCTAAAATGTATATGGGCATTCTCTTTTGTTGTGAACATTTAATTAACTAAAATAATATGTCCTTAGTGTTTTCCTAGTACAAAGTCATCATTATGCCTATTTTAAACATTTGATTTCTCAACAAAGCCAAAATGTTTTTGGACATTCTTTTTTGTTATGAATTAAAATATGTCCAGAGTGTTTTCTTTTTGTCAAATTTATGATAACTTGTGTTAAGCTAATCAAATTCATGAAGACCATATGCATAACTTGTGTTAAGCTATCCATCCTATGTGATGATTGTTGGAAAATTCATTCCCTCTGCCTCATCAGAATCATATTCTTGTTTGTTTAATGTTACATTTTTTGCATGCATGTTCTTTTTGTTTTTTCACTAATGCCTGAGATGGATGGTACTGTTTACAGAGACCGTCGTGTCATTCTTGACAGGCTTCTAAAGTCAATTTCATATTGTGGTTTCTTCATCCTCGCAGGTCAAGTCAGAGTTTCTAGATACTTTATGTAGTACAGAGAAACTTGTGAGTGATTATCAATCTAATTTAGAGACTTCGAAGGATAACCTTTCTAAAGCAGGTTGGTTTCATTCAGTATTAACAATTTTTGCTTTAGTGATCTATAGTTTTTTTTATGATAAGGGGGAGTAGATCTCCTACTGGGTGCAAATTTTTTTTACAGTATAAGTAAACATATTTTTTTCTATTTTCTTACAAAATTGAGTAATTTCTAAAATATAAACCCATTCTATCTACAACAGTCATTCTTAATTATCATTTTTTTATTTCACAGGAGCTGCGGGGAAGAAGTATCATGACCGGCTTCTCTATGCAGAACAAGAGCTCGCTGCTTCAAGAGGGCGTGAACAGGCATTGCAAGAACAGCTATTGAAGAAGTTTAATGATTCTAAGGAGCAACTTAAGAAACAAATGCACATATGTAGTGAAGCTGAGGTAATTCTGTAACTTGACTACTAATTTTTGAAAATATCTATTTGTTATTTTTGAAAAATTACCTTCAAGCCTGCTATAAAGGAGCAAGAGATAGCAGGCTTGAAGGTAATTTTTTTCTCATTCTATTATTTCTACAAGATACTTGATAGGTTAAAACAACTAGCTCTTAGTAATTGATAAAATAAATGTCTAGAAAAGAATGCAATTTTTTAGTCCTTTATAGGAGATCTGCTTTGAACTTTGAGTTATTTTTGTATGCACTTTGAGTTATTCTATTATTTCTATATGCAGTTTGCGAATTGAGGTTGTTGCTTAAGCCACCATCAATTCAAGTATCTGTCTAGCTATCACACTAACATACCTTTGCTGATTTGAAGAACACATGAAGATCTCTCTTCTATAGATGTTGGTATTTTTTGCTAGGAAGTTTAGATATCTTCAAATACCTTAAAATGTATTTGAATAATTGGAAGTGTTATGCTTAAAGACCTGATTTGATGATCCTTTTTGTGTAGGTTTTGCGGAGGTCGTGTTACATTCAGCCACTAGGAAACAAATGGTCAGATACATATGCTTATGCTTAGCAAGTGAATCTAGGTTTTTACTTTGCAAACTGCTATCATGGTACTCATCATTCTGGATTCTGATTTATTTTGAAGTAATATGTGCAATGTTGTTGGAGTGTATATCTCAAAGTGTATATTACTCTCAAGTGTATATAATAATTTTTGTGGAATTTATCCATCTAGTGGTTATATGAGTTTGTCACTTTATGTTGATATTGTAGTGTTTGTGTTCTTGTAATTAAGATGATGGTATTTTTTTACTTTCATTTGAAGACAGAGCAGGGTAGTGAATGTGAAAGAAAGCTGAATAATTTTTTTTTATATATATATAAAGTATTTTTCGGCGGTTTTTTTAGTAAAACTTCTGAGAGAGTTGTGAATAATTCCGGTTACCCAAGCACTCTATCGGGAGTTTTTTGAAAAAAACTCCTGAGAGAGTTACAAGTGAAGCTGCGTGTTGGGGTCAAACAGTATCTCGGGAGTTTTTTAAAAAACCCCTGACCGAATGGTTTTTCTCGGGAGTTTTTAAAAAACCCCCGAGAAATATCTTTCAGGAGAGCGAATAAAAGGTGTTCGATAACACCCGTCCGTTTCATTAAAAAACACCCGATAGAAGGCAAATCTGTACTAGTGGTGGGGCTTTGAAGCTAGTATTGACTTCAAGGGAGAAAGAAATAGGGCAGTGATCCGAAGAGGAGAATGCACCGTTATAGGTTATCATATTAGGGAAAGATAAAATGACCTGTTGGTGGACAAGCACCCGATCAAGCTTTTCACGGATATTGAAATTATCCTCCGGGTTTTTCCTCCAAGTGAACGGATTTCCAAAGGTGGGGAGATCAATAAGTGAGCATTCGTTTTTGAAAGAAATAAGACGAGAGAACCTGGATGTCCGGGTAGCTGCCCCACCGAGCTTGTCAGTATTGCAAAGAATCTCATTTAGATCCCCAAGCACAATACACGGTATAGAGGAGTCATTTACAATTGTTTTTAGCGTTTCCTAGAATACATATTTATCATTTGGAGTTGGTGGTGCATAGACGAAAAGGACCAGAACCGGAAACCCAGCATGCGAACTATCCAATCTAAGTCCGATGATACGAGGTGCGTGGATAGCAATGGAAATAGTAAAATTTATTAGCTGGTGAGATTTCCATAGGACTCCAATACCACCGGATCTCCCACGGCGACCAAACCCCTTCATCAAATCCGATATTTCTCCACATCTTGTCATCGGGGATATTTTCCGATTTGGTTTCAGCAAGCGCTATGATTTGAATGTGTTCATTTTTACACATTGAGTCGATTTCCGTCTAGAACGTACGTTTTCCTATCCCTCGACAATTCCAGAAACAAATCTTCATAAAAAACCTTTGATGATAAAAGGACGAGATTTCGGAGTCCTTAAATCGAAGAATTTTTGATGAATTAGTATGAAGTTACTCTTATCTAGCAGTTTGATATCACCATGCATGAAGTTGTTTAGAGCGTCTGGGTTCCTTTTGTAAATACTTGTATTTGAGACAAGTGTGTTAGGATTCTTTTTGTTAAGGTCCCAAGTATACCCTTTTTCCAAAACTTGATTACACCATCACTATAATTAATATTATCAACCTTATTAATGAGATTAAACTCACATTCTAAGCTTCTGAATGAATGTGGATAGGAAGGACCAACATAACCGAGCCCATCCACACACCTTTTCATTGGAATTTTTTTATTGAATCTAGAATTTCCAAGAATGTAGTTTATATTAGGGTGAAGTCCTACATTTTGAGAACTGGTCAATTCCTTATAAGGGGTGCGTGTTAATGGAATAGTAATTAAATGTCATAGTTTGCAAGTGTGTTGTATAGTGCTACCCTTATGGGAAGTGACTACTTTGATTCTTATATTATTATCAGACACATTGAAAAGTCTCATGTTGCGCAACCTTAGAACGAGGGAATACAAATGTTGATTTAGCAGACCCAAAGTGAGAGGTATACAGAAGAGGTTTATGGAGTTGTTTGTCAAACAACCATTTAGGTCTTGGACTGTACTTGGATGGAATTCAATCCATAAAGTGCGATGAAGACTACTTCTGCTATAAACAAATATTGCACAACAGAACAAATTTTCACAGAGAATTTGGGCAGTGAACCCGAGTCGACCCCCCCAAGAACGGAAAGAGTTCAATCCTTCCAGCTTAGGCGACGCCCACTCCGAAACACCAAAGTTTCCAAACCGGTTGCTATATTCAGATTTCAGTACCACCCCCACCACTAGCTGCTCAAGCATAGGCATGCCCGACGATAATAGGCAAGGAGCAATGACAGAGGCGAGGTAATTTTCCCACAAGATGGGAAACGCAATGAACTCAGTTTCCTTACCGAACTTGACATAATCAGTAACAAGGAAAGGATTGGCCTTAGGTGAATCCAAGGCATTCAAACCCAAAGTAGTCGCATGAGGGAATTTGGGGGTATTCACAAAGTCATGACAATCCGACAAAATCAAGGACAGTGTTTCAATAGGAGATTCACCCCTCAATACGAATATCAAATTTACAAAAAAGATTTTGAAACAAACCATTTTGATAGCTAAGTTTTGACAGTAAAACTTGAAGGGTAAAGTTATTACATTACAACACATATTTGAGAGAGGTTCTTGTTCAAAATCAGTTAATCTTTTTTTTACCAAAGTACTTTTGGAGTACACCCTTCGGCTGAGGAGCAGCCAAGGCAGAACCCTCAAACACACACTTGAAATTGCTCAAGACGGAGATCGAGAAGGTGCTTACACCAGGTTGCTCGGACTCGTAGGAAGTCGACGGAGACAGCCGAGGAGCAAACAAGGAGAGAGGCCTCAGTTCAGCGAGCTTACTTTTGAGAAGGCCATTGAGGCGCACTTGAGAGTTTGCATCCGATGGATTATCCAGGACTGTCTGTAGAAGCTCGTCATCATTACCAGTTTTCTCATCGATATTGCTCAGGGTGGTACCCAGGAGCCATGGCCACCAAAAACCCAAATCAGCCTCATCAGGGGTAGAAGGCAAATTATCAGCACTAGTAAAACTGATGCACGAACACTTCATCAACACATGCACTCGGGGTGGACTCACCCCGCCTTGTCTCTCCTTAGGGGAAGAGACCCCATCATAATTCATCTTTTCTATTTTTATTATCAAGCCCGAAAATCGGGGGGTAGTTTGTGGAAGGAAGGAAAAATCATCCACCAATGTTTCATTTTCCAATGTAATCACAACCTAATTCTTGCACAATAGAGAGAAACAAAGTAGTTACAAAAGGGTATAACCCATATCCACCCATCAGATGCATCAATAAAACTCATTTGGGCCAATAAGATACGAAAACATACCCGATTGGATGTAGCTCTATGTTTTTCACGATCGACTGATTTTGCCTTGAGGTTTATTTTTCCTTCCTTGGGGCATAGCAACCCCTCAGGACCATTTTTCTCCATCGACAAGGACGAGTTCTGCGAAGCATAGACAACCTTCGAGGGAAAAATCCCTTCAGGAAAGTCCACATTAAAGTTTGTCAATAGGCCCTTTCGAGGGGGTGGGCTGTGTAGAGAAGGGAACCTCCTCCACACAGATTTTGTTTTGTAAAGCTGTCATGATCGGATCCAAACACAATAAGGATGAATTGTTCACAAAAGTAAAGGAAATCCAAGATAGTCGGAGCAGTGGAAGCAACAACACCGAAGATCCCCATCCCGACCAAAACCAGAGAGAAAAGAGACAGACCTGAGAACGAAGCCTCGTGAATTTGGCTTCAAAATGAGAGACACCCTCCCGACTGAGAGAACGGCCAGCAACCGTCCAGGAAGACGAAGAGCACCAACATCTCTCCCAAAGACGAACACGCTTCCTTCTTTTTCGAAAGTTTCTTCGCATAGGATCTGCTTTCCTCCCTTCACTTTTCAACACCATGATTTTCAGACCAGCAGCCCTGAGAGACCGGGAGAGAGAACCGAAGAGAGTGAGATCGCAAACAAATCTCACCCCAGGGCCAGATCTAGAAAGAAGAAAAGCCACAATCCACGATCGAGAGGAACCAAGGTGCTCGAAGGGGATTGTTGGGTAGAAATTGGAACCCAACAACACTGAGAAAGCCAATTTCAACGAAGAGAGGTCGATCAAAGACCGGAGTAAGGCCGGCGATTACAGAGATTAGGGATTTGGGAAGCATGGTAGACATGGGGATTGGGGGCGCGTGGAACACGCGTACTCTAGCCCTCGGGAGGGTTTAATTTTTTTTTTTTATACATATAAATTGTTACTGTGTAAGTGAAAAAAATATAATATTATCAAAGAAATTTTATGGAAAAAAATAACCGTATATAATTCCGGTTGTTCCGATTCCGGATCCGGATTGACTTTCTATATTCCGGGTCGGTTTTAAATCGAACCGGAATGTTACCGGTCCGGTTATCGGTTTGAATATTTAGAATATTTTGGTTCTGGTTTTTCCGGTTTTGTGCCGGTTCCGGTTCGGTTTCAACCGGTGCACACCCCCTCACCCCGACCCTAGAAGTGGGACGACTACTCAATCCTCATCGTAGCGAACATCATCATAAACATAAACATAAACTTGAATTGAAACTCAAACCTTACAACCGAACCAACCCGTCTCCAATCTCTCTCTCTCCCCCCCTTGCTCTCGGTTGCCTCCTTCTCTATCTATAACTTGATTGCTCAAGTGCGGGATTGGATATCTCAAAACCTAGGCCTAAAGTCTTTATTTATAAAACCCTAAACTTACTTACTAAGAAAATAAAGTAATAAAATAATAATAAAGTCTATCTAAATTGGAAAAGATAAATCTTCTATCTAAATAATAGTCTTCATCCCATAAGGAAAGAAGTGAAAGATCTCGTGGCTTGATAAGTCTTCAAGAGATTCGACCCAATCCAAACGCGTCTCTGCAGGCGCGTGACTTGATGAGTCGAGAGCTCCTCATCTGTCATCGACCTCGGGTGGTCTGGTCGACGTGTATTCCTCCCTTCCTTAGCCTCAACATGGCGGCTATCATTTGTAGGTTGACATCGAGCAAGCTCAGTCAATGTCGAGTGCTCTGTGTAAGTGGTCGATGTCGATCATTGGTAGATGTGATAGATGAATTTCGACCACCCTTCTCTCAATTCCAATAGCTTGGCTTCTCAACATACACTTAGCCAAAATTTCCAAGATTTGTAGTCGACGTCGAGGGATCTTGGTCGGCGTCGAGCTCCTCTTCAGCTCAATCCATTCTTCTTGCAATCGCTCCAAAATGTTCCAAATCCTACGAAATCGAACCAAAACTTGTGTAGACCTTCGTATCTTGCAAATAAACATAAACTACACAAATTCATCTAATTCTCAACCCAAAGTATAAAATATGAACAAAATTTGGAATAAAAGTAAGCACAAAACATGGGAGCTTGTGACTTACCAATGAAGAGTAGGACAAAGTGAGAGCGGAGCTGAGAATGGTGTCCTTTTATAGGCGGAGGTCAAGGGAACAATAATTAGGACCAAATGCAGCGTTCCAACTAGGGCAACCATAGCACATTTAGTGTAACATTCGAGTGGTCGGGCTGAGCTAAGATGTGGGCTAGCAAGTTGGTGGCCCAAGTTCATTGGTAGCCCAATAGGCTAACTCCAAAGTGAGCAAGACCAACTCAATCTTTAAGCCTATAACAAATACAACCATACACCCGGATATACATATAAAATACATTACATGTTTATAATATCTATTAATTTGTTCAAAGTTAAGAGGTAAAATTCTAACAACATCAAATAAACCAAGGAATATCTAATCAATATTGTTAAGTCTTGATCAAAGAACATGTAATAAATGCTGAGATATTTAAGTCTCAAAAGAAAAACTTTTAACCTTGAGTTTTAAGGAAAAACCACAAAAAAGAAAGACAATTATTCTCATAATCAATGAAAGAGAATAAGAATTAAGATTAATACTAAGAAATTCTCTAAATCTCAAGTTCCAAAGAAAAACACAAAAAGAAAGACAAATGATCCCATAAGCTTAAAGAGAATAAAAAAATAAGACTAACTGGTGCGGGACGATCGTCGTTGGCTTTTTCGTCCTATGTCAAATCTCTTATTTTAATACTAGTTCATAGGTTTGATTTTTATTTTGATAGGAAATACAATAATTTTAATATTTTATCATGTCAAAATTAGGCGTCATTGCCCGGGAATTAAGTTTATTTCTTTGTTTTGTGTATTTATTGATTTTTGTATATACCTAACCCATTATGGACCCATCTTACGGTTCAGAACACCCACTATACTAATCGTTTGAGAATGTTGAAGTTATCGCAGTTCGAAGGTGAGAACTTCCACAATTTGTAGAAAAGAGGGGTATTGAGTGGTTGAGGATGAAAAATATTAATAAGTTAGGAGAATCAATAATTAAGGGACGGGTTCACCTACAAATTTCAACCCTATTTGGTGAATTCGATCCTTGTTTCCTACTCAAGTTCTTTTCCTTTTCCTATCAATTGTTCTTATCTTGATCTTAATTAGATTATTACTTTATTAGTCCAATGAGTTCTAACAATCCTTTACTCCTAAGCAATCTTAACAAATCTTAAAATGGTTAAGGTTTAATCCTAATAGCATAAAGTCTCAAAATGTGTAAAGCTTATAAGCAATATCAATCCCCTAAAGAACTAATATTAGTCAACTTCCTACATATTATAGTCAAGCTTTCTGATGAAATTCGCAAGAATATGCTTGCTAAGAAAGATTAAGAATCACAGTGAATAATTCAAAACCCTAGCAATGATGAGATCCTAACATGTTGGCCTATCAAGATAGAATCAAACACATAAAGCATTTAAGCACAAGGAAGATAATGAGGGGAAAAGTCGTCATTTTCCCTGCCATAGTAAACTCAAACTCACAAACAAGTATAGTAGGTAAGCACAAGGAAGATGACGAGGGGAAAAGTCATCGTTTTCCCTGCCAAAGTAAACTCAAACTCACAAACAAGTATAGTAGGTAAGTAAGAGGTCGATCCTAAAAAGAAACAAGTATTTCACGCAATATGTATTTATCAATTAGGAGAAAATGAGTTTTTTTATGGAAAATAAGTGATAATGCATATTTTATATAAGCATTATAGATGGATTTAGGTTCATTTCAGTGTAAATATTGCATGTTTATTTGGTAGTTTGCATACTTTGTCATTTGGTGGTTACAGTTTAGAATCTACATGTTTTAGTTTTTAATTTTAGGTTTGTCGATTCGAGGTGGGGTGTGGAGCATTCATGAAGAGTCAGGAAAAGAGCCTAAGTTGGAAAGCTCTTTCCGATGCCTATAACTTTCATGAAGACACTCGGGCCATATTCAAAGTGCTCAAGGGTGAAAAGAGGAAGTTTCGACCCAGAACCCTAAAGTTCCGACCCAAAAGAACATCAAATACGAGATTGGGCCCCTTCTCAAAGATTTTATGGAATGCCACGACGCCCGCCGTGGAAATAATGGCACGCGTTGTGCATGACGATGACTGAATCTGGATAGGATCTCCGAAAGATCTATATTCTTATCTAAAATTCTATCTTTTGGCACACTCGCTCTAGGGGTTTTGCCGACCTTTAGACCTACTTACAGACATGTTTAGACTCAGTTTTAGATATCGAAGCTTAGAGGATCGAAGTTTAGAGATTTCAAGTACGTTATGAGTACTTATGACTCATTTGGTTTTGCCTACGATTCAAGACTTGGTTGTTTGAATCGTGAGACTTGAATTTTAGTTATTCCTACTATTTATTTCATCTTCTTTGTCCAGATTTTTATGTTTTGGGTTTTGTCTTGATTCACGACCTTGATAGAATCACATCTCGCTAGGGTTTTGATTTGTTCGGTGAATAATCGAAACTGTTGTAGCAAACACAGTGTTGTTGGATCTAGTAGACTAGATTTAAATGTGAAGGAATGTGATATATAGGTTAAATATCATTTTAGGGAAATTGGTACGACCTATATGCTAAGTATATTGAGACTTTGTGCTATTTCTATGTTAAATCCCGCAGGGCCAGGGTTTCATATGAGTGTAAGAGATTGTTAGGACTGGTAGGAATAACAATCTATATAAACTAATATCAAAGTAGTCAGCAGGGTATAAATAACTAAAATGAGAGTCAATTATCGGGTAGATCAACCAACTAATGTTGCGAATTCGTAGGTGAAACCGCTCTTTTCTCCATTGCTTCTCTAACTTGTATATAGTTTATTTCTTATTTTCCATAAAAACTCTAATTTTCTCAAAATTGATAAATAAACATTGCGTAAAATACTTGTTTCTCTGTTGAATCGACGTCCTACTTACCTACTATTCTTGTTTGTGTTTTTGAGTTTACTTTGAAAGGAAAAATGATGAATTTTCCCACCGGCAATAAGAAATAAACTATAAACAACTTAATGAGAAATAATATTAGAGAGATAGTTTCACCTATGAATTCGCAACATTGGTTGGTTTTCTCGATCATTGAATCTCCTCCTAGTTATGTGCATATTCGCGTTCCTTTGATGCACACCTACCTATTTGAAGCAGAGCGGGATAGCCTGAATCCGCATCCTTGAAAACAAAGTCCAACGTAGTTCCGTCACAGTTAGTATCGCTATGGCCGAGTCGCAAGGCAATCTTCGTCTCCAAGTTTACTAGGTACGAATACGTGTCGTATAGTTCAATATATACCATATGTCTTGCGTTATGTGTATATTTCCACTCATTTTATTATAGTTTCGAGACTTCACACCTGAGTTCTCTGACCCAAATGTTTGGAATGACCGTAACGAAATGGTTATGCATTTCAAGGACTTGGGTCTGAAACACCGCATGATTTTAGTAATCAAGCGGTCTTGGACGGGGGCGTCAAACCGTCCAGGTGGGGTTCTTCTTGCTTGCGAGCAGTATGGGGAGTACCGACCACACGGGAGGAAGCTCCGAAGCACGCAATCGAAGGTAAACGGATGTCCATTCTCTCTACACGGGTACGAAGGCTCACCGGGTCACTGGGTTATGACGGTAACCCACGGTGTTCATAACCACCCGCTTCCCACGAGCTTGAAGGGTCACGCCATCGCCGAACGGATGACAGAGGGGGGAAAGAAGATGGTTAGGTGGATGAAGGAAATTGGTACTTCTCCAAAAGTCATTGGCTACGGATTGAGGTAGTTGGATGAGACTAGCGTCACGTCATCACGTTCCCTTACCAACACGCTCAACAAGATGGCCGCCGAAGAAAGGGGTAGTCGGACGATGACCCAAGACACTCTGCATTGTTTGCGGGAAAGAGGGTAATAATACGAGTTCAGACGACATCCAAATGAGAACGACGTCTTGAGCGACCTCTTCCTAGCGCACCCTGACGGGACACGGGTACTCCGAAGGTTCCATTACGGCATCATATTGGACAGCACGTACAAAACAAATGCGTAAGTCAATTAATTACGATTACATTATTACATATGTACGCAATTATAAAGTACTGCACATGTAACATATTTACACTTGCAGATATGAGATTCCATTGTGCGAGGTGGTCGGGTTCACACCCTCAGGCCATACTTACTCCATCGCCTATGCCTTCATGTCGCACGAGAACGAAGACACGTACGCTTGGGTGTTGCGTCAGCTGCAGATCTTGATTGGGATGGTTCAGCCTCAAGCTATTGTGACTGATCGGGAGCTAGGTCTCTTGGTGACGCTAAATGTTGTCTTCCCCAACGTCCAGCATCTCCTTTGCTGGTTACACGTGACGAGAAGATGCGAGGAAGCTTCACTGAAGATCACAAAGAATAAGTCGCGCTGGAATCTTCAAGGGCAACTATTGGGGGTTGTTCCAATCGAAGTCGGAGGAATCATTCAACCGACGTCGTCGGGCGCTACACGATGCATGGCACCTATTCCCAGGTGTGATGGCGTATTTAGAGGCGGTGTGGATTCCGTACAGAAGGAACATTGTATGATGCTACGTAGATAATGTTCTACATTTCAGCACTCGTACAACAAACAGGTACACCGTACTTCCTATCTCCCATTTAATATGATATGTCATCAAACATTTAGTGGTATGAACTTCAATGTTTATGTGAAACTATGTATATAGTTGAGGGTCAACACAAGGTTCTCAAATAGGCACTTCACTCATCGACTGGTGACTTCTGCATCGTGATAGATGCAATCCATAGAGTCAATGATTGCCAACTGCATGAGCTGCAAACTGCTTTGGAGATCGACCGCTTCAAATGGCCAACGAGGGCGTATAAAGTCAACCTTTTTGATGAGGTAAAGATTTTAATCTCCAAAAAGTGCTTCGACTATCTGTACAAGTTGTGGGAGGATGTCGTAAACCAAAACATTCCTCCGGATTAATGCACGGACCGACATTGGAGGGATTGTTATGGGATTCCTTGTGTCCATGAGATTCAGGCCTACGTCAGTTCCGGGACTCCGATACCCGCTGAGGACATCCACCCGTTCCGGATGGATTTGTCATGGACTGACATCGACGACACCCCACTCCGTATGAGTTGTCATCTTCATACACGGCTTCCAACAATTTATGCGACGATGAGCTCCACCCACCCTCATATGCAGGCGTCCGGTCTAAAGGGAGGCCTCGGGGGTCGAGGAATGCTTGCAGAACCAACCCGTTGCCATACGAGGAGTTCAGAGCAAATTTTGAGAGAGAATAAGCACGTGCTGCTTGACATGCTGCTCGACATCATCCACAAGCGACTTCAGCTTGACGTGGACGTGATGATGTGTTCGGAGGGTTCAACTGGGGTCGAAACAATGTTGATCCCTTCATGCTCGGATGTATTCAGGGTAGGGCTGGGCAAAATATAGACCGGACCGGAATCGGACCGGGACCAGACCGGAATTTACGGTCTTTGGATCGGACCGGAACATTACGGTCTGGTCCGCGGTCCAACATTTGGGCAAATCCGGTTTACGGTCCAAACCCGGGACCAGACCGGAATTTCCGGTCCGGACCGGAATTGGACCGTAAACCTGCTTTATTAAAAAAAAAAAAAAAAAAAAAGTAAAAGTTGAAGTAAGATAGAAACCCTATTTCTTCAAAAATCAAAACAGGTAAGCGTAAGCCGCTTTCTTGTTCTTCTGTCTCACGTCTCGACTCTCACCTGCTCCAGTCCAGAGTCCATCCTCAGCGCTCGGACCTCGGCGCTCGGACCTCGGTTGTCGGACCTCGGCGCTCGGCCCTCGGCGCTCGGCGGCAGCCTCTACAGTCCTCAGATCCTCACTCTCTTGACAGTCCTCGACCTCGGCGCTCGACAGTAAGTCTTCTCGACATAATTTCAAATTTTCAATTGTAGATCTAGGATTTTTTGTATATTTTGACCTATTAATGTTGATTTTAGTATAGATTTTGAGAAATTATACATATTTTAGCCTAACATTGAAGAATCTTCCCCCAATTTTAAATCTAGGGTTAAGAAATATCAATTTGTATTTTGTAGTATTTAGATCTAGATGCGATTTTAAAGGTGGGGTTTAGAGAAATGAGATTAAAGCACTTGTTTTGAATGTATGAGATTGAAGCACTTGTTTTCATTTTTGAATCAATCAATTATTCAATTTGGGTAATAATCATGTAACTATGAATGAGATTAAAGAACTTGTTTTTTTTTTTTTTTGTTTTTAACAGAATTATGAGTAATTCGATATTCATGGAAATTTCTTCAAAACATTCATGCAACGTAAGTGAGAGGGATTATTTTTGTTTTGAATGTATTAAATTTGTAGCATAGAATGATTTCATGGTAATCTCTTATTTGTTTAAATAGAATGATTTCATGGTAATCTCTTATTTGTTTACATCAGCTTAGCTGCTGATGTAAGTATTTATTTCTTGCATATTTATGCAATCATTCCTCTTGAATATATTTGTGTCTATTATTGTATATAGTCTTTCAAATTTATAACTAGCTATGCATCTAAATAGTTATATACTAATAATCTCATCTATTAATTAGACGGTGCAAGCACTTGTTTGTACTCAAGATTGGTTACGTGGGACAAACCTCAAAAATGCTAAACCTCATGAAGAAAGCATATATGAAGAAGATACCAACGAAGAAGGTAATCTTATATTCATTACTTCATTTTGTATACTTGTACTTACATTAATAAAAATGTTAAATTTGAACGATTAAGCATTATTTTCATGTTGTTTAGATTCGGCGGATAAAGATATAGATCTCACAGAAGGAACTTTTTACATTTGTAAGGACTAAGGAGTAATGGTCTTGACGAGAAGGTAACAAAACTTTAAATACTTTACATTTGTGCTCATTTGTTATCATAATTTATTTAATGTTTGCTTGCTTTACCTTCTAGGTGTTCTCACACAAGAACTCAAGACAAGCTGGCAAGATAATGGATGAGTAGTTGATTACAACTTTCAGCATTTGCTTTTAAGTCTAAACTTTTATTTTATGGATGTGTTTGTTTTAAGTGTAAACTCTGCATTTTGAGTTTTGATTACAACTTTCAGTAGTTGTGGATTTGATCATGCATGACTTCAATCATGAATGAATTTATTTTCAATTTATAGAGCTTTACAGATTACATAAATATGAACAGGTTGGGGCTGCTGTAGCTCTAAACAACTGCTATAAAATTGAACGAAAGTTCAAGGGCTGCTGTAAACAGGTTCAAGGGCTGCTGTAAACAGGTTCAAGGGCTGCTGTAAATAGGTTAAGGGGGCTGCTGTAAACAGCTACTGTAAATTGTAAAATACAGCAGCCTTTGGCCCTCTACTGTCATATTTATCGGTCCTAACGGCTATCGTAAAAACAGCTACTATAAAAAGTTGTCGTCCAAACGGTCTTTACGGTCCGCAGACCGGAAAGACCGGGACCATATTTATCGGTCCCGGTCCGATCCGCGGTCCAAGTTTCAAAAGTTTACGGTCCATCGGATCGGACCGGGACCGGAATGTCCGGTCCGGTCCGGTCCAGACCGGTTGATCAGCCCTAATTCAGGGTGTAAGGGACACTATTGGAGATGGTCATTGTGGCTATCGTGCTTTGGCGTCATTGACATAACCGATCGACGAGTCTGCTTTCCCGAAACTGAAAACGTTATTATGCAATCACTTGGAGGATCACGCCGATCTCTACGCCGGTTGTTATATGGGAGGGTACTCATTCCAGCGATTCGTCGACAACCAGAGATGGGCGGGACATGTGCATGGTGATAGGAGACGGGGGATAGAGCTACCCATCATGGATGTATTTGCAACAATATATCAAATTCCTCTCGTCGTCCTAGCTTGGCATCATCAGTTCACATGTCTCCCCATGACCTCGCCGACATATGGTAACAACCCTTGGTTTAGCTTGCATCGGAAACCAAGACCATTTTGTTGCGGTATGACTTCAAACGTCTTATGTTATTACCTATTCTTGCTTTTCATCTATATGTCAATACTCTGACTCTAATTTTCCGTTCTCATAGATTTGGTTGCGTCTTAACGCTCCTATTCCGCCGCCTGCGCCAGAATGGGTTGCACATCATCAACCGAGTGTCGAAGGATGGGATGCTCCTTTTCAAGCTCAGTTTGACAGATTCCGAGCCTTACGTGTCGAGTCCGATCGCCCTTTACACTTTGTCTAGATTTTATTCCACCAGTCTATTACAATTATGGATGTAAACCTTTTTTCTCTGTACATTGTAACATTATTCGCATATTATCCGAATGAAAACCTTAACAATTATTGCTTTTCATTTAATTATCACTTGGCAATTAAACTCACCAATGCTCGGAATGATTAAACCCTAAATCCTAAACCTCCCCTAACTAAACCCTTCAATTTTTTTCCATTAATCTTAAAAAACCCTCGGTAAACCCTAAACCTTCAACCCTAAGTAGGGTTTGCACGTCACTTAAGACGTGCACATTTGCACGTTGTTAATGGCGTGCAGTTTTGCACGTCTGTTCAGACGTGCATCCTTGCACGTTGTTAATGATGTGCATGCCGACGTGCATTTTTCCCCACCCACCACATTTGCACGTTAATTTCGACGTGCAAATCCTTAAGTGTCATTTGCGGTGTACCTAACAAGATCATTTTTATAATAAAAAATTATATATAAATAGTAAATGACATATTCGACCAAATCACTGAATAATATTATTAAAAACGTGTTCGCTCGTCCTTAAGGACGTGCATGGTTAAAATGAGTTAATAATTTTTTTTAAAAACACTAATTAGTCGGAAGGGTTGCACGTCGTTAATGATATGTATTTTTTACCTTTGAATTTACGGTGTATCTATCAAACCCCTTTAAAAAATACGGAGTACTGTATAAAAAATGTACAGTATATAATTATAAAACATTGATAAAATTCAGAAAGGAACCTCTCTCGGCCACAGAAAATCATCACCCACCTGGGGAGTTTTACAAGATTTTTTGCCCCCCTCTCTCTCTCTGTGGAATCTCTTCCTCTAATCTATCCAAGCAATTGGGATACCAATGGCTAGTCGCCCTCAGATCGCCACATGGCATCCGGAAATCTACACGATTGGTTCCCTCTGCTCCACATTTTATATGGGCACCCATCACACTTCCATAAAGATCAAATTTTGCGTCTTGCTTCGTTGTTGAATAGCAAAAATGGGTTCAGCTTCAGCTGCCAATTACAGCTGCATCCGAACCCCTTCAACCGCCCTTTTTTCCAAACCCCATTTCCCTCTTCCCAATTTAAAGGACTCAATTGATGATCTCCCGCCTTCCTTGCACTGCAGGCCCAAGAAAGCGGCTTCTATCATGGCCGCCGCGGTGGCGGAGGCAGCACAAACATCGCCGGTAGTTGAGTCTAGGTTCGGAGGTGGGGGAATTGGATCGGAGCCGCCATCGAGGAAGCTTAGGGTACTGGTTGCGGGTGGAGGGATTGGGGGTTTGGTTTTCGCCTTGGCGGCGAAGAGGAAGGGATTTGAGGTGGTGGTGTTTGAGAGGGATTTGAGTGCTGTGAGAGGAGAAGGGCAGTACAGGGGGCCTATTCAGATTCAAAGCAACGCTCTGGCTGCTTTGGAAGCCATTGATTTGGATGTTGCTGAAGAGGTTATGAGAGCTGGGTGTATTACTGGTGATAGGATCAATGGTCTTGTTGATGGGGTCTCTGGCAACTGGTATGTTGTTTTTCTTGTAGATCGATCGATTAAGTTTGTATTTCCTTCTTCTCTATATTCAGCTGGATTAATTAGAAGTCTAGTAGCTGTCGTCATGTGTTCCTTCCAAATTGAAGCTTCTCTTTTGCAATTTTAAGGGGCCGTTTGGTATCCACACCTATCTACCCGGCATCAGAAACCCTTACCTCATGTAAATAATAGGTGTGTCGAAGCTAATTGTTGAGGTTGTGCTATGCACCAAGCACAACCCCAGTTATTGGCTCACAGGACTTTGATACTTATGTTGCAATCAAAGCTTATGCTTGTGCTTCGTTTAGAATATGATTGCTATCTGGTTGTTTAGAGGTTAGAGCACTAGTTGTATGTATATGAAAAGCTGACATGTGACCTGAAATCTGGTTCTGTAGTACTCTTTTGCTGCTTCATTTTGGTAGGAAGAAGTTCAAGTTTTAGAAGAGGGTATTTAACTTTCAAGTTTCAATATCTAGCTGGAAGTTTTAAAAACGCTAGATCTCTAGAAGCTGATGCAGTTGATCTTAGAAACCAACTTTTCACAGATTCTGAATCATCTGGTCTGGTTCCTTAAAATTGATTCTTGTTTTGTAATTCTTTTATGTTTGGTGTCTCTCTGGTAATCGGATGCTATTGTTCAATCAGTTGAGAGCATAAAGTCGGAGACATTTATTCTTCGATGGAGCTATTTGAAAGGATCCCAGTATACTCTTGTAGATAGTGCTTTTATGCTTGAATCTTTTTTCCCACAAAATGATTCACAAGTCTGATCACCAGGTACGTCAAATTTGATACATTCACTCCTGCAGTTGAACGGGGGCTTCCTGTTACTCGAGTCATTAGTCGTATGACTTTGCAACAAATCCTTGCAGAGGCTGTCGGACAAGACATTATTATGAATGAGAGCAATGTTGTTAACTTTAAAGATGACGGAGAAAAGGTATTCAGAAGACCTTATTGATAATATTTAAATATGGAATCAATATTCAATAGTTCTATGCTTCTTATCCATAAAAAATAGGTCACCGTGATACTTGAGAATGGAAAGACTTTTGAAGGCGATCTTCTAGTTGGAGCTGATGGTATACGGTCAAAGGTGAGGACAAACTTGTTTGGCCCCAGCGAAGCTGTTTATTCAGGGTATACTTGTTACACTGGCATTGCAGATTTTGTTCCTGTTGATATCGAGACTGTTGGGTATGTATTTAACTTGGCTTCTTAACAATGTTTTCATGTTCACCTTATTCACTTTGGAGGGCTAATGATTTCGATTTTTCCGTTAGCTATCGTGTGTTTTTGGGGCACAAGCAGTACTTTGTTTCATCAGATGTTGGCGGTGGGAAGATGCAGTGGTATGCATTCTACAAGGAAGATCCTGGAGGGGTTGATAGTCCAAATGGTACAATTTCCTTCAGAATATTTGTCTGATTCTCATATGTTTTACTTAACCAGATTATCCCTGAATTACACTTGATAAAGATGACTAGTGGCCCTTAACTAATTTTTTTTTCGAAAGTAGAAGGCTTTAAAGAATTTTCACTAATGATGAAGAAACATATTTAAGTTACGAAGATTATTCACCTATTTATGTATTTCTCGAACAATCCTAGTTGTCTGTTGTTTGAGCACACACGCTGTAGAAATCTTGCTCAATGTCATTTTTACATAAGTTTGATCCCTATTATTGAATTATTGACTATTTATATCAAGAGAATCACATTGTTCAGCTCTCTCCTGGCTCTTTTTGTGGTAAAACTATGCGGAAAACTGAAACTGGATTGCTGCTGCAACTCCCACCTTTTTTTTGCCTAAGAGAATAAAAATCAGCTTGTTACGTTTTGTTTTGAAATGACTTGCAGGCAAGAAAGAAAGGCTACTTAAAATATTTGAAGGTTGGTGTGATAATGTGATAGAGCTTTTAGTTGCCACAGAGGAAGAGGCAATTCTTCGCCGTGACATATATGATAGAAGACCAACATTGAACTGGGGAAGAGGACGTGTGACTTTGTTAGGGGATTCTGTCCATGCTATGCAGCCGAATTTGGGCCAAGGTGGTTGCATGGCCATCGAGGTACTTTCCTCTTTGTTTTAATTAAACACTTAACCTTGGTTAGAATAGGTGGTTGTGTTTTAATTAAACACATTATGATTCACAGGATAGCTATCAACTTGCCTTGGAGCTGGATAAAGCTTGGAAAGGAAGTGTTGAAAATGGAAAACCTATTGATGTTATTTCTTCTCTAAAGAGGTAATAAAGATATTAGCCTATAACCATATAACGCATTGTTGCCAGTGCGAAAGATGGAAAGCGTGAAAATCTTCAGTGTTTTCTATTGTTCTTTCTCAGCTATGAGAGCTCTAGAAGACTCCGTGTTGCCATTATTCATGGATTGGCAAGAATGGCAGCAATAATGGCATCAACTTACAAGGCATATTTAGGTGTTGGACTTGGCCCATTTTCGGTATGAATCTGTTAGATTTCATTTGTCTCTGAATGTTTTGGATAGTATATCATCAATTCAGTAGTGGGGCTTCATTAATTTTGCAGTTCCTCACAAATTTGAGGATACCACATCCTGGAAGAGTTGGTGGGAGATTTTTCATTGATCCGACAATGCCTCTGATGCTTAGCTGGGTTTTAGGTGGTAACAGGTGTGTCTAATTTTGTAATTTTTCTTAAAAAAAACTTCAATTGTAAGGTTCAACTGTTTAGAGGAACAAGAACTTCTGATCATGTTGTGCGTGCAGCTCAAAGCTTGAAGGAAGGCCCCCAGCCTGTAGGCTGTCAGACAAAGTATGACTCTTAGTTATATGTGATTTGCTCCTTCATAACTTATGCAGTTGAGTTAAAGATTTAACAAAATATTGGTTTCATATGTTTTTCATCCCAGGCAAGTGATGAGCTAAGGAAATGGTTTGAAGATGACGATGCTCTAGAGCGTGCTATTAAGGGCGAGTATGTACAAGGGTCTTTTATCCATGTTTATCTCCATGCGGTTAGTCAAGAAAAATCTGTTGAAATCTCACCTCACCACTCCATGTGCAGGTGGTACCTTCTCCCAAAGGAGAATTCCAAAGGTGACGTTGGACCTATTTGTTTGAGCCGAGAAGAGGAGAAGCCCTACATTATTGGGTAAATCTTGAAATCCCTTCCCTTTTTACTACTCCCATTCAATGAAAACTTGCTCCAAAGATCATTCCCCTTCTTTTTATTGGGTGCTGCAGGAGCATAGTTAATGAAGATTTTCCGAGAACGTCCATTACCCTGCCTTATACCCAGGTAACCATCAATCAGTCTTTAGTTTTACTCGGTACACAGTTCCATTCTCCTGCAAATATGTTTCCATTTTCGCCTTTCAACATCTTATGATAAGCATCTTCTGTTTCATTGGGCACCTCAGGTCTCAGAAAGGCATGCTCGTATTAGCGTCAGAAATGGCATATTTTATGTGACTGATCTAGAAAGCGAGCATGGAACCTGGATTACCGAGTAAGTGAATCTGGAATCTCAGATTCATTGTTTTTACAGTGTATATTAATGGCGTTGAGCTGATGCTTTGTCGTCTGTGGAGCAGCAATGAGGGTAGACGGTACCGATTGCCTCCGAACTTCCCCACCAGATTGAGTCAATCAGATGTGGTCGAATTCGGCACAGATAAGAAGGTAGGGGAATGAAGCTTTGATCCATCAAAATCTTGTAGCACTTGCAACTTACAAGCAGGGCAAATGGGTTTATATGGTGTTTGAGTGTGTGTTTTTTCCCCCTTTTTTGCAGGCTTGTTTCCGGGTGAAGGTAATGAAGAGTGCACCACTGAGGGTTGCCGCTGCCACCCATTAATTAGTTCAGAGATGGGAATGTGAAGGAAACTGTACAGGATTTAATCTGAAAATCTTACATTCAAACTAATGGCCATTTTGTATATATGTTTTTATTGAACAGTAGTAGTACTGTATCAATTTTGCAGCTTCATCTTTCACGAAATATGAGTTAATACTGTACAACTACAATTAATGGATGAAATGATACTAAATAAGAGGAGGAATTAAAAGAGCATGTGGAACTAAACTAGGGATCCAAAATCTGGTGAGAGACACGTGCATTCAATTCCTCCAGTAAAGAAAATGAGAAAGCGGGTTGAAATGGGCGGTTCGCGTTCGGGTGTTGTATTTACGTACAGTAGAGTACTAGAGTATCTATATGTATTAGGTACTACAGTACTATACTACGGACTATGGACGGAATATGCAACTTCTGTTTGTGTTTTGTTGCGGAGTACGGACTGTATTATTCATTTCTATTCTGAGACTCCAAATCCAAAATAAAACCTAATCCTCGAGGATGGGTAACCAGTCTTAGTCAATTTGGAGCGTTGAACTAATAAGATTAAAGGATTAAGATTAGAAGTAACTTGTGAACATTCGCGTTATTCTTACATACCAAATGATTATTCGTATGTATATACGTGTATGTATGCGTAATCCTTTGTTAAAGACAAGAAATATTTTGATACAAGTATATATTTAATCTTATAAAACTATATTTATATTACTAACATCTAGTTTTATATATTTATAACTTTTTATTTTGAAAAATCATGTTTTGAAATTTTTAATAATTATATTTTTTTAATATTACTTTTTTAATTTTTTTAAAATTATAAAACATGATTTTTTAAAATTAAATTTTATAAATATATAAAAATTATAGGCTAAAATATTTTTGTGTTGTAGTAGAGTATGTAGTGGAGTAGGAGATATCCACTGCAGTGTAGATAATATGCACTCCTTTTTACATTAGTCGATGATTTTTTATAAAATTTTATCATACAAATTTATATTTAAAAAAATCAAAAAATTATAAACTAATTAGTATAATCAATCTTTTAATATATATATATATACAATATATTTTTTCATAATAAATTTTTATACAAATATAATTTTTAATATTTTATACTCAATTTTTTAAGGATTTTTTTGCTAAGTGTCCATTTTTCATAAGGCATTTTGCAAAATGTCCACTTTTATTTCCCCTTTTGCAAAATGTCCTAATATTACATTTTTGCCCCTCCTTCCCATGTCCTTCCTTCCTTCCCATTTTTATTTTGACCATTGACCGGTCAAAGTCAATGAATTGGTGACACAACTTTGGTGACAAAAATAATAATTTGGTGACACGTTTTTTTTTTCGATTTTTTTTTTACGAAATTAGTGTCACCACCTTTATAAGTGGTGACACAGGTCAATGGCTTTGGTGACACATGTATGATAATAAACAAATTTTTGGGTGACTTTTTTTTTATCGAGATTAGTGTCACCGCCCTATCGCTGTCACCACAACCCATATCGCTGTCACCACCGCCCATATCGCTGTCACCACCCTTATTGCGGTCACCACCTCTATCACTGTCACCTCCCTATCGCTGTCACCACCACTCCTATCGTTGTCACCACTACCTCTATCACTGTCACCACCACCTCTATCACTGTCGCCACCACCCATATTGTTGTCACCACCCTTATTGTTGTCACCACCTCTATCGATATCACCACCCTATCGCTGTCACCACTCGTATCGCTGTCAACACCACTACTATCGTTGTCACCACCACTCCTATTACTGTCACCACCACCCATATTGATGTCATCATCCTTATTGCTGTCACCACCACTCCTATTATTGTCACCACCACTCCTATTACTGTCACCACCACCCATATTGATGTCATCATCCTTATTGCTGTCACCACCTCTATCGTTGTCACCGCCCTATCGCTGTCACACTCCTATCACTGTCACCACCACTTATATCGTTGTCACCACCACCCCTATCACTGTCACCACCACCCCTATCACTGTCACCACCACACATGTTGCTGTCGCCACCCTTATTGCGGTCACCACCTCTATCGTTGTCACCTCCCTATCGTTGTCACCACTCCTATCGCTGTCACCACCACTCCTATCGCTGTCACCACTACCTCTATCACTGTCACCACCACCTCTATCACTGTCACCACTACTCTTATTGTTGTCACCACCCTTATTGTTGTCACCACCTCTATCGATGTCACCACCCTATCACTGTCACCACTCGTATCGCTGTCACCACCACTACTATCGTTGTCACCACCACCCCTATCGCTGTCACCACCACCCTTATCGCTGTCACCACCCTTATCGTTGTCACCACCTCTATCGTTGTCACCGCCCTATCGATGTCACCACCACCCCTATCACTGTCACCACCTCTATCTCTGTCATCACCACTCCTATCGCT
The DNA here is from genome assembly GCA_037127255.1 of Persicaria tinctoria. Lineage (NCBI taxonomy): Eukaryota > Viridiplantae > Streptophyta > Magnoliopsida > Caryophyllales > Polygonaceae > Persicaria > Persicaria tinctoria. Next base: position 21,044,574 of record JBANSL010000004.1, on the reverse strand, counting down.
GTCACCACCACCCCTATCACTGTCACCACCCTTATTAGAGATGACTGCAGTGACACTGTCGGTGATGACACATACAATATCAACTTTTTTTGGTGACATATTTGTTGTTTGAGTTTTTTTTACGGAATCATTGTCACCACTAATGTCACCACCCTTATTAAAGGTGACGCTCTTGGTGACGCAAGTAATTTCATGAATTTTTTTTTACGGAATCACTGTCACCACCATTATCACTGTCACCACTGATGTCACCACCCTTATTAGAGGTGACGCTCTTGATGACGCATGTAATTTTATGGAAAAAAAATATAGTGTAATCAAACACAATACGCAAAAAAAAAACGCAAATCATACCACTATCAAAAGCATCATAAGCTAACCAGAGGCATCAAATAGCACCACTTTCCATTGGATGCTGATCATAAACAGTATTCACCAAAAAATACTGCAACATTCTTTGCATTTCACCTCATTCGAAATCCGGAAAGACATAATTTCCTAACAGATATGGCATTCAAGTTTGGCCAATAACCAATTTGAGTTGGGTAATAGGACTTTAAACCCATTCCACTACAGGGAGGGAACTGAAATTCAAGAAACAAAGATTAGATACAAAAAAAAAGAGAAATGGAAATTCAAAAGAACTAAAATTACAGAAAAGCAATTAAATTTTATATCCATTTCATTACACTGGGGCTAATAACGAAACCCTAGCAAAAGCTAAGTTGCAGGTGACATAAATTCAAATTCAAATTTGACACGCGACGCAATAATTAATCAAGGATTAAACAAAATTGGAACAAAGAGTAGATAACAACAGAGTAATGAGATGATTAGCAAGATCACTGGAGTCGATCGATCTCAAACAAACAACACCACGAAACCAATTGATGAATGAATTCAATCATCTCAATACAGTAGATAACAACAGAGGAATACCATAGAAAAAGAAATCGATAATCAAAGAGAGACCTGACAGTTGAAGACGATTGATGGAAGACAGCAGCACAATAGAGGAGTCAGTGAGTCTCGATGGAAGAGGAGAGCTTAACGTGCGCCGTCCTCATTTCTAGCGAAATACCTCCCCACCGGCGACAGACCGCAAACTTGCCGTTCGCCGCCCTCGACTGAGCTCGTCACCACCGAAAAAGCCGCAAGTAGGCGTAGCATCTGGTCCAGCTTATCGGCCGCCTGCTCCTTGTCTGCCGTCTGCAACCGATCGGCGATCTCCGCCGCGGAGATTTAGCGGCCGGATCTCTCCTCGACAGCGATGATCTCGATCAGGTCGAGCTCGATCGCTGCCGGCATCACCATCGGGAACGGGAGCATAGGATTGGGGAGAAATTGGGGAGGAATTGGAGAGCTGAAATTTCAATTTCAGCCCCAATCTGAAACCCTAGCCGAAGAAATCGCACGTACCTAGGAGGAATTGGAGATTCAGGCACGAAATCCGGCATAGGATTGGGGAGGAAACAGGGTCGTGAAGGAGGACGATGCTCCACAGATCCGACGTCCTTGCCGGTGTCCATTCATCTCATCCATCATATGATCTGAAAAGGAGAAACTAGAGGAGAGGGAGATGGAGAGAGAGTAATGGAGCGTCAGATCTGAATGGGTGAAGGCTGAAGAAGGGGAAGGGATGGGTAAGGGTAAAATGGGGTTTTCAAAAATATTTAGGACATTTAGCAAAAACTCTTTTTAATTGGACATTTTGCAAAAGAAGGTTGATAAAATGGATATTTGGCTAAATAATTTCATTTTTTTTTTTGGTAGAAATTTTATACTCAATTGACGTATGAGAGCATCAACATTGGAGAGACTCATCTCAGGCCCTTAACTTTCCTTTTTCTTGCCACATCAGCTTAAGAGCCTCATTCCGTTTTTTTTTATTATTTCCACCCTCATTCGAGAGCTCGAGTCTTAGGCCCTTAAATTACTTTTCACTATTTACCTTTTCGTCTACAAAATTAATATTAATATTAATATTAATATTAACACTAGTATTATTTATAATTATATTTTTATTTTTTATTATTAAATTGGTAACTGGGAAAAAAAGATAACAAAAGATAGCATGGAAATGCAAACAAATGTTCCACGGTACAACTATAAAAGAAAGGAAGCCGAATATAATTAATTTTTATGTGATAAAAATAATAGCGGCGTAATTTTTGTTTTAAATATGCAAATTGGGTGTCTACGGGTAGATAAAATTAATTCACACTTGAATATAATTATTTAAAAAAAAACAAATTACAAAAAATACCTATAATTGAGATTTTAATGGGTGAAATGAAATTGTCCTCGTTCTACGCACTATGAACCCCTAGAAATGGGGCTCTCAAACAAGGGCTTGGCCGCTTGGGTGCTGGGGCTCTTACCCCTTTGCTTTTTTTCTTTTTCTTTTTTGCTATGAGGGTTGCACTAGACAACCAAGATCTCCTACACCAAGACCTGTCAAATGAGTCATTCGGATCGGGTTTGGGTCGGGTCACTTCGGGTCTCGGGTAAAACGGGTTCCGGGCATTTCCGGGTTGACTCGAACCCGGGTTTGATCGGGTTTCGGGTCGATTTCGGGTTTGTTAATTTTTTATTTTTTAAATTAAAAAAAAATCATGATTTGATAATTTTACGATAAATTTTAATTATATATAATTATAAATAAACCGGGTCACCGGGTCAATCGGGTCAAAATTACCGGGTCAATCGGGTCACCAGATCGAAACCCAGATAACCCAGAAAATATCAGGTTTTTCGGGTTCGGGTTCGGGTTCGGCCTGAAAAAAATTTCCAGGTCAAAATTTTCGGATTCGGGTCGGAATTTTTCCGGACGTTCGGGTCGGGTTGTGTTTTTGACAAGTCTACCTACACCCCTTTTCCTACTCCCTTCCCTACATCACAAAAATATTTAACACTTATCTAATCTTAACAAAAATTATAAAATTATATTTATATTCTTAGCCTCTATTTTTATATACTTATAAAATTTTATTTTAAAAAATGACACTTTACAATTTTTAAAAATTAACAAGGCAATATTTTAAAAAATACAATTATTAAAAATTTTAAAATATAAATTTTCAAAAGAAAATTTTATAAATACATAAAAATAAATATTAGAAATATAAATATATTTTTTTTAAAATTAAATAAATGTTAAAAAAAATTAGTAGAATAGGAGGGTTTGTAGGAAGGGTTGTAGAAGATATCACTTGGCCGATGTTGCATTAGTTCGGCACGTGAGTTAATGCCAGGTTTCATCGGCTTCCATCTATTAATCAATTGACCACATTGGGTCCCACCCCTCCCCAACCCCGCATAAAATAATGGCTTCCCTCTATGAATCAATTGACCACATTACGTCCAAGCCCGCGTAAAAAGGTTGAATTTTTTTTTTTCGAATTAGCCAAAAAAAAAAAGAAAAAAAATTTGGACAATAGCTAAAATCTCAAAATTTAGTAAATTAGTCACAGTGGGGTAAAGTCGTTGTTTCGAGTTTAAAAAAAAATATATAATAGGTAAGTCGTTAAATACTCCATCCGTTCGGCAAAACTTGTCATTTTAGGGTGTTATTTTTGTTCAAAAAAACTTGTCATTATAGGTATTTTGCCCTTCACTTTACAAAAATGTCCTTGATGTGATCGATGGTTTATTAGTTGTAGTTTTCGATAAAGTAAAAAAAGAGGGTAATAATTGAGGGTAAAATAGTACATTTGTTAATTGCCTTAAAACTTGTGAAATAAGCTAAAATGACAAGTTTTGTCGAACGGAGGGAGTACCATTTTAAATAAAAAACCAAAAAAAAAAGATATAGGAGAGTCACTGTTCTCCCCCCCCCCCCACAACGTTGAAGACAGCGGAGAGGTCTCTTCCTCCAGCGCGGATCTGATCTGGCCCTCGCCCCCACGCCCACGCCCTCGCCGCGGATTCTGAGCCGCTGCTCATGCTCCATCTTCCTCCGGCAACCGACTCGCCCTCGCCCCCACTCCCTCGCCCTCGCCCTCGCCGCGGATCTGGCCCTCGCCCCCACTCCCTCGCTGTCGCCGCGGATCTGGACCTTGCCCCCGCTCTGCTGGCCGCTGCTTCTGCTCCATCTTCCTCCGGCAACCGCCTTGCCCTCGCCCCCACTCCCTCACCCTCGCCCTCTCCGCGGATCTGGCCCTCGCCCTCGCTCTGTTGGCCACTGCTCCTGCTCCATCAAATTGATGGTCGTTGACCCTTTTCCAAACCCTAAAACCGGTCAGAAAGATGGAACATGAGGAATTCGACCTCGACCGCCACGCTTTCAACAAATTGATGGTCGTTGATGGCTGTTTTATTAGCGGTCGAGAGGCTTATTCGGAGGAATTCGAGATGGATCCAACTGAGCCCGCCGATCCCGTTCTCTCGCTGTCACCCTCGACCTCTCCCATAACTGGTTCTCTTTCATCTCTCTGGTTCCAATTGAGCCCGACTTCCTTCCTCCCGCTGCTCTCCGGGATCCTGCTTCAACGTTGTGGAAAAAAAAAAAAAAGTCGTTGTTATAAACAGCGACTCTCCTAATTGTTTTTTTTTTGTTTTTGATTTAAAATGGTATTTAAAAAAATAAAAATGGGTAAGTCGCTATTTGAAACAACGACTTACCTATTATATATATATATATATATATATATATATATATATATATATATATATATTTAAAAACGGCGACTTTATCCCACTTTAGCTAATTCCCAAAATACTTTGAGATTTTAGCTATTGTCCAAATTTTTTTCACTTTTTTTTTTGGCTAATTCCAAAAAAAATTCAAAAAGGTTTCCCTTGTGTCCATTGAATCTAATATTCTAATCAGCGGCCAGCTGGCAATTCAACTCCTCACCTCTCTCTCTCTCTCATATATATACTTGTGTGTATATATATATATCTCTGTGTTTTGAATTTCAGAACCCAGCCCATTTCCATATGAACTCATCTCCCCTATATATGTCTCCAAAGCCCAATTAGCAATCCTCCTCAGTGTTCCCTTTCTAGTTTTGGAGCCCTCTGAACTCCTCAATTTAACTAGTTAAAGATGAACTACTCAATGCCTCATTCCTCCCAACAAGAAGAAGAAGAGGAGATTATAGTGACAACCCTCCACAACGTCATCTCCGGGGAGTACCCTACCATAACCCCGACTGACACCGCCCCAACCTTCGACCGCGGTGTAGCAGAGATAGTGGGCGGCCGGAAGAGGAAGAAGTACAAGGGGGTGAGGCAGAGGCCCTCCGGGAAATGGGGAGCCGAAATTAGGAACCCGAACAGGGGGGAGACAGAGTGGCTAGGGACTTTCAAGACTCCCGAAGAGGCCGCTGCCGCCTACGACATGGCCGCCATAAGGTTTCGGGGCACCAAGGCCAAGGTTAACTTCCCTCTTCAGAATTACAACGCCCCCGAAGCAGGGGAAACCAGCGGCTACCAGGCTGCAGACGGCGAACAAGCGAACCGTGGAGGAGGCGGAGGAGGAGAGGAAGAAGGGTACTTGGATTCGATGGATAAGGAAGAGCTCGACAAGTGGGTGGATTCAATGATATAATCGATGCGACGGTAGGCGTAGCAACCGGCCATACAAGATCACTCCCATCGTGCACTGCAGCTCCAGTTCTTTTCAAACATTGAATTATTCTATATACATATATTAAAATCGATCGTAGCGGGTTAGGGTTGATTCCAAGAACCAAATTTTTTTCCCGCTAATTTTTTTAATTAAAATAATATGTTGTCATAATTTATAGAAAGTCATTATAAGTCACAATATATATATACAGGGAGTGGTTCCAGAGTGCACACCCCTTAGGGTGTGCATTGTGCACAAATATTATTCGGTGAAATGTGAAACATTATTCGGTGAAATGTGAAACATTCTACCGAACACTGTTATGTTTTTTTTTCGTTCAGTTCAGATGAAAACGTCCCAATTCCACTGAATAATTTATAACATTCTACCGAATAATGTTTAGTTTTTTTATTTATCCACTTCAAATAAAAGAAACCTTAATTCCCTAAACAATAGTTACAATTTATATGGAATGCCTCAAATTTCACCAAATAATGTTTCACATTCCCCTAAACAATACTCCCATTTCACCGAATAATGCTTCAAATTTCACTGAATAATGTTTCACATTTCACCGAATAATATTTTGTGCACAATGCACATCCTAAGCCTTGTGCACAAGTTACCCATTCTATATATATATATATATATTAGGCGATTGATAAAAATATAAATAAAAACTATTTCATAGTTATACTTATAAAAAATATCAATAGATCGATAAATATATATTTGTTACATGTTATTTTATTTGCATCTAAATTATTTTTTAATGGAAAGAATTATTTTTATCGAAATTAATTATTTCATAACTGTTATTTTATTTATATCTATATTATTTTTTGGTAGAATGAATTATTTATAGAGAAAATTGGGTCGGTAGGCTCAATTTTCTTACCAAATTAATGATATGTCCACCGGTCAGAGAAAATATGGTTATTGTCCACTAGGCAACTTCTTCTCACTCTGTCCTTCTTTCTTATGTTTCTCTCGGTCTTTCTTTTGTTCATCATTTATCAGTAATTGCTTAATTAAGGCAATCATTGATTGAGTTGATTAGTGTACTTCTATTGATATTCTCTCTCGATTATCGTTGTCACTGTTTGTAACTTATCACATCAAATGTAAGTTTATTGTTGAAGGAATCTATGGGGGTTTGATATGTAGATGGGCGTGTGGCTGATGTGTGGATAAAAGAAGTTGACGAAGTGTCTTATATAGCTGACATTTTATCCATATCTGCCTTATGTTATATCTTGCTTTGAAGCCAATTTAAGTCTTTAGCCTATTTTATTGATAGCTCCACAAAATTATATTATTCCTAGCCTATGACGAGCCTTACCCTCATTCCGGGGAAATTGATATTTTGAGTGGGTTATGGAATCTATTTTGGAGTTGAGGAGAAAGAAGCTCAAGTGTGAGTTTTATGGTTTATGGTTTTGAGAAGATGTAATATTATGTGCTTATTAGTTCCCTCATTTTTATGCATTTGTTCCTATGTATTTTCGGCTCAATTAAAAAAAAAAACAGTTCAAAAAAGAAAAAAGAAAAAAGGAAAAAAATAGCCAAGTTTATTTATTTTTGCATAATGAAGAATAATTGGATATATGTTGGTTAAAAGTTAGATTGGTTGGGTGTTGGAGATTGCATGAGTATGAGTATGTGATGATGATAAGTATGAGTTTATTGATATATTTTGAGAGATTGCATGAGAGTTGTGGTTATGTGATGATGATAAGTATGAGTTGTGGTTTCTTCCATTTAACTTTTTTCTGGTGTCTCGATCTGTTTTGAGGTTTGTCACGTATGGTTAACTTCATCGTTCTCTAGATCATATTCTAGAGCTTTTTTCCAAGATAGCCTATATTGTGTAATTATTTTTATCCATTGTTCCATAATTCTGATATCATGATTTTCGAAAACAATTTTGTTTCTCATAGACAAAATCCCCCATAAGAAGAACGCTAGTATCGATTTCTGAGTAGCGGATAGCTAGGAGAAGATTTCAATACTTATCATCTTGTAGGTCTTGTTAGTTTTGCCAGTGTTTCGTATGATTCTTTCAGTATGCTTATCCATTCTTCCAATTAGTGTCAGAGATGTCGAACATGCCGTGAATAAGTGGGTTGCGTCTTCTTCGCAATTATTGCAGAAGGGATAACCTCGAGGGACATCAATTCCTTTTTTTTTTTGAACCGAAAAGAATTTGACAAGTCCAAAAATTAATTTGTCACTTGCCAAGCGCATCCCTAAGGATGATAGAACTATGTTCTATCTCGTCATGCGAGGAACCAGATAAAGCTAAATTAAGCTGCAAAAGTCGATCCGCAACTCGGTTAGCTTCACGGTATATGTGGCAGACTTGAGAGGAGCTGAAGCAGCTCAAGGATAAGAGAGCGTCAGAGACGATCATTTCAATTTCTCCTGGTGGGGACCAAATGCCTTTGAGGCTATTTATGACGGTGAGGTTATCACCTTCGACTACGATATGATGAAGTTGCAGTTCCAGGGCCTTGTTGATGCCATGCCACATTGCATAGCCCTCCTCCCCTATCACAGAAATGATAGGGGAAGCCCCTGAAGCCATGTGTATCGGGACTCCGTTAGTATCTCTGATTATGTATCCGAAGGCCGCCTTTCCAGATTGAGAGAAGGCACCATCGAAGTTTAGTTTGTGGGTTCCCTTCTGTGGTTTGCACCACTTTATATTTTTCCTCCGTTTTGCTCTGTCTGTGATCGTTTTATGGCGTGAGGTATTTTCTTCGTCTGTCTTGGCTAATTTCCAGGAATAGATTTGGTGTTGGGCGAAATCCAATATGTTACGAATGTCTGGTTTGATGTTTTCAAATAGTGCTTTATTTCTGAACATCCAAATGCTCCACCAAGCCCACGTTAACTTTGAGAACTGGTCTTTACTGATTTTAGTGCTTATTGCCCTTAGGGATGCATTTACATCTAGTCCATTACTACTAACTTTTTCTAGTGTTTTGTGTAGTTTTGGCTCCATTAATTTTATAGTAGCTAGTGTTATTGGGCAAAGCCATATGAGGGGGGGGGGGGGGGGGGGATGTCTTCGTAGCAGGAGTCGCAAAGGGGGCAATTGGACGGTATACCCGTACCCCTGTTTGAAAGAATTGCAGCTGTTGGAAGACCTTTTTTTAGTGATTTTCCATAGGAAGTTTTTTTTATCTTTGGTGTTATGTCTAGGTTCCAGATCCAGCTAAGGTATGATTTGGTATGTTTTTTGGCAGCGTGGATTAATTCAACTGCTGAATTTGTGGAGAACCATCCATTTTTGCTTTTATTCCAATATAGTCTATCTTGGTGAATATATTTTGGTATTGGTGTTAAAAGTATATTCACTATGTATTCTTCATCTATTTTGACACGAAGGTAGTTTTTAATTGCCTGAGTATCCCAGGTTTTGTCTTTTCGGATGAAGTGATTTACCTTGAGAGTTACGTTTATGTTGTTTGGGTATGTAGTTTTATCTGCTAAGGGAGAAGAGTCACACCAAGAGTCAGTCCAAAACTTTATATTTCTTCCATCCCCAATAGCCCAGCTAGTTCCTTGCTTGAAAAGATCTATTAGGCCAGATAGCTTTGTCCATTGCCAAGAGCAGCATCCTTTCCTCTTATATGATAATATATGTTGGTTTCTTATATATTTTTGTGTAACTATTTTAACCTAGGGGTTTTCTGGCTCTGCTAGGATTTTCCAGATGAGTTTTAGTTGGAGGGCTTTGTTCATATCCTCCGAACTACAGATACCCATACCTCCGTTCTTTTTTGGTTTACATACTTCATACCAGCTAATTAGGGGTTTGTGGTTTGGTCCTTTATTCCAAAGAAAGTTTCGGTTTATTTTGTCTAGCTCCTTGTGTATGGATGTTGGCAGCATGAAGCATTGCATGAGGTGAAGTGGTTTAGCCGTTAAGGTAGTTTTTATTAAGGTGCATCTGCCTGCTTGGGATAGGGTGTTTGCTTTCCATTTGTCCAGTTGGCCTTTTGTAGTGTCAATGAGTTCTTTAAAGGAGTCTTTTGTAACTCTAGATGATATAATCGGGCATCCTAAATAATTTCCCAGGCTGTTTGTGTGCAAAATTCCTAGTTCGCCTTGCATTAGTCGTTTAGTTTATGCATTTACATTTTCCGTTAACTGGAATTGGGATTTTGATTTATTTATTTTTTTGGCCAGTGAGGGAACAATAATCACTGAGGACTCTGTTTATTTGGTCACTTGCTGTCTTGGTTGAGGATGAGAAGATTATTATGTCATCCGCAAAGGCCAAGAAATGAATTTTTAGGCCACCACGAGTTAAGGTAATACCCAGGTGGCTTTGAGGTTTTGAAGCCTCATGTTGTAGTTATCTTGATAGAACCTAAGAAACAATGAGGAATAGGTAGGGCGAAAGTGGATCACCTTGTCCAATACCCCTGGATGGTATAAAGATCTCCGTTGGTTCGTTGTTTACTAGGACAGAGTAAGAGACTGTAGTGATTATTTTTTGATCCAATCTGTAAATCTTGGAGCAAACCCTAGTTTGTTCATGATTGATAAAAGTAGGTTCCATTCAACCCTGTCGAAAGCTTTTTCCATGTCTAGTTTAACTGCCATCCAACCATTTTTACCCTTTTTTTTGCGAAAGGAATGGAATATTTCATGCGCAATTAGTATATTGTCCTGGATCGCCCTTCTCGTGGAGAAGGCGCTCTGTAGTGGGTGAATAATTTTATGCAGTATTTTTTTTAGTATGTTGGCTAGGATTTTGGATATTATTTTGTAGGTAGTTGAGCACAAGCTAATAGGTCTGTAGTGATTTGTTGTTGTTGGGTGTTCACATTTGGGTATTAATGCGATAAAAGTATGATTTATGTGTTTTAGTATTCTTCTGCTTAGGAAGAAACTTTTGATTGCTTTCGTTACTGTAGGTCCTACTATATGCCAGTACTTTTTAAAGAAACCGGCAGGAAAACCGTCCGGTCCAGGTGATTTCTCATTTGCTAATCCAAAGACTGCCTCTTTTATTTCCGAATTAGAGAATTGTTTTGTTAGGTAATCGTTATCCTCATTTGTTACTTCCTGTCTTATGTAGTTTTCTATGTTTCTATGCATCATTTGTGTTGCATTTTGGGTGGTGTATCTAGATTTAAAATCCTCATTGATTTGAGTTCTGATTTCCATATCTTGTGTGAGCAAAACACTTGCTGCTGTGTTAATTGATTTTACAATGTTTCTGTTTCTTCTGCCAGTTGCAATTATGTGGAAGTATTTTGTGTTTGCATCCACAACTTTGATGTGTGTACGCTTAGCCCGATGTCCCCAGTATTGTTTTTGAAATTTTAGAAGTGAGGCGTGCTTTATAGCAAACCTGTTTAGTTTGTTTTCTAGGTTAGTATCATATTGTAGATAGAGTTGCGTTTGTATGTTCTGCATCTTGTTCTCTGTTATAGCAATTTGCCGAAAGGCATTTCCGAATGTGGTTTTGCTCCAGGCTTTGCTTTTCCTTCTGACCTCTTGGAGCTTTTTTGTTAGCTTAAAAAGGTTTGATCCTGGGTAATCCACTCGCCAGGCATCAGTGGCAAGCTTTTCAAAATTCTTCCTAGCCGTCCAAGCCATTTCAAATTTAAATGGTTGGAGTTTTGGTCTTTGGTTGTCATTTAGTTCTATAAGGATTTGAGCATGATCTGAAGTGGTGAACACAAGGTTTTTTGTTTTTAGATTGGGGAATATGTTAAGTAGACCAGTATTAGCTAGTCCCCGATCCAGTTTCTCATATGTATTATTTTCTCCGCATCTCCTTTTCCGCCATGTGAATTTATTTCCTATGGTTGGAAGATCAATTAGGTTGTTATTTGTAACGAATTCTGTTAATCTCTTAAATCTTATTTGTTAAGGGATAGCACCTCTCAGCTTGTCCGTAGGGGTTAGGATGTCATTTAGATCACCAATGATTATGTACGGATTTGCTAGAGTTGATATTATGTTTGTTAGGTCACTCCAAAATTTGTCTTTGTCTTTCGGGTGGGGTGGACCATATACAAATAGTATTGTTATTGTGGCGTTTAAATGGTTGTTTACATACGTGGTTTGATGATTCTGTCAGTTGAAAAATTAACTTGAAAAGTTTCATTATTTAAGTGCGTTGATTTCCAAAGTAGACAAAGAGACCTCCCGAGAGTCCATTGGAAGGGCAGAAGTATAGATTATCGAAACCAGGTTTACACCAACAGCCTTCAAGGGGCGCAGTTTGGAGCTTTGTTTATGCTAATGCTAAGATATGGATATTTTCTATTTTAGTATGCATGTCAATTTGAGTCCAAACATTTTTACGCTTAAGTCCACGCACATTCCAGTAACTTATTTTCATGTTCTAGTCTTCAGTATGTGTTGTATATCTTTTCTGGGCTGTAGTAGTTGTTTTGATTGATTTTCGTCTCTATTTGTAGGCGTGTCATTAAAAGTTTCGGGGTTTTCACTGTGCTCTTTGGCTTTTGTGTTTACTCTTCTTGAAGATAGGTAATGGTATTTCATGTGTGGTTGGTCCTTTAGCAGTTTGTGGTTGAGGTACCCACAACTCTTTAAAACATAAAGAATTGTTTGAAATAATTCATTTGCATGTTTAGGATGATCATGCATTGTTGAAGGGAATAGGTCATGGGAAATATAATTCTTGTTCGAGTTTGTGCAAGCAAACATATGATCATAGGATATGGTGTATGAAAGAATAATGATAGTCCTTTTTACATTTTCTATAGAGGGGTTATCTATTACAGTAATCTCATGGGAGTTAAGGCCTTTATAAAGGTCGGATGTATAATGAGGTTTAAACCTATCATAGCTGTTACAAATATTCGTATGAAAGCATGGTAGAGATGGCCAAGTCCAGTTCCAAGTGATTTGCACCCTATAGTCATAAGTGTATGGTGAGTTGGCGCTTCCGAAGTATAGTTTCAGGCGCCAGAACTTGTCTTGGGGCCAGGAAAACCTTGTCTGTCGAGGCTTAGCATCCAACCAGATGGCTCTTTGTACACTTTGGGTCAAGTAAAGACTAAGTGTTTGCTTCTAGAAAAGATCCTGCAACACAAGATTCAGGTTTTGGTGTTCGAGTGGAAAAGGCACTCGAGCCTAGTTAATATGTAGTGCAATTGTGTATATGTCAATCATTTGATTTCTGTATAATAATGCAATGTAGATCATGTGTTTCTCATGTTTATTTTGAAATGATTTAGTGTAAGTAGTGGTTTTGAGGTGTAAAAGTAGAGAAAGTTTTTCCCTGTTTGTAATGCAATTGTAAGTGATGATTTTGTTGAAGTATATGCAAAGCTTTCTTGCTAAAAACATTTGGCTTTCCTGTTTTTGACAGTTTATTGTTTGAGAATAAAGCATTGTGGTGGATGTCACCAGAGATGGAGATTTTGTATGGATGCAAGTGATCAAATGAGATTCTAAATAGATCATATAGTAATAAGTGTTGTTGTGCAACAGATGATTGGTATTTGGGATTGCCCATATTGGTTTCTTATCAAAGAACTTGGCGGGTTTCCAGTGTAGAAAGGCACTGGGAGATTTTTTGTAATGTGAAAACTTATTATTCAGATTAAAGGTTATAGTCCTAGGCAAATCAAATTTGGTGAAATGAATCTGAGTACCAGCATTAGGATTAGATAGTATTAATAGATAATGCATATATTTCTTAGATTTAAAAGCATTACAGTAGTAGCAAGTACTAGTAGTAGATGGACAGTGGATGAACCTAAACATACATTTCTTAACTAGGTTATTGTTAATGGCAAGACTTAGAAGGACTTGCACATTTAGACCTAGGAACTTACATACCAAAAGATTTTGCCAAGAATTGGGAATTAAGAGGTTCACAAAAGGATGATTTGTCAAGAGTTTCATCAGCTGGTGGCAAAATGTCCCAATTCTTCTCAAAAGGTTCTTCATAGATAACTTACTGGCTGGATTTGGTCATCTTCAGGGTGGAGCTGGCTATGTCATCCTCACCCCCAGATGCCTTCCTTTTGATGGAGTCAGAGGTTGTGGGCTCCTTGTGTGTCTGTTCCATGGTTGAGATCTCTTTGAGAGTTGTGGAGTTTGAGTGCAGGGAGTGGAAGGAGGGCTCAGACAGGAGCTCATGCCTCAAGCCAGCCTCATAGGTCTCATCAACCATGGGATCATCGACCAGATAACCAGTCTCACCCAGCACATCAAAGAGATCATCCTCTTCCAGATTGTAGTCCAAGCAGGAGAGAGTGGTGGAATCAACCTCATCTCCTATCTCATTGAAGTGCTTATGGTTGGGGAGCTCATAGCCAGTCTCCACATGCTCATTATTTGAGGGTGGGGTCTTGGGCCAAGGGTCAGTGTGGTTTTCTTCTTGAGCCACATGTAAGGGAGTGCCATTGAGACCAGCAACAGGCAAGTTTAGCTCATCATCTTTCAGAGCAATCAGGGTAGGAGTAGGGAATATGTAGGTAGGCTCCATCTCCTGAGCAACAAATGCAACTGGGGCAAGACTGAAGCCAGCTGAAGCAACAGGGCTACCAGTCATGCCACCAAGGGGCATCAGAGCTAAGGGGGGATGTTCAGAAGGAACCTCAATAGGGTGGGTTGTGTTTGCAGCAGGCTCAAAGGCATCCCTAGAGTCCCTGGAAGAAGAGGAGGAGTTGGAGAGGGTTTCAAAAGCAATAGAAATACCCCCTTTTCTAGTAACATAAGGCTTGTTGTTGAAAGCTTTGATAGGGTTGGGAAGCTTCAAACTTTTCCCTTTTTTCTAGACAACAGTCCATCCTTCATTGGCAGTTGAGGTTTCAGCATGGTTGGTTTTGACACTGGGTTTTTTTCTTGTGACTTGGATCCTTCTTTGTTTTGGGGTGAAGTGTCGGAATTGTGTGAAGAGGTGATCAAGGGAACCACAATTCCCACAACCCTCAGGGAATTCCTCAAACCAAATGATGTGGGTAGAGACATGCTTGTTGTTGACATGGATGAGAATTGTGTTTGGGACTGAACCAGCCATGTCAAGGTTTATACAAATCCTAGCATAGCGAGCAGAAGGATCAACATAGTGGTCATATTTGATATAATTACCAAACAAGTTGTGCCTAAGGATGGACTCAATAGCACTTGGGTTTTTGTAGATTTCAGGGATGAGGGTAATTTTGACCCACATGTCCAGAGAAGTGGTGTTCTCATGGAGTGGGTCAAAGTTTGGTTTCCATTGCCTAAGAATGATCAGTTGCCCAAGGACATGATAGGGCCTGACTTCCCAAACAGCTTTAAGGTGAAGATGGTTTGAAAATCTAAGCTCAAACCAATGATTGGGAAGCTCTAAGAATTCAAAATCACTAGCCAAACCAACCCAATCATTAGAGAACTTATATTTGATCTTTTTAAGATCAATGGGTGCCCCAAAAGCACAACCATAGAGTATAGCAGTAGTTTCAAACCTGTACTTTGGAGCATACTTCTGTAGCTCGGAGTAGAAAGATGTGAAGTCGAGTTTCCCTTTGCCCTTGTCATCCTTAGATGATTTGGAGGGTTTGTTGGGTTTATGTGGTTTTGGGGGTTCGCCTAAAGGCTTCCCATTTTGAGGGTTGATAGTGGGGTTCGGGGAAGTCTCCCGGAGACTTTCCTTCCCTTTAGAGGTTTTTTTGTTGCTAGCCATTGCAACTAGGTAGGTGAAGAAGTAAATGCATAGACTGAAAGAGATAGCCAAGATCAGAAGATTGTTACTGGGAGAGAGAATTTTTTGTTGTGCATTTAATTTTGAGTTTAGGGCCTTTTTATAGAAGAAGATTTGGAGGGGATGAGTTTTAGGGTTCTTGATATGCAAACATGGTTGAATATGTAGATACCTTAAACACATAGCAGATACAGATGCAGGGGTTGATTTGGGGGAGAGAGAGCAGAGAAAGATTACATATTTGTTCGTGTTCTTAGGAACGGTCAACAACAGAAGATCCACACATCGCCAATGATGGCACCAACACCACACGAGCAAGCAAAGGAACATCAGAAGCCACATAAGATCGTCCAACTTTGGGGACGACACCTCGGACACCCAGGAGGCGCCCACACAGAGAGGCCACGCCCAGTAAGAGAGAGAAGAGGATTTTTCATATCCTTGGAATTCAGGATCAAGGTCAGAGTCTTGGAGAGGAGATCCAACCCCAGAGATGGACAGAGGAGATGAGACCAGAAACCCTCCATTCTTTTAATGGGATGTGGGAGAAAACCCTTCTCCCTTTTTCTTAAAATAGCAAAGTTTAGAGTACCAAATCCAGAATTGGAAGGATTTTGCCTTTATTAAAACTCCATAGTTAGATTTAGGGCTTGAATAGGGAGATAATTGTCATGGCAGGAGCTCAGATCTGGAGAGTTTTCGGGTGGGCAGGGTAGGGGTTTTCTCCAACAGAGGTGGAAAAGGGGACGCGTGCGTGGGCTCGTGCTTTTTGGTTTTTGGGTTTCCATTGTGAATATTAGGGTTAGGGACATCTTTGTTCCTACGTATGGCGAAATCAAAGTCTCTCCTTTCTAATTTAGAATTTTAAATTTTTATCCATATCTTTACCTGATCCAAAACTTATATTGTATTTTAAAAAAATATATCACACCCACTGTCCAAATCATCGACAAAACCGAACCAGTAAAAAAAAGCAGTTGCCTCTTTCTTTGATTCTAAGAATAAACTTCTCTCTTCCGTTTGAATCTCCTTCCGCCAGATCATTCCGTTTTCTCTCTCTTCTCCCAAGAATTCATCCCCGAGATTCATCTAAACATCTCAATCAGCTTCTGATTCGATTATTTTTTTTGGTTCATGTGAAATCTTCTTCATGCCTTCTCTCTGTCCTTGGAGCTCTTTGAGTTAAATGTGTATATTTCTCAGAATTTTTTAAACCAACACCATTTTAATCGAAGAGCTCCTCGGAATTAGCAGGAATCACACACACCCAAAATATGAATGCCCAAGGTATGTTTTCATTCTCTCGATCCCTCTGTTTGTTTCTTCTGCAACAATTTAATGTCGAAATTTCAAACTTAATAACCGATTTCTTGACGCGTGCTTTGATTCTCGTTTCCTGGAATTAAGAAATTAAGGATGAGAGCAGCCAGGAGTTGGAACAACTGGAAACGCAATCGCAACATGAATCCGAGAATCAAGACGAGAAAGAGAGCGAGAGCGAAGATGAAGCCAACAATGAGATCGCGGACGGGGATGGGAACGAGAGCGGGAAAATCGACGAGTTTTCACCGAGAGGCATCTTGGATTTGGCGGCGTGTTCTTCTGGCCACGTCCAGGGAACCTTGTGGACGGCTACATCGGTGAGGGTTCATAAGGCGCTCACACCGGAGAACTACGTCTTGCCGTTCAAAGGATTCATTGACGCTGTGAGGAACTCCTCCGTGAAGAAGCTGTCAACGTCGACGCTCGCCCTAATCACCGGTTACGACCTCTCCAAGCGGGCCGATCGGCGTAAGCTGGCGCGCATCCGAACCGCCGAGGATGCAATTGAGTGCGGCCTTCTTCGGATGAAGAAGCGTTCCTGGAGGAATTTCGAGTTCGACGAGTTGGCGTCTGCAACCGACAATTTCAATCCCGGTATGTGTATGTAACCCTAATCAATTCATTCAAGACACAAGAAATTAAATTGAGACATGATTTTGATGAATCGTTGTGAACCAGAGCGAGTGATAGGGAAGGGAGGGCATGCGGAGGTCTACAAAGGGAGTTTACCAGATGGAACAGCTGTAGCTGTGAAGAAACTAAACAATGAGGATGAATTGGAAGAGGATACAGTCAAATGTTTCTTATCAGAGCTTGGGGTTATTGCTCACGTCGACCACCCAAATGCTTCTAAACTCGTTGGCTTCAGTGTCGAAAAGGGGCTTTACCTCATTCTCCAATTCGCTTCCTGCGGTAGCCTTGCAGATAAACTCTACGGTGCTCCATCTGCTCTCTCACTCTCTTGCTGTATTTCTTCCACAATAACAGTATACCATCACTTCTTTTCTTGGCTCTAATGAAGACTGAGATTTGCACTTGCAGGATCAAGGGAAGGTCTCAAGTGGGATGTGAGGTTTAAAGTGGCGCTAGGTGTTGCCGAGGGATTGTCTTACCTCCACCATACCTGCAGTCGGCGCATCATTCACCGTGACATCAAAGCTACCAACATTCTCCTCGGTGATGACTTCGAGCCAATGGTATAAGTCCTTTCCCAGCCCCTTTTCACTCCTCCCCTTCGTGTGCTTAATTGGTATCGCGTCATTGATGCTGCAGATTTCTGATTTTGGCTTGGCAAAATGGCTGCCAGAGAAGTGGACAAACCATGTTGTGCATCCGATCGAAGGAACAGTAGGGTAGAAATTATATTGAATAATAAACATGCATATCAATTCCTTCCTTTACAATATAGAAAGGAAAAAAACGCTTAGATGCTCCATTGTTGTGTGTCTTGGCATTTGACAGCTATCTTGCCCCTGAATATTTCATGCATGGAATTGTTGATGAGAAGAC
This sequence comes from Persicaria tinctoria, assembly GCA_037127255.1. NCBI lineage: Eukaryota > Viridiplantae > Streptophyta > Magnoliopsida > Caryophyllales > Polygonaceae > Persicaria > Persicaria tinctoria. Next base: position 21,026,476 of record JBANSL010000004.1, on the reverse strand, counting down.
GGATGTATATGCCTTCGGTGTGGTGCTGTTGGAGCTTCTTACTGGTCGTTATGCTGTGGATTCCGGCCATCACGCTGACGGTGATAGTCCCCAGAGCCTTGTTATGTGGGTAAGCTTATCAGTCCTAGGACGAGAAACTAGATTCGAACAACCCACATTGCAACCATTTTTATTGAAACTCAGTTGGTTGTTCAGTTTGGGGTTCCTTGATGTGTTTTGGTGCAGGCAAAGCCTCTTCTGGATTCCGATGATCCGAAGGAACTAATAGATCCCCAGCTAAACAATCAATATAAAGAAGACGAATTAAGGCGTGTCAAGACAACTGCTGCAATGTGCGTCCACCATGAGCCTGATCGCCGTCCCCATATGAACAGGGTATATATGCTCTCTTCAAAAGGTAGTTTGTGTTGCCAAAGGCAAATGCTTATTCCATTTTTCTTCTTAAAACCATTATCTAAGCAGGTTGTTGAGCTACTAAAAGGTGAAGGTAAACCCATGGATACGAAGCAGTGCTCAATTCAGCCCAGGTCGATGCTGATAGATTCGTGCAACGAAGACCACTACACGAGCTCCAACTACCTAAAGGATCTCAATCGTCACAAGGAGCTACTTATGGAGTGAAGTTGCTTGATTATCGTTCTCCTCTAGCCTTCTCAGTAGTCTTGCTCCCTCCAAAGCGGCTAACGTAGCTGCTGTCTGTATGCAAACCAGTGTTTTGTGTATATCGACGCGGCCTTTGCTGGTTTCTTGGAGGTCTGTTTAGTTCTTCACAGTTGTGAAAGCCCCGTTTTGTAGGCGGTTCACAACTCCGCCCAGGCACTGTGTGTGTAATGTATTTTATTAAAAACTAACTGAAATCCCCAAAGGGATCTTTCTGTTCCAGTTTCACAACAAAATTGCGTTGCTTGTACCTTAAAATGAAAATTGATACTAGTGCATTTGCCCTAATCCCCACCGAGAGGCTGTGCGACAAAATTGAAGAAATATATCAACCTTGAATAAATTAAACATTTTCTATTTTAGAAAACAAATTCTCACCACATTTATTTTTAGTTTGTGATTAGTTTTGTTTAGCAAATTTCAATCAATCACAAAATGTGTGTACGAGTAACTATAAATATTGTGTAATTATATTCAAATCAAATAAGAGAGAAACGATTCAGAATCCATAAGAAATATTCATCTTCGCTTCCTCTTTATTTTTGAGTTTAACGCTTCTGCGAGAGGAAATTAGCAAGTTTCTTCTCCAACATATGGTATCAGAGCTAATATAAAAAAAAACACATTGAGCGGAAATATGGCATCGAACAACACAATGCATCTACAACTCCCGAAGTTAAACGGGAAGAATTATGATAGTTGATCTATCCAACTAAAAGTATATTTTCGTTCACAAGAACTATGGAGTTTTGTTGAATCTGGCTTTGATGATGTTACCGACTCGGTTGCATATGAGTCACTTAGTCAGGAAGAGAAAAAATTGTTAAACGAAAAGAGAAAGAAGGATCAAAAGGCCCTATATGCAATCTTTCAAGCAGTGGAGGAAGCACCATTTCAAAAAATATCAATGGCAGAAACATCAAAAGAAGCGTGGGAGATCCTGCAGAAATCCTACAAAGGCGATGATCGTGTGAAGCAAGTACGATTACAAACCCTTCGAGCGGATTTTGAGTCTTTATGCATGAATGACTCAGAATCAGTTTCACCATATCTTGATCGAGTTCAAGCGATCGTTAACCAATTACGTATTAATGGTGAAACAATCGATGATAAAAGGGTCATAGAAAAAATTATGCGATCCTTAACTGCAAAATTCGATTATGTGGTAGCTGCTATTGAAGAAGGGCATGATCTTTCAAAGTTGACCTTTGAGAGATTGTTGGGTTCGTTGTCCTCACATGAACAATGAATGAACAAACGAACTAATACCTCTGCCTCAGAGCAAGCTTTGCAAAGCAGAGCAAACATGACCAATCATGGGAGTCATCACGGTGGTCGAGGCCGTGGACGTGGTCGTGTACGAGGAAGAGGAGGAAATGGTCATTCCTCAACTAGAGATGGAAATGGAGAAGGCAGTTCTACAAGAGGTGGTAGAAGAGTAAATTCTACACGTGACAAATTAATGATCCAATGTTACAAATGTGACCGGTTTGGGCATTATGCATCTGAATGCCGAACAAGGTCGCAAGCAGAACAAGGAGATCATGCTAATGTAGCTGAAGCAGAAGAAAATTTGCTTCTTGCTTGTAAAGAAGGACTAGATATCGAATGTTCTAATGTTTGGTATCTTGATACAGGTTGTAGCAATCCCATGATAGGAAAACGAGAAATGTTCTCAATTTTAGACGAATCCGTGCAAGGAGAAGTCAATTTTGGGAACAAATCTAAAATTCCGGTGAAAGGAAAAGGTAACATTAGTATTCTATCAAAGAATTGGACTAATGTTACGATTGCAGACGTGTTCTATGAACCCGACCTATTTTGGAATTTATTGAGCTTAGGTCAACTTTCAGAAAAAGGGCCTGAAAGTGGTGGATCACGATGACATGGTATAAATGTCATTGAATGAGAAATATATTTACGTAGGTGCAGATCGAACATGGAGCAACGGTCCTAAGGATTTCACTGTCTTCTCTCACCGGTACACTCGAAAGAGAAGTCGGAACAACACATGTACATGTACTCATGGTAGGAAAAGCCTACCCGAGGACATCCGAAAGGATGAGGTCGCGAACCCAGTTTGTTGTCATCCCTACCTTGGGAGGTTGAGATAATGGTCACGAATGTGCTCTTTCTTCTGCAATCATTCGACTATATATGTTGAGTACTCCCACGTCTGTAGAGAAATCAATCTTGTTCTGGTTTTGGTGACTCGTCTTTGACATTCATCTGATCTCGTGATTGTGTTCTCATCCCGACCAGACGGGAAAGTCGATCGATACAAGGCGAGATTAGTGGTCAAAGGCTACAAGCAAAAGCCAGGAATTGACTATTTTGAAGTATTTGCTCCAGTCTCCAGAATGGATACCGTTCGTTTGATTCTATCTATTGCAGCTCAGAATAGATGGAAGATTCATCAGATGGATGTGAAATCAGCATTTTTTAATGGTGTTCTTGAAGAAGAAGTATATGTTGAGCAACCACCGGGTTTTTTGAAGAAAGGGAAGGAAAACGATGTCTATCGTCTTAAAAAGGCTTTGTATGGATTGAAACAAGCACCTCGTGCCTGGTATTCACGGATGGATACATACTTACTGCAAGATGGTTTCCAAAAATGCCCTTATGAGCACACATTGTACACAAAGTCAAATGACAAGTGAGACTTGTTGATTTTGTGTTTGTACGTTGATGATTTGATATACACTGGAAACAACGAGACCATGATCCAGGAGTTCAAACAGGCTATGACTCTTCAATTTGAGATGTCTGATTTAGGGATGATGTCGTACTTTCTCGGCATTGAAGTGGTGCAATCAGATGATGGGATATTTGTTTCTCAGAAGAAATATGCAGGTGATATTCTGAAGAAGTTCAAAATGGAATCTTCTTCTCCGATTCGAACACCTGTTCAAGAACGTCTTGAAATGAAGAAAGAAGGTAGCGGAGAACTGATAAATGCTACTTATTTCAAGAGTATAGTTGGTAGTCTACGCTATTTGACTTCCACTAGACCTGACATTGCTTATGGAGTTGGATTAATCAATCGTTTCATGGAGAAACCGTATCAGTCACACATGCAAGCAGCTAAGAGAATTCTACGATATGTTAGTGGTACTCGAAATCATGGAATTTTCTATACACGGTCGGCTGATTACAAATTAGAAGGGTACACAGATAGTGACTGGGCAGGAGATGTTGAGACACGGAAAAGCACATCGGGATATGTTTTCTACATGGAAGATGGTATTTTTTCTTGGTCTTCTAAGAAGCAACAAGTGGTGGCCTTATCAATAGCGGAAGCTGAATACATGGCTGCGACATCTGCAACATGTCAGGCAATTTGGCTTCGCAGAAATTTAGAGGAGTTGCAACATGCGCAGAAGTATCCAACACCAATCATGTGTGATAATAAGTCAGCAATCGCATTGGCTAAAAATCCAGTTTTTCATGGAAGATCAAAGCACATTGATATACAATATCATTTTATTCCAGATCTTGTTAAGCATGAAGAAATTCAACTCGAATTCTGCAGATCTGAAGAACAAGTGGCTGACATCATGACAAAACCACTTTGCTCAGAAAAATTCGAGAAGTTCAGAACTATGCTTGGTGTCACTCAGCATCGCTGAAGCTAGAAGCTTTATTAAAGAATATATTCAAGTTTGAGGGGGCGTGAAGAAATATATCAACCTTGAATAAATTAAACATTTTCTATTTTAGAAAACAAATTCTCACCACATTGATTTTTAATTTGTGATTAGTTTTGTTTAGCAAATTTCAATCAATCACAAAATGTGTGTACGAGTAACTATAAATATTGTGTAATTATATTCAAATCAAATAAGAGAGAAACGATTCAGAATCCATAAGAAATATTCATCTTCTCTTCCTCTTTATTTTTGAGTTTAACGCTTCTGCGAGAGGGAATTAGCAAGTTTCTTCTCCAACAAAAATGAACTCTTCATTTGCGGCACGATTTGGTGGGGATGAATGCCAGGCGCGGTGTCCAAACAAACTAGCATTTAGGGGTGTTATGTGAACACGAGATGCTCGGATTCGACTCGAGCTTGTTCATATTTGAAAAATGAGCCGAGTTCGAGCGGATTCCCGAGCTCGAGCCGAGTGCGAGCTCGAGCTTGAGTAGCTCGTATAGCTCGGATAAATTTACCCTTGTGCTTTTTTTCCCTTTAGTTTTAGGGTTTCTTTCAAATTAGTCCCGTTCACTTCAGGCATTTGAACGGGCTCACGAGCTCATAAACGAGCTAAAAACCGAGCTCAGAAACGAACTTCCAGTAAAAACAAGCTACAACAATAACACGAGTTCAATCGAGCTCGAGCTCGGCTCGATACAAAAACGAGCAAAACGAGCTCGAGCTTGTTCAAATACCCGCGAGCTGAATTCGAGCTCACTTCTAAGCTCGACAAAAATTCGAGCCATGTTCGAGCTTGAACAAAAACGAGCCGAATATGAGCAGCCCCTACTCGGCTTGTTCGACTCGAATAACACCCCTACTAGCATTACATTGTTCTTAATTCTTCCTCGACTATTACCGAGAGACCAAAGATCCAAAATAGTTTCTGATAAATAAACGTTGAATGGAGCTGTGAATTGAAATCTATAGAAAAGTAACAAACTTTTTATTTAAAAGAATGTAGTGTCGAAATAATTTATCTGAAAGTGGTGGATCACGATGACATGGTATAAATGTCGTTGAATGAGAAATATATTTACGTAGGTGCAAATCGAACATGGAGCAACGGTCCTAAGGATTTCACCGTCTTCTCTCACCGGTACACTCGAAAGAGAAGTCGGAACAACACATGTACATGTACTCATGGTAGGAAAAGCCTACCCGAGGACATCCGAAAGGATGAGGTCGCGAACCCACTTTGTTGTCATCCCTACCTTGGGAGGTTGAGATAATGGTCACGAATGTGCTCTTTCTTCTGCAATCATTCGACTATATATGTTGAGTACTCTCACGTCTGTAGAGAAATCAATCTTGTTCTGGTTTTGGTGACTCGTCTTTGACATTCATCTGATCTCGTGATTGTGTTCTCATCCCGAGTTGCGTACTCTCATCCGGAAGGACACTTTCATGGTGGTCTAACATGGCCTTAATACCACTTGAACTATTAATACCACTTGAACTATTGCCTTGTAAAAAACCCAAGATTTTTTTTTGGGGTATTTTGATCCTAAAATTATGTGATTTGACTCTTTACTTAATTAGAATAGAGGTGGACAACTAGCTAGTTAAAACTTAAATTAAATGATAGACTCTCATATTTTTCACCCTAAATTTAAAATAATCATTAACTTTAACAAGTGATAACTGATAAATGACAACTACTAACCTGCAAAATGATTGCGGGTGAAGCGGGTGCCCACGGGTTATTTCCGACTGATAAATAACAATTATTACCGCATTAACTTTTAATAATCACTAAATTTATTAGGTAATTAATTCAATGACAAATTTTAAAAAAAATCTAAATTAATTATTATTTTATTACTATTTTTAATTAAAAAATATAATGATAAATAATTGAATTTATTTATTTTCTGAGATACAATAATGTTGTAGAATAATTTAATACTCCCTTGATCCCTTCACTCAACTAAATATATCATTTGATATTCACGTATACTTTTTTTAGAATTATAAGTATAATAAATATATATAAATTATTAATGTTTTTAAATAATTACTGATGTCATCCTCAAGCGGAAGAAGAAGGCTCCACCTTGGGAGTCGTTAAAGAAACGTCGTTAATTATTTTATTATTTTTTATATATTAGGATTTTAGATTAAAGTTTTATCTTCTAGGTTTATTTATCTTTAGGATTAAAATTATATCTTTATCAACCTAAATTCTATCTTGCACGGTAGAATTGGTTCTTAGGTTTTCTATTTAAACATTGTAGTTCTGTTGAATTAAATCAGATTGAATAGAATTGAGAAACCCCTTTATGGATTAAAGGGTTCTCGATTATCAATCCCAAAAGCTATCCGGTTCATGTGTCTAGTAACCTTCGGCAACCATCTTCATCACCGTCACTTTGATATCCTTGATCAAAACCAAATCCTCAACCGATCACAACCTCGTTGACGCCTCGAGGACACCGGCTACAGCGCTTGTGGACAATGACACCAAGCTCCGCAGGCCTTGGCGCTCGGGCTCCCCGGCGCCCCCTGGTCTCGCTCTCGCACACGCTCGCTCGAGCCTCGACCGCTCTCTCTTCCAACGATCTCACCCGCGGTATATCCGACGCTCGCTCTCGTGCGCGCTCCGCTTCACAGGCCCCTGGTCGCTCCCAGCGAACACCCCGACGACCCTTGCCTCCGCTCCCAGCGTCTGGCCTTGCTCCCAGCGAGCAAGTCCCCTGAGACGTCCTTTGCTTCAGCGCAGTCCGGGGCTTCCTCGCGCGCACCAGTCCATTGTTTCCCTTTGCGTTGCTGATTCTTAGTTTAGATTAGTTAAATAGTTTCCATTAAATTAGCTTTTCTAAGTTATCAATGTTGCCTTTTAATTAGTAATTCCTTAGTTTAGATTGAATTAGTTTAGTTGCCGTAACTATTAGTTTGTTAGAATTTCTTTAAGTTAAGAACGGTTGCGTTTGTTTAGTTTACTAATTAGTTTAGTTAATTTTAGTCAATTCAAGAGAAATCAAGGAGCATAAGCAAGATCGACGTTTTTAGTTTAGCAATTGGCCGGCCTAGCCGATTGCTATACATCAAATTACATATTTATTAATTAGTTCAAATGATTTTAAATGAAAGGAGGGAGTAATGTTTTATAATAATATAATATAATATAATAACAAATTCATCATTTAAATTTTAAAATTACGTGCACAACACGATAACTTTAAAATGGAAAAACAAAATAGTTATTTTTTCAATAGCTTCCCCATTCTAAACTTTTGAAGAATTAAAGAATGTTGCATATTGGTACCTTTACTTTTTTTTTTCCCTGGGGCAGAAGTGTTCAAAAATAGGTACAGGCGAAACGTTACGATCAGCCCCTTGAAACGATTCTACTACTTAGATGACTGTTTCATTATCCAAAAGGTAACAACAGCTACCAAACAGTGGTGTGCCAAATACAACCTTTAGTCTGAAAATATACATGTTCGACATGTCTAATATGGAGTATCTGGTTTTCTGTCATCTAACTATTTACCGGATACTATTGTACCGTGGAAATACTAGGAGGTCGAGATTCTTAAGACTATCCACAAAATTGTGCAAAACCATTTTTGTTGGTTAAGTCTAAAAATAACACACTTATTTTTCTGTTGGTTTGCTGTCAGAAAATCATAAACTAATCAGTATAGATCAGTTTCCCTACATTTGTGAGATTAACTAACTCTGTTACAGAGAACTGACTATTAACTATTCAGTTAACAGAAAACTGAATAACTGACATCCAGATTTCTTCTATAAACAAAGAGTTTTTTCACAGAAGAAAGTAAGAAGAAATTCAGATTTGTTGTCTGAGATTTCTTATTGGGCTTTGTTGTATCATGGGAGGTGAATTTGTCTGAAATCCTAACAACAATTAAAGAGGACAAATATCACTTTAAAGATAGTGATCTTTCACGCCTCAAAGCAATATAAACCCTAAATTACCAACAATTTTAAAGTGATATTCTGTCATGGAGGCTGGATCACAAGCAGCAACCCTTACCCTGATGAATCGAGATTTTTTCAAACTCGATCGGTTTGATGGACCGAACTACAACCGCTGGAAGGACCAGATGATGTTTCTGCTAACCGCCTTGAAGACTTCCTATGTGTTGGATGACAATTTGGAGGCAATTTCAGATCCAACAGAAGACGAAGATCAAGAGATCAAGGACCGGAGAAAGAAGAGAGACGGAGATGAAGATCTGTGCAGAGGCCACATTCTAAACCGCCTCTCAGACGGACTTTACAATCTGTTTACTGCAATCGAGTCCTTTAAGGAGATCTGGACAACGTTGGAGACAAGATACAATAACGAAAAGCAAGGGACAGATAAGTTTCTCATCATCAAGTATTTTGAGTTTACTATGAATGCAGATAAACCCGATATAGATCAGGTTAATGATCTGCAGAGCATTGTCAATTGACTTAAGGAGTTGAAAATTGACATTTCTGAGCCCTTGCAAGTTGGGGCCATTATTTCCAAGTTGCCCAACTCTTGGAACAACTACAGGAAGAAACTCCTGCACACCACTGATGAACTTTCCTTAGAGCAAGTTCAAAAACATCTAAGGATTGAAGAGGAAACAAGGAGACAATAGAACACACAAGTTGAGTCTGAGTCCAAGATCAACAATGTTGTTGGGGAACACTCTAATATGGGTGCAGACAATAAAAGGAAGAACTGAAGAAGGCCAACGAAAGAGCCAACAACATCAAGAACAAAAGGCCAAAGAAAGATGGAATTGACAATAGACCCAAGTGCCATTTTTGTCACAAACCAGGACACTTCAAGCGAGAGTGCAGATTCTGGAAGAAAAAGCAACAAGAGATGGAAAACAAACAAGTTAACATAGCTAATAAAGAGATCTCTGAAATTGTTGCTATGGTTTCTAATTTACAGATTGGTATGGTGACTGAATTAAACATGGCTGCAACAGTGATTACCAAGGACTGGAGGTATGATCCTGGTGCTACAGTTCATGTTTGCAATGATATTTTCCAGTTTACCGAATACAAGGCATCTGAGAATGATGATGGTGTTCTGATGGGCAACAATGATGTGGCTAAGGTTATGGGAATGGGAAATATTCACATTCAATTCAGTTCTGGGAAAAGCATGAAGCTTCTAAATGTTTTACATGTTCCTAATATTAGGAAGAACCTGGTTTCTGCAGGTCTCCTATGTAAAGTTGGCATTAGGGCTGTCTTAGAATTAGCAGATAAATTGATTTTAACCAAGGGTGGGGTTAGATAAACTGATTTTAACCAAGGGTAGGGCGTTCATAGGCAAGGGATACTCGTGTAATGGAATGTTTAAGATTAGTATTATAAATAAATCTTCTAATTCTGCTTATATCGTTGAGTCTTCTAATCTATGGCATTTAAGACTTCCTCATGTGAATTTTAGATCATTGAAATTTATGTCTAGGAATGGTATGATCAGTGCAGATTTTAGTCCTTCAAATCAAAATTGTGAAATTTGATTTGAAGGACTAAAACGCAAGAGCAGGTTCATGGTTGGCCAGCAGGTTCATGGTTGGCCAGCATCTCGTTGAAAATCTCATCATTTGGGACTGGCATCATTGGAGGGAGTGGCTCAAACGGAACAAAGTTCACCAGGGGAGCAGGTGTGTAACAGCAGGAAAGGGATCATCTGTGTAAAGGCTCGGATTTTTAAATCCTAATTTTTACGGAAGAAAAAATAAAGAAAGAATTAAAAATGAAATTAAATCGGTTGTAAAACTCGTTTAGCGGATTCCGACCGGAATATAAAATTTGATGAATACTTTCTATCATTTTATCTCGAAAATTCAAAATAATTATCGGATGGCGATATCCTTGTCGATTTTAAAAATCTAATAGATCGAGAAAGCAAGATTCGGGGAAACTAACATTCGAAAAACTAATTGCGGGATTCAAAATTCACGTATTCGGGATTTATTTTCGGGTATTACTTAAACCAAGTCAACACTCCACCCTCACCCACTCCCATCACCTCACCTTACCCTTCAAATGGAACCTATTCCCTCCCTCTCCCATCACCTTCCCGTCGTCACCACCACACCTCTGACATCACCTCCCCACCCACGCCATTCTGCCTTTCACCATCACATATTCCCCTCACCGTTCCGCACCTTCAACCACCACACACGCCGCCATCTCCTCTTCCTTCTTCCCTTCTTCCACCTCAAGATGCAAGCGGGAGGTCCCACGTACCCCTCGGAGCCACCAGAAGCAACGGAGCCACCACCGGAGCAGCCAGGAGAGCCACCACAGCCCCACTCCCTTCTAAACTCTGTTCGATCGCGAACCAAACTTCCGGTAAGCCGTTCTCACTCGTTTTTTTTATCGGAATCGCACTCGGACTTCACCATCACGCTCACCCATGCTCGATGTAGGTCCGACGAGCCATCGTAAGCCATCGACGACGCCCAGAACTCCGATCGAGAGCTCCGAAGTCGCGAACATCCTCAGTGAGCAATCGAACCTCCTCCTTTTTCCTTGGTTTGTTTTGGTTCCTTCTTGTCCTTGAGTGACCGAGATAGAGAGTCGGGCATGGGTAGGAAGGGAGAGGCGAGCCCGAGAGCTCCAGCGAGCTCGAAGGCGGTGAGGCGAGCGTGAGCTGCGAGAGCAAGCGCGGGACCACGAGTGGGTTGCGAGGGACGCCGGGAGCGAGAGCCTGGAGACGATGCGAGCCGAGGCGGAGCTGAGGGCGCAGGCTGGCTAGGACGAACGAGAGCCGAGGAGCCGACCGCGAGCAGGGTCGAGCAGTGCAGCGACGTCGAGCAGCGCAAGGAAGCTTGGCGCCATGGCGGGCATTTGATTCGAAAGGAGGAAGATGAAGTTGACGTGGCTTGTGGGCTCCCTCCTTTTCCTAACTTATATATTTGTTATATAACCGGTTGGGGATTAATAGTTGCGGGTTCGGTTCGGTTCGGTTCGGTATGTTTCGGGTTATCCGTTTATTATTTAACTAATTAACGGTAATTAAAATATATTATAATAGTAATTGAGGATTTAAAAGATAAATTATTATATTTTGGGAGAATTATAAGGGTTGATTTATTAAATAAAAATGGTTTGGATTTAGAGGATCTGAAAATATTTTATAAAGGGATTTAATAAATGGTATTTAAAATATCATATAATATTATTTGGACTTGAAGATTTAAAAAAGAATTTGGAAAAGAATTTCAAAGATCGGAAAGTAATTTAATGAATAATTGAAAAAGGATCTTAGCGAGTATTTTCAAGGGTCGGAATTCTTAACTGTTTGAATTGGATTTCAAAACGGTTTTGGAACTAACTTGGGAATTATACTTGTTCGATGACTAACTAGCATGATAATATGATCGTTTGACTAACAACATGATATTTGTGACTAATAGCAAGAATTGTGGTGATTTATTATAAGAGATTAAATATTGGGTACTGATGATGATGATGATATATATTCGTATGCAAAGTATGAGTGTAAAATGGTAGTATGCGAATTTGGCTAAGTATGATATGGAGGTTATCTTAAGCTGATGAGATGACGGATTATATATGTTGAATACGGTATGAGATGATGAAGCGAGATGAGAAATTGAATTAAGACATTAATGTTGTTGATGATGAGATGGTTAACCTATATATGCTTTATGTGAATCTTGTGTGTGTTATTTGATATGCTTTGTGTAAGTTAGACTTAGACTCATTATGTTACTTATCTTCTAGGTGAGCTCTAATCTGCCTGGATTTGCTTGATTGCTATATTGCTTGGATTCTGCGCTTTTCCAGGTAAGTTCTTTGAACTTACTCATGATGGGCGCTCTATGCACTGGGTGTTATATAGTAGGCTAGTGTTCATGCAGCATACGACTTAGAATCACGCTTAGGATCTAAAATGGAAACCATATGACATGCTATATGTCTTTGCTAGAAAACGGCCGTTATAGGTGTTTATTGGATGTGACCTTTTTCTCTATTCTTGTCATCTTAGTGGGGCTTATTATAGAAAGTTGCTTGCACTTGATGGGTGAGGTAGGCTTTTTGGTAATAAGTCGCCATAGGACTCTTAGAGCATTAGGCCTTATATGGGTGTCGTTGTTTGTCTTCCCTTCATAGTTAGTAGGCTCCTTACGTAGGGACGGCCTGCGCCCCGGGTGAGGTAGTTCCCTTTGAAGGGAGTTGCTAGAGGATTCCTTATGAGCCTAGAGGGACATGCTATTTTGGCATTTCTTGTAACTGCGCGCCTCTTTATTTATGTCCGCACTTAATTATTCGTATGCTTATCTGTTTAAGTTCCGCTTTGCATTACGCATTTCATCTCAGGAATAGGATGCTCATTATATGCCTCTCAGAGTGTGTTTACACACGCGCATGAGTGACCTGATGATTGACCCAGATCCCCCTCATTTTTTTAGATTCAGGTAACCGCTAGCCGCTATCTTTGCTTATATGGATGCTTGGCGGGTTCAGACTTTTGGCGTTAGATTGAGAGCTCGAGAGACCACTAGACTCCCTCTCTTTTATACTCTGTTACGTTGTGTTGTCCCGGCTCTGCCGTGGCACCTTTGGGATTGTATTTTGCTTTAACTTCACTTATGTTGGTTGCATGTCTAAATGGATTTTCCACGTTGTAGACTTAAGACAGGCACAGGGGTTTACCCTGGGGTCTCCAACAGACCTTACGAATTTGGGTGCGAAATCCCGCTTTAAACTACAAATCTTCGGGTTCAAACCTTCAACCTGTACTCGGAGCGCAAGATCCTAACGAGGGGTTTTATCCCTCGAAACGTAACTCGGGAATCATAATCCTGGGTCGTTACAATCTGGGAGGGCAGGTTCCACGGGAGGAGCAAAGCCCCCAATCCCAGTGAAGCCCCAGCCACTAGAAGAGCTTGAATGATGAGACGAGGATGACTCAAACTTGTTAGAAACATTGATACCCACACATTTGAACACATCAACTTTGGTGATACCTATCTTCATAGTAGGTGTGTCGTGCTTCTTGCGAGAAGCAACCGAGATCCATTCTCCAGGTTCCTCGCCAGGCTGGTTCCCCTGCCTAGGATAGGGGTGTGCACAATCGGGTATCCGACACGACACGGATATCCATGTCGGATACCCGAAACCGATAAGCTTAAAAACCCCGACCCGGACACGAACCGCTAACTAGCGGGTATCCGACACAGATACACGAATGGATCTCGGGTATCCGAGTCGGATACCCGACACGACACGCCAAAATCTTGTCCTACCCAAACAGCAGAAGTCGCCACCAAAATCATCTTCGATTAAAAAATTTCCCTGAACATACATGTTATAAGATCCAGAAATCTATAGAAATCGCCCCAAAATTGCATCAACAATATCTACAATTGAATAATTTCCATGAAATTTCTTTGAGGAAATAAAATGAGAAAATTACATCAATGAATTGGTACCAAAACGTGTAGATGATACCATAAACGCTGATTACCCCCAAATTTCATTTAAAAAGAAATTGAATTCGGGATTGACCTCTCGCTTACAAAACGACGACGGAAGATGGATGAAACGCGAAGACGGTGGTCGACGGGGGTAGCATTTCTGGATGATTTGCAGAGGTCATCGTCATCGCCGCCCTCAATCCCTAATTGTTTGTAGCCAAAAGCCTACCCAATACCTTGGAGGCTTCGACTGAAACGCCGATGAGGTAGAGGTTGGGGGTAAGTGATCTCTCAGTGAATGGAGATTGTTTGTAGCCAAAAGCCTACCCAATACCTTGGAGGCTTTGACTGAAACGCCGATGAGGTAGAGGTTGGGGGTAAGTGATCTCTCAGTGAATGGAGATCTGAGATTTCTCAGATAGAGAGGGAAGAACTAGAAAAGAAGAAGAAGCGGCGTTCTGAAAATAAAAGGAAGGGGGCAGACGAAGCATTTTAGGGTTTGGAGTTTTTTTTTTTTTTTTTAAAAAGGCAAATGTAATCGGAGAGAAAATAGAGGATCGAACCTCGGACCTCTCGCCCACATGCCGACTTTTAGACCAACTACGCAATTCAGCACTAATGAATCTTTAGTAAACTTGTTTTTATAAATATCTTTTTTTCGCATTTAAAAAAAAAAATTAAACGGTTCGTGTCGGGTATCCGACAAGGGAATTTGCCCGAACCGTATCCAAACCGTTTAATGTCGTGTTTTAGCGGTTCGTGTCATTATCGTGTCGTGTCTTTTCGGTTTCGGGTTTTTTCGTGTCGTGTCGTCGTGTTTCCGTGTCGTATCAGTCGTGTCGGGTTTTTTTGCACACCCCTAGCCTAGGAGGCTCACTACCCCTACCCAGCGCCACCGGTTGCCCCGCAGCAGGATGAGGAACCCGCCTCCTCAGCGGGCAGTCGCTAAAGAAATGGTCAAGCTTCCCGCAGTTACCGCAGCCTTTCAGAAACTCCTCCATAAACACCGGGTATTCAATCAGGCAATCCTCCTCATCAGGCACAAGAACAAACTTGTTGGGAATCCTGGTGATATCCACATTGACACATATCCGAGGGTATCTAACTCGCTTGCCCTTAGTCGTAAAAGCATAGAGTTTGAGGGCCTTACCAAAGCCATTTTCTTCAACAATCGATGTGAGCACAGCTTCACTAATATACTCGGTCGGGAGACTGGGTATACGGATCCACATATCCAGTGTGGTCAGAGGCTCCGACGAAGGATCAAAGCCTTGACGCCACAGCTTCAACAGTAGCAGTTGCCCTTGGATATGAAATGGCCTGCCATTCCACACCCGCTCCTTGTCTTCCGGAAGATTGAATTTGATCTCGAACCAGTTTTTTGCCAATGGAATGACCTGGAAACTCCCCTCAAGGAACCGCCAGTCAAAGTGTATCTTCTTCCAAATCTCCTTTAACTCCAGGGGTTCACCAATGATGGTTGCATAGAGAGTGGTGCTTCTCAGAGATAGGTGGTGCTTCTCAGAGATAGGATGTGCTTTGTATTTCCCCATATCGAAAGGCAGTTTTCCTTTCCCCTTAGAGGGTGGGTTTTTGGTTGGGATTTCACCCGATTCCGCAGGGCCTGGTCCCCCTTTGGAATTTTTTGTTGAAGCCTTAGGCTTCAGATTTCCATCAGTGATAGCCTCAGCAGCATTGTTGGTTGAATCTTCATCAGCTACCACTTGTTTACCTTTCTCCTTTGCTCCGAGAGCCATGACTCCAACAACAAAACACGGATTAGTCGCAAGCACATAGAAATTTAGAGTAAAGGTTGGAAGAGAGGGTAGTTGAAAGTGCACAATACACCCAACGAACCCCATTTTATAGATTGATTTGTAAATTGAAGAGACTCTTGATTGAACAAACACCATACCTCTGCAGATTCGCCATTAATGCCCTCAAACATTCTCCACGACCGTACACACAAAGCGGCAGGGCTAACCATACCGAAATCCCCCAATAGCATCCGTTCGATTTGATTTTTCCTTGAGGCGAAAGGCACCAATCAGTCATCCACCACCACCATTTACTCCATAAGATCCATAATCTTTCATTCGGCTCACTAGATTCACAATAGCTCATCACCTAATTAATTTCACACTTAATTCTTTGGCCATTGGCACACACAAGATAAGCTTTGAGATACCCACAGTTAGGCCTAGAACTCCAAATTGATGGAGTGGAAGCCTTGGTGATGATGATGGGAACAGTAACCCCATCATTGTGAGATTGATTGGGGATCAAGTCGGGAGATTTTGGAGCCTGATTGCAACTAGGGTTCCCCGTCGCAAGGAAGATGTTTTGGAGAGGGTTTTCGCTCATCGAGTTATTTAGATTTTAGGAGGTACAATTTTAGCTTTATTATTAAATATTAGGTCAAAGAATGGATAGTTAGCTTAGTATCATAAAACATATCACAAATAAAAAAAATGAATGAAAATCTTTTGGATCTCAAACTTGTACTTTCAATTCATTTGAAAGAAGAAGAAGTGGAGGAAAAACTATTAAAAAAATGGGAAGTGAGAATCGAGCTCATAGCCTATTGATAATGAAAATCTTGAACTTGGATTCAAATTTTATATTTTAAAAGAGTATTTTATTTGCCTAAAATCAACAATAACCATTTAATATTTCATTTAAATATGAAAATTTAAATTATTTTAGGTTTAAGGAAACCTACATACTCTAATCATATTAATAATCTTCAATTTTTATTTTTGAAGCATAAATACTCTAATCTTGTAGAGTATATATGTTTTCTATTGAGGTAATTGAGGTTATAGAAACCATTCATTTTCATCACTATCTTGCATTTAAAAAATACAAGATATCAATTTCAGAATATAAATGGTAAGATATAAGAAGAAAATACATACATGAATGAATCAAAACAAAGTCCATAATCATCAAGTGAATTCAAAACAAAATTTACAGGAAATCTTTTTAAGGAAGGGTTAAAGTGCGTACAACTTGAAATCAATATATAATATATCTTTCACATAATGAATTGATTTACCAAAAAAAAATTATTTAAAAATTATTAGGGTATTGTTTAAGAATAATTAAAGAGGCTTGTTTAAGAAGATTCAAATAGAATAAATTGATTTTTTTTATTAAAAAAATTTATTGGTTGAAATTAATGAACATGCCACACAATCTCGTAAAAAAAAATTTAAAATGTCAAATACGGGGTAATTTATTAGAGGTATGTAACAACAGGATAAGATTTATAAATACATCAATTATCTATCAATTATTTAGTTATTTAAAATTGATTTTTTTTAAAAACCTATAATTTGACACCTAGGATTGTTGAAACAATATGATGTCGCATAGGACCTAAATTAGCGATGAAGAAGACACGTGTCAACATAAACTGCTTCAACATATAATATATCTTTTACGTAAAAATTGAATAATAAATATATTTAATTTTTATAAATTAATATATTTGGAATATATTATTTACATACTCTGAAAATAAACTGTTAATGATTTCATACTTGTATGTTTAGCATTTGTCATTTTCTATGGTTAAATTAGTAATTCTAATATTAAAAAAAATCGTAGAAATATGAGACTCTTGTTAAAAACTCATGCTAACCATCTTTCAAAATATTCTTCTAATAAAATTGTATAATTGTCATGGAATTACTAATTTATGGAATGCTATCAATCATTGTGAATGTTATTTTTGAATATAAAAAACCTAATTTTTGGGTAAAATGTGGTAACTAAAAAAATATATTGAGTTTTAATTTAAAATAAATGAGAAAAAAATAAATTAAAGTTATCATTCAAAAATAATTAATTGGTATTTAAAAAAAATTAAATCACTTTAATTCAGGAAAAAAGATATTAGATTTAATTTAATTAATAATTGAGTAATTTGAATTAATCATTTAGGTGGAGCCAAATTAAAGGAGAACTTGCCACGTAAGCCTGGTTTAAGGAGGTGTCGCCATGTGGCATCTTCAACATCTGTTTTAGTATTATACTAGTACGATCCCCGCACCATTGCGCGATTTCTTTATAAATAATATTTAGATATAGAAAAATCATAGACATTAGATTTAATTGAATATTTTTAATTAAACTCATTGATTAGTAAATGTGTTAAAAATAATAGAAAAATACACTCGGGTTAAAGAGATAAATAAATAATAAATAATGATAGATAAAAGTTTTGAATTAATCTCATTGGTTAAAAAATGTAACATCAAATAATATTGGGTAATTAATATTATAATATTTTTCAAAAAAAATATTACAAAATATAGTTACCATAATAAAATGATATTATGTAAATAATATTTTCACAAATAACTTTGAACATAGATAGGACATGTGACATAAGTTAATATAGTATATCGATATAGATAGTTAGTAAATGAATTTGAGTTAAGCCCAATAGTTATATTAGATTGAATTCAATGTTTTGAATTAAGCCCAATAGTTAGTAAGATTAAAGGGAAAAAAAAAGAATTAAAAGAAAAAAAAAAGAAAAAAAAGAGAATTAAAAAAAGGATTAAAGAGAAAAAAGAAAATTATAATTAGTCAAAACCCCTAAAATCTCTCTAATGTTGACACCTCAGCATAAACTCTTCTAAATTAAGAGTTTATATAGATTGGTTAAAAAATGTAACATCAAATAATATTGGGTAATTAATATTAAAATATTTTTCAAAAAAAATATTACAAAATATAGTTACCATAATAAAATGATATTATGTAAATAATATTTTCACAAATAACTTTGAACATAGATAGGACATGTGACATAAGTTAATATAGTATATCGATATAGATAGTTAGTAAATGAATTTGAGTTAAGCCCAATAGTTATATTAGATTGAATTCAATGTTTTGAATTAAGCCCAATAGTTAGTAAGATTAAAGGAAAAAAAAAGAATTAAAAGAAAAAAAAAAGAAAAAAAAGAGAATTAAAAAAAGGATTAAAGAGAAAAAAGAAAATTATAATTAGTCAAAACCCCTAAAATCTCTCTAATGTTGACACCTCAGCATAAACTCTTCTAAATTAAGAGTTTATATAGATATAGATATATAGATAGTTAGTAAGATTAAAGGAAAAAAAAAAGAATTAAAAGAAAAAAAAGAAAAAAAAAGAGAATAAAAAAAAGGATTAAAGAGAAAAAAAGAAAATTATAATTAGTCAAAACCCCTAAAATCTCTCTAATGTTGACACCTCAGCATAAACTCTTCTAAATTAAGAGTTTATATAGATGTAGATATAGATAGTTAGTAAGATTAAAGGAAAAAAAAAGAATTAAAAGGAAAAAAAAAAGAAAAAAAAAAGAGAATTAAAAAAAAGGATTAAAGAGAAAAAAGAAAATTATAATTAGTCAAAACCCCTAAAATCTCTCTAACGTTGACACATCGGCATAAACTCTTCTAAATTAAGAGTTTATATAGATATAGATAGTTAGTAAGATTAAAGGGAAAAAAGAATTAAAAGAAAAAAAAGAAAAAAAAAGAGAATTAAAAAAAGGATTAAAGAGAAAAAAGAAAATTTTAATTAGTCAAAACCCCTAAAATCTCTCTAATGTTGACAAATAAGCATAAACTCTTCTAAATTAAGAGTTTATATAGATAGTTAGTAAGATTAAAGGAAAAAAAGAATTAAAAGAAAAAAAAGAAAAAAAAAAGAAAAAAAAAGAGAATTAAAAAAAAAGATTAAAGAGAAAAAAGAAAATTATAATTAGTCAAAACCCCTAAAATCTCTCTAATGTTGACACCTCAACATAAACTCTTCTAAATTAAGAGTTTATATAGATATATAGATTGGTTAAAAAATTTAACATCAAATAATATTGGGTAATTAATAGGGCTATTTGCACAAATATACACTTTTTTTTGCCGGGTTTGCACAAATACCACTTTTTTAGAAAATTTGCAAAAATACCATATGTGGTATTAGTGCAAATAGGAGGGGCAAATTGTTTAGCCGGTTGCAGGTTGTCCAAGGGGAGAGAGAGAGAGAGAGAGAGATGGGACATTGGATTGGGTGGGGGATTTTGGCGCCAAAATTGGAGAGAGGAGGTGAGGTGATGGGAAAGGGTTCCCTCCATTTTTAAAGTGTAATAAGAGATGAGGAGAGAGGCCATCATTTTCGTTGTTCCCGTGGAAAAGAGAGCTAGAGAAGAAGGCCACCATTGGAGAAGAACCCATCCACATTAAGGTCCAGTTGGTGAGCACGTGTCGGGCTCTTAATTCGTTCGTGTCAGTGTTCGTAAACTTCCGTGTCACAGAGATATCTGAGAAACCCTAATTCTCAGTTGCAATGGGTAGGCTTCTCTTCTATTTCTCCTCATGTTTCGTGAAGAGTAGATACCCATTACCAATAGTGCTGATCTGAGTTTTCAATTGCAGGGCAAAACGCCAAAGTATGTGTCACTGTCAACTTCAACGGGCGTTGGTTGTTCGATGGTGCGGGGTGGGTGTATTATGGTGAAACAGAGCGGAAGAATGTGATAATTGAAGAGGGCATCGACTTCGCCTCTCTGACTCAACTGTTGAGGGTGAAGGTCGGGCATGATTGTTCATGTGAAGATTGGCGGTTGTGTTACATGCCAAAGGGGGAAGAAGCGGGACATCCGATAACGATAGGTGATGACGACGACCTTGAGGCTTATAAGTTTCTCAACTCGATGTCTGGGGAACATCCATGGCCCATGGCGATATATATTGGTCCAGTGGTGAAAGAGAGCCTTCAAGTACCACAACCCGGCGTCGGGGAAGAATGCTTGAGTGGGCCTCGTAACTCTCAAAAGGTGGACGAGCTGGAGGCAGAAGGTAAGCCACAACCAAACCCTATGGTTGTAGATGTGGGGTTATATGGTGGAGGAGGGGTTACCCAGTCAATAGGGATGACCAACGATATAAGGGTGAAAAAACAATGTGGAAACGGGGTTGGGATTGGGTGACAAAGATAAATGTGAGGGTGACAAAGGTAAGGGTCCGGAGGTGATCCTCTTGGCTGAGGTCATAGGGAAGAGGCAGGATGACGTTACTGAAATGGGTTTTGGAACTGGTGACAGACGTATTTTTGAAGGTGACAAGGGTAAATGTCTAGAGTCGAACCACATGGATGAGGTGATAGGGAAGAGACAGGAGGACGCTACTGAGAGTGGGTTTGGAATTGGTGAAAATCTTAAGAGTGTAGGTGACAAGGGTAAAGGTCCGGAAATGATCCAGTTGGGTGGGGTGATAGGGAAGAGCCAAGAGCACGAAGGTGACATAGGATCTGGAACTGGTGACATGGATATTCTTGAGGGTGACGGGTGTGATGGTCTAGATGTTATCCACTTGGGTGACACGGACTCCTCTCCGGATGAAACGGAAAAATGTGAAGGTGACAAGTATAAGGGGGTGGATCTTATAGCCATTAGCAGTGAGGAGGAGGACGAGGAGGAGGACTTCGATTCCGGAGTGAAGAGGGAAGAAGATTGTTCATATTATTATGACTGGGAGGATTATGAGGAAGACCAGGGTATGAGGGTGTCGTCGGAGGAGGACGAAGTTGAGGAAGAGGTGATTAGGGAACTAGAAGATCGGGTTCCTAGGTCCAGCACATCCCCACCGTCGATGGAGAACGTAGAAGCTATGTTGGACAAAGCAACGCCTCGGACCCAGGAACCACGACGGAATCTGACAGAAATTTTGGAGGGACAAATGTTCGGCTCGAAGGTAGAATTGCAGACTTGCATGAAGTGGATTGCAGTGCAGAAGTGCTTCGAGTTTGTAGTGAATAGGTCGTGTAACAAAACCTATTTAGTTGGTTGTTTGGACAGCAAGTGCACGTGGATGTTAAGGGTGTCGACTTACCGGCGCACGAAAATGTGGTGCATCCGATAGTATGTCCAGGAGCATACATGTGACTTGAGCATGATGCACAACCATAGCCGACATGCTACGTCGAACATGATTGGACGCAACCTGGAATTTGACAAGAGGAAAACCTGTCGTTGTTCTTGCCAAAGAATACTCAAACTCACAACTAGTATAGTGTGTAAGCAAGATGTCGATCCACAGGGAAATCTAATAAATTCAAGTGTCAATTCTAATCGCTAGTAAGAAGATGGGGGTTTTTGGTGTGAAAAGATCCGTCTTTTATCAAAGCGGAAGCAAGCAAACAAAGTAAATAGATTGTAGAATTCAGTGGAGATCAATAGGTTCACCTACAATTTATCACTTTAATTGATGAATTCGATCCTTGTTTCAACCTCTACTTCTTGTCTTTTCCTATCAATGTCCTTGTCCAGATCTTAGGTAGATTACTAGTCCTACGAGTCCTAGCAACCCTTATCTCTAAATAACCCTAACACGGTTAAGATTCAACCTAGAGATAGCATTAAGATTATGAATTAACCAAGGTACACATAATATCAAGCTACGAGTCGATATTCAACATGTATTCAACTTCCTACACATCCAATTAGTCCTACGAGTCCTAAAGGGATATGATTGCCACTTGGGTTAAGGTTCGCTACGAAGAATCTACAAAACCCTAGCAATTGAATGAATCTACTCTAACTAGTTGATCAAGCCAGAGAGAATAAAACACATTCAAGCAATTAAGCACAAGGAAGTCAAAACATTGCAATAGGAATAAGAACTAGATTAAGAAACTCACAATTCAACAATCGAAGATCCAAATCGTAGGCGAAACCTTGAGAGTTTAGTTGCTCATGCTCAACGGCGCTCTCAACAATTGTGTAAAGTGCATAAGGTTCATGAAAGAATAAACTAGAAAAGTCTTATAAAGCCTCTAACAAGTCGGCCAAATAATAAAACAAAAACCCTAATTAAAGTCCAATTCTGAACGGTGTGTTTCTGCGAGGGCCGCGGGGCAGCCAACCCATGCCGCGGGGCGGCCGGCGATCAGCGAAATCGCTCGTCAGAGGTTCGGGCCGCGGGGCGGCTTTTACTGTTCACAGCGATTTTTTCGTTTCGAATTTGGTCCCGATGTCAACACGAAAGTTGTAGATCTCGAAAAGAGCTTTCCAACGCATGGTCATAATAGTCAATCGGACAACCGAGGCCTCCAGAAAGTGCGAAACAAGTTCAGCATGTCTGGCGACAACTTCTGCTGACTTGTTCTTCACTTAGGCTCTCTAACTTCGATTTCGCTCCCGGACTCTTCGCTTTTATTCTTCCTCTTCTTCACTCTTCCTTCATCCATGAGCTTCCTCAATCCTCGTCGGATCTACATATACCTGAAATAATCCATAAAAGCGTGTAGATTCCGACTCCACCAACAAAACAAGTATAAATGCAAATCTAGCTTAAATTATGCATTATGCACATCTAAATCATGCTAAATGCAACCTAATATGCCTACCTAAATGCATGCTATCAACCACGTATGTGTTAATTTATTTGCGAACAGTTGTTTCTGTCACACAACATTATTCCCCATGTCACATGACGTAACACACCATGACACCATTATATGCAGGTTCACCGGGACTCGAAAGGACCTCGTTCCCGAGCAAGTCCAGAAAATGACGAAGTCCGAGTATGGAGTATCGTGTAGCTACTGGAAGGCACGAAGGGCACAACTGACAGCGAGGGAGGTGAAGCATGGGACCGACGAAGACAGCTACCGAGATATTATTCCATACTTGCAAATGTTGGAGCAGACTAACCCCAGGACATATACTAAGTTAGAGCTGGACGCATCCCAAAGATTCAAGTACACCTTTATTAGCTTCGGGGTATGGCGCAAGGCGATTCCCTACCTTCGAAAGGTAATACCCCGTGTCGGTACTATAATATTGCATGTCACCTAACATACATAACCATGTCACCTAACCAACTAGTGTCGATATCCATGTCCAGGTGATTTCAGTTGATGGGAGTTTCCTGAAAGGGAAGTTCAGGGGCACGCTTCTATTTGCCACAGCCCAAGATGCAGACCACAGTATATACCCGATCGCTTTTGCGATAGTCGATGGTGAGAATCACGGGTCATGGGGCTTCTTCTTCAAGAACATGCTACATGTCGTCGAGGATACACCGGACTTAATGTTTGTCTCTGATCGGCATCTTAGTATCGTCAAAGGTTTGAGGGACAACTATATGTTTGCTAAGCAAGGGACCTGCCAATGGCATCTATTTCATAATGCCAGGGTTAAGTACAGGGGGGTGACGACCCTGCACACATTGTACTTAAAGGTGGCGAAGGCGTATACGAGGGCAGAGTTCGAGAAGCACTTTGCTGATTTTTGCGCTCAGGCACCCGCTGCGGGCCAATACCTAAGAGAGGCTGGATTCCAGAACTGGGCCCGGGCATACTTCTTGGGGATGCGCTACAACATATTGACGACGAACAACTCCGAGTGTCTAAATTCGGTGTTCAAGAAGGCCCGCGACCTACCCATCACAGCCCTGATTGATGCTGTCATCGAAACAATATCCAAGTGGTTTTACGATCGACGGGAAAAAATCACCAAATCGATGTCGACGGTCAGCGATTACGTTCAAGGTGAGCTGCAAACAAGCTATTCGTTGGCAACATTCTTGGATGTCAAAGCCCTCAGCTCACACGATTACACTGTCCGCAGAGGGTCCGCCACCTGGGTTGTGAACATGTGTGCCCGGACCTGCACATGCAAGCGGTTCGACATTGACCAGTTTTCGTGCCAGCACGCCATAGCGGCTGTGTTGTGAGCCTAATCTGCCATGTTTTACAGTAACTTTTATATCGATTTCTGTATACATTACATGCATTTGGGCTAAGATAGTACAGAATCTATTTAGTTTATGTTTATTTGCCAAATTATGGAATCTACACCAGTTTCTGTTTAAATCGCAGAAATCGAGGCGTTTTACAGCAATTCTACAGAAGGTCGGAAAAGCTCAGAAAACCACTACAGAAGTCCAAGGTCAAAGCAGCAGAACAAGTCTGAGAGTCGAGGCTACTCGATCTCGAGTAGGCCTACTCGACCTAGACGAGCCTGTCCGAGCATCGCCTTGTCGAGCAGAGCCTGATCGAGAGAGCCAGACCAGCCAGCTCCGGGACCCTACTCGATCTCGACAAGCACTGGTCGAGGTCGACGAAGCCTAGCGCCACCACCCGGAGTCGACGAGGAGAAGCTGAGGATGACCAGGAGCACCCGCTGCCAGCGGAAGACTCGACTCGCTGCAGCGGATCACTCGCTGCCGCGGAAGAAGCAACTCGCTGCCAGCGGAAGAGCCAACTCGAGGAAGCCTGGTCGACCGAGCCATCCTACTCGAGATCGACTAGGGTTACTCGAGGTCGACGAGCGCCTGAGCCCTTGTCCGAGCCTTGCCGAGAAGACCAACCCGAGGAAGCCTGGTCGACCGAGCCATCCTACTCGAGATCGACTAGGGTTACTCGAGGTCGACGAGCCCAGGAGCCCAAGTCCGAGCCACATCGAGCATCAGCAAGCCGAGACGACGAACTCTACTCGAGGTCGACGAACCTTACTCGAGGTCGACTAGACCAGTGTCCAGAAGCTTCTCGACGTGGCCTGTCCGAGTAGACTTGGGATTCCTTAGGCGCGAAGGCGGAAGATTCTATCCAACTACATCAAGTTCTATCCAAGGAGACAAGATCTATCAACATCATGAAGACCTACCCTAATTAGTTTTATCTTTTCTTAGTTGATTTAATTCCATAAAACAATTTATTTATCCTTTCAAGTTTTAGATATAGATTTAGATATAGATAGATATCTTCTTTCCTAGAATAGCTAGGGAATGAAGGCTATAAATAAAGCCCTAGGGGCTCAGTTTTAACAATTCAATTTCAGAGAGAAGTAGTTAGTCCACCCACCTCTGGGGCTGGGGTGAGCCCAACGGTGGCCATGTGAGGCAATGCGATAAAGGTCAGATCTTTTGTGCGATTTATCTTCTTTCCCTATGAGCATGATTCTTTTGCGAGAGTTGAAGGTGATCCTTGTTTGTGTTATTGAAGCGAAAGTGATCTTAATGCAACTTGGATTAATTATGTGAAAAAGGGTTAGTAACAATTAGGATTTATGCGAGAGCCTCTATATGCCTATTTGTTAATGACGAAAGTTATTTGATGGAAAGCATGATCTTTTATGCCTTTATGTGTTGTTTTGCATGGTTATCGTTGTGGTGTTGAAACCCTGGCCTTGGAAGTCTTTTAATATATTGATTTATTTTCATCAAAAATCTGAGTTTTAGTTTCGATTCTGCAATTTATATTTTCTGTCTTTCTTGTCGAGGTCGAGTAGCCTTTGCTTTTGCTTTACTTTTCGTTTTTTTGCTTTGTCTTTGCTTTATTTCTTGCTTTGTTCTTTGCTTTTATTTTAGTTGCCCTTGCCGGGTTCATTTGTTGTTTCTTTCTGTTTCTGTCTTTCTGCTGCTTCTGTGAGAATCTACAGCTACCTAAGAACTGCTGACGTGCTTCCTCGTGGATTCGATCCTGACTTTTCTCTTACTACAACGGGAGGAAGTCTTGTATTTATTTGCTGAGACAGGGAAGTCAATCTGATCTATATTTTACATTTATTTCAATACTCGATTTACTCCTGCAACAACAAATTGGCGCCGTTGCCGGGGAAGCAACCAATCGCGCCTTAGGTAGTCAGTTCTCACTGTTTCTTTGAGTTAGTTTGCAGGTGTATGCGCCGTTCTGGTCAACCACCTGAGTTTGACACCTTAGATGATCCGGAACATGTCCTACACATCCATTCTAAACTGAAAAGAGCCATGGCGGCCGCAGAAACACCAGAACAGCTGATTCAGAGGCTTACAAGGGAACTAGCCGCCAAGGATACCGCTCTCGCCGCTGAGAGAGCAGGAAGGGAGCATGAAGCTGAGCGTGCGAGGCAGGCAGAAGCTAAGCTTGTGTTGCGTAGATGGGAACATTACGCTAAATCGCCCAAATCAACAATGACAAGTTGGTTCGACAATGTCCCCTTCTATGAGCCAGTCAACATCGACTACCTGGACTCGACATATACACATTCTGGAGGAACTGATCCAGAAACACTAGCTGAAATCATCTGTACCACAGAAACCCAAGTATGTCCTGCCTCT
Organism: Persicaria tinctoria; assembly: GCA_037127255.1. Taxonomy (NCBI): domain Eukaryota; kingdom Viridiplantae; phylum Streptophyta; class Magnoliopsida; order Caryophyllales; family Polygonaceae; genus Persicaria; species Persicaria tinctoria. The sequence goes on along the minus strand of JBANSL010000004.1, from coordinate 20,999,607 downwards.
ATTTCTATTTCACTATCTATCTTTGAAGAATCTTTGGAAGGATCCCAAGAAGAAGAAGAGCCACCAACGCAAAATCCGGACGTCGTTGCCCATGGTGCTTCAAAGTCACCTTTGCCTTATAAGGTGAAGGCTATTCCCGACGATTTTGAGCAACCGATGTTCATATTCAAGTATGGGGTCCTCACAAAGTGGCATGAAGTTCCGCATGATGAGGTGGAAATATCTCTTCCCACTCCACCGTTTTGCTGTGGTGGAGACGTGCAAACAAATCAACCAATGGAGCGGAAGAGGTATGATGATGAGGTATGCAAATTTCCTTTATATATTCCTTTATGCATGCCAGCTGGAGCCCAGGAAGATGGATGGAAGGAGCCATGGAGCATCCACTCAGGGAGGCTCAAGCTTCTTCACATGATGCCTCCGGATGACATCCCACGCTTCCCATCACCGGAGGAACCACAAGATCCACCTATACCTCCGGACAAAGATGAGCCAGGCTAAAGCTTAATGGAGAAAGTCGGCCTAGCGACTATAAAATCTAGAGCTTGTACATAGACTTTTTTTGGACTTTTTGGACTTTGTTTTGTTTGTTTTTGGTTTTGAACATTTTCTGTTTTTCTATTGTGGGTATATGTCTTCCATACTTTTCAGGTCCATGGATATAACCAAGCTATATTCATACTCAGGCCAGGAGGTGCTTCCATTCGAAATTTAGAGGCTCTGCACACCTGTCTTGTGAGTTTCTTTCTTTACCCTTACCTTTTTTTGATACAGTGAGGACACTGTAATGTTTAAGTATGGGGTGGGGGAAGAGCTTACTTTATGCATATTTGATTTATTTGACATTATTGGTGCTTTATTTCTTGGAATTGCTACATGGCTATTTTGGAATGCATTATTGATTTATGTGCTTATATGCATGTTTTCCAAAAATTTTGAGAAAAATGACCCCCATTGAATTTTTTGAATAATGGCATGGAAGCTTATATTGAACTCAACGATGCAAAATTAGATTCATTAGAGATATAGCATGAAATTGCCTAGTAAAGGGAAGTCACAATGAAGTGCATTATTTCTTGAAAACCATAAAAGGAGGTAAAATTTGAAGTTGCTTTTGACATATTGCATGATAAGATGATGGAGGACTTTATATTTCCATATAATGCTCATATTTTTATAATCCTAGCCTTACCCATGCTTATGCATCACAAAAGCCATAATATGCCTTATTTCAAATATTGCTCCACATGATCCAAATATTTTCCATTCTTTACCTTATCCGGGGATTATGTTGAGAATGATGTTACATTATGGAGAGGTTATATGGTTGTTGTGATTATTATCATTATTGGAGTTTGGAAGGAAATTGTTTGAAATATATAGAAAATTTAATGAGTGAAAGAAAATCCAATCACCTCAGGAGATAAAGGTAGATTGACCCTGCTCTCTAAGATAATAGTTTGGAAAGATGGGACACATTGTGAGGAGTCCGACGCACTAAGTATCCGGGGCCATTCATGACACCCATGTTTGCGACTCGCGAGAAGGCAGTGCTGAGGTCAGAGAGGTAAAAGCATTATTATTGAGAAAAGCAATATGAAAGGTGATGAATTATATGGAGAAAGAATGTGGTATGAAACTCAAGTTTGAAAGTACTCCATTTCCCCGGATCAAAAGCACCACATTGCCAAAAATTGCCCACCCTTTAGCCTTTTACCAATCTACTCCTTCATGAGCTTAAATTAAAGTCTTCTTGATTATCAATGCTTTGTCACTTATATTGTTTTTGCATAACCCTCCTTTTGTGAGTAGATATTGCTTTTACATAATTGCACATGCATGAATCTGTGACACTAGTACCTTTTCGAGGATGGTAATTGATTGCAGGGTTATATAAGAATGAATCTAAGATGTTGAGAGTTTTGAATTCTTCCCCTGAATGAGAAATAAAAGTATTGCTTGAGGACAAGCAAGCTTAAGTATGGGGTGTTTGTTGTGAGCCTAATCTGCCATGTTTTACAGTAACTTTTATATCGATTTCTGTATACATTACATGCATTTGGGCTAAGATAGTACAGAATCTATGTAGTTTATGTTTATTTGCCAAATTATGGAATCTACACCAGTTTCTGTTTAAATCGCAGAAATCGAGGCGTTTTACAGCAATTCTACAGAAGGTCGGAAAAGCTCAGAAAACCACTACAGAAGTCCAAGGTCAAAGCAGCGGAACAAGTCTGAGAGTCGAGGCTACTCGATCTCGAGTAGGCCTACTCGACCTAGACGAGCCTGTCCGAGCATCGCCTTGTCGAGCAGAGCCTGATCGAGAGAGCCAGACCAGCCAGCTCCGGGACCCTACTCGATCTCGACAAGCACTGGTCGAGGTCGACGATGCCTAGCGCCACCACCCGGAGTCGACGAGGAGAAGCTGACCGAGAAGCCGAGGACGAAGCTGAGGACGACCAGGAGCACCCGCTGCCAGCGGAAGACTCGACTCGCTGCAGCGGATCACTCGCTGCCGCGGAAGAAGCAACTCGCTGCCAGCGGAAGAGCCAACTCGAGGAAGCCTGGTCGACCGAGCCATCCTACTCGAGATCGACTAGGGTTACTCGAGGTCGACGAGCGCCTGAGCCCTTGTCCGAGCCTTGCCGAGAAGACCAACCCGAGGAAGCCTGGTCGACCGAGCCATCCTACTCGAGATCGACTAGGGTTACTCGAGGTCGACGAGCCCAGGAGCCCAAGTCCGAGCCACATCGAGCATCAGCAAGCCGAGACGACGAACTCTACTCGAGGTCGACGAACCTTACTCGAGGTCGACTAGACCAGTGTCCGGAAGCTTCTCGACGTGGCCTGTCCGAGTAGACTTGGGATTCCTTAGGCGCGAAGGCGGAAGATTCTATCCAACTACATCAAGTTCTATCCAAGGAGACAAGATCTATCAACATCATGAAGACCTACCCTAATTAGTTTTATCTTTTCTTAGTTGATTTAATTCCATAAAACAATTTATTTATCCTTTCAAGTTTTAGATATAGATTTAGATATAGATAGATATCTTCTTTCCTAGAATAGCTAGGGAATGAAGGCTATAAATAAAGCCCTAGGGGCTCAGTTTTAACAATTCAATTTCAGAGAGAAGTAGTTAGTTCCATTCAGAGATACAGTTTAGGGGTTCTAAGGTTTTTAAGGTTTTGGCTTACAACGAAAGTTGATTGCCAGGATTGTAAAAGGCTTTGAATATAGTTTATGCAAGTTTCTTCTTATACATCTATGTCTTTTATTGCAATGAGGCGTGAGTAGTCCACCCACTTCTGGGGCTGGGGTGAGCCCAACGGTGGCCATGTGAGGCAATGCGATAAAGGTCAGATCTTTTGTGCGATTTATCTTCTTTCCCTATGAGCATGATTCTTTTGCGAGAGTTGAAGGTGATCCTTGTTTGTGTTATTGAAGCGAAAGTGATCTTAATGCAACTTGGATTAATTATGTGAAAAAGGGTTAGTAACAATTAGGATTTATGTGAGAGCCTCTATATGCCTATTTGTTAATGACGAAAGTTATTTGATGGAAAGCATGATCTTTTATGCCTTTATGTGTTGTTTTGCATGGTTATCGTTGTGGTGTTGAAACCCTGGCCTTGGAAGTCTTTTAATATATTGATTTATTTTCATCAAAAATCTGAGTTTTAGTTTCGATTCTGCAATTTATATTTTCTGTCTTTCTTGTCGAGGTCGAGTAGCCTTTGCTTTTGCTTTACTTTTCGTTTTTTTGCTTTGTCTTTGCTTTATTTCTTGCTTTGTTCTTTGCTTTTATTTTAGTTGCCCTTGCCGGGTTCATTTGTTGTTTCTTTCTGTTTCTGTCTTTCTGCTGCTTCTGTGAGAATCTACAGCTACCTAAGAACTGCTAACGTGCTTCCTCGTGGATTCGATCCTGACTTTTCTCTTACTACAACGGGAGGAAGTCTTGTATTTATTTGCTGAGACAGGGAAGTCAATCTGATCTATATTTTACATTTATTTCAATACTCGATTTACACCTGCAACAACAGGCTGCAAGGTATCGAGGTAGCAATTTCTTCTCTCTCGTGAATGACTGCTACAAAGTCGCAGCATGGAAGGCGTGTTACGAGAATGTGCTATATCCGGTTCCTCCAAGAGAAGAGTGGTGAATCCCCCCAGCCATGTCCAGCGCGGTGTGTCTCCCCCCGGACATGAAGTGACGCCCTGGTCGCCCTAAGACTTGTCGATACCCATCTCGGGGAGAATTTAGCCGTTCCAAGCGCCGTCGTTCTTAGATGTGTTCCTCCATTGGTGGTCCAACGCCTTACCTCAGCAGTTGGGTAGTCTTTTGCATTTGCCGTATCGGGTCAGTGGTTGGAACATTCTCTGTCTATGTTATTTTTTGAACGAGCAACCTATTTGTTAGTGTAATTAAGTTGTTTGTGCATATGACAAACTGTAAGTAGGCTGCTGTACTTTTGGGAAGGGTTTCCACATTACAGTTAAGTGGTGAAGAACTTTGTAGTACTTTTGGGGATGGTTTCAGAACAAAAACCATGTCACCCTATTTGTATTCCCGTGTCAGGTAGAAGGGGTTATCATGTCACAACTTTCAATTTCATGGTAGACATCTCGGTGGTTGAAGCTATGATATTGAATTCAACAATGCATTGGCACTTATTTGACAACATGTTTACAGTCCTGAGTGGTTGTGGTAGTGGTGTTAGGAATTCACCCTTGTTAACATATTGAAATCACCTTCATGACAATGTTGAAGGGGTTATTATGTAAGGTGACACGGGATTGTACGTTGGGTGACACGGGTGATTTCTGACAACTTATAACCAAAGTTTCGACAATAATAACTTAGTCAACCAGTGGTCAAAGATAGACCAAATTTTGCCAATACTTGCATAAATAGCACAATGGGGGATAATTTGGATAAATTGACCCTTTCCCATTTTGGTCAAAAAGGTTGCCCGTAGCTCAAAACAAAAAGAAAACAAAAAGAAAACAACAAAGAATAAGTTGACACGCGTCCCGGATATCACCCCACACTCTGTTTCTGTATTCATCGGGACTCCATCTCTAAATTTCCATAACTCAAAACCGTTCGAAAGGGGGAGGAAGAAGAGACGTCGGTGACGAGGAACAACGGGTCGAAGAAGAGACTGCCGGGGACTGTCGGATAAGAGAAGAACGCCGCCAGGAAACTCAGAAGGTACGCCCCCTATCTCTGTTGTCCGTTATCTTCAAATCTGGGGTTCGGGGTGGGTGGATGGAACAACATACTATGGTGGTAAGGGATTGAACGTTAAGGAGGGCGGTTTTGTCGATGGTGGAGGTGGTTGCGAATGAAGGACAAGGAGCCGGGTTTTGGGGATTGGAAAACCCGCGGTTAGGGTTTAGTAAGCCCGAAGAGGATGGCTACGGTGGGGGTCGAAATAGGGAATGGGGTAGATTAGGGGTTTGATTGGGAATGGGGACGATTCGAGGTTCCATTATTTTGAAATTCAGATTTGAGGAGTTGATGTGGAATGTATGTCGTCATTGGTTTAAGAACGTTCTGACATTTGTGACATGGGTTTCCAAATTGAGTGACATGGATTTACAAATCTAGTGACTTTGACTATAAACTTTCTCGATAACTTATGGTTGCTCTTAAACTACAGGAAACAAATGGCTCGGACAAAGTTTACACAACCACAGAATCAGCGCTTCCGCGCACGGGTAAACGAAGGGTCGAGTGTGGCGATGCTTGCCAACATCGCCAACTACGTCGAGGAGACGGACGCCGCTAGGGATCTCGTGGGGAAGACACTCGAGAAGATTATGGATACCTTGGAGAAGATGGATGATAGGGTACTTCAGTCTTTCACATTATTCACTCTCATATTCTTCTTAAGTTCAGTGACTACGGTAAATAGAATAATGACATGGGACATACAGTATGTGACAGTGACACGGGATATAAAACTGTTGGAGGAGATGGTGGATTTATTGTAACAACTTCTTGTGTGCAGATAAAAGTGTTGGAGGAGAAGGTCCATGAAATGCGGGATGGAAAATTGATTGGAAGAGGCAAGGAACAAAGAGTAAGGGATAGTGAAAAGGAGTTTGTACATGTTGGAATCCATCTAAGTTGTAGATCGGTTTTGCAGGTTGTTGATGTTGATGTACCAAAGGGGGCTCGTACTGAAGTTGTGGAGCAGCCCCGACAAGTTGCTAAGGTACGCTCCTTGTGGCCCGTGCCATTCATCAGTTATGTTTTCAATTGTGGCATGGGGATGTTAGCTAGGAGACATGGGTCATTTTGTTATGTGACATGGGAAATGTGTGTTTGAATTCAGAGGTTGTTCGTCGACCAGGAATGTGAGAGCAAGGCGTGGAAGATTACGAAACCGCGGGCCTCTAAAGGGAAGGACGCCATCGTTCCCGGTGAAGCCGTTGCCATGGGACTAGTTTTTGCGGCCGACTATGAGGCCCTACAGGGGTGGCTCGCAAGGTAACCCATCGTGTCATTTCAGTCTTCATTATACGGCACAATTACCCTTTCATTGATTCCACTCCATTGTACGGTCCAGTGCCGACGGTGAGAACCTGTCAACGGCTTGCGGCAAGGACCTGTCGAAGGAGTTTTTTTACCACCCTCCAGACGCCCCGCTATTGGATCAACTCAGAGGTATATTGTATTTCTCACATTTTATTATGATTGCCCTTGTATACGCATTTGGGTAGCTGTTGGACTATGTTGTGGGTTGTCATGGGGGTTAACTTGATGCAGGACTTCGAGCAGTCATGCTACCTGCTACGGAAACAAAGCGCGGAGAGGGGTTACGAAAATGGGCGTCGAGTCATTGTGTTGGACTCCTACTTCTCCAGCTTTCTGGAGAGAGAGTGAAAGGAGTACAACTCAGACGTCGGGGGGTATGAGGCGAGTGGCATACTCCTCTCATACTTCGACGGGCGGGCCCCGGTGCCCATGGCCCGGCCGTGGGCAGGCGGGGACCTCGTCCTCCTACCCCTCAACCTGAGGGGAAGACATTGGGTTGCCGTTGCTCTTGATCTGAATGAGTGGCAGTTGAAGCTGTATGACTGCGATGTGCAATGCGTGAGAGACGCCGAACTCTCACCCCTGCTGATGCACGTTACCCACCTCCTCCCCATCATCATGGATGCACACGCTGAGTTGATGGTGAAGTATGCATCGAAGCTGCCAGGCCCGTTTCGCATAATCCGCGACAAGCGCGTTCCGCAAAACAAGCTCAGGTATGATTGGTGCGACCCTTGTATTTCATTTAACTTGATGATATCTCCGCCTCTGTTTTGACAAAATCTCCGTCATTGCAGTGGTGACTGTGGCCCTTACACGATCAGATTCATGGAGCTCCTCATGGAGACCGATCCCCCATTCGATGGGCTGGACGACACGTTTATTGGGCCGTACAGACAGATGCTAGCGGCTGCCATCTTCAATGGTCGGCTCGGTGGACGCATAATCTGATCGTAGTTTGGGTGTAGGTATGGAAGTGATTTGTTGTCTTTTTGTTGTGAACAACGTTGGTTTTAGTCTTGTCCTTTGGTTGTTTGGATACATTTACTTTTGGAAACGGGTTACACTCTAGTGGTAAGTGGTAAAGAACATCGCAATACTTTTGTGGATGGATTCTGTAAACAGCCCATGTCACCCTCTTTGTATTACCGTGTCAGGTTGAAGGGGTTATCATGTCACTGGTTTTAATTTCATTATGGAATTGATTTGTTATATTTTGTTGTGAACAACGTTGGTTTCAGTCTTGTCCTTTGGTTGTTTGGATACATTTACTTTTGGAAACGGGTTACACTCTACTAGTAAGTGGTAAAGAACATCGCAGTACTTTTGTGAATGGATTCTGTAAAAAAAACTATGTCACCCTCTTTGTATTACCGTGTCAGGTTGAAGGGTTTATCATGTCACTAGTTTTAATTTCATGTGTATCAATCCGGAGGTGACACTTAGTTTCAGGTCATGTTTAAATCTTGTGAGTGTTTGTCCTACTCGTGTAGATTGTGTCACCTTATTCTCCTTTGTGACACGAGAATTATGTAAGTTGACACGAGATTCCAAATGTTCTGACACGGGTGATTACGAAACAACTTATAACCAAAGTCTACAACACATAACCACCGAGTGGAGATACAGAAATCGAAACACTTAGTTTTCGTTCGGCAACACTTGTGGTTGACTATTCACGCACGATTTTGTATAATGAAAAAAATATATTGAAAATAATATTTTGTAAAATTTTGTTGTAACAAGTTCGTACTTGCTAATCATAGCTACGAAATTGTATTTAAAGATAAATACAAAACTAGATATTTTATTTTATATTGTTTTATCTCCTAAAGTAATCGTGCGTGAATAGTAAAGTGACAAGTTTTTCGGAACGGAGGTAGTACTTCATAGCATCGTACAAAAATACCAACCTTGTGACCATATTGAATTGTATAATTGTGCAACTTGACCTATATTTCGAGTTCAATTCTACCAAAAAATATATAGTTTCTCAATTCTACCATAAACATTTTAGTTTCTCAATTCTACCAAAAACGATATAGTATCTCATTTGATCAATTTTTTATGAGCTCCCAATTTATCATATTTGGATACAGTAACAATAATATCATTATATGTTATAATAACACATTAGATATAGTATCAAAATTAACCAAACTTAATAGACCGAACACATGTGCAAATTTTTATTCCACCATATTTCGTGTAATCCCCTGAAGCATACCCTCGACTAACCCACACTCAATTGTGCACGTGCATTCCTGACAAGAAAGACCATCATCTTTATCTTCAGCAAGGAGCTGAAAATTTTTCCAGGGGTTTGATCTTCTACAACTCCGAATTGCTATTCCATTGGTGATATTTGTGCATGTGTTCCGCTTCCATTTGAAGGAAGGTCTTCGAGCAATTACGAGAATATCATTAAATAGATCAGCAACTCTCCGGCGACAGGATATTATTTTATAGCCCAACTTATGTTTCACACTATTAAGTAATGCAAATCCTTTGGGTTTGAGCTCTTCGGATCCGCAATAATACATAGCTATGCCACAAACATAGCTTGCCACGTCGTGTCCCAACTCCGACGCCTTTACAAGATCTTGAATGCCTGCATCGTGATCGCAATTTGTGAAGAATTTAACCTGCATTTTGAAATGAAGCTATGAGGAACTATGATAAAGCATACACCGAACCAATGATCCAGAATCAACGTCTTACCATTCCTTGCTGAAAGATTGCCTCCGGGTTTCCCGCGTTGACGTATTGATTTAAAAATCTTTTGGCATGACTATCGTTTCTCGATGCGACTACAACCGAAATTCCCCAGTCATCCTGGTACTCAATTGCCATCTTCGCAAGCACATAATTGTGTTTTCCAACCAAATCAAAAGTTTTCCAACTGCATCACAATTAAGTGAATCAAAATTTTTTCGAATACATAAATTAAAGAAATCAAAAGTGGAGGCAATACCTTAACCGTAATCTGAAGACATCTTCTATAGATTGAATTGCTAATCGACCGACAATATCCAATAGGATATCGAATGGTAGTGTTAGAAGCGGCAATGCCTCTTCTGTCCTTGCCCTAACGTTCCTTCCTTGATCCATTGAAACTATCTTAATTTCGGTTGTAGTTGGTAAGGGAGGATGATGCAATTGAAGAGAATGAGATGATGCAATTCAAGGGAGAATGGGTTGGCTATAACAATGCAATGGAGAACGTAACTGCCATCGGAAGAGGAATAGACGAGGCGTGTGCAATGTAATTCAGCGGAAGAGACGTGTGCAAGTGCAATGTACTTGAAACGCAATGGATGTGGATGTGGAAGTGGAAGAGGAAGCGAAAGAGATTTTCAATCTGAAATAACTGTCGTGGTTTTAATCTCAATCTATTAATTAATCTTTTTCTTAATTTATCTATTTCTTCAATTTATTGTCGGTTAGAATCTTGATATGTGATATTCTTAACAAATATATTATATGTATAACGGATTAACCCTATACAACACTTACTAACCCTTGTTTTAAAAAAATAACGGATTAAAGTTTGAAATTCAACCCTTTATTCAACAAAATAACGGATTAAGTATTCAGGGTTTTGTATCAATTAATTATTTGATAAAATTTTATAACGGATGAAAGTGTAAAATTTAACCCTTTACTCAAAAAATTAACGGATTAAGTATTCAGGGTTTTGTATCAATTTATTATTTGATAAAAAAATTTAACGCTTTAAAATAAATTTTATAATGCATATAGAGAGTAAAACATTACCGCATGAAATTAAGTACAAAAGTTAAATCCATACATGTATTTTGCATGGGAAAGTAGTTAGGGTTTGTAATATGTTAAAATATGGTGTGTTAAATTTTATAACTTTTAAAAATATATTTTACCACCATAAAATCAATATATGTGAGTGCAATATAGAGAGTAAAAAATTACCGCATACAAGCACCCTTATTTATAATTAAAAACTTAGTTGTCGTTCGGGAAATATTGTCGTTCCCTATTCAAGCACCCTTATTTATAATTTAAAAAACTAAATAAAATATACGTTTTCATAAAATTTTGTAACAAGTTTGTACTTGATAATAATAGCTACGAAATTGTTTTTACAAATAAATATGAAAGTAGATATTTTGTATAGTTTTTTCTCTAAAAATAAGCGTGCGTGAATATTCAACTGACAAGTTTTCCGGAACGGAGGTAGTACTTCATAGCAACGTACAAAACTACCAACCTTGTTACCATATTCAAATGTATATTAGTGCAAATTGACCTATATTTAATGTTGAAGGTAGGGCTGTTACATGAACTGAACAGCTCGGGATCGGCTCGGGATCGGCTCGAAGAAGCTCGACACGAGCTCGTTCACTTATTTAAAAACCCGAGCTTGAACAAAATTTTAAGCTCGGTTGAAAGCTCGGCTCGTTCAAATAAAGCTCGAATAGCTCGAATTATATGGAATTTCTAAAATTTCCTTTAACTGAACATGTTAGAACCAAGTATAACTACTTAAAGCTCGAAAAAAGCTCGGGTCGAGCTCGTTCATTTCTTAAAGAAGCCGAGCTTGAGCAAAATAAATAACTCGTTTAAAAATTAGGCTCGGCTCGAGCTCGAGCTCATATAAAAAACGAACAAGCTTGAAGATACCAGGCTCGACTCGTTCGGCTCGAATAACACCCCTAGTTGAAGGGGTTATTATGTTACTTGACACGGGATTCGAAATTTGGTGACCCTCACCAAACCACCCCCCCCCCCGATGGAGCCCCTCTCTCATCATAAATACCACTCCATCGGTCATTTCACTTCCACTCTTCTCTTGCAAGCCACAAAAAAAATCGGGAAGAAGAAGCGACGCCATCGTGTTTGGTTCACCAGTGGTGCTCATCCTCATCCAAAAGAATTCAATTCCAAGTAAGTACAACCCCGACTGCCATATGTGTTGAAAAAAAATGTTTGTATTTTAGGGTTTTCGTCGATTAGAAGTTTGTGTTGAATGAAATCTGTGTTGTTACTAGGGTTTTCGATATAGAGTACTAATTGACGACATCCAAAGCTTTCTGATTAGGGGCTACGGTTTATGCCTGTGTATGCTGCAGATTTTGGGTGAATATGTCAATGGCTCACTGTTTAATGGTTTGTGCCTTGTGTAGTGAAAATGTCCATTTGTCTCTTATCTTGCATGTGCTTAGTACATACTTAAGTTGAGTAGTTTCTTGGAGTTCGTATATGTGTTTATTGGTTTACGCTTCATATATGCAATTAGTTTGTGGAATTTGCTGAATTGGGGCTGAGAAAGCAGCCAGTCAAGTATATATACTTGGTGACACGGGATTACAACTTTGGTGACACGGGTGATTTCTAACCACCTATTTGTAATTGGTCTTTGCTTGCACATAATTCTCTCCTTATCAAAATTATAAGGTTCTTACAGTAATTTAGCTTATATATTGCATTGTCCTTTAGTTTTTTGGTGACATATCATCTCCCTCTCCCATTCATCTTCTTCATATATATGTACGTGTTAGGCTTGAAAAAAAAAAGCACATTTAGCATCCTTTCTGTGTGAATCTAAAGTATAAATATGATTAAGCCTATGAAAGTTGCAACCTTTCTCTTTGTCTGTGAAGGTTCTTAGTAGGATGTCTGCCAAGTATATATAATTGGTGATAGGGGATTCAAATTTTGGTGACACGGGATTGCAAAGTTGGTGACACGGGTGATTTCTTACATTTGTTATATAACTTTGTCAAAACTTTAATTCATTGATATGAGTTTCATATTCACACTTGTATTTACCATTTCCAACTTTGCTTGCACATAGATCTCTCCTTCTCAACATTCTAAGGTCCGGACATTATTTTACCTTATATTTGACATTCTCCTTTACTTGTTTGGTCACATATCATCTCACTCTCCTATTCATCTTTTTCACACATATGTACTTGTCTCCAATATAAAACATGCTTACATATTTTTCATATGTAAGTATGCTCTTGTGTTTGGTTTTCTTCTGCCATCTGACGTTTATTTTCCCTTGTACTGGTAGGAATAATGTGGCCGTACTCAGACATCGACATTGACACAGACTCCGACAGCGATCGGAGCTACCAGAGTGGTGACGACCGGAGGTACTTCTGGCTCCGTTCAGACTACGACTACGGGAGGAGCCGTCGTGACCGTCGTGATGAGGACGACGATGATGATCAGTCAGAGACAAGAGACCCCGACCAGGTGGCTGAGGACAACGTGCTATGGGACTTGGCCGCCGAAGAGCTCACCGACCTTCGCCAGCGAGTTCAGTCGCTGCTCAACCGGGATGCTGCCCGGGAGGGAGTTATGGCCGCACAGCGCACTCAACTTGAGGCTGCCCACACGCATGTCCAGACAACCACTCTTCAGCTGCAGGCCACCCAGTACACCCTGGAGGCCACAACTACTGAGTTGGAGCTCACCCAGAGCTCGCTGCAGGCCACAATTGATGAGAACTTGGTCCTCGCCAACAAGCTGGTGAGGAGCGAGGCTAGCAACAAGCACCTGGCGCAGCGGTTGGTCGAGGTGGGCTCCTTCCTCTGTGGGCAGTGGGTCGGGCACGCTAGCGAGCAGCTCCGCACCCGACAACTCACCCGCTGGAACAGGTTGATGGGGTGGATTCTCGTCCTGATGATGGGAGTTATGGTGCGTCTGTTCACCAGGGCTTAGGAGCTTCGAAGCTAGTTCTCTTTGTTTTTTGCCAAAACTTGTGATGTTCTTGTAGTAGTTGCAAAATACTGATGTGATCCCAAACAGCTGTGGTTTTTTGGACTCCGCCACAACTCCGTATGTGGCGGATGGCCCCCATTTGTTGCAGTTAGGGGCCTATGTAAGGGTAGTTAGAAACAATGTCTCACCGACGCTCGGTTAGTTGTCGTTTTTTGGAAAGCCGAGTGTGGTTGCACCGTTATGAATGGTGCCTATATTATCGGATATGGTATGTATAGGGCAATGTCCCTCCTATATTATGCATGTCTATTACATTTCCACTTGTTGGTGTTATGCATGTGTATTACATTCAATCATCCATGACAAAATCTAAAATTATGTGGTTCCTATGATAGGGCCTTGTAACAATTCGTATATGAACCTATCAACACATAAACAAGGTTAGAAAATCACCCTACTCACCATCAGTGACACGGATAATCACGTCAGGTGACACGGGATTGCAAGTTTGGTGACACGGGATATTTCCTTACCACTTATAATATGGCTTTCAACCGAGTACGTTGGTTGCCACATTACATTCAATCATCCATGACAAAATCTAAAATTATGTGGTTCCTATGATAGGGCCTTGTAACAATTCGTATATGAACCTATCAACACATAAACAAGGTTAGAAAATCACCCTACTCACCATCAGTGACATGGATAATCACGTCAGGTGACACGGGATTGCAAGTTTGGTGACACGGGATATTTCCTTACCACTTATAATATGGCTTTCAACCGAGTACGTTGGTTGCCACATTACATTCAATCATCCATGACAAAATGTAAATTTATGTGGTTCCTATGATAGGGCCTTGTCACAATTCGTATATGAACATATCAACACTTACACAAGGTTAGAAAATCACCCTACTCACTATCAGTGACACGGATAATCACGTCAGGTGACACGGGATTGCAAGTTTGGTGACACGGGATATTTCTGAAGTAATTATAACCAATGTTTGCACCATGCCAACATGGTCACTCACTGCTTACAAATTATCATACAAATAATGTAACAGTCAACAACACATAACCACTCACCGAAGATAAAGAATGCAAAACAGTTCATACCATCGTACTAAAATACCAACCTAGTGAACTACCGTCCACAACTAAATGTGAGAACCAGGAACCATGTTCATAAATATCCAACACAATAAAAACGATGTTGATAAGAAGCTTATACCGTAACATAAAATTTCATAACACTGGCCAATGGTGATCACAACTGAGATCATAACCGTGTACCATTGAAGATGCGAACAGCGAGCATGTGCATGTACGCCCCGATGAATACGTCGTCAAGACCGTCGTACCTGGGGGCGTCCTTCGTGAGGAGTTGCATGAACCTGATCGTGTATGGTCCGCAGTCTCCACTGCAATAGAGAATCGCTGGAGTCATATTCATTATAGCCGGATGCAACTATGAGACGAAGATATATTTAAGTGTTGGACAAAAATTACCTCTACTTGTTTTGCGGAATCCTTTTCTCGCGACTAAGGGCGAACGACTTTGGCAGCTTGTCGACGTAGGTGGCCATCAACGCGGGGTGGGCATTCATCAGTACCGGGATAATGTGGGTGATGCAGCTTAAGTGTGCCGGCAGATGGCGGTCCCTCACGATGTAGACGTCGGAATCATAAAGCCTTACCTGCCACCCGACCAGATCGATCGCTACGGCGATCCAGTGAACATTGTCCACGTTCAAAGGTAGGAGGATGAGTTCCGCCCCTTCCCACGACCGGCCTATCGTCGCCGGGGACCGCCTGTCGAAGTAGCCAAGCAGCTTCTCGTCGGCTTGGTAGCTACCCGCATTGCTCTTGTATTTGCCCCACTCGGTCTGCAGATACCGACCGAAATATGTGTCCACAACAACAACTCGACCGCCAATGTCGCCGGCCCTCTCCGTTACCCCTTTCCGAAGAAGAAAGCATGCTTGTTCCATGTGCTGCATCGATTACAACCCTAGTCAAAATCCAAAACTATTTCACTACCTTTTACAGTACATACCGTGTCATTCACTAGACAAAGATATTCACTTAGGGGGGTTTCGTACCTCAGAGTTTAGCCAAACTGTGGGCGTTTTTAGTGCGGTGAAGAACTCCTTACTCACCGTCGTGCCGTATGCAGTCTTCCAGGTGTCCTCATCCCCGCTGCACAACCACAACCACAATGTTAGGGGATTGGAGTCATCTATCCAATAACTTGGGTACGTCTGCTGATGAGTGTCACCTATCCATCCAGCGGATGAACCCATCGTTGTCTGACACGGAAACAAGACCCAGCTTAATCGCGGTCGCGCCTTCGACAATGTTCTTCCCTTTTCGGCCCCGCGTTTTCTTCTGAGGTGGGGACTTCACTTCTCCTTCACCTCCTGGACCTCTCTTACTCTTCCTGCCTCGAACGGGCTCCGCTCTTGCAGCCTCTGGGATCTGCCAATTGGTTAGACAGTTTCAACGGTGAAGGAACAAATGTTTTGACCCCCGTGTCACCCCTATATGTACTCGTGTCGGCTAGCACTGATACACTTTTCACTTACGTACTACTATAAATTAAAATGACAATGTCAAGAAACAAGCATTTTACCTTCTTCTCATCCTGTCCTTCCGGCGTTGGTTGGTCGTTCACTGTAGGTGGTACCTCCGTTGAACCGACTTTAACGCTTTTGTCCTCAGCATCCCTATGGTTCCCGACTTTCTCTCCACTGACTTCTCCCCCAGTTCCTCCGACGGTCTCGTCTTTGACCGCCTCTGAGATCTGGCAATTGGTTACGGTTATTTCAACTGTGATTCAGATAATATATTTGTTCCCTTGTCACTTTCCATATTAATACGTGTCGCTTCACTTGAACAACCATGTGAGTTGTGTACAAAATATTGACATATTATAAATTGTTGATTCTATTACCCCTTCACCGTGGATTTAGAAAATACCATGTCAAGTAACAACCAATTTACCTCCTCTTCTCCTTCTGGTGGCGGGTCTTCCACCTGAGTTTGTCCCTCTGTCCCCCCGTTCTTTTGGTCGTTATCATCTCCACGGATATCGCCCATTGGTTTCTGCTCACCTCCTGCATTCGACTGGCCATCTCGCATCCCATTCACAACACCTTCCAACACCTTCATCTGATACACAAAGTACATCAATGAGGGGTGGTTAGCCAATGTTATTCGGCATTGGGAGATAAGTAACCCGTGTCACCTTTGACAATTACCCGTGTCACATATAAATTATACCTCTATCACAATTGCCAGAAACGTTAAATGTACCTTGTCATCCATGCTCCGCATCCATGTTGACATGGTTCCCAGCCTCTCCAAGATCAGTTCTACTATCTTCCCCAACTTATCCTCCCAGGATTCCCTTGTCCCATCTCGTTGCTCCGAACTCGGGCCGGACTTGGCAGAGCCTTCACCGTTATAACTCGGAGCCAACGCAGCCTCAATGTCATCAAAGTAGAGGTCAGGCTCCTCATGCTGGTAGAAGCACCCGAGCATCAATTCATACTCGCCGGCCTTCGGTACTAGTATCGGGTTGTCTTCGACCTTGATTCTATCCGATTTTTCAGGGTCCATGCAGGACTGGATCGTCTCATACATTAGATTGTCGTCATCGGCTGTCCACCTCAGCATGCGAGGCAACGCCGTGGTCGACACCCGGTTCGCAAACGCCTCCCCAATCCCCGGGACAGCTTCGTACAACCAAATCTAAAACAACCACACGTCACTCGAGTGAGTCCATCAATTGCGCGTAATATTTCAAGCATAACTTCGGTCAAGTAGCTTACCTGGAACGCATACGGAAAACCCATAAGCCCATATCCATATCGATCGTCCTTGTCGTTCGCCTTCGGCTTCAAGTCAGCGACACGACGTTCTATGACGCCCGACAGGGACTCGTGGGTGGCCTCGTACACAATCCTGCCCCAGGGGTAATCCAGAAATCAATCAACGTTCTCCACAAGCTTCACAATCCACCCTCGTATGGCTTTCCTGGGTTCTCCCCCCAGCAGAACTCCTTCGACGATGAGGAGGAGAGCGATCTTAAAACGTCTTCTCGCACTCGGCTCCTTCAAGATGGAGTTCTTAAAGGCGTTCTCCAGCTCACCCACCTTCATGTTGTCCGTTCCGAATAAGTCCTTGAGAGCCTTCTTTGTCTTCTTGTCATCCTCCGTCTCTGTGTCTTCCCCACGAACTCGACCACACCGCAGCCCAGTCACGAGTGCAAACTCCTTGATAGAGAATCGCCGCAGCTTGCCTTGAAGCATGTACCAAGTCTTCCACTTCTTTTCTGTCACAAGCTGCCTTTGTAACACGTAATGTAGTAGTTGCGACGAGAATTGACCCCGGTTTGCCATTTGCACAATACCCCCAAATTGGCTTCGCATCAGCTTCTCCCAATCGACGGGGTCGACCCAGGCATTAACAGGGGCTGGAGTTGGCGTTTCGTCGCCATGTGGACGTCGCAGTCATACACCCTTACCTCCCACTCCTTAAGATCGATGGCAAGGGCAACCCAGTGTTTGTTCCTGACGTTGAAGGGGAGGAGGATGAGGTCCGCACCTGACCACGCTCGTCCCAACGGCTTCGGCGACCCCCCATTTAAGTACGCCATCAATGCATCACTAGGCTCGTACGCTTCGGGGGTGGCGCTGTACTCCTTCCATTCCCGAGGTAGATCAATTCCCGCAAAGCACGTATCGACTACGATGGCTCCACTGGCCATGTCACCCGTTCTGTCTGCGACCGCTTTGCGCAGAAGGTAGCAGCACTCCTCCATCTTCTGCATGAAGTGAACCGCAATTACAATCCTAAATCCTGACACGGGAAATTTTAAAGGTGATAAGTGTTCATACCACAGTTCCAAACCAATCTTGGGGTTTCTTCAGACGGTTGAGTAACTCCTTCGTCATATCCACACCGCAGGGTGACGTGCGCACCTCCGCGTCCCCACTGTACATTAAGTTTCTGTCAGGTATTGTGGACGTTCAACTATCTACCTTCGTCGTCTATTCGAGTGTAATACACATAACCTACGTACCTTTCCAACCAACTTGTCATGGCATCGTTGGCCGTCGCTGACACCATTCCTAGCTGAACAGCATCCACTTCACTTCCCTTCTCAACAGCACCTCCTAACTGCAAATGAAATCAAAATTGAATTATGCCTCAAACTTTCCAGTGTCACTTAACATAACAAATCATGTCACACAGCTACAATCTTCCTGTCACATTTTTCCAGTGTCGCTGAAAATAACAAATCTTGTGATGTTTACCAACAACTAACCTTACCACCTTGTCCACCTTCACCGGCTTTAGCCGCAATTGACTCTATCAACTCATCAAGTTCGACCTGTAAAATATATATATTAACATTTGATATTGAATCCCCGATTTCAAACAGGACTAAACATCGAAACTCTTGTCACGCAAAAATAAACTTACAAACTCATCCCGTTTTTTCTCATCTCCACTTTGTTCTTTATCGGTTGCTTCTTGCCAGGCCGTCCCCTTACATTGACCATCCCGCAGCTCAGTCACGGCCACCTCCAATAATTTCAGTTGCATGTGATCAAATTATTACTTCATATTACCATAAGGTGAGAATATTCAACACAATTCACCCTTCATACCACATTCGTTCATTATCTACATTACGTGTCACTTGTCCAATTTCACGTGTCAGGAGTCGATTTACCCTAGTTCACAGTTATCCCGAGTCTCCACAGAACGAATAATTGGGAAGTTATTGCGTACCTTTTCATCCATCTTCTCCATCCCTGTTGACATTGTCTGAAGCTTGTCCATAATTTGTTCCAAAGTCTTGGCCACGTCCCCCACCCAGCCATCCTTCTCATTGCCTCCTCTTCCCGTCCTTGGGGACCTCCCACCAGGGGCTTCGAAATGTGTCAGGAAGGGTGCAACTAGGTCGTCGAAAAAGGGGTCGGACTTCTCATCATCGTACACACAGCCATCCATCAGCTCCAGCTCAGCCTCCTCTGGTATGAGTATTGGGTTATCATCAATCTCTATGGCCTCCTCTCCCTCAGCTTCGGTGCGGCTGGCTATATCCTTATAAGCGAGGTTCTCGTCGTTGAGGGCCCATCTCATGCAATGAGGGAATGCCGTCGTCGACACCTTCGTCGCAAACTGGACCCCCCATTTTGGCATGGATTCCAGCAACCAAATCTGCACCGTATCCCCACTCAAACTAATACATTTTCAGCATATGAATTACAAATTGATCATGGGTGTGGTCGAGAAGGTTACCTGAAAGGATACCGGATAACCCATCAGGCCATAACCATTGCGCTTCTTTCGATCTTCTGCCTTAATCTCAGCCTCCCGGTGCTTTACGGCGCCGTTCAGCGACACGTGTGTTGCAGCATAGATGACCCTCCCCCATGGGAATGCCAAAAACCTATCGACATTCTCCACCAACCGGACGATCTAGCTCCTCAGCCCCTTCCTCTGCTCCTCCCCTAACAAAACGCCCTCCACAATGTACAGAAGCACTAGCTTGAATTGTCTTCGCGGGCTCCGCAACACCATTATTGAGTTCTTCAGCTCGGTCTCGAGGTCACCAACCGTCATCTTCTCGTTTCCAAAAAACTCCTTGATAGCTTTCTCGTCGTCCTCCATGTCACTAGTTGCTGGTTGACTGCACCGCAGCCCGGTTACTAAGGCAAACTCCTTGAGGGAGAACCTCCTGAGCTTCCCCTTAATCCGGTACCACGTCTCCCACTCCTTTTCGCTTGCTAGTTGTCGCTGGAGTGCATAATGCACCATTTGTGAAGAAAATTTCACAGTGTGCGCCAGCTGCACAACCCCACCAAGCTAGGAGTCAAGCAGCTTCTGCC
This sequence comes from Persicaria tinctoria, assembly GCA_037127255.1. Taxonomy (NCBI): domain Eukaryota; kingdom Viridiplantae; phylum Streptophyta; class Magnoliopsida; order Caryophyllales; family Polygonaceae; genus Persicaria; species Persicaria tinctoria. The sequence continues at coordinate 20,979,436 of JBANSL010000004.1, read as the reverse complement.
AGTCCCTAGGGTCAACATAATCGTCAATGTTGTTCAGCATTGACAGTCTTGAGCCCTGGTTGACCCGGGCCCGGAAGTGCCTAGCTTCGGGGACTAGGTAGTCAGGCTCTTTGTTCTTCGCGCTCACATTCTTCGTCCTCACCATTTCTCTCCTGCAATTTCCATCACACGAACAAAGTCAGCTTCTACCATTTATATTCGTCTCCCTCTGTCACCTAACAGACTAACCCGTGTCACTCTACCCTTGTCACTCAGTGTGAAACCCATGTCACTCATTATGAATCGGAAGCCTATTATAACCAATACCTGAAACCTCCTTCAATAGGACACCTACGACATCCACATATCCCAATTTCCACAGCTCGTCAATTCTCGTTTTCCGCCTACCACAATACATTTACAAACCATTCTCTCCAAATTGGAAACCCTTGTCACCCAATGTCAAACCCCTGTCACCCAATTCGAACCTCAAACCACGAATTTCCCCTATCCATAGTTCCCCGACCGTTGCCCTAACCCATTCCGAAAACCACTGTCACCCAATTGGAAACCCTAACCACCGATTTCCCCTTTCCATACCCAAAAACCACCCATGCCACCACCACCCACCATTATCCAAACAAGAAAACCACCACCCCGACCCACCATTCATGCCGCCATTGCCCTAACCCCTTCACCCACTGTTTTCCCGACCCACACCCGCGCACCCTACCACCAAAGGGAGAAGAGTAAAAGGGCGTACCTGTTCTGTATGTCGTCGGGCCGTCGCTGCTGTGTCCTTTCCGGCGACGCTGGACTTGCCCGCTCTCTCTCCTTTGGTGTATGCAACTGTCGAGGAAGAAACCGCAACCGCCCTCTCTCTCTCTCTCTCTATCTTCTGGCGTCTCTGCAACTGCCTCTCTCTCTCTTTGCTATTGTATCGGTTTGGAAGGAGAAGAGAGATGGTGATTGGATTGCCTTTACTCCTTCCCGCCTTGCCTCTCCCCTACTAGGTAGGTAATGATGCCTCTATTTTCTTTTTCATTTTTTTTTTCGAATTAATTACAACCGATAGCCGGTTTGGGGGGGTGACAACCTGCACAGTTTTGCAAATTTTGGGAGAAAATGGCATTTTTGCCAATTTTTCCAAAACGGTGGCATTTTTGCAAACTTTTTTCAAATTGTGGTATTTACTGCCATTTCCTCTAATTAATATTAAAATATTTTTCAAAAAAAAATATTACAAAATATAGTTACCATAATAAAATGATATTTGGTAAATAATATTTTCACAAATAACTTTGAACATAGATAGAACATGTGACATAAGTTAATATAGTATATCGATATAGATAATTAGTAAATGAATTTGAGTTAAGCCCAATAGTAAATAGTTATATTAGATTGAATTCAATGTTTTGAATTAAGCCTAATAGTTAGTAAGATTAAAGGAAACAAAAAAGAATTAAAAGAAAAAGAAAAAAAAATTTAAAAAGGATTAAAGAGAAAAAAAAGAAAATTATAATTAGTCAAAACCCCTAAAATCTCTCTAATGTTGACACTTCAGCATAAACTCTTCTAAATTAAGAGTTTATATAGATTGGTTAAAAAATGTAACATCAAAAAATATCTTTCAAAAAAAAAATATTACAAAATATAGTTACCATAATAAAATGATATTATGTAAATAATATTTTCACAAATAACTTTGAACATAGATAGGACATGTGACATAAGTTAATATAGTATATCGATATAGATAGTTAGTAAATGAATTTGAGTTAAGCCCAATAGTTATATTAGATTGAATTCAATGTTTTGAATTAAGTTCAATAGTTAGTAAGATTAAAGGGGAAAAAAAAGAATTAAAAGAAAAAAAAAGAAAAAAAAATTAAAAAGAGGATTAAAGAGAAAAAAGAAAATTATAATTAGTTAAAACCCCTAAAATCTCTCTAATGTTGACACCTCATCATAAACTCTTCTAAATTAAGAGTTTATAGTTAGTAAGATTAAAGGGAAAAAAAAGAATTAAAAGAAAAAAAAAAGAAAAAAAAAATGATTAAAGAGAAAAAAGAAAATTATAATTAGTCAAAAGACTCAAAACCCCTAAAATCCCTCTAATGTTGACACCTCGGCATAAACTCTTCTAAATTAAGAGTTTATATTGATATTGATATAGACAGTTAGTAAGATTAAAGGAAAAAAAAATTAAAAGAAAAAAAAGAAAAAAAAAGAATTAAAAAAAAAAGGATTAAAGAGAAAAAAGAAAATTATAATTAGTCAAAACCCCTAAAATCTCTCTAATGTTAACACCTCAGCATAAACTCTTCTAAATTAAGAGTTTACTAGTACGATCCCCGCATCATGACGCTTTTTTTTAAACTAAAATATTATATATAAAAATATTATAAAATATTAATAAATGTTAAGATAAAAATCATAAAAAAAACTTCAATTGTATCATAATTTTTTCAGAAAATTATTTTTTAAAAATATTATGTAAAGTATAATACATAAATATAGATATTTTAAATTACTCATTAATAATAATATCAATATCATTATAACATTGTTTAAATGTGATGTGTCATAATTAGACCTGTCAAACGGGTCATTCCGTTCGGGTCGGGTCACTCCGGGTCTCAGGTAAAACAGGTCCCGGGTAAAACGGGTTTCGGGTTTTTCGGGTTGACTAGAACCCGGGTTTGATCGGGTTTTGGGCGAGTTCGGGTCGATTTCGGGTTTGTCAATTTTTTCTTTTTTAAATTAAAAAAATCATAATTTGATAATTTTGCGATAAATTTTAATTAAATATAAAAAAAATTCATTATATTTAATTATAAATCAACCGTGTCAACCGGGTCACCGGGTCAATCGGATAAATCGGGTCAAAATTACCGGGTCAATCGGGTCACCGGGTCCAAACCCAGATTACCCGAAAAATTTCCGGGTTTTCGGGTTCGGGTCGAAAAAAATTCCCGGGTCAAAATTTCCGGGTCTTGACCCAAAAAATTTCGGTCGGTCGAGTCGGGTCAACGGGTCGGGTTGTGTTTTGACAGGTCTAGTCATAATCAATAGTTATATTCAATGTTTTGAATTAAGCCCAATAGTTAGTAAATAAATTTGAGTTAAGCTCAATAGTTATATTAGATTGAATTCAATGTTTTGAATTAAGACCAATAGTTAGTAAAATTTAAAAAAAAATAAAGGAAAAAGAAGAAAAAAATAGAATTAAAGAAAATCAAAGAAAAATGGCAAAAATATATGATTGCTCAAGACTCCTAAAATGCCTTTAAGATTGACATATCATCCTAAACTCTTCTAAATTAAGAGTTTATATAGATAGTTAGTAAAATTAAAAAAAAATTAAAGGAAAAAGAAGAAAAAAATATAATTAAAGAAAATCAAAGAAAAATGGCAAAAAAATATGATTGCTCAAGACTCCTAAAATGCCTTTAAGATTGACACATCATCCTAAACTCTTCTAAATTAAGTGTTTATATAGATATAGATAGTTAGTAAGATTTAGAGCTGGCAAAATCTGACCCGACTCACCCGAACCCAATCGGAACCCGAAAATCTAGAGTCATTCATAACCCGAGACCGAACCCGACCCGAACCTGACCCGACCCGAAACAGACCCGAACACAGATAAACCTGACCCGACCTAAACCCGACCCGACTCTAAACCCGACCCGACTTTGAACCCGACCCGACCCGACCCAACCCGACCCAAATTGAAATAGTTATTTAACATTAACATTTGAATACTTGAATGTAAAATGTTTTTTTTAACACAAGTTTATGATTATACTTTAACATATAAAACACCAATTATTTTTGTTAATTGTTATCATATGATTAAGAACCCAAGTAAAATCAATAGATAAGCAGATAAATCAATTTGCAACTTGCTAGTTAAATTAAGGTTAAAACCTAAATGTACAATTAATTTGATTTAATGATTGTACCGATTAATTGGTTTAAATGTTTAAAAAGGGACGATGTTGCCGAATATCGAATTTTTTATTATGACTTTTTTGAAAATCGATCGACAACCGATGAGTCAATAACAATGAGTGTATTCAACGGAGTCAAAATTACATATTCAAGTATTCCACCGAGTCAAAATCATTTATTTTAAGTACATTACATATTTAAGTATTCAACCGAGTTAAAATCATTTATTTTAAGTAAATTACATATTTAAGTATTCAACCGAGTCAAAATCACCCTAATTATCCAAATTCCAAACGGATCGAATATGATTTGACCGAAAATGTCACGTACAACTATACCGTTATACTATACCCTAGGGGTGGGCGTGGGACGGGACGGGACGGGATGGGGGTAATCCCGCGTCCCGTCCCGTCCAGCGTATTTTTTACGGGACGGGATTTAATTATTTTTTTTCAAATCCCGCCGGGTCTTATCCCTCACGGGACGGGACGGGATCGGGACGGGACGGGACATATCCCTCGTAAAAAAAAAGATTCAAAAATAATCCAATAAACTCCAAAAATATATCCCTCGTAAAAAAAAAAGATTCAAAAATAATCCAATAAACTCCAAAAATAAATTCTTACGACACTCATATAATTAGCAAAATTATTACATGATTCCTCAATCCTCATTTCCTATATAATCCTAAAATATGAATACTTCCTATTTACAAATGCTACTGTTTTTTTCCTATATGCAGCATATAACTTGCATATACTTCCTATTTTACTAAATTTAGGTGGGTGCTATACATTGCTACTGGTTTTTTTCAAGTGTAGATACTGATTTTTTTTGAAGTGTAGCTACGTAATACTTACACTTACATTTTATATTTATTACCTAATTCCTAATTTCTTATGTAATTCTATTGTTTAATAATTAAATGTTAATATATATAATATAAATATATTCTTAGATATTTTTATTAATTTTAATTACATATATAATTCTATATGCGGGACGGGACGGGATTTGCGGGAAGAGAACTCTCCGTCCCGCGTATATTTTGCGGGACGGAATCGGGACGGGATGCGGGACGGGACGGGATTTGCGGGATTTGTGCCCACCCCTACTATACCCACTTTGATTCGAAACTCAAATGAGACCGACCCGCCTCTTGACTCGAAACCCGAACGAGACCGACCAGCTTTGACCCGAACCCGAATGGGCATGACCCGACTTAACCCGAAATCCGACCAATCTAAAATTCATTATGACCGAGCCCGACCTGAACCCGACCCGACCAATGTCCGACCCGACTAATACCCGACCATAAATTTTACCCGAATTGACCCGACCCGAGCAAGCCCAACCCCAACCCCAACCTGACCCGAACGACCGACTTGCCAGCTCTAGTAAGATTAAAGGGGAAAAAAAAATAAAAGAAAAAGATGAAAAAAAAAAGAATTAAAAAAAAAAGACTAAAGAGAGAAAAGAAAATTATAATTAGTCAAAACCCCTAAAATCTCTCTAATGTTGACACCTCAGTATAAACTTTTCTAAATTAAGAGTTTACTAGTACGATTCCTGCGCCATGACGCGTTTTTTTAAAACTAAAATATTATATATAAAAATATTATAAAATATTAATAAATGTTAAGATAAAAATCATAAAAAAAATAATTTTACAACAAATGTATCTTATAATTATCTCAGAAAATTATTTTTTAAAAATCTTATGTGAAGTATAATACATAAATATAGATATTTTAAATTACTCATTAATAGTAATATCAATATCATTAAAACATTATTTAAATGTGATGTGTCATAATCAGTGGTTATATTCAATGTTTTGAATTAAGCCCATTAGTTAGTAAACAAATTTGAGATAAGCTCAATAATTATATTAGATTGAATTCAATGTTTTAAATTAAGCCCAATAGTTAGTAAAATTAAAGAAAAAAGAGAATTAAAGGAAAAAGAAGAAAAAAGGAGAATTAAAGAAAATCAAGGAAAATGGAAAACAAATATGATTGGTCAAGACTCCTAAAATGCCTCTAAGATTGACACATCATCCTAAACTCTTCTAAATTAAGAGTTTATAGTTAGTAAACAAATTTGAGATAAGATCAATAATTATATTAGATTGAATTCAATGTTTTAAATTAAGCCCAATAGTTAGTAAAATTAAAGAAAAAAGAGAATTAAAGGAAAAAGAAGAAAAAAGGAGAATTAAAGAAAATCAAGGAAAATGGAAAACAAATATGATTGGTCAAGACTCCTAAAATGCCTCTAAGATTGACACATCATCCTAAACTCTTCTAAATTAAGAGTTTATATAGAAGTTAGTAAAATTAAAGAAAAAAGAGAATTAAAGGAAAAAGAAGAAAAAAGGAGAATTAAAGAAAATCAAAGAAAATGGAAAAAAAATATGATTGGTCAAGACTCCTAAAATGCTTCTAAGATTGACACATCATCCTAAACTCTTCTAAATTAAGAGTTTTTATAGATAGTTAGTAAAATTAAAGAAAAAAGAGAATTAAAGGAAAAAGAAGAAAAAAGGAGAATTAAAGAAAATCAAGGAAAATGGAAAACAAATATGATTGGTCAAGACTCCTAAAATGCCTCTAAGATTGACACATCATCCTAAACTCTTCTAAATTAAGAGTTTATATAGAAGTTAGTAAAATTAAAGAAAAAAGAGAATTAAAGGAAAAGGAAGAAAAAAGGAGAATTAAAGAAAATCAAAGAAAATGGAAAAAAAAAATATGATTGGTCAAGACTCTTAAAATGCCTCTAAGATTGACACATCATCCTAAACTCTTCTAAATTAAGAGTTTATATAGATATAAATAGTTGGTAAGATTAAAGGGGAAAAAAATTAAAAGAAAAAGAAGAAAAAAGGAGAATTAAAAATAAAGATTAAAGAGAAAAAAGGAAATTATAATTAGTCAAAACCCTAAAATCTCTAACACCTCAGCATAAACTCTTCTAAATTAAGAGTTTATATAGATTAGAATTAGATATTAGATATTAGATATTGATATAATTTATATATTATTTATAATTTCATACTTTAAAAACTAAAAAGAATGAAATTATAACAAGTAATAAATTTTTATTGATATTTTATATATTTTTATGATTTTAAAATAACGTGTATAAATAGTAAATGACATTTAAAAAATTATGGATGAGTAACGCTCTTGACCCGTTGGGTCGACCCGAACCTGTTAAATATGGGTCTGTATTGAGCATTTCATGACCCGTAACCCAAAATAACCCGACCCGGAATGGACTCGAACCCGAGATGACTCGACCCGCTCGACCTGTTTGACAGGTCTATAGGCAGCTGCTGATAAAAGGTGTAATTCCATGATTTATGTCAAGTCTTGTAAGAACTTGACTGACCCATTTACAAAGGCACTCTCGAGAGAAGTGGTAAGAAATACCTCAGTTGCAATGGGGTTGGAATTGATATGAAATCACCACAACGGGAACCCAACTTCTTTCTAGACATTCTAGTTACGAAGTTTAAAGGGTAATATCAAGTTGTTGATAAGTGATTTGGAACTGCACTTAATGCTTAAGACGCTAGTGTAAAAAAGGGACTTAATAAGATTCTGGAAAGTTTAATACTTTAATGGTGTGAAGGAATCTTACCTACATAGATTACATAAGAGTGGAGTTGCTCTTAAACAAAACCAGTTGTTTTTGTAAGATTTCTATGAATCTGGGGTGAACTCAAGGCAAAAGACATTATGTGAAGAAGCTCGAAATGTTATATGTATGCTTTATCTGGTGTTGATAAAAGAGAAATGGTTTAAGAAACTAACCACCATTGAATGTGTCTACACTTTGATAGAGTTATACTAATTGGAAGTTTAAGTTGAAAAACACTTTCATTATGTATGACATTATTTGCAAAAGTCTAATTTATAGACTTGTGGGTTATGTTGGTTTGCCTCAGAAAATTAGAAACTAATCTGTACAGACTAGGCCTAATACACGAGCCGAGTAGCTCGGGATCGACTCGGGTTCGGCTCGATAAAAGCTCGACTCGGGATCGCTCGAATCTATATATGAGCCGAGTTCGAGCCTCTTTCTGAGCTTGAGCTCGAGTAGCTCGTCAGCTCGTATATATATATAAGTTAGTTTAGGTTTGGCCGTCTAGACTTTAGGGTTTACACAGTCGCCGCCCCGTCTCTCACATCTCTCATCCTCTGACCTCTATCCTTCTCTCTCAAATCTCTCTCGCTCTGCTCCTCTCTCTCGGATCTCTCTCGATCTGCTCTTCTCTCTCGATCTGTTTTGCTATCGGCCATTGTCACCGCCTCCATTGTCGGATTTGCTCCATTGTTGCTGCCTCCAATGTCGCCTCCATTGTCAGATCTCTGCTACGTTCATTCACAACCGCCCCCGTCGCACAGTCAGGCCGACTCAAGCCCCCCTCTCTCCGGCGGTGTAGCGCAGTGCAGCCTCTCTTCGGTGATTTTCAGTTTTCAGATTTTCGATTTTGTAGTTTCTGATTTTGAGAATCTGATTTGGTTTTTGGTGTTCTGTTGAATTCAGATCCAAATTCCATTTATTCCTCTCAACCAAATCATTCCTCTTTGTTTTTCGTTTGGCAAATTTTCTGTTTTCCGAATAATAATTTCGTGATTTCCCTATCAGAAGTCCGTCGAAAATTTTTACGGCGTCGAGGAAAGTCCAGAAGGATAGGGGCACTGATCCCACCGAGTTCGAGGAAACCGTTGCTCAGGTTCAATATCTACTGCATTTTTTCTTCTTTCATGCGCTAGATTCCTCTCTATGTTCATCAAAAATTCATTCCTAGTTTGGCTATTTAGGGACTATTTGATTTGGAGAACTCCAACTCTGAACTGAAGAGTGATCTGAAGGATTTGTACATCAACGCTGCTATGTAAGCGTTTTTCTTTTCAAGTCTTTGGGATGATGTTGTTTTGTCTGAATAACTAATATTGCATTGATCATTTCTGATGTTAATTTTCGGTGAAATTTGCTCAGTCAGATTGATGTGTCCGGTAATAGGAAAGTTGTGGTGGTTCATGTGCCATTCAGGCTAAGGAAGGCCTTCAAGAAAATTCATGTTCGCCTCGTCAGGGAGCTTGAGAAGAAGTTCAGTGGAAAGGTAACAATCAAGAGAACTGTTTGTTGAAGATAGGAAGGCTGAACATTGGTTTCCAAATTGATATCGGTCCAATTTAACAAGCTTGATTAAACTAATTGCATTTGTCTTTGGTTGTCTGAATGCACTTCAACTCCCTAATATATCTCCCTATAGGATGTTAGCATTGTTAAATGATTGGCATTTCTCATGAGATATAGATACAACTAAAGTTGGCTGTGGGCTTCCTGCAATTGTGCTCGGATGCAATTGAACCAACCTAGTTTTTTGTTGATGATTTTGGATTTAAATTTCCAAATTCATTTCATTTTAGTTGTATATTGTGCACTTCACTCTGTGGAGTTTGATATTCAAGTAAAATATTCCCTGTAAGATGTGTTTTGTATCATTATGCATAACTGTATCAATAAAACATCTAGGGTTCGTATGGGACGGAGTTAATAAACCGACTAAAATTATAAACAGGGTAAAATTTATAAACTGTTGGTAAAAAGTAGTTAAAAATTTATGAAAAAATATAAACTCCGTATGGGTTGAAAAACAGTTTATTTGTAAAAAGTGTAGGTTTATTTTGTTATTATTAGGGGTATTATGGTATTTTCAAATCAAATAAACCACATAAACTCCCAAAAAGCTATCAAAAATAGCTTATTAAATAAACCCCCAAATAAGCTAAAATCTCCTAATAAACCCCTCCCCATACAAGGTTAAAAATTTCAACCCCCAATTTTAGTAGTTTATTAACTACTAAAATTGCATCCATACACACCCCTAGAGTTTAGGATAGTCACAATGGATGACATAATGTGATTATTTTGTCACGGATACTATCAAGCAACCTCTACTTCCCGTCTTTTACTACCAATTTATGATTTGTGCAGGATGTGATTGTAATTGCAACCAGGAGGATTGTTCGTCCACCGAAGAAAGGCTCAGCTGCCAAGCGCCCGAGGTCCCGCACTCTCACCTCTGTGCATGAAGGTATCCTTGAGGATGTCGTGCAGCCAGCTGAAATTGTTGGCAAGCGCGTTAAATACAGATTGGACGGATCTAAGATAATGAAGGTAACTTTTACACGCTCCTTCACTCCAACAGCGGAAAATGCTTGAAATATCAGCTCGAAAAGCTCATAAGATAACCTCATGTAATATGTTGTGCAGATCTTCTTGGACCCCAAGGCTCGCAATGACACCGAGTACAAGTTGGAGGCCTTTTCTGCAATTTACAAGAAGCTCTGCGGAAAGGAGGTTGTTTTTGAATACCCAGCTACAGATTTACATGGAGTCTGGAAGATGCATGCTAAGTTTTGTACCTTTGATATCAAAATCATGTTTTGTGACCACTTCAGCAGCTACTATATAAATTTTGATATTTCATATTGGATTCTTGTTTGAAGTAGGAATTCGATTTTGAGTTTCTGATTTTGCAGTTTCAATGTATCATGTAGGACAGTCTTGATTTTGCAGTTTTTGTTGTTATATTCTTTCCTATTTATAGGGTTGATTTTGAGTTTTTGATTTTGAGTTTCTGTCAATTCAAAGTGAATTGTTGTTCCAAGTCAATTGAATTGTTTGTTGTTGTCTGCTGAGTTATTCGAGCCCTAATGAACTCATCGAGCCCGAGTTCGAGCTCGTAACGAGCCCAATCGAGCTTATCGAGCTCGAGCTCGTATTCGGGCTCGAGGACAATCGAGCTTATCGAGCCGAGCTCGAGTTCTACCCCCTGCTCGCGAGCCGAGCTTGAGCACATGTATATTCGAATAGAAATTGGGCTCGAGCTCGAGCTCGTTTATAAACGAGCCGAGCTTGGAAATCAAGTACTCGAGCTCGTAGGCTCGTATATCAGCCCTAGTACAGACCCGTGGCTGGGGTTTTCCCTACATTTGTGGGATTAACTAACTCTATTACAGAGAACTGACTATTAAATGTTTAGTTAACAGAAAACTGAATAACTGACATCGGGATTTCCTCTATAAACAAAGAGTTTTTTCACGGAAGAAAGAGAGAAGAAATTCATATTTGCTGCCCGAGATTTCTTATAGGGCTTTGTTGAATCCTGGGAGGTGAATTTGTCTGAAACCCTAACAGCAATTAAAGAGGACAAATATCACTTTAAAGATAGTGATCTTTCACGCCTCAAAGCAATAGAAACCCTAAATTACCAACAATTTCTACTATCCAGGATCTCTGTTGACTAGGCTCTCAGAACAGCCAAGTGTTTAGATTGCAAATCAATTCAGCTACCACAGCAACAACGGCCTCTTGTTAATGGATAGTACTGAAGCTTGTATGGTTTAGGTATATATATACATGACAGATATTATGTGCATATGTTTCAATCAATGCCACCTAACTCTCAATCCCAATTATATAAACTAACAGCAATGGAACTAAATTTGTAGTATTGGTACGTATCATGAATAAACTAAAAGCAATAGAACTATATTTGTGGTATCAAAAATGTGGACAATCAAAAGTTTTATAACCACCCATCAATCATATCAACAATGAGCTCCATTATAGTTCATATATCTAGGAGGGGAAATAAATTGAGGATAAAGCAAGAGTGTTACTACTTGGTCACTAGGATACCAACTACATTGGCTATAAATTCTTTACACACTAACCTGTAAGTGTTGTTCTGTTTAAGGCGTTGACTCGAGATGTCGTGAGGAGAAGGGCTACTTACAATCTTTTCTAGTTATAGGATTGAGCCTTTTCTTCACTTCTTGGCAGCATCATCTTCTGGGAGCTTCATGCCCATAAGGCCCAGCAAGTTGGAAGCCGGGCCTGGAAGCCCTTGTTGCGATGAAAACGAATCAAGAAGGCTCTTCACCAGGTTCACATCTACATCCACCGGGCTAAATTCAGTGTCCATGTCCATCTCCTCTGTCACCTTAGATATTCCCTGCTTGTTTGAGATGCAACAAAATTAGATAATTATATGTGGATTCTTTCAAGCCAGGGAGAAAAATAGGAACATGAAGCACCCTGCACAAATCTGAAATAAGCCTGGAAAATCTCAGAAATGCAATAACATATATAAAAGCAAGCACCTCGTCTTTCTTTAAAGATTGATCACTAGCCCGGACAAAGCTTTCCTTTAGAGTACTGCCTTTTAGTTCTTCATTTAGAGCTTCAGAATACGTCTGCGAAAAGGCCCTTTCCCCATGCTTGTCAGATTCTACAAGTTCTTCTGTGTCACTCTCATCTTCTGAGTCGTCTGGAAAGATCACCAAAAAAAAAAAAGCGTTTAGTCATAGTAAAGCAGATCACAAAACCAGTTTGGTTGGGCTGCAAAGGCTCAAATATTCCAGGGCTAGTGCAGCTAGAGACTAAGTTGAGTTTGCCACTTAATTTATAAACTACTTTTGAGTTTGATCTGCAGTTTATTTTACATTTCCTAGTCAAAAAGCACTCATAGCAAAAAAAATTTGCCTAGTAATTCCACTATTGCTTACCAAAAGCACACTAAGCCATTCTTGGATTACGGATTAATGTGATGTTTCTGCGATTTCTAGGATACACTGTTTTACCAGAAGGAAAGCAACCAGTGCAGACCAAGAAATGTAGGTTTCATTCTTTCGGAAATCAAATGCGTTCTATTGAAGTTAACATGGTAGAACTTTCAAGGTCTAGCATATGAAATACATACCAAAATCAATGTCAGAAGAGGAACCATCTTCAATATCTAGATCACTATCATCACCTTCACCCGTACCTACCCTAATTGCAGACTCCATTTCTTTCATAAATTGGTCCGCATCAAAGTCCACACCTTGGAAGTCCCTTCAAACAGGGAAAAAAATCTCAAATACATAGCAAGATTACATAAATCATAACAAAGAAGACTAAAATACCAATTTAACATTAATCAAGAGAGTCAAATAGTCTGTTATACACTTGTACCAACCTATCCTGAGGCACCTCTGCACCCTGGTACCCTGAAACCTTTTGCACAAATGCCTGCATGTTCTTTGCAATGTCTCCAAGATCAAAATCACCCTGATTTGTACTTGTCGAACTGTCAGCCTCTTTCTCTTTCCCTTTCGACTTCCACTTACGCTCCTGTTCATACACTTCCATCTCCCTCTGCCTTTCGATCATAGCAGCATTTAATTCATCTTCTCCACCATTGAGCCATGAATCATCATCTGATGGAGGAACTTCTTGACCCTTGAAAGCATCAAGGGAATGTGGCAAACTAAGGATCTCGTCTATGCGCCTCACTGGAGCACTTAACATCTCACTACACAATTGAGAATTGCATCAGTAAAACCCACTAAAAGAACTACAGACTGAATTAGATAGTCGTCCATCACATCTTCACAACAGGAGCTAGAAAATCAGTATACATAAGGGTGAGCATAACAACAGACTCTACAAATTCAGAAACACAAACAGACATGAATTGAAATCAGAGCGAGTAGTATTCTCACTGACCTGGATCTTTGGTGGGAGGAGCTCTTCCTGTAATACTCCTCAGCGGTGGCCAACAACCTCTTGTATTCTTTGGAACCAGGCATTAAATCTTGAAAGTAACCACTATTCACCAAGCTTTCCTTGAACGCCTCCCAAGTGTTTCCCATGCCCTCATCCCCAACCTTCTTCCTCTGTTGATACATCATCTCAAGCCCACAAGCAATCTTCATCCCCAACTCCGCCTCCAGGTACTCCCGCGAGTCACCCCGTCCAGGCATGGGATAGTTCTTAGGTGCTTGAAACTTCTGCTGGACCAACTGAGCGTACATCGCTCTCGACATCCTCACAGAGACCGTCACCAGGTCTTCCTCCCTCCCCTTGGGGCAGAACCTGTTCATCGCAGCCGCGAACTTCATGGTGTCGATATCCCTGTCGTAGAAACCCTCGACGGCAAGGGAGATGAAACACGGCTCGTGCTTGAGCACATGCGCCACTTCAACCGGAACCCTAACCCTAGCCTGGTGCATATTCCTCCTGGCCCCTTCCGGGTAGTCCGAAATGCGGTTCCTGATCGCAGATTGGACAGAGTCGGAGGCGCGGGTGTCGTCCGGGTGAGAAATCAAGTAGGCGAGAGCGTCGCGGAGGGAGGGGGTGTTGGGGAAGCGGCGGCGGGGGATGATGTGGAGGTCGCCGTTGCGGAGAAAGACTCGATTGGTGGAGGAATCGGGGCTGAGCCAGCGGGGGATGTGGAAGGCGGATTCAATGAGGAGGAAGTCGCCGTCGGAGTCCCATACGCGGGCGGAGATGAAGGGGAAGGAGCGAGAAAGGTGAAACAGGAGGAAGACGACGAACCACTCGTCGTCGAGGTTGTCGCCGAAGCGGAGCTTGCCGTGAAGGTGGGGGACGTGGCCACCATTGGAGGAGCAGGGGCAGGAGCGGGAGGGGGAGGAAGGGGAGAGGGTGAAGGGCTGATGTTGCCAGATGTAGGAGGAGGTGAAGGGGGAGAGGGACTGGAGGAGGTGGAGGTGGAGGGAGAGGAGGTCGGCAGAGGAGGCGGTGGAGGGAGAGACGGCGAAGTCAGGGTAGACGGCGTAGAAGACGGTGTCGTCAGGGAGGCGAGGGCGGGAGGTTGAGAAAGGATCGTCGGGGTCTGTCTCCATGGTTGCAGGCGCCGGTGATTTTGGGAGGTTTTTGTCAGAAGCTTCTCGAGACGGAGTAGTAGCAGACAGCGGCTGCGGGCTGCATCCCCCTTCCCCGCTTATGCGAGAAGCTGGACAGTGAGATATAGATGGCCCAATTGGCCTTACTGGGCCGCTAATAATAGATGTGTATCGTAAGATTGATCAAACGCTCTGACTGTATTAATTGTATTCCTCAAGTGTGTCTAATTAAGAGCGGGTACATTGTCTTTTATAGGCAAGAGATGTCCAATATGATCAAAACTGATAGAATGCCGTAATACAAAGGAGCCGCAACCGGTACATTAACTTTAAAGTAGTAGGAGGTGAATAATTCATAAATATCACAACATTTCCCCTTGAATATTCACCTTTAGAGCCGGGAGTAAATAATGTTGCCGCCTCAATAAAATCTGGCTAAGGAAAACCCAGAGGGGGAAAAGCCAAAGCTTAGGAAAAAGAGTACGACTTGCTTTGTACGCTTTTGGGATACTGTACTGCCTCATTAAAAACCTTGTCAAGAAAAACCCGTGTGGGATAAAAACCCGAGTCAAGGGAAAAAGAGTGTAGTGCGTACTATTTTGTCCCCCTCAATTTAATGTGACTCTCGGAGTCGACACATCCTGATTTTGTACACAAGTTCTTTAAACTTTTTTGGGGGTAGTGACTTTGTGAATAGATCAGCAAGATTATCATTTGATCGGATTTTTTGTATATTCACTGTGTCTTCTTTCTCTAGATCATGAGTTGAGAAGAGCTTCGGTGAAATATGCTTTGTCCGATCGCCTTTGATGTATCCTTCCTTCACTTGAGTGATGCATGCAGAATTGTCTTCATAAATAATGGTTGGGCTTCCGGCAATTGATCTCAATCTGCATTCTCCTTGTATATAATTAACTATGGATCTCAACCAAACACACTCTCTTCCAGCTTCATATAGAGCAATTAATTCAGCGTGGTTTGAGGATGTAGTGGTAAGAGTCTACTTTGTTGACTTCCATGAGATCGCCGTATCTCCATAGGTGAATACATAACCATTTAGAGATCTCGCTTTGTGAGGTTCTGAAAGATATCCTGCATCTGCATACCCAACAAGAGTGGCATTTGCATGATTACGATAATACAAACCAAGATCATGTGTACCTCGCAGATATCGAAATACATGCTTGATTTTGTTCCAATGTCTTCTTGTTGGAGATGAGCTATATCTTGACAATAAGCTTATGGACAAAGTTATATCTGGTCTAGTATTATTTGCCAATTACATCAATGCACCAATTGCACTTAACTAAGGAACTTCTGGGCCAAGAATTTCTTCATCTTCTTCTTTAGGTCAAAAGTGATCATCCTGTAAACCAAGAGAATGAACTACCATAGGTGATGTTAATGGGTATGCCTTGTCCATGTAAAATCTCTTTAAGATTTTCTCGGTATAAGTACTTTGGTGAACAAATATTCCACCTTTTAAATGCTCAATTTGTAAACCAATACAAAACTTGGTTCTACCGAGGTCTTTCATTTCAAATTCTTTCATCAAATATTTTGCAGTGCTTTCCAACTCATTTGACGTACCTATAATATTCAAATCATCAACATACACTGCAATAATAGAAAAACCATTCTTGGAATGCTTTATAAAGACACATGGACAGATAGCATTATTGTGGTATCCTTCTTTAATAAGATATTCACTTAATCGATTGTACCACATTCTTCCAGATTGCTTAAGACCATATAATGATCTTTGCAATTTTATAGAGAACATTTCTCTATTCTCTGTATTCTGCATCTGAGGCATTTTTAGTCCTTCTAGGACTTTCATGTATATGTCACTATCAAGTGATCCATATAAATATGCAGTTACGACATCCATTAGTCGCATATGTAGTCCTTCTGAGATAGTTAGGCTAATTAAAAATCTCAATGTAGTTGCATCAACTAATGGGGAATATGTTTGCTCATAATCTATCCCGGGTATTTGAGAAAAACCTTGGGCTACAAGCGTTTCTTTGTACCTCACAATTTCATTTTTCTCATTTCGCTTTCTTACGAATACCCATTTATAGCCTACCGGCTTCACACCTTTTGGTGTAAGCTTAACACGACCAAAAACTTCACGTTTTCCTAATGACTTTAACTCAGCCTGGATTGCCTCTTTCCATTTTGGCCAGTCATTTCTATGACGACATTTGTCGATACTTTGTGGCTCAATGTCATTGTCATCAACGATTATTTTCGTGGCAACAGAGTATGCAAACACCTCATTAAGGATAATATCCTTTCTATTTCATTGTATTCTGGTAGAAACATAATTTACAGAAATTTTATAATTATCAATGTTTCTATCCTCATCCAGAATACTTTCATTGTATTTTGGCATTTTCTCCCCTGAATTTATCAGTGGGACAATTTTCATGACGTCCTCTTGACGTCTACTTTTTCTTGGTTTCAAATCTTTAGAACCAAGAGGCCTGCCACGTTTTCGTTGTATTGTGGACTCATTTACAGGTTGCTGCCCAACTCTTTGTCTCCCAGGAATTTCAATCCTTTCAGGGGAATTTATAGCAGGCACATGTGACTTTGTCACTTTCTTTGTGTCTGTAAACAAATCCGGCAATTGATTCGCTATACTCTGCAAATGTATAATTTTATCCACTTCTTGTTCACACACTTTAGTACGTGGATCCATATGAGATAATAATGGAGCATTCCACGTAATCTCTTTGCTATTTTCTCCACCTAATGTTGGGAATAAATTTTCATGAAAATGACTTTGTTGTAAATAAATCTCCCGTTGTTGGTTCAAGGTACTTAATTATCGATGCAGATTCAAAACCAACATAAATTTTTCAATCTCCTTTGTGGACCCATTTTTGTACATTGTGGTGGAGCAATGGGTACATAAACTGCACATCCAAAAATTCTCAAATGAGAGATATTTTGTTGTTTACCAATCACAAGTTGTAATGGGGATTGTTTATGATAAGCGGTCGGTCTTAACCTAACCAACGCCGCTGCATGTAAAATAGCATGTCCCCAGACAGATGATGGCAGTTTATACTTCATTAATAATGGTATAGCGATTATTTGTAATCGCTTTATCAAAGATTCAACAAGACCATTTTGTGTGTGAACATGAGCCACTGAATGCTCAATTTCAATCCCAATTGACATACAATAATCACTAAATGTTTGGGATGTAAATTCTCCTGCATTATCAAGTCTTATTTTCTTGATTGTATAATCCGGAAATTGAGCTCGTAACCGGATAATCTGTGCAAGGAGTTTAGCAAAAGTTGTATTTCTTGTTGATAAGAGACTTACATGTGACCATCTTATTGATGCATCTATTAGCACCATAAAATATCGAAATGGTCCACATGGTGGAACTATTGGTCCACATATATCTCCTTGCATTCTCTCTAAGAACACTGGAGACTCATTCTCAAGTTTATTCTTGGAAGGCCTGATTATTAATTTACCAAGTGAACAACTAGTACAATTGAAATCATTCGATCTGAGAATTTTCACATTCTTCAGTGAATGTCCATTTGAACTTTCAATAATTCTATACATCATCACATTTCCTGGATGACCCAAACGGTCATGCCATAGCGTGAACATCCTTTTATCATCTGACTTTTCAGATGTTACATTTACTTCTATCGGACTTATATATGTATAATATAGTCCAAAAGAATAAGCTAGCAACTTTTCTATGATGTTATTCTTGCCATTTCTATATCCAGTGATACATAGATATTCTTTTCCACCTTGATTCATGGTTTCCATATGAAACCCATTCAGACGCATATCTCTGAAACTTAACAAGTTTCTATGAGATTTACTTGAATATAATGCGTCATTTATAATCAGTTTTGTCCCTTCATGGAGCAAAATACAAGCTCTTCTAGAGCCTTCTATCATCTTTGCCACACCGGGTATTGTTCTGACATTTGCCTCAATTAATGTCAATTGTGTGAAGTATTATCTGCTTCTCAAGATGGTGTGGGTAGTGGCACTATCTACCAAACATTGATCTTTGCCACTTGATTTAACTTCACGTATATCCATATCTTCAATATAAAAAGAGATATAATTAAAACTTTAATACATTTTTATTCATTAATAATATATAACAAGTACATTAAAAGTAATGCAGAAATAAACACACTGCGATATGTTACAGGAAATAAACACACTGTGATATGTTACAAAGTAAACTACATGGAAATAAAAGTACTGATATTTAATAGTTCATAGTATCACAAAGTCCAAAATCTCCATCTCCATCAGGAGTATTTGCGAAGAAACCAGAGATGTCCAGATCGGGCTCAGGTGGAGTGTTATTGACAAAATTACTCTCTACCTTCTTTCCTTTGTTCTTGGATGTCTGATACAGCTCAACCAAATGTTTAGCTGTGCGATATACCTTCGCACAGTGGCCTGTCATGCCACATCTGTAACATGGAGATTTGGATTTCTGAGTAGATCCCGATGGATCTTTCCGGACCATCAGCTTATCATTCCCCTTTGAAGAGGATGCTCCGGGAGCTTTGTGCCACTGATTAGTAGCAAAGCTTCTACCGCGACCACGACCACGACCTCTTCCACGACCTCGACCTCTACCGTGATTATTTCCATCTCCACGATTAGTCGTATTCTAGCCACCATCTCCCTGAGATGTATATTGACCTGGGAACATTCCATGGGCTGCATTCATCTCAGTATATGGAGCAACACCAGTAGGCCTTAGGTTGCGGTTCTTCATCAGAAGTTCATTATTTTGCTCAACCACAAGTAATACCGATATCAAATCAGAATACTTTGTATAACCCCACTCTCTATATTGTTGTTGCAACAGCACATTTGATGCGTGCATTGTAGAGAAGGTTTTATCGAGCATATTTTCTTTAGAGATTTTCTGCCCACATTAACGTAACTGAGACGTGATTCTGAATAAGGCAGAATTAAAATCACTGACAAACTTAAAATCCTGGAACCTCAGATTGCTCCAGTCATATGTGGCTTTTGGGAGTAAAAGTTTCTCCTGATACCCATATCTCTAACTTAAGTTCTCCCATAACTCTTTAGGATCTTCCACCAGCAAGTATTCAGACTTAAGGCTTTCATTCACATGATGACGCAAAAATATAATCGCCTTTGCCTTATCTTGCGGAGAAGTATCATTATTTTCATAGATAGTTTCCAGTAGGTCATGAGCTTGGAGGTGAGACAATGAATCAACCCTCCATTCAAGATATCTCTGGCCCGATAAGTCGAGAATATCAAATTCCCACTTTGTAAGATTTGCCATTGAATTAACTACAAATAAAATCATATGAATTAATATTGACATAATTAATTATCATATAAATTAAATTTATGGTTAATTAAGATGACATAAATATTAAATTTCATTAATATATACGTATGCTATAAAACAAATATAATAACAGCTTTTATATATATATATATTTTATATATTTATGTGTTCATACGGTGTGTGTATATATATATAAGATATATGCATGAATGTTATATACTACATCTTAACATAATATATATATACATGATACATGCTTTGAATATATTAATAGGTTAGTATGTAGGCATATATTGTATACTGAATATATATATATATCACTACAAAAAATAAACAATTTTGCTACGGACAGTAGCAACGGAATAGAGTTATCGTGGCCATTTGAGTCAATTTTAGCCACGGGAATGAGCTTCCCGTTGCTAATTTTGCTACCACTGGGCAAAATTAGCCATGGTAGGTGACGCCGATGCTAATTTTAACGCTTTTGTTTCTCAGTATATAAGCGAATATAACCCTAGCCCATTTCTTTCTCTCACTTCCGCTGGATTCTCTCCCTCCAAACTCTCTTCAGATCTACAACCATGGCAAGCTGCCAGTGAGTTCTCTCAATTTCTTCAACCTTTTTGTATCCAAAACTTCATTCTACAGATTGCCCTTGGTGGAGCTTCATATTCTCACTTCCGATTGAAGATGTCGTTAGGGTTTCTGGTTTGGGAGAGCGGATGATGATGCGCGAGGTACGTATAAACCAAAATTGAGCGTTATTTGGTTGAAATATGCTAGTTCTTTAGAATCTAGAAATTTCTAGATCCGAGTCCCTGGATTTCAGCTTGTTGAGGGAGGGGTTCCTTTTCCTTCTGACATATCCGGGCCTCCGGCGCTCGTTTCAGATCTCCTGCTCCTGGATCTCCATTTCGGCGGCACCCATGGTGGATAAAAGGGCCTTGTTCAATTACATCAAGCACCATAGAGGCCATACCGAACCAAAGAGAGTTGAAACCTAACACCAACAGGCTCCTTCACATATTTGAGCGGAACTCCGATGCTTGATTCGATGACCAGGTACCACTCCTTCACCCCTTTCTGTCTTCTTTGTACACCTCTCCTCAGTGTCTCACCGGATCTGGAAAAAAATAAACAAGAACTAAAAACTCCCTATTTGATGAATTATGATCTGACTCTGGAAAAATCGAAGAGGTCGGTTAGGAACGAAATGATTCCTAAAGAGGATCAGAAAGAAAAAGGATCTGAGACCCCCTCGATGAAAACCATTGGTGCTCCTTCGCCTGTATGTGAGAGCTCGGTCTTCCATCAGACTGGTTCTGGTCCT
Organism: Persicaria tinctoria; assembly: GCA_037127255.1. Classification (NCBI taxonomy): domain Eukaryota; kingdom Viridiplantae; phylum Streptophyta; class Magnoliopsida; order Caryophyllales; family Polygonaceae; genus Persicaria; species Persicaria tinctoria. The sequence continues at coordinate 20,958,108 of JBANSL010000004.1, read as the reverse complement.
AGTACTTTTCCTTTTATTGATCTAATTGAAATAAAAGTGAATAGAAAATTTCAGGAATATCTCTTGTATATTCAGTGTTTAGATTTGATATAAAAAACTATGTTATGTGGTTATGGCTTTTAGATCTGAACTCCTTGAAATGGTGGAGTGGTAATAATCACATGGGATTCCATCTGAACTCCTTGGAATTGTTTGGATGAATATGAAATGTGTAATCTGTGTATGTACTTGATATCCACTTGATGTGTATACATGTGCTTTAGGTCTAATTCTCTCTCTTTCTTTGATGTTTATGTTCTTGCAATTATATAATTAAAGTAAGTAAGAATTTCCTCTTAAATTTGTGGCATATTGCGTATTACAGGGACATGAAGTGAAATGACATTGCTTTCTATTTGCTATTTTCTGGAGCTGCCCATATTTATTTTCCATCAAGTTCTGGATGTTGAATATCTGCATATCTTTGGCCTTTAACTTATTCATCATCTCTATTAAAACTGAGCAATAAATCATGATATGCTCTGAATGTTGACCCTAGGTGCATTTTTAGGAGGACTTTGCATCGATTAGTTTTTTTTCTCTTACAAACTGCAATGAGATAGCTGGATGATGAATTAGATAGAATAGATGGCCGGGCTGATGGATTAATCTGCTTACTTATCTTTGGTTATATTTCTGATTATTTCATTCTCTTGTCACACAACATTGATCGGATTCTAGAATGGTATGAAAGGTACTCTCACGCAGACACGCATCCTGGTGAACTGGTTTCTGAGTCCCAGGTATATATGAAACATTCATCCTACATCTTACTGATGTAATATTTAAGTTTTCAGTTTAATGTTTAGGATTTTTCTGATTAGAAATTGGCATCAACATCACATTTTCTACCTATATGACAGTTGCACTAGCAGGCCTGGACTATTAGTTCCTTAGCTTTAGTGGATTAAGAGTAAATGTTGAACTTGGAGTTAGGCATGTTAGGTTTTGTGGTTTTCGTAACTGAAGCTAGGAAAAAAAAATCCGTGGAGAGTAAATTCATTGCTCAAACTAGTTATTTTCAAATTAGTTGGAATTTATACGTTCTCAGAAGCACAAATTTATTCAATCGTATCTTCTATGAAAAGCTTATAGAACTCCAGAACAAAACTTAAAAAGAGTATATGGTATTGTGGTTATGAGTTTAAAACTTATATGATAATGGGGTTCCGAGTTCCTTAGATAGATGTCATGTTATGATTCAGAAAAAAAACGTTTATGAGATTTGCAACAATTTAGCTCCATCACTTTCTCAGTTACACTTCTTCTGATATAATTGCTTTGACATGAATTTTAAACCGACAAGTGATGGCTTGATGTGTTTTTTACTTCCGGAATGAATGCACATGATCAGTTATATTGTTTTGCATTTCTTTAAAATCATATGAAAGTAAAGCCTTTGTATGTTGATGTCACAAAGAGAGTTATAAAGAAAGGGCATGATGGTAAAGAGGTTATAGAAACACAAGACTTCACGAAAGATGTAATATATTTAAGTCTTAGAAAGGAACATAAGGTAATTCACAAGGGAGAGGTGAAGTAAACATTGGCAAATTGTACCACAGAAAACAACGCTTTGGTTCATTAGAGTAACAAATAACAATGTTTTTTTTGACCGAAAAATCAATGAATAATAATGTTGAAACTACTATATATAATAATGTAGTGTCTTATTGTTTACCATTTGATACCAAAATTTTCCTATCTGTACAAGAACTATATGTGCGACGACTGTTCCTTTTGAAATTGAATTTCTTAAGCAGGCCATATGACGCTTATGTTTATGGCATCTTCTCTTTTATCTCGTTAACTATCAAACACTTACACTGAATAAGTTCTTTAATTTTCCAGTGAGATCGAAAGCAATCGTTCATCTACCTTCTACCTTCTACAATTGAATAAATCCATGAGCTGTTTAATGAATAATAATTCCTCGTATTTGAGTTTCAAGCTTATGTTGTGATAACTCCCTCCCTTGATGAAAATCGGAATAGATGTTTCAAAGGCTTTGACAGGATGTTTGTGTCAAAAGCCTTGGAGCGTTAACAGTTGATGAAATACAAAACCTAACTTATTATTCGTATATTATTTTATCTTATTATATACTTCCTTTATATTATATATATATTCGTTGGACTAACTGTTTCAGGAAGTATGTTCGAGATTATAACCTTCCTTTATAGAGTTATTGAGGAGATCTAGTTCAAAATGGATCATGGCTTCAAAGTGTCCATATATAGAAGATTGAAGAATCAAGCCTGATTCATGGAGCGTTGGTGAAGATCCCCAGGTGCCATTCCACTCTTATATAAAGGAAAGAAAGAAGAAGACAGAAAAAACAAGAACGTACAAGTGCTACACACGAGCTTCATTCATTCAAGCGATCTGTCTTCCAAGTGTCTCTCTGAAAAGCGCTCAAATAGTTTGTTGTTTATTTCAAAGCCTTTGAGAGTCACTGTGAGCTTATAGGATATATTTATTTCAAGTGTTACTCGAGAGTTTATAACTCGGGAAGTTGCACTAGGCTATTGATTTGCGAGAGTTAGAGGATTGTACTAGATAGCTGAGAGAGGTGGGGCTCTTCTAGATTGGTCTAGGACTCCAAGGGAACGTGAGTTGACTAGATTGCAATTGTATAGGAGAGAGGCTTCTCGGTGAGCTATTAGGATCCTAAGCTAAGCATTAAATAAAGCCTTTGAATCCTAGGGTTGTGGAAGAACCCTAGGCGGGGACGTAGGCCAGTTGTGCCGAACCTCGTAAACAATTACTCGTGTCCTTTACTTATTTGCTTTACCTTATTTCCGCACTTGGTTCGATTGTCTAACTTTGTGATTCAGGTTTAATCTCAAGAGTTTTGATTCAAGCTTCAAAAGTCTTGAGACTTTATGCGAAAAACGGGCATACTCTATTCAACCCCCCTTCTAGAGTATTTCTTATTACATTGTTTTTACATTATCGAACCTTCATGTTGCATATGCTTTATGATGTTATCCTTTTAGTGGATTTAATTCTATGCTTAATAAAATTGTTTTTGGGATGACTTAATAGTTAGTATGTGACTTTTACTCTGTTTCATTATAGGAACTTGGAGTAACTTCTTATGAGGCTTTAAGCCTGGAGGAGTTTCCCAAACGTGTTGTGATCTTGGGGGAGGGTATATGATCTAATTATTCTGCTATATTGTGATTTAAGCTTGCCTCTTTGTAATTACAAGCATACACTGTGCAATTCAGGTACATTGCTGTTGAATTTGCTTCTATATGGTGCGGTATGGGTGCTACGGTGGACCTCTTTTTCAGAAGGGAGCTTCCATTAAGGTATTTGAATTTCTTTGTTTCTCTAGCTTGCAATTTTCGCAAAATAAATTAGGCTTGTTTGTCTTCAAAGTTAGAATACATAAAACGCTTTAGCCTGTATTATGAGTGAACTACATGTTGTTTTGTGTCGAGTAATTCTGAATGTGTGGTTTGGTGCATGCAATAGTTTATTTTACTGTTGCTGTAACAAATTGTGTCAAATTTAGATAGTTTACCAATGTGTGTGCTGAATGCAACTGATAGGACTGTGCTGATGCCTTCAAAATTTATCTATCTTTCAGCATGTAGGTTACTAAATGTTAACATTATCAAGACTTTTATGTCTTTGCTGTGTTTCTTATATTAATGATTTTTTGTCTTGTTGCTGAGATATTACATGCTTCTTTGTTACTGTCTGGATTGCTGTTGTGTTGTTTAAATCAAATGATTTACTACGGAAACAAACAGTTCTGAAGGTGCATGATCTTTTATTCCTGTTTGACCCTGTAGGTGTGTGTTCTCCATGGTTTGCTTCTTGATGGAGATAGGAACAACGCTCACTGGTTTTGGATATTTTGATATATACATGTAAATTTGCACAATTATGTTTATGTAAATTTGGATAATTAATTAAATTTGTATATTTGTTATTATAAAAAATCAATAATATTATTGGTTATACAGATTGGGAAAGAATCTGGTGTATTATATTTTTTTTATATAAAATATGAGACTTTTTAGCCCGGGCTAGTAGAATCCGGGCTAAAAAGTAGTTTTTTTTTTTATTTTCCATAAATTACTTAGCCACGGCGAGTTGCCGTAGCTGGCGGTTAGCCACGGCTAGCTACCGTAGCTAGTAACTGTTTGCCACCGCAGACTTGGCCACCCCTTGTTTGCCGTGGCTAACTAGCTTTTGCCACTGCAAATGGCCTTTTTGCCACGGTAAAGAGCCGATGCTAAATTCTTTTTTTTTTGTAGTGTGTGTGTGTATATATATATATCACTTTGTTAATTTGCAGATGTTGCGTGTAAAAGTGGTAGAACAAGCTATCTAGCATGTAGGAAAATGAAGCACGTGATGTGATATGATATGTACTGTAAAATGGGAAGTGAACAATCGGTAGAATGACAACACACTAGTCCTTCAAAATTTTAAACCGTGTATCATCACTTGCAATAGATATGTTCAAGCTCATTTTCTCATAGTACCAACCGCCAAATAAAGAAAACTCTTTTGGAAAAACAACCAAGAAATCAAAATTTTCAATAAAAAAAATTTCCATCTTCAAGTATGAGGTATTTGAAGATCATCAAAGAAGTGAAGAATAAGGGTATATCAAGTGTGGATTTCCAAATTCAAGAAGTAATTATGGGTGGAAAAACATCTTTAAAATTTTACATCTTCCGTCTTTATCTACCCCATCCTCATATTTCCCTTCTCACTTTTTCTTCTTTAAATTACCATAACACCTTTTACTTTTACAACTATCTCATCTCCATCACCATCCTCATCTTCATCATCATCAACCTCATCTCCTCCGGCCTTCTACAAACCACCATGAACTCCTCCGACCGATTCGATCTTGAGATACTTATTAGCATGGTAATAATCTATGTGATTATATTCTTTTTGTTATTTTGGTGGAGATTTATTGGGCTCTATAAAGAAATCAAATCCGGTGATTTTGGTGAAGATCCGACGGAGAGGTAAGAAGAAATTGGTTTTGTAGTTTAAAACTTGTATTAGTTTTCAAGTTTGGACCAATTTGGTTGTAAAACCGTTTGGATCGAATAAAATACCGGGTTTATGTATTAAATCGTCTCATATCTTGTATAAATATTTTCCTTCTTGCTTGCTACTATTTCGTAGAACATAACTGAACCATATAAATGGTGATCTGTGTTCTACGAGTTGAAAACTTTGATTTTCAGAAGAAGATTCAAAGCTTTACGAGTTTCTGTTGTAGAAGATGCCTTAATTAAGAGCAACTACAGAGCATACTTCTCATAATCGGTTTCTTTACGAAAATAATAAAGCAAATCGGTAGATTTTGAATGTTCTACCTTTTATCTGTTGGCTTACTCAGTTGGATCTGAAGAACACTTGTGCTGATAACGTATTGTAAGATTGATCAAACGCTCTGATTGAATTAATTGTATTCCTCAAGTGTGCCTAATTAATGAGCGGATACATTGCCTTTTATAGGCAAGAGAGGCCTAATGTGATCAAAACTGATAGAAGGCCGCAAGGGCCGTAATACAAAGGAGCCGCAATAGGTACAATAAGTTTACAATAGTAGGAGGTGAATAATTTATAAATATCACAACAATGTGTATGTACTATGTAGTTCACGACTATTCATCTATTACTTTTTTTTTTATTAGGAAAATTTTCGGGGGAGAAAACTCTACCCAAAGACATCTGAAGGATTATTCTGAATATTGGTACCCCAGGTAGAGTGGAAAAGGTGGGCAACCTTATCGGTCACTCTATTACCTATTCGGGATACATGGAGGAAAGAAGCTCTTTCCAGATTTGTTAGCATAGTTGTAATATCTGACAAAATAAGTTCGATTTCCCATGGACATTTTATTTTTTTGTTGAGATGGTCAAAAGTTATTCTAGAGTCCCCCTCAATTTGAAGTTTGGTAATTTGTAAATTTATTGTGTTTTGTACCCCGATTTTAACGCAAGAGCTTCAGCTTCTAATGGAATTTGATTGCCGAGTTTTTTATATCCTATGTTGAGTGGCCGACCTTCCCAATTGTGGATAACAGTCCAGGCTGTGTTGGCCATGTTTAAGAGGGAAGAACCATCGAAGTTTAAATTAAGATTTCCTCTGGGTGGCTTACGCCATGTAATGTGAAGGTTTGATAAAGTATAACAAAGTAATATAAAGATACTCTAGAAGATGGGGTTGAATAGAGTATGCCGGTTTTTCGTAGGTAATCTCAAGACTTTTGAAGCTCGTGCAAAACCGTTTGAGATTAGACTTAATCTTTTCTCTGGAAAACCTGAATCACAAATAAGTTATACAATTCGAACAAATGCGGAAATATGGTAAAGCAGTAAGTAAAGGACGCAGCGAATTGTTAACGAGGTTCGGCACGAACTTGGCCTATGTCCCCGTCTAGGGTTCTTCCACAACCCTCGGATTCAACCGGCTTTTATTGATTCACAAGACTTAGGATCCTAATAGCTCACCGAGAAGCCTCTCTCCTATACAATTGCAATCTAGTCAACTCACGTTCCCTTGGAGTCCTAGACCAATCTAGAAGAGCCCACCTCTCTCAGCTATCTAGTACGTACAATCCTCTTACACTTAGTGAATCAATCGCCTAGTGTTCACTTCATGAGTTATAAACTCTCGAGTATAACACTCTCTCTGAATATATCCTATAAGCTCACTGTGTAACTCTCAAATACTTTGAAATAAAATATAAGACTCTTAAGAACAAGCTGAGAGAACACGTTGAAGAGAGATCGTAAACTTGAGGGCTGATTGTGCAATGATATTCGTGAATTTACGCCAGTCCTCTCTCTCTCTTCTTCATCTCTTTTATATAGTGAAGATCATCGGCGCCACTTGAGGAAGGAATCTTCTCCTGGGTGTCTTGGCTACTTTGGATTGATCCATCTTGAACTTCTTCAAGAGATCCTTAGTGTACTTGCTTTGGTTGACAAAGATCCCTTTATTGGATTGATGAACTTGTAATCCCAAAAAAGAAGTTGAGTTCACCCATCAAGCTCATCTCAAATTCATTGCACATAATATCAGAAAATTCCTTGCACAAAGATGTGTTAGTAGCACCAAATAATATATCATCAACATAAATTTGAATAACCAAAATGTTCTTTCCTTTGGTCTTGATAAAAAAAAGTCTTGTCGATCAACCCCCTTTTAAAATCATTTTCTAAAAGATATTTTGACAAGCGCTCATACCAAGCTCTTGGGGCTTGTTTCAAACCATAAAGCGCTTTGTCTAGCTTATAAACATGATTGGGAAATTCCGAACTTTCAAAACCTGGGGGTTCAGCCACATAAACTTCTTCCTCTAAGAAACCATTAAGAAAAGCACACTTGACATCCATTTGATATAACTTTATGCTCATAAAGGATGCAAATGCTAATAATACACGAATGGTTTCAAGCCTGGCTACGGGAGCAAAGGTCTCCTCGTAGTCAATACCTTCCTCTTGATTGTAGCCTTGAGCAACAAGCCTTGCTTTGTTCCTCACGATCTTACCATTCTCATCTAGCTTGTTTCGAAATACCCATCGTGTGTCAATGACTGATTGATGCTTTGGCCTGGGCTTCAAGGTCCAGACTTTGTTCCTTTCAAATTCGTTAAGCTCACTTTGCATAGCAATGATCCAGTCCGGCTCTTGAAGGGCCTCATCTACCTTCTTTGGTTCTATAAGATAAACAAACGCGTGAAAAGCACAAAGATCTTTAAGTTTAGAACGAGTTTGAACACTAGATGTAGGGTCAGAAATGATATCCTTTAATGAGTGTGATGAGGAGTATTTGAATTTTCTTTTGCTGGTCTCAGCTTCTTGATTTGTCACACTAGCTAGCAGGATTGATCTGTGGTACATCTGACTCCGATGTCCTGTTAGGTTCAGTTACAACAGTTTCTGACATTTCAACACTGTTGGATTGGACACCAAGGGCTTTGGACGAATCTTCAATACCTTGGGCCAATTCTTCAGTGTTGAGAATCTGTTCCTGCATGTTCATCTTCTCTGTGTTTTTTTATAGCAGCATCATCACCATCCTCGTTCTCTGTATGGATGTTAAGATCTAAATCTGCAACACTTTCACTCAAAGAACCGTCATTGCATTCATCAAATATAACAACAAGCATATATTTTTTACCATAGAAGATTTGACTCGCATAGGACCACATAAATCCATATGTAAAAGTTCAAGGGGTCTAGAAGTACTTACAACCTTTTTGGGTTTGAAAGAGCTACGTGTTTGTTTACCTCGTGTGCATGCATTGCACATATCAATACCTTTGAAGTTCTTAGGTAGCCCTCTTACAAGCCCTTTGGACACAAGCTTTTGTAGTGTATGTGGACTCACATGACCGAGTCTCCTGTGCCAGAGATTTGGATCGTCCGTCAAAGCCTTTAGACAGGTTAAGCTTCCTTGTGCCACTTGCTCAGCATTTACAGCATATATATTTTTGTAACGATATGCAGTCAGAACAACTTCACCTGTATCTTCTCTTCATACTAGACATCTTTTTTTGTTAAATCTGACATCATTGCCACTATCACATAATTGAGAAACGCTAAGCAAATTATACTTCAAACCATTAACAAAATAGACATTTTTAATATTATGGTTAGGATCATTCCCAACACTACCAATACCAACGATGTCACACTTTCCTTTGTCACCAAGAGTGATTGTTCCAGTGGATTGCTTCTTTAGATCATGAAAGAGAGAACTCTTCCCACTCATATGCCTCGAGCATCCACTATCAATAATCCATTTTTGCTCCTTCACCTTAGTGATCTCCTGCAAAACAAAAATCAACCTTTGTGGCTAGACGAGTGAGCAAATTTAGATCCATTATTGGGATAAACCATATTTGGTAAAATAGTGCCTTTGGGGACACAAACTTGCGTTATCCGTTCTTTTCTAAAGTGAATAGGAAATGTATTGCGAATAATATGAGGATCCTTTCTTCTATAGGGGCAGATCTCTCTTACATGTCCCTTTCTCGCACAGTGGTGACATATAGGAGAGGTTCTGCTTCCTTTTGCCTTCACAAAAGTGGTAATGTGTTGCTTCTTTAAAAACCTCGAGTTGTAACCAATACCACTTATGTTTAGAGAACTTTGTTGCTCACCCAACATCCTATCAAGAGTGCCCTTGGACTTGGTAAAACTTATGAGGGCTGTCTGTTGGTCTTGAATCTTATTATTCAGGGAGATCTTCTCGTTCTCTAAGTCATGATGTTCACTTCTTAGAGACGAGAGATCTTGCTTAAGTTCAGATTTCTCTGATTCAAGAGTCTTGACTTTAATGTCAAGACCTGAATAAGAAGTTTCAAGACTTTTGACCCGCCTAGACAGTTCCTCAATAGTTCTTTCCTAATCCACGGTTTTCTTGATAAGAGTGTTAGTCTGGGTAATAAGTTTCTCTTCATTGGCAATCATATTAGAAAGGAATTCTGATAGTACCTCTTTTGGACTTGTCATGAGCTCTCTTACAGTTACCTCGAGTTGCTCATCATGGGATTCATCTCCTATGGCCGTGAGACAAATTAAGGTTGGCCTTTTCATCATCGGAATTTGAGTCACCTGAGTCGGAATCACTCCAAGCTGCCACCATGGCTTTCTTTTTCCATCTATCACCTTTCTTGAACTGGCTCTTCGTCTTTTGAGGGCAATCTTTCACTAGATGGCCTTTTTCACCACATTCAAAACAAGACTAAGGTTTAGTCTTCTTGTCATATTTGTTGTATTGAGACTTACCTCGAAATTTAGAAGACTCTGATCCATCTTTGTTGTTGAATTGCTTCTTCATCTTGAGGATTCGAGAAAGACCCCTTGTAATGAGATCAAAGGGATCATCCTCATCTTCAGAATCAGACACATCTTTGGACTCATCCTTCTTAGACTTGAGCGCCAAGTTCTTAGTGCTTGTTGGGATTTCTCCATCGTCTTCATTGAGAATCATCTCATGTGTGATCAACTTCCCAAGCAAGTCATCAAGGGGTAGAGTGGTGAGATCTTGGGCTTCCTCTATGGCTGTTACTTTAGGACCCCATTTTTCTTTTGGGAGGCACCTCAATATCTTCCTAACTTTCTCAACGTTCGTAAAGCTCTTGCCGAGAGAGTCAAGTTTGTTGGTGATTTCCGTGAATCATGTGAACATGGCCTTGATAGACTCATCAGGCTTCATTTTGAAAAGCTCATACTTTCGAAAGAAGATACTAATCTTGGTGTCCTTCACTTGGCTAGCTCCTTCATAGGTGACAACCAGCTTGTCCCAAATCTCTTTAGCTGACCTACAAGATGAAATACGATTAAACTCATCAATGCTAAGACCACAATAAAGTAAGTTAATATCCCTGTAGTTTTTGGAGACGAGTTCAAGATCCGCTTGGATGAATTCAGCCTCGGTCTTCGCGACTTTGGTTCCATTTGGTACGTCTTTCACTGGAATCTTCGGACCATTCTCTATAATGTTCCAAAGTTCCAGATCTTGATCTATAATGAACATTTTCATCAAGGACCTCCAGTGGACGAAGTTGTTTCTTACAAAGAGTGGTGGTCTAATGGTAGACCTTCCCTGTGCAAATCCTCCGCTTGCTTCACCAGACATGATAAAAAAACTCACAAGATTGTTAGATCGAAAGCAGTGAGTAAAGCTCTGATACCAATTGAAGGTTCGATAAAGTATAACAAAGTAATATAAAGATACTCTAGAAGGGGGGTTGAATAGAGTATGCCGGTTTTTCGTAGGTAATCTCAAGACTTTTGAAGCTCGTGCAAAACCCTTTGAGATTAGACTTAATCTTTTCTCTGGAAAACCTGAATCACAAATAAGTTATACAATTCGAAGAAATGCGGAAATATGGTAAAGCAGTAAGTAAAGGACGCAGCAAATTGTTAACGAGGTTCGGCACGAACTTGGCCTACGTCCCTGTCTAGGGTTCTTCCACAACCCTAGGATTCAACCGGCTTTTATTGATTCACAAGACTTAGGATCCTAATAGCTCACCGAGAAGCCTCTCTCCTATACAATTGCAATCTAGTCAACTCACGTTCCCTTGGAGTCCTAGACCAATCTAGAAGAGCCCCACCTCTCTCAGCTATCTAGTACGTACAATCCTCTTACACTTAGTGAATCAATCGCCTAGTGTTCACTTCATGAGTTATAAACTCTCGAGTATAACACTCTATCTGAATATATCCTATAAGCTCACCGTGTAACTCTCAAATGCTTTGAAATAAAATAAAAGACTCTTAAGAACAAGCTGAGAGAACACGCTGAAGAGAGATCGTAAACTTGAGGGCTGATTGTGCAATGATATTCGTGAATTTACGACAGTCCTCTCTCTCTTCTTTATCTCCTTTATATAGTGAAGATCATCGGCGCCACTTGAGGAAGGAATCTTCTCCAACGGCTGGGCTGATCATGGCTATCTACACAATCTTCTATTCATGGAAACTCTGAAGCCATGATCTCTGATTTTATTCTCCACGTTATTCAGCTCAATGAAGGAGATATTATTCAAAAAGCTTCCTGAAATGTTAGTGAATATATAATAATAGCTCGAAGCATATAATAACATATAATAATATTCGGACATAATATAATAATGTACAGGTTTTGTGTTTCATCAACACAGCTGTAGCTTCAAGACCTTTGACACAAACTGTCTGTCAAAGTCGTTGAAACTAATTCCGATTTTCATCAAGGGAGTGGAGTTATCATAATGTTTATGCGTTGCGTTTTCCGTCGTCTATCAGGTGTGGTTCGTGGCTGCATGTTGGGGTCAACCCCGAGTTCACCCTCAAGATTAGAAGATTTGCTTCAATTTAACTCGCGTGTTTTGATGATGTGGAGCGTGGTATCTTTACTAGGAATTGGAATTGACCTGAAGATATGCTGATTTCGAGAATACCAAACGGTCCACCAAAAGAAGGCTAGCTTACCTTTGGATTTATTGTTGATGTTGTTCCCAATGTAGGCCATAACTGGTTTAATGTCTCTCGATTGTTGAAGCATCGCTGCTATAGTTGTATTGGTGTCGGTTGGGAAACTGAGGAGAGAGGTCATGTATTGGCATTCCAATAGAAGATGGGCATCATCTTCTACCGCACAATTGCACAAACAACAAGTGAGGGGCACCGAAGCGCTCCGTTGTGCTAATCTAACGGTTGGGAAGACCATCCTGAAATATTTTCCATAAGAAATTTTTAACCTTTGGTGGAATGTCCAGGTTCCAAATCCAGAAATTAAGAGTAAGACATTGAAAAGACTGACCTAAGACCAGTTTATATGCACTCGAGGTGGAGAACCAACCCTTCCTGTCCGGCCACCAGTATAGTCGGTCCTCAAAGGGAGCAGACAGCAAAGGAATATCCAGGATTTCGTTGACAATGTTTGAAGGTAGCACCTGGTAGAGCCTCTCGGACCACCATTTGTAGCCATGATATAATCACTAACGGTCTCCTCAAGATTAACAATTTGAGGGCATTCACCCCTAGCATTCAGCGAGAGGCACGAGATCCAGTTGTCTGACCAAAATTTTACTGATTTTCCATTTTCTATTGACCAAATCAACCCGATTTTGAAAGAATTAATGAGGGTTATCAGTTTGGCCCATTGTTAAGATGAATCGCCTTTTTTCCTATATTCCAGCAAATTAGAAGACCGGAGATACTTGTGTCTAATAATGGAAACCCATACATTTAATGGTTCAGCTAGAATCTTCCATAAAAGTTTTATTTGGAGGGCTTCATTCATATCTTTTGATTTCCGGATTCCAAGACCACCAGCTCGTTTCGGTCTACAAATCCTATCCTAACTGATAAGAGGGCGGTGTTGAAGATCCTTATTCCAGAAAATTGTTCTGTTCACTTGATCTAATTCCTTATGTATCGAGGTCGGTAACAAGAAGTTTTGCAAAGTGTATAGGGGTTTGGATGCTAAATTTGTGTTTATTAGGATGGTGCTGCCTTGTTGTGATAACGCATTAGCCCACCATTTACTTAATTGTTCTTTGGATCTGCATATGATGTCCTCAAATGTTGCTTTACTTACCCTACCATTGATGATGGGGAAACCTAGATATTTCTCCAGGGAGGAGATATTTGAAATATTTAGACAGTTACTAAGGTCGGAAATATTTGAGTCTGTAATTCCTTTGGTTGGTTGGAAGCTAGATTTATGGTAATTAACCTTTTGGCCAGAAACTTTACAGTATGATTCAATTACTATTCATCTATTACTACAAACAATGTTCGGTCTTTTCCGTATATTTTTGGCCGAGTTTGATGGATCACACAAAATACTCGTATCATGCTTTTCTATTTGGGAATGGAAGTGCGTCTGGAATAATCCGAGAGTCTAATAACAACCCGACAATAATCCGACTACACTAAAAAATAACATCAACAACTGCAAAAATCCAGAACCAAATCCAGAAAACATTCAAGCGACACAAACAACAAAATAAGCACAGATAATCCACACCAGATTTACGTGGAAAAAAACCATCTCTAACCAAATGATCAAAAAACCCATATTCTGCCCACCAGAGCAACCAATCCACTAATAAATAAATCAATACAAGTGTTTAACAATCTAGTCTCGCACCGAGACAAACAAATATGGAGATCTCAAATAATCCGGATCTAGAAAGAAACCATCTCCAAAAACTACCTAAACACTTGCAATCAGATTCCATGAGGAGTAGAATACTTATCAACAAACACCCGTTGTTGACTTATCGAGGGAGGGAGACGGATCACCAAAGAGACGAAACACCCGCTCGAATCTCCCACCTTTCCTCTCCTTTCTCCCACCCTTCCTCTTCTTTCTCTTTTTTTTTTCTTTGGTTGATGTGTCTCTCCTCAAGCTACTTGCTTGCCCTTCTTTTTAATTCATCATAATGCTAAAAATACATAGCAAAATGATGACTCCTTGGGCTGGATCGTCATGGGCCACTAGGCCCAACAATCTCCCCCTCAAGCCCAAGGGGAAGACGTTCCTACTCTTCCTGGCATCACCTGAATCCCACTCCCGTCTCACCCCTGAGACGCGGAACTGATGCTTGCTAATGAAACCCAAAACTAAAAAGGCCCCAACCACGTTATCCGGGTTAGGTAGACTTGCCATGTGTGCTTGTTTGGTTGGTCAGCGGTCTTACATGGGATGTCCCCACATGCGTCCGCAGGGACATCTCTACCTAGGTCGTGGTGACTTTTAGCAACCTACGGACTTACCTGGGATACCCTGGTCGCGAACGAGAGGGTAATTCATCCAGTGTCGCGTAGACCGTAATAGACACAAGTAATAAGCTTAATCCCCTTTCCAGTTTCCAACCTCATCAAGGCTTTTCAAAGATAAGAGATCCATCGTCGCGAAGAGGTGTCTTGAGGCGATATCGGTTCGAGGTTTATACCTGTGGTCTTGAATCGAAGGGTTCCTAAAGAATTTCCCTCATGCCCAACTTATAATTTGATAAAAAAAAAAACCTTATGATATTCCTTGAACCGCGTCTCCCTCCCTGCTCTGAGGATTTTCTTTTGGATTCGTCAAAAAGCCCCTCTATTGAGGAGATTTTTGGGTTTTATAGCTCGAAGGTTTGTGCTTTTCGAGACACGTGTGACTGACCTTCTTCGCCATTTGTCATGAGTGAATTGCCACGTGTCCTTCTAACCACGATACGTGGATATGGGGCATGTAAGACACCTCATCTTATTCCTCTGCCTCAGTCGTCCGCGGATGCTGAGGAGGTGTATCATCCACGGTTCGCCATTGACTTCTTCTTTTTATTGTTTTATTCCCTTTTTTAGGATGGGGGGCATCGTCATAGCTCCACGGTTCGTGGTGTGTGCTGAAGGACGCGTCGCGGGCTGACTCTTTTTAGGAACGATTGCCCTCACTGTTCTTGAAAAAAGGGGGTCTCCTTGGGCCTTTCATGGGCCTAGTTGGACCGTCTTTGAGTAGGGTCATATTGATTGATTGATGTGTTCGTGGCTTGGACACGTGCATTAATTGTTGGGGAGGCGAAGCGCCGGTAAAAAAAACCTATAAAAAGAGGCTTTGCCCCCCCCCCCTTTTTTTTATAATTGTGCTCTCTTTTTACCGTCTCCTTCCTTCGATGTCGCGGTTTCAAAGTCTTCATATTTGCTCAGATAACTTTTCTCTGCTAACTCTTTTAATTTAGCTTGTATCAGGTGCTAGCTTGATTTTTTCTGCTCCTATGACACGGTGGACCCACTTTTTGAATCAGCTTGCTTCTCCTTCAGAAGCTGGTGATACAAATCTGCTTGGAATCTTGGTATGTTGAATCTATTATATTACTTTTGCTGTTAGAATATTTTAGGGCTCGAGCCTGTGCTGAATTTCGTAACATCAATCACATGTTCTCATTGCAGTGTAGCCCATAACATCAACTCTGCTTGAAATCTTGGGCTGCCATTTATTTCCCCTTCTGAATCATTCTTCATCTATCTCAATAAGATTTAAACAAAGTATTGCATGTCAATGAGTGGCAACTGGCAAGTGTTATCACATCTTTAGCAACAAGACATAAAATGGAAATGATGATATCTGAGTCATTTAAGTCCAGTTTGCATGTCAATGAGTGGCAACTGGCAAGTGTTATCATTGGCTAATCAAGGAGCTATGTGAAAAACTGTTATTGTTTAGGTTCAATAAATGTTGAGAAACTCAATTATTTGGCCTTTTTACCCTCGTTGTTGGAAGTTGATGACTTCTAATAGTAGTTCATATAATATATGATCAATGTGTAATCAGGTTCAATTTGGCCAGTAAGTTTGACATCTAGTTCAGCAATGGAAGCGGGTCTCTATCAATCAGGGCCGTACCCTGAGCGCGAGGGAGAACCAGATTGTTCCTTCTATATCAGAACAGGGCTTTGTAGATTTAGTTCTACTTGTAGGTTCAATCATCCTCCTAATAGAGAGCTGGTAAGAACCAGTTTATTGTAAAAGTATCACACATTTCTCTTCTCTAGGCCAATTGAATTCATTCCATGGAACTGCTTATCGAAGGGGTAGAAATATAAACATGAAAGATAAAACATCTTTTAAAAGAAGATAAGATGTGCAGTTATTTTATGAACCATTACACTCCATTTCCTGGCATGTGCATAGACTACTCATATTGCTATGATCAAATCCTATCCATATGTTTGATGTATTTGATAGACCTTGTAATATTACAGGCTATAGCTACTGCAAGAATGATGGGAGAGTATCCAGAAAGAATTGGACAACCTGAGTGTCAGGTAAGCATTGAGCCTTCATTCTTTCTTCTATGTAGTTGTAGATGTCATTAATACTGTGTTCAGATTGCTTCTTGTATACTGGGAGTTTCATCTGCAAATTATTACCTGAGATCTTTGGTTCGTTTATTTTTATGTTATTGTTTGTGTCAGCTGAGTTGGTCTCTGAATGTCCGCATGAAATCATGCTACTAGGATAGTGGCTGTTTGGTTCGTCTATTTTTATGTTATTGTTTGAGAAAGGAACTTGAGCTTCATAGCATCTTGCGTGCTTTACTCTAATATTTTCCATCTTGTTTCAGTTTGTTATGGAAGTCCTTGATGATATTAGCATATGAACACATGGCTGACTTATTTCAGGCCTTGTCAATGGAGAGATTTGAACACCTTGGTTTTCTGTTTCAATTTGGTGAGAGGGGATCTGATCATATGAAGGAATTCCCTTGAGCTAAGCGGCTTCATTCTTTGCAAATTCGGACCCTGATATAGTGGTATGCTTGCAGCTCCTGTTCCGGCTGCTCAAGTTCATGATTGACTTGTGCAAATTATAGTTGATTCTTTGGTACATATAACTGAGTGGAGTTCGGGAAAAGAGAGTGGCTCATCTGCTTCGAGCAATGCTGCTGCAGGGTAATCATGACATTAGAGATGTATTTAGAATAGATTAGCTTAATGTGATTTCATTCTCTAGTAGATTAGCTTTGAAGGTTCGATAATGTAAAAACAATGTAATAAGAAATACTCTAGAAGGGGGGTTGAATAGAGTATGCCCGTTTTTCGCAGAAACTCTCAAGACTTTTGAAGCTTGAATCAAAACTCTAACCTGAATCACAAAGTTAGACAATCGAACCAAGTGTGGAAATAAGGTAAAGCAAATAAGTAAAGGACACGAGTAATTGTTTACGAGGTTCAGCACAACTGGCCTACGTCCCCGCCTAGGGTTCTTCCACAACCCTAGGATTCAAAGGCTTTATTGAATGCTTAGCTTAGGATCCTAATAGCTCACCGAGAAGCCTCTCTCCTATACAATTGCAATCTAGTCAACTCACGTTCCCTTGGAGTCCTAGACCAATCTAGAAGAGCCCCACCTCTCTCAGCTATCTAGTACAATCCTCTAACTCTCGCAAATCAATAGCCTAGTGCAACTTCCCGAGTTATAAACTCTCGAGTAACACTTGAAATAAATATATCCTATAAGCTCACAGTGACTCTCAAAGGCTTTGAAATAAACAACAAACTATTTGAGCGCTTTTCAGAGAGACACTTGGAAGACAGATCGCTTGAATGAATGAAGCTCGTGTGTAGCACTTTTTCTTCTGTCTTCTCCTTCCTTTCCTTTATATAATAGCATGAAGATAGCATGGAGCGTGAGGATCTTCATCACCAGATCTCCAATGGCTCTTTCCAATCAGGTTGATCTTGGATCTTCTATTTAAGGACACTTCGAAGCCATGATCTATTTTTGAACCGATCTTCTCAACAAGTAAAAGGAAGGATGTAATCTGATTTATACTTCCTGAAATGGTTAGTTATTCATATATATATAATATAATGGAAGTATATAATAAGATAAAGTAATATACGAATAATAAGATAGGTTTTGTATTTCATCAACTGTTAACGCTCCAAGACCTTTGACACAAAAATCCTGTCAAAGCCTTTGGAACATCTTTTCCGATTTTCATCAAGGGAGTGAGTTATCAAGCTTAATTGTGTAATTTTACATTTACAAATTTACTGTTCAGCTGCTAGAGGAATGTATTGAAAATAGAATTTGTGGTGTATTATTTTTTTTATAAATATGGGACTTTTTAGCCCGGGTCTGAAGAATCCGGGCTAAAAAGTAGTGTTTTTTTGTAATTTCCCGTAAATCATTTAGCAACGGCAACTTGCCGTGGCTAGCACTTTAGCCACGGCTATAGCCGTCGCTAATCTCTTTTGCCACCCCATGTTTCCCCACGGCTTGTTTCCCGTGGCTACAACCGTGGCTAATACCCTTTGGCCACGACAAATGGACTTTTAGCCACGGCAAATAGCCGTTGCTAATATCTTTTTTTTTTTGTAGTGTTCTCTCGTTTGATTCCCATCCGCGCTCTCAAGGCGGGTCCTCAGTTTGCCTTCTTATTTTCTTTATTAGGTTACTTAGTAGTGTGCTAGGATTTTGAATTGACTGCTCATGGAAAGTTCTTAAGAAAGTTCTGGTAGTGTTCGGGTGATCAGCGACCTGAATCTGTTGTTTGGAGGAAAATCAAGTATGAAATATAGATTCCAACTTCGACTCCCTGATCTCCGCAAATTAATTACAAGACTTCCTCCCGCTGTAGTAGAAGGTAGTCAGGATCGATCCACGAGGAAGCGTGTCAGCGCCCACCTTTTTAGTTCCAAATTCAGCAGATTTCGACCAAAAGAGCACTCGATATCGACCTTACCCCTCGATATCGACCACTAGATCAACAGAAAACATAAAGCACAGAGAAAAGCAAAACACAACAGAAAATGCAAACTGGTCGATTTCGACCTAATGACTCGATATCGACCAAAAAATATCGACCCATGGTAGCTCAATTTTGACCAAACAGAAACTTAAAAATCGTAACTTTTCTCAAACAGAACTCAAAACTCGATGAAATAAATCAATAAAATAAAGACTTCCAAGATCAGGGCTTTAACACCACAACGATAACCATGTAAAATAACACATAAAGGCATAAAAGATCATGCTTTTCATCAAATAACTTTCGTTATTAACAAATAGGAATATAGATGCTTTCGCATAAACCCTAATTGTTACTAACCCTTTTTCACATAATTAATCCAAGTTGTATTAAGATCACTTTCGCTTCAATAACACAAACAAGGATCACCTTCAACTTTCGCAAAAGAATCATGCTCATAGGGATAGAAGACGGATTGCATCAAAAGATTGTACCTTTACCGCATCACCTCACATGGCTACCGTCGGGCTCACCCCGACCCTAGAAATTGGGTGACTACTCGCTCTTCATCATCAAGAAAGACATCAATAATAATAGGGAACTAAATTGCATTGAATAAAATAAAAGAAAGCTTACAACCAATCGAAGCCAAATCGTCTCTCCACTCTTCACCTTCTCTCGCCACAAGCTCTCTTCCTCTCTCTCTATGTAACTAATCTTCTATTAATATTACTAATTCTGCTAGCATTTTGCTGACGTGTCACGCCCACAAATAAAGTTGAATTTTTTATTCAAATGGTATTTTCTTATTGGTCATTATTATTGCTCAAATTATTTGTTTCCTATTTGAGATATATCTGTTTCCTATTTTTCATACGAAGATTATTTAAATTGATATGCTAATTATATCAATTTTTTTATCTATTTTAAATATATTTATTTTCTTTTTTCATAGAAAAGATTATGTATATTGATATGTCGGACCACAATTTTGGATATTATTATTCTGTGTGGTCTTTTAGATCATTATTTCATTAATATCGTGACTTTCTTTATACATTTCATTCATCAATAGTATTATATATTTCTTTTTAAAATTTACATTTATTATACAATATAGACATCTTAAATTTTTATTGAATTTTTAAAAAATATATTTGGAGATAGAAGCAAAACATCATTAATTTTAAGAAGAAATTATTTTTGCACCTGTTAACCTTCAAAAATTGAGAAAAATAATTATCCAAAATTAATATTTTAAATCCATACTTACTCTGCACATTCTACATGACAGATTGACATCTATATAAATTTGTAACAAAAGATTTTTTTAGAGATAAACTACATTTATTTTAAACATCTTAAATGACTATTTGGAATACAAAGAATAACATTTTAAGATCTACAAACAAAAATTGAAGAATTTTGAGAAAAGAAAATGTGAAATTTGCATATATTAATAATATTATCATTTAAAAATAAACAAATTAACACTCTTTTATGATTAATTTTGGGTGTGTGGCTTCAAATATCAAAGAAAAAAATATTTATCCCCAAAATGAATATTTTACATCTATATTTGTTTTATACACCCTAGATGTACATTATTATAATTTCAATAATTTAAGACTTGCAATTTTTTTTTGTAAAGTTATTAAAAATAATTAATTTGTGAATATTCGATTTCAAAAGTTAATTATAAAAATCAATTTACATATTTTAAAAGTTAGTTAAGACTTACAAGTATTACTTATTTTACATCTTAGATGACACACCTTAGATCACTTTTTTTTACCATCTTACCTTTATTTTCTCTATTTATTCCTCCCTCTTTCTAGCAATCTTTCTCATGAAAATAATGAATAAGTTATGTATATCTACATAACTTCAAAAGTATTCGTACAATCATGTGCTTATGATTTTTTTAATCATTATATGACATCTTATATTTTCCTTTTTAGTTTTATCCTAATGATAATAATTATATATGTATTTCAAATTATAATAGGTGGTGTGTTTGAGTTTTATTACTATTTTACCTTATTAAATCATTTAAAAAAATATATTGTATCGCTTTTCAACTAATTTATAAATTAAAAAATACTTTATACATATTATTTTTGTTGTAAACAAGTATATATTAATATAGTATTATATATAGATATATAGAACAATATTCAATTTGAAATTAATCAAAATCCCGTGCCTTCAAGGCACGGGTATTACACTAGTTGTAACTAAAATTGAATGAATAAAACTCAGCCCCTAAGGCCTTATTTATAGTGTTCATTCCCTAGGAAATTAGGAAAGAACAACTATATCTTTATCTAAATCTATCTATCTAATACTTAAAGATTAAATTTGGAAATAAAAGAAATAAATCAACAAGGAAACTATATCTAATGTAGATAAATCACATCCATCTTGATAAAACTTGATAAATCTCCTCTTGAGTTGATAGAATATATCTTGCTTCATGTGGAAGAAAGCCAGCTCGGATTCTGGACTCAGATTCACTCGATTTCGGCCTCTGGTGGTCACTCGATATCGACCCAATATGGTCTATATCGACCTCATTTTCCCAGCTTCACTTCAGACACTCGATATTGGCCTCCAGGAGAATTTTCGACTGAAATTGACTCAATATCGACCAAGGTGGTCGATATCGACCTGTCTTTTCCTCCTCACTCGATCTTGACTCGATCTTGGGCTCCTGGTGGGATATCGACCGGTTTCACTCGATATCGACCAGATGTGGTCGATATCGACCTCTCCTTTCCTGCTCTAATTTTCTGGTCGATTCCTGGCTTGACTACTCGGATTGGTCCACTCGATATCGACCTCTTCTGCCGAGTGCTTCTTTCCTCATTTCCAGCTTGATTTGTTCTGGTTCCGCTACTCCTTGACATTGGACTTTCTTTAGTTGACTTCAAGTTTTTCCTCATTTTTCTGAATTGCTGTAAACTGTCTCGATTTCTGCGAAATTAAACAGAAACTAGTATAGACTCCATAATTTGGCAAATAAGCATAAACTACATAGAATCTGAACTATTATAGCCTGAATGTATGAAATGCATGCAGAAATCGATATAAAAGATAGTATAAAACATGGCAAATTAGGCTCACATCAAGCACCTCATACTTAAGCTTGCTTGTCCTCAAGCAATACTTTTAATTGTCATACAGGGGAAGAAATCAAAACTCTCAACATCTTAGATTCGTTGCCATATAACCCTGCAATCAATTACCATCCTCGAAAATGTACTTCTGTCACAAATCCACGCATGTGCAATAAAAACAACATCTACTCATAAAAGGAGGGTTATGCAAAAAACAATTTATGTGACAAAGCATTAATAATCAAGAGGAATTTAAGCTCAATAAGGAGTAGATTGGTAAAAGGCTAAAGTGGGCAATTTTTGGCAATGTGGTGCTAATAATCCGGGGAAATGGAGTACTTTCCAAACTTTCATACCACATTCCTTCTTCTTTTGATTTCTCACCTTTCGCTCATTGCTTTTTTTTCAATATCATGTTTTTACCTCTCTAACCTCAGCAATGCCTTCTCGCGAGTCGCAAACATGGGTGTCATGAATGACCCCAGATACTTAGTGCTTCGGACTCCTCACATTAGTGTCCCATCCCGCGGAACTAACATCTCAACGCAGGCAGGGTCGATCTACCTTTATCTCCTGAGGTGATCGGATTTTCTTTCACTCGTTAAATTTTCCATAAATTTTCAATTCATCCTGCCAAAATCCCATAATAATAATAACAACAACACAAACACCATATAATAATCTCCATAATGTGACATCATTCTCAACATAATCCCCGGATAGGAAATAAGGTAAAGAATGGCAATATTTAGAACATGTTGAGCAATAATTTGAAATAAGGCTCAATATGGCTTTTGTGATGCATAAGCATAGGTAAATGCTAGGATATAACAATATGAGCATATATATGGAAATATAAAGTCCTCTATCCTCTTATCATGCAACATGTCAAAAGCAACATCAAATTTTACCTCCTTTCATGGTTTTCATAAAAATATGCACTTCATTGTGACTTCCCTTTGCTAGGCAATTTCAAGCTATATCTCTAATGAATCCAATTTTGCATCGTCGAGTTCAATTTAAAACTTCCATGACACTTATAAAAAATTTCAATGGGGGTCATTTTTTTATAAACTTTGGAAAACATGCACATAAGTACATAAATCAATAATGAAATCCAAAATAGCCATGTATAAGCAATTCAAGAAATAAACTTTAAACATGCACGCAAAATGTCAAATATGTCAAATATGCACAAAGTAAGCTCTTCCCCCATCCCATACTTAAACATTACAGTGTCCTCATTGTATAAAAACAAGGGTAAAGAAAGAAACTCACTAGACAGATGTGCAGAACGTCAGAAATCGAGTGCAAGTGCTGCTGTAGGGCTCTGGTCGATATCGACCAAGTTGACTCGATTTCAACTTGCTGCTTTCTTCCTTCTTTGTTCTGCAAAAAATGTTAGAAGAGAAATACCCACAATAGAAAAACTTAAAAATAAAAACCAAAAACAAAAGCAAAATCAACAATGTCCAAAAATCCCAAAAACTAAATGTCTATTTACAAGCTCTAGATTTTATAGTCGCTAGGCCGACTTCTCCATTAGGCTCAAGGTGGAATTTGCAGGGCCCATGTAGCTTGAGCTTCAAACAAGACTCCATTCTTGTCCATCAGCTGTATTCCTCCGGAATGGATCTTGTTCACCGTGAAGGGACCCATCTTTTTCTTCTTGAATTTGTTGGGGAACCAATTATCATTTGACTTGGAAACATAGATCTTGTCTCCAACTTCGTATTCCTTGGGCTCGTCATTAGAAACCCTGCATAAGCGCACATACCAAGGCAAACCTCTCCCATGTATAGATAGATCTTTAATTGAAATAGGAGAAGAAAGATCCATACCTTGGCTTACCTTTGCAGATTCGGACTCGGGGGACTCCTGAGGATCTGGTCGATATCGAGTGGTAGTGGTCAATATCGACTGATGTTGTTTTGGTGGAGGTTCGGTCGATTATGAAGAAGACTGCTCGATATAGGTTGATATCGAGCAGAGGTGGTCGATATCGAGCTATGCTGCTCGAAATCGTTCGGCTTCGTTTGAGCTGGTGGAGTCGAGTCGATTTTGGGAGGTCGATATCGACCAAGAGGGGTCGATATCGAGTGATCCTGCTCGATATGTCCCGACTCGATTTCTGGGGGAGACAACTCGACTTGGGTAGGTCGATATCGACTAGTATGGGTCGATATCGAGTGCTTTTGTGGGCCAGTCGATTTTTCCCAGTCGATTTCGACCCCATACTTAAGACCTGGCAAAGCATCCGAAAAATAGTTACTCCATATCGACTTACCTTGGTCTATGTCGAGTGGATTCTCTGCTTCTTCGTTCAGGATGGCCATGTTCTCCTCCACCTGGGCTTCCATATCCCTCTTTTCCAGCTCCTCAAGGGTCATGTTTCTTACCTTAGGCTCCCCGCAAGTAATGTACCCGACTGATATGGACTTGACCTCTTCCATGGGACCTGTATGCCTTTTAGTTTTATTAAAGGAATACTCAATTACCTCATCGCTGATGTTGAAAGTGAGCACCTTATGAAATGTTTCTAGAAAATCACCTTAATTAATTACCTCATGCTCACGATATATTTCTTATATTTACTTGTAATTCGGGTAGATGCTTGTCAGTATATTAACCTTAAAGTAAATTAGTTAGTGAGACTGATGTGCTTCGCGATGAAATGGTTCGCGATCTCTTCCAATAGAAAAGAATCCGGGGATTGATCTTTTCCAATAGAAAAGAATGCATATTTTATCTCCAGATTTGTGACCGCTTTTGTGAGGTTTTTGTTGTCTTCCGTCGTGATCTCTTTGTCTATTAGAAGTAGACCTGGGTAAACGCGGGCCCGCCCGCCCGCCCGCGTAGTTGGACAGGCTTGGGTAGAGGGAAAAGCCCATGCGGGCCGCTAAGCCCGGCCCGTGTCCGCAACGGGTACGGGATTGGGTAGGACAATCTACCCGTTGCGGGTCGCTAGGCCCGTAACGGGCACCCACTATTTTTTTATATTAAAATTATAAAAATATATATTATAGTGTATATATACATATATTATTGTGCGTTTGATCTTTTCCAATAGAAAAGAATGCATATTTTATCTCCAGATTTGTGACCGCTTTTGTGAGGTTTTTGTTGTCTTCCGTCGTGATCTCTTTGTCTATTAGAAGTAGACCTGGGCAAACGCGGGCCCGCCCGCCCGCCCGCGTAGTTGGACAGGCTTGGGTAGAGGGAAAAGCCCATGCGGGCCGCTAAGCCCGGCCCGTGTCCGCAACGGGTACGGGATTGGGTAGGACAATCTACCCGTTGCGGGTCGCTAGGCCCGTAACGGGCACCCGCTATTTTTTTATATTAATATTATAAAAATATATATTATAGTGTATATATACATATATTATTGTGCATACATATATTACTATACACATATAAATATGTATACAAAAAAAGAAGTAGAATAGTGTGTGTGCGCGCGTGTGTGTGTGTGTGTCTGTGTGTGTGTCTGTGTGAGAGAGAGAGAGCGAGAGAGAGAGAGATTGTGCACACCCCTTAGGGTGTACTTTGTGCACAATTGTGGACCCCTGAATAGAGTGTAATGGATGGAGGAGATTTGTGTGTGTGTGTGTGTGAGAGAGAGAGATTGTGCACACCCCTTAGGGTGTACTTTGTGCACAATTGTGGACCCCTGAATAGAGTGTAATGGATGGAGGAGATTAAAAAGAATTTTTTGGTTTTTTTAAATAAAAAACTAGTGGGTCCCACATCCAAAATACTGAAAATTCATTACACGCCTAATACAATGCGCGCTTGAGGTGTGTGAATTGAGATATGTTGATTTGTAGGTCCCGCAAAATATTCTAAGAAATATCATCCTTCTAATTTTTTGTTTTCTTTATATTTTTTAATATACCTTCTAAGAGTGGTGTTTATCCAAATATTTGGTAATGTAAATAATTGGAAATGGATCAACCCTATCAAATACCGGTGGATTTTTTTATGTATTTTAAGTGAAAATATCTCATACAATAGTCCAGCCACTCCCGATATTATTTATTTTGACGGACAAGTAGATTTTTATTTTATTTTTATTTAATTATTCGAATCCCATCTGCTTTTCCTTTTTTTTTTTATACGAAGCTTTCGATATTTTTTTTTGCTAATTTACATCATCGGAAAAAAAAAGTATACATATTTAAAAGGAATTAGATGGAGATCAAAACAAACAAAATCGGTTCGAATGAACAAAAAGATATGTTGAAGTATGTCATTATTCTATATAAGATGAGTTTTTTTTTTAGCACCAAAAAAAAAAGATGAGTTTTTTTATTTTAATTTTTATGTTTTGTTCAACCATATATACCCAAAAATCCACTTTTACGAGCTACACATAACTGATGAATAATTGCATAATCGTTGTGAATATGTAAAATTTTATAATTATTCGGTTGAATCGGTCGATTTAACGCGTACATTGAACGACAATTGGAAGATTATGCAGTGTAATTCTTATTTTTAAGAGGTACACAGAAGCGATAAATAATTGCATAACCGTAGTGAACAAGTAAATTTTTAGAATTATTCAGTTGAATCGATCGATTTAACGCGTACCTTGAATGATAATTGGGAAATTATTCAGTGAAATTCTTATTTTTACGAGCTACACAAAAGCGATGAATAATTGCATAACCGTTGTGAATAAGTAAATATTTAGAATTATTCGATTGAATCGATCGATTTAGCTTGTACATTGAACGATAATTGGTGGATTATTCAGTGAAATTCTTAATTTTACGAGGTAGATAGAATAGATGAATAATTGCATAACCGATGTGAATAAGTAAAATTTTAAAATTATTCGGTTAAATCGATCGAATTAACGTATACATTAAACGACAATTAGGAGATTATTCGGTGGATTCTTAATTATTTTTACGTGATTAAAAAACCCAAATAAAAAAAAATCCAATCCAACCAAATAAACTACACCTAGGAAACATGCAGCCATTACCCAACAATCAATGGCTCCCGTGCCTCTGGTATGCGGCGGCACCGTCCACCTGTACCTGTCTCGTCTCCTAGGTATGACGAAGGGGAAGGGAAAGAAGAAGGGAACCGCCGCGATGGTCACCCTCTCCGATATCGGCTTCGATCTTCAGAGCCTGTCGGCGTCGGAGTTTCTGGCGGTGCTCGGAGTCGATATGAGGACAGCCATGGAATGGAAATCCGAAGGATGAAGAAGGAGCGACCATGGGAGTTTCCCCATTCTCGGATCTGAATAGGAGAGAACAAGATCGAAAGGAAAGAAACTTGAAGAAATTGGAGGATGGATGATCGAAAATTGCAGTTT
This sequence comes from Persicaria tinctoria, assembly GCA_037127255.1. NCBI lineage: Eukaryota > Viridiplantae > Streptophyta > Magnoliopsida > Caryophyllales > Polygonaceae > Persicaria > Persicaria tinctoria. Next base: position 20,930,879 of record JBANSL010000004.1, on the reverse strand, counting down.
CAGAAAATTGAACAAGATTGGAATTGGAAGATCTGGAAGGAAGGAATTGAAGAAAATTGGAGGATGGAGGGGGAGCCTCGTCCTTCTTTGGCGCCTGCAAAAAAAATTGAAGAAATTGCAGTTTCAGAAATGAAGGGAAATAGATGACGTTAGGGTTTTAATTCACACGCGCTCCACTCTCCGACTATTGTGTTGAAGCTTGGATTTTCGTTTTTTTTTAAATCCATACCACATGGCACATTATTAATCATTGATTTCAATAAGATCTATGTCTAGTATTTGTGCACTAGATACACTATAAGGGGTATGCACATGGGAACCACTCCCTATATAAATCAATTTCATATAAATCAACGATCCACAACTGTGCACAAAGTACATCCTAAGGGGTGTGCACTCAATACCCATTATATATATATATATACACAATAAGCATATTTTACACTTTAAGGACTTTTTACATTTGAAGTAAACCCTATATATATATATATATATAGGGTTTACTTCAAATGTAAAAAGTCCTTAAAGTGTAAAATATGCTTATTGTGTAAAATTTGCTAATGGGCCTAATTTAATTACTAATGGGCCTAATTTTATTAGTAGAATATCTCCCCCCCCCCTTGCCCATGCGTGCCCCCCTTGCCCCCCTTCTCGGACCCGATTTTTTTTTTTTTTTTTTCGTGGTAACACTTTCTGCTGTGCAAGTATAACTTGCTTTTGTGCACATATAACATCTTATTGTGCAAATATAAGTTTATTTTGTGCAGACAAATAATTCATTATGGGGTAAATATATAGAATAGTACTTTGTGCACATATAACGTTGTAATTAATTAAAAAAATAAATTTTACACGTTAAGCGGATTTTACACGTTAAGGGGTTTTTACATTTTAAAGCTTCCCTATATATATATATATATAGAATAGTACTATACACAGACAGTGTATATATTATAGAGTATATATGGATTATATGCATTAACCGAAAAAAAAAAACAGTGTTAGTGTATATATTCCAGATTTCCAGTACGTATACATAAATTATCACGGGTACCCGCGGGTAGCCCGCGACCGCAATTCCGGACGGGCTTGGACACGACATCCAACCCGTTAAGCGGGCTTAGCCCGGCCCGCGTCCGCAACACCGGGACAAAATCTCGGGTAAAACCCGTCCCAAGTCCGGCCCGCAACTCTATGGTGGTATCCAATGTTTGAGTCCGATAGTTTCAAATGTTTTGTCTTTGCTCGTTGATTCCAATATTGTTTGTGATAATTCAGTAGTTGTTCATTTTTCTTTATTAGTTGTTGTTGACGTCTATTACTATAATTTTGCTGTCCGTGGTTACTGTCCCTTTGTAATTTTAGTAATTTTTCTTCTGTCTCCCTTAGTTGTCTAAAGATATTGCCGAATGTTTTCTTGTTCCATTCTTTCGGTCTTTTCAGCAATGAAATTTTTCTTTACATTAAACATGTAGGACCCCTCATAGTTTGTTATCCATGCCCGAGAGACTATGTTCTTGTAGTCTTTCCAAAAAAGCCACATTTTTTCAAACTTAAAAAGTCTAACTTTTTTTCTATCATTTGTTTGGAGCTGTATAGAAATTGAGCAGTGGTCCGAAGTCGATAACGCGTGGAACTAATAATATTTGGATACTATTGTAGTATTTGATCTCATTATGATTCTTTCTCCGGGTGAAATTATTTCCATAAGAGCGAATATCCAGCAAATTATATTGATCCTTGAAGATCAATCTATCAAAGCGGGATGGGTGAGGGAAAAAAAAAAAAAAGAGGATACTCAGATGCCGTTGATCAAAATGAACACGTTATTCGCATGTTGTTAGCAAACGGGTTGCGTGGGGAACTCCCATTTCATTCTCAGCACCTCTGCGGGACCCACCGCCCTCCCTCCCTCCCTCGGCGGTTTTGGGGGTTTTGACCCTTTCCCTACTTCTCATCTCTCTCTCCTTCTCTCTTCCATTTCGCACTCGGGACGGAAAATCAATGCTTGTCTTCTTGGTAAGAAGCTCTACTTCCTCGACATTTCTGATTGTTCGCCTTTATCTGAACCCTAATTTGTTTCGCTCTCCCTCTTCTGTTCTAGGGCTTCTCCAGATCGTTTTTTCTTTTTCTTCTTCTAGGTCTAATTTGATTTTCCCTTTTAATAGCACCTTTCTTTCGAATTCACCTGTTCATCAATCTGTGTTCGTACTACGGCCTGTTTAGTTTCTTAAATGGATTTGATTTTCGCAGTATTGAATCCTCCAGCGTACTGAACTTTGTCGGTGACTCCGCGTCTGAAGCCCAGTATCTACATTAGTTGATATCGGCGAAGTTGATTACGTCTCTCATTGATCTATAGGGTTGAGTGATTTTAACTTCATCCAAGTATGGCTGTCGCCGGCTTGTTGCAATTCACCCCAGCACTGGGAATTTGCAGCAACCATACATCTGATAAACATCATAAGGTGGGAAACTATGTATAATCTTCAGTGTGTTATTGGGTACTTTTATCTTCAAGGTGGGAAACTATGTTTATACTAATTGGGTGCTTTTATCTTTTCAGTGTTCCTTTAGAAGAGTGAAGTTGCATTTGCCGGCTCACAATCTATCATGGCTAACTTCGGTATGATTTCTATTTTGCAGAATCCTTCATTTAGCACAGTTTTTGATTTTTTTTTATGAGAAAATATTGTATTATATCCACCCAAATGGAGTCTTTTGAAATAGTTTAGAACTGGAACAACGAAGTTTATCAATTGTGGGAAGGGGACCCTTAATTCAGATCTCTAGTTTAGCAAGCCTATGCTCTTAGTTTTTTGGTCTTTGAATATTTCATCATTTTATATTCAGTTATGTTATGTTTGTCATCTAGAAATTTATATAACATTAATTGAGCCTCAAGTGTATGGATATATATCCTCTCCTAGGGACTCATATTAACCTCTAAGCTGATGGTGGTTTGATAGTTAAAATAAGTCCAAATAGCCTGATTGTTGCAACCCTGCATATGCAGGGGCAGGATTTGTTTACTCTTCATCTCTCAGAGAGCCTAAAGAGTCCAGTACGCCCCATCCCTCTCAGATACAATGCCTTGCATTGTTGTTCTTCTTTATTATCAGGCCCAAATATTACAAGTTCTTGCATGAACACTGTCACGACAACACTGATGAGGTAGACTTGTTTTGAATTTTCTCCGGTTTTAACTTACTCTTACAACCTGGATTGCTCTTTGATTCCTTGTAGTTGCTCTCTACCGGCTAGATATGTGGGTCCTTCCATTTTGTTTGGTAAATAACAATATGATGACATTGATCCCCCTATTGGAGCCTAAAAATAGGTTGCTTATGGTCTTGTGCTAAGGATGAGAGCTCTAAATGCGATGTCGTATAGTAATCAAGTGCTGGTCTTTAGAAGAAGAACTAGTGCTCGGATACTTTTTTTCTCGAAATGGAACCAATCACTAGGATAGGAGCTGCCGAGATGTGATTTTTTTTTAAATTTTAGTGCTGATAATCTCCACTTGTTATGATATCATATTGTTTCTGATGCATGATGTTCACAATCAATGATCTGACTATTACCTGTTCGGGGACTCGTCTTTTTTTTTATAAAAAAAATTGTGTTTCATAGGTCATATAATTCTTTACAATGCAGTCCTTCCATTATCAAGTTGGTTACAGCGGCTGGTATTGTTGGATTTGCGCTTTGGGGTGTAGGGCCACTTTTACGAAGCTGCAGAAATTTCTTTCTACATGTAAGCTAACTTTTTTGCTGCTGCAGTCATTATCTGTAGAAATGAAAGGCATATGCCCATACAAAATGTGGATGAAGATTGTTCTTGTGTCTTTTTTTTTTATTCAGATTGCTGATTGCACTTATACATATTGCTAAGCCCGGTTAGGGTTTACTTGTGTTAAATATGCGACATTGTTTTTTACGCCATTTGAATTGCACCCTTTTTTATATTCACATGGGTGAGCAGGTGGATAAGCATGGCTATTAGTATTGGTGTAGACACATGTTGGGCTAGTGTGGATGATGTAGTATTTACAGTTGTGTAATTGATTCTTAACTTATTTAAATGCAGAAGAACGATAACAATTGGAAGAAAAGTACTACTCATTTTGTTTTGACTTCCTACCTTCAACCTGCTCTTCTGTGGACAGGGGCAATGCTTGTCTGCAGGTATCACTTTAGTAGCACTCCTTTTTCAGAGGAATCAAATTGAATTAATTGCGTTTCTTGATTCTTATTTCACCCCCGAGGATGAATAATATTTGTTTGAACTATTGTCCAATGCTGAAATTTTATTCTTCCAGAGCACTGGATCCAGCTGTTATGCCTACTGAAGCTAGCCATCTTGTTAAGCAAAGAATTTTAACCTTTGTGAGATCGTTGTCAACAGTTCTGTCATTTGCCTATTGCTTCTCATGGTGCGTATGTTTTTCTCCCTTGTGAGGTCTGCTACTCTGCTTGTTAGATAATTTCAGGAAGTGCTGGTGGCAGATGCTATTTTGTTATGTAAACAATATTTTTGGCTCAGTCCTGTTCATGGTTTGGTTGCTTTACGAGCAAAATATATTATCTGTTCATGTGTTGAGTTTTTTTTTGCTTCTCCTTCACATTGTTAATTCTTAATGCAGTGCAATTCAGCAGGCTCAGAAATTCTTCATGCAGACATCTGACCCCTCTAATACCAGAACTGTATGGTTTAGCATTTAAATATTACCCTTTTTTCAGGCACTAAAGAACTGATATTTCATGAATATTTTGGGAGCATGAAATGAGTTGTTTTATATTGCCTTGTGAAGATTCTATGCAATACCTCAAAGCTAAAAGATGATCAACTTTGTGTAATTGACTCCAAATAGAATCCCTGTAGGTTCTCTTCCTGCCATTGGCCATGTACATCTATATAGGTGGAAGACAGTCATGGAAACCCTGTAGGTTTTCATTGCTCTTCTGAAGGGGCAATTCTGTTTCTTTCCCTCGTTACATTGATACACTTCCTTATTGCTTTAGATGGAAATATGGAAAGCATTAAAACATTTATTTGCCTTTCAGTTTCACCAACAGTGACTGACGAACCAGCTTACTTTGCAGATGAGCTTTCAATTTGCTGGGAAAGCTGTGTATACTGCAGTATGGGTTGCTGCGATTTCATTGTTTATGGAGTTACTAGGTTTCTCTACCCAGAAATGTCTTACTGCTGGGGGTCTTGGTACAGTATTACTTACACTTGCTGGACGTGAGGTATGTCGAGAGTATCTTAGTGATCTGTTAAACATAGATCTGTTTGCTACCTCACTATTCCTCCAATCTTGAATTTCATGATATCTGAATCTTCTTATTGTTGTTCCATTGAATATCCAGATATTCACAAATTTTCTTTCAAGTGCAATGATCCATGCAACAAGACCTTTTGTGTTGAATGAGTGGATTCAGACCAAGATTGAAGGCTATGAAGTTTCTGGAACTGTTGAGGTTAGTAATTTGTTCATATAATGTCGTGACTTAAAAATAGGTAGCTTGGAAGCAAGAATGCGGTATAAAAATACTTTGATTGAAAAATCTTTCCCAGGAAAGAAATGTAGACCTTTTGTGTTGAGTGAGTGGATTTACACCCATTCAAGAAATTGGAACACTTGTGCACTAGAAATGTACTTACTACTTGCATTAATTTGCTTTTTTTGATGGATGTGCTATTGCATCTGTCTTGATTACAGCATGTTGGGTGGTGGTCACCAACAATTATAAGGGGTGAAGATCGTGAAGCAGTTCATATCCCAAATCACAAGTTTACTGTGAACATTGTGAGAAATCTAAGCCAGAAAACTCATTGGCGTATCAAAACACATCTTGCAATAAGTCACTTAGATGTGAAGAAGATTAATGTGAGTAGTCTTGATATCTCTAGAATTGGATATCACATTAAGATGTCTTCTGGTTAGTTTTACATAACCCTTCTTCTGCAGAATATTGTTGCTGATATGCGCAAGGTATTGGCCAAGAATCCTCAAGTAGAGCAGCAAAAACTGCACAGACGAGTATTTTTGGAGAATGTTGACCCTGAAAATCAAGCTCTTTTAGTAAGTACTTAAACCACATCTATAGTTGAATGACAGTGCTTCTTGAGAGTTTGGAAGAGAAGTCTAGAGAGTTTGTGAGTTACAAAGCTGGTGCTTAATTAACACTAAAGAACAATGATAATTTAGCCCACCAGAGATCACTGGGAAAATGTTTATAATTGTTATTTTTTCAAAAGAAACTTTGTTTTGTTTTCTACAACTTCTTCTCTAACTTGCACTTTCTAACAGATTCTCATATCCTGTTTTGTGAAGACCTCACACCATGAGGAATACTTTTGTGTCAAGGTAATGAAGCCAATCTTTTGACAAGCTCGTAATAGTCCCATTTTTTTTTTTTTGTAAAGTAGGAGCTGAGATTATATAGTGCTCTCTTTATAACTGGTTAAGACAATGACATCCATGAGAAAGGGTGTTCCATAATATGCTTAATGGTTTTTTTTGGGTTACAGGAAGCTATATTGTTGGATCTTCTCAGGGTTATCAGCCATCACGGTGCTCGACTTGCCACTCCAATCCGCTCTTTCCAGAGAATAAACAGTGATGTTGACACGGAGAACATTCCGTTTTCTCGTAGTGGAGCAACTTCAGATCGCCCATTCTTGTTAATTGAACCATCATACAAGGTTAATGGAGAAGAAAAGGTAAAGCCTTCTCGCTCTGCACGATCGGGTGGAGATCAGGACAGTCAGGGCTCAGTGCGCCAGCCAACATCTGTTTCAACATCCATTTCTGACAAGGACAGTAAGGTTGCAAATACAGTTGTAAAATCTGCAGCAGCTACTAATTCAGATAAAAAATCAGGCCAAGTAGAAGTGCTGCAAAGCAGCAAGGTTGATAGTTCCAACTCCTTGCTAGAATGCAGCAGTGAAAACTCAAGTGAGCACCCTTCAGCAACTCCTCGACCAAAGCAGGGCGAGACGCCACCACCTACTCGGCCCGCTTTGGAAGAGAACATTGTTCTTGAGGTTGCCTTGGAAGGCTCCAAAAGAACTCTTCCCATTGACGACGACCACCCTAGTACACCTCCACCTGCCGAGGCAAAGGAAGCAGCAACAAATCGGAGCTCAAGTGGAAATGGGGAGGGGAACTGCTGCTTCTGGAGAAGACGTAAAGGACTAGAAGGGAAGTAAAGAGTGGAATTCATAGCAACAAGCACCCATCCTTGCATGTGTTGTTTAGAGCATTGTTGATCTAGCAGCAGGGCACGGTATAAATACTCTGCTAATCATTGGTGTGTTTTTTTTTTCTCTTCACCAGTGAGCAATGCTGGCATCTTGTACAACACATGAATCAACTCTTAACGATACTGTGTGCGAGTGTTGAATGATCGGTAGGACTCTAGAATAGAAGTTCCATTGTGATGGTTTTAATTTGAACACGCAACCCCTCTTTGAATTTGGTAAATAAAGAGCGGCCACTCGAGGTTCGAACCGGGAACCTAACCGGGGACCTAACCGGGGACCTTTGGGTACATATTGCAACAGATGAAATCTCAAAACAATTGGATATTAGGATTTCTGTTAAAAAACGCCCGGAGGATCTGTTTTTTTTTTTTTTTGATCGGTAAGTTGGGCTAGTGCCCTTTATTTATTATATTGAAAGATTTAAACAAACCTCCCTGGTGAGGCCAGGAGGTCCCTAATACAAACAGGCGGACTAAGAAATTCCGCGTAATTAGACCATCCGCATTCATGAATCCATTCTCAGACTCATAACTTACTTTTTTACTGCCACGTCAGCTTATAAACCCCACTCCAGATTATTATTTTTTCACCCCCCATTCATGAACCCGACCTCGGATTCATAACTTACTTTTCTTTATTTATCCTTTTTACTATTTACCTTTCCCAATTACTCTATTATTATTATTATTATTTATTTATTCATCTACTTATTTAATAATAATATACGTTAAATTTTTTTTTTAATAATTGAAAAAGAACAAATGGGTATTATTTATTCGAAAAAAAAAGTTTCTCAAATATATGCAATATGAGTGTCTATGGGTAGATAAAATTAAATTATATTCAAAAATAATTTTTTTCTTTTTTTAAGATTTCAGAAAATACTGGAAAATCATTTTATAAAAACAAAATACACCCGCTGCCACATGTCGCACTCCTGTTGGACCACATGGCAACATAATATACTCCCTCCTCACTCTGCAGCCCACCCAACATTTCTTCACTCTGATTGGGCCACGTAGCCCCATGAACCCCACTTTTCCGGATTCATCTGCGAGTGCCTCTCAGCCCGGGTTCATGGGATTTTTCTTTTTTTTTTTCTTTTTTTTTTGGTCCGACGTGGCACTCTCATGAACCTCCGGGCTCACTGCTGCGGATGGTCTTAGAATCAAACCCAAAAGAGGAATTGGCTAAAGCATCCGCTATCCTGTTTGCTTGTCGATTGATTGTGGCGCACCTCGATCGTCCAGTTGTGATCAGTCATCAACAGTCGGCACTGCTCTACTAAATAGAAGTCTGGGTGAGTCTCCGGGGGGTTTTGCTCCAAGCAAGGTACAAACTGATGTGGAATCGCTCTCTAGGATCCGCTGATTAAACCCAAGCTTCAAAGCGTGTTGTAGACCATGGGCGACGGCCTGAAGTTCAGCTCTAAGGGCGTAGCAGAACCCACACTTAAAGGTGAAAGCACTGATGAAAGCCCCTGAGGCATTCCGGAGTATCCCGCCGCCTCCTCCAGGGCCTGGGTTGCCCTTAGAGGTGTTGGGATCGACAAGACCCAAATGCAGAAATGAATCGGGAACCTAGCAACTCAAGCTACAATCCCGCTGATAACCAAGTTCACAAATTTACGGAACCTCAAACACAATCAAACCAAGCAACACAAACACACAAACCAATACAATCAAGAACACAAACGATTTAAGTGGAAAACCCTCCCTAACCCGGAGGATCAAAAACCACTGTCGCCCGCCAGAGCACCAAAATCCACTAATCAACAAAATGGATACAAGTGTTCACCACTTACAAGTCTCACACAAGGAGACAACCACCAATTTCACTCGAATTGGTACAACACCATTTTACCCAAGATTAGGGATTCTAAACGAGGGAATAAAAGCCGACAAACACGAGTAGGCTTACCGAGAACTCGAGGTGAAAGAACCCGGATGAGACAAGGAAGATTCACTCACTTTCTCACCACTTTTCCCCTCTTTCTCCTTTCTCCCTCCTCACTTTTTGTGCTCCTACAATGGGGTTACACTTTCAGCTTTCGAAGAAGCTACTGATGCTTGCTTGCCTCTTGCTCTCGTACATAGCAAGCCAAAGGCAACAAAATGCCTTTTTTAAATCCTTCCAACAAAAGTCAACAAATGACTTTATGCTTGGGCTGGACAATTGGGCTTGGGCCCAACAAGAGGATCCATCAACATTAAGCTTAATCCATTCAGGCGGTGGAGGAAGCCAATGGATGGGAGTTGTAGTAGCTTCTGTAGGGGGAACTGTCGGGAGCACGTTGGAGATCAGCTTGAAATATGAGGAAACATGATCCTGGACTATTGCTCGGAGTCCGGACAGCTCGTCCACATTCTTGAAAACTAGTAGGTTCCTGATTTTCCATGTCCACCATAGCATATATGCGAAGGTCGAAGCCCATCTGGCATCCCCCTTGCCATTGCACAAGACCCATTTGCGTATTTCATGACATGAAAAGAAATTGGCTGGTGTGTGTGTGCCGATTAATTGCGTCCACACCTTCTTGACTTCTACGCAATCTCGGATGAGGTAAAGCACTATTTCATCTGCTGAACATCTCGGGCAATTTGCAGCACTACTGAGATGCCTTCTAACCCTGTTGTAATTGGTTAGAATGCAATCGTAGGCTACCAAGTACATGAAAGTTCGAGCTCTTTGCTGCCGGTATCTTCCAAATCCCCCTCCAATTCGGGTTAGGAGTGGGATTGTGCTCTCCTTCCCTGATCAACAGTCGTGTTGACTTGGTAGTGAAAAAGCCCGAAGAGCTTGGTCCCCAATAGAAGCGATCGCGGGCATCCAACCTCTCCGTTATGTGGATAGCTTGCAACTTATGGAGCTGTTCACCAGACAGGTAAGCTAGGCTCCAGGGTCGGCCAATCCCATGAATTTCCCAGCCACAACTCCGCAACCGTTGCCCCCAAAGATTCTTCCGGGACCGGTTGTTTAGCTGTATCACATAAAGCCCACTCTTCTAGCCAAGGATGCATCCAAAAGAGGGTCTGCGTTCCGTTTCCTATCGACATTATGAGATTCGGAGTGAGGATCTCATCCCCATGTAGAATGCCTTTCCAGGTCCTCGAAGCTCTCGTTTGTCCCTCAAACATGTCCATGTCAAGTCTACCATGACAGTATTTACCTCTAACTACCTGACTCCACAGCGAAGATGGCTCCTGAAGGAGTCTCCAGCCCAGCTTTGGTAGCACAGCTTGATTCGTGGTCCTCATATCCCGGATACCGAGCCCTCCATCAGGGATACGCCTAGCAAGGATGTCCCATCGTAAGAGATGGACTTTCCTTTTTTCGGATGAATCTCCCCAAATAAAACCACGGATAGTACGATCGATGCCGTCACAGACCTTCCGGGGCACCATCGAAGATGGCATCACATAGATGGGCAGGCTGGATAAAACCGATTTTGCAAGAGTTATTCTCCCAGCGAAAGAAAGGGTCCTAGCCTGCCACCCCCTCAATCGATTTCTGATCTTGTCCAAGAGGTAGTTGTAACGGTCTATTGTCATTCTTCCACAAGCCGTTGGGACTCCAAGGTAGTTCCCGAAGATTTTCGAGACTGGAATTGAAAGTTGCGCACTGATCTTTTGCTTAAGATATGCGGAGACGTTTCAGGAGAATAAAACGCTGCTTTTCTCGTAGTTGACCTTCTCGCCCGACATTCCGCAGAAGAGCTCTAGACACTCCTTTACCACATCTCCTTGAGCTTCAGAGGCCTCCCCAAGTAAAACCAGATCATCCGCGAAGAACAAATGGGATAGAGGTATGTCACCGATCGTGATTGGCTTCCAGCTCCCGTTGTGCACCCTCTCTTGAATTATGTGGGAGAGTCTTTCCATACACAAAAAAAAAAGAGATAAGGTGATAAGGGGTCTCCCTGGCGGATTCCCCTTGAAGGAGCGAAGCTTCCCGCCTTCGAGCCGTTGCACATCAGTTCCATTTTGCTGAGTGTCTGACATTTCATGATTACCTCAATCAACTTATTTGGGAGGCGAGCTTCATGTCAAGTTTCTTCAAGGAAGTCCCACCGAACTCGATCATAGGCCTTCTCGAGATCGATTTTGAAGATCATCCATTTCCTCCTCCGTCGTTCTCTCATAGAGTGGAGAACCTCTTGCACTATGAAGACATTGTCAATAATCTGCCTCCCCGGAATGAAGCTTGATTGGGCTGGTGAAATCAGGTCAGGAAGGAGGGATTTCAATCTGTTTGCAATAGCTTTCGTGGTCATCTTGAAAACGACATTGAGTAGAGCGATCGGTCGGTATTGTGAGGGCTTTGAGGGGTTGTGCAGTTTCGGGATGAGCACCATCAAGGCGTCTCCAATACTGTCCGGGAACCTTGCTTCATTCAGCATCTCAAGCACCGTTGTCGTTACCTATGGACCAACCATCTCCCAGTTCCTCTGATAGAAAATTGCCGGATATACGTCCTTACCCGGTGCTTTATAGGGGCCCATCTTTTTCACCGTTGTCCAAACTTCCTCAGCCATAAAGGTAGCTGCCAGTGACTCCTCTTGTTCTGACTTTAGTGCAGGGAAAGAGACATTCAAAATCTGTTGCGTAGGCATATTCATTGTGGGCTCAGCGGTGTACATGGATTTGAAGAAATCGATCAGAAGACGTCTGATGACATTTGGCTCCTCTGTCCAGTCTCCATTGGTGTCTTGTAGCGCGGTGATCTTATTCGCTCTTCTTCGTATCATTGTGGACAAGTGATAAAATCTTGTATTTCTATCACCATCCACAATGAAATTTTCGCGAGACTTCTGGAACCATAAGGCTTGTTCCTGGTTTAGGACGATTTTCAAAGCCTCGCAGACTTCTCTCTCGAGTCTAATGTAATGGTCTGACACCCTAGAAGCCAACCTTTTTCGAATTCCTTCGAGCCGTCCCCATAACTGCCTTTTCCTCTTGAAGATATTTCCGTAGACATCTTTGTTCCAGTTAGATAGCTCTCTCGATAAGGCTTTCAGAGTTTCACAAGTTGTTTGGTTTTTGCTCCATTGTGTCTGGATGAACGATTTGAATTGATCATGAAGCATCCAGGCCACCTGAAACCGGAACAACTGGTCTCTGGAGGGTAGGATGGTTGGTGGTTCCAGGCATATTAAAATCGGCGAGTAGTCTGAATATGGTGCATTGAGGTGGCGTACAGAAGCCTCTGGGAAACGCAGTTTCCAGTCCGGATTGCATAGAGCTCTATCCAATCTCGCCGTGATATGGGTCCTGGGATTCCTTCCCTTCCACCATGTGAAAGGGACCCCCTCGAAACCTAGATCCAAAAGCTGAAGCGCTTCAACTGGAGCACAAAATCATTGCGATTCTCTATTGGATCCCACGGAGGAGCTCGATCTTTCCTGAGCATTCATCGTCGCATTAAAATCTCCCGCAAGCATCCAAGGTTTCCCATTCAAGAGAGCAAACTCCTCCAAAGAATTCCACAGGTCTAGCCTGCGGACCGGGTTCAGAGAGGCATAGATGGCAGAGAAGAATGAGATTTGTTCTTTTGTTTTTTTTTTAATGGAAGAAATGGAATATGTTCAAAACTCCCATAATTGGATACACATACAATTGTACTCTTATTGTACCATCTGTTGATTACCTTTACCTTCATAACCTTTACAACACACTTAGGACATCTTCGACGACATCTTCAAAACTAGGACCGTCATCATCCCCATGGCCTTCATCAACACATTCCTCATATCCAGCATGGTAAAGAAATAGATCGTGCAGAATGTCCATGACGGGATTGTCACTTGAAGAAGAAAGCATTTTGCTCTAAGTATTTCCTTCTTAGCTGAGAAGTTCTCGATTCAACTGGTGCTCCGCCGTGCTTTTCCCATATTGTATAGTTAGACCTTATATAATAATGAGAAGGTGCATATTCATATGTGCAATGTTAACAGGATCTCACTTGTTTTGACACCGATTGCATGGTTAACAATGAAGGGTCCTCTCATGTGTTGTATCATTGACCCAATTCACGAACTTATAAATCCCACGAAGGTAATCTTGATGAATACGAGGAAGTTGCATCCAACTCTTATCCACTGTCCTGATAAAATCAAAAGAAAACAAAAACTAAAATCTCAACACAATGTAATCTTCAAAAAATTCATCAAAATCTAGAACAACATATCAAACAAAAATTCCAAATTTATTACCAAATCTATATTACTAAATCCTAGTGAAAAAATTTCAAACTAAAATGCAATCTCACAATCTCCAAAAATCAAAAGATATAAACCACAATCTCCAAAAATCAAATGATATAAACCACAATCTAAAAACTATTACAATATCTATAATTCTAAATTTAATCAAACTTGAAATTATATATCTTAAAATAAATCTCCAATCAAAATTTCAACTTTAACAAATGTCAATAACCAATTCTACAACATTATATATAGAACAACAACAAAAAATTAAAATAAAATGATGAGATTTAAACTAACCTTATCAAACTTCAATGATCAAATTAACATGGCCAATGGAAATATTGTGTAATCTTGATATTTTTTTTGGAAAGAGATGAAAAACAGAGGGAGAAGAGATGAAGATCGAATAAGTCGAGTCCTTGACAGTTGACACATAACATCACAAAAAAAATGTTCACAAAATGTTCATTTAAATTAATGCGGCAAGTGATAGTAATTAAAGGGAAAGGTGAAAAAGTTGTTTCAAAAGACGAACATAGGTACCATCAAGTTGGTCACCCTAGTAGGTGGATTAATTACATATATACTTTCTCACTCAGGCGACCAACATAGTCTCGTACTCGTTGCTAGAACATAAAATTTATTTTTGTCAATTGAATACCCATATTAGGCGACCAAACATATTATGTTCGTCACATGAAATATATTGAGGCAACCCGGTGAAGCCTTGCTCAAAAAGCAATGCGTGCCTATTGGCAAGATGTCCGCAGATGTAATAAGTGTAGTCACTTTCTCTGAACCCAGATACCAAAAAGTTCTTCAATAACACGTGGCACCCATGCCATTACACCGCTCCACCCGACATTCGACCCTCATACCAAATGCAATCGCTAACCACCAGGTGGCCAACCTACTCCGTACAAACTGACCCCATAAATAGGAAACCGAACTCGAAGAAAAAGACTTTTGGCCGAGGATTGAGATCTAGATAGAGAAAAATAGAGAAGAAGGTGTCATCGCTCAAGAACGGCCATAACACCAGCTTCGCTAATAACTCATAGGCAAGGTTTTAAATATCGCGTATCGGGGTCGTATCGGTTGGAGTAAAATGATATATCGAGATATATCGAACTTATCGATTTCACTAATTTTTAACTATAAATATTATATTTATACTTCAAAATGTAAAAATACACATGAAAAATTTAATATTTAAATCGCAAAATTACAAAATAAACTTGACAAAATAAAAACAACTTCATTCATAAAGGCTAAAGTTACCTTACCAACGCCGAAAATGCTAAATATCCCTGATATATTGCTGATATTGACCCGATATATCGGTGTTGACCCGATATATAACATTGACCGATATTTTTCACACGATATGCCAATATCATAGCAGATTCTAAATATCCTTGACATGTTTTCGATATATCGTCCAATATATCCGATATTTAAAACACTGCCCTATGGGCATCCACGTTCAACTCAACTGAACATTACGTGACTGGACCTCAGAGAAGAAAGTAGTGCCATCTAGATTACCCTCATTCCACAAGGTGGAAATTGCAGCACAAATATTATTTTACACCCTAAAGACACCTCATACCGTGTTACATGCACCACATCCCACAGGTAAGTACATATTGTTAGGTGAATCGTGCATTGCTCGATCCTGGAACATGCCTGATATACGAGCCTACGAGCTCGAGTACTAGATGTTCAAGCTTGGCTCGTTTATAAATGAGCCGAGCTCGAGCTCGCGCTCAATTTCTATTCGAGTATATATATGTGCTCAAGCTCGGCTCGTGAGCAGGGTATAGAACTCGAGCTCGACTCGATGAGCTCGCTTGTCTTCGAGCCCGAACACGACCTCGAGCTCGATAAGTGACGAAGGGAAAACTTGTCGTTGTTCTGTCAAAGAAACTCAAACATATAACTAGTATAGCAATAAGTAAGAGTTCGATTCACATGGAAAGTTATAATTCAAGTATGATTCAAGTGTCAATTAAACTAACCAAATTGGGGGGTTTTGAGTGTGAAAGTTTCGCCTTTAATCAAGCGGATTGAAGAAAGCAAAGTAAATGAATTTAATTCAAACAATTGTGAGAAGCAGTTCTACCTATAATTTTCTACTTTATTTGGTTTGAAACGATCCTTGTAACTTCTTCTCGTCCTATTAAGTTTCCTATGAATGCCCTTGTCCCGACCTAATATAGTTACTAGTCCAATCAGTCCTAGAAATCCTTATCAATCGAACAGTCCCTAAAGAAGGATTTAACCCAATTGATAGCTTTAAGTCCAGATATTAGCCAAGGTATTTGCAGTGCCTAAAGAAGGATTTAACAACACATCCAACTTTCTACTTATTCAATTAGTTTAATCAGCCCTAAAGGAACAAGTTTTCTACGTAGGTTAAGGTTCACAATCAGGAATCTACAAAACCTTAGCAATTGAATTGATTTTAACTAGTTGTGCGGGCTAGATAGAATAAAACAATAGAAAATCAAGCACAAAGAAGTTGAAGCATTCAAATATAGGAAACAAGGAACGAGAATTAGAAACTCACAATCAATCCAAATAAAGCTTCAAATTATAGGCATAACATATGAGTTTAGTTCCTCATGGAAGACATCGCTCAAATCTCTAAATTGTCTGATCAACGTAAGAATAGAATAGAAGTGCTAGAAAAATAACTAAAATCGGCCTTATAAACAATCCAAGTCAGCCATGGAACAAAACAATAACAACTAGGGTTTTTATTAATTGAAATGCAGCGTCTAAGCGCTGATGACCCATGCTGCGGCCGTGGCATCAACAACTCCTCCTTATCCCGCTGCATCGGTCCTGGCGGCAACCGCGACATAGCTCGTTGCCGGCTCTTCTTGTTTAGCTTCGCGGGTATCTCCACTTGTCCTTGCTTCTCTTCCTTCCTTGCTTCTTTCCAATATTTCTTGTATTCCTCTTTAAGATATTGCATCTCCCAATTGTGTTCCGATTCAATCTGCAAGATAAACACAGATTTTCGCAGAATCCGAACTCTTCTAGAATAATCACAAGATGCAATTTAGCGACAAAGTATGAAAGAAATGCAACCTAACTAAACTAAAAATGCCTATAATGCCTATCTAAGATATGCATTATCAATAAGCTCGACTGGGCTTGTTACGAGCTCGAACTCGGGCTCGATGAGCTCGTTATGACTTGAATTAATTCAACAACAAACAAAACCCAATTGGAATTGAAATTAAAACAAACCAAAATTAAAATTCAAACATACATCAACAACATTCAAGGAGCAACATTCTAGTTCACCAATCTAGCTTATAAACAGCTTAGCAAACATACAACTTGAAATGAAAGTTCAACAACACAAGATTGAGAGAAAATAAGTAGAATGAGCAGCAACATTCTAGACGGCTTACAACAGCAGCAATCCTGCAGCAGCGGCCATCAGCAACATTCCATAAACAACTTTCTACACCTTACAACAACAACAACACTCCAGCAACAACTTTCGACACCTTACAACAGCAACAACAAAATTCCAGCAACAACAACATTGGAAGTCCAGGAACAACAACAATATAACTAAAAATCCAGCAACAACAACGAAATCAGATCTACAAAATCCAGAAAAAGGAAACAGACGAGAGGAAGCACTCACTAGTGGTGACTAGTGAAGGTTGCGCTGGAGAAATGGAAACACAGAGGAGGGGAGGAGAAAGAGCTGCTCGTCGGTTCGAGCTGCAGAATGAAGAACAAAACCGAAATCAGATATGCAAAATCAGATCTGCAAAATCGAAATCAACATCGAAGCACAAAATCAAATGAAGAACAACCGAAGACTCGAAGAGAAGTTGCCCCGAGCTACAGCGAGGGTGCTGTTTAGCACCGACGGAGTCGAAAATCAGATCTGAAAATAATCTTAACTTACCAAGTACCAAGGGGAAAGGGTGTTGTTTAGCACCGAGCAACAGTGAATAGGGCGCACACCGGCAGAGGCTGCACCGCCGGAGAGAGGCCGCACCTTCGGCCGGAATAGGGCGCCTAACTGGCCGACGGACGATGGTTGACGGCTTGAGGGTGAATGAGAGGTTACACAACAACCAGGGATTTAGGGTTTCATGTTTAACGGCTTGGGAGATGACGGGTGACGAGGTGGGTGAAACACACATACTAATTTTGAGGGGTAATTTTGTCAATTCAAGTGGGTTACGAGCTGGCGAGCTACTCGAGCTCGATTCGAGCTCAGGTATAGGCTCGAACTCGGTTCATGTAACATTCGAGCGATCCCGAGTCGAGTTTTTACCGAGCCGAGCCCGAGTCGATCCCGAGCTACTCGGCTCACGTGTCAGGCCTACTGGAACCTACAAGACGAGATTATGAAAAAGGAGTTTCGTCAGCAACCAACATAGGTGCCATACTTGTTGCTTTACCTCAAACTCTAAAATGGTTTGTTGAATGCCCCATATTAGGCGACCAACATGTTATATTCGTTGCTTGACACATAGTCAGGCGACCAACATAGTTTCGTAGTTGTCGCTACAATACGAGATCATAATTGGTGAAGTATGGGTTGTCATAGAAGGTTGTGAGAATTTATTATTTGTCGCCCTAGTGTTATTGGGGAGACGAATTTAGATTGGTTGGTTGCCTGAATATATGTGAAATAACAAAGCCTTTGGTAGTCGTCTAAATGTGGTTGCTACGACGGTAAAAGATAGGTTTATCGTTTGACATGGTAAAATAGCACTTTGCTACCAACAAAAGGGGCCTATGTAACTTCAACACTGGTTGACAAGACAAATATACCCTACGTTTCATTGGTGATTTGTTTTAATAGTTCATATATTTGCACATTTTATTTGTTTCGTATATAAGAGATGTGAGCCGTCACATATTTGCATATTTAGAAGTGCCAGTGAGAGATTGAGATGGTATTGATTGCCTCCAAAACTTTAAGTTTAGAAAAAATGTGAAATAACCCGTAGAGCAAATACATAATGAAGTCCTTGAAACGATTTGTACGAGCAAGGTCGTATAAATGTTGAGCTCGGTTTGAACTCGTCAAACTTTGCTCATACTCATTTATTTATAAATATAAACAAGTTGGAACCGATTATTATACGCGTCAAACCCGGATCAAACTCAAGTAGCTCAACTCATACAATGCTCTTAACCTAATCACACTCCCTTGCAAATCTCGCTTTGCCAATTTAATTTTGATGAACTCTTTTTCATATTGCGGTCTATTTTATTAATATTTTTTAAGTGGAAAATGATTTAAATCCCTTTCCATTAATAATAATAATAATAATAATAATAATAATAATAATAATAATAATAATAATAATAATAATAATAATAATTTACTTTTGTGAATAATTACCCAAACATTCAAACTAGAAATGAAAATGAGATTAATTTTTTTTTTCGAGGTGGCTACGTGTGTTGTTGCAGGAGGATGATCAAGTATGAAATAAATATAAAATATAGATCAGACTGACTTCCCTGTCTCAACAAATAAATACAAGACTTCCTCCCGTTGTAGTAGAAGGTTGTCAGGATCGAATCCACGAGGAAGCACGTCAACAGTTCTTAGGTAGCAGTAGATCTCACAGACAGAATAGCAGAAACACAGAAACAAAGAAAAGGGCAAAGCAAAACAGAAACAAAAGACATAAAATATCGAAAGAAAGTAAAGAACAAGGCAAAGCAGTAATCAACTCGGTCTCGACAAAGGCAGTACTCGAGATTGACAACAACAGTGAACAACAGAAACTCAGAAACGAAAGCAGACTACTCGACCTAGACTATTTCGTACTCGATATCGAGTAGAGGCTACTCTGTATCGACCAAAAACTCCTCTGTATCGACTAGTAAGACAAAACTGTAAATCGCAGATTCGAACCTAAACTCAGAAATTTGACAGAAATAAACTCAATATATGAAAAACTTCTAAGGCCAGGGTATCAACACCACAACGATAACCATGCAAAGTAACACATAAAGGCATAAAAGATCATGTTTTCCATCAAAATAACTTTCGTTATTAACAAATAGGCATATAGAGGCTTTCGCATAAACCCTAATTGTTACTAACCCTTTTCACATAATTAATCCAAGTTGCATTAAGATCACTTTCGCTTCAATAATACAAACAAGGATCACCTTCAACTGTCGCAAAAGAATCATGCTCATAGGGATAGAAGACAAATTGCACAAAAAGATCTGACCTTTACCGCATCACCTCACATAGCCACCGTCGGGCTCACCCCAGCCCCAGAAGTAGGTGAACTACTCACGCCACGCCTCATCGCAATCGCAGACATTGATGTATGAAAAGAACTAAATTGCATTAAAACTAAATTCAAAGCCTTTACAATCCCGGCAATCCAACGTTCGATGAATGCCAAAACCCTAAAAACTTTAGAACTCCTAAACTGTCTCTGTGGAACTACTTCTCTAGCTTGTGAATTGAATGATTAAAAACCAGCCCCTAGGGCTTTATTTATAGGCTTCTAATCCTCGCTATTCAAGGATAGAATCATCTATCTCTATATCTAAAGGCTTAAAAGATAAATAAAAGCAATAAATGAATTAAATCTAAAAGGAAAAGATAAATCTAAACTAGGTAAGTCTTCTTCATGTTGATAGATCTCCCTTCCATGGATAGATGATGATAGATCTCGGCCCACTCGACATCCTTCGTGCCCAAGGAATCCCAACTCTACTCGGACTGCTCAAACCGAGTAACGCGGCTCGACATGTCTACTCGATATCGACCACAGCTACTCGATATCGAGTACCAAGGTTCGTCGACTTGGTCTGGCTGGGTGACTCTGCTCGACAAGGCTCGGACATGGCTCGGAGGTCTGGTCGATATCCACCACGGCTACTCTGTATCGAGTAGAGGTGGTCTGCGTCTTCGTCCTCGACTTCTCGGCTTCTCACAGCTCGTCGACTCCGGACATGGCTCCGAAGTGTGGTCGATCTCGACTAGAGGTACTCGAGATCGATTAAGGTTCCGGGATCGGGTTGTCTCTGACTCAGTGTCCTCGATCAGCTCTGCTCGACCAGGTGTGCTCGACCAACACTCGTCGAGATCGAGTAGATGCTAGTCGATCTCGAGTAGAGTTCTCTCAGCTTTCTGCTCTGTTCTTGAAACGCACTTTCCCGAGTCCTCGTTCGTCGGATTGACGCATATGACCATGCGTTGGAAAGCTCTTTCCGAGGGCTACAACTCTCATGAAGACATCAAAGCTTGACTCAGAACGAAGGATGGTGAAAAATGACGTTTTCTCCAGCTGCAACATCCTTAGCTTCTCCATGAGTTTCCTTTAAGCTCCAAAGTGCGTCCGATTTCTGCGAAATATAACAAAAACTTGTGTAGACCTCCATATATTGCAAATAAATGTAAACTACACACATTCTGTATTGTTCTAACCCAAATGCATGCAATGTATGCAGAAATCGATAAAAAAGTTAGTGTAAAACATGGCGAATTAGGCTCACAACAACGTGCACCTAGCGCAAATGATATATGCACTCCATATAAGAGGCGGATCTCAGTGCAAGCAAACCCAGCTGCCGCTGGGTAGAAAATTTTGAATTAAGTTAAAAAATAATAATCTTGTTTGGCATAAATAATTATAATCTCATTTTATTTTTTAACTAAAACTCAAAATATGGACATAGAACATAATAGTTCGGTGAAGAGATATATTGCACTTTCTTTCCACTATTGTTCTTTCAACTCCTATGAATTGCATTTACAATTTTTTGTTTTCAAAATCAGAAAATTGATAGATTAGTTTAATCAATTAAGAGTTATAAAAAAACTCAAACAAGTTGTTACCGGTTTGGGGGTATGGTTTCCTTAATTGAATATTTGGCCTGTAAAATTGTGTCTTTACCATGAATATTTTCGCTGACCTAGCTTTGGAACATTAGATCCGCCACTGCCATATAGATGGATCTTTGATCCGTTTCTCCCACAATTTGACATATATCCAGTAATCTTTGCAAGTTGTAAAAAAATACACAAAGTAATCCTATGCTTCCATGTTTTGGGGTCATAGAGGAGATCCATTATCCCTCCTATAATATACATCAACGGCGGCAAAGAGCTATTCCTTCCTTGATTCGTTCTTTCCTTCCTTCCTTCCTTTCTTCATATCATTTTAATTTTTTTTTGAACAAGGTAAGAATTCGAAATATACCAAGCAACGGTTGCCGGTCATTGTGGACACCATGTTTGCTTCTTGGGTAAGGAGAGCACCAGTACATGAGAGTACGAAGAGAGGTCGCCGGCGAGCTTTGAGCGAACAGTTGGTTGTACCAAAACACATCATTGTTAAACTCCATCGACGTCTTTATCAATAAAGTGGACGTGTGTTAACACACATTTAGGTAGTCGTAATAGGTTGCATTTATCTTAGTTAAGATGCATAACATGCACCATTTAAGCAGAATTTGCATATTTAGTTGCTATGTTGGTGGAGTCGGAATCTACATGTTTTTATTGATGATATCAAGTAAATGTGGATTCGAGAAGGAGACATGGGTTGATAACGCATTGGACGAGAAAGTCAAATTGATGAAAGAAGATTAAATGAAGATCTAGAGGTCATGAGAAGATGAAAAGAGTCTAAACGAATAACAAGCCTGCAGAAGTTGCCGCCCGACAAGCTGAACTTGTTTTGCACTATCTGGAGGCCTTGGTTGTCCGATTGGCTATTATAAGCATGCGTTGAAAAGCTCTTTCCGAGTCCTGCAACTTTCGTATTGATGATACGAGACCAAATTCAGAAGATGAAAAATGCAGAGTCCGTTGAAAAGATGTGGCGACGAACGCAATCCCAGCAAAGTTAGGCGGCGATCGCTACAATCTGGCGGAGTCGTCCGCATTTGTCATCAGAGTGATTCTGTTAGGTTTATGTAGCTTTATTTTATTCGTTCCTAAACCTATTTCATCTATCTTTATGGCTGGCTTTTAGTAGCCCTAGGGTTTGCATGGACTAATTCATTAAAAATTCATTTATTCATTAGGTTAGAGATCGAAGACAATTTAGTTTAGCTTGAGAGCGTTGTTTGCTTTGGAAAACTAAACTCTCTTTGTTCTACTTGCAAGTTGAAGCTTTGTTTGGATTAAGTTGTGAGTTTTTGAATCTTATTCTTATTTCCTATATTTAAAGTTTCGACTTTTTTATGCTTGATTGTTTTATTCTATCTTGTCTGATCAACTAATTATAATCAATTCAATTGTTATGGTTTTGTAGATTCTTGATTGCGAACCTTAACCCAAGTAACAAACTTAATTATCTCTTTAGAGCTGATTGAACTAATTGGATGGACATGAAGTCGAATGTGTTGTGAAATTCCTCTTTAGGGGTTGCAAATACATTGGTTAATCTTTGAGCTTAAAGCTATTGATTGAGTTAAATCCTTACTGGTAATGAAATAAAGGTTTCTAGGACCGATTGTACTAGTAACTAAATTAGCTTGGGAGAAGGATATCGATAGGAAGCCTAGAATAACAAGAGAAAGTTACAAGATCAACATAACTAAATAAAGTGGATAGTTGTAAGTGGAACTATTCTATCTAAATTGTTTTGCATCAACTTGTTTATAGTTTATTTTATCGTCTTTCTAATTCAATCACCATAAACCCACATTTCTACAAATTGGTAATTATACATTACATAGGAGCACTTGATTATAGGTGGGATCGACCTCTTACTTGTTTGCTATACTAGTTTATAGGTTTCAGTTATAGTCTAATAAAAAAACATGAAACGTGGATAAAGGCATCGTTGATCCCACTTGCTGTCGCCACCTTCTACCACAAGGTTGTATTGGTCCTCAATAACCAGGCTCAATACACCTACTTTCCTATTGTTGCAACTTGAGCAACCCAACTCCACCTACCGAGGTTATTATTTTTGCGTGGATTGGTAGATCCACTAGATCCATGTATGGCTACTCGCTGGGTCGCCGCTGTCTCATATGGTACCGGAATGGTCTCGTTTCCATCACCCCAATGTGAATGGATGAGATACCCCCTACATGGATCATATTATAAAATCCCAAAACATCGACAGACTATATCCATCTGTGCATTTTTTTTTACAGCGTGCAATGATTATTGCATAGATGTTAAACTATAAAGGTGAAATAAAATGGGTAAAAAATCTATTTATATGAAATGCATATAACAAATGCGTTATGACCGTATAGTCACCCCTTTTTTTACACCGGAATTGCAGGAAGGACAAAGCTCAATTACTCTCCAAGGAGTCAATCACTCAATCCCATTGGCCAAATTTCAGAAGTTCCATGTTATTCAGCAGCAGTAGTACTTGTATTGATTTGTATACCCCATTTGTTTTGGGTCTCAGCTTCATCTGCCTACAGAAAACAAATACAGAAATTCCTTGAACCCCTATTTGAATTTGGGGCAAACCTTATCTCGAAGCTCACAAACCCTCTCATGCCCTACTTTTGCTTACTACTAGACCTGGTTGCTCTTCTTCAGGCAACTTTCGAGTGGTCTCCTCCCCCACCTTCCCCAAAACACTACTTTTAATTCCCCCCCAAAAAAGCAAAATGAATCCAAAGAAGAGGAGGCAGGTCCCCCCCAAAAATCAACCCTGGTAAAAAATTCACTGGAGAAAAGGGCCAGAAATAAATGAGTCCTCCGTACTAGACCGGGGCTTTACACGGGCAATCCCCAATTGATCCGTTGTGTTCTTCCTTGATTTCTCTCTGTATTTTCTTTCTTGTTCTGGATCTGATGGAACCTCAATTACAGTCCTTGTTTTTGGTCTACATCAATAATTGAGAGTTAGGGGTTTCGAGGGTTTCCCAGTGTTCTCCCGGTCGACACGAATTTCCCCCCCTCCCCCAAATTTGGCAAAGATCCACTGTTTGCTACCCCATCACGCGTCGCTGTCCACCCTCCACTTCCTTCATTATTGTCTTCTCTTTTACAGTATAAATTTTTTTATAATCAATTTGTGGGTAGGGTGAGGGTTGATTGAGGCTTTTTGTTTGCTTTATGCTTGTTGTTGCCTTGGGGTGAAGAGGAAGAAGAACAAGAGAGAGACAGAGAGAGAGGGTTTGAATATGGCGAGAGAGAAGATACAGATAAAGAAGATAGACAATGCGACTGCGAGGCAGGTGACCTTCTCTAAGAGGAGGAGGGGCCTCTTCAAGAAGGCCGAGGAGCTTAGCATTCTCTGCGATGCCGATGTTGCTCTCATCCTCTTCTCTTCAACCGGCAAGCTGTTTGAGTTCGCCAGCACTTCCAGGTCCTCTCTCTTAGCTTCTTTGTTTTGCTTCCTCTGATTTCCATTTTTGGATTGTTTTTTTTTTTTTAGCTTCATGGGACTTGATATATGATTCATCTCTATCCAGATCTCCATGGACAGCTAAATATTAAGACACCCACCCAACACTCCAACAATGATCAATTACTAAAGTTTGTTTTGTATGCCATGATAAGATGTGAAAAGGTGTTGTAGGGCTCTCTCTTAATATATCTGATGGTTTGGATTGGGCGAATATGGGTTTCGATTTGGTGCGGGCACTTGCTGGTTGCTAATTTGTGAGTGGCTTAGGCGTTTCCTTAGCAGTGTTTTTGGATTTTACCCTGAACCATCCCTTCGTTGAGTCAGTATTGTTAGTTTATCTTTAATGCTTATCCAAAAGGGCCCTATACATGGGTGAGTTTAGCATTGTTATATCCTCATTACACAAACCTTAGTAGGGCTATTAAATGAGCTGAACAGCTCGAAAAAAGCTCGACTCGAGCTCGTTCACTTACCTAAACAAGCTGTGCCTGAACATGATTTTAAGCTTGGTTGAAAGCTCGGCTCGTTCGATTTAGGCTCGAATAGCTCGAATAATATGGAATTTCTAAAATTTTCTTCAAGTTAATATGTTATGACCACGTAAAACTACTTAAGGCTCGAAAAAAGCTCGGCTCAAG
Source organism: Persicaria tinctoria (assembly GCA_037127255.1). Lineage (NCBI taxonomy): Eukaryota > Viridiplantae > Streptophyta > Magnoliopsida > Caryophyllales > Polygonaceae > Persicaria > Persicaria tinctoria. The sequence goes on along the minus strand of JBANSL010000004.1, from coordinate 20,905,397 downwards.
CTCGTTCATTTACTAAAACAAGCCGAGCTTGAACAAAAAAGAAAGCTCGTTTAAAATTTGGGCTCGGCTCGGCTCGAGCTCGTTTAACAAATGAACAAGCTTGAACATGCTAAGCTCGGCTCGTTCGGCTCGAATAACACCCCTAAACCTGAGGTTGTGAGTAAAGGGGATGACTACACCATTGTTCTTTTTCATCAGCTTGTTAAATGCTTATCCAAAGGGCAGGAGAAGCATTTACAGTAAATTCTACACCATTAAGGATCCCTAACTGGATTGAAGTTAACAGCTTAAGTTAAGGGTTATAGTAGATATATAATGTGTGTGGGTTAAAACTTGGGCTTAGTTTGAAGAATGGTTTATATAAATAGTATAATATGCATTATGATCATACAGAATTTAGAAGGAAATTTATGCCCATTTGCACAACACGAACAAAACATGTATTTTGTCCATATGGTTTGAATGGAATCATTTACTCGCTTGCCGATTCATACACAAAAAATTCAATTAGAAGACACTCAATTTCTCTCCTTATTAAACACTCTTTTTTCCCTTTCTGAAGTATAAAGGAGATACTTGAAAGGCACAAATTGCACTCCAAGAACCTTGAGAAAATGGAGCAGCCATCTTTGAAGCTGCAGGTAAAGTTCATTTAAACTTTCATTAACAAATAACAATCATTGCGATTGGTTGTACTCGTCTGAACTTTAATGTAGATACATTATGTCATAGTTAAATTATTCTGGCAGTCATTCCATTGTAATGCAGTGCAATTCCCCAAATTAGATTCAACTTTTGTTTATTCCTTGAAAGTTGGAGGCTTCACTAAAATTACAGTCTATGGTACTTTCCGCGTGAAGTGAACTCATGAGAAAATTTGCATGCTTTCAGCTTGTTGAGAACAGCAACTGTGCGAGACTGAGTCAGGAAATTGCAGAAAAGAGCCACCTACTGAGGTATTAATTATTCTATTCTGTTGCCACCTCGCTTGCAGATAATATTATCTTTCATTTCCCGCTTTAGTTTTCTAATGCCTGTTAGGGTTTTTCTTAACCTTCTTGTGTGTGTGTGTGTTTTTTTTTTGGGGGGGTGTTTATGGAGTGCTATAACATCGTACATAAGAGCTGAATATGACATGTTTGGTAATTTTTTCCACTTGTTCTTGTGCCTATGTATGTCTTAATTTGTGAAAATTTCAGGCAGATGAGAGGTGAGGAACTGCAAGGATTATGTATAAAAGAGTTGGAGCAGCTGGAGAGTTCTCTTGAATCGGGACTTAGCCGTGTGATAGAGAAAAAGGTTTTCTCCACAAATTATTCTACATCACCATACATACTGACTTCGTCCGACAATTTCCTCTAACTGAAAATTTCATCTAATCAGGGGGAGAAAATAATGAAGGAGATTAGTGTACTCCAAATGAGGGTAATCATTTAACTCTGCACACTAATTTTCAATTCAATGGCATACTTTCATATGTCCTAGTTTATGCCTTTTATCACGAATCATAGGCCATGCCTCTTTTGGTTTATACTTGAACATGAGCAAAAAAAAAAAAAATGAGAAGAAAATTTCTTTTCTCATTCTGCACTACAATGTGCAGGGAACGAAATTGGTGGAGGATAATGAAAGATTAAAGCAGCAGGTAAAAAATACAGAGACTTTCTTTCTCATCCCTGACTACAACCGGATTGTGTAAAATTTAAGGTTATGAACATAGGGGAGGTTATAGTCTTTGCTTATAACATTCACATCTTCTATTGTAGGTGCTGGAAATCACTAATGGGCAAAAGCAAATCAACCCTGATTCAGATAATGTAGCATTCGAGGAAGGCCAATCATCAGAATCGGTTTCTAATGGAAGCAACTCAAGCAGCCCTCCTCAGGACTACGATACCAGTTCTGATACTTTTCTCAAGTTGGGGTAAGTTGCCATTTTTGTAGGCAAGTTCGTGGCATTTGTTAACTTATAAGAACATTTGCACTTGGGAAAAACCGTCTCATATTGGGAATGAAACCTAGCTAGTGGTTAGTGAACGGGAATCAAAGTCCCACCTCTTTTAAGCTTGAATTATCAGGAATGTGTGGAACGATTGGGTTAGTAGATGGTTAATTATATATAGTATCGGCCAGGTGGTTAAATGACGCCTATTATACTCTTGCAGATTACCGTACCATGGATAAGTTTAATGTTTGCAAGGATTGTTGGGGACGAAGATCTACAATGACTGTTGATTGATCAATGTAGTAGAGACCCGGGTGCTAGTTGCTTGTATGTTCATGAACTCTAAAAGCTTTGTAATACGTATAAAACCTTACACTGTATTCATGTTAGGGGAGTGTAACTAAACAGACGGATGGCATGCTCCCTCCATTTCAATTCGTTTGGCAAATGAGTTCTAATGAGGGACTGTGGAAGATTCAAAGTTAGTGTACTGTTATATGTCTCTCTCTATATCTGTTATATCCCTTCCATGTGATGATATTAGCCAAAATATATTTTGCAAACCTTGTATTTGCGGGCAGTTAATTAGCAAGGTGTCTAGAGCAATTTGGTCGAAGGCAATGTCCTCCAGAAACATGGAAAGTTGATCTTAAGATAAATATGCATAAAACTAGTGTTTTTTTTAACAAGGAGTTTGGGTGGACTCATACCCTCCCTTGACTTTCTAAATAAAGAGCGGTCATAACCGGGGTTCGAACTGAGGACCTTTGGTACTACCCGCAACTCCTTTCTAGGGAGCTATTCCGGAATGGTTCAACTCATACCCTCCTCATCCACCACCTAATAGCGCTCCCTTACAGGCGAGAGTGCAGAACTCTGGGTGAGTGACAATCGAAGCGCTATCCATTGAGAAACAGAGATGAGCCACCTAGCTTGTTGGCTATTTGATTAACTTCCTAGAACGCATGTTTGCAGGAGGCTAGATCAAAATCATGAAGCAAGATGAGACATGCAATCAATACCTTCTCAATCTCTCGCGGGCACTTCCAAATTTGCAAATATGTGACAACTCACGTCTCCCATATACGACAAACAAAATGTGCACATATGGGAACTATTAAAACAAATCACCAAAGAAATGTAGGGTGTATTTTTCTTGCTTGAAAATGTGCAAATATGTGAACTATTAAAACAAATCACCAAAGAAATGTAGGGTACGGTGTATTTGTCTTGTTATGCAGGGTTGAAGCTATATAGACCCCTTCTGCCGGTAGCAGATCGAGTGTTATTTTACCATGTCAAATGCGGCTTTATAGACACTATGTCAGGACATTCGAGCGATGAACCTATCTTTTACCATCGTAGCAACCACATTTAGACGATTACCAAAGGCTTCGTCGCTTCACATATATTCAGGCAACCAACCAATCTAAATTCGTCTCCTCAATAACACTAGGGCGACAAATAATGAATTCCCCACTGCTTATATGGCTACCCACGCTTCACCAATTATGATATAGTAATGTAGTGTCAACTACGAGACTATGTTGGTCGCCTGACAGGGTCGACCAATGGGCTTCGGAGGCCCTGTGCAAAACCTTGAACGAGATGGTGTTTGACGAAAATTTTAGATGGAATTTACCTTATACTAACATAAGAAAATAACATAACCTCGTATAATTTCAAACATAGTACAATCGAATACAACACAAAACAAAAAATTGAACACAACACAATTTACAATTATCACACCAATTGAATAATTATCACAAAGTTAGAGAGGAATGACACAATCGAGTATAGTTCTTGATTTGAACCACTTGCCCAATTGCCCCAACTATGACACCAAGTCTAGTTGAACGACAACTCTGAAACAATTACAACATCAACAATATGGTGTTTGAATCAAATCCATGAAATTATAGAAGAAGATTACCCAACAACTTAAAAAATATGTAGAAGATAGAATAGGATGATTACCCAACAGAAGGCCCTAAACAGTCGAAAGCACCTTTGCACGCACTCACGCAGCTAGTGACGGAATCATCAATTAGACCATAGAATGAATAGCTAGCCAACAAAATGCACAACTTAATAGAAGATAGAGTAGAAATTCAAAGATAGATCAGGGATGATTACCAAAGAGGAAGGTTGAAGTCAGAGGGGAATCGAAGGCTGAAGCTGAAGCCGAAGCTAGAGATGACAAAAACGAATACGCCGAACGAAGTAACTGAGTAAGGGTTATAAGGCATTACAAGACTGATTTGAACGGTTGAATCGAAGCCGAAGCTGGATAGGAATGTTGAAGCTATTTCCTTGAACTCAATTTTCGAATCTGAAGGCCCGACAGAAAAACAATTGACCCATATAAATTGAGAACCAGGGAAGAGGTGAGAAGACAAAAAACAATTTCATCTTTGATTTTTGAGATTTAAGAACTTGGGAAGTGGAAAGGAGATGGAAAGTTGGACTCTGTATTAATGGTTTGTATCGGTGTATGTGAAAGCCAACAGTCGAGTGGGGGAAGAAGAACTAGCGTGTGGCGGTAGGCGTCTAGGTCTTATTGTTTTTTTAATATTAATGTTAAGTATAATGGGCCGCTCCAGATGAGGCTCAACAAAATTGGAGACCCTAGGCAAGTGCCCAGTTTGACCTTGCTCAGGGCCGGGCCTGTCACCTGAATATGTGTCAAGCGATGAATATAACATGTTGGTCGCCTGATATAAGGCATTCAACAAACCACTTTGGAGTTTGAGGTAAAGCAACAAGTATGGCACCTATGTTGGTCGCTGACGAAACTCATTTTTCAGAATCTCGTCTCTAGGTTCCAGGATCGAGCAGTACATGGTTCACCTAACGATATGTACTTATCTACGGTGTGTGTAACAAGGTATGCGGTATCTTTAGGGTGTAAAATATTGGTCACGCTAAATTTCCACCTTGTGGAATGAGGGTAATCTAGATGGCACTACTTTCTTCTCCGATGTCCAATCACGTAACTTTCATTTGAGTTGAATGCAGATGCCCTATGGGTAGTGTTCTAAATATCGGATATATCGGGGATATTTAGAATCCATTACGATATCGACATATTGTGTGAAAAATATCGGTCACCGTTATATATCGGGTCACCTCCGATGTAGCGAGTCAACTCTGATGTATCGAGTCAATATCGGCAATATATCAGGGATATTTAGCATTGCCAACATTGGTAAGGTAACTTTAGCCTTTCTGAATGAAGTTGTTTTTATTTTGTCATGTTTAGTCGGTAATTTTGCAATTTAAATATCAAAATTTTCATGTGTGTTTTTACATTTTGAAGTATAAATAAAATATTTATAGTTAAAACTTAGCAAAATCGATAAATCTAATATATCCCCGATATATCATTTTTACTCCTAACCAGTATGACCCCGATACGCGATATTTAAAACCTTGCCTATGGGTTATTCGCGAAGATGGTGTTTTGGTCGTCCTGAAGCTAGCAATGACACGTTCTATGCTCTAATTATGGAATTCTCTCTTTTTCTCTATCTAGATCTTAATCCTCGGCCAAAAGTCTATTTCTTCGAGACCGATTTTCCTATTTATGGGGTTAGTTTTTACGGACTAGGCTGGCCACCTAGTGGTTAGCGACTGTCATTTGGTATAGGGGGCGAATGCGGGGTTCTGTGGTGTGAAGGCATGGTTTCCACGTGTCATTAAACTACTTTGTGGTATCTGGGTTCGGAGGGAGTGGCTACACTTATTACATCTACGAACGTCTTGGTTATGGGTTCGTCTTGTCATTAATGATCCTTGTTCAGACCGCGTTATTGGTGGGCGAAAAAGTATAGACTCATCTCGTCCACGCGCGGAGGGGGTACATCACATGAGAGGAACACATTGCTTTTTGGGCAAGGCTTCGTCAGGTCGCCTCTATATACTTCATGTGACGAACATAATATGTTTAGTCTCCAAATATGGAGATTCAATTTACAACAATAAAGTTTGTGTTCAAGCAACGATTGGTCACTTTAATGAGAAAGTATATCTGTAATTAATGCATATAAGGCGACCAACTAGTACCTATGTTCGTCTTTTGAAACAGCTTTTTCAAGTGTCCCTTTAATTACTATCACTTGTCATTAATTTAAAGGACATTTTGTGAACTTTTTTTGTGATTTTATCTGCCAAGGACTCGATTTCTTCTTCATCTCTTCTCCTTCTGTTCTTCATCTCTTTCCAAAAAAAAAAAAATCAAGATCTAAACAATATTTCCATTGACGATGTTAATTTGATCGTTGATTTTTGATAAGGTTAGTTTAAATGTCATTAGTTTATTTTATTATTTTGTTGTTGTTCTATATGTAATGTTGTAGAATTGGTTATTGAGATTTGTTAAAGTTGAAATTTTGATTGAAGATGTTATTAGAGATTTTGACATATATAATTTCAAGTTTGATTAAATTTAGAATTATAGATGTTGTAATAGTTTTTAGATTGTGGTTAATTTATATCATTTGATTTTTGGAGATTATGGTTTATATATATCTTTTGATTTTTGGAAATTGTGAGATTGCATTGTAGTTTGAATTTTTTTCACTTGGATTTAGTAATAGAGATTTGGTCATAAATTTGGAATTTTAGTTTGATACGTTGTTCTAGATTTTGATGAAACTTTTGAAGATTACATTTTGTTGAGGTTTTAGACGTTTTTGTTTTCTTTTGATACTATCGGGACAATGGATAAGAGTTGGATGCAAATTCCTTTTACCTTCGTGGGATTTATAATTTCGTGAATTGGGTCAAATGATACAACAATCAGCAGATGAGAAGACTCTTCATTGTTGTCTATGCAATCAATGTCAAAACAAGTGAGATCTTGTTAACATTGAACATATGTATATGCACCTGTCTCATTTGGTATAAGATCTAACTATATAGTATGACAAAAAACATGGTTGAGCACTAGTTGAATTGAGAACTTCTCAGCTAAGAAGGCAATACTTAGAGCAAAATGCTTTCTTCTTCAAGTGTACGTTTACAATCCTGTCATGGACATTCTACACGATCTATTTCCTTACCATGCTGGATATGAAGAATGTGTTGATGAAGGCCATGGGGATGATGACAGTCCTAGGTTTGAAGTTGTCATCGATGATGATTACCAAAAGCATGACAAGCTTTTGGTGGAAGAGCAGACACCACTCTATCTTTGTAGCATAGAGACTATTCTAAGGGCTATCGTAAAGGTCATGAAGGTAAAGGTAGTCAACAGATGATACAATAAGAGTACACTTGTATTTATATCCAGTTCTGGGCATTTTGAACAGATTCCATTTCTTTCATTAAAAAAAACATATCACATTCCGGGCGTTTTTGGACAAAAATCCTAAAATTACTCATCGGGAGTTACCAAATATATTGTCCATGCTTTTTTTTTTTATTGTATTTTGAAAATTTCTTATTTACTAAGTTCTTGATTCGAGAAGGATAAATGAGGACTTGGCTTTGGCTTGAAAAAAACGAACTCGGTTTTATTACTCATGAGCCGAGTATGATCATATATCTAAACTGGAAACTAAAACCAGATACAGTTCAATTAAAGATGAGAAAAGTATGAACACCTAGGTACTCGACTCGTTCAACTCGAATAAAATCTTAAGTGGGATGAAGATGTATCATTGCACCAAGAGACTGAATAACATATTAAAGCCTTTCTTCAAAAGGATAGAGTTGATGGTAGCAATATGTAATTTTATACAATTCGTTTATAGTTAAATGACAAATATGAAACAGAGACTCAAATAACCATGGATCTGTAACGGCCTGAGATTATGATTCCCGGGTTACGTTTCGAGGGATGAAACCCCTAGCTCGTTGGGATCTTGCGCTCCGAGTACATGTTGCATTGAAGATTTGAAATTCAAGATTAGTGTTTTCAAGCGGGATTTCATACCCAAAACCAAAAGGATCATTGGAATCCCCGGGGAAATCCCATGTACCTGTCGTGGAAAACTAGTAAATCACACAATCATCAGATATATAGCGTAATACAAGTGCGCCACGGTTGAGTCGGGTCAAAACGGAGTATAAAGTATAAGTCCAAAATAATCATAAGTCCGGTGAAGTCAGTTGCCTCGAACACTCACTCTCCACCAAGCAAAAGGACCCTCTCAAGCAGACAAGCTACATCAATAATAGTGAACATACAGACACCTAAAAAAATTATAGTGGGCAGGATCAGATGATGCCCACTTTGGCTCTGTCCCCACAATGTGTACACACATACGCTATGCCTAATATCATGCTTCTAGATGCAAGGCAGAAACATTAACACACTAGCATGCTCCTAATTCGCAAGTGCATTATAATAATTAAGGCCTTAGCATAGAATACCAAATGGTATATCACTCTTCTTAACCACCGCCCCTTCCCGATAGGGCGAAGGCTGGCAAAATCATGAATGCATTCCACTTCTTTAATGGAGTGAGGTCCATATTGGTACCCAAACCCATATTGTATGCTTATCAATCAATCATAATGAATGTGGTATTAAAAGAGAAAATAAAAGTAATGTAGATAATAAATAAAGTGTGATAGTAAAGTTGTTGCCAGGACTCGAACGACTAAGGACGAGATCCGATGAGATTAGGCCATCCTATGACCCTAGCAAAGACTCTAGATACTTCATAGATAACGATCATTCTGTTTACACACCCTGACAAGTAGAATGCTCAATGATCCATGCAACATAGCATGATACTATGGCATGCTGATCATGAATTCAAGTACCTAGTATATCATGCACGTAAAGCAGGACGGTCTATTCAATCTGAGTAAGCTCCGAAGAGACTTACCTGGCTAGCAGAACAACAAAAGTAGAATCACATCAAGTATCACGAACAATAAAAAAATATCACCATGATCCATATCAGAACGTTCATATAAGTCTACATATAACCATTCAATCACACAAGCACACATCATTCAATAGAATCAACCACATCATAATTATCATTCCATCAAGTTCAACCATTTATCACATTGCCACATTTTGTAAGACCACATCATTCTCATCGTTCCATTCAGCCACATTCATATGTTCATAATAATCATATATATATATATATATATATATATATATATATATATATATATATATATATATATATATATATATATATATATATATATATATATATCCGCATAGTCATATATCTCAAAAGTTTATCATATTCATGATAGATCATAAGGCATAATCAAATGATACATAACTCTAACATCTCAATATGTCGTTAGTCGTTCATATATGCCATTAGTCCACACAAGACATGATATTAATCAATCAATCATATCAACATGGTAGTTATTCATTGATCACATAATTTCCCGAGTTAGTCCCAAAATCGTCTCAAAAACCGAGTTACCGATTAGAATATTCGACCTTAAGCACTTATGAAATTTTTTTTTTCTGAAAATCCAAATAAGATCCTCAACTCAGTCATTGAAACCTCGAAAGCGTTGGAAACTAGTCGCAAAAACAATTGTTGAAAACATCGAGAAACGCACTCAAAACCATCGAACAGGGGGCATCTCGCCGCGGAGAAAGTGCGTCTCGACACCGTGAGATGTCCAAGCAAGCACCCGCAGACAAGGGCATGTCACGACCACGAGAGGGGATCTCGCACCCGCGAGTTGCATGTGAGTGCCATCGAGGAGTCTCAGACACATGAGCAAGAACCCTAGGCCGGTGTTCTTCCTCGCGGCCGCGAGTTCATGCTCACGGCGGTGACAACGGTCCTGAATCCTAGATTCATGCCCTGTTTCTGGCCTCATTTGATGTTGTTAGTCGCTCCCCTTTTTCCCAATTTTCCTAGGATTCTCAAGCACATGTTAGTACAAAAATAAATATAAAACTCAAGGATTCGAAGAGATTTCTCACCCAACTCTTCCTGCTCCACCTTTCTTCTCCCGAGTGACTTTTGATGCGATTCTTCCCCCGATTTCTCTAGATCCAAGCGCTGGGTGAGCTGAAAAAGTTAGTATGAGGTTAAAGGGGGAATCTTTGGTGATTGGGAAGTGAAAGGATGGGAAAAGAACCATCTTACCCTTCTTGAGCTCGAAAATGGCTAAAGGACCTTTGGGGGCTCGAATCTTGGATCTCCGGGCTGTTGGGTGGCTCCAAAAGCTTCCTTAGACTCCTTGGAAGGTTGTTGTTGCTACTAGACCTCTTGGTTCTTGAGGTGGAAGAAGGAGGAGGTGATGGAGGGGTGTTTAGAGTTTGGGCCGAGATGGAGAGAGGAGGAGACAAGTTGTTGCATTGGTGTTTTGGGTGTGGTGTTCAGGGTTGAGAGGTGGCGGATGAGTGGTGGTGGAGGGTGTTTTTAGGGTTTGTGGGCTTTGGGTTTGTGTGGAATGAAGAGCCCTAACTCTCTTCCTTTACTTTAAGATAGGCTGAAGCTTGGATTTTTGGCTTGATGTGAGATTTGAATTCATATGATGTCATGGATTTATCTTCAAGAGTGATAGTTGGGGATGAGATTTGAATTCATATGATGTCGTGGACTATAAAACCACACCGCAACCTCTTGCATCTTCACTTAATTTCCTATTTTCTATTTTTTTTATCTAGTTATTTCTCTCCTATCTTTGGATAAGTTTCATAGGTCTACTTAAGAACATCTAAGGTTGTTTTCTTAGACACCTAATTCATCATCTAATATAATATGAGATTAACAATTGAGAAATCCCTAGAGGGACCTTCATGCTCCATGTCCATGGGAGCTCCCCTCTAGGGTTGTCATGGTTTCAAGGTGAGAACTTTCATCAATTGATAACGCATATTCTGTATAGGAATTATAGGTAGTCTTAGGTGCATTAGAGTGTCCATATTGCATGTTTAATAAGCTAATTTATATTTTTTGATTATTTGGTATTCGAAGTTCATAATCTATTGTTTTAGTGCTTATTTATAGATCATAAGATCCAAGCTTGGAAGGTGGAGAAATCATGGAGAAAATGGAGAAAAGAAGAGCTAAGGAATAATCCATGAATGATAGAAGAGAATCCAATGAACAATAGAGCAAGGAATCAAGGTCCAAGAGCTGAAATGACAGCGCACTGCAAAAGCTGTCCGCGTGGTGAGTTGAACTTAAAACGCGATTTCCCAGGGCCTCGGATGTCCGATTGCCTATTATGACCATATTTTGGGAAGCTCTCAATAAGTTCTTCAAGTCTGGAAAAAGCGAAAAAGCGGCACCCGCCGGTTTTATTATGCTTTTGCTTACAATTCAAGACTTGGTTGGTTGAATTGTGAAATTTGATTTCTATGTTATTAATTTTTTATTTCATTATCCTTGTGCTCATATTGTTGATTGCATATATTTCCTCTTGATTGTCCATCTTCGACATGATTTGCATTCATGCTAGGTTTTAATGATTTCGTTAGAATAGTTAAACCATAGTAGCAAGCACACGACATTGATCACTTCAAAGCATCAATTGGTTGTGCAATGTAATGACACTTGGTTAAATATCGGTTCTTAAGAGGATTAGGGTTATGGGGATGACAACCCTTGACATCATACTAGTTGCTTAGAAGGGTTGGTACTGCCAAATTGTCAAGACTTTGGGAATTTGTGCTTCTTTATCTTTGAATCCAAACAGGGTGAGGGTCGCATATAGTGTAAGGGATTGGCATACCCGTGAGGGGTGTCAGTCTATTTAAACTAAAGTTGGAATAACATCAATTGCATTCATTGCATTAGAATAACTAGTGATTGAGTTGAGGATCCAGTAAACCAACCAGTGTTGCGAATTGTATGTGAAACCACACTCTTCTTCCATATTTTATTCGCTCTTATTAACATCCTTCATAGTTTATATATGTTCCTTATTTTTCATTTTCACTTATATCTTATCTTTACTTACATATTGATAAATACACATTGCAATATGAGGTACTTGATTCTCTATGGGTTCGACCCCTAGTTACTTACTATACTAGTCTGTTTGTTTGGGTTATTATTTCTTTGGCGAGCTAAAACCCACGACATTTCATCCCACCACCGATATTGCACCAGATTATAGAGGTATGTTAACATCTATAATTGACGGGGTTATCAAGATAGCATGTGAGATATAGATGTGTGCGTAATGGACGGGATGAATGCTAAAACACGGGAACTTGCTGAGTACATGAGTAATAGAGGCCTAACATGATTAAGTAGATAAATTGAGGACAAAATCGATCACATATACTCACATGTTATTTGCCTACAAGCAATCAACCACATCCATCTCGAATTCCACAAGGATGTAAAATACCGAAGCACACGAGAACACAAAAACAAAGCATCATTTTGTGATAAATATCATGACGGCGACCACTCGAGAAAATGAATTTGATACAAACTTTATTTGTCAAATCACACTGTCGAGCAACATCTCCCTCAAATAACCCGGAATGAACAAAAACAACACTTGTAACTAAGCGGGATGGCTCAAACCATAACTCACATTCCTTCCAATCAAGTAACAAACACAGAGGCATACAGGCTATGAAAAAAGACCCGAAGCGGAAAGCCTATTGTTGTGAAGATAAAGAGATTGTGGGAATTAGAAGGGCATGAGTGCAACACTAAATTCTATCTATAAATATCTAGGTGAACATCATCGTGCAAATTTAAATAGCATTGCGATTGAACAGATGATTGCAATACCCCAATAACCTCATAGATGAAAATATGCGCATGGTTTTTCAAAACAAGCAGAAAGATGGTTTTTCAATCCCCCGACAACCTCATAGATAAAAAAATCTACTTGTTTTGATAAACCATGCACATATTTAGTGTAATCTAAATGTTCACATTGCATGTGTTGATACATATTTGCATTTATACTCTCTTTAGTGGTGGAGTCGAAATATGCACATTTTTATTTATTATTTTAGGTAGATACGGATCCGACGAGGAATGAAGAGAATCATGGATGAAGGAAGATTCAAGAAGAGGAAAACAAGTGAAGAGCTTGGGAGTGGAATTGAAGTTCGAGAGCGTAAGTGAAGAAAATGTCAACAAAAGTTGTCGCCTGATAAGCTAAACTTGCATCGCACTTTTTGGAGGCATCAGTGGTCTGATTGACTATTATAATTATGCGTTGGAAAACTCTTTTTGAGAGCTACAACTTTCATGTTGATGTTGATAAAATGTCGTACAAAAGAAAAGCCGCAGCCACAATGGGTTTAGATGTCTGGGTCAATGTAATATGCTTTGAATCCGAGAAAATAAGTAACTAGAAGGAGATTCAATGACCGAGAAAACCAAACAATGTTGCAAATTCGTAGGTGAAATTATCTTTCTAATCTTATTTCTTATTAACTTGTTTATAGTTGATAGTTTATTTCTTATTTTCCATAAAAAAAACCTCCTTTTTTTTCTTCTTAATTGGTAATTACACAACCTTTTACTTAATTACTATACTTGTTTGGGAGTTTGAGTTTACTTTGATAGGAAAAATGACGATTTTCCCTACATCAACAAACATTAACGTACTATGTCGCAATGAATATATATATATATATATATATATATATATATGATAGTTCTTTCAGAGCTTAAAACATATAAAATACTAGAGAAAGAAATATCGAAAATTGCAAGATTCGATAACATAGTTTGGTCTTTGCCGATATGCAGAGCTAGGGGACTATGTATTATGTGGAATGACACCGGTTCTCCCAATAAATTATATTTGTGGAAATCCAATTAGATCACATACTAGTGATGAAAAAATACAAATTCTTACTTTAGATGTGCAATTATATTCCTTTATGATCCACCAAATGAGAGCAATAAAAACACCTTCTGGTCCACATTAACAAAGATTATTTGTTTATTGACTCTACCATGATTGCTTATGAGAGATTTAAATGAAATCTCGTGTAGGAAAGAAAAGCTAGGGGGAGTAGAAGCAAACCCAAAAAGGTTTCAACGACTACCAAACCTAAAAAGTACGTCCATTCAAAATGGAAAAATATGGTTAATTACAACTAAAAGATTTTCATAATGTAGTTAAATGATGTCCATGATTTATGCCATGTTTTTATATCTATTTTAGCTCCTTATTCTGTCATTTTATATATTATGGGTTAGAATAATACATAATCTATGTAGTTTATGCTTATTTGCCAAATTATGGAGTCTACACTAGTTTCTGTTTAATTTCGCAGAAATCGGACGCACTTTGGAGCATAAAGGAAAGTCGGGAAGAGCTAAGGATGGTGCAGCTGAAGGAAAGCCCACTTTTCGCCATTCATCATTTTGAATCAAGTTTTGATGTCTTCATGAGAGTTGTATCCCTCGAAAATAGCTTTCCAACACATATTCATATGCGTCAATCAGACGAACGAGGACGCAGGAAAGTGTGTTTCAAGACGGAGCAGAATGCTGAGAATTGAAGAGTGGTCGATATCGACCAGACTTGGTCGATATCGACCCGATCCCAGTCGAAATTTCAAGATCGACTCGAATTAACCAGAAATCACGAAGACAGCTCGATATCGACCAATGTGGGTCGATATCGACCAGAATCGACTCGATAATCCTGTCAGAGCCGAAATCGAGTAAACAAAAGTGAAGACGAGAAGATAGCTCGATATCGACCTACTTTGGTCGATATCGACCAACTGCCAGTGAAGAGTACGGGTCAATTCCGAGTTCTATCCTGATTCCGAGTGAGAAGATATTTCAAAGAGAAGATTCCTTGCACATGAAAGCTTTAGATATTTTATCTTTTTATCTTTTTTTTATATATATCCCAAGGGTGGAACATTTAATTACCCTATAGGATTTATCTTGTTTACCTAAATTAGATTTATTTATTTCCAAGTAGAATTATATCCTTAGATAAAAGATAGAGTTTCCTTACCTTGGCTAGAAAGGATTAAGGCCTATAAATAAAGCCCATAGGGCTAGTTTTTTATTCATTCGAAGCTAGAGAGAGAGAGAGAGAGAGAGAGAGAGAGAGAGAGAGAGAGAGAGAGAGAGGAGGCCGAGAGGAGTAAAGGAGCGAGAGAAATTTTGCTTCGATCGGTTGTAAGCTTTGGTTTATTTTAATGCAAGTAGTTATTTTCCTTTTATTATTAATGTCTTTTCCTATGATGACGAGCGAGTAGTCCACCTACTTCTAGGGTCGGGGTGAGCCCGACGATAGCCATGCATGTATGAGGTAAAGATTCAACCTTTATTGTGTTTTGATCATCCACTGCCTTTTATATGTTTATTACCTATTTAATAGAGATTCAGGTTATCAACTTGGATTATAATCATAAAATTGGTAGATACAATTAGGGTTTCTTGAAAGAGCTGTCTAATTGTTGGAAAAGGTGAAAGCTTGTTCCTTTGATGTGATTGCATGATTATCTCTCGTTATCTTACCTTATGCATATTTGGTTATCGTTGTTCCAAACCCCGATCTTGGAAGTTTTCTTTTACATAGTTTATTTCGAAATCTGTGAACTTTTGCTTTTCGATCTAGAAAGATCGCTGCTTGTTTATGTCTCTGCAGAAAGAGGTCGATATCGACTAACACAAGTCGATATCGAGTGCCACTGATCGAAATCGACTGCCTTATGCAAAGCTTCCAGAAATCGACTGAAGAGGTCGATATCGCCTAACACTGGTCGATATCGAGTGCTTCCCTGAGTCGAGATCCGGCGTGAGATATCCGCTACCTGTGACCCGATGACACGCTTCCTCGAGGATCGATCCTGACTTCCTGTTACTACATCGGGAGGAAGTCTTGTAATTATTTGCGTGGACACGAATCTGTTTTGGTTTATATTCTTATATTTTGAACTCGATTTCCTCCTACAACATTGGGTCCAACCTGTAATGGTTCTTTCATGTTCCAATTAACTTTCAAAACAAAGCTTCTAAAAAATAAAAGCAAATGAGTGGAATGAAACTACTTTCGGAAATATATTTTGACATGTATAAGAGGTGGAGGAAAATCTTCTTACCCTTCAGATTCAATTAACACACAACCAAGCGAGGAGGAAGATAAAAAAATATCTTATTAAAGAAAAATGAGAAGTTGTTGCTTTTCCAAATAAAATAATTGAACCAAAGAGTCAAAACAAAACACATTAAACTTACAGATTCTATTTCGAACTATTTTCATCGGGTAGAACCTGGAAGAAGGAATAGGCAAATCATTAGAGAAATCACCGCAATAAAAGGCACTCAAATCATAGGGGAGAAAAATATTAGAAACGAAATAAAAGTTGACTTTGAGAGAAGATTCAAGAAAGAAAATAACATTAATGGATTAGGGGATGAATACCTAACGTGCATATCTCCCGAGATTACAAATTCAGAAAAACAAAAAGCTTATCAAACCAGTCACAAATTATGAGTTAAAGAAAGTTATGTTCATTCCAGGCCCTAGGAAGAACAAATCCTCTCGTCCTGATGGCCTGGATGATTGCAGAATTATATAAGAAATACTAGGACAAAGTGGACCCCATAATTATAAGGCTTGTGAAGAGTTTCTTTAGCTCTAGTAGGATCCTCGGACAAATTAACCACATACGCATTCATAACACTCCTTCCGAAATGTGACAATCCAACAACTATAAATAACTATAGACCCATCAGTCTTCCATATTATATAAAATCATCTTGAAAATTACTACCGAAAGACTAAAAAGGGTACGTAATGGGAAAATATTACACCCAACTAAAGGGGCTTTTGTATTGGATAGAGTAATTCAAGATAATGTATTGATAGTGCATGAGATTTTTCAGTCGTTTAAAACCAGAAAAAAAAGGAGGTTGGATAGAGATTAAACTAGACATGGAGAAGGTTTATGATAGGGTAGATTGAGACTTTTCTATCAACATTCTATACAAATTTAGATCTCATGAAAAGTTCATTGGATGGATAAAGGAGTGTAATAATCACAATGTCGGTTTCTATACCAGTAAATAATGGCCTAACAAAAATGTTTTATCCTAATCGGGGGATTTGCCAAAGCGACCTACTATCACCCTTTCTATTTATCCTTGGAGTTGAAGTCCTTATGAGAAATCTATTAATGTAGTTGGAAATCAAATTGAAAATTTGAAAGATAATTTCAAACCTAGTTCTAGCCTGCCCAAATAAATTCAAGACTTCCTCCTGTTGTAGTGGAAGGGAATCAGGATCGATCCACGAGGAAGCATGTTAGCGGATCCTAGATAGCTCACGTTCACATCGAATTTCGACTCATAAGACTTACTCAATATTGACCAGGGTATTGTCGATATCAACCTCATGAGCCGATTTCTAGTTGTTGTGTAGAGAGCAAACGATTTCGACCAATTCCACTCGATATCGACCTGTGTAGTCGCTATCGATCGACCAGTCCTCGTCGATTCCTACATTTACCTGCATAGAACAAAAACAAACAGAGGTCGATTTTGAGTAGATGTGCTCGATTTCGACCAAGTCAGTAGCAAATATTGACTGGCTCAGAAGATCGCCAGTGGACAAGAAGACTCAATTTCGACCCAAAGAAGTCGATTTCGAGTACCTGCAGAAACCTTGTGTCGGCTAAAGAGGGCCGAAGAATGCGAGAATGGAAGCGAAAGATGAATAGAAATAACCAAGTTTGACAGATTCGAAGATAATATATGAAAGAAAACCTCCAAGACCAGGGCTTACCACAACGATAACCAAACACGCATAAGGTAAGATAACATGAATAAATAATTATTAAATCACATCAAAGGAGCAAGCTTTCGCCTTTTCCAACAATTAGACTACCTTTTCAAGTAACCCTAATTATATCTACCAATTTTATGTTTATAATCCAAGTTATTTAACATGAATCTCTGTTCTTTCGAGTAGGCAATAAACATATAAAAGGCAATGGATGATCAAAACATAATAAATATCGAATCTTTACCTCATGCGTGCATGACTATCGTCGGTCTCACCCCGACCCTAAAAGTAGGTGGACTACTCGCTCATCGCAATCGAAGACATCATTGATGGAAAAGAAACTTGCATTAAACTAACTTCAAAACCTTTACAATCCCGACACTGCAACTTTCGCAAAAGCGCCAAAACCCTAAAAGCCTTGAACTCCTAAACTCTCTACTTGCTATAGGAATTGTATCTCTGAAATTTAATGAATAAAAGCTAGCCCATATGACTTTATTTATAGGCATTAATCCTTGCTAATCATAGAAAGAAATATCTATCTATATCTCTATCTAACTAATGGATATAATTTTACTTGAAAAGAAATAAATCATATATGGTAAACTTAAATAAATCCTAAAGGGTAATTAAATGTTCCACCCTTAGGATAGATAAAAAGGTAAAAAGATAAAATATCTCTTTCTTCTCTTGCAGGGAAATCTCCACTCGAAATCATCTTCGCTCGAAATCAGGATTTTGACTCGGATTCAGATCGACGTCGTTCTGGGAGTTCAGTCGATATCGACCAGATTCAGTCGATATCGACCAGATTCAGCTCAGTCGATGTCGGCTCTGGCAAGGATTTTGAGTGGTGTTCTGGTTGATATCGACCAAGTTAGGTCGAAATCGACCTGTCTTCCTTTCGTCTCCGTGTTTGCACGTTGTGTCGAGTCTAACTCTACAATTTCGACTAGGCTCTATTCAATATCGACCACTCTTCAGTTCCTCGTTCTGTGCTCATCTTTGCTCGATGTCAGGTTCTCTTCCGTCGATTGTTGAGCTCCTTCAGTAAACATCAAGTGCATTTCCAGTGCTTCTTAGTTTTGCTCCGAACTAACTCCAAATTCTATAATATTAAACAGGAACTTGTGTAGACCTCTATTTCTTGCAAATAAGCATAAACTACACAAATTCACTATATTCCCATCCCATAATATATAAAATGATCGAATAAGGAGCTGGAATAGGTATAAAAACATGGCATAAAACATGGACATCATCTACAAGAAGCATCTAACATGCCCTAAAGCCAAGTGGAGTTTAGATTTGAGAAGCAAGGCCCATTTGTATTCTTCTTGGCCTTCACAAATGATATTATCATCTTCGTCAAAGCATCTACTACGACATGCCAACAAGGAGGAAAAATAATTGACGACTACTACAAAATATCAGGCCAGAAAGTACATTACCATAAACCTGCGCTCCAGACAACAACATGTGTGTGTTATACAAGAATAGAGAAAATAGAAAGAAACCTACAAATTTCGTACTCCACTAATATAGAAAGTTATCTAGGATACCCATTGATTAATTGAAAAGTGGACATAACTAATTTTGACAATATAATTTGAAAAAACAGAAGCTAACTTTCGAAATGGAGAGTGAATGCTCTTTTCCAACAAGGCGGAGCCATTTTAATTAATTCATATTTATTGACAAAGCACAATGCTGAGTTTTATGTTACCAACAAGGATACACAAGGAACTAGACCAGATAAATAGGTACTTCTTCTGGAATAAAGATTTACAATATCATCTTTTGATTAGTTGAAACCGAATTCGTAGACCAAAAATAAAAGAAGGTCTAGGATTGTGAAAGTTACAAAACATGAACGAGGTTCTCTAGATGAAACTACTATGGAAAATACTCACATACTCATGGAGCCGGAAAACCTATGGGTGAAACTAATTCAGTCCAAATATCTAAAGGACCAGGAACTATTTGACTACAAACTGCATGGTCTAACATCATATTAATGGAGGAAGCTAGCCCCATTGATAAACGAATTCAAAATAGGGCTAATATGGTATGTAGGAGATGTCAAATTGATCAAAT
The DNA here is from genome assembly GCA_037127255.1 of Persicaria tinctoria. Lineage (NCBI taxonomy): Eukaryota > Viridiplantae > Streptophyta > Magnoliopsida > Caryophyllales > Polygonaceae > Persicaria > Persicaria tinctoria. The sequence goes on along the minus strand of JBANSL010000004.1, from coordinate 20,885,665 downwards.
TCTGGGATGATAATTGAGTATATACAAGACCTAGCTTCAGAGGATAAACCTGCCTCCGGGTGTTAACCGTGAATCCAACTAACTGCGAATCCAATTGAGGAGTATATCTTAGAAGAAAAATGGTGGACAAAAAAACTCAATAGGGACTTAGACCCAAAAATGGTATAAGAGATATTAAACATCTCAATCCCAGTTACATCATTACAAAATAGATTGTTCTAGTGATCAAAACATAAAAGAATGCTAGGTTGGTTCACCACATCAGCACCATGTCCCTCATCACGGACCCGGAAAGGCACACGGTTACCCGAATTCTTGGATATAGGACATTAACATAAACCCAAAAATCAAGAACTTTCTATGAAAGCTCAACCAATCAGGTTTGCTTACCAAGAATTGGCTAGCCCAAAGAGGTATTATAGTATTGATGTGATCCTAATCGTCAATGAGATCGACTTCTTTATCTTACAAAGCTTTGTTGCTGGAGCTAAACATCAACCATCGTTTGAGAAAATTGCGTGGAGACATCATATTATTTTGGCTCTTTATGGCTGCATAAAATCCGATTGAAGCCGATGAGCACCTATTGGAAAGATATTTTAATTGGCAATAACTTCTATGAAGGACACTTCTCCTAAATCAACCTCGAAGATGCTCGAATTCGACATTCTTTCTAGCGGCTCAAATTTGGACATTTTTTTTTACAAAATATATAGGAGAAAATTGTTGCTAACTAAGTGTTTACAACCGATGTGGGACACGTTTTGATAAAAAATATATATATATTTATGAGCCTAGATCATTTTTTTTGATGGAAAATTATTGCCTACTAAGTGTTTCTTCTTCTTTGAACGGATCTTGAATCCCCTCTTCTTCTTGAACCTTGAAAAGCAAGTAAGACGGAATGAAAGATGTTGCATCCAACCACTTAGTCGACATGGAATTTAGAAAGGCAGGCATGTCGGTTAGAACCCGTTTCTCCCTCATGGAAAACGCAACCTTGGGAACTTGGATGATTTCCTCATCTTTCTTAAGCTCGGGATTGACCTTCGTAATCTCAATCAGAACATCCTTGGATTTGCCTTCTTTGATCTCAAGTGTCACACCAATGGCCGTAGAGGATGTCGTCGATGAAGAGGGAGGTAGTGATGTTGTGGGCTTTGATAGTGCCGACCCTAATGAGATGACGAGTTTTTGAACTTCCTGTACTTGTTGCATTGAGTCTTCCGCGAGCTTGCAGATATCTTTCCAAGGTGGTTTAACCTTCTTCTTACGTCGAGCCTCTTCCTCTCAAACCCTTCTCTTTCAACATCTCATCTGGAGCTCTTGATCAACTACATTATATGTAACACCATCCATGTCACTCCAACGAAGATACCCATTATCATAGGCTCGAATAGCCCATCGGATGTACTCTTCGAAAAAAGGCCTGGAACTCATTTTCTTAAACATTTTGACTAAGAAGAAACAACTCGGTTATTGAAAGCTCGATGGACTCGAGTTGATTAGTTCTGATACCACATGATGAGACCTAATGACTGGGATCGACCAAGGCTCGAGCTTTCGAACACTCTTTTTGTGGGGATAATTTTTTGGGTTTATGGAAACTGAAAAAATGGGATATGTGGAGCAAGTTTCGCAAGTCTCTCATCCTTAAATCTCCAACACTCGATCTCAATCCTTTCAGCATCGCACTCCAATGATATCGACTCTTTGACACCTTCGCCTCTCACTAGGGTGTCACCCTCGACCTCTCACCAAAGGTTTTGCTCTTAGCTTCTCACCAAGAACTCGATCCTTAACACGGAATCATTGGAAAATATTAGTGGCTTAACTTTTAACTCAACTCAACTTGAGTTGTTTAAAATTATGTTCTTTCAAGAAATATATAGAGTGAAAATATAGCCCCCAAGCATCTCTAATGGAAGTGAAATTTATTTTTATAGAAATAAAAGCATGAAAAAAATGTCCAAATTTGAGCTGCTAGAAAGAATGTCGAATTCGAGCATCTTCGAGGCCGATCTAAGAGAAGCGTCCTTCATGTAAGTTGTATCCAATTAAAATAGCTTTCCAACAGATGTTCATCTGCTTCAATCAGAATTTTATGCAGCCCAAAAGAGCCAAAATACTATCATGTTACCACACAGTTTTCTCAGACGAGGGTTGATGTCCGGATCCAGCAACAAAGTTTTGTAAGATAAAGGAGTCACGCACATCGATGATTAGTATTACATCAAGTACTGAAGATATGTGCCTTATGTAATCGTGCATATGAAGATGCAATGCATCTTTTCATTGAATGTGGGTTTGACAACAGACTAACCCTCTAAATTCCCGATGTACATGAAGTTATGAGGGATTTAGGGGATACTTCAATATACATAAAGCTCATCTTGACGGTTCTTGAAAAAAAAACTGTTCGAAAAAACAAAGGAGGCCCTAGTAATCGAATGGTGGGGAATCTGGTCTTATAGAAACAAGGTAGTTTTTCAAGATAACAACCTCCCATCGGAAGGAGAATTACACCATTTCATATCATCACAAATAAAAAGCTGGATAAAGGCCAAAAAAAATTGAGGAAGATGAAAATAGGCTCAAACCAAAATTTCTAAGAGAAAGAAAGGCAAGGTCAAGGAAGCGTAATGGCGAAAACCTAGTCAAGTATGGCTAAAGTTAAACTTTGATGGTGCAATCGCTACTTTAGGGTAAATCACAACTAGATATTCGAGACATGTTGGAAAACCGTATTTCCATATGATACGCAAATCTGGGAAATCAGTTACCACTCCGACCTGAAGCTCTAGCTCATAGAGAGGGATTAATAAAATCTAGAGATCAAACTATATATCCGAAAATTACAGGTGGAAGGAGACTTGCAAATTATCCGAAACCATCTAAAACACAATTATGAAAAAAGTCCATAAGAACTTGAATTAATTATGGGTGATGTCAAATCTTTATCCATGCATTGTGAAGGAATTGAATTAATTTTGAGCGTGTCTCCCACTCAAGTAATAGAGTGACAAATAAGGTCATGCATATTTACCATTCTTCTGAAAGACACACACTCCGTAAAAAACTAAGTAGAGCTGGCAATTTGGGTTATCTGGTCGGGTTCGGGTCGGGCCAACTCGGTCAAAATTTCTGTGTCAGGCTTGGTCGGGTCAGGTTGGATTCGGTCAAAATGAAAATCTGATTGGTTAGAATTTGGTTGGACCCATTCGGGTTTTCGGTCAGAATCGAGTCGGTCTTGTTCGGGTTTCAGGTTGATATTCGGCTTAGTCTCACTCATGTTTCAAGTAGAAGCGGGTCTATGTTTGTTTCAAACTTTTAATTATTTGGTTTGAATTTGTTTAATTCAATTTTATTAAATTAAATATGTAATTTATGTTACGGAAATTTCGCCTGGTACTCTTGTGGTATTGCGTATTTCGCACGGTGTATAGAAGTTTTGCTAAATTCGCACGGTACCCCTGAGGTTTGTACAATTTCGCGTCGTGCCCCTGACGGGTTAAATCTGATGGATTTCAAAAACCACAGTTAACTGACTTAACCCTACTTGCTATTACACTCTTGCGCGCACGGGGAACCAACAGAGGAGAGAAGGGAACCAGAGAGGGAAGACCCAGGCCGACCGCACCGAACCGCCGCCGCCGCGCCAACACACCGAACCGGCGCCGACGGCCACATCAACCGCCACCGCTGCTGCTCGCGTACCCTGTTGCACCAGAACGCCCTTGCTTCGCCCTTGCTCTAAACGCCCTTGCTTCGCCCCGCTGCTGCTCGCTCCAGACGCCCTTGCTTCGCCCTTGCTTCGACGCCTCTTAATTTCTACCGATTGAAGGTAATTTTAACCGATTAAATGTCGATTTTTATGCTTTTCATTTCAGTCCATTTGTAGCTGTTGTCGTGGAACTAGATTGATTTTATAGAGGTTGCTTAGATTTGAGTTTTGGGTTCTGATTTTCATTTGATTTTGGGTATTCAATTGTTGGGATTTGAGTTTTGGCTACTGTCGCAGAAATTGCATGTGATTTGATTATTAGGGATTGAAGAAATTCTCTACATATTAGGAATTTCACTTTGAATTTCACTTTAAACAAACAATACAGTGTAAGTAAACTAAAGTTGTGAATTTGTTTCTACAATTTGAGTGGTAAGTTTGATATTTTATTTGTGATTTGATTATTCTATGTAGGATGTGAGATAAGATAGTGATACAAATGCGTTATATTCATCGAGAATATGTTGAATTTGAGGTGGATGATCCCGATAAGTGTAGTGTGTTAGATATGTTTGTTGAAATGCTAGAGGGGGCTGAAAAAAATGGAATGATTCTTCCTGAGAACCCGTCTTTATGGCGAAGAAGTTGATTGACCATGTGAGAGCGGATGATGATATCAAAGGACCAACAATGCAATCCCTGTTGATGCATGACTAGGTATGAGATAAACATGAAGTCAACTTCGTTGTACAAAGCAAGGACGCTTGCCTTCGCAATAATTAACGGGAAGCCTGATGCGTCGTTTGGTAGTTTGCCGGGTTATTGTGAAGTGGTGAAATCATCTAACCCGGGCTCTAGGGCGCATATTGTATGGGGACACGCTGAAAATCATCCCCGAAAGGCCATTGCAATTTAAGAATATGTTCATAGCTATGAAGCCGATGATTGAGGGAGTCATCCACGGTTGTAGGGGGTTGATTGGTGTTGATGGATGTCATCTGAAGGGGAAGTATGGTGGTGTCGTTCTGGCTGCAGTTGCTGTTGACGGGGAGAATGAGATATTTCCACTAGCTTATGGGGTGTATGAGAATGAAAGTAAGAGAACTTGGTCCTCTTTTTTCTACCACTTGAGAGAGGTCTTGAGGCCTGCCGATAGGGCCAACTGGTGTATCATATCGAATAGACAAAAGGTATTGTACAATGTTATGCGTTTTATTCAATTGTTGTTATGTATTTGTTTCACATACAAAGAAATAATTGGATTTTTCCAATGTAGGGGGTTGAACCGGCCCTTGCAGAAGTGTGGCCAACTGCGGGACGACGGTACTGTTGCACACACCTCTTGGCCAACTTCAAGAAGAAGTTTCCAGGTTTGCATGTGAAGGGAGTGTTTTGGGAATGTTGCAAGGCGTTCTCGGAACACAAATTTAAGAAATCAATGGAGAAGGTCGAAAGGGTAGTTGGAACAGATGCTCTGAACTGGCTCAAAGACTTGGGTGAATTTCATACATGGGCGAGGTTTCGATATGATCCAAGTTTGCATGCTCCTCACAACTCAAGCAACTTTGTGGAGTCTTTCAATTCGACACTAGGAGCGGATCGATGCCTTCCCGTATTATCTTTGCTTGAAGGTACATTCACTTTCTGCAATTTAATTTCTGATGTGAATGATTTCGAGTTAAATTTCCGTTGGTCATGGTTGCCACTGTTGGGCTGATTTCGAGTTAAATACACGCTGGAAATGATATTTAGGTATTAGCCGAACCATGATGGTTAGACATTGCAAGAGGCAAGAGGATGCGAAGAAGTTGCCAGTCAACGGTATTACAGACTACGCAAACAAGAGACTGGCAAAGCCGCAAAGGCGGTCACAGCAGCACGAGCATTGCAGGTAACTCTCAAAACTCATACCACCTTCTGACATCGATTCACTCATTAACGAAGTCATCTTCATGACAGATTTTCAAGGCTTCACCCATTGAATACGAAGTGACAGAGGGTTCGTCGGCATTGGCAGTTGACATCAAAGCTTGTACATGTTGTTGTGGTGAATGGCAAATCAGAGGAATCCCATGTCGTCATGCAGTGAGAGCTATAATTGAGAGCAGGGGTCATCCAGAGCATTATGTATCAAATTGGTATTCCATAAGAGTTTACAAACAAACCTATTCTGCTAATTATAGTTAATATGTTTTCAAAACTTTGTTAATCGATTAGGAATCTTTATGTCAACTAGAAACTATCTCATCTATGCGTCTTTTTAGGCCGGTCCCGGACGAAGAACAATGGCCCTCTTTTGATCTACCGAGAGTACAACCACCTACCATGAAAAGGAGAGTTGGACGACCGACGAAAACAAGACGGAGACAAGAGGGGGAAGCACCGGCAGGCAAAAGATCTCGCCTAGTGCGATGTGGAAGATGTCAGGTATTGGATGCTCGAGGAGATATAGTAGTCATTGTCTCACATTGATATTTATGTGCGATGTATTAACCTACTTTGTTGTACCAGGCATATGGACATAATGTGAAGACGTGTAAAGGTGGACCAACTGCAAAGGAAGTGAAGGCACAGAAAGGCATCCGAGTTGAAAGAAGATCAAAGAGGTCGAAACCAAATGAGCTAAACATCCCTGCACAAGGTCAAATTGTGGAAGAATTTAGGTCCTCAGCTCCATGGGTGGCCGAAACTCAGTAGTTGTGTACTCGTCGGTGTTTGTTTTGTAATCGATTAGGAGTCGTTCTTTTAAGTTTTAGTGCTCAATCCGCTTGACTAGCGGTTGGAACAAGCTCGATGTTCAATGTTAGGGTTGATAACTTAGACCCCCTTCATTAGTTTTTGAAACAACCATTGTCCCCTTTTGGCTACGACATTATACATGTCTAAAACACTTATTATATGAAATGAAGATAACTTTGTTGCATCATTTCAAGCATATTAAAAACATAGAGCATTTAGCCTTGCAAAGGACAATCAAAGAGAGTGTTGAATGCAGCCACAAACATAAGTTTATATGACGAGAACAACACCTGGACACATTGCAGTAATCCTTTCACACTCCTTAATCTCAATTCTGATTGATGTTTATACAATGGAATTCTGAAAACAAAAACTAATCCTTTCACGCTCGAACCACAAATTTCACACTCAAATTGCTTCAATCAGTAGAAATTACCTTCACTCAATTTTCACACTCAAATTTCACAATCCAAAATAGTATGCACACTCCTCAATCTCAATTCTGATTGATATTTATACAATGAAATTCTGAAAACAAAACCTAATCCTTTCACACTCGAACCACAAATTTCACAAAGAGAAAACCTAATCAAAGTTTCACACTCAAATCCCTAATTTGTAAAAAACCCAGTTTGGAATTGCTTCAATCGGTAGAAATTACTTTCACTGTTGTCGACGTCTCCGCTCCGCCTCCTCTGCACTGTTGTTGGCGGTTCCAACCCTGCGAATTGGCGAATTGGTGAGGTCGGGTTCTATTGCGAATTGGCAAGGTCGGGTTCTGGTGCAACAGGGTGAGCGAGAAGCGGTGGCGGTTGATGTGGCCGGCGGCGGCGGCTCAGTGTTGTGGCCCGGCGGTGGCGGTTCAGTCCGGTGGTCGGCCTGGTCTTCCCTCTCCGATGCCCTTCTCTCCTCTCTTCCCTTTGGTTTCCTGAACGCGTAAGAGCAACTAAGAGTATGGTTAACGGTGGTTTTTTAAATCTGTCAGATTTAACCCGTCAGGGGCACGACGCGAAATTGTACAAACCTCAGAGGCACCGTGCGAATTTAGCAAAACTTCTGTACACTGTGCGAAATACGCAATACCACAGGGGTACCAGGTGAAATTTCCGTTTATGTTATTTGTGTATTTTAAAAAGTATTTTTAGTAAAATTAAATATGGTTCAATATATAATCTACTTATTGGCTCGTAAGCTACTAAGCTCGTCTATTCATTATTAATTTCATTGAAATTTGGCCATAAATTGTTATCAAAATCATACTTGATTTCTTATCTAAAAGATAATTCACGTTATTTGTGTGATTGTTATTTGTGTCTTTCAAAAAGTAGTTTTCAAAAAAAAAAAATACCGCGTATATGATTCAAGTTATAATATCCCCATTGTACTCATCTTTTATTAGTGAGAAATGAGAATTTTGAAAGTTTTGATTATTCATAATTCATTACATGAGTAAACGATTAATGATTTACATCAATCTAGTAAACCGACTCCTTTGTGACTTAATCTTAAATACTGATAAAGTAAATAAATTATTACCTATATGAAAATAACTAAACAAGATCACCTTAACCCCCATATATAAATTCAACTCCGATTAGCCAATGAATTAGAATATTCGATGCATTTAAAGTATTCTCTTCATCCCTCGTCAAATTTTGGAAAATAAGGTAATATAAAATTGTGGAGCAGTTGATGGTACATAAGATTTAACTTACTAAGGTTTACTTGAATCTAGTAAAGTAAGAGTTCAAATGTGGAAAAATGTACATACTTTATAATATCTATAAAGTATATCATGTTGCATGAACTTATAGATCAACTCTTATATGAACTCATAAGTGTTACTTATATATACTTCTACTTATACGAACTTATGTGATCAAATTTCATATATCTTATTTACGCTACTAGAAAAATAGAATCCATCCTTTTTCAAATTGAATCAAATTTCACGATTTCATAACTAAACCCATACTTATAGTTTTCGGTTGAACTACTAAATTTATACAAGTTCCTTCACATAAAAAAATTAATACTCCCTCCGTCTCGCAATATATGTTGTTTTAGAGTAGAATTGTTAACTAAACCCATACTTGTTGTTTTAGCTAAAATTGTTATCTTTATAGGTAATGATTACTTTTTATAGGAAATAATAACTACTTTTAGTTATTTTAGCCTATAAAAATAAAAAGAAATATATGTTTTATTAATAAGCGTGTATAAAGCTAAAACAATATGCATTGCGAGATAGGTTAGTAAGGGGACCTAAAGCAAGTAAGTTCTAGAGAGTGGGGCTCTGCCCTCTCTCTAGAATTCAGCCCCAAATCCCCACCGCTACACCCATCGCACCACTGCCAACCCACCACCACACCACCACACCACCGTCGCCACCCCACCACCGTCGCCATCGCACCACCGCCGCCACTCCACCACAGCACCGCCGCACCACCCTCTCCCTAAAAAACCCTAACCTAAAAATCCCTTAATCCCCCCACCATGCCTACCCAACGCCACCGCCGCCACTTCTCAGGCCACCACCTTCAACTGCGCCATCCCGCTTTTCTTAACCCCATCGGCTTGATCCTCGGGCGTTTCGGACCACCCTTCCTCCGTTTCGGCCGGCTGGGGTGTTCTTCCCCTCGGCGACTCGAGGCCGCCGCTGCCTTTTTTACTCGACGTGGCCTCCTCTTCGACCTCCGGTGGTTGGGCCGTGGTGTGTGTCGGCCGGGGCTTGGATGTCGGCGTTGGTCCGATTGTCCTTTCCGGTGTCGACGCGGCCGCCCCTCCTCCGGCCATGACGAGATCCCCCTGCTCCTCCTTGGTCCTTGGGGCCCAAGCTTTGGGTCCTTGGGGCCCAAGCTTCGGGTCCTTGGGGCCCAAGCTTCGGGACCTTGGGGCCCAAGTTTGGTTTCTCAGGGCCCAAACTTCGGGCTCTTCGGGCCCAGGAGTTCGGATAAAATCAATAAATAAATAAAAAATCCCGAAAGGGTTGAATCCTTCCCGAAAGGGCCTAAATCCCGAAAGGGCTTGAAAATCCCGTTAGGGTTGAATAAATTCTCTTTCGTTTGAAAGGGATTAAAGGTGCGCGTCTTCAAGGTTGGTTCTTGGTTGACATCCTTGGTGCTTGGCGTTCCTCTTCCGTGTTGGAGCTCTGGCAACCGGTGTTGTTGGCTGGGGTCGTGGTGGTGTGTATCGAGGCGACTCCGCGTCAGGCTATTCCTTGGAGGATCGTCTTCACTACCCTACAGGACTGACTCCTGATTACCGCTGGCCAACGGTGTCGCCGCTTGGGAATGCTTGGCACCGGATTTTAGTCTACGTTGTCTCCAGCGTTACGGGTTTGGCTCGCTTGCTCATCCGAGATTACGCCTCCCACTTTGTAGTTGTTGCACCTTTTCATATATGTATAGATGGTTTCACCGTCTGCCGACTTCGTCGGCCTCTCGAGTTGTCAGGTATGCCTGACTCTCGAATTATTTCCTAATCAAAAAAAAAAATATATGTATTGCGAGATGGAGGGAATACTAAATTTCGCTCGTGTTGTCGTTGACCGGAACTAAAGGGGAAGAAGCCTGACCAGTCTGAGTTGGTCCAATGCTGCGAGCCCGAATCCAACACCACTGCTTCAAACGCGAAGCTCGGACCCCTATCAGCCCCAAATCCTTCCTCCGAACCTCAATCTCTTGGTTCATCGAAATATTGGGTATAAATTCTGGGATCCTTAAAAAACTTTGTTGATTTCATCCGGCTTGTGGTCATTTTGGTTTTAGTAATTTAGATTATTGATGTCTTTCTTGATTCTTGCTACGAGATTCGATCAGAGATTTATTCCTTATTATTGGTTTGAACCATTGATTGAGTTTGGTTGCCTATCTGTGAACTGATAGATATAGACATGGATGTACAAATTGATTAAATACATAATAAAGTGAAATCGTTGTTGTCTTCACACATTGGTTGATCTTAATGATCCACTAGCTAACTATCTTATAAAAACAAATTAGTTAGTTGGAGTTAACATCTAGGAGATGAAAGTTAATTAAACGGACTAATAAACCAATTAGTTATGACTTGAATTGTGTTATAATTTGACTGACTAACTATATTTAAAATATTTGATCAAATTAGGTGGAGGAACAAGTCAGTAGTTTAATAGATTGATTGTTGAAGACTGGGTAAATTAACAAGCTATACTGAGAATTTTGTATGTCTTGATAATTGTAGATCATTGAATTGAATAAGTTACTTGGTTATGCTATCCTGAGAATTTGGTCAGGTTTCAATGAATTCGATGCAAGCTAGGGAGCTCAAAGAGAAAAGTATAGTTCAGGGCATACTAAAGTAAAAAGGCACACTGTTTTGCTACTGCCTAAACCATAGTACAATATATTCCGAAGAGGTTTGCGAAAACCAAGAGGTTGAGTAGAGTTAAAGTGTGAAATGAGGATCTGAAGAGACTGAGTAGAGTGCAATTGACCAGACCATGGTACAGTTCCGAAGAAGTTTACAACCTAGGCATTACTATATGAGAATTTTATTTCGAACAACTCCATGTTAGTTGCTCTTGCTTGACTCTTCCTTCCGCTGATCATGTATACAATCGATAGAGCTCGGTTTCGAGTTCTTTTAACATATATCTTTTAATAAAAATAGTTATACAAGGATATTTGGGTAGGGTCAGTTGGGAGTCGGGTCGGGTTGGGAGTCGAGCTGGGTTAGAAGTCGGGTCGAGTTGGGAGTCGAGCTGGGTTGGAAGTCGGGTCGAGTCTGGTTTAAGTCGAATCTTAGTTGAGTGGGGTTTGTTTGTATTCGGGTCACTTCGGGTTTCGGGTCAAAATCGGTAAAGCTTGGTTTCGAGTTTGGATTATGCACAACCCTAAATTTTCAGGTTCAGTCGAGTTTCGGTTCGGGTAAGTCGGTCGGATTTCTCGGATCGGGTCAGATATTTCCAGGCTTCAGCTATAAAACTAAGGTTTCGTAACCTCACTCATAAATGCTATCGACTAGATATGTGATGAGCTGATTTTTTTCCTACCAGTTAGTCAATTACGTCTATTCAAATGAAATGAACGTTGACTATTGCATATTGGTATGATTAGATTCAAAATTTCCCACTCTATACATCGATAAACACTTTCCACAAAATTAAAAAAAAATATATATATATATCGATAAACACTCAAAATATGACTCAAAATTAATGTCATATGCTATACGGATATCGATCTTGTCTGTCCTCTTCCCAACTCCGAACCTCCTTTTGGTACCCAATTATGGACTTCTCAACCCTCCTCCTCATCCTCCTCCCCGCCGTCATGGCCGTAGCGGCCGCCGCCTTCATCCTACGCCGCAACCACCAAACAGCGGCCCGGCTGCCACCGTCTCCGGCGGGGCGTCTTCCCCTCCTGGGCCACCTACACCTCCTCACCGAAATGCCCCACCACACCTTCGCGGACCTGGCCCATAAACTGGGCCCAATAATGTACCTCGAGTTGGGCCGCGTGCCGACGGTGGTGATCTCCTCGGCCGAGCTGGCACGCGAGGTCCTGAAGACACACGACCAGGTACTGTGCAACCGGCCGCAGCTGATCTCAGCCCAGTACCTGTCTTTCGGGTGCTCGGACGTGACCTTCTCCAAGTACGGGCCTTACTGGCGGCAGGCGAGGAAGATCTGCGTGACGGAGCTGCTGAGCTCGAAGCGGGTGGGGTCGTTCAAGGCGGTACGAGCAGAGGAAACGAGGCGGCTGTTGCGGGCGGTGGCGGAGAGGGCAGGTTCACCGGTGGATGTGAGCGAGTTGGTGTTCAGGCTGGCGAACGACGTGCTGTGCAGGGTGGCGTTCGGGAGGAGGGTGGAGGGGGAGAGGGGGCTGGCGGAGGTGCTGACGGAGACGCAGGAGCTGTTCGCGGGGTTCTGCGTGGGAGATTTCTACCCGGAGTGGGGATGGGTGAACAGGGTGAGTGGGTACAAGAGGAGGCTGGAGAACAACTTGGAGGAGTTGAGGGCGGTGAGCGAGAAGATCATTAAAGACCACTTGGAGAAGGAGGAGGGAGGGATGGAGGAGGGAGAGGATTTCGTGGATGTGCTGCTCAGAGTTCAGAAGAGGGACGATCTTGACGTCCCCATCTCCGATGATAACCTCAAAGCTCTTGTTCTGGTAATTTACATTTATGCAGTTTTTAATTCTTTCTCCCTCGCTCTCTCGCATCATCATCTCATCTTCAACCTAGCTAGTAGCTACCTACATAGATCCTAATTAATTAAACTAATCTTCATCCACCTATATATATCACAAGTTGTCGTAGGGTACCACTCGTAGCTATTCAAGTCAGAATCATGATTCTCACCCATCTTACCACTACCTCAAAACATCAATCACCTCACGTTCTAGCGCTAGGAGTGAACCACACTTTCCTTCTACTTTACTACCACTAGGTCAACGATTTAACTTAGTTTGTAGCCACGTGGAGAATTAGTTGATAATCTCGAAACGTGAAATCACCCATCTATTTAATCTTCTTTTATCTAGTACAACATATTTTATGGAAAGAATAATTAAAATAATCTAATGTTTATAGAAGTGTTAAAATAAATAAGAAAAATAATTCAAATTTTTAGGTAAGAGATAATAAATATCTTGATTTATTCTACGATCATAAATAGGGTTAAAACAATAAAATAAAATTGATCAAACAATATCATTCTCATCAAACAAGTCAATTTCATCCGATATTCACTAAAATCTTAATTTTGTCAATTATATATCATCGTTTTTGTGTTGATTTATAGTTAAAAAAAAATTGAAACTCAAATATTAGATTATTTTAATTAATTTAGGGGTCGTTTGGTTGGAGGTGGGGAAAGGAAATGAAATGATTACTTTATAACGAAGGGAAAGGAAAGATAAAGGGTTAAATTTCAATTTTGTTTGGTAGATCAAGTAAATGAATCATTGAATTTTTAATCTTACTTCCAAATTTATACGACAATTCATTTGCATTAAAAAAAATGTAGGTTTGGTCTCCCTCTCTTTCAACTCAGAGCGCCTTCAATTCCCGCACAAACGATTTCTGCATTAATTGGCCAATTCCTTCACTAATTGGCGACTTTAGTTCCTTCCCACACTCATAGCGACTTCAATTTCCTGCGGGTCATTTGATGAATTTGAACAGCTCTACAATTCCTTCCCTAATTGAGCAACTCCACAATTTGACTTTCTCAATTGATTATTAAGGATTCATGATTTATAGAACCAGTCAATGTCGAACATCTGATGCGAAGTAGTGAGGCGTCGACCGGTGCGAGAGGACCTTACGGGAGGCGAGGCATTGATGGACAGGGAGATCCGGTGATTCAGACTCATTTTCGAATGTGTGGAGACGGAGAGATCAAGCGCGAGAATATGGAGGCTCAGTAGAGAGGTTAGGGACATGCATTGAACAAATGATAGGGAACAATTAAAATTTTGGGGGTAAACAAATTGGGGTAATCATTTACCCGTGAAAACCCAAACAATCCTTTAAAGAGTTCAAGCAAACAACACTAGGGAGGACTAAGGCCGTGTTTGGCAATGAGTTATTTTTTAAGAAGCGGAGATTATTTTTGGAGATTATTGTGTGGGTTATGGAGATGGAAAATGTTGAGATTTTTCTTAACAATAATCCCGGTAACCTGTTTGGTTGGTAGAAGGTTATTTTTTTCTTTTAACCGTAAAAAGAAAAAAATACCCTCGTCTCTCCTCAACTCTATCGGCCAAACATTTTGCAAATTGTGCAGAAAAACACTTACCTATGGTTTGGACCAAATTCAATGACTAACAACTTATTTTCCCTTTTGAATTTATCTAAAGGGAAACTTTAATTAATGAAAAATAATTCTCGAGCGTGCAATTGGAAATGTTGTGGAAGATTCGGCCATGGAAGATGTTTGCCATGAAACTGTAAATAGCCTTGTAGGACCAAATTCAGCCATAAAAGATGCTCCCTGCCGGCAAAAACTACAAAATCCTCAATTTCCCGTTTCAAATTTGAGCCTCCATCTTCTCATCTTCTTCCTCCCTCTCTCTACTCTACTTCCCAAACTCGAATTCGCACCCCGTCCCCCGGCCTAGAGATGGTGTCGAGAAGAAGAAGCACTACTGGAAAAGATGAGAGGAGGAAGGAGTAGGCTCAGCACCTATGGAAGACAATGGGGGCAAGCCTGTCAATTGAGAGGTTGTAGTTTGAGACAATCCCCACAACCTTGGGCTGCAAGGGTTTGCTTATTGGCCTTTTTTAACCCCCTACAACCTCCTCCATCTCCTTAAAAAGAACCGCCAAACACCACCATGAGTTATTGTTTTAAAATAAAAACCCCAGCAATCCCCCACAATCTAAGCAACATTTTTTTTTTTGATTAGGTAAAAATTCGAAGGTCAGACAGGCATGACTCGTCGAGAGGCCGATAAAATCGGCAGACGACGAATCGTCAAACATACAATCAAAAACATAAATACAGATAACAGGCGAAATGGAAAAGCATAAATAAACATCTACAACCAGACGATCCAAGAAGACCAACTCCAAAAAAGTTGAGGAAGCCGCCAAAGAACGAAGCCAAGCACCACCGAACAGTGGTACCGCGGGCCAGCGGTACAGCAGGACTCTATCTCCTGTGGGTAGTGCAGACGAACTCCAAGGAAACTCAATCCCGGATACGGAGTCGCCCTGAACGCACCACCTCGACCCCAGCCAGTCCCGACTCCAGATTCTACACTCCCCAACCAAGCAGAAGACCTCCTAGGAACATCGGAAGTAGAGCCGCAAGCTGCTCGAACAAAACGCCAACAAGATTTCACCTATAAGAATGTCGGAAAGCCCTTGCGGGATTTGATCAAACCCTTTCGGGTAAATAAAGCCCTTTCGAGAATTTTGTCAGATCCTTTCGGATGGGTTTGTAGAATATATAATTATATACCTATAAAATTTATATGTATATAACTATATATATACATGTAATTATAATAATTTATTATTACAATTATGGAACCGTAATGGATAACCATAATTATAATAATAACAATCGGGCTTTCTAATCCCTTTTTCCTTTTTCTTTTTTTCTTTCTTCCTCCATCCGTGGCGTGCACGGGTAGCCAAAACCTACACACAACACAGAGAAGGCGTGTGCCATAAAGAAACCAATACTTGCACGCCACTGAGCCTAGTAGAAGGCCAGCCTACCGGCGAGGCAGAGATGGAGGTCACCAACGGCCCAAGGCGGCGACGGTGAATCAGGTCGGGGTAGAGGGGGGTTGGGAACGACCAGGGGCGACTACGAAAGGGGAAAACGGCCGGTGCCGAGAGACGAGGAGGGGGATACTGGAGAGGGTGGCCTTGGAGAGGGAAGGGGCGAAGCCACCGGCGTCGAAGTAGGGCGGACACAGGATGGAGGTAGCGGCGACGAGAGCAAGAATACAACCTCCACAAAGAGCTGCAGAGCCAGGAGGAAAAGGATGACTATGCCAGAATCGGGATTTGAAACGGAGGGGAGCAGCGCGCAAAGCCCGACTCCGGCGAAAGGCTTTAGAAAGGAGGGTTTTGAAGGGGGATTTGAGCAGCGTCGACAGGATATCAACCCGAAGTCCCAAGACACTGCGATAAGGGGGGACGAAAGGTCGGAGAACCGAAGAAAACCGACCAATACTTACAAGGGACAGGCAAATCGAATGAGAGGACCCGTAAAAAAGGGTTGACGGCGGGCTGATTAGCCAAAATCAAGAGTGATTTTGGGAAGATTGGGAAGAGAAGGTTTGAAGGCAGGGGTTTCCAGGAAGAAATTGGGTTGAAATGGATACACAAACTCTAGAGCTGAGAAGGCTCATCTAAGCAACATGATATATGTGATTTAGATCCACACTTAGAGTATGTATGGATGCACTTTTTAACTAGTTAAAAAAATAAGTAGAATGTGTTGTTTATTTTTTTAACTAGTTAAAGAGTGTATGGACACAAAAAAAAATCATAAAAATGGTTAAAATTATGAGTTAAAAAAAAGCTACTTGAGGGAGCTTATTTGGAGTTTATTTTGTTTATTTGGTTTGAAAGTACCACAATACCCCTAATAACAACCAAATAAACTCCACTTTTTACAAATAAACTGTTTTTTGTCCTATACGGAGTTTATATTTTTTCATAAAATTTTAACTACTTTTACCAACAGTTTATAAATTTTTACCATGTTTATAATTTTAGTCAGTTTATTAACTCCGTCTCATACCAACCCTTAATATATATACTTTATAATTCAATTGCCCTTTTTTTTTTTAAAAAAAAAAGGTCTATTATAGCCACATATATAGGATTTAGATCCACACTTAATTATATTATGTTTATTCAAAAACAGAAAAAATATTTTTAAAAATAATAAAATTTTTAATTATTTATAATTTTTAAAACATAATTTTTTAAAATAAAAATCAATAAACATATTTATACAAGTGTACAAAATAAAAATATGATTTTTTAATGTAACATTAGAGCATCCTCATTGGTGGGGAGGTAACCTCCCCATCTTACTTTTTCGAGTCATTTGGGCAAGCCGACTATTGTGGACAACCTCCCGATCTTTGGGGTGCCCCAATATATTGGGAACCTTCCCAAATCCGGAACCAATCATATTATGCCACGTGTCGATAAAATATATCATTTTTTAACTTCTAACTTTTCATCATTATTTTTTTTCAACTTCAGTTTTTTATTTTTTTTTAAAACTTCCAGCACCCTTTCCACTTTTTTTTTAAAACTTCCAGCCCTTTTTATTATTTGGTTTTTTAAACTTTCAGCTTTTTTTTTAACTTCCAGCTAGTTATGTAATTTTTCATTTTTTTTAAATGACAATGGATGTTTAATGTAATTTGTATAATATTTAATGAATTTTTTTTCAAAATATTCACAAAAAAATAAATAATTACAAAAATATTCACACTTTAAAACTATTTACGAAAATATTCATTTTTGTCAGACCGGGCAGAAAAACGCGGTCTCAGACCGCGTTTTATGTTGCTAATTTTATTTCCGAGTGACATGGGAATTTTTTGATTTTTTTACACTAGACACGCGGTTTCAAACCGCGTGTCTTGTTTTTTTTTTTTTTAATTTTTTTTTTTAATTGAAAACAGGAGGAGGAAGGAGAACGGAGAGGAAGGACGCTGGGTTGCCGGCGGTGGACGGGGGGACGGGGGAACATGCGCTACAAGCTGGCCTGCAAGTCCCGAGCCGCCACGTCACCACCTTCTCCTAGCCTCTTCCCGCCTGCGACTCCCCGCGCCCCATCGCCGACGCTCTTCCGACCGACCGCCGCCTGCGACTCTCGGGCCACCACCTGCGAAATTGCTCAAATTGAATCTCCTAGCCTCTTTACGATCGCGCAATTGCTCGAATTGCATCTCGAATTCGGCCTTTCTCGTCCCTTTTTTTCAGATCCGGTGGAAAGGGAGAAATTCGGCCTCTCCTCGTTCTCCTTCCTCCTCCCGTCGACCGCCGGCAACCCAGCGCCCTCCCTCCCCGTTCTCCTTCCTCCTCCGCCGTCCCTCCTCCGGCGGCCTATTCGGCCTCCTTCCTCTCCGTTCTCCTTCCTCCTCCTATTTTCAATTTAAAAAAAAAAAAAAAAAACAAGACACGCGGTTTGAAACCGCGTGTCTAGTGTAAAAAAATCAAAAAATTCCCATTTCATTCGGAAATAAATTTAGCAATATAAAACGCGGTTTCAGACCGCGTTTTTCTGCCCGATCTGACAAAAATGAATATTTTCGTAAATAGTTTTAAAGTGTGAATATTTTTGTAATTATTTATTTTTTTGTGAATATTTTGAAAAAAAATTCATATTTAATATCATCTGCTTCAAAACAATATTTAATATCACTTGTGTGAATTACCAGTTTAAATTAATTTGAATTCATATAAGATTTTTGAGATATAAAATAAATTTGTGATAGAAAGTATTCAATTGTCGAATTTATTAACAAGTTCGTTAAAAGATTTTTAATTATTAAAATTAATTATAAAATTAAATTAATTAATTTTTTTAATTGCTAAAACAATCCAATTATTTTAATATTTGAAATTATAGAGAAAATATAGTAGAATATGAAAATGGGGATGAAATAGATTTGTTGGGGAACCCGACCATTGTGGAGGATGAAAAATGAAGTAAAAGTGTACGTTTATACCAAGTGTAGAATTATAATTTTACACCTCCAATTAGAATCTCCCACGTATAGATATATTTAAATACTACTCTGAAAAGTGAAAATTAGGAAAGTAACTTTTTCCCCAATTCTGAAAAGTGAAAACCTTTCATATTCTCTCCTCTCCTCTCTGGATTTCTTTGCTATGATTGAAACTTGGGTTCTCACCAATTTGTTACTCTCTTCGATTTCAATTGAAAACAATATCTCAGATTCTCAATGAATAAACTCATAAGAAGAAAACTCCCAGTTTCTAAAAGTGAATCGCCATGGGAGAGGAAACCACCATGGGAGAGGCACCAATGGTCCTTCGCGCAAGCAAGCGCAAGAGAAGCAAGCTCGTACGATATCGTTGATTTTCGCCGAAATAGATTGAAAAGGGCAAGGTTATGGGCGAGATTAGGCAGGGTTTCTATTCCTCTCGAATTTGTAGGCGATGTTTAGCAGCAACTTGGTTTGGCTTCCTGCAACGAGGTCCGGTGGTCGACAGATTGAAGCCGCAACAATTTCATGGAAGCTACGTCAACTAGCGTCAATCAATCGGCAGTGGTCGACAATACAATCAAGTAGTGAAAGAGGTAGGGAGATGCGGTGATTTGGTCACCATTGTTGTTGTTGCCGTTGTTTTGTTAGATTAAAGAGGTAGAAGATTTTTTTTTTTTGGGTGATTAAAGTGGTAGAAGATGAACATGAACTAAACCAACCTTTTTCCATCTCCAACTTGCCTGGGGAAGAGAAGCACCATTAAATGGGTTTTGATTTTCGTAATTACTGGGGAAGAAAAAAAATGGGGAAGACAATGACTTTTTTAACCTGCCATGTGTTAAATTTTAATTGGAAGTGTAAAGGTAAAAGTTTACACTAAGTGAACGTATCACTGTCCAAAAATGAATTGGGGAGGGTTGATAATAAAGTTAGTGAAAAGTGAGGTGGACGAATAAGAAAAGGGGAAGTTTTGGATAACCCCACCATTGATGATGCTCTTACAATTGAGATAATTAATGTCAGACCCAGTTGCTTAAGTAACGAACATGATATATGTGAGGTTGATATCTTCTAGACGACCCTTGCAATAAATTTTTCATCTGTCAACTGCAACTGCGAAAACTACTTCGAGTGCAATTTGCAATTCAATTGGGTTTGGATTTTAGTTCAATCCAGTCACGCACAATATTTGTAAAATAACATATAATCTTATCCTACATATCATTCTATATATGTTACAATATTAATGTGATAATATAACACAATTTATAGGCATTTTAAATTATCGTACTCTTTTTATTATATCAAAGAAATGAAATTTTCAAACATTACCTCTATCAAAAACATTTGGCAAAATATGATATATGAGCATTTTAAATTATCTCACTCTTTTTATTATATCAAAGAAATGAAAATTTCCAACATTAGCTCTATCAAAAACTTTTGGCAAAATATGATATGTAATTATTATAGTTAAATGCAAAATGTATATCCATAATCATAATAATAAGGTTATATTCAATGACGGATCGATAATTAAATTTTCCTTGGGGCTGAATTTTTTTTCGAATTTGTTAAAATGTATATATGGAAAAAAATTAAAAAATACATTAGAAAAATCAAAAATTCTTAAAATCGTTATTTAAATAGTCATTTTTAGCCAAAAAAAAATATTTAAAAATGAGAATTTTTTTGTATATGTATATGTAAAAAAATTTATTTTGTTTAAATATACTAGAGAGAAATTTTAATTTGTTAAGCCATTTTTAATAGAAACAAAACTAAGAAGAACAAAAATTATGAAAAATTGAAAAGAGTGAAACTATGAGGGTTTGAACTCATGACCTCAAGTTATGTAATTTTTTTTTTACAGTAGGCAAACATTCGAAGCCATTACATTACAGTAACTTAGCTCCTGGATCATCTTGAAAGATGATTTTACAAAAATCTCTATGATAGGGGATAGGCTGCAAAGTATAGATAATTCCTTTTCTAGCTATGTAATCCGCTGCCATGTTTGATTCTCGATAAATATGGCGTACTTCAGCATTCTCGAAATCCGTAAGGAGGGTGTTGATGTCTTCAATATAACTCATGATTTCCCATCTCGGGGGTTGTTGCTTATTCACTGATTTGACCAGGATTTGGTTGTCGCTTTCTATGATGATATATTTGATGCCCTCGTCTTTGGCTCTTCTTAAGCATGTAACCTGTTAACATTGCTGAGACCTCAAGTTATGTACTCCTTACACTTTGTGATTCCATCTTTTTATACTCTTTTATCCCTACAATTACTAAAATTATAAAAAAATCTAAAAATTTTAAAAAATTCTACGGTTTTCTTTCAAGCTAGGGGTGATTATTTTTGAAGATGAAAAGGGGGGGAGGAGATGAAGATTATTTTTTGAAAATAATCCAAGTGTTTGGGTGATAGAAAACATTGTAAGATATTACCCTGGCCTTTGGGGAAATTAAATTGGTATTTTTGTAGAATTGATTTAGTTTCCATAGTCCATTTTATATTCCGGCACCTTTTCAATCTACAAATAGTTTAATTCTATTTAGATGTAATTAGTAAGTACTTTGAAGTTGAAAAAAATGTGAGTATAAAAAATGATAACGCTTGTGTAGTGTGATCACAGGACATGTTTGTAGCGGGCACCGATACGTCATCCTCCACGCTAGAATGGACGTTGACCGAACTGGCTCGCCACCCTGACCTCATGAGGGAAGCTCAAGACGAGGTCCGACGCATCGCCTCCGGCAACGAAACCGTCGACGAGAGCCACCTTCCGCACCTTCGGTACATCAAGGCTGCCATTAAGGAGGCAATGAGGGTCCACCCGCCGGTTCCCCTCCTGGTGCCCCGAGAGTCCATGGACCGGTGCGTGCTCAACGGCTTCGATATACCAGCTAAGACCCGGATCCTCATCAACACCTACGCAATAGGGAGGGACCCGAAGTCATGGGAGGACCCCTTGAGGTATGACCCGGATAGGTTCTTGGTGGGCGAGGACGAGATCGATTTCAAGGGCCAGGATTTCAGATTCCTGCCGTTTGGGGGCGGCAGGCGGGGCTGCCCTGGTTACTCCTTTGGGTTGGCTACGGTAGAGATTGCGTTGGCTCGGCTTTTGTATCACTTCGACTGGGAGCTGCCCCCCGGTGTGGATGCTCATGACATGGATCTTTCGGAGATATTCGGGTTGGCTACGAGGAAGAAGTTGCCGTTGGTGCTTGTTCCGATTGCAAACAAGGACCACCCTTTCAAGGGTTGATGCTGATCAACCAATACTGATGGCTGTCCAAAATCTATCCTGCCTTTTGTATGGATCTTCGTGAGGTTTTGTATATGCCCCTATATGTGTAGGATTTCTGTGCAGCTAGATTGATTGAGCTTTTACCATGGCTGTTGCGATAATGTCATCATCGACATGTAACAATTTCTTCTAATTATCCAGTCCAAGACTGGCGCACCAAACATATCGAATAAACACCTCCCTGGAGCACTCAACGCCCATGGCGATCCCTTCTCTCTGGTCATTCCTCTTGATCACTCAACTACAAATGCGCTGGAGCTCTTCAGGATCATCAAGGACAAGGGCAGATGTGGATGCCTACGCCTATGGAGTGCTGATGAAGAGCCTGGCTGGTGAGGATGTGAAGATGGTGAAGGCTAGGCAGCTAAAAGAAGCATTTGTTGGAGATAATCGTGGAGGGGATGAACGGTGGCTTTTTGCTCAAAATCTATAACTTCTGCTTCTCGTCTGAAAGGATTCTTTAGGATGCTCTATGTTGAACAAAATAAAACTTGGTAACTTCTACTGTCATCTGACCAACCAAGCTAATGAATAATGATGATCATCAGTGAGAAGAACCATACAATGTTTCTGATCGATTCTTCAGGCATGTAGTATGCCATTCTATGCCAGATATTGCCTGTTTGAGTTAAAAGGGAAGGATTTTGGTCCGACTTGGGCAGGGAATGATTTTTCAGGGAACCACACTTGGATCATTGATCCAACCAGTTGCCGGAGACTATGGCTTTCAGGCTTGCTATTTTGGTTCAAGCTTTCATTCAGGTCAAACAGTGCCTTACTCACAACCTATACAAGTCATGGCTGCTCAGACATTGAGGAAAGTGAAGATGGAGAAAGAATCACCCATCTTATGTGAAAAAGCATAACTCAATAACGAATTCATCACGGCTGAAGAGAAGGTGCAAAGCTAACAACAGCTCTTCCTCCATTGCAAGTTATCATGGAAAACCAAAATCCAACGTGCCCAGGCTCCATCTGTCATCTGGCCTACCAAAGGGAAGTAATGGGTTAGGGTTTCAGAGAGGAGCTTGCTCATCTTTCTCTAGATTTCTATAGCTTTTGTTGGAGATTATTTGTTCTGCTCTGACCAGGGTAGATGAAGGCAGATTGGACATGCAAGGGGCGAGTTGAATAGTTGATCCATTGTCGAGGGCTTAAGTTTTGAGGTGGACCGGGTTCTATCCCTAAAACTCAGAGACGGAACCTAACCCGGGCACTGGCTAGTAACTCTAAGATCTATGCCCAGGAAGTTTGCTCCCAAAATCTGACCATAATGTAAGATCAACATGGGACTCTACCAGAAGGTATCTAACAGAAACTGTAATCTGACTTCATCATTGCATAAGAAAAGAGTGTATAGTTTGTGCGCAAATCATCTTTGTACACAGAAGGAATGCAAAGAAATGTTTTTTTTTTCCCGGAAAAACTGCAGCTAAATTAAACAAGCTTTTATATTATATATTGCCTAGCCTGGATTTGGAAATTATGACAAATAAATATTACAAATATCTTGGTTGGTTTGATGTTCCACATTGGCCCGAATCTAGGAAGTGAAAAAACAACTATTTGAAGAACATAGCACCCTGAAACTACACCATCATCTTGCCTTAAAGATTCAGGGCACTAGCAAGTAGCAACTACTGCCTCACAACTCCCAACTAACTTGAGATCGTTCGGGAGACAAGCACAGGTATGTTGCTTGCAGATTTCTTGGCAGCTATTTCCTCTAACCTTTTCCATGTGGTTTCCCTTCTTGTTCTAATTTCCTCTTTCTTTGACTCGTCTTCATGAAACAGGAGCATGCACTCCTCAAATAGTTCAGGATCTAGGTCAGAGAAAATCTTGCGAACATTTAAAGTCAAGCTATGGACAGCCTGATTCCAGTGACTCATCTCATTTTTCTCCAGTGCAGGAAAGATAATAGGAAGAATAACTTTGATGTTTTGTCTGATTAAGGTCTCTATGTGATCATTATTCCACAGGAACAATGCTCTTTCTGCCACCTTGGGGTTGAAAAAATACGAGGAACATCATTAAAGAAATCAGAATCTCAATTTATCAATGATTCATGATCATTAGTTTTGAACATAGACAGCACAAAACCCATAAAGATTTTACTTTCCAGAGAGAGAGGAAGTTTTTTATTCTTCAAGTAGTAAATTTGATTTACATGTCACAACATAGCCGCTTAGATTATTGAACAACCCATTAGAAGCAGCAAGCCTTGAAATTAGATTTCTTGAAAACTTATTTATTGGCTTCTAAGGATGTCTTGATTATAAACAGGGGTTTTGTGTAGCTAGCTGTATTGTACTGCCTAGGGTTTAAAAGTGATGTGAATGATTTCAAGGTGAGTGAAAGTGAGGAAACAGGTTTCAACTCTTTCAATCTCTAATTAATGAATTTCTCGCTACTTCACAAAGGTTTTCCCTCTGGCATTGAAGGGTTCCCCCGTGACTGGTGCTATAGATCAGGTGTCTTACCACTACAAGTTAGCGTTTCCCCTAAGATATATTGATTCAGCTGAACACTCCCAGCTCAATCTTTGTTTGTGATTTTCCAGCAAAAAGGTCGACTATTTTCCTATGGTAGGAATGTATCTTCCTAAATCTATACGACTATACCCCCTCCCTAATTGACTCAACATGCATCCTTCCTTGAGGAAGAATTTTCCGTGCAAATTATGAACCATACAGCTGAACATAGAAACAATGAGGAACAAAATGGTTGCAAATAAGGAGCAATGAATAAAGTTACTACCTGGAAATGTGGACTATTCAAGCAACGGGCAATCTGTTGAAATAATGGAACCACACATCGCTGGAACTCAGGAGGCTGAGTAGCTTCTAGTACTTCCTCCAACTCACTAAGGAACATAACTTCCTTAGAGCTATTTGTGATCGGCCAGTACTTCAATAATCCCCTTATGACAATATCAGCAAGTTTGCAGTCTTTCTCAACAAATTGTACTATGCAGTAAGATAGCTGCTGATGGTACATTTGTAAGCACCTGGGTTTATGCAGAGGAATCAGTGCCCTAACAAGAAAGAGTTTGTGTTCCTCCTTGAGTGGCAGAGCAAATCCATTGATAATGCTACCCAAAATCTCCAGAAGTTCAGCTATCCCATTATGCTTCTCAGTCTCAAAAATGAATTGATAAAATAGGTTGTTTATAGCCTTCCTAATAAAAGGCCGGTGCACCATAAACTTCCCATAAATGCGATGCAGGATTGTTTTCAGGTATTCTCGTTCCCGGGGATCTTCAGAGTCAAAGAGATCTAGCAGCTTCAATACAAATGAGTGATCAACAAATCGCTTAGCTAATTTTGCATCTGTTTCTGGAGAGGCAACAAATCTCAAAAATAGCTCATACACAATCTGCAAATGTGGCCAGGCGGGATCCATTGAAGGCTCGTCCTCTTCAACGTCAAACGCTTCAATGACCTTGTTTTCTCGTTGCAGTGCAGAAAATGACCTAAATAAGTTCAATGAAACCATTTTTACAAGTTCCTGCATAAGAACCTCTGAAAACTTTGCGTTTGCTGAAGAAACATAATCCACTAGTTCTAGCAATGTTTGGCGCTTCACCTCTTTCTCTTTCAGATTCTTTGTTGGGTCAGTGAAGTCAAATAGAACAGAACACATGTGAAGCTTTCGGATGAACAAGTTCTGCTTCTCTGAGCTCGGAACATCCTTGAAACTCGGCAATGCCTCATAAGATGACATCGATATACCATTCATCTTTGACTCCAAACCTTTAGATGTTTTACTTGCCTGATTCTGATTTGTGTTTGGACTGCCATGGAAGCCAGGAGAAGGTGCATGATTGTGCTTTCCAGACCTATTACTAACCGTGTCACCCTTTTTCACACTGGTCGATGCAATAGAAATTGCAGGGTCCACTCCCTTATGCTCTCGATGCTCATTGGACTTGGATGATTTCAGCGGAATTTTCTTCAGAATTTGTTTGAACATTTTTCATACGGTAGAACAATTCAGTTCACTAAATCACAGTACACACAAGACCTGACTTCAAGACAATTCAGAAGGATAGCCACAAAGTGAAAACCGAGTGCATCAAAAGTATGCCAGCTAGTTCTCCAAGGTTAACACAATCAGCAATCTGAGACACGTCTGTCGTAACAGAACTGAAACATGTTGGTGAATTTGATAATAAAAATGGTACAATTTGGATAGTAACTGCTCAGTTTATATAGCAACCAACTGAAAGGGAAAAACTCCACCCTTACGCCCCAATGCAGAACGTAGAGTTAGCCACTTCACTAACACAAACACAAACAAAGGAGAAACAAATTCAAAATTTGGATTTGAATAAAACCCTAAATCAGGCAGTATATTCCAACAATCGAGCTTATAACCTAAATTCCAGAAGACCAATATTCGAAAATGTATCGATACAGCGAATCCAGAATTAAATAAGATAAGCATTTCATTTCAAATTGAAAGATCAACGGAAAAGTCTATCATCCTCCACCGGAAAAAAAAAATATATTTATATATATATCCAGGGAGACGAACACAAAGCCGGGGCGATATTTTGTTGTTGGAACAAGCCGAAATTAGCACCAATCATGAAGATAACAAAGCAGAAGATAAATTAACGATGAGAAAACCTAAAATCGAGAAACGAAAAGGATAGATGCGGAAATCGGGACATGCACAGGGATTAAGGGTTCGAAACGAATGCAAGGTCGCCGCATAAGCAAGAGATAAAATTGAGAATCGAGATGGAGAACAAGGAAGTAAGGGAGAGCGAGAGGAAGAAGGAAACTTACAGGGGAGTAAAGGCACAGGCGAGAGAAAGAGAGGAGAGAAGGAAACGGCCTCGCCTCGGTTGTGTTCTGGTTTTCGCCCAATTCACTTCTCCCTTCAATTTCCAGGCTTAGTGTTTTGTCTCCTTGTCCAACCATTTCTGAGTCCCACAAAAATAATTTTTTTAGATAAAAAAAATAAAATTGGTGTTTTGTACCTTTCAAACATTTAATTAGTTAATTAGCCTCTTTCAATTGTTTTCGCTTCGGATATATACACTGCAAATCCGCACTTTAATTACGAAGTGCATACACGTCGGAATTAACGTGTTTGCACGTCGAAAACAACGTGCAGGTGGGTTTGTAACCAGCGTGCCCAGACGTGCAGGCACGTTTTTATTTTATTTTTAAAAACGTGCTTGCCCGTCAAAAGAGACGTGCGATATTGCACGACAAAAAAGACGTGCAATATTGCACGTCAAAAGCAACGTGCAAAACTGTTTGTTATCTTCAACGTGCAAGCCCGTCATCTAAAATTGAAGACGACGTGCCCCTTCGTCTCCACTTCAACCAGATCGATCGAGAGAGGGGGTTAGGGTTTGCTGGCGACGAGAGAGAGAGAGAGAGAGAGAGAGAGAGAGAGAGAGAGAGAGAGAGAGAGAGATGGTGGTGGTGCCAGTGGAGGCGGAGGTAGTGGCGGTGCCAGTGGAGGCGGAGGCAGCGGAGGTGGTGGCGATGGAGGTGGCCAAGATGGAGACTAAGGAGGGTGGTGGCGGTGGTGGTGGGGAGGTGGCGGAGACGGTGGAGGGTGGTGGTGGTGGCGGAGGTGGCGGTTCCGGTGGAGGAGGGCAGGAGGCGCAGACGGAGGCGGTGGCGATGGAGGTAGCAGTCAGCGATTAGCCGGAAGTGGTGGTGCCGGCGTCGGATCCAGAGGTGGCGACACAACCCCTATTACCGCCGCGGAAGCGGCGGAATATGGAGGTGTCTCATGTCCCGACCCCACCGGTATATTATTTGAATTATTTATTTTATTTGATAGTACTAGTTTTATAGTTTTATAATATAGTTTGATAGATTATCATTTAGTTTTATAGATTATAATTGATAGATTATAATTAACAGTATATATTTTTTATGATTTGTTATATGTTTATAATTTTATAGTTTATAAAATACATTACTTGTTTTATGTTTGTAGTTTCAAATACATAAATATAGTTTCAAATATAGTTTGTACAAAATGTACAAACTGCATTAAAATACATTAAAATAAATTCAAATACAGTAAAAATACATTAAAAGATATTTAAAAACTGTATAATATATATTTAAACACATTACAATATCGAAAAGACAATCAAAGACAATAAAAAACATTAAAATCGATTAATATATATTAAAAGACATTAAAATATATTAAAATACATCAAAAGACATTAGAATAACATTAAAAGTCATTAAAATACATTAAAAGATGTTATAGTAACATTAAAAGTCAGTAAAAGCCATTAAAATCCATTACAAGACAGTAAAAGTCATTGGAAGTCATTCCAAGACATTAGAAGACATTCAAATAAATTCAAACCCATTAAAAGACATTATAAAAAGTTGAAAAGACATTAACAACCAACTACATCAAATGAATTAGCATAAGTAATAGAGAAAGTAACATATTCTTAAACATTTCATAATAACAGGCAGGGAGACTCTTGAGGGGGGATGGTACCCTACGGCCAGTTAGGGTCGGCGACCGGGCATCGGTTAGTCAGCTTGAGGGGGAGATGGTACCCCATGTTAGACACGATGAGACACATACATTAGATGATCTACTGATGTCTGTAGAGGGGTACCAGCAGTCCATGGGGACCCCCCCCCCCCGACCGACAAGGATGACAACTTCTGGTGAGGTCTGCCTGATTAGCGCGGGCTTGGAGATCCGACGGATGGGCAGCAACCTTCGTTGGAGTCCGCCTATGTACTCAGCAGTTGCGTCACTGATGTAGACCACCTGCTCGGCTGCCCCCACCATCCACGAGGAATCTACTTCAGGCGTCCAAGAGGCTTTTACTTCCGCCACCCACGACGCTGAGGCGTCGACATCCACACCACCGCCGATTTCTTTGGCTTCTGGGGATGACACCATCCCCGACGTCGTAGAGGGGATGGACGACGGGCAGGAGCGGCAGGAGGAGAGGCAGTTTGAGGGGCAGGCTGAGGGGGGGCAGCAGGAGCCCGCGCCTATCCCTGCGCAGGTCGACCCATTCTTGCCGCCAGGCGATCTGCTGGTGTCTTACAGGCACCACCGAGCGTACCGGGTGTGGAGGGAGCCGACTGTGGATATGTCGTTGCTTAAGTTCCACCATCGGGCGACTCACCTGCTGCAGTTTGACCCGTATATCTTCGAGGGCCCGGGGACCTGGTGGCAGGATCTGATTCCATCGGGCATCCCCCAGCTGCGGGTCCTCGATTGGGAGGGTGTGGACGAGTTCACAGTCACCGCGTTCCTGGAGCATTGGCACCCAAAGACCAGCTCCTTCCATTTTCCGTAAGGCGAGATGACCATCACGCTGCACGACGTTGCCTGCCTCTTGGGCTTCGGATTGAGGGTCTGCCGTATTTGTCACATCTAGGCCCGACGTAGCTAATCCACATGGTCGCCGCGTACTACCAGTTGACCCTAGAGGCCCTGCGCTCATACAGAGACGATGGCGGCCCTCCCGTTGCGGTGGTGACGAACGAGTTGATCGCGAGACACGGGCCGCTCATCGACCCCGCGCCCGCTGATGACCCCGAGGCCGTAGCTGATCCTGAGCAGATTCTGATCCGCATGCATACGGGAGGGGGGCAGCAAGAGGATGACGCTGCACAACGTCGGTTTCTGCACCTTGGTTACCTCGCCACCGTTGTCGCCGCGACTCTGTATGTGGACAAGTTGCAGAGCCGAATCCCATGGAAGATGTTCGGCCTTGTTTGGGACATCCCTCGGACGGCCACCATTGCATGGGGTGCAGGTGCCCTTGCCTGCCTGTCTCTACATGGGCCTAGGCGAGGCTACCCGAGCAGGTGCGAAGGGTATAGATAGTTGCACGCCACTACTACAGGTACAAGATCGCTGAATTTGTTTTATAGTTTATTAATATTTATATTATATTCTAACCACATTGTGTTTTGTCTCAAGGCTTGGATATGGGCGTACTTCCCTCGATTCTGAGACGATATCTCCAGCGATCAGGCTAGGAAGGCCGATCGAAGCTAGTATGCGAAGTTCATCCCTCCGAAGGCGCCTACCTGCGCGAACCCAACGGCCAAGCAGGCGGAGGTGAAGAAGATGCGGGACGAGGTCGATCGCCTTACCGTAGCCGATGTACGTATTCGAGGATCTAATTATATGACATATATTTCTTAAATGTGACTTACGACTGATTTTTTTGTTTATAAGTGGAATGGATGCCCTTTGGGCGTGATCTGGACTTCGACGGCGAGTACCGTCAGTCCACCTATTGTGGCACCATTACATTCTGCGAGGAGGAGGAGCCATATATGCCCGATAGGGGCCTTCGGCAGTTTGGACGAGTCCAGGGGGTCCCGCTGGCCGTCATCCTGCCGAGGCAGTTCACCCGCGGCGCCACATTGACGCTGAAGTACATCGCCCTGTTTGACGCCGCGCACGACAGGTGGCAGGACTTACAGGACGAGGGTCACTTTTACCGGCTGGCTGACCACAGACGCACCAGCGAGGACTGTCAGGCCGATGTCACTGCTGATTACATGACCTAGTACGCCTCTCAGAGCCGGCCATACGTGTAACGACCCGAAATTTAAGTACCCGAATTAACCTCCATAAACCTACTTAGAAGGTAAATAAGGTTCGGAATACTAGATTATCGGGGAACGTTATAGGAGAAGTTTGATCTTCTCCCGTGAGCTTTGGATCTTACGACCGAGTACAAGTTATTAGTAGGTTCATTTAAGCGGAAGATTTAGTTGTCAAAAGATGGGGATTGCGAACCCCTAGAAATGCGCGTGCCTGTTGGAGGCGTTCACCTGTCCTAGGTACTATCGTGTAAATGATTTTCAATTCGGAAATATAAAGTGTGGAAATAACGTACATCAAAGACACCGCGGCATAGCCTGGTCAAAACCAAATCAAAGTAAGCGAGAAAGTGAAGAGTGCGAATGTCAAGCGCCTCCCTCACCCTAATCGTCCAAAGGCCTTTCCTGTCATACTTCACATAAACAATCAGTGTGGAAGATGGGTACCTGAACCTAAAAACATTAAAGGAGATCGGGGTCAATCATTGAAAATATGCACACTCAATGCCATATAAAGAGGCATACTTAAACTACATGAATGTTAAAATGTAACACATAAGCAAGTGACGTATAGATATATATAAATGCGAAATAAACACACAAGGGCCCGTATCATCATCATAATAATCATCATCATCATCACCATCATATCATAATATCTTCTCAAACGTACTCATCCTTCTCAAACATACTCATCCTTCTCATCATAAGTCTTTCATCATTTCATTCGTGTTCCATCGAGTATAAGTCATTTATTCAGATTTTGACAGCCGTCCTACCATAGACACATAGCATACATATGAATTATTGGATTTTACTAAATTCATCCTACGTCATATTACCAGTTTATATTCCTAAACATGTTACTAGGTCGCATGATGCATGAAGAATCTCGATAAGACAAAGAGTATCACATAAATCCATCATGAGTAAGTCCAGGGGACTTACCTGGAGTCCGGAGAATAAGCAAGCAATAAAGTGCACAACCAAGGAGCCAATCAACAAGAGCCTATTAATTTCATTAAGCTTTTATTAGGTGGTATTCTAATGCATGGTACCCAACCTAATAATCAACATATATCCACATGAGGTTCACGATTCTATAGATTACGCACTTTGGTTAAGTGATCCGGACTTAACCAGTTATAATCTATATCGTATTATCACATAATCGATTTTCTTCTTATCGGATCATAAGCCAAGTTATGAGTATACTTCATTTCTGTATTTTATATGCTCTAAGTTTCGGTTATGCCATCATATATTTAACCATATTCTTAGCAATCCCTTAACCAAGTTTTCTAACCGAGTCATTATAAACACTGGTTACTAAAATTATAATAACTCTTGATCCAACCGTTGGATTGCCGTAATATTTGAAGGGAAGTTAGATAACATTTCCATGAACATCATTTTAAGATTTCAGCCGAATCAGACCGTTGGATTGGAATTAAAGTCCACATTACAGAGGCACATA
Organism: Persicaria tinctoria; assembly: GCA_037127255.1. Taxonomy (NCBI): domain Eukaryota; kingdom Viridiplantae; phylum Streptophyta; class Magnoliopsida; order Caryophyllales; family Polygonaceae; genus Persicaria; species Persicaria tinctoria. Next base: position 20,853,617 of record JBANSL010000004.1, on the reverse strand, counting down.
TATCCATTTTGTTTCTTGACATTTGCTACAAAACGCAACCAAAAACACATAGAGGCTCCACTTACTAAGCCCTTTCCAAGCACACAAGATCTATTCCTAGACAGAGGGAGGCGGATGAGGGATTACCTTTGAAGAATCCCACACAAACGACTCAAGAACACCCTCGGGAGTCCTTCGGAACACCTTTCAAACACCTTGCCATTTTGTCACCAAAAATCCCAAAACATGATTTAGATTCTTATTCAAAGTTGAATAAAATGAGTTAAAACACATGTTGGAACTCAGTTTTGGAAGAAAGGAAGGGTTCTTACCAAAAAATCAAGTCAAACTCTCAAGACCCTTCAAAAACAGTTTTCTGCAGCTCCAAAGATGGACGATTTTGTCTGGGAAAACGACCTTGGATTTTTGTGTTTGAGATATTTATAGAAATTTGGGTTCAATACGGATCCATGGCCACCGAGTTTGCTCAATTTGGATGAGTATGGAGGGAGTTATGCTATTTCTTGTGAAGGCTGTCCAAAATGGACCTAAAATGGAGCAAGGCTCTCCTTCTCTCTCTCTCCTCTCAAGTGACGGTGGGGCTTCTATGGATGAGCTCCTCATGTGACTTGGGGTCAGGCTTATAGAGGAGAGGGGTGGTTGGCTTCATGAGTCAAAGCATGGGTGTGATGGGAAGGAAGTGATGGGAGTGGTTGAATGTCTACATTCACAAGCAAGCCACAAGTCAAGGGTTTGGTGGCTCAATGTTAGGCAATTTGGGGTGATGACCTCTTTAACATAATGTAAAATCCGAGCTCGCGAAGCGTTAAAACCCGTTACGTTTATAAGATACGAGAAAAGTAGCTTGGGTATATTTTTCCCATCATTGAATCCATGTAAAGGCTAGGCATACAAATTTTAAATTTTCCGGGTTTTCATAATTATAAAGGAGGATAATATTCGGATTACCCCACAGATATTTTATAAATATTAATTAAATCCTGGTATTTATAGTACGTGATGCCCACAACGCCACCCCATCCAGACCCTCCAGCGCCCGTCCACTTGATCGCCTTGGATCCATGGGTGGACCTCCCTCAGCCTCCAGTCATCCCTCCGGCAGTAGCGACCCGAATGCGAGATGTAGAGGGCTATATACGGGCCCTGGCCACCCACCCTTTGATCCATCAGTTGTTAGATGAGGTGACCGATATTTTGGATGATGGTGTAAGATCCACTAGATCGTCTTGATGTACATATAGTCTGTTACAGCTTTTGTAGTATCTATCTTTATATTATATTCACTGTTTGATATTATATTTCTATGTTATTCCCTGTTTAGTCCATCTTGAGTCAATCTTCAACCAAATGGCTAACCTAGACTCATCTCGAAAAAAAATATCGTTTTTTTTTAATATTTATAGTTTTTCTTAGGAATTTAATTAAGTAAATGCACAAAGTTACAACAAAATTCCGTAGCTTAGGTGGCAGGCGTGTGAAGTGGTCGAATTCAGTAGAAGGGTGCAAGAGGTCTAGGGTTCGACTCTTAGTTCGAGAGGTAAGGTGTTGCATTCAATAAGTGTTGAGAATATATATATATATATATAGATTGCGCCACGTAATGAATGGGTTTTTAAACAAAATTGGGAAAAAAAATGCCCAAAGCCCATGTCAAGTGCGTGTACCTTCCTCGTCTTTACCTCTTCGTCATCCCTATGCTTCACCTTCGACAGGAGAGAAAGGGAAGGGCCTTGAGTTCGACCGGAGAGAGAGTGAATGAGGGCGCGAGCGTGAGCAACGGCGAGGACGAGACCCAGCGCCACGAGTACGACCTTCGCCGACGACCTCCGCAAGCTCGTGCCCCTCTCCTTTCCATGGCGGCTAATCCACCTTCGATCTGCTCACTGCTTCAATGTGGCGTATATGATGGTGATCCGAGGTCGAGCCCGATTAGATGAAGGTCGGCGGCAGCGATTGAGAGGGCGGCGATTCGTGTGCGATTGGAAGGGCAGAGCGTCGACGTCGCAATCGACGGTGGTGGCGAGATCCGATCTAGGCAATCGGCGGCGGCAATTGGGCTGAATCCTCAAGTAAATTTCTCCTCTCCTCCTCCATTGAATCCTCAATTAAGTTTCTATAATCCCCCATTTTGAGATTTTGCTAAATTGATTAAATTTGTAAAACTTTAGAATTGAATGGGTGAAATTGAAAATTGTTTTTGATGGATTTGTGATTGAATTAGATTGATTGAGGGTTTTGGGCTTGAATATAAGATCATTGCGCTTAAATATGAAACATTATTCGGTTAAATATGAAACATTATTAGTATAAATCTTAACTATTGTTTAGAGATTTTGGGTTTTTTTATCTGAAATGATGAACAAAAAAATATTATTCAGTGGCCTGTGATAAATTATTCGGTGGAAAATGGTAAATTTTGATTTGAACTGAATGAAAAAAGATAACATAACTTTATTCGATAGCATATGAAACATTATTCATTGAAATTGTCAATTTTTAAAACAAATGAAATAAAAAAAGAGTGGCAAGAGGAATGATTTGGTAAATCCCCACTAATATTTAAAAAAATGATTTGATTTTCAAAAAGCCAAATTTTATGGATCCCACTCACCTTTAAGAAAATGTACAAACCAAAATAAGGATGGAAATTATTATTATTTTTTTAAAATCATGAACTGTAAAGGGGAATGGGAGTTTTATGCTTGTGTGGCCCCCACTACGATTGAGGCTATGACACACGCGCCCGGATTTGGAAGAGTAAGTGGGAATTGGATGTGGGTCCCACGAATTTTAAAGCAAAAATAAAAAAAAAACTCACTTTAATCTTGGCCATTCATTCCTTGAGATCAAAGGTCCAAATTTGTGCACTAAATACACAATAAGAGGTGTGCACAAGGGAACCACTCCCTATATATATATATATATATATATATATATATATATATATATATATATATATATATATATATATATATATAAAAGAGTACACTTTTATTTAAAGTGTGCTTATTATTACGCACGGTTTGAAAAAAAGTGTGCTAAACCTTTTTTTTTTAGCACACTTCAATTGAAGCGTTCTTGTGATTCGAGCAGAACGGATATTCCCTGTATGGCAATTTTAATAACGCTTCAACATAAAACCATGCTTAAAATATGGGATCACGGTTAAATAATAACTAATAAGCGTTCTTGTTTGGGAGCGCACTCACTATAAGCACAACACGAGAAGTGTCCTCCCATGCATAAAAAAAGCATGCCCTGGTCCCCTCTTTTGTACTAGTGTTTGAAGCTTTGGAGGTTTCTCTGTGGTTGCCGACTTCCTCCATTAACTAGATGTTGCGCATGATAACCTTACTAAACTTGTGATTGTTCTCTCTTCAATGAAACCGTCACTAGTAGAAAAATGGCCTTCGGGCACACTTAATTTACCACGGTTCCGTGTCTTCATGTGGTAAATTTTCAAGGTTTACAGGTTTACCACGGTTCATAGGAGAACCGAAGTAAATTAACATCAAATTTACAACGGTTCTGTGTTATTTTGTGGTAAATTTTAAAAGTTGACAAGTTTAGTACGATTTTTTTGGAAAGTCGAAGTAAATTAATGTCATTTTTACCATGGTTCCCTTTTTTCGTGATAAATCTTCAAGAGTAGCAATAAAACCCTAACCGTCCCGTTCCCAGACCTCCTTTTCCATTGCTCGCATCCAAATCTCCTCCCGAGCTCTGTCCATGGATCCTCCTCTCTCCTTCCGGCACATCCTCCTCTCCTCCCGAGCTCCGTCGGTGATTCTCCCCCGATCGAAGACTCGCTTCTCATGTTCAGCTCCTCATCCTGCTCGACCTTCTCCTCCTCTTCTTCTCCTTCTGCACAACCTGTTCTCCTCTTGCACGGCTTGTTCCCGACCAGGTATTCTTCTCTTAAACTCTCCTCTCTCTCTTTGTCGCTCTGAACTTTGAAATCGGTACTCTTGAGGGATGTATAGATGTTGAGATGTGAATGTGACCAAAAGTGTCCCACAACGGAAAGTTGAACATATCAAGCCCTAGTATATGAGTCGGTGGGCTACTCCTTCTAATGCCAATTGGTTTTAGGATGGAACCCCACTCGGCTTATGTGCTAGGCTATTAGTGCAAGGGCGCACGTGTGCACACGACCCCCGATCCCGAGTCCCAACGGACTTCAGTATGGTATCAGAGCGGAAAAGCCAAACGGCCCGACTCTTGATCCTAGGCTAGCTAAAAAGAGAATGAGATGCTAGACCCGTTGTCCAAGTGTCAACTAGAGGCAAAAAACGACCCTAGTTGCACTTGCGGGGGCGTGTTGAAAGAATGAAAGATGTGAAGAGACCAAAGAGTCTCACATCAACAATATGGACAAAGAAGCCTTGGTATATAAGCTAGTGGGTTACCCCACCTAATGCCAATTGGTTTTAGAATAAAACCCCACTCGGCTTGTGTGCTGGGCTACTCCTTCTAATGCCAATTGGTTTTAGGATGGAATCCCACTCGGCTTATGTGCTAGGCTATTAGCGCAAGGGCGCACGTGTGCACACGACCCCCGATCCCTCCCAATGGACTTCAGTAATAGCTGCTGCAATTGTGTTGTACACTTGCCTAGTGCCGACTGTTGACTGATTTTTTGTCCAAAATTCATTTTATTGTGTTCTATTGTAGTATTGTTGCTAGTATTCTGTAGATGGTGTTTGTATAGCTGATGCAATCGGTACTCTGTATATGATGTTTGTATTCCTATATTCAGTGGCTATTAATGTATGAGAAACTTACCTTCTTATTTTGAGATGTAATGCCGATGCAGGAAAACTGACGGCTGGATCTTACCTTCTAAGAATTTTTGCAATGATAAGTTATCAATTTGTTTATATTGGGGATCATTGGAATTTTGATGTGTTATCAATGTTATCTTGAGTAGTATGAAGCATAAGCCCAAAACTGACTGCTGAATCTTTTCTTGTTTTTGTTAATTCCTAGTCATTTTGATGTTCAAAAGAGTCCAATTAACAATGCTGTTAGATTTTGACTTCTAGGCGTTGGTATTCATATCAGCTCAATGGGTTCAAAAGAGTCCAATTAGTGTTGTTGGTATTCCTAGTCGTTTTGATGTTCAAAAGAGTCCAATTAGCAATGTCTCCTCCTTGTTCATCAAATATACGAATGTATGAGAGAAGAATGCAACATTCAGTGTGGAGTTTGTGGACAATGTCCTGGTTTTTTATAGGCTTATGATTACAAAATTCATACAAGTTTATCTTGACTTTCTGATTACAAAATTGATGTGACATTAGCTAGTCTTAGATAAATTCATACAAGTTTTAATGATGATTTTGTGTTTTCCAGTAAAAGAAGCTATCAAATTGATGGCTCATATTGCTCCTGGTTTTGAATCACCTCGCCGAAAACCAGTTCTTTTGAAGGACCAAGTTCAGCTCGTGAAAAGGAAAGATTCGAAATGCCATGAGATTATATATTAGTATTATGAGGTACTTGATTCTTTTCCTGAACCAAAAGGGCCTTTGATGAATTTATATATTAGTATTATGAAATATGAACTATGAAGAATGAAGTGTGATCTTCTAGGGACTACCATACTGCAATATACAAGAAAGAGAATAATATAATATTGAACCACTCTTCTACTCCTTTGTCTTAATTTATTTATTTATTGTTGTTGTTCTTTTGACAGTTTAATCACTTCCCTTGTTCCACTGGATATGTAGTTAGTGGGATCCATGCATTTTTTTTTGTTGCTCAGTGTTTCTGTTGATCGTGTCCAAATTTTATATAAAGAATAAAAACACCACATTTCAAAGATGTAAATATGTAATGGCATTACTATTCGAGAAACCATGTCTTATACCAGGGAATATGGTTTGCATTAATGCTCAAATTATGTGAATTTGTTATCTTGTCGGGACACTTGAAGCCCCAAGTTCTCATATTGTGATTGTTGAGGGAATCTATGCTTTAAGAGTATAAGTGAACAACTAAAAGACCTGAATATTTCTCTTATGGGTCAGTTATGGAATTTTGTTCATTCAGCAAATATCAGAAATGTTTTGCTCATTCTGCTATGGATATTGCTATTATGGGTCATTTATGGACTTTTATTTACATAGAGATCTTATCAACACTTTGGGTGCAGGTCTATCCAATGTACAAGGCCTTTATTGAGCATGATCTCAAAACTGCTCAGATATAGATAATCAATAAATTCAATCCATTTACGAGATTCCAAAACCCTATTCATCTCTTGAAGGTAATTCTCCCACCACTACAAAACACATTTTATCACATAACTCAAATATTCCGGACCTTCCTCCTTTTAATTTTATTTTCTTTCATATGTAGGTAGTTGATGGGATGTGCAGGCCTTAGTAGAAAGATATTGAAATCAAATAAGGGGTAATAATAAGAATTTTGCTACTGATTTTTTAAACTTATGTCCTACAACTTTATGCTTCAGTGACCTATTTTGAGGTTTATGCTTGTGTGCTTGACTGATTGCTCATAGCTTAAAGCCGCTAGGATAAGGGTTTCTTCATGTTTGCCTTGTTTTGTGGCATAATATCAGTTCTGAGCTTGTCCTAGGATAACCATTAGGTTACTTTGATACGTTAGGGCATTATTTGTGGTTTCTGCAGGTTTGTAATATTTAAGTTTGTTTATAGTTCTTGACATGCAAAAGGATATCAATCTATATTGATCTAATCACAATGAACCAAAAGACAAAAAAGTCTTAATTACATTGCTTATGATTTTCATAATTCAGTTGAGTTACTGTTGCTGCCTATGTTAACAGTTAATGCTTGTTTAAGAATGTATACTTTGTGTATGACAATCCTTATCTTCATTAGAGCTGATGCTCCTAGTCTTTATATGTTCATGTGTCTTAAGCAACTTAAGATATACCTTCTCAGTCCTCTTCTGAAAGTTTAGGTTGTGATGCCTTTCATGCACCTGCCGATTTGTCTTAACACCCATTTTAAAATTATAATATTATTTTATTTAAGCCTATTAGCTCAAATGGTAGAGCGTTGTGTTTATACACAAAGATGTGAGTTCAAATCCCGCATAAGCTACTATAATAATCTGGTAACAATTACCACAATACATATTTACTTCGGTTGAACAATTTACCATGATTCAAAAAAAATACCACATGACCAATTTACCACGGTTCAAAAAACATACCACATGACCAATTTACCACGGTTCACACGCGCTACAACTACGAACAGATTTACCACGGGTGTACTATTTTACCACGGTTCTATTCACGTGGTAAACAGATTTACCATAGCCACTTTTACCTCGGTTTAGAACCTTGGTAAAGCTTGCACACGGAACCGAGGTAAAACCGGCTTTTTATACTGGTGCGTAAGCATCTTCATCTCCAATTTCCTCTTAATCTTCTTCTTTTCACCATCCATCTCAGAAATTTGTGGTGTAACATTTGCACAATATCTTGCTGACATATTTACATCATATCGAGCAACTTAGATTCTATTTGCTTTCTACTGCAGGGATTATTGTTAAAAAAAACGTTATTTGATTTGTATTTTGCAATGCATAATTGCTATTTCGTATTCTGAAGTGATGCTTTCCACAAGTTTGAGAGTACGAATAAGGCGATCGATATGGAATCTTGATACAAAATGTTAGGGCTAAAGTTTTGGAATATGGACTTGGATAGTTATATAGATGTGGAATGAATCATTCCTCTAATCAATCTCATACCGTACAGTGATTATTCCAAACACCAAGTATCGAGTTTGATGATATGATGCCGATAGAGGTTGAGGACCAAATTTGTTGTTTATTTGTGCATTTGTTATGCTTCCAACCGCAGAATCTTAATTCAGTCATGTGATCATCTGGTCCTACAATTTATACTCATTGCTTCTGCAGGCATGTTGTTAATAGGATTAGGAACCTGCATGCTCAAGGTACTTCATGATTAGGAATTTGTGCGTCTATCACGAGTGTTTGTCTCACTGCAATTCTTTTAAACTCAAAACCCTCTTGCATTTGTCTTCTGACTTTGTAGAATGGTCTGGCAAGGTTCGAAGAATCACTTATTCAGCTGATGGCAAGTCGGTGAGTGTTGTTTATCGTGTCACTATATATGGAACTGATGCGGAGGTATATTACTCATCTTTCTGCCCAGTATGAAAATTCCACTCTTTAATTTATCCTTTTTTGTGAAGCATAAAACGATGAGGTGTCTATTGCATATATTATTCAAATGCATTTTGAAAACTTCTTAAATGGTTGCTTTGCTAAAGTTTGTCAATCACCGGTTCACAATTGAATCCAGAATTTCTCATTCTGTAGCATGTGTCGATTTTTAGACATCATGGCTGCTGAGATTTTAGATAAATCACAACCCCTACTTTATGACTTTCAAGTTTCAACAACCCTTGTAACATATTTGATCATATATTCATATCTTGTCTGCTAGTTTAATATTCCCGGGGGTTATGTATTCCAATTCCTTCTTTCACGTCCCGACAGACATGTTTGCGAGATAGGCAATTTTATTATCCGTTGATCTTTTCAAGCGCCTAAATTCCATGTATTTATTTACATTATAAAAATGTGGATCTTATATGGGTGTTTTTCATTTTTAAACAAAAGATATATAGGGAGTCAACTGGCACTACTTCAGTGGATGATAATGGCTTTGGGGATCCTGCTGACAGGAAACACAGTTCTTGTTGCTGCTGCTAGTGATCTGCTGGCTGCCACCATGATTCCATCATCTCTTTTGCTCAACTCTGGGGTAGTTCTCTCTAAGCACTATTGTTAAATAGACGGGTACTTTATGAGGCTGCTCCGATCGATCAACTTGCTCCTATGATAACTTTTTGGATGATAATTGCTTGCAGCTCCTTCTGAGAGTTGTAGGCGAGTTTCGTGTGTTTCGCTCAGCCCTAGTCCAACCTTAGTAGGGTTGTTGTTAAGCACGATTGGAGCACTGTAGCAGGCAAAGGAGCTTCTAGGGGCAAGGAATCTGAAGCCATATTGCATTTTATTGCTTATTAGTTGAGAGTGAGACTCATATTTACCCATTCATCCATTTCTAATACTGAAATATTATGAGAAAGATCAATAGTTTTCAATAGATTATTGATCAAATGTGTTGCACTCTAGTGGATTATAGTTGTAACTTGTAAGTATTGCATTGACAACTTTATCACTTCTTTTTTAAAATTGTAATTTTTTTTTTGAGTTGATGACATGTTATAATAGGTTCTTTTACACATAGGACCAATAATGTCATAGTTTCAAAGATGTTGTGTCTTTATATGTGCAATAAGGTGACTCTATTTTGATTCCACGTTTTATGCTCCTACGTCATCAATTATATAAAAAGGTCATCAGAAATGATTGAGATCAATTAAGTTTAATAACAAATGTCATCAATGAATAATAGTCATCAATAAAAGATGTCATTAATGAAGTGTAATAATATTTTACGCTCCTGTTTCATCAATTGTATAAAAATGTTATCAATAAAAATGTAATCAATAATCAATGTCATCACAAATGATTGATATCAATGAAGTTTAATCACAAGTATCATCAATGAATAAAAGTCATCAATAAAGATGTTATCAATGTAGTTTAATCACATTTTATGTTTTTGTGTCATCAATTGTATAAATATGTAATAAAAATGTCACCACAAATGATTGCATCAATGAAATGTAATTACAAATTTGTCATCAGAGAATAAAACTAGAATCAATGAAAATATATCGATATACAATTAACTAAATTGAAAAAGTGGCATCAAACGATGTGATTAAAAAAGTAGCATCAAAACACTACTTTATAAAAGTGGCATCACATTAAAGAAAAAATGACATTAAAACACTAATTTGAAAAAATGGCATCACGGTAAAAAAAAATAATATCAAAAAAATGCATAAAAAAGCGGCATCAGTGGTCATTGGTGAAAAAATGGCATCGCAAAAAAATGGCATCAATGGTCAAAGTGAGAAGAAGGAAGGGAAGGAAGGGTCCACCCCACCTAATTTAATTTGTTTGGGGTCGAAGTAGTTAATTAGATTTTTCCAAAGGTCTAGTTACCTAAATCACCCTAAAAAAAGAGTGTAATTGATTTTTTTTCGAATTTTTAAATTATATATAAGGAACTTTTATGTTTTTTTTTCGAAACGGAAATAATTCGACGCACCGTACAAGCCCAGTGGATCGAGAGGCCGACAACACCATAAATAGAGAGCGTAAAGAAGATATGCCGAAAAGAAAAAAGATGAAAAGAACACTCTAGCGAACACGAACGTTAGTGTATCAGGAACAATGTGAGTATCGACTTCCGTCAGTTGGTAGATATGACGTAGGGGATCCTTAGGGAACAAATGTGGAAACGTCAGATTTGGACTCAATCATCAATGAACCTTTAGGTTTCGATCACGTCTATTATGTCTTACACGACGACAATAAATGACTTTTATGTGATGCAACGAATGAATAAAGTCAAGTCATTAAATTAAATCTGCTAAAATCAAATGCCTATAATTGTATTAAAAACACACATTTAAGTGTGTAACTAATATTTATATATTTTATATTTAACTTTAAATATGAATACTAGTTATTAGTTGGTTAAACGTTAAAGCGTGTAACCACCAACTATCATTCACCAAATATGATAATATGTAAATTTAATGACATAATTATTCAAATCTTTTAACCAGAAAAAAATATATTCAAATCTAAATTAATAAATATTCATATTTTACAGACTAATAAAAATTTACTATATCATATTTAAGCAAATAGTTAATACAAGTAGTATTCATATTTAATGTTACATATGAATATCTTTTTTTATTAAGTAAGAATTCGAGCTCAGATATACCTGAAAACTCGATGGCCGACAAGTCGGCAGACGGAAAACTGTCACAACAAACAAACAAAAAACATAAATAATGCAATACAACAAGAGAAAGCGACATCCTACAAGATGAAACTAGGCAAAACTAAATCAAACACACGTAGGAAATGTAGACTACTAGCGAAGCCAAGCACCATCCTAGAACAGCACTGTTGGACAACGATATATCAGGAAACCTATGGGTAGTGAAGACGAATCTCGAGGAAGCTTCTTCCCGATCACGGAGTCACCCCGTACACACTACCTAGCTATTTGTAAGCTTGATTAGAATATATTTTTTGCTACATATATTAATATAAGTTAATTGGTTGAATTTATGGTGATTTGTCCATTATTGGTTGCACATACCTTAAATTATTTGATTTTAATGGTGGATTAGAGGAAAAAATATAGGAGGAAATTAAACATATAAACACAAAAATATAAATATATACCTACAAAATTTGCGACGGTAGTTCCCATCGCAAAAAGGCAAACGGAGAAGCGGGAAAATGTGGTGGGAACGTTTCCAGAATTGGCGCCTTGAATTTATTTAGCGACGGCAATTTTGCCGTTGTTAATATTATTGCCAGCTTATGCCATCGCTTATACGCTTAGCATTGGTAATTGTCGTCGCTAAAATACTTTCGCCACGGCTATATTGGCGACTCTCGATTTGTTGTTGCTATGTCGTCCCCAATAGTATTTGGCGACGGGAAATCAGCTGTTGGCGACGAGGTTCTACCTTTGCTAATACAATTTTTATTTTTTGTAGTGAGTGCTGACGCGCAAAAAAATTAAAAAAAAAAAGCTGGACACGCGGGGGGAGGGGCCTGAGACACTAAGGATAGGGGCTTGGGGGGCAAAGAGGATGGGCACTTCACCAATTTTTTAAAAATTTTGGACACTCCCTTAATTAGAACAAATTTTTTTGGATATTTTTCAAATTGCCCCAAAACTAAATTATATCACTTCACTATTTTAAAAATTACATTACTTTACTATTTTTTTAGTAAACTAGAAACTACTGAAAAATTATATTTTTGTTCAATTTATAAAATAATAATAAAAAAAAGGTTATATTTTTTTTAATTTTTATCATTTTAAAAAACGTATATTAATAATAAATGACATATTTAATTATTAAAATAGAGGTACGCACATGGAAAAATATATACGCCTACTACTTTATATTAAATATTTAACAATAAATGAACATGTGAAAATCGGTGTATTAGTACACAATGATTCCAATAGTAGTAGGGAAAACAAATATATCAATTATATTAGTTTCGTCTGATATATATATAATCTGATGATATTAATTTATGTTGCCAGCAAAGTGTAGGTATGATACTGTTTTAGTATCCATTAACAGACGAACAAACCATGTACATATATTAAGGCCATGTGTATGGTTTGTTCATTTGTTGCCAATTAAAGGATGTACTATATATATCATCTTTAATTATTGGCTTAGGTATATATGTAACCTAACCGGTCACTAATTAATTAAGTTCTTACATCCTTAGTTACCTTAACCTTTAACCCGTGCTTCATCATAAGGATGACCGACGTAGCCGGCTGAACCCTGTGCCCTTCGACCACCTCGAACCGGTAGTTGTGGCGCAGCAAATGACACACCACCGCCTTAATCTGCACCAACGACATCTCCTTCCCGAGGCAAATCCTCGGGCCTGCGTTGAACGCAAAGAACTTGTTAGCCGGGACATGCTTGATCTCCCCCTTCTCCGTTATCCATCTCTCCGGCTTGAACTCGTCGCAGTCGTCTCCCCAAACCCATTTCATCCTCCCCAGTGAGTATGCCGGAAGTATGATCATCGTCCACGGGCTCACCCGGTGCCCACTTGGCAGAGTCTCCGCCTGCTTCGCCGCCCTATGGTTGAATGGAACCGGAGGATACAGCCTTAGTGCTTCGAATATCGCTGCTTGAAGATAAACCAAACTCTTGGCATCCCTAAGTAGTTGCTCGTCGAAAGCGTTGTGCTCCCTTAGCTCATCCTTGATCTTGGCTTCGACGTCGGGGTGCTTGGTGAGAAGCCAAAACAGCCATGTCAAGGCGGACGCCAGTGTGTCTTGCCCTGCGAGTAGGAGAGTAAGGAATGTGTCTCGGAGGAAGATGTCGACGCCTTTGAAGCCATGATCTGTGGTCCCATAGTTTTGTTCTATGTAGAAGCTAAGTAGGTCGATACTCTCACTCTTATGCATCAGTAGTTGCTCTCTTTTTGCCCTTAAGGTTTCGTCGATGAAGGCTTCGACTTCTTGTGTAACTTTATGAAGCTTCGCCTCTTTCCCGACGTTGAGCCACCTTAGGAGCTTCCATAAGGTCATTGGCAGGGCGTGTCGGAGAAGAATGGCCTCCTCTCCGTGGTGAATCCCATTGGAGAAGGAGTAGGTGGGGGGATCGAAGGACAGCTCACCACGATCCTCACCGATCAACAATTTGAAGGTGATGTCAGCGGTGAGTCTTTGGAAGATATCCTGCAAGTCAACGACGACGCCTTGGGTGTGGTAACGGTCAAGGACAGGGGTGAGGCTTCCTTCTAGCTTGTCCATGACCGTCTTATCCAAATTGCGTCGGAAACCAGCGGTAGTGAAGAAAGAGAGGGCGATCTCTCTCTGGTACTTCCACTTGTGGGAGTCGGAGTTGAAGATTCCGTCACCAAGGACATCGAATATTTGGTTGAAGTTGTCGCCTTTGTGGAAGTGTTGGTGCCTCTTGCACATGATGTAGTTCACATTGGTTGGGTCAGCTGTGAAGAGCAGCTCCATTTTGCAAAACCATGGGCCTTTTAGCATGAAAGTGCCATGGCTTTGTTGTAGAATTTCCGTCATCCAATCCCCCAACCGAGGCAGATTCCCAAGGATACCCGGGGCCATCCTCAAAATGGGCCAGTTTTTGGGTATAGCGGATGACGACTCACCCTCATAAGAGGAGTAGTACCAAACGAAACATGAGAAGATGATGAAGATGATGAATGCAAGAGGGTAAAGTGGAATAGACTCCATGGGATGGGATGTGGTATCCTTACTGTAATGGGCTTGGTTCCTGATCGAAGATTCCTAATAACTTGACTCCTTTTTATATATGTGCTTCTTAATCAAAAGAGAAATTGAATTTTAGTAATCTTTATTTTATGTTTTTTTATACATCCAAAAATAGGGATGATGATAATATCATCTGAACCCGAACTGATATCCAATTCACCAATCCAACTAAATTTGATAGTGTGTGAACCGGTTTTGTTTTTATGTTTATATCTGAACCGGGTTTGTTCCCATTAGTTGTTAATGATATCACGTGACTAGCACGTGACATCTTCGGCTATAAGAGGAGTTGTCTTCCTCTTTCCCCAATTCACTTCTTCACTTCCTTTCTGTTACAACGAACTCCAGATTCTCAATTCAATTCGGTTGTTCATGGATTGTGCTCTAGAATTCAATTGACGAATTCTGAAATGGTATCAGAGCTTGCGAAGCTCATCTAAACTCTGTAATTTCCGCATTTGTTTTCTAAAGTTTTTTTGAGTTTCTTGATCAGTCATGGATGGTGAAGATGTGGCTCGTGTGGATCCAATTCAAATTGATGCGAATGATGTGTTGTTCTTGCACCATTCGGATCATCCAAGCTACAATCTATCAACTCATCTGCTAAACGAAACCAATTACAACCATTGGAGGCGCGCGGTTGAAGTGTCGTTGGTTGCTAAGAACAAGATCGGTCTTGTTGATGGATCTTTCCAGATTCCAGCGGAAACGTCGCCCCGTTACATTCATTGGAGGAGATGCAACGGAATGGTGGTTGCGTGGCTACTGCACTCAGTTGAGAAAGAAATTGCTGAAACATTGCTGTATTTTCGAACTGCGAAAGATATTTGGGATGAGTTAAAGATGCGATTTGGTTCTCCAAACAGCACTCGGTTGTATCAGGTGCAAAAGGAGATGTTCAACATTTCTTTGAATGGTTCTTCTATTACCTCTTATTTTTCGAAATTCAAGAAACTGTGGGATGAGTACATGGATTTGATTGATGCTCCTGTCTGTGTGTCTTGTGGAACTGCAAATCCAGTTTCTCGTTCTTTTGCTAATCAACAGGTTATTCAGTTTCTTGTGGGTTTGCCTGACACTTATAACAGTGTTCGGACAAATATTTTGTTGATCAAGCCCTCTCCTAACATCGCTGATGTGTATAGAATGTTGCTTGATGAAGAAGCTCAGAGAGGATTGAACAATTCAAGTGTAATTGGTGATAGTACTGCTGCTTTTAATGCTTTTCAAAGGTCTGGAAATCAGAATGGATCTCAATCTGGCAATTCTCAGTTTGGAAAGAATAATGGCCAGAAGTGGAATTCAGGTAATCAAGGTGGTAGCCAGCCAGAATGGTGGCCAGCAATCTCAGGGTGGTCCTAAAGGAAAAGGGAATTATTTTTGTGAGCATTGCAAAATGTCTGGACATTCTATGAGTAGGTGTTTCAAACTGAATGGGTATCCTCCCAATTTCAAGGGAGACAAGTCCAAAAGGTTTGCTTCTAATGTGACTGTTGAGGGAGGTGCTGAAGAACCTGTTCCCACATTAACCAAGGGTCAGTATGATCAGATTCTTGCTTTTCTGAGCAAGCAAAGTTCTGGTGAGGACAACAATATGGTGGCAGGTACTACATTGTGTTTTAGTGTTTTTGGGAATGATCATAGTTGGGTTATTGATAGTAGGGCAACTCATCATATATGTCCTACTTTATCCATGTTTCATTCTCATAAGTCATTTACCTTGCCAAGCTATATTACAGTACCCAATGGTCAGCAATCAAAGATATGCAATATTGGTTCTATTATGTTGCAAAATAAGATAGTTTTGCATAATGTTTTACATGTTCCTGAGTTTGCATATAATTTGTTGTCTGTGAAAAAGTTTGTAAGTGATTTAAATGCTTATATGTTATTCACTCCATCTCAATGTTTGATACAGGACCCTTCAATGAACAAGCCACTGGTGCTTGGTGAAGTGTCAAAGGGCCTGTATCTCACATCTATAGGGAGCAATGTTGATATTGACAAAGATGCATCTGCTGTACTGTCTACTGCTTTACATGATACTAAGTTTCTAAACTGTAATAGTGCTTGTGCTGTATCTTTAGAGCTTTGGCATTGTAGACTTGGACATGTTCCATTTGATCAGTTGTTTCACTTTCAGTTTTTGCAGAATCTTGTAAGACATAAGAAACACCATGTTTGTAAAGTCTGTCCCAAGGCTAGACAACACAGGTGTTCATTCCATGATAGTTCTATAAAATCTTTGGTTTGTTTTGAAATGATTCATGTGGATATATGGGGACCTTACAGTGTTCCTACTCATAATGGTTACAAGTATTTTTTGACAATTGTAGATGATTATTCTCGAGCCACCTGGACTCATCTCATTGCTTCTAAGTGTAATGCCTTTACTGTTTTGAGATCTTTCATTACTTTTGTGACTAACCAGTTTGGTGCAAAGATTAAAATTATAAGATCTGACAATGGAATGGAGTTTTGCAGCAATGAGGCTCAGAAATTCTATCTTGACAGTGGGATTATTCATCAAACTACATGTGCATATACTCCACAGCAGAATGGTGTTGTTGAAAGGAAGCATAAACATCTGCTTGAGACTGCCCGTGCTCTCTTATTTCAATCTCATCTTCCCATACAATATTGGGGAGAATGTGTGTTAACTGCAACTTTTCTTATAAACAGGTTTCCTTTATCTTCCATACAGTATAGAACTCCTTATGAAATTTTGTTCAACAAATCTCCAGATTATAATTTGTTGAGATCTTTTGGTTGCTTGTGTTTTGTCAGTACTAATAAGCATCACAGATTAAAGTTTGACTCCAGGAGCTCTCCATGTATTTTTGTGGGATATCCTCATGGAACTAAAGGTTACAAAGTTCTGGATTTGAGATCTCACAAGATCTTTGTGTCTAGAGATGTGCAGTTTCATGAGCTCCAGTTTCCTTTGCATAAAGTTGACTTTGAGAATGGCATTCCTTTACCAAATATTATGCCTAATTGTTCTGACTCTATATTTTTCCCTGACAGTGAAATAATTGATGAAAATGTTCTTCACACTAATGATATTGCTGTTAACTCTGATCAAGACATTTCTGTACACAGTCAATCTTCTAACAACACTCCAAGTGCTGGAAATGAAGAACCTGTCATACAAGAGCTCAGGAGATCATCCAGAATTCCTAGACAGCCTCCTCATCTCCAAAATTATATCTGTAATTTTGGATCAAATTTTGAGTTATTTCCTCTATTCTCTAGTTTCACAGATTCCTTTTTACCTACTGATCATTTTCAGTTCATGTGCAATTCTGTATCCATTCAAGACACAGTTGATCTAAGTGAGCCTAAGTCCTTTGCAAGAGCCTCTAAGAATCCAAACTGGATTGATGCAATGAACAAAGAGGTAATGGCTTTACAATCTAACAATACATGGGTATTGACTGATCTTCCTACAGGTAAGAAGGCAATAGGTTGCAAATGAGTTTACAAGATAAAGCTAAAAGTAGATGGATCAATTGAAAGATTCAAAGCACGATTAGTAGCCAAGGGTTACAACCAACAGTATGGCATTGATTATGAGGAAACATTCTCACCTGTGGTAAAGATGTCAATTGTAAGAGTTATTCTGTCTCTTGCTTTAAATAAAGGTTGGGATATTTACCAATTAGATGTTAATAATGCCTTCTTGCATGGTGACTTACATGAAGAAGTATATATGACTATGCCTCAAGGAGTACCTAATCCTGACAATAAAGTTTCCTTGTTGAAAAAATCCCTATATGGTTTAAAACAAGCATCAAGACAATGGTTTAACAAGTTATACACTACTTTGATTGAATTTGGCTTTGTCCAGTCCAAATTTGATCCATCTTTGTTTATATCTCATCAAAATGATCATCTAACAGTGGTTGGTGTATATGTAGATGACATTATTGTTACAGGTTCTGATCTATCTCAGGTTACTGGTCTCAAGAAGCATCTTCATGAGTTGTTCGGCATAAAAGACTTGGGCAAATTGAATTACTTCTTAGGCATAGAAGTAATTCATTCAAAGGAATCTCTAATATTAAGCCAAAAGAAATTTTGCCAGGAGATCATCAAGGAAGCAAATATTGAAGATCAAAGACCTTGTGTCACACCTTTGCCTTTAAATTTCAAGCTTCATTCATCTGATTTGCAAAATTTAATTTCTGATCCTACAACTTAGAGTATTGTTGGGAAACTGAGTTACTTAACAAATACAAGGCCATATATCTCCTTTTCTGTCCAGGTATTAAGCCAGTTTCTCAAGAATCCAGACATCAATCATCAAGAGGCTCTACATCACCTATTGAGATATGTCAAAGGGACAGTACACTATGGAATCCGATTACAGAAAGGATCTTCCATCAAATTACAAGCATTCTCAGACTCTGACTGGGCCTCTTGTCCGATCTCCAGAAAATCAGTCACAGGTTATGTAGTCCTGTATGGTGACAATCCCATCACTTGGAAATCTAAGAAGCAACCCACAGTATCTCGAAGCTCGTCTGAAGCAGAGTACAGATCAATGAGCCAAGCTGCAGCTGAAGTTACTTGGCTTGTCAACATTCTACAGGAGCTTGGAGAGACGAAATTGACACCAGTTACTCTACATTGCGACAACAAATCGGCAATCCAAATCGCCAGAAACCCTGTGTTTCATGAGAGGACGAAACACATCGAAATCGACTGTCATTTTACAAGGGAAAAAGTGATGGAAGGCCTTCTCCAACTCACATACCTCCCCACACAAAACCAATTGGCAGACGTCTTGACGAAGGTCCTCCCGGCGACACACCACAAAGAGCTACTCGGCAAACTGGGAATGCATCTTGAAGCTCCATCTCTAGTTTGAGGGGGGATGATAGTGTGTGAACCGGTTTTGTTTTTATGTTTATATCTGAACCGGGTTTGTTCCCATTAGTTGTTAATGATATCACGTGACTAGCACGTGACATCTTCGGCTATAAGAGGAGTTGTCTTCCTCTTTCCCCAATTCACTTCTTCACTTCCTTTCTGTTACAACGAACTCCAGATTCTCAATTCAATTCGGTTGTTCATGGATTGTGCTTGTTCTTGATTGTGCTCTAGAATTCAATTGACGAATTCTGAAAAAATTGATTAGAATATGAAAGCAACTCTGATATTAACCAACTTATTTGGCTAAATGTCCACTTTTGTATATCCTTTTTATTAATTGTTCATCTAAAACTACCTTTTGTTAAATGTCCAAAAAAAATTGTAATCCCCAATCTACCCCCTCCTGTCCCTCCACCCCTCCCCTCATAATTTGTAATTAAAAAAAACGAAAAAAAAAATAAAAATAGATTAAAAAGAAAAAAGAAAAAAAGTTTTTGTGAGGGGGGATAGGGGAGGGGACATAACCGGGGACAATGATAAGGGTGGTGGTGACGGCTATAAGGGTGATGACAGTGATAAGGATGGTGACAACGATATAAGTGGTGACAACGATAGGGCGGTGACAGCGATAGAGGTGGTGACAGCAATAAGGG
This sequence comes from Persicaria tinctoria, assembly GCA_037127255.1. NCBI lineage: Eukaryota > Viridiplantae > Streptophyta > Magnoliopsida > Caryophyllales > Polygonaceae > Persicaria > Persicaria tinctoria. Next base: position 20,834,096 of record JBANSL010000004.1, on the reverse strand, counting down.
TGGTTGGTGACAACAATATGAGTACTGGTGCTAGTGATAGGGGTGGTGTTGACAACGATAGGGGTGATGACAGCGTAGGACGGTGACAGCGATAGAGTTGGTGACAACAATAAGGGTGGTGACAACGATATGGTTGGTGACTTGGTGGTGACAATGATAGGGGTGGTGGTGACAGCGATAGGGCGGTGACACTAATCTCGTAAAAAAAAACTTGTTTATCATCATATATGTGTCCCCAAAGTCATTGACCGGTGTCACCACTTATAAAGGTGATGACACTAATCTCGTAATTATAAAAAAAACTGTCACCATTTTTTTTTTTTTTGTCATCAAAGTTATGTCACCAAATTCATTGAATTTGACCGGTCAATGGTCAAAATAAAAATGGGAATGAAGGAAGGAAATGAATTAAAAATGGGAAGGATGGGCAAACGTTTAATATTAGGACATTTTGCAAAAGGAAAAATAAAAGTGGACATTTTGCAAAATGTCTTGTTAAAAATGGACACTTAGCTAAAAAGTCCGATATTAAATACTCATTTGTCCCACAATAGTTGTTTTTGGACTATTCATGCACACTTTTTAATTAGCTAAAAACTATATAAAATATCTGTTTTTTAATTAATTTTTTAAAATAATTATATACTTATTCGTAATATGTATGATATTATTTAAAATAATTAATAAAATATTGATATTTTATAAAGTTTTTAGCTTCTTAAGAAAACGTGCATGAATAGTAAAAGTCATCTATTGTGGTACGGAGGGAGTAGGTGATAAGACCGATCAATTCGAGTGATTTATCTTCCACCCTTCATCTGACGCAACTAAGTTGATGGCAATTCAAAGCAAACTGGATTTTTTTTGCTGGCGAGGAACCCACATTTGTTGTAGTGTACTTGGGAGCAGTTATGAGAAGGCCCGCGAAGAAGCGATGCGATTCATGGAACATGGAAGTCGTAGAGAAGAGGCGCGAGCTAGAGGATAAAGCCAAGAAAACCAAGGAGGAAGCAAACCAAGTGAATGAGAAATATGATAGGGTGCTTGGCGAAAATTAATGAAGAAATGAGGAAGCGTATTCATGCACGAATCTAGGGGTGGGCTGGGCTTTGCTGCGGATTACCCCAGAAATTCAGAACTTAGAAAATTAGTAGTAGATAGATATTACAAAGTTAGTGTTGCGCAATTGGTTTTTTTTTTTTTACAGTGGGCAAGAAGTAGATCGACAAAGCGATCTTGAAGCCATCAAAAGATGGTTTGGATGACCCTACACAGAGGTTTGCCAGTAAAAAAAGAAGCATTATCTAAAATTACAATTACAGAAATTTAGAACTAAAAATATCTAGAAATTTAAACCCTCGTTTCATCGTATCAATAATTGGAACCGCTGATTCTTGATTTCTGTTCTTGTGGCTTGGAATGCAGTAATGGTTGCGATGATGATTGCAGATCTGGTAGAGGAGTTTGTGACTTGACATCGTTGGTTGTGAAAGAGGCGATGACTACTTTTCTGGTTCCGGATGCAGGGACGGACAAACACGATCTATAGAAACTTGAAATGTTGACATGCAAGGCCCCCCTTCAGATCCAACTACGGGGTGATAATCACCGGCTACTGCGCAGTTGGTTGATCAGTAAAACTCAATAGGGATACATTGGAAACAACCAGGGTTTGATTCCACACTTGAGTTGCCCATTTGTTTTTACTTCCCTCTTCATTAAGTTTATGTTTTTATTTCCCTCTTCATTAAGTTTATTTGTCTAGGGGTGTGTATGTGATATTAATAAATTTTTTCTCCTCATTATTATTTTTTGTGTTATATATGTGATATATATTTGTTATATATGTGATATTTAATAGGGGAATTGGTGAAATGTACTAAAATGTTGTCCTAATTGGTGAAACGTCCACATTTTGGGACAAATTGGTGAAACATCCACATCTTGCCCATAGCAATTTTATCATCTTGCCTATAGTCTAACTCTTTTTTTTTTTTTTAATTTTAACATCTTGTCGTGCAAAAATAAGAGTATGTTGAGCATGTGCAAAAATAACCGCATGTTGAGCAAATAAGACTCAACTCTAGTTTTTTTTTTTTTTTTACATTTTGTCGTGCAAAAATAAGAGTATGTTGTGCATTTGCAAAAATAACCGTATGTTGAGCAAATATAACCGTAAGTTGTGCAAATATGACCCAAGTCTAATTTTTTTTATTTTATTTTCATTTTGTCGTGCAAATATAAGAGTATGATGTGCAAATATAACTGTATGTTGAGCAAATATGACCCAAGTCTAGTTTTTTTTTTAAAAAAAAAAATTAACATTTTGTCGTGCAAATATATATAACCGTATGTTGAGCAAATATGACCCAAGTCGATCTTTTTTTTTTTTTTAACATTTTGTCATACAAATATAAGAATATGTTGTGCAAATTTAACTGTAAGTTGTGCAAATATGACCAAAGTTTAGTTTTTTTTTTCATTTTGTCGTGCAAATATAAGAGTACGATGTGCAAATATAACCATAAGCTGTGCAATTATGACCCAAGTCTAGGTTTATTTATTTATTTATTTTTATATTTTGTCGTGCAAATATAAGAGTACGATGTGTAAATATAATCGTATATATGTTGTGCAAATATAACATTTTGTTGTGAAAAATGTAATATTTTTTTTCCGCTTTTTTTTTTTTTAATTTCAGAAGTTTTTGTTGTGCAAAAATAACAATTTGTTGTGCAAATATACCTTTATGTTGTGCTAATGTAAAAATAAAAATATAGAAGATGTGAATCATATAATAAAATATAGATAGTTTTTTTTCATTCTCATATTTATGGGTTAATTTTTGTAATTTTACAAAAATTGCTATTTATGGGTTAATTTTTTGTAATTTTACAAAAACTGCTTCTTCTACCTTCTTGCTTCCTCTGTACACAATCGTGAACACAACCCTCGCTCCGGCCGCTCCTTGATCCCTTGCTTCGGTCGGTCGACCTCGCTCGCTCGACCTCGACCGTACTCGCTCCGGACGCTCGCTCGATAGCTCCGACGCTCGTTTCCTCCCTCGCTCGCTCGTTAACGCCTCCCTCCCTCGCTCAGATTTAGACTCGCTCGCTCCGCCTCACTCGACCTCGGCTCATATTTGAGATCTGCCCTCGCTCGACCTCGCTCGCTTCACCAATTCAACCAGATCTGGATCCTGAGAGAACGCATCCATGGCGAGGTCTAATTGCGCCTCCGATCTGATTCCAGGAGCAACAGGAGGGGTCCAATTGTGGGATTCCAGGAGTTGTAGTCCAATTGCAGCGCCTCCGATATGAGATCTCAGATTCCAAGAGGTGCAGTCCAATTGCGTCGTCGGATTCCAAGAGCAACATCGTCCAATTGCGCCGTCGGATTCCAGGAGCAACATCGTCCAATTGCGATGTCGGATTGCGTCGTTGGATTCCAGGAGCAACATCGTCCAATTGCGCCGTCCAATTGCTTCTTGCTCCGCTCCATCGATCGCTCGCTCTCGGATCTCCGAGGAAGGCGCGGATCTGAGGAACGGGAAGAGGAAGACGAAGATCGGAGGAGGAGAAGCGAGCGAGAGATCGGGTCTAAGCGATTCCGTTCATTCTTGATTTTTAAAATTCCGTTCATTGTATAAGTCGATTTTAACATATTCTGATTTTCATTCTTGATTCCGTGTCTAAGCGTATTGAGGCCTTGGATCGAGTTGCTCGGGCAATGAGAAGTCCCTTCACAACCAACCTCTGAGGTAGCGAACTGAAATCTTAAACTCGTGCTTGAAAGTGAAGTTGCCTGAAACTGAAGCCACTAAATAGTTGGTCACCTAATAACTTAAACCATGAACCTCGGTAAATCAATTAGTCTCCTCAATAATAATAAAGCATTGTAAGTGGTCCTTAAATGACAACACCAAGCGGTGGGTATTTGCCTATTTGGTTGCCTCAACATTTAAGTGACAGACCTAATTGGTCACCTAAGCACTCAAAAGACTTTCAATGGTCTCCCTCATTCCAAGCTATCATACAAATTTCGTCGCTTGAATCACATTCAAGAGACTAACTTTGTAAGTTCGTGGCCTTAGTACTCAAAGGATGTCGTTGATGCTCTTAACATTTAGGCAACAGATATATTATCCCCTCAAGTGTTCGGCAGCCAAAGCACAACTCAGGCGACGATTCGATCCATCATTTATGGTGTAGTAAACCACAATCGTTTAACTTTGGTTTAGAATATGTTGACCTAAATAGCAATGTCCAGATACTATATAAAAGTATTTTTGAAATGGCAAAACTTGTATATTTGAGAGAATCTTTATACAATTTGAACATATAATTACCCTATACTCTAGCTAAAGGTACAAATTAGAAAAATCAATATTAAATATACAGTCTCTACACAAAGAAAAAGTAATGGAATGCCGAATGGTGAATCTATATATAACCTTAATTTAGAAGACTTTGCTTACGTGTCAATGTTAGAGGAGTTTTAGAAATATTAACCAATTATGTTTTTTCTTTGATTTTTTTATTTCTCCTTTTCTCTTGTTTTCCATTAATTTTTGAAAAATTTTGCGAAATAGACACATTAATTGGACGTATTTGCGAAATAGACGCGTATTTGGACAAATTTGTAAAATAGCCACTATATAACCCTAATTCAATGTTAGATTTCTCTCTCTAACCTCCCTCTCTCTGGCCGTCTCCATCGCGCTCTCTCTCTCCCTCTCCATCGCTCTCTCTCGCCGTCTTCATCCCGCGCGTCCACCTTCGATCTGAGACGTCCGCTCCGATGGTGCTCGATTCCGTGCTCTTTCTCCTGGCTTCGGTGCTCCGATGGTGCTCGATCTGGAGAAGTCGAGCGATTCCTCTTCCTATTATACGCTCAATTCATCGATAGCGTGGAGAGATGAAGAGGGAGGAGGATCAACGCCGACGCCGTTGTACAACTGCAAGGAGTTTCTCTGGCTGTTGATTCGGAGCAGATCGACATCCATGGAAACGGAGCTCCATGTCCGCACTCTTCCTCCGTCTCAAGGCCGCTGTCTCAAGGCCGTCACCCATCTTCCTCCATCTCGCCTTCTCCGATGGAATTGGCGGCCTCATCTTCGTCTATGACACCGGGACTCTTTGATTATCTCTCCTTCTCATCAATCGATTAAAGAGGAAATTAACTAGAGGATTGATGTGCATTACATTAGAGGATTGTTGTTTGTCTTAGCTTGTAGGCACTAATTTTACTCGATTAATGTCAAACAGTCTTGTAAAGAGTGCTCACTTGAATCAAACCTAATCAAACATTTCCTCTTGCAATTTGGAAGGTGTAGAGAGAAAATTGCTCAGCTTTCGAAGCTGAGATGGTGACAGCAACTGGAGAAATGTACAGAGAGTCATGGGGCTGATCGGTGATCCAAAACTGGTGAGTCTTGAAATTGTCTCTATATGTATCATATTTCCTTCTTTGACATGTTATGAATCAGTCCATAAGTTGAGTCATTTGGTGTTTGTCATACTGCCTGATGCAACAGAAAGGGAAGTTAAATTATCTGGGACAATTAGTGATGTATAGCAATTGGCTAGACCGGCCAATTGCTAAACTAAAAACGTCGATCTTGCTTATGCTCTTCGTATTCCGTGAATTGACACCAATTAACTAAATAACCATGAAAGTATACGAACCGGGATGTGGTTTTGGATTGATAATCGAAGAACCCTAATTCCGTTAAGGGTTTCTTCAATTCTATATTCAATCTGATTAATTCCAAAGTGCATAACATGAATTTATAGTAAACTAATGAGATATCTAACCAATCCTTCCTTGCAAAGGAAAGGGGTTTGGATAGATTAATTCTATCTAAGATAAAAGAAATAACTTAAAGATAAATAAATCCTAAGAAGATAGAAATATAATAGCTTGGTGGCTAAGTACTATATCTAGAAGAGATATAATCAATTTCCACCTTTATTTAACTAATTGCATAAAATAATAATTAATAAAATAATAAACGTTGTTTCTTTAACGACTTCCAAGGTGGAGCCTTCTTCTTCCGCTTGAGGATGACATCATTCTCCTCCATTTGAAATCGACTCGTCCTCGAGTTGTCGCCTGGATCAAGATCGTTGTTTGACCCACAGAAGGCCATCTTGACCCGCATCATTCTCCCCCTCTTATCTTCGATTCGTCCTCGAATCGAGTCAGCAATGATCAGCGAGGAAGGAGCAGCAACCTTCAAAGAAGATGATGGAGGAATGGGTGGAATAGGTGCCAGGAGAATTCGAGGTATAGGAACCCCAAAAATAACACCGTCATGCGCGATCGTTGAACGGACTTGATCTTCAACAAGAATAGGATCAATGACCACACAAATCTCAGCCGCTGGAACTTCATGAACACGCCCAAGAGGTACAATCGCTAACTCTTGAGACACGTCATCAAGTACCTCATCCTCGTCAACGGAATCAACATGATCGTTCTGCAGAACACTGTTGCAGTCTTCTTGCAACACAAATTCGGAGACCTTTCCGGGGGAGTCTTGCAGCGTGTGACCAACCGTTGGAAAGCTCGTCGAGTCAGCTTCGCAACAAGACTGAGTTGACTCAATTCCGAGTTCGGAGTCAACGGGAATCTGCGAAACAAAATCATCGCGCAGTGCAGTCTCTTGGCCAACGAAAGTATCCGAAACAAACTCCTTTACCTTCCCGTCGGCCGTATAGTAAAGAAAAATCGCGTCCACATCAGGGGAGGATATCTCCACGATCTCATCGGTAGGTGACGCGTGAGGCTGACTATCAAGAAGTTTGTGAATATAAGCCTTCCTCCAAGCGTCATCAAGCCAATTAGCTTGCCGTTGGGCCGCTTCCTCCAACTTTCGTTTTCGTTTCTCCTCAACTTCTCGTTGTTGGAGAAGCCAAATCTGACGGAGGCGACGTTGTTGTTGTTGTTTCTCCTCCTCAATTGCGGCTTGACGTTGACGCTCAAGGAGTTGTTGTTGTTGTCGATGGGTCTCTTCTTGCCTTTGAAGCCAAAGGTGACGCCTTTGAGCCTCTTGTTGTCGTTGATGCTCAAGTTGTTGTTGTTCCGAGGCTCTCCGCTGCAACAAGCGTTGGCGTCGTTGTTGTTTAGCACGTTCCAAAGCAAAGAATCCATCCAATGGATCGGGATCATCATCCAAATCACCCCAAATTTCCCAAGCCATCAAATCAAAACATCAGTATCATCAAAGAACAAAGAGCGTAGCATAACCCGTCTCTGAATACCAATTGATGTATAGCAATTGGCTAGACCGGCCAATTGCTAAACTAAAAACGTCGATCTTGCTTATGCTCTTCGTATTCCGTGAATTGACACCAATTAACTAAATAACCATGAAAGTATACGAACCGGGATGTGGTTTTGGATTGATAATCGAAGAACCCTAATTCCGTTAAGGGTTTCTTCAATTCTATATTCAATCTGATTAATTCCAAAGTGCATAACATGAATTTATAGTAAACTAATGAGATATCTAACCAATCCTTCCTTGCAAAGGAAAGGGGTTTGGATAGATTAATTCTATCTAAGATAAAAGAAATAACTTAAAGATAAATAAATCCTAAGAAGATAGAAATATAATAGCTTGGTGGCTAAGTACTATATCTAGAAGAGATATAATCAATTTCCACCTTTATTTAACTAATTGCATAAAATAATAATTAATAAAATAATAAACGTTGTTTCTTTAACGACTTCCAAGGTGGAGCCTTCTTCTTCCGCTTGAGGATGACATCATTCTCCTCCATTTGAAATCGACTCGTCCTCGAGTTGTCGCCTGGATCAAGATCGTTGTTTGACCCACAGAAGGCCATCTTGACCCGCATCAATTAGACTAATTAAGCAATGTTATGGTTCTTAGAGAAGCGTTGTATGTTCCAGATTTTCATCACAACTTGTTGTCTGTGCAAAAGTTGTTGAGAGCAAATAAGATGGGAACTTATTTTACTGAGAAATCATGCTGTCTACGGTTGGGATATTGTGGTTCAAAGGGTTCGATATGGATCTTCGCAAGTCTGAATTTTTCTTTTAATTTGATAAAAAAAATTTCCTTCTACTTATGCTCTTTCTCCAATAGTGCAGTGTGCTTGTTTGAGCAGAAGACTTCAGATGTACTGGCTTCTATTGTAGGCAGTGATGAGTTGCAGAGAGGTTTTACTGCATCATCGATGTATGTCAGCATCTTCTCCTTGTATGTCCACCTTCATCGTTGTATGTCAAGCATCTTACAAACATTTCTACCTATGGCAAAGAGATTGCAGGTATGTCTAAAAGCTTATAAAGAATTTTTTTTCTAGTGTGGTTTAAGTTTTGGAAGGACTTTGTTAATCTGAGCCTAATTTTGGAAGGACTTTCTCAAATTCTTGAGGTGTGGTTTGTGACTTGTTGCTGTTGCCAAGTTGTTGGCTTTCTAAATCATGGTTTTCCAGATTTCATGTTAAAGCTTTGGTATTTTCTTTGGTATTCTCAGTTAATTAGATCGATCTTTGCTTCCGAATGTTTTCCTTAGAGTTGCACAACTCGAGCTTAGAGTTGCACAACTCGAGCTTAGAGTTGCACAACTCGATCTTAGAGTTGGTACAAGTGTAGTAAATTTAGCGACTGGTAGAAAGAAATGTGTCGACATGAAGCTGTGAATATTACCAAGTGTTATTAGTTATCAAGCTCCATTAGTGTGTTTTCTCTTCTTTTGTAAAAGACATTAGCTGGCATCAGAGTTACAGCCTTGGTCAATATAGAGATAAATATGTGGATTTTCTTCATAAACAATCAACCTTATTCACTTGTAGCTTCCCAAATTCTGCGTTATGAGCTATGGGTATTTGCACTCGTCGTAATTGTACTTAGTGAACTGGACTCCCTGAGTTTGGCAAGCCATAACCACAGCAGATTGCATAATTGGTTTATTGTTGGTTTGGCATATTACCTTCTGTATTTTTTTAAAAAATATATATTTTATTGCCTGTTTGGTCCAGCTATAGTTTCCTGAATTGTAGTTTATGAGTTGTTGCATTGCATAGATTGCCAGCACTGAGCAATCTGCAAGCCAATTTATTAGAGCTGATAATCATGTCAAGGGCATTTGACATTGTTGATGGCACCTGAGGTAAGTGTTATTACTTTCTTGTACAAATCCTTGGGGTATTACTTGCAGCTCTTAGTTTTATGTTGCTCTTGACTGTGAGCAAGAGCTGGAAACTGCCAAGAGCAGCTCCGCAATTGAGAAGAACTATGAGCTTCTTGATGGGCAAGTAATTAGTGTTTTATATTCCTTGTCTTTGTTAGCTCCTCTTTACCAAATTTTCATGTGGATCTCATTTTTATATCCTATTGCTGCAGAGATTCAAGGGTTAATTTGACAAATCATTAGATGATTCAACCTCTTATTTTTACTCCGTATTAGTTTGGACTTGTTAGATTTTCCAGGAATAGAATTGAATCTTAGTTCCGTCATGCTAAGTGTAGTCTTTTGAAATTACTATGAATGGTTCTGAGGTATCTGTACCGTTTGCTTTTTGGTGTTGTGAACTCCATTTTGTTAAATCAACTACTGTGTTAACATTATATATTGTGCTCAGTGGGCAAGTTATTACCATTGGTGCTGAGAGGTTCAGATGCCCTGAGGTTCTCTTCAAGTTATTACCATTGGGGCAAGTTATTACCATTGGTGCTGATTATCCTCTCGTTACACAAGATGGTTTGTTTTTGAATCTGTCATGTATGATACATTTGATCTGATAACACATGTTTAAGGTTCTTGATCAGTTGATGTTCTTAATGTTGCAGATCTCGTTTATAAATTTTCGAAACTGGATTGGAATCTGAACTTCATTGAGCATACAAGTAGGCTGGGCTGGAAGGAGTAAGCACTCCCTCTTTGGGACACTCCTCCTCGACAGCATCCACACACACTCACCTTGAACGACACGCAGAAGATGGTTGGGAGCAACGCGGCTTTTGCTAGGAAGTTCAAGCAAGATGATCCTGTCTTGGACTGGATTGACAGGGAATTGCTTGGAAGGGGAAACGGAAGCTTCACCCCAGGCGGTTGGTGTGACAGCAAGCTAAACTGTTCGGATGTTGGGGATCCGTAAAAGTTCATCCCTGGGCCTGGAGCAGAAAGGCTTAGTCAGCTTATATATAGGGCAGTTAACTCTGTAGGGTTCAAAAGATAGCAATGTAAGTAGATGGCATAGACAAGTTGTTCATATGCTGAAAATGTCAATAAAGTTGCTGGTGCATTGTAACAGTTAGCAGCAACACATGCTTACAACTTTAGATCACAGGTGAATTTGCATAGGTGCTTTGATTCCTTGAGAGTGAAACCACATTGTAATTTCAGTTTCTGTCTCTATGAAGATTTAGGGTTTGTTTGATGCGATACCCTTATAGGCTTGCGCCGAAAGAATTTGTAATTAAGGGTTGTGTCAGCATCTTTTTAGAAATTAAAGGTTGTGTCAGCCGTGTTTGCAATTTTAGTGCTGACAGAGTTATAAAGAAATAAAACTGATCAATACATCTTCATCACTAAAATTGCAAACACCGTTGACACTAGTTGTTTTCTCTTATTAACAAAATAGAAAAAGATGTCGACACTACAGTTGTGCAACTCTAAACTACGGTTGTGCAACTTTAAAATACAGTTTAAAAACCAAATTAGATTAAAAAGTGCAAGAATAATATTATAATGTGCCCAAATTAGATTTTTAGTTTAAGAAGAATCAAATTAGATTTTAGTTTGTATGAATAAAACTATAACTTTCATCCATAACACTATGAAAGTTTAGAGTTGCACGACGTTGTTGTAAGAGTTGCACGACTTTTGTTTTAAGAGTTGCACGACTCTTTTTTACGAGTTGCACGACTTTGTTGTAAGAGTTGCACGGCTATGTTGTAAGAGTTGCACGACTCTGTTTTAAGATTTGCACGACAATCGAGACTTGTGAATTTATTCTCAACATGATCTTATTTTAAAAAAGTGCTGACGTGAAAAAAAAATAATTTGAAAAAAGTGCTGACACAAATAGAATAAAAACTGCACAAATTAGAATAAAATGCGCACGAATAATATTATAAAGTAAAAAAAATTTGTTATCCATGTAGGAAAAAAACTAGATTTGGATTATATTTGTGAAATTGTTGTCCAGGCTTGATGGAATTGTTCGACATCATTTGATCGGCTTATGATTCATTTGTCATGTGCTTCTTCGATTCTTTGTGAAATTGTTATCCATGCTTGTGCAACTTTAAAAAAAAGTGCTGACATGGGAAAAAAAGTGCTGACACGGAAAAAAGTGCAACTCTAAACTAGACTTGGATTATATTTACACAATTTATGGTTATATTTACACAAAGTACTCTTATATTTGCACGATAAAAAGTTAAAAAAATAAAATAAATAAAAACTACACTAGGGTCATATTTGCACAACTTATGATTAAATTTGCACAACGTCCTCTTATATTTGCACAACTTACTCTTATTTTTGCTCAACAATAGGTTATTTTTTGCAAAACAATCGAGATTTCTGATATTGTTCTCAACATGATATTATGGTCTCTCAATATTATTTTAAGAATTGCACGACTATGTTGTAAGAGTTGCACCACTATGTTGTAAGAGTTGCACGACTATGTTGCAAGAGTTGCATGACTATGTTTTAAGAGTTGCACGACTCTGTTTTAAGAGTTGCACGATCATTTTTTAAGAGTTGCATGAATCTGTTTTAATAGTCGCATGACTCTATTGTAACAGTTGCACGGCTCTTATTTTTGCTCAACAATAGGTTATTTTTTGCAAAACAATCGAGATTTGTGAAATTGTTTTCAACATGATTTTATTTTCTCTCAATATTATTTTAAGAATTGCACGACTCTGTTGTAAGAGTTGCACGACTGTGTTGGAAGAGTTGCACGACTATGTTGCAAGAGTTGCACGACGCTGTTTTAAGAGTTGCACGACTCCGTTGTAAGAGTTGCACGACTCTGTTTTAAGAGTTGCACGACTCTTGTTTTAAGAGTTGTACAACTCTCTTGTAAGAGTTGCACGACTCTTTTTTAAGAGTTGCATGACTCTGTTGTAAGAGTTGCACGACTCTTGTTTTAAGAGTTGCACGACTCTCTTGTAAGAATTGCACGACTCTGTTTTAAGAGTTGCACAACTCTGTTGTAAGAGTTGCACGACTCTCTTGTAAGATTTGCACGACTCTGTTTTAAGAGTTGCACGACTTTGTATTAAGAGTTGCACGATTGTAAATTAGAATTGAATAAAGTAAAAAAAAAAATAGAATAAAAAGTGCACAAATTAGAATAAAATGCGCACGAATAATATTATAAAGTAAACAAAAATTGTTATCCATGTAGAAAAAAAAACTAGATTTGGATCATATTTGTGAAATTTTTATCCAGGCTTGATGGAATTGTTCGACATCATTTGATCGGCTTATGATTCATTTGTCATGTGGTTCTTCGATTCTTTGTGAAATTGTTATCCATGCTTGTGCAACTCTTAAAAAAGTACGTGCTGACATGGGAAAAAAAGTGCTGACACGAAAAAAGTGCAACTCTAAACTAAACTTGGATCATATTTACACAATTTATGGTTATATTTACACAAAGTACTCTTATATTTGCACGATAAAAAGTTAACAAAATAAAATAAATAAAACTAGACTAGGGTCATATTTGCACAACTTATGATTAAATTTGCCCAACATCCTCTTATATTTGCACAACTTACTCTTATTTTTGCTCAACAATAGGTTATTTTTTGCAAAACAATCGAGATTTCTGAAATTGTTCTCAACATGATTTTATGTTCTCTTAATATTATTTTAAGAATTGCACGACGCTGTTGTAAGAGTTGCACGAATCTGTTTTAAGAGTTGCACGACTCTTTTGTAAGAGTTGCACGACTCTTGTTTTAAGAGTTACACGACTCTTGTTCTCTCAATATTATTTTAAGAATTGCACGACTCTTGTTTTAAGAGTTGCACGACTCTGTTGTAAAAGTTGCACAACTCTGTTGTAAGAGTTGCACGACTCTGTTGTAAGAGTTGCACGACTCTGTTGTAAGAGTTGCACGACTCTGTTGCAAGAATTGCACGACTTTGTTTTAAGAGTTGCAAGACAATCGGGACTTGTGAATTTATTCTCAACATGATCTTATTTTATCTCAATATAATTTCATACTTTCTCAATAAATTGTAAACGAATCAGAATAAATTGAAGCAAGTCTAGTTTTATTTTTTTATTTTTTTTAACATTTTTTCGTGCAAATATAAACCGTAAATTGTGCAAATATAATCGTATGTTGTGCAAATATAACATTTTGTTGTGCAAAAATAAAAATAAAAATATAGATTATGGATCACATAATAAAATATAGATAATTTTGTGTATCACCATGCGAGAAAGAGAGGGGCACAAAATAAGAGTTGATTAAGAAAGGGAGGGGTAAAATTGGAAAAAAATAAATAAAAACATATTAGGCCGCCACGTGGATAGCCTAACTATCCTCGAAAAGACTCAGCTTTAAGATATAGGAGGATTTCGTGGCCATTTTGCAAAATGCCCCATAATTTTTTTAATCCTCCATTCTCTTTTTATTCTCAACATATTTACTAACAATTGGGCTTAATTCAAAACATTGAATTCAATCTAATGTAACCATTAGGCTTAACTCACATTTATGTACTAACTATTGAGTTTAATTCAAAACATTGAATATAATTATTAGTTGTGACACATCACATTTAAATACATGATTCAGATTTCAAAATTTTTAAAAAATTTACAATGATATTGATATTATTATTACTGGATGATTTAAAATATCTACATTTATGTATTATACTTTAAACGAGATATAAAAAAAATTATTTCAGACTTATAAGATACAATTATGGTAAAGTTTTTTATTTTATTTTAACTTTTATCAGTATTTTATAATATATTTATATATTATTAATATTTTAGTTTTAAAAAACTATGGCATGACGCGGGAATTGTACTAGTAATTTTTAATTTCACCAGTAACAGATACAAATTAGATTAATTTGAATTTGAATTTTCTTAATGTAAGTGTTTTCAATTAAAAAAAAAGATTCTACAAACCATTCTTACATTTTGTTCTCATTCACTATCCGAACTCATCCACTATCCGAACAAAATAAATACGTATAACTGAGATTAGATTACCGTTGAATTTCAATGAATGCCCCAAACCACCAAGATTGATCCCATTAATTAATTTTAGGCTAATAGAGCCATGAGTCATCCCTTGTGGACCAACAATCATTAAGAGTATCCTTAACGAGATGAGTACTGTAACTTGCCGTTTTCATTTCTATCTCATCTTACTCGTTTTAATATTTAATACTCTATATTAATTGACGTTAATATCTTATTTTACCTTTTACATAAAAAAATCTTTTTTTTGTAAAATTTTTTAAAGTAAAAATTGAACGGGACACACTATTAATATTTAATTAGGTAATATTTTATAGTATTGTGTCAGATTGAGTGTCATTTGTACGATAGTTGGACTCACTTATTTTATTCTTTAAAAAATGTGACTTTTTTTTAATTGGTATGATACTCGAAATACATGATTAAAGTATAATAAGTGTAAGATGAAGAGCTCGTTTGGTTTGACGTGGGAATTGAAATTGACCGGGAACATACTTCATGAGAATTGAATTCCTATAAAGTTCAATTTATGAAAATTGTGAAAATATGTTTGCTTGATTTTTTATTAACGTTTCGGCTATATACACCGCAAATCTCCACGTTCTTAAGGACGTGCAAGTGGGGGTGAGAGCACCCAAACCCTGACGTGCAAGCCCGTCCCTTAAAGACGAAGAGGACGTGCCTCTTCGTCTCCCATTGTCTTCGTCGTCTTCACAGAGAGAGAGAGAGAGAGAGCAGAGAGCGCCGGAGAGAGAGAGAGAGAACAGAGAGCGCCGGAGAGAGAGAGAGAAACCGAGACCGAGAGAGAGAGAGAGACCGAGAGAGATGGAGACAGAAAGAGAGGGAGACCTCGAGGCGGCGGTGGCGGCCTTGGAGGCGGAGGCGACGGCGATGGAGGTGGAGGCGGTGGAGCCGGTGGCTCCCGGTCTAGTGGTGCTGGCGACTTTGGCGGTGGAGGAGGGTGGTGGTGGTGGGGCGGCGACTGGCGGCGGTGACGGTGGTGGTGGGGCGGCGACTGGCGGCGGTGACGGTGGTGGTGTGGCGGCGTATGGCGGCGGCGATGGAGGCGGAGCAGTGGCGGACGACGGTCTATTACCGCCGCGGAAGCGTCGGACCATTGAGGTGTCCCCGGTCCCGACTCCACCGGTATGTTATTTGAATTACTTTTTGTTTGATTTATTTTTAGAGTTTTAAAATATAATTAGATAGATAATATAGTTTTATAATAGAATTTTATAGAATATATGATTGATAATATATATTGTTTGATCGAATATAATTGAAACTATATTTTTTGATTTATTTATATATTATAATGTTTTTTATAGTATATAGTGTGATAGAAAAGAATATAGTTGTAATTTGATAGAATATAATAGATAGTATATATTCAAATACATAGAAAATAATTACAAGTGAATAAAAGGTATTTAATTAACATTAAAATATATTTGAATATATTAAAATATATTCAAATACATAAAAATAAATGTATATTGAAAGACAATAAAAAACATTAAAATATATTATAATACTTCAAAAGTATTTAATTAACATTAAAATATAATTGAATATATTCAAATACATAAAAATAAATGTATATTGAAAGACAATAAAAAACATTAAAATATATTATAATACTTCAAAATTATTTAATTAACATTTGAATATATTTAAATATATTCAAATACATAAAAATAAATTTATATTGAATACAATAAAAAACATTTGATCATGGATTAAGGACGTGCTTGCACGTTGTTAAGGACGTGCAAGACTTAAATAGTGGACGTGCACAGTCTCAGACTTGCACGTCGTTAAGAACGTGCAAGCACGTCCTTAAGGACGTGCAAATCCTTAATCCGGATTTGCGGTGTATATAGTGACACCCTTTATTAAAGGGAATTAAATTTAGGAATTGGAAATTTCCAAATTAAAAAGGGTGATTTAGCTAATTGGACCTTTATGAAAATCCAATTAGCTAATTAATTAGCCTCTTAACAAAAATTAGGAGGGGATGTACCTCCCTTCATATAGAGTGTTAATGATCAATGGTTAACTGTTTGACCGTTGACCCTTATTCGGATTTTTTTATAAAAATGATGATGACTCTTTTGTGATGTCATTTTTTTTACCGTTGACCATTGATGACACCTTTTTTTGCATCACCTTTTTTTTTAGTTTTATAATGATTTTTTTGTGATGCCATTTTTTTTTTTACCGTTGACCAATGATGCCACTTTTTTATGTCTTTTTTTGGCACCACATAGTGTTTTGATGTCATTTTTCAATGACATTTTTTTTTCCTTTAATGTGATGCCACTTTTTTTGAAGGAGTGTTTTGATGCTATTTTTTTCATATAATTATTTGATGCCACTTTTTTAATTTAATCGTTTGATGCAACTTTTTTTAATTAAACAATTGTAAATCAATATATTTCTATTAGTTCTACTTTTATTCACTGATAACACATTTGTAATTACACTTCATTAATGCAATTTTTGTGGTGACATTTTATTGTCAGTACTTATTCAAATTTAAAGTTGTCTAACAATTGCAATTTGGTAGCTAACCAACACGAAGTATCTAATTGGCTAATGGAATCAAGTGTGCGCCCACACCAATTGCAATTTGGTAGCTAATCTAACATGGAGTATCGAATTGGATAATGAAATCAATTGTGCACCTACACCAAGTGTGGCATCAATAAATGTGGATATCAATAAAAGCACATGAGATGAATAAGCAGACCAAATGATTCGCTTTTTTTTTTATTGCAAAAGATCTTATTTCAAGATTTAGAACTAGATACGTTTCAACCTTTTCGCATTTCTCAACCATATCAACATCGTCCGGGTGATGGAGAGAAACTACTCTCATTGGGGTTTCATCCAACGATTCCGAGATAAGTTATCTCGGAGGGATTGTAATTGTGGCCCTTGATTCCACCTTCGAGCTATATTGACACGACAGTAGCATCCCAATGTCAAGTTTTCAATAGGATAGCTCTTGAATCTCCATTCGCTTCCTAATAAGTGAGATTTTAAAACATTTGATCATGGATTAAAAACTACCATAAAGATTAGCTAATAAACTGAAAATAAAAAGGAAACAACTAAGAAAGAAATTTACTGATTTTCAATGGGATCAATCAAGCCTAGTAAGATCCCAAACTTGAAACTTTAGATGTTCTTATATTGCATTCTACGAACCGACATTGAATCCAATAACTACAAGCTCGTATCAAATCCATTACGATCAAAGAAAAGAAATCATCTCAAACAATGATAATCGTTGTTTCCCTGGAAAATGTCACCATGGAATTGGTCCACTATATATTGCATCTTCAATTACTTACAGAAAATATTTTCTGTAACACCCCAAGAATGACACTGGAAGACAACACTCACCTCATAATGGTCTGGAAGAAATGAATCTGTAATGACAGGGTCCTGATCAACTTCCTTTGTATGTTCATCTTCAATGTTGCATCCCACATATATATTCATATGCATCATCGATACATTCAGCGCCAATGCCATTAGCTCCATAATCATTTTCATCTACAGGACATGGTTCCGGATCTTTATGATTATAATTAGACCTGTCAAAAGATGACCCGACCCGATCCGATCTGTAAAATGTGGGTTTTGGCGCAAATATTTCAACCCGAAACCCGAACTTGTTCAACCCGTAAATTTCTGGGTCGGGTTGGGTCAACCCGTGGGTCACCCGTTGGGTCAAGCTGTAAGATAATAAAAACATAAATAAATTACAATTTAACATAATATTGAAATTTATTACTAATAATAATTAGGGTTGAATATTATATTTTTAGTCATCAACTTTACTTTATAATTTAACATTACAATTTTTATGTGTATAAAATTACATATTTTTTTTATTAGGTAAAAATTCGAGACCAGACACATCTGGACCTCGAAGCCCGACAAGTCGGCAGACGGATAACTGTCATAAAAAACAAAAATACAAAGATGGTGCAAAACACATGCAAACGTGCTCTACAAAGCGAAACTAAACAAACTAAACCAAATGAGATGAGGACATTGGCGACGAAACGAAGTCAAGCACTACCCAGAAGTAGCACCGCAGGCCAGCGGTATATTAGGAGTCACCTGTGGGGAGTGAAGACGAACCTCCAAGAAAACTGTCTTCTAGGAAAAAGGGACGCCTCGATACACACTACAACGACCCCATCCTGATCCGACTCCGAACAACCAGAACCCCATCAACCAGAGAAGAAAGTCCAGTCAAGCCAAACGTAAAGCCCCACTATGCTTGAACCGAAAGCACTAGAAACCCTAGCGGGAAATAGCAAACCCTATCAGGATTTATTTTAATATAATTTATTCTATATAGATAATATTTTTTAAAAAAATATATTTTTTACAATTATTGTAGGCTGCTTTGGGCTCAAGGAATAGTCTTGGGCCCAAAGGACATTTTTCGGGTCCAATCTTTGGGCCACTCGGGCCTAAAGAGAGGAGACAATGGAGATCCGAAGGAAAGGACAAATATCAGATGCCTGAGAAGGAGCACGCCCAAACACACCACATCCGCAGGCCAGGAGAAGAAGAGGCAGTACCAAGGCCGGCGCCAAAGCACGGGCACTCCAACGACGAGGAGGCCGGATGGTGAGATTGAGCCGACAGGAGTGGGGAGAGGACGAGAATAGACCCAAAACGAGAATAGGCTAGGGGAGACGATGCCCCAACACTAAACTGACATGAGGATAGATTATGAGCAAGGCAACCTAGAAAAAGGGTTATGTAACACCGATTGGAAAAGAGGTAAGAAGAGAGGGGGAGAAGAAACCACAAAAAAAACCCAACTTGAAATTGATTTCGATCGAACCCGATAGCAGAATATCGGATTAGGGGTTTCCACACCACCGATCGAAGGTGGGGAGCAACACCATCGAAGGCGAAAGTTAGATCAGCAAAGACCAAAAGGTGCGGACGGAGAGGAGAAGTAGGCGGGAAGCAGTCGAGGTCGAGATGTTTCACGCCGAGAAGGCGAATTTATGGCTCCCGGAGTAGATTTAATCCACATCGATCAGAAGGAGAAAACGACCTCCGATGAGGTGGTTGTTCGCCTCCGATGAGGTGGTTGGCGGCGGTGAGTTACAATGATGTTCATCCTCAGCTGGGGTTTTCCTCTCCCACACAGAGAAAGCATTTTCCTTTGACCAAAAAAAAAACTTGTAATTACATACTGCCATTGTAGCAACATTAATTTTTTTTTAATAATATAACTATATTAGAATATAACAATTTTAGATTTAGGAACTATGTAAATAGTCATTAAAAATACTCCATCTATTTACTTTTAAATGCCATTTACTATTCATGTATGATTTTAAGGATGATAATAATTATATAAAATATCAATTTATATATTATATATAATTTCATTCTTCAAAAACTAAAAAGAATGAAATTATAACAAGTAATAAATTTTTATTGATATGTTACATAATTTTATCATTTTAAAATAACATGTATAAATAGTAAATGACATTTAAAAAAATTATGGATAAGTAGCGCTCTTGACCCGTTGGGTCGACCCAAACTCGTTAAATAAGGGTCTGGGTTGAGTATTTCACAACCCGTAACCCGAAATGATCCGACCCGAAATGAACCAGAACTCGACCCGCCCGACCTGTTTGACAGGTCTAATTCACTACTAAAAACGCAGGAAATAGCTACGGAAAATAGCCACGGGTGGGCCTTCCGTAGCCATATGCCTCGTGACTAATAGCGACGGCTGTTTAGCAATGGATTTAGCTACGAATTGTCAGGTCGTGGCTAATTCCGTGGCTAGTGATGGACATTTGAAGGTCGTGGCCGAGGCAACGAATTCAGCTTCGGAATGAGGCAATTGCTAAATTTGTTGCTAAAATCGTTGCCAATTTCGTTGATGGTTTCGTTGCTGCAAATAGGCCATCGGTCTGGATGCGTGTATGATTTCGTGGCTATTGTGGTTGCTAATTTTGTTGTCATTTGTTTCATGATTTTATAGCATATTTCATATCCTCATATTTTGGAAACATTATATATATGATATGGAAAATATATATATAAACATTAATGAATTTATTACATTATAAGTAGGTCGTAAAAATATTAATGGAAAGGGAAACAAACCCAACTCATTGAGTATAGACCAACCTTCCAAAAAAAATTACAATAATCTAATTAAAAAGAGCTGATTTTGTCTAAGAGAGATAACAATCAATCTATGTGAAATTCTCCAAAACACTCTGCTCCTGAACAAGTCCTGCATATCAAATTCAACAAACCAAATCAGAAGACCATAGAACTAGAAAAGCCCCAAATTCATAAAGAGCTTTAAAACCCCAAAAAATCTATTAGTAACTTATATGACTTTTCTCAAAACATATTAGTTACTTATATGAGTTTTCCTCAAAACATACTCTTATAGTATTCTAATAAGAATTTAATGGTTAATATAATATTTTATTCAAAATTTATTAGTAACTTATATGACTTTTCTCAAAACATACTCTTATATTATTTTAATAAGAATTTACTAGTTAATATAAGTTGTTATTCAACATTTATTATTTACTTATATGAGTTTTTCTCAAAACATACCTTTATATATAGTATTCTAATAAGATCTTATTACTTAATATAAGGTTTTATTCAACACTTATTAGTTACATATATGAATTTTTCTCAAAACTTACTCTTATAGTATTCTCATAAGAATTTATTAGTTAATTTAAGGTTTTATTAAACATTTATTCCGTTACTTATATAAGTTTTCCTTTAAACATATCCCTATAATATTCTAATAAGATTTTATTACTTAACATAAGGTTTTGATCAACATTTATTAGTCACTCATATGAGTTTTCCTCAAAACATACATTTATTAGTTACTTATATGAGTTTTCCTCAAAACATATCCTTATAGGGTTAAACATTTATTAGTTACTTATATGAGTTTTTCTCAAAACATACTCTTATTGCATTCTAATAAGAATTTATTAGCTAATATAACGTTTTCTTAAACATTTATTCGTTCTTTGCATGAGTTTTCCTCAAATCATAATCTGTTATTATTCTAATCAGAATTTATTAGTCAACATTAGGTTTTATTAAACATTTAGTTGTTATTATATGAGTTTTCCTCAAAACATACTCGTATAGTATTCTAATAAGAATTTATTAGTTAAAATAAGGTTTTATTGAACATTTATTCGTTTCTTATATGAGTTTTACTCAAAACATATTCTTATTATATTCTAATAAGAATTTATTAGTTAATACAAGATTTTATTAGTTAGTTATATGGGGTTTCCCCAAAACATACCCTTATAGTATTCTAATGAGACTTTATTAGTCAATATAAGGTTTTATTAAACATTTATTCGTTTCTTATATGAGTTTTCCTCAAAACATACCCTTATAATATGGTTTTATTAGCTACTTATATAAGTTTTACTCAAAACATACTTTTAGAGTATTATAATAAGAATTTATTAGTTAATATAAGGTTTTATTAGTTACTTATATGAGTTTTGCTCAAAACATACTCTTAGAGTATTCTAATAAGAATTTATTACTTAATATAATGTTTTATTAAACATTTATTAGGCACTTATATGAGTTTTCTCAAAACACACCAGTATAATATTGTAATAAGAATTTATTAGTTAATATAAGATCTTATTGAACTTTTATTAGTTACTTATATGAGTTTTCCTCAAAACAAACCCTTATACAATAGTATTCTAATAAGAATTTATTACTTACTAAAATGTTTTATTAAACATTTATTAGACACTTACATGAGTTTTTCTCAAAACACCCTTATAATATTCTAATAATTATTTATTAGTCAATATATGGTTTTATTAAACATTTATTAGTAACTTATATCAATTTTTCCTCAAAACATACTTTTATAGTGTTCTAATAAAAATTTATTACTTAATATAAAGTTTTATTAAACATTGATTAGTCACTTATATGAGTTTTTCTCAAAACATACCCTTATAATATTCTCATAAGAATTTATTAATTAGTTAATATTTTTTTTCAACACTTGTTAATTTATATAAAAAAAATCATAGGAATATTTGGGCCCGTTAATGGGCCAATCCGGGAAAACATAGTCATATTTGGGCTGGTTTAGCCACGGATTTAGCCACGGATTTAGCCACGGATTCAATCGTCGCTAAAGCACCACTTTATTCAATGGACTGAGATAAGATAATTGGGCTTTCACTAGCTTCTAATGGGCCGAGCCCAAAATTTTTGGGAGAGTTTGTACCCGGATTTAGCCACGAAATGAGCGTCATCGGATATCCCATTCATGATATATATCCGGCCCACCTACAATTAGTGACCCAAGGCCCACTCACCACATATGTTCATTTGATTTCCGATGATTAATAGCCACGGATTTAGCGACGGATATTGTATTGTTGCCATATCAGCGGCGAAAACAGCCACGATAATCCTATTCGTGGCTACGTTCGTGGCTATTTACTGACATTGACACATATCGAGCCACGAAATCAGCTACGGACATCTAGGTCGTTGCTAATAGCCACGAATGTTTTGGCATGTCATACCAGGATGAGTATTAGCCACGAATATAGCCACGGTCAGGAACAGTCCTGGCCAATGTCATCGATAATGGCCACGAATACAGGGTCGTCTATAATCTGTGGCTAACCATCTGTAGCTATTTCCTGTTTTTTTAGTAGTGATTATAATCATCAGAATGAGATACTTCTTGTCTTTGATTATCATCATCAAATAGATATGTTATGGTATTGAGAGTCGGGGAAATGTCATCTATTGTTTTCATATTCAGTACCACCTGCTCAGTGTATTCTGCAAAAAAGAGGAATTGACATACATGCTACTGCAATCTACTGCATTCATCAGAACAGAGCTAAAAGCTTTCAAATCTTGGAGCATGAATGTGTGAAAGGTAATCACTAGATGACATACCTGCTAATTTATGTTGACATTCAGAGATGATAACTTGGCAGGAGATACGGATCGGAAGCAGTCAAAAAACAAAATGCTTGAGGTGCATAACAGATATATCAAGTCTCTCGCCTTGTGACGGTGGAAAAACCTGTCGTTGATCCGTCGAAGAAACTCAAACCTATAACTAGTATAGCAATAAGTAAGAGGTCGATCCACAGAGAAATTTGTAATATAAGTATGATTCAAGTGTCAATTAAGTAACCAAAAAGGGGGTTTTTGAGCGTGAAAGTTCCGCCTTTTATCAAAGCGGATTGATGAAAGCAAAGTAAATGAATTTGGTTTAGACAATTATAAGAAGAAATTCTACCTACAATTTTCCACTTTATTTGGTTGAAGCGATCCTTGTAACTTCTTCTCGTCCTATTAAGTTTCCTATGAATGTCCTTGTCCCGACCTAATGTAGTTACTAGTCCAATCAGTCCTAGAAACCCTTATCAATCGAACAGTCCCTAAAGAAGGATTTAACCCAATTGATAACTTTAAGTCCAGAGATTAGCCAAGGTATTTGCAGTCCCTAAAGATGGATTTAACAACACATCCAACTTCCTACTTATCCAATTAGTTCAATCAGCCCTAAAGGGAAAAGTTTGCTACTTAGGTTAAGGTTCACAATCAGGAATCTACAAAACCTTAGCAATTGAATTGATCTAACAAGTTGATCGGGCTAGATAGAACAAATCAATAAACAATCAAGCACGAAAAAGTTGAAGCATTCAAATATAGGAAACAAGGAACGAGAATTAGAAACTCACAATCAATCCAAACAAAGCTTCAAATTGTAGGCATAATAGATGAGTTTAGTTCCACATGGAAGACATCACTCAAATCTCTAAATTGTCTAATGAACGTAGAATAGAATAGAAGTGAAGTGAAATAAAACAATAATCGGCCTATAAGAAGTCTAAGTCGGCCATAAAACCAAACAACACAAAACTAGGGTTTAATTAATCGAAACGGCGTCGCGCTGACGACCCATGCAGCGGCCACGACATATGTTGCGGCCGCGGCATCAGTTGCATCCTCATACCCGCTGCATCCATCCTTGTTGCGGCTGCGGCACGCATGCTGCGGCCGCGGCAAATCTCGCTGCCGTGTCTTTTTGTTCAGCTTCGCGGGTATCTCCAAGTGTCCTTGCTTCTCTTCCTTCCTTGCTTCTTTCCAATGTCTCTTGTATTCCTCTTCAAGATATTGCATCTTCCAAATGTGTTCGGATTCAATTTGCAAGATAAACACAAATTTGCGCAGAATCCAAACTCTTCCATAATAATCACAAGATGCAAATTAACTACAAAGTATGAGCGAAATGCAACCTAATTAAACTAAAAATGGCTATCTAAGATATGCATTATCACCTTGCACCTAACAAATACTAATATTTCTTTCTATAAATTTAGATTAGAAATAGAGAAATAGAGACCTTGCTGATAGTTACGGCCATAATGTGTTAAAATGAGACAAGTATGGCATGGCAACATATACTAAAAAGGACAAACTTTGAGCTGTCAGAAAGAAATTGTATATCAACATACACATTAAGGCACAATTCTGAGGAGAGCAAATTAATTGAAGAGACATGATTATCAAACTTACCGACATGGCATCTGCAATTGCATATGCTTCTGTTTCAGATCCAACTATCCCCATTTGTTCATTCTGCAATTGCATATTCTGGAACATTAGTTGAAGGCTATAACTTATGTTCAGTTCCTTATAATGTCAATTGCATTTGCAAATTGCAGCATACCAATATTGACACCAAAATCGCAGTTGCTTAATCTCTGGCTTATTTCTCTCCACAGTGTAAAGTACTCATATGATAGATATGCCCAAAGATCATCCTGCAATAAGTTAACAAACATAAACCAGTAAACCAAAAAATATGAATCCACAAATAGGCAATTTTTTTTCCAGTAATCAATGGATAAAGCTCATTTAGATCATAATTCATAAACGAGCAACTTTTTTCAGTAGTCAAGAGAATTACCACTGCATTTGTACTAGCCAGAAGACTATAGAAGATCAAACAGATCAGCCCAATAGTAAAGATCACCTTCGGCCCAATTCATGTAACCCAAGGGAGCCCCATTCGTACTATACAGCTGGTTCACAACTACATACAAAATGACAAATCTGCTATCCTCTTCCCCAAGAAAACTTCTTGTATAAAACACATATCTTTGTAATACAGTAGTGACTTAAAAATCAATGAAATCATTTTCCTGAATCATGCTACTGTAGAATGGTATCAGAGCACAGATAAGACAAAAGTCATTCTTGCTCTCTTCCATGGCGAATAACGCTGATCTTATGGCGAATAACGCCGATCTTATTACTGCTCTCACACAGGAATTGCAGATTTCCATGGCTGCTTCAAACACAAACCCTTCTACCTCCACTCTTCCAAATTTCTCCACACTCAATACCATCAAGCTTTCAAACACAAATTCTGGCTCAGGCAGATTACACCATATCTTCGTTCTCAACAGCTTATCGGCTATGTTGATGGATCCAACCCGCAGCCCACTTCCACTGAAGACAATGAGCGAGCCGGTGAAGCTTGGTCGGCAAAGAACCAACTGATTCTTGCCATTATCTCTTCTTCCTTAACCGAGTCGGTCATGTCTCACATCCTTGATTGCGAGAATTCAAAACAAGCCTGGGATCGGCTTCACTCGTTGTACGCGGCCAAGTCGAACGCCCAAATTGTCCAGATCCGACTCTAGTTGGCCGGCCTCAAGAAGGGTGATGAAACGGTCAGTGAATATTTCTATCGAGCACAATCTCTCGTCCATCAAATCCAATCTGTAGGTCAGCCCCTCACCAATGCCGAATTTATTACTTATCTTCTTGCCGGCCTTGGAACCGCTTATGACACCATGGTCACAACCCTCTCCACTCAGCCCATTACCCCTGAGCCTGCCCAAGTCCTCTCCCATTTGATGCTTCAAGAATCCCGTATTTCCCGTCAAACCACTCCGCTTTTACCTACCCCACCGTCTCTCAACAATACCTCCACAAACATTGAGCCCAATCATGAACTCAACTTCACTGCGAATCGGGGCCGCGGGTCCTTCCGAGGAGGTCGTGGAGACACTGGTCGTGGACGAGGTCGTGATGATCGAGGAGGCCGCTCTGGTCATGGTCGAGGTTCTTATCAGACCTTCAATGGAGCCCTAGATAATAGACCCATCTGTCAGATTTGTGACAAGAGAGGACACTTTGCCTTGAAGTGTTGGAGTCGCGTTGATCAAGCGATCCAAGCTCCACCACCCCGAAATTTTCAGGCGAATTACACAAGCTCCCCTTGGTACCTGGACACCGCTGCAACCACCCACTACACCCCTGACGTTTCTAATCTTCGATTCGATCGTGTACCATATGAAGGAACAGATGCTATTTCCCTTGGCGATGGCTCCACAATCCCAATTCTCAATCACGGTTCTTCTATCCTTACTTCCTCTTCTCGCCCTCTCTATTTAAATGATTTAATTCATTCCCCTTCTCTTTATCGAAATCTTATATCTGTAAATCGTCTATGTCGTGATAATAACGTCTATTTCACATTTCATGGTGATCCTTTTTCTGTGAAGGATTCCGCGACTCACCATCTTCTTCTTAGGGGGGCCGTTAGAAGCGGTATGTATGTCTGGCCTGGTTCATCGTCTTCAGCTTCCCCTTCACCATCAGCAGATTTCACTGCCGCCCCTGTTTTGCCGTCTTCTTCTTCGCTCTGGCACAACCGCCTAGGTCACTGTGCTAAGGAAATAACCCGTTTAGTCTTAACCCGCTTTTGTCTTCCCGGTTCCACCAGTAGTTTATCCAGCCCATGTGTTTCTTGCTCTTGGGATAAAGCCCACAGTCTCCCCCACAAAGCGAGCGCAACTCGCTCCACTCGTGTATTGCCGGTGTTATTTATGGATGTTTGTGGTCCAGCCCATCATTCATCAATCAATGGGCACAAGTATTTTCTTTCTATTGTGGATGATTTTTCAAAGTTCACATGGCTTTTTCCTTTTGAGTCTAAAACACAAGTTTCACCAATTGTGACTCAATTTATTAAGTTAGTCACAAATTTTTTTAACCAAAATATAATTTCCATTCAAACGGATAATGGAACCGAGTTCAAACCCCTAACCCCCTTATTTCTCAACCTTGGTATTAATCATCACCTTTCTTGCCCATACTCTCACCAACAAAATGGGAGTGTTGAATCTCGCCATCGCCGGATTGTTGACATGAGATTGACCCTCCTTAAACATGCCTCACTACCCATCTCATTTTGGAGCTATGCTTTTCAAGCGGCCACATATGTCCAAAACCGTCTTCCTACACCTACTCTTAACCTTGAATCCCCATATTCCGTTCTCTTTCATACCACTCTGGATTACAAATTTCTTAAAACCTTTGGATGCCTTTGCTTCCCCAATTTAAGGCCCTACAACAAACATAAACTCTCCTTTCGTTCCACCCCCACTATTTTCCTTGGCTATAGCCCCCATCACAAGGGCTACCTATGTTTCGATTGGGTCTCACATAAATTATACACCTCTCGTGATGTCTTCTTTCATGAGACAATTTTCCCATACAATTCACAACTCCCACATTCCACATCTCATGAGGCCCAATCCCCTACAACCCATTTACCCTTATTATCTTTTCCTAGCCCAATTGACCCATAAACACACCATGCTCCCAACGTCCTCTCTACCCCACCTTCTCCTTCACCATCAATTACCCAGCCGTCCCTCGTACCCTCTCCTCAAATTGAGCCGTCCTCTGCATCTGTGCATCCCATGGTCACCAGATCCAAGACCAATTCCCTTCGACCTATCAACCGTCATGACGACACCATTCCCTGGCCTTCTTGCTCCAACACCACAAATATCCCTGAAGAACCCTCCTGTTTCACCGAGGCATCAAAACATGGTGAATGGCGAAAGGCAATGGCCAATGAATTTCAAGCTCTTTTAGATACCAATACATGGAGTCTTGTACCCCCGTCACCCAATCTCAATGTCCTCAGGGTCAAGTGGGTGTTTAAAACCAAGAGACGGTTTGATGGATCTATTGAAAGACGAAAGGCGAGATTGGTTGCTAAGGGTTTCCACCAAATGCCAGGGGTTGATTACAAGGAGACCTTTTCTCCTGTTGCAAAACCATCGACCATCCGTTTGCTCCTCTCCCTGGCTGCTATGCATCGCTGGACGACTCATCAACTTGACATTTAGAACGCTTTCCTACATGGCTCCCTGACTGAAGATGTGTACATCGCTCAACCTCCAGGTTTTGTAAATTCTACCTTCCCCTCACATGTATGCAAACTCAATCGCTCTTTATACAGTCTCAAACAAGCTCCCCGAGCCTGGTTTGCTCGGCTCAGTGACACCCTTGTGTCTATGGGCTTCTCTGCCTCACCTGCCGATTCCTCACTATTCTCCTATCGCCAAGGGAACCAGTGTGTGTTCATTCTAGTATACGTTGACGATCTCTTGATTATAGCGTCAAATCCTACCTTATCTACTAACCTCATTGCAGCTTTGTCCAAGGTTTTTCATGTCAAGGATTTAGGTCCTGCGAAGTTTTTCTTGGGGATTGAAATTAACAGAGATGCTTCTAGCGTTTATCTCTCTCAGTCTCAGCACATTGATGATCTCCTCAAGTCCACTGGAATGCAGCACTCCAAGTCCATCTAAACACCAATGGCTACTAGCTTCGATCACTTGCAGGACTCGCCATCGGCTCCCGATCCTCATCTATATCGAAGCGTTGTTGGCAGTCTACAGTATCTTGGATTCACAAGGCCAGATGTTGCCTTTGTTGTCAATAGGGTATCTCAATTCATGCACATCCCTCGACTCGTCCATTGGCAAGCGGTCAAGAGGATTCTGCGCTATTTGAACCATACCAGGGACTTACAACATCATCTCTCCTCAACTCCTTGCAATGAGATATCCGCCTTTTCTGATGCAGATTGGGGGAGTGATCGTGCAGATAGGCGCTCTATCAGCGCCTATTGTGTCTTCCATGGATCGAACCTTATCTCATGGATCTCCAAGAAACAAAACACAATGGCGCGTTTATCCACCGAAGCGGAATACAGGGCTCTCGCCCTCACTACATGTGAAACCTTATGGATCCAATATGTTCTTGCCTCTATTCAAATTCGTCTGCCAAAGCCTCCCACATTGTGGTGTGATAATATTGGCGCCACCTATCTTGCGGTAAATCCTGTTCTCCATCATCGCATCAAACACCTCTCGATGGACTACCATTTTGGTCAGGAACGAGTGGCAAACAAATCCTTATGTGTTGCCTTCATCTCCTCGAAAGACCAGATTGCTGATCTTCTAACCAATCCGCTTGCCTCTGCATCCTTTCAGTGCATTCGCTCTCACCTCTGTTTAACAGCGTTGAGATCGTCGGGGAGTACTAGCCAGAAGACTATAGAAGATCAAACAGATCAGCCCAATACTAAAGATCACCTTCAGCCCAATTCATGTAACCCAAGGGAGCCTCATTCGTACTATATAGCTGGTTCACAACTACATACAAAATGACAAATCTGCTATCCTCTTCCCCAAGAAAACTTCTTGTATAAAACACATATCTTTGTAATACAGTAGTGAGTTGAAAATCAATGAAATCATTTTCCTGAATCATGCTACTCTAGAAATTTGAATTGATGAAACGAGCAACCTAACTCTAATTTTATCGTGCAGATCATATGTAATTTGAATTCAGGAGAAGATCATTTATTAAAAAACCTAGGTGCTTCAACTTCTTCTAATTTCATTCCCAAACACTCAAAAATTCACTAAAAGTGGAAGAGAGGGCAACGGGAATGACAGGGAAAGCCTTGGTGGGCAAAAGCAGTTAATAAGCATGGAATCACTAACCTGTTTGGGGTCTAGTTGAATGACAGGGAAAGTCGATGGAAGCAGAGGAGCATCATCGGTTAAGGATTCATCAATTGGAGCAAAGATCAGCTGAGCACAACCACCAATTGCATTCTCATCGACGGATCGACCCTGCTACATTTTATATTAGAGATTATAACAATTTCTTCGTGTAGAAATAAACAAAAAGGCATGTTAATTGGCATACAAGGCATGGAATTCTGAAGTCTAGGATACATATATTAGTATAAATTTTGCAAAAGCATTTGCAAAAACTAAAGCAACCCTTGATGCAACTTAACCATCAGCACTTCTCTCAGGTCAACAGTAGAGCTATCAAGGCAGAAGAAGAGTATGAACATGCCCTTACGCCATACAAAGGGGACACCAGCAATTTAGAACTAAAAGAAGAAATGGAGATCACAAGGAAAAGAGCACTCAGACCGAAAAATGCAGAGTTAATATCGCAGAGGCATTTCATCGAACAGATAGCAAGCAACACAAGACCGATAGTTCACACCATTGAAATCTCAACATATTTCCAGGCCCGACCAATCCTAAAACCCGATTGAAGTAGGCGGCTAGCAGAGGCATCGAATTAACAGCTCCGATGGCGACAACTCTCCTCCGGCCTTAATGAACAACTCCGACGGCGGTAGGTATGACGACCTCTCAATGGTCGAATAAAGAGTGAGGGAGAGGTCTGAGATTGTTGAAGGGGATGGCGACAAGGAGAGGGAGAAGAGCAGAGGTGAGGAGGAGAGCGGAGAGATCCGAAGGGGCCGGGCGCCATGGATGAGGGCTTCGAATCTCACAGTCAGTCACAGAGAGAATGGATGGATGGAGGCATGGAGCGTTGGGGACAGAGGGAGATGAGGAGGTACAAAGGGCTAATTTTTATTTGATGAAGGATAGATAGGCCAATTTTTATTTGATAGGGCATAATCACTTCACCAAATCTTAAGGTATATTTTACCAAATTTCTCTATTTAAAAATGGCAGAAGTTGAATTTCCCTGAGGGGTTAGAGCAAGCCCAACAAATTTCGTAAAAGTTCTCTATTTTAGAGATCAAATTATCAAAATCTCTAAAAAATTTAAAGTTCAACTCCAACAGGTTCTCTATTATACAGATTTTTGCATTTATTATATATTATATTAAACACACAAAATTGTACATATAATAAATGCATTTTTAAGAAAATGGGTTTCACCATTAAAAAAATCCAAATGAAGATAGTGTAGAACATATGTGATAATGTGAAAGGAGTGCATGTATGTGTTGTGGTTTGTTTGTCATGACATACAGTATGAGCTCCGTATGATAGCACAACACATATGAGAGCTCCTCCCAAGCAACATTATACCAAATGAAATGATTCTCCCTTCATCTTAAATGGAAGATTGTGCCTAGATTCTGAGAGGGGAAGTCTTACAGTCATGCCAACCTTCTTACAAATCTATCTCACATCTCTAATACCTTGAAGTTGTATCCTAGTTCTACTGAAATCAGGCTACTCGAGAGTGCCCATTGCCCAACATAACTTATTTAGCACCTAGATTTCAATGATCAGGGCAAGGATCATGCAAGCCGGGAGTAATGCCACAAGATTTCAATGAAACTCACTCTTGAATAGTTGAATTCCCATCATACCCGGTAGGTTATCCAGTTACTCCATCCGTTCTTGCATCCTCGGAATGATTTACCTGATGTACATATACCTTGTGTGAGACTATGGTCGACCTAGAGCTAATCAAACACAAAGAAACATTACCACAGCTCGCAACTGCAAGAAGCAAAATCACATGAACACAACAAAATCGCATGACAACTAGTTCATGGCCACTGAAAAAATGCATTGATGAAAAAAAATCAGCAAGAAAAAAAACAATCAGATAGATTCAACACAACCCTAAAAATGCAATCAGATAGAAACAAAGCAATCAGATAGATTCAACAAAATAAATTCAACACAGCAGCCCTAAAAACCCACACAAACAGCAACAACTCCAATTTTGGGATGCAAGCACCAGAAATCGCAATTAGAGCAAATCGAAATCAGATCAGACGCACTCGAACAACCCTAAAAACGAAATCAGATTAGACGCAGGCCCTAAAAATGCACTCGAACAACCCTAAAATCACAGTACTAGTTTGGAGATCAAACGAAATCAAATCAGACGAAGAAGAAGTGGCAGCAATAAGAAGTGGTGGTAGAGAAAAAATCGAAATCAGAAGATTCATTGTACAGTAGAGAAGATTCATTGAAATCAGATCATAAGATGAAATCGAAATCATATACTGGAAACAAATCCTACAGTAGAGAAGAAGATTCACCGTCAGTAGAAAAGATTGCCGGGAAACAAACTGAAGAAGAAGTGGGGGCAATAAATTAACCATGGGGAGAAGTGCATACATTCAATTATAGAGATGAAATTTCTTTCCACAAATTTTTACAGATTTTTCCTCACTTTTCATCCCTTTCTCTATTTTGCAGATGCCTTTGCAGAATCCGTTGGGGAGAAAAGATGGGTTTTTTTTCTCTAAAATCCCTATTTTCTCTATTTTACCACATCTCTTGGGGTTGCTCTTAGGGAAGTGAACTTCCTCTAAATTGAAAGGTTGTATTTTTCCCTACTTCTCGTGTTTTTTATTTGCTAACAAAGAAGGTCTAAATGTGGACTACGTGGTAATGAAAGGCTGAACTTCCCGCATGGCTTTAGCTCAACTGATCACAAGGGTGACATTTGGAACAAGAAAGGCTGAACTTTTAACACGTTGCACGGCGGTAGTGCATGCATCCGCCAATCAAGTTCTTTAGGTTTGGTGGTTGTCAATTGCAACCTAAGAGCATCAACAATGAAGGGTTTTGGTTACCTTAAGGTCACTAAAAGGTAATCTCTTAGTTGTGGCTTATACCTTAAGGTAAGGAAATGGAAGAGGTTACCTTGGTTGTAATTTTGTTTTCTTTTTTTTTTTAATCAAAAAGTAAAGGGATGATATGATGTTACACATTATAAAGGGAAAGAAAAGGTGAAAATAAATTTGAAAAGGGGTAAGAGGTTTCCACATTGTTGTAGAAGAAACCTTTTAAGATAAGGTAGAAAAAGTGAAAAAATATTTAAACAAAAAAATAAATGAGGTGTAAAATTAGAATAGGATGAGAGAAAATAAAATAGGTAAGAGGTTTCCTCATGGTTGTTGATGGTCTAAAAAGTTATGAATCTTATTTACAACATAATCAATAATTTAATCGATATACTCCCTCCCTCCGTGAATTAAAAAAAATATTGTTCAAGTTTTAGGAGTATTATTTTAGTTATTTTGTTATCCACTTTATAAAATTATTTTTGTTATTTTGTTATCCACTTTATAAAATTGTTCTTGTAATGATTAGATAATTGTTACTTATAATTTTTGAGACTGTAAAAAAATAGAATAATAATTAGGAGTATAAGCGTATTTTTATTTATTTTCTTAATAAATGTGTAAATTTCTAAAATGCCAAGTGTTAATTAACAAAGAGAGTACGAAATAGATATAAATACCCGAGAACGCATGCAGGGGTACAACCCACCCCATTTTTAACATAATTAAAATAATTTGTAAAATATCAAAATGATGTGTTTGTTCAGGTGGTTAAGGGCAGGCCCAACCCAGAGGGTGATGCAAACGGTCTGTTTACGTAGGACCCAAATATTTTGGAGGCCCAAAAATATATATATATATATATATATATATATATATATATATATATATATATATATATATATATATATATATATATATATATATATATATATAAAATTCTTAAAGTATAAATTTTGTGAAACACACATGCCCCAATTTTCGAGTCCCATATATGCGCGTACAATAGTAGCAGCAACGTTACTCTCGGACACCCGCACCCTCACCCACCTCGAGCCACCTCCGGCCACCAGTGCCTAGCCGCACTCGAGCCCAACCCGGTGCGCAACCCCCGAGCCTTGACTAGGCTTGGTTCGAGCCAATTGCTGCCCAGTCGAGCCTAGTCGAAACCCCACATGGCTTCTTCTCTTCTCGCTCTCCACGCCACCCACGAGCCACCTCCGGCCACCAGCCACCACCCGCTCGAACCACCTCACTCAGGAGCACCCCCCGAGATCGGAACCTCCTTGGTTCGTACCCAACCTAGCTCACACTGAGCCCATCTCCCCTAACAATGTTGTTCGGCATTTTTGGCTCGAAACCATTCGAAATCCCGATTTTTATCCTAGTTTCAACTCGAATTTGGTATGATTTCTAACCCTAAACTTGTGTATTACAATTATTTAGATTGTTTGAATGATTTAGATTGAGATTGAAAACCTATGGTTTGATTTAGGAGCGGAATTTGAGGTTTTTTTTGCCAAAAGCCAAATTAATTGAAATTGATGATATTCTTTAGCCCAGAGTCTTCAGGCATGAGCTAAAAAGTCTCATATTTTGAAAAATATATATATAATACCCATGATTTGAGCTCAAAAACCATCATGATTATTTCTTAAACCAAATATACATATTTAATTTACAAATATACCCATAATTATACAAATTTACATATACTAAAATGTGTGTTACAACAATGCTTGCCTGAACATCCAAAATATATACATAATAAGACTATCTCGATCATGCTTGCTCCTCTTTTCAAGCATGATCCTCTTTTCATATGATGAGAATATTCTTCAAGCTGACTCCATGGTAGTCAACCAATCAAGCCTCAACATAGAGAACAAATGTAATGGCAGCATTCCATTACTCTACAAAAAACATGAAGTATGGAGTATGAAGTCTTGTATAAAAAGATTGATCTCTCGAAATCTATGCAATAACCAATACATGTACGTAACACCTGAGATTTGTAGCAAGCTTTTGAATCATTACATTCAAGTCTCTGTTTGCTTTGTTCGGAATATCTCTGCTAGAAGCAAGAGGGAAAAAAAATTATAACTAGGTAGGTGTAAAATAAGTCTTCCCTTATGAGTAAAAAAAAAGGTTGTGATCTAATTTGTGAGGCAGGGAAATAATATATAGGGTTGAAGCAATTAATTGAACTTATTTGTTGCAAGGTTATAGAGTACGACTTTAGTTAGATTCAAAAAGAGAGATGAGTACGGTTAAAAGAGTTACATTGATTGCTCCCATAAAATTAGTTGGATACTAGTATAGTGCCCGTGCCTTGAAGGCACGAGATTTTGATCCATTTTAATTTGAAAATCACTCTATATATCTATTTAATACTATATTAATATATACTTGTTTACAACAAAATATGTATAAAATATTTTTTTAATTTATAAATTAGTTGCAAAGAGATACCATATAAATATGAAAATAATTTAGTAAGGTAAAGTAGTAATAAAACTCAAGTACACCACTTAATATAATTTGAAATACATATATAATTATTGTCATTAGGATAAAACTAAAAAAGAAAATATAAGTTGTCATATAATTGAAAAACTGAAAAGTTACTTACATCAAAATAAAAACGATAAGAATATAGAACGAAAATAAAAGAACATAAATTTAAAACTAACGCTACACTCCTTGTCTCCAAAACTACATCAATTCTTCAATCAACGGCCGTAAGAAAATATCAATCAACTTCTTCGAATTATTTGGGCCAGGTACAATCGTTGATAAAAACATGTATGGGGTTTCCATGCACATTGAGGGTGGAAGATTATAAAGGGTTATGATGATTAAAACTGAAAAGTTACTTGCATAAAAAAAAACGACAACAATATAGAACAAAATTAAAAAAACATAAATTAAAAACTAACGCTCAAAATAAAAACATTGATATATAATGCATAATAATGAAATCAAATTAAAAGAACATGAAAAACTAACATGTTTGAATTGATTGGAGAGATTCGATGAATAAATCTATTTAATTTGTGAAGGTTATCTACAATTAGAATAAAAGAACATAAATTAAAAACTTTAATCCCGATTTCCTTCCTCAATCCAAAGACAAACTACCAAAAAAGAGACGACAAAGGAAAAAAGTCTAAACAAATATATTTAAAATAGGAAAGAAATATATTTAAAATCGGAAATGGATATTTTAAAATTTTAACAATAATATTGACCAATAAATACCATTTGAATAAAAAATTCAACTTTAATTGTGGATGTGACACATCAGCAAAATGCTAGCAGAATTAGTAATACTAGTACGATTCCCGCGACATGGCGCGTTTTTTTTAAATTAAAATATTATAAAATGTTAATAAATGTTAAGATAAAATCATAAAAAAAACTTTACAATAAATGTATTTTATAATTATCTCAAAAAATTATTCTTTAAAAAATCTTATGTAAAGTATAATACATAAATATAAGCATTTTAAACTACTCAGTAATAATAATATCAATATCATTATAATATTATTTAAATGTGATGTGTCATAATCAATAGT
Organism: Persicaria tinctoria; assembly: GCA_037127255.1. Classification (NCBI taxonomy): domain Eukaryota; kingdom Viridiplantae; phylum Streptophyta; class Magnoliopsida; order Caryophyllales; family Polygonaceae; genus Persicaria; species Persicaria tinctoria. The sequence goes on along the minus strand of JBANSL010000004.1, from coordinate 20,797,467 downwards.
TATATTGAATTCAATGTTTTGAATTAAGCTCAATAGTTAGTAAAATTAAAGAAAAAAAAATAAAGGAAAAAGAAAAAAAAAGAATTAAAGAAAATCAAACAAAAATGAAAACAAAAATATGATTGGTCAAAACTCCTAAAATGTCTCTAAGATTGACACATCATCCTAAACTCTTCTAAATTAAGAGTTTATATAGATAGTTCGTAAAATTAAAGAAAAAAAAAGAATTAAAGGAAAAAGGAAAAAAAAAGAGAATTAAAGAAAATCAAAGAAAAATGACAAAACAATATGATTGGTCAAAACTCCTAAAATGCCTCTAAGATTGACACATCATCCTAAACTCTTCTTAACTAAGAGTTTATATAGATATAGATAGTTCGTAAAATTAAAGAAAAAAAAAGAGAATTAAAGAAAATCAAAGAAAAATGACAAAAAAATTTGATTGGTCAAAACTCCTAAAATGCCTCTAAGATTGACACATCATTATAAACTCTTCTAAATTAAGAGTTTATATAGATATAGATATAGATTAATAGATATCTGATCAAAAGGCACACACTAATTTATGACATGGACGGTTTGGTTTTTTTTTTCTTGCAAGGGATAAAATAGATTAGTTTTTCTAGTAGGGAGAAAATAGACTATATATAACGGCAAAAACGAACGAAATTCCAAAAATATATAGCAAAAGACGATTACGCGATCCACCACAATTCATCAAACAAGAAGACATTAGATTGTGAAATGAAATTAAAAACAACAGGGCAGAATTAAAGATTTATAGTACCTTGTAATGATAAGAGTACGTCAACCCCCAAAAAGTTTGGGCTACAGGCTAATTGATTAGAAAGACTGCAATTACAATGCAACAATATGGGATCATCTTTGTTAAAAACGGCTCTAGAAATTGCCTAATGCAAGACGAAAATTGAGAAAGAGGATCAAATTCACTATCAATAAATTTTGAAGTGACAACACATTCACTTCACATTAAGATGTCAAAATCTGCTCAGGAACGAGAAGAGCAACGATGAATCAACTGAAATTCAGCAGCAATGTGTGGTCAAGTCATTTGAAAAACAAAAACAAACATGGAGATAAAAAAACAAGAAGGATCTTCCTGCATCAATCAAGTTTCCCTAATTCCTATTGTATGCATGATACCTTGACAAGCAATATATAAAACTTATTGAGATATTTTATGTACATATATAGATATTAGTTTATCATGTATGATTCTAGTCTATCTTTATCTTATTCTGCAAATTGTACTATATATACGTCTTGTGAATGAGAAGAGAGATAAAGTTTTCCCACCATTCAATATTTCTCATGGTATCGGAGCAGATTTAACCCTAAATTTAATTTTTTTTAAGCCGACGCCCTAGCCGCACCTCCTAACCCTACTTTTCCCCGCTATCGCCATGTCCGACAACCACTCCAACGCCGCCGCCGCCGCCGTTGAGGCTGCGAAGAAGGCTATCGTCGACACCACCTCTCTGTATTATCTTCATCCTTCCGACCATCCTGGTTTGAACGTCTGCGCAGTCACATTCAAAGGTGACAATTACCCTGAATGGGCAATTTGTTTTCGCAATGCTCTCTATGCGAAAAACAAATCCGAGTTCATTGATGGGTCCTTACAGAAACCTACCGAAGCCACTGAGGTTCGAAGGTGGCGGGTTGTGAACTCCATGATCATCGGGTGGATCTTACAGTCCGTTGACGCCTCGCTTCGTCCCTCTCTTACCTACATCGAGACTACCAAAGAATTGTGGGATGACATTACCCAACGATTCTCGGTGGGCATGGTCCGCGTATCCATCAACTCAAGGCGCAACTGTCTCGAGCCACTCAATTCGGGCGATCGATTGCTGTGTACTTTGGTGTTCTTAAGTAAAGTTGGGATGAACTTGCCAGTTTCTCTACCGTACATGGCTGCGCTACTTGCGGTACCTGTACCTGTAATTGGCACACCAATTTGCTCAAAGAGCGTGAGGAGAAGCAGATCCATTAGTTTCTAATAGGTCTCGATGATGAATTTGCTACCGTTCGTTCGTCCCTTCTCGCCAACGACACGCTGCCCTCTCTCAATGTTGTCTATCAGACCTTGACCCGTGAGGAGGCTCAGTTAGCCTCGCCCTGACGGCGCCGCGTTTGCTACTCAGGGGCAGCGCTTGGGTTCTCATCCTCCTCGTGATCAATCTCGTCGTGATCCGGACCCGCCTACTCGCCGTGATCGATCTGCAGGGACTCGGGACCAGTCCTCTTGCGATCAGCGTTCTGGAGGGCGTGGTACTAATCGTCCTACTTGTACTCACTATGGCCAACTCGGTCATGCCGTGAGTTCATGCTTCAAACTCATCGGCTATCCTGATTGTGGCACACTGGAACTCGTGATCGTGCTCCTTTAGATGCTCCTGCTGGCCGTGCTTCTGACAGCGCTAGTCGAGGTCGTGGACGCTTATAGACCGGCCTCGCTAATGTCGCTCATACTCCTCAGGATCGCGCCGGTCAGTCCTTGCCATTCTTGTCTAGCGCTGATCGCTCCGCTTTTCCTGGCTTGTCAGATTCGCAGTGGTCCACCCTTGTCTCGCTATTTCAGTCCCCCGCCACTGGTTCGACTGATCACTCGAATGGTAATATCGGTTCCCCCTGGATACTTGATTCGGGCGCCTCGTTTCATATGACGGGTGATCGTTCTCTACTTACTGATCTAAAGATTGTTACTCTATCCTCTATTGTTCTGCCGGATGGTCTGATTGATACAGCTACACAGGTTGGTACACTTGTTCTGAGTACTCACTTACGGTTAACCGATGTGCTCTTTGTCCCTCGTCTCAAATGCAACCTTATCACTCTTTTGACTTTGCTCCATCAACACAATTGTTCTGTCAGCGGTACTGACAAAGTGTGTGTTTTGCAGGACCGTACTACGATGAAATTGATTGGCGTGGGTGAGGGGCGCAATGGAGTTTACTGGTTTCGTTTTGCTCCACCAACTGCATGATCTTCTCATGTTGAAGCTGACTCCCTTTCCCTTTGGCATAAGCGTTTGAGTCATCCTGCGCCTACAATTCTTTCGCATTTACCTCATATTCAAGTCAATAAACACAAGTCTTTAAGTCCTTGTGATGTCTGTCATCGAGCCAAAAAAACTCATTCCCCGTTTCCTTTGAGTATTTCTTATTTGTCTAGTCCTTTTGAATTAGTCCACGGAGATCTTTGGGGCCCCTATCGCTCTAAGTCTCTAACGGGCGCTTCCTATTTTCTTACTTTAGTTGATGATTATTCTAGACATGTCTAGCTCTATTTATTGCGTAATAAAAGTGAAGTCTCTACTATTTTCCCCCAACTTTGTGCTATGGCTAAGTGTCAATTTGTTTTGGTTGTCAAACGTTTTCGAAGTGACAATGGAACGAAATTTACTTCCCTACGTTCTTACTTCGACAATAATGGTATTCTGTTTGAATCTTCGTGTGTACGCACTCCCCAACATAACGGTCGGACCGAACGGAAACATCGCCACATCCTAAACTTTGCCCGCTCCCTTATGTTTCAAGTCAGCTTACCCATTAAGTTTTGGGGGGAGTGTATTCAGGCTGCGGGTTACCTTATCAATCGAACCCCTACCCCTATTCTCGACCACAAGACACCTTTTGAGGCCCTCCATAACCGCAGCCCCTCCTACTCTCACATCCGCACCCTTGGTTGCCTTTGCTATGCCTCCCACGTTCCTCGAACTTCAAAAAAATTTGCCCCACGTGCTCGCAAGTGTATATTCATTGGGTTACCCGAATGGACAACGGGGTTGGAGGGTATTTGACATTGCCACAAATGAGCTACTTGTTTCTCGTGATGTTACCTTCTATGAAACCACTTTCCCCTTTCATACCCATGACCAACCACCCTCATTACCATCTCCACCTCCTACTCACCCGACCGAGGAGTTTCTGCCCTTGGCCCCCATTACGCCTACCCCTCCCACTCCCCATGAGGATGTTTCCGTCGCTGCTGACCCGTCCACGGACGCAAGGGGAGTGCATCGCCACAAGATGCGTCGACCCCGCTTCCTGTTGAGCCCACTCCTCTTCGTCGAAGCACCCGTGATCGGGTTCCTCCTACCAAACTCAACGACTACATCTGCCATACCATATGTTCACCAGTATTCTTTGTTGTTCCTCCTCTCGCTCAATCAGCATCATCAGGTACGCGTTATCCTATTGAGCATTATGTATCTGTTGACCGTTTTTCCTCATCTCATGTGGGTTTCCTAGCCTCTATCACCGCCGACATTGAGCCCCGCTCCTTCTCTGAGGCCCTTCGAAGTCCTGAATGGCGCTCGACAATGCAGGTTGAAATTGATGCTCTCTTTAAGAATGGCACCTGGACTGTTGTCGATCTTCCTGCAGGCAAATGACCTATTTGCTGTAAATGGGTCTTTCGCATCAAGTATAAGTCCGACGACACTTTGTAGCGTCATAAGGCTCGCCTTGTTGTTCTGGGTAACAATCAGCAATCCGACATTGATTACAATGAGACCTTCGCCCCGGTTGCAAAGATGGTCTCCGTCCGTACCTTTCTTGCGGTTGCTGTAAATCAAGGTTGGGAACTTCACCAAATGGATGTTCACAACACCTTTCTGCATGGCGACTTGGACGAAGAGGTTTATATGCGCCCACCCTCGGGTTTCTCTGGCTCAGATCCGTCCAAAGTGTCCCGTCTGGATCGTTCTCTTTACGGTCTTCGTCAAGCTCCCAGAAACTGGTTCTTCAAGCACACTGCTGCTCTCCGTCAGTTTGGGTTTGTTCAATCTAGGGCCGACTATTCTCTCTTCTCCTTTATTCGTCCAGGTCTGTCTTTGGGTCTCTGCACATACTGATTTATGTGGATGATTTGATTATTGCTGGTAGCGATTCAACCGAGATTGCACGCCTCAAAACCAAGCTTAGCTCTGTCTTTCATATGAAGGATCTGGGCCCTCTCAAGTATTTCCTTGTCATTGAAATTGCTCGTTCTAATAAGGGTCTCTTTCTCTGTCAGCGAAAGTACACATTAGACATCCTTTCCGAAGCCGATCTCTTGGGTGCTAAGCCTTCTGAGTTCCCCATGGATCAGAATCACTCCCTTACTTCCACCGATCCGCCTTTTGATGCTCCAAATCGATATCGACGTCTGGTCGGTCAGTTGATTTACCTAACTATCACGCGCTCGGAGCTTTGCTACTCTGTTCATACCTTGGCTCAATTCATGCAGTCCCCTACCGTCGACCATTGGGATGCTGCTATACGGGTCCTGTGCTTTCTCAAAGGGCATCCTGGTCGGGGGATCTTCCTTCCGGTCACCGGCTCTCTAGTTCTTATAGCATATTGTGACTCGGATTATGCAAGTTGTCCTGTCACTCGACGCTCTCTCATCGACTATTACATCTCTCTTGGCTCATCTCCGATCTCGTGGAAGACGAAGAAATAACCCACTGTCTCTCGCTCGTCCGCGGAGGCTGAATATGGTTCAAATCGTTTCTTCGCTCGCTTGGCGTGGAGCACTCCATGCCGATGCACCAGTTTTGTGACAGTCAGGCAGCCATTCATATCGCTGCAAACCCTGTTTTCCATGATCGCACGAAGCATATTGAAGTTGACTGTCACTTCATTCGGGATCAAATTCTTGTCGGCTATGTCCATACTCATCATATTCGCACCGATTCTCAACCAGTAGACCGACTTACCAAAGCTCTCGGTCGTCAGCAGTTCCAGTTTCTCTTGGGCAAGTTGGGCATTTGTGACCTACATGCTCCAGCTTGAGGGGGAGTATTGAGATATTTTATGTACATATATAGATATTAGTTTATCCTGTATGATTCTAGTCTATCTTTATCTTATTTTGTAAATTGTACTATATATACGTCTTGTGAATGAGAAGAGAGATCATGTTTTCCCACCATTCAATATTTCTCATAATTAAAGAAGGTAGAAGACACAGATTTGCATACATTATACGCTGAGAAGCAGAGATGATCCTCTTGATATCTTAGAAGTTAATTCCTTCTCTAGATCTTCCTACATCAATCAAGTTTTGGTGTGTATTGGTCTAATATGAGAGTTTAATTAGGAAAATCGTCTGCTTTATCTCACACAAATGAATGAGATAAAAAAAAAGGATCCCACTAACCTTTCGAAAGAATATTGGCAAGTCTAAAGAGGGCTAGCTTCTGCATAATTTCTTTACGTGGCAAGTCTAATGGCACACATAATTCATTTCACCAACATCAAAGAATATGTGTAACATATTACTAGTTTTTTTTTTTCCTATACATTAGCTACTCATTAGATCTCTTTCTGACACCAGTAGAATGAGTTTAGGTACGTCACCAGAAGATACACAATAAGAAAGGACAGTTACAGAATAAGAGATAGTTAAAGTACCTTTCCATTTGTTCACACAACAACAGCTTGAGTTGGATCATCATACATTATGCCACGACCACGTCCTGCGAAAATTCAACATCACTTTCATTATAATCCTTAATAAGCTAAAAGAATTATGGGTCAATCTAAAACGCCTGACCCTCAACATGACGATAAAATACACGAGTTCTAAATCCTTGTAAGCTAAAAGGATCCTCGTTGTTGAATCATCATAACTATGTAAAGTACTCTAACTTATGTAAAGTACAAAATGTTTAAGAAGAGGGTGAAAATCAATGGAAAAAACATGAAGCTATCTTTTAGTGTTACCTTCTAGATTCTCATAGAAAACTTGCTCATTTGAGTAGATCTAAAGGATAGTGCCTTGATGAAGTTGAGGATGAGGTGCCTAGTTCTTAATTTTCCAAGCAAAAGGTGGGAATTTTACGTGGTGCTTGTGAGATGTCCGAGATTGGAAGAGGAAAAGAAGGGTTATTTAGGGTATCTTATGTAGATCCACATTCCACAAGATATGGAGAGTAGAAGGGAAGAATGGGTATTACTATTAGGCTTTCATCATTGTGGAGTTTTGTTTTTAATGGATGAGAGAGGAGGGTGTTTTAGGGTTTTTGAGAAAGGGTGGCCGGTTTTGGAGTGTGTTTTTAGGATTTATGGAGGGTGTGTGAGGAATGAACGACATAAGGGGTGTTTAAGAGTCCATTTCTAAGGTTTCATATGGTGTCTTACAAGTTCATAATATTCTCCTTGGTGGGCCAAAATTATTAGAAAAAAGGGTGTTATAAGGCTCTCCACATGTTTTTTTTTCTTTTTTTTTAACAGTAAGCAATAAATTAGATGCACTACCAACATCCATAATCATCTCGCAAGATGATGTTCTGGAACTCACAACAGCAGAAACTCAAAATAAAATTACAATTCAATTGAGATTTAGCAAGAAAGTCAGATGCATGTAAGAAGCTTATAAGTTAGAATTTTTGTCACTCAAGGATGGCTATCTCAAATGTGGACAAAATGCCTTTTTGAAGTGAAAATTTAAAACCATTTAGAGCTCGGGTTTATAAAAATAAGTTTTCATGTCGAAATTTGAATTTTTGGAATCCTTTAAATTTACAAGACTTAATTTTTAAAATTCTGACTCTTTGGATTATCCACCTCTAAAAGAATTTCCGATCATCGAGACAAAACCCTCAAAGACTACATAAGTAAAGAAAACATCCAAATCTTTTGAATCCATTTAAAACTTGCAGTACTTGACCCATTCTAAAAGCCTCATGACTACTTCTCAGGTATCCCCGTGGAATCTCTGTAGGTCGAGACCTTTCTCACGATCAAAATAATCCTAATTGGCTTCGCAAGAACATCACAAGAGATAGGGTCTATTTTAATCATTGATATGCATACTATATTAGGTTAATTTTATGCATATTTTACATGTTAATTTTATGGTTAGTTTTGTATTATTTTCTTTTCGAAATCTACACTCGTGCTTTTATATTTTTCAAGCATCTTTAGGCAAATTTGGATGAGAAGTGCAATTGCAAGGGTTGATGCGAGTATAATAAAGAAGGTGCTAATGATGAACTACAAGCTCCAAGCAACTCAATTCATGAGATAATTAAGGGTGTGTTTTCCTTCCCTCTTTTTTAAGGGGTAGAGAGGAGGAGGTAGTAGGGCTGGAAAATGGTACGGAAATTACCATACCAACCACGTACCAATCACAAACCGACTAGGTTGGTAACCACACTTGTGGTAACCAACACGATGGTAACCATCTTGGAGCTAACCACATGAAGATGATACGGTAATAGTAATGAAATCTGAATATCATGGTTACCAAGTATATATATTAATTTTTTTATTTAATGTTTTATTGTTATTACCTTTAATTTTGAAGTTTTTCACTTATATTTTGTGTTTTGGTTTTAACCTAATTTGGTATTTTCTACTTTTTCTACTAGGAATAATAGGAACATTTTGAATACTTTGAACTTGTTTTGTTTGAACTTGCAGGAACATTTTGAATGTTTGAATAATTGAACTTTGTTTGTTTCAAGACTTTGAACTTGGTTGTTTAGAATTGGTTTGTACTTTAGGTTGTGAACTTGATTTATTTGATCTTTTAATATGTGGTAACCATATTTTTTCGTTCGATAACTTTGATGACTACCGGAATGTAGCCAAGGGGTTCAAAAAAATACAAACAAAATTACGTCTTGGTAACCATGGTAATGTACCGATGGTAATCACAAGTCGTGGTTACCACATATGTGGTAACCACGACTTGTGGTTGGTACGTGGTATGAAAATTTGCGTACCAACAATTTGTAGTTGGTGTAAAGGCTCGGATTTTTAATCCAAATTTTCAATTAAAAAAAAATATATCAAAATGAATTTAAAAGCGGAATTTAACGGAAAACTCGCTAACGGATTTTAGAACTCATAAAGCGGATTTCTGACTTAAATAAAATTTTGAGAACTAACATGATAATATCCTATTCGGGTTTTATAAAATCTAATTGATCGAGTGAATGGATTTCGGGATTTAATTCCGGGTATTCAGATTTTACTTTTGGGACCTCTCTTTGTCCTTTCCCCCTTCTCACTTCCGAATTTCAACAAAACAAGCAACCATTCCAGCTTGTTTCATCCCAAATTGGTGTAACATCTGCCTTTCTCTTTCACCTCTCTCACATTGTTGACTCTCCATCTTTGGCAAGCTGCCAAACAAGCTCCCAAATCAACCTACTGCACCCCATTTCTCTTCTGTTTGATTCCCAATAGACCCCCACTTAACTTCGAACCCAATTCAATTTTAATCTTATCCTTACAACTTCATACCCCCACAAGACAGATCCCAAACACTCCTCCCCATTTCCTTTTTCTTCCTCAAGACAAGATCTTCCCGTTTACTCCCCTCTTTCTCCCCTTTTGATTTCAGTAGAGTAAACACAACACCCCTGCCTCCCTGCTTTCACCATTGCGGACCACCATCACCATCTTCACACCATTCCGCCGCCGTCACCTGCCTCCCACCTCCGCCGAAATCGCAGCCCCATCCCCACGCCCCTGTTCCGCCGAGAAAGAAATCCAGGGCACCCATATCCTCCTTCCATCCTCTCCTTCGAACTAGCAGCAGAAGCAATCTCCGACGCACCCTCGACGCCACAAGCATCAGCAGAAGCAGCCGCTGGAGAGCTCCGGAGACCGAGCGCAGCCTCCTTCCCGCCCCTGGTTTCCGTTTCGCCTCGGTAAGGTCTCGACTCTTCTCGTCCTTCCTTCTGCACTTCATATCAGCAAAAGCTCCCTCCTTTAACCTTCTTCCATCTCTCCCAGGCGCTCCCTTTCGAAGAAACGCCCTCGACGCGCCCGAACGCAGCCCGGCGAAGCTCTCCGAGCATTTCCTTCCGACGAATCGAAACATTGGGTGAGCACCTCCTTTCTCTCCTCTTTCTTGTCTATTTTGTGGTCCTCCGAGTCGGGAAGGGTGGTCGGAGCTAGGTCAGCTCCGGCGACGCCCTCCCCTTCCCCTTCCTTTGCCCAGATTTGCGACAGCTTTTTGGAAAGGATGATGAACAGTAGCCGGCGGGTTCGGTTTTGTTTTATTTCTTTCTTGCTGACCGGTTCAACGGGTTCCATTTAATTAGGTCGGTTCGGTTCATTTATCAAAATCAGATTTCACTTGGGTTAAGGAGAGTTGGGCCTATTTCTTCTTTGGGCCTGTTTTGGGGCCTTATAAAAGAATTGGTGTCAAAACATGTTTGATAATTTCGGTTGGGTTAGAAGAAATAAATATATTTTATGTAATTATTAAATAAATAGGATATAGTATAAAATATAATATTATGAGACTTGGAGTTCTAAAAGGCGCATTGTCGGATTTAAATCGAAAAAGGAATTTGACGAGCACTTTCAAAAGATCGGAATTTCTAACTAGTTGATTTGGATTTCGAAATGGTTTGGAACTAACTCGAGAATTATGTGATCATTGACTAACTAGCATGATGATATTATTGATTGACTAATAGTATGATCTATGTGGACTAATAGCACGTACGGATGACTAACGGCATGATGAGATGTTAGAATTATGTATCGTTTGACTTATACCTCATGAACTATGATGAATATGATGAAATTTGGAGATATATGATCATGCGGATATATGAGTATTATTGCGAATATATGAATGTGGTGGAACAGAATGATGATAATGATATGGTCTTTTGGAATGTGGCGTCATGATGAGTGGTTGAACTTGATGTGATGATGATTGCGATATGATTGTTATCCTCGTTGAATGACGTGTGCTTTAATGCTTGAATGATTAGACGTAGACTTATATATATGTCCTGATGTGCATCTAGGTAATACCTTGTGATTATGAATGATGTCTGCTGGATCTTCTATTATGATGTTCTGCATAGTCAGGTGAGTTCCTATATGAGCTCACTCAGATTCGAAAAGAGATCTCTGTGCTTGCATTCATAATAAAGCATGCCATGTCGTATCCTGCTAGGATTGCACTCATGATTGAGCATTCGTTTACTCATTGCTTTTGTAAACAGAATGGACGTTATCTGTGAAGTAACTAGAGTCATTGCTAGGGTTATAGGACGACCTAGTCTCATCGGGTTCCGTCCTAAGTCAATCGAGTCATGAACTTCCTTATATTATGAGATGCCTGCGGGGCTTTATTGTGGATACGGGTTGGGCATTCGTGCCACCCGATTATATGGAATGCATTCACGAGCTGGCCAGTCTCCGCCCTATCGGAAGGGGGCGGAGGTAGGAGAGGGATATACCACTTGGTATTCGGTGCTAAGGCCTTATTATATTTATGCAGTTGATCTTAGGACCATGCTAGTGTGTTAATATTCTGCCTTTCATGTAGAAGCATCTTTATTAGGACTAGCGTGTGTATATGTCTGCTTGTTTGGGATTATATTGCGTAGGGCTTCGATCTGACACCGCCTCGCATACATTTGTTTTAGGTTTGTTTTGCAGCATGATTATTCCTTGTTTCCGTGACGTGGGAACTCTCTTGGGAGATCTCAAAGAAATGGTTTAACTCCACTAACATTGTATATTAAATTTCGATAAATACGCTTATTGATTTGGTTTTGACTCGGCTCTGCCGTGTCACCCTCTTGTATTACACTTTGATTCTACTATTTGCATGACTGTTGGTTTTCCACGCTTTGACTTGTGATAGGTACAGGGGACCTCTCCCGGGGATTCCAACGATCCCTTCGAATTTTGGGTATGAAATCCCACTTCAAAATGTTAGGATAGAATTTCAAACCTTCAGCCTATACTCGGGGCGCAAGATCCTAACGAGGGGTTTCATCCCTCGAAACATAACTTGGGAATCATAATCACGGGCCGTTACAAAGTTGGTATCAGAGCGAGGTTTTGCAAACCGAGTATGATAGGTTGAAGTGGTTTTGAAAATGGGTCAAGATTTTCAAATGGCTTTTCATAATGTTTTAGAAAGGGAAAAATGAATTTAATATGGCTAACTCAAAAGGGACTAAATATGAACTTGACTCAATAAATCTAGTAATCAAACAAAGGGGAACGACGGGGTAGTAAAGGCGCTAGACCATCCCTATTGGATGTAGTTGGGAACGGGTAGACAAAATACTAGCTTTCTTTTACATACGGGGTTTGAAGACTCCAAGGATCTCGAGGGTTGGAGTAGCTTGGGTTAGGAGGTCGTGAGGTATTTGCCCCTTCGGTCGGCCGTCCCTCGAAGGACGACATAGATCGTCTCTGTGATTGTAAGCATTATATCCAATTGGGCCCGAGGGCGATCCTCCTTGAAGGAGATCATATTAATCCCGTTGATTACTTCCATGCTAAGTACTATTGTGCTTAGGATAGAGAACTAATCAGTATGTCTTAACTTGAACATGTAAATAACTGAATGTGTAAACGGGATAGCGGAAGGAAACCTTATTCTTATGTAATCGGAATTCCTGTGTTGTTAGAATATCCCTTCCATAATTCAACCCCTTGATGATTCTGATTCCGTTGTCCACCCTACCAAGACATTTAGGCATGTTAGCAAAAGTCGAGGAGTGTCGCTCCCCCATTCCGAGTCTTGCTTGGTATCCCACCATGTGTATGTTAGTGGGGGTGATAATTGAAGTAGTTTCAAGATAGAAGTGAGTTGCCTTATGAGTCGCCTCTCTCGGTCCTTGTGATGGTTGACCATGTCTTCTTGCCATAAGAGTCTAAACACGGGTTCTATCCTCATCTCTCGGAAACAGCGTAAATGTCTTTGTGTCCTACCAAGCGATTCATATTAGTGTCCCACGAGGAAACATGGTGATGAGTCGGTGATCGCCTGTAGAGAATTCTGTCCGGTTATAATAGGAACCTTTCTTGTGATTGTATGACATGATGTGTTTGTATATTGCAGCTGACTTGCCTGGTATTTTGTATGGTTACACTTATGAATGAATATATATGCCGAATGTACGAGTCCCTACGATAGTTACTCTCCATTGAATTAGGTCCATGATAGTGTGGTCAACCTTCTTGTATGAGTATCATGTGAAATAAATTCCTATCATGTTAAGTTGATCAAATTGAACCTCATTGACTATGTACTTTCTTGATGAGTGTTGATAGTATCAGGTAGGATATATATCTCCTAATTATGGACCATCATGCAATTATGTGCCATACTTGTCATACTACATGTACATGGTTGTATTGGATGTGATAGGTGCTATGCTCAAATGACTTAACCATATCCCTTGACACGATTATTAGAGTGCATCTTAACTTGCTTACCTAGAACCCGCATTGTTTTGACCTGCTTACATGTGCACTAAGTGAGTACTGAATCATACATGTGATATCCTATAATGCTCGCTACGTCATATATAACTTATGTTGCACATGTATATTGTCGGTTCGTGCATCCATGATCTTAATATGCCAAGCGTGTTTAGTGCATGAGATGATTAGTTTGAGCCTGTTCCGCGTGCATGTAAAGTTGATTATCTGAACATGTTATGATGCACAAATCGCTACTCCTCGAGATAGGTGCATGATAGTGTGGAATGATGTGAAGATATTTTTGATTGTTATGTGTTTGTGTGCCACAATTATAACCTCATGGAATACCCTAAGGGCATCGTTGTAATCCACGGGTTGGGATTCTACCTTCGATCTTGTCGTCCCTAGTCCTAGTACATGTCTGAAATCCTTAAGGGTATGTGTCGTCTTCCCTTGTCCCTTCCCTATCTCCGTAACTTCTCACCCTTGCGATCCCCTAATGAACATCGACATGAAAGGACGAGCTGACAACCAAGTGGTACTGGAGTAGAGCAACGGAAGTGTGATGGGTCCATGACCCATAGGCTCCAAGGACGACATCGTCGAAGGCGAAAAGGACGAATATGCTTTCAAGACGACATTCATACACTGGATTCTCCCAGACTCAAGGAATGACGTTCTCAAGCAAATCATGAATTCTTCTATATCAATCGGAATTGGCGTAGTACGATGGGCCTAGAACTAACTTAATTATATGTTAATGCCTGATGCGCTAAACTAGTAGTGAATGATTGCCTGACTAACTTGTTTTTACGATGACGTGCCTTGATGTTTGAGTGTACTAACCTCCTAGTAAATTGGTTATGGGTTATATAGGTGGTGGTGCTTCCTTCTTGGGCACGAGTCGAAGGATTTCTTAGTGAGAAAGTGGCAGGTAGATTGAAGTCTTCGAGTTGGGTCATTAGTTGTGCGAGATTGGGTGCAAGAAGTATGTGTTGGCTTAGGTAGAGTCGAGTTAGGGGGCTTGTCAGAAATAGTGGTCGGTGAATAGAGTTGAGTTTCCAGGTAGGCCTTAGGTTAGCGGTGGAGTTAGTGTGGTAAGATTCTGAGGGAAAGGTTTCCGTTATAGGTAGTGTGGGGCAATAATGTTGCGAGTAGTGTAGTTCTAGGGATGGATGAGTGAGTCAAGAGTGGATCGGTAGATTCTTGAGGGGATATGTTGATAGGCGGGCTAGTGTGTCAGGAGAGAGTGTCTAGATAGTTCAAGAGAAAATCGTGGGCGGTGTTGAGGATGATCGGTTAAGGGATGTCTAAGGAATCGTAGGAATTGGGACTAGGTTGTATGTGCGGTGATTTGGGAACAGTTTTGATAAAGGATGAGATTGAGGAAGTGCTAAGGATGAGTAGTATAGGGTTGCTTGGATTGGGAAATCATCGATATTGAGGATTAGGTTCATATCAGGTTGTATGTGTGATGAGTATTTGGGGTTGCTTAGATGGGATTGGTAATGCTTGGAGGATTCATGAGTGGAGGATTTCCAGATGTGTTGTTAGAGGATTGAGCATAGGGAAGTAATTCAAGATTTAAGAGTGAAAATTGTTGTGGCCATTGAGATAATTGAGGATATGAGATGAATCTTCGAGGGAAGGTTGCTAGCTAGGTGAGAATGTCATTGAGATTTCTAGTAAGATTGTGGGTTGGAGGTTGAGATGGCGAAATTTTGAGCACGAGTTTGGGAACTAGGCAAGCGTAAGACATTGAGAGCGCTAGAGGATGAAGGATTTTAGAAGATGGGCGAAATGGCGGTACTTGGGAAACTCGGATAAGGGCGATTTAGGGATTCTACGGAAATGATGATCGGTAAAAGAGGGCTTTGGACGGTAAAGTGTCATGGTTAAGAAGTATGAACTTGAGGCAATTTAGGGATATGACGAGATGAGGAATTGGAGTAGGACGACTTGAGGATTTCGAATGGTTAATGTTTAGTAAGATTTGGAATGAGGAAATTTGGGAATATGCTGGGACGAGGATCTAGAATAGGTCGGCTGAGGAGTCGTGGATGTTCAGGTCTCGTGAGATTCGGAATGGGACACGTAGGTAGAATATGTGATTGGTCATTGAGGATAGGCGCGGGTGATGAGGAACTCGGTGATTCGTGGTTATGAGTTAGCACTAGACAATTTTCTGCGTTAGAGTTGTCGAGAGTAGGCGGTTGAGTGGATTCTAGCAAGGTAGGATGCTTGTGTTGGCAATGTCGAGGATAAGGATGGGAGTGTTAGGTGTGAGATGGTCGGTATGAGTTGGGTTCTTAGAGGTGGATGGCTAGTAAGAGTGATTAGTGGTACGGGAAGTGTGATCATGTTAGCAAGAGTATTCGAGATGTCTCTTTGAGAGATAATGGTCAGGTAGAGTCTTGGGAACCAAGGGAGAGTAAGCGAGATTGTTAAGGAGCATCTAGATCGATCGTGAGAGTGGTTGAGTTGAGAGCTTGAGATTTCTCTTGGAAGATTAGATAGGACTAGTAGAGGACCCTTAGGACGAGGGTGTGCTTTATAGAGAGTCTTGGTTATTGGTCGAGTTGTTAAGCTTGTCGGAATAAGGGAATTGTGTGATTGGGAAATCCGAGATATGGTTTTAGGTGGTCAAGTAGGATTTGAGGTCAGGATGTCGAAGTGGGATGGTTTTTAGATGGCTTGATGGCATGGGAATTGGGACCCCTAGTAGTTGGTTTGGGTAATTGGCCTTGAATTGCGGATAGTTATGAGACTAGAGAGATTGTACGCTAGGCGAAATGCAATGGTATTTAGAACTAGTATTGGATTGAGTTGGTAGACCTAGGTAAGATCTTGATGCAAGGGATGATGAGTAGTGGTCGTGGCTTATCGTGATTGGTAGTTGTAGACAAGGTCTCTTGAGGATTTGATCTAGTGTATGCTTTACTTGGGGTCGAGTGTTGTGCAAATTCTATGCTTAGACGATGTTGATTCCCTGATGAATTGCCATAGGCGATATTGAATTGTTAGTACTAACATAGTTAGCCCCTAAACTCGATAAAATGCTAGTGTACGGAAGTATTTGTTTGCCTCTAATGCGATGACGTGCTTATCTGATTGATACGATGTGCTCATCCGACGGATATGACGTGCTTATCTGATTGATACGATGTGTAATTTTTTGAGATGATGTGATAAATCCTACCTTGTACGACACGATGCTAGATATGCTATGGTATGTAACTGTCCGTGACATGAGTATGACCTGGTTATGAATGAGTGATACGATTGCTATGTTGGACAATTGCTATGATATATGATGCCTTCAATTGGAATTGCTAGGATGCTAGAATTGAATTTATTAAATGTGATTCTAACTTGGAACCTAGGAAGGAAATATGGGATTAGCCCTTAGAGGTGGATGATTGCACCTCATGAGATTGAAACTTGCTTGACTAACATCGGTTTAAGGGATTTTGAATAATGTTTAAAAATGACTAACTTGGATTTTGAGAAATTGAACGCGGTCGAGTACTTCAATGATTTTGAGACTAATCCTTTTCAAATTAAGGAGCCCCTTTTGAAATTTTCTGACCGAGCTTGCATTATGACACCCCACGAAGTGGATACAAACATTTTATAGGAGCCCTTATAGACTGTCTGCTAAGACCTAGTGGAGATGATGTAATGCATTTCGAGTTATGATATAACCGAGAAGTCAGGGGAAGGATGTGGTAAGGGCCCATATGAGGCACTTCCGAAATCGATGGAATGGTCCTTGGACTCACCTATTTTCGACTTCATCTCCTACCTTGTTTTGGCTTTAGTCTCGGGGACGAGACTTGTCTTTAGAGGTGGATGATGTAAAGGCTCGGATTTTTAATCCAAATTTTCAATTAAAAAAAATATATCAAAATGAATTTAAAAGCGGAATTTAACGAAAAACTCGCTAACGGATTTTAGAACTCATAAAGCGGATTTCCGACTTAAATAAAATTTTGAGAACTAACATGGAAATATCTTATTCGGGTTTTATAAAATCTAATTGATCGAGTGAATGGATTTCGGGATTTAATTCCGGGTATTCAGATTTTACTTTAAGGACCTCTCTTTGTCCTTTCCCCCTTCTCACTTCCGAATTTCAACAAAACAAGCAACCATTCCAGCTTGTTTCATCCCAAATTGGTGTAACATCTGCCTTTCTCTTTCACCTCTCTCACATTGTTGACTCTCCATCTTTGGCAAGCTGCCAAACAAGCTCCCAAATCAACCTACTGCACCCCATTTCTCTTCTGTTTGATTCCCAATAGACCCCCACTTAACTTCGAACCCAATTCAATTTTAATCTTATCCTTACAACTTCATACCCCCACAAGACAGATCCCAAACACTCCTCCCCATTTCCTTTTTCTTCCTCAAGACAAGATCTTCCCTTTTACTCCCCTCTTTCTCCCCTTTTGATTTCAGTAGAGTAAACACAACACCCCTGCCTCCCTGCTTTCACCATTGCGGACCACCATCACCATCTTCACACCATTCCGCCGCCGTCACCTGCCTCCCACCTCCGCCGAAATCGCAGCCCCATCCCCACGCCCCTGTTCCGCCGAGAAAGAAATCCAGGGCACCCATATCCTCCTTTCATCCTCTCCTTCGAACCAGCAGCAGAAGCAATCTCCGACGCACCCTCGACGCCACAAGCATCAGTAGAAGCAGCCGCTGGAGAGCCCCGGAGACCGAGCGCAGCCTCCTTCCCGCCCCTGGTTTCCGTTTCGCCTCGGTAAGGTCTCGACTCTTTTCGTCCTTCCTTCTGCACCTCATATCAGCAAAAGCTCCCTCTTTTAACCTTCTCCCATCTCTCCTAGGCGCTCCCTTTCGAAGAAACGCCCTCGACGTGCCCGAACGCAGCCCGGCGAAGCTCTCCGAGCATTTCCTTCCGACGAATCGAAACATTGCGTGAGCACCTCCTTTTTCTCCTCTTCCTTATCTATTCTGTGGTCCTCCGAGTCGGGAAGGGTGGTCGGAGTTAGGTCGCCTCCGGCGACGCCCTCCCCTTCCCCTTCCTTTCCCCAGATTTGCGACAGCTTTTTGGAAAGGATGATGAACAGTAGCCGGCGGGTTCGGTTTTGTTTTATTTCTTTCTTGCTGACCGGTTCAATGGGTTCCATTTAATTAGGCCGGTTCGGTTCATTTATCAAAATCAGATTTCACTTGGGTTAAGGAGAGTTGGGCCTATTTCTTCTTTGGGCCTGTTTTGGGGCCTTATAAAAGAATTGGTGTCAAAACATGTTTGATAATTTCGGTTGGGTTAGAAGAAATAAATATATTATGTAATTATTAAATAAATAGGATATAGTATAAAATATAATATTATGAGACTTGGAGTTTAAAAGGGGCATTGTCGGATTTAAATCGAAAAAGGAATTTGACGAGCACTTTCAAAAGATCGGAATTTCTAACTAGTTGATTTGGATTTCGAAATGGTTTGGAACTAACTCGAGAATTATGTGATCATTGACTAACTAGCATGATGATATTATTGATTGACTAATAGTATGATCTGTGTGGACTAATAGCACGTACGGATGACTAACGGCATGATGAGATGTTAGAATTATGTATCGTTTGACTTATACCTCATGAACTATGATGAATATGATGAAATTTGGAGATATATGATCATGCGGATATATGAGTATTATTGCGAATATATGAATGTGGTGGAACATAATGATGATAATGATATGGTCTTTTGGAATGTGGCGTCATGATGAGTGGTTGAACTTGATGTGATGATGATTGCGATATGATTGTTATCCTCGTTGAATGACGTGTGCTTTAATGCTTGAATGATTAGACGTAGACTTATATATATGTCCTGATGTGCATCAAGGTAATACCTTGTGATTATGAATGATGTCTGCTGGATCTTCTATTATGTTGTTCTGCATAGTCAGGTGAGTTCCTATATGAGCTCACTCGGATTCGAAAAGAGATCTCCCTGCTTGTAGCCATGTGCATACTAGGTGCTTGCATTCATAATAAAGCATGCCATGTAGTATCCTGCTAGGATTGCACTCATGATTGAGCATTCGTTTACTCATTGCTTTTGTAAACAGAACGGTCGTTATCTGTGAAGTAACTAGAGTCATTGCTAGGGTTATAGGACGATCTAGTCTCATCGGGTCCCGTCCTGAGTCAATCGAGTCATGAACTTCCTTATATTATGAGATGCCTGTGGGGCTTTATTGTGGATACGGGTTGGGCATGCGTGCCACCCGATTATATGGAATGCATTCACGAGCTGGCCAGTCTCCGCCCTATCGGAAGGGGGTGGAGGTAGGAGAGGGATATACCACTTGGTATTCGGTGCTAAGGCCTTATTATATTTATGCACTTGATCTTAGGACCATGCTAGTGTGTTAATATTCTGCCTTGCATCTAGAAGCATCTTTATTAGGACTAGCGTGTGTATATGTCTGCTTGTTTGGGATTATACTGCGTAGGGCTTCGATCTGACACCGCCCCGCATACATTTTTTTTAGGTTTGTTTTGCAGCATGATTATTCCTTGTTTCCGTGACGTGGGAACTCTCTTGGGCGATCTCAAAGAAATGGTTTAACTCCACTAACATTGTATATTAAATTTCGATAAATACGCTTATTGATTTGGTTTTGACTCGGCTCTACCGTGTCACCCTCTTGTATTACACTTTGATTCTACTATTTGCATGACTGTTGGTTTTCCACGCTTAGACTTATGACAGGTACAGGGGACCTCCCCCGGGGATTCCAACGATCCCTTCGAATTTTGGGTGTGAAATCTCACTTCAAAATGTTAGGATAGAATTTCAAACCTTCAACCTGTACTCGGGGCGCAAGATGCTAACGAGGGGTTTCATCCCTCGAAACGTAACTCGAGAATCATAATCCCGGGCCGTTACAGTTGGTACTGGTAATCACCATTTTTTCGTGGTTATCGTACCATGTCAACCCTAGGAGGTAGGGGAAAATTTTCTACCTTTGTAAGGAGAGGTGTGGTGAATTTTCATTCCCTCCACCCCTTAAACGAAGGTGGGGAGGAAACACACCAAAGTGGACTAGAGGAATGATCGGGCCAGATTGTTTCTTCGTCAAATTGGAACAGTTGGTAGTAGGGGTGGGCACGGGACGGGACGGGACGGGATTGGGCCGGGACGGGACTCGTCCCGCGAAATTTTTTCGGGACGGGATTGACATTTTTTTTTCGGGACGGGATGGTGTCTGGACGGGACGGGATCGGGACGGGACGGGCCTTGTCCCGCATATAAAAATAATAAAATATTATATAAATTTGCAAAGTGAAAAATGTTTTCATAATTCATTATTTAGTATAATATGTTGAATACCGTATTATTCTCAACTATATTATTCAATAGACCATTGAAATCAAGAAGAGAAAAATAAACTGGAGCTCTCATGAAAAACCCTCAACAACCCAGCCGCCACCAACCTCAATCTCAGCCAAAGTTCAAAAATCAAATCCAAATTCAGCCCCAAACTAGAAAAAATCTCAAATGCAAAGATGCATACCCTAAAAGAGTGGAAGAGGTTCTGAGCTTTTCCCCAAAAACAATCAAAAAAGAAGCTAGAAAGAAATCCAAAAAATGGAAGATGAGATGGAAACTTGGAAATCGGAGGTTTGTTCTCCTCCTGGGGCGTTCTTGGTGCTGGTGGCTGGGTACTTGGGGGTCGGATTGCCCTCGTCGGCGACTGTGCTCGGCGCTCCGGCCTCGCTCTCCTCCCTTTTCTCGCTCTAACCGTCCTTGGCTCTTCCTCTCGAGCGGTGCGGTTGGTCCTCTCCGCCCCAGACATCCTCTCTGGTGGTGCTGGCTCCTCAAGGCAGGCGCTCGCCCCCCACAAGCTCTCCTTCCCCCTCCAGTGCAAATGGTCTCCCTGCAGTGGCCGGCTGCCCAGACTCGGTATAGGCCGTGGCTGCTGTCTCCCGTAGGGGGTGGATGGGAAAGAAGCCTTACCAACACTTGTAGTCTCAATCTCTCTCAAATCCTAAAAAATCACAAGTTCAACCCAAAATTCTCAACACCAAACTTTCAGTACAAACCCTTTATCTCAACCCTTTATATTATCAAAATTGTTGGTTTCGAATTCTCCTCTTTACAGGTCGGAATCCTTGCATGCAACCGGAAATGTCAGCATAGCAACCCAAAGCTTGTTTTCCCGGTACAAGCTACTGTCAAGATGAATATAATGGAGTGGGTTCTGTCCAAGGGGTGTACCCTCACTCCAGTTCAATCTATAGCATGCACTCGGACATCTTACAGCAATAGTCTAAAACTAGGACTACTTCAGCAATTCTCCCTTGAAGCAAGCTACAATTGCGAGCGCTCAGCCCGACGGACGGATACAATTCCTCAATCCCATTTCGAATATGGAAAAATTCAGGCCATGCAGACAGATAAGTCTACTTATAAACCTTTATCCGTTTCAAATCTCAACAACTATACATTTACTCATATTCTTAGATTATGTATCATTCATGGGTACTTTAGAAAGTTGGATAAGATTGATTATCTTACCTATAATCTTAATCTCTTCATCTGCTTGGATTTGAGATGCCCCGGTTCCCTTACCAACCCTTCCTCTAATTGCATGAACATTTTTTGTTATAGCCTGATCGATTTTCATTATAGATTACATGGTCTTGAGGAAAATAATATCGATCTTTTGACTCCTATAGTTGCTAATTTCAGATTTAGTATTAATTGTGGGCTTATGGTTTATTTGGAAACCTACAATTTGATGACTCAGGGGTTGATGCTTGATCTCCCTAATGATCAGTTTAATTTAAATAAGTTTAGACTTTATAATGCCCCTATCTCCCTGATAGTCTCTTTTGCTATTTATTATCTCAATCATGCTGATGGTTTGCATTTGGATTTTGTTTGGGCTAGGTTTTGGTGGCTTCCCCCAATTTTCATAATTGGCGAGAGTCACATGGTTTGGTTTCTTTCAAGCAAAACTTCTATTTACCCCTACTGCTTTCTAAGTTTTATCGATACTGTTATTTATGTGCTTTGCTCTGTCTCTGTGTTTAACTATGAGATATCACTCGCTTGGCATCTGACTAGCGAGGATTGGCCTTATAGCCTTTACTCCCCTGTATTAAGAAGATGGTGGAATGTTCAAAATCTGGACAAATCCAGAAAAGAACCAGCAAGATTTCCAAATCTCAAGCTAGTAATTCTCAACTTTCAGAAGCTCAATAGTGGACAAGAGACACAACCGATGCAAAAACTACAGATCATTACTGCCAACTCAACTTCATCTACCCCCAGGGGATGGTTGTTTGAACACAGTAACACACATATAATCCAAGGTAAGACCTCTCTTAAACTTTCTCAACAACAATCGGCTATCATCCCCACGAGGCCAGCTTTTGGTTCCTTTGTGGTGGAAAGCCAAACCAAACCTTCAATCCAACAAGTCTCACACAAACTTTTTCTCAAACATTGTGCAACAAGTCACATACTAAACCAGCAGAACTGCTGCCAACAACTCTTACAAGCTGGGGATCAAACAACACTCGGATCCGAAACTGCAATCTTCATGTCAGGGAATATTCATTCAGGTAAAGACCCTTATTCATACTACTCTCAATACACTCTAATTTTCATAAACAAACAAAAAGGTAAATCACATTACACATCTGTTACCTCTATCAACAAATTGATAACTCAACATCATAACTACTATAATGCTAGTATTCTGATTTTGAAGCTATGTAGCGTAGCTGCAAATTGGTTTTATGATTAGGATTGGCTACTGGAACATCAGGGGTTCCAGGAGGCCCCTTCTCTGGCATGAAATCAATCAAATCAGATACAACAATAAACTCGACATACTAGCATTAACTGAAACCAAAACAGTTGAACCCCCTTCTGATTACCACCTTAGAGAATCTGGCTTCCACAAGGCTCTAACTATTCCATCTACTGGTGCCAAAGGAGGCATCTGGATCCTCTCCAAAAAACACAAAACCAATGACAGATACACCATCCTTGAACAACACCAAAGATTCTGTATGATTAAAATTACAATAGAACAAATGGATTTTGCTATCATCTTTGTCTATGCCCCTTCAGTTGAATCTGATAAAGAAACTTTCTGGTTTGAGATCATCACTGTTGTCAATAAACATATGCTTCCTATTATTCTCATAGGAGATTTAAATGACATAGAAAATGACACAGAAAAGGTGGGTGGTTGCACCCCATCTACACACAGATTTCGTAGAATCAGAGAACTCAAAGAAGAACTTAACCTTCAAACTGTCCCATATATAGGCTCACCTTTCACTTGGAGGAAAAACTCTAACAACAATCCGAACAATACATATGAGCGCCTTGATAGGGCTCTTGCTCACCAAAATCTTATGTCTCACTTTAAAAATCTTAGAACCCAACACCATCCCTTCTCATCATCTGACCACTGCCCCGTCACACTACAATTAGGAACATCTGATTGTCTTAAAGGAGCCCCCTTCATATTCGAAATGGCTTGGTCTACTAACCCCATCTTTGAATCCATAGTCACCAAGGTTTGGAACAACAAGCTGACAGGCTCCTTTGCGTACTCTTTCATGCAGAAACAAAAACTTCTTAAAAAGAACATCAAGAGTTGGTGCAAAAATCACAACCAAAACAACATTCAAAAACAGCTCTCGGAAATAGAAATCAACATTCAGAAACTACAGCTTCACCTACCATGGGGTACCCTGTCACCTAGTGATACTAGGAAACTAACTAGATTGGAAAAGAAAAAAAATGCACTCTTAGACTATAGTCTTAAATTTTGGAAACAAAGATCAAAGATTAAACACCTTCAACTAGGAGATAGAAACACTAATTACTACCAAACCATTGTAAAAATAAAAAATTATAGAAACTCCACTGCTACTTTTATCACGAAGGAGGGAGCTCAACTCACAAAAAATGAAGAAATAACAAGCCAGATTACCAAAGAAATGTCCGATAGATTTTTAGCTCAAAACAGAACCCCCATTTCTAGTGATCAAATTAAGCACATTCAACCACAAATCACATCCACTGATAATGCAACTCTTCTAACTCTCCCAACTAACAAAGAAATCAAAGATACAATCGGTAGTATGGCTGAGGACAAGACACCTGGCCCTGACGGCTACCCTCCAGAATTCTATCTCAAATACTGGAAAATAATTGGACCTTCCTTATGTAAAGCAGTAAAAGCTTTCTTTCATTCTGGTAGTATGCTAACACAAATCAATCAAACCTTCATTGCCCTCATCCCCAAGGTAGAGAATCCTCTGAATATCAATCACTATAGGCCTATCAGCCTATGCAACACCATATATAAAATCATAACTAAGATCATTGCTAACCGGCTTAAACCAATCTTAAATAAATTAATCAATCCCTTTCAAGGTGCCTTTATTGAAGGAAGATCAATCCAGGATAACACCCTTATAGCACACGAAATCTTTCATAACTTCCATAAACAAAAAGGAAAAAAAGGCTGGATGGCCCTTAAACTAGACATGGAAAAGGCCTACGATAGAATCAATTGGGACTATATAAGAGCAACTCTTACCAAATTTGGCTTCGCCCCACAATGGATCAATTGGGTCATGAACTGTATTACCACGACCACCTTCTCAGTCCTAGTGAACAATTGCCCCGGAACCCCGTTCAAACTAGGAAGGGGAATTAGGCAAGGAGACCCCCTTGCTCCCTATATCTTTATCTTAGTCATGGAGAACCTAGCCAGAGAATTAATCGAGGAAGCGACCTACGATGATGCTCTCATTGGAATCAAGCTCACAAAAAATGGTACCAGCATCCCCTTTCTTACTTTTGCAGATGACACAATTATTTTCTCTAGAGCTTCTCACAAAAGTCTTCACACGATCAAAAACATCCTCAACAATTTCTCAAACCTCTCAGGACTAACCATAAACTACAACAAGAGCTCTTTGCAAGTCTCAGGAAATATTAACTCAAATCTGGCCAACTCCTTAGCTCGAGAAATGAATATTCCTATATCTAAAACTCTAGAAAAATATCTAGGTATACCTCTGGTCAGAGGAAGAGTTAAAAATGAAGTCTTTAATGAGGTTGTTCAAGGTCTTAAAAAACAATTATCCAAATGGAAGGCCTCCTCTCTCACCCAGGCTGGGCGTGCAACTTTAATCCAAGCAAATTTATGCTCCAAGACTAATTATTTGATGCAAAATTTTCTCCTCCCTAAAGGAATTTTAAACGAAATTGACCAAGTTCAAAAGAACTTCTTCTAGAACAAACTACAATCAGAAAAGTACACCCCTTTAATTAGCTGGGATAAGATCTGTAAACCAAAAGAACAAGGTGGTCTAGGGCTAAAACTGGCTGAAGAAATGAACATAAGTCTTCAAATGAAACTCCTATGGAAAATCATTCATGAACCGGATAACATTTGGGTAAAAGTCATAAAAGAAAAATATCTTCAGCAAGAAGGATTAATGGAAAAATCCACGCAGAATACTTCTTGGCAATTTGGGAGACTTCTTCACCTCCGAGAGAGATTCTCCCAGGGACTACTATGGCTAATAGGAAACGGTGAATCAATAAATGTCTGGAAAGACCCTTGGGTACCAGATCAAAATTTAGCGAACTTCCAACAAAACTTTGATCCCGATCTTAAGGTAACCCATCTTCTTAAAACTAACAAACAGTGGAATATCCCTCTATTACATGAGATCTTCCCCAACAACATTGTTTCAAAAATTATAAAAATCAGAGTCCCATTTTGGAATACTCCTGATAAATTAATATGGAAATACAACTCCAATGGTCAATTTACAACTAAATCGGTGAGACAAATTAGGACTAACAGCAACAACCATTCGGACGATTACAAATGGATTTGGAAACTAAACATCCCCCCTAGAGTTAAGAATCTCCTTTGGAAAATAATCACTGACAGCCTTGCCACAAAAAATAGACTAAATAGATACTTCAATAGGGTCCCTTCAAGCTGTTGCTTCTGCAATAACAATAATGAAGACAGTGACCACCTCTTTATCTCTTGTCCGTTCACGAAGGCGATCATTGCCTCCTACGGGCAATTGGTAGGCTTAAACAAAACACTTATACCTACCCACTGCAACAATATAAAAGACCTCCTAATTATAAACCAAAACAAGAAGGACATTGAAGAACTCTGTTTTATATGGCAAAAAATCTGGGAATCAAGAAATGACTTGATTTTCAGAAACAAGAAACCAACCACATCTCATTATTTAGCAAACAGAATTTTGTCCGATCGTACGGACTGGCAAACTGCAAATAAACAATCCTCTCCCCAAGTCAACCATAGTGCTAGAAGGAAAAGAAACTCTAAATGGACTAAACCACCTAGGGCTATCTACAAAATTAACGTGGATGGCTCGCTAAAACCCACAGGTGAATGCCATGTGGGGGTCATTATTAGGGACCATTGTGGTTCAGTGATTGATATCCTTCAGTTGGAAACGGTAGCTTTATCTGCTATCCAAACAGAAGTTGACGCAGTTTGTGCAGGTATAAACTTAGCCATAGCAAGAGGCCTAAGGAGAGTCATAGTAGAAGGAGATTGCCTGGAAGTGATCAAGACGATTAATGATAAGTATCATGGCAGATGGGAAATATCAAGGGAAGTGGAGTTAATCAAGAATCTTAGTACTAACTTTGACAGCATTGAGTTTAGACACTGCTACAGAGAAGCTAACAAGGCAGCAGACTTCATAGCTAGATCTAGAGACAACTGTACTCTTTGTAATCTCCCTATTCTTAGGGATCTCTGTAACATCATCCGGTCGGATGATCATGGTGGCGCCTTACTTTAGTAAGGCTCACCTATTTTTCGCCTACTGTAAAAAAAAAAACTATATTATTCAATAATAATAATATTAATATTAATATTAATATTAATATTATAATACTATTAATATTAATATTAATATTAATATTATAATACTATTATTAATTCATACAATGATTGTATAATTAATTATAATGTTCAACATATTTGGCTACATTATCTTACTAGATCAGGATGGAAAGGAATTGAGACGAGATTTACCAATATTGTCTAATTATCGATTGATAGTTAGAAAGAATACCGTATTTAATTAGCTATTTGCCTCTTGTAACTCTAAATGGGCGGGATGTGTGTGTCGATCTGATGGGATCCTCTCCATTGACTCGGTCTGGAATTTCTGACTTTATGTCTGGTCGTGCTGTTGTTGATGCTGCTCGACGTAAGTGTGTCAAGTATCGAGATTTGTGTACGGCGGCTGGTTATGGTTTCCTACCCTTCTCATTCTCTTCATTGGGGGAGTTGGATACAGACGTGGTTGCATTGCTGAAGCGGATTCAAAAATTCTCGGTATCTCAGGATGCTGGGGCTCGTGCTGCACGTTATATTTTTACTACACTTGGCTTTGTTATCGCTAAAGGAGTGGGTGCCCGGATAGTATCTCGGTTGCCCACTAATTTCTTGTAATCTGTTTTTATAATAATAATAATAATAATAATAATAATAATAATAATAATAATAATAATAATAATAATAATAATAATAATAATAAAAATAATCCCACGTTATAATTAAAAATAAAATAAAATAATATTACTTATTTTTATTGTTATTATTATAAAATAATTATACTTTACAAGAAAAAAATATAATATGATATAATAATAATAATAATAATAATTTTATTATAAATTACTATTATTATTAAATTATATTATAATATTATATAATAATAATAATATTATTATTATTATTATAAATTGAAAATTATTATTATAGTTATAAATAATATTTGCTCAAAATAATAATACTAATAATATATTATTATTATTCTATAATATTATAATATTATTATTATTATTATTATTATAATTATTATCATTATTATTATTATTATTATATGCGGGACGGGACGGGATTTGCGGGATCCCACCGGGATCGTCCCGCGTTTTGTCCCGCATAATTTTTGCGGGACGGGATCGGGACGGGATTCGCTATTTTGTCCTAAATCCCACCGGGATCGGGACGGGATCGGGACGGGACCGGGACGGGATCGGGATTTGCGGGATTTGTGCCCACCCCTAGTTGGTAGAGATATATTTGGAGGGAGAGCCATATGAATTTGGTGGGGGGCAGTCATCTTTTAGATTAGATTAATAGTTTAGATTTATAGGGAAAACGATTCTTTTTCCTTTTAAATTAGATAGAATATGTTAGGTTTCTCGTCATAAAAAAAATAGAATATTTATGATATTTTATAGTATTATATATACATAGTAGGACAATTCTCGTGCCATGACGCGATTTTTTTAAAATAAAATATTAATAATATATATATATAATTATAAAATATTAATAAAAGTTAAGATAAAAATAATAAAAAAATTTACCATAAATGTACCTTATAATTCTCTCATAATTTTTTTTAAAATATTATCATGTAAAGTATAATGCATAAATATAGATATTTTAAATCACTCGGTAACAATAATATCAATATCATTGTAACTTTAATGTGATGTGTCATAACCAATTATTATATTCAATGTTTTGAATTAAGCTCAATAATTAGTAAATAAATTTGAGTTAAGCTCAATAGTTATATTAGATTAAATTCAATATTTTGAATTAAGCCCAATAGTTAGTAAATAAGTTAAGACTAAAAGAAAAAATGTGATTGGTTAAAAGTAGGGGTGTGCATAAATCCCGCAAATCCCGGGCCCGTCCAGATCCCGGTGGGATTTGAAAAAAAAAATAGTGAATCCCGTCTCGGTCCCGTCCCGCAAAAATTATGCGGGACGGGACGCAGGACGAAGATTCTTCATCCCGCAAATCTCGTCCCGTCCCGCATATATATTATATATTTTTTTATTTTAATATATTATACAGTATATACATAAATATAGTATACATATTACGTAAGTATATATCATATATGCAGTGTACGTATATATATGCAGTGTCAATGTATATGCAATGTCAATGCATGTCAATATATGTGTTTATGTTTATATATACGCAGTGTATACATACAGTGTCTATTTGTATAATATTGTGGGTATACACCATATATAGCGTGGGTATATATATATATGAGAAACAATAAAATATAGCAATATTGTAAATTTATAGGTGTTATATCTTTTAGAAATTGGAAAATGTTAGAGAATTTAAAATATTATTTTATTTGAGGGACAAGACCCGTCCCGTCCCGGTCCCGTCGCGTGAGGGATAGGGCCCGTGCGGGATTGAAAAAAAAAATAGAGAATCCCGTCCCGTAAAAATTACGCGGGACGACCCCCATCCTGTCCCGTCCCATCCCGCGCCCACTCCTAGTTAAAAGAGATAAATAAAATACTAAAATAAATAATTAAAAAATGAAAAAAACTTGATGGGTGGAAAGGACATGATTAAGGAAAAGATGACGCGTAAGAATTAAGTATTCTAAATTATTTAAGAGTATATAAAGATACCATACAATACAAGTATACAACGTAGGGAGGACGAGAACGTGACTAAATTTAATTTACTCCCCAAGGGTTAGTGTTTTTTTTTTTTTATGAGAAGGAACTTAACTTTGGTGGCAAACCCCGGACACGTGACCCCGCTGACAAGAGTCACGCACTGGAAAGAAGCAAGGCAAACCTTGGATTTCTCTCCTTCGTGTCGTTTAAGGTTACTCGACCTGTTTGACCTAGATTTAACTCACAATCATCTTCCAAGTCCAACCTTCAGAGAAGAGAATACTAAGAGATGTTAACAAACCTCTTTGTCGCATTGCAGATGCTCTAAACACAACCCAAACCCACCTTGGCAATCCGACATGGCAGTGTGGCAAGGGGAACATAGTAGAACTGTTTCAAACTCTCAAACATGCCATGACTGCCCATTCTGGATGATATGCATCAACTAGAGAATCAACCAAATGATATAATACATACTTCAAGCAGAAATGTTTCCAAAAATCATGACAGGTACTCACAGATGCTAAATAATTACAAATTTTCAACTCAACTCAGCACAACAACAACAACAACAACAACAACAACAACTACCCAGTAAATCCCGCAATTAAGCGGGGTCTGGGGGTCAGGATGTACGCACTCATACCCCGAACAACAACAACAACAACTACCCAGTAACTCAACTCAGCACATGGGGGTAAAAAAAACTCATGGGAGAATGCGGGAATCATACTTCAGCAGATTTTATGTCCATTTGTCCATCGAGAGAGCGCAGCTGTCTCTATGCTGAGAAGTAGCCAAAACATTCAAACCCCAACAAAATGAAAAGGCGAGAAATGGAAGGAGAAGACGGGGCAATATCTCTGCCAACACTTCTAGAATAAATTCAACATGTAATCACTCAAGTTACCCAACCCAAAAATAAACCGAAATGATTAAACAGAACGTAAAACATTCACTCAGGCAAATGCTTTAACAGCTAGCTAACTTACTAGGAGATGTCCGAAAACAGTTGGTTTAGGTTTTGGTTGTGACCATCTCTTCTAGCCGTTTCCATGCAGCTTCTTGCTTTGCTCTAATCTCTTGCCCCTTTGCTTCATCCTCCTCAAACTTGCGCAAGCACTCCCCGAAAAGCTCAGGGTCAGAATCAGAAAAGATCTTGTGAACATTAATAGTCAAGTTCTTCACAACTTGATTCCAGTGGCCTCGTACGTTCCTCTCTAGTGCAGGAAAGATGATAGGTAGAATAACTTTGCGACTGTGTCGTATCAAGTTATCAATGTGGTCATTGTTCCACATGTACAATGCACGCTCTGCTACCTACAAAACCCAAAAACTCACCATGTGATTTCCTCAACAATAAACAAAACGTCCATTGAAAGTGCTTGCAGCAATGAAATAAGCAGGGAACAGAACTACAGAAGCAAAAATACTTGCTAGTGTACGTAAACTCAAACATTAAGGGGATGCCGATAAGGCAAGATATGAAATATATAAAAAAAAAGCACATGCTGATTAGGACTAATCATCAAGTAAAGAAAATATTAGTCTATTATATAGAGTTTGTTCACGACAACTTGGTTAATACTTGCTTTAAATAACAAGAACTTCTCAAAACAAGCTTTTAATGGAAGATATCTTTCTGAAAAAACTCACTTAAAATACTTATTCTTTCTGCATATTTGAGCTTTTATTTGGCTACTCATTATTTCATTTGAATTAACGACCCTTTCCCTACTACCCATATTTGAATTTTAATTTGGATCCAAGCTCTATTGTTCTGATCCCTCAATGTTGTCAGCTCTTTTCTGGATCATTAAACTACCGATATTGTTGAGCTTCTCTGAGGACAGAAAAACAAACAAAAGCATATAGACAACTGATAAGTAGGGCTATTATATGGCTATTATATGAGTTGAACAGCTCGGCTCGGGATCGGCTCGGGATCGGCTCGAAAAAAGCTCGACTCGAGCTCGTTCACTTACCTAAACAAGCCGAGCCTGAACATGATTTTAAGCTCGGTTGAAAGCTCGGCTCGTTCAATTTAGGCTCGAATAGCTCGAATTCTATGGAATTTCTAAAATTTTCTTTAAGTTAATATGTTATAACCAAATAAAACTACTTAAAGTTCGAAAAAAGCTCGGCTTGAGCTCGTTCATTTACTAAAACAAGCCAAGCTTGAACAAAATAGAAAGCTCGTTTAAAAATTGGGCTCGGCTCGGCTCTAGCTCGTTTAACAAATGAACAAGCTTGAACATGCCAAGTTCGGCTCGAATAACACCCCTACTAATAAGGTTCTCAAGCTAGAGAAATCAGCCTATGCGAAATAAGGACTTGACAAAAGTTACAAGAAAGGAAGAAGAAAACGACAAGTGTAGATACCAACAATTACTTATTAAGTTATTAGTCTATTAGAGGCTGTAAGTTATAATATAACACTAGGCCAAACTATAATAATATATATAGTGAGTGCAGAAATCTGAGCTGTGTAATATAAAAGCCCTGTGGCAATTGGATGATTAAGAGATTTTCAAGGCAATCACCTGAAAATGGGAACTGCTTATGCAGCGTGCAATGCGCTGAAATAATGGTACCATACATCGTTGAAACTCTGGCTGTTGAGCTGCTTCCAACACTTCTTCAAGCTCTGTCAGAAACATAACCTCCTTGGAACTATTTGTGACAGGCCAATACTTCAGTAAACCCCTTATCACTATATCTGCAAGCTTGCTATCTTTCTCTACAAACTGAGAAATACAGTATGACAGTTGTTGATGATACACTGGTAAACACTTGGGTTTGTGAAGAGGGATTAAGACATGGACAAGGAATGATTTATGCTCCTCCTTGAGTGGTAGAGCAAATCCATTTATAATGCTGCCCAAAACCTCTAAGAGTTCAGCTATCCCATTAAACTTCTCGGTTTCAAAAACAAAATGATAAAAGACATTATTTATTAACTTCCTAATGAATGGACGGTGGATCATAAACTTCCCATATATGCGATGCAGGATAGTCTTCAGGTATTCCCTCTCTCTAGGATCATCTGAATCAAAAAGATCCAGCAGCCTGATCAGAAAACTGTGATCAATATATCTCTTAGCAAGCTTAGTATCCATCTCCGAAGATGCCACAAACCTCAGAAATAACTCGTACACTATCTGCAAATGAGGCCACGCAGGATCCATCGATGGTTCATCATCTTCCACATCATAAGCTTCTGAAATTTTGTTTTCCCGGGACTGGGAAATAAGTGGTCTGAACAAGTTTGCTGACACCATTTTCACAACTTCTTGCATTACAACTTCGGTGAATTTCCCATTAGCAGAACTAAGATAGTCCACAAGTTCAAGCAATGTCTGCCTCTTGATCTCCTTCTCTTTGAAGTTCTTGGTGACATCAGAGAAATCAAAAACAGTACAGCAAAGACTGAGCTTCTTTACAAACAAATTCTGTTTCTCAGAGTTTGGAACCTCCCGAAAGGTGGGCAATGCCTCGAAGGAATCAGGAGCAAAGTTCTTGCTCGGTTTTAGATCCACCACTTGAGACACTTTATTCCCATTGCTAAGTCCAGCACTTGAAGATGAATTATGATCCATCAAACCAAGATCTTTCCCATTCTCCACCTTATTAGTGCCTCCATCAATGCACCTCGAGCCATTGGAATTTCCCAATGAGGCAACATCTTGACCATCAGCAGCAGTTTTAGATGACTTCTTAGGAAGCCTACCAAGAAACTGCTTTATCATATCTTTAAACTAGCGGGATAAAGAAGTTTCAATGCAGTCAAAGACTCCAAACTCGTTTCCAACTGCACTCTTCTAGCCCACAAGAACACCATAAACCTGATCAAGCGAAACTTCCCTTTTAGATCAGACCGGGAAACTAAAAGCATCACTCATTTGGAAATGAATCACAGCCACACAGATCAGATAAACATCAAACAGGTCAGGCCACAGGAAGAAAAAACCAATCCAGAAGCTGATAATCCTCCTAACGGACCTAACCTCTTCAAATCAACTTGGAAATGGAAACTCCCCTTGCTACCCGGATTGCGAAACAAGGGCCAATATCAACATATTAAACCCAGCAAATCAGCTACTTGCACCCAAAATTGGAGATCAATTCACATGAGTCAACTATCGACAAGATCTGGAAGTAATCTGAAACAACGAAAAAAGAGAAGTTCTGTCACAAAATAGACCTTTTAATTCAAGAACACAATGACCCGATGAGCAAAAACAACAAGATTCAAAAAGAGAATAACAAAGGAGAAAAAGAAGAAGAGAGAGAAAACAACCTTTTTCTTAGTTAAGGGAGTATGAGAGACCTCAAGCTCGATCTGAAGAAGATGAGTTTTTATCTGTACCTGAGCGTTTCACGTAAAAGAAGAGGAGAGAGAAAGAGCAAAGCAACCGCCCATCGGATACCTCCGCTACGATCAGCGAAACCTAGAAAATCTTCTCTTTCCCTCCTCTCACTCTCCCTACCTGTGTGTGTCTGTGTTCTGTGCGAAGAAAGGAGAACCCAGAAAGATGATGAATATTTGGATGACTAAATTTGGTGAATATCGATATGATAAGTGGATATTAAGGCTGTGTTTGGCGCTAGATTGTGAAAAGTAGATTTAGTCTAGATTATGTAGATTTTGTAGGTTATGAATTTTTTTGTAGATTATGGAGATTTCAAAGATTATGTTTTTTGGGAACGAAAATCTCATTAAAAGTTATAAAGGTGTTTTGTGTGGGTAAGATTTGTAAGGGGTTTATGTGAGGGAAAAGTCCATATTGCCCTTCAAACTACCCTCCCCCTACCCTTGTCCTTAGACACGAACACAACCGCCCTTGCAACCGACACTAGTCCGAGGGATTATCCTGCGCACCCTTCTCCTGCTCGAGTGTAATGGGACCAAAGACCTCCACCTTTCCGGTCATCTTTGCCGGCCGTCGGTCCTCCCATAGAGGCGGAAATTGTTCACTGATGTTGTCTACGACATGATGAAAAGAAAACCATGAAAGTATAACACTTGCAAGTGTAGTGGATGAATATAACGTACGCTGCGTTAAATTAGATAAACTGTTTTAGGTACAACAGTTGGGTACATGCACCATTGCAAAAGGGTGCAACAACACTCGGCTTACAAAAAGGGGTAATCATGCCGAGGTTGCACAAACATTGTTCCTACATCCGAGGCCCCGAAATGCACAAAATGGGGGCCCTAAACCACAGTTATGTTAGTACAAGAGTTGGTAATCTTCACAAAAAGAGGGAAACAACAGCATGTAGAGGCTTGATGTCCTACGGGCGGGCGACCAGAGGCAGTATAATGACCAAACAAACAATTATAATCCAGCCCAGGAGCCTGACCAGGCAGGAGAGCCTCTGGGCCCGGAGCTGGTCGCTTGCGTGGTCCACCCAACGACCACACATGAAGGAGCACAGCTCGGCCACCCTCTTGACGAGATGTTCATTGCGTGCCTCAGAGGCGTCGAGGCTGGTGGTCAAGGCGGCGTTGTGGTCCCTCGCCTCCTGCAGCTCGTAGTTGGCAGCGTCGAGAGCGTTCTCCCTGACTGCGTCTTGTGCCAGGAGGCCCCGGATCTTTTCGCGCAGCTCCTTCATTTCGTCTTTAGCGTATGCCCAAAGTGCATTATCCTCCTTCACGTCCTCGGGGTCAATGGTCTCGGAGTCAGAGTCGTCGTCATGCCGTCGCCTTCTACGACTGGACTGGCCTTGCTCGTACGTCGACCTCAGCCATGGGTACTTCCGCGGGTCACCGCTAGCGTAGCTGCGATCACTGTCCGAGTCAGTCTCGGACTCAGTGTCAGAGTGAGGCCACATTTTTCCTACGTAGACATAGGAAGCATATTGTCGAAATCAGAATAAGGTCAACCATGAACAAATGCAAAAGACCATGAACAAATGCAAAAGACCATGAACAAATGTCAATTCAGAATCAAGCATGATCACCCAAACAAAATGAAGGATGAAAGTAGCCATCATCACTTCATTGTAAGCAATGCACACACAAGGAAGATCCTGGTTGACAGGGGATGCAAATCAACATGTTTGAAAGAGAGGGAAAAAATAAGATCGGAAATAAGCAATGCACACAAAAGGAATGACAGAATACAGAAGCAATCGATTTATGCCAACATCTGAATGCCAAACACTGATTTCAACCACACACTGCATATTTCAGGAGATGAATGACAACATATAGCGAAATATCTAATTCCATGCAGATAAGTTGTATCTGAATCAATGATACTTTAGAATAGATTGTACAGAAGATAAAAATATTCGTAGAAGCTGTGACAGATCAGTTTTAAATCATGATATCATTTTCAATCAGGATAGCATTGTAAATCTGTGACAGATCAGTGCAATATATTGTTATTATTCAGTATAAAAAATCATGATAGCATTTGATCCATTCATCAGTGTGGATGTATAAAGAAAACCATGGTATGTTGACCACTATCTGTTTGTATGTTCTTGTGATATTAGCAATGGCCGAGTAGTGTATAACGCCTCATTTTTCTTCCTCAAGTTCAACCAAACCCCCAAATCTGCTAGATGTACAGGTTTTGAATCCCTCAAACACACTAATCGCATACACAGATGGGAGCATGAACAACCAAGGGAGAAGAAATTGGAACCGAATTAACACAAATTAACAAACAAAAAACCCCCAAATCGAAACAATAACCAATTTCAATCCCTCTAACACACTAATCGCATACACAGATGGGAGCATGAACAATCAAGGGAGAACAAATTGTAAGCGAATTAACACAAATTAACAAACCCTAAACCCCCAAATCGAAACAATAAGCAATTTCAATCCCTCAAACACACTAATCGCATACACAGATGGGAGCATGAACAATCAAGGGAGAACAAATTGGAAGCGAATTAACACAAATTAATAAACAAAACCCCCCAAATCGAAACAATAAGGAAAAACCTCCAAATTTCATCCAGCCAAACCCTACAAATCGAAAGAATGCAAAACCCCAAATCGGTTGGAACAAAAAACATAAAATTTCTTCCATCGAAACCCTACAAACCACATAAACCCCCAAATCGAAAGCGTAGCCACCCACATTCCCACCGAAACCCTAGAAATCTCGACGTCGTGGAATAACGAGCCGACGTAGGGGGTTTTCAGTGTAATGGGGCCGCCGGTGAACCGCATTGAACAGGAGAGGAGGGCGGTGACGTACCTTTCGCGACGAGGAGGAGAAGTCTGAGCGGAGTCGCCGATGTGGAGAAATTGGAAGAAGAGAGGCGAGACGAGGGGAAAAAATGGCTTCAGCAATCCGAAAGCTCCTCATAATCTCCGAAATCTTGGTACCCCAAGATTTCATTTTGGGCGTTTTGCAAGCTACCGTAATCTCGCCAAAAGCTTGAAAAGCTTCCGCCAGATCTTCCGCCAAACACCTCCCTATGAGCTTTCGGTTTTTTTTTAAATCTCGAAAATCTTGAAAAACTACCGCCAAACACAGCCTAAGTAATCCGGAGTAGTAGTTGTTGTCATATTGATGAATTATTCGCCTCCTCTTATTGTACGTTTACTGTACCTATGTTGCGACTTTTTTGTACAGTATTACGGTCTTTACGGTCTTATATTAGTTTTGATCATATTAAGCCATTCTTGCCTATAAAATGCGATGTACCCGCTCGTTAATTATGCACACTTGAGCAATACAATCACAGCGTTTGATAAATCTTATTGTTGTGAATTTCCTCGAGTGAATACCGTTCAAGAGAAGGAACAATTGGATACAAAGGATTTCCGTGTTCTGGCAAGAACCGTGCAGAACACCCTGCAGAAAAAAAAACCTCTCTGCGGCTAGGGTTTCTTATTATTGTGCTGCTTTGATGGATACACATACACATCATAATTCAACTCTACTCCCTCTATTTATAATAGAGTCATATAGGTAGAACCTCTTATAGATAAACCTAGATATAGATAAGACCTACATTATCTAGAACCTATTATAGATAAAACCATTTATAATAAACCACCTATATATAAAACCATATATAGATAAAACTTGATATAGATAAATTGACTTGGGAACCAATCCAATTTATCTATCTACCTAGGATGATTAATTGTCTCCTACAACACTTACAATACGTTATCAAGCACGAGTATTCTTCAGATCCAACTGAGTAAGCCAACAGATACAAGGTAGAACAGTCAAAATCTACCGATTTGCTTAATTTTTTTGTAAAGAAACCGATTATAAGAAGTATGCTCTATAATTGCCCTTAATTAAGGGATCTTCCCCAACAGAAACTCGTAAAGCTTGAATCTTCTTCTGAAAATCAAAGTTTTCAACTCGTAGAACACAAATCACCATTTATTTGATTCGGTTATGTTCTACGAAATAGTAGCAAGTAAGAAGGAAAATATTCATACAAGATATGAGACATAAACCCGATATTTTATTAGATCCAAACGGATTACAACCAAATCGGTCCAAACTTGAAAACTAATACAAGTTTTAAACTACAAAACCGATTTCTTCTTACCTCTCCGTCGGATCTTCACCAAAATCACCGGAGATGATTTCTTCTTAGAGCCCAATAACCCTCAACTAAAATAGCAGAAATAATATAATCGCATAGATTATTACCATGCTAATAAGTATATCGAGATCGAATCGGTCGAAAGAGTTCATGGTGGTTTGTAGGAGGTCGGAGGAGATGAGGTTGATGATGATGAATATGAGATAAGTGTAAAAGTAAAGGACTTATGGTAATTTAAAGAAGAAAATGTTTGTAGAGAGATGGGATGTTAATAAAATGAAAGGAGTGGTGGTAATTTAAAGAAAAAAAGTGAGAAGGGAAATATGAGGATGAGGTAGACAAAAGTAGAAGATGTAAAATTTTGAAGATGTTTGTCCACCCATAATTACCTCTTGAACTTGAAAATCCACACTTGATATACTCTTGTTCTTTACTTCTTTGATGATCTTCAAATATCTTATACTTGCAAAGATGAAAATTTCTCACTGAAAATGTTTTTGAGGCTTTCGGTTTTTTACGAGCTTCACAAAGAGAGTTTTTTTCTTCTTCTACTTTGAATGAGGAAAGAACTGATTTTTTAAGAGAAGGGGAACCGGTTGATATATATCTCCTTTACATGGAATACGTGTTGTTTTCAATCTACTACACGCAAGTACCAGTAAGTTTTGATGAAAGAGGACATGCCAACACTATTCTTCTATCATGTAGATTGAAGTGACCTATACATCTATATTTACTTAAACACGATAAAGGAAAAAAAAATCAATTGCATGCTATATAAGACTACCTAGGCACTAGCTAATTCAACCTCCATCTCACATACGTCATTACTTAAAGGTTGAAATATGCTAGTACAGTACATGCATAGATTAATTAAACTAAATCAAAGGTATTATGTATGTAGTACGTATTTATGTTTATATTTTACTGAGTATTGTCTATATATACATATGTATATATGAAAATTTGATATTTATGTCATTTTAATTAACCATAAATTTAATTTATATGATGATTATTTATGTCAATATTAATTCATATGATTTTATTTGTAAAAAAAATGCTAATGGGGAAGAATGCGTCTCACGCGCTCTGTCCATCCTCTTCCTCATACCAAACCTTGCCCCAAAAAAATCTCCCTCTGAAAGAACCCTAGAATAAAAAATTATGCCCCCAAAATTCATTCTTATTATTAAATCTTTTCTGAAAATGCCTCTTCCTTGGCTAAAAGTAACAAAATCAATGCCTTCAAAGCCTTTGCTCCTGAAAATATTTTCCAAGCAACTGCCTTTCTCCTCTGGTGTGAGTTCTTGTTGACTATTTCGGTATTGGGGCTTCAATCTATTTCCTCGAGATCCTGCTGTCGGGGTCGAGTTCTTCAGGGAGGATCTCTTCAATGGGGTTAGTGTTTTGGTTGGGATGCTCGGCCCCCTCCATGTCCACTTCTGAGATGTCCGACGATTTATTTTCCCATTCACCGCGGTGATGTTACAAACCGCTATGAGCAGATTTGGTCGGTTCTGGCTCTTCGCCGGAGTGCTTTCGCTTCTGGTCGGGACGGTCGGGGTGATCAGTGCTTCTTCTCCGGCCATCCCCTCTCTCTTCTACACATCTATAAGAGCAAAGGGGTTGGATTCCTAGTAATCCATCTCACTATGCCATCATCTTCTCT
This sequence comes from Persicaria tinctoria, assembly GCA_037127255.1. NCBI lineage: Eukaryota > Viridiplantae > Streptophyta > Magnoliopsida > Caryophyllales > Polygonaceae > Persicaria > Persicaria tinctoria. The sequence goes on along the minus strand of JBANSL010000004.1, from coordinate 20,757,488 downwards.
CTTATCTTGTTTATCACAAAATCTCTCTGATAATCTCTTTTCTATGTCTAATTCGCTCATGGAATCCACATTCAAGCACAAAAGGAATAAACCCATGGGGGACGATTCTTTCGTTCCCCTTTTGAATACCCCCCGAAAGGGCCAAAATCAGGACCTTAGTGGAGAAATCCCTTCTACGACGGAAGTCCCAAAGGCTAAATTCACTAGAGGAAACAAAATGGTGAAGCTTTATCTGTGTATTGAGACGTTCCAAGGTCGAAAATGGTACCTTCTCTTTCTCTCCTCTGATCTAAACTGAATTTGTGCAAAAAACCTCACCCTTGGGATGAACAAAACCATAGAGGGACCTTGTGTCCTGCTACTACCTACATCCCGAAAGGGCCCTTAAAACCTTGTGTTGATTCTTTCACCCGACGGGATTTTGTTCCCTTCGTTTCATGTTGGAATCTCTCTAACAACTACAGCTGATTTATGCAGCTTGAACAAAACCGTGTTAGGGGATCATGCCCCTTCACCCTCCACATCCCGAAAGGGTTCTCAAAACGTGTTGAAGACCAAGTTTATTTGTTTAGCATTTATAGCTAACATGTCCTGTTGTTCTCATCTTTTGCTAAAATCTTTAATGGAAAACACGCTGAATAACATGTCCTCGTCAGCCTTTTCCTCCCGAAAGAGTCCTGATCAAACTACGATTAAGGTGGTCTCCCTAGCATCCATTCTTGTTTTATAGAACTCTATGTTGGATACTGCATCCCAGGTAACATTATGTTTGTTGGCTATATTCTATTACTTGAAAACCCTATTCAAGAAACTGATAACCTATTCGGGTTTGGATGATCATTGCTTTGTAAAACTCTCTCCGGTTATTTTGAGTTACTATGGAATTTTCGTCTTCCCTCATAACCCTCATGATGTTAAATTGGATTTGTATGAATCGGATTCACCAAAAACATTTTATTACCTGGATGCTGATGAAGCTACTCTTGGTGTAGACTCAATGTTCAATGAGTCTCCCAATCAATGGAAAAGCTTCCTCGCCCCTTCTGCCGCTCCTTGCACTCTACATTCGGGTTTTTGTAAGTTTGAGCAACAAGTGGTGGGGCTGCTTTTAAGAACTGAATCAAGCAACCGTTCTGAAATCTTTGGTGAATTGGCTTCATCCAATCTGATAGGTTTCAATCCTTATCATTTTTGGGGGGATCGCTTTGTGTCTCTTGTCAAACTTTTATGTGTAATCTTTGTATCTAAATGGCGTTGGTCTAAATACACATCACTTGAGAGTAGCAATCAATCTCAACATTGCATTTTGAAGAAACAATGGTTTACCTTTGCCTGTGAATATTGGTTGGTTAGTTGTTTGCTTATAAAATCCTTATTATCATCTCATGGGTACTTATGTTGTTATGTAACGAATTTTGGTATGAGGGATACAATTTTGATGCATAAAATGTAGTATAAGAGATCATATGTTTGTGTACAAGTGCTTTTCATGTTCTACATCTCTGATTGGACTAGTTCTCGAGTTAAATTTTTCTGTGCATCATTGATAGCTAACACGTCCTTTTGCTCTCATCTTGGTGTTGACTTTGTGCTCACTGAGTCTCCCAATCTATGTAAAAGCTTATTTGCCCCTTTTGCTGCTCCTTGCACTGGGTGGCGAGGATGTTATTAAAAACTGGATCAAATAACTGCTGTGAAATCTTTGGTGAATTCAGCAGGGCATCGTCCATTCTGATGGGTATGAGTCCTGATTTCTGTTGGAGGGGTCATTTCATACTCTTTGTCAAACTCTTTTGTATACTCTATGTATCTAAACTTTTAGGATTTGAACACACATCTCTTGAGAGAAGCAATCAATCTCAACATTGCTTGAGGAAGGAAAAATGGTTGCTCTGCGTGGAGTCAGCAAGCGTGGGAAAAATGGTATGTGAAATCCAATAAGCTTTTCTTGCTTGTTAGTCTTCTAGGAAACTTGTAGTGATATGTAAGTGTTTGTGTGCAAGAATTGGATCCTCTACACATAGGTCGGTCGGGCAAATTAAGGTACTTAGTACCATGAACCTTTGTATTATATATGCATCTAGTTATCTAAATTCCTAGGTTTGTCAATTATGGTTGCTTCAATATCCATTGCCAGCAGTAGCCCCTAAACTTGAGGTTTATGGTAGATACTCATCAATCACACACTTTGAGAGTATGATAACTATGTATCTAATCCTCTGCAACACATTAAGTAGGGACAAATCCTCTCCATTTAACTTTGCATATGAGAAGCTATCCGTAAAGAAACCTCCTGTTGATAGGGTGTGGCCAATCAACCTTTGGATAAGCCCAAAACAAATAAATAAACACTCTAAGAACAACCCCAACAATAGACCTCAAGCTAGAGACACCTTGAGAGAGACTCTTAACAATAAAATTATCTATGGTAAATCCTATCCTCCGATCTCGGGCTAGACCCGACCCATCTAAAGCAGCCATCCGAACCTAGTAAACTAGCCCATCAACAAACCATCCGACTACACCATTGGGGGATTCTCTTTAGCCGAGCATCCCACTTACGCAAGCCCATTACCAATGACACTCACTTGATCAACATAAACAATAATACTTGTGAATTACCCCCCCCCCCTCTTCAACCAACAAACTACCATTAATAATAATCAAAACCCCTCTTGTTTTTCGCTAAATGTTTATACTGTAAAACATTTCCTTTGGAATTATACATTTCCTCCTTAATCCCAGAAGCAAGAAATAGTGGGAAAATACAACACCATTAGAAAAATTCGAAAGAAAAACACACAAAAGTCATATACTAAAAAGAAAAGAACAAACATTAAAAGAGTAACAAATGGGTATGGGAGCGATCACATGAAGCTCGACCATACAACAAAGAGGAAGTCATGATTATAAGATATTGGAATTGTAGGGGAATTTGGGAAAAACACTCTCTGATCAAACATCAAGGGGGTGGTGCACCTTAGACCATATACAAATGCTTATTCTAGCGAAAACTAAGACGGAAATAGAACCAAAAGTTCTCTATGGAAAAAAGCAGGATTTACAAATATGTGTTGGTCCCCGGCCTCCGTGTTGCTATGGAATGAAAAATCCCTAGTGGACGTGGTTATCTAGGTTATTAGTCATCTTCCGAGAATAATAGGAATCAAATATGAAAACGTAAAGGAAAACTTTTCATGTCTTATATTCTTTGTATACCCCCCCCCCCCCCCCCCAATCCCGCAGAAAAAGAGGAGTTTTGGAGAACTCTATACAACCTAATTATCCAAAGTAATCTCCCCTTCCTCATGATGGGATATTTAAATGAAATAAGTCAAACATCGGATCAATATGGCGGAGCAGAAACCTCACCCGGACGATTCCAGCGTTTGCTGGAATTTAAAGATATGTGCTCTTTGGTCGAGATCCCCTCCATTGGTAACCCATTACATGGAGAAAGAAACAAGGAGGCCCAGATAACATTTGGGAAAAACTAGATAGGGTATTAGTTCGTCATGAAATTCTCGATATGTTCCCAGAACTAGTGACAAAAATGGGGCGTTTTCAAAGTCCGATCATTGCCCCATCACAATTACTTTCTCCAAAGACACTAACTTCAAACCACCCCCATTTAAATTCGAAAACATATGGCTACAGAGAAAAGAGTTTCGACATATAGTGAAACAAGCGTGGAGAGCTTCATGCGCGGACTCAGTAATGTTCCGAATCATCCATAAATCAAAAATCCTGAAACAAAAAGCCAAAGTATGAAACAACAAAACTTTCTGAAATATCTTCTGCCAACTTCAAGAGGTCGAGGAGGCGTTAGTAGAACAACAATCAAACTAGATCATAACCCAAGATCAGTACAAATATACAAAAGAGCAGAATCTCCTAACAAAGAAAGAAAATCTACTCCTCTTCCATAAAACCTACTGGAACTAAAGAGCTAAATCAAAACATCTAAAGCTATCAAATACTAATTCCTCCTATTTTCATAGAGTAGCCACAGAAAGAAGAAATCGGAAAATTATTAGAGCAATTACATCTGCGAAAGGAACCCAAATCATAGGCGATGAAAATATTAAAAAGGAAATACAAAAAGATTTTGAAAAATGATTCACCAAGGACCAGTCTTACACGAACACCCAACTAGAAGAGTATCTCTCGGCTATTAACCCAAGTATAACAAAAGAGGAGAACATGCTACTTATTCAACAACCTACGAATAGGGAAGTAAAAAATGCGGTGTTTTCTCTAGGAAGTAACAAATCTCCTGGACCGGATGGCATGGCGGCGGAGTTCTATAAAACATATTAGGGAATTGTGGGCACTGACATTACCAGGGCTATGAAAGCTTTCTTCCACTCAGGCAACTTGTTAAAACAAATCAACCACACATTTATCTCCCTAATACCAAAGAATGACAACCCATCTATGACCACACATTATCGACCGATCAATTTATGTTCCACGCTATACAAGATTATTTCTAAAATTATTACGGATTGGTTGAAAAGAATAATGGGAAAGCGTATCCATCCTTTTCACGGTGCTTTCGTGTCCGATAGAGCAATACAAGATAACATCCTAATAGCACATGAAATATTTCATTCCTTTCGCACTAGGAAGGGCTCCAAGGGATGGACCGCAATAAAACTCGATATGGAGAAAGCATGTGACAAAGTTGACTGGCAATACACGAAAGCAGTACTCCAGAGATTTGGTTTCCCTAAAAAAAAATTGAGATCATTATAAAGTGTGTGACTACAGTTTCATTCTCAGTACTAGTAAACAATGGACCTACTGATGTATTCAAGCCAACTGGGGGTTTGAGACAAGGGGACCCCTTTCCCCCTTTCTCTTTCTTCTTGGTGCAGAAGCTAGTCGTAGCTCGAAAACTAAAGGAAGACGCAGAATCGAACCACAATAGTGTTGGTTTTAGATTTGGCCACTCGGGACCGTGCATCCCTTTTTTAGCGTTTGTAGACGACATAATAATTTTCTCCAAAGGAAGTAATGCAGCATGTACAAAAGTTAAGGGAATAATTAAAGACTACTGCAAATTTTCAGGTCAAAAAGTTAACTATCATAAATCTTTGTTTCGAACTACACCTGGAATCATTAGATCAAGAGCAAGAGACCTAGAAGTCATTCTTAACATACCCCTAGAACAGAATCTGGAAAAGTACTTGGGTTGCCCGATCATAAATGGAAGGGTTACCAGGGAAACTTTTGGAGAAATGATTTGTAAGTCTAAACACCAGCTGAGCAAATGGAGAGCTAATGCTCTATCACAACAGGGTAGAACCACACTTATAGCTTCTAACCTGTCATGGAAACCTCTATATGCAATGCAGAGTTTCATGCTCTTAGTGGCGGTTCATAAACAATTAGATCAAGTCAACAGAACTTTCTTCTAGAAAAAGATGCTCAACACAGCCCACTCATCAGCTAGGAGAAAATCTATAAATCAAAAGTGGCAGGAGGACTAGGAATACAAAAAACTAGAGAAATGAATGAAGCACTCCAACTAAAACTCCTATGGAAAATCCTAGCAGAACCAGATAATTATTGGGTCAAAATTATACAGCACAAATACTTAAAAGAATGCCAGATTCTTTCCTATACTAGGAAAGGTAGTGCCTCGTGGCAATGGTCTAAACTAAGCCCACTGATCCGGAAGTTCAAATCAGGTCTCATCTAGTTGGTGGGGGATGGGAAATCAATCATGTTTTGGACAGATAATTGGGTAGCAACGACTCCACTTATCGATCTAATTGACGCTCAGCACAATATAAACCTAAATGATTCAGTTAGTGGTTTCATTATAGGAAAACAATGGTGGGCGGAGAAACTATGTTCTGTTTTTCCTCTCCCACTAGCAGAAGAAATTATGAAAAGCCCTCTACCGATCAACCTCTTTAGAGGCAGATTGTATTGGTGGCCAGCAAAGAAGGGATGGTTCACCAATACAAGTGCTTACAACTTAATAACATCCACATCCCACAGAGCAACAGACGAGTTTTCATGGATTTGGAAAATTGACGTTGCGCCAAAGGTCAAAAACTTTTTATGGAAGATCAAACATAAAGGACTTGCCACGGCCTGTAGCTTATCTCAAAAGGGGGTTGCGGTGACAGATACATACACTTTCTACAACCAGAGTGAGGAAGATGATATTCATCTGTTCATTGAATGCCCAATCAACAATTTTGAACAACAATTTCCGAGAGAGCTATCTTCACGAGTTGATTCTCTCATAGAGGAAAATAGAGATATGAATCAGAATCTACAAATCTTAAGCTCCTCCCTTCATATGGACATGAAATAATATATAGTAATCCGATGGTGGACTATCTGGTTTATCAGAAACCAAGCAATATTAAAAAACGTCAACACCCCCTCTGTCGAAGGAATTAAGAAGATGATCGAAGATAATATTGAAAATTGGAAACGAGAGAACAAATGGAACCCATATGATTCAAAAGAGTTACCAAAACCGAAAGAAGATAAAGGCCTAGCCAAAAAAATCAAAAATACTTACCGAGGGAGGAAGCCCCATTTGGGCAAGCACAAACTAAACTTTGACAGATCATTTATATCAAGTTCAAATAGCTCTATTGGTTACATCATTAGAGACTGGCGAGGAAATCCCTTGTGTCTGGGAGGTGACACTATTGGCGGACAATTCCCTCTCATGGTGAAAGCCCGAGCACTACGACTAGGAATAGAAAAAGCTAAGGCACTACATATTACTGATTTAATAATAGAAGGGGATTCCAAAACCATCACGGATTACATAAACAAAAAGGTTGGGTGTCCATGGGAAATAGAAATGATTATGTCCGACATACAAGCTCTTCTCAATGGAGTACCGAACGTCAGTACATCCTATATTCACCGCACTGGTAACAGGGTAGCGGATAAGGTTGCACACATTTGCTAATCGACCAAGGGGCCAGACTTATACCATCATTCAGGTCTTTTTGACCTCATCCGACAAGATGCCTTCGGATAGGTTTCTCTATCCGATTTGCTCAGCTGGATGCTATCGGACCGGGTTACCCATCCGAATTTTTACCTAATAAAAAAAATATGATTTTATTTGTAGTTAATTCAATGGCAAATCTTACAAAGATGGAATTTGATATTCTCGACTTATCGGGCCAGAGATATCTTAAATGGAGGGTTGATTCACTGTCTCACCTCCAAGCTCATGGCCTACTGAAAACTATCTTTGAAAATAATGATACTTCTCCGCAAGACAAGGCAAAGGCGATTATATTTTTGCGCCATCATGTGAATGAAAGCCTTAAGTCTGAATACTTGTTGGTGGAAGATCCTAAAGAGTTATGGGAGAACTTAAGTCAGAGATATGGGCATCAGAAGAAAGTTTTACTCCCAAAAGCCACATATGACTGGAACAACCCGAGGTTCCAGGATTTTAAGTCTGTCAGTGATTTTAATTCTGCCTTATTCAGGATCACGTCTGAGTTACGTTTATGTGGGCAGAAAATCTATGAAGAAAATATGCTCCATAAAACCTTCTCTACAACGCATGCATCAAATGTGTTGTTGCAACAACAATATAGAGAGAGGGGTTTTACAAAGTATTCTGATTTGATATCAGTATTACTTGTGGTTGAGCAAAATAATAAACTTTTGATGAAGAACCACAACCTAATTAGGCCTACTGGTGTTGCTCCATATACTGAGACAAATGCAGCACATGGAATGTTCCCATATCAATATACATCTCAGGGAGGTGGTGGCTGGAATACGACTAACCGTGGAGATGGAAATAATCACGGTAGAGGTCGAGGTTGTGGTCGTGGACGCGGTAGAAGCTTTGCTACTAATCAATGGCACAAGGCTCTCGGAGCATCCTCTTCAAAGGGGAATGATAAGCTGATGGTCCAGAAAGATCCATCGGGATCTACTCAGAAATCCAAATCTCCATGTTACAGATGTGGCATGACAGGCCACTAGGCGAAAGTATGTCGCACAACTAAACATTTGGTTGAGCTGTATCAGACATCCAAGAACAAAGGAAAGAAGGTGGAGAGTAATTTTGTCAATAACACTCCACCTGAGCCCGATCTGGACATCTCTGGTTTATTCGCAAATACTCCTGATGGAGATGGATATTTTGGACTTAGTGATACTGTGAACTATTAAATACTAGTACTTTTATTTCCATGCAGTTTACTTTGTAACATATCACAGTATGTTTATTTCCTGTAACATATCGCAATGTGTTTACTTTCTGCATTACTTTTACTGTACTTGTTATATATTATTAATGAATAAAAACGTAGTACAGTTTTGAGTATATCTTTTTTTATATTGAAGATATGAATATAAGTGAAGTTAAACCAAGTGGCAAAGATCAATGTTTGGTAGACAGTGCCACTACCCATACCATCTTCAGAAGCAGAGAATACTTCACACAATTGACATTAATTGAGGCAAGTGTCAGAAAAATATCCGGTGTGCCAAAGATGATAGAAGGCTCTAGAAGAGCTTGTATTTTGCTCCTTGAAGGGACAAAACTGATTATAAATGACGCATTATATTCAAGTAAATCTCGTAGAAACTTGTTGAGTTTCAGAGATATCCGTTTGAATGGGTTTCATATGGAAACCATGAATCAAGGTGGAAAAGAATATTTATGTATCACTGGATATATAAATGGCAAGAAGAACAACATACAAAAGCTGCTAGCTTATTCTTCTGGACTATATTATACATATATAAATCCGATAGAAGTAAATGTAACATCTGAAAAGACAGATGATGAAAGGATGTTCACATTATGGCATGACCGTTGTTGTGAGCTGAATCTGCCATGTTTTACAGTAGCTTTTATATCGATTTCTGCATACATTTCATTCATTTGGGCTAAGATAGTACAAAATCTATGTAGCTTATGTTTATTTGCAAAATTATGGAATCTACACCAGTTTCTGTTTAATTCGCAGAATTCGAGACGTTTTACAACAATTCTAAGGAAGGTCAGAAAAGCTCGGAAATCCACTACAGAAGTCCAAGGTCAAAGAAGCAGCAGAACCAGTCGAATCAAGCTGAGAGCCCAGGTTACTCGATCTCGAGTGAACCTTACTCGATCTCGATGAGCATGTCCGAGCACAGGCCTTGTCGATTAAGAGCATTGTCGAGAACCAGACCAACCCGACTCCGGAAAGCCTACTCGATCTCGATGAGATCTTGTCGAGATCGACAAAGCCTAGACGCCACACCCGGAGTCGAGAAGAGGAGCTGATCGAGAAGCCGAGGACGAAGATGTCGGGCAGAACTCTACTCGATCTCGAAGAGATCCTTGTCGAGCTCGAGTAAACCCTAACGCTAGTCCAAGTCCATGCCGAGGAGAAGCTGCTCGATCACACAAGGCCGCACAACCTACTCGATCTCGAGTACCTTTGGTCGAGATCGACGATGCCCAGGAGCCCAGATCCGAGCCTGTCGAGCAGAGTCACCCGAGAAGTCCAGTCGACGACGAATCCTAGTCGATGTCGAGTATCCCTTGTTGATGTCGAGTAGGCCAGCTTCTGGAAACGCGTCGCCGTGAGCAGTCCGAGTCGAGTTGGAGTTACTTGGGGCCAAAGGAGGTCGAGAAGGCCGAGATCTATCAAGTTCTATTTATGGAAGGGAGATCTATTAACATGAAGACATCTTACCTAGTTTAGATTTATCTTTTCCTTTTAGATTAAATTCCTTTATCACATTTATTTATCATTAAAGCTTTTAGATATAATTTTAGATATAGATAAAGATTTCTATCCTTGATTAGCAAGGAATAGAAGGCTATAAATAAAGCCCTAGGGGCTGGTTTTTCATTCATTCAATTTCAGTCAGAGACAAGTAGTTCCACAAAGAAGTTTTAGGAGTTCTAAGGTTTTTAGGGTTTTGGCATTCTGCGAAAGTTGATTGTCGGGATTGTAAAAGCTTTGAATTTAGTTTAATGCAAGTTTCTTTTTATATATCAATGTCTGCTATTGCGATGAGGCGTGAGTAGTCCACCCACTTCTGGGGCTGGGGTGAGCCCGACGGCGGCCATGTGAGGTGATGCGGTAAAGGTCAAATCTTTTTATGCAATTCATCTTCTATCCCTATGAGCATGATTCTTTTGCGAGAGTTGAAGGTGATCCTTGTTTGTGTTATTGAAACGAAAGTGATCTTAATACAACTTGGGTTAATTATGTGAAAAGGGTTAGTAACAATTAGGGTTTATGCGAAAGCCTCTATATGCCTATTTGTTAGTAACGAAAGTTACTTTGATGGAAAGCATGATATTTTATGCCTTTATGTGTCACTTTGCATGGTTATCGTTGTGGTGTTGATACCCTGGCTTTGGAAGTCTTTTATATATTGAATTTATTTCGTCGGAAATCTGAGTTTTGGGTTCGAAATTTGCAATTTAAGTTTTCTGTCTTTCCAGTCGATACAGAGGAGGAGCTCGTCGAGATCGGGTAGACCTTAGTCGATCTCGAGTACGGTTTTAGTCTAGGTCGAGTTATTGTTGTGCTTTTGTTGTCGATTTTTCAGTTTCTGTCGACTTGCTGTTGTCAATCTCGAGTAGGCTTTAGTCGAGATCGAGTGCCTCTGTCTTGCTTTGTTCTTTACTTTCTTTCGCTATTTTCTGTCTTTGCTTTTGTTTCTGTTTTGCTTTGTCTTTTCTTCTTTTATTTCTGTCTTTCTGTTGCTTGTCTGTGAGATCTGTTGCTCCATAAGAACTGCTGACGTGCTTCTTCGTGGATTCGATCCTGACAACCTTCTACTACAACGGGGGGAAGTCTTGTATTTATTTGCTGAGACAGGGAAGTCAGTCTGATCTTTATTCTATATTTATTTCATACTTGACCATCCTCCTGCAACAACAACCGTTTGGGTCATCCGGGAAATGTGATGATGCATAGAATTATTGAAAGTTCAAATGGGCATTCACTGAAGAATGTGAAAATTCTCAGATCGAATGATTTCAATTGTACTGGTTGTTCACTTGATAAATTAATAATCAGACCTTCCAAGAGTAACCTTGAGAACGAGTCTCCAGTGTTCTTAGAAAGAATACAAGGAGATATATGTGGACCAATAGTTCCACCGTGTGGACCATTTCTATATTTTATGGTGCTAATAGATGCATCAACAAGATGGTCACATGTAAGTCTCTTATCAACAAGAAATACAGCTTTTGCTAAACTCATTGCACAGATTATCCGGTTACGAGCTCAATTTTCAGATTATACAATCAAGAAAATAAGACTTGATAATGCAGGAGAATTTACATCCCAAACATTTAGTGACCACTGTATGTCAATTGGGATTGAAATTGAGCATTCAGTGGCTCATGTTCACACACAAAATGGTCTTGCTGAATCTTTGATAAAACGATTACAAATAATCGCTAGACCATTATTAATGAAGTCTAAATGGCCATCATTTGTCTGGGGACATGCTATTTTACATGCAGCGGCGTTGGTTAGGTTAAGATCGGCCGCTTATCATAAACAATCTCCATTACAACTTGTGATTGGTAAAGAGTCAAATATCTCTCATTTGAGAATTTTTGGATGTGCAGTTTCTGTACCCATTCCTCCACCACAATGTACAAAAATGGGTCCACAAAGGAGATTGGAAATTTATGTTGGTTTTGAATCTACATCGATAATTAAGTACCTTGAACCAGCAAGGGGAGATTTATTTACAGCGAGGTTTGCTGATTGTCATTTTGATGAAAATCTATTCTCAACTTTAGGGGGAGAAAAGAGCAAAGAAATTACATGGAATGCTTCATTATTATCTCATATGGATCCACGTACTAAAGTGTGTGAACAAGAAGTGGAGAAAATTATACATTTACAGAGTATAGCGAATCAATTGCCGGATTCGTTTACAGACACAAAGAAAGTGACAAAGTCACATGTGCCTGCTATAAATGCCCCTGAAAGGATTGAAATTCCTGAGAGACAAACAGTTGGGGAGAAACCTGTAATTGAGTCCACAATACAACAAAAACATGACAGGCCTTTTGGTTCTAAAGATTTGAAACCAAGAAAAAGTAGACGTCAAGAGGACATCATAAAAATTGTCCCACTGATAAATTCAGGGGGAGAAAATGCAAAAATACAAGAGGAATGTGATAGAGACACCTCAGAAAATGCGGAGGGCGCATTAGATGACAAAAGTATTCTGGATGAAGATAGAAACATTGATAATTATGAAATTTCCGTGAATTATGTTTCTACCAGAATACAATGGAATAGAAAGGATATTATCCTTGATGAGGTTTTTGCATACTCTGTTTCCACGAAAATAATCGTTGATGACAAAGTGTCGATGAATGTCGTCGCAGAAATGACTGGCCAAAATGGAAAGAGGCAATCCATGCTGAGTTAAAGTCATTAGGAAAACGTAAAGTTTTTGGTCCTGTTAAGCTTACACCAAAAGGTGTGAAGCCAGTAGGCTATAAATGAGTATTCGTAAGAAAGTGAAATGAGAAAAATGAAATAGTGAGGTACAAAGCAAGGCTTGTAGCCCAAGGTTTTTCTCAAATACCCGGATAGATTATGAGCAAACATATTCCCTAGTAGTTGATGCAACTACATTGAGATTTTTAATTAGCCTAACTATCTCATAAGGACTACATATGCAACTAATGGATGTCGTAACTGCATATTTATATGGATCACTTGATAGTGACATATACATGAAAGTCCCAGAAGGACTAAAAATGCCTCAAATGCAAAATACATAGAATAGAGAAATGTTTTCTATAAAGTTGCAAAGATCGTTATATGGTCTTAAGCAATCTGGAATAATGCGGTACAATTGATTGAGTGAATATCTTATTAAAGAAGGATACCACAATAACACTATTTGTCCGTGTGTCTTTATAAAGCAGTCCAAAAATGGTTTTGCTATTATTGCAGTGTATGTTGATGATTTGAATATTATAGGTACGCCGGATGAGTTGGAAAGCACTGTAAAATATTTGATGAAAGAATTTGAAATCAAAGACCTCGGTAGAAGCAAGTTTTGTATCGGTTTACAAATTGAACATTTAAAGGATGGAATATTTGTTCATCAAAGTACTTATACTGAGAAAATCTTCAAGAGATTTTACATGGACAAGGCACACCCATTAACATCACCTATGGTAGTTCGTTCTCTTGGCATATAGGATTATCACTTTCGACCTAGAGAAGAAGATGAAGAAATTATTGGCCCATAAATTCCTTACTTAAGTGCAATTGGTGCATTGATGTACTTGGCAAATAATACTAGACCAGATATAGCTTTTGCTATAAGCTTATTGGCAAGATACAGCTCAGCTCCAACAAGAAGACATTGGAATGGAATCAAGCATGTATTCTGATATCTACGAGGTACACATGATCTTGGTTTGTATTATTGTAATCATGCAAATGTCACTCTTGTTGGTTATGCAGATGCAGGATATCTTTCAGATCCTCACAAAGCTAGATCTCAAAATGGTTATGTTTTCACCTATGAAGATACGACAATCTCTTGGAAGTAAAAAAAGCAGACTCTTACCGCTACATCCTCAAATCACGCTGAATTAATCGCTCTATATGAAGCAGACAGAGAGTGTGTTTGGATGAGATCCATAGTTAGTTATATACAAGGAGAATGCAGATTGAGGTCAATCGCTGGAAGCCCAACCATTATTTATGAAGGAAGGATGCATCACTCAAGCGAAGGAAGGATACATCAAAGGCGATCGGACAAAGCACATTTAACCGAAGCTCTTCTCAACCCATGATCTAGAGAAAGAAGGCATAGTGAATATGCAACAAATCCGATCGAGTGATAATCATGATGATCTATTCACAAAGTCACTACCCCCAAACAGGTTTAAAGAACTTGTGTACAAAATCGGGATGTGTTGACTCCCAGAGGCACGATAAATTGAGGGGGATAAAATAGTACACACTGCACTCTTTTTCCTTTGACTCGGGTTTTTATCCCACAGGGTTTTTCCTAACAAGGTTTTTAATGAGGCAGTACAGTATTCCAAAAGCGTACAAAGCAAGCTATACTCTTTTTCCTAAGCTTTGGCTTTTTCCCCTCTGGGTTTTCCTTAGCCAAGTTTTATTGAGGCGACAGTATTATTTACTCCCGGCTCTAAAGGTGAATATTCAAGGGGGGTGTTGTGATATTGATGAATTATTCACCTCCTACTATTGTACGCTTACTATACCCGCTGCGGCTCCTTTGTATTACGGCCCTTACGACCTTCTATTAGTTTTGATCATATTAGGCCACTCTTACCTATAAAAGACGATGTACCCGCTCGTTAATTATGAACACTTGAGCAATACAATTAATACAATAAGAGTGTTTGATAAATCTTACAATAGTTGTCCATTTTTTTGCATAATCAAGTATTTGTTCATTTGTGACAAAATTAATTATTTGTTCATTTTTTTCATAATTAAGTAAATTTTCACTTTTTTTATAATTAAGTATGTGTTTATTTTTGACAAAATTATACTAACTCTATTTTTGGTACGCAAGACAAAAAATATAATGACGACTTCTCTCTCCAAAGTGGATCCCATCGAGTTATCACCAATCCATCCAATCGAAGAGTATTTCGATTATTTTGGGAGATTCGTCATCAGATCGAAGAGGATTTGTCATCGAGCAATAAAATTGAAGAGGGTTTTGATTGGTTTGGAAAATTTTGTCATCATGTCGAAACAAATTTTAGGGTTTTGGTTGGTTTTGGAAGCATGGGAGATAATTCATCATCAAATCGAAGATGATTTGTCATTTAACAATCAGATTGAAGAGGATTTCGATTGGTTGAGGATGATTCAACAACAAGCTTCTCGGATTGAAGAAATTCATCATAATTGTCATCTTATATCTTGTTCCATGTGATTATTGACTCTTTTTGTTCCATATGTAATCGGTGACATTGAATCATCTTGTTGAATAGGTTGAAATTTGAATACACTAGAACTTGTTATCAGATTGGTGACATATATCACTTCTGATGATTGTCATCATTGGAAATTTTATGTAATGTGTAACCGGTTATATATAGCGTGCATAAACAATAACTTGGTATGGCATTTTTCCATGAGATTAATGACATATATCACTTCTTATGACAACCATTATTGGAAATTTTATGTTATGTGTAATTAGTGACATATGTTAATGCATATGTATAATTCATGACATATATTTTGAATAAATTGGAACATTGTATGAAATTGGTGATATATATCACTTTTGATGACTTTCGTCATTGGAAACATTATGTATCATGTAGTTGGTGACATATATTAATGTATTTGTGTACCACACATAATTGGTGATGTTGAATTAATACTCTGGTTGAAAAACTTGAATACACTAGATTGGTAACATCACTTTTTGATGACTTTCATCATTGGAAAATTGATGTTATGTGAAATTAGTGACATATATTAATACATATGTATAAATAGTGATACATAGCTTGAATAAACTAGAACTGGTATGAGATTTTTTCATTAGCTTGCGCTCCGGTGAAAACCAAAATTGCGGTAAAAACCTGTGAGGGCCAGCTTTTTAGCCCGGTTATTGATCGGTCTAAAACCAACACCCCGCAAGCGTACGGTGTCAATTGTAGTAATCGAGTGTCGAATCTCAGGGACAGTGTGAATACCAATTGCAGAACCTCAACTAGTTTACTAAGCCAAATAACAGAAGTGGTTTTTGAAGGAATAAAGAAATAAGAAGAAGAAATAAAACAAATTGCAAGTTTTTATGAATATATGATGCGAAACATTCCAGAGTCAGGGTTCACCACAACAATGCATCTTCGATAGACTATATAATTTTCATGCCTGAACAAATTAAAAAGAGATATTTGAAGGTAAACTATCTAAATTCATTATCACTCAGCCTACGCATCTCGCAATAACTATCTTCATTTCAATTAATTACCACTCAGCTTGCGCATGTTGCAGATTAATCAATCAAATTGGACTCATTAAGCTTTTAGACCCTAGCGAGCAAATCGATCAAACAATCGCAGGCGCGATCCGCATAATCAATTCAAACTTAGGTTGTCTATGATAGTTTATTATCCTCAAGAGAATTAAATAGATTGCTCATAAACAATTCTCAAGTTCAATCCATGTTTTCCAATAAATTAACAACTTTATCTATATATCCAATCTCAATTTGCAGTTGGCGCATGTTGAACATCAAAAGGATTCTAATCAATCATAGAATTGATCGGATTAAGCACTCATGGATCAAATCAAACAAACAATAGAATTCATTCAGGCAATCATCACGCACATGTCTATCTCAGCATCGTGGGGATCACCCCAACCCCAGAAGAAGAAAACTAGCCAGACATGGATTCAGACACAATCAAAGAACTCATGATGAAAGAATATAAGAATAGATTAACAAAACGTATTCTTAAATCCAGCAAAACAAACCTTCAAGAGGAAATCTCTCAAAGAGCCTAAAACTCTCAATGTCTGCAACTAGCGTTTCTGACGTGAAAATTGGATGATCTCTAATCTAACTCTAATTCTCTATATATAGTTCTAAAAAAGATATGAAAATAATCCTAAAATAATAATAAAATATTCCAAAAAGTCGTCCAACAATAGATAAAAGCTGATAAAAAATCCCGAAGTAGTAACGCGGAAAGGAAAGTATCGAGTCGATACTTGAGAGTATCGAGTCGATATGTAGCTACTGTAAAGCAATCTGGCTCGGAATGTGAAGGTATCGAGTCGATATGTGAAAGTTCCGGGTCGATACTTTGACTCAGCGTCAGCTTCTTGGCTCGATTCCTCCATTTTGTAGGCCGAATTTGCAAAAGTGCTCAACATGAACGTCTCGATCCGAATTTTGTGGAGCTCAAACGACTCATTTTACTGAGATGTTGCCAAGCAGGAATTGTCCGAAATATGTCGGTTCGACAATGGGCTCTTCTTAGTTTGATTTCTAGCACTTGAGACCGCTATGCAAGGCTCTCTCGGCGTCCATGAACATGTCAAACTTGGATTCAATGAATTTTATTCCATCGTGATTCCAAATTTGCATCGAACAAGCTCTAAATCACCTGAAAACAAATAAAGACACGAGTGTAGACATCTATTCTAGAAACTAAACTAAAACCTATATAAAAGACATGCAAAACATATAAAATAACTTTAAAACGACTATAAACTGTTTCCTATAACACGTGGAATATGATGATATCAAAATACCCCATACTTAGACATTGCTTGTCCCCAAGCAAGACTAGTCAATTGCAACCACAAGTGGAAGAAAGAATGTTTGCCTCAACTTATTCAAGCCCTTTCGATAATAATAATGCAATCAAAATCTCAAGACAAGTGTCATGATAGCATGTTTCCTCATTACCGAAGACAAAACAATCAAAAGTCCTAAACCTCACACGGATATTTTATGTGGATCACTCTCACTCAATTGTGTTTAAAGGAATGAAATTTACGCTCGATCTCAACAATTGCGCTTATCTATACCATACGCATGCCCAGCGTTCTACATCTCCACCGCTTGAGATCATGCACACAACAAAAATCATGAGGACTTTTATAAGGGTTGTAATGGGGCTAAGATAAAAGAAAATATGATATGGAAATATTTAGGCTATGTGGTGCAAACATCCGGGAAAAAGACATGCCAAAGAGCAACCAGTAAAACACCAATGCCAGCAACTTAACATACCAAACCAAATCACACCCAACTCCATCACAAATAATGCATTCTCAATTAAGCACTTCAGACTTCAATCAACCATTTTCTTTCTTTTTTTTCTTTGTTTTTCACTCTTTTCTTACCTCTCTAGCTTCAACACCGTTTTACGCGAATACAAACATTTGTGATGAATGCACCCGGTTACTAAGTGTCTCAGCCACCTCACCTGTATATTTTCCTCCTTGTGTGAATTTTATCCTCCACAAGCAGGATCGGTTACTAACCGTATTTTTTTTCTTGACTTTTGCCCAGGAGTGAATTTTATCCTCCTCCTGTCCCAAGGAAATTCTGCAACATCGCTTAAATCATTCAAAGCAGAATATATTAAACACTTGACACCAATGATCTCCACCCCATACTTGACTTTTTGCCACTTCATCATCACAACCATTCAATAAAATCAGACCAATTTCCCGGATAGGTAAAAAGGCTAAAATAATGTGGCTTGGATAATTTTGTGGAGCTTCTAAAGAATAGGTTATAGGCTCAAAGGGGTTTCAAGCATAGAGATCATGTAAAAGATAGGTAAAGAGAGGGGAAAATGGCTAACAAAATCAATGCCTCAATCATTTTAATGTCATGTACACAAATTATATAATGCAGCGTCAAATAAGAGTCTAAAGCAAGTTCTGAAGATAGCAACAAAAGTGAGTGTCACACATGAAAAAGAATGAGAGGACCCATATAAATGTTAGTCATTTAGGCTCAAATCTCACAAGGTCTTTATTTAGGGGCTAAATCATGCTTGTCTTAACAAATAACTCCATGCTAGGCAATTTATCAAACGATAATGACATAAATATAAGGCGAATGATAGCATCGTAGGCAAAAATCACATCATTGTGGTATTTATGAAATTTTTGGGATATAATCAATCAGTAAAACACTTCCATAGACTCCAAATAAAAGACTCAAACTAAAAAAGACATGAGACAAAGATGCAATTTTTATTTTACTATTTTATTTTATGACATTTTCTATTTATTTATTTTTTTGAATTTTTCTAATTTTTCATATGCAAAACATAAAAATAAAAGGAATTAATATGACTATATCCCATACTTAAATCCTACATTGTCCCCAATGTAGAACTCAACCAAGAGGTACTACCCTAACTATATGCAAATGAATAAAATAAAATAAAATAAAGAAAAAAAATATATAGAAAACTAACCTTGGGTTGCCTCCCAAGTAGCGCTTCTTTATTGGTCTTTAGATTGACCATTCAACACTTCCGAAAACGTTTGAACCTCCCAGGGTGAATGGTCCATGGTTCTCTCCATCCATATCTAGCAAAGTCCTTTTCGAGCAACAAAACATAGATCGTTCAATGCACTTGCTCTCAAAGTATGTGATCTTGTTTCTTTTATTGACTCTTGTTCCCTTGTTGCCTCCATCAGTACCAACATCTTCAAACAATTGGATTCCCTCCTAGGGTTTTGGCGCGATGGTATGTCAGGTAGACGCACAATCACATGTACTTCTTGCAACTTGGAACAATGTGGTGCATCAGTGAAGATTTCTGTCTATGGGTCATCCATGTGTCACTTTGCAAGCATCCCTGTAAATTCCCCAAATTGTTGTTCCTTGTGTTCTTGCATCACCACTGGAGAGATGGGCAAGGGTGATGGATAATTTGTATTATCCGCTGATGGGTAGTCGTGATGTTCCGCGAATGAATAATCTTTATGAACAACCATTTCAGGCTCTTCTTTTGTGGACTCCTTTGTTGTAAGCGCATCAACCCTTGAAAGATAGCGCTCCATTATTGAATCCCATACTTGAGAGTCAACGAGTTCCTCATCCTCCTCAGGCTTTTCAAATTCAGGTTCTTGCAGGTCATCTACATGATTTTCCATCTCAACTGATGTGTCAATGTAATCGTAAGAACCACTAACCTCTTCCTGGCTACTGGGAGCCTCTAGTAATGCCTGAAAACCCGTAGATAGTTGAGCTATTTGAGACTCAAGCATATCAAACCTTGCCTTTCTTGCACTTTGGAGCGCGAGGATTTGCTTGCACATTTGCTCTGCATTTTTCTTTGACTCACAATCATGTTGAACATGCCCATAAATCTTGCAAAACTCACAAAATGGCTCACATGCTATCTGATAAGTATTTTGGTTGGTCAAACACAATCAAAATACTTATCAGACAAACATGGATTTAGACACAATCAAAGAACTCATGATGAAAGAATATAAGAATAAATTAACAAAACGTATTCTTAAATCCAGCAAAACAAACCTTCAAGAGGAAATCTCTGAAAGAGCCTAAAACTCTCAATGTCTGCAACTAGAGTTTCTGACGTGAAAATTGGATGATCTCTAATCTAACCCTAATTCTCTATATATAGTTCTAAAAAAGATATGAAAATAATCCTAAAATAATAATAAAATATTCCAAAAAGTCGTCCAACAATAGATAAAACCTGATAAAAAATCCCAAAGTAGTAACGCGGAAAGGAAAGTATCGAGTCAATACTTAAGCGTATTGAGTCGATATGTAGCTATTGTAAAGCAATCTGGCTCGGAATGTGAAGGTATCAAGTCGATATGTGAAAGTTCCGGATCGATACTTTGACTCAGGGTCAGCTTCTTGGCTCAATTCCTCCATTTTGTAGGCCGAATTTGCAAAAGTGCTTTACATGAAAGTTGTAGGTATTTGAATCAGCTTTCCAACAAGCTATAGAACGTCTCGATCCGAATTTTGTGTAGCTCAAACGACTCATTTTACTGAGACGTCGCCAACCAGGAATTGTCCGAAATATGTTGGTTCGACAATGGACTCTTCTTAGCTTGATTTCTAGCAATTGAGACCGCTATGCAAGGCTCTTTCGGCGTCCATGAACATGTCAAACTTGGATTCAATGAATCTTATTCCATCATGATTCCAAATTTGCATCGAACAAGCTCTAAATCACCTGAAAACAAATAAAGACACGAGTGTAGACATCTATTCTAGAAACTAAACCATAACCTATATAAAAGACATGCAAAACATATAAAATAACTTTAAAACGACTATAAATTGTTTTCTATAACACGTGGAATATGATGATATCAATTATGAATAGAACCGATCTATAAAGTCACAAATTTTAGCTCGATCTGAATAAAGCCAAGCTATAAAGTCACTATATAATTTTAAAACATGAGTTTTTTAGCACGATTTTTGGGCTTCACTGAACTATAAAGTCATATGTTATTTTAAAACTGGATTTTTTAGCACATTTTTTTGGTTGAATCGAGTTGTAAAGTCACTATGTAATTGAGGTTTTTAGCACAAGTTTCAAATAAATCAAGCTATAAAGTAGTCCTCACGGTTTTTATCACAATTTGAGGTTTTCACCGAAGTCAATCCCTATACATATAATTTGTGATGAATGTCATTATTGAAAACTTTATGTTATGTATAATTGGTGAAATATATTACTACACATATATAATTAATGATATATTAGTTTGAAAAAATTAGAATTTGGTATTGAATTCATAATATATATCACTTCTCATGATTGTCATTATTGGTGATATATATATTGGATATTTTATGTAATAAGTAATTGGACATATATTAATTTATTTTTATTCCATATATACTTTGTCATATTAAATACTCTTGTTGAATAACTTGAATGTATAAGAACTTTGCATGTATTGGTGAGAAATATCTTTTTTGATGACTATCATTATTGAAAAATTTATGCAATGTGCGATTTGTGACATATAATAATATCTATTTTCATGTACTTTTTATGACATTAATTAAACCCGATGAAAGTATAACATAATGATTTCATTTTTCAAGAGACTATGCATTCAATTTTCAAGGACATACTAGTAGAAAAATGTGAATATTGCATGCTACATAAGAGGTCAGATGTGGGAAATCCGGGATCTAATATGCCTCCAAGCTTTTATCTTTTTTTTTATCTTGTTAAATACACCGCAAATGATAATTAAGGATTTGTACATCGTTATTAGCGTGCATGCACGTCGTTATTAACGTGTAAATTTGGTGGGTGGGAAAAAATGCATGTCGGCATGCACGTTGAAAGAAACGTGCAAGAGTGCACGTCATTAACAACGTTCAAGAGTGCACGTAGGGATGGAAATCATCCACGGACACCCGCTCCACCCGACCCGAAAAAATGGATGAAACCCCGATTTAAATGGATAAATAAATGGGTGGTGGACTAATAGATGATGGATCGGATCGGATTCGCGTGAAGGGGTCTCCGATCTACCACCCGATCCGCCTACCCGATCCATCTCACCCGAATATATTTAGTATTTATTTTTATTATATTTTTTTTTCCTTATCGTTTTTTACCGCATTATCTTTTTTCCTTAATTATATTTATATTTTCCCTTATATATCTTTTTTTTTTTTTGGTGAAAAGGAGAGACGGCGCTCTCCGCGCATCTAGCCGCGCTTTTATTGCAAACGAAAAGAGCTAAGTGTTCAGCAAGCAGGGGATAGCTCGGCCCCTAACATCATCCAGCAAGAAATCTAAAACACCCTCGGGAGGGTCAAACAATACAATCAAACCAATGACATAAAGAAAAGCTAGACTCGCTAGGTGATCCGCAACGCGATTCGCTTCGCGGAACACATGTCAAAACTGGACGTCCCAGTTTCTACTCAAATAGCCATGACATTTAGATGTCAGGCTCGCAAGCGGATGGCAGCATGGGGTCCCCTTTTCAAGGAGTGACACTACAGTACATGAATCTGTTTCCAGAATTACACGTCTATAGCCTCCCTCCCAGGCAAGCTTGAGCCCTTGTAAGACACCCCAAAGTTCAGCTTTAGGTACCGTACAATTGCCCAAGTTCATAAGAAACCCACGTTGCCACTCGCATGCACTATCTCTTATAGCCCCTGACGCGGTAGCGTGCCCATCTCCCCGAACCACACCATCCGTGTTGATCTTCACCCATCCTTCATTCGGCTTTCCCCAGGCTATCTTTACCTCTTTTCTACTGTTGCTTTCTTTAAGGTTCAGCTGTTTGCTCCAGCTCTCTCTATAGCTCTCCATTAGACTGATGACAAAATTCTTTTTGCTACCCTTCCACCCTTTGTTGTTGAATATTTTGTCATTTCTCCATTTCCATAACCACCACATGGTACCTGCAAAAAGATCCCTCCACAACAGTTTATTATTAAAACCAGAAGGGCTAGTGATATTACCTCTAATCCACGTAGCAAACGGCGTCCCATAGAAGTCCCTCATGTAGCGTTGAACACCTAACTCTTCCCAGAGGTTCTTCGCTTCTTTACAGTCCCTGAAGAGGTGAATCATTGTTTCATCTTGTTCGTCACAAATCGAGCACATAGCGGTGGTAGCCATGTGCCTCCTAAGTCTCTCAACGTTAGTGAGCACCGCTCCCTGGACGCACCTCCACACGAACATCCGAGCTCTTTCTTGCACATTAAGCCTCCATATAATCTTATACATACCTTGGTCCATGGACGCCACATTACGGTTACCATGGATCACATCGTAGGCCGACTTCACCAAGTACTCTCCCGACTCTGAGAAGGCCCAACAGACCTCATCTTCAACCTCCTCCTTGTTGACATCCCAAGCAGACAGTTGCAACAAAGTTTCTTTCGGAAGAAAATCCGCCAATAACTCCCAGTTCCAGTGTTCAGAATTAGTCCAGTATTCTGCAACTGATTTCTGTTGTTCACTCGATTGAATCTCCCTGTTAGTAACCTAGATGAGTGGCTTATCCGTGGCCCATGTGTCTAACCAGAATTGAACACTCTTCCCATTACCGATCGCCCACCTAAGCCTCTGCCTCACCACCTCATCAGCCGCAGCCTTGATGCTCTTCCAGATGTGCGAATTCCCTGTCATTCTCCCTCTCGATTCTCTCATATATTTGCATCGAAACACGTCGACCCAAAGCGCCTTATCATCTGTGAGAAAATGCCAGGCAAGCTTCCCCACCAGGGCTAAATTCATGTTGTTCAGGCACTGTATGGCAAGACCCCCGATGGCTTTCGGCTTGCATAACTTAGTCCATGCAACCATATGCATCTTTTGTGAGGATTCGGTGTCACCCCAGAGGAACTTACAACAGGCCTTTTCGATATCACTTATAATCCCCTTAGGCAGGATCATAGCTCCCATAGAATAGAGCGGTATGGAAGTCAGCACCGATCTCGTGAGTGTAGTCCTTCCGACAAGGCTAAGAGTTCTCCCCTTCCATCCCGCAAGTTTAGCATTGATCTTCTTAAGCAGTGGATTAAAATCATCTTTAGAAATTCTTTTGTGAAGGACAGACATACCAAGATAATTCCCAAGGTTATTGGTCACAGTGATACCGCTAGTGGCTCTCAACTTCTCCTTCAAATCGGTACCGACATTAGCAGAAGTGAAAATCCTGGACTTCTCTCTACTAATCTGCTGACCAGACGCTTTACAGAACATGTCGAGAGCCATCATAATAATCTTCATCTGATTCTCAGAAGCTTCAGCACATAGGATAATATCGTCCGCGAAGAACATGTGAGAGATTGGAGGACCCCCACAAGAGAGCCTAATAGGTTTCCACTCTCCCATGTCCACGGCCTGATTGATTATATGGCTAAGCCGTTCGATGCATAAAACGAATAGATACGGAGAGATCGGGTCACCTTGACGCACACCTCTTTCCGGCGTGAACCTCTTTGAGACCTCGCCATTCCAGAGAATTTGCATCTTGGTAGATCTCACACACTCGGCAATCCAAACAATCTAGTTCGACGGAAATCCGGCCTCTTTGAGCATATCCTCTATAAAATCCCATATGAGTCTGTCATACGTTTTTTCAAGATCTAACTTCAGAAGCATCCATTTCTTCCCATTTCTTTTTCTCCTCATGGAGTGGACAATCTCTTGGACAAGCACGATGTTGTCTTGGATCCATCTCCCCGGAATGAAGCTTCCTTGAGTAGGTCCGATTAAGTGTCCCATCACTTTCTGCATTCTCATGACGAGCATCTTAGATATAATCTTGTACATCACATTGCAGAGGGCGATCGGTCTGAACTGCTTGATGTTTTCCGGTTTTCCAACCTTAGCGAGTAGCACAATCAGAGCTTCATGAACCTCCTCCGAGACAGAACTACCAACGATCCCCCAACATTTCTGATAAAACACCGGTTGGAACCCATCAATTCCCGGCGCCTTGAAAGGACCCATATCCGTCAGCGCCTTCAAGGTATCTTCTCTCGTGAACGGTTTGTTCAGCTCCTCAATATACATATTATCAATCTCAGGGAAGCCAACAACGTCGATGGCACAACTAGGGGCGGAGATATGTCAGCCATGCTATAGAGTTGTTTGAAATAATTCACATCTATTCTCTTCATCTTGTCGTTGTCCTCCACCCATCTTTTATTATCATCATACAAGCCATCAATCCTATTTCTCCTCCTGCGGATAACAGTAGAGAGATGGAAGTACGCCGTGTTGCGGTCACCCTAGCTTAACCACTTCTCACGAGACTTTTGAAACCAGAGAGTTTCCTCTTGATCGAGTACCCTCTCGAGCTCAGTCTGCAGCGCTCTCTCATGGGATAAGAGGCCGTCCGATCGCTTAAGTGTGGGTTTTTCTGGAGCTTCTCAATGCTGTCAAGGATCTTAGTTTTCCTGTGAAATATGTTGCCAAAAACTTTGCGGTTCCAAGTTAGCAGAGCATCTTTAAGAGTAGTGAGAGAGGCACGAACCTTACTGTTGGGATTCCACCATTTCTTGACAACCTTCATGAAGTGCGGATGCGCAATCCAAGCAGCTTCGAATCTAAAAGGTCTTTTCTCCGTGTTCGTTGAGCTAGTCGGTTTAAGCGTGACAAGAAGCGGGCTGTGATCAGATGCAATTCGAACCAGATGCCTCACCTTAGCCTCCGGCCAGCGCAATCTTGCTTCCCTGTTGCACAAAATACGGTCAAGACGTTTAGAAACACAAGTTTGAGCAGTCACACCTCTAGTCCAAGTGAACTTAGGACCCGAAAAACCCATATCGATGAGCTCCCTGGTGTTCACAAGGTCACGGAAAGCAGGGGTGTCTTTGTGCAGTCCTCCCCTACCGCCTTCCCTTTCCTCAATATCCAATATGCAGTTGAAATCTCCGCCCACAAGCAAAGGCCCCTTCACGGTGGCTAATTCAGTATCGAGCAATCTCCAAAAGTTTCGTCTGTCGTCAAGAGTTGTGGGGGCATAGACAGCAAGGAGGTGAAGCCCATCTTTCCCGATCCCGATCTTGATGTGTATGAAATTTCTGTTTGTATTGATGATGGCTATATTCAGTCTTTCTTTATTCCAGAGAATCCACACTCCCCCCTGCACGGCCTGTAGCCTCAACCCGAGTGTAATGGTGGAAGCATAGCTTGGCGCACACTTTGTCCGCCTTCTCTCCTGAAATTTTAGTCTCAAACACAGCTGCGACGTCGACTTTATGCTTTCGACACCAATATCGTATAGCCCTACGGAACCCATCTTTACCGGCTCCGTTACAATTCCAGAATAAGCAATTCATAAAAACAGCCGGTTAGAATCCCTTCTCCGAGACCATACTATCTCTGCTCTCCATAGCCTCAGTTCTCACCTTCTCTCCGATCTCCATCTCTTGCACCTCATTATCACCCACTCCCTTCGATGAATTACCCGAGTGTGCGGTCTCCTCTGGGGGCCTACATAGATTTTTGGGATCCAGTCCCTCCATGCTGTTTTTGTTTTCCGAACCTCCACCTCCTACACCCGAATTTTGCTCACCCAACCTACCGCCAGCCCTCAGGTCAGTTTTGTATTTGGTAGTTTCCTTGGGGTCTGAGTTTTCATCCTCCTCCTGCCTCCTCCTTTTATGTGTTACACTTCCCTCGGTCTCTTCCGTCTCTTCTCCGCCCTTTTGAGCTTTCTTCCTAGCCCTTTTGAGCTCCTGAGTTTGTTTCTTTTTTTCTTAATTGCGCTTCTCTTCCTCCTTTCTAGTATCCTCCTTACTAGCAAAGACAGTGATCACCTCTAGGTTTGTTTCCGCTCCCAACACGCTCTTTCCTTTCCAATTGTCCTTCCTCCCTCTTCCTTCTGTCCCTTGAATCACTGGCCCTTGCTGCTGCTTGCTCTCGTCACTCTTCCTTCCCTTGTCCTTCCTCATCTTCTCTCCATCCTCCTTACTCAAAGCCTCGAAGGAGTTCCGCACGTGTGTAACATGTCCTTCATTATTAGTAAAAGGTATCCTCCCCCTACTGTGTTGGTTTTTCCCATGCTCCACTCCCACTACCCTCCAATTTTGGTTTCCTCCAGTTTGTGTCCTACCGTGAAAGTTGGCTCTAAGTGTACTTGTCCATTTCCCCACCATCATCTCGGGCCCAAACCTAGCTTCCTCCTTTTGCTTCCCCTCCAGTTTTCCTGACGTCGAGCTCGAACTCCTTGTCCCTTCATCCTCATGTCTGTTGTTCTCCCCATTGCTCTCCTTATTGGTTCCCTGATCTCTCTCATCGTTCCCCTTTCCTTGCGAAGCATTGTTATTTTGCACATGTTGACAATGAGAAGCGTAATGACCATACCTCCCACATTTGAAGCAAATAATTTGTAGTCCTTCATATGCAATAGGACATCTCCTTCCATTAATCGTGACTGATCTCTTGAGCGGCTTACTCAGGTCAATCTCAACACACACCCGGGCAAACCTTCCCCTATTCGTGAATAACGTCTTAGGGTCCACCATGATAGGTCTCCCGACTCCCGCCGCCATATTCCACAAGACAGTTTCATCATTCCATTGCATCGGCACTTCAGTGATTCTGATCCAAGTCGGAGCCGAGTCGATGATGTCCGATGTAGCGAAATCTGGGGACCACCTCTTCATGATTAAGCATCTACCAAATACCGACCAAAGGCCACCTGTTAAGACATTAAACAATTCGCTCTCATTCTCAAACCTAGCCAAGAAGTACCCGTTCGGAAGATCGATGATTTGCAGGTTCCTTCCCATCTTCCACATCTCTCTAACCCTCCTTTCCATCACCGGAAAGGCTATGGGGTACCCAAGAACCTTGAAAACAATGGCATTCCTCCACACTTTTTCAAGGGTCATCGCTACTTCGTTGTCCACCGTGATCACCGGATCCCCTTCCAGACCATCTGGGAACGCCATGGCTATCTTCCCTTCAAGAAAGTTCTTTTCCAACACAACCCTAGTTTGTGGTGAGTTGCCCTTCCCGCTCGTAACCTCTTTCCAGGAGAGCTTACCCGGCGCAGGGCCTTGTCCCTCTCCCGATCTTTGTTGGTCCTCGTTTTTCCCTTTGCTTTCAGTTGTCCCCATAACAAACGTAGTCGGTGTTCCTTCCGGGAGGCGGAATTGCGACCCGCTCCCCTCTACCATTTCTGCATCTTGCTGTGTTCTTTCCTCTCCTTGCACGACAACCTGTTTCGGCGCCGAACTTTGTCCTTGCACCAAGGGTTCCGCATCCACGGCCGCCTCCGGCTGGGCGATTTCCATGCCGATCGGGGCAGCAATCGACGCTCCGATGAACGAAATCAATGGAAATCTTCACTATCTCGCTCTAGAATCTTTCTCGCTCTAGAATCTTTAGTTCGAGGTGGCTCCTATTGAGCTATTTGCTCACTTTTTTTTTTGGTCCCTTATATATCTATTATAGTACATCAGTACTTATCTATTAAGCTAAAGTTATACTAATTAAAAAACCTAATTGTCTTCCCACATATAAACGGTATACTTAGAAGTTTCTCTCTGTTTCTCCCCAACTCCACCCATTGGCTCCACCACATCACCGATCGATTATTGCACCACCGACTGCAGTGCTCCATCAAACCAACAGAGCTACTTCATTTTTCGTTTTCGGATAGGTATGTTAATTACATGATGATTCTGGTCCAACCCTTCTTGCCGATGATGTACATTAGATTATTTAGTACTTGTTTCATAACTAGTATATATCACATGTCTCGTTTTTTAGAGTATAATTAATTGGTTAAGAAATAATTTCTACTACCCATCCACTATTATAGTAATAGACAAAGATCGAAAACAGTGTATACAATAATGAGATTTAGAAAAGTAATTTGATAACAGTATATATTTGTTTTCATAGTTGATGAATATTAGTAGGTTTTTGTATAATAAAATTTGAAAAATCACATGAAATTGTTCATCCACTTATTTCACCCGATCCATCCGATTAACCGTGGATGACAGATGGATCGGATATGGATAATAGATTTAATGGATGATGGATTGATCGGGTGGAGAAAAACAACTAGTGGATCGGGTGATGGACTCCCTCCATCCACCCATAACCCGATCCATTTCCATCTCTAAGTGCACGTCTTCAGTGACTTGCAAACCCTACTTAGGGGTGAAGGCTTAGGGTTGGGTTTAGGGTTCAGGGTTTACGAAGGGTTTAGGGTTTACCGGTTTAGGGTTTATGGAATAAAAAATGACGGGCTTAGGGAGGGGAGGTTTAGGGTTTAGTGTTTAAGTTATTTCGAGCCTTGGTGAGTTTTATTGGCAAGTGAAAATTAAATGGTAAGCAATAATTGTTAAGGATTTCATTCGAATAATATGCGAATAATGTTACAAAGCACGAAAAAAAGGTTTACATCCATAATTGTAATAGACTCGTGGAATAAAATCTAAAGAAAGTGTAAAGAGCGACCGGAATCGACACGTAAGGCTCGGAATCTGTCAAACTGAGCTTGAAAAGGAGCATCCCATCCTTCGACGCTCGGTTGATGATGTGCAACCCATTCTGGCGCAGGCGGCGGAATAGGAGCGTTGTGATGCAACCATGTCTACAAGAATGGAAAATTAGAGTTAGAGTATGGGCATATAGATGAAAAGTAAGAATAAGTAACATAAGACGTTTGAAGTCGTACCGCGGCAAAATGGTCTTGGTTTCCGATGCAAGCTAAACCAAGGGTTGCTGATTGAATGTTTTTACCAGATGTCGGCGAGGACATGGGGAAACATGTGAACAGATAATGCCAAGCTAGGACGACGAGAGGAATCTGATATACCGTTGCAAATACTAAACCCATGATGGGTGGCTCTATCCAACGTATCCTATCACCATGCACAGGTCCTGCCCATCTCTGGTTGTCGACGAACTGCTGGAATGTGTACCCTCCTATATAACAATCGGCGTAGAGGTTAGCGTGATCCTCCAAGTGATTGCACAATAACGTTTTCAGTTTTGGGAAAGCAGACTCGTCGATCGGTGATGTCAATGACGCCAAAGCATGGTAGCCATAATGACCATCTCCGTTAGTGTCCCTGACATGCTGAACATGTCCGAGCATGAAGGGATCAACGTTGTTTCGACCCCAATTAAACCCTCCGAACACATCATCACGTCCATGTCGAGTTGTGATCGCTTGTGGGCGATGTCGAGCAGCGCGTGCTTCTTCTCTCTCAAAATTTGCCCTGAACTCCTCATATGGTAACGGGTTGGTTCTGCAGGCATACCCTGACCCCCGAGGCCTCCCTTTCGATCGGACGCTTGCAGATGAGGGTGGGTGGAGGTCATCGTCGCATACATTGTTGGAAGCCGTCTCCATCTCCGGATCTCTCTCTACCTTGCACGTCATAATTAACGTGCAGATTTGCGGTGTGTATAGTTTCCGTATTTTTTTTAAGTTATAGAGTATATAACCCGGATATATGACACGCCCGTGTTAAAATTTTATGGAAAATTCACCCCAACTTAAATCAAATAACCCGGATCTTAAATATCCGACTTATTATGATACTCTTTTTTTTATATAGGTTATTATGATACATTGATACTCACTCATACTCTAATGATCTGGGCGTGTCATCAATCCGCCAGGTCTGGGCTATTTTATACCCACTTCACCGATCGTGAAAAAAAGCTCGTAGTAGCATCCGGGCCATAAAACAAGGCGCAAAAGTGAAAAAAAAGAAGCAGAAAATCTGAAACTAATTGAAGCGTGATTCAATTCAGTCCAGATTCCCGTCCAGAGACTCGTCCTCGCCTGCCGCCGAAGGGCCCTAACTCATGCCGTCTTCACCATCTTCTCCATCTTTGCCGGCAAGCTCCATCCTCACCTGTCGTCAAAGCTCGGTTGCTCAGAGATGGGAGCTTGCCCTAACTCTCGCCGTTTCCCGTCATCTCTCTATCGCTTCTCGCCGTCTTCATTGTTCACCGGCTGGAAGCGTCGCCATCTTCGCCTCTGGTTGTCTCACCGAGGTAATTTCCCTAACTTTGTCTTCCTCTCTTGCCTTCTCTCTTTCTATTTGTTGTCTGGTTGCTGTTTGTGAGTGTTTGGTACTAAGCAGTTCAATTTTCATTTGTTTGTTTCTAATCTATGTGCTTTCCTATCCTTGTTTGTGGTTGAAAAGTTACTTATTGAAAATCCTCAATTGAAGATGACTGTCATTGTTTGATCTTTCAATTGAAGATAGCAGTTCGACAATTTTGATAAAATTTCGTACTTGTAGTTAGACGTGGCCACGGGTCCGACTCGTCGGGTCGACAACTCGGGGGGTACGACCCTAACCCTGACCCGGGGTTCCGACGGGTCGGCGGGTTCGGGTCACCCGACGGGTCGACGGGTCAGAGTGCCGGCTCGGCCACGTGGCAAGGAATCGGGTACCCGACGGGTTTTGCGGGTCAACCATTTTTTTTTAAAAAAAAATGGTTTTAAACCCAAAATAAAACTCAACCCATCAAGTAAATTACTTTTAACTTTCACCACACTTTCGAAATGTCAAAAGATTAAGGTTGACAAAACATGGTATGTGGGAAGATAACACACTTTGGATATGAAAGAAATTATGAGAAATTGATGTTTCAACGAATCAAATTATATGATGTAAAATGTAATGTAATTAAAGTCTTTGGATTATATGATGAAATATAATGTAATTTAAGTCTTTGGATTATATGATGTAACATATAATATAATTAGAGTGTTTGCCTCTTAGGATTTAATGAAATGAATAACACATGGTGATGAAACATCATGATACAATATATCAAGTTATGTTGGATTAATCTTTCTATTTAATTCAATTGATAGTTGTGTTGATCCATTAATTAATCATAAGTGTTTTATTTTACTTGCATTATTATTATGTTAATTTCTTGATCAATAATTTCAAATCTAGGTTCATCTTCATATAGACATGTTAAACTTTCTCGTTTAAAGTTGAATTAGCCACATGTTGTGTTTACACATAATGATGATGTTATTGGAATTACATACTTGGTTTGCTTGTTATGACATGAAAAGACATATTGAAAAAGTATTACCCAATATTATATTTCATTCTTGTGCTTGAAAATCCAAAGTTCTATATCATTTTCAAAATAAACGAAAACTCGACATTAAGAATACCATACGAGTGTAACGGTTTTATCAACAACAATATTTGTATTATTTGAAATTATACCATAAAGACTCCTAACTTAGTATCATATAGAATGATATAGAATGATTTAATAGTGGATCCACCAAATAACACAAATGGTTAAGGTATTATGTTGAACTTCACACTTTCTTATTACCTGTTCGTTATTTTAATCTTTCATAATTGATAGGTAAAATATTTTTTTAAATAATATTTATATAAAGTGTAGTACTAGTGTTTGTATATGATAAAAATTTATAAGTATGGATTGAAATGAAAAAACCGAATGGTAGAGATTGAAGACATGATGTAGCTTCTACTTGTTCTTGTCCCACATCCCATCCCACATTGAAAACTGGAGGCTGGGGGAAGAGTGCTAAGCCTATAAAAGAAAGCAAATGTTGAGTAGGATTTTCACATCATGCAATGGATGGGAATTTATATATTATGAATAAATTAATTTCATAATAATTGTAATATAAATTCTATTGTAGTTTTTTTTAGAAAATAATTTTTTTAAAAAAAATTGATGACCCATTGGATTGACCCGCCGGGTCACGGGTTCTTTTCTCCCCGACCCTAACCCTAACCCTCAACTCGAGCCAATCCTTCGACCCTTTGACCCTAACCTTGCGGATCATTGACCCGACGGGTCACGGGTCGACCCGCCCAACCCGTGACCCATGGCCACGTCTACCTGCAGTTCAACAATTTTGATAAAATATACTTGAAAATAATGAGAACAAGCCTGTTACTCAATGATTTTTCCATGCCTTACTAGTATCTGTTTCATTGGAAGGTTATGGTTGTTGTGTTTCCTCAGATATAACTATTCTGTTTATTAGTACTTGTTTTATTAGGCAGTATACAGATGTAACAAGAAGTCATATATGAAATACTGATTCTCCTTGTCTGTAGAAGGGAAGGTCGACTCAGAGGGAATTGAAGTGAAAATAGTGAAGTTAATATGAAATTGAACACTAATCTGTTCTTGCAGGTGTTTATGGCGATTTTCTCCTTGATTGCTATGATAGTAATAATGAAGAGTTTCAAAGCATTTAATTTGCAAACTAGGTGATATTAATTGTGTTCTCATTGTTACATCGTCATATCCTGTGATGTCTTCAATTCTTGAGTACTGATTCTCTCATCATGTTCTTTAGGCACTGGATTCTCTGAAGTGGTACTTGAGGAATGCTTGTGCGGCCTCCGCTCGAAAGTAATTTCCATCCCAAAGGTAGTCTCATGCACTCTTCTACTACATGGAACGATGTTTTCACCCCTATAATACAAGGTTCCTTGTAACTCTGATTCCCTCTGTATGTTCTTGACATGTGCATTCATATTATCATTATGGAGAGACTCTTGAGCTCTTCCTTTTCAAACGTACAAGTATAAAATGGTACGTATTTTTAAAAAGACTTCCTTTTCTAATTGATCCCTACTGTTTTTGTCCACTTTAACCAATGAAGTAACCCTCATTATTGTTGTGAAATTTTATGAAATTGATCCTAGTTAGTTAATATATGTGAAAAAACAATTTGTTATGAGCTTCAAGTCTCTCTTGAGTTCAGTTTAAATATTGTAAATCAAAACTGAATACTTGGTGATTTTTAGTGCCTTTTTTTATCTATCTTTAAAATTCCTGGACACTAGTGGGGAAATTTAATTTCTAGTCACTTGCAAGCTAAACGAGTGGGGAAATTGATTTGGTGAATGCTTATATAAATGGATAACTGCATTAAATCTCAGAATTTGGTTCATTTTGTTGGTTGGAATTAATGGGTGGTATGTGGGATGAATTATTGTATTGAGTGACAGAAGTTTCCTGATGCAGATCCCCTGACTCTTCATCTGCTGAAAAGTTTGCTGACATTTGATCCTAAATAGCGTCCTATTGCTGAAGACGCAATGAATTTGTACAATTGTTTTATTCAGTTATATTACTGACTCTTTTTTTTTTCTTGCTTTATTATGGTGATATTACTTGCATACCTTTTATCTTTGAAGATCAATGTGGAGTACGGAGGAATTAAGCCTACTTCAGTTCAAACTGCAAGTGAAGTGAAATCAAAATTGCAAGATTCCCGGGCTTCTTTTGCTCCTTCAAATGTACTTGCACTTACAAGTATAACTTGTGATTTCTCTCGAATATGTGAGATTAATTAACTATGTGGGTCAATGTGAATGGCATCGTTTTGCTGCTTGACTTCAGTCAACCTTTAGAAAAGTCTGAGAATAGTGCAGTGTAATTGCATGCATTATCATCTACTATCATGGTTGTCTCTAATGTGTTTATAACTAACATTTAGATGAGTTCTTGTTGAATGTCAAGATCATTGAGGTCAATGTATTTCTGTTGTTGCGTTTACTCAAATCCAGAAGCCCCACAAAAAGAGTCTCAAAATGCTACTATGCTTAGTTCATCTATGCCGCCTAAGGGATTGTAAGTATTTGTTCCCTTTATTGTGTGCTAATCTTACTAATTAATTAGTGGTTACGTACCTCTCATGTTTCCTGTGTTAAATTTGTTTAGCTTCTATTGTAACATGTCATTTGTTTCTCTTCAATCATTGGGAGTTGTTGGTTTTTTTATTCTATTTGGGCAGAAAGGTTGACTATTTTCGATAAATTCCGTTGTCTTGAAAATTGAAATGTCTTATGTGATTGGTTTTGTTCCCATTTCTATGCTGCTTACCTGCTTTGCATGACAGTGTTGTGTATATATTCTTCTTGTAGGAATTTTTCAACATCTGCCCTTTCACACACTTTGCATTGGGTAGCATACAAGTCTGCATAAGTCTTACCCAAACCAAGAGATTCGTTTTATATTTGATTCTGAAACAAAACTAAGGGTATTCGATACAATCCTCATGGATTTTTTAGAAACCCACCAAATAAAATCCCAAAATTAGAAGTGAAATCCTCTTATTTTGGGGGTTTCTTTTCTAATTTTGTATTTCCGATAGAGACTCAAGTAGATTAGTGCATATGTGAATAGAGGCATTATTTGGAATCTAGATTAGTTCTTAACTTCCTATTCAACAACTTCTTCTCAGATAACTCAATAGTTAAAAGAAGGCTATCTATGATTTCAAAATGTCACCTATTTTCACCTGTCATGTTAACCTATCAAGTTTTATATCACATACCTTAGTGAAGAATTTCTATACTTTCCTACAACATGAGTTGACTACTATGATACTATCAAATGTTTTTATTCAACTCATAGCCTTTTGCTCTACATCTGCTTCATTATAGAGTGACATTGACTCTGATACTTTGTCGTCTTTGCAGTACTTATTTTTCTGACTAAAATTTATTAATCCTTGTTGCCTTCTTTCGCAATGGTGTTACTTGCATGTTTCTACAATAAGTTCCTTAGTTTGCGGTTTTTCATTGTCAACTGCTTTGTGTTTTTCTTTTGGCAGTTTTTACAATGTGTACAAGGTAGTGAAGACCAGAAAAGGCAGCATGTTGTTGGCATTAACTATGGTAATGTTTCTGTTACTACAAAAGTTTATCCTAATAAATTGGTACTATAATTGATGTCTGATATTGTTCATACAGCTTTATCCCCTTGTTATTCTTCTATGGAGTCCTAATATGGTACTTAATTATTATCTGATTCTGCCCTGTGCGTACATTTTACAAATTCATTGTATTTTGAGTAAAGTGAACGATGTGTGTAGGGATTACTTGTCACCGTGAGATTTGATTGATAGCTATCCACATTTGGTGATAGTGGGAACTAGGCTTGCATTTGGTTTCCTTGTGGTACGTTACCAATTACCACTGTATTATTGTGAGCTTTAGTCACATCTATCTTGTATTAGGCTTCTACTTGATGTAATTATCCTCCTGGACTGAAATTCTATATATGTGCACTTCCCATATTTTGCTTATGCTAGCATCCTTTTGCAGGGGAGGATGATCTTTTCTCATCTGTGTGACGAACCGAAGGGCCTGAAAACTTTCATGTGTATGGTATGCCTTTCTAATAAATTAGTAAAGTTAGCTCAAAACTCTCTGTTAATAAACTGTTTTGGTCCCTCCCTTCCCTGCATTGGAAACTTAAAATTACAAATGGAGACCATATTATTGACTAATAACCTTCTTCCTGCAATCTTTCTTGTATCTTCCCTTTGCTATTGCAGATGCACTCACTGCCAGAGTTAATGATGTGTTCGTACTCTTTCTTAGATACTACTTTGCTCTTAGGCTTTGTTTTTTTGATAAAAATTTCCCCTGATTTCTCCCTATCTTTTCTTGTAGAGCTCCTTTGTTTATTGCGTGTTTACAGGTTTGATATCTTTCTTTGTTTGATGTTCTGTACACTTTTTCCATCTATTTCATTGATTTTGTAATAGTCTATTATAAATTCAGTCTAAATATTGTGAAGCAAAACTGAATATTTGAGTGATAACGAACCTACATTTTTGCTTGCAGGTGTTTGCTTTCAATTTTCTAATTGTTGACGCACCAATACTCCAAGTTTAATTATCCTTTTTCTGCCTACCTAAAGATGCTCTCCATTTTGATCTAGGTAGTTGGGTGTTTTTGTAGAACAAAATTTATGCACTAGTTTTTGGATTATGTTAATTGGAATGTATTTACTTTTTTTTCATGATAATCAACCTTGCATTGTGACTTGTGAAGATTGTCATGTAATGGAATCCATGTACGTTTTTGGTACAATGTAGTTGCATTAATTGTATATGCAACTGGTAACATCGATTGGTGGTGGCATTTGTTGTTGAACATGTGTAATTACACTGGTGGAATAGGAACAATATTGTAAAAGAGGTGGAATATGAACTACATAGAATGGCCATTTCAAATATATATATATATATATATATGTATGTATGTATGTATATATGTATATATATATGTATGTATGTATGTATGTATGTATGTATGTATGTATGTATATGTATGTATGTATGTATGTATGTATGTATATATATATGTATGTGTGTATATATATATATAGGGTGAGGTTAAAGTGAAAAAGGGGCTTAAAATGAAAAATTTGCTTAAAGTGAAAATGGGGATACGCGCGGGTTTTTTAAAAAAAGAAATAGGAACGAACCGGAGTGGACCGGCCAAAAAAAAAAACACCTTCCTCCTCCTTCTCCTCTCCCCTGGTCCCTGGCACTGTAGTGGCACGCGTCTTCTCAGACCTCTAGGCTCGATCTCTCTTGTCGGCCGTCTTCTCATCCGCGTAGCCGAACTGGAATCCGGCTCCACCTTCTCCCGCCCGGATGTCTTCTCCCGCACGCTGGGACTGTATAACGGATGAATAACCGAGGGACTGAAAACCATCGGTGAAGAGATTCTTCCTCCCTTTCGCCTTCGATTTGTCCTTCTCGGAGGTTCAATTGAGTCGGCGAACTCTTCCGTGGTCGTTCATCCAACTCGGTAAGGTTGAAATTTTGTTCAATTAATCAAAATCCCCCAATTCATAAGTTTTAGTGACTCAATTACAATGTATCGCCTCAATTTAGTACAAAATTGAGTGTTAGGGTTTTTTTTTGGTGTTCTAGTTGCCCCTAATTCGTACACAAATTCATAGTTTAAGAAGCATAGAAGCAAATTGGATAATCACCATATTCAAGGTTTGTATATGGTGAATTTCTCATTCTTAATTTCTTCATCTAATATTCTTCATTGTTTCATGCTTGTGTGAATTCAATGCATCTTAAGACTTTTACTTGTTACTGAAAGAAATCTGAAATTGCCATTTGGAATTTTGGGGCTGACGGACTGAATTTGCGAGATTGGGGCTGAATTTTTTCCATTTAGCATTGGATATGACAGTTCAGTTCCAAAAGAAAGATTATGCTCTTTGGAAATGCATTTGTGCAGATAACTGTATATAATGTGTTGTGATTGAATGCTATGAATCATTCAAGCACATCTTAGACATTTTAGTTGTTGGAGAAACTGAAAAGAGGTCCGTTTGTTTTTGTGCTTATTGAAGCTTCAATTGTTAGCATTAGTTCCTTTGAGCCTAGATATTAAAAGGAGATTTTCTCTTAAGATGTTGATGTTGTTCGAACATCTTTGTTGGACTAGCATTATAGAGACTGCTTAGTAGTTACTGGAGATTGTTTGATGATTTCGCTGAAACAGATGCTAGGACTTTTCATAGTTTTAACAGTTAACTGTTCAAATGAAGAACCGCTGGATGAATTGGTCATAGTCACACACAAGATAACTCAAAACTGGATATAGCCTCTCTTGCAATGGTGTACATTTGCGAATTGCTATGTGCTGGACCTTTTGCTTTGTCTTAAATGCCATGTTTCTTTATTTTTCTTTGATGGAGCAAAATGCTAGCTGCAATCTGACTGTTAAATGATCTGCGCGCTAGAAGTTCGCCCCAATTTGTGCTCGAACGAGGCCGGGAATGACTTCGGTTCAATTTCCAGCACCGAAGGTCCCT
The DNA here is from genome assembly GCA_037127255.1 of Persicaria tinctoria. Taxonomy (NCBI): domain Eukaryota; kingdom Viridiplantae; phylum Streptophyta; class Magnoliopsida; order Caryophyllales; family Polygonaceae; genus Persicaria; species Persicaria tinctoria. The sequence goes on along the minus strand of JBANSL010000004.1, from coordinate 20,718,862 downwards.
CCTCCGCCACCTGTTGCTGTTGCAGGTAAGCCTTATGGTTTTTAGTTGCTTATACTCGTTGTTAAATTTGGATATAATGACCTGTGAGCTAGGGGTTTTGTATAATGATCTAAAGGGGCTCTTTAGTTGAGAAATCTTACAATAATATTTAGGCTTTAACCATTTGTTAATGATCTAAATGAGCTACTTCCTTGCATGAGATATGCTAGATGCCTGTCATATGTCACATGATTCCATCATCTAATGCTCTTGTTAACTCCCTTTCACTGAATCTCTTGTGTTGTAAAAGTTAACTGGAGTGACTAAATTATGAATGGTGATTACTATCTCTTGTTCTAATTGAATTGTATTGGCCATTTTGCTTACGGGCTCCTTTGTAAAAGGATGTTATCCTGTATTTATTTTTGCACTCTTGTTCTCTAAAACCGAACTGCTGTCGGTTTCTGATTATGTTTTGCTTGCTTTGAATACCCGAAATACTGTCAGTTTCTAATTTTTTTATGCTTCTGGTGTCTGCGGTTTATTCTTTCTGTTGTGCATTTGGCAGTTTGTGTTTTAAAAATGTGCATTTACCTTACACCCTAGAATTTGATGTTGAAATCTGCTGGTGTATCTTGTCATATTGGCTTGATTGGAGCAAAAGTTAGTGTTTGGTTTTGGTCTGTTTGAATTACTGTGTTGGTCTCTAAATGTGCAAGTCTAATGGTCATTAGCCAATTTTTATTGTTCGATTGCTTTTGTGTGGCTCTGAATTAGCATGCTTGATTTAAAACCGAAATTAATAACATAATCAGCTAGTACTTGTTATCTCTTGTGCGTTTTTGCGAAGAGATTGTTGTTTGACAGTTTAGAGATGGTTTAACTATTGTTTAGATTATCTTCTAATTTTTTAAACTTGAATTATTTTTGGGAGTCAAAAGTCAAAACTTGAAACTGCCTAAAGTTGCACTTTTATCTCTTGTTTTTTCACATATGTATTCTAAAGGTACACTATATACTCTGATTTATGCAATTTTTAATCTTGTTGTAATCTTGTAGCAACACTGCCGCCTGTATTGATTTTCTGTGAGAACAGTTGCTGTAGCAGCAGTTGATCCTCCTGCTGGTGGCGTTGTGCATGCCGCTGAGGCAAAGAAAGAAGATAAGATGGAGGAGAAAGAGGAGTCTGGTGATGTTGTTGCAGCAGCTGATCCTCCTCCTGCTGGTTGCATTTTGATTTTCAATAAATTTTTATTATTATGTCTTTCCATTAAAAAAAATAAAAAGATTAAAGGAATGTGCAGTTGCTGGTATGATCGCGAGGGATTCGGACGGTGCTCTGGTGTGGGCAGCTGCTGGTATGATTGGCTGAGAGGGATGTGCAGCCGCTGGTTATTGAATCTGATTGTGAAAGACTCGTGCAGAGTAAGCAGCAGACGAAGCTACCTGGAGGCATGGTCACCAAACTCTCGAAGGCATTTAGGGAGTGTAGATGGAGTTTTGTGCGTCGAACGAAGTGGAAATCAGGCTGCTCATTTTCTCGCCCAACTAAGACAATCTAGTTGTTTTTTAAGTTTCTCGGAGGACGGTTTACCGCCTCGCTTGTTTGATATTATTTTTAAGGATTTCATGGTAATAGAATAAAAAGGAAGGGGTTTTTCATAAAAAAAAAACTATCTATCAAGAATGGAAAATGTCTCCCCTATGACGTTATTAGTCCCACCACTCGGTTGGTGGAAAGATGTGCACAGTTGTATTTTAAATGTGAACAATGGTTTCTTACTTTTGCACAATTGATTTTGATAAGATCTAACATATTCCTTCACTCTTTTTTTAGTAATTGTTGTATGCACACTTGAATTCTAAATCCGCACAATTGTATCTTGCTTTTACACGTTATAATATTAGTAATTGTTGTATGCACACTTATATTCTAAATGTGCACAATTGTATTTTAAATCTGCAAAATTGTATTTTACTTTTGCACAATTGATTTAGATAAGATCTAACAGATTCCTTCACTCTTTTTTTTAGTAATTGTTGGATGCACACTTGAATTCTAAATCTGCACAATTGTATCTTGCTTTTACACGTTATAATATTAGTAATTGTTGTGTGCACAATTATATTGTAAATATGCACAATTGCATTCTAAATATGCACAACTATATCTTACTTTTGCACAATTAATTGAGATTTATCTGTCCGATTCCTTCACTCTTTTGCACAAATAATTGAGACAAGAACCTAAAACACTCGATGTAAAAAAGCCAATTACTAAACCCCATAAATAAATCTAAAAACAAAGGGAAAAGGAGCTAAATTTCATATGGAAATTGTCAAATTGGCATGGTTGGTGAGAACCTTAACACTAGCTTCCAAAATTTATAGTCTTACTTTATAATCTTAATTGTTCACTTCATGATTTTATTTTTGCACTTTATAATCTTAGTTCTGCACTTCATAATCTTATTCATGCACTTCATCATCTTATTCTTGCACTTTTTCATCTTATTTGTACACTTTTAACACCCAAACAGAAATGTGGGTTCGATTCCTACATAGGCTAAAAGTGCATAATTTTGATAACTCGACTTATTTTATAACAAAAGTTCAATAGTAAGATATATTCATGCAATTCTATAATACAAATGTTCAACTTAAAGTACTTAAAAATAAGATTTCAGTGCTCATGAAAATAAGATTTCAATGCTGAAAAAAATTAGATTGTAGTGCAAAAACTTAAATGTTTAAAATTCAAATTACAATGATGAAACATAGTTGTTTAAAAATCAGATTTCAGTGCTGAAAAAAGAGAAATTATAGTACTGAAAAATCCAAATTATAGTGCTGAAAGATAGGTTCTTAAAAATTAGATTTTATTCCTCATAAAAATCAAATCATAGTGCCGAAAAAAAAATAGATTACATTGTTGAGAAATAGATGCTTAAAATTCTGATTACAATGCTAAAATTTAAGTGCCTTAAATATCATATTTCAATGGAGACAAAATACAAAAGCAAAATTAAAACATCGATTTCAAAAAGCCTATTTTGTGCATTATTCATGCACTTTATCATTTTATTTGTGCACTTCATCATTTTATTCTTGCACATTATAATCTTAATTGTGCACTTTATAACCTTATTCATGCACTTCATATTATTATTCTTACACTTTATCATTTTATTATTGCACTTTATCATTCTATTTATTCACTTTATAATCTTAATTGTGCACGTCATAATCTTACTCATGCACTCCATATTATAATTCATACACCTGATCATTTTATTCTTGAACTTTATCATCTTATATATACACTTTATCATCTTATTCTTGCACTTCATAATCTTATTCATGAACAGAAACAAAGAAGACAACCAAAAATAGCCCATACGGGATTTGAACCCGCATCTTTGTGCATGACACATTGCTCTACCATTTTGAGCTAATAGGCTTTTAATCATGCATACTAATGCAATTTTATAACACAAGGAAAAAATAAGACATACCTTGAATTTCAACTTTTAAGGCATCTGATCAGCTGTCCAAACCAATGTGTGATACGTGCTTTCCATCCTTTGGGGACCCAATTTCAAGTAGGAGGCTGAATTACCAAAGAGATGGGAAATGCATTTGATGCCTTTGTAGACGCCTTTCATCTTGATAGCCATGGCTGTGAAAAGTGAAAGGACCCCTCCCTGTCTTGACAATTTTAGGATAGCACAACAACAACAAAAGGCTACCTATTTGCCTGATCAACAAAAAGAAAAGAAAAGAGTTGCAAATGAATGCTTAGTTGTGGGAATTTTGCACATAATTCAAAATTAAGTCACAAAAAAACAAAAAAAGTGGGTTTTGGAGGGAAACATCTCTTGTAAAGCTAAGCATGGAATCACAGTAAGTGTAAAGAGTAAGAGACAAAGATCAAATCTTTATAGCTTAGAGAAAGAGATGGAAGGTCCAATTTCAATGTTGTGATGTTTTTCCATGTCGTACATAGGTGCTGCACAATAATAGAATGATATCAGAAACACAACAGTCGCAGGAAATTCTTTATAGAAGACTAGAAGTCAATAAAGTTGGTACTGTGTTTCTTCTTCAAAATTCTTTCTCGAGTAGAATCTAGGAAAACTTGTAACGAGAAAGCTCCGAGCTGCAAAGTAGCATGCAAGAAATGCAAAGTTGTTCGCCAATTTAATACATCTCGTTAATAAGAATATAAGATGTATATTCTTCATGAGATAGCAAGAAATAAAGTTACCATGTGATAAGGATTTGATAAAAATAAATCATCATATAGGCCTAATTCTCCGTATTGCCCATTGCACAGGTTATCATTAACAAAATTAAAAGCAAAAGAGGTAATCAATGCAAACAGATTGGGGAGAAAAAAATCTGATGTAGGAGTACCTGTTGGCTACCAATCTAAGCTGCCTAAAAGGCCATATATACATGCCTTCAACTCAGATTTGAGCACCAATGACTTCTTCTTTATCATCATATACATGTGGAAAAAAATTACACCCTGAATTGATGCAAAAGATTTGCACAGGGAAAATTAGGAAGAGGAGATAACCCACAAAGTTCAGAAATCGCTAAATCGCCATTAAAACACCTAGTAGGCATGGAGTTAATTAACCATAGGATTTCTCTCCTAGGCATTTTATCAAACACCTTAAATGCATGAATTTACACTTATCTCAATCTCAATTTCCAATCACAAAGTATAATTTCAATCCAATTTCCATCAATCAAAATTCAAAAATCCAAATATGTATAGGTACCGCAATTGAACATGTCAGAGGAGGTTAGCAATCAGAAGTGCGACTACAAATTTCTGGGGAATTCATGCAATTGAATCAATTTTGGAGCAATAACGAAACACAAACAATAACATTCTTCATGTAATGCGCTAAGTATCACAAACTGATTTCCCAAATTAATATGGGACAATATCAATGTGTGGGAAAAACTCCATAGCAAAATTGATTCAATTGCATCGCATCAAGTTCCAGGCTCCAACACGCAGAGAGTTCAAAATTTCCCAATTTGCGGAACAAAAAGAGAGAGAAAACAAGAGATTAACCGATACCGCAAGTGTTTAAAGGATCGATGCCGAGAAACTGCTGGAGATCGAGAAGACGAACGTCGCAGAGATGGAGATTGAAATGGATCCGATCAGCTGATGCCGAAAAACTGCTGTTGGCGAGCGCGAGGGGGTAGTTGGTGCGGGAGCTGCTGTAGGTCGGCGCTTCTGGCGGTGGTGAATGACGGCGAGGAGAGGCGGCAGTGGCGAGTGCGAGATAAAGGAATGAACGGCGGTGGTCAGAAAGTTGATCGAAGAGCGAGCGAGGAGATGAACGTAGGGGTTAGTGTAAAAGGTTGGGCCATTAACAGTTGAACAGTATCCGCGCCCCAAAACCTTTGAAATAGGCCCATTTTCACTTTAAGTAAAATTTTCACTTTAAGCCTCATTTTCATTTGAACCTTTACCTATATATATATATATACAAAAGAGCTCGGACGACCTACTAAATCCAGGAAATATGATCAATCTGCATAGCCAAAATGGCAGACCAAATAGCCCGGATCTAACCATTTCTGGGCTATATAATCTCCTTGCATGGGCTTTTTGATAGGGAAAATATCCCGGATGTAAAATATCTGGGACATTAACCTACAATCTGGGCTCTTGACAAAAAAAACCCTACAATCTGGGCAGTAAAATCTGTGAGAATTTTTACCTAAATCTGATGGGACTCTATTAGCCCAGGCGTGTATTTTTTGGATCCGGGCTCTATACCTATTATCACATCAACATGATGCAAAGATGGTGTAAAGTTCCGTCGTACATGTTTGACTGAGTTCACACAAAAACTGTCAAAATGATTCAATGCTCATGGAAATGAGTGTGAATAGAACAACATGGAACTACTAACAAATGTGAGCGAGATTACTATAGGAAGATTCAAGGAAAGAAGAAAGTACATTGTGAAGCACTTGAATAACTTCCAATTCGAGATATTGGGTGGAGAGGATATAGTTTCCAATTCGAGATATTGGGTGGAGAGGGTATAGTTTTGTTGATTTGAATGCAAAATCTTGTACGTATAAGCTATTTAATCTAGAAATAATTATCACCAAAATAGTCGATGCATTAAATACACACCATTGTCATCAACCTAGTGTCATCAACTGCTTGACACTCTAACCAACATAGTGTCACCAACTACAACACAATCTCACCAACTATTGTCACCAACTACAACACAATCTCACCAACATAGTGTTACCAATAATAGTATTAATGTCAACAATTGTAGAAAATTGTCACCGACCAGAATAATGTCACCAAAACAATTTCCACCATCAATATATTGTCACTAAATACGTAAAACTAACAAATTATTTGTCACTAACAAGCGAAAAAACTGGTCGTTGGATCTCGCCAAAGAAATCCCTAAACTCAGCAACTAGTATAGGAGACAAGTCAGGGTATCGTCCTACATAGTGCGTGTGATTAGTGGTTCTCTTACTAACAATTCGGATAGAAGGGCAAAAAAGTGAGAGATTTGAAAGCAACAAAGAGCATAATAGAGCAATTGTAGGGTAGTAGTAAAGAAATTGTAAAGAGAATGAGATATAGATGTGTGAATGGTTTCACTCTGCTCATCGCAACATGGTTGGTTTCTCAACCCTTAGGCTTCTTCTTATTACTCTCGTTCCGGTTTATACACAGAACTAGGTAGGCCAAACTTTCTGATAACACCACCTATCTCCGTAAACTCTAGCATCGGGGGCGAGTAACACTAGGTCCCAGAATCCAACGACACCTTGATTAGATACATGTGTCTTGTCGGCTTTATCACCCAGTTGTCAACCCAACCACCGCTTCCACTAAGAATACCTGCAATCCAGATGTCAATCTCCCTACACAATCTATTTTCCCTACTCGTTCCGCTGGATGTGATTTGACACTATGATGGATTTGACCCGCTACACGGATGTAGTCAAAATCGTAGCTTGATGCAATTATATCTAGTTCATGTCTCTAAATAAAATCATAACATTAACAATATAAAGCAAAGGAGATGGAAATAATATGGATAGATACAACCTGAAATTAGCCCTTACGATACAGTGAACTCATGTCTTGAATCGCGAGTAAAACAAAGGAGATCAACCGAGCATGATTGTCTCTAAACTAACTATACAAAGATAATACAAATGTGTTGAATGATCTGTCCCAAGTGGGAGGCGGCACCGTTTCTAAGCAATGATTGAAAACCGTAGGCTAGATGTTTTTATATAGTGCTCAAGAGGGCTAGAAAACCATAGATGTTTAGGCTATAAGATAGAAAATAATCTCCCAAAAAATAAGATATTGTGCTTGAGGATCAAGCAAATCCGCGTCGGCAAAAACCCTAGAATCTACTGCCTTCCGCTAGCAGTGCATAAGTCATTTTTCTTCTTCAACATCCGTTAGCTCCCAATGGGTACCCGCTAGCAAAGGATCATGCATTGCCCGTGTCTCCAGCGTTCACAAGCTTTTGGACCTCACGAGTGGGTGGCCACACACAGTAGCGGAGCCAGGATTTTGGTAAGGGTGGTGCTAAAAAAAATTCGTGAAATATCTTCTTTTTTTGTATGTTTATTAAGAAGATTTTTTTAAAAAAAAGTTTTGAAAAAAAACACTAAAATTGTGATCTTTTTAAAAATTTAAACTATGATATTTTTTTGAAGAAAGAGTTGATAGAAACAAAAAAAAAAGAGAAATCAAGAAAAATTAATGATATAGTAAAACATAAATATTATATTTTTTTAATGAAAAAGTTGATAGAAACAAAAAAAATATAGAGAGAAATCAAGAAGAATTAATTATATGGTAAAACAAATAAAAAGTGAAGCATTTGTGATTTGAACCCAAGACCTTTTCATTCTCCTTCCTTCATTCCTTTACTAATTGAGTTAGACAACACTCATGCTTCAAATATCATTTAAAGATGTTATATTACCTTAAAAATACTAAATACATGGAAGAAAAAAATATTTGTATTTTTTTCCCGAGTCATGGGGTGCTCGAGCACCCCCTGGCTCCGCCCCTGGCCGCACCCGCAGCTTGGCATGCCGCGCTCATGGCTTCTGCTGACGGGTGCTTTTGTTCTTTTCCTTGCTTTCTCCTCTTCTTCCATGCTTCTTTCTTCATTTTTCCTTGATGTTTCCTGCTTCTTCAATTGAGCTCTTAGCTTCTTTGTTTTGCTTCTCCACCACATCAGATCCTTGAATATGCATAAATCACTAAAACAGTGTAGACTTCGACTTCTTCCGCAAAGAGTATAAACTATTGATTTACCTAGAATGAGAATTATATTACAATGCAAATGCACCTAAAATTATCCTATTATGCATGTCAAACTGTGCATTATCAGTCACCAACTAGAACAATGTCACCAAAATAGTTGTCACTGCCAATTGTCTTCAATCTAGTGTCATCAACTGCTTGACACCATCACCAACAAAAAGTCATCAACTATAACAAAATCTCACCAACTATTGTCACCAACTACAACAAAATCTCACCAATATAGTGTCACCAACTATAGCACAATGTCACTAACTACAGGAAATTGTCACTAACCTAAGCAATGTCATGAAAACAATTGTCACCACCAATTGTCATCAAATATGGAAAACGGACTAATTATTTGTCAGCGACAACAGAAAATTATCGCCAACTAGAACAATATCACCAAAACAATCGTCGTCTAATACAGAACACTATAACCAATTATTGTCAATGACAATAGAACATTGTCATCCGTTATCACCAAACTAAAACCCTAAGACTAAGGGATAAGAAACCCCAGAGGGGAGCAACACAACTATATTTATTCTTTCTCGTCCCACAAAAATTATAAAATTAACCGTCTTAGTAAAGTTGTAGTTTTTTTTATATTTCATTGAGACTTTTCTCTTAGAACTCCTGCCCACGTCATTAAATTGGTTTCAAGTGCACCATTACTCGGGGAATCGTAATTGAAAATAAATGAGCTAAGATATTATATCATGATGACATTGAGTATCAAAATGGATCATCCGACACGATGACATTGAGTATCAAAATAAACTAGAACACCATACATTGAGCTAGTTAACATGATATTTATACGACAATTAGTATCAAAATACAAAACCATACATTGAGCAACATATATAATTAGAATCCAAGAAATTTATACAACTTAACATCCCCAAAATAGTGACAATAAAATGTGGGGACATATTAGAATCCTAAGAAGTCCCATGTACTCTAGAACTTCTAGATTAAATCCATAGTCATTCTCTTACGATACACATCCATATTTTCAATGAGCCGCGACTAGAAATTCATACTGTCACCAATTCTCGAATCTCATCAAAATCTATATGTAAAGAATTTCAGTAAAGAATCATCACAATATATGAAAATAATATCAAATATGTCAAACTCTTATCTGTCACAAACTAAAAATGAGTGGGATTCATTTACCAAAAGTTCATATTTCCATCGATTCTACAAAGGTCAAGAATCATCAAAATATATGAGAAGAGTATCAAATATACACGTTTCAGAAGACTTTCATCAAATAATATAAGAACACTGTCAAGTAGAAGAATTTTTACAATTTGTAATTAATAACCAAACACGCTCATACCTCAATCTGACCAAAAGCCAAAACAAACTAAAAAATCAGTCCATGTCAGTTAAACTTCAATTCAATTCTAGGCTAACTATCATCTAATGGTAATTACACTTTAAACCATGTGGTTGTACTCATCAATTCAAAGAAAGTGGGTAGAATATTGAACAATATAGTTGTTCTCTTTCTATGAGTTCTATGGAACATATTACCTTAATGAAGTGTTATCTATTAGTTACTAATTTAGTTCTTCAATTGATCGAAGTATCGAATTGTATGAGTACTTAAAAGGCTAAAGCGAAAACCTTGCAAAATGCAAGAAAATTGAGACCTTACCTTCTTCATCTTCAACACTGCTACTAGAAGAAGCTATTCAGATACATATTACAACTAACCAAAAGCCTTACCTTCTTCATCTTCAACACTCAAAGGTATACCGCCTAGGCGCTCTAGCTAGATCGGTAACCGGCGAAGGTCGGACGCTTCATGCACCTAGTGAAATCCTTAATCTCATCATCGACAACCTTCAACTAAAATTGATTGTCTCTAATTTAAATCAAAGGCCTCCAATTGAAATCGACGGTTTTCAATTGAAATTGATGACCTTTCCGATGTTGTCCTTCTTGTATAGTCATCCTAGGCGTCAATGGTGAATTGTGGGGGAAGGGGGGAGGGGTCTAAGTTTGAAGAAAAAGGGTTGAGTTTGATATAAGAAGGAGGGAGAGAGGTTGATGGTATAAATTGAAGAGAAAATGGGAAGGAGGTGTCGTCACGGGTGGGTTTAATTAAAACAGGGGTAGTTTAGGGTTTAAAAAAATTATGGACACTTACTTAATTATCATTCTAATTAAAATGGACATTTAGTTAATTACGGACATATGACAAAATTATCCTATTTGGATTAAAAATAAACATGGAGATACAGAGTGAATTTTTTTTAATGGATATGAATTCGACGCATTAGATAGATTAAGTGACACGAGAACTGCAATGATCGAAAATAGACTTATTGTTATGAACATAAAAGGAAAAAAACAAAAGAAAAGATAGAATCACCAGAGAAAACAACACTAAACAAATTGAAGAGTGTTAAGAAGACACTAACATAGGCGGACGATGTTAGGGCCAGAGTATTATGAGCCTATTCTTTTTACATTTGGTAGAACGGACCGCATAGAACCTTGTGGAGCAAATGGGGAGATCTCATATTTGGATTCATCCATCAACAAACAGTTAGATCTTGATCACGTCTATGACCTCTAGCATGGCAGCAAGACAACAACCACATAGCTCTTAAGAGTATCTCAATTAAAATAAAACCATCAAAATCCAAGAATAATATTGGTATAAATAAAGCTTTCATGAATCATTCCAATTTTATTAGATGTCTCCGAAGAGATGAAATCGGAAAATGAAAACCCTAAAAAATTCTTCAGCCTCCCAAACACCAAACATAAAAGAAATCCAAAAACAAGACACGAATTAATCCAACCCCAATCCCAACACAAATCAAGAGTGTTGGAAGTCTTTAGGGTCGTTAACGAACTTTGTATAATCCATATGGTTTATTTTCTATGCATATAACCTAGTCCTAAGAGAAATTTTAACGGCAGTGCTGTTCAAGATGCTTAACTGCAAAAAATTATATAATATTGGGGGTGGAGGCAATTGGGATGCTTGTGAGATACCATATAAGCATCAATGCTATATGGAAAAAGTAATGGTGAGCTGACGAAGCTGAGCATAAAGGAGGGACGGGTGGCGTCATTTCACAGGAGGATGGATGAGCGTCTCAAATTGAAAGGCGCGGATGACTGAGATGCGATCTGGCCGATTTCAATTAAATTCAAATAATGCTATTTTCGGTATGTAAAATGTGAAAAAAAATAAAATTAAAATTACCATAATACTATATTCATTTTTCTCTACACATAGGCATCAAATTTGAATATGTTTCGACGTAATTTGAAAAAAATGATTTATTTTGATATAATTATATTGTAATTTTGCTCGGTAAATTGGATCTTGGACATTCGGTGTCCGATTGCTTATTATAATACCTTTCCGAATAGGGAATCACATCACAAACAAAATTAAAGGTTTTACCGTGATTTACGGGCTTTTAAGCCATTTGGGGTCGTTTCAGGGCTCAATTAGGGTTTTATTGTGCTCAAATTATGTTTCGTATTATGTTTCGTACATTGCAATTTAGTTTATGTATTAGCTTTTGTGTAATTTCTTTTTTTTAATCAATGAAGTTTTCTATTTTATTTTAAATCTAAATTTTATAATTACATTTTAGTAATTAAATGCTAATATAATATTATAATCATATTATAAACATGTTGGAAATAATTGTTAAAGAAGGGTATATTCGTAAATTGAATTGGTAAAAAAAGATGGATTGTGGGATGCTAGCTAAGGATGCTATTGTTAAACTGGAAAAAGTAAGGAAGGGAAGCTATGTTGATGTGGCGAAGAAAGATGAATAAAAAAAATAGTATTTTTAGTATCTTGAATAGTAAGTGGTAAACATGGTCAAAGCCCATAATCTTTCAAGCATCTCGAGTTATGCACGCCTTATCGCCACCTGAAATTCACTCCTCGACAACATAGCTACTATCCTTAGTACAACAACCTATCTCGCATCATCTCCTCTATAAGAATTCCTTGATCAACATGCCTAAATTACTCATACCTTTCCTCGGGGGCATTTTGACGAAACTATCATATCCCTCTTCTTTACCAAAGCTAAAGTCTCCCTCCTATAACTCCGCCTCATACTATCACCGATCAACCTCAAGATTCAAAATTCCTATCACTCTCCGACTCTTTTACGAAAGAACTTCAAACCATACGATCAAGAAAGAGAACCATTACACATAAGTCCTATGTTATACTAGCCAGCACATCAGTATACACAAGAGGCAACCAGGCGATATTTACTATCACTCAACATATCAAACATCAACACATCAAAATTCGTTATCATGTCAATTCTAGACCTATCGCACAACATCATCAATCATCACAATAAGGTTCAACAATTCGAACGAGGGGCACCCCTTCTTCGCAAGTCATATCGTAATTAGTGATCGCGATCCTCAAATGCCCTCATCCTTTAATGTTGTCGATGACGTCGGTCCTTGGATCCTTGGGTCATGGGTCCATCACGCTTTCTGATGTCCGTATTTAGTCTTATTTTACATCATGTTTTCATCTTATTTAAGTCATTTTATTAGCTTTTGTATTGGGAAAGTGTTTCGTTTGTGTTAATTTTCATATTATTCAAGATATGTAGTCTACACAAGCTTTGGTGGTGTTTTTGTAGATTTTGGAGCTGATTTGGAAGGTTTTCAACGCACTTTAGAGCTTAATGAAAAATCATGAAGGCAATGGAGAAGCCAAGCAAAAGCAAAAAGTGGTGCAGCTGGAGAAAAACCTTATTTTTGACATCCATCACTTGGAATCAAGTTCTGAAGTCTTCATGGGAGTTGTAGTTCTCAAAAATATCTTTCCAGCTCATATTCAAATGCGTCAATCGGATAAACGAGGACTCGGTAAAGTGTGTTTGAAGACAGAGTCAAAAGGCTGGAGAAAAACAGAAGCTACTGCATTTGAACAGAATCCTCGACGCCGACCCTTTGACCCTCGACATTGACCCTGTGTGGAAATTTGTGCGAGCATCTCATGGGCTGATTTTTGGGCTTTTTAATTAGGGTTTCATCTAAACTCTTTGGAGATCTTTTAGTTAGATAGATTTAATATATTCTACCCCTCTTTAGATAAATTTAGATAGAATATATTATTTTTCTTAGAAAAAATCTCTTTCCTTGGAGATTAAGTCTTAGGTTTTATCTTTAAATAAAGCCTTTAGGGACTGATTTTAGAGAAGAATACGACACACAACGTGAGGGTTGCGCGCAACAGCTGTAGGAGATGGTTTTAGGGTTTTGTTTAGAGTTTCTGGGCGAAAGCTTGAACGTATTTTGTTGCGATTGAGCGCTTATTTCCGGGTTTTATATTATTGTGAATTTCAGTTATGTTTTATTCTATCAAATTCATGTTTTCCATTACCATGTTTGATTAGTTCTTTTCTCTTCTAGGGTTGGGGTGATCCCAACAATGGACATGTGTATTGAATTAATGGATCAATGATTATTTGATTTTTTTTATCTTCTTCTACCTATGTGCTTAACCTTTGATGAAAGTCTAAAGGAATTCATAGTTGCAATTGAACTTGAAAGAGGAAATTGTTAACTTGATAGTAATTAGGGTTTTCTAATGAAAGTTAAAGGATCCTAATTAAGAGGAGGTAGAAACAAGTAGGTCTTTTACATAAAAGGGAATTGAATTGTTTTTTTATTGATGAAACTCAATTGATTGATGATTAAAGCATGACCTTTTATGTGACTCATTGATTTGCCCATGTGTTTATTGTTGTGATGATCCCTTGCCTTTGAAGTTTTTCCTTTTATTAATTAAAATTCAGATTTTATGCTCTTATCACCACCCATCTCTCTCTTCCATCTCTTTTGTTAGTTTCAACCCGACAAAGCAACTAAATAAGAAGCGCTGACTCTCCCCCGTTGACGATCCTGACTCCTTATACTATAACGGGGTCTTGACTACAAATTTATTTGGTCGAGAAATCCTCTAATCACTTCTGCTGTGTCGCTCTACTACTATCCAGCCACCCACCTTCTTTCTCATGTCGTACGTTGTTCGTTAGAGGCAGTGAAAAGATTCTAGTTAACATAGATATGGGAGAAACAAGGGCGGAAAACCCAAATTTCTAACAAAATTAGACATTGGCCAAGACTAAAGACGACGAGGCTAGAGACAACGTCCCAATCCCTGAGAATGACAACGATGCCCTTATGGAATCTACGAGGTTATAATCGCGGCAGTCAAAACACGTAACCATCATGAAGTGTATATTAATTATACAAATCCACTCTACCATGTACCTATCTCTAGGAATGACGACATATGTATTCTTAACAAGTGCATATAATCAAAGTTCCATGTTGGTGTGCATTCGAGACAGTCTAGCGGCCTATCATTTTATGTGAGCGGGTACGCCTAAAAATTCTAAACAAGGTATGTGGAACTAGTAATAGTCATGCGCGGGATGAAGCCATGCAAGATCTAACAAGCATTATAATTGTCTCTTGGATTATTAGTCACTCGGGCCAACTATGCACAGACATGTCATAACATTACGGAATCGAATGCAAGCATGCTGAGGTATATCATAACAACTAGACAAATTTGTAATGGAAGGAACATGTATGAGGGGTATCATGAATTATCTCATTTTACAGCAATGATATGCTCTCATAATAGGGCCTATGGTCATTGGAGGAATGACAATTGGAAAAGCATAGGTCCTACATGATACTAGCAACACATATCAAAACAAGGTCAAGGCAATCTGGAAATGTTCAATCATAATAATTGGGGATCATGCGTTTAAGGGATCAGGATATAGCGTGGTGTGTAATGATGGGTGGTGTCGGGCCATATGTTTAGGAAAGCACGAGAGGACACTACAAAGCGGAGAGAAAACATCACGGAGGTCAAATGGGGTGAGCATGCTATGGGTTAATTGTCACAAAGGCATGATAAGGAGTGAGGGTAATACTAACATGCTAAGGGGGCCATGTTACGGGGCATACATATAAAGAAGAGTTGACCACACTATCATGAACCATTCGGGAGAGAGTAAATATCATGCGAGTTCATAAATATCATTCGAGTTCATAACGTACGACATGTGCATTCAATCAATTATTAGCACAACAACGCAGTAAGCCAGATAAATCAAGCTCTGTACACATAGGGATATAATAGGAACATAGCGAATTACGACACGAGCCCTAAGTAATGTGGCCAACCAGGGTTACAAAATGACATTCAACCACGAGTTCATGTTAACAATCATCATTATCATACATGCTGGGAGTACAATATCACGTCAAGTCATGGAATTATAGAGAGAGCTTCCATTATAATCAGACAGAATCCTTAAGGGCAATCATCAACCTATCCCAACCGACTCATCATCCCGTTTCCCGTGATTTATTTGTGTTTATGAGGAAAAGAACAAAAAAAAGGAGGAGAGTGGGAGAGAGAGAGAGAGAGAGAGAGAGAGAGAGAGAGAGACGGTCCCACAAAACCCGACCTTCGAATCCCGACAATTCAAACCCAAAAACCGCTCGCTAGCTAATCCCGAATCCCGACTCTCTGAAAATTGAAATCGAATTTTAAATTATTTCAAAACAACCGCACTGGATTTCAAATCCGAAGCTCAATAGTGGAATTAAAACCCCTCAAAATCTCAAATTCAAGGGATGTCGGAATTGTTTCCAAAGGTTTCCACCCCACCCCCCCCAAAGAGCAAGTTTTCGAAAACTTTTCAAATCGGGTAGATATATGATTTAATAAATTTTGGTCTTTACAATCAGTCACGTTGTTTCCCTTGTGGGCCACGTGTGAGAATTTTATTTTAGCGAAGAATTGAGCAATTAATTTGATATCTCACATCAAAAGTTCAATTTTCCAATGACATTTTCCTTTTTGTTGCAAGTTCTGTATGATGATTTATGAATCCCCTTAGATTTTGATTTTTATAATTTCTAATTCACAAGCTTTTAGAAGTCCTTCTCGTAGGGATAAAACCTCTATTACCAATGCATTTTGTCTACCAATAGTTTTATGACCTATGTTAATCGGATTTCCACACCAATCTCGGATAATATACTCAATGTTATTGTTCTCCCCCTCCATTGAGAACCCATCGAAGTTTAGTTTCATGTAACCGTGTTCGGGTTTTCTCCATTTAATATTCTTTCATCTTTCTACTGGGTTTTCTCGTATACATTGAATTTCGTAGCTCTCCTTCCTCCCTTAATCTCTCTGCCAATTTTCTTTTGTTGTATGAATAAAATTTGATATCTCGTTTGTAGTTGGTATTTGAATTTTGCATAATATGATTTGGTTTCTATAGTACCATGTTTCCCACCATTTTATTGCCATTTATTATTTCTCCTCTCCGGTTAGTTTTTCTCCTAGTTGTCTGATAATAACTCTAATGTCTCTCATTGTGTTCAGAATAGGCCTAGCTCTGTCGCTAACCTCTTAAGAGAATAGACTAGAGTGTCTTATAAATCTACACAGATATAGCATAAAGGACAGCTTGTGGGAACAAGATCTTCTATATTCGCTAATCTCTCCCTAGTGAGTAATCCCCTCTAGCATACTTTCCAACAACAACAAAAAAATCTTCGGGATTATATTCACTTTCCATATTCACATATTCGGGTCGTCTGATGACTCGTCCAAATTGGTGATGAGTTTCATTACATTTGACGTTGTGAACCACCCTTCTTTATCTGGCCACCACTATAGTCTGTTTGGGCTTCAGTTGGTTGGAATGGGTATGTTAGTTATTTCTTTAACTAGGTTTTGGTCTAGAAGATGTTGATTTAATTTTTCACACCATTTGCCACCTATAATGAAGTCTTCAACTTTGGTATCTAAATTAATTTGTTAATCCCAACCAATTCTTTCTATGAATGGGGTATTCGATAACCAATTATCCTTCTAAAAATTGATTTATTTTCCATCTCCAACGGACCAAGCAAGTCCTGTTTTGAATATCTCGGTTATGGCACTAACGTTCCGTCATTGCCATGAAGCATTTCCTCTTCTACTATAGTTTAGTATGTCATTATCTTTCATGTATTTATGCTTTATAATTTTAACCCAACTATTATCAAGTTCTGCCAATGTTTTCCATATGAGTTTCAACTGTAGCACCTCGTTCATGTCTTTAGATTTTCTAAGTCTAAGACCACTTTTATTTTTAGGTTTACCTATTCTATCCCTGCTAATGATTGGTCGATGTTGTAGATCTTTGTTCCATAAGAAGGTTCTATTTACCTGGTCAAGCTTTTTATTTATATTGGTCGGGAGCATGAAATTTTGCGTAGTATAGAGTGGTTTACATTATAAGCGTGTGTTCGGCAAGTTAGATTGAGGGGATTGTGGAGATTCTCATGAAATACAAAATGGATTCTAGGGGAGGGGATGGTGTTCGGCATGAAGATTGTCCACAATCTCGGATGGGGATTGTGGAGATTTTGGGAGATTATCTCACAATCTTGGGACCCCAAGATTGTGAAGATTGTGGGTGGATTTCGCTTTATGAGATCCAAATTTGCCCTCGTACGCTTCACAATTTCAAATCTGGAGTGCTGAAGAAGAGAGAGACGAGAGAAATCGCCGGAGCCCGCAAGTTCGCCACCACCGCCACCAAGGTCAGGTAAAATCCCTCCCTCTCCTCTCTTTCATTGCCAGTCGGAGTGGCTGGGGTGGGCTCTGGGGTCCGGCAGCGGAGATCTCCTCCAGGGCAGGGTGTTCTCCACTGTCGAAGGGGGATTTGGGGAAGGGAAACCGAGGACCGCCCTCTTCTCCTGTCGGCGGCCTCGTTTGGGTCGTGTCCAAGGCGTAGAAGCTCTTGGCGGCCACTTCCCACCAGCAGCGGAGATCTCTCCACTGGAGGAGATTTTCGACGGTCGGGTGGGTTTGGATTTGGGTCGGACACACGGCTCAAAACCCTAACCAACTTCTCCTTCTAAAAAATAGCACAAGTGTGGAAGAAAACTTCAACATTTAACAGGGATTTTGAATTGCTTGAATTTCGTTGACTATTACGATTTCTGATGCTTTTTTGATTCATTAACTGAAAGCTCTCTTGCTTCATGACCCTATTGCCGATGGTTGTTGTGATGCTATTTCAATTTTTATGGTAATGACAGTTTGCTAAGCTGTCACATATTTTAGGAATTGCATTCCCCAAGCTAAAATTGACATATCTTGAGTTACAGTGATGCTTGTTTGCATCTGCACAATTGTGATATCATTTAGCTGTTGCAGGCTGTGTTACATTCAGGAACCTCATGTGATTAATTTTCTGTTCCATTTTATTAATTTTCAGCCCATGTCTTTTACATTTAGGAGAGGTGAGACACTTGCAGGAACCTCATGTTATTTCTATTATGTTTATCAAGTACATTTTGAAGAGGTTAGGAACTTGATAGAAAATCATGGTTTGTCAGTTAGTTTCTTATATGAATTCTCTGTATTTAATTTCTGTTTTGCTTTATGTTGTTCCTCTTTGACATTGTGAATCATAAAGAACAATTTTACAGCAACATGAGCATGAAGCCATGAATAACCAGTAGCAAGAACAATCTCCACAGACAACTTGCTGAAGCAAATATGGAAGATCCATCACAAATCTCAACTCCTGTCCTTTGCACAATATAGCTAAATACAAATAATAAATGCAATGAAAAGAATAATTTAGAACTGAACAAAAGCATACTCATCCTTCAACTTCTGGATCTTCTCTGGATCCTTGTGATGCATGTTAATTTTGAGTTGCTGCCTCACTATTTCGATCAGAAGTGGTGTATTATGTTGCTGCAAAATCACAAAATACAAAATGGATTGGTTCATATCAGTTACAAAAAATTCAGAGGTCCTTATTTTAAAAAAGAATTCAGAGGTCCTCATCTTAGACAAAAAAGAAAGAAAGAATAAGAGGCAGGTTTGCCCTCCTTTTTCTGTTTTATATACCCTCCATGCTAAACAAAATTCAGATGTCCTCATCTTAATGAAAGGTCCTCTTTGACATTGTGTAGTAGTTTATATACTCTACAATTGAGATATCTTGAGTTAAACTGATGCTTGTTTGCATATTCACAATCTTTCTATATCATCTAACTGTTGCAGCGTGTGTTACATTCATTTTGAAAGGTTTAACATTTTTCACACCATGTCCTTAATTACAGTGAAGATAGTCCTTTGTTTCTGTTCCATTTTCGTAATTTTCAGACCTTGTCTTTCACATTTTGGAGAGGTTAGAAACATGCAGGAACCTCATGTTGTTTCTATTAGTTTATCACTTACATTTTGAAGAGGTTAGGAACTTGATAGAAAATCATGGTTTCTATGTTAGGTTCTTATCTAAATTCTGTGTTAGTTGCTGTTATTTGTATTAGTTTATCTGAAATCTCTGTTATCTGAACTTGATAGGAAATCATGCCTTCATCCGGCAGCTGAGCAAGCGGATGTCCTGAGAAATACCCATGGATTGGTGGGGAGGAGAGGATTCCCCCGTGGTACGAGCAGGTTTGTACGTTCATTTCTTACTCTCGTCAAACTGTTTATTTCTGTTATCATGAGGCAACCAGCTGATAGACCAACTCGCTACCCTCTCCAACCAATCAGTGCAAGTCTGGGGGGAGCTTCTTGGCGCAAGGTCCCAGTTGGAAACCCAGAAATGGATGTTCATCGCCATGACAGTTGTCGCCTTAGCGACCCTGGCAAGGAACTGAAGCCTCCTGTTATGTGAAGAAATTTTTTGTGTACATTCCCTTGTTGTATGAAATGGGATTCGAATCCCTCTCTGTAAGGTTTCATCGTCCGAAGACATCGTGTATCGGAACGCATTCCCCCCTTCCCTAGTCCTTTTTTGTTGCTGTGTAGGGGACGCTAATGTCAAGTAGGATGGAAAACACTGTCAGTTTGTGCTAATGTAGGAGGTACATGGTGTATCAAACAATGTCAAGTAGGTTGGAAAACATTGTAAGTTTTTGTTGTAGGTTAATGGATTCGGCCAGTATTAGCACAACATGACATTGTCATTTTGATGCTACTTTAGTAATAATTCAGGAACAACTGACAGTGTTATGTAACCATACATGTCACACCCTTGGGCACCCCATCCAAAAGATTAACAAATACAATTGCGAATGTTTACACCGCACATGTTTTCATAGTCCCAAAATCCAACCACGTACTAGGTTCGGAACGTTGCACACGCAGAGGTGTAGCACGGCACCTTGTGTATGTGCTTGTAGTAGTGACATGCTAGGCGCATTGCCTTTGCTACGAGATACCAGTAAGCAAGGAGAGCGCGCTTTAGCCTCCGCTTCCTCCGACGTCGAACTGCCAAGGCATCCATTATACCTACAAGTGACAGTAGAAGGTACGACGCTGATCACATTTACTACTTTAAGTACGTATGCAAGCTGGTTGAAAGAATGATAGAAGCATGCAAATGGGCTACGAAAAACTTTGACATGTCCATAGATAGCGAATAGAAATGCATTCACACAGAGGCACCCAAGCTAAGCTCCTACATCTGGGGCCGAAATTGATGTCTATAACCACATTTCTCGAATGATGTCTGAAACCTCACAACCATAAGTCTTCAAACATAAGTGACAAACCAACCGAATAAAGAAACATAAAACGCAAGTGAAGGGAACTCCAGTTGTGCAAGGATAACCTCAACCCGACCTACACGTCACCGCCTCTCTGCCGAAAATTAGACTTAAGCCACGCTAGCCTCACAGCGTTGCTCCTACTAAGCGCAAGGAACATCCTTTGTTTCTCGGCGGCGGTGAGAAAGTCAATTGCGAACATCAACAACGGGCTCTCATCTTCTATCATTCCATCTGCCACAAGCTGGTCTAGTATCTTCACCACCTGCACCTCTTCGGGAGAAATCGTCTTCAGCACGCACGAATTCCAGAATAGCCTCACCTGTTTCCTCAACATAATCCATTCGCCTATCGAATGCAACTAACCCAGATGACTTTCACGCACTTCGTTTCCGACCCGACGGTGTCGCAGAGGAGCTAGCCGGACGCTTCCCAGACCGAGTGGGGAAGGTGCTACATCCAGGGGTGACAGTGGGGGGTACCTCCACGGGACTGACAGGAGATGACTGCGTGCCATCTCGCACTAGGTCCGGAAATCTACGGAGGTCGAACTGATCAACATCATCCACATCATCCCCCAGGTTAACATCCCCATGAGTCGCCTGGGGACGGTGATTGACACCTTCGTCGTCAGGCGTACATGACATGGGCACTGGGCTGTCAACGGGGTCCATACTAGGAGACACGCAGTGCTTGCCGGTGGAGACGGTGCCTCCGTAAATCTGGTCCCAGGCATCGACAATGTCCGGAGGAATGCACTTGTTCTTCAGTTTGCCGAAATCTGCCTTCTCCTGCACAAATCAGTCCAAGCGAAGAAGGGTTAGAGTATGAGAAAACCGTCGTCAGCTTCTAAACATGTAGCTCGAGTGTAGATCAAGTGTATCAGGAATCAATTCAAACACTACGTTTCTACAATCTGTCAGAAATGAGGGGTTTGTGCGTGTTTTTATTCAACTTGAACGAACATACGTTGAATCCACATATGGCCTTTATGATCAAACAACAATACATACACAAATTTAACAACAGCAACTCAAAACATAAGCTCAAACAACAATAATACATATTTCACAACAGCAAATCAATACATATCCAAATCTCTAATCCTCATAACGTCAACAAAGAGTCATTCTCCAACACACAAATGTTACAATTGATATCGTACTTGACATTTCCGCTCCCACCACTCGTCGGTGGCCTTTATGCACCCTTTTTCGTAGTCCCACCCCAATCCGGTCTCGCTGTGCATCAACTCTTTCCAAGCCTTCCACCTCTCCTTCATGGTCGCGTGCTTGTTCTTAAGGGTGTTGTTTCCACACTTCTGGCCTGTCTGCTCCTCGAATTGTGTCGTTAAAACCACCCAATTGAACCCCTGATCGCGGCCATATTTACGCTGATACCCAATAAGCAGATCCAAGTACTGTTTCATTAGCGTCGGAGTCCACTGAAAGGGTGTTTCTTTCGAGCCCTTTGGTTTTTTTCCCTTGTCAGGAACAGGGGGCTTGCTACCGGATGACATGTTCGATACTCGTCCTCAACTGATCTCCCCCAACGTTCACAACACATGAAAACATATGCAACCATCAGGAGTAGACAACGAAAGGGAAGGCCGATTGTTGGGGGTTCCTCCAATTTCGACCTTTTCTCACCGTAACAAGCTAACTTGAAAGGGTTCAATCGGTCGGGAGCCAACTAATCGAAATCCCGAATTGAACATGCTATTGCAAACCTATAATCCCCAATT
This sequence comes from Persicaria tinctoria, assembly GCA_037127255.1. Lineage (NCBI taxonomy): Eukaryota > Viridiplantae > Streptophyta > Magnoliopsida > Caryophyllales > Polygonaceae > Persicaria > Persicaria tinctoria. Next base: position 20,696,153 of record JBANSL010000004.1, on the reverse strand, counting down.
GAACATGCTATTGCAAACCTAATCGGTCGGGAGCCAACTCACCGTAACAAGCTATGGTGCCCTATAATCCCAAAAAATGGCCACTACAGTCAACATTTCACCACCTCCCCAAATGCAGTTTCATTTTTCGGGTTTAACGGGAACAATCGAGCGCAACTATATGCCCATTTCAACTTCTAATTTCAACAACACACTCCAATTTCAGAGAATCACGTACTTGGGAAAGTCCGACGACCGGCACGGGTGTTTCCGAAGAGGGTTCTTCCGCCTACAGGGGAGGTACGTCACGGTGCGCGGATGGCCGAGGGGGCTTCGTCAATCCTCGTCACGGAGCGCCGGCAGCTGTCGATCCTCGTCCCCGAATATCGCCAGTCGGTGTCGCGGTTTCGTGTGGGAGGCGACGAATGGGAAATCTGAGTATGCAGTGTGGGTTTGGGAGGAAGGAGGAGGGGTAGGAGGGTTTTTTTAGGGGCAATTCCGACCTTTTGTCACTTTATAATACAACACAATCCCATACCAACCAAACACCCTTTACGAGATTTCCGACCTCCATAATCTCAATCCCTACAATCTCATTAATCTACCAAAATAATCTCCATCTCCTAACATCTGCTGAAATCCCCATAATCCCTATAATCTCCATCTACTGCCAAACACAACCTAAGTTTGATTTGATGAGAATTGTTCGATCTTACTGTGAGAGAGCATTTGCTTCCATTTAGAGAGCTGTTTTTTTATTTTCATGTTACACTTTCAAATATTTCTCTGTTAACTTTCCTCTTAATAATAATGAACTTTATTTTTGTTCCCATTCTCAACCTTCAAGTTTCTTTTTTATTTTATTTCTTAATTTTTCAATTTTGTGGAAAATATGGATTGGGGTGGCAAGTTAGTCAAAGAAAGTTGGTGAGGTGGCAAAAACTATTATGCCACATCTATTTCTAATGTCCAAGTGGCGAGTTTGACCGGAAATACATCATAAAATAAATTGTTACTCCCTCCTATTTTTTATAATGAAAGATTTCGGATGGCAGAGACCTAGCTGATCGCATCCTGACAGATGAGATCTAAAAGACCTGAATTTGTTGCAAGTGCTTGTCCCCGTAAAGAGCGGCTAAGGTGTGCAACCTTATCTGATACTCCCTTCTTTTGCAAAATATATCATTTTAGGGTATTAATTTTGTTCAGAAAAACATGTCATTATAGATAGATATTTTGTCATTTACTTTACAAAAATGTCTTTGTAATTATTAATTGATTCTTAGTTATAGTTTTCGATAAAGTAAAAAAAAATAGTGTAATAAATGAGAGTAAAATCATATATTTGTTGATTTTCTTAAATGTTGTACACAAAGCTAAAATGACATGTTTTCACAAAATGATGGATTATTATTTTAGGTTAATATGGGAGTAGTTTGTATATTAAATCATACGAAATATTATTTTTTGGTCAAAGTCGATAATTCGTATTATTTTTGTTCATTTTTTTAAAAATATTTTATAAAACCTCGTGACTATCCTCTAAAATTTGTCATTTTTTTATTAAGTAAAGATTCGAGATCATGCTTGTCTGATTCTCGAGAGGCCGACGAATCGACATGTAAATATCGTCTAAACATACAATAAAAATAGATAACAAGCGCAAGCCGGTTTGCCTTGCTCCTTACCAGTGGTGGGTCGGGCCGGTCGACGCAAGCCGATTTACCTAGTACGTGGCTCTTGCCAGCTCACGTGTTCCGGATTTGCCACCAAAGGTGAGTTCCTCGTCATCAAAAATAGATAACAAGCGCTACCAGAAGCAGTCTATAACAAAACATGTGATAATAATAGTACAATTCACGAAATTTCATTGCGGAAATAATTTCCATTTTATTTTCATGGGATTTCTTTGGAACGGTACGTTGCAGTGCAGTCTTCTACTACTTGGGTCGTGCACGTTAGCGGACGTCCCCTCATTTTGCCCTAGCCTAGCCTGGCCAGGCACACAACACACAAAAATCTCAAATCTCCATCCAAATCGGGTAAGAGAAAGAGAGAGCTCTCAACAATGGCGCCCAAGGCGAAAGAGAAACCCAAAACTCCGCCTGCGCAGCCTTCCGTCGCCGTCGAAGACTTGTTCACTACTCTCAATCGTCACATAGAACGATTGGATTATGCACAAGCCGTCAAAGTTGCAGATCAAGGTCATCTCCCTCTTCTGCTGAATTTTCTTTTCCTTCATATATAGAGCTCTAACAATTTTCGTTCTTCGGATAATTTTTTTCAGTTCTCGCAATTGCCCCAGGCGATGAGGAAGCGATTCAATGCAAGATTGTGGCTCTAATTAGGGCCGATAGCATTGATGAAGCTCTGAAAGTGATTGATTTGTCGAAAAGGATTCCAATTGACCTTAATTTCTTTAAGGTTTGAAATTTCATCTCTGCATTAGTGCATTTGTTCGTTTGGAATTCCAATTGAATCCATTTTTAGGGTGTTTTTTATGTGATCTGCAATAGCTGGTGAGTTTAATGCACTGGATGTGATATAATAAAGCTGGTTTTTGCTTATATGAGATTCTGCATGTATAACGTGGATGATAGTGCGAAATTCAGTTCGTAGGGGAAGGTTTTATTCTAGGCACTTGGCAAGCTAATTGGTGATTATATTTGGTTTGTCTTTTGACGGTTTCCTCCTTATTACTTGTAACATTACATGTTTCTTGGACCTTCCTACAAATAAATAAATTGTGCCTTACTCATTCGGGTACAAAATGCCAAATTTCAAGCTCAGGATGTCTGGAGTCGCCTTAAAGTGCTCTATAAATTATTATTTCATCATTGTCTGTAATTCTTTGATCTGTTCGTATAGGATGTAGTGATGTACACATTCTGTCTTTTGGAGTCTCTTTGGTCTGTTGATTACTATTTCTGTTAACTTTTATTGGATGGTTTCTCTTAATCCGAAGTTTTTCACTTAGTTTGATAATGTTTAAAACAATAAACACATTGATATCTTAGGCTTAGTAGTGAATTTTACATTTTTACTGAGTTATTTCTTCTTTTTCATTCATCCCTATAGGCATATTGTTTATACAGACAAAACAAGTTAGAGGAAGCTCTAGAATCCTTGAAAAGTCAAGAGAAGAGCGATGAAACTATGCTGCTACAGTCCCAGATAATGTACCGTCTGGGAAGAATGGACGATAGTGTGGAAATATATCAAGCACTTCAAAAATCACAGATTGAATCCTTAGAGATCAACTTAATTGCTGGTTTGGTATCTTCTGGGAGGTCTTCTGAAGTACAAAAAGTATTGGATGCACTTAGGATTAAAGCAGCTAGTAGCTTTGAGTTAGCATACAACACTGCTTGCTCTTTGATTGAGAGAAACCAGTACAAGGATGCTGAGCAGATGTTACTCTCAGCTCGAAGGTGATTTACTAGTTTGTGTGCTATTTCATGGATATTTTTTCTTGAACCGGTAAATATATAGAACTCTCCAAAGGGTGAAAGGGAGCTATACACGCGGCACCTTGCAAAATACAAAAAAGTGAACCATAACAAGGGTTCACTGGAAAATACAAAATTGAGTCCTAAAGATCAAACAATTGCTTCCACCCTCTATCCACCACTTGTGTGGCATTGCCACTAACTCTCACTTTGCACTCTCTCGTAACATCCTATGTGTGCACTCCTCTACACTCCAAAACTTGCTCTCATTTCATGGATATTTATTAGGATGTCCAAACATTTGGGAGTCTTTATTTGCTTTTAGTTATTGGTGTGATTTGAAAGAGATGATATTCCATCAGGGACAAAATGCTGGCATAATTGTTTACAGTAATCATAATAGGTGGATTCTGCCTCCACTTTCCTGGTTTCTGGTAGATGCTCATGCTTCAATTGATGTGGAGATAGATTTAAGCTTTCTAGTAAACTTGTGATTCTAAACAGAGTATGGATTTAATCTAGCATGTCCTGAATCTTTTTGATAGTGTCTCATTAATCTGTCCCTTTTCTTCCCTTAGAGTGGGTCAGGAAACACTAATGGAAGACAACTTGGCCGATGATGAGATAGAGAGTGAATTGGCTCCAATAGCTGTGCAATTGGCTTTTGTCCAACAGGTATCTTTTCATTTATCATTTTACTATCAATTGATGTGCTGTGCTAAGTGAAACTAATAGATGGTATGCAATGCTTGTTTACATATTTCTTTCAGATCCTTGGGCAAACATCAGAAGCTGTTGAGACTTATTTGGATGTTATCAAACGTAATCAAGCTGATGATTCATCACTTGCTATTGCAATAAATAACCTCGTTTCTCTGAGAGGACCTAAGGATATTTCTGATAGCTTAAAGAAACTTGATCGGCTGGTAGAGAAGGTAGCTGTCGGTCAGTTCCAGCTTACACGTGGTCTGGACTCAAAGCTTTCAGTTAAACAGAGGGAGACAATATATGCAAATCGACTGCTGCTGCTCCTCCATGCTAACAGGATAGAGCAGGTATCTTTACTTTATTTGCTTTAATTGGTTCTTGTGAATGTTTATTTTGGCTTATCGAGTGAATAATGTGACATGCTTTTCAGGCAAGGGAGCTTGTTAGTGCAATGCAACTCATGTTCCCTCAAAGTATTTAATTGGTTCTTGTGAATGTTTATTTTGGCTTATCGAGTGAATAATGTGCCATGCTTTTCAGGCAAGGGAGCTTGTTAGTGCAATGCAACTCATGTTCCCTCAAAGTATGATGCCTGTGCTGCTTCAAGCTGCAGTCTTGGTCAGAGAAAACAAGGCTGGAAAAGCTGAAGAACTTTTGGGTCAGTTTGCTGAGAAGCTACCTGAAAAGTCTCAGCTATTACTCCTTTCCAAGGCCCAAATAGCTGCGGCTGCTGGCCACCCACATATTGCTGCTGAATCCCTATCCAGAATACCTGATATTCAGCACATGCCTGGCACTGTTGCCACCATAATCACCCTCAAGGAGCGAGCTGGAGATATCGAGGGTGCAAATTCTGTTTTTGATTCTGCAGTCCAGTGGTGGTCGAATGCCATGACTGAAGAGAGCAAGCTTGGTATCATAATGCAAGAGGCTGCAGCCTTCAAGGTCAAGTGTGGCAGAGAAAAAGAGGCATTCAAACTGTATGAGGATCTAGTAAAATCTCATAAGAGCGTTGATGTTTTGGTAGGATTGGTGAAGACAGCTGCTCAGGTGGATGTTGGAAAGGCAGAAACATACAAAAAACAGCTGGAGGTGCTTCCTGGTTTGGACAAACTCGATGTGGATAGGCTGGAGCAAGAGGGGACGTCCGGTGCAAAGCTTGGTCAGAGTGTGCCTCGTGGAAGGGAAGTTGAAGGCCAGGATGAGAGCAAGGCTAAAGATAGGACAAAGAAAAAGAGGAAGAGGAAGCCACGGTATCCCAAGGGGTTCGACCCTGCGAACCCTGGTCCTCCACCTGACCCGGAGCGTTGGCTACCAAAGAGGGAGAGGTCCAGTTTCAGGCCCAAGAGAAAGGATAAGAGATCAGCTCATGTGAGAGGTTCACAGGGCGCTGTTACGAGGGAAAAGCATGATGCAAGTGTTTCTGATCCTGCTTCACGTACCAATAGTTCTGAAGCCAGTACTTCAACTTCCAAATCAAATGCAGCAAGTAGCTTGAAAGGACCTTCACAAGGCGCAGGTGCATCAAAGTCTTCGAAAAAGAAATCCAGGAGGAAGTGATTCATACATTGAAACATATGCTTGATTTTTGTTCGGACTATATATACTTTCTTGATATTTCTAGCGTTGAGTTGTGCTAAATTGTCATGAATCCTCTTTTTTTTTTTTTGGTTCATAAATTTTCAATCCTTGAAGTACTTGTTTGTTTCCAAATGCTTGTATCTTCAAGCTTGCCACAGATGTCTTCTGCTTACCAAATGCCTATATCTGAATGATTATCTGTAAAGGAAGGTTTATACAGTTGTGTATTGAAGAATACTTGTCCGCAGAAAGAGGATTACCAGATGCCTTTGGTTTCTCAGCAGCATTCAAGTGTCCATTTGTATCCTGGAATCTGGTTTGTTGGAGCTGTCTTTGCCATTTTTGGTGCAGGATGGCTGGAAATGGGGTTATGGCCTATGGGGGTATCTATTTCATCTGCCCCTTCCTTGTATTGCTTTTCCTTCCTTTCTCTCTCCTAGCAGCTTTGCTTCTCTTGTCCTACTAATGGTTTTGGGTGTGTTTTCCTCAAGTTCCGGGCTGTTTTATGCTGCAATCAAAGGGGCGTCGTCCTACCCTCCCTCTCTTCTAGCTTGGCTTTTGGGTCAGTTTTGTCTACAAAAGCTTGGAGCCCCTTGGCCCCCACGCCATTGTTAGCTCATGAGTGGATTGCGTGCTTGATCGATGATCCTCCCTCCTTCCGAGGTGTTCAGTGGCTCCAAACATAGAAAGCCCTCCCAGGGGCTATTCTATTCGGAGTATAGCTCATAAGTGTCCTGTCCACACCTAATATTGAAAGTCTTTCCAATGGCTGCCCTAGCGAGACATCACTGGTAGCAAGGAGGAAGTTACTGATGTAACCGCGCTCGCGGCTTATTGCCATGATCGGCCAACTTGTAATATCCTTAGGCCATACTGTATTTGTGGCTGTATTGATATGTTTGACTAATGACTATTGTACCCTTTTGATGACGTGGGTGCTTGCATAAGTTGCATTGCACTTTTATATATACTGTTTATGGTTTTGTCCTTACTTCCAAGTTATGCTCCTAATGTAGGACTTATTGTATGGTTCTCCTAGCTAAGTACTTAGCTAGGGTTGCCCACCTCTCTTTTCTGGTAAGTTTGTGATTCCCTTTAGCATAAATTGTTTAACCTTAAGATCAAAAAAGATGCTGGGTTTCGTAGCCTTCTCCATGGGCTCTCGGAAGCTTTGAAGTGAGGTTTCACGCGTCTTGAGGTAGAAAGCTACTATCTTACGGTGATAAATGTCCTAAAAGGTGCCGTACGTGTCATTGGGAGATCGATACGATCATTTCTAACATCATCATCTTCAGTCGTGCCTTTGATATCATCTCCTCCCACATTTGCAGGAAGGACACCGGGTGGCAAACTACTTTGCCTATCTTGGTCTTGAGGCGAACTTCTTGGATTGGAGATCTAGCGCTGCAATCAACAACCTTGTCTCTTAACATCAAACTCACTTTTGCTAGCTCTTTCTCGTTCGACTCTTCTTATAGTGGAGCCCCAGAGGCCAGAGCCACCTCGTCTCTTGACATCAAACTCACTTTTTTGCTAGCTCTTTCTCGTTCGACTCTTCTTATAGTGGAGCCCCCAGAGCCTGCAAATTCTCCTTCCATCGTCCATTATCTTTATTAGAGCATCCACAACCCTCATCCTCATCCAAAGTTTCTTATACCACTTTTTATCTTTCTCTCTCTCCCACTTCCGAGGTTATCGACTAATCCTCCACGGGCCGAGCACTAGCCTGCAAAGCACTCGAGCCGGGTAAGCCAAGCGGCAAGCCGCAAGACAGGCTAACCCATGCCAAGGTAAACCAAGGCATGAGTACCCACTATATAAAGCACAAATTGCTCATAGTGGGATTTGAACCCTTGACCTCATGGTAGTGAGGCACAAGGAAGAACCTCACTCTTACCACTAGGGCAAGAGGTCATTGGTAACTTTACATACTCTTTTTAATTTTTCCACACATCCCACATACTCAATCAAAATTTATTTAACTCTCATACTTGCATCATCCTATACAACCTATAACTTACCACCTATTTACCATTTATTATTATATTAATAGTAAAAATAATTAAATATTATAAAATAATATGTAGTATTAAAAGAACAACTCTTATTTGTATTTCTCAATTTGTAAATAAATATTATAAGATTTAATAAAATAACAATAATAAATTTTACTATATGTTTTATTAATTAAAAATATAAATAAATTTCAAAATTATGTAAAAGGAGTATCTATATATAGATAAAATTATTTTATATTTAATAAAAAAACTTTTATTATATTTTGTTTTTATATATATTTAATTTATATGTATTAAAGTACACCGTTATATCAATGTTAAAAAAAAAAAAAAACAAAGTGTGATACATCTTCAAACTAGTCTTCAAACTAATCTGTATTGTATAGTCCATATATTTTAATTATTAGATGAAAAATAGTGTAGGATTGGATAATATATAAGTATATTTTAATAAATTGATTTGGCTTAAATTTATTGGTTCATCATTAATTGACGTGGTAAAAAATCCAGACCAGATCGCACCAGTGAACGACACATAAGCGAATCGCACTAGAGCACGCCACATAGGATTTCCACGCCTCTGTTTTAGTATTATACTAGTGCAGTACCCGTGCGTAACGCACGGGATTTGTTAAATATATTATATTGTTTAGAAGATATTATATATCATAATTTATTTACATTATATATTAGATATATTATAATAATATGAAAATGATATAGCTAAATAATATAAATTTGGATAAAAAAATCCTTATATTATATCAATATATAATATTTGGCAAAACGTCAATGTCTCATCTTCATACTTTCCTAGATGGAAACAATTGTATACATAATTGTAGAGTGTTTTTTTTCCAGCATTCTAAGTTTTTTCAGCAAGTTGATTGATTACTTTGAGTATTAAACAAATATTTGTTGTGGCAATGGGTTGGATTAATTATTTAGGTGGGACCACATTAAAGTAGAACTTGTCACGTAAGCCTGGTTTAAGGAGGTGCCGCCATGTGGCATCTTCAACATCTGTTTTAGTATTATATTAGATATTAGATATTAGATATAATCAAATTATGCTAATTAATATCAAATCTTTTACATATATGTATGCTTGTATACTTATTTTTGGATATAACAATTAAAAGATCTTTTTAAAGAAAGGGTTAAAGTATGTACAACTTGAATAATTAAAGAGGTTTGTTTGAGAAGATTCAAATAGAATAAATTGATTTTTTTTATTAAAAAAATCATTGGTTGAAATTAATGAACGTGCCACACAATCCGTTAGAAAAAATTAAATTAGTGATGGGCACGTGTCACCATAAACTTCTTCAACATATAATATATATCTTTTACGTAAAAATTGAATAATAAATATTTTTAATTTTTATAAATTTATATATTTGGAATATATTATTTACATGCTCAGAAAATAAACTGTTATTGATTTCATAACTTGTATGTTTAGCATTTGTCATTTTATATGGTTAAATTAAATTAGTAATTTCATAACTTGTATGTTTAGATTCCTGTTAAAAACTCATGCTAACCATCTTTCAAAATATTCTTTTAATCAAATTGTATAATTGTCATGGAATTACTAATTTATGGAATGCTATAAATCATTGGGAAAGAATTAATAAATAAATAAATAAATAATTTTTGGGTAAAATGTGGTAACTAAAAAATATATTGAGTTTTAATTCAAAATAAATGAGAAAAAATAAATTAAAGTTATTATAAAAAAAATAATTAATTGGTATTTAAAAAACTTTAAATCACTTTAATCCAAGAAAAAATATTTTAGATTTATTTTAATTAATAATTGAGTAAATTGAATTAATTATTTAGGTGGGGCCACATTAAAGAGGAACTTGTCGCGTAAACCTGGTTTAAGGAGGTGCCGCCATGTGGCATCCTTCAACATCTGTTTTAGTATTATACTAGATATTAGATATTGATGATTGATTGATGATGTGGGTCCCATCCTTTGTTAGAACCTAGGTAAAGCGAGTGTCTTCTTCCATTAACTTCCCTCCAACCAAGGCAAGTTTATTCTGCATAATCTGACTTTTCTTTTCTTTTTAATTAAAAAATTATGTTAAGACACTCTACGGATGTACATTGCAGATGCTCTTACTTATGGATCAGGACGAAATCTCAAAAACTGCAAAACTTTTACCATCATGTGACATGAGTTTTTCATTGACACGCTCCAAATAAGAACAATTGAAATGATAATACAAGACTTTGTCATTTCAAGCGTTGTTAAAAATATGATGATGGAACAAACACAATGAAGAGAAATTGTCCAAGTCGAGGAGGCCTAGAATATGTTTGGTTTGGGGTTATCTGTAGTTGTATGATTTTTATTTATATTTTTTTGCTTTCAATTTTGTTTCTTGTTCTTTCTTTCTTTTCTTCTTCCTTGCTCTTTCTCGGTTACCCGAGTCGGTTTTGTTTTGTTTTGCTTCATGCATGTATTGCACACTCCTATGTCGCTCAGAAACATACATTCGACATAGTTAAAGAAAGAATGCGTACACCCAACCGTGCTTCAAAGGGATACAAGATTCTTGAGTATCACTGATGTGTGGCTTGGATAAGTTTGAGAAATGCATAGTTTATGAATTAATATCTATCCAAAAATTTCAGCAAAACTGAAAAATTGAAATAACTGAAGACAGCAAAGAACATGTTCTACTCAAACCCTAGCACTGCAGAAAACACCTTTTCCATCTCTGAGTAATAATCTCCAGTGATCACAGATCTTGAGCACCAAGCAATGTGCTCATCGGGTCTCACGAGAATCGCTCCAGTGTCACTCATCTTGCATATGTCCCACCATGAGGGGGAAGTTGGAAATTTTTTGTTTTCCACAATGTCTATGCAGTTCTCCAATGGCAGCAATGCTGAACCAAGTCCCAAGTGATCAGTTCTGTTGGCATTTCTGTCACTTGGCCATACGACGCACACTTTGAGAAGGAGTTTGAACTTCTTTGCCACCTTAACTGCTGCGAGAGCTAGGTCATAAGATTCCTTCATTGGCGCTACTATGAGGAGGAACTCAACTTTGTCTCCAGATACAAGATCTAGAGTTGAAAGAGGCTCCTAGAAACAAAACTTACTGATATTAAACATAATGAATTGTGGTACCAAGAGACCCCCTTAATTCAACTATAATACAAGCATTACATACCTTGGGGATGGAATTTGATAAAAGTCTCACTTCCATATGAGGGAGCCTGGATCCTGGTTCAGCAGATGGAATGTAGGCCCTTCGACGACCAGTAGGTGCTTCTGGTGGAACGTGTGTGCCATTGCTGTCATGGACAATAGCTCCTTCAAGATATCTGAACAAAATAAGATGGCAAAGCTTCATTTACATCGATTTGCGAGTATGTCAAAAGGCCTTTAATTTGAAAACAGATATGGCAGCTGCAAAGACAAGGATTTAAGAAGGCGCTGCAGGAGATTACCTGAAGCCTAGATCCTCAGCGGGAAATTGGAGTTGAAGGCTCTTTCCTTCTTTAAAGATGTGCTTCAATTTGGCAAGTCTTGAAGACCCTAGTGGATTCTTGTCATTCAAAATAGCATCTGCGAGCTGTGACCGACCTATGGAGAATACTCCATCTAGCATTAGTCTCTGGAATCGGGATGGCAGAATCGATCCGACACCATCAGAAATTACACGATGTACTGTCAAAATGCAATAGGTAAAACAATGAATAACCATAAGAAATCTAGTATCTTTTTATTGAAAAGGCTATGATGTGTCATCTATAATCCTCGTGCCAAATTAAATGCAGAAACCGAGCATTAAGATTCACTTCTTTACCAAAAATACGATATATGGTAACAGGGAAATCACCTGTATTTGCTACAGTTGGATCAAGCCCAAGTGCAGCAGGGACAGCCATGGCTGCTTTGAAGTTTTCAACACTGAGCTGTGTGTTATAAGTTGCAATCTAGCATCATTAAAAGTAACCATCAATTACTTGCACTGAAAAATTAATGAAGGTACCTAAAAACAAGGTGAAAAGAAAAGCAAGAGTACAGAAAGTTAATAAAGGAGCAAACATGATACCGGCTTCCGTTCTGTTTCATAAGTTTTAAGAAGTGTGGATGGGGCAATACCATTGAATACAGTTGCCAACTTCCATGCAAGATTATGGGCGTCCTGAATGCCAGTATTCATTCCTAACATGAAGAACAAACACTGTATATTACTTACCCTTTATACAACACCAACAACAATAAATCTAGTTTATCACAGGGTAAGGTCTATGTTTGGAGGGTTGAACCGTTGAGGTATATGCACTCTTTACGTTAAAAGAGTGTTTCTGAGTGATCTAGGGTGTCTTTGGATTGCAATACATTTTAGTTATAAAGCAATTATAATTATAAACACTTGAATAGTTTGGTTAGCACATTTTACAATGTGTTTAAAATAAAGTAAATTTGAAATAAAATACCTTGTAATTGTGTCAATCAAATACACAGCTTATAATTACATTATAAACTTAATGTAATTGATTGACAGAATTTACAATGTAGTTCATTTAAAATTTACGATATTTTAAACAAATTGTAAAAAGTGTTAACTAACACCAAGTGTTTATATTTATAAATGCATTAGAATCCAAACATACCCCTAATAATGTCATACAAACAAACAAAAACAAGCACAATCAAACAAACAACAAACAAAAAGACAACAATAACCAATAAAGGACATGGTAGAACAAAAAGCAAAAACAACGAGCAACATGAACGACACAATAAAGGATACAACCCCAACCAACCCTCAGCCACAAAAACTAGTCCTCGACTTTAACCCTCTATATTATAAGATTATTTTCCATTTAAGCATGTTCCACAACAACATCGGGGAAAAAAAATATAAAGAACAACAAGCGATAGTAAGGGGACTTGTGTTGACTGAAGTTTCGGGTAATATAATGCACAGATTACCGAAACCACCAGCAGGAGGAAAACGATGAGCTGCATCTCCCACAAGCATAATTCTGTTATCATGAGACAAATACTTATCAGCGACCTCAGCATGCATCACCCATGGTTTAACATCAAGCACATCGAGGTCTCCGAGCTCCCGACCAACTAGGTTGAAGATTAGTTTCTCGCATATCTGAAACAAGTTGAGTGCTTCAAGATTCTAACAAATAGGTTCTTCTAATTATCTCATTCGGGTTGTACAAGCCCGACAAAAAAGGCTTGATACATGTAGAACAATACCATGCAAAAGCATACTCATATTTTTCAAGCTTTAACCTGCCAAGAAATTTACTAAGAAAAAGAGAATGTCCATTTTAGTCAAACAAAAAATTGTACACATACCTCTGGTTTGAAATCTTCAAGTGTTTGCTGTGGTGGGTAATAGGGTACCTATAAGAAGATTGATGATCACCATAAATTACCATCTTCAGTACAAACAGTACTTTCAGAATGATCAGGATTATTCGGTACCTGCAGAACAAATTCCCCTTGGCGAAGATCATGAGCCACAAGAACACCAATAGCTTCAGTATTGAAAATGAAGAACAGCATACCCGGCCTCTCCTTCAGCAAGTAGTTTCCAAGGTCCTTGCTTATAAAATGCACACTGACAAGCTTTTGTAGGTCATTCTCCCCTATCATATCAATCCCAATAAGCCTTCTCACCGTGCTTCCTGCGCCATCAGCACCAACAAGAATATTGCATGGGATAATTTTCTCAAAACACTTCCCTTCCATTTCAAAAGATGCAGTGACATTCAAGCAACGGTCAGAGGCATCAATTGAAACCAATTCATGTCCCATTAATATTTCCTTCTCTCTGACAGGCCTAGGATCTCCTTCCCTGTCATAACTGTCAACATGGAAGCCAAGACTTTCGACTTTTTTAAGCAGTAACCTACTTAATTTATACTGAGAAAAATGTGCAACAGAGACAGGGCTGACAAGTTGCTCCAAATCTGCATTTACAAAGATTTATGATGAGATGCATAATCCAATCATCCTGTGACATTGTAAATAAATGTTATTATTGGAAAGTCTTAATGTTAGACTAATAATTAGTTTCCTACAAGGGTTAGAAGAGGGAACTAGATATTCTCATATTTTGGGGATTATTTGTGGTTTGGACATGTAGAGCATGGCTGTTACAGATCTGGCTGTCAGTTGGCTGATTTCCCGCCAACTTTCATAACCAAACTAAATACTAAAGATCATTCTCTTTTTCAGACAACTTCAAGAGAGCTCTTCATAACCAAGGCTTAAAAGATTGAAAAACAGATTTGCTGCCTGATTGTTCTAGGGCTTTATTGTATTCTTAGGAGTGGATTTGTGTGTAACCCAACAACAACAACTAGTGGGGGCAAATCACTTAAAAAAAAAAGTAATCATTTACTGCTAAAAGCATTAATAAAACCCCTATGTACCAACGGTTCTAGTTATGATATAAAACATGCAAGCATGTCACAACATCTTTGAGTATATGAAAAATAAATTATAGTCCAAGAATGAGGAATAATAAGGCATACGCTGAGAAATGACTTTCCAAAAGCTATATAGCTATTGCAGGTCAATTACCTTGAGGTTGAATATGATCAACGGCGCCAAGAATAGAGCCAGATAGTGACGTACAATACACAAACTTTCTCCATAAATCAACTGGTGGTTGGGACTGTTCTATCTCTTGGGCCAACCCATCCAACTTGCGAAACACCTGAGACACAAACCTGGATCAAGTAAGATCTCAAACATCAGGATATGTACAAGATGCTTTCCTCTTCCAGGTGACTGCCCAAATCATCTTCCAAAAACTTCGGTTTACCTCCATGGTTCGGTTATTAATGAAATGTGCCTGAGGATGTTTCGAGAAACTTTTTCCCTTCTCTAGAATAGCACTTCTAACCCCTGAAATAAACCTCAATCAAACGAATTTAAAGCAACGGTATCAGCAGTAACGGAAGTTTACCTTCAAATGATAAGGAGAAAGTTCAATATAAAGTATAGTTTGGTGAGAATAAAGCAGCCAACCAGCAACTGACCATACATATTACGATCCCACAACTAGCCTGGATTGCATATTTGCATAATAAGCTGTAAACTCAAGTTTAGGAGCAACCAAATTGCTTTATGTCCCTTGAATTTTCGAAGATAACCTAATATTCAAATTTTATCGGAAGTGAAATGGATTAAGCAAACTAGCTAATTCCGAAAAATTGTATAAACTGGTAATACGAAAGGGCCATCGTATTCTAAAATCGCTCTTGGTGCCCAGTTGCAAGCATTAAAAAACACCAAATACTAGAATTTTCAAGCAGACCGTTGGCAATGCTGGCATTATCCGCAAACAGTAAACAATCAGAACCCTAAGTCCCTGATATATTGCCATTCCAATCTGCCTCTAAACTTCAACTTAACAATCCAAACGGTAAATCAAACGCAGAAGGAAGAAAGAGAAAAAAATTGAAGGTTGAGAACATACCTAATTTGGTGAGGAGAAATGAGAGAACCAAGCCGACCGGACCAGCACCGACAATGAGAACCGGCAAGATTGTAGTTTCGTCATCGACATGGCAATCACTGGAAAACGCCCTCATCGGTATCCATAGACAAGGACGGATCCTGGAGAATGAGCTGGGGGGAGTGGAGAAGAAGCTATGGATAGCAAGTCGGAAAGCTTTCATTGTGAAGTTGAAGAGATATCACGACGACGCCCCAGCACAAATGGTAATGGTAACTGGTAAGGCCATCGGCTATGAACAGTAACAGAGAAATGCTTGTAAGTGGCGGATCTAGGATTTTAGTTTAGGGGGCTGAAAACTACAACAAACACAAGTTACATCCTTGTTACATCCAGAGAACGAGACTCATTTGTTTGTTTGATGGGTACATCACCACATCCCCATGAAAGTCTAAATATTAGCTCCACCTAACAAAGTTCCATTTAGTAATCTAATAGCTTCTTCTACACTACTTCTGAAAAGAACAAGATATTCAAATTTTATTTACTTTCAAATACCTATTAATGAATGGAACAAAACCACACACTTGGGACGAGCTGGAATTCATCTAAAAAGACAGCATTTTAGCTTAATATGAAAAACAAGGCTTGGGAAAATGCAAATCTACAAACTTGTCCATATTATATACTCCTATGAAAAAACAAATTCACAAACCATAATTCTAAATCACAAACCATAAATTAACAAATTAATTTCTCAAAATCACAACCAAAATTCCAAATCCCAAACCACAAATTCACAAATTCATTTCTCACAACCACAATAACAAACTACAATTCCAAATCACAAACAACAAATTCACAAATTTATTTCTCACAAGTCACGACTACAAACCACAATTTCAAATCACAAACCACAAATTCTAATCACAATTTCTCGAAATTTATCATCAAAATCACAAACCCTAATCGAAATTTCCCTAAATTAATTCTCAAATCCACAAATTTTAATCTAAATTGATTCTCATATCGAAAAATTGAACTTAAAAACAATCAAATTAAAAGATAGAGGAAAAACTAACCTACCTTGAAGGTTGAAGATCTGGATCGAAGAAGAACAATGAGGGCTTTTGATGCGGGATACGGGAGTGCGGGGTTCACCGAACGCCGAGGGGATGGGATGCGGTGCGCCGGTGCCAGGGTCGGACGGAGGTGGAGCTTGCGGCGGCCGGCTCAGGGACTCGGGGTGGCTCTCTCGCCAGACTCGCTCTGTCTGTGCTGTGAGACTGTGACGTGAGTTTGCGCTGTTCGGGTCTGTGTAAAAAAATAGGGAAAAAATTGTTCAAATATCCATTTAGAAAAGCTAATTAGGTAAACGTCTATATTTAAATGGATATTAAGTAAATGTCCACACATTTTAAGTAATACGGAGTACCAACTCTACCCTTGGTATAATTAACCCATTTTATTCCAACCCTCTTCAATCTCCATCATCGCGTCTCTCTCATTCGCTCCTTCTGGTGGTCGCCGGCGTTCGCTCAACCTTCATCCAGGCCAGATAATCTCTATTCTTTTGTTGCTTCTCGTCCTTCTCAATCTCTTCCCCACTCCTTTCGGTTCCCTTCCCCTTTCGATTTGAGGAATTTCATTGTTTAGCCCTAAATTCGATTGCACTTGTTTATGCTCTAGATGTGAGTTTTTAGTGTTTTTCCCTTGAACTTACACAATTTGTGGACAGAAGAAAAGCAAATCGATTTAATAAACTTCACCTACTCGATTTGATTCGAATTTGGGAAAACAAACCCTAGCATGTTTGGTGACAATTTGTTAAACTTGCAAAATATGTCAATTTGTTTAGTATTGGTGACAATTTGCTAAATCTGATCATTTCGAGATGTTAATTTTATGATTTGGGACACCAGTTGCGGATTTTTGTGTGAATACATTGCTCTGATGACAATTTGTTTATGTTTTTTTAGGGTTTGTGTATTTCTATCTACTTCAATTGAATAATCCAGGTTAGTGTTCTTATTGACGAATCTAATTTGTTTTTACTTTATATGTTATTCTATTTCAAGTGTTTATCATTGCTTGTTTGTTTTGGTGACAATTTCTTGTTTGGTGACAATTAGTATTTAGCTTGATTCTATATAATCAATTTAAATGAGACTATCAGGGGTTTGCTTCATTGTTTGGTGACAAATGGAATTTATGTTGTTATTTTTAGATTGGTGACACTTGGTAGAGTTATATATTCTGTTTTGGTGACAGATTGAATCTATGTTGTTATCTTTAGATTGGTGACAATTGGTAGAGTTATATATTCTGTTTTGGTGACAAATGGAATTTATGTTGTTATTTTTATATTGGTGACAATTGGTAGAGTTATATATTCTGTTTTGGTGACAAATGGAATTTATGTTGTTATTTTTAGATTGGTGACAATTGATAGAGTTATATATTCTGTTTTGGTGACAAATGAAATTTATGTTGTTATTTTTAGATTTGTGACAATTGGTAGAGTTATATATTCTATTTTGGTGGCAAATGGAATTTATGTTGTTATTTTGTTATTTTTTCTTAGATTGGTGACAATTGGTAAAGTTATATATTCTGTTTTGGTGACAAATGGAATTTATATCTCATTTAGCTATAATGTAATTTTCATTATCCTTCTGTTCAATTGTAGTGGAAGTTGTGGTATGTATACCATCAAATATATCGAGGGTCTTGCTTTTCATGGTGGTATTGAAGCTATTTCAGACAAGTATATGGATGCGTATAAAGAAAGAGGATGGCTATAGAGGGTCTTGCTATTTTGGATGCTAAGTATGAATGTCTCAACTGTTCCCCTTTGTTTTGATATTTTTGCAAGTTGATGTAGTCTGACAATTAAGTATTACAAAGTTAAACTTTACGTCAAATTTCATCTACTTAGGGTTATTATTGTAACAAAAATGCGTTAATATTAGATCACAAATGTGATGCCATTATAGTATTGTACATCGAATTATTCGTTTGCTCAAGTTTAGCCCCTCTAGGGTCTATGCTCCCCTAGTTCTATGGTTTCAGTTTCGTAACAAAAATGCGTTAATATTATATGACAAATCTGATAACATTGGTACTGTACACACATTTTAGGGTATATGGTTTAGGATTTAGGGTTTAGGGCCTTAGACTAAACCCTAAACCCTAAACTATATTGTACATCAAATTTTCATCTGCTCGGGTTTAGCCCCTCTTGGGTATATGATCCCCTTGTTCTAGGGTTTTAGTTTTGTAACAAAAATGTGTTAATATTAGATGACAAATGTGATAACATTGGCATTGTAAACATTTTAGTTTGATGAAAGTGCATTGTAGTTGGTGACAATTGGCTAGTGACACTGTTTTGTCGTTGGTGACAATTAATTTCTAAAAATATATAGGTGGTTGACACTAGATTGGTGATGAAGTTTTGTAACCGGTGACAGTAGATTATTGACCAAAGCTTGATGAAAATAGGTTGGTTACACTGTTTTATTGTTGGTGTCAATAGATTACTGAAAAGAGGTTAGTGACAATGTTTTTTATAAGTTGGTGACAATACGGTTGATTAAACAATATGAAAACAGTGTTTTGTAGTTGGTGACAATGTCTTGGTGATGTATAATGTTATGGTGACAATTTTTTTAAGGTTACAATATCATGGTAACAATATATTGTCATCAACCTCATCATTAATAGTTGTCACCAACAATTGTAATCGGGAAAATCATCTATTAGCAGAAAACCCCATTTATTACCGAGGAAAAGTGTTACTGTCAACTGTCACCGGAAGAAAATCAATTGTCACCCAAATTTTTTTGTCACCAACAATTATCACAAGAAAAAAAGAAAATCAATTGGCACTAGAAAAGATTTTCCCCTAACTGTCACCGGAAAAAATAAAATGTCAAAAAAATCAATTGTCACCAAAATAATTGTCACAATTAACTATCACCGGAAAAATATACTCAACTGTCACCAAAAAATTGTCACCGAATGCAGGCGTTGACCGGAATGGTCAATGTTGACTAGTCTATGTTAAAATTAAAAATGGTCAAAGGGGGAAGGGTTAGGGATGAGGAAGGAGGGGTATTTTTGGAAAAAATGGACATTTACTTAATTATGTAAAAAAGTGGACATTTACTTAATTTTGACATGAAAAATGAATATTCACCAAATTTAATATACGGGTTTTGAATTTTGAATTTTGATGTTTAAAAAAAAAACAGGTATGAAAGGGTGGCTGGTTTTCAACAAAAGTGCATTGGATTATGTGACTAGGGCTAGAAGGGTCAACACAGACCAACTGGATTGGATATGAAAAATCGATTGCCCCAAAGTAAAAAACTTTCTATGGAAAAATCTAAACAAAGGTTAGACTACAGAGTAAAAAGTCCATGTGTCACTGTAGTGTCCCTTATGTTCTCACCAAGAGGAAGACAACGTCCACCTCTTCACTAACTTCAGATCTCATTACCCCTTATAGGAGGCCTCGACCGGAGGATTGAACAAATGATTCGAAATACGGACAAGGAGAACAAACCATACAAGGATATTATAACGGAAGTGTTCCAAAAACTAGCCCCCGAACAAAAATCAATCCTCGCTTTTGCATTATGGGTCATATGGTCTGTTAGAATTATTTTATAATTCAGACATTATTTTATATACGCCCAAAAGATAATTAAATAGCCTAATTTACGTAATTAGGTAAGTAATTCTTATTCGTTAAGAATTACCTAATATTAGGATAAATAATATATATTCGTTATATATTAGTCTATCTATAATAAATAAAGAGATATAGGAGAGACTCCTCTCTCCCGATCTCTAAACCTAGAGAGAGTCTGTTCGCCAGACGTTCTTCTCACGTAGAGAAACCCACGGAGAACTTTCCTTCGTGGAGAGAGTCTCCTTCCTCTCCAATGCTTTCCCATGGTGTGTAAGTTGTGAATCGTAGGTTCTCCACTGCTCCTGAACGTCTAACGAGATTTGGTGCTATGGAGATCTACCCGGTGATCAAATTCAAAGGCAAGACGATCTAGATTCCGCTTCCGCTATTCGAGGTAATCCGTTTATCCCTCAAATTCTAACATTGGTATTAGAGCTTTATTCCTCAAATTCTAACATTGGTATCAGAGCTTTAGGCTCAAATTGCCTTTGAATTTGTTTAATCGGATTCATAACAGCATGAATTAGGTTCCTAGAACTAAATTCAATGGTAAAGTCCAATTGTTTTGCCGTGTTCATGTTGAAAATAGGCTATTGTATGTTTTTTCCTTTTGGAGAATCATATGCTTTTAATTTGTTTTTGTGTGGAGCCGCACCTATATGCCCAATGCAGAAGCCTTATTCTCCATCTTTCATCCTCTTTTCTTCTCCATGCCTCCTTGATATTTTCTCTGATTGCATGCGTTTTCTAAGGGATTTGATTTTGTTTCGATATCTGCGCTTGTTAGATGTGAATCTATTGCTCGGAAAATTTGTTTTTTTCGATTTCACCGGACAGGTTCAACAGATCTGAGACATATGGGTTCTCGAGGGCATGAAATTTGGGGCTTCGTGCTCCTAGAGAGCTTCTCGCCGGACTAAGGGCTTGGCGGCGTCGGTCGAGCCACCATGCTCCTTTTCGGAGCGCTTGGAGGCAGCGGCGCCACCGCCTAGGTTCGTAGGCGGCAAGGAGTGAGGAGAGCCTCTCCTTCTACTCGATTTCGCAACAGAGGTTCGCTAGATCTGAAAAATTGAGACTTCGTGGCTCAGTTTTAGGCATGGAGATGGATGGATTTGAGATCCTCGACCTTGAATCTCCAAAAGCCCCAAGAAATCTGAGCAATTTTGTTCGGTTTTCAGAGGTTGTGATGAACGAAGGGGCTCGTTACTCCTCCTGGCTTGTAATCGGCGGAGATCCAAGGCTTGGTGGTGTCTTGCTCGCCACCGTGCCCCATGACGGAGCATTTGGAGGCGGCGGCGCTACCGCCTGGATTGTCGATAGCGAGTTCCAGTGGGAGACAGAGAAGATGGCCATAGGCGGAGTCTTTTGGCTTGTGCTTGCCGAAGATCGAAGGCTGGGCGGATGTTGCTCGCCACCGTGCCCCTCGACGGAGCACCTAGAGGCGCCGGCACCGCAGCCTGTGTTGTCGACGGCGGGAGGCAGTGGAAGAAGCTTCGAAGGAGGCCGAGCTGGCTGCCATGGCGGCAAGCTCATGTTGGGCTTCCTCGGGTTTGGCTTCGGGCCGAGTCGGGTTGCAGTGACCTAGAGTCACGGGCTAGGGCGAGCTTCGGGTCGCGCCTAGGCTTGGCTCCTTATGTGATGAGTTGGGCCTAATTCGTTTGGGCCTACCTAATTTGTTTTGTAAAAATGGCTGGACATATATTTGGACTTGCTGTTATATTTTGAACATGACGGATTGTTTTGAATTTGTTTTGGATATGGACTTGTCATGTTTGACTGAGCATCAGAGTTGTCTTAGTCGGGTTCGGATCCGGACTGAGAGATACTGGGTTGTGTTTGATGAGTTGGGCTTAGCCCGCTTCAGTTCGAACGCGAATCATCGCTTTTATATGACCGAGTTGTGACTAAGTTAAGTGAACTAGGTCTGTTGAAACAGCTTTTCGGTTATGTTTGCTCTCAAAAATTTTGATCGGACTACGTGTCTAATTGAATTTTTGATTGAAGCGAACAAACTTGAAAGTTATATGATATATCGACCTACGTGGCCCTTTATCTAATAACGAGCGATGATGAGTCCTAAGCTATGTTGATACGTTCACATACGGACTGAGCTCTCTAAAATTCATTTTCAAAGAATTTGTTTTTCAAGGATGTTTAACCTTGGTTGAATATCGTTTTACTTGAAAATTGAGCGGATTTATATAATTCAATCGTGAGTTGTTT
This sequence comes from Persicaria tinctoria, assembly GCA_037127255.1. Taxonomy (NCBI): domain Eukaryota; kingdom Viridiplantae; phylum Streptophyta; class Magnoliopsida; order Caryophyllales; family Polygonaceae; genus Persicaria; species Persicaria tinctoria. The sequence continues at coordinate 20,674,028 of JBANSL010000004.1, read as the reverse complement.
ATAATTATTTTGAGTTAACGGATAGTTATTACGTATAACTTATTAACTTAAAATGGAAAATTGACTTTATGTAAGTCAATTGAAATCTGAGAAATAAATCTTTTATCTAAATATTGTATAAGAGATAGGCAGTGCATCTCTGAACCTTGCGAATAATTTCTTGTTTTTACTACTAACGTGGTGATGTACTTGAAATTAGGAAAAGACACTTGATTTGTTTGAGTGTGATTGCAAGGTAATCGAGCAAGTAATTCATTTGTTAAATGGATGAAATATGTTCAGTAATTTTGAATAGCGTTTTTAAACGTAGTTCCAAAAATCTGAATAAACCCTTAAGGGGCAAGGACCTATATGTCTAGGACCTATTTGTTCTAGTGTATATCCATACGTTGGACATACAAATAAAGTGAGTTGATGTTGAGTACTACAGGTACGTCAACAGTAACGCAGTTCCCTTGAAAATTAGAAAATGAGCAGATGGACTTGATGAGAGTTTGACTCTTGAGTCCTAGGCTTTAAAAATTATTTTCTAATTTGTAAAGCTCACTTTGAATTTTTTCAGATCAAAAGAGTTGTAAAACTGAATTTCATGGTTCTAAGGCATTTTCATGCTAAGGAAGATTGTCATTCAATATACTCTCTTTCACTTAGGAATATGATCCTAGTGGGAGCAAATCTTTAGACTGACTTGCACAGTCATAAGATAACCTTAAACATACGTTATTTGGAAATCGTCAGACAGACGATTATGTCATCATGAATCTGTGTTCTAACGGAGTTGATTGCATGCTATAAGCATGTTTTTGCTTTGAAGGTCGTGGTAAATGATGATATGTGTTGGTTTGTGCTTCGTGCATTAATGGTAACATGTTTCTGGTCAATGGTGATAAACGAGTAATATACTCATTTCACTGATCTGAATAAGAAGTCAGCAGAACTAAGGTTACATCGATTTATATCGTAGTAATAAATGTTTAGCTTTCCTGAAAATGTCAGGGGCTTCTGAAGTTTCCTTACAAAGACCATGTGATGTCATGATGCTAGTAATGGAACATACCTTGAGATCTTAATGGATTTCGGTTCCAATGTTATGATCATAAGTTTGCTGATTTTGTTTCAGTAACAAGAGGTTAAATTTGTCACTTTTGTGATAATGGTTGCAAATATGATTTGTAACTTATGCATAATTTGATCATTGGGAATAAGCAAGTCGTTGCTAGGTCCAAATGATGAAGTTGCGATCTACTTGGTTCAAGTTGATCACTAGGCAACTAGATCAGATGATATACCCAAGGATTGGTGTTGAACTTCGAAGTTTAGCTTCGTATACGATGATGTCAAGTTTAGATCTTGACATTTTCTAATCCTCATTGAATTGTTGTAATTCATGAGAAGTGTCACTATAGAAGCATAGTTTAACCACTTTGCAAAGTGATAAAGGGTAAATTAAATGCATACTCTAAAAAGGTATTCTACTAGCGAGTGGGAGAATAGGTTCAATGGAACTTGAGAAAAGACAGAGTTGTCAGAAGAGGATGTTTCCTTATCTGAAAATGATGTGACACACCTTGGGGTATGTCTAGGATGATCATTGTGGGATTGTCCAAAGATATTAGATGCTAATTGCGTTAAGCACTTCTCTTGAGCCTTCGAGGGTAATCTGTTACTTGTAACAGATAACTACATTTTTTGTAGATTGCATTCTACAAAATTTAGAAGCTTAAAGCACAAATTCTATTGTGCTGTTTGAATTTCATTATCTCCTAAGATCAATATGGATCTAAGGGTATATAAATGGATATTGATATACAAAGAGAGCTTCTTGGTCAACATATATCCATGAATTCTCTCACATTAAGTGATGGAGAACTCAGATGAAATTCAAAAGGTTTTTTGTCTTAAATTCTTCTGATGACTGAAGTTTCACGAAATGGTCAAATCCGAGCACCAAGCATTGGTTTGTGCTAAGTGTGTATTGTGCTGATTTGTAGAGTAGTTCATTTGTTGGACAATCCTTAGTCAGTTACTTCCTGGAAATGGCACACGAAGTGTCATGTTAAAGGCTAAAGGCATAAGAGGATCTCTAGGAGATGGATTTATGATTGAGGGTCACTTGGTGAACCTTAAGATTTAGAATAAGCTTAAGAAGATGGTTCTTATATATTTTAGCCATATCTGTTTAGTTACGCCAAATCCATTTGGATAAAAGGTATCACGAAGAACGTGTGTATTAGGCATGGTGCTAGGTACATGATCACATTCTTATATCATCTTGGAAATGCGAACTTCTAAGATTGATGAGAGCAATCTGATAAGGAAAATGAGTTTTCGTAGCTCAGGGATCCATAATCACGATTGTGAGACAGTTGTTAAGACAACTTAGGATGAGTTTTGATTGATGAAACCACAGCATATCCTCTGGTAGTTCATTCATTACATCGTCCTATGATAGTTGTAATACAACTCTTGTCACATTAACATTCAGGATATTCTGGATCAATCGTGATCTAGTGTTTCTGAGAATGTTCAGAGCTAAAGAAGTTTCATTCTTGGCTCACAACTTGTTGAACAAATGTGTTTCGAGTTGAGAATTTTCATCTAGAACGATTGTGAGCATATCGAAATCACTTTAGAGTGGGAGTTGTTTTGAACGCGAGATATCTCAGAAACATATTAGATGTGGTTGCTCCAAAAGTATCCAAACGAGACAGCACCAATCACCACTAGAGTCTGTGATTTGTTGGTAAATCTAAGACACAACTAGAGGATGGTGATAACAGATAATGAGTCTATAGAAGAAGCCATGTTCTAAACTGGTTTCTATCCTGCCTAGACATAAAACAATGAGATAACTGGGTTCTTAAAGCTTTATAGGCGAAGTGATCCATTGAGAGTTATATCCTAGATCAAGAGAGTTAGGTTGGAACCTTCTCCCTACATGGTTAGATTATGTTCAATCAGACCGATGAATGGCTACAAAAGCTTGTATCCGTTTACAAGTTGACCTAGATGGCAAAGTTTTTCCCAGTGGGAGGACTTCTGGAAATTCATTTTCTAAATAAGTTTCTGCTAAGGTTTTGAGAAAGACACTAGTCTTGTACTCATACCTATGTAAGCATTGAAACATGCATCTAGATGACAATGATAAGATGTTTTGTACTTTGTGTTCAAAATATGAATCATTGTAAGTATGTCATATTTGAAAGTTTAACTTTCTGATGTTGCAGATGACACACTGATAGCCAACTATGTTGTGATTCTAGCATGACAACTTTGATACAATTGTCAGGTGAATCTGTTACATAGAAATTGGGTAGTTGTCTATGAGGTTATTTCGTATAATCTCAGGCATTTCATTCTCATATATGGAAATGTATAAATGGACTTATATAGGAAGTGGATTAAGTGAGGGACACTTGAGAAATTGAGTGCAATCTCGCATTCTATTTTATGCTGAGATGAGACAAGCGAACATGTGTTTGTTTACAAACTGATTTGAGTCTTATGCACTGAACACATTAAATGATTGCAAAAGCACTCTTGTAAGTTGTGTATTGTGTTATGGTGGATGATATTTGTGTCCATGTTGGAACATAGATGTGGATCTTAGTGATCTAAGGGAGGAGACACTGATGTATGTATCAACATCAGTCTATATGTCTTATCTCTGAGGAGAAGAGACGTTGATGTCTAGCAAGAAATTGTCTTGCTTGTCCTTCCACCACGGAAGCTGAGGTTCTTACATCATCAGTAGCTTCCGAGGACATTATGAAAAAGGATTCTTCTGAAAACACAAAATTTGGTTGTAGCAAAATATGACGAGCAGATGTCATGACTATGGGTTGTGACTGATCATTTTTGTCAATACCAATATTTCCAAAGGATGTTGGAGATCAAATGATATTCGGATCAAACCCTGTCTAGTCGGAGAGACGTTGTTCAAGAACAACGTTGTCATAATATATTTGACTCTTGATGGTTATGGGAGCCACCTCTCTGATTTGAGTTTTTTTGCAAGTGGGAGACTTTGGTCTTAACTTATATGCCGTGCCATTGATGTGGTGAAAACTGGTGATGTAAATATGAAATATGTTACATGTCACTGAACCATAGTTTGTTCTCTCACACGAACAAATGTTCCTATAAGTGTTCGTCACTATAGGTGTAAGGTATCTCAATTCTTATGGGAACGGAATGAGGTGATAACCGCCTTGCCTATCTTTGGATGGCAAGATGAAGTCTCTCCGGTTGGGAAAGATTGAATGGGTAATTTATAGTTAGTCATTTATATGACTCGTAACTATGCTCCTGCGCCCATTGGTTCAGAAAAGCAAGGTGTTGTAGGGTTAAATGGTTCTCAAGTCTGCGTGACTTTGAGATGAACACCTTTACAGGTTGAGTGGACAACGTCTTAGAGAAGCGCTCCCTATAGCACACTGTCATACTAGTGTGTGCTAGTCGACCCTATGAGGTGATAGATTGACCCCATCTCTATCACCGTGTGAGCTAATATATATGTAAACAAGGCAGCCCTTAGTGACCAACGGCTTGGGTTACTGATTGTGGTAGTGATGCGCTACTTTGGTTGTGCTCCGATGACCATGAGTGATGCGGTCTAAGTGGGGCATTTCTGGGAAAGTGGTCATCAGTTACATGAAAGTAATGCCAATGCGAAAGGAATGTATTATGAGTAATCGTCGACGAAAATGGGATTTGCTGGATCCGATAGTTACGTACTGTTGTGAATCGCCATTACAGTTGAACAAAACTGAGAGGGATCCAGTTTTGTGTATCAACTAGTCCGATGAAAGATAATCTTAGGGATGCAGCAATACTTTTCAACTAACGCTGTGACCTAGTCCCTAGCGGGATTTTTATGCAGGTAGTATTGCCGGGTCGCATGACCTATACACGACGAGTATGAGAATGAGTTTTGGAGGAACGTAATCTTTTGTGTGAGTGGGAGATGTTAGAATTATTTTATAATTCAGACATTATTTTATATATGCCCAAAAGATAATTAAATAGCCTAATTTATATAATTAGGTAAGTAATTCTTATTCGTTAAGAATTACCTAATATTAGGATAAATAATATATATTTGTCATATATTAGTTTATCTAATAAATAAAGAGATATATAGGAGAGACTCCTCTCTCCTGATCTCTAACCCTAGAGAGAGTCTGTTCGCCAAACGTTCTTCTCACATAGAGAAACCCACAGAGAACTCTCCTTCGTGGAGAGAGTCTCCTTCCTCTCCAATGCTCTCCCATGGTGTGTAGGTTGTGAATCGTAGGTTCTCCATTTCTCATGAATCTCTAACGAGATTTGGTGCTATGGAGATCTACCCGGTGATCAAATTCGAAGGCAAGACGATCTAGATTCCGCTTCCGCTATTCCAGGTAATCCGTTTATCCCTCAAATTCTAACATGGTCGATGAGGAACAGAATAACTTTTGACAACAACAACATCAATTCAATGGTAAATTGGATACAAAATATCAAGCAATTTAGAAAAATGTGGAAAAAAGTAGAACAAGACGATCAAACTACCAAACAAAAATCCACCAACCCTAAAAAGAGAACGTCAAAACCAAAACCAGTCAGATGGAAAAACCCTGTTGCAAATTTTGTCAAACTAAACTTCGATGGTGCTCGTACGGATTCGAACCGAGCGGTGTATGAGTTTGTTATCCGTGACTGTCAGGGTAGGGTGCTCTCCTGTGGCGCTCGTGGTCATGGATCGATTTCGGCGGTTCAGGCGGAGTGCTATGGTCTTATCTCGGGTCTTCTTAAAGCCTCCAAGCGGGGTTTTGCTCAACTTGAGATCGAAGGTGATTGCCTCACGATCATACATACTCTTAAGGGTGTTCGACTCTATCCGTGGGAGATTGAGAATTGAGATGTCGATTTCAGATGCCCCTGGAAAAAATCCTCACAAACCTAATCATAAAACTAAACTTGCCACTATTGCTGACTCGACCGAGCCTTGTTTGGTCGCTTCTGTTGATGCTGGTGGCCTTCATTCAAAACCACCGTAACAGCAAATATTATCTGTGTTTTGATTGTGTGGATGCCAATCAAGTGTTCTGCCAAATCTCATCCTATTTGGTGCACTATTTACTATATGTATTTATTCGCATCTCTTACTATGCTCCCATTACTCTCACTTTCAATCTTTACTCTTCATAAGTTCTTGTCTACCAAACCTTCAATTGGTTCCCCAAATTTGTGGGATTTTGGGTTGTTCTATATGTGTGTGCTGGTGCTTTCGCATATCATTTAGTGCTTGTGACAGTGGCATACTCCACTTGCTTTTTAATTTACCAAAATTTGTACATGTTCTTTTGATTGATGTTCTTAATATGGTTTCTACCCTTTCCTACTTTGGTACGTTTATATATCTCCACTCTTTTGAATAAACTTTTAAGCTTGACATTGACGTGTTCGACTTTCTTATTTATTTCCCTAGTTTATGATTTCGAGTCGGTTGTGCTCCATCTTTTGCCGCATATCAGTTTTAGGCCAAATTGGTTTTTGAGCAATGATCTTTCTAGGGTGGGTGTAGGGAGGTGGTTGCATTATCTGGTTTTGCTATACTCACACAATCAACGTTCTTCTGCATGTTTCTTCATGTATATCTTGTCGGCTTCATTACTACTTTGGTGCCTAGCTATTACCGACATGTTTGGTGCTTGTTTCTCTACTGTGCTCTGCTACTGCATTTGATTGCTTGTGTTTGCAGGATACCCCCCTAACTGCCTAGCTTGATCAAAACCTTGTTCATGAATTATTTGCTAACCCTGCAATCTACACTCTGTGTCTCTCGAGTGATCACAAGGCTAACCCTGCAATCGACCCTCTGCAATCTACGGGTTGCCATTACCAACTACAAGCACACAAGCATTCATTCGTGGGTCTTTGGTCGGTCTGACACCATTAGCTCACCCAAGCCACATATCTATCTCCACTACGAAGTGCCATGATTCAACTGATTACATTGCTTCCTTGCTATTGTGTAATTGAGAACCACCAACTTCGCTACTTTTGTTTATGTGTTATCTTAGATTGCTCCCGCATATACTTCACCCAAGTACACTCAATTGATTTGTTGTACCTCTCGGTTTGGCTTGGCTTTATTAGAGGTGTTCTACACAACCTTAATTGTTTTACCAAGTCTCGATATCAAGTTATTTTATGAATATTTGTACATGGAACTGTCGGGGATTATGTAGACGAAATATTTGAACCTCCATCGAGTCCTTTTGTACAAACAATCCTATTAACGTGATTGCACTTCTTGAAACAAAATCAAACCAGATTCCAGAAGAACGTGTTTGGAAGCATAACGGATTCGTTAATATTGCTTTTGCCCCGGCAGCTGGGTTTGCTGGTGGCATTTGCCTTTTATGGAAAATCTTTCTTCCCTACAGGGTTCGATTCATTTAGTTCTAGTTGAGGCTAGATTTATTCATTTTAACTATTATGATGGATTCACTCGCACTACTACGGTGATGTTCATTGTATATGTCCCACCTAATGTAACCGGGATAAAGATCAATTCTGGGATCTGTTTATTCCCTACGCCCGATCAGTCAACATACCTATTTGTGTCATGGGAGACCTAAATGATATACAATTCAATCTCCATCTGAAAAGGGTGGTGGCTCTGTACCACATACGGCTAGGTTTCAACGACTTTTCCAATTATGTGACATCCCCTCTGTAGGGGGCAAATTCACTTGGCGTAAGCGCCTTGTGGGTGTTGCCTAGTTCAGAATCCAATGTTAGTGGCTTTCAGCAAGCTTCAAGTTCGCAACCATGCTTTCACCTCATCTGGCCATTGTCCCATCACTGTTGATTTTTGCCAAAAATTTTCATTTGTTAATCGTCTTTTCAAGTTCGAAATGGCTTGGACCAAGCGTAAAGATTTTGAGAAATTACCCCGGCAAGCATGGCGCATGGATCGGCAAGGCTCATCTATGTTCAAATTGGTTCACAAAACTAAACTCCTCAAAACCTTGGCTAAAAAATGGCACAAACTAACATATGGAAACATACGCTCTCAACTCATTAAGTCTGACCAAGATCTACTTGAGATTCAAGCTACCTTACTCTCGTCCTTCTCCGACATGAATTGATCGCTTCAAAAGCGTCTCCTGGCTAAACGTGAGCGATTACTTGATTTCCAACGGTCCTATTGGCGCCAACGATCCAAAGCAAAACATGCCAAACTTACTGATTCCAATACAGGATACTTTCATCGTGTTGCCACCGTCAAGAGGAACTGCAAAATTATCAAGTTGATTACCCTTCCAAATGGTATCCATACGGCGAACTCAGATGTTATTCGTGAGGAGTTTGAGCGCGAATATTCTCGCAGGTTCAGATCCACAATTGATCCTTCAATCAACTTGGTCAATAACCTTGATGTTTTACACCCCGTTGTCTCATATCAGGATAACCAACGACTTACTGCTACGGTGACTAATGCGGAGATCAAATCGGCGGTTTTCTCTATTAGTGCAAAAAAGCTCCCGGGCCAGACGGTATGCCGACCGGCTTCTACCAAAAGTATTGGTCGATAGTTGGCCCTTCGGTGTGACAAAAGCTGTTAAAAATTTCTTCATATCTGGTAAGCTCCTAAAACAAATCAATCATATATACTTTCATTACCTTGATTCCTAAAATTGATGATCCTGCATGTATTAATCATATCCGCCCCATTAGTCTCTGCTCTACTATCTACAAAATCATTACCAAAGGTATAACGGCCCGGCTAGCACCAATACTCACAAAGTTTATTCACCCTCTTCAAGGGACATTTACTAAAGGGCAATCAATCCATGACAATATTCTCATTGCACATGAGGTTTTCCACTCCTTCAAAGCCAAGCATGGTAAGGTCGGATGGCTAGCTCTTAAACTCGATATGGAAAAGGCATACGACCAGATTGAATGGTCTTATCTCCAAGCCGTTCTTAAAAAAAATGGGGTTTCACACTACTTTTATTGACTGGGTTATGGAATGTGTGTCCACTGTGTCATATTCCATTTTGATTAATGGTGCTCCAACACAACAGTTCTTCCCTAAAAGGGGAATACGACAGGGTGGCCCCCTTTCCCCGTTACTGTTTATTATTGATTCGGAGTTTTTTGCTCAATCTATTCGCCTCTCAAGAACATGGTAAGTCCTCTCGAATCTCAAAATCAGCAGATCTGAAATCTGAGATCCATCTCGCTCGATGTCTGAGGAAGACGATGAAGGAGGACCAGCCATCAAAGATCGTGGACCAAGATCTGGTGAGATCTAGAGGTTCATCCCGCCAACCTGTCGCCGAGATCGAGAGTGATGGAGATCAGATCGATGATGAGGCTGCCGTATCGGTGGTTCTCGTGAGCGAAGGATGCGGTGGTTCTCTCTAGGTTCTAACCCGACGATGAACAGATGGATAATTGGATGGGCTTACGGTTCGTGTCGAGTACCTGGCTATCCGACACGGAACCGAATGCCTTAACCGTGCCGGGTACCCGGGTTAAGTCGTATCGGGTACGGTTCGGAGAAGTTGGACTTAACGGTTCCGAGTACCCGACACGATTAACCGGTTCGTGTCAAGTACCCGACTATGCACACCCCTACTGGCCCATAGATAGACTCCCTCTCTCTCCCTCTCTCGATAAATAAAAATGAAACCCAAAGCCCCCTTTCTTAGGGGTGTTCATAACTGGGTACCCGACACGACACGGTTAATCGTGTCGGGTATCCGGTAAGAAATTACCCCAAATAGCCGATCCGAACACGAACCGGTAAGAGTATAACCGTGTCGGGTACCCGACGCGGTTAACCCGGTTCGTGTCGGGTACCCGAGTCGGATACCCGGTAGAAATTAAATAGCAATTTCCTTTTTTATTTTATTCCAGAAAAATAAATTTTGGAGTGGTGTGGGGGAGAGAATCAAACCCTCAACCATCCGAAATTTCCATTTCCACCATCCCTCAAGACAACCAGCTGGACATTTAAAATACAGGGAATCGAACCCCAGACCACGTACTCCCGTGTTAGCGCTCATACCACCTTGGCAAGCTGAGCTTTATTAACTCTTTTAAGAATATATTATACTAATCCTATAAAAATTATATATTTAAATTTAAAAAAAAATGGTTCGTGTCGGGTATCCGACAACGGGATTTGCCCGATCCGAACACGAACCGTTTATTTTCGTGTTTTACCGGTTCGTGTCATTTTCGTGTCGTGTCATTTTCGGTTCGTGTTTTTTCGTGTTGTATCGCCGTGTTTTCGTGTCGGGTCAGTCGTGTCGGATTTTTCTGCACACCCCTACCCCTTCTAGGTGTATATATATCTATCCGTATATAAACATCAATTACTCACCCCACGGCCCATGGGCCATACATACCCCGTACTGTACCTGTCAAAACACAACCCGACCCGGTGACCCGACCCGACCGACCGAAATTTTTGGGGTCAAGACCCGAAAATTTTGACCCGGGAATTTTTTTCGACCCGAACCCGAAAACCCGAAAATTTTTCGGGTAATCTGGGTTTGGACCCGGTGACCCGATTGACCCGGTAATTTTGACCCGATTTACCCGATTGACCCGGTGACCCGGTTGATTTATAATTAAATATAATTAAATTTTTTTTATATTTAATTAAAATTTATCGCAAAATTATCAAATTATGATTTTTTTAATCTAAAAAAGAAAAAATTGACAAATCCGAAATCGACCCGAACCCGCTCGAAACCCGATCAAACCCGGGTTCTAGTCAACCCGAAAAACCCGAAACCCGTTTTACCCGGGACCCGTTTTACCCGAGACCCGGAGTGACCCGACCCGAACCCGACCGGAATGACCCGTTTGACAGGTCTACCCCGTATACACATACACTTGGTGTATGCTGGTGTATCTTTTTTCCAAGTGTAATTTTTTTTAAAATTTATCCACTACTTTTAAAATTGTAAAAATTATCCCTAAAAATTTCCTTTAACACTCTATTATACCCATATTATAAAGAATAAACCCTAAAAATATCAATAGTCACTAATTATACCCTAAATTTTAAAGGATGAACCCTAGAAATATAAATTTTGGAAGAAAAAAAATTGGTGTATCCATACACTTGGTGTATGTGTAGGCTTTTCCATCAATTAAGTAAGCAGGTTCCAGGGACAACTCTACACATACACTGAGTGTATGTGTGGAATCATACACTCCCAATTAGAAAATGCCATCTGTTAATAGAGGAGAAATTAATTAATAATCTTAAAACAGTTTAAAATTTGAAAATGGACAGTTTTCGAGTCAGTTAGGGTTTTCGGTTTTTGCAATAGCCCATTCGAGTGATTGAGAGCGGATGAGAATGAATTGCTTGAGGGGTTTTGGTCGAATTTACATCATCAACCTATCCAGCGTTTCAGTTTCAATTAATCTACTCGATGTTGATGGATTCGATTTGAAATTTGGGAATAATTCTTCGAAAATATGGAAAGTATGAATTTGGGGTTTTGGGCATAACATTCCGAATTGATGTGCAAAAAAAAAAGTCAGAAAGGTGCTTGTAAAGTGAACGAAATCAGAGGAGCAACAATTAGAAAAAGGTAGGAATTGGGGGATGGTATCCATGGTTCAGGACTTCAGGGCCTTCAGGCTCGAGGAAGATGAAAGGAAATTTTTTATGTTTGTAGCAACAAGTAAAAATAGGTAGGGTACTAAAACAATAGTCCCACTTGGCCCACTGGTTAATAATATATCCTTGTATCCATCAAATCGGAGTTCGAATCCCGCCATCGGCTTCTTCTACAAGCTAATTTTTTATTTTATTTTTTGTCTTGCTTTTAATTAAAGGGGGTGTAATTTAATTATTTCTCAGTAAATTAATAAGTTCTTAAAGTAGATTATGCAATTCACATTTTTTTTACATTTTAGAAATAATGTAAATTGAATATACAGTATATCTTCTATCGTATTTTTGGTCTTTTAATAGTATGCATATTGGTTACATTGACCTTTGAGTTTTGTAAATTCTTAGCTATAATGTGTCTTAACTTATTTATTATAAATACATTTCATTTATTTATGCATCTCAATTGAGTAAGTTTATATTATATGCATATTTATACATGTTAATTACGATATATATAGATATATATAAGCTAAGATGCATATATAGATTGAAATACATATTTATCCTTTTTCAAAATACAAAACACTTATCAATAGAATGAGGCCATGTGTTCTAATTTAATTAAGATGAGATGATTTAGCGAAATTTCCGATGAAATAAATGAGAGAATTGAGTATATAAAGTTTTTGAATCGGTTCATTTAATAAAATTGATTAGGTAGGAAGGTTGAATTTAATCTTTGATTTTTAAAAAGTGGTTTATTAAGAAAAACACTTATCTTATAAGATGATTTGTGAAAAATAACCCTACAAACACAATAAATGGTCAAACATGTATCAATTGATTTCTTTTATTTGTGAGATAACCATATTTATACATATTAATATATATATATATATATATATATATATATATATATATATATATATATATATATATATATATATATATATATATATATATATATATAGACACACACATATAAGCTGAGATGCATACATTTACAATATATAGATTCAAATATACATTTCTCATTTCTCAAAATACTCAACCCTTATCAATAGAATGAGACCAAGTGTTCTAATTTAATTAAGATGAGGCGATTTTGTGAAATTTTCGATGAAACAAATGAGAGAATTCATTATATAAAGTTTTCGAGTCGGTTGATGTAATAAAATTATATTGATTAGATAAGAAGGTTGAATTTTATCTTTTTAGTTATAAAAAGTGGTTTATTAAGAAAAATGCTTATCTTATAAGATGATTTGTGAAAAATAACCCTAAAACACACAATAAAGGGTCGAACATGTATCAATTGATTTCTTTTATTTGTGAGATAACCATATTTATACATATTAATTAAGATACATATATATACACACACATATAAGTGAAAATGCATATATACTATATAGATTGAAATTTAAATACATATTTCTCATTTCCCAAAATACATAACACTTAATTATCAATAGAATGAGACCACGTATTTTAATTTAATTAAGATTAGGTGATTTTGTGAAATTTCCGATGAAACAAATGAGAGAATTGATTATATAAAGTTTTTGAATCGGTTCATTTAATACAATTGATTACATAAGAAGATTGAATTTTATCTTTTATTTTAAAAAAGTGGGTTATTAAGAAAAATACTTATCTCATAAGAAATACTCCATCCGTCCAAAAATACATGGACTTTTACTATTCATGCACGCTTTTTTAGGAGCTAAAAACTATATAAAATATTAACTTTGTTATTAATTTTTTTTAATAATTAAAAACTTATTATCAATAAGTTTGTAATTATTAAAAAAAATTAATAAAAAAGTAAACATTTTATATAGTTTTTACCTTCTTAAAAAAGCGTGCGTGAATAGTAAAGTCCATATATTTTTGGACGGAGGTAGTATTAAATAAGAAATATTTTTGCTTAGGTATAATCATTTTAATTTTATAATTTTCTCTCAATCAACTGAATCTAGAAAAAAAATCCAACTCAAGAAATTTGTACACGTTCCTTTAATCAATCTAGCTATATCCAACTATTAAATCATAAGCATTTTTATTAGGTGTTATATAACCACATTTATCTTATGATTTTTACCGAATCAAACTATTCTACTTAAATCTTAAACTCATTTAATTTTCACACAAAATGACTTCTAATATATTTATATCATATTTTAAAAACATGAAAATATGTTTTGTGTGTATCTCATCATAACATTATATTTTTTAAAGTTACAAACCGAAAACCGAACCTAATCTCTTAGGTTCAGTCTCAGTATGATTTGATTGGCTCGGTTCGGTCCAAAATTTTGATTTGAACCGAATTTTGAAAACTCCTCACAAAAACTAATTTAAGATGGCATGAGTTTAAATTGAGTGGGCACTTTAAAAGTATACTCTTATAGATGGTAAATTGGTAGTATAAAATTTCTCTTTTAACAATGCAATATACAGAGTATAAATTCTTAAATAGGTTGTATCTTCAGTTGCTTTCCCGGAGCTCCTTCTTTCCCCACGTCTCAACGTGAGACGTGAGTAACTGATTGTCCAGTTGCAATTTCAATCGGAGGGAAATCTTGAATAATTTGGAGGGAAAGTTTTTTCTATAAAAACAACTCTATGATAGAACGTAAGATCAACACTCCTGATAGCAATTAACTTCTCTTATTTCTCCAACAAGATGGTTACCAAAAAGCAGCATGTTCGGGACCTTCTTCAAATTCGATTGTTCATGCGGGCATTGATGGAGAGCAAATCTGTAGGAATAAAAGTTGTTGGCGATCATATCCAAGAAGTTAACGGGTCAGTCACACTCAACAAAATATTTCAAGAAGAACTGAACTACCAACAATTTCAAAAGGATCCCGAGACCCGGTCTGCCGTCCTTAGTGGAAAACTTGTGCTTGATCTCCCAATTGCTGATTTGTCCATTGTGAAGCAAGAATTTCCAAGGACATCAAAACGGCTGAGGGTTCAGAAGACAAGATACTAGTATATTCTATATGATACATGTATTTGCTTAGGCTTATTTTCCAAAATTAGCAATCTAGGTTTGCTTATTTTATTGGTCATTCATGTTTCTTTTCAGTAATTAGGGAATCACGTGTGTTTATTTTCTTCTATTAGTAATGCATTGCGTTTCTTTTCATATGTTTAGTTGTTTACCTAGTGGACTTTTGTACTTCCTCTCTTGTTAACGAAAAAAAACTGTTTTTCTATTATTTTCAAGTGTGAAGTCATGGCAGATGAGGTAAGTGATGAGAGGGACGAAAGAATCAGTGTGATGACTTGGATGCATCTTAATTCCTCCTTAAACATCAGTTGCAGCTGCCTACAAGTAGTAGTTTAGCGAGACTTTACCACCAATTTTTGACAGCAACCATGGTTTATTAGATTAAAATTTATGAAACCTTGTAATGAATTTAACAGTCATTAAAAAAAATCTAAGTATTGCTGTTAAGCGAAATCAGTTTTGCTGTCCATTTCAGGAATTTAGTATGTATATAGCTCCCTTTTTGAGAAATTATTAGAGAAAGATGAACTTTTTACAGCTGCAGAGGATTCTAAGAGCAATGCATCTGTACCAATTGCCTGCCTGAATTTTATATATTCAACAATGTCAAAAGAGCAATGCACCAACAGATGCTGATCAATTGATTTTATCCCACAATTCCAGCTGATGGACCAACAGATGCTGATCGATTGATTTTATCCAAGTTATGTTGCCCTGGGCTGTGATTCCTTTCTTGATTTCCAACTAAAATCAAAACTGATGAGTGTTGGTATATGTAGGCAGCAACAGAAGCATTTCTTCATCTTCTATCCCGGTTAAGAGGATAGTTTTCAGAATCTTAGGCTCCCAATCATGGTTCCTTAGCAGATGTGGGGAACATGGCTACTGGAAGTGGCAGGATTGTGACTCATGAAAGGATAGAGGATGCAAGTGAACCAAAGAAGTGGAAAATTTAAAAAGGGATTCATGCCCGTTTATTTGGAGGCTAGAATGAAAAGAAAATGGAATCGAATACATCAAAGAAGAGATCTGACTTTTCCATTCCATTTCAACTTCCCTAAAATGATTGAGCAAAACTATACAGATAATTCATGTTTTGTTTTCAGTGAAGTATTTAGGGAAGCTGTTGCTGAAAAGGAAAAACTAGAATCTTTTTAGAAAGCTGGATTTTTAGCTAATTACTTTTTTCATGCTTCCAAGTATCAAGTCATCTGAAAGTTTCGGATTATGGTCACAACTCACAAATATCATCTTGTTTCAGTTGTGGAGCACTTTGGAAGAGCAGAAAATGGACAGTGGACACTACACTATATACAGAGGAGCAAAGATAAATCTATTGTCCAAGGAAGTTGCTGCTGCTGCTTATGCCATCTTGCTCTTCTATGAGAGAATCACAGAAGCCTGACTTATCACACAATGAACGCCAAGACAGTCACCTCCAACTATAAGGCAATATTCATAATGAAAACTAAATTAAGTTATATAAAATTCTCCAATTGTAAGGCAATATTCATAATTCATTATGAAAACTAAATTAAGTTATATAAAATTCTGATACTAAAAACTGTAAGAGCCCTCCGAGGAGAGCGACATTCCAAAAATAAGGGTATGCCACTTAGAAACAGAAAGCACACGGTATTCTTTAGTAAAAATAGCTTTGCACCACATACATTCTCTCTGCTGCACCACATCAGCTGCTAGCTTAACAAAAATAGCCACACACATTCTCTCTGTTGCACCACATCCTTGTAGTCAGCTGTACTTCCTGAATTGCATTCCCTCTCAAAAGGTTTGCATTGACCCATCTAGCCACACACATTCTCTCTGTTGCACCACATCAGCTCCTAGCTTAACAAAAATAGCTTTGTTCCACGCCAAATTTTGTTTTATTCCAAGCCCCCCCTCCTCTCTCGGGAGAGTAACTGTATTCTAATCAACCAAGAACCACCTCCCTTCCATATTTCCATTCCACAGAAGTGAGAAATAAAGGACAATTAGACAAAACTGAATGAAGTGACAAATAAAGGACAATTAGACAAAACTGAAGTCTGAGTAAAAAAAAAGAACAAAGGTGTATTTATTATAAACTAACTAGCATCTGTAGTGAGCTAATATAGAAGGAATTTGAAATATGTAATAATGTGGAAAAAATAATTACATGGCAAATTCATTGTCAAAGCAAAAATAAGAGTTCTAAAGTATTGAAAAACTTGAAATTCTACTCAAAGACTTAAGATAGAGCATTCATCATCGTGGGCGAGTGGTCCACCAATCCATATGACTTGTTCCATGGGACGATTCCTACATATAAAGTTGCAAATATGGCAAATTATTATTACTCGACCTTCATGAGTTTTAGAAAATATTAGTAAACATGTAAAAATTGCTAACCTGTCCATCAATTATATTTATGGAAAAGGGATCTACATGAACACGAGGATATGGCACACCAATACTCCTAGATAAATCGTCTGAATACATAGTGTGTTGATTCACCATCCCCGTGCTGCCCCTTTGTGAAAGTCCTAAGCCAAGACTTGTGCCCTCGTGCTGTAAGAATGCGAAAAAATATGTAAAATGTTATTAAATATATTCATAAATATTATAATGGGCATAAACTACAAATTTCAAGTTTCTTACATCATCTCCTAATTCAATAACCTCTTTGGGTAAGGAAGTTGCTTTCTTTCCTCCCTTTTTTTTCCTTTGACAAGCACCTTTCTCTGCTGGATGTAGTTTCCTTTTTGTTTGTGCTCGACCTTTGCCTCTTCGATCAGGAGGATCCTTAAGCAAATTCTCATCAGTTGTCTTGCTTTCCTTTGCAATGTGCCTTTCATTTTGGTCTCTACTTTGTAGCCTCCTCCTCCCATAAACCTTACAATTTGTTAATGGAGAGTTTTGGCCAGCACAACTAATGCCTATCATGGACTCAAGTGTTTTTTGCAGGTTATCAGCCCCTTCCACAAAGGCATTATAAGTAGAATCATTGTGCAATGCTAGTGAGACCATGTAGTCATTCCTGATGGATAGATCTTGGAATCTCTTCACTCGTTCAGATTGAGTTGGATCATAATAGTTAACCTGAACACGTTCATACTCTCTAACAATATTTTTTCTCCAACGATCCAACACATACTTCTCTGGAATATGACTAACCTCTTCAATCTCAATCACTTGAATAATATGTTTGCACAATATGCCTCGGAACTCAAATAACTTACAAGAGCAAGTGAAGTCCCATTTACCTCTATCAATGGTTACTTTAAAACACTTGCGTTTTGTGTGCCAAACATGCTTCACTAATTTTTCTGCAACTTCATATGTTGTTACATTTGCTAAACTGCTCAGCTTAGTTGCATTTGTATACATGAGGCTGCGAACCTAATTGTTGAAAGCTGAATTAGTACGACATATAGGACTTAATTAAGGTGTACAAACAATTTTTTTAATATAACCAATATAATAACCAAATTCTGAATCTGAATGTATGTTAGCAGATTTTTAATTTTATAAAAATATATATATATATATATTATAGACTGCAGAAATATTCAGCAAGCACGTATAACAATTTCTGCTGAAAAACAGTGGTATTAGCGTACCTCATCTTGAAATTCCTTAAACTTAGCATTTGTATATGCCTTGTGGAAAACTTCTTCAGCGAGAATTGTTCGATTGCATGTCAAAAGCCTCTCCACTGAATTAGCATTTAATTTCTTTTCTTCTTCGACTTTGTTTGCAAGGGCCATATGAAACTGATCGACAAACAACTTCAAGCCGCTATTCACATTCACATATCCTTTGAAAAAGAAATTCATCCCTTCACTCCTTTGTGTAGAAGACATACCAGCCCAAAAACAATCCCTCCAATAACCAGGCACCCAACGTCTTCGTTCCTTGTAAATATCTTTTATCCAAGAGTTATTCTGCAGCTGAAAATTCTCAACCATTGCCAACCACGCTTCCTCAAACTCTTCCAAGGTGAGTGAGTCATGTACTGCAACCTTCATGCTCTTGTATACTTCCTTCCAATGCGGATGATGACCTAAGTTTCTGGTTGCATTTTGCAATATATGAAAGAGGCAAAATCTGTGCCTCGCACCTGGGAAAACAATCTCAACCGCCTTGCCGATAGCCTTACATTGATCCGTTAAGATAGCATCAGGGGGCTTTCCCATACACTCTAGCCAACATTCAAATAACCACACAAATGTGTCGGCATCTTCATATGATATCAATCCACAAGCAAGCACTACCGATGATCCATGGTGATTCACTCCAATAAAAGGAGCAAATGGCATGTTGTACCTATTTGTCAAGTGGGTGGTATCAAATGTTATAACATCACCAAAATCCCTAGCAATAGCCCGACATCTTGCATCTGACCAAAATACATTCATTAATCTTCCTTCCGAGTCTCTTTGAATCGAGCTAAAAAAATCAGCATTATCAGCTTTCATTTTACTGAAGTACTCCTCAACCGCAACAGCATCACCTTGCAATCTCGTACGACGACGCTCTATCCCTAACACATTCCTCATATCTCGTTCACTAAACGGTAGATTTTCATGCCCTCCACTTTCAACAACAAGTGAATTGAAATTCTTCTTTACAGGGATCCCTGCTGCATCATTGTTCAAAATCCTCCTCTTATGATACTCAGTCATGTACTTATAATTAATCATGAACCGACTATTGGATGGATCCATTTGATGATTGTGTTCTAAATGCATGACTGTTATTGTCATCATACCTTTTTGCATTCGTGCATCCACGCATGCTTTGCAACCGCTCACTTGGGATTTTGATGTTTCTTCCACTTTATTATTGCCCCCTCTCACACAAGCTAATCTCAATCTCTTCACCATATGATACTGCGGTTCCTTGTTGGACTTCCTCCGTACATTTCCCTTTCCTTTGAACTCATCAAGTAACTCACATGTGCGTGTGAAGAACTGAAACCCGCTGCGAAATGCATATCCATGGCAAAAATCTGCATATTCTTTTCCACTCTCAAAGCACATACCAACAACTGGTTCTGTGGCATTGTCACTCTCATGGTTGCTTGCACTATTTGCATCTTCATTTAGGTCAAAATTCATTTCACGCGAAGCTGTTGTGTAAAAAGATAAAACAAGATAATTACAAAATAATCATTTATATTTCATGGATGGATGATGATCAAGCTCAGAAAGATCAATAATCAGTTACAGATAGCAAACATAACGGGAAGGAAGAAAAGCTTGTTATAAATCAATTTTACTCTGTTTATTTTTCTCAATCTGATTTCTCTATCAAGTACCATATTGCCTCTCCTTACACGTCATATCTTCCTAAAGCTATTTAAAAAATAAACATGTATTTAAGACATATGCTATTTCTCGTGCGGGCTCTAATTCCATTCCACTCCACAAGCCTAAGACATATGGATTGTACAGCTGCAATTGTCTTACTGTATCCTTATGTCTTACTGTATCCAACATAGCCTAAGACATATGGATTATACTCAGCTGCAATTGAGTTCGATTTAAATCCAACAGAGCCTAAATTATAAATCCAACAGAGCCTAAATACCAAGTTTAAGGGTATGTTGTGACCTAGAACTCATTTAGGCATTTCATCGAACATGTAGCATGCAATCTATCTAGGATATTTAGATTTATCATACCATCAAATTGAAAAGAGATTTAGATTCAATTCATCACAAAGCAAATGATAGGAAGGATATGCAAATAGGAATTGCATTATACAAGGAGCATGGACATAGCAGTAGAATACCCGGGTAGGCTGTCGAGCAAGCCTTGTCGTTCGGTTGCCCGAGAACAGCTAGGGAGGTCGATGTTCAATACAGAATTTGAGTTGATCTGGTGGATGGATTGTGATTGAGAACCCATTGTCATTGTGTATTGGCGCCACCATTCTCCTGAAGTTGCAAATTGGTAACCGTTGCCGCCGAGTAAAAGCTGAGCGGGATAGAAGAAAGGGAAATTTAATTTTCCTTGGACAGGTGTCTTAATTTAATTGGTGGTGTATAATCTACCGGCATACACCGGGTGTATGCGTATCAGCGTCCAGGTTGCAGGAGTTTTTACTCCGTAAATTTGGTGTGGGCCCCACTTCTCTGAGTTGCACGTGGCAGTCTTCTGATGCTCACATGCACGCCCAGTCCTTGCCTGTACGTGTTCCATCTCCATCCCCGTCTAATAGCTACCTACCTTCCTTCCTACGGAGTATGATGTAATATTACCTCCGTTCGTAAGTATAAACAATAATAAAAAAATAGGGGTGGGCATGGGACGGGACGGACGGGATTGGGGTAATCCCGCGTCCCGTCCCGCGTATTTTTTGCGGGATGGGCTCGGGACGGGATTGAATATTTTTTTTTCAAATCCCGCCGGGTCTTATCCCTCACGGGACGGGACGGGACGGAATTTGTCCCTAGTAAAATTTTTTTTTTAAATACAATCCGAAAATAACAATAAGTCTTTTTTTTAAATAAAATTCATCCACTGTAAATGTTAATTCATTCATTCATGCAAATTAAAATACAAGCTAGCTTTGCAGTACGTCTTCTTTTTTTTATAAAGGCCATTAGGCCAACAGTAACTCAGTAAGTTAGTTCAGGCTGTGTATTTCTTATACGGAGTATATTTTTAATGTTTTAATTATTATTTTAAATTTAAATTTTGGGTTTAAATAAATGTTAAAGTGTAATATAAAGATATTCTTATATATTTTTATTAATTTTAATTAAATATATAAAATATATATAATTTTATATATATGCGGGACGGGACGGGATTTGCGGGATTCAAACTCTCCGTCCCGCGTCCCGTCCCGCGTAATTTTTGCGGGACGGGATCGGGACGGGATTAAAAATATTTTTTCTAAATCCCACCGGGATCGGGACGGGATGCGGGACGGGATGGGATTTGCGGGATTTGTGCCCACCCCTAATAAAAAATATATATTTATTTTATATACTCCTCCCGTTTGAAAATATAAGTCATTTGCTATTCACGTACGTTTTCTTACGATGAGTATAAAATATCATTTTTTTAAAATAATCTCACACTTCTTTGGAAATTCACGCACATTTTCTTAGGATGATAAAAATTATATAAAATATCAATTTATTTATTTATTTTTTAAATAATCTTATACTTATTAGAAAGAAGTATGAGATTATTAAAAAAAAATTGATATTTTATATACAGTTTTTATCATCCTAAGAAAGTGTGTGTGAATAGTAAAGGACTTATATTTCCAAACAGATGTAGTAGTTTTTAACTTCTTAAAAAAGTGACAAAATGTCAATGAATTTATAGTTCCAAACGGAGGTGGTTAGGGGTGGGCACAAATCCCGCAATTCCCGATCCCGGTGGGATTTAGGACAAAATAGCGAATCCCGTCCCGCAAAAATCATGCGGGATGATGAAATACCCCAAAGTATTTTTGGGTATTTCTATTTTAATTTAAATAAAAATAATGTTAATTTTTTTTAATAAAAGTGTACTGTAGTAATTTGGGGTTGCATGAGTATAGAGAATTATTTATTCTCTATCGTGAACATTTAGATTTAATAAAAGTGTCTCTTGACATTTTGGGATTTGTGAACCCAAAGGATATTTAATTTTACCTTATGATATTTTATAAACTTAAATAAATAGTTATTTAAGTTTATAATATTATTTAAGGTTATAAAATATAACCTGGGAGGTTAAGGATATAAGTATATATATACTAACGGGAGTTCGTACATATAGTATATATGTATATATTATATACGTACACATAGATATGCATGTTATATTATATATTCTATATACGTACATATATTATACATATGTATGTATGCTAGGTGTGTATCTATATATACTAGGAATATTAAGCGCGCGGTTTATGTGCAGGCTAATTAGTTTATACGTAGTATTTCAATAGGTATTTGTATGATGTTTATATTTAGATAGGTATTTGTATGATATCCAAACAGGTTATCTAAAGAATGGAAACCAACCCACATTAAACTCGTCTAGCTATTTGATGTGTATTAATGACATTTAAAAGATAAAAAAAAAAAAAAAAAGAATTCAACTTCTCTTTTGACACACGATTGACATTGTTAAAAGCAATGGCTGTCATTAAGTCCAATTCTGTAGCAGGTAGTGAACTACGTAGTACTCCGTATAATCAGTTCAAAGGTAGGTAAAGTATAGAAATCAGAAATACAATCAACTTTCAAAGGGTGCCCCTAACTCCCCTAAGTAGCCCGTACCTGATGTATAAGAAGTGGAATGGAAAAAATTTAATGATCTAATGATTTGAAACAATTAAAATGTGATATAAACTTAAAGTTACTAAACATGAGAAATTTTCTTTCAGTTCATTATTGATATACATGCATTGCAAAGAGAGAAACTCAAAAGAACCACAACACAAAGCATTTATGTAAAAGTGCAGATTTCTTGGGAGCTTGATAAATGAAGAAGGTGGTCTAAATGATCAGGGAAATTAATTCAATTGATAATAAGATAACATTTAAGAAAAATAATTTAGAATTGTAAGAACATACTGTATTAGAATTACACAATACTACGTATAAAACTATGAATTGCACAAGCACCAACAACCATGATCCTATAAATCAAAATTAAAGAGAAGAGCATTAATGAAATACAGTAGGGTGTT
Source organism: Persicaria tinctoria (assembly GCA_037127255.1). Classification (NCBI taxonomy): domain Eukaryota; kingdom Viridiplantae; phylum Streptophyta; class Magnoliopsida; order Caryophyllales; family Polygonaceae; genus Persicaria; species Persicaria tinctoria. The sequence goes on along the minus strand of JBANSL010000004.1, from coordinate 20,650,674 downwards.
GGATGGCTATGTAGATTATGCGAGTCTCTAAACTCTAATTTAACTGAGAATCATGTCATTAATTTTCTCTTACATATAAGATTGTCCTTATATGTCTCCTCTTCTCAAGGCCCAAAATGATGGTAAATTTAAATGATGTTAGCATCAAATAAATTGGAAAACTAAGCCACACATAATACAAATGTTGCAAATCGATCACTGAATTTAAAAATCCCGATAACGAAAAATAGTTGAACTGCTTTTCTTCCACATTGTACTGTTTGAGAAGCTTCTGCTGCTCCTTTTCCATCAGCACGATTTTTGTCTTCAAACCATGAATGCTGCATGAAGAGGAATCATGTACACCATTCTCCTTGCAAGATTGCGAGGCTAATGGGAAGAGAACGGTATCGTTTTAGCACATCCTCTACCAATGATAATAACTTATTGTTTCTTGTAAGAAATTAACAAACTCGGTGCACAATCAACATATCAAAATATAAACTAAAACATATAGGAACAAGGAGTTTTCAAAACAGATTAAACCGATGTAACCATCAGAACAGTTCAATGTTTGCCAAGTTTCTAACCAAAAAGCAGCTTTTTGTATTAAAAGGAAAAATGAGAAATTAACCCGAGCCAAACGTTCTTATCTCCTAGCATGCTTTCTTTCTTGGCTAGCCTTGTTCTTGGCTCTCTTAGCTTCAAACTGATCAGACAATGTCTTCTCTCTTATCTTTTCAGCCTTGGATTGTGGATGCTCTCTTTAAGAACAAACTTATTCTTGAACATGTTACCCTTCAGCCTTCACTTTCATATACATGCCATGATACATGTGCTTGTCAAGTTTCTGAGCATCCCTGTATTTGCAGAGCAAGTGTCTAAGTGCTCGCATTATCCTCATCCACAAAATCTTTGTTGGAAGTCGAACCTCGCGTGTACCCTTGCGCTTACCTGGAAAGATAAGGAAAGACACAAAACTTTCTAGCAAAAGACAATCCAGCATGATTTATATATAAAATTGTTCAATTAGCACAAAAAAAAATAACCATAAGAAATATGTTTATGAAAACCTCAATGAGTTGAAATAATGACAAATACCATAACCAGGGTGTCTTCCCTTTCTCTTAGCTTCATTCATTCTTCATGCACAAGAACGTGAATAGATTTTTGTGGGCTGCTTGATGATAAATCCATCTTTCACCAAGTCCCTTTATGTTTTGCCCTGTCAGAATTGAAGGAAATCATTTAATTAAATGGTTCATGTTTGAAAGTAAACTTCTAATAGCTAACCACCGTATACCCATCTTATAAAAATAGGGCATAGAAATTAAAAAATTAGTTATAAAATTGAAAGAAGGCCCTTATTACGTACCGAGAGTATATTTAAAAGAATAAGTATGCATGTAATATGATATGAGCACTTTAAGTTTGGAACATGTAATCTAAAAATTTAAGATTTTATCATTAATCAAAATTGTAACTAAAGTAGGAAAACATTTCATTTCTAAGTACATGTGTTCCTCAGTAAATGCACTAAGATTTTACCGATCATGATTATGATCAGAATTAGCATGGTTTTCCATTCAAACAATATATGAAGGCACATGATACTTAAAAGGGGAAAAAATCATCAGTGCTTAGAAATCACTATAAAGGAAAACAAAAAGAAAGCAATTCCAAGGAGTGAAATAAGAATTAGTGAGGCATATCAAGTATGATAGGGCATATTAAGTATGTAAGGTAGGATAAATAATGAATTTGAGACTTCTCCTGACCATGTTTTAGGTTTCAAAATGAGATGGGTAAAAGAAAAATTTATAATCACTACATCAAAACAAATCAAAGGCAATAAATGGATTTTAATGCAAATATAAAGTCCTAGGATTCTGATTTCAGTAGATACCATTTTTATTTCCATGTAGTCTAAATAATCAAAGCCTATTTCATATTAAAAGAAGATAATTGGAATCGAACATTGGAGATCAAGGAAAATTGGCGAGGACACACACTTTCAAGAGGCATCTCCTCAACAAGTGAGTGAGGCTTGAAGGACACACAACGCATCAAAATCAAGCAGATCCAGCCTCAATAGCCAATACGGTCGAATTCAACACATTAGACGCTCCCAACTGTCGAGCCCGAATCACAAAATCGATGAGGGATGGGACAAATCCCCAAATTTTTTAGCAATATAAATAGATTTAAGAACAAGCACAAAAAGGCCCATGCTGAAAATTAATAGATCATAGCTTAGGGAACTTACCTCTTTGATAGGATATGTGATTCCAATCTTAAGTTATCAACACATACAATACCAAAAGATTCAGAAACATCGAATCGCCATGGATATTTAACCGCTAGGCTGAACAAAATGGAGAACTAAGAGAGAAGTTGACCAGTTCAAGTGTACATGTTCAACATTAAATCAATTGCTTTACCAAGAATTGATTTCTCAGCCCTAGAAACCCAAAAGATGCTAAACCAAGATTCACAAACAGAAATCAACAATCATGTAAAGAGTATCACAACATAAATTCCCCATTAACTTCCCAGCAATACACAAACTATATAATCCACAGTATCCCACTTGAACAGATCAAGAAACCAAAAGAACCCAAGAACGAGAGGCCCATAGCAGCAACCATAATCTTGTAATCCTTTATCACCTAAACCCTCACACATTTGCAATTATGATTTAGAGAACAACCCGCAGATTCCAGTTCACACAAAGACAAGAAAATCCAGATACATGATCGAACATAATAAAAGCACAAAGGGAAACATACACATAGTATCACACCAAGTATATGAAAAGAGCATAGAACTTGGACTAAGAAAGTATCAAACAGCATACTGGAAATTCTCTTGGAGAAATCACACCACCTATCCTCGATCAGTACCTTGTCAGAGAACCCATTTGGCTCGCCCTTTCTTTCGACTTTCCGCCTCTTCTTGAATTCTCCCCTTGCAGTACCCATCTAAGGAACTAAATCAAGGCAAACACATGAAAGGAAGGAACAAATAAATTTCTCGAATTCAAAGAGAGAGCATATAGTGAGATGAAAGAGGGAAGAGGAATTGATGATTAAAATCGTGCAAGATTTTGTTGGATAAATGGGGTTAGTTTTAGGAGTGAGCTTACAAAATGAACAGCTTCTCTAAAGGAAAGAGATTGATAGAGAAATGCAAGCATAAAACATGTGGGTTTGTGTCGTATGTTATTCCCTCAATATTAGATCCCTTGTTGCATTGAATTAATTCAGGTCAATGTATTGACACCTGTATAAAGTAAACAGTCTTTTCCCTTCAACTTTAATCATAAGTTCATCTCCATCCCTTAATCTAAGGAAAATAATATTAAAGGGCTTCTAACTTTTTCACCAAAGAACTTTTCAACTACAACATAGTTTTAGCCTTTAGGGTCCATATAGAGGAGTTCCAATATACACAGCCTAAAGGCTAAAGGTAAGCTAATGTTACAAGTTACTTGGAAGAAACAATCACAAGCATTTGCCAATTAATACAGGTAGCAGTCTCAAAAGCCATAGCTAAAGGCTGTCAAAATACACAAACAAATTATTAATTTCAACCAAATCTACAATATCGAGTAAAAGATAATGATAACCTGAAAATCCGCCCAAGGAGGTAATGGCCAGCATCACCATTCGGGATCTGAACAACCCAAAAAAAGGCAACAATTAATAGCAATTTCAAAAAATATCAAAATAGCAGAGCCAGGGTTAACAGCAACGGCAAGTGGATAACAGTCCAGGTATGTAACCTTGAGTTCTTCGAGTCGATTTCTAAACCTAAAGCCCTAAATCCCCAAAAATCCGACTTTGGGCACGCATGCAAGAGTATTCGGCGAATTCAGTGGCTCCTTGCTCTGTTTTATGCAATTGCAACGCCTCCTCGTCACAATTCCTACAATTAAACCCACAAACCACCACCTCAAAACCATCGACATAGCAGAAATGCAACCGATTACCAGATAATCAACCCAAAGAAAGCCCAAAAAAGAAAGTATAAAGACTCTGATTTTTTAAGAAACAAATTAATATATTAACCCTAACCTGATCCTCGGGAGATTGAGAAGGTTGTGGAAATTGAGAGCACTGACCAAGATGGAGCGAAGGGCCTGCGAAGGAGCGCGATTGCGGAGGAGAGCTGTCCGAGATTGTCCGGACAGAGCACCGAGAACAATCGAAGCAGTACCGAAGGGCCTACGAAGGAGCCCGCCTGCGGAGGAGGTCTGACCGAGGTCGGCTGTACAAAGCAGCGAGATGAAGCGAATCAGAAGCACGGAGAAAGGTGGAGAGGACGTTCGATGGAGTCGTGTAGAAGAAGACAGGGCAACACAGGGAATAAGAAATGGCGTCTGACCGACTCTGACGAAGGTGGAGAAGGAAGCAGAGGCGGTGGGAGAAACAGAAGCGGAAAGTACCGAAACGCCCCACCAAAGAAAAAAATAAATATTTTCAAATGCAAACTTTCAGGGTTAAAATAGGAAACGGAAATCTCAGGTAATCTTTGCCGTTGAAATTTTAACAAATTCGTTATCTACGGCCAAAATCACAGCAGAGGTTTTATAAAAACTTGCTGCTTTTAACGTAGTGTAGAAGTGTACGTTAGTTTTCCTAAAGACAAATCGGATGGGCCTAGGGCCCAATTTCCTCTCCATCCCAGCCCAACAGCTCACCCTCCTTGAGTCAAGGTTGACCGGGTTAACCGAGTCGACTCAGTCGAGTGGAGTGAGTCAACTCCGTCTTCAAGCTATGGAAGGTTGAATTCAAGCTTGTAATTAAGCGATGGTTTCGTCCCAATAATTGAGGAAATCAATGCCCATTGACTGCTATAGATAAGGACGTTGTGCCGGAAGCCCCAATCGATAGAATCCCATTGATTTCTCCGTTGAATCATTAACGTCATTTCCCCACGTTTCGCGAAGTTCTCGGTCGTAACAGTCGAGTTAATGGACAAATTACACAACAATGATGAATGGAATTGATTTGGGTAGTGAATTCAGAGATAACTGCGTCGTCAATTGGTGGTTATCCACTCCGAATGAGCTCGGTATAAAAGGGGAGCACCCTCTACCTTTCCGAGTGCAATTCATCCGTATCACTCACAATCTGAGCCCTTCTCCTATTCCATCGTGTTCCTTACATCCCCATAAGCAATTCTATTTCAACAATTTGTTAAACTACATTCAAAATCCAAAACCCCCAAATTTGCTCCGCCCTCTTCGCCGTCGTCGGACCACCGGTACGCCGCCTTGCCACCACCGTGTCGATCGGAGTTGCACCGCCTGAGGTCAGAGCCACCACCCACAGAAGTCGGAGCCACCGATCCACGTCGAGCCATCCGCGTAGAGCCCTCGTTGTCACATTCCAGTAGTCGTGACGTCCTCACTGTGTACGTGTGTGTTGCAGCCCGGATTTGTGAAGAAGAAGGGTAAATCGCGCAATCAGCCCCATACTTTCTATTTTGGTAAAATATACCCCTAGTTCAATTCGAAAATTATCAAGATTAACCCGCAGTTTTAGAATATATCTAACTCGCGTTAAATCTTAAAAATTCGCAGCGGTCATCTCAAAATTCGACACCCATATTTCGAGGAGGTCCTAATGAGGATCATATGGGTATTATTTTCTGACTTTTAATTAATTCAATATTTCTTCGAATTAAATAAGTCAATAATTAAAATACCAATTAATTAATTACTCGCGTCTCATAAATCATGTATGTAGATCCTCTGCCAGTTTATTCAAATCTGTCACCGCAAGTCTTTGAGAGCATCCCCAAGAGATTCCCCATCTTCATTTTTTGGAGAATGTCGGGATGATTTTTGCTCCAAGAGCTTCCCCATTATATTATCCAAAATAGAGAATGGAGGCAAAATATAGAGGTCATTCCCTAAATTTGGAGCAAACTCTATATTTTTTGGGGTGAATTATATAATGGAGAAGTTGTTGGAATGGGGCAAAAAAATATTCAGAATATTTGATTTCTCATTCTCTAGTTTGGAGATTGTTTTAGGGAAGCTCTTGGGAATGCTCTGAAGTCCATAGTTGGTACCGAAATCCAACAAGGCGAAAAAGGCAAGTGACTTTCCGAGCCTTTCTGCTCACTTTGGTGCTTTCGTGTCTAGTTGTTTTCTTTCATTTGGTTGCTTGCCAAGTTAAATAAAATAAATTATAATTCACCTGTTTTGTGTAATTTATTTAACTATCAGTTTGGATTTGGCAAGTAAAATTGGGTAAAGTTATTATTTGGCCTTAATATAAAATAATAACATAGGTTACCCACCATTTCTTTAAAACATGATTTATTATTGTTCTTTTGTGCTAAAATAGTTAGGTATGGAACATGTTATTTCGTTGATGTTTCCATCCGTTATTTTATTTTATTCTATTTGGTATCCATGTTATCTTTAAATAATATGGATTACTTTTGTAATGTGTGATCACTTAAGATAAGTCATTAATCAATCGTGAGAATGTGAGGATTGCGTGTTACGATCGAAACTCAATTGAATCAAGATCAGTGCAGGTAAAATGTATCAATCAATGCAAAGCAAATTGAAAGTAATGTGCGAAGTAAAGTGAAAGTGATATGGTAGAGTCAGGTCGGAGCCGTTATTCTCCGGTCTTAAAGTTTCATGAAACTAACACATTCCGAACGCGCATATATTATCTATCGGAATGTTACACTACCAAATAAAAAGGTTTTAGGTCGTTATCCGCTATTGAGAGCGGGACCGGTATCCTATGATTGTTAATTAATTAAGAGGTGTGTGTGTTAAATGAAATGTGTAACACTATAACCTATCAAAGTGTTAAAATATGTAGCGTTATATAAAGTTGTGCTCAAGCTATTCAACATGAGGAAAGTGAAGTTGTGTTCAAACTATTCAACGTGAGGAAAGTGAAGTTGTGTTCAAGCTATTCAATGTGAGGAAAGTGAGTGAAGTGTGTGATAGACATTTGGTTTCATAGTGATCACAATTAATTCAAGCTATATCATATCCCATCTGTACTCAGGATATGGTTCCTAAGGGTGCTTGTCGCCCACTTCTTATGTTATTCAATCCTTCGGGATTATCCGTGTCATAATAATTGTGTTGTCAAATTTTTTTATCCCCTCAAAAATATTCTAATTAATAATCGCATTCGGGTTTAAATTCATACCATTAAAGGTCAATGAGTATAAATCTGAAGTAGTCCCAGTTTTCGAGCCGTCACTTGCTAGTTCTCGCGAACTAACCGTCCTTTGTTAATTTGGACGGCTAGGGGTTCATTGTCTTCATACGATACCCCAGTCTCCAGTTCGCAGGTTAAGGTCGAGTCTCCGAAGAGAAGTTTAAGAAGAGTAAGAAGACATTTGATTTTCAAGATTTAATTATTTAAAGTTGTTAGAAAATATTGTATAAAGATTTAAGTGTTTATTTTTACCAAGTGTTCCGCTGTAGTGTTTTAGTGTATTGAATATTGTAATTTGAATTATAAGTTTAATAAAAAAAATATTTATTGTATTTTAAGACTTCCGCTATTTATATTTAATTTTATTATCATCTTGTTTATGGGAGCATGGTAGCATGTCCCTATAAGCCTAAGGTGGTTACGAAAACATTAAAGTCCGAGTAATCACTGGCGCTGCAACATTCCCTCGGTTACAGAAGGGGGTGTTACAGACGAAACGCGGGACGATCCCGGTGGGATCCCGCAAATCCCGTCCCGTCCCGCATATAATAATAATAATTATTATTATTTTTATAATAATGATAATATTATAATATTATAGAATAATAATATATTATTAGTATTATTATTTTGAGCAAATATTATTTATAACTATAATAATAATTTTCAATTTATAATAATATAATATAATTTAATAATAATATTAATTTATAATAAAATTATTATTATTATTATTATATTATTATTATTATTATTATTATATCATATTATATTTTTCTCTTGTAAAGTATAATTATTTTATAATAATAACAATAAAAATAAGTAATATTATTTTATTTTATTTTTAATTATAACGTGGGATTTTTTTTTAATTATTATTATTATTTATTATTATTATTATTATTATTATTATTATTATTATTATTATTAAAATTATTATTATTATTATTATTATAAAAACAGATTACAAGAAATTAGTGGGCAACCGAGATACTATCTGGGCACCCACTCCTTTAGCGATAACAAAGCCAAGTCTAGTAAAAATATAACGTGCAGCACGAGCCCCTGCATCCTGAGATACCGAGAATTTCTGAATCCGCTTCAGCAATGCAACCGTATTTGTATCCAACTCCCCTAATGAAGAGAATGAGAAGGGTAGGAAACCAGAACCAACCGCCGTACACAAATCTCGATACTTGACACACTTACGTCGAGCAGCATCAACAACAGCACGACCAGGCATAAAGTCAGAAATTCCAGACTGAGTCAATGGAGAGGATCCCATCAGATCGACACACACATCCCGCCCATTTAGAGTTACAAGAGGCAAATAGCTAATTAAATACGGTATTCTTCCTAACTATCAATCGATAATTAGACAATATTGGTAAATCTCGTCTCAATTCCTTTCCGTCCTGATCTAGTAAGATAATGTAGCCAAATATGTTGAACATTATAATTAATTATACAATCATTGTATGAATTAATAATAGTATTATAATAATAATAATAATAATATTATTATTATTATTATTATTATTATTGAATAATATAGTTGAGAATAATACCGTATTCAACATATTATACTAAATAATGAATTATGAAAGCATTTTTCACTTTGCAAATTTATATAATATTTTATTATTTTTATATGCGGGACAAGGCCCGTCCCGTCCCGATTCCGTCCCGTCCAGACACCATCCCGTCCCGATCCCGTCCCGGAAAAAAATGTCAATCCCGTCCCGATCCCGTCCCGAAAAAATTTCGCGGGACGAGTCCCGTCCCGGCCCAATCCCGTCCCGTGCCCACCCCTAGAGGTGGTAATATCAATAACATACTATACTAGTATATTACTCTGTATATGCTTTCTAGAGAGATAAATATATTATGGGTAAATTACTTAAAACTATCCTTAAAATACTTTTTTTCACTTAATTATCTATTAAATTTATACTCACATATAAGACTAACTCCAATGGTTAAGTGTGTAAATGTACATATTTGCACAAGGTGTTTAAAAATGCACATCATTTTTTGATGTTTTACTCCATTGGTTAAATGTGCATTTTATACACACCTATCTCTAAGTAAATATGATTAAATTAAAAAAGAAAAGAAAAAACTTAAAAACAACCAATAGAAATGACTTCACTTTATTGAAAAGTGATAAAAAAAAGTTTTTGCACATGAGGGAGGTGAAATGCTTATATTTGAGCAATTTGTGTGCAAATGTACACATTTTAAGCACTCAAAAGTAACCATTGGAACACAATTTGAATCAAAATGTGCATATTTAAGCATTTGCATCATACCATTGGAGTTAGTCTAACCTCCTATAAGTTGATATTGTTAACAAATGACCATCTATTTAATTGAAATATTCTATTACATATCCCATCAGATGAAATGTAAATACCAAATTACCCTTGATTATTTATTGCCTTAATAAACATCAACAATGACGAATGTTATGGGAGCACTGACTGCTATCTGGCCGGTGGAGTATCCGGTACTTTCGTAACCAAATGCTCTTTAACAAACTTAAATCGGACCCTAGAATAATATCTTCATTTGCAAAGGACCAACTAATTCTATGGTAACTGGCCGCTACCTGTGATGATATAGGGGGCTTAAATCCGACTAGGAACAAAACCACAACAATGATCGAAAGCTAAATGGATTAGAGCATCCCCAACAGGTTCTCTATATTTTATCAAGAATGGGGAATCAAAATCCAACTTCTCCAAAAAAAAAATTGTGTCAATTCCAACAGGTTCTCCATTTTACATAATTGAAAATTAATTTTTTAATTATAAATTAGTATTTGGGTTAAATTTCAACTACAGTTTCAAATAAACCATCAATCTCTAATTGAATTTCTGATGAAGAAATCAAGTTTGACATATTTATTAGATCAAAGGTTGATTGACAATAACTCGATTAAATATGGGAAAAAAAAATAGTGGCATACAGTGAATGTACATATATCCAAGAAAAATGAATTATCAATTATCGACTACATAAATTAATAAATTAGTACTTATCCGATCGATTATCAATTTTTAATACCAAGCAATCAAAATAACCTTTGGAGTCCAATAAGACGACGAAGAGGAAGACGGCAATTCGACTAGTTGCAAGCGGAAATCTCTCGCACAACAGCTGCTTCCGGCGCCTTTTCTGGCAACGAGATTTTGATTGCGGCAACGGCCAAAGCTTGGCGGAGAACGTTTGCTGTGGAAACTCGTCGATTTGAGAGCCCTCTTCGTTGAAATTGAGCACGTAGTCCTCGGATAGTAGCGGAACGCGCAAGTGTTGTTGGTCCTCCGGCTTGCCTGATCGTCGATCTTGAAGAAGAAGATAGCGCATTTGATCTCATCCGGTAGATCGTGGGCTATGTGGCTAAAAGAACGTGGGAAAGGCTGCCTGCAAAAGATTTGGCGGTTGCTGCAAATATAGGGAAGGCAACTTAGTTTTCCTACTCAATCCCTATTTTAGAGAATGGGTTGGAGAAGCTGTTGGGCTAAAAAAAGGCCCAATATTTCCCAAATACCCAAAATTCTCTAAAATAGGGAACTTGTTGGGAATGCTCTTAAACCGCCCTCATATATCCTATACCAAGCTAAATTTTAATGGCGCTCTTTCTACAAACAATATTGGTACCTATGGCTATGTTCTTCGTGATTAATTAGGTGACATCATTTACAATGAATTAAGTCGGTATATTGTACAGTCTTTGGTTGTCAATTATTTGCCCTTTGGCAAGGATTAAAGAAAGCGGTGGAACTCAAAATTCTACAGCTACTAATTAAAAGAGATAATATTACAGTCATTAACTGCATTAAAAATGTATGGACCTGCCCCTAAGAGGCAGAGATCATTATATCCGACTCGATGTATCTTATGAGTCATTTTTAGATTATTGAGATTACGCATATTTTTATAGAGACTAAGGGTTGCTCACTGTCTGATCCACATCAGGCACCCCTACTCCAACTCGATCCCTCCGAACGATCTGGTTTTTTTGGATCTTATCCGCTTGGATGCTCAACCAAATTTTTTTGAGTTCAACCAAAAAAAAAAAATTTATGGATGTTATGGTCTTTGACTACCTTTGCTTCTACACAATTGAATTACGGGAATGAGATTGACGATCTAGATTTGTATTGTTGGTATAATATTACTTTTATCGATCCATATTTTCATTTAGGACGCTTTCTAGCATGTCTATTTTTGTTATTAAGAAATCCATTCCCTATTTGTCGATCCATTTTTTCATTTGAGGACTTGTTGGTATAATAAGAATTTGGGTATCTAGACAAGTCAAGAGAAATCGAGAGACCGGATAAGTCGGTAGATAGATTAACCATTATGGAACTAGAAAGGCGAGCGCTGACACGCTTCCTCGTAAATTCGATTCTGATTCCCTACCAGTACAACGAGAGGGTTTCTTGTATTTTATTTGCTTTAACAAGGAGTTGGTTTAATTCATAATTATTTATTCAACTAGTTTCCCTCCTAACCGGTAATCGAAATGGTTGGTACCGAAATAGATCGGTTACCGAACGTCGGTATCATGGTAACCAACAACACAAATTTCAATCATCGTTTAAGTTTTATAATATGTGGTAACCGACGGTACCGATGGCGTTTTCCCTAGAAAACTAATCGGTACCACGGTAGGAATCAGGGATATTTAGGGAATATTTTATTTTATTTAAAAAAAAATATATACATATAATCGGTACCACAGTACCATGGTATTTGAGTTTTCATTACCGTGTACCGTACCGATGGAGATCGGTACCGAGATTTCGGTTACCAATTCTGTCGGTTACCGACTACTTGGTATTAAAGTTCTATTAATACGGTTGGTAATCGATTGATAATTTAATTAATTACCACCGTCCGACCCTAATAATAATTGTTAGGCTCATCTCTTTTTAACCTATGTGTAATTCTAAGTGTACATTGGATGTTTAATATGTAAAGCTGATTGTATTGGTTTGGGCCAATTCGGCCCAAAACTGATCTCAGCTATCCAATGGGCTAGAAGCCCACACAGATGCCTTCAGCCTCTCTTGCTGAGCTTTGGCAACGACGTCGTTCAGCTAAAGCGCTCTCCTTTATAAGGGTTTCCAAAACCCTAATCCGAGAGTTGAGAGAGTTGTTGCTTACTGTAGCTCTGTTCTTGTCTCCTAAGGCGATTCTAGGGTTCCATCCCTTTTAGGCCTTTGTGAGCGTAGATCGAGCTCCCTTCCATCCAAATACATTCAGTGACATTGTGTTGAGAGAGATTTGTAGCCTCTTTGCCCTCTAGGTTTTGACCTTGGTGGCTGGTGTCCTCGTTGAGGCTAATCGTCGCTACAATCTCTACTTTCTACTTTTGCTTTGGTTTTGCTGGGTTGTAAACTTGTTCATTATCATTGCTTAAGTTTCTATTTATGTATTCTGGTGTTTTGGATCGATTCTCTACAAATTGGTATCAGAGCTTTCAGGTTTTAAGGGGTTTTCTCATTTTAAAATCGGATTTGTTGAAGCTTTTGAGTTCTCGTTTCTCTTAGGCTCCAGATCTGATATATTCTTCGATTTTCTGTTGAAGCTTAGAGGGTTCTTCATCCTTCTAAGCTCCAGATCTACGAAGATAAAGCGTCACTTGTCCGAAATCTCTATATCTGTTGAAGTTTCTGGAGCTTGCACTCCTTAAGGCTCGAGATCTTTCAAGATCTTTGAGCTCTTCTGATAGAAACTCCAGATCTGAGGTTTTAGAGGACATACCCTTGTCGCTCGTCTCTGATTCTGTTGAAGTTTCTGGAGCTAGCTCTCCTTAAGGCTCTGGATCTCAAAGATCTAGTAAGCTCTTCTGAAAGGAACTCCAGATCTAGGGTTTTGAGGACTTATTCCGTCGGAAATCTCAATCTGATAAACCATTTCAGATTTGAACAAAAACCTTCGGAAATATTTGAGTTTAGAAGATTATACTCTTCAGAACTCTCCTTAAAAGCTCTTACTTTTGCTTCCGCTAGCACTTTACGAGATTCAAACTCTTAGCTTGATAGCTTTAGGGTTTGAGTGCTCAACTCTCTCCAACTTTTACTGATTTAGTCCTTTTCACTTATTGCAGGACCTTTGATTCATTATGTCTGATAACTCCTATCGCATTAAACCATTTGATGGCACAACTGACTTTGCCATGTGGCAAGTTAAGATGAAAGCTATCCTGATAAAGGAGAAGTGCTGGAAAGCACTTGCTAATGAGCTTCCTGCTGAAATGTCCAATGAGGCTAAGAAAGAACTTGATCTCATTGCACACAGTGAGATCATGATTCGTATATCAGATGAGGTAGCCAGACAGGTAGTAACTTGTGATACTTCCGTGTCTTTATGGAAAGCTTTGAAAGATCTTTATCAGGTTAAAACTCTGTCTAGTAGAATATCTTTGCTGTGTCGTATTTTCAATTTTAAAATGGATGCTTCCGTGTCTTTGGATGATAATCTGGATAGATTTCTTAGGATGACACAAGAGCTTGAACGTTGTGATGATAAAATTGATGATACTCACCAAACTGTTATTCTGCTTAATGCTTTGCCATCTCAGTTTGATACTTTTAAGGACGTTATACAGTTTAGCAATGAGTCCTTGACTAAGAAAAGAATTGTTGAGGCTATTGCTAAAAAAATGAGGTTATCAAAGTGTTCAAAGTGAAAGTGATAAATCTGATAAAACTGGTTCTAAAACTGATGTGCTTTTTACTAAGGGAAACTCTAAGAATAGAAAGAGAAATAAGAAAAGGGAAAAGGATAAGGCTCCTGAACCTGGTAAGAAGCATTGTACTTATTGCAAAAAGAACAACCATGTCATTGCTGATTGCTATAAGAAAAGAGATGATGAGGAAAAGAAATCTAAAAATGGTACAACTGTTGTGCTTGATTCCTCTATGTTCTATTCTTCTGAATTGCTTATGGTTGCATGTGATAGTCCCTCTGATACTTGGCTTCTGGACTCTGGTTGTACTATGCATGTTACACCTAATAAACATGGTTTTTTATTATCTTGATGAGTCTGCTAAAGGTGAGGTTAGACTTGGTGATTTATCTGTTCTTAATATTAAAGGCATATGCAATGTTCCCTTTAAAATGCATGATGGTGTTATTAGAACCCTTCAACAGGTCAGGGGGGTACCTGACTTGAAGAGGAATCTGTTATCTTTTTCTGTGTTTGATGACTTAAACTGTGATGTTAATACTAAAAATGGAATTAAAACTATTTCTATGAATGGTAAAATTCTCATTAAAGGTATTAAGAAAGGTGGCTTATATCATGTTATTGGAAACCCTGTTCTACTTTGTGCTTCATCTTTGTCTGCTGAGTGATCTGCTTCTATGAATTTGCATACAACTATGTTATGGCACTCTAGACTTGGTCATATTGGCAACAAAGGGCTCAATCATTTGTTCAGACAAGGTATGGTTGAAGGTAAACCCTCTGAACTCAAACACTGTGAGAATTGTCTGTTTGGTAAGCATGCTAAATCTGTGTTTGGTAGCTCAAAGTTTGTTGCTCTCAAGCCCTTAGGCTATGTACACGCAGACCTATGGGGACTTGCCCAGGTGGATACAATAGATGGAAGGAAGTATTTCCTTTCACTTATTGACCACCATTCCAGGAAGGTTTGGGTGCACATTCTTAGGGCTAAGAGTGACACTTTTTATGCTTTTAAACTTTGGAAAACAAAAGTTGAGGGTCACACCACCTTTAAACTTAAATGTCTAAGAACTGATAATGGTCTTGAGTTTTGCAAGAAAGATTTTGATGGTTTCTGTCACACACATGATATTAAAAGGCATCTCACAGTTCCAGGTAATCCACAACAGAATGGTACAACAGAGAGAATGAATAGGACCTTGCTTGAAAAGGCAAGGCCTTCTCATTAGCTCTGGTCTGAAACCTTCATTGTGGGGGGAGGCAGTTACCACTGCAGCATACCTAATTAACAGATCCCCTTCTTCTGCTATTGGTTTCAAAACTCCACAGGAATTGTGGAGTGGAACCAAGCCTAACATAGCACATTTAAGACCTTTTGGATGCACTGCCTTTGTTCACCAGAACACTAGTAGGTCCCCAACCACTAACTACCACGAAAGCGAAGGGAGTTACGGGAGCCTCCCTATCTCCTCCTCCGGGAGCCTAACCTCCTCCGGGAGCCACCAACTCCTCCTCCGGGAGCCTAACCCTCCTTCGGGAGCCACCAACTCCTCCTCTGGGAGCCTAACCCTCCTCTGGGAGCCACCAACTCCTCCTCTGGGAGCCACCAACTCGCCTTCTCGGATCCCATAACCACCCGCTCACCTCCGCCACAGCTTGTGGGCATGCTTGAGAAACCCGTCCTCAATTGGGGTGATTGAATCTTCTTCTTCAATCCTCCCAATCCTAGAAATTTGTCCATCCAATCTCACTAATCACGTTTTGTGAGTTGTGTATCCAAAATTCATTTTGGACTAATGATCCTCTATTGCCCAATTTTTGGCGTTGGTTGGTCTCTGATTAACCCCCAAATCGATCCCCTTCTCTCGACCCTCCTCGACGCCCTGCTCTGATGTGTCTTCTCCATCTGTCCTGCCCATTCGTTGGGGGTTCTTTGCCCAATTCATCCTCCTCCGGCTCCATCGGAGTTCTTTCCGTCGGCGGAGATCGATCCATCGGCGCCAGGCTTGGTTGGTTTTGATGGTGGTCTTTTTCCGCCGTCGTCTTCTCCTGGCGCCGCCAATTGCCCACCACCACCGTTCCATCGCCGAAAATGGTCGCCGCTCTCCATCTCCCTCCACCTGCGGTCGGCCCTGTTGGTCTCCCTTCAATTTCCCCCTTTCCGATTTGGGGGTTTTTGTGGCTGCCGCCTGCGACCCACCGCCCTGGCGTCCATTTCGCCTCCCGATCTCTCGCCGCTGGTGCTGGTACTTTGCTTGGACAGCACCGTCTTCCTCCAGTCTCCAGTTGCTTGCCGGCCTTCCGCGTCTGGATCTGTCGGAGGCGAAACAGCCTTGGCGTGCAAGGCTATTTTTCAACCTTGCACGCCAAGCACAAGGATTAAAAAAAATCAGTTTTTTATTTATATATTTTTATAAATAAAAAAGCTAGTTTTAAATACCGAAAGGACCTTTTTTAAATCCCGAAAGGATTAGTTTAAATC
Organism: Persicaria tinctoria; assembly: GCA_037127255.1. NCBI lineage: Eukaryota > Viridiplantae > Streptophyta > Magnoliopsida > Caryophyllales > Polygonaceae > Persicaria > Persicaria tinctoria. The sequence continues at coordinate 20,634,302 of JBANSL010000004.1, read as the reverse complement.
CCGAAAGGATCTGCGAAATAATTGGTATTGTAGGTTAAATAATTTTATCTCGGACTTCTAATTTGTTCCGGGAGTTTGCACACTTTTTTCTTCGGATGGTTAGTTCTTCCCTTTCTGGCCTGTATTTGTTCCCTCTTTTGGCGTCGGATCGCAACTTTGGCGTGGATACGTTTAGTTCCGAGTTGGGTTGCAGTATCGGGCTTCCTGTATGATCGAGAGGATCGTGGCGGTGTTCGTGGTCTTCGAAGATCCCTCATCTAGGTGGGGGCAACGTCGGTGATCCACACTTCCTCAGTTTTCGCCCTTTCCGGTGGTGGGTTACTGTTCTCCGCCTTCTCGGCATCGAGACGCCGTGTGAGTCGACGCGCTCTCCCGTGTTCTCGTCATTCGTTACTCGCCTTGGATCTCCCTCGACTCCTCCGCTGGCTGACGGCTTATATGGGTTCTTAGGGTTGTTTCTTTCATCTGTGATATTTGTGTGTATATTATGTTGTTTGCTGTACATTGACGGTTAGTCCGTCTGCCGATTCGTCGGCCTATCGAGTGTTAGGCCTGTCTGAACTCAAATTTTTACCTAATCAAAAAAAAAAAAAACCAGAACACTAGTAAGCTGCAACCAAGGTCTCTTAAATGTGTTATGATTGGCTATCCAGAGGGGGTCAAAGGCTATAAGTTACTTGTTCTCCAACCAGGAGGGTACAAGGTAATTCTTAGCAGAGATGTCATTTTCATTGAAACTGAATTTCATTTCAGAAAAGTTTCTAACATTGATTCTGAGAATGCAGGTGTTCAATTTTATGATTCAAATGCTCAAGAAGCAAATTTGGATGATGAATTTGATATCAATATCCCCATTGGAAGCAACTCTACTTATCATGGTAATGTTGAGCAACACTCTGCTCATTCAAGTACTGATGACAACCCTCACCAATTAGGTGGAGAGGTAAGCAACTCAAACTCCAGCTCTACTTCTACCCCTTCTGACTCCTCTAGTTCTGGTTCTGATAATTATGAAAATGCCTTGTCTCAATCTGAATCTGAGCATGATATTGAGCATGATGTTTCTGATTCTTCTGAGCATGATGTTTCTGATTCTGAGCATGTTTCTGAAACATTTGATGAGGTGCATGACTTGTCTAATTATCAGCTTACTAGAGATAGATCTCCTAGAGTGAAAATTCCCAATAAGAAATATTTCACTAATGAGGTTGAGTTTGCTTTTGTGATTGCTGAGGTTGTTGATGCTTATACTCCTGAATTGTTTGAACATGCTGTTAAATGTAAACATTCTGATAAGTGGTTGCTTGCTATGAAAGAGGAAATAAACTCCATGACAGCCAATAAAACCTGGAAACTGGTTCCAAAGCCTAAAAATGCTAGGTTGATTGGCTGTAAATGGGTTTATAAGCTCAAAAATTGTGTGGAACCTGGTGGCCAACCTACCTACAAGGCTAGGTTGGTAGCCAAATGATTCACACAAAAAGAAGGGATTGATTACAATGATGCTTTTGCTCCTGTTGTGAAATATAAAACACTGAGACTTCTGCTTGCTATTGCTGCTGTTTATGACTATGAAATTGATCAAATGGATGTTAAGAATGCCTTTTTGCATGGTGAGCTTGATGAGATTATTTATATGAGACAACCCAAGGGTTTTGAGGATCACTCTAAACCTTATCATGTTTGCTTATTGAAAAAATCTTTGTATGGCTTGAAGCAATCTCCTAGGTAGTGGAATAAGAAATTTGATAATTGCATGTTTAAACTTGGCTTTAGAATGAGCAATTATGATCCATGTTTATATTTCATGCATGTGAAAACTGAATCTCCCTTATATGTCTTGATGTATGTTGATGATATTCTCATTATATGCAAGTCTAGAGCAAAGGTACTTGATGTTAAGGAATCTCTCAAGAAGTCTTTTGACATGAAAGATTTGGGCCCTGCTCAGAAAATTCTTGGCATAAAGATTTCTAGAGATATATCCAAGCATCAGATATTTTTGTCTCAAAAGGATTATCTTGTGAAAGTCCTTAACAGGTTCAAGGTTTCTAATGTCAAGCCTGCTCCTATGCCTTTAGGAGGTCACCTGGATCTTACCAAGACCAGGATGCCTTTTGGCAAGGAGGAGGAAGACTATATGAAATCTGTTCCCTATGATGCAGCTGTTGGGTCAATTATGTATGCTATGATTTGTACCAGGCCTGACCTTGCTTTTGCAGTGAGTGTGTTGAGCAGGTATATGTCTAACCCTGCAGAGAAACACTGGGTTGCCATGAAATATCTCCTGAGATACATTGTTGATACCCTTGACATTGGTTTGGTATATGGTTTGCATACTTCACCCTCTGAGTTGTTTGGCTTTGTGGACTCTGACTATGCTGGCAATAAGGATAACAAGAATTCTACCACCTCTTTCTTCTATACTTGGTGTGGGAATTGTGTTTCTTGGAAGGCTCAGCTGTAGCCTATTGTTGCTATGTCTTCAACAGAAGCAGAATTCGTTGCTGCTACTGAAGCCTCCAAGGAAGCAATCTGGCTCCAAAATATTATGAAAGAGGTGGATAGAAAGAACCATAAATCTGTATTGCATACAGATAGCCAGAGTGCCCTTTATCTGTGCAAAGATCCTGTCTATCATGAAAGGACTAAGCACATTGATGTTCGTTACCACTTCATACGTGTGTTGGTATCCAAAAATCTCCTTATTGTTAAGAAGATTGATGGAAAACTTAATCCTGCAGACTTTGGTACTAAGATTGTGACCACTGATAAGTTTCTCTTTTGTAGGGAGCTCCTGCACGTGATCAAGTCCAACTGATGCTGAGAAGGGTATGAAATAGCCGATGATAGACAAAGGTGTAAATCCAGTCCACACTTCAACAAGGAAGATTTACTGTGTAAACTCAGAATTAGGAGGGTAAATTGTTAGGCTTATCTCTTTTTAACCTATGTGTAATTCTAAGTGTACATTGGTTGTTTAATATGTAAAGCTGATTGTATTGGTTTGGGCCAATTCGGCCCAAAACTGATCTCAGCTATCCAATGGGCTAGAAGCCCACACGGATGCCTTCAACCTCTCTTGCTGAGCTTTGGCAACGACTTCGTTCAGCTAAAGCGCTCTCCTTTATAAGGGTTCCAAAACCCTAATCCGAGAGTTGAGAGAGGTGTTGCTTACTGTAGCTCTGTTCTTGTCTCCTAAGGCGATTCTAGGGTTCCATCCCTTTCAGGCCTTTGTGAGCGTAGATCGAGCTCCCTTCCATCCAAATACACTCAGTGACATTGTGTTGAGAGAGATTTGTAGCCTCTTTGCCTTCTAGGTTTTGACCTTGGTGGCTGGTGTCCTCGTTGAGGCTAATCATCGCTACAATCTCTACTTTCTACTTTTGCTTTGGTTTTGCTGGGTTGTAAACTTGTTCATTATCATTGCTTAAGTTTCTGTTTATTTATTCTGGTGTTTTGGATCGATTCTCTACAATAATAGGGAGATGTTAATAACTTTTGAAATTCCTTTTCATTGTATCGGTTCTACCGTAGGACTCTAATTACCGTTCTGGTTGAGATGCAAAGGTTTTGCAATTTTCTTGTTAGCTGCCTAGTAGCTACTACTTTAATTGAAGTGTTAACTCCAATTTAAGTTGGGGGATTTAATTAATTTAAGTCTAGCTAGGTTGGGCCATAATTGTACCATATTATTAAAGAAAATACATTTGCATTAACTGTCCTAGTTAAGTTCTTTTTCGTTCCAACAAAAAATATTTACTTGGATATACTCCGATCCATACTATATTGGACATTCGCCTACCCAACTAATTAAAGCTCGTCACTTTTTATATTTAGGCCGTAACAAGCTGTTTAGACTACGTACGGTATGTAGACTATATAAAAACATCATTCCACATTATTCTATATATAATTGAGTTTTGATAATAAATAAAAATACAACAAAAAAAGAAAGGAGAAAACTGAACACTATGTGTTTCGTAGTAGATTTAGAGGGTTTTGGGACGTTAAAAAAAATAAAAAAATAAAGCTCATGTGTTCGGTAGGAGGTGCAAGAAGGGAGACGAGAGTTACAAGTGGAGTTTTTTTCAATGAAAATCGAACCTTAGGAGGGGGGGGGGGGGGGTAAAGTTTGGTCGATTTTACATTGTTCACCTTCCGATTTGAAACCAAGAGAGGATTCGGAGGATGCAGCGGCGACAACGACTGGGGTTGAACATCCCTTTGGGAGGCTTTTTCCATTTAGTTGGTTTTTGTTTTGATTGTCCATTTCTCTATTGCGCAGATTCCTTAGCCTAATTTCCAACTTCGTTTATGACATGCTCATAGTTTAGGCTTTCCTTCGGTTTTCCATGTGGATGGAATTTGTTTGACAACATCTTGATGCGGGGGTGATTCTTGTCTAAATATAAATTGGTTTCTGATGTACCAAGTAGTCCACCAAGTAAATGCTAATTTTTTCTTTGTAGATTTTTCCAGATTGCTGCCTAGAAATTAAATGCTAAAATCGGTTTTATTTCTTGTGAACAAGATATATCATGTTGGAGATTGTTTGACGATTATCTGTTGCTAAGTATTGTTGGATGTTCGTATATTGACATGTTATGAATAGATGTGTATCATCATCCACAACATGATTACAGGGAATGGATGTAGTTGAGATGAAAACTCCTTAGTTGCTGCTGGGAGTCCCTGTTGACCTAATTTTCAAAGGAAATTTTTAACCTTATAGGGTGCATGTATCAATTATCCAGATCCATACATTGCTATCTATTTCCAAATTGCTCTTTGACATGATTAGTTTATATGCACTTGTTGTAGTAAACTAGCCACCTCTGTTTGTCACCAGTTTAATTTATCCTTGAAATGACTTGTAAATAACTATTTAATCCTAAGATGAAATTACGTACTAATTGTTTTCCTGTTTTAATATTGATATCGAGTATATCAATATTGATATCGAGTATATCATTGTAGTACTCGAACGTTCTCGATGATCGCTTTCTATTTACTAAAAATCAAGAGTGTATCACTCGAAATCCTATTTAAACTTGAAAAAACAAAAACAAATTCTGAAATTCATGTGCCATGGTCAAATATACAAGTTCGATGTACAATGTTGATCTTGGATTTTTTACTGTCTAGTTTCTTTCTACTTGTGTTAGGTCGTGACTCGTGACAGACCAAAAAATATTCCCTTACAAGGACCTTCGAAGTTAGTGAAGTGTGAAGATGAAACGAAGGGGGACACTAACTGAATTAATATTAATAATTTAATAGTACTACTGTATAATCGACACTCTCTTCCAAGTTCCATGTGTCGTCTTTATTTTATCACCCACTGACTAATTTAGCCGTTGCAAAACTTGCAATATTATTATTTTTTCCCATCTTTGACCATGCACAAAACCCTTAACACCCCCATCCCCTCATCAAGTTAGGAGTTTTTTTGTTTTTCTTTTATGGTTTTATTTTTTTTTAATTAGCTGTGCACTTCATTCATGCTTAAAAAAATTTGACATGTTCAGTGTTCACCGGATCTGAACTTCATTTCCCATGGTAAATTTTGCTCTTTTTTTTTTTTTTGAAATAAAAAAAAAATCCCCAAAATTAGATGGTATCTTGAGGGGCTCTGCACTGCACCAGAAAGTCTGCAAACTGCAAGAAACCCATCTCCCCACTTATCTTGGCTGGCTGCTGATTTCTGCACAAGGGTGAGAAAATACCCTTCAGAGATTTAATGGTGATTGGTTACAGGTACCCTTCATTTTCATACTGTTCCATTTATGTTGTTAGATTGAAGTGTTTATGGCCTTTTGATTGAAAGCTTGTGGATTTGATTTGACTACTTTGGAACCTTTATTGAAACCTGGAAGATCATTTGCCAATGTGTGTGTTGCTTTCTACTCTTTGTTTTCCTTCTTTCTTTGGAGGTTCAACTTCAAGGTATGATTTCTTTTCACATATCTCTATGTGGGTTTTGGATGATTTCTTTCTTTCAATTAGCTCTTCAACGATTGGAATTTGTTTCTGATTTCACTTCTAAATGCAGACAAGTAAATTTAGTGCCCTTCAACTGCTTGACAAAATGCCTGCTTCACATTTGTGACTCTGTGATTTCTGATTTGAAGTAGCAGATCTAGATAAGCTTAGTTTGGTGGACTGATGATACTTTACAGCTTAAGAAACTCATCCCATTCTCAAGTGTACTGAGAAAAAAATCCCTTGCCTTTGTTTGATGTGTCCTTTAGATCCGGTCTGAAGAATAGCTAGGAAGGAAGGAGGAAGAAAATGAGATCTGTAGAGGATAAGGAGATCAATACAAGTAGCAGCATCCATTTCGAGTTCCATAAGGGCGGTGGTGGCTCGACACGCACCGCCACCGCCACCGCCACCGCCACCGCCACCGCTGCTGCCTCTTCACATCATCACCATAGAGCAGCATTGGGGAAGACAAAACCAACCCCCTCTAAATGGGATGATGCTCAGAAATGGCTGGTTGGTCTGTCAAGAGAGAAGAACTCTTCGAGTAAGACCTCCAAGCCGAGGAACTCGAATGCTGACGACACTAGATTGATAGCCCCGGTTCCACATCAGGAAAATGGATACTCAAGCGGGGAAGAGGAGTTGGCGAAGGTGAGTAATGAAGTTGTTCCCGGGTCTGTTGGATCACTTCCGTTCCCTTACGAAGTTGAGACGAAAAACATAGACGGCGAGGAGTCTTACTGGCGAGCCAGCAATTCTGTGGGCATTGTGGATACGTCGAGCATGGGAATTAGATCGGTTTGTGTGAGGGATATGGGGACGGAGATGACTCCGATTGCTAGCCTAGAGCCTTCAAGGACAGCCACTCCGATTAGAGCCACAACTCCTGTGAGGAGGAGCCCTATAGCTTCCGGGGCGTCCACTCCTATGAGGTGTCAACAACAACATCAAACAGATCCCGCAACCACTATAGACAATGTGAGAGGCCAGGCTTCTCCTCTTGCAGCAGCCAGAGTGTGCAATGGAGACGCGGAAGATGTGAGCAACAGTAGCAGGATGGTGGAGGGGAATGACAGTAATGGGAACACGGAGTTGGCTAAGAAGGCGAATCCCTTGGAAACACGAGCAATGGCTTGGGATGAGGCAGAACGCGCCAAGTACATGGCAAGGTGTTTTGATTTCCTAGTCTGCCTTCATCTCTAAGTAGTAATGAATAAAACCATAGATAGTATAAGACATTAATTGTATAAGATGTGTATTTGTGGATTGTTTGTAAGCAGGTTCAAGCGCGAAGAAGTGAAGATACAAGCTTGGGAAAACCATGAGAAAAGGAAGGCTGAAATGGAGATGAAGAAAATGGAGGTACTCACCTGCTTTTGTCTAATGAAACATGATTTTTCACGAGTCCAATTTGTGGGTTCGACTAATGTCTGTAGCTGGCTTTAGGGGACCCCTGGTACACATACAGAGGGCCTCCGAGCAGAAGCTAACCCAGCTTCTTAGAGGAGCCACCACTCGCCAAATGGTCGATCAGAGCACCTTGATTTGTCTTGACCAACTCATGAATGATGCATTTGTGTAGGTGAAAGCGGAGAGATTGAAGGCGAGAGCACAGGAGAAGTATGCAAACAAGCTAGCAGCGGCAAGAAGAATAGCGGAAGAGAAGCGCGCGAATGCAGAGGCAGACTTGAATGAGAAGGCGGTGCAGACTTCGGAGAAGGCAGACTACATAAGGAGGACGGGTCATCTGCCGTCCAACTTCTCCTTCAAATTGCCTTCCTTCTGTTGGTAAATGGAGAATGCCAAAATGCACTTTAACTTGTGCAGAATTCCGAAAAAGATCTCTGAAGATTAATGTTGTAGCTTTGTGTTGTAAGATTTGAACCACCCTCGTGATGGAGGTATTGATAGTATTCGGGGAGTCCATTAAATAGATCCTTTGATCATCATATCAGTAATGCTGCTGCAAAATGCATATGCTTATAAGTTATATCATGGTTTCATGTGGGGCTTTCGAAGTCCACCGGCAACCCACTCCTGTACTCGCTCGACACCATTGGATGACGAATATTTGTCTATGGAGTGGGAGACGTTGACAAGGGAGAGGACGAGGCAGCGGGGAGGTGTTGATGGAGAGTAGAAGAGGTCGGGCTCACGGTGGAAGCGGAGCTGCTAGAGGTTGGGAGGAGGGGCAGCAGTCGAAGCTGCCATTGTTGACGCGGGCGACCCTGGATGGTCACACGAAGATAAAGTTTATGACTGTAAGATTGTCGCCTTTAATAACGATGTGCTTAAAGCTAAGATCTCGCAGTCCTGATAAGCAAGATCAAAGGGCCAAAGCTTTTGCTATCAAGGGGGAAGCATCAACACAAAGGAAATTGATAGAGGCCATGATCGAGTCATCGACATCTCTAATGATGTAACCTGCTGCAGCATGTCCTTACCGGGGTCTGGACATGTTTTTTTTTTTTTTTTTTTACAGTAAGCAAAAATTTGGATGTATTACCGACATCCATGATCATCTCGCAAGATGATGTTCTGGAACTCACAACAACTGGAACTCAAAATAAAATTACAATTCAACTGAGATTTAGCAAGAAAATCAGCTGCACCATTTGCCTCTCTATAGCAGTGCTGAATTGTGAACCTCTCAAACTCTTTGCTTAGCGAATGGATCTCTTTGATAATTTGAGCAACCTCCCATGGTATATTATTCACTTGATTGATGGCATTGACGATGATTGTACAATCACTTTCAATAATCACTCTTCAGATCCCCATCTCCGCTGCAAGTCTTATACCTGTATAAACTGCAAAAGCTTCTGCTAGAATGACAGAACACATACTAACGTTACATTTATGAATCCGAAGAATTAGACCGTTATTATTCCTCACAATACAACCAACCTGCGGTTGAGCATCAATTTTCACTGAAGCATCTACATTGATCTTAATAACATTTATTGGAGGGCAATTCCAAATCAATTTATCAGGAGGCCTAACTCGTTTAGGTAACTTCGTTTTTACCTGCACTTTATTCCAGCAAGAGATTTTATCTAAAGTTTGAGTTAGAGCATAGATAATACCTGTATCAGAAGTATTGCGAAAAATAATTCTATTTCTGAGCTCCCAAATAGAATGCCATAAATGACATAAGTCTGTAAAATCTATATTAAGAGCCCTCGTATTTAAAATATTTTCTGAAATATTAAGGGGTCTGGACATGTTGAAATTGATTTTTAAAGTGTCCTACTCCCGGTTTTTTCCATGGAATGTTCATCTTTTTTCCTAGACTGACTTTGTGTTTGTGTAGTTGTCATGTTCGTATTGTTCTTTGTTAATGTGCCTTGAATCATCGTTCACCGGTGACACATCGGGGTATCCGGGGGGTGGAGTCCCCGACGGTGGTCTCATGAGTCTCTTCATATACTCATGAAAGTGAATGGGCTTATCGTCTGTCTATTTTGGGCTTTCAGTCCATTGTCTGTTTAGGGTTTCATGAGTCTCTTCATATACTCATGAAACGCCGACCCCTTGTAAGTTGTAACTCTAATCTGTTTTCGTCTCCTCTAATATAAAACTGGTTCTCTGCCCGTGGACGTAGGCAACACACCGTTGCTGAACCACGTAAATCTCTGTGTTGTTCTTCGCTATTTTCATTCTCGTTATAACATTCTTGAAGGTAGTTTTAGAGTCGTTGAGTTTTTGCAAAAGTTGTTTCATGTTGTTTGTAAAATTATTACAATTGTAATTTGTCTCATTATACGATTAGTTGTGGTTATGAACCTTAATTATTTTTATTCGTCACAATCTGAGAGGTGGATTACAAACACGAAGAAGAGAGAGAACTAAACATAACTCTAGTATTCGAAATAGGAAGAGTTTTATAACCAAATAAAAAACAAAAACAAGAAAGGTAGAGCGACGATTGTGTTTTAGCCTCAATTAGGACACCAGTCACCAAGGCTTGAACCATAACAGCAAAAGCAGCTACAAATCTCTCAGCTCAAGTGTCTCGCTCAATGTTTTGGATGGAATGGAGTTCGTTCTACGCTCACAAAGCAGCTAAGGCAAAGAAATGAAATACCCTAAAGTATTTTTGGGTATTTCTTTTATAATTTAAATACATAATTTATTTTCCTTTATATTATAATTTATAAAACAATTTCGATTTATTTAAATTCATATAAAGTATATAATATAAAGTTTTGAAATAGTTTTATCATTTTACATATAAATAAGAATTTATTTCTATATAAAAGATAAATAAACATGACTGGATCACAATCGGGTCAAATAAGCAACCAGATCATAGAATATAACTAAATCGGTTTGGGTATATAAAACCGGATCAAAATCGGATCACTATTCATCATCTTCTCCAAACAATATTTGATTTTCAATATCTCTCAGATCTTATCCTCCTATAAGCAGATTTCGTCGTCTTAAGGATGTAAAACAAGAGCTTAACCTTCACATAGTTCCATTTATAGGTTCCCCATTTACATGGAGAAAAAACCACAATAAGGTGGATAATACCTTTGAAAGGTTAGACAAGGCTCTTGTTCACCAAGATGTCCTTGCCAAATTCAAAGATTTAGCTACTCACCATCATCAATTTACCTCATCTGATCACTGCCTAATCACCATGAATCTAGGTCTTACTAAGGTTGAGAAAGGCTCCCCATTTTGTTTTGAAATGGCGTGGACCACAAACCCAGTTTATAGAAACATAGTTGCAGAAGTTTGGAAAAATAAGATACAAGGATCTTTTGGCTTTAAATTGGTTCAGAAGCAAAAATTACTCAAAAATAATACCAAACTGTGGTGCAAAACCCACAAGAACAATTTAGATAGGCAATTACAAATTGTTGATCAACATATCAAGAAGCTGCAAGACTCCCTTCCGTGGGGTACTCTCTCAGCTAAAGATGTTGAGCGCATAGAGAGATTAGAGAATAAACGACTACAAATAATGAAATTTAGTCACAAGTTTTGGAAACAAAGGGCAAGAAGCAACAACAATGCTACTGTAAGCTTTGGCCAAGATAAGAAGCAATAAAAATACTAAGTACTACCAAGCTATGGCCAAGATAAGAAGCAACAACAATGCTACTGTAAGCTTTGTCTCCAAGACAGGGGAGCTAATAACAGACAAAGAAAGAATTAGAGAACAAATCACTACCGAATTGTCTGAGAGGTACGTCTCTCAAAACATGATCAACATTGATCCTCGAGAAATCAAACACATAACAAATGAAATCTCGAATGAGCAAAATGAAAATTTAGTAAAAGAACCAACAGTAACCGAAATAAAAAATATTGTCCTTAGCATGGCCAAAGATAAATCCCCAGGTCCGGATGGCTTCCCTCCTGCATTCTATTCCAAATACTAGGATATAGTGGGAAATTCCATTTGCAAAACAATTAAAGCGTTCTTCCACTCAGGAACTTTTCTCTCGGAAATAAATCAAACCTTCATAGCTTTAGTGCCAAAAACGGATAATCCTAACAATATTCATCATTTTAGACCAATTAGCCTTTGCAACACTATTTATAAAATTATTACCAAACTACTAGCAAATAGACTAAAACCGATTCTCCCTAATATTATAAATCCCTTCCAAGGAGGTTTTGTAGAAGGAAGATCAATCCAAGACAACATGCTTATAGCCCATGAGATTTTCCACTCCTTCCATAAGCGAAGAGGTAGAAAGGGATGGATGACGCTAAAACTGGATATGGAGAAAGCATATGATAAAATCAACAAGAAATTTATTGAGGCATCCCTTAAGAAATTTGGCTTCCATCCCCAATGGATTCAATGGGTGATGAAATGTATAACCACCCCTACTTTTTCGGTCTTGGTCAATAATATACCGGGTAAACAGTTTAAACCACAAAAAGGCATTAGACAGGGATATCATCTTGCTCCTTATCTATTTGTCATAGTCATGGAAAGCCTAGGTAGGGAGCTCCAATTAGAATCTGCTCAGGAGGATGCTCTAGTGGGAATCAAGCTCACTCCTACTGGTCATTCTATACCTTTCCTAACGTATGCGGATGACACCTTGATCTTCGCTGAAGCGTGTTATAAAAGTCTTGATACCATCAAAAACATAATTAATGACTTCTCCAACAAGTCGGGATTAACCATTAACTACCAAAAGAGTTCAATCCAATTCTTAAAAAATGTGGAGCCAGGTATAGCTAGAAGCTTGGCGCATCAGATGAATATCCCAGTTGCTAGGGGTATGGAGAAATATCTGGGAATCCCAATAATAAATGGCAGGGTAAAAAACTGTGTTTTTGATGAGGCCATACAAAACCTTCAAAAACAGCTTCCTAAATGGAAGGCTTCGTCTTTGTCTCAAGCAGGTAGAACAACACTTATAAAAAAAGCTAATCTCAGCTCAAAAACTAACTATCTTATGCAAAGTTTTCTTCTCCCTAAGGAAGTCCTCAGGAAGATCGACTAGGTAAATAAATTTTTTTTGTGAAACAAAACCAATAATGAACGGTACAACCCGACCTCTGGTTAGCTGGGAAGAAATATGCTCTCCCAAAGTCTTGGGTGGCTTAGCTATCCGGACTGCCGAAGAGCAGAACATCTCTCTTCAGATGAAACTTCTTTGGAAACTCTACACCCAACCGAACAACATTTGGGTAAAAGTAATCAATGAGAAGTACCTCCGAAATAAAAATATCAACGACCTCACCATCCACAATACATCTTGGCAATTTGGCTGTCTCCTGAAACTTAAAGATCGATTCCAAGATGGTCTTCTTTGGATCATAGGAAATGGTGAAAAGGTCAATATCTGGACAGATCCTTGGATGTTAGAGGGACTCTTAGACAGATATAGAGGTGATTATAGTCTTGATATGACGGTGTCCCAGTTGCTAACACAAGATAACTAATGGAACACCAATCTCCTTAACCAACTATTTCCGGCACAGATTGTTGACCAAATTGTACAAATACAGCTGCCGGATTGGAATACCCCAGATAGACTAATATGGAAATATAGTAGAGACAATGTCTTTACTACTAAATGCTCTGCAAAACCTACAACTCCCCACAACCCAACCAATGGTAGTAACTCCTGGATTTGGAAGCTTCACATCCCTCCATGAATCCAACACTTCATTTGGAAAATCACAATAGATGGGTTAGCTACAAAAGAAACATTAAATAGATTTTTCAATAGAGTCCCCTCTAGTTGCTGTTTATGTGACACTAGAGAAGAAGACAACGATCATTTGCTCCTTCACTGTCCATACACAAAAGCAATTATAAACAAATATGAAGCAAAAACGGGAAACTGCTTCATTGGTATTGGGACGCCCTTGGCATCTACCAAGAATATGGAAGCTATCTATAGGAGCAATGTACATTTTGGAAAACTTTGCATCATGTGGCATGCCATCTGGGAAGCCATAAACAATAGTATTTTCAGAAATAAAAATATAGAGAGCATAGAGACTATCAATATTAAGGCAATCAAAGCCATAAATGAATGGACGAAATCACAAGTAAAGGATAGAAAAATACACCAGAAAAGAAGAAGTAAACACTCTAAATGGATTAAACCTCCGGTGAACACATATAAAATAAATGTAGATGGATCGGTCAGACAATCTGGGGAATGCCATATTAGGATTATTGTTCGAAACTAGCATGGCCAGGTTATTGATATTTATCATAGTGAAGTTTCCAGGGGAACTGTCTTCTTAACAGAATCCCTTGCTGTATGTAAAGGGCTAGACTTAGCCCGAACTAGAGGGTGGACGAATATTATAGTTGAATGTGATAATTTGGATGTAGTTAAAGCATCTCAAGGTCTACAAACTCCCACCGTGGGAGGCACTTCGAGCCATAGAGAGAATCAAGAGGTTGAAGATGGAGATCTCGACATCTCAGATCCAACATTGCTTCCGAGAAGCTAACTGTGCAGCTAAATTATATAGCTAAAAGTAGTAATGAATGTAATACTTATACTCTCCCTTTGAACATGGATCTTTGTAACATCATCCGTTAGGATGATCAAGAATGATCTTGTGTAAAGACATTCTAATGTTTGCCTACTATAAAAAAAATATATCTCTCAGATCTTATCCATATCTTCCCAAATGTTATCCTAAATGAATCTAGACATGATTATAAACATATTTGGATTATTATTTTCGGATTTTCATATCCAAACAACTCCAATAAAAATTTATCCCCAAATCGAAAATTTTATCAATCCGGCCGAATCTTCATGGTTTTGAACGATTTGAATTTATAGATAACTTTAAACAACTCTATTCATAAGTTTTATTGATTTTATTTCAACAAAATCGATTCCGAAAACCCTCCCATATATATATATATATATATATGGGTTAAATTCGTTTTCGAAAATCATTCACACAAAATCCAAGACTTCTACCCACCCAATCATCTTCGTGGAACAGCCGGTTCGCAGCAACTGTTCAGGCCCTTGTCTCGACATTCTTGTTCACCTTCCGACAAATCCAACACAACCACGCTGAAGTAGAGATTGCACTCGTTAGTTTGATAGGGATCGAATCACTTATAAATCACTCCCAACATCCTTATGATATCCGATGTGGGACAGTGTGTTACTTAAAGCACTAGCGACCCCGTCAAACCCAAGAGACTGCCCTCCAAGAGGAGCGTACTCGAGCATCGGCTATTGTATGCTCCTTCTCAACATTAGTTGAGTTTGATCAAGTGCAGAAATTCCCTACAAAAGAGAAAGTTATCAGTGGTTACAATCTTAGTAGCAAAGTCTACAGGATAGAGCTTCCCATCGATCTTTTTGACAAGAAGGAGATGTATGGATACCAAAACTCTAATGAAGTGGTATCTAACATCGATGTACTTAATCCTCTCATGATAGACAGGGGTACGTATGGGGCGAGGTAGAAAAAATGACTAAAATTATAGACAAGTTGAAATTGAAAATTTGTGTGAAATAAAAGTTGAAAGATTATGAAATAATATAAACTCTATATGGGGCGTAAAATAGTTGATTTGTAAAAAAAATGGAGTTTATTTGATTATTATTAGGGGTATTATGGTAGGCTCTTTCTCCCTCACCTCGGGTTCTTTGGAGTTGGTTTTGTTATCTTTAATGTTTCATTGAGGACAATGAAAGGTTTAAGTGTGGGGGAATAGAATTTAGGGGTCGTTTTTTTATACAAGAGGGGAATGGAAAGGTATAAGGTATTAAATTTTAGATATAAAATGTATATGATCATCATTTTTTGTGAGCTTGAAGGAGAGGGTGGGAGGATTATTAGACCATCATAGAGGTATTAGTTACCATCCTTCAAATTAGGGAATAGAAGGGTAACAAGTTTTGTGTGAAAAATGGGAGAAGAAGGGGAATGATTAGAATAGTAATCAATGAATCTTAACTTAAATATGGACTATATTCATAAGGGTAATCATTACTTTTTTTACACAAAAACAAACTGGGGGTTGGGGGGGGGGGGGTGTTAGTGTATATAGTGCATTTAGTTAGAATGTTTAAATTTTTGCACGCATATTTATATTCTCTACCTACTTATGCATTGAAAAAAAAATCCAAAAAATAAAAAATCCAAAAATACCATGCATTGCATACATATGTGTTATTCAAATACTCATCTAGCTTAGTTTGTCCTCTAATTTATTTTCACCATAATTATATAAATCCAATGGAGTTCTGGATGTTTTAGCCTTGTCTATATCTTTTGATTTGATGTGAAACATGAACTGGCTAATATAATTGAGCATGTATGATTGAGCTAACGTATGATTGAAATCCATCAAAACATGACCCTTGTGAGATTGTTTTATCATTATGGAAACCATTTATAATTCCTTTTGCTTATATGTGTGATTTACTCTCCTTATATTCCTACCTCTTGATATTGACTTCATTATCTATTGTCAAGACTGACTCACATGTTTGTTTCTTGCGGAGTTTATGCTTTTATGTTGAGTATTTGGCTTTAGTTCATGCATATCGAGTAAAATAAGGTGGCAATGGTTAATACACTTAGTAACCGGATCTACGCATGACACCATGGGTATGATTCAAATACGTTTACGCAGTCGCGAGAGGGCCAGTTGCGGCCGTGACATACTCCCAGGATCTCCACCGCGATACGACTTCTCGTATGCTATGACTCGCGATTGCGAGAGCAGTGGTTGCGACCGCGAGAGGTCATCTTCAATCTCTGGCTTGTGTGTTCTGGCTTGTCGTGACGACCATGGTTTTGCTGTGGAAAGACCGAAAATGGTCTTGTCCATTTTTGGTGGTTTTTTTTTTGTTTCAAATCCGTTTTCGTTCAAACTCATTTTAAAATCTTCCTTACTCAAAATACTACTCAAACAATATAAAAACGACTCCAATCAGGACTAGAGGGGAGAGCGGATGAGGGATTACCTAGCCTTTGGGAGGCTCTTTGAAGTTCTTGAGGGAGAGAGGTCTTTAAGGCTTAGATCCAACGATTTCTTGCTACGACAGAGCCTAGTAAGGTTGAACATGAGTTAAAAGAGCACCTTTATTGAGAAACAACCTTGAAATCGAAAGATCCAAGTGAGGGAAAGGTTACCATTGCTCAAAGCTAAAAAATAAGTGAAAAGGGGCTCGAATCCACACTAAACCATGATGGATCTTAGGACTTCTTGACCTTGGAAGGTAGAGAAAGAAGTTATGAACACACAACAACAAATGGTTTTGAGAAAGGAGGAGTAACAAGGGAGAACGACACATTTTATCAAGGAAACAACGTTTCCGGTCTCGGATTTGCGGTGGAGAAGAAGGACACCACAACCGCGAGGAAGAAAACCCGTTTTTGGGTTCGTGGGCACGGCGGCGAGAGGGGGTGTTGCGACCGCGAGTCTTTGCAGATCCGAGCTTCTTACTCGGTTTTGGCCTTTCAATCTTGATTTTAGGGTTTTCTTTGTGAGACTAGAACTCCCGGGGATGGATTTGAGGGGGTTTTGGGTTTGAGAATACAAAAGAGGAGAGAGAGTTTGGAGATTTTGGATTCAAGAGGAGAAAAATGGGGGTTTTGGTTTTAGTTTTTTGGTGGAGTGTGAAAATCCCTTTTGGAGGCTAGGTTTTCAGATTTTTGGGGGCTGAGAAGCGAGTGATGGGAAATGGGAATCATCTTAGGGATTGGTGTTTATATAGTGGGGAACAAAGGGCTCACTAGGGTTTTATTAGCTAGAAAACAAAACTCTTTATGAGGAGAGAGAGAGAGAGAGACGAATGGAGAGAGTGAGAGTGAGAGTGATTCCGCTCTTTTGACTTTAAATCCCAACATCTCATCCCGAGACTCGACCTCCTGAAATTCGACACCCCGAAATCCGATGTTTTGAAAATCCGACTGAGATTCCAAATTTGCTTCAAACGACTCTCGAATTCCTCTAAATTGAAATCCCATAAATAAGATTTAGAATCCGTCAGATTAAAAGTTTAAAAGCATGTCGGGATATTTTCCAAGGACTTTCTGAAAATAAAAATTGCTCGAGGACAGGTTTTTTTCGAAACTTTTCCTTTTTAGAAATTCCCAAAATTTGGTCGTTACAGAATCAAATAAAGAATTAGCAGGATCATCATTAGAAGAGGAAGAATTAGAGTTGCTTACCCCTCCCCTTGGATTGGTGAGGGTTGTCTTTAATACTTGAGGGAGCATTAAGATGCTCCATATGCTCAAAATATGGTGCTGCTAGAGCTAGTAGGCCCAATGGGAATGACAATATCAAACTTATCATCAAGACAAGTTTGTTGAGCTTCTTGATCAAATAACTAAGTAGAGGTACCTTTGACTCTCCCAAGAGAGCCTAACATGGCACATCTAAGTGACCTTGGTTGCAACTTACCTATGCTCTCATCAGCATAGGCAGTGCATCCAAAAACCCTCAAATGTGTCAAGTTCGGCTTAGATCCATACCATAATTCATAGGGTGTTTTAAACCCAACTGCACTTGATGGAGTTCTATTGATCAGGTAAGAAGTAGTGGTAACTGGCCCCCCCACCCAACATAGATGGCTTTATGCTAGAGCTAATAAGCATGCATCTTGCCTTTTCAAGTAAGGTTCTATTCATTCTATCAGCCGTTCTATTCTATTGAGGATTACCTAGTACTCTGAGATACCTTTTCACACCATTTTTTAAGTAGAAATCATCAAATTCTTTGTTGCAAAACTCCATCTCATATTTGTTCTAAGACATCTTAATTTGAAAGCACTTTGACCCTCAATTTTGGTTTAGCAAATCTTAAAAGACTCAAAGGTATCACTCTTAGCCTTAAGGATGTTCACCCAAACCTTTCTAGAATGGCGATCAAGGAGTAACAACAACAACCCAGTAAATTCCGCGATTAAGCGCGGTCTGGGGGGTCAGGATGTACGCACCCTTTCCCCGAACATGTCGAGAGAGTGTTTTCAAAAGACACAAAATAATAGGACACATGAACCACATGGAAACATGCCACACAGAAGGAAAGGGGGACAGTAAAGAAGCATAAAAGAAGTCAGAAAAGAACCATAGACAACAGGACACAAAACTATAGCCCACAACTCTAAACACCAGCAACCCGAATGCGCCTCCTCTAGTTGTCTTTATCCACTGTCATATCTTCTGAAAGGTTCAGAAGATTGATGTCATGACGAATGATCTCCATTTAGCTCTTCTTAGGTCTACCTCTCCCCCTATGGTACTCTCCAAGGTCCAAGGACTCACATCTACAAACTGGTGCCGATGTAGGTCTCCATAGGTCTGCATGAACATACTCTAAAGGCTTTTGAGCAATAAACTCTTATTTCTTAAAAACAAATTTTGTTTGTTTCCCAAAAACACAATTTTCACAGTTTTGTAAATCAGAGGCTTTGCCTTCAACAAAGCCTTGCTTTAACAAATAATTAAGGCGTTTGTTATTCATATGACCAAGTCTAGCATGTCATAACATAGTCTTATGCAGCTTCATAGAAGTATGACATTCAACAGACAAAGATAATGAACATGGAACATAATTTCCAACATGATATAGGTGGTATTAATACTTTTAATGAGGATTTTACCATTCCTAGAAATAGTTTTAATCCCCGTAGAAATATTAATATCATAGCCAATGTCTTCAAACACAGCTTCAAATAATAACTTAATGTCATGTCATGCACCCACCTAACTTGTTGAAGAACTTTAACCTTCTCATTATGCATTTAGAAGGAATATTACCAATGCCTTTGATTTTAATAGTAGACAAGTCTCCTAGTCCACCCCCCCCCCCCCCAAAAAAAAAGCCGATTTATGAAGATAATCAAAGCAGTATTTATGATGCATAGTGTAACCAGAGTCAAGCAACCAAACATTAGAAGAATCATTAGGGGTAACCATAAGCAGCTCATTGGAATAGAAAGGAGAATAAAGTACAACACTTGTTCCATTATGCCATTTCTTTTCCTCATCATCTATTTTCTTGCAACAATCAAAGATGAAGTGGTTGTTTCTTTTGCGGTATATATAATGCTTCTTAGGAGGATTAGAGGAAGATGGTTTATCTTTATCCTTATCCTTTTTCTTGTTCTTCTTTCTATTCTTAGAGTTTCCTTTAGTAAAAAGCACATAATGTTTAGGATCAGATTTATCACCCTTTATGTTAAACACCTTAATAACCTCATTTTTCCATATAATGGCCTCAACAATCCTTTTCTTAGTCAAAGATTCATTACTAAACTGAATGGCATCTTTAAACGTATCAAATTGGGAAGGCAAAACATTCAAGAGAATAATAACTTGGTGAGCATTATCAATTTTATCATCACAACGTTCAATTTTATCATCACATCTTAGTCTATCCAAATTAACATCAAGAGACACAAAGACATCCTTTTTGAAGTTAAAAATGTGACACAACAGAGTTATTTTACTAGACAGTTTTAACCTGATATAGATTTTGTAATGCCCTCCTGTTGTCTCTGAAGTAGCCATGTTGAAATGCATATTTTAGTTCCATATTCTATACACTTTGCATATTTCGGGTTGGGAATATGTCAAATTTATGTAGTATATGCTTATTTGCCAGAAATAGAGATCTACATAAGTTTCTGTTTAATATTGCAGAATATGGAGCCATTTCGGGAGAAAACCAAGAAGCAAAGACGGGAGCCCAAAGCTACTCGATATCGACGAGTTTTAGTCGATATCGACAAACCATGTCTAGGCACATCACTGATCGAGGAGCACCATGTCGAGAAGCCGAGGAACAGAACAACCCGACTCCAGGATTTTCCTCGATATCGAGTTACTTACTCGATGTCGACAAAACCTTGAAGACCAGCCCGGAGTCGAGGAACACAAGCTGATCGAGAAGCCGAAGACGAAGACCTATTGGGCAACACTTACTCGATATCGAGGAAACTCCTCGATATCGACAAGCCCAGAAGCATATGTTCGAGTAGTGTCGAGGACCAGCCACTCGACCAAGCCAGGCCAGCAAGTCGATGAACCAAGTCTACTCGATATCGATGAAACTTGTCGATATCGAGGACCCCAGAAGCCAGCATCCGAGCCTTGTCGAGGACCAGCTACCCGACATGCCGAGCCAAGCCAAGTCGACAACACACTTTACTTGATATCGAGTAAACTACTCGATATCGAGGAAATCTTTCCGGAAGCCGCGTACGCAGTTTGAGCTGTCCTACTCGGATTGGGATTCCTTGGGGCCGAAGATTTCCGAGTCTATCCGCGTCTATCAACAACTATCCATGGAGGAGAAGATTTATCCACTTGAAGATATTTTAGGATTTTAGATATAATTTCCCTTTTTGGATTTAATTATGTTATTCCATTTATTTATCTTTAAATCTTTTAGATATAGATTTAGGTATAGATAGAGATTTCTATCCTTGAATAGCAAGGTTTAGAAGCCTATAAATAAAGCCTTAGGGGGCTGAGTTTTATTCATTCAATTCCATCACACAACAAGTAGTAGTAGAGACAGAAAGAGAGGCCGAGTGGAGCAAAGGAGCGAAAGTGATCTGGCTTTGTTCGGTTTGTACTTTCTTCAGTTTGGTTTAATGCAAGTTATTTCCTTTCAATCAATGTCTTCGATTGCAATGAAGCGCGAGTAGTCCACCCACTTCTGGGGTTAGGGTTTCTTGAAAGAGTTGTCTAATTGTTGGAAAAGGCGAAAGTTCAATTCTTTGATGCGATTTATATGATTATCTGTTTTATTCTTGCCTTATGCATGCTTGGTTATCGTTGTTGCAAACCCCAATCTTGGAAGTTTTCCACATACAGTTTATTTTCGAAAATCCCAAAGCTTTGTTTTTACTTTATTTCGTTTTAGTTTTTGCCTTCCTCGATATCGACTAGCACTTGTTGATATCGAGTTACTGATTCTCGATCCAGATCGTCGTAGCTTTTCCTGTGCAGGTACCCGACGTCAACTAACACTTTACTCGATATCGAGTAGACTGTCCTCGATATCGACCAACACCAAGGAGCTGTTGCTGCGCTGTTCGACTTGTCCGATCTTCTGTCGACTAACCCTAGTCGAGATCGAGGACACCTGTGGTCAACTTCTGTCCGTGAGGTTTCTCCGCTGCCTAGGATCCGCTGACACGCTTCCTCGTGGATTGATCCTGACTTCCCACTGCTACATCGGGAGGAAGTCTTGTAATTATTTGCATGGGCACGAATCTGGTTTGATCTATTTTATTATATTTTAAACTCGATTTCCTCCTACAAGAAATTGGCGCCGTTGCCGGGGAGGCTATCATTCGCGCCTTAGGTAGTTAAATCTCACATCTACTCTGAGTTACTTTATAGGTGTATGCGCCGTTCTGGTCAACCACCTGAGTTTGACGGCTTAGACGATCCGGAATGCCTCTTACACATCCAAGCTAAGCTAAAAAAAGCCATGGCGGCTTCAGAAACACATGAACAGCTAATACAGAGGCTTACAAGGGAACTGGCCACTAAAGATGCTGCTATCGCCGCTAAGAAAGCAGGAAGGGAACAAGCATAAGCTGAGCTTGCCCAATACCCAACCACTGCAGAGGATTATATGCACCCGACTCTCGTCGTGCCTGAATCGGCGATTCTAATCCTTGAAAACTCTTTTGAAATTCGCACTCAATTCCTTATAGAGCTTAAAAATAATGCTTTTTATGGCAAATTTAATGAGTGTCCTCTTGAACATATTACCAATTTTTCTAACATGTGTCGTACTCTTGCTGAAGGTACAACTCTGGAATATGTCAAGATGAAGGCTTTTCGCTGGTCTCTCGCTGGACATGCACTAAAGTGGCTTGAAGGGCTGCAACCAAGATCCCTCACAATATGGGCCCAAGTAGAGCAAGAGTTTATAAACAAATTCTTCCCTCCTGCCAAGACAGCACTGCTCCCCCAGAAGATTACAGCTTTCAAACAGAAGTCTGGTGAACCGCTGGCAAAAGCATGGGAATGATACAAAGAATTGCTGCGATCTTGCCCTACTCATGGACAACCACCCTACGTCATTCAAGAGATCTTCTTCAATTCTCTTGACCAAGTCACTAAGGACAAGATCAACCAGTATACTCGCTATGAGTATCTGACGATGCCACCAATTGACGCCTGAGGTGTGCTCGACAAGCTCACCAATTATGACAACAAATATGGGTCTATTGCAAACTATGAGGAGAACTCCTATGCCAGGCCAGCACTATCTATGCCCCTCTATGAAGCTTCCAAGGAGATTGACCCAGATGTCAGGGAGCAGTTCTACAGAGACCATAATCGCAAGCTCCTTAAGCAAGTCAAGTATCTCTCTGTCAACCAGCCTTGCATTGAATGCGGATCACAGCGGCACACCACAGAACAAGTCAGGATGACAGAGACACACGAAGAGGTAGCTTACGCAGGGGGTCCCAATCGCTATATGGGGGATCAAAGGTTCTATCAACCACAGTGGAACCAAGGTCCTCCTAGGAACCCCCCACCATACAGAGCTCCAGGACATCCAGAAAGGGACCAAAAGAAGGATGACTTACAGCTCGTCCTAGAAGAGATGCGCCGAAATCATGCACAGCATCAACAGTCAGGATGGCAGAGACACACGAAGAGGTAGCTTACGCAGGGGGTTCACACACAGAACAAGTCAGGATGGCAGAGACACACGAAGAGGTAGCTTACGCAGGGGGTCCCAATCGCTATATGGGGGATCAAAGGTTCTATCAACCACAATGGAACCAAGGTCCTCCTAGGAACCCCCCGCCATACAGAGCTCCAAGACATCCAGAAAGGGACCAAAAGAAGGATGACTTACAGCTCGTCCTAGAAGAGATGCGCCGAAATCATGCACAGCAGCAGCAGTCAACAAGCACCATCAATAATCAACTCCAGAATTTCAATACAAAATTTGGGGAACTGGATATCTGAAAGAGGAGCATAGAGACCCAAATGGGACAATTCGCTGCACAGATCCCACGACCATCCGGACAACTCCATGGGCAAACAGAACCAAATCCTAAGGGGAAGACCGGACACGTCGCAACTATCAAACTCAGAAGTGGGCACCAATTACACGAGCCATAGATCGGAAAGCACCAAGACAAAGCAGAGCAACAAGTCGATAACAAGCAGCAGCAACTCGATATCGAGGAGCACTTGGTCGATATCGACGAAACACTCCTCGACACAGACCAGAAGCCAAGCTCGGACTCCACTGCCCAGCCCAGCAACTCGAGATCGACAAGCCTACTCGATATCAAGGAAGCGCAAGCCGATATCGACAAAAACCTGGTCGATGTCGACGACTCTGCAACACCTCCGACGTCTGATCTGGCTCCAAAGCAGAAAAAGACATTGACTTTCCCTTCCGAAGCACTGAAAGATCCCATTGCAGGTAGGCTTAACCGTTTTGTTAATATGCTGCAAGAACTGAACATCTCTTTTCCTTTTACAGAAGCCCTGCATGAGATGCCTGGATATGTCAAATTTTTGAAGGAAATCCTGAGCAAGAAGCGATCCATCTCAGAGATCGCCGGTGAATGCAAAGTGCTCCACTTCCCTGAAAAGAGACCTGGCCCTGGTAAGTTTTCTGTTACTGTGGGTTTTGGTCAATATAAATATGAGTCCTTGTGTGATTTAGGAGAAAGTGTGAGCATCACGCCCTTATTAATCTGGCGGAAGGTAAAGATAGGATGCATAGAACCTGCGGATGCCAAGCTATACATGGCAAACAATACAGTGGTCATCCCTACATGTATAGTTAAGAATGTCCCTGTCCAGGTTGGTAAATTCTTTGTTCCAGCAGATTTCCTTATTATAGACTGTGCTGAAGATCCTACTAGCCCTATTATTCTTGGTAGACCATTCTTAGCTACTGCAGATGCCAAGATTAGTGTCAAACAACGATCGCTCACCTTCACCATAGGCGATGAGGTCTTAGATTTCTCTTTTGGCCCTGCAAAAGAGGAAATTTCATGGCTAGAGGTGAAGAGCATCAGCAACCACGGGATCGAGCAAACAATGGAGGAAGGCGCCAGAAGCCAACTCGATATTGACAAGACCTCCTCGATATCGACCAAACCTTTCCTCGATATCGACCACCCTTCGTCGACATCGACTTCCTCTGCTAAGCACCAGACTTGCCAATAGCCTAAGTATGAGGTCCCTGTACTCGATATCGACCATTCCTGCCCGATATCGACTAACCCCAAGCCCGAAGATTTCTGTTTTGGGCCCGAAAAGGTAAGTTCAGGTATGAATCCTACTCCTCCTCAGTCCATTAAGAAATTTATCAATAAATTAAGGGGAGGTAAGGCCCCGTGGCGAGAGAATCTGCGGAAACTGAGAGCTGGGAAGAAAAAGAAGAAAGAAAAGGAGGATTATGCAAGCAACCACCTGTCAGCTGAGCTTGCATACTACAATCAGGACCTAGATGATCCAGGAGAAGGGCCAAGCACAAGCGGGCCCTACATTAATGGTCCATGAGCATAAAAGAAGAAGTCGGCCTAGCGACTCTAAAATCTAGAGCATGTATATAAAACTTTATGAATTTTGGGACTTTGGAACTATTGATTTTGGTTTTGGTTTTTTGTTTTTTAGTTTAGAATACTTCATGTGGAAAGTCTTGTTTTTGTGTGCAATCTAACACTTTTAGGTCGGCAAGCATAAAAGAATCGCAAAAGGTGCAATAAGAAGTCCCTGAAAAACAGTCAGAATCGACGAAGGCCAAGTCGAAATCGACTAAGAGGAGCAGCCCATAAGTTCCTCGATATCGAGTAGGCCAACTCGATATCGACTAAGCCAGCAGAGTCTCCTCGACTTCAGAAGCCACTTGACGCATAAAGCCTCCTCGATATCGAGTATTGTACTCGATATCGACAAGACCACTTACTCGATATGCCCTGTTCTGCCTTCCTCGATGTGTTATTCGGTGTGTTCCTTCCTTTACTCTTGTTTTTATTTGATTTTATACAGTGGGGACACTGTATATTTTAAGTATGGGGTGGGGGAAGGGCTCATTATCATTATTATATGTTTTAGTCTTGCTTTTGGTTTTACATGGTGAAATTTTATTTTTATGTTATGCATTCATGTTTAAGTTTTATGCATTTTTAGTCTTTTGTCATACTTTAGTCTTGTTTCATAAACATAAAAAAAATATATAAAAAATGTCGAAAAAAAAGTAAAAAAAAAGAAGAAAAAATGCATGTTTAAAAATGCATGTTTAAATTTTTGCATTGTCTTAGTTTGTATACCCTAACTTAGATGTCCTATGCTGATGAATAATGACTGACTTGATCATGTAAATCCTATGGCATGTTTGGAAGGTTTAGCCTAAGTCCTCGAAATTGTTTTTATGTGGATTGTGAACTCGTGATGAAATTGAGCACATATGATCCTAAGCTAAAAGTTGAAATCCAACAAAAATTGTCCTAGTGAGAACTTTGGCCTTATAGGGAAAACATTAAAAATCCCTCTGCTTTCTTGAGTGTATTTACTCTTCCTATGCATCTCTAAATGTTGTGATAGTTATTCAAAGCCAATGCATTTATATGTTTATGTGAATGAGAATTAAATGATGGAGGCACCTTTTAAGCCAATTTTATCCTCTCTTTACCTACCCTGCGTTATTCCTACTTGAAGCCAGAACATTAGCCTGAGACTTTTTATAAACTCCACAAAATTATCCTTCGCCAAATTGAGCCTGACCCCCATTTGGGAATCAAGGCTTAGAGTTGGTTGGAATGATGATTTGTAGAAGGAATGAGCTTGTGTTTCAATTTAAGTAAGAAGGATTATTGAATTTATTGAGATATGGGTTGGTTTTATATCTTGCTATGCATACTATGTAAAAGGATTTTTGGCTCACCCTATAAATGCACTACTTTTATTTTATTTTATTTGCGTTTAAAAAAAATCAAAAAAAAGAGAAAGAAGAGTTTGCAAGTATAAATAAAGTGCGCGCATGAGCCAAATTTACCTTATTTCTTTCATTTTCGCAAGATGCATACTTTGGAGAAGGTTAAGGAAGTTTGAAAGGTTACATACTTCATTGAGATAAGTTGGGGAGTTTGGTTGATGCATATGATTGAGAGTCATGGTTTGGTTGAGTTGTGTTGGAAATTTAGGAGTCTTGATTCCCGAATTTTATTAAGCACTACATGGCCAAATAATTCCATACCCTTTATTTTCTTACCAAACCCCATTACAACCCCGCCGAATGGAATCTTCTTTGAAGACCTCTATTGAGCGAAGCCCTCCTGATAATTCTTGTTGCATTTACATAATTGGTTGCGAAGTGGATTTATATTTAAATTGCAATATTTATGAGATTGTATATGGAATTGAGTTGAGAGTTGATCTTCATAGCCTAAACACATTGAGAGTTGAGTGAAAACACATTATCCCTATGAGGTTGGATTTATATTGCTTGTGCCTATGGATCGCTCATATATGTGTGATGACGTTAAATTCACTTGTCTTACATTGCTACTACTTGAGATATTGCTTTTGACAAAGGCGAAGACTTGCTTGAGGACAAACAAGTCTAAGTATGGGGTGATTTGATGTCTCTAAAGTAGCCATGTTGAAATGCATATTTTAGTTCCATATTCTATACACTTTGCATATTTCGGGTTGGGAATATGTCAAATTTATGTAGTATATGCTTATTTTCCAAAAATAGAGATCTACATAAGTTTCTGTTTAATATTGCAGAATATGGAGCCATTTCGGGAGAAAACCAAGAAGCAAAGACAGGAGCCCAAAGCTACTCGATATCGACGAGTTTTAGTCGATATCGACAAACCATGTCTAGGCACATCACTGATCGAGGAGCACCATGTCGAGAAGCAAAGGAACAGAACAACCCGACTCCAGGATTTTCCTCGATATCGAGTTACTTACTCGATGTCGACAAAACCTTGAAGACCATCCCGGAGTCGAGGAACACAAGCTGATCGGGAAGCCGAAGACGAAGACCTGTCGGGCAACACTTACTCGATATCGAGGAAACTCCTCGATATCGACAAGCCCAGAAGCCTATGTCCGAGCAGTGTCGAGGACCAGCCACTCGACCAAGCCAGGCCAGCAAGTCGATGAACCAAGTCTACTCGATATCGATGAAACTTGTCGATATCGAATGCGCCTCCTCTAGTTGTCTTTATCCACCGTCATATCTTCTGAAAAGTTTAGAAGATTGATGTTATGACGAATGATCTCCATTTAGCTCTTCTTAGGTCTACCTCTCCCCCTATGGTACTCTCCAAGGTCCAAGGACTCACGTCTGCAAACTGGTGCCGATGTAGGTCTCCATAGGTCTGGATGAACATACTCTAAAGGCTTTTCAGCAATAAACTCTTATTTCTTAAAAACAAATTTTGTTTGTTTCCCAAAAATACAATTTTCACAGTTTTGTAAATCAGAGGCTTTGCCTTCAACAAAGCTCTGCTTTAACAAATAATTAAGGCGTTTGTTATTCATATGACCAAGTCTAGCATGTCATAACACAGTCTTATGCAGCTTCATAGAAGTATGACATTCAATAGACAAAGATAATGAACAGAGAACATAATTTCCAACATGATATAGGTGGTATTAATACTTTTAATGAGGATTTTACCATTCCTAGAAATAGTTTTAATCCCCTTAGAAATATTAATATCATAGCCAATGTCTTCAAACACAGCTTCAAATAATAACTTAATGTCATGTCATGCACCCACCTAACTTGTTGAAGAACTTTAACCTTCTCATTATGCATTTAGAAGGAATATTACCAATGCCTTTGATTTTAATAGTAGACAAGTCTCCTAGTCCACCCCCCCCCCCCCCCAAAAAAAAGCCGATTTATGAAGATAATCAAAGCAGTATTTATGATGCATAGTGCAGCCAGAGTCAAGCAACCAAACATCAGAAGAATCATTAGGGGTAACCATAAGCATCTCATTGGAATAGAAAGGAGAATAAAGTACAACACTTGTTCCATTATGCCATTTCTTTTCCTCATCATCTATTTTCTTGCAACAATCAAAGATGAAGTGGTTGTTTCTTTTGCGGTATGTATAATGCTTCTTAGGAGGATTAGAGGAAGATGGTTTATCTTTATCCTTATCCTTTTTCTTGTTCTTCTTTCTATTCTTAGAGTTTCCTTTAGTAAAAAGCACATAATGTTTAGGATCAGATTTATCACCCTTTATGTTAAACACCTTAATAACCTCATTTTTCCATATAATGGCCTCAACAATCCTTTTCTTAGTCAAAGATTCATTACTAAACTGAATGGCATCTTTAAACGTATCAAATTGGGAAGGCAAAACATTCAAGAGAATAATAACTTGGTGAGCATTATCAATTTTATCATCACAACGTTCAATTTTATCATCACATCTTAGTCTATCCAAATTAACATTAAGAGACACAAAGACATCCTTTTTGAAGTTAAAAATGTGACACAACAGAGTTATTTTACTAGACAGTTTTAACCTGATATAGATTTTGTAAGGCCCTCCTGGTGTCTCTAAAGTAGTCATGTTGAAATGCATATTTTAGTTCCATATTCTATACACTTTGCATATTTCGGGTTGGGAATATGTCAAATTTATGTAGTATATGCTTATTTGCCAGAAATAGAGATCTACATAAGTTTCTGTTTAATATTGCAGAATATGGAGCCATTTCGGGAGAAAACCAAGAAGCAAAGACGGGAGCCCAAAGCTACTAGATATCGATGAGTTTTAGTCGATATCGACAAACCATGTCTAGGCACATCACTGATCGAGGGGCACCATGTCCAGAAGCCGAGGAACAGAACAACCCGACTCCAGGATTTTCCTCGATATCGAGTTACTTACTCGATGTCGACAAAACCTTGAAGACCAGCCCGGAGTCGAGGAACACAAGTTGATCGAGAAGCCGAAGACGAAGACCTGTCGGGCAACACTTACTCGATATTGCTTTTGACAAAGGCGAAGACTTGCTTGAGGACAAACAAGTCTAAGTATGGGGTGATTTGATGTCTCTAAAGTAGCCATGTTGAAATGCATATTTTAGTTCCATATTCTATACACTTTGCATATTTCGGGTTGGGAATATGTCAAATTTATGTAGTATATGCTTATTTTCCAAAAATAGAGATCTACATAAGTTTCTGTTTAATATTGCAGAATATGGAGCCATTTCGGGAGAAAACCAAGAAGCAAAGACAGGAGCCCAAAGCTACTCGATATCGACGAGTTTTAGTCGATATCGACAAACCATGTCTAGGCACATCACTGATCGAGGAGCACCATGTCGAGAAGCAAAGGAACAGAACAACCCGACTCCAGGATTTTCCTCGATATCGAGTTACTTACTCGATGTCGACAAAACCTTGAAGACCAGCCCGGAGTCGAGGAACACAAGCTGATCGAGAAGCCGAAGACGAAGACCTGTCGGGCAACACTTACTCGATATCGAGGAAACTCCTCGATATCGACAAGCCCAGAAGCCTATGTCCGAGCAGTGTCGAGGACCAGCCACTCGACCAAGCCAGGCCAGCAAGTCGATGAACCAAGTCTACTCGATATCGATGAAACTTATCGATATCGAGGACCCCAGAAGCCAGCATCCGAGCCTTGTCGAGGACCAGCTACCCGACATGCCGAGCCAAGCCAAGTCGATGACACACTTTACTCGATATCGAGTAAACTACTCGATATCGAGGAAATCTTTCCGGAAGCCGCGTACGCGGTTTGAGCTGTCCTACTCGGATTGGGATTCCTTGGGGCCGAAGATTTCCGAGTCTATCCGCGTCTATCAACAACTATCCATGGAGGAGAAGATTTATCCACTTGAAGATATTTTAGGATTTTAGATATAATTTCCCATTTTGAATTTAATTATGTTATTCCATTTATTTATCTTTAAAGCTTTTAGATATAGATTTAGATATAGATTTAGATATAGATAGAGATTTCTATCCTTAAATAGCAAGGTTTAGAAGCCTATAAATAAAGCCTTAGGGGGCTGAGTTTTATTCATTCAATTCCATCACACAGCAAGTAGTAGTAGAGAGAGAAAGAGAGGCCGAGTGGAGCAAAGGAGCGAAAGTGATCTGGCTTTGTTCGGTTTGTACTTTCTTCAGTTTGGTTTAATGCAAATTATTTCCTTTCAATCTATGTCTTCGATTGCAATGAAGCGCGAGTAGTCTACCCACTTCTGGGGTTGGGGCGAGCCCGACGATAGCCCTGCATATTTGAGGTAAAGATCCGACTTTTATCATATTTTGAGCATCTACTACTTGTTATGTGTTTATTACCCATCTAATGGAGGTCCATGCTAACAACTTGGATTGTAAACATAAAATCGGTAGAGACAATTAGGGTTTCTTGAAAGAGTTGTCTAATTGTTGGAAAAGGCGAAAGCTCAATCCTTTGATGCGATTTATATGATTATCTGTTTTATTCTTGCCTTATGCATGCTTGGTTATCGTTGTTGCAAACCCCAATCTTGGAAGTTTTCCACATACAGTTTATTTTCGAAAATCCCAAAGCTTTGTTTTTACTTTATTTCGTTTTAGTTTTTGTCTTCCTCGATATCGACTAGCACTTGTCGATATCGAGTTACCGATTCTCGATCCAGATCGTCGTAGCTTTTCCTGTGCAGGTACCCGACGTCGACGAACACTTTACTCGATATCGAGTAGACTTTCCTCGATATCAACCAACACCAAGGAGCTGCTGCTGCGCTGTTCGACTTGTCCGATCTTCTGTCGACTAACCCTAGTCGAGATCGAGGACACCTGTGGTCGACTTCTGTTCGTGAGGTTTCTCCGCTGACACGCTTCCTCGTGGATTGATCCTGACTTCCCACTGCTACATCAGGAGGAAGTCTTGTAATTATTTGTGTGGGCACGAATCTGGTTTGATCTATTTTATTTTATTTTAAACTCGATTTCCTCCTACAACACCTCCATAAGGATATGGAGGTCTCACAATGTACTACCTGTCGAGCAGCCTCATCAAATGTTCGAATCATGATCTCGTTGTGAGCAACAAGATCAAGTTACTTTTTAGCTTCCGCAGTCATGTCAGCTGGAAAGTTATTGACAACAACCTTCCAACACTTCTCCTTTATGAGAACAACCTTCATTTTGACTTGCCACATGGAAAAGTGAGTCGACCCATCAAAGGGTTTGATACGGTATGAGTTATCAGATATGGCATCTTAGAGTTCCTGTAAAGACAAAGGGTAGAAAATCAGTAGCAATATGTGGAGTGTGAGCACTCAAATCCTTAAATCCTACTCCCTCCGTTTCACAATACATGTCCTTTTAGTTTTGGGCACGTTTTTTGATGAGCGAAAAACTCTATAAAATATTATTTTTTTAATTAATTTTTTTATATAATGTGATACTTATTAGTAATAAGTATCAAATTATATAAAAATAATAATTAAAAAAATGATATTTTATAGAGTTTTTCGCTCATTAAAAAACGTGCCCAAAACTAAAAGGACATGTATTGTGGAACGGAGGGAGTACAACCTTCAGCTAAGGATTTGAATATCAAAAAACGCGGAAGCAAAGTGAAGAGCAACAGACAAGTGAATCTAAAGAGATTTAAAGTCGATAAAACCTCACATCCTTTAGATCTAGAGTGTTCTTATCAGATCCGTTTAGATAAAGTGACTCAAAGTCCATATCTAGACAAAATACAACAACGAAGAAAGATTTTCGAAAAAAACACCCAACAAGAGGTTCGGAAAAGAATCTCGCAAATCTTATAAACAGAGCTCAAGGAAATCTTTTTTTCCGAAAGCTTCAACAAATCCTAGATCTAAAACCCGCAACCTGACTCTGATACCACTTTGAAGTGGATTACAAACACGAAGAAGAGAGAGAACAAAATAGAGCTCTCATTCCTCTCATATTCGAAATAGGAAGAGCTTTATGACCAAATCGAAAACGAAAACGAGAAAGGTAAAGCGACGATTGTGTCTTAGCCTCAATTAAGTCCTCAGTCACCAAGGCTAGAACCAGAAAGGCAAAAGCATCTACAAATCTCTCAGCTCAAGTGTTTCACTCAGTGTTTCTGATGGAAAGGGGCTCATTCTACGCTCACAAAGCAGCGAAGGCAAAGAAACCCTAGAAATTGCCATAGGAGACAAGAACCCTAGAGGCTAAGGCAAACAGAAACCCCAGCAACTCGCTTCACCCGACTTTAGGGTTTCTCAAACCCTTATATAACTAGAGCTTCCGCTAAAGGGCATTGTTAACTTTAGCAGGTGTTAAGAGTGTGTCAACCGAGTGTGCTAATAGCCCATGGACCTTCTGAGATCAAAGTTGGATTGAAGGCCCAACTCCAATACAATCAATAAAGCACACACCTACACTTAACATATTTACTCACAAAACACTTAGACATATGCTAAGAAATCAGCGTAGCAAAAAGTAACTATAGCACATGAGTACACCTTTTTTTTTTTATCAGGTAATAATTTGGGTGGAATAATCCTACCCGATAACATCTTTGCGGATAAGGTATTGAAGACCCGTATCAGTGTAAATGTCGAAGTCCCTAGCAGAGCGGCAAATATGTGCAACCTTATCCGCCACTCTGTCGAAGACATGAGTACACCTTGTGAATATTTGAGTTGTATCTTCATCGGATTGGTTGTAGAAATTTTTTTTTTTTTAGTCTCCTTTTCGTTAGGATTCCATTTAGGGTAAGATTTCAAAATATTTTTTTTAGAAAGATACTTAATTCTCTAAATTCAATATTATTTTCTTAATCTGATTGCGCTTGTAAGTTATAATAAGGGCTGGAAACCATCCATACTTATTGCCCCATTAAATACCATCTTCGCATGGATATTTAGTTTAGCATTTACGATTTTGTTATGAATTTGGTTTAATTTGTTAGTTTTCCATTTTTAATTTGCTAGATCAATCTAACTATTTCCGTTAATAAAATTATCTTTAATTTCATAAGTTTTGTCAATTCACGATACTATTTTTTTTATTAGGTAAAAATTCGAAGGTTAGTGGCCGACAAAGTCGGCAGACAGTAAAACTGTCAAACGTACATCCTAAAGAACCGAAAAACAGAAATAAAACTCTACATCAAAACGATCGGAGTATTTTTTATTTTATTTTTATTATAGTTTGTACTCCGTAATACGGAGTATTTTTATTTGTTGGAAATTTTACAGGAAACCACCCCTTATTTATTAGGCTTTTCATTTAACCACCCCTTATACAAAACCTTTCACTAAACCACCCCTAATTTATTAGGCTTTTCATTTAACCACCCCTTATACAAAACCTTTCATTAAACCACCCCTTAGTTATTAGGCTTTTTATTTAACCACCCCTTATACAAAACCTTTCACTAAATTAACCACCCCTTATATAATCCCGTCAACAGATGACCACCCCTACCTCTATTCCGTCCAATTTGATGTTAAAAAATTCTAAAAAAGACCGAAATGCCTTTTTTTTTTTAACTATCCATCTTCAACCTTTCTGCTGCCATATATAGACATCCTACGATCGTCCAGACTTCAGAGCCATCGACGAACTTCAGGCTACACGACCAGGGGATTCGGAGAGGGATTCGATGGTGTAAACTGATCGCGAATGCAGAAGGTTCTCCAATCACAAGGTATATAATCAATGTTCTAAAAAACGCTCGGCGGATGCTCGACGGTGGGGTACCGCCAAGCGCCAAGACGGTTCGGCGGCCTTATTGGCGGATTCTTAGCGGTCAAAACGTTTTCTTAATATTTTCTTATATTTACCCCTGTACTAGGACTAGAATACATATGATATAATAGTTATTCATTTCTATAGTGTTTACCATCACTACATTAACAAAAACATAATGTAAATGAAAGTTATATGATTAAGTCGTAACCATTTTAACTTTATTTTGCTAAAAACGAACAAAAGGTGACATAAACATATATGTTAAAAAACAAAAACTCAATCCATATCAATAAGGGGTGGTTTAGTGAAAGGTTTTGTATAAGTGGTGGTTAAATGAAAAGCCTAATCAATAAGGGGTGGTTAAATGAAAAGCCTAATCAATAAGGGGTGGTTTAGTGAAGGATTTTGTATAAGGGGTGGTTAAATGAAAAGCCTAATAAATAAGGGTGGTTTCCTGTAAAATTTCCTTATTTGTTTCCCTTTCTTCTTCTTTTTAGTGTAACAGTGTTTGATCTGATCTTTCAATGGAATTGGCAATTGGATCTGAAGTTTGGCGCTTGAGTGTCTCATCCACTTGCGCCATCTCTCTTTCTCTCTCTCTGGTTTGATGGCCTCTCTGGTAATTCGTGTTTGACCTTCAGCAACAAAATAATGGCGACTACTTCAGCTAGGGATTTGAGAACATGGTTTCTCCTCATCCTTCTGATATCGCCTACTCTTTTCAATTGTTCTTCGTCCGTCCCTGACTCCCATTTGGCCACTAAGAAGAAAGTCTTGCGAGACAAAGTTCGGAAAATGTAAACCTACTCTCCTCCATTTCACTCAATTTGCTTCTCATCGTTTTGCTCTGTGCATAGTTCGCCTCATATTTTCGCTTCTGCTCTTTGCCGCTTGTTTGATTTCCAATTTTGCTGCTTGAATTACTATTGGATTGCCGGATATTAGTATATTTGTCCAATTCGGGTGTTTGTTTTTGTTTTGGTTTCCCAGTGTGGTTGATTGCACAATTCAGTTCATAGCGGTAGATCTTTTAGCTTTCAATTTAATTTGATGGATCATTTGACAATTGAGTCTTGCAAGCTAGGGCACTTTATTGTGATCAGTTGTAGGTTTGACTCTGTCTCACACTGTCTCTCTCTCTCCCTCTCCCTCTCTCTCAGGTTCTACCACGCTTATGACAATTATATGAGATATGCATTCCCGGTGAGTGCAATGGAAGTACTCATATTGCTGCTGTTCTACATTAATTGCAGTTATCTACATTTCATGGTCTGATTTAAGGAAGATATCCGTGTGACATGGTTGTTCTTCAGAATGTAAATTGCTTGATAATCAATTTAACGTTTGTTCAGCATGATGAACTCAAGCCTCTTTCGAAGACTTTTACGGATTCCCTTAGCGAGTTAGGTAATTTGAAGGTAAAGGTTCTACTTCTGTGTAAGTAGCTTAAGTTATTGTTAATTTGACATCACTGTGATTGCACTAAGAATAATGTCATTTTCAGCTTGAACACTTGCCACAAAACTATAAGGGGTCAGCACTTACACTCATTGAGTCGTTATCCAGGTATATAATGCTAATATTACATAAATCAAGGCTGTGTGTATTCCTGTAGCCGCAGGTGCATTTTGCATTTTTTTTTATGGTTGTGTTGGTTTCAGCCTTGTGATCTTGGGCAACAACACCGAATTCGAAAAGGGAGTTCGATGGCTTTCACAAAATCTGAATTTTGATGTGGATGCGAGGGTTAATCTATTTGAGGTAACAAATCTATCAACACTTATTTTTTATATTTCAAATCAGTTTTCCCCGGCTCTCATTTGAATAATGGGATCAGTTTAGCTCTTGAAAATAATACATGATGTGGCTGATGATTTCTCTTCATTATTTCTTATTCACTTGATGAAACTGTATAGTGCAACATAAGAGTTCTTGGGGGACTTGTTTCTGCTCATTTGCTTGCAACTGATTCTAGAGACACATTTTCTCAAGGACCTTATTCGGATGAGCTACTCACTTTAGCTGAAGATTTGGGGCAACGCTTGTTACCTGCCTTTGATACTCCAACAGGGTTGCCTTATGCATGGATCAATTTGAAGGTAATGCATCATATAATTGAATTCCTGTGCAAACAAAAGCTGTGATCTTCATTCTTTAGTAGCAGTCTAGTTGTCTACATATCTGGTTTTTCTGTGGATTGTTGCATCATTCTTGAACTGTTAGTCTGTTATGCATCCTGTTCTGGATATATAGTATCAGTATCTTACAAGAAGCAATACTTTTCCTTTACCTTTGCCTTATAACATTTACATAGACCATTGCAATTTTTTTTAATTATCATGCCAAGTTTTCATCCATAACCAAATGTAGCTTTTCGTTGGGGTTTTATTTATCATAATTCACAATACTATTGATTATAGAATCAATGAACAATTACCTTACTTACGAAGCAGCTACAAATCAAGCTTAGTTTAGAATTTGTAGCTAAACATAAAGATGGCCTTTTATTTTGTGTATAAAGAGGGATTTATGACTGCGCATCAATGCAAAATTCTGTTGCAGTATGGAGTGATGGAGAATGAGACGACTGAAACAAGTACATCTGGTTGTGGTATGGGCTTTACTTTTGATATATATCATTGAAGATAAATTTCGGAAATGTCACGTAAGCATTACCTTGTTTTTTCTTTTCCCATCCTTCTGTATCTCTCTAGGTTCCCTAATTCTTGAAATGGGAGTTTTATCAAGACTGACCGGGGATCATAGATTTGAATCTGCAGCATTACGTGCTCTACGTAAGTTATGGAGTATGAGGAGTTCTTTGAATCTACTGGGCTGCACTCTTGATGTAAAGACAGGGGAGTGGATAGAGTATTCTACTGGGATTGGTGCTGGTAATTTCCAGCATTTCTCATTTATCTAGGAGCATATCTCTTTGAGCATTGAATATTGCTCTTTGTACATCTCTTTGAACAATGAATATATCTCTTTGAGCATCAAAGGAGTAGATCTGTTTGTACATCTTTTTGAGCATTGAATATATCCAGTTCAGTTTGTGAGCTTTTTGTTTATATAAAAATATGACAGTGTTTTGTTTTGTAGGGGTTGATTCATTTTATGAATACTTGGTGAAAGCATATATTCTCTTTGGGAAGGAGGAGTATTGGAGAATGTTCCATTCAGCTTATCTTGCTGCCCAGAAATATTTTAGACATGGCCCATGGTACATAATGATTTGTAATTTTCATTTTTATAACCTATATCACATTTTGTTCATTCTATAAAGGAACATATCTTCTTTATGCACAAAAGCAATTCTACTTGAACATTTTGAGCCCAAAGATGACATGTCCTCTGGCTTAGTATGGACC
This sequence comes from Persicaria tinctoria, assembly GCA_037127255.1. Lineage (NCBI taxonomy): Eukaryota > Viridiplantae > Streptophyta > Magnoliopsida > Caryophyllales > Polygonaceae > Persicaria > Persicaria tinctoria. The sequence continues at coordinate 20,596,748 of JBANSL010000004.1, read as the reverse complement.
ATGAAAAATTTGGCGACTTCATATTATTGTGCACAAATGCTGGGTTGGATTGTTTTCAGCAAATTTTCTTTTGAGAGCTCTAGTTTCTGTAGTGCCAAATACATTTGATATTTATAAAACTATTGAAATATTTTCTTTGCTGTGAGAAGAGTAATGAATCAAAAAATATTCAGTTTGGTTTACTATTTCTGATTATTCATTTAGAAGGCTGAATATACGAGGGTGTTGCATAAGCTCTACGAGAGTTGAACTCATTAAGATACATTTTGACCCAGGTACCATGAGTCTGATATGAGAACTGGGCATGCAACTTATTGGCAGCTTACTAGCCTTCAAGCGTTTTGGCCAGGCTTACAGGCAAATAACAACACTCAATCTGCTCTGCATTAGTTAATTTGTAATATTATCTCATACATTTATCTATTATTTAAGTAGGTTCTTGTGGGAGATATTGCTGCTGCAAATTCTTCACATCGTGAGTTCTTCCATGTCTGGAAGAAATATGGAGTTATGCCTGAAAGGTATCTTATGTTTGTAGCAATAAATTTTGTTGGTTTCTTTGGGTGGAATATCTTGTTGTGTAGTCAGAATAACATCATTTTTCAGGTATTTGCTGGACCATCAGATGCTACATCCCACTGAAAAGTATTACCCATTGCGCCCTGAATTTGCAGAGTCAACCTTTTACTTATATCAAGCAACTAAAGGTGTTACCTAGATTCCAAGCTTATATAAGTTTATTCCTTTTTTTTTTTTTCCGTGGCTCATAAAGAATGTGAACTTTTTTCATACAATCAACTAGTCAAGTAAAAGTGCAGTTTTTGTAATATTAATTTGTTTATATTTAAAAAACATATAAAATAACTTGTAGTTAAACATTAACTCTAACTACCACTATACTATATATATTATTGTATTTTTTAAAAATTTAAATAACTTTTGTATTAATTTAACTAATTAATTTCCACCAATATGTTTAATTGACTGCCAATAAAAAGATATAATATATTCATATTTTACAAACATAGGTAAAATCTTGTAAAAATATATCGATATATAACGAAATTTGGTAAAATATTATCGTAAGAATATATTGCTATATTAATCTTCTAAAAATATATCGATATCTAACTAAATTGGGTAAAATCTTATCTTAAGCATACAATTCTATATTGAATACTCTCTCTCATAATTAAAACATGTCATTTACTATTCATGCACGCTTCTTTAGAATGATAAAAACTATATAAAATATTAACATTTTTTTAAATTTCTTTTTATAAATTCCTACTTAATAGTAGTATGTATGAAATTATTTTAAAAATAATTTAAAAGGTTAATATTTTATATAGTTTTTAACCCCTAGAAAAACGTGTGTGAATAGTAAAAATCAAGTTTTAATTAACGGAGAGAGTATTGATCAAGTGAAATTGGATAAAAAATTAGTAAAATCTTATCTTGAGGATATATATTTCTATATTGTATTAGAAATGCAATTGGTTATAAATACTACTCCATCCGCTCAAATTTATAAGATGTTTTAGAAGGTGACATAAGAATTAAGAAGAATTTAGTTGCAAATAATTAGGACACCCTTTTAAATACTCCGTACTAATTTATTTAGATTAGCACCCTTTTAAATTTTAAACTGTTGAGAATGAAATGTGAAGAGACAAAAATGTCCCACATTGAAAGTGTGAAACATAAAGCCTTAGCATATAACCTAGTGGGCAACCCCACCTATTGCCAATTGGTTTTAGGATGGAACCCCGCTGGGCTATGTGCTAGGCTATTAGCGCATGGGCGCACACGTACACACGACCCCTTATCCCGAGTCCCAACGGACTTAAGTATGGTATCAGAGCGGAAAAGCCAAACGGCCCGACTCTCGATCCTGGGCTAGCTAAAAAGAGAATGAGATGCTAGACCCGTTGTCCAAGTGTCAACTAGAGGCGAAAGACGACCCTAGTTGCACTTGCGGGGGCGTGTTGAGAATGAAATGTGAAGAGACAAAAATGTCCCACATTGAAAGTGTGAAACATAAAGCCTTAGCATATAACCTAGTGGGCAACCCCACCTATTGCCAATTGGTTTTAGGATGGAACCCCGCTGGGCTATGTGCTAGGCTATTAGCGCATGGGCGCACACGTACACACGACCCCCGATCCCGAGTCCCAACGGACTTCAGTATAAACGATTACATAAATGTCTCACCAATTTCAAATTTCAAAGGGGGACGATTTCTCGAAAGACTAAAAAGTCCTATAAAATCTTACAATTGTGATCAAAACATTCACCCTAAAATATCTTATAAATTTGACCGGAGGGAGTATAGCTTAAGGAGAAGCCGACACATGTCACAAATGACTTTTCCTTTATTATATATAATTTTCCTTTATTATATATAATTGATTGATACCCAAAAGGTTCTACCAATACCTCACTCTAGAAAAAAGATGCATGTGAAACTTGATGCTTGGGTAAGAGTTTGAATAGCCACTTGAGTCTCGCATGATTTAATTGTGGCATTTTGTAATACTTTGCATCACCGGTTGTGTTGAACTGTTGATAGGAAAATCAGGGCATGTCTTGTAGCAACTTTGCTTAATGTATACCATTGTTTAGGTGATCACAAAGAAGGTTAAGGTTGTATTGACACTCGTTCTTCAAATTGAATAAATCTCCAAAATGTTCAAAATATACCCGTCCTCTTCAGGCTCATAGTCACCCACTCATGGTGAAATTGAAGATACCTGATTGTCATGAGAGGCAAGAGATCGATCTCTCCATTTTATATGCCCTAATCTTCACGTCTAGAAACCTGTATTTCATTCCTGTCTGTTTGATTAATGAGCATCAGTTCGACTATCTGCTTCATTATAATTTATGTAGGCTATCCATGTTTCATTGTGATTACTCTTATTGTAGATCCATGGTATTTGGAAGTTGGTGAAACAATTATTAAGTCTCTGAACTTGTACACTAAGGTGGATGGTGGCTTTGCTAGTGTGAGAGATGTGACGACAATGCAACTTGAGGACCATCAACATAGTTTCTTTCTATCTGAGACGTGGGCTTCTTTCTAATTTTGTGTTATTCAACTTAGGAAAAGATTGCTCTTCAGAGTTAGGACATCTTGGATGTTTACTGACTGAATGTTCATGTATGTGCAGTTGCAAGTATCTATATCTTCTCTTTGATGATTCCTTTTTGGTTGGAAGGAATTATATCTTTACAACCGAAGGTCATCCTCTTCCAGTATTGAGTGCATGGGTTGATCGACTTCCTGAAGCCTACTTTCTGGCAAACTCTACTTTTGTCCAGGTACAGTTTTCCCATTATAATTATAATATCAATTATTTTAATATCTGTTTTGCTTATTCTTTGCATTCTCTCGTTCGTGGTGCATCTTTATTCTTGACAAGGCTAATCTTGTCCTTCATTCCATGAGGACGACTCCTTACCCTTTTGAAGTTTTATGCTAGCTCTGACTCCCTTCTTTTTTTCACAATTTTTTAACGGTGGAGGGTGCGAAGGAGCGTAATAAGTTCCAAACTGTGTGTGGAGCTGAAATTCTACTTCACTATAAGATCAAAACATCCTACAACTCTTCTTCATTGAGCAGCCCAAGCAAAAAAGAAACCGATTAATTGTATCATTATGTAGGAGGTTATGGACAAGTGCAATATTTTGATACATATAAGTTTGTGCAGAAAGATACAATTAGAAGATGAGTAGGAAATCGAGAGGCTACCAAAAATTATGGAATTGAGCCTGGCTTTGTATCATCCTTTAGATTTTCATTAAAGCATCATATATGGTGTGTTTTATACTTCTGTCTCTTCTTTTGCAATTTTGAGAACTTCCTATCATCCTTTATATTTCTTTGAGTTAAAAAAAAACTTCTTTCAGCCTATAACTTGGGGTATGATATATGGGTCAGTGAAGCTGGTTGTTAATGTTTTAAGGCCATATAGAGCTTGACTTGTGAAATCGGAACAATAACGCTTGCCGGCCTCAGGGACTAAAATGGGGACTGTGACATAAATTTGGAAAGATATAGGGTACTAATGTTGATGGAATTCTGTATTTTTAAGGTTGGAGTTTCAACTTTTGTATATCACTGGAATTTCCAAGATCTTCTTGGCATATTTGTAGTTGTACCATTTGCATTTTCGTAGTTAGACTAGCAGCAGTTATTATGGTTCATTACCTTGTTCACAAGATCTTGTTGACTCTTCTTGGTTTATGTCGTTGAACTTTCTAAGCTGTCTGTCTAGCACATACTTATGTTGCGAAAACTGGTTGGTATCTTAGTTTCAGAGCTGAATTGGCCCATGACGCGCTAGACCTTTGAAAGCATTTTTCCTCCGCTCTTGGAATCTCTGTTTGCTGTGTTCTTGTAAATATGTTCCAAAATATATCTTAATTAGACAACCCTCAAAAGCAGCAATTTTAATTTTCCTTGCAAAAAGAAGAGTAATTTTCTCACATTTACAGTGTGTGATCTTTTATCAAATATCAGGAAACTAGTCGATCAAGACCAGCCAGTGCGCTGTCGTTGCAACTTTGTCCTGCAACAGCGCTTAAAAATCAAAAGGTTGAAAGTGCATGCCATATTCCTGATAATCGTAGGGATCACAAGTGTTTGGCTGATGATGATTGTGGTGTTGATGCGACCAACTGTAGGCGGAGATCGTGTAGTATGGTTGGCTACTGTGGGCTATGGTTGCAAAGTTAAAACACCAGAGATCATAGTAGGAGTCCCACCCTGTTCCTTTTAACTGTCAGGGCAATTGAGAAGGCGAATCATGCAGGATGAAAGGTTAGATGATACCAGGAGCACTGGAATGGTGCATTACTTGAAACTGTTTTTTAGCTGCCAAGATTAAAGAAACCGTACAAAGAAATCGCAGGCATATATATAGGAAACTTTATGAACTGGGTTCTTTAGACTGAAATACATTAGATATTATTATTATTATAGTAAAGTTGAGATTTTTGGATTTATAGTTGATCATGAAAGAACAATCAATTTGCACTTAGGGAGATGAGTTCCATTTTATGATCTTGTTTTGTTAAGTCACATTGTTCAATTCCCTGCCCTTAATTTTGTTACATTTCTAGTTAGTGCTGCTCCAATTAAATGCAGTTGTTTCCAATAATGGGTCCGTAAATTCACGGGTGGAGTTGGATTTTACCCTCACAAAAAAAAAAGAATTAAAAGAAAAATAAAAAATAAAAAGAGTGGGGGTAGGGGTGGGGGAAAAGGAGGGGGCAAATTAACCGATTTCTCTGTCAGAAAAATTCGCCCATGAATTTGATAATCATCAAATTCATGGGATCCCATTCCGTAAAACTACCCAAGCAATGACTTGTTTTGTGCAAATTAACCGATTTCTCTGTCAGAAAAATTCGCAACGATTTATGTTGGTGCACTAGATGTCACCACTCACCACAAAAGTTTGATATTTTAGATTTTTCAAATAGCTTGTGTAACTAAATTTCACTCGATGAAAGCTTTGTTTTATTTACCACCATTTTGGGTTAGTTGCGTACTTTGTGAAACAACAATGAATTTTACGAAATAATATGAATGTTGATTTTTTTTAATAAGGAATAGATTCATCTATTGCTTTTGAATGCATCATTTCGAATGAGGTTGATAAGATCGGGGTATTTCAGAAGAGCTTGCAAAGATGTGCAATCTTTTCTGCCACCAAATTATCTTCTCAAGTAATTTGACCAAATTTTTTTTTTTTATCTTCTCAAGTGAATTGTACGGAATAATATGAATGCTGAGCTTTTTTTATAAGGGAAAGATTTGAATGTCATCACTAGACTAGGTCTGTTGTCCTTTGAGTGCATCCTTTTGGATGAGGTCTATACGACTGGATGTGTGCTAAGAGGAAGAAAATCCGAAAGAATATTTCATAAGGGAAGGTAAATTTATGCAATCTTGTCTGCCACCAAATTACCTTCTCAGTTTCCCAAGGGCATCGCTATTTCTCACAAACAGAAATATGTGTACCGATTTCTTTTCTTAATGAATCTCAATCTTTCCGTTTTAGTCCACTTTAGTATTGATGTTATTCGTAGATTGCATGAGAAATGATATCCCTACTTGATCTTTCTCCATTTAATAAATAGAGTACAACAATTGTAAATTGTAATTATATTTTAAGATATGGGTGAATGGTGTGATTACTTTTTCATCCAATCATAACTATCATATCGCCTTCTTTTTTATATTTTATCTAAAAGCTTGATAATTTTATTCAATATTAAATAAAATGAGCTATAATTTTGTTCCATTTGATACTAAAACATGTGACGATGAGCTGAGATTGATCATATAGCCATGGAAGATCAAAGAGAAAGAGAGATAGAAAGCTCTGAATTTGGACGATTGTATTGAATAGCTACAATTACAGTGAACTCCCTTATTTATTTATACTAAGGAGGGGAGTTAGTTATAAGAGATAGAATCTCCTGCTACACATACACATACAAACATATAGACCCTCATATTACATCACTCTCCCTCAAGCTGAGAGTGGGAGAATCGATTCTCGACTCCCAGCTTGCCCAGTAGTTTAGTCATCCAATCAACTGAGAGAGTCTTTATAAGGAGGTCTGCTGGTTTCTCTACAGTGGGTACATATGCAGTATGAATTTCTGAGCTTGGCACCATATCTCTAACCAAGTGGCAATTGGCTTCAATATGCTTGGTGTGCTCGTGGAAGACCGGGTTCCTAGCAATGTGTAGTGCAGCCTGATTGTCACAGAAAAGTTCAACTGGAGACTTAGTGATGACTGTAATGTCTGTAAGTAATAGGACAAGCCACTTGATTTCACAACATGTGGCTGCCATTGCCCGATATTCAGATTCTGCTGTGGACATGGCCACAAAACCTTGCTTCTTAGTGCGCCATGAAATCAACGATGACCCTAAGAAAATGCAAAAACCTGTCAAGGAGCGCCGAGTCATAGGACAGGCTTGCTAGTCCGCATCACAATATGCACGTAGCTGTAATGAGGAATTGCTGCTCAAAAGAAGGCCTTGACCCGGAGTAGCTTTTAGATAACAAAGCAAGTGCTTGACTCCAACCCAATGATCTGTTGTTGGATGTTGTACAAACTGACAAAGAACCTGCACATAATATGCAATATCTGGTCTTGTGATAGTCAGATAAATGAGTTTCCCAACAATCCAACGATACAAGACTGGATCAGTCAGTGGCTCCCCCTCACTTGATAGCTTCTGATGCACATCCAGTGGAGTAAGTAAAGGCTTGGAATTCTCCATTCCTGCCTCATGTAAGAGATCCAGAGTATACTTATGCTGATTGAGATGAAATCCTTTCTCAGACCTGTCAAATTCGATACCCATAAAATATCTCAGTAGACCATGGTTTTTGATTAAGAAGTGCTTGTGCAGATGAGATTTGAGAGCCTCAATAGTCGTAGGATCATTGCCAATGATGATCATATCATCAACATAGACCAAGAGGGCAGTAAACGACCCATTAGTAGTGTGAGTGAACAAAGAATAATCAGAGTACGATTGAACAAAGCCTGCAGCTTGCACAATCTGAGAGAATTTGAGAAACCACTACTGAGGGGCTTGTTTCAAACCGTAGAGTGATTTCTTTAGCTTACATACCAAGGAGGAAGAACTTGGTGTTGCACACTCTGGATTCTTGTACTTCTTAAGAAAGTGATACTTTGGAGGTAAGGTCATATAAACCTCTTCATCCAAGTCACCATGAAGAAAGGCATTACTTACGTCCATTTGACTAACTGCCCGACCCTTAGCTGCTGCCACAACAATGAGTGCACGAACTGTAATCATTCTTGCAACTGGGGCAAACGTTTCACTGTAGTCAATGCCTTCAAGTTGAGTGAAACCTCGAGCTACTAAACGAGCTTTGTACCTATCCAAGGTACCATCTACTTTAAACTTTAGTTTAAAGAGCCACTTACATGTCACTAGAGACTTGTCTTTAGGCACTGTCACCAGCTCTCAAGTGCCCGTTCTCTCAAGTGCATCTAATTCCAAGATCATTGCATCACACCAAGCTGAGTCTTGAATAGCTTTCTTGACTGTTTTGGGTTCAGTATAGGGAGCAACATTGGCAACAAATGACATATAGGATGTAGAGAAATTATGGTATGAAAGAAAGGCAGAAATGGGATAAGGATGAAGCTATACTGCAAGAGTCGATGACACAGTTAATGGCATGGTGGCAACTGTTCCAACATAGTCCCTCATCCATGTAAGAGGGTTGTGTGGCCTAGTGGAGTGTCTGACAGGTGCAGGAGCAAGATCAAGTGAGAAACTGACTGAAGAAGGAGAATAATCCGCCAGAGACTCAGAAGAGTGGTCAGAGGTGGGTAAATTTTGTGTGGAGGGTGGTGTAGACTCATATGGAGAAGAGTCAGAAGATGAAGGAGATACAGTAGGCATGGGAGACACCTCATGGGAGGCATCTTCAGTAATAAACTCAAATGGGAAGTTGTGATCAATGTGACTGTTTGGTGACAATTGCTCAGATGTGGATTTGAGGCTAGATGATTTGAATGGGAAAAGATGCTCATGGAAAGTAACATCTAAGCTGATCATGGTCTTTTTAGTGTTGAGATTACACACTTTGTAACCCTTCTTCCCAAAAGGATACCCCATAAAGACACAAGGGTCGGCCCTTGCATCAAACTTCTTGACATTTGGATTGGTGGTGGTGGTGACAAAACACAAACACCTAAAAGTACGCATATGAGAGTATGTAGGGATTTTGCCAAACAAAATTTCATTTGGAGATTTATTTTGTAAGAGGGGATTTGGAAGACGATTAATGATATATGTGGCAGTGAGTATGCTATCACCCCAGAGTTACAGTGGCATAGAAGCTGCAAACATAAGAGAACGAGCAATTTCGAGGACATACCTATGCTTTCTCTCAACCCTCCCGTTTTGTTGAGGTGTAGCAATGCAAGAACTCTGGTGAATAATCCCTCTCTCAATAAGAAAAGAAGATACAAACTGATTAAAAAATTCAGTCCCTTGATCACTTCTTACACCTTTGACAGTGGAGTTAAACTGGGTTTGAATCATGTTGATGAAGGTTGCAAGATGCCTACTTACTTCACTCTTGTGTTTCATGAGAAAGGCCCATACCCCACGACTCTTGTCATCCACAATTGTAATAAAGAAACGAAAATCATTCAAAGTGGGAGTAGCATAAGGTCCCCAGACATCACAGTGTAAAATATCAAAAATGTGATCAACATTAGAAGTACTACCAGTATAAGAGGATATGGTTTGTTTTGCTAGGGGGCATACAGAACATATATGAGATAAAGTGTTTGACAATTGATCATGCAAAACAGTAATATATCTCAGCTTAGCCACATGAGCATGGCCAAGTCTTAGGTGCCATAGAGAAGTGAAGTCTGGTATGACAGAGGGTAGAAAGAGAGGCAATGTAGGATGATGAGCAATTGTTGAGGAAGAAAGCACCTGTCGACATGCCTGGATGGAGTTGCAGTGAGCAGGATCCATGTAGAACAATCTGCCACACAGCTTACCAACTGCAATCATCTTCTTCCTTGCTCGGTCTTGGACAACACAAAACTCATCATCTAAGGTAATCTTGCATTTGTTCTCAAGTATCAATTGAGTAAGGGACAACAGGTTGAAGTGAAAAGCTGGAATGCAAAGGACATTTGTAAATGTGAAATGGGGCAATTTCAGATTACCAATATGAGTAAGTGGATGCATATTACCATCTGGGAGATGAATAAAGGTATTTGGTGTGGGTTTGGGATTGTTAAGCAAAGAGAGATCACAAGTGATGTGGTCTGTTGCTCCACTATCCATGATCCACAAATTACCAGTTCAAAAAGTGTTTAAACACAGTTTACCTGCAAGGTGTGACTCGTGACCTGAGGTGTTAAACTGTTCAAGAAACTGAATGAAGTTTGCCACCAAACGATGATGATCAGAAGATAAGGATCCCTTGCTTGAGCTTTGAGACTGCAGAAAGTCTTGAACAGAAGAGGTCCCCACTGAATTGGCTTTGGAGGAGTGCTTCATCTCCCCCTTTTTCTTATCCGAACTCCTATAAAAAAAATTCTGATCATCTGATCTTGGTGTCTGAGGCTTGTCTTTGCTTTTTGGGTGCCATCTCGGGTAACCAACAAGTTCCCAACATCTCTCCAACTTTTGATTTCCTCCACAATAACCACACCTTTCCCTTCTTTGTGTGTCATCAGAGGATGAAGGTGCTGAAGTGGTCCCTTGCTTTGACATCATAGCTGTGATTTCTGAGAAAGATGTAGACACCTTTGACCCCATCTCACCCTGCATCAAGAGAGAGTATGCAGTACTAACTGTGGGTAAAGGTGTGCCCATCAAGATATGTCGTCTAAAAATATCAAATTTCTCGTTAAACCCCATCAGAAACTTCATCAACTTATCTTCTTGATCAGCTCCCTCAATCAACTTTTGCAGGTTGCACTCGCATTTTCCACACTTACAGCTCAGAGGAGTAGATACAACACTCAATTGATGCCATAAGCCTTTCATCTTTGTAAAGAAATCAGTTAGAGATAAATTCTTTTGATCACAATTCTGAATTTCTTTCTTAATCTGGAAAATTAATGGTTTATTCTTTTGACCATAACTTTCTTCGAGATCTCTCCACATTTCCGTAGTTGTGTCATACTCATCTAGAGTATTATAAATCTCGCTAGAAACTGTGTTAAGGATCCAAGAACAGACCATATCATTGCACCTAATCCACTACAATCCATTCTCTTCATTTATGAGATCTAAACCTTCGACTAACCAGAGTTTATTCTTGACCGATAAAGCTTTAACCATTGACTTTTTCCATCGTCGATAGTTGTCACCAGTGAGCTTTATAGTAGAGACAATCATACCTGAATTGTCTGAAGGATGAATGGAGAGAGGATTTTGTAGGTCTGATGTGGTAATCGTATCCCGATGACTTCTTTCTCCTGAGCGATCACCATTTATGTCCTCCATTTTCTTGAATCTCAATCAGAGCTTGAGCATCGAAGAAAATAGGGAGATATGAGAGTTTGAACGAAGACAGGTGTGCGAAAATGAGACCTCAGAGCATCTCATGCTCTAACACCATGATGATGAGCTGAGATTGATCATACATCCATGGAATATCAGAGAGAGAGAGAGAGAGAGAGAGAGAGAGCTCTGAATTTGGACGATTGTATTGAACTGTATTGAATAGCTACAATTATAGTGAACTCCCTTATTTATACTAAGGAGGGGAATTAGTTATAAGAGATAGAATCTCCTGCTACACATACACATACAAACATATGGACCCTCATATTACATCAACATGCCATATAATTTTTTATATATATACATTAGTGTTGGATCGGTTGGAGTCTTTGATGACCACATACCACATACGACAATGGCTACTTAGTAGCGGATTATAATTTCAAGTAAAGACATAATGATTTAGAATGAAAAAGTGTAGTTATAAGACTCATCTCCAACAATTTCTCTAAAATTTATTTAAAATGAGAAAATAAAACACATCTCGAACCATTTTCGATAGCAAGACCACAACGCATACACACTAACCTGTTCGAGTCTCTCATTTACACATGCTCAAATCAACCATCAAAACCCCGACTTACGTGGCCTTATTATCTTTGTTAACCTTATTTCTATTTTCATCTAGTCTAGTGTGTCCACAAATCTATCCGATTCCTCTTTTCTGTCACTCTAGTAGTCTTGTACCATCATAATCACCCAATAATATGCTTGCAGAGTAAGGCATAAGTCACCAATACATTGAAAAAAATTCTCTTAATCTTAGAAGCAATTTCCTATCATACAAGACACTCGAACAAGCCTCCATTTTTTTTTATCATCCTAACTAAATAGGTTATACTTGATCTTTGTTAGTATATGTTTGTATTAGTAAGTCGGGAATGTAATGCCCTATAAATAGGACCTTATGTGTAATCAGTTGTTCAACATTCATAATACAGATTCTCTTTTCCCTCTCTTCCTTTATCTTCTTCACTTGCACATCAACATGGTATCAATTTAAAGGTTTTTTTTCTAGATCTTCCGCTTTCTCTGATTTCTGGCTATGGAGAATTCCACATCTCCTTCGGTTGATCATCACGATCCATTTTATCTGCATCCCTCAGACAATCCAGGATGCATCCTTACCACCAAGGTCTTCGACGGCACCGGTTTCTTCGCTTGGAGGCACACCATGGAGATTGCACTCTCAACTAAGAACATGGTCGGATTCGTCGATGGAGAGCTTGTTCGTTCTACTCCTGGCTCTCCAGTGCTGCGTTTCTGGATTCGGTGCAATGACATGGTGGTTTCTTGGCTGTTAAACGCCATAACAAAGGAGATTGCTGAGAGTTTTATGGGATCTCGCAATGCGCGTCTGATTTGGCTATATCTTATTGCTCGCTTCTCCAATTCCAATGGTGCTCAAAAGTTTGGAATTGAGCAACAGATTTACTTGATCTCACAGGGAGCAGATTTAATTTCTAGATTATTCACTCGACTCGAGAAAATTTGGGGCGAGCAAGATCGCTTCGAGCTCTTCCGACCTATTCTTGTCCAAATGATTGCGGTCTTTCTCAAGCTCCCAAATAAGGTGATCAAGAACACCGATTATTCCAATTCCTGATGGCTCTTGATGATTTGTACCTACCGGTCCGTAGCAGCATTTTGGTGAATTCTCCACTTCCGGACATTAATCAGGCTTATTTTCTTATTTCTCAAGAAGAAACTCAACGATCTATGAAAACTTCTAGATCTCATATGGATGTTTCTGCCAATTCAGTTACAATCAAGTCTTCCAAGGATTCTTCTCCTTCATCATCTTCAAAGGAGACTGATTCTTCCTCCAAAGAATCATCGAATCAGAGCAGACGCAATGGTAATAAACAAAGGCACGTCTGTTCTCATTGCAATAGGATTGGACACTTGGTTGATCGCTGCTACAAGCTTCATGGTTATCCTCTTGGATCCAATTCCAAGAACAAAAGCTCTGCCAATTCGTCTATGGCTTCTGATGACGCGTCTTCCTCATCACCGTCATCCTCTTCATCTTCGGTTATCCCGGGATTATCCATTGATCAGTACAATCAGCTTCTAGCTTTGCTCCAACGATCTTCTTCATCCTCAACAAGCACACCAAGCTTTGGGAATTTTGCTGGTATTTCTTGCTTTTCTTCTTCTCTGCACACTAATTCTTCTGGGATTGTCTTTGACAAGTTTACTTGGATAATTGATACTGGCGCTAGTGATCATATGTGCCATAATTTGGATTTCTTTATGGATTTGAGCCCTTTGCTTCTTCCTATTCAGATTAGTCTTCCTATTGGTACTTCGGTTGCTGTTTCATTTACTAGCACTGTTCGAGTTTCTTCAAAAATTACTTTGTTTGGTGTCTTTTTCGTGCCTGCATTCAAATTCAATCTCTTATCAGTTCCTAAGCTGGCAGCACAACTTGACTGCATTGTGTGTTTCTCATCATCAATGTGCTGGTTGTAGGGCCCTTCGTTGAAGAGCTGTCTGGAGATTGGTAGAGTGTACAATCGCTTATATGCGTTTTCAGCATCTCCATCAATCATCCATAAGAATAAGTTGCTTTCGACACAGACATCCCTTTGTTCTTCTAATGTAGTTGCTTCTTTTTTAAATTCTGCTATATCAAATGTCAATTTGTTGCATTGTCGATTAGGTCATTTGCCGTTTTATAAGCTGAAATTTCTCTTCTCTTGTGATATAAATAAAGAGAGTTTAGCAGGATGGTTAAGCTGAAATTTCTCTTCTCTTGCAGTCTTTTAGTCAGCTTGTGTACACTCAGTTTGGCAGGATGGTTAAGGTGGTGCGTACTGATAATGCCCCTGATCTTGGCTTTAGCACTATTGGTACTGAATATTTCAAATCTAAGGGTATTGTACATCAGTCTTCTTGTGCTTACTCTCCCCAGCAAAATGGTGTGGTGGAACGAAAACACAAGCATTTACTTGAGACAACTCGTGCTTTGCTTTTTCAGTCTTCGGTTCCTATTAAGTTTTGGGGTGAGTGCTTGTTGACAGCTACATACCTCATAAATAGGTTTCCCTATAAGATGTTAGACAATGTGTCTCCCTACGAAAGGTTATATGGTACTGCTCCTTCCAACTCCCATCTCAGAGCATTTGATTGCTTAGTATATGCTTCCACCTCTCCTGCTGGTAGGACAAAATTCAGTCCCCGTGCAGTCCCTTTGTGTTCTCCTGGGGTATCCACCAAATAAGAAAGCATACAAATTACTTTGTCTATCCACAAATAAGATTTTTATGTCTAGAGATGTGGTGTTTCATGAAAACATTTTTCCTTTTCACCCATCATCTATGATCCCCAATTCAAAATCATATAGACCTGTTCCTGCTTCTGACCAGGCATTCTCTCCGGTTGATATTCCTCCTGCAGTTCATGTTTCTACTAAACCACCAGTAATGTACCTCCTCCTCCTCGAAGGTCATCTAGAATAGCATCTCCTCCTGCCTATCTCATAGATTATCATTGCAATGTTATTTCAACCCTGCCAAGCTTCTCTTTCAGTGCTTTATCTTCATACTCCCAATAGTTCTTGGCAAATTTGGCTCCTCTGATTGAGCCTTGTTGTTATGAAGAAGCAGTTGTACATCCTGAATGATAGGAGGCAATGCAAGCAACATTAGATGCATTACACAGGAATAACACTTGGGATATTGTTGAGCTCCCTAAAGGCAAGAGACCAATTAGTTCCAAATGGGTTTACAAACTCAAATTTCATGCAGATGGTACCCTAGAGAGACATAAAGCCCGGTTGGTTATTAAGGGATGCACTTAGAAAGATGGAATAGATTACCAAGAGACATTTTCTCCGGTTGCTTAGATGACTACAATCCGTAGTTTGGTTGTTGTTGCTGTTAAGAAAGGGTGGTGGTCTTTGTCTCAATTGGATGTCAATAATGCCTTTCTACATGGAGATATTGAGACTAAGGTTTTCATGAAGGTTCCTCTTGGCCTTCAACATCTTCATCCAGGCATGGTTTGTCACTTAAACAAGTCCCTTTATGGCTTGAAACAAGCGTCTCATCAGTGGTATAGCAAACTGTCTGAATCTTTTATTGTCTAGGGCTTTGTTCAGTCTTTGAATGATTTCTCCCTATTCTATAAGAAGGAGAATGATCAATTTGTGTTCCTTGTGGTTTATGTGGATGGCATATTAGTTACAGGAAATAATTTGCCAGCAATTGCTCTTCTCAAGAAAACATTATATAAGCAATTTATTATCAAGTTAAGGATCTCGGTTCATTGAGCTATTTTTTGGGCATCGAATTCTGATCTCATATATGACTCAATGAAAATTTCTTCAGGAACTTCTCAGGGATTTTCCTAAGGATTCTACTAGAGTTACATTGAGTCCCCTTGATCCTGCTTTCAAACTTGGAGATTCAACTGGCACTCCTCTTCAAGACTCTTCTCAGTATCGTCAATTGGTGGGTAAGTTGAATTTTCTCACCAACACACGTCCTGATTTGTTATTTACAGTTCAACACTTATGCTAGTATATGCAATCCTCAACTGAGATTCACTGGAAGGCAGTACTTCATGTTCTTCAATATCTTCATTGTACTTCTGATTTAGGCATTCTCTTGGGTAATTCTTCTGATTTTTGCCTTCAAGCGTCGTGTGACTCTGATTGGGCATCATGCCCGGTTACAAGGAAGTCTATAAGTGGCTATTACATCACATTAGGGGATTCTTCTATATCCTGGAAATCCAAGAAACATGCAACCATTTCCCTTTCTTCTGTAGAAGCCGAATATCGGTCTATGAGAAGGGTGACAACAAAGTTAGCATGGCTCAGTCGTCTCTTTCATGAGCTTGAAGTCCCTGATATCACGCCCATTCCTCTCAAATGTGACGATCAATCGGGTATATACATTGCAAAGAATCCGGTTTTTCATGAAAGGACGAAAAACATTGACATAGATTGTCATTATGTTCGTTCTCAACTGCTTGCAGGTCTGATCAAGCTACAACATGTTCCTACTCACTCCCAGTTAGCGGACATCTTCACCAAGCCACTGCAAGGTCCTTTACACTTCTCTATCCTGCCCAAGTTGGGATTGATTTCATCCGAATCACCTCCAACTTGAGGGGGGTGTTAGTATATGTTTGTATCAGTAAGTCAGGAATGTAATGCACTATAAATAGGACCTTATGTGTGTAAACTCAAGGATTTGTGAGAAGACGATGATTCTGTATATTCATTCTCATGGTTTAAATAACCTTACAATAACAAAATCAGTCCTACAAATCAGGAGCTGATTTATCTATCAATAACAATAAGATACAATCTAAACAAAAGGATAATTACAAATATTAATGATAAATAATATATCTCAACATGCCCCCGCAAGCTCAAGGTCGGGGACGAACTTGCAGCTTGGTACTTAAGGTCTTAAACCGATGGGTACCAACCGCTTTAGTAAAAATGTCAGCAATCTGATCAAGAGACCGAACATGGCGAACAACTAGGTCACCATCAGAGACTTGTTCGCGAACAAAATGGTAGTCAATCTTGATGTGTTTGGACTGCTGATGAAAGACAGGATTAGCAGACAGAAAGGTGGCGCTCAGATTATCACAGAGCAAAATCGGGGGATGGGAGGCTGTCACCGCCATTTCTTGGAGAAGTTGTTGCAACCAAATTAACTCAGCAGCTGTAAAGGCAATAGCTCTATATTCTGCCTCCGTACTAGACCGTGCAACCACCTTTTGTTTCTTAGAAGACCAGCTGATAAGATTTCCTCCAAAATATATAGCGAAACCATGCTGAGAACGACAATCATCAGGGTCAGACGCCCAACCGGCGTCCGAGAATGCAACTAACCGACGATCAGAGAGGGGCTGAATGTGAAGGCCGACAGAGATGCTACCTTTAAGATAGCGAAGAATCCATTTCACAGCAGCCCAATGAATCTCTGTGGGATTATGCATGAACTGACAAACTCGATTGACAGCATATGAAATCTCAGGGCGAGTAATAGTAACGTACTGGAGAATAGGAGTGATTGTTCTATTTGACAGGTAAATAGAGGTGTGAAAAGCATGTTCCCAGAACTCCTTAGATAAGTTAGCATGAGCTAATAAAGCCAATCCTTTTTCAACAATAGATCTATTACGACGCTCAGCAGACCCATTTTGTTCGGGAGTATAGGGACAAGACACACGATGAACAATGCCAAGAGTTTCAAGATAGGTAGAAACATTGCGGTATTCCCCTCCCCAATCAGTTTGGAAACCTTTGATGAGAGTGGAAAATTGAGTCTTTATTAATTGAATGAATAATTGAAAGACAGAATAGACTTGTGATTTGGCGGAAAGAAAATAAATCCATACAAATTTTGTACAGTCATCGACAAAGCTAACATAATACTTATTGCCATTGAGAGAAGTGAGTGGGGAAGGACCCCATACATCCGAATGGACCAAATCAAATGGCTTTGCAGAAGTGACTGAACGACTTGACAATGGAAGGCGATGACTTTTGGCAAGCTGGCATGAGGAGCAAACAGACGCCAATTTATTTGAAGAAACTGGGAGATGACAACTTGAAATAAGACGACGGAGGACTGACTCGTGAGGATGAGCAAGACGGCGATGCCAACAATCAGCAGAGGCGCGCTCACCAAGGTAAACGACTGAACGACTCAATTTTGTGGAGGGATTGGACGGAGGAAGACGGTAAAGGCCATTCTCAACGGTTCCTTTTAGCAATATCTGACCCTGCAAGTTCTTAACCAAACAACAATCGGCATGAAATTCAAGAAAGACATTATTGTCACGGCATAGTTTTGAAACACTTAACAAATTTTTGGCAATGGAGGGGATAAATAAAACATTGGTAAGTTTCAATGGTTTTGAGGCAATATGCATAGCAGGTAAAATAGAATGCCCTAAATGAGTGATGGGGAGAGACATACCATTCCCGACCATCAATTGATCATTGCCGTTGTAGTTAGACTGAATGCTCAAGTTGCTTGGGTCTGCCGTAACGTGCTGATTTGCACCAGAATCCACAACCCAGGGATCAGCGATTTCAGATTGACAGCCCACAGCATAAGCGTGTTTACCAGAGGAGGAGGACTGTTGTCCAAGTGTTGCGGCAGCATGCTTGTTGGTGGCCGGGAAATCATTCAGATTCAGTCGGGCAAAGCAATTGATAGCCTCATGTCCAGACTTGCTACAGAGTTGACAAGTTGGACGAGAGCGATCAGAATGAGACGCTGCAACAGAATCCCGATCAGAGGAACGATCAGACGAGGACCGGCCCCTCCCGCGACCGCGACGCCCCCCTTTGGAGGCTGCATAATTGGCCGTGGGGGAAAGAGAATCAGATAAGGGCTGCGAATCCTCCTGGAGACGTTGTTCTTCCTGTAACAAATAGCCCAGCAGCTCATCCGAAGAGATAGGCTCTTTGCTCAGAGCGAAAGCCGATCGGAAAGAAGCAAATTGAGAGCCAAGACCAAAGAGTATATAAGACACAAGATCGCCATCAGGAATGACTGACAGAGATTCAGCAAGTTCATCGGCGATTGCGCGCTTCTTCTCGACATATTCGAGGACGGACATAGACCCCTTTGAAAGAGTTTGAAGCTGCTGGCGAAGATGCATTTGACGAGCTCTGGATTGAGCATGAAACATCTGAGCCAGGATTCCCCACGCCTCAGCTGCAGTAGACGCACGTGCTACATGCCCAAGGAGAGGTGTGGTGAGGGTGGATCGGATCCAAAGCAGAACATGACGATCCTTGCGCACCCAAGTGTGATATTCCGGATTTGGAACTGGAGGGGGCACAGTCTCTTTGTCTCCATCAGAGGGAGGCTGCGCAGGAGGTGGGGCAGGGATTGTCGCTGGCGGTGGAGCAGAAGAGGTCAAGAAAGATTCAAGACCGTAGGCTTCCAAAGCAGAACGAACAGTGCTGCGCCAAAGAAAGTAGTTGGTGCGATCGAGACGAATCGCAAAGTTCGGGAGGTGAAATTGAATGGAATTGGAATTAGAATTCCCATCAGATGAGGCGGAAAGCAGGACTTGGTGAGGAGAGGTAGGGTTGGTGGCCATTGATTGATCGAGAGGATCGAATTTTAGGCTGATACCATGGTTTAAATAACCTTACAATAACAAAATCAGTCCTACAAATCAGGAGCTGATTTATCTATCAATAACAATAAGATACAATCTAAACAAAAGGATAATTACAAATATTAATGATAAATAATACTCCCTCTGTTAATTAAAATTTGTCGTTTACTATTCATGCACGCTTTTTTAGAACGAGAAAAAAACTATATAAAATATTAAGTTTTTGTTACATTTGTTTTTATAAACTCATACCTAATAGTACTAAGTATGATATTATTTAAAAAAATTATTAAAAAAGTCAATATTTTATATAGTTTTTAACACCTAAAAATGCGTGCGTGAATAGTAAAACGTCAAGTTTTAATTAACGGAGGGAGTATATCTCAACAATGTGTAATAAGTTGTTCAACATTCATAATACAGATTCTCTTTTCCCTCTCTTCCTTTATTTTCTTCACTTGCACATCAACAATCTTCTTGTCCACTTCTCTATTAGATATGCATTACCAAAGTTAACCCCAAAAATCTAAAATTGTCTTTTCATGATACACTATTCTTTACCCGGTGTGCTCTCAAGACCGAACTTCACATGCATCACTACTTAATTGCTATATTAATTCCTTTTCTTATCTAACATATACATATAAAACACTATCTTTGTCAACAAAATATAGCGGTCACAGTTCACAAACTTAAAGATCTATCCCATAATGGCTCTTGATCCAAACCACATATATCGATCATTACAACTTACAAGTAACACCTCACAACAATATGCGCATATTGTAGAGATGTATATAGAAAATCGATCGAGATGCTGATCTCCGACACCCTATATATTTGATATTTCTCTTCCACCCTTTTTGACAAGGATCGGTTCAACCACGTTTTTTTGTGAGATCAAACCGATAGGATTGCCTGTCTTTCTTCATCTTCTTCACTCAATATTGTTCCCACAAGTTAGTCGTGGGAACATATATTGTTCAATGAATATATACAACATTCATGATCGATCACGAGAATTGTTAAAATTGATTACATGTAACTTGCTGTATATTTTCACTGATAGCGCTAGCGACAAGATCAGATGATCAGCTAGGGACTAAAATTGGTGAAAGACAATACTGTATATGGAATCCCCATCCATCATATATTCACACATATGATTAATCCACCACACAATCATTATCATTTACAGTATCATACACACACCACACACCACACACCACACACCACACACGGTTTTGTTTGACGATATTTTGCCAGTTTGCCAGGTACGTACGTATTCAGTCATCTTCACCTAAATTAATTACTCATAAATATCCACCTCAACTTGCCTTAATCACAATGACATCCTACTTACGCAAACCTGAATTCTACATTTAGCTAGGCCTCCTTTCGTTTAAATTTTGGAAAGGTAAAAAGAAAAAAAATCGAATGTGGTCCACTTATAATTTCAGATACATTGCTAAAAAAATTTAATTATTATTCCCTCCTCTCAACTTTTCATACAAAACTAGTTTTGTTCAATGAAGATCTTCTATTTCACTTCCTACTCCACTCCCTGTATCACAAAAATATTTTAATATTCATTTAATCTTAAAAAAATTTATAAAAAATATATTTTCATTACTAACATCTATTTTTATATATTCATAAAATTTTATTTTTAAAAATTATATTTTGTTAAATATTGCCTTTTTAATTTTTAAAAAATGTAAAACATGATTTTTCAAAATATAATTTTATCAATGTATAAAAGTAGATGTTAGTAACATAAATATAATTTTGATAATTTTTTTTAAGATTAAATATATGCTAAAATATTTTTGTGTTGTAGGGAATGAAGTAGGGAGTGCAATAGGAGATCGGGTGTTTTGCTAAAATAACCCTTTTGGATGCAAACCTTGCACGCCTAATCCCATCCGGAAAAAAAATTGCACAATTCCGGATATCCGATTTTTTGGTTCAACCGGTAGCAGGTTAGTGGGGGAGACTGGACACTGTGAGTTTGACAGCTGGACAATTAAGAGAGAGAGAGAGAGAGAGAGAGAGAGAGAGAGAGAGAGAGAGAGATATGTGCGTGTGAGAGAGAGAGAGGGAGAAAATCTTGAGCATTATTGATAAGACAGGTAGAGAGAGGGAGAGAGATGGAGAAGGAGGCTACAGTAAAAAAAGAGGGAGCCAGATTGTTCCCGTCCAGTGATGGCGCCAAAAAAAAAAAGGGGAAAAGGGAGGGAGGAGGGGGAGGGTATATAAGAATTGAAGAATTTCTGAAGGAAATCATTAGTCCCCATTAATGAATTGCAGGGGAAATGGAACTTGAAGAAGGGGAATGGCCGGCGTGGGATTTGAAGAAAGAGGGTAGGTGTCCAATGATGTGTTGTCTATATAAGGAGATCAGAGGAATGCTGGGCGTCACTTTTATTCACAAAATCTGAAGAAAGAGAGAGAATCCATTGAAGAAGAAGCAAGTGGGCCTGGGTTCAGTAAATGGTTTACTTGTACGAAGCCACTTTTCACTGGACAGTTAAGTCGTACCCCACAGGACACGTGTTGGAAGTTACTGGACATTGCTCTGGTCGGACATAAAATGGGTAAGTGTTGTCTCTATGTATGGTAAGTGTTGTTCATATGCAATTACTGCAGTACAAAATAATTTATGTCTCCCTATGTAATGCAACAGGCGAAAAATCATCAGTTTGTATCACTGTATTGTTTGGAGGATGGTGGGCGTGTGAAGGCGGCACTTGAGTCTTCACGGGATCAAGGAGCCAGAAAGCCATGCTGATGGACGAAAGGATTGACTATGTAAATCTGAAGAAACAGGCGATGGACAAGTTTAATGTCGATGGGAGGAGGAATGATGTGGAGCTCACATATGTAAAGACAAAGAAGGAAGGGTCCAGGTCGTTTGCTATCGGGGATGACGAAGACTTGGAGGCCTACAAGTTTGTAAACGGGCTGTCTGGAGAACAAAATTGGCCTATCGACCTCATTGTCTCCCTGCGACACAAGGTTGGTGGAGACGTGGCAAAAGCACAAGGATCGACAACGGATGACTCAGACGGTGGTGGTTTGTCTCCTACATCCTTGGAGGATGTTATAGTGCCGTTAACTAGTCCGCCCGTGACCCAAGAAGATCACCCAAATACGGATCTCCCCTTGGGGCTTGACGAAGAAGACAAAGATTTGGGAGCAAAAATTGTTGAGGTAAACCAAACGGATGTCCAGTTGGAATCATCGGATGTCCAGTTAACCCAAACATCCGTCCAGTTACAAGAAACCTCTGACCAGTTAGGGATAAGTGAGGAGTTGGAGTTGGAGTTTACGAAGAGGGAAAAGAATGCCGACGTAGTTAAACGTGGGAAGCAGGTCATATATGTCAGCAGTGACATGGAAGATGGAGCCATTGACCTTGGTAGCTCCTCGGACGAGGATGATGCAATCCCAAAAGTGGTTAAACCTGAATACGGTAGTTCTGGTCCGACGAAGTCTTGGTCATGGGATTATGAGGCGGAGCGAGCGGTGAGGGAAGTCGAGGAAGCATACGAAAGACGAAAATGGAAGTCGAGAACTTCTTTGAAGCCTGCTGAAAGTGAACCAATGGTGGCGGGGAACCCATTGGATCCCAGCCAGTGCGGTATTAAGCTCCGGGAGGGACAAATGTTTCAGAGGAAGGAGGATGTGCAGGAACTCGTAACGTGGGCGGGTCTAACTTGCTGCTTCATGACGAAGGTGAAGAAGTCAACGGCAATCTTGTATGTTGCAGGGTGCACTGCTCCCAAGTGCAAGTGGTCATGTCGGGCTTCGACTTACAAGGAAACGGGGTTATGGATGATCCGAAAGCTTGTGGACGAGCACACGTGCTCGCTGAACGAGGCGGTCAGACAAAAACGCACTGCGACATACACGCAGCTGGGGCGGAGCATTGTCGAAAGGTATGTGACCCAATACGTAATACTTAACTAGACTCTTGCCTAAATTCCACTAGACATATAGAGATATAAACTGGACATACTTTGGTAGTAACTGGACACACAACAATTGTAACTGGACAACAACCTATATACACTAAACATACGTTAATAAAAACTGGACACACAACTATCTTAACTGGACACACTTGTTTGTGAATGGGCATGTGCAGTTTCGGACGGTCAAAGAAGCCCCTCGATCCGGACCAAGTGCAGAGGATAATGAAGTCGCAGCTGGGGTCACATGCAGCTACTGGAAGGCGCGCCGAGCCCGGTTGAGTGCGAGGGACAACGTGTACGGAACGGACGAGGAAAGCTATCAGAGAATGTACTCGTACATGTACATGCTGGAGCAGGCCAACCCTGGGACGTACACGAGGATAGAACGCAACACGGAGGGGCGATTCAAGTATGTGTTTGTGAGTCTTGGAGCGTGGCGGATGGCTATCCCCAACCTACGAAAGGTCAATCCTTCCATAAATGGAACATGACGCTCATCTAATTTAAACATGACGCTCATATTAATACGACATGACATATGTTTCATTAGACATGACACCTCTAACGCCTCAAGATGTTTTTTCTCCAGGTTATATCGGTGGACGGGTGCTTCTTGAAGGGGAAATTTCGAGGGTGCTTGCTATTTGCTACCGCACAAGACGCTGACCACCACATTTACCCCGTCGGCTTTGCCATGGGTGACGGCGAGAATGATGGGTCTTAGGGGTTCTTCTTCAGGAAGATGTTGTGTGTCGTTAAAGACACGACTGATCTGGTGTGGTTATCTAACCGCCACATGAGCATCCTGAAGGGCATACGGGATAGCTAAACATTCGCGAAGCACGGCATATGCACATATCACTTATTTCAAAACGTCCGTTTTCAGTTCAAGTGTGGGGGCTTGCAAGAAGAGTTCATGACGATGTGTAAAGCTTACATGTACAAGGAGTTCCATGCTTTGTACGCGGAGTTCTGTGCACGGGTTCTCGTAGCGGGCCAATATCCGAAGGAGGCCGGGTTCAGCAACTGGGCATGGGCTTTCTACGCCGGGAATAGGTACAACATCACAATCACTAATAACTCTGAGTGCTTGAACTCGGTGATCAAATATCCTAGGGATTTGCCGCTAACAGCCCTTGTAGTTGTCATCCTTGAGACCGTCGGCACGTGGTTCGCCAAACATAGGAAGACAAGCGTCAAGCAGGGGAAAGTCATAAGCGACTGGGTTGGTAACACCATCAGAGCAAACTTCGTGCAATCCCTTTCCATGGTCGTCAGACAGCTGAGTCCTCATGAGTTCGAGGTACGCAAGGGAACCTTCAGCTGGCTTGTAAACCTAACAGGACGTTTATGCAGCTGCATACGCTTCAACGTCGACCAGTACCCATGCGCGCACGCAATGACAACATCCCAATTGCACGGGGTGGATGTGTACTCGCTCGTCAACGACTTGTACAAGGTAGACGCGTGACGTGCGTGCTACAAGGACGTGATCTACACATTCCCGTCGCGAGACACTTGGAGGGTACCCGAGGCAGTCACCAATGAGACTTTCCTCCCCCCCCCCCCCCATCAAGGTACGCCCTAGCAGGCCGAAGACATCTAGGTACCCGTCTCAGTGGGAAAGGAAGTTCCCAAAACGGCGCCGCACCTAGTAACCGCTAGCGCCATACTTGGTCGACCATATGGATATTATATGACGGAAACATATTTTGACATGACATATACTGATTAAGACATGACAGTAGATATTTACCACGTTTTGTAATCAGGGCTCACTTATTCGGAAACGTTATCGCTCCCCCTTTTACATTGAAGTATGAACTTCGTCCGTGTTTTGTAATTAAGGCTTGTTGGGCCTGGGTGCAGCTATTTCAGTTTGTACATGACATGTAGTAATATTAACTTGCTAGGTGATATTTTGGACATGACATGTTTTAATTGTCAGTTTCAATGGAAATGCGGAGGAAGTAAATATATAAGTGTCAACCATCGTACGACCTACATGATAACATAGTTTCAAAAACAACATGACATCATAGTTTCAAAACCTGAGCCCTAGGTTTCCCAAAACGACATACCGTAGATACCAAAGTCAACCAAATAAAATCCTACGAAAAACACAAATGTTCAAGCCACCAACAACATGTCCAGACAATAGTACAACCAACAATGTTCTTGTAAATGGAGACGGAGGCAATGACTACTGAGGATCGGGGCTGGGTCGGAAGGAGCCTTGGTAGATGGCGACTCAAATGACTAGGCGGTAGGCATCGATAAAGGCGTCGTCCACCCCTTTGAATATGCGGTCGCCTGATGCGAGCTTCTGCATGAAACAGATAGCGTAGGGGCCGAAGTCTCCTCTGCGTCCCAAAAAGTATACGTGTCAAACCAAATTTGCAGCAATTACACTATAAATTAGAAGATGGACAACGAAGACTTACGATTGCTTGTTCTGAGGGATCCCCTTCACACGGTTGTACTTGAACGGCTGGGGCAGTTTCCCTACATGATTGGCGTGCAGCTCTTGGTGGTCATTCATCAACGGGGGCAGGGTGTGCGTGATGGGCTTCAGAAGGTCGGGAAAATGTCGCTCAGGAGTCAGACGAGTGTCCGCATCATACACACGGACAGTCCACTCGACCTGGTCTATCTCCAGCGCAACCTAGTGGTTTTCCTTCAGATTTCAGGGGGCCAACACGCGGTCGACGCTGGCCCAAGGCTTCGGACACCTCTCAAGTAATATATCGTTGAAGTATTATTCCAACTCCTTGTCGACGTTCATGTCGGTATGTCTCTGCAGCAGTACCCCGAAGTAGGAGTCGACGACTGCGATGCTTGCATACTTTGACTCGCTGGCTACCTCCTTTCGGAGGATGCCGCATGCTTGGTCGATATGCTGCAAATAAGGAACACGTGTCCAGTCAACAACAAAATTGTCATGTTATCGGAGCACGGGTGGGCGGACTTTACCTCTGAGCCCACCATTTTCTTTGGCGTTTTCAGGTCCCCGAAGAAATCCTCTAGAGGAGGGTGCCCATCATTGTACGTGCGGGGTCAGTCCCTTCGGCGTCGTCGCTAGTCAACCTCACGGAGAAGGCGTCCACGTCGGCTCTGGTCATCAGGCCCAAGGCCACGGCGTCAACCCCCACAATGACCTTCTTCCCCTTGGCGGCCCGCGACTTCTTCAGCCCATTCGTCACGTCGTCAACCACATCATTTTCCTTGTTCCCCTTCTCGACACGCGGCTTCTTCACCGGTTGAGTGACTTCGTGGCCATCTAACGTCGCTGACGCTCGCCTCACCCTTCCCCCCTTACGCTGAAGGGGAACGACAACCTCATCATGTGCCTCCTATGGTGGTAGATATGACACAAAGTTAAAATAACATGACAGATACGTGACATCACATGACAGTACCATTAACACGACCTACCTCAGGGGTTGTCTGTGTCGTGGGTGCTTCTGACTCGGAGATGGTTGACGTGGCCCCAGGCCCTTTGGCCACAGTCTTAGAGCCCTCAGCTAACACCTCATCCACATTAGCCCGCTACATGACAGCAAACGATTGTTGACATGACAACTAACGTACTTCACATGACACTCGGCATCAGATGGCTTACCTCATCGGTTGTGACGGTGGTGGCTGCTACTGGCTCAACACCGGTCGCTCTTACCATTTCCCCTTGCCCTATGCTATCAGTTTGACCCTTTTCCTTCAACACTTCATCACCCTATGCAAGTATGCGAATGAACTTTGTGTCGACACCATTGTCAACACTGACATCACAGTACGATAGGGATGACTTACCTGTGTGGTGCGTGTTTCTTTGGGGGGTTCTTGTGGATCAGCATCCTTCTCCATTTCGGTGTCCCCATGGCCTGGTCCCTTATTCTTACCCATCTTCTTCAGATTATGAGTTCGTGTCACCGTCATTCACAAAACTGACATCACGGTTTCAGTTAGAGTACTTACCTTAGAGGTTGTCTTGGTGGTTTCATCTCCATCTGCATCGGTACCCGATTTCTGGCCCATTTTCTTAACAGTTTCCTCACCCTACGCAAATATGGGAATGACGTTACCATGACGCCTATATTGTTATACATGATGCCTATATTGTTATACATGACGGTTATGGATACTGACATGACAAATTGAACATCTTACCTCCTTCAACTGCAACTCAACATCTTCGGTTTCCTCCCCATAATTTCCATGCCTATCCTGCGAGTGTGTCACCTCGTCCTCGCCTCGCTTCTTCCCCCTCACCTCCCTTCTCAGCTCCTGCATAACCGCCTCAACCCTTTGCATCCTCTCGTTAAACGTTGCCATTATGCTCCTCCCCAGATCATCCATCTTAGACAAAATCCTTGACACATCCACTTGGGTAGCCGTCGTACTTCCCTCACCCTGCGTGCCTGACCCGGATGCTTCCGTCGTTCTCGGCCCATGTTTCGCTTTATACTCCACCACGAGGTCGTCGAAGAACTTATCCGGCTTCTCTGTTGCGAACATGGCGCCAAGGATAACCCCCTTCCTCACCTCCTCGGCATCCGGGAGGAGGACTGTCCGAACAGCGTCCACCTCGTTGAACATGCCCAACTCGTCCTTCGACTGCTGGATGAGGGAGGCAAGAGAATCGTACATGATATTGTGCTCTTTTGACTTATACCGCAGGCACCGAGGGTATATTATGTCGTCGCTGGTGGCAACAAATTGTCTTCCGACTGAGCGCAGAGCCTCGTACACCCACAACGACAAACAAAAAAAAACCAGGTGATGACATGTCGACACTTTGCATTTAATCGTGTTCAGTTTGCATTTTACAATGCACAGTGCCTATGTCCAGTTACCATGACTCAGTGTCCAGTTTAAATCATTATTTTTCATGTGAGCTTTATTTACATACCTGGAATGCAAGGGGGAAGCCGGCTAACAAGTACGACGGGCAAGAGTTGCTGACCCCGTGTTGGAGCTTGCACTCAACAGCCCGGTAGAGGAACTCGTGGGTTCGTTCGTAGCACAGTCGCCCCCACGGGTAACGCTAAAACGCCCCACTGTTTGACACCATGTTCACAACCCGCCCTTGAATATAGTTGCGGGGTTCCTTCGCAAAGAGCACCGCCTCCACCAGCATTATGAGCGCGAACTTAAAGCGCTTGGCGGCGGAACGCTCGGACTTCATCGCCACTTTGTACTCCGTCTCGAAGTCCTCCATCCTCATCTTCTCCGCCCCTAAGAACTATAAGCAGGCAGCCTTGTCCGCCTCAGTGTCCACGGTCCGCAGCACGTTTGACGAGCACTTCAGTCCAGTCACTAGCGCGAACTCCGTGATGGAGAATCAGACTATGGACCCCTGGATCATGTACCAGGTTTCATGCTCCTTTTTCGACCGCAGTTGCCGCTGCATGACGTAGTGGACTAGCTGTGCTGAGAACTCAACTTTGGCACCGAGCCTCGCAATGCCGCCAAACTGGCTTTCACACAAACGCTTCCAGTCCGAGGTGCTCAGGTACCGGTCTAGCATTAAAAGGACCCGGGGCCTGACGTATTAGTTGCACCTACACTTTAAATGACGGTCCTCGGGGACAGCATATATCGCCTGCACGGTGGGGTGGAATGTTAGAGCGAGTCATCTGTAAAACACTATACCCTTGATCGACACTACCCAAACCAAACCTCGCATGTTGTTGATGTCTGCGTTATCCTTCTTTCTCCTGAACCACCCATGTTCTTGTTTGATACCCTGCAGGTTGGGGAGCAATACTTTAGCATTCTGCAAACATTTGCGCATTTTCATCACACCAGTCACAATGCACATGACGGTAAGTTCATATAACATGTCATCTGACCATTTTAGCATGACAGACACCATATCTTACCCTATACTTATCACACTCCGAGTAAATTTCTAGCCTCACCATATCTTACCATATACTTATCACCTGAGCATTGTAACCATTTTATAGCTTCCACAAAATATACGACGTGCAATTTTGTATTTAAACATGACAGTAAACCTATTAAACGTGCCAACTAAATATTCATAACATGACATGTTACAATGTAACAGCCTTTACATTCAATAACTTGTTCCTGAATTTTTTTTACCCACAAAACGTTCCCCAATTTCCCTCTATCTATAAAAAAATCCAATTTCCCCAATCTCACCAATTTCCCAAAATTCACACAATACATGTGTCGATTTCCCCTAATTTGCTTCCCCATTCAAGGCCTTTACCATATCATCACAGCAATGGTACTTCCCTTCTCTCCCCGTCGCGAACACCCCTCGTTCCCACATTTCCACCCATTGTTTTCATACTTGACGCCGGTTACATCCCACATGACAGGGGCGGATATTCCACCCGTTCTTTCATCCAATTGCAAACCATGGCAAACAAATTAGGTTCTTTACTGGGTCCCTCGTCCTTTCAATTTCTGCAATCAGTACTAAATCGGTAGAGTTAGGGTTTACTTACTTGAAAACCGTCGGTCCCTCTCTTCTAAACGTTGCCGGGGTCGTCTTCTACACGTTGTCGGGTTGACTTGCTTGCAAACCGCCGGCTTCTTCTCCTCCTTACTCACAGGTTCGTCTTCTTCCTTGGGCTTCTTCTTCTCCTTTCTCGTATCTAGAATGGCGGTTTCGTGCCTATTGCCCTCCCTTCTCTCTGTTTTACACAGTTGGAAGTGACAGGTTTTTAAAAACTGCCGTCTCTCTCCTCCTCCCTCCCACTCTCGCTCTCTCCCTTCTTTAATTACCCCCAACCACCGGTTTCAACCCCCTTCTTTCAACCGGCTACCTTGCAATTTTTTAAAGGGGGGGTCTAACCCTTACAATTTGAAATGATTAGTGGGTTAGGCGTGCAAACCAAACCGGGGCAAAGGTTATTTCCTTTAATTCTCTCTAGGAGATCCCTATTGAGTTTTGTTCCTCCTTATTTCAATAACTCATTTGAACAAGGGTAATCATATCCCATATACTTCTCTAATTCTAATCATTAGCCATCTTATCCTATTTTTCATATAAAAATAGCATTATTCTCTTATTTAGGTATTTTTTTTCTATACAAAATTTATTTCCATTCCGTTTACCTTCTATGTTTATATCAAATGAGCCCTTATATTATGAGTTTATGACTAGTATAGTAGTATTCTTATCCGGCGCTATTGCATGTTTTTTTGTTAATTATTTTATTTTATTTTATTTTATAAGATCGAATAATTATTTTTTCACTTATTTATACAATAAATAAATAATAGATAATAAAATAAAATATCTTTATTTTATTTATTATTTGAAAATATAAAAGTAGATGAACTATTAATTAATTGATTTTATCTCTTATAAAAGAAAATATTTATCTCTCATGAGTATTTAGTTAAATATTGATAACGACTCAGTATTTAATTAAGATATAATGTTGATCACTCTATAGATTAGGTTAAATTAGTAAAATATTATATTCAAGTAAAATATTTATCAGTAGACATACAATGTAAGTTAGAAAGATTACACTGCTAGAAACACGCGTGATTGCCACGAAACACTGGCCTCGGAATAATTCGAGGTTAATTCCGATGTTATTACCCTCGCTTTTACTCTCGAAGATTTCTTTCGATGCCAAATAAAATCGAAATATTATTGAAGCTACAATCAGAGGCTAATTGCCAGCGAAATAAATTTCGACGCCCATTTCGTAGCCATATAGCAATGACAAACATTCACGGCCAAAATTGAGGCCTTATTCGAGGCCAATTAGCCTCAGACTAAGATGGAGGCCATTTTTGATGCTACATTCGTGTGTAGTGTGACCACCAAATTAATTTTCGAGGTTAAATTCGAAGTTAATAGTTGACCAGGAATCTGAGGGTAAAGTCGATGCCATTTTCGAGACAGACATACACTATATTTGTTCCGAGCGTGGTCGAGGCTGTCTTCTAGGCCGTTTTCGAGGCTAATGTGTACTCAACTTGTTGAACTTCTCAATTGTGATACTTCATTCTTTTGCATTCTCACGGTTAAGGAGCGATTTAAATTTTCTACTTGTTCATGAAATTTGGTGAAAATTGGTCAACAATATTAAATCATATTTATATGTAATTTATTTATCATGTCTAGTAAATAAATAATTTTTGTAAATTTAGTTCCATCTAATGTAAAATGAAGTGTTTAGTATTTGTGATATGATTTTCAAAATGCAAAATAACTTGAATTAAAATTATATATATATATATAAAGAAATGTGTGAGAAAAAAAAATTGATTAATAGCCTCGAAAGTACGAAATCGAGGGTATATTTGAAGCTATTGGCATCGAATATAGCATCGAGTTCTTTGTTTCGAGGCTATTCAAGAATTTTAGAGCTAAATTGATGTCAAAATTTAGGGACAATTTGTTAGGGTACGGGTCTTGATGAGACCCAAATTTGTTATAGCCTAACCTTATAGTGAGACCGGATCAGTCAATATTGTTTTGGTCGATATCAACGGGCTTACCTGAGATAATGGGTTCATTTAAACCCTATTACCTGAGATAATGGGTTCATTTGTTTGAGATTGAGATTTTACTTTTTATATATATATTTAGATTTTTTTATATAAGTTAAGTATGAATTTCCAATTTATGTTTGAGACTGAGATCAAGATTAAGTTAAGATCGAGGTTTGAGATTGAGATAAAGATTAAGATAGAGATCAAGATTTGATATTTATATTGAGATTGAGATTGAAATTGAGATTAAGATCAATATCGAGGTTTGAGATTGAGATTTGAGATTGAGTTAGGTTGAGATCAAGATTTGAGATTGTAAATGAGATCGAGAATTCAGATTGAGACCCATATTGAGAGTTGAGATTGAGGTTGAGATCAAGATTTGATATTTGAGACCAATATGAACATTGAGGTTTGAGATTGAGATCGAGATTTGAGATTGGAGATTGGCAATTGAGACCAAGATTGAGATTTGAGATTGAGGTTAAGATCAATATTTGAGATTTGATATTGATATTAATTGAGATCGATATTAAGATCAAGATCGAGATATCATATTGATATTGATATTAAGATTAAAATCGAGATCGAGATTTGAGATCTGTGACCAATATGGGCATTGATATTTGAGGTTTGAGATTGAGATCGAGATTTGAGATTGGAGATTGAGATTGCAGATTGAGATTTGAGATCGAGATTGAGATTGCAGATTGAGATTTGAGATCGAGATTGAGGTTAAGATCAATATTCGAGATTTGAGATTTTAGATTGGGATCAAGATTAAGATCAAGATCGAGGGTTGGGATTAAGCTTGAGACAAAGATCGAGATTTGATATCGAGGTTGAAGTCTCGATTTCGTCGTGCTCGAGGAGGAATTTGTAAAAGTTATAAACACGAAAGTTGTAGGTCTTTGTAATCTTTTTGCAACAAGTCTAAATATGTCTTGATCCGAACAATTGTGTCATCAATTTTGTATTATGTACACATAAAATTATTTTATAACAAAATCACGTAAGGTATGAGTTATATAACGAATATTATCATTTTATTATGAAAGAATTATATTGAAGTAGTTAAATAGAAAATGAGACCATATTTCCATTTGAGATTGAAATTGAGAGTGAGATAAAAGATTTGGTTTTTTATATAGATTTTGTGATAAATATTATTTATGAATTTTCATTTTCCAATGGATCATTTTATATTTGAATTTTAAATTTTCGTTTGAATGTGTTATTGATGTGTTTTTTATACACACTATTACATATAATCCTCTAATGTCACATTTTAAATTTTTTATTTTTTTTAGGGTATTTATACCAATTTAATTACTTTATTAAATTTATTTGAAATAAATTTAATTTGAAGATTATGTATAGTCGTATTTATTATATTTGAAAGTTTTTTCAATTACATTACATTTTGAGAAAATAATAATTTGGGATCTATTTTTTAAAAATGTTTGGGATGTTTTTTCGCCCAAAACAGATATGCAAGTGTGAATATTTGATGCTTCTACGTTTTGATTTGGCGGAAACTTTTTTTGCCCAAAATTTTGCCCAAATTTTGTAAACCCCTCCAAAGCCTAAACAACTAAACCTAAATGGCTTGCGCCGCTCTCCAGATCTGAGAGTGAGAGCTTCCTCCCTCGCCCTCTCCGTTCTGGCCCTTGCTCGCCCTAACCCTCTCTAGATCTGAGAGCTCCCTCCCTCGACCTCTCCGTTCTGACCCTTGCTCGCCCTCGCCCACGCTCCCAGCGCAAAGCACCTGCCTCCTCCAACGCCATGACAGGTTCGGCTTCAACTCCTCAAGCACCTCTGCCTCCGCAAGTACTCTGGGAAAGTGATGCTCCTCAGTTGCCGGCTTCATCCTCTCCGCCTGGTAGGAGTAAGATGTTTTTGTCTCTCCATTTCAGCCCTTTTCGTTTCTCAAATCTGTATATCTTCGCTTCAGACCTCTCGATTTCGCCTTTAGGAGTTACTGGATTTTCCTCGTTTTCCTCCTTTTGAGTATTGCTTATTTAGTTTGATTTTAGTTTTTGGATCTCAAATTTGTGCACTAGGTTTTGAACCTTTTATAATTCATCATGTGTTGTCTATGAATGACTACTCTTGCAAATTTGTATCCGCTGGAGCATTAATAGGGGTTCCTGGACACCAAAACAATGATGAGACAAATAGAAATTCTAATTGGTGTTGATTTTGTTTCATGACATGTATAGAAATTCTAATCCGTGTTAGCTATGCTGCACACCTTATTGCCTTGGATTCATTTTCCCTGCAGCTGTTACCTTGAGGTGAGCTTACCTTGATGTGAGCTGCTATTTATGATATCCCTTTACCTTTCTTGGTCCACACATGGTTTTTGTAAATTTAGTTTCATCTCTTGCATAGATTGAATTTGTTCACTTGTTAATGGATATGCTTGATGCATGATTGCTGTTATCTGAGATGTTTCTATCCACTGAGGTTCAAGCCTAGAGTTACATATTATTGTATTTTGATAATGGTATTCTCTCATTTATACCCCAAGCCATTATTTCTTCTACATTCAAGTGGAATAAGTATTTTTCTGACAAAAAAAAAAGAATAGTTGTAATAATGGAATGTAATTCCATTGCTCCTGTAATCATATGAAATTCCCTTTTAATACCCAGTTTGAATGCTTAACTTATTTGATTTCTTGTTTAGCTCTTTTCTTCTTCTCTAATAGTCCCTCTGTTGCAATCTTGATGTTGCAGGATTTTACTATTAGGATTTTACTATTAGGATTAATAGAGTTTGCAAAGCATGTTGGATGGCTAAGGTATTGAACATGCTGCCACTTGATTCACTATGGCCGGCAGTACTTGCTTGTAAGTAATGCAACCAACATCTATGTTTATATATATAAAGTTGTAAGAATCAATTCGTCAATCTTTGTTTCGATTTAGCTTGCCTTTAGAAACTATTAACTTGTGCTCTCTGTTTGTAATGTATATCTATCATCCCATTAAGATGAACATTAAGTTCCTCTTCAAAAGATATAAAGATGCTAACTTTACATCTAAATATTATTATTGTTGAACTGATTGGTAAAAAAATGAAAACTACAAGATTGCGAAAGTGCTGTTTTTTTTGTTTGTGTTTACTAGTCAGATGGCTTTTGTTGGTCTGATTTAATGAACTTTCTGCATATTTTTTTAGCCTGATTTGATGGTGCTCTACCATGCTAGTTTTTTTTGCTCTAGCTTATTGAACTTTCTATTGTTTTTTTTTTGCCTGATTTACTGCTTTGCTATACCTATACCATGTTGAATTTTTTTTTAACTTTCTGCTGGTTTTTGTTCTCATTTGCCGCTATGCTATGCTGATTTTTGTTGGATGGCTATGCTGAATTTGTTTGGCTATGTCATTTTTATGGTATAATCTACTGATTTAAATAGCATATATGTATTACTGTTGCTTGAACAACCTCCATATATGTTATATGTATTACCAGTAATACATATAACATAATATTCTCTTTGCTTAAGTGACTTTTTTTCTATCATTCTCCTTGGAGGAATCAACTTGGATTGAAAGTCTAGATTAGAAGCTTGCTATACCATTTTATAGGTTAGGAATCAACTTGGATCCAAATCTTAAAATTTTATGGTCATTTTTTTCGCTTTGTTTAAATGACTTTTTTTTATTGTTCCTTTTAGGAGGAATTTGGTTCTCAATTTCCTTCACCTGAGGATGCTTGCAATGATGAGCCTCTTCAAGAAATGAGTGAAGAACTTGAGACGGAATAGTGGATAAAAGCTTCCAATGGACCTAACCATAGGAGGATTTATAGGTTAGGAGAAGAGGGTGCAACCCTTTTTCGCAATGGAATGGTGAATACTCTTCTCTCTAACATGAAGACCTCAAATGCATCACAATCATTTGAAGAGGCTCAAGTCCAACCACTTAAGAATAGATAAAGGAGATGCGATCAACTTTGTAAGACTTTATGCACCAACAACAAAATCAACAAAGATAGTTCATGCAACAATTTCTTTAACTTCAAGGAGGTCATAACAGGATGACTACTTCAAATGGTTCAAACTCCAACCCAACTCCCTATTGCTATTGTTTTATGAGCATTATCTTCTAACTAGTAGGTGCATATTTAGGAAGACAAATAAGTCTGGTGTGTCATCTATATTTGTTTTTTTTTTTTGATACAAGGCAATAATTTGGGAGTGGTTAACCGCGGTTAAACCATCGCCCAAGGGCATCCATCTGGACGAGGTCGTCGATCTCAGCAGGGACCCGCTCGAGGACAAAGGACGACAAGAAGCCGATGTGAGCTAATCTATCCGCCACCTGGTTCCCTTCCCGGAACGTATGTGAGAAGCTGATAGATTCGAAGGAGCGACAGATACCTTGGATATCCGAGACTGCCATCTCAAGCTCCCAAGGGCAACGCCAAAGACCCTTCAAGACATTGATCAGCAGGAGACAATCACCCTCCACCTCAATCCGTGAATGACCGTTGTCGACGCCACATGAAGACCAAAAAGCAGACCAAAACATTCCGCTTGCACAGCAGAGACCCCTCCAAGACTTCGGGCGCCACAAGAGATCACCGCCCCCCGATCATCTCTAATTACGAAACCTGCAGCGGCGGAGCCAGCATCATTCCTTGCTCCATCAAAATTGAGTTTGATCGAGCCCTGGGCCGGTTTTCTCCATTTAACAATTTTTGGTCTTGTCCTTTTTCTAGGTTGGTTGGACTCCCTTCTCAAGGTGGTGTCCTCTTCCTCCACTTCATATTCCTTCTCAAGGTGGTGTCATCTATATTTGTGAATGGGTAGGTATATCAGTATATGTATTCTAAAAGCCCTAACATGGTTTGTTAAGGAGCTTGAATGTATATTTTATTAATTGAATTAGCTTATATTTTATGGTTAAATTGGTTGTTGTGCTTTGTATGATAAAAAGTTTTAAATGTTGAAATTTATAATTTCTTTTATATGATGAATATAAATATAAAGAAAAGTGAGATCAAATATGTGGCTAGATTTGTGGGTAAAATAACCTCGTAATTAGCCTCGAATATAACCGTGAAATTCGAAAAAATATTGATGTATTTTTAATCAAATTTTCGAGCATGTTAACTAAATTTTCGAGGTTAAATTTAAGGGTGGTTTAACCTCGAAATTTACCACGAACAAATTCGTGGTCAAAATTCGATATTGTTTAGCCTCGAATTCTTATACCTCGAATAGTGACTCGAAATTTATTTGTTCCTAAATTTGAAGTTATAGGCTTTGAGCTAAAGGCTACGGAAAATTGCCCTCAAAGAAAAATTCGATGCTATTTCCCATCGAATAATAATTTTGAGGCTAATTTTCCGTAACCAAATTTAGCCTCGCGTTTATTGGGTCGGATTTTAATTCGAGGTTAAATCCGAGGTTGTTTTCGGGGGCAAGCTTTTTCGAAGGTATTTTCGAGGTCACTTCTGTAACTAAATTCGTGGCAATCACGCGTGTTTCTAGCAGTGTTACTTTTTAGATATAAAGGGTAAACATATACGTTTTCTAACTAATTAATTAAGATATAATGTTGAATATTTATATTCAAAATTTATATTGCTTCTCTGAAGTTGTTTTTTTGTTTCGTAAAAAGTATTCTCCGGTTGAACTTCTTAAATCACACCATTAAGGCATAATTAGAAAGACCAATGTTGACCAATCACAAGTTGGTGTAGTGGTTATGGGGCTACATCCCATGCCTCGAGGTTCGAAGTTCGAATTCCCGTGGAAACATGGAGACACTTGTGAGTGAGAGGGTCAACCCTTAATGGACCTACAGTAACCCGATCCAGATGTAGAGTGGACTTAGCCCACTTGAACTGGAAAAGATAAAAAAGAAAGACCAATGTTGTGTTTGTATGTATATATATAGGCGCGGTAAGAGCTAAAGAAAATTCGTTAGGCATCAACAAGAAAAAAAAAGCCTGTACTAAATGCACCGTAAAACTTACTATGTACTCCTACATCACAAGGGGCGCAATGTTTGTCGTATATATAGTAAGAGTTTCTCCAAAAAAAAAAAAAAGGGAAAAAAGAAAGAAAGAAGAAAAGTCGTTAGGGTAGGTATGTGATTGAGCAGCTGAGGGTCATCCATTTGTTAATACTCGTAGTTAATCCGGAGTATCAAGTTTGATACTGAATGAATATTGGAAGGAGGCCTATCCAAGCTAATTAAGCTAAGCTTCAACTATACACAAGTATTCGATTCAATTGGTCGCTATTGCTCACTGTTTCTTGCCTTCGATTTGAGGTCATAGATTTAGATCCATATATATAATTAATGCAAAGTTTTATTACGAGTTATTTTATTCTCTGTCACATGTAGAGTCTTTGTTCATATTAAGGGCTCGTTTGTTTAGATAACTAGGGAATAGAAAGGTAAAATATTAAATTTTAGACATAAAATGTATATGATCATCATTTTTTGTGAGCTTGGAGGAGATGATGAGGGGGATTATTAGCCCATCCTAGAGGTATTAGTTACCCTCCTTTAAATTAGGGAATATAAGGATAACACATTTGAATGAAAAATGGAAGAAGAAGAGGAATGATTAGAATAGTGATCAATGTATCTTAACTTAAATATGGACTACATTCATTAGGGTAATCATTATTTTTTCCTATCTAAAAACAAACGGGGGCTAAGTCTCTAATCAATCTACACTTTCTTTTTCTTCACCGCTTTAAAATATTTGAATCATGATATTCATAGAAATATCTTATCTTATATTTCTTTTCCCTTTTAAATTTTATTAGATAGAAAACAAAGTGGTCTCACCTTGTTATATATATATAGTTCATTGGTTGAAAATGGTGATATTGTGTAAAAATGAATCATTTTTTTTTTGGAAACACACCTTAATCTTACATTTATTTTAATTTTTCTTTTAGAATAAGAGTTATCATCCTCTCAATACCACTGTTAAAAATGGTTTTATATAGACATCATGTACCTAATATGAACACTCATAAGTCGATGAATCTCATTCCTCTAGTAATCCAAATCAATCACAAACTAGTACAATTCTCGCACTATAGTGCGATTTTTAATTTAAATTTTACTATTATAACAAATTAATATTATAAAATAAAATAAAATATTAATAGAGGTTAGCATAAAATAAGAAAGATATAGTTGATAAAGTAAATAAAAATTGACAAAATATTTACCATAAAAGTATCTAAGAAATATTTACGAAAATTATTTTTTGAAATTTCTTCTCATTTAAAACAATATATAAAAAATATAGATATTATAAATTACTCCCATTATTTGATCAAAAAAGAAGAAGAAGAAGAAAACAATTAATGTTTAAATTTGTTGAAAAAACTGCAATTGATGTTATGATAACACCACATCAAGAAAATAATTGTGAGCAATTTTTTTTGGTTAAAATGAGAGATGGAGCTCTCCAAAATAAATGTGAGTTGTTAATAACACGCATTTAAGTAGGCATATCATGATCGATTTAGCATAATTTAGATGTATATAATGCATGGTTTAGACTAGATTTGCATTTATACTCGTTTTGGTGGTGTGGAGTCGGAACATTTTTATTGATTAATTCAGATAGGTGCGGATCAAATCATGATTGAGGAGACTGATGGGTGAATAAAGAGTAGAGAAGGGGAAGAAAAATGATGAGCCCGAGATCGGAGTCGAAGTTCGAGAGTCTAAGCGAAGAACAAGTAATTAAGCAAAAGTTGTTCGTTCGACAAGATGAACTTGTATTGCATTTTCTGAAGGCACCGGGAGTCTATTACTATTGTGAGTATGTGTTGGAAAACTCTTTTCGAGAGATAAAACTTTTGTGTTGAAGTTGTAACAAAATTCGAAAGGAAAAAATTGCAGTGAACAGCCCAGTTCGCCTCACGACTTTGCCGTTTTCAAAAACCTTATGTTGCCTATCGAAACTCTAGAGGAGAGCTTCCATGGCTATGGAAAGCTAAACTCTTTTGTTTCATCTATGGATTGAAGCTTTGATTTGAATAAATATATTTGTGAGATTTCTATTCTTTTTCTATTTTTATGATTTGTATTATTTCTCTTGTGCTTAATTATTACAATATTATTAAATATTGTTGATTTTCTCTAACCCGTGTAGCTAGTTGAGATTGAGCCTATTCTCTTGCTATGATTTTGCAGATTACTCGTAGTGAACCTTAATCCAAAGTAGATATATTATGCTATTTTTGGAATCATAAGACTAAATTGGTTATGTATTAAATACCGACTCGTACATAGCTTGGTATTGCATATATTTTTGCTAATGTTTAGTCTTAATGCTACTATTAGGTTAAACCATGATCATGTTAGGATTACCTAATCAGTAAGAATTGCTACGTCACATATATATATATATATATATATATATATATATATATATATATATATATATATATATATATATATATATATATATATATATATATATATATATATATATATATGAGTAGTAATTTATATAAAATTAGGACATGAGCAATAATAGGATGAGAAGAGATTTTGAAGAAGAATCGATAATCAACCTACCAAACTAAAGTGGACATTTGTAGATTAAACTATTTTCTTAATTGTTAATCTCCACTAACCTATTTCTTTTCTCACTATAAATCATTTGTCATTTACTTCTTTTCTCAAATAATATTATTTAAGTAGCACTAATGCAACCTTTTAAGGTCCAACATGTTTCAACAATAAGACACCATTGTTAAAATGAACTAGGGTAGGTCTTGGACGTGCTCTACTTAGACGTCTTTTTTGCATCTGTTTTGTAAGTTGAACCTATTGTATTATGTCCCAAAGGGATTTGGGATAATTTAGGTTAAATTAGGAAAGGGAAAGGGATGGGGATGGGAGACAGATCTTAGACAGAGATGTGAAGAAGATGATTAGAGGATAGAACGAGTGTGTGTGTGTGTGTGTGTGTGTGTGTGTGTGTGTGTGTGGTTGAAGCTAAGAGAGATTATACACAGAAATTCAAGTTAAATTTAGCCTTCTTATAATCTCTCTTAGCTTGCTCAAACTTATATTGATCACTTTGCTCAAATCTGTTAACTACATTAACCTCCATTTCAGTTTGTTGCATCTTGTTCATGTTCATTATATTTGCATCAGATGGACCATTGCTACAGAAGTGGCACCCTTGGACCTCTCCAATTGAGTAGCCATCTGAAATGCCTTAAGTAATCCAGGCATTGGATCCTTAGATAGAACATTTCTACGAAGTGGCTCATACATTTCATTGAGTCCCATGAGGAACTGCATAACCTTCGACTTTTCTTCCCTCTCAATCACTTTCTTCAACATACCACAACTGCAACCACTGGTTCCACAACAAGTACAGCTAGGAATATCATCTAGCAACTATAATTCATCCCAAAACTTTTGCGGTTTTCCATAATAAGCACCTACAAACAGATTTTTTTGACGCACATTACACATATCACGACGGAGTTGATATATGAGAGGATCATTGGACTCACAAAATCTCTCCTTGATCTCATCCCAAAGTTCCTTGGCCGATTCAACATACATAAAAGTCTCGGCCACATCAGTCGTTATAGAATTTAGCAACCAACATCTCACCATTTAATCAGCACTCTCCCACTTAACAAAATCATAGCTATCCAGTCAAGGTGTCACGCAGCTACCAGTAATGAAACCTAGTTTTACTTTCGCTACTAGCGCCATCTTAATTCCTCAACTCCAACTTGTAAAATTGGAACCATTGAACATAGTAGTGACCAGTTACATTCCAGGATGGTCGGAATTCGAAAGGAATAGGGGATTGTAGTGCACATAACTCATACCTTGCGCGAAATCCCCAAATTGAAATCCTCCATTGATGCCTCCATGAATACATCTGCCTGCACCAGGTCCAGGTGGTGTGACACTCACAAAAGTGCCTCTTCAACCTCCATTAACCACATCAGTAAAACTCTGACCATGTGGAGACACAGATCCTCTACCAGCCATGAGAATTCAGAATTCAATCGAAAAACCACCAAATCAAGATTGCAGAAACCAAATTACTCGATCGAAAAAGGAAATTAGAAGCGATGGATCGTCACGTGCTCTAATACCATTTGAATAAGCTCAATCAAGGGAGAAATCACCATTAATCTCCATTAGTGGAGCTCAAGAACTCTCGTAATGTTTGTTACAAAATGTTAGACTTTAACTAACAAACTTGGCGCCTAAACTGTTACAAATACAGCTAAGGAGGAAGTTCAAGGCTTGGCTGAAAAGACCAATTTGCCCTTCCAGTTTCTCTAGCTCAACTAAGGCTGAATGTGTGTGTGTGTGTGTGTGTGTGTGTGTGTGTGTGTGTGTGTGTGTGTGTGTGTGTGTGTGTGTGTGTGTGTGTGTGTGTGTGTGTGTGTGTGTGTGTGAGATTATTCAATACTTGCATAATCTCAATTACAACTCACAATGGGTATTTATACTACTAGTCTAATACCAATACCTAACATTACTCCCTCTTACAAAAGCTTTGTCCTCAAAGCTTAAACAATTCAAAAGAACCCATACTATCTAACCATATATTCAAGGCAAGAAGACGAACAATTTTCTTGATATATGCTCCACATACATCACTGAATATACATGTACTTGAATCAATTAAGATACATGCTTCCTGAGTTCCTGGTGGCCTTCATGATGGATGGTGTCTCTGCATATAACTTGAATGCCCCAACAAAAAGTTTATGACGTGCTCCCATAGAAATATCTCCGCACTTCAGCAACTTTACCGGAAAAAAATGTGAAATTTGTCTCAACATATGGTGTACTCATATTTGATTCACCTTGAATGACTTGATTGAATAGAACACCATCCATTAAACGGATAAGGCGATAAATTGTTGTCCTTGCATATAATCCAGTAGCAACTCCACCTTGAACAAACAATTGAATCCTTGGATAAAAAACTAAAATTACCACAACCTTTAGACCACAAGTTTGTATCCAAAAATCCAGCTGCTCATGAAGAACATCTCTGCTAACTTTTCCTCTATCATAAGGCATTGCTATTCGACTTCCCTGAACAATTAAGCCATTAATTTCCTTACAAACAATAGCAAGATCCCATGTATTTTCTTCCACAATCTGGGCAAGAACTACACCCTCCCCTAACTTGAATTTCTGTGTATAAACGCGTCCCAGGTCGAACACAGTAGCCCATGAGTTTCTTATACCATCTACTACAGTTAACACTAATTCATCACTCCTTCGAATATTCCCATCAACTAGTCCAGTGAATACCATATTCCTTCTGCTAGGCATATTGACAAACACCTTATATGCATTCTCTATTTCCATTCCATTCCCTAAAACACCATCCAATCCACCCACTTCTTTTGAATATTCTTCAACAACTACAAAGGTGAGAAGGTAGGGAGTTACCTTTGAAGGCTCAAATTGAAATTGAAGGCCTTGCCTTGGAGTTTCAACCTTTAACTACAACGATGTCGAAAACTCCAAGGGAATTTTGATGTCAATTTCTTGGCCTCCTCTAATGCTTATTCCCCAAGACATTGTCGGGTCGATGCAGCCTTGCGAGCGACTAATAGGTGCACGAGGTGCATCAGCGAGTGACTCCTCCTCCGAAGACCCATACAACATTTCAAATTCTGTTGGACCCATGTTGATTTCTTCATTTTTGCATGAAATCAAGGCTTCGAGTTGTTATGTTTCTAAAAGTGGAGCTTCGTCCTCTT
Organism: Persicaria tinctoria; assembly: GCA_037127255.1. NCBI lineage: Eukaryota > Viridiplantae > Streptophyta > Magnoliopsida > Caryophyllales > Polygonaceae > Persicaria > Persicaria tinctoria. Next base: position 20,553,294 of record JBANSL010000004.1, on the reverse strand, counting down.
CTTGACAACTTTGCACGTTATCAAAATTTGAGACGCCCGGTATATGCGATCCTTGCTCATCCCTTCTAAAGTCTTCAAGAGTTTTCTGATTTGGGGCGTCGATCTTGCTTACCCCATTGTCGACCCTGACATCAAGAAACAATTCCATCTGACAACATCTATCGTAGATGTTTCTGTGATTGAAGGACTTGAAGGCCCTAATAGTCGATTCTTTCTATCGAAAATGAATTCTTGAATGATACTGCTCTCTAGGGCATAAAATCTCTATATAGTACGGTTATCACCCCGAATCTAGCAAATAATCGCTCAAACTCTTCCCATGAAATTAAGTACCTTTGGAGATGAATCTTGATGAGCAGTGTTCGTTCCTTTGAATCTGTTGGCAAATCTGTTGATTGGAAGCTAGAATCAACCAGATCCGTTGCTGATTTTTCCTTTGATCACAGATTCATCATCCTTTCCTCGATCTCCCGCCATCGTACCCTCCAATCGTCACCCGTCGCCATGGTCATTGTTCGAAGCTATTACTTTCCAATCACCAAATCGAAAATTAAAGACGAAAATCTGTGTAATTGGTTAAAAGATCGACCGCTTTGATACCAATTTGTTATGTCCCAAAGGGATTTAGGATGATTTAGGTTGAATTAAGGAAAGGGAAAGAGAAGAGGATGAGAGACAGAGCTTAGAGTTTAGACAGAGAGGTGAAGAAGATGATTAGGGGATAGAACGAAAGAGAGAGTGTGTGTTTGATTATTCAGTACTTGCATAATCACAATTACAACTCACAATGAGTATTTATACTACTAGTCTAATACCAATACCTAACATATTGCTTTCAAGAAATGATTAAAGCAAGCTGCTAGTCGTGAGATTCTCATTATAATCATTGATGGTAATAATCTTAATTATAGAGTTATCTTAAACAAGGTTTGGAGCACTCCTTGAGAAATCTTGGGTGTTACCGAGGATATTCAAAGTGTATTATCAAGTCATGATTCAAGAAGAGTAAAGTCTCTTATAACATGCATATGATATGCAAATATGTCAGTGCACCCTTCCTTTAGATACTTTGTATAATATATCAGTCGTTATAACGATTAGAGAGTGTTACTGATTAGTCAGATTCCCTAATTTTCACATATTGTAAAAAAAGGAGTCATATCATTGTGTTGAGTGAATAAAAGAACAAATAATATGAAGTAAAATTTAGTTGACAAAAATAAATTTTTTAGGCTAATTAAGGATCAATCCAACAGAAACAAGATACATACTTTCTCAATGAAAAGAATGAGTCAATATATCAACGGTCTTTCTAACATATCTTCAATGATATATTTTAATAATTCATATTGAAAAAGGATCTCTAAATTTCAATACATTTATCCTAAGAAATATATTTGAAAATGGCTATTTTTTTTTAAATATGGATACTTAACTTATCCCAACATAGTTTAAAAAAAACGAATACAACAAATTTATAAATCACTAAGTTATTTCAATACATCCTTAATTGAAAAATAAACACAAAAGTACTCGCTGGATTAAGAATCTTTCTCGATTTATTCTTTTCCATTTTAGAATAAATCGAGATTTCTATTTTAGAAAAAAAAAAAAACATCTCCTTAATTAAAATATTTTAACCAAATTTTAAATTAGATTATTAGGTTAACTTCTTCTTCCTAAGGAAATCTTTCTGCCGAATTATTAAATCTTGCAGCAAATGTACTCGCTGGATTATTATTTTTCTGGGATTTCAACAGTAATTTGATTTTCAAGTAAAAACATTGAATTTATCCATAATATCAATCATTCATTTAAACTAATTTTATTGTTAAGTCATCCACTAATCGTAACTTCTGTTATCGTCTCAACACGTTTTTCACCAATCCCTTTCGGTTGAGGTTTAAGCGGCCCCCACAAACCCTTCCACAAGTCTCGATCTGATTGGCCCACGTGTACTGTCGGTTCCTGTGGACCCATACTCCCCCCGATTCTAAATCTAATCTCCATCTCACCTGATCAAACCACCGTGTACCCGATCCAAGAACACATAAGTGTACAGCCAATCAGACCACGCCACGACGCCCTTCACACGTGTCAGATCCCCGAATGAATTTTTTTTTTAACTCTAGTCACTCCGCTGAACAGTTTACACGCTGCACTACCGCCTTCCTCATCTGCCGCCACGTGGCCCACGTCTTAACCCCGTAGCTGCCAAATCTCTCCCTTCAGTTTAAAAATCCTCCCAACGGCTCAAATGAAGAATAAGAATCTCCCAAACAGAAAGAAAAATAAAAAAAGAAAATCTTCATCTCAGTTTTTCGGATTTAGGAAACAAAACAAAAAATATTTTCTCAAATGATACGGGTTTCCGGTGAAAATGATCGCCGGCCACTGACGCTCCCCGCCGTCCGGCCATGTGACGGTGTCGCTCCGGCGACGCTTCTCTCATCGATCATCACCCTCGCCCGCGGAATAACCGACGATCGATCCCGATTCTTTGCCACTCAGCGGCGAAATGCTAGAGAATCCATTCGCCTCGTAGGACTCCTCCTATTTTTTCTCGAGGAGCTCCGCGATCAACTCCATCACCAGTACATACAAATCCCTCAAGCCGCTGTTTTATGCTTATCGGAGCTGCACTTCGCCTTCCAGAAGCTTCTCTTCCTGCTCGATGACTGCGCTCGCTCCGGAGCGCGGATATGGATCCTCATGAAATCACAACACATCGCCAGCCAGTTTCAGATTCTTATTCGATCGGTGGCCACCGCGCTCGACGTTCTTCCGCTGGATTCGTTCCGTTTCTCCATTAACGCCGAGGTCAGGGAGCTCGTCGAGCTTGTGTTACGACAGTCAAGGAAATCGAGATTTGTTGTTTACGTAGATGATCAGTGCGCGATGGAGCGGGTGATTTTGATTCTTAATCAATTTGAGAACAAATACGAGCCAGAGAGGGGGCTGATAAAGCGAGTACTTGATTTTCTCGAAATCCGGAGCTGGACCGATTGCAACCGCGAAGTTAGGTTTCTCGAGGAAGAAATCAATAGGTGCGCCAACGGAGATGTAGACGGAGATCGTGGAAGGGAGAGAGACACGCCTTTGCTCAGCAGCTTGATTGCTCTGATGTGCTATTGCAGGGCAGTAATCTTCGACGGACCCGTACTCTGTGAATTTGATCGGGAAGATGTTAGGTCTGCTGTGGAGCCGCTGGGTTGCTTGAATCCGGAGGATTTTCGTTGTCCGATCTCACTCGAGCTGATGATGGATCCCGTGACGGTCTCCACCGGACAGACCTACGACCGAGCCTCAATTCAGAAATGGTTGAAATCTGGGAATTTAAAGTGCCCAAAGACGGGGGAGAAGCTCTCTAGCAAAGAATTAGTCCCAAATTTCGCTCTGAAGAAGCTAATCCAACAGTTCTGTGCTGATAATGGAGTTTCAGCAGCCAAATTTGGCAAAGAAAATCGCGACATTTCGAGGACTGTACTCCCCGGGAGTCCACCAGCAGGTGAGATTGCGAAATTCCTTGCCGAATTTCTCACAGGCCGGCTCACCTACGGCCTCCACGAGCAGAAGAACAAGGCCGCATTCGAGGTTCGCCTCCTGACGAAATCCAACGTGTTTAACCGGAGCGTCTTGATCGAGCTTGGCATTGTCCCGCCTCTCTTGGACCTGCTCACTTCCACGGATCCGACGTCACAAGAGAATGCCATAGCAGCTCTGCTGAAGCTTTCAAAGCACTCGACCGGCCAGAAGTCGATCGTCGAAAGTGGCGGGCTACATCTGATTGTGGCAGTCCTGAGGACGGGGTCGAAAATGGAGTCTCGGCAAATAGCAGCTGCAATCATCTTCTACCTCACCTCCACCGAAAAGCACAGGAGGCTGATTGGTAGGACCAGAGGCGCAATCGCTGCGCTGATGGAGCTCGCAAGGGATGGGACAGTTTGCGGGAAGAGGAACGCCATGGCAGCACTGTTCGGGATCTTGATGTACCGGGGGAACCGAGAAAGGGTGCTTACATCCGGCATTGTGCCCTTGCTGGTAAACCTCATCAGGCCATCCGATCAGAAGAAGGAGGTCTTAACCGACGCATTGGCGATCATGGCGACATTGGCGGAGGAGGCTGAGGGGGCGATTGCGATCCTGCAAACGCAGGGGGTTGGAATCGTCACTGGGCTTCTGGTGATGAGATCAGGCAGCATTCCTCGGACAGGCAAGGAGTACTGTGTTTCGATCTTGACGGATGTTTGCGAGCATGGTGGGAGGGAGGTGGTGGGAGCTCTGGCAAAGGAGGTTGGGCTTATGCCTTCGTTGTATTCGGTTGCTACGGATGGGAGTCCGCAGGGGAGTAGGAAGGCAAGGGCGCTGATCAACTTGCTGCAGAGGTTTCGAGAGACTAGCTATTCGCAATTGGCGATGGCATCTGGAATTGGGAAGGGAGGAGGGGGAGTGGCTTCACAAGATCAAGAGGGTCGGCCGAGTTAATCAAGGTTCATGTGCTTGGAGGAGTCTTGTAAATACATATACACAAACTCAAATACAAACACAAGGTATGTAGTTTTCAAGTTATGAATTCATTCAAGAGAGGCAGCTCGAGTTTTTTTTGGAAGAGCTTGCTGGCAATGTGTTTTTTGTGGTAGGTTGATGATAGAGTGTAGATTATGTGGATGATGATCATGATGCTAGTGTTGATTCGGAAGGATGGAGTCACCAAGATAGCTAGTCTGTATTATTATAGTGTGTGATTGAATAAAATTGGAATGTATGATTTCTTTTTTATGTTCTCTCTGCATATATATAAAAGATCGTCCTTTATTTGGTTGCATGGTGCTAAAATGCTAACTCTTGCATTCATGGAGATCATAAAGATGAAAAGAAGAGAAAGAAAGATTGAGTGAGATCGAGGGGAAAAAAAAGGATTGCAAGTGCAAGCTGGAAATTGATGGAAGGATATGGTGTGGCTAGTGATTCCTAGAGTTCTCTGTGTTCGTCTTATATTTGGTTGGTCGATTTGTTTATTCCATTGGCTTGTGTTTTACAGTGTAGGATGATATGTATTTTTTTTGCATTTTATTTTACATCATTTACTTAATTAGTGTTTTTTCATTTTTTTTCATTTGCTTTTATTTGTACATTATGATTAGTCCATATATCGACTTGTCCAGTCCCACAGTTACTCTAGGCGTGTCTAGAGAATCAAATTTCTTTCCTGATTTAAAAAAAAATCTGAAATGAGAAATGAAAAATGAATTGATGCATAAAGTGAAGATCAAAACACAAAAGTTTGGTTATGAGGTTTAGATTTGCGATCCTATATCCCTAGACCCCAAATTCACTAGTTTTGAAAAAAAAAAAACGTAGAGGGCAAATGTCACCTAGGGTTACGATTTCCGTCCCATGTGAGGGAAAATAGTCGGTTCAAAGATTCACTAGATCCGAGTGAAGTGGTCGGTAGCCGCTAAGTCAGGAACCAGAGATTGAAGCTAGTGTGGTGTGCTTGGATCTACTACAAAGGAGGTAGTTGATAAGTCATTCCCTGTGGAATCGACCTCTACTCTACTACTATACTTGTTGAGTTTGAGATCATCTTTAGAGGGAATCAACTGATAACCAAGTTCACAAATTTACGGAACCACCAACACAATTAAACCAAGCAACACAAGCACACAAACAATCACAAGCAAGAACACAACGGTTTAAGTGGAAAACCATCCCTAACCCGGAGGATCAAAAACCATTGTCGCCCGCCAGAGCACCAAAATCCACTAATCAACAAAATGGGTACAAGTGTTCTTCACTTACAAATCTCACACAAGAAGATACCCCCGATTTCACTCAAATTGGCACAACACCATTTTCACCAAGATTAGGGATTCTAAACGAGAGAATAAAAGTCGACAAACACGAGTAGGCTTACCGAGAACTCGAGGTGAAAAGGACCCAGATGAGACAAGGAAGATCCACTCACTTTCTTACCACTTTTCCCCTCTTTCTCCTTTCTCTCTCCTCACTTTTGTGCTCCTACAAATTGGGATTTTTCTTTTAGCTTTCAAAGAGGAAAGCTTCAGCTCCTTGCTTGCTTCGTGCTCTCATACAGCACAAGCCAAAAGGCAAAAAATGTGCCTTTTAATTCTTCAAAGAGACAAGCCAACTGATGGCTTCATTTTGGGATGGACAATTGGGCTTGGGCCCAACAATCTCCCCCTCCAGCCCAAGGGGAAGACATCCATGCTCGTCTCGGCATCAGTTGCGGATCAGCCCCGCCATCTTGGCGCAGAACTGATGCTTGTCGGCAGTCACCACCTTGGTCAACATGTCAGCTGGATTCTTGTTCGTGTGAATCTTCTTCAAAGCCATCTCTCGGTTTCTCATCGCATCTCGAATCCAATGGTACCTCACATCAATATGCTTGGTCCGACAATGGTATGTAGCGTTCTTGCTCAAATCAAGAGCACTCTGGTTATCACAGTTCACCACATACTCTCCTTGCTTCAACCCCAACTCTCGAAGAAATCTCTTCACCCAAAGCATCTCTTTTAGAGGGAATCAACGACCAATTTTCACCCTGCCAAGTAGCCAAGTGCATGGATATATCCTTGTATAGTTGAACTCTAATCCTTTTCACCAGGATCCTCATCACTGATTTGACAATTCACAACCTTAATATTTCTTGTTTTAGCGGTAACTTCTAAACCCTTCGAGTTGAGGTCCTTAAATGTATTAGATTCCAAATCAATCACAAATAGTGCAACTTCCATAGAACGATGCTCATTTTTGTTCTTCTTCTTGATTCTCATAATGTTGTTCTGATTGCATTTGAAGAATGTGTGCAAAACTTCCGATATCCATGGATCTGACTTGAAACTCTAGCTCTTTGTATTCAAATCAAGGTGGCCGGTATAATGGAATAAAACTTTAGATATATTTTGCCAACGCTACATAGAAGAGTGCTCGGGTTTATGGCAAAGTTGGCCGGTAGACCTTTGATCTGAGGCTCCGGTGAACGTGTAATGGCCACAACCTACACGGAAGGAGTTGCGACGACCACCACGATAGTCGCCTTGATTAGAAGAGATGCAACCTCTAATGCGAGTTTGATTCATCTCAGGCCCACATTCGGTTTGCATATCATACACTCTAACCCAGCTCATCTCAGACCCAAGTCTGTGTCCAGCACATGCCCATCTCAGGCTTACCAGTGCAGCCCACATGGTTGACATATCTTCTTGAGATGGGATGATATGCCAAATATCAGGGCATCGATCCCCCTTGGCAACAACTCGTTTGGTGGACCTTTTGGGAGATGGGCTTGTGCTGGGCACAAGATTGGGCCTGAGATGGGCTGGATTGGAGTGTATGGTCTGCAGACCTAATGTGGGGCCTGAGATGGGCGAAACTCGCATCATAAAAGTGCAGCTCACATGTTTGACATATCTTCTTAAGATAGGATGATATGTCAAAAGTAAGGGGTTCGATCCCCTCGCAACAACCCGCCTAGTGGGTCTGAGATGGGCCTTCTAGGAGATAGCCTGTGCTGGTCACAGGCTTGGGCCTGAGATGGGTTGTGTTGGAGTGTATGGTCTACAGACCTAATGCAAGGCTTGAGAAGGGTGGGCCTGAGATGCATTTTTATGATGTGAGTTTGGCCCATGTAGGTGCACTTTTATGATGCGAGTTTGGCCCATCTCAAGCCCCGCAATAGGTCTGCAGACCATAAACTCCAACTCATCTCATCTCAGGCCCAAGCATGTGCCCAACACATGCCCATCTCCCAAAAGGCCCATCTCAGGCCCACCAGACGGGTTGTTGCTAGGGAGGGATCGAACCCTTGACCTTTGACATATCATCCCATCTCAGGAAGATATGTCAACCATGTGGGTTGATTGGCTGGGTTAGAGTGTATAGTCTGAAGACCTAATGCGAGGCTTGAGATGGATGGGCCTAATATGGGCCAAACTCGCATCAGCCTCCCTTGGTGTTGTCGGTTCTAAAGGAGGGAGTTCGACCTCCTCGGTTGTCTATTCCGGCGTCAGTGGATGTGTGGTTTGCTTCAAGGTTTGGAGCGGTGTTGGGAGCAAGGAGAGAGAGTTGTGTAATGTCTGGAGAGCAGCAACCTGACAGTTGGTTCTCATCTCTTACATCAACATATAATGGAGCACGGTGTTTGGGGCTGGTGTAGAGGCTAGGACTGGATGATAATGGTAGTCACCATAGCATTGCATGTAGTCTCAAGCCCAGGAAGAAGGTACATGATGAACTCAATGTCATTGACTGAATGCTTGAAGAGAGAGGGTGAGAGCCTTGGCCTTCTTGTAGTACTCTGTCACAGATTCAGCTCCCTTCTTCAAGCATACAAGTTGCAGGCATGTTTGAATCACCTCCGCATGTGAACAAGCAATGTACATAGGAGTTGTGTGCATAGTCCTAAATTTCCTTAGAACTGGTACACTTTAAGTATCACCTATCAAGGAAGTCAGGTATGGGCCATGACAACCTCAGTAAAGGATAAAGAGATGAGGGCTAGCAATAGTTGATCCTTGGATAGCCATCCATCATGTGTAGTGGGATCTTTTGGGTTGGGGACAGGATATGGTTGAGAGCCATCAATTAGGGAGAAGAGGCTTTAACCCTGAGGTAAGCTATGACTTGTCTTACCTAAATTGAAAATTTTTTGGAAGATAATTTGATTGCGTTTAGGGTGTGGAAACTATGTAGAGGGATTTTGATTTTGATTGGAAATGGCCATGTAGGCCTAAAGTTGAGATACAAGGGATACAATATGTGTGTTGTCCATGATGATAAGACGATGGCTAATTAACGTGTGTCAAAAATTTTGATACCATTTTGTATTTTGTGATATAAATTAATGTTCTCAGCTCATTGGATTCTCAAAATGATTTAAGGCCATTAGATCTTCATTTGATGGTCTAAAATTAAAGTAAAGCACTTTCTCCTTCTCTTCTCACTCGGTGTCTCTCCTAATTCTTCTTTTCACTATTGTTATTGGGTGAGTTCAAAGTTTGAATCAACATTATTGAAGTTTAGTAGCTTTTGTTTCAATTGATCTCATCTTGCCAATGAACCAAACCTACAAGCGAATAATCGAGCACCTCGATGCAATTGAAGCGACAAATTTTAACAATCAAGACCCAAACCATCTTTTGCCTATCAAATCTGGGCAATGTTGCATTGTCTCTGTCTTTTTTTTTATTTGTCATTTTCTACTGCAAGGCTATATCTGATATCTTGTGAGATTTCATTTTTTTTAGGATTTGTTCTTGGTATGGGGTAATTTCATATTTCAAAAATAGTTTGTGTAATTTCAGAGTTTTGGTTTTAAAAAAGAGTTGCAGGTTAGATTTCAAAGACCCGGTGAAAGGAAGATGATCAAAAGAGTTGCAAGTTGGATTTTAAAATGGCGGTGATAAGTTATTTGAATTCGTCTTACAAATCTCTCTTCTCTTTAGTCACCCTTTATTAGAAATCTCCTAGGTATTAGATAGATGATTATGATCAGACGCATTTAGGTCATGTTAACATGTGCATTTAGATAGCTTTAGGTATGATAAAGTGCATGAGTTAGAGTAGTTTTCATGTTTTGATTACACTACAAAAAAAAAACAATTTAGCATCGGCAAATTTCCGTGGCAAAAAGCCATTCTGGGGTGGCAAAACCCATTTAGCCACGGGAGTAGCCACGGCAAACAAGGGGTGGCCAAGTCTGGGGTGGCAAAATGATAGTAGCTACGGCAGTTAGCCGTAGCTACTAATCTAGCGACGGTTAAGCGACGGCGAAGCAACTCCGGATGAAAGGCACGGCACATTTGCCACGGTAAGTTGCCGTAGCTAAGTTGTTCATGGAAAATAAAAAAAAACCTGCTTTTTAGCCCGGATTCTTCAGACCCGGGCTAAAAAGTCCCATATTTTTTTAAAAAAAAAAAACAGTACCCGTGCAATTTACCTATTAATAAATTTGTATTAATTTATACAAATTTAAATATACATAATAATACAACTTTACATTAATTATATAAAAATTTACCTAATCGAGCCTACAAACAACAAGTGAATATCCATAGAGAAGCCAAATCAAGCCTTACACTTATAATTACATAAATTTACTCTTTCCGCCCAGGTTATCTCTGAGATCATTTTCTTCTCCAGGAAAGGCAAATCAAGCCTTAACTTATGATATTATGCAACATCAACCTACAACAATAGAAGCAAATTATACCTCTCCTGAGGCATCAAGGCTCAAGCAACACAACTTCCTCTTCAAGCTTCTGAATTTTTCTCCACATAGTTCGTTTCTTCCCCCTCCAACCTTGACAGCCTCTGCAGTGAATTGTTAATCTTATGAGTAAGCTTGAACCTATTAAAAAACAACAAAAGCAATTAACTAGTTTGCACAATCCAAGTCATTATTAACTTAAGTGGAAGCATAAGATCTTTCTTTCAATCGGTGGAGCACCATAATAATATTCACAAGTTTGGTACCCGAATTCAACAACTAATCAACCAAAAAAAATAAGCCAGATAAACTCAAGCAGACTCATTCAATTCAATTTTCGGCTACTATGATGAGGATTCAAAAAAAGGGAAAACATTTAGCAAATAAACAACTTGGCAATGAAAGAAGAAATGTAGTATAAGAAATCAGCAAATAAAGAACCAGCCAGCAGCTCTAAAAGACAGCAGTAATTCTAACTCCAAACTCACTGAAAGGATTAGATAAAAGACAGCAGTAATTCTAACTCCAAACTCACTAAAAGGATTAGAGGAGAATATCAGCTTTCATTAGCAGAAAAGAAGAAAAAAAAGGATCAAGTGGTATCAACTTCCATTAGCAAAAAAGAAACAAAAAGGATCAAAGTAAACCACCAAGCTAACTGCAACATCAACTTCCATTTTCAAGAGAATCCACAATGTCGTGAGAGTAATCATAGCTGGGATAAATACACCATTTATCTCCTGCTTTAGGATGAGGAGTAAACTGTATATAGAAAAGAGTGAAAAGAGTGATTAGCCTATCCCTCTAGGGACTGTTCATCTTTTTCTCCCTATACTCTTTTATCTCATCAAGAGTTTGAAGTTCAGAACAAATCGAAGTGAACATATTCATCAATCTAATGAAACTCAGTCAAAAGATAAAAATTTCAAGTATCTTCAAGGGAAAATTGCTGAGAACATTTTCCCAACATTTTATAATGTATCTAAACTACTAACCCGGTGCTCAACATATGCATGACCCCTCTTTATAAGCTCAACCGCAAGCTCATATAGCTGCTGGAAATAGTCACTGGTATAGGTGAACTGAAAAAGACAAGAGAAAAATTGGATGTTTTTTAGGCAAACATCATATACAGCGGGATGAAAAATAGAAGTACGGATTTTATTTTATTTAAAAAAAGGGGGCATACCTTAAATGGCTCCCCTCCCATCAATTCAATTTTCAGCTACTATGATGAGGATTTAAAAATAAGGAAAATATTCAGCAAACAACTTGGCAATGAAAGAAGAAATGTCTTCTGAAGAAATTCAGCAAATAAAGAAGCAGCCAGCAGCTCTAAAAAACAGCAGTAATTCTAACTCTAAACTTTCTAATAGCATAATTCTAACTCCAAACTGACTGAAAGGATTAGAGAAGGAGAATATCAGCTTCCATTAGCAGAAAAAGAAAGTGGAAGACATCATGCAAGCAAGCCTTCAGTTGGATGAAGTTAAGAAAAACACGCAAAGTCACATATATAATATATAAAGGTACAACCTCCATAAAAAAAAGTATACTAAGTTGTCGAGGCAATTCTTATTCTTAATAAAAATTAATCACTACAAGAAAGTAGTCTTAGAAGTATAAACTTTCCAAGAAAGACAGAAAAATTTAGATAAGAGACAAGGCAAAAAAGAGGGCTGGAAAATTCAAATCTAAAACCAAAAATGAAATTCAGAAGGCGCCTACTTTCTTCATTAACATAAAGTGGAGATAGATTTCTTAAGGTGTAAGATAGTCTGCCGAGAATTTCAAGTTTAAAACTAATATTTCATTAAGATGATATGTAACCTTAGTTGGCACGCGATAACAAAACTATATCAAGAATTTAAAAACAGCACAATGAGCATATGGAAACTTGAAAAGGGTACAGACAGTCACTAGAAGCTACTGAAGTTTGTTGAGACTTTAAAATTCATAGCATAAGAGCTAGTTTAGCTTCTCAAGTATGAAAAAGTACAAGGTGATCACTGCAATTCTGTGAAACAAACTGACCGCAAAGTGAGTTCACAAAGTGACACCATTGTGAGTGTATGAGAAGGCCTTTTCCTACTGTGGCTGTACCTAAAGAAGAAAGAAAGAATTATGTTAGATCCAGAAACACATAAACAAAGAACAACTAAAAAACATGGAATAAATTTTCCAAATAATTTCTTCTCCTTGAAATACTAAGCTAATTTGAAATTTTTATCATAAGCAAGCGTCGTTAGTTGTATTCAAAAACACACAAGAGCGTTTAGGCTTCCAGGAAAAAACTCCAATAGAAAGAGTACTGGATTTCTTGAGCTAAAGTCCTTCTGTTGAAATCTTATTGTTGAGTTAAAGTCTTTCTATACTGAATAATGGGTAAGTGTATTAAAAACACACTGGAGTTTGACAGTTTGAAGTTGGAAAGCAGACTTTCTCTATATATACTTGTATAAAAATCTGTGTCTACAGCATATTGAAATAGAAAACTACATGCTAGTATATTTTTGGGCTTATTGAATTGATAAACTATAGGCAAAACTACCGGCCATCATACATATAAATACATCCTATTGATTTAATTAAAAAAAACGCATGCTATATTGCTATTATAAAATATATTGTTTTAAGCCTCTTGAATTGAAAAACTGCAGGAGCCTATATTGAATTAAAAAACAGCATGCTATGGCAAAGGTGAGTGAAAGATTGGGCTTGTTTTTTCTCAAATGTGCTGAGCTTATGTACATCTTATGGCAAAGGAGCAAAAAGTATCATGGATAAAACGTTTGAAGATTTCCCTTGGGAAGTTAGAGTAGAGGTGGATGGCAAAGAGATTGAAGTGCCTGAGGTGTGTTTTTACTAATAATTTCAGTTTACACTACAAAGTGATAGAAGGTATATAGCTTCATGTACGACAGTTGATGCTTAAGTTTAAGCTAGAGGTGATATTTCAGCATCACATGAAGAGAACTAGAGGAGCAGTAATGGAGACACCAAGTTTAGCAGCTGATTCCATTACCTAGCAGCAATAATTAAGTGAAATCTATGGGACCAAGATATTAAATCTGATAAAGATTGGTTGATTCACAATCCATTTTCTCTCAATTAAAGCTCACATGAATAACAACACAAGGCAACAAAACCAGATAAATAAATTTTTCATTTGAAAACAAATATGCATTTCTAAGTTAACTCAGACTTTAATTCACAACCAAACCAATTTCAACTACCCCAATCAAAATGAATAACTATTGGAATCAGAAACAACTAGATCGAGTAAGGTCCAAAGAGATATACGTACCCATCTCAATGTCGATCGAAGGGGAGGTTTAGATTCAAGGTTCGAGCTCCGCAGGATCGAGAGAGGACTCCGGACAAAGGCTGCGGGGAGCGCAGGGGCATCGTCGCGGCCTCTGTGGATGGCTCTTGACCTCCTGGTTCAGCAGGGATTCACGGACAGAGAAAGGAGTACAGGCCGTCGGGGTCGGCGTCGACCTTGGGTCCCCGGCAACGAGGCGAAGGAGCGCGAGGAGGAGCGGCGTGCGTGAGCGCGAGGACTCGGGGGCGTTCAAGGAGGGAGCTGAGGAGCGGGGTTGTTCGAATCGGAGAGTGAGAGAGAGGTGGCCTCAGATCTGGCGTTGAGGGGTCGATTCAACAAACAGGGCGGCTTTAGCCTCCTACAATCCGGTGGCGGGCTGAAGGCAGAGCCATGGGAGGAAGACGGGTGCTATGGGTGCTTGGAGGGAGATCGAGAGAGCCATCAATGGCTGCGACCAATGAGAGAGGCGAGAGGGTGAGGGTTTGGAGACAGACCGGTGAAGGAAGGGTCGCGGGAGGAAGAACCCCGAATGAGGAAAGTGAAGGATGCATAGTGAGGGAGACGGAATGAGGGGAGGGGAGGAGGCGGAAGCCATTGAAGAGGGGTTTGAGAGCTCGAGGGAGCGACGACGGTAGGTGAGGAGAGAAGAAAGAGATGAGAGGGAGGGTTTGTCTGAGTGAACAAAAGGGGAGTATTTATTAGGGTTCGGGTTAGGTCTTTACACATGCGGAAAAGTTAGCTTCGGTGCACTGTTACCGTGGCTAAGTCATGAAAAACCCAATTTAATGGCCACGGTAAGCCTAACTGGGGTGGCAAAATCGACCCAATAGCCACGGCAAACTCACCCCGTTGCTAATATCTTGGCTTTTTTTTCAGATACAATGCTTGCCGTGGCTACTGCCGTGGCAAAAGGGTATAAATTGCCACGGCAAACGCTTGCCGATGCTAGCTGGGGTGGCAAAATTAATTTTTTTTTGTAGTGTTATGTTTCAATTAGATTCGGAATCTACGAGGTTTGTGCATGATTTCAGGTGATTGTAAAGAGGTGAAGCTAAGCTCGAGCCAATGCTCGAAGATTGGACGAAAATAGAAGAGCACGAGAGCCAAGGAGAGGAGCTAAACATGTAAAGGATGGGAGCTATCTAGGTTGGCGACGCTGTACAAAAATGAGTCTTTTGAAGAATGTAGTTGTCGGATCGAAGCTTACTTATAATTGTTGGAAAGAGGATTCGAAGACCTGCAACTTTTGTGTTTACGACTTTTCTAAATTCAGCCTTGAGAATAGCGAAATCGGGACTTGAAATGTGGCTACTGAATATAACTCGGTCTGGGCAACATAACTTGGTCGAGTTCTTTGGTTTTCACCCGACTTATTTAGCGTGTTCAAGCCGGATTGGGTCATCTTTTGGGCCGAGTTTAATTGATATTATTATTTTGAGAGAGGACGAAAATTAGAGATTATTAGGGTTTGTTAGGTTTTGGTTTTGATGATTCATCATCAGACATTCTTCAGACGTTGAAATTAGCTTTGAGTTTTTCTCTTCAAGCATGAAGAACTAAACTCCTTTGCTTGGGGAGATTAATCGAAGCTTCAGGTTTTCTATTTCATTGTGAGATTTATGTTCTTAATACTCATCTTTCAATATTATCAATTCTTTGCGTCGAATGTTTAGGGATTTCATTAATTTCCATTAGCCTGATCAACTGATGTTTTTTCATATAGCTAGATATAGGTAATTACTGGTTGAATTATCTACATTCTTGAGTAGAGCAAAGTATAAATCTCTGAAACTGGTTGATTTAGGGATTTGTATAAAGAATTGGTTTGCAATTGATGTAATAACTGGTTGTGCACGTCGATTGTCTTTGTTGATTTCCTTTAAGCTTCATCAATTATTGAATTGAATCTTAATAGTTTCAGGATTGTTTGATAATTAGGGTTCTCATGGTCTGGTTGTCTTGTTAACTAGATTTGAGAAGGAATTGGGTTCAAAAGACATAGTCTTTCCACAACAAAGCATTCAAGAGGAAGTTATGTATTTGGTTTCAATGACCAATGAAAGAAACATGATTGCTGAGATTGATTAACCTAAGCTATTTCTCTCATATTTATTCACTTAATCTGTTTTACTTTATTGTTTTGTTTACTTTTGCATTCTTAGTTAGTTTAAACCATCAAAATCCCCCCTCTTTGTTTCTTTAGTTCTTGTTGACACACTCTGACTTGCATACAAATCGCTGACTCTCTGTGGGATTGACTCGTACTTGCCAAACTACATTAGTTAGGTTAGTCGGATATATTTGATAGGATTAAGGCGACTAAAAATCCTCCGTCAAATTTGGCTCCGTTGCCGAGAAGTCAAGTTGTTATTTGTGTGTTTGTCTTGTATGTGCTATATACATGAGCGTCGGAAGTCTAGCACGGTTAGGTTTGGTGGAAATTTGGGATCTTATCTGCTACATGGGTCACCAGACCATGCAGGAAGTGTCCTTCGCGCTAGAACCTCAACCAATGGGTTACTTCGACACACCTTCGAAGAATCTATTGAAGGCCTCATACGAGGAGAATGAGCAATTGTGTTAGCCGATCGTTGAACTAGATGAACAAATGCACCGAATGGTCCAAGTGGGGAATGATATACTAGCATGTGAAGCGGGTGAACTACCGTCTCAACCGCTGGTTAACCCGATAGAGAGCCTCACCACAAACACCCTAGGGAGTGGCAAGGACCTGTTTGTCACACTCGAGGGAAGCTTAGAAAGTCATGACGATGAAGGTGAGATACCAAAATAAATTCATGTCACTTATCATTATATAATTGGTGAAGAATTGCAATGCGCAGTGGACAGCAGGTGAACTATCCACTCTAACATCCCTAGAAGAGATACCAGAGTGTCCATTGACGCTATCAAAGCCAACAATAAACAATTATAAATATCTCCCTAACATTCATCTTTTTACCGATAAACATGCTCTTAATTAGTAATCACCCCAAAAGCACTTCGTCAAAGGCCATCTCTTTATTACTATCCACCGAAGCTCGAGCATCATTGACTTCATCTCTTATAGCTCCATCAATGGTGTCACGTCCCCCTCCAAAGTCATTGATTAAGCTATTGTAATTGATGATTAAGCTATTTCGAGCGGATCCCAACCCAAACTCGAACGTTTCAGTTTATATGATAACCCTACAACTTTGAACATTCTTTCTTTCCCTTCTCTTCTCACAGCCTCCCAACACACAAACATCCCAAAATCCCCAAATATCACGAATTTATCCAAATCCATCTCCTTTTCTTCAAGTAAACGCATCCAAATCGAAAATCTCTTGAAGTTAAGGTACGTGTTTCACATATTCATTGTGATTTCGGTGGTTTTAGACAAAGTTTTGGATTTTTCAATGGTTTGATTTTAGGCCTTGGAATATGTTTTCAGTTTTGTGTAATTGTGATCAAAATAGTACTATATAGGTATGTATTCGATAGATTTACACATACAAAGATCAAAATGTGCATTATGAATGGTTGGGGAGAAAAGGATGAAATTGTAGAATGAAGGTAGAAGACGCAGCCGTCGTAGTGACTACATAAAGCACTAGTTGATGTGACCCGTTCGTATGTGGTTGGTGCAACCATTGCCACTTTTTATTGTTGTTGATTGTTTTTTGTTACAAATGGATAGAAGAACGACCTTACACGCATTCGCATGGCGTCAACGTGTCTTTGCTCGGTCTGGACGCGCAAATTATCAGTTGAAAGACTATTCAGGGGACGATATGATCCCTGAGCACACGGCGTCAACGACTGAGAATCCGCTCGAAGGTTCTTGCTGACATCCTAGGGCCACTAGAAGTAGGCGGCAACTACGTGTATGGCCCTGATACAGCCACTGTTGACATGTCCAGCTCTAGGAGGACCTAGTATTCTGGGATGGTTGGTGAAATCTTATTTCTGTTATTTACTGCATATGCCTATGTTAAATTACAACGATCAATATTCTTATATTTTTTGTGATTGATGTATGTGTAGATAGGGGCGAGAACCCTTGAAGCTACATGTTCTTACCACACAACTTTGCAATTGGGTGTTAGATGAGGACATTCCATGGTGTTATCATGTGTCTAGTAGTGGATTGTCACATCTCCGGATGCCCATATGCACAACAAGCGCAATGGAGGTCTTGTTGATGCATTTGTTGAGCGTTAGCATCTAGAAATGAACTTCTTTAATATGTCCTTTTGAGAGAGGAGTATCACATTCCATGACGTCTACTTCCTGTTGGGGATCAACATTATTGGAGACGCAGTCTCATCTAGCATGGACCTGAAGGTGATGTTGCGAGATCTAGTTGAGAAGTTAGAGATGAGTCAGGAGGACCTTCGTACTCACTGGGTAAGGAGGCATGGCTTCCCCTATTTATTTTTTACTAGGAACTATCAAGATGAAAATGTGTAATGGATGGCGCTTGAAGTAGATACAACATGCTTCCTCCTCTACCTACTGTGCTCTATCTTGTTCACTGACAGGACGCGAAACAGGTTGTCTCTAGCTTACCTCCCTGATGATACCCTAAAAATAGGGCTAATTAAAAACCGTATTAATTCAAACATGAGGGGATTTTATGATTCTAAAGAGATAAACAAATAGAGGGTTCTCGCTATATAAATTAAACCTCGAAATAACAAAGGATAATTTACGTTTCTTCCCAAATTGATCGCGGAGAGAAAAGAATATAATTTATATCGCATAATAATAAAACACAAAGAATAAGTGCGAAAGGGGCATCTTTTCCCCCTTTTTGTGTTCAAACAACAAATAGCAGGTGAAAGGAAGATAATCAAAAGACTTGCAAGTAGGAATTTAAAATGACGGTGATAAGTTAATTGAATTCGTCTTACAAATCTCTCTTCTCTTCCCTCACCCTTTAATTAGAAATCTCCTAGGTATTAGATAGATGATTTAGATAAAAAAAAATTGAAGAACATTGAGATTAGTTAAGTAATTACATTGGATTGGGGGGAGTTCTTCGGTTTTGTCTTTGATCAGAGGGTTGTTGGGAAACTTTGCTCTTCAAAATATTCCTTACTAGTTAAAAAAGGATGAGAAAAGATATTAACCTCATTAATTGGAAAAAAACCCAAAGAGAAAGAATAAATCAACCTAGAACTTCAGGGATAAGATGAATTGTGAATTTTGTTTATCATTTATCATTTTCCTATTGATAAAGAGGGGTTTTCGAAAATGGGTCATGTGTCCCATTTAATGGCTATTCATTTTACATCATGAGAGGTTAATCAAAGGGTCATCATTAGTTCTTCTTTGGTAAACTGTAAAAGGCGAAAAAATAGTTTGCTTTTGCTTCGTGTAGTTGGTTATCATTAGTTCTTCTTATCCCTCAATGTCAACCACACATCTCATGGGAAATATATGGATTATGTAATGTCTTGGGCCTGATTAAACTAGTTGTTCTAGACTTCACCTGCTGGTCTTGTAATTGTAGGTGTGACAGTATTAATCCAAGTTAAAAGCCGAAACTCTTTTTTGTATTCAAGTTAAATAGCCAAGGCAAATGTGTACATATAGGTGTGTACCACAATCTTCACAAGGCAAATGTAATCAAAAGCAAAATGAAAACAAGGATGGATGTTTTGGGCTGAAATGTTTCTACTTTCAAGGCTAAAAACACGGCCTT
This sequence comes from Persicaria tinctoria, assembly GCA_037127255.1. Taxonomy (NCBI): domain Eukaryota; kingdom Viridiplantae; phylum Streptophyta; class Magnoliopsida; order Caryophyllales; family Polygonaceae; genus Persicaria; species Persicaria tinctoria. The sequence goes on along the minus strand of JBANSL010000004.1, from coordinate 20,534,046 downwards.
ATATGCATGTAAAATGTATGGAAATTTGACTAGGAAAATGCATGAAAATTATATATGAAAGCGTGATTTTGAAACGCCCTACTCGAGGAGGGAGAAACCAGATTCGCCAAATGAGATTGGCCTACGCTAAGAGGGAGGAGGCGCGGACAGCAGCCATTGCTGTTGAGGTATGCCTCTCCTCTCAGTTTCAACTTTAGGGGGTTACAATCTCAGGATTTAGGGTTATCAATTTGAGATTTTTAGGGGATTATCATTGTAGGTTGTAGGATCTTCGAATTATGGTTTGTTTATTGGTTTTATGGATCAGAAGGTATCTAATTTGTGGCATGTGTTTGATTTCGAGTCCCTTCTGAATGATGGGATTTAGGGTTTGGGAATTCAGGGTTGTTGTTCAATTTGTTGTTGTTTCTATTTGCTTGCTCCTGTTGATGGCAATAAATTTGTTATCGGGATGCTTACCATTGAAAAATTTCTTCAATTGTCATTTGAGTTAGTTTTTAAGAAGGAGTTTACTCTTTGAGAATGAGTTTTACACCTTAGTCTTTGAAAAATTTGTTATTGGAGTGCTAATGGTTTGGATACATACCAACATATCAATTTCTTGTCTTACATAAACTTGATTCTTTCTTTTTAATGTATTGTTTGGGTTAAATACTTGTTTTGAAGTATTTGTGATGCGGGGCCATCCAAGATACCTGCGGACACACCTATACTTGGGGATAGACCTATGATTCGAGCTCGTGAGAATGTTGTCATCCTCAAGAGGAAGAAGAAGGCTCCACCATGGGAGAAGGTCCAAAGGTGGAAGCTTAACGTTTTTTAAGATTCGTTCAGTAGTTTGACAGCTTTTCGACGTCTCAGTAAAATGACTCGTACGGATTCAATATTAATTGGATTAGATCGTGCTATACCTTGTCGGAACGAGAACGAAGAGATATACAACTTTGATGCTGAAGGTTTTTCCAGATTCGACCTAGAGCTTGGCCGAAAATCACATTCTTTGAGTTGTCATTGTTTTTAGACGAATTTATCTTATTTTTAGTATTTCTTTTAGGTTTATTTTAATTAATTCTTTAAGTTATTATTTTAATTAATTTAGGCCGAAATTCAGTCTTGTTAGGTTAAATAGTCGGCCGACCCTTCATTGTAGAACTTCACATACAATTTTCATTGAAATTTCTCTCTTTATCTGTGAAACACAAGAGTGCAAGTCAATCGATTCGAAGCGTTGCTCATCGATTGCAAATTGGTTATAGATCTTGCTTGGTTTGCTTTGAGTTCGTCAACCTCGCGAGATCTTGGTGATCCTGGTAATCACAAGTCCCCTCCTTGTGCCTTCAAGTTGTCCGCTTGGTTGTGTAAGGTTGTAGAGGTGGCCTTTATAGTCGTTGGTATTTGGTTCCTACCCTCTTAGGAGGCCTGAGGTCTTTGCCTCGTTCACTGTTCCAAAAAACGGCCTGGGCGGCCGCCTAGACCCCGCCTAGGCGCTGGGCAGTCCTTGACCTTCGAGCCAAGGAGCATGGCGAGCTTGGCTTGGCGGAGAGCTAGCTTGGCGGGTTTCTGGGCGGGTCTGGGCGGGTCTAGGCGGGTCTGGGTGGGTCTAGGCGGTTTTGGGCGGGTCTAGGCGGGTATCGGCGGTTTAGGCAGTTTAGTTAAAAAAAGCAAATTCAAAGGTTTTAACACAAATGAATACATGGCACCCAAAACCAAGAAAGCTGTCACTCCCAAAAGACTTGGCGCCACCCCCAAGGGACGCCAGGCCACTGCTACCTCTCCGGCCCTCGTTCTATTTTAGTTCGAATCATCCATCTATCGGTCTTTATTTCATTGTTTTGTCGAGTCGTCCATTGATGCGTTTTGTTTGTTCTTATTCTGTTCTTGAGTCTTTGCTTTCGTTCTTGTCTTAGAGTCTTGATTGTCGAAGATCGGACCATCCTACGGCTAACCCCGTATCAAATTGGTATCAGAGCTTTGGTTTCCTACATCAAAGTTGTGTCTTTTGTTTCCCCAAATTACAAAAACTAGGGTTCCGACATCAACTGTTCTTGTTCTTGGTTTTTTACTTCTTGAAATTTTGAATTTGATTGCATTAACCTTTGTTTGTTTGTTTGTGATGATTGTGGTTGCAATTAGCCTAATTAAACACATATTAGCCGAGACCACATAGCCATATTGAAGCCTTCAAGCCTTGTCCAACAGTAGCCGTGTCCACAAAAGCATAAGCACGAGTGGTGTCTTGCATGTGCAGCCGACACAAGTGGTTGACAAATCTCCTATTCGGCACTTGTCATTCCAAGCCCACAAGAGGTTTCCTAACCCTAGTTGCTTTCTATCTTAGCCTATTTGTTATCTATTTTATTTCCTTATTTAATTTTAATTTTTGGTAGATTAAATTATTTTTATCTATCATAGATTATAAAAGGTCTTAGATAGATCTACTTACCTAAGATAGCCAAACCTTAATTATATATATTTCATAGGGCTACATAAATTTTATTTTTTTTTCTTTCACCATAGTTTAAATTTTCAAGAGTCCTTTTTATTTCATAGATAGTTTCTTTCATTAGTAAAAAAAAAAAAAAGTCCAAAATTGTTTAAAAAAAAATTACATTCAAGCTTTGACCTAGGAGGATAAAATTCACTAGGGGCAAAAGTAGCTTAAAAAAAAGGGATTGTTGAGATCTAGTGCAAGAACTTTCAAGGACTAATTTTGGTGAAATTCCATAGCCCTAGTGAAAATCTCAAACACATACCTCCCAAAACACAAAATTATTTTTTTTAAGCCATACCTTGCAACTAAAACGTCCTTGCTAAGGGTTTGAATCAAAAAGAGGTAAAAATCCAAGTTCTTCTCTTCTTTTCTTTATTTTCTTTTGTTCTTTTTGTGTCCAGTATTGTCGAGTGCCATTACAGTTCGTGTCGAGTGGCAATTTTCACGTGTGGAGTGCCATTCAAGTTCTGGTCGAGTGTCATTTGTTCTGGTCGAGTGCCGCTCCAATGCTGCTCGAGTGTCAGCTCCTGTCGAATACGACAACCTTTTATCGAGTGTTCTTGCTATTGTTCAGTCCCTTGTTGCTTGTTTCTTTGTTCTTTCTCTTGATTACTTTCTTTTGATTGCTAAGTCTTTGCTTGAGTGTTGATTTGCCCAAAGCGGATTGCCCCAACAAGCTTGTCATACCAATTCGAGAGACGAGTGTGAGAGAAACACATTGTGAGTTGTTTTATTTGCTAATCTTGACATAGTTCCGTGTTTGTTTTATTTGCGATGTCTTGGTAGGTTAACAACCCGAACAATGCCAACAATGGCAACGATGCCAACAATTCCGAAGTAACTATATCCGTCGCGGTGTTCAATAACAAAATGAACACTCTCAACGCCACCTTGGCGGCAATGATGGATAAGTTAACGACATTGGAAGCTAGACCGACGGGTTCTAATAACCTTGGTGGTCAAGGTAATCATAGGCGTGAGTGCGTGACGATCAGCCTAATGATGAAAGGGAAGTCTGAAATCATAACCCTCCTCCTAACCCTAATTTGAATAATCCCTTATTTGAAGAGAACAACTCTCCACGAGGGGAGAGAAATGGTAGAAATAACGGATTTGCTAATGCGCATGGGCATGGACGGGGAAGAGGTAGAGGTCGTGGCTTCCAGGAAGAGTTCTACTACTCGGACCGTGACGATGACTTCCAAGAGGAGGACTATTGGGATCAACGCTAGAGGCGGAATGACAAAGGAGGACGTTACCAATATCGTGAGCCTAGAGATCCTGATCAGGACGACATAGGTAAGGTTAAGGTAAAAATTCCTTCCTTTGATGGTAAGACATATCCAGATGCATATATAGACTGGGAAACTAAAATGGAACAAATCTGGATCTGTCACAATTTTTCTGAACCTAAGAAAGTTCAATTGGCTTCTTTAGAATTTCAAGGATTTGCTCTTATTTGGTGGGATAATGTGATTAAGGAAAGAAGAAGAGCCCTTGATGCGCCTATCGCGTCTTGGAACCAATTGAAAGCTTTGATGAGAAATAGGTTTGTCCCTCACCATTATGCTAGAGAGCTTAGACAACGCCTAGAAAACCTTTACCAAGGTAATAAATCTGTTGAGGAAACCTTTAATCTTATGCAAGAAACCATGGCTAGAGCTAATGTTGTTGAACCTTATGAGGATACAAATGCTAGGTTTCTTCGTATTTTGCATCTCGCCTTAGCTCATGATATAGATTGTTTTCCTTACTCTACTCCTACTGAATTATTGCATTTAGCTATTAAAGTTGAATGTGGAGCTAGATACAGGAACCAAGGCGGAAGGATGACGAGTGGACAACCCCAACCTTAGCGCCAAAACTAGCCACAACAATCCCAAGGGCGGTCTGACGGTGGTTACACCTCTCGGCCGAACCAAGCCCCAGGGAGAGGAGATGGCCGAACCAACCCTACAACTTGTGACAAGGGTAAGGCGCCTTGGACTGGCTGAGATTCATCCGGGACATCTACTGGTCCCAAAGGGAGTAATCCTAACCCCTCTACTACTAGATCTAGGGACATTGTGTGCTTTAAATGTCAGGGTAGAGGTCATACTATGAAGTATGAAGGATTGTCCCAATAAGAAAACTCTCATGATTAATCACTTGGGTGAATATGTGTCTGATAATTCTTGTGATGAAAATGACGAGCATGCTAATGATAATGATCAAAACATTAATCTGCTTACTTATGATGAAGATGATGATGGCATTGATTATGAACATGGAGAATCACTGATTGTTAGGAGAGTCTTAAGTGTTGTTCCTGCACTATGTGAAGACAATCAACGTGAGAATATGTTTCATACTAGATGCTTAGTTAAGGGTAAGGTGGTTAATGTGATCATTGATGGGGAAAGTTGTTGTAACTTAGCTAGTCAGGAAATGATTGATAAATTGCAACTTCCTACTATTCAGCATCCTAGGCCTTATAGATTGCATTGGATGAATGTCTGCGGTAATTTGAAAGTGAATAGGCAAGTGAAAGTGCATATCAAACTAGGACATTATGAAGATGATGTGCTATGTGATATTGTACCTATGCAAGCCTGTCATATTTTATTAGGACGTCCTTGGAAATTTGATCTTAAGGTCTTGCATGATGGCTTTACTAACATGTACTCCTTTACTTTTCAGGGCAAAAATGTAGTTCTCAAGCCTATGACGCCAACCGAGGTGGCTGATGAGATTGAGAAGCGGAAGGTAAGTAAAGGTGAGTTAGATAAGGAGGCTCAGTCGAGCCATGTGTCTACCCCTTCTCGGCCTAAGGGTGTCTTTTTGGCTTCCAATAGTACATTTTTAGACAAGTTTGCGGATGGGGAAACAACCCTCATACTCCTATGCAAAGGGTTGAATATGTTGAGTGAGGAGCTTAGAGCTACCCTCCCTCCTCGCATCATATCTCTTATTGAAGAGTATAAGGATGTTTTCCCTAAGGACATACCAGCAGGTCTACCCCCTGTTAGAGGAATTGAGCATCAAATCGATCTCATCCCAGGGGTTGCATTGCCTAATAGGCCTGCTTATAGAATGAATCTCACTGAAACCCAAGAGGTTCAATCCCAAGTTCAGGAACTGTTGGACAAGGGATACATTAGGGAAAGTTTGAGTTCATGTGTTATGCCTGTGTTGTTAGTGCCTACGAAAGATGGACACTTAGAGATAAATGAACAAGCTAATGTGCATCTTCAATTAGAAATGCAATATGAATTGTGCACTAATCAAGTTTCTTTTCTTGGTTTTGTAGAAAGCTCTAATGGTCTCCAAGATGGCGACGCCAATATCAAAACCATCCAGACGTGGTCAACCCCTACTACAATCGGCCTTGTGAGGAGTTTCCATGGGCATGAGGTCTTTGATCCAGGAGCTCGTGTGGATGCTTTTGCGGAATCTTATGCGACCTTGGATTTGAGGTCGAATCCTTTTCAAGAAATGAGGAATGATGTGGGGCCATCAAAGACACCTGCGGACACACCTATACTTGATGATGTACCTATGATTCGAGCTCGTGAGAATGTTGTCATCCTCAAGAGGAAGAAGAAGGCTCTACCATGGGAGAAGGTCCAAAGGTGGAAGTTTGACGTTTTTTAAGATTCGTTCAGTAGTTTGACAGCTTTTCGACGTCTCAGTAAAATGAGTCGTACGGATTCAATATTAATCGGATTAGATCGTGTTATACCTTGTCGGAACGAGGACGAAGAGATCTACAACTTTGATGTTGAAGGTTTTTCCAGATTCGACTTAGAGCTTGGCCGAAAATCACATTCTTTGAGCTGTCACTGTTTTTAGACGAATTTATCTTACTTTTAGTATTTCTTTTAGGTTTATTTTAATTAATTCTTTAAGTTATTATTTTAATTAATTTAGGCCGAAATTCAGTCTTGTTAGGTTAAATAGTCGGCCGACCCTTCATTGTAGAACTTCACATACAATTTTCATTGAAATTTCTCTTTTTTTTTGTGACACAAGAGTGCAAGTCAATCGATTCGAAGCGTTGCTCATCGATTGCAAATTGGTTATAGATCTTGCTTGGTTTGCTTTGAGTTCGTCAACCTCGCGAGAGCTTGGTGATCCTGGTAATCACAAGTCCCCTCCTTGTGCCTCCAAGTTGTCCGCTTGGTTGTGTAAGGTTGTAGAGGCGGGCTTTATAGTCGTTGGTATTTGGTTCCTACCCTCTTAGGAGGTCTGGGGTCTTTGCCTCGTTTTATTTTTGTTCGAATCACCCATCTATCGGTCTTTATTTCATTGTTTTGTCGAGTCGTCCATTGCTGCGTTTTGTTTGTTCTTGTTCTGTTCTTGAGTCTTTGCTTCCGTTCTTGTCTTTGAGTCTTGATTTTCGAAGATCGGGCCATCCTACGGCTAACCCCGTATCAATTTGCCATGGTTGGTGCTGCAAAAGTAACTGCCACTTTTTTATGCAAGTGCATGTGAGCATGAAGGTGAGCATTTAGAGAAGTTGAAGGTTGATAAACTTGGTAGAAACTTTCGCTGGCCTATTAACTGATTTTAGCATGACATTTTGATTTATAAATTGAAATCAATTTTTTGAGAGGTTTTAAGTCTATAATTAACTCGCTCATACACAAATATGCGAGTTCAAATCTTGTACAAACTATCTATGGTTCTGTATAGTTATCATTTTGTTTAGCTTTTGGTCTTTTGTGACCAATTGAAATAGAATTTCGATAAAAAAAAATCATAAAGATTGAAATTACATAATATGAAATTATATGATTAAGAAACATAATAGAAGTTGAATTCATAACCATAGAAGACAACAATGGTTGAACAGAAGTTGTAAATATTAAGAAATTATTAAACAAGTGTTGTAAAATTAAGAATAGAAGTTGTAAAAATTGAGCTGATGTAAAATATTGTAGGAAGCTGCAAAAAATAAATTGTGAACTCTAAGTTGGATATTTAAGAATACAAAGATATTGAAATCTTCGGCTGTAAAAATTCTGCCTACTGTAAACAAATCACCAGCTGTAAATACAAAATTTTAAAGCTGTAAATTACAGAAATTTGAAGTTGTAAAACATCGAAATTTTAAGATGTAAAATATAAAAATTTAAGTAGTGTAGCAACACTATTTTACTGAATTTTAATGTAAATACATAAATTGTACTGAACTTTGTTTGATTGTTTTGAACCTTATTTTACTGAAATTTTAAGTTGTAAAATACAGAAATTTTATTCAACTTTTACTGAATTGTGAAACTTGTTTTTTACCCTTAATTTACACATGACAACAACAAAAAAGAGCACGTTTAAATACACACAATGGCGGTTATACAATGACATCAAAATGCATACCAAATAGCAGTTGTGCACTTCTTATTTTACATATGACAATAACACTCCTTTCATTTACTTCAATTTAAACATGTTGCTTACAACTTAAGAAAAATTCTTCAATGGCCTTTTGATCTCATGAAAGCAGCTAATTTCTTGTCAAGAACTAATTCATACATGAAATGCCCTTTTACTCTTTGCCTGACATGGCAAATGATGTGCTTGAGCAATCAAAAATCGACTTAAGCCGTGTAAGAATCATATAACATGTTGTCTAGTTGTCGACTATCTTGCTTTATAATGCTTGTGTTTCTTCTTATGTTCATTTATGATGATAAGTGATAACCCTGACCCTTGAAAATTTTTGGGTATGTTTGAAAATATACAACGTTGCCATTGCTGCAAGCTTCTTGCAAGGTCACTATTTAAGTGAACGAATTTCTAATACCTAACATTATGCACTTTGAGTCACAATTTTATGTAGTCTGTGGGATTTGAACCCACGTCTTTATACATAAGTACATTGCTCTACCATTTGATCCAAAAGGCTTAGAATTTCAAATACTTAAGCATATTAAAAGCAAGCGCAATAGTGAATTATATTATTAAAATATTGTTATTCAGTGTAGTTCTATTTCACCGGCGTTGTTGTAACACCTATAGTTTTGTTATATTGATGTTGCTTTGACTTTGATGTTCCCAAATGACCCTCTCTTTTATTGTGATGCACTTTATAGAGTAAATTGTCTCCACCCTATAATGCTTTTATTTTGGTTTCTTATAGCTTTTGCATTATGGGGTAGCTATATAAGGACGGGAACTTAAGATCATGTCTGCTGGAGAGAACATATGATGGAGATGTTCAAATTTTATATGTATGTTTGCAATTTCTATTATTGGGTTGGGCACCGTTACTAATGAAAGCTTCATGAGTGGGCAACAACCAATTAACATAGCAGATCTGCGAACATCAAGTGATGGAAAAGAAGATCAATGCTCTTACTATTATAAGCACTAAGCTTAACAATCCAAATTTTATTCAATGCAACAAAAAAACCCTAGCTAAAACGAACTAACTTTGCCAGATCATAGTTAAAAGTAAATTGTGAATGAACGAGTACCTCATAATAGAAATTTAATGAGGACAATCCTTTGCCAATGGTCAACCACCCAGGACGTATATTGTGATCTTCCCCAAAAAGCTCAATTCTTCAACACCCAGGGGAAAAATGATCAATAATTCGGTAAATTTCATTAGGCTTCGCTGTTGAATCTGAAAGAAGAGAGAAAAAATTATAAAAGTGCAAAATCTCCTAAGGACTTGAACAAGCAATTGAAGTTGTAGAACAATGTTACCCCCAATCCCCTAAATCCCCAAACCCTAGATTAATTGAGAAACAATTACCTCTACTTGTCACGGAGTTGGCTTCACCGATGTCAGCCTCTTCGGCGTTGGCCAGCCGCTTCCTCGCCTCTCTCTCTCTCTCTCTCTCTCTCTCTCTCTCTCTCTCACCAGTACCTCTTCACTCTTCGGGCATGCGTGGAGGCATTCACTCTTCGCTCACCAATTAGAGCTGGAAAAACCCAACCTGAACCCGAAAACCTGACCCGGAACCGAATGTTCTGAACACCAACCCAACCCAATTTGGACCCGAAATCCGAATAACCGATAACCGAAACTCACCCAAATTCGAATGAACCGAACCCAATTCAAGCGAAACCCATTAAGACCCGAACCCGTATTAACCGAAACCCGAAATAACCCGAACTTTAAAATACATTCTAGTAAGTTTTTTTAAAATGAATATTGAAATAATGAAAACTTGAGACAATCCAAACCCGAAATAACTGAAACTCGAGACAACCGAAACTTGAAATAACCGAAACCCGAGACAATCGAAACCCGAATAACCGAAACCCGAACCCGACCCAACCGAATAACCAAATTATTAGACATTAACCGAAACCGAATGACCCAAAACCCGACTAACTGAACCCGAACCGGACCTGACCCGTCCGAGTGCCACCTCTATCACCAATGGAGATAAGCTATTTTAATTTTTATTTCCTTTCATTTTGTTTTATTTTTAATGAAAATGCTAACAAACTAGATGGAGGGGTGTTTGGCAAAAAAAAAAAAAAAAAAAAAGCAAATTAGGGGCATTTAACGAGTTATTCAAAAGTTTCGTACACCTGTCGAATTTGGCCTTACCTTGAGGGCACCGGCCTAAAAATTCCGAAAAAAAAAAAGCAACGGGGCCGGGATACAATCGTAATTAAGCAGAAAATACTTGGGGCTTTTGGGAACCGGGGACGAAATAAAGTGCCCTATTTCATTTCCTCTCTGGGTTGACGCCTTTGCCCATCTCGTTTGATCGCGTCCATTCACAGCTGCTTCTCATCTCTCTCGCTCCTCGTCCTCGTCCTCTCTCACTACAGGTGAATTTTCCTGATTCCAGATCGATCTTCCTCCTCTCCCTCTGGATCTTAATTTTTTTTCTATTGTAAGTTGTTACGTGTACTTGAATTTTGATTTTGATGATGTTGATCCTATTCGTTCTCGAAACTCGATATCTTTTTCCGCGGATTTAGCCTAGTTTTCTCCAGCTCTTTCAGTTGTTTGATCTGAAGGTTCGTTTGTCCGATCTCAAATCCCCCGATTTTTTTAGTTCCCTAGAGGTTTAAAGTGTGTTTGTTCACCTCGATCCACTGTCCTTGAGATCGAAACTCTACAGATCTGCTGGTGTATGTGAATTTTGGCTAATTATTTGTTAATTTCTAGTGCGTTTTTAAACGAATCTTAATTCCGGTTCTTGTTCAACCTGTCAATCCGTTGAATCTGCTCATATTAGCACAAGCGCTGAACATATAAATCTTCGATTGAAATTCTTGGCATGTATGTTTAAAATTGTTGTGTTATGTAGTAGGGGATAATGGGGCTCTCGTTCACGAAGCTGTTCAGCCGCCTTTTTGCCAAGAAGGAAATGCGAATTTTGATGGTCGGTCTCGATGCTGCTGGTAAGACCACCATTTTGTACAAGCTCAAGCTTGGTGAGATCGTCACAACTATCCCTACCATTGGTAAGTTATCTTGTTATTTAACCTAATTTGTTATTTACTATTCTCATCAGGTGCTTGTTATGTGTAGTTGCTCCACAAATGGGCACTGCTTAATTAATTAGTGTTGGCTGACTGCATGGTCATCTTGTGCGGAAATACCTTGACTTTCGTCTTTAAATCCTGTTTCCACCTGTATTATCCATGAAACTTTGGCCTCCACACTGGTTTCCCAATTTTATATATTCCCATCTTCTTGTATCGCCTCACTCGTTTTCTCTGGGTTGCCAAAGTAATGGAGTACTGATTTGTTGCCTTCATTGCTTCAGTTACCTGATTCTAATTCATTGGGCCGATTGATTTTGACTTAATGTTCTCTTGTAGGATTCAATGTCGAAACTGTCGAATACAAGAACATCAGCTTCACTGTGTGGGATGTTGGGGGTCAAGATAAGGTGAGCAATAGATCATGAAAAATATCTGGCAATTGAGTTTATTGTGATCTGATAATCTTGTTGCTGCTATGACCCCTAACTGCTTCTCTAGGGAGCAACGAAGCAATATCAACTCATTTAATCCCACTGATTTAACAAGAAGTGAAAAAAACAAGAAAGGGATATGAACTGTGAAGTTACCATTTTGGTTCAAATGAAAAGGAACTCTTCAGTGTAAGAATTGATCTTCCTTTTGCAGATCCGTCCGTTGTGGAGGCACTACTTCCAAAACACCCAGGGTCTTATCTTTGTGGTTGATAGTAATGATAGAGACCGTGTTGTTGAGGCAAGGGATGAGCTGCACAGGATGCTAAATGAGGTATGTCAATGCTGTTCTCACTGTGTTTCCTTCAATTAGATCTTTTTGTAGATACCCCTGGATTTTAGCATTTAACTTGTACAAACCTTGTCTATTCTGGAACTGATTTTGGCTTATACTATAATATGTTCTCCCTTTCAGCGTTACATTTGATTAAGGTCAATCTAGAGTCGTGACAAAAAGTTTTGGTTAAATGCACTAATGCAGGATGAGTTGCGAGATGCTGTATTGCTTGTGTTTGCCAACAAGCAGGATCTTCCAAATGCTATGAATGCAGCTGAGATTACCGACAAACTTGGCCTGCACTCTCTCCGACAGCGCCATTGGTGAGCATAATCCTCTGTTGATATTTGTTTCTACTCTGATGGTCAACAATTGATGTTACAATCTCCTCTTATTGTGTTATAATTTTCAGGTATATTCAGAGCACCTGTGCAACCTCTGGAGAGGGACTGTATGAGGGACTTGATTGGCTATCCAACAACATCGCTAACAAGGCAAGTGTTGGGGCACAATACAACTGTACAAGTATTATTGATTTTGTGTTCGTTTCCAGATTCAAAAACTGAATCAATGATTCAGCATGTGAAAACGTCGTCTGGGTTTTTATTTTGTTTTAATTGTTTGTTTTTTTGGGGGGGGGGGGGCATTATTCTCGAATTTATTTCTACTCACTCCTAACCTTTCCTTTCGCAGTTTGGTTAGCCGTCGCATTTGTTGAGTGCATTTATCCGTCTCTGATTTGTGTCTTGGCTTTATCCTTGGTCTTGCAGGCTTAAAAAGAGTCCAATATCTTTGTGGACTTGGAAGTCCTGGATGCAGGGGTCAGAATTATCTAGTTATTTCTCTTCAATCTTCCAGTAAACCATCTTCCTTTTGTGGGTTTGTTAACTGCTGTTGAGGAGGCTTTGGATTTCTTTTATGGATAAGCTTGTGTTGCAGTTTGAGGCATGTACTAATGGATGCTATGTGCTTTTATCTTGCGTACTGGAATTTGAACAAGATTCAGTTGTAACTGGAGTTGCGGTTTTATGGATGACTGAGTTGTTGAATATTTACTTGTTTAGGCAAATGCAGGTATCTGCCATGTATCACACATCTTTATACCTTGATTGTACTGAGTTGCTTCTTTGATTACACACCCTTTTTTCGTTGTAACAAATGACTACCTTGTGTGTGCAAACAACAGCTCGCATTCAAGAGAACTTTTTTCCAACATAACCAAGTACTCACCAGAACAAATGACTACCTTATCTATGCAATCAAACAGCTTGCAACACGCAAAAGATACTTTTAATAGATATACTACAAGTCAACAACAGCTAAATGAAACAAATAACATGGAAAGCATGAATGAACACACAATTAGAATGAATAGTTAGTTTGCTCACGCGCTGCGAGATTATGAAAACAACGATGTTCCTAGAATCCTCACACTGCAAACAATGAACCGAAACCAAAGAACTGGCCAAGGCCTCACTAGAACTGAAACATGACTGAATTGATCAAAATTCAAAAGCAAGCAGTTGTCCAATAAAACAGAAAAAACTTCACTACCGTAGTCACAATTCAGGCAGGAACCACTCACAGCAGCAAACCAGACTCTCACCTCTTAACCAACTATTTTCACACCTTTTTGCTTCTTCACTAAATCGGCTCTACCCTCCATCTTCACAGGAGGGGCAGAATGAATCAGCTTTCCATCTCGACACACATGACTCAGATTTACCTTCTTGTTGCTCTCATTTGTCAAACACTTTATTGGAACTTCCTCAGCTTCACTACTCAGTGAATAGCTCTCCAGACTAGGATTTTGTGCTTCATCCTCGCCTTCACTACCCTCAGCTGATTCTGCATCATTTTCCTCACTATCATTCTCCACTTCCCCGTCTTCCTCATGCTGCTTATCAACTGATTCTTCCCTCCTGTCCACCTTCCCAGAGACGCTCCTCATAGGCAGTTCTCCATCCTCATGAATGTCGTGGAAGCGGGAAGCATTCCCATCTTCTTGACACCAAACCCGTTTCTCAGCATGCGACTGTGGCTTGTGTTTCCCTGTTATATGCCCCATTCGACACCGATCAGTATAATTCTTGCTGCCCCTACCATCAATGCCATCGTCAGAGTCTGCTGAATCCTCCTCTTCTCCAAAAACCTTAGAAATGTGCTGAATTCTTTCAACTCTTTCTCTCAAGTTCTCAATCAATCTTTTCTCATCACTATCCGAATTGCTGGGTTTTGATGCCTTAGCCCTATGGTAAGCCCCTGAACTTTCTCTCCCAGCACATGAAACCCTAGATTTGCCATCATTCCTCGCCATTTTTATGTGCTTCACCGTCTTCAATGTAACTTGGTTTCTTTTCGCACAAATCTCATCAACTAGTCCCAAAAATTGAGCAATCTCTCTTCTGATCGAGCTTTTACTGTCTCTTACCATTTGATCACCACTCTACAAATTAAAACAGCGCAGACGAAACAAACAAATATACAGTCAAACAACCCTCCAAGTACAACAGATGAAACAAACATCAATCTACCATGAGCTGATGTAAAAAGTGTACGAGATCTCCTATAGAATAAGAAGTGAAATGTTTACCTCAATTGCATCCAGCCGACGGATCAAATTTAGGGCTTCATGAGAAAGAGAGAAAAAATCGAGCCGTTTCTGAAGAGAAAGAGATGATTTGAGAACACTGAGAGCGGATTTAATGGAGGCGAGCTCCTTAAGTTCACGGAGAGCCCTTGATCTACGGGCCAGATGAACTCTGAAATGGATTTGGATCGTTCGAGCGGCCACATGACGGAGTGAGAAAGCTGTAGCTAAAGACGAAGAGGTAGAGAATCGATTAATGGAGGATTCTAGAACATCGATCCGTTGGAGGAGACCGGATAGAACTGAGTGTTGGTCGTGAAATTGATCCTCAAATGGCTGGCGCGATGGATGGGGCTGCTCCTGCTTCTGCTTCGGGTGGTTCTGAGTTTGCTGCTGCCAAAAATAAGGATGAAGATCAAAGCGATTAGTTGCAAAGGCGGCGGCGGAAAAGGCGGGACTAGGTGCGGAGGAGTGGATGTGGGCGGTTGGGGGGTTTTGGAGGAGCTGAGAGACAATTGATTGAAGTAGAAATGGATCGATGACAGGAGGAGGGGGAGGAGGAGGCGTGGTGCAGCGGCGAGAGCAGCAACAGGCGGGAGATTGGTGATTGTGGTGGTGGGAACAGGCCATCGGAGAATGAATCCGGACGGTGGCGGGTGGGTGGTCGGAGAGGATGAAAGGGTTTTCAGATTGAGAAAAGGGTCAAACACAAGTTTGCTGGCATTTGTACTGGGAAAAGAAAGGGAAGGAAAAGATTTTATTTTATTTTATTTTTATTAGGAAAAAATTCGGGTGGCCTGGACGGCTGGACCTATTCGACAACATTCGGGTGGCCTGGACGGCTGGACCCTGGACCTATCCGGTAGCATTCTTCTGGATGAGGTTATTTTTATTAGAAGAACTATTGGATTTTTAATATCGACTCCTCGGCCAGAATGGCTAAGGTCTGCAACCTTATCCGTCATTCTATTGCTCAAACGAGGAACATGAAAGAAATCTACTTCTTTCACAGTCGATAACAGGACTTGACCATCCGAAAGGATTAGTTCAATATCCCAGGGACAGTTAGATTTCCTGTTTAATTGGTCAATGATTATCTTACAATCACCTTTAATTTGGATCCTTTCAATATTGAGTTGCCGTACTTGTTGGATCCCCGTTTTGAGAGCTAGAGCTTGGAGGGTGCGACCGAGGAGGCTGAATCACCTCCTCAAAGTCAGCCTCAACTGCAGACGTTTTATTCCAGTTATCTATATGAGATTTGATCAGTTGTAAGACTTTATCTTTTTGCGGGAGTGCAGCCTACTGAAACAAATGTTGATTCTCAACATATCATGTCGAACACCAAGCAAATGCGAGATTGGTCAGGGCAGAAGGATTTAGGCTCTTCCCAAGAGCAGATAGAATGGGCTTAATACCCCTGGACTGGGCAATCAAACAAGCAATAATTGATTGGTCTTGGGACGGAAGCTGGTGGATTTCTTGGATGAAGGAACATTTCAGAAACAAATGGACCTCATCCTCCGGTGCCGTATTACACAGAGAGCAGATGGAAGGGACTGGCGTACCCCTATTGGACAACCTAGTAGCGGTGGGGAGGCCATCCTGCGCTATTTTCCAAAGAAAGCTTTAACTTTCGGGGGGATATTAATCTTCCAAATCCAGGCATTACTTTCCGGGGGTGATGTTGACTGAGTTGTTAACAATCTATATGCACTAGAAGTAGTAAACCACCCTTCTCTATCCAGCCACCAGTAAAGACGGTCTTGCATACTCGAGGAAGGAAGAGGGATGTCTAAGATCCCATGCACTATATCATTAGGTAGAACCCCTTGTAGTTTCTCTTTCCACCACTTGTCCCCCCAAATATAGTCACTAACAGTCTCATCATGATTGTAATCTTGAGGGCATTCTTCCCTAGCCAGTAGAGAAGATGTTGTGATCTAGTTATATGTCCAGAATTTAATTGGTCGCCCATTTCCTACAGACCAAATAAGGCCAGATTTAATTTTATCAATTAAAGCAAACAACTTGTACCACTGCCACGAGCTGGTCCCCGTGTTTTTGTAGTCAAAAATACTGATGGAGCGCAGGTATTTATGTCTAATCAACGACACCCATACATTACTAGGCTCGGCCAGAATTTTCCACAGAAGCTTCATCTGGAGAGAAACATTCATGTCGATAGATTTTCGAATTCTCAGTCCCCGAAACTGCTTCGGTTTGCAGATACTATCCCAGCTAATCAGTGGTCGGTACCGAAGGTCCTTATTCCAAATGAAAGAACGGTTTATCTGGTCGAGTTCTTTGTGCATAGCAGCGGGGAGCATGAAATTCTGCATAACATGAAGCGGCTTAGCAGAAAGGTTGGAGTTGATTAGCGTAGCACGACCTTGTTGGGAGAGGGCATTAGCCATCCACTTTGTCAATTGTGGTTTAGATTTATAGATGATATATTCGAACGTACTTTTGGTAACTGTTCCATTGATAATGGGACAACCTAAATAATTTTCTATTGAATTGTCATTTGAAATATTGAGGCAGCTACACAGCTCAAGGATCCTATGATTCGGAATACCTTTCGTCGCTTGGAAACTAGATTTATGGTAATTGACCTTCTGGCCCGACACTTTGTAGTATGAATCAACGACCGTCTTCACTTTGCGCCCTGCATCCAAGTTTCCTTTCGAGAAGATGATGAAATCGTCAGCAAAAGAAAGGAACGGAATACGAGGATCTTTATGTCCAATCGGGAAACCAATGTGTGTTTTGTCTAGGCTAGCTTCAGCAGCCAGTTTCTGAGCCAGAATCTCAGCACCTAATACCAATCGGGAAACCAATGTGTGTTTTGTCTAGAAATGGGGATATCGGATCTCCCTGGCAGAGACCCCTCGAGGGAAAAACAGATCTGTAGGACCATTGTTGACTAATACCGAGAAGGAAACCGACGTGATACATTCCATAACCCATAAAATAAACGTATCGTGGAATCCAAACCTCTCAAGCACCTTTTTAATGAAATTCCAGTCGACTCTATCATATGCTTTTTCCATATCTAATTTTATTGCCAGCCATCCTTCTCCGCCCCTCCTATTTTTGTAGGAGTGGAAGATTTCATGAGCTATCAGGACATTATCTTGAATAGCCGTGTCTGATACGAAGGCACCCTGCAGAGGATGTATTAGTTTACCAACAACTTTTTTCATTCTATCTGTCAAGATTTTGGATATAATTTTGTAGACAATTGAACATAAGCTGATAGGGCGGTAGTGACTAGTGGTCGTAGGATCGTCTCTTTTTGGGAGAAGGGAGATAAAGGTATGGTTTATTTGTCTAAGCATTTTTCCGGAGTGAAAAAACCCTTTGACCGCGCAAATTACAGATTTTCCTACAATATCCCAGTATTTTTTTTTATAGAATTCAGCCGTGAAACCATCCGGACCCGGAATTTGTTTCTCCCAAGATTGAAAACCGTTGTTTTAATTTCCGTGTTAGATGGGAGTTTTATGAGAAAACCGTTTTCCTTCGGCGAGATGGAGGGTTGTATTAGGTCCAGCAACTCGCTAAGGAGCCTATCGTTTATTGGTTCTTTCTTGAATCTCTTCTCAAAATTCCTTTTTATCTCATTCCTAACATTTTTCTCACCCACAACCCACAACCACCGTGCCAGCGGAGGAGGTGATGTTGCGTATTTGTTTTCTGTGCCTTTGCCCAGACGCCACACGGTGAAAATATGTTGTGTTGGAATCCGAGAGTTTGAGATGTTTAGTTTTGGCCATTTGGCTCCAAAACGATTTTTGAAATAGTAGGAGCTTCTCTTTCTTAGTGATGAGTCGCTTTTCCTTGCTTTGATTTCATTGAGAGTCTATCCCGGGTCTAGTTGATTGAATATGCAGAAGCTCTGACTCCACCTCTTTTAACTGACGGAAGATGTTCCCAAAACTCGTTTTATTCCATTATTTTGCCTTTTTTCAGGATTTTTTGTTTAAACATTAATTGGAACATGGCAGAGCTAGGGCAAGACGCCCGCCATGATTGCTTCACTACGTTACGGAAATCTTTCCGTAGTAGCCAGTCATTCTCAAATTTGAAAAGAGGGGCTTTGAAGCTAGAGTTATCCTCAAAGGAGATATAGATTCGGCAGTGATCCAAAGAGGAGAAAGCACCGTTATATGTGATCATGTTAGGAAAAGATTCAATAACCTGTTGGTGGACAAGCACCCGGTCAAGCTTTTCACGGATGTTGAAATTTTTCTCCGGATTCTTCCTCCATGTGAACTGATTTCCAAAGGTGGGAAGGTCTAGAAGAGAGCATTCGTTTTTCAAAGAGATAAGTCGAGAGAACCTGGATGTCCGGGTAGAGGCCCCGCCGAGCTTATCAGCACTTCAAAGAATCTCATTTAGATCTCCTAGAACAATGCACGGAATAGATGAATCATTCATAATTGTTTTTAACATTTCCCAAAACGGTTCTTTATCGTTTTGTGTCGGCGGGGCATAGACGAAAAGGATTGGGATCGAAAACCCAACACGCAGGCTTTCCAATCTAAGGCCGATGATACGTGGTGAGTGGACAGCAATGGAGATTGTAAAATTCAATAACTGGTGAGATTTCCATAGGACTCATATTCCTCCTGACCTCCCGATAGCCGACGACTAAGCCACTTCATCAAATCCAATATTTCTCCACACCTTGTTATCGGGAATATTTTCTGACTTAGTTTCCGCTAGCGCCATAATTTGAATGTGTTCATTTTTACACATTGTATCAATTTCCGTCCAGAAAGTTCTTTTTCCTATCCCCCAAAAATTCCAAAAGCAGATCTTCATATATAACCTTTGATGATAAAAGGACAAAGTTTCGGAGTCCTTAAATCAAGATGATTTTGATGTATTATTATGTGGGGAGCCACAACGGGCATTTTGAATTTGAGACAGCCGACGCAGATATGACGGGCCGAACCAGGCCTAGAGGCCCAACCAATGGAAAGAACCCAAACACATGAGAGAACCCTGCATGCCCAACAAACCCAAGCCGACTGCTTGAACGAGAAATCGGACAAAGGAGGCATCCTACCCAAAGTGCACAAACTCAACACCAAACCACCACCTTGATGGAAATCACTAGCCACCAAAGCCCAACCAAGGCGAGTGGCAAATGCAGAATAGGATGAGAGTGAAGACAAGGGCCAGACAATGAGGACAATACGTCTGAACCCAAACCCAATGAAACCGGGTCAGACACAAATTAAAGACAAAAATTCAGGGCACAGATAGACAACTACTGAAGAGCAATCGTCTACCCTACTGATGCAACTAAACAGCATACGAACAATGATAAGGGCAATGCACAACAAACCAGATCCGAAGTACTTAAACCAACTTAATATATTACATAACAAGTAAGGACGACAAGGTAGCATACATACTTCAAATCGAGAGCAATCCCACCCCAAGGGAATCTGAATCCTTACAATGGCAGCTAGATGAAATACTAGATAAAGTAAAGCAAAAGTCCAGACTAAATTACATAATAAGGCGCACACAACCACTAGTAATCTACATTGTTCATACGAAATCTTGGAAAAACCACCAAGGAGCAACCATGACAACAGACCGATAGAGAAACCAAAGAAAAGATGGCATCGGATCGGTGGTGAATTCAACAATCCAAAAGGTATTGGCCGGCCAAGCCAAAAGGGGCAATGAGGTCGAAAGCGGATAGAAAAACTAACCATGGAGACGTTTGTTGCTACTTATCGGCATGTCGGAGCAAGCAATATCCATTTCCTCAAGCTGTAACTTCCTCTTGCAAGAGGAGGATTTCGACATAGAGAGAGAACATGGGGTCGCCGACTGAACCACCACACCCGAGGTACCAGCCATGGCAGCAACAGAAGGCGCAACCAACATAGCCTGAGCACCAGCTGCCACATCAGTGAGGCGTACTTTAGAAGAAGGGCCAAAGTCTTCGAGCATTCTGTCGAGTGCATCGTTTGTGAAATCCGCCGGAATTGCCTCGCATTCGTGAATCGACGCTGGATCCTCCTCATGATATACCATATCAAGGTCGAAAATCTCATAGAAAGTGGATTCGGAGAGAGCGGGATCATAGCCCAGGGAAGCAAACTGCTCAGCAGCCACAATACTCGTCGACGGGACATCAGAGCCCAGAACATCAGTGATTGTTGTAGCATCAGTGGATGCTTCAGTGAGAGGACCCAGAACCGGGGCATGGACAACCGGAGGCAGACTTTGAGGGGGGACAAGATAGCCGGACCCAACAATCGGTGCAACCACCCCAAAGGTAAGGGGGAGCAGCAAGGCTGACAGAAAAGGATGTGTGTTCAGGCACGGTCGAAGAGGAGTCCGCTAGGCTGTTAGATGAGTTGGAGTTGGAGGAGTTGGATGGATCGTCAGCGTTGGAACCAAACAAAGCAAGCAACGCCGCTTTGGATTGTCCGAACATGGGGGGATGGGCCTTTTTCTTCGTGGTGACTCTAGTCCATTCCCCGGAATTCCCAGGAATTCCAACATCAGGAGGGGCTTCCTCAACAGGCTGCAAGAGATGGTTGAGGCAAGTTTTCCAGCCAAAAGGGACAATCGGCAAATTCGTGGTCAGGTAACCCACAAGTGCCACAACCATCAGAGATATCTTTAATCCATAGCGGGTAAGAAACCACCTCCTCCGCCTCATTGAGAACTTGAATCCGAAACTCACGGATCCGAGTAATATCCACTGATGCACATACTCTCTGGTAGCAAAATCTAGCCCTGTTCTTTCCGAAAGCCGCCACTCTGATGACTTCTCTAATCTTGTTGCCCTCAATAAGATAAGTTAGCACCTTGTCGCTGATATATTTCACATGCATCCCCGGAATGCGAATCCAAACATCTAAGGTGGTGAGCGGCTCAGTGAGAGGATCAAAGTCGATTCTCCAAGGTCAGATGACCAGCATTTGTTTCTTCACATGAAACGGTCTTCCCATCCATACTTTCTTGCAATCTTCCGCTAAGTCAAAGCGGATTTCCATCCAATTATTCCTCATCGGAATGATTTGGAAACCCCCACTGAGGAATTTCCAATCGAAAGAAATCTTCTTCCTGATTGTGATGATCGACACATGGTCACCGATTATGGTAGCAAACACTGAAGTTTGGCCGAGGTTCAAAATATTATTTTGAACTCCATCGAGTACACCTTTCAATTTCTCCAGATTGAGGGATTTCCTCTTTTGCTTGCTCTTTTTTCCTGCATTAGACTGAACACTACACCCCCTAGAAGAGGGGTAGCATCAGCAATGTTTTTGGTCTCACTAGGAGGGTTTGGGCCCTTTCGGGATTTGGGAGGGGAGAGGACCGAATCATATAACCCCATATGTTCTTTACATGATTGATGAGCAAACAACATAGCATCCTCCATGTTCACCGGACAAGCTGACAGTAGGATGTAGGAGACACCAGACAGAACGAGAGGAGAGAAAGAGCAGATGAGAAGAGAAAGAAGAGAATATAGAGAGCATGAAGAGGGAGAGAGTGAAGCCCCAAACCCCAATTTATAGAAGCCCCGCCACACATCATCGAGGGGGAGAAACAATACTCACTCATGATTACACCAGTAGGCAGAATCAGAACCCAGACTCCCCAAATCAAAACAACAGATCCAGAAGAGGGAGACGGCCTAGGTAGAGCAGGCCAAGGAGGGGGCTTCACAGGGATTCTAGGGGGCGGATTAGAGAATAACAAAAACTTAATCAGATCCCCGACTCGAATAACAAGAGGATCAACCAATTAGGTCGCATAGGTCTACTCCATGATGAACAGAGGGAGGACATACCGGCCCCTCCCATGGACGACACGAGGGCATGAACACCCCTTGCCAATGATAACCAACATGGGCGGGCAGAGGAGCACGTCGTCGACAATAGGGGATGATTTGATGGTCGCCATAACAAACTGGAGATGGTACAGGGATTCGATGTTGATTTTCGGTCGCACTAGGGCGGTTTTTTCTTAGGGTGCGTGAGGCGCGTAGTCCCTTCATTCCGTGTTTTTTTTTACTCATACGGATAAAGGGAGAGAAAAGATGGAAAAGAAGAAAAGGATGAGAATCTAAAAAGTTTTAAAAAAAATTGTGTTAGGTTTTGAAGAGGGTAACGATACGAAAATTCTTATCTATATACTACGTACTATATTAAAAGAGAAAGAGAATCATTAATTAAGCCACATATCCTCTCCATGTTTAAAGTTATTTTTGAAAATATTATTTACATAATACTCCATCCGTCTCAAAATACATCTCTTTTTCGCTCATGTAATTTTTACATCACCCCTACTCTCCCTCTCACAAAAAAAAAATACAAGTCTAATTATTACATTTAACCTACTTTTTACATCTAATCATTACACTTAATTTATTTCTTAATTCACGTACTCCGTCCTAAAAAGACATGTATTTTGAAACGGATGGAGTATCATTTTATTATGGCAACTATATTTTATAATATTTTTTTTTGAAATATTTTCTAATATTAATTACCCAATATTATTTGATATTACATTTTTCAACCATAAATTACCCAATATTATTTGATGTTACATTTTTTAACCAATCTATCTATCTACCTACTACAGTATATTAAAAGAGAAACATTTATGTCACATGTCTTCTCCAAAAGTTGTTTTTGGAAATATTATTTACATAATATCATTTTATTATGGCAACTATGTTTTCTAACATAATTTTTTTTGAAAAATTTTCTAATATTAATTACCCAATATTATCTGAGGTTACACTTTATAACCATTAATTACCCATTATTATTTGATGTACATTTTTAACCAATGAGATTAATTCAAAGCTTTTATCTTTTACGATTTATTATTTATTTTTCTCTTTATCTCTTTAACACAATTGTTTTTTTTCTATTATTTTAACACACTTACTAATCAATGGGTTTAATTCAAAATGGTGAATTAAATATAATGTGTATGATTAATCTATATATAAATATTATTTATAAAAAAAAGTCGCGCGCCTTAGCGTTGGAATCATACTAGTATACTCTTAATTTAGTATACTTGGTGCTTATGTGTCATCCTCTCATTCACCCTCTCCCTATCACCCAATTGGATTTTTTTTTCAATTTTCTTTTTTTTTTCTTTTTCAAACTATATATATATATACTCTTAATTTAGTATACTTAGTGCTTAGGTGTCATCCTCTCCTTCACCCTCTCCCTTTCATCCAATTAGATGTTTTTTTTTTCAATTTCCTTTTTATTGTCAAAATATCTATATCTATATACAATCTTAATTTAGTATACTTAGTGCATAGGTGTGCGCCATCCTCTCCTTCACCCTCTCCCTTTCATCCAATTATAGATTTTTTTTAAAAAAAAAAATTCAAACTATTGAGCTTAATTCAAAATATTGAAATTCAACTAATCTATATCCCTGCAGACTGTTAAGCACTAAGAGTAGAATTAACCGCAATATGAGAAAAAGTTCTAGAGAGGGGCTCTAGGCTTCTCCTTTATCCACCTTCCTTTGCCTAGTTGTGGTGCGGTTGGGCTCTCCGTCGCCGGTCGGTGACTCTTCCTCGCCATTTCTGCTTTCCTTTGGGTGGTCCAGGTTTGGTGGTTTTGCTGGTGATCTCGGCGGTTCTCCTCCTGCTCCTCCCAGCCTGCTCATCCTTCATCTGTCTTCCTCTATTCGCCTCCCCTTGGTGCTTGGTGGCCGGACTCCTCGGTCTCCATCCCTCTTTTTAGCACTCGTTTCGGACATCTAGTTGGTAGATCTGGCTTTCTCTGTGTTGGGCGCGTATCTCTTCCGGCCGGTCTGGTTGTAGCTGCGGCGTCGGTGGCTTGGGTGTGGGTCGCTCCCGCTGGGCTGCACCTCCTGGTCTTTCATCCTGGCCTGGGTTTCTCCATATTGTGGTCTCGCCTCGGTTTCTCATTGTCGACTCCCTCTTGTTGCCCTCGGAGTCGCTGGTTTGTTTCCGTGGCTCTCAATTTGTCTCGGGCTTCTCCATCGGACCTTTGCTTTTCTGGCCTCCCTCCGCCGGCGAGTGATTTGTGTTACCCGGTCTCTTCGTGTTGTGCTGTCCCATCAGTGTACGGTTGTTCTTGGCGTGCAAGCCTTTTACTTGGCCTTACACGCCAAGCTTCCCATTAACTTAAAAAAAAACAATTTTATATATATATATATATATATCTGTGTGTGTGCGCGCGTGCGTGCGTGCGTGCGTGTAAAAATCCAGAAAGGGTTTGAGTAAATCCACCCAAAAGGGTTTGAGTAAATATCGTAAAGGTTTGACGATATTTTTGTAGGTGAGGAAATTCCGAATTGGATCCGTAGTGTTTGGCAGATTGCTGAATTGCTTGGTGGTGCGATGGTGGGGCTTTCGGTGTGTGTGTGTGTGTGTGTGTGTGTGTGCATGTGTGCGTGCGTGTGTGCGTGCGTGTGCGTGCGCGTGCGTGCGTGCGTGCGTGTGCGTGCGCGTGCGTGCGTGCGTGCGTGCGTGTGAAAATCCCGAAAGGGTTTGAATAAATCCACCCAAAATGGTTTGAGTAAATATCGTAAAGGTTTGACGATATTTTTGTAGGTGAGGAAATTCCGAATTGGATCCGTAGTGTTTGGCAGATTGCTGAATTGCTTGGTGGTGCGATGGTGGGGCTTTCGAGGCTAGCAGTTTCTGAGTGGTGTTTCTTCTTATTTGTCGACGTGCGAGAGGTCGTGGACGTGATCGAGACCGGATGGCTCATTGACAGAGTCCAAATCTGAGGTTTCCACTTAGTTCCCCAGGGATCCCCTGCGTTGCCTCTACCAACTGATGGATGAGTTGCGGCACACTGCTTTGGTTCTTTCATCATTTGCCAGTCTTTGCCTTTATTTGCACTCTTGTAATTTGTCTGTTCTGCCTTATTGTTGTTTTAAGTCTTTAGCTTATGTTGACGGTTTATCCGTTGCCGAGTTCTTCGGCCTATCAACTCCCGGGCCTGTCCGGGCGTCGAATTCTTACTTAATCAAAAAAAAAAGTTAAACACTAAGAACACAATTTAACGCATTAAAATAGAATCACACCTCTCACTTAAATCTGACTGCTCAATGGTGAAGAAAATGGGAGGGATTATCATCCGATCTCCTGAAGAAATGGATACAAACATCACTATGGAGCAAGGCAAGAGAAAGGATGAAGAGGATCAGAATGAGACTACCTCTCCTGCTACCAAGAAGTCGAAGAAAAAGAAGACTTAATGATGCTGCTCAACCACTATCAAGGCGCCGGGGGTGTTCCCTTTGGGGAACAATCTTACCTAAATAACGTCAAGCTTCCTATAGCTAATAGCTCCTTGATCTTTTGCTTAGATTTCCCTTTGCTAGACTATGTTTCTGGTGCCACTGTCTTTGTTGTTTGGACAAGAATTTGGTGGCTTCACCCAATTTTTAAAATTGGCGGGAGTCACATGGTTTGGTTGTTTTTTATCAAAACCTACTGTTACATCTATCCATATATGTTGTTCAATTATATTGCTTCTATTCTCTGCTATGGGTTACACAGTTGTACAGGCACCCCATCTCTCTTGCCAAGGTGCTGCTTGAAGACTGTGTTCCTCAATCTGCAAGTCACTGATAATCCTTAGAAGATAACAGGTAAACCTCTCCTTACCAACATTCTCCAAAACTTGGATGTAATCCCCATCTACTTATCTCTGTATAAGTTGATGGTGGAAAGCCACCCCAAAACTTCAAACCTACAACAATTACACAAAACTTCCTCTAACCATTTTTCAAAAAAATGTGCTATCTGCTCTCAACAACATATACAACATACAACTCAACAGTTAAAGGCAAAAAAGGCCACCTACTGGAGCAAGTTTACTCTTCTGAATAATGAATACCCAGGTATGATTCCTACTAATTCTTGCAACTACACTGTCAAACCTTATATGAACATCTCAAGAATCATACTGAGGAGTTATTTTTTAGGCTTCAACAAAACTTATAATGTTCTCTGTTTGCCTCTGAACAAGAATAAATTGCTCTGTCCACGGCTATGTAGCATAGCTTCAAAATCACTTTATGATTAAGGTTGGTTACTGGAATATAAGGGGGTCGAGAAGACCTTTACTTTGGCAAGAGATCAATCAAATAAGACACAATAACAAACTAGACATCTTGCTCTAACTGAAACCAAATCGATAGATCCCCCAAGGGATGATCAAATCAGGACTTCAGGTTTCCAAAAGGTGCTCTCAATCCCCTCCACAGGAACAAAAGGTGGTATCTGGCTTCTTACTAGATCCAGCAGCAGCTTAGCTAATTTAGTAATCTTAGATCAAACAACTAGATACATTACGATCAGGATTAAGGTTGATCAGGTCCTCTTGGCCATTATCTTTGTGTATGCACCTTCTGTGGAGGATGAAAAAGACGAATTCTGGTTCAATTTAATCATGAATGTCAAAACTCACAACCTCCCTTTCATCATTATTGGTGATCTTAACGACATTGAGAATGCCAGTGAGAAAGCTGGAGGCTTGACTCCTTCACCCTCCAGATTCCGTAGACTCAAACTCATTAAAGATGAGCTACATCTTTGCACTGTCCCCTTCACATGCTCACCTTTTACATGGAGAAAGAGCTCCACCAATCCTAACACCACCTTTGAACGTTTAGATAGAGCTCTTGTTCACCAAGACTTATTAACCCACT
Organism: Persicaria tinctoria; assembly: GCA_037127255.1. Lineage (NCBI taxonomy): Eukaryota > Viridiplantae > Streptophyta > Magnoliopsida > Caryophyllales > Polygonaceae > Persicaria > Persicaria tinctoria. The sequence continues at coordinate 20,507,038 of JBANSL010000004.1, read as the reverse complement.
TCAAAACCCTTAATGTTCAACATCTACCCTTCGCATCGTCGGACCACTGTCCTATCACTCTCAATCTTGGATCACAAATCAACATCAAAGGAACTCCCTTTCGTTTTGAAATGGCTTGGACTACCAAATCTGAGGTCGAACTACTAGTGTCTAAGGTTTGGAAGAACAAAATGTGTGGATCGTTTGGCTATGTTCTTATGCAAAAACAAAAGCTTCTCAAAAAAATATCAAAAAATGGTGTAAAATGAATGGTAACAACGTCCTTAAACAACTTGTTGTTGTAAACACTAGTATCCAGAAACTACAATCACAACTGCCATGGGGCACTCTTACTACACATGAGGCTCGCAAGTTAGGAAGATTAGAACAGAAGAAACTCGCCCTCCTAGAGTATAATCACCTGTTCTGGAAGCAAAGATCAAAGATGAATCGCCTTCAGTTAAGTGATCGTAATACGCGATTCTTTCAAACTTCAGTTAAGATCAAAAATTTCAGAAATTCGACTTCCTCGTTCACCACCAAGACTGGCATCCAGTTGACAGATGATCATGAAATCTCGACTCACATAACCATGGAAATGAAGGATCGATTTATAGCACAACAAAGGGCAATGGTTTCTCATGAACATCTCAAGTTCATTCAAAATCAAATCTCCCTTGAAGAAAATACGAAGCTTTTAGCCATGCCCTCCAATAATGAAATAAAAGAGGTTCTAAAGAGCATGACCGAAGACAAAACCCCGGGTCCAGATGGATTTCCTCCTGAATTCTACTTAAAATACTGGACAACTGTTTGGAAATCTGTGTGTAAAACGATTAAAGCCTTCTTCCACTCAGGAACCTTGCTTTCTGAGATCAACCAAACTTTCATAGCATTGATTCCGAAAGTCGACAATCTGGTAAACATCAACCACTTTAGACCTATCAGCCTTTGTAATACCATTTACAAGCTCATTACCAAAATCATAGCCATCAAGCTCAAACCTTTGCTTCATAAGATTATGAACCCCTTCCAAGGAGCCTTCATAGAAGGAAGATCGATACAGGATAACACTCTTATTGCACATGAAATCTTTCACAATTTTCATAAACAGAAAGGGAATAAAGGATGGATGGCAATCAAACTAGATTTAGAAAAGGCCTATGATAAGATCAGCTGGGACTACATCAGAGCTACCCTCACCAAATTTGGGTTTGATAAACAATGGATCTCTTGGGTAATGACTTGCATTACTACTACCTCCTTTTCAGTCTTAGTTAATAACCGCCCCGGAACTCTGTTCAGACCAGAGAAAGGCATAAGACAGGGTGATCCCCTTGCCCCCTATATCTTCATCCTTGTCATGGAAAATTTAGCTAGAGAACTCATACAGGAAGCCTCGCTGGTTGATCATCTCATAGGCTACCAACTCACTAAAAATGGATCCATGATCCCATTCCTAACTTTCGCCGATGACACTATTATCTTCTCTGAAGCTTCTCATAAAAGCCTACACACAATACGTAATATTCTCAACAAATTCTCTAACCTTTCTGGGCTAACAATCAATTTTAATAAAAGCTCCATCCAATTCTCAGAGAATGTCAAGCCGAACCTAGCTAACTCTCTCGCTCACGAAATGCACATTCCTATTTCGAAAACACTAGAAAAATATTTGGGAATACCTATGGTCAGAGGTAGAGTCAAAAATGAAGTATTCGATGACGCAAATGTTAGCATCAAAAAGCAACTATCCAAGTGGAAAGCCTCCTCGCTCTCACAGGCAGGTCGCACAACTCTAATCCAAGCAAACCTTAGTTCTAAAACTAATTACCTAATGCAGAATTTCCTTCTGCCAAAAGGCATTCTGAACCAAATTGACCAAATTCACAAAAACTTTTTTTGGAATAAAATCAATTCTGAAAGATATACGCCACTGATTAGTTGGGACAAGATTTGCAAACCGAAGAATCAAGGTGGTTTGGGTTTAAAACTGGCAGAAGACATGAACATCAGTCTCCAAATGAAACTCCTTTGGAAGATTTGCAAGGAACCCGACAACATATGGGTTAAAGTTATAACTGAAAAATATCTACAAAAAGAAAATCTATTCGAAAGATCGTCCCAAAACACCTCCTGGCAATTTGGAAGACTTCTACATTTAAGAGATCATTTCCTGAAAGGCCTCTACTAGGTTGTAGGAAATGGCGAATCTATAAATGTCTGGAGAGATCCCTGGCTTTTAAACACTGATCTATCTACCTTCCAAAACTCTTTTGATCCACAGCTAAAAGTCAATCAGTTGTTTAACTCTAATAAACAGTGGGACCTCCCACTCCTAAAAGACATTTTCCCTGATCACATTGTCATGAAAATTTCAGAAATTAAAATTCCGAGTTGGGATACTCAGGATACTTTAGTATGGAAATTTAACTCGGATGGGCAATTCTCAACACAATCAGCTAGGCACCTAAGGCATCAAAACAACATTAGCATGAGTGATCAAAACTGGATTTGGAAACTAAACATTCCACCAAGATCTAGAAACTTTCTCTGGAAAATAGCCAATGAAAGCTTACCCACAACAGATAGACTCAACAGATATTATAACAGAGTCCCCGCTGGCTGCTGTTTCTGCAATTGTAATAAGGAAGACAATAACCACCTATTTTTGCAGTGTCCTTTTACAAAGATCACAACAGCAGCCTATGAACAGTTGACTCATAAGACTGCTCCCCTGCTACCAGTGGCAAATATAGATATAAATGAAATTATTAACCCTAATACAGACAGGAGAAGAATTGAAGAACTATGCTTTATCTGGCAAAGGATTTGGGAAGCCAGAAATGATAACATTTTTAGAAATAAAAATTCAAACGATCATCACCAATTAGCCATAAGGATCTTTGTCGACTTCAAAGAATGGACAAACCTAAACCCTGGTAGAACTAAGAATAACAAAAATATCTCGAAACGAAACCGAAACTCAAGATGGACCAAACCTCCGCCAGAGATCTTTAAAATCAATGTAGATGGCTTCTTCAAAACAATAGGTGACAGCCAGGTGGGTGAATTGATTAGGGACCACCATGGTGCTGTGGTGGATATTTTTCAATTAGAATCGACGGCTAAATCTCCCATTCAAACGGAGATCTCAGCTTTCTGTGCAGGTGTAGAATTAGCTCGATCCAAGGGGCTAAGAAGAGTGATTATTGAAGGTGATTGTCTGGACGCTGTCAGAGCAATCAACGAAACCTCCTTTGTCAGATGGGAAATATCAAGAGAAGTGGAATTCATCAGGAATCTTAGGACCAGCTTCATCAGCATAGACTTCCGGCACTGCTATAGGGAAGCAAACAAAGCGGTTGATTTCATCTCTAGATCTAGGGATACTTGTTCATACTCGAATCTCCCCATGATTGGGGAATTATGTAACATCATCCATCGGGATGATCATGGTCGCTCCTTACAGTAGTAAGGAAGGCCTACTTTTTGCCTACTGTAAATAAAAAAAAAACGCATTAAAATAGAAGAGTTTTAACCTATGTGACATCCCTACCTTTTTTTAGTTGTTTAAATCAATCTAATTTCTTTCCTTCAATTTTTCTTCTTCTTTCCTTTATCCTTTTAAACCAATCACATTTTTTCTTTTATTTTTAACATATTTACTAGCTATTACGCTTCATTCAAAATATTGAATTTAATATAATCTAATGCTCACTATTAATTTACATGTAAATCCTTATATAATATAAATATTTAATCTATATATACTACTTAATATATAAGCATTTATGATGATGTGGCATAACCCACGTCATTTTAGATTTTGATTATTCCACATCACATTTAAACAAAGTCACAATGATATTTTTTTTTACCGAGTGATTTAAAATATCTATATTTATGTATACTGCTTTAAATGAGATTTAAAAACAAATCTAAAATATTCATAAGATACATTTATGTTAAAGATTTTTATGATTTTTATATTATTTTTTATTTATAATATATATTATTAATTTATTCTCATAATTTAGAATTTAGTTTTAAAAATCGTGTCATGGCGCGAGAATTGTACTAGTTATATTCACTCAAATGAAGAGGGTAATGATAAAAATTATATTGACACTTTAAATTAGATTTTCCATCATTTTGGTGAGATTGATTTTCCTTCCATTTTTTTACCAATTTTATATCTATTTTCCACGGGTTTCTAATCAAATCTTTCAATTTATTTATCCAAACAAGAGAAGTTGATTTCTTATATTTTCCATTTATTAAAATGAAAAAAATTGGTTATTATCCATTTTAAATGTGAAAATTAAGTCAATTTTTTCATAATTAAGTAATGTTTGTTTTTTTTACAAAAACTAGTACAATTCTCTCGACACGGCGCATTTTTTAAAACTAAAATATTATATATAAAAATATTATAAAATATTAATAAATGTTAAGATAAAAATTATCAAAAAACTTTACAATAAATGTATCTTATAATTCTCTCAAAAAATATTTTTTAAAAATCTTATGTAAAGTATAATACATAAATATAGATATTTTAAATTATTCAGTAATAATAATATCAATTTTATTATAACATTGTTTAAATGTGATGTGTCATAATCAATAGTTATATTCAATGTTTTGAATTAGGCTTAATAGTTAGTAAATAAATTTGGGTTAAGCCTAATAGTTATATTGGATGTAATTTAATGTTTTGAATTAAGCCCAATAGATAACAAAATTAAAGGAAAACGACGAAAAAAAGGAGAATTAAAGAAAATCAAAAAAAAATGGAAAAAAAAAATTTGGTCAAAACTCCTAAGATGCCTCTAAAATTGACACATCATCCTAAACTCTTCTAAATTAAGAGTTTATATAGATAGATAGTAAAATTAAAGGAAAACGGAGAAAAAAAGGAGAATTAAAGAAAATCAAACAAAAATGGCAAAAAAAATATTGGTCAAAACTCCTAAAATGCCTCTAAAATTGACACAGCATCCTAAACTCTTCTAAATTAAGAGTTTATATAGATATAGATATAGATAGATAGTAAAATTAAAGGAATACGAAGAAAAAAAGGAGAATTAAAGAAAATCAAACAAAAATGGAAAAAAAAAAAATTGGTCAAAACTCCTAAAATGCCTCTAAAATTGACACATCATCCTAAACTCTTCTAAATTAAGAGTTTACTAGTGTTATACCCGCGTCATGGCGCGGATGCGATGAAAAAAATAAATTAGAATATAAAATATTTATTATAAGGAATAACCAAATAAAATATAAACAAATGTTTGGAAATCCTAATACAACACTGTTGTTCTTGAATGACATAGGTGTTCACAAAATGCACAGAGTTGGTGCTATAGGATTCATCGATGCAAATCTTGAAGACAAAAAATATAGATTAATATAAAGGGATGAATTCGTATGATTGCTATCATTTATAGGTTAATAATATATTATATACATATTAAATGGTAAATATAAAAAGTTGAATAATTGTTCACCAAAAAAATAAAAAAAATAAAAAGTTGAATAATGAACCAAATGTACAACATGGTATAGGAAGACAAATAAATAAAGAAGGAAAAGAATAATTTGTTTTATTTAATTTAGAGGAATAGAATGTAAGGGATGATATAAGAGGAAGTCAAACCGATTAGAAAAGAAGAGCAGAAGAGTATATATGAAAGAATAAAAATAAATATAAAAAAAGCATAATTAAATTAGGAAAGAGTAAAAGATTTGGGATAAATTATACGTACAATTTACCTCTAATAGATAGATCATAGATACAACATCAAGGTAAATGAATTTCACAAATTAAATGGTAGAATAAAATAACAGATATGAATTTTATCAACTAAGATATAGGAAATGAATTGTAGAAACCGAGTTAATGAAATGAAATTTAAAAAGGACGGAGAGCTGCAAAATTTCAGAAATAAAATGACAAAACTAAAAAATTATGTTTTAAAGATTAGATTGGATTGCTAATTAATCAAATATGGTTGCAGTTCTTGTACTGTATTGATGAGATAACCCTTTCCAAAGCAAGTCATTTGCTTATCCCCTAAAGTAACAAAAAAAAGAATGAAACAGCATCAAGGAAACTTTGCATGAGTTTAACACTACCATTTTTTTTTCCGTAAATAGAAGCAGAGCATGCTTGTGGAATAACCTCAACAATATGCTGCACTATCTTGAAATGCACAGGTTCGTTTGCAAGCAAATTTTGTAGGTGAATCACCAACTCCATTGATTGCCATTGACCAAAATCGGGATCTTTATACAGTTGGTGCCACACTAAAGCACGTTCTTTGATCTATATGTTGGAACCATCTATTGACTCGGTAAAAGATTTCATCATAGGTTCTACAATCTCTTTCAAATCAAAAGAAGAAACCATTGCACTTGATTCCCAGTAAGAGGAAATGTTCCACCTACAATAGTTTAAAATAATGCTATGTATAAGCAGTAGATTACATGGTTTAGAAATTAGCATAACTCATATAATCTCTTTTTGAACATACCTTGTCAAGTAACCATGATCGCTGCTATGCCAAGCCTGTCACAAAGCGAAACCCATTCGACCAGAGAGCTTCAACATTGTGTACAAAAGACTGAAATATAGTAACAAAATCATAAATTAAAAGGGAAAATGCAACATCGTGATCAAAAGGAAATTAGGATAAAAGTGAAGAGTTGAAGACAACTGATAAACTCATATTAAATGGAAGATGAGGAATGGGAGGGAATGCCAAAGAGCAATAGAAGAAAAAAAAGAAGTATAAAATATTATTGAATAACCATGGCACATTTGCGAGGGGAAAAAAAGAAGTATAAAATATTATTGAATAACCAAATAATGATCCAAACAAATGTTTGAAAAAGTTGTGTATAATAATATTGTGTATTTGTGTGCCCTTTTATGGCAAGATGTAATTGGGTAGGGTTCCCTTTTTGTTTATGAAATAATTTGGTGTACAGTTGCAATCAAACTTGAAAAGAACTTATTTATCTTTGATTAATTGGCATATGTGATTAGCCACTGTAGTCAACGTAAAGGCTCGGATTTTCAAAATCCAAATTTTTCGGAAAAAAGAAATTAAAAATGAACTTAAACTGAATTTAAAACTCATTTAGCGGATTCCGACTGAAATATAAAATTTGGCGAATAATTTCCGTCGTTTTACCTCGAAAACTCAAATTAATTATTGGATAGCGATATCCTCTTTTGTTTTAAAAATCTAATTAATCGAGAGAGCGGGATTCGGGGAAACTAACATTCGAAAACTAATTTTGGGTTTCAAAATTTACGTATTCGGGATTATTTTACTGGGTATGTGATTTGACTAAGGCCGCATTTATTACCGGTCCAATCCCCCACCAGTTCCCATCAAATCAGCCCCTCCCCTACCCTCTGCAACCCGGAGGAGCCAGCTACCCCATTCCCTTCTACTGTACACCATCCCCCATCACTTCAAACCTCTCCCTTCTTCAGATTCTTCAGCTCCTACCCACTCTTCTGCTGCACTCCATCACCATTTCACCATCACTGTCTCCTTTTCTCATCATCTCCACCACCATCTCACGGCTTCACCGTCGCCGCACCTTTGAACCACCGCCCAACCATCTTCGACCTTCCTCTCTGAGACCACAGCAGTAACATCACTATCCCGCACCTCCATCGACGTCCAACGCCACACCGGAGCCACCCAGGAGCCGCCCAACGTCATCGACGAGCCTCCGAAGATCCCCGTCCGTTTGATCGTGAACCAACCTTCCGATAAGCCGTTCTCCTTCGTTTCCGATCCAAACCCCTCTCGAGCCCTATCATCGCGCTCACCCATGTCCCACGCAGGTCCGACGAGCCATCGCGAGCCTCCGACGACGCTCAAACCTCCGATCGAGAGCTCCGAAGTCGCGAAATCACCTCGGTAAGCTTCCGTCTTTCCCTCCTCTGTTTTGATTCGATTCTGTCTTGGGTCGGGCTGTGGTTGAGCGTGAGTGTATGTGAGCTGAGTGTGGGACGTCGGATGGGCTCGATAGCTCCGGCAAGAACTCCGGCGAGGCTGAGCAGGTAGCGGATGAGCGATCGCGAGCAAGAGCTTGCGAGCGAGGCTGAGCAGAGGCGAGCGACCGCGAGCAAGCAGCGAGAAGGAGCGTGGGAGGCGGGAGTCCGAGTCTGGGTGAGTCTGGGCACGAGCACGGTGGCGTCGAGCAGCTGCAGCCGGCGGGCGGGCTTCTCCATTTGATTTCGGAGAAAGAAGGTGCCAACGTGGCTTTGTGGGGACCTCCTTGTTTTGTTATATATTCCACCGTATGGGTTTTTATTAATGGTTCGGTTTGGTTTGGTTCGGTTTGGTTGGGTTTAAATGGGGTTGATTCGGTTCGGATTTAACCGTTTACTTATTTAAATAATTAATGGTATTTAAAATAAAATAAAATATTATCGGGGGTTAAAATATATCATTTGAACTTATAGATTTTAAAGGTAATTTGAAAAAGAATTTCAAGGTTGGAAAGTAATCTAATGAATAAATTTAAAAGAGAATTTGGCGAGTATTTTCAATGGTCGGAATACTTAACTATTTAACTGGGATTTGAAACTGTTTTGAAACTAACTTGGGACTAAGACTTATTCGATGACTAACTAGCCTGATAATATGATCGTTTGAATAACAGTATGATATGTATGACTAATAGCATGACTTGTGATGAATCATTATAGGAGATTAAATGTTGGATAATTATGACGATCTAGTAGGATTTTATATCAGACAAATTATGTCTTATGATCTTGATGAACCGTTGAGGTATATGCGGAAATGATGTATATGAACATGCGGAATTGGTTGAATGATTTATGGAGAACGATGTGGTCTTGGGGAATGGATGATGCGATGAAATGACTTTCATAATATGTTACCTGTTCTATTGATTGAGGTGTGCTTGAGTGCTTAATAGTTGGATGTAGACTTATGCCATTTGCATGATAACAGATTTCCTACGTTGTAGACTTAGGACAGGTACAGGGGTTTACCCCGGGGTCCCCAACGGACCTTCCGGATTTGGGTGCGAAATCCCACTTTAAACTGCACATATTGATTTCAAACCTTCAACCTGTACTCGGGGCGCAAGATCCTAACGAGGGGTTTTATCCCTCGAAACGTAACTCGGGAATCATAATCCCGGGCCGTTACAAAGGTGGTATCAGAGCTGAGGTTTTGCAATCCGAGTACAATAGGTTGAAGAGGTTTTGAAAATCGCCCAATGTTTTCAAATGGTTTTGGAAAATATTTTATAAAGGACAAAATGAATTTAATTGGACTTAAAACCTAAAATGAATAAAGGGGAAATAATCTCGTGGTTAGAGACCCAAGCGGTAGATATCCCTTATGGATGTAGAATTCGGGGAATGGTAGGCAAAATACTAGCTTTTATTTACAGATGGGCCTAGAAGTCTCCAAGGAACACCACGGAGGTTGGAGTGTTGAGTTAGGAGGCCGTGAGGTTTTGCCCCTCCGGTCAGTCGTCCCTCGAAGGACGACATAGATCGTCTCTATGCTTACGTTTATATATGTAAATATATGCAATTGGGCCCCAGGGCGATCCTCCTCGAAGAAGATCATATTAATCTTGTTGATTGCTTCCGTGATGAGTGCTCTATTGTGCTTAGGATAGCGAACTAATTAGTACGCCTTGACTTGAATCATGTGTTGAATAACTGTGGAAACAAGATAGCGGGAGGAAACCTTGTTCTTATGTAATCAGATTTTCTATCTTGTTGGAATAGTTCTTCCATAGTACAAGCCCCTTGATAATCCCGATTCCATCCTCCGTCCCACCAAAGCACTTGGATGTGTTAGTAAGGGTCGAGAGCGTCCGTTCCTCTTGACTTGAGTCCTATTTGTATTCCAACCATAGATGTCCATCAAGTCTCATACCTAATGTCAACATTCTCTACGGGAAATTGGGTCAGTCAACTAACTACTTTCGGGGATTGTGTATGATGTGGGGGTTACCTGAGTTTGATTATCGACATTCTTCTAAGTTAGGAGTGCGTTATCTTATGGAGTCATCCCTCTTGAGTCTCGTATTGGTCAACCGTGTCTCCTTGCCAAAAGAGTCTATACACGAGTTCTACCCTCACCTCTCGGAAATGGCGTGAATGTCCTTGTGTCAAGCGAGTCATACTAGCGTCCCACGGGAAAACGAGGTGGTGAGTCGGTGATTGTCCTTAGAGAATTCTATCAAGTTATAATGATGGCCTCCTTGTGACTTCATGAAATTGTATATTGGTATAATGCAGCATGACTTGCCTTGTACCTTGCATGGTTGCACTTATGAGTAGATGTATGTGTCGTATGTAATGAATTCCCATGATTACTGTCTCCCTATGAACTAGGTCCCCGATAGTGTGGTCAACTCTCGTTGTATGTTAAAACGTGAATTGGATGACTTAACATGTCAGATGAACCTCATTGGACCTCATGACTGTGTACATGTTTAATAAGTATTACTAGTATCATGTAGGATATATACCTCCCAGTTATAAGCCCTCATATGATTGTGTGACGTCTTAGTCTTACTATGTGAATATGGATGTATGTGATGAGATAGGTTGCTAGCTTGTTCTGCTCACACAAAAAGATGATTATATGAACATGTTATTAATGCATAAATCGATATCCCTTGATATAGGTGCATACTAGTGTGAAATAATGTGATTATATCTCTTGATTTTTATGTGCTTGCGTGCCACAATTATAAAGGCATCGTTGTAACTCTCGGGTTGGGATCTTCTCCTTGGTCTTGTCGTCCCTAGTCCTTGTCCATGTCTGAACTCTTAAGAAAGTTGTGTTATCCGCCCTTGTCTCTCCCCTATCTCTGTAACTTCTAACCCTTGCAATCCTTCGATGAGCGCCGACATGCAAGAAAGAACCGACGACCAAGTGGCACCATAGCAACACAACGGAAGTGTGATGGGTCCATGACCCATAGACCACAGGACTGACGTCGCCAAAAGTATACAAAGGACGAACACATTTGAAAGATGGTAGCTGCGTACGTGATTCTCTTAGATGACTCAAGGAAGGACGTTCTTAATTCAAATCGTGGATTCTTCTATACTAATCGGAATTGATGTTTTGTGATAGGCCTAGAACTGACATAATTGAATGTGTGATGACGGATGTACTGAATTGGTAGCAATGATTGCCTAACTAACTTGTTTCTATGACGATGTGCCTTGGTGCTTGGTATACTGACTTGCGGGTGAGTAGGATATGGGTTATATGTATAGGAGTGCTTTATTCTTGAGCTTGAGTCATGAGATTCTTCGGTAAGCTAGGTCGGAAAGTGGCAGAGGGATTGAAGTCTTTGTTCTTGGTCATGAGATGAGCGAGAGGGTGTGCAAGATGGATGCATTGACTTAGGTAGAGCCGAGTGAGTTGAGACTGGTCGGAGATAGTGGTCAGTGAGTATAGTTGAGCTCCAAGCAGGTCTTAGTTGAGGAGTGGGGTAGTATGGCGAGACTTCGGGGGAAATGTCCTAGTGAGAAGTGGTAGTCTAGGGAGGTAGTGTGTGCGGGCAGTATAAGATAGTGGTTGGATGAGGTCTAGACTGGCTTCTTTAAGGTGATTTTGAGATCGAGTCTGGGTAGAGGTAGTTAGGATAGTTCTAGAGGTGGATGGGCGAGCTAGGAGTTGATCAAGGGATTCTTGAAGGGAGGTGTTGTGAGACAGATTGGTGTGCCAAGGAAGGTGTCTAGATAGTCTAGGAGCGGATCGTGGGCGGAGTCGAGGATGATCGGTTAAGGAACGTCTGAGGAATCGTAGAATTTGGGACTAGGTGGTGTGTGCTGTGAGTGGGAGCAATTTCGGTAAGGGATGAGGTTGAGGAATTTCCAAGGAAGAGTAGTATGAGGTTGCTTGGGAAACTATCGATCGGGATATTAGGTTGTTCATATCAGGGTTGTTCGTGTGATGAGTATTTGGGGTTATTTAGGTAGAATTGGTAATGTTTGGGGAATTTATGAGTGAAGGATTTCTAGCTGCGTTGTTGGAGGATTTTAGCATAGGGAATGACTCGATATTTATGAGTGGATGTTATTGTGGCTATTGAAGTATTTGAGGATGTGAGATGAATCTTTAAGGAAAGGCTGGTAGCTAGGCAAGGATGTAGTTGAGATTCCTAGTAAGACTGTGCACTTAAGGTTGAGATAGGGAGATTATGAGCATGGATTTGGGGACTAGGCAAAGCAGAAGGTATTGAGGACGCTAGAGAGATTTTTGAAGGTTGGTGAAGTTGCGGTGCTTAGGAACTTCGGACGAGGATGACATAGCAATTCGGTGAAAATAATGATCGATACGTAAGGGTTTAAGTGGTAGAGATTTCGAAATTTAAGGAAGCGCGATCTGGAGCAATTTGGGGAAACATGCGGAGTTGAGGGAACTAGTCTAGCTAGGTACATTATGTCGGGAAGAGGATCTAGAGTAGGTCGGCTTGATGGTCATGGTGATTCGTGGTTGGGAGTACCACTAGTTGAGTTCCACATTAGAATTGGTCGGGAGTGTCAGGTGTGAGATGGTCAGCATGAGTTGGGTCCTTAGAGGTGGATGGTTAGTGAGAATGGTTAGTGGTGTGGGGAGTATGATTAAGTTAGCAAGGTGATTCGCGATGTCTCTTTAGGAGATGATAGTCGAGTGAAAGGTAGGATTTTAGATCGGGATGTCGAAGTGGATTGGCCCTTAGATGGCTTGATGGCATAGGAGTTGGGATACCTTGTAGTTGGTTTGGGTTTGATTGCGAATAGTTATGAGGCTAGGAAGGTTGTATGTGAGCGGAATACAATGGTGCCTAAAACTGGTAGTGGATTGAGTTGGTAGACCTCGGTGAAGTTGATCTTAGTGCAAGGGATGGTGAGTAGTGGTCGTGTCTCGTCATGATTGGGGTGTAAGGCAGATTCTCCTGGGGTAGTGATCTAGTGTATACTTTACTTGGGGCCGAATGTTCTGCGAATTCTATGCTATAGACGATGTTGATTCTCTGATGTGTTACCGTTGACAATAGGGAACTGTAGTACTAACATAGTTATCCTTGAACTCGATGGAATGCTAATTTACGGAAGTACTTGTTGGCCTCTAATGTGATGACGCTTGGCAGTAGAATGAGTATGATGTGCTTAGCTGATTGATATAACGTGCTTATCTAATTGATGTGGTGTGTAACTTCCGTGAAATGATGTGATAAATTCTACCATATATGATACGATGCTAGATATGCTATGGTATGTGGCTATTCTTGAGGTGATTATGTTATGCTATTAGACGTGAGATGCTATTGTTGTTCGATATATATATGCTATTAGAGGTGGATGATAGGATGAATGGAGAGGTTAGGAATGCTTTTGACTAATGCCGAACTTGAAGTGTTGAACGATGTTTTAAAGAGGACGTTGTGATGTTTTGAGTTATGATATGACCGAGGCGTCGGAGTAAGGATGTGGTAGGGGCCCATATTACATTCTTGCTACGGTCTATTGGGGATATTATGATCACGGCAACGGTACTGTGAGGATCTTATAGGGGCACTTATGAGATGCTTCCGGGATCAATAGCATGATCCTTGGACTCACCAATTTCAAATTTCATCCCCAGTTTCAAGGTGATTTTAGTCTCGGGGACGAGACTTGTTTTTAGAGGTGGATGATGTAAAGGCTCGGATTTTCAAAATCCTAATTTTTCGAAAAAAAGAAATTAAAAATGAACTTAAACTGAATTTAAAACTCATTTAGCGGATTCCGACTGAAATATAAAATTTGGCGAATAATTTCCGTCGTTTTACCTCGAAAATTCAAATTAATTATTGGATAGCGATATCCTCTTTTGTTTTAAAAATCTAATTAATCGAGAGAGCGGGATTCGGGGAAACTAACATTCGAAAACTAATTTTGGGTTTTGAAATTTACGTATTCGGGATTATTTTACTGGGTATGTGATTTGACTAAGGCCGCATTTATTACCGGTCCAATCCCCCACCAGTTCCCGTCAAATCAGCCCCTCCCCTACCCTCTGCAACCCGGAGGAGCCAGCTACCCCGTTCCCTTCTTTTGTACGCTATCCCCCATCACTTCAAACCTCTCCCTTCTTCAGATTCTTCAGCTCCTCCCCACTCTTCTGCTGCACTCCATCACCATTTCACCATCACTGTCTCCTTTTCTCATCATCTCCACCACCATCTCACGGCTTCACCGTCGCCGCACCTTTGAACCACCGCCCAACCATCTTCGACCTTCCTCTCTGAGACCGCAGCAGCAACATCACTATCCCACACCTCCATCGACGTCCAACGCCACACCGGAGCCACCCAGGAGCGGCCCAACGTCATCGACGAGCCTCCGAAGATCCCCGTTCGTTTGATCGTGAACCAACCTTCCGGTAAGCCGTTCTCCTTCGTTTCTGATCCAAACCCCTCTCGAGCCCTATCATCGCGCTCACCCATGTCCCACGCAGGTCCGACGAGCCATCGCGAGCCTCCGACGATGCTCAAACCTCCGATCGAGAGCTCCGAAGTCGCGAAATCACCTCGGTAAGCTTCCGTCTTTCCCTCCTCTGTTTTTTATTCGATTCTGTCTTGGGTCGGGCTATGGTTGAGCGTGAGTGTATGTGAGCTGAGTGCGGGACGTCGGATGGGCTCGATAGCTTCGGCAAGAACTCCGACGAGGTTGAGCAGGTAGCGGATGAGCGATCGCGAGCAGGAGCTGAGCGAGGCTGAGCAGAGGCGAGCGACCGCGAGCGAGCAGCGAGCAGGAGCGTGGGAGGCAGGAGTCCGAGTCCGGGTGAGTCTGGGCACGAGCACGGCGGCGTCGAGCAGCTGCAGCCGGCGGGCGGGCTTCTCCATTTGATTTCGGAGGAAGAAGGTGCCAACGTGGCTTTGTGGGGACCTCCTTGTTTTGTTATATATTCCACCGTATGGGTTTTTATTAATGGTTCGGTTCGGTTTGGTTTGGTTCGGTTGGGTTTAAATGGGGTTGATTCGGTTCAGATTTAACCGTTTACTTATTTAAATAATTAATGGTATTTAAAATAAAATAAAATATTATCGGGGGTTAAAATATATCATTTGAACTTATAGATTTTAAAGGTAATTTGAAAAAGAATTTCAAGGTTGGAAAGTAATCTAATGAATAAATTTAAAAGAGAATTTGGCGAGTATTTTCAATGGTCGGAATACTTAACTATTTAACTGAGATTTGAAACGGTTTTGAAACTAACTTGGGACTAAGACTTATTTGATGACTAACTAGCATGATAATATGATCGTTTGACTAACAGTATGATATGTATGACTAATAGCATGACTTGTGATGAATCATTATAGGAGATTAAATGTTGGATAATTATGACGATCTAGTAGGATTTTATATCAGACAAATTATGTCTTATGATCTTGATGAACCGTTGAGGTATATGCGGAAATGATGTATATGAACATGCGGAATTGGTTGAATGATTTATGGAGAACGATGTGGTCTTGGGGAACGGATGATGCGATGAAATGACTTTCATAATATGTTACCTGTTCTATTGATTGAGGTGTGCTTGAGTGCTTAATAGTTGGATGTAGACTTATGCCCTTTGCATGATAACAGATTTCCTGTGTTGTAGACTTAGGACAGGTACAGGGTTTACCCCAGGGTCCCCAACGGACCTTCCGGATTTGGGTGCGAAATCCCACTTTAAACTGCACATATTGATTTCAAACCTTCAACCTGTACTCGGGGCGCAAGATCCTAACGAGGGGTTTCATCCCTCGAAACGTAACTCGGGAATCATAATCCCGGGCCGTTACAATCAAGGACTAAAGGCATCTTACAAAGAGTTAGAATGACTAAAATGCTAAGAAAGTAAAAGTGTTATCATCATAATGAAAGACCTGTCAATTTATTTCATTTACTTTAATAGTGGGATTCAATTTCATACACATTATTCACATTCATATTCTGGGCACCAGGGAGCAAGTAGCTCTTTCCCTTTTCCCTGACGATATTGGCTCATACATGTTACTCTTTTCCAGCACAGATACCCATACAGTGACACAACACAGGCAATGAAAACTGTAATAAAATAACTAAAACACCAAAAAATAGGTGCCTTTTTTTATGTTGCGTTTTAAGACTTGGATTATTGTATTTTCGATATAATACAAGTAACAGACAGTATGATCGCACCTGATGATATTTTCTAACCAAGTTAACAACTGCATTCAGTTTCAGCTATATGAAATCCATTTTTTCTTTCAAGTTTGAGCAATTGCTATTCATTATTCAATGTTGGCAATCTGTGTTAAGTTTTAGCAAATGAAATTACAGTTGGAACCTTCAATTTGAAAGATATATTGACCAATATCTAAATTCTGCATTTTGTAAATTAAGTTTTAATATCTGTAAATTTAGTTTAAAATTTTGTAAATTCAGCAATCTGTAAATTTAGTAATTTGTGAGTTCAGCAAATCTGAATTTCAGCAACCTGTACATTCAACAATCTGTAGGTTGAAGATAACTGAAGCAAATGCAATGTGAATCTCAATTTGATACAAACACATTGACTGAAATTGACAACCAATTCATCAATATGTAGGTTAAAAATATTATTAAATTAGCATTATGAAACTCAGTTTCAAGTTTTAGCAACTGCGATCCCGATTTTCAGTTTTGGCAATCTGTGTTAGGTTTTGGCAATCAGATTTGCAGAGATTGAATGTTAGAAACAGAATTAAGGAAGACAAAGAAAATGAGGACAAACCTTAATTTCTAGGACATTGATGAAGGCAGGACTCAGAGTAGTTGTTAGCCTCCGCGATTTCCATAGCCAAACCTCGGCGATTTCTAGTCGCACGATTCGGTGTGTAAGATCTACTTCCACTTATCTATAACAACTCTTCGGGGAACCGACAGAGCAAGGGGATCAAAATTCGACATCAGATTTGCAGATCTTGAATTTTAGAAACGGAATTAGGGAAGACAAAGAAAATAGGGACAAACCTTATTAGGAGAAGAGGAGGGGTCCGGCAGAGGCAAGGGACGTGGGAGAAATTAACCGGCCTGATGAAATCTGTCAAAGGTTGTGAAAGCCATGAACGACGGCAAGGAGGAAGAAGATGTCATTGAACCGGAAGAGGCACGGAGGAAGAGTTGGAATCGACGGAGGAGTAAGGCGTACGAACCGCGAGAGGCAAGAAGGAAGCGAATTCGGTGTAAGCCGAGAAGCGTCGAATGACCAAGAAGAGGAGAAGGGGGTATAAACTCACCGGCGGAGGAGGAAGAGAGAAGGGGGTATAAACTCACCGGCAAGCCGAGAAGCGCGAAGGAGGAAGAAAGAAGGAAGAGCGATGGAACAGGGGAATAGAGATGAATCAATTTAGGGAGGGGACGGGAGAGAACCCTAAGCAAGATGGAAAGATGAAAAAAAAGGAAAAAAAAAGAAAAAATTTGATTGGCCGAAAAGGAGAGAATTGCGGGGAGACTGCCACGTCAGCGAAAGTATACTGAATTAAGTAGTTATATAGATATAAATATAGAAGTTAGTAAAATTAAAGGAAAAAGAGAATTAGAGGGAAAAAAAAAAGAAAAAAAAAAGAGAATTAAAGAAAATCAAAGAAAAATGGAAAACAAAAAGATTGGTCAAGACTCCTAAAATGCCTCTAAAATTGACACATAATTGTAAACTCTTCTAAATTAAGAGTTTATATAGATATAGATATAGATAGTTAGTAAAATTAAAGGGGAAAAAAAAGAATTAGAGGAAAAAGAAGAAAAAAAAAAGGAGAATTAAAGAAAATCAAAGAAAAATGGCAAAAAAAAAAAAAAATGGTCAAGACTCCTAAAATGCCTCTAAAGTTGACACATCATTCTAAACTCTTCTAAATTAAGAGTTTATATAGATATAGATATAGATATAGATATAGATATAGATAGTTAGTAAAATTAAAGGGAAAAAAAAATTAGAGGAAAAAGAAAAAAAAAAGGAGAATTAAAGAAAATCAAAGAAAAATGACAAAAAAAAAAAAAGATTGGTCAAGACTCCTAAAATACCTCTAAAATTGACACATCGTCATAAACTCTTCTAAATTAAGAGTTTATATAGATATAGATAGATAGATACCCTTGTCCTTATTTCGTCACCTTCTTCCCAAATTAAAACAAGCGGAGCATCCATTACGTCCACCGATGTGAATCAGTCGATGAAGGCCTTCTTTGATTCGATGGGAGCCTCTGGAATGACCAGAAGCTCGATGGGAAACAGATTGTCGAAGCATTGAAGCATCCATGTCATCCACAAATCTGAATCAACCGATAAAGGCCTTCTTTGATTCGACGGACATGACTACCGATTACAATGCCAACGGAGACGCCTTACCGCTGGAGACAAGGAATCAGATGGTCGTGAGGGCAAGGAGGTAATCAATATATCAAATTTTGGGTTTTGGGGTGTTGGTAATTGCGTTGGCCTTCTTTTATGATTTGTCACGGTGGTTGAAAACTCGAATCCAAATCCATCTTTTACCAAATTGGAAAAGAAGATTGAGAAAGTGTAGAGATGGTTTTAAAGCATCATTTATAAACAAATTGAATCTTCATTTAAAATGTCGATTCCTGATAACATGAATTAACAGACATGAGAATATAAAGAGGATTCAGAATTGGGATGAAGCGATCGGTGATTCAGTGTAGAGTGGCAATTCAATCATGTAACCATTTCGGAATGGTTTAACCGAAAAGGACTTGCGGGTAGTACCCAAAGGTCCCCGATTCGAACCCCAGATGATCTCTCTTTATTTACCAAATTTAAGGCAATTCAATCATGAAAATGTTTTGTGTTTGATTCAAAAAACCATTTTTAGGAAATTACAAAAATGTCCTTTTTACTTAGGAAAATACAAAACAATGTCACCGAAGCTTACTGTCACCAAATACATAACAATGTCACCATATTATTTTATCGAACGTATTGTCACAAACTACAAAACAATATCACCACCCTATTGTTATCAATCTCTTGTGAACAATATATTGTCACCAACGATATAACAATGTCACCAACCTCCTATCAACCACATATTTTTCCAACGTATTGTCACCAACTACAAAACATTGTCATCAACCTATTGTCAACCACCTCTTATTATTATTTTATTGTCACCAATAACAAAACATTAGACTTAAGAGACTAAAGATAAGCAAAAGTAATTTATTGTCACTAAAACAATGTCAGAAAACTGAAACTTTAGAATGAGGAGGGTAGATCCTATAGAGTCTAAATTATAATCAAACAAGGCCAATATAGTGACTATACTTTAGGCCTATAGCCCAAACGTTTGGCCCAACTAACAATCAAGCCCACTACCTCCTGGCCTGTCAAATCTGGAAACGATGCAACCCACTGAATAGTGAGTGAGTGATGATTGCTCGATACTCGCAGAAAGCCACCAATGCCACGCCTTGTAGACTTGTAGTTGTGGTCGGGCAGCCGCGTTGAGCAGCCCAATCTTTCGGCTTCTCTTCAGATGGAGAGAGCTTGCTTATCGATGAGGCGAGCGACGGCGTTCGCCTTCGCTAATCCGCCGCTCACTCCGCTCAATGTTGACTCCTTCTCAATTATCCCCTTCAGACGGCCGTCGATTTCTCTCCTCTCTCCCACTCGCCGCTGCCTCTCCACTACTGCTTGTGCTCAGTACTCTCTCCCCTCTGTCTCAATCAACGATGAAACGACCTTTCCGTTCCCTGTTGGTATGATTTTTCATATTTTTCAGCTTGTGAATTTTCGGTTTGTGCTTTAGATTTGTGTTCCAAGTTGCAAATTTGTTATCTGCGGTTGGTCATTGTTAGAAGCGGGTGTTGTGGAGGTGAAAGCAAGCAAGAGGCAGCTATTGAAGGGGATGAGATACGCCGAGCTTCAAGTATGTTTAGTTTATCTCTATAATTGTTCGCTGTTAGATGTTGTATTGTAAGCAAAGATCACATGTTTGTTCATTCTCTATATAGAAAGCATCGATCAATGAAATTGAATTGGGAATTGGGATGCTGGATTTCGATATTTCCTTGTTTTTCTTTTTCGTGGAGGAATGTGTTTAAGCTTCAGCGATTGGAAATAATCCTAGGGTGAGGACTTTGCGAGTTTGTTTCTAATTATCGGAATTTGGTTTGTCAGAGTTGGGTGCAGTCCCATGGATTCAGGCCTGGCCAGGCTATGATGCTGTGGAAGCGGCTGTACGGGGATAGCATTTGGGCTCAGCACTCTGATGAGTTGGAAGGTTTTGTTCTTCTCCATGAACTGCTTTTAGTTTTTCACATCCTGCATTCCTTGCTGGCCGGTCTTTAGCTCCTAGGATCTATGCATTTAAACCTAGAGTTTTCTTTCGTCTTTCATTTTGCACTCGAAAAACCTTAGTTATAATTGTCTTGCTTTTGAAATTGTCAACTCAAACTACAAACCTGAGATCAGTTGTTTTAGATTAGTAAAAAGACTCAAAAGTGAAACCTCAACCCTCAAACATTATTAGGCCGATATATTCTTTTGGTTATTTTGCTCTTCATCATACTAGAGTAATCTCTATAACATTGGTATACTCTTTAGGTCTGAACAAGGATTTTAAGAAGATGTTGTCCAAGCATGCAGACTTCAAAGCTTTGTCATTGAAAGACGTTGTAACTGCTTCTGATGGAACTAAGAAGGTTCTTATGAACAACTCCTACAAGTTTCTTTACAGTACGCGTTTTCAAGTGGGAAGCATCTATTGATGTTGGCATCAATAGTCTTTGCTTTTCATGAAACATTCTCCTCATTTCTGAAACTCACAGGAGCTTGCAGATTTTATTCACAATGGAGGATGGAATGGTGATTGAAACTGTTGTAATCCCTTGTCCTAGGGAAAGGAACACTGTTTGTGTTTCTAGTCAAGTGGGCTGTGCAATGAACTGTCAGTTTTGCTACACAGGCAGGCAAGCAAGCAAGCTAGCTAGCTTTCCCTTCCATGCCCCTGTCTACAATACTCTCTCTGTTTGTGGGAGATGTTGCATTTCTTTCTGGTGTTGAATTTTGAAATATCATTGTGCAGAATGGGCTTAAAAAGACACTTGACTGCTGCTGAGATAGTGGAGCAAGTTGTGTTTGCAAGGCGTTTACTTACAAGTGAAGTTGGCAATATTACAAATGTTGTGTTCATGGTAGGTCTTGAATTTGGTTGGGAAGATTAAAACCATACAAGATTTCCCAGTTGACTATTTTGTTTTCAGTTCCTCAGTTTATTATGAACATTTACCATGAAAATCTTAGTTCTAGTCTGTTATCGTATCTTTGTCTCGCTGAACTTATGTTTTCTATATTAGATACCTTTCCTTTAATAAAAAGAATAATTCGCAGGGAATGGGGGAACCTCTTCATAACGTTGAAAATGTCATTAGAGCAGCTGATATTATTGTGGATGAGCATGGACTGCATTTTAGTCCTCGGAAGGTTACCGTTTCAACTAGTGGTCTAGTTCCACAGCTGAAGCGTTTTCTACAGGAGTCGAGTTGTGCTTTAGCTGTCAGTTTGAATGCTACAACTGACGAGGTATGTTTATCTACTTGTCTTCATTGAAAGTGATGGAAATCAAGAAACCAACGTCCTGTTGTAAAATCTTCAGGTCAGAAACTGGATCATGCCAGTAAACCGGAAGTACAACTTGAACGTGCTTCTGGGGACACTTCGAGAAGAACTGCGCCACAAACATAACTACAAGGTCCTGTTTGAATATGTGATGCTTTCCGGAGTGAATGACAGGTGAAAACTAGTTCATATCTTTTATTGCTGATTGTCTTATTTTCTTCACAATGCATTTCCTCGAGTCTTAATTACTTGTTCCTGGTGTATAAGTTGTGGAAGAGTGTTTTTGCCCAAAGTGGTGAGAATTTTTGTCTCAGCAGTTCTTTGGCATCTCCTCAGACCAATTTTAACACCCAGGATCTCAATGGCTTTTAAACATATAATTTACATGAGCATTTGAACATGTTATCTTTGTTGGGAGCATTGAATTAGATTCCAATCTTCCTTATGCAGCATGGATGATGCCCAAAGAATCATTGATATTGTCCAAGGAATTCCTTGCAAAATCAACCTTATATCATTCAACCCTCACAGAGGATCGCTGTTCAAACCAACCAGTGAAGAGAAGATGATAGAGTTTCGGAATGTATTAGCTGCAGCGGGACTTACAGTCTTACTGAGACTAAGCAGAGGAGACGATAAAATGGCCGCATGCGGGCAGCTAGGAATGCCCGGGGACATTCAAGCCCCTTTACTTCGAGTTCCTGCTCAATTTCTAGCTGCAGTAGCCTGACTGCATTAACCACCGCCTTTATTGGTTGACTCAAGATGTTTTTTTCTCTCTTTTATTTGCTGGAAAAGGGAACCCTCTTTGTGCAGATGCAATTAGAACACAAGTGGTAAGAGAAAATAGATGAGGTTTCACTTCATTAGAAGCTGCTGTATGAAGAAATCTTCTTGTGCTACATTCTCAATTGGTCGTGTATGCAAAATCTGCCCCTCAAAAACTGATAATTGAATCATCATTACATATTACAAGGTGGAGACAGGTAGGTGCTTAAAAGGAAGCCCTACCACTGACGATAGTTATACAAAAAGGTCTCTGTACAAAAAGTGAGACCAGCACCCTCACCCCTACCACCCAAGAGGAGCATCAAGGGTGTACCCAGGATTCAGTTTCACCCTTGAGTTTAGAAGTTACTTGCTGACACTATTTATTGGACCTGCGCTCCATCTGACTCAGTTAATTTAGAGGAACTTGATGCAGTTTCCCACTAATCTGTACCATTAAAGGGTGCAAACCACTTAAAACTACGGAAACAAACGGGCTATACATGATCACAACTCTTCTTCAGGGTACTCCGCTTTCCTTGGACGAATCATCGTGGTCAAGGGGCACGATTATAGGTTCTAACTTTCTTCTTGTCTTACGAATTCTTCGCGAAGTGTCGTCTTGATTTTCCTTCTCAAAGAAGAGGCCTCTTCAGGCTTGAACCAACGCCTTCCAAACTGCATGTATAAATTGTGAGTCATTTGTACATAAAAAATTGAGGAATGGAAGATAGTAAGAAGCCCCCAGCAAGCAGAATTAGTAATTCAAGATCAGAAATTATACCATTCTTAAATTGCACTTTCTCAACCGCTGTGGAGCATCTTTAATGAAACGCTCCATGAAGTAGAGTACAAACAAACCACAGTCAGAATCATTATTCTGCCGTGGAACCTATAAGATCAGATTGAGGGGCACAATTAGATTTCACACACAAGAGTACAGTTGGGGTGATCTGCTGACATCATATAATGGTTTATCAGGCGGATTATAAACAGGGCCTACAAAAGCATGTGAACAGTTAATCCAAGGAGTAATCAGGACTTTACTGTGATTATTTTCTCTTCTATTCTGCCAGGAAGATCTTCCCATATCTGATTTGTAAATGGAACATGAGGAGGACCAGTTTCCTCCCTTAGAGTGTTCCACTCCTCCCTCAAGAATCTAAACGGAGCATAAGACAAGGGAGAAGGAAAAAGTTCGCACCAGATTTTAACCCCAAAAGACAAAGGAGATAGAAATTATACTTCAATAAAGAAAGTTAGCCTAGAGCAACTAAAGAGAGTATATAAATTTCCGCCAAGTCATCCACAAGTTCAAAAGGCTCAGTAAATCTCAAGATATTAAATTGCATTTTTCCAGAGTGGTCATACCTTTTGATATTCTCAAATATCGATCCACTCTCGTGATACCCCAATGAATCCAAATGAAGTATGATTGGTCCAGATTTGTCTTCTTTGTCAGGAATGCATACTATAGCCAAGCTCCAGTGAAGGCTGCTCATAAAATAAAATAAAATAAAACTCATGTACTATAAAACATATGATAAAGAGAGGTAAATAAAGGCAAGACAATGTAAATACTATTCCAACCTCATGTTGTCAAATAAGTAGATGGAAAAGGAGAAGAAACAAACACAAAACGGGATATCGCAAGAAAAACAGAGCAAGAGTCATGAATCAACCGGCACTACCACAAGGGATGACCAACATTCACTTGGCTCTCATAGATAAAGATGTTTTGTGACAATTCTACAATATATTTACAAGCACAATTAACACAAGCTAAAGTCATTGCATCTTTTATGTCATTGACTAATAATGCCAAATTTTAGAAGAAAGAAATAGCTGAAATACTAGCAAAATCCATATCCTGGAATCAAAGTGAAAAAGCGTTGTCATTTACAAAATCATTTACTACATACTTTTTTTTTATCTCAAGGGAACATTTTTTACTTGAGGAAAAAATAATTGTATCAAGATTATCATGGCTGAAGCATATCATGTCTGAAGCAGATCATGTCTAGCCATTCATTCTAGAAGTTAAACTTTCTATCACTTACTCCTGATGTACAGGGAGAAATATATATGCCTTGTCAAATATGTTAACACCTCTCCACCATCTCCTCAACTTGTTGAAAGAAGCTTCTTTTTCACTGTCCTGCAAGTGAACATGGAACCGAACAAATTCATAAGAACGTATAGAAGTGGTACGATAGTTCCATGGGAATCGTCCCAATTATGCACTTCACATGTTTGCATGTGTATTAATCAACAATGAAGGCATACCTGCACTGTTACAGCCTCTTGGAGCTTCTTATAAAAGTAGGTGTTAAAGAAATGATAGTCCTGTGGTGCATCATCAGCTGCAGATGATGTTTCCTGCAGAAATCTAAGAAATGAAAGGAGAATGAAATAGGCAAGATTTATTCTATGTAATCGTGCATTGTTCTGAAACACTAAAAAGCCTTGGAAAGTTTAACGAGCAAGCAAAATCTCAAATTCGTGATAGATAGCATTTAGAAAATGGTATTTCGTCTTGGACATTAGCAAGATCCTAAAGGATGGGAAAAAGGATCACCATAGCATGGACACACACATGCATCAGAAAAAGACAAAAACGTGCAAAACATACGAGCAGGTAAAAAGGATCGCCACAACATGGAGGAAAAGATGTGTTGACCATCTCTCTATTTGCTTGCAGAAATAATAAGCATATAAATTCTAGTTGATATCCGTTTTCAATTAGCATACAATGCAATCAGTCCAAACAATTGAATCCCCATCTTTGAAATACATAATGATATTAGCACAATTACCGAATCCAGAAGTTCATGATTGTTCCAGTCAAGTACTCCCCAGGATCGAGGCATTTCAAGTCCTTGTACTGAACCTGTACACACTTGGGATCATCCCTGTAAACAATTAAGGCAAAAACCTTCAGGGCATCACATCAAGAACAAGAAGAGATTCAAAAGAACAATGGAAATACCTTGATGGGTAATATATATCCATATCCCTAAAAAAGAAGAAAAGCACATAGGAAACATGTAAGTAAAGGCTTGTTTTACATATTGATGTTCTTTAAAATAATTATTACTAAGAGATTAAAGTATGAGACTGGTATAAACCTCATTGATGCCTCCTCTTCTTCTGATAATGTCTCTTCCAGTTTAATTTCCTCCTCATCTAATAAAACAACAGTCTGCAAGGGTTTGATCATATCAGCAAGATTGTATCATAACATTTTGTTTTTCTGATGTATAAAATAATACAGAGAAGAGATATGCACTTATCTAAACAAGGCCAAAAAACTATTTTTCCCTTCTCTTTTGCAGGAACTATGAAGGGAAATGTTTGATGAGAAGCCTGTTAAATAGGCTGTGAAGATTAATGGGGGCAATTACTACCTTTTAACACAAGCCTGTTAAATGCCATGTGAGATTACTCGACGGTTGATTATGGGTGAAATTATATGTCGGGATTACATCGCCTTTTATATTAATTTTAATTACGTTTATAAAGGATAAGGATCCACCTTTTGGGGGGAAAAAAGAAGCTTAAATCAATGTAGCTTCAACCTATCCATATAAACCACCATTTTCACTCTTCTTATTTTCCATGTGGGAGGGCACTCCCATGCCAAACGCATATATTCAAAACACGCCTACACAAACAGTAGCCAAAACTTATAGCAGCATCTTTTCAGCATAGGAAATGAAGAAGTGAAGGACAGAACAAGGCTTTCCCAGGATATATGAGAAGTTAAAACTTGATGTATTTTCAAATATGCAACATCAATCTCTTGACAAAAAGGGCCAACCAAAGAAGTACCTTCTTTTTTTGGATTAAGGAGTTTTGTAACTCTCCTGCTGTATTTCAAAAAAAAGTTCTCTGGTGATCTTACTTTCATTAGGTGATGTGTTATTATAGAGCAAAAAGTAGAAAGAAAAATAGATTTACCTTGTCGATTGATGATTTGTCTGAATGCAATTCTTCAAAAGCATTTCTGCAAGAAGCATATAACAACATCTCAAATAAATAGAATGGCTGACTAATTAAGGAAATAACATGAAAGTGTTGTCGAATAGAAACAAGAACAAATTTGGTGAACGATCCAAAGGGAGCAAGAGACAAGGATATTTGAATTAATATAGAAATGAACAATAAACATAATAAGTCAATAACTGAGTACAATTATCACATAAGTTGGTTTTGGATAATTACCTATAATGAAAAACCATGCATTATCCAACGCAAATTTAAACTATCAAAGCATTTTCAGAGTACAGTAAGAAAGGCCAAATTACAATGAATGAAAATGAAATGCTCTTTATTTCTTGTCTTTTCCTCTCTCTTTTTTTTTCCCTAGTTAATATAACTGGATTCTTTAAATAGTAACTTCCAACAACAATTTCCCCAGAAAATATCACAAGCAATCAACACTATCATCTCACATGATAGGGATATGGATAAAATAATGAACCTCATTGGAGTTAGCCTATCAAAGGAAAACAAACAGTATTTAGCTTTCCGATGGTGGACAATATGGTATACTAGAAATCAAATCATTTTTAGGAATTCGCATATCCCATCGGCCACAGGAATCAAGAAAACCATCTTAGAAAACATGGACAAATGGAAAATAGCAAATAAAATATACCCAAATAAAAATACTACCATAACTCATCATGAAAAAAAGAAGAGAGCCCAAATAAAAAAAGGGGAAAGAACCACTTCATGGAAAAAACCACCGTTAAATTGGTACAAGCTAAACTATGACGGATCTTCTATATCGAGTATTAAGAGCTCTACGGGCTTTATTTGTCGAGACTGGAATGGGACACCAATCTACTTGGATGGGAAACCCATGGGTGGTCTTTCTCCTATCATGGCTGAAGCCATTGCCTTAAGACAAGGGATAGAGAAGGCTAAAGATTTAAAAATAACGAACTTAATCATTGAGGGTGACTCCAACAAGTGTCCATGGGAAATAGAGCTTGTACTGGCAGACATTAGGACCTTACTTATGAAGATTAAAAATGTCAAAATCTCTCATATTCCCCGGAATGGTAACCGAGTGGCGGATAAGGTTGCACACCTTTGCTACTCTACCAGGGGAGCTAATCTATATACTCACTCAGGTCTTCTTGACCTCATCCGACGGGATGCCTTCGGGTAGGGGCCTTGCCTCACCTGAATCATTACCTAATCAAAAAAAAAATAAAAAAAAAATAACTGGATTCTTTAAAAGAAAAAAAATCTGATAGTAGTTCCCACAACCTCCCATGTATACAGCCATAGCCCAATATCTTAACATTATTGGCAAGTTGCCAAAAATGCATGAACAAAAATCTTTTGTCTAGGTATTAGGTAACTGATGCAGGAGCAAGATTCTTTCTGTTATGCAACACTAACCATGCAATAGTTTTTCTACAATCAAGGCAATAAAGACCAATACGCAAGCAATGCAACTGCCAAATTTACAGTTGAATGAAACATAAAAATAAAAATAAAAAATTGGCTATATAACAAGCCCTTCTAAACGAGCGCATCTAAAACTACACTTAAGGCGCCTTGTGTATGATTTTTGCAGCATTGACTTGCATCACTAGATATCGGCAACTACACCAATCTATACAATCATAATGCATTCCATATTACTGAAAAAATCAGCAAGATTTTTAAACAAGCATAGAAGCACTTCTAACTTCTAAAAGGATGAGCCAATAAAGAGAATGTCACGATTCTAGAATAAAGAAAGCAACTGACTTTAGCTTATGCCAATCTTCATCCTGATCAGTGTCCTGACCAAGATCATCCTGCTTTGGGAAGCTCCTTTCACTAGATGCTAAACTAAGAGCTCCCTTCCCAAATACACCATTTTTATACCTTCCCTTATCAATAGCTCGTGTCTTCTGTTTTCTCTTTCTTCTGTCTCTATCACCATGGGTTACAGTTCGTGGCTCTTCCTCAAAAGCATTATATATACGGGTATGAGAACATTTCTGCAAAGAAAAAGAAAATTTAGCATGAAAATTGCTAAATAAAAGACGACTACTATCAAGATCCTCTTACATCATTTTCCAACTTCTGAGTAAAAAGTTCAGCAAACCGGGAACCTCTTGCTTCAAGTGCTGCCCCTACAAACATCAATTAAACTTCAAATGAGGACTCTTTCGCATTGTGTGTTGTTGTAGGATTGCGAAATCATCTTGCTTTCACATACATGCAGACATTTTTTTAAAAATAAAACCTCTTCATCAAACGACTTGAAGACAACTAAGAAAGGGGGCTAAAGAAACATTTATCGTTCTTGAACAAGTGCAATGCAAGGCGGAAGGAAATTACCTTTAGGCCTTGAGCTCTCTGTATCATCGATTCTCTTTGGATTAATGTTAGGCTGTAAAGGAAATACACAGAATGTTGAACTAGAACCCAAAATGGAGGATTTAGCAAAGCACACAACATCATTTCACAGTTTCTTGAACTGCTCAACATGTTTTATAATCTTAATCCACATTTCCAATTGCCAGCATCTACCAACTCTCAAGTGATCAATTTCCAGGAGATGCATCTTGAAATACAACCGAGAAGATTCTAGCTTAAAATGCAGGATAAAATTAAAATTTGAAAACGGGAAGGAATAAACCTTTGAACCGCGTTGCTGTCGATGGTCTCGCTCCTCCTCGTACGCCCTCAAAATGGATTTGAGCTTCTCACCCTTATCGGGCAGTTTATCACTCAGCTTCCCACTTTGAGTGAACCTCCGAATTTTCTCTTCCAGCTCCTCATCAGACAACCTTCCAATCCCCTCAATTGCCTCCACTGGCTGTGATCGCTCTCTCTGGCCGGGAAAATCGCCAGCACCGCCGGAGGATTTCACGATTACAATCTCCGGCGGAGGATCGTCGTTGGAGTCTTCAAAGCACCTGTCAAAATCTAATTCGAGGCGTGGCTTCTTGGCTCTGCAAATCCCGCCGCTCCCTTCGACCTCGTCCATGTCGGATTCTTTAAAGGGAGATTTTGGAAGAAAAGGACTGAGGGTTTTCAGGACGTATGCAATGGTGGTGAGTTCATATTGGAGGCTATGCTACCCACAGGCCACAGCGATACAGCATCTTCTCCATTTTAGGGATTTGGGGGATTTTTGGAGAATTTTAGGGCCCGTTTGGTATTATACACGTATATCAGATATGGGTATGGGAATATGGGTATCAACGTGATATATCCATATTTTTATTTCTTCGTATTTTTACCCAATTCTATATACCCTTTAAATTAGGAATATCAAAACAGACGCTTCTCTGCCTTTCTCCTCTTTCAACATTGTTGCCTCCCTCCTCTTTCCCTACCATCATTATCTCCCTCCTTTTTGTAGGCAATCAATTGCTGGGTATGCAAATCCCAAGGGGGTGGGGATGAGGTTGGTGAGTGGGGGTGGGCGGGTGTTAGGAGGGAAATTAGGTATGCAAATATAAAACTATAAAAGCAAATCGCATATGTGAACTACGTAAATAAAATTACAAGAAACTCTCTCGCTGTAGTGTTAGGGAATCTGGATCGAATCCACGAGGAAGCTAATCAGCGCTCGCCTAATCAGTTCCTTGAAAGCCCTTGACGTCGACCAGAAGTTGATTCGACGTCGAGTCAGAAGGGACTCGATGTCGGCTTGAACGGTTGATTTCTCCTGCAAAGTTGCACAACAGAAAACAATGTACTCGACGCCTAGTGGTGTACATGATGTCGACTCAGATGTGACTCGGTGTCGAGTGTGTCTGCAGTGAAAACTGTACGTGGAGAAAAGAAAATAAAAGATGTCAAAAAAGAACGTCCGAAGAATATAAGGATATAGAAATAAACACAGGTTAGTTTTGTTGAATTCAATAAACATAAGAACTTCCAAAGTTGGGGAATCATGCCACAAAGATAACCATGTAAGGATTATGCCAAGTTCATGAAAGATTATACATTTTCATCAAATAACCTTCGTTATTAACAATTAAGAATATAAAGGCTTTGACATAAACTCTAATTGTTACTACCCTTTTTATAATTAATCCAAATTCATATTAAGATCACTTTCGCTTCAATAATAAAAATAAAGATTTACCTACTACTTCCGTAGAAGAATCATGCAAATAGGGATAGAAGATAAAATCGCAATAGAAATCATACCTTTGAAGCATAAACTTACATGGCTATCGTCGGGCTCACCCCGACCCTAGAAGTAGGGTGACTACTCGCGTCTCATCATTATAACAAATATCAAAATCATAAAGGAAATAACTTGAGTTAAACCAAAAAGAGAACTTACAACCGAACAAACCACAATTATCCTTCACTCCCTAATACAGCTACCTCTGGTCGTCGTGTTAATGGCAGACAACACCGGCCAGATCTTCACAGGTTTGGAGCTACTTCCGGCCAGTCTTTGCAATGTTCCGGGAAGTGGGATAAGCCTCCTACAAATTGCTATAAGCTTAACTTCGATGGCTCGGTTTTGCCGGGCGGTTCAGCTTCGTACGGTTACGTCATCTGTGGCTCTAGAGGAGCGGTTGTCGCTTTAGGACGGTCCATTTGTACAAATGTCTCCGCTGTCTATGTCGAAAACCTTGGCCTCAAAATGGGTATTCTACGCGCTAAAGCGTTGCAGATTACAAACCTTCTTATCGAAGGAGACAACTTACTGGTTATAAAGGCTCTACATATATAAGGATTGGAAATGCCCCTGGATGATCGAGCTGCTACAAGCGGATATATTTTTAGATATTTCGTCCTTTACTTATGTTGATATTCGTCATATTTTCAGGGAATCTAATGTTGTGGCCGACTATCTTGCTCGTAGTGTCCATGCACCCCCTGCCGACGATTGCTATGAGGATGATCCAGAACTGCACGTTCTCGTCCGGAAGGATGCGCTAGGAAGGGTCTATGTTGCGGCGACCTACCCAACCTAATCTTTATCCAGCGTAAAAAAAACCCCTTCACAACTCACTCGACCAACTCTCTCTCTATCTCTACTCTATGGATGTGCAAGGAGGTTTCAGTTTTCCCGAGAGTCTGTAGTACGTCATCCTTCTGCACATAGATGCTAAAAGAGCAAAACGAAAAAGCAAGGGGCCCCCACTCGGGAGTAAGACAAAGATAAGATGAGTTGGATGGGTAAGACGCGTGGCCAAATGAGCCTTACGAACATAGGCTAGGCCAACTATCCATGTAAGTTAAATGCGTCTGAACAAAGGTCCACGTGCCTAAAGTGAACCCCAGCAACAACACTATAAAGAAAACGAACTGAGGGCAACACCTCAATCACCAGAAGAAACATTCCATGAGCTCCAACGGTCCGCCGTGCGCGTTCTACAGGTTCATCACTAAAGAAGAACAATTATAGAAGCTACGTCTTCCCCAATCATACGAACGATTGGAGGAAGGCGTGCACAGGCTTGTCCATGTTTGGTCTACCACATGCCAGGACTTTGAATTGTAGACGCCGAAAGAGACGCTGACGGAGCATACTGGTACATGGAGGGATGGCCGGAATTCGTCCTCTGCAATCGAGTACACGTCGGCTCCGTGCTTCTTTTCGTCTACGAAGGGGACGCCCACTTCGAGGTGTACATATCGGACCCAGGCCACCAACCCAATCGTGAGGGAAGAAGCAACCACACGGAGATGGGCCCTTCGAGAGCTGGCCGTAACTAAGAACGCTAAAGGGCCTCGAAAGACCCAAGGCTACTTACATGCTTACTTTTTCTGAGTTTTGATGTGACTAATGATATGATGGACGGTTTTTTGTCGCGTAAACCGTATCAAAATAAAACTCAAACCTACAAACTAGTATAGCAAGTAAGTAAGAGGTCGATCCCACAGAGAATCAAGTATTTCTCGGCAATGTGTATTTACAAATTAGTAGAAAGGGGTTTTTTTTGGTTGATTGAGATTGAAAACAAAACAAAACAAAATAAAAACAAATTGATGCAAAACAATTTAGAGAGAATCGCTCTACCTACAATTATCCACTTTATTTGGTTGAATTGATATTGTAACTTATTCTTGTCTTATTAAGTTTCATATGAATTCCCTTGTCCCGACCTAATATAGTTACTAGTCCAACCAGTCTTAGCAACCCTTATCAATCGAACAGTCTTTAAAGAAGGATTTAACCCAATTGATAGATTTAAGTTCAGAGATTAACCAAGGTATTTGCAGTCCCTAAAGAGGGATTTAACAACTCATCCAA
This sequence comes from Persicaria tinctoria, assembly GCA_037127255.1. Taxonomy (NCBI): domain Eukaryota; kingdom Viridiplantae; phylum Streptophyta; class Magnoliopsida; order Caryophyllales; family Polygonaceae; genus Persicaria; species Persicaria tinctoria. The sequence continues at coordinate 20,474,389 of JBANSL010000004.1, read as the reverse complement.
CTTCCTACTTATTCAATTAGTTCAACCAACCCTAAAGGAACAAGTTTGCTACTTGGGTTAAGGTTCACAACCAGGAATCTACAAAACCCTAGCAATTGAATTGATCTAACTAGTTGGTCAGACAAGATAGAACAAAACAATCAGTCAATAAGCATAAAGAAGTTGAAACATTCAATATAGGAAATAAGGAACAAGATTCAGAAATTCAAAATCAATCCAAATAAAGCTTTAAATTGCAAGTAGAACGAAGAGAGTTTAGCCACCCACGGCGAACATCGCTCTCAATCTAACCAAATCGTCTTGAATCCTAACCTATCGAATGAATGAAAACCTAGGGCTAAGCCCTTTCTCAATTTCGTGTCCAAAGAGTCGGCCAAAAGACAAACATAAATAGGGTTTTGATAGACAAACTGTCGCTGCTGAAAAAACTATCGCTGATGGAACATGCGGCGGCCGCGGCTGCAGCATATTGACGCGCATGCAGCATATGGCGACGCCCTCTGCATCAGTCTTTTACGAAAAATTAAGGTCGAATCAGCTCTTGATGTCAACAAGAAAGTTGTAGCTCTCTAAAAGAGCTTTCCAACGCATGGTTATAATAGTCAATCGGAGAACCAAGGTCTCCAGAAAGTGCAAAACAAGTTCATCATGTCCGGTGACAACTTCTGCAGACTTGTTCTTCGTTTATGCTCGCTTCTTCTTCTCAGGACCTCTTTAGATCTTCATGTAAGCTTCTTCGATCGACTAAACATCATCATCCAATGCGTTATCAACCCATGTCTCATCACCGGATCCACGATTACCTGAAATAATCAATAAAAGCGTGTATATTCCGACTCAACCAACATAGAGAGCAAATATGCAAATTGTACTTAAACCATGCATGATATGCATCATAACTAAGCTAAATGCAACATATTATGCCTACCTAAATGCATGTTATCATGATAATAAAAGCTTTGAGTACAATGTTTTCATTTCCAAGAAACATGTAAAGGAAGTCACGGTCAAAGGCTACATCGGAAGGCGCCTTTGAATCTCCTCCTTCCCGAGACATCGGGAAGATAAGAAAGCAAAGGCAGGCCCGAGAATCAGTTAACCAACCCGGAAGAAGAAAAAGAAACTCCTCACGATAAAAGAGAAAACTTTATCAGTATAAATTAGACCTCTAGGAGACCAAAATAAAGACATCTCGTTTGAGCAAAGAAGAGATGGTAGCCGGAAACACTCCAAGGCCCTTCTTTTCAGTCACAAGGGGCAGCCCGAGGGCCTTCTTCCGTTTGATCCAAGACGCTTCACATACACAGATGCTGGTGTGCCCTTTCATCTCAAGCTCGATCCACTTTAATCAAAATTTACTAAAGGAAACCTTGATGGCTACAGCCATTACCAGCCGGTTTCAAAGAAGAATACGGGCTGGCAGGCGTTGGAAGGATAACCCTGACCAACGAGTACGGAAGAAGGGGCACCGGTGTCTGGGTAGAGCGCAATGACTTTGGAGCGTTCTGGCTCGCGCAAGGGTGGAATATTTTCACTAGGGCACACGACGTCCGGGTAGGCGCATGGATGATTTTCACCTAGATGGGTAGCGCACGTTTCCGAGTCCTCGTCATACCGCCAGAACATGTCACGCCATCAGAGGAAGAAAACAGTGATGATTCCCTTTGAGGTCGGAGCGCGATTATGACCTAGGAAGTCCCGCTAAGAGAAACAGTTGTTGTAATCTTTGATCAATAATATAAGAACTACTACGAGCAAAGGATTTTCAAAAGAGCGGTTGACCGCCCTGAAAACCATTCAAGACACAGAATTTTTCACAACCAACGCATTTCCCCCCGAAAACAACAACGAACCATGTTTAAAGACGCTTCGCGAGGGACGAAAAACCACAACGAAACAAAAGGTGCAAACATCACGCCAAGTTTTCACCGGATCACAATCTCCCACCAGAAACAGAAATAACGAACTTTAAAACCGTTGCCGCTGAACTCGATCTCCTCTTTGTCCTCCAAGCCCCAATCTTCTTTGTCTTTGCTTAGAGGGAAAGGATCCAAGGGGACCCCGGGTTTCTCCACGGACCGCTTCACGCTTTGGTGGATACCGGCCTTCATGCCCGCGTGAAAACAATCTCGATACCGCTCCTGAATGAAGTCATGTCCCGCATCCTCGTTCAACTACTCTGGAACCGCGCTCAGCATGAACGAAAGACCATCAGGGGTCCTCATCCAATTGTCAACGAGCTTGGTACGGTTGTAGGGAACCTCCAACCAAGAGAAAACAATGTCACCATCAGTACGGGCTTGGTATCTGTCAAGGTCAATCTGGAGGCGGTTGGACTCTATGACGGCATTGCGTTTTTCCTCAGTCATTACGGCAAGATTAGCTTCCAAGTCCACTACCTTCGCCTCCCCACTGGACTGAAGTGAAGACAAAGACTGTTGGAGAGCCTCGGTCCGCACACGTTCTGCCCCAAGGTCCTCTGCCAACTTATCACTTTTAGCCCTCTCCTCAGCGAGGCTCAGCTCCACTTCCCCTAATCGGTGACGAAGACCCTTAACCTCTTTCTAAGGCATCCCGAGTTCCACCACCCTCTCTTTCGGCCGCTTAAGGTCACCCTCAAGGCTCATGTTGTGACGAACCAGGCGCAAGTGCCCCCCCCCCCCCGCCACTGTGCGTAACTACACGCCCCTGAAGAAAACGGAGACCTCTTTAGGACAAGGACGCTTCACTGATTAAGCAAAAACAGAAGTAACAACAAAACTCAATCCTCTTACCTAATTACACCAGCGATCTTGTTCCAACGTGAATTGTTCATTGGTCAGCTGGTCGAGGTACTACAACTCTGGTGCTCCGAGTTCAGGAGGGAAGGCAAGCTGATGGAGGACTTCGCTGTCGAAGTCGGGCATCCGATAAAGTGGACGGTTCTGCTCGTCTACATGAAAGACCGCAACGTCCTAGTCAACCGCTTCCCATGTAGGAAAAAGGCCCAAGCTTTTTCTCTTTGGCCTCAGCTTGGAGGTCCTGGCCTCAGCAGGAGAAACGAGTCGGGGCACCAGCGGAGTCGCAGAGGAGAGAGGCGGCTCCTTGACGGGAGGGGAAGCGTCAATGTCTATAACAAGGGGAGAGATTTCCGTTTATGGAGCAGACAAAGGAAGGAAAAGTCACAGAGTTTTTTCTTTTATCGCCTTCTTAGACTTAGGATTAGGCGCGGAGGTCTTGGGGCATTCCAAAGCTTTCATCACATCAGAAGGCATCTTGCGTTTCGATGGCGCGAACTGGGTAGTAGAACTTCTCACCGCGTCCACCATGGCTTTCAACTCTTGAGTGTTTGCAGAAAAGAAGAGAACATTAGCATGAAGCAAACAAAAAACAGAGGGAAAGACGGGTATAAACTTTTTTAATCCACCACAACCTATCCGCGGGTGGGGCAGACTCAGGCCGACCATCTCCAATCGTAAAGGGGACAACATCTCGCGCCAAGAAGGCTTCGTCAAGACGGTAAAATCTTTCTCAACCTTCTTCAGATCATCCACGACATAAGAAGGTTCGCCGCGTGTACGAGGAGGAGAAGAATAGAAAGACGGGTTCGCCGGAGTTTTCGGTTGGCGAATAATACCCACCTCCGGGACCTCGATCTCTTTCATCAGAAGCTTGCCTTCCGCTTTCTCGAAAGAAGGAGGGTTATCCACAACACGAATGCTACCCAAACTCTCTTGAGAATTCGACATAAAAAATTAAGTTTGTGAGACCCTAAAGGAGGAATCGCTAGGAGTATGACCTAGATAAAAAAAAAAAAAAAGCAGAAACACCTTCAGAACTTGCCCTAGTCCGCGAATGATAATTTGAAAATAAAGAGACGCAAAGAAAGGGAGGAGGAGAATTTACCTGAATAAGAGCAAAGGAGTGCGAGATCGCAGCGGCGAGAAGGAGAAACTGTAAAAACGAGAGACTGTAAAAAAAGAAAGGGAAAAGAAGCCCCTTTTTATAGACCTTCTCAACCACCGTTTCACCTCCCTCACCATTAAGGCACGTGTCCAGATCCCGACGTACATCAATCATTTAAATTGGCCTAGAAAGGCGAGGCCCAACTAGGCCCATCAGAAGCCCATTAACCTTCCAATTTTCTAACCTAGGAAGGGAAGAGCAACGGAACCCGCAAAGGGGGATCAGTCCGCGGCACGACCAGTCAACTCCCGCCGTGAACTGAGGAGCTGTGATGATGCCCTAAAAAATATCGGAAAATGGAAAACACACGAAAACGAATAGACTGAAAGTCGACCGCGGATGTAACCACCATAAGAGTCCGCGGATGAAACACGCATAACAAGAGGCAAGGTGTCCAACATGCCCCCCATCCACGTGCCCTTACTTGAGTGACACGTGGCACCGAGGCCACGACAAATTGCCAAGTAGATGAGTCGACATGTCCCGGAGGCAATTCTGACTACCACTATAAAATCTGGAAATCCCTCTGGAATAGGGGCTTTTTGGAAAACACAAGGGAGAATGTTGGCAATTGGACCTTCAAGATCCGCGGATAGCCCTCGAACACGTTTAGAGAGGTGAGGAGGCAGTGTGGATACAAGTACCGAAAGCTAAGTTATACGAAGATCCCTTTTTCTCATCGCCCAAATTTAGGGCCGGTTTCCTCCTATCCAAAGAGCCTTGGCAAGGCCATTGCCCGAAAAATGGAACGAGTCAGACCCCAAGCCTCGTGGCACTGGTCAAAACTCATCCGCCATCTGCGGAAGAGTCAAACCAGGTAAGACCGTCCGCACGAATTAGGTCATCGCGACACATGTTGAGATACCCCCCACACCCGTCTAGGGTAGTGATAAGGCATGTTTCCAATAGGCATTATAGGTTAGTTTAGGTGCATTTTATTGTTATATAATCATGTTTTAGTGTTAATTAGATTATCATTTATTTTGTGGGAAAGTTCGGAATCTACGCTATTTCAATGGTTTTATGTAGATTCGTAGATCCGAGGCAAATAACACGAGGAATGGAGCTAAGAGAAACTAAGCGAGACTTGGGAGAGCTTAAGGAAGAAGTCCCGAAGAGAATGGAACAACCTAAGGAGCAACGGAGCACGAAATCGAGGTCTAAGAGCGAAAACGAGGGCGAGTCGCGAAAGCTGTCCACTCGGCGAGCTGAACTTGTAACGCACTTTTCGGAGGCCTCGGATGTCCGATCGACGCATATGAGCATGCGTTGGAAAGCTCTTTCGAAGATCTACGTGATGGTGTTCTGCTGGATTTTCTCTGACAGCGAATGGATTTCCACTGCAGCGAATCAAGTCAAAGACATCATGTCTGAGCAAGTCCCTGGGCACGTCTCGCTGCCAGCGGATTGGATCTCGCTGTCAGCGAGTGGAGTCAGCAGGAGCATGTCCAAGAGCCAGCGCGTCTCCCTGCCAGCAAATGGAGTTCGCTGCCAGCGAGTCGAGTCAGCCCGGCCGACCAGGCAACGTTCGTTGCCAACGACTGGACTCGCTGCAGCGAGCCACTCGCTGCCGCGGAAATCTTCGCTGCCACCGGGATGCACCAAGACGACGGAGCTCGCCGACTCGCTCCACCGGAAGGGGTCTCCCGCACCTGCGGATCGACGAACTCGCGACAGCGGAAGAAGCGGCTCGCGGAAGCGGAAAGGAAGGACCCGATGAGGCTTGGAAAAATTTCTAAGGCATGGGCATTCGCTGCCAGCGAGTGTGGTAGCGAGTGTGGTAGCGAAAATCCAACAGGAGCTTGATTGAGGCCATTCGCTACCAGCGGAAATTTTCGCTGCGAGCGGAATCCGACACTGAGTTAAATTATGAAAGTTCTATCTTTTATCTAGTTTGTTTAGGAAGCTTTTATCTTTTATCTATCTTTTATGGAAGATATTAGGCTTATAAATAGGATGTTCTAGGGTTAGTTTAATTAATTCCAAGTAGAGAAATCACCATTGAAGAGAAGAAAGTTTAGGTAAGCCATGTTTGGCTAATTTTGTAGTTTCCGCCTACACTTTCGAGACTTGGTTGGTGGTTTGTGAGTTTCTAATTCAATATATTTTTCCTCTTTAATTCATTCAACTTCTTTGTGCGATATTGATTATGTTATTGATGTTATCTTGACTCGCGACCTTGATAATATTGATTTCATGCTAGGATTTAATACTTTCGTATTTGTGTTATTTCCGTAGTAGCACGCATAAGATTGTGGATTCCGTGTTTGAAGCATGATTGTGTAGGAAGTTGACATATATCTTAAACATTGATTTACCGTGTTTAATTGGTGTTATTTATATGCTCAAGTTCTTGGGACTATTTGCTATCTCTTTGTTAAATCTTGACCGTGTTAAGGTTGCATTGAGATGTAAGGGATTAATTGGACTCGTAGGACTTTTAATCTATATAAACCAAGACGATAGGAATTCGTAGGAAAAAGATAATAACTTGAAAAGGATTCGATGATCAATAAAACCAACCAATGTCGAGAACTTGTAGGTGGAAACGCTTTTCTTCTATCCTTTATTTTCTTTTGTGAATATTATTTTCTTTTATTTTCATTCATAAAAATCTTTTCTTTTATATTGATAAATACACAATATTTAGAAATACTTGATTCTCTAGGGTTCGACCCCTTACTTGCATACTATACTAGTTTGTTCGTTTGGGATTTATTTTTGACGAGGTGAATCAACGACTTTCCCTCCGTCAGGTAGCCTCAGGGGGGTATTCCAGGTAAAACCGTTGACCAAACGAGAATCATACGCGTGACTCATTCCTCCCCACGGGGACGTGGAGGGGACCCATTTTTCATTTGTGGTTTCGTCAGATGCCATTTTTTAAAGTAGTGTTTTGATGCCAAATTTTTAATGACATTTTTTGTCTTTAATGTGATGCAACCTTTTAATCGGTCAACAGTTGACCGATGACCGGCTTTTTCGGATTTTTTTTTCAACTGATGCCACTTTTTTTTATACCATTTTTTTATTTCATTTTTTTTATCGTTATGCCATTTTTCTTGAAATGTTTTGATGCCATTTTTCAAAGTAGTGTTTTGATGCCAAATTTTTAATGACATTTATTTCTTTAATGTGATGCTACTTTTTAAAGTAGTGTTTTGATGTTATTGTTATAATGTAATTATTTGATGCTACTTTTTTTATTACATTTTATTTTCTCTCAGATGCCACTTTTCTAATGAAATGGTTTGATGACACTTTTTTAATGCCATTTTTTTCAAACCTTGATGACATTTTTTATTTACTAGCTATGATGTCACGAGGACCATTGATGCCGTTTTTTTTACTGTTGACTATTGATGACACTTTTTTATTTTAATTTTTTGATGATATTATTTTTTACCGTGATGCCATATTTTTTCAAAGTAGTGTTTTGATGATATTTTTTCTTTAATGTGATGCAACTTTTTCAAAGTAGTGTTTTGATGCCATTTTTTGATGATATTTATTTTAACCGTGATGCCATATTTTTCAGAGTAAAGAGTAAATGGTTTCATTATTCATTGGATGATTGATGTCCATGATTTGTGTCATGTTTTTATATCTATTTTAGCTCCTTATTCTATCATTTTAAATATTTTTGGTTAGAATAGTACATAATATATGTAGTTTATGGTTATTTGCCAAATTATTGAGTCTACACTAGTTTCTATTTAATTTCGTAGAATTCGGACGCACTTTGGAGCTTAAAGGAAATTCATGAAGAAGCTAAGGATGGTGTAGCCGGAGAAAATGCCATATTTTGACATCCATTATTCTGAATCAAGATTTGATGTCTTCATGAGAGTTGTAGGCCTCGAAAACAACTTTCCAACGCATACTCATAAGCATCAATCCAACGAACGAGGACTCGGGAAAGTGCGTTTTAAGAACGAAGCAGAATGCTGAGAGCTGACGCATCTACTCGACGTCGACCAAATCTCCTCTACGTCGACCAGACAGAAAACCTACCCGAGTTTGAGAAAAGAAAGTTACTCGAGGAGCTATGAAGAGAAGCCAAGTTCGACGAGTTCTACTCGACGTCGACCAAAGTTCCTCGACGCCGACCACATCTGGAAACCAACCCGAGCTCGAGAGGAGAAGATTGCTCGAAGATGTCGAAGACCACCCGAGATCGAGGACTTTACTCGATGTCGACCAGACTTGGTCGACGTCGACCAAACGATTTTTGGGCCGAGAGTCCGTTGGGCCAATCCGAGCATGTGTGGGTTACTTGGGCACGAAGCAAGGCCAGATTCATCCAATTCTATCAAGATCTATCTAGGGAAGGAAAGATTTATCCACTACATGAAGATTTAAATATTTTCCTTTTAAGATTAATGTTTCTTTTATCCAAATTATATCTTTAGGACTAGATAGAGATTTATTTTCTTGGATAGCAAGGATTAAAGCCTATAAATAAAGCCCATGGGGCTAGGTTTTCATTCATTCCAAGCGAGAGAGAACACAAGTAGAGAAAGTGAGAGAGCGAGTGGAGGTCGAGAGGAGTTGGAGAGCGAAAGCAATTTGGCTTCGATCGGTTGTAAGCTTTGATATATTTTAATGCAAGTAGTTATTTCCCTTTTATCATTAATGTCTTTTGCTACGATAAAGAGCGAGTAGTCCACCCACTTCTAGGGTCAGGGTGAGCCCAGCGATAGCCAAACGTGTTTGAGGTAAAAATTCGACATTTATTGTGCTTTGATCATCCACTGCCTTTTATATGTTTATTACCTATTCAATAGAGATTCAAGTTAACCACTTGGATTATAAACATAAAATTGGTAGATACAATTAAGGTTTCTTGAGAGAGTTGTCTAATTGTTGGAAAAGGCGAAAGCTTGATCCTTTAATGTGATTGCATGATTATTCCTCTTATTCTTGCCTTATGCATGTTTGGTTATTGTTGTTGCAAAGCCTGGATATTTTCTCCTCGACGTCGACCAGACCTAGTCGACGTCGACTACTGATATTCGATCTAGGTTTTCTGCTCGAGATCGCTGCTCGTTTTTGTCGCTGCAAGTCCTCGACTTCGACCAGCCTTACTCGACATCGACGACTTCTACTCGATGTCGAGGACATTTGGTCGACGTCGAACACCACCAGTGACCTTTCTTGCTCGAATTCGATTGTGCCTGACCCCTGTCGATCACCCTTGGTTGAGGTCGAGTACTCTGGAGTCAACTTCTGCCCGTGAGATTTTTCCGCTACTTGAGATCCGCTAACACGCTTCCTCGAGGATCGATCCTGACTTCCTATTGCTACATTAGGAGGGAGTCTTGTAATTATTTGTGTGGGCAAGATCTTGTTTGTTTTATATTCTTATATTTTGAACTCAATTTCCTCCTACAATGATTTTCCTAATATAAGATACATGGTATTTATACTAATCCACACACACACACACACACACACACACACACACACACACACACACACATCTATACATGACATTACTCACCCCTTATAAAATCTTTGTCCTCAAAGCTTGGGAAAATAAAACTCCAACCTCTAAATGAAATGAAAGGGAAACTCATGAAGTATAAAATTGTCAGCTCCCTGTTAAACTAAATCCCGAAAGGGTTTGAACCAAATCCCGAAACGAGGTTGAACCAAATCCCGAAAGGGCTAGAATAAATCCCATAAGGGCTTGGTTAAATCTTTTGGTGTCTTTGCACGAGCAGTGTGGGGATCTTCTTTCAGCGTTTCTAGGAGTTCTTCTGCTTGGTTTGGGGCGTGAAGTCTGGAGTTGGGACTGGCTAGGATCGTGGTGGTGCGTTATGGGAAACTCCGTATCCGGGATGTTGTTTCCTTGGAGTTTCGTCTGCACTTCCCACAGGAGATAGAGCCCTGCTGTATCGTTGGCCCGCAGTGCTACTGGTTGGTGGTGCTTGGCTTTTTTCTTCGTCGTCGCCCGCAACTGCTAGGAGTAGTTCTTCTTAGATCGTTTCTTGTAGTAGAGTTTTTTCTGCTTGTTTCTTAGTGTCATTTGTCTGTTCTTCTTGTATGCTTTTGCCAATTCGTCGGCCTCTCGAGAACCAGGCTAGCCTGATATCAAATTCTTGCTTAATAATAAAAAAAATTGACAATTCCCTGTACGTAAATAGCCACTAGCCATGATTATAAAATGGCGAAATTGCAGCAAACCACCCCTTAAATAGGGTACTTTGCAAGAAACCACCCTTTAAATTTAACATTGCAGCAAACCACCCTTTAAACTACACACATTTAAAAACCACCACCCACCACCAATTTCCACTTAAATTCTGTCAAGTAAACGGAAATGACGCTTTTACCCCTTCTCATTTTAATGTTGTTAGAAAGGAAGTTGTATTTGTATGTTTTACTTTTACCCACCACCACATTACATTTTGAATTAATTTTTTTACTTTCTTAGGCACGTTTGCTACTGGTAAATTAATCAAAATACTTTGCCATTACAATATAATAGAAATATGCTAGTTTTACATCATACTATACCAAAACATGTTTGTTTCAGCTTGACTTGCTCACAATGTAGCTACATCAAAGTTTGGGAATGTACCAATATTTCTCATCAAAGTTTGAGAATAGATAATTACAAAACAATAATAAAATACCCAACTTTGGAACTTTGATAGCCATACAAAATATGTCAAATGCTAATTACAACCAAAGTCTTGTTCCATAAGAGTCTAGGGGTTCCAAACATCTTGGGTGACTATTTGCGAAGATGATGAAGCTTGCGTCCCAATCTGGCATTCAAGTCTTCCAAATGATCGCGGGTTGGTACTTGAAACTCCAAGTACTCGACCTTCAGCTTGAGGCACCTAACGAATATTCATTAGTTATCACCTTTAACCTCATAATTAAGCTTGGTGAAAAGTACATGAAGAAAGTCTTGTAAGTGTTAATTACCTTCTTAACATACTCCTTCTTTTGAGTACCAAGCTGGACAGTTTTTGGATTTCTCGGCCTGCCTCCATGACCCCGATGATAGGTAGGAGCTGCTTGTGGTGCTTTCGAAGGGTTTGAACATTTGTTCTTGTAGTGACCTTCATGTCCACAATGAGAGCACTTTGGTCTGTAAAGTCTTACCCTCTTTTGTTTATCTTCTCCCAACTCCTTTCTTCGAGCCTTTTTAGGCCTTCCCGGCTGCACAACATACTTGGGTGGCTCTGGTGGGGTGTTAGAAGTTTGCACCCAATTTTTAGGTCCGGGCATTGGTTCCACCATATGAGAATATGCCTTCATGTATGTCTCCTTAGTGTAGTACGAGGCCACAAAATCCTCAACCTTTAGCCTACTCTTCATAATACAAGATAATGCGTGAGAGCATGGGATACCAGTGAGATCCCATTTGTGACATCCACAACTTCGAAGAGCTAAATCAACAAGATAAATAGTCCCTTTATGGTCGACCTCATACCTAGTCCCTCCTCCCCAATGACATCTACACATCTTTAGACCTTCTTCCTTAGCTACTTCTATCCTCTTGATTGTATTTGGTGTTAATGTGCCATTGTACTTGGTCATGCCATCATGCTTAGAAACAAACCTCTTCATCAATTGTCTCCTAATCCACTCACACATGCTAAGAATAGGCTTGTCTCTTGCTCGTAGGATGTATGAATTACAACTCTCACAAACATTGTTCAAAAGCATGTCAGACTTGGTGTAATACCTGAATGCATGCCTCGACCAAGTATGAGGACTCGCCCTTAGCAAGTAGTTATATGTTGCTTCGTCCAATTTCTTTATTTCTTCTAGAGCGGAATCAAACTCAGCTTTGTTACATGCCTTAGCTGCAGCCCATAATGTGTCTTTATAAGTCTTACCTGGCCACTTAACTTTGAAGTTGTTGTACAAATGTCTCACACACACCCTTGTATCAGCCATAGGGACGACTTCATTTAATGCCTCAATTAGTCCCTGCATGTGAAAAACCCATCAAACTAATTAATATACATGCAAGCAGTAGATAGGTAATTATGAAATTTGAATGAAATATAATAAAAATCAAGTTTTATACCTTTTGTCTATCAGACATGAATGTGGGGTTTGTGGATCCAATGTCTCGCATTAGGATATCTAAGAACCAAGCCCAAGTTTCCTTCCTCTCAGCCTCAACTATAGCCCATGCAATTGGAAATATGTTTTCATTTCCATCCTTGCCCACTGCAACCAATATCTGACCCGTATAGGCACCCTTCAAATGACATCCATCAAGCCCAATAATGGGTCTACAACCCTTCATGAATCCTTGCTTGCAAGCATCTAAGCAAACGTATAATCTTTGAAATAGAGGCTTCTCTGGATTGTCTAGACAAACCTTCACATAAGCGGAGCTTCCAGGGTTCCATTTCTGAATAGATGCTGCATAGTCCCAAACCCTTCCAAATTGTTCCCTACTATCACCTTGAGTCATCAAGCAAGCTCGAAGCCTAGCCCTCCATGCTTGGTAGTATGAGATATCAATAGCACAATCCCTTCGAACAACATTCATGAATGATTTTAATTTCCAATCTGGATCATCCCTGATTAACTCTATATACTTCTCTGCCAGCCAAATTGATGACACTTTCGTGTTCTCATATTGCCAACCACATTCATGATTTGGAACAAAACTCTTTAGTTGAAAAGTACCATCAATTACCACCCTTCTAGCACAAGCCTTAAACCCACATAAATTCAAACTGCAAACACATTTCTTCCTACCATGAACCATAGGACAATCACACTTGAATTTACAGTAGGCGGACACCTTATTTTTGTCATTGTGCAAGTAATAGAAGTCACCCCCATTCTCCACAGAAAATTGTCTTAAAGCCCTTCTAAAGATATCATTGTTACCAAATTTCATGCCAACCTTCAAACAAATACGCTTTGTAAAATCAACTAAATGATTAAATTCAGGATACCTCACATGACGTGCGTCGTCATCAGACCCACTAATACTCATCAAATCCTCGGAATCATCCACAACTTGCTCATCATCTTCATAAACAATGTCCTCATCTCCTAGACCAAATAAATCATCATCAACCACACCCTTATCAACATAATTCTCAAATAAGTCATCATCCTCATCTTCACTGTCTTTGAAGTTAAAATCATCATCCGAGTTTGAAGATTCAGATCCCACTACACTTCCTTCGTTGTCTGAGCCTAATACATCATCTCCAATAATGAAACAAAAAATAACTTCAACACACATGCATCAACTGTTTATCCCAATAAATAAACAAAAAAAAACACAAACAGACAAAGGAACATATTTTTGGTCCCCACATGAAAACAGAGAAGTATTTACAATGATTCTCATAACAAACGAAGCAACAATGACAAATTCATTGAAAATACGACCTCTTTTACTGATTCCATTCGCCATCCACTCACACAAATATATTTACAAGTAAAATATTAGAAAAGGGGGCTACAGTACTTGCATCATAAACAAGAAATTAAAGTTCTTTTTGACATCTTTTACTACTCCTCATATCCTATATCACTCACACACAAACAAATTGATATCCAAAGTTACAAATGGGGGAAACGGTTCATCACAAACCTCAAATTAGGGTTTTTCTCTCTTCATAAACAAAGAAGTTTAAGACTAGTTTTTGAAACATACCTAGTCATCAGAGAGAGGGATGGAATCATTTAAGTCATACCTTTGCTTTGACATATATTTGCTCCCTTTTGATTTTTGAAATTCGCCATGGAAGTTCAACTGAGAGAGGGATGAAATTTAGTTCATGAGCCGTGTGTGTGGTGGGAATTGGGATTGTCTTTCATAAACCCATTTGATTTTTTAACATTCTATTTCTTTTATTTTCTTTTTCTATCTAATAGCCTTAAAATATAAATACAAAAAGAAGGGGCAATGATTAAAGTTAACAGTGTTTAAACGGAAAGTAGTGGTGGGTGGTGGTTTTTAAATAGGTGTAGTTTAAAGGGTGGTTTGCTGCAATGTTAAATTTAAAAGGTGGTTTTCTGCAAAGTACCCCATTTAAGGGGTGGTTTGCTGCAATTTCGCCTTATAAAATGGCAATCTAGACTACCACATAAGCAGGACGTTGGCTAAAAAATGGTAGAAGCTACACCAGGAAACAAGCCTTCTGCACCCTATACTCTGAACATGGTGGTGGTTGCAGCTTGCTTTTGACGAGCACATAACACCCCACACTAGACAACTGCAACATACTTCAAAACTTGGTCTCAATTGCAGCTCTGAAGTCTGGAGCACTGTCACCCTTGTAAAGACCGGAATTTAATTAACATTTATAAAATATCCATAGGATAATTCAAATATTATCCTCCCTTATGATTATGAAAACCCGGAAAAAAATTAAATTTTTTATGCCTAGCATTACATGGATTTAATGATGGAAAAAAATATACCCAAACCACTTTTATCGTATCTCATAGACGTAACAGATTTTAACGCATCGCGAGCTTGGGTTTTACGTTATGTTAAAGAGGTCAGCCGCCCTATCCAAACCAATGCCTAACAAGGACCTGCCAACCCCATTTGATTTGGATAGAAACTAACTAGGCTCCTATTCTAGTTCAACCACCCCCATCACTTCCTTCCCATCACACTCATGCTTTGACTCATGAAGCCAACCACCCCTCTCTTCTATAAGCCTGACCCCAAGACTCATGAGGAGCTCATCCAAAGAAGCCCCACCATCACTTGAGAGGAGAGAGAGAGAGAAGGAGAGCCTTGCTCCATTTTAGGTCCATTTTGGCCAGCCTTCACAAGAAATAGCATAACTCCCTGATCCCTCCATACTCATCCAAATTGAGAAAAATCGGTGGCCATGGATCCTTCTTGAACCCAGATTTCTATAAATATCTCAAACACAAAAATCCAAGGTCGTTTGCCCAGCCAATATTGTCCATCTTTGGAGCTGCAGAAAATTGTTTTTGAAGGGTCTTGAGACTTTGACTTGATTTCTTGGTAAGAACCCTTCCTTTCTTTAAATACTGAGTTCCAACATGTGTTATAACTCCTTTTATTCAAATTTGAATAAGAATCTAAATCATGTTTTGGGATTTTTGGTGACAAAATGAAGGTGTATGGAAGGTGTTTCGAAGGACTCCCAAGGGTGTTCTTGAGTCGTTTGTGTGGGATTCTTCGAAGGTAATCCCTCATCCGCCTCCCCCTCTCTAGGAATAGATCTTGTGTGCTTGGAAAGGGCTTAGAAAGTGGAGTCTCTATGTGTTTTGGTTGCGTTTTGTAGCAAAAACGTCAAAAAAAAACAAAATGGACATATGTGCCTCTGTAATTTGGACTTTCTTTCCAATCCAACGATTTGATTCGGCTGATATCTTAATATGGTATTCATGAAAATTTTATCTAACTACCCTTAAAAAATGAGGGCAATCCAACGGTTGGATCAAGATTTATTATAATTTTAGTAACAGTGTTTATAATGACTCGATTAAAAAACTTGGTTAAGGGAATGCTAAGAATATGGTTAAATATATGACGGCATAACCGAAACTTAGAGCATATAAAATACAGAAATGAAGTATACCTATAACTTGGCTTATGATCCGATATGAAGAAAATCGATTATGTGACAATACGATATAGATTATAACTGGTTAAGTCCGGATCACTTAACCGAAGTGCATAATCTATAGAATCGTGAACCTCATATGGATGTATGTTGATTATTAGGTTGGGCACCATGCATTAGAATACCACCTAATGAAAGCTTAATGAAATGACTAGGCTCTCGTTGATTGGATCCTTGGTTGCGCATTTTATTGCTCACTTATTTTTCGGACTCCAGGTAAGTCCCCTGGACTTACTCATGATGGATTTATGTGATACTCTTTGTCTTATCGAGAGTCTTCATGCATCACGCGACCTAGTAACATGTTTAGGAATATAAACCAGTAATATGACGTAGGATGAACTTAGTAAATCCAACAATTCATATGTATGATATATGTCTATGGTAGGACGGCCGCCAAAACCTGAATAAATGACTTATACTAGATTGAACAAGAATGAAATGATGAAATACTTATGATGAGAAAGAATGAGTATGTTTTAGAAGAATGAGTACGTTTGAGAAGATATTATGATATCATGGTGATGATGATGATGATTACGATGATGATATGGGCCCTTGTGTGTTTATTCCGCATTTATATATATCTATACACTTGCTTATGTGTTACATTTTAACATTCATGTAGTTTAAGTATGCCTCTTTATATGGCATTGAGTGTGCATATTTCCGATTATTGACCCCGATTTATTTCTTGTTTTTAGATTCAGGTACCCCTTACCCGATATGACTTACTTATGTGGATGGTTATCGGGACGGACCTTTTGGGACGATTAGAGCGAGTGAGGCATGACTTACGCACTCTTTACTTTCTCGCTTACTTTTATTTGGTTTTGACCCGGCTATGCCGCGGCGACTTTGATGTACGTTATCTCCGTACTTTATATTTCTGACTTGAAAATCATTTACACGATAGTACCTATGATAGGTAAACGCCTCCAACGGGCGCGCGTATATCTAGGGGTTCGAAATCCCCACTTTCGAAAACCATCGCTTCCGCTTAAAACAAATAACTTAACTAAATAACTCGTACTTGGTCGTAAGATCTAAAGCTCACGGAAGACTTCAAAACTCTTCTATAATGTTCCCCGAATAACCGAATCATCCAAACCTTATAAATCCTCTAAGTGGATATATGAAGGCATATTCGGATATCCATACTTTTGGGTCGTTACAACCCTCATTTTCACTTGCAACATCGGTTAAACACAGCTGCTAAAGCGACAACCCTCTCCAAAGATCATCAAGACCCATTCATTAGATTTTCGAATGAATTAATCAACCTCTGAAAAATAAGCAAGCAGAAACTATGACAGTAGCTTCTCTACAAGTGTGCAATCCATGCATCAACTATCAAATTCTCTCTTTTCCCTAAACTCTATCTTCTTCCTTATCCATAATCTTTCTCCCTAATCTCCCTTCTTTCCCTATCAAATTCTCATAGTCCCTATTAGGGACATAACAATTCTATAGATTCTCCTTAATCCAATCTAAATGAAAATGTGTGCAAAGTAATATACCTTGCATCTTATAGCAATATTGATGGCATCAGAAGGACATATATCTTACATAGAGTTCCAGATAGACATAAAGTTCCAAATAAAGAATGATCTGCAATCACATAGAGAATACCTTGGATCTTACAGTAAACACCTTGAATTTCACCGGAGATCAGTTATCTGAAAGAGATGGTAATTACATTCAATCTTCCTAGCATGGTTTAAGTGAACAGATATAGACTCCAACATAAACATCCTCATAACAAACTAACACTAACCATCACTGAAATTCAACACTTTGTTATACAACCTAACAATGTAAACAACAATTGAATTTAGTAGCATACATAAAAACATAAACTTCAATTCAAACCATCAAAGGGGAATTCATTATGCATACCTTTCAAGGCCCTTGTTACCGGAGGACAACCAGGTCTGCCTAAGCGCACGACGACGACCAACCTAAGCGAAACCAGATTGCATAAATTTGGAGACAAAAGGGGGAAATTAATCACATTTGAAGAGAAACGACGTTCTTGACATTGCTTGAAATTTGTCATGAGAGTCAAGAAAGGAGAGGTTGTTAATCACACAATTTCATAAATTCAACAACGAAAACAAAATCAAGCAAGCGAATTTAGAAAAGAGTAAAAACAAGGCATGCATTAGCATGATGCAAGCACACATCAGTCTAACAACGTGTAGATCTCTATCAATTAGAATAGAAGGCAAATGGAATCAGCAAAAGGGGAAGGAGGAGGGAGATTACCAGTTTGGCAACTAGAAGGAGGGAGTAAACAGAAGCAGAAGAAAAGGGCGAGTTGAAGCGTCTCAACATCATCCAGCGCTGCCTCAACATCAGCGTGTCATCTTCGGCAGCGTCTCAGCATTAGGAGGCCCATCCAAGCTTAGCACCATCTTCAATTGAGCCCAACAATGGCTTAGGAAGTGGGACGAGGCTGGCGAAAGCGAGGATGAAAGAGCAGAAGAAGGGGAGCAGAGGGTGAGACATCGACGGCAACCGAGAGGGAGAGGGAGAGGGAGGTTCGGGATGAGGTCGACGGCTTAGGGACAATCTGAACGGAGACCATCGGAGGTTGAGAAAGGGAGATCTCGCCATGGAAGAGGGCACCGGATCTGACGGAAGAAGGAAAGAGAGAGTGGTACATGGTACAAATACCTAATTAAACTTTCAAGGGGGCTAGCACGCCTAATAAAACTTTAAAAGGTGTTAATTACTTAATTAAAAGTTCAAAAGGTGTCATTTACCAAAATTTCTCTTTTTTAAATGTATTTTTCATTTCATTCCTTAAAATTTGGGCGATTCATCGAATCAAAACCTATCAGAATTGGATCAAATCGAGTCGAACCGAAAACTGAAATTCCAAAAAATAGAAATTGAAAAATGAACCTAAACCAATAGGTTTGGTTCGGTTTCTTTACCGGTTTGGTTTAGGTTCGGTTTGGTTATAACTTAAGTGAACCGAACGCAATAAAAAAAACTCAAAAGCCTAGCTGAATACATAATCTCCTAGAGCCCAACTGTTGAATCACAAAATTCAACCCTAAAAATTATACCAACTTGAATTGAGTTGAGGAAGAAGAAGATCGAATCAGATGTTTGAACTTAATCCCTATTTTTTTTGTCTTCCTCTTTTTCTTTCTTCTCGTTGTCGTCCCTACGCCACCGATCCACCACAAGTGTGTCTCATGTGCTGCCCTCTCCCCCCCTTCCGCCCACCTCTTGTGTATTCTTCGTCTCTCTCTTCACCTGCATCACCATCTTTCTTGCCTCGCCGGACCACCACCGAGCCTCCAGACTCCTCTCTTTTTCACTCCCTTCACCGCCCGATGCCACCAGACTCCCCTTTCGTAGTCGCCTATTGTTCATTCCTCTCTCTATTGCCTCCGCCTCACCACCCTCTACCCCCCCCCCCCCTTTCCGCCTCTCTCTCTCTCTCTCTCTCTCTCTCTCTCTCTCTCTCTCTCTCTCTCTCTCTCTCTCTCTCTCTCACTGCCTTGTTAGTCACCACCCTCTATCCCCGCTCTATGTCACATGCGACATCTTCTTCTTCTCCATTCACCCTCTCTCTCCTTCTCATTGAGCTTGTCCAAATTGTGAAGGCAAGTTGCGTTGTTGCAAGGAATGCGAGTACATACTACAAAGCCTAGGGTTATTCCGTTATTGGGTTGAATTTCCTTTTTTTTTTCGGTTTTTAACCGAACTGAGTCCAAATGGAACCTAAAACCAAAAATGAAATTCCCTGAACTGAAAACCTAAACCGAAACATCTCGGTTCGGTTCGGCCCAAAGTTTCAGTTCAAAACAAATATGAACAACCCTACTTAAAATATTCTCTTCTTTCAAAATACATGAGTTTTTTTAGTTATTTATACAAGTTTTAACAAAACACTTCACTTTTAAAAAAATATCATCATTCCACTAATTTTTTTTTATAAATTTTATTATTTTTTTTAATACTCACTACACATATTTAACCAATTAAAATCTTTTAAAAAGTCAACAACATACAAATTAATAAGAGATCATCTATTTTGAAAAAAAAATTATCATATAAAAACCCGCCTATTTTGGAATGGAGGTAGTAGAAATGAAATAATATAAACAATCTTCTCAAAATTAGGTGCTTATCAAAATATAAAAAAGTGGTTAGAGTTAGAATAAAAATAATTTAGTGACTAATATATCACGAGTTCGACGGTTCACAGTGAAAGGGTGACAGGGTAGGCAAGTGGGTTTGGTGGGCGCTTGGGTAGAGATGGTTGTGGAATCGATTGACAGTTCACAATAAAGGGGTGACATGGTGATTCATGTGAGTGGCATGGCAAAGGTAGCCAATGACATAGGAAATTGAGTAGGTCGTGAGAAGGGAATGGGTATGGGTGACAAGGTACGATTAAGAATTGAGATACCTGGGCCAAAAGATCTTGCTCCCTTAATCTCCCTCCTCATCACCCGAATTAAAAAAAATTATAATTTGAAAAAATTAAGAAAATGGTAAAAGGTGAGGTGGATTGGGAGAGGGTATAGGGAGATAGGGGCGTTTTCGGGACATCATATCTGCTTTAGATAGGGTAAGGAAGTAGGTTTTCTGGACATTTTGGGTAGAGATGGTTGTCGAATCGAGTGACAGTTCACATTGAAGGGGTGACATAGTGTTTCATGTGAGTGGCATATCAATTAGCAAACCATTTCGAAATGGTTCAACCGGAAAGGGCTCGCGGATAGTACCCAAAGGTCTTCGGTTCGAACCCCGGAAGGCCGCTCTTTATTTACCAAATTCAAGGCATAACAATTAGCAAAGATAGCTACTAATACAGTAAATTGAGTAGGTGACTAGGGAATGGGTTCGTGGGAGAGGGCAAGCAAGTGGGTTTGCTGGCTAGTCTAAAGTAGATTCGGGATCAGAGCAAAGGGTGGATGTAGCAGATTTGATCATCCTCTGCTCGTAAGTGTATTTGATTATAGATGGTTGTCGAATCGAGTGACAATTCACAATGAAGGGGGGGGGGACATGGCGATCCATGTGAGCGGAATGGAAAAGACAATAATTAACATAAGAAATTGAGTAAGTGGTAGGAAAATGGGTTCATGTGAGAGGGTAGGCAAGTGGGTTTGTTGGGCACTTGGGTAGAGATGATTGTGGAATGGAGTGACAATTCACATTGAAGGGGTAACATGGTGATTCGTGTGAGTGGCATGGAAACGATAGTCACTGACACATGAAATTGATTAAGTGATAAAGGAAAGGGTTCTGGTGACAGGGTAGAGAAGTGGGTTTGTTGGCCACTTGGGTAGATATGGTTCTAGAATCGAGGGACAGTTAACAATGAAAGAGTGATATCGGGATTCATGTGAGTGTCATGGAAAAGATAACCACTAGCACAATCAATTGAGTAGGTGAAATGATGTGATCCTAGTCGTGAATGAGCTCGAATTCTTTATCTCACAAAGCTATGTTGCCGGGGCCGAACATCAACCCTTGTTTGAGAAAACAGCATGGCGACACCATGGTATATTTGGCTCTTTCAGGCTGTATAAAATTCCGATTGAAGCCGATGAGGACTTTTTAGAAAGCTATTTTAAGTGGCTACAACTTCCATGAAAAACACTTCTCCTAAATCAGTCTCTAAGATGCTCGAGTTGGACGTTCTTTCCAGAAGCTCTAATCTAGACGTTTTTTTCATGCCCTTGTTTCTATCAAATAAATCCCACATCCATTAGAGATGCTTGGGGGCTACATTTTCATTCTATATATTTCTTGTAAGAACTTCATTTAAAATCAAGTCAAGTTGAGTTGAGTTAAAGGTTAAGCCACTAAATAGCTTCCTATGATTCTAGGTTAAGGATCGAGTTCTTGGTGAGAGGCTAAGAGCGAACCCTTTGGTGAGAGACCGAGGATGACACCCTAGTGAGAGGCGAAGGTGTCAAAAGGTCGAGATCTTAGGAGTGTGATTCCGAGAGGATTGAGATCGAGTGTACGGGATTCAAGGGTGAGAGGCCTGCGAATCTTGCTCCACATATCATTTTTTTCCAGTTTCCATAAACCACAAAAATTAGCCCTACAAAAAGAGTGTTCGAAAGCTCGAGCCTTGGTCGATCCGGTCCTCGGATCTCATCAAGTGGTATCAGAGCTAATCGACTCAAGTCCATCGAGCTTTTGATAATTGAGTTGTTTCTTCATAGCCAAAATTTTCAAGAAGACAAGTTCCAAGCCTTTGTCTGAAGAGTACATCCGATGGGCCATTCGAGCCTATGATGATGGGTAACTTCATTGGAGCGACATGGATGGTGATACATATCATGTAGTTGATCAAGAGCTTCGGAGGAGATATCAAAAGAGAAGGGCTCGAGAGGATAAGGCTTGGCATAAGAAGAAGGTTGAACCACCTTGGCAAGAGATCCGCAAGCTCGCGGAAGACTCGATGTAACAAGTACGGGAAATGCGAAAAGGCGTCAATAAATTTGGGGTCGATGCTATCGAAGCCCAAAATAACCCCACCTCCCTCTTCAAAGACGACATCCTCTACGACCATGGGCGAGACACTTGAGATTAAAGAAGGCAAGTCCAATGATGTTCCTATTGAGATTGTGAAGGTCAACCCTGAGCTTAAAAAAGATAAGGAAATCATCCAAGTTCCCAAGGTTGCGCTATCCATGAAGGAGAAACGAATGTCAACCGACATGCCTAGCTTTCCGAATTCCATGTCAAGTAAGTGGTTAGATTTGACTTCTTT
Source organism: Persicaria tinctoria (assembly GCA_037127255.1). Lineage (NCBI taxonomy): Eukaryota > Viridiplantae > Streptophyta > Magnoliopsida > Caryophyllales > Polygonaceae > Persicaria > Persicaria tinctoria. Next base: position 20,452,075 of record JBANSL010000004.1, on the reverse strand, counting down.
AATTCCGTCTTTCTTGCCTTTCACGATTCATGAAAAAAGAGGGGATTCAAGATCCGTTCAAGAAAGAAGAAACATGTCTGAAGGAGTCACTTGTTTCCATCACGGATTCGAGGACAAATCCTTTTCAAGAGGAGGAGGATGGTGTAATCCTAGTCGTGAATGGGCTCGAATTCTTTATCTCACAAAGCTATGTTGCCGGGGCCGAACATCAACCCTTGTTTGAGAAAACAGCATGGCGACACCGTGATATTTTGGCTCTTTCGGGCTGCATAAAATTCTGATTGAAGCCGATGAAGACTTGTTGGAAAGCTATTTTAAGTGGCTACAACTTCCATGAAGAACACTTCTCCTAAATCAGTCTCTAAGATGCTCGAGTTGGACGTTCTTTCCAGCAGCTCTAATCTCTAGACGTTTTTTTCATGCTCTTGTTTCTATCAAATAAATCCCACATCCATTAGAGATGCTTGGGGGCTACATTTTCATCCTATATATTTCTTGTAAGAACTTCATTTTAAATCAAGTCAAGTTGAGTTGAGTTAAAAGTTAAGCCACTAAATAGCTTCCTATGATTCCAGGTTAAGGATCGAGTTCTTGGTGAGAGGCTAAGAGCGAACCCTTTGGTGAGAGACCGAGGGTGACACCCTAGTGAGAGGCGAAGGTGTCAAAGGGTCGAGATCCTCGGAGTGCGATTCCGAGATGGTTGAGATCGAGTGTAGGGGATTCAAGGGTGAGAGGCCTTCGAATCTTGCTCCACATATCTTTTTTTTTCCAGTTTCCATAAACCACAAAAATTAGCCCTACAAAAAGAGTGTTAGAAAGCTCGAGCCTTGGTCGATCCCAGTCCTCGAGTCTCATCATGAAAGGGGAATGAGTTCTATATGAGTGTGGAAAATAGTGAACGTAATAGTAAAGTTAAAAGATGACATATAAAACTAACTAATATCACGTATATCGTAAATGGAAACATTGTGGATAAGTGGATTTTTTTTATCATATATAGGAAAACACTCGATACCAACTTCTACGGCAATGGTTTGCACCCAAGGGGGAAGATTTTCTATGAAAGAAGTCGGAATCTACGCTATGTTAGTGTTTTATGCAGATTCAAGTATTCAAAATGGTCAAGTGTAACATCCCGAATATAATCTTGGGTTACGTTTCGAAGGTTAGATACCTTCGCTCGGATCTTACAATCCAAGTACATGGCGTGGTTTCAAAACCAAAGTGTTATGTTTTGAAAGAGGGGATTTTGAACCCCAAATGACGAGATAGGGTCGTTGGATACCCCAATCCTGTCCTACTTCTAAGTCGCGCAAAACCATTTCAAGTTAGAAAACACATAACGAAAAGCAATCTAAGGTACACGTGCCTCGGCAGAGCCGGGTCAAAACCAAGTGCGAGGGAAAAAGAGTAAAGTAGCATAATCCAAAGTATATAAGTTTGGTGTCACGTTAGTCTCTCGGATGCACGACCAAAAGGAAACCCTCGTCATAAAAGCAAGCAACAAGCAAGGATCATATACCTGAAACTATACCACGAAGTCAGGCCGAGCTACTCATGCGGGATCGGAAGTCCTTGTTGAGGCCATATAATACGCCTATACCTAAAAATGAAGGATGCTCTAATGCAGTACTGCAATTTAAATCACACACGAATGATGATAGTTTATATATAATGTAGAAACTGATAAGTTGGCTCCACATAGATCTATAGAGATAGATCTAAGAAATTTATTCGATTGCGTCAGAGAACTTATATAGATAAGATTCTCAATAGATTTAAAATGCTAGATTCCAAGAAAGAGTTTCTGCATATGCAACATGGTGTATATCTCAGCAAGAAGCAGTGTCCTAAGACACCTTCTAAGCTAGAAAAGATGAGTAAGATTCCTTATGCTTCTATTATAGGATCTATCATGTATTCCATGATGTGTACACGACCTGATGTTGCATATGCTTTGAGCATGTGTAGAAGATACCAATCGAATCCAGGAGAGGCACATTGGTGTGCAACTAAGAAAATCCTAAAGTACTTGAGAAGAACCAAGGAATATTTCTAAATATATGGGAGGGATGACGAGTTGATCGTACAAGGCTATACTGATGCGAGCTACCCGATTGATTGAGATGGCTTCGAGTCTCAATTGGGATATATTTTCATCCTTAATGGAGAAGTTGTGAGCTGTAAGAGCTCCAAGCAAGACATAGTTATCGATTCTACGACAGAGGCTGAATATATAGCCGCTAATGAAGCGGCTAAGAAGGATGTCTAGATGAGGAAGTTTTTAGATAAACTCAGTGTTGTTCCTAGCATTTCAGGGCCTATCGACGTCTATTGTGACAACAATGGTGCCATAGCCCGAGCTAAGGATCCGAGTTCAAGCTCCAAATCCAAACACATAATGAAGAAGTATCAGCTTATTCGATGCATTGTCACTGAGAGTGACATTAACACTACTAGAATTGTGTTAATAGACACCGGGTCTTTTATATCGGTTAGAAAAACGCATGTTGTTAAAAATAGTTATAACATCGTTTCGAAAATTATCGATGTTATTGAGATTTGATACTTCGGTCATACTGTTTGGACAATGATAAAAGTCTATTTTTTTTTTGGAAACTGCACGTATAAAACTTAGTCAAAATTTGAGGCGGTAAAAGAGGTACCTTCAAACGCTTTAGTAAGATCCACCACTTGGAAAAAAAGAGCACTTTATAAAAATTCCCACTCAATATTTCAATAACATATCCAACACTAGATAAAATTTTACCCAAACTCAAAATTTCCCCCAAATTAAAATTTGGAATCTCTAGGTCATCCTCCATTCTCGTCATTCAGTCTCTCATCCCGACCCCATAGTCTTCTTCCTCTCATCCTCTCATTCTTTACCCTATCTATGCTCCTGTCCTCCTAACCTCCCTCCCTCCTCGCCCTCAGATCTAGAGTCTTGCCTTTCTCTAACTTCCGCTCGGTTCCTTTTGCTAAATCTCAGTTCAGATCTACAACCATAACAAAGATGTCTGCGAATCCGAAGAGATCTTCAAGCTCGTCAAGCAATGATTACGATGATGACATCCGCCATGACAACAAGGTTGTGCGTAATCGGAGGAGGAAGGTTCTAGAAGATGACGACGACGATGAGAATGAGATGGCAGTAGAGCATGACGAAGGATAATACGCTAATTTTGAGGGCAACGAGGATGAAGATCGAAGAGGAAGGAGACTATGATGTGGGGCGGCGAAGCCAATTGAAGAGGTTGTTAGAGGTTCTGGTTTGGTAGAGTTCAACATATGCTTTACGTTTTTTTTAAAAAAATTTATTTGCGAATTTTAGCCCCAATATTTGGTGCCTAATCGATATTTAGGTGACTCTTGGCCTAAATTTCAAATTCTTAAAAATCCCCCTTCCATATTCAATTTTCATGTTAAACTGATTTTTTTTTCCAATTGTAATTTTAGGCAATGTTCTAAAAGGCGCTAGGCGGTGGGTGGCCGCCTAGCGCCTAGGCGGCGCCTATGCGGACTTAGAAAAAATGTGATTATTTCTTTATATTTTAACACATAACACGTATCAATAATTTATATAATGTAATAATAATCTATAATATCACTTATAAACCCAAATTTGTGGTGCTTAACTAACACTAAAGTAAATAAATGCAAAAATATGTGTCCGACTAGCGACTCTAAGCCTTCTAAAATCCAAAACCATATATTCAACTCAAATTGAATAATCGAAGCTAAAATTGTTTAGAAGCTAAAATTGAATAATCGCCGGACTAGGTGGGATTAGGCGGGACTAGGCGGGCTCCAAGCGGTACTAGGCGGGCTCTAGGCGGGACAAGGCAGTGTCTAGGCGGAAATCCGCCTAGAGGCCCGCCTAGGTGTAAAAATTCCTAGGTGGCCTCCCGCCTAGCGCCCAGGCGCCGCCTAGACGGCGCCTAGGCGCGATTTTTAGAACATTGATTTTAGGGTTTTCAGAAGTCGATTGATGAGGGATTTGAAGGACCGGGGCTTGAAAAGTTTAAAGAGGGGTGGAGAATTCCGGACTTTGAGTAGCTCAAAGGAAAGAGAATGCAGCAAGGCTCGTAAAAAATCCCAAACGACGTCACTATTTTCATGAAGTGGCCATTGCTAAGGTATGCTTGATTTTTTCCGAAAACCTCAACTTCAATAATTGGCTTGGCTTTTAGGTAATTTTTCCTCTAAATTTCATATTATCAGTATTCCTTTGGACCCTCGATCAGCATTCCTTTGGAGTTTCATATTTATCCGTGTGAGTGCATCAAAATAATTGATGATGGTGTTGAGCCTTTAATGTTGGGTTCAATTGCATCTCAGTATTACCTCTGCTATTTAACGGTGGTGATGTTTGGCTCAAATATCGGTCTTGACCTGTCACTTGAAGTGAGTATTAGTTTTTTCTGAGACCCATAAAATGAGTAACAGAGGTATCTGGATTTTCTTAAGGTTGGATTGGGGTTTGAATGGAGTTCGTCTATATTTGGCATAATTCATTTTTCTTAATCAGAGATGTTATCTATTGATCTCAAATCCAGACGAGTTTGTATTTGAATGTAACTGAATGTTCAGAAAAACTAATTTGATTACTTCATGAGGATTTGAGTCACTTGCAGCATGATGACACTATATATTCTTTCTGTGCTTTTCATATCTTGACTGAACATATTATGATGTAGGTTCTTTTGCATGTATTATCGGCTGCTTCAGAGTATGACGAGCTTCCAGTGCGGCACAAATGAGGTAATCCTGAAATTTTCCTAGGATGTTTTAAGTTATGCTTGATCTTCATCTTGTAATGTAATCATTCGGTATTATTTTGCTAAAACACTTTGTTGGATTTGTATCTGCTTTTCCTTGTGGAAACTCTTTTTCTAAAACATTGCCCTTCCTACAGTGTGAGCAAGTTCTACTTTCTTATTTCCATGTTTAACCTTCATGGATATTGATGTGTCTTATATTCAGCCTATAACATGTCTCGTAGATACAAATGCCTTTTAAGCTGACGTCGGTCAATTTCTTTTACATTCAGTTTTCCAAATAGCAGGGAGGCTTCATTTAGTAAAAGTTTCTATGCTCATGGAATAAAAAGCTAGTTACATTCTTAAAAGGTTTTTGATAAGATTTGTTGTCAATGCGCTCCTAAGGCTCATCCACTTTTTTGGATTCATAGTGCAAGATATATTCACTTTCACGCGGATATTTGGCATGCTTTACTGTTCTTTTTATGATATGGATGATGATCTATGGTGGATGTTGTACAATAGTGGGGTATTGACAGGAGAAAACTGTCGTTGTTCCTATCAAAAGTAAACGTCAAACCTACAAACTAGTATAGTAAGCAAGTAAGAGGTCGATCCCACACAGAATAAAGTATTTCTAAGCAATGTATATTTATCAATTAGTAGAAAAGAGGGGTTTTGGTGATTGAAGATAAGAAAAGAAACTATAAACAAGTTAGTAGAGATAACAATTGAGAAAATAGTTCCATCTATAAATATCCACTTTAGTTTGGTTGATTGATCATTGATTCTTCTTCAAGTTCTCTTTCATCCTGTTATTGTTCATGTCCTGATCTTGTGTAAATTACTAGTCCTACGAGTCTTAGTAACCCTTAATAATTAGATAACCTTAACACGGTCAAGATTTAACATAATAGTAGCATTAAGATTAAGGATTAACAAGGATACATGCAACACCAAGCTACGAGTCAGCATTTAACATGTAATTGATTCTGTACACACCAATTTAGTCCTACGAGTCCTAAAAAGGCATGATTGCTACTATGGATTAAGGTTCGCTACGAGGAATCTACAAAATCCTAGCAATAATCTCAACTAGTTGTACGTACTAGAAGAAATCAACAATATTCGCAAAAGAATCAATACGAATCAATAGGTATAGAACAAGAATAGAAATCTCACAACTTTATCAAACCAAAGCTTCAATCCATAGACGAAACAGAAGAGTTTATCACTCCATGACCATGGAGGCTCCTCTCTAGAGTTCTCTCAATTGATAATCTCCAAGTGCATAAACTAATGAATTAGATCCTAAAATAAAACCCTAAAACATCCTTAAAAAGCCTCAAAAGAGTCGGCGAAATAATAATTCTAAAAACCTAATTAAAGAGATAAAAAGCCCATTCGGCGTTTCTGCAGAGGCCGCAGGGCAGCCAACCCAGGCCGCGGGGCGGCCAGGCGATCAGTGAAATCCTTCGTCGGAGCTTCGGGCCGCGGGGCAGTTTCCTTGGTCGCGGGGCGACTTTTACTGTTCACAGAAATTTTTCCTCTTCGAATTTGGTCCAGATGTCAACACAAAAGTTGTAGATCTCAGAAAGAGCTTTCCAACAAATGCTTATAACAGTCAATCGGACCACCGAGGCCTCCAGAAAGTGCAATACAAGTTCTGCATGTTTGGCGACGACTTTTGTTGACTTGTTCTTCACTTAGGCTCTCTAACTTCGATTCCGCTCCCGTACTCTTCACTTTTATTCTTCCTCTTCACTCTTCCTTCATCTAATAGTCTCCTCATCCCTCGTCAGATCAACATCTACCTAAAATTAACCATAAAAGCATGTAGATTCCGACTCCACCAACAAAACGAGTATAAATGCAAATCTAGCCGAATATATGCATTATATAAATCTAAATCATGCTAAATGCATCCTAATATGCCTACCTAAATGTGTGCTATCAGGTATCAAAAGATTGGCTTACATTGGAGGTAGAACAAGCTAGTGTACAATCTCTGGAGTTACTATGATAGTATAGCCAAGTAATTTGTATTAAAAATCTGCAAACTGATAATGTTCTATGCTGGGGAGGGGGGGGGGGGGGGGGAGGGGGAGGAGGCTATGTGCATCACTCAAAACATAATTCAACTAGGCTCCTTAATAACATAATTCTGTCTTCTACCTATACTTTGATAATCTATTTATAATCTTGAGTTTTTGGATATGATTCAAGTTTTAGATTTCCTGTTTTCATCTCATGTTCTTGTTCAAATTTTGGTTTAGGAACATTATAACTCAAGGTTGGCAGAGAAACTACCATATATGGTGGATAGTAATCGACTTGATGGCCCACATATAAAAGCAAATCTTCTTTTCAGGTAGTTTATGACTATTCTTTACCAGCATAGTTCATACGATATCAACTTGGTGATTATGATGCCTTCTACTGCCAATTAATTCTTTTGGACCTCAGGCACACTTTTCTCAAGTGGAGATGCCTATCAGTGATTATATTACAGACTTGAAGCCTCTTTTGGATCAAAGCATTCGTAATCCAAGCCATGATAGACATATGTTCCAACAGTGGATGGCTTTCAAGCACAATGACTTGTATGCATCTTTTGCAGATGATCATGCAGGTGAAGTTCCTCTCTATTATCATATTCATCGCTAATAAATGTTGGATATATTGATAAGGGAGAATTATCTAGTTCATCATTATTATTTCAGAGATAGCTCATGCTTGTCTTATAAGAAACCAAAGTTTGAACATATGTTTTAAATAAATAAACTAGCCTTCCGAACAAATGGGCCGACTGTATAAACAAAAAATGTGTTTACGTGTTTACATGGTTTGTGGGTTGAGAAAGATTCTCCTCTGCAAATGATACCCAGCATGACCATGGATCTTATTGCCACATTTCGAAAAAAGGTATCTTCAGTGTACAGCAGTTATTGGATCTTCCTCGCTCAAGTTTACTGGCTATGGTTGGAAGTAAGATGCTTCAAGCTTATATCAGGTACAGGTAACAACATTTTTTCATGTGAAGATTAATTTTTTTTTCAAGTATGATTCTTAATGATATGAGATTAAATATATTGAAGTTACACCGATAGCTGTTAACTTGAAAGCTATATCTGTTATTTATGAAATTAGTTTCACCTTGTGTCCAAAACATGCATGTTTGGGACAATTCACAAGCTTCATACCATTTAATCATTTTTGTGCACTCCAATGAATCAAATGATATACATCGATGTTTATTGGTCGTGTACGTGTTGAATCATGAAAGAGTTTTAAATTGTGACTATACCCTATAGTCATTTACTGATTTTTTTACAGAGTTGCTGTTTTTCGCCCCTCGAAATTAAGCATTTGGGGTTGCTTTCCAGTGGTGGTGATCTGTCGCATTTGAGGCTGTTTCTAGGTGTTTTTTCTGTTGTCAAGAGCTGAATTTGCTGCTACAAATGATGATGGTGCTATCAAGGGATGCATTCGGGTGTGTGTTATACAATGTTGTCATGATTATCTTCACATAACTGGCAACTCATTTGTCTTGAACTTTGATTTGATTTGTTCCTTTCAGGTTAGTGTAGCAATAATTGTTCCAACCAGCAAGTTCATTGCTGACAAAAGGATGCAAGGACTTTTAGCTCTACCATGAAAGAGGCATACCATTAGTTAGCTAAGAGAAGTGTTTGGCATGAACATGATGTACACGAATTATTGAAATCTAGAACAATGTTTAATTGTCATTACTCAATGTATGTATTGGTCTTTCACAATGTTTCATTTTCTATTAGCTAAAACAGGGTCACATTATAAATCAATAGGGGTATTCGATGAAAAACATCATACTTGAGAGAAAAAACAATGTCTATCTTTATAGATACTTCGACCATAAAGATACAAACTAATTTCTAAAACCCATCATATATCAAAACTGTGATATAAAACGATGTTATAAATTACCAAAAACATCGATTTTCATATAAAAAATGATTTGAAAATATATAATAACATTGATTTTTAAAATATTCAATATGGTCCATTATATTAATATAAAATAATATAAAAAATTAAATATGGAAAAATATTATGTACAAATTGAATAATTCCTAACCGATGTGTATATTAATGTAAAACATCAGGTTTATAAAAAAATAGCGATGTTAATGTGAACTTTTTGGTTGTCCTACAAATCTTCAAATGGCTAGAAATGCAAAATAATAATGGTTTATCATTAGGTGAATAAATCAAAACATACTTATATTCATGTATTCAAGTCATTATAAAAAGGAAAAATGACATTATAAATTATTAAAGACATCAGGTATAAATCGATGTGCTAAAGTTGGGATGTTTAACTCCACCCACTAACACATCGAATTTTTTTTTTATTAACATCGGTTTATACCCGATGTCTATGAACAAAATTCTAGTAGTGATATAAGATGTGTAAGGGGCATATAGATGATCGACAACATTGCAGATCCATGAACGAAGCCTATGCATGGGCCGAAGCATGATAGTCACACTAGGGCTAAGGGTCAGCTCAAACACATGCATTGGAGAATGACTTTGAGATTGTTTTCTAGTACATTTTATGTTTAGAGTGTTAGACACTATGTTTATGTTCGATTGGATGATTTTTTGATATACATTATGATATTTCATCTTTATTTATATACTTTGTTGAACGATAATAAATAAAATGTCCAAATAATTTGTAGTTCGCAAATGGTCTTATCTAAGTGTTTTGGTAAATGAAATCCAATTAAGTGAAATGCAGTTATGAATTATTAAAAGCATGTAGTCTGAAATCATCAACTTGGACATAGATGATATTATTAATGACTATATTGTAAGTTGAGTGATAGCGTCGGGTTTCATGGGCTATAGGGACATGAAGATGTATGTCTAGTCAATTACATACACTACTAGAATTTTGTTCATAGACATCGGGTATAAACCGATGTTAATAAAAAAAAATTCGACGTGTTAGTGGGTGGTGTTAAAGATCCCAACTTTACGACAACGGTTTGTAACCGATGTCTTTAATAAGTTACAACATCGTTTTTCTTGTTAATAATGACTTAAATACATGGATTAATTACTTTTTGATTGATTTATCTAATGTTAAACCATTATTATTTTTCATTTCTAGCCATTTGGAAGTAGGTAGGGTAATACAAAATTTCAAATTAGCATCGCTATTTTTTATAAACCCGATGTCTTACATTGCTACACACATCTGTTACGTATTATTCAATTTGTGAATACTCTTTTTTCATTTGTAATTTGTGATATTATTTTATATAAATATAATATATCATATTGAATATTTTTAAAATCAATGTTATTTACATATTTTCAAATCGGTTTTTTCTTTGAAAATGATGTTTTGATTATTTACAACATCATTTTATATATTTTTAACGATGCAATTGCTACATATACACATCTGTTTTTTATTATATAATTTTCATATATGCTAGGTTTAGAAATCGATTTGTATCGTAATGGTCAAGGTATTTGCAAACGTAGACATCGCTTTTCGCTCTCAAGTTCGATGTGTTTCATCAAATACACCTAATAATCTATATTGTGACGTTTTGGCAGACAAAAAATTAACAATGCAAAAGACCATAACCAATACATTAAATAATGACAATAGAGTCGAATATAATATGACAATAGGGCTAAATACAAAACAAAATACATCAATAGTCGGATTCTAAGCTTACATAATATCACTTGAAAATAAAGTGAATGAAGTCAAGGGCACAATCTGTATTTCAATAAAATTAACCTCAGTTAAACATTTAAGACAGTAAAACTACACCAAAAGCAAAGCTGAATTCATAATTCATGATAAAACTATGAGGAGCCAAGTGAATCTAAAGTCTTGCATGCTGCTTAATCAAACTAAGCCTGATACTACCATATTGAGGAGCCAAAACACACGTGACAAGAGAGTGCTTGAATCATTTTCTTGTTTCTTCCTTATCGGTATGCATGACCTCTTCCTGCATCCAGATAAGGATACTGATCATATACACAAAACTCAGATATAACGGAATCGATACCAAAAAAAACAAGAAGGTCCTTAACCAAAGAGCGAGAGAGGAGAGATTAGTTTACTTGAGGCAATCTAGAAAATAGCGTAATGATCAAATTCCAATCAGTGCTAGTGCAATTTCTCTAACACTAAAAAGTAAATTGCTTTCATGAACAAATTAACACCCAAATTTCTGATCTGTTCATGATTCCAAACAATCTGTAAGCAAATTTATACTTAGTTCAAATTGTCTCTACTAATTGGAACTACACAGATTGGGAGACCCAACAATTTGTTCTATGTAAAAAGCTTCACAAACTCAAGCAACCATATATTGAAAAAGCGCCTACATACCTGAATGAGTAAAGAATCAGCAACCCTAAACCGTGGTTCACTTGGAAAAGCATCAAAAATACAACACAGGATCAGAATAAATATAAAATTCAACAATAAAACATCCGATTAACAATTAAAATAGAGAGAAAAAACAGGAATGAATTAAATCAGAAAAGTATAAAAAACAAACCCTATCTAAATCGCGAGGTTACAACTAACAACTAGGATGCAAAATCACGGTGAGCATCGGGAGAAAGAGGAGCCACGGTGAGCAGCTCTTCCCCATCTTGGATCTAGAGATGGAGATTCCGAGAACGGGGAGAGAAAGAGAGTGGTAAGGTTTAGGGTTTCGACGAACATCGAGAGAAATAGTAGATTTCAGATCTGGAGGGAGAGGAGAGTTGAGCAGAAGACTGGCCTTGAGATATCTCAGATCTGGTGAGAGAGTGGTAGGTTTGAGGTTTCGGGAGAACACCGAGAGAAAGAGAATATCTCAGATCTAGAGAAAGAGGGGGAGGAGAAGTTGAGGTGAAAGTAGGGATTGAGAAATATGAGTGGCGGCGGAGGCGGTGGTGGTGGTGATGGTGGCGACGTTGGCAACAGTGGCGGTGGCGAAGATGATTGCTAGAGAGGAGTTGAGGCCTGAGTGGACGATGGAGGTCTTGATTCTTTGGGAGATTTTAGATCTGGTGACTGGCGAGACTAGAGAGAGAGAAGAAGTGAGTGTATAGAGAGAGAGGCCGAGAGGGTACATTGGAATGATGGGCGGGTCCTCGAAATTTTCTAAGTATGGGGCGGGTCTTCAAATTATTTGAGAGCTTTTAGATTTGTTACCGCCTCAGATTTTATATTATAGGCGCGATTTCAATTTTTTTTGAAAATGACATTTTAACATTGTCCGAAAAATAAGGTCGATGTATCTAGTCTCAGTAACATCGAAAATTTTCAAGCAGATGTTATAATTATTTTTAAAATCATGCGTTTTTTCTGACCGATGTTAAAGACCCGATGTCTATGAACACCATTCTAGTAGTGTATATGTATGTATGAATGATACATATAGGAATAGTTCAACTGGAAAGAACTTGCGAGTAGTACCCAAAGGTCCCTAATACGAACCCCGGATGGCCGCTCTCTATTTACCAAATTCAAGTATGAATGGTACACATAGGACATACCTACCTTAAGACTATACAAAATGGATTTCAGAGTTTTAAGTTAAACCATGATTAGTAGATTCCCCATACATTAGTATGTTATGGTCTCTCTTGATGATTGATATTTCTTTGACATGGATAAACGCTTTCCACAAAAGGGAGTTATAAAGGTCGTTGTTGGAATTGCCATAAGTTGAGTGGGAGCCATATTCATACAAGATTGGAGATGTCCTTCTTCGTGCATACCGTGATACGTTGAACAGGAAATGCATTGTCATGCTCGGATGAATATTTTTAATCATCCGTTTAATTGACGGTTCATATTCAGAGTTCAAGAAACATATTTGATAATAGATATGAATATCATCATATCATCAAATAAGACATTAGGAGACAAATGTATCTTATATTGCATACTTATTTAAGGACAAGTGGGAGATTGAAGGAATTGTGTCCTTTAATTAAATGTGCAATGACTAACATGAAATAGGATGATTGATAGAGATATACAATTCGTTTATTTTAGGAGTTGTAGTGTTTTGCTAAAATCCAACTACGACCCCATTTGGTATTAGGGTAGTAATCGAAGTGAGAATGGAAATCGAAATTAGAATTAAAAATGGGAATTAGTGATTACCTGAGCGTGTTGTTTGGTACAATGTCAGAATGACAAATCACAATATTCAACCTAAAAATACACAATTAAATTATATTCAACTATTATATTAAATTCAAAAAACACAAATTCGATCTCTCAAATTACAAATAAAAACACACAGATTCAACTTGCAAAGTCGGAAGTTGTTCATAAAAATAAACAATTTTTTGAACAAATTGTAGGATGGGGGCCGAGAGACGAAACCCTTTATCCAACCAAAAGAGATGGCGTCGATAGAGGACGACGGCAACAGAGGATGGAAGCGACGGAGGATGACGGTGACGAGGGGAGATATGGAGTACGAGGTCTGATTTGGAACCAGCCGGTGTCAAGATCTAAACGGGGGGGGGGGGGGGGGGAGTACCAAGAGGACGACGATGATGAAAGATGGGGATCTGGACGAGGTTGCGGTGGTGCGAATGGTAGGGAAACGGTCGACGTCTTTGACAGGCCTGGATGGGGCGGAGGGGTTGCTTCGGTCCGGAGAGAGAATGGGAGACGACGTCGGAGGACATGGACATCGACGCTCAATGGAGTCGGAGAGAGGACGACAGTGGTGCCCGAGAGGCGATGGAAGAAGATATTTAGGGGGGGTTGTAATTGACAGATATGGGGAGATGGATGGTTTTGAGAATTTGGGGATTCCTTGGGTTTTGGGTGGGGAATGAAAATGGACTAAAAATGGGAATCTGTTGTGAGCTGAATCTGCCATTTATGTTTATATCAATTTCTGCATACATTTCATTCATTTGGGCTAAGATAGTACAGAATCTATGTGGTTTATGTTTATTTGCCAAATTATGGAATCTACACCAGTTTCTGTTTAATTTCGCAGAATTCGAGGCGTTTTACAGCAATTCTAAGGAAGGTCAGAAAAGCTCGGAAAACAACTACAGAAGTCCAGAATCCGAGAGTACAGAACCAGGACAAACCAAGCTGAAGCCAGAGCTACTCTATGTCGAGTACACCTTACTCGATCTCAAGTAGAGAGCCCGAGCAGACTTAGTCGACAAAGCCTGATCGAGGAAACCAAGTCCGAGGCAACCTGACTCCGGAAGACAACTCGATCTCGACAAGACCTAGTCGAGATCGACTACACCTCAGCACCACACCCGGAGTCGACGAAAAGAGAAGCTAATCGAGAAGCCGAGGACGAAGATGGCGAGTACATCTCTAGTCGATCTCGAGGAGACCTTGTCGAGATCGACGAGCCACCCAGCGCCTGTCCGAGTCCATGCCGAGGAGGAGTCCTCGACATCACCAGAGAGCCGTCTTCGACCACACCCCTAGTCGATCTCGAGGAGCCCTAGTCGAGATCGATGACACCCAGGAGCCCAGATCCGAGTCTGTCGAGGACCAGCTAGCCGAGACGACGAGCCGAGCCAGTCGACCACAATCCTACTCGAGATCGACTAGACCTTTGTCGAGATCGAGTAGACCTCCAGAGCCGCGTTACTCGGTTGGACCAATTGTACTCGACTTGGGATTGCTTGGGCGCAAAGATTGCTGATTCTATCCGAAACTATCAAGATCCATCATGAAGAGGAGAGTTCTATCCATTGAAGACCTTTAGATATATTTCCCTATTTTAGATTTAATTATGTTATGTCTTTTATTTATCTTTAAAGTTTTAGATATAGTTTTTGATTTAGATAAAGATTTCTATCCTTGAGTAGCAAGGATTAGAAGGCTATAAATAAAGCCCATGGGGCTCAGTTTTAGGCATTCAATTTCAGTCAGAGACAAGTAGTTCCAAGGAGAAAGTTTTGGAAGTTCGAAGGTTTTAGGGTTTTGGCATTCAACGAGAGTTGGATCGCCGGGATTGTAAAGTCTTGGAATATAGTTTAATGCAAGTTGTTTCCTTTCAATCGATGATGTCTGAGTTTGCGATGAGGCGTGAGTAGTCCACCCACTTCTAGGGTTGGGGCGAGCTCAACGATAGCCATGCGTGCTTGAGGTAAAGATCCGACCTTTATCATGTTTTGAGCATTTTCCTACTTGTTTATGTGTTTATTGCCCATGTAATGGAGATCCATGCTAACAACTTGGATTGTAAACATAAAATCGGTAGAGACAATTAGGGTTTCTTGAAAGAGTTGTCTAATTGTTGGAAAAGGCGAAAGCTTAGTCCTTTGATGCGATTCACATGATTATCTGTTCGATTCTACCTTATGCATGCTTAGTTATCGTTGTTGCGAACCCCAATCCTGGAAGCCTTTTACATTAAGTTTAAGTCGAAACCCAAAGCATTTGTTCTTTATTTTCATTCTTTTTATTTTCTGCCCTCGTCGATCTCGACCAAGCCTGGTCGATCTCGACTACTGATCCTCGACCCAGAGTCGTCGTAGCTTATTTGTGCAGGAAATCGACAAGCCCAACCCGAAGTCGACGAGGACCGTACTCGATCTCGAGTAGCCCCTTGTCGAGATCGAGTAGCCTGTGCCGAGTTGCTGCTGCTGTGTTCGACTGTGCCTGACCCCTGTCGACTAACCCTTAGTCGAAGTCGAGTACCACTGTTGTCGACTTCTGTCCGTGAGATTCCACCGCTGCCTAGGATCTGCTGACACGCTTCCTCGTGGATCGATCCTGACTTCCCGCTACTACATCAGGAGGAGGTCTTGTAATTATTTACAAGGGACGGAATCTGGTTTGCTGTGATTTATTTATATTTTATTTGCATACTCGATTTCCTCCTCACAACAAAATTGGCGTCGTTGCCGGGGAAGCTATCATTCGCGCCTTAGGTAGTTAAATATCACGTCTACTTTGAGTTACTTTTCAGGTGTATGCGCCGCTCTGGTCAACCACCTGAGTTTGACGGCTTAGACGAACCAGAGCGCCTCCTACACATCCGAGCTAGACTACAAAGAGCCATGGCGGCCGCTGAAACACAAGAACAGCTGATTGCCAGGCTTACCAGGGAACTAGCCACTAAAGATGCTGCTATCGCCACTGAGAAAGCAGCAAGGGAACAAGCGGAAGCTGAGCTTGCCCAATATCCAACTACTGCAGAGGATTATATGCATCCAACTCTCGTCGTGCTTGAATCGGCGATTCTAATCCCTGAAAACTCTTTTGAAATTCGCACTCAATTTCTTATAGAGCTTAAAAATAATGCTTTTCATGGAAGATTTAATGAGTGTCCTCTTGAACATATTACCAATTTTCATGACATGTGTCGTACTCTTGCTGAAGGTACAACTCTGGAATATGTCAAGATGAAAGCTTTTCGCTGGTCTCTCGCTGGACCTGCACTGAAGTGGCTTGAAGGGCTGAAACCAAGATCTCTCACCACATGGGCCCAAGTAGAGCAAGAGTTTCTGAACAAATACTTCCCACCCGCCAAGACAACACTTCTCCGCCAGAAAATCACCGCCTTCAAACAGAAGCAAAGGGAACCGCTGGCAAAGGCATGGGAACGCTACAAAGAGCTGCTGCGATCTTGCCCTACTCATGGACAGCCACCCTACGTCATTCAGGAGATCTTCTTCAACTCTCTTGATCAAGTCACTAAGGACAGAATCAACCACTATACTCGCTACGAGTATTTGACGATGCCACCAAGCGACGCATGGGGTGTGCTAGAAAAGCTCACTAACTACGACAACAAATATGGGGCTCCTACAAACTATGATGAGAACTCCTACGCCAGGCCAGCGCCATCTATGCCACTCTATGAGCCAGCAAAGGAGATTGACCCAGATGTCAGGGAGCAGTTCTACAGAGACCAGAATCGCAAGCTCCTCAAGCAAGTCAAATACCTATCTGTCAATCAGCCTTGCATCGAATGCGGATCATAGAGGCACACCACTACTGAGTGCCCACACACAGAGCAAGTCAGAATGGCAGAGACACATGAGGAGGCAGCTTACGCAGGGGGTCCCAATCGCTACATGGGAGACCAACGGTCCTATCAACCGCAGTGGAACCAAGGTCCTCCTAGGAATCCCCCACCCTACAGAGCTCCAGGACATCCAGAAAAGGATCAAAGGAAGGATGATCTGCAACTGATCCTTGAGGAGATGCATCGGAATCAGGGCACCATCAACAACCAGTTCCAGAACATCACTACAAAATTTGGGGAACTAGATATCTGGAAAAGGGAAATAGAGACGCAGATGGGTCAAATCGCTGCACAGATCCCACGACCGTCCGGACAACTCCTTGGGCAAACAGAACCAAATCCTAAAGGGAAGACCGGACACGTCGCAGATATCAAACTCAGGAGTGGGCATCAATTGCACGAGCCAAAAGTCGGGAAACAACAAGGCAAGGCAGAACAGCAACTCGAGACGGAGCAGGGTGTACTCGATCTCGAGGAGACCCTTGTCGAGATCGACAAGCCGCTACTCGACCAAGACAAGAAGTTGAGCTCGGACTCCGCTGCGCAGACCAGCAACTCAAGGTCGATAACCCAAGTCGAGATCGACGAACCCCTGGTCGAGATCGAGGAGCACCTGGCCGACGTCGACGACTCTGCAACACCTCCGACAGCTGATCTGGCTCCGAAGCAGAAAAAGCCACTGCCTTTTCCTTCAAAAACACAGAAAGATCCCACTGTAGGCAGGTTTACCAGATTTGTTAATATGCTGCAAGAACTGAATGTTTCTATCCCTTTTACAGAAGCCCTGCAAGAGATGCCTGGATATGTCAAATTTCTAAAGGAAATCCTGAGCAAAAAGCGATCCATCTCAGAGATCGCAGGCGAATGCAAAGTACTCCACTTCCCTGAAAAGAGACCTGACCCTGGTAAGTTTTCTGTTACTGTGGGTTTTGGACAATATAAATATGATTCTCTGTGCGATTTAGGAGAAAGTGTGAGCATCATGCCTCTATCAATCTGGCGGAAGGTCAAGATAGGATGCATAGAACCTGTAGATGCCAAATTATACATGGCGAACAATACAGTAGTCATCCCTACAGGTATAGTTGAGAATGTCCCTGTCCAGGTTGGTAAGTTCTTTGTTCCAGCGGATTTCCTTATCATAGAATGTGCTGAAGATCCTACTAGCCCTATTATTCTTGGAAGACCATTCTTAGCTACTGCAGATGTCAGAATAAGTTTCAAGAATAGATCGCTCACCTTCACCATAGGCGATGAGGTTTTGGATTTCTCTTTTGGCCCTGCAAAGGAGGAAATTTCATGGCTGGAGGTGAAAAGCATCAGCGACCACGGGACCAAGCACACAGCGGAGGAGGGTGCCAACACTGTACTCGAGATCGAAAAGGGCTACTCGATCTCGACAAGGGACCTACTCGATCTCGACAAGACTTTGTCGATCTCGATAACCACTGCTAAGCCAGAAACTTGTCAAGAGCCTAAGTATGGGGTCCCTGTACTCAAGGTCGACCAGCAGTACTCGATCTCGACTAGCCCTAAGCCCAAAGATTTCTGTTTTGGGTCCGAAAAGGTAAGTTCAGGTATGAATCCTACTACCCCTCAGTCCATAAAGAAAATTATCAATGATTTAAGGGGAGATAAGGCACCATGGAAAGAGAATCTGCGAAAACTGAGAACTGGAAGGAAGAAGAAGAAAGAGAAGGGAGATGATGCAATCAACCACCTGTCAGCTGAGCTTGCATACTACCGTCAGGACCTAGATGATCCAGGAGAAGGGCCAAACATGAGCGGGCCCCACAATAATGGTCCTTAAGCGCAAACGGTGAAGTCGGCCTAGCGACTCTAAAATCTAGAGCGTGTATATAAACTTTATGATTTTTTTGGGACTTTTTAAACTTTTTGGTTTTGGGTTTTTGTTTTGTTCTTTTTGGTTTTGGTTTTAAAGTACTTCATATGGATAGTCTTGTTTTCATGTGCAATCTAACACTTTTTGGTCGGCAAGCATATAAGGATCGCGAAAAGTGGAATAATGGAGTCCCTGGAAACCAGTCGGAATCGATGAAGGCCAAGTCAACAACGACAAAGAGGTGAAGCCCAGAAGTTACTCGATCTCGAGTAGACGTACTCGACATCGACAAGCCACCAGAAGCTCCTCGACTTCATAACCCACTAGACGCAGACGAGCCTCCTCGAGATCGAGTACACCGTACTCGAGATCGACGAGCAACCTACTCGACCTGCCCAGTTTTGTCCTCCTCGATGCATTATCCTGTGAGTTCCTTCCTTTACTCTTGTTTTTATTTGATTTTATACAGTGGGGACACTGTAAATTTTAAGTATGGGGTGGGGGAAGGGCTTACTTTGTGCATATTTGATCATATTTGACATATATGTGTATTATTTCTTTGAATTGCTACATGGCTATTTTGGAATTCATTATTGATTTATGTGCTTATATGCATGTTTTCCAAAGTTTGAAAAAATGACCCCCATTGAAATTTTTGAAATAATGTCATGGAAGCTTTAATTGGAATCGACGATGCAAAATTGGATTCATTAGAGATATAGCATGAAATTGCCTAGTAAAGGGAAGTCACAATGAAGTGCATATTTTCTTAAAAACCATGAAAGGAGGTAAAATTTGAAGTTGCTTTTGACATATTGCATGATAAGAGGATAGAGGACTTTATATTTCCATATAATGCTCACATTGTTAATTCCTAGCCTTACCTATGCTTATGCATCACAAAAGCCATATTATGCCTTATTTCATATATTGTACCCCATGATCTAAATATTGCCATTCTTTACCTTATCCGGGGATTATGTTGAGAATGATGTTACATTATGGAGATGTTATATGGTTGTTGTGTTATATGGAGTTTGGAAGGAAATTGTTTGAAATATATGGAAAATTTAATGAGTGAAAGAAAATCCAATCACCTCAGAAGATAAAGGTAGATTGACCCTGCTCTCTGAGATAATAGTTTGGAGAGATGGGACACATTGTGAGGAGTCCAAAGCACTAAGTATCCGGGGCCATTCATGACGCCCATGTTTGCGACTCGCGAGAAGGCAGTGCTGAGGTTAGAGAGGTAAAAGCATTATTATTAATAAAAGCAATATGAAAGGTGATGAATGTTATGGAAAAGGAATGTGGAAATTCAAATTTGGAAAGTACTCAATTTCCCCGGATTATTAGCACCACATTACCAAAAATTGCCCACCTTTACCCTTTTACCAATCTACTCCTTATTTGAGCTTAAATTAAAGTCCTCTTGATTATTAATGCTTTGTCACGAATGAATATATGTTTTGCATAACCCTCCTTTTCTGAGTAGATGTTGCTCTTATATATTTGCACATGCATGGACCTGTGACACTAGTACCTTTTCGAGGATGGTAATTGATTGCAGGGTTATACGGCAATGAATCTAATATGTTGAGAGTTTTGATTTCTTCCCCTGAATGACAAATAAAAGTATTGCTTGAGGACAAGCAAGCTTAAGTATGGGGTGTTTGTTGTGAGCTGAATCTACCATTTAAGTTTATATCAATTTCTGCATACATTTCATTCATTTGGGCTAAGATAGTACAGAATCTATGTGGTTTATGTTTATTTGCCAAATTATGGAATCTACACCAGTTTCTGTTTAATTTCGCAGAATTCGAGGCGTTTTACAGCAATTCTAAGGAAGGTCAGAAAAGCTCGGAAAACAACTACAGAAGTCCAGAATCCGAGAGTACAGAACCAGGACAAACCAAGCTGAAGCCAGAGCTACTCTATGTCGAGTACACCTTACTCGATCTCGAGTAGAGAGCCCGAGCAGACTTAGTCGACAAAGCCTGATCGAGGAAACCAAGTCCGAGGCAACCTGACTCCGGAAGACAACTCGATCTCGACAAGACCTAGTCGAGATCGACTACACCTCAGCGCCACACCCGGAGTCGACGAGAAGAGGAGCTAATCGAGAAGCCGAGGACGAAGATGTCGAGTACATCTCTAGTCGATCTCGAGGAGACCTTGTCGAGATCGACGAGCCACCCAGCGCCTGTCCGAGTCCATGCCGAGGAGGAGTCCTCGACATCACCAGAGAGCCATCTTCGACCACACCCCTAGTCGATCTCGAGGAGCCCTAGTCGAGATCGACGACACCCAGGAGCCCAGATCCGAGTCTGTCGAGGACCAGCTAGCTGAGACGACGAGCCGAGCCAGTCGACCACAATCCTACTCGAGATCGACTAGACCTTTGTCGAGATCGAGTAGACCTCCAGAGCTGCGTTACTCGGTTGGACCAATTGTACTCGACTTGGGATTGCTTGGGCGCGAAGATTGCTGATTCTATCCGAAACTATCAAGATCCATCATGAAGAGGAGAGTTCTATCCATTGAAGACCTTTAGATATATTTCCCTATTTTAGATTTAATTATGTTATGTCTTTTATTTATCTTTAAAGTTTTAGATATAGTTTTTGATTTAGATAAAGATTTCTATCCTTGAGTAGCAAGGATTAGAAGGCTATAAATAAAGCCCATGGGGCTCAGTTTTAGGCATTCAATTTCAGTCAGAGACAAGTAGTTCCAAGGAGAAAGTTTTGGAAGTTCGAAGGTTTTAGGGTTTTGGCATTCAACGAGAGTTGGATCGCCGGGATTGTAAAGTCTTGGAATATAGTTTAATGCAAGTTGTTTCCTTTCAATCGATGATGTCTGAGTTTGCGATGAGGCGTGAGTAGTCCACCCACTTCTAGGGTTGGGGCGAGCCCAACGATAGCTATGCGTGCTTGAGGTAAAGATCCGACCTTTATCATGTTTTGAGCATTTTCCTACTTGTTTATGTGTTTATTGCCCATGTAATGGAGATCCATGCTAACAACTTGGATTGTAAACATAAAATCGGTAGAGACAATTAGGGTTTCTTGAAAGAGTTGTCTAATTGTTGGAAAAGGCGAAAGTTTAGTCCTTTGATGTGATTCACATGATTATCTGTTCGATTCTAACTTATGCATGCTTAGTTATCGTTGTTGCGAACCCCAATCCTGGAAGCCTTTTACATTAAGTTTAAGTCGAAACCCAAAGCATTTGTTCTTTATTTTCATTCGTTTTATTTTCTGCCCTCGTCGATCTCGACCAAGCCTGGTCGATCTCGACTACTGATCCTCGACCCAGAGTCGTCGTAGCTTATTTGTGCAGGAAATCGACAAGCCCAACCCGGAGTCGACGAGGACCGCACTCGATCTCGAGTAGCCCCTTGTCGAGATCGAGTAGCATGTGCCGAGTTGCTGCTGCTGTGTTCGACTGTGCCTGACCCCTGTCGACTAACCCTTAGTCGAGGTCGAGTACCACTGTTGTCGACTTCTGTCCGTGAGATTCCACCGCTGCCTAGGATCTGCTGACACACTTCCTCGTGGATCGATCTTGACTTCCCGCTGCTACATCAGGAGGAGGTCTTGTAATTATTTGCAAGGGACGGAATCTGGTTTGCTGTGATTTATTTATATTTTATTTGCATACTCGATTTCCTCCTCACAACAGAATCAACGATTACCAGGTAATCATTTTAATTCCGGGTTTTGATATACTACCTAACACTAAAATGGGAATCATCCATTTTCATTCTCATTCTCATTCCCGATTTCAGTTATACTAAACAGGCCCTACATACGATTAATGAGGTTAAACGATTTAGTTCTATAGCTATTATAAATGAGTCCTATGAGGTAACACATTTTGAGTTTAAAGAGATCCACATCATTAATGGTTGATTATTAATATATATATGATTTATTATTAATAAGTAATATTATTTATTTTGGAAATAAATACTTTACGTTTAATTAGGGGAGTTACAATTTGGAGAATTAATTTGAGGCTGCTATCGTGTAGCATCAATTGCCTTATGGTCGGTTTCCATCTAATTAATTTGATGATATCTCCTACTAATTAAAACTTAAAAGGACAACAAATTTCCTCTTTGTACTCACAACTTGTTTTGGGATGTAAGATTTACATAAATAAAGGAAGTTTACCTACTCCATCCGTTCATTAATAAGTGTCGTTTGATTTTTTGATATGTTTTTAAAGATGTAAAAATTATATAAAATATTAACTTTTTTATTAATTTTTTTAAATAATTTTAAACTTATAACTAATATGTATAAAATTATAAAAAAAATCAATTAAAAACTTTATACTTTATATAGTTTTTAGATCCTTAAAAAACGTGCTAAAAGTCAAACGTCACTTATTTCTGAACGGATGTAGTATTTTTCATAGAACACACGTGACTCACGTAAGCAACATAGAGCGAGTGGCCTTGGCTCCGTACAAGCTAATCACAATCAAATCCAGAGAAATAATGTGTGGCAAGTGGATGTCAATGGTGATAATTTCGTTTAGTTGATATGATTTCCAAAGAAGGCCAAGGTCACCCGAACGGCCAGTGGAAGGTGACCAAATAGCCTCGTCGAAGCCGACAGTTTTCCAAGTTTTATCATTAGGTATGGATTCATGTTTTGTTTCAGCAAGAGCTATTAATTGGGTGTCGTTGTTTTTGCAGAGACTATCAATTTCCGTACAGAATGTCCTTTTCCCTATACCCCTACAATTCCAAAATGCGATCTTCGTATATAACCTTCCGAGATATGAGGACAAGGTGTATGGGTCCTCATACCAAAATACCAATTTACTGAGATATTGATGTAGATGATGATGTAGATGATATATTTGCATAAGAAGAGGGATAAAAGAGTCCAAACCAAGGTGTATGGAAAAGCTTCATTAGTTATTGAACGTGAAATAGTTGCTTTTGGAAATTGTTTATGGCCCTTAAAAAGGAATTTGGTCAAGTTTTTTTTTACAACTCCAAAGAAGGTCATTGAAGGAAGATTCATCACAAATAACGATTCTTGACACTACGTATCTCACATTAATATCATCGACTAGCATTAGCAGGGCTGTGCTAAACATTTTCGGGGCCCTGTTCAAAAAAATCTTAAATAATAATTAAATTAGACAATCATAAAATTATTTGTTGATCCTAGTGTTAAAATAATAAAAAAAAATGATTAATTACACAATTACCTATATATCAAAAGACATTTAAAGTAATATCAAATTTGAATATTATAAATAACAATACATAAATATAATTTTTTTTATTGCAAAATCTGATTAAAAAAACTTTTTATACATACAAAATGTTGAAAAATATTTAACTAATATTGTATTTATCAAAATTTAGAGTAATTGATCTAAATATTTGGAAATAATGTGATAACTTAATTTTTTTTTTAAATGAAAACAATTATGATTTTGTCTATTTGTCTAATTATGTATGTCATTTATATAAAAAAAAAAGTTTATTAATGGAGAAAGTAACCTATGAATAAAAAGAAAAAGAAAAATAGTGTGCAAATTGCACATTAGATTTTTAAAAAAAAAAAATGCATCCTGGCAATTACTAGGATAATAGAAATGCATCGTGGCAATGGTCACAACTAAGAAGAATAATCATTCCGTTCAAAAAAGGGTTAAGTTGGTCAGTAGGAAACGGGAAATCCATTAAGTTCTGGGAGGACAATTGGGGCCCCCAGTCCGTTAAAGAAATACTGTAAAGACATAGCTAGTATCGACCTAAATAGCACAGTGGATGAATTCATAGTTAATAATTCTTGGTGTACACAGAAACTTAATCAGGTCTTACCTGACGACTTGGTGAAAAAAATATGTACGATTCCCCTTCCCGTTTGTACCATTGAGGACAGATTATACTGGTGGTCGGACAACAAAGGCTGGTTCACTACCTCAAGTGCCTACAAATTAGTTACAAATGCTACTGAACCGGTGAAGGACGATAATGCGTGGATTTGGAGAACGGATACCCCACCTAAAATCAAAAATTTCTTATGGAATGTATGCAATGACGGACTACCTACTGCTGGGAAGCTGGCAAATAAAGGGCTTTCAATTCCACCATATTGTGGAATGTGCAATCATCACCATGAAGATGTCGTGCATTTGTTCTTCGAATGCAAATTTTCTTCATTAGTTAGAAAGCTAGATAACAAAGTGAAAATAATAATTGAAAACGAAATCAGATCATCCAGAAACATCAAGATTTTAATGGATAAGATTGGGCAAATGCTAACAAAGGATGAGAAACAAGAATTAGCCTTCAATTGGTGGACAATATGGTTAATTAGAAATCTTCACGTTTTTCAGCAGAAGAAGTTGCCTTCAGAAATAGGTTTCCACCAGAATATGGAAGTTTAGTTATATAAGGGATTCAGGGGGAAGAAAAAAAAAAGAAAAAAAAAAGAGAGAAAAGGCGCTTTTGTGGAGATTCGAACCCGGAAGGGGTGAATTAGGAAGCGCTCCTACTGAGGCTTAAACCAGTAGAGCAGATGCACTTTGTTGTCTTATTTGGAAACAAAAGATATATATACATAATTATTTTCATATTGGGCCTTAAAATTTTGGAGGCCCTGTTCCGTGGATCCACTTGAACAGGTCAAAGCACGGGCCTGAGCATTAGCATAATGCAGATCCAGGTGTTAGCCCCCACAATTTTACAAAAACAGAAGCAGGAAGCGATTTTGATTCTCAATGGAATAAGCACCAAGGAGATGGTTTGTTTGACGACATTTTTTGGACCCTCGAAAGGGGGGTATGTGTGACTAGAAGTCACTGTTTTAGATAGTGTAAATAGATGAGTATTACTCTTGGCATTTCCCCATCGGATAATCTGCACGCATAATACATATGGCCAACAAAGGGCAACAATTTTACAAGTAATTAACATATGAAATGCAATGTTATGAGTAGTCCCTATAGAAATATATTTCAAAGAAAATATCATAAATGGCTTGACAATCATCTTTCTAATGCATTTTTTGCAATCATAATATGGTTTTTCAATCGAGATCATGTAAGAGCTATAATCTGAACCCTCAAAGGAGGACATACAAGAGAAGAGTTCAAGATCAAAATGAACCTCCAGTAAGTTAAGAAAGAATAGAGATAAAGCCAATCTAATTTTTCCAGGGAATTTTTTACCAGTTAACTAAACTTATAGTTCAACAGACAATATACATTCTTGTCGAACAAGCTCGGGAAGCCGTTTAGACAAGCAATAAACAACTGATTCACCAAAGCTAGGGTCCAAGGATTGGAAAGGCAGAAGCTTCACAACCTTAAAACCGAGATACCTATGAGTAATCCTGATAACCCAAGCCACCAAGACCAGTTTAGTCCAGACACCAATACACAGATCCCCCATAGCAGACCCGGAGGTGACCTGAAGAGGAAAATAGACATGGGTCTGACCATCAACAAAGATAGTAAGGATCATAATAAGGGCATAATTCCTAAACAAACCAGACATGAATTCAACATCTACTTTGATAGAGCAGAGTATTATAATAGCAGAAGCAGGACTCAGAATTTCAGTAACATGATATAAGAAAAACACTTCTTCAATCATACTGGAGATAGGAGCAATAAAGGCCCCAGTATCCGCAGATTGTTCAAGGCCCGAAATTCAGGGGGTAAGAGGTAAAGAGGAAACCTCTAACACCAGGTTTTCTAAACAACAATTGATGGTGAATAAGAGGGGTATAATCAACAAGGGATCCAAATCAAACATAATAACAATGGATTTCAAAGGCGTTTTCAGGCAGTAAAATAAACCACTAATTTTTGGCACGATGATTGATTCAAGTTGTAATTTTACATGATACTTTGATTGAAGGAGGACAAGAACGCCCTCCAGATCCGCACACAGATGATGAAAGACAAAGAAACACTAAGCCCTGAAACCGACCCTTCCTGAGACGCCTGCTGAAGGACGGAAAAGCCAAACTCGCACAGAACCCACCACCGTAAGCAGGGATTCAATTGAACCATGACCTCCGCCACCAACCACCGCAAGTTGCATCGAAGTGGCCACGCCAAGCAACCTTCCATTGGGGACAAACAGGCCGCCATCGATGCCCCCAGAAACAACGCCCCCACAAGCCTCCACACCAGACCCCGCACTTGCTTGACATCAAGAAGAAGCCACCAGAATTGACGACACCAGAGGCGACACCAACACCCGACCAAGTAGAAGACCAGAGAACGGCAAAGGACGGCAAAAGACTAGCCGATAAGGCCGAGAACGGCACCGGAACTGAGGAGCACAACCACCACCCCCAACCAGAGACAAACTTCTTTCGTTTTTTTGAAATTCTTTCTCACAGGATCAGCGAACCACCAACCCGACTGCAAAACCACTGGATTGTCATACTCCACCCATCAAATCCATGTGGGATGAATGGAAACGTCGATCATACGGGAGGTTCTTGGAAACCCATCGGCCAGAACCTCGCCCGAAAGAGAAAAATCAGATCGATTGAGGAGCGATTGGGGACAATAGAGGTTCACTTCGAAAGAATACATGCCAAATTGAACGAGAACAGATTGATTGAAAGGAGATTGGAGGTTAAGGATTTTGGGAATATGGTTTCGAGCGACTTGGAAGAAGATAGAAAAGGGGGCGCGTGTGAGCGTGTACTCTGGCCCTCAAAAGGAGGACAATAGAGGTTAGTGTTGCCGCAGGTATAGTACTTTTTTTTTTTATAAAAATTACTCTATGTCGGTCCCTCTTGTTTCAAAAAACCTTTTGGAACCAAAAAGATAAAACAAAGCATCTCAAGCTCTCGGATTCTAACACATCGTATTTCCATCGAGTTGCATCTAACTGTAGGCACAAGAAACAAATATGAAATATTACAACAACAGAAGGCACTTTGATTATAGGCGAGGAGAATGAGAGAAATGAGATTAGGAGAGACTTTCAGAAGAGATTTACAAAGAATCGACAGATGATAATCTATTAAATGAAATGTTACACCTAATCAACCCTTCTATAACTTGTGAGGAAAATGACTTCCTTATTCGGATTCCGTCTAATGCGGAAATTAAAATTGTGGTGTTTAGTTTCGGAATTAATAAATCACCCAGCCATGATGGCTTTACAGCTGAAATTTACAAGAAATATTGGGATATTATAGGTATTTCCATTATTAAAGCAGTGAAGGGTTTCTTCCATTCGGGAAAACTTTTAAAACAAATAAACTATACATTTATCTCTCTCCTTCCCAAGTGTGAGAACCCCACCAACACTAGTCATTATCGCCCAATTAGCTTATATTCTACGGTGTACAAGATAATATCAAAAATCTTAACAAAAAGACTCAAATCTATTATAGGTAGGATTATCCACCCCCTACAAGGTGCCTTTGTGTCAAATAGGGATATTCAAGACAATGTGCTAGTGGCGCATGAGATATTTCACTGCTTTAGATCCCGGAGGGGTGGCGAGGGGTGGGTAGCGATAAAATTAGATGTGGAAAAAGCTTATAATAGAGTAGATTGGAATTTCACGAAGAGGGTATAAGAAAGATTTGGTTCCCCAACACTTTTATATACTGGGTTATGGAATGCGTTACGACAATGTCTTTCTCAGTTCTTGTTAACAATGGACCCACTGACATATTCTTTCCGACCCGTGGTCTTAGGAAAGGGGACCCTCTCTCCCCCTTCATTTTCATCCTTGGTTTCGAAATTCTCACAAGGAGATTCTCTGCTGAAGCATTATCTTTTAGCAACCCGATAGGTTTCTCCTTTGGTAGAAATGGCCCGTGTATTCCTTTTCTTTCTTTCGCGGATGACATTATCATATTTGCAAAAGGCAGCGTAGATGCTGGATAGAAAGTTAAAGCAATAATTGATGCTTATTGTAAAGTTTCTGGACAAAAAGTCAATTACCATAAGTCGAGTTTCCAAACCACTAAAGGTATATCCAACACTAGAATCGCTGAGTTACGAAATTGCTTGAACATTACTAACAAAAGATCTCTGGAAAAAAATCTCGGTTGCCCTATTATTAATGGCAGAGTAAACAAAAATATGTTTGAAGATATTGTTTGTAAGTCTAAAGAACAACTCTACAAGTGGCGTGCGAGTGCCTTATCTCAACAAGGTCGAGCAGTCTTAATCAACTCAAACTTTTCTGCTAAACCGCAATACATTATGAAGAATTTCATGCTACCAAACTCAATACATAAAGAGATAGATCAAATTAATAGGAAATTCTTCTAGAATAAAGATCTGCAATATCGGTCGCTTATAAGTTGGGACAGGGCTTGTCGACCAAAAAAGTGTGGCGGTTTAGGCCTTTGAAAATCAAAAGAAATGAATGAACCCCTCCAAATGAAGTTACTATGGAAAATTTTCGCAGAACCACATAATATTTGGGTCACGCTGACTAAACAAAAGTACTTACGATCTGCTTCCATCTTTGATTACAAGAAAGGTGGGGATATGTCCTGGCAATGGGCGAAACTAATCTCTCTAATTGACAAATTTAAGGCCAGTCTTATCTGGTCAGTTGGAAATGGAAAATCTATCAAATTTTGGACAGATAACTAGATTACCACTTCCGCCCTGCAGTCTCGGGAAGA
Source organism: Persicaria tinctoria (assembly GCA_037127255.1). Taxonomy (NCBI): domain Eukaryota; kingdom Viridiplantae; phylum Streptophyta; class Magnoliopsida; order Caryophyllales; family Polygonaceae; genus Persicaria; species Persicaria tinctoria. Next base: position 20,422,761 of record JBANSL010000004.1, on the reverse strand, counting down.
CTGCCCCCGATACATTAATGCAGATGAAAAGGTTGGCGACTGCATTTTGGGTGGTAGTTGGTGGTCGGAGAAACTTCATAATGTGTTACCCACAAACATTGTCACATAAATAATGGACATCCCGTTGCCCATTTCTTCCTTTGAGGATCGCCTATATTGGTGGCCCGATAGGGCTGGGTGGTTCACAACGTCGAGTGCCTATAAGCTTATCACTTCGCAATCATTAGGAGTAGTTGACATTAATGCATGGATTTGGAAAATCGACGTTCCGCCAAAGATAAAAAAAACTTTTTATGGAAAATTTGCCAGGCTGGTCTCCCGACTACTTCTAGGCTTGCTTCAAGGGGTGCTTCTGTGCCCTCCACTTGCAGCTTATGTAACAGTGCGGCCGAGGACGAAGTCCACATCCTTCTTGACTGTCCTTTTGCCCGTTCTCTTCACCAATTCCCTCAAGGAATTACCTCGACTCTTGATAACATGGTCTATCAAAGTCGGGACATAAAACCTATTATCTCCTTCCTAGGATGCAACCTCAGTACTGAAGCTAAATTGGAGCTTGCCTTCATTTGGTGGAATATTTGGTACACTCAGAACCAACTCGTTTTTAGAAAGATTCTTATCCCTCAAGGGGCTACCACACTTCACTTCATAAAAAATCAAATTCGCGAGTGGAAAAAAAGGGACAAACTAGAATCTGCTCTAGATACGGATCTCACATCGCTTTCTAAAGCAAACAGGCACCAAGCCAAAAGGAAAAAGGGTAAGTATACTAAATGGCGTAAACTTCCAACTGGAATCTTCAAGCTGAATTTTGATGGTTCTTCACTAACTAATAAGGACAGCACGGCGGGTGCAGTTATCTGGGACTGGGAAGGCCGACCGATCAACATAAGCTTTCAAAAACTTGGTTTTCAAAGTCCACTGAAAGCCGAAGTGCTTGCTTTAAAACTGGGTATCCAACGGGCCATTCAACTTCGTATTGAGAAAATCCACATTGAGGGTGACTCCTCCATAATCATTAATCATCTAAATAAGCACACTACATGCCCATGGGAAATTGAGCTCCTACTGTCAGATGTAAAACTGTTATTATCGTCTCTGAAAGAAGTATCCTTGTTTCATGTTCCCCGTTTGGGAAATAGAGTGGCGGATAAGGTTGCACACATTTGCCACTCTGCCTAGGGTGTTGATATTTACAACAATTCAGGTCTTCTTGACCTCATCCGCAAGGATACTGCCGGGTAGAATATGCTCACCCGAGTTCTTCCCTAATAAAAAAAAATCCTGAGCAATATGATTGCTTGTCTTTTGACTTTCGTCCTAGCAATTAAAGGAAAAGAAGATCTAAACACCGGGTCGTGTGGACCAAATAGAGGCTTTCATTCTCTTTCGATTCGATCCAGTACACGTATCAACAACTATTTCCTATGAACAATCAATTGTTCCCTATCAACTATGCTTGTAGATCTTATGATTAGATGTTTAGATATGATTTGAAATTCCGCTTAACGCATCTAACAAAACATTCGATCACCAGCAACACATGAGTAGGATATATATGTTTGGTTTTTGCAGAGTCATGATGCTGCCAATTCTAGAACGGTCCCTCTTGTTCGGAAATTGCAGCGATTGTTTTTCCACTACAAGAAACCACAGGCTATCGAAAATCCGAAGAAAAAACAAAATGAAGGGAAAGTCTTAATGTACGCAATAGAAACAAGAGAAAATTTGCTCAACCGGACCATTTGGAGGATCAAATTAAGTAGTTATCCACCGACCCCTTAAAATTAGCAAAATGTCCACCAGAAAAAAACAGGCCCCTCCTCAATCTCAGATTTGCGCGCTCCTCTCTCGCCCGCCTCCAAAGATCTGCTCCTCTCTCGCCTGCCATTAAAGCTTCCCTCTTCCTTGGATCTTCCTCGTCATCATCTTCAATGAATCTAGAGCATCGTCGATCTTCACCATTCGATCTTCCTCGTCATCATCTTCAACGCCCTATTGGTGCAGCAGTGCGGCCGCCTTCAACATGTGAAGAAATTGGCGGAGAAGCCCCGCCAGCGGCCGCACTTCAACAGATCTTCCTCATCATCATCTTCACCGGATCAAGCACCGTCGATCTTCGGATTTGTTGCTGCCGCGCCTGAGAGACGGTGAACTCGGGCGCCGACCATCGCTAGTTGCATCAATGGGGTAAGAAAGTTGTTTTCCAGATCCGAAAATCCTAGATCTATTCTCTCACTAGTACAAAAAAAGGTATTAGACAACGGTTATTTATCAACATAGACAACGGTTATTATATTGTTGTCTATGTCAGTGCGGTTTTAGGTAAAACAACGGTTGAACCTATGACAACGGTTCTTTAAGACAACGGTTATAACCGTTATGAAAGATGATCCATAACCGTTGTCGATGCTACTCCAAAATTTGGAACAATCAATATTAAACAGTTATAACCGTTGTTTATGTGTCATATAATTGTTGTTTATGTATCATATAACCGTTGTGTATGTATTATATAAATGTTGTTTATGTACAATCTAATTGTTGTCTAGGTAACCATAACCGTTGTCTATGGGTCATATAAACGCGTACCTGACAGCAATGGGCAAAAGCATGACTCGGACATCGATCTCAAAGAGATCAAATGCCCTTTCCCCTCTTGCCAAGAGCATCACTGCCAAACAAGTAACTTACCTGAATCAGTGACATCACACTTCATAAATATGCTGCTTGGGAATTTCAAATTTGAATGGAACTTAGCATTCTCCTTTTCAACAAGAGCAGCCACGTCCTTTCCCTTATCAGAGAAATCAACAACCGTAACAAATACTCCTTTATTTCCAAGAGCCAGGCAGAGTTCTTTCCCTACATACATCAAGCACCAAAACTGGTAAGGCAAAATACCTAATTTTCTTATTCCAAGTGCTTGGTTGGTTAAAACTAAAAAAAAAGGAATCACAAAGTCAACTCAAATGGCTCCATACATCAGCCGTAACAAGTTTTGTCAGCACATTCAATTAAATAGAACCTATTAAAGTGCAGAACCTTTCGAACCCAATATTTCACTATTCAAATTCAAACCATAAGTAAGCAAAAATAAAAATAAAAATGAAAGAACCTTATACTTGAAATTACCCAATTCATAACTATCCACCCGACCTATTTAGGGTTAAGCACCTTTTGACTGATACCTTAGATGCTAGGTTTAATTTGAGAAATTGGGGATGGGGTTGAATAGGTACGGATTTGGAAGTTGACTCCTAAAATCTATTGTTTAGATTAAATCGAAGAAACTTATGCTAGATTTTTTTGTACCATATATATTGCCACTCTGGAATAGAAGCGAAATTAAACTGTTCAAGAGAAGACGATGCAAATTGGTGCTATGTTGATAATGAAAATCAAAGAATCATTCAGTAGTAGCTTAAAGTAATCAGATAATTCCACATCTTCTTACTGTGCTATTTCTTAACCCCAACCAATTCCCCCCGCTTGATCAAACATCAGTTCAAAATGATTTTGCACACAGGAACAAAATCAGCAGCAAAACCAAAGATCGGTGTCGGAAATTATTGACGATAACTGCATATTATTCAATTTCCAAGTTTCAGCGAAATTGAAAAAACAATCCGAGAAGATGGAGTTACCGATTTTGAAGTTTTTATTTGATCAATTCAACGTTCCTAAAGTTCAAATTCAACTGCCTATTAATTAAAACAAACTAACCCTAAATTCTAAATTTTCATTCAATCAAATCCCCAAATTGAAATCCCTAAACCCTAAATTACGGAAATTTAAATAGAAAAATCGAAGGCATACCTTCTCTCGTGTGAAAGAACATTCAAAGAGATCTGAATAACAGAAATGAATTGAGAGGCACCAGCAGGCGATATCTGTGCAAAGTGGGAAATACTTACTTGATTGGGATTCCCTTTGAGAGTTGAATTGAGTGAGGCACCAGCAGGCGAAGAGAGTTGAAAGTCTGAGGGGAATCATATAGGGAGTGTTATATAGGCGACTGGCGAGAGCAAAAGGGAGCAAGCGGATGGATAGATAGTCGAGACATGGGTGAGAAAGCTAGAACTAGAGGGGGAGGGAGAGAGAGAAGCGAGTTGAGGGAGACGGCAATTGAGAAGCGGGCATCAGTAGTGGCAATTTTGTGAATATAAATTCACAATCTGAAAGACTAAGGGCAAAACGGTAACTCGGGTTAGAATAGATTAAAATATGAATATATCTACTCTTCATAAGGGCACTTACCCTTTTTATATATAGAGATAAAACCCCATTTTTACCAAAAAAAAAGAGATAAAACCCCACATAAATATTTAAAAAAAATTGAAAGATATATTTAATTCAAGATAGAAAGCGGGAATTATTTTACAGGGCATCTCGTCGTCTTAGATATTTTAATAAATTTCTCATCTATATCTATGACAATGGTTCTTTATATATTCGTTATCTTTGTAATTTCAAAGACAACGGTTTTAATTGGATATAGACAACGGTTTTGTCAACCGTATTTTTTGGATGTCTTCTATATGTATGACAACAGTTCTTTATATATTCGTTGTCTTTAAAATTACAAAGACAACGGTTTGAATTGGTCATAAACAACGGTTATGTCAATCGTATTTTTTGAGATTTCCTCTATATCTATGACAACGATTCTTTGTATATCTGTTGTCTTTGTAATTACAAAGACAACGGTTTCAATTGGACATAGACAACGGCTATGTCAACCGTATTATCTGACATGTCTTCTATATGTATGACAACGTTTATTTATATATACGTTGTCTTTGCAATTACAAAGACAACGGTTATAACTAATAACCGTTGTGCGTCCCCTAAAACTTTAATTTCTGCCAATATAGACAACGTTATTTTAAAAACTGTTGTCTATGAGGTGTTGTCTAAAATCATTTTTGTACTAGTGGATCTCCTACTCTCTCTTTCATAGAACTTAGGTTCTCTTCGCTTAGATCTGTGGTTCCTCTGCCAGAAGGCGATTGGATCTCCGTTTCAGCAAGATTGAGGATCACCTTCGAGATGAATCGGACAGAGAGATGTTGAGGTATCTCCCCTGCGTTATCGTTGTCGACGTCTAAAGGTGGTGTCGGTGAGTTTGCTGGTTGCAGAAGGTGTTGTTGGTGGGTGAATCGGTGATTGTGGTGCCAGTAGATCGACGGAGATGGAGCGAGGAGAGATGAAGATGGAGATGGAGTGAGGATCAATCACCGATTGTTGCTGAGGATTTTTGCAAAGTGAGTTCATGATCCCTTGTAGATATTCAACCATTAATTAATCATCAAATTAATCCATCCATATATGTGCAGAGGATTTTTGCAAAGTGATTTCCTCATTTTCAGCTTTTTTTGTTGGTAGAAAATTAATAGGGAAATTCTGTTTGGTGCTCCTGAGGTTTTGACAATTCCGTTTGGTGTCTTAAGGTTTTATTTTGTCCGGATGGTGCCCTTGAGTTTTGTCCAAAGTCCACCTCATGTCCAAAACTCATATTTTTACTTTTTTAAATCAATAAAATGACCCATTATTTTTCCTTATTTCACAAGACCCCCTTTACTTTTAACAATGAATAAAATTACCTATTATTTAACTAAATCCAACCTAAAAGTTATAAAAAAAAAACACCTTATATATTTTTTTCAATAAAATCACACATAATTTCCAAAATTTTAACAAAAACTCACCCATTTTTACAAAAAATTTTAGAAGAAAATCAACCTTTATTTTTAACATTACACCCATTATTTATAAAAAAAAAAATTGACCTATAAATTACACCTTTATTTGTCAAACATTGTACATACATAACATACCACCCATTATTTATAAAAAAAATTTGCATCAATCCACCCTCACGATTTTTGAAAAAAAAATTTGACCTATAAATTACAAAAAGGAAAAAATCATAAAACCATACTTTTGATAATAATAAAAAATCTCCTTTATTCTAATTGAGTATTGGGTACAAAAAAAATCCACCCTCTTATTCATCAATCCATCCTTTATTTTTTACATTACTTTTTTAATAAAATTCAAATCGAGTTTTGGGTTAGATTGATCAATTAAGATGGTTCATGTTGGGTCAACTCGATCCGATCCGACATTTTCGGGTCAGGTGAAACCCAAACACCCGATTTTAAAAGAAAATTCTAATTATAATGTATTTCTTTCTTATACAATCAACTATTGTAGCTAAATATTAAATTGAAAATAATAATAATTCTGGGTTTACAGATTGAACCGGGGAAAAAAATATACTATCAAAATATTGAGCCACCATATGATCAACCGCATTTAAAATTGTTCAAATTTAGTGAATTATAGGTTAAATATTATTTTGGAAGATAATAGGTGTTAAATATTGTTTTGGAAAATAACAAGTGTTTTTATTTTATTTTTTCAAAGTATGGAAACTAATATGCCTTTTGTATAATTTTAAAAACTGTAATGATTTTGTTTTAAAATTTTTGGAAGAAGGGTGATTTTGTGATAAAAGTTTTGGAAATAATATGAAATTTTATTAAATTTTAGAAATAAAGGTGGTTTTTCAATTTTATATTGAATTTAGATAAATAACAGGTAATTTTTTTTATTGTTAAAAGTAAAAGAGGTTTTGTGAAATAAGGAAAAATAATGGGCCATTTTATTAATTTAAAAAAGTGAAAATATGAGTATTGGACATGGGGCGAACTTTTGACAAAACTCATGGGCACCATCCGGACAAAGTAAAACCTTAGGGCACCAAGCGGAATTGTCAAAACCTCAGGGGCAGCAAACGGAATTTCCCAAATTAATATTACAAATTATATTAAAAATACAATTTTTTTCTAAGCATTCTCAAGCAGTGAATTTTGTGGCAATTAATATTATAAATTAATTGAGTTTGCTTTGTTGAGAGTTTGGATATCGGTCATTTCAGCAAGTTTTTTGTGTGATATGAAATGCTCAAATTAATTCTTATAAAATTGTATGAGTTACTATATCTTATATATTTCAACATTTCAGCATTTTTTGGAATTGTTTTAGTATTTCAACATTCTTTAAAAAAAATCCAGTTTCAGCAAGTCCGAAAGTGGTGACGCAGAAAAAAAATCAACTCTGGTTTAAGCAATTCCGGCATCGAAGTGGTGACGCAAAAAAAAAAAATAGCAATTACAACAACAATTTCAGCAACTTCGGTGTCGAAGTGGTGACGTGAAAAAAAAAAACTCGTGTTTTAACAACATTGGTTTTAGCTACTCCAATGTCGAAGCGGTGACGCGAAACAAAAAAAAAGAATAAAAAATAACTCCGGTTTCAGCAACTCTGGTATCGAAGTGGTGACACGGAAAAAAAAAGCAACTCCGGTTTCAGCAACGCGAAAAAAAAAAAGTTAAAACAAGGGTTGTTGAAACCGAATGTGTTGAAACCCCTGTTTCAGCAATGCGATAAAAAAACTGTAATAGGGGTTGCTGAAACCATATGTGTTGAAACATGAATTTCAGCAATTCCGTTTCAACAACGCGAAAAAAAAAATTGAAACCGAAGGGGGGCACAAGGGGCGTTGGACATTTTGCTAATTTGGAATACTTGGGAGAAAGTCCCCACTCAAAATGGCAAATGAAAAATATATGAATTTCTCATTCACTTACAATGACAACTAAAAAGACGAACCAAAGAAAGAACTTAGACAAAGAAATGGGAAAAGAAGGAAAGAAACTAGTAAAATAAAAATAACGGCTTTGGTTTGATGTGTTTTTTTGTTTGTTCTCCAATTTGAACCTCGGATATGGTCGCTCTTTATTTACAAATTCAAGAAAAAATTGAAAAACTGAAATGAGGATCTTTGGGGCTTAAGATGTAACGGCCCAGAATTATAATTTATGGGTTACGTTTCAAGGGATAAAACCCCTTGTTCGGATCTTGCAATCCAGGTACGGGTCGAGGTTTCAAACTCATTTTAAGATTTGTAGAAAGAGGGATTTCAAACCCTAAAACCTCGAAGGGCCGTTGGGTACCCTTAACCTGTCCTAAGACTATGTCGCGGAAACCATTTCAAACGGAAGTAAAGCGGAAGTAAAGTACAGATACAAGTGCCACGGCGGAGCCGGGTCAAAACGGAGTCAAAAGTATAAATCCAAAACAATATAATCAGAGTCTGGTGAAGTTTATAACTCCAGCGCTCACTCTCCGCCGACAAAATGACCCGCGCAATAAGCAAACAGCACCGATAGGATGAACATAAATAATTCCTAAAAAAATTGATTTGGGGCGGGATCAGATCGATGCCCACTTAACTCTGCATCCCAACCATAAGCACACATATACGCTATACCTAATAAAGATGCTCTAATGCAGTACGAAATTCAAACACACTAGCATGCTCCTAGTTCATAATAATGTGCAGAAATATTGTAAAGGGCCCAAGACAATGCCAAGTGGCATATCCCTCTCCTACCTCCACCCCTTCCGACAGGCGGAGACTGGCCAGCTCGTGAATGCATTCATTCATAATCGGGGGGCACGCATGCCTAACCCGCTCCACAATAAAGCCCACAGGCATATCATAATATAAGGAAGTACTCGATTGACTCAGGGTACCCGATGAGGCTGGGCTACCCTATGACCCTAGCAAAGACTTCTAGGACTATCACAGATAACGGCCGTTCTGTTTACATACACATAGAGAAATAGGATGCTCAACGATCAATGCAACCTAGCATGGTACTACATGGCATGCTGATCATGAATGCAACACCTAGTATATCATGCACCTAAAGCAGGGAATAGCTCTATTCAATCTGAGTAAGCTCCTAGATACATATCAAAACACATATATAAGTCTGCGTCTAATCATCCAAGCACTCAAGCATATCATTCAGCGAGAATATCAACCATATCGCAATCATCGTTCCATCAAGTTCAACCATTCATCATATTGCCACATTCCACAAGACCATATCATTCTCATCATTACATTCAGCCACATTCATGTATTTGCCATAATATACCCGCAAAATAGTCTGCATATCACATATATCAAGTTCATCATATTCATCATATCTCGAAAGCATAAATTAACGCTACACAAGTCTAACACTTCACCATGCCATTAGTCAATCAAGCATGCCATTAGTACACACCAATCATGATATTAGTCAACCATCCACATCAATCATGCTAGTTAGTCACCGATCACATAATTCCCGAGTTAGTCCCGAAACCACTTTAAAATCCGAATCAACTAGTTAGAAATTTCGACTTTGGAAAATATTCGTCAAGTCCCTTTTTCGAGTTAAATCCGATAAAACCCTTTTAAATATTCAAGTCTTATAATATTATATTTTATTTAAATCTCGAGATAAGATTTTATATATTTTTTTTTCTCAATAACATTATATAATATTTCAAATTCCATTTCCTTTTAAACATTTTCATAAAATATTTCTAAATCCTTTAAAATCCCAATCTTTTACATTTAATAAAATCAGTCATTTTTAAATTACCAAAACCGACCCTTATATTTGTAGAATTCCAAACCTACACCCCTTTTAAAATTACCAAAACCGGCCCCCCTTTTATCTTAATTTACCAAAACAAGCCTCACCCTTTTTAAGGCTCCAAAATCGGATACAAGTTGGAAGAATAGGCCCAATATCATTTGATTTTAAAACCCACCAAACTGGCCCAAGAAAATAGGCCCAATTCCCCTTTAAAAATCTGATGTTTAATTGCCCTAAACCGGACCGGTTTTCTTTTTAAATAGCCGAACCGGTCCTGAATAAGAAAAGAAAAGGGAGGCGCTGAACCCGTCCTCTTCATCTGCTCGAAGGAAGAAGAAAACAGAGGCCGGCTCGCGCTCTCGTTCTTGCCTCTCGAATACAATCTCCCCTCCCCGGAATCAAGATAACAGCAAGGATATAGAATCTAGGAAAAACGAGATCGAGAGGAGCGCTCACCGAGAGAGCCTTCGAACTTCGCCGGAAAACGCCGTCGGGACGCAATTTAGCTCGCCGGAGGCGCGTCGGGGCTCGCCGGAGGTGAGGTGCTGCGATTCTCGGCCTGGGTTAAGGGATGGGGGTTAAAAGGTGAAACTTTGCTACGTTTGAGAGTGAAAGGAGGAAAAAGCTTACCCATCTTCGAACGGGGAAACAGGGGAGCGTGGGAGAGTCGGCGCCGGCGGCGCGAAGGTGCTCCTGCTTCTGGCTCGTGGTGGGAGAAGGAAGAACGAAGGGGGTGGCGTTGGGGTCTTGTCCTCGGCAAAACAGAGGAGACGATGGGAACAGCGGCTTCGGCCTAGGACGTCGGAGGGTGAACGCAGATGGCTAGGCTGCGCTGCTGCTGGTCGGACGAGGAAGAAGGACGAGCCGCTACTGCTGGCCTTGGACATGGAAAGAGGAGGACTGGAGGCCGTGTGTGTGGCGCGAGCTAGTCCGATAACAGTGAGGGTGTGCTAGGTGGCTTCGCAAAGTGAAGCAGGGCTCGGCGGTGGTGGTGTTCCCGGCCAGCAAAGGAAGAGAGAAGGAAGAGTGAAAGGAGGGAACTTTGGGAAGGGTTGTGCTTGAATTTTGTGGTATGCTTTGAATTAATCAAGGAAGGGTAATTGAAGAGGGGGAGAAGATCAGAAGAGTGTGTGGGACTGCTTGATTCAACAAAAGATAAAGGGGATTGCTGCAGGTATTGAAACGGGGAGATGGATCTCACAATTGGCGTTGAAATTGCAGGATTGAGGGGCCAGGTTTTGACTCTTTGCCACAATTGGGCAATCAGCAAGGTAAAGGAGGGTGTAGGAGGGTGTTTACCTATGAGTAGAAATGGGTAGCTGGGGGAAAGAGGTTGGAGCTGTTGCTCCTTGCTCCTGTCGTTTTCAGAAGGGGGAGGGGTAAGGTGAAGACAAAAATGAGAGGGAAAAGTAAAGATCCCCAGTGGTCCCAAAATGAAATCTTTAAAATACTCGAAAATAAATATCGAAATCCGTTCTCTCGATCATATCCCGATCCGACCAAAATAATTTTTAAATTTTCTAATCCGAATTTAATATTGAGATCGAAACAACATTTTCCAATTATCGGGATAGGGAAGCGGAGAAAACTATTTTACACAAGTTTTAAAATTTGGCCGGAATCCGTTTAAGATGTCTTAAAATCCGAGTTGGAGAGTTTTTTTTTTTTTTTTTTCCCCCGCTAAATCCCGTTTTAAAATTCATTTTGATTTTCTTTTGCTGAGAATTTAGAATTTAAAAATCTGAGCCTTTACATAAGAGATCTTTTAAAATGTGTGATCAACCCTTAATCTTGTCCGATTCCCTCTTCTTATCATACTTCGATCTTGGTGGGTTTCTAGCTTCCGTCTTTTCGACGTTAAGATGACACGTTAGTTCCTCGACTCTCTTGTGTTCTTGACATTCATAGTGCATCTCCAAATCTTCCTCAATCTCCACACTTGCTAGTCCGATTGTTGTTTTCATCCATTGTGTTGATCATTTTTGTTTTCATTGTGTGTGTTTTTCCTGCTATTACGACAATTCATCTACCATTTATTCGATCTCTCAATTTATCAGATAAATATTTATATCTGCTATTTAGAATTCTTACCTATATTATAACTTTTAAAAGAAAAGCTTAAGTTTGCATAGTTCTTTACCAATTGTGTCGTCGGTCAGAGTATTATCAACTTGTACATGTTTTATACTTTATTATTATTATTATTATTATTATTATTATTATTATTATTATTATTATTATTATTATTATTATATATTATATATATATATTAGATAACCTTTCACGTTATATTTTTTCCTATGTGGGGTGAGCTCGTACCAAGAGTCTATACTTTAATTCGTCAGTCAATGTTACACTTAATTATTTTGGAAATATATAGTTTCATATTAATTATAAAATAAATGATAAATTTTATATTTGTATTATATACACCTATATTGACATATTTACAAACTTATAGATATCAATCATATATCTCTCGTATACTAATTCTATGGTATTCTTCCCTTTTGGATATCTAACAAAATTGGAGGCTATAGGAAAAGACATATGAGCAACTGAGCACCTTTCTTCTTCTCCTCCTCCTCCTTTCTCTATAGATCTGCTTGCCATTGCATCTCTGTTCCATTTTTTATGTTGTTCAAAATTGAGAAATAGCATTGTTGTTCAAACTTCTGCCCAAAATTGATGTTAGTTGTTCAATAATTGCTGTTCAAAATTCTATTCCCAAAATTTTGTTCACAAAATTGTTGTTCAAAAATTGTTGTTCAATAATTGTTGTTCAAAATTGCTATCCGAAATTGTTGTTCATAAAATTCTTCCCAAAATTGATGTTCTAAATTCTGTTCATGAAATTGTTGTTCGAAATAATTCATAAAATTGAGGAAGTTGTTCGAAATAATTCATAAAATTGAGGAATTTGTTCGAAATATTTATGCATCTCTTCGAAATTGAAAAACCCTAAAATGCATCTGTTCGGTTCGAAAATTAGGGTTCGAACATTAGGGGTTTAGGACCGTTGTTTTGTTTCTCTCGAATTAGGGTTTGCATGTTTTGGTTCATTTTATTACATTTTTTTATATCTATATATCCTTTCCAAACAACAGATATAAGATATAAATATCATACTCATACTCTATACTCATAGCTTGATATCTATATCTCATACTCATAGCCTATATCCTATATCTATATATCATTTCCAAACGGGCCCTTATAAAATAATCAACCATTTAATTATTCATAATGTTTAAAGCTTAATGTTTCAAAGAAGTATAGATATAATTTATATAATTGTTTATAATGTAAAATCTATCTATCTATCTATCTATCTATCTATCTATCTATCTATTAATAATACTAAATATGTTAACATTTAGCTAATGTGACACGCCCATAATTAAAGTTGGATTTTTATACGGGTTCGCTATATACACCCTAAATCATGCACGTCATTTTCGACGTGTATGGTTAAAAGGGGTTAATTAATTTTTTTAAAACGCTAATTACTCAGAAGGCTTGCACGTCGTTTTCGACGTTTATTTTTTACGTTGGATTTGCGGTGTATATAACAGGACCCTTTTTTTTAATCAGCTTCCCATTTTCTTATTGGTCCATTTTATTTTCTGGTTTTTTGAATATATGTTTCTTATTTTATTGTTTATCGCAATCGTCTTCGAAAAGGTCTACTTACATTAAACTTAATTTCTAATTATTGATCAATTGTATTTTTGGAAAGTTTAAATATATGTTTTCCATCTTAAATTTATCACAATCGTCTCCAAAATATCAATGTACATTGAATATAATAGATACAAATTTTCCATGATTTTATATAGGGATTTGATTGACTCATTGAGTTTTATTAATAGATTATAAAAAATCAGTATTAATAATTCTATTGAAGTCATGTCGATCATCTATATAACTTCAATACATGTATAGTTGAACAATACTTCTAAAAAATTACATGACAGTGAAATAAAATTCCGCGCCTTACGAGTATTACACTAATTATATACTTCTATATAATAAACCTTAAAAGTTGTGTTCATGGGCAATTTATTGCCATAATTTATTCCTTTAAAGTTTTTACTATTTTATTATATCTATTCAATTTGTATCATAAAAACATATTTAGCTTAATGGTTATCAATCTTGTCAAGAGCATCATGATCTAGAGTTCGAGTCTTATTATCTACATGTTCTTTTTTTTTCCTTCCCATTTCATAGGTTATTTTTTGGGAGCCCTATAATCTAGATCGAGTTTGAATCTTCTTTTTATTTTTTCCCCACTTTATTTGTTATTTTTTTAGAATAAAATATTTATTTTTAAGCCTACCTAATTGTTTTTTTAATAAAAAAAAATCTTGCTATTTCCCCTTTCTTCCATCATTGGCCTAAAAAATAACGTAAGAGATGTCACTTTGTATTTTTTAGTTCGGCAGAGATGTCACTTTGTAGTAATGGTTAGATTGGTCTCTTATGCCTAATTATTCAAAATATGATGATAAATAAAAAATAGTCAATTAAAATACCTTAGAACGATCATATTAAAACATTATTGTCTAATTATTCAAATCATTATGGCCATAATAAAGACCGGTCTGTTTAAAGCACCCGTCCATTTCAAATTCCGTCCATAATAACCTAAATATTATGGCCAAATTAATTACTATTAATATGGAATATATAACAAGAGTGTAACCCCCAATCAAAACGATTTATTAACAACCTCAGTCGTTTCAAATTGAAAACATTGTGTTCCATGTTTATATAAATCGATGTTTCATGATCCAAACAAATACTACAGCATCTTACACGTACTCCAGCTTGCATACAATCTTCAAGAATATGGTGAATTACCCCCTTTCATAGATGAGTTCGTAGAAGGCACTGGTCAAACATGGGAGATAAAGGTTCCGAGTTTTCGTAAATGGGATGTTGAAAATGTCTTTGGCAAATATGTAAGCACAAATTTCATTGTGTCCGACTTAGAGGTACGGTATATTTGTCTATTCTTTACAACTCTAAAAGTACACTATATCAAAGAGTGGTTTTACCACTACTAATCTATGATATCCTAACATGCTTGGTTAGGGAAGCGTTATTGATTCGACGTTCAAGAGTAGTGTTGCTCAATCTTTGTCCAAACTAAAGGAAGGATCTAATCCATTTCATGTAGAAAATCAATGTGGTCCTGGATAAAGAAGGTTACTGAATTATTAAAAGTAGTAATCATATGGTTGAAATTGATGGATCGACAAAAGTCACACGGATTGACACCAAAACTAATTTTGAGTTGGTTTAAAAAATATGTTGGTATTTATTTCCCAAAGCCCGTATTCAGCCATGATCAATTGTTGGTGGCTAAAGGATCATACAAAGAACAATGGTTTCAGGAAAACCTTCAACAACTTGAGCAACGAGGTAATGAAAATATTTGAAGTACATTGCTTTACCATTACTACAAATATTATGTTCCTTTAATAATAAGTTCTCAATAATTTGCATTCTTTTTTTATAAACTTAGGAATAACTTCTACGGCCATGTGAACAACAGCATAGACCAATGAGGTTTGTTTTGATACTTCTATTGCAAATATATTTACTAAATCTAATTGTAATTTGATTCACGTACTTTAATATCTACGGTGATTAATCAAACACCCCTTTAGTTTGCTTATTTACATTGTACACCTACGTCCTCAGCAGCTCAAACATAAAACTACACATGGTTAGATTTAAGTGTCTTAATTTTAGTATCACATGTATTTCACATCTACTTAACATGATCATATTTACTTTGATTTTACATTGATAGTTATCTATCTAATTTTCATTTGGTTGTTGATGTGAGGCCATTTCAATGTTAAAAGAGGTTCAACAAAAGAGGCATCAAGTACAAACATCGGTTATATAGAGCATGCGATCGAGTCAAGTGTTCTAGCTACTAACATGTATTGATATTGTCATAACAACAGTAACACTTTGCTGAAAACCACTTCTAACTTTTCATGTACTTCCATTACTAAAATATAACTAACAACTAATCCATTATCTCTTTAAGAAAAAAACTATCGATTACAAATTAATAACACCAAGTGAAAATGCACTAATAACTTATAATAAAATCTTCAACAGTCAAACATGGAAAATCGAATTGAATGAACTATAAAAACGAAGAGACACATTATTTTTTTATAATTTAATATTTGTTGCTAATAAGTACTCCAGTCACCATAGGGTATTTTTAACATGAGCTGAAATAAAATCCCTAAATATCTCCAACAAATAAACATATATAGCTAATTTAATTGTTTAAAATTGACCGTTCTACACCAGTCACACCATCTCCAATAGAGATGAACCCCAATTTAGCCAAAAACCATTAAAATAATCACATAATTTTTTCCAATTCCAAAACAAATTTCCAAAATTGCTATCTATAATTTCCAATCCTAACTTCTTCTGTCACAAACTATAATTCAAATCATATTACATCACCGGGCTTATCAAGCCATTAAAAAAAAGATCTCATTGAGTTAATTTCCAAAATGTATATGTATATAGTTCACCGTAATAATTACTATATTAAATTAAATGATTCAAATAATTACTTACAGTATATGTTTTTTTTATTGATATTGCATTAACAATTATGGGTTCTCACCTCAATTTTACCCTCCACATGAGCTTTGAAGGTCGCTAAGTGTTGACGTCGGTTAACACATAAATCATGATGGAAAATCAACATGGAATTGGATGCGGGCTTTCATATGTCAATAGTGACTACTTTATTATCGATCAAGTGAGGTTTTTCCATCATATATGATTATCAATCCTTCAAATCTAAAGTTTTTTTTTTCTTCATCTATTTATAGACTTAATCCGAGACTTGCATATTTGATACAAACAGTGTCTCGTGCGTAGCACGGGTCTGCCACCCTAGTAGTATAAAATAATTAAGTATCCATCCGATATTACAGTTGAAGCATCATCAAATTCACCTCGGGTTCCCTCATTGCTTTCTTTCATAAATCTAACTAAAGGGGAGCCAATTTAAAGGCCGGAAAATTCGAATATTGGAACATTTTTTTACAGAGAAAAAGCCAACGTTTTCTCCCTCCATGAGTCCATGGCTCCATCCCTCTTTCTCTCTCACAGTCTCTCTCCTTTCAAGTCCGAAGCTTTATTATAAAAGGAAGGGGGAAAGATAAGTATGTCTCCAAATCCTCCCTTTCATAACATATATTCCATTCGTGACCTCCTCTTTCTTACCTACTGCTTGTAAAGATTATTCCTTTCGGCTTCCGTCGTCTTATAAACAAGCTTAATTGACGCCTTGGCTTAATTACACGTATTCGATCGATCTGTTGGATTCGATGGGGGTCTCAGAAAAGGCACAAGAAAATAAGGAGGGGCCTAAAACCAGGGCGGACTCCGTTGACAAGAAATGGGTGATTGCTGGGATCCAGTTAAGGGCTCCTCTTAAGCCCCTTGTTCTGACCGTCGCCGACCACCAAGACGCCGATGACTGCTCCACCACGCCTACTTCCGACGGCTCCAGGATCCCCTCCAGCAAGGGCTTCCCTCCGCCTCCTCCTCCCAGGAAGCGCAAATCGCCTTCCCGTGGATGCACGGCCTCCACCAAGGACTTCTTCTGCCCTCCGGACCTCGATTCCGTCTTTATACGCCGCCACCATGTCTCGTAATTCTTGCTTCAGCTTAACCAATATTATAAATATGATTGACTCTCCATCAACCAGTTGGATCGATGTAGTAGGAATTAAACCTCATAGCAGCTTATAGCCCGTTATTCATTATCAGATTGATCTTTTGATCCTAGGCCGGCCGTGTTGTAATTCTCCCTCTTAATTGTTCGTCTGCCTCTCAATTCTAAATAGCTTCGAATAGATCTTTATTATGATCAGTTGCGCGTATGCAATGCAGCAGTTGCTTGCTTGCTACAATTTCCTCTTCTTCTCTCTCCCTTGTTTAAATTGTAAGTCTTTTCGTGCTTTTGTTTTCGTTTGTAATTTGTGGTTTCTGCAGTGCAGAGCTTCCATTGAATTGTTACTTGTGGCTTAGCTAGCTGCAATAGGATTCCCATGTACAGGCTATTTTGCATAAATATACCAACTCGGATTTGCATTTGACCATAATTTGGAATATTTTTTTAAAAAAAAAAATTAGTCACCCACTAGCTATTGTGTTCGTAAGGGGATTGTCTGACGGTTGTCAAAGCTCTTCTGGGTGACTGGTCCTGTCCCTGAAACATTGAGCTGCTACAATCAGATACGAGAGTCGATCTATTATACTTCCCTAATGTTGTTATTCATCCTATCTCCAGGGAATCAAATGTTGTGGCAGACAGAATTGCTCGTCTTGTCCAAAGATATAGGCATACAGGGTGAAAGGACAAAATGATAATTAAAATGTAAGGTTGAGGAATGTTTCGCAACATATATTCGAAAGGTTAGAGATCGACTAAAATGAAACATATATAAGGTAAGGAATGTATTGTAATATTTCAAACAAGATAGGGATCGTAAACGCACGCTTCCCCAAACTTCTTAGCACGACTTCGAGTGATGATATCTGATGGAGGTAAGGCTAGATGATCGATAACCTCCTTCGAAAACATGGGATATGGGGTGTGCATGTCATGGATCATCTTTTACGGTGTTACATTAGGTAGAGTTTAATGCTTTTTTTTGGTTTGAAAATCATATCAATTTACTATTTATACACGTTTTTTTATAAACTAAAAACTATATATATATATATATACACCTTTTTTTAAAAGTAATTTTCTATATATGAATTCATACTTACCTAGTACTCCCTCCGTTCAAATATGTAAGATCATTTGCTTTTCGGCACGTAGTTTAAGGAGCTAAATACTATATAAAATATTGATTTTTAAAAAATTATTTTTTTACATTTTAATACTTATTAATAAAAAGTGTTATATTGTAAAAATTTAATTTTAAAAAAATTAATATTTTAACAGTTTAAAGACAGGAGCTAGCTAGCTAGGTTGTATAAAGAAAAGAGGTTAGAAAGGGATGTGATTACACATCGAATCAAGTAAGTAAGTAAGAACTACGGTTGTATAAAGAAAAAACTCTCAAGACTCAAGTAGTCCAGTAAGTAAGTAAGAAGTACGGTTGTATAAAGAAAAGAGGTTAGAAAGGGAAAAGATGATATATTCCCTAATCACATTCACGGGAATATAATAGAATAGAATAGATGCTCTTCCTAAAGGCTAAATTAAATATATAGATGCTTTCAACAGTTTAAAGACAGGAGCTAGCTAGCTAGGTTGAGACTTGAGATGTTGATGTCAATATGTTATATCCATTGACGATTGACTTTGATTCATTTTTTTTCATTTATTATTATTATTATTATATATAGCTTTTCCTACTTTGCAATAGTTTGCATTGCGTTTTGTGAACCTATTTTATGGGACATGAAGAGAATATCAACGTAGTATTCTTTTTACGCGCTCACCTCGCTTCTACTTTCTTTTCATCCTTTTCCCTCGTTATTTACTTTCACACACGACACACTTGTCTCCCCCAACGGCCCAATGCCATTGCAAATAAGCCGGCGTTTTAAACTTCAACATTCAAAAAAAAAAAATATTAAATGGGGAGAAAAAGTTAAATGCAAAATAACCTATGTGTGAAATTAAAACTTTATGGGCATTGTCATAATCCGGGACTGGAATAGTCGGCCGATACACATTTGTTATTAGAAACTTGAAAAACAAAGTCCTTTAAAATCAGAAGCTCTTGCTCTTAAGTTGGAAATCAAACATGTGCTACAACTCCGTATCGATAAAATCCATATTGAAGGTGATTCGATTATAATCATAAACCACCTTAACAAAATATCTAAATGTCATTGGGAAATTGAACTGTTTTTATAAGATATAGAACTCTTGTTATCGACTATGAAAGAAGTTTCTTTCTTTCATGTTCCCCGGTTAGGCAATAGAGTGACGGATAAGGTTTCACACCTTTGCCACTCTGCCTGGAGTGTCGATATCCAAAACGATTTTGGTATTTTAGACCTCATCCGTAAGGCTGCTTCTAGGTACACCCCATATCCCCCTATCTTTTCCTCATCCATTCTGAAATACTAGCCAGAGGATTACACATCGAATCAGCGAAACCCAAGAGCCACCTAGGAACAAGGATGACACTGAATGGATCTAACTTCTAAGATCTCATATTTAGCATTTGCTGATGATATCGTTATCTTTGCCTCAGCTACCAAAATTGTCTGTGACCAAATCAATAAGATTCTCATGGAATACACTTCGATCTCAAGGCAAAGAGTGAACAGACATAAGTCTCACTTCCAAACGTCCCCAAACATAACAGGAGCCCAAAAAAATACTATTCATAACGAACTAGAAATATAATACACCACTAACCTAGGAACTTACCTATGATGCCCGATCATCCGTGGTCGCACCACGAAAGATGACTTCAAGGAATTGATAACTTCCACAAAAAAACCAACTCCACAAATGGAAGGCAAACTGTCTGCCCCAGGTCGGACGTTGCACTTTAATTAAGACAACACTATCAGCTAAGCCACTGCATCTTATGCAATGCTTCTTATTACCTAAATCTGTGCATGCGGAGCTCGATAAAATAAACCGAAACTTCCTATGGAATAAGGGACTCAAACATAAACCACTAATCAGTTGGTATGAGATCTGTAAAACAAAAGAGAATGGGGTCTCGGACTCATGAAATCGAAGTTTAGTATGAATACCGCACTACAACTAAAGCTTTTATGGAAGATCCTAGCGAAACCAAACAATCCTTGGGTTTCCATAATTTCTGAAAAATATCTTAAAGACCAAAACATACTGGAATATCACGAAATGGAGCCTCGTGGAAATGGACCCAACTCACTAAACTCATACCACTTCTCACGGAAGGCATCCAATGGTCTATCGGCAATGGGAAAATATAAACTTCTGGACAAACCACTGGATTGGAGACTCGCCACTTATTACTTTGGCATCGGATTTACAGCAAATTGATGCCACGATTAAAATAAACCAATTTCTGACAGATGACAAAGTTTGGGATCTCTCAAAACTAGATGACGCTGTCAAAAATATAATACCTATGGAAGTGTTAGATTCTATAACAACAACATCAATACCCAAAAACATACACATGAACAGACTCTACTGGAAATGGAGTCGGAACGGTTGGTTCTCCACTAACTCGGCAATAGAAATGATAAACAATAGGAAAAATCACCAAAAGACAAAAATGAATTAGATCTTGAAGCTTGATGCCCCTCCGAAGGTCAAGACTTTACTTTGGAAAATAATTAAAAACGAAATGCCCACTTCGGTTAGACTCGCCTGTCGTGGGTATAGGAACCCCAAGTCTTGCCCGCAGTGTGATTCAAAATACGAAGACCTAACTCATCTCCTCTGGAATTGTCCTATTTCACGAAATATAAATGCAATCACAATGGACTGCTCTTTGTTTGTTCCAATAAACAACTTTTTGTAAAATTCTGATCTAAACACTGCCATTCAAGGAGCATCTTATCCTTTAAGACCAAAAATATTGTTGTGGAAATCGTCGAAGGATTTTGATGATTGTTCCACCCAACAACAAACAGTAAACCAAGTCACACCCATCTTCATGGGATCTGAGACTATGGGTCTTTGAAAGAGCTTGCAGTCCGTGATCTTAACATAACTAAACTCAAAATTGAAAGTGATAAGCCCGTGGATCTTAACATAACTAAACTCAAAATTGAAAGTGATAATCTAATGATGCCTTGGGAAAGCCAACCGAAGATTCTAAGTCTAGTTTCTGCTTGGCCTTTTAGTCTTTTACCATCGGGCTCCTGACTTGAGTTCATCCGGTCGGATGAACTTGGTTATAGAGTTTGCCCCTATAGCCAAATTCTTTTTGGTTCAAAAGGGGGAGCTCAGTTCACCGGGCAACCAACATCGGCAAAGATCTTTACCAAATTGTGCAATATGATCAACCTCTTATAATGGCGCACATTCAAGAAATACCTAAACAACAAGCGTCAGGCCTTCAATCACACCATGAAAATGCATCAAACACGCCCCAATTTCAGAAGAAATGCTCAGATAATTACGAAACCCTAAGCAACTGTAAGCATCACTAAGCCCAATCAACAATCAATCAACGGTAGAACATAAAAATAACATGCGGAGGACTGTAAAGAAGCATCCCAGAAATCTGACAACATGCCAATTCAAAATTGTCCACAACGGCAACACAAGATTCTTATCTGATCTCAAAATCAATTGCAAAATTAACTGACAGGAAAATGAAGACGTAAAAATAGAAAAACCTAAGCGGTAAGAAGAACAGCACCACCGGCGGCCTTGATCTTCTTCTCAGCGATCTTGGAGATGAGCTTGGCCTTGACAACGAGGGGCTGGTTGGGAGGCAAAACACCCTTCCCCAAGACCTTGAAGTAACCGTAATGGGTGACATCGACGACAGGAGCGTTGTCCTTGGTGGCCTTGTCTCTCACCTCCTGGGGGAGGAGAGACCAGAGCTTCTCGATGTTGACCTTGGGGCAAAAGAACTTGTTCCTCAGCTTGTGGAAGTACCTCATTCCGACCTTACCGAAGTAACCGGGATGGTACTTGTCGAAGAGGATACGGTGGTGGTGCATACCTCCGGCGTTACCGCGACCTCCAGGATGCTTCCTGTGCTTCCCGATACGACCATGGCCGGCGCTCACATGGCCTCTCTTCTTCCTGTTCTTCTTCTCACGGGTAGTCATCGCCCTTCACGGGTGGTGGTGGTGGTGATGCTGCTGCAGATGGGGGCGGAAGAGGCAGGCAATGGAGAAATTAGGGTTTCAGGGGATTTTATAAGGACTAGGGTTTTGAATTATGATGAGGGCTGTTGAATTGGGCCTTTTTCCTTTTATGCAATATTGGGCTTTTTCCTTCCCGGCCCAAACCTATATTGTACTATCTACTGTATTACCCAATAGCCTTATGCTAATTTACGGACTCATCCTCCGTTGATTTCACGCAAGAAATGGTTGCACGAAATTTTAGTAAATCCTTGGATCAAGGCGAGAATGTTTTTTTTTTTTTTTTTTTTTTTTAATGACGTGGAGGTTCCGATGTTATCGACTAGTTCTCAACGGGTCGAGCACTAGCCTGCAAAGCACTCGAGCCGGGTAAGCCTTGCGGCAAAGCATGAGTACCACTCAAGCACAAATTGTGTCTAGTGGGATTTGAACCCTTGACCTTATGCTAGTGAGACACAAGGAAACACCTCATTCTTATCATTAGGACAAGAGGTCATTGGTAACTAAATTACTTTTATGGCTTGTTTGGTATGCATTACTGGTAATCAAAAAAGGTAATGAGAAACCAATGACCTCTTGCCCTAGTGGTAAGAGTGAGGTGCTTCCTTGTGCCTCACTACCATGAGGTCAAGGGTTCAAATCCCACTATGAGCAATTTGTGCTATATATAGTGGGTACTCATGCCTTGGTTTACCTTGGCATGGGTTAGCCTGTCTTGCGGTTTGCCGCTTGGCTTACCCGGCTCGAGTGCTTTGCAGGCTAGTGCTCGGCCCGTGGAGGATTAGTCGATAACCTCGGAACCTCCACGTCATAAAAAAAAAAAAAAAAAAAAAGTAATGAGAATGGATAATTCCCACTTTTCTTGTTTGTTAGGTTGAAAATTGGTAATCGGAGTTATTCCCGCTAATTAAACATTACCCTTTTCATGGCTAATTTCATTCCTCTCCAAAAGGTAGGGAATGGTTCATTCCCAATTTCTACTTATATTATTATTATTATGTTATATTTATACTTATATTATTATTATTATAAATACTTTATTATTTCATATATTATATTATTATTATTAATTATATTGTGTTATATTTATACTTATATTATTATTATTATAAATACTTTATTATTTAATACATTATTTTTTTTAATAATAATAATAATATATTTCTATTAATAATATTATTTTAATCTACATTTTATTATTTGATATTATTTTTATATTATTATTAATTATATAATATTATATTATATTATATTTATACTTTTTTTTATTATCAATATTTTATTATTTAATATATAATATTATTTTTTATTTTTAATAATAATAATAATATATTTCTATTAATATTATTATATTTATTATATTTATACTTATATTATTATTATCAATACTTTATTATTTAATATATATTATATTATATTTTTATTTTTATTTTAATAATAACAATAATATATTAATATTATCACTTTTTTAATTTTATTAATATTATTATTTCAAGAATGGTTCATTCCGATAGCATACCAAACAATCAGCTCCAGTAATGAGTGATTACCATTTTCTGATTCCATTCCGATTCCGATTACCATTCCGATTCCAACACTCATACCAAACGGGGCCTTATTCAATCGGAGGGCATTTTCAACAATCTTTGATATAATTGATAACCCCACTATTATTTTTGAGGCTCTTAAAAAGTTTACAACTCTCCCATATCCAAACTCAATTAAACGATGACATATGTACACAGCTAAATTTAAGAAAATTATTTTTGCTTCTCGTTTTCATACTTTATAATAATTATTTGAGAAAACATAGTAAAATATCCACTTTGAAAAATATTTTAAATAAATACTCTATCCGTTAAGAAAAACATGTTGTTTTAGGAGTAAAATCTTTTTAAGAAAAACACGTCGTTTTAGATATTTTGGTGTTCACTATTCAAAATTACCCTTGTAATAATTAGAGGTTTGTTGGCTGTAATTTTCAATAAAGTGAAAAAATAAAGTAATAATTAGCAGTATAAGTGTATTTTTATTTTTCTTTTATTTGTTTCTTAAAAAATATTCAAATGTCTAAAATGACATGTTTTAGTTAGCGGATGGAGTATATCCTTGATTTTAATCTTTTAAGTAATTGCCATAAAAAAAATTCATAATATAAATATATCCCACTTGGGACTCCATTCTCTCTTGACTGCAAATTGTCTCTCCCCACCATCCTCTAGGGCTGGGTCATGGTACATATTTTACTGTACTAACTGATTACCAACCATACTAACTACTTTAGTTACCATTAAGTCGGTAACCAAAAAAATCGATAACTAATGTGTCGATACCGTCAAGTCTTGGGACGGTATATGGTATATGATCGATACCGTCAAGTCTTGGGACGGTATATGGTATATGATATTGAAATATCATGGTACCGTGGTACCGGCTATTTATATTTAGAAGATATTTACAGTAATCCCTTGATATGTTTATATAGATATTTACAATAATCCCTTGAGATTTTACCCAATTCCATTATACTACATAGATATTTAGAAGATATTAATCATTTTTAGTTATGCATTTTTAAATTACCTTATAATATTATTAAAGTTAGACACGTTATTTCTTTTTAATAAAAGTAAAATTTATGTGAAATTTGCTAATCTATATCTATATCTAACTATTATTAGAGAAGCTTAATAAATGAAGTGACACAATCCTCTTATTTCTAGGGCTCCTAGCCGAATACAATTAAGCTTCCATAATTAAGCTTCTATAATTATTTTAGTTTATTTTCTATAATTATTTCAATTTATTTTTATTTGCTCTTAATCTCCCTCATCTTCCTCCCTTAATTAGGTTACACCATGTCCTTACCGTTGTTTCCAACATATTGGCGCTTCCTAACATATTGTCCTCAATTATCCTCCCTCATCAATCTTTTAATTTTTGTAAGTCCTCTAATATCTAATCTTTCCATTTTATTTTTTATTTGCTCTTAATCTCCCTCATCTGCCTCCCTCGATTAAGCTTTTCCCTGTCCTCGCCTTTGCTTCCCACAACCTGCAGATGGGCCGCAATGTTTTTATTTTCTTTTATTATCATAAAAAAAAATTATGTAGAAGAACAAGTACACATAATGTAATTCTGATTGTTTATAATTTCCTGCAACTTCCAGTGGTCTCAACTCTCAATCATTGAAGATGGAGGTGACGGTGTCACTATGGAGTTGAGACCACTGGAAGTTGCGTATTGTATAACTTGTTTGTGATTCAGGTTTCCAGATAAAAGATTAAGTCTAATCTCAAAGGGTTTTGCGAGGGGTCTTGAGATTATCTGCGAAAAACCGGCATACTCTATTCAACCCCGCTTTTAGAGTATCTTTATATTACTTTATTATACATTATCGAACCTTCACATTATTTTCTTGAAAACCATGAAAGGAGGTAAAATTTGATATTGCTTTTGACATGTTGCATGATAAAAGGATGTAACACTTTATATTTCCATATAATGCTCATATTGTTATATCCTAGCCTTTACCTATGCTTATGCATCACAAAATTCATATTGAGCCTTATTTCATAATATTGCTCCACATGATCTAAATATTGTCCATTCTTTACCTTATTTCCATCCGGGGATTATTCTGATAATGGTGTTACATTATGGAGATTATTATATGTTGTTTGTGTTGTTGTTATATCATATATGGAGTTTGGCAGGAAATTGAAAAAATATATGGAAAATTTAATGAGTGAAAGAAAATCCGATCACCTCAGGAGATAAAGGTATATCGACCCTGCTCCCTGAGATAATAGTTCGGCGAGATGGGATACAAGGTGAGGAGTCCGAAGCACTAAGTATCCGGGGCCATTCATGACACCCATGTTTGTGACTCGGGAGAAGGCAGTGCTGAGGTTAGAGAGGTAAAAACATAATATTGAAAAAAGCAATTAGCGATGAGAGAAAGGTGAGAAATCAAATGAAGAAGGAATGTGGTATGAAAGTTTGAAAAGTACTCCATTTCCCCGGATCATTAGCACCACATGGCCAAATAAATTATCCACCTTTAGCCTTTTACCAATCTACTCCTTATTGAGCTTGAATTAAAGTCCTATTGATTATCAATGCTTTGTCACTTATGAATTGTTTTGCATAACCCTCCTTTTTTGAGTAGATGTTGCTTTTTATTGCACATGTACGGATTTGTGATATTAGTACATTTTCGAGGATGGTAATTGATTGCAGGGCTATATGAGAATGAATCTAAGATGTTGAGGGTTTTGATTTCTTCCCCTGAATGACAATTAAAAGTATTGCTTGAGGACAAGCAATCTTAAGTATGGGGTGTTTGTTGTGAGCCTAATTCGCCATGTTTTACATCTACTTTTATATCGATTTCTGCATGCATTTCATACATTTGGGCTAGAATAGTACATAATCTATGCAGTTTATGCTTATTTGCCAAATTATGGAATCTACACCAATTTTTGTTATATTTCGCAGAAATTGAGGCAATTTACATCGGTTCTGAGAAAGGAGGAAAAGCTCGAAGTCAACTACAGAAAGTCCGAGGTCAAGGAGTAGGGGAACCAGGACAAATTAAGCTAGAAACGGGGAAAATCGACTCGACACCACTTGGTCGATATCGAGCACCCTTGGTCGATATCGAGTACATCAGTCGATTTCCACCAAAGTTGACAAGAATCGAGCAGAGCTGAGAAAGTTGGTCGATATCGACTACATTTAGTCGATATCGAGTAGCCCATATCGAGTCAAGATTCCAGAAGTCGGCCCAAGAAATCTGAAGAAGAAGACGTTGGTTGATATCGAGTTAACCTACTCGATATCGGGTAACACCAGGTCGACAAATCTCATGGAGGTCGAGATCGAGCAAGGAAGTGGAGCTGAGAAAATGCCAGGTCGATATCGAGTGGCCAAAGTCGATATCGAGTGGTGCCCAACGACCGATTTCGAGCTAGTACGAGTCTTGTTAAGGTTCTATCCTGAATCCAATGGAGATATCCACAAGATCAAATTCTATCAAAATCTATCAAGTCCAAGGAGGATTTATCCACAATTAGATATAGTTCCTTGTTGATTTATTTCCTTTATTTCCAATTTTAATCTTTAAGTATTTAGATAGTTAGATATAGATAGAGCTTCTTTCCTAATTATCCAGGGAATGAAGCCTATAAATAGAGCCTTAGGGGCTGAGTTTTATTCATTCAATTTTAGAGACTATTAGTTACATAGAGGAAGAGAGAGAGCTTGTGGCGAGAAGGAGAGAAGGAGTTGAGAGATGGTTTGTCTTCGATCGGTTGTAAGCTTTCTTTTAGTTTATTCAATGCAAAGTTATTTCCTTTTATTATTGATGTCTTTATTTATGATGAAGAGCGAGTAGTCACCCAACTCCTAGGGTCGGGGTGAGCCCAACGGTAGCCATGTAAGGTGATGCGGTAAAGGTACAATCTTTTGATGCGATTCTTCTTCTATCCCTATGAACATGATTCTTTTGCGAAAGTTGAAGGTGATCCTTGTTTGTGTTATTGAAGCGAAAGGGATCTTAATACAACTTGTATTAATTATGTGAAAAATGGTTAGTAACAATTAGGGTTTATGCGAAAGCCTCTATCTTCCTATTTGTTAATAACGAAAGTTATTTGATGAAAAGCATGATCTTTTATGCCTTTATGTGTTATTATGCATGGTTATCGTTGTGGTGTTGAAACCCTGATCTTGGAAGTCTTTGATTTCATTGATTTATTTCCTAAAGTTTCAATTTTTAAGTTTCTGCACAAGTCAATTTCGAGTTTCTGCAAGTCGGATTTTTTTTAGTCGATTTCGAGTAACACTAATCGATATCGACCAAATTTCTGCCCTTGTGTTATTTTTCTGTTTTGAGTCGAAATTGAGCCCTGTTTGTCGATTTTTTAACTCGATATCGAGTAATAGTGGTCGATATCGACCAAACGTTTTCTGCTTTCTGCTTTTCTCTGTTATTTCTGTCTGTCTGTTTGATTTTCTGTTGAGATCTGAATTAAAAAGGCGGGCACTAACACGCTTCCTCGTGGATCGATCCTGACTGCCTTCTACTACAACGGGAGGAAGTCTTGTATTTATTTGCTGAGACAAAGAGTTAGTTTGATTTTATATTTCATATTTATTTTCATACTTGACCATCCTCCTGCAACAACAAGGCTGGGGCATATAATTACGAAGGTCGTTGACAATAGGGATTGGAAAGCAATCAGGATCGCCTGGGGGGGGGGGGGGGAGGGGGGCAATTTGTCACATCTCTTCTTCGCCGATGACATTCTACAATTTGTGGAAGCCTCCCTTTCCCAGGTAGAGGTGGCAATTAAGCGGGTCGGGTCAGGTTTGGGTTCGGTTAGTCGGGTTTTGGGTCATTTGGGTTTCGGATAATGTCTAATAATTTGGTCAATCGGTTAGGTCGGGTTCGGGTTTCGGTTGTATCGGGTTTCGGTTATTCGGGTTTCGGTTGTCTCGGGTTTTCATTATTTCAATATTCATTTTAAAAAATTTACTAGATTGTAGCTTAAAGTTCGGGTTATTTTGGGTTTCGGTTATAACGGGTTCAAGTCTTAATGTGTTTTGGGGTAATCGGGTTCGGTTCATTCGGATTTCAGGTTCAAAATGGACGGGTTGTGTCGGTGTTCAAAATAATCGGTTTTGAGTCGACCGGGTCGGGTTTTTGGGTTCGGGTCGGGTCGGGTTTTGCCAGCTCTATTCCCAGGTTAAAGTGATCAAAGGATGCATCGGTCAATTCTATGGCCACTCGGGGCTAAAATCAGCCTTATAAGTCTAAAGTGTTTGTTTAACGTTAATGTGACTCTTAAGGAGAGAATACAAGCGACTGGTGGTATTGAGGTGACTGGTGATCCGGAGAATTATTTGGGGGTTCCTATCCTCCATAAAAGAGTCATGAAGGCCACTTTCTCGCATATCTTGGAGAAGTTCGCTGCCAAACTGGCGGGTTGGAAGACGAATCTCTTGAGCTTCATCAGGAGGATGATGCTCATTCGCTCTGTGCTCACCGCGCTCCCAGTTTATTCCATGTCCACTATGATCTTTCTTGACACCGTGTGCAAGCAAATGGAGAAGTGTTGTAGGATTTTTTTCATGGGGCTCCACCCCGGACAAGAGACGTATGCATAAGGTCGCTTGGTATAAGATTACTAAACCAAAAGCTTTGATTTGGGGGGGGGGGGGGGGCTTGGGATCACAAGGATGGCTGAGATCAACGTTTCGATTGTGGCTAAATTGAGCTGAAGGTTACTGAATGGCGAGGAGGAGACTTGGGCTGATATTCTGATCAGTAAGTATGTTAATAAAAGGCTTGGGAAGTCAGTTGGGGTCGCGTTTATCTGGAAGAGCATCACCAAAGCCACAGATGTTATCATTAAACCTCATGTGAAATAGAGCCTTGGGAACGGGGAAAGTATCCATTTTTGGGATGACAAATGGGTTGAGAATGTCCCCTCTACCCGCTGGCGACCGTGGCCACCGTGCCTATCTCGAATAACATTAGGGTGGCGGATTACTATGAGGGTGGTAGGGATTGGGCTTGGAACAGTTTTTCCCATCTCCTCCTTGCGGAAACTACCCTGAAGTTTGTTGTGTTGGCTGCCTCGGAAGCTGAAGATCTACTTTAGTAGGCCAATAACAGCGACGAGGACTTCTCAACTCGATCCGGGTATTCGAAGACCTGCAAAAGAAGGCAACTTTTAGTCCTCGAATGCATCTTTCTTCACCAAAATCTAGAAGCTTAATGTTCTTGAGAGGATTCACACCTTTGTTTGGCTAGCTTGTAAAGGTGGAATCCTATCAAACGTCGAAAGGGCTCGAAGACATATAGGTAGCAATGCTAATTAACCGATCTGTCATTGTTCTAGTGAGACGTTCATTCATCTTTTTAGAGACTGCGATTCTGTGAAAGAGGTTTTGGATGCTGGTTAAGGGTGCCGAGTAGGAGAGGGAGTTTTTCTCACTTCCATTCATTGCGTGGATTGGGAGTAATATCTCCTCTACTAAGGCGGATCTGGTGGAGTGGAATGATTTCTTTGTTGTTGGCCTCTGTAAGATCTAGACGAGAAGAAACGAAGTGGTGTTCAAGGGAGGGCTAGTGCCGACAATAACAAAGGAGAGCTTCAGGTCTATTGTCAAGGACTACTCCGTTGCCAGGTTACATCAGCTAGGGACACATAGTGCTAAGCAGAAAGTCCCTACAATAGTTAGTTGGAGCCCGCCCGATAGATATTGGGTCAAATTGAATACAGATGGCGCGGTTAGAAGCTTCGGGGCTGCTGCTGCTAGGGTGTTATCCGAAATGACAGAGGATAATGGATCACTGGCTTTGTTCACCATATTGGCATGTGTTCGGTTGTGGCTGTTAAACCTTGGGGAATTGCGAAAGGGGTTGAAGTTGGCTTGGGATGAAGGGTTCAGGAAGGTGATATGCGAGGTGGACTCCAAGATGGCATTGGAGCTCCTTTCGAAGTCAGAGAAGTCGACACACCCGTGTGTAAGCCTGGTGGTTACTTGTAAAGGCTTCCGTAGTAAGGACTGAGATATCCAGTTCTGTCATGTCTTGCGTGAGGCTAACCATCTCGTGGATCGGTAGCCAATCTTGGCATTTCTTTTTCGCTTGGTGTTATTTATTTGGACATTGCTCCTCTGGGGGTTTAGTGCAATGCATTTTGAACGATGGTGTAGGAGTCCAACACTCCGTATGTGCACCGCCTGATCGTTGTATGAGGCTTTTGAATAAACTGAACTGACTCCCTTGTGGAGTGGGGCTTAGCCTATTAAAAAAAATGATAATATTTCACCAGATATTGATATATTTTTATGCTTAAAATATTTATAAAATATTATTATAAGCCTAAAAAGATTTATATTTTTGAACGGAATGAGTAATATTTTAATATTCTTAAAAAGCCTTTAATAAAATCGAGTTTTTGACCCGTTGGGTCGTCCCCAAACGACTCATGACCCGATCTAAAACTCGATCTATTCGGAATTTGAATGATTCGAACCTGAATGACACAATCCTGACCCAAATAATAGGTGTACATTTAAGATAATTATTTACACGCCAGGCATTGTTCAAAGTGCAATTATTTTCAATTCTATATTTAAACAATTATATTGTCGTGGTAATAATGAAAAGATAACAATATTTATATTGTCATTTCCCAAATCCATGTGCTATCATAGATTAGTACCTTGTTTAATTTAATATATATGTAGCAGGCAAATAAAAGAACCAAGAAAAAAAGGCATATACAAACAATACTATACGTAGTATGAAATATCCTCATCCATGAAGACAAACATCTACAATAATTTGGCATTTGAGGATCTTTCAAATCGTACATTACATTTTGTGGAAAAATTCAGAAAACATGAAAGAAGGATTGCCACTTAGATTTATCAACCGGATTATTCAAGCCGAGGTCCAATTCAAATCTACTTTATTTAGATTTTAAATCAATCGGGTTATATGTCATTTTAAATCTAGTTAAATTAGATTTAGGGAAATTCCGTTTGGTACCCCCGAGTTTTTGATAATTCCGGATGGTGCCCCACACTTTTTTTTTGTCCGGATGGTATCCCTGAGTTTTGTCAAAAGTCCGCCCCATGCCCAAAACTCATAGTTTCTTCTTTTTAATGAATAAAACCACCCATTATTTTTATTTTTTCATAAATATGTCCATTTACTTTTAACATTGAACAAAACTACATATTAATTAACAAAATTCAACACAAAAGTGACAAAACCAACTTTATTTTTTAAAATTTTACAAAATAACATATTATTTCCAAAATTTTTATTGCAATATTTGTAAATGTGATTGATCAATATTTCCAAAAATTTTATTGCAATATTTCCAAAAAATTTTATTGCAATATTTTTAACACATATTATTTTTCAAAACAATATTTAACTTATATCTCATTAACTTTAAACATTTGTAAATGTGATTGATCAATTTAACCAAATGCTTGATTATAATTTTTTTGAAAAAGAAAAGTAAATTTTATTTATTTATTTTTCTTCTTGTAAAAGAAAAATATTCAAAAACTCGGGGGTACAAAACGGAATTATAATCAATACGTCAATTATTTTATTTCGGATCAGTCCAAACACAAACTTTAAAGAATTAATTAGAAATATTAAAATATTATTATAATTAAATTATAACATCAATACGTCAAATTAACTAAAATAAAATATTATAATCAAATTTAGAAATATTCCAAAATAAAATAATTTTATATAAATATTTTAAGCATAAATTATTCAAAAACTCTTATATTTTAAGAGTTTAATTAAAGAACACACAAAAAAAAAGATGAGTCCATGAAGAGGCAATGAATGATTCAATTTTGACATAAAATTTCCAAAGCGTTCAAATCGGAATTTTGGAGTTAGAGCTTTATTTTGATCAAATCGTGACTAATCTATCTATCTATCTATCTATTAATATTACTAATTCTACTAACATTTTGCTGACGTGTCACGCCCATAATTAAAGTTGAATTTTTTTATCCAAATGGTATTTTCTTATTGGTCAATATTATTGTTGAAATTTTAAAATATCTGTTTCCAAATTTAAATATATTTATTTCCTATTTTAAATATACTGTATTTGTTTTTGGATTGAGGAAGGAAATCTGGATTAACGTTTATTAATATAGTTTGATAATTTGGTTTATGAAATAAGAATAAAATGAATATATACTACAAATATTATTTTATTTCTTTTGTATAATTACACACTCTTTACCTCACCATCTCATACATATTTCATTTATAATATATTATAATTTATGATTGTTGGAGGGTAAATTTTTATGAATTTTTAATTCATGATATTATAAAAAAGGTCGACTTATTCTTTACATGAGAAATGTAATGAATCTGCTAAATTTAACGAAAGTCAAGATGAGACTTTTTAAATGGGGATGGGCCTCAAACATATGAAAGGGGAGGCCCATTAGTCCAACAACCATCAGCCCATCACTTTGCAGTTCTAACTGTTTTACAGTGCAGTTGCAATTAAAAAAAACTGCTACAAAAACACGTTAAAAGAAATGTGCTACAACTGATATGCAGTACGTGGGTGAGGAAAAGTAACCTCTCTATTCCACCCTATAAAAGCATTGCAAGTCAGTAACTGCCGGGGCTTCCAGCGGGCTTCTTCTTCCTTGGGTGCTATTCAACTGCAAAACAAAAGCCAGCAGTTGTCTTCTCCCTCCGGGGGTCACCTGCAACCAAAACACAAGCCAAACAAAATACAATCAGCAAGAAGAAGGAGTGCAGAGAGAACAACAAGTAAAAGAAAGCAAACACCAAGCAAGAAACAGTGTTGTGTGTGTGATTGTTGTTCAAGACTACTGTTCAAACGAAGGTAGACTCTTCCTCCCTTTCTTTATGTTTATTTTGCAGGTACAAAAGCAAAACGGGAGATCAAATGGATCCTAGCGGCTTGAGAGTTTAGTCTCTCGTCGCGACCTTCGATCCTGGCTTAGCGGCTCGAGAGTTTAGTCTCTCGTCGCGGCCCCATCCTAGCATTAGCGGCTCGAGAGTTTAGTCTCTCGTCGCTACCCCGATCCCGGTGTGGATCGACCCACAGCACCGAAATGCTGCAGAAATTTCACCAGGAGCATTAGCGGCTCGAGAGTTTAGTCTCTCGTCGCTACCCCGATCCCGGTGTGGATCGATTCACAGCGCCGAAGTGCTGCTGGATTTTTCCAAGAGGGTTTTGAATTTGCAACTGGTTTCCTAAATCAAAAAGAGGACTACCTACAGGACATAACTAATCAAATGGTTGCTTAAACAAAATTGAGTCGCCTCTGATGTCCTAGCCCTCAACCAAAATGATGAAAACAGATCTTAGAAATTCTACCTAATTGCTACCAAATTGCAATTACTTTGAAAGCCTCTAATCGCTGATAAAACTGAAATGAAATGGGAAACAGCTAAACCAGGCATTTCATGAAGAAAATCAAGAGATGGGAACTTAAATTTCCCGTCTCAAAATTAACAGGTTGATCCAGCAGGAGAGCATACAAATTGAAATCCAAATCAGTCTATGCCTAGCATGAACTGGTGTTTCAATTCAGTAAAAAAAAAAGAGGAAGGGGAAAGGAGGTGAATCTAACATACCTAATCCGAGAGGCCGAGGTAATGGTCGTCTCCGACTCTGCAGTGCTGCACATGAGCGCTCAGACAGACCCTTGTTGCACCGCTCCTCCTTCCAGGCGCTCAGATTCGAGTGATTTGTGGCCCTGTCCAACTGTCCGAGCCCGGGATGCCGCCTACCCAAATCGGAAGCCCTAAAATCGCAAATTGCAAAAGAAATTTAGCAAAACAATTGAGCACCCAATGGGAAGTGGGTGCGAGCGGAATTTTGAGATTCAGGGGCACAAATCACCTAAAAGATCGAGTTCGAGATTCTAAAAAAAAAAAATTGAGCATACCTACCGGGAGCGATTTGAATCTGAAACTCGCTGGACCTCCTTGAATGTCGGAGAGGTGAGGCTGTTGTCCTCTCCTCGGATCGCCCAAGCTATCGCCGACCTCGGAGTGTTCGTCCAACTGTGGCTTTCCTTCTGTGATTCACATCGCAGCGCTTCAATGGAGGTCTGGATAAAATTAGGGCTCGGCTGATTAAAAAAAATTGAAGGAAGCAAAATGGGTTTGCTGACTTGGGCTCAATTAAAGCAAAAATTGAATTGGGCTGAGTCATTCTAAAATACAAAACAAAGGCTTTCCGGTATATTTGTATTTGAAACAAAAAAAAAAAGAGCCTTGCTTGCCTTCGACATATTAGAAACAAATCATGAATTTAATTATAAAATTCACCCACTAAAATATACGAATTATAATCGGTATAAATTAAGAATTTGAGTTTTATTAAAATGTCAAATTAAACTCGTCAAATATTCTTTGCCGATTAATTCTAGTGGGTCAGTCTCAAACCGGCTCCTAAACAAAAACGGAGTCGAAAGCCTAAACCGAATTTTCCTAAATTAAAATCGGTTTGGGCAGAACTACGTAAAGACTTGATACTCTTTTACGAGTTACGTAGGAAATCCGATATTAAATCTCAAAAATATATCGGGTACAGTCGTTCGCCTCTAAATTCACTTCTAAATGAATATGAGGTCAAAACCAAACAAATTAAATTGGTTCGTTCAGAACTACGTATAGACTTGATACTCTTTTACGAGTTACGTAGGAAATTCGGTATAAAATTTTAAATACACCGAATTCAGTCACCGGTTACAAATCAAATCAAATTTGTCATTTGGTAGAACTACGTAAAGACTTGACGCCGTAAAAACGGCTACGTAGGTAACCCGATATTAAATCCTAAAAATATATCGGGTACAGTCGTCCACCTCTAAATTCTCTTTAAATGAATATGAGGTCAAAATCAAACAAATTCAAATTGTCCATGTCGACTCGATATAAAGCTTCTGCTCGTCGAGTTCGATCACTACTCTCAAATGATCTCATGATCAAATTCAAATACAAATTTATTTTTGTTCCGAACTACGATGACTTGATTCCACCAAATAAGTGGATACGTAGGAAACTCGGTGTAAACCAAATTCTCACCGAGTCCAGTCACATCCAAATTTTCAAATCAATCCTCCTCAAATTCACTTTTGACTCTAAGTCATCCCAAATATCAAATTTCTATCAAATCAAAAGTGTCTCCTTCGACTCGATACAAAGCTTCCGCTCGTCGAGTTCGGTCACGACCAAAACGTCAAAAAACAAATACCAAATTCAAATTTGGCTTTTGAAAGAACTACATAAGATTTGATCCCGTTCAAACGGGTATGTAGGAAGCTTGACATAAAGCTACGAGCTCGTCGAGTTCAATCACGATCCTCAAATGATCCAACTTTTAAAACCAAATCAAACTTGGTTTGTAAAAGAACTACGTAAGACTTGATACTCGTTTACGAGTTACGTAGGAAATTCGATATTTAAAAATTCATATATATCGGATTCAGTCGCCCGACCAAATTAAATCAAGCTTGTCCTTGATAGAACTACGTAAGGACTTGACGCCGAAAGAACGGCTACGTAGGTAACCCGGTATTAAATCTCAAAATATGTCGGGTACAGTCGCTAATCCCTAAATTCACTTTTAAAAGGAAAATGGGGTTAAAATTAAATCTAAATTAAATACACATGATTTTCCGTGTAAGTGATAGCCGTTGAGTTGGGAAACCCTTCCGAGAAGGTGTGCTCAATTTATTCGGGTGATACACGAGAAAATCTCATGCATGTGATAGTGCGATTTATGTTAGGACTACCCTTCCGAGAAGGTGGGTCCTAATACGATCCAATGATGCATGAAAACCTTAAAGGTGATAAAACACACAAAACCCAACCAATCTGAACTACGTGAGGCTTGATTCTCTTCCAAGAGATACGTAGGCAACCCGTTAAAATTCGGGTGCAGCCCAAATCACCAAAACCACTCAAACCTTGGTATCGATATGACTTCGAATCAAGAGGATAACCAAAAGGGGTCGAACTCAAATATTAAAAAATCAAATAAAATGTGTTGTACGATTATTCGCGCATTTTTGTCCAACAATGATATCTTAAAATTTTTTAATACAAACCATTTGTATGAAAAAATATATATTGTATTAAAAAAATTATTTACCATAATTATATTACAACTTATGTTTTTTTTTTTTTTAGTTTTATCCTAATGATAATAATTATATATGTATTTCAAAGTATATTAGGTGGTTTGTTTGAGTTTTATTACTCATTTGCAACTGATTTATAAAATTTTTAAAAAATACTTTATACATATTTTGTTGTAAAAAATATATATTAATATAGTATTAAACAGATATATAGAATAATTTTGAAATTGAAATGGATCAAAATTCCGTGAAGGCACGGACAGTACACTAGTTAGAAAGTAAACCCTTGCGATATTAATCCGTATTGAATGGATTAATTCCTTCAAAATTCAAATAAGGAAATTCAAATAATCAAATCCCTTTGTTTAGTGAAACAACTTAAACTGGTGCACGACTCCATCCATCATCCAGGACTGGGTTTGCTCCGGGTTGACTGTTGAGCCGGTCAATGAAGCGCCGCGTCCTTTTCCAGTTTTCCTGTAATCCGTTTGTAAATCCTACGGGATACGGAAGTTTTTGGAAAATGACGAAAACACCCTCCGTTGATCCCGTTATCCAATCCAGGATAGGTTCAGAGGTAACCGTTGACGTGGTGGATCTCGTAAATATAGGAAGAGCACAACCCCTGATTCTAAGCTCACAATTACTACGGCGGAGAAGATAGAGGAAATAAAACGGCCAAAAAATCTCTCCTTTCTTTCTCCTTCCTAAAAAGGCAACTTGCCAACTTCCAGCCATTTCCTTTTCTTTTTTGTTTTTGTTTTCCTCTTTCCGCCCTCTTTCTTCTTCTTCTACTTCTTCCTCCCATTCTGAATCCGCCATAATTAATTAATGGAGTATTACTCCTTGTTGAATTATTCTCAATTTCCCCTGCTTATATAATTTTAGGTCATTTCTCACAGCCTGCAGTATCTTTTCATCTGTTCTGGATTTTAGTTTCTTCTGAGTTGTTGTAGCGCACATAATTATCTGGTTCTTAAACCTTCCTAGGGTACATTGCCCTGCTGATCTGTTTTCTTCTGAGCCCCTCCTCGCATTTGCTCAACGGACACTTAGGGTTAGGGTTGCTGCCGTTGTTGTTTACCGACGAATTCCATAATGTTGATGATGGGAGGTGAAGGGGGCCATTATTGCTCCAAGAAGACCGATAGTCTCTGCCATCATTGCTGTTGCCAGGTATTCCCTCTCTTCCTCTTTTGGGGGCGTTTCTTTTTTCTTTTTTTAATTTTCGTCTTTCCCCAATTTTATGAACTTAGCATCCACATTGAACACTTTTTAATTTGAAGGTTGGATATTGCTGATCGATTTTGCCTAACAATAGCATTGTTATTGGTGTTGATTACAATTTGTTTGTCCATCACTCTCGTATTCACCTCTCCCGGTTTTCCTACTTTTGCTTTTGTTAGAAACTTCTGAATTTAGGATTCATTTTCTAATGTTATCATCGGAACTCAGTTTCTAATTTTGCTATAAAAGTATTGATTTTTAAATCCTGCCAATGTCCCCTTTTCACTATGTGAGCATGAAAATTTTGATTAGTTTTTGTCTCTGCTGTCATCTATTATGGAAATTATGCCCTTCTGATAACGCTATTCATTGACTTTTAGAGTGAAATTAGAATTGTCAACAAATTCCGGATTGTGTCTATGAAAGTTCAAAATCTATGCTTTTCCACCGAGTTCAAACATGTTAGATTCTGTAAATTTGGTTCATTGGTTGCAGATAGGCCATTTTCATATTGCATATCTAAGAATCCTTGAATTCTGATTACAGGATTCAAGCGGATCCACCATGTCAAGACTGCGATGTATCCTGCGGGGTTTGGACTTTAAAACCTTCATATTTCTATTCACAGTAGTCCCCATGTGCCTTTTTGTTATCTACCTCCATGGACAGAAGGTTTCCTACTTTATGAGGCCGCTGTGGGAGAAACCACCCAAGCCATTCCATGAAATTCCTCACTACTACAACGAGAATGTCACTATGGAAAACCTTTGCAAGCTTCATGGATGGGGAATCCGTGAGTACCCTAGGCGTGTCTATGATGCCGTCTTGTTCAGCAACGAGGTGGACATGCTTAAAATCAGATGGAAAGAACTCTATCCTTACATAACACAGTTTGTTCTGCTCGAGTCCAACTCCACGTTCAGTGGCTTGCCGAAGCCTTTGGTCTTTGCTGCCAACCGGGACACGTTCAAATTTATTGAACCTCGTCTCACATATGGGACAATTGGTGGACGGTTCAAGAAAGGGGAGAACCCATTTGTCGAGGAAGCATATCAACGTGTTGCATTGGACCAGCTGCTGAGAATAGGAGGCATATCAGAAGATGACCTGTTGATCATGTCGGATGTAGATGAGATACCCAGCAGGCACACCATTAATCTCTTGAGGTGGTGCGATGATATCCCTCCTGTCCTTCATCTCCAGCTCAGGAATTACATATACTCTTTTGAGTTCCTTGTGGATAATAACAGTTGGAGGGCTTCAGTTCACAGGTACCAGACTGGGAAAACCAAATATGCTCATTTTCGGCAGACAGATGTTCTCTTGGTAGATGCAGGATGGCACTGCAGCTTTTGTTTCCGTTATATCAGCGAGTTTGTCTTCAAGATGAAGGCTTATAGCCATAATGACAGAGTGAGGTTTTCTCACTACTTGAACCCTGCGAGGATTCAGCAAGTCATCTGCAAAGGGGCGGACCTGTTTGACATGCTGCCTGAGGAGTATACTTTCAAGGAAATAATCGGTAAAATGGGACCTACACCTCACTCGTACTCAGCTGTTCATCTCCCATCGTTTCTTCTGGATAATGCTGATAAGTACAAGTTCCTTTTGCCTGGGAACTGCATAAGAGAAAGTGGGTGATCACCATTCTGATCACCCTAGTTCTTCTTGGCCATTTTTAAAGTTAATACCCATGATTTGCTATACAGCATGGTTGGTGTGCTGATTCCTGCCTTGTGGCGTAGGGTTTTATTTACTTAAACGAGCCTGTGTCATGCCAGATGTATCATACATGTACATGGCTGGTTTTGGAAATTGTGGGAATATCTTGATTCCTTGGAGACAATAGACATCCAATATATAGGAAGATGGGTTTGGCTGTAATTTCTGTAAATATGTGAGGTTTCCTTTGGCTCAGTCGGATTTCTCACACACACTAGGGAGTGCTTATCCAGAGTGTAGTGACAGTACTTGTCATTTGTAGGCTGATTGATAGATACGCGGTACATTCTTGTTACATCTATAGGTTCCTCCGTAAATTTTTTCATTTTTCTTGTGCTGTCTTCATAAGTTCAGTAAGATATATTCCTGCTGAATCTGTGCTGTCATGACATTTTGATTCATTTGAGATTGCTATCTCTGTACTAAATCTTTGACACTGCTGTTGTTGTTACAAAAGTTGTAAGTGCTTTGATGTGAAAAAGGAAGCTTTTAATCTCTTTGATAGATCAATTGGTTATCACCATATTGACAAATCTACTGGCATGAAATGTCAATGTGATTCAGGTGAATTCCTCCTCAAACTCTCAGTAGTGCACAAAGTCCTCATTAGATATTATTGATCAGTTGAAGTATAAAATAAGTGGGATGGGTAATGACTAATAATTGGATGATAAGTTGGCATGTGATAACATGGCTGGCATGGCTGGCTGAGCTGACCTAATACCACTTTGTTCCTTGCTTCCATGTGCTTGTCTTTTATTCTCTATTTGAGCTGTCTTGAAGAGGTTTTAGAGTCTTGAAGAGGCTCTATTTGAGCTGTCCTCTAGGGGTGATGAACGTGCTTTCTATCTAACTGCTTTCTTTTCTTTGCCACTTGTAAAATCTAGGAGTGACAATGGGGCGGGAAATCTCCCGATCTTCACAGGAAATCCTCATTGCAAGGACGGAAATGGGGAAATTAAATGGGGACGGGGATGGAGGCTAAAGTGATTTCGAGCGCGGGGACGGGAATAATAGTCCTCACTCCGATCTCAGCCCTGCCCCCCTTATAATTTAAAGTTATGAGATATTATATGTACCCGGACTAATATTTATATTATTTTTTTTACATAACTTTAATAATATCTTATAGTTTTCTATTAAAGGGGGGAAATCATGAGTTTCAAAGAGAGAACTCGACTCGAAATGCAAACGGAGAAAATTAAGTAGGCACGGGGATTCCCATATAGGGATTGGGACTAGACAGGGATGGGAACGAGGGCATTTTTTTTTATCCCTGAATGGGAACGGGGGGTATTTTCGTAAAGGGGGTGGAGACG
Organism: Persicaria tinctoria; assembly: GCA_037127255.1. Lineage (NCBI taxonomy): Eukaryota > Viridiplantae > Streptophyta > Magnoliopsida > Caryophyllales > Polygonaceae > Persicaria > Persicaria tinctoria. The sequence goes on along the minus strand of JBANSL010000004.1, from coordinate 20,381,417 downwards.
GGAAAGATACTCTCTAGTCTCTACCCCGAACCCGCCTCGTTGCCATACCTACTAAAACTCTTATGTTCCACTTGTCTTGCTGTATTTGGTAAACTAAGGTTTTGGGTAACTTGAAATAGAATTCGAGTCGGAGATAATATTTATTGTTAAAATGTTAGTTTTTATTTTTTTTTTCCAAAACTTTAGAAAAAATTTGGAGATAATATTTCAAGTTAAAGGTTATTTTTTTTTCAAAACTTTAGAAAAAAATTTGTTGGGTGTTTATAGAATTTTAAAAGGGATTTTATGTGTAAAAGGAAAAATGGGGTGGGGTGGGGTTCAAACCGTTCAATAAAACTGAATTTTGATTCCAACCAGTTCTAACGGAGTCTTCAAATGAAACTCATTTGGAAGATTTATACATAACCAAATAACATATGGGTTAATGTCATTAAAGAAAAATATCTACAAAATGAGACAATCAAGAATGTAACTAATTACAATACGTCATGGAAACTTAGAAGACTCATAAATCTACGTAACCAGATTCATAAATGTCTACTTTGGATTATTGGGAACGGTCAATCAATAAATGTTTGGTCGGACCCATGGATTAACGATCTCCCTCTAAACTGTATCCGAAGAAATTGGTGTCCTTTAATTGATGTGTAAAATACTAATGATAGAATAGGATTAATATGGAGATTTACAATCTAAATAATTTAGGTAATTATAGTGCTTTGCTAGAAGCCAACTATAATTTATAGATTAAATTGGATTTAACCTATTGCTATTTTATTCGGGTCCTATAAGCTCACACACAAAAGAGTATTAGGAATTGGATAATTGATTAATGATAATAATAAGTTATTATTATTGATATAATATCCTTATGGAAAGATATTGTGGATAGAAGATAAACGATAAAGGTATCTTATTAGGAATAAGTTTGACCTAGTTTGCACACTATATAAGGAGATTTATTGAGAATAAGTCTTAACCTAAAATTTGGCAAATTGTCTATCTTTTCTTCTCCCACCAAAACCCACTCTCATCCCTAAAGCGTTAGGTGTGAGTTGCAATCCTTCGGTCGTTCGTTCTAGCAAACGGAGATAAGGAGATCCAATCCCGTGCTCGTGTGGACCAAGTAGAGGAGTCGCGCTTGAGGGTCTTTTCTCCAAAGGTGATTTCGAATCAAGGTTCCGCACAAGAAAGGTACGACTTTTCCCTTCTACGTTGATCATATCGATTCATGCATGATATCCCGAATTAGATGTTAGAAAATAGTTTTCTACCCTTTCGATGTGCATATCTAATTTTCCTACAATATCAGGGATAATCACGACCCTAACCTTATGGTCGTATACCTCTTATATAGTAAAAAAAAGCTGGAAGATTGCTCTCCTACAAACCTATTTCCAACATACATCCTCCAAAAAATTCAGTCTATTCAAGTCTCAAAGTGGGAGACACCTGACAAACTAATTTAGAAACCAAACATGAATGGAACATTTACAACAAAAGCCATTTACAAACTTCTCAACCGCATCTCCCACAAGGAAAATAATTACAACTTGATTTGGAAACTCAACGCTCCACCCTAGGAAAAAAAACTTGACTTGGAAGTCCGCTATTGATGGTTTGCATACAACAACATAGGTAACTAGATTTTTTATACTAGAGTCACATCACAATGCAGTCTCTTCAACTAAGAGGACGAGGATGTTCACCATTTTTTCCTCTAATGCCCCATAACCCGAGCTTTGATAGCCTAGTATGAACAAACAATAGGAAAATATCTCATGTTCTCTAGACCAACAAGAAGCTTCTTTAGCACCCTTACAGACTTGAGAAAAGAAAACACAAATTTCACAGATTTGGTAGGCAATCTGGGATATGCATAATAATGGGATATGCAGAATAACATTATCTTCAATAAGAACAAGGACACGCCATTAATGTATGTTTCTCATCGGGTAATCACCAATATCACAAACTAGAACCAGACTCAAACTAATATAAATAATCAAAAAATGAGAACTCAGGGATTCTCGCTGGGAAGGTTCACCTAGAGACGTCCACAAAATAAATGTAGTCGGCTAAGTCAAACCATCAGGAGAGTGCAACATTGGTTGTATTATTCGTGATTGTCAAGACAGTATTATTGATATTTTCCAAAGTACGGTTCAAAATGGAACAGTCCTACAAACAGAAGTTACGACCTTCTATGCAGGTGTTAAGATAGCTCATATCTCGTAACAAAGGTCTAATGAACGTTATCATTGAAGATGACAGTCTGGACGTTGTCAAAGCAACACAAAATCTTGATAATAGCCCTTTGGAAATCCTTAGAGCAGTGTAGATGATACGAAGTATAATGTTGTTGCAGGAGTATGTCGAGTATTGAAATAAATTTAAAGTATAAAACAGACTGACTTCCCTGTCTCAGCAAATAAATACAAGACTTCCTCCCGTTGTAGTAAGAGAAAAGTCAGGATCGAATCCACGAGGAAGCACGTCAGCAGTTCTTAGGTAGCTGTAAATTCTCACAGAAGCAGCAGAAAGACAGAAACAAATAAACCCGGCAAGGGCAACTAAAACAAGAGCAAAGAATAAACTAAAGACAAAAAGTAAAGCAAAGGAAGTAAAGAACAAAGCAAAACAGAAGCAAAGTAGAAACTAAAAGCGAGGACACAGAAGCTACTCGAAGTCGACTAGCTGTCCTCTATCTCGACAAGAACAGAAATAAAAATAGAAAACAGAAAACAAAGGCAATCAACTCGAAAAACAAAGCTACTCGATCTCGACAAGAAAGGTACTCGAGATCGACAAAGGACAACTCGACACAGAGAACAGAAAGTGAAAATCGATGAAAACAGGAGCAAATCAACTCGACCTAGACTAAACTCTCCTCGAGATCGACAAGAACAGTACTCGATCTCGATCAAGGCTCCTCTATGTCGACAAGAAACAGTAAAAGACAGAAACTTTGCAGAATTAAAGACAAACACAGATTTTCGACAGAAATAAACTTCAATATATTAAAAGACCTCCAAGGCCAGGGTTTCAACACCACAACGATAACCATGCAAAGTAATACATAAAGGCATAAAAGATCATGCTTTCCATCAAATAACTTTCGTTATTAACAAATATGCATATAGAGGCTCTCGCATAAACCCTAATTGTTACTAACCCTTTTTCACATAATTAATCCAAGTTGCATTAAGATCACTTTCGCTTCAATAATACAAACAAGGATCACCTTCAGCTCTCGCAAAAGAATCATGCTCATAGGGATAGAAGATGAATTGCACAAAAAGATCTGACCTTTATCGCATCGCCTCACATGGCCACCGTCGGGCTCACCCCAGCCCCAGAAGTGGGTGGACTACTCACGCCTCATCGCAATAACAGACATTGATGTATAAAAAGAAATAACTTGCATTAACTATATTCAAAGCTTTTTACAATCCTGACAATCAACTTTCGCAGAAAGCCAAAACCCTAAAAACCTTAGAACTCCTAAACTCTATCTGTTGAACTACTTAATTGTCTCTGAATTGGAATTGTGATTGAATGTCTAAAACTGAGCCCCCTAGGGCCTTATTTATAGCCTTCATTCCCTAGCTATTCTAGGAAAGAAGATATCTATCTCTATCTAAAATTATATCTAAAACTTGAAAGGATAAATAAATGCTTTAAGGAAATAAATCTATAAAGAAAAGATAAAACTGTCTTGATAGATCTTGTCTCCTTGATGATAGAACTTGATGGAATCGGATAGATCTTCGGCCAAATCGACTCCTTCGCGCCCAAGGAATCTCAATTCTACTCGGACAGGTCTCGTCGAGAAGTTTCTTGAAACGGCTCTACTCGACCTCGACCACGGCTCGTCGACTGGACCTCCTCGGCTAGATCTGCTCGATGTGCTCGGACTTGGCTCACGGGTGCTCGTCGATGTCGACAAGGGCTCGTCGAGGTCGAGTAGACTGGCTATGTCGACTGGGTCTTCTCAGGTGGCTCTACTCGACAGGCTCGGATCTGGACTCGGGGCTCGTCGATCTCGACTAACTCTTGTCGAGGTCGAGTAGAGGTGGTCTGCGTCTTCGTCCTTGGCTTCTCGGCTCGGCACAGCTCGATCAGGTCTGCTCGACCAGGGCTGCTCGTCTGACTCAGTGTCCTCGATCAGCTCTTCTCGACCAGGTCTGCTCGACCAGGGCTCGTCGAGATCGAGTAGAGTCTAGTCGATCTCGAGTAGAGTTTTCTCAGCTTTCTGCTCTGTTCTTGAAACGCACTTTCCCGAGTCCTCGTTTGTCGGATTGACGCATATGACCATGCGTTGGAAAGCTCGTTCCGAGGGCTACAACTCTCATGAAGACATTAAAGCTTGATTCAGAACGAAGAATGATGAAAAATGGCCTTTTCTCCAGCTGCACCATTCTTAGCTTCTCCATGAGTTTCCTTTAAGCTCCAAAGTGCGTCCGATTTCTGCGAAATATAACCAAAACTTGTGTAGACCTCCATATATTGCAAATAAGTATAAACTACACAGATTGTGTATTATTCTAACCCAAATGCATGCAATGTATGCAGAAATCGATATAAAAGTAAGTGTAAAACATGGCGAATTAGGCTCACAACAAACACCCCATACTTAAGCTTGCTTGTCCTCAAGCAATACTTTTAATTGTCATTCAGGGGAAGAATTCAAACTCTCAACATCTTAGATTCATTCTCATATGTCCCCTGCAATCAATTACCATCCTCGAAAAGGTACTTTTGTCACAGATCCATGCATGTGCAATTTAAAAAGCAACATCTACTCACAAAAAGGAGGGTTATGCAAAAACATTCATAAGTGACAAAGCATTAATAATCAAGAAGACTTTAATTTAAGCTCATGAAGGAGTAGATTGGTAAAAGGCTAAAGGTGGGCAATTTTTGGCAATGTGGTGCTTTTGATCCGGGGAAATGGAGTATTTCCAAATTTTGAGTTTCATACCACATTCTTTCTCCATTTGATTCATCACCTTTCATAATGCTTTTATTCATAATAATGCTTTTACCTCTCTAACCTCAGCACTGCCTTCTCGCGAGTCGCAAACATGGGTGTCATGAATGGCCCCGGATACTTAGTGCTTTGGACTCCTCACAATGTGTCCCATCTCTCCAAACTATTATCTCAGAGAGCAGGGTCAATCTACCTTTATCTCCTGAGGTGATTGGATTTTCTTTCACTCATTAAATTTTCCATATATTTCAACAATTTCCTTCCAAACGCCAAATATGATATATAACACAAACACCATATAACATCTCCATAATGTAACATCATTCTCAACATAATCCCCGGATAAGGTAAAGAATGACAATTTTTTAGATCATGTGGAGCAATAATTGAAATAAGGCATATTATGACTTTTGTGATGCATAAGCATAGGTAAGGCTAGGATTTAACAATATGAGCATTATATGGAAATATAAAGTCCTCCATCATCTTATCATGCAACATGTCAAAAGCAACTTCAAAATTTACCTCCTTTCATGGTTTTCATCAAAATATGCATTTCATTATGACTTCCCTTTACTAGGAAATTTCATGCTATATCTCTAATGAATCCAATTTTGCATCGTTGAGTTCAATATTACACTTCCATGACATTATTCAAAATTTTCAATGGGGGTCATTTTTCTCAAATTTTGGAAAATATGCATATAAGCACATAAATAAATAATGCATTCCAAAATAGCCCTGTAGCAATTCAAAGAAATAATGCACAAATAATGTCAAATAAATCAAAATATGCACAAAGTAAGCCTTTCCCCCACCCCATACTTAAACATTACAGTGTCCTCACTGTATATAAAAAAATAAGGTAAGGGTAAAGAAAGAAACTCACAAGACAGGTGTGCAGATGCTTCTAAATATCGACTGGAGCACCTCCTAGGCCGAGTATTAATGTAGCTTGGTTCCATCCATTGACCTGAAAAGTAGAAGACATATACCCACAATAGCAAAACTAAAAGTGTTCAAAACAAAAAACAAAAAAAACAAAGTCTCAAATGTCCTAAAAAGTTTATGTACACGCTCTAGATTTTATAGTCGCTAGGCCGACTTTCCATTAATGCTCAAGGTGGCATCTGCAGGGCCCATGTAGCTTGGGCTTCAAATAGGACTCCATTCTTGTCCATCAGCTGTAATCTGTTGTTGCAGGAGTAAATCGAGTATTGAAATAAATATGAAATAAGTTCAGACTGACTTCCCTGTCTCAGCAAATAAATACAAGACTTCCTCCCGTTGTAATAAGAGAAAAGTCAGGATCGAATCCACGAGGAAGCACGTCAGCAGTTCTCAGGTAGTTATCAGATTCTCACAGACACAGCAGCAGAACAGACAGAAGCACAGAAACAGAAAAGACAAATAAACCCGGCAAGGGCAAATAAAAACAAAAGCAAAGAACAAAGTAAAGGCAGAAAGTAAAAGCAAAGCAAATAAAGAACAACGCAGCAAATAAAAGCAAGGCAACACACTGGTCGATCTCGACGACAGCAACTCGAGATAGACAAAGATAGTCGACAACAGTAACTCAGAATCGAAAACGAAGCAACTCGATGAAAAACTCTCCTCGATCTCGACAAGATCAACTCGATCTCGAGTAGAAAAGTAAAGACAGAAATTAAAATCAACAAAGACAGAGGAAAAGACAACTCGACTAAGACCACACCTCCTCGACCTCGACAAGATGCTACTCGAGGTCGTCAAAGCTTCGTCTAGGTCGATGAGAAATAGAAACACAAAATCGCAGATTTTTGACAGAATTCAGAAATTTGACAGAAATTAACTCAATATACTAAAAGACCTCCAAGGCCCGGGTTTCAACACCACAACGATAACCATGCAAAACAACACATAAAGGCATAAAAGATCATGCTTTCCATCAAATAACTTTCGTCATTAACAAATAGGCATATAGAGGCTCTCGCATAAACCCTAATTGTTACTAACCCTTTTTCACATAATTAATCCAAGTTGCATTAAGATCACTTTCGCTTCAATAACACAAACAAGGATCACCTTCAACTCTCGCAAAAGAATCATGCTCATAGGGATAGAAGATGAATCGCACAAAAAGATCTGACCTTTATTGCATCGCCTCACATGGCCACCGTCGGGCTCACCCCAGCCCCAGAAGTGGGTGGACTACTCACGCCTCATTACAATCGCAGACATTGAATGAAAAGAAATAACTTGCATAAAAATAAACTCCAACTTACAACCTCTTCTCTTTATGTAACTAACTAATCGTCCCTGAAAATTGAATCTAGAATTGAATCTGAATTCGAATTGTCATGGAATTCATAAAACTGAGCCCCCTAGGGCCTTATTTATAGCCTTCATTCCCTAGCTAATCTAGGAAAGAAGATATCTATCTATATCTAAATTGCTTAAAAGATAAATAAATGTTTAATGGAAATAAATCCATAAGGGAAAAAGATAAAACTAATGTGGTAGGTCTTCATGTCTTGATAGATTTCCTTCCATAGATAGGACTTGATAGATCGGATAGATCTTCGATGGATTTGGATAGAATCTTCCGCCTTCGGCATCAAGCAACGTCAAGTCTACTCGGACAAGGCTTCGTCGAGAAGATTCTGGAAGCTGGTCTAGTCGACCTCGACAAGGTCTCGTCGACCTCGACAAGGGTGGCTCGGCTTGGCTTGACTCTGCTCGATGTGGCTCGGAGTGGGCTCACTGGTGCTCGTCGATCTTGAGTAAAGCTCCTCGAGCTCGAGTGGGATTAGGTCATCGACTGGACCTCCTCGGGTGGATCTCCTCGGGTTGCTCGAGTGGGATTAGGTCATGGACAAAGGTTAGTCGAGATCGAGTAGAGGTGACTCGGCTTCTCGAGCTGGCTCTTCCGCTGGCAGCGAGTGGCTTGGTCCGCGGCAGCGACTGGTCCTTTCCGCGGCAGCGAGTGGTGTCGCTGGCAGCGAGTCTCGCCTGGTCGTCCTCGGCTATGTCCTCGGCTTCTCCTCGTCGACTCCGGACGTGGGCGTCTGGGCTTCGTCGACTTCGACGAGGGCTTGTCGAGGTCGAGTAGGGTCCGGAGCTCGGTTTGGCTGGCTCGCTCGATCATGGTCTGCTCGACCAAGGCCTTGTCTATGTCGAGTAGGCTTACTCGAAATCGAGTAGCCTCGACTCTCAGATTTGTTCTGCTGCTTCGACCTTGGACTTCTGTAGTGTTTTTCCGAGCTTTTCCGACCTTCTGTAGAATTGCTGTAAACGCCTCGATTTCTGCTAATTAAACAGAAACTGGTGTAGATTCCATAATTTGGCAAATAAACATAAACTACATAGATTCTGTACTATTTAAACCCAAATGAATGCAATGTATACAGAAATCAATATAAAAGTTACTGTAAAACATGGCAGATTCCGCTCACAACAAACACCCCATACTTAAGCTTGCTTGTCCTCAAGCAATACTTTTATTTGTCATTCAGGGGAAGTAATTAAAAACTCTCAACATCTTAGATTCATTTTCATATGTCCCTGCAATCAATTACCATCCTCGAAAAGGTACTAGTGTCACAGATTCATGCATGTGCAAATATGTAAAAGCAACATCTACTCACAAAAGGAGGGTTATGCAAAAACAATATAAGTGACAAAGCATTGACAATCAAGAAGACTTTAATTTAAGCTCATGAAGGAGTAGATTGGTAAAAGGCTAAAAGGTGGGCAATTTTTGGCAATGTGGTGCTTTTGATCCGGGGAAATGGATCACTTTCGAATTTTGAGTTTCATTCCACATTCTTTCTTTCTTTGATTCATCACCTTTCATATTGCTTTTTTCAATAATAATGCTTTTACCTCTCTGACCTTAGCACTGCCTTCTCGCGAGTCGCAAACATGGGTGTCATGAATGACCCCGGATACTTAGTGCTTTGGACTCCTCACAGTGTGTCCCATCTCTCCAAACTATTATCTCAGAGAGCAGGGTCAATCTACCTTTATCTCCTGAGGTGATTGAATTTTCTTTCACTCATTAAATTTTCCATATATTTCAAACAATTTTCTTCCAAACTCCAAATATGATAATAACAACACAAACACCATATGACATCTCCATAATGTAACATCATTCTCAACATAATCCCCGGATAAGGTAAAGAATGGAAATATTTAGATCATGTGGAGCAATAATTGAAATAAGGCATATTATGGCTTTTGTGATGCATAAGCATAGGTAAGGCTAGGAATAAACAATGAGCATTATATGGAAATATAAAGTCCTCCATCATCTTATCATGCAACATGTCAAAAGCAAATTCAAATTTTACCTCCTTTCATGGTTTTCAAGAAATAATGCATTTCATTGTGACTTCCCTTTACTAGGCAATTTCATGCTATATCTCTAATGAATCCAATTTTTGCATCGTTGAGTTCAATTTAAGCTTCCATGACATTATTCAAAAAATTTCAATGGGGGTCATTTTTCAAGATTTTTGGAAGACATGCATATAAGCACATAAATAAATAATGTATTCCAAAATAGCCATGTAGCAATTCCAAGAAATAATGCACACATAATGTCAAGTATGGAAAATATGCATAATGTAAGCCCTTCCCCCACCCCATACTTAAACATTACAGTGTCCTCACTGTATAAAAAAAACAATGTAAAGGGTAAAGAAAGAAACTCACAAGACATGTGTGCAGAGCTGCAAAATTTCGAATGGAGCACCTCTTAGTCCGAGTAAGCTTTGGTTCTATCCATTGACCTGAAAAAGTAGAAGACATATACCCATAATAGCAAAAACAAAAACAAAGTCTCAAATGTCCTAAAAAGTCTATGTACACGCTCTAGATTTTATAGTCGCTAGGCCGACTTTCATTAATGCTCAAGGTGGCATCTGCAGGGCCCATGTAGCTTGGGCCTCAAATAAGACTCCATTCTTGTCCATCAGCTATAATCCTCCAGAATGGATCTTGTTTACCACGAACGGTCCCATCCGCTTCTTGTTGAATTTGTTGGGAAACCAATGATCCTTTGATTTAGAGACATAGAGCTTGTCTCCAACGTCATACTCTTTAGGCTCATCATTGGAAATCCTGCACAATCGCACATACCAAGGCAGACCTCTCCCATGTATAGATAAATCTTTGATGGAAATATGAGAAGAAAGATCCATACCTTGACTTACCTTTGCGGAAACGGAATCGGGCACCACGGTGTTTGGTCGATCTCGACTAGGGCTCCTCGAGATCGACGAGACTGCAGGCTCTGGTGGTGTCCTGGTCGAAGAGGCAGAAGTCGATGAAGAAGTCTGGTCGACCTCGATAAGCCTACTCGAGGTCGAGTAGGGCTCTGGCTCTGGTGGCTTGCTCCTCGAGAAAACAGGGTCTGGTGGCGCCGCTTGGTGGTCGATCTCGAGTAGGGTGGTCGAGGTCTACGAGGGTTTCCCTCCTGGTTGCTGCGGCGTCGAGGAAGCAGGGATTGGTGGCTCCGAGTTGTGGTCGACCTCGACAAGCCTTGTCGAGATCGACGAGGCTGTTCCTGGCTCTGCTGGTGTGCTCGAGGAAAGCCGAGTCGACTTAGGATTCTGGTGGTCGATCTCGACGAGCCTCCTCGAGGTCGAGTAGGGCTGTTCCTCTGGTTTGCTGCCCGACGAAGCCGGCTTTGGTGGAGTCTCCTTGGTCTGGTCGAGATCGACTAGGGTTCTACTCGATGTCGAGGAGCCCTGGTCGATCTTGACCCCATACTTAGCTCCTGTCAAGGCATCCGAAAAATAATGAATCCACAAGGACTTACCTTGGTCTGTGTCAATGGGATTCTCCGTGTTTTCCTTGAGGATTACCATGATCTCCTCCACCTGGGCCTCCATGTCCCTTTTTTCTATCTCCTCAGGGGTCATATTTCTGACCTTGGGTTCCCCGCAGGTGATGTAGCCAGTTGAGATAGATTTGACCTCTTCCATTGGACCTGTATGCCTTTCAGTTTTATTAAAGGAATACTCAATTACCTCATCGCTGATGTTGAAGGTGAACACTCCTTTCCTTACGCTTATGTTGGCATCCACCGTTGCCAAGAATGGTCTCCCTAGAATAATTGGACAAGCAGGATCTTCTTGCATATCAACAATTAAGAAATCAGCAGGAACGAAGAATTTACCTACTTGTACTGGGACATTTTCCACCATGCCTGTTGGAATGACCACCGTGTTGTTGGCCATGTAATGTCTAGCATCCACAGGCTCCAGGGCACCTATCTTAATCTTGGACCAAATCGTTAAAGGCATAATACTAACACTGGCTCCAAGATCACATAGGGCATTAATTTTGTATGGACCAAATCCAATAGTTATAGCAAACTTACCTGGATCCGGCCTCTTCTCCAATATGTCCAGATGGCTGCACTCCTCTGTGATTTCTGCCATCGATCGCTTTTTGCTCAGAATCTCCTTCAGGAACTTGACGTAGGACGGCATTTCATTGAGAGCTTCTGTGAAGGGGATGGTGACGTTCAGCTTCTGAAGCATCTTGATGAAGCGCTGGAACTTTTTCTCTGCTGGGTCCTTTAGAGATTTTGTGGGGAAAGGCAGCTTCTTTTTCTGATTCGGAGCCAGAACAGATGTCGGAGTTGCTGCAGATTTCTCGACCAAGGGCTCCTCGACATCGACGAGACCTTTGTCGACATCGACCAGATTGGGCCCAGTCGAGTTGCTGTGTGGTGCTGACGAAGATTCTGGCAATTTCTCCTCGAGGTCGACGAGAGTCTTGTCGAGGTCGAGTACGGTCTTGTCGAGATCGACTACGGCCTTGTCGAGGTCGACTTGCTGTTCTTCGTCGTTCTGCTGCTTTCCAACCTCTGGCTCTTGCAGTTGATGGCCGCTTCTGAGTTTTACAGCAGCGACGTGCCCAATTTTTCCCTTAGGATTTGGTTCTGAAGATCCAGGGAGTGCGCCAGACTGTCTGGGGATTCCCGCGGCTAGCTGACCAATCTGTGTATCAACTGGTTTCCGCCATATATCCATTTCCCCAAGCCTAGAGTTGACACCTTGCATCTGAGTATAGACGGAGTTGAAGGACTGCCTAGTTTCTGAGTGGTTCCTCCGTATTTCCTCCAGGACCAGCTGTATATCATCCTTCTTCTGGTCCCTTTCAGGATGTCCTGGAGCTCTGTAGGGCGGGGGATTCCTAGGGACACCTTGGTTCCACTGTGGTTGCTGAAACCTTTGGTCCCCCATGTAGCGATTGGGACCCCCTGCGTAAGCTGCATCCTAATGGTGCTCTGCCAATCTGACTTGCTCTGTGTGTGGGCACTCAGGAGTGGTGTGCCTTTGCGATCCGCATTCTATGCAAGGCTGGTTGACAGAGAGATATTTGACTTGCTTGATGAGCTTCCTATTCTGATCTCTATAGTATTGCTCCCTGACATCTGGATCAATCTCCTTTGATGGCTCATAGAGTGGCATGGACGGTGCTGGCCTGGCGTATGGGTTCTATTCATAAGTTGCAGTAGACCCATATTTGTTGTCGTAAGTAGTGAGCTTCTCCAGCACTCCCCATGCGTCACTTGGCGGCATTGTTAGATACTCGTAGCGAGTATAATTGTTGATTCTGTCCTTAGTGACTTGATCAAGAGAGTTGAAGAAGATCTCCTGTATGATGTAGGGTGGATGTCCATGAGTAGGGCAAGATCGCAGAAGTTCCTTGTAGCGTTCCCATGCCCTTGCCAGCGGTTCCCCTTTCTGCTATTTAAAGGCGGTGATTTTCTGGCGCAGATGTGCTGTTTTGGCAGGTGGGAAGAATTTGTTCAGAAACTCTTGCTCTACTTGGGCCCAGGTTGTGAGTGATTTTGCTTTCAGCCCTTCTAGCCATTTCAGTGCAGGTCCAGCGAGCGACCAACGGAAAGATTTCATCTTGATATATTCCAGAGTTGTACCTTCTGCAAGAGTACGACACATATCATGAAAGTTAGTAATATGTTCAAGAGGGCACTCATTAAATCTGCCGTAAAAGGCATTATTTTTAAGCTCTATAAGAAATTGAGTGCGAATTTCAAAAGAGTTTTCAGGGATTAGAATCGCCGATTCAGGCACGACGAGAGTTAGGTGCATGTAGTCCTCTGCCGTGGTTGGATACTGGGCAAGCTCAGCTTGTGCTTGTTCCCTTGCTGCTCTCTCATCGGCGATAGCAGCATCTTTAGCGTTGATAGCGGCATCCCTTGCGGCTAGTTCCCTGGTAAGCCTAGCGATCAGCTGTTCCTGTGTTTCAGCGGCCGACATGATCCTTTTGAGTTTGGAGTGGATGTGTAGGTAGCGCTCCGGTTCGGCTAAGCTGTCAAACTCAGGTGTTTGACCAGAACGACGCATACACCTGCAATCTAACTCAAAGAAACAGTGAGAACTGACTACCTAAGGCGCGATTGATTGCTTCCCCGGCAACGACGCCAATTTGTTGTTGCAGGAGTAAATCGAGTATTGAAATAAATATGAAATAAGTTCAGACTGACTTCCCTGTCTCAGCAAATAAATACAAGACTTCCTCCCGTTGTAATAAGAGAAAAGTCAGGATCGAATCCACGAGGAAGCATGTCAGCAGTTCTCAGGTAGTTATCAGATTCTCACAGACACAGCAGCAGAACAGACAGAAGCACAGAAACAGAAAAGACAAATAAACCCGGCAAGGGCAAATAAAAACAAAAGCAAAGAACAAAGTAAAGGCAGAAAGTAAAAGCAAAGCAAAGAAAGAACAACGCAGCAAATAAAAGCAAGGCAACACACTGGTCGATCTCGACGACAGCAACTCGAGATAGACAAAGACAGTCGACAACAGTAACTCAGAATCGAAAACGAAGCAACTCGATGAAAAACTCTTCTCGATCTCGACAAGATCAACTCGATCTCGAGTAGAAAAGTAAAGACAGAAATTAAAATCAACAAAGACAGAGGAAAAGACAACTCGACTAAGACCACCCCTCCTCGACCTCGACAAGATGCTACTCGAGGTCGACAAAGCTTCCTCTAGGTCGATGAGAAATAGAAACACAAAATCGCAGATTTTTGACAGAATTCAGAAATTTGACAGAAATTAACTCAATATCCTAAAAGACCTCCAAGGCCAGGGTTTCAACACCACAACGATAACCATGCAAAACAACACATAAAGGCATAAAAGATCATGCTTTCCATCAAATAACTTTCGTCATTAACAAATAGGCATATAGAGGCTCTCACATAAACCCTAATTGTTACTAACCCTTTTTCACATAATTAATCCAAGTTGCATTAAGATCACTTTCGCTTCAATAACACAAACAAGGATCACCTTCAACTCTCGCAAAAGAATCATGCTCATAGGGATAGAAGATGAATCGCACAAAAAGATCTGACCTTTATTGCATCGCCTCACATGGCCACCGTCGGGCTCACCCCAGCCCCAGAAGTGGGTGGACTACTCACGCCTCATTACAATCGCAGACATTGAATGAAAAGAAATAACTTGCATAAAAATAAACTCCAACTTACAACCTCTTCTCTTTATGTAACTAACTAATGGTCTCTGAAAATTGAATCTAGAATTGAATCTGAATTCGAATTGTCATGGAATTCATAAAACTGAGCCCCCTAGGGCCTTATTTATAGCCTTCATTCCCTAGCTAATCTAGGAAAGAAGATATCTATCTATATCTAAATTGCTTAAAAGATAAATAAATGTTTAATGGAAATAAATCCATAAGGGAAAAAGATAAAACTAATGTGGTAGGTCTTCATGTCTTGATAGATTTCCTTCCATAGATAGGACTTGATAGATCGGATAGATCTTCGATGGATTTGGATAGAATCTTCCGCCTTCGGCATCAAGCAACGTCAAGTCTACTCGGACAAGGCTTCGTCGAGAAGATTCTAGAAGCTGGTCTAGTCGACCTCGACAAGGTCTCGTCGACCTCGACAAGGGTGGCTCGGCTTGGCTTGACTCTGCTCGATGTGGCTCGGAGTGGGCTCACTGGTGCTCGTCGATCTCGAGTAAAGCTCCTCGAGCTCGAGTGGGATTAGGTCATTGACTGGACCTCCTCGGGTGGATCTCCTCGGGTTGCTCGGACATGGCTCACGGCGGCTCGTCGATCTCGACAAAGGTTAGTCGAGATCGAGTAGAGGTGACTCGGCTTCTCGAGCTGGCTCTTCCGCTGGCAGCGAGTGGCTTGGTCCGCGGCAGCGACAGGTCCTTTCCGCGGCAGCGAGTGGTGTCGCTGGCAGCGAGTCTCGCCTGGTCGTCCTCGGCTATGTCCTCGGCTTCTCCTCGTCGACTCCGGACGTGGGCGTCTGGGCTTCGTCGACTTCGACGAGGGCTTGTCGAGGTCGAGTAGGGTCCGAAGCTCGGTTTGGCTGGCTCGCTCGATCACGGTCTGCTCGACCAAGGCCTTGTCTATGTCGAGTAGGCTTACTCGAAATCGAGTAGCCTCGACTCTTAGATTTGTTCCGCTGCTTTGACCTTGGACTTCTGTAGTGTTTTTCTGAGCTTTTCCGACCATCTGTAGAATTGCTGTAAACGCCTCGATTTCTGCGAATTAAACAGAAACTGGTGTAGATTCCATAATTTGGCAAATAAACATAAACTACATAGATTCTGTACTATTTAAACCCAAATGAATGCAATGTATACAGAAATCAATATAAAAGTTACTGTAAAACATGGCAGATTCCGCTCACAACATAATCCTCCAGAATGGGTCTTGTTCACCACGAACGGTCCCATCCGCTTCTTGTTGAATTTGTTAGGAAACCAATGATCCTTTGATTTAGAGACATAGAGTTTGTCTCCAACTTCATATTCCTTAGGCTCATCATTGGAAATCCTGCACAATCGCACATACCAAGGCAGACCTCTCCCATGTATAGATAAATCTTTAATGGAAATAGGAGAAGAAAGATCCATACCTTGACTCACCTTCGCAGAGACGGAATCGGGGACCACGGTGTTTGGTCGATCTCGACTAGGGCTAGTCGATCTCGACGAGACTGCAGGCTCTGGTGGTGGTCTGGTCGAAGAGGCAGAAGTCAACGAAGGCAGGGGCTGGTCGACATCGACAAGCCTGGTCGACCTCGACAAGGGTTCCGCTCCCGGTGGTTTGCTCATCGACGAAGGCGGATCTGGTGGAGCCGAGTGGTGGTCGATCTCGACAAGCTTAGTCGAGATCGACGAGGCTGGTTCGTCAGGCGGCTTCTGTGTCGAGGAAGAGGGATCTGGGGAAGCCTGGTTGTGGTCGACATCGACTAGCGTACTCGAGATCGAGTAGGGTGGCTCGTCGACTGGTTTGCTGCTCGACGAAGCTGGTGCTGGTGGTGGCTCCGTGGTCTGGTCGAGGTCGACTAGGGTTCTACTCGATGTCGAGGAGCCCTGGTCGATCTTGACACCATACTTAGTTCCTGTCAAGGCATCCGAAAAATAATGAATCCACAACGACTTACCTTGGTCCGTGTCGATTGGATTCTCTGTGTTTTCCTTGAGGATTGCCATGATCTCCTCCACCTGGGCCTCCATGTCCCTCTTTTCTATCTCCTCAGGGGTCATATTTCTGACCTTGGGTTCCCCGCAAGTGATGTAGCCAGCTGAGATAGATTTGACCTCTTCCATCGGACCTGTATGCCTTTCAGTTTTATTAAAGGAATACTCAATTACCTCATCGCTGATGTTGAAGGTGAGCACTCCTTTCCTTACGCTTATGTTGGCATCCACCGTCGCCAAGAATGGTCTTCCTAAAATAATTGGACAAGCAGGATCTTCTTGCATATCGACTATTAAGAAATCAGCAGGGACGAAGAATTTACCTACTTGTACTGGGACATTTTCCACCATGCCTGTTGGGATGACCACCGTGTTGTTGGCCATGTATAGTCTAGCATCCACAGGCTCCAGGGCACCTATCTTAATCTTGGACCAAATCGTTAAAGGCATTATACTCACACTAGCTCCAAGATCACATAGGGCATTAATTTTGTATGGACCAAATCCAATAGTTATAGCAAACTTACCCGGATCGGGCCTCTTTTCCAATATGTCCAGATGGCTGCACTCCTCTGTGATTTCAGCCATTGATCGCTTTTTGCTCAAAATCTCCTTCAGGAACTTGACATAGGATGACATTTCATTGAGAGCTTCTGTGAAGGGGATGGTGACGTTGAGCTTCTGAAGCATCTTGATGAAGCGCTGAAACTTTTTCTCCGCTGGGTCCTTTAGAGATTTTATGGGGAAAGGCAACTTCTTTTTCTGCGTCGGAGCTAGAACAGACGTCGGAATTGCTGCAGGCTGCTCTTTGTCGACTTGGGGCTCCTCGATGTCGACCAGGCCCTTGTCGATATCGACCAGATTGGGCCCAGTCGAGTTGCTGTGTGGTGCAGACGATGATTCCTGCTGGTTCTCCTCGAGGTCGACGAGGGTCTTGTCGAGATCGACCACGGCCTTATCGAGATCGACTTGCTGTTCCTCGTCGTTCTGCTGCTTTCCGACCTCTGGCTCTTGCAGTTGATGGCCGCTTCTGAGTTTTATAGCAGCGATGTGTCCAGTCTTTCCCTTAGGATTTGGTTCTGAAGATCCTGGAAGTGTCCCTGACTGTCTAGGGATTCCGGCTGCTAGCTGACCAATCTGTGTATCAACTGATTTCCGCCATATATCAATTTCCCCAAGCCTAGAGTTGACACCTTGCATCCGAGTATAGACGGAGTTGAAAGATTGCCTAGTTTCTGAGTGGTTTCTCCGTATCTCTTCCAGGACTGTCTGTATATCATCCTTCTTTTGCTTGATGAGCTTTTTATTCTGATCTCTGTAGTATTGCTCCCTAACATCAGGATCAATTTCCTTTGCTGGCTCATAGAGAGGCATAGATAGTGCTGGCCTGGCGTATGGGTTCTCTTCATAGGTTATAGTAGACCCATACTTGTTGTCGTAGGTAGTGAGCTTCTCTAGTACACCCCAGGCGTCACTTGGTGGCATCGTCAGATACTCGTAGCGAGTATAATTGTTGATTCTGTCCTTAGTGACTTGATCAAGAGAGTTGAAGAAGATCTCCTGAATGATGTAGGGTGGCTGTCCATGGGTAGGGCAAGATCGTAGCAGTTCCTTGTAGCGTTCCCATGCCCTTGCCAGCGGTTCCCCTTTCTGCTGTTTAAAGGCGGTGATTTTCTGGCGGAGATGTGCTGTTTTGGCAGGTGGGAAGAATTTGTTGAGAAACTCTTGCTCTACTTGGGCCCAGGTTGTGAGTGATTTTGCTTTCAGCCCTTCCAGCCATTTCAGTGCAGGTCCAGCGAGAGACCAGCGAAAAGATTTCATCTTGACATATTCCAAGGTTGTACCTTCTGCAAGAGTACGGCACATATCATGAAAATTAGTAATATGTTCAAGAGGACACTCATTAAATCTACCATAAAAGGCATTATTTTTAAGCTCTATAAGAAACTTAGTGCGAATTTCAAAACAGTTTTCAGGGATAAGAATCGCCGATTCAGGCACGACGAGAGTTGGGTACATGTAGTCCTCTGCCGTGGTTGGATACTGGGCAAGCTCATCCTGTGCTTGTTCCCTTGCTGCTCTCTCAGCGGCGATAATAGCATCCTTTGCGGCCAATTCCCTGTTAAGCCTAGCGATCAGCTGTTCCTGAGTTTCAGCGGCCGCCATGATCCTTTTGAGTTTGGAGTGGATGTGTAGGTAGCGCTCCGGTTCGTCTAAGCTGTCAAACTCAGGTGTTTGACCAGAACGACGCATACACCTGCAAACTAACTCAAAGAAACAGTGAGAACTGACTACCTAAGGCGCGATTGATTGCTTCCCCGGCAACGGCGCCAATTTGTTGTATGGGCAGGAGTATGTCGAGTATTGAAATAAATTTAAAGTATAAATCAGACTGACTTCCCTGTCTCAGCAAATAAATACAAGACTTCCTCACAGAAGTCAGGATCGAATCCACGAGAAAGCACGTCAGCAGTTCTTAGGTAGCTGTAAATTCTCACAGAAGCAGCAGAAAGACAGAAACAAATAAACCCGGCAAGGGCAACTAAAACAAAAGCAAAGAATAAACTAAAGACAGAAAGTAAAGCAAATGAAGTAAAGAACAAAGCAAAACAGAAGCAAAGCAGAAACTAAAAGCGAGGACACAGAAGCTACTCGAAGTCGAGTAGCTGTCCTTTATCTCGACAAGAACAGAAATAAAAATAGAAAACAGAAAACAAAGGCAATCAACTCGACAAACAAAGCTACTCGATCTCGACAAGAAAGGTACTCGAGATCGACAAAGGACAACTCGACACAGAGAACAGAAAGTGAAAATCGATGAAAACATGAGCAAATCAACTCGACCTAGACTAAGCTCTCCTCGAGATCGACAAGAACAGTACTCGATCTCGATCAAGGCTCCTCTATGTCGACAAGAAACAGTAAAAGACAGAAACTTTGCAGAATTAAAGACAAACATAGATTTTCGACAGAAATAAACTTCAATATATTAAAAGACCTCCAAGGCCAGGGTTTCAACACCACAACGATAACCATGCAAAGTAATACATAAAGGCATAAAAGATCATGTTTTCCATCAAATAACTTTCGTTATTAAAAATAGGCATATAGAGGCTCTCGCATAAACCCTAATTGTTACTAACCCTTTTTCACATAATTAATCCAAGTTGCATTAAGATCACTTTCGCTTCAATAATACAAACAAGGATCACCTTCAGCTCTCGCAAAAGAATCATGCTCATAGGGATAGAAGATGAATTGCACAAAAAGATCTGACCTTTATCGCATCGCCTCACATGGCCACCGTCGGGCTCACCCCAGCCCCAGAAGTGGGTGGACTACTCACGCCTCATCGCAATAACAGACATTGATGTATAAAAAGAAATAACTTGCATTAACTATATTCAAAGCCTTTTACAATCCTGGCAATCAACCTTCGCAGAAAGCCAAAACCCTAAAAACCTTAGAACTCCTAAACTCTATCTGTGGAACTACTTAATTGTCTCTGAATTGGAATTGTGATTGAATGTCTAAAACTGAGCTCCCTAGGGCGTTATTTATAGCCTTCATTCCCTAGCTATTCTAGGAAAGAAGATATCTATCTCTATCTAAAATTATATCTAAAACTTGAAAGGATAAATAAATGCTTTAAAGAAATAAATCTATAAAGAAAAGATAAAACTAATTAAGGTAGGTCTTCATGTCTTGATAGATCTTGTCTCCTTGATGATAGAATTTGATGGAATCGGATAGATCTTCGGCCAAATCGACTCCTTCGCGCCCAAGGAATCTCAATTCTACTCGGACAGGTCTCGTCGAGAAGTTTCTGGAAACGGCTCTACTCGACCTCGACCACGGCTCGTCGACCTCGAGTAGGGTGGTTCGTCGACTGGACCTCCTCGGCTAGATCTGCTCGATGTGCTCGGACTTGGCTCATGGGTGCTCGTCGATGTCGACAAGGGCTCGTCGAGGTCGAGTAGACTGGCTATGTCGACTGGGTCTTCTCGGGTGGCTCTACTCGACAGGCTCGGATCTGGACTCGGGGCTCGTCGATCTCGACTAACTCTTGTCGAGGTCGAGTAGAGGTGGTCTGCGTCTTCGTCCTCGGCTTCTCGGCTCGGCATAGCTCGATCAGGTCTGCTCGACCAGGGCTGCTCGTCTGACTCAGTGTCCTCGATCAGCTCTGCTCGACCAGGTCTGCTCGACCAGGTCTGCTCGACCAGGGCTCGTCGAGATCGAGTAGAGTCTAGTCGATCTCGAGTAGAGTTTTCTCAGCTTTCTGCTCTGTTCTTGAAACACACTTTCCCGAGTCCTCGTTTGTCGGATTGACGCATATGACCATGCGTTGGAAAACTCTTTCCGAGGGCTACAACTCTCATGAAGACATCAAAGCTTGATTCAGAACGAAGAATGATGAAAAATGGCCTTTTCTCCAGCTGCACCATTCTTAGCTTCTCCATGGGTTTCCTTTAAGCTCCAAAGTGCGTCCGATTTCTGCGAAATATAACCAAAACTTGTGTAGACCTCCATATATTGCAAATAAGTATAAACTACACAGATTCTGTATTATTCTAACCCAAATGCATGCAATGTATGCAGAAATCGATATAAAAGTAAGTGTAAAACATGGCGAATTAGGCTCACAACATATAACAACTTTAGTAACATCAAATTCAGTCCATGCTATAGAGTCTAACACAAGTGTCGATTATATTGCCAATTTAGAAGTACTTGTAATATGAGGAATCTTTTCATTCAATAGGGAATTATATAATATCATCCTCTTAGAGACATCCTCTTATTGTTTAATGTAAATAAATTTATTTTAATTGGTGAGCGATTTTTAGCAATAAAAGTTGCATGAAAAGCGTAGGAAGAGTTCCAAATCTCTCCAAAAAGCCAATTTAATTTAGCTCTACCCCTGCCCATATCAATCATGGTTAAATTGAAGAGTCCACCATTTTGTAATATTGTCGTTAGTAGGCCGTGATTGCTATCACCCGTAGTCCAATTATACCAGTATGTATGAACGTTCAAAAACTAAGCAAACTATATGCATGTTGCTTGTTACTTGGTAAAAAATACCATAGAATTTAATGTGATTTAAATAGATATTTTATGTTTAAAAAACTAAAATTTCATAAAATAAAGCTCTAAGGATTTGAACCTCATAATTCAAATTCCACTCCATTTCAACTAAATTAAAAATACCTTTTTATTTATTACTCTTTTTAATTTTTTTTTAACCCTTAAATTATAAAGAATTACAAAAAAATACATTTTTTTAATTTTTATTTTTTCCTTCGAGCCAAAGAGGGGCTCGAGCCACCTCACGCCCCCCTCCCTCCAACCCTGGATATATATGGCCATATGGCTGCATGATCAATCATGGATGCAGGGGGATCAGGGTAGTGGTAGATCTAGATTTTTTTTAAAAGGAGGGCTAAAATTTTTTTGAGAATATTTTATATTGGATATATGTAGTGCTGGCAATTGGGCTAATTGGGTTGGTTTCGAGTCAGAGTCATTCGGGTCGGGTCAGTTTGGGTAAAATTTATGCTCGATCATTGGTCAGGTTAGGTTCGATCAAAATGAATTTCAGATTGATCGGGGTTCAGGTTGAATCGGGCCATGCTCGTTCGAGTTTTGAGTCAAAAGACGGGTCAGTCTTATTTGGGCTTCGAGTTGAAGGGGGTCTATGTTTGTTTAGGTTGAATGTTGATATATATGTTGATCGTGTTCGTTCGGGTAATTTGTTTGATTCAATTGAATATGTAATTCTCGTTATTTGTGTCTTTCAAAAAGTATTTTTTTTTAAAATAAAATTAAACATTCTATTAGTTAAATAAAATATGTCATTTTAGAGATTTACACACGTTATAAGAAAACAAGTGCAATTTTTTAAAGTGGATGTCAAAATAACTAAAAAGACATGTTTTTCTTAACAAGATTTACTTTCTAAAACGACATATTAGTTTTAATTAACGAATAGTGTTTGATTCAATATATAATCTACTCATTAACTTATTCTATTCATCTTTAATTTCATTCCCATTTGTTAATATTGTTATCAAAATCATATAATTTAAATTTCCAGCGCATACCTATGCCTATTTTATGAGTCTATTTATGTTTTGGCTTCATTTGGGGCGGAGTCGATAATTTGACTAAACTTTATAAACTGATTGAAAATGATAAACTGAGTGAAATAAGAGTTAAAAGTGTTATGAAATAATATAAACTCTATATGTGCCAGAAAAGAGTGTAAATGTAAATTAAAAACAAACAATTAAAATTACTTATAACAATTGTCGATAGTTACATGGTATACATGTCCAATCTTATTTTTTTTTTAGAGTAGTCAAACAATGGGAGCTGTTACTAATACAGTAACCTAACTCCCGGATCATCCTGAAGGATGATGTTACAAAGATCCCTATGGTAGGGGATAGATTGTAAATTACAAATTACTCCTCGTCTAGCAATGTAGCCTGCAGAATTATTTGCTTCTCTGAAAATGTGTTTGATCTCTGCAGAGGTAAATTCAGATGTAAGTCTGCCAATATCTTCTACTTGTCTCAGAACCTCCCATTTGGGCGCTTGCATTCCTTTGGCCGCTTTAACCAAGACTTGATTATCACATTCTACGATGATCTTCCTCAAACCTTTCATCTTCGCATGTTGGAGTCCTAGAATCACTGCCGAAGCCTCTATTTGGATGATAGATCCAGCATTGACTTCTTGAAAGAAAATATCAATGATCTGTCCTTCGGAATCACGAATGATTCCTCCCACCTGGCTTTTGCCAGATTGGGAAAAAGAACCATCTACATTAATTTTGTAGATAGTCCTCGGGGGTCTCGTCCATTTGACTTTTGCCCTTTTGTTTCCTTTCTTCTTGCTATCCTTTCCTTTACTTCCTTCCATGTCCCAGTCCTTGATGTTTTGCTCGATTTTCTGAACAATGGTGGTTGTTCCTGCCGGTTTCTTGGACCTGAAAATTTGATCATTTCTTGTTTCCCATATGGCTTGCCAAATAAAAATTAGCTCTTCAAATCTACTATTAGTATCCTTGATTTTATCTAAATTTGTATGCAGAGGTTCTAGAGAATGAAGGCCCTGAAAATACATACCTGAAGCTTGTTCAAACTGTGCAATGAGTTCTCTGGTGAAGGTACAGTTAGTAAATAGGTGAGTTGCATCCTCATTAGCTTGGCTACACAGAGAGCACTGGCTTGGAACTCTATTTACATACCTGTTTAGTCTATTTGCCGTGGGTAGACCGTCAATCTTGATTTTCCATAAAAAATTCTTGATTCTAGGAGGGAGTTTCAGTTTCCAAATCCAATTTTGAGATTGGATATTTTGAGGTGTAGGAGTTAGGATTTTCTTTACTGACCTGGTAGTGAAGTTTCCTTCCGGATCGGGTCTCCAAATCAGCTTATCTTCCGTATTCCATTGAGGAATCTTCATTTGTAGAATCGTACCAGCAATATCTTTTGGGAATATTTGTCTGATGTCATCTTCTCTCCACTGTTTCCTGTCATTCATAAGTGAGTCTATAGTCATGTTAGGATCGAGCGATCCCATATACTGCTTAAGACTAATAGATGGGATCCAATGATCCTCCCATACATTAATGGTCGAACCATCACCAACTAGCCAAAGTAGACCTTCTTCAAAATTTTCCCTTAGAGAAAGTAGTCTTCCGAATTGCCAGGGGGTTTCTTTCTTGCAAAAGTTCCTGATGCTATCTTGTTTGAGATATTTTTCTGTTATAACTCTTACCCATATATTCTCTTCATTTTTGTAGATTTTTCACAGAAGTTTCATCTGAAGAGAGATATTGAGATTCTCAGCCTTATAAATACCAAGGCCTCCCAATGTTTTTCTTTTACAAATTGAATCCCAGCTAATGAGGGGTATATAGGAGTGTGATGCGGATTTGTTCCAGAAAAAATTTCTATTAACCTGATCCATCTGATTGAGAATTCCTTTTGGGAGAAGAAAGTTTTGCATTAAATAATTGGTTTTAGAGCTAAGGTTGGATTGAATGAGGATCGTCCTGCCTGCTTGCGATAAGTTGGAAGCTTTCCATTTAGACAATTGTTTTTTCATGTTGTCTATTGCATCCTCAAAAGCACAATTTTTAATCCTACCATTGACAAGGGGAATACCTAAATATTTTTCAAGGGTTTTAGACACCGGTATGCCCTTATGGGTAGCCAAATCCTTGGTGAGATTTGGATTCACATTTCTAGAGCATTGTAGAGAGCTTTTGTTGTAGTTAATAGTGAGGCTAGATCGATTGGAAAAGTTGTTTATAATGTTCTGAATTGTGTTTAGACTGGTATGGGCTGCTTTAGCGAAGATGATAGTGTCATCTACAAATGTTAGGAAAGGAATTGGAGTACCATTTTTTGCTAGTTTTATGCCAATTAAGGCGTCGTCTAGGAGGGCTTCTTTATGCAATTCTCTAGAAAGACCTTCCATAACTAGGACAAAAAGGTAAGGGGCAAGGGGATCACCTTGTCTAATACCCCTATTAGGTTTAAACTGAGGACCAGGAATGTTATTAACTAGAACAGAGAATGAAGTGGAAGAGATACATTTCATAACCCATTTGATCCACGTATGATGGAAACCAAAATTTTCAAGGACCGCATGAATATAACTCCTTTAGTTTATCATAAGCCTTTTCCATGTCTAGTTTTAAGGCCATCCAACCTTTCTTGCCTTTTTGTTTATGGAAGGTGTATTACAAAGGCTTACAGGTCGTATTAAATCGGTTTAAGACGATTAGCAAGAATTTTTTAGATTATTTTGTAGATCGTATTACAAAGGCTTATAGGTCTGTAATGATTTATAGTCGTTGGGTTATCAGTTTTCGGAATGAGGGCTATAAATGTTTGATTGATCTTAGATAACATTTGGCCAGAGTGGAAGAAGACCTTCACAACTTTACTACAGGATTGGCCTATGATATGCCAGTATCGTTTATAAAACTCTGGAGGGTATCCATCTGGCCCTGAGGATTTATCTTCTGCCATGCTAAAGAGAGTATTTTTTATTTCCAAATTAGAGGGCTGAGAAGTTAGCTTATTGTTTTCCTCTGGAGTTATTTGAGCTTGAATATTCCAAACATCATTTGCGGAGATTCTGGGTTGATTATTACCTATAAATCTTTCCGACATTTCACTTGTGATATGTTTCGAAATTATATCTTGATCTGTTAGTAAAAGATTCTGTTTTGTAGTAAAGGATGTAGTCGATCTTTTAGTGGTTTTAATTCTAGCTGTAACGTGATAATACTTAGTATTTTTTGTCTCCCCAGTGGAGGTGTCTAATCTTAGCTCTTTGTTTCCAAAATTTATGATTAAATTCAAGAAGTCGATATTTCTTGTGTTCTAACCTTGCAAGCTTCTCTTCTTCCATTGAAGATATATTTCCCCATGGCATTCTGTCTTGAAGAGCCTTGATTTGAAGATCCACTTGGGCAAGTTGCTTTGTTATATTGTTGGGATTAGATTTGCACCATTTTTTAATATTTCGTTTAAGAAGCTTTTGTTTTTGAATGAGCTTGAACCCATGGGAACCATTCATCTTATTACTCCATACTCTTTTAATCTTCAATTCAAGAGCATCATTAGTAGTCCATGCCATTTCAAATCTAAACGGAGTTCCATTTCCTTTAGCATCGGAGCCAATTTGGAGAGAGATAGGAGTATGATCCGAACTAGAGAAAGGGTGATGTTTGATACAGAGATTGGGGAACCAGTTTAGAATATGTTGATGGGCTAGAATTCTGTCAAGTCTTTCATATGTGTTGTTGCTTGAGGATCTTTTTTTCCTCCATGTAAAGGGTGAGCCCGAGAACGGTAAGGTTTGTAATCCAAGTTCATCCTTGATAGATCTTATTCTTCTAAATCTATTGGTGTTAGGGAGAGATCCTCCAACTTTTTCTGTATACAATTCTATATCATTAAGATCACCTATGATGAAAATGAGGAGCATGTATTTGTTGACAATATCATAGATATCGTGCCAGAATTCATCCTTCTCATTTTCAACAGATGGTGCATAGACAAAGATTAGGATAACTTCGTGTTTTTCTATTTTTGCTTTTATTACTACAGTTCTTTGCTTCAGCTCAAGGATGCTACTTATCTCTTCAAATTTAGTTTTGAATAGGAACCAGATTCCACCCTTGCGTCCAGTAGATGGGACACAGAGGGCTTTGTGGAATCCATAGCTCTTCAATTGGATATCAGTTGGGGCTAATTCTGATTTTGTTTCCGTAAGGACTAAGGCATCAATATTATTTATAAATCTAAAGTGGTTGATCTCTTGCCACAAAAGTGGCCGTTTAGTGCCTCTAACATTCCAGTATGCTATATTAACCATAAAATTCCTTTATAAAGGTAACCAAATCTTTGATGGACTATGGGGTGAAGACTGCAGTGGAGTAAATTAAGATTCTTGAGATTACAATTCATTTCTTTGCTGAGAGAGGGGATCTTAAACACATTAATGATCAGTATAGTTCTCCTTGAGCTTCTCTTTGCTGTGCTGATGGATTTGTTTTCTCTTCCGCATCTTCTGTTGTGGATAGATTTGGCTTGCCTATTCTTGTTTTGGTGTTGCTGCTGAGTAAGTTGATTACCTTTGCCTGTGAGAGATCTGCTTTGAGCAAGGCTATAGTAGAATGTGCTTTTGGCTTGATAAAGTTTGTTGGTAAGGTTGGGGCAGCTTGCAACCCACAAGAAATCATAGATTTCTATGGGGCAAAGCTTAAGTTTTTCGTAGAGAGTGGCAAGAAGTTGTATACCTGATCTCCTTGGTTGCCCTGACAAGCCTCCTTCACTCCTCTTTATAGTCTTGATTATAAGCCTGCACTTGGCTAGTATATTCTCACCCCTGAAATTTGGTGAGATGTATACATACATACATACATACATACATACATACATACATACATACATACATACATACATACATACATACATACATACATATATATATATAACATCATCTATAATAGAGATTAAACTGATGATAGACTAAAAAATTAGAGGCCTTAGCCGTAGAGGGTTCCTGGCAATGATGGCATCCAAGAGAAAAATATGGAATACCTTCACTCCATAGATCATTGATGTCCATGAGATTGCATCTAGAAACCAACAATATCGAGTTATACCACATAACAGATGGTAGAAGTTTCTCATGCTTGGTAGCAATAGTTTTGGTAGAAGTTTCGCGTTGCCAAGTTTTATTGGTAAGGTTTGGGCAGCTTACCACCACATGAGTTCCGTAGAACTCGTTAGGGCATTGCTCAAAGTGTTCGGTGAGATAAAAAAAGAGAGGCTTACCCAACATTCTTCCCTATCTCCTGATATCAACCTGCTTCCTAATCCTACACTTGGTTAACTTATACTCATCCCTAGAGATGTTGGATGAGAAACAGATAGACAAAAAACAGTAGCAGAGATGACAAGCTAGAATCTGAAACATGCAGATTATTTGATGTCGAGTAAGAACGTCCACATCAAGACTGATCCCAATTTCCGATGAAAAAAATTGGAAGCTTCCATGACAAGACATATAATAGACCATAGAGTTATAATCATTCATCAAGGTACTAAGGATTACTCCCCAGGGAAAGTATACTTTATTATAATTAATATCTGAATCCACACAAGTATAAACCGAATTCCTTAAAAGTCTAGGAAAGGAAGGGATGTACTGGAGGATACTGCCTTTGCAATTCGGGTTATCGTACTTAATCATATTAGAAAAAAGCCTA
The DNA here is from genome assembly GCA_037127255.1 of Persicaria tinctoria. Lineage (NCBI taxonomy): Eukaryota > Viridiplantae > Streptophyta > Magnoliopsida > Caryophyllales > Polygonaceae > Persicaria > Persicaria tinctoria. Next base: position 20,353,119 of record JBANSL010000004.1, on the reverse strand, counting down.
GATCTAGAGATAACCAATATAACAAAATAAGGATAAGACAATCTGTCACTCCTAATTCTAATGGGATCTTTAAAGAGCTCGCGACCCCATCCAAGCATCATACCGGCTATCATACCATAACCGTCTATAGTTAATTTACAGTTAAAACAGTGCATAGATTGCAACATCGACTCACAGCAAGAATGATGATCAAAATGAGATGCAGAGTAAATGAGAGTTTCAATAGTAGCACCATACATCAGAGGTTCACATCCCTCAGCAGTGTGCAAGTAAGTAGCATTAGTGAAGCTAAACTTAATGATGAGATACAATCCACAACGAGGATCATTACTAGACATGCATAAGCAAATAAAGAGTATTCTATTCTCTGTAGATATGCATGCACATAGGAGGAGAATTAAAGGTTTTTTGGGACACTTACTTTGTTGAGCAATTTGAGAGCTTTCACACCCCGAAGTAGGTTGCGATAAGTCCTTGACAAGGATACGAGGTCCAGGGACCAAATTCTCCAGAGCCCGACTCCTAGGGCTTCTACTTATGGCTGGAACGTTGAGGATTTTGCTCATGCCTCCATCCGTGCACACCACCGTGTCCACAACCGAAGATCTGCATTTGTGAGTCAAGAATCTGCAAAAAAGGGTTTTGAGAAAGTTTTGGGTTCTAAATTTTTGTTGGGTAAAAAAGGTTGTTTTTGAGAGTTTTTTGTTAGAAATTGGAGGATTTGTTTGATCAGATCTAATGCCTAACACCCGGCAGGCATAGACAATAGATCGATCAAAGAAATCCAACCAAAATGGGTTCCCATGGCTGATGCTGGTGGTCGATTCCTGGCGGGATTTGCCCAAATCGGAGCTCTCAGACATCGGTGAGGCCATACAAGGGCTGAACCACCCTTGAGACCTGATGCATGCGCCGATAGCGACTTGGAGGCTGTCAATTTGGAGGTTGCATACCATTTTTTGAAGAAGTTTGTGTGGAGATTTAGTTTTTGGGGATTTAAGGTTAGGTTGAGGTTTAATAGAGAATTGGAGATTGATGGAGAGAGATTCCAGTGTAAGGCTTATGTAGGGGGCCAAAGAAGGCGAAGAAGCGATGAATCAGGGGGAAGAAATGGAAGAGAAGGGGGCGCGTGCAGAAGAGAAGGGGGCGCGTTCTTTTTTTCACCGACATGTCCAATCTTAATTAATCACCCCTAAACATGCTTGTCCATACAAAAAAAAAGATTTTTCATGGGTGTTTGTACAATAAGTCTGAGGTGGCCATATAGGAATTAATTCATGCCGGGTTGGTAGTGGGGTCGGGTTGAGAGTCAGGTTGGGTCGGGTTTGTTTCAGTATATTAGAGAAAACCTTAAATTTGTTATTTAATTAAATATTTTTAGTAAAAGAAAACTAATAGAAAAAAAAATTTAAAAAGTGAAGCTAATAGGGTTTAAACTACCGACTTCAAGGTAATAAAAATTTTAAAAAGTGATTCATAATATTCATTACTGTTTTTGCGATTTTTTTTTCAAAATATTCACTCAAAAATAATTATTTACCATAATATTCACACATTTAAAATATTTACGGAAATATTCATTTTTTGCAGGTTTATCAGAGAAACTTGGGTTCAAACCGCGTTTCATTCGTAAGGTTTAAATTTTAAAATGAAAAGAAAAATGAATAAAAAAAATAAACGAATAAAACGCGGGTTCAAACTAGGGTTGTGCAGAAATATACGACACGGTTGACACGACACGAAACCGCAACAAAACGATACGAAAAAACACGAAACGATATTGATACGACACGATTATGACATAAAACGCGGTTTGAACTTCAACCCACGTTTTATCATTTTAATTTTTTAAATAATAAAAAAAAAGAAAAAAAAAAAGGTAAAGCGCGGCCTAAAAACGCGCTTTACCTGTTAATTGCCTTCTTCAATTAAAAATAGCATGTTCACCGTCTTCTTTCATTTTGTGCAGGCGGTGCCAAATCGGACGTCGGGGAGAGGGAGGGAGGCAGAGGCAATATTGCTCGGTTATTAGAGCCGAGGCTACAACTTTAAGAGAAGGAATTCGTGAAGCTCTAGAACTTAATATCCAAAACATCTAAATAGAAGGTGACAACTTATGCATTATTAATGCACTTAAAGGCATTTGGAAATGCCATTGGGAAATCGAGATGATCATTTCTAATTCCCTAATGGATCTCTGTCGATTTCAGACAGTCCAAATTCGTCATATGTTTAGGAAAATTAACAGCGTAGCGGATAGATTGGCATTTCTGGGTCACACAACCACTACCAACACCCCTATCACAAATTTAGAACTACAAATTCTCATCCGAAAAGATGCCCCAGGTTGGACTACTGATCGTGTGTAGTTTACCCCAATCGCTTTCTGTTTTTTCTTTTAAAAAACTCCTTAAGATTGAACGTACGATTGCAATGGTTGAATAAGTTGAAATGATTTCCCCTTTTTTTCTTTTATGAAGGTGGAAGGGATTGTGTTGAATGTTTGTGACCGGTTGTAACGGCAACAAACCTAACTCCATCCCAGAACAAGCGCATCTTGTTGCCAGTTGATCTACCACAACAACTTGATACCAATTGAAATTTATATATACACATATATAGTGTAGCACTATAACACCTATACGAGACCCCCAAAATTTTGAGGCCCTGTGCGATTTCCCTTTCCACACGGGCCTCGGGTCGGCCTTGGTTGCAACCTGTAGGGGATCGGTGGATGCCAGCTCCTTTGGAAACGAGGGAAGGAGATGAACAGGTGCAACACAGCTTAGAGCCGCACTTTATCTTTTTTTTTTGGTTTTTTCGTTATTTAAAAAAATGAAAGAATAAAACGCAGTTTGAACCCGTGTTTTATTTGTTTATTTTTTGTTCACTTTTCTTTCGGTTTTAAACTTTAAAATTTACAAATGAAACGCGGTTTCCTCTGACAAACCTGCAAAAAATGAATATTTCTGTAAATATTTTAAATGTGTGAATATTAGGGTAAATAATTATTTCCGAGTGAATATTTTGAAAAAAAATTCTCTTTTTGCATTATTTTATCTCTAAAATTAGTAAAAGATACCAAAAAAATCCATACAAAATAATCTCTTATGCTTTTCTTCTGGAATACGGAGCATTTAGCCACCCTAAGCCCCCTAGATCCGCCACTGGCTCGGATTGGCGGAAGCCCCCTAGAAAGAAAACCGTATGGAATTTTTTTTATGGGTTGTTTATGTAATTATTAATAATTTTAGGGGATAAACGAATGTAAAATGATTAATAAATTATAATTATAGTTTAGCGTAGTTGGGAAGGTGTATTTATTATTTTGAAGAGTTCAAACCCATTAACCTCACTTTTTTTTTATAATTTTGATTTCTCTATTTCTCTTAGTTTTCTTCTATTAAAAATGTCTAATTAAATAAAAAATTAAGGTTTTCTCCAATATATTTAAACAAAATCATTCTTTTCTATATATACATATAAAAATATATTTAAACAAAAATATTATTTTCTATATATACCTATTAAAAGTCTAATTTTTATTCATCATTTTTAAAAGCTTTTGTATTAAAAATAACTATTTAAATCACAAATTTAAGTTTATTTTCTAATATATTTAAACAAAAAATATATGTTTCATACATACATGCAAAAATAAATTTCTCATAATTTTTTTTAGCCCCACCCCCCCTTAAAATATTTATGGATTCGCCACTGCGGGTGATAACAAAATGTTGAGAATATCAAATAGAGAGCGTTTATATTTATACTTAAATTTATATAAAACTTATAGAAAAAGGTAAAAATAAATCACATAAAATAGAGAGGATAAATATTCTTGTCGTATGTACATATATCTTAACCTAATACCCTTGCAAGCTCATGGAGGGGCAGCAATATGAAGCTTGGAATGCAATAATGACGATCGCCAAGGGCCTTGGTAAAAATATTTGCAGTTTGATCATTAGAGCCAATGTGGTGAATTGAGAGCTCATTTGTCTCGGTCTTTTCACGCACAAAATGAAAATCAATTGATATTTGTTTGGACTGACTCGTGAGGATGAGATTCTTCGCCATAAAAGTAGCGATCAAGCTATCACATATGACTGTAGGAACCCCATCTTCTGTAGGAGTTATTGAAGCCATATGAGTTCGACAGTGGTGAATGCAATGACTCTGTATTCATCCTCGGTGCTTGATCGAGCAACAACCTTCTGCTTCTTTGAGGACCAACTGATCGGATTCCACCGAAATAAATGGCGAACCCATGTTGGGAGCGTTTGTCCGACGCCCAACCAACATCTGAAAATGCGACTAAACATTTGTCAGACGGTCGTTGTAAGCATAAACCAGAGAAAATAGTACCCTTAAGGTAGCGAAGAACCCTCTTGACAGCAACTAGGGCTGTTATATGAGCTAAACAGCTCGAGCTCGGCTCGAAAAAAGCTCGACTCGAGCTCTTTCACTTACCTAAACAAGCCGAGCCTGAACATGGTTTTAAGCTCGGTTGAAAGCTCGACTCGTTCGATTTATGCTCGAATAGCTCGGATTCTATGGCATTTCCAAAAAAAATATTTAAGTTAATATGTTATGACCAAGTAAAACTACTTAAAGCTCGGCTCGAGCTTGTTCATTTACTAAAAAAAGCCGAGCTTGAACAAAAAAGAAAGCTCGTTTAAAAATTGGGCTCGGCTCGACTCGAGCTCGTTTAACAAATGAACAAGCTTGAACATGCCAAGCTCGGCTCGTTCGGCTCGAATAACACCCGTAACAACAACCCAATGAGACTCAGTGGGTTTATGCATAAACTTAAATACACACGCGATTAACAACATAGGAGATTGATAATGCATATTTTATATGGTCATTTATAGGTGGTCTTAGGTGCATTAGGTATTCATATTGCGTGTTTAATAAGCTTATTCGTATTCTTGGTCATTTGGTATTCGAAGTGCGGAATCTACGGTTTCTAGTTTTTATTTGTAGGTTATAAGATCCCGCCTCAAAAGGTGGAGAAAGAATGGAGCGAATGGACAAAGAAGAGCTAAGAAACAAGAGCGGAAACGGAGAACATGAAGAAATCCCATCTTTAAGGTTTTGAGAAGTTGGAGTAAGCTTCTGAGGTCTTCATAAGAATCGTAGTTTTTGGAAAGAGCTTTCTAACGCATATTCATATGCGTCAATCGAACAAAGAATGACTCTAGAAAGTGTGTTACAAATTCAGTCTGCCGAAGCTGTCAGCACTGTATAGGCTGCGCCCGCCGCCTCGTCAGTTCCGGATTCGCGATACGCGGCCCAATCTATCTTTATGGAAAATTTTATCTATCTTCCCTAGGGTTTTGGCCGACGCCTTTGAGCCCTATATTAGTCATATTTCTAGCATTCATTAAATAAACTAACACTCCAATAATCCAATAACTCTAAGAGAGATGAGAGGATTTAAGTTTAGAGATTCAAGGTTTGTTATGCTTGCCTAGAATTCTTGTGGTTTTGCTATGATTCAAGACTTGGTTGGTTGATTTTGAGACTTGATTTCTATATTATTCATATGTTTATTTATCATCTTGATCTTCATTGTTTATATTTGTGATTCTTTCTATAATCGCGCATCTAGTTAGAGTTCGCATCTATGCTATGAATCCGTTGTTGGTTCTCGATAGCAAACGAAGTCATTGATTTAGTGATGTTTCTATGCCTTTGTAGTGGATGATAACAATTGATCTATGTTGCTAGATTAGATTAGGGCTGAGTTCGACATGCGCCTATCTGTCCTAATTGCATTGAATCAATGTGCCAATTGATCTAAGTACTTGAGTTCTTAATGCTATTATTTAGTGATATTAAATAAGGTGATCGTATCTCTGCGGATCCTTCAACTTTAGTCAAGTCGACATAGGCTTAGGAATAATATTGATATCAACTCAAGGATCAAATAAATCGACCAATGTCGCGAATTGTATGCGAAACCATATGCTATATTCTTATATCTTTGATTCGCTCTTGCTAACATCTTTATCTTAGTTTATTTGCCTTGTTTACCTTCATTCGTGTTCCTAGTCCTTTGTTAGTGTCATAATTGATAAACGCATATTGCATTGAAGTACTTGTTTCTCTGTGGGTTCGAACCCTTACTTATCCGCTATACTTGGTTGCTAGTTTAGTTTATTAGTTTGGGTTATTTCTTTGGCTACGTGAAACACACGACATTTCATCCCACCAAATTTTGGCGCCGTTGCCGGGGAAGCAAGTTTATTTCTTTGTTTTATGTGTGATGCGGGACCATCTTCTACACCTTCGGACACGCCTATCATACTCGGAGAGGGACCTATGACTCGAGCTCGTGCTAAGAAGCTTCAACGTGACTCATTCCTCTTTGTGAGTCATTCTTTGTTCTCGAGCGCGGTTCAACTCTCGGAGCCACCAATGAAGACATACATGTGCATATGACTTGTTGATGGCCTCGATGCCGACACCAGGGGTATCGATGCTAACGCCTGAAGCACATGCAACAAGGTGCAGGTAGGTGCGCGGGCGTGCGACTTAGGCGCGCGGGCGTGCAGCACCGGGCTATTGGCGCTAGACATGTGCCGAATTTGGGCTTCCTTATGTTGTTATTTTAGAGACTTTGATTAATTATCTTATTTTAGTTATTTTAGGGTTATTTTAATTAAGTCCTTTTATTTATTATTTTTATTAGAAATCAGTCTTTTAGGGTTATAAGAAGGCCGATCACCATTGTTGAATATTTACGTACAATTTTTATGAAACTTCATATTTGTGTGAAACACAATTGAGTGCAAGTCAATCGATTCGAAGCTTTGCTCATCGATTGCAAATTGGTATTGATCTAGCTTGGTTTGCTTTGAGTTCATCAACCTCGCGAGAGCTTGGTGATCCTAGTACTCACAAGTCCCCTCCTTGTGCCTCCAAGTTGTCCGCTTGGTTGTGTAAGGTTGTATAGGCGGGCTTTATACTAGTTGGTATTTGGTTCCTACCCCCTAAGGAGGCCGGTGTCTTTATCTCGTTCTATCTTAGTTCGAATCATCAAATCTATCAGTCTTTCATTGATTTTGTCGAGTCTTTTGTTGCTGAATTTTCGAGTCTAAAGTCTTGTTTAGATCGAGTTCTTGATCGATATCAAGTTCATTCTTGGTATTCTTGAGTCTTTTGGTTCTGATCTTGTTATTTCTTGTTTGATTGTCGAAGGTCGGGCCATTCTACGGCTAACCCCGTATCAAATTGGCATCAGAGCTTTGGTTTCCGACATCAATTGTGTCATTTATTATTCATAAACACAAAACCCTACAAAAATATAGTCTTTTTTAGTTTTGGGCTTTTACTTATTGAATTCTTGAAATTTGATTGCTACTAACCTTTTGTTTGTGATTGTGTGGTTGCTTTAGCCCTAAACACATACTAGCCGAGACCAGTAGCAACCATTGGAGCCGATTCCTCACTTGTGCAGGCCGACACCACTTGCTCAAGAACAAATCCTAATCAACACCTATCAAAAGTAACCCTAATCCTAGTGTTCTATCTTTTGTTCCATCTTTTATCTAATTTGGGATTAATAATTTATGAAATTCCAAATAGGTAATTATATCTATCCTAGATCATAAAGAGCATAGATAGAAATACTTACCAAAGATAGGCAAACCACAGCTATATATATTTCATTAGGCCTAAATATTTTTATTTTCTTTCACCTTAGCATATTATTTTCAAGTCCTTCACATTGTTTAAGTCTTCTTGCATTAGTTAAAAAAAAAAACAGTCCGAAAAAGTCAAAAAAAAGTGGCATTCAAGCTTTGACCTAGGAGGATAAAATTCACTAGGGGCAAAAGTAGCTTAAAAAAAAAAAGAAGGGATTGTCGAGATTTAGTGCAAGAAAGTTCAAGGACCAATTTTGGTGAAATTCCATAGCCCTAGTCGAAAATCTCAAACACGTACCTCCTAAAACACATATTTTTTAAGCCCTACCTTGGAACTACAACGTCTTTACTAAGGGTTTGAATCTACAAGAGGTAAAAGTTCTAAGTTTTCCTTTTCTTTCCTTTATTTTCTTTTGTTATTTGTGTTTGTCGAGTACTCTTGTCCTGGATCGAGTACTCTCTGGGCATATCGAGTTGCTGCTTAGCCCTGTCGAGTGATCTGCTAACCACTGTCGAGTGCAGGTCGTGTTTGTCGAGTGCTCTTCACCCTGTCGAGTGCTCTAGCTGCTACTGTCGAGTGGGTTGTGTTACTGTCGAGTGCTCTTGATTCCGTTGAGTACACCCTTGCTGCTGTCGAGTGTCTTGCCGCTACTTTCGAGTACTTCCCACCCACATACCGAGTTGACACCACCAGTATCGAGTCGATACTCCCCAGTACCGAGTCGATACTTTGCCACTGTTGTGGTTTTTCGTTTGTCTTGTTCTTGCCCATTCTCTTGATCTCTTACCTTGCATTGTTAGGTTTTTGCTTGAGTGTTGATTTGCCCAAGGCGGATTGAAACAACAAGAATAGACATACCATTTAGAGAGGGAGTGTGAGCGAAACACTTGGTGAGGTTGTTTATACTTAGGACTGATCTTGAATCTTTAAAGCATTTTAAGAGTCAAGATAAACTTGATAGGAGACATGGTAGATGGATGGAATTCATAGAAATATTTCCTTATGTGATCAAGTATAAGAAAGGAAAAGACAATGTGGTAGCTGATGCATTATCTAGGAGACATGTGTTATTGACCACTTTGGATTCTAGAGTCTTAGGCTTTGTGTACATTAAGAAATTGTATGAGAATGATGCTGATTTTGGGGATTTATTTAGACAATGTCGAGACAAGGGCCCTAACAATAGCTTCTATATCTTTGATGGATTCTTGTTTAGGAAAGATCAAGTGTGCACACCTAGGTGTTCTCTTCGATTGTTATTGGTTAATGAAGCCCATAGTGGAGGTTTAATGGGTCATTTTGGGAGAGATAAGACATATCATACACTTAAGTCACATTTTTTTTTTGGCCACACATGCTTAAGGATGTAGAACATTGCCTTGTATTGATTGCTTAAAGGCCAAGTCTAAACTAATGCCCCGTGGTTTATATACACCACTGCCTACACCCTCAGCCCCTTGGGAAGACATATCTATGGATTTTATTGTAGGATTGCTTAGAACTAAGAAGGGGAGGGATTCTATATTCGTGGTGGTCGATAGATTTTCTAAGATGGCTTATTTCATTGCATGTTATAAGACCAATGATGCTACTATTGTTGCAAACTTATTCTTTAGAGAAGTAGTTAGGTTGCATGGTATGCCTAAAACCATTGTTAGTGATAGAGATATTAAGTTTCTTAGTCATTTTTGGCGAACTTTGTGGAATAAATTGGGAACTAGATTGCTATTCTCTACCTCTAGTCACCCCCAAACTAAGGTGACCAATAGAACCTTAACCACTGTCCTTAGAGCCTAGGGTGGCTCAACGGGTCGGGCCCGACCCGAACCGACCCGAACAGGCCGGGTCAAAACCGACGACCCGATTTTTTGAGAGGAGTAGCCCGAAGCCCGACCGTTCGGCTACGGTTTTTTCGGTTTTCGGCCCGAAAATAACCGAATTGGCTAAGGTGTGCTTTTTTCCCCAAAAACACCTGTAAGATTCAAATACAACAATTGTGAACCGAAATTTTCCTAAATGTAAGCATCAAACTTGTCCCAAAAGCCTAAATTACAACTCACAGATTTTGTAAAACCTAAATTTCTCATAAGCCCTAAATTTCTAAAAGCATCACAACAATCACAAAAATTGGTTTACAAATATGAAATTACAACTATAATATAACAAATGATTGATTATAGAAGTAGATTAACACAAAGAAAATGTGAAATTTTGCAAAAAAAAAAAAGAAAAAAAGAAATCGAAGATACACTGATATTGACTATTGTTGCTTCGTGATTTCATGTGGCCTGTGGGGCGCTGAGGTCGTGAGGCAGTTGCGGGAGACGGAGGCTTCGCTTGGCAGAGGCTGCGAGAGAGGGAGGCGGCGATGGGCAGTGGTTCTGGGACTCTATGAGTGAGAGCGACAGAGCGAGGAGCAACGCAGGGAGCGGACTGAGACCGTGAGGCGGCTGCGGGAAATAGGGCGACTCCGAGCAGGGGCTGCGGAAGAGGGAGGCGGCTGCGTGGGAGGGAGGCAGCGCTGCCGCTAGGCAGTGGATCTGGACTAGGAGGGAGAGCGACTGAGAGAAGAGCAACGTAGGGCTGAATCTTGAAAGAAAAGGTCACGGGCTGGCGGATGGCCGCTTCATGCATGGCTTCTCTGATGATGACTGGGATGAAGAAGAGGATCTAGTACTTCATGAAATGGAGTCTCATGAATCGACGCGTGAGGTTTCATCTATTATGCCTTCTTATCCATTATCTTTTATGCCCTCTCTTATTATGTCTTTTTATCCATCATCCGGTGAAGTGGAAAGCCCAATGCCTATTGAAATGAAATCTCATGAGTGCACGCATGAGGATCTATATGTTTTGGCTCCTGATTCATCTGAAGAACTCATTTCGATCGCGCCAGTCACTGAACAAATTTCAGAGCCGATTTATGTGGCTCCTGCGCAAGGTAATGAAATTTCCAACACTTTTGTTGATTATGGTGAATATTTGGATCCCTGGGAGCATTACTTCTACAAGACACCAGCGGAACTGTGTTGGTGGTCCTACATTCCCTATGGAAAAGATCAACCTCAGGTAAGTAGATAAGTCTCAATGCTTCTCTGCAAGGTATCCTTAATTGCCAAAATTTTCATGTTTAGTGTTCATTCAAATTTTGGTTAGGCACAAGAATTTGATTTGCTTTTAAGGGCTTTAACAATGTCTGAATGAGTCTTAAGGTAAGAATATAATAAACCGTCGAGTCTATGACGTTAACCAAAGACGCTTCTTGGGAGGCAACCCGTGATTTGTTTTCTAGTTTGCAAGTTTTTCAATTCTTAGTTAGCTATTTAGTTTTTCAAATTAAGCAAAATGATAGAGTTCCATTTAGATATGTTTTTTTGGAGGAGTCTTGAGTTAACCATGAATTTTGCTTGATTGAATTATGGAATGGCGTTCTGCAAAACTGACGCCCGCCGTCCCATCCACGACGCCCGCCGCCACTGTTCACAAACACGTTTCATGATTTTGGTATATTGGAAGGGAGGATTTTCTATCCTTTTATTATTTTTGCTTTCCACGGTGCCCTCTACCTCGTCAGATCCGGATTTGCGATACGCGGCCCAAGTCTATCTTTATGAGAACTTTTTATCTATCTTTCCTAGGATTTTTTGGCCGACACATTTGGCCTATATTAGACATATTTATCAATAGGTTTTGAGAATCTAGTTCATTCCCAACTTAGATTAATAACGCTTTAGAAGATTTGAGGTTGAGAGATCCAAGGTACGTCATGAATACCTAGGCTTCTCGTGGTTTTGTCTTCAATTCAAGACTTGGTTGGTTTGTGAGACTTGATTTCTATATTATTCCCATGTTTATTTCATTGTCCTTGCGCTTATTTAGGTTGTTAGTTTTACTTTGATTCACGTCTTTGTAGAATTGCATCATGCTAGGGTTTCAATTGATTCGCGAGAATCATTAGACCTATTTGTAGCAAGCATAATTGGGAGATTCCGCAAGGATGATCTTGATTGTGTAGGATAATGACAGTTTGGGCGACATTTCTGCTGATAATTAAGGATTGTCATTTCTGCGAGGAATGTCAATCCCTATACACCAAAATCGGAATAAAGATTGAATAATTGGGAATTGAGTCAAGGATCGAGTAAACCAATCATTGTTGCGAATTGTAGATGAAACCACACTCTTAATTCTTCTATTTTTTTTATTCATTCTTACTAACATTCATCATACTTCATATATTTCTCTTATTGCGTATTTACGTTCAAATCTTCTATTTACTTGCAATTGATAAATACACATTGCATTGGAATACTTGGTTCTCTGTGGGTTCAACCCCTTATGAAGGTTCGATAATATAAAACAAGGTAATATAGAAATACTCTAGAAGGGGGGTTGAATAGAGTATGCCCGTTTTTCACAGAAAGTCTCAAGACTTTTGGAGCTCGTATAAAACCCTTTGAGATTAAACCTGAATCACAAAGTTAGACAATCGAACCAAGTGCGGAAATAAGGTAAAGCAATAGATAAAGGACACAAGTAATTGTTTACGAGGTTCGACACGAACTTGGCCTACGTCCCCACCTAGGGTTCTTCCACAACCCTAGGATTCAAAAGTCTTTATTGATTCGCAAAGCTTAGGATCCTAATAGCTCACCGAGAAGGCTCTCTCCTATACAATTGCAATCTAGTCAACTCACGTTCCCTTAGAGTCCTAGACCAATCTAGAAGAGCCCCACCTCTCTCAGCTATCTAGTACAATCCTCTTACTCTCACAAATCAATAGCCTAGTGCTTACTTCCCGAGTTACAAACTCTTGAGTAACACTATAAATGAATTATCCTATAAGCTCACAGTGTAACTCTCAAAGGCTTTGAAAAGAAATAACAAACTCTTGAGCGCTAGCAGAGAGTACACTTGGAAGACAGATCTCGCTTGAATGAATGAAAGCTTGTGTTCAAGCGGTGTGTTCTGTCTTCTTCTTCTTTTCCTTTATAGAGGCAACATGGCGCATAAGGATCTTCAATAACGGATCTTCAACAACAGCTAGTTCGGATCATGGCGCGCCCAAGGATCTTCTATTTTTGGACACTTTGAAGATATGATCTCTCCAATTTGGATCTCCTCAATATGCACCATAAGGAAAGAAGTAATTCGAATAATACTTCCTGAAAGGTTAGTTAGGCATATAATATAATGGAAGTATATAATATTAAATAATATTCGGACATAATAATATATAGAACAGGTTTTGTATTTCATCAACTGTTAAAGCTCCAAGACCTTTGACACAGACATCCTGTCAAGGCCTTTGAAACTTTATTCCGATTTTCATCAAGGGAGGGAGTTATCACCTTACTTATACGCTATACTATTTTACTAGTTGGTTTATTAGTTTGGGTTATTATTTTTGGCGAGGTGAATCACACGACATTTCATCCCACCAAGGTATATGTCAAACTCTTTGTCCAACAAGTTATATTTGTTGCAAAGGTTATCAAGATGTAGGATGATGAAGGGTACAAGACCGGTGAGGTATGCCACCAAGAGAAAGTTCAAGGAGTGCCCTACTTGGACTTAATCAATATCACTTGAGGATATTCAAGTGAGGTGCCCTAGGGAGCGAAGCAAGAGAGGACTTGGAGCAGACAAGGTCCCGGGGTTGTCTTTGTTCGTTGTTATAGATATATTATTTGTCTAGGTGAAGATTATTGTAGGAGACAATTAATCATCATATGTAGACAAATAAATTGGATTGGGGCCCAAGTCAATTTATCTATAGTAAGTTTTATGTATATATTGTTTTATACAAAGGTGGTTTATTATAGATGGTTTTATCTATAATAAGATAAGATATATTTTATCTATATCTAGGTTTATCTATAGGAGGTTCTACTTATAAGAATTTCTCTATTATAAATAGAAAAATGTAAATGAGCTTTTAAATTCAAATTTTAAATATATTTATAATTAAATTTGAGTTTAAAAATATTAAAATATAATATATTTAATGAATAAAACCTACTAAATTTGGCCTCGCATCCTGTCCTGATTCCATCCCGTCCCGATTCCGGTGGAATTTTGAAAAAAATTCAATCTCGTCCCGCAAAAAATACGAGAGATGGGACGCAGGACAAAAAGTTCTCGTCCCGCCAATCCCGTCTCGTCCCACATATATATAAAACTATATATATATATAATATTTAATGAATAAAACCTAGATATAGATAAGAAAATTAGTGGGAAGAACTTTTGAAGGAGTGGCAAGACTCAAAGTCCCTTGGGGAGACCGAGTGATTCCAATCTTTTCAAGGCTCTTGGAGTCGAACTTACCCATATGACGTTGCTGTTCTTCATTTTTGAAATCAATTCCAGAAGCTTTGAAGAGTGGGGTCAAAAGGGTAGCAAAGGGGAGGGGGGGTTCCTTTCCTGGCTTTTCTTGTGTGTGCCATGGATCCTAAAATGGTGTTGGCCAGATCAAGATCAAGGCCATTGAGGATACGATAAAGGAGGACCATGGCATTGTCAGTAAGGAGCGAGCCAGAGTTAAGACGGGGTAAGAGGCATCGAACAATGATGTTAAATATGATTTTTGCCTCAAGGGTAAGGGATGTGAAGACTCCACCTTGATTATAAGATCTTGAGAACTAACGTGCAGGTGATCTAAAGGATGATGAAAGACAAAAGGCTGGGTTTCAAGGTCTTGAAACCCAGACTAAAATGTTTGATCACTTACGCATTTCTCTATTTTGACTTGTTCTCTTACAGGAAAGAATTTGAGGCCAGCCTTTTTGGGCCTAAATTATAATGGGCTTTATATTGGGCTATGTGATGTGATTTGGGCTTTATCGATTTATACATAAGTTTCTCATCTAACCCACTTTATGTACTAGATACATTATGGAAGTTCTTTCAGGATTTCACTTTTTATACAAGGAAAGAATCGATTCATAGCTGATCATGCTTGATCATGAAGAAAGTCGAAGGAACATCTTGGAAGGCACACAAAGGATCAGTTTTGGAAGGAACTCAAATGTCTTGGAAAGAATTTAAAATTCAAACGGTTCTCCCTCCAAGAAACTCTACATGTGTTCCTACTATAAAAAGACGAAGGCTAAGAAGGATGGAATTTAACTAAGCAAGCACTCAAGCAATCATAAGCATCTTAAAGCATTCGTCAAGTTTCTCCTACATTCTCAAAAAGCTTAGTTGTTGATCATTGTTTAAGAGTTGAGAGAAACACTAGCACTTATTGTACAAGTCATTCATTTTACACTTAGAGTTTTCATACTCGATCAAAGCACACTTGGTGTGTAGTGTGAGCTTTTATTTCACTTGTAAGGTTGAGAGCTAGAATAGAAGCGGTGAGGCTTTGTATAGAGAAAGGGAAGTTTCTCTAGGAAGTTCTAGGCTCAAGAGTAGTGAAATAAGAAGTGTTTGAATCCTACGGGTTGGATAACCCTAGGCGGGGACGTAGGCCAGTTGGTGCCGAACCTCGTTAACAATTCGTGTGTTCATCTTTTATATTTCGCATTTACATTATCTTATTCGATTTTACTTTGTCAAGTCCTTATAGCCTATATCAAGGTCTTGACAAGTTGCACTAAGTTTCTATTGTTGCCAAAATTGTCCATACTCTATTCATCCCCCCCTTCTAGAGTATTATTCATCGCCTTATAGACTCTTGTATCAGAGCTTGACTCACTGTTTTGATTTAACAATCTTGTGAATTTTCAGCATGTCTACCATAGGTGATGGAGGTTTTGCTCAAGGAAGGTCAACCAATAGGCCTCCACTTTTCTGTGGCAATAACTTTGTCCACTGGAGATCACTGATGCAAAAGTTCATCATTGATCAAGACCTTGAGCTATGGGGCCTGGTCAAGAATGGACCACACGTTTCTAAAAAGACCGTCGATGGAAAGCAAGTTGATAAAACTGAGTCTGATTACGATCAGACTGATCTTGAGAACATTGCTAAGAACTACAAAGCTATGAATCTACTATATTGCGCTCTCGATGCAAATGAGTTCAATCGTGTCTCAGCTTGCAAAAGTGCCAAGGAAATTTGGGACAAACTTATAGTTACTTATGAGGGCACAAGTCAAGTCAAAGAGAGTAAGATTAATATCTTTCTCAGGCAATACGAACTTTTCAAGATGAATCTTGATGAGACAGTAAAGGAGATGTTTACGAGATTCACTCAAATTGTAAACAACCTCGACTCACTTGGAAAAACCTTCTCCAACCCTGAAAAGGTTCGAAAGGTTCTAAGGAGCCTTCCAAAAACCAAGTGGGGTCCCAAGGTTACTGCAATTGAGGAAGCTCAAGATCTCTCTACACTACCATTAGATGATCTTCTCGGAAAACTTATCACTCATGAGATGATATTAAACGAAGAAGATGGAGAAGTACCCTCAACAGCAAAGAACCTTGCTCTCAAAGATAAGAAAGATCACTCACAATCTGAGAGTGATGAATCAGACGATGAAGACGATCCCTTTGCTCTCATCACACGGGGATTAGCTCGAATTCTTAAGATGAAAAAACAATTTTCCAACCGTGAAAATACCGATTCATCTAGATTCAAAAGCAAGTCTCCCAACATGTCAAAGAAGCCAAAAGTGCTAACATGTTTTGAGTGTGGCGAGACAAATCATCTCGTAAAGGAGTGCCCTATGAAGAAAAGAAATAAGTTCAAGAAATATGAACAAAAGAAAAAGGTTGTGCTTGCAACCTGGAGTGACTCAGATTCATCATGTGACTCAGACACCGAAAAAGAACAGGCAAATCTCTGTCTTATGGCTGAACACGAAGGATCACAGACTTAAGACCTTGAACAAGTGGTAAGAAACCTAATGTCTAGTCCTCCCGATGTTCTTTCTGAAGTCCTAAGAAATATGATTTCTAATGAAGATGCTTACAGCAGTGAAATCAACACCTTGAAAGAAAAGTTGATAGATCAACAGAAATGTATTAGTGATATGTCGCTGGAAATGAAAAATCTTGAAACATCTCGGTCGGCCCTTGACATTAAAGTCAAGACCTTGAGCTCAGAAAATTCTGATCTCAGGCAAAGCCTCTCCTCTCTAAAGAATCGTAATGAGGATTTAGAGAAATAGAAGGCAAAGCTAACCGATAAGTGTCAAGACCAGCAGACTTCACTCATTCAATTCACCAGATCTAAAGCTAATCTTGATAAGATGTTGGGTGAACAACAACTCTCTATTAATAGAAGTGGTATTGGATACAACAAGAATTTTCCAAAGAAACCTAGTACCACCTTTGTTAAAGCTAAAGGCTATTGGCGTTCACCTACTTGCTTCCATTGTTGCAAGAAAGGGAATGTTAGAGAAACTTGTCCATATAGGAGAAAAGATCCCTACATCATTAGAAATACATTTCCAGTTCGACTTAATGAACAGATAAAACAAGTTTGGTTTCCTAAAAGGACAAGACTACCCAACATGGTCTATCCTCATTATGAATATAAAACTATATATTGGTCTAGCTGAAAGGTTGATTTTGGTATTGCAGGATATCATCAAGAGCAAAGAGCCAAAATGGATAATGGACAGTGGATGCTCATGACACGTGAGTGGAAAGAAATCTCTATTTCAAGATCTTAAGGAACAAACCACTGGAACAATTACTCTTGGTGATAAAGGGAAGTGCAACATTATTGGTATTGGTAATATTGGTAATTCAGAAAGTTGTATTAAGGATGTTTATCTTGTTGATGGATTAAAGTATAACCTTTTAAGTGTCTCTCAGTTGTGTGACAAAGGAAACAAAGTTGGCTTTGACATACACAAGTGTGAAGTCAGGAATGAAGAGACTGATGATCTAATCCTCACTGCTCACAGGCACAACAACACCTATGCTGTAAATGCTAATCATATTACAGGTACAAAACTCAAGTGTCTCAAGGTCTTGACAGAAGACCCCAGCCTATGGCATAGAAGACTAGGTCATGTAAGCATGCACACCCTCAATAAACTCAAAACAAGAGATCTTGTTAGAGAATTGCCTGATCTAAACTTCAAGAAAGAAGATCTATGCAATGCATGCACAAGAGGCAAACAGACACGCAGCTCATTCAAACCTAAAAAGGTTGTAAGTTCCTCTCGCCCTCTTGAGTTGTTGCATATGGACTTGTGTGGACCTATGCGTGTCAAATCTCCAAAGGGTAAACAATACATCCTGGTTATTATTGATGATTTCTCTCGTTTTACATGGATCTCCTTTTTAATAGAAAAATCAGAGGCTTTGCTCGAGTTTTCTAAACTTTGCAAAGAGTTGCAGACCTTGAAAAACATACCTATTGTCTCCATTATGAGTGATCATGGTAGAGAATTTGATCAACTTAAATTTGATTTGTTCTGTGCTAAATATGGAATTTCACACAACTTTTCAGCACCTAGAACTCCTCAACAAAACAGAGTTGTGGAACGAAAGAACCGCACTTTGGAGGACATGTCTAGGACAATGCTCTTGGAAAATGGTTTGCCAAAAAATTACTGGGCTGAGGCTGTTAATACAGCCAACTACATTTTGAATTGATGCTTAATTCATCCCATTTTGAAAAAGACTCCTTATGAACTTTTCAAAGGAAGAAAGCCTAGCATTTCCTACTTCAAACCTTTTGGATGCACTTGCTTTGTTCATAACAATGGCAAAGATAATCTTGGGAAATTTGACGCACGTAGTGATGAAGGTATCTTCCTTGGTTATTCTACTATTAGCAAAGCTTATAGAGTTTATAACAAGCGCACCAAAATTGTTGAGGAGAGTATCCATGTGGTATTCGACGAAAGCAACAATGGTGTGTTAAGTGAAGGTTTTGCAGATCTCAATCTAAATCATCATGATTCGGATGGAGAAGAAGAGGACAAGGCTGAAAATAAGCAGGACCAAGAAAGAAACATGCAAGAACAATTCCAAGATACCAACGAGCTATCTCAAGACCTTGAGAAAGGACTATAGAATCAGGATTTAGTCATTGAAGAATCCAACAGTCAAATTATCTCTCAAGACCTTGAAGAGAGACCTGCTACTATTTCAAACGATGAGGGTCCAAAACCACAAAAGTTCAAACATGCCTCTTCACACTCAGCTCAAGATATCATATCAGATCCATCATCTGGGGTACAAACTCGATCTAGATTAAAGAATCTTTGTGCCTTCTATGCTTTTGTTTCTCTTGTAGAACCAAAAACCCCAGCTGAAGCACTCAAGGACTCGGACTAGATCAATGCCATGCAAAATGAGCTAAATGAGTTTGAAAGGAACAAGGTATGGACTCTTCAACCAAGGCCACAACACCAATCAGTCATAGGAACTAGATGGGTGTTTCGGAATAAACTGGATGAAGCAGGCAAGATCATTCGAAACAAAGCAAGACTTGTTGCTCAAGGATACAATCAAGAAGAAGGTATAGACTACGAGGAGACATTTGCTCCCGTAGCAAGGTTAGAAGCTATACGAATATTACTTGTTTTTGCATCTTTCATGGGTATCAAGCTATTTCAAAGGGATGTCAAATGTGCATTCCTAAATGGGTTCTTAGAAGAAGAGGTTTATGTTGCTCAACCACCAGGTTTTGAAAGTGAAGAATTTCCTAATCATGTGTATAAATTGGACAAAGCTCTCTATGGTCTCAAACAAGCCCCAAGAGCTTGGTATGAAAGATTGTCCAAATACCTTCTTGAAAATGGTTTTCAAAGAGGATTGATTGATAAAACTCTCTTCATCAAGACTCGTGGGAGAATTAAACTTCTTCCTCGGTTTACAAGTTCTTCAAACAAGTAAGGGTATCTTTTTGAATCAAGGGAAATATACCAGGGATCTACTAAAGAAATACAAAATGGAACAATCAAAGGTAGCAAAGACCCATATGAGCTCCACTCTCTCCCTTGATCAAGATAAGAATGGTAAGAATGTAAACCAAAAAGAGTACAGAGGTGTGATTGGTTCTCTCCTATACCTTACTGCTAGTAGACCTGATATAATGTTCAGTGTCTGTATGTGTGCTCGATTCCAAAGTGACCCCAAAGAGTCTCACCTTATTGCTGTGAAAAGAATCTTCAGATATCTAAATGGATCTCAAGACCTTGGGCTATGGTATCCCAAACAGAGTAACTTTCATTTAAAAGGCTACTCAGATGCAGATTTTGCAGGATACAAAGTTGATAGAAAAAGCACTTCTGGCTGTTGCCAACTCCTAGGATCCTCCTTGATAAGTTGGCACTCTAAGAAACAAAATTCAGTAGCCTTATCAACTGCAGAAGCCGAGTACATTGTTGCTGGTGCATGTTGCTCTCAGATTCTTTGGATAGCACAACAACTCAGAGACCTTGGAATTGAATTTAAAGGTATTCCTATTTTGTGTGATAATACTAGTCCGATTTCCATCACTAAAAATCCAGTGCAACACTCGAGAACCAAGCACGTTGATGTGAGACATCATTTTATAAGAGATCATGTGGAGAAAGGTGATGTATCAATATCCTTCATATCCACTGATTTTCAGTTAGCTGATATTTTTACTAAACAACTCCCTGAAGATCGTTTCAATTTTATTAGACTGGAGTTGGGTATGCTTAATAGGGAAGCACTTTCTTAGGGGGAGTAATTACTCCCCACATGAAAGTTCAGAATTCAAATGACATCTCTAGGCCTTGACTTCATAAGGTTTCGAGATGATCATCCGAATAAAATTATATTGGATCAAACTCTGTTAGTATCTTATGGATATTCAACAAGAGTGTCTTTTGATTTTATTTACCTCTTTCAAAAATCGGTTTTCATATATTTTGGTTCCCATTTCAAAATTATCCCAAATCTCTTTAATTTTTGCAAGTGGATGTGACACTTTGGGTTTAGAAAAATCAGATCACCATTACTTACAATTCAAGTGAGTTAATGAATCTGTACTTGCCAATTTGAAAAAGTAGGGAGACGATTCTGTTTCTAGATTTTTTGCTTTTTAATCTCTCCCTCCTCTCGGACTAAATTTCTATTGTTGCGAAAATCGTCCATACTCTATTCATCCCCCCCCCCCCCTTCTAGAGTATTATTCATCGCCTTATAGACTCTTCAGGATGAGTGGATGAGTTGCTTTGAGGTGCTGTTAGATGCTTCGGGTAGGAGGTACTTGGCTCGGGCAAGGATGATGCAGTTTTCTTTTGAGGGTTGTATTTCAGAGGGTGGACATGGGCTAGGTAGGCCAAGGAAATCTGCAAAGTCATTGGAGTTGAAAGAGATTCTAACCCCTTTGACAACAGATTCCAAAGACCAACCATTGGCATCGTGTTTGGCTTTTAGGTTTATGTAGAACAGGCAGGTAAGCTGGGGATAGTAAACGGTTTCAAGATTGAGAAAGGTCTAGGCTGGGGATTTTTTGAGAAGATCAATGCAGGGTAGCTTCAAAGCTTCGAAGAACTCGATATCCAAAAAATCAGAACAACAAATCCTACGAGTTCGAAACTCATCTACCCACTTACCAGCAGTCTCAGCATTTTCAAACCAAGAGGAGGGCAATGATTGGTTTACCTGGATGTAGGCAGGTGGATCGGCGTTCTTCCTGCGAGCAATCGTTGGAGCAGCTCTCTTGGTAGGCGCCTGAAGACCTCTGAGGGTGCCCTTCCTGGTGCGCTTGGGGGATGGAGGCTTGACTACAACTGGGGCTTTCCGCTTCTTTGGAGACGGGAGATGAGGAGAAGGAGAAGAAGATTCTTCCTCCTCTTCCTCAGACCCCGAGTCCTCACCGGACCCCGCTTCATCTCCTTCAGCTTCCTCGTCTTCTCAAGATCCGTCTTGCTCTTCGTCTTCTTCCTCAGGCTCCTCTTTAGATGGAACATCCTCGGCTTCGGCTTCCTTCCGAATCCTCTCAGCTTCTTCCTCGACAAGTTTCCTTGCAAGCTCGGCCTCCTCATTGGCCTTTTTCTTCTTCAAGGCTTCCTCTTCGGCTTCCTTGGCATCATCTCTTTCCAGAATAGCGTCGATATCATCTTCCTCCTCTTCCTCGTCCACCTCCTCAGCTAAGATCTTCTTTTTCCCTTTCTGTTTCGCACTGAGGGGCTTCTTAGCATAGCGTTTTAGAGAGCCCTTGGTAACAATGGTCGTGCTCTCAACGGTGGTGCTCTGGACAACAGTTGGGACAATGGCTTGAGGAGTGGGTTCAGGTGTGGGAGAGGTGGCAGTGACCTGACGTTCCTTGGGGGTAGCGCCAAGTCTTTTGGGTGTGGAAGCTTTCTTTGATTTGGGTGCCATGGAGGAAATCGGCTAGGGTTTTCTTAGAACAGGTTGAGAGGTTGAAGAAGGAGAAGGTGAAAGGGTTTGGATAAGTTCTGAGTTTGTGATGGAATCGGGTATAGAATTGAGTTTAAGTAGAGAGAGATGATGGAGTGATGGGACGGGTTTAGAGTTCCAATGGGAGTAATCATAACATTGCTAATTTTGAAAATTTCCAATTCAAAATTCAAATCCTTTTCTTAACAAAAAATAAGAGGGAAAGAATATCCGAAATAATTTTGCTCCAAAAATATCTCAACGGTTAAAAATATAACATAAATAGAAGATTTTAAAATCTGATAAAAATATTCTTGATTAAATTTCTAAAAAGATATTAACCAAAAATATGTGATCCGATATATATGATCTACCATTTAGTTCACAAACCTTGACATGATACTCAAGGGTCTTGACACTAAGTAGAATTTATCTTTCGTAAAGGGAATGCCCCCCCTACGAAAGTGCATCCTTGTTAAGCATCCCAATCTCTCGTCTAATGAAGGTGAACCTGTCCTCTGCCAAAGGCTTAGTAAAAATGTCAGCCCATTGATAATCAATTGAAATAAAGGATATGGACACATCACCTTTTTTGACATGGTCTCTAATGAAATGATGCCTTACATCAATATGTTTGGTCCTTTAATGCTGAACAAGATTTTTAGTGATGGAGATGGCACTTGTATTGTCACACTTAATGGGAATGCCTTTGAGGTTGATGCCAAGATCTCGCATTTGTTGAGCTATCCAAAGGATTTGGGAGCAACAGGCTCCAACTGCAATGTATTCGGCTTCTGCAGTGGATAGAGCAACTGAGTTTTGTTTCTTTAAGTGCCAACTGATCAAGGATGCTCCTAAGAATTGGCAACATCCTGATGTGCTCTTCCTATCCACCTTATAGCCTGCAAAATCTGCATCAGAATATCCAATTAATGTGAAATCCTTTTGCCTTGGGTACCATAGTCCAAGCTCCTTAGTGCCATTGAGATATCGAAAGATCTTCTTCACAGCCACGAGGTGAGATTCTTTAGGATCAGCTTGAAACCTAGCACACATGCAAACACTAAACATGATGTCAGGTCTACTAGCCGTGATATATAATAAATATCTAATCATTCCTCGATACTCCTTTTGATTGACACTTTTCCAAGTCTTGTCTTGATCTAGAGATAATGTTGAGCTCATGGGAGTCTTGGCTGCTTTGGATTGATCCATTTTGAACTTCTTCAAGAGATCCTTAGTGTATTTGCTTTGATTGACAAAGATCCCTTTCTTGGATTGATGAACTTGTAATCCCAAAAAGAAGTTGAGTTCACCAATCAAGCTCATCTCAAATTCACTGCACATAATGTCAGAAAATTCCTTGCACAAATATGTGTTAGTAGCACCAAATAATATATCATCAACATAAATTTGAATAACCAAAATGTCCTTTCCTTTGGTTTTGATAAAAAGAGTCTTGTCGATCAACCCCCTTTTAAAATCATTTTCTAAAAGATATTTTGACAAGCGCTCATACCAAGCTCTTGGGGCTTGTTTCAAACCATAAAGCGCTTTGTCATGTTTATAAACATGATTGGGAAATTCCAAACTTTCAAATCCTGGGGGTTGAGCCACATATACTTCTTCCTCTAAGAAACCATTAAGAAAAGCACACTTGACATCCATTTGATATAACTTTATGCTCATAAAAGATGCAAATGCTAATAAAATGTGAATAGCTTCAAGCCTGGCTACGGGAGCAAAGGTCTCCTCGTGGTCAATACCTTTGAAGTCCATCTCAGGTAGCCCTCTTACAAGCCCTTTGGACACAAGCTTCTGTAGTGTATGTGGACTCACATGACCAAGTTTCATGTGCCAGAGCTTTGGATCGTCCGTCAAAGCCTTTAGACAGGTTAAGCTTCCTTGTGCCACTTGATCAGCATTTACAGCGTATATATTATTGTAACGATATGCAGTCAATATAACTTCACATGTATCTTCTCTGCACACTAGACATCTTTTCTTGTTAAATCTGACATAGTTGTCACTATCACATAGTTGAGAGACACTAAGCAAATTATACTTTAAACCATTAACAAGATAGACATTTTTAATACTATGGCTGGAATCACTTCCAACACTACCAATACCGACGAAGTCACATTTTCCTTTGTCACCAAGAGTGATTGTTCCCGTGGATTGCTCCTTTAGATCATGAAAGAGAGAACTCTTTCCACTCATATGCCTCGAGCACCCACTATCAATGATCAATTTATGTTCATTCACCTTGGTGGTCTCCTGCAAGACAAACATCAACCTTTGTGGCTAGACCAATAAGCAAATTTGGATCAATTGTTGGGGTAAACCATGTTTGGTAAAATAGTGCCTTTTGGAACCCAAACTTGTGTTATCCGTTCTTTTCTCAAATGAACAGGAAATGTATTGCGAATAATATATGGATCCTTTCTTCTATAAGGGCAGGTCTCTTTTACATGTCCCTTTCTAGCACAGTGGTGACATATAAGAGAGGTTCTGCTTCCTTTTGCCTTTACAAAAGTGGTAATGTGTTGCTTCTTTAAAAATCTTGGATTGTAACCAATACCACTTTTGTTTAGAGAACTTTGTTGCTCACCCAACATCCTATCAAGATTGCCTTTGGATTTGGTAAAACTTATGAGGGCTGTCTGTTGGTATTGAATCTTATTATTCAGGGAGATCTTCTCGTTCTCTAAGTCATGATGTTCATTTCTTAGAGAGGAGAGATCTTGCTTGAGTTCAGATTTCTCTGAGTCAAGCATCTTGACTTTAATGTCAAGACCTGAATAAGAAGCTTCAAGACTTTTAACCCTCATAGACAGATCCTCAATAGTTCTTTCCTGGTCCACAGTTCTCTTAATAAGAATGTTAGTTTGGGCAATAAGTTTCTCTTCATTGGCAATCATATTGGAAAGGAATTCCGATAATACCTCTTTTGGACTCGCCATAAGTTCTCTTATAGTAGCTTCAAGCTTTTCATCGTGGGATTCATCTTCTGAGGCCATAAGACAAATATTGGCCTTCTCATCATCGGAGTCAGATTCAGAATCGCTCCAAGTTGCCACCATGGCTTTCTTCTTCCATTTGTCACCCTTCTTGGACTGGCTCTTTGTCTTTTGAGGGCAGTCCTTCACAAAATGATCTGTTTTACCACATTCAAAACAAGACAACGGTTTAGTCTTCTTTTCATACTTGTTGTATTGAGACTTACCTCAAAATTTTGAAGACTCTGATCCAACCTTGTTGTTGAATTGCTTTTTCATTTTGAGAATTCGAGCAAGGCCTCTTGTCATAAGAGCAAAAGGATCATCCTCATCGTCATCATCATCTTCGGAATCAGATCCATCTTTAGGCTCATCCTTCTTAGACTTGAGTGCCAAGTTCTTAGTGCTAGTTGGAAGTTCTCCATCGTCTTCATTAAGGATCATCTCATGCGTGATCAGCTTCCCAAGCAGGTCATCAAGGGGTAGAGTGGTGAGGTCCTGTGCTTCCTCTATAGCTGTTACTTTTGGACCCCATTTCTGTTTTGGGAGGCACCTTAGTATCTTCCTCACTTTCTCAGCGTTGGTAAAGCTTTTGCCGAGAGAGTCAAGGTTGTTGGTGATTTCTGTGAATCGTGTGAACATGGCCTTGATTGACTCATCGGACTTCATTTTGAAGAGTTCATACTTTCGAAGGAAGATGCTGATCTTGGTGTCTTTCACTTGCCTCGTTCCTTCATAGGTGACGACCAGTTTATCCCAAATCTCTTTAGCTGACCTACAAGACGAAATACAGTTAAACTCATCAGTGCTAAGACCATAATAAAGTAAGTTAATAGCCCTGTAGTTTTTGGAGACGATTTCAAGATCCGCTTGGATGTATTCAGACTCCTTCTTTGCGACTTTGGTTCCATTTGGTCCGTCTTTCTCTGGAATCTTCGGACCATTCTCTATAATGTTCCAAAGCTCCAGATCTTGATCTATAATGAACATTTTCATCAAGGATCTCCAGTGGACAAAGTTGTTTCCTACAAAGAGTGGTGGTCTGCTCGTGGACCTTCCCTGTGCAAATCCTCCGCTTGCTTCACCAGACATGATCGAAAACTCACAAGATTGTTAGATAAAAAACAGTGAGTAAAGCTCTGATACCAGTTCAAGGTTCGATAATATAAAACAAGGTAATATAGAAATACTCTAGAAGGGGGGTTGAATAGAGTATGCCCGTTTTTCGCAGAAAGTCTCAAGACTTTTGGAGCTCGTATAAAACCCTTTGAGATTAAACCTGAATCACAAAGTTAGACAATCGAACCAAGTGAGAAAATAAGGTAAAGCAATAGATAAAGGACACAAGTAATTGTTTACGAGGTTCGGCACGAACTTGACCTACGTCCCCGCCTAGGGTTCTTCCACAACCCTAGGATTCAAAAAGCTTTATTGATTCGCAAAGCTTAGGATCCTAATAGCTCACCGAGAAGCCTCTCTCCTATACAATTGCAATCTAGTCAACTCACGTTCCCTTGGAGTCCTAGACCAATCTAGAAGAGCCCCACCTCTCTCAGCTATCTAGTACAATCCTCTTACTCTTACAAATCAATAGCCTAGTGCTTACTTCCCGAGTTACAAACTCTCGAGTAACACTATAAATGAATTATCCTATAAGCTCACAGTGTACACTTGGAAGACAGATCTCGCTTGAATGAATGAAAGCTTGTGTTCAACCGGTGTGTTCTGTCTTCTTCTTCCTTTCCTTTATAGAAGCAACATGGCACATAAGGATCTTCAACAACGGATCTTCAACAATGGCTAGTTCGGATCATGGCGCGCCCAAGGATCTTCTATTTTTGGACACTTCGAAGATATGATCTCTCTAATTTGGATCTCCTCAATATGCATCATAAGGAAAGAAGTAATTCGAATAATACTTCCTGAAAGGTTAGTTAGGCATATAATATAATGAAAGTATATAATATTAAATAATATTCGGACATAATAATATATAGAACATGTTTTGTATTTCATCAACTGTTAAAGCTCCAAGACCTTTGACACAGACATCCTGTCAAGGCCTTTGAAACTTTATTCCGGTTTTCATCAAGGGAGGGAGTTATCACCTTACTTATCCGCTATACTATTTTACTAGTTGGTTTATTATGTTGGGTTATTATTTTTGGCGAGGTGAATCACACGACATTTCATCCCCCCAAGGTATATGTCAAACTCTTTGTCCAACAAGTTATATTTGTTGCAAAGGTTATCAAGATGTAGGATGATGAAGGGTACAAGATCGATGAGGTATGCCACCAGGAGAAAGTTCAAGGAGTGCCCTACTTGGACTTAATCAATATCACTTGAGTATATTCAAGTGAGGTGCCCTAGGGAGCGAAGCAAGAGAGGACTTGGAGCAGACAAGGTCCCGGGGTTGTCTTTGTTCGTTGTTATAGATATATTATTTGTCTAGGTGAAGATTATTGTAGGAGACAATTAATCATCATATGTAGACAAATAAATTGGATTGGGGCCCAAGTCAATTTATCTAAAGTAAGTTTTATTATGTATATATTGTTTTATACAAAGGTGGTTTATTATAGATGGTTTTATCTATAATAAGATAAGATATATTTTATCTATATCTAGGTTTATCTATAGGAGGTTCTACTTATAAGAATTTCTCTATTATAAATAGAAAATTGTAAATGAGCTTTTAAATTCAAATTTTAAATATATTTATAATTAAATTTGAGTTTAAAAATATTAAAATATAATATATTTAATAAATAAAACCTACTAAATTTGGCCTCGCATCCCGTCCTGATTCCGGTGGAATTTTGAAAAAAATTCAATCTCGTCCCGCAAAAAATATGAGAGATGGGACGCAGGACAAAAAGTTCTCGTCCCACCAATCCCGTCTCGTCCCACATATATATAAAACTATATATATATATATATATATATATATATATATATAATATTAAAACTAAATATGTATAACGTCGGTTTTAATTAGTTTCACCCATTGTATGTATATGTGTGTATATATGTTGTAATTATGAATAAAACCTACTAAATTTGGCCTCGCATCACTCTGATTTTGGCCTCAAAAGAGCTTTATTCAAGGGATATGAATGAAGTTTAGTTTCAACTGTCTTGGATCCTTCCGAATTAGAGTAGATGAAGTAGATTAATGGAAGATTTTGGAACTTTTTTTACGACGGACGAGTCCCATCCCGGCCCAATTCCATTCCGTCTTGCAAGGGATAAGAAATAAGACTCGGTGGGATTCAAAAAAAATATTTCCTCGGGATTACCCCAATCCCGTCATGTCCCGTCCCGTGCCATGTCCACCGCTAATGACAACTTAAGAAAAATAGATAAAGGGTGGTGATGGTAAATAAAAAAATCATTTAAAGGATGATTTTCTGTAATTTTAAATTTAAGGGATGGTTAAGTGAAAACCATCTATTTAAGGGGTGGTTTTCTGTAAATTTCTAAGGTTCGAGAAAAAAAAAAAGAGCAAAATTTGATGACGTGAATTTGCAACGGCACAATTTGAGCAACCCATTCCTTGATTACCATCTTCAAAACTCTCCCCTCTCCGCGCTCCTCTTTGCCCTTCTAGCCGTTACACTACAACTCTCTCAACCTCCCTCCAAACCTACTCTTACAATGGCAATGCTAACTCTAACACCTCCCAAATTCACGGCTTCCGAAGAGAATCGCGATCCACTCTCTCTTGATTCCCATCTTCAATCGCTCATTACCGATGAACCCCTGAAATCCTCTGAATCACTAGCCGCGGAGACGCTGCCGCCTGCTGTAAACTCCTCCGGCCTTTGTTGCTCATTGAAGCGTAAGAGACCACCGCCCACGATCCAAATCCCTTCTGTTCTTCGTGAAATTAAGGTCGATACACACCTCAAATCAGCCAAAGATTGCAGCTTTGTTTCCTTTGGGGATGTCGGGGTCGGGGTCTCGTCTGTCAAGGGCAAGAAGAAGTTTATGGAGGACGCTCACAAGGTCGTCCTTTGCTTGGATGGAAACCCCACTAAGGTAGCTTTTTTACTCTACTTTCTGGCTCTGTTGCCCTTGATAGGCTATTGTGTAACCGCAATGTAAGGCACAGTTTGCAAAAATAGATCCGATATTAATGTCCTTAACAAAATTAAACATTTTCCAAAAGTAACAGGGATTTTAATATGCAGGGATTTTTTGGTGTTTATGATGGACATGGAGGGAGAAAAGCAGTTGAGTTTGTAGCCAAGAATCTGCACACTAATATGCTTGAGATTCTGGGTACTTGCTCGGAGAAGGCCTCTAAGATTGAAGCTGTTAAAGCTGGGTACCTGAAAACTGATAAAGACTTTCTAGAGCTTGTAAGTTATAACTTTCTGTTGTAATTTCTTGTGTTATTATTGCTGCTAAGCCACAAATGGGATGATAAAATGAGTTGTTGGAAGTTGGGATTAAAAAATTGAGTTAGCATTAGCTGGGTATTGAATGAGCCTGATTTCTTTGGTTGGAAGTTGGGATTGTTCAGTGCTAACCTATATAAGTTGGTGGGCTACCATTAAGTCATTGCCTAGTTAGATCCTATAGTGCGTTGTGCTGCACTTGATATGCCCCTCTCCCTAAGCCCCATTAGACCTCCATATCACTGATTAGAATAGATTAGTATTCAGAGTTCACACTTATGATGTACTGTGTGCTTAATGCTTTTGATTTAGGAAGTAGGCAGTGGTGCCTGTTGTGTGACAGCATTGATAGAGGGGAATGAGATTATTATCTCCAACTTAGGAGATTGCAGGGCTGTGCTTTGCAGAGGTGGGATGGCTGAGACTCTCACAAAGGATCACACCGCAGAAAGGGCGGATGAACGGAAAAGAATAGAGGACAAGGTGTGTTTTTGTAGAGTTTACAATGTCAATGTGGTTTATAGCGTTGTGTAGAGAGCTGCCCAATGATTTCTGAATATTATGATACTTGTGGAAATAGGGAGGATATGTTGAGATCCACCGAGGAGGTTGGAGAGTTCATGGCGTGCTTTCGGTTTCTAGAAGCATAGGTGATGCTCATCTTAAGAGCTGGGTAGTGGCAGAGCCAGACACGAAGATCTTCAGTCTTACTCCTGATATGGAGTTTATTGTATTGGCTTCCGATGGACTATGGGGAAAGGTAAAAGCGATGTGTAGACCTATTTCAGTTCGTTTGTTCTTTCGGTGTGCTTTCCATCAGGTATTACTAGACAACTAGATGTTTTAGGTTTCAACATATATGCCTCTTATCGACAGGTTGGGAACCAAGAAGCTGTGGATGCAGTTCTAAGATCAGCCTTGACAGGAAGGAAGACTTGTATGCCTGCTGAGGAGCTCTCCAAAGAGAATACTGATGAATTTGTGTGCATTAACTCAAGTTCTTCACCCAAGGTAAAGAGGGTCTCGATGGTTAAGCATCAGAAAATGACTAGTTTGTCACCAAGCCATCATCCTAAGAAGACAGCCAGTGGTAACTTAAAAGCAGCAGACAGGTATGACCCTGATGCTGAAAACGAGAGCCCTCCATCAAAGATGAGAAGAACTTCCTTGTTCCAGCGAAGCGTCAAAGCACACCCACCAAGTGAAGACAGCAAGCAATCCACATCCAAGGGCCTGATAACAGCCTGCCAGGAGCTTGTAAATCTTGCTTTAACAAGGGGCAGTTTGGATGATATAACTGTTATGGTAATTGATTTGAACCATTTCAGAGTCAATCAGTGCCTGAAATAGTAGCTTTCATGTGTCTCTTGTATAGATTCATTGACAGAAATTGGGATTCACATTCAGTCCTTTCACTTACAACAACAGTACAAAATTTTCACTTCCAGATTTTTCAAGTGTGGCTTGATTAGAATGAATTTCATCATCAGATTGTGATGTAAGGTTTTGCCTTTGAGCATCAATAGCATCTATTCATTGCTGTTAGAGTAAACAACTATCTTGGGATATCAAAATTGGAAACACAATTCACAGTGTATCGCCTCCCTCAAAATGAACCAATTAATTAATCTTTGCAGGATCTATCTTCGTTTATCTAAACATTTCCATATTCAATTATTATATTTGGGTTTCCTACCCCACCACACATGTGATCATGCCTGAAAGCTCCCAGCTTAAGATAGATATATGGATGGATCTATTATGGGTAAAACTAATATGTGATTTCATTATATTATTGCATTTTGGGGATGAGAGATAGGAATGTTACCTTGACTAATTCCAACATTGCAAGAGCCAAAGCCACCTGAAAGTAAGAGGAGGAATAGAAGGCAGGTCTGTGAGGATCTCCGATCCAATCCAAAGAGCGGAAAATGGAAGAGAAAAGCAACAAGTTGGGCATGGGAAGAGAGTAAGGACATTTCGTAGATGTCGCTTCTCATGTGATGATGGGGCCTGGGGCCAAGCAGTCCTTCCTTAGGCGGTATCCAAGACAGCTCATGGGTAAGATTATCGGTTGTGTAACAAAATCTCCATCATTGGAGCATTGATATCATTCAGTCCTTTGAATTATTATAATTACGCGATCAAATTCCGTTTTGATCATATTTGTGTGAGTATGATGCAAGACACAGTAGCATTCCCGGCTTGCTTTTCCTCTGTCGATGAGCCAGACTCTCCCCTTGCCCGGTCACAGCCACAGAGCTTGATTATGTCAGTCTACAAGATGAACATTGCAAGCAAGTCTCGGCTTGTGACCATCACATGGTGCAAGAACCTGTTGCTCCATGGCCTATCCATCTGCGTTGATGGTCCCAGCGGAGATCACCACTACCGCTGCAAGGTTGAGCTGAAACCGTGGTACTTCTGGAGGAAGCAAGGCTCAAAGCACTTTGTCGTGGATGGTAAGACTGTCGACGTGGTGTGGGACCTCAAGGCGGCCAAGTTCAATGGTGAAGTGGAGCCACAATCTGACTACTATGTTGCCATAGTCTCTGAAGAAGAGGTTGTGCTAGTGGTTGGTGATCTGAAGAAAGACGCTTTCCGGAAAACAGGTTGCAGGCCAGCACTCATGGATCCAGTTCTGGTTTCACGGAAGGAACATGTTTTCGGGAAGAAGAAGTTTACAACAAAGGTGAAGTTCCATGAAAGGGAGAGGTCCCATGAGATCTCAGTCGAGTGTAACAGCAATGGAAGCATTGGAAGTGGCAATAACAAGAGCGATTTGGATGGTTTCAGCTCGGAGATGGAGATAAAAATAGACGGACAGGTAGCAACTCGTGTGAAGCACCTTCAGTGGAAGTTCAGAGGTAACCAGCTGATTGATGCTAACAAAATCAAAGTGGAAGTGTGCTGGGATGTTCATGACTGGCTTTTCGGGTCTGGCCCTAGACACGCTGTCTTCTTGTTCAAGCCGGTGCTAGCACTATCCTCTCAACAGTCCTCCACATCTTCGCCATTGTTGTTGGCATCAGAAGCAGACACTTGTTCTACCTCATTGGCGAGGTTTGAACCTAGTGGCCCAGTTGAGCTGTCTGAGTTCTGCTTGTTTCTTTACGCTTGGAAAGTCGAATGAGTTGATAAAAGATTCTTAAACTGTCACACAAACAACACAAGTCAAGTCAGCAATTCATCATTGCTTAATCATCAGCGACGGAGTGCATTTGAATTCCATAAGAGCACAGTCTCTTAAGTGCTCGCTTACTTCAACTGTGTGGATTGAGAATAAGTGGAGACAGCAAACAATGGGGCTGGGCCAAACACAGTTAATGTCCCTAGATAGAGGGAGGGGATGAAAAAAAGCTCAACATAACACTTATATATATGTATGTTTGTTGTCTTCATTCACTTCCCATTTCTTCTCCTTTGTTTTCTGGTATCTTGACCTTTCTCATTTGATCTGTTACGATGATCCGAAAGAAAACAAACATTTGTACTTTCTGCCCAGCGGCATCTGCCCTCGAGGCAGGCTTCCTGGTTCGTTTTGAATGTCATTGGAAAGCTATTTGCTGCTTATATATAATATATGGTTCGATCCATAAGAGAATGGTCTCCCACATTAGCTGATTTAGTGTTTATGGTAGAAGGTGAATCCAGACCTTATAATCAGATAAAGGCAAAGTGGAAAGGCCAGAAGAAGCATGAGGCATGGAAAAAGGAAAACACGAAAACATGGCCATGTGATGGGAGATGGAAAGTAGAAAACTTGGTTGATTTTAAGCAAAGATGGACCCAAGATTGATTGAGAAGAGCAACACGTACATGTGGTCAACCGAACGAGGACCCCAACAAGGTTGCCCCTCCAAAGAACCATGAAATAAAGCTAACAAGCTTTTTCCAATCATAAAAAGGTTAAAAAAGCAAAAAATAGCAAGGAAAGTGAAACAGAAAACGTAGAGTAACAAGGAGGAGGAAGAGGTGAGAGCATGAATGGCCCATCGCCCTCTGACTGACAAGCCTTATTCAAACCAACTGGTGGGTGTGGGTCTGAGAAGGATGGAGCCATTCACAATCTGATCAAATACCCCCCACTTGTTAGCTACTTCTCCTTCCTTTGGATGCCTTCTGGCTACCGCATCTCGTGCCGCTGTTTGAAGTTGTGTTCCCCTGAGGGTCCAGGGCCATTCAAACTCATCCAAGTGGGTCTCGGCAATGGAGAACCGTTCCACAGAATAAGGGAGACAACTTAGTGGGCCAGAGTGGTCAGTGTTGTGGATCTAGAATGACCTCCCTCCTTTAGCATATACGGAGACTACATCATTTATGTGTTGCATAACATCGGCTAAGATATTACACATACAAAGATATAAACCATACTGAGAAATGGCACAAGCATGAATTTTCGCAAATTCCATACCATACCCAACCTACACAACCTACCTTGCTATCGATATATATATATATACACACTTGATCATCTAACTAATTAGCAAATGCTAATTAGCCAAAGTCGGCCATTCCACTTGAGTCGGCCATTCCGCTATCATATTTTCAATTGGAATTGACGTCATTCCACTGGAGTCGGAAGTCAACCGCGGCACTAGCATTTATTTGGACTTGATCAGCGCAATACGAATTCAATTAGGATCCAATTCACGTGAGCTTCCACCGGTCGAGTACGTATGGCCGTCTACGATCACCAACAACCTCTCGTCCGGATTATCGCCCATCCAAGTCATTTATAGAGGGGTATTCTTGAAGGAATTGGTGTCCTTTAATTGATGTGTGAAATACTAATGATATAATAGGATTAAAATGGAGATTTATAATCTGAATAATTTAGGTAATTATAGTGCTTTGCTAGAAGCCAACTATAATTTATAGATTAAATTATATTTAATCTATTGCTATTTTATTCAGGTCCTATAAGGTCACACACAAAGAGTATTAGGAATTGGATAATTGATTAATAATAATAATAAGTTATTATTGTTGATATAGTTTGTGGATAGAAGATAAAAGATAAAGGTGACTTATTAGGAATAAGTTGACCTAGTTTCTACAATATATAAGGAGACTTATTGAGAATAAGTCTTAACTTGATTTTGGATTATACGTGTCTCCAAAATCTCCTCCCACCACAAATCGCTAGCCTCCCTAACCCGTAGGGTGTGAGTTGCAATCCTTCGATCATTCGTTCTAGCAAACGGAGACAAGGAGATCCAATCCCGTACTCGTGTGGACCAAGTAGAGGAGTCGCGCTTGAGGCTCTTTTCTCCAAAGGTGATTTCGAATCAAGGTTCCGCACAAGAAAGGTACGACTTTTCCCCTCTATATTGTTCATATCAATTCATGCATGAGATCCCGAATTAGATGTTAGAAAATAGTTTTCGACCCTTCCGTTGCGCATCTAATTTTCCTATAGTGGTATCAGAGCAGGTTGCATAAATTGATATGATCGATTGATTTTCTTGTTAGTTTTAATTCAGTTTAGTAATATATTTGATATATGGAATAATTTGTATAATTAAAATTAGGATTTTAATTGATTGGATAAATAAAACTTGATAGGTAAAAGTAGTTTAGTATCGGAATTAGAATTCCAAGCCGCAACCTTGGTCTTGAGACCAAACGATTCATGATGAAAGATCTTCATACGATTCATGATGAAAGATCTATCGATCAGACTGGGATCACGTGATTGGAGTGGTGAACGGCACACGGTGTCAATGCTATAATTTTTATATATGATATATGATATTACGTGGACTGTTGTTCGTGCAATTGATCGCTATAATTTCTTATATATGATATATGATATTACGTGGACTGTTGTTTGTGTGAATTTGATTAATTAGTTTGTCAAATTTTTAAGTTTCATGAAAACTTACCATCTTAATCCTACAATTGTCAAAAGATTTTGTAATTGTTACAAAAATTTGAGTGGGAGTGGATGGAGCGGCTATTAGGGTTAAGAAAGATATATTAGGGTTTTAGTGTAAGATCCTAAATTACCTTAATTAGATATGATGGATATCTTTAACTCTAACAAAATATTTTATCCAATTATACAAGGTAAGAGTTACCATAAAATTTATTCCATATATGTGATTGCTAATTTTGAATTAAATATCAAGAATATTAAATTAATTATTTTATTAGATAATTTAATTGATTTGAGTTAAATAGTTTAATAATATGATTAATATTCTATTTTTATTTATATTAATTTGATTAATATTTTGATAGTATATTAATTGTGATTAATATTTATTTAATATTTGATATTATTGCATGCGGTGACTAGTATGGCCCAAGTAGCATTTAAATACGATCTGCGTATCGTTATGTATTTTTGTACACGATCTGCGTATCGTTATGTATTTTTGTAATTTAATTTTTGAAAGTAAATTTATTTATACATTGTACAAAAGAAGATGTTACAAGATTCAAGGATGGAGATCCAAAAGGCGATTCTAGGATGGAGATCCAAAAGGAGAATCAAGGATGAGGATCCAAGAAGCTAGAAGAACCTTCAAGATTTATCTTTTTGGTTTTCTTTTCATTAGGGGCCATACTAGGATCACAATTTATTTTTATGCATGTGTTTGGTTTATGCTTGCATGTTTGATTATGTTGTTTGTTCACTTGATAATTAGACTTGCATGACAAACCTAGTTCCCTTCAAAGAAAAATTGAGAGTATGCCTTTCCAATTCATAACCTATGAGGCCCTTGGAATTTGATGGATAGGTTTTGCCAAAGCAAGGTGTCCATGCTTTGACCTTGGGATAGTACGGGTAAATCTATATAAGGGATTTATAGCCTTGAATTGGTTCTACTCAACAAAAGACCAAAAGACAAAGTTTTGGATTTTGAGGCATGGGATAGATTTACATAAGATGTGATCTATCAACCAAGAGTTATAAATGT
Organism: Persicaria tinctoria; assembly: GCA_037127255.1. NCBI lineage: Eukaryota > Viridiplantae > Streptophyta > Magnoliopsida > Caryophyllales > Polygonaceae > Persicaria > Persicaria tinctoria. Next base: position 20,316,838 of record JBANSL010000004.1, on the reverse strand, counting down.
TATAACTAGTAAAAGTTACTTACCTTGTCACATAAGAGTTAGGGTAGTGCCAAAGCACGCTAATGTCTTATCTGTAATAGGATCTTGGAATCATTTTATTCAAAGGGAAATTTATTTTATGGATAAAATGGCATTAGCTTATTTACATTTAAAGCATGTTTAAATTTTAAGCTTTTTGCATGACAAACATGATTCATATTTTGCATGTTCTATGTTGTAGATATCATGAACAGAAACGATAACCCAACCATCATCAATTTGCGTTCAATTCTTGAGAAGAATAAGTTGAACGGCAATAATTTCCTCGATTGGGAAAGAAATCTGAGAATTGTTCTCAGGTCTGAAGGAAAAGAGAGTGTACTTGACACCCCAATCCCAAAATTGACTGATGCCTCTACTCAAGCTGAGAAGGATCAGGAAAAACAAATCAGAGATAAGTCAGTGATTGTCACATGTCTTATGCTGGCTTCTATGGAGTCGAGCCTTCAAAAGAGGTTCGAAAAGATGGATGCTTGCACCATCATTCGCACCTTGAAAGTTATGTTTCAGGAACAAGCGAGGATGGAGAGGTATGAGACTCATAAGGCAATACTTGATTGCAAACTTGAGAAAGGCAAGCCAGTTGGTCCTCATGTCTTTGAAATGATTGGTCATTTTGAAAACATGGAGAGACTTGGCCACCCCTATAGCCAAGAGTTGGCTACAGACATCATACTTCATTCTCTGCACGATGGATTTGCTCAGTTCAAGCTAAACTTCAATATGAACGGAGCTGTAAAAACGCTTGAAGAGTTGCATGGGATGCTTAAGACCGCTGAGCAAAATCTAACTATGGGCAACAAGAAGGAGATCTTGATGGTCCAAAAGGGAAAAGGGTTCAAGAAAGGGGCATCTGGGCAACAAAAGAATGCAAAAGGGAAGGGTAAACCAGTTACCCAACCCAAGAACACTTCTGAGAAAGCTAAAGTAGCTGCTGACCATGATTGTTTCTACTGCCATACCAAGGGTCACTGGAAGAGAAATTGCCCAAAGTATCTGGAGGATAAGAAAAATGGAACTGTGAGTTCCAATTCAGGTACGCATGTTATAGAAGTCCTATCGGCTAATGCTTCTAGCTGGGTATTCGACTCAGGCTGTGCAGGTTCTCACATTATTACGAATGTGCAGGGGCTAAAAAGGCGTAGAAGCTTGGCCAAGGGAGAGGTAGATCTTCGAACTGGAACTGGAGCAAAGGCTGCTGCACTTGCTGTTGGAGATTATAGTCTACCTTTACCTTCTGGTTTAGTTTTAGAACTTAATAATTGTTATTTTGTTCCGTCAATTACTAGAAACCTTATTGCGGCTTCTGTTTTGGATTTAGAAGGCTACAATTATTCTTGCAAAGATCAACGCTTGTCTATTTTCAAAGATAACATTTTTTATGCCGATTTTGTGTTGAGTAATGGACTCTACATTTTGGATCAAACATCCGGCATTTATAACGTAAGTACCAAAAGGCAAAAATCAGACGCAGGTGATAACACCTACCTATGGCATTGTCGATTGTGTCACATAGGCTTAAATCGCATGAAGAAGCTCCATAAAGATGGACTTTTGACATCAATTGATTGTGAATCATTTGACACATGTGAGTCATGTCTAATGGGAAAAATGACAAGGTCACCTTTTACTGGGGTAAGTGAAAGGGCAACTGAGCTCTTGGCACTAATACATACTGATGTATGTGGACCTATGAGTACAGAAGCTAGAGGTGGGTATAGATACTTCATAACTTTTACTGATGACTTGAGTAGATATGGCTATATCTACTTAATGAAGCACAAGTATGAATCATTTGAAAAGTTCAAAGAATTTCAGAATGAAGTTGAAAACCAGCTTGACAAGAAAATTAAGGCACTCCGATCTGATCGTGGTGGTGAATATTTGAGTCAAGAGTTTGATCATCATTTGAAAAGTTGTGGGATACTATCACAACGAACTCCACCCGGAACACCCCAAATGAACGGTGTATCTGAAAGGAGAAATAGGACCCTGTTGGACATGGTTCGATCAATGATGAGTTTTGCTAATCTTCCAATATCTTTCTGGGGGTATGCTCTCACAACCGCAATGTTCACACTAAACAGGACTCCATCTAAGGCTGTAGAAAAGACACCATATGAGTTATGGACTGGAAGAGTTCCAAGTTTGTCTTTTCTCAAGGTTTGGGGATGCGAAGCATACGTAAAATGTTTACTAGCAGATAAGCTCGCACCCAAATCAGATAAGTGCTTCTTTGTAGGGTACCCTAAGGAAACTAAAGGGTACTACTTCTACAATCCCACCGAGCACAAAGTGTTTGTTGCCAGGGATAGTGTCTTTTTGGAAAAAGAGTTTGTTTCCAAAAAGTCAAGTGGGAGAAATGTTGATCTCGAAGAGGTTCGAGAGAAGCAACAAACCGAGCAGCAAGAAGACATGGATCACTCCATGACTGAGGCTGTGAGCTTTGAGGACCTAATTCCAGAAGAAGATGGAACTCAAACTCATACAATGGAGGAGGTGGAATTGGAGGTGCAAGACCCCATTCCCAATAACCCACAAAATGTTGTGGTGGAACCTCTAGTTGCTCAACCCACACGTAGATCAGAAAGGGCAAGATCGCTACCAAATAGATTTGCTGAATTCATATTGAATACAAGTCTAGACATTTTGTTGTTAGAAAGCGATGAACCCACTACATATAAGCAAGCTTTGCTGAGTCCAGACTCCAAGAAGTGGCATGATGCCATGGTATCCGAAATGGATTCTATGTCTGAGAATCAAGTATGGGACTTGATAGATCCACCAGATGGGATAGTACCCATTGGGTGCAAATGGGTTTACAAACTCAAAACAGACAAGAATGGAAAGGTAAATCTATTCAAAGCAAGACTGGTTGCGAAAGGGTTTAAACAGATTCATGGTATTGACTATGATGAAACATTCTCACCAGTCGTTATGATTAGATCCATCCGGATACTCCTAGCAATTGCAGCTCATTATGATTATGAGATCTGTCAAATGGATGTCAAGACCGCATTTCTAAATGGATACTTAGAAGAGGATGTGTACATGACACAGCCTGAAGGTTTTGAGGATCCACAAAATCCTAGGAAGGTATGCAAACTTAAGAAATCCATTTATGGACTTAAGCAAGCATCAAGGAGTTGGAACCTTCGATTTGATGAAGTGATCAAACAGTTTGAATTCATCAGATGTGAAGAAGAACCTTGTGTTTACAAAAAGTTTAGTGGGAGCAAAGTTGTATTCTTGGTTTTGTATGTGGATGACATACTACTCATTGGGAATGACATTCAAATGCTTGAGTCTGTAAAAGACTGGCTCAAGAAGCATTTCTCAATGAAAGACCTTGGAGAGGCAGAGTACATTTTAGGCATCAAGATCTATAGGGATAGATCCAAGAGACTCATTGGACTAAGTCAGGGAACTTATATAGATAAGGTTCTAGACAGGTTCAAAATGAAAGATTCCAAAAAGGGATTTTTGCCCATGCAACATGGTCTATATCTAAGCAAGAAGCAGTGTCCAGTAACACCTGCTGAGCTGGATAGAATGAGTCGGATCCCTTATGCATCAGCAATAGGATCCATTATGTATGCCATGATATGTACTCGCCCAGACGTTGCATTCGCCTTAAGTGTGTGCAGCAGATACCAATCGAGTCCAGGTGAAGCACACTGGAGTGCAGCTAAGAACATCCTCAAGTACTTGAGAAGAACTAAGGATGATTTCTTGGTGTATGGTGGTCATGATGAGTTGATCGTTCAAGGATACACTGATGCCAGCTTCCAGACAGATAGAGACGACTTCCGATCCCAATCCAGATACGTTTTTATTCTTAATGGAGGAGCTGTGAGCTGGAAGAGCTCAAAGCAAGACACAGTAGCTGATTCTACAACAGAGGCTGAGTACATCGATGCAGTGGATGCTGCTAAGGAAGCTATCTGGATAAGGAAGTTTTTAGCCGAGCTTGGTGTGGTTCCCAAAGGGGTTGAAGCCATTGACATTTATTGTGACAACAATGGTGCCATTGCTCAATCCAAAGAACCAAGCTCCAATTCCAAATCCAGGCACGTGCTCAGGAAGTATCACGTCATACGAGACTATGTCCAAAGAGGTGACGTGAGACTATGCAAGATACACACGGATAACAACATAGCAGATCCGTTGACTAAACCTCTTCCCAAGCCCAAGCATGATAGTCACACTAGAGCTAAGGGACTCAAGTCCATTGGTGAATGGATTTGATTTATATGTTTAACGCATTAGATATTGATCAAGATTGTTGAAACATATTTTCATCATGTTTGTTTGAAATAAAATTTCACTATTATTCAATTATGGTTTAGAATTGAATAAAATGTCCTAATAATTTGTGATTATCAAATAGGATCGCTGCGAAAGTCGTGGTGGTTGAGACCCTATTAAGTGAACTGATATTATGAATTATGCTTTGCCATAGTCTTAATCATTAAATGGGACATAAATGATTTAATATAGACTATTATGCAAGTTGATTGATAGCGCCAAGTTTCACGGGCTATAGGGACATAGAGATGTCTAATCAATTGTATAGACAAGTATGGTGGATACTTGTTAGGCAGACCTGCCTTAAGATTTTTCAAATAAGTTGAAGAATTAAAGGTTAAAATATTATTAGTAGGTTCCTCAGACATGAGTGTGATATCCCTCTCACTTGATGATTGGCAGCCTTTGACACTGTCAACCGCTGATCCGTAAAAGGCAGTCATAAAGGCAGTGATTGGGGTTGCTAAAATTTAAGTGGGAGCTATAGTCACGCAAGATTGGAGAAGTCCTCCTATTCTGGATATTAGGATATCTGAGTAGGAATAATGTTCTGGCCACTCGAAGAGTAAGAACTGTAAAATGCATGGCCATGCTCAAATGGATTAATACGTATTCTTGAAGGAATTGGTGTCCTTTAATTGATGTGTGAAATACTAATGATATAATAGGATTAAAATGGAGATTTATAATCTGAATAATTTAGGTAATTATAGTGCTTTGCTAGAAGCCAACTATAATTTATAGATTAAATTATATTTAATCTATTGCTATTTTATTCAGGTCCTATAAGGTCACACACAAAGAGTATTAGGAATTGGATAATTGATTAATAATAATAATAAGTTATTATTGTTGATATAGTTTGTGGATAGAAGATAAAAGATAAAGGTGACTTATTAGGAATAAGTTGACCTAGTTTCTACAATATATAAGGAGACTTATTGAGAATAAGTCTTAACTTGATTTTGGATTATACGTGTCTCCAAAATCTCCTCCCACCACAAATCGCTAGCCTCCCTAACCCGTAGGGTGTGAGTTGCAATCCTTCGATCATTCGTTCTAGCAAACGGAGACAAGGAGATCCAATCCCGTACTCGTGTGGACCAAGTAGAGGAGTCGCGCTTGAGGCTCTTTTCTCCAAAGGTGATTTCGAATCAAGGTTCCGCACAAGAAAGGTACGACTTTTCCCCTCTATATTGTTCATATCAATTCATGCATGAGATCCCGAATTAGATGTTAGAAAATAGTTTTCGACCCTTCCGCTGCGCATCTAATTATCCTACAATTCTCCCATTGGAGCCCATCCCCAAGGCTACCCGACCTCTCCAAATGAGGCCACATCCGAGCCAACATGGACTCCTTGGGCCCTCTCCGCACCATCTGGATCAGACCTTAGCAGCGAGATCATTGTCATCGTCCCGACACATGCATCCAGCCATCATGACACCTACATGCGTGTCACCTGCCGATCCGAACGGGTACATGGATAGCGGAGCCACTGCACACATGTCGCACAACCCAGGTATAATTTATGTCCCTGCTTCTAAGAATCTTTCTACATCCATTATTGTCGGCAATGGTGAACGCATTCCTACCTTGTGTCTTGGGCAAACTACATTACCAACTCCTACCACCGACCTAATCCTTAACAACATCCTCGTCTCCCCTGCTTAATAAAGAACCTTGTATCCATTCGTCGCCTCACCACAGACAATAATATCTCCATTGAGTTTGACCGCTTTGAGTTTGTTGTCAAAGATTTCACAACTGGAGCCCCGCTCATTAGATGTAATAGCGCTGGAGACCTTTATCCTGTCACCAAAAACATACACCATGTCACCTCTCCTGCCGCAACTAGAGCTGGCAAGTCGGTCGTTCGGGTCGGGTTCGGGTCAGGCTTGCTCGGGTCGGGTCAATTCGGGTAAAATTTATGGTCGGGTATTAGTCGGGTCGGACATTAGTCGGGTTCGGGTCGGGTTCGGTCATAATGAATTTTAGATTGGTCGAGTTTCGGGTTAACTCGGGTCATGCCCATTCGGGTTCGGGTCAAAGCGGGTCGGTCTCGTTCGGGTTTCGGGTCAAGAGGCGGGTCGGTCATTTGAGTTTCGAATCAAAGTGGGTATAGTATAGCTGTGTAGTTGTACTTGACATTTTTGGTCGAATCATATTCGACCCGTTTGGAATTTGGATAATTAGGTTGATTTTGACTCGGTTGAATACTTAAATATGTAATTTACTTAAAATAAATTATTTTAACTCGGTTGAATACTTAAATATGTAATTTACTTAAAATAAATGATTTTGACTCGGTTGAATACTTGAATATGTAATTTTGACTTGGTTGAATACACTCATTGTTATTGACTCATCGGTTGTCGACCGATTTTCAAAAAAGTCATAATCGGAAATTCGATATTCGGCAACATCGTCCTTTTTTAAACATTTAAACCAATTGATCGGTGCTATAATTAAATCAAATTAATTGTACATTTAAGTTTTAACCTTATTTTAACTTGCAAGTTACAAATGGACTTATTTGTGGTTTGACTATATCATTGGCCCATATCATTTTCAATGCCCATTTCATTTTTAGCTTTTGGCTCATTAGTTTTTTTTCATTATTATTATTAGTTTTTAACAAATCTAGATATAAATAATTAATTCTATCAAAATATAATAATATAGATAAAAATAAAATAAAAACTACAAAATTATTGATTTGGATATAAATAATTCTTTCCGCAAAAAAATAGAATTATTATACTTATATTTATAAAAAGAATTATTCATACCCATAATTATGAAATTTAATAGAATTATTATACTTATATTTATAAAAAAGAAGTCCATTTATACAAACCGAAAACTACTAGAATTAATAGAGTTATTAACACTAATAGTCTAATATAATTTTTTAGGTGAAAAAACCCCTTAAGAGTTAGCTTTATGAAAAAAAATTAGGTGAACTTTTAGCATTTCTGACTCGTAATATGCATCGATATTTTGATTTGATGTATGGCGGTTGACTTACTTGACTCATTGACTTATCTGCTTATCTATTGATTTTACTTGACTTCTTATTCCTACGATAACAATTAACAAAAATAATTGGTGTTTATATGTTAAAGTATAATCATAAACTTGTGTTAAAAAAAATAACATTTAAGTATTAAAATGTTAATGTTAAATAACCATTTCAATTCGAGTCGGGTTGGGTCGGGTCGGGTTGAGAGTCGGGTCGGGTTCAAAGTCGGGTCGGGTTCAGAGTCGGGTTGGGTTTGGGCCGGGTCGGGTTTATCTGTGTTCGGGTCTGTTTCGGGTCGGGTCAGGTTTGGGTCGGGTTCGGTCTCGGGTTCGGGTTATGAATGACTCCAGATTTTCGGGTTCCGGTCGGATTCGGGTTCGGGTGAGTCGGGTCGGGTTTTCGGGTCGGGTCAGATTTTGCCAGCTCTAGCCGCAACCAATCTATCAGCAGTTGCTCGTTCTGCATCTCTTTGGCATGCCCGTCTTGGTCACCCAGGCTCTCCGGCTTTCGAGTCTCTCAGATCCAGGCTTATTTCCTGCAATAAAGCCCCTCCCTCCACTAGTTGCACAACGTGCCAGCTTGGCAAACACACTAGATTGCCTTTTGCCATGTCTTACACTCAGGTGCACGTGTTGTAAGGAGGAAATCGAAACTTGCAATTAAAATATAAAATGAATAAATCAAAGCAAACCAGATTCCGTCCCGTGCAAATAATTACAAGACTCCCTCCCGATGTAGCAGTGGGAAGTCAGGATCGATCCACGAGTAAGCGTGTCAGCGGATCCTAGGCAGCGAAGAAATCTCACGGCAGAAGTCGACCACAGTTGCTCGATCTCGACTAGGGTTAGTCGACAGAAGATCGGACAAGTCGAACAAGGCAGGCAGCAGGCTACGGCTTTGGTCGATATCGAGCAGAGGTTACTCGATATCGAGTTGAGCTTTCGTCGATCTCAGGTGCCTGCACACCAGAAGCTACAGCGATCTTCGTCGATCGAGTATCAGTACTCGATATCGACCAGATTTAGTCGATATCGAGGAAGAACAGAAAGTAACCGAAACAAAATAAAGAAAAATGCTTGTGGGATGCGAAATAAACTATGTATGAAAGACAACTTCCAAGATCAGGGTTTGCAATAACGATAACCAAACATGCATAAGACAGGAATAAAACAGATAATCATGCAACTTGCATCGAAGGACCAAGCTTTCGCCTTTTCCAACAATTAGATAACTCTTTCAAGAAACCCTAATTGTATATACCGATTTTATGTTTACAATCCAACTTGTTAGCATGGACCTCCATTAGATGGGTAATAAACATATAACAAGTAGTAGATGCTCAAAACATGATAAAAGTTGGATCTTTACCTCAAACACGCAGGGCTATCGTCGGGCTCACCCCAACCCTAGAAGTAGGTGGACTACTCGCGTTTCATTGCAATCTCGGACATCATTGATGGAAAATAAACTACTTGCATTAAACCAAATAGAGCTTTTACAACCGATCGAAGCCAACTTGCTCTCGCTCTTTAACTCTTCTCGACCACTCACTCTCTCTCTACCTCTATGTAACTAATTGTGTCTTGAATTGAATGAATAGAAATCAGCCCCTAAGGCCTTATTTATAGGCTTCTAATCCTTGCTAATCAAGGATAGAAATCTCTATCTATATCTAAAGATAAAACTTTAATAAAGGGAATATTTATCTTAAGGGGAAATATATCTAAAAGGCTAAATATCTTCATGTGTGGATAAATCTTCTTCTTCATGGATAGAACTTCATAGATCTTGGATAGAATCGGATTCCTTTCGTCCCAAGCAAGCCAAAACCGCGTCGGACAGCTAACCGCGTAACGCGGCCCAGGATAGCGCTCCTCGATATCAAGTAACTGTGTGTCGTCGACTTGGCTTCACTGCCTTGCTCGAGTAACATTTCCTCGATCTTCTCGGACATGTTCTCTGGTCTTGTCGATATCGAGTAGACTACTCGATATCGAGTAACTGGTGTCGACTTTGGCTGGCGTGGTGTTGTCGAGCAAGCTCTCCCCGACACTGGCTTGGTCATCTGGTGTTGGGTTTGTCGATATCGAGCAAAGTATTCGATATCGAGTAAAGGCTGCTCGACATGTCTTCGTCTTCGGCTTCTCGATCAGGTGGTCTTCCTCGACTTCGGGCTGGTCTTCAGATCTTGTCGATATCGAGTAATGTACTCGATATCGAACAACTTTCTGGAGTCGTGTAGCTTTGCCTTCAGTTCCTCGATCTGGCTTGTCCTCGATCATGTTGTGCCCGGACATGTTTGGTCGACATCGAGGAAAAGAAGTCGATATCGAGTAAGGCTCGGCTTCCGTCTTTGCTTCTTGGTTTTGTCCCGGAATGGCTCCAAATTCTGTAATATTAAACCAAAACTTATGTAGATCTCCATTTCTTGTAAATAAGCACATATTACATAAATTCAACATATTCCCATCCCGAAATATGCAAAGTGTATAGAATATGGAGCTAAACTGTGCATTTCAACATGGTTGTTTTAGTGGACATCAAATCACCTCATACTTAAGCTTGTTTGTCCCCAAGCAATAAGTTGGATGGTCATTCAAGGGAAGAATTTAAACTCTGATCAACATCATAGACTCATTCTTATATAACCCTGCAATCAATTACCATCCTCGAAAAGGTACTAGTGTCACAAATTCATGCACGTGCAATTAAAAAGCAACTTCTACTCACAAAGTAGGGTTATGCAAAACATTCATAAGTGACAAATCATTAATAATCAAGAGGACTTTAATTTAAGCTCAATAAAGAGTAGATTGGTAGAATGCTAAATGTGGGCAGTTTTTGGCAATGTGGTGCTAAAGATCCGGGGAAATGTACTTTCCAATTTTCATACCACATCCCTTCTTCATAAGATTCATCACCTTCCATAATGCTTTTATCAATAATAATGCTTTTACCTCTCTAACCCCAGCAATGCCTTCTCGCGAGTCGCAAACATGGGTGTCATGAATGGCCCTGGATACTTAGTGCGTCGGACTCATCACCTATGTGTCCCATCTCGCCAAACTATTATCTCAGCGAGCAGGGTCGATCTACCTTTATCTCTTGAGGTGACCGAATTTTCTTTCACTCATTTAATTTTCCATATATTTCAAACAGTTTCCTACCAAACTCCAATAATGATAACAACACTACAACCATATAACAATTTCCATAATGTAACATCATTCTCAACATAATCCCCGGATAGGAAATAAGGCAAAGAATGGCAATATTTAGATTATGTGGAGCAATAATTGAAATAAGGCATAATATGGCTTTTGTGATGCATAAGAATAGGTAAGGCTAGGATATAACAATGAGCATTATATGGAAATATAAAGTCCTCCATCCTCTTATTATGCAACATGTCAAAAGCAATTTCAAATTTTACCTCCTTTCATGGTTTTCAAGAAAATATGCATTTCATTGTGACTTCCCTTTACTAGGCAATTTCATGCTATATCTCTAATGAATCTAGTTTGGCATCGTCGAGTTCAATTAAAGCTTCCATGACACTATTTCTTTGAACAATTTACAAGCAATGGGAAATGTCTTATAAAATTTTGAGTTTTAGCCTTATGCACAAAAATTTAAAATTTTCTCAAAATTTACCATGTAAAACCAAAAACAAGAACAAAACATATAATAATGATAATGAGCTCTTCCCCCACCCCATACTTAAAATATACAGTGTCCCCACTATATAAAATCAAATAAAAACAAGAGTAAAGGAAGGAACTCACCGAATAACGTGTCGAGTAGGGCAATACAGGGCATGTCGAGGAACTTTTCTAGTCGATATCGAGTAATGTACTCGATATCGAGGAACTGTCAGTGTCAAGTTGGATGGTGAAGTCGAGGAACTTTCTGAGTTGGTCGACATCGAGTAGCTAGGTCGACGTCGAGTAGATTTCTGCTGCTTCTCTTGGTCGATTTCGACTTGGCCTTCGTCGATTTTGACTATCTTTCAGGGACTTCTTTTTCCACCCTTCGTGATCCTTGTATGCTTGCCTGACCTATAAGTGTTAGATTGCACACAAAGACAAGACTTTCCACATGAAGTATTCTAAACTAAAAAACCAAAAACAAAAACCAAAATCAAAAGTTCCAAAGTCCCAAAATTCAAAAAGTTTTATATACATGCTCTAGATTTTAGAGTCACTAGGCCAACTTCTCCGTTTGTGCTCAAGGACCGTTAATGTGGGGCTCGCTTGTGCCTGGCCCTTCTCCTGGATCATCTAGGTCCTGATTATAGTATGCAAGCTCAGCTGATAGGTGGTTGCTTGCATAGTTTTCCTTTTCTCTCTTCTTTTTCTTTCCACCTCTCAGTTTCCGCAGATTCTCTCGCCACGGGGCCTTACCTCCCCTTAAATTATTTATAAATTTCTTAATGGACTGAGGAGGAGTAGAACTCATACCTGAACTTACCTTTTCGGGCCCAAAACAGAAATCTTCGGGCTTAGGGTTAGTCGACATCGAGCAAGACTGGTCAATATCGAGTACAGGGACCCCATACTTAGGCTCTTGGAAAGTCTGCTGCTCAGCAGGGGAAGTCGATGTCGAAGAAGTCTGGTCGACATCGAGTAATGCCTTGGTCAATATCGAGGAGCCCTTGTCGATATCGAGTTGACTTTTGGTGCCTTCCTCCGTTGTTTGCTTGGTCCCGTGGTTGCTGATGTTTTTCACCTCCAGCCATGAAATTTCCTCCTTTACAAGACCAAAAGAGAAATCTAAGACCTCGTCGCCTATGGTGAAGGTGATCAATCGTTGTTTGACACTAATCTTGGCATCTGCAGTAGCTAAGAATGGTTTACCAAGAATAATAGGGCTAGTAGGATCTTCAGCACAGTCTATAATAAGGAAATTTGCTGGAATAAAGAATTTACCAACCTGGACAGGGACGTTCTCAACCATACCTGTAGGGATGACTACTGTATTATTTTCCATGTATAGCTTGGCATCCACAGGCTCTATAGACCCTATCTTTACCTTCTGCCGGATTGATAAGGGCATGATGCTCACACTTGCTCCTAAATCACACAAGGACTCATATTTATATTGTCCAAATCCCACAGTAACAGAAAACTTACCAGGGTCAGGTCTCTTCTCAAGGAAGTGGAGCACCTTCCATTCGCCGGCGATTTCTGAAATGGATCGCTTGTTGCTCAGGATTTCCTTTAGGAATTTGACATATGCAAGCATTTCTTGCAGAGCTTCTGTAAAAGGAATAGAGAAATTCAGTTCTTGCAGCATATTAACAAAACATTTAAACTTACCTGTTGTGGGATCTTTTAGTGCTTTGGAAGGGAAATGCAGTGTCTTTTTCTGCTTCGGAGCCAGAACAGACGTCGGAGGTGTTGCAGAGTCGTCGACATCGGCCAACTTCTCCTCGACAACGACCAAGGGTTGCTCGATATCGACAACAGTTGTCGATCTCGAGTTGTTGGGCTGTGCAGTGGAGTCCGAGCTTGGCTTCTCCTCTGTGTCGAGTAGATTCTTGTCGATATCGACCAAGGGTTGGTCGACATCGAGTTGCTGCTGCTCGTTATCGAGTTGCTGCTCTGTTTTGTCTTGGTGCTTTCCGACCTCTGGCTCGTGTAATTGGTGCCCACTCCTGAGCTTTTTAGTTGCGACGTGCCCGGTCTTCCCCGTAGGATTTGGTTTTGTTTGCCCAGGGAGTTGTCCGGATGGTCGTGGAATCTGTGCTGCGAATTGACCCATCTGGGTCTCTATGCTCTTCTTCCAGATATCCAGCTCTCTAAATTTTGCATTGATATTCTGGAACTGATTGTTGATGGTGCCTTGATTCCGGCGCATCTCATCAAGGATGAGTTGTAAATCATCCTTCTTTTGATCCCTTTCTGGATTTCCTCGAGCTCTGTATGGAGGGGGGTTCCTAGGAGGACCTTGGTTCCATTGTGGTTGATAGAACCTTTGATCCCCCATATAGCGATTGGGACCCCCTGCGTAAGCTACCTCTTCGTGTGTCCCCGCCATCCTGACTTGCTCTGTGTGTGGGCACTTAGTAGTGGTGTGCCGCTGTGATCCGCATTCGATGCAAGGCTGGTTGACAGAGAGATACTTGACTTTCTTGAGGAGCTTGCGATTCTAGTCTCTGTAGAACTGCTCCTTGACGTTTGGGTTAATCTCCTTGGAAGGCTCATAGAGAGGCATGGATGGGGCTGGCCTGGCATAGGAGTTCTCATCATAGTTTGTAGTAGCCCCATACTTGTTGTCATAGTTGGTGAGCTTGTCTAATACACCCCATGCGTCAACTGGTGGCATTGTCAGATACTCATATCGAGTATACTGATTGATCCTATCTTTAGTGACTTGGTCAAAAGAATTGAAGAAGATCTCCTGAATGACATAGGGTGGATGTCTATGAGTAGGGAAAGATCGCAGTAGTTCCTTATATCGTTCCCATGCTTTTGCCAGCAGCTCCCCAGACTTCTGTTTGAAAGTTGTAATCTTCTTGCAGAGGAGTGCTGTTTTGGCGGGAGGGGAGAATTTGTTGAGAAACTCTTGCTCTACTTGAGCCCATGTTGTGAGGGATCGTGGTTTGAGCCCTTCAAGCCACTTCAATGCAGGACCAGCGAGAGACCATCGGAAGGCTTTCATCTTGACATATTCAAGAGTAGTACCTTGAGCAAGAGTACGGCACATGTTAGAAAAGTTGGTAATATGTTCAAGAGGGCATTCATTAAATCTTCCATGAAAAGCACTATTTTTAAGTTCAATAAGGAAATGAGTGCGAATTTCAAAAGTATTCTCAGGGATCAGAATAGCCGATTCAGGCACGACGAGAGTCGGGTGCATGTAATCCTCTGCAGTGGTAGGATATTGGGCAAGCTCAGCTTCTACTTGCCTCGCACGCTCAGCTTGATGTTCCCTGGTTGCTATCTTAGTGGCGAGAGTAGTATCTTTAGTGGCTAGTTCCCTCCGAAGCCTCTCAATCAGCTGTTCTTGTGTTTCTGCGGCCGCCATGGCTCTTTTTAGTTTAGCGTGGACGTGTAAGAGGCGCTCCGGTTCATCTAAGCCGTCAAACTTAGGTGGTTGACCAGAACGGCGCATACACCTGCGAAGTAACTCAAAGCAAACGTGAGATTTAACTACCTAAGGCGCGAATTATTGCTTCCCGGCAACAGCGCCAATTTGTTTTAAGGAGGAAATCGAGACTTGCAATTAAATTATAAAATGAATAAATCAAAGCAAACCAGATTCCGTCCCGTGCAAATAATTACAAGACTCTCTCCCGATGTAGCAGTGGTAACTCAGGATCGATCCACGAGGAAGCGTGTCAGCGGATCCTAGGCAACGGAGAAATCTCACGGCATAAGTCGACCACAGTTGCTTGATCTCGACTAGGGTTAGTCGACAGAAGATCGGACAAGTCGAACAAGGTAGGCAGCAGGCTACGGCTTTGGTCGATATCGAGCAGAGGTTACTCGATATCGAGTGGAGCTTTCGTCGATCTCGGGTACCTGCACACCAGAAGCTACAGCGATCTTCGTCGATCGAATATCAGTACTCGATATCGACCAGATTTAGTCGATATCGAGGAAGAACAGAAAGTAACCGAAACAAAATAAAGAACAATGCTTGTGGGATTTGAAATAAACTATGTATGAAAGACAACTTCCAAGATCAGGATTTGCAACAACGATAACCAAACATGTATAAGGCATGAATAAAACAAATAATCATGCAACTTGCATTGAAGGACCAAGCTTTCGCCTTTTCCAATAATTAGACAACTCTTTCAAGAAACCCTAATTGTATCTACCGATTTTATGTTTACAATCCAAGTTGTTAGCATGGATCTCCATTAGATGGGTAATAAACATATAACAATTAGTAGATGCTCAAAACATGACAAAAGTTGGATCTTTACCTCAAAGACGCAGGGCTATCGTCGGGCCCACCCCAACCCTAGAAGTAGGTGGACTATTCGCGCTTCATTGCAATCTCAGACATCATTGATGGAAAATAAACTACTTGCATTAAACCAAACAGAGCTTTTACAACCGATCGAAGCCAACTTGCTCTCGTTCCTTAACTCTTCTCGACCACTCACTCTCTCTCTCTCTCTCTACCTCTATGTAACTAATTGTGTCTTGAATTGAATGAATAGAAATCAGCCCCTAAGGCCTTATTTATAGGCTTCTAATCCTTGCTAATCAAGGATAGAAATCTCTATCTATATCTAAAGATAAAACTTTAATAAACGGAATATTTATCTTAAGGGGAAATATATCTAAAAGGCTAAATATCTTCATGTGTGGATAAATCTTCTTCTTCATGGATAGAACTTCATAGATATTGGATAGAATCGGATTCCTTTTGATCCAAGCAAGCCAAAACCGCGTCGGACAGCTCACCGCGTAACGCGGCCCGAGATAGCGCTCCTCGATATCGAGTAAACTCCTCGATATCGAGTAACTATGTGTCGTCGACTTGGCTTCACTGGCTTGCTCGAGTAACATTCCTCGATCTGCTCGGACATGTTCTCTGGTCTTGTCGATATCGAGTAGATTACTCGATATCGAGTAAATAGTGTCGACTTTGGCTGGCCTGGTGTTGTCGAGCAACCTCTCCCCGACACTGGCTCGGTCATCTGGTGCTAGGTTTGTCGATATCGAGCAAAGTACTCGATATCGAGTAAAGGCTGCTTGGCATGTCTTCGTCTTCGGCTTCTCGATCAGGTGGTCTTCCTCGACTCCGGGCTGGTCTTCAGATCTTGTCGATATCGAGTAATGTACTCGATATCGAGCAACTTTCTGGAGTCGGGTAGCTTTGTCTTCAGTTCCTCGATCTGGCTTGTCCTCGATCATGCTGTGCCCGGACAAGTTTGGTCAATATCGAGGAAAAGAAGTCAATATCGAGTAAGGCTCGGCTTCCATCTTTGCTTCTTGGTTTTGTTCCGGAATGGCTCCAAATTCTGTAATATTAAACAAAACTTATGTAGATCTCCATTTCTTGTAAATAAGCACATATTACATAAATTCAACATATTTCCATCCCGAAATATGCAAAGTGTATAGAATATGGAGCTAAACTGTGCATTTCAACATGGCTATTTTAGTGGACATCAACACGCTCCATTTGACATCATTCATGATGATCTATGGACTTCTCCCATTATCAGTCATGATGGCTTCCGCTATGCACTTGTGTTGGTTGATGCATTCTCTCATTATTTTTGGGCGTTTCCCCTAAAGTACAAATCTGAAGTTGCTACTCACCTTATGACCTTCCATAGCCTTGTCCGCACCCAATTCAACTTCTCCATTAAATCCTTTCAATGTGACATGGGCGGTGAATTTAACAACAATGCCCTTCAATCCTTCTTCTCTACTCATGGCATTCAGTTCCGCTTCTCTTGTCCTCACACCTCCTCCTAGAATGGGAAAGCCGAACGGAGCATTCGCACCCTTACCACTTACATGAGGACTCTCCTTATACATGGGCATGTCCCCTTGCAGTATTGGCCATATGTTATCGAATCAGCATGCTATCTTATCAACATCACTCCTTCCACAACCATCCAGAATTGGTGCCCTGTTGAGATCTTATTCCGAGTCACTCCTAAATAGGACCACCTCCGTGTGTTTGGTTTCCGGTGTTACCCCAACCAAGCATCTGTTGCCCCTCATAAACTTGCTCCTCGATCCACACCTTGTGTTTTCCTCGGCTACCCCTCCAATCATAGAGGGTATAGGTGTTTTGATCCCATTACCAAACGTGTCATATTCTCTCGCCACGTCACATTTGATGAGACCACATTCCCTTTTTCTAGTCCCCCTACATTCCCAAACACCCCGCCCCCTTCTGATGACTACCATCCACCTCACCTCCTTCACCAACTATATCCCTCTTCCTCTTCGAATGTTATTACATCTCCGGCCCGGGCACCCAACCCTCCCTTACTGCAACCTGCAACACCTATCATGTCGCCTCCTGCCTTCGGCCAACCCCATGTGGCCCCTGTCCTGTCACCTCAAGCCTCTGTCCCGTCAGCTGCTGCCCCTGCCCTGCCGCCTAACCCCACACAGCCGGTCAACCAGATCCAAACTTGGAGCATGAGTGGCATCTTTCGCCCCAAACAGATATTTGACCTCTCCGCGTCTCACATCCCTACCTCCCACAAAACAACCGCCTTAGTCCCGAATTGGAATGTTGCCATGCTCGATGAGTATAAGGCTCTTATTAGCAACGATACTTGGGTCTTGGTTCCTCGTCCCCCTAGGGCCAACATTGTGCGGTGTATGTGGCTCTTTCGGCATAAGATTCGCTCTGATGGATCTCTTGAGCGCTATAAGGCGCAACTGGTTGCCAATGGCAACTCTCAGCAGGTGAGGGTCGATTGCGATGACACGTTTAGTCCGGTTGTCAAACCGGCTACCATCCGTACTGTCTTGCAGCTTGCTGTCTCTAGAAATTGGCCTACTCATTAGTTGGATGTGAAGAACGCGTTTCTACATGGTCATTTGAATGAAACCGTGTACATGTTCCAACCGCCTGGGTTTGCTGACAGGACCAAACCAGGCCATGTTTGTCTCTTGCAGAAGTCTCTGTATGGCCTCAAGCAGGCACCTCGGGAATGGTACCTTCGCTTTTCTACTTATCTACATATGCTTGACTTTGTTAGTAGCAACAGTGACTCCTCTCTGTTTGTGTTTTCCCGGGGTAATCAGATTGCATATCTCCTTCTATATGTTGATGATATCATCCTTACTGCCTCTTCAGAGTCTTTTCGATCTACTATTATTATACAACTCAGTAAGGAGTTTGCTATGACTGATCTCAGGCCACTTAGTTTCTTTTTGGGAGTCTCTGCATCTCGTTCTGCGTCCGACTTGTTTCTCTCCCAAGAGAAATATGCAAAGGAAATTATTGCGAAGGCAAATATGACTAACTGCAAGCCTGCTGCGACTCCTGTTGAGACCACCGTTAAACTCTCTCAAGCCGAAGGTCCACCCGTGTCCGATCCACTATAAAAAAGAAACAAATTAGTCATGCATGTTAGCTTCGGCGGGTATTTGTCGTAGCAATTGGGTAAAAAAAAACAATTAGCCACGCTTGGTAGCTTCGGCAAGTACTTGCCGTAGCAATTGGGTTTAAAAAATTTACTAGTCACACTGGATAGCTTCGGCAAATATTTATCGTGGCTAATTTCTCTCGAAAAGAGAAACCCTAAACTCTACTGTAGTATTATTGTATTAACCATCCGCCTCTCTCTCCCCGCATTCCTCTGCTTTCGTCTCCCAAAAAAAAAACACAGATCTCCATCTCCCTTTGGCCCTTTCCTATGGTTCTCTCAAATTCTCAACCTCCCTCTCCCGGATCTGGTTCTCCCTTCGTTATCCTCATGCCTCGCCTCTTCATCTCGAGATCTCTCTCTTAATCTCCTATCTATCATTCTCTCTCTGGCACGTTTCAACCCGAAGCCAGTTTTGTCGCCCACTGCCTTCCGATGCCGACACCAAGAGCCTGAAACCCGCCCCTTGCTGTCGAACGGAGCCAACCCAAGCGTCGTCGCCGATATGGCCTCGAAAGGTAATTGTTCTTCTCCTCTATTGTAGTTGTATGTATGTGTTAGGGTTTAAATTTTGTGGATTTATAATTTCAATTTAGGGTTCATTTATGGTTGGTGGTGTGGAATTAGGTTTTTTTTTCTCCTCTTCTAATCTTATTCACTGTCCAATTTCTTCCTTAGGTCATCAGTCGAACTTCAAATTTTCCAACAGCCTCTTTGGTATTCCAGATTTTTACTTCGGATAGGTAAGGTAAAGCTTCGATTCTGTACTAATTGGTTTAATTCACGATGTCTACTAAAACTCGAATGAAAATTTCAATTTACGTTTCTCTAATTCCTTTGTTCTAAGCCCCAGTTGCAATTGATGCTTGCTTTCTACTTGTATGCCTCAATTGTTATGGTGGTTCAGTTGCATTTCAATATATCTATACTACTTGTAGGCCTCAATTGCTTTCTACTTGCTTAAAATTGGCTCATTGTAGTTCGAGTTTTGCATAGGCTCTCAATGTGGAGTTTCATAGTCTCAATCTTATTGAAACTTATGGTGCCTTACTTCCTTTATCATTATATTGTATAGAATGACTGATTACCCATATGAAGTGTGTTAATGGATATTCCATAGTGCTATTGAGGAATTGCGCATCTTTTTGGTGAAATAGGGTTATAATTGCAATTCATTGTAGCTGCCTAGCTGGAAAATGTTTCCCAGTCTTCAAATTCTAAACTTCAATTGATATTGAGTAGCATACACACTTGCCACCACATTCGTAACTTGTAAGTCAAATGTGCAGAAAATTGCTGATTGTTTTTACAACAGAAAAAAAAAAAAAAAACTTGGACTCTGCATTACTTGTTAGTGCACACTGCACATCTTATTAAAAAACTTTCAGATACCTTGAAAATATGAAAAGAAATTACCCATGGACATAGTTCATTGATGTTTTTAATCTCAATCTTGGGAGTGGACTTTCAAAACGTAATCTCTTCGTCCTCGAGGTATTTTTGATTCAATTCGAATTCGAAATAATGGAATTTCTAAGTTTTAGACTTAGATTTGGTTTAATTGGATGCAATTGCTATTTGTTTTAGGAAAATTGGGGAAATTGAGGCTCCGCCGTCCGCGTCTACGTTGCCTTTCTTGGCTTTGAGTTCTGGCCATAAAAGCAATGCCATCCTCATCAGCCATAGGCAGGCAGGTTCCTTTTTTATATATACAATTTCTCATTTAACTGATTTATTTATTTTGAAGTTGTGTAAAGCTGGGATTTTTATTGATAAGTAGGGTAAGGGAATCCGTTTCTCAAACACATTAGGAACGTGAGGTGGAATTTTGCGGAGACCACTCCTGATTATGTGCTTGGGGTTAATTCTTGTGGACTTTATTTAAGGTTTGGATATGCCTATCCTACACTGTTACTGTATATTACAAGGTTAGTTTTTTTTATCTGTCCATCACTAGTGAAATGATTTGGGTGTGAATGTGGGAATGGATTATGTGTACTGAGTGATTGGTCTAAGGAATCCATTTTAAATTTTTTGTTTGGTTTCTGTTTGATTCGAAGTTAAGGCAATCAAATGTTATTTGTTCGTAATTATTTTATGTTCTTATATGAAGTTCAATCTTTTCTACTTTTTTATGGTATTTCATTCCTTGTCAAATGAGAATCTTGTGTAACAAATATTTCCTTGTTTAAATATTTAAAATGGAAGAAATGTTATCTTACAATCCTTAATAATTTAGTATTCTATTTATTTGTTGTGTGCTTTACAGCTTTGAGGAATGTGGTCGGTACTTGGAAACAATCAAAGTCTATGAGAACAAACCTGCAAATATTATCTTATATTATTATACTAAAGTGAGAAAAGGTGTGTTGAATTCTAAAATAGTTGTGAATTTAATATCATGAGTCATAATTGGACTTTTTAAAGATTGTTCGTATTAAGCTTTATCTCTATCTTTGTCCCTTATGAATTTCTTGTTCAAGTACTTATTTGTACCTTTTAATTAATTCTATAAAATGGAGAGAGTTGTTCACAATGACCAACCTTTTAGATCTGATAAGAAACCCTACTATTATAAACTGCAGAAGTATCATGAGAAGTATATTTCTATGTGTTCTCAAACATATGCGTGTAATGTCCTTTTGAAGTGAACTTATCTTAAAATTGTATAGTTGATGTCTCGTTTGCACTTTATTCTAGTATGATCAGCAATTCGGAGAACCTGAAGGAAAAGTGTGCTAATGAAAAAGATCCAGAAGCATAAATTAAGAAAATGAAAAAGATCCAGAAGCAGAAATTAAGAAAATGATACAGAGGTGAGGTTTTCATTTTCGTATTCTTCTTAAGATTTATTCAAAACAACAATCACCCAGTAAATCCAGAAGCAGAAATTTGGAGTGGCTGGTATGATCTTGTATTGATTCTTTTTCTCCCTTAACAGAAGTAAAAACCAGCAAATGAGATAGATGATTACACTCTTGTATTGATTCTTTTTCTCTCATGTTATGAATTTTAAAGTCTCAACAAGCTTCAGTAGGTTCTACATTCTGTTCTATGCATCCAAAGCAAGATAAATTCCCATTCCTTTTTTAGTAAATAGTCACGACGTCCCTTTAATTGAATTTTTAATTCATGCACTGGTACATCGTGTTAAGTGTGCTGGTATTGCACTTAATTCTTGCGATGTTTGACTTTGATTGTTGCAGTTCTGTGTAATTATGATGGTTTCTTAATATGCTTCCTGGATATATGTCTTATGTTTTCAAGACCTGATAATATGAATGTATGTTGTGTGCTGGACATGGTCGACAAGGAATTCTTCACGGAATAGGTATTGCTCGGGCGGGATATGTTGTTCTCTGTGAACAGCAGAGGACTCATGCTCTTAAAGCTCATGCAACGTCATTTGCACAATTTAAAGTATGATTTCAGTCATCGTTCTTGATTTTTGATGTTTCCATTTGTCTTTTCTTTAGTGCTGTTGCTATTCAGGGAAATCATCTTTTTTTGTTGGTTGAATTGGCAATGCATTATATTATCGTCGTGCTATGGGCATGTTTCAGGTATCCAATGCAGGGCAAATCACATCAAAGTTGCATGTGATGGAACTTGGCGTCCAGCCAGGTATGTACACCAAGACTTGCATACTTTGTTTTTTACTATCAGGTACATTCAGGGTACCACTTCTCTTGGCACCACTATCACCCCATCTGCTTCTCTTCCATCATTGGTTGCTTATACATATGCCGATTGGGCTGGGTTTCCAGACACCAGACGATCTACATCCGAATACTGCGTGTTCCTCAACGACTCTCTAGTATCTTGGTTTTCTAAGCGCCAACATGTGATTTCTCGCTCTAGTGCTGAAGCGGAATATCGCGGTGTTGCCAATGTTGTCGTTGAGTGTGCTTGGCTCGACAACCTATTGCTTGAGCTTCATTGTCCTATGAGTCAGGCGTCTATTGTGTATACGGACAATGTTAGTGCTACATACCTTGCTCACAACTCGGTTCACCATCAGAGAACTAAACATGTGGAGATTGACATCCACTTTGTTCGTGAGAAGGTAGCTATGGGACATGTGCGTGTCCTACATGTCCCTTCCCCGTACCAGTATGCAGACATATTCACCAAGGGTGCCTCGCCAATTATTCCTTGATTTTAGATCCAGTCTCACTATCCGTTGCCCTCCTGTTTCGACTGAGGGGGTATGTTAGATGTAATATAGGCCCAATAGTCATTAGGTCACGATGTACACCTCCTATATATATTATAATGATAGCGAAGGCAACCCAACGGGGATTATTCACTCTCACAGTCCCTACATACTAAATTAGCAGAGGCTAGGGAAATTAAGATTTTACCCTTACAGTGTCAGAGAACTATGGGAGAACGTCGGAAGATAGGCCATGATCTGAGGAGTGGACAAGTTGAGTTTATAGCCAGCTCCGTTGAAAGCAAGTGAGTATCGAATTTTTTTCCAAAATAGCCAAAAATTGGAAAATATTTTGCGAAATAGTCCAGATTTGAAAGTTATTAGCGAAATAGTCAAGACTTACCTCTATTTTGTAATTTTTTTTTTAGTTTTAGGTTAAAAGAAATTAATTTTATCTAAAAACTTTTTTTAAAAAATTAATATTGGGAGACTCACTGTTACAAACAGCAACTCTCCATTTTTTAATTTTTTTTAAAGGCATCGAAGGTCGAACAGCAAAACGGAAGCCGGAAAGATAGGTGGAACAGCAAACCGACGATGGAAGGCTTGAAGCAGCGATTTAGGATCGGAGCAAACAACGACTCCCTTCACCGGAAATAGGAACGGAGCGATTCGCCGGAAATAGGATCGGAGAGGTCGAACAAGAGGCAAAGATGTCGAACAGGGCGGAGATCCGGATCTGGAGATGTCGAACAGGAGGCGGGGATCGGAGCAAACCAGCGACTCCCAGCGCTGCCAGCGACTTCAGCGACTCCTAGCGTCGTGCGCCCTCCCTGTCGGATCTGGAGCCCTAGAGGAGCAGCCGATTGCTCAGCCGATTGCGGTCGACCTTCAATGATTGAATTCCGATGGCCATGGCTGTTTGATTGCTCAGCCGATTGCGCCGATTGAATTCGGATGGCCATGGTTGTTCGATTGTTCGCCGATTTCTCAGCCTACCTGTGTTGTGGCGCCGGGGACTTCGGATCTCAAATCCGCGATGCCGAAGGCTGCAGTGGCTGGAGTCCGTTGGGGGCACGCCGATCGGCTGAGATTGCGGAGCAGCAGACGAGAGAACGCTGATCTTCAAACGGTAGAAGAACAAAGAGGGATGAAGACTGGAAGAGGCCCTGTTACCCGTTCTACATTCAAGGTTTTGGGAAAAAAATAAAAAAAGGGAGAGTCGCCGTTTGTAACAGCGACTCTCCCAATATTAACTTTTTTTTAAAGTTTTTAGATAAAATTAATTTCTTTTAACCTAAAACTAAAAAAAATACAATATAGAGGTAAGTCGTTGTTTGTAACAGCTAGGGGTGTGCATAATCGGGTACCCGACACGAACCGGTTAATCGTGTCGGGTACCCGGAACCGTTAAGCCCAAATACTCCGAACCGTATCCGAACCGCCAAAACTCGGGTACCCGACACAGTTAGGGTATTCGATTCCGTGTCGGATACCCGGGTACCCGACACGAACCGTTTTTTTTTTTTTTTTTTTGCGAGTTCCTCACCTGTTCGGGATTTTTGAAAGCATCAAAGAGAAAGAAAGAATACACACTATAGGAAGATGATGAAGTATTGCAGACATATAAGAATAATATGGAGAGGGGGTGCATATATAATCTACATTTGCATTTTCGGAATGCAAAAAAATACAAATTCATACAACCTATTTCAGATTTGAGAGGAATGGCGATTTCAGATCTGCATTTGGAATGCGAAAAAACACAAATTTATACAACCAATTTCAGATATGAGAGGAAGGTCGATATTTGAGAGGAACGGCAAAAGTCGGATTCAGATCTGAGAGGAAGGGCGAGAGCTGAGAGGAAGATTTGAGAGAGGAAAGTCGAACGAACAACGATTTCAATTTTCAGATCTAATTTCAGATTGAGTCATTGAGATTTGAGAGAGTTTGAGAGAACGCGGACATATTTGAAGAAGAGATTGAGAGTAGAGGGTCGGCGTTGGTCTTCAGATCTGAGCAAGGAGGCGATGAGGATTGAAGTCGGCGAAGAGAAAATCAGAAAATGGATGAGGGAGTTGCGAGGAGGCGATGAGGATTGAAGTCGGCGAAGAGAAAAGGGACGAGGGAGTTAGGTTAGGGATTTATAAAAGGTCTGGAGACTGTAGACTGGGGGATAAAAAAAAAAGAAATAGGGATTCGAACCCGCATTCCTTTGGCGGATGCCCAGTCTTTCCGCGTACCCTGAACCAACTGAGCCAACTGAGCATTATGTTACTTAATAGATCTAATTTATACAAGTATTAATACCACCAGAACTACAATTTTTAAAAAAATAAAAAATTAAACGGTTCGTGTCGGGTACCCGACAATGCAATTTGTCAGACCCGAACACGAACCATTTAAAGCCGTGTTTTCTCGGTTCGTGTCATTATCGTGTCGTGTTTTTTCGGTTTCGGGTTTTTTCGTGTCGTGTTTTCATGTCGTGTTTTCGGTTTCGGGTTTTTCTGCACACCCCTAGTAACATCGAATTACCTATTTTATTAATTTTTAAAAAAATATCTTGGGTAAAGTCGTTGTTTTACTATGTTTTGGCTATTTCGCTAATAACTTTCAGGTCTTGGCTATTTCGCAAACAATTTTCCGATTTTTGGTTATTTTGAAAAAAAAAAATTGTGAGTATCTTGCTCAGAAGACTTGATGATCTAGTATCGTAGATTTTTCCTTCATTTTTCTATAATACAAATATTCCACATTTCTTATAAATGGTATCAGAGTTGACTTTGTGCTGTGTTCCGATAGTATGTTCGAATATGCTCCACCCGATGGGCGGTCCCTTGAGACTAACGAGGTCACCACTGCCTTAAATGGGTGAAAATGTAACTTTATGTCCTACATTCACTCCAAGTGAGGACAATAAATCTAAGAAGACTTGATGGTATAGGTTGACGTCTCTTAAGACTCCGGGTCTTACACACACTGCTTAGCTTGTTACACCATATAGAATGCTTTATTCACATTAGGTATCGAGTCCATGGCAAGAATTTGATTCCTAAAAAAATCATATTCCTCATTTAGCCCCATTAAAAATTGTATTAACTTGTTTCTAGCATCCATTTCAAGCACATTCTTGATCACTTAACAATCTCTAAGGATTGGTGAATCTCGTTCCTCCTGGAGCGAGTGAATCCATTCTTGAACAAATTAACTCTTGAAATCACTAATTTTCGGATCATTTCCCTCCTATTTGTCTTCCACACATGTT
This sequence comes from Persicaria tinctoria, assembly GCA_037127255.1. Lineage (NCBI taxonomy): Eukaryota > Viridiplantae > Streptophyta > Magnoliopsida > Caryophyllales > Polygonaceae > Persicaria > Persicaria tinctoria. The sequence goes on along the minus strand of JBANSL010000004.1, from coordinate 20,290,959 downwards.
GGTGGTTGGTCTTGCTGTTTTTCTTCGTCCTTTTGTCCCATGGAGTTTTCCGATTTGCAGCGATCTTCCTACCGTCCTTATTGCCGAAGCTGGTCTCCCTCTCCCTTGTGCTCCTCCTGTTCTAATGGTCCTAATTCGTTGTTCTTTGGCTTGGAGTGGGGCTCCTTGTCTCCTTTCTTCTAGCCGATTAGGGCTCGGTCCTGGGGGAGTTTCGGGTTTTCCTTCTTTTGTCAAATTGATTTAGGGCTTTTTCTACTTGGTGGCTTCTGATCCTCTCAGTCTTGTCCAATGGCCTCACTGTCACTCTCTGGGCGGGTGCTGCTCTTGTGTAGTTCTCCGCTCGCTCCCTCCTACTCGCAATTTCGCCTCTCTTTTTTGTCTTCCCGGTTTTGTGCTCTATCCTAACCCGCCCTCTCGCCGATCCTTGTCCGGGTGGGTTTGCGTCAGCCCATTGGCCTCACTGGCACCGTTTGCCGCCTGCCTGGTTCCTGCTAGTGCTATGTGGTTTCCTGTCTACCTTTGGTGATGAAACCCCAGATAAAAGATCCCATTTTACTGGGACCCGGGGGAAACGCAGGAGACTAGACACTCAGTTCACGGGCTTACCTGACCCGCACATGTAATAATTGTGTGACCCAACCTGTGTCGTGACGACGCGTATGGATTAATGAAATCCACGTCTCTCCTTATGAGGTTTGCCCAAGATTTTCTAGTTAGGAATCGCTTACCTGCAACGCGGACGATCGTTCTGATTTAGAATCGTCGCGATCAGTGGTTTACCTTCCCGGCTGGTGCTCTCCGAAAACCAGTAGCCTTTGGACGTGGGTGATCTTATTCTTCCCGCAGAGCTCCTGAAAACCGTTGTCAACTTGTTGAGCGACGGGCACGCAGTCTTTGAACTTAGCTTTATTTCACGATTTCTCTTTCTTCTTTTCCTCTTTCACTCTCTTTTCCTGGTCAACTCTAGATTTCCGAAAAGGCCCCACTCTCCTCTCTTCTTCGTCCCTTTATAGTGATTGATGTTGACATGGGTTGCTATCGTGGATTGTGGGCATGAATGACAAGTGTCCCTCCTATCTGTCCGCGAACAATATTTGTGTTTTAGTCGTCTGCGGTTACCATTTGAGGAGAGATCTTCTTGGTCTTTTCTTGTGCTTCTGTTCGCGGATATTCTCGCATCGTTTTGACATTTCCTTCCGATTTCATCACTTATTGTGCAAGGTTTTTACTTAGCCTTGCACGTCAAGTACTGCAAATAATTTTTTTTAAAAAAAAACAGGTTTTTTCATAAATAAATGTAATTATATATAAATAACATGTGATTTACACTAGTACAAAAAGGGGGACCGGAGCACGCTTTTTTTATACATGGGAGCACACTTCTTGTACTGTGCTTATAGTGGATGCGCTCCCAAACAAGCACACTTATTATTTAACTGTGATCTCATATTTTAAGCACGGTTTTCTGTTGAAGTGTTCTTAAAATTGTCATACGGCCAATATCCGTTCTATTCGAATTATAAGAACGTTTCAATTGAAGCGTGCTAAAAAAAAAAGTTTTAGCACACTTTTTTCAAACCGTGCTTAATAATAAGCACACTTTAAATAAAAAGTGTGCTCTTTCATATATCTCTTAAACGGATATCCATCTCAACACTGGTCCAATGCAATACCTTACCTCTGAAACCAAGAATCGAACCCAAGACCTCTTGCACCCTCATACTTAATTCATCCGCTTCACACGCCTGCCATCTGAGCTACGGAATTTTGTTGTAACTTTGTGCATTTATTTAATCTAATTACTAAAAAAAACTCTAAATATAAAAAAGAATATTTTTTCGAGAACGTTTTATAAAAATAAACGAGAACACTTTAAAAGAAAAAGGTGTTCCCTCTAGTTAAATTTGGTTTTGGGAAGACACTTTTCTTATAAAACTGTGTTCGTTTTAATTTTTTTAAGCACGCTTTACATGAAAACCGTGCTAATTATTCCTGTAGAAACAAACGAGAAAGGTTCTATAGAAAAGCGTGTTTATTTTATTTAAAGTTGTTTTTGGGAACACACTTGTAAAATGAAACCATGTTCGTTTCAATTTATTTTTAAGCACGCTTCACACGAAAACCGGGCTTAATATTTTTTAGAAATAAATGAGAACGGTTTTATAAAAAAACGTGTTTGTTTTAGTTAAATTTGGTTTGGGAACACACTTTGAGAATTAAACCGTGTTTGTTGTAATTTTTTTAAGCACGCTTTACACGAAAACTGGGTTAAATATTTTTTTTTCTGAATAAACGAGAACGGTTTTATTGCAAAGCGTATTTATTTTCGTCAAATCTTGTTTTGGGAACACACTTTGAAAATTAAACCGTGTTCGTTTTAAGTTTTTTTAAGCACGCTTTAAACGAAAACCGATCTAAATATTTTTTTAGAAATAAACGAGAACGGTTTTATAGCAAAGCGTCCTTATTTTACTCAAATCTGGTTTTGGGAACACGCTTTGAAAATTAAACCGTGTTCGTTTTAAGTTTTTTTAAGCACGTTGTACACGAAAACCGGTCTATATATTTTTTCCAGAAATAAACAAGAACGGTTTTATGGAAAAATGTGTTGCTTTTAGTTGAATTTGGGGTTGGGAACACACTTTTAATGTAAAATTCCTAAAAAGCTTAAGGTTTGACAAAATTCCTGTAAGGGTTGAATCAAAATCCCAAAAGGGCCTTGAAAATAATTTGAATATTAATAGTTTAAATAATTCCTTCTCGGAATTTCAGTTTGGTTCCGGGATTTTGCACTCAATTTTTCGTCTGATGTTTAGATCTTCTCTTTTGGCCTGTATTTGTTTCCTCTTTTGGCGTCGGGTTGCTGCTTTAGCATGGGTGCATTTAGTTCCGAGTTGAGTTGCAGTATCAGGTATCCTGTATGATCAAGAGGATCGTGGATGTGTTCGTGGTCTTCGAAGATCCCTCATCTAGGGGGGCAGCGTAGGTGATCCGCACTTCCCCAGGTTTCGCCCTTTCCGATGATGTATGTTGACAGCAAGTCTGTCTGTTGATTTGTCGATCTCTCGAGTTTTAGACTTTTTTGAGCTCGAATTTTTACCTAATCAAGGGGAAAAAACAAGAACATTTCTCCATCATTCCACATTTACATTGAGATAACCCCTCGACACTAAGATTTCATCCTATAATTTGTTGAGTTTTCCATAGTAAACAATATCATTCTAATCTTTGCATAATCATTGCTTAAATACTTCTTTAATTGATAAAGAAGTGGAAGATTGGATTGACCATTCCTCTCGATGATTTTTACCCAAAGTTCTTAGCATAGATCATAGGTGAAAGATTATGAAATCGCATTCTCCATTGAATTCAGAATCCAACAACCATATAGTCTGCTCTCACCACCTTTGGCAAATTGTAGGTTTAGAACAAGTTCCATCGATTAATCCTGACTTGAACTTTGTTCCAAGCGCCATTTTCACATTCTAATTCCAACTGAGGAAATTTGTGTTGTTGAAGGTAGCACTGGTCAATTGTGCTCCCCAACTATCCAAACTTGTAAAAGCAAGAGGATCGTTCGAGGTGAGTTATTCGAGTTTCCAACTGCTTATCTATTCCTTGATTCCAAATAATTGAAGCCTACGAATTTCCCATGGCTTCTTCTCTAAAGAGACCAATTCACAACAAATTTGATGTTTGTACAAGACCTTATATATGAAGCTTACAAGTTGCAAGTTTCACAAAACACACATTATTACTTGATTTGGAAATTGCAACAAACAAGATGGAAGAAGAAGAACAGGCTTTTATGATGATTGATCTAATGTCTGTACAACAGTACAAGACCTTATACACGAAGGTCAATCTGTCAACTCTAGCTAACAACCTATCCTAATCTCAGCCATATATGTCGGATTGCAAATTGTGACTGTCGATTAAGAAATTGAGCTCATAAATATGAAAGGTTGAGGAAGAAGAGGGAAACTCCCTTTTTGTGTATTGATTGAATTGAATGGAGTTTGTTACAAACAAACACATATACACACAGATCCACTCGGATTAGTTACAATGGAATATTAAGCCTAAACCTAAACAACAAAGCCCAATCAAAACAGGCCCAATCTCCAATACCCCCCTCAAGATCGAGTCGAGGCATCGACCAAGCCGATCTTGCGAAGAAGTGGTTGAAGACGAATATCTGCAATGTGTGACAAGGTGATGAGGCCCTCCAGAAATTTCTCACGAGCAAAGTGGAAATCTAGCTCGATATGTTTCGTACGCTCATGAAACACAGGTTTGCGGGTGATGTACATAGCAACCTAATTGTCACAACGCACAGGAATGGGTTGCACATGAGGGACATCAATCTCAACAAGCAACCTGCTCATTCAAGCCAGCCTTCGGTAAATATTAGGATCTTCAATGAGAGCACCATCAGTTGGGGCCAATCGGAGTTGAGGATAAATGGGACTCACAACTGCATTGCCAGCAAAAGAGAATTCTTGAAGTAAAACTTCAATGAAGCGCCTCTGTGTGAGTACCGGTCCAACAGATGTTCGAAGAAACTCAATACCCAGAAAAAAAACTCAAATCCCCAAGATCTTTAATTTTGAATTCATCATTCAAAAACTTCTTGAGAGCAATCATCTCTTTGTTATCACTCCTAGTAAGTATCAAATCATCAACATACACACCTACAAACACATCCCTAGAAGCTTGTTTTCTATAAAAACAAAGAATAGTCATTCTTTGATTGAGAATACCCTCGAGCTTTGAGAGCAGAAGAAAGACGAGCATTCCACTGTCGTGATGCCTGCTCAAGGCCATACAGTGACCTTTGCAGTCTACAAGCCATGTTTTCACCCTCCACAACCAAACCTGGTGGCACCTTCATGTACACTTCTTCATCTAAATGGTCGTGCAAGAACGCATTGTTAACATCCAATTGCATTATTGTCCAGTCTTTCTTAAGAGCCACTGCAATTAAGGCCCTTACAGTTGTCATTTTAACAACTGGGGAGAAAGTTTCGGTGAAATCCACCCCCTCCCCCCTCTTTTTGTGTATAGCCTTTCACAACTAATCTGACTTTGTATCTCTCTAGACTACCACCAACACGCCTCATAATCTTATAAACACACCGACACCCTATGGCTTTCTTTCCCTTAGGTAGGGGCACAAAAGACCAAGTTTGATTTGCCTTAAGAGCATCAAACTCCCTCATCATAGCATCTTGTCATTCCTGATGTTTACAAGCATCATCATAGGAGCATGGTTCAATATCAGGAGGAAGAGAATGTGGGAGATCAACACTAGGAAAGCCAACTGTAGATGTGATGGTATGACAGCAATGAGCTAAAGAGGAACAAGCATGACCACAAACATAATCAGAGAGATAAGGAGGGTGAGAGTTTCTTGTGGAACGTCTTATAACTGGTGTAAGATTTTGAGAAGCTGGATGAGGTGGAGAGGAGGATATAACCTGATCAACATCCTCAAAAATCTGATTTCCCTGGATAGAAAACGAAGGAGGATAAATGGTTGCAGGATGTTGAACACTTTCATAAGGAAAAATCATCTCCTAAAAAGTAACATCCCTGGAACAAAACACTACTTTGTTATCAAGCCTAAGTAGTGTGTAGCCTTTCTTTCCATAAGAATAGCCTAACATCACACAAGGAATATCTCTAGGGGAAAACTTGTCTCGTTCATGTCTTAAAGTAGAGGCAAAGCAAAGACTCCCAAAGCACCTAAGCAACTCATAATCTGGAGTTGTATTGTATAACAATTCATAAGGAGATTTCATATGTAGGACCCTGCTAGGCAAACAATTGATCAAGTGTGTGGCCATTAACACACTGTCACCCCATAATTCCCTTGGTAACATAGATTCAAACATCAAACCTCTATCTACTTCAAGAAAGTGACGATGCTTCCTTTCAACCACCCCATCCTGCTGAGGAGTAGCCACGCACGAGGTCTGATGTACAATACCCTAATCAAGCAAAAACCTTGCATTGTCAGATGAGCAACCAAGCTCAAGAGCATTGTCAGTTCAGATCACACGAACTTTCTTGCCAAACTGCCTCTCAACAAGAGATAAAAAATTGTTTAATCACGGTAAATGCAATGCTTTTCCCAAGCAACAATTTAACCCATGTATACCAGAGAAGTCATCCACAATTGTGATGAAAAACTTACAACCAGTTTGTGTTGGCAACCTATAGGGCCCCCAAACATCGATGTGTACCGGTTCAAAACATTCAATAGAGGTAATACTAATATCAGGAAATGGCAATCTTGTCTATCTTGACTTAGCACAAACATCACAAGCACGCATGCTTTTATTATAGTCATCACTTAAGGAAATGAAAGGCATAGCTTGAAGCTTTGAAACAGGCAAATGTCCCAGTCTCTTGTGCCACAGCTCAGCATCAACTACAGCAACAAAAGTGGACTTGAAAGATGGAGATGGCCCCACAGCAGGTCTGACGGAATGCAAGACAAACAAATCACGAATCCTATCACCAATCTTCAAAGGAGCTTTCATCAAGGGTCCCTGAATATAACACCCTTTGTCTGTTAACAACACAAAGCAATGCAAATCTTTGATCATCTTTCCTACTGAAATCAGGTTGCACTTGAAACTAGGAATGAATAGCACATTGTCTAGCTTCAGGCCCCTTGTGATCTCAACTGTCCAGGAGTGGTGACAGTTGTAGTCTCAGACTCTCAGCAGTAGGTAGAGTCACAATAAAAGGATGAGCCAGAGAATAAGTGTTTGTGAACATTGTGGCATCACCACACATGTGGCCACTTGCCCCACTATCCACAATCCAAGTATTCTCATTCAAAATCTGAGTTGTAAGAGATGTACATGAGAACCCTACAAAATCACCGGCCACAGGTTACCTGTCATGTGTGCAAACAGTGAAGGTGAAAAATCTGAATCATTTCTACCAGTCACATTCCTTCACCATCGGGGTTCTTCTCCTTATCCTTTCCATATCCAGAAGGAAATCCAATAATGAAGAAACACTTATCCACATTGTGGTTAGTCTTCTTGCAATTTGTGCAGAATAAGGGCTTTCTCTCTAAAGATGGTTTCCCTGATCCACCATGAGAGCTTGTAGAAGCATTATTCTTAGTGAAACCTTATGTTTTAGTAGGCACAGACGCACTGTTTCCTACAAATGCATACTTAGAGGACATTTGTGTATTAGCATGAGCAGATAATCCAACAACCACATCTGGAGTATTTTTGACATCTCTCTGATTTTCCTCCTCATTCAAGAGAGAATACACCCTATCTATGCTTGGAAGAGGATCCATCATAAGCACAGAACCTCGAGCATTTATGTAAAATTCATTAAGCCCCATCAATAGCTCAATTACTCTTTCGTTTTCACTGAATTTCATGAATTTAACAGCAGCCCCACATGTACAGATTGGAATATTACGAGCACTATTAAGTTCATCCCAAAGTGATTTGATCCTGGTAAAATAAGCGGGAAAGGGTGTCGTACCTTGCTCTGCACGACATATATCTAGCTTGAGTGAAAACAATTGCGTTCCTCCTATCTTGCCATATCTAGATACAAGAGAGCACCAAATACCTTGAGCGGAATCTGAATAGATCACGTTTCTCTTGATCTCTGCACTCAAGTTGTTCAATATCCAAGCAGAAACCATGTTGTTGCATCTTCTCCATTGGAGGAACCTCGGAGAACCTGGATCTGGACGCGGCAACTCTCCATTGAGAAAACCGAGCTTATTCTTTGCTGATAAAGCTATCAACACATATCGTTTCCATTCACCAAAATTTCTCCCATCAAAAGCAGTAGTTACAAGTATAGTGTCGGGATTGTCGCTGGGATGAAGGTAAAACGGATCATTTGGATCAATCTGAATTTCTTCTTTTGCCATAGTTGCAGATTTGCAGGAGAAAATTCAACAAAATGAAAACGCGGAAGAGAATGAGCAAACAAGATCTGATTCAGCAATGATAAACAAGCTGAGATCAGAACTCGTGCTCTGATACCATGTCGGATTGCAAATTGTGACTATCGATCAAGAAATTGAGCTCAGAGAAATGGAAGGTTGAGGAAGAAGAGGGAAAGTCCCTTTCTATGTATTGATTGAATTGAATGGAGTTTGTTACAAACAAACACATATACACACAGATCCACTCAGATCAGTTACAACGGAATATTGGGCCTAAACCCAAACAACAAAGCCTAATCAAAACAGGCCAAATCTCCAATAATATAGGTATTGGCAGCTACAACTTGCATTTCAGCTAAAACCCTCTCATAGTAGTACCACTTTTACCGTTTTATCTAATATAAATATTTCCTCTTATTTTCCAAATTGATCCAATTCCATACGATCTCTTAATCATTCAAGCCTCCATTCAACAGATACCCATGTAAGCTTTCATCCTACAAAGATGCTCATATTCACCTTACTTGTAAAGAAAAAGGTTTCCATTATCCCTTTGCTCTTTTCATACAAGGTCTTTTAGACTCTTCTTGTTATTCGACCATGAGTTTTCCTCTCGAATATTGAATTTCCCACGTTAAACTAATGTGTTTGTTCTTGCCTTCTGTCTCTTATTTGTATGATGATTCAATTTGATCGCTTCCACTACACTCACTATATTAGTAATCTCATCACTACCTCTAGCGGCTAGGGGTATGCAGAAAAACCCGACACGACAAACATGACCTGAAAATACGACACGAAAAAACACAAAACCGAAAAGACACGACACGAAAATGACACGAACCGAAAAATCACGGATGTAAATGGTTCGTGTTCGGTTCGGGAATATCACATTGTCGGATACCCGACACAAGCCATTTTATTTTATTTTATTTTAATTTTTAGATCTGCTAGTATAATACTTGTATAAAAAGAATCCTCTAAAGTAACAAAACGCTCTACTAGCACAATTGGTACAAGGGATGCGAAAGGACTGGGCAATTGCCTAACAGGTCTTGACTTCAATCCGTCCAATTGCTTTTTTTTTCCACTTTCCACATAGTCACACAAATACAGCAAGACCTCTTAAATGTTTTTTTTTCCCTTTCATCTTTCTCGACAGTCGACCAAAGAAACAACTTGCCCAGCGGCCGGCCCTAATCTCTCAAATCCCTAACCCTAACTCTATCAAATCTCACAATCCAAATCGCTCAACCACCCCAAATGTTTTTTTTCCCTTTCATCTTTCTCGACAGTCGACCAAAGAAACAACTTGCCCAACGGCCGGCCCTAATCTCTCAAATCCCTAACCCTAACTCTATCAAATCTCACAATCCAAATCGCTCAACCCCATTAACTGTCGGCATTCTCACAATCCAAAGTGTTGTTCGTGTTCGCCCTTCCTCTCGAGTCTCGGCTCTCAACAGATCTCTCTCTCTATCTATCCATCTATCCCATGTGTGTTACTGTGTAAACTCTCACCCATCCCAAATCCATATTCCAAAATCCAAACAAAAGTACTCAAGTACTCCGCATTTACAATTACAATAGGTGAGCACTCTCAACAGGTAACAACCTGCCGCCAGCCAGTAGCCAAAGGTCCAGGAAAAGAAAAAGAAAAAAGCCCTAACGGTTTCGGATCGGATAAAACGGGGTATCTGACATGAATCCGGATACCTTTACCGTGTCGGATACTCGGTTCATAGTGGTTCGGCACATTAGTGCTAAACGGTTTCGGGTATCCGATACGATTATTTGATTCATGTCGGATACCCGGTAACGCCCACCCCTACTAACAGCTCCGTTCAACTGCAACTTTGCCTTTTGGAGCATTTCAAATTCCTCATCAACCAGTCAAAATCAACGATCGGGTAATAATGGTTTCCACCGAGCAAAATATCTACGTTCTACGAGAGCTCCAACGCAAAGGTCTAATGGTCTATGAAACCCAGATGGGTTAAGGACCAAATGATTGCACAAAGATTACTATCCCAAAGAGAGAATTTTTTTTTTTAAAGGTAGAGAAAATTGTACAATGGTGACTATAGAGGGGAGTAAATAACTGAACCTAGCAACAATAGCTATCCCTGAAGGATTACAATGATCCTTCATGTACTACCTAAGCACCTGGTTGTATTGGACTTCATTTTTACCTGCCTGGAGTTTGTTACCCTGACAACTATACTTAAACGTATGTCTTCTCTCCATGTTAGAGAAACCTGACACAAAGCACTATCAAACATAGTTACATACAGTCCACTACAAAAACAATGTTGCAGCATGCAATATCGAAGAGAAGATAAAAGAAAGGCAGCCGACGTTCACACTCTTCTTTCATTTCACTATCAAAGATATATGGGTTACTTCAGATATGACACGGAAAAACAAAGGGTTATCGTAACGCTTTTGACTTACTTTGTGCAGCATCGTTCAGCCCAACTTGGGCAGCAAGGCAGTGACTATAATAGCTTCAACTGTTGTTCAGGAAGGAGCAGAAATGTTTTCTCAAGTTTGTTTCCCAGTTTGTTCACCTCAAAATTATCAAGAAAATAGCACCTTTTCTGCAATGATAAAAGTGTGCCAAGGTCATAATTTGTACAAGATAGCATACAACTAATCCCCTGAAGCGGAAATAAATTTAACAACATCCTATCGTACCGTACCACATATTGCACACAGCATGATATTAACAATATTAGCTTATGAATATTTGGGATGGTAACTGGAAAAATGAAAGTGAATAAGCTCAAGTTAAGGCTTGATTATATATAGCCATCCAGAATATTCAATAAATTTCTACATTCACTTGACATATATATAAATCTATTCAAGGTTTGATTGACCCCATATGCATTGTACAATTGCAAGACACAAAAATAAAAACTGAACACAAATTCTACTATCAATCTCAGTAAAGACCGGTTTAGACCCATCTGTAGTTACTAGTTAGCCAGAGAGCATGTGCAAAACATAGAGTCTACTATGCCTCGACATGATTCGTTACTTCTATCTTACCTACAATAAACAAAAGCTATGTAATCAGTGGCAGGAGAATTTTACGAGGGAATTCAACTACACCCAAGAGTATGTATGAACTACAATTAGAAGAAAAACCCTGCTTTGCATTGCTAATAAAAAAAGTTTAGAGCTTTTAGACTTATGTGCTCAGTATCATTAGACACGGACAATTTTGAGATTGCATCCAGAATAAAAAAAATAAGAAGTATAAAGGTAACTTGCAGTATGTGTTGGGCTTAGCAAGTGGAATGGAAAATAAACACCAACAGGGCGGTCAACTGTATAGTGTCGACCCCATGACTTAATAGACTCATCTACAGCACCCAAATCATTTTACAAATCATATTGCTGATGCAAAATAAGGTTAATTTGCACTAAGATAGATGCATTCATATGGGAAAAGATGGATCTGTTCAAGAATAAAATGAGTCCATCTCAATTATTTGCCTCTTTATCTTCCATCATTCAGTAATACAACACGACAGATGTCAAGAATCCTTGTTTGACACGCTTAACCTAACTAGAAGCGAATATGATTTCTATAAGAAGGAAATTCTGTAAATAAAAGTTCAACGAGGTGAGAGGACCAAGTGATGTACTGATGTAACATAGATGATTGCTTTCAAGCTTTAAAGATTTGGGTAAATACAAAGAATTTAAATGCCATCGTCGTGAGAAAATTCCTGGAAACTTCCGCATATTAACGACAATGACAACCAAACAAATCTCTACCATTTGGTCATTCAAACTATAGGATGTATGATTCCAAAATCATCAGAAAAGCAGCACTCATCATTTAAATGTTCTCTACGAAAATTCATTCTAAACCCGAGAAACCACCAATCCAATTAGAATTTCAACTACTATTCCATTCGAAACAGGAAATTCCGTATGTCGCCAAACCAAACTGACAAGTTCAAGGTGCTAACTCTTCAAGAAACTTGAATTTGAGGAGGATTTACCTTTAGCAGTAACATCTTCGGCCGGGATGACCAAGGAAGACAGAGTTTCTAATGAAGGGAATTTCTCCCTATTCGCCATGAGAGACCTTGTCCTATCCTGCATACTCACCAACACGTTGTGCCAACTGTTAACCCTTGAACGCACTGGGAGCCCCACGTTCATGTCTGTTAAATCCTCACCCTTGACCTTCAAATCAGAGGAAAATACACCAACTATTTAATTTCAATTTTTTATTTTTATATAAGAACACACTAAACCCTAACTTGAAACAAAATAAATCAGGTCGGAAAAGCTTTTTTTAATTTATTACCATCAATACTTCGTCAGGGGAGGCCCCGTCAAGCAAGTAGATCAAGCAAGAGCAAAAGCCCTTGGTAATCTCCGAATCGCTGTCGGCCCCAAACCTCATCCTCCCGAACTCGTCCATTTCAACCTCCAACCAGACCTGGGCGGCGCAACCGGCGATTCGGTGCTCAGGAGACCGAGTCGACTCACCGAGCTGAGGGAGAACCGAGGCGTAATCGAGGAGACGCTTAACCCGATCAATAGGCTCAGGGAGGGACCGGAACTCGGAGACGAGCCTCTGGAGGCGGAGAGAAACAACGCCAGATCTCGAAACGGGGGAAGGAAGCGAACCCCGGAGCTCCTGAGGGCGGAAATTCGAGCAATTGGAAACACGGAGAGGCGAGAAATTCGGCGGGGGGCTCTTGGTCTTGCGATTGAAATGGAAGACGATTGAAGGCGGTGTTGGAGGCTTAATAAAGGTCGGGGAGAAAGAAGAGGAGGCAGGGGCCATTGATGATGGGATTGTGGTGGAGTTCATGAGGTGCGCGAGTGTGAGGGAGAGAGAGATGAAGGAAAAAGGAGAGGAGGGAAGTGTTGGTGAAATCGAGAGGGGATCCTAGAAAAGCGTTCCTGGAAGAGTGGTGGTCCTGGCGGTGGGTGGGGTGGTGCCTGGTGGAGGAGGGTGGCCACCCGCACCGCACCCACCTTATATATTTATACGGGCGGAGCGGAGGATGGGGGAAAAGATCAGACATTTCAATGGACCACCAACTCCTGACTATATCGTCTTGGAGAGTACTGTATTTTTCTTTTTCCTAAAATAATGATTTTTTTAATGGAAAAATATACCTTCTCCTCTCCTTGTCACATGTCTTTCAATTCAATTCATCGTTCCATTTTGATGGTGTCCGAACAAACAAAGTTGTCTTTCTACTCCTCCGACGACATGGTCGAATGGCACTCTAACAAAATATTGAAGTAGAAACAGGGTATCAGAAACCAACATCTCAATCTCTCACGAATATTCCTACAGATCGACCTCGCAAGCAATTGATGACGGTCAGGTTGTCGCCTTCAATCATGATGCTGGAAAGCCAAGCTCATTTGCCTTGGCGATGCCTCCTCTGATAGTCAGAGCCTCCGCAGCTAATACTTAGATATGTCCACATTTGAAATTGTCACACTCGATGACTGCCCCACTATGGTCCCTAATAATGAAACCTGCAGAAGTTTAAGATAGTTTGGATCCATCAAAATTAATTTTGAAAGATCCCTCATCTAGTTTGCTCCATCTCAAATTTCTTCTTCTCCGTGGTTGAGTTGTCCGAGTTTTCTGGTGGTGGCATGTGGCATCCTCTTCAAAGGCCAACCTAGAGACAGTTCAGTTCTGTATTTGTTGTTTGGTATAATTCTCCATAGTATGGATGGATGTTGTATTGAGGTTTTCAAATACTTGTCGGTTTCTGCTTGTCCATAGGCTCCACCATGTCGTCGCAAGTCTTCCTTTTTGCTCGTGGTTGAGTTTAGTAAAAATTTCACATACAATGTTTTTGATCGATTTGTTTCTAGTTTCAATTTATCGAATCACTCTTTCAATGTTTAGGTCAATTTTATGAATCAGTTGTTGGGTGTGGTGACATTCGGTAAAGAGATGGATTGGGCTTTCATCCTTCCGATCACACAAAGCGCAAGATAGTGGAACATGAATGCCTTTGTTTGCTAGTCTGGTTTTCGTCGATATTCCATCTAGTGCCAGTTTCCAAATGAAGTTTTTGACTTTCAGGAATGTGTCTAGGATCCATATTCATGTAGTGTCACTAGTTTCTTCTGTGTTTTGCTTTGTGATGTGTGTTGGGGCAGTTACCGTGCTGAACCATCCATTTTTACTTGGTTTCCAGTACAGTTTGTCTTCTATTTCGTGTTCTTGTATGTATATGTGATCCATCTTGTTGACCACGTCCATTGGGAGAGTGTTTGATAGTTCATCAATATTCCATTTCCCGTTGATGTCGATGTATTTTTTCCTTGTCATTTTCGTTGATTGTGATGTTAGGATGTTGTCGACCTTGTAGTGGTTTTCCGTCTAGCCAGATGTCTTTCCAAAAATTGATCGTCTTTCCATTTCCTATTTGCCAAGTAGTCCTTTGCAGAATTCTTTTTTTAGTTCCACTAGTTTGGCTCATTGCTAAGATGAATTATCTTTTCGCTGGTATTCAAGAAGGGGGGTTTCTTTCAAATACTTTTCTTTGATCACTTGGACCCACTGGTTACATGGCTCTGCTAAGATTTTCCAAAGCAATTTCATTTGTAGTGCTTGATTCATATCTTTTGTTTTATGTATTCCTGCGCCTCCCAATAGTTTCTGCTTGCACACCTTGTCTCAACCAATAAGGGGGAAGAAGGATTGATCTTTGTTCCAGAAGAAGCATCTGTTTATTTGGTCAAGTTCTTTATGGATTATTGTGGGGAGCATAAAATTTTGCATAATATAATTTGGCTTAGTTGCCAGGTTTGATCTTATTAGGGTCGCCCTTCCTTCTTGTGAAAAGGAGTTGGTTTTCCATTTCGTGAGTTGTTGCCTGGTTTTGGTTACTGTTTTCTTCAAATGTGGTTCGGTTGACTCGACCATTGATAATGGGATAGCCGAGGTATTTATCAAGCGCTATCTGGTTTGTGATATGGATCGTACTTTGGATCAGTTGTTTTGTACTGTTCGGGACCTTTGGGGTAGTTTGAAAGGCCGATTTGTGGAAATTGACATTTTGTCCCGATATGGCACAATAGTCGTCAATAATATTCTTCACCTCTCGACACAAGTCTTGGTTTGCCTTGGCGAATATCATCATATCGTCCGCAAAGGATAAGAAATGGATTTTCATGCCTGATCTAGATATTTTGAATTCGATGGATTTGTCTGATTTGTTTGAAGCATCTTGTAGTTTCCTAGAAAGAATTTCTGCTCCTATGATGAATAGATAGGGTGAGAGTGGGTCTCCTTGTCTGATCCATCTCCCTGGTATGAAGGGATCCGTGGGGCTATCATTGACCAAGACTGAGAAGGAGACGGTCTGGACACATTGCTCTATCCATGTTCGGAATTTTTGGCAGAAGTCGAATTTTTCTAGAACTTTGAATAGGAAGTCCCATTCTAATCTATCATATGCGTTTTCCATATCTAGTTTGACGACAATCCATCCTTCTTTTCCGCGTCTACTTTTAAATGAGTGGAAGATTTCATGGGCTATTAAGACATTGTCTTGGATAACCCTGTCAAATACAAAGTCCCCTTGGAGGGGGTGAATAATTTTCTTTAAAATCGGTTTCATCCTTTCTGCAATGATTTTGGCTATACCTTTGTAAATCGTTGAGCAAAGGCTTATTGGTCTAAAGTGGTTTGTAGTTGTCGGGTTGTCACATTTTGGGATCAATGTGATAAAAGTGTGGTTGATTTGTATTAGGATTCGACCAGAGTGGAAAAATCCTTTAATTGCCTTTATGATTGATGGACCTACAATATCCCAGTATTCCAGGTAAAATTCTGATGTCATTCCATCAGGTCCATGGGATTTTTTATTTTTTTTGCTAAAATGTAAATTATACTATAAGAAATAACTCAGTAGGCAAAGCACCTGTGAGTATAGTAACCAATTACATAAAAAAGAATACATATTCGGGAGGACATGCAAGCCTTCCCAACATATGTCACCTATCATCCACCAAACAGGAACTACTCAAAGGTTCATGACCATCTCCACTGGGAAGATGTCATACAATAATCGATAAACATGCGAAAGAATAAGCCTAACAATCACCCCAACAGGAATGGAGTTATCATAAAAAATGAGAGCATTCCTAGCATGCCATATGTAATAAATTGTGGTGACGAATGCCATCACTCTAGCTCTATCACGTGGCCTCCTTCCCTTACTAGCTCGGCTCAAGCCCTCACAAGCAAGAGCAATCGTGGCCAACTGATCACGCACACCAAAATGTCTCCGAACAGCCCCTTACACCTCCAAAGAGAAAGGGCATTCGAAGAAAAGGTGCTCGTGCATCTCAAGATCATCCTCATAAAATTTGCACACCGGATCAACATCCAAGAATAGAAGGCGATCATAAGTCGGTAATCTCCCAAGCACCGCCAACCAAGCAATGAAGGAATGCTTCGGAGTACCACCCTTAACCCAAACCACGCGATGCTAAGAGACACGGTCAACCCTCGTACGAAGACAATCATAGGCGTGGGACACCATAGGTCCAGGGGATTTATCCTTGAATTGGTAAATAAAGAGCGGTCATTCCGGGGTTCGAACCGGGGACCTATGGGTACTACGTCCCACAAGTCCTTTCCGGTTGACCTATTCCGGAATGGTTTAGGGGGAGGGGGGTTTATCATTTCTAATCGAGAAGAACGCATTTTTGATTTCCTGGTTTGATATATTTTCAGTTAGCTTTGAGTTGTCATCATCAATGATTTATGTGTTGATGAACGAGAGGTAATCATTTAGGAGGTTATGGTTGATGGGTTGCATCCTAAACCTTTTTTCGAAATCGTTTCTCATTTATCTTGTAATATTTTCTTCTCCTTCCTGATGTCATTCGGTGGAAATACCCTGAATTCGTATCAGTCAGTTTAAGGTGTTTTCTTTTTTTGCTCATTGGATCCAATACATTTTGATATGATAAGATTTTCTCTCATTTTTTAGCTCATTGACTTCTTCTTTTTCCATGATGTTATGGTTATTGGATCTATTTTTTGCTCATTTGCTCCAATTAATTTTCCAGGCATACATCACTTCATAAACAAGGCTGGATTTTTGCTCAAATTTCTTCCGATAATAGGAACTCTTATTGTCATTCGTTTCCTGTTTCATTTCATGATTCATTTCTATTTTTCCTCTAGAGGACCAAAGTCGTTTGGTGCAAACACATCCGAAGTCTGATTCGAAGGCATTCCAACATAATATTACCATAGGGATCTACCTTTGACCAGCAAATTACTTTGATATTCATTTCTTTTCCTAGTATTTTTGTAAGGTTTGTTCATTTCTTGTAAGGTTTGTTCAATTCCTCGAGAAGAACACATTTTTTATTTCCTGGTTTGATATATTTTCAGTTAGCTTTGAGTTGTCATCGTCAATGATTTATGTGTTGATGAACGAGAGGTAATCATTTAGGAGGTCATGGTTGATGGGTTGCATCCTAAACCTTTTTTCGAAATCGTTTCTCATTTCTCTTGTAATATTTTCTTCTTCTTCCTGATGTCATTCGGTGGAAATACCCTGAATTCGTATCAGTCAGTTTAAGGTGTTTTCTTTTTTTGCTCATGGGATCCAATATATTTTTATATGATAAGATTTTCTCTCATTTTTTTGCTCATTGGCTTCTTCTTTTTCCATGATGTTATGGTTATTGGATCTATTTTTTGCTCATTTGCTCCAATTAATTTTCCAGGCATACATCACTTCATAAACAAGGCTGGATTTTTGCTCAAATTTCTTCCGATAATAGGAACTCTTATTGTCATTCGTTTCCTGTTTCATTTCATGATTCATTTATATTTTTCCTGTAGAGGATCAAAGTCGTTTGGTGCAAACACATCCGAAGTCTGATTTGAAGGCTTTCCAACATAATATTACCATAGGGATCTACCTTTGACCAGCGAATTACTTTGATATTCATTTCTTTTCCTAGTATTTTTGTAAGGTTTGTTCATTTCTTATAAGGTTTGTTCAATTCCTCTAGAATTCCTTTTCTTACTCCAATTCCACAATTTTCCATGCGAGAGCCTCTTCTTGTATGTCAGCCAAGACAGTATGGTGCCATTTGTTCATGGTTACTAGTAGAAATAACCAGCCAGTTTACATAGGAAACCATGTCGACTGACAAACATACCCTTCGTGAGCACCTTTCACTCAATTCAGCTAGTTCTTGATTCAATTTTCAAGGTCTCATCGGATCAAGGATGCAAAGGAAAAAGAAAACCTAAACAATATCACATTTGTCTAATTTCACCAAAGAACCAATAATGAACATTATAAGCAAATTCCATACAATGATGGCAAATAAAAAAAACTCATCTAGATTGGGTTCAACCATATCATTTTCGTTTTCATAGAACCATTCATACAAAATCAGATCACTGGTATTTAAAAAGGATGATTTTTGTTTTTACTTTTCAAGATCTGGTGAGACATCAAGGAAAAAATACAAGGTGACAGATTGAGCGAGACAAGATTTTGTTTCTGATTTTTCTGCTCGGTTTGCCCTCTTTAGGTACGGTTGTGTTCTATTCAACTATATCTTCTTTTCAATTTGAAGCAAATAGCCAAGAGCTTTGTTCATTTTAGAGAGTTGAGAGGAGATGAGATGAGATTTGTCGAATTTCCATACCTGATGGTTTCTAGTTTTACTTTTTTGCTTGTATATGTTCCCCAAGAGGCAAAGAGGGATAATCCCTTGCCAATTTTCAGTCGTGTTACTCGAGATGGATACCCGATGTCATTCACAAACTTGCAGACATTCTACCGGCGGGCAAAAACCTCCTGAGGGAGAACCACAAGGTCGACAACCAAGGACACACAAAACTACCCCGCTGCAGGAACCCGGTGAACCCCCCCTCCCCCCCGAAGACAAAGTCGGAACCCAAGCTCCCCATTTATGTCGTCTCTTTTCCTTCCGAAGCAACGCTTTGTCTCAGAGCACCCTCTTTTCCCATATCTACTTTCATCCTTCTTTTTCATGCCACTCCTCTTCTTTGGCTTTTTCTTCTTTTTGAACTTCTTGTATTGCCATCTTCTTTCTTTGATTGTAGGATCTTCACTGTTTTTTCTTCTGGACTTTGTTTCTTTGATTTTCACTTTCTTTGGGTTGTGGCTTTCAGATTTCGGTTTTGTGGATATGGTTTCGACATTGGTGCGAGTTATGGCTCGATTTGCCTTTTCGGTAGGGGATTGGTTCCTTGGTCTATGGGTGGCGGCGACACTTTGGTGTTTTAGGGTTTCCTACTTTCTCACTGGTAAGAGGGGCTCTCTCGCTCTCTCTCTCTCTCTCTCTCATCTATATAAGATAGACTTTAGATCCACAAAGTTGCATTTCTATTAAATTTTACATTGATTAATTTGTGAAAAAATACACTTCTTTTTATAAAGTAAAAATTCAAGCTCTAGGGGTGTTATATGAGTTGAGTAGCTTAGGATCGACTCGAGCTCACTTATTTTCTAAACAACTCGAGTATGAGTACATTTTTAAGTTCGGTTCAAAGCTCAACTCTCTCGATTTAATCTCGAATAGCTCAAATTTTGTTAAATTTCTAAAATTTTCTTTAAATCACTATACTGTGAACAAATTCGGTTGTTTAATGCTTGAAAAAAGTTCGGTTCGAACTCGTTCATTTCCTAAACGAGCCGAGTATGAGCACATTTTTAAGCTCGAGCCTAAATTTAGGATCGACTTGAGCTCGACTCCTTTCTAAACTAACTGAATATAAACAATCAATACTCGGCTTGTTCGCCTCAAATAATGATATGCGCTTAAATTAACATGTTTTGCATTAACTTTCATATCGATTTTTGTACATATTTTATAGTTCGGGATTAGAATAATGCATGAATTGTGTAGTTTATGCTTATTTTCCAATTATAGACATCTACACTAGTTCTTGTTTAATTTCGCAAAAATCGAGACATTTTACGAGCAATTCGGAAAAGAGGAAGAGAAATGTCAAGGCACTCAAAATCGACAGAAAAACTCGATATCGAATGGAGCTGAATACCGAAAATCGAGCAGAGCAAAGGTAATAATTCGACTCGACACATGGAGTCGATATCGAGTCCAAACACTCGATATCGAGTGCATGCACACCAGGGATCGACCGAGGCACACCTGAAGAGTCGATATCGAGTCGCTGCACTTGATATCGAGTGGGTTGCAGTCGACATGGGCATCCTCAGAACCGATTTCGAGTGAAGACGGACCGGAGCCGAAACTGAGTTGATATGGACCAGATTGGTCGCTATCGAGTGAACCACAAAGGCCGAATTCGAGTCGGATTTCCGAGTTGGTTTACTTGCCTTGGAAGAAAAAGATCTTTTATCAAGAGTTGGATATTTATCTATATTGGGGAATTCCTAATTTACCTAGGGAATCTTATTTATTTTTATTTATTTAATTTTGGAACATTTCATCTTAAGTTAGTAGGATATTTTATCTTAGGAACTAGATAGAGTTGTTCTATCCTAGATTTGCTAGGGTTGAGCACTATAAATAAAGCCCTAGGGGATGGGATTTGAGGTATTCCATTCCACAAGCAATTGTGCACCATATATATATATATATATATATATATATAGGGTGTGGTTCTGGTGTACACACCCCTTACGGTGTACCTTGTTCACAAATATTATTCGGTGAAATGTGAAACATTATTCCATTTATTCCGTGAAATTTGAAACATTATTCGATGAAATGTGAAACATTCTACCGAATACTGTTATGTTTTCTTTTTCAGTTCACTTTAGATGAAAATGTTCCAATTCCACTGAATAATTTGTAACATTCTACCGAATAATGTTTAGTTTTTTTATTCATCTATTTCAAATAAAAGAAACCTCAATTACTTAAACAATACTTACAATTTATATAAATAATGCTTCAAATTTCACTAAATAATGTTTCACATTCCCCTAAACAATACTCACATTTCACCGAATAATGCTTCAAATTTCACCGAATAATGCTTCACATTTCACCGAATAATATTTGTGAACAAGGTACACCCTAAGGCTTGTGAACAAATGATCCGTACACTATATATATATATATATATATATATATATATATATATATATATATATATATATATATATATATATATATATATATATATATATATATATATATATATATATATATATATAGGGCGAGGTTAAAGTGAAAAAGGGGCTTAAGATGAAAAATTAGCTTAAAGTGAAAACGGGCCGCGGGTGGTGTTTTAAAAGAAAGTGAGCCGGTCCGTTTTTAAAAAAAACCGAACCGGCCCATCTGAATGGAAAAATGGAGAAACGCGATTCGCAGCCATGGGCGACTCCCCTCCGCGCGACTTCCGACCTCACCAGGCGCCGACGCCATGAGCGAGCCTCCCTCCGACCTCACTTGTCGTCGACGGAAACCTCTGATTGGTGATGTTTCTGGTCTCGATCTTCTTTTAACTCCGAAGTCGGCCTCGTGGAGGAGCTTCAGGGAGAAGCGAAAGGCTGCGAATGAAGGAAAAGAGCCGGATCGGAAGGCTCCTGCCACCTCCGGCCACCAGCAACCACCCGCTCGAACCACCTCCCTCAGGCGCACCCCCCGACACACTAACCCCCTTGGTTCGTGCCCAGCCGAGCTCCCACCGAGCCCATCACCCCCAACAGTCCTGTTCGACATTTTTGGCTCGAAACCATTCGAAATCCCGATTTTTATCCTTGTTTCAACTCGAATTTGGTATGATTTCTAACCCTAAACTTGTTTATTACAATTATTTAGATTGTTTGAATGATTTAGGTTGAGATTGAAAATCTAGGGTTTGATTTAGAGCGGAATTTGGGGCTTTTTGCCAAAAGCCAAATTGATTAAAATTGATGATACGGTTGTGTTGTTGGGTTGATTTTGAGCTAATTTCATGTTCATATCATTGTCAAATTGTTTATAGATCATTAGCTAATTGGATTTTAGAATTTTATATTGCGATATGTTTTATAATTTGGGGCTTTTTGCCAAAAGCCAAATTGATTGAAATTGATGATATGGTTGTGTTTTTGGGTTGATTTTGAGCTAATTTCATGTTCATATCATTGTCAAATTGTTTATGGATCATGAGCTAATTGAATTTTAGAATTTTGTATTGCGATATGTTTTAGAATTTGGGGCTTTTTGCCAAAAGCAAAATTGACTGAAATTGATGATATGGTTGTGTTGTTGGGTTGATTTGGAGCTAATTTCATGTTCATAGCATTGTCAAATTGTTTGTGGATCATGATCTAATTGGATTTTAGAATTTTATTGCGATATATTTTAAGTCGATTTCTTCTATTTTAGCATGAAAATCATAATTTAGCCTATTAGCTCAATTGGTAGAGCAATGTGCGTTTGCACAAAGATGTGTGTTCAAATCCCACATAGGTTACATAATAGACAAGAGCGCAACAATCGCAAATTGTTAATCATGCACATTATAATCTTAGTTATGCACAATTGTATACTACTTTTGCACAATCCTATCTTACTTTTGCACAATTGTATTATTAGATATGCACAACATAATGTTACATTTGCAAAACATAGTGTTATATTTGCACAA
The DNA here is from genome assembly GCA_037127255.1 of Persicaria tinctoria. Classification (NCBI taxonomy): domain Eukaryota; kingdom Viridiplantae; phylum Streptophyta; class Magnoliopsida; order Caryophyllales; family Polygonaceae; genus Persicaria; species Persicaria tinctoria. Next base: position 20,268,373 of record JBANSL010000004.1, on the reverse strand, counting down.
CTTAAAGTTATATTTGCACAATATAATGTTATATTTGCACAAGATAATATTATATGTGCACAACGTAACATTATATTATTAGATATGCACAATATAATGTTACATTTGCAAAACATAGTGTTATATTTGCACAACTTAAAGTTATATTTGCGCAATATAATAATATATATGCATTATATCATCTTATTTGTGCACATTATCATTTTATTATTGCACTTTATAATCTTATTCATGAATGGGAACACAAAAAAAGCAACCATAAATAGCTTATGCGGGATTTTGAACTCGAACCTTTGTGCATGGACACATCACGATACGATTTTTTGAGCTAATAGGCTTTTAATGGCACATGTTGCATTAAAGTACAAAACTGTCATAAAATAGCGGTCCATAAAGAAATTTTTTGGTAGGACACATTATGAAAATGCACATTTATTAATAATAACATTTATTGTATTATTTGTTCACTTTATATTTTATAATCTCATCTTTTTCCCTTTTTAAAATAAAGACAAAAATTGTGATGTAACATTCTTGTTGTATTTTTTTAATATTATAGTTGCACCTAACAATATTATTTCAAATAAAAATTACAGGCTAAAATCTGTAATTTTCATAATTCAAATAAGGGCAATATTCGTATGAATGGAAAGTTTGGGGGAGGCGTGTGAAATTTACCCCATAATTAGGGTCATTTAACCATTTTCCCATTTACTCATAAAATTAGGCCCATTTACACCAAAATTAGGCCCATTTATTCATTACTCATTTAATTAGGCTCATTTACCTTTAAATTAGGCCAATTTACATCCAAATTAGACTATTTTCACTTTAAGAGGGATTTTCATCTTAAGCCCCATTTTCACTTGAACCTTTACCTATATATATATAGGGTGTGGTTCTGGTGTTCACAAGCCTTAGAGTGTACCTTGTACACAATTATGGACCATTGATTTAAAGGGAATCAATAGCTTACAATGAGCCACGTGGTAGGGTTAAAAAATAAATAAATTACAAAGCCCAATATCTTCACCACAATCCTATAGCGTGAGGCGCGTGGAGTCGTGGGAAGATAAAAACACTAATTAGGCTTCTTCATCCACACAATTACGGTTCTTCATCACCAGTGATCCTTGATTCGCCATCCCCACAATTAGGCTTCTTCATCGACGGCTAGGGTGGTTCTTCTTGTCGAAGCCGGCGTCGAATCGAATCGGAGAGGAGGGCCGGCTATTCGGCGGCGCACATACTCGGATCGAATTCAGTGGTCGATTCGCACTGCGCATCCATCACCGACGACGAAGGCTACGTGCGCGGCTACACCGACGGTGCTTCCAGGGGCGGAGCATCATCGATGGAATTTCTAGCGGCGGCGCATCGAGGGAGCATCAATGACTGAGACTTGTTGACAGGGTTCGCCCTGTTCGTCGTCCCTCCACATCCTCTGCTTACATTTTATTGAAAAGAAGGGAAGAAATCACCTTCGTTCAATGTACGCCTAGCCAATTGAGTATTTTAGTGGGTAAAAATAAAGCTTTTATGAAGAATTGGGGATATTTGGCGATTTTTTTGATGATTTTAACACTATTGTTCGGTATTTTGAGTGGTTTTTTACGGTTTTTATTTTTTGGGTTTTTTTTCTATACCTCGTAAAAATAAAAATTCGACTGAATAATCTTCCATTTATTGTTCAATGTACGTGTGAAATTGACTGATTGAACCGAATAATTAAAAAAATTACTTATTCCTAACGGTTATGTGATTATTCATCGCTTCTTTGTACCTCGTAAAAATACGAATTCCACTGAAAAATCTCACAATTATCGTTCAATGTACACATTAAAGCGATCGATTCAACTGAATAATCCTTAAAATCTACTTTTCCGCCATGACTATACAATTATTCATCGTTTCTGTTTACCTCGTAAAAAAAATAATTCCACTGAATAATCTTTCAATTATCATTCAACGACGTGTTAAATTGACCGATTCAATCGAATAATTTTAAAAATTTACTTATTCACAACGGTTATATAATTATTCATCGTTACAGTATATCTCGTAAAAAAAGGAATTCTATTGAATAATCTCACAATTATTATTCAAGGTACGTATTATATAGAATAATAACCTCCTTCAACATATATTTTTGTGCATCCCAATCGATTTTGTGGATCAAATTAGTGGTTTGTATTGATCTCATTTTAATCTTTATATATAAAAAAATTGAATTGGATACGTACCATTTTTTATTTGGTTGTCCCTAGTATCTCCAACTAATTTTTAAATAAAAACCGTGCCATATTTTCTTTCAACTCAATTTATTTTAAAATTCATGCGGGACCCACCATGAGAAAAAAAATCACCACATTGAACTTCCATCACACGCGCATCCCATGGAGAGTTGCTGAATTTGCCACGTTGGGTCCCACCATTTATTTATTTTTTAAAATTAAAAAATCCCTTTTAATCTAGTCCATCTATTCAATTTGATCAATGGTTCATATTTGTGTACAAGGTACACCCTAAAACTTGTGAACAAAAGATCCATACTCTCTCTCTCTCTCTCTCTCTCTCTCTCTCTATATATATATATATATATATATATATATATATATATATATATATATATATATATATATATATATATATAGAGAGAGAGAGAGAGAGAGAGAGAGAGAGAGAGAGAGAGAGAGAGAGAGAGAGAGAGAGAGAGAGAGAGAGAGAGAGAGAATGGATCTTTTGTTCACAAGTTTTAGGGTGAGAGAGAGAGAGAGAGAGCTAATGCCGAGTGAGGTTGGATCAAGGAGAGAAGTTTTGGCTTTGTTCGGTTGTAAGCTTTCGTTTATTTTAATACAAGTAGTTATTTTTATTATGAATTTGATGTTTGTTTCTATGATGAGAAGTGAGTACTCACCATACTTCTAGGGTCGGGGATGTGAGTTTATGCATCAAAGGTATGATTTTTATTGCGATTTCATCTTCTATCCCTATTTGCATGATTCTTCTACGAAAGTAGTAAGTGATCCTTATTTGTATTATTGAAGCGAAAGTGATCTTAATATGATTTGGATTAATTATCAAAAAGGGTAGTAACAATTAGGGTTTATGCGAAAGCCTCTATATTTTTAATTGTTAATAACGAAGGTTATTTGATGAAAAGGCATATTCTTTTATGAACTTGGCATAATTCTTAAATGGTTATTGTTGCGGCATTGAATCCCTGATCTTGGAAGTCTTTAGTTTATTAAATCAAAAACCCCAAATTTGCGATCTTTTTTGTTCATCGATCTTCTTATTCATCCTTTATTTCTTCGGACGCACTTTTCTGACATTATTTATTTATTTTCTGCACGTTTTACGAGTTACTGCACATCACTCGATTTCGACCCAACCTGGTCGATATCGAGTCCATCTCACCTGATATCAAGTGCCCCACACTCGACGTTGACTCTCTTGCTTTTCTGTTGTGCAGGTTTGACTAGGAACTGACTGACTCATTCGATATCGACCCTTACCATTCGATAATATTGAGTGCTCTACTGGTCGAAATCAGGGCTTTCAAGGGACTAATTTGGCGAGCGCTGACACACTTCCTCATGGATTCGATCATGATTCCCTACCACTACAACGTGAGGGTTTCTTGTATTTTATTTGCTTGGACAGGGAGTTGGTTTAATTCGTAATTATTTATTCAACTAGTTTCCCTCCTAACAAATAACAGCCCTATCGAGCTTAGACATGCTTAAAAGTTGAGAGACCGATAAATCGACAAACGGCATAGCATCAAACATACAATAGAAATACAAGAAAAATGTGCAAAAGATTAGACAACACACACAACAAAAGATTAATCAAAGCTAATCTAAAACTAGCAGGTTGGGGACGTAAGATTATGAACAAAGCCAAGCACCGTCGTGTAATAGCACCGCTGACCAACAATATATCAAGAATCCCTGTAGGTAGTCAAGACGAACCTCCAAGGAAGCTTTCGGTACACAGAGTCGCCCCGTATACACTACCACGATCTCAACCAGTCCCAACTCTAAATGTCCCCCAACAAAGAAATAGATCGCCAAGACACACCAAGCAAAGCCGCACACAACCCGGGCATCACGAATCAAGAAGAACCGATCAAAACGGAAACGGATCTTGGTCAAGCCCTACATGATTTAATTCAAGATCTTTCGGGCGGGATTTACAATGTTAAGTTATTTTATTTACAACTGTTATATTGTGTACTCAAGCCCTGATAGATTTAGGCCATGGAAAGAGGTTTAGGCAAACCCTTACGGATGTTGGTCTAACCCTTTTGAGATTTTATTCAAACCCTTTGAGAATTTTATTTATTTATTTATTTTATTTATTATTATACTATTATTTTTTTATTCTCCTGGGAGTGGCGCGCAAGGCACAACAATCGTACCTTGTAAGGATGTTCATCGGCCCATAAACCGAACTGGATCAAACCGAACCGAACCGAAAACCGAAATTCCTAAAAATATAAGCCAAATTCGGTTTTCAGTCGGTTTGGTTTCGGTTCGGTTCGATTATAAACCTAAGTGAACCGAAATAATTTGAGCACTTTATTTTTGAGCTTTTGGGAGGGAATTTCATCTGAAAATCCAAAGTAACACAATAGGAAAAAAAAGAGAGCATTGTTTAGCACTTGCACATCAGCACAATTACACAATAGAAATAGTGATCTAAAATGATGAGACACTCATTTGTTATCTTGACAATGTTGACATTGATGCAGAGGCGGGGGTTTCTTGCGCTCTCCCATTTATCTGTATATGAGTCAAGTTTAATTAGTGATTCGAGGTGGTTCGTTTCAACTATTCTTTTCAAGGAGTTAAAATTATAAAATTTGTTGGGAGTTGGAGAATCCTTATCCACATATCCACCATTGATGTGGATTTGGTCATCAGGTTGAATGTCGAGGACCATCTCCTAAAAATCAGGAGGTGCTTGAAAATGTGGAAAGAACACCTATTATAGATCCTTCTCATGTCATCAGTGTTCGCGAATCGAATCTAAAACTAGTTTTTTTTTTACAGTAGGCAAGAAGTAGATCGACGAAGCGATCTTGAAATCATCAAAAGATGGCTTGATAACCCTACGTAGAGGGTCGCTAGTAAAAAAAAAGAAAAAAAAACTCTAGCTTAGACCTAAGATTACAACCATTGATAAAAATTATAATTAAAAAACATCTAAAGAGGAAGCCCTTTATTCTTGCGGTGATGTTGTAGTGATTGCGGACTGGATCCAAATACGGCCGAGCATGCTTGCTTGACAATATTTTGCATGAGATGCCTCAAACATGGGTATTTTTGTGAATTAGGTTAGCAATGAAGAGATTGATTTGGGTGGTGGTGAAGCCGAAACTAGACCCCGAGGACATAGATCAGGTCACCATCAACTGGTAATTTCGGGTGTTTCAATTTTGTGGGTTTTTTTTTTGGGGGTTTCTCATACTTGGAAGGAGAGGGATAAAATCAGATTTGAGTTTTTCAATTTTGTGGATCAGGGGATAAAATCAGATTTAGGGAAGGAGATGGGTTTGCAATTCAATTTTGTGGATCAGGGATAAAATGAGATTTGGGGGAAGGAGATGGGTTTTCATGTTGACAACTCCGATTGAATCAGAGGCAAGGAGAGTTGGATCTAGGAGGGGTCGGTGGATCGGAAGTGCTCAAGGGGTTGTGGAGGAGTGCGAATGCGTGGATGGCGAGGCCGCCGGCGCAGGAGCTTGCTCTTGAAGAAAGCCGCACTTCGCCCACAGAGCAGGGCCAAGAGTGAGGCCAAGGTGACGGAGAGCGGCGTCAACCACGCCAACACCGCCAGAACCCAAGGAAGGACCCGAGAGATCCCGCATAGTGGCGGCGGCGGCCGGAGTAGGGGCGTCACTGATGGAGATCTAAAAAGGTTGGATTTTTGTATTTAGGAAGATTTTTTGGGAGGATTTGTGGGCTAGGGGTTTTGTTTTATGGGTTGTGCTAAGAGGTGGTGGTGGTTGAGTTGGAGGCGTGGGTCGCGACCGACCGGGAAGGCAATCGAAGGTGGTAGCAGTGCTAGATCTCGCGTTGTAGTTGGGTGTCGAAGTGGTTGTTTGGATGGGCTAGGACTTCAAAGTGTCCATTGAGGAAAGCCCAATCATTGTGGAGCTTAATGTTAAGCTTCTTAATGCCAATCAGGTCTCCCAACATGTATTCGAAAAGAGCAATCTTCTTGATTTTGTTTATGTTCTTTCATTCCTGACATCGAATTCAAATATGACTTCATGTCGATAAGCAGTTTCTTCTTTTCATTTCTTATCTTTTGTTGAGAGTTAGAGCCCTCCACAGAAGTTATAAGGAATTAAAAATGCACTAATGCTCCCATCTAAATGCATGTTATCATAATTGCATTGTAATTATAATACTCTCTAACAATGTTATAAAAATCGAGAATATACTTGACATTAATCTGACTGGACATTGACCAAAACAGAAAAGATATACCCAAATCTAACCGAACTCTACTATTAGGTAGACAAATAGATTTGGCAAATTCGATCCAAACACAAAAACTCGATCCAATCGAAATTCATTAACCCGAATAATTGAAAATTTAGGATGTTTTTGGCACAGGGTGGGAAGGGTGACCGATTTTTTTTGGGAATCGGGCCGGGATGTTTGGGTCGGGGTGGCGGAGGTGGGGGCGGATAGGGTGGTGGGGATGAGAAACCATGGGATTCTCTCGTCTTGGATTTGAGGGTTGGAGGAGGTGGGAAATTTTTTCCACCCCATTCTGACGATTTATGCCCCTCGAGTCCTCGACCCTTGTGTTTCAACTTCACCCTCAACCATATCAATCTTCGCATAGACCCTCTCGCCACCGGGCCCTGTCACTTGTAGGCAATCACCTTCGATCTCGGAAGCAAACTACGACAGTAAGATGTACGCGTGGGAGAGGAGCCTCCAGTGTCACTATCGGTGGAGGAGGAAGATGTTCGGGGAAGGAGACAAAAGCGATTCGGAGGCAGGGGAAGGAATTTCGTTGATATCGATTGAGAGAAAAGGAGCGGGGTAAAGCCGTTGGATTCCGGCTTGAGGCATCGGCGGCGAAGCCGGTGAATTCATTTTTTTGAAACAAACCAAGATCAAAAAAAGAAAACTAGAGGATCTTCCAAATAGATGGAGCTTTATTCTGTTGCTCCTGTCGTGCTCTGCTTTGATTTCAAGTTGCAACAATGTCCTCGTAGTTGGATGCAAAGTTACGAAGTAATTTTTACTTCAATTTGCTTTTCGAACGATTGTTAATTTGTTGTTTTATACTCCATTCGTTCCAAAATAGATGGCCTTTTACTTTTTTAACACGTTTTTTAAGGAGCGAAAAACTCTATAAAATATTAATTTTTTGATTAAAATTTTTATACTATTTGATACTTATTACTATTAAGTATCTAATTATATATAAAAAATTAATTAAAAATAACATTTCATAGAGTTTTTCGCTCCTTACAAAGCGTGCCGAAAAGTAAAAGACCATGTATTTTGGAACGGATGGAGTATTTTTTTTCCTTGGATACAAACTGGTTGGTGCTTTCGAACAATTGACTTTCGTTTTGTTTTACTAACGATTTGACTTTCTTTGGGATCGACAGGAATGGGTAGGAAGGAGGAGGGTGTCGGTGAGGACATTTGTGCCTTTTTACTCTATTAAATAAAAACCTATCCCCATTCGCCTAGTCCACTTCAAAAAGTATCTTCATCATCTCAATCCCCAAAAGTATCTCCACCTTCTAAAAAAACATCCCCTCGCAAACACTCTTAGTGAAGTATATCACCGAAAAACTGTTCGACTTGCCTCTTTTTTGCCCCACATATGAAACTAGCCATTTCGTCCAAGACAAAGAAACTAGCCCAAATCCGAATGAATCAAACTCGATTCAATTGAAACCCAACCGTTATAACTTAAACCCAATACATTATAATGAAATTTTAAAAAATGAAAGTACAAATAATAAAAATGTGAGACAACGTAAACATGAAATAACCAAAACCCATAACAATCGAAACTCGAATTAATTGAAACCCGAGACAACCCTCTGAGAATCGAAACCGAGATAACCGAAACCGAATGTAAAAACCTAGTTCTAGGTATCGAATAAGATCAATCAAGTCATTTATCATATCAATCATCACAGACTCGGTTCTAGATTGAATCGAATCTAGATCAACAGAAAACGAACAGAACACCCAGTTTGTTTACGAGGTCCGGGAAAAGTTCCCTACGTCCCTGGCTCAAGAGAGCGTTCCACTGTGCTCTAAGGCAAATCAATAACAAGAGTACAAGAACCTAAAGAGGGAAATTTGAACGAAGAACACAACAAGAATCAAGAACTAAACGGACTGATTTCTAATCTAAACTATTAGACTATAAGAAATCAGATTAAGAAGAGGAACTCCTTGTTTGAGGCATCTCCGTGAACTCGTCGAAGTCGCAGCCGAGTCGCCGTCATCGAAACAAACAGCCTTCGGATTCTTCATTCTTTCTTCTTCGTGCATTTTTTGGTTGTAGATCGAGGCCTTCCTCGCAGTTCTTCGCAACCACTCTTTTGATCGAATCAGGACCGAGTCTCTCGATCTTCCATCGGTCTTCATTTTCTCTTGCTTGATCGGATCTGCGATGTCACTGCAATCCTTGCCTGATCTTGCGTTGTCAAGCTTCATCTTCTTCCCAAAGTATCGCTCAAGAGAAGGTCCCGGAGATCACTCGCCCTCGAGCTCTCTCGCTGGATCTCCCTCACCTCTCAAGCACTCCGGCGCTTCAGATGTTGGTGCCGCTCTCTTCGTTTCTCTACTTTTCTCTCACCGGAGAACCATCCGCCTTATCATCACCGGAGCAGCCATGGGAGGAGCTCCCAAGCTCTCTCGGCGGCGACGGCTCTCGTTGAAGCCCTAATCCTCTCTTCTCTCTCAATGTGTGCCGCCTCTGTGTATCCTTGTGTGCTACAGTGTCGGGACAAGAGGAAATTAGGCTTATATATGAAGCTTACCCTTCATCAAAACACTGTGCAGAGGAGGTTGAAGACACGCATCAAGTAGCTGGAGCTGTTAATGGGCTGGGCGGAGCTGGGCCTTGACAAGTCTGATGGTATGCAAGCCCATTCCAATTTAAGGCTATAGAAGACGTAATATAAGATATGTATAATACAAGCTTATGTAAACTAGAATTATAATATCTCAACAATTGCCCTCTTAAGTCTAGTTTACGAAAGAAATCAGTAAAGAGAAAGAAAACCTAATAGCACAATGAAACGAAGTCCGTCATCGCTGTACCTACACTTTCTCCACACACGGTCAGCAATACCAAGTATTAAGCATATCAAAGGAGATAGAAATTAAGAATTTCAGCAGGTCTTTTTCATAGCAAACTCTAGCGTATAAAGCATAAACTCAGCATATGATAGATGCATAGAAATTTATAGCAAGCTAGATGTGTAACCAGGGGCGGAGCTGAGGGGGGGACTAGGGGGGCACGTGCCCCCTCTCTCATGTGACGAACTACATAGGTGTATTCTCCTCGTCGATAGCTTCGTTTTGATATACAATACGCCTTAATCCAACATCTGAGTAAAAAGTTATGAATATTTTAAAATTAAGGGCATATTAATCACTTTAGTTTTATTTCAATAGGCTATAATGTTTTTATATTTTACTTAAATTAACATTTACATACTATACTTTATCTCGAGAGCTTCGAAATGAGAGGTTATACTAATCATTCCGACAATTAGATAAGAAGTTACGCAAGTTTAAATTTTTTATATCTGGTTATACATATATTATATATTATGAGTACAATAAGTTATACTTAACTAGAGTTTTTATTTGAGTCAAACAAGTCTAGTATTAATGTTTGATTATATTTAGCTCATTTAGAAACAAGTTAAGCTCGTGTAGAACCTATATTTGAAATTGAGCTCATACTTGACTTATTTAGTAAATGAACGAGTTTGAGCTGAGTTTTTTTTTGCAAATATTATGCAACTTTACTTGCTCATGACATAGTAAATTAAAAGAAAATTTGTAATTTTCATAAAATTCATGCTATTTGAGTTTCAATAGACCCGAGCCAAACTTTGAATCAAGCATAAAAATGTGCTCATAATAAACTTATTTTGTAAATAATGCTTGAGACGAGCTTTTATTGAGCAAAACTCGAGTCAATTAAGCTCTAACTACTTAGCTCGTACAACAACCATAACATTAACTTAATATTTATTATATTGCGTTTTCTATACTTATTTAGTTGATTTTTTTGGATATTTCATTTATATATTTCTATTTCTTTTTTTTTAGGTGCAAAAAAAAATGATAGCTTTTTTTTTTTTTTATCATAAACCAGTGATATTTTATCTTAAAATAACATCATTAATTATCGTATTATATATAAGTCTTCATGCCAATTTAATCCAAAACAATATCGTACATTTTTTACGGTGCCCCCCCTCCGAAAATTTTCTGGCTCCGCCACTGTGTGTAACCATGAAAGCATATCTCATATAGAATACCAAGACATATAAGTATCTAAGGGAATGACTCCCTTTAGTCAATGAGACGCATGAGAGGCAATATGACATGTAATGCCCTCTCGAGGCCAATACCACAAGCAACACAAAAAAAATAGCACGCATTTATACAACTAATGAATAGCAATTAGCAAGTATAAGCAAACTGATTTTTAATGCAAGTGAAGGCCAAAGCACATACTCTAACAGACCTAGATGTGTAGGCAAATCAAAGACTTTAACGAAGGTAATACATGGATTCATAAAAGTGAAAAAACACTCAAGAACATGTACACAAAGTCAATGAACACGAGTAGTGCACAACCAGGTAACACAGGCATGACAGACATGCTGCAGAACACCACACACAAGGGAAAACAAACTGAATTTTGATTCCCATAGGAAGAAAACAGCAAGGAAGGAATAAGCCAACATAGGAAAGCCTACATATTCAAAATGATCAATCACCCAAATTATAAAGCAAGAACTTGCAAGTATTTTATTACCTAAAAGAGCTCAAGCATGTGAATAACATACATTGATATGTAAGACAACACACACAAACTCATGGCAAGACAACCACATGTCTAGCATGAGAGAGCACAACTCAGTGAGCTTATGAAAGCATGAGAGTTGTCCTTTTAGATTTAGGAACAGAAATACTTACCTTTGCCCTCTTAATTTGGTGAGTGAATCAATTTTTCAAATCTTTTAGATGCAGTTTGACGTTAGCAATGGCTGCAAAGTGCTGCTGGTTCAGGCTGCTCATGAGCTTCTGAACACCTAGTACACTTGGCCTTTTTATATTCCTTTACTTTTCTTCTTTTGTGGTGGAGAAGTTCCTCTGGTTGGTTTTTCTTCTTTACTCTACTATCCTCCAACTCCTAGAAGAGTCTGGCAGATGGGAAGGGCTGCAATGAGCTATCTGGAATCCCTTAGCTGCTTGGCTGACAAGTGACACAGTCACTTAACTCTTCAGAGAACGTTTTCTGACGAAAACATAAGACTTGCTTAGTCATCTTAATCAAAAATATTTCACAGAGGATAACAAAGAGAGTAGACAAGGAGACAAGCACTTATGTGACATTTAAGATCCACACAAAAGGGAAAAAAAATATCACAAACAATACTTAATACATAAACAAGAAATCCTAATAGCATGATTTTGACAATGAGTGTGGATTACGTAAAGCATTTAATCATGGAGATAAACATGCTGAACAACACACTGAAATCATCTAAAAGAAGGATTTACAGCTGAACATAAACATGCAGATTATATGCTCTAAGTTTAAAAAAAGAAAAACAAAAGGTTAATCAATTAAACAAGCATTTAAAACCTATTTTATGTCATGACAGATCATATAACACAGATCATCAGTAAGTAACTCAAGCACACATAGAAATTCAAGAACACCAAAGTGTCAGAATATATCATGCTTAGAAATACTTAATCAAAGACAAGACCAAATTCAGTTTATAAAGAGAAACTATCTTAGAAAGTGGCCAAACATAGATCACAAGATGAACAAGGATCAAATGGGAAACAAAGATCAGACTAAACTCATCCAAGTGCAACAACACATTTTAGAAAATGTAACTAAAACTGAAAATAGAGAACGGAGAAAGAAGTAATCCCTGATTCTTCTTTAGCAGATACTTGATGGAGCGAGCATCTCCAAGGATAACCATCGTCATGGTTTCCTAGTCAGCCAACTTCGATGAAGCTCTCATCTCGAAGGAATTCCACAGTGTCAGTTGTGGTTCCTGATCTACATCCTTCTCTTTCTGGCTCAAACACATGGTTTAACCTTTCAGTTTCCTTAGCACTTGTTGGGGGTTTCTCCTTGCAAAAAGAGAATACCGGGAGTTAGTGATCATATCCAATTATAGGCCAATAAGATAAGAATTTCTCTAAAAACTAAATCAAGCAGAAGCAAACAGCAGAAACACTTAACAAAGATATCCCATTGTAGAAAGCAGATCATGACATTCCAATTTGCACAAAATGGAAGCATGTAAATCTGAATTCATAAAGGCATAACATGAATAGATCTTATTACTCCCACGATCATAACATCACAAAGTCATGAAGCAAACTAGAAGTGATGTGAGTACAGGAAGTAACATCAAGATATATTATCATGTAAGCACAAACAAGTGGGACACTCATATATGACACAAAACACATAATCAGAACAGAGGATCACGTGTTAAAAGCATTGAACAGGTTTACACATAGAGTAAAACTCAAGAAACTGTTCTAAACATACATGACATACAAGTACAGATCCAAGACACAACCATAGACAGTTTATCGGGCATTGAATACAGCAAGAAAAAATACTACAAACATGAGTAATTGAGAACTATATTTATATGCCATGAAACCGAGTAGTGGTCCACCAAGAATCCATAACAAAGTCATATTAATGCAATGAAATAAGTGATAGCATAGTGCAGCAGAGAGAACCAAGGGGAAGAAGCATGAATGTTGTAGACCATATCAAGTTATGCAAAGACAAAGAAAAACTCAAGAAACTTATGAAAGTTACTCAATTTCCTATGTTCACAAACACTTGAATAGACAACATGTATAACTTCATATAAACCCAAACTTAAACGACCAATAAGCAGATCAGATTTCAAACAGAACATCTATTTCTAAATCATACAAGATAAAGAATAAGACATATAAATCCGACAGGACACTCAAATACCATGCAAGAAAACATCCAATTGACTACTAAAACATGCAAGAAACTAAGGACAATGCATTACTATATATGGCCAGGAGTAACAATCATCCAATTTATCAAGCATAAAAATAAGTAGTTAAAACAGTAATGTAGGATGGTAGTAACTAGGGTGTTGATCCTAAACAAAAGGTTGTCAAGCTATATATAGATAAGGGCAATAAGAGAATGCAAGAGAGAGAATATAAATCTGAAAAACAATCAGAAACATGAGAGCACAAACAGAGCATGCAATCTGAAATTCAAGTAAGGCTCTTAAAAGAGCACCAAAGAACAAGTTATGGCAGGGCAAGTAATCCAAAAACTCAAAGCTATGGAATACACAAGCACAACATGTTCATACTTGAATTAAAGGGAAGAACGAGCACAACAGAACTCACACTAAGAATCCTAAAATAGATATCATATACATGCAATATCTGACAGGCACACATACACATATCAGATGATGAATAAGCATCTTTAGGAGGTTGTAGATTGAGACGCAACAACTGTCAATGTACACAAGATTCATCAAAAAACAAGTATGTGGTGCATAAGGATTCAGATAGTACATATGAGTCCAAGATATTGACCAAAACTCAACCAAAGTAGAACTATACATCCATGAATTCACATAGAAAACAAAAGGCAAAACAGAACACATAGAAGGCTGATAAAACAATACCAAATAACCAGCAGGATCTCATAATTCATACTCAAGAGTCACATACAACAATGTTTACTGAACTGAACTTTCAAGGAAGCATAAGCAACATGTCTTAAGGCAACTAAACAAAGTAGTAACCAACTTTCTTGAAGCATAGACATTCAGAAACATAGAAAGTATGCAGCGGAAACTGTAACTCATCTAAGAACATGAATATAAGTAGATTTCAAGCATAATTACACAAGAAACATGCCAGAAATCAAGAACGAGCCAACCATGCTCTGATACCAATCTGTAAAAACCTAGTTCTAGGTATTGAATAAGATCAATCAAGTCATTTATCATATCAATCATCACATACTCGGTTCTAGATTGAACCGAATCTAGATCAACAGAAAAAGAACAGGACACCCAGTTTGTTTACGAGGTTCGGGAAAAGTTCCCTACGTCCAGGGGCGGAGGGGGGGCATGAGGTGGCTCGAGCCCCCCCTGGGTCGGAGGAAAAACGTAAAAAAAAAATAAAAATATGTATTTTTTTTGGTAATTTTTGATAATTTAAGGGTTAAAACAAGTTAATTTGAAAGAAAAATCAAGTAATGTGGTTAGCTTAGTTGGTAAGGGGTGGGAATTTGAATGATTTGGTCTTCAGTTCGAATCCCCATAGCTTCATTTAATCGATTTTTCTCCCTTTTAAATTTTTTAACTTAAAATAGCTATTAAAACCACACATTTAATGTGTTTTCTACTATATTCTTTACAACAAAATTATATCTTATACATATTTAAAAAAAAAAAATTCCCGAGCCCCCCCCTCGATTATTTTCTGGCTCCGCCCCTGCCTACGTCCCCGGCTCAAGAGAGCGTTCCACTGTGCTATAAGGCAAATCAATAACAAGAGTTAAAAATAGCTATTAAAACCATACATTTAATGTGTTTTCTACTATATTCTTTACAACAAAATTATACCTTATACATATTTAAAAAAAAAAAAATTCCCGAGCCCCCCCCTCGATTATTTTCTGGCTCCGCCCCTGCCTACGTCCCCGGCTCAAGAGAGCGTTCCACTGCGCTCTAAGGCAAATCAATAACAAGAGTACAAGAACCTAAAGAGGGAAATCTGAACGAAGAACACAACCAGAATCAAGAAC
Source organism: Persicaria tinctoria (assembly GCA_037127255.1). Classification (NCBI taxonomy): domain Eukaryota; kingdom Viridiplantae; phylum Streptophyta; class Magnoliopsida; order Caryophyllales; family Polygonaceae; genus Persicaria; species Persicaria tinctoria. Next base: position 20,253,262 of record JBANSL010000004.1, on the reverse strand, counting down.
TAAACGGACTGATTTCTAATCTAAACTATTAGACTATAAGAAATCAGATTAGGAAGAGGAACTCCCTGTTTGAGGCATCTCCGTGAACTCGTCGAAGTCGCAGCTGAGTCGCCGTCATCGAAACAAACAGCCTTCGGATTCCTCATTCTTTCTTCTTCGTACATTCTTTGGTTGTAGATCGAGGCCTTCCTCGCAGTTCTTCGCAACCACTCTTTCGATCGAATCAGGACCGAGTCCCTCGATCTTCCATCGGTCTTCATCTTCTCTTGCTTGATCGGATCTGCGATGTCACCGCAATCCTTGCCTGATCTTGCGTTGTCAAGCATATCATCTTCTTCCCAAAGTATCGCTCAAGAGAAGGTCCCGGAGATCGCTCGCCCTCGAGCTCTCTCACTCTCGCTGGATCTCCCTCACCTCTCAAGCACTCCGACGCTTCAGATGTTGGCGCTGCTCTCTTCTTTTCTCTCACCGGAGAGCCATCCGCTTTATCATCACCGGAGCAGCCATGGGAGGAGCTCCCAAGCTCTCTCGGAGGCGACGACTCTCGCTGAAGCCCTAATCCTCTCTTCTCTCTCAATGTGTGCCGCCTCTGTGTATCTCTGTGTGCTACAGTGTCGGGACAAGAGGAAAGTAGGCTTATATATGAAGCTTACCCTTCATCAAAACGCTGTGCAAAGGAGGTTGAAGACACGCATCAAGTAGCTGAAGCTGTTGATGGGCTGGGCGGAGCTGGGCCTTGACAAGTCTGATGGTATGCAAGCCCATTCCAATTTAAGGCTATAGAAGACGTAATATAATATATGTATAATACAAGCTTATGTAAACTAGAATTATAATATCTCAACATCGAACCTCTCCCAACCCAAACTGACTCATCCCGTTGCCACCTCTAAGATCATCCACAATGGTGGTGTGCAAATGTGTATTTTTAGACATTTTTTAGCTACATTGGTTGTTTTGGACGTGTGCAAATGTGTACATTTGAACATGTGATGTGCAAATTTGAGCACACCATCTCCCCATGTGGAAAAACTTTTACAAAAAAGCACAATTTCATTGATTTATTTTTTTATGATTTTATTTTCTTTTTTGTTTTAAATGAATTGTATTTCAATGGTGGGTAAAAAATGCACATTTCACCAATGAAGTAAATTGCTAAAAAGTGATGTGTATTTTTACACTTATCCATCTTATGCAAATGTGTACATTTTGGACAAAATCATTGTGAATGGTTTTAAAGGCAAGAAGCTTGACCCTCCAATCCTCCAAAATCGATTCGAGGGGGACTGTGTAGTGTGGTGTGACAGTGGGTGGCTTCACCCTCCAATACTCCATAATCGATTCGAGGGGGAGATCATGGAGGCGCTTCGACTCCGGTTGAAGTTCGACGATTCCGTTCTTACCGACTCTCAGAAATCAGACGGCTTCAAACGGTCCTGGGTTTCCGTTGAGCCCCGCCACCAGACCACCGTCTCCGACTTCGTTTCTCATCTCCTTCACTCCTTCGACCTTTGTGATTCCTGCCCCGATGGCATTCTCCTCTCTGTAAGCTCTCCCTCCCTCTCTCTCGCACTCCTCTACCTTGGTCCCTCCCTTCCCTCTTCATTTATGCTCAAAATATGCTCTCTATGTACCACGGTGATGAGGGTTTGTGATAAGAATTTCCCCTCTTTTCTTGCAGATGGAAGGGTTTGCGCTGCCCCATTTTGAGTCGATTGCGATTTTGAATGATAACGACCTAGTCTGGTAATGCTCCATTCAATCATCAAGGTTGCCAAAACCTAGATTGCTTTTCCAAGTGCGAATGAGTATTTGCTTCTTTTGGCAGTGTGAAAAGAAGGGGATCCAGATTGCTTGATGGTGTAGATGAATGCGGTGAGGAGAAAGCTGCTGTGGAAGAAAAGGCTGGGGAGGGTAAGGGTGTGCGGCTTCTGCAAAATGAAGAGTTTGAAGAGGAGTCTGGAGGTTATCAGAGCGAAACCGATGAGGAGGATGAAGACGATATGCATACAGAGTTGCTGCATGAGGACAATGTGCCAAATGGAAATGCACCTTCCAAGAAGAGAAAAGCGTCTAAACACCTTAAGAACTCTAAGTATGTTTATGCCTTATTTTAAGCATCTTGGGTGATATTACATGCACAATTTGTATGATGTACTTGACCTTGATCAAGGGAAGCATATTTGTGGTTTACAGGAAGAAGCGGAGGTTCATGAGTGACGAATCATCCTCACTTATACAGGAGCATCCTGATAGTTATTTGCAAAATGGATACCACCAGAGGAGGTCATCAAAGCATAAACCAGATCAAGTGCATAATGCAGTGTGTGTTCTCTGACATTGCATGTATTCTCCATGTTTGTTGTGATAATTTGTTTCTAGTTTGCTGCCTGCTTTCCTTGTTTGATAAAGGCTTGTGAAAAAAAGGCATGGGATGTTTCTTTATAACATGAACGAGGAACGAAATCTCTCTTCTTTGAAGTGAGAAGACTACAGCCTTGTGTTTGGGCCATTGCTCCAAGATCAAATACTAACATCTAGTTTTGTCAGCCATATCAGTCTTAATCTGCTTGGGTTGTTATGTAGGGGCAGCAGTATTGAGAATGGTGAAGTGACTTTGACGCCGTCTAATGTCCAAGATGGAACTGTAAAGGCGTCTGTGGTATGTTGTGTCTGTCTGTTGATACAGTAATACACATTATTTGGTGATATCATAACTGCACATCACTTGTAGTACTGCAAGGATTTTTCTGCTGGATAAATCATTGTTTTATGTAGTTGCTTCATAACCTTGACTTGTACATTTCTTGTTAACTCAACTTTTTTTCGTTTCCTTACTGTCATTATTTATTTATCGTACTTGTGAATTTGTAATATTAAAGCTATAGAGGTGTTAGAGATTGCTTCCCTGTATTTGATTATTTTTAAATTACATTTCTAGGCCCGAAGTACTAGGCGCAAGAGGGCACAAAGGCAGTGGAGACGAACTCTTCATGGAGCCGGACAGGAACAGGTATTTGCCACTTTGAAGGTTGTCTACAAATTGGGAATCCACACAAAGTATCACACGAACACTGATTAATTAAGATTCACTCCCAATTGGGATACAAAATACTAGAGGATGTGACTCTGCTAAGCCTGCTAGACGAGGATTACGAATTACCTCAGACTGGCCACCAGAGAGCCTAACTCAACTGGCCAAGAAGTGTAAAGCCTTTTCAACATGATTTCTGGATAATGATCTGCTATAGGCCTAATGCCTTATTTATAGTGACTCCCATCCCTTAGGGCACCCGCCTGTCACATTAGTAACCCTCCTCACAGGCATAACTAACTAGACTCTAGATGATTACAGCCTATGTGCTTGTACCTATTAAATGATAAAAAGCACAATCAATGTACGTAACAATCTCTTAATTTTCCGTAGTAGCACAATTACTAATCGGAACAATCTCTTAATTTGAACGATGTATTTTTATAATCTGGATGATTTGTCCTTGTATTTTTTCTTCTTTCTTGGTGCTTATACAAGATTATCACATGATTTGTTTGCAGCTTCTCAAGAAGAAACCTCTAGGGGAATATATGGATGTTGAAGATCATCCAAAAGAATCAGATCAGGATACCGATGGTGAAATTGTTCCTGTAGTGGTTCGGCCAGGGCATATTCGCTTTGTTGCTCCTGGAAAAGGTTTATTTTTCATTTCCTTTGACCTAACCTCTATTGTGGTAGTTGGCTAGGCGCCACCAGATGAATTGCATTTAATACTCTTTCTGTTATCTTTAAATTTGTTTGAGGGAGGGATTCGAGGAAGTTTATTGGAGGGAAGTAGTTGTTTGTTTCCTCCTGTAAAGTGCCATTAGGTGCATGTATGTTGTATAATGTTCTTATATCTCTTTATCAGTTTGCCCACTTACAGTGACTTCCTTTTGTGGCAGAAAAAAGCGTTCAACAGTATCAAGAAGAAGAGGTTTGTTAAATAGTTCTTTGTACACAGCTACCTTTCACTTTCTTTCCTTCTCACAACTCTTTTCCACCTCTTTGCGCTTTGTCATTCATTTGGCTTAAGTTTTTCCTGCCTGCTCATGTCCCATAGGCTATTGTGTTTAAAAAATGAGTGAATTTATGCTCTGTGGTGTATTGAACTACATTAGTGATCTTGCTAACTGTTCGCAGTTATTGCATCTTCCTCCAGCATCTTTTGCACAATTTTAATTTTGCATGCATGGGTATGTATCAAGGGAGTGTGTGTGTGTGTTAGGGTGGGAGGTTTATTTTTCTCAATCATAGAGTTGTGTGAATTCAGGGATTATTTAATTGGCATGGAATCATGAAGAAGAAAAAAGGTCAAAAATGGAAACAGGAGAAACAAACATCCTACAAAAGGAATGAGTATAAAAAGCAGCCAGCCTCCAAATGGAATGAATGTAGAGCTACCCAAGACAAGGAATCAGCCTCAAAATGGAATGAGCTTAGATCTCCCAAAGAGAAGCAATCTGCTTACACATGGGGTGGAAATAGATCTACTGACGAGAGACAATCAGGCTCCAAGTGGAATAATTATAGAAACCACGGTAGAAATTGGGCTTCCCAAAAGGCAACATCAGCAAATGCATCAATGGACTATGAGAAGCTGGTACCCATGACAGACTTTCCAGTGGTAAGGGATTATTTCCCCCCCTTTTCTGATCATTTCCTTGGGATGAAATGATGACAGCTAGTCTAAGCTGGAAACGTGGCCGATATTTTCTTGTTAGATCATTACTTTTAATGGTATTTAATTATAATATGATTAATTTGGTTTTTGTTTTTTCTGACCGGTAGCTAGGTGAAACCATTGCTTATCGTCTATTGGAGATGTCTTCATCGTTCTGCCCTCAGCTGACTTCATACCGGGTACAATTATCATTAGCCTTTTATTCTCTACTCCAATTATGCTCTGGTTCATGTTTTTTTTTTTAATTTATAATAAAAAACCATTTCATGTGTAGGTTGGAGAAGTTGCGTGGTCTGACCAAGAATCAAATAGGGTCCGATTGGTTCCTATCCCAGAATATCCTTTTGAGTTCAAGAAGGGAAAAGATGATAAATCTAATGAACTGGATGACGCTGCCCGCTACAAGGAAGATGGATCATTGGAGGTACATTATCTATCTTATACACGGGTTCTTCGCCTAATCTCAGCCATGCTTTCTTTCTTCCTTTTTACGAGGAAAATGTTAAATATATGAGATCTTCTTCAGATAGACTTCCCATCTCTTGCTGATGTGCGAATCGTGAAGCGTGGTGGCATGAATCCCTCTACACCAAATTCAGCCCCGGCCTCAGGTTGGAACCCTGCTTCTTCAGGATTAGGTTGGGGGGGTGATAATACAGTGGGCAACAAGGCTCCTTCATCCTGGGCACAGTCCACAGGCAGCAAATGGACCAAAACGAGTTCATGGGCCGCTGCTCCTACTCCAACTTCAGGTTGGGGCTCTACATCAGAATCAGGAAGCAAATGGACCAAAACGAGCACGTGGGCCACTGCTCCTTCTACAACTTCAGGCTGGGGCTCTACTTCAGAATCAGGCTGGAGGACTGAAACTCCAGGGAGCAGCAAGGATCATCAATCCGAGACACAGCCCATGAGCAACAACTGGACTGGTATGGATACCCGCGCTTCTGCTTCTGCTACTGCTACTGGCAAGTCTTTGCAAGCTAAAATTCTTAGCAATATGTTAATTGAAATGTTGTTCTTTCATATTTGCTCTCTTTTGGTGGATTAAGCTTTAAGGCATTCTGTGCAGAAAATGGTAACAAAGATGTATGGGAAAAGATGAGTGAAGCCTTGAATGCGAAGAAGGCAGAGTGTCTGAAAGAGGATAACTGGAACAAGAAGCCGAAATCTGTCAGCTACTCTGGGTCATACAGATCACTCAGGAGCAATGCAGGCCCAACCATGGGAAGGTTTAGAGCACGAAATGGCCGTGGACGAAATTAAGATGACCACTTTATAGCGTACCTACGTTTTTGGGTTAAATTAGGGTATGGAGGGAGAGAGAAAGAGATAGAGCTGGACAGGACCAGATAGATTGGGCGTCAATTTGACTCGTATGTAGTGCATCCAAGCCCTGAACTTGCAGAGGGGGTATAGATGTCTTGTATGTACAGTGATAGTTAAGCTCTTGGTAGACGTAGGAAAGGGCAAGCCTGAAGCCTGCCCCTTGGTAGGTTTGATCCGTTTTACTGCAGTGTAGACATCCTACTTTTACGTTATTTCCAGTTGCTTTGGTACATCCAACTTCTAAGGCCCAACTGATTGCCGTACTACAGAGGCTCAAGAGAGTCGTGCAGTCGTTTGGTAATTTGATATCTAGATATCATATATTGGAAATCAATCCTAATATCATCCATCGATCTGATATCTTTTTTTTTTTTTTTTTTTTTGATTAGGTAAAAATTCGAAGGTCAGACAGGCCTGACTCATCGAGAGGCCGACAAAGTCGGCAGACGGCGAACCGTCTAACATACAACCTGAAAATATAGAAAACCAAATACAGAAAAACGGAAAACAAGCGAAATGAAACAAGCAGCAAAACTCTGCAACAAGACGACCCTAGAAGACCAACTCCAAAAAAGTCGAGGAAGCCGCCGAAGAACGAAGCCAAGCACCACCGGAAAGTGGCACCGCGGGCCAGCGGTACAGCGGGACTCTATCTCCTGTGGATAGTGCAGACGAACTCCAAGGAAACTCAATCCCGGATACGGAGTCGCCCCTGAGCGCACTACCACGACCCTAGCCAATCCCGACTCCAGACTCCACACCCCTCAATCAAGCAGAAGACCTCATAGAAACATCAGAAGCAGAGCCAAAAGCTACTCGAACAAAACGCCAATAAGATTTAGCCTGCAAGAAAATCGTCGAAACCCCTGCGGGATTTGGTCATACCCTTTCCGGTGGATTTACACAAACCCTTTCGGGATTTTTGTCAAGCCCTTACGGGATTTAATAAATAAATAATTATATATATATATATAGGGGATGGTTCATGGGAGAACAAGCCTTATTGAGTAAAATGAGAACACATCCTGGGCGTTGATTAATTAAAATGGGTGGTTGAGATTAATAGCCAATTTAAGCTTTTTTCTTTAATTAAAAATCAGTGGGACCCACAAATTTCCATCCTCACTTGCTGTGTTGGGGCGCGTGTACAAGCTGTTTTTAAATTATTCGACGGTATCGCTGGATTATTCGATCATATTGACAGATTATGCTATTGTATCGTTGTATTTTTTAAATCGGCTATCATCCTGAAAACGCCTCTAAATTTTTACCTAAAAATTATTCAATGGTATCACTTGATTATTCGATCGTATCACTTGATTATTCGATGATACAACTTGATTATTCGATGATGTTGTAGTGTTATAACTAAAAATTATTCAATGGTATCACATCATTATTCGATAGTATCCCATGATTATTCGATAGTATCGATGTATTTTTAAATCATATGACTGACAACATAAAAAAACACATTTCATGAAACACAAAATCGGTCCATACATATGAATAATTCGGCTTTCCCCCCGAATATCTCTTTCAATCAAGCAATTAAATCAATTGCAAACAAAAATGATTTCAACTAATCACAAACCCTAGACTCCAAGTCCACCACCATCGGAAACCTCCCCGACTGCAGATCCACCACCAAGGAGTCGCCTCACCATCTCGCCTCGCTGGATTTCGACCTAAACCTCACCATCTCGCCTCGTTGGATTTCGACCTAAACCTCACCATCTCTCTCGATCAAGGCCACCCCCTCCCTCCTGTACTCAGCACCCAGAACCAGCCGCCACCACCACCTGCAGCACCATCGCCGGCGACCTCCTGCCCAGATCCACCCACCGGTGCACCCACGAACCACCACGCAGCACCATCGCCGGCGTCCGCCTTTGTCGTGCCTCACATATCCGCCTTCGAATGCCGGAAAGAGACCCGTCGCCGCCGTTTTTTGAGCCCCAATCGCTCGTCCACCCTCCGCCTCCGCCTAGCCCTCGCCCGATCGTCTCCCGACCCCTTCTCTTACGCAGCCACTGCCGTCACTCCTTTGCCCTCCAGATCCGGCCACCTCTCACCACCGCCGATCACCACCTCGCCCAGATCCGGCCTCACTGAGCAGGATCTCCATCGCCATCGCCTCCGAATTCCGTTCGCCTTCGAGACAGAGAATCTTACCGGAGAAGGGCGATGTCGATTGAGGACAGGAGACTCGTCTGCCTTTGCCGTGCCTCACATATCCGCCTTCGAATGCCGGAAAGAGACCCGTCGCCGCCGTTGTTTGAGCCCCAATCGCTCCGCCTCCGCCTAGCCCTCGCCCGATCGTCTCCCGCCCCCTTCTCTTTCTCTAATTATCTAGGGTTAAAAAGGATCAATTTTGTCCAGGGGTGGAATTGGGGGTGTACACACGCGTCTTCTATAGAAGTGGGGGTGTATTTTTTTTCATTTTTTTTTTCAATTAATATAAATGCGGATTAATCTCAGCCATCCAATTTTCCTAAATCAATGGATGAGATCTGTTCTCATTTTACTCAATAAGGCTTGTTCTCATATGATCTATATATATATATATATATATATATATATATATATATATATAACAATAAATTTATACTCTGTATATGTAAGTAATGTATACTCTGTGAATTACTCCCCGAAGTAATTCCGCAGGTGGGGGCCCACGTGCTTGCCTTGCAAGGAAGAAAGAAGGCCTTGCAAGGCACGTGAGCAGAACTTCAACAGAGCACACACCGAAAAGAGACTCGGTCCGTACACGGCGTATAGAGCAACTGAGAGGATGACGGCGGCGCGCAGGAGGAGAGCAGCGGTCGGAAGGGCGGGCACGAGTGGACGACCAAGACCTGGTCGGAAACCCGACCAAAACGTCTTGGAGCAGCCCTGGGTGAAAATTTTAGAGGGAGGAACGCGGTGCAAAAACACGGATTTTCAAATACGTGGTTTTGAAATTAGAGGGAATGAAGCCCGAATCTAGATCTGGAATTTGAAGAAAAGGGGACAAGAAACACGGATCTGCAAAAGCCCTTTCTCAGTTTGGTTTTTGGTCGAATTCCGAACAAGACCGACGACCCAGAGGAGCGACGACGGAACCCGATCGAAGAGGAGGTGGTGGTGGAGAGAGCGGCGCAGGGCAAGCGACTTAGCGCAAAGCCCCTGGAACCACCCACACCGGTTGTAAGCATCCTGAACCCGCACACCCAAGGGACAACACTCCACCGAAACGGCGAAGCCTGGACCAGGAGGCGGCGGAGCAAGCGAATAGAGGTGAGAATCAACCAATTGCAGAGGGCGAAAAACGCCCATGAAATTGGACGAAGGTGGCGCCGGATTTCCGAGCGAAAGCCTAAAAATCAACCCAAGAAAAGTGGTGACCATCGATCTGATATCTAGTGCTTGATATAGACAGATATTGATATCATTTAATATAATAATCTACGGAGAAATATCTAGAAAAAAAATGAAAAATAGACACTTTATTTGGATGAATTTGCAAAATGGTCACGTTTTTGGACAATTTAGCAAAATGTCCACTATATATACTTATTTTCGCTTTGTACGGACATTTTTTTCCTGTATCTCGGAAATCCGAATCCCTCCTTTTCCGAACCCTCTCTTTGCTCGAAGTTTTTCGTCGTGCGTTTTCCAGCTTGGTTCGTCCTGCATCCTTCAGTCTTTGCTAAAGTGGTGAGTTTTCGGTCGATTGTTCTTCCTTGCTTCGCTAAAATTGGGAGTTTTCGTCGATTGCTTCAATGTCGTCATCCAACAGCTCAGGTATCAATTTCGCTTCTTTTTGCGAACTGTATCGTGCTAGGGTTTTGGATTAAGTTTGTTTATGTTGATTTTATTGTTTTTTTATTATAATTTTGACAATCTATGGTTAAATCCATGCTTGATATTCATACCTATGTGCGTTTTTTAGTAGTTTCCGTAGTTTATGCAAGTTGCATATGTAAATGCGTTGATTTTAACTGTTTCTTTTCGTCAATTTTGTGGTGTGGCACTTTGTAAGTGCTTTTTTAGTATTCTTCGTGTATGTCAATCTGTTTTCCATGCTTTGGATTGTTTGTGTTGATGACAGTGTACTTATCAGCTGTTATGTTCATGTGTATGGTGGCTGACACTGTCCGTTTTTATATATTATTGTGTTAGTTTATTGTAGTTCCAACAATGCGTGTCTTTGGATTTGGTAATTTGTGTTGTGTTTGTGATGTTTATGTTCTTTTACTATGTCTTGGTGACATTTTATTGTTATTGTTTATGGTTGTTTGCGTCATCACATATTCTGTTATTGTATATTTACATTGTTCTGTATGTTGTTTCTTGCAGGAGCTCAATCTTCTGATTCATCCACCTCTTATACTGGTTCTGATGTAAGTTATTTTAGTTTTCCATTTGGAATTCTTTTTTTGATGAGCAAGTTGTAATTTTTTCTTAATCTGATGTTTGTTTTTGTGCTTAATTGTCTGTGATTGATCAGGGTTTGGAATATTGCATTCCTGTTTCTGAGCGATTTCATTGTAGATCCAACATATATTCATATCCTTCTGTCTGTGATCTGATTAAGGAGCATTTGTTTCCTTCTCACCACAATATTCTGGAAGAAAGTTGCCTTGGATGGGTGCTGACGCAAGGCATCAAAATGGTTACCAATTTTCAGCTTATGCATCAAATGGTGCTCCGTCAAGTACAAACACAAAAAGAGAATGAGTTGTGGTTTAGAGTTTGTGGACATCTCGCACGTTTTTCAATTGCTGAGTTTCATGTTATTACAGGCCTTCCTTGTGAACATCGCGTTTGTAATATCCCAAAGAAAATGACTCATGATGAGTTACTTGATCGTTTCATATATGAGAAAAAGAAGTCTAAGAAGAAGTTGATTATGGCAAAATTGTTGCTGATTGAGAGGTTAATTGTTTATAGGAGGTCAGCAGTTGTAAGTGCACAATTCTTATCTCTTGCGTGCAATGAGAAGGAGTTTGAACTATATCCTTGGGGTAGAGAGTCATACACCCGTTTGTTGAAGTCATTGAAGAGGTCTTCTGTTGTAGATCGGAATGGGGTTAGGGGTTCTTATCAAATGTATGGGTATTGCCTTGCATTCCAGGTATTGTGCTTTAGTGTTTGCATGTCTTATGTCATCATTTTTTGTCTGTGTCAGCACAACTTTATTGTTTATGTAAGCATTATTTAAATATTGTTTTGTAGTGTCATAACAAGTTTTCTTTTATAACATGCTTGGATATTAGAAGCTTTTCCAGCTATCTCCGTTAATTTTGACTGTAATTTTAAGATGCCTGATAGAGATCCATACTCGTTGCACTGGGAATGTGATTATAGCCATGTGTGCGCTGAGGCTGAGAAGTTCTTTCATGGCGATTTGGTAATAATTTTATATTTTCCCTCTTTAAGAACATTTTTATTTGATGCATCTTTGAGTTTTTATTCTGATACATGCATTTTGTCCAGACTCTGTTGTTCCCTATTTATGGGGAGTTTGCACGCACCGAAGGGATGAGGTTTGCTGATGAAAAAGCTGATACTGTAGTTGATGCAGTGGTTGATGCATCAGTTGAAGAAATAGTTTTTGGACCTGTTGATGAGACTTTGTATGAGAGTCGTCGTGTTCGTATAAGGGCATATGAAGCTAAGTTTTCAAACAGGGCTCTCCAGGTTGAGGATGAAGAAGCTAATGTCTTGCAGAAACATGCTAAATGAGAGACCTTAAAGAAGAAGACACATGTGAAGAGAGGCAAGGCTGCTAGAAAGAAACAGGATGTGAAGTCCTTTGAAATTGCCTTTGAAGTTTTCCCTGAGGGGGGTAAAGAAGATGTAGGGACCTCAAAGAAGAGGAAATCTTCCACTGGAGGGATGAGTGGTAAAAAGAAAAAAAAGGTGGCGCCCAACGATACCTCTGAGGAACGGGTTCCCCTAAGGAGGGGTCGTTCTTCAAGTCGTGTTCTATTCAATCCATACATTGCTTTAGACAGTAAAAAATCTGTCAACAGTGAAGTAAAAAAGCTTAGACAGAAGGCTTTTGCAGTGAGGAAAGGTAGTAGAGTTCTTCCTTCTAAGAAGGTGAAGAGAGTTAATGCTGACACAGATCTACATAAGGAGGTTGATTTGGTTGCTTCACCTTCCAAGAGATGTCGGTTGGGTACTGATTCATGTGATCTATTAGACGATAATGTCCCGCTGAATATTGTCTTTCAGCGGAGGTATAAGATGAAGAAGAACGGTGGTGTAGGTAGTGGGAGGCCGTTATATGATAGTACTGCTGACAGGTCTTCTGTTCTTTCCTTCAGTTCCCGTTGTTGATAATGAGGGTGCCCATGGATTGAAGACCGTAGATATTAATGATAGGTGGTGAAGTCAGTGTTGGTGATGACAAGGTTGATGATTTTACTGCTGACACCCATTCTTCCAAATCTTGTGGTGACGTTCGTGTTTATGATGACAAGGTTGATGTTTTTACTGCTGACACCCATTCGTCTAAATCTGATAAATTGGATGCTCGTCATACTGCTAGGCTTTATGTTTTGGCCGATCTTCCATATGTGATTGATTGTGGTGACACCGTTGAAGGAGTTGAGACACCTTCTGGTGACAATGTTGGAGAGGGTGATGTAGCGACGCCTTCTGTGCAGAGGTCACCCTTGGGGAGTGTTGAAGCACATGATTTTGTTGATGGGAGGTCTGTGTTTGGGCAAACATCTGCTGCTTGTGGAAATGAAGAAATTCGTATTTCAAGTGTTGAAGCTGGCAAAATAGCAATGTCCGGAGAGAAAGTGGAAGATACTGAAGATGTATCTCCTCAAATAGAGGCCAACAATGATTCAACGGGTGAGTTTCCTCCAAAAACACATGTTGATGCTTTTGCTTCTTCTCTCCCAACTCATCCTGATTGGGTGAAGGAGATTTTTAGGAGGATTGAGAAGCTTGAAGAGGTCCCTAAATCTATGCATATGTTGTCTGCGAGGGTTGATGCAATTGAAACAAAGATTGTGGAGTTGACTGGGAGTCTTCAAGTTTGAGGTTGAGGTTAGGGTTGCTAATTATGAGGCTTTGGTTGAGAGGTTGCAGGTGTTGTGAGCTGAATCTGCCATGTTTTACAGTAACTTTTATATCGTTTTCTGCATACATTTCATGCATTTGGGCTAGGATAGTACAGAATCTATGTAGTTTATGTTTAATTTCCAAATTATGGAATCTACACCAGTTTCTGTTTAATTTCGCAGAATTCGAGGCAAATTACAGCAGTTTTGAGAAAGGTCGGAAAAGCTCGGAAATCAACTACAGAAGTCCAAGGTCAAGAAGCAGCGGAACCAGTCGAATCAAGCTAGGAGCTCATGTTTACTCGAACTAGAGTACACTCTACTCGATCTCGACGAATGTGTCCGAGCACATACCTTGTCGACTAGGCACTGATCGGGAGACTGAGTCAGAGACAACCCAACTCCGGAAACCCTACTCGATCTCGAGTTCCCTTGTCGAGATCGACAACACCTAGACACCATGTCCGAAGTCGACGAGTTGTGACAAGTCGAGAAGCCGAGGACGGAGATGCCGAGCCGACCCTACTCGATCTCGAGTAGCCAACTCGATCTCGAGGACCCAAGAGCGCCAGTCCGAGTCCATGACGACCACCAGCTCCTTGACCACACCAGGCCACACATCCTCGACGACAACCCAACTCGATCTCGAGTTGTTTAGTCGAGATCGAGGAGCCAGGAGCCAAGGTCCGAGCCATGACGAGCACCAGATGTTCGACCAAGCCTAGCTAGCCTTGATCGACGTCACCTCTACTCGATCTCGATGAGCTTTGGTCGAGATCGACGAGCCGCGTCCCGAAGCCGCGTTACGTGGTTTGAGCTGTCCTACGCGATGTGGGAGTCCTTGGAGCCGAAGGAATCCAAGATGGCCGAGTCTATCCTACATCTATCTATCAACTATCCATGGAAGACAAGATCTATCAACAAGAAGATATTTACCTATTTAGATTTAATTTTCCCTTTATAGATTTATTTCCTAAATTGCATTAATTTACCTTTTAAGCTTTTTAGATATAGATAGATATATTCTATCCTTGAATAGCAAGGAATAGAAAGCTATAAATAAAGCTTTAGGGGCTAGTTTTTCATCATTCAATCTAATTCCAATTCAATTCTATTCAAGTAAGTAGGAGTAGAGAGAGTTTGTGGCGAGCAAGGTGGAAAGGCGAAAGCAGATTTGTCTTGTTGGTTGTAAGCTTTCTTTATTTAAATCAATGCAAGTTAGTTTCTTTTGTTATTTAATGTCTTTCTTGATGATTAAGAGCGAGTAGTCCACCCACTTCCGGGGCTGGGGTGAGCCCGACGGTAAAGGTACAATCTTGTTATGCGATTCGTCTTCTATCCCTATGAGCATGATTCGTTTGCGAGAGTTGAAGGTGATCCTTGTTTGTATTATTGAAGCGAAAGTAATCTTAATGCAACTTGGGTTAATTATGTGAAAATGGTTAGTAACAATTAGGGTTTATGCGAAAGCCTCTATATGCCTATTTGTTAATAACGAAAGTTATTTTGATGGAAATCATGATCTTTTATGCCTTTATGTGTTACTTTGCATGGTTATCGTTGTGGTGTTGATACCCTGGCTTTGGAAATTTTTCATATATTGAATTTATTTCTGTCGAATTCTGAGTTCTGTGTTCGAATCTGCAAGATTACAGTTTTCTGAATTTTGGATGAGATAGAGCAGTGGCTTGTCGATCTCGAGTTATCCCTTGTCGAGATTGAGTTGGCGTTAGTCTAGGTCGAGTTGAGTTTCTGCTTCTGTCATCGATTTTTAGTTTCTGTTTCTGCTGTCCTTTGTCGATCTCAAGTTGCTGTTGTCGAGATCGAGTACGTCTGTCTTGCTTTTATTTCTTGTCTTCGTTTGTTATTTTTGTCTTTCTTTATTGTTTCTTTGTTTCTGTCTTTTCTGCTTGCTTTTATGTGAGATTTACAGCTGCCTAGGATCCGCTGACACGCTTCCTCGTGGATTCGATCCTGACTTTCTCTTACTACATTGGAGGAGTCTTGTAATTATTTGCGTGGGCAGAATCTGGTTTGATTTATTTTATTATATTTCATACTCGATTTCCTCCTCACAACAGCAGGCAAATGCTGTCAAGCCTGAAGATGATAAGCACATTGCTGGTAAGTCAGAGGGCACTCCTTCGAACATCGATGATGACCATGTGAGTGGTGGTAAGCCACAGGGCACACCTGTGAAGGATGATGATAAAGATCTGAACAAAATTGTGAATGATATTGTGTCTGATCTTCAGCAGTCTTTCCCTGACGAGGAGTTAGTGTTGAAATCATCTCCTACTTCTGCTAACGTTGTGCATGTGTCTTTTCCATCAATAAGTTTTGAGGTTCTAGGAGTGGATAAGGAGTTTCCATCTATTGTCTCTGACACTGAATTTAAGGATATCGGTGCGGAAGTGAAATGCGTGCAGGATTTGAAAACAGATATTTCATTAATGAAGGATGAAGTTGATGATGCCAAAATGGGCAGAGATGAGGTTGGAATTCCATCAACTTCTACTGAAGCCCCTCAATCTACAAAGTGTCGAGGCGAAGGTGCTGATGGTCAAGTTGCTGGAGTTAGAGTTGACCCATCCTTGGAAAAGTACATCACTCTGTCTGATAACGATGATGATAAGGATGTAGGTGTTGATTGGGATTCGGTCTCCAATGATCCTGCAACTAAAATTCAAGTTGAACAATTAAAGGCTTCCAATCTTATCCCATCAAACAGTACATTCCTGTATGACCCAGTTGAGCAGGAGAAGAAAGTGAGGATGCCAAAGCATGCCCCTAACAAGTCATTGATTAGCTCGGAAGATCATGAATTTATTTATGGACTTGTAAAGAAACAAAGGTATGGTTTACTTTTATGTTCAATATTTGTCATGGAATGTTTTTGGCATTGTATTAGTTACAACATCTGATGCTAGATATATCTTTACGCATGTTGTGTAATTTTGGGTAGGAATTTTTCTGTTGCTGGTCCAAATTCAAGATTTGACAAAAAGTTTTTCCAGCACATTTTAGTGAAGAATCTGTGGCTTGATTGTCAGGTAATAACTGCTTATTTTTTGGAGTAGATATATATGTGTGGATTGGATTTTATTGTATTAGATGATTGTTGAATTCACTTTTTTACTACATTGTTTAGCATCTAGAAGCATGTTTGATTCACATTAGGAGGCGCATTTCTGAGGACCCAGTCAAATATCGAGATGTTCTTGTTTTGGATTGGCTATTTTACCTAAAGTACCTGTCTGAATATGCTTCAAGTTATAGGGAAGACATACCTCTTGAAGTCAACACTGAGGATTATTTTATCGGTACGTGCCCTGTTGAGCATGGGAAGCCATGGGCATCTGTAAAGAAAATCTGCACAATTTTCAATGTGATAAACAAGCACTGGGTGGCGTTGGAGATTAAAATTGAGGAGAGGGTAATCAGCGTATACGATTGCAATGTCTATGCTCTTAGGGATGTTGTTCTTAAACAACAATTGCAACCGTTTGCTATTTGGCTCCCAATTCATTTGGCAAAGGCTGGGCTGTATGAAAACTTTGATTCCTCTCCTTTCCAGCTAAACATGGTTCCTGGGTTAATGCATGATTCTACCGGGTATGTATTTTTTATCTTGTTTTGTTTGTTGGTTACCTTACGATACTTGTTATTTATGTGCCGACATTACATTCTTCCTTTTTGTGGTGACAGGGCAAATGTGGTGTATTTACATTAAAAGCGATTGAAGCGTCTGTATTTGGGGAAGATGTTAAACGGTTCAACAACGAGAAGATCTTTCGATTCAGAGAACTAATGTGCTCAGACCTGATCAAGGAAACCCGGAGTTTTAAATTTTAAACCCAATGTTTAGATAGGCTGTTGTTGTGTATATGGGGAAATTTGGATGTAATCTGACAAATTTAGTGCTCAAATAGATAAGTAGTGGTTACACTGAGATGAAGTAGTGGTGACAATATCCTTGTATTTTTTTTTTGATTTTTGTCGTGTCTGTGGTGACGTTTTACGTTAGTGAACATTATGTGCTGACACCAGGTGTCTAGCTAAGTTCCAAAATAGTGGTGACACTGATATTATTTTCGAGTAGTGGTAATACTGTCATTGTAATTGGTGATTTTTGAGGTGTATGTGGTCGCACAAGGTGGTTATAGTAGTTAAAAGTATTGGCGACACTACAATTGTGCTTGCACATCAATTGAGTCTTGCGAATTTGTGCGGTTGGTGAAAATTTGCTCAACATGATTTTATTTTTGATCAATAATATTTTATATTTGCACAACGATTGAGACTTGTGAATTTGTGCCCAATATCATCTTATTTTCCCTCAATACAATTTTTTATTTTTTAAATATATTTTATGCACGATGAGGTCTTATTTTTTGATTATCATTCTAATAAAATTGGCCACCATAGGGCGATTGGTGAAAATGTGCTCAACATAATCTTATTATTGATCAATAATATTTTATATTTGCACAACAATTGATCCTTGTGAATTTGTGCCCAATATGATCTTATTTTTCCTCAATATAATTTTTTAATTTTTAAATATTTTTTTCACGATGTTGTCGTATTTTTGGTCATCATAAAAATTAAATTGCCCACCATGGTCGATTGGTGAAAATTTGCTCAACATGATCTTATTTTTGCTGAACATTAGGTTAAATTTTGCACAACAATTGATCCTTGTGAATTTGCGCCCAATATGATCTTATTTTTCCTCAATATAATTTTTTAATTTTTAAATATTTTTTTTCACGATGTTGTCTTATTTTTGGTCATCATTAGAATTAAATTGCACACCATGGTCGATTGGTGAAAATTTGCTCAACATGGTCTTATTTTTGCTGAACAATAGGTTAAATTTTGTACAACAATTGATCCTTGTGAGTTTGCGCCCAATATGATCTTATTTTTCCTCAATATAATTTTTTAATTTTTAAATATTTTTTTCACGATGTTGTCTTATTTTTGGTCATCATTAGAATTAAATTGCACACCATGGTCGATTGGTGAAAATTTGCTCAACATGGTCATATTTTTGCTGAACAATAGGTTAAATTTTGCACAACAATAGAAATGGACAAAATTGGTGTCGGGTTTAGTTTAAACTTCATGATATGAGACTGTGGCCCATTTTCCCGATCAAAGAAGTTGACCCATTTCAGTTAATTTATATAGGGGTTGTACTTCAGTCCAAGACTCCAACGTCATTTCAACTCTTTCCACTCTCTTCCCCATTACCGTCTCTCCAAGTCTTTTCATCTTCCTCCAGACACTCTTCCCCTTTCCCGATTTTTCTTCACAAGGTGTGTTCTTGCCTTTCTTATGTAGTTCTCTCGCTTTCGTTATTCTGTAAATTTTATATAACCGGTTAGGGTTTTTACATTTTACCAGCAATTTTTATGTGTGGTTTTTTTTCCTGATTTTAGATTACTTTTTCATTATCTTTTAGTCGTTTAGGGTTTTCATTTCAGCAAGTTATATGAGCGTATATTTATTTTGTTTGTGTATCTTTTCTATCCTTAGATGACACTAGGTTAAATTTTGTACAACATGGTCTTATTTTTGCTGAACAATAGGTTAAATTTTGTACAACAATTGATCCTTGTGAGTTTGCGCCCAATATGATCTTATTTTTCCTCAATATAATTTTTTAATTTTTAAATATTTTTTTTCACGATGTTGTCTTATTTTTGGTCATCATTAGAATTAAATTGCACACCATGGTCGATTGGTGAAAATTTGCTCAACATGGTCATATTTTTGCTAAACAATAGGTTAAAATTTGCACAACAATAGAAATGGACAAAATTGGTGTCGGGTTTAGTTTAAACTTCATGATATGAGACTGTGGCCCATTTTCCCGATCAAAGAAGTTGACCCATTTCAGTTAATTTATATAGGGGTTGTACTTCAGTCCAAGACTCCAACGTCATTTCAACTCTTTCCACTCTCTTCCCCATTACCGTCTCTCCAAGTCTTTTCATCTTCCTCCAGACACTCTTCCCCTTTCCCGATTTTTCTTCACAAGGTGTGTTCTTGCCTTTCTTATGTAGTTCTCTCGCTTTCGTTATTCTGTAAATTTTATATAACCGGTTAGGGTTTTTACATTTTACCAGCAATTTTTATGTGTGGTTTTTTTTCCTGATTTTAGATTACTTTTTCATTATCTTTTAGTCGTTTAGGGTTTTCATTTCAGCAAGTTATATGAGCGTATATTTATTTTGTTTGTGTATCTTTTCTATCCTTAGATGACACTAGGTTAAATTTTGTACAACATGGTCTTATTTTTGCTGAACAATAGGTTAAATTTTGTACAACAATTGATCCTTGTGAGTTTGCGCCCAATATGATCTTATTTTTCCTCAATATAATTTTTTAATTTTTAAATTTTTTTTCACGATGTTGTCTTATTTTTGGTCATCATTAGAATTAATTTGCACACCATGGTCGATTGGTGAAAATTTGCTCAACATGGTCATATTTTTGCTGAACAATAGGTTAAATTTTGCACAACAATAGAAATGGACAAAATTGGTGTTGGGTTTAGTTTAAACTTCATGATATGAGACTGTGGCCCATTTTCCCGATCAAAGAAGTTGACCCATTTCAGTTAATTTATATAGGGGTTGTACTTCAGTCCAAGACTCCAACGTCATTTCAACTCTTTCCACTCTCTTCCACATTACCGTCTCTCCAAGTCTTTTCATCTTCCTCCAGACACTCTTCCCCTTTCCCGATTTTTCTTCACAAGGTGTGTTCTTGCCTTTCTTATGTAGTTCTCTCGCTTTCGTTATTCTGTAAATTTTATATAACCGGTTAGGGTTTTTACATTTTACCAGCAATTTTTATGTGTGGTTTTTTTTCCTGATTTTAGATTACTTTTTCATTATCGTTTAGTCGTTTAGGGTTTTCATTTCAGCAAGTTATATGAGCGTATATTTATTTTGTTTGTGTATCTTTTCTATCCTTAGATGACACTTCCAACTGTAATCCAAATGGGGTACCATTACACTGTCGGCTCCTTTGAAGTTGTTATCACACCAAGGGAGACGCCTGTATATGGACCCAGCCAACTGCACGTGTCTATTCATTCTGATTCCCTCCCCGAGGTGTTCCTGGATCATTTCTCTGATTGGGATGGATTGCCAATGACCTTTGCACAATGTGATCATGTGTTAAATGAAGCAGGGGTCACTAGTGTGGTGCGAACTCAACTTGCCAACTTGATGTTAATGGATTACACTCGCAGCTGGTTTGCGGGTGACGCTGAGTTCATTGAATATGGTCTCTGCCCAGACCTGATTATGGATGTACATTTCATTGATGACTCTGATTCAAGCTCTGAATCTGATATGAGCTCCGACTCTGAGATAGATGTGGATCCCCCAACTCCTCCACCAAATGCAGAACAAAATGGCAATTTAGAAGAGATAGATCATCTAGAACATGATTGGGATCAATGCACAATATGTCTTGATCAGATGTTGCCATCGATGCCTGTCATTCGGACACCGTGTGACCATTCCTTCCACCAAGGGTGTCTCCTAGAGTGGGTGTCAATTCAACCCATTTGTCCACTTTGTCGATCAGCTTTTTAGCCATATGTCTAATGTATATCTGTTGGGAAAAGACATTGTAGTTGCACCTATTTTACGGTAGTTAATTTAAGGAAATGTATGGTATGAATGGAATTTTGTGTCCGGCAATATTTTGTATATGATTTCCATTCAAATCATACCAATGTATTTAGTAACTATTTGCGGTACCTGGTGTATGTAAATGCATAATATTAATGAAATTTGTGTACTATTATATTTGTTTGTGATTTCCATTATATCATATTTTTCCTGATGTGTGAGTATGATATTGTGTTTTATTTGACGAAGAAAGACCATATGAACTTTGATGAATTTGCTCATATATCCTGTGTGGATTTGAAATACATATAAAAGTTATTTTTCCCAAAATCCTGCACGGTTGTCCATCCCAAAATAGTGCTGACACTGATATCAGTTACAAGTAGTGGTGACAGTGGCCTAGTATTTTTTGATGTTGAAGTGTATGCGGTGGGAAGAGGTTTTTAATGCCCAAAGTATTGTTGACATTTTTTGTCTGACTAGTTTGAAGTAATGGTGACACCATACTTGTATTTTTTTTTGATTTTGCAGTGTATGTGGTGACACTATGTGGTTGTTGTCCAAAGTAGTGCTGACAGTGATATCAGTTACAATTAGTGGTGACACTGGCTTTTTTTTTTGATATTGAAGTCTATGTGGTGGCAAGAGGTGTTTAATGCCCATATTATTTTTGACATTGTTTGTTATATTAGTTTGAAGTAGTGGTGTCACCAGTTTGATGGTTTCTGATATTGAAGTTTATGTGGTGACACTAGGTGGTTTAGACCCAAAGTAGTGCTGACACTGATACTAGTTACAAATAGTGGTAACACTAGACTTATATATTTTTGTTTTTATGGTGTATGTGGTGACACTATGTGGTTGAGATGCAAAGTGTATGTGGTGGCAAGAAGTGTTTAATGCACATAGTATTGTTGACATTGTTGGTTATATTAGGTTGAAGTAGTGGTGTCACCAGTTGGTTTTTTTCTGATATTGAAGTGTACGTGGGGACACTAGGTGGTTGATACCCAAAGTAGTGCTGACACTGATAGTAGTTACAAACAGTGTTGACACCATACGTTGTGACACTATGTGGTTGAGGACCAAAGTACTGTTGACACTGAAATTAGTTACAACTATTGGCGATACCAGTCTTGGATTCTATGATTTTGAAGTTTATGTTGTGACATTTATATTTGCTCAACAATAGGTTATTTTTACATCACCCTTGAGACTTGTGAAATTTTGCACAATATGATTCTATTTTCTTTCTCAATATAATTTTATAGTTTCTATAGAGCATTACACAACATGGTCTTATTTTTCTCATTGATAGAATAAAGTTGCACAACATGTGGGGGGATTGGTGTAATTTTGCTCAACATCACATTATTTATGCTCAATAGTAGTTTTTAGTTGCACAACAATCGATCCTTTTGAAATGTTCTCATCATGATTATATTTTTTGTCAATATAATTTTATACTTTTCCAATAATTTTGTTTTCCCATCATGGTATTATTTTTTCTCATCATTAGATTAAAATTTCACAACACCGGCGATTGGTGAAAATTTGCTAAACATGATCTTATTTTTGCTTATCAATAGATTATTTTTGAACAAATGTTTAGATTTTTGAAATTGCCTTCAACATAGCTGTTGGGCTTAGTTTAGAGAGGCCCGGCCCATTGCTCGTTTATTTATACGTTGCTTGAACGTTATTCATATTGTTTGCAAGTCTTTTCATCTCCCTCTAGTTGTTCATCTTTATCCACTCTCGTTCCCATTAAGATTTTCTCTTCTCAAGGTGCGATTCCGGGTCTTGTATGTATGCCTTTCTGAAAAAAACGTAATCGGTTATTTTGATGTACCGTTTCAACAAATTTTTTATTGTTGTATTTTGCGATTTTTGTTTATCTTTCCCTTACCTTTCAGTCGTTTAAAACTCATATATTGTTTTTTGTCTTGCTTAGTTCGTATTGCATTATTTTCTGTGGGTGTTGTTTGTTTCTTACTGTAAATAAAAGTTATCAGTTAGGGTTGATCCAATTTTTTAGATATTTTATCTTTCTTTGTGTTTTTGAAATGTTTATTTCCTATTAATATCGCTACAATTTTTTATTTTTAAGTGATTGTCTAATATATGAGTGTATCTTGATTTTGTATTTGTAGGTTTTCTCTCTTTCAATGGCATTTCCAACTTATACTGAAGTAGATTATGACTACAGTGTTGTTACTTATGAAGTGGAAATATCATCAACTGAGTCATACTGGTATGGACCGAGTCAACTTGTCGTGTCCATCCATTATGACAGTGTTGCTTTAACATTTTTATCATGGTTCGGCTTGGAATGGCATGCCAATGAGTTTAGCCCGCTGCAACGAAGTGTTACATGATGCGGGAGTCATGGGTGTTGTTATAAGTCAAGTAGTCAATCGACTTCTAATGGAATACACTGGAAGTTGGTTTCCAACCGACGCTGACTTTGTTGAGTATGGTCTGTGCCCGAACATCACTGTCAATGTACATTTCTTTGCTGACTCTTCGTCTGATTCAAACTCTGAATCCGACATAAACGATGACATTCATATGGAGGTTGACCAACCAGATCATCCAGCACCTCCAAAGCATATGGAGGTTGACCGATTAAGGGAGATATATCACCTTGATCTTGGTGAAGATGAATGTACAATATAGGGGTGGGCACAAATCCCGCAAATCCCGATCCCGTCCCGGTCTCGTCCCGATCCCGGTGGAATTTAGGACAAAATAGCGAATCCCGTCCCGATCCCGTCCCGCAAAAATTATGCGGGACGAAACGCGGGACGATCCCGCAAATCCCATCCCGTCCCGCATATAATAATAATAATAATAATAATAATAATAATAATTTTTATAATAATAATAATATTATAATATTATAAAATAATAATAATAATATATTATTAGAATTATTATTTTGAGCAAATATTATAATTATAATTATAATCATAATCTTCCATTTGTAATAATAATAATAATATTTATTTATAATAACAATATTATTATTATTTGAGCAAATATTATTTATAACTATAAAAATAATTTTCAATTTATAATAATAATAATAATATTATTATATAATATTATAATTTAATTTAATAATATTATTAATTTATAACAAAATTATTATTATTATTATTATATTATTATATTATTATTATATCACATTATAATTTTTTCTTGTAAAGTATAATTATTTTATAATAATAACAATAAAAATAAGTAATATTATTTTATTTTATTTTTAATTATAACGTGGGATTATTATTAATATTAATATTATTATTATTATTATTATTATTATTATTATTATTAATTTATTATTACTACTATTATTATTATTATACCCATTGTAAAGACCCGGATTTTTAAACAACAAATTTCAATATAATATAAATGGATTTAAGTCCAAAAAAATAATAAGATAAAATAAAATAAAAATTCGGATATTTCAAAAAAAAAAAAAAAAAAAAAACTCGTCCTTAATTTCCTAAATCGAAATTGAAATCCTTAAAACGAGTTCCGGCATTATTTAATTAGAAATTTAAAAAAATATGTTATACTCTGCTTTTAGATACCGAAAATTGGAAAATAATGTTCGGATTCCATTTATTAAATTCGGATTTTGGAAAATTTAGTAGAATTTTAAACGTGTCGGGATAAGAACGAGAGAGCGGGTTTCAGGATATATATATATATTCCGGGTATTGGGAGTTCTCTATTGGGGACCACGCCCACCTTACCTCACCTCCTCCCTCTTGGCGTTTTCCTCCCTCCCAGAGCCTGTAGCAACAGCTAATGGGGGATCTGCTCCCACGCCATTTCCCGTTTTAAACACCAGTCTAATCCCTCCCTCTCCTTATCAGAAGCAGACCCTCTTTCTATTGTTGAATCAATTAAAGCTATCCCCTTTCACACACACAAAATCACCCCTCTCCTCCTCTCTTCATTTCCTGTAACTCACAAGGAAACCCATAACTAAAATCCTTCCACCATTGACGATTCAGCTCACAAACAAACACTCTCCTCCTCATCTGTTCGCTCTCCTTTCGCTTTCAATCCGAGCTGCTGAACACGAGCCCCGCAGTGTTATCCCCGAGAGCGGCCCCGAGAAACCCCGAGCAGCAGCGACTGCTTCGCTTCCCTCCTCCTCTTGCGAGCAGAACCCGGCAACAGAATTTCCAAAAACCCTCCATCTGACGTCGTTGGAAGAAGCAGGCGGAGCCCCGGAGCCGCCAACGCCGATATCGGGTCGCCCTCGCTCCTCGCTTCCCTATCTTCCGATCCGCCGGCGGTAAGCTTCGATTTCCCCTTCTTTTGACTCGAATCTGTGTACAGTCGGGCCTTTAACCCCCTTTCGTCGTCCTAGGCACTGAACGACGAGACCTCATCATCGACAAGGCCGGACCGAGCTCGACGACCCTCTATTCCGGCGGAGAACTTCAAACCTCGGTGAGATTCTTCTTTCCTCGATTGTCCTTGCCCGGTTGCCCTTCTTATTCCTTGGGTGTCGGAAGAGAGTGGGTGAACGGGGGAGCTCGGGTCGTGGGCAAGGGAAAGTCGCCGGCGGCCTGATTTTCTTCTTCTTTCCCCGTTTTCCGTCGCCAACGCCCAGATCTGTTCTTCCTTGAGGAGGGAGACGGGTTCGGCTTACCTTTCTTTTAATTGGTCCGGTTCACTTTTTTTTATATATAAAACCGGTTCATTAAATGGGATTGGGTTGGGTTTGTTGAAGCCAGATTCAGTTGGGCCTGATTCTCTTCTATCACCTTGGGCCGGGTCCTCTTCAGTGGGCCGGATCCCCTTCCTTTCTTTCTTTTGCCTGGGCTCGGGTTGAGGGCATTTGGGCCTTTTCTTTTGGTTTGTTTTAAAAAAATGTTATTTTGTGTTAGATGTTTATGATATATGTTATGGTTTTATATTATGATTAGTAGCTATAGTTAATATCATTATTAATATAATATTCTGTTTGAGGAATTATAATTCTGAAATTACTAATATATATTATAACATGAGTTAATTTGTAATTTAAGGAAAATTGATTTTGACATGAAATGTCGGACTCAAAATTTTTGTGGTGACTAAATGTCGGATTTTATTATATTATGATTTTGAAATAAAATGCCGGAATTATTTCTATAAAATGATCTGATAAGTTATTTTGAATATGAGTTGACTTAATTTGGGATTTAAGAGTTTGAGAAATATTTTCGTGAGATTTATCGATGGTTTTGATTAAATGGTTTTGGGAGATGTCAATCATGTCGGAAAGGCTTTGGAAAATTTGGAAAATGGTTTCACCGTCGAGTGGTTTTAAAGATGTTGAGAACTTGGGTTTTGTGTGAGTATGAATGATGGACCGGTAGCTTATGGAAATGGCTTGATGATAGGTGTGTATTGCTATTGGATTATACTCTGGACTTGCATTGGGCCCTTGCTTGTGTTATCTTGCTGTTCTGCATCTTCAGGTAAGTCTCTTCGGAGCTTACTCAGATTGAATAGAGCTATTCCCTGCTTTAGGTGCATGATATACTAGGTGCTTGCATTCATGATCAGCATGTCATGTAGTACCATGCTAGGTTGCATCGATCGTTGAGCATTCTATTTCTTTGTGCGTATGTAAACAGAACGGCCGTTATCTGTGATAGTCCTAGAAGTCTTTGCTAGGGTCATAGGGTAGCCCAGCCTCATCGGGTACCCTGAGTCAATCGAGTACTTCCTTATATTATGATATGCCTGCGGGCTTTATTGTGGAGCGGGTTAGGCATGCGTGCCCCCGATTATGAATGAATGCATTCACGATCTGGCCAGTCTCCGCCTGTCGGAAGGGGTGGAGGTAGGAGAGGGATATGCCACTTGGCATTGTCTTGGGCCCTTTACAGTACTTCTGCACAATATTATGAACTAGGAGCATGCTAGTGTGTTTGAATTTCGTACTGCATTAGAGCATCTTTATTAGGTATAGCGTATATGTGTGCTTATGGTTGGGATGCAGAGTTAAGTGGGCATCGATCTGATCCCGCCCCAAATCAATTTTTTTAGGAATTATTTATGTTCATCCTATCGGTGCTGTTTGCTTATTGCGCGGGTCATTTTGTCGGCGGAGAGTGAGCGCTGGAGTTATAGACTTCACCAGACTCTCATTATATTGTTTTGGATTTATACTTTTGACTCCGTTTTGACCCGGCTCCGCCGTGGCACTTGTATCTGTACTTTACTTCTGCTTTACTTCCGTTTGAAATGGTTTCCGCGACATAGTCTTAGGACATGTTAAGGGTACCCAACGGCCCTTCGAGGTTTTAGGGTTTGAAATCCCTCTTTCTACAAATCTTAAAATGAGTTTGAAACCTCGACCCGTACCTGGATTGCAAGATCCGAACAAGGGGTTTTATCCCTTGAAACGTAACCTAGAAATTATAATTCTGGGCCGTTACACCCATTTAGAGTTACAAGAGGCAAATAGCTAATTAAATACGGTATTCTTCCTAACTATCAATCGATAATGAGACAATATCTGGTGAATCTCGTCTCCATTCCTTTCCGTCTTGATCTAGTAAGATAATGTAGCCAAATTATAATTAATTATACAATCATTGTATGAATTAATAATAGTATTATAATAATAATAATAATAATATTATTATTATTAAATAATATAGTTGAGAAGAATACCGTATTCAACATATTATACAAAATAATGAATTATGAAAGCATTTTTCACTTTGCAAATTTATATAATATTTTATTATTTTTATATGCGGGACAAGGCCCGTCCCGTCCCAATCCCGTCCCGTCCAGACACCATCCCGTCCCAAAAAAAAAGTGTAAATCCCGTCTCGAAAAAATTTCACGGGACGAATCCCGTCCCGGCTCAATCCCGTCCCATCTCGTCCCGTGCCCACCCCTGGTACAATATGTCTGCTTCCGATGTTGGCGTCAAATCCCGTTCTTGAAACGCCATGCCAACATTTCTTCCATCCATGTTGTTTGCGATCTTGGCTTAGAGTTCAAAGCAATTGTCCTCTTTGTCGATCAGAAATCTAGCTGCAGGTCTATTGCAAAATCTAAGTATTTATCATTTAGTACCTGATTGTATCTGATTTCCATTGTATGATATCAGTGTATTTTTGTAACTTTTTGTGGTACTGAATCTAACCTAATATATATTTTACGAATGAAGTTTGTTATTGATCATATTTGTTTTTTTTTATTCATTGATCATATTTGTTTCTAATTTCAATTCAAATCATAGTAATCTTTGATATTTAAGTAGGACATTTGTTGTGACACTAGGTGATCATATTGGTGGTTTCTGCTATTGTAGTCTATGGTTTGATATTTTCTGTTATTGAAGCTTATGTGTTGACACTAGTGGGGTAAGTCACAAAGTAGCGCTGATACTGATATTAGGTACAATTACTTGAGACCCTAGGCTTGTATTTTTTTGTTATTTTGAAGTGTATGTTGTTGCACGACTTGGAAATGGCCCAAAGTCTTTTATTACATTGTTGGTTAGAGTAGTTGGAAGTATTAGTGACACTATCCTTATATTTTTGTCTGATTTCTGCTTTTGAAGTTTTTGTGGTGACACTAGGTGGATAAGGCCGAAAGTAGTGCTGACACGAGTTGGTTAATGTCCAACAAGGATAACTGTAACTCAAATAACTGTAATCCGTTTTTAGTTTATAGTTTTACAGTTTTTACAATTTTTTTTATAGTTACTCTGTAATGAACCGACCCAAATAACTGTTACAAGAATGAAAACTGTCTAATTATTGCCTATATATATATATATCCATAAATCATTCTTTGTTGTCCATTGGTGTCTGAAAACTGATTTTAACAGAAATCAGTATACCAGAACTTTTAATCACACTGCTAACACATCCCTCTCCAAAAAGATGAACTATGGAAACACTATTGGGTTTTGCACAAGTTTCCATCAATAGATGGACGTGCTTGATGGTGTTGTTTACCGCGGGTATCACATGAATTTAGTTGATGAGGCATGCGAGACTAACAAAAAGGCTCGCAGGGCCGAGTTGGTGGAAGCCGTTGTTGTTCATTATACATTATATAAGGAATTACAAAGATCAATAATAGCAACTGAACATCACATTCGGATTGCATCCAAAGATGAAGACGGTGAAGCACTATCAAATGTGATATTTGAAGTTTTATTCATAATTTTTTTTCCATATTGTAATGGGTCTTGTATTTTATCTTTTATGTAGATGGAAGGAGAACTGGGCAAACAAAGATAGATGTTTGAAGAGGCAAAGGACAATCTCATGGAGTGCGTTACAGAAGTTTTAGATGCAGAAATGGAAAAGAGGAAGAAGATTGATGACTTCTTAGGACTATAGTTCTACTATATTAATAATTGATAATATTGGTACTTATTTATATGTTGAATGTATTTTTTTTTTGTTTTTTTAGTTTCTATGTGTTCCATGCTAATGATATGATGCAACATATTAATATCATAATAATCATATAATTATTTTGTAATTTCCCACCTCATATTTCATATTATAAAGTGTTACTGGAGTTTTACGTCTATCTCTTGTGATACTGCGAACACATTGATTAGTTTGTGGATTGTTATGGTAAAAGTAGTGCTGACACTATTTAACTAAGGTTTTATGTTCTTGGTAATTTGCTCAACATTATCTTAGTTTTTCTAAACAATAGTTTATATTTGCACAACAAACAAATGGATGTCATCAAATCAACTGTATGAATAAACTAGACCAGTTATAAACACAAATCACATATTTGATTACCGACGGTAGAAAATTGCGCTGACATAGAGAAAAGAACACACAACTGTTCAACAACAGTTATAGTTGTATGCATCTTGACACATACTATTGACCTTAAAACCGCAGGGAAAACAACTGTCTTAATGTTTACGAGAAAACTGTTCAGAAGTAGAGTACACAGCTGTCTACACCCAAATACATTATAAAGTTTGCAAAAAAAAAACATGAAATTGCCTTGTAGTTGTTCAACCAAGATTTAGTTTCTGGCCCTGAATCTCCTTTGAAGTCATTTTTGCATGGGATTTCGCTGCCTTCACAACTTCTGTGTTCACTTCATTCAGCTCTGAACACACAATATCTGTTAGGTACTTCACCCGTAGCTTTGAGATATTCTTGAAATTGCCCTTTTCCAATCCACACTTGTACGCTCTCTTTGTCCCAAAGAAGGTCTCCATGTGACGCATGAGGCATACCCCATAATGCACGACTTTCTCTTCTCCAGCCCATGCGATGGGGACATTTGATGTTAGTGCAGTCGACACTATTTCTGCCTTTGCTCTAAGCCCCTTGTCTGTTAGATAAGCAATCAGCATATTCCCCTGCATGGATTGAATTATAAAGCACGTAATTTTAATTGCAATATGAGGTGATATTTAAATGAAATTAATACAAGTAAAGCCATAGTAGATATCATTAATAACACTTACCAAACATTCGAAGGGTGATGGGAAGCTGCAAGTTGCATCAGTGCAAGATGGGGTGATATCAACGATCTGGACTACTTTGTTTTTAAAGTTCAAGACAACCATGACATAAAACACTTCTCGTTGAACTCCAAATACAATCTAATCAACATAATATAAAACAGATAGACATTAGTGATTGAGATTGTTAACTTTGATTTCAAATTCAGTATTTTGAGAACTTTATCCAGGTGATTGCGAGGGACTACCATGTCTAGATCTCTCAACGAAATGTGTGGTGACAAAGACAATATAGTATCAAGGTGGAGGTTAAAGCTCTTAAACTGTTCGTCACAAGCTCCTGATGATACACTCTCCACATTAAACTGTATCAAGAATAGAAATTAGTAAAAAAAAAAAAAACAGACCCATCGTAGTAATGACAAAACAATGTAGTGTAATTGAAGGATGAACTTGTAAAGACATTACATATTTGTTGATATTGACAAATAGCCTTGCTGGTGATTGAGCACTTTTATACTGTTCCTTGTGGTTGAGGACAGTTGTCCATGCATCAATAGTGACACTAGACAAGTGGGTTTCATCTTCAAGTGTACCCGTGTCTGTCCTTACAATTTCAACACACTTGTGTTTAAATAAAACTTCCCTGCAAAGCTAATCATTATGAAGATGGATTAAGTAAAAATAATCTTTTACCTGTAACTGAACATACACTAAGTAAATTAAGATTAAAATGAACTTACGTGCTTTGAGTTGTTTTCATTGCTAAATAGGCTGAAACAGTACGCTCAATTTCAGAGATAAGATCGTTAATATCAACAACCCGTTAATAATAAGGGCTTCTCAAAGATGTAGAAGGTTTATGTGCTCTCCTTGCAGCTTCTTCTCTCTTTGTGTCATTCAGTTGTTGTGAAGCATTCACATCAGCTGCGTTGAAACGTGGGGATCTCCGTTGTGGCAATGTAGCAGGAGACTTGCATTTTCTTCTACCTTAAAAATGGTTCCCTGGTGGAATATCAGTTTCAAATTGAGTGGGTAGGGGATTTGGAGTTGTGCATAATGTGTCTGGAGTTTTAGCTTGAACATCCTGGTGTATTGGCAGATGACCATGGCCGCCGGGAGGAGCTTGGTTTGGTTCATTCGTAACGTTGTTTGCATCTCCAGTGTTCTCCGATGTCCCTTTATCTTTCTTAAAAGCAGGATCATTTAGAAATATATCAAAGGAAAATTCCCCATCTACTTTGATGTTTGATTTCAATTTTTGCTTATTCTGATACGCCATCTCAATCTGTGTGATGCAATCTAAGAAAGCAGGGTCTGACCAGAATTTTTCTTGGAAGTCGGTAAAATGTGTGTTCGGAGAGTCATTCATATAAGACCTGTCAGCAGCATCTGTAGCAGGCTCAGGGGTTACATCTTACATCCCTAGAAGCTGGTTTGCCCCTTGTAGAAGTCTTTTCACCTTGTCATCATGTTGTAGTTCAAGCGGTACATTTGTAGACCACTAAACAAAATAAGATATAACAGATGCAAGCATAGACGTTTTATGAGCAAAAAACTTTATCCAACTTTAGAAGATAACAGCACAAAAAAAAAACAAGAATAAAAAATAACCAGTAAATATCAAAACATGCTAAATTGCACCAATATTAGATTGAATTATTTTAAAAATTAATATAAACCTCTAATGGGGGTGGTTGTTTTCCTGGATCAGCAGGGCGGCTGGTGCCTTCATCGTTTTGTGCAGTAGTGGGTGGACAAGATGTAGACGGTATGTCTTGATGGAAAGGAATAATTTGGCGAGCCTGGACTAAGCCAAGGCCAAAGCCTCCGGTACTAATATCATCAGTTTATCGTTTGCGCAAAATTTTATAATTCATGCCAACAAACACTGGGAAACAACGACTCATTCTTCTGAGTGCGATGCTTGTGAATAGTTTCACCCTATCCATATAAAACAACTGTAACACCAAGACGATAAACATATATCAGTATAATGATGGAGCGGGGGAATGCTGAGATGAAGAATACTTTACGTGCATTGTAAAGAAATTAGGGTAACATCAGAGGAAAGGTTTAAAAAAAACACTTACAACCAAGAATAATAGAGGCCCTCTGAAATGGTCATTCTTGTTCTTTTCCCAGCTTTTCTTTGCGTCAAACAAACTTTCCAACACCAGACCACACCAATTTAGGTATTTCATGTCTCCCAATTCAGGAACTACTCTTATTAAACTCTGGTTTGCATGCCGGTTTCCCAGAGTATCAACCAATATACAGTCTAATATAACAATAAAGTTCACAAGGAATTGATCACCACAGTCAGTGTCAGCTATCAATTTATCCATCACCATCACTGTTGTTATATTATCCTGGACCTCAAATGTGCTTCTCCAATCTTGCACAAGACTGAAATTCTCTTTAGCTGTTTTTCTTTCAACTAAAATCTTTCCCATGGGGAACCCCATTGTGATACGCACATATATTTCTGCAATTTCAAGTTCTCCTCCATTAGCCATCACCAAGCAACACTTGTTAGAATCAAACTGATCCACTAACCAATACAAAAGATGCAGTGGTAGGGTAACAATATCCAAGTTGAACAAAAATCCAAACTCAATATCTTGAATGAATGTCTTCTGCTTATCATTCATTTTTTTCAATGATGACACCAGCAAGCGTGGGCTTGAACGTGCCTTCAAACCGGGGAGATTTTTTTGTCTAGTGTTCCTCTCGGTCCGCACAATTATCTGCCTGTTTTCTGTGTTAGGTTGCATGTCTGTGGGATCCATTTTATCATCAGATGTGATGATATGCACATTTGGGTTTACATGGAGGTTTAACTCCAGATCTTTTTGATCTCTTGGAAATTCGATTTGGACTTTATAGAACAGGTGAATCACTTAAACTCTGGGGATGTTTACCTATAGAATGAACACTTACAATCAATTTCTACAAATATCCGGAGTAATGACATTGTAAAAGAAGGCAGTTCATACCGTATAAAATTCAAAATTGAATGATAAATCCATCACATTAATTTCTAATTATAATGTGCAAGTAATTGAATTAGCAATGGTAGCTCTTGGAAGTTTTAATAACTGCTTGATTATAAACGCTAAAGCGTCTTGAATAAGCGTCATTTCCTAATTTTCGTGAAAATTAAACCCTAAAACACAATTCGTTCTAATTTAAACTATAATATACGGAATAGACGGAATCAAACCTTTCGGATCTGATGACATGTTGATGTATATGATAGATTTCTTATCCACAGGCCTATAATCAAGCGTGAAGAAATCTCGCAGAGAAAGAGAGAGAGTAGATTTAGTTGGAGGACGAAAACCAAATGAAGATGATTGAGAACAACGAGAAAAGCATTTTAGACATTTACATTGGTTGCTTTTTATATTTTTTTAGGAAAACCGTTTTCTTTTTCTTTTTCTTTTTTTTTTGTATAAAATCGGAAATTGTGTAATACTTTATTTATTTCTTATTATTTAACTTATAATTCCATACCTTAAATTTATTTTTTCATAATATGATTCTTTACTTTTCAATAGAATATGATTGCACAACATTGTTTATTGGTAGATATTTCCTCAAAAACATATTATATTTGCTCAACAATAGTTTATATTTACACAACAACCGAGATGTGTGAAATTATTGGTAACATGATCTTATTTTCTCTTTTGATGTTTACATACTTTCACAATAGATTATTGCACAACATCGTAATATTTTTGCTCATCAATCTTATAAAATTGCACAACATTGAAGTCCAGTAGGGGAAACATTTGCTCAAAATCAATTTATTTTTGCTTAACAATAGTTTATATACGCACAACAATCGACACTTGTGAATTTGTTAGCAACATGATCATACTTTCTTTATTGATGTTTTCATATTTGCTCAATATATTATTGCTCAACATCGTCTTATTTTTTCTCATCAATGGGATAAAATTGCACAACAACATATCATTGATGAACGCTTGCTCAATGACTGAGGGAAAGTCGTTGATTTACCTCGCCAAAAATAAATCTCAAACGAACAAACTAGTATAGTATGCAAGTAAGGGGTCGAACCCAAAAGAATCAAGTATTTCTAAATATTGTGTATTTATCAATATAAAAAGAAACGATTTTTATGAATGAAAATAAAAGAAGATAATATTGACAAAAGCAAATAAATGATGGAAGAAAAGCGTTTCCACCTACAAGTTCTCGACTTTGGTTGGTTTTATTGGTCATCGAATCCTTTTCAAGTTATTATCATTTCCTACGAATTCATCTCGTCTTGGTTTAAGTAGATTAAAAGTCCTACGAGTCCAATTAATCCCTTACACCTCAATGCAACCTTAACACGGTCAAGATTTAACAAAGAGATAGCAAATAGTCCCAAGAACTTGAGCATATAAATAACACCAATTAAACACGGTAAATCAATGTTTAAGATATATGTCAACTCCCTACATAATCATGTTTCAAACACGTAATCCACATTCTTATGCGTGCTACTACGGAAATAAAACAAATACGAAAGCATTAAATCCTAGCATGAAATCAATATTATCAAGGTAGCTAATCAAGATAAAATCAATAACATAATCAATATCACACAAAGAAGTTGAAAGAATTAAAGAGGAAAAATAACTTG
Organism: Persicaria tinctoria; assembly: GCA_037127255.1. Taxonomy (NCBI): domain Eukaryota; kingdom Viridiplantae; phylum Streptophyta; class Magnoliopsida; order Caryophyllales; family Polygonaceae; genus Persicaria; species Persicaria tinctoria. The sequence continues at coordinate 20,218,334 of JBANSL010000004.1, read as the reverse complement.
AATTAGAAACTCACAAACCACCAACCAAGTCTCGAAAGTGTAGGCGGAAACTACAAAATTAGCCAAACATGGCTTACCTAAACTTTCTTCTCTTCAATGGTGATTTCTCTACTTGGAATTAATTCCTTAAAAACTTAAGCCTAGAACATCCTATTTATAAGTCTAATGTTTTCCATAAATAAGGTAAAAGATAGATAAACTAGATAGAAACTTCCTAAATAACTAGATAGAAGATAGACTTTCCAAATTTAATTCAGCGTCAAATTCCGCTGGCAGCGAAAATTTCCACTGGCAGCGAATGGCGTCAATCAAGCTCATGTTGGATTTTCGCTACCACACTCGCTGGCAGCGAATGTCCATGCCTTAGAAAACTTTCAGCTTCTTCGGTTCCGCTTCCGCGAGTCCACCCTTCCACTGCCGCGAGAGTCTCCATTCGCGGCAGCGAATCCGGTCGTCCGCTGGCAGCGACTCCATTCGCTGGCAGCGACTCCATTCGCTGGCAGCGAGTTTCCTTTCGCTGGCAGCGAGTCATGCTGCTCCTGGACATGCTTCCGCTGACTCCAGTCGCTGGCAGCGAGATGTCATTCGCTGGCAGCGACTCATGCTCAGGTCGGCCACCTTCTCGCACATGTTGTTGCTGACTTGATTCGCTGCAGCGGAAAGGCATTTGCTGGCAGCGAAAATTCAACAGAACACCATCACGTAGATCTTCGAAAGAGCTTTCCAACGCATGCTCATATGCGTCGATCGGACATCCGAGGCCTCCGAAAAGTGCGTTACAAGTTCAGCTCGCCGAGCGGACATCTTTCGCGACTCTCCCTCGTTTCCGCTCTTAGACCTCGATTTCGTTCTCCGTTGCTCCTTGGGTTGTTCCATTCTCTTCGGGACTTCTTCCTTAAGCTCTCCCAAGTCTCTCCTTAGCCTTACTTAGCTCCGTTCCTCGTGTTCTTTGCCTCGGATCTACGAATCTACATAAAACCATCGAAATAGCGTAGATTCCGAACTTTTCCACAAAATGAATGCTAATCTAATTAACACTAAAACATGATTATATAACAATGAAATGCACCTAAACTAACCTATAATGCCTATTGGAAACATGCCTTATCAAACTCCCCCACACTTAACCTTTTGCTTGTCCTCAAGCAATACAAAAACAAGAGCAAAACCATCATACCACAAATATGATCTTCAAGCACTAACCTTGTCAAAAGCAACATCAAAGTGGAGGAGTCATGAACATGAAAGCTAACATCCTAGCAAGTATATAAGCGATTCAAAGCAAAGGCACATCTCATGCAACCTCACCGGGATTATGTGTTTACTCTCACTCTCATGTGTATAGGCTTAACAATGTATTTCTCAACTCAATCCAAAATGCAAAAAGCTACATAGAAATTGGCACATATATCACATATTCTCCACCGTGGATGTCATCACTCATAAGAAACATCAAGAGGTCTTTTATCAAGGTTGTAATGGGGCTTGGTAAGAAATTAAGGTAGGAAAATATTTAGGCTTGTGGTGCTAAAAATCCGGGAAAAAGGGATCCCTAAGAACAACCAGAAGAACACTAAAAACCAAATACTTCCAAATCAAAATAACTCAAACTTTCACTCTTAAAATACTTAACTAAAGAACTTTCACTCAACCATACATATTTCTAACTCTCACATTCATAATAAAATAAAAGGCTCTTATTCATGCTTTTTTTCTTTCTCTTTTTCTTTCACTTTTTTTTTTTCAAATTTTTTTTTCTTTAGAGCCAAAACAATAATGCACAATGTGAAGAATAAAACTAAAATTACATCCTCATCTAAACTTGTAACTCTCTTAACAATATTTTCCTTTCCACTCAACTACTAGATCAATCATTCACCAATTCTAATCCCAATTCCCGGATAGGGTAAGGCTTATCATCGGCTAAGGATAAATTTTGTGGAGCTTCAAAGAAAAGGCTAAGGCTCAAATTTGGCTACAAGCAAAGGACACATATGTAGGGTGGATATGGATAATAATAAGGTATAAGAAATTCATGCCTCTATCATTTGAAACTCATAAGCAATAGACATATAAATTTGGCCTCAAATATATATAACAATGTCAATCTCAAGAGGTAATTGCATAAGAAGATGATAATGTCACACAAGAAAGCAAAAGGGAATAAATATGATGAAAATCCCTATAAGGCCAAAAATTCTCACTAGGACAAGTTTTGTTGGATTTCAATAATGCCAAAAAGAATCATACTTGCTCAATTGAACTAACAAGTCATGCTCCCATAAAAATCATTTCAAGTATGTGACAAGGCTAGACAATTCAAACATACTATGGAACATATATGGTAAAACTCATAAAAATAAAATTGAGGACAAACTAAGGCAAGATGGGTATTTGAATAACACATATATGCAATGCATGATCTTTTTGGATTTTTTTTTTTTATTTTTCCGATGCAATAAAATAGCCGAAAAAATAAACATGAATGCATAACGGAAAAATAAATATGAATGGATGCATGAATCTATGAATGCAACCCTCCCCCACACTTAAATTCTTCATTGTCCTCAATGAAAATCAAAGACAAAAAATCATAAAAATATGAGAGAAAAAGGGTAAAGAATAACTCACATCATGGGAAAAGTTTTGATGGCGAAGATGATGAAGCTCGGAAGAAGAACGGTGAAGAACGACAACAACGAAGATGGACGAACCACGAGCACGGATGAATGAAGATGGCGAAGAATGAATAAGATTGGATGCGACGACAACGGACGAAGACTAGGCATCACTGCTGAGCGGATGAAATCAGCCCCTATGTCGTCTGGGCGGTTGGACTCGCTGGCAGCGAATCATGATTCGCTGGTAGCGAATTCAGCATATAATCTCTATTCTTCGATCTTGTTCACTTTTCCCTGCATTGTTAGCTCAAAATATCCAAAAGCATCTATCTACCATATAAAATAATTAGGAAATTTCTAATTTATTAAACAACAAAACTAATTAACTAGCTAGGAATTGAAATAACTCATTTATGAAAACTTACCTCGGGTTGCCTCCCGAAAAGCGTCCTTGTTTATCATCATAGACTCGACGGTTTATTTGTTCGCGCATTCAAGACTCACTCGGACATTGCTAACGCCCTCTTTAACAAATCAAACTCCGGTGCACACCATCTAGGTAGGCGAGCACCACATATGAAGAAGTCGAAGTCAAAAGACGTGATGTTGAAGAAGGTCTCCAACTCTTCATATGCTCGAGCATGACTTCTTGCCGAGGGTATGTAGTACCACCAACACATTTCCATTGGTGGTTTGTTGAAGTAATGCTCCCAAGGATCTACATATTCACCAAAATCCACAAAAGTGTCAAAAATATCATTACCTTTCTCAAAAGCCACAGAAATCGGCTCCGGACTTGGTTCCTCAATAGGTGCGTTGGGGACGATTTCTATTGGTGGAGTAGGTGCCAAAATACATGGTTCCTCAAGCGTGCACTCATGAGACTCCATGTCAAGGGGCATCGGGCTCTCTTCTCCATCTTTGAATGAACCATGGGTACTTGCGTCTTGGGTTTCCTCATGTATCACGCCCACCATTGGTTTGAAAGGTAAGGGTGTGGATGCCAACATGTATTCTTCTTCCACCTTTGCCATGTCACCCACACAAAGGAAAATATCCCACAATTCCGGCCAATCCAAACCATAAAAGCCTTCGTTTTTCAAAGATTGGGCGAATTCTCGTATCTCGGGAAGCATGCCATCTTGAACGCAAAGGACTTGTTCTTTCAAATCATCTTGGATACCCCGTGAAGCACGGTCGTCCACTAAATCTTGCACTCTTGTGAGGTAATGGTGAAAGTATTCTCCTTGGTATTGCCATAACTTCAACTCCATTACAAACAATTAGTAACGAGGTGTCGTGAACCGTAAGATAGGTCCACAACGGGGATAGATATATATACAAATATTAATAAATACACAAAACAAAGAAATAAACTTGATTCCCCGACAACGGCGCCAATTTGACGGAGGGAAAGTCGTTGATTTACCTCGCCAAAAATAAATCCCAAACGAACAAACTAGTATAGTATGCAAGTAAGGGGTCGAACCCAAGAGAATCAAGTATTTCTAAATATTGTGTATTTATCAATATAAAAAGAAACGATTTTTATGAATGAAAATAAAAGAAGATAATATTGACAAAAGCAAATAAATGATGGAAGAAAAGCGTTTCCACCTACAAGTTCTCGACTTTGGTTGGTTTTATTGGTCATCGAATCCTTTTCAAGTTATTATCATTTCCTACGAATTCCTCTCGTCTTGGTTTAAGTAGATTAAAAGTCCTACGAGTCCAATTAATCCCTTACACCTCAATGCAACCTTAACACGGTCAAGATTTAACAAAGAGATAGCAAATAGTCCCAAGAACTTGAGCATATAAATAACACCAATTAAACACGGTAAATCAATGTTTAAGATATATGTCAACTCCCTACATAATCATGTTTCAAACACGGAATCCACATTCTTATGTGTGCTACTACGGAAATAACACAAATACGAAAGCATTAAATCCTAGCATGAAATCAATATTATCAAGGTAGCTAATCAAGATAAAATCAATAACATAATCAATATCACACAAAGAAGTTGAAAGAATTAAAGAGGAAAAATAACTTGAATTAGAAACTCACAAACCACCAACCAAGTCTCGAAAGTGTAGGCGGAAACTACAAAATTAGCCAAACATGGCTTACCTAAACTTTCTTCTCTTCAATGGTGATTTCTCTACTTGGAATTAATTCCTTAAAAACTTAAGCCTAGAACATCCTATTTATAAGCCTAATGTCTTCCATAAATAAGGTAAAAGATAGATAAACTAGATAGAAACTTCCTAAACAAACTAGATAGAAGATAGACTTTCCAAATTTAATTCGGCGTCAAATTCCGCTGGCAGCGAAAATTTCCGCTGGCAGCGAATGGCGTCAATCAAGCTCCTGTTGGATTTTCGCTACCACACTCGCTGGCAGCGAATGTCCATGCCTTAGAAAACTTTCAGCTTCTTTGGTTCCGCTTCCGCGAGTCCACCCTTCCGCTGCCGCGAGAGTCTCCATTCGCTGCCGCGAGAGCTTACTTCCGCTTCCGCGAGTCCACCCTTCCGCTGCCGCGAGAGTCTCCATTCGCTGCCGCGAGAGCTTACATCCGCTGCAGCGAATCCGGTCGTCCGCTGGCAGCGACTCCATTCGCTGGCAGCGAGTTTCCTTTCGCTGGCAGCGAGTCATTCTGCTCCTAGACATGCTTCCACTGACTCCAGTCGCTGGCATCGAGATGTCATTCGCTGACAGCGACTCATGCTCAGGCCGGCCACCTTCTCGCACATGTTGTTGCTGACTTGATTCGCTGCAGCGGAAAGGCATTCGCTGGCAGCGAAAATTCAACAGAACACCATCACGTAGATCTTCGAAAGAGCTTTCCAACGCATGCTCATATGCGTCGATCGGACATCCGAGGCCTCCGAAAAGTGCGTTACAAGTTCAGCTCGCCGAGCGGACAGCTTTCGCGACTCGCCCTCGTTTCCTCTCTTAGACCTCGATTTCGTTCTCCGTTGCTCCTTGGGTTGTTCCATTCTCTTCGGGACTTCTTCCTTAAGCTCTCCCAAGTCTCTCCTTAGCCTTACTTAGCTCCGTTCCTCGTGTTCTTTGCCTCGGATCTACGAATCTACATAAAACCATCGAAATAGCGTAGATTCCGAACTTTTCCACAAAATGAATGCTAATCTAATTAACACTAAAACATGATTATATAACAATGAAATGCACCTAAACTAACCTATAATGCCTATTGGAAACATGCCTTATCACTCAACATCATCTTATTTTTGCTCAACGATAGTTTATATTTGCACAACAACAACACTTTGTTGCCAACATGATCATACTTCCTCTATTTATGTTTTCATAGTTGCTCAATAGATTATTGCTCAACATTGTCTTATTTTTGCTCATCAATAGGATAAAATTGCACAACAGCGTATCATTGATGAAAACTTGCTCAACATCATCTTATTTTTGCTCAAAGATGGTTTATATTTGCACAACAACAACATTTTGATAGCAACATTATCATACTTTCTTTATTGATGTTTTCATATTTGCTCAATAGATTATTTTTCAACATCGTCTTATTTTTGCTCATCAATAGGATAAAATTGCACAACCACGTATCATTGATGAAAGCTTGATCAACATCATCTTATTTTTGCTCAACGATAGTTTATATTTGCACAACAGCAACACTTTGTTGCCAACATGATCATACTTCCTCTATTTATGTTTTCATAGTTGTTCAATAGATTATTGCTCAACATTGTCTTATTTTTACTCATCAATAGGATAAAATTGCATAACAGCGTATCATTGATGAAAACTTGCTCAACATCATTGATAACTCCCTCCCTTGATGAAAATCGGAATAAATGTTTCAAAGGCCTTGACAGGATGTTTGTGTCAAAGGTCTTGGAGCATTAACAGTTGATGAAATACAAAACCTGTTTATAAGTCCGAATATTATTTAATCTTATTATATACTTCCTTTATATTATATATATGTATGACTAATCTTTCAGGAAGTATTTCGAGATTATATCTTTCCTTTTGGTGCATATTGAGGAGATCCAATTCAAAGAAGATCATGTCTTCGAAGTGTCCTAAAATAGAAGATCCGGGCGCGCCATGATCTTTACTAGCCGTTGTTGAAGATCCGGTGTTGAAGAACCTCATGCTCCATATTACTTCTATAAAGGAAAGGAAGAAGAAGACAGAACACACAAGTGCTACACGAGCTTTCATTCATTCAGGCAAGATCTGTCTTCCAAGTGGCTCTCTGCTAAGCGCTCAAGAGTTTGTTGTTTATTTCAAAGTCTTTGAGAGTCATTGTGAGCTTATAGGATATATTCATTTATAGTGTTACTCGAGAGTTTGTAACTCGGGAAGTTGCACTAGGCTATTGATTTGTGAGAGTAAGAGGATTGTACTAGATAGCTGAGAGAGGTGGGGCTCTTCTAGATTGGTCTAGGACTCCAAGGGAACGTGAGTTGACTAGATTGCAATTGTATAGGAGAGAGGCTTCTCGGTGAGCTATTAGGATCCTAAGCTAAGCGAATCAATAAAGCCTTTTGAATCCTAGGGTTGTGGAAGAACCCTAGGCGGGGACGTAGGCCAAGTTCGTGTCGAACCTCGTAAACAATTACTCGTGTCCTTTACTTATTGCTTTACCTTATTTCCGCACTTGGTTCGATTATCTAACTTTGTGATTCAGGTTTAATCTCAAAGGGTTTGGTACAAGATCCAAAATTCTTGAGACTTTCTGCAAAAAACGGGCATACTCTATTCAACCCCCCTTCTAGAGTATTTATATATTACATTGTTTTATATTATCGAACCTTCAATCATCTTATTTTTGCTCAACGATGGTTTATATTTGCACAACAGCAACACTTTAATAGCAACATGATCATACTTTCTTTGTTGATGTTTTCATAGTTGCTCAATAGATTATTGCTTAACATTGTCTTATTTTTGCTCATCAATAGGATAAAATTTCAAAACGGCGTATCATTGATGAAAACTTGCTCAACATCATCTTATTTTTGCTCAACAATAGTTTATTATTTTGAAACATAAATGTCATTCACAATGTCTAAACTATAATATTTCCTAACATTACTTTTATGAAATACTGATGACCGAAATTGTGCTGACCACCTTATTTCGAATGCTTCAATCTCCTCTTGAACTCTCCCTTTGACAGCTTTCTATTTGAAGGTGGTCTTCCTGCTCTCTTTCTTACTACAGGGGGTAACATTTGATAGATTTTATCACATTAGGGATGTTCCCTTCATCTTCTACCAACACTGGATATATTGTTTCTGCATATGTCATATGCCATGCATCATTGCTGTAAAATTTTACAACAAAATCAGACACATTTGCCTTTATGTGTGTAATGGCTGCTAGAGCATGTACACACGGTATTTTCTCGACATCAAATACTCTGCACATACATGTCCTCGCTGATAGATCAACTATAGCTACAGCTCCGTGACCTTTGATCTCAAATTGTGATGCATTCATCCTCTCTACTCTGCATAATCCAACTTGCTCTTGCGATTTCCGTATTACCTTAAGGATTTCAGGAGTTATTCTGTCTGGGTTGCCAAGTGCTTTCTCTCTTCTTTCCTGGAACCATGATGTGAGTTTTTCTCTAGCAAACTCCATAAGTGCCACAATGGGATAATCTTTTTTCCCTTTGAAAACGGAGTTCAAGCTTTCAGCATTGTTGGATGCCATCATGTTGTATCTATTACACTTTGCATGTGCTCTGGCCCATTTATCAAAACCTGCTGACACCAGATATTCTGACAGTTTTGGACATGTTGCTTCTATTTGTGCAAGGTAGTTGTTGAACTCTTGGATAGTGTAACTCTCTGCTGCTTTTTTGAACATTTTCCCTAGTTCTTTTTTCTGAATGTCGCTTTGATGTTTTGTTTCAAGTGCCACATACATATGCAGTGTGTAGCTGTTGGGTAAACTAAAGATATAGCCCTTGAAATGCTAGCATGTATATCAGAGACAAACACTAAGTCATTTGATGGAGGCACAACCTGCAGCAGCCGGTACATAAACCATTCCCAAGAGTTGTTGTTTTCGGAGTCAACAATACCAAAGGCAAGCGGAAAAATATGTCTATTTCCATCTTGTGCAACTGCTCCAAGCAACGTGCCTCTGTATTGCCCAGTTAGGAATGTGCCATCAATAACAACAACCTGGGATATAAAGAAATGAAATTACTGATGTTATTGAATTTAAGGAAATCAATGACAAACATAATTTATGCTGACACTGATCAAGACATACCTTCTTTAAGAGTGGGAATGCTCTGACGCACTGTCCAAAGGAGAGGAACAAGTACTGAAACCTGTCTTCTTTGTCTGTTGAAAATAATGCTATATTCCCATTGTTTCTCTCCATGAGCATATGACAAAATGATGGTAAATCTGCACAATTTGATTCTGGTGTCCCCTTAACAATTTCGTGAGCAATCTTTAATGACTTCCATGTTCTCCAGTAGGTAATTGACATCTTTTTTTCCTATTCTCATCTTATCCATTATCTGTGCTGGTTTGTATCCAGCGTGAACACTGTGTAATTATATTCACATTAGAATAAATAATATATTAAAAAGCAAGATTAAATATAAATACTATTTCTTAAAAAAATTTCTCACCTTGATTCGATGATGCTTGCAATCACAGAAGATGAAGGCGGTTTGCAGTGTTTTGTTTTGAAATCCCAAGTGCAGGTGTGCATGTCAACATATACTATAACCTCATGCCAAGTTGGACCAAAAGTTTTGACACGTACTTTCCATTTGCAGTTAGGATCTACACAATGCACCCTATAATACTTTGTATCTGATTTTGCCACACGAAAACCAAATATCTCGGTTATTGACAAGATTCCCAAAGCATTCTTAACTGCTTTCCTTGATTCAAAGCTTTTGCCTATGCACATCAAGTTTTGTGAATTCAGATTCACACTAGGCATTGTAGAGCTATCGTCATCCCAATCTTCTAGTGTAGTGTCTCTCCTATGTGCTATAGAATAGAATGTTCTCCATATTTCATCTGCAAAATCTTCATCACATGTAGTGTCACTGTTTATAGAATACATGTCATCTCCATTATCTTCTAACAATACACCCTTCATCCTGGTGTCACCGGTCAATGTCATGCTATTTTCACGTGAGACAATGTAGGTTACATTTGGATTGCATGTCACCAAATGTAAACTGTCAGCTGAGAATGCCTCTTGATTTTCTTGTTCACTAACTGTTTTAATGGTGACACACAACTCAACAACAAATTTAACATCCTGTAGTTCGAACAATGTTGTTGCAGGAGTAAGTCAAGTATAGAATAGAATATGGTTTAGAACGACTCCCCTGTCTCAGCAAATAAATACAAGACTTCCTCCCGTTGTAGTAAGAGAAAAGTCAGGATCGAATCCACGAGGAAGCACGTCAGCAGTTCTCAGGTAGCTATCAGATTCTCACAACAGCAGCAGAACAGCACAGAAACACAAGCAGAAGCAGAAATAAAATAGAAACAAATAATCCCGGCAAGGGCAACTAAAACAAAAGCAAAGAACAAACTAAAGACAGAAAGTAAAGCAAAGGAAGTAAAGAACAAAGCAAAACAGAAACGAAAAGCAAGGACACAGAAGCTACTTGATCTCGAGTAGCTGTCCTCTATCTCGACAAAGCACTATCCTAGGTCGACTAAAAACAGAAAATATAAAATTGCAGATTTTCGACAGAACTCAGAAATTCGACAGAAATAAACTTCAATATATTAAAAGACCTCCAAGGCCAGGGTATCAACACCACAACGATAACCATGCAAAACAACACATAAAGGCATAAAAGATCATGCTTTCCATCAAATAACTTTCGTCATTATCAAATAGGCAAATAGAGGCTCTCGCATAAACCCTAATTGTTACTAACCCTTTTTCACATAATTAATCCAAGTTGCATTAAGATCACTTTCGCTTCAATAATACAAACAAGGATCACCTTCAACTCTCGCAAAAGAATCATGCTCATAGGGATAGAAGATGAATCACACAAAAGATCTGACCTTCATCGCATCGCCTCACATGGCCACCGTCGGGCTCACCCCAGCCCCAGAAGTGGATGGACTACTCACGCCTCATCGCAATCGCAGACATTGATTGATGAAAGAAACTGAATTGCATTAAAATAAACCAAAGTTTACAACCGCTCGAAGCCAACTCCGCTCTCGCTTCACAACTCCAACCGGCTGCTCACTCTCTCTCTCTCTCTACTTCTCCTACTTACTTCTCTCTGAAATTGAATCTAACTGAAATTGAATTAATAAAACTGAGCCCCCTAGGGCCTTATTTATAGGCTTCATTCCCTAGCTAATCTAGGAAAGAAGATATCTATCTATATCTAAATTGCTTGAAAGATAAATAAATGTTTAATGGAAATAAATCCATAAGGAAAAGATAAAACTAAATAAGGTAGGTCTTCATGATGTGATAGATCTTGTCTCCTTTGGATAGAACTTGATAGTTTCGGATAGATTTCTGCAACTTCGCGACCAAGCAACGTCAACTCTACTCGGACAGGGCTACGTCGAGAAGATTCTGGACACTGGGTCTAGTCGACCTCGACAAGGTCTCGTCGACCTCGACAAGGGTGGCTCGGCTTGGCTTGACTCTGCTCGATGTGGCTCGGAGTGGGCTCACTGGTGCTCGTCGATCTCGAGTTGGCCTCGTCGATCTCGAGTAAGGCTGGTCATCGACATGGTCTCCTCGGGTTGGTGTGTTCGACTGGCTCGGACATGTCTCAAGGTCTTCGTCGATCTCGACAAGAGTTCGTCGAGATCGAGTTGGGTCTTCTTCCGCTTCCGCGAGCTGGCTCTTCCGCTGGCAGCGAGTGACTTCTTCCGCGGCAGCGAGTTTCCTTTTCCGCTGCAGCGAATGCTCCTGGTCGTCCTCGGCTTCGTCCTCGGACAGCTTCTTCTCGTCGACTCCGGATCTGGGTGTATGGGCTTCGTCGACCTAGACTAGTGCTTGTCTAGGTCGAGTAGGGTCCGGAGTCTGGGTGTCTGGCTTGCTCGATCAGGGTGTGCTCGACCAAGGCTGCTCGGCCATGGCTCGTCTAGGTCGAGTAGGGTTACTCGATGTCGACTAGACTTGGCTCTCCGATTTGTTCCGCTGTTTTGACCTTGGACTTCTGTAGTGGTTTTCCGAGCTTTTCCGACCTTCTGTAGAATTGCTGTAAATGCCTCGATTTCTGCGATTTAAACAGAAACTGGTGTAGATTCCATAATTTTGGCAAATAAGCATAAACTACATAGATTCTGTACTATCTTGACCCAAATACATGAAATGTATACAGAAATCGATATAAAAGTTACTATAAAACATGGCAAATTCCGCTCACAACAAACACCCCATACTTAAGCTTGCTTGTCCTCAAGCAATACTTTCAATTGTCATTCAGGGGAAGAAATCAAAACTCTCAACATCTTAGATTCATTCTTTATATGTCCCTGCAGTCAATTACCATCCTCGAAAAGGTACTAGTGTCACAGATCCATGCATGTGCAAATATGTAAAAGCAACATCTACTCACAAAAGGAGGGTTATGCAAAAACAATTCATACGTGACAAAGCATTGATAATCAAGAAGACTTTAATTTAAGCTCATGAAGGAGTAGATTGGTAAAAGGCTAAAAGGTGGGAAATTTCTGGCAATGTGGTGCTTTTGATCCGGGGAAATGGATCACTTTCAAACTTTGAGTTTCATTCCACATTCTTTCTTTCTTTGATTCATCACCTTTCATATTGCTTTTCTCAATAATAATGCTTTTACCTCTCTAACCTCAGCACTGCCTTCTCGCGAGTCGCAAACATGGGTGTCATGAATGGCCCCGGATACTTAGTGCTTTGGACTCCTCACAATGTATCCCATCTCTCCAAACTATTATCTCAGAGAGCAGGGTCAGATACCTTTATCTCCTGAGGCGATTGTATTTTCTTTCACTCATTAAATTTTCCATATATTTCAAACAAATTCCTTCCAAACTCCAATAATGATAATAACAACACAAACAACCATATAACAATCTCCATAATGTAACATCATTCTCAACATAATCCCCGGATAAGGTAAAGAATGGCAATATTTTGATCATGCGGAGCAATATTTGAAATAAGGCATATTATGGCTTTTGTGATGCATAAGCATAGGTAAGGCTAGGATTATAAACAATGAGCATTATATGGAAATATAAAGTCCTCCATCATCTTATCATGCAACATGTCAAAAGCAAATTCAAATTTTACCTCCTTTCATGGTTTTCAAGAAAATATTGCACTTCATTGTGACTTCCCTTTACTAGGCAATTTCATGCTATATCTCTAATGAATCCAATTTTGCATCGTTGAGTTCAATTTAAGCTTCCATGACATTATTCAAAAATTTCAATGGGGGTCATTTTTCAAGATTTTTGGAAAACATGCATATAAGCACATAAATAAATAATGCATTCCAAAATAGCCATGTAGCAATTCAAAGAAATAATCCACACATAATGTCAAGTATGGAAAATATGCATAATGTAAGCCCTTCCCCCACCCCATACTTAAACATTACAGTGTCCTCACTGTATAAAAAAAACACAATGTAAAGGGTAAAGAAAGAAACTCACAAGACAGATGTGCAGAGCTGCATAATTTTGAATGGAGCACCTCCTAGTCCGAGTATTAATGTAGCTTGGTTCTATCCTTTGACCTGAAAAGTAGAAGACATATACCCATAATAGAAACAACAAAAACCAAAGAAATGTTCAAAACCAAAAACAAAAAACAAAGTTTAAGTGTCCTAAAAAGTCTATGTACATGCTCTAGATTTTATAGTCGCTAGGCCGACTTTCCATTAATGCTCAAGGTGGCATCTGCAGGGCCCATGTAACTTGGGCCTCAAATAGGACTCCATTCTTGTCCATCAGCTGTAGTCCTTCAGAATGGATCTTGTTCACCACGAACGGTCCCATCCGCTTCTTGTTGAATTTGTTAGGAAACCAATGATCCTTTGATTTAGAGACATAGAGCTTGTCTCCAACTTCATACTCCTTAGGCTCATCATTGGAAATCCTGCACAATCGCACATACCAAGGCAGACCTCTCCCATGTATAGATAAATCTTTGATGGAAATAGGAGAAGAAAGATCCATACCTTGACTTACCTTTGCGGAAACGGAATCGGGCACCACGGTGTTTGGTCGATCTCGACTAGGGCTCCTCGAGATCGACGAGACTGCAGGCTCTGGTGGTGTCCTGGTCGAAGAGGCAGAAGTCGACGAAGAAGTCTGGTCGACCTCGACAAGCCTACTCGAGGTCGAGTAGGGCTCTGGCTCTGGTGGCTTGCTCCTCGAGGAAACAGGGTCTGGTGGCGCCGCTTGGTGGTCGACCTCGACAAGCCTACTCGAGGTCGAGTAGGGCTTTGGTCCTGGAGTCGCCAGTGTCGAGGAAGAAGAAGCCGAGGCCGTCGAAGAGTGGTCGATCTTGACAAGACCCTTGTCGATCTCGACTAGAGATGGTGCGTCAGGCGGTTTCTGCGTTGAGGAAGCAGGAGTCGTGTTGGCTGGGTTCTTGTCGACCTCGAGTAGCCTACTCGAGATCGACGAGGGTTTGGCTTCCGTCTGGCCGCTCGACGAAACTGGCTCTGGTGGAGTCTCCTTGGTTTGGTCGAGATCGACTAGGGTTTGATCGATCTTGACCCCATACTTAGTCCTTGTGTTCTCCTTGAGGATTGCCATGATCTCCTCCACCTGGGCCTCCATGTCCCTCTTTTCTATCTCTTCAAGGGTCATATTTCTAACCTTGGGTTCCCCGCATGTGATATAGCCAGCTGAGATAGATTTGACCTCTTCCATCGGACCCGTATGCCTTTCAGTTTTATTAAAGGAATACTCAATGACCTCATCGCTGATGTTGAAGGTGAGCACTCCTTTCCTTACGCTTATGTTGGCATCCACCGTTGCCAAGAATGGTCTCCCTAGAATAATTGGACAAGCAGGATCTTCTTGCATATCAACAATTAAGAAATCAGCAGGAACGAAGAATTTACCTACTTGTACTGGGACATTTTCCACCATGCCTGTTGGAATGACCACCGTGTTGTTGGCCATGTAAAGTCTAGCATCCACAGGCTCCAGGGCACCTATCTTAATCTTGGACCAAATCGTTAAAGGCATAATACTAACACTGGCTCCAAGATCACATAGGGCATTAATTTTGTATGGACCAAATCCAATAGTTATAGCAAACTTACCTGGATCCGGCCTCTTCTCCAATATGTCCAGATGGCTGCACTCCTCTGTGATTTCTGCCATCGATCGCTTTTTGCTCAGAATCTCCTTTAGGAACTTGACATAGGACGACATTTCATTGAGAGCTTCTGTGAAGGGGATGGTGACGTTGAGCTTCTGAAGCATCTTAATGAAGCACTGAAACTTTTTCTCCGCTGGGTCCTTTAGAGATTTTGTGGGAAAGGCAGCTTCTTTTTCTGAGTCGGAGCCAGAACAGACGTCGGAGTTACTGCTGATTTCTCGACCAAGGGCTCCTCGATGTCGACTAGAGTCTTGTCGAGATCGACTGGATTGGGTGCAGTCGAGTTGCTGTTCGGCGCAGACGAAGATTCTGGCAATTTCTCCTCGAGGTCGACGAGAGTCTTGTCGAGGTCGAGTACGGCCTTGTCGAGATCGACTACGGCCTTGTCGAGGTCGACTTGCTGTTCTTCGTCATTCTGCTGCTTTCCAACCTCTAGCTCTTGCAGTTGATGGCCGCTTCTGAGTTTTACAGCAGCGACGTGTCCAGTCTTTCCTTTAGGATTTGGTTCTGAAGATCCAGGGAGTGCTCCTGATTGTCTGGGGATTCCCGCTGCTAGCTGACCAATCTGTGTATCAACTGTTTTCCGCCAGATATCAATTTCCCCAAGCCTAGAGTTGACACCTTGCATCTGAGTATAGACGGAGTTGAAGGACTGCCTAGTTTCTGAGTGGTTTCTCCGTATTTCCTCCAGGACCAGTTGTATATCATCCTTTTTCTGGTCCCTTTCTGGATGTCCTGGAGCTCTGTAGGGCGGGGGATTCCTAGGGACTCATTGGTTCCATTGTGGTTGCTGAAACCTTTGGTCCCCCATGTAGCGATTGCGACCCCCTGCGTAAGCTGCATCCTCATGGTGCTCTGCCATCCTGACTTGTTCTGTGTGTGGGCACTCAGGAGTGGTGTGCCTTTGCGATCCGCATTCAATACAAGGCTGGTTGACAGAGAGATACTTTACTTGCTTGATGAGCTTCCTGTTCTGGTCTCTGTAGTATTGCTCCCTGACATCTGGATCAATCTCCTTTGATGGCTCATAGAGGGGCATGGATGGTGCTGGCCTGGCGTATGGGTTCTCTTCATAAGTTGCAGTAGACCCATACTTGTTGTCGTAGGTAGTGAGCTTCTCCAGTACTCCCCATGCGTCACTTGGCGGCATTGTCAGATACTCATAGCGAGTATAATTGATGATTCTGTCCTTAGTGACTTGATCAAGAGAGTTGAAGAAGATCTCCTGAATGATGTAGGGCGGCTGTCCATGAGTAGGGCAAGATCGAAGCAGTTCCTTGTAGCGCTCTCATGCCCTTGCCAGCGGTTCCCCTTTCTTCTGTTTAAAGGCGGTGATTTTCTGGCGGAGATGTGCTGTTTTGGCAGGTGGGAAGAATTTGTTCAGAAACTCTTGCTCTACTTGGGCCCAGGTTGTGAGCGATCTTGCCTTCAGCCCTTCCAGCCATTTTAGTGCAGGTCCAACGAGCGACCAGCGAAAAGATTTCATCTTGACATATTCCAGAGTTGTACCTTCTGCAAGAGTACGGCAAATATCATGAAAGTTAGTAATATATTCAAGAGGGCACTCATTAAATCTGCCGTAAAAGGCATTATTTTTAAGCTCTATAAGAAATTGAGTGCGAATTTCAAAAGAGTTTTCAGGGATTAGAATCGCCGATTCAGGCACGACGAGAGTTGGGTGCATGTAGTCCTCTGCCGTGGTTGGATACTGGGCAAGCTCAGCTTGTGCTTGTTCCCTTGCTGCTCTCTCAGCGGCGATAGTAGCATCTTTAGCGTTGATAGCGGCATCCCTTGCGGCTAGTTCCCTGGTAAGCCTAGCGATCAGCTGTTCCTGTGTTTCAGCGGCCGACATGATCCTTTTGAGTTTGGAGTGGATGTGTAGGTAGCGCTCCGGTTCGTCTAAGCTGTCAAACTCAGGTGTTTGACCAGAACGACGCATACACCTGCAATTTAACTCAAAGAGACAGTGAGAACTGACTACCTAAGGCGCGATTGATTGCTTCCCCGGCAACGGCGCCAATTTGTTGTTGCAGGAGTAAGTCAAGTATAGAATAGAATATGGTTTAGAACGACTCCCCTGTCTCAGCAAATAAATACAAGACTTCCTCCCGTTGTAGTAAGAGAAAAGTCAGGATCGAATCCACGAGGAAGCACGTCAGCAGTTCTCAGGTAGCTATCAGATTCTCACAACAGCAGCAGAACAGCACAGAAACACAAGCAGAAGCAGAAATAAAATAGAAACAAATAATCCCGGCAAGGGCAACTAAAACAAAAGCAAAGAACAAACTAAAGACAGAAAGTAAAGCAAAGGAAGTAAAGAACAAAGCAAAACAGAAACGAAAAGCAAGGACACAGAAGCTACTCGATCTCGAGTAGCTGTCCTCTATCTCGACAAAGCACTATCCTAGGTCGACTAAAAACAGAAAATATTAAATTGCAGATTTTCGACAGAACTCAGAAATTCAACAGAAATAAACTTCAATATATTAAAAGACCTCCAAGGCCAGGGTATCAACACCACAACGATAACCATGCAAAACAACACATAAAGGCATAAAAGATCATGCTTTCCATCAAATAACTTTCGTCATTAACACATAGGCAAATAGAGGCTCTCGCATAAACCCTAATTGTTACTAACCCTTTTTCACATAATTAATCCAAGTTGCATTAAGATCACTTTCGCTTCAATAATACAAACAAGGATCACCTTCAACTCTCGCAAAAGAATCATGCTCATAGGGATAGAAGATGAATCACACAAAAGATCTGACCTTCATCGCATCGCCTCACATGGCCACCGTCGGGCTCACCCCAGCCCCAGAAGTGGGTGGACTACTCACGCCTCATCGCAATCGCAGACATTGATTGATGAAAGAAACTGAATTGCATTAAAATAAACCAAAGTTTACAACCGCTCGAAGCCAACTCCGCTCTCGCTTCACAACTCCAACCGGCTGCTCACTCTCTCTCTCTCTCTACTTCTCCTACTTACTTCTCTCTGAAATTGAATCAAACTGAAATTGAATTAATAAAACTGAGCCCCCTAGGGCCTTATTTATAGGCTTCATTCCCTAGCTAATCTAGGAAAGAAGATATCTATCTATATCTAAATTGCTTGAAAGATAAATAAATGTTTAATGGAAATAAATCCATAAGGAAAAGATAAAACTAAATAAGGTAGGTCTTCATGATGTGATAGATCTTGTCTCCTTTGGATAGAACTTGATAGTTTCGGATAGATTTCAGCAACTTGATAGAACTTGATAGTTGGCCTCGTCGATCTCGAGTAAGGCTGGTCATCGACATGGTCTCCTCGGGTTGGTGTGTTCGACTGGCTCGGACATGCTCGGACATGTCTCAAGGTCTTCGTCGATCTCGACATGAGTTCGTCGAGATCGAGTTGGGTCTTCTTCCGCTTCCGCGAGCTGGCTCTTCCGCTGGCAGCGGGTGACTTCTTCCGCGGCAGTGAGTTTCCTTTTCCACTGCAGCGAATGCTCCTGGTCGTCCTCGGCTTCGTCCTCGGACAGCTTCTTCTCGTCGACTCCGGATCTGGGTGTATGGGCTTCGTCGACCTAGACTAGTGCTTGTCTAGGTCGAGTAGGGTCCGGAGTCTGGGTGTCTGGCTTGCTCGATCAGGGTGTGCTCGACCAAGGCTGCTCGGCCATGGCTCGTCTAGGTCGAGTAGGGTTACTCGATGTCGACTAGACTTGGCTCTCCGATTTGTTCCGCTGTTTTGACCTTGGACTTCTGTAGTGGTTTTCCGAGCTTTTCCGACCTTCTGTAGAATTGCTGTAAATGCCTCGATTTCTGCGATTTAAACAGAAACTGGTGTAGATTCCATAATTTTGGCAAATAAGCATAAACTACATAGATTCTGTACTATCTTGACCCAAATACATGAAATGTATACAGAAATCGATATAAAAGTTACTATAAAACATGGCAAATTCCGCTCACAACAAACAACCTTAAAAAATCTTTCAAATCAACATCACATTCAACATTAAGCGGAGCTCTCAAGAATTTGAAAGGGTGTAAATGATTGAATTCTAATTCAAATGCACTGTCTATATTGAATCTGTTGTGCACTTTTTCAGTTAAACCCTGTAATGTTATTGACTCATCAATCATAAACACCTTTGAAGTAGTGTCTCCAACAAAGGTTGGACATGAATCATCAAACAACCATTTCCCACCATATACAACTGTAATAATGTGGGTTGCCATTGTAATCTGCAGAGTATGAATTTAAGAGGATAAATACATTGCAGTAGTAACAAACACAATCTGATTAAAACGATGACATGAGCAACCAAAGTGAATAGAATACACCTGTTTTGAAAAAAAATCATACAAAATTTGCACATACGGTGCAGATTTTTTATGAGTTGAGACATTAAAACTTTCAAAGTGTAATAAGGAATGTATAGATCATTGTATTGTCAAATGCAACAACGGATTTGCACCCCCTGTGCAATTTTTCTGAGACTCAAGTGTAGTGCTGACATGGCTCAATCAAAGTTCAATAAGGAAGTGTAGTGATGACATGAGCAATCAAAGTCTAATAAGGAATGGATACTTTAATATATTGTGCAAATTCAAGTATAGTGATGACATGAGCAATCAAAGTCTAATAAGGAATGGATAATTCAATATATTGTCCAGATTAAAGTGTAGTGATGACATGGACACAATATTGGATGACATGAACACAATATTGGATGTAACAGTTTGGAATCTATATCTTTAAATCAACTAAATGAATAAAGTACACTTGTTATGAGAAAAATTCTATAAAACTTGCACTTCTGGTGGAAAACTTCTATGATTCAAGTCTAGTGATTACTTGAACAATCATAGTGATGACTTGAGCAATGTAAAATATTAACAAGCATAAATAAGCATAAACATACACAGATTTGATTGGAAACTTGAAGACTACACATATATAGCAAAAAATTATCATAAACAGTAATTCATGCTTAAAAAATCAATCAAAATTTGCGACAAGGCGCAAATTTTGATGCATTCTATAACATTATTCATTCGATTCTACTGTATGTGTGACTCCATAACCTTAATCACTTGATGCATAAAAAATGAATCAATTTTTTCGCAAAAGGCACAGATTTTGATGCATTCAATAACAATAATCATTCGGTTCAACTATATTTTCATACAGGTATAGCATACATAAGCATAGATAAGCACTGATTTGACGTAATCTATATTTGTAATCACACGATTCAAATCACTAATCCAAAAATCGAAGGAAATTTGCGCCTTCGGCGCAAAAACTGAAGCAACAATCCAAAAACTGAAGGAAATTTGCGCCTTCGGCGCAAATTTAATATGATTCTTCAGTATAATTGAGAATCAACTTAGAATCGTCAAAATTCTAGTAAAATTTGATTTTCGATAAATTCATGGTAGCATTTGTTATAAATTGTAATCGAATACTTTGCTTACCTGATTATCTAGAAGAGACATCGAAATCGATCGTTTTGATGATGTCGGAGTGGTAATCCGTCGGAAATCCTGGCAATCGCCGTTGAGCAGGTCGGGAGGGAGAAAGAGAGAGCGTGCGAAGAGGAAGAGCTGGAGGAGAGAGAAAGACGTGTGGGAGAGAGGGAGGAGGCTTTTATTTAGGACATTTTACAAAATTGTCCCAAAACGTGGATATTTCGCAAATTAAGCCAATTTTCGTGGCTATTTTGCAAAATCCCCCAAATATCTAAGTGTTTAAGATAGATATCGGTATCACTTGATATCTAGATGAGCCAATTTGATTTTTGACCCAAAAAAAGTCTATTTGATATACTGATTTTGAGGGAATATCACTTGATATCGAGGTATCAATCGATATCGATAGATGATATCTAGATATGAATGTTGAATGAGAGTGTGTTGTTTCATGTCATCATGGCAATTGATTGTTGTTTTAGGCTGTAGTTTTTTTTTATACAATGCGAAACTTTGAATGGTGTTAGGTACTCTTTGACCATCATCCATGAGTGTCCTTTTGGACGAAAACGTCAAGATCAGAGTGAGACATCAACATGACTGAATCTGAGGCCATCCTAGGATGCACAACTTGAACGACCATTGTGTTACTTTCTCTGAAGATATAGGAGAACAAGACTACCTTAAAAGACTGGATGATGAAGACATCATATGAAATCGGCAACAAATCCATTGTCCTTGAATGTGTCCCCCTGTCCTCTCTCCCAACCCCTCCCCCCACAACCTTCAATTTAAAAAAACACTAAAATGAAATAAATTTTAAAAACAAATTAAAAGACTTTTTAAAAAAATGTAAGTTTGTGAGAGGGCACAAAAAAAACTCAGCAGAAAAAGCGCACTCAAAGCGGAGGCCCTTGCCCTCAAACTTGGGGTACAACTCGCTCTTGAACTCCGTATTGATAAAATCCAAATTGAAAGAGATTCCAGCATCATCATAAACTACTTAAACAACAAATTCACATGTCCCTGGGAAATCGAAACTATCTTATCTGATGTACAACGCGTACTATCGTCTATGAAAGAAGTCTTCTTCTTTCATGTATCCCGTCTTGACAATAGAGTGGATGATAAGATTGCACACATTTGCCACTCTGCCTGGGGTGCCGATATTTATAACAATTCTGGTCTTTTAGACCTCATCCCAAAGGATGCCTTCGGGTAGGGCTTGTCCACCCGAATTTTTTCCTAATAAAAAAAAAGAAAACAAAAAAGAAAAAAGGAGCATATTTGCGCGCGCACACACACACACGCGCGCGCACACAGGGAGAGAGAGCCACGATCTATCTACATATATATTTTAGTTAATTAAAAAAAATATAAATAAAATATATTTCATAGTCATACTTACCAAAAATATTACAATAGATAAATATGTAGTATTTGATAAATGTTATTTTATTTATATCTAAATTATTTTTTTGGTGGAAAGACTTATATATATCAAAATTAATTATTTAATAATTGTTATTTTATTTATATCCATATTAATTTTTGAGGCAAAAATAAATTACTAAAATATTTTATGTAGCCATAATATGTAGTCACAATTCATCAGTGCATAGGTATTTTAGTAAATTAACGTAATAAATTTATACTACATATATATATATATATATATTTAATATAAAAAATAATTTTAAAAAATACGCTATCTATCAAATTACATGAGATTTAATCAACTATAAATTAGAAAAAAATATTTTACCTTATAAATGTGAATTTTATTTATATTTTTAGAGATTCAAAATAAAAGATATTTAGATTAAATATATTATGTCAAACTAATTTTATTTATATCTATATTACTTTTTGGTGGAAAATGATTTATATTTAGATTATTATTATTTATTTATTAGAATCTATTTAGATTATTTATAATATTATATTAATGTATTTTCCGTACATGAGACGAGGCATACGTACACTAGTTATAATATATTAATGATATCAAGGCAATCATCCTTCACTTCAATCTCCCGATTCTCAGTCTTCTAGCCTCTAACAAGCCAAGCTGAAGTTCAACGACCTTTGCATGAAGAGCTGAAGAAGATTCGCACCTTCGAGAATCACAAACAACCACTACCCCACGATCTTCGCTTCCTTTGCCTTACTCTAATGTATAAATTTTTTTTTTTGCCTTGTCGTTGTGCTTGCTTCTTCTTCTTCTGAGTCAACTATCTTTGATTTTTCCCAGTCTCTCATATGCGTTTGATTACTTCTACTCATTTTTCCAAATATCTCTAACACTTGATTCTTGAACATAACTTTATTTCTCCTTGTCCAAATCTCCCACCAACAGAATGCCAAAATCAGATAACTAGAAACTTCCAAAATCTAAAAAACACATACCATGCGTTCAACTTGATCATCTGCTCATTGTTCAATTTCTATAGATTTGAACAAGGGCGAAATATATAAATCATCACCGTTCAAATTTGAAAACATTTGGCTACAGAGAAAAGACTTCATAAATGTAGTCCAACAAGTCTGGGGGCAACTACAGTGGCTCTGATATGTTCCAATTAATTTTTAAAACAAAAATCTGTAGGGAAAAAGCAAAGGAATGGAATAAGATAACATTTGGAAATATTTTTCGCCAACTAAAGGAAGTAGACTATGAACTTCGCAACATAAAAAGCTTAGCAGCACAGATCGAAAACTAAATATCACTAACAAGCAAACAAACCTTATCAAGAAAACAAAGGAAAGGAATAAGATAACATTTGGAAATATTTTTCGCCAACTAAAGGAAGTAGACAATGAACTTCTCAGCATACTAAGCTTAGCAGCACAGTTCGAGAACTAAATATCACTAACTAGCAAATAAACCATCTCAAGAAAGCATGGTGGGCCAACTACAATGGCTTTGCTATGTTCCAACTAATTTTTAAAACAAAAATCTATAAGGCAAAAGCAAAGGAACGGAATAAGATAACATTTGGAAATATTTTTCGCCAACTAAAGGAAGTAGAGAATGAACTTCTCAGCATACAAAACTTAGCAACATAGATCGAGAACTAAATATCACTAACAAGAAAACGAACCTTCTGAAGAGAAAGAAGGTACTCCTTCATTACCATAAAACATATTGGAATGAAAGAGCAAAAACTAAGCATTTAAAACTATCTAATACAAATTTTTAGTACTTTCGTAAAGTGGCCTCTGGAAGGAAGAATAGGAAATTCATAAGACAAATAATTTCGGTAAAAGGAACACGGGTGGTTGGGGAGGAAAATATTAGAAAAGAGATTTACAAAGGATGGAGGAAATAGTAGCGATCTTACTAACTATCTAAGAATTTACAGAAAATAAGAATGAAGAATTGATTAAATCAACCTTTGATAGTGAAATAAATAGTTTGGTCTTTAGCTTGGGGAAAAACAAATCCCCTAGCATGGATGGGATGACTGTAGAATTTTACACGACATCCTGGGACATAGTTGGTTCATCAGTTATAAGGGAAATAAAAGGCTTCTTTAGATCGGGTAGAAAGCTAAAACAAATCTACCATGCATTCATCACATCACTACCAAAAATTGATAACCCAACAACAATAAACAACTACAGACTCATCAACTTGTGCTCTACAATATACAAAGTTGTGTCCAAAATTATCACTGAAATATTAAAATGGGTTATGGGCAAACTAATACATCCCCTAAAGGGCGGCTTTGTTTATGATAGCGCAATCCAAGATAATGTCTTTTTTTTATTAGGTAAGAATTCGGATTCGCCGAGGCGCTATCCGATAGCATCCTTACGAATGAGGTCAAGAAGACCTGGATCAGTAAGCAGTTCTGGGTTTTTGGTAGAACGGGCCATTCGTGTAATAAAGTCGGCCACCTGATTACCTTTGCGAAGTATGTGAAAAAATCTCGCAAGCTATTTCTTACATTATCATTTCGATTTTCCACAGGCACTTCATCCCATATTTAAAATAATTTATAATTATTAAGGATTAACCTTTAATTATGAGTCTATTGGAACGTAAGTCAATTGCCTTTTTCACACCTAAACGTAATGCCTGGGCCTCCGAAGACAGGGCTGACTGTTTTTCCAATCATCTCCATCCCTACAGCAATTGGGGCACCTTCCCAATCTTGGATAACGAAGCCAACTTAGCTGTTGTGTTTGCCCGACGCTGAGCCATCAAAATTAAGTTTCAGAAATCCTGATGGGGGTTTTTTCCACTTCTGATTTGTCCTTTTCCGTTTTATACTCCCTATTTGTATCTCTTTATCATACCATTTATCCTTACCTTCTACAGAATCTCTAGTGGCTCTAAGCCCGTTGTTCATATGTGTTTTCACAGTTTGGTTATAACTATCGATTGATAGCTGTTTCTGTTGTCTGAAAACCACTTGGTTCCTAGTGAGTCAGGACACCTACCAACTAAAGGCCATTTCTTGTTTCTGTTTCCCATTCAAATGTTCAGCTAGTATATTCATAATAGGTTTGATCTTCCTTGATGTATGTATTGTTGTCTCTCACTAGCTTTTTGATATTATTGTCTACATTCCTAAAAAACGTACTATATTTACATTCCAAGAAGATATGGGTTGCGTCTTCTTCGTGGTGATTACAGATTGGACAATAAGGGGGGATGGCGACTCCTCGTTTAGATAGCAATGCCGCAGTCGGTAATCCCTCTTGAGCAACTTTCCATAAGAAATTCTTCACTTTTGGGGAGACGTCAATTTTCCGAATTCAATTACTGTCATCTGGTTGTAGTTCAGTGTTATTCGTCACTAGCTTATACGCACTGGTAGTCAAGAACCATCCTTTCTTGTCCGGCCACCAATATAGACATTCTTCTAATGGTGCAGATGGCACATGAATATCCAAGATAATGTCTTAATTGCACACGAAATCTTCCATTCATTGAAGGGAAGAAAAGGAACAATGGGTTGGATGACAATTAAACTAGACATGGAAAAAGCATACGATAGGCTTGATTGGGAATTCTTAGTCGAGATCTTAAAATGTTTCGGCTTCCACCCTACCTTTGTTGGATGGATAAAAGAAATCATTAAATTGTCTCGTTTTCAGTTCTGGTTAACAACGGACCTACAACACCCTTTTGTCTGTCTAGAGGAATACAACAAGATGATCCTTTGTCACCCTTTATATTCATTTTGTGTGCAGAATTACTAACAAGAAAATTGCAAGAAGTGGCGAATGCACACAAAGGAAAAAATAGGTATCAAATTTGGAAGAACGGGGCCTGAAATCCGGTTTCTTGCCTTTGTAGATATTATTATCTTTGCAAATGCCTTTGTCAGTGCAAGTAAAAAAATAAAAGAAATCTTGGACGAATACTATATTATAGCAGGATAGAAAGTGAACTTTTACAAATTCTCATTCCAAACCACTACAGGAGTGCCTAGCTTAAGAATACAAACATTGATGGATACACTGAACATTCCTCACACGAGATCGATGGAAAGTTATTTTGGATGCTCAATCATCAATGGAAGAGTGAATAGAGAAACATTCGCTTCCTCTAAGAATATATAACACTTAATTACCTGTTATTACTCTCACATATGCATGAATATGATTTCCAACCTGTTTCTCAAGCTATGTTGGCTACTTTATAGGATTAAGGTTGCAGATATAGCTATAATCCCTAGCACGTTGATAAAATATCATAATGGCCAGTTAAGACGAAGAAACAACATAAACATGTGAAGAACAAGAGTAATGAATAACCAAATATTCATAAACCATATATTAATTATAAAATAGAATAGAAACAACCATCACGTGTCCTAAACCAATGCATTGAGTATAAGCAAAATTATAGAAAAGGTTTAGCCGAGCATGACTTACTGAAAAGCCAAAAACAACGAGAGAGAGAGAGAGAGAGAGAGAGAGAGATGTGTCAAATGGTGAATGAGTGTGTGAAATGGCTGAGGAGAGGCCTCTATTGATAGTGCTTAGAAACTCTAGGAGTCTACAAACTTGGTGTAGAAGCAAAGCCCAATGGGCCGCATTTGGCCGCTGAGAAATCTGCGAAGATACGGGATCGGCTATCGCCGATGGTCAGTGGTGGGCACCGACTCAGTGGGTGCTCATGATCTTCCGCGGGAGCTGCTAGTGGGTCGCGGGTGCCGCCTCTGTAGAACACTTTTTCGTTTCTTCGTGTTTTGGCTTCATCTGCTTCTTCTCTTGTCTTAATTCTTGACTCGTCTTAGGCTTCCATAGCTCTAGAGTGTAGCTTCGCTCCTCTCTTTATGCTTGGTTCCAAGAATCTATATAAATAGGCATAAAACGCGTAGATTTCGAACTTTGTAAATTAAGAGACAATGAATGCACATTATGCTAAAAACATGTCTAAATGCAGCCTAAGCGACATAAGAACTACCTAAAATGCATATACAAATCATGCATTATTAGTCCACTAAAAGGCAGTACATACACTAATTGACAAATTCAAAGCGGGCTTGGAATGGTTAGTAGGAGATGGTAGTTCAATAAACCACTGGGAACACAATTGGGTATCAATCACACCTCTCATTAAAAGAGTTAGCCCAATTATACGGTGTAACAAAAAAATTATGGTTAGTGATTACATTATGGGAGGGGGGAGATGGTGGAAGAAGAAGCCGAAAAAACCGACCCTTCCAATATGGATTGTTAAAATATAAATTTTGTGTCCAATATATAAAATTTATATTTATATTAATATAAATATATATATATATATTTATATTTATATTAATATATATTAATATCTATATATACATAATGATATATATTAATTGTCATATAATAATATAATATACATTGCAATTTGCAAGTCACTGTAATATATTATACTAATATATTATACACTGTAATATATTACTTCTTAAATAGTTAAATAAAGAGCGGTCATTCCGGAATTCGAACCGGGGACCTATGGGTACTACCCACAAGTCCTTTCCGATAATATATTATAGTGTACTCCGTATACATTGCATTGCAATTTGCAAGACAGTGTAATACATTGCACTGGCCTTTTTCATTTTATACACGGCAATTTGCAAGACACTCTCATTCCTCTCGGTTCATTCGGGCCGAAACCGAAATTAAAATTTTTCCGGGTTGTAGCCCAAACCGAACTATTTTCGGGATGGACCGAAACTGATATTTCGGTTCGGTTTTCGGGCCGGTTCACTTTGGAGCAACGAGTTGATCCGTAAACCGATATTTCGGTTCGATTTTCGGGCGGTTCACTTTTTACACACCTTTGTCGCTATATCTCAGCTCAATTAAACATTGCTAGGCCTACGAGTTGATCCGTAAACCTGTCGAGTGTTACTCAACCCACCCAAAACCCAGCTTGAGACCCGACCCTACTGAATACAAGTTAGACCTATGTTTAATTGTAATTCAATTTAGTGGATCACTGATAAAAATTATTGAAACTCACGATTTGAACACCGATTTTATATTCGTATGATGAATTTTTCGTTAAGCACACGGTCACAACATCGGATTTCGAATTCAGTAGGCATTTTTATCTATTCTGCCGACTTGGGAAGCCGGTGTCGATAAATTATTTTGGATAAAAAATGCTTATAAACTCCAGAAGACAGTGTCGTGATCATGCACAATATTTTAATTAATCATGTATAGTGTCCCTTTTTAAAATCAGTTGGACCTGAGTCAATCCAATAGCCAAAACCATTCAAATCGAAAATGATCTAAACTTGACACAACTCGAACACAATACAAATTCGATTCAAGTCCGAAGCTAAACTCTAAATAAAAGTTGATTTTAATTATACACGTTTGGCTGTAAATGATACGAGTAATGTTTATAGCACGATTTGCCCCATCACAATTACTTTTTCCAAAGACACTAACTTCAAACCACCCCATTTAAATTCGAAAACATATGGCTACAGAGAAAAGACTTTCGACACATAGTGAAACAAGCGTGGAGAGCTTCATGCGCATGCTCAATAATGTTCCGAATCATCCACAAATCGAAAATCCTGAAACAAAAAGCCAAAGCTTGAAACAATAAAACTTTCGGAAATATCTTCCGCCGACTTCAAGAGGTCGAGGAGGCGTTAATAAAACTACAATCAGATCAGATAACAACCCAATATCAATACAAATATACAAAAGAACGGAATCTCCTAACAAAGAGAGAAAATCTACTCCTCTTCCATAAAACCTACTCGAACCAAAGAGCTAAATCAAAGCATCTAAAACTATCAGATACTAATTCCTCCTATTTTCATAGAGTCGTCACAGGAAGAAGAAATCGGAAAATCATCAGAGCAATTACTTCCGTGGAAAGAACCCAAATCATAGGCGATGAAAATATTAAAAAGAAAATACAAAGAGATTTTGAGAAACGATTCACCAAGGAACAGTCTTACACGAACACCCAACTAGAAGATTATCTCTCGGCTATTAACCCAAGTATAAAAGAAGAGGAGAACATGCTACTTATTCAACAACCTACGAATAGTGAAGTAAAAAACGCGATATTTTCCCTAGGAAGTAACAAATCTCTCGGACCGGATGGTATGACGGCGGAGTTCTATAAAACATATTGGGGAATTGTGGGTGCTGACATTACCAGGGCAATAAAAGCTTTCTTCCACTCAGGCAACTTGTTAAAACAAATCAATCACACATTTATCTCCCTAATACCAAAGAATGACAACTCATCTATGACCACACATTATCGACCGATCAGTCTATGTTCCACGCTATACAAGATTATTTCTATAATTATTACGGATCGATTGAAAAGAATAATGGGAAAGCTTATCCATCCCCTTTAAGGTCTTTCGTCTCCGACAGAGCAATACAAGATAACATCCTAATAGCCCATGAAATATTTCATTCCTTTCGCACTAGGAAGGGCTCCAAGGGATGGACCGCAATAAAACTCAATATGGAGAAAGCATATGACAGAGTTGACTGGCAGTACACGAAAGCAGTACTCCAGAGATTTGGTTTCCACCAAAAATTTGTTGAGATCATTATGGAGTGTGTGACTACAGTTTCATTCTCAGTACTAATAAACAATGGACCAACTGATCTATTCAAGCAAACTAGGGGTCTGAGGCAAGAGGATCCCCTTTCCCTCTTTCTCTTTCTTCTTGGTGCAGAACTCCTAGCTCGAAAACTAACAGGAGACGATGAATCTAACCACAATAGTTTTGGTTTTAGATTTGGCCACTCGGGATCGTGTATTCCATTTTTAGCATTTGCAGACGACATAATAAACTTTTCCAAACGAAGTAATGCAGCATGTACAAAAGTTAAAGGAATAATTGAAGACTACTGCAAATTTTCGGGTCAAAAGGTTAACTATCATAAATCTTCGTTTCAAACTACATCTGGAATCATTAGATCAAGAGAAAGGGACCTAGAAGGCATTCTGAATATAACCCTAGAACGGAATCTGGAAAAGTACTTGGGTTGCCCGATCATAAATGGAAAGGTTACCAAGGAAACTTTCGGAGAAATAATCTGTAAGTCTAAAGGCCAGTTGAGCAAATGACAGGCTAATGCTCTATCACAACAGGGTAGAGCCACACTTATAGCTTCTAACCTGTTGTCGAAACCTCTATATGCAATGCAGAGTTTCATGCTTCCAGTGGCGGTTCATAAACAATTAGATCAAGTCAACAAAACTTTCTTCTGGAACAAAGATGCACAACACAACCCTCTCATCAGCTGGGAGAAAATCTGTAAATCAAAAGCGGCAGGAGGACTAGGAATACAAAACACTAGAGAAATGAATGAAGCACTCCAACTAAAACTCCTATGGAAAATCCTAGCAGAACCAGATAATTATTGGGTCAAAAGTATACAGTACAAATACTTAAAAGAATGCCACATCCTTCCCTATTCTAGGAAAGGTAGTGCCTCATGGAAATGGTCTAAACTAAGCCCACTAATTCCGAAGTTTAAATCAGGTCTCATCTGGTTGGTGGGGGGTAGAAAATCAATCATGTTTTGGATAGATAATTTGGTAACAACGACTCCACTTATCGACAGAATTGACGCACAGCTCAATATAAATCTAAATGACCCAGTTAGTGATTTCATCATAGGAAAACAATGGTGTGCGGAGAAACTATGTTCTGTTCTTTCTCTCCCACTAGCAGAAGAAATTATGAAAATCTCTCTACGGATTCACCCCTTTAGAGATAGATTGTATTGATGGCCAGCCAAGAAGGGTTGGTTCACCACTACAAGTGCTTACAACTTAATAACATCCACAGCCCACAGAGCAATAAATGAGTTTTCATGGATTTGGAAAATTGACGCTGCGCCAAAGGTCAAAAAATTTTCTATGGAAGATCAAGCATAGAGGACATGCCAAGGCCTGTCGCTTGTCTCAAAAGGGGGCAGCGGTGCCAAACACTTGCACCTTCTGCAACCAGAGTGAGGAAGATGATATTCATCTCTTCATTGAATGCCTAATCAACAATTTCGAAGAGCAATTTCCCAAAGAGCTATCTGCACGAGTTGATTCTCTCATAATGGAAAATAGAGATATGAATCAGATTCTACAAATCTTAAGCTCCTCCCTCTAGATGGACAGGAAACAATATATAGCAATCAGATAGTGGACTATCTGTTTTATCAGAAACCAAGCAATATTCAGAAGCGCCAACACCCCATCTACTGAAGGAATTAAGAAGATGATCGGAGATAATATTGAAAATTGGAAATGAGCGAACAAATGGAACCCATATGACTCAGAAGAGTTACCAAAAAAGAAGGAAGATAAAGGTTTAGCCAAAAAAATCAAAAATACATTCCGGTGGAGGAAACCCCCTTTGGGCAAGCACAAACTAAACTTTGACGGATCATTTATATCAACTTCAAAGAGCTCTATTGGTTACATCATTAGAGACTGGCGAGGAAATCCCTTGTGTCTGGGAGGTGAGACTATTGGCGGACAATCCCCTCTCATGGCAGAAGCCCGAGCACTACGACTATGAATAGAAAAGGCTAAGGCACTACAGATTACTGATCTAATAATATAAGGGGATTCCAAAACCATTACGTATTACCTAACCAAAGAGGTTGGGTGCCCATCGAAAATGGAAATGATTATGTCCGACATACAAACTCTTCTCAATGAAGTATCAAACGTCAGTACATCCTATGTTCCCCGCACTGGCAACAGGGCAATAGATAAGGTTGCATACCTTTCCTACTCGACCAAGGGGCCAGACTTATACCATCATTCAAGTCTTATCGACCCCATCCGACAGGATGCCTTCGGATAGGTTCCCATATCAGTTTTGCCCTGTTAGATACTATCGGACCGGGTTACTCATCCGAATTTTTACCTAATAAAATAAAAAACCAAAATTGACCTCACTCGATAATAACCAGACCCAATTCCAAATTTGATAAGACTGTTTTCCGTCTTTCCGGCGGCGAGACATCGTGTCAGCTGTGTTGTCTCATGCGCTCGCTATCCACTTCACCACGTCGGGTCTCCATCTTCTCGTTGCTGTGTCCGTTTGTTTGCTTAGGGTTAGGGGTTTTCGGGTTTGTTTCATGTAGTTCTTTTGTTGTATTAGGTATTGTTTTATGTTGTATTTCTTTTACTACGTTGTATATTTAGACGGCTTGCCGTCTGCCGACTTTGTCGGCTTCTCGAGGTCCGGGCCTGTCCGACCTCGAATTATTTCCTTATCAAAAAAAAAAAAAAAAAAAAATTGATAAGACTGTTGGAGTCAGACCCAAATTTGATCCAACGCAGTCACTATCCAGATTGCACCCATCTCTATGTTAACCATTCCTACTACAGTATCTGTGTGAAAACAAATTACTGTACAAAACACTGAGCCTTGATTTTAGGACAGAGTAAAGTTTAAGATTCAAAATCAAAACTGTCAGTTTTGACTTTGACAATAAGGAAAAAAAGATTTGTTTAATACTACCAGAAGGAACCGATCCCCGCTTATCAAGTTGATACCTGTCTACTGTCTAGTGTCCTCACTCTCTCTCTCTATAGGTACATTATTTTGGAAGCAATGATAGGAAATGCTGAATCCCCATATAAATGTAAGGCCTTAACCGACCCAGCATGTGATCAGTCGCAATTTCGTTTGTCCACATTCTATGTTTTCATTTTCAAACCAAACAAAAATTAAAATAGCCACCAAAAAACCCAATACAGCTAAGCAATTCAAGGAATACTATGACAGCAGTTGCATTTCCATTTACATTAACCAGTAAATCTAAATCCATCCATCATCAAACTCTGTTTTGTTTATATGAGAGGAGTCCACAAATGGAGATTGGGAGGGAAATGAGGATGTTTTAGCAAGATTCATTTTCCCCCAAACAATGAAGCAGCAGCAGTTCCTTAATTCGCACCATTCAGCGACATTTGCGAGCCCTGCGACACCGAACAATGAAGAGCCTGGTGGTCAGACAATCACCCCCAAGGGCTGGAGCTCGGAGAGAGTTCCGGTGTCCAAGTACAGCAGCCGTAACAGGCATGTCAATGCGTCTGCTGTGCTGTTCCCGTTCAGCAGCGGAAGGGCGCTGCCTTCCAAGTGGGACGACGCTGAGAGATGGATTTGTAGCCCGGTTTTCGGCCAAGAAGGCAGCTACAGCAGCAAGAGTTTGCAGCTGATTCAATCCGAAAGGCGGGCTAAATCAAAGAGTGGCCCTCTTGGTCCTCAGATGCTAGGTAACTATGGCAATTACTCGCCGCTCATGCCTGTGGCGTACGGTGGCAGTGGTGGCGGTTCTACCGCGGTTGATTCTCCGTTCTTGGTACACTCCAACAACAGCAGCTATGGAGGCAGAAGGTCGTGTCCCGGGCAGAGCGAGCAGGAGCTAGCTTGCACCCGCGAATGGCTCAAGATGTTAAACGAGCCACCGGACCCTGATTCCCCCCAAGGTAATTTTGTTCTTGGATCCTATACCAATTGCAAGATTTATGTCTTCCTCAATCCAGATTTGCTGAGCCTAGATTGATTGAACAGCAGACATAAATTGCTTGTCAACTTACTCTCAATCCAGATTAGCTTGTAGATCTCATCTGAAATGGGCTCTGATTTCAACTGGATACTGATATGGTGGTTTTTTATGTTGCAAAAGGGGATTCGAGACAAGACGAAGATGGAGGGATAGAAGAAGGTGAAAACCAAGTAACGAGGGCGCTTTCAAGAAGGGATATGGGCACACAGATGCTTCCTTCGGAGGGCAGTAGCACCACCAACAGCAACTGCTCCTCGCCGCATCCCGCCGCCGGCAACGATTCGCCGGAGATGGTGAAGGATGTGAAGGTGGACAAAGAGGACACTTTCCCAATTAGACGGCAGAGCAGACCGAATCGGTCGCCTCCTTCAAATGATTCCGATGATGATGGCAATATCAATGATTCGGGCCTTCCCATCTCCAGGTAGGGTTTTCTCTATACACGTCCTGAAATTCGATTAATGAAAACTCAAGATTGAAGCTTTCGTTGCGAAATTGGTGAGTTGCAGGTTGGAAAGAGAGGAAGCAAAGATTGATGAGTGGGAGAACAACCAAAGGGCGAAAGCGGAGGCCGCCATACGGAAACTCGAGGTTGGTTATCCTTGAAATTGCAGGGCATTCAATTAAGCAAACGCCGCCTTTGCCTTTGCGTTTATGTGGGGAGTTTGATTTGATATGAACAGATGAAGCTGGAGAGGAAGAGATCAAAAGGGACGGAGAAGATAATGAAGAAGCTGAAAAGGGCTGAGTTGAAGGCGGAGAAGATGAGAACCTCCATAACAGGCGGAACAACTCATCAAAGGATAGGCGGCTTGTATCGGAGGATTCGGCTGGGTTGCATTGCCAATTGCGTTGCTTGTGCTTGTTGATTGATGATCAGATGAGCATTCAGCAGTCGCACCCCTCAGTTTTTAATACTCCATCCTCAATCCTCATCTTGGTATGGATCATTTTGCTTAAACACTGTCAACAATGTGGACATCATCAATGTTGGTGTAAATTACTTAACCTTAGAAATTAATAAAATAAATTGAGACAGATTATAATTAGGTTTAGTGATTATGATACTATCTGTCTATCTCCATGAAAAAAGAGCATCTCTAAACCAAAAAAATAATACAGTATAGAGGAATTTTAATACTCCCGTTGCTTCCACTTACATCAACGAACACTCAATTGTTTTGACATTAGAAATTGAATTCGCGACCAGGATCCACCTCTTGTCTGGCTGGCTTGGTTGTTCCACTACAATGCCTCAGGTGTAGAGGTTCGATTCCTGGTAAGAGATGAAGAGAGAGAGAAGAGTAATGAAGAAGAAATTGAATTCGCGTGTGTTGGAATGGACGACAACGTGTAAGATTAAAGGAAAATAGAAATAAGTGTAATGTAAGAAGGTAAGCGTTCAGATCTCATTGTTATTTTGGGAATTGATAAATACACCGATAATCTCTGCAACTCCTTACGGAGTTAAGTCTGCACCCTGTTGCGGAATACTTTTGACGTTGAGCCAAATAATCTTTACTCCTCTAATCTCCACAACTCCTTGTGGAGTTAAGTCGGCACCCGGTTGCGAAATACTTTGTATATTTTTTTTAAAAAAAAAGGAAAAACGAACACTGCCGCCCGATTCGATCGCGAACCAAACTTTCGGTGAGTCGTTCTCCTTCATTTTCGATCCAAACCAGCCTCGGACTTCACCACCCTCCTCACCCATGTGCCATGCAGGTCCGATGAGCCATTGCGAACCTCCGACGACGTCCAGACCTCCGATCAAGAGCTCCGAAGTCGCGAACTCCCTCGGTTGTCATCAGTTGCAGTCCATCAATTTAGGCCAGAATTCAATCTCTAGAGGACAACCAAAATCAATGAAGCAACTCAGCAAGTGTACCTCTCTAACCAAGATCAATGAAGCAGCTCTGCAATCCGCCGGTCCCACTCCGATCCCCCGATCCACGTCAAGGAGCTGCAACTGCAGGCGGATTTACAGTGGGACTCCGTGTCCGATTCTCCTTCCAAGGAGAAAAAAAAAAGAGGTTCGCACCTCCATGCGGAACATTTTTGAGATTTTTTTTATTTTTACATATAGGTTAGGGAACTCCGCATCCTAACGCGGACCTCTCTCCGCAACATCTTGCGGACGTTTGTCGAGGGACTTTTAGGGCGTGTTTGGCACGATGTCCAGGGAGATCCGCAAGGGGTAGCGGAGCTCGGTCCGCAGGGGGTTGCGGAGATTAGTGGTGGTTCTAGTAAAAATTACCCGTGTATTTAGAAAACGCGTTGTTATTTGTTAAGTTTGCCCCTTATGGGTGGTTCAGTGGTAAGGATTGATAGGGTTAATGGGAGGTCTAAGATTTGATCTCTGCCTCCGCTCTTTCTTTGGGTGAAAAATTAAGGTTCACATTCTTTCATTGGATCTAGTCAGTTGACACAATCAGTTTACCTGATGCGAGGCTCTAGCCGACTGGTACCTTCGTAAAAAAATTAAAAAAAATAAAAAAAAAAAGGGAAAATGAAAATAAGAGAGGGACGAATGACACTTTTTTTAGTTGTACGTTTGACAGTTCGTCGTCGCCTCTCGAGAAGTTATGTATGTCTAACCCTCGAATTGCTTTCCTAATACAAAAACGAAAAATTGCTTCTTTACTCGTATATTTTGCATTATATAGTTTGTCAATTTTAAGCATTTATGTTTTGTTTACAAATGATCACAGACCCTGTTCAAGTACGAGCCTATAGAACATAATAATACAGAGGAGGTACGAGCCTATAGAACAGACCCTGTTCAAGTGTGGTTGTAAACAAATGGTTATAGTTTTGAAAATTTTAATCGAAAGAGTCATGTTGTTTGTAACATGTAGTTTTGTCCGTTGGTTAATTGGTCACCTTTTAGTAAGAATCTTTTTTTTTTGCACGTATCGACCGAAAAGAGTCACGCACCATATAAACCAAGTTGCGCTGACCAACTAGACCCTCTCACACCTTACCATTGACCCACTCTATTAGGAGATATCTTTTTTTGTTTATTAGGTAAAAATTCGGGAGATCAAGATCTACTCGATAACATCCTTTCAGATAGGGTCAAATATAAGACCTAAATCATTCGATAGGTTGGGACCCCTGAGCGAGTAGCTAAGGTGTGCAACCCTATCCGCTACTCGATTGTCGAGATAGGGGATGTGGGAGAATGAGGCCTCCTGCAAACCCAACAGAAGAGTTTTGATGTCATCCATAGTCAGTTTGATGATTTCTGAATCTCCTTCCACAATAAGATTCATAATTTTAAGATCAATGGTCTTAAGGAGCCCATTTCTAAAAACTAGGGTTTCAGCCATAATCGGTTGTTGACCCCCCGCCAATTTGCCTTCAATACTAATAGAATTCCCATTCTAATCTCGAATAATGTAGCCAATGGAGCTATCTATTGAAGAGATTGTAGAACCATAAAATTTTAGTTTAAATACCCCTAAGGGTGGTGTTTTTCCATTTGCAATCTTTCTTTTGTGTGGCTTAGAGATGTGATCAATACGCAAAGAGGGAGACTGATTTTTAAAATTATGAATGTCTAGTTTACACGCCTTTTCCCAACTTTCCACATGCCTGGAAAGTAATCGTTTTATCCCGACAACATCCGGGGGATCTTCATTTTTGAAGATATATTGATTTCGGATGTAGAGATGGTCCACCATCTTAACTGAACGCGATCAATTGTTTTTCCTTTTATGAAAGTGTTTCACCAAGGAATTGGAGTATAGTGGTGAATTCTCTTGAATTTGTAGCAATATCCTCTATTATTTGTTTCGTTTCATTTGTGAACTGTCTTTAAAAACTGTTGATCTGGCACTCTAAAAACAAATGAGCTTCATCCTCAACAGACTGATTACAGAGAGTATAAGTAGATGAGACATAGACCCCCTTTTGTTCCAATCGTGTTGCCGTTGGCAAACCTTTTTGGCTTAATTTCCACAAGACGTTCTTAATTTTTGGTGGGGCATGAATTTTCTAGATCTACGAGTTATTGTCTATAGTTGTACCAACATTGGTGGAGAGAAGATTAAATGCACTATATAGTAAACCAACCTTTTTTCTCTGGTCACCACTAAAGCCTGTCTTAAAAAGGAGTTGAAGGAAGGGGAATGTCCATTATTTCTTTTTCTATATCCGCAGAAAGGGTGAAGATAAGTTTCTCCCTCCACCACTTCCCACCCAGGATATAGTCGCTGACAGTTTCTTTTAGATTGAGAGAGTTCGTTTGGTTAACTTTTTTAGTAAGAGATGTTGTAGTGATCCAGTTGTCTTCCCATAAATTGATAGATTTTCCGTTACAAACCACTCATATCAGGCCTGATTTAAAAGTTTGTATGAGAGAGCATAATTTTGACCATTGCCATGAAGAGCTCCCACGACGAGTGTAATTTAGTATATTATTGTGTTTCAAATATTTATACTTATTACTCTAACCCATACATTGTCTGGTTCATGTAGTAATTTCCATAACAACTTCTTTTGGAGCGCTTTTTTCATATCTCTTGCTTTCCATATGCCATGACCCCCACGATTCTTGGGTCTACATATCTTGTCCCATGAAATAAGAGGACTATATTGTGCGTCTTTGTTCCTGTTGGGACACTTGTGAAATCCCACATCAGAAGTGGGGTGATTCTGAACCTAATATATAAGTGGATGGGTTACTCCACCTAATGCCAATTGGTTTTGGGATGGTGCCTCAGTCCGGCTTATATGTTGGGCTTTCTGGTCGGGCCTAACAAGACTTCTCCCTAACAAATTGATATCAGGAAATTGTTGGCGATGTCATAATAGAGGTTGCTGATCAGGAAATTGTCGGCGGCTTGTGGATGAAGTTGAAGAGTTTGTACATGACAAAGTCTCTAACGAACAAGTTGCTTCTGAAACA
The DNA here is from genome assembly GCA_037127255.1 of Persicaria tinctoria. NCBI lineage: Eukaryota > Viridiplantae > Streptophyta > Magnoliopsida > Caryophyllales > Polygonaceae > Persicaria > Persicaria tinctoria. The sequence goes on along the minus strand of JBANSL010000004.1, from coordinate 20,179,936 downwards.
ACGGTTGTTCGGGCTGCGTATGTAGGAAGGTACACAACTCAGAGATCATCTTGATCAACTTAACCCATTAGAAGGTTGTTTAGTGAGAAATTCGTTTTCCTCTTGAGTGATGGTGGGGTTGATAAGATCCAGATGTTCATTCATCACCGCTTTATCAGCTAACTGTCTCGTAAATCTATTTCTTGTGAAAATAAGAGGAGTTGATGTCAGCAAATTAGCCTAATTTTATACTTACGATCCGAACGAGCAATTGTTTTTGGTCAGAAGCAATTTATTTTTTTGCATTACATTTAAAAGCCATTCTTTTTTTTTTTTTTGATTATGAAATAATTCGAGGCCGGACAGACCCGGACCTCGAGAGGCCGACAAAGTCGGCAGACGGAAAGCCGTCTAAACATACATTATAGCAAAAGAAATTACAACATGGAAACAGAATATAAACACCTAATACAACAAAAGAACTATATAAACTAAACCCGGAAAACCCCAGACCCTAAGCACACAAGCGGCCACAATAGAGAGAAGAAGGAGACCCGGCAAGGAAAAGTGGATAGCGAGCGCATGGGACAGTCGAGCTGACACGATGTCTCGCCGCCGGAAAGACGGAAAGCAGCAATCCACGTAGGGCAAAGACGACTCCTGGGGAAGGGTGGATCACACGACGTTCCCTCCACCTAGATGAAGGATCTTCGGAGACCACGAACACCACCAACACGATCACTTCGATCAACCAGGGCCGCAGAGCTGCTCCTCAACCGAAACTAACCACGAATCCAGCTGACAAAACTCCAACCCACCCGAGAAAGTGAAGCACGACCGCAAAAATGACGAAGAGCGCAAGAAAAATCCGGAAATAATTTACACAAGTTCTTTTATTATTTACTTTATTTTATTTTATTTTTTAACCATGGTGAGATTATGTTATCTTTATTTATTTGTTTAATTTTTCAAGTGTTCGGGCCACTTTGGGCCCAAGGAATAACCTTGGGCCCAAAGCAAAGGATTTCGGGTCATCCTGGGCTCAAAGCATAGGCTTTGGGCCCAAGGCAAAGACACACGTGAAACCCTGCCTCACACCAAAACCGAGCCCAGCGAGGAACGACGGCCGGAGGGAGGAGGGAGGAAGTATGCGTTGTAGCAGGACAACAAAGGCGACACCCAACACCCACACCCGCGTCGGCGACGCCGGGGAACCACCGAGAAGGAGGCGCCACCAGCCAGAACGAACGCCGACACCCGAGGGTGCATCTCCAAATCGCAGCCGCCGCCCGGTCCCGTCGACGGAGAGAAAGGAGGGGCGAGCACTACTCCACCGCAACCGCCCTGCACCGACGACGGAGAGAAAGGAGGGTGCAACACCTGTTCGATTGCAGTTTCACATGGTAGGTCGGCGGGATCGGGAAGGGCGGAACGAAAGCCATCCGAAAACCAACCTGTGAGGAAGAAAGATGGAAGGGGTTGCACAAATCAGGGCCAACCGATTGCACAATAGGGGTAAGAAGATTCAGAACGACGAAAGCCCCAAAACAATTTTGGCATTGGATCAAAACCAAAATCGGAAGAGGGGACCTAGGGTTTATCAACTAGCCGTCTACAACCGATAGTACACCGGATCCATGAGGCGGCGGCGTCACAGAGCCATGATGGCGGTCGAAGCCTGCATCACAATGCCTAAGGCTCTCCGAAGAGAGATTTGGGCTCTCCGAAGAGAGAGTTTCGATCAAAGGAAGGCCATGGTGGTGGCCCTGGTGGGAGGACGGCGACGCACTCCAAGCAGAGATATGGTGGTGGCCCTGGTGAGAGGTCGGGGGCGCTCTCCCTTTCGGAGGAGAAGAGTTTATAGTTACAGTACTTACAAACCCAGTTTACGGAGTATTGTTCTAATGGCAACGATGAACGCTCAACATCACCACGAATTAAGGGTGGTGATAGGATTCATTTTGGGTTTTGGTTTTTTGGTTTTGGGTTTTTGCTCAAAGAGAGCGTTTTTTTTTTTGGAAACATTTAGGTTTTATTTAAAAGCCATTCTTTTGAACATTCTCCAGTAAAACAAAATCATTTAATAACCATATTTAATACTCTCCCTTTGTTAATTAAACGGAAATTTCGTGAGGTACCCCCGGAGTATTGCAATTTTGCGAGGTATACAACTCTTTTACATATTTCGTGTGGTGCCCATGAGATTTTGAATTTTTTTGCCTCACGCCCTTCCTTGTTAAATTTAATAGATTCCGTTATTTTTAATTTAAAAAAGAAAAGAAAAGAAAGAATGAATAAAGAGAAAGAGGTGAAGACCCCTCTCTTGGGGTTGTGAGAACAGATGCGCTTTATTCATCTCCCTCCTACCGGAAAGCCTTAGGCTATGGCGCCCATCGAGCCCTATATTTCAATCCTTCTCTTCAATTACCCCCTCTCAGGCTAAATTGAGTGATGATTACCCAAAGGTTTGCTTTCGATTTCGCAACTTGGTGCACCTTTGCTTCCTGTGAGGTCGATTCAGTTCCGTCCTTTCTCTTCAAATTGATTTGGGGGTTTTAACTTGGCTCTCAAAAAGAGCTTTTGCATATCAGATTCATCTTAGGGATGGGTTTCTAAAGTGGATTATGAGTTGTTGGTGGTGGATTTGTGGTGGTAGGCCTCGCCAACGGGAGAGACTAGGGCTTCCTTCTCCTCCGCTCCTCCTTCATATCCACAGGGAGATCTAGATTAACGATTCTTAACCCCATCATTGAGTGAATCCCCCTCGAACGACGAAGACGAACAGTCCATCGAGCTATTACACCAGTGCAACATTGCTCTCCTCCCTCCATCGATCGGCGCCTGCAATTCAGTTGGCTTGCCTCCAGGTTCAAACGCCGGCGCTGCGAAAGACAGCCCCTCGAAGAAATCAGCGTCCACAAACAAGCTGCAGAGATGGTTAATTGGAGGCGGGGCCTTGGGGCAACTGTTGTCGCCGCTGGATTCGTCCGACCCGTACGAATCGACTGTCATCGGAGCGTCAAAGGCGCTGGTGTTAGCGGCGGTGATGGTGGGAAGTCGAGAGCAGAGAAATCGACGTTGAAGAGGAAGTCATTAGGGAAGCGGGAAAGGGTTTCGAAGTGGGCTCGACGGTGGGGCCCGACGAGAGAGGGTTCATCTTCGTCGTTCGAGGGGGTTCGTTCCTTCTTTCTTTCTTTTCTTTTTTTTTTTAAATTAAAATTAACGGAATCCGTTAAATTCAACTTGGAAGGGTACGAGGTGAAAAAATTCAAAACCTCAGGGGCACCACACGAAATATGTAAAAGAGTTGTACACCTCGCGAAAATTGCAATACCTCATGGGTACCTCGCGAAATTTCCGATTAATTAAAATTTGTCATTTACTATTACTCATGACTATCATACACGTTTTTTATAATGATAAAAACTATATAAAATATTAACTTTTTTTCCGCATTTGTGTTTATAAATCTATACTTCATAGTAATGACTAATAAGTATGAAATTATTTTAAAAAATTATTTAAAATTAATATTTTATATAGTTTTTTAACACTTAAAAAAATATATATGAATAATAAAATGTCAAAGTTTTAATTTAGGGAGGGAGTATTTTCTTTTGATCCTTTCCAGTTCAATTGGGCTTAGCCCACTCTACATCTGGATCGGGTTACTGTAGGCCCATTGAAGGGTTGACCCTCCCATCTATCTTTGGCTGTAAGCAAATGCATCACTACTTTCTGTCTTTATTCAAAGTGGGTTGCATATTCAACCAGAGAGCTTTTGTGCTTCTCCAGTTTCCTCATCTGGTTTATTCTTGGTAAGTTTTCCTCCTACTCCCCTGATCGAGGTGCATCTGATTGTATTCCTTGTTATGAATTCGTCTCTTTTATCTCGAATGAAATTGGTTTTGGGATGAATGTCATCGACCTTAGGAGGAGAGGAACTCAGTTGCAGATCAAGCCTCAGCCAGGTTTGTGTGGTGTCGGTGAATCGTGAATTTTGGAAAAATATGGGTTGGCTTACTCAATTTTTTGGAGAATCGAGCCCTAGGGTCTCTCAGGGCTTATACCATGGACGATTTGGGGACGATTCAGTTTGGGATTATGCTCCAACTACTTCCGTGGTATTTTCATCTGGTTATCCTTGCTCAAATAATCGAATTCTTTCTCCTGTTATTTTTTTCAAAACATCATTTTAGACAGCTGATTTCTCTCCAGGGTTTGTAATTGCAATCTTTGAACGGTTTCTGTGTCAGTGATTTTCTCCCTTTGATTTCAGGATGCATCATCAGATTATGATGATGAAGATTTTGACCGTGCTATTGCACTCTCACTATCAGAAGAAGATAAAGGGAAAAAGGTGATTGGTATGTGCCATATTATAATCAAAATTTAATATTATGCCTGCTTCCCAGTTGATGTTAAATCTGAAACAAATGTATAAAACCCTAGTTGCTAATTATAGCTTTCAAAGTTTTAGCATCCGATATACTTCAGTTAAGATTCTCTAGGTATACATACTGCTATTCAGACTTGTATCAATGCTAACTGATTTGTATTCCCAAGCAAAGTTTGTTAAAGGTGAATCCACTATTGTATACGAACATTTCTGACAAAATGTTTAATAAAATGCTTCATTAAGATAATGATTCTCATCTGGAGGAAGATGAGCAACTTGCTAGAGCGCTCCAAGAGAGCTTGAATATGGAGTCTCCGCCCCGTCATGATCATGGAACCACAGTCCAACCACAACCCCAACCTGAAATCCGTCCATCTCCTTTGTTATATCCTTTTGGATACAGGTTCATTCTTAGTTTTTCCTCTCATCCCTCAACAGTGAGACTCCTTGTTGGTTGTGCACTGAAGTCTGAATCTTCTATTGCAGGATCTGTGCTGGTTGCAAAGCAGAGATTGGTCGTGGACGGTTCTTGAGTTGCATGGGAGGAGTCTGGCATCCAGAATGCTTCCGTTGCCTTGCCTGCAATGATCCAATTACTGATTACCAGGTTAGCAGTTGCCTCTTTTCTTCTGGCTATTAATTGTCAGTAGTTTTAACTTTTAACCGTTGCTAAGCACTCAAAGCTGTGATATTCGTGCAACTTCTTTGTGAGAGAATTCTCTGATTTTTTTTATGGTGTTAGTTCTCTGTGTCTGGGAATCAGCCATATCATAAATCATGCTACAAGGCGATGCACCATCCTACATGTGACGTCTGCAACAACTATGTAAGCATATTCCCAAACATTCCATTTTATAATGGTACAAAGAGATTCTAAAAAGGTTTGTATGTGATTTGGAAGTACTAATAGATAGCATCTTCTTCATTTTTCATGTGGTCAGATCCCGACAAATGCAGCTGGGCTCATTGAATATCGGGCTCATCCATTCTGGATGCAAAAGTATTGTCCTTCCCATGAAAATGATAGGACTCCGAGGTGTTGCAGTTGTGAGAGAATGGAGGTGAGTTTCCAAAGGTTAAAAGTTGTATCACTATTAACATTGGTTTCTTGGGACATATCGCACACTCTCAGATGTGTACTACTTACTGACTCTTTCTGCAGCCAAGGGCTGGCCAGTACCTGATTCTCGATGATGGGAGGAGGCTATGCCTTGAGTGCTTGGACTCAGCAATCATGGATACCCATGAATGCCAACCGCTTTACCTTGAGATTCAGGAATTCTATGAAGGATTGAACATGAAGGTTAAGCAGCAGGTACCATTGCTGCTGGTGGAGAGGGAAGCACTTAACGAGGCCATGGAGGGAGAAAAGAATGTATGTGCATTTCATATATATGATCAAACATCTTTGTCGCTTGAGTAATCCTATTGTTTTCATCATGTTATTTTTCTTGGTGCAGGGGCATCATCACTTACCTGAGACAAGAGGACTCTGCCTATCAGAAGAACAAATCATTAGCACAGTAGGATCTATGTTTCCTATTAACCATATTTGTGCTATGAAGAAAAAACATCAATTTAATTGTTTGAATATATCAAAGTCAATACATTTCTAAACTGACAATTTGAACAGGTATCAAGGAGGCCGAGAATTGGAGTAGGTTACAGGATCATAGAGATGATAACTGAGCCATACAGGCTGATCCGCCAATGTGAAGTAACAGCTATACTTATTATCTTCGGTCTCCCCAGGTAACTTCTTCAATCTGACAACACTTTTCAGAAGTAAAGATGATAACTGAGCAGGTTTATCTATGACTTCAGGTTACTCACAGGGTCCATTTTGGCTCATGAGATGATGCATGCTTGGTTACGGCTCAATGGTGCGTCATTTATGAGTTAACCGATCATATGATTGCTGTTTGTTTTCACCCAAATAGGATCGATAAAGAACCTTCCTATATTTTGGGTTATAGGTTATCCAAACATGAGTCCCGAGGTAGAAGAGGGCATCTGCCAAGTAATGGCTCATATGTGGTTAGATTCCGAAATCATATCATGCTCAGGCAGCGGCGGATCAAGCTCCTTGTCTGCCTCAGCATCTTCATCCGCATCCCCTGCATCGTCAATATCACCCTCGTCAGGCCCCACATCATCAAAGAAGGGCAAAAGGTCAGAGTTTGAGAAGAAACTAGGCGAGTTCTTCAAACACCAGATTGAAACAGACAGATCGGCTGTGTATGGAGATGGGTTCAGGAGAGGCAATGAGGCTGTGAACAAGTATGGATTGAGGAGCACCCTTGATCACATTCGCTTGACAGGAACCTTTCCACTGTAACAGCCTTCCAGATTCGTCAGTCACTGCATATACATTGACAATCCACAATTTCTGTCTCGGCTGCAATGTGAAGCTGTTGCAGTTAGGAAAGTGAGTTGTATACCGTACATGTCTCTTGGTGTGATAACGTAAGATACACTAAGGCCCGTTTGGTATTGATATCTAGATATCAGACATCGGATATCAGCCCCCGATATCTAATATCTATCTGAATCTGATATTTGATATCTAGTGTTTAGTATGGCTAGATATCGATATCACTTAAAATGATATCGATATCTAGTGTTTGGTATCTCCCAGATATTTGTGTTTGGAATCGCCAGATATCTATATCACTTGATATCTAAATATCAACTTATTTGATATACTGATTTTTTTGGGAGGTATCACTTGATATCGATACCTTGATACCGATAGCCTGATGTCAAAATATCAACCGATATCTTGATATTGATATCGATATCTTGATATCTAGATATTTATATCAAACAAGCCCAATACAACTCAAACAAACCTGGAATGTTGTGAAAATGTTAAGCATGTATTTTGTTGTAATGAGAATGATAATAGTAAAGAAAGACACAGAGGTTTATGTGGATCGGCAATAATGCATTACCTACGTCCACGAGCAGAGAACCAGGTTTTTATTAGAGGATGCAAAACCGATTAGGGTTACAAGGGTCAGCGTTTAGTTTCATGAGTATATGTGGGAAGACTCATGAAACTCTAAATATACAATAGACCCGCTTACAATAAACATTGCATACCGTAAAAGCGGGGTGACGTTGCCCCCTAGCCCCCGAGACCACCGCCGAGGGGCGGATGCGCACATTAACATATTTCTACCATGACAAAGTCATTCATATTAAGGTTTTCTCTGTCCAACAATGGCAAGTTGAAATTCAATGCAATTTCCCCTCATGTTGTTGAATTAGGGATTTTGACATCAGGGCTAATGAAAATAGGAATGCAAATTGGGTGCAACGAATCAACAAGCAAGCTGAGCTCTTCCTATTAAGGCAATGGGGACAAATGGATCCACCATGACTCCCAGTCCCATGAGTGCCCAGTTTGCAAGGCCCTCATTCATGAATCAAAATTGGTTCCCCTCTATGGAAGAGGCAAAACCACCACTGATCATAGATAAAGACCTAATTTTGAAAGTTTTGTCCCTACTCGTGATTCTCTCTTGGAACTGCTTGATTTGCTGGCTTTGCTTCTTAGGCGTGCATTGGAATGCATTGATTGTTAAGAAAATGATTTACTGACACTTCCTTCTCTGATGTCTGAGGCATCAACAGAGTTATCACTTGTGAGATACATCAAGGGGGCGATACTAGGTCTCATTTTCATAGCTTAGTATCTTGAGGAGTTCACTGATCAGGAAAGCCAAACATTAGAAGGTTAGGATTTTAGCTGGTAGGTGCCACCAGAATTGGATTTGTGCATGTTTGCAACCCACGGATGCGCCGGCCACAAGTCTCATTCAACACATGAGCGTGGCTGTTGAAAATGGGACGTGGTTAATGACTTTGAATAGCAGGAGGGCTTGTCGATGAGATAATCTTGGCTGACCTTGGTAAATGGTGAGTGTTGACTGCTGGTGTAGATTTTTCTATTGTGGCATAATGAGCTGAAATCAACCCCACCTGTTTGCTGTTAGGTACTACTACCTCAAGTCTTACCTATTACATACAGTTTCATTTCACATAGTATCAGCTTGTCACTGTCTCCTTTTATACGATGAATCTTTGTTTGCATTTTGATTGAAAGGTTGAATCATGGTTGTTGTGTACATAAGCTACTGGTCCATCATCGATCTTATATATTCATATTTATATTATTATATATTACAAAGAGAAAGAGCTACTTCCTAGTATGGGAAATAAGAAAAGCATAGTCCATATACTATTGTTTGTGCCATGTACTACTACTGCTACAACAACAACAACAACAACCCAGTGGATCCCGCGATTAAGTAAGGTTTAGGGGGCAGGATGTACGCACTCCTTCCCCGAATGAGTCGAGACAGTATTTCCGATTAAACAAGTCACACACTCTCAGTCTCAGTAAGCTGAGTTGTTTGTGGTGTGCGAAGCCGAAGAGATGGTAGAGGCGGAGCTCGCCCACACCAACGAGGTCGTCAAGGCCTTGGACAACACCCTCACAACTTCATCCATGGATGGGCGTCCGCCCGGCTCCTTACTCACACACCTCTCCGCCAACCGAACCAACGCCTTTGCGACGTCACTCGGATATCCCTCTTCCAAACTAGGGTCCATCAACTCCCTCAGCTTCTTCCCGCCATCCGAATCCTCACCAAGAACCGCCTCCAAAACCGCTGACAATGCAACACAATCAGATTCACCAGCAACAGCAGCAACCTCTCTTCCAGAGAGCATCTCCACCACCAGAATCCCGAAGGCGTAAACATCCATCTTCGGAGTCACCAGCCCGTTCTCGAGATACTCGGGAGCCATATATCCTCTTGTCCCAACGATGTGATTCGTCAAAGCAAAATGTCCAGCAGCTTCTTCCCCTCCAACCGACTTCGATTGCCCCAAATGCGAGATCTTCGCCCTGAAATCCCCGTCTAGGAGGACATGGCTGCACTTCAGATCCTTGTGGATTCGGGGAGGGTTAGTGTAACCATGGAGGTAGTCAAGCCCCGTGGCCACATCCATCGCGATCTGGACCCTCCTTTCCCAGCTCAGGAGCCCCCTCGACTGGTACACCCAATCGCTTAATCGCCCGTTTGCTGCGTATTCATAGACCATATACCAGAGGCCGTTGTTGTAGCAGATCCCAACCAGGGTAGTGATGTTGAAATGGTTTAGCTTGTTGAGGATCTCTATTTCTTGCGTCACATCGCCTTCTGTCTTCTTGATGGCCAGTTGCCGTTGCTCTGATTGGCCATCGCTAACGACACCGCGGTAGACGGAACCGGTGATAAGTGAGTTGGAGCTGAAATCGTCCGTCGCTGATTGCAAGTCCTTGAAGCTGTACACTATGAGCGACTGAGCTACTTTCGATATGCTGTCCAACAACTCCAGCGGCTCGATGTCAATCTCGGCATCATGAGATTTGTTCGCAATTGGATTCTCCTCTGTTGCAGAGCTCATCACTGATCCTCTCCTCCGTGCGAATAGATAGATCGCGATGGAGCCGAAGAGCATGACGAACCCTCCCCCTGCAATCAACCCGTAGAGGAAGTAATTCCATTTCTTGGAATTGGAATTCGAGTTGGAATTGGAGAGGGTCTGGTTCTGAGCCGGAGGTGGGGACGGTGGGGAAGGTGGACCTGGCGGCGGCGTAATAGTCATGGAACTGTTAGGCGGGGTTCGGAGGGGAACGAGGAGCGTGGTGAAGGGCTGAATGAGGGAATCCTCCAAGGATTTCTGATTGGCGACGAGAGTCTCTCCGACGTCGTTGACACCGAATCTCAAACTGATAGTGGAGATGGCATCCCCGGGCTTGATCACATAGGTCATGAGATACTTAATCCCAGACAAAGATTGGTTCTTGGTGGGGCAAGCGCATCTTAGGGGAATGGTGAGGATCTGATGGGGGAAGATGGCGTCGACGAGGCCAGACCACTGGTGCTTGATGGCGCTGCAGGTGGTGCTACCTTCAAAGGTGGCGTTGGCGATCAAGTAAGGGGTGTCGTAGGCGCGGACGACGTAGCTGGTGTTGGACTGGTAGTAGCTTCCGGAGCAAGAGCAGTTGATGGGGACGATCACCTCTGCGCGGGTGACCAACACAGATGACTGGGAGATGTTGTTGAGAAGGGCGATTTGGGAAGGGTCGGAGTTGAGGAGGGAGGCGATGGAGGAGGCGTTGTTGTAAGGGGGCTGGGCACGGAACAGGAGGTATGTGTGGCAGCTCTTGAGGAGGCCATTGCAAGAGTAGCCCCGAGCAGAGGTGGTGTTTCGGCACACGGATGGAGAGTAGGATTGCTGGGAGGTGACCACTGCTGCGGCCCAGGAGATGACGCCGACGACGATGAGCGACGCCCAACGCATTGCTGTGGGTTTTGGTGAGGAAATGGTTTGTGTTGTGGTTTGGGCAGTTGGCTACTTAGTTGTGGTGCTTTAAGTAAATATGGTTAGTGTGTGGGAATGGGAGGTTACTGCCGGTGAAATAACCAAGAAGGTTCCCTTTTTACCAATTACCCAATTTACAAAGACATTAGAGGAGACAACCGTGTCAAAGTCAAAAAGATCTCATTGCCGGGTTTTCTTTAGGTTTTTTTTTTTTTTTTTTTTTTTTTTTTATCCGGTGATAATTCGGGTGGAATAATACTACCCGATAACATCCTTACGGATAATGTCTTGAAGATCTGCATGAGTGTAAATGTTGAAGCCCCTGACAGAGTAGCAAATTAAAGATGTGCAACCTTATCAGCCATCATGTTGCCATTTTGGGACACGTGAGAGAATGAAACTTCTCTCACACTCGACAACAATGTTTTAATATCGGACATAATCAATTCAATTTTCCATTGACATGTGAAATTTATTTTTAAATGATTTATAATTATAAGGGAGTTCCTTTCAATTTGTAGTTTGTTTATTCTCAACGCACGAGTTTGGATTACACCATGTCTTAAAGCCAAAGCTTCTGCTTTCAGCAGGGTCTGGTTGCCAATTTCGTTATAGCCAATGTGGATCGTTCTACCCTCTCAATCTCAAATGATGTAGTCAATTGAGATGTCATTGTTATCAAGTGTAGATCCATTAAAGTTTAATTTGAATGTGCCAACAAGTGATTTTCTCCACTTTGAAACTTTTTTCACGTAGTCTTGACTTTGTATGATTGGTAGCATTATCCTTTCGAGTCGGGTTTTCTTTAGTATGGTAGTACGGTTAAAATTGAAATGGAATTAAAATTAAAAGAGAGTAAAAAATCATAATGAGTGATCAATTTATAAAGTTTGTTGTTTTGGTATACCGAAAAGCTATTTGCAGGGCGAGATCTCACTAAGGCCTCGTTTGTTTGAGTAGAAAGGAATAGAAGAGAAATGAATCAAATTTTATATGGAAAATTTATATGATCAACATTTTTTTATGAATTTAGAGAAGAAGAGAGGGAAATAGTTAGAGCATCCTAAGGGATATGGTTACCCTACACTCAAAATAGGTAATCAAATGTGGGAAAATGAAATAGATTTTGTATGTAAAATTAGAGAAGAATAGTAATGATTAGAATAATGATTAATGAATCATAAATTAAAAATGGACTAGATTCGGAAGGATAATCAATACCTTTCCTTACCTAAAAACAAATGAGGGGTAAATATATAGCAAGATCATCGATTTATAGTGTCAGTAAAGGATATATCGACATCGATTTTCTAAACCAGACAAAATTGTCGAGTTGGAGGACTGGGAGGGTTGCCAACTTTGGTCGTCGGAGATGAAGGAGGTTGTTGGAGCTGGGAGGGGTTGTCGAATTTGGGGGTCGAAGTCGGTACATGTTTTGTTGTCTCCGGCTTTCTGTGTCGGTGACTCGGTCGTGCATTTGGTGAGATTATGATGTCCTTATTTTAACCTCTTTGGTATATTATCGAAGGAAATCACTTGTAAAATAATAATATAGATTTTTTAATGTTTCATTTGACATATATTAAGCAATTTTAAAATGAAAAAAAAAATATATTTTTTAAAAAATATATATTTTTAAAAAAAATCTAGCGTAAAAAATATTTTTTTTATTAATAGGGTCAATGCATTGAAATTAGAGTATTTTTTCCAGAAAAATTGTAGTAATGATAATAATTAAAAATAGTAATGTAAAAATAGTAAAAATATTAATTAAGACTTGTTGTTTTAGAAATTAAATATTTTTAAGAAAAACTTGTCATTTTAGGTATTTTTTCATCTTCTTTTTTAAATTGCTATTGTAATGATTGGATACTTATAGTTGTAGTTTTAATAAAGTAAAAAAGTAAAGTAAAAATTAGGGATATAACTGTATTTTTATTTGTTTTCTTATTAAGTGTTTAGATTTCTAAAATGAAAAGTTTTAATTAACGGAGAGAGTATTATATACTAAGATAGAGAAGAAAGAATACATGTAATAATAATCACAATTATTATTAGCAATAAAAATTAAATATATTAAATATAAAATAGTGATGCCGAAATTCTATTTAGCACCGGGAAAAATTTTCTATTTTAATGCAAGTTTCTATTTAAAAGGCAAGGTGACTGCAACGATCGTCGACGCAAACGTCCGCAAATCCGCAATGGTGGAAAATTTTAGGATGTCTTGTTAGCGCGGTTATACAAAGAACCGTGCTAAAAAAGATTACTTTTTAATTAACCGAACTAAAAAGTGAGTTAAAAATAAATATTCCGTATTAACTAGTGTGAGTCCCGTGATTAAGACATAGATATTTATTTAAAATTTTGAGTTTACGTGTTCTAATGTAATTAATTTTGAAAGTCAAGTGGAAGTGTTATGTACAAAATACACAAAAGAATTAAATAATGTAAAAAATGATGGAATAATAATAATAATAATAATAATAATAATAATAATAATAATAATAATAATAATAATAATAATAATAATAATAATAATAATGGTTTGTTAGGAGTTTTATTTATAATTCTTTGTTCGAATAATTTCTTAATAATACTTAATAGTAAAGAGAAATGCTAACCCAATATGTAATTAAGATGACAATTGATATTGTTTTTATGTGTGCATATAAACATACAATTAGAAGATAAAAACTATTGTCGTATCATGTACGCCTTTACTATGGAAGATACTTCTTACCTATATATTTTAAATGGGTTGATTAAAAAAAAGAACATAAGAAATAAGAAGAAAGGAAAATCATAAAATTATATGTATAAATATCGTAGGCTAATTCATGAAAAGTATTATAAAAAAAGATTCTATTATTGTCATAAGATTTGGTCGTCGGGGAAGTGGTGGCGTTGTTCATCTTACCAGGGGATTGCAATTGGCAAGATTTAGGGGTATGTTTCGTTCTCTCTATGAAAGGGTATTTTTTTTTTTTGATAAGGTAATAATTCAAAGGTCAAACAAATTAACCTGACACATCGAAAGGCCGACAAAGTCGGCAGACGGCGAACCGTCAAACACATAACCTAAAAAAGACAAAAATACAGGCAACAAGCGAAATGAAATAAAAAGAAATATATAGACTCTATAACAAGATGATCCAAGAAACGACCCCTCTTCTAGCAAGAAATCAATCTCCTAAGACAACCAAATAAGCTAGACATCCTTGCTTTAGTAGAAACAAAATCAACAGAAGCCCCCTCAGAAACACAGATCAAAAGTGCAGGATTTCATAAGGCCATTTGTATCAAATCTAATGGGTACAGTGGTGGTTTATGGATTCTATTAAAACAAAATAAACATCTCGACGGCGACACAATTGTGGATCAGAATGAGCGGAGCATCACTTTCAAACTCTCCATTGATAAAATTGAAATGTTAATGATGTTTATTTATGCCCCAGTTAAAGAACATGAAAAAAAATATCTTTTGGAACCACACTATAAGAGCGATACAATCACAAACTTTACTGGTTATCATCTTAGGAGACCTGAATGATATAGAAAACGACACTGATAAAGTAGGTGGAGTGATTCCTACTCTTGCCAGATTTCGAAGAATAAATCACATCAAATCAGAACTGAATCTACTTATTGTCCCTTTCCTTGGTTCCCCTTTCACCTGGAGGAAAAATAATAACAGTAATCCTAATTTAAACACCTATGAACGCCTTGACAGAGTTTTAATCCACCAAGACTCAGCCCTCAGATTCAAAGATATTAAGGTGCAACACCATCCCTTCTCGAGCTCAGACCACTGCCCGATCACGTTCAATATTGGTGATAAATCTAAAAATAAGGGAGCTCCGTTCATATTTGAAATGGCCTGGACCTCTAATCCCTTCTACAAAACTATGGTGGAAAGAGTTTGAAAAACTCCTTCACTGGCTCCTTTGCCTATAAGTTCATGCAAAAACAAAAACTACTAAAAAACAATACTAAAAATTGGTGCAAATCCCAAACTAATAATATATTCAAACAACTGATCAAAATCGACAAAGACATCCTAGAACTTCAGCTGAATCTACCCTGGGGTAACATTACTATAGCTGCTAAAGATAGATTAGCAAGACTAGAAAATAAGAAATTTCAACTTCTAGACTACTATCACAAATTCTGGAAACAGAGAGCTAAAATTAAACATTTGAACCTAGCTGACAAAAATACTAAGTACAACCAGACCTCTGTTAAAATTAAAAACTTCAGAAAAACCACTTCCACCTTCGATACAAAGAACGGAATTACTCTAAAAGATCCGACGGAAATCTCTGAGCAAATAACAAAGGAAATGGCTGACAGATTTATAAGCCAACAAACTAACAAAATTCATCAGAATCAAATCCTAAATATCCATCCTCAGATTACCCAAATTGAAAACTCCAATTTAATTAGACCTCCAACAAATATAGAGATAAAACAAACGGTGGAAGATATGGCTTCGGATAAAACTCCAGGTCCTGATGGCTATCCCCCAGAATTTTACACTCACTGCTGGAACATTGTGGGGCCTTCTCTCTGTAAAGCAGTTAAAGCATTTTTCCACTCTGGATCTCTCCTTGGAGAAATTAACCAAACCTTCGTAGCCCTTATCCCCAAAATAGATAACCCAAAAAATATAAATCACTTCAGACCCATTAGCCTTTGTAATACGATCTATAAAATTATAACAAAAATTCTGGCTAATAGGCTCAAACCAATACTCCCCAGGATCATTAGTCCTTTTCTAGGGGCCTTTGTGGAAGGTAGATCTATTCAAGACAACACACTTATAGCGCATGAGATCTTTCATAGCTTTCATAGGAAAAAGGGTAACAAGGGTTGGATGGCTCTAAAACTAGATATGGAAAAGGCTTATGACAAGATAAACTGGAACTTCATCGAAGCAACCCTGATTAAGTTTGGCTTCCATCCCACTTGGATCAATTGGGTCATGGCATGTATAACCACTACTACTTTCTCGGTTCCGGTCAATAATTGCCTGGGAAAGCAGTTCAAACCCAACAGAGGTATAAGACAAGGGGATCCCTTAACACCATATATCTTTGTGTTGGTCATGGAAAATCTAGCTCGCGAACTTCATTCGGAAGCACAACTGGATGATGCCTTGATTGGTATAAAGATCACAAAAAATGGAACTCCAATCCCCTTCTTAACCTTTGCTGATGATACCCTCATCTTTGCAGATGCATCTTTTAAGAGCTTACATACCATTCAGAACTCACTAAATAACTTCTCTAACCTATCAGGACTGGTCATAAACTTCAACAAAAGTTCACTACAAGTCTCGAAGAATGTCAGCCCCAACCTTGCTAAAAACCTCGTCCGAGAGATGAGGATCCCGCTTTCAAAATCCATGGAAAAATATTTAGGCATCCCCATCATTAGTGGAAGGGTTAAAAACTGTGTATTTGAAGAAGCTATTGATAACCTCAAAAAACAATTATCGAAATGGAAAGCCTCATCCCTGTCTCAAGCTGGGAGAGCAATTCTTATACAGGCCAATCTAAGCTCTAAAACAAATTATCTTATGCAAAACTTTATGCTCCCAAAAGGGGTTCTTAACCAAATTGATCAGATTAATAAAAAAAATTTCTGGAACAAATTATCCTCTCAACGCTACAACCCCCTTATCAGTTGGGAAAAGATTTGTAAACCAAAAAGTGAAGGTGGTCTAGGCTTTAAGACATCGGAAGAAATAAACATTAGCTTACAGATGAAGCTGCTTTGGAAGCTTTACTCTAACCAAGATAACATTTGGACTAAGCTCATAAAAGAAAAATATCTACATACCGACACTATTCATCAAAGATCCTCACAAAACACCTCTTGGCAATTTGGTAGATTACTAAACTCGCGGGATAATTTCCACAAAGGACTTTTATGGCTCATTGGAAATGGGGAATCAATTAATGGGATGACCCATGGCTCATTGACCATAATCTAAATTCTTACAAAAATGATCAAAATAAACATCTAAAAGTCTCTGATTTAATTACATACCAATCTAGCTGGAATATCACTCTCCTTAGGAATTTGTTGCCCCAACACATAGTCAACAAAATAACTCAAATAAATATACCGAGATGGAGGCCAAAAGACCAGCTGATCTGGAAACCTAATCCAAATGGTAACTTCACCACAAAGACGGCATATCAAATAATAATAAAAAAAAAACAAGAAGACTGTGACTACAAGTGGATTTGGAAGCTCAATATCCCACCAAGACTAAAAAACCTCGTTTGGAAAATAGCTATTGACGGCCTAGCTACTAAAAGCAGACTTAATAAATATTTTAATAGGGTGCCTTCTCAATGCTGTCTTTGTAACATGGAAGAAGAAGATTCTCATCATCTCTTCTTGAACTGCCAAGTAACACAGTCGATAATTAGAGGTTATGAGTAACTAACCAACAAATCGTTCATACAACTACGAACAAGAAATCTCTCTATTGATGATATCTTTCTTCTTAGAAATCAAAATACAAATTTTGAAGACCTCTGCTTCATTTGGCAAGTGATTTGGGAAACTAGGAATAATATCATCTTTAACAAAATTAAACTAGACAAGCCCTCGACCCTAGTACAAAAATTTTTAAATGACATTACAACTTGGGATAGGACTAAGGATGAGATTTCTAAGACGACCTCTAGAAACAAATTTCAAAAGGCAAAATGGAAAAGACCCCCAAATACAGTAGCTAAAATAAACGTTGATGGCTCAGTGCGTCCCACTGGCCAGTGTTATGTGGGAGGAGTCATCAGGGACTCCAATGGTCATGTTATTGATATGTTTCAGCAGGAGATAATGCAGTGTTCAATTCTCCAAACTGAGGTCTGAGCTATTCATACAGGTATGCAGATAGCGTGTGAGAGAAGCATCAAGAAAGTCATAGTTGAAGGTGACAACCTAGAAGCAATTAACGCAATTACTGGCAAGACCCCAATCAAGTGGGATATCCTGCGGCAAATTGAAGAAATCAAGCTTCTATCTAGCTCTTTTGATCATATTGAATTTAAGCATTGTTATAGAGAAGCTAATAGAGTAGCAGATTTTATTGTAAAGAGCAGAATAATCTGTAAGTTGTCTACACTCCCTTTGAACAGGGATCTTTGTAACATCATCCTTCAGGATGATCAAGGGTGTGTTCTATTTTAAAAAAAAAAAACAGAACCTCCCTACTTATTGCCCACTGTAAAAAAAAAAACCAACTCCCAAGAAAGCTAAGGACACCGGCGAAGAAGAAAGCCAAGCACCACCAAACAGTGGCACCGCGGGCCAACGGTACAACATGACTCTAACTCCTATGGGTAGTGCAGACGAACTCCAGGAAAGCTCACTCCCGGATACGGAGTCACCCTGAGTGCACCAACTCGACCCCAACTAGTCTCGACTCCAGACTCCACGCCCCCAACCAAACAGAAAAGCTTATAGAAAAGTCGGAAGCAAAGCCGCACGCTGCTCGAACAAAACACCAACAAGATTTCGCCTACAAGAATAGTCAAGTCCTTGCGGGATTTGGTGAAACCCTTTCAGGATTTTATCGAGACCCTTACGGGATTTTGATCAAGCCCTTTCGGGGTTTTGAACAAATATATATATATGGTTGCGCTCCGGTGAAACCCAAAATTATGGTAAAAACCCGTGAGGACCAGCTTTTTAGCCCGGTTCACTTGCTTTATAGCCCAGTTATGAATAGAACCGATCTATAAATTCACAAAATTTAGCCCGGTTATGAATAAAACCGAGCTATAAAGTCACTATGTAATTTTAAAACATGAGTTTTTTAGCACGATTTTTAGGCTTGACCAAACTATAAAGTCATGTGTTATTTTAAAACTTGAGTTTTTTGCATGGTTTTTAGGTTAAACCGATTTGTAAAGTCACCGTGTGATTGAGGTTTTTAGCACATGTTTCAAATAAACCAAGCTATAAAGTAGTCCTCACGGTTTTTACCACAGTTTGAGGTTTTCACCGGAGTCAATCCCTATATATATATATATAGAGAGAGAGAGATAGAGAGTATGGATCATATGTACTCAAGCCTTAATGTGTATCATGTACACACATCTAGGCCGTTGATTTTAAAAAAATAAATGGCTAGGATTGTGCCACATATTAGGATGAATTTTTTAGAAAAATGGGAAAAAGAAGCCCAATTTAATGGGTGAAGCGCGTGGTGTGTGAAGGTTAAACCCTAGGACTACCCACATATTTCAATCGGTGTTTAGGCCTTCTTCCAAGCCGCCATCGTCGTTACTGGAAGTAGGAGGCGATTCAGTCATGGAGGGCGCCGACGAGAGGTGAAGGCCGATGAAGAGGAGACGTCCTACAATGCGGCAAAGCGGCGAGCCCTTCCAATCGCCACCGCCTCTGTGGGTTGTCTGCCTCTATGGATCCTAATCAAACACCGCACCTGGCGACGCTGCCTTCAACACTTTTGCCGACCATCATCGCCTCGGCCATCTCCTTCAAGTCGCTGCTGATTCTCTTCGCCATCTCCGTCATCGCCTCTGCCATCGCCTTCGTCGGCCGCCATCGACTTCGCCGGCCTCTATCGCCTTCGCAGTCGCCATGCATCTTCGCATACAGACTCCGGTAATCGCTTCATCCCCCAGACTCCGGCGAAGGTGATGGCGGTAGTCGCTCATCCAGACTCCGACGGCGGCGGTAGTCACTTGACTCACTTCATCCTCCCGACGGCAGGGGTTTCAAAAGGGGACGACGTCAAGGATCGATGTTGATGGCTTGCTGAGTGGGTGGCGAAGGCGAAGGTATCTGCTCCATCCTCTAGCCATCAATGGTGAGTTCCTGTGGTCAGATTCGCTCAATTTGTTGATTTTGTTCAATTTGTTCAATTTGTTATGCGACAGTGCATTCAATTAAAAAATTGGGACTGAATTTGACACCCAATTGAACTTAGTGTGTTGATTTTGTATAATTTAGGGTTTCTTTGTCTTCCTATCTTTGATATTTTTGGGTTCTTGGACTTCAATCCCGGATTTAAGAGAGATTCGGTGGGAAAAGCTGAATTATTCATATGTATTGAGCGAATTATTCATTTGTATTGACCGATTTTGTGCTTGAGATGTATGTTTTTTTTAGGTTCGCATTCATATGAATGAAAAATGCATATACTATCGAATAATCATGTGATATAATAATCCAGCAATTTAGTTATTTGTTAAAATGCATATTTAGTTATTTGTTAAAATGACAACCGAATAATATTGTAACATCATCGAATAATCAAGCGATATCATCAAATAATTATTAGTTAAAAGTTTAGGGCGTTGTCAAGGTGGTAGCCAATTAGAATAATTCATCGATACCATCGCATAATCCGTCGATACGATCGAATAATCCGGATATACCATCGCATAATCCGTCGATACGATCAAATAATTCAGATATACCATCGTATAATCCGTTGATACGATCGAATAATCCAGATATACCATCGAATAATGTCAAGAGAGTGCATCACACACGCCCCCATACGATCGAATAATCCAGATATACCATCGCATAATCCGTCGATGCGATCGAATAATCCAGATATACCATCGAATAATGTCAAGAGAGTGCATCACACACGCCCCCAATTCAGCAAGTGGGAAAGAAAAAACGTGGGTCCCACTGATTTTTAATTAAAAAAAAAGCTAAAATTGCCTTTTAATCTCAACCATCAATTTCATTTAATCAACGGTTCAGATTTGTGTATATGATACACGTTAAGGGCTGAGTACACCGGAACCAACCCCTATATATATATATATATATATATATATAGGGGTGCGCTCCAGTGAAAACCAAAATTGCGGTAAAAACTTGTGAGGACCGGCTTTTTAGCCCGGTTCACTTGCTTTATAGCCCGGTTATGAATAGAACCGATCTATAAAGTCACAAATTTTAGCCCGGTTCTGAATAAAATCGAGCTATAAATTCATTATGTAATTTTAAAACATGAGTTTTTTAGCACATTTTTTAGGTTTGACCGAACTATAAAGTCATGTGTTATTTTAAAACTGGAGATTTTAGCACGGTTTTTAGGTTGAACAGAGTTGTAAGGTAACCCTTGCGCACCACGCAATTCGACAACCCAGCTCGAGCCCCGGAAGAGACGTGGGAGGCCGGAGATGGCACTAGCAGGCCCGACACCACACCTGCAGGCGCTGATAGGAGGAAAACGCACCAGAGCAGGGGCAGGAAATAGAGGAGGAAGGGGATGACCGGAGAGAACGCCCAGGCTGACAAGGAGCGCTGGGTTCGGTGGGAACCTTAAGTGAAAGCCGATTGGGGATCGAGCGAGGAGGATGCGCAATGTTTTGGTGGTGAAGGGCTGGAGGAAAAAGCAACTGGAAAGGACAGAAAATAGCGCGCACCAAAGGTAGAGAACCCTCAGAATGCAACCCGGCCAGACCGGAAAGCAGCCGGAGGGCGGTGGACAGGGGCCAACGAGATCGGAGGGATACGAATAAAATTGGAGCCTAGGATGAAGAAGTCTGGTATGGATTGGAGGCCGGTTAAGGAGGGAGACAGGGGAGAGATGGTGAGCCACCAAGCAAGTCCCGAAACCCCCAAAATCAGAGGTGGGAGACAAACCTAGGGCAGGGCAGACGAGCGCCATGTTGGATTGGAGGCGGCCGAAACCAGATTGAGGTGACCGAAGTCTGGTGTTAGGTGGCAGAAGCCTGGTTCTCATCGCTCTCAAAAGAGAGAGTTTTTCCCAAATACTTTTTCGACTGGTATAATGGGTATTTTGTACTAATTACTATCCATTTGAATGGTAATTTTGTATATTGTTCTTTGAAAATGAAAAAAAAAAATCTTATAATAGGTGATTCTCAAAAATAATTTCGACTCTACGGAGTACATTTTTATTATATAAAAAAGTACTCAAGTAAGAAATTTTCATTTCAACTCTCACTCTCATTCTTTTTTTTTTTCCAAATGGATACCAAACGGCAGTGCTGCTACTGGTTTCTGCAAATTGAAATGCAAATGTTCAAATACTGGGGAATGATTAATCTTATCTTATTTTCTTTACTTGACTAAATTGTGCGTATCGTGTTAATTAAATAAATAAAACCTCCTATTAGAACATAGGTTAGCCAAGCCACACAAACCATATTTAAGCACCCTCCCAATCCTTACAAACAATCGGAGTATCTGATTTCAATGTCTAAACTGTAGTGCAAAACTGCCTATTGGAATCGGGGCAAATCTAGCTTCTTCCCCAACTTCTCGCCCAAAACCCCGTCCCACAAAATTATTCTCCCTCTAAATTAATATTAAAAAAATTTTAAAAAAAAATTAGATTCTACATACTTATTATAACATATTTGAAAAAAAAATCTTATAAAATTGACTTATAATTTTTTAAAAAATATATATAATAAACTTACATCTTTTAAAAACTTTAAAAAACATTTCTATCTCTTATGAATTATTATAATTTTTGTAAGTTGATTTTTTAAGATTTTTTTTTTCAAATATATAATAAGTATGTATAAACTAAATATATTTTTAATTTTTTTTAATATTAATTTAATAGTAAAATAATTTTGTGGAACGGGGATTTGGGACGGGGTTTTGGGTAGACGATTTGCACCGGGTTGGAACATAGGCCAGGCACCTTAAATCAACGTCTAAACTGTATTTTCAAAGTGGTTAAATTATGATATTTAGGTAAATCTTATGAGAATTGAAACGCTTATTCTATACCCGAAGCTGTAAAAATATAAATAGAAATTAGAGAACCAGTGTGTTTTTGCATTTCTGTTTGTACGTATTATTTGTCCCATTTAGAGATAAGATCTGTGCTGATACTTTAAATGGAGGCCTGAGCTTATACAAAGCTGAAACCATGAATATCGCTCTTCAAATGAAACTTATGTGGAAGATCATTGCGGAGCCTGATAATCAGTGAGTTCGCATCATTTCACTTAAGTACCTAAAGGGTACTTCTTTGATCAAGTACACTCGAAAGGGTAATACGTCCTAGCAGTGGTCCAAGCTTATGTTAGTCAAACACTTGTTCAAACCAGGTCTGCGTTGGTCTGTGGGTGATGGCACAGACATAGATTTTTGGACCGATAATTGGATTTGTGAGGTCCCTCTTGTTGTTACAGCACTGGTGCCCCCTACCAGCCTAAATCTGTCTTGGAAAGTGGGACGATTTATTGACTCAAATAGTTCGTGGAATCTTTTGAAACTGTAAAATGACCTCACGGGTCTTTTATCTCCCAACCATATTACCAATATTGGTCAGTCCCAATTACCTACAAATCCCTTTCGAGATCGCATGTACTGGGGTCCGAGTAAAGACGGGTGATTTTCTGCTAAATCTGCTAGATCCATTGTGCCTTCTTCCAAAGGTGATCCAAATTTTAGCTGTAACTGGATTTGGAAGCTTGACGTCCCACATAAAGTTCGACATTTCCTTTGGAAAATCTCACGCGACGGTTTACCCACCACGGAAAGACTTCAACGATCGCATATAGCTGTGTCGTCTGGTTGCCCTCTTTGTGGTAACACGCTGGAGACTGGTTTCCACCTTCTTTTGGGTTGTAATATCACTTCTATGCTTCTGAAAAGCTTTCATTTAACCATTCATCCTTCTGTAAATACCCTAGTCAACTTAGACTATAATATGTTGCTTACTCAATTACATTATGCGTTGGGTAACGCGGCTATGGCCTTGCTTGCCACGATTTTGTGGTGTGTCTGGTTCCTCAGAAATAAAGTTGTATTTGATCCTGATTTTAAACTTCGAGTTACCGACATCACAGTTTTGATCTCTACTACACGTGATATTTGGTCTGCAACAAAAGATGCTTTGCGGGTTGACGGTTCTACGGGCAGTCAACAGCGATCGCTTTCCAATCCTTCTGTTTTACCGGGTCCTCGTCCGGTTAATTCACCAAGGCCTTCCTTATGGCAAAAACCGCCTACGTCTTTTTATAAACTAAATTTCGATGGTTATTACAAATCAAATGGATCGGGTTCTTTCGGGTTTGTTATTAGGAATGATTGCGGTGATATTGTTTCCTTGAGCAACGACCCCTGCAACAATTCTTCGGCTATCTACGTTGAAGCTTTGGCCCTTCAGTTGGGTGTTCTGAAAGCTAAGAAGCTCCATATCGACAACCTTCTAATTGAAAGGGATTGTCTGACGGTTGTTAAACTCTCCTGGGTGACTGGTCATGTCCTTGGAACATTGAGCTGCTACAATCAGATACGAGGGTTGATCTATCATACTTCACTAATGTTGCTATTCGTCATATCTTCAGAGATTCAAATGTCGTGGCACACAGGATTGCTCGTCTCGCTTACGGATACCCTGCCGAGGATAGTTGCTCGTCGGACCACATGCTGGCTGATCTCGTCCGTCTGGACGCTCTAGGAAGGCCCCCGGCTTGTTGGGAGCCTCCCTAACTCTTATCTTGCTTCGAAAAAAAAATTTATTTGTCCCATTTAGGAGAGCTTTTGTTGTTCAAATTTAAAATAATCGCAAAACTAAGGTATATTTGGAATCCAAATACAAATTCCTCCTATCAAAATTTATTAAATGTTTTAAATTTTACTACGTATTTTAATGAGTTAAAAATTATATACAATATTTAATTTTATTTAATAAGTATTAAATTGTAAAAAAAATAAAAATTATTATTTTATATAGTTTTTAATTTATTGAAATACGTGATAAAAATCTACTAACTAAAATTTAGCTTCATATTTTTTTCCATAGGTAGGCATTTAGACCATTATAATATGAAAGAGGGGAATTTAAACTCGTGACCTATTAATCACTACATGTCATTCCTGGCTTGACCAATATATTTTTTTTAATCTTGTTGGAACTACTAAGGTGGTGTGCATTTGCCGGTCCTACATTTGTTGTCGTTGTGTATTGTCATTTGTTGAGAATATGAGGCGATAGTATTCCACGAATTTAAACTTTGTAAATTAGTGGGTGGAAAGTAGACTACTCTTTCTAACACTAACTGATTTTAGTATGGAATTCACCCTACCGGTGTGCTCAGCACGGCCGTGCGGATACTTTTGGGGGTCCTGTGCAAAAATAATTAGACCTTATTCATATATTGTGTTAATGATCTTATCTTTTTTTTTATAAGTTGCATTATGTAAATTATTTTGTTATTATTAAAAAATATATAATTATGTTTTTATTTTATAAAATCAACAATGATCTTATTTTTATTTACAAAATGCACAAAAAGATATCAAATTCCAAGGACTGTGAGGACTGAGGAGTATTGTAATTCAAAGTCAACTTTATGTACATTAAATTAATCTAAATAGGAATAAGGTTTAAATTTGAAGTTTTTGAACATTCTTTTAAATATAAAATGGTTGTGAATGATTCTTTAAGAACGATAAATATTATTTTCTTAAAAAATTTATGACTTTGGTAATAAGTTCACTAACTTTTTATTATTATTTTGGGGGAAAGTTCACTAATTTCTCTAAGTAATGGGCTTTGTATGTTTTTTTAAAAGAGAAAGATACTAATTTTTTTTTGAATGATTAAAAAACAAATTAAAAGGTGCAAATTCCTTGAAAAAATGGCCCCTTAATAAATTTAAAATGAAAAAAAAATATACACTTAAATATATAGCACTAATATAATTGTTTATGATTGTAGGTAAGAAAAACACTTAATATAGCACTAATATAATTGTTTATGATTTTATGAAAGAAAAAAAAAAGCAAATTATACCAAAAAAAAAAAAAAAAAAAAGAGATGCCAAATATACACTTAATATAGCACTAATATAATTGTATGTAAGAAAAAGAAAAAAGAAGAGAGATGCTGTTGCAAGGACTCGAACACAGGACCAACACCCAAATAATGGAATTGGTTGGAGCGCAGCACGCCACTAGAACACATTAAACATCATGTCTTGCTAGTGAGCTTTTGTTTATTTAATTAAAACTAAAACGTTATTGGGCCCATAAAATTTGGGGGCCCTGTTCGGCCGAACCACTTGAACCTCCCTTAGCACGGGCCTGGTGCTCAGCTTGATTAACATTAGGAGTGTTATTTGAGTCGAACGAGCTGAGTAGGGGGCTGCTCATATTTGACTCGTTTTTGTTCGAGCTCGAGCTCGGCTCGAATTTTTGTCGAGCTTAGAAGTGAGCTCGAACTCGGCTCGTGAGTATTTGAACAAGCTAGCTCGAGCTCGAGCTCGTTTTGCTCTTTTTTTGTCGAGACGAGCTCGAGCTCGGTTGAGATCGTGTTATTGTTGTAGCTTGTTTTTGTTAGAAGTTCGTTTCTGAGCTCGTTTTTACCTCGTTTCTGAGCTCGAGCTCGTAAGCTCGTTCGAATACGAGTTGATTTGAGAGAAACCATAAAACTAAAGGGAAAAAAAGCACAAGGATAAATTTGTTCGAGCTATACGAGCTACTCGAGCTCGAGCTCGTACTCGGCTCGAACTCGATTCGAGCTTGGAAACCCGCTCAAACACGACTAGTTTTTCAAAAGTGAACGAACTCGAGCCGAGTTTTTCGAGTCGAATCCGAGCAGCTCGTGTTCACATAACACCCCTAATTAACATCATTAATTTGTTCAACAAAGTACGTCGAATTAGTATGCAAGATCTTTCTAATTTTTTAACCGATTTATCTATGTGATTCCTAATTTTCCCAGACTCTCAAATTTACCAGTTAAGGTGGTATCCAAATCCGAATTTTTATCTTATAAAAAAAAAATTAAATAAAAAATAAAGCAATGGTGATTGACGTTGATATTTGATAGGTAACCTCTTGCGCAAGAATGTGGAAGTCAAAGTCTACTGCCCTGAGTCTTTAGACATAGGGGACCCACTTAGGGCATACGACAATTACTAATGCGTAGTTTACTTGACTTCATTATCCATTTAGTTAATTTCGTAAAACGATCAACTTCACATTTTTTTTTTTTTTTTTATTAGGAAAAGATTCGGGTGGGCAAGCCCTACCCGGCAGCATCCTTGCGGATGAGGTCAATAAGACCTGGATTGTTGTGAATATCATTACCTCGGGCAGAGTGGCTAAGGTGTGCAACCTTATCAGCCACTCTATTGCCCATACGAGGTACATGAAAGTAACCTACTTCTTTTACAGTCGACAACATGACTTGAATATCGGAGAGGATTAGTTCAATCTCCCAAGGACATTTAGCAGTCTTGTTTAGATAGTCTATAATTATTTTGCAGTCACCTTCAACCTGGATTCTTTCAATGTGCAGTTGTAATACCTTCTGGATTCCCAGTTTGAGGGCGATAGCTTCTGCCATGATGGCTTGCTGTTTTCCTAGTAATTTGTGCTCGATGGTGATAGGGCGGCCATTCCAGTCCCTGATAATGATACCTGCCGTACTGTCACCGTTGGCTAAAGACGAACCATCAAAATTAAGTTTGAAACACCCTAACGGAGGCTTGCGCCATTTAATTGGACGTTGTTTGTCAGTCTTTCTTGGATAGACTCTTGAGGAGGGATGCATATCGTCATCGCCATCACCGTCGATCGCGGATGTTCTCTTCCAGTTATCTATGTGTGATCTGACCAGATGGACCGCGGTTTGGTGCTGGGGGATTGGTGCTTGTTGAAACAAGTTTTGGTTCCTGATGTACCAGGTAGTCCACCAAGCGAAGGATAGATCAGTCAGAGCGGCAGTCGTTAAGCTGGTTCCAAGGCTAGATAGAATGGGTCTGAAATCCCGGGACTGGATGATCATTCTTGTAATTGTTGTTTGTTCTTGACTTGGAAGTCGGTATATTTTCCGTATGAAAGGGCATTCCAAGAACAGGTGAGCCTCGTCCTCGGGAGCCGTATTGCATAGTGAACAAGTAGTAGGGACAGCCGACCCCCTGCACGATAGGCGCACAGCAGTGGGCAATCCATTTTGTGCAATCTTCCATAGGAAATTCTTCACCTTAGGGGGAACATCAGTTTTCCAAATCCAAGCGTTCGTATCGGTCGGAGCTGAGGATTGTGCTGTTATCAGTTTGTAGGCGCTGGCTGTAGTAAACCATCCTTCCCTATCTGGCCACCAGTATAGGCGGTCTTGTAGATTTGATTCCGGAATAGGAATGTCTAAAATTTCTTTTACAATGTTGTTTGGTAGTACCTTCTGCAGCTTTTCACACCACCATTTCCCCCCCATAATATAGTCACTAACGGTCTCATTCTGATCGTATCCCTGGATATTACCCACCCGAGACTCTAAGGTGTAGGTAGAGATCCAATTATCGGTCCAGAATTTTATTGAGCGTCCGTTTCCTACCGACCAAATAAGGTCTGTTTTAAAAGTGTCAATTAAGTTAGCAAGCTTAGCCCATTGCCAAGAGCTGGCTCCCGATCGTTTGTACTCGAAAATACTAGCAGAACGTAGGTATTTATGTCTGATTAATGTTACCCAGATATTGTTCGGTTCAGCCAGTATTTTCCACAAAAGTTTCATCTGAAGAGCGACATTCATATCGCCAGATTTGCGAATTCCCAACCCGCCATGCTGCTTCGGTTTGCAAATCCTATCCCAACTAATTAACGGCCGATATTGTAAATCCTTGTTCCAGAAGAAAGAACCGTTTATTTGGTCCAGTTCTTTATGTATAGACACGGGGAGCATGAAATTCTGCATTACATGCAGAGGTTTAGCCGAAAGGTTAGAATTGATAAGGGTTGCACGACCCTGCTGGGAAAGCGCATTGGCCCTCCACTTTGATAGTTGTTGTTTCGATTTGCAGACGATATCTTCAAATGTACTGCTGGTGACTCTATCATTAATAATAGGACAACCTAGATACTTTTCTATAGAGTTTTCGTTTGTAATGTTGAGGCAGTTACATAATTCAAGGATTCTGTGGTTTGGAATCCCTGGCGACGCTTGAAAACTAGATTTATGGTAGTTGACCTTCTGGCCCGACACCCGACAATACGCGTCAATTATCGATCTTACTTTGCACCCCGCATCCACGCTTCCTTTGGAGAAGATAATGATGTCGTCTGCGAAGGACAGGAACGGAATACGCGGCTCGTGTTGTCCAATCGGAAAGCCAATTTGTGGTCTATCTAGGCTGGCTTCAGCTGCAAGTTTACGGGCTAGTACCTCAGCACCCAACAGGAATAGAAAAGGGGACAGAGGGTCCCCCTGGCGAATTCCTCGGGATGGAAAGAATAGTTCTGTAGGGTCGTTGTTAACTAGTACAGAGAAAGAAGCGGTTGTTATACACTCCATAATCCATGAAGTAAAAGTGTCGTGAAATCCAAATCTGAGGAGCACATTCTTTATGAAGTGCCAGTCTACCCTATCATATGTTTTTTCCATGTCTAATTTTATTGCCAGCCATCCTTCACGTCCCTTACGGTTTTTGTATGAGTGGAAAATTTCATGGGCAATTAGGACATTGTCCTGTATCGCCCTGTCCGACACAAACGCTCCTTGTAAAGGATGTATGAGTTTCCCTATTACCCTTTTTAATCTTTCAGTTAATATTTTGGAGATTACTTTGTATATATTAGAACATAGGCTGATAGGCCTGTAGTGACAGGTGGAGGTTGGGTTGTCCCTCTTTGGGAGCAGGGAGATAAAAGTGTGGTTTATTTGACGGAGTATTCTTCCTGAGTGGAAAAAACCCTTGACCGCACAGATCACTGATTTCCCGACTATGTCCCAGTATTTTGTATAAAATTCAGCTGTAAAACCATCCGGGCCTGGGGACTTGTTTTTGCCCAGACTGAACACCGCCGTCTTAATCTCTAGGTTTGATGGTAGTGCAATAAGGAAACTATTTTCATCTGTCGAGATGGAAGGATGAATTAGGTCCAGGAAGTTAGACATAAGCCCATCATCTATAGACTCTTTTTTAAATCTGTTTTCAAATTCTTTTTTTTATCTCATTTCTAACGTTCTCCTCGCCCAGAATCAGTGTTCCGCTTGAAGAGGTTATGTTTCGAATTTGTTTCCTGTGTCTCCGACCCGAAGCCACTCGGTGGAAGTAGGCCGTGTTCGAATCTGAGAGTTTGAGGTGTTTCGTTTTTGCCCTTTGGCTCCAATATGATTTCTGGAATAGAATTAGCTTTTCTCGCTTCGAAATTAGGCGTTTCTCCTTTGTTTGATATATTTGGGAGTTTTTCGATGATCCCGAGGACTGGATGAGCAAGAGTTCTGAGTCTAACTCCTTTAGTTGGCGGAAGATATTACCGAAATTGGTTTTATTCCATTCTTTTGCCCTTTTTTTCAATAGTTTATGTTTAAAAAGTAGTTGAAACATAGCCGAGCCAGGACAGGTTGCCCGCCAGGATTGCTTTACAATATTGCGAAAGTCTTTCCTCAAAAGCCAAACGTTCTCAAATTTAAAAGGCGGGGCTTTGAAGGAAGACCCGTCGTCGATTGATATAGAAATTGGACAGTGATCCGAGGAAGAGAATGCACCGTTATGGGTTATCATATTTGGGAAAGACGTAAGAATCTGTTGGTGAACTAATACCCGATCGATTTTTTCATGGGTGTTGAAGTTATCCTCCACAATCTTTCTCCATGTGAACTGGTTTCCAAACGTGGGTAGGTCAAACAAGTTGCAATCGTTTTTGAAGGAGATTAACCGAGAAAATCTTGATGGTCGGGTAGTGGCTCCACCTACTTTGTCAGCACTGCATAGTATCTCGTTCAGGTCCCCTAAGACCATGCACGGAATAGGGGAGTTGTTTACAATTGTTATTAATGTTTCCCAGAAGGCATCTTTATCATTTAGATTTGGTGGAGCATAAACAAAGAGCGCCAAAATCGGAAAACCCCACTGCACATTTTCTAGTCTAAGTCCAATAATACGGGGGGTGTGCACTGACACTGATATTGATACATTAAGCATCTGGTGAGTCTTCCAAATGACCCCAATGCCGCCCGATCTCCCAATGGACGGCGACCAAACCCCTTCATCGAACCCAATATTTTTCCACAAGTTATCGTCCGGAATATTTTCCGCTTTTGTTTCTGCTAGCGACAAGATTTGGATGTGTTCGTTTTTACATAGTGAATCTATTTCCGTCCAGAATGTACGTTTTCCTATTCCACGGCAGTTCCAAAAGCATATCTTCATAAAACATCATTGGTGATGAAAGGACAGGGAGGCGGAGTCCTTTCATCGACACAGTTTTGATAATCTAGTTTGTAAATACTCCTAAGGAGCCTTATGTTGAGGACACAAAAACTGCCCGTTACCCAATCCATGCTAGACCAGGAAACCAAACTCTTGAGACGAGACCCAGCCAAGGCAGAGAACCATCTGGCCCAACAGATCCCTACTGGCCAATTAATGTGAAGCAGACAATAAGTTAATCTCATATTCTTATATATTCTTTTAGTTAACAACAAGTTTTTAACTACATGGTTTAACCCTATTAACATTAATTTAACTATTAAACCGTCATACATCACAAAGAAGATGGAGAAACCCCATAGTAACAGCAATAGTAACAATAATACAGATCGCAACCGAAGTCGATTTGGCAAGCTACTCAAGCAAAAAAAATGGAATAAATATTGCAAGAGCTTTGCCGAGGGTTGTGTAACCACACAGCGAAAACGGTAGATAAGGATCAAGACTTTGATGATGAGCAAATCTCCCCTAGAGCACCAAATCTTAGCAAACTCACGTGTAGTGATATGTTTAACAGCAATGGGGCTCATTTCCTCAATCAATGATTTAAAAGTATTGAAGCAAATATATGTCAATTTATTTTGTGAAAACAACGAGGTACCAACTGTGCAAACAAGGCAAATGAATTTAAAGCATTTGTAGAAGTTGTTTGCATAAGGGTACACACACTCCCCTTGATAGAGAAAGAGAAACCAAAGCAGCTTGTAACAGGGCTTGAAAGCTAAAGAAATTACACATGAGATAGGAATATTATCCAAGTATAAACAAAGATGGATTATGTTTATTGATGAAGAAAGAAGACCCGTACCGACCGTATGAATCGGCACCAGCAACTCCTTCAAAGCATTTAGCCATAACTTACCAAGATTGCAAGCCATTAACTTTAGTCGATCGAAAGTGATCGGTTGATTTTTCATTTTCTTCTCCTTCTTGAATTTCTGGTGGTCAATAACCTCCCAGGGGTGGAAAGACTCCACTGATTTTTGGCTCTCATTGAGAGGTTTAGGGCCCTTGCGGGGATTGGATGGGGAGAGAGCGGAGCTCTCTACCCCCATGGGTTTTTTGCCCAGGCACAAGCCCGAGGTTTTCATGCCAAGGCAAACAAGATAAATGAGGTTAGATTTTTTATTCAAGAAAAGGATAAGCAGAGGGAGAGGATAGCAGGAGTAATCTCCTGCAACAAGCATGTTCCAAAATAATACATGGTAGATAGATTTAACAAGGCAGCTAGCCCTTTCAAGCATGGTGATTTTATACCAAGACATATTAAACACCCACATGCATATAACAATGGAAGCAGCATGATACATGAGCCACCAACCAAATCTACTAATCATCAAAGACAATTGTTTGATAGATACAAATCCAGCAAATGCTAAGCAGCAAATCAGGGGTACCATCATGAATCTATCAGCAGGCTTCTCATGCTTAGTTTGAGACAAAGTTTGTAGACAACAATGTAAAAAAGGTGGCAAAGACAACATTGAGAGAAATATGAGACTGCCCACCCTAACAGCCCCAAACCCAATATCTAGATAGGTAGTAAGTATCAAGTGATAGCAAAGGGAAATTACATAGATAAACGATTTATACAGTATTTTCCGAGGGCCCTTTCGGGAGGTAAAAGGTGAGAGAACACACGGCTTCAAGCCTAGACACCCCCACCCGACTGAGCGAACAAGCGGCAACCGCCCAGGCAAACGACGAGCACCACCAACTCCCCCGAAGACGGACAAGCTTCCGTCGTTTTCTAAAATTTCTTTGCACAGGATCGGCATCTCTCCCACCACTTTTCAACATCAAGAGATGCCGACCAACCGCCCACCAAAACCAAGAGAACCAAGCACGGGGGCCGACGGGAACGGGATTACCAGCAAACCACACATCGGCTGCCAGAACTCGAGAGAAGAGATTCCGCAAACCGCGAGCGAGAGGCACTAGGGTGCTCGAGAGGGGAATAGAGAAGAGGGATTGGTTCCCAACGACATGGAAAACGCCGATTTCAACAAACAGGAGATGATTGAAAGGTGAACTAAGGGCGGAGATAATCCAGATTAGGGATTTGGGAAGCATGGTTGACAGGTCGAGGATAGGGGAATTAGGGGCGCGTGTGAGGCGCGTTCTCAAGCCCTCGGAAGGGTTTTTTTTTTTTTAGGATTACAACTTACGATCAACTTCACATTGACCCACCTTGTAGAGTTTATACCAGTGCTAGTGTGCTACAAAAATACAAAATGAATCTAGTATATACATTGAATTCAAATTGATGCATATATGGAATTTTTTTTCAAATTGGTCAAAAAAGTAAAAAATATTTTGAAATTAGCCAAAATGGCAAAATATTTTGCGAATTAGTCAAAGTAGGGTAAAGTCGCTGTTTCGGATTTTTAAAAAAAATAATATAAAATGTAAGTCTCTGTTTGAAATAGCGACTTGCTAGTTGTTTTATTTTTTAAATGCCTTTTTAAATGCCTTTTTTTGATTTCTTTCTTTTTCAATTTAAAAAGGCATTTGAAAATAAAAAAACTAGTAAGTCACTTACATTATATATATATTTTTGTAAAGCCCGGGGTAAAGTCGCTGTTTTAAACAGCGACTTTACCCTACTTTGGCTATTTCGCAAAATACTTTGCGATTTTGGCTAATCTCAAAATATTTTTTACTTTTTTTGCCAATTTGAAAAAAAATTCTATTTTATGTAGCATGTTATTTATAATTTTAGAAAAAAAATGATGCAATTTACAAGTTTCATTAGGTCATATTTATCAAGGAATGATAGATATACTAAGAATACTATTTTGACAAAACTAATTAAAATAACCTAACCTTTGGAGAAGTGATAAAAAAAATATCCCCACCTTTTAACAATAAGAAAAACAACTCAATCTTTTGGAGATGGAGTAGAAAAGTATCTCAATTGTTTTTACGACTATAAATATGAGCAAAAATGATGACATATAATATAATTGACGACATTAAGATTTTTTTAAAATTTTGGATGATAATGACTTATTTTAATGAGAATGAGATCATTTAACCAATTTTATATCATTGTTTTGACCTAATTTATGATCAGAAAGATGACTTGAGATATTTTGTTATCTTCTCTCCCAAAGGTTGAGTTATTTTTCTTTCAGTTGAAATGTGGAGATATTTTTTATCACCCCTCCAAAGGTTGATTTATTTTAATTAGTTTCACCTACTATTATTTTAATCTTATTGTTCTGTCGCATCATCTTAGCATCTCATTCTTTATTTTCCCATTTTATTAGTAGCATCCCTAACCTTTCAAAACTCATCTTTTCTCATCAATTCAATTTACAATTATACCTCTCTCCCGTGATTATTTCCATCATTTCCTCCTTAATAAATTTACGATTATACCCCTCTCGACTAATTTTCTCAAAAGTAGATTAACTTATTATATTCATTTTCCGTTGAAAAATACTGTATTATTCATAAATTGATATATTATTTATAAACAAAATAGGTGGCTATATATAATCCAATATGATCAAACATCCCTTGACTAACTTCTCACATTATTTATTCTTACTATTTAAAAACACTTTTTTTTTTTCTGTATTCTTTTATATAATTGTATTCAATAAAAATGATATTTTGTTTTCAAAATATGGTCAAAAATATTGGAAATTGATGTCTATATGTAGAAAAAAATGAATCTAGTATTGTGGTAATTTTTTTTTTTACATTACCAAAATTTTTGGTGGGTATTACAGTATTACAAAAAATTGTTTTCATAGGAAAAAAAGACATTTGAAAATATGGTCAAATATATTTGAAACTGATGTTTATGCGTATAGAAAAATGATTCTAGTATTGTGATATTTTTTATTTTTTATTTTTAATATCGAAAATTAGATATTATATATAAATGAAAATATACAAACGCCAAAGAAAATCACCTTCGTCCACCTTGGGAGATTTTGTGTCAAATTACATATTATTTTTAAGTGAACGGGAACAAGTAGTCGAATTTGTTGGTTAGGGTTTAATGTGGGGAAAGGGTTTGTTCGATTTTGTGTCAAATTTCCAGGTAATCTCTCGAATTTGTTTCGAATTTGTGTAATCTCTCCCTTATTTCTCAGATCTAGGGGTTTTCAATTTTTATTTTTATTTTTTTTGCAATGTGTTTTTGATGTATTGATCGGGATTAGAGAAACTAAACTCATCTATGTGTTTCGCCTTCAATTCTTTTCTCCTTTCAACTAAGAGGTCATGGTTTGTGGATGTGTACGTAGATTGGTGTTTGAATGGGGGGTTTTAAGTGAACAGGGTTAGTAACAGGTAGTCGAATTTGTTGGTTAGGGTTTAATGTGGGGAAAGGGTTTGTTCGATTTTGTGTCAAATTACCAGGTAATCTCTCGAATTTGTGTAATCTCTCTCCCTTATTTCTCAGATCCGGGGTTTTTCAATTTTTATTTTTATTTTTTGCAGTGTGTTTTTATGTAGATTTGAGAATGGAGGTGTTCAATGAGCTAGTGTTTAATACCCGTTTAGGGTTAGGGTTTAATTTGGGGAAAGTGGCTGGGGTTGCTTGAATATCTAGGATTTGGTTTTTCTGAACAGAGTGATTGAATTTGTTCTGGATTTTTTCGATTTTGTGTAATTTCTTTCTCTCTTATTTCTCATTTTTTTTATTCTTTGCAGTGTGTGTGATGTAGATTCATGTGGGGAGATTTTCGTTGATTTGCAGAAGCATGCTTATAAAAAGGTTCTGATGTAGATTCATGTGTTTTGATGGAAAACCTGTTTTAGTTAGTATGCTTCTCTAAGATTCTGGTTCTGGGATGATTCAGTCATTATCTTCGCTAATCAGTGTTCGTAAGTTATAAGCATTAGACTTCAATGATGCGCTCAAATGTTGATTTTCCTTGTTGTAATATCATCTGAAATGATATTCTTGATTTTAATATACTTTATTCCAGTTGCTTCATATATGGGGGTTACTCCTGTGTCATTTGTGCAATTGAGACAACATCACTTTGCATGCTCACAATAGAAAACTAGGACTAATAAATGACGTGTGTGCAATCTTGAATTGATTGAATAATAGGGCATTCAATACTTTATTATGAATTAACTCTTGCAAATAGAATTATGGAATTTGGAGTCCTGTTTGATTATAGGATCAGAGATGGTTATAAGAAACTAGCTTTACCCACCTTTCTTTTCTGTTATGAGCAACCACAACTTTGATCATAAAATTTGAGGAAGCTATAGTAGTTTTTCTTTGAATAAATCTATGATGCTCTTGCAAAATGTTGCATTTATGTTAATGATACTTTATTTTGATTTATGCCCTGTAGTTATAGAGAAGTTTGAAGAGTCCCTAGGTTGCAACTTGACGAGAGGGTTTCTCGACCAAATAAATTTATAGTCAAGACCCCGGTATAGGATAGTGGAGTCAGGTTCGTCCTCATGAGAGAAGTCAGCGGTTCTAGGTTTAGTGTGTTTTGGGGTTCAGGGATAGCGGGAAGAGGTGATGAGGGTGGCTGTCAACAAAGAATAGAGGGGTCGATGTCGAGGGATGGAGGGGGAATGGTTGTTTGATGTCATGTGGTTGCGCAAAAACTTCAAAATAACAAAGATATATAGAATAATAAAGGAGCAAACTTCCAAGGTTAGGGATTACCGCAACAATAAACATATGTGTAGATCATAAATCACATAAAGATGCATGTTTTATATCAAATAACTTTCGTTATTAACAAATAGGAATATAAAGGCTTTCGCATAAACCCTAAGTGTTACTACCTTTTCTTAATTAGGATCAACCAACTTTCGCAAGCAAAGCCTAATTATTATCCAAATTCATAATAAGATCGCTTTCGCTTCAATATCATGAATAAGGAATTTCCTCAACTATCGCAAAGGATTAAGCATATAGGTAGATGATGATAAAGACATACAAATTCATAAATTCATAAATTAAACACGCATATCTATTGTTGGGATCACCCCAACCCTAGAAGAAGGAAATTTAGAAACAAACCATGATAAAAGAAATTAACTTTAACATTAAATAAAAACTAAAACTTACAAAACCTTCCAAACGTTCCTCCCTCCTCCGTCTCTCTCTCGCCTCTCTCCTCTCTCCTTCCTCTCTCCTTGCGCCCGAAGACGGCTTTTTTTGAATGTTTGAAAATCAGCCCCCTAGGGCTTTATTTATAGGCTCCAATCCAAGCTATTTTAGGAAGGAACTATCTATCTATATCTAAATTTATCTATCTAAAGCTTAATGATTACATTTGGAAATAAAACAAATAAATCCCTAAGGAAATAAAGCTATTTGTGGATAAATCCTTCTTGACTTGATAGATCTTGACATGGTTGGATAGAATTACATATCTCTTGGCTTGCAAGTAACTCTATCTTCTTGGACACAACTCGATCTCGGACTTTACATGCTTCTGGATTGTCCTCGACGTCGACCAAACTCCTCGACGTCGAGTATGATTTTTCCTCCGGGGTTGCACTCGAGCAGGTTCTGGACTCGTCGGGTGTACTCGACGTCGACCAAAACTCCTCGACGTCGACTAGAATTGTGCTCTCGAGTGGTCTGGTGCTCGTTCTCGACTTCTGGGAGGCAAGTCGACCAAAAATTTACTGGACGTCGACCAGTTTGGTCCTGGTCGACGTCGACCAGTTCTGTGCGCTTTCAGCATTCTGCTCCGTTCTTGAAACGCACTTTCCCGAGTCCTTGTTCATCTGATGGACGCATATGAGCATGCGTTGAAAAGCTCTTTTTGAGGGCTACAACTTTTATGAAGACATCAAAGCTTGATTCAGAACGATGAATGGTGAAAAATGGCGTTTTCTCCAGCTGCACCATCCTTAGCTTCTTCATGGCTATCCTTTATGTTCCCAAGTGCGTCCGATTTCTGCGAAATTAAATAGAAACTAGTGTAGACTCCATAATTTGGCAAATAAGTGTGAACTACATAGATTTTGTACTATTCTAACCCAAATGTACGAAATGCATGCAAAAATCGATATAAAAGTATGTGTAAAACATAACAAATTAGGCTCACAACACAACTGTGGTGAACCTCACTCTCTGATCTAATGAATGCTTTAAATACAAGCTAGGAAGGAGCTCTACGAGGTACATGTACTACTAATTCAACAAACTTATAGAATTTCTGCCATTTTGTCCTTTATGTTTTCTATATATCAATCTAACTATTAAAAAATGCAGTCTTTTAGTGAAACTCAAATATCGGATTCACTCCTTGAGAGATTGCTAGAAGGCAGAAGAGTGTTTCCTCTTGTATGTGCTATCTTGGGGGGAATTAGTTGGCATGTGAGCAATTTTAAACTAATTGTTGTTCATTTTCCTTAACTTTTTGACATGATAACGTTCACTGATTTATATCTTAAAGTAAGGGAATTCAACAAATATTTAGATTAAGGGAATTTTTTGACAGATAATTTGTTGATTTCCCCTACAAGGCCCTAGGATGCTAACTACCGGTAGTAACTGTTCCTGAGATTTTTTAGATGTCTTGAATATTCTCTTTGGCTTATTTGATATGAGAGGTGGAGGATATTTGACTTAACTCAGCTTCTTTGACAAATCTTATGTATGTTTACTCAAATATTGAGGTGAATGACCTTTAAACGTCTCTCAATGGTGCACCTTAAATGTTTGGACCATCTTAAACTCGTACCCAGTCCTAGTGTCCTAGATGTCTTAGTGTGTTTTTACATTCTTATATTTACTTTTGATCTTCTCCAATACTTTTTTGATGCTGAGTTTACCTGCCTTGAAACATGATCAGTCAGATAGTATTCATATTTATTATCTTAATCAAAATTAATTGGGAGATCACGAGGAGAACATACACATATGTGATTACAGTGATTGTTGCTTTGAGGATAAGTACTGAGTTGATCAAGTATAGCAGGAAACTAAGGAAAGGAAACCCAAGTTATGCTTTTCAAGACTTTCCACGGTGAGTTCATTTTCCTTTTACTCATGTTTGTCATGTCCAAATTTTCTATTCACCTGTTAATGTTTTCCTTACATTTAAAGCATGAATTGTGAACAAGGCTTAAAGTCACATTAGCTTAAAAATATTATATTTATGGAACTAACCATCCTAACAACTTAGTGTACTGCGTAGTGCATAAAGTCTTATCCATTTTCTTGTCCTTGCTTCTAAAACTTAGTGTAACTGTATATATTTGTAATGTGATAGAAAAACTTGAATCAATTTGTTTGAAAGTTGAGGCTGGAAAGTTGAATTGAACTTTAGTAAATTATATGGTTATGCACTCCTTCTTTGTTATTACTTGTCATCCACTTCAACAAAGTTTGAGTTAGTTTTCACCTAAAAAATGATGAATATGATTAAGATACTATGAATCTTGAGCTCCCACATTAGTAAATTATATTCTTATGTAATGTTTAAATGTTTGTGTATTGCTATAGACAAACCTTATATATTAACAAACAAGAAAAATAGGTCATGGTGAGACTAAATGAATTGTTGTTGTACATATCCACTAACGAAACAAGCTGATATTTTAGTAACTTAAAATTTCAGCCTCCATTTTCTTAACCTCGGGGTTTCACCTACTGACATTCCGCTACTGGAATGTGCAATGTGCTTTATTATAGGTATATTCATTAATTATTTGAATGTTTACCCCTTTGCGTGTAGGTGTTTTAAGTAGTCTGAAAAATAGGCCATTACAATGAGCATAGATAAGTCATGGATTGATTGGGGTACTAGAGTTTCCGAGTCATATTATGCAAAGTTAGATGAATTTTTAGCCTTTGTATATGCCGACAAGGATGTTGGGACTAGCATATACTGCCCTTGTAGTAACGAAAAAGTTACTTAAAATTAAGAGAGAAAAAAGTGTAAAGTGTGTATTTTGATCACAACACAACTTTTGTCTAGAGTATCTAAAATCTAAATATGCTTCATAACTTCATATGAATATTTGAATGATAGCTAATACATGACTGATTTTGATTATCCTCATGTTATGTCAACTAATAAATTAGTATCCAATTTGATTGACAAACTCTATATGCATTGCACACTGGATGGTGATTTTCTTTGCACCCCACTAATGCAGTCCCAAAATTAGGAAAAAAAGTTTGTTTTTCTTGTTTCCATATGCACACCATATAGGACTTGTGTCATTTTGAATCTACTGTATGATATCCAGCAGTGCCTAAAATATTATTGTTGAAATCTATGCTTATGGAATGTGTTATTTTTTATGTTTTTCTATTGCAGACAAGTGTTCATCAAACAAATCAAAGGGAGTCAATTGGAGAAGGAGCTTTTGTCGTATCCACTAATGAGCAACCTCACAACGCATTAACTGAACCAAAAGAGGATACCCAACAATCCGCCCATGGAGTGAATAAAAAAAAGGTTGTCTGAAATGATGAGTAAGATGCAATTTAGCACCAGGTTCTATGTACTTTGTCTTTGTTAGGCTATATGTTTATGTCTTTTGTCGGCTTGAAGCAAACTTTCGGCTTCGAATGCTTGTTTAGTTTCTGCCATGTTTCAACTTTCGGCTTTGAATGCTTGTTTACTTTCCGCCATGTTTCAACTTTAGGCTTTGAATGCTTGTTTAGTTTCCGCCATGTTTCAAACAATGTGTATACATGACTAGAATGTAGCTTTAACTTTTGGTTTGTATGAATATGATATTTGGTGGCTACAACTTTTGGTTTGTATGAATATGATATTTGGAAGAATTGGTGTGCAATTTTGATATATAAATGCAGGGTAGTGTAATTATACAGATTAGGAACATTTTCAATACTTGTAACCGTAGCAACGGCTAGCAACTATTCAAAAAGATTCTGAATTTAAAAAATACATCTGCCTTAATAGGTTAGTAGCTACAACACTCAACTGTAGCAAGCTCATTGGGTCGTAGCTACCGCAATTGACAGCCGCAAAGCATCATATTTCCCACCAAATTTCCCAAAATCACACCCGCCCTATTAATTTGCGCCAAAATCGTAGCTACGACAGTGACCGTGGCTACAACCATGGCAAGCAAGGGAAATGGAGCCAAAATTTTGGCGCCCTCCCTTTCAATAGCGACGGAAATATACCGTGGCACAAATGGGTTGTTATTCCATCAGGGGTCGCTAGTCGTAGCGTTGCCGTGGCTAAATTCCTAGCTACGAACACTACTAAAAAAACAGGATTTAGCCACGGAAAATAGCAACGATTTTGGCTACGAATGTCCGTGGCTAACCGGGTTAGCCACGGACTCCGCAACGGTCGGGCCATCCGTGGCCATATGCCTCGTGACTAAATTCGGGCCGACTTATCGATCGGAAAATAGCGACGAACCCATTTAGCCGTGGCTAATGTCGTGGCTGGGTAGGCCTTATGATTGCCGTGGCTGTGGCGACGACTACGGCGTCGGAAATTG
This sequence comes from Persicaria tinctoria, assembly GCA_037127255.1. Taxonomy (NCBI): domain Eukaryota; kingdom Viridiplantae; phylum Streptophyta; class Magnoliopsida; order Caryophyllales; family Polygonaceae; genus Persicaria; species Persicaria tinctoria. The sequence continues at coordinate 20,138,515 of JBANSL010000004.1, read as the reverse complement.
GCGTTTCCAATGTCGTGGCTAATTTGGTCGTGGCTATTTCCGTTGCTGAATTCGTGGCGGTTAACTGGTCATGTGTGTTGCTTGTTCCGTGGCTGATTCGTTGCTATGTTCGTGGCTAAATTTGAGGCTAAATTCGTTGCTGATGTTGTTTCTTGTTTTGTGGTGGCCATCGTTGCCAGGGTTGTGGCTAAATTTGTGGTGGCCATCGTTGCCAGGGTTGTGGCTAAATTCGTGGCTTACGTTTATGCTATTATTTCGATGCGCTATTTATATGATTGTGAATATATATAATGTTATATCTAATGCTCCCAAATAGATTAGTAAACATCATGCACATAAAGTTCGTGCTATAATATACATACACAACGTTGTCACCAATGTTCAACAATCAACCATACATCCGCAAGTTCGACAATCCAAAATACATCCACAAGTTTTAACCAAAATACGACAAGTACGTCCAACAAACCATTTGAAAACCAGAAAAACACCAACTTACTTTGCTGGGCGTTTGCCCTTGCCCTTGTAGAGCTGCATCATGGTGCTGAGAAGCTTCTCCTGCCACTCTTCATTTGCCTTCTTAGTCTCACCCATCAGTTGCTCCCCAATGGCTACCATGTCCTGCCTTACGCTTGTGCTTACGTGTTCCTGCACTTTATCGTCAATTGAGGAGATTTCTTCCCTAAGGTTTGTGGCCACCTGGGTCTGCACATGATCCCCCAACTCCACCATTTCCTTCCTCATGTCTTCCTTGAAGGTGGAGAGCTCCGTCAGCACGTAATCCTTCATTTTGCCAGAACGAGCAGATCCAGATACCTGGGCACCAGTTTGCGGACACGGCGCTGATTTCAAAATTCGTTGAGACTCTGATCCCATGCCCAGAACCCGGCCTCGCTTTGCACCACCTGTTGCCCTGAGCCACACAGCTTCTGTGTCAACAGAATGGGATCCATTCTCAGACATGTCATCATCATCAACGATTTCCTCTTCAAGCAGCTGATCATACTTGTCCTAGAAATTCAAAGAAAAAGAATGAAACATGAAGGCTAAGGAGGAACAGATGAAAAAAAACAGAGTATAAAGTATGCCAGACCATAGCAGAAACAAACCATATCATGGTTGACAAATGCCAGATAACAATCCAAAGTAGAAACACCAAGGTAGAAAAAAACCAGATAACAAACCATACATTCAAAGCTTGATAAATGCCAGATAACAAACAATACTCAAAGCTTGATAAATGCTAGATAACAAACCATATTGAAAGCAATTAAGCCGGATATATTTTCTCAATAACAGAATCAGATAATCTCAGATATAACAAACCATACCAGATAACAACCCACATAACAAACCATTCTCAGATAAACTTGTCCTAGAAATTCAAAGCTTGATAAATGCCAGATAACAAACCATATCATGGTTGACAAATGCAAGATAACAATCTAGAGTAGAAAAACCAAGGTAGAAAAAAAACAGATAACAAACCATACATTCAAAGCTTGATAAATGCCAGATAACAAAAAATAACAAAGCTTGATAAATGCCAGATAACAAACCATATTGAAAGCAAGTAAGGCGGATATATTTTCTCAATAACAGAATCAGATATTCTCAGATAAACTTACATGGTTGACAATAAAGATATAACAAACCATACAGATAACAAACCACATAACAAACCATTCTCAAATAAACTTGTCCTAGAAATTCAAAGCTTGAAAAATGCCAGATAACAAACCATATAACAAACCATGCCATGGTTGACAATAATTAAACAAAAACCATATAACAAACCATACTTCAAGTTCAACTATTGTAAGCAAGTAAGCAAGACCATAGCAGAAAAATGTAATTAAAGAAACACTTGAGTTTGTAAGTAATTACCACAGTATCTTGGCACTGAGCACCCGCCCAAGAACCATCCTTTTTTCTATGACATCTTTCAAAGGTTTGTTTTGGTGTTGGATCCACTCCAAGCTCCTCCCTCTACAAGAATTGAAGTTATTCGTTAACTATACATATCACAGATATAAAATAAATAAAGAAAGCAAGTTTAAATAATGTAAGGAATGAGAATATAGTAAATCGGAAAACAACATGTAAATTACCAGTCGCTTCTTAATTACAGTTGTCGACACCGATCCACCACTGAAAATTGGGGCGCCTTTCTCTGTTGCAACAGCTCGGTTTTGCTTGTTCACTTCAGATTGGTGGTTGAACTTGTCCTCCTTTTTCCATATGTCCCACATCTTGGCCCATATAACTTGCTTCACCCATGTAGGCTTCTTCTTTGTTTTTCCCGAGCGAGCCTTCCCAAATACATTCCTCAGGTGGTATCCTCCCTTTGTGTTGAAAGCTTTGCGAATGACAGACTCTGGGAATTGTTGTTCGTCCCATGTACATCGACTCTGATTGATTCGAGAATAAACAAACTGTTGTTATATATTCAAGTCATATGTGTGTGCAATACATGTAAGCATTTGATTGAATTGTGTCATACCTTGAACATCTCCCACCATAACTCCATTGTTGGTTCAGGAACATCGCTCCACCGTATATATGGGCCATCGAAATGAGAATGAATCACCTGTGTGAGGACTCCAAATGCAGGATTGCTTGAATCAAATCTTCATCATGCAATGCCCAAAAAAAAAAGGTATTAGTTATGGTGACTTGCTCAACACAGAGAATGAAGAGATGAATGATGCAAATGTTGCTGTCAATTTCTTTCAATTCAAATAAATGAAAATTCAGCTTTGCTTTCACATTCATAATCAACTCATCAAATTACAATCACCAATTCAAATAAATGAAAATTCAGAAAATGTAAACCTAAAATTACATTAATATAAGTCACTTTCTCTCACATTTAATTTATCTATTCAACATCAGCTTTGCTTTCACACTCAATTGATTTCCTCTCAGTTTAATAAGTCCAAAACTTTCACAGTCAATTGTTTTCAGTTCAATGTGTGTATATTTATATGCATCATATATACAATGACAACAATTAAGAAACCTCAAATTACACTAGTCATTTTAGAGAAGAAAAATTTAGAGAAATAAAATTGAAAGGGAAAGGCTAGCCACGACTTACGTTCCATTCACCAGTTGAATGTGCACCTTTCTGTTCCACCTACTAGCCTCGTCACTCGCTGTGGCATCCTCATCGTCTTGGTTTTGCGACTCTGCATGCTCCTCCTCAGTGTGTAAAGATGATTGCCCCTCATTGTTGTTAACAGGGGCTGGAGATTCGGATGACGCCATGGTCCCGTCCGAGAGCCCGGGTTGAGAGGATGGAGAGGCCACAGTGGGAGAGGGCGCAATGGGTGAAGAGTTCAGAGTTTGGGAGGCCACAGATGGGCGAACTCTCCGGGGTGACGATCTGGTTTGAGGGGTGGGAGTGGGTAGCTGGGTAACCGGTGAAGAGGAGGGAGTGGGAGTGGGTAGCTTTCTCCGGGGTGACGGTCCGGTTGGAGGTTTAGGGATCGGTGGTTGAGAGAGGCGAGTGGTAGATGGTCTTGGAGGTGGAGATGGTGCATTGGGGGTTGGAGAGTTATCCGGTGAAGAGGATGGAGTGGGTAGCTGGGTTACCCGTGAAGAGGAGGGAGTGGGTAGCTTTCTCCGGGGTGACGGTCTGGTTGGAGGTTTAGGGACCGGTGGTTGAGAGAGGCGAGTGGTAGGTGGTCTTCGGGGTGGAGATGGCGCAGTGGGGGTTGGAGAGTTAACCGGTGGAGAGGGGGAAGTGGGAGGTGGAGATGGCGCAGTGGGGGGAGGAGAGTTAACCGGTGGAGATGGCGCAGTGGGAGGTGGAGATGGCGCAGTGGGGACTGGAGATTGGGTGGTCACCGGTGGAGATTGGGCGGCGGAGGGAGTGGGTGCCGGTTTAGCCTTACCCCTTCCCGTGATCGGAGCAATTGGTGGTCTGGCGGCGGCTCCGTGGCGGCTAGACCTCCTCACAGCACCTCCTCTCATGGCTTCGGTGTGGTTAGGGTTTTGGAAAGGAAGGAAAAGGGTGGCACAGAGATTGAAAGGAAAGAGAGAGGGTGGCACAGAGATTGAAAGGAAAGAGAGTGGATTCGGTGTGGTTAGGGTTTGTGAGATGACGCTTCAAATTTCCCACTCAAAATTTGGGATGAAATTTTGAGTCTTCAAATTTCCCACTAAAATTTTGGGTTCCCTCGGAATGGAAGGTTGAAAACTCCAGAAACCTAACCACTAAAAGAAGATGTGCCTATTGTTATTAAAAAGCCCAATTCTAAAAAAAAGCCCAATTCGGAAAGGCCCATTTTTCAATCTCCTCCCTCTAGCTGGAATAGAAACCTTAGCTAACCAAATTGTGTTGAACAATGAACATTACCGTCTCCTCCGACTGTAGATGGAATCCGATCGGAATTGCAGGACCGATTTGGTGAATTGGCTTCAAACTCGCGCAATCCGATCGGAAATATCATCGTTTCCTCCCACTCTACTGGTAAGCATCGTCGTCTCCCTTGCTCCTTGCTGTTTCTCTTATTTTTTGAATTGGCGATGAAGCGAATTCGTGTTCCTTCTGTTTCAATTCGGTATTGGCATCCATTCCTTGTGTTTTGTTCCTTGTGTTTGGTTCCTTGTGTTTTGTTTTGGGTATTGGCATCAGTTCCGATCGGAATTTGTGTTCCTTGTGTTTGAATTGGGTATTGCCGATCCTCCATAAACATATTGACCTGTGACATTAATCTTTTGTAACAAAATCATTTATTAGATATGTTTTGTTTTGGCTATTGACATGATTTGTGTTTTGTTTTGGGTATTGCCGATCGGAATTTGTGTTTTGTTTTGGGTATATATTGGCATGATTCTGGCACACAACAGGATTCAACAGATGACATTCATACTTCTTTGTTTTTTCCTTGCAATGGCAATTGGCATGAGTTATCACGTTTATAAGTGTCCAATGCCTTCTAATTGATCAGCATGAAGAGCCAGCATGGATGTTGTTGTAGTTATAGGTATGTTATTACTGCCTTCCTGTCCTAAGCTTCTAATTGATCAGCATGGAATTTGTTGTAGTTAATCTGGTTTAAGGCCGGCCTGTTAGCTCAATGGAAGAGCGTTGTGCATTGCACAAAGAAGGGGGTTCGATTCCCTCATAGGTCAATTGTACATATCCAACAAAGCAAAATTACATTAGTTTTGAAGCAAAATATCCATCTGAATTTTCGTTCCTATGATCTGAGATCGTTCAATTCCTATGCTCTGAAACCCTGCAAGTATAGATAGGCACAAAGCAAAATTACATTAGTTTGGAAGCATAAAAAAATCTCCAAACAGAATTTTTGGACACTTTTGCTGAAAACAGAATCTCACACACCTTGTAGGTCACTGAGGTGATCAGTCAGAGGCTTCTTCGCAGCTTGTTGTCGCCTCCAACTCGTCCTCTTCTTCTGCAGCAAGATTGTCGTCATCGACTTCATCAAACACACCCTCTTCTTCTGCAGCAACCTCATCGGCGACTTCAGCAAACGCACATGAAGGATCTCGCAAGGTTGTCGGTGCATCACCTACAGCTGCTATGTCGATGGATAATTCAGGGGTGACGATTTCATCGGACTGATAAGCATCTGTTTCAGCTGGGCCCGTGGATCCCCACCTTTGGTCTATCCTGTTCCGAGCCCTTGTCTTGCACACATGCCACCAATCCATCCGGTCACGGGTGGCTCCTGGATATTGAACGTAATAAACCTGCGTAGCTTGTTGCGCGAGAACAAAAGGCTCATACCTTCTATATAGTTTTTTCGGATTGATTTCAACAAACTGGTATACGGGATGAATTTGAGTTCCTCTTGTCGTTGGATCAAACCATCGACACTTGAACAGGGTCACTTTCAGTGGGTAAGCAAGGGCACTTGGGTAGTCAAGCTCGATAATTTCTTCGAGGAGACCAAAAAAATCTGATTCGTTCGTCGCATAGTTGGACCCACGAACACAAACTCCGCTATTCATAGTTGATTTCCCTACACCATGATCGAGAGTGTTGAACTTATAGCCGTTGACAAAGTATCTTGGCCAACTTCTTGTTTTCACATTAGGTCCCCATGCCAAACTCCATAAAAGATCAGTTGGTCCCAAGCCACGTCCTTTATCTAAGGCCTATCAAACAATCACGTTCCGAAGTAACTACATATGCAATATAATATATACAATGACGTATGGGATCGAAGTTTGTATAATTATGAACACTTACATAATTCTTAAACCAATTCGCGAATTCGTTTTCAATGAGGTCATCTCCCACGTTATCCCCCATGTCACTCTCAAATATCCTACACATAATAAAGTAAGTAATGGTAAGTAAATTCAGTCATATATATATATATATATATATAAATAAATTGATGAGAAGTGTGTTCGGTTTGTTTACTTACTCAATGTACGGTTGTACTTCCGGACAGTTGAGCAACACATATGTGTGGGCGGCCTTCCACTCTTCCTCTTCAGTCAACCACCTTATTGTCTCCTTCCCCCTACCCTCGCCGGTGTGATTGAAAATAGATAAGGCACAACCTTCACCCTCGAAGACATCATTTCTGGCGGGTCTCCTCAATTTGGAAGGAACATGCGAAGGGAAGTAGTGCACCGAGAAATTAGCTATTTCTTCCCGTAAGTACGCCATCACGATCGACCCTTCTACATTGCTCTTTTGGACGATCTTCTTTTTTAGCTTAAATAGATTTCTCTCGAATGGATACATCCATCGATAATGGACCGGACCACCCACTCGGGCCTCATGTGGGAGATGGACTATGAGATGCTCCATGGAGTCAAAAAAGGATGGAGGGAAGATACGCTCCAACTTGCAAACCAATAGCGGAATCATCTGGATCAGCTGGTCCATGACAGAAACTGACAATGATGACGAACAAATTGTTTGGAAGAAGATACTCAACTCAGTTAACGGGCCCCATACGCTTGGATGCAACGACTCTTTAAAGGCGATCGGCAAGAGTCTCTCCATAAACACGTGACAGTCGTGGCTCTTCATTCCACTGAGACCGCAATCGTCACTCTGAACACATCTTCCTAGGTTGGAAGCATAGCCATCGGGGAATTTGACAGTCCTCAACCACTCTCCCACCTTCTTCTTCGCCTCTCTTGTCAAGGTATATATTGCTTTAGGTTTCACACCCTTGTAATCATCTGCTACCTCCAGCTCAGTTCGATGGCAATATAGGCGAATGTCCTTCCGGGCATTCAAGTTATCCTTTGTCTTCCCAGGGATATCCATCACATTGTTGAACACATTGTCGAAGACATTTTTCTCAATGTGCATAACATCGAGATTGTGTCGGATTAGAAGGTCCTTCCAATATGGGAGTCTCCAGAAAATGCTTCGTTTTGTCCACTTATGAGAAATCCCATACTCATCAGACTTGTAGGAAGGATCCTCCATGACCGTTGGGAAAGCACGAACCCGCTCCCATATCTGCTCCCCCGATAGCAATGGAGGTGGCAATCCTGTTTCCACATGCCCTCTGTAGAAGTCCTTCTTGTTCTTACGGAAGGGGTGATCAATCTCTAAAAACATCTGATGGCAATCGAACCAGCAAGCCTTCCGACCATTTTGGAGCCGAAATGCATCACATCCGGATTCCATGCAAATCGGACAAGCCAACTGACCTGCAGTGCTCCATCCAGACACATAGCATATGCAGGGAAATCACTGATAGTCCAGAGTAGTACTGCACGCATAATAAAGTTTTCTCTCCTCGAGGCATGATAGGTAGCAACTCCAACGTCCCACAACTACAACAACTCATCAATAAGAGGTTGGAGGCAAATATCAATTAACTTCTTTGGGTTTCGAGGACCTGGCACTATCAACGACATAAACATGTACTCGGACCTCATGCACAAATGAGGTGGAAGATTGTAAGGAGTGACAATCACAAGCCAACAGGAATAATTCTGACAAGATTTGTTAAATGTAGCAAATCCATCCGTGCATAAACCCAACCGAATATTACGAGGCTCAGAAGCAAAATCAGGATGCTTCATGTCTAGCATCCTCCATGCATCTGCATCTGAAGGATGACACATCATCCCCTCCTCTGTTACGTGCTCCGCATGCCAAGTCATATGGCTGGCGATCACCTCCGACGCATATAATCTCTGTAGCCTCGGAATAAGAGGCAAGTAGAATAAAATCTTTTGTGCCCTACGTCTGCCTGCACCCACAACATATCTTGCTTCACCACAGAACTTACATGATTCTTCATTGGCATCATTCTTCCAATACAACATACAACCATTGGGACACATGGCTATTCTTTCCACCGGTAACCCCAAATTTCGAACTACCTTCTCGGTTTCATAGTAGCTGGTCGGAATCTTGTGCTCAAAAGGTAACACTTCATCATACAATTGCACGAAACCATCAAAGAGGCTTTGGGGAACATTATAATCGCACTTCAAGCTCATAAGTCGGCTCACAAAGGACAACTGTGTATGCGTAGTACACCCTGGAAACACAGGTTCATCAGCGGCTCTTAGCACGTCTGCAAACTGCGTGGACAACAGATTAGCCTCCTCATTCGCTACTGGATCTTCCCTCATTTCATCGACCTCATTCACTTCAGCTGGTTGGAATTCATCATGATTACCATCGACATTAACACTAAACCATGAAGGAGGAACAAAGTTCGGACCTGCAATGTCAAACACCATTCTTTGCTCTCCAGTTAACTGATCATACATAGCCCACTGGTTGCCTCCTACCATCTGATCATGGTTTGGATGTCCAATAGGTTCGCCGTGTGTCGTCCAACGATAATAATCAAACATAAACCCATGATGGTATAAATGAACCTTCACATCATCTGCTTTCTCAAAATAACAATTCTCACATCTCCGACATGGGCATTTTATCTTACCTTCATCGAGATAATAAGTTTGAGCACAAGCAAAATCTATAAACTCATCCACCCCTGCATAGTATTCAGGCTTTAATCCTCTACGATTCTCCAAGTACATATCATACATCCAGGAACGATCGCCCATATTCGATCAATCGATCTGTATATGGATACTATAATCATAATAAATTAATAATAAACTACATATTGAATTAAACATATATTGAATAAATATATATTGTAATATATAATTGAACATATATATATATACATGTATCAATTACAACCAATTTTTTTATTACATATCACATTTACAAATATATTCTTCAAATTATATACTATTTCAAAAAAACCTTTTCACATTTGTATATATAATACCCATTTCAATCGATTTCTTCAATAACAAAATAATACCCATTAATTAATTTATACACCATTTCCACATACCCATTATTTACCATTTCATAAAACCCTTTTCATTTGTATATATTATATATATATATATATATATATGTAATACGAAGTATATATTATATATATAGTATGTAACTAAAGTTAAACAAAAAATAAAAATTACATACCTCGTACATTCATGTACAGAGCATGAGAGGCCGGACTGCTCCACCACTTCCAAGCCTTCAATTCCAAATTGCAAGTGGATTGGAGCAAGAAGACAATATGCAAAGTGGGCCGGCCCCATTAAATGTACTCTCAACCATAATTATGCAGGGAATGGACGCGTGTCGCCCCATCTGTGGGTACAGTACAAGCGCATTGAATTTTGACAACATCCGTATTAGCCACGGATTTAGCCACGGATGCAGTCGTCGCTAACGAAGCCCATTAATACCCTTTCATTTTATGGGCTTATTGAGCTTTGAATTCTAATAGGCTAATGGGCTTTCACATCCGGTTTCACTAACACCCTATTGAATGGACATATTCAATCTAAAAAAAATTGAGAGATACTTATACATCCAGCCTATTTAAAACCAAGCCCATATTACATATGGCTAAATGCTTAACGATTGCTGGACCGAATAGCCACGAATTCAGCTATGGATATAATATCGTGGCCGGACCAGCTTCGAATACAACCACGAATCTAACTGTCGTGGCCATATTCGTGGCTATTTAGCACTCCAGTCGACCATTCCAGCCACGAAACCAGCCACGGACCTATATTCGTTGCTATTAGCCACGAATTTGAAGAGGTGTCATACCAAGACGACACCCAGCCACGAAAATAGCAACGGCTATTGATAGTCGTCGCCAATGTCATTGCTATTGGCCACGAATATAGCCACGCCCAGTATTCGTGGCTAAGTATCCGTTGCTAAATCCTGTTTTTTTAGTAGTGGAATCATTGTCGAAGCTACAAAATTTATCCACCCCAAAATTCGTCACGCCCCCATATGTCGTCGCTATGCCGAAGCTAAATGCCTTTTGCCACCTCATTCTTCCCTTTCGCAACGTTTTTTGCTGATGTAAATTTCATTTTTTTTTTGTAGTGTTAACTTGGCGAATATATTACTACATGTGTTAAATTCATAAATCAAAGAACACCCAAATTGGATAATATGTTTCCTTTATAAGTAGAGATAAGAACTGAACTATATGATGTCATTGTGAAAAAAAAGTATTCCTCCTGATTTAATAAAACCAGGAGGGTACTCTTGGTATTATAAAAATATTTTGGCCTTTTACTAGCAAAGAAAAGCCTTTAGGCCATTAGTAATTGGTCCAAAGGCCTTCGGCCTTTGGACCAAATTACTTCATTATTAAATACTAACAATTTTAACGGCTAAGTACCATTATTCCTCACATGCTCACATCCTTTTCAAATTCTGCTTCTAAATTGTATTCCAAGGCTATTAATGACTCTTAACATTAATGATTCATGAAAAATAATTCATCATACACGTAAAAACATGGGCTTTCACAAATTAACCATTTACCTCATAAAAGCAATTAGGCATTCCCTATTAAGTAAAAGCACTTCACCTTCCTCGTAAATTAGACAACATTTAGACTATTGTTTTTGTGTCATCTATCTAACCATTTAATATAGGAGTTTCATATACCTTACAAATTCCCATTAGTTGATTAGTACATCTTTTCACCTAGCTACCTTCCACATATATGAGACTAATTAACAATCCACACTTCAATTGTCCCCGTAATATATAAGGCTCTGTCTTGCTTATCATCCATTTACAATCACAAGCAGACGATATGGATCCTACAACCAGTGTTGAGAAGTAGAGGTGATGGTGTTGCTGGCACTAGCGCTTGATTCCCTCTTGTGTCGGTCAATCATATCATGTGAGTGTGATTAAGGTTCAGGCAATTCAAGAGAGCACGTAGTCTGAAGGAGAGAGTCGAGCTCCGATCAGAGACAACAACTGCATTTTTGCACGAATCCATTTGAGGTCTCCAAAGGTATATCCCGGGAGAGTTCGACATACATCGACATCTCGACGGATCTAGACTGACGTATTCTTGGCAAGGAAGAACGAAGACCAATTCAATATTGGAGGAGTTGTTGGATTTGGCGCCTGGGCTTGGCCTCGGCAATATTGGTGGCGAGCCCCATCTTCGATAGATAGATAGGTACATATAAACATAAACCTATTATTATAAACACGAGAAATTGTTTATCCAAGCAAGGCTAGATATCTACCTTCTTTTGAGAAAGTTATGCTGTTTTTTTTACTACTCCGTATCAATTTTGTTAGGGGAAGAAAAATTCTAAACTAGCTAGCTATGTGATAATCAACGTCTTTTCTTCAAAAGTTTGATGATTATTGCTTTAATATAATGTCACAAGAAACGACTCGAAGAGCAACTAAGGTGGCATATATAACAAGAAGCACACGTACTACAATTGACGGTAAAGAAAAGAAGAAGAATACTGACGATGAATCCTATCAAGTCATTATTGACGAGGACTTCATAACGGCCTGGAATATGGAACGCCTCATGGTTACATCTAGATTTAGCTAGGGTTAAACTGAGATGAATTAAAAAATACGGAGTATTTCCTAATTTTTTTCTGAAGGGTTTTATTATGAATATATTATTAATATGGATATTTAAATAGAAATTTAAATTTGTTCAATCTTAGAATATACAGTCCTTATAAAATCTTTTCATAACAATATTTTATCTTTTTAAGGTAGAAAATCTTTTACTTTTGTTATTGTTAATTTTATACTTTATTGCAAATTCACACCAATGGTTAACAAAATAAAAGCTTTTATATATTTTATTGAGTTACTCAAAATTATATGTCCCGTGCGTAGCATGGGCATGACTTGCCTAGTACTTAAAAAAAAAAACTCCTCCATCCTTTATAAAAACAAAATCGGGTCAAAATCGGGTAAAGATAAATAAGCGGATCAAAATCCTACAACTAAACCGGTTTGGGGTATATTAAACCGGGTCGGAACCGGGTTTCCACCTTCTTCTTCCTCCTCTAGCTCTACCTACACCTTAGTTGTCTTCAATGGTGATCCTTCGAGTTCGAATTTAATTCGACACGTCACAAGCAGTAATCCTATTCTCAATTTAATTCAAACCTATCTATATATTTAATTGGAAGAATCATATTGAATTTTATTCTTAAGAATATTCTCAATTCTTATCTGTTGTCGATCGATTCACATTGAATTCGATTCAATTGAATGCTTGAAATCATTTCAGCCATCAAGAGATGGTCAATGATGCATTCAATTTGATAAACGGTTACGAAATAGACCGACTCTAGAAAAGGGGTTTCGATTTTCTTCGAGAGATAAGTCACCATTTCTGAGAAATTAGAGCTCGAAACCATCTCATTGAGTTCTAAATTCATCTAGGAACATTTTCCATCAAACATTTTATCCCAAATCAACTCCAATCGAAAACCCCCAAATTTCAAATTTGAGGTCGTCGATGTCGTACCCGCCCGAAGCTCTGTCGTCGCTGCCCAGGACCACCGGGAGCCTCGCCGCCCTTCGACGGCATCACCACCACCCAGATCGGGCGCCACCGAGCCTAGTCGAGCCGCTGCAGCCGCGCCACCAGTTGCAGGCGAGGGAGCTGTGTAACGGGTGTACAGTAGCCACGGGTTGGGCGAGGAAGAAGGCCTAATTACACAAACCTCCCAAACTTTATGCTTTGGTAAAATATGGTGTTATATCAGTTTTAAAATTTATAAAACTTATCCCAAGGTTTTAGAATGTATTCTAACTCACATAAATTCCTAAATTCGCAGCGATGACCTCGAATCCTTACACACTCATCCCAAGACAAGATTCCCAAGAGGATGTAATTGGTATAAATTCTGACTTTATAATTAATTCAATTTTATTTGAATTAATAAGCCAATTATGTGTATAAAAATACGAATTACTAAACTCTTTTTTGTGCCTTGTATTTCATGTGTGTAGAGCCGTTACTAAGTGAGTCAAACTCGTTCACAAGTCTTTGAAGTCCATAGTTGGTATCGAAATCCAACAAGACGAAAAAAGCAAGTGACTTTCCGAGCCTTTCTGCTCACGTTGGTGCTTTCGTGTCTAGTTGTTTTCTTTTATTTGGTTGCTTGTCAAGTTAAATAAAATAAATTACAATTCACATGTTTTGTGTAATTTATTTAACAACCAGTTTGGATTTGACAAGTAAGATTGGGTAAAGTTATTATTTTACATTAATATAAAATAATAACATAGTTTACCCACCATTTCTTTAAAGCATGATTTATTAATGTTCTTTCATGCTAAAATGGTTATGTATGGAATATGTTATTTCATTGATGTTTCCATCCGTTATTTTATTTTATTCTATTTGGTATCCATGTTACCTTTAAATAATATGGATTACTTTTGTAATGTGTGATCACTTAAGATAAGTCATTAATCAATAGTGAGAATGTGAGGATTGTGTGTTACGATCAGAACTCAACTGAATCAAGATCAATTCAAGTAAAATGTATCAATCAATGCAAAGAAAAGTGAATTGTGTAATGTGTAAATTTAAGTGAAAGTGATGTGGTATAGTCAGGTCAGGGCCGTTATGCCCCGGTCTTAAAGTTTCATGAAACTCACACATTCCGAACGCACATTTATTATTTAATCGGAATGTTACACTACCAAATAAAAAGGTAGTAGGTCGTTATCTGCTATTGAGAGCGGGACCGGTATCACATGATTGATAATTAATTAAGAGGTGTGTGTCAAATGAAATGTGTAACCTATCAAAGTGTGTGTTGTGAAGCGTGTAAACTATATATCAAAGTGTTAAAATGTGTAACGTCGTGTAAAGTTGTGTTCAAGCTATCCAACGCGAGGAAAGTGAGTGAAGTGTGTGATAGATATTTTGTTTCACAGTGATCACAATTAATTCAAGCTATATCATATCTCATCCGTACTCGGGATATGGTTCCTAAGGGTGCTTGTCACCCACTTCTTATGTTCTTCAATCCTTCGGGATTATCCGTGTCATAACAGTTGTGCCGTTAAATTATTAGCCCATCGAAAATACTTTAATAATCGCATTTGGGTTTAATTCATACTATTAAAGGTCAATGAGTATAAATCTGAAGTAGTCCCAGTTTTTGAGCCGTCACTTGCTAGTTCTCGCGAACTAACCGTCCTTTGTTTGGAAGGCTAGGGGTTCTTTGTCCTCGTACAATTCCCTAGTCTCCAGTTCGCAAGTTGAGGTCGAGTCTCCAAAGAGAAGTTGAAGAAAATTAAGAAGATATTTTATTTTTAAGGTTTGATTATTTAAAGTTCATTAGAAAATATTGTATATAGATATTTAAGTGTTTATTTTTACAAAGTCTTTCGCTGTAATGTTTTGATGTATAAGATATTGTAATATGAATCATGAGTTATAAATTTTTTTTTTTTTATATTATGGCTTCCGTTATTTGTATTTTATTTTGTTATCATCTTGTTTATGGGAGCATGGTAGCATGTCCCTATAAGCCTAAGGTGGTTATGAAGACCTTAAAGTTCGAGTAATCACTGGCGCTGCAACATTCCCTCGTTTATAGAAGGGGGTATTACAGATGGTGGTATCAGAGCTAACGGTTTTTGTACACGAGTTTTAAATTGGATTTTCATAAAATATCTTATATAAAGTTTTAAATATCTTAAAGTTAAATTGTCTAATTAAGTAGTACCAAAACTCACGGTGAAATCTTCTTTTAATCTTGGTATTCATTTTTGGAAGACAAACAAAAGGTCTTTGTCCTTTCAAATAAATAATCTA
This sequence comes from Persicaria tinctoria, assembly GCA_037127255.1. Classification (NCBI taxonomy): domain Eukaryota; kingdom Viridiplantae; phylum Streptophyta; class Magnoliopsida; order Caryophyllales; family Polygonaceae; genus Persicaria; species Persicaria tinctoria. The sequence continues at coordinate 20,123,363 of JBANSL010000004.1, read as the reverse complement.
AAAGCTATGTTAATATAAAGAATTTTGTTGTACAACATTTCCGAAGGATACTGCAAATTGTAGATATAAGATATTGTTTCAACTTAAGTATTTTAGAAATATGATAGTCAATAATTTTCTCCATGAGAAATATTAAACTTAAAAATATATACCGTAAAAAAAAATCTTTACAACTTAGAACATGTTTTTTATGATTTTCAAAATCATAGATAAAACAAGAGTGAAAATTTCTTCGGTAACAATTTTATAAAGTGGGTTATTGAGATAATATTTCATAAGATTTTTGATATTCCTCCGTAACAGTTTTGAGGTATTAAGTGAAAATTATAAATCATATTAAAATAAAGTATATCCAAATGTGTCAAATAAGTATTGGTGTATTATCAAGAAAGTGTTTGAATAAATGATTCAAGTATATATGAATATTTTCATTCAGATGTATTGTGAAAAAATTTATCGTTTAAATCTTTAAATCTTATATGAACCAAATTCTCAAGTATCCCAACAAGATATTCAAGCACCTTAAATATTTTTAAGGGCTCATCAACATTTTCTTCATAAAATTTCTTAAGTGAATATGTGTTTGGTTTTTAAAAATGTGTTCGAATAAATGTCCATAACCTTTATAATTTATAAATCGCCTAATAATGTATTATAAAAGATAATGGTTAAAGTTACCATTTCTTAACATTATTTAATGGTCTTAGGTTGATTGAGAAGATATTTTAGTTATCTCTCCTTCTTCTTTAAATCGGGTTAAAAAGTTGTGAGTCGGTAAAATTCCCTTAAATTTTTTTTCCAGTGCAATCTCTTATAGGTTTTCATTCCTGAAAGTATGTGTTAAGCTTCCACAATTTTTTTTTGGATATTTAAAATCTGTTTCATGTGTTCAAGTGTTTAAGGATTATTCTTAACATATTGTTTTGATCATTGATGTATGTTCTCAAATATAAGTAAAAGCTTTCTTAAGTGAATTTTCTAACTAAAATGTTAGGATTATGTACAAATCCTAAAGAGTAATAAAACATTGTATCAAAAAGTGTTTTGAAAGTGAATTGACTAATATATATATTGTGAAAGATTTTTAAGGTTGTTGAATCATGTCAAAGTCCAATGTCTCAACTCAAACTTCTCGAGATCGACTCTAAACTACTTAAAGCACATCAAGTGATGTATTCCTAGCAGCTTCATGCCTTAGCATTTTACTACTTTGAAGTTATATATTACATATCTCGGTCCGAGTATTAAGTGTTCGTGATTCATAGGATACTCTCCTATTGTGAATTAGTGATATCGTCCTGGTGTATCATGTGTGCGGTTAAAGATCGTCCATTCCTTGTGTTACCCAACTGGCAGGTTAAAACTTTATGCTTCCGTTGTGTTCTTCCGTTCAGACTTTAGTAGTGACTCCATATGTTCTCTATCCAATCAAGGTGTAATGTCGTGATGACATTATTTCAACTGTGTTCCGAACTCTCGTTGGCTAATGTTTTAGAAAATATTCCTAATGATTTTTTTCTTAAAATATAATCTGCGTTCGAGAAGAAGATAAAACACCGGACAACGTGTTAGTCATTAAATTCGAAGATGACCCAAAGAAGAACCCGTTTCATACGGAACACTCGTCACACTTGAATTGGATACCAATTCTGCCTATAGTGGTTGCCTTTGAAACCATCGCGCGACCATTTGGTAACCTGGGAAAGGAAGTCACATGGGGTTGATAAGAAAACCAATGGTAGACTGGGATATGATGTTCATTGTGTGATAAGAGTTGACTAACTTACACTAAGTTTAATATATTTTCAAAAGTGTTAAAAAAACAATCTTTCAAAAATATCTCAATCGTGCATGATTAAGCCTAAGTTAAGAGGCAATTGTAGGTTAAATAATTCTCAGACTTTAGCCAGAAGAAGTTCGGCGAACAACTAATTACAACAAAAGTAATTAGGTTGTTTTGCTCTTTGAGCAATATCATAGCTTAATGTACTTAATTAACCATAAAAATATCAAATTCGACCCTCGACATGCTCAACTATATCGTCTACAAGTTTCATCTCCGTGCATGATTGTTCTCAGCAATTGGCAACAAGGGACCCGATTCAGCTAGTGAGCAGTGACGTCAATTCTCCCCATCAGACAATGTTTTATTATTTCAAGTGTTAAGAATTCACCCATCATCTCGCACCTCCCATGATATCAAATCTTCCGATTACACAACCTACTTCCTCCTACCCTTTCTCCTTACTATTTTGGTTGTCCAAGTTTCGGGTCGAAACTTATTTTTAAGGGTGGAGATATGAAATACCCCAAAGTATTTTTGGGTATTTCTATTTTAATTTAAGTAAATAAAAAAAAGGTTTTAATTTTGATATAAAAGAATTTATACAATTATTTATGAAATATATATTATTATTTGGTTCTTATTATTTAAAATATAAAATATGGTCGACTTTATGAATTTAAGAGTGAAATTTATTATAACTAAAATGGAGTATGCATTTTGTTGTAGATATACAAATTGATGTGAGTTTATTATTTTATTCTTGAATATCTTATGTGAAAATCCCTTTGATTAAATTATTTAGATGTTCTTTGTGATATCTTTTTATAAAAGATATTATGATTTGTAACTCCATTTTTATATTAACTTTAATTATCAATAAAAGTTTAAGGATGATTTTATTATCATAATATTAAGTTTGAAAGTTTGAAAGGTTATTGTGAATGAATTAATAATTATTTAAAATGTATAAACTTCCAGTTCTAATTGTTGGAGACCTAAACGAAATTGAAAGGGACACGGAAAAATTGGGAGGAATTTTCCCGTCTCTTTCAAGATTCAGAAGGTTACTAAATATAAAAAATGAACTAAATCTCCACACGGTACATTATGTGGGATCCATTTTTACATGGAGAAGGAGTAAATCCTCTACAAACAACACATATGAAAGGTTAGATAGAGCTCTCGCCCACCAGGACATAATAACCAAATTCAACAATTTACAGATCCAGCATCATTCATTCTCCTCCTCTGACCATTGCCCAATCACCTTAGATATTGGCACAACGGAGAGAAAAAAAGACTCACCCTTTAGATTTGAGATGGCTTGGACACTACAACCTAAAATTAAAGAAATCATAGAAAAAGTCCAGCGTAACAAATTTCATGGGTCACAAGCCTATAATTTCATGAAAAAACAACAGTTATTAAAAATAAATATTAAGAAATGATTCAAAAATCAAAATAATAATGTATACAAGCAGTTACAGAAGATAGAACCAGAAATAATGCAACTACAGAAATTACTCCCCTGGAGGACCCTAACCTCTAATCAAGAAATTAGACTAACCAATTTGGAAAACAAAAGGAAAAATCTGCTAGAATTTAATTACAAATTCTGGAAATAGAGGGCAAGAGTAAAACATGTACATTTAACAGACAAAAAAACTAAATACTTTCAAATAAATGCGAAAATAAGAAACTTTAAGAGAAGTTTAAACTCCTTCACAACCAATGAAGGCCAGATCATAACTGACCAGCAAACAATTATGGACCAGATAACGAAAGAATTGGCAGAAAGATTCATTGGGAGGCAACAAGCTAAGATTACAGCAGATACAATATCAAACATTCAGCCGCAGATTACTGAAGCTGATAATCGACTACTTATAAAACAACCGACCAATGCTGAAATTAAAGAAACCCTAAATAGCATGGCAGAAGATAAATCTCCGGGTCCGGACGGATTCCCCCCCAGAATTTTACCTCCACTACTGGAGCGTTGTGGGTAACTCCCTTTGCAAAACAATCAAATCATTTTTCCACTCTAGTAGCATGTTAAAACAAATAAATCAAACATTCATCGCATTAATCCCGAAAGTGGAGGAACCTCAAACTATTAATAACTACAGACCAATAAGCCTTTGTAATACGATTTATAAAGTTATAGCTAAAATACTAGCAAACAGAATAAAGTCAATTCTACCAAAAATCATAAACCCCTTCCAGGGTGCATTTGTAGAAGGTCGATCTATACAAGATAACACATTAATAGCACATGAGGTCTTTCACACCTTCACAAAACAAAAAGGAAAAAAAAGGTACATGGCACTAAAGCTTGATATGGAAAAAGCATACGATAAAATCAACTGGTCATATATAGAAGCAATCCTAAGTAAATTGGGCTTCCACCCGATTTGGATCAACTGGACTATGAAATGCATAACCACTACTTCCTTTCAATACTAATCAACAATACAGCTAGTGACCAATTCCGACCAAACAGAGGAATTAGACAAGGAGATCCTTTAGCCCCTTATATATTTGTGATAGTAATGGAAAGTCTAGCAAGAGAACTCCACCATGAGGCACTACAAGAAGATGCCTTAATAGGAATTAAACTAACTAAGCAAGGAACCCCTATACCCTTTTTAACATTTGCTGATGATACATTAATTTTCTCTAAAGCATCTCATATGAGCTTGCATACCATTAAAAACTCTCTAAACAAATTTGCCAACATCTCTGGCTTAACGATAAATTACAATAAAAGCTCAATTCAGTTCTCAAAAAATGTTACTCCAACACTAGCCACATCCCTGACACATCAAATGGGAATTCCCATATCTAAATCAATTGAAAAATACCTAGGAATACCCCTTGTCAATAGAAGGGTGAAAAACTGTGTCTTTGAAGAGGCACTACAAAATCTAAAAAAACAATTCTCCAAATGGAAATCCTCCTCCATATCCCAAGCAGGGAGAACCATTTTAATCCAAGCCAATCTCAGCTCCAAAACAAATTATCTTATGCAAAATTTCTTACTTTCGAAAGGGATTCTACACCAAATAGATCAAATCAATAAAAACTTCTTTTGGAATAAACTCCAATCCCAAAGATACACTCCGTTACTAAGCTGGGACACCATTTGTAAAAGTAAAAATGAAGGAGGATTGGGAATCAGGAAAGCAGAATCACTTAACGAAGGGCTACAAATGAAACTTCTCTGGAAAATTCATACAGATAACTCGAGTATGTGGGTTAAAATTATAAAGGAAAAATACTTACAAACAATCCATATCAATGAAAGAGATAATCAAAATACCTCCTGATAATTTGGGAGACTTCTATCCTAAAGAGAAAGATTCAATAAGGGCATCATATGGCTAATAGGCAATGGGAACCAAGTAAATGTTTGGAAAGACCCTTGGCTAGAAGAAATGGACCTAAGCCCATACCAAACCGTAGAAAATCGAAATCTCAAAGTTTCCCAGCTAATAGACGATCAGAAGCAATGGAATATAACAAAGATCCGGGAATTGTTCCCAACACACATTATGGACCATATTCTACAAATACAGATCCCAAATTGGGAAACAAAAGACAAATTAATCTGGAAACTTGAAAAAAATGGTACGTTCTCGACCAAATCAACTAGTCGACTAAAACCCATCACCAATAATGGAAATACGGAAGATTATAAATGGATATGGAAATTAGATATACCACCAAGGATAAAAAATTTAATTTGGAAGATAATGATAGACGGATTATCAACCACCCAACGACTGAACAAACACTTTAATAGGGTGTCATCTCAATGCTCACTTTGTAACTTGGCAGATGAGAATGCCAACCATCTTTTCATCAAATGTGAATTTGCAAGAAAACTAATCCAAACATTTGAAAGTGTAAGCGGAAAAAATCTCCTCCTCAAAGAAGACTATGATGAGGATATAAGGTACATTCTACAGTATAAAAAGAGTTATAGCAAATCAGCAATCAAAGAATTAGCCTTTATTTGGGAAACCATCTGGGATACCAGAAACAATTATATTTTCAAGAATAAAAAACCTATTGCAACAATCAACCTAGTCTATGAGATTATGTCAAATATAAAATTATGGAACTCGCAACTAGAAGTAGAAAACAATCATACAAATCGAAGTAATATTAGGAGAAAGACTAGGTGGACCAAACCACCGAGCGGTATCTATAAAATTAATATAGATGGCTCGGTTAAACCCACAGGCGAATGCCAGGTGGGTGGGGTCATTCGTGACTCCGAGAGCGGGTTGATAGATGTATTCTTTCAAAATACATCCCCATGTTCGATATTACAAACAGAGGCAGAAGTTATTATTGTAGGCATCAAGCATGCAAGTAATAAAGGGATCCAGAAGGCTATATCATTGAGAGCGACAATGAGACTATCATCAAAGCCATAAGTAAAGAAATCGCTACACCATGGGAAGTCATTCACCAAGTAGAGAAGATCAATATCATGGCTACAGAATTCCAGATTATCCAGTTCAAACACTGCTATAGAGAAACAAACAAAGTAGACGACTTCATAGCTAGAAAGGGTATCGTTTGTACTATTCCTACATCTCCCCTTACGAAGGAGTTGTACTCCATCATCCTTAGGGATGATCATGGTTGTTTGTTACAAATTATGTAACAAACTCCAACGGTTTGCCTACAAAAAATTTTTTTTATTTAAAATGTGCAAGGGGGAGATAAAATATAGTTTATATGTGGCATTTTATAAAGGGTGATTTTGGTGGAGGACCCTTTTTGAATGTTCAATTGGGTACTTACGCCCCAAACTAATTTATTTTGTTTTAGGTAGACCCCTTCCCAATAGAGTGAAATGGTCAATGGTCAACTGTTTGTCCGTTGACCGGTCAACGTTGACCAACCAATTTGGATTTTTTTTAAATGATGCCATATTTTACCGTTTTGATGCCAATATTTTATTTTATTTTATTTTCACTTTGATGCCACTTTTCTAATGAAATGATTGGATGGCACTTTTTTAATGCCACTTTTTTTTAAACCTTGATGACATTTTTTGTTTACTGTAATGTCACGTTGACCATTGATGCCATTTTTTTTACTGTTAATGACTGATGCCACTTTTTTTTATGTCAATTTTTTGACGATATTTTTTTACCGTGATGCCATATTTTTTATGATATTTTTTCAAAGTAGTATTTTTATGACATTTGTTATTACGCTTCATTAATCATTAAATGTTTTTTTAGTGATGCCATTTTATTTTCACTTTGATGCCACTTTTTTAATGAAATGTCCGGTGACACTTTTTTAATGCAATTTTTTTGATGCCATTTTTCTAATGTAATTATTTGATGCCACTTTTTTAATGAGATGGTTTCGTGACACTTTTTTATGTCAATTTTTTTGATGATTTTTTTTACCGTGATACCATATTTTTTCAAAGTAACGTTTTGATGCCATTTTTCCAATGTAATTATTTGATGCCATTTTTTTAATCAAATCGTTTAATTCTACTTTTTTTAAAAAATTTATTCAATTGTATATCGATATATTTTCATCGATTCTACTTTTATTCACTGATGACACGTTAAAATGTGATTACACTTAATTGATGCAATCACATGTGATGACATGTTTATTACATTTTTATACAATTGATGACACAAGGGTATAAAATGTGATTAATCATCATTGATGACATCTTTTAATGATGATTTTTATTCATTAATGACATTTGTGGTTACACCTCATTGATCTCAATTATTTTTGATGACATTTTTATTGATAATATTTTTATAGAATTGATAACATATGAAATACCACATAACATGTCTCCCCTCCTTTTTTTCAAGGCTTGGGACCGGTTATCACCTAGCTATAAGCAATAAACAAAGAATAAGCCACCAACTGTTATTAATGAATAACTACCAACAATATATAAGTTCCATTCAGTGGTCATATTAAACAAGCTTGGCTAGTTATACTTTCATTCAATTCCCACAATCGAAGAAACTATTTCTTACAGTGGCTACAACTAGCTCACATCAATGCCTATAATCAAGAAAAGTTGAAGCACAACAGCCTCGAAGAACAAGAATGATCAAATGCCAAGGGAAAGAGTCAATGTGTGCTAGCCAATGAGATCCTGATGCTTCACTAGTAGCCTGGTGGAGCTGAGGCGGCCGCCTTCACCTGCGAATGTTCTTCAACAGATGCAAATCTACATCAGCAGTAGCATCTGACATATTAATGTCTCGCACTGCAGCAATACTAGCAGCAAGGTCATCCATTGACATGGCAAGGGCTTGCTGTAATAGCGCATTCTCTTCAACCTACAATATCAGAGAGCGAGAGATTAGAGCATGGAGCATATGCAATTCGTGTATTCAAGTAGGAAAGGAATGGCAGCGAGCATCAATCACCTATTAAACATTGACCAACATATATCCTTCTCATATGGAAAGCATAAAAATGTATACGGTAGCAAGGAGAAACAAGTTCATACCTGCGAAAACTAGCCAAAGGAAATGCTTCACCTTCCAAGCCCCAAATGTCATGAAAAGAGACACCTTTGGAGACCTTGCACTTGGCACCGCTCTATGTACGCGTCCTCAAGAGCAGGGCAGTCACCTAAATGCTCATCCGCGCCTGGACTGGAATCAATCTCATTACAGGATTGAAGCTTCAAATTTGAATGACTTTAGTTTTTAGAATGAATCCAGTAATTGTTTTAGGGTTATTTATCAAATCACCATCTCTCCCTCTCTCTCTTATGCAAGAAAATAGAAAATGAAGCCCACTGCAAAAACATAGCTCAAATGTAAAAATAGGAAGCTTTAGGTTACTTTTGTTATGCAATATAAACCCACTGCCTAAATTGATAGTATGAAGACCTTGCTGAATGAGAAAAATAATTAGGGGATGAAATCATACATATACACTAGTACAAATTCTTGAAATGATGCAAATGTCAGAATGCCAATTTAGTCTTGATACGTATGAGTTATGCGAATGTCAATATCTCAACTTCTTGAACATGAATCTAGACAAAAATTTTGACCTCTAAGAGGAACTTACTAACTTTAATTTATATTTTTCTCCAATACAGTATATTGGTACCCCATTTAAGCTACTCCATCATGAATTATAATAGAATCATTCGAAACTTCCACAACCAAGAAGACAGAAGCACAATGCATTCATAAACATTTTCCGAAGTCATACCTTCGATATTGCATCGGGTTGAATCTTGTTGAGGACAACTCACAGTATAACACCACTCAGCCCAATCCTAAAATCATTAACAGAAGGATCCGCAGGTGAATCCTTGCCCAAAACAACTTCAATCATCTCCCTCAGCCACCTCGCCGCTTCATACCTTATTAGGGCTACAGAATCGTCATTTCAACCCCTAAATCAGTTCCCCTAAAACAACAATAGATTAGAAACAAATAAATGGAATCACAATATATGCAGTCAATTTAGCAGCAAATGATTGAAGATTGCCTGTTCGAAGCTTCACTTTCAAATGATTGAATACAAAAAAAAAAGCATAATTTCTCAAGCTTCACTTTCGAATCCGGGTTGAACAAATTGCAACCTAAATTTTCCAATTGTTCGAAAGTCGAAACCACCTGATTGTTCTAAAACAAAAATCAAAAGCCGATAGAAGAAGAAAATCGGTTCACTGAAACAAAAAAAAAAATCAGATTGAAGACCGACAGTACCTACCGAGCATGAGATTACGAGACAAAGATGAATCAAAAATTCAATTGAACAAAAAACGACAATACCTACCAGATATGATTCAGGTGCGAGCAGTAGGACGAACAGATCCGATGGGGACGGCGAAGATAATGACGGATCCGAAGCTGGTGAGGAAGACGACGAACGGGGACGGCGTGGGAGAGAGGGTACAGAGGAGAGGGGGGGGGGGGGGAGAGAGAGGGGGGGGGGCCGACTGGGCGAGAGCGCGTGAGAGAACAGGGTAGGAGGGTTAGGGTTGATGCGGCTAAAAAAATATTAAAAGGATCCAGCAAACCTAATAGTAAAAAAATAAGGGGGCTATCTACTTAATCAAATATACTTAAAGGTCCATTTCAATAAATTCCCTCTTTTATAAAAGGTATTATTATATATAATTATTTAAATAAACATTAAAGATATTTTGACTAAGATAAATAGTTGTTTATTCAAATTGCAATAATTAAATCGTCGCATTGGTTATACTTTAAAAAAAAACTCCTCCATCCTTTATAAAAACAAAATCGGGTAAAGATAAATAAGAGGATCAAAATCCTACAACTAAACCGGTTTGGGGTATATAAAACCGGGTCGGAATCGGGTTTCCACCTTCTTCTTCCTCCTCTAGCTCTACCTACACCTTAGTTGTCTTCAATGGTGATCCTTCGAGTTCGAATTTAATTCGACATGTCACAAGCAGTAATCCTATTCTCAATTTAATTCAAACCTATCTATATATTTAATAGGAAGCATCATATTGAATTTTATTCTTAAGAATATTCTCAATTCTTATCCGTTGTCGATCAATTCACATTGAATTCGATTCATGATTGAATGCATGAAATCATTTCAGTCATCAAGAGATGGTCAATGATGCATTCAATTTGATAAAACGGTTACAAAATAGACCGACTCTAGAAAAGGGGTTTCGATTTTCTTCGAGGGATAAGTCACCATTTCTGAGAAATTAGAGCTCGAAACCATCTCATTGAGTTCTAAATTCATCTAGGAACATTTTCCATCAAACATTTTATCCCAAATCAACTCCAATCGAAAACCCCCAAATTTCAAATTTGAGGTCGCCGATGTCGTACCCGCCCGAAGCTCTGCCGTCGCTGCCCAGGACCACCGGGAGCAACGCCGCCCTTCGACGACATCACCACCACCCAGATCGAGCGCCACCGAGCCTAGTCGAGCCGCTGCAACCGCGCCACCAGTTGTAGGCGAGGGAGTTGTGTAACGGGTGTACAGTAGCCACGGGTTGGGTGAAGAAGAAGGCCTAATTACACAAACCTCCCAAAATTTATACTTTGGTAAAATATGGTCTTATATGAGTTTTAAAATTTATAAAACTTATCCCAAGGTTTTAGAATGTATTCTAACTCACATAAATTCTTAAATTCACAGCGATGACCTCGAATCCTTACACACTCATCCCAAGACAAGATTCCCAAGAGGATGTAATTGGTATAAATTCTGGCTTTATAATTAATTCAATTTTATTTGAATTAATAAGCCAATTATGTGTATAAAAAATACCAATTACTAAACTCTTCTTTGTGCCTTGTATTTCATGTGTGTAGAGTCGTTACTAAGTGAGTCAAACTCGTTCACAAGTCTTTGAAGTCCATAGTTGGTATCGAAATCCAACAAGACGAAAAAAGCAAGTGACTTTCCGAGCCTCTCTGCTCACTTTGGTGCTTTCGTGTCTAGTTGTTTTCTTTTATTTGGTTGCTTGCCAAGTTAAATACAATAAATTACAATTCTCCTGTTTTGTGTAATTTATTTAACAATTAGTTTGGATTTGACAAGTAAGATTGGGTAAAGTTATTATTTTACATTAATATAAAATAATAACATAGTTTACCCACCATTTCTTTAAAGCATGATTTATTATTGTTCTTCCATGCTAAAATGGTTATGTATGGAATATGTTATTTCATTGATATTTCCATCCGTTATTTTATTTTATTCTATTTGGTATCCATGTTACCTTTAAATAATATGGATTACTTTTGTAATGTGTGATCACTTAAGATAAGTAATTAATCAATAGTGAGAATGTGAGGATTGTGTGTTACGATCAAAACTCAACTGAATCAAGATCAATTCAAGTAAAACGTATCAATCAATGCAAAGCAAAGTGCATTGTGTAATGTGTAAAGTTAAGTGAAAGTGATGTACTGATGTGGTATAGTCAGGTCGGGGCCGTTATTCACCGGTCTTAAAGTTTCATGAAACTCACACATTCCGAACGGGCATTTATTATTTTATCGGAATAATACACTACCAAATAAAAAGGTAGTAGGTCGTTATCTGCTATTGAGAGCGAGATTGGTATCACATGATTGATAATTAATTAAGAGGTGTGTGTTGAATGAAATGTGTAACCTATCAAAGTGTGTGTTGTGAAGCGTGTAAACTATATATCAAAGTGTTAAAATGTGTAACGTCGTGTAAAGTTGTGTTCAAGCTATCCAACGCGAGGAAAGTGAGTGAAGTGTGTGATAGATATTTGGTTTCACAGTGATCACAATTAATTCAAGCTATATCATATCTCATCCGTACTCGGGATATGTTTCCTAAGGGTGCTTGTCACCAACTTCTTATGTTCTTCAATCCTTTGGGATTATCCATGTCATAACAGTTGTGCCGTTAAATTATTATCCCATAAAAAATACTCTAATAATCGCATTTGGGTTTAATTCATACCATTAAATGTCAATGAGTATAAATCTGAAGTAGTCCCAGTTTTCGAGCCGTCACTTGTTAGTTCTCGCGAACTAACCGTCCTTTGTTTGGACGGCTAGGGGCTCTTTGTCCTCGTACAATTCCCTAGTCTCCAGTTCGCAGGTTGAGGTCGAGTCTCCAAAGAGAAGTTGAGGAAAATTAAGAAGATATTTTATTTTTAAGGTTTGATTATTTAAAGTTCATTAGAAATTATTGTATATAGATATTTAAGTATTTATTTTTATAAAGTCTTTCGATGTAATGTTTTGATGTATCAGATATTGTAATATGAATCATGAGTTATAAAAAAAAGATTTTTTTTTATATTAAGGCTTCCGTTATTTGTATTTTATTTTGTTATCATCTTGTTTATAGGAGCATGGTAGCATGTCCCTATAAGCCTAAGGTGGTTACGAAGACGTTAAAGTCCGAGTAATCACTGGCGCTGCAACATTCCCTCGTTTATAGAAGGGGGTGTTACAAGTAAGGTGATTGGTAATCCAGCTGATAGAGTAGCTGATACAAACTAGTTGATGAGATAGGAGAAAATGAATAGAGTTCTGAAAAGGTTGGGGTAACTGTGTAAGTAGCGGTTGAAAATCCAATTTCAAAAACTAATTAAATTAAAATATTATATTTAACTTATTTAAAACTATAGAATATTAAACCTAAAAGTTCTGAAAAGCTTCCCGCGTTGCTAAATGGCCCTTAAATATTTGGAGTTTGGTTTGGGAGAGGAGGGAGTAGTAAATCAAGACGTGATGATTGGGAAGGATGTGGTAAGGAGAAAAGATAGTTTCAAAAATATGAGGTCGGTGATGCAGAGCAATGGTAGTATGGAGAATAAAGATATCATACATCGGATTCATATGGGTCGTCATAAGTGGAGAGCTGCGCCAGGAGTCTTGTGCGATAAGAAAGTGCCTCCAAAACTCAAGGTAAATTCTACAAAATGTTAGTCAGACCGGCAATGTTGCATTGTATGGGGCTGAGTGTTAAGTGACTATGAAGGCTCGAGAGCTGAAGTTAATGACGGTTGAGATCAGGATGATTAGATGGATGAGTTGTTGTACTAGACTTGACATGATTAGAAATGAGATTATCCCTGAAGAGGTAGAGGTAAGTAGTATCCGAGACAAGCTCGTAAGTTAAGGCTTAATTGGTTTAAGCATGTGAAGAGAAGAGACCCAAGTGCGCCAGTGCATTGTTTTGACATTTTGGATATTGATATGGTACAACAGACTATAGAGAGACCAAAGAATAGTTGGAAAGAGGTGATTAGACACGATTTTATCATTCCGAATCTTAACGAGAACTTGGTTAGGGATAGGATACAATGGCAAGGCATCATTCAGACCAGAGAGGGTTAGACTAAATCACAAGGGATTTGCAGAGTTCATATCATTTCCAATATGACTTTTCTATATTTCCTTTGTACTTTACCATGTATTATACTTGCCCCTTTGCGTTTTGTTGTGCGTTCTTGTATGATGTGCTTGGGCAACATGGAAACACTCTCTCAACATAGTCAAGGAAAGAGTGCATACAACTCGGCCCCTGGACCCTGCCTTTAGCGAAACTAACTGGGAATGTTGTTGTTGAATTGAAATTCAACAATGATGAAGAACAAGAGTGAAAAAAAAGTGAGCAAAGTGAGACAAGCAGCGAAATGAGGATTTTGATTTTTTTTTAAAAGGTAAACATTAAGCTTGTATAGTAGCGAGACTTTATTGGGCTTGTCCAATTTGACTCATGAATCGCTATTTACAATTTTGGACTCAGATGTATAAAAGAGAAATATTTATATTTTGCACTATAAGAACATTTTTTGGACCCGGATGTGTGTGGTCATCATGTAATTAAAAGTATTTTTTAACGAAAATGATGAAAACCCCTCTTTTGTGAAGAAAGCGTTTCGACACGCTCCACCCCCAATTCGCCCAAATATGTCTTTAACCCTAATCACTCATCTGAATTTTTCCATTACTCGGCATGGCTCATATCAATTTGATGCCAATCTATTTCTTTCTCTCTGTTTCAAGTACCTTGGTTGCTAAATCTATTGCGTTTCTTGGCCAAGTAAACAAAAACCCAACTGTTGGTGCAAATGAGAAGAGTACTCCATGGCTACGATGTTCTTGTGGTAGTATACTGAAATTGATGAAGGTTGAGAGGAGGGATAGTATCCCAGTTAGGAAGAATTTCAGAAAGCGTCGGAAATGGGCTTGCTTTTGGGGATGGAGGTGTCGGTCTGATCTTATTTCGAAGGTGCGTTCTCGAGATCAGTTTGTTTCTAGGTTTCATAGTTTTTTTCATCTTAAACCTATTGATTCTGGTTTTCCAATTGAACTATCTCTTCGGGGAAGTGAAATATTTGTTGAATCGCAAACACTGAGTGAGCATCAGATTCCTCAAATCTTTGTCTTAAAAATGTGAGCTCGAGGCCTCTTTCTATTCCCCTTTGCTCACTTCTCAATTTGGTTGAGCAACCTGTCTGTAAAAATTGGTCCCTCTCTGATAATACATATTTTGATAGGAATTATAGAGTAGTTTTAGTTGCATTTCATAGGTGTTTGGTTATGTTTTAGAGTTAATTGCATATTATGTTCTTTTAGTGGTAGAGTTCGGAAACTACACTATTTTATTGGTTTTATGTAGATTCGTAGTGCCGACATGGTGAGGAGCTTGGTAAGAGAAAAAAGAGGATGTCCAAAGAGTATGGAACAAGCTAAGAAAGGATTAGAAGGCGATTTGGGAAGCAAAGGAGCACAAGATCGAAGAAGAGCGGAAACGAAGCACATGGAGAAATCGTCTCTTTAAGGTTCTGAGAAGTTGGAATTAGATTCTGGTGTCTTCATGAGAGTTGTATTCCTTGAAAAGAGATTTCCAATGCATATTCATATGCTTCAATCGAACGAAGGATGACTCCAGAAAGTGTGTTACAAGTTCAGTATGCGAAGCTGTCAAAGCGGCGCCCGCTGTGGTTTAGGCGGCGCCCGTCGTCCCTTCAGATCCGGATCTGCACAAGCGTCCCAACTTCTATCTTTTTGGAAACTCTATCTATCTATTCTATGGTTTTTGGCCGATGGTTTGAGGCCTTGTATAATTATATTAGACCTATTTTCATTATTCATTCGTAAATCTAATATTAACATTCAACCGTTTTCTCTATATCAATTCATTAGGTTTTTAGGTTTTGTTTTCCATTTAAGAGAAGGAATTTAGGTAAGCCATGCTTGGGTAATTCTTTGTTGTTTTCATCTACATTTTCGAGACTTGGTTTGTTGTTTGTGAGTTTCCAATGACGTATTGATTCTCTCTTTAATATCCTTCGATCTTCCTTGCGATTATTGATGATATTATTGTGATTGATCACCATGATAGTATCTTGCTAGGTATTTGTTCTTTCGTCGTTGAATGAATTCCGTAGTAGCATGCTTAGGATTGTGAGAACCTTTGTTTGATCATGACTAAGTAGGGATTTTGACATATATATGTCTTAAACATCGGTTACCTTGCATACTTGGTGTTATTCATATGCCTAGATTCTTAGGAACTTGTGCTCTCTTTATGTTAAATCTTTGTCCGGGCTTAGGTTGCATAAAGGTGTAAGGGATTAACTGTGCTCTTTGTACTTTAATCTATTCAAATTAAGATAGGAGGAATTCATAGAGAACACTTTAATTGGATTCGACGACCAACAATGCCAACCAATGTCGAGAATTTGTGGATGGAAACATCTCTTTTATCTTTCACTTGCTTTTGTTTAGATTAGATATTTTATTTACTTTTATTCCCATTATTTTGTCTTTTGTTGTAGGAGGAAATCGAGTTCAAAATAAAATAAAATAAATCAAACCGGATTATGCCCACACAAATGATTACAAGACTCCCTCCCTATGCAGTAGTGGGAAGTCAGGATCGATCCTCGAGGAAGCGTGTCAGCGGATCTCAGGTAGCTGTAAATCTCACAGACAGAATAGCAGAAAGACAAAAAGAAAGACAAAAAAAGCAAACAAAAACAGAAAATAAAGTAAAACACAAAATTGCTCGATATCGACAAAGCAGAACTCGATATCGAGTTAACACAGCGACGACAGAAACTCAGAATCAAACACAGAAACTCGTTCTCGACAACCCTACTCGATATCAACTAAGCAGAACTCGATATCGACAAAACTCCCCGAGATCGACAAACAGCAGAAACTTAAATTGCAAACTTCTCGAACACAGAACTCAGATTTCCAACGAAATAAATCAATATATTAAAAGACTTTCAAAGCCAGGGTATCAACACCACAACAATAACCATGCAAAGTAACACATAAAGGCATAAAAGATCATGCTTTTCATCAAATAACTTTCGTTATTAACAAATAGACATATAGAGGCTTTCACATAAACCCTAATTGTTACTAACCCTTTTCACATGATTAACCCAAGTTGCATTAAGATCACTTTCGCTTCAATAACACAAACAAGGATCACCTTCAACTTTCGCAAAAAAATCATGCTCATAGGAATAGAAGACGAATTGCATAAAAAGATTGTATCTTTACCACATCACCTTACATGGCAACCGTCGGGCTCACCCCAGCCCTAGAAGTGGGTGGACTACTCGCTCTTCATCGCAATAGAAGACATCTTTGATGAAAAAGAACTAACTTGCATTAAATAAACTCAAACTTACAACCTCTTCTCCTTCTCTCTCTATGTGACTAATCGTCTCTGAAATTGAATGAATAAAAACCATCCCCTAAGGCTTTATTTATAGCCTTCATTCCCTAGCTATTCTAGGTAAGAAAGTCTATCTATATCTAAATCTAATTATCTAAAGCTTTAAGATAAATAAATGGAATAAATAATTAAATCCAAATAGGAAATAAATCTAAATTAAAATTGGTAAATCTCTTCTTGTGTTGATAGATCTTGATATGCCTTGATCGATGTGGATAGATCTCGGCAAACTCAGATTCCGTCGGCCCCAGGCAAAGCCAAACCGCGTCGGACAGCTCACCGCGTAACTCGGCTCCAGAAGGCGCTCCTCGATATCGACTAATTCTACTCGATATCGAGTAAAGTTGGCGTCGACTTCGGCTGGCTGGGCATCTCGGGTTGCTGGTGCTCGATCAAGCTCGGTCAGGTGATCTGGGGTCCTCGATATCGACAACTTTAATCGATATCGAGTAGACTTGTATCGACTTCTGCGCTGCTGGTCTTGGTCGAGGAACTGCTCCCCGACACAGGCTCGGAAGTGTGGTGCTGATCTTGTCGATATCGACAACGTTTGTTAATATCGAGTAACAAGGTGCTCGGCATGTCCAGTCCTCGACTTCTCGATTTGGTGTGGCTTCCTCGACTCCGGGAATAGCTTCATGGTGTTGTCGATATCGAGTAAACTACTCAATATCGAGTAGGCTTATGGAGTCGGGTTGGCTCTGGCTCTCAGCTCCTCGATCATGCTCTTAGTCGACCAGCACTGCTCGGACATATTTGTCGATATCGACTACATTTCATCGATATCTAGTAATTCTGGTTTCCAGCTTGATTCGTCCTGATTCCTCTGCTTCCTGACCTTGGACCTCTGTAGCTGATTTCCGAGCTTTTCCAACCTTTCTTAGAACTGTTGTAAATTGCCTCAAATTCTGCGAATTTAAACAGAAACTGGTGTAGATTCCATAATTTGGCAAATAAACATAAACTACATAGATTCTGTACTTTTCTAACCAAAATGTATGAAATGTATGCAGAAAAAGATATAAAAGTTACTGTAAAACATGGCAGATTCAGCTCACAACAAACACCCCATACTTAAGCTTGCTTGTCCTCAAGCAATACTTTTATTTGTCATTAAGGGGAAGGAATTAAAACTCTCAACATCTTAGATTCATTCTCATATGTCCCTACAATCAATTACCATCCTTGAAAACGTACTAGTGTCACAAATCCATGCATGTGCAAATAAAAAGCAACTTCTACTCACAAAAGGAGGGTTATGCAAAACATTCATTCGCGACAAAGCATTAATAATCAAGAGGACTTTAATTTAAGCTCAAATAAGGAGTAGATTGGTAAAAGGCTAAAGGTGGGCAATTTTTGGCAATGTGGTGCTAATGATCTGGGGAAATGGAGTACTTTCCAAACTCAATTTCCACATTCATTTTTCATAAGATTCATCACCTTCCATAATGCTTTTTTTCCAATAATAATGCTTTTACCTCTCTAACCTCAGCACTGCCTTCTCGCGAGTTGCAAACATGGGTGTCATGAATGTCCCCGGATACTTAGTGCTTTGGACTCCTCACAATGTGTCCCATCTCGCCAAACTATTATCTTAGCAAGCAGGGTCAATCTACCTTTATCTTCTGAGGTGATTGGATTTTTTCTCACTCAATAAATTTTCCATATTTTTCAAACATTTTCCTACCAAACTCCAATAATGATAATAACAACACAACAACCATATAATAACTCCATAATGTAACATCATTCTCAACATAATCCCCGGATAGGAAATAAGGTAAAGAATGGGTAATATTTAGATCATGTGGAGTAATAATTGAAATAAAGCATAATATGACTTTTTGTGATGCATAAGCATAGGTATGACTAGGATATAACAATATGAGCATATATGGAAATATAAAATCCTCCATCCTCTTATCATGCAACATGTCAAAAGAAACATCAAATTTTACCTCCTTTTATGGTTTTCAAGAAAATATGCACTTCATTGTGACTTCCCTTTACTAGGCAATTTCATGCTATATCTCTAATGAATCTAATTTTGCGTCGTCGAGTTTAATTAAAGCTTTCCATGACATTAATCAAAATTTTTCAATGGGGGTCATTTTTTTCTTTAAACTTTTAGAAATCATGCATATAAGCACATAAATTAATAATGAATTCCAAAATAACCATGTATAAGCAATTCAAGAAATAAACTTCAAACATGCACACATATGGTCAAATATGCACACATTTTGAGTACTGTAGTCGATTTTGAAAGAAACTCACAAGACAAGGGTAAAGAAAGAAATCGACTACTGTAGTCAATTTTGAAAGAAACTCACAAGACAAGGGTAAAGAAAGAAACTTCAAACTCACAAGACAAGGGTAAAGAAAGAAATCGACTACTGTAGTCGATTTTGAGTTGTTGTGCCGTGCAGACGAAGGGTTGCCCAGTTGTTCCTCGATATCGAGTTGGCCTTGCTCAATATCGACTAAATGCTGGTCGATATCGACTTGCTGCTCTCCTTCGTCCTGCTGCCTTCCGACCTCTGGCTCTTGTAGTTGATGGCCGCTTCTGATTTTTACAGCAGCGATGTGTCCAGTCTTCCCTTTAGGATTTGGTTCTGAAGATCCTGGGAGTGAACCTGATTGTCTGGGGATTCCTGCTGCTAGCTGGCCAATCTGTGTATCAACTGATTTCCGCCATATATCAATTTCCCCAAGCCTAGAGTTGACACCTTGAATCTGAGTGTAGACTGAGTTGAAGGATTTCTTGGTGTCTAAATGATTTTTCTGTATTTCCTCTAGGACGGTCTGTCGATCATCCCTTTTCTGGTCCCTTTCCGGATGTCCCGGAGCTTTGTAGGGCGGGGGGTTCCTAGGGGTACCTTGGTTCCATTGTGGTTGTTGGAACCTTTGGTCCCCCATGTAGCGATTGGGACCCCCTACGTAAGCTGCCTCTTCATGGTATTCTGCCAGCCTGACTTGCTCTGTGTGTGGGCACTCAGTAGTGGTGTGCCTCTGTGGTCCGCATTCAATGCAAGGCTGCAAGGCTGGTTGACAGAAAGATACTTTACTTGTTTGAGGAGCTTGCGATTTTGATCTTTGTAGTACTGCTCCTTGACATCTGGGTCAATCTCTTTAGAGGGCTCATAGATAGGCATGGATGGTGCTGGCCTGGCGTAGGGATTCTCTTCATAGTTGGTTGGAGTCCCATACTTGTTATCATAGTTGGTTAGCTTATCGAGAGGAGCACATGCGTCAGCATGCGACATTGTGAGGTACTCATAGTGAGTATATGTGTTGATACTATCCTTTGCAACCAAGTCCAGAGAATTGAAGAAGATCTCTTGAACTACGCAGGGTTGCTGTCCATGTGAAGGGCATGATCGCAACAGATCTTTATATCGTTCCCAAGCCTTTGCCAGCGGTTCCCCAGGCTTTTGTTTGAAAGTTGTGATCTTTTGGCGAAGGAGTGCTGTCTTGGCAGGAGGGAAGAACATGTTGAGAATCTTCTCCTTTACTTCAGCCCATGTTGTGAGGGATCGCGGTTTCAACCCTTCAAGCCACTTCAGTGCTGGACCGGATAGGGACCAATGAAAGGCCTTCATCAAGATGTACTCCAAGGTGGTACCTTCAGCAAGGGTACCGTAACGGCCCAGAATTATGATTTTCGGGTTACGTTTCAAGGGATGAAACCTCTTGTTCGGATCTTGCAATCCAGGTACGGGTCGAGGTTTCAAACTCATTTTAAGATTAGTAAAAAGATGGATTTCAAACCCTAAAAACATCGAAGGGCCGTTGGGTACCCTTAACCTGTCCTAAGACTATGTCATGGAATCCATTTCAAACGGAAGTAAGGCGAAAGCAAAGTAAAGATACAAGTGTCACGACAGAACCAGTCAAAACCAAATCATGAGTGTGTAATTACCATTTTACTAAATTAGGATATTAGCCAGATTCTTCGATTCGCCAAAAGGGAACCCCGTCATATAGACATCGAGCACTCAAATCTGCACAAAATACCTTTAAAAGAAGAACGGGGAAAGGAGTCAGATCGAGCCACTCATGCGGGACCGGCAGTCCTCGCTGAGGCCACATAGTATGTGCTATACCTAAAAAAGATGCTCTAATGCAGTACGAAAGTTAAACACACTAGCATGCTCCTAGTTCATAATAATGTGCAAAAATACTATAAAGGGCCCAAGACAATGCCAAATGGCATATCCCTCTCCTACCTCCACCCCCTTCCGATAGGGCAGAGACTGGGCAGCTCGTGAATGCATTCCATCATAATCGGGCGGCACACATGCCTAACCCGCTCCACAATAAAGCCCGCAGGCATCTCATAATATAAGGAAGTTCATGACTCGATTGACTCAGGGTACCCGATGAGGCTGGGCTACCCTATGACCCTAACAAAGACTCTAGGACTATCATAGATAACGACCGTTCTGTTTCAAACGCAATAAGTAAGAAGATGCTCATTCAATTAGTGCAACCTAAACAGGATACTACATGGCATGCTTTTATGCATATGCAACACCTAACATAAAATGCAACAGCAGGCATGAATGTCCAACCTGAGTAAGCCCCCTAGGGAACTTACCTGAAGATGCAGAACGACAAAATAACGCAAGCAAGGGCCCAAAAGCAATCCAACCGCAATACACACCTATCATCAAGCCATTGTTATAAGCTATTGGACCAACATTCATACACACGAACCCAAGTTCTCAACATCCTCAAAACCAATCGATGGTAAAACCATTTTCCAAAACCTTTCCGATACGATCATTATCAACTAAAATCATTTACCTTCAACCAAACCGTCGATAAATCTTACCAACAATATTTCCAAACTCATTTCCTAAAGTTCTCCAAACTCTTAAATATCAAGTTAAGTCCACTCATATTCAAAACATTTCCTCAAATCATAATTGGCCAAATTCTGACATTCATCATTTAAATCCTTAACAAATTTCCAAAATCATATTGTTAACACAATCCCGGTAGATTTTTATTTTAAAGTCATTATATAAATAAACTTCAACATTTAATCACCAAAATAATCCTATTTTCACAAATCATATTTAATCATCGCAAAATACTTATCTCAATTAATAATACTTTTGAAATAATTCCATAATGTAAAATAAATTTCAGAAATCGAGAAATATACTTTTATAAGTCTAAAATAATATAACAACAATAATAACATGCCTCACGTTGGAATAATATAAAGTCATAACATCTAATACATAACACAACAACAACTTAACACTTTATAAAACAAAACCCAAGAAGCCCAATATCCCCCTCCCCAACCCGAGCCCAACTGAAGGAAAGAAGAAACGGATCCTTAGGCCAACCCATCTCAATCGGAAAAGAAAAGAGGAAGGACCCGGATTTGTAAACGATATAACCCGAATTCAAGCTGGATCCGGCCCAACCCAGGAGGAAAGAAGATCCCGCAGGCTCGTCTTCAACCTCAGACAAGAGAAAATGGGCGTGGAACAGCGACGCCAGAAACGGAAGGAGAAGAAGAACCCGATGTCGGCCGGCGACGCTCGCCCTTAACTCGCTCCCGGATCCCGACAATTTACCCACACAAGGAAGGAAAAACAAGGAGAACGAGCAAGAAAGAGAAGGATGCGGATGCTCACCGATCGTCTCGAAGTTTCACCGGAAAGGGTTCGTCGGAGCTCCAATCGGCTCTATTGAAGGTGTTTCAATGTCGGGGTGACCTAGGACAGAAGAAAAGGTCATAAAGTTGCACCTTTAGGAAAGAAGGGTCAGAAACGAGAGAAAGAATGGAACCGGCCTTTCTCGGATTCGAAGACGAAGGCGATCAGATCCGGCGATGTCTCTGGCTCGGTTGATTGGGGGTTCTTCCTCGTTCTCAATTTCTGGGAAAAGGAGGGAACCGCTGCTCCAATTGAAGGCAATGGAGAAGTTGTGGGTTGTGGACGAAGACATAGATCGACAGGGCTTTTTGGGAGAGCGGCTGGAGGTGCTGCCTCGTCGGCTCGGCCTTGCTCTCAGGTGAAAACAGGGAGGTGCTCGCGACTCCAATGATGGACGGAATGACGACGGCGATGGTGACGAGGAGCTGGCGGAGGTGTGGTGGTGGAAGAGTGCTGCTGGGTGATTTCCCTCGGCATACAGAGCTCGAAGCTCGGGGGCTGCGGTGGTGGTGTCTTGGTGGCCGAGGATGGGTCGCGCAGTGGTGGTGATGGAGTTTGGTGTGCACAGTAGAGCAAAAGAGGCGGAAGGGATGTCGGAGCTCACGGTAGCAGTGAGGAAAGAAGCAAGGGAGGAGGAAGAGAGCTTAGGGGGGGGGGGGGTGTTTGGGGTTTCTTGAAAATGAAATGTAAAGGGGAGATTGGATCTGATCTTTTGTTTTGAAGAGGGAAGCTAGTAGTAACCTTCGGTCAAATAGGAGGGCAGAACGACATGTTGTTTGTTTGTCAAAATAAGTGAAATTAAGTAGAGAGTGAGGGAAGGTGAGGATAGAATTTGCCTAAAGGGGTGAAGATTATTTGGAGAGGGAGATTGCCTCAAATCAGATCAAATTGAGGCCTGATAATTGATGGGCACGCTGAATCAAAAGGAGGAGGAAATAGAAGTGTGTTTCCAAAATACCCAAAATAATTAACTTTGAAACCCGCTCTCTCGATCTTATCCCGACTTGATCAAATAACGTTCTAAATTTCCCAATCTGAATCTAATAATGAAATCCGAACACCATTCTCTAATTCTCGGCATACGAAAGCGAGAACAAAAATCTATTTTGCATAATTTTCAAATTTGGCTGGAATCCACTTTAAGAGTTTCGAGTTCGATTAAATTGAGGATGAGTTTTCCTTAGAATATCTAATTTAAATTTATTTTTCTAAAAAAATTAAGATTTGAAAATCCGAGCCTTTTACAGGTACGACACATGTCAGTAAAGTTTGTAATATGCTGAAGAGGGCATTCATTAAATCTACCAAAGAAAGCATTATTTTTAATTTCGATAAGGAAAGGAGTGTGAATTTCATAGTTATTTTCAGGGATTAGAATGGCCGAGTCAGACACTATGAGTGTCGAGTGCATGTAATCCTCTGCAGTTGTTGGGTATTGGGCAAGCTCATCTCCCAATAGCCTCGCACGTTCAGCTTCCCTTGTAGTGCGTGCTCTCTCAGCGGTGAGAGCAGTATCTTTAGCAGCCAGTTCCCTCGTAAGCCTCTCAATCAGCTGTTCATGTGTCTCTGCGGCCGCCATGGCTCTTTTTAGTTTAGCTTGGATGTGTATAAGGCGCTCCGGTTTATCTAAGGCGTCAAACTCAGGTGTTCGACCAGAACGGCGCATATACCTACAAAGTAACTCAAAAGAAAAGTGAGATCTGACTACCTAAGGCGCGAATGATTGCTTCCCCGGCATCGGCGCCAATTTTTTGTAGGAGGAAATCGAGTTCAAAATATAATAAAATAAATCAAACTGGATTATGCCCACGCAAATGATTACAAGACTCCCTTCCTATGCAGTAGTGGGAAGTCAGGATCGATCCTCGAGGAAGCGTGTCAGCGGATCTCAGCTGTAAATCTCACAGACAGAATAACATAAAGACAAAAAGAAAGACAGAAAAAGCAAACAAAAGCAAAAAATAAAGTAAAACACAAAACTGCTAAATATCGACAAAGCAGAACTCGATATCGAGTAAACACAGCGACGACAGAAACTCAGAATCAAACACATAAACTCGATCTCGACAACCCTACTCGATATCGACTAAGCAGAACTCGATATCGACAAAACTCCCCGAGATCGACAAACAGCAGAAACTTAAATTGCAAACTTCTCGAACACAGAACTTAGATTTCCAACGAAATAAATCAATATATTAAAAGACTTCCAAAGCCATGGTATCAACACCACAACGATAACCATGCAATGTAACACATAAAGGCATAAAAGATCATGCTTTTCATCAAATAACTTTCGTTATTAACAAATAGGCATATAGAGGCTTTCGCATAAACATTAATTGTTACTAACCCTTTTCACAAAATTAACCCAGGTTGCATTAAGATCACTTTCGCTTCAAAAACACAAACAAGGATCACCTTCAACTTTCGCAAAAGAATCATGCTCATATGGATAGAAGACGAATTGCATAAAAAGATTGTACCTTTACCGCATTACCTTACATGGCCATCGTCGGGCTCACCCCAGCCCTAGAAGTGGGTGGACTACTCGCTCTTCATCGCAATAGCAGACATCTTTGATGAAAAAGAACTAACTTGCATTAAATAAACTCAAACTTACAACCTCTTCTCCTTCTCTCTCTATGTGACTAATTGTCTCTGAAATTGAATGAATAAAAACCAGCCCCTAAGGCTTTATTTATAGTCTTCATTCCTTAGCTATTCTAGGTAAGAAAGTCTATCTATATCTAAATCTAATTATCTAAAGCTTTACGATAAATAAATGGAATAAATAATTAAATCCAAATAGGAAATAAATCTAAAATAGGTAAATCTCTTCTTGTGTTGATAGATCTTGATATGCCTTGATAGATGTGGATAGATCTCAGCAAACTCGGATTCTTCGGCCCCAAGAAAAGCCAAACCGCGTCGGTCAGCTCACCGCGTAACGCGGCTCCAGAAGGCGCTCCTCGATATCGACTAATTCTACTCGATATCGAGTAAAGTTGGCGTCGACTTCGGCTGGCTGGGTATCTCGGGTTGCTGGTGCTCGATCAAGCTCAGTCAGGTGATCTAGGGTCCTCGATATCGATAACTTTTGTCGATATCGAGTAGACTTGTGTCGACTTCTGCGCTGCTGGTCTTGGTCGAGGAACTGCTCCCCGACACATGCTCGGAAGTGTGGTGCTGATCTTGTCGATATCAACAACGTTTGTTGATATCGAGTAACTAGGTGCTCGGCATGTCCAGTCCTCGACTTCTCGATTTGGTGTGGCTTCCTCGACTCCGGGCATAGCTTCATGGTGTTGTCGATATCGAGTAAACTACTCGATATCGAGCAGGCTTGTGGAGTCGGGTTGGCTCTGGCTCTCAGCTCCTCGATCATGCTCTTAGTCGACCAGCACTGCTCGGACATATTTGTCGATATCGACTACATTTCATCGATATCTAGTAATTCTGGTTTCCAGCTTGATTCGTCCTGATTCCGCTGCTTCCTGACCTTGGACTTCTGTAGCTGATTTCCGAGGTTTTCCAACCTTTCTTAGAACTGCTGTAAATTGCCTCAAATTCTGCGAATTTAAACAGAAACTGGTGTAGATTCCATAATTTGGCAAATAAACATAAACTACATAGATTATGTACTTTTTTAGCCCAAATGTATGAAATGTATGCAGAAAACGATATAAAAGTTACTGTAAAACATGGCAGATTCAGCTCACAACATCTTTCAATCAATAAATATACAAATCTTGAAAATACTTGTTTTTCTTTGGGATTGAACCCTTACTTGCATCCTATACTAGTTTGTTTGTTTGGAAATTATTTTGATATCTGTGCTTTGGCATGTCTAACTCTGGAAAGGACCTAAAAATGGCTGGTGCGGTGGAGCTTTCTTTTCCACTACCAATCACACCTCGTATGGGTAGCAAAACAATGTTGAGAACAACATTCCCGAGGGGGTTCTTCACCCCAATGATGGAGGAGGAATCAAAAGCATAACCTTCCAAGTAATATACTATATAATGATGGGTGACCCTCCTCTTGATATACAACATCCGTCTCTTTTGAGAGGCTTTGTTTCACTAAATATTCCTTACATCCCTTATGATGTTTCTTCGGACTCGTATACCTCGGATTCACCTAAAGTCTTCCTTTATCTGGCTGCTGATGAAGTTGCTTTGGGTGATGAAACTGACTTGGTCAACTCTCCTAAATTGTGGAAAAGTTATCTCGCCTTCTTCCTTGCTCCTTGCTCACTACCTTCGGGTATGTGTAAGTTTGAACAGCAGGAGGTGGGGTTGTTATCAAAATCTAATTCTAGTAATCGTTTTGGAAACTTTGGTGAATCCGAATGGGTGTCGTCTATGCTGATGGGATTGTATTCTAAACTCTATTGTGGGGGTCAATTCTTGTTCTTTTTCAAACTCTTATGTATACCATGTTAGCAAATGGAATTTTGAAAGTTGGTTCCTATTAAGAATACTTATTAATAGTAGAAATGCCCTTCTAGGCTTTGTATCTATAGAATGTATTATGATGAATCATTTCAGGAATAAATTGGCTTGTGTTTATGCATACTCGGCGTTGCAGAGATCCCAGGGCTGATTCGATATCCTAATATGTTTGATATTTCTCAAGGGCGATGAGTGGTTGATTTTCTTACCCTTGTTGTGGATGGACAAAGGAAAGGCTAACTATGAAGATTACTCTCCGTTTAGACATATGAAATACCCCCTTTGAGGTCTCGAAAAAAGCCAGGCTTTTGGCCTTCATGACAAGTCTCGTGAAGGGTTTCCGTCCTCGGGGGGTCTTGATGTCGCCAGGTTGAATAAAACTATTTATACTACCATCATCAACGGTTACTTCATGAATTCCCTTTGGGTATTGACTAGTTGCCTCATTTTGGACACTTGTTTCTTGAACATTAGTTGGAATTCCCTTTGAGTATTGACTAGCTGCTTCATTTTGGACACTTTGTTTCTTGAACATTAGTTGTAATGCAACGTGCCTATTCTCAAGGTTTTGTAACCTTGCTGAATTATTTTTGAATATAATCAACACTAAACCTTCTTGTCATGAAAAGAGTAAATTTAACTTAAATTTCTCATACATAATTATTTTTGTGTATCGACCTCTATATGAAAGAGATAAAAACGATTTTTGGTTGACAATTAAAAATTTGATAACCTCTGCAGACCTGTCATGTATGGTGATTGGGAATATGAACGAAATTAGTTATGGTGAAGACAAGTTTGGAGGAGCAGAAATAAACTCTACGCAATTTAGACGACTTCTTGATCTTAAAGAATCATATGCTCTGCTTGAAATACCTTTTTCAGGGAACTATTTCACATGGAGAAAAAAGATTTCAGGACCGGATAATATTATTGAAAAACTTGATAGAGCAATTATCCAGCGTCAATTTCTGGAGGAATTCCCAAATCTACAAGTTACCCACCATGCATTCACATAGTCTGACCATTGTCCAATCTCCATAGAATTAAGTAATGGTGAAATACATAAGGCCCTGCCATTCAAATTTGAAAACATGTGGCTACACAGGAAAAACTTTCGAAATATTGTTAAACAAGCTTGGAGAGCAAACTGCAATGGATCATCAATGTTTCAATTGTCTTTTAAGACAAAAAGTTTAAAGGCAAAATCCAAGAAATGGAATAGGAACACCTTCGGAAACATTTTTCGACAATTAAATGAGGTCGAAAGAAGTCTTGTAGATTTATAAAAGGAGACACCAAATTGTCAAAACAGATTCATGTTGACTGAATAAACAAATCTACTTAAGAAAAAGGAAGCATTACTAGCTTTCCATAAGAAATTATGGAATCAAAGAGCAAAAACTAAACACCTAAAACTTGCTGATACAAACTCAGGGTATTTCCATGGGAAATCAACGGGGAGAAGAAACATAAAGATTATTAGAAAGATTAGAACTGCAAATGGAACCCAAATCATTGAAGAAGAAAACATTAAGAAGGAAATTCAATGGAATTTGGAAAGATGATTCAAAAAAGATGGGGAGAATAGATTAAATCTCTCAAATTACTTATCTTTGATAAATCCCTATTATGAATGACAATGGGTCCGTTGGTGGGTGGATGGACCCCCATTTCACCCGACCCACCATGGATGACCAATCACCCCACCCGACCCGTCACCCATATCTACTTTCATCCACATTCATCGGGTGAGTGGGTGAATGGTGAAATATGGATGACATATGTGTGATTTTTGCTAAATACACATAATTGAATTCCAATAAAACATGTAGAGAAAACAGCGGCTAAAATAACATCATCTTGCACATTAAGTCTTAAATAAGTCATCATAAGTTTAAATAACATTGTCTTAAACACACGACCATAAGTTTTAAACACAAACCAGAGTTTAAACAACATTGTCTTAAGGAAAATAAGCCTCCCAACAACATCAAGACAAGAATAGGACGAAGAGGGCAAGAGGTTTGTAGAACGAAGTGTCGATTAGGAAGTTATGGTTTAAGAAATTAGAAAGTTTATATATTTTTTATATAAAATATATAAATAATACTCCTTTTATAATGTAGATGGATGGTGGATCGGGTCGGGTGGTGGATCGGATGTGGGTGGAAAAAATCTCACCCCACCCGACCCACCACCCATATCCACTTCACCCATATCCACTTTTCATCTGATTTTTTTTCGGGTTTTCACCCACTTTTTCGGGTCGGGTGATTCGGGTTCGAGTCGGGTGCGGGTGAAATTGTCACCCCTAATCCTTATATTATAGAGTGTGAAAATAAGGAACTCATGGCTTCTTCCAATCAAGTAAACTGCTTAGACTGATAAACTATACATTTATTACACTATTACCAAAATGTGATAAACCAGCTACAACAAACAAATATAGACCAATTAACCTTTTCTCGACTATATATAAGCTAATTTCAAAAATCATAACTGATCGCCTAAAAGGTGTGATTGGGAAGCACATATATCCATTACAAGGAGCTTTTGTATCTGATCGAGCAATTCATGACAATATACTGATAGCACACGAGATCTTCCACACATTTAAAAATAGAAAAGGAAATGAAGGATGGATGGGGATAAAACAAGACACGAAAAAACATACGATCGAGTTGAATAGGATTTCTCCTTTCAAATCCTGGGTAAAATTTGGATTCAACCCAACTTTTATAGGATGGGTAAAAGAATGTGTAGAAACAGTCTCATTTTCAATTTTGGTAAACAATGGTCCTACTGACTTATTTAAACCAACTAGAGGAATCAGACAAGGAGATCCGTTGTCTCAATTTTTATTCATCTTTGGTTCAGAAATTATTTCCAAAAAATTACAAGCAGATGTCTTAGTGGGTTCAGAAACTGTTGGTTATAGATTAGGTAGGGACGGTCTCATTGTACCTTTCCTTCCTTTCACGGATGATATCATGATCTTTGCAAAAGCCACATCAACTACTAGTGAAAATATCAGGAAAATTATTGATGAATACTGCAAGTTCTTGGGCCAAAAGGTTAATTTTCACAAATCCTCATCCCAAACAACTAGTGGTGTACCTAGAACTAGAGTTTAAGAACTAGAGCGAAGTCTATAAATTCCACATACAAGATCGCTAGAAAACTATTTGGGGTGCCCCGTTATTAATGGAAAGGTAAATCGAGAGACCTTTGAAGGATTTGTATGCACCCAGATCAAAAGATCAACTTTCTAAATGGAGGGCTAATGCCCTCTTCCAACAGGGCAGAGCCGTCCTAATCAATTCAAATCTTTCGTCAAAACCTCTCTACACAATGCAAATTTTATGTTATCGACCAATATACACAAAAAACTAGACCAAATCAACATAATGTTTTTCTGGAACAAAGACCTCCAACATAAACCACTTACAAGTTGGGATAGAATCTACAAGCCAAAAAGTGAATCGGGCTTAAAAAATCTAAGGATATGAATGAAGCTCTACAAATGAAATTATTGTGGAAAATCTTTGCCGAACCTAATAATTATTGGGTAAAACTAATAAGATACAAATATCAGAAAAACACAGAGCTTCTACAATATAACATAAAGGGCAATACATGTTGGCATTGGAGAAACCTATGTCGGCTCATAGATAAATTCAAAAAAGGCCTAATATGGTATGCAGGAGATGGGAGATCAATTAACTTCTCAAAAGACAACTGGTTGTCAACAACCCCTCTTTTAGGAAAGAAAAATCCACTAAAAGGAATCAATATTAACCAAAAGGTCAGCGACTATATAATGAATGGAAAATGGTGGATTGAGAAACTGAAACTTGCATTCGATAACACAATCGTAAAGGAAATAACAGTTGTTCCTCTCTCTATCTCGCCATTCCCGGATAGACTTTTCTGGTGGTTGGATAGAGAGGGTAGGTTCACAACACTTACAAATTCTGACAATGTGACAGACGACCCAAATTCTTGGATATGGAAACTAAATACCCCCCCAAAGATTAAAAACTTTCTATGGAAGTTAGCTCAAAAGGGGCTCCCAACAATATCTCGACTATCTCAGATAGGCGTTTCGGTCCCAACTCCCTGTAAATGTATAAAACCATTTTGAAGATGAAGCACATTTGTTTTTGGAATGTTGTCTCGTAAAATATCCTTCTATGCAGATACATTCAATCTAAAACAGCGCACCCAATATACTAAGAAACACAAAAGATATTAAAGTGATTATGAGCATCATTGAAGCGGGATACGGAAACACGTGTCTATGAATATATAATCCGATACTTCGTGTCCGATTCGAGCCGATAATCGTATCAATACGGTAAATCCATCGAATCCCCGATGTTCCGCTTTGATGGACAAGGAACTGCGAAGAACCCGAGGCAGGGCGCTGTTGTCATGAAGGCGGAGAAGACGAGGCGGTGCGAAGCTGGAGGCACGTGAACTGAAGAAGATAATGAATAGTGTACTATGTGTATTAAATGGGTTGTGTAATTAATTTTGTTGGAAGTTCCAAGTGAAAACAGTAGGATCCCATATTTAGTAAATAAGATCCGACTCACGTCTTCATACTTTTTTGCCCAAAAAAGGGTAGTCATTTACATTTTTTGAAGTAATTAATTTTGTAAATTTTTACTATTTTCATTTATAAAATATAATTACAAAAATATCCCCACCGTATCCATGATATCCGATTCGAGGAGGGTAGCGAATCTCGTATCCGTATCCGTGTCCCGTTTCGAATCGAATCTCGTATCGGATAACTATGATGAGCACATTAGGAGATAAACTCAATACCATAGAGAAAGAAACACTAGCTTTTAAATGGTGGACTATTTGGTTTTACAAAAATCAGATAACCTTACGGGATGACCACATACCATCAAACATAGAAACATAATTTTTCATCAACAAATTCCGAGATAACCGGAGAAAAGCATGTAAACATGAGGGAGATTTAGGAATTGAAACCGCAAAGGATAAGTCTAGTCGAAAAATCAACAAATCAAAAATAAAATGGAGAAAACCGAGGATAGGGTTCATGAAGCTAAACTTCGATGGATCATTTTCAAACATGGATGTAAGTACCACTGGGTTTATTATCCGTGATTGGCAGGGGGAAGTCTCTACTTTGGGATACAAACATATAGACAACCAAACTCCTTTTAAGGCGAAAGCCCTCGCCCTAAGAGAATGTCTATTTAAAGCTAGAGAACTCCATATTAGAAATCTTGAAATTGAAGGAGACACACAAATCATCATCAACCACCTCGTAAATAAAGGAAAATGTTCATGGGAAATTGAACTGACCATGAGAGATATCAAAACAATCATTAACACTTTCAAGAAGCATCTTTCACATGTCCCCATTTGGAATAGAGTGACAGATAAAGTTGCAGATAATTTCATACTCACTAGGAATAAATATTAATATACTTAAAAAAGATTTACAAAATTTTTAAATATTTTGTAGAGTTTTTTAGTTCTTAAAAGGATGATTTGCACCAATATACCAAATCAAACTCAACTTTGCAAAAATGACCATTGGGGGGGGGGATAATTTGCATAGGAATGCCAAAATGTCATTATTGTAAATTTTTTGGGCACCTTCCCAACCGGTTGAAGGTAACCAAGGCTAGGGGGAGAGAGAGAGGAGGAGAGAGACCCACTTTAATTATTTTAAACTAATTTTTGGCCATTTTTATTTGTTAAAATTAAAAAATAAAGGATGATTTGCATGAATATACCAAAAAAATTTGTACTTTGCAAAAATAACAATGGGAGGTAAAAATTGCAGAGGGATAGCAAAATGTCATATTTGCAAAATTTGTTCACCCGGTAGCAGGTTGCACACAAGGTTAAAAGAAAAAAGCGAGTGACATGTGTCAAAATGTGACAGGGGAGTGATTTCATTTGGGCATAAAAAAATGAGGAGTTGGTAGAGTTGAGTGGAGAGAGAGGGGTGAGAGGACAGGATTTGTTAGGGGTGGGCACAAATCCCGCAAATCCCGATCCCGTCCCGGTCCCGTCCCGATCCCGTCCCGATCCCGGTGGGATTTAGGACAAAATAGCGAATCCCGTCCCGATCCCGTCCCGCAAAAATTATGCGGGACGAAACGCGGGACGATCCCGGTGGGATCCCGCAAATCCCGTCCCGTCCCGCATATAATAATAATAATATTAATAATAATAATATTATTATAATAATAATATTATTATAATATTATAGAATAATAATATTATAATAATAATATTATTATAGTATTATAGAATAATAATAATATATTATTAGTATTATTATTTTGAGCAAATACTGTATTATTTATAACTATAATAATAATTTTCAATTTTCAATTTATAATATTATTATTATTATTATTATATAATATTATAATATAATATAATAATAATATTAATTTATAATAAAATTATTATTATTATTATTATTATATCATATTATATTTTTTTCTTGTAAAGTATAATTATTTTATAATAATAACAATAAAAATAAGTAATATTATTTTATTTTATTTTTAATTATAACGTGGGATTATTATTATTTTTTTATTATTAATATTATTTTATTATTATTATTATTATTATTATTATTATTATTATAAAAACAGATTACAAGAAATTAGTGGGCAACCGAGATACTATCTGGACACCCACTCCTTTAGCGATAACAAAGCCAAGTCTAGTAAAATTATAACGTGCAGCACGAGCCCCAGCATCCTGAGGTACCGAGAATTTCTGAATCCGCTTCAGCAATGCAACCGCATCTGTATCCAACTCCCCCAATGAAGAGAATGAGAAGGGTAGGAAACCATAACCAGCCGCCGTACACAAATCTCGATACTTGACACACTTACATCGAGCAGCATCAACAACAGCACGACCAGGCATAAAGTCAGAAATTCCAGACTGAGTCAATGGAGAGGATCCCATCAGATCGACACACACATCCCGCCCATTTAGAGTTACAAGAGGCAAATAGCTAATTAAATACGGTATTCTTCCTAACTATCAATCGATAATTAGACAATATTGGTAAATCTCGTCTCAATTCCTTTCCGTCCTGATCTAGTAAGATAATGTAGCCAAATATGTTGAACATTATAATTAATTATACAATCATTGTATGAATTAATAATAGTATTATAATAATAATAATATTATTATTATTGAATAATATAGTTGAGAATAATACCGTATTCAACATATTATACTAAATAATGAATTATGAAAGCATTTTTTCACTTTGCGAATTTATATAATATTTTATTATTTTTATATGCGGGACAAGGCCCGTCCCGTCCCGATCCCGTCCCGTCCAGACACCATCCCGTCCCGATCCCGTCCCGAAAAAAAAATGTCAATCCCGTCCCGATCCCGTCCCGAAAAAATTTCGCGGGACGAGTCCCGTCCCGGCCCAATCCCGTCCCGTCCCGTCCCGTGCCCACCCCTAGGATTTGTGGAGAGAGATAGAAGCATTTAATGCAAATTGTACATGTGACATCACATGCATTAAATGCAAATGGGTTTTGCACATATTAAATTCCCGTCCACCCAAAATGGAGGGAAATCAGATGGGGAAAATAGGCGGGTTGCATCCAGACAATAAAAGGAGATGGGGGTCTCGACAGGTTGACATAACAGGGAATAAAAGCAGATTATGTACTAGATGCCATTAACGTGGAGTTCGAAGGATAAAACCCAAAAAATAAGTTACTAGCCAACCAAAGGGAAGTTCTAGTCATTAACAGAATATATATAGACGTACACAGGGATACACATAGCACTTGTATACAATATACATCAACGAACATGGGTAAGTATGGTTTTCGTTTTAAATTTACAGACATGGATTCTCCCCGTCCTCTCCTTACCCCCAACCGATACTGAAATGACCGTCTTAATCTCTTTATTTTGCAGGGGAGAAAGGGGTGGCCACCGAGGATGTGGAGGAGATGTTGGTCAAAGTTGTTCCGCATGTAGGGGACCCTCGACGCAAGAACATCGACCTTCACGAGGAGGTATTGTTGAAGTCGAAGGAGGAGGTGCAAAACCGGATAACATCAAAGACTAACTTGCCATTTTGCTCATTTATTTTGCACATAACTGGCCGTTTAGTTTACCGACGATGCAAAAGACATATGTACGGGGTTGTTTGCTTACTAGTCAGTACACGATTTTCCCTAGCCAATAACATTAAAGACTAAGCCGATAAAAGACAATCCCCTACCATATTTTATATATCTCAGAAACTTTCCAACATAAGAACAACGACTATTAAACCCAAACGAAATGCGTCATAACGCAACATTCGTAACAACCATCCATAATAAATAGAACCAAAGTGTCCACAACATACCTATTCAGTCATCAAACACAAGGATCCAAAAGGTGGAAATGATTACACGTTTAGCAGGTAAACCAAACACTACGAATAACTACATTTCCTAGTCAACATAAGTCTACAAAAAGTTCAATACAAAACAACATTAGCTGATAACGTTCTCAAAGTCCCGATTCCTTTCGACACACTTCAGGTCGGTGACGAGGCAAAATTCCTTGATGGAGAACCGGATGAGTCGGCACTGGATCTCGTACCATGTCTCACACTTCTTCAATGTCTTCAGTTGCCTCTCCATGAAGAATCGGATAAGGGCGCAACAATACGACACATTGGATCCGATCATTACAATGCCCTCTGGCTTGCTGACTTTCAACATTTTCAAATCAGCCGCAAAGAGGACGTCGTCCATTCCTTTCAGCAATCCCATCTTCGAGAAGTGGCTCGACCTCCCCCTTAAATACTTTTCCGAAGGAAGGACTAGTGTCGATTGCACAAATATCACACGACACGACACGATTAACATCACCAAGACAAAAAGAAGGCCCTTAATTTGCCCGAGAAGTGATTACAGTTAATACTTTGTTGTTCGACGACATCGCGATTTTTTTCCTTTCATTTTTCTCATTGTCTCCGTAATCTGTCATACATGTGTTCAGATAATACCCATTTTAGCAATAATCCTTGCCAATATATTCAGATATCTAGCCAGTCAAAATAATTTTTCTGCCAAAACATATAACATTACATAAATGACACAACTACACAAATGCCACGAATACAAATGTTCACATATTTATATGTCCCACAAATATACATGTTCAAATAATCTCAAAATGGTAACTGGCACAAGTAAAGAATGAAACAAACACCACAAGTACACAACTACACAATAGTGTCAACCATAAAAAAAAACTTATGTAATACACATATGACAACCCTAGAAATAAATCTACATTACTCTCAAAAGACATCGTCCAGTGTAACATTAATGGCTTCAATCACAACATACTTCAACACATAGAAACAAAATTACAACGATGTACAAAGAATTCAACAAATGCTAAACTCACGTGAATAAAGAATGCAACAAATGACACAAATATACAATAGTCTCAATTATCACAACCTTATGTAATACACATATCACAAACTTACAATACTCTCAAATGACATCGGAGTGGTGTAATGTATTTTTGCACCGTTTGAATCATAACATACTTCAACATATAGCAAAAACTTGCAATGATGTACAACTACCACCAAATGTGAACATTATATTTAGATGCCACTATTTACAAATCAACCCAAATCTCCAAATTCTCCCAAAGTTCCCAATTTCCAAACTCATAAGCACAAATTCCACATTCTCCCCAAATTCACCTTTACCATATCCAACATCATTTAAAACCCAACTCTTCCCAACTTCCCTAATTCGAAAAGCAAAACACAGATTACTAAATCTAGCCACCCAACCGTTTCACTTAGCCAGACTAACGAATCTCCCTGCCCTTTTCAAGTTTCCCAAATCCAGATTCGAAACAGTAATGACGGTTTTCAAGTTTTCTGAATCCAGATTCGAAACAGTACTAATGGAGGTTTTCAATTCCTTTCTACCCTATTTGGACCTTCAATTTCATCATCAACTTTTCATCAATGCTGAATTCTCAACTAAATCTCAAACCGCCCAACACCAATAAGGTTAGGGTTTGTATATCATTT
Source organism: Persicaria tinctoria (assembly GCA_037127255.1). Taxonomy (NCBI): domain Eukaryota; kingdom Viridiplantae; phylum Streptophyta; class Magnoliopsida; order Caryophyllales; family Polygonaceae; genus Persicaria; species Persicaria tinctoria. The sequence goes on along the minus strand of JBANSL010000004.1, from coordinate 20,086,094 downwards.
CACCTCATTCTCCCCAAGGTCCCCAATTCCACATTCAAGACATTCAACCCTCGAAAAGTTTTTCAAGAGAAGAGAGAGATGATGAGAACTTACTTTTCGCATGGGATTCTTTTTCTTCGAATGTTATCGAACCAGAGAATCCCTTCGCACTCGTCGTCCTCCCTTTTCGACTTGCCTAATCCCTTCCTCCCTCCCTCCTTCTCTCTTCCTCTCGTGCGGTTCCAGTCGTACCCTCAATTGCTTCTTCAATGGTGTTCTCTCTCTCCTCTCTTGAAGGGCCTTCAATGGTAGTCGACTTCCTTCTCTCTAACCTTCAATTGCTTCTTCAACGGTGTTCTCTCTCTCCTCTCTTGAACGTTCTTCAATGGTGTTCTCTCTCTCATCTCTTGAATTTCCAATTGAAATAAAAGGAATGCTTTTTACCCTTGATTTGATGGCTCCCTCCTCTCTAACCCGGCTACCACAGGTTTTGGTCACCGGTTGTTTTTGCAAATTTGTGGGTCATTTTGACAGTTTTGCAATTTTAGGCGGGGGGGGGGGGGGGGTTAGTTTTGCTAACATCTCAATATTTTGGTATATAGACTACCATTTTCTCAAAAATAAATTTATTTTTGAACTTAATTTAATTTTATCTACCATCCACTTTATATATGTTTATTAAAAAAAAAATCGAAGTAAAGTTGGGTCTACATCGTATCTTGATCTCAATTTACGATTTACACTTACTAGCCAGTAACTAATGTTGTCTAGCCAGTAACTGTTGTTGCCTAGCCACTGACTACGATCCCTTAGTCAATATAAGACTAACCCCTATTCAACCCTCAAATGTTCAACCCTCCGTTTCACCTTGGTATCTGACGAGGCAAAGAGCTGTCGTGGCCGGACTGAACCACCTCCATCCATCTCTACCACCCTTCCTCCACAAATCTCCCTCCATCTCCACAAATCCGACCGACCTCCACACATTTCCATTTCCCCTTTCACAAAATTAAAAAAAAAAAAACAGAGAAGAGGAAGAGCCACCACGACCGTCGCCCTCCACCCCGTCGTTGTCAGCCTTAGGCCTCCACTTCCCCTTCTACCTTCTCCTCTTCAGCTGTTGTGAACTCTCTCTCCCTCCTTTGCTCTGCCTTAAATCCCGCCCAAACCACCTCCAAAATTTCAAACTCCCTCCAAATAAATGTTACTTGTTATTTTTACAAATAAATGTTACTTTTTGACATTTAACAAATTTTTTATAGGGGATTGACATTTTTGTAAAGGGTTAACTTTTTTGGTATATTGAGTACAAATTTCTCTTCTTAAAAATCATGTCAAAAAGGCAAACTACCTATATTTTGAAACGAAGAGAGTATTAGTTATGAAAAGTGTTTCAATAGAGTTATAGAGAAATCTCAATCACTAAATCTAAAACTATCTTAATTAAGGGATCTATAAGTTTTGGCAAAAGTCTCAAACCCAACCCAGTTCACGACTCCCTATTCTCACAAAAACAATCATTCAAGAATAGTGTTCACTTCAGGCCAGCATCACATGAACCGTTCACTCACACGAAAATGGTATATGGATAGTAGTCTAATATGACTCTCTAAAACTCCGCCATGTACTTACCTTTGTGCAAGGGCACATTGTACATGTAACAGACACATTTACTCCGCTCAACATAAAATGGAACACAACTGACTTTGTTCAAATACTAGATTACACATAACTTGCTACTCCATTCATGTATAACAAAAACTTTGGAGAGATGCAAAAAGAAGGTAAGGTAAGCCAAGATGCGCGATGCCAAGACAAAGAGATCATCAAGTTACCAGCTCTTGTTTCGATAAACAGAATCAACAATATGCTACATTATACAGTGTACCTGAGTGTAAACCGCTACGCAGAGACATTTAGACTAAAACATCTCCCTTTCATACCAAAAACAGACCCTTCACGTGGCTTATGTGCCAAACTTCTCCTGGACTTGTTTCCAGCCACATAGACATTTATAACTGCTCTGTCAAGGTCACCAGCATTGAAGAACCAATGAACAGCCAAGTATAAAGTAGTCGCGTTGTTGCATAGATCAACAAGTCTACTTTTGATGTAATATCGCATTGAATCATGACTTTACAATATATATGCGTAGAACAAGTAAGCATGAATGTAACCCTCTAAAACTCCACCAGCGCCCAAATGTTTGGACATATGGAAAAGCCAAGATAAGCATATACTTGATTCCAACGTGAAGGGTAAAACAAAGCCATTCTTATTGAGATGATCCTCTAACCATTACACAAAGTGAACTTACCAATGGAGGCATACATAAACAATGCCCCTTTTAGATGTTATTTGAGCCTCTCCTGCTTATCCCTTGCAAGATGACTGTCCTTCCCCGCCCTATATCGCGGCTATACAAGGTAGAACGTTCCTCTAGCTCAGCAATTGCCGTTGTAAGACCACCTAGTTTGTTCGTCATATCGCCAATCACCACCTTCAGCGTGGAATCATCCCTAATTGAGAATTCAGCACTTACAAGCAATGCCTGAATCTGAATCTCCAACTTCCTTGCTAACAAGCCGATATCATCCAACTCCGCCAATGTCAGCAAACTTGTCAAGCGCATTGTATCAACCACCTCATATTGTGCCTTAAAATCCTTTTCATACTTCTTCCACAAGGAATTCAACCATTTCCCCATACCCCCCATTGGAGCAGACATTGCAGCAGCAAGAGCGGTCACCAAAGGCGGGGCTGCAATAGCTGCAGCAACCACTGAGAAAACGATCACCCCTACGAAACATGCTGCAAAGATCACAAGGGAAATCCTCTTATAAATCTTCACTGATTTCATCTTATTACTGAGCTTCTGCTGCTTAGCTTTAAGCTTATTAAGCATCTGCAGCTGCAGAATCTGGAGGGATTTAAGCGATGCGAAAAATTCCCCACTAAAAGGATTTCCTTCCTCCTTTAGATTCCTCAGTTCTCGCAAAGTCTTCGCAAACCTGACGCTATTACCACCATCAGCCCCACCAACACCCTTCGATTCCTCCTCAAAGTGGCCTAATGCCAACTTGACGAGCAGCTCCCTGTGCTGAGCGGCTCTCAGGCAACCATTAAGGGAGTTGAAGAAAGCCAAAACCTGATCGCTGTAATCGAAATACTGCTGGACCAAATCGAACAGCTCTGGAGATTTCCAAGCATCTCTGTTGGAGTTCAACACGAATCTAACCACTTCGTGGTTCACATCAGCGAGGCATCCAGTAACAGCTCTGAGGGATTCAAGAGACAGAGAGCCTACCTGTTGGGCATCGGCGACAGTTGTGACCAGGTGCGTGGTCTGCTGGCGGAGGGCGGAGTCGAAATCTCGGAGCTGCGCGTCTGACTCACACGCTGAGAGGTAGGAGCTGAAATCGCTGGCGGAGACAGACGTGGTGAGGCCGGCGGCGCGCGGCGGCGCAGGAACTACATCCAAGCTTGGGTCTTTGCTGCAGGAGGCCCCCATCTGGGCTAGAATTTAGGGGATGGAAGGGGAACCAGATCAAGCAAGCAGATTAAAAATCGAGGAGGATTGAGTTGTTCAAAGCAAGAATTGGAGGAAATGTCGGAGGATCAGATGAAGTAAAACGAAGAATGAATTAGGATTGGAGCTGCTTTGGCAACTGGGGAATGGATTTGAGCAAGGAAAGGCCGGAAAGGGAGATCCACAAAAATGACGGTCAAAGGGAGAGGTTAGTGGAAGAAGAAGATGAAAGCTTAACCGAGTACCGACGGGCCACCGAGTGAAGAAAATTCAACAAATCAACTCTCTATATTTTCCCATTTTTTTCTTATACTGTTTTTTTTTTTTTTTTTTTTTTTTTTTGGGGATCCGGTAAGAATTCATACCTAACCTATCCCATGAGGTATTGAGACATGTATTAGAGGGAATGTTAGTAAATGACACTTGAGCTGAAAAACTTTGCGCTTATAATCCATTATTCATTTCAATTTGCAAGGGTTAACCCTCTCCCTCACACAAATTGCACCCAGTTGGTAATTTTTTTACCTTAAGTAACCGGTCTCCTTTCCTTACCTCTCTCCTGCCCATCGATGGCAGAAAAATCAGAGAGAGAGAGACGGAGGCGGCAAATAAGGGTGAAGGCGAAGGTGGCAGATGAGCAGCCCCACTTGCAGAGCTTGGAAGAAGGCGGCGGAGAGGACGCAGATGAGGGTGATCAGGAGAGGGGAGACGGAGGAGGCAGACGAGGGATCGAAAGGCGGCGGGAGGAAGTCCGGCCTCATCCCCGTCCATGCCTATGATGTAAGCCCCCGTTTTTCCCCTTTTTTGTTTTAAAATCAACTTCACACATCCTTCATGTTGAAGTAGATGTAAGGATTCGATGCTTGAATTTGGTATGAAATTTGGGGGTTCTCTTGTTATTGTTCGAATTGGTCTCAGTTTGGGACCTCAATTGCCCCAATTTGTCTCAATTATAACGATGATATGCCGTATGATTTCCCTCACCATTCGCATATCGATTGCAAGAACCCAGAAAAGGAGTTTCAGATACATTGCTCAGAGGAGTAATGTTGTACTAGAGAGCTAATTGGTTATCAAATTAGGTTGGGAGACATTTGAGTTGCTTGTACCTGTGACATTTACATGTGGATTCAATCCGTAGCCTAGTTTTTAACCCCTACCAACTGTTTGTTGAAAGTCCTAAATGAACTCTGCTCTCTTTTTGTTTTTGATACTTAGCTGGCATCTCAATTTTCATCCTTGTGAAATCAATGTTTTTTAGCTTACTGATATGAGAGTTTCCTCTTGTGCAATTTAGGAACACGTAGAGAGATAGAAAGCGAGGATGAAGCAGGTTATAGGCGTGGTGGTGTCGAATAAGATGCAGAAATCGGTGGTGGTTTTAGCTGATTGTCTCTTCCACAACAAGATTTATAATCGCTATGTCAAAAGAACCAGCAAGTTCATGGCTCATGACGAGAATAACGATTGCAACATTGGTGATCGGGTAAGCTCCAACTATCTAGCTCTCTGATCAAGATGACCAATTGACCATTTGTCTTTACTCTCATTGTCATATCCGATTCTTTGAGTAACAATGTAGTTTCTGAGTTACATTACAAGGAATCACGATTAGCATTTACCCAAGCATTTCAAGCTGTTTATGAGTTATAATTTCAGCCTGTAGAACAAAGTGATTGCAATGGAAATTAGGATATCTAAGAAGATTTTATTCACGGCACTTCAGATCTTGTTTGTCATGAGCTTCTTTCCCCTTGAAGCTTGTGGTAGCTCGCACATATGGTACTGTGTATATCTCAAGTCATGAATATCCTCTTGTTTTTAGACCCACACAAAATAAAACATCTTGGCAAGTAGTACAGTTTTGTTGCATGATCTGCAAGTTTTTTTCCTTCAAAAAGGTTATGGTTTGTAATTTTCGACTTCTTAAACTGTGCATTATGCATCCTGAAAGTTGGAGATCTGTTATCTTGAAGTTTATCATCTGATGAATTCCTTTTGATTTTCATTGCATAATTGAATTCATATGAAATGCTTTTTACAATGGTAATAAGACTATTTGTGGGAAGCTATTTGTCATGCCATGCCAATTTTGAAGTTTTTCTCTGATATGCCTTTGAGCAAAACACTGATTGTGCCTCGAAATGATCTTGAAATTGACAGGGGAGCACAAACCTCGAATCCATTCAAATCATCAAGAAGTCTGGTGGCTCGTTGAGGGATTCGTTTCTAGATGAAGGGTGAGTCTTTTGATTCTAGACCAGTGGATGCTTGCATGTCAGATTGACATGTCATTTCCTGACCCTTTTCTGCCTTTAAACCCTCACTTGAAATATGAAATGTTCCAAGTTTGGATTATGTATAAAATTGTTTCTGCAGCTCTTTTTGCAAGAGTATTTTCCAAGTTAAATGTTGTTTTACCTTTTTACTTTCAAGTGCATAGAAGCTAGCAAAGGTGCCTAGGGTCGAATAATAATTATGGCTTTTCATTTCTACTAGTTGTCAAGTCTATTTAGTTCTCTCATTATTGAAGAAAAAAACACAATAGGTCAGCAGAATATAAATGCAGCCTGCTTACATGAGTACCTTAGCTACTAATCTGATGCTTCTGTAGTTCTGTGTATCTAAGAATATAAACTTTTATGATCAAGTTCTTTGAAAAACCATGCTTCCTGTGCTATTTTCTTTCAACTCTGTCAAAATTTAAAATCTTGTGTTGTCCTATGTTGGGTGGTTACATGCTTCTTCAACAGGTGTGATGTTACTGAAAAACTTGTTCACCAAGTTTATCTGTCTGATTGTTATGTCATTATAGATTTATCTTGGACAAGAAGATCGGTATTGGGCAACCAAAGCGCATTGAGAATGCGAAGATTTTGGTGGCAAACACAACTATGGACATGGATAAAGTAAAAATCTATGGTGCACGTGTTCGTGTTGATTCAATGGCTAAGGTTGCAGAGATTGAAATAGCTGAAAAGGATAAGATGAGGGAGAAAGTAAATAAGATCATAGGCCATGTCATCAATTGTTTTATTAACAAACAACTGATATACAATTTCCCAGAAGAACTATTTGCGGATGCTGGAATTCTTGCAATTGAGCATGTTGTGATTTTGTAATCTATTTTGGTTGAATATTTTGCATTTTTCGTATTGAACAGATTGTGTTGTGATTTTGCAATCTATTGCGGTTGGATAATTGTTTTTTGTTATCTACACAAATGGCCTATTTTCTTGTATTACGAATCGATTTTTCAAGACTAAGTCGGGGTTACGAATCGATTTTTTTACAATAGAACCAAGGAAGATGATAGAAACACTCATACTTCTTTAAATAGCAACGAAATCAATTTTAGCACCTCAAATTCATAATGTGATAAGAGGGTAAGATGAGAAGGGATGTGAGTACCTTTCTTGGATAGATAAGACGAAGGCCTATAGGATCGTTCCTAGATAGGGTCCATAAAAGAATTTGGTTTTGTATTTAACCTGTCATGTTAAAGGGTATAACCTTTCATGTTAATTGCATTACTTGTCATGTTATTTTCTTTCATTAAGGAGAAGAGGATCGATTTGCATAACCTATCATGTTAAATAGTATAACTTGTCATGTTAATAACATTACCTGTCATGTTATTTTCTTTCATTAAGGCAAGCTTTTCACAAATGACTGACAATAGTTTGAGGCTTCAGCTGATCTATGATCATACGCTGATCTCGTGGCGGAGCATCAGATATGGGCGGCAGTGGATCCATACGCCAACAACGAAACTGGAGGAGGTCGTGTCTTGGCAGGTCGTGGACACGGTGTCGGCGTTAGACGGGATGGTGGATAACATGAATAAGAGCAAGGAGCACGGGTTTCTCGGCTTCAGGAACACCAAGAACTCTTTCATTTCTTGGATAGATAAGACGAAGGCCTATAGGATCGTTCCTGGATAGGGTCCATAAAAGAATTTGGTTTTGTATTTAATCAGTTGGGTGGTTGATTTGTAATCTTCTTCTTTTTCCTCCTCGTTGTGTTTTGGGGATTTCTTGTTGTGGATCATCACTTCGCATTTAGGTGTGGCACCTGCCATTTCAGCTCTCTTACATAATAAAGACAGAATTTTGGCAGTTTATATAATTCTCTATGGGATTAAACATAATTTATGTTCTGGTGATCTGATTAGTACAATATAATCATTGTCTTTTCTTTGTTACCTAAATTTTAGTTGGTTTTATCCTTAATTGATTGCATTACTGTCATGTCAAGTGACGTAGGTGACGTGTCAAACCTATTATTTGCCATGTTAAAAACACATCTTATGATGAATTCAACACACATGGAAGATGAATTCCAGGTTAAAAACCCTCTTGAAATAAGACTTGGTTATAGAAGGAATGTCTCTCTTTTACCGAATAAGCTTATAGATGGCAGATCAGCAAATAACCTGTCATGTTAAAGGGTATTATATGTCATGTTAATAGCATTATCTGTCATGTTGTTTTCTTTCATTAAGGAGAAGAGGATCGATTCGCATTACCTGTCATGTTAAAGGTTATAACCTTTCATGTTAAAGGTTATAACCTTTCATGTTAGAGAGTATAACATATCATATTAATAGCATTACCTGTCATGTTATTTTCTTTCATTAATAGCATCACAGTGTTAGCCTATAATTACCTCTAATGCTAAAGTTCATCCCAACATGACTTTCAATACATTAGGCATGTCAATTCAAAAGGAATTCAAGACATTAGGCATGTCAATTAGAAAGGTTCGGATCAACATATAATTACCCGTCACCCATATTGAATTTAAATGTCACCCATACCAGATTTACATGACACATAATGTATTTTACTTGACACGTTATTTTTTTTACATGACACGTGAATTATTTACTTAACATGTGAATTGTGTACTTGACAGGTGAATTGTTTTACATGACAAGTAAGTTTTTTTTACATGACATGTGTGAGATTTACCCACTTCCATTAGATATCAATATTTTTTTTTGCAAGATTTTTTTTTCAATCATAGATCTCGTTCTTTATTGATGTAAGGCAAGCTTTTCACAATCGATGTTTTTTTTTTAAAAAAAAAGGACTATCATTTTAGACAACTCAATTATTTTGTTAAATGATATCGGTCTTTATTTTGTTAAAAGATATCTTTGTACCGTTCTGTCAATTGAAAGTGTCACTGGCAAGCAGCGGCAAGGGGCATGAAGATTCACAAAAATATTTGTGGCTATTTAGTTGCACAAGAACATGTCTTTTTAAGAACATCTTAGCTTGTTCCAATAAGAACTTGGAGATTTTGATCAAGTTAGAAGGGAGAAAGAAGAATTTGAGCTTTCATTACGATAGCCCGGAAGAGAGGAAAAACCTAAAACATGTCCAGTAGACAACCAAATGGTGTCTAGTAGGAAATCACATGGTGGACAGTTAATTTTTATTATTGACATTGTCACCCTTTACAACAGATCGTCATGTTAATATTAACTGGTATCATGTACAAACACTGAGGTTGTCAGGTCGAAAAGCATATGAAATTTAATATGTATATGATAAAAAAAAAATTCATACATGTGACATGTTAGAAGACGTAACTGTCATGTGCAATTTGACTCCTGTCATGAAGCTATTTAAAAAAAAGTCATACATTTCTTGCCTAATTTCCATAAAGAAACAAATAGATATATTGTGTATATGTATGTGGTTTAACTCTCATGAAGAAACTTGATATACATATTAAACACACATTACAGATTTATAAATAAGTCAACAAGAGGTAGATATGGTTGCCTATACCCCCATCTTTTTCTTTTTTTTTCCCCTATGACAGTACAAGAGGTAGGCAAATGATGAACGGTTTTTAGTCACGTAAACCGTATCAAAATAAAACTCAAACCTACAAACTAGTATAGCAAGAGGTCGATCCCACAGAGAATCAAGTATTTCTCAGCAAAGTGTATTTACCAATTAGTAGAAAGGGGGGTTTTGGTTGATTGAAATAAAAAAAGAAGACAAAATAAACTATAAACAGATTGATGCAAAACAATTTAGAGAAGATCGCTCTACCTACAACTATCCACTTTATTTGGTTGAATTGATATTGTAACTTCCTCTTGTCCTTTTAGTCTTCCTATGAATGCCCTTGTCCCAACCTAATATAGCTACTAGTCCAACCAGTCCTAGAAACCCTTATCAATCAAATAGTCCCTAAAGAAGGATTTAACCCAATTGATAGCTTTAAGTTCAGAGATTAACCAAGGTATTTGCAGTCCTTAAAGAGGGATTTAACAACACATCCAACTTCCTACTCATTCAATTAGTTCAACCAGCCCTAAAGGAACAAGTTTGTCACTTAGGTTAAGGTTCACAACCAGGAATCTACAAAACCTTAGCAATTGAATTGATTCTAACTAGTTGCGCGGGCTAGATAGAATAAAACAATCAAACATGCAAGCACAAAGAAGTTGAAACATTCAATATAGGAAATAAGGAACAAGATTCAGAAACTCACAATCAATCCAAATAAAGCTTCAAATTGCAAGTAGAACGAAGAGAGTTTAGCCGCCCATGGAGAACATCGCTCTCTCTCATTGTCTGATAGATCCTGGAATAGAATAGAAGTTCTTGAAAAATAACTAAAATTGGCCTTATAAAAGATCCAAGTCGGCCACAAAACAACTAAGAATAAAAACTAGGGTTTCATTAAACGAAACGCAGCGTATACGCACTGACGACCAATGCTGCGGCCGCGGAATGGATGCTACGGCGGCAGCATCAACAGCTCTCCCATATCCCGCTGCAGCGGCGCCCGCTGCATATTGTCTTTCATGGAAAATCTGTTTTGAATTTGCTCTTCTTGTCAACAGGAAAATTGTAGCTCTTTGAAAGAGCTTTCCAACGCATGATCATAATAGTCAATCGGACAACCGAGGCCTCCATAAAGTGCAAAACAAGTTCAGCATGTCTGGCGACAACTTCTGCAGACTTGTTCTTCGTTTAGGTCCGCTTCTTCTTCTCAGGACCTCTTTAGATCTTCATTTAAGCTTCTTCGATCAACTGGACTTCCTCATCTTAATGCATCATCAACCCATTTCTCCTTTTCGGATCCACAGTTACCTGAAATAATCAATAAAAACATGTAGATTCCGACTCCACCTACATAGAGAGCAAATATGCAAATTGTACTTAATCCCTGCATGAAATGCATCTTAACTAAACTAAATGCAACATATTATGCCTACCTAAATGCATGCTATCAGCAAATCAGTTCACTACTAAGGCACATATAATATGACAGCTCCTTCAGCCTACATACATATACATCAGTCGATCTTGCACCCTGCACAAATCAGTTCACTACCAAGCATCCATTCTTCACAATTATTCTCATCCACTCTTTGTGCCCTTATGTTCCTTCCTTTCCAGTTTCTTTTTCTCTTCAAGGGGAAGTGAGAAGAAGTTTTTTCTTTGACAAAAGAGTTTCTCAAACAAATCTTCATCAATTCCATGATTGATCACATAGAAGAACCCAGTTTCAGTACATGTCTGACAGTGAAATTTCAATCATATCAACAAAGTTACCACTTAGATTTTAAACTTGCTGAAATTGAATCAGCGTTAACTAGAAGTCTAGAAATGCACAGTGGAGATAACTCCAATAAACATTAGGAAATCTTATGCAGTTGCTCAGCTAACTGAGTGCATTAAAGACACTCACTGAGTCTATAATACCATGACCGGAATTAATTTTATGCAGTTGCTCAGCTTAATACCATGATCAGAAACAAAAGCTCAATGAGTGATGAAATCAAGCCCCTCATCCTCGGGTTCAGAAAAATGAAAGTATGCACTCTAGTAAATTATGAAAGTATGCACTCTAGTAAATTATGATCCTACTTTTAATTGGCATCCAAAGAGATCAAGCCCCTCATGCTCGGGTTCCTTGTAGTGCGCTGATCCCTTATGCTCGGGTTCCACTGCCAGATCATATGAGGGCCACCCGTGACGACTCCTTGCAGTCGCCGATCCCTGGAACTGCATTCCATGAGGGTGGGGTTGCTAGTACATGTAGCTGCTTTGAAAGCTTAAGATAAAGAATAATAAGTAAACTATTAATTAGTACCTCCATCGAACAACACACATCTTTGTACAAATGGCTCATTTTCTCCAACCCGTTAAACAAATCAGAAATCCATCAGTTGTTTGTCAAGAGAACATCACACATATGGATCAACCACTTTAGCTTACAAAAACAACTTCAAAATTTTTCATAACTCAGAAAGAGTTCCAAATGAAGGCATCAAACAAAAACACAAGTCATAGGCTTTGCAATTTTTTCAAGGCATTTATTCACACTACTAGAATACTGCAATTAGACATCATGTGATTTAAGTCTGTCACAAAATCAGCCGATGTTAAATTAAACTATTACATCAAATAATAAATTTTTGATGTGAAAAAAAATTAAAACAACAGTTGAATTTTTTGACAGATGTTAAAGAGTTAATTTTAAAAAAATGAAAACGCGCGGCCGATGAAATTTTCTCTGTGTTTGAATTTTTTTAAACACCCGCCCATACTTAATGAAAAAGAGGCCGGAGCCATTCTCAGACTTGTTTGAACAAACTGACCAAACCTCATTTCTCTCAACTCTCTCTGTCTCACACAAACACAAACACAGCCCCCATCCATTCTCAGTCCCTATCATCGTCTCCTTCTCTATGCTCCAAATCGGACCCCTTCCTCCAAATCCGGCCTCCTTCTCTTTTCTCTGGCCTCTTTCTCCCATCACTGGCTTCTTTTTCCTATCATCATCTCCTTCTCTCTTCTCTCTCTTGCTCTGGTCGGCGACTACGAAGATGGCGGCCCTCTCTCCCGAAACCCTAATTAACCGGTAAGTCCTCCCTTACCCTTTATAGATCTCTCCCTCTATCTCTCTATGGCTCTCATTTGTGACTTCTCTCTCGACTGCTAGCGATGGCCTAACCACGACAACGACTGTCTCCCTCGTTGCTTAGCCCTCTTGCTCCCTCCGCCGCTTGTAACCTTCTCTTGTAAGCACTCACGTCCTCCATCTCTTTTCGATTTTTCCTTGAGTTTTAAGACCTCGAATGCTCCTCTCAAATTCAAATCTAGGGTTTTTGTGGTTTAGTTTGATTCTCTAATTTTCAGATCTAGGGTTTAATTTCATTCTCTAATCTAGGGTTATTGAAACAGTTGAGTCTGTAATCTGTCCCTACTTCTCTAAATGTTGTTGTTGTCATCTTTTGGACCTGTTTTGCCTTGTAATATCGTATCTGATGCTATATGTTTTCTGATCTAAGGTATGGCATGCTCCTATTCCTATTTTTGAGTGCAAGCAAACATTTGTTTTGACAACTATCTACTACATTGCGGGTGTTCAAATTTACTATTAGGGTTCGGATTGGGAATTGGGGGTTCTAAAACTTCAACATATCTTTTTCCTTTCCAACTTCCAAGAGCTAGAAGATTTTTTAGTTGATAATTTCAGTTGATAACTTGAGGGGTCATTTTTCTTGATTTCTATCTATCCATTGAAACTGTACACAAATAAATTAATGTCCATTGCATTCTATTGGTTGATAGGGAGGGTGTTATTTTGATTTCTACTAGCTTTGTCTCTTCTCTCCTATGTTTCTGGTCTAATTTGTTAATGCAATTGATATGTTAATAGAATTTGAATTTTGTTTTGTTTTACCTAATCTATGCAGCGAAAAGGATGCACTATAGGTACCGAAGGCCTGTCACTGGCATCTGGAAACGACATTTGATGTATTTTACTGTCAGCCACAAGATAAAACACATACTGACTCTAGGCATTTGGAGGATCTTTATAACCGATATAAAGGCAGGTTTTAACTTTACTTATCTGTACATATTACTGATTTTTAATTTTAGATGTTTAACAAAGTGCATCTTGATGTTTATGCATATTATGAAGTATGAATTTATACCACATAAAAGTTATCTCCCTCCAAATATCAGTTTTGGTCAATGATTATCACACAACATACATCCATATTATCAGGTCTTCAAATTAAGGATGGTTAGCTTTAGCTTGGCTTAGTTTTACTCGTAGTTCTCAGCAATTTTTGTGGTTTTCATCCTCAATTTATGGAATAAATGAATGATAAGCCGTTCTTTGTTAATTGGTTTTTTAAAATGATTTTTTCAAGGGTAAATTGCAACTAATATCCCAACCTTTAGGGTAAATTTTCACAAAATATCTTAACTTATATTATTAGTTGCACTTAACACCCTGGATGAGATTCTTAAATTTAAAAAATTACCCACATCATACAAAAATTACAAAAATCGCCCATATTCATAAAATGTTTTCAATAAACTCCTAATAAATTTTAAAATTTGAAATTACAAAAATCTCTTACAATTTAAGCCAACCCAACCCACCATCCAAAAATAATTATAACAGGTATATAAAATCTACTCCTTCAAAATATAATATAATTACTTTAGCATCTACTCATGTAAAATTTTAATATAATAAAAAAAAATAATTAATTATTTATCTAAAAAACAAACATTATAATTAAAATCTAAATTTATATAAGTCTGTCTCGATACATGCCGATTTGTACATCTATATATTCCATATATATTATTTGATACAATATATACTGTCTTTTTGGTTAATATTATGTTATATATACTAAAACTAATACATAACATCTTATAATGTATCACACATAAATTCCATGGTATTAAAAAAATGATTCTATAAGAAATGTTTAACATAATAGTTTTACAAAAATAAAATAAAGTAGATTTAAAAAATAAATGGTAAAAGATATGATAACCATTTGCAATAAATAATTATATAATAAATATATACTAAAAATAATATGGTAAAAAATAATAATTTTACCATATTATTTTTAATATATCTTTATCATGTAACTCTTTATATATTACAAACGGTTATCATATCTCATAGAATTTATTTATTAAAATCTACATTATTTTATTTTTCTAAAAGTATTATGTTTAAGATAAATAATTAATTATTTTGAGTAATTATATTAAGATATTAAATGAGTAAATGCTAAAATAATTATATTATATTTTTAAAGGAGTAGATTTTATATACTTGTTATAATTATTTTTGGATGGTGGGTTGGGTGAGCTTAAATTGTAAGAGATTTTTTTAATTTCAAAATTTTAAATTTATTAGGAGTTTATTGAAAACATTTTATAAATATGGGTGATTTTTGTAATTTTTGTATGATAAGGGTAATTTTTGTAATTTAAGAATCTCATCTAGGGTGTTAAGTGCAACTAATAGTATAGGTTAGGATATTTTGTAAAATTTTACAAGGTTAGGGTATTGAAAGCAACTATCCCTAAAGGTTGGGATATTAGTTGCAATTTACCCTTTTTTCAACTAGCTCATTCTTTTGAAAGTTGATGCGAGCACGTTGCTCTAGTAGTCCACGATCGTGATAGCGAATGCAATAGTTTTATTGACGTGTTCACGATTTTTGATCAATACATATAAAATTCCAACTTGATTGCCATTATTTGTATCCAACGAATTCCAAAGGAGGGGAATTTAAGGGCTGGTTCTCAGTCTGTCTGAGCTTCTCGGAACCGATTGAAGTTTCAGACATAATGTTCTTTGATCAGAATTTTGTAGGTGGAGGAGAGAATAGGTTTATTTGTTTTTCTTTGATGCTTTTTGATCTTACAAATTGCGTTTAGTTTTCCTTCTCAACTCTTATATATTGATTAGGACTGACTGTTTTTAACATAACTTTTTAGAGCTATTCATACGCATAATCTGTTCCCTTTTCATACAAACTGCTTTCAAGGATAATAAAACAATCCATTTGAGTTCGAATGGTTAACTTGTTATGCTCATTTTTATTTACTTTTCCTCTTTTTTCAATTATAATATTTTGAGTCATTTAATGATTGAAGGAAGAATTCATGCTCATGAGCTTCTATTAAGGAGATTTTGTAATGACATCTGATATCTTGCATTTCCTGTTACTTTAAATCCTTGAATGAAAAAAAAAAACATTTGATGACAAGTTACATTGATGAACATGATCAAACAAGTTTGCAATTTTATCATATGCAACTAATCACATTTTGACACGTCTTTCCAAAATCATTAAATTCTTAGTTCCGGGCTTCTGAAAATACATTAATGGGTGGTGTTCATAATTTGATAGGAGTTAGATGCTCTGGTATGAGATCTTCTGTCCATGTTCCTTTTATTTTTCATATTTGATTCCGACCAAAATATAATACAAAATATTGAATTGATGATTTTGTTCTCTTGGTATTTGATTTTCATATTTTAGAATGATTACTAATTTGCAACAAACACAATACGAGGATTAATCCAATCTCTGTTCTATTTGTCATTAGAATGATTACTACAGTACTTTAATTATTTGCACATGAGCATTTTTTACAAAAATAAAGGTAGAATTATTTCACCAATAATGGGATTTCTTAAGCTATCTCATACACTATATCAGGGAGAAAATAATTGGTTAAAACTTCTTCCATGCCAAATTAAGAAACTGATAGTTCTGTGTATAACTATATCTAAATGACTAAATGACAATTTGGCGATGATGGTAAAAGTTGAAACAAGGAGCTTAGGAACCTCATACTTAAAGAAATAGAGAAAGAGGTTCCTCCACTTTGTGAACTGTGACAATTGATTGGGTTTTACTTGCAACTAATGCAAGTTGAAAGTGCATACAACTAACAAAAAATAGTCCTGAATTGCAGCTAAAGTTGCATGTCTGTGGAGGAGACAAAAAGAATGGACCGGTAGAGTTGGAGGTTTACAACCAAGGCATGACCAGGACAGAGCTTCACAACATGGCAAGAGACTAGATCCTGTTCGTACGGAGATAATTGTTAGTTCGCTCACGGGTATGGAGAGTTGCACCCTGTGATCTGCCACCCTCGCTACAAGACTGAGGTTTGTCGTATGGTCCTTGCAGGTGACCCTAGCTTGCCCTTATGGGCACCGCTTCCACTTACGCCATGCCCTCACCGAGCAGGAGAAGCTTTTCGTTCTACTCAAGCTAGAGTAACTCCATCTATTGCAACTTTAAACCAATTGAGATAATAATAATAAGCTATTGCATCCCATGCCACTTCCAGCCCATGACGAACAGGTTGAAGGCATAAGGACTTTCGAATAAGCTCCTTTGCCTATACAAGGTATGCTATCTTTGTAAAGTACATACAGTTGTCGCCTGAATATTGATCGTTTGGATGATAGCTCAGGTTGGTGCTTGGCAATATCACATTAGGACTATTATCAAGATTTAGATAGAAACATAAATATGCTTATCACTTTTTATGTTCTTACTTTTGTCCAGAATTTATTTATTTACATTTTATTTATATCACATTAGGCAATATCACTCCATTTTAGTCCAAAATTTATTTATTAATATTTTTATGTTCTTAATTTTGTGCTCTGCTAGGTGTCCCTTGACCTGGTAAGGAGTTTATATGCCAGATTTGTTAATAGGGATCATGAAATGGTGAACGAAGAGAAAAACATCCTTGCCCATGCAACAAAGTAGCACACATATTACATAAGTGATCGAGGACCTTGGGCAAGTTGAGTATATTTTGACTAGATAATTTTTTTTTATTAATTACCGTTCAATATGAACATGAAGGAATTTAGCTTGCTCTGTGTAACTTCAATTTTCAAGATCTCAATTTGATTCTTATTCACTTATTTAACATTTTGTGTCTAGGGTTACTTTTGTGTGAGTTGCCGAGTTGCTGCTCTTCGAGAGTCCGAGTTGGAGGTCCCGCGCGCTTGTTTGTCGAGTTCTTTCTTCTCTCTAAATAATTTTAAGTTTGTTATATGCTTCCTTGTATATCTCCATAGGTTAAATCCTTGGTAGAATAAGATTGTTTCTTATCTCTATGCACTATTTTTATCTTTCCATCGTGCCTGAGCTGGAGTAGGGTGCCAAGACTGCATAGTTTTAGTGTTTGCAACTGTCCCATGGACAGTCATCTTAAGGGTTACCAAACTATCCTTTGTACCAATTATTTAGAAGTACTCATCATTTGTAATTGTATCTTTCAAGTTCATATCCTTTGTAAAATATTTGTAAATGTCGATTTCGCGTTTATTTTAATGTATATGTTCATTAAAATGCCCATCATTTATGAAATCTTATTATATGAACAAAGGGTGTTGTGTATCGAATGAAAAAACATCGGATTATAGATGAAAAATGTTGTGTCTAAATAGCAATGAAATCGAACCATTATAGAAAAAACAGATGTTAGTATTATTATAGACATCGTCTAAATAATCAAATCAATGTGTAACATAAATTTTTAAATCACAACGTCAATATAAATTGATATATATTGTTAGTAATAACATCTTTATATAAATCTAAAATGATGTCCATATCATATTAATACATCTGTTATGTACATATTTCATACCATAGATTATTTTAAAACAATAAAAAATCACAAATTATATATATGAAATTAATATACACAAAATCAATATAAAAAAAAAAGATGTCTATTTTGTTTTAATACATTGATTATTGTAAAAATAGTGATGTAAGTAGTATAACGTGAAGAACGCGCTTGTCACGCGCCCCCATTTCCCCTTTGCCCAAATTTCCTGTCCAAACCCTAAGATCGAACCGATCGAATCTGGCTCCCTCTTTCTAATCTCTCGGCTAGATCCAAGTAAATCAACACTCAGATCTACCCCTTACCCTTAATTTGAGCCTTGATGTGGTCTCAATTTGTGTGGCTGGAGCAATCGAGTCGTCTTCCTGCGTCTGGCTCGATCTCGCTCTTGGTTGGATTTCTCGCTATTATTGGTCATATGATACCACAAGTCTTGCTTGTTAGTGTTAAAGATGAGTCCTCCCTATGGATGTGGAGCTTTCTTGCCCGATATCTTAGTGAGATTAGGGCTGGTTGGAATGCCTTTCTTCCTGTTTCGAAAAACTTCAGGAAGCGTCGGAGAAAGGCTTTTTTTTGGAGACGGAAGGGGTGTTCTTCACTTGCTCTGTTGGGTCGTTCCTGCAGCGACGGGGTTTCTGTTCGTTGTTGGCCTCTTGGATTGAAGGTTTCAAATCTGAATCATAAAAGCAGGTACTCAAAAAGTCTCCATTGTAAACTCTTTTTCATCCTTAAAAACGTTCTCCCTCTCATAAAACTCTGTGTGGGAGTTATATGCCAAAATCTTCATGATTTATCTATGTGGCCTACAATTTTCATGTTTTACATATTCTCTTGCTTGAGTTTATCAAGTTGTACTACAATCTTTATGAAATCTCATGGGCTTACTGTTGGTGTAACTAAATTGCTGCATGTTGCACAGAAAATCACCTTCTTCTGGTGCTTGGAAAACCCGGTGGTAGAGGTGTATGCCTCTTCACCCCCTACCCCCCGAAAGGGCCTTAAAAAAACTGCGTTAGAGGTTTATTCCTCTTCGCTTTCTACCCCCCGAAAGGGTCTTGAAAAAACGGCGTTAGAGGTGTATTCCTCTTTGCTTTCTACCCCCGAAAGGGCTTTGAACAAATTGTGATCTATAGGACTTTAATTGTCCCTTTACCCAGCTATGATGAAGAAGTGCTCTCTAGAAAAATTAGGGCTTTAATGGGTTGCCTTATGTGGTATTTCTTCTTGACTAGAACAATTTTGATTCCGAATTATATCCCTTATGATGCTTATCTGGGTTCAGTGTTGTTTAGATTCTTGATTATCAATTTTTGCGATACCGGGGTTGATGGAAAAAGGTCTGAAATTGATGTTGATCTGATTAGCTTTGCTAAACTATGTGGTAAAACTTTCTATGGGGAATTAAATTGTTGTGCTCAATCTTGTTTAGCTGATTTGGCTATTGGGTCTATTGGTGCTCCCCATGTTTCTTTTGCTAAGTTATTTGGGTTTGAGCAGCTAGGTGTATATGACCTCCTTCCTTTCTCTCTCGGGTATTGCTTTAAGTGTATCTCGAATTCATTGATAGCTAAAACATCCTTGTGCTGCTATACTCTGCTAAAAAAATTCATTGGTAAAACGTTGTGGAGGAAACTCACTTGGAAGAATGGCCCGATTGCCTTGTTTTTTACCAGGGTGTATAATTATACTTTCTTTGTCTACACTCTTTGGAAGGGCTGGTGTAAGTGTGATTGTTCCAGACTGGTTTTCCTTAGTCTGGATCCCTTAGGGGTTAGTTCGGTTGCTAACATGGGTTTCTCTTGTCCAATATATTTCCTGCGCCGAGGGATGTCTACATGCTTCCTCTGGTTCTCTGGCAAAACCTGTTGTTCATGTCTATCTTTGAATTATTTGCTTAAGGGTAATGGTTATGGTAGCCCTGGTTGCTGCTGCTGTGGTGTGTATGTATTTTTTATCCAAATTTGCATGGGGCAAGAGCTGTTCTTTTGCAACCTTGATGTATGTACTTGGTGGCCTGTAAATATGATCTGTCAAAATTGGTCAACTATAAAACACCAGAAGTTGCCTTTAAACACTTCATGCAGGTTGTGCTGGTGTTTTTGGCAGCAAATTATATGGTATAAAATCAAACCATCTGATTATCTTATTTCTTGGAGAATATCGCCCGTCTTCAAATGAAACTCATTTATTTGCTTGAAAATCCAATGCATCTTGAATACACAACGGATTTCCTCTCATATAAATAAATATGAATTAGCTGGATTTAGTCGATCGCTATCAAAGACAAACCAAATCCCATTTGTCTTAATTGATAAAAATATGAAGGTTAAAAATTACTGTATGAAGCCTAATTATAGTGTAAAGGTTGTCGTTGGACTTGGCATCTCGACTGCCCTTCTCCACTCCTTTGGTTGCGACTCCCTTGTTTTTTCTGGGGAGTTGTGGTCATCTCGTTTGAATGAAAATGCCATTTTGAGGAGTGCTCTGGGTCACCAATTTTTGTCTACTAAATTTCTTTTATCAATTCTTAATCTAGAAATTTTCTACTCTTTGCCTAAGTTAATGAATCAACTTGTAATTTCAAATACGAGTTTGACTCCGGCTTCTTCGTCAATCTCGGTTCTGTGCAGAGATGTCTATTTGGTAGCTACAGTTATGAAGTCTCATTTCATTAAGTTCCCTTGTTTAACTAGTTATATGAAGTATCTACGGACTTTTGATGGTCAACTACCTTTACACCCCTATAAGAGCATTTGGATGAGCCTATGTGCAACACACCTTGCTCCTCCTTCCCATCTAATTTTCTATTGCTATTTTCAAGTGCTTACTCTCCATCTCTTTGTTTGTGACACAGCCATGGCATCCTCTTCAAAGGATAAAAGAAAAAAACCCATGGGGAATGTTTCTTTCGTTCCCCACCCAAACACATCCCGAAAGGGCAAAAATCAGGTCCAGTTGGGTAACTTCATCCCCACGGCGGAAAATTCAAAGCAGGCAAATGTTGAGGAAAAAAGGCGGAAGAAGAAGAGGAGTGAATCAACAAGTCAAATAGCAGGTAAAACCATAATAACTTTGTTAACTTCAATTAAGATTAACTACAAGTTTGGTATGCTTTATACCCCCTTCTCTAGCTACGGGTTTCTAGCCACCAAAACAAGTGTGAATCAACAAGTCAAATGGAAGGTTAAAACCCCCTCTCTCGCACCTCTTCTAATTGCTACTATAACAAATTATCTTAAAAACCCCATTATAATGGAAATCCATAATCATTTACTTACATACTTCCAATGGGTTAAATTGGCATTATGGGCAATTTATTGTATTGATGTTTGTCAACCATCCCACAATTACAGATCTAATAGCTTCAATAAACACTTAATTAATATTACTCAAAACCACTTAGGATTAACTTTCTTGCTCCATCATATTATAACAAACAATAATAAACAAAACCCCATTAGACTTCCGCTTATTGCTTACTTTGCAAAATCTCTTCAATGGAGCAACACAGTCCCATTTTGGAATGATACCCATACCCCGAATATAGTAATAGTGGAAAAATTCAACACCTTTAAAAATGTTCGTAGGATTCTTACACAAAAATCCTATTTTCAAAAGCCAAGGAAAATCACAGAAAGGGTAGTGAGTTGGTATGGGAGAGATCACCTTTTGCTCGACCATACAAAAACGATGTGGTCATGATTATACGATATTGGAATTGCAGGGGAATTGGAAAAACAATCTTCTGGTCTAATATTAAGGGGTGACGTACTTTAGATCATATACAAATGCTTATTCTGGCAGAAACAAAGACTGAAACAGAACCAAAAGAATCTCTATGGAAAAATGCAGGATTTACAAATATTTGTTGGTCACCGGCCTCTGGTCGTTCCGGGGGTATTGTTTTATTATGGAATGAAAACTCGTTCATAGATGAAACAATCTCGGTGGTTATTCACCTCCCGAGAATCATAGGAGTAAAATATGAAAATATAAAGGAGAGTTTTGAATGTCTTATGCTTTTTGTTTACGCACCCCCCAACCCTGCAGAAAAAGAGGACTTTTGGAGAAACTTATATAGTCTAATTGCCCAAAGTAACCTCCCCTGCTTAGTGATGGGTGACTTAAATGAAATAAGCCAACCATCGGATAAGTGTGGTGGTGCAGAAACTCGACCGAGTAGATTTCAGAGAATAATGGAGTTTAAAGATGCGTGGTCCTTGGTAGAGATTCCTTCGTTCGGTAACCCTTTTACATGGAGAAAGAATCAGGGTGGCCCAGATAACATCTTGGAAAAACTTGATAGGGTGTTAGTTCATCATGAAATTATTGACATGTTCCCCGAGTTGGTAACGAAAAATGGTGCATTCTCAAACTCGGATCATTGCCCCATTTCAATTACTCTCTCAAAGAACGTCCCTTTCAAACCCCCTCCGTTTAAATTTGAAAACGTCTGGCTTCAGAGGAAAGACTTTCGCAATATCGTCAAGCAATCTTGGAGAGCTACTTGCTCTGGCTCTGCTATGTTCCAAATCATATATAAATCAAAAATCCTCAAACAGAAGGCGAAAGCTTGGAACAAGAAAACATTTGGAAATATTTTTCGACAATTCCAAGAAGTGGACGAAGCCCTATTGGATATACAATCGACCCACAACCTAAACCAAAACTCAAATGCATCCACTAAAGAACAAAACCTCCTATCCAAGAGAGAAAATCTTCTCCGATTCCATAAAACTTTTTGGAATCAAAGAGCAAAGTCAAAACACTTGAAACTAGCAGATACTAATTCGGCCTATTTCCATAGAGTAGCGTCTGGAAGGAGAAATAGGAAAATCATTAGAACAATTACTTCTGCAGAAGGAACCCAAATTGTTGGGGATGAAAATATTAAAACGGAAATACAGAAAGACTTTGAAAAAAGGTTTAGACGAGAGCAAATCTTCCCAATACAACAACTTCATGAATACCTTTCAGTTATCAACCCTGTTATCACCGATGAGGAAAATAGTTTTCTAATCAAGCAGCCAACAAACAGTGAAATCAAAAAAGTTGTTTTCTCATTAGGAAGCAATAAATCTTCTGGTCCTGATGGTATGACTGCAGAGTTTTACAAAAAGTATTGGGAAATTGTAGGAATTGATATTACTAAGGCAGTTAAAGCTTTTTTCCACTCTGGTCATCTGTTGAAGCAAATCAACCACACATTTATCTCACTCATACCAAAAAATGATAACCCCTCTATGACTACACATTATCGACCGATTAGTCTTTGCTCTACTCTATATAAAATCATCTCCAAGATAATCACTGAACGACTAAAAATGATAATTGGAAAACTTATACACCCTCTCCAAGGAGCATTTGTTTCTGACAGAGCAATTCAGGATAATATACTTATAGCTCATGAAATATTCCACTCCTTTCGCACAAGAAAGGGCTTGAAAGGTTGGACTGCCATAAAACTTGATATGGAAAAGGCGTACGACAGAGTAGATTGGCAATTTACAAAGTTGGTGCTCCAAAGATTCGGTTTCCACCAACGGTTCGTGGACATAGTTATGGAATGTGTAACTACGGTTTCGTTCTCTGTATTAGTTAACAATGGACCCACGGAACCCTTTAAACCAACTAGAGGACTACGTCAAGGAGACCCTCTCTCTCCCTTCCTTTTTCTGCTTGGTGCAGAAGTGTTGGCTCGTAAACTGTCGATAGACGCAGAGAGCCCAAATAATAGTATTGGCTTTAAATTTGGGAATTCTGGCCCTAGCATCCCGTTTTTGGCCTTTGCGGATGACATTATCATTTTCTCAAAAGGAAGCATCTCTGCATGTACAAAATTAAAAGAAATAATCGAGGACTACTGTAGATTCTCGGGACAGAAAGTAAACTATCACAAGTCATCCTTCCAAACCACGCCAGGAATCCCGAGGACAAGAGCACGAGACTTAGAAGGAGTACTTAATATACCCTTAGAACGAAGTTTGGAGAAATACTTGGGTTGCCCAATCGTAAACGGGCGGGTAACGAAGGAAACCTTTGGCGAGATTATATGTAAATCAAGAGAACAACTCAGTAAATGGCGGGCAAACACCCTATCTCAGCAGGGAAGAGCCACTTTAATTGCATCTAATCTATCATCAAAACCTCTATATGCTATGCAGAGCTTCTTGCTCCCTGCGTCAATACACAAGCAACTTGACCAAATTAACAGAACTTTTTTCTGGAACAAAGATGCGCAACACAGTCCACTGATAAGCTGGGACAAAATATGTAAATCAAAAGCAGCTGGCGGACTTGGAATACGGAAAGCAAGAAACATGAACGAAGCCCTCCAACTAAAACTGTTATGGAAAATTTTAGCGGAACCTGAGAATAACTGGGTTAAGATTATACAACACAAATACCTAAAAGAAAAACACATACTCAACTACACTAGGAGGGGGAATGCCTCGTGGCAATGGTCAAAACTCAGCTCCTTGATTACAAAATTTAAATCAGGACTTATCTGGTCAGTAGGAGACGGAAAATCTATCAATTTCTGGAAAGACAACTGGGTAACAACATAGCCTCTTTTGGATAAAATAGAACCCCAACCCAATATAGACCAAAAAGAAACTGTAAGCGATTATATAATGGGGGGAAAATGGTGGAGAGAAAAACTTGACTCCACTCTCCCTGAGGCTATAACAAAAGAAATCATCAAAATCCCCCTACCCATAAGTCCCCTTGCTGATAGGCTATACTGGTGGCCGGACAAAAAAGGTTGGTTCACAACGTCATCCGCCTATAACCTAGTTTCATCCAACACACGCATAATATCTAATGAATTCACCTGGATTTGGAAAATTGACGCTCCCCCAAAAGTCCAAAATTTTATGTGGAGAATCAAACAAAAAGGATTACCCACTGCTGCGCGATTAGCCCAGAAGGGGGTTGCTGTTCCCACTCCATGCATCTTGTGTAACCAATCATCGGAAGATGATATTCATATCTTCATAGAATGCCCCTTCAACAGCTTTCAACAACAATTTCCCAGAGATATATCCCAGAAAGTCAGCACAATTATATCAGAAAACAGAGATATGGATCAAATTCTTCAGCTCCTGAGCACCACCCTTTCGAAGGACAGAAAACAGAATATAGCATTTAGATGGTGGACACTGTGGTTTGTGAGGAATCAAGTAATCTTCAGGAATGCCAAGATCCCTTCAATAGAGGGCATTAGAAAAATGGTCTTGGAAAACATCAATAATTGGAGAACAACCATCAAACTGAACCTTGAAGACGACGAGGATTCCACAATCCAAAATAGGGTAAAAGTCCACCCTAAAAATACCAAAAAGTCCGCCCGATGGAAAAGGCCGCCTATGGGCAAATACAAACTAAACTTTGATGGATCATATATATCAGATTCAAAGAGCTCTATTGGCTACATTATACGGGATTGGAATGGTAATCCAATCAGCATGGATGGTGGGGTGATTGGGGGACACTCTCCTATTATGGCAGAAGCATTGGCACTACGACTTGGGGTAAAAAAGGCAAAGGAACTAAACATCGATAACCTAATCATTGAAGGGGATTCAAAAGTAATTACAGATTTCTTAGAAACACACACGAACTGTCCTTGGGAAATAGAATTAGTAATGTCAGATATTCAGACTATTCTCCGAGGTGTAAGGAATATAAGAATTTCTCATATTCCCCGTATTGGTAACCGGGTAGCGGATAAGGTTGCACACCTTTGCTACTCTACCAGGGGACCTAATTTATACAATCACTCAGGTCTACTTGACCTCATCCGGCAGGATGCTTTCGGGTAGAGTATTCTCACCCGAATTTTTACCTAATCAAAAAAAAAAAAAAAAAAAAAATAGTGATGTAAATGTAAAATTTAGTAATGGTGTGGACATCTTTAAAAGCTTATAAATGAGAAATAATAAGACTTTAACAATAAGTGAACATGTCAAAAATAAATTTGAGGGCATGATTTATATCTATATTAAAAATAAAATAGATGTTTTAACCAAGAAAAGACATCGGCCTGAAACCGATGTAGAAAAGTTGATCTTTTACTACACGCACAAAGAGATCGGAATTTTTTT
The DNA here is from genome assembly GCA_037127255.1 of Persicaria tinctoria. Classification (NCBI taxonomy): domain Eukaryota; kingdom Viridiplantae; phylum Streptophyta; class Magnoliopsida; order Caryophyllales; family Polygonaceae; genus Persicaria; species Persicaria tinctoria. Next base: position 20,060,001 of record JBANSL010000004.1, on the reverse strand, counting down.
TGAAAGACATCGGTTCACAACAGATGTCTAATTGCGTTTTTCTAGTAGTGTCAGCTGGGGTTTTGACAACATTCATCATGACATTGGCAACTTCCACTGGGTCACCCTAAAAAAACAGAAGACGAAAACTAGATATTGGAAAACAAGATTTGAACTGTAATATGCTCATATGCAACATACCCTCTTCTCTACATCTCTGATCTCATCTGTCTCTGAAGTTATAATGAACTGTTGCATGGCATTGTTTATCAAATTGCAGGTTGCATCAGATAAAGTTATTAAGAAGACATGCATGAATAGCAAATTCAATTCTATGTTCAAGAAGCAAAAAGAACCCAAAAGCCATTTAATATCCTAACCATAGACAATATTTATTACAGTTTCCATTTTGTATCCAGTAAGAACCCATATCTGGATACCAGCTCTTGAAAGTATCTCTATACAAGGAGGCCCTTCTTCCTGAAGCTTATCTTCAATAGCAGTACTACCAATCAATATAAGGTCATTCTCAATAAGTTCAGCAATTAACCTGCATATTAAAATTTAATTAAATTTGTCAAAGAAAAAAAAAGCATACATTTTCAACCTTCTGCATTATCTCCTACATCAGACAAGGAAAAACAGAGAAATGGCGAAAAGAAGAACTAAATACAAGTTGTGACTCAAGGATGAGCAGGAAACTTAACACCAAGATCTGGGTGTTTTTTTTTGCCAGAATAAATATGGAACATACCCTATATAATTCTTGTATATAAATCTGGTGCATGATCTTCTCTATGACATTGCATATTTAAATACCTCTAGTTTCTATTCATCCTAATGCATATTTTTCTCAACTGCCTATGTTTGAGTGAAGAGCAAGCATGCAACCAATCAAATATAAACATCACAGAAGCAAAATCCAGAGACTAGATGTCTCTAGACCACAACTATATTGCAGCCAAGAGCAAAGAAATCTCGGCTCCAACAGCCATTGGAACACCAACAAGTTGATTACAGGCTTGGAAGATAGAGCAAAGAAGAAGAAGGGTGAAGAATTGTACCTGGAATAGCTTAATCGAAGCCAATTTGTGGAGATTCTCCTCGAAATTGCTCGAAATCGCTTGAAGAAGGAGATAGTGGAATCAGCTGCGTGAGGGGGGAAGAGCACGGGGGGAAGGAGAGATTGGAATGAGCTGCATGAGTTGTGAGGGAGAAAGGGCACCAGGGGAAAACCTTCGGTTGAAGATTCGATAACCTACGTACCATCCCCAAGGTTGTAGAACCGGCGGTTTCAACCGCACCAGCAACCGAATTGAGCATCGGCAACCAGATGGGCGCTGTGAGGAGCAATTAATGTCGCTAGGGTTCCAGTGGTGCAGGTGGAGAGGAGCGAGAGGAGTGAAGATGTTGCTGCCGACGCCATCGAGCGACTCGAACCCTTCCTTCAGATCGGAACCCTAGCCACCGCCCCCGACCCCTTTCCTTCTCCCTTCTTGTGGTTGCCTCAGGCCCTCAACCATGGCACCCGGTGTTTCCCCTTTCCCTCTTTCCTTTTTTTTTTCCTCTTTCCTGACTCACCGGCTACCGGTTGCAACCTTCACCCGTATATCCGCTTTTTAGCAAAAAAAATTCGGATTGGGTTAAGCATGCAAAGATCGCAACCAATTATTTATGCAAATGGCCCCATGTATTATTATAAATATCGAAACCTCTGCCAGAGCAGCAGTGCCTTATCATTCCATCGTAACAACGTATCAACTATTTTTTCAATTCAAAATTTTAAACATAAATCCATTTATGCTTTCAAATTTTTAAATTTTTAAATTGTTTTGTTTTAAAATTTAAAATACTGTGTTTTTTTTACCAAATTCACTTTTGTTTGAAACTCAATCAATTTCAATTTTTAGTTATAGGGCAATGATTTTATATTTTTTTAATCAATTTTTTAGCATAAAAGTTATTGCATGAAAATATTATGTATTTACCAAATTCACCGGTTTAAAATTAAATCAATTAAAAAATTTAGTGAGAGAAGATAATTATATATTTTCAATTAATTTTTTAACACAAAAAATTGTAAAAGAAAATGTTTTTAAATTATAAAATAGTTGTTGTATTCAATTTTAAAATACTACGTTTTTTTTATACCAAATTCACTTTTGTTTCAAATTCAATCAATTTCAATTTTTAGTTGAAGGGCAATGAGTTTATTTTTTCAATCAATTTTTTAGCATAAAAGTTATTGCATGAAAATATTATGTATTTACCGAATTCACCGGTTTAAAATTAAATCAATTAAAAAATTTAGTGATGAGAAGATAATTATATATTTTTTAATCAAATTTTTAACACAAAAAATTATAAATGAAAATGTTGCAAAGGGGTTTTGAACCGTGGCAGGGTAAGGGACTCCTATTTTAATCAGCTGTTTTTTTTTACCAATAGGCTAGAGTGACTAGATGATTATTTTTGTAATACATTTATTATATAATTAATTTAAATGAAAATGAGCCCTAAACCTTTTAGGGACCATGTTCCATTGACCCACTTGAACAGACCCATGCACTGGCTTGTAGAGCGGCAAATGTATGCAACCTTATCAGTCACTCTATTTCCATCACGATGTATGTGAGAGAAATAAACTTCTCTTACTCTTGATAGGAGGTTTTTAATGTCAAACATAATCATTTTGATTTCCCAAGAACATTTGATTTTTTTAATTTAAGGTGGTTGATGATGGCAAGGGAATTTCCCTCGATCTACAATTTGTTTATACCCAGGTTTAGTGTTTGGATAATGCATTGTCTAAAAGTTATAGCTTTCGCTTTAATAGGGGTTTGGTTGCCAATTAGGTCATAACCAATGTTAGTTGGCCGGCCTACATTCCCAGTCATGTATAATAAAATCGATGGAGCTATTGTTATTTGAGAGAGTCAGACTTCTTTTAGTATTTGTTATTAAGGCTCTTGCATATTTTATTAGATAGTTATATTTTATAAGAGTAAATATTCTTATTTATATGCATTTTTTTATACAGGTAATAATTTTCACGGGCCTTGACCCTACTAGTCCACCATCCAAGAGCATCATAGCATATGAGGATGTTGAGTTCTCTATTTGTTTGGAGATTTGGCGCAATATGTGTATGGAAGCGCCGAGCGATATGATCTGCACATCTGTTGACTTCACGGAAGACGTGCGAGAAGGTCACCTCCTTGAAATGTTGGATACTGACTGGAACATCGGTAATGAGAATCTCAAACTCCCACGAGCATGACCAGCAACTCTTTAAACCGTTGATCATTGCAAGGTATATTGTCCCCTTCCCCGATGATTTTGGGAAGCCTAAGCTCATGAGCCTTCAAGACCCCAAGCTTGAGAGCCATCGTGCAGTTCTCCCATGATGGTCGATCTCTGTCCAACCTGCACCCCTCCATCTTAGATTTTATTCATGATCCCCAAGCTTGACACCTCGGAGATCATGAATAATGAATCGAACATTCGATGGAGCAAGGTCACAATTGCTACTATTAGAATTTATTTTGTAGGTTCCTTTTGGTGGTTTTTTCAATCTTATATTTTCCATTTTTTAGGCGAGTTAGCTCTGATTGTTATTTTTGGTCCTTAAGATCAAACTTCTTGTTGTCTTCCCATTTCTTTAATATTTCACATGTCGTGTATTCTGTATTTGGTATTGTGGTTGAGGTAGGTTGGTCAAATATTTTCCTTTTCCCAATTTTCCACGGACACCACCTTGTTGTAGCAAAAGTCGCCTTCTGTTTGTGGTTTAGTTTGTCAAAGATTCCCATAGTGTTTCTTTTTATGTTTCTATCACTTATGTCAATGTCTTATAAAACTTGTTCAATCGGGTCTAAACGTTGAATGAGACTTATAGTGTGGTGACACTTAATGAATAAGTGTGTTGGGGTTTCTTCAGCCTGCTCATCATTGCTTTCACTCTCATTATGAATTGCTCGCTTGCTTAATACGTTTGAACAAAGTCACATGCACTCTCTATGAGATCCACCTATACTTGCTACTAATACTAGTTATTAGTTGAAGGTATAGAATTCAAATTTGGGGTGTAGAACACATGACATTCTGCATGCACCAAACTCTTGGATCCGTTGTCGGGGAGTGCCGAGTTTTTGGTTAAGCGTATTTCGTGAGTGTCTTTTGGGTGCAACTATCTTGTATGGTTCATACCTATTATGCTAATCTTTCTCTAGTGCCTTGTGATACACAAATCGAACGATGTTTTTCCAAGTTACGAAGACATCGATCAAGCAAAATGGCCAACAATGAAGATGAACCAAAAAGAATGTTGAGAGATCTTAAGGACCTTACACTTACATCACCACTACTAGCCATCAAGCTCCCAGATCCCCCAACTGGCTCAAAATTTGAATTCAAGACAAAAAAGAACGTTGAGAGATCTTAAGGACCTTACACTTACATCACCACTACTAGCCATCAAGCTCCCAGATCTCCCAACTGGCTCAAAATTTGAATTCAAGTCAAGATGGCATCGTTGTTGCCTAGTTTTCACAGAAGAAACGGAGAAGATCCCAACATGCATCTGGCATAATTGACGAGAGGGTTTCTCGACCAAATAAATTTATAGTCAAGACCCCGCTATAGGATAATGGAGTCAGGTTCGTCCTCAGGAGAGAAGTCAGCGGTTCTAGGTTTAGTGTGTTTCGGGGTTCATGGATAGCGGGAAAAGGTGATGAGGGTTGCTGTCGACGTCGGCTAAGAATGGGTCGATGTCGAGGGATGGATAAGGAATGTTGGTTGGTGTCGGGTAAAATCTGTGCAGAATGTAAATAAAGAAATAAAGTAATAAATGTGCAAACTTCCAAGGTAAGGGATCACCGCAACGATAATCAAACACACAAAAGATAAGATAGAATAGTTATGTAATCACATCAAAGGAGTAAACTTTCGCCTTTTCCAACAATTAGATAACTCTTTCAAGTAACCCTAATTGTATCTACCAATTTTATGTTTATAATTCAAGTTGTTAACATGAATCTCTATTCTTTCGAGTAGACAATAAACATATAAAAGGCAGTAGATGATCAAAACATAATAAATATCAAAACTTTACCTCAAGTGTGCATGACTATCGTCGGGCTCACCCCGACCCTAGAAGAAGGAAATTAGAATGCAAACATCATAAAAGAAACTAACTTTAACATTAAAAATAAAACTTAAACTTACAAAACCTTCCAAACGTTCCTCCTCCGTCTCTCTCTCTCTCTCTCTCTCTCTCTCTCCCCACTCTGTTTGCGCCCGAAGACGACATGGCTTGAATGTATGAAAATCAGCCCCCTAAGACCTTATTTATAGTGCTCCATCTAGCTATTCTTGGAAGGAACATCTATCTATATATATATATATCTAAAAACTTCCTATCTAAAAGCATAAGATAAAACATAATTGATAAAGGAAATAGATCTATAAGGAAACTATATCTAAAGTGGATAAATCTCTTCCATCTTGATAGATCTTCTCTGAAAAAATTTGCAAAATAGGGATTTTTTTGGACGAATTTGCAAAATAGTCACGTTTTTGGATAATTTAGCAAAATGTCCCATATATATACTTATTCTCAAATTGGAATCTCTCTCATCTCCGGACCCTTCTCCTCTCCCTCTCTCGATCTGTTCTCTCTCTCTCTCTCTCTCTCTCTCTCTCTCTCTCTCTCTCCGCCGGACCTCCATCTTCCTCGCCAGACTTCCACTCGCTCGCAGCCGCCCTCACTCGCTCGCTGCCGGTCTTGCCGCCTTCGCCACCTTCGCCGCTATCCATCGTCTCACCGCGTTCCCCCTGTCTATCCGCCTTCGCGCACCTTCCTCCTCTGGTAAGTGGTTCTCGATCTCAAGCTCTAATCTCACCGACTCTCTCCTCCGGCCACCGCTCTAATCTCTCATCTCTCAATTGCAGATGCTGGAGTAACTGTCGATAAATCTGGAATAGACCTATCTCGTTGAGTCGCAGCTCTCGCCGAGTCTCTCCTCCTTCGCTCTGTCTCGCTGCTCATCTCGCCTAGGTATACACTGAACCTCACCTTTTTCGATCCCTTCCAGTACTTGTTTCTTCGATCTGTTTCCTTCCAGATTTCCTTGTTGATGCGTGGAGTTCTTGCTCCCTTCCAGATTTATGCTAGTATTTTGTATATCTGATTTATGCTGTATTCTGAATGTCATATTGAGCAGAACCTGTGTGGTTTTTTAATTGTTTCACTCTTTACATTTTCATACGAGAGTAATAGTCATATGAACATGAGTTTTTTTTTTGTATTTGAGTCTGCCGACAGCGAATTCAGAAGAGTTGGGTTGGTATGAGCTAGTGACTCATTGACTGGGGCCTTACAAAACTATGTTAATTTCTTATCTTTGCCTAGGCTTTTCACTGAAACTATGTTAAGTGGTTTACCTAGGATTTCGAAAGCTCTTTATAGTTTTCTCCTGATAAATTAAGATGGAAAAAATATATTCTGGAGAGAAATCTTACCTCTTGCTGCACACATTTATGCCTGTATTTGGAATATAACAACTGCCTTTTTAGCTTATACTGCCTTTGCATAACCTCGAATGAGTAAACTATTTTAACCTCGGCTTTGCTAATCAGCCGTGCCCTTTTTCTCTTGATTGCTGTAGAAAGATATGAAAGCCTGGTTCAAGCAAGGAAAAATGGCCTCTCTTCTAGTGCAGCTGCAACTACTGGTCCCTCCCGCCTAAATGTATCTACAACAGAAAATCCATCAGCTCGTGATGACACATTTGATATGTTTGGCGATGATGATGATGCGATTGCGTCTATTAGTACATCATCTAAGGAAAACGACTTTTGTTCTTCAAATGTTCATGAAATGAACAACGAAACATCACTTAGCAACACTACCCAAGATCCAGGTATATATGCCAGTCACATTTTCTCTAATTTATTTTCCTTTATGAAATGAGTGGTTGGCCTTTTTGGGATTAGATTTATGAAATCTCTGAATTCTAAGAACAAAGTTGTGGTACTATGGCTGGGAAGAGAGAGACCACATTCTTGAAAATGCATGTTGTTTTGTGTTGAGCTGGCTGGAAAAAGTAGCTTTCTATGCACTCTAAAGTGATATTGATAGAATAATGGATCAATAATTGACTAGATTGTTTTGTGGATTACTAGGCTTTCAGGCTGGACAAACAGACTATGTGTATGATGAATCTTAATGGAAATCTTCTCAATCATTTACATCTTGTGTCAGCGCCCTTTAAATTGGCTGATCCAAGCAACATCTCACTTCTAATCATCTTGACTTCCTCTTTTGCTTCCATTAGGTCATTCTGAAGTTTTGAAATCATGTCCAAGCACTGCTGGTACTTCAGATATGCGTCCTCTTTCTCTTCATTTAATCTAGAGAACTCCTACTTCAAGTCCTTAATTTCACATCTAGCATGTTCATTATGTTCACAAATCCTTTCAGCATTTACATCAGCAAGCCGAAGCTTCTCCTACAGCTCAGAAATCTTCCCCCAAACCCTCACGATATTGAGAAAGAGCACCTTGCTTCTCAGTTTCGGATCTGGAAAGCTCTTGCTTGAGATTCTGGGTCTCACTTTCAGCTTCAACTGCTTGATCCCTCCACCGTGTGACATCCCCCTGAGCTGCAGTGACCATAGCCTCTAAAGCGTCTAGCCTTTCAGATGCATCTTTAAACTGGCAAAGACTTGAATCTCTTTCGGCTTCTAGATTATACATAAGGATAATTGAAATCATTCTTTAGGTCATGCCTCCAGTGCAAAATAACTGAAATCAGATATGCACATGAAGGTTTTGAGCCAACTGCCCAAAAGAAAGAAAGCAAAAAGATTTAGTTATACCAATTGTTTCTCAGATATGTTTTGATCCATACGAGTAATTGATATTTGGTGTTTTAGGGTATATTTGGCTCTGTGATAAAGGATTTGAAAGGCAGTAAAACGAAGACAGGAGGTGATGGGTTGTGAACAAGATTTGAAGAGATTCCGATAATCTTTTCAATTCCTAATTTCCCAGTTGAGGCTGAAACCATAGATAAACCTGCTGCATCTGAAGAAGATGTGGCTGAGTTGGATATTGGTATGTCTTGAAACTTCTTTTCGGTGTCTTTTTTTTTTTAGATCTGGATATGACAATCAATGTGCATAACTGCACTTTAATTTTTCTGGTTTCCTGATATTTCATAGATGACATCAACTTCGATGATGAAGAAGAAGATAAGCCAAAGGGATTCAATGTGATGGCATCAATAAACAAGCAGAACATTTCTAGCGAGTTTTAATCACTAAAGGGTAAGTGGGTGATGTATCTCTCCCTAAAGCATTTACTTCCAATGATTTTCTCCAGATTATCACACATTAAAAAGCATAACTTGTACCAGTTGCATCAGAAAGTTGCTATAACATTAAAATCATCAGGAAGTGGATGCGTTCTATATCATATCTCATGAAATGCGAATAGCTCTACTAGAGGTCAAGCTTATAAGTGTTCTAAAATCTCAGGTAAATTAATACAAAAAAAGCCCAAGCATGAAAAAACTTCAGCAAAGGAAGAGACACAGCAGCCACCAAGCTAGTACAATGAAAATGCATTTCTTTTGAAATTGAAGACAATGCTTTACTCAATGAGGCAGCCACCAAAGGTATTTTAAGTACTAAACCTCATGTCATGATTTACCTGATTAAGTAGTTAAGTAATGATCGCCATGTTAAAATTACTAAACCTAACCCACAATTAGATCGCCATGTTGTGCAACTCTAAGAGAGAGTTGTGCAACTCTAAGGCTGAGTTGTGCAACTCCAAGGCTGAGTTGTGCAACTCCAAGGCTGAGTTGTGAAACATTTGCTTGAGGTTTACATTACATAATTATAACACCCTAAAGAGATGATATAAAATATAAATAAGAGAGATGAATGTGCTACTGCTACATGCTTAGGTTCTTAAAAACAAGCAAATAACACAACAATAAGAGAGAGTTGTGCAACTCTAAGAAAGAGTTGTTTTTCTACATCTTAAATTAATTCATAGCGTTTGCTTCCCTACGTATAGTCCATTTTGCTGATCTAATTGTTCGGAATTGTTGTAATACTGTTGGTTTCGGGAAACCCTAGCTTATCGAGTTGTAAATTTGCAATGTGGGAATTTGGATTTTCCTTGTGTTTTTGCTTCAATTGATATCCAATTTGTGACGTTTGATATGCTTTGTTGTAGATTGTTCTAGAGATGATTGAACTACGTGAGTTGGACACCACACATGCAATTTTGAGGCAAACTCAAGTGATATATGGGCGTAATGAAGCAAGAACAGCCGGAAAGATACCTCCGTCTAGAGCATCTTCTTGTTCGGACTTATTTTGATCCACATGAGGTTCTGATTGACTCATTCTGACAACCCACTTTTATTTCTTGGTCAAATTCGAGGTTTTTGGATTATCTAGAAAAACACAAAGAAAGCATATAAATTCTATGCCTTAAGAATGAAGACGCTAACAGGCTACCATAGAATATGTTAGAAAGGGCAGGAGAGATGTTTTTATTTTATTTCATTTTTCTGTCAGTGAAACTTTGATCAGTTGAAGGTCTCATGTTGTTGACCTTTTTAGACATGTAGACATATTAGAGGTTCTGAATTTGTTGGAATTTGAATTGTGTTACCATATTGAAGCGGGTATGTCAATCTAGACAGGTAGACTAAGGACATCCAAATTAAATGAAGTAAAATGAGCTTGGAAACTAGTACTGTCGGTTGATCGGTTATTAAGCCAAAATAGCGTATTCTCAATGTTTATATATGTTGTTGCTGGGGTTATCTTGTGTAACATTTGACAGTCACAGAGTTAGGGCATCGTATTAGATTTTGTTGGGACTTACAATTGTTAGAGGGCTTCTAATCACTTGCATTTGTTTTCTGTTGAACAGGCTTATCAAGATTCTACGAAAGAAAAACGTCGAGCACAGATTGCCCAAGGTTAGTGCTGTTTGGTTTCCACTTGACTCTTTCTTCCACTTTCAACTGTTATTGGACATTGTATTACATGGGGTTGTATCTGCTCTTATTCTTGTAATGCATGGTCTTTCTTGGTGCGGACAACCATAGCTGCAGAAGTACCAGTGGTGCCATCATCACGGTTAATGGCTCTAATTGGGCAGGCCTTGAAGTGGCAGCAACACCAAGGTAAACTTTATGTGAATCCGATGTGGCCTACCAGTGATTAGGGAGCAAATACATTTATTTGAAGTAAGGTTGAAGGTAGAAGAGCTTGAGTCTTGAGATATAAATTTTCATATTTAGCATTCACATTTGAGGGAAACTGAGATCTGGGGAGTGGCAAGGCATGAAGTTCTTGTTTTCAGTGCCCGTGTTGCTCGTGTTTCTGCTTCATGAAACTCCAGAAGGGGAAGCCCAAGGAGAAAAAAGGCGGCGAATGAGCTGAAGTAGCCCCGTCAGCAGCCCCAATAGCAGCCCCAGCTAAGGCAGACTGATGTTGTAACTACAAAGCTAGAGAGTATTGATTGGTGGTAATTTTGTGATGGATAATATGTCTATTGAATGGGAGCTGATTTCTATTTTGCTTGCAATAAAACTAGTTGTTCATGTATGTTGTCTTTGTAACTGCAGATTTATGTTTGCCTTTGATGCTAATAAGATCGATTTCTGTACCTATGATTCCAGCTTTTGTGCAATGGTTTTAAATTAGACAAGGCAGCATATTAGATTCTCCTTGAACATTTATGGTTAAGCCTATTAGCTCAAAATGGTAGAGCAATGTGCCTACGCACAATGATGCGGGTTCAAATCCCGCTTAGGCTATCTATGTGGTATCTCTTATTATGTTTCTCTTCGTGAATAAGAGTAAAAGGTGCAAAAATAAAATTGTAAAGTGAAGTTGTGCATCTTTAAACTACAGTTTTGCAACTTTAAAAAAAAGTGCTGACACAAAGCTCCTAACTCTCTAAAACAGAAATTACAATTCTAGAACTTACATCCGGCTTACAAATTACAATTCTAAAATAGAAATTCGGTCATTCAGCTGGTGTGGTTGTGTTTCGGGTTTTGGATTGTTGTCCGAGGCCAGATATGAAGCCTGACTTTCTATTAAGTTGTGATGTGATTGCATTGTGCTCTTTTATTTCCTATTTTTTAGTTTTCTTTAGTGGTAATATACTTATATTGCATTAGATCTTGCTTGTCATGCTTGTTCAATAGTTACAGATTTCTTCGCTTTTTTGCACTATCTGTAAAGTTATGTAATTGCGAGACATGTATTCGAATTAAATACTTATTCTCAATTTAGAAGAAAAATATAAATCCACTAGAAGATCGTTTTTCATAATGAAGACAACAAAATATTTGGTTAAGGTGCAGTCGTGCAACTTTAAGGTGCCGTCGTGCAACTTTAAGATGCAGTTGTGCAACTGTAATTAAGGGCTGTGTCAGCATCTTTTTAGAAATTAAAGGTTGTGTCAGCGGTGTTTGCAATTTTAGTGATAACAGAGTTATAAAGAAATAAAATTGATCAATACATTTTTATCACTAAAATTGCAAACACCGTTGACACTAGTTGTTTTCTCTGATTAATAAAATAGAAAAAAGATGCTGACACTACAGTTGTGCAATTCTAAACTACGGTTGTGCAACTGTAAAATAGAGTTTAAGAACCAAATTAGATTAAAAAGTGCAAGAATAATATTATAATGTGCCCAAATTAGATTTTTAGTTTAAGAAGAATCAAATTAGATTTTAGTTTGTATGAATAAAACTATAAATTTCATGAATAATACTATGACATTTTAGAGTTGCACGACGCTGTTTTAAGAGTTGGACGACCCTGTTTTAAGAGTTGCACGACTATGTTGTAAGAGTTGGACGACTCTTGTTTTAAGAGTTGCACGACTCTCTTGTAAGAGTTGCACGACTCTGTTTTAAGAGTTTCACGACTCTGTTGTAAGAGTTGCACGACTCTTGTTTTAAGAGTTGCATGATTCTCTTGTTAGAGTTGCACGACTCTGTTTTAAGAGTTGCACGACTCTGTTGTAAGAGTTGCACGACTCTTGTTTTAAGAGTTGCACGACTCTCTTGTAAAAGTTGCACGACTCTGTTTTAAGAGTTGCACGACTCTATTGTAAGAGTTGCATGACTCTCTTGTAAGAGTTGCACGACTCTGTTGCAAGAGTTGCACGACTCTGTTGCAAGAGTTGCATGACTCTGTTGCAAGAGTTGCACGACTCTGTTGTAAGAGTTGCACGACTCTGTTGTAAGAGTTGCACGATTCTGTTGTAAGAGTTCATGTGCCACTCTACCTTGATAGGTTAATTTGCATGAACCAAAGTGAATAGAGGATTGTTGTAAGCTGAATCTGCCATGTTTTACAGTAACTTTTATACCGATTTCTGCATACATTTCATGCATTTGGGCTAAGATAGTACATAATCTATGTAGTCTATGTTTATTTGCCAAATTATGGAATCTACACCAGTTTCTGTTTAAATCGCAGATTTCGAGGCATTTTACAGCAATTCTACAGAAGGTCAGAAAAGCTCGGGAATCGGCTACAGAAGTCCAAAGTCAAAGAAGCAGCGGAACCAGTCAAATCGAGCCGAGGAACCAGACTACTCGATCTCGAGTAGACCTTACTCGATCTAGACGAGCGTAGCCGAGCTGCCTTGGTCGACAGAGCATTGTCGAAGAGCCAGACCAACCCGACTTCCGGACCCAACTCGATCTCGACAAGACCTTGGTCGAGATCGACGAAGCCCAGGCACCACACCCGGAGTCGAGAAGAGAAACTGAACGAGAAGCCGAGGACGAGAAGCCGAGCACACCTCTACTCGATCTCAACAAAGGCTTGTCGAGATCGACAAGTGCCACCACGCCAGTCCGAGTCCATGCCGAGGAGCTCTAGTCGACACCATCAAAGAAACCATCCTCGAGCAACCCTACTCGATCTCGACGAGCCTTAGTCGAGATCGACGAAGCCCAGAGCCCAAGTCCGAGCTTGTCGAGTACACCTACCCGAGGAGACCTAGTCGACGGATCAAGCCTACTCGACATCGACAAGAGGTACTCGAGGTCGACAAGCACCAGGAGCCAAGACCGAGCCACATCGAGCAGAGCTAGCCGGGAAGTCCAGTCGACGAGGAATCCTACTCGAGGTCGACGAGCCCTTGTCGAGGTCGAGTAGCCCAGTTTCCAGAAATGCGTCGAGTTGATCAGTCCTAGTCGAATTGGAGTTGCTTGGGCGTGAAGGAAGTCGATTTGGCCGAGAAGATTCTATCCAAATTTGATCCATGGAAGACAAGATCTATCAAGACATGAAGACTTACCCACTTTAGAATTATCTTTTCCTTATTGATTTATTTCCTTAAAACATTTTATTTATCTTTTAGCCTTTTAGATATAATTTTAGATATAGATATAGATATCCTATCCTTGGTTAGCAAGGACTAGAAGCCTATAAATAAGGCCCTTGGGGCTGGTTTTTCATTCATTCCAATTCACACACAATTCAATTTCAGAGACAATTAGTTAGTTACAAAAAGAGAGATTGTAAGTTGGAGTTTATTTTATGCAAGTTAGTTCTTTTCATTCAATGTCTGCGATTGCGATGAGGCGTGAGTAGTCCACCCACTTCTGGGGCTGGGGTGAGCCCGACGGTGGCCATGTGAGGCGATGCGATAAAGGTCAGATCTTTTGTGCAATTCATCTTCTATCCCTATGAGCATGATTCTTTTGCGAGAGTTGAAGGTGATCCTTGTTTGTGTTATTGAAGCGAAAGTGATCTTAATGCAACTTGGATTAATTATGTGAAAAAGGGTTAGTAACAATTAGGGTTTATGCGAAAGCCTCTATATGCCTATTTGTTAATGACGAAAGTTATTTGATGGAAAGCATGATCTTTTATGCCTTTATGTGTTACTTTGCATGGTTATCGTTGTGGTGTTGAAACCCTGGCTTTGGAAGTCTTTTATATATTGAATTTATTTCTGTCGAAATTATGAGTTTTGTTCGAGATTCTGCAAATTTAAGTTTCTGTTTCCAGTCGACATAGAGTAGACCTTTGTCGAGATCGAGTTCTGCTTTGTCGATCTCGAGTAGGAGCTGGTCTAGGTCGAGTTGGTTTTCTTCTGTTTTCGTCGATTTTCACTTTCTGAGTTTCTGTTGTTCACTGTTGTGGTCGATCTCGAGTTGACTCTTGTCGAGATCGACGAGCCTCTGCCTTTGCTTTTAGTTTCTGCTTTGCTTCGTCTTTTCTGTCTTCGTTTAGTTCATTGTTCTTTGCTTTTATTTTCTGCTTTTATTTCCGTTTCTTTCCTTGCTTCTGTGTTTCTGTCTTTCTACTATACTGTCTGTGAGATCTGTTGCTACCTGAGAACTGCTGACGTGCTTCCTCGTGGATTCGATCCTGATTTTCTCTTACTACAACGGGAGGAAGTCTTGTAATCATTTGCTGAGACAGGGAAGTCAGTCTGATCTTTATTTTATATTTATTTCATACTTGACCATCCTCCTGCAACAAAAAATTGGCGCCGTTGTCGAGGAAGCTATCAATCGCGCCTTAGGTAGTCAGTTCTCACTGTTTCTTTGAGTTACTTTTCAGGTGTATGCGCCGTTCTGGTCAAACACCTGAGTTTGACGCCTTAGACGAACCGGAACGCCTATTTCACGTCCGAGCTAAACTACAAAGAGCCATGGCAGCTGCGGAGACACAGAAACAGCTGATCGCTAGGCTTACAAGGGAATTGGCGACTAAGGATGCTGCTATCGCCGCTGAGAAAGCAGCTAGGGAACAAGCACATGCTGAGCTTGCCCAATATCCAACCACGGCAGAGGACTACATGCACCCAACTCTCGTCGTGCCTGAATCGGCGATTCTTATCCCTGATAACTCTTTTGAAATTCGCACTCAATTTCTTATAGAGCTGAAAAATAATGCCTTCTATGGTAGATTTAATGAGTGTCCTCTTGAACATATTACAAATTTTTCTGACATGTGTCGTACTCTTGCTGAAGGTACAACCCTGGAATATGTCAAGATGAAATCTTTTCGCTGGGCCGGCACTGAAATGGCTGGAAGGGCTGAAAGCAAGATCACTCACAACCTGGGCCCAAGTAGAGCAAGAGTTCCTGAACAAATTCTTCCCACCCGCCAAAACAGCACATCTCCGCCAGAGAATCACCGCCTTCAAACAGAAGCAAGGGGAACCGCTGGCAAAGGCATGGCAGCGCTACAAGGAACTTCTGCGATCTTGCCCTACTCATGGACAGCCACCCTACGTCATTCAGGAGATCTTCTTCAACTCTCTTGATCAGGTCACAAAGGACAGAATCAACCATTATACTCGCTATGAGTATCTGACAATGCCGCCAAGTGACGCATGGGGTGTGCTAGAGAAGCTCACTAACTACGACAACAAGTATGGGTCTACTGCAACTTATGAAGAGAACCCATACGCCAGGCCAGCACCATCCATGCCCCTCTATGAGCCACCTAAGGAGATTGATCCAGACGTTAGGGAGCAGTACTACAGAGACCAAAATAAGAAGCTCATCAAGCAAGTAAAGTATCTCTCTGTCAACCAGCCTTGCATTGAATGCGGATCGCAAAGGCACACCACTCCTGAGTGCCCACACACAGAACAAGTCAAGCTGGCAGAGCACCATGAGGATGCAGCTTACGCAGGGGGTCACAATCGCTACATGGGGGACCAAAGGTTTCAGCAACCACAATGGAACCAGGGTGTCCCTAGGAACCCCCCGCCCTACAGAGCTCCAGGACATCCGGAAAGGGACCAGAAAAAGGATGATATACAGACAGTCCTGGAGGAAATACGGAGGAACCACTCAGAAACTAGGCAATCTTTCAACTCTGTCTATACTCAGATGCAAGGTGTCAACTCTAGACTTGGGGAAATTGATATTTGGCGGAAATCAGTTGATACACAGATTGGTCAGCTGGCAGCAGGAATTCCCAGACAGTTAGGTGCACTCCCTGGATCTTCAGAACCAAATCCAAAGGGAAAGACTGGACACATCGCCGCTGTAAAACTCAGAAACGCCCATCAGTTGCAAGAGCCAGAGGTCGAAAAGCAGCAGAACAACGAGGAACAACTAGTTGATGTCGACAAACCTCTAGTCGATCTCGACAAAGGCCTACTCGACCTCGAGGAGAACCTACAAAAATCCTCGTCTGCACCACACATCAACTCGACTAAGCCCAACCTGGTCGATGTCGACAAAACTGTAGTCGATGTCGAGGAGCCTCTGGTCGACATAGAGCAACCTGCAGCACCTCCGACGTCTGTTCTGGCTCCGACTCAGAAAAAGAAGCTGCCTTTCCCCAAAAAATCTCTAAAGGACCCGGCAGAGAAAACGTTTCAGCGCTTCATCAAGATGCTTCAGAAGCTCAACGTCACCATCCCCTTCACAGAAGCTCTTAATGAAATGCCATCCTATGTCAAGTTTCTGAAGGAGATTCTGAGCAAAAAGCGATCGATGGCTGAAATCACAGAGGAATGCAGCCATCTGGACATATTGGAGAAGAGGCCGGATCCAGGTAAGTTTGCTATAACTATTGGATTTGGTCCATACAAAATTAATGCCCTATGTGATCTTGGAGCCAGTGTTAGTATTATGCCTTTAACGATTTGGTCCAAGATTAAGATAGGTGCCCTAGAGCCTGTGGATGCTAGACTTTACATGACCAACAACACGGTGGTCATCCAAACAGGCATGGTGGATAATGTGCCAGTACAAGTAGGTAAATTCTTTGTCCCTGCTGATTTTCTAGTTGTTGATATGCAAGAAGATCCTGCTTGTCCAATTATCTTAGGAAGACCATTCTTGGCGACGGTGGATGCCAACATAAGCGTAAGGAAAGGAGTGCTCACCTTCAACATCAGCGATGAGGTAATTGAGTATTCCTTTAATAAAACTGAAAGGCATACGGGTCCAATGGAAGAGGTCAAATCTATCTCAGCGGGCTACATCGGCTGCGGGGAACCCAAGGTCAGAAATATGACCCCTGAGGAGATGGAAAAGAGGGACATGGAGGCCCAGGTGGAGGAGATCATGGCAATCCTCAAGGAGAACACATAGAATCCAATCGACACGGACCATGGTAAGTCGTTGTGGATTAATTATTTTTCGGATACCTTGACAGGAGCTAAGTATGGGGTCAAGATCGACCGGACCCTAGTCGATCTCGACCAGACCAAGGAGTCTCCACCAGTACCAGCCTCGTCGAGCAGCCAGACGGAAGCAGAACCCTACTCGATCTCGAGTAGGCTCGTCGAGGTCGACCACCACTCGGGGAGCCCAGACCCTGCTTCCTCGACGCTGCAGCCACCAGGAGCAAAGGCCTACTCGACATCGAGTAGCCTTGTCGAGATCGACAAGTGGTCTTCTTCATCGACTTCGGCTTCCTTGAGCGCACCACCACCAGAACCAGGATCCTCGTCGACATCGACCACCCTTGTCGAGATCGACAAGCCCTCTGCTGACTCGACTCCTGCTTCCTCGACACTGACTCCACCAGACGGACCAGCCTCGTCGATCTCGACCAGCCTTGTCGAGATCGACCACCACCCGGCGCCACCAGATCCGCCTTCCTCGATGAGCAAACCACCAGGAGCAGAGCCCTACTCGAGGTCGACAAGACCTGTCCTTCGTCGACTTCTGCATCTGCGAGCAGACCACCACCAGAACCTGCAGACTCGTCGAGATCGACTAGCCCTAGTCGAGATCGACCAAACACAGTGGTCCCCGATTCCGTCTCTGCGAAGGTAAGCCAAGGTATGGATCTTTCTTCTCCTATTTCCATTAAAGATTTATCTATACATGGGAGAGGTCTGCCTTGGTATGTGCGATTGTGTAGGATTTCCAATGATGAGCCTAAGGAATATGAAGTTGGAGACAAGCTCTATGTCTCTAAATCAAAGGATCATTGGTTTCCCAACAAATTCAACAAGAAACGGATGGGGCCTTTCGTGGTGAACAAGATCCATTCTGGAGGATTACAGCTGAGGGACAAGAATGGAGTCCTATTTGAGGCCCAAGCCACATGGGCCCTGCAAATGCCACCTTGAGCATAAATGAAAAGTCGGCCTAGCGACTATAAAATCTAGAGCATGTACATAGACTTTTTAGGACTTTTGAGACTTTGTTGCTTTTTGTTTTTTTTTTTTTGGTTTTGAACACTTTTAGTTTGCTATTGTGGGTATACGTCTTCTACACTTTTCAGGTCCATGGATAGAACCAAGCAATACTCGGGCCAGGAGGTGCTTCTATTCGAAAATATGAGGCTCTGCACATCTGTCCTGTGAGTTCCTTTCTTTACCCTTGTTTTTATACAGTGAGGACACTGTAATGTTTAAGTATGGGGTGGAGGAAGGGCTTACTTTGTGCATATTTGATCATATTTGACATTATTTGTGCATTATTTCTTTGAATTGCTACATGGCTATTTTGGAATGCATTATTGATTTATGTGCTTATATGCATGTTTTCCAAATTTTGAGAAAAATAACCCCCATTTGAAAATTTTGAATAATGTCATGGAAGTTTAATATTGAACTCGACGATGCAAAATTGGATTCATTAGAGATATAGCATGAAATTGCCTAGTTAAGGGAAGTCACAATGAAGTGCATATTTTGATGAAAACCATGAAAGGAGGTAAAATTTGAAGTTGCTTTTGACATGTTGCATGATAAGAGGATAGAGGACTTTATATTTCCATATAATGCTCATTGTTTATAATCCTAGCCTTACCTATGCTTATGCATTACACAAAAGCCATAATATGCCTTATTTCAATTATTGCTCCACATGATCTAAATATTTCCATTATTTACCTTATCCGGGGATTATGTTGAGAATGATATTGTTATATGGTTGTTGTGTTTATCATAATTGGAGTTTGGAAGGAAATTGTTTGAAATATATGGAAAATTTAATGAGTGAAAGAAAATCCAATCACCTCAGGAGATAAAGGTAGATTGACCCTGCTCTCTGAGATAATAGTTTGGAGAGATGGGACACATTGTGAGGAGTCCAAAGCACTAAGTATCCGGGGCCATTCATGACACCCATGTTTGCGACTCGCGAGAAGGCAGTGCTGAGGTTAGAGAGGTAAAATCAATATTATTGATAAAAGCATTGTGAAAGGTGATGAATCTAATGAGAAAGAATGTGGTATGAAAGTTTGGAAAGTACTCCATTTCCCCGGATCAAAAGCACCACATTGCCAAAAATTGCCCACCTTTTGCCTTTTACCAATCTACTCCCTATTGAGCTTAAATTAAAGTCTTCTTGATTAACAATGCTTGGTCACATGAATTATGTTTTGCATAACCCTCCTTTTGTGAGTAGATGTTGCTTTTGTATATTTGCACATGCATGAATTTGTGACACTAGTACCTTTTCAAGGATGGTAATTGATTGCAGGGTTATATAAGAATGAATCTGATATGTTGAGAGTTTGAATTCTTCCCCTGAATGACAATTAAAAGTATTGCTTGAGGACAAGCAAGCTTAAGTATGGGGTGTTTGTTATGAGCTGAATCTGCCATGTTTTACAGTAAATTTTATACCGATTTCTGCATACATTTCATGCATTTGGGCTAAGATAGTACAGAATCTATGTAGTCCATGTTTATTTGCCAAATTATGGAATCTACACCAGTTTCTGTTTAAATCGCAGATTTCGAGGCATTTTACAACAATTCTACAGAAGGTCAGAAAAGCTCGGGAATCGGCTACAGAAGTCCAAAGTCAAAGAAGCAGCGGAACCAGTCAAATCGAGCCGAGGAACCAGACTACTCGATCTCGAGTAGACCTTACTCGATCTAGACGAGCGTAGCCGAGCAGCCTTGGTCGAAAGAGCATTGTCGAAGAGCCAGACCAACCTGACTTCCGGACCCAACTCGGTCTCGACATGACCTTGGTCGAGATCGACGAAGCCCAGGCACCACACCCGGAGTCGAGAAGAGAAGCTGACCGAGAAGCCGAGGACGAGAAGCCGAGCACACCTCTACTCTATCTCGACAAAGGCTTGTCGAGATCGACAAGCGCCACCACGCCAGTACGAGTCCATGCCGAGGAGCTCTAGTCGACACCATCAGAGAAACCATCCTCGAGCAACCCTACTCGATCTCGACGAGCCTTAGTCGAGATCGACGAAGCGCAGAGCCCAAGTCCGAGCTTGTCGAGTACACCTACCCGAGGAGACCTAGTCGACCGATCAAGCCTACTCGACATCGACAAGAGGTACTCGAGGTCGACAAGCACCAGGAGCCAAGACCGAGCCACATCGAGCAGAGCTAGCCGGGAAGTCCAGTCGACGAGGAATCCTACTCGAGGTCGACGAGCCCTTGTCGAGGTCGAGTAGCCCAGTTTCCAGAAACGCGTCGAGTTGATCAGTCCTAGTCGAATTGGAGTTGCTTGGGCGTGAAGGAAGTCGATTTGGCCGAGAAGATTCTATCCAAATTTGATCCATGGAAGACAAGATCTATCAAGACATGAATAAGGCCCTTGGGCCTATAAATAAGGCCCTTGGGGCTGGTTTTTCATTCATTCCAATTCACACACAATTCAATTTCAGAGACAATTAGTTAGTTACAAAAAGAGAGATTGTAAGTTGGAGTTTATTTTATGCAAGTTAGTTCTTTTCATTCAATGTCTGCGATTGCGATGAGGCGTGAGTAGTCCACCCACTTCTGGGGCTGGGGTGAGCCCGACGGTGGGCATGTGAGGCGATGCGATAAAGGTCAGATCTTTTGTGCAATTCATCTTCTATCCCTATGAGCATGATTCTTTTGCGAGAGTTGAAGGTGGTCCTTGTTTTTGTTATTGAAGCGAAAGTGATCTTAATGCAACTTGGATTAATTATGTGAAAAAGGGTTAGTAACAATTAGGGTTTATGCGAAAGCCTCTATATGCCTTTTTGTTAATGACGAAAGTTATTTGATGGAAAGCATGATCTTTTATGCCTTTATGTGTTACTTTGCATGGTTATCGTTGTGGTGTTGAAACCCTGGCTTTGGAAGTCTTTTATATATTGAATTTATTTCTGTCGAAATTCTGAGTTTTGTTCGAGATTCTGCAAATTTAAGTTTCTGTTTCCAGTCGACATAGAATAGACCTTTGTCGAGATCGAGTTCTGCTTTGTCGATCTCGAGTAGGAGCTGGTCTAGGTCGAGTTGGTTTTCTTCTGTTTTCGTTGATTTTCACTTTCTGAGTTTCTGTTGTTCACTGTTGTGGTCGATCTCGAGTTGACTCTTGTCGAGATCGACGGGCCTCTGCCTTTGCTTTTTGTTTCTGCTTTGCTTTGTCTTTTATGTGTTCGTTTAGTTCATTGTTCTTTGCTTTTATTTTCTGCTTTTATTTCTGTTTCTTTCCTTGCTTCTGTGTTTCTGTCTTTCTGCTATACTGCCTGTGAGATCTGTTGCTACCTGAGAACTGCTGACGTGCTTCCTCGTTGATTCGATCCTGATTTTTTCTTACTACAACGGGAGGAAGTCTTGTAATCATTTGCTGAGACAGGGAAGTCAGTCTGATCTTTATTTTATATTTATTTCATACTTGACCATCCTCCTGCAACAACAAGGATACAATTCATGAACCAAAGTGATAAAAAGACTGAATCTTTATTTGAGAGAACTCATTGAATTGTGCTGACATATAAAATCTAAAATTTGATGAGTACCAATGACATAATTGTGCTGACATATAAAAAAGAATACACAAACTTGTCTTATTACATGATAAAACCTAAAATATTATTCTATAATATTGAATTAATGTTTAATATGGAACATAAATGGCTAAGATATAATCTTTCCTAGTAGTACTTTGATGTCCACATTTTTAGTCTTATTTTACATCATGTTTTCATTTCATTCAAGTCATTTTATTAGCTTTTGTGTTGGGAAAGTAAGGAAAATGTGTAGTTATGCTTAATATTGCAAGATATGGAGTCTAAACAAGCTTTGGTGTGATTTTTTTAGGTTTTGGAGCTGATTTGGAAGAGTTTCGACGCACTTTAGAGCTTAATGAAAAAATCATGAAGGTAATGGAGAAGCCAAGCAAAAGCAAAAAGTGGTGTAGCTGGAGAAAAACCTTATTTTCGCCATCCATCACTTTGATTCAAGTTATGGAGCCTTCATGAGATTTGTAGTCCTTGAAAAGAGTTTTCCAACGCATATTTGTATGCGTCAATCGGATTAACGAGGACTCGGAAAAGTGTGATTTAAGTCAGAGTCGAAAAGCTGGAGAAAAACAGAACCTACTGCATTCGAACAGATACCTCGGCGCCGACACCCAGACCTCGGCACCGATACCCTGCGCACCAGGAGAATTTTCTGCGGGCTGAATTTATTACTTATTGGGCTTTTTAATTAGGGTTTTCTTCTAAATTTCTTTTAGGATCTTTTATTTAGATAGACTTGAGATATTTTATCCTTCCTTAGTTAGATTTTATTATTTTCCTAAGATTAAATCTCTTTCCTTGGAGATTAAGTCTGAATTTCTATCTTTAAATAAAGCCTATTAGGGACTGATTTTTGGGGGGAGGACGACAGACAACACAGGGCTGCGCGCAGCAGCAGTAGAGACGATTTTTAGGGTTTTGTTTAGTGTTTGGGTGAAAGCTTGGATGTGTTTGTTGCGATTGAGACGCTGAATTTCCAGGTTTTATTTAGTTTAATTTCAGTTTATGTTTTCTTCACTTAAATTCATGTGTTTCATTACTATGTTTGAGTAGTTCTTTTCTCTTCTAGGGTTGGGGTGAGCCCAACAATAGAGATGTGTGTTGAATTGATGGATCTATGATTGTGCGATGTTTTTATTGTCTTCTACCTATGTGCTTACCCTTGGATGAAAGTCTAAAGGAATTCATAGTTGCAATTGAACTTGACAAAGGAAATTGTTAACTTGATAGTAATTAGGGTTTTCTAATGAAAGTTAAAGGATCCTAATTAAGAGAAGGTAGAAACGAGTAGGTCTTTTATGCGAAAGTGAATTGATTTACTTGTTGATTGATGAAACTCAATTGTTTGATGATAGAAGCATGATCTTTTATATGATTCATTGATTTGCACATGTATTTGTTGTTGTGGTGATCCTTGGCTTAGAAGTTTTTCTTTTTATTAATTAAAATTCAGATTTTATGCTCTTATCACCACCCATCTCTCTTCCATCTCTTTTGTTAGTTTCAACCCGACAAAACAACTAAATAAGAAGCGCTGACTCTCTCCTGTGGACGATCCTGACTCCCTATACTATAGCGGGGTCTTGACTATAAATTTATTTGGTCGAGAAACCCTCTCATCATACTTTTATATAGTACCGATGGCAGAATTGTGCTGACAACCTTATTTTGAATGCTTTATCTTTCATATTTCCAATACAAGCTCCAAAGTAACTAGAATACGCATAAAAACGATGTTAATTTCACAAATCAGAATCTAATTGAATCCATAACTTGGCCATACTTAATGAAACTACGATTTCATAAATAGTAGGTCTTATAAGAAGAGGAAAATGCACTTTCATAAGATACAATTTGCCTAGATCAGAAGCATCAGTCATCATTGGAGAATCATACAAATCTCAAACCATCCACAGCCAATCATCCTACATATCAAAAAGTCCAGTCTTTTCTGCTGCTCTCTCTTGCCGCTTCATTCATTAGAAGTGAGGTTGTGCTTATTGTTGTTGGAGGAGCTTTTGCTACTGGTTTCTTCACAGAGATGAAAGCCACTCTAGCTTTTAATAAGCCTGAACTGCCAATTAGGCTCCCCACAGGGCGCGATTTCTGCTTCATTCAATACCCTGCCATATTTTAGGAATAATTAAGACACGTGATCAACAACATTTTTAAAAGTAAAGGCACAAGACCCAAACTTGGTAAAGTACCAAACCTGAATGCAAAAGGCAAGACCCAAGGTATTGTTGGCTAGACAGTGCTTCTTGGAAGCATACCAAGCACAAAAGAAGAATTAGACTTGTGGTCAATTATAACTCAAAACAGAAATACAAATGAGAAGGCGAGATGATGAGCATACATCGGAAAAAGGGGAAGCGCCAGGTGATAACATTCTCATTCCAGTGATTCGGCATAAAGCGTTTAATAGAAGGCAGCAATGTTCCTCTGAGAATTAGGTAATTAATGTAAGAGAAAATAATATTGCTTCTTAACAGTACAGAGCAGACATCAATTACTCAGAATCACCCATACAGAGAGAACATACGAAAGTGCAAGGATCCCAAGTACAAAGAAATAGCAAGTCAACACAGAATTAACCAAGTATTTAGAAAGAAACTTGAAAAGCAAAAACAGCGACAAAAGCATCGCACTTCCAATGAACGGAAACCTCATAGCATGCTCGTTTGACATGGTCTCTTGCATCAACAAACAAGCAAGACTTCATCTTGTTAATTTCCTTCCCCTGGAATGCTGGATGAATGCAATGAAAGGGTGCAAGAGGAGTTCTACTAAGTACTTACTGAAGTCAGCCGAGGAGAAGTTGATGGGTAATCTGTCTGGAGTAGCTATTAAACATTCAAATTCAGAGCAAGGCTTATACTTATTATCAGACGACAATCAGAATCCAAAGTCTGCTGGAGAAGCTGAAGCACAAATGCAGAATTTGAAGGAAGCTCTTGCTAAGATTGAAGCAGAAAGAGACACTGTTATTTTCCAATAAAAACAGAGTTTGGATAAGGTAACCAATCTGGAGAAAGAACTGAATTCAGTTCAGAATGATGCCCAAAAACTTGACAAGCATACAAGTGAGGTTCATCACATATCCACGCATTTTGGATGCTTGTGTATGACAAACTAAACGGTGAAGAAATGTAGTCTTGCCGCTCCCTAATGATAATCAAACAAGTCATGAACCTCTTACTTCAGCATAAGGACAGTAACTATATACAAGCAAAGAGTAATTACCAACCTGCCATCTCAACAACAACAATAATAATAGGTTTCTTTTTGAAACTCGGTGCAGGTTCAGCAATTTGCATTTTCTCCATTGATTGTGAAATGTCTACATCCTCTTTCCCCTACAAATTTTTATCAAGCCATCAGAATGAAACAATGGAGAAGAGCGAAAAAAAGATAACAGTTAACCACAAGTATAAATACCTTAGCACCCGAGGATGAAACCTCAGAATCTGTTTGCATAGACAATGACTTCATTTCCTCCTCTATTGGCTTTTTATTAGAATCAGACATATCAGTGTCGACGTCCATCAATCTGTTCTATATCTTCCTAACATGTATAACAAAATTCTGTATCTAGGAATATGTTTTGCTGAACTTCTGATGAACTAAAAAAAGAGTACTACTAAACAGCCACATGATCGAGGAATTTGCTTTCAAGAACAAAGGATGTATTGATGCTTCAATGAACATAATTGCAGGATTTTGGACCTTTTCATCTATAATTGCAACAAGATTTCAGATTTCGTTCAGCAATTGCAATCCATCACAAACAAAATCGAGTTCCTTATCAATCGATCTTCGAACGATTGATAAGGAAATCAGTCAGAAGGAAAGATCGATTAGTCGGAAGCAAAATCTGTCACATGTATGCTCAATTTCAAAGCCTTCACAGTGCAATTTAACAAAGAAACATAAACACAAACACCTTGATACTTCAAATTCAACTCCAACACTTAAAAAATCGAAGAAAATTTGCGCTTTCGGCGCAAATTTTCTATGATTCCATTGCACTGATATAGAGTTACCTGCAATGCCGTCAACAATCGTCGATCGTGATTCGACGCCTTCGTCCTCAATCGAACTGCACGCGGGACGCCTTCGGCCTCCCTCGCTATCTCGCTCGGACTCGCTCGCTCTGGATTCTCAGATCCAGCGAGGACCGATGTCGACGATCTCAGAGGAGATCTCCAGCGGCAATAGAGAAGGAAGTGCAGCCAGGGACGGCGCGGCGATGGGCCGGAGTGGATTCAGGAATCGTCGAACGCGTAATCGCCGGAGAGAGAGAGTGCGTAGAGGAGAGAGAAAGCGCATAGGGGAGATAGGGTTTATATTTAGGACATTTAACAAAATTGTCCCAAAACGTGGACATTTCCCAAATTATACCCTATTTCGTGGCTATTTCGCAAAATGCCCAATCTTCTCTTGAATGGATAGAATTCCACATCTCTTGGCTTGCAAGTAACTATATCTTCTCGGACACAACTCGATCTCGGACTCGGACTCGACTGGAATGTCCTCGACGTCGACCAATTTTCCTCGATGTTGAGTAGAATTCTTCTCCCGGTGTTGTACTCGAGCTCGGCTAGGATCTGGGCTCTTCGACTTTACTCGACATCGACCAATTTTGGTCGACGTCGACCAAGACTGTGTTGCTCGAGTGGCTCTGCTCGACTCCGTGTAACTTTCTGGCTCCAGGTGTACTCGATCTTGACCAAGTTTGATCGACGTCGAGTAGAACTGGTTTGCTCCCAGCATTCTGCTCTGTTCTTGAAACGCACTTTCCTGAGTCCTCGTTTGTCGGATTGACGCAAATGAGAATGCGTTGGAAAGCTCTTTTCTAGGGATACAACTCTCATGAAGACATCGAAGCTTGATTCAGAATGATGAATGGTGAAAAATGGCGTTTTCCCTAGCTGCATCATCCTTAACTTCTTTACGACTTTCCTTTAAGCTTCAAAGTGCGTCCGATTTCTGGGAAATATAACAAAAACTTGTGTAGACCTCCATAATTGGCAAATAAACATATACTACACATATTCTGTATTATTTTAACCCAAATGCATGAAATGCATGCAGAAACCGATATAAAAGTAAGTGTAAAACATGGCAAATTAGGCTCACAACAAACACCTCATACTAAAGCTTGCTTGTCCTCAAGCAATACTTTTAATTGTCATTCAGGGGAAGAAATCAAAACCCTCAACATATTAGATTCATTGCCATATGTCCCTGCAATCAATTACCATCCTCGGAATTGTACTAGTGTCACAAATCCATGCATGTGCAATAAAAAGCAACATCTACTCACAAAAAGAGGGTTATGCAAAACAATTCATGTGACAAAACATTAAGAATCAAGAGGTTTTTAATTAAGCTCAATAAGAAGTAGATTGGTAAAAGGCTAAAGGTGAGATGTATTTGGCAATGTGGTGCTAATAATCCGGGGAAATGGAGTATTTCCAATTTTAATTTCCACATTCCTTCTTCCTTGATATTTCTCACCTTTCACTCAATCGATCATTGCTTTTTTTCAACATTATGCTTTTACCTCTCTAACCTCAGCACTGCCTTCTCGCGAGTCGCAAACATGGGTGTCATGAATGACCCCGGATACTTAGTGCTTTGGACTCCTCACCCGTGTGTCCCATCTCGCCAAACTATTATCTCAGCGAGAAGGGTCGATCTACCTTTATCTCCTGAGGCGACCGGATTTTTTCTCACTCATTAAATTTTCCATATATTTTTTCAATTTCCTGCCAAACTCCAATTATAATAATAACAACACAACAAACCATATAATATCTCCATAAAATGATTTCCATTTTTAACATAATCCCCGGATAGGGTATAAGGTAAAAATGGGCAATATAAGGCATATGTGGAGCAAAATATGAAATAAGGCATAATATGGATTTTGTGATGCATAAGCATATGTATGGCTAGGAATATAAACATATGAGCATTATATGGAAATATAAAGTCCTCCATCCTCTTATTATGCAACATGTCAAAAGCAACATCAATTTTTACCTCCTTTCATGGTTTTCAAGAAAATAATGCACTTCATTGTGACTTCCCTTTACTAGGCAATTTCATGTTATATCTCTAATGAATCCAATTTTGCATCGTCGAGTTAAATATAACTTCCATGACACTAATCGAAATTTTTTTGGGGGGTGATTTTTTTTAACTTTGGAAAACATGCATATAAGCACATAAATCAAATATGAGATCCAAATTAGCCATGCATAAGCAATTCAAGAAATAAACTTAAAAATATGCACATATAATGTCAAATATAATCAAATATGCACAAAGTAAGCCCTTCCCCAACCCCATACTTAAACATTCCAGTGTCCTCACTGTATAAAAACAAGGGTAAAGAAAGAAACTAACTAGACATGTGTGCAGAACGTCGGAATCTAGTGCTGATATGGCTCCAGGGTGATCCTTGTTGACCACAGGCTCGTTTCCTCATGATGGGTAGTCGACGTTGAGTAGAGTACTCGACGTCGAGTACTTCTGCGTCGTCTTTTACCTACAAAACATGTTAGGAAGACAATATCCATAGCAGAAGAATCCAAAAACAATATTTAAAACAAAAAGCAACAGTATCTAAAATCTAAGAAATAAGAAATAGCGGGTTGCCTCTCGTAAGCGCTAAATTTTAAGTCTTTAGCTTGAACTACTTCCCTTTATGTCTTAGCCTGGCTCATCTTTGTCCGCAAGTATATGTGGATCTGGTGGTTCCTCCGGTGGTGGGAAGCGTGAAATGTCATCCGGGGGCATCATGTGAAGAAGCTTAAATCTCCCCGAGTGAACGCTCCATGGCTTCACCCATTCATCTTCCTGGGCTCCAGCTGGCATGCATAAAGGAAGATATAAAGAAAATATACATACCTCATCATCATACCTCTTCCGCTTCATATGTTGATTTGTTTGCGCGTCTCCACCACAGCAAAACGGTGGAGTGGGAAGAGATATTTCCACCTCATCATGTGGAGCTTCATGCCACTCTGCTAGGACCCCATACTTGAATATGAACATCGGTTGCTCAAAATTGTCGGGGATGGCCTTCACCTTGTAAGGTAAAAGGGACCTTGTAACACTATGGGCAACAATGTCCGCTTTCTTCTCTTCTAGTGCTATTTCGTCTTGGGATCCTTCATATGATTCATCAACAATAGGCAGCAAAGCAGGAATGAAATTCGAGGAAGGACATACCTGGTTGTTGACATCGAGTGGGTCAATTGGCTCGTCGGGAGGAGGGCATATGGTCCTTTAGACTGAATGGAAGCCTCAAGCCTTCGGATTTCGTCTTCCAACCGAGCTATTTCCCTTAATCATGCCTCCTCCACTGCAAGCCTATTTTGCCGTCTCAATTCTTGGAACCATTCTTCCCATGCGGGATTCCCTTTGACAAAGTCTTCCATCTTTGTACCTAAGATTTGAAATCAAAATAAAGCACGAATTAGTAGCAAAAGCTTTACACCTAGTTGGTACCGGTGAAGCGGATGGTGTAGGGTATGTAATGATCCCTAGTTGGTACCAACTAGCTTGACACCTAGTTGGTATGTGATAGTAGAAAAAGGGGATGGGCTATTCCTAAACTTTAAAAACAACTAAGCTAGGCGCGATTGATATCTCCCTGGCAACGGCGCCAATTTGACGAGAGGGTTTTTCGACCAAATAAATTTATAGTCAAGACCCCACTATAGGATAATGGAGTCATGTTCGTCCTCAGGAGAGAAGTCGGCGGTTCTAGGTTTAGTGTGTTTCGGGATTCAGGGATAGCGGGAAAAGGTGATGCGGGTTGCTGTCGACGTCGGCTAAGAATGGGTCGATGTCGAGGGATGGATAAGGAATGGTGGTTGGTGTCGGGTAAAATCTGTGCAGAATGAAAATAAAGAAATAAAGTAATAAATGTGCAAACTTCCAAGGTAAGGGATCACCGCAACGATAATCAAACACACAAAAGATAAGATAGAATAGTTATGTAATCACATCAAAGAAGTAAGCTTTCACCTTTTCTAACAACTAGATAACCCTTTCAAGTTGTTAACATGAATCTCTATTCTTTCGAGTAGGCAATA
The DNA here is from genome assembly GCA_037127255.1 of Persicaria tinctoria. Lineage (NCBI taxonomy): Eukaryota > Viridiplantae > Streptophyta > Magnoliopsida > Caryophyllales > Polygonaceae > Persicaria > Persicaria tinctoria. The sequence goes on along the minus strand of JBANSL010000004.1, from coordinate 20,030,165 downwards.
AACATATAAAAGGCAGTGGATGATCAAAACATAATAAATATCAAAACTTTACCTCAAGTGTGCATGACTATCTTCAGGCTCACCCCGACCCTAGAAGAAGGAAATTAGAAAGCAAACATCATAAAAGAAACTAACTTTAACATTAAAAATAAAACTTAAACTTACAAAACCTTCCAAACGTTCCTTTTCCATCTTTGTTGTCGTTTAATTCAGAGATTGAAAAAACCCTTTCTGCCTTAAGGCGAGAAACTCGTGATCGCTTTCGCGAATTTCCTTTTGATCATGGAGAAAACACTCCAGAGATGGCTGACGACGCAAATCGTACTCTGAGGGAGCTTACTGCTCTTGAGTTGGGACAACAACCCTTGTTAATCCAATTCCCTACACTCAGACAAGGAGTGAATTTTGAGCTGAAATTTGGGGTAGTTCATCTGTTACCCAAGTTCCATGGGTTGAGTGGGGAATATCCCCACAAGCATCTATCTGAATTTAATAATGTGGTAGTTGGGATGAAACCTGATAATGTTACTGAAGAGCAAATCAAGCTGAGAGTCTTTCCCTTTTCTCTAAAGGACGAGGCAAATGAGTGGTTCTTCTATCTACCACCTGGGAGTATATCTACTTGGGCTGAAATGAAGAGAGTCTTTCTGGAGAGAAATATTTTCCTACAACTAAGCTTAACGCCTTGAAAAGGGCAATCGGCAGCATTGAGCAGCGGGCTACAAAGTCTATTCATGAGTACTTTGAGCGCTTTAAGAAACTCTGCGCTAGCTGCCAATGTCATGGTTTCTCTCAGATGGATCTAGTTCTATTCTTATTCAATATATGGGCTTACTATTGAAGAGCTAGCGTAGAATAGTGAATTCTTGTTGTGGGGGAAACATGATGAATAAGACACCAGTCACAACTTAGGAGGTGTTCAAAGAGCTCTTTGAGGGCTCAAGTCAGTTCAACAAGAGCACTCGTGCTAGAGGTGTACTTGCTATTGATGCCTCAGTGGCTGCATTACAGACTAATATGGCAAAGATGAAAGAGATGATCAAGAAGCTAGTAGTAGACAGAGCACCTCAGTAGTTGAAAGCATGTGAATCCTACAATGATCCATTCTATCCTATGGATATGTGCTCAACTTTGCAAGAGTCTAGCGTAGAGTTGAATGCAATTGGGAATTTCGCTCCGCAAAGGCCTAGACAAAGCAACTTTGGTAATCCTGGGTACTCCAATAATAATAACTACAATGGAGGCTATCAGCAGGGCTATGGTTATGGAAATCACCAAGCCCCTTACAATCAGCAAGGAGGACCTCAGGCAAGAGCATCTGATGGAAATCCCCTACAAGCCCTCACACAATTCGTAATAAATTAGGCTGAACGCACAAAAAACTTGGAGATGTGCACTAAGAACCTCGCACAGGTAGTCTTGGACTAAGGTGAACGATGCAAGAATTTGGAGAATCAGATGAATCAAATCATTCAAATGTTAAGTGCGAATGAGGCAAATGACTCAGGAAAGCTCCCATCGCAAACGATCGCGAATCCTAGGGAGAATGTCAGTGCAATAACGCTTAGGAGTGGCAAGGAACTGATTACTACTCCCCATAAGGAGAAATAAGTGAGCATAGAGGAGGAATTCGAGACAAGTGCTGAAGATGACGTCCACTGCACAGGCGGCGAGCGCCGCGTCACGATAGATCTGCGGCCGCCGCATGCAGGCAGCGACCGCAATACCCCTCCAAACGCCACCCAGGGTATGTCTTCTACCCCTGTGCCTTTTGACATTCCGAAGCCTATTCTACCTTTCCTGGAGGCTCTTAAGGATACACAGAAATTTGAAAATGACGAGGAGATCGTTGAGAGATTCAGCAAGTGCGAGGTAAATGTTCCTTTACTCAAATTGATTAAGAGCATTCCTAGATATGATAAATTTTCGTTTCGGCTATATACACCGAAAATCCCCACGTCCTTAAGGACGTGCTTGCACGTTCTTAAAGACGTGCTTGCACGTCCCTAAGGATGTGCAAGTGGGGTGAGAGCCACCTAAACCCGGACGAGCACGTTTTTTTTTAATAGCGTGCTTGCACGTCCTTGGGGACAGGCTTGCACGTCCTTAAGGACGTGCAATAGGGCACGTTCTTAAAGACGTGCTGCACGTCCTTAAGGACGTGCAAGCCCGTCCCTTAAAGACGAAGAGGACGTGCCTCTTCGTCTTCATCGTCTTCTTCTTCGTCAGAAATCGAGCGAGAGAGAGCAGTGCCGGAGCGAGAGAGAGACCGAGAGAGAGAGAGACCCAGAGAGAGAGAGAGACCGAGAGAGATGGAGACAGAAAGAGAGAGAGAGCTCGTGGCGTCGGTGGCTGAGGGGCTGGTGGTGCTGGCGGCTGTGGCGGCGAAGGAGGGTGGTGGTGGTGGGGCGGCGTCTGGCGCCGGCGATGGAGGCCGAGCAGTGGCCGAGGAGGAGGCGGAACCGTCGGTCCATTGAGGGGTCCCCGATCCCGACTCCACCGGTATGTTATTTGAATTACTATTTGTTTGATTTATTTTTAGAGTTTGAAAATATAATTTGATAGATAATATAGTTTTATAATAGAAATTTATAGAATATATGATTGATAATATATATTGTTTAATAGAATATAATTGAAAATAGATTTTTTAATTTATTTATATATTATAATGTTTTTTATAGTATATAGTTTGATAGAAGAGAATATAATTGTAATTTGATAGAATATAATACATAGAAAAAAATTACAATTGAAAGACAATAAAAAACATTAAAATATATTATAATACTTCAAAAGTATTTAATTAACATTAAAATATATTTGAATATATTCAAATACATAAAAATATATTTATATTGAAAGATAATAAAAAACATTAAACAAATATTAAAATACTTCAAAATTATTTCATTTACATTAAAATATATTCAAATATATTCAAATACATAAAAATAAATTTATATTGAAAGAAAATAAAAACATTAAAATATAATAAATTATAATAAAATACATAGAAATAAATTTAAATTGAAAGAAAATAAATACATTAAAATATAATAAATTATAATAAAATACATAAAAATAAATTGAAATTGAAAGAAAATAAAAACATTAAAATATAATAAATTATAATAAAATACATTTCATAATAACAGGCAGGGAGGCTCATGAGGGGGGACGGTACCCTCCGGCCTGTTACATTCGCCGACTGGGCAGCGGTCAGCCAGATTCCAGAGAGGACGGTACCCGACAGTTCGACAGCCACAGTTGACGATCTGCTCGCGTCTGAGTCGACGATCTGCTCGCGTCTGAGTCGACGATCTGCTCGCGTCTGCAGATCGGTACCAGCAGCCGATGGGGACCCCCCCCCCCCCCCTCCCCCGGCCGACGAGCACGACACCTTCTGGACGGGTATGCCACCTTGGGATCCTTCTGGCGATGCGATGATGGGGTTGCAGCCTTGTTTAGAGCCCCCTGAGGTTTTGAGTAGCTGCATCACCGACGTAGTCGCAGGGCGACGGACCGACATGGGTAGACCTTCTACTCTTGTTCCACCCACCATCCCGGAGGCATCTTCTTCAGCCGTTCTGGAGACTTCTGCTTCAGCCGTGCCGCCAGAGGCTTCTACTTTAGCCGTGCTAGAGGCTTCTACATCCGGCACACACGAGCCCGAGCCTTCGACATCCGCCACACCAGCGGCGATCTCCTTGGGCTCTGCAGATGATGTAATCACTGACGTCGTTGAGGAGGCTGACGACGGTCAGGAGGATCAGGCTCAGAGCCAGGGGGCCCACAGGTAGAGCCCGAGCCCATTCCTGCGCAGGCTGCCGCACCGGCTGTGCAGGTCGACCCTTTATTGCCGCTGGGAGATCTGCTACTGTCTTACAGGCATCACCGTGCGTACCAGGTGTGGAGAGATCCTACGGTGAAGCTGCCGCTGCTAAAGTTCCACCACCGGGTGACTCACTTGCTGCCTTTCGAGCCCTACATAATTGAGGGCCCGGGGACCTGGGTGCAGGATCTGCTCCCATCCGGCGCCCCCCAGCTCAGGTCCCTCCACTGGCAGTGTGTGGACGAGTTCACCTGCACTGCCTTTTTGGAGCATTGGCACCCGGAGACAAGCTCCTTCCACTTTCCATGGGGCGAGATGACCATCACGCTCCACGATATTGCGTGTCTGATGGGACTTCCGATTGATGGCCAGCCCTGCACGTCACATCTGCCCGCGGGCGGTTTGGTCCCCGCCATTGCGGAGTATTACCAGCTCACCCAGCAGACTCTGAAGGCATACAGACACGCCGGCGGCCCTCCGGTGACTGGGTTTACTGCCCTGTGGCAGCAGAGACACGGGCCGCTCATCGACCCCGCCCCCGCCGGTGACCCAGAGGTCGCGGCTGATCCTGAGCAGATACGGATGCGCACGCATGTGGGAGGGGGGCAGCCTGTGGATGACCCTGCACAGCATCTGTTTCTGCACATGACCTATGTTGTGAGCCTACTTTGCCATGTTTTACACTTACTTTTATATCGATTTCTGCATACGTTGCATGCATTTGGGTTAGAATAATACAGAATCTGTGTAGTTTACACTTATTTGGCAATATATGGAGGTCTACACAAGTTTTGGTTATATTTCGCAGAAATCGGACGCACTTTGAAACTTAAAGGAAACTCATGGAGAAGCTAAGAATGGTGCAGCTGGAGAAAAGGCCATATTTCACATTTCTTCGTTCTGAATCAAGCTTTGATGTCTTCATCAGAGTTGTAGCCCTCGGAAATAGCTTTCCAACGCATGGTCATATGCATCAATCCGACGAACGAGGACTCGGGAAAGTGCGTTTCAAGAATAGAGCAGAAAGCTGAGAAAACTCTACTCGAGATCGACTAGACTCTACTCGATCTCGACGAGCACACCTGGTCGAGTAGAGCTGATCGAGGACACCAGAGACAACCCGACTCCCGGAATCCTACTCGATGTCGAGTAGCCTTGGTCGAGATCGAGGAGTCATGTCCGGAGTCGACGAGCTGTGCCAAGCCGAGGACGAAGACGCAAACCACCTCTACTCGATCTCGAGGAGGCTTAGTCGAGATCGACCACGCCTAGGAGCCTTGTCGAGTAGAGCCACCCGAGGAGACCTAGTCGATGACCCATCCCTACTCGAGGTCGACTAGGGCTACTCGAGGTCGACAAGCACCAGGAGCCAAGACCGAGCCACATCGAGCAGAGCTAGACGGGAAGTCCAGTCGACGATGAACCCTACTCGAGGTCGACGAAGACTTGTCGAGGTCGAGTAGACCAGATCCCAGAAACGTGTCGACGAAGACCTATCCGAGTAGACTTGGGATTCCTTGGGGCCGAAGGAGTCGATTTGGCCGAAGTTCTATCCGATTCCATCAAGTTCTATCCATGGGAGACAAGATCTATCAACATCATGAAGACTTACCCTATTTAGTTTTATCTTTTCTTTTTAGATTTATTTCCATAAAACAATTTGTTTATACTTTCAAGTTTTAGATATAATTTTAGATAGAGATAGATATCTTCTTTCCTAGAATAGCTAGGGAATGAAGGATATAAATAAGGCCCTAGGGGGCTCAGTTTTATTCATTCCAGATCACAATTCAATTTCAGAGACAATTAGTTAGTTCCACAGAGAAGTTTAGGAGTTCTAAGGTTTTTAGGGTTTTGGCATTCTGCGAAAGTTGATTGCCAGGATTGTAAAAGGCTTTGAATATAGTTAATGCAAGTTTCTTTTCATCAATCAATGTATGTTATTGCAATGAGGCGTGAGTAGTCCACCCACTTCTGGGGCCGGGGTGAGCCCGACGGTGGCCATGTGAGGCGATGCGATAAAGGTCAGATCTTTTGTGCAATTCATCTTCTATCCCTATGAGCATGATTCTTTTGCGAGAGTTGAAGGTGATCCTTGTTTGTGTTATTGAAGCGAAAGTGATCTTAATGCAACTTGGGTTAATTATGTGAAAAAGGGTTAGTAACAATTAGGGTTTATGCGAAAGCCTCTATTTGCCTATTTGTTAATGACGAAAGTTATTTGATGGAAAGCATGATCTTTTGTGCCTTTATGTGTTACTTTGCATGGTTATCGTTGTGGTGTTGAAACCCTGGCTTTGGAAGTCTTTTAATATATTGGTTTATTTCTGTCGAATTTCTGAGTTCTGTCGAAAATCTGCAATTTTATATTTTCTGTTTCTTGTCGACCTAGACGAAGCTTGATCGAGATCGAGTAGCTCGTGGTCGATCTCGAGTAGGGGTTTGTCTTAGTCGAGTAAAATTTCTGTCTTTTGTCGATTTCTGGAGTTTCTGTCGATTTGCCCCTTGTCGATCTCGAGTAGCTGCTTGTCGAGATCGAGTTGCCCTTGCCGGGTTTATTTGTTTCTTTCCTTTCTGTGTTTTTGTCCTTTCTGCTGCTTCTATGAGAATTTACAGCTACCTGAGAATTGCTGACGTGCTTCCTCGTGGATTCGATCCTGACTTTTCTCTTACTACAACGGGAGGAAGTCTTGTATTTATTTGCTGAGACAGGGAAGTCAGTCTGAACTATATTCTATATTTATTTCATACTTGACCATCCTCCTGCAACAACAACCTACATGGCCATCGCTCTCGTCGCGACTTTGTTTGTGGACAAGTCGCAGAGCCGGATCCCATGCAGGATATTCGGCCTCATTTGGGACATCCCACGGACGGCCACCCTTGCATGGGCTGCAGGTGCCCTCGCATGTCTCTACAGGGGCCTAGGCGAGGCTACCCGCTCAGGTGCGAAGGGCATAGACAGCTGCACGCCGATCCTACAGGTACGAGACCGTTGAATTAGAGTTTTAGTTTACAAATATTTAAATTATATGCTAACAACATACTTTTTTGTGTCAAGGCTTGGATATGGGCGTACTTCCCTCGCTTCCGAGGTGATTTGTCCAGCGACCCGGCTAGATGCCTCCGGCAGTTCAGACGGGTCCAGGGGATCCCGTAGGCCGTCATCGCGCCGGATCAGGTCTGCCGCGACACGACCCTAAAGAACGCGCGGTAGCTCGCCGTGTTTGCCCCGGGCCACAACAGGTGGCGGGACCTGCCGGACGAGGGTCGCTTCTACAGGCTGGCTGAGCACAGGCGCACCAACGAGGATTGCGAGGCCGGTGTCACTACAGATTACTTGCCTTGGTACGCGTCGTAGAGCCGGCTGTACGTGCTGCCGACCATGCCACCCCATCCCGACCCACCGGCGCTTGTCCACCCGATCGGCATGGACCCATGGATGGACCTCCCTCAGCCTCCCGTCATCCCTCCGGCGTTGGTGGCCCGCTTGCACAAGATGGAGGGCTATTGGAGGGCCCTGTCTACCGACCCTCGCCTTGAGGAGCTATTAGACGAGGTGACGGGTATTTTGGATCATGTTGTACGCCATCCTGTAGACCAGTGATGTACTTTTGCAGTTTCTATCTTGATATTATACTTTTATATTACGGATTTTGTATCTATCTCTATGTTTCTATTAGACTCTTCTCATTACTTCAGAGTCATATTGAACGTAAACATCAAAAACGAAAACGTTAATATGGTAAGGTTGCACGATAACGAAAACAAAAACGTTAATATGATAAGGTTGCCCGATAACGAAAACGAAAACGTTAATATGATAAGGTCGAGGGCTATTTGTGTATGTTGTTTATAATGTTTTCATGCATATTTTGGTTAGGAACTTCCCTCAGGATTTGTGAAGGAGCACATAAACAGATTGTCGAAGTAGATCGACAATCTGTTTCTGTGCTCCTTGATACAACTACCTTACAGATTGGCTATGGTTTAAGGGTAGGCTAGGGTTTAAGGGCTGGCTAGGGTTTTAGGGTTTGTCGAAACGGCACGTCCCTATGGACGTGCAGTTTCCTTACCCTAAAACCCTAACCTACCCAAACCCTAAAACCCTAGCCAAACCCTAAACCCTAGCACGTCCTTAAGGACATGCTAGGGTTCTGCTTACAATTAACGCAACAGTGCCTATTTGAAGCGATGGAGGACATCTTCATTCCGCACTCCAAAATAAAGTCCGACTATTTCGATATATTCTTTCGCCGTTAGAATCGTTATGGCCGAGCCGCAAAGCAATCCTCGTCTCCAAGTATCCCAGGTACGGATAGGTTTCGTAGAGTCAACATATTTCGTATTCGTTCCGTTTTGTTCATATTTCCTATTATGTGAATACAGTTTCGAGACTTTACGTCTGAGTTCTCGGACCCAAGGGTTTGGAATGACCGTGACGAAATGGTTACGCATTTCAAGGACTTGGGTCGGAGACACTGCATGATTTTAGCAATCAAGCGGTCTTGGACGGGGGCGTCGAATCGTCCAAGCGGGGTTCTCCTTGCTTGCGAGCAGTTTAGGGAGTACCGACCACGCGGGAAGAAGCTCCGGAGCACGCAGACGAAGATAAGTGGTTGTCCATTCTCTCTACACGGACACGAAGCTCCGCCGGGTCAGTGGCGCATGACGGTAACCCATGGTGTTCATAACCACGGGTTTTCCACGAGCTTGAAGGGTCACACCATCGCCGGACAGATGACAGAGGGGGAAAAGAAGATGGCGAGGTGGATGAAGGAAGTTGGCACTCCTCCAAAATCCATTGGGTACGGATTGAGGAAGTTGGCACTCCTCCAAGGAAGAGCCTTACCAACACGCTCTCCATGATGGTCGCCGAAGAAAGAGGTAGTCGGACGATGACCCAGGATACCTTGCACCATCTGCGGGAAAGAAGGTACTACTACGACTTCAGACGACATCCAGATGACGACAACGTCTTGAGCGACCTCTTCCTCGCGCATCCTGACGGGATACGCCTTCTCCCAAGGTTCCATTACGTCATCATAATGGACAGCACATACAAAACAAATGCGTAAGTTACTTAATTACGATTACATTATTGCACATATAACCAATTATAAAGTATTTTATATGTAACATATTTACACTTGCAAATATGGGATTCCTTTGTGCGAGGTGGTCGGGCTCACACCCTCAGGCAATACTTACTGCATCGCCTATGCCTTCATGTCGCAAGAGAACGAAGACACATACGCATGGGTGTTGCGACAGCTTCAGATCTTGCTTGGGACGGTTCAGCCTCAAGCTATCATGACTGATCGAGAGCTAGGTCTCTTGGCGGCGCTGAATGTTGTCTTCCCCGACGTCCAGCATCTCCTTTGTTGGTTACACGTGACGAGAAGATGCGAGGAAGCAGCTCTGAAGATCACGAAGAATTTAAACCACGCGGGCATCTTTAAGGGCAACTGTTGGGGGTTGTTCGAATCGAGGTCGGAGGAATCATTCAACCGACGTCGTCGGGCGCTACGAGCTGCATGGCACCCATTCCCAGGTGTGGTGGCGTATTTGGAGTCGGTTTGGCTTCCATACAGCAGGAGCATAGTACGGTGCTACGTAGATAATGTCTTCCATCTCGACACCCGTACGACAAACAGGTACAACCTTACTTCATATCTCCCATTACAATATGATATAATATCAAATATTTAGTGGTATGCACTTCAATGTGTACAGAGTTGAGGGTCAACACAAGGTTCTGAAGAAGGCACTTCACTCATCGACTGGTGACTTCCACGTCGTGATCGATGCAATCCATAGAGTCAACGATTGTCAACTGCATGAGCTGCAAACTGCTTTGGAGATCGACCGCTTCAAATGGCCAACAGCGGCGTATAAAGTCAACCTTTTCGATGAGGTAAAGACTTTAATCTCCAAAAAGTGATTCGATTATCTGTACAAGATGTGGCAGGACGTCGTGAACCAAAAGGTTCCTCCGGTATGCACGGACCGACATTGGAGGGTTTGTTACGGGATCCCTTGTGTCCATGAGATTCAGGCATACGTCAACTCCGACACTCCGATACCCGCCGAGGACATCCACCTGTTCTGGATGGATTTGACATGGACTGACCTCGACGACACCCCACTGTCGTATGAGTTGTCATCTTCATACACGGCTTCCAACGATGTATGCGAGGATGAGCTGCACCCACCCTCATCAGCAAGCGTCCGAAGGAAGGGGAGGCCTCGGGGGTCGAGGAATGCCTGCAGAACCAACCCGTTGCCATACGAGGAGTTAAGGGAAAGGTTTGAGAGAGAAGAAGCGTGTGCTGCTCGAAATGCTGCTCGACCTCGTCCACAAGCGACCTCAGCTCGACGTGGACGTGATGATGTGTTCGGAGGGTTCAACTGGGGTCGAAACAACGTTGATCCCTTCATGTTCGGTCATATTGAGACGGTGAGGGACACTGTTGGAGATGGTCATTGTGGCTACCGTGCTTTGGCGGCTTTGACATCACCGATCGGCGAGACTGCTTTCCCGGAACACAAAACGTTACTATGCAATCACTTGGAGGATCACGCCGATCTGTACGTCGGTTGTTATACGGGAGAGTACCCATTTCAGCAGTTCGTCGACTACCAGAGATGGATCGGAGCCACACATGGTGATAGGAGACCGTGGATAGAGCTACCCATCATGGGTTTAGTATTTGCGATGGTATATCAGATTCCTCTCGTCGTCCTAGCTTGGCATCATCCGTTCACATGTCTCCCCATGATCTCGCCGACATCTGCTAACAACCCTCCCCAATCAGCAACTCTTGGTGTAGCCTACATCGGAAACCATGACCATTTTGTCGCGGTACAACTTCAAACGTCTTTTTTATTACCTATTCATGCTTTTCATACATATATCAATACTCTAACTCTAAATTTTTGTTCTCATAGATCTGGTTGCGCCCTAACGCTCCTCTTCCGCCGCCTCCACTAGAATAGGTCGAACATGATCATCCGAGCGTCGAAGGATGGGATGCTCCGTTTGAAGCTCAGATTGAGAGATTTAGAGCCTTGCGTGCCGAGTCCGGCCGTCCTTTACTATTTTCCTAGATTGTATTCCACAACTTTATTAAAATTATGAATGTAAACCTTTTTTTCCGTTCCTTGTAACGTTATTCGCATATTATCCGAATAAAAACCTTAACAATTCTTGTGTTCTGTTTAATTTGACCCTAAATCCTTCAAATCCACTAGCTAAACACTTCAATTTTATCAATTAACATTACAAAACCGTCGGAAAACCTAAACCCTAACCATAAACCCTAAACGCAAAACCCTAACTAGGGTTTGCACGTCCTTAACAACGTGCAAGTATTGCACGTCCTTAAGGACGTGCTTGCACGTTGTTAAGGACGTGCAAGACTTAAATAGTGGACGTGCACAGTCCCAGACTTGCACGTCGTTAAGAACGTGCAAGCACGTCCTTAAGGACGTGCAAATCCTTAATCCGGATTTGCGGTGTATATAGTGACACCCTAAATTTTTAAAAGAATTGTGCACCATAAAGAAGAAGCAAGGATTGAAAAAAAAAAAGGTAAGTTTGAATGAAAATGTCTCTGCTGTGTTGCAAAAGAAATTGCTTGAAAAGTGTGGAGACCTAGGTATGTTTGGGAATACTAGATTCAAACAAGCCATGTTAGATCTAGGAGCCTTACACTAGTACAAAAACTATATTTTATGCCGGATATTTGAGCTATTTATGCCGGATATTTGAAAAGTTATCTCCGGGATATAGGTAAATGTAATAAAAAAAGGGGGGCGTTTTATTTATGCCGGATATTTATTTGACACGCCCGGCATAAATAATTGTGTGTTTTTTTTACACGCGGTCATTTATGCCGGATATTAATGCCACACGCTCGGCATAAATAGTATTGATGTTTTTTAAACATGCACTTATTTATGCCGGATATAAAAATCCACACCCCAGGCATAAATAATAGGGTATTTTTATACATAGAGTTATTTATGCCGGATATATCTAACACAAGTCCGGCATAAATGATGTTCTTTTTATGAAAAAAAAGCTCAGGCTATTTATGCCGGGTGTTAAAAATTCCAGATCCGGGATAAATACTCTTTTTTTTTTAATCTAGTCGGTATATTATATGATCTATTATAACGGACGGTTTTCCGGGATATATAGTTTAATGTGATTTTGCGAGAGCACGTTTCAAATATCAATATAAACCCCCTGTTAAATGTCATAAAAAACATACATAAATAGCATCCAAACCATAGCAACAACCACTACAAATCCATTTTTTAAGTTGACCCACCAACATCACATTCGGGGTACATCATATGATAGAACTAAAATGTAAACATGCTAAAACAAAAGTTGTCTCTGATAAAGTAAAACGAAAGTAAGTGCATGACCACATCCGGGTACATAGCTTGATAGATGCTCGAGCTCACCAAATGAAAGTCATCTCTCGATGAGCACATGAACTGGAGACAACTTGTAGCTCACCTAAAATAAAAATCAGAAAGACATTGTTATGAAAGCTAATATCTTGAGCTTATTACATTCCAATCGAGAGACCAACTTTCAAAATTAAGGATGTGCAAGGTAGATTCATACCTAAAAATAAAGGTATATAAGTAATCAAGCCACTCATTTCGCAAGTCATCAATCTCGGCACATCTTTACTTGCTACTCGCATCAAACCACTGTTAAAGGCAACATTTTTGTTACGTTAACCAAACTAATTAAGTTATTTAAAAAAGCATATCACACAGAATGTGAGAAAAATCGTATCCTCTAACACACACCAAATGTCCTGATCTTTGTGCATCAAAGAGATCTGTTTGCATACAAAACTAAGAAGCTTTATTTCATGGAAATAGACAAGGACATCTAGTGTGATGGATGGTGCAGGGAGGTAAAATAATATTTGCCAATGGCCATTGCATCCATCATCCTAGAAAACAAGAGTTCAAGGCAATCATGTGTACTATGATAAAAACTTCAAATTTGGAGGAATGGATAAAATGGGAAATATCCCCAAGTAAAACTGGTAAAAACAGAAGCTTGGGAAAGTTCCACTTTCGTTTCTGGTAACTAGGAATTCATGTATCTCATGCATGCCTACAATGTAAATACACTACCTTTGTGTGCTAAAAAGTACAAATTATATGGTTACATACCCTTCTTTTAGTGTCAAAATAGCTGTGTGAACAGCATCATCTAGTTCCATATCATCTGTATACCTGCAAAGTAGGTGCATATGTACCATTTGTTCACAATCAGAAATGATGGCATGTCACTAGTTCGCAGAAGAATTAATCGAATTTTACTGCAAAGCATACGACTTGGGATGCTGTCATAAGTTATAACCTATTACCCATTGCAGAAAAAATCATATCCTGTTACCTCTTTTCAAGAAATGTCTTTTCATTTGAAACATTCTTCCCCATTACTGAGGCTTTCCATGAGAAATATGAACCAGAGGGATCCACCTAGAGAAATATCCTAAAACCATTAATATTAGTAGTAAAATAATATTCAAGCATGGCAAGAAAAAAATGTATATGGATTAAAAAAATAATGAACAGGAGCTAAATACACCATCATGCAAAGTTCTAGAACACCTAGCGAATGAAATCAACAATCATGAAAAAATAAATATCCACCCAAAATTTTTGCAGTCTCTTTAGATGATATTTTAAATATCAGGTTTGAGAAAAGAACATCATTGCAAATATATTGGCACTTTCCAATATTTCTCTAAATATCATATCAGAGAGCCATCAGCAAAAATCACTCAAATACATCGGTAAAGTCATTATGACATAAATTTATATTTGATGCTGCAAGTAAATAGCAAAAAGTAAAATGATCAAGATTTAGCGTTTGGTATTTATGTCATTCAACCAATAGATTTTACATGCAATCAGAAAATGAGTTCGGCATGCAATAGTGAGCCTATAAACCATGGCTTTCAATATTTTTCAAACTTCATGTCAGAGGACGGCCACAAAAGGCACTTTAATGAATTCATAAGTTGATTATGGCACGAATGTATATGACACTTGGTAATAAAGCCATTCAGCCAATAGATTTTACTTGCAATCAAAGATGAGTTCCCATAAAAATATTTAATCACTCATAAAATACCTGGTATAATTGCGGACCATTGTCATCAAATCCAGCAATCAACAGCGACACTCCAAAAGGCCTTACACCACTGGAATAGAAAAATAGATATTGCAACCAAAATAAAAAAGTGAATAACAAACAAAAGAAAGCCGCAGTGAATAAATGGATTTTGGGTTGGGGGTAGTAGTCTGGAACATTTGATTGATGGACTGAAAAATAATGGAATATGTACAAAGGTAAAATATTGGTCCTGAAATTTTTTGAAGCTCATGAAGCACAAATATGGAAACGAGAACTGCGACAAGGCCCCAGGAACTTATACTACCCGACCGAAGTGGACTCCATGTACCGATGATTCTCTACCAAGATGCCAGTGAAGAGTGCCAGCCATAACCATTTTAATACCAACAAGCCCGTGATGAATTTACCAAAGCCAGGCCTCAACAGCCCCATTGCTGCAAGTTATTTGGAAAATAAGTTCAACATTAAAAGACACATTTGTGTTTCTCTGAACCGGTAACTAAAGAAGTTATTTCAAACTCGATCTGAGTTGCTTTCTATGCCAAAAATAACTAAACAAGTAGAGAGGCTCTCACTCGGTAAACTAAGAGTGTATGTTGTCCCCAAAGAGTTAGCAGATGCACGCGCCCTTCCATAGTTCTTTACATGGTTTTGCATTCAGGTGTGCAGCTCCAACCTGAAAATTTTCAAGCTCATGAAATACAAATGTGAAATTGAGAGTGACTTCCAAATTACTGATCAACAAGAGATCTATTATCATGTATTAAACTGGTTGAAGTGGACTCCATGTTCCGAAGATCCTTGAAGCATATGATTACAGTTACACTGCTAGCTTCTGTCCACATTATTATACCTTTTTCAACTTTGCTTAAAAAAAAGTATGTTGGTCAGTTGAGAGGACACGAGCCCATTAAGCACCTGAAAGATTTCAACCAAATTGAGTAGACAAAGAGAATAAGATATGGGAATAAGTAATTTGTGATGAGCGAGGACAAGAGCCTTATGGCCCTAGGAATGCAATACCTGATCGAAGATTCTATGCACGACAGATGGGAAATATCGAAAGAGGACCTGCTTCAACTATATACTGTAATGCCAACAAGCCATTATTGAGCAAGCATTTCTGTTGCAAACAGAGGCCGAGATTAACAAAAACGTCATTAGACATAACAAAAATATCTATTCATAATTGAGAATGGGGAACTTACCAACGAGGAGGGAAATCTGTGTTGGATCGGAGGTAGCGCCCCACTAGCTACTATGAATATCTATGCTTGGAATGTGCTTAATCTTAGGCCATTCTTCCCCTCTATGCTTGTTGGTATTAAATTTTGTTTTATTCAAGCTCAAGCTTATGTTTTATTCAAGATCAACCTTAGGAAAAAATAAAACAAATTGCATTTATCTCTTCCTCATCCAAAACATAAGCTTGAGCTTGAATTTAAAACCCCAATTGAGACTTATTTCAGAGAGAGCACTGCAATTTTGACTCATCTACACCCACTGCAAACCTACGGTTGAATCAATTGACACTTTGTTTCTCTCTTCCTCGTCTGAACTCACGTTCTACTAACAACCCCTAAATATACTAATTTGTAATTTATGGCCACAAACTAGCTTAATTCAGCATGGGTATAGACAACGCAAGATAGAGGTTCACTTACTTGAGAGAACGTTCAAGAGGAGAGGCCGAGCAGGAGCAGCGGTGACAGTTAGGGTTGAGCAGAGGTGAGACGGCGAGGCTGAGCAGAAGCAACGACGGCAAGGCTGAGCAGAAGCAACGACGGCGAATTAGGGTGGAGCGAAGTCTGAGCGAAGAGGAGCGAAGAGGACCAGAGTTAGGGTGGAGCGAAGAGGAGCGAAGTCTGAGCGAAGAGGAGGGTCGCCGGCGAGGCTGAGAGAAGAGGAGGGCCGCCGGCGAGGCTGAGCGAAGAGGAGGGTCGCCGGCGCTTCAATTAGGGTCGGCAAAGGCGAGGCTGAGCGAATTCGATTAGGCCGGCGAAGAGGAGCGGCCAACAAGATCCCGACGAAGACCGCCACAGTGAAGACCCCCGCTGACGAGGAGTGGAGGGCCGGAAGACCGCCACAGTGAAGATCCCGACGAAGACCGCCACAGGCGCTGAGGGCCGCCGGCTGGAGAGGAGCTAAGTTAAGGAACTGTGTTTCGAGGGTTTGGTTTGGGAGAGAACTCAGAACAACGAGTCTCCTTTTCAAAATTATTAATTTTTTTTATGCCGGAAATAAAACGATTATTTATGCCGGATATTTATATTTGGTATAAACAATGTCTAGGTAATTTTATTCGCTTTTTATGCCGGTTTCCCATATTATTTATGCCGGATAAAAAATTTGACACGCCCAGCATAAATAACTAAGGTCTTTTAATATTTCGTTTTCATTTATGCCGGACATAAATTGTAATATCCGGCATATATTTATATTTCAGTATTTAGGAGAATAAAATTAAACCATTTTAATGTTTTTATTGCGCAAATTGAACCTCCGGCATAAATAGTTATGGAATAAAATCTTAGTTTTGTACTAGTGTCAATTAATGTTATGTCCTATGACTTACACCTGTTTTTGGGTTTGGGTGATCTGACTGAGACTGGGGTTACTGTGCAACTTGCTGATCGATCACAAATCAGGCCAAGAGGCGTTGTTGAAGATGTTTTGGTTATGATTGATGATTTGTTTTTCCATGTTGATTTCTTTGTTTTGGATATGGATCAGGGAGCCCCAAAAACACCCATTTTCCTAGGTAGACCATTCCTAAAAACTGCGAAAACGAAAATTGATTGTTGTGAGGGTTTATTGACTATGGAGTTTGATGGAAGAAAGATAGAGTTCTCCCTTTTTAATCATGTTAGACATCCTCTTGAAAATTCTTTAGAGATGCCTATTGCTAACAACATGGATCGCAACAATGATTTTTGTGATTTGTTAGAGACTTTTGAGGAAAATAGTTTCTTAAAATTTGAGCCCCTTAACAAATTGCAATCTTTAGCAAAAGAAGAACTCAAAATAGGTGTTGAAAGTTATGTTGATCCGCTTAAGCCCATAATTTACCTTATGAGACACTAATTCCGAATAGTGTGGAAGCTTTTGTGATTTTAGGACAACCCCCAGGATTAGCTCAAGGAGAGAAGCTAATGGTAATGGATGGATGCTTGGACAAAAAGCTACACCTTTGAAGGTGGCCGTACATGTCAATGAGATGACAAGTGTAGGTGACCCTAGTGGAGGAACCTAGGCCAATCAAGGGCCATTGTGTCGAGCCAACAATGTGAAACAAAGGCGCTTCTCGGGAGGCAACCCGAGGTAAGTTTTCTTTGTTTTTCATTTAGATTTCTTTAGTTAGGTTTTATTTTGTTTTGCATTTGCCTTGTTTGGGTTTGATGACTAACAAGAGAGGAGAGCTAGCAAAATTGGACGTCAAGGAAAAAAGGGATCCGTTACTGCAGATGCGGCGGGCGCCGCCATAGGCCGCGGTCGCCGCTCCAACGAGCAGCAACCGATGCAACGGCCGCTGCATACAAGCGGTCTCCGCATGCCTTTTCCCCGAGCCCTTTTGCCCCATTCTAACGTTCCTCAGTAAGTGGTTAGTCTTCCTTCTCCCTTACCTTGTTCTATTTTGTAAATAGATTTTTAACATCGGGTTGGTGAGAGGCTGAGGCCGAGGGTGACACCTTAGTGAGAGATGCATGTGTCAAAGGGTTGAGATCCTCGGGGTGCGATTCCGAGAGGATTGAGATCGACTGTAGGGGTTGATTCAAGGGTGAGAGGTATGCGAATCTTGCTCCACATATCGTTTTTTTCCAGTTTCCGTAAACACCAAAAGTTAGCCTCGCAAAAAGAGTGTTCGAAAACTCAAGCCTTGGTCGATCCCGGTCCTCGAGTCTCATCAGAACTCGACCATTGTGGAGGGTAGAAAATGAATTGGGGAACAGGGTTGAGAATAAATTAAGTTAGTGAAAAATGAGGTGAATGAATATGGAATGGGAGGAAAAATTTTGGGGCACCCCACCATTGGGGGTGCTCTAAGCATAATCAGCTATAATGTGTTAGGTTAAAAACATTATAAGATATTTAAAATTATATAATTTTAAAATAAAATACCTTACATATTGTGTGAATTAATTATATTAAGTTTATAAGGTAATTACAAACTTAACACAATATTGAGTATTTGATTTATACAATCGTTAATATTTTATTTTAAATTCATATGTTTAAAATACACATAAATTTAGTCAAACAAACACTTTCAAAGTGTTTATGTTTATAAAACCTTGGGATTCAAACACATCCTAAAATTATTAGTGAAGTGTTTCTAGAAAATCATCTTCATTAATTACTTCATGTTAATGATATATTTCTTATATTTACTTGTAATCCGGATAGATGCTTGTCAATATTAACCTTAAAGTAAATTAGTCAGTGGGACTGATGGTAGCTTCGCGATGAATAGTTCGCGATCTATTACTACTGTTCAATCATCATCTTTGAGGGAACTTGCAAGATGATTGATTATTCTAAAAGCGTTCTTCTCCGATCAAGGGATTTAGGAACTCAACTCCGAGGGATTTAAGTGAAGGAGGTAATTTGCAGAGCTCACATAAGCTTCTCTAAAATTTGGATCTCTTTCTTGTAGGGAGAAATGGGGTATCTATAATAGGATTTGTAAGCGGGCATCTGGTGGCAACCTCGTGGCTAAAGTATGATACGTGGGCTCATGGTCTGTTGACAACGGGATATGGGTGTCGTGAGGTGTTGCCGGCGAGGTGCTACTTTTGCCAGCGTGCTGATTGTGTACACCGACATAGTAAAATGGCGTGGCATTGTCGTGGTAAGTGTCGTACGGGTGAGCCAATGTGTGCTTGGTAACTAAGTTAACATCGGTTCTTGGATCGCGATCTGTTGGGGTAAACAAAAGATCTTTATTGTTTTAGAAGGAAAAACAATCAGTAACGGTGGAGAATATGATTTGTGGGAGTGTCCCACGTTGGTTAGAAAATGAATCTAAGCCTTGCATATAAGTCGGTGGGCTACCCCATCAAACACCAATTGGTTTTAGTATGAAACCCCACTCGGCTTGTGTGCTCGGCTTGGTTGACGCGTGTGCGCTTGGCGTGCATGACCCCCACGTCGGATGACCCACCGTGATTTAACAACGATGTTGACGAGTACTGTATGTTAGTAGGGATCGCAATACTTATAAGCTAGGAGACGTTAAAAAGTTTTTTTTTTTTTTTTTGATGAGGAAATGATTCGAGGCCGGACAGGCCCGGACCTCGAGAGGCCGACAAGAGCCGGCAGACGGCAAGCCGTCTAAACATACAATAACGAAATAGAAAAAAACATAAAATACAATAAAGGAGCACCCAAAGAGAACCCAAAAAGACCCCGGCGGACACAGCATCGAGAGAAAAGAAGTCGTCGAGGAGAAGTGGATAGCGAGCGCATGGGACAGCTCTAGCTGACACGATGTCTCGCCGCCGGAAAGACGAAAAGCAGCAATCCTTGTAAGGCAAAGGCGACACCTGGGGAAGTGTGGATCACACGACGTTCCCCCCACCTGGATGAGGGATCTTCGGAGATCACAGACACCACCAACACGATCACGTCGATCAACCAGGGCCGCAAAACTGCTCCTCTACCGAAACTAACCACTACCAAAAGCCGGACACCAAATCACTCGAGCATACGAAGCACAGCCGCAAGGAGGACGAAACAAGGGTTTAAATTGGGCTGATTATTTATTTATTTATAATTTAAGGTGGTTGGGCCAACTTTGAGCCCAAGAAAGTTCCTTGGGCCCAAAGGACTAAATTCGGGCCAACTGACCCAAGTGATTCCGGGCTACCTCGGGCCCAAGGCCCAAAGAAGAAGCCCGAAGCCGACTGAAACCCTAATCCCCATAGAAGCAATTGCAGCACAGGGGAAGGCAACGCAGCACTCCGCCGCCGCCGGAGAAGTTCACAGCGCACGCTGAGGTCGCCGACCGGCCGAGTCTGAGATCCCAACCGACACACCAAAGACCGAGCCGGAAAGGATGCCGCTGGAGGAGAAGGCCACACTCCGCCGGCGAGGGGAGATAAAGAGATGTGAAGGAACTTGCAGGGGGAAAGGAGAGAGCGGCAACGAGGAGGCCACCCGAGCCGACATCGACCCCCCACCGAAACCAGACCCCAAGGGCGACGCTGCTGCACACCGCCGGAAGCAAAAACCGGCGAGGAAACCGACGACCCGGCCAACGACGGAGGCAGCAGAGATTGATGGAATCGAACTGATTTGACAGAGAGAGGGGAAGAAGAGAGCCGAGAGGACGAATCCACCAACTCTAAACCCCCAGATTGAACTCCAATTTTACAGATCCGATGAGGGCCACCCAAGAGAGAACACCACCAGACCCGAGGGAGGGAGGAAAGGGAAGAAAGATTAGATATCTGACCGGTCGTCCAGAGACAGGCGGAGCAAGGAACCAACCTCCGAAGAGGTGATCCGAACCTCCGACGAAGAGCACCTCGAAAGAAAGGGCAACCGACCTCCGAAGAGGGGCTGATTGTCTCCGAAGAGAGATTTTGGGCCTCCGAAGAGGGGTTGATTGCCTCCGAAGAGGGTTTGATTGGGCCTCCGAAGAGGGTTTGATTAGGTCCGACGGAAGTCGATAACCACCATGGTGAATGATGAACAACCACCGGATGGGTTGTGTTTGGGACGCCAAGGGATGGTTTTCCTGAACTCTCAAAAGAGAGGTTTTTTTTTTATCAAAATAGTGCTATATAGATATGCGTCTCCCTCTATTATCTGAGGTAAATGTACATGTAAGTGAGCAAACCTTTATTGTATCGGGAAGTTTTGTTCTTGTGGCTTTCATCTTTTACATTGAAAGAACCATTAATAACGCACAAGTTGAATTTCTAAAGTACTAGTACGTATTTTTTTGAGATCCTCAATTAGCAATCAACTATCATAGTAATAGTAAATAGTAATTAAATTTTATATTTAGTGGTAAAAAAACATCTTATTGTGGTCCTAATAAAAAAAAATATAATATATATCAATGGATTAAAAAATAAAATTTTAAAAATTATCTACGTATAAAATTTAAAAATTCTTTCCCTACGGAAATATTTATTGTATATATATATATACCTTCACCGTAGATAGGCACTTATAGTCATTACGTACTCTTATCTATGATTACATAATCCCCTTAAAAATGTCTTAATTAATTGGCCTGATTATACATAATCCACGAAAAAAATCTTAATTAATTGGATCATCCTCGCATGGACGTAATTAACTAGTTCATATATATGTTAATATATGTTACCCCTATAGCTCCTTATATTTTTCCATTCATAATCAATCCTCCCTAACTACAAATTAGGAATTGATCGATTAAGGTCGATCAATCGATCAGCCATGGCAGCCACCACCCCAATAACACACATCGCTATCCTGTCTAGCCCAGGCATGGGCCATCTTATCCCCATCCTAGAACTCGCAAAGCGCCTCGTCTTCCACCACCTCTTCGCCGTCACCGTCTTTGTCGCCTCCCCAAATCCGATCGCCGCCCCGCCTTCCGACTCTACCCTCCTCAACGTAGTTCACCTCCCCGCCACGTCAGCCTCCGATGCCACCATCCTCCAACAGCTCTCTTCCATGGTGCGCTCCGTCTTCCATCTCCTCCGCTCCGCCATCTCCCAATCCCATCCCTCTGTTCTCATCGTTGACCTCTTCGGCACCGAGGCTTTTGAAATCGCCGACGAGTTCTCTATCAAGAAATTCGTCTTCTGCACCTCCAACGCCTGGTACTTGGCCGAGAATCTCTATGTGCCCGCCTTGCACGAAGAGATCCTCCCTGACCAGGAGCTCCGGATTCCGGGTTGTAACCCTATCCGCTACGAGGATCTTGTTGAAGCCGTTAGGGCTTGGGGCGAACCCGACTACGCGGAGTTCGTTCGCATGGGCTCCGCGATGGCTAGATCCGATGGGATCCTGGTTAACTCTTGGGAGGATCTCGACCCCACTACGATTGCCGCGCTTCGGACCAACCAGATTTTAAATCATTTTATCAACGGGACTCCGGTTCACCTCATCGGGCCGCTCACTCGGCCGGTCCAGTCGACCGGTCTAGGTGAAAACATAGACCGAACCGGGCTCCTCGCGTGGCTAGACGCGCAGCCGATGGAGTCTGTTCTTTATGTATCTTTTGGGAGTGGCGGAACCCTTTCCGCAAGGCAGACTTGTGAGTTGGCGTGGGGGCTGGAGCTGAGCCAGCAGAGGTTTGTATGGGTGATCCGGCCGCCCCTCGACGGGGACTCAGCTGGGTCGCTGTTCGGGTCGAAGGACGGGTCGAACGAGATTTCACGGTTCGTGCCAGACGGGTTCGTGGATCGAATCAGGGGGACGGGGAGGCTGGTGCCGATGTGGGCCCCACAATCGGAGATATTGGCCCACCAAGCGGTAGGAGGGTTTTTGACGCACTGCGGGTGGAACTCGACGCTGGAGAGTTTGAGCAACGGGGTGCCTATGATTGGGTGGCCGCTCTACGCGGAGCAGAGCATGAACGCGACGCTGATGTGCGAGGAGGTGAAGGTGGCGGTGAGGCCGAGGGAGTCGCCGACCAAGGAGGTGGTCGGAAGGGGGGAGATAGAGAGGATGGTGAGGGAGGTGATGGAGGGTCAGATAGGACGAGGGCTGAGGGAGAGGGTTAAGGAGGTGAAGGCAAGTGCGGACAAGGCGCTGGGCCGAGGAGGGTCTTCGTGGAACTCGCTCGAGGAGGTAGCCAGGGAATTCGAGTTACATGACCTCACCCTCAAACGCTAGCTCATGTAATTTGGTGATAATTTAAATAAAAAGTGTAATAGGCCGGCAAAAGTTAATGCTTTAAAGTTTAACTAAAATAAAAATAAAATTTTATAAGTAAAAAAATTACAACTATAAATTGAAATAAATTATTACCATACATTAACACAAAATAGAAAAAAATAGATCCGAGTGTCATATATTTGGGACGTACTATGTATATGTGTGTATATATATATATATATTTTAAATCAATTTTTTTTACAGTAGACAAAAAGTAGATCGATAAAGTGATCTTTAATTCATTAAAAGATGGCTTGAAAGACCCTACATAGAGGGTGTCCAGTCAAAAGAAAAAAAATGTAAGATTACAATTACAAAAATTTAAAGCTAAAACAACTTGAAAATTAGAACCCTTGTCTCTTGAGATCTTGTTTCATTCTTAAAAGAAAATTGTATAGTTAATATTAACTTTATTAAAAAAAAAAGTTTTGAACTAATCTCATTGTTTTAAAAAATGTAGTATGAAATGATCTTGTGTAATTAATATAAAATGGAATAATATTGTATAGTTAATATTAACTTTATTCAAAAAAATAAGTTTTGATTTAATAAAAAAAATAGATTTAAATGATATTGTGTAATTAATATAAAATGAAATAATATTATATAGTTAAAATTAACTTTATTATAAAAATATTTTGAATTAATCCAATTGGTTAAAAAAATATAGCATGAAATAATATTGTGTAATTAAAATAAAATGGAACAATATTGTGTAGTTAATTTTAACTTTATTTAAAAAAATAAGTTTTGAATTAAGCCCATTGGTTAAAAAAATGTAGTATGAAATGATATTGTGTAATTAATATTAGATAAAAATAGGATATATGATGATATATAAATATATCTATAAATATATTATATAAATGAATATATGTAAATAGAATATATCAAATATATATTGCCAAAAAAGCTATTTCTAAATATATTCAAAATAAATGTTGCCAAAAATAACTTTGCGCGAGGGAAAAGACATGTGGCATAGGGGCTTTGCTTTTAAATAATATATAGATATAGATATAGATCTTTTTAAAGATGTTAACAAATAAAAGATAGTACCTCCGGAAAAACTTGACACTTTATTATTAATGCACGCTTTTTTAGGAGATAAAAACTATATAAAATATCTTTTTTTTTAATAAATTTTTTTACAACTTTAAGTACAAACTTGTTAAAAAAAAATTATAAAAAAATGAATATTTTATATAGTTTTTATCGTTCTAAAAAAGCGTACATAAATAGTAAACGACAAGTTTTGCCAAACGGATGGAGTATTACATATAGCATAAGTAAAATATAAAAATGTAAGCATATATATATTTTAACCAAATTAAAATAGCGTTGACCATTACCCAACATTTAACTAAATGTCTACCTAGTATGCATCAGTGCATGCCCTTATCTCATTATATCTACTAGATTGATTAAAGGGGCAATTTGTAAAATAGCCACGAAATAGAGATAAATTGGTGAAATATCCAGGTTTTGGGATAAATTTGTGAAATGTCCACTATATATACCCTAATTTTGATCCTAATTAACACAACCCTAAATCCTGATTTTGGACGAGACGACAGAGGAGATACAGGAGGAGCATCGCTAGCCTCTCGCCATCTCGCGATCTCAGATCTCCCTCCACCGCCGATTCCGATTGATCTCGCTTCCTTCAATTAGTCGTTCAGATTACAGAAGGACGTCGATTCCGATTCCGATTTGGGTCATATTTACACAACTTACGGTTATATTTGCACATCGTACTCTTATATTTGCACAACGTACTCGTATATTTGCACGACAAAATGTTTTTTTTTTAAAAAAAACTAGACTTGGGTCATATTTGCACTACTTACGGTTATATTTGTGTACGATTATATTTGCACAACATACGATTATATTTGCATATCGTACTATTATATTTGCACGACAAAATGTAAAAAAAAAAACAAGACTTGGGTCATATTTGCACAACTTACGGTTATATTTGCACATCGTACTCTTATATTTGCATGACAAAATGTAAAAAAAAACTAGACTTGTGTCATATTTGCACAACTTACGGTTATATTTGCACAGCGTACTCTTATTTTTGCTTATCAACAGACAATAATTGCACAACATGGGGGATTGGTGAAATTTTGCTCAACATCGTCTTATTTTTGCTCAACTATATGTTATTTTTGCACAGCAATCGAGACTTGTGAATTTATACTCAACATAATCTTATTTTATCTCAATATAAT
Source organism: Persicaria tinctoria (assembly GCA_037127255.1). Classification (NCBI taxonomy): domain Eukaryota; kingdom Viridiplantae; phylum Streptophyta; class Magnoliopsida; order Caryophyllales; family Polygonaceae; genus Persicaria; species Persicaria tinctoria. Next base: position 20,005,027 of record JBANSL010000004.1, on the reverse strand, counting down.
TTCATACTTTCTCAATAAACTGTAATATTGGGGTAAAAACTTTACAATATAAAAATAATGGACAATTTTTGAAATTTCTCTAAATTATCCTAATTGATGGACGCCGCTACTGTTCACTTTCTCCTCCAGGACTCATCTCGCCATCTCGGATCTAAGCAACCCCCAAAATCCCCAATGTTGCCGAAAGCCGCATCGCTCGCTCGCGCCGCCTTGCTAGCTCGTGCCGATTGCACCCGGAGGAGCTGGATCTGGCGCCGGAGAGCCCGAAAGCGACGGGATCTGGAATTGCTCACTCGCTCCGCAATAAATCTGGCCGCCTCTGACTCCGCCTCCGGCCCCGATCCGCCTACGGCTCTGCCTCCGCCTCGCTTGACGGCCGGATTTGAGCAACCGCTCCCTCGGCACCGCTCATGTATCGATTTCGGGATCTGAAGCCGGAGACATGAATCGATTCCGAGATCTTTTTACTTTCTCATATTTATTAATCATATAATAATAGTTTTTTTTTACTTTCTCATATTCATAGGGTGATTTTTATAATAAAATATAGATATTTTTTATAATTCCCATATTTATAGGGTCAGTTTTGTAATTTAACAAAAACTACATCTTCTATCTTGTGAAATCGACGAACACAGCGTTCGGAGGAGATCTAGCTCCGGCCCCCGCCTCGCTCGCTCGCGCCGCCGCCTCCCTCGACCTCGCTCGGACACGCCACTACATATCTGGATCGGAGGAGGAGTGACGGCGGAATCCGACTTCAGATCTGGACTCGCTCGCTCGAGCCACTTCAGATCTGGACCGGGGGATTCCTTTCCTTCGCTCTTGATTTGGAGGAAACCTAGAGGAAGACGATCGGAGGAAGACCAACACACCGCAATCCTCGATCGGAGGAACGATCGGAGTTGAAGAGACAACGGAGGAACGATTCTAAAGTAGACCGGGGAAGGCGAACAGATCTGGTTTCATTAATGGCCAAAAATCCTCCAGATTTGTCAAATTCGCACCGGATCTCGTCGAATCTCACCGGATGAGGAAGAGAGACGCCGCAACTTCGCTGTCTGGCTTCGCCGCCATAGATCGAGACCTCCAATCCGGTGCAATCTTAGATCTGTAGGTTAGAATTGCTTCAATCTATCCTTTTATATATATATATATATATATATATATATATATATATATATATATATATATATATATATATATATATATATATATATATATATATATATATCGAGTACAGCAAGTTAATTCCATCCATATATGTTTAGAATTAATTAAGCCTTTTTAGGCCTTTCATATATATATATGTTTTTTTTTTTGATCTTAGTCCAGTTCGATCGACTCAGTCGCTCTACATCTGGATCGGGTACTGTATGACCCATTTAAGGGGTTGACCCTCCCACTCACAAGCGACTCCATGTTTCCAAGGGGATTCGAACTTCGAACCTCTTGGCATGGGATGTAGCCCCACAACCACTACACCAACTTGTGATTGGTATATATATATATGTTCGGTTACAGCTATTTTAGTCTATCCATATATGTTCAGATTTGATGAAGATATTTTAGGACTAATGGATTTTATTTGGTTAAATATTATCTCACATCTTTATCAGATTTTTTGGTTAAGAATATATTGGATAGTGTTTCTAGAATGTGTGTACAGGATATTCTCAAAACAACATCTCAATTCCTCCTAGTATATTTCGGCCAGCAGTACAGCAAAGAAGAAGCTCAGTTTTAATTTAAATTGAAGAAATATGTGGAGCTGTTCCTCCTAGAATATCTCGGCCCGTACAGCATAGGAGATCTCGGTTCTAATTCAAATTGAAGAGAAAAATAAGGAGTTGTACAAGTAACGTTCTGTTACAACGTCTAAGGATTTGGAGAGATAAAGAAATCAGCAATCTGTTAGAGCTATGGGTTATAAAAGTCGAAGGAAAAGAACGTTCAGAACCACCCTTCTGCCTAGTCTTCAACGCGCACCAGAAAAATGTGTAGAGGAGGGAATGACCAACACTTATTCTAACACATGACAACAAATAGCCTGAAATGTAGTCGTAACCAACAACCACATGCATGTCAAGGGCATCAAAGCCAATACGACGGCGGAGCATCCACATCATCTAGTGCTCTCGAAATCCGATCAAAGTCATTCTTGTAAAGGGTTAGAGTGTACAACTCGAGATAAGAATGTAATTCCCGATGCATGCTTTGTTGATTGTCTTCCAATAATTGTTTTCCACATGGACTAATAAAATGTGCAATCGCTTGGAATCCACAATTTTCCTCTGATTCCACAATATATGATTACAACACATATTTGTTCATGAATTCTTAAATGACACCGATATGTGGACACTAAACTACATCAACTGCTCCAGGTTGGGAATGATTCGCTGAAAGTAGTGCGGGAGACGACTTCTTCGGCAACGGAGGTCTATGCAATGCCTTTTTGCTGGTGTACCATCCTTCAACCTAGTTGACGATATCTGAATAGGTTTCACCACTTGGACTATTGCCACTGGGACTATTTTTTTTCAACAAAAAGCCCCCCTCCCCCCAAGGGAGATCGGTAGGTGTGAAATTACTATGAAAAGGGTACCAAAGGCCCTTTACAAGCAAGATTCAAGCCACACAGAGCCAACATGCATACCAAATCACAAGTAACAAAAAGTGAAAATCAAAACAGGTATGGTCAAGCAAGCATGCAGGCCCCTCGACGCATAAAAAAGAGCACAAAAAATTGGACATATGTTCACACAACCAGGTAGACCTCGTGAAACATGCCAAAAACAAAAAAAAAAGCACGAGAAGCACACACAAGACACAACCCACGTTGAGCGAACAAGGCCAAACCGCCCACCACATGGACCCAACCCAAACCAAGACAAAATCATCACATTCTCTAAACAACCTCAAGAGGGTAAAGTCTATGGATCGAGAAACCTAAAGATGTGGGTCTCAATCAAACATCGGATGACCTCTAGGTGGATCTTGTTGTCATCGTAAACATAGGCGTTCCGACCATGCCAAATGTAGTAAAACATGGCCGAGAAGCCAAAGATCTTGCTCCTAGCCAAGCAGCCATCCTCCCTAGCTCTTCTTCATAGCCATCTCAAAGCCCTTGGAATGAATTCCACCACTAGGGAGGATGCCGAACATAGCCCTCACGTTGCTCCAAACATCTCTCGTGAACGGGCACTCGAAAAACAAGTGATCATGGCTCTCAATTGCTGGGACTACTTTATTAATTTGTGAGCTTAGAGGTCTGCCTCGAGTTCTCTTGATCAGAGTCACTGGGATGATTCTAGACTTTTGAAGCGGTGGACATTCATTATGTGACTTCTAGAGTTGGAGATTAGTGTATTCCCATCCACACAGATCACGTTTTGAATCTCAAGCACTGCATGTGTGTTGTTGAAGACAGAATCAAGACTCATTGATTCATTTGGATTCATAAACTGCTTAAATATGGAATGAGCACCTTCAACTCTACAATGAAGTACACATAGACTAAATGCACACTATAATGAAATAAGATATAGAATGTATTTTCAGTACTGAAATCAATCATACATGTTAGTATTTCTGGTTCCCAAATGAAACATAATAAAGACATACTTCTCTTCGACTTGTGACCATAATAAAGACATGCACTCACACGTAAATCGATTTTCCACGTACATGTCTTTTGTTAGTTTCTTTGCTCTGTCATCCTAGCTTTTTTGAACATGATGCTAACATAAGATTCGATTGTACAGGGAAAGACAACTTTAATGGAATTAATCAAAGCAAGCTCTCTGTTAGTGGATATGACGATAGGAGACTTTTCGACCAATTGGAGAAGTTCACTAAGTAATTTTTCACTCTTTCCCCGCTCATAAACACATATGTTACACCTAATTACATATTAACGTGTGTGTGTATATTGGTAACTAATGTGGGCATGTGAAAATTTGCAATAAACTAATAAACATAAAGACATTGACGAAGTGTGGGTGTAGTTCACTTTATATATCGCATGCATCACAAGTGCATGAGGGAATGCCTTCAGCAGTGCGATAGAATTGGGATACGCTCAGAGAATTTCACTTAATACCGATGAGTCTGGCATTTTTCTATGCCGCACAAAATACTTCCACTCCGTAGCCTTGACAAAAAAAAAATTGTTTGGTAACCGTTCTCCCCATATACCCTACTTTCGGAGACTATCTCTTATGTTGTACATGCACTTGCTTTAGTTTTGTCACATTACCAGGCTCTTTATGAAGGATTGTTAAAATGTTCTTAGGTTTCACATGGTTTTTGGTCAAGGTCTTAACCAACTCATGCTCTGTTGATGTAGGCCTACCGACAAACGCATGCCCATGCAGACTCTTGCCTATCTCGTAGTTGTGTATTCCTTCGATCTATCATCTCCACCTTCCAATATCCCCTAACACTCTAACGAACCTTCAATCTGAATTGACATCCACATTTTTTCGCCTTCACACATTTATGGATGTTATCTTTATCAGGTGTGTACGCCTCTTCTCTCTTACAAAACATCCATGTCCGCCCAAGTGTAATCGATCACATCACTCTTTACATGCAACATGTTTGATCACAATGCAAATTTGATTGGATTTTACTGTCTTCCTTACCTGCGACCAGGCTATAACTTTCTCTCTACTCTCAAATGTCTCATTAGTAAAAAAAAAACTCGATGTAATTTGTTGACTACTCCTACACAGGCTTCGTGGGCACTTCATCCTATTCTGATTCATTCCTAGTCAACTGCATTCCTGCTGATGATGACACAATTGTCCTTCCATATTCGGTACCCAAATCAGATGAATGTTGAACCAGATGCGCCCCATTATTTTCGTCTCTGTCAGTTGACTGGCTTGACAATAGGGTGTTGTTTGGCGCCGCATTATCGAAACTGTAATTGATGTACAGTACAATGTCCCCATTGTTTCCCTTATTGAAATAAGTGTCAGACTTGATATATAAAAATTATATCATCATAGATAGAAGATAGAATTGTTTTGTTGATAGGTTTGACGTTAGATTGATTTCTTTTGTAATATATATTTCATAGATAGAAGATAGAATTGTTTTAATCTCTTTTTTGAAAAAACTAACACAATAGTAGCATACTAAATATTGATTACTTAACTGATCAAAACAAACCAATATAATTATCATCATACCTTGATTAGTGATATTTTGATAATCTTTTGTGATTTATTTAAGTGAATCTAATTACATTTAAACAAATAAATAATATTCTAAAAAAACTAAAAACGTGTATTTTAAACAATTAGTAATTATGTTTAATCAATGGTTTGTGAGCTATATAAGTGATCAGATGTAGGTTTATACCTGAACATTGACGTTCTTCTCAACAAAATTGGTTAATTTTTGCCAAAAAATAAAATTGACGTTAGTAACTAACTTACTTAATCCACAATATGTATGCATCATCAATATTATGTTATGTGATAACAATTAAGAATTCTACTATTCACGTATGAAAATAAGGAATTCGACTACGTAACTAAATTGTTTTTGAGAATTATCGTTAATAACCTACTCCCTCCGTTAATTAATGCTTGTCGTTTACTATTCATCCACACTTTTTTATAATGATAAAAACTATACGAAATATTAATTTTAAAAAAAATTGTTTTTATAAATCCATAATTAATAGTAAGTTGGTATGGGAGAGATCATCTTCTGCTCGACCATACGAAAACTATGTGGTCATGATTATACGATATTGGAACTGTAGGGGAATTGGGAAAACAACCTTCTGGTCTAATATCAAGGGATGACGTACTTTAGATCATATACAAATGTTTATTCTAGCAGAAACAAAGACTGAAACAGAACCAAAAGAATCTCTATGGAAAAATGTAGGATTTACAAATATTTGTTGGTCACCTGCATCTGGTCGTTCCGGGGGTATTGTGTTATTATGGAATGAAAACTCCTTTATAGATGAAATAATCTCGGTGGTTATTCACCTCCCGAGAATCATAGGAGTAAAATACGAAAATATAAAGGAGAGCTTTGAATGTCTTATATATGCTTTTTGTATACGCACCCCCCAACCCTGCAGAAAAAGAGGACTTTTGGAGGAACCTATACAGTCTAATTGCTCAAAGTAACCTCCCCTGCTTAGTGATGGGTGACTTAAATGAAATAAGTCAACCATCGGATAAGTGTGGTGGTGCAGAAACTCGACCGGGTAGGTTCCAGAGAATAATGGAGTTTAAAGATGCGTGTTCCTTGGTAGAGATTCCTTCGTTCGGTAACCCATTTACATGGAGAAAGAATCAAGGTGGTCCAGATAACATTTTGGAAAAACTTGATAGGGTGTTAGTTCATCATGAAATTATTGACATGTTCCCCGAGTTGGTAACGAAAAATGGTGCATTCTCAAACTCGGATCATTGTCCCATTTCAATTACCCTCTCAAATAACGCCCCTTTCAAACCCCCTCCATTTAAATTTGAAAACGTTTGGCTTCAGAGGAAAGACTTTCGCAATATTGTGAAACAATCTTGGAGAGCTACTTGCTCTGGCTCTGCAATGTTCCAAATCATATATAAATAAAAAATCTTCAAACAAAAAGCGAAAGCTTGGAACAAGAAAACATTTGGAAATATTTTTCGACAACTCCAAGAAGTCGACAAAGCCCTATTGGATATACAATCGACCCACAACCTAAACCAAAACTCAAATGCATCAACTAAAGAACAAAATCTCCTATCCAAGAGAGAAAATCTTCTTCGATTCCATAAAACTTTTTGGAATCAAAGAGCAAAGTCAAAACATTTGAAACTAGCAGATACTAATTCGGCCTATTTCCATAGAGTATCGCCTAGAAGGAGAAATAGGAAAATCATTAGAACAATTACTTCTGCAGAAGGAACCCAAATTGTTGGGGATGAAAATATTAAAAAGGAAATACAGAAAGATTTTGAAAAAAGGTTTAGATGAGAGCAAATCTTCCCAATACAACAACTTCATGAATACCTTTCAGTTATCAACCCTGTCATCACAGATGAGGAAAATAGTTTCTTAATCAAGCAGCCAACAAACAGTGAAATCAAAAAAGTTGTTTTCTCATTAGGAAGCAATAAATCTCTTGGTCCTGATGGTATGACTTCAGAGTTTTACAAAAAGTATTGGGAAATTGTGGGAATTGATATTATTAAGGCAGTTAAAGCTTTTTTCCACTCTGGTTATCTGTTGAAGCAAATCAACCACACATTTATCTCACTTATACCAAAAAATGATAACCCCTCTACAACTACACATTATCGACCGATTAGTCTTTGCTCTACTCTATATAAAATCATTTCCAAGATAATCACTGAACGACTAAAAATGATAATCGGAAAACTTATACACCCTCTCCAAGGAGCATTTGTTTCTGACAAAGCAATTCAGGACAATGTACTTATAGCGCATGAAATTTTCCACTCCTTTCGCTCAAGAAAGGGCTTGAAAGGTTGGACTGCCATAAAACTTGATATGGAAAAGGCGTACGATAGAGTAGATTGGCAATTTACAAAGTTGGTACTCCAAAGATTTGGTTTCCACCAACGATTCGTGGACATAGTTATGGAATGTGTAACTACAGTTTCGTTCTCTATACTAGTTAACAATGGACCCACAGAACCTTTTAAACCAACTAGAGGACTACGTCAAGGAGACCCTCTCTCTCCCTTCCTTTTTCTTCTTGGTGCAGAAGTATTGGCTCGTAAACTGTCGATAGATGCAGAGAGCCCAAATAATAGTATTGGCTTTAAATTTGGGAATTCTGGCCCTAGCATTCCATTTTTGGCCTTTGCGGATGACATTATCATTTTCTCAAAAGGAAGCACCTATGCATGTACAAAAGTAAAAGACATAATCGAAGACTACTGTAGATTCTCGGGACAGAAGGTAAACTACCATAAGTCATCCTTCCAAACCACGCCAGGAATCCCGAGGACAAGAGCACGAGACCTAGAAGGAGTACTTAATATACCCTTAGAACGAAGTTTGGAGAAATACCTGGGCTGCCCAATCATAAACGGGCGGGTAACGAAGGAAACCTTTGGCGAGATTATAGGTAAATCAAAAGAACAACTCGGTAAATGGCGGGCAAACACCCTATCTCAGCAGGGAAGAGCCACTTTAATTGCATCTAATCTATCATCAAAACCTTTATATTCTATGCAGAGCTTCTTGCTCCCTGCTTTAATACACAAGCAACTTGATCAAATTAACCGAACTTTTTTCTGGAACAAAGATGCGCAACATAGTCCACTAATAAGCTGGGATAAAATATGTAAATCCAAAGCAGCCGGTGGACTGGGAATATGGAAAGCAAGAAATATGAACGAAGCCCTCCAGTCAAAACTGTTGTGGAAGATTCTAGCGGAACCCGAGAATAACCGGGTTAAGATTATACAGCACAAATACCTAAAAGAAAAACATATACTTAACTACGATAGGAGGGGGAGTGCCTCGTGGCAATGGTCAAAACTCAGCTCCCTGATTACAAAATTCAAATCAGGGCTTATCTGGTCGGTAGGAGACGGAAAATCTATCAATTTTTGGAAAGACAACTGGGTAAAAACAGAGCCTCTTTTGGATAAAATTGAACCCCAACCCAATATAGACCAAAAAGAAACTGTAAGCGATTATATAATGGGGGGGGGGGGATGTGGAAAGAAAAGCTTGACTCTATCCTCCCTGAGGCTATAACAAAAGAAATCATCAAAATCCCGCTACCCACCAGTCCCTTTGCTGACGCTATACTGGTGGCCAGACAAAAAGGACTGGTTCACAACGTCATCTGCCTATAACCTGATTTCATCCAACACACGCATAATATCTGATGAATTCACCTGGATTTGGAAAATTGACGCCCCCCCAAAAGTCCAAAATTTTATGTGGAAAATTAAACAAAAAGGATTACCCACTGCTACGTGATTAGCCCAAAAGGGGAGTGTTGTTCCCACTACATGCATCTTGTGTAACCAATCATCGGAAGATGATATTCATATCTTCATAGAATGCCCATTCAATAACTTTCAACAACAATTTTCCAGATAAATTTCCCAGAAAGTCAATACAATTATATCAGAAAACAGGGATATGGATCAAATTCTTCAGCTTCTGAGCACCACTCTGTCGAAGGACAACAAACAAAATATAGCTTTTAGATGGTGGACACTGTGGTTTGTGAGGAATCAAATAATCTTTAGGAATGCCAAGATCCCTTCTATAGAGGGCATTAGAAAAATTGTTTTAGAAAATATCAATAATTGGAAAAGAACCATCAAACTGAACCTTGAAAATGATGAGGATAGCACAATCCAAAATAGGGTAAAAGTCCACCCTAAAAATGTCAAAAAGTCCACCCGATAGAAAAGGCCACCCATGGGCAAATACAAACTAAACTTTGATGGATCATATATATATCAGATTCAAAGAGCTCTATTAGCTACATTATACGGGACTGGAATGGAAATCCAATCAGCATGGATGGTGGGGTAATCGGGGGACACTCTCCTATTATGGCAGAAGCATTGGCACTACGGCTTGGGGTAAAAAAGGCAAAGGAACTAAACATCGACCACCTAATAATTGAAGGGGATTCAAAAGTAATTACGGATTTCCTAGAAACACACACGAACTGTCCTTGGTAAATAGATTTAGTAATGTCAGATATTCGGTTCATTCTCCGAGGTGTAAGGAATATAGAAATTTCCCACATTCCCCGTATTGGTAACCGGATAGCGGATAGGGTTGCACACCTTTGCTACTCTACGAGGGGACCTAATTTATATAATCACTCAGGTCTTCTTGACCTCATCCGGTAGGATGCTTTCGGGTAGAGTATTCTCACCCGAATTCTTACCTAATCAAAAAAAAAAAAGTAACAAGTATGAAATTATTAAAAAAATTTATTAAAAAATTAATATTTTATAAAGTTTTTAACACCTCAAAAAGCGTACCTAAATAGTAAAACGTCAAGTTTTAATTAACGAATGAAATATTATCTATCAAAAGTATCCATCATGTTTAAGCCACACCCAAAAAAAAATATACATACCCATATTGGAGTCCGTATTCTAGCGATATATCTTCGAGCCAGCCCCTTGTTAAAATTATCGTTGTCATACGACATGTTTACAATTGATTTTTTTTTGTTTTGATAAACTACAATTGATTAATAACTCGGTATGGAATCAATATAGATACGACCAATCTAATTAAGGTTTTCGACTACCCTCACGATAGTATTTATAGACAATATGATCGATTAGGGTTTTTATGTACGTATCGTCATGGTCGCAACGATCAATGACTCGCAACGCCCAATGGCCTAACTGGTCGTAACGACCAATGGCCTTACTAAAGTTGCCCAAGTGGTCGTTAGACCACTTGACCATGCGCTAAATTGGGGGGAGGGGGAAAACCGCTAAATAGAATTCGTGTAAATTTATCATCATTGCATCTCACAAAACTAACAACTCTACAAGAAAAATGGATGAAATATCCACAACACTTGCAGGCTCGGCCACCAAGGGGGATTGCATCAGGTCATAAAATCCGTGTGTTGTAAGACCCACAAAATGTGCACTTATGGTGAAGCCAGTGAAATGGAGCAGTTCCTTTCCCTCCACAGTCGTTGCATAATATTGCCTGCAAGTTCATAAAAGGCTTTAGTATATCGTTTTGTGAAAGCTAAACAGATTGAAGATCACCTGCCAAAATCACAACTAACCTGAGTCTGGCCACGGTACTCATCAGGAAGCTTCTCTTCAGCTAAGTATGCATCCAGCATTGCAAAATACACCTGCCAATATAGACGGTTTCCACTTGAATCAATTAAGGAAGCAAGAACAACTTTCACTTGAATCAATTAAGGAAGCAAGGACAACTTTCAAGCTAGTGAACTGGGAAAATACCAAGTGCCATATATTCCAACTTCAGAGTTTCTAGTTGTTTAGAATTTCTTTGTAAAGACTAAAATGTCGTTGGAACTCATCTAAATTCATGGCAAATCGGGGAAAAAAGAAAAGAAGGTGCTCACCTTCATATCCCCTAGTGACTTGCTACATACAGGGCAGACATAGTGCAAGCGGGTATAATCCTGTTTACCATCAGAAAATATCACAAGGCATCAGAATTCGTTCAACGTACAGTCGGATAGGAATGAAAGACAGTGAGATTCTATATGAACATAGACACCTTAAAGCATGTTGAATGCATCAAATGACCACAACTAAGGGCCTTTACGGGATTGCTAGAAGTAAACATATCCTCATGGCAAATAGGACACACATCTTCTAAGCAGTTCTCCCTGCACACATGAGCTGAAAGAGAGCGTGACATGCAAGCATTGCATTTCATGCAATGAACGAAGTCGTTGCCTAGCCCTTTCCCCAATCGACACAAGTTGCAGAAAGGACAGTGATAGATCTCCCTGTTAAACAAGCAACACATCCCTGATTGATTATAATACCAACGCTTTATATTATATACACCTCATCATCTATCTATATCTATCTATCTATATACATATACTAAAACCGATGCATAGCGTCCTATGTAGCGCGTTGTGGTGAAAAAAATCATATGTGGCGCGTTGTGGTTGATCCTAGGGGGAAAAATTAATAAAATAATTTGTTGTCATAATTTATAGAAAGTTATAAGCCACAATCTATATATATATTTTAGTTAATTGAGAAGAATATAAATAAAAAATATTTCATAGTCATATTGACCAAAAATATTACTATAGTTAATATTTTTGATGAAATGCTATTTTATTCATATATAGATTATTTTTTGGTGGAAATAATTATTTATTTCAAAATTAATTATTTAACAAGTGTTATTTTATTTATATCAAATTAAATTACATGAAATTCAATTAATGGTAGATTAGGAAACAACAACAATCACCCAGTATATCCCGTAATTAAGCAGGGTCAGAGTGATATAAAATATTTAGATTAAGAAAAAAAAACCTTTTACCTTATATATGTGAATTTTATTTATATTTTGAGAGAATCTAAATAAAAGATATTTAGATTAAGATTATATATAATTTCTCAAACTAATATTATTTATATCTATATTATTTTTTGGTGGAAAAAATTATTTATATTTAGATTATTATTATTTATATTTATTGGAATCTATCTAAATTCGTTATAATATTATATTAATTTATTCTCCGTACACAGAACGAGACCTACACTAGTATCTGTGTGTATATATATACAAGGAATGCAGAAAAAGGTATTTTTGACGTTCTCTATAAGAAAGTTACCTTTCATCGTCAAACAATCTGCAGATCCTACAATAGTACTTTGCCATGGAAAATTTATTGCATGAAATGCATGATGTGCCAACTGGTTGAATAACTAAGCACTTCATGCACATCATCTCAGTTATAGATTTCCTGTACACATACAATTTTGTAAGATGTGTGAACCTCCAAAACAAAAAATTGAAGGAAGTAAAATGCAGTACCTCTCAACAACATGATCAGACACATCATCATGGCATCGTCTGCATGTAAAAATCTGCTTGCAACAAGGGGTAACGAGTTTGCAATTCTGTTTGTAGTGCTTGCATCCAAAAATGGATTTGTCTTCGTCCCGGTATGATGGAAACTGACCCTGAAGCTTCCCATTCTCAAGGTCTGCTATCTTTCCTGAAATAGATTGTTCTTGTACAAACGTCCAACGACTGAAAGTCATAGTAGCATATAATGAGAACTCAGTAAGGAATTAAGGATCAAAATTAGCATTAATGGCATTTAAGGAGAAAAAGAGAAGAATAATAAATAAAACAGATCATTACTTGGCAGGAAAATAAAAGGTTAGATACATGTACAAAGTGCATTATGAAAAAGCAATCCCAAATATATATACCTCAACGTACTAAAGGCATGCAAAAGTCAAGCTTCAATCCAATTAAAAAACAAGAGGAAGTAACTACTCAATAAGGCGACGAACCAATTAAAGTGCCAAACAAATACTTCGTAAGAGAAAAGACACATGATAATGATAAATAAAGATGGAGTTTTGACGATTGTATGATGAAACGTTATTGGTAGAAATTTTGTTCCATTGGATTGCACATGACAATGTGTGCAAATGGCAGCTCAAATCCATAAAGCCAGAAGCTTTTATCTCAAAATTCATAATCATTTTTTAAAATAGAATATGGATGAGTCTTGACAGTTTTCTTTCTGGATAAACAGGAAAACGAGTTACAAAACATTAAGGTGCAAGTGTTTATTCACCTTGAGAGCAAGTATTGGATAACCCGTGTTTTTGTCTCTGAATCCAATGAGGAGTCACGAGATACTCTTCTTATGGTAGCTTCCAATTCCTGCTGACTCATTGTTACAAACCTTTTATGTTGCCAGAGCTTCTCATTCATCTGCTGAACCTGAATAGGTTTATCCACTAGATCACTCACGTGTGGTTTCACCACATTCTGCTTCTCATAGGAATGAGACAGCTTATTGCATTGTTGTTCTTCACAATTTTTCTCCTCACAATGCTCTATTTTCCCGTCAAAATTGGTGGAGTCTGAATCTTCATGACCATTTATCCCCCCCATGCAACAACAGTTTTCTTCGGGTAAATATTTCAAAACAAGCTCCATGAGCTCCACTGTCTCCAAGGAACAAGTATCCGACTCCTTAGCCATCTTGATCATGTTAAGTTTACTCATACCTTCCCACCATTCTGTCAACCATTCATCAAACATTGTATTTTTTGTAGCTTTGCGCCAGAAGGAGATAATGGCACGTTGCTCTTCAGGGTTCAAGGATTCCATAAGCCATAGAATCATTTCTTGTAAAATTTCTGCTCTTGTTCTTCCAAGCATCTTCCCAACAATTTTTTCTTGCTCTTCGATAGAGAAGCATTTTCTGAACAAGGGCAACAGTTCAATTTCTTCCCGCTGAATATGATCACCAAGTATCTTTTGCAATGATCTACAACCATTTTGAAGCCTCAAAGACAGTTGCTGAAACTTCTTAGATGCCAGATTCAGTGGATCTGCAGAGACACTAGAGACCACAATATGCAAGTCAGACATCTTGCTTAACACATCTGATATTTCCTTGAAATAGTCGATCTCCCATTTGTGGTCAATTGAATAAGAAAGACTTATGTTCTGCACAGCTTCCTTAGCTTCCAAGGCTGGAAAGGCTATCTCATCCTCAGCATCACTGTGAAGCTGACATACTAACTTCAGAAAATGAAACCGCCGGCAAAAATCAAACAGGAGATCAAATTTTTCAAGTAAATTATCTGAAAGCTGCACAAGATACGCTAACTCTCTTTTCACAGCTTTATGAAAGTAGTAAATGTGATCTATTGGTCTTGGATCAATGCTGTCATCCATATCAATACTTGGAAGGCACTCAAGAATGGGATGCAACAAGGTAGAATTTTGAGGGAAAAATACACGCATGTTTATTTCACATGAGTATGGCATTACATCCTTCTCCAGCATGCCAAAACCACTAGTTGAGGAATCAATGTGACCGGCTTCATCTTTGCTGACTGAATGAGGTCCAGGTATAGCACCATCTAATTCTCTGCGAGTTTCCAGATCCTCCCTATTTTGCTTCCCTAAGTAGGGTATATTGCTCTTGAACATTTCTTGCAGGTCTTTGACACATGTCTTTCCAGAATAACCAACACGGATCCACTCATGCAAAAGAGAAGCAAAACGTTTATCAAGGAATCCTGATTCCTTTATACAGTGGAGAATGTATGTGAGCTTATCCTTTGTTAAGTGAGAGGAAAACCAAGTAATCACACACTTAAGTAGTCCAAGTGGCATCATATGCAGGCCCAGAAACAGCAGCTGCTCTTGTATTTCATGATTGCATTTTTTGCTGATGAGGGGGAAAACCTGATTTAAGCAAAAAAAAAAAAAAGAAAAAAAAAGTAGAAGAACAAGAACAAAGAAAGGGGGCAATGGTTAGATAGACTAATTCCGAATTCTCAGACAATGCAATTAGATGATTTCATTCTAATTTTATATGCAATGTTTCTTATAATTTCATATTTTCCCCGGTCTACTTTGTTCTCTTTATTTTGGGAACATAAATAGAACAGATCCCCTTTGGCAAGCACATTAAAGTTCATTGAAAAGAAGTTAACAAAAATCTAAGGTATAATAATGAATCGTATACAATTACTCACAAACACAAATTTTTGGGAAATAGAATTTCACATATGAAGCTGTTTACTTACTACAACAAGAGCAGAGTAAACTGAAGTATACCTCTGTTTCTTGAAAAGAGAACTGTTCGGTGATACGGATTACAAAAGGCTCAATCTTGCTCAACAGTTTCTGCACACATGTCGAGAAGGGTAGAACAGTTTGCTTGTCATGGTATATAGCCTCCTGCAAACCTTCGACTTCATCCTTGACAAAGAATGGCAGAAAGGAGGGCAAAGTTCCAGACAGGTCCTCTAACAATGGATAATAGATTTTATCCCATACATCACTGCAAATCATGAAATACCGCTTCTCTTAAAACCAAAGAAGCCTCTAAATTGACATTTTAAAAGGGAAACAGCAGAGAGGAAATATCACCTATAAAATATTAGCACATCTGCAAGAAATTTAATCCGGACAATAACTGAATCCAGGGTTGAAAATTTACTCGATCTTTTCATTTCTTGAAGCTCATCCAAGATTTCTTTCAAGTCATGCTTGATAACATTATGCCAAAAACAAAGACCATCAACTGCCCCATCTTGAGAACTTGCATACAAACAATTCTCCCTCATATATTGACTGTTTATCCAAGAAAATCTCTCAGATAAAAGCAATTCAGAAGCATATCCAAAAATTTTAGGTTCACCGTGATTTTGTGCTAGGTTACCATGTTCAAAACAAGCTCCAACTGGTTTGGGGGTTTTGTTATCAAGCCAAGAGATAACCGCCTCTTGCAGCAATGTATCCTTGGGCACCACTTTCTTTATGCAGAACTTAAGATCCCTGAGTTCCTCTACAGAAAGAAAGCAGGCCAGCCATGAAAAAAGGTCCACCAAGAGCATGATAGGAATGCTGCATATAACCTTCCAAACTAATGAAGCTTGTTCACCACCAGAAAACTGCTTCATCAGAAGAGGAAAGACCTGCACTAAAATAGGTATTTTCATATGTATAAAAACAATTCTTACCATAAAGAACAGGCCATGAAAATTTACCATGAAAATTTACTGAATATTGAATTTCATGACCAACAAGAAAATTGATTACTATTTATACATAATAAAAAGCATTCCAGGCTCATAAAAGAATACATCATGAAAAAAGATTTAATATTTCAAAGTTGACTGACCTTACTATTACTTTCATACTCTATGAGTTACCAAAGCTAATGTTACTTGTCTTAAAAGTTAGCAACTAGAAGTTTCTTGCAATAGAAAAGAGCACAAAAAATAGATGCTTCCTCAAGCCTGACTCCTTATTAAAACAACCATAAGACAAAGTACAATTCAAATGCATATTTTTCCTGAGTAAAATAGGAGGTGGGGTGGGGGAGACAGAAATTCAAAGAAATCCAGGGCTTTTTATAAGATTGTTGGGTATCTGGCCTCAGAGAGGATACTGCATCGAGGAAAAAAAACATCTTGTAATTATAGAAATCATTAAAAAAATCAAAGTTCATCTTAAATAATAATGTGAACGAATAAAATAAAGGGTTTCTATACATCCGAATTAGATTGAATTTTGAAGACGTGATTTATTTAGCAAATCACTTTGGCTAGCAATGTGTTTGTTTAGCAGTCTTCCATTGTTCTAGACCTGAATGGGTTTGGAAACAACCAATTAATTCAAATGCATAACATATATTCAGTCTAACATAGTTCATGGCATATGTCATACTACCAACAACAATTCAGTGTAGAACACTCCTCACTTGTTCTTATTCTACAAGTTCTTTGGACTAATCCCTGTACTGAGAGAGTGGCACCGTTCTAATAAGCGCATCTTAAGACTGACAATCCTCTAGAATGTATTTTTTGGAGATAGTATCTATGCAATCATGCATATCTATAATGGTCGTACTTGATAAACTCATACTCTTGTTTTGTGATATCCAAATCTTAGCATATAGATCATTTTCACTTTTGTCTTGTATTTCAAACTTGAATAACCACCACCAATTATATGCTCTAATCAACTGCCAGTGTTCCTTGGCCGTCAAATTGTCATTAGTACAGAACATCAGAGAGAAAAATCTTTCTTTATGCATTGCATATTTGCAAATGGAAATGATAGTCAATCAGCACGGACAACCTATCGCATATTACTTTGTAAAATTGTTTAGATGCCTATTGCTGCTTAATCCTTATATACAAACTTTAGTAAACGACATGTATTCTTCTCATTTTCCTTCATACTGAAATGTTTAGTTTACTTAAGGGCATCTCAACATTCTTTAATGCAGACCCAGATTTATACAAGCTGCGGCGGCGGAGACTAGATTGACAGATACCTAGCATAAGTGTATCACTGGACAACCTATTGGCTATTTCGATATTGAAGATGGCTTTCTTATGTAAGGGAATTAGCTTTACATTTCCAAACCTTCCAAAAGAGAGAAGCAATTCTTAGATTTACACTGAAGAGGCCTAGCTGATATATAGGCATATATACAACATTTGTAGCTTTTGGGGAGTGCTACTACTGGCTTTACTTGAGAAGAGGATAAGAGTTGCTATCAGAGTTGTTATATTTGTTAAACAGCCAATGGGTAGTCAGTAGTCACAGAAAAATGGTTTTTACATATTTTAGGGTGGAATCAAGAGGAGTTTTCAAAGTAACAATGAAGCGAAATGGAACAGAACATAAAACAATAATTTCAGAGGACTTGAAGAGGACAAACAGTTGTAAAATGTAGGAGGTAACAAAAATAAATGATGTTGATTACCTGCTCTTCTTCCTTCAACATATGCTTGGAAATGGCTTTCTGAAGGACTCCAACGCAAAAAACGAGCTCTTGAAGTTCCTTTGGTGTATTTCCTTGACTCTTTGACAATAAATTTAAGCTACAGAAGATGGACTCAAAAAGGTCATCTATACCTTTGTGCTCAAGACAGTACGAGCAGGCAATGTTTTTCATATGCACATCCAAAGCTACAAAAATGACCTGTTCATAGTTTTTACAAGTCAATATAAAGCAATACAATGTTTGAAAGTCAATATAAAGTAAAAATGAATCTTTTAATTCATGTAAAGAAATGAGATATTAGAACTCAAATAGCCATGAATCAGTGGGAGATAATCTGTCAAACTTACTTCCTTGTAAATGTAGCTCCTACTGCATTTATTACAAGTGCTTGATTTTTACTCACTCATAACAGAAAATCTTATTGATAAACTGAGCGAATTGAATGAAATTAGGGCCAATTTTACAACTAATTTCTTGCATCTGGAGAAAAAGCTACAATAACCTTTTTTAGCAAAAAACAATTGAATTTTTTGAAATCTTCAGGCTTGGTCCCCTTTCAGTTCAAGTTAATTAACCTTTTAAGCATCAACGACAAGTAGAAACACGTAATTCCAGCAATTTCGGAATCCTATTTCGAAAGAAGCAAATTAAATGATACCTCATCCTCCGCGGCACAGTGGTACCTGTAAACCTGCTTTAGAAACTCGAACCTTCTCCTGAGATCAGCTACAAAGTCGCCGCAGCTGTCCGCCGCAGCGGCCACCGCTCGAGCGAGGACATCCAGCTCCGCTTGAATCGCCTTGTGGAAGAACGCAAGGAGCAGAATCGGATCCTCGGCTACAGGGCCACCGCAAGCTGAAGAAGACGAGGTCGAAGCAGCCGAAGACGCTTCCGACGCCGGCGCCAAAGACGCCGGAGGGGAGTCGCCGTCATCAAGGATGAATCTTGACGGTTCGCCTTCGCCGCCGCTTCCCATACGCTAGAAGGCGTGAAGCGAAGAAAGGAGAACGGCATGAAAGAGGCGGGGAGAGAGGGAAAGCAGCTCAGCGCATGATGCGAGTTCTCGGAGTTGACGTTCATGGTTTTTGTTTTTTATGTTCACCGCCAATTAAATACTTCTGTCTCCGTTGTTTTCTTTTGATACCGGTGAAGGCGGTGATAGTCCCGTTGACGTTGATGGCTATGTTTTTATAAATTACACATTTGGTCCACAGCTTTTCATATAATAATTTTCTACCCTGTATTTTGTCTTTTTTTTTTTTGTTGAACATTTTGTCCTTTTTTTTTTTTAATACTGTCACCGTTAATTAAAACTTGTCATAACTTATCGTTTTAGGTATTTTGTCATCCACTTTACAAAATTGTCTTTCTAATGATTAGATAGTTGTTAGTTGTAGTTTTTGAGTAGTTTTTAGTTGTAGTTTTCAAAAAAGTAAAAAAGTAGAGTAATAATTAGGAGTGTAAGTGTATTTTTATTTGTTTCTAAAATAACATGTTTTAATTAACCGGGAGTATAAGGTAAGAGTTTAGGAGATGTTTTAGACTTTGTTGATCTGCCACAAAAGATAATCCTTTCGGACGAGAACCTGGAGCTCCGGATAAGACATAGGAGGGTCATGGTTACATTATCCCCTTTATTTTGTCTTTTTTTTTTAATATAAGATAAGAGTTTAGGTGGTGTTAGACTCTGTTGATCCACCACAAAAGAGAATCCTTTCGGACGAGAACTTGGAGCTCAAGATAAGACACGAGAGAGTAGTGGTTATTTTATCCTGATTAATTAATCTCCCTCAAAACATAGTGTGATAACAAATCAGGAAGTCTTGAATTAGCTTACAAGAGTCTACCATGATCATTTTGATTTCTCAGGTATAGCTTCAAACATCCTTGATAACATTAATAACTGCTTGACAGTCTCCTTCGACCTCGAGCCTCGATAACCTTAGCTGGCGTGTAACACCCCCGTCTCATATCGTATATCATAAGGATATTGGGAGTGATTTATGAGTGATTCAAAGTCTACAAATGTCACAAAAGCTCTTCCTTTTCAAGCTTCAAGTGTGGACAACGAACATGCTAGGTAGCATGGGTTAGTGCCTCTTAAGATCTCAGATCTTACTAATGGTATCAGATCTGACTTTGGGTTTGGAGGTGCCTCGACAATATGCTCGGGTAAGCTCCAACCGAAGGGCAACAACAGACCTTATGGTCGTGGTTTTTCATCTCCGAAGTTAGCATATTCACAATAGTCGATTCGATAACCATAGCCTCCAAAAAGTGGGTTACAAGATCAACTTGTGAGATTAACAAACTTTTGTTGAGAGGGTCAGTTTGACACTCATGCAAATAAATTTATATGTCAAGACCCCGCTATAGTAGGAAGTCAGGTTCGTCCTCGGGAAAGAGTCGGTGTTTCTTTCTTAGCTGCTTCTTCGGGTAAAGAGTAGCAAGAAGATGTGGGAAATATGTTTTGGAGGGGGTTTGGTGAACAATTTTGTAACAAAGATCAATAAAAGACAACAACTTTCAAGGCAAAGGATCACCACAACAACAAACATATGTGCAAATCAATGAACCACAAAAAATAGTATGCTTTGAATCATCAAAAGAGTCGATCGACTTTCATCAATCAACAAGTAAATCAATCAACTTGGGTAAATTAACCTGCTTGTTTCTACCATTTTCTTATGATTATTAAACTCGATTCGTAAAAAACCTAATACTATCCAAGTTCACAACTTTCTTGTTCAAGTAAATTGCAAACAAGAATTCCTAAGACTTTCGTCAAAGGTTAAGCGCATAGGTAGATGACGATAGCAAAAACACACCAAAAATCATGGATTTCTCAGTTCAACACACACGCCCATTGTTGGGCTCACCACAACCCTAGAAGAAAAGATAAACTACTCACATTATAAGACGAATTCCAAGTGTATTAATTAATATAGGGAAATTCCAAGTATAATTCCAACTGTTCCATATTATAAGACAAATTCCAAGTGTAATTCATGTATGTCGTACTTAATACCTTACTTTCTTAGTAGTTCTAGTATATTGATCAAACACATTTATGTAGTCTTAATATGTTGCATTTAGTTAGATTTTGGTATGATAAATGCATGAATTATAGAGTAGTTTTCGTATTTTAGTTAATTAGAGAGAGAGTCGGAATCTACATATATTTGCACATACTTTCAGGCATTGGTGGAGCTAATTGATGACATGAGAATGACCTAACACCGAACAAGAGGATAAAAAGCAAGAAGAAATCGGAATATTGAAGAGAGACATTGATTGGAGCTGTCCAAGTTGACGACGTTGCACTAAAATGAGTCGTTTGAAGGTTGTGTTGGTCATATCCGAGCATACTTATACTTGTTGCATTGGAAAGAAGATTCGAAGACCTACAACTTTTTTGTTTATGACTTTCGCAAATTCGGCCTCAAAGACAACGAAATCTGGAATTCAAATGTGGCAGTAGAACAAAACTCGATCTGGGCAACATAACTCGACCAAGTTCTTGTGCCTCGACCAAGTTTTGTGCGGTTTTCAGCATCGGGAAGGAGAGTTGGGCTGCGTTTTTGGTTGGGCTTTGGGCCTTTTTGTGGTTATTTTAGATTTATTATTTCATTGACATATTTTATGATTATTATTATTAGGAGGAGAAAATTAGGTTAAGTTTTAGTTTTGGAGGTTTTGCATCTACATTCATCCGACGTTGAAGTGTGGAATTTTGTGACTTCTTTTCAAGTGTGAACGACTAAACTCCTTTGCTTGGGGAGATTAATTGAAGCGTCAGGTTTTCAATTTCATTGTGAGATCTCTAGTTCTTTATACGTCTCTTTGAATATTATCAATTCTTTGCGCTAAATGTTTAGGGTTTTCATAATTTACATTAGTCTGATCAACTGAAGTTTTTTCATGGTAATCTATAGCTAGATATAGGTATTTACTAGTTGAGTTTTCTATGTTATTGAGTAGCAAATAATAAATCTATAAAACTGGTTGATTTAGGGATTTGTATGGAGAATTGATTTGCAATTGATGCAATATCTGGTTTTGCGTGTCGATTGTCTTTGTTGATTTCCTTTAGTCTTCATCAATTATTGAATTGAATCTTGATAGTTTCAGGATTGTTTGACAATTAGGGTTTTTATCCGGTTGTCCTGTTAACTAGAATTGATAAGGAATTGTATTCAAAAGACCTAGTCTTTCCACAAAGAAGTATTCAAGAGGAAGTCATCACAATCCCCTCTCTTTGTTTCTTATTCTTGTTGACACACTTTGACTTGCATATGAATTGTTGACTCTATGTGGGATCGACCGTACTTGCCAGACTACATTAGTGAGGTTAGTCGGATATATTTGATAGGATTAAGGCGACTGAAAATCCCTCGTCATATATTAATATAGGGAAATTCTTATAAGCTATATTATTGTAAGTCGAGTTAATTTTGAGTGTGATTCATAAATGTCGTATCTTAATTTCATAATAGTTTCTAATATATTACTACGGATTCGGGCTGAGCTTTTTAGTTAAATCTTTGCGAAATTTCATATTTGCATTGTCTATATCCATCCATATTAGTTGTACGTTGAAAAACTACCCAAAGTCAATGGAAGAAAAATGGCCAAAATACCAGATTGGTATTTAAAACTGACAATGTTTGAAATTTGGGTATTTAAAAAGACTTCGGTGCCAAATTAGTATTTAAAACTTTACCGATTATGGAGAGATGTAAAGAGATCAAAGAGTCCAACATTGAAAGTATGAACAATAGCAGTTCTAATATATAAGTTGATGGGTTACTCTTCATATTGCAAATTGGTATTTAAGATGGAACACTCGGACTATGTGCTGGAAACAACGACTCTGTGGTATTCTGGCAATGATTCTCAACGGATTTTAATGTTGGAGAAATGTTCATGTGGGGGTTGTCAAATGTGCCTTTTGAACTTCTTTTAAAGTCACACGTTGATTACAAAAGGGGTTGGAGGATTGTTTTTAAGGAGGAGTTTTTCAAGGGGTTATTGAGAGTTGGGATAAGAGTCCCACACGCGCGCACCACCACCACCGTCGCCGGTCCGGTCCGTGTTCGTGACACGTGTGCGGTGGACCTACACCGTGGTGTTGGGGCGATTTCACTTCTAAGGTAGTGGTTTTCTTTATACCACGCCACAGCAAACAAACACGGGTTTTCCATAGATTTTCAAAGCGGTTTTCACAATCAAATTGAGGCTACATTTCGCCATTCGCACCAACAATTTAGAAGCGAAACTCCTTTGTTTCTGCGATGGCGTTTCAGTTCTTCAAACCGCTCCTGGATCTGTCGAAATTGGAGCTGCTGGATGGAACGAATTACAAGCGGTGGTCGCAGAAGATGCTCATCTTCTTCGAGCAATTGGAGATCGACTACGTCCTCCTTTAGGAGGCTCATGCGGCTACGACACCTGCTTCTTCCACCTCCGTCGCCGGCGCTGCAGACCCTAAGAGAAAGGTTGTCGATGTCGACGACGCTGCTGATGTTGTCGACAAGAGCGTCGTCGATAAGGGTAAGGCTGTCGACATGGGTAAGCAGGTTGCCGAGGATGACCTCGTTAGGGCTAAACAGTACGAGTCCGACAATAAGTCTGTGCGAGGCCATCTTCTCAGCCATGTCTCGAACCCTATTTTTGATCTGATCTCTGTTCATAAATCTGCTAAATTTATTTAGGATCTGCTGGAGAAGAAATATAGGGTTGACGATGCAGGGAAAAAGAAGTATGATGTTGGAAAGTTTATACAGTTCAAGATGGTCGATGATAAACCAATCATGGACCAGGTGCACGAGTATGAGAATCTGGTGGCTGACATACTCTCTGAGGGCATGAAGATGTGCGAGATCATGCAGGCGAATTTTCTTATCGAAAAGTTGCCTTACTCGTGGGGTGGCTATCGCAACCATCTGAAGCACAAAAAAATCGCCTTAAAGACAAACCTAAGCCTAAATCTGCTGATACTGTGAAGGCTAATCTGGTTGAATCTTCTGTGAAATCTGATAGGTCCAAGCAAGGAAACAAGTTTGGAGGTTCTAAGTCTACCATGAAACCAAAGAAAGGCAAGGAGTTCAAGAAGTCTGGCAATCAGTCGGACTAGCAGCAAAAACAGGGAGGCACAGGGATCGGCTGCTATGTCTGTGGCAAGCCAGGCCACAAGGCTTGGCAGTGTCGCAATCGGGCTGACATCTAGAACCAAGGACATTAGTAGAACAAGCCCGCAACTCCAGCCCAGCACCAACCCAACGTTGTCCAGGACAACAACCAGTTGATAACAATGATCACTGAGGTCAAAACATGACCATATCAAATGTGAAATATGTGTTGAGGCCAAATTTCATAAACAACCTTTTAAAACGGTGTTAGAAAGGACAACTGAATTGCTGGAGTTAGTCCATTCTGATTTGGCTGATTTTAAGAACACTGAGAGTAGAGGTGGCAAGCGCTACTATATCACATTTGTGGATGACCATTCTAGATATACTAAGGTATACTTGCTTAGGTCTAAAGATGAAGCAGAAAGCATGTTTTATGTGTATAAAGCTGAAGTAGAAAACCAATTAAATCGAAAGATTAAAAGACTTAGATCTGATAGAGGCAGTGAATATGTCACTCATTCTTTGAGAGAATTCTGTGAACAAAATGGCATTATTCATGAATTTACAGCTCCCTATAGCCCACAACAAAATGGTATTGCTGAAAGGAAAAACAGAACTTTAAAGGAAATGATGAATGCTATGCTTTCTAATTCTGGTTTGCCTGATAATATGTGGGGGGAAGCTGTATTATCCACAAATCATATTTTGAATAAGGTACCTCACAAGAAGCTTGACAAGACACCTTATGAGCTTTGGAAAGGGCATCCGCCTAATCTGAAATTCTTAAAGGTGTGGGGGTGTCTAGCTAAGGTGGGGTTACCTTCGTTCAAAGTTGATACTATTGGATCTAAGACTTTTGATGCAATTATGATTGGTTATGCTGATAACAGTGTTGTATATCGTTTTATGTGCTTGAGTGATCGTACCTTGTGTGAATATCGTGATGCTGTTTTCTTTGAGCATGTGTTTCCTTTAAAGAAATCTGCATTGACTGCTAATGATTCTTCATCTCATGATGCATCTTCATCCATGCCTAATACCGTTGTGCCTAATGCTCATGCTGATCATGATGAACCTAGGAAAAGTAAAAGGCGTAGGAAGGAAACTTGTTTTGGTCCTGATTTCGTGACTGCATTTCTAGTTGAACTGAATGGTTTAAATGAACTAGATGAGACGTTCATTAGTCTTCATATGATAGAAGATGATCCTAAGACCTATGATGAGGCAATAAGTTCACTAGATGCTAGTTTCTAGAAAGATGTTATTAACAGTGAGATAGAATCCATTATGTCTAATCACACATTGGAACTAGCTAGTTGATATGCCTAAAGGAAATAGAGCCATTAGTTGTAAGTGGATCTTTAAGAAGAAGCTTAAAGTGGATGGCTCAGTGGATAGATATAAGGCAAGACTAGTTATAAGAGGATTCACTCAGAGATATGGCATTGACTTCTTTGACACTTATTCTCCTGTTACAAAAATTGCTACCATTCGTGCATTGTTTGCTTTGGCTTCTAGCCATAAAATGCTTGTTCATCAGATGGATGCTAAAACTGCATTTTTGAATGGTGATCTAAATGAGGAAATTTATATGGACCAGCCTCCAGGGTGCATTGTTCCAGGACAGGAAAACAAAGTGTGCAAGCTCCAGAAGTCACTGTATGGACTCAAGCAAGCACCAAACCAATGGTATGAGAAGTTTCACACAACTATACTAAGCTTTGGATTTGAGGTAAACGGATCTGATGCATGTGTCTATTCTAAGAGGCTTGGTGCTGATTGTGTGATTATATGTTTATATGTGGATGACATGTTGTTATTTGGATCACACATAAATGTTATAAATACAACCAAACAGTTTTTGTCATCTAAGTTTTGAGATGAAAGACATGGGTGAAGCTGATGTCATTCTAGGAGTTAAAGTAACTAGAAAAGAAAATGGCTTCATTTTATCACAAGCTCATTATGAAGAGAAAATGTTGAAAAGGTTTGATAAATTTGATGTTGTGCCAGTTAGAACTCCTTATGATGCTAACATGCAATTGAAGAAAATTTTTGGAATTGGTGTGTCCCAAAATGAGTATGCTAAAATAATTGGGAGTTTAATGTTTCTGATGAACTATACTCGGCCTGATATTGCATATGTTGTTAGTAGACTCATTAAATATACCCATAACCCCAGTAGTGAGCATTGAATTGCACTTAATAGATTATTGAGATACCTTAAGGACACCTTTGATTGGGGTTTACATTATGTGGGTTATCCCCATGCTTTAGAGGGATACTGTGATGCAAACTGGGTCACTGACAATGATGAGGTTAGCTCCACTAGTGGTTATGTGTTCACTTTATGTGGTGGTGCTATATCATGGAAGTCATCAAAACAAACTTGCATTGCTAGATCAAATATGGAATCTGAGTTCATAGCATTAGATTTAGCTGGTCAAGAGGCTGAGTGGTTGAGAAGCTTACTGGCTGACTTACCTTTGTGGGGGCATAAGACCCCAACTATTTCTCTACATTGTGACTCATAATCTGTTATTTGTGTAGCTAACAGCAATACTTACAATGGTAAGAAGAGACACATACGGATTAGACATGAAGCTGTGAGACAGCTGATTGCTACCGGTGTCATTTGCTTGGAGCATGTGAAGTCCGAGAGGAATCTGGAAGATCCGTTGACGAAAAGGCTGAACAGAAGGATGGTCCTTGAATCGTCTAAGGGAATGGGGCTCAAACCCACGTGAGCTGAGATACAACATACCCATTCCCAGGACAGGTATATGAGAAAGGATGAGTCTAGAACTCTTAATGAGTCCATAGCCCAGAGTTGGGTGGTCCTATTGAGAAGGACTTGATGGATTCACCGAAAACAGTAGAGGTTGAGCCTTGTGCTCTTAATGATACCATAGCCCTGTAAGGGTGGTCCTATTGAGAAGGACTTGATGGAATCACCTATGAGAGTGTGAAGGGTTGGTCGCCTTCTATGGAAGACTAGGATTGTTGATAGCATGCATTTAGGTAGGCATAATAGGTTGCATTTAGCTTAGTTAAGATGCATTTCATGGATGGATTAAGCATGATTTGCAAATTAGTTCTCTATGTTGTCGGAGTCGGAATCTACACGCTTTTATTGATTATTTCAGGTAATGGTAGATCCGAGGAGAAGACATGGGTTGATAACGCATTGATGAGAATGTCTAGTTGATCGAAGAAGCTTACATGAAGGTCTCAAGAGGTCCTGAGAAGAAGAAGCGAACTTAAACGAAGAACAAGTCTGCAGAAGTTGTCGCCAGACATGCTGAACTTGTTTTGCACTTTCTGGAGGCCTCGGTTGTCCGATTGACTATTATGACCATGCGTTGGAAAGCTCTTTCAGAGAGCTACAACTTTCATGTTGACGTCGAGAGCTAATTCGAGACGGAATTTTCGGGAAAACCCAATGCATCGCCCGCCGCATAGTTTGTTGCGCCCGCCGCCAGGGGCGGTATTCATGCTGCGCCCGCCGCACAGTTTGCTGCGCCCGCCGCAAAGTTGCGGCGGCCGCCGCACGGACCGTCAGCGCCCAGCGCCGTTTTTGGAAAAAACCCTAGTTTGACTTATGTTGTTTTGGGGCCGACTTGGATGTTTTTATTAGGCCACTTTTATGTTATTTTTTATTACCATTCATTCTACTCATACATCCATTAGACTTTTGAGAGATTTTGAGCTATGTCTTCCATGAGGAACTAAACTCATCGATTCTGCCTGCAATTTGAAGCTTTATTCGGATTGATTGTGAGTTTCTAATTCTCGCTCCTTGTTTCCTATTTGTGAATGCTTCAACTTCTTTGTGCTTGATTGATTATTGTTTTGTTCTATCTTGACTGATCAACTTGGTAGAATCAATTCAATCGCTAAGGTTTTGTAGATTCCTGATTGTGAACCTTAACCTAAGTGGCAAACTTGTTCCTTTAGGGCTGATTGAACTAATTGAATGAGTAGGAAGTTGAATGTGTTGTTAAATCCTTCTTTAGGGACTGCAAATACCTTGGCTAATCTCTGAACTTAAAGCTATCAATTGGGTTAAATCCTTCTTTAGGGACTGTTCGATTGATAAGGGTTTCTAGGACTGATTGGACTAGTAACTATATTAGGTCTAGACAAGGGCATTCATAGGAAACATAATAGGACGAGAAGAAGTTACAATGATCGCTTCAATCCAATAAAGTGGAAAATTGTAGGTGGAATTGCCTCTCATAATTGTCTAAACCAACATCAATTACTTTGCTTTGTTTAATCCGCTTTGATAAAAGGCGGATCTTTCACACTCAAAACCCCCCTCTTTGGTTACTTTAATCGGCATTGAAATCACGCTTGAGTTTATAATTTTCCCTGTGGGATCGACCTCTTGCTTATTACTATACTAGTTTTAGGTTTGAGTTTTCTTTGGCGGAATCAACGACAGGTTTCCCCTCCGTCAATTGTCTTTCTAGAGCACTCTTCAGCACCCAAGGTATGAGATGACTATTACAATTGACAGTCAGATCGCGGAACCACCAGGGCAGTGGTGAAGGTATGTGCTGTTGAGGTCAACTTGCGAGTCTGGAAGTTCAAGATTCGTTCACTTCTATGACTTGCGAGATACTCAGCTTCACTATGTGTTGGTTCAAGATTCGTTCACTGGCATTTAAGTACTTTCTCCACGAAACCAGCTCAGAACGATATTTTTGTCTTAAAACCCCAGTTCCTCACATTTGTGGGGGACTGTTGGAGAAATGTCCATGTGGGCGTTTTCAAATGTGCCTTTTGAACTTCTTTTAAAGTCCCACATTGATTACAAAAGAGGTTGGTGGATTGTTTTTAAGGAGGAGTTTTTCAAGGGGTTATTGAGAGTTAGGGTAGGAGTTCCACACGCGCGCACCACCACCACCGCCGCCGGTCCGGTCCGTGACACGTCGGGTTTGAATTTTATCCATTAAAAGGCCTCAGATAGTGTTGAATTAGGGTTTTGACTAATTCAACTATGTCAAACGTTTTAAAAATGGTTTTGATCTTTTCCGAGATCTCAGCGAGGTGGAGCGTCCCTTCTTCTGTTTAAAACCGACATTCTCCCTTCAGTTTTCAATACAGAGCAACTCAATCTCCTCCTTCTCTCTTCTTTTGTAACCGTTCTGGGTCCTGGGTGGTTCCTTTGCTTCGACGGCGAGTGCACGCCTGAGAAGCCGTTGTGTATCCTTGGGGGGCGATGCCAGTAGCCGACCTGCACCGTGGTGTTGGGGCAATTTCACTTCTAAGGCAGTGGTCTTCTTTATACCACGTCACAGCAAACAAACACGGGTTTTCCATAGATTTTCAAAGCGGTTTTCACAATCAAATTGAGGCTACATTTCGCCATTAGCACCAACATTTAAGAGGCGTGTCAACCTAGATGACTAGATTATCCTTAGGATTTGGGAACTCTAACCAGTTAATATGGTTCCACCAATTCAACAAACAAGCTTGGAAGTAGTGAAAACTTGCTATGGTTGCTCTTCTAAACACATCGTTGAACTACAAAACTTGAAACAAACCAAGATAAACGTATATATAGTTCTAAGCAAAACAAGATCATCAACTTTTCTTAAAAAATAAGAAGAAAAATTATAACATAACACACTAAAATTAACAATATGAGTACTTGATTAGACTCGTGCAGGTGCAGCAGGTGTTGCCTTATTAACAATATGAGTACTTGAGGATGTCAAAAAGTAAGGAGTTGAAACTTGAAATCAAACAGAAGGGAAATACTTGTTGAGGTTGAAGGGAAGGCCATAGAACTCCTCGCTTCTGGCATCGGTTTTGTAGGATCTGTACTTGTCCCACCAGTGCCTCCCTCTGTCCTTTCTGATCGCGCTTTCCTTCTTGTCAAGTGTGTTGTCCAGGAAATACGCCACAACTCCCGCCACAAACGCCTTTGAGGAGAACGGAACGTTGATCATATCATTGAACTGTAAACCATTAATTGATGGCAGTGAGTTATATAGTTGTACCATTATACGACGCTGATTCATGTAATGTGGTGATTTAGTTTTGGAGTGTTACCCATCTAGCACCGGTATGGACGGGTCCATAACCATTGATGACAGTGTACTCGTTAAAGTACTGAGCTACCGACAAGCCAAGGAAGATTGGAAAGCCTAAGACAAGCTTTGTTCTAAAACTGTTGAGATTGCAGAACTGAAGATAGCTTAACCCAACTGAACCTGTAGCAAAATTACTCAAACGCTCAGGCTTGATCTTTCCTGAAAGCCGCGGTTTCTGAATCTGGACAAGTACTTACCAACATAGCCGAAGAAAAGACAGTACATAGCCGCGAAGATTGGAGGAGGAATTGAAGCAAAAACAGCTCCAAATTTACCTGTCAAGATATCATTATCTTTGATTTTTGAAGACTGCATTGTCATAGAATACAATCTGTATGGAGAGTCACCACACATCACTGCACAAATAACATACCGAAAATGGAGAAGAAGATCATAAAACCAGATGATATTTGCACGACTCTCCTGCTTCCCACGCGTGTCAAAGTTATAAGGCCAGCATTCTCCCTGCACCCACACAAATCCAGCTGAAATTCATATCCAACAACTAGAAGGCAAAATCAGTCACAGACTTACACTGATACTGAGGTTCCACTGACCGTCCCAAATAGCCCTGATATCAAAATGCCGATTCCCTGTCATAAGAACCTCTCGTGCATTAGAAGTATAAGATGAATCGAAGACTTGTACTTATCAGCAATGTGACTGTAGTTTAACCATTTAACTGACCTGCCAACCAACACCGCGGCTTAGGACTGAAGCAGGGATCATAGTGGCACTTGAAGTCCTAGACACCGCAATAAATCCACCAGTAGACTGTCCATTGAAACAGACATAAGATATATCAGTTAATAAAACCATAAATTTCGTCGCATATGAATTTCAAATGACAATCAAGACTGCCCATTGAAAATGTTGTCAGCTTATGCATAAAAGAACACTAACCTCAACAAGAGCAACAACTGAAGCAAACATCATAGCAAATGCTTCACCAGCGTCAAATGTAGGCGGTCCCCACTGAAATGGGTAAGGAATTCTTATCCTGCAGCCAAGGAAAAACAACAACAAATGATAGACACAAGATTCATGAATGCTAACTACATGTTGCAAAGTTCTCCACCTGATAAAGCATAGGGTAAATTGCAGGCAACAGCTTAGCTTACCACTGAGCAGCACCAATAAGCCCAGCACGATCAGTACGACATGTGGCTTGCGTCTTTGGCATAGCGTGATTGTATGCTCCGCCAACAGTGAGAATGAGAGCATATGTCCACACAATCGCTACAGAGAATATAACAGCAAAGCGTTCAAAAACATGCTTTCCCGCCTTAACTGCATTGCCTAGATACTGCAAAGTGAATAAAACTTCAATACATTATGTAATCAAATACAAGACAGTCAAAATGCAAAATGATTCTGTATAACAATATTCACTTGTATGGTAGAGAGATCTATTAAAAAACCTGGGAGATCAGCATCAAAAGTATTAGCTCCGGTAGGCCAATCTCAACACACCTAGCCACCTAAAATTGAACAAAAAGAACCATATCTTTGTAAGCAAACGAGCTGATGATGATTTAGACATCACCGAAAAATAAATAAAAATTCAATACAAAGTATCTACCACAGGAAATCCGAGTTCATAAAGCCCGAAACCAACTAGAGAAATCAGAGGAACAACAGACAAAGGGCTCAGGTACCTGTCAAAAAGCAACAAAAAAGCGAGCAAGAAGCACACTTATAATGTCAAAAGTAACCGAAAAAATTTCCTTCGTCCACCCTAAATCTAACTATCTGTCATTCACCAAAAAGAAGTTGTTTCTTAAGAAAAAAAATGGTGTTGAAAAACAGACCTAGTCACATTGCGCCAGAGGCCACTAAAGCCCACGACAATCTGAAAAGCCGAAGCCACAATAAGAGCGCCTTGGATTCCCCGGATTGTCCTCTTGAATTTCTGCATATGCAAAAAGAAGCTTACACATTTCGATCACAATTATCAAGCTAGTTCATCTGGAAATCTACAGACTGACTTATAAGGCAGGACTAAGTAACAAACCACAACAGGGTCCAAAATGTCATTGTATCGACCAGCCAAAATAATAGATATTGTAGGCGCGACAAATGTGTAAGAGCCTCCCATCACAGCAGGCAACCGACTCCCAAACAGCGATTGTAGAAATGTGTTCAAACCAGCAACAAACAACATAGTTTGAATCACTTCAGCCTTTTCTTTCTGCTAACACGGAGATGAAAGAGTCATTCTAAAGAAGGAAGACCAGGATTTGTTCATTGATCAAGCAATATGCTTACATTTCCTCCTCCCATCTGAGGAACGAGAGCGGTGGGAATGAGAACAGTCGTTCCCAGCATCACTAGATAGTGCTGGAAACCGAGTAATATGGCTTCAGCTGCAATGTTTGATCAACCAAAGATCTTATCAGAGGAGTCATCAATCTTTAATGGAATAGTGTTTAGCACCACAATATATTGAAAATCAAAATTGATCACATACTTTTAGGTTATAGGATTTTTTTTTAATAATATATAAATGTTTTCGAATGAGAACTTATAGTTCTGTGTTTGAATGAAGGCTATGTGTTTTTTTTTTTTTTGGTAACTTTTACTATTTTTAGGAGTAAAAGAGTACAAAAAGAATAAATAATCACTAAGAAAATTCAACAAAATTTATTTGGTACAGAGCAAATACTTAGACTATAAGGTCATTGATTCAGTTCTCTTTAGCCTTATTTTTTTAATAATTTTTATTTCTCTTGTTCTTTTTCACTTAAAATGATTATTTAAATCATAAATTTAAAATTCTTTTCAATAAATTTATGCAATTTATTTATTTATGTATACAAAAAAATTATCAGAAAAAACTTTATCTAAGTTATTTTCACGTAAAATGACTTTTTAAATTAGAAATTGAAGGTTTTTTCCAAAATATTTAAGCAAAATTATATACATACATACAAAAATTAAGAACAAAATTAATTTAGCACCTCTAGATTAAATCTTTTATCCGCCATATTGATCCACGTACAACGTTATCATTTAGTTGTAGACAGGATGAAATTTAAAGAGGGCCAAATGAGAGTTTAAAATTTTTACTAATTTTTCAACAACTACTTTAAAGATTTTTAACAAGATCATGAGCCAGAATTGGCAATTGTGTTGTAAAAAAAAAAAAAAAAGGAAAGAATGAATCTCTGAATGTCAACCCTGAAATTAAGAAATTAATTTGAGTTGTGGATACTGGATAGATTGTATTGTATGAGTATAAAAGGTGGGGCTATTTAATATACGGATTAATATTCCCCATAAAACAAAAGTAAAAAAGATAACACAAAAAGGAGAATATTCAAAGAAACCATCCCCAATGAAAAGTAGAGAAAGAAAAGAGAGTGGATAGGAGAATTGAAAAACTGATAGAAACGAGAAATATGAAATACATGCATACAGAGTAAGAGTATGTAATGTATAAACCTGAG
Organism: Persicaria tinctoria; assembly: GCA_037127255.1. NCBI lineage: Eukaryota > Viridiplantae > Streptophyta > Magnoliopsida > Caryophyllales > Polygonaceae > Persicaria > Persicaria tinctoria. The sequence goes on along the minus strand of JBANSL010000004.1, from coordinate 19,971,330 downwards.
GCTGAAACTCAAAAATGAATTGATCGAGTGATGGAAGATGGAAAAGCAATAGTAAGTAAAGAGAAACTGACGCCAAGGAGGGGGACTGGTGATGCAGTAGGAGACGTTGGGGAGCTGATCCTTTGGAGGGTGGGGTGCCGGCTCTTCCTTCCCCGCCATTTTTATTTTATATATATATATATATATATATATATATATATATATATGCGCACGCGCCTTTCTTCTTTGATCTTCTTCGATTCTATCAATCAATTTCTTCTCCTCCAACCATCTCTATACCTTCAATTCAGCGGTACGCGAGAGTCTGTAAAATTAATAGGAAGATGGAAAAGCAAGCGGTCACCGAAATTAAACCTTAACTCCCACCAATTCTGCAAAGCTAACAAAAAAAATAAACGCATACACTGAGAGTGAATATGTAACGAAGAAAGCACAAATTAAGCAGTTGGACTCCTGTATGTATATATGCAGTTCACCCCGCCCGGGCCGAAAGTAATCACACACAACTTAAAATCTCTCTCTCTCTCTCTCTCTCTCTCTCTCTCTCAAATATATATATATATATATATATATATATATATATATATATATATATATATATATATATATATATATATATAAATCCAGATCGAATATCTCCTAGAGTTTTCTTCCACATCCCCACCCAAATATATGTTTTTTTTCCATACAATAATCCCGAGAGGTTGAATGAGTCGGTAGATGGACAAACTATTAGGTATTTACGGAAAAAAAAAACACACAACAATCTCTACTTGGCTCCAATGATCCCAGTTCCTCTACCCAGTTTCCGAGTCACCCGACAAAGCATCATCACTATTTTTTTTTGGTAGAGAAAGACGGGGACGAAGCCCCGCTCCGTAGAGTTTTATTAAGGCTTAACCACCACACCTAAGAATAACACATTCGGGATAAGAAACTCCTCCTGCATCATCCTTGAGTTGTTGCACCAAGCCAATAGGAATAGAGTTTAATTAGAAAAGTTACACCAATAGGGAAAGAAAACGCAAAACTGGCAAGACCATTGGTAAGACGGTTTGCCTCACGAAAGATGAGACGGAACTGAACGAGCCAGTCCCTACTAAGGGAGCCTTGGCACGAACGCACCTGGTCGAGCACCTTCCTCGAGTCCACCTCACACATCACCTTTCTGTGGCCACATCTCCAGGCCCACTCGAGTCCAGAAGCAATCCCCCAAAGTTCAGCAGCATCCACATGACAGATGCCAATATTATGGACGAAACCGGTGACCCATTCACCTTTCTCGTTGCGAATGACACCCCCGGCAGCAGCGCACCCTGTCGTCCTCACCGAGCCATTAGTGTTCAGTTTAACCCAGCCGAGATCCGGGGGCTCCCAGTGCACAGTAACTTGCACCCGGCTTTGGACACTTGGGGTTCCCAAGAAGTGCTTCTTAGCGTCGGTACAACTCTTGACGAGATCCCAACATATCTGGGTCATGAGCAGCATGGTGCTCTCCTTCTTGAATACCACTTTATTCCTCCTGAGCCGAATCCTCCAGAGCGCGGCGGCGAAGAAATCCTTCCAGTTCTCACCCCCAAGGCCAAGCTGGCCGGTTGTGACGTTACTTCTAATCCACACAGCGAACGGGAGAGAGAAGAACTCCCCTTTCCGCTCGGCGCCTTCAACCTGCAACCAAAACTCCCTCACAGTAACGCAGTCCCTGAATAGGTGAATCAAAGTCTCATCATTCGAGTTACAAACGAAGCAAGTACTAGAATTACCCATGTGTCTTCGAGCTCTCTCGACGTTCGTTAGAACTCCGCCTTTGCTCGCCAACCAAATAAAGGTGCGAATTCTCTCCGTAACATTCATACGCCAAATATTGGAGAAGAAAGAGGCATCGTTGAACTGGTGGTGCTCCTCACCTGAGGCTTTTTCATACCCAGATTTGACAGAATAATCGCCATCGTTGCTTGACGTCCAAACGATTCTGTCTTCAGCGTCAAAGATGTGGAGCGCCATCATCTTCATGACCGTTTCCGTGGGGAGGAGGTGGGAAAAAGAATTCCATTTCCAGCCCTCGCCCTCCCTCCAGAAATCAACAACACTCGCCGACATAGGGACCTGCTCATCGGTGCAATTAACCAGCGAGCGCAGAGGCACCCCTTAAACCCATTTATCCTCCCAGAAACGGATGCTCGTACCGTCTCCAAGGCTCCAATTGACGTTAGGTTGCACAATAGCGTTCAAAGCCTTAGAAATGCTTTTCCAAATATGTGAAGCCCCGGAGGACCTCCCGAGGGCGCGATTCACATATTTGCTGAACAGAACGTCCGTCCAGGGGCTCTCGTCACAGCTTAGCAGCCTCCAACTGAGCTTATCCACAAGGGACAGATTGATCTCGAACAAACGTTTTATACCAAGACCCCCCAGGGCTCTCGGTTTAGTCACCTCGTCCCACACAACCTTGTGCATTCTTCTTCTTTCGGGGGTAGAACCCCACAGGAAACTCCTGCAACATTTTTCGAGCTTATTGCACACTGTTTCCGGAAAGATCATGGTTGACATGGAGTAGATCGGAATAGAAGTAAGAACGGAGCGGGTTAGAGTCACCTTGTCGGCAAAACTTAACAGATTAACCTTCCACTCTGCCAACTTAGAGGTGAACCTCTCCAAGACAGGAGTAAAATCGGCCTTGTTCACCCTTTTGTGGATTATAGGAACTCCCAAGTACTTACCGAGGTCGCATGTCACCTCAATACCACCAACCTCCTCTATTCTGTTTTTAAAGCCCCATTCACGTTCCTAGAAACATCTACTCTCAACTTGGCCTGGCTGACTTTGAGACCGGAGCTGCCACAGAACTTGTCAATACACTTCTTGATGACCTTGACCTGCGATATGGATGCTTCGGCAAAGAGCAAGATCTCATCCACAAAGAAAAGATGCGAAAACATAGGCCCTCCCCTAGCAACCTTAATCGCCTTCCACTCACCCTCTTCCACATCTTCCGTAATAATGTGACCCAATCTTTCCATACAAAGGATAAAGATGTAAGGAGATATAGGATCTCCTTGTCGGATGCCTCTGGTAGGGAGAAATTGATCTGACGTCTCACCATTCCAAAGAACCTGCATTTTCGGAGTACGGATACACTCCATTATCCGTTCTATCCATTCCCTCGACATACCCACACAAACAAGGGTTTCTTCAATAAAGTCCCAGTTGAGCCTATCGTATGCCTTTTCGAGGTCCAATTTGAGGCACATCCACCCCTTACGCCCCTGTTTCTTTCTCATCGAGTGGACGATTTCCTGTGCTATGATGATGTTGTCCGAAATGAACCTTCCAGGAATAAAACTGCCCTGCAGAGGTCCCACGAGCTTCGCCATGATCGGATGCAGTCTAGAGGTGATGACCTTAGAAATCGCTTTATACAAGACATTGCAGAGGTTGATAGGGCGGAATTGGGTAATCAGCTCAGGCTTTCCTACTTTGGGCAGCAGGACAATCAATGTATCATTCACACCTACCGGGAGCTTGGCCGTCACAAAGAACTCCTTAACAAAACGCGTCGCGGAATGTCCAACAACTTTCCAGCATTTCTGGAAAAATACCGGTTGAAACCCGTCAGTTCCTGGCGATTTATAGGCCACCATATTGCAAAAGCCTTTGTGAATTTCTTCGTCCGAGATCGCCCCCTCCAGGCTAGACCACTCGTCAGAATCCAGTCTCGGGAACAGATTGGGGAAGCTCTGCCGAGTTCCTTCCACATGCTCCCAGGTTCTTGAAGTAATTAAGCGCCAGGTTCTCCAACTCCAACTTCTCTTCCACCCATCTATCATCCTCAGCCAACAGCCCCTCAATTATGTTGCGCTTACGGCGAACAATAGTAGAGGTATGAAAGAATTTGGTATTACGATCTCCGAAAACGAGGCACTTCTCCCGGGATTTTTGGTACCACATGATCTCCTCTTGCTCAAGGGTGGTATCGAGAGCGCCGCGGATGTGTGCTTCCCAGGCCGAAGCGGCAGGAGTCGGGTTCTTGGTAAGGTTCCTCTGAGCAGCGTCAAGAGCCTTTAGGAGGGCATCCTTTCGAGCTTGAATCATCCCGAACACCTCTTTGTTCCACTTAGTAAGGTCCACACAGAGAGCCCCAAGAGCCTCCGGCGTATCACAATCCCTGTTCCATTTAGCGTCTAGGAAATCCGGGAAGCTATCATGGGTCAACCAAGCAGTCTCAAACTAGAACGGTCTTCTACTTTTGTCTTTCCTGATCTTCGGGTTCAGCTCCAAGAGCAAGGGGCTGTGATCAGACGAATAATGAGGGAGATACCTAACTCTAGCCTCGGGCCAGAGCATCCGCCCCTCATGGTTCATCATAACTCCGTCCAATCTTTTAGAGATCAGCCTCCCGCCCAAGCAAAATTTGCTCCAAGTATAATCCTGACCAGTGAACCCCAAATCAATAAGCCCAGTACTGCTAATCAGATCGCAAAATTTGCTGGAGTCAAGGTGAACGTTCCCGGAGCCCCCTTTCGTTTCACTCGGACTGGTAATACAATTGAAATCCCCTCCCACGACAAGCGGTTCAAAGATGGCCTCCAGCGGCGCTTTCAGGTTGGTCCAAAACGGGACACGCCTGGCAACAGTGGGGGAGGGGGGGCATAGACAACAACCAGATGGAAGTTGCCCTTGCCAACCCGCCAAGAGGCGTGAATGAAATCAGCAGTACTCTCATGTATGGTGATGTCAAACTTCTCGGCATCCCAGAGCAGCCACACACCTCCGACAAAACCTGAGGCCTCAATGCGAACACAACTGGAGAAACCCAGTTTATCACAAGCCTTTTGAGCCTCTTCCCCCGAGATGCGAGTTTCCATAAGGGCAAGAGCATCGATTCTGTATTGTTTCTTGATGTAACGGATTGCTCTCCCAAAAATTTTCTTACCTGCACCAAAACAATTCCAAAAAAGGATGTTAATTTTGTTATCCATGAAAACAAAGGGGAAGATGAAAAACGGAAGAGGGAAAGAAAAAGAATTAGGAGTTTTGACTGATGGATGTTTTTTTCCCCTCCGCGGCTCCGGTTGCCTTGGTAGTAGCAACCCCTCCATCGGACTCCTTCTCCCCACTCGTGTCGGCGACCCAAAACTTCCCAAAGATGGACTGCTCGTCCAGTTTATCGCAAAGACCTGGTCGTTGGGAGAGTTCTGATCGCTCAAAGGGGAGGGCGAGATTTGGGAGGAGGGCCTGGGTCTTTTCTTTGGGTCTTCAGTCGCCGACGAATCGGGTTGCCCATTTCTTCCTTTACTTCATTTCCTTCCAATAACCTTGGGTTTGTAGGTTTTCTTCCCACCCGTATGGGTTTGGGCATGTGGCCCACTCAAATCACAAGAGTAACCCATCGTAAATAGACCACATTTACTGCTACTCTTCTTGGACTCCGGCTCAGTAGAGACAGGCCCCGACGTCTGGCCCATTTGGGGTTCTTTGCCTTTATCACCCTAACTACTTCCATTCGCAACGGCCTTCTCCTTGGACTCTGCTCTTCCCGGCTTCTCTAACCCCTTATCATTAATGGTCGAGCAATCATTCCTTTTAGTTTTGCTAGGGGGCACATAACTGCTACTTCCATCCCGATGTCCTTCTTCTCCTTTCCCACGCCCAACGGTCGAGGAGTTATCACGCGGCACATGCGTATCCCTAGGTTGGCGCTTTCCATTCCCGGCCTGAATCGCCGCTGAGACGGGCTACCTAGGTTTCCGGCTGCCGGTGTTCTTCCGGCGCGCCACCACCATCCAGGGGCCATAGGAGTCCCCCTCACCTCCGTTTTCGGCCCTTTCCTCACGTTGCCCAGGACTGGACGAAGCCACCACCTGCTTCCCACCGTTATCCTTAGCACCCATCATCTCCACCTCCGGGGATATGAACTTGCAGTTGACTTTCAGGTGACCGTGACGACCGCAACCAAAGCAAATGCTAGGGATCCCTTCATATTCGAGCTTGTACCTCTCATCATTGATGCTTATCGCCCCCTTCAAAGGTTCTTCAAGATCAACCTCGACACAAACTCTAGCGAAGTTACCTCTGTTGGTGTAGATCGTCCGATGATCGACTTTGATAGGTCTTCCCAGCTCCTCGACGATTTTCAGAAGCACATCTTCTTGGTAATAGATTAGAGAAAGGTCCAAAATTCTCAGCCAGGCCGAGGCGGTCTTAATAACTTCCGACGGCTTGAAATCTGGCGACCAAGCCTTGATAATGAGACAACGCTCGAAGAGTGACCAGGGGCCTCCTGTGAGAATTCTCATGCAATCCTCCTTATTTTCTAATCGAACGAGGAAGTTCCTATGAGGTAGGTCGATCACGTGAATCTTCGCTCCCTCTTTCCACATGTTGGTTCCCCCGAAGACCACCTTGTCTCTCCAGGAAAGAGGTGTCGGAGCTGTAGCGCTGCCAGTGTTTTCAGCATCCTCCTTCATCCCCCCGAACTTCTCTGGTGGAGTAGCACTGTCAGAGGTTTCAGCATCCTTGTTCCCAACCGGCTTCTCCGTCAGAGGAGGCTCCGTCGTGGACACCGGCTGCATCACCTCGTCCTTATCTCCACACGGATTCTTAGGCGGAGGGAGGGGGGGGGGGGGGGCGTTGGAACCGTATGCATTTCCTCGTCTTTGTTCCCACCCGGGTCTCCCGGCGGGGGAGGAGCCGACGTGGGCACCAATTGCATTTCCTCATCCATAAGAGAGCGTTTAGATACTTCACTAGCAGAATACACACTACTAAAGCATCATCACTATTGGACTATATGTATGTTAGTGCTGCTAAAGTATTTTAGGCGGAAAAAGGACAAGTAATTTACGGTAGAAAACCTCAATCCATTAAGCACCATAAACATGTAAATTGTAAACTACTACGTCCCTTGCCTTAAAAGAATTTTCAAATAAGTCTACCTATCTTATTATATATAATTGATTGATTGATCGATCGATGATCGATGTTTGAATATATGTTTTTATTTTCTCCTTTTCTTCGCTTAATTAAGATGATCATTGTCAATTCCAGTTCGTCCTAGCTAAATGCTTGGCCTCTGACCTACATCAACCCTTAGTAAATACTAGGCAATTAGGAGGTTTGACATTGATAACCCAAGGACATCTTGGCATGAATTCTTCATGTTTTCAGATGTTGCTTTGTGACAAAAGGCCAAGCATTCAACATTAGCGCACAAAGTACGTTGAGATTGATACCTATTTTGTGTGGGATAAGGTTGCAACTTGACCATGTTATAATTCTTCATGTTTTTGGCCTCCGCTTAATTATTATTCCGTTACATCTTCACCAAGAGATTACCTAGATAATTAACTCTTTTTTATTTAAACATAAACTATAGATATATAGAGAGAGATGTACACAAAATTTATTCATTTATTTTCTCATCATTATTCGTCTGTTTTTGCATAATTTTTCGTGTAAAATAAAGTAATTATTTGCATGTATAAAAAGTGTAAAAAATATAAATTTTATCCTACTCCGTTGAATAATCAGTACATCGAATAATTAAAAATTATTACTTTTAATATTATCCATTGATCTTCTTAATTTAATGATTCAAATGAGTTAACATGATATACGTACAAAACCATGATATTAATAAATTAATAATTAAATGAACCTTAAAGAATGATTGAGGGAGCTAATTTCGCGCGTAATAATTACTCAAGGGAGCGTTGGGGTGCAACACAAGTTATGCAGTAGTATGAAATTCCTACCAAAAAAATGCAATAGTATGAAATAACAAATTAATGTTTAACCAATCATTGACGTTTCTTGCATGCTTGAATGATGTTTAGTTGTGCACGAAATGAAGATCGAAGTGAGAATAGGGTGAATCGGTTTAGATATGAGTCGAATTAATTAATTTCGGTTTATTTTGGGTTTCGGTAATTTTGAATCAATATTAACATTTTGGTTTGGGTTGGAGTTTTAGATATTTCGGATTTTCAATTATTTTGAACAATGATATTACAAAGCTTAATAAATAGACTTATTTTGATTCAAGTCTATCAGATTAGAGGTTTGTTTATTTCAATTTTCGAGATGAGGTCCTTTTCAGTTCAGGTATGTTTTCAGTCGATTCTTTTTTGAATCAATTATGTTGGGATTAGATTTGGGTAATGATAAGTTCACCGCTAATTTTTACTATTCACACCGTAAAGCCACCGTATACCTATGCGGTGGCGTAATTAAATTTTCCCCTGATCCACCGAATATACATGTGATGGGTGCGTTGACCGTATGGCAACTCACCGCATGTATATGCGGTAGGTTAGGGTACAACGGAGTCCGTTATACATAAATTCGACTGGTTCGAAGATATAAGCAACCCACCGTATACCTATGCGGTGGGTTTTTTTACAATTTTAAAAGATTATGTAACAACTCACCGCATGGGTATGCGGTGGGTTGTAACCGCGGAGGGGGCCCATTATAAATAGGCGTGCGGGCCCCATTTCTTCGACACACTTTCCGACTCTTCTCCGATTCCTTTCTTTCCGAGCCCGACTTTTGGTTCCGTCGATTCTCCCGTCCCTCTTTCTACCCCCACTTTGTACCCGAGTGTTGAGATGGTGAAAGACAATCGTAGAAAAGATGCGTCTGATGGTGTCGGTCCTTTTCGGAGACATCCGTTACAGGTAACATTGAACCTATATAAAAATCAATTTGCATTAATTTTTAAGCGGAATGAGATAGTGTTAACCTATAATTGTTATATATAATGTAGGCCGAACCGACTATACAGAGGAGGAGGACGACAGATGTCCCGCCACAACCTGAGCCACAGCCTGAGCAACAACCACAGACATAGCCTCAACCTAAGGTATGTTAAAATCATTACTAGGTGTAGGGAAATTGAAATCGAATAAGTATATTTCTGTTTTCTTAGGAATCGATAGTATTAAGTTGAAATCATTAATAAACCCTAGGAAAGTCTTGCAACATTTAGTCAGTCATACGATATAGTATCGTATTCGAGCGATAGGATTCTGACAAATATATTTTAATTTACACAATCCACGTTATCGAGAGGGTTATGAGAGAGGGTGGTTTTGCAATCTGCTAGGAGGGCTGTCGCTAGGGAGTTAGAGACATTCGTTGGAGGATGTACCAGATCCTATGGAGATGGATAGTGACGCGGTAGGTGATGATACTGGGGCTGCCGTCAGGGAGAGCCAGACGTTGGAGGATGTAGTGGATCCTCCGGAGAGGGATAGTGAGACGGTAGGAGCTGATACTGGGGTCGAGCCATCGTCTCAGTCTCGTGTTGACCAAAGTGACGGTTTGGGGCATACGTCAAAGTCGTCTATAGAGACATATCATAGTCTGGTGCAGATTGAGCTGGAGTTGATGTCTGACCACACGAATGACCCAGTGGTGCAGTCGACCGAAGAGTCTAGACCAGGATGATGCAGGAGTACCTACGAGGGGACCGAGCACAGCAGGCTGGAGCTGAGAGAGTGGATGAGCAGTTGCAGACTCAACACGACGGTTATCAGGCGTACTTTGGGACTGCGTTTGAGAGCGACCAATTGAACTCGTATGACGACACGTCAGCTCTGCTCGGAGATGCAGGTGTTGGGACGAGTCATGCTCGAGCGGGCGACCAGGAGCGATGGGTCGTTGGGCAGATAGATTTTGCGTCGTTCACACCGTTAGTATCTACGGGTGGAGGGAGGACGCCTGGGAGTCAGCATGCGGCGCCATCGTCGACGCCGAGGAACTCGGAGCCTGAACCGATTACTGGGAGTCAGTAGGCGGCGCCATCGACGACACCTAGGAACTTGGAGGCTGAGCCGATTGCTGGGGGTCTGGAGAGGCATGATCCGATGTGAGGGACATCTGACAATGTTGGTCAGGACAGGGGAGGAGATCAAGCGGCACATGCCCCCGTCCGTGTAGTGAAGCGGAGGCAGAGACAGCGTGGCGAGAGCAGTAGGGCAGGCGGTGATAGGCAGAATGGCGAGGGAAGTAGTGCAGGAGGTGATAGGCAGCATGGCGAGCGTAGCAGCGCTGGGGTAGTTCGGGCAGTTCTGCCCGAATGGCCGGGGGGCCACACACCGTTTCACTTTTGAGAGATTACGAGGCCCACATTGCACAGGCTGTTTGGAGACGGGAGGAGGTAGCCTTGCAGAGGGGTGTGCGTGTGCAGAGACGGGGGCAGTTGCTGGGCCGGGTAGAGGCGTTGTTGGAGGTGGATGGACGGGAGTCCTGGTTTCCCGCAGTGCATGACACTGGGCTCTGGGAGCTGAGAGATTTTGAGTGGGATCATGTGGATCACAGTCTAATCAGTGCGTTTGTTGAGCACTGGCACCCCGAGACGAACAATTTCCACTTTGCATGGGGAGAGATCACTATCACACTGCACGATGTGTTCTTCATACTTGGGCTTGGTTTGGACGGAGAGTAGTGTATTCATGTGGATGACGTGGCCGCCGGGAGGGAGAGAGTTGGGGACTTGTACGGCTTGACTCAGCACGAGCGGGAGAGCGCATGGAACCATGGAGGCCCCACTGTTCAGCTCCTCCTTCAGAAGATAGAACCGATGCGACAGCGGATTCGAGATGGCGCCCCACTAGAGCATGATATGGAGGGCATCGTGGCTGTTGCGATGGGGCTTATTGCGAATGCGACGCTGTTCATCGACAAGTCGGGCGGAAGATTGCGTCCGGAGGTGCTTCGTAGGTTTATGGATGCAGCAGAGGTTCCGAATCTTTCTTTAGCGGTAGGGGTCTTGGCATGCTTGTATCGAGGATTGGGCGAGGCGACCAGGGAGTTGGCCAAAGACATGGACGGTTGTACGAAACTGCTGGAGGTAAGTCATTCGTTCTCTGATGCCTGAATTTTTTCCAGTTTTATAACTAAGTGACAATGACTATGTTTCTGATAGTATTGTTCCATTGTAGGTGTGGATATGGCTGTATTTTCCGGTGTTCAAGGTTGGCATGATGCTCGATCGGAGGCTAGCCCGGGATCCGCGACACGGGGTGAGGTACGTCCTGGGGGCGATGCCATTTTCCACTACGATGTCCCGGGATGATAGGCCTCGCATTGAGCGACTGGGTGTTATGCGGCGGAGGCTGGATGAGATGACCGTCGATGAGGTACGAACACATTGTACTTCCGCACTTACATTTGTGAGACAATAAACTAGATTTTCAACATTTGAGTCGTATAAATAATTTCTTTTCCATTGCAGATCGAGTTCATGCCTTTTGGTAGGCACTTGGATTTTGATGGAGATCTGCGTCTGTCTCGATATAGGGGCACCATCCGGTGGTTGTTCGAGGAGGAGCCGTATATGCCAGACCGTGTGCTGCGACAGTTTGGTCGGGTTCAGCACATTCCTACTGATCCAATCAGACCTAGCAAAGCGCACAGACCGAAGTCCGTCAAGGCCAAGAAGGAGGCGTCGTTCCACACGGCCGACAACCACTGGGCGCATAGGTTCGATCATCTGTTCCCCATGGAGGAGTTGCCAAGGACCTCTGCTGAGTACCCATATGGCGTGGCCGATGACTATGTAGAGTGGTTACACCGCCATAGTCATCCATACATACTTCCTGACACTCCTCGACACCAGCCCATCATCTCGCCGCTGCCACCCCCGCCGACCATTATCGAGCAGCGACATCATGCTGCTGGGTTGGAGATTCAGCGACTCAGGTCCCTAGGAGTTCAGTTGACAGATGCACATTTGGCGCGCATCTATGAGCAATTTTGGGGTCCTCCCCCACCGTGACGTTTCGATCTGGGATGGTTTATTTGGTTGTTCTGTTAGCGGTTAGATGACTTTTTGTGTAGTAGTTGGTAGTTTGGATTGATTTTTGGTAGTAGTTGGTGATTTGATATGGGATTATGTATTTGGTGTTTTCGGTGTGGATTTGCTGGTTTGTTACCGCTTTGGATCGATTTCAAATTTGCATATTATGCCCGTTCAGAGCTTCCATTTTTCGCTCTTAAGTTAGCGCTTAAATATCATGATTCGAAACGAACTTTCTAAATTACATTTGACCAAATACAAGCCTAATATAGTCATGGGTTACGTAAACTAGCCTGATCTAGCTTCATGGCGAGAGCCTTTTTTCCCTCTTCCAGAACTGCAACTTGACTCTCCAGGATATCAACCCGCAAACGGGCTTGTTGGTTTTCGACAAGCAACGACCGATTTTCATCCCGTAGCCTCTTTATTATCGACTCCACCGTCTGTGAGCGTGGACTTCCAGTGTACAGAACCACCTCAAACTCTTCCATCGTGCCTTGACGTATTATGTCGTTGCTTGAGCTGTCGCCGCTGTTGTCCGGCATGTTGATGTGTGGTAACTTATCGAGGGAATGCAGCCATATATAGGGTGGGATCACCGCATACCCATACAGTGGGTGTGTCTATAAAATACCGACCCCAACCGTCGCCGGAAACACACCTGATCGGCGACAATGTCTTCCGAACCAGCCCAAGTTCCACGTGAAGACCTGTTCACCAAACACTACAACAAGGAGGCACTAGGAGGCATCGCTTTCACCGCAACGTGTCGTCACTGCGGCCATCGCTACACAGTGGCGAACAATTTGCAGCACGGTCATCTGAAGAGGCACATCAACAACAAGCATGCCGACAAGATCTAGGATTTATGCGTTATGCGTTATCACACGAAGTTGAAGTGGTTTGTTTGTGCTCGTGTGATGAAGTCGTTGTTATTGTTGTCCGTGTAGTTGTTTGTTTGTCGTCTTTGTAGTTGTAACAATGTTGTTGTAATAATATGTCGGCTTCGTACCCTCTTTGTGTCATATGTTTCCTATTGCAACATATTTATCATTTCCATTGCAACATTTTAACTAATATGACATGAAATTCACCGATCTGAATCCGAAGGAGATTTTGATTAAAAGGTTTAATTGCTTACAACTGAAAATACAACATTTGCACAACACACTACATACTTGGTAATTCACGCCTAGTCACTACCTTTGGCCGATGACCTCTCATTAATGGAAATTACAATATTTATTTGGTTGAACGCATAACACCTTTCGCATGCATTGAATGCTCTCAGCTTTCGGATGACATGATCACATAGCCCCTCAGCCCCTTGAATGTAAAGATCGTAACGACAATATCTCCTAATGTGATTCACGATCCACGCCTCCGCATCTAAGTAATACGATTCCGGAAACCCTCTGTCGTCATAACAATGCGCACAAGAAAACTCGATCGGATATGCTACGTCAGTGTCCATCTCGAATTGACACTGAAGTATGACGCACAAATTTCCCGCAATGTAAGCTGGATGCCTGCAGGTGTATTCCTCCGGCCACCGTGGCTCCGTGCATCGAATTAACGTAACCTTGTACTCCAAATAACCTGCCGTTCGCCGGTAAGTGTCTAAGGAGTTGACCATTTTGTGGTTCCCTGGACAGCCGCAGTGGTGTTGCCGTCAGGATTTATAGGCCACACAACGCATGTGTATGCGGCGTGTTCACACCGCATACCCATGAGGTGTATGCATACACCGCATACACATGCGGTGTATGCACACCGCATACACATGCGGTGTATGCACACCGCATACACATGCGGTGTGACCCGGACCGGACCGGGTTACCGAATGCCCAGGCAGCCATGCACACACCGCATAGGTATGCGGTGGTACCACCGCATACCTATGCGGTGTACGTCGTTCAAACCCAACCCATTGGCTATAAAATGGGACAACCACCTCATACGGTTTCATGCGTTACAAGACTACGAATCACAACAATCGAAGCAAATGGTGAGAGTAGATGAGTTTGAAGGTGAGACAGATAGTGGTGTGTCATTCAAAATTATACTTGAAAAGTTTTCGCGTCCATACGAGGATTATTTGTGCAATTGCCAGCACAAGACGTGGTGTCAATCATTTTCCTACTGTCTTTTTTCACGTTGTATGCTATAAAGGCGTTGAAGGCAATACCTACGCATTCTCGGAGCCGGTTGAATTGGCGTGTGTGAAAGGTCACCAATTACACATTGAGGACCCTGAGTCATACTACCGCGATGCGGTTGAGGCAATCAAATGCGCAATCAGCGACCTATTCAGCGATGTCAGGCTAAGCTGCGCACTTCGAATTGCAAGGTTCACTGTCGACAACGCAGTCCGTCAAGCGAACGACAAAGTGAAGAAGTACGCATTCAACCGCATTGAGATCCACATTAACCCACGTCTTCTCGAGGAGTCAGTAGGTAGTTGTTCCGAAGAGCCTGTACTGTATAGGTATGACCCATTACCTGGAAGCGGTTGATAGGTGTATATTATCAATTATGTAGTGCAAATGATGTACGTGATAATTATAGTTGTTGGTTTAACACGGCACCTGATAAATTAACCATAAATGATACATAACAACTACCAACCGACAACATTTTACCTATGGTACATAACAACTACCAACCGACTCCTCTACATTGCTCGGCAAAATGTGAATCTCTATTTGGTGGAATGAGTACTTTGTAAGCTTGGTGTTTGCACGCTGCACAACTTTTTCCACTACGTATCTTGCCACCTGTGATGCACTGGCCAATCCCAAATCGGAGAAGAAGTCGCTAACAAGCTTCGTAATTGCATCCGTCACGTAAACATAATATGCGGCAGGGTTATCGCTATACGAGTACACCCTGGTCATGCGGATATCCTCGTAAGTCACTCCTTGGACGCACTCTAGGTCAACCGAATGGGAAACCCTCGCTGTATTGAGTTCTCCGCATACAACTTGGAAAAGGCAGCACATCCATCCTTTCCAGCTTTTGTGCTGACAGTTGCACAATAAATCGTCAGTTGGCGTACGAAAAGTTTCGACTGTAAGTCTAAACCTACTGCCCGATCTTGTCTCCACACCATACACTTTGGTAGTGGACATAGTGTTTACATTTGGAGACAGGGCCATAGGCTCTTTATATAGTTTTCATTGTGTACACACCGCATACCTATGTGGTATGTACCACCGCATACTTATGCGGTATGTACCACCGCATACCTATGTGGTGTATATACCACCGCATAGGTATGCGGTGTTAGAGTAAGATGAGGAAACGTACCGGCACGGGGACATCGTGATATGTGTCCTTCATTGGAGTTGGTCGTCCAAATTCCATCGGTCGGGGGAGAGCGAGCATCTTATAAAAGTACGAATATGAGAGATTCCGTCGTGCGTTCCGATGGAAATTCCCAGCTTCGTCCTCTCGTAAGAGGTTCATTCCCCCTCGACTGATGTAATTTGGGCGCCAACTCCGATGACGGACGAAGATCACGGTGTACCCGTACCGGTACGTTTCCAAAGCATTTACGTACGGTTTTGATTGGATGAGCAAAAGTCATCCGCAGGATAATGTAAAAGACGTTATGGACGTACATGTGTACTATCATAACGTCTTTCACGTTATCCTGCGGATAACTATTGCATTTTATTAGATCGAAGCGATATAACCCCAGATCGAAGCGATATAACCCGAGCAACATGCCAACGCCCTGCGATTTCAATCAAAAGACATAAATCGCCAGACGTGGCATGTTGCCTAGGCTATCATCGCTATTCAGCCAAGAAAAATACATACATACGGATTTTATTTTATGGGGCGTAGGGATATAACCCAAGCAAACTAGTCAACAGTCAAAAATTTCGATCCGAAGACACAAATCTTTGGCCGTGGCTAGTCTGCCTGGATTATCATTGCTTTTCCGCCATGAAAATTTTCACTCCCCGGGCATGGACTATATATAGGCACCCAACGCATACCTATGCGGTGTTACACCGCATACCTATGCAGTGTATACCACCGTATACCTATACGGTGGTACACACCGCATACTCATACGGTGTATCTCTCACCGCATATTGAAATAATTCCGTGTCAACGGTAATTAACCACCACCGCATACCTATGCGGTGTTACTGTATAATAAGTCTTCCGCTCTCCGTTGGAATCCATCCATTCCCCCACACCTCATTTTCTAATATGGCAAACGACGACACCAATGGACGACCTTCAAGCCCAGCGGATGAAGCACCTACAAGTACTCCACCACCCCCTCGTCTTCCGGCATGTAATTAATGTTTATTATTTACAATGACATTATAGGTAGAATATAGGTAGTGGAATAACCAGAATATAGGTAGTGGAATCATATCGAATGGAAACCAGAATATATGTAGTAAAATCATATCGAATGGAAACCAAAATATAGGTACCGGCTTTTAAATGTAGTCGAATAACTTAGTTTATGAATTAGAGCGAACGGAAACCATAAATGGGTCACTTAATATATATGTACTGTTTGCATCTCGACAGCTACCATTGGAGGAGCAGGCTGATCCGATGTCGGACGACGGTGAGGACGTTCAGCCCCGTAACCAGGAGTACCGCGATTACACTTCCGATTTTTCTACATCGCAGACGTGGACCAATCGCGACGATCTCCTACAGCACTGTCGTGGCACCGCCTTAAAGCTTAATATGGTTTTGACAATCAAGCATTCTTGGGGGAGCACTCCTACAAGGCGTGGGAGTCTATTGCTCGCATTTGAGAAGTATGGCGAGTACACTCCCCGTAAGAGACCGCGAGTTGCCGGAGATGATGCAAGCGGGAACACGCGCATAGCTATTTCGAAGATAGAGGGGTGTCTGTTTGCATTGTCTGGCGTGGAGTTCAAACGGGGTGAATGGGGCCTGGACGTTCTTCATGGCAAGCACAACCATCAACTCCCCGGTGCGTTGAACGGTCACCCGTATGTCGGACGGATGGATACAGAGGAAAGGGACGCTACGATGGCCCTTACCGTGGCTGGTACCCCACCAAAACTGATTTTAGCCACCTTGAAGAAGACAACTGACTCACGGCAGAAGTTGAACTTCACATCGCGGCGCCAAGTGTACAATGCGAGGGCAAAGTTTAAAGCTGAAGCGAGAGGAGATCGAACAGTCACCTAGGAAGCACTCCTCATTTTGCGGGAGAAGGGTTACTTCTACTCTACGAGGAGATCCCCTGACGATCCCAACAAGCTTCAAGATCTATTCATCGCCCATACAAACGCTCGCCATCTTCTAGCCATCTTTCCATACGTCGTCCTCATCGATAGTACATACCGGACGAATGCGTACGTTTCTATCTACATTTATTCTTTTACCCCTTCCCACCAGGGTTTGCAAAGTCAAATATTTCATGGTGCAGTTACGGGATCCCTTTGTGTGAGTTCGTTGGATTCACTTGCACAACGAAGAACTTCGTCATCGGGTTCTGCTTAATGTCGGACGAGAACACAGATACGTACATTTGGGTGTTGGGGCAGCTCGTTTACCTCATGCGAGGTAATCTTCCTAACATTGTTGTCACAGATCGAGAGTTGGGGTTGATTGCGGCGCTACGAGTAGTTCTTTCCAGTGTCAGGCATATGTTGTGCACAGTGCATGTCCTCCGACGATGCGAAGAAGCTGTTTTCCAAAAGTCAAAGAATCTTGATGTTGCTAGGCATTTCAAGAACACATGTGTTGGCCTGTTCCAATCCAGATCGGTTGAAACTTTCGCCGCTAGAAGGAGGGGTATGCATGCAGAGTGGGGGCATATCAAAGGGCTTATGCCGTATTTGGAGGCGACGTGGTTACGAGATTACTCGGAGAATATAGTTCGTGCATGGACATACGCAATCCAGCATTTTGGTACGACCACGACGAACAGGTGCACCTACTTTTTCCTTATAAAATTCATTATACACGTAATTTATTTACATATAACGATCTTCATATGCGAGTCTCACTTATCTTATAGGGTGGAGTCTGCTCATTATGTGTTGAAAAAGACCTTAAACTCTGCAGTCGGTGATTTCACTCATGTGATCAACACAATTGACCTGATGATGGCGGATCAAATAAGTGAGGTGAAGAATACGATGGGGAGAGCGAACAACACCTGGCCTACAGACTCCTACGACCTATGGATTTTCGATCGAATTCGGAATATTGTGTCAAAGGAATGTTTCAACATGTTGTTCGAAATCTACACGAAGATGGAAGCCGAGCCACCTTCGCAACCATGCAGAGATAGATACTGAAGGGACGTCTACGGTCTCCCATGCACATTCAACGACGGTGATCATCCCTCCCATACCTCGTTGACCCCCCTGACTCGGATGACCGTAGACCGTCCGGGAGACCGAGGACTCGCCACCCCTGTCAGACGAACCCTCTACCTTAGGAACGTGAGCGTGCTAGGGCTCAACATCGGGCAGATAGAGAGGCGACCAGTGGATCAGCACGAGGTCAAGGCTGAGGTCGGGGTCAACCGTCATCAAACGAAACAGATGACGTGGAAGGCAATGAGGAGGTCACTGGGTCCAACGCCATTGCCATCGACGACCCTCCTAGGGGCCGAGGAGTAGGTAGAGGACGAGGTCGAGGACGGGGTTGTGGGAGGGGACGTGGGCAAGGTCGATCAGCGTCGGAGCCAGCTCCGGATATTGTAGGTGACATTCCTATGCCAGCACCTACGACGCTTCCACCACAGAATCTACCTCACGTAGATTTCAATTGGGGCAATGGCAACATCGACGAATTCATGATTACTTTCGTACGAGCCGTCACAAATGTTGCAGGTGATGGTCACTGTGGGTATAGGTCTTTTGCTTGTCTTCTGAACTTGGGACAAGACGCATGGCCTCGAGTTCCACGAGAGCTGGCCGTTGAGTTGCAGCTGCATTCAGATTGGTACCATTACTATCCTGCCTTAGATGAGCTCATCATGAGGGTCAACTATTTCGGCACGTGTCATGATGCTACGTATTGGATGGAGATTCCGATCATGGGCGAGGTGTTTGCCACGCTTCACCAGCGTCCTTTGGTGATTGTGTCATAGATGACGCCGATGTTGTGCCTACCTCTGTACGCCACCGGTGGCCCGTCAATACCGGCCTATGAGGAGCTAGATGGAATAGCTTTAGTCGGCAACAGCAACCACTTCGTTCCGGTACGTTTCGTATTTCATATTCATTGATTTGTTAATGTTTTGTTTCTCTTTTCTGATGTCAATATTCATCTTCTATTCACAGATTTGGTTGTTGCCTGGTTCACCTCTACCTCCAGTCTACGTTACATGGACACGACATCACGATCGCCCGGTCGACGGTTGGGTAGAGCAGTTTGCGGCGAGGATTGCACGATATAGAGCTTACCGCCGTCGTGACGGTGGCCGTCCCCTATCGTATTAGCACTTTCCACTTTCTGGTGTCTTTTTTCGAACTCCATATGTTCGATTGGGTTGTATCTTTGTCTGTGCGATTTCACAAACTATGTTCTATGACATTTTCCGACCGACGCTTTTTGTCATCCAGGACATTTATCGTACTTTCATGTTCAACTATTCTTATTGTGGATTGTCCCGCTACGTTATCTTTCTTCTGAAGTCAACATAGAGACTAGTTCCGATAATGCCCTGATGAGCGGTTTTTAGTCGCATAAACCGTATCAAAATAAAACTCAAACCTACAAACTAGTATAGCAAGCAAGTAAGAGGTCGATCCCACAGAGAATCAAGTATTTCTCAACAATGTGTATTTACCAATTAGTAGAAAGGGGGGTTTTGGTTGATTGAGATTGAAAAGAAAACAAAATAAAATAAAAACAAATTGATGCAAAATAATTTAGAGAAGATCGCTCTACCTACAACTATCCACTTTATTTGGTTGAATTGATATTGTAACTTCCTCTTGTCCTTCTAGTCTTCCTGTGAATGCCCTTGTCCCGACCTAATATAGTTACTAGTCCAATCAGTCCTAGAAACCCTTATCAATCGAACAGTCCCTAAAGAAGGATTTAACCCAATTGATAGCTTTAAGTTCAGAGATTAACCAAGGTATTTGCAGTCCCTAAAGAGGGATTTAACAACACATCCAACTTCCTACCAATCCAATTAGTTCAATCAGCCCTAAAGGAATAAGTTTGCCACTTGGGTTAAGGTTCGCAATCAGGAATCTACAAAACCCTAGCAATTGAATTGATCTAACTAGTTGGCCAGACGAGAAAGAACAACACAATAAACAATCAAGCACAAAGAAGTTGAAGCATTCAATATAGGAAATAAGGAACAAGAATTAGAAACTCACAATCAATCCAAACAAAGCTTCAAATTGCAAGTAGAACGAAGAGAATTTAGCCGCCCATGGCGAACATCGCTCTCCCTCTAATTGTCTGATGGTTCAAAGAATGGAATGGAAGTAATGAAAAATAACATAAAAGTCGGCCTAAAAGACATCCAAGTCGGCCCTCAAAGCAAATTAGAACATCTAGGGTTTTTTTCCAAAAACGTTGCGCGCTGACGGCAGCTGCGGCGGGCGCAGCAAATAAGCGGCGGGCGCAGCATGAATACCGCCCCTGGCGGCGGGCGCAGCATACCATGCGGCGGCCGCTGCATTGGTTTTTCCCGAAAATTCCGTCTCGAATTAGCTCTCGACGACAACATGAAAGTTGTAGCTCTCTGAAAGAGCTTTCCAACGCATGGTCATAATAGTCGATCGGACAACCAAGGCCTCCAGAAAATGCAAAACAAGTTCAGCATGTCTGGCGACAACTTCTGCAGACTTGTTCTTCGTTTAGGTTCGCTTCTTCTTCTCAGGACCTCTTGAGATCTTCATGTAAGCTTATTTGATCAACTAGACATTCTCATCAAATGCGTTATCAACTCATGTCTTCTCCTCGGATCTACCATTACCTGAAATAATCAATAAAAGCGTGTAGATTCCGACTCCGACAACATAGAGAACTAATATGCAAATCATGCTTAATCCATCCATGAAATGCATCTTAACTAAGCTAAATGCAACCTATTATGCCTACCTAAATGCATGCTATCAAACTTCCCCACACTTAATCTTTGCTTGTCCTCAAGCAATGATAGAATGAACATGAATCAACGCATCCCACAGGAAATCCCTTCAAGTTTCAACCTCATCAAAAAGCAACATCATAGTAGGTGAAAACATAAACCAAGCAAACAAACGTCATAGCATGTATTCCAGTGATCAAAGCTTAGAAGTAGACATCATCCAACCTCACCCAAAATATGTGTTTCACTCATGTGTTTAGGCTTTAAGGTACAACTCTCAACTCAAACCAATCATGCACTAAGCTCATAGACATTGACCACCATATCACCAATTCTCTACCGAAATGTCAGTACTTGCGGGACACAATAAAGAAAATAAAATGCAACACTTTTTTTTCTTTTTCTTGTCTTGGTTTTCTTTTCTTTTTTTTTCTTTTTCTTGTCTTGGTGCTTTCCTTACGCGAAGCGCAAACATGGGTGTCATGAATGGCCCCGGTCTATCAGCACCTCAACCTACTAATATGAATTCCACTTGAACATCTTTTGACGCAAGTTGCAAACATGGGTGTCATGAATGAACCTGGTTACTCAATGATCAAGCTTTCTTTCCTAGTGGATAGTTTTCACACCTTTTTGCGCGAATCATACCCGTGGGTGTCATGCGTAGACCCGGTTACTCAGTGCATCAACCATTGCCACCTTATTCACTAAATATGCACAAATTCAAACCAAAAGACTCAAAATATAAACATAAACTCCGCAAGCAACAGACATGTGAGTCGATCTTTAAAAATAGATATTGCAGTCAATGCCAAGAGGTAGCAACACTAGGCGAGTAATTCACACAACTGAGCAAAAGAATTCAAATAAGGCCAAACATTCTCACAGGGTCATGTTTTTAGCACTTCAATCATACTTTTAGCTCAATCATACATGCTCAATTATATTTGCTAGCTCTTGTTCCACAAAAATCAAATATAGACATAATAATCAAAACATCCAGAACTCCATGGGATTTTTATGAATCATGCTTGAAATTTAAAATAGAGGACAAACTAAGCAAGATGGGTATTTGAATAACACATATATATATGCAATGCATGCTCTATTTTTGGGATTTTTGAATTGAATTTTTTTAATACGAAAATAAACAAAAATTAATAAAAATGATTACAGAAATTAAACATTATGCATAAATTTAAATATGATCTCCTATATGCATCTATATATAGAATTCCTCTCCCCCACACTTAAAGTTTTCATTGTCCTCAATGAAACAATAAAGACAACAAAAGTAAACCAAATATAATCAGGGTGAAGGAAAAGAAAAAGGAAAAAGAAAGAAAAAATTACCTCGGGTTGCCTCCCGAGAAGCGCCTTTCTTTAATGTCATTGGCTTGACTTATTCTCAATCTCAAGACCTTATCTCTCAGACATCGTCAAGGCCCTCAGTAGCCTATCATATTCCTGTGCACACATCTTACAAGGCACATCATAGCACAATAAATTGAAAGCATAAAATGTGGAACTCACGAACCCTTTCAATCTATTAAAGAGTCTAGCATGACTCTCTGCAGAAGGAATATGATACCACCAACACAGTTCCGCTGGTGACTTTTCAAAATAGCAATCAAAAGGATCAACATATACACCATTAACTTCAAAATTGCAAAAGTTTACCTTTATTACCTCTTGCACCTCAACTGATGGCTCTAGACTTGGTTCATCAATGGACAAGCTCAGAATGGATGTTGCAGATGGAGTAGGAGACACATCACATGTAACCTCATGCGTCGACTCATGAGATTCCAACCCAGGAAGCACTAGACCATCTCCTCCATCATCTAAGAAACTATCGTTGTCTGCAACCAATTCCTCCTCATTCGGCATGTCATTGTCATGTTGAAACCACATAGGAGGGACTGAACTAAGTGTAATGATTTCGATAGGATCTTCCATTCTTTCATCCTTTAAAGACTCAAGGGGTGGTGGGGTGGGTTTCTCAAAATCAAGGGAAGTCGATGGGGGCTCATTAGTAGCAGTACGGTGATCGCCGCCCTCCTGCGACGGTTGCCGCTCCTCAAAAATTTCACCCTCCGTTATGACTTCAACTCCTTCTTCTAAGCCCCTTTCCTTCTCACGTTTTGCACTTAAAATTTGAATGAGTTTGTTCAACTGATTCTCCAAGTTCTTACTACTCTCAGGAGTCTCAGCTTGCTCTTGCAACCTCTGTGTAAGGCTATGGAATGGATCCTCCAGGTATGTGACAGAGTTCTCCATTGGCGGAGGGGACATGGTGAGCAATTCTTCTTGTGCAACATGGTAATCCATATAACAGAAAAAATCCCACAACCCCGACAATCCTCCTAACCGCTTCAGGCCTCCGTTACTCAGGTGCTCAGCAAGCGCTCGTGTCTCAACAGTCATCCCATCAATTATGCACATAATCATATCCCGGATGCTGAATTGATAACCCCATGAACCAAGGTCGTCAACATACTCATGCAATCTCCTGAAGTATTGGTGAAAGTTCTCACCTTCAAACTGCGCTAATCTCAACATCTTGAAAAAGTTAGTAGCAAGGGTGTTGTGAACCGTAAGATAGGCTCACAATGGGTTAGATATATGCACAAAAATCAATAAATACACAAAAAAAAAAAACTTGATTCCCCGGCAACGGCGCCAATTTGATGAGCGGTTTTTAGTCGCATAAACCGTATCAAAATAAAACTCAAACCTACAAACTAGTATAGCAAGCAAGTAAGAGGTCGATCCCACAGAGAATCAAGTATTTCTCAACAATGTGTATTTACCAATTAGAAGAAAGGGGGGTTTTGGTTGATTGAGATTGAAAAGAAAACAAAATAAAATAAAAACAAATTGATGCAAAATAATTTAGAGAAGATCGCTCTACCTACAACTATCCACTTTATTTGGTTGAATTGATATTGTAACTTCCTCTTGTCCTTTTAGTCTTCCTGTGAATGCCCTTGTCCCGACCTAATATAGTTACTAGTCCAATCAGTCCTAGAAACCCTTATCAATCGAACAGTCCCTAAAGAAGGATTTAACCCAATTGATAGCTTTAAGTTCAGAGATTAACCAAGGTATTTGCAGTCCCTAAAGAGGGATTTAACAACACATCCAACTTCCTACCAATCCAATTAGTTCAATCAGCCCTAAAGGAATAAGTTTGCCACTTGGGTTAAGGTTCGCAATCAGGAATCTACAAAACCCTAGCAATTGAATTGATCTAACTAGTTGGCCAGACGAGAAAGAACAACACAATAAACAATCAAGCACAAAGAAGTTGAAGCATTCAATATAGGAAATAAGGAACAAGAATTAGAAACTCACAATCAATCCAAACAAAGCTTCAAATTGCAAGTAGAACGAAGAGAGTTTAGCCGCCTATGGCGAACATCGCTCTCCCTCTAATTGTCTGATGGTTCAAAGAATAGAATGGAAGTAATGAAAAATAACATAAAAGTCGGCCTAAAAGACATCCAAGTCGGCCCTCAAAGCAAATTAGAACATCTAGGGTTTTTTTCCAAAAACGTTGCGCGCTGACGGCAGCTGCGGCGGGCGCAGCATGAATACCGCCCCTGGCGGCGGGCGCAGCATACCATGCGGCGGCCGCTGCATTGTTTTTTCCCAAAACTTCCGTCACGAATTAGCTCTCGACGTCAACATGAAGGTTGTAGCTCTCTGAAAGAGCTTTCCAACGCATGGTCATAATAGTCGATCGGACAACCGAGGCCTCCAGAAAGTGCAAAACAAGTTCAGCATGTCCGGCGACAACTTCTGCAGACTTGTTCTTCGTTTAGGTTCGCTTCTTCTTCTCAGGACCTCTTGAGATCTTCATGTAAGCTTCTTCGATCAACTAGACATTCTCATCAAATGCGTTATCAACTCATGTCTTCTCCTCGGATCTACCATTACCTGAAATAATCAATAAAAGCGTGTAGATTCCGACTCCGACAACATAGAGAACTAATATGCAAATCATTCTTAATCCATCCATGAAATGCATCTTAACTAAGCTAAATGCAACCTATTATGCCTACCTAAATGCATGCTATCATGCCCCTATATTACATGTTAAATTTGCTGTAAAGGAACACACCGCATATGCCCCTATATTTAATGTTAAATTCGATGTAAAGGAACACACCGCATAGGTATGCGGTGCGTCTCGACCCTCTACCGGTCCGGTCCGGTCCTCCAAATAGTTAACCACAAATCAGGTTATTCGAAACCCACCGTATGGGTATGCGGTGGGGTTTGAACGGAACGAACACACCCACCGCATCGTAATGCAGTGGGTGGCTATACAGGTCGACCCAACGCATATACATGCGGTGGGTGCGTTGACTGTCATTAAACTCACCGCATATCTATGCGGTGATTAGCGTTGAAAATATTAAAAATTAGCGGTGTAGATATCCGCGCCGATTAGATTTCTATATTCGGATTGAATCTTACCCCACTCGTTCTAATCATGCATGCAATTAAATTTTGTAAAAATAGTTACGTTGATTTGGCCCCTTTTACTCTTAGAAAGATGATACTCCGTAATAAACACAACATCGCTAGGAAACAATTATCGGGTATTCTATTCTATGCTCTTAGAATATAGGATAAGAATCTAAATTGGAAAAAATTCTCTGCCAAAAAAGCAAGCGACTCTATGAATTTAATTTTTAAAAAAAACTAAACTAATTATAATTTCAAAAACATTTTCAAATTAGTGCTATTATCCTAACTATGCCCTATAGAAAAATCGAACAACTTTACGGAGCTAACTAATTGGCCTTTTTTTGCCAATGTTTTTGAGATTTAGAAAAATAAAATAGTTTTTATTATTATTAAAAAAGGATTGTTCTAAAAAAAAATTTTAGAACAGGACAAAAATAACCCTGCAAATAAATTAAATTCTACACCCCTATACCACCCCACCCAATTCACGACCTTCTCTCTTTCTCTCACACAGAACCCTAGCCGAAGAACAACAATCCCCAAATCTCAGAAATGGTCGTCGGCGGCTTGCTGCTCCATTCCAAGAGTCACTCCACGCGATTCGTCCGACAAGATAAGTTGTGGATCCATGGCGGCGGCCGATTACCTCTGAATTCGGAAAATCAGTTCGAATTTGAAGGATGTCAGTACGCCATGATCGAACAATCGATAAGCAGGAGGGAAGTTGAGCACACCATTCATCACGTCACTTGAGCTTTTGTGGCAAATCTTATTTTAATTCTTTTTTCAATTAGAAAAAGAAAATTGAACCAAAATCATGAACTCCATTACTTACCCATGGAGTTTTGGGGGAGAAGATGCTTCGCGCCTGTTCTTCTCTCTATTTCTTTTCTTTTTTTAAAAAATTTAATTCACCTTTTTAATCCGGTTATTTGGGCTTTAGCTCAGTTCTTTAAAGACCCGGACTAAAAACCCTTGGTCGTTGCGACCATCATAGGATGTGGTCGTTGCGACCAACATACCACATGTCCGACACTCCTTGGTCGTTGCGACCCATTTACCCCATGGTCGTTACGACCAACTTCACATGTGGTCATTGTACTGAAGTACGTTGGGACTCGGGATCGGGGCTCCACATGCGATCGTTGTAATGAAGTCCGTTGGGACTCGGGATTGGGGCTCCACATGCGATCGTTGTACTGAAGTCCGTTGGGACTCGGGATCGGGGGTCGTGTGCACGCGTGCGCCCTTGCGTTAATAGCCTAGCACATAAGTCAAGCGGGGTTCTATCCTAAAACCAATTGGCAATATAAGAAGTAACCCACTAGCTTATATACTAAGCCTCCTTTGTTCATATTGTCGATGTGAGACTCTTTTGGTCTCTTCACACCTTTCATTCTCTCAACATGCCCCCGCAAGTGCAACTAGGGTCGTCTTTACTAAGCCTCCTTTATTCATATTGTCAATGTGGGACTCTTTTGGTCTCTTCACATCTTTCATTCTGTCAACACGCCCCCGCAAGTGCAACTAGGGTCGTCTTTCGCCTCTAGTTGACACTTGAATAACGGGTCTAGAATCTCATTCTCTTTTTAGCTAGCCCAGGATCGAGAGTCGGGCCGTTTGGCTTTTTCGCTCTGATACCATTCTGAAGTCCGTTGGGACTCGGGATCGGGGGTCATGTGCACGCGTGCGCCCTTGCGCTAATAGCCTAGCACATAAATCGAGCGGGGTTCCATCCTAAAACCAATTGGCAATAGGAGGAGTAACCCACTAGCTTATATACTAAACCTCCTTTGTTCATATTGTAGATGTGAGACTCGTTTGGTCTCTTCACACCTTTCTTTCTCTCAACATGTTGTGACCATGGTCATTACAACTATGCGCTAAAAAGAAAAAATACCCTGCGCTAAACGGAATTCATGTTAAAAAATATATATGTATAAATAATGGTTGACAACAAAATTAGGAAACGGAGGATATAATGGTTAGAAAATTAGATGTAGAACAACGTATCTCCAAAATTTAATTAACTACTCCTTCTAACCAATGACCCCTTGCCCTAGTGGTTAGGGAGAGGTGGCCCTTGCAAGAGGTCAAGGGTTCAAATCCCACTTCTTACACAATTTGTGTATTAGTGGGTGCTCAAGCCTTCATTGGCTTGGGTGAGCCTGCCTAGTGGCTTGCCGCCTGGCTAAACCGGTTCGCGTCCTTTGCAGGCTAGGGCCCGGACCCGTGGGGGGATTAGTCGATAACCTCGGAACCCCCCACGTCCAAAAAAAAAATAATAATAATAATTACTCCATCTATTAGTAAATAAATGGCTTTTTCAAGTCAGATATCCTTATTTTAGGACGGTAAAAAAATATATAAAATATTAATTTTTAAATAATTTTTTAAAATAATAGAAACTAGTACAATTTCCGCGTCATGGCGCGTTTTTTTAAAACTAAAATATTAATAATATATATAAATATATTATAAAATACTAATAGAAGTTAAGATAAAAACAAAAACTTTACCATAAATGTATCTTATAATTTTAAAATAATTTTTTATGGATTTTTTTGCTAAGTGTCCATTTTCTACAAGGTCTTTTGCAAAATGTCCACTTTTATTTCTCCTTTTGCAAAATGTCCTAATATTACATATTTACCCCTCCTTCCCATTCCTTCCTTCCTTCCCATTTTTATTTTGACCATTGACCGGTCAAAGTCAATGAATTGATAACACAACTTTGGTAACACAAAAAAATAATTTGGTGACACGTTTTTTTTTTCGAATTTTTTTTTTTTTTTTTTTTTACGAAATTAGTGTCACCACCTTTATAAGTGGTGACACCGGTCTATGGCTTTGGTGACACATGTATGATGATAAACAAATTTTTGGGTGACAATTTTTTTTTTTTTTACGAGATTAGTGTCACCGCCCTATCGCTGTCACCACAACCCATATCGCTGTCACCACCGCCCATATCCCTGTCACCACCCTTATTGCGGTCACCACCTCTATCGTTGTCACCTCCATATCGCTGTCACCACTCTTATCGCTATCACCACCACTCCTATCGCTGTCATCACCACTTCTATCACTGTCACCACCACCTCTATCATGGCCGGACCTGAATACAGGCCCAAGAGGCCTTGGCCTCGGGCACTAAAGGCCCAGGGGGCCCATATATATATATATATATATATATATATATATATATATATTATATATATATATATATACTCCCTCCGTTCCAAAATACATGGGCTTTTAGTTTTCGGCACGCTTTTTAAGGAGTGAAAAACTATATGAAATATTATTTTTTTAATTAAATTTTTTATATAATTTGATACTTATTAGTAATAAGTATCAAATGATATAAAAAATTTGATTAAAAAAATAATATTTCATTAAGTTTTTCGCTCCTTAAAAAACGTGTCAAAAAGGAAAAGCCCATGTATTATGGAACGGAGGTAGTATATATATATATATATATATTAAAAAAAAGCGGATACTTACCAATGGGAAGGAAGGGCACGCTGAAAAAAAAGGAAAGGAAAAGGAAGGGTAAGAAACGCTGCGTTTCAAGAATTAAGAAAAGAACGATGAACTTGAACAGTTATTCGACAGGAGGGTTCTAGCAGGTGCAGGGCGATTCGCAAGAGAACGTCGGCATCCATTCACCGGCCGGAAATCCGGCATCCAGGCTCCCCTCCTGGCGTCGGTCTCCATCGCCCGTCGGTCTAGTTTCTGGCGCAGTGAGCCGTCTTCCGTCTTCGGCTCTTCGCAAATGAAGTTGCCTGCGGCCTGCCATGGTGACAGCTTCTCGGCTCCCTCTCGTCTCTTGAAGTGAATGGTTGAAGACGAAATCAGGTATAATTTCTCAATTTTATCTTATGTTGGTCGAATTATTTGGATTTGATTTGGTTTTGGATTTAAGAGTGCGAAATTAGGGTTTTGGAATTAGGAATTCGGAATTGATTTTGTATGATTTAGGATTTGAATTTGTTTTGGATATATAGATTGATTTTGTTTTGGATATAGGATTGAATTTGTAGGGTTGTAGAATTGAATTTGTAGGATTTAGGATTTGGATTTGGATTGATTTTGTCTTCCGTTTTTTTGATGCCTTGGGTTTTTTTTTTATCGTGAGGGGCACAAGTTTCGTAATTCGCCTCGGGCAATTAATTTCTCAGGTCCGGCCCTGACCTCAATCACTGTCACCACCACCCATATTGTTGTCACCACCCTTATTGTTGTCACCACCTCTATCGATGTCACCGCCCTATCGCTGTCACCACTCGTATCGCTGTCACCACCACTACTATCGTTGTCACCACCACCTCTATCACTGTCACCACCACCTCCATCACTGTCACCACCACCCATATTGTTGTCACCACCCTTATTGTTGTCACCACCTCTATCGATGTGACCGCCCTATCGCTGTCACCACTCGTATCGCTGTCACCACCACTACTATCGTTGTCACCACCACCTCTATCACTGTCACCACCACCCATATTGTTGTCACCACCCTTATTGTTGTCACCACCTCTATCGCTGTCACCGTCCTATCGCTGTCACCACTAGTATCGCTGTCACCACCACTCCCATCGCTGTCACCACCCTTATTATTGTCACCACCTCTATCGTTGTCACCACCCTATCGATGTCACCACTCCTATCGCTGTCACCACCACTCCTATCGCTGTCACCACCACTCATATCGCTGTCACCACCAATCATATCGTTGTCACCACCACTCCTATCACTGTCACCACCCCCTATCGATGTTACCACCACCCATATCACTGTCACCAACACCCATATTGCTGTCACCACCCTTATTGTTGTCACCACCTCTATCGTTGTCACCACCCTATCGTTGTCACCTTTCCTATCGCTGTCACCACCACTTCAATCGATGTCATCACCACCCCTATCGCTGTCATCACCACCCCTATCGCTGTCACCACCACTCCTATCACTGTCACCACCCTTATTGCTGTCACCACCTCTATCGCTGTCACCGCCCTATCGCTGTCACCACTCCTATCGCTGTCACCACCACCCCTATCGCTCTCACCACCACCCTTATCACTGTCACCACTAGCTCTATCACTGTCACCACCACCCCCTATCACTGTCACCACCCTTATCATTGTGGTGACACCTTTGTTTTTAGTTTTTTTTTATGAGATCACTTGGTGACATTGTCGGTGGTGATACATGTGGTTACAATATAGTGTAATCAAACACGATATCACTGAAAAATATAGTGTAACCAAACACAATATCACCGAAAAATATAGTATAATCAAACATTTACGGGCATGTAAGAATGAATTAACTTATATCAGATTCAATCAATGTACATCACAAAAGCTCAAACCACATCAGTTGATAACTACTAGAAAATGAGAGGAACATTGTCAATGGATGTGCACAAGGATATAGAAAATTTGACGATAGTGCAGATTCACATCTCCATGTCAATGGATGTACACATCTCATTTCAAATTGATGCCAACATGACTCCTAAGATTCCAGCAGTTCAACTTCGGCATAAAATTTGATGACAGAGCAAATTTCACTTATATCAACTACATAAAAGGGGAAATATCAAGTAGAGCTTAAATAGATCAAAGGCAACGTAAATCAATTGAATCTTCTCCTAACCTGTAAGGCTGTAAACAATGTACAATGATTGGAGACAGACAAAGATCACTTCAGCTGGTACACTGCTTAAGGCAACCAATCCGCTCACCAGCTTGTACATGTATATGAAATATTGAAATCACCATCGCACAAATTCAGCACGAGCTTGCTTTTAAATCCGAAATCACGAGATTTCAGACAATTTGATAATGGAAATGCAAGTGCAAAAATCGGAGCTTGCTGAATAATCGATCGATCGATCCAGCCCAGATTCCGATGGCTAAACGATCGATCTAGTCCAGACTTCATCAATCAATTCCGTCGAAATTGATTAAATTTTAGCCAATTCAATAAGATAAACAAAACTACGAAGCAGATCCTCATCCATCTTCCCTGTCGGCGTACCTGAGAGTGATTCGAAAATAGATCTTCATCCATCTTCCTTGTCGGCGTCTACAATCGCATATCCGTCGCCGTCGATCAGAATTGACGCGGGCGATTGCCATCATCAGATCGCGAGTGGTGAGCACTGTCATCAGATCGGGATGTGCGATGGCGGAGAGACTCGACGGTTATGTTAGTTTTTAAACCTTCTGACCAAAAAAAAAGTTTTTAAACCTTGACTATGAAGTGTACATATGTTTGTCCAATTGAAAGACTTTATTAATAAAAAATTTAGCCCCCTCAATCATGGCAAAATCTTGACAATTTGGTACGTCCCATTATTTAAAAATTCAAATCATTCGTCGATCTCGACATAATGCATAGTAATTAATACAATTATATGTGATAACTTGTATTATGTTGCGACCTAAACCAACCCACATTCTAAGTTACCTATGGAGTTCACTTGGGATAAAAATCTTAAAAATATTAGTACATACCACTCCCGTTTTAAAATAGACATTCCCTTTTGATACATTTTTTTAGAAGCTAAAAACTATATAAAAGATTGTTTTTAAATCCTTAAAAAATATATCAAAATTCAACAACTATCAATTTTGGAACGAAGGGAGTAATGTTTTGGATAAAAATGAAAGGGGTTTCACTCTTATATCCTTAAAGCAGAATCATCGTCAAATCCAATGTTAGGTTAAATGAAATCGGGCAATGAGTAAAGAGATGCAAAGAGAGAGAGGTGGAAAAACACTAATTATATAGTGAAAACTACAAGTAAACTGAGGATTTCCAGTTAAAAGGATGAAAACTTTAGAACAAGACAAGTAAGAATACAACCATAATTGAGGTGGTTCGAAGTTGAAGGTATTCGTACCTATGGCATCT
Source organism: Persicaria tinctoria (assembly GCA_037127255.1). Taxonomy (NCBI): domain Eukaryota; kingdom Viridiplantae; phylum Streptophyta; class Magnoliopsida; order Caryophyllales; family Polygonaceae; genus Persicaria; species Persicaria tinctoria. Next base: position 19,939,033 of record JBANSL010000004.1, on the reverse strand, counting down.
TAGTGTGTCTTAGTTATGTATACTTCATATATAAGAGCACTTTTATCGGACTCCAAACAAGCATTGATGCTTGGAAACAAAAGAATAAAATAATGGGTTTGGAGGAAGCATCGGCCCAAACAATGCTTGGACTACCATCAATGCTTCCGTTTGTGGGAGAGGCCAGTAATGCAATTTTGTTCTTCCAAAGCAAGTGATTAAAATGACGTCATTTCGCTAGGTTAGTGAAATGCAGAGTTACACTTCTACTAGTGTTGCAACATTGTGGCAGAGAGGGGGACACTTGTCGAGGCTTGATTAGGTTACAGAGAGACTGAGTGGATGAGCGACAAGTGAACCGACAAGTACGTTTAATTCTTGGGTGAAACATTTTACATATATATGTAATTTTTTTTATCAAAATACTAAATTCATTTTTCTCTGCACGTGGACATCAATTTTGCACATGTTTGATTATATTTTGAAAAAAAAAATTCTTAAGATACAATTAAGCTGTTATAAATTTATTTTATTAAATATGTGCATACTATAGTCATTTCTAAATAAAAATAATATTTTATTAATTAAAAGTAAATATAATAATGTAATCGTAGAATGAAAATAATTAATAGAGAGGGCTATATTTATAAATTTGATTATAAGAAAAGATGGTTTTGGGATTAGCAAGCCCAACAGCTTTGCTAAAAAATCTCTAAAATAGAGATGAAAATGTCAAAATCTCCAAAAAAAAATTCACTCAAACTCTAACAGGTTCTCTATTTTACAGATTTTTACATTTATTATATACTATAATAATAAATGTATTTATTAAAGATATTTAATTCTACATCTCTAAAAAAATTCTTATAAACATAATTCTAACATTTAGCCTAGTTCATATTTCTAATGAAATGTGAAAATAAAGTCATGCATAATATAATCGATATATGGTAATCGTCCATTACATACAACATAACGAAATGCAACAACCCAAAAATTCAGAATAATGCAACGGCCCAAATTCTTCATCTAGATAAAAAAAAAAAATGCAACAACCCAAAATTTAGAAGCAACAAGAGCAATCCAGAAGAACTTCAGCCCAAAACACTCGAAGAAAAAAATTCAAAAGCAACATGTTGAAGGATTTGCATCAATAAATTCAATATAGAGGAGTGCACATTGTATTATACAGATCAATTTTCTTCCTGTAAATTTAGAGATTTTTTCCCTCTTTTCATCCCTTTCTCTATTTTAGAGATGTGTTTAGAGAATCTGTTGGGGAGGAAAAATGACAATTTTCTCTAAAATCCTCATTTTTCTCTATTTTAGCACAACAGTTGTGCTAAAATAGTTGGTGGACAATCCTCATTTTTCTTGGTGGTAAGGCTATTGGTGGACAATCCAAGACGGAGGGCTAGCGCTTCTGCCATAGGGGGGATTGTCCACCAATAGCATTACCACCAATGTTAATCGGATCACCACACCAATCCCTAATGATGTAACCAATCGAGCTGTTTGAGGTCGATATAAATGATCTGTCAAAGTTTAACTTATATTTGCCAGCAGGAGGCTTCCTCTAGTGGCAGGCTTTTGCATTGTTTTTAGTGTGGCTTTTTTCTCTGTTCTGTTTCGCTAACCCTTCGTTTTCAGTCATGTTCCATCTGCTAGCTCTTTTCCAATTTTCAATATTATCCCTGATTATTTTCTTGAAACCCTCTGCATAGGGGATGTTTTCGTTTCTAAAGATAGTTTGATTCCTAACAAACTATATAGTCCACCATCTGATTGCTATATTTTGTCTCCTCTCCACCGGAAGAGTGGAGCCTAATATTTGTAGAATTTGGTTCATGTCTCTATTTTCATTTAGGAGACGAAGTCCTTGAGATATGTTTCCGGGAAATTGTTGTTGGAAATTGTTGACGGGGCATTCTAATAAGTGAATATAATCTTCCGCAAACTGGTTGCAAAAGACACGTGTTTTGACACCGCCACCCCCTTTTGATATAAACGGGTAGCCGTGGCAATGTCTTTTTGTTTTCTTTTTCATATAAAGTTTTTAACTTTTGAAGGGGCGTCAAGACTCCAAATCCAAGAGAAATCATCCGATGCTCTTTGTGATGTTGATTTACAAAGAAATTGCAATGATTCAAGCTTGAAGGGACAAAGATTGAATCGAAGAAGTGAAAGATAATAAATCTACAATCAACCCACATATGATACTACGATGATCATAAAATCGATGGAAGATTGAGAGAATTGAAGAACAAGAAACTAAGGAGAGAGAGTACTAATCACTATTCCCTCCGTTAATTAAAACTTGACGTTTACTATTTATGCACGCTTTTTGAGGTGTTAAAAACTATATATAATATTAACTTTTTTAATAATTTTTTTAATAATTTTATACTTATTACAATTAAGTATGAATTTATAAAAACAAATATAGAAAAATGTTAATATTTTATATAATTTTTACCCTTCTAAAAAAGCGTGCATAAATAATAAACGACAAGTTTTAATTAACAGAGAGTATATTACAACACTAATCACTGACTAATTACTGGGAAACAAGCACGACTGCACGAGTCAAGAACAAGTAGCCAAGAACCTGAAACCCTACTTACTGGGAAACAAAAAAAAAAACAATTTCCAATCAAATTAACTCGCTCGCTGTATTCTCTGAATATGCACACATTAAGTTTACATATAGAAGTATCTTATATGAAAACCCTCAAATGCGAGAACAAAAACGGCTAGCAAACAACCTATTCACATACCAAGCTGACGAGTCTGTGAATAAATCTCAGGAAGAAAAAAACAATTTAAGGACAATCGTAAGGCCACCAGAGATATCAAAAATCATTCGAACATTAAACTTAGACGTTCTTGAGCTTAGCCTCTAGCTGAGAGTACATCCAAGCTCCAGTCACAACTGTCCGGTGAGGTGTTTTCATGTCCAAAGGCCTTCTTCAAAGTCTTGCCGCTGTTCGAGTTTATGTCAACTGCATAGTTGTTCTTGTAAGCGACCTGCTGAAAATGAAGTACCGCGATCATGCTGATGGCGAACAGGGCAGCATTTCCTAAAGCCCCGCCCACGGCTTCGTAACTGAGGGTTCTTTTAGCACAGCCAATGCCAATGGAAAGAACTCTCGTGAAAATATTTGACTTCGCATCTTGTCGTTGCATCAAGTGCTCAGCAGGGGCAGTTGCAGGTGGACACGACAGGTTCTTGGGTGAAACAAAGCAACTTGCTTCTTGCACGTCTGTTATGAAATCTAAGGCTTCTTCGATCACCTTGTACCTCTTTCCGTGGTGTTCAGCGAGTCTAAGAGCAACAATGATTCTGCTTTGTTCTAACCGTGCATATGCAGCATCCCTTTCTGCACGCTGCTGAATCTGCACAGTCTGAAGGAATACAGACCATAAAGATAGCTCAAAGAGGATGAAATACGAGGAACGTTCAACAGTAATACTATATTGGTTCAATTTCCACATAGTTATTCGTTTTCTGCTAAGAAAACAATCCCAGAATCACAGGCGGTCAAATGGCTCAACTAAGTGAGAAGCATCTCACAAAGAACCACATCCGTTGCATTCATAACTAGATTAAAGAAATCCAAAGACACCCAAACACCATTTCAGTAAACAGTCATCTCAAGTGGCAGAGGCAACAAAGACAGGGAATGAAATCATCATCATCAACAACAACAACAACAACCCAGTATATCCCGCAAAAAGGTTTTTCTGATGTGTAACATAGAAAAAAAATAGGAAGCTACAGAAACAAGCAGTATATTGAAGCTCAAATATACTAGTTGAGATTGAGACATTGGATAAAAATAAAGCAAGCTGAGAAACTTGAGACAAATCCAAGGCAGATTGGTTTATACATGGGGATTTAGTACATAAGATTTTTCCATGCTTTCACTAGAAGAATCCCGTTTATCTGACATATACATTTTCATAAGGAATGCGTAGAAGTTGATACCAATGTAAGACTTACTATTGATGTCACTTTCATGTCCTCTAGAATGGCAAAATCCAATCTGGCTATGTAAATTTTCAAATCAAGTAAAACGGGTTTAGGAAGTTTCTAATCATTTTTTCACAAATGGCAAGATTGTTGCTAAGTGGCCAAACTGCAAATGTTCACAGGTAGGAGTCAGAGATGATAATCATGATATGAAACATGAAATTGCAGCTAACATGCTTTAGTTTAGAAATCCTACAATTAGATACCGAGGGCCATTCATTCAAACAGAAAATGAAGTACAGGAATATATGGCCCTCCACAGAAGATTGCATGAAAATATTATGCTTCTCAAAGAGAAAAACTTTCAACAGGCAATTGAGCTTAGCTTGTTAAATCAGTTTTTTCCCCTTTCTAGAAGTGATTGGGCTCAGGTGCTTGGCTTTTCTTGTCAGTTGTCACACATTGGCTTTTCAGCCATTTAGGATTTTTCAAAGGCAACATTTACAGTAGGCGCTTTTGGGTGCTTCAGCTTCTTTGAGCGCTTTGGCTCTCAAGGGTTTTTGCATTTTCGAGCGCTTCGGATTTTCAGGAGCTTTGGCTTTTAGGGAGTTTTGGCTTTTCTGGGGAATATTGTTTTTCAGAAGGAAGAAATTACCGTACTCATTTCAGTATCACCTAATATTTCAGCTTGTTGTCTAAACGAGGTATTGAAATTATGCTCAGAATGCCCTGAAGCAAAATTAGCAAGAAGGTAGATTTTTGGAGCGAAACTGTTAGAGAAGCATACATGTTTCAGTGTTTCACACGAGAGGGTCTTCTGGCCTAAGAAATGGGGTAAATTACTTAATTGGGCATCAAAAAGGTTTTATATTGGTCATGATTGTAATAGGAAGAAGCCTGAGGATCAAAGCTTCAAAACAAACTTACTTTCAATAAAACGGTTTCATGGACTATAGTGGTAAAAAATTATTCAACAACACAACTTAGTGTAGGAGCTGAAAATGTAAAATAGGACACTCATTGTGTAGAATTAGGTGTGCTGCTTTCGTACAAGGGGCTGAAAATGAGCTGATTAGAAAAAATGAAAAGGAAGAATAAATAATGAAATGGGATCCTAACCTCGAGCCATGAACAAGGATGAAAAAGTACTTAAACGAATGAATGTGATACTTCACCCAGAATTATGCATACTTCCTAAACCGCTAATACCAGCATGGTCAACTTCTACCACTAGAGCACTACACAGTGAGCAAATTTCGAAGTCCCTGGATTGTATATGATGAAACCTTTGACTCTACTAAATAGAAAACGGAAATCTGCCGATTCAAGCATTGCCACCAAAATAAGGCAGCCACTAAAATCAAAATGTGCCGACTTCAGTGGATATTCTCGTGTTGCATGGCTATAACACCAGACAAGTTTCATTATTTCACAGAAATTGAGCTTGGAAGATTACAAGGGTAGGGAGTAGAGAGTGACTAGATTGTAGGATTGAGTAATATTTTGTGAGTAGGATTTTGAGAGGGGATACGGCCTTTCTTTGGCCATTTTGGTGTTGGGCACTTGGTCCGACCTTTGTAACTAGATCTTTGATCACTTGTCTATAAATTTACCTGTTCAAGAAATCGAGTTTGAAAGAGTTTCTAGTCGAAGCCAGAATCTTGAGAAGGAAGAGTCTATCCCAGATAAACTAACACAGTATTTCACTTCCTGCTATACTCATACAAGCCAGTCTCATTTTAGCACTAATCAAAAATAAAAAAATACCTGACAGCCTGACACAGAATTTTCCTAAGATGATATTTCTAGAACTAGTAAAATTGTTTTTAATATTAAAATAATACTCCGTATGTGCTTAATACATTACTGACTGATAGAGTTAGTCTGACTCTATCAGCAATTAGTTGGAAATCATTTTACTTTTTAAGTGTGATCAACGTGAAAGAAATACTCACAGGTTCTTAATAGCATGTGTCATGAAGAAATGGTAACAATTTGTCAGGAACCAGCAGTAATAAACAGTAGTAAAGCTCACACATCAACAAGCATGTTATCTAAAATCCACACACACTTGAGCTTGTAAAAAAGTCATGTCAACCATTTGGGCATTTTGTGGAAGCAAAGCTGACATCATTTCTGGAGTTGAAGCAATACTATGAGTAGATGATGTCCACCAACTTACTTGTACTGGCAGTTCTTTCCCAACTTTATGCTTAGCCGCCTGGTTTCTAGAATGTACTAAACTAGATATCTGAAAAAATGAAGGAAATATTTGAGTGGGCAGTTCCGACCTAACATGTGCTATATTTGAACTTTCATTTTCACCACAAAGCTTCGCTGTCCATTTGATCATGTATAGGCTTAGCTGCTAAAGTCCACAAAATGAGAAACTAAAAGATCCTTTAGTAACTAGATCTCTAGACTCGCTGGTGGTTCTGCTTGGAACTTGGATGTTGATTGTAGAATAAATTGACTTATTTATTTCAATACCTCTACCTATTTTAAAATGTAATGCTTTTCAAACAAATTTGAAGAGAAGAATGTTTGCCATCTACAGAAGGATTCTTAACTAGAAGTCATAGATATCATCTAGAGATTTAACATAATGGAAACTAATCTAGCTATGAGAAAAATCATTGCATGAAAAACTAGAAACAAGACTTGGTTTTGGACACCCAAGTATATAAGCAAAAGTGAGTTTGTCAAAAAGGATAGTACCACTAGAATATTTAATAGAATCCCGATAAAACCCAAATAAGAATATAACCCACAGTAAATTACATCTGCTGCACAAGGGATAACTTGTATAGCAGGCTGTACGAAAATTTGAAATAATAGATCAATCTAGAAAATATCCTGAGATTTCATAAGCCAGCTAAGTGAAAAACATAGAGACTGTTGTTTCAAAGAATATAGGTTTCTCTACCACTAGATTTGACAAAGGTGGCATGTTCATCCTACTAGAGCCAGGATCACGGCTAGTATCATACTGTAAAATAGTTTTTCTGAAGTAGTGGATGTCTTCAGAGTTGAGATGGAAAAAGGAAAAATAAAATTAAATAATACACTGAAAGCATCCAGAAGAAACTCAGAGCCTGAGATATAACTACTAGCAAGTCTAGCATACTTGTTAGATTTCTAAACTGAAATCATGGCAGCGGAGACAACTAATCTTGGGAGGATCTTGAGGAAGAACAAAGAGAAGTTTAAGATCTTCTTCATATTGTCTTATCATATTATTCAATGAGAAAACAACTATTTAAAGATAAGAGATGACTTAAAGCTTACAAGAGAAGCTATAAAGTCTTGGAAAATAAAGCTACAAAAGACAATAACTACTAGAAAAACACCCTAGGAAATATAAACCTAGGCTAGAAAATAATTTAAATTAAAGCAACACATTAAATGTAACCACCAACAAACTTGTGACATAAAAGTAAAATCAATTTATCCAACAATATCCTTCACTAAAAACAGTCCACCACCACATTAACTAGCCTAAAAGCATTGCCAGACAACTACTTTCAACTCAAGAAAAGGATAGATTTCTTAAGCACACCCAAAGATATTGGAACAGAAAGGGAAAAAGGCATAGACAAAAAACCCAAAAAAAAATAGTCAATTTAATATGAAGGTATAACATGTTAGAAAGCAATTTTACATTGAAGTTTCCAAATTTCACCATAAAATATAAGCTTCTAGAATTCTTCATGTTCAGTTTTAAGAAAACCTACATTTGGTCAAGCTCTTGCAATAAATTCATTTCTGCTTTAATCATACAGCATCACCTAGATTTGGTCAAACTCTTGCAAGAAATACATCACAATTGCCTCAGAAACAAATCTCCAACAGCCCAAGTTAATACCATCAACAAGAGCAGAGCATGCTTCAGCAATTATTTTCAAGAAATCAAGGAACGATTGCAGATATTACCAATATAACACAAAGGTTCAAAGATATTAGAAAACTTAAAGAGCCGAATGTTCAAAAAGAAAGTCTAAGAGGCACAAAAGTATGCTAGCAAATGCACAGTAAATGAGATGAGAGAATAAATGCCAAGCATAGAACATAAAATCTAAGGATAAATTATTGTTGAACACAGAATCAAGTATTCACATGCAGCGTATTAGCTGGGAGAGCATGAAAATAAAAGAGGACCTCAATCATCAATACATGTGAAACTAGCAAGTTAAAAAAAATGTACAAAAATAAAAGAAGCATAGATAAAATGCAGAGAATATAAGCACCGACCTCCTTACCATGTTGGTTACAAGATAATTTTGATACTCAAGTATTCATCTCCAATACAACAGGCGTATGATGAAAGAATGTATTGGTAAACCATTTATCTCCTTCCTCTAAACAGCCCAAGAAAATAAAAAATTCTAAACGGTAACTTTGCAAACAACCCTTAATCTAGCCTTATTTGCTCAAAACCAGCATCTATAAAACAGAATTACATTAATCACCCATTTATTCATACTGTTTCTAGCAATCAACAATTCAACACCTAAACTCATTTGCCCTTGCATAACAACAAGGGGGGGAAGAAGTCAAAATACCACATATTAAGACAATGCTTTTCTGTAAGCTCAGATACTAAGGGTAGTTTGTGTAGTTTGTTATATTTACGTAACCTTCCTCTCTTATCTCTCCAATTTCTGCATTCCAAGTGCAACCGATCGTCTCAGAAACGTACAATTAAGCTATAGAGGATTCCGCAAAATAACAAACCCTAACTACAAAGCCCAAAATCCAAGCGTAAACGGCAGGAAAACACCAAATTCAAATGAGGAGAACGAAGAACATGAGAATTCAGAAATAAACATAAAAAAAAGTCAAAATTCCAGGAAATAATTACAAAGACAGAAAAGACTCACATGGAAGAACTCGAGCTGGTCTTCGAGATCCTCAAGGGCGGTACGGATAGAATTGAGGCTCCTAGCTTCGGTAATGGCAGAATCCTTATCCCAGTCCTTGACATAGACAAAGCCCTTGGGGTTGTCATCATCGGGAGCGGCGGAGGCGGGGAAAGGCTTCCTGCGGGGGTCAGAGGAGGGGGGTTTGAGCGCATTGAGGAAGTGAGTTCTGGAAATGGAGTGGATGGCGTCGCTGAGCTTGTCGTGGAGGTCCCAAATCTTCTCGAGAACGGCTTCCACTTCTGCAATCTCCATCTCCACCATTTGAGGAGGTAGAAATTACCAATTTAGAGGAAGCGAAAACTGGATTTGATTTGGAGGGAAATGTTGGGGTGGGGGTTCTCTTTCCAGTTTCCAATCGCTTCGCTTTATTCCTTTCTTGACAAAAGGGTTTTGTTGAGGGAGAGGGATGGGGAAGTGTGAGTCGTGAGACTCTGTGGGTATTCAATTTCTACGCCCGAGATGAATTTTCGGCAGGGTATATGCAACCGAGATTACTGCTATATATGACTGAACGGAAGACTTAACGGAAATACGGCTGGTTTGAACCTTAATTTGACAAGTAACTTTAAAAATAAAAATGAAAAAATTGTATCCAATAGTACCATTTTATCCTCCTGTGCAAAAATGTCTCTATCTCGTAAAAAAAAAATTAGTTAAAGAGAAAATGGTACTCAATATACCAAAAATTCTCACCCTTTGCAAAAATGTCATTCCCCATAAAATGTAGTAAATGTCAAAAGGTGAATTTTTTTTGCAAAACTAACCGGTTATAGTGACCTTGTATTATGGGTTAAGTAATTTAGGCGGGCTTTTGAAATTTTGGAAATCTTTGGGTGAGATTTAAGGGATTAGAAAAGGAGAGAGAGAGTTCATTCTCACAAAATCAAATCTGCAGATATGGAGAGAGAGAGAGATCGCGAAGGAGGAGGAGAGAAGTGGAGGAGGCGATTGAGAGGTGGTGACTTCCGGTGGCAGCGACTGAGAAGCATAGACGGAGGCGGCAGCTAAGAAGAGGCAGCGGCGACTTCCGGTGAGAGAAGAGTGTGGAGGCGGCGATTGAGAGGCGGATGCGAAGGATCCGACGAGAATCCGGCTACCATTTCGAAACAAGTAAGCAAACCCTAACTAAATCCCAACAAAAATTGGTCTGAAATGTGTGATTTTCGAATGGGGATTTCGGTGTGAAACCCTAAAACTCCATCCGTTTCATGTCGTTTTGCCTGCAGGTCACAAAGTTGCAGAGCTAAGGAAGAAAGAAGAGAAGGATTCGGTGAAGGAAGACAGAAGGGGAGGCTGCTGTGTTTGAGTATTTAGGATGTGAATGTGCACTTTTTCATCTTTTTCTAATTGCATCTTTGTTTGAACATTTACTCATTTTCAGTTTATGTAAATGTCGTGGGAAGTTTATGAGATTAATAATATTTGATAGGGCTTAGTCTTCCGTTGGCTGAGACATCGGTTTTATTGGCTAGACAATAGTAGTTACTGGCTAGTAAGCGTAAATCGCATATATTCGGGGTTCGCATCTCAGCCAACCAGAACGGACAACCACATACTGTAACTGACGTACATATATGCAGAATGACAAAAACCAACCTTCAGCAACTCAAAGAATGTCATTTATCCTAACTATCCTTGAGGTGGGAAGTTCCTGAGGTAGACGAGATCCGACAGGGGATAGTCTTATATTGGCTAAGAGATCATAGTCGGTGGCTAGGCGACAGTAGTTAATAGCTAGTAAGTGTAAATCGTAGCTTTTTCTTTTTTTAGGCCAAGTGAAATCATGTATAGGGTTGTATGGAATTTTTTTTTGGGGTAAATTCCTTTGGTAGTCCCTAATCTTTAAAGGTTAGTCACTATCAGTCCCTAACCTTTTTAAGTGTTAATTTTAGTCCCTAACCTTTTACATATTGCTACTATTGGTCCTTCCATCCAATTAAATGCCAACATTTTATTAAATGTACATTTTATAATTGTTTTTTCTAAATGAAAAACTATTTTAGTTATTGAACCTCCTTATTAACTATTTTTATTTGTTATTTTAATACAAACTCTTGTATTAGAGTATAATTTATTATATTTTAAGATTTTTCACATATATATTCAAAATTTTATTTGTAAATTATAACTTCACACAATGAATGAGTTTTTAATGGAATACATTTATTTGGGCATATTAAATTTATTTGGGCAATGATACATAATTAAAAAAGTTAAAATATATGACTTAAAATCCAATAGGAAGAAGTCCTATATTAAATTTATTTGGGCATTTTTTTAATTATCCTATTTAAAGGAATACATTTATTTTACATAATTTATATGCTACATGTTTTTGAAAGATTGGTAAATGTAATAAGTACTTTATTCGTATCAAAATAGTGGATGCTTAACTTGTTGACACATTTTTTAATAAGTTAAAAACTACACATAAAATATTTTTTTAATAATTAGCAAGTGGGAAAAAAATCAAATATTTTAAGATTAAGGTAATATTGAACGGGGCCCCTAAAATTCATTAGACGGAAGTCACGGAACCATTTTCTAATCTCTCTTGGATTTATTTAGAAAATTAAATAATTTTATTATTTAGTTTAATTAGAAAATAGACGGGAGGACCAAATAGTAGCAATATCTAAAAGGTTAAGGACTAAAAGTAACACTTACAAAGGTTAGAGATCAATAGTGGCTAACCCTTAAAGGTTAGGGACCACCAAAGGAATTTACCCTTTTTTTTTGTGTTTCAGCACCTAGCTAGTTAGTATTTTTTTTTACTTTGTAACAAGTGGGTACCCGCCCCGAGACGGGTACCCGCTTGTCTCCATTATCTTACTCCTGACTGACCCAAACAACATGCTCTCCTCTATGAGCATTGTCCCCTCCTCCATGTCCACTTTCATCTTCGGAGCAACGATTGTCGGTTCTGCCCAGGTTTTATGGTTTATCTTGCCAGTTGTGTAAATTTCTGTGCCAGCTGAATTGTTGTCTTTGTCATCCAAATGGTTATCCATGCCATACTCAAAATTGAGATCAAGACACGATTTAGACCTAACTTTACTTCAAAATATATTTTTTCATAAACATATATAAAGTGGGTGTCTATAGATAGATAAAATTAAATTAAGTTCAAAAATAAATTTATTTTTTAATTTTAACAAATAAAAATGGCCAAAAATTAGTTTAAAACAATTAAAGTGGGTCTCCCTCTCTCCTCCTCTCTCTCCCCCTAGACTACCTTCAACCTGTTGGGAAGGTGCCCAAAAATTTTGCAAAAATGACCTTTTGTCATGCCCTTGCAAATTTTCAACCCCTTGGTCATTTTTGCAAAGTTGGCCATGAATTGGTATATTCATGCAAATCATCCTTAGTTAAATGTCAAAAAATAACTTTTATTTGCAAAAATAATAAGTCACCCTTACCCATTATAGTGGGTTAAAATTTTTGGAGGGAGTTTGAAATTTTGGAGGTGGTTTGTGCGAGATTTATGGCAAAGCAAAGGAGAGAGAGGGAGGGAGAGAGAGAGTTGACAACAACTGAACAAGAGAAGGAAGAAGGAGAAGTGGAGGCCTAAGGCTGACGGCGGCGGGGTGGAGGGCGATGGTCGTGGTGGCTCTTCCTCTTTTTTTTTTTTTTTTTTTTGATTTTGTGAAAGGGGAAATGGAAATGTGTGGAAGTCGGTCGGATTTGTGGAGATGGAGGGAGATTTGTGGAGGAAGGGTGGTAGAGATGGATGGATGGGGTTCACTGCGACCACGACGACTCTTTGCCTCGCCGGACACCAAGGTGAAGCGGATGGTTGAACAGTGGAGGGTTTGACAGGGGTTAGTCTTATATTGGCTAAGAGATCGTAGTTAGTGGCTAGGGAAAAGTAGTTACTGGCTAGTAAGCATAAATCGTAACTTTTTCTTCTTCTTCTTTGGTGGGAGTTTGAAATTTCGGAGGTGTGTTTGGGTGGAATTTAAGACAAAGCAAATGAGGGAGAGTGAGGGAGAGAGAGAGGTTTCACAACAGCCGAACAGGAAAAGAAAGACGGGGAAGTGGAGGCCTGAGGCTGACGACGACGGGGTGGAGGGTGGCGGTCGTGGTGGCTCTTCCTCTTTTTTTTTTTTTTTTGGATTTAGTGAAAGGGAAAATGGAAATGTGTGGAGGTCGGTCGGATTTGTGGAGATGGAGGGAGATTTGTGGAGGAAGGGTGGTAGTGATGGATGGAGAGGGTTCACTCCGGCCACGACAACTCTTTGCCTCGTCGGACACCAAGGTGAAGCGGAGGGTTTAACAGGGGTTAGTCTTATATTGGCTAAGAGATCGTAGTCAGTGGCTAGGCAACAGTAGTTACTGGCTAGTAAGTGTAAATCGTAAATTGAGATCAAGATACGTTGTAGAACCAACTTTACTTCAAAATATTTTTTTCATAAACATGTATAAAGTGGGTGTCTATAGATAGTTAAAAAATAAATTTATTTTTTAATTTTAACAAATAAAAATGGCCAAAAATTAGTTTGAAACAATTAAAGTGGGTCTCCCTCTCTCTCCCTTGGTTACCTTCAACCTGTTGGGAAGGTGCCCAAAATTTTTGCAAAAATGACATTTTGTCATTCCCATGCAAATAATCCCCCCATGGTTATTTTTGCAAAGTTGGGTGTGAATTGATATATTGGTGCAAATCATCCAATAAAAATTAATATGAATGGATCACGAATCCGTTACTTATATTGAACGGATCAAAAGATCCGTTCATCATTTTTTTAATGTCAGACATATTTAATATTGGACATGTGTCAACATTCAAGTTAAGGTTCAAACTAGACCTGACCACAGGTTACGAGTTGACCCGTGACCCGGCGAGTCGTACGGGTCAGTAACCCTACGGGTCAATGACCTAAAGGGTCCGGGTCAACGGGTTCAGGCGGGTTAATAATATATGAACTCATAGAAACATTAAGATCAGAAAATGGATTAAGACAAGAGGGCTCGATTTCTCCATATCTCTTTAGCATCGATACCGATGTAGAGGTGGTGGCAAAAAAAAAAAACTATAACAGAATATGAGTAGACTTCAATATCACAAAAATGGAATAAGAACTCGATTTCTCACATTTATAGATGACATGATGATCTTTTCAAAAGCATCTCAGTACGAAAAGTAAACTTTCACAAATCTGCTTTTCAAATAACAAAAGGGGTATCAAACCGATAAAAGTTAAACATTCAAAGCTCACTTAATATTACAAACTAAATTGTGGTAGACAAATATTTAAGATGTCCCATCATAAATGGTAAGGTCAATAAGGACACCTTTGAAGAAACAATGGGCAAACTAAGACCTAATTGACCAAATGGAAAGGCAACTCGATCGTTGTCCAAACAAGGAATAACAATATTGATTAAAGGGAACTTGGCTACTAAACCAAGTTATATAATGCATAATTTCATATTCCCAACAAACATGTATAAGGAGTTTGACCAGAGAAATAGATGTTTCTTTTGGATTAAAGATCAAAATTACAAGCCACTAATAGGATAGAATAAAATATGTAAACAAAAAAATGTGGGCGCTAGAACTACACAAGATGAAAGATATGAACAAATCGTCACAAATAAAACTTATTTGGAAGATTCTGACGGGGAATGTGCTCTTCTCAAGTACTGCTTAGTAAAGTTGAAGAAATCTTAACCATCTCGACATAATTGAATGGTAAATATTACCCCCCACATCAACCTAATTAATTATTTTTCGGCAAAATTGCATGAAACCACCCTTTAAATGCAGCTTTTTACTGAAAAACACTCTTAGTTGCAAGAAATCACCCTTAAAATTGATTTCCTTTGCACAATAATAGGGCCAACGCGATATTATTTTATTATTTTAGGGTTAAAATAGATTTTTTTTATTAAAAGAAAAATAGAGAGAGAAAAATAAAAAACATTACGGGAGAACTTGTCAATGGAGATGGTTGAAAAATCAAATTATTTACCGACTATTGACTTTGATTTATTGGAGAACAAGGAAAAAATGATTGGTTCCCCTTAGCCCCCTATATTTTTGTCATAGTAAGAGCATCAGCATCCATGGGTTTAACCCTCCCCCATCCCTCCTATGGGGTAAACCCATGGATGTGGAATAAAACCCATTCCACCAAGGGGAAGGGGCAACCCTAGTGGAATGGGTTAAACCCATCCCCTCTCCATCCCATTTAATTTTCTAAAATCAATAAAAGTGTTGTTTTTTTATTTTTTTATTAAGCGGGTTAAGTTTTGATTGGTTAAAATATGTGGTGGGGTATAATTAAAGTTAAAAAAATAGTAATGGGGTAAACTTATGGATGTGGGATAAAAGTTAAAATTCTTAAAGGATGGGGTAGAGTTAGTGGAGAATGAGGTGTCAAAATATTACGAAGAGAGAGATGGATGGGGTAACCCTATGAATGCCGATGCTCTATGGAAAACTTTTCTAGACAACTCCATGAGGAAGTCAAAAGGGATGACGCACTCATAGGGATTAAATTAACCACCAATGGAACTCCTATTCTCACATTTGTAGATGATACGCTTATATTTGCAAACACCTCGCATAAAAGCCTTCACACAATTCAAAATATTCAAAATAATTTCTCTAATCAATCTGGCCTGATCATCAACTATCAGAAAAGCTCTTTGCAAGTTTCAACAAATGTAAATACAAATCTGGCACGTTCGTTTTCCCAAGATTTGAATATTCCACTCTCCTCTGGCATAGAAAAATACTCAGGTATTCCCATTATCAAAGGTAGAGTTAAAAACTGTGTATTCGAAGAAGCCATCCAGAGTTTGAAGAAACAATTACCTAATTGGAAGGCCTCTACATTATCACAAGCAGGGAGGGTTGTGCTCATCCGTGCTAATCTTAGCTCCAAAGTTAACTATCTTATGTAAAATTTTCTTCAACAAATTGACCAGATCAACAAAAACTTTTTCTGGAATAAACTTAACTCTGAACGGTATAATCCTCTTATTAGCTGGGAAAAAATTTGCACAAATTAGGAAAATGGTGGATTAGGAATTAAGACGGCTGAAGATACAAATACCAGCCTTCAACTAAAGTTACTCTGGAAAATAATCACGGAACCTAACAATATTTGGGTTAGAATAATAAAGGAAAAGTATCTAAAAAATGACACTATTTTTATTTTATTTTAACAATAAACAAATTGTATCTTGGCAATTTGGAAGACTTCTCCATCTGCGAGATACCTTTGGTAAATGCCTTCTCTGGATTGTGGGAAATGGGAACTCTATAAATGTTTGGTCGGACCCATGGATAAATAACTTGCCTCTTCGGTGCTATCAAGGAAACAACAACTCTAACATGAACGTAGCAGATCTGTTCACTCATCAAAAAGAATGGAATATACCATTATTAAGATAGAACCCCCCCCCCCCCTTCCTCAAGTGGTATCTTCCATTAAGGATATCCCAATTCCGACATGGAACACACTTGACAAACTCATTTGGAAACTTAATACTGATGGTGAATTCACAACAAAATCAACTCACAAAATAAAACACAATAATGATCAGATCAATAAAGACTTAAAGTGGATCTAGAAGCTCTGTTTACCACCAAAAACACAAAACTTTATTTGGAAAATTTTAGTTGATGGCTTACCCACCAAAGCTCGACTAAATAAACACTTTAACAGAGTCCCAGCGCAATGTGTTCTTTGCCAAGACCATGATGAAGACGCAAATCACCTCCTCTTAGAATGTCCAATCACGAGATCAATCATATCTTCATACGAATATGCAACCGGTAGAAGCTTTATTAACTTATGTGTAAACCAGTTCATTCAGACTGACCTTTGTACCATCAACTGTAATAATCAAAACTTTGAGGAGTTATGTTTTATATGACACACTATTTGGGAAATTAGGAATAAAATCATTGACAGCCAACAATTAGAAACAAATACTTCCATAGTCCATAAAATACTCCAACAAGTGAACAATTGGAACCAAGCTGCCCCACCCAAACCACACACTATAAGAAAAAATAAGAAGAGGACGTCTGGGTGGTCCAAACCACCATTCACCATCTACAAAATAAATGTAGATGGTTCGGTTAGAGGCCCCACCGATTGCAATTTGGGGGGTATTATTAGGAATAGTATGGGACAGGTAATTGACATCTTTCAACAAAAAGCATGTTCGGGTTCCATTCTGCAGACAGAGGCTTTCGCATTCTGCTTAGGAGTTCAAAAAGCCAGGGATAAAGGATTGAGGAAGGTCATTATTGAAGGTGATATAATTTGAAGGTGGTACAAGCTATTATGACAACACCAAGATTGATTGGGAGATCTACAGAACAATCGAGATGATCAACCTGATGAAAGACAGCTTTGACAAGATTGAATTTCAACATTGCTTCAGAGAATCAAACGCAACGATCGATTATATTGCTAGACATAGGGGTACTTGTAATATGTCTACTCTCCCCTTGCATGTGGATTAATTTAACATCATCTGCAAGGATGATCATGAGTGAACCTTGCCTTGGTAAGGCATTCTAATGTTTGCCTACTGCCAAAAAAAAAAGGAAAAAAATGGAAGATGTAACAAAGATGGATACACCCAACATTAGCAGTTTTGGTTGGATTTAGAAGATAGACTGCTATCCATAGGTGAAAAACTTTCTTTGGAAAGTTTTAATTAATGGATCCCAATGAAGATAAAACATAGAAACAAGGGAATAAATATACCACTTGAGTTTGCATTATACAATCAAAGGGAAGAGGACTCGATACACCCTTTAACTACATGTAATTTAACACTAAGATTGATTAAAAAAGTGGACGAAAATATTGAAAGAACGGAAAGAAACACTGACAAAGATAATAAAAGTATGAAGAATATTATGACAAAAAATTTCGATAAGATTACAATGGAACAAAGAACGATTTTTGGCAATATCTTATTGTAGAATTTAGACAATAAGGAATAAATCTTATTCGAGAACCAAGAGGTGGAAATAACCACATGCACCGAATAATGTTCGTTCCAAGTTAGTGGCTTATGGACAAGTTATGCATTTCTACTTAAGATCGAGCTTGATATTCGTCAGTCATAGTAACAAATCAACGAGGATCAAGGATGGCTTGCTTGTCAGAGGTATATGTAGGCGAAATGTCTATAGATGTGTGAAGATTAAGGTAGTTAATGGATTTGTAAATACCTAAGAGGCTACAAGTGGCGGATCCCTGGGTTATAGGAGGGATATGATCAAGAAGAGCTAGGTCGAAAGGAGACATTGGTGGTGATTATGCTTGGTGATGATTGATTGCATGTGACAAAGAAGGTGAGGAAGATCGATTAGGATAGGGGAGGAAGCACATGTGGTTTTGGTTGGACAAGTGATGAAGATAGTCTAGTAGTCATTGAAGAAATTAAGGCTCGTTTAGTATCAACGAAATTGAGAATCGGAATGAGAATGAGTGGTTCCCATTTTGGTGTTTGTTATACCAAAGTCTAGAATTTAAATCATTCCCGATAATCTTCTCATTCCCATTTTTTAGTCACTTCGATCCATTCCCCTAAAAAAACCCAAGGAATCTCTCATTCCCACAAAACACCATTATGTGTCCATCTCCTCCCTAGTCTCCACCGGCGTCCCACATCTCCACCAGCCTCTCTCTCTCTCTCTCTCTCTCTCTCTCTCTCTCTCTCTCTCTCTCTCTCTCTCGCGCGCGCGCGCGCGTTGAATCGTCCATCGTCGCCATCATCCACAGTATCTCAATCATCGATTACAGATGTGCAGTCGCAGGTTCCTCTTTGTCTCTATTTCAACTTCCCCTACCATATCTCAATCATCGACATCGCCAAGTGAACATCATTGCTAACCCTCGATTTTCAGTCGACCACCACTGTCAGATTTGCCAACACCACTAGTTGATGATCACCACCCACCAAATCTCAATCACCATTCTTCTGCTCGGCGCCCAACTTCCTTTCTCAATCCCCCTTTTCCCAATTTCAATATCTACAAAATTTCCTAGAAATTTTTATCTTTATGATGAATTTTCAAATTTATTTTTGTATCTTTATGCGTAATTTAAAAGATTTCAATTTGTTTACTTCTGAAATTTGGTTGGTTGAACTTATGTATTTTTATAATGGATTTGTGAAATTTTCATTCCGATATTATATCAAACAACATGCTTTGTGAATGGTTTATTCCAATTTTCGTTACACACTTATAACAAACGAGCCCTAATATAGAGCTTGAGGGTGAGTAAGTTTTAGGGTTGGCTCATGGTAATTTTTTTACCGTACCAAACCAACCGACTACCGAACCATACCAAAGAATATTGGTTTCCGTCGATTCGATAACCAACAAGTTGGTAACCATCGATCGGTTCGGTAACCAATACGAGTTAGTAATCTCTCCTAATACTACCATGTAATTGTGGTCCATGATATATGTACGAGTTAGTACCGTGGTACCGACTATATATACGAGTTGGTATGGTGGATAGCAATCACGGTACCATGGATACCATTGGTTACCATGTTTTCCCATAAAAAATACAAAAAAATTATATCTGAATTATATTTTGGTAATTGTGGTACCGCACCATTGGTAGATGGTACATCAGTTACCGATACAGTTGGTTATCAAGAGTTTCGGTTGGTAGATGGTACAAAAACACCATACCGAGTATGGTCGGTACGATATATGGTAACCCCATTTTTTATGGTATCATACCGACCCAATCCTAGCAAGTCTTTGGAGAATGGGAAAGTATGTCTATCAAATGTCACACGATGATACTTAAAAAGATTTCTTTTAGTGAACAAATCAAAGCAACGACCCCCAATTGTTGACCTATTGAGCAATCAGACAACATGTTGTCTAGTATCTCAATTTTTTTACCTAATAATAAAATAATAATAATATGTTGGATTTTTATTGTGATATGTACTTTTTTCCCTCCTCCAATAACACCCAATTTCGATTTTCTTGTTCTTATTCCTCTTCTCAAAACGAAAACGGTATGTTTTACCGAACAAAAGTTGTTCAAAAAAGGTAGCGCACTTGTCTAAATCACATTAACCATTGATTTAATATTGTATAAAATAGAAAAAAACAACAACAAAAATGTTATAAAGTTGAACAAAAAGATTCTATTTCAAGACAATATCATCCAAAATATTGAAACAATTTATGCCAAGAACTATATGAATCTGCCGATAAAATTGGGAACACATTCACTTAGTAAAACTAGGAGAGAGGGAAAAGGCTAGCTACGTAAGAGACAGAGAGATCGATAATTAAGGATAATTAAAAAAAGGAAAAAAAAGATAAAAAAAATCACCAAAAATAGAAAGAATTTCCTTAATCGATATGGCGTTCTAAATTTAGATAGTAGACAACAACACTGATCTCAAATCTCTTAAAGAGCTTGGAAACTTGCAATAAATAACAACATACTCACCTTTGTTACATTACATTACAGGCATTAGAAAGAGAAATTCTCTGATCCCTACACAAACTTCATCAACATTCTGATTATAATTGGTTATTAGACACATGCAACTTACAACCACCAGTGCCGCAAAGGTCTCCACTTTACAGCTACACGACCACAAGGACGACGACGCCGACCATCGGCCATCACCCCTCATTGTCATTCTACTTATTCCTTCTAAACATATATAATAGTTGGAAATCAGGGCTGCAAAAATTAAAATGGTAGATAGTGGCCTTGCAAGAACAATTGTAGGCATTATTGGTAAATCCTCTATTATGATCTTAATATATATTTGTTAATTAATTATATCAATCCCCAAGATTTCCGATTTAAGATGCTTGATATATTATTTTTATTTTCAAATGTCATTTTCTACAGGAAATGTCATTTCCATGGGCCTCTTTCTCGCCCCCGTGTAAGTTCAATTAATTGGTTTTGTATAGATAGTTTGATGAAATATTGAAAGCTTATTCTAACATATATCCCATCTAACCGGATCTTATTGTGTAATGTACGTGTGAGTAAATCTAGAGCATCGGATTAAAAAGGTCAAACAATATACAATAGTACGAATAATCACTTAGTATCTAGGAATAATTTCATTGTACACAGAATTGTTTGATTTTCTTAACCGGACGCTCCAGATTGGTCAAGTTACACAGTAAGGCCTGTTTATGCTGGATCCAACCTCTCTCATATTTAATGTATCATCACATATGAATAACATTATACAATAATAAAATTGTATTAGTTTACATGAAATTTTGAAGAGAAAAAATATTTATTTGTAACAATATGATTATTCATACATACTCATACGGTTAATTTTGATAATCTTATTTGGGTTGGGTATGCATATATGTATGTGGGCAGACCGACATTTTTGCAGATAATAAAGTCGAAATCAGTGCAAAAGTATAAACCCTTGCCTTACCTCGCGACAACATTAAATTGTGCGATGTGGGTGTTTTACGGGATGCCCTTCGTCCATCCAGGTAGCACACTTGTCGTCACAATCAATGGTGCCGGATTCTTCCTTGAGATCATCTATGTTACAATCTTTTTCATTTACTCTCCCTTTCACAAATGGGTACGTACCATATTTATATAAACATCAAACATACAACACACACACACATATAGGAGTATTATTTTCCGTATAATATTTTTAATACAAGTTCTTGTTTTCTTGTAAATATCCATAAGAAAAAGATGATAGGGTTGTTGGCATTTGAAGTTGTAGCTTATGCGATTGTGGTAGTAATTACGTTGAATTGGATCCATGGCACACACTGGAGAACCATATTTGTGGGTGCTATTTGTGTTGTTCTCAATGTCCTCATGTACATTTCCCCGTTAGGTGTTATGGTAATTATTTTTCCTATACCAACATTACTTTTTTAAGAATATATATATCACAAAAATATATTACTTGCATTAAAAATAAACTATTTAATCTTAACTAACTATTGACATGTTCTTTTTTTTTTTCATTTTAGAAAACTGTAATCAGGACGAAAAGCGTAAAGTACATGCCATTTTGGTTATCTCTCGCTACCTTTTGCAATAGCATTGTCTGGCTTTGTTACGCGCTGATCAAATTTGATCTTTGGATTGCGGTAACTATACATTATATATATAACATTCTCAACTTTTGATTTATTTTGGTTTTAGATGGAGTAGTAGTGAATGAGTTAAATAGGAGTACGTTGATGGATGTACACATCCTTACTCACCCGAGCCTCTATGACTGCAGATTCCAAATGGTTTAGGTACGATATCAGGAGTGATTCAGCTGGCCTTGTATGCCAAGTACTACAAATCAACTAATTGGGAAAAAACGGTAGACATCGAAGTCCCTAACGTGTAAAACCCGGATGCCAATTTTAATTTTCAGCAATGTTACTTAGGGACTTTTTTATGTCGATTCATCTATGTAGACCATCTATATTATTCACATAAGCTTTGTGATCATAAACAATATTGTAGACGATCATTTTTATTTGACCGTCGCTTATTCTTTTTGCCCAGTAAACAATATAGATGGTATATATCTTCTCTTCGGATCAGCAGCTAGTATTTATTTTCATTTTGCACTGACTTGATATTTGATTGATTGCATGTACGTCGATCATTTTTTTTTCTCTCGCAATAGTACGGTCACCAAATTGAACATTCATAAAGGGTCACTATACATCCAAATGTAAGCAGATCAAGGAGATTGAATCCGAGAAAAAAAATCCAAAAAGGAGTTTGAATCCAAATATATATTCCTATACTAGTCACGCGGATATAGCATTAGTCGTAAACCCGATCGAGAAAGCTCGTCGGGTTTCAGATCCCTAATCGAGGGGAAGAGAGAGTGAGACGGATAGAATTTGGCGAGTAAATAATATAAGAAGAGACGACTTGAAGAGTAAGAGAAGCTCTAATGCTTATTTAAATGTGTTTTCACTCTTATTGATCTATCTTATGCTTACAAAGGGTACACATTTATAGGATGCTAGTACATGAAACACTCTCCAAAACATTGAGTTATTAACAAGGACTAGCTTTAACACTTCAACTTATTTCACAATGTAGGAAACTTAAAGATATAAAATTACTTGAAACATACCTCTTAATGAGAAAGAAGGAACCTAATGCGTTCATTAAGTTTATGTTTTTCAACACGCCCCCTTAAACTTAATTTCTCGTAACTCCGAGCATAGACCGCAGCTTGATGAATGTTTATGCTTTCAGAGGCTTCGTAAAAATATCCCCAACTTGGTTGATCTTGAGTCTTTACGTACCTGACTTCCACATCGTTCCCGAAAACACACTCACGAATAAAATGATACCTTGTGTCAATGTGTTTGCTACGATCATGGAACACAAGATTCTTAGTCAAAGCAATGGCTGACTTGTTATCAACAAGAATCTCCACCACTTCTAGTTGCGACAATTGCAAATCTTCTAATAATCTTCTCAACCAGATGACATGACAAGCACAAGATTTAGCAGCAATATACTCAGCTTCACACGTAGAAAGAGTAATAATAGGCCGCTTCTTAGAACTCCAAGAGAAAGCATTATCTCCCATGAAGAAATAAAAAAATAGTAGTACTTTTTAAATCATCAACATCTATGGCACAATCACTATTATTTTAACCCACAAGCTTATACTCATTTGTAAAAGAACAAAGCAAACCATATATACCTGATGGTACCTTTGATGTACTTGAGAATACATTTTACTGCTTTGAAATGTGTTGAAGTCGTTGTCTCCATGAACTGACTCATAAGCCCAACTCCATATATATAGAGAGGCAAGTGCATGTCAAATATCACAAACTTTCAATAATGCTCTTGAAAGTTGCAGAATCAACCTTCTCACCTTTGCCATACTCTGATAACTTGATTCTACAATCCAGTTGGTGTACCTACAGGCAAACAGTCATCCATTCCAAACTTCTTCAGAATCTCATTAGCAAATCTTTATTGGCAAATGAAAATCCCCTTATCTGATTGCTTAATCTCAATGCCGAGATAATAAGACATAAGGCCAAGATCAGTCATCTCAAACTCTTTCGTCATGGCTTGCTTGAAATCTCCAAAAATTCTCGAGTTGTTACATGTTAAAATCAGATAATCAACATACAAGCAAACAAATAGAGTTTTACCATTTTCACATACCTTGACATAGAGAGCATACTAATTCAGGCATTTGACAAACCCATTCTCCTACAGATACTTGTCAATCCTACTATTCCATGCTCGTGGTGCTTGTTTTAAGCCATACAGAGCTTTCTTCAATTTCAGCACCTTACCTTCCGGGCCTTTGATGAGATACCCATGAGGTTGTTCAACATAAAGATCCTCTTGAAGCACGACATTTAAAAATGCCGATTTCACATCAGTCTGATAAACTCTGATAAACCTTCCACTTTCTCCGAGCAGCAAGTGAAATCATCAAACAAACAATCTCTAAGAATTCTCTAAGAATTTGTTGACTTTGTGCTAGTAACAAGGATAATATAAATCCACCACAATTTATTACTTTACTTGGGTTGGGAATTGTATCTCTTGGAAATCGCAACTACAAACTATTATAGGTTACTCCACCGAGACTGAATATATAGCTGCTACAGAAGAAGCTAAAGAATCCATATGGTTAAAGGAAATCATAGGGCATAATTAGGAAGAGTTTTAAGCCCATTATTTTTATTGATAGTCAGAGTGCTTTATATCTTTGTAAGGATCCTATGTATCATGAGTGAACCAAACATATACTCCATTCGTTAATTAAAACTTGTCATTTTAGAAATCTGCACATTTTTTAATAAAACAAACAAAAATATATTTATACCCCTAATTATTACTCACTTTTTTACTTTATTGAAAACTACAACTAAAACATATCTAATCATTACAAGAGCAATTTTATAAAGTGGATGTCAAAATATCTACAACGACATGTTTTTCTTAACAAGATTTACACCCTAAAAAGACATGTTTTTTTAACGGAGGGAGTATATGTTAGGGTCCACTTTATTCGCAATATGATAGAAGCCTTTGAGATTGACATTAAGAAGATAATTAAGGGAGAAGAGAATCATGTTGACTTCAATACCAAAGTCGTACCTTCTAATAAGTTATGTTTTGACACTAGGCCAAAAATACCATTTTACATCACTAAATAGACTTCGGTTCTATGTCCATTTGATGTATTAAATCACGTTTCGCTTTTATACATCGGTTATTTTTTATGACCGGTGTAATAAGTGTTCGTAAAATATTTATAACCGATGTGTAAAGTATATACATTGAATGTTAAATAAACCGATGTAAAATGAGTAGTGTATAAAGTTTTTGTGTGTATTGATGATGTCTTATATACAACACAAGATGTGTAGCCGATGTAAGAAACATCAAAATTTTGGCGGGCGATTTAATTTTTATTTACTCCATTATCCCACACTCACCTATACATCTAATCCTAATTAACCTAGTTCGGTCGTCCTTTCAATTGAATAGGGTAAACGTCGTTTCAACTTTCAATTGACCAACACTTATTCGATTTCTTCCAGAATTTCCGCAAGACTGACTTCTCTGGCACGAGTTCTTCTTCATTTGCTTCATCTCATCTTTAATTGTTCTCATAATCGATTGTTGGGAGTCGGCCGGTGTAGTTAGTCGTCTTCAATTTTGTTTCGACATCAGCTTTTCTTCATCTTCGTCGTCGCTCATCTCCTCCTACAGGTTTGTCTAGACCTTCCTCTCTTCGCCTATTTCTTCATCTATGTATTCTCTCCACCTGAATTTCTGGCCTTCCTCTCTTAACCTATTTCTTCATCTTGTGCGCTGGGAATGCTTGCATGATGTAAATTTTGCTCTCCTGAAACTAAATTCGGGCTGCTTTCAGGTTATTTTAGTTGGTGGGAGGGAGACTTATTTGCTAATTTTGCTCTCCTGAAACCCTTTGAATTTTTTCTTTGGTTTCTAGAGCATATAAAGGGGTTTTATGACTTCTGTCTAAACTTGCAGGCGCTTTGTGTTATGACCAGAAGCACTGTAAAACCAATTTTTGATGATCATATTTGCTTGTATCAGATTTGCTTGTGTCTAAACGATGGCAATCAATTCAAGTGGGCAAGCAATCTGAATTGAACATAGTTTTACAGTGCTTCTGATCATAACTTGTAGACTTGTAGAGTCCGTTTTGTATAAGATTTGATTCTGTCTAGCAATTTCTGTTTTCAAGATTTCTTTGATGTTGGGCATTATGGTAGAACTTAAAATTGCTTCAGTACAATTTTTTTGACATCATTGCTGAAATTTGTTCCGTAATCTATTCCTCAGTATCATTTACCCTTTCATTTCGATCGCCGGTCTCTGTTCGTCTCCAGACTCTCCACCACATATCTCATTCTTTCCATTCATGTACTGCTCATCGATCCCTTTGAGGTATTTTATCTTACCCATGCTTTTTATCTTTAAACTTCTAATTCTATTTGTTTTATTCAAGTAAAATTTCATTTACTTTGTTTGATAAAAAAGGAATTCTGACAAAGAATGAAAACATTCTCTTTTGACCTCACTATAAAGAGAAGATATTATTTTGTTTAACTATATATGGTGTACCTTGTGTTTAGGGGTATGTTAATAAAGTTAGAAACATCTCCTGAAGCAATTATAGATTTTAAATTTCACAATTGCGAGCATGAAGTAATCCTTGTGCATAAAATTAGCTTGATAATCGTTAACTACAATTAATCTTAACATAGCTTAAATAAGAAAGTATAATAAGAAAGTATAAGAAACTTTCTATTATCTAGCTAGATCAAGATACTAAGAAAGTATAAGAAACTTTCTATTATCTAGCTAGATCAAGATACTCAAGATATTATCTAGCTAGATCAAGATACAACTAAGCTCGATCTAGCTAGATAATAAGAAAGTAAAACTTTCTATTATCTTTTTTTTTAACTATTATAATATCTTGAGTAATTCTTAGAAGGATGAATCGAGAATGGATGGGAAAAAGTCGTTTGTCATCAGAATACGAGGCTGGTGTGGAGGAATTTATCAAGTTTGCACTTGATCATGGTGCTGATCCGACAAGGATACTTTGTCCATGCGTCGATTGTTCTTATGTGAAACAAGTTAGTGTCGAGGAAATACGGGATCATCTCTTTCTTTTCGGCATAAATCAGGACTATACACGATGGATATGGCATGGAGAAAAAGTTAACTCTGATCAACTAGGTCATGACGCAGCTAAATTTGAGACTCTTGATAAATTAGATGGTGATCGAATTGATGATTTGTTGCATGATGTTGAGAATTGCTTTGAAGGTCACAGTGATATGTTTGCAGATATTAATACTGATGCTCACACGCCATTGTATTCTGGTTGCACCAAGTTTACCAAATTCTCCGCTACCCTTAAGTTGTACAATTTGAAAGCTCGTCGTGGTTGTACAGATAAGAGCTTTACATCCCTACTTGAACTTCTGGTGGAAATGCTTCCAGAAACCAATTGTCTTCCTGATCGTATATATGCAGCCAAAAAAATGTTGCGCCCTTTGGGAATGGATTATCAAAAGATACATGCATGCCCTAATGATTGCATTTTGTATCGAAAGGAATACAAATCATTGGATCGTTGCCCAAATCCTAGTTGCCTAGCACCGCGATATAAAAAGGGGAAAGTTCCATCAAAAGTGTTGTGGTATTTTCCTATCATACCAAGGTTTCGACGCTTGTTTGGTAATGCTGAAGATGCTAGGTTAATGACGTGGCACAAAAATGAAAGAGAGGACAACGGTAAGCTGCGACACCCGACTGATTCTCCTCAATGGAAAACAATTGATGGCTTGTACCTTGAGTTTGAATGCGATTGTAGAAACCTACGCCTTGGTCTGTCTACCGATGGTATGAACCCTTTTGGTAATCTTGGTAGTGGTCATAGTACATGGCCAGTTATTTTGGTTATTTATAATCTCCCACCATGGTTGTGTATGAAACGTAAATACATGATGTTATCTTTGTTGATTTCGGGGCCCAAACAACCAGGAAATGATATTGATGTATATTTGGCTCCACTCATTGATGACTTGAAGATCATGTGGAATGATGGTATTGAGGTTTTTGATGCACATCAAAAAGAGAATTTCTATCTCAGAGCCATGCTATTTTGCACTATAAACGATTTTCCGGCTTATAGAAATCTTTCAGGATATAGTGTAAAAGGATATAGTGCATGCCCTATATGTGGAAAAAACACGTCCTCTTGTCGTTTGAAGCATAGTAGGAAGATTGTTTATCTTGGGCATCGCAGATTTTTGCATCCAAACCATCGATATCGGAGATTGCGCAAAGCTTTTAACGGGTGTTCAGAAGAAGAAAAAGCTCCAGTACCATTATCTGAGTATCAAATATTTGACCAGGTGAAAGATTTGGCACTGAGTAATGGTAAAAAAATGTTTGCCTAAAATATCAGAAGATGGCTGGAAAAAGAGGTCTATATTTTTTGAACTTCCTTATTGGATAGATCTAATTGTGAGACATTGTCTAGATGTGATGCACATTGAGAAAAATATTTGTGATATTCTAGTTGGTACACTGCTGAACATGCCAGGGAAGACAAAAGATGGCATTAAGGCTAGACTTGATTATAAAGATATGAATATTAGAGAAGAATTGACGCCGCAAAAGAGGGGACAACGTACTTATTTACCACCGGCATGTTATACACTTTCAAAGAAGGAGAAGGAAATTTTTTGTCAATTTCTTCATGGTGTAAAAGTTCCAGAAGGATATTCTTCCAATATTAGGAGTTTGGTGTCATTGAAAGACTCAAAATTAGTTGGCTTGAAGTCGCATGATTGTCACATTCTCATGCAACAAATGTTGCCGGTTGCGATTCGTGCCATCTTACCTAAGCATGTGCGGTATACCATAACCAGACTTTGTTTCTTTTTTAGAAAAGTATGTAACAAAGTGATTGACCCTGCAGAATTGTCTGATCTACAGAAAGAGATTGATGTTACCCTTTGTCAATTGGAGATGTACTTTCCACTGTCATTCTGTGACATCATGGTACATCTAGCTGTTCATTTGGTTCGAGAAGTTAAACTTTGTGGGTCAGTTTATCTTAGATGGATGTATCCATTTGAACGATACATGAAAATCTTGAAAGGTTATGTGAAGAATCTAAAACGGCCAGAAGGGTGTATTGTTGAACGGTACTTAATGGAAGAAGCAGATGAGTTTTGCAGCAGTTACTTATCTGATGTGGAGGCTATTGGTATTCCTGATTCACATCATTGCAGAGAATTGGAATGGAGGGGAACTTCGGGTGCTAAGACATTAAATGTAGTGGATCCTTTGTGGAGTCAAGCACATCTGTGTGTCTTGCATAACACTACTGATGTTCTGCCATACGTGAAGTTGCATACAGATTATGTGAGAAATTATAATCCAAGGCTTGCTAAGAATGAGAAGTGGGTTGCAACCGAACACAATCGAACATTCATTGTTTGGTTTTGAGAATTAATCCTCGATAAAGTAAATTCTGGTGAAGATGTCTCAGATGAATTGAAATGGATTTCTCAGGGGCCAAAATATCAAGTCATGAGTTACACTAGCATGGAAGTGGGAAATCACACATTTTACACCAAAGATCATGATGATAAAAGCACTGTGCAGAATAGTGGTGTGACCTTAGTGGCTCAGACAATGCATGTCTCTAGTTCAAAAGACAAGAATCCCGTTTACGCAAGCATGACATATTATGGTATTATTGAGCGCATATGGGTGTTGGTGTACACAGATATTATACAGTTCCCAATTTTCTTTTGCAAATGGGTTGAGAGTAATAATGGCGTTCGAGTTGATGACATGGGATTCATTTATGTGGATCTGAATAAAGTCGGTCATATGAATGAGCCATTTGTCTTAGCAACCCAGGTGAAGCAAGTATTTTATGTTCCTGATCCAATTGATTCGAGATGGTCCATCGTGATGTCAACCCCAACAAACAAATTTATGGATGGTATTGATGAACTATGTGAAGAAGGTTCTGATGAATCTGTTGTTTGCTTTCACCAAGCAAGAAACGAGCAGTGGCGAAAGGGAAGGTTTCTCATACCACAACTAATGCAAGATTACACCACCAACAATTGAAGCCCGGGTATGTGAAAGTTCAGGTGCTTGCATGTCTTGTAGCTGATGCAAAACTTCCTGAACCTACAGATGAAGCTTCTACTGTCTTTGAAGCTTTGGGTGGATTTGTTGCATGGCCTTCTGAGCTTGTGTCAACCGATATGGTATATAAGTTACACATTTATTGATGGTCAAATTATGAAATTAAATAAATATTCATATTTGAAATTATATTTTACTACTTGTTGTCACTAAGGTGGTACCGAATGCTCCAAGAAAACCTGCAGAATCTAAGATTGGTGTCGGCAAATTTGAAGCAAAGAAACCCTTTGGACACTCAGTAGAAAAGGAGCACAATCCCTACATAGGAAAGTTGAAGAATTTTCATTATTATTATTTAGGCATGAGTGATCAACTTCATGAGATCAAGATGTCTAAGGAAATTGTGGGATTTGACCATACACTTATGATCACTAAGTCCGATGTTGGTAGATGGTTGAATAAAAAAGAGATAGACGCAAGTCACATATCTCTTTATCTAAGGTTAGCTCGTTGAATCTTTTCTTTATATTTTTTGATAATCAAAGTTCATTATCATATATTAATGTATATTTTGCTTAAAGGTATTTGTGGGATAAAGAGTGCAAAAACATCAGCCACATGTACGGGTTTCTTTGTCCAACTAGCATCTCTCCTAGGGGATGTAATGGAGTAATGTCCGAACGACTGTTATATGTTGCTAGTGCACTAAAAGGTGAAATAGAAATGAAGATGTTTTTTGCGCCTTACAACATACGGTAATTATTATTTGAATATCATATATTTTAAATTTTGTACTACATGTATCGGTGTTAACCAAATATTACTTACATTTATATGCAGAGATCATTGGGTTTTATTGGTGATAAATGTTAAGGATGACACCGTCTACTATCTAGATCCACTTCATGAGGAAGTTGATTTGGTTGCGAAGAGTTTCATTGAAACGTTAGTTTTTTATGTTATTTTACGTACTTTGTAATAGTAACTTGTCAAATATTCTAATGATTTTTGTTTGATGTTGTTTCATAGAAGCTTGAGAGTGTTTTGGAGTGAACGAAAGCAACACAAATCTCGTAAATTCACACGGTGGATCGTTGTGAAGGTAATAAAAACATCTTTATTTTGGTGGTTGTGAAATGATTTAGTGAAAATTATTTGAAATGATTATAATATTTGTATTTGGTGATAGGGACCTCGCCAACCCAATGTTGTGGATTGTGGTTATTATGTGTTACGATATATACGGGAAATAATTGAAGTTAGAAACACAAATATGATTCCGGAACAAGTAAAGTCTCTATCTTTTATTTAATAAAAAGATAAAATATTTCTTATATTACAAACAAGTTTTAACACATGTTAATATATTATCTAAATTTTGTAGTATTACAATAAACGCCAAAGTCCATACTCTTCAAAGGAAATTGATGAACTTCGTGTGGAGTGGTTGGAATACTTCATTAAAATTATCAAATAGGTAATAAGTTTAATTTTATCATATTACATGTACATACTTCCACCTTTCTTTATATAATTTGGTTTGAAATTCAAAATTCTAAGTCTATATTGTTTATGAATGGTTTATGTGTCTGCAACCTTCAATAATGTTGCTAGTAGCATGAGGACAACGAAAATTGAGTTACTGATCGAGAGGAACATTTGTGTCGAAAAGCAAGGAACTTTTGTGTTAGAAAGCAAGGGAAGAGATGAAAAGCAATTCCTTGTGATATCATATCTATCGTTTTTTGGATTATGGTTTGGTTTTAGTGGCTTGATACAATACTACACTACTAGTTCTATGTTTTATTTTGATTTTTGTTTAAGAATTATGTTATTTGATGAACAAAGGAAGAGATGTGAAGTTTTATAGTTGGTACATTAATTGATGCTACTTATATGCAGTTGGAACAATTGACCGCAGATTGATGTTTTTATTAATGATTGAGATATGAGCATTGTGAATGTGCTATTTTGTGGTGGACTGAATCCATGGTACAGGGAATTTATATACAGAATTGTAAATTTGCTAGCTGATTCGAAAAAAAAAGAAGCTTTTACACCGGTTTTCAACTAATGGTGTCTATTCTGAACACACTTTATACACCGGTTTTCATTTGCACATCACAACTTTCTACATCGATTTTTATATTTAATACACCGGGTTACTAACCGATATATTAAACTTTGATGTTCCCGCCATCACATATTACATGGGTTAATATGACTTTTATACACCGGGTACTGACCGATGTATAAAACGTCGCACGTGACTACTGGAGTCTTATACACCGATTTTAATCAACTTTATACACCGGGTTATAACCGGTGTATAAATACTTTATACATCGGTTCCGTTGAAAAATACTTCTTACCACACCGACCTGTACATCGGTTCAAAACCGATGTAAATGTCTTTTTTCACCCGATGTAAAATGGTATTTTTGGCCTAGTGTGAACACAGGTAAATTCCACTATGTTTTGATTACTAGGGATGAGTACTCCGATTAGGTGGGTAAATTTTAAAGTCCATTCTTAATCTCGATACTATCCCACGCTATAGATAATTGGATGATATGTGCTAACTTTATTATATATCCAAACTATATAAGGACGCATGCATATAAGAAAATATAGTATATATTATAGGCTTGAAGTATTAAACCGACAACTTTGGGTTCTTGGTCACACACACACGCTATATAAGCCTGATATGTTACACTTATTAATACTTAGATACATTAGCATAACATCACATACACACTAATATTAATACATATATATGTTTTCATATTAATATGTTACATTCGTATCTTTGTATGTTTGATGGGCTGAAAAGCCCAACTGCTTGGCCCAGCTCTTAACTCAAGCTCGAATTGCTGCTTTTAAGCAAAACACAACGTTTCATCCAAGCTTGCCTATATAAGCTTAACCTGCTAGGGTTTTGCTCATTCAGTTTGAGCTATGCAAGGGGAGGGAAGGGGAGAGAGAGAGAGAGAGAGAGAGAGAGAGAGAGAGAGAGAGAGAGTCACATACTAGGGTTTTATCAACGAGCCTATTCTCCGACGATCAGTGACGAAGGCCTTTGATCTAGAGCATATCCTTCTTTAAGGAATCTAGATCTGAAGTTGAAGACGACAACAAAGTTCAAGGCGACGAGTTCCTTGCTCTTCCAGACTTCCAGTAGTTCCCAACGATATAGATCTAGTCTTCGACACCAGATCTAAGGGAGTTTTTCATTTCTTTCCTTCTAGATCGCTTTCAACTAGTGGATTCAGGCCTGAGTCTCTCCTACTTGAGACTCCGCGGGGAACCGCGTAAATATATTGATGCAATGCAAATGTCGATGACTCTTGGTGGGACAATATGAAGGTGCCATTTGACGGTCCTATCACTCGTGCAAGCGTCAAGAAGATTCAAGATGCAACTAGAGCACTTCTTGTCCATTACCAAGGAACAATGGAGCAAGGGTTCTGGCCACCCTAGATCACTTTGCTCAAGACTAGACCACCAGCACAGGAGTTGAGCTTGCGTCCACAAACGGAGCTCATGAAGACTCGTCAACATCCACCATGACATGCACAACATGCCCCACTCGACACACCTTCATATCGAGTGCACGACATGCACATATCGAGTGGACTTGGCCCATGTCGAGTTCTTTGAAGTGTTGGGTTGGTTTTGTTAAGTTTAATAAACTTAGATTTATTTTATGCAATTTAGGAAATAATGTGGAATTAATTATATCTCTTATAGATATAATTCTTTCCCACCAAGTTTTATCTTATTAGGAAATATCTATCTATCTTAGGATTATTTTTATCTATCTTTATCTACCAAAGCTCTATCTTTGCAAGATAAAATTGGTTCAAGTTTTTCTATTTAAATTCATTGTATTGCTTTGAATTAAATCATATTGGAATGATATTGAGGAACCATTTTTAGGATTAAAAAGGTTCATCGATCCCTAATCCAAAAGCTTCAAACCCTCTCATGTTCTTACACCCTTCGGAAAACACAAGATCCAACACCATCACCATCGCTCTCGAACACTCAACACAACCTCAATTTCTGATCCGTCGCAAGAAAGAGGAAGCCGAGCCCTTGGCGCTACTCGCACCCGGACTCGCCAGCAACAAGCACTGCTCGTCTCACGCCCAGGCGCTGGCGACTCGCTCCCGCGCGTCCTTGATCACCCGCGCTCATACATGCGCGCACTTGGCTCCCTCTCTCTCGCTTTCCTTTGTCTTTCTGTCACTACTGTTTTCTTCTGGATTTCACCATGTGTTGATCGTTGCTAAATCAGATTCTTAATCACCTACTTTAATTTGTTCTCAAATCAGGAGATATCAAACAACATTGCAAGATCGGGCAAATATACGGCGTGGTTCTTGATCCTGCACCCACAGGCAAAGGATCGGGTATCCTAAACGTATCAAGTGGTATCGGATTCTTAGGTTTATGCAAGTTCTTTACTCTCTTGATTCTTTATTTTGAGTGATTATTTCCGTGCCATGTTTTTCAGCATTCACACTGCATAAATTTTAGATTTTTATTATTCACCCTTCAAATTTGGTACTTTATTTAGGTTTATTTTCTTGTTTGGATCTATAATTTGGAAGATATTGAGTTTTTGGTTGCAAGTTTTGATTTTTATTCATTGTTTGCTACATATCATGCCTATGAATGTGATTCTTGGATTAAAGTATGTTATGAACTTGCACCACTAAAGAACCCTAATTTTCAAAATTTGATGCATATTTCCCTTATTTTCTTTATTTTTGCTTACTTTTAGATCATCGTAGCTTAGTTATTTTTATTTTATTTTTGTTCTCTTATTTCTGTCGCTTTTACAGCCCTATTACAACGACATAGCTTAGTAAAAAAAAAGCATACCTTTACTTGTTTGAGTTAGTAACTCTTCCATTTGTTATTTCTTTTTCCAAGCTACTTTATTTGATTATCTATTTGATTTCAAGCATCTCAAAGAACCCTACTTGTGTGATTTTGTGTTGTGTCGACACAGGAGCATTGGTCACACCCCTCTTTCTCTGAACAGTGTTGCAACCGTTAGATAATAGTTGACGGGGTGTGTGCACTTGATTGCCCTTGTGATTGTATTGATATTACTACCATATTGCTGAATTTTTTTGCATCACATTGAATACTTTTCCTTACATATTAGCCGCTTGTTCATATTTGCTATCCTTTGATGTCCGAGTTGTGGCTAATCTAATTTGCAATTTGATCTTTACTTGCTATCTTCAATATTGCATAATTATGTGTCCAGGGGGAATTGCTTGAATTTAGTGCCTTGTTTTCTCACCTAATTGATTTCTAAAACTTAATCAATCTTAGA
Source organism: Persicaria tinctoria (assembly GCA_037127255.1). Lineage (NCBI taxonomy): Eukaryota > Viridiplantae > Streptophyta > Magnoliopsida > Caryophyllales > Polygonaceae > Persicaria > Persicaria tinctoria. The sequence goes on along the minus strand of JBANSL010000004.1, from coordinate 19,903,609 downwards.
ATAAAAAAGGCTTGCATTACTTGGTTTCAGGTTTTTGCTCCGTTTACTTGTTGCTCTTCTGATATTGTAGGAACATGTCTAACGAGAAAGAGGAACATAGCTCTTCCCCTCCCCCTTCTGGTATCCTTACTGCGCTCGATATGCCGTTCATCATTGACTCCGCCACAAAGGCCGCTACACTGGCTGCAATGGCACAATTGGGCTCAAGAACGTGCCCATTTCACTGCCCAGATCAACCAATAAATTGATCGAAAATTCGAGGACATGAAGCAGAATACAACTTCTAGCCCTACTCCTCCTAGCGGTAAGCCACCCCCTTCTGGTCAAATACATATGAAACTTAAATCTGCTTTGCCTAACCCTTTTGCATGAGAGAACGATAATCATCCGTTATCTGGCTTTAACGGACAAGACCACCCACATACCATGCAAGAAAACATCAAATTAACTACTATAGCATGCTAGAAACTAAGGACAATGCATTATTGTGGCCAGGAGTAACAATCATCTAATTTATCAAGCATAAAAACAAGTAGTCAAATCAGAATGTAGGATGGCAGTAACTAGGGTGTTGAGCCTAAACAAATGGTTGTAAAGCTATATAGATAAGGGCAATCAGAAACATGAGAGCACATACTGAACAACAGTCTAAAATTCAAGTAAGGCTCTTAAAAGAGCACCAAAGAACAAGTTATGGCAGGGCAAGTAATCCAAATACTCAAAGCTATGGAATGTACACAAGCACAACATGTTCATACTTGAATTAAAGGGAAGAAAGAGCACAATGGAACTCACACTAAGAACCCTAGAAAACAAATATCATATACATGCAATATCTGATAGGCACACATACATTCAGCAGATGATGAATAAGCATCTTTAGTAAGTTGTAGACTGAGATGCAACAAGTGTCAATGTACACATGATTCATCAAAACAGTTATGCGGTGTATAAGGATTCAAATAGTACATATGAGTCCAGGAAATGGACCAAAAAATCAACCAAAGTAGAATTGTACAGCCATGAATTCACATAGAAAACAAAAGGCAAAACGGAACACATAGAAGGTTGATAAAACAATACTAAATAACCTGCAAGATCACAGACTTCATGCGCAAGAGTCACACATAACAATGTTTATTGAACTGAACTTTCAAGAAAGCACAAGCAACATGTCTTAAGAAAACTAAACAAAGTAGTAACCAACTTTCTTGAAGCATAGACATTCAGAAACACAGAAAGTATGCAGCGGAAACTATAACTCATCTAAGAACATGAATATAAGAAGATTTCAAGCATAATCACACAAGAAGCATGCCAAAAATCAAGAACGGGCCAACCATGCTCTGATACCAATCTATAAAACCTAGCTATAGGTATCGAATAAGATCAATCGAGTCATATATCAATTCCCAGACTCGGTTCTAGATCGAACCGAATCTCGATCAAACAAAGCGAATAAGACTGTGATTTGTTTACGAGGTTCGGGAAAATTCCCTACGTCCCCGGCTCAAGACAGAGTTCCACTGTGCTCTAAGGCAAATCCGAAATCATACAAACGATCCTAGAAGGGAAGACTAAACAAGAAACAATACAATTCTCAAGAACAAACATCTAATCAAACCTACAGATCTATAGAAGAAGGAAATGGACAAGGAAGTAAAGCACTCTCTGATTTGAGGCGTCGCCGCTGACTCGTCGGAGCCAAAATCGAGTCGTCTTCTGCTGCCCTTGCAATCCTTCAGATCCGGATTGATTGTAGATGGAGGCCAAGATCTATAGATCTTCCTCTCATCCATTCTTCAACTCTCCATCTTGTTCAGGCCTCACTTTCGTCTTTGATCTTCACGGATATGAGTTGTTGCGCTTGTCTTCTTCCCGTGACTGCGCTCAAGAAAGGTCCCGGAGATCGCTCGCCCTATAGCTCCCTCGCTCTCGCAGGATTTCCCTCACCTCTCAAGTACTCAAGCGCTTCAGGATAGCGCCGCTCTCGTCTTCTCTCGACTTTTCTCTCACCGGAGAGTCCTCCGCCTTGTCATCACCGATCAGCCATGGGAGAAGCTCCCAAGCTCTCTCGGCGGCGACGGGCTCTCGCTGAAGCCCTAACCCTCTCTTCTCCCACAGATGTTGTCTGCTACCGTGTCGCTTCCTTCTATCTGGTGAACACCGGAATAGAGCTTTTAAAGCTCTTCCGAATTCCGATTACCAAAACGAAGCATTGAGGAAGCTTTTAATGAAGTTGCGTCAGATGATGCTTGAAGTAAGATGGGTTGAAGTCGCTGGGCCTTTGCTGATTGTTGAAGCTGCTTACGAGCCCAAAGGCATAACAAATCATAATGTTATAAAAGCATGTTACATACAAAATCCTAGGAAAACTAGAATTCTACTCAACACCGACGATAATAGAGTGTGCAGGGCCTTTAAAGGAAATAGAAGAGAGGGTACCTAAAGAGTTCGTCATATGAGAGGTGGCACCAGTGACCTTTAAAGGAGGTGACAATTGCATAGAGGAGAAGGTGTGATGCACATCAGTCGGAACATAGCCTTGATCAGACAATGTCGAATATGCCTCATGATCGGCATGTGATGTGAGCCTAATCTGCCATGTTTTATACCTACTTTTATATTGTTTTCTGCATGCATTTCATACATTTGGGTTAGAATAATACATAATTTGTGTACTTTATATTTATTTGCAATATATGGAGGTCTACACAAGTCTTTGTTATATTTCGCAGAAATCGGACGCACTTTTGAGTTTAAAGGAAAGTCATGAAGAATCTAAGGATGATGCAACTAGAGAAAACGCCATTTTTCACCATTCATCATTTCGAATCAAGCTTTGAAGTCTTCATGAGAGTTGTAGCCCTCAGAAAGAGCTTTCCAACGCATGGTCATATGCGTCAATCCGACGAACGAGGACTCGGGAAACTGTGTTTCAAGAACAGAGAAGAAAGTTGAGAGCTGTAAGATTTGCTCGATATCGACCAAATTGGTCGAAGTCGACCAAGCCCGATGTAACGGCCCGGGATTATGATTCCCGAGTTACGTTTCGAGGGATTAAACCCCTCGTTAGGACCTTGCGCCCCGAGTACAGCTTGAAGGTTTCAAAACTTACTTTAATGTTTTCAAGGGGGATTTCATACCCAAAATCGAAGGGATCGTTGGAATCCCCGGGGAAGTCCCCTGTACCTGTCGTAATCTAAGCGCTGGAGTCTGGTGAAGTCTATACTCCAGCGCTCACTCTCCGCCGACAAAATGACCCGCGCAATAAGCAAACAGCACTGATAGGATGAACATAAATAATACCTAAAAAAATTGATATGGGGCGGGATCAGATCGATGCCCACTTAACTCTGCATCCCCACCATAAGCACATATATACGCTATACCTAATAAAGATGCTTCTAGATGCATAGCGGAATAATAACACACTAACATGCTCCTAAGTTCAAGTACGTAATAATGATAAGGCCTTAGCACAGAATACCAAGTGGTATATCCCTCTCCTACCTCCACCCCTTCCGATAGGTGGAGACTGGCCAGCTCGTGAATGCATTCATTCATAATTGGGCGGCACGCATGCCTAACCCGCTCCACAATAAAGCCCGCAGGCATATCATAATATAAGGAAGTTCATGACTCGATTGACTCAGGGTACCCGATGAGGCTGGGCTACCCTATGACCCTAGCAATGACTCTAGTTACTTCACAGATAACGGCCGTTCTGTTTACACACGCATAAAGAAATGGGATGCTCAACGTAGATGCAACCTAGCATGGTACTACATGGCATGCTGATCATGAATGCAACACCTAGTATATCATGCACCTAAAGCAGGGAATAGCTCTATTCAATCTGAGTAAGCTCCGAAGAGACTTACCTGGTATCGCAGAACAGCAAAAGACAATCAACCAGGCAATATGAAATCCGACACGTCACAGATGGTCACCTAACAAGTATAAGCACGTCAATGAGTCTATCTCTAAGGCACACAAAGCATAGAATCATCACACACACAACTTCACAACTTAACATGATAACCGTCACATCATCATTTCCATAATATCAACCTTATCTCATAATCTATCATCCCAATATAATTCTCCAATTCATCAACTTAAGACAATTCTCATTTCATACTTAACCAATTTGCATGCCGTCATCTCAAAATCTTAGTTAGCATATAATTGCACATCTTCAACATAATCATATAACATTTAACCACAATAATAAATCACCACAATATCATATATTAAATCTCAAAACAACATTTTATATTTTAATCCCAATAATTTTACACACCACTTCTAACATCTTTTATTTTAACAACTTTATAAAATATTTATAAAATCCCAACAATATTCATTTAATCAAAACATCCCTTTTTAATTTACCAAACCAACCTCACTTTATTAAAATTACCAAAAACCACCCACTTATTTTATAAAAGCCCTAACCGGCCCATGTGTTTTTAATAGCCAAACCGGACCCCTTTTAAAATGAACCCAAACCGGACCCAATAAATAAATAGGCCCAAAGCCTTGTTTTGTTTAAAAAGCCCAAAACCCGGCCCATCACCAAAACAGGCCCAATAAACCCAAACCCTTATTCCAATTCCTTAAAACAAAAACCCGGGTTTAGAAGAAATAGAAAGGGGAGGGGGACCCGGTGATGATGTGTAAAAAAAGAAGGCGGGGCCCAGGTGGAGGTGGCGGCTGACGTGGCAAGAGGGGGTGGGCTCCATTTCCTTTCTTCTTCCCCAGTTCTGTTCGAAAGAAACAGGGGTACAAGCCCCCATTTTTGTGCCCAGAACCGACGGAAAGGAGGAGGAAATGGGAGATCTCCGGCGGCGATGGGGCTGATCTCCGGCCACCAGGAGCGGCCACTCCGACGCCCACACCCACGGAACGAAAAAGGAAGGAAGGAGGGGAAGAAAGAAGCTCACCGAGGTGCGGTTTCGAGGTCTTCGCGGAGAAGCTCGGTGTTCGATTAGCGTCGCCGGAGGCTCGATCTGCGCTCGCTCGGCCTAGGACGGAAGAATGGGGGTTAAAGGCGGGGCTTTTCACAGCTTGAAGTCGAATGGAAAGAGAAACGAGCCTTACCGGGGTTCTCGGAGAAAACAGGGAGAAAGGAGAAGAGGAGAGGTGCTGCTCGGCGGCGGCGGTGGCTCCGGCTGCTGCTGGTGGCGACGGCGGTAGAACTGGTGGTCGACGGAGGTGTGGTGGTGGAGGTGTGGTGGCAAGGAGGTGGTGTGGTGGCAGCGGGAATGAGAAAGAGGGATGGAGAGTGTACCGAGAGAGGAGGGAGAGGGGGAATAGCAATGGGTACGTGGGTTTAACAAAAACCCAATTTTCAAAGGTCAATCAAAAGAGGTCTGATTTTTTTTGGAAGAAGAGTTGTTGTTTGTTTGTTAAAATAAGTAACATTAAGTAGAGAGGGAGAGGGAAGGTGAGGATAAGATTTTACCTCAATTAGGAGGTGATGACTTGGATTAGGATAAGAAAGGCGAAAGAAGACGGAATTGGGGTCTTGAATCGGAGATTTAAATTTCCGCTGATTGGTCGTTCAAAACCCGAAATGAAAGACGGAATTGATTTTTAAATCGGAAAATTTGGGTCGGAATTTATTTTAAATTCATTTTGATTTTCTTTTTCCGAAAATTAATATTTTAAAAATCCGAGCCTTTACATCATCCACCTCTAAAAACAAGTCTCGTCCCCGAGACTAAAATCATTCTAAGGTAGGGGATGAATTTGGAATTGGTGAGTCCAAGGATCACGTCATCGATCCCATAAGTACCTCATAAGTGCCCCCATGAGATCTCACAGTACCGTTGTCATGATCATAATACTCTCAATCGGTCGTAGTAAGGATGTGGTAGGGGCCCCTACCACACCCCACTCCGACTCCTCGGGCATACCATAACTCGAAAACCATCATGACATCTCCGCTAGGTCTTAGCAAGCGATCTACAGGTGCCCCCATACATTCTTGTATCCACTTCGTGGGGCGTCATAATGAAAGCTCGGGTTGGAATAGTTTTCTCAAAATCTATGTTCTTTTTTAAATCACCATTTGAATTCTTTAAATTCGATATCAAACATGGCATTCCCAATTTCCCAATCATTCTAACATCCACCTCTAAAGGCTAATCCCGCATTCTCTTCCTAGGTTCCGAGTCAAATCATATTCCATCAATCAAATCCTAACATCCTCTCAATTCCAGTTCGCGGCATCATATAACATAGCACTCGTATCATACATTCATAAACAAATCATATCCATGCCAAGGATAGTCGCATATCATAACAGATCTAGCATAGTACCGTATATAGTAGCGTTTATCACAACATATGAGGGGTTGCACATTGTATCAATCAGATAATCACATCATACCCTTACTAACTACCAAGCATCATCACATTTAGAGGCATCAAGGACCTCCGCACACTAGCATTTCATCAAGCTCAGGGGAAGACTATGTCAGTATTAATAGCTCACTATTGGTTATGGCAATTCAATCAAGGAATCAGCATTGTCTATCGAATAGAATTCGCAAAACTTTCGGCCCCAAGTAAAGCATACACTAGATCACATTCTCAAGAGAATTTGCTTATAACTATCAACCATAACAAGACACGACCACTACGTACTCCTTATCTCTCGCATCAAGATCAACCTCATCAGGTCCACCAACTCAAATCCGATACTATTTCTAAATATCATTGCATCCCGCTCACATACAACTCTCTAGCCTCATAACGATTCGTAATCAAGACCAAATCCCCAAAACCGACTACTAGGCATCCCAAATCATATGCCATTAAGCCATCTAAAGATCAATCTATCTCAACACCCAATCTCACGTCCTACCTTTCACTCGACCATCTAAATCATCTCATGGAGTTCCCAATCGCAAAATTCCCTTAAAAGACCCTTATTCTGACAAGCCTAAAAACTCGATCGACTACAAAGACTTTCTATAAAGCATACCCTCATCCTAGAGGTCCTCTACCAGTCTCATCTTCAACTTCTAAGATAGGTCTCAAGTCCTCGACTGAACCATTCTCACGATCGATCTAGACACTTCTTAACAATCTCGCTGACTCTTCCCAAGCTCTCAAGACTCTGCCTGACCAACTCTCACACGGAAACCCATCTAGTGCTACTCCCAACCACGAATCACCAAGACCCTCATCACCCGTACCTATCCTCAAAGACCAACCACTGATTCCATCTACGTACTTGTCCCATCCCGAATCTCACGAAACCTAAACATCCATGACTCCTCAGCCGACCTATTCTAGATTCTCGTCTCAGCATATCCCCAAATTTCCTCATCCTAAATCTTGATAAACCTTAACCTTGCGAAATCCTCACGTCGTCATACTCCAGTTTCTCATCTCTTCATATTCCTAAGTTGCCTCAAACTCCTACTTCTAAACCATTACACCTCACCGTCCCAAGCCTTCTTTTACCGATCATCATTTCCGTAGAATCCCTAGATCATCCTCCTCCGAGTTTCCCAAGTACCACAACTTAGCCAACTCTTTAAAACATCCTTCCCCTGGTGTTCTCAATGCTTTCCTGCTTTGCCAAATTCCCAATTTCATGCTCAAAATCTTCCTATCTCGACCTCAAACCCACAATCTTACGAGAAATCTCAACGGCATCCTTGCCTAGCTACCAACCTTTCCTCGAATACTCATCTCGCATCCTCAAATACCTCACTAGCCACAATAACCTTCACTCATAAATCTCGAATCATTCCCTATATATGCTAAAATCCTCCAACAACGCATCTGGAAATTCCTTCGCTCACGAGTTCTTCAAGCACCACCAATCCCATCTATCAATCCCCAAATACTCGTCACACGTACGTCCCTGATATGAACAACCTAATATCCAAGATTGATAATCTCCCAAGCAGCCTCATACTATTCTTCCTTAGCAATTCTTTAACCTCATTCTTTACCAAGATCACTCCCAATCACCGCACATACCACCTAGTCCCAAATTTCTACGATTCCCTAGACATTCCCTAACCGATCATCCTCAATGCCGCCCACGATTCGCTCCTAGACTATCCAGATACTCTCTCTTAGCACACTAACCCGTCTGTCGACACATCCCCTCAAGAATCCTTCTGATCCACTGTTAACTCACTCATCCACCTCTAGAACTACACTACTCACCTAAGGCCTACCAGGAAACTCAACTCTATTCACAAACCACTATCTCCAACAAGTCCCAACTCACTCGACTCTACCCACACAACCAACAACCAGATACAAAGACCTCAAACCTACCTATCACTCTTCGATCTAGCTTACTGAAGAACCTCACGAATCATACTCAAGAGAGAAACGTCATCAACCATATATACCCAACATCTTACTTACTAGCACATCAATATATTAGAGCATCAAAGCATATCATCATAGGCACAAGTCAATCAGACAATCATTAAATACCATTTCAGCACATTAGTCGTCGATCACTACCAATCTCATTATGTCAGTTCTAGACCTATCGCACAACATCAATTCCGACTAATGGGAGAATCCGCAGTTTGAATTAAGAATGCTCTTCCTCGGGTCGTTTGGGAGAATCCTGCTCACGACTGCCGTCTTCTGAAGCGTATTCGTCCTTTTTGTCGTTGGTGATATAGTCCTTGGAGTCTATGGGTCATGGACCCACCACGCTTCCGCTGCACCGTTATGATGTCATTCGATCGTTCGTTTTCTCTTATATGTCGACGTCCATCAAGGGGGCGCGAGGGATTAGAAATCACGGAGATAGGGGAGGGCAAGGGGGGGGGGGGGCAGCACGACTTCCTTAAGGGTTCAGACATAGACCAGGACTAGAGATGACGAGACTCAAAACAAGACGCGAACTCGAGAGTTACAACAATGCCCTTAGGGTATTCTATGAGGTTACAAGTGCGGGGAGCAAACACGTAGCAATCACAGAATATCTCAAGCATATTATTCCACACTAGCATGTACCTATTAACAGGAATAACAACTTATGCATTTATAACATGTTTACATAATCAACTTTACATGCACTCGCAACAGGCTAAAAACTTATCATCTCATGCACTAATCATGCTTGACATATTAAGATCATGTATGCACGAACCGACTATAGACATATACAGCATAAGTTATATATGACATAACGGGCATTATAGGATATCACCTATACGATTCATTACTCACTTTAAGTGTACACATAAACATATTAAGATGCACTCTAATAATCATGTCAAGGGATATGGTGAAGTCATTTGGGCCTGGCACTATCACATCAAATATAACCATGTACATGTAGTATGACAAGTATGGCACATAATTGCACGATGGTCCATAATTAGGAGATATATATATATATATCCTACATGATACTGCCAACACTCATTAAGCAAGTACATAGTCAATAAGTCTAATTAGATTAATTCAGCATGCTAGGACAGTTATCTCATATATTAAACATACGACGATGGTTGACCACACTATCATGAATCTAATTCACGGGAAGACAATAATCATGGAAGTTCCATTCATATGGCACATACATCTCCTCACAAGAGTAACCATGCAAGATATCAGGCAAGTCATGCTGAAATACATCCATATACTATGTCATGAAGTCACGCGAATGACTACTACTATAACCGACAGAATTCTCCAAGGGCATTCACCGACTCATCACCCCGTTTTCCGTGGAACACTAGTATGACTCACTCGGTAGGACACAAGGACATTCACGCTGTTTTCGAGAGGTGGGGGTAGAACTTGTGTTTAGACTCTTGTGGAAAGAAGACATGGGGGACCATTACGAGGATCAAAGGGATGACTCCATGAGACAACTCACTCCTAACTCCAAACTACTTCAGTCATCACTACCACTACATACTCAAGCAACCCTCACATCCGACATGATTCCGAAAGTAATTAGTTGACCAACCCAATTTTCCCGTGGAAGACACCAACCTCACGTACGAGACTCGATAGAAGCATATATGGTGGGATACCAAACAGGACTCGAAATGGGGAGAACAGGCGCTCCTCGACCCTTGCTAACATGCCTAAATGTTTTTGGTGGGATGGTTGACGAAGTCAGAATCATGAGGCGTTTGAATTATGGAAGAGATATTCCGACAAGACAGGAATTCAAATGACATAAGAACGAGGTATTTCCCCGCTATCCCGTTTGCACAGTTATTCATTGCATGATTCAAGTCAAGGCATACTAATTAGTTCTCTATCCTAAGCACAATAACACTCAGCATAGAAGCAATCAACGAAATTAATATGATCCTCTTCGAGGAGGACCGCCCTCGGGCCGAGTTGGAAATAACGCATATAATCACATAAATAATCTATGCCGTCCATCAAGGGACAACCGACCGGAGGGGAAAATATCTCCGGTCTCCTAACCCATGTCACTCCAACCTTCGGTTCCTTGGAGTCTTCAAGTCCACCTGTAAAAGAATAAGCTATATTTTGCCTACCCGTTTCCAAATACATCCAATAGGGATGGTCAAGCGCCTTTACTACCCCATCGTGTCCCTTTGTTTGATTACCGAATTTATTGAGTCAAGTTCATATTTTGTCCATTTGAGTTAGTTATATTAAATTCATTTTGCCCTTTCTAAAACATTTTGAAAAACCATTTGAAAATCTTGGGCCATTTTCAAAACCACTTCAACCTATCATACTCGGTTTGCACAACCTCAGCTCTGATACCCCTTTGTAACGGCCCGGGATTATGATTCCCGAGTTACGTTTCGAGGGATTAAACCCCTCGTTAGGACCTTGCGCCCCGAGTACAGGTTGAAGGTTTCAAAACTTACTTTAATGTTTTCAAGGGGGATTTCATACCCAAAATCGAAGGGATCGTTGGAATCCCCGGGGAAGTCCCCTGTACCTGTCGTAATCTAAGCGTGGAAATCAGGAATCATGCGACTAGCGAAAACAAGTATAATACAAAAGTGTGCCACGGCAGAGCCGGGTCAAAACGGAGTCTAAAGTGTAAATCCGAAAAAGTATAATCAGAGTCTGGTGAAATCTTTACTCCAGCGCTCACTCTCCGCCGACAAAATGACCCGCGCAATAAGCAAACAGCACTGATAGGATGAACATAAATAATACCTAAAAAAATTGATATGGGGCGGGATCAGATCGATGCCCACTTAACTCTGCATCCCCACCATAAGCACATATATACGCTATACCTAATAAAGATGCTTCTAGATGCATAGCGGAATAATAACACACTAACATGCTCCTAAGTTCAAGTACGTAATAATGATAAGGCCTTAGCACAGAATACCAAGTGGTATATCCCTCTCCTACCTCCACCCCTTCCGATAGGTGGAGACTGGCCAGCTCGTGAATGCATTCATTCATAATTGGGCGGCACGCATGCCTAACCCGCTCCACAATAAAGCCCGCAGGCATATCATAATATAAGGAAGTTCATGACTCGATTGACTCAGGGTACCCGATGAGGCTGGGCTACCCTATGACCCTAGCAATGACTCTAGTTACTTCACAGATAACGGCCGTTCTGTTTACACACGCATAAAGAAATGGGATGCTCAACGTAGATGCAACCTAGCATGGTACTACATGGCATGCTCTATTCAATCTGAGTAAGCTCCGAAGAGACTTACCTGGTATCGCAGAACAGCAAAAGACAATCAACCAGGCAATATGAAATCCGACACGTCACAGATGGTCACCTAACAAGTATAAGCACGTCAATGAGTCTATCTCTAAGGCACACAAAGCATAGAATCATCACACACACAACTTCACAACTTAACATGATAACCGTCACATCATCATTTCCATAATATCAACCTTATCTCATAATCTATCATCCCAATATAATTCTCCAATTCATCAACTTAAGACAATTCTCATTTCATACTTAACCAATTTGCATGCCGTCATCTCAAAATCTTAGTTAGCATATAATTGCACATCTTCAACATAATCATATAACATTTAACCACAATAATAAATCACCACAATATCATATATTAAATCTCAAAACAACATTTTATATTTTAATCCCAATAATTTTACACACCACTTCTAACATCTTTTATTTTAACAACTTTATAAAATATTTATAAAATCCCAACAATATTCATTTAATCAAAACATCCCTTTTTAATTTACCAAACCAACCTCACTTTATTAAAATTACCAAAAACCACCCACTTATTTTATAAAAGCCCTAACCGGCCCATGTGTTTTTAATAGCCAAACCGGACCCCTTTTAAAATGAACCCAAACCGGACCCAATAAATAAATAGGCCCAAAGCCTTGTTTTGTTTAAAAAGCCCAAAACCCGGCCCATCACCAAAACAGGCCCAATAAACCCAAACCCTTATTCCAATTCCTTAAAACAAAAACCCGGGTTTAGAAGAAATAGAAAGGGGAGGGGGACCCGGTGATGATGTGTAAAAAAAGAAGGCGGGGCCCAGGTGGAGGTGGCGGCTGACGTGGCAAGAGGGGGTGGGCTCCATTTCCTTTCTTCTTCCCCAGTTCTGTTCGAAAGAAACAGGGGTACAAGCCCCCATTTTTGTGCCCAGAACCGACGGAAAGGAGGAGGAAATGGGAGATCTCCGGCGGCGATGGGGCTGATCTCCGGCCACCAGGAGCGGCCACTCCGACGCCCACACCCACGGAACGAAAAAGGAAGGAAGGAGGGGAAGAAAGAAGCTCACCGAGGTGCGGTTTCGAGGTCTTCGCGGAGAAGCTCGGTGTTCGATTAGCGTCGCCGGAGGCTCGATCTGCGCTCGCTCGGCCTAGGACGGAAGAATGGGGGTTAAAGGCGGGGCTTTTCACAGCTTGAAGTCGAATGGAAAGAGAAACGAGCCTTACCGGGGTTCTCGGAGAAAACAGGGAGAAAGGAGAAGAGGAGAGGTGCTGCTCGGCGGCGGCGGTGGCTCCGGCTGCTGCTGGTGGCGACGGCGGTAGAACTGGTGGTCGACGGAGGTGTGGTGGTGGAGGTGTGGTGGCAAGGAGGTGGTGTGGTGGCAGCGGGAATGAGAAAGAGGGATGGAGAGTGTACCGAGAGAGGAGGGAGAGGGGGAATAGCAATGGGTACGTGGGTTTAACAAAAACCCAATTTTCAAAGGTCAATCAAAAGAGGTCTGATTTTTTTTGGAAGAAGAGTTGTTGTTTGTTTGTTAAAATAAGTAACATTAAGTAGAGAGGGAGAGGGAAGGTGAGGATAAGATTTTACCTCAATTACGAGGTGATGACTTGGATTAGGATAAGAAAGGCGAAAGAAGACGGAATTGGGGTCTTGAATCGGAGATGTAAATTTCCGCTGATTGGTCGTTGAAAACCCGAAATGAAAGACGGAATTGATTTTTAAATCGGAAAATTTGGGTCGGAATTTATTTTAAATTCATTTTGATTTTCTTTTTCCGAAAATTAATATTTTAAAAATCCGAGCCTTTACACCCGAATCGAGCTGGAGCACCCGGAGTCGACAGGTGAAGCTGGGAGCTGAACATGTTACTTGACGTCGAGGAAATTTACTCGATGTCGAGGAAAACTCAAGTTGATGAGCCGTCCTTGAGCCGAGATCGACGAAGAAGACTGAAGGCGAAGAAACGTTGCTCGACGTCGAGGAAATTTCTTCGATGTCGAGAAAACACCCAAGTCGACTTTGCTCCTGGACACCGAAATCGAGTTGAGTAGTCTGAGGTCTTGTTAAATTTCTATCCAAAGTCCAATGGTGATATTTTCGAGATGAAATTCTATCAAGATCTATCAAGTGCCATCAAGTCAAGAGAGAAGATATTTTATCCACATTGGATATAGTCATAGTTGATTTAATTATTTATTTCTATTATTTTACCTTAAGTAATTAGATAGATAGATATAGATATAGATAGGTAATTCTTTCCTAATTAGAGAGGGAATGAAGCCTATAAATAAGGCCTTAGGGGCTGATTTCTAAGCATTCAATTCTAGAGAAGGAGAAGAGATAGTAGAGAAAGAGAGAGCTTGTGGCGAGACCAAGGTGGAAAGGCCAGAGTGGATTTGGCTTGTTCGGTTGTAAGCTTTCTTTTTAGTTTTATTCAATGCAAAGTTATTTCCTTTTATTATTGATGAGTTTATTCATGATGAAGAGCGAGTAGTCCACCCACTTCTGGGGTCGGGGTGAGCCCGACGGTAGCCATGTGAAGTGATGCGGTAAAGGTTTGAGCTTTTTATGCAATTCGTCTTCTATCCCTGCGAGCATGCCGTTGAATAGGACTAGTTTGTTAAAGTTTTATAATGTAATAAACTCTTTTTAGAAATTCATAGTTTAGAACTAGCATGCCGTTGAATAGGACTAGTTTGTTAAAGTTAATTGTAATATGTATTTTGTCTTTTTCACGGATTTTATAAAAGCTAAAAATTAAATAAAATATTAATTTTTTGAGACAGCGAAGAGTTTTATAATGTAATAAACTCTTTTATAATGTAATAAACTCTTCGCTCTCTCAAAAAAAAATGTGAAGTGATGCGGTAAAGGTTTGAGCTTTTTATGCAATTCGTCTTCTATCCCTGCGACCATGATTCTTTTGCGAAAGTTGAAGGTGATCCTTGTTTGTGTTATTGAAGCGAAAGTGATCTTAATACGACTTGGATTAATTATGTGAAAAGGGTTGGTAACAATTAGGGTTTATGCGAAAGCCTCTATAGTCCTATATGTTAATAACGAAAGTTATTTGATGAAACGCATGATGTTTTACGCCTTTATTTGTTATATTGCATGGTTATCGTTGTGGTGTTGAAATCCTGATCTTGGAAGTCTTTAGTTTATTGATTTATTTCGTCAAAATTCGTGTTCTGTGTTCGAAGAGTTGCAATTTAAGTTTATGTCTTTTAGTCGATTTTGAGGAGTTTCTTGTCGACATCGAGGAAATCTTGTCAATGTCGAGTTGATTTTGTCGAGATCGAGTACTTTCTGTTGGTTTTCGTTTTCGTTTTCTGTTTCGTTTTGATTTCTATTTTACTTGACATGTTAGTCGATATTGAGTACTTTACTCGATATCGAGGAATCTTCTGGTCGACTTCCCTGAGATCTTTCCACTACCTGAGATCCGCTGACGTGCTTCCTCGAGGATCGATCCTGATTTCCCGCTGCTACATCAGGAGGAGGTCTTGTAATTATTTGCGTGGGCACCAATCTGGTTTGATTTATATTTTATATTTTGAACTCGATTTCCTCCCTACAACAAATTGACGCCGTTGTCGGGGAAGTTATCATTGGCGCCTTAGGTAGTCAGATCTCACGTTTATTTTTAGTTACTTTGCAGGTGCATGAGATGTTCTGGAATGCAAGGTGCATATGATATGGAGGCTGAGATAGCAGAGCTATGTCAACGGATAGTGGAGATAGAACAAGAGAAGGCGGAATTACCCCGTCGCGCGGATGCCGATGCCGCCGAAACCCGCCGGATCAGAGAGCAATTGGATGTCTGGCATAGAAGGGAACATCACACTGAATCGCCCAAACCGACAATGACAAGTTGGTTCGACAACGTCCCCTTCTATGAGCCAGTCGACATCGACTACCTGGACTCGACATATACACATTCTAGAGGAACTGATCCAGAAACACCAGCCGAAATCGTCTGTACCACAGAAACTCAGGTATGCCCTTCCTCTATTTCGATATCTACTTCACTATCTATCTTTGAAGAATCTTTGGAAGGATCCCAAGAAGAAGAAGAGCCACCAATGCAAAAAGCGGACATTGTTGCCCAGAGTGTTACAAGATCGCTTTTACCTTACAAGGTGATGGTCATCCCCGACAATTTTGAGCAACCGATGTTTATATTCAAGTATGGGGTCCTAGCAAAGTGGCATGAAGCTCCGCATGATGAGGTGGAAATATCTCTTCCTACTCCACCGTTTTGCTATGGTGGAGACGAGCAAACAAATCAACCAATGAAGCGGAAGAGGTATAATGATGAGGTATGTATATTTTCTTTATATCTTCCTTTATGCATGCCAGCTGGAGCCCAGGAAGATAAATGGGTGGAGCCAGCATTCAATCGGAGAGATTTAAGCTTCTTCACATGATTCCCCCGGATGACATCCCACGCTTCCCACCACCGGAGGAACCACCAGATTCACCTATACCTCCGGCCAAAGATGAGCCAGGCTAATGCTTAATAGAGAAAGTCGGCCTAGCGACTATAAAATCTAAAGCTTGTAAATAAACTTTATTTTTGGGACTTTTGGACATTGTTGCTTTTGTTTTTTGGTTTTGAACTTTTAGTTTTTCTATTGTGGGTATTTCTCTTCTACATTTTTTCAGGTCCATGGGGATAGAAGCAAGCTAAAATCGGACTAGGCCCATCAGCATAAGACTCGATTCTGACAATCTGCACATCTGTCTAGTGAGTTTCTTTTTTACCCTTATTTTTTGTACAGTGAGGACACTGTAATGTTTAAGTATGGGGTGGGGGAAGGGCTTACTTCATGCATATTTGATATATTTGACCATATTTGTGCATTATTTCTTGAATTGCTTATACATGGCTATTTTGAAACTCATTATTGATTTTTGTGCTTATATACATGTTTTCCAAAGTTTGTGAAAAAATGACCCCCATTTAAAATTTTGAATTAAAGTCATGGAAGCTTTATTGAACTCGACGATGCAAAATTGGATTCATTAGAGATATAGCATGAAATTGCCTAGTAAAGGGAAGTCAAAATGAGTGGATATTTGGATGAAACCCATGAAAGAAGGTAAAATTTGATGTTGCTTTTGACATGTTGCATGATAAGAGGATGGAGGACTTTATATTTTCATATAATGCTCATATTGTTTAAATTTCTAGCCTTACTTATGCTTATGCATCACAAAAGCCATATTATGCCTTATTTCATATATTGCTCCACATGATCTAAATATTGTCATTCTTTACCTTATTTCCTATCTGGGGATTATGTTGAGAATGATGTTAAATTATGGAGATGTTATATGGTATTTGTGTTGTTGTTATCATATATTGGAGTTTGGCAGGAAATTGTTTGAAATATATGGAAAATTTAATGAGTGAAAGAAAATCCGATCACCTCAGGAGATAAAGGTAGATCGACCCTGCTTACTGAGATAATAGTTCAGTGAGATGGGACACACAGGTGAGGACTCCAAAGCACTAAGTATCCGGGGCCATTCATGACACCCATGTTTGCGACTCGCGAGAAGGCAGTGCTGAGGTTAGAGAGGTAAAAACATTATTATTGATAAAAGCATTATGAAAGGTGATGAATCTTATGAAGAAGGGATGTGGTATGAAAATTTGGAAATACTCCATTTCCCCGGATCATTAGCACCACATTGCCAAAAATTGCCCACCTTTAGCCTTTTACCAATCTACTCCTTATTGAGCTTAAATTAAAGTCATCTTGATTATTAATGCTTTGTCACTTATGAATTGTTTTGCATAACCCTTCTTTTGTGAGTAGATGTTGCTCTTAATTGCACATGCATGGATTTGTGACACAAGTACCTTTTCGAGGATGGTAATTGATTGTAGGGTTATATAAGAATGAATCTAAGATGTTGAGAGTTTGGAATTCTTCCCCTGAATGATAATTAAAAGTATTGCTTGAGGACAAGAAAGCTTAAGTATGGGGTGTTTGATCAGGGCCGTCCAATGAATTTTAGGGGCCCTGTTTAATATTACCCTAATTTTAAAATATTTGATATTTTGTTCGACTTGCTAATTATTAAAAAAATATTTTATGTGTAATTTTTAACTTATTAAAAAATGTGTCAAATTGTTAAGCATAAACTATTTTGATACGAATAGAGTACTTATTACATTTACTAATCTTTCAAAAACATATAGCACATAAATTAGGGTAAAATGGAGTAATAAATTTAATATAGGACTTCTTCCTATTACATTTTAAGTCATATATTTTAACTCTTTAATTGTGTATCAATACATATATGTGTGTTATAGTATTTTCACGTTAAAAACTCATTTATCGTGTGAAGTTATAATTTACAAATAAAATTTTGAATATATATGTGGAAAATCTTAAAATATCATAAATTATACTCCAATACAAGGTTTGTATTAAAATAACAAATAAAAATAGTTAATAAGGAGGTCTCATAACTAAAAGAGTTTTTCCTTTTCCGGTAATTAGAAATTTTTTAAATGGCTTAAAAAATAAATGGAAAAAAATCGGTATAAGCTACTTGTAAAGAGAGTTGAACCCACAACCTAATTGCATTTAGTTGGGTCAACTACCATTGGGCCAAAATAACTTTATGATACAAAAGAGACCAAAAAATATAAGTACTAGTAATAAATTAGAAAATGGGACCCTAACAAATTTGGGGGCCCATTTCCATTGGGCTCTTTGAACATGCTAATGGACGGGCCTGTGTTTGATGTGAGTCTAATCTACCATGTTTTATACCTACTTTTATACCGGTTTCTGCATGCATTTCATACATTTGGGTTAGAATAATACATAATTTGCGTAGTTTATATTTATTTGCAATATATGGAAGTCTACACAAGTTTTTGTTATATTTCGCAGAAATCGGACACACTTTGGAGCTTAAAGGAAAGTCATGAAGAAGCTAAGGATGGTGAAGCTAAGAAAACGCCATTTTTCACCATTCATCATTTCGAATCATGTTTGGAAGTCTTCATCAGAGTTGTAGCCCTCGGAAAGAGCTTTCCAACGCATGGTCATATGCGTCAATCCGACGAACGAGGACTCGGGAAAGTGCGTTTCAAGAACAGAGCAGAAAGCTGAGAGCTGTCAGATTTGCTCGACATCGACCAAACTGGTCGATGTCGAGGAAAACTCAAGTCGATGAGCCGTCCTTGAGCCGAGATCGACGAAGAAGACTGAAGGCGAAGAAACGTTGCTCGACGTTGAGGAAATTTCTTCGATGTCGAGAAAACACCCAAGTCGACTTTTCTCATGGACACCGAAATCCAGTTGCTGAGCGGAAGACGAGAAAAGTGCTACTCGATATTGAGCAATTCTACTCGATATCGAGGAAATCCCCAGAAGCCGACGTCGAGTAGTCCGGGATCTTGTTAAGTTTCTATCCAAAGTCCAATGATGATATTTTCGAGATGAAATTCTATCAAGATCTATCAAGTGACATCAAGTCAAGAAAGAAGATATTTTATCCACATTGGATATAGTCATAGTTGATTTAATTATTTATTTCCATTATTTTATCTTAGGTAATTAGATAGACAGATATAGATATAAATAGGTAATTCTTTCCTAATTAGAGAGGGAATGAAGCCTATAAATAAGGCCTTAGAGGCTGATTTCTAAGCATTCAATTCTAGAGAAGGGGAAGAGGTAGCAGAGGTAGAGAGAGAGAGAGAGAGAGAGAAAGAGAGAGAGAGCGAGCTTGTGGCAAGAGCAAGGTGGAAAGGCGAGAGCGGATTTGACTTGTTCGGTTGTAAGCTTTCTTTTTAGTTTTATTCAATGCAAAGTTATTTCCTTTTATTATTGATGAGTTTATTCATGATGAAGAGCGAGTAGTCCACCCACTTCTGGGGTCGAGGTGAGCCCGACGGTAGCCATGTGAAGTGATGCGGTAAAGGTTTGAGCTTTTTATGCAATTCGTCTTCTATCCCTGCGAGCATGATTCTTTTGCGAAAGTTGAAGGTGATGATTGTTTGATTTATTGAAGCGAAAGTGATCTTAATACAACTTGGATTAATTATGTGAAAAGGATTAGTAACAATTAGGGTTTATGCAAAAGCCTCTATAATCCTATTTGTTAATAACGAAAGTTATTTGATGAAAAGCATGATCTTTTATGCCTTTATCTGTTATATTGCATGGTTATCGTTGTGGTGTTGAAACCCTGATCTTGGAAGTCTTTAGTTTATTTATTTATTTCGTCGAAATTCGTTTTCTGTGTTCGAAGAGTTGCAATTTAAGTTTCTGTCTTTTAGTCGATTTCGAGTAGTTTCTTGTCAACATCGAGGAAATCTTGTCAATGTCGAGTTGATTTTGTCGATATCGAGTACTTTATGTTGGTTTTAGTTTTCTGTTTCGTTTTGCTTTCTGTTTTACTCGAGAGGTTAGTCGATATCGAGTACTTTACTCGATATCGAGGAATCTTCTGGTCGACTTCGCTGAGATCTTTCCGCTACCTGAGATCCGCTGACGTGCTTCATCATGAGAAGGTCTTGTAATTATTTGCGTGGGCACGAATCTGGTTTGGTTTATTTTTTATATTTTGAACTCGATTTCCTCCCTACAACAGCATGCCGAGGGGCAGGACCCAACAAGGTCGCTCCCTACTGCCTGTTGGGGTATGGGCATGGAGAGGGGCGCCACGTCGGGGGGCGGATAGTTGGACGACATCCACTGTGGGTTGAATCCAAGCACAGGGGACCAGCTAGGGGCGACGTTCCAAGGTCGAGGGCCATGACTGCGGCCGCGGCAGCGATGACCGTCGCGCCCGCGGCCTCGCATCGGGGAGGGGTCATGGCGGCGACCGGAGGCTAGACATGAGGCAGATAGGGGGATCTATCTAGATCAGACGACGAGACCATGGCGGTTTTCTCCTTGGCGGCGTCGGTGGTCTGATCGTGGAGACTAGTTTCCGCCAGAATCATCTAAGAGCGGGTTTTCTCGAAAGAGTGCAGTGGTTTGGTCTGCTGAATATGAGTGACAGCAGCATTGTATTCAGAGGGGAGACTCGAAAGTACTTGGAGAACAAGGCGAGTAGCACTAGGTTTGGAGTCGACAGCGACTAGTTGATCAGATAGGGTTTTGAGTTGCTGACAGTAGGCGGTAATGGACAGGAAAGATGCAAGCTTGCAACTCGAGAACTCATGCTCTAGGTAGACGGCACGGGTTGACTTGTTGTTTTGAAAGAGGTTCTGAAGCTTGGTCCAGGTACCCATGGCGTTTTCGCCGGTGTCGAGGATGGTTGTCAATAGATCTTTGAAGATGGTGTTGTAGATCCATTGAAGAACGATGGTGTCAAGTTGGGAGAAGAGATCATCTTCGTCTGTGGTGGGGCGGTTGATTGTGGAATCGATATGATGGAGGATCTTATGAGCTTTCACATGAGTCTTAAAGAGCTAAGACCATCTGACCATGTGGTGTAGGAGCTAGAGACTTGATCAAGGATGATCGGGATGCAATTTTTGATATTGGAGATAGTTAGGGAAGAGTGGAAGGGGGGTTTAGGGTTATCGGCCATGGTGCCGAGAGAGACAGGGGCGGCGGAAGTAGGGAAGGGTGGCAGCGGAAGAGGGGGAGGGCGGCGGCCGGTAAGGGGAGGGCGACGACCGGTAAGGGGCGGACGACGGTATTAGGGTAGGATCAAATTAGGGTTCCGTGAGGAAGAAAAAGTCTGATACCATGTAGAGTGATACCAATTGATGTAAAATACTCCTTATGGTTTCATTCCTCATAATGTCAATATATATATATAAATTACAAGAGACTAAGACTAGGCATGAGCCAGTAGGCTCGTCCACTATACAAAGATTGCAAGTTAATTGAAAACGGAGGTCGGACAATGAAGACGATGAATAGCGGACTTCAATTTCGATCTCCTTATTCCTCCTCCCATCATACATGATCTTATTCATCTTCTTCCTGTTGTTAGCAACAATTTTTCATTTGCAGACTTCAATTTCGAAATCGATGGCCACATCCTCGACAACGATGACGCTTTCTTCTCCTTCTAGCGGATTCATGCGATCGCCGCATCCTCGACGATGACGGTTTTGAAATCGATCAGAGGCGGAGGACTGTTGCACGTGAATCCAGATCCAAGTAGACGGCAAAGGATAAAGTGTCTCACCCGAGAAGCAGCGATGGAAGAGGATGGCGGAGGCGGCTTCGAGCGATGCTTCCTCGCATCTGTTCAGCCGCTTCAAGATACGCGCGCCTGGTTGAGCAAATCGGGAGAGGATTTCCATCGTCGTTGAAGCACGCCGAGAGGCGGTGGCGGATCTGGCCATGAACATGCGGCGCTGGGGGGAAGAAGACAAAGATCGGAGGAGGGGAGGTGGAACGATCTGAGGAAGGGGAGGAGGAATCAATTGTTGTGGTCATTGAATCGGAGGAGGATCAACTTGGTTTGGGGATTAACAGTTCGAAAATTAAACCAAAAACATGGACAGTTACCTAATTTGGGCTAAAATATTTTTCTTATAACAATTACTTAAAACATATTTAAATGTGCCTAATGTCGTTGGCATTAGAAACAACCATAATTTAGTCCTTAACTTATTTCATATTCGACTATGTTTGAGCAGAATTTCTAAATGGTGTCATGTATTTGTGTGTTAACTTTCTTAATCAGGATTAGTGTTTTGTTAAAATGTGACTAGTCTTCATCTGAATGGTTACAGAACACACATGGAAGCAGCACAACCAATTCTTTTTGTGCAAGTCCACTCTTAGGGGGTATCGTAGGGGTTCACTCTTCAAGTAGAGTTCGTCTTCAAGTAGAGTTCGTCTTAAATCTGTTTATTATAAGTTGATATGATCCTACACTCTACAAGCTCTTGGATCCTGGAACTTAACACTTAGCAGTTTAAGTACTACTCAATGCCAAGGTATTAGGAAGTGGCTAAAAATGGCACCGCCCGAATTCCAGATAGCCATTGAAGGAAGACACTGAAGCTAAATTTCCTTGCAGTCTAAAGAATGTTAATCCTCTAGCTCACTCCTGGCACTGCCTAAATTTCAGCTAGCCGTTGGAGGAAGACGTTGAAGCTTTCATCGCTGTCCAGCATGCTAATCCTCACATTCTTGTTATCAGCTCCAAATCTCTGCCCTGATCTCGTCAGAATCTTGTGCTCTTTCATCAGCAACGCTCCATCCTCGACGTCCTTACACTCCATCCACGCAAATCCTGGATTCGAACGAGTGAACTTGCCCATGAAGTGGCAGTACTTTTCAGGGTAATCCGGGAGACCAAACGACTTGCTGCGCTTCACAGTTTCTCGGAGCTTCTCCCAGCGCTCAGCCATCACACGGTAACCGTACTCAAAGAACCCTTCAGACTCCGGAGGAGAGAAGTCAAGGTAGTCGTCACAGATCGACTGCATTATCTTCGCTGCCCGAATCTGTGCTTCTTTTGAAGTTCCAATAGTGCTGAGCTCTATGAACTTCACCATTTTCCTGGCCACTGCCTCATCCTTCACAATCGCCCACCTTTCACCCAAAACCAAACAATTGGACAGTTGAGTATAACAAGCCTTAGTATATAAGTCAATGAGTTACTCCTATTACAAATTGGTTCAATAGGTAGATAGCGTATCATAAAGAACTCAAAGAGCCTCACCCGATTCGGGAACCAGCGTGGCCAGTGCATTTGGAGACGGTAAACAACATAATATCATGATCAACTGTGGATGTAATGGGGGTGTAGTGAGGCCAGTAGTATGCTAAATCATGGATGAGTAGCTTCTTTCCTTGACAGCCCTTGACGGCGGGTTTGCAAATCGACCCACAAGGGTTGTTTGGTGAGCAAACCACCTCAATGTAGGGCTGTTCTTCATCGCCGGTGAACGAGTTTGCATCCCCTGCCCACTTGTACAGTCCCGATCTCAAGAAATCCGTCAGGTCTGGGTAGGACTATAACCATTTATCATGCAAATGGACAAAAACAAAAAACTGTCAATTTTTTACACATTTGCAAATTTTGGTGTGGGAGTCAGATCTGTCAACAATTTAAAATTTTGATATATTGAATGTCATTTTCTCTCTATAAAATACCATTTTTCTTGTTTCATCATAGATGGTCGTATGCAATTTTTTTTACACTATAAAACACTTTGCGGATGTTTGATAATGGAGTGCCATCAAGTGTTATGACAACCTTATTGACAGTTTCTTGAAGAATAAAATATCTTAGCTCTGTCAAAAAGGCACATGTAATGGAACAAGCTATGAATTTTTAAAAAGCCTTTAACATCATTCAAAACATTATGATCATTTTAAATATTGTCCGATTCAAAAAATGAAATCTCAATCAAATATAAATTCAAATAAATATGTTCACAATTCATAATTTTTACACTATAAAAATAAAACAACAAAAATCAATCTTAAATCCAGCAAGATTGTCAAAGTGTCAAATGTAAAGTATTTTGGCAATGTCTTGACAGATGTCAAAAAAAAATTCGAGAAGTATAATTTACTAAAAAAAAATTGATATTTTATGTAATTATTACGTCTTCAAATTTTTTTTGGAAAAGTCAAAATACATACGATTTTTGTGGGAACCGGGAGGGACAACTGATCAAGCTTTAACAAACTAGTCCTATTCAACGTCATGCTAGTAGTAATTAAGATGGAGTCAGGATTCGAGACTCTCTCGAGAGTTGGCTATAGTTACGTACCGAGTAGTAGGGGACAGCTGAGGTGACGCTGACCGGGTGGGCGGAGTCAGGACATGCGGTTGACAGGGCGTACAGGGCCGCCTGGTAGAGCTGGGACGACCCCGTCCCAACCACAATGTGACGGCCCTCCACCACGGCGTTACCCACCATGCCGTGGAGCCTCCACACGGCTTCCCCCAACTCCGGCTGGAGATACCAACACAGGTTTCCGACGTCGCTGAAGTAACTCACCAGCTGCGACGCTCTGATTGTTATCGCGCACTCCTCGTCCTTGTTCTTCCAGTACGCCTCCATCATCTTCGGATCTCCACTGTCAAAACCCCCCGTCATGAATCAAATTAATTCTGATCAGAGTTAAATAATGAATCAAAATCTCAATAAGGCTGATCGTGGAATAACGCAGAGCGGTACTCAACTGGTCGAGGTTGACGAGTTGCTTCTTCGCGGCGTTGGCGTTGGCGTTGGCGTTGGCATTGGCATTGGTGTTGGTGTTGTTGCAATTGGAGTCGAAGTTGGAGCTTCTGGCTCCTGCAGCTTCAGCCAACTGCTTTCCCTTCACTCCGTACATTTTAGATGGATCTATGCTTTGATGAAGATAGTGATGTATCTGATCAATTCAACAAAGCAAGAACCGTTGATCGATTGTTTCGTATCCTCTCCAAACATTTCTGTTGCTCTATTTATAGGGCAGAAATTTACTACAAATTAAGATAGAGAGTTTAATTAGATCCTTAATTGAAGCATCTGCGTATGTACTTTTCTCTTCTTTCATTTCCGATTAACCTGCATGCAATGTGTTTTCTTTTTCCCGACCAGAAATTAAATAAATACTCCCTCCGTTCCAAAATAGATGGACTTTTACTTTTTATCACGCTTTTTAAGGAGCGGAAAACTCTATAAAATATTACTTTTTTAATTCAAATTTTTATACTATTTGATACTTATTACTAATAAGTACCTAATTATATAAAAAAAATTAATTAAAAAATAATATTTCATGGAGTTTTTCGCTCCTTAAAAAACGTGCTGAAAAGTAAAAGACCATCTATTTTGGAACGGAGGGAGTAATGTTTTCTTTTTCCTTTTTAATTGTAGGAATATGCCTTTTCATGTTATTATTTTTATTAATTTTTTGTTTCCGTTTGAGGAAATTTGGTGATTTAGACCATTTTACATATTTGATTAGGTAATTAGCCTCTTTAATTATTTTTTTAGCCGGCGTAGACCTCATTAAATTTTTATTGGGCGTTCTAGACCCTTCCTGCTTTCTCCTTCACCCGACTCTCCTTCCCCGGCGATTCTCCAATTTGCCGTCCAACGTCTTCTCCCTACCTCCCGGTGAGATTCTCCTCCTCAAAACAGATCTGAGTATACGATTGAAGGAGTAGATTGGCTATGGTTGAAGGAGGAGCGAGGTGCTCTGTGATTTTCTAGGGTTGCTTTGGTGTTGCCAATGGCTCTGCAGCGTAGGAAAGGGCCAAACACCAAGGGGAAGGTTCGAGATGAGTTGAGCTTGGGTGATCTTATTCTCGCCAAGGTGAGGGATTACCGCCCTGGCCTGCTAAGGTGTTTGCTCCTCTCCCTCTTTCTCTATCTATGGATTCTTTTTCCCTGTTTGATTAATTTCGTTTTGTTTCGATTCTGAGCTTGGAATTTCCAGATTGTTTTCAATTTGTGTGAGGGCAAGAGGGGTTTCTTCTGTGTGTGACACAGGTTATCTCTTCATAATGTTGATCGATCTTCTTGGAATCTACAATTTTGATGGATATATGGTTTGATTTGGGGCAAAAATGTCGAGATCTAGTTTTACAATCTTAAGCGTTTTCCTACTATGGTGCTCTCTAGGGTTCCTGCTCTGATAGACAGTTTTAGAATTTCAATTGTCATCAAAGCGGACGAGTATGAGTTAAAAAATTGTGCTTGGAATCGTTGGATCTAAGCTTGAAAATTTTGTCTGAGTTCATGAATCCTATTTACAAAAATTTCACACTTCATATGAAACTTGCTCTTCTAGTTTGATTCATTTGAAAACATGTAATGGTGCATTGGATGGATGATTTTGAATTATTTCGGGCAGCATTGTGATCTGACCAGCCATACCAATCTACCTTAACAAGGAGCCTATCTCTTATTCTGAAAGAATCTGCTTGCTTTTTTATTTCAATTTTGTGGTAATTGTATGAAAATACGGATTAAATGATGTTTGACCGTTTAGATTTCTAACAATTGGGGCTTTGACATCTAGTTTCTGGTTGTATCGAATCTGCTTGCTTTGCCTTCACAATACTTTTACAATTTCAATTGGACTATATTTGGGTTATCTACGCACACGAATACGAAAGAAGTTCAACATTCAGGTAAATTCTTCCTTTGTTTCTTGTATTCTGGTCATTTTTCTTTTGCTTAAGTTGCTTGTTTATCCTTATTAGTTGTTAGATACTCCCTCCGTTCGGTAATATAAGATCTTTTACTTTTTTGGCACGTAAGTTAAGGAGCTAAATACTATATAAAATATTAATTTTTTTAAAATTATTTTTTTACAATATAACACTTTTTATTAATAAGTATTAAAATGTAAAAAAAAAAAAATTTAAAATTAATATTTCATATAGTATTTAGCTCCTTAAACTACGTGCCGAAAAGTAAATGATCTTACATATTTGAACGGAGGGAGTATTATTGTTCAAGATTTTTAGAAAATGCGCGCCTCATGCCCCTCTTGAGGAGGAATTCTTTCTTCTGAAATTTGAACGGAGAAATTTTGTTGCGTATTCAAGACAACTGTGCATGAATTGCTTTTCATGAACAGAATAGATTTAAAATTTTAAAGTAGTTTATATGGGAGAAAAGAGCAATCTTTGAGCTCTAAATGATATGTGTAACTGCCTTATCAAGATAATAGGGGTTCGTATGGGACGGAGTTAATAAACTGACTAAAATTATAAACAGTGTAAAATTTATAAATTGTTGGTAAAAAGTAGTTAAAATTTATGAAAAAATATAAATTCCGTATGAGGTGAAAAACAGTTTATTTGTAAAAAGTGTAGTTTATTTGGTTATTATTAGGGGTATTATGGTACTTTCAAACCAAATAAACAAATAAACTCCAAAATAAGCTTTCACAAGTAGCTTATTTTTTTAACACAAATTTTAACTGTTTATTGCTTATTTCGGGTTGCCATGCGCACATATTACCTGTTTATTTTTTAGCAGGTAAAAAAGTAATAATTTTAACAGTTAAAAAAGTTTCCCATACACACCCTAGGTGAAACTTTCAATTTTTTTCGTGATGGGGTATTATTAGATTTTCGATTATTTTCCGGGTATCGGGATGTTGGCTTTCATCAGTAGCACCAAAGAAATGTTGCATTGGTAGAGCTGTATATCTCAGGGTGTTTTAATTTTGAAGTATCTTTAAGGGTGTGTAAAGGTCATCGACTCATCGTGAGAAAATAGTTGTTTTGATGCAGCACATACCTTATTACCCCCATGGGAATTCATAATCAATCGAAAAGAAAGGATTGTGATGCAGTTGGTGTGGCATCAAGGTTCAAGAGAATATAAATTGTCTTGAGTGTTTGAAATGATACACTACACGATGTTGTTTGCTTATTGTGTTTACTCAAACAATCTGATTTTTATCAGGAGTCGAGAACATTGGAGATGAACAATGTCCAAGACGGTGGTTGGCATGGCAGGGGTGACACGATATGCA
This sequence comes from Persicaria tinctoria, assembly GCA_037127255.1. Taxonomy (NCBI): domain Eukaryota; kingdom Viridiplantae; phylum Streptophyta; class Magnoliopsida; order Caryophyllales; family Polygonaceae; genus Persicaria; species Persicaria tinctoria. Next base: position 19,875,472 of record JBANSL010000004.1, on the reverse strand, counting down.
TAGGACGGTCTGCACAGAGTAACAAGGCAGTTTATGAATTGCACCATCCAATCCTCATGTCAATACAATCGGCTAACCTTTCTATCATTCAAGAGAACAAGGATCTAGGTAGTCTATCATTGGATAATACTAAGAGTAAGCATTTGATGGATTTGCCACATTTTTTACATATAAATAAGCTACTATCATTTATATGGCATAATTAGTACAAGGCTTCAAATAAGTAGGGATAAGATGAAAGTAATCATAATTTATGTTCTATGTCATCAATTGTATAAAAATATCATCAATAAAAGATGTCATCACAAATTATTGAGATCAATGAAGTGTCATCAAATTAGTGAGAGTAATAAAAGTCATCAATAAAAGATGTCATCAATAAAGTTTAATCACATTTTATGACATTGTGTCATCAATTGTATAAAAATATAATAAAAAGTGGCATCAAACAATTTGATTAAAAAAGTGGCATTAAATAATTGCATTAGAAAAATGGCATCAAAATACTACTTTGAAAAAAGTGACATCACATTAAAGAAAATAATGTCATCAAAACACTACTTTTAAAAAATTTGGCATCACGGTACAAAAATATCATCAAAAAAATTGACATAAAAAGTGGCATCACAGTAAACAAAAATTGTCATCAAAGTTTAATTAAAAAAAGTGGCATTAAAAAAGTGTTATCCAATCATTTTATTAGAAAAGTGGCATCAAAGTGAAAATGAAATATAATAAAATTTTGGCATCAGAACGGTAAAATATGGAATCACAAAAAATGGCATCACGTAAAAAAAACCCAAATAGGTTGGTCAACATTGACCGGCCAACGGTCAACCAGTTGACCATTGACCACTATTTGGATGAGGTCTATCAAAATTAATTAAATTAATTTGGAGTCTAAGTACCCAATTAAACATTCAAAAATGTCTATGTACCAAAATCACCCTTTTTGTTTTGAGCACATATTTTTAATTTTGAACTAACTTCAATAGCATGACATAATATGACTTATTCGATCCCATGTTGCAATGGGGGTGAGAGGGATAGAAATGGATCAAGTTATGGGTGGATGTACCCATTCCATCACCCGATCTATTAAGAAATTTCCTCCATCCGATCCACCCATCATCCATTAACACTTGCATCCAAATCCGATCAATTCATCATCCGCGGGTTATTGGGTAGACCGGGTCAAATATATGGGTGATAAATTTCATGTAAATGTCCACATAATTTTCAAAATGGAAATAAAATTAACTTAATAAATAAAAATAAAATTTTAATATATTAAATTTAAAATACTCATCATTCATGACTTACACAAAAAATAAAAACTGAAACTATCAAATATAGTTACATATAATATATAAGTTGCGTAAAAGATATGATAAAAGTCCATGTAATAAACAATTTTAGTGGATAGGGTGGGTGGATCGGGTGATGGATCGGGTGGTGGATTGGACACCCCTTCATCCATATCCGATCTGATCCATCATCCATTAATCCATCATCCACTTATTTATCCATTTATTCGGGTTTTCATCCACATATTCGGGGTGGATTAGTGGATGGATCGGGTCTCCGCGGGTTGATTTCCATCTCTAGGTCGATCGAGTTAGTTGATCAAGGGAAAATTAGCTGCATTTTTTATTCCACATCAACTGATTTTTTTTTTTAAAAAAAAAGTATTAACTCCAACACATATTTGTGGTTGTTAATTCATATCATATTTTTATGTTTAGTTTAGAAAATACGTGTTGGAGTTAATTAATTAGCGTAATTAGAAGAGATTGAGATTTTAATTCATTATTTAAAAATATGATATGAGATAAAAATATGATATGAATTAACCACCAAAAATTTGTGGTGGTTAATTCATATCATATTTTCTCTTCACATATTTTTTAATTGATTTTCTCTTCACAAGCGACAAGAAGATCCAACATGTCAAATTTAAAAATATTAGACTAGCTTGCAAATTAATTAGCATAATTAGAAGGGATTGAGTATTATCATGCATGTGTTTGATCATATGGATGTATGTGGTCGGTTGATTTATTTTATTTAATCCTAATATTATGATTACATTGCAACTTTTACTTCTGCGTTTAATTATATATTATAAACATCGCTAATAATTTGATAGGGCAAAATAAAAATAAAATAATTTTGGGGTGCATGTGGAAGTGGATAATTTGGCATGCGAAGGGGAAACATATATAATGTTAAACGGTCAGCAATGATCAAGCCATGCAAACCGCTACTGGCCAATCAATGATTATATGCATGATTCCTCTCTTATGTGAATTTATTGTTTTTTGCATTTAATTATGTTTAATTCACCCAAAATAAATGTACTTAAAATGAATAAAGAGGCAAGTAAGAAAAAAGAAGAAGAAGTAAATAACGCCCTTTGTTCGGAGAGCCTAAATTACAAGTTGCACTTTCGTAGCATATTTAGAGAAGTTGTCCATTGGGATCTTTTATATCATATCCAAAGTGAAGAGAAAATCAATTAAAAAAAAGATGTGAATCTTTAAACATTAACTTAAACTGAAACTGAAGTATTATAAGATATATTTAACGTTATAATATATGTTTATCTTTTACGATGATCTTAACCTGTCTAAGACTGAGCTGCTATCTTCACATTGGAATGTTAATTTGGCCTGAAAGTTTTTCTTTTAGTGTCAGTTCTTCCAAGAGGTGCAGTAAGGTAGGCATCTATAACTCCAACGGTATGCACTCTCCTCAATTTCAACCAAAACTCTAGCTAAGCCCCACCCACAATACTGCCTTCCGGTGGTTTGGTGGCATGCCAAACCAACCTTACTCTACAACACTTCATCCAAAACCTTCTCTACAAAAATGGATACTCTCTGCCTGGCTTCAGTTCTCTTGTAAGACGCAGCAGCAGTAGAGCAGTGAAAAACCAAGGTATGTCTTCTACATAAACCCAACCAAAACTTCGGTTAAACCCCACTTCTCTGCCTCGGGGCGACGTGGTGGCATACCAACACAACCTTACATATCAACACTTCAAGCAAAACTTCAGTCACAAACAAACCGGCTACAGTAAAAATGCAGATGATCTTCTCCAACCTAAATGGAAAAGACCTCAGCAAAGCAAGCAGTTAAAGAAAGCTCTCATTCCTTTTACAGAGAATGATATCTTCTATGGATCATTTCATGTAATGCAAATCGTGAATCAATCTGATTGTATCAATGTAAATTTCCACCATAGTAACAACCTAACAGGCAAAACTCACAACTATGTCTATGATTAAGATCGGGTATTGAAATGTTAGAGGATCTAGACGTCCTCTTCTTCTCCAAGAAATAAATCAACTTAGATCTAACAATAATCTTGATATTTTAGCTATCTCTGAAACCAAATATGTAGAAGCCCCTACTGAAGCTCAAATTAAAATTGCAGGCTTCCACAAAGCTTTCTCTATGAGTTCAATTGGCCACAAGGGTGGAATTTGGATTCTTTATAAACATAGCCTTATTCTGAATAAAATGCAAATTATAGACTCTGGTAACAGATTCTGTATGATTCAAGTTACAATTGAAAATCTTACTTTAGTACTACTCTTCGTTTATGCACCCTCTGTAGAACAAGAAAAAGATGATTTTTGGCAAGAAATTTTTACAGTTGTGAATAAATATAACCTTCCAGTACTAATCATAGGAGATCTCAACGATATAGAGAATGATACAGAAAAACTTGGTGGCAATCATCCAGCTATATCCAAATTCAGGATCGAGGCTCCTTAGTCTTAAACATGAGCTTAATTTACACACTATTCCTTACATTGCCTCTATCTTCACTTGGAGGAAGAACAAATTAGTCACTAATAATACCTATATGAAAGATTAGATAGAATCCTAGCTCAGCATGAAATTATTACAAAATTTAACAATCTAAAAGTTCAAAATCCCTCCTTCTCTTCTTCAGATCATTGCCCAATTACATTATCCTTAGGGACAAAAGAAGAAAAAAGAGGCTCTCCTTTCAGATTTGAAATGGCATGGTCCGCAAATCCTAGTGTTGAAGAAATTATAAAAAAAGCTTGGCACAACAAATTTCATGGCTCTCAAGCCTATAAATTTATGAAAAAACAACAATTATTAAAGAAAAATATTAAAAATTGGTCTAAAAAACAAAATATGTTATAAAGCCATTAAGAGGTGGATGTTTCATCTCCTCTAAAAACCTCCCACATTTGCCTATATAAAGGCTTGTAAACCTCACTTGAGAAACACACATGAATGAGAAGTCTCTTTTCTACTCCCTTGTTCTTCCATTGAAAGCGTCTTTCTCTGCTCTCTTATTCCCTATATTTTAACACGTTATCAGCACGAAGCCTCTAATAAACCTCTATCCCGAATCCATCACGCGGCTTCTATATCCAAATCCAAAAATCTGCTAAAAGCTTATGGATCTTTCAAAAATTGCTCCCAATTCCAACCAATTCTCCATCTTTTGAGCGAATTTCACTCCTTCATCTGGATCGATTTTTTGTTCGGAAAGGTGCGTTTCATAGGAAAGGGGCGGCTCCGGCGTGGATGCGGGTGGCGGCGACATAGCACGGGTGGCTGCGGCGCTGGTATGTCCTCTGATCCCATCAATCGAGCTACAATCGATTGAACCTAGGAGGAGAAGTGCGCGGATCGGGTTACGCTTTTCAAAGGTGTTGCTTGGCTAGATCGGGGAGGCAACCGCGGCTCGTAGGTGATCCTCGTCGGCTCCCTTGTGGTCGAAATCTGCGCCAAACTCATCGGCATCCCTTCAATGTTCAGGACATTATAATCTTTGTTTATTCTTTGATTTACTTCTTTAATTGATTTCCTTATACTGATCTCCTTCCATTTCCTACTTTCTATGGTTGATCTCTGAGGATGGAATTGGCAAATCGAAGGGCGCGATGTGAGATGTGATTCGTCAAGGTCGCTCTTGTTTCCTCCACCTTACAGTCCGGGCCGTTGCGCGCTGCAGGTTCTATGGTCGCGACGGTGGTGGCGATAGTCCTCGATGGGAAGAGCTGGGGAGATCGACGGAGGAAAGCGGCGAATGTGATGCCCCGGCGCCGCTTCGTATGAGGAAGACGAAGAAGTACGGTCTTTCGTTGCAGTTTTGTTTTTAATTACAAAACTGACCCGGAGTTTCTTAAAATCGCAGATTGGCCTATACAATTTGTATAAATACATAAAATGGCCCAAAACTTCCAAGGTTGCGTATTTTGCCCTTGTAAAGTATATGATCACGTCCCCGAAGATGATGTGTAGTCGTGTACACATAAGTTATATAAATTATATCACCCCCGAAGTGGTAAGTTTTATCCCTCGAAGTGGATATAAACTAATCTCAAATTATGAAATTGGTAAATCACTTGATCGTGATCGATAAATCTCATCCCCGTAGCGATGAAATGATAAATTTCATCCCCGTAGTGATGAAATCATATTTACTGTTTATGTTTATTTAATTCATATGTATGCTATTTTATTTTGTTTTATGTAAACTATATTTGTTTTCTCTCTCATCTCCCGAAGTAGATGAACGGGCATATCTCTCGAAAGAGATTAATGTTCTCATCTCCCGAAGTAGGTGAATGAACAAGTTGTATCTTTGAGATAAACCAACAAATTTCATCCCTTAAGCGATGAACCAAATATTTTCGTCCCTGTAGTGATGCATCAACGATTAGCCTTTCATTTTATTTTATTTACTTGTATTTGTATATTATATTTTTATTAGCCATCTCTCGAAGTAGATGAATAGACATATCTCCCGAAGTAGATAAATGATAAATCGCACCCTCATAGGAATGAACTGGTAAACATCATCTTTGTAGTGATGATTCTTATAGCCTGAGAAACAAATCAACTATGATCCTTAATGTTTCTCAATCAGTTTCCTGCAGTAAACGAAAAAATTGCATATAAGAATACCGCCTCCTGACGTAGGTGATAAAAAGGTCTCGAAGATCTATGTTAAATTTCCTTATCACCCGAAGTTGACATAAATTTTATATATTTAAGATTATTATTGTTGATATTCATGCTTCTTAATATGCTTTACTATTTAGTATTATCTTTTACATAGTTTATATTATTATTATTATTCCCTTAATGCACCATACTGTGAGTTTTTCAACACCTATTTTGTGGTCAGGATTGAAGTTCCTAAACCCAATGGTTAAACAATCCAGTAGATTGTGACACTTATCTCGCTAAAAGCTCAAAGTCTCGATACCATTTGTAAACAATCCAGCAGATTGTGAGTTTTCATCAAAGTATGCATAAGAGCTTGAAGACTCTAATTTTATATTTTTATAAATTCTAGAAGAGTATAAGATCTAGTTTTAAACATTTGTACTCTTGAAGAAGTACATGGAATGTGGGTTATGACATATTCAGAACTATTATTTGGTTAGTACAACCAATATAAATAACCACAAAACATTATCTGGTTTACAAGGCCACTTCCTGACAATCCTCTAAGCATTGCCTGAAGCATGCCCCTCTTGTAGAGGGTGTAAAAGAGGTAATGGTTAAGCGCGCAACCAATGTTATTGTCGTGGCTTATAACTAGGTCATCTTTGTACGGTTAATTCTAATGTCCCGAAGAACATTATGAATAAGGAAAGTGTATCTAATGAATACACGTAGTTGGTCATTAGTTTCATACCTGTAGTATGACACCAACAGAAGTTCTGAAAATACCCTGTTAATGGCATCTGATTAAATAAATGGATCACCATGTACAAAGTTCAATGGTTAGAATTTTGAATATATATGTCACTAACCAGAAGTTAGTTGATGATAAAATCTTATTCTTTGTGGCATTTGGTCGCTCAAGTAAAACGATGATTTGCAAGATTGTTGAAATTTACACCAAAAGGACTATAAGATCCTAGGACCGGAAGATCCTCAATAAGGGTGACCATACATGTACGTCTTGTTCTCTTGGCAAAATAATAACAAGACCGTCTATAATAAAGGGTAAATGCAAAGTCTCTTATGTCTCTTGATAGAGTTCAATGAGACAACTACGAACATAAAACATCGGCATATGAACCAATGTTATTCCAATATAGATGCCTTAACACATTGGTCATATGAAAAGATAGAGAATGTTTGAGGAGCATATAGTAGCTCACAACGACCTTGAAGAGTCGGTAGTCAAATGGGCCCATGCAGTTTGCATTTCGAATTTGACACAATAACATCTCTCTCAAATTATCTCCAAAAGAGAGTATATGTTCCGAGGCCTCCTCCACAATTAACTAAAAGACCACAAAGAAGTTGAGTGATACATGGGGTTTGATTCCCTAACGATATCAAATACCTCGAGCTTTATAAAGGTGATCAAATGCTCGGTATTTAGGGGGAGAGGAAATGAGACTGTATTAAGAAAGAGATTGCCTGAAAGCAACTTCTCTATCATTTGGGATCCGCAGATGAATGAAAGTGAACTAGAAGTTCAACACTTATGTACACCAAATGATCATTATTATATGGTTTAGCATAAAGCCATCGAATGCATTTACTACGGCCAAGAAAGTGACAAAGTCACATATATTGCACTAGCTAGCTCATTTGGAGGTTCCAGAAGTAACTCCGAAAACCAACAAAATCAAGTGAGTCTCAAATACATCAGAAGTGTTGAAGATCACTAGGCTCTCACTTTAGGATTCCCCGGAGGTAGAAAGAGCTCATGGAAACATCGAAATGATGGTAAAAGAGATAAAAAGAAGGAATTCATGCAAAGATGTATTATTCAAGCATGATGCTATTGGACCCGTAGTTCCAACATCGGAATGTATAACATCATTGGTTTTAAGTGGGTGTTTATACAAAACCGAAATAAGCGAAATGAAGCTGTAAGATATAAAGCAAGATTGATTGCATAAAAGTCTAGAGTGGATGATATGAAAATACATTCACCAGCAGTGGATATAATCTCTGGTTGTCGACGAACCGACTCTAACCGTAATTGACGGGCATAGTAGTTGTATACTCAAATTGATCATTAGTAAAAGAATATAAGTGAAAATGATCGATTAATTTGAAATGCCCGAAGCATCAATTTGAAAGCCTCGTCATATGTACACGATTAAGCCAAAGAGTGCTTATAGTACTTGAAGTATTGTGTAAGTGGTGACATAGTGTATTGAGTCCTGAAGTACTATACACAAAGTTGTACTCTTTTCCTTAATCTTGGTTTTTATCCCACTGGGTTTTTCCAAGGTAAGGTTTTTAATAAGGCAACTTATACACCATCTTTACATCAGATCCCCCGTATCAAACAATGAAAAGCACACTAGGTCCTGAGGTACCTTATATATGTGCATTGAAAGCAGCTCATCGCCAAAGATAAGGAAGTCTGTTACATCGAAGCCGAGTGTGATACATGAAGGCATACTTGCACACATCGAAGATAATATTCAGACTCGATCATGCAACTCGTGAAGCCAACATTATCAAAAAGTTTGAAGTGCTTATCAGAATGAGAAAGTTGTTGATTTGAGGGGGATAATATATGCACTGCACTCTTTTTCCCTTTGATCAGGTTTTGTCCCACTGGGTTTTCCTGACAAGGTTTTTAACGAGGCAGTATCACCAAAGCGTATCAAGCGACATCTGTACTCTTTTTCCTTTAGTCCTAGTTTTTGTCCCATTGGGTTTTCTAGGCGAGGTTTTTAACGAGATAGATTGTAATGTTAGAGGTGCACATCCAAGGGGGAGTGTTATAAAGCCATTAAGAGGTGGATGTTTCATCTCCTCTAACCTCCCACATTTGCCTATATAAAGGCTTGTAAACCTCACTTGAGAAACACACATGAATGAGAAGTCTCTTTTCTACTCCATTGTTCTTCCATTGAAAGCGTCTTTCTCTGCTCTCTTATTCCCTATATTTTAACAAAATAATAATATTAAAAAACAATTCCAAAAACTAGAACAAGAAATTCTCAGTCTGCAAAAATTACTCCCATGGGGATCTCTCAGAGTAGCCCAAGAAGCAAAGCTGGCAAATCTAGAGAACAAAAAGAGGAAAATCTTAGAATTTAATTACAAATTTTGGAAACAGAGAGCAAGAATTAAACATGTACATTTAATAGATAAAAACACAAAGTATTTCCAAATTAATGCAAAAATAAGAAATTTTAAAAGGACCACGAACTCCTTTACCACAAAACAAGGACAAATTGTAAAAAACCAACAAGAAATAACAGAACAAATTACTGAGGAAATGTCTGAAAGATTTATTGGCGTAAATCAAGGAAAAATTACAATAGAAGAAATAAGAAATATCCAACCACAAATAACGCCCGAAGAAAATGTACAGCAAATTAAAAACCCCACAAATTCAAAAATTAAGCAAACATTAAGTAACATGGCAGAAGACAAGTCCCCTGGTCCTGATGGTTTCCCACCAGAATTTTATCTAAAATACTGGCATATTGTGGGACCATCCTTCTGCAAAACAGTCAAAGCTTTCTTCCATTCTGGTAATATTTTAAAACATATTAACCAAATGTTTATAGCTCTTATTCCAAAAGAAGAAGATCCAAAAATATTAATAATTATAGACCTATTAGTCTATGTAACACGATTTACAAAGTAATAGCAAAGATTTTAGCAAACAAGTTAAAACCGATTCTTTCGAAATTAATTAGCCCCTTTCAAGGTGCTTTTGTTGAAGGAAGATCGGTCAAAGATAACACCCTAATCGCGCATGAAGTATTTCATACTTTTAATAAAAAAAAAGGTAAAAAAAGATGGATGGCATTAAAATTAGACATGGAAAAAGCTTATGATAAAATTAATTGGTCATTCATTGAAGCTACTCTAAAAAAATGGGCTTTCATCCGATTTGGATTAATTGGATCATGAAATGCATTACAACCACAACTTTCTCTATATTAGTTAATAATACAGCTGGAAAACAATTCAACCCAAATAAAGGAATCAAACAAGGAGGCCCTTTAGCCCCTTATATCTTTGTAATAGTAATGGAAAGTCTTGCCAGAGAGCTACATCAAGAAGCAATAAAAGATGATGCTCTTGTGGGAATTAAGCTAACAAAAAATGGAACCCATATTCCCATTTTAACTTTTGCAGATGACACCATAATATTTGCAGAAGCCTCCCAATTGAGTCTTTATACTATACAAAATTCACTAAATAACTTCTCTAACAATTCTCTAGGTTAACCATAAATTACGCTAAAAGCTCCATCCAATTCTAAAAAAATCCCAATCTAACAACAACTAGATCCCTTGCCCTTCAAATGCGTATACCAATATCAAAAACAATTGAAAAATATCTCGGAATTCCACTGGTCAATGGTAGAGTTAAAAATTGTGTCTTTAATGAAGCCATACAAAATCTGAAAAAACAACTTTCTAAATGGAAATCATCTTCTATTTCTCAAGATGGAAGAGCTACTTTAATCCAATCAAACCTAAGCTCAAAAATAAACTACCTAATGCAGAATTTTTTACTACCAAAAGGGATTCTTCATCAAATAGATCAAATAAATAAAAACTTTTTCTGGAACAAACTACAATTTGAAAGATACACACCACTAATAAGCTGGAACACTATATGTCAATCTAAAGAGGAAAGAGGACTTGGAATCAGAAAAGCGGAATCCTTAAATGAAGGGCTTCAGTTGAAACTTCTTTGGAAAATCCATACTGATCAAAATAGTTTGTGGGTTAAAATTATTAAAGAAAAATACCTACAAAATTCTAGTATAAATGAAAGGGATACACAAAACACATCATGGCAATATGGGAGACTTCTATCTTTAAGAGAAAAATTCAATACAGGACACCAATGGATAATTGGAAATGGAGAACAAATAAATGTATGGAAGGATCCATGGCTTGATAATGCAGAATTAAACCAATGTCAGAATTCTAAAGATCCAAGTTTGAAAGTAGCTCAACTAATAAATAATCAAAGACAGTGGAATTTGCCCCTACTTCAAAGAATATTCCCAATTAACATTATTAATCAAATAGTGCAAATTCAAATACCAACTTGGGATACTGATGATAAACTAATTTGGAAATTTGAAAAAGATGGCAGATTCTCGAATAAGTCTACAAACCTCATACATAATAGCAATAATCATCAAAGTATAAATGATTTAAAATGGATTTGGAAACTCAATTTGCCGCCCAAAATCAAGAACCTTATATGGAAAATATTAATTGACGGACTCCCTACTACTCAGAGATTAAACAAATATTACAACAGAGTCCCAAACCAATGTTCATTATGCAATTGTGAAGATGAGGATACTACACATCTACTAATTAGTTGTAATTTTGCTAGGCAACTTATACAGAACTATGAGACTACTTGGTAAAATTCTCCTCCACCGGGAAGATTATAATAAAAATATCATTGACATCCTTCTGTTAAATAAAAATAAAACTATAATGCAAGACTTAGGCTTCATCTGACAAACAATTTGGGAAACTAGAAATAATGCAATTTTTAAAAAAAAACACACCCTAATTCCCCGATTAACTTGGCTTTTGAAGTAGCTTCAAACATAAGAAATTGGAATGCCGAAGTAGAGCCGGAAAAAAAAACCAAGTATATCGAGTCCCAAAAGAATGAAAGCCAAGTGGACTAAACCCCCGAGCAATATCTATAAGATTAATATAGATGGTTTGGTCAAACCCACGGGCACCTGCCGGGTGGGAGGAGTTATTTGTGACTCCGAGAGCAGTTTATTAGATGTATTCTTCCAAAATACATCTAAAGGTTCAATTCTACATATGGAAGCAGAAGCAATCATTGTAGGAATGCAACATGCAATCAGAAAAGGAATTCGGAAGGCTATAGTTGAAAGCGACAATCAAACAATTATCAAGGCAATAAAAAGAGAACTCAACACTCCGTGGGAAGTTATCCATTAAGTTGAGACGATTATACTTATGGCTAGAGATTTTGATTATATTCCATTTAGTCATTGCTTTAGAGAAGCTAACAAGGTAGCAGACTATATAGCAAGAAAAGGTATCGATTGTATTAGATTTACATCCCTTCTTAGTAGGGATCTGTACTCCATCATCCTTAAGGATGATCTTGGTAGTTCGCTACGTTTTTCGTAGCAAACTCCAAATGTTTGGATATTGTAAAAAAAAACATTATAATATATAAAAAAAAATCCAACACTAGATCTTTAAATATTAGCTTGGTTCAGATTGGATTGGTTTCCTATTTTTAGAGATTAGTTAGCTATAACCTATAAAAGAATGATATGTTAAACGTCTGTAATTTAGGATAAATTGCAAAACTATACCATTTTTTTTGCCACTTTGGCAAAAATAGCAGGGGGGGGGGGGAATATTGCATAGGGGGATAACACTTGCTACTTTTGCAAATAAATCGTCCAAGTCACCACCGGTTCCCAATCAAAAAAATAAATTTAATCCACCAAGAAATGGGGATGATGCCATGCCAAGGGGAGTGATGTAATGTGTGCATTAAATGCACATACCTTTTCATTTTTGGCGCCAAAAAAAAGGAGGGAGCAGTGATTAAGAAAGCTTTTAAATTCTCTTCTCTCTTCAGCCAAAATAAAGGGAAACTTAAAAAGCTCATGGTGGGAAATTAAGAGGGTCTCCATTGAAGGTGATCGGGAGGCAAAGGTGGGGCCAATTATGAGTTACATGCCAGACATCCAAGAAAATGGGACAACAACTGAGTTCAACGTGCCAGAGGAAAAGTAACAAGTGCCAATACCGTACATTGGACATTAACAAAAATGGGTAAGCTTTCTTGTGGGTTTCTTTATAGACATAACTACTCCCCTTTTGTTCATATCCCCATTGAAATTGCTAAAACCATTTTATGCTTTTACGAGTGCAGGGGAGAAAGAGCTCGTATTTGTTACGATTGTGGTCAACCAGTCCGACTGGGATGCGTTCAAGTTTCTCAACTCGACCATAGGAGAACGAGTGTGTCCCTCTCCATTGTACGTGTCATTGAAAGAAATTGACACCCAGGTAGGCCTCCAGTCTATGGTGATAGACTTGTCTCCGAAAACCAACCCATACGGAGGTGCAGTCCCTTCTGCGTACCTGGGCATCAACGAGCCGAAGCACATGGAGAGTACAAAGTTTGGCATACAAAATTCCATGTCTGGCACAGAAAACCGAGATGCGGGCACATAATTTCCAACCTCTGTCATGGACAATTCAGCGTCTGAAACCTGCACAACCACAATAACGCATCAACCAAAGGGGTCAAGCAAAGTGCTGGACAAAAACGATGGAAAATCGGTCATATGTCCCAGTAGTGATGACGAGGACATTTTAGAATGGAATGGTGAATTGTCCCATGAAACTTCCTTCCAGTTGGGGGGCTCCTTCGAAGAGGGTCATGACATTACCCATGCAGTGAACCCAGGAACACATACCTGGGTCCGGTGAGATTCAAACAAGCAGTTCAAGTATGCCTTCATCAGCCTCGGGGTCTGGAGGAGGGCAGTCCCCCACCTTCGCAAGGTACGTCCCAATCACTACTAATTTGACAATGTGCCAGTTCAAAGGTTTTGTAAGCTTGACACATTGACATTCGTGCCATGTCCCTTCAAATGTGTGCCAACTGTATCCTTTGCTCATGTCGTAGGTGTTCTGTGTGGACAAGAGCTTTCTGAAGGGAACGTACAAGAGGACGATGCTAACGGCAACAACCCAAGACGGGGACCATAAGAAATCGGAGGTGGCCCAGATTCGGACAATTGGAGGAGGTCGGAGGAGAGAGGTCAGGGTTCGGAGCCCAGCCTTCTCCAACGGCGGCACAGATTCGGGCAATTGGAGGAGGAAGAAGGAGAGAGGTGCGGGTTCAGATTCTGGCTCTCGCTGGAGAAATCGGAGTCAGGAGTGAGTGTCGCTCTTGCCGGAGGAATTGGAGTCGGGAGTGGGGCTGAAATCGAAGTCGGTCGTTGTTGAATCGAAGACGGAGCCGGCACAAATTCGGACCGGACAATTGGAGGAGAAAGGAGGAGAGAGGTGTTGGTGTGGATTCCGGCCAGAACCGTTGAGAGATGGATTGCAGATGGAAGAGATGGTTGTTCCGCCGCCGATATCCTCCTTCGGGGTCTGCGCCGCCGCTTACCTTCTACCCCCCTTAAGACACCAGTTATTTTTTGCCATTTGTTCAAGCCTTTTGCTATTTTTGCAATATTTTCAGGGGGGTTAGTTTTGCAAATCTCACCCGGTTTTGGTATATCTGATGACATTCTCTCTGTAATTTAAAATCAATCAACTGACAATTAATCTATAAATGGATTGAGAATGTAGCTAAAAACACTAGGAGGTAAAGCTTTACACATTGACTTACGATTTTGTGTTAAAAGATGAATTATAATTACCCTAATAATATATTTTAAAAACTAACGTGACTTTTGTTTGGTATAATCTGACCGGAAAAGCATAAAACCACCCATTAATTATACCCTTTTGTCATAAACCATATCTTAAATTTCATATTTAGAGAAAAACGCCCTTTAAATTACTTTCATTCCAACCAACCACCCCTAAAATTGTTTCGTCTAAATTTAGTTTAATAAAGATGATAGGGTCGCTGAATGCATTATTTGTGTTAAATATATGTTAATAAGCTAGTATAATTTTTGATAAATCTAACTCTTAGGGTAGCTGATGGAAACTTGCAGATGGAAAACCAAAAGTTTTTATAAGCTTGGGTGAGCAGCTGTTGAAAAGCTTCGATTCTAAAAGCTTTTTTTTTATACAGATAAGAATTTGGTTGGAGTCAGGCCTTACTAGATCGACCACCATCAAAGAGCATCTTTATAAATGGATAAACTCATCGATCTCTCTATTTGGTAGCAAGGGAGGATTAGCCTACTTTTGGAAGATATGTGCCACACGACCTGCACATTTGTTGACTTCCCAACACATGCGAGAAGAAGACCGCCATAAACTGTTGAAGGAAGAGGAACACATCTATGATGACAATCTCTATTTCCAGGGGCATGACCATCATTTTCGTATAGATGAATTCAAGGTTGTCACCAACTTGAATACTTGATAGTCCTAGGGTTTTTGACTTCATCCCTCCCATCTTGAGGCCCGTGACTTATGACATGAACACAAACCTCTGTCCTAATTGTTTCTCACCACATGCAACCATTTCACCTAGGTGGTCTCAAATGATAAATCTTGATGTCGATGCACCACGGTTGCTACATCCATTAAAATTAATTTTATATTTTCCTTCAACTGGTTTGCTTCATCTCCTTCCTTTTTTTTTATTTGGGATTGTTTTATTCATGGTTAATCTTTCAGTCATGTTTCTAGTTTGAAGTGCTCCATATTTTGTATTGTTGTTGATTTGATGTTGTCAAAGATTTTCTTATTACGATTTGTCCGTATACTCCATTATATTGTTGCTAATGTCTTTTTTTTCTGGTTAAGTTTGTCGAAATTTTCACTAATATTATTTTCAATATTGCTATTATTAATATCTATGCCTTGTAGTATTTGTTCAATATCCGGGTCAATTTTTTGAACAAGTGTCGTTGCGTGGTGACATCTGATGAAGAGATCAATGGTCTGGTGTTTTCTCATTTTGGTTGCATATAGTGCACATTTTTCTTCGGGATAGGTACACCTTTATTTGCTTGGATGGGATTCCATTTAGATAGAGTTTCCAAATGAAGTTTTTAAATTTTGGGGGCAACATCTAGATTCTAAATCCATTTTGTACGTGTTGTTTGTCTTCTTGCCAGTTATTCTCCATCTAACCATCTATCTTTCTAGAAGCTGATTGTTTTGTCATTTTCTATTTGTCATATTATGTAAAGGCTCGGATTTTCAAATCTTATTTTTTCGGAAAAAAGAGAATTTAAAAATGAATTTAAATCGGATTTAAAACTTGTAGAGCGGATTCCGATTTGGATTTAAAAATTTATCAAACGCTTTCCGTCCTTTCACCTCGAGATTTAAAATAATTATCAGATGGAAATATCATTTTCGATTTTTAAAAATCTCATTGATCGATAAGCGAGAGTTGGAGAAACTAACATTCGGAAACTAATTTCGGAATTCGAAATTCACGTATTTGAGATTTATTTTCGGATATTTGTTTACGCATTCCCACACTCAATCCTCACCAACTCCCTCACCTCACCTTACCCTGCAAACCAACCCATCCCGGCATCCCCTACCTATGTCAACCCGTCACCTTCACGTCCTTCACCATTCACCATCATCACCCATCCCTCTCCCCCGTCTTCATTCATCATCATTCATCACTCCTCTCTCTCCTTCATGCTATCTCTCACTCTTCACCATTCCATCACCTCCGTCATAACCACTACTGCAGCCCCGGGTCATCATTTCCATCTCCGTCCCCATCACCACCATACCCTCCCCACCAGGCACCATCGTTGATCACCACCGAGGCACCATCGCATCACTGTTTTCGCCTCGCTCTTCCACTTCCTCATTCAACCTCTTTTTGCCAAGCACCATCAGCAGCCCTTCGACACCCCTCGTAGCCACCATCGGCGCCCGGAGCCGCCCAGAAGCCGCCACCAGGAGCAGCTGAAGCGCAGACGACCATCGCCTCCCCTGTCCGAGCGCTTATAACGTTCCGGTAAGCCGTTCTCCTTCGTTTCCGATCCAAACCACTCTCGAGCCCTATCATCACGCTCACCCATGTCCGAAGCAGATCCGACGAGCTATCGCGAGCCACCGACGATGCTCAGAACTCTGATCGAAGCTCCGACGTCTGCAAAATCACCTCGGTGAGCTTCAACCTTTTCTTTCCTTCCTCGATTCGATTTTGTGCTTTATTCAATGGTTAGATTAGTAGGGAGTGAGTAAGGGCTGAGTGCGGGACGATCGGGAGTGCTCGAGAGCTCCGACGAGCTCGAGAGCGGCAAGGTCGTGTGCGGCGGCGGCCGGGAGTGTGAGAGAGAGAGCTAACGTCGAGAGCGAGCGAGCGTCGAGCAGAAACCGAGGAGCGAGCACAAGAGGCCGAGGGAGGCGGAGCTGGGCGCAGGACGATGCCGGAGACGGAGGCCGGGAGGTGGAGCTTGGCGTCGGCGGGAGCAAAGTCTCGGGCGGAGCTTTGGCGGGGCCGATGGGGAGCTTTTTTTTTTTTTTATTAGGACCGATGGGGAGCTTTTGAAATGAAGAAGATGAATTGTGGGCAGGACTGTGCCGTTTTTCCGAGGGGACCTGTTCTATTAGTTGTGCGAAAAAAAAATGGCTCAAATCTAATGTATTAAAATTGAATTTGTGTAAATCAACAGTGTGCGGGTGAAGCTTGACAATTTCGGAGCTTTAAGATTGCCTGAAAAACACAACACACATCAAATAAATTACAATTCACGCAGAAGATAAATGTTGAAACAAAATCTCTTATTGAATCCCTAACTTGATGAAATTTCGGACTGGAGATGAAATTTAATCTCTTGTTGAATCCCTAATTTCAAACAAAATTGAATCTCTAATAAAACAAAATTGAAATCTGAGAGAATGGAGATAAAATTTCAACCAAATTGAATCACTAATTGAAGATGAAATTTTGGACAAATTTGGGGGAATATATGAGAAACAAAATTGAATGTTAATTCACTAGATAAACAAAGTCACAAACTTGGAAGAATGAAGGTTGTGGATGAATGGAAGAAGACCCCCAAATTTATAATTGGAGCCGCTCTCATATTCCCGTTGGGATTTCTCAACGAAAATCTTTGGAAAATCAACCAAATCGCATGATTTCACGCTTGCCATTGGTGAGGGATTGAGATTTAGGATATTGGGAGTATGAGGGAAGGTGAATCGTTTCCGAATTTACAGACGAATTTTAAGGGGATGAAGTTTGGAGGTCCAATGAGATAGATGTCCGTCTCGTGTGTTGCGTTTTTGTGGCCCTCCTCGTATTCAATTCAATGCCACTACCAGTGAGGAGGTCTTTGGAATTTTTTTTTACATAGGTAGTATAATAAAAAAAATTATGGACTCCCAAAATTTTGGGGGCCCTGTGCTGATGGGCCTTTTGCACAGGTCTAATAACGGGTCTGCTTGTGGGCCTTCTTTCCATTGTTAAATTTTATTTATTATTCAACCGGTTTGGAGTATATATAATTACGGGTTCGGTTCGGTTTGGTACGGTTCGTGTTATCCGTTTATTATTTAACTAATTAACGATAATTAAAATGTATTATAATAGTATTTGAGGATCTAAAAGATAAATTATTATTCTTATGGAGATTTATAAAGGGTTGGTTTCATCGAATACAAATGGGTTGGAATTTTTTCATAAAGGATTTAGAAATACTCTATAAAAATAAAAGTATTGATAAAATGGTGTTTAAAATATCTATAAAATCATTTGGGATTTAAATAAAATATTCGGATCTGTCAATTTAAAAAGGGGAGTTGGGAAAATGAATTTCAAGCTAGGAGATGATGTATTAAATAATTAAAAAAGGGTTTTGTTAACATTTTTAAGAATTGGGATTTCTAACCGTTTGACTCGGATTTTGAAACGGCTTGGGACAAACTTGGGGATATGACTTATTCCATGACTAACTAGCATGATGATATGATCAGTTGACTAACGGCATGATATGTGTGACTAATAGCATGACTTGTGGTGATTTATTATAAGAGGTTAAAATGTTATATAATAATTGTGACGAGTTAGTAGGATATTATCGAACAAATTATGCTTTATGATTATGATGAACTGTTTGGATATATGCGGATATGATGAGTATGAGCATGTAGATTTATGATGAGCCGTGTGGCTTTATGGAACGTGTGATACGATGACATTTACGATATGTTACTTTTTCTATTGATTGGTGTGTGCTTGAGTGCTTGTTACTTAGACATAGACTTATATATATTCTCGTTATTTAATTAGGTGATACTCGGTGATCGTGACTACTGTGTCCTGGATTCTTTTACCGATCTGTTAGCCAGGTAAGTACCTCCGGGGCTTACTCAGTAACCAGTACCTCCTGCCTGATGTGTCATATAGTATGTAGGTGTTTCATATGCATAAGAGCATGCCATGTAGTAACATGCTTAGGAATTTCACTTACGAATGAGCATTCTTATTCTATATGCATTTGAATACAGAACGGTCGTTATCTGTGAGTCCTATAATCCTTGATAGGGTCATAGGACAGCCCAGCTCCATTGGGTTTGTCCTGAGTCATTCGGGTCGTTGGAACACCTTTACTATTATCAGCATTATTATTTTCTTTTCGCAAGATCCACGATATGATTATGAGATTTGAGATGATATCGAATCGAACTGGCAAGTCTCCACCCTACCTGGAAGGGGGGTGGTGGTAGAAGAGGGGTATACCACTTGGTATTCTTTGTTAAGGTCTTACTTAATATTCTGCATATATGAATTAGGAGCATGATAGTGTGGTTAATATTTCAGTATTGCATGAATGCATCCTTTATTCTAGGTATAGGCGTATTATATAGGGCTAGCAAATGGTCCGAAAATTACCATACCAACCATGTACCAACCACAAACCGACTATATTGGTAACCACACTTGTGGTAACAAACATGGTGGTAACCATCGTGGCGGTAATCACGTGAAGGTGGTACGGTAATGGTAATGAAATCTGAATACCATGGTTACCGAGTATGTATATTAATTTTTTTAATTAATGTTTTATTATTATTACCTTTGAGTTTTCAGTTTTTAATTTATATTTTGTGTTTTGATTTTGACCTAAATTGGTCATTTCTACTTTTTTCTGCTAGAAACAATAGGATCATTTTGAATGTTTGAAGAATTTGAACCTGTTCTGTTTGAACTTGCAGGGATATTTTGAATGTTTAAACAATTGAACTTTGTTTGTTTCTTGAAGACTTTAAACTTTGTTGGTTTGAATTTGTTTGTACTTTAGGTTGTGAACTTGATTTATTTGAACTTTTAAAAGATGGTAACCATATTATTTTTTGTAACCATATTTTTTCATTCGATAACTTTGATGACCATCGAAAGGTAGCCAAGGAGTTTCAAAAAAATACAAACAGAATTAAAGTTTGGTAACCATGGTAATGTACCGATGGTAACCACAAATCATGGTTACCACATATGCGGTAACCATGAGTTGTGGTTGGTACGTGATATGAAAATTTGTGTACCACCGGTTTGTGGTTTGTACGTGGTAATCACCATTTTTTTGTGGTAACCGTACCAAGCCAACCCTAGTATTATATGTCCTCAGCGCGATCAAAGGACCCGCGGGCGGACTCTTGGCCTGACTTGGTGGTATAGTTTTAGGTACCCGATCCACTGCTTGATTTTATGTTGTTATGACGGGGTTCATTCGTATGACAGAGAGTGAGTGTTTGAACTCTGACTTCACCAGATTCATGCTTTGATGTGATCCGAGCTCTTCCGACGCATGCTCAATGTTTCAGTCATAAAATGGGCTATATTAGTCCGATGGAGGTCTATGAGTACTTGTTGGAAAGCTAATTCGAAGGACTGCATCTTTTATGAAGACCAAAGTGCCGAAATCATCAAATAACAGGTCCGAAATCAGCAATAGTTCAACAGACCGAAATCTGGACAGTTTTCCAGGGGCATTGAATGATGTCGGAATAGATGAGATGTATCGAAGGGTATTCATTCAAGGGAACTTGATTTTCTACACTTTATGAGGACAACCAACCCTTCATTTTCCACCATGAGGCTGGCCAAATTTCTCCATCAATTTCCGAGAAACTTTTCATCTTTTCCGCCTTTAATTCGTTACTAAATTGTTGTTGTTTTATGCCTATAAAATGGCTAAACCTTTGCCATGAGAAAGAAAATTAGAGTTGAGAATTTTTGGAAAAAGTGTGCGTGTCTTGTTGATTTGGTGAGATGCCATTTTGACACCCCATTCCGGAGTGAGAGGCCGAGGACTGATCCCGTTTGTCTAACTCTTTCCGGTGAGATGCTTGTTAGAGTTGTTCAAACAAAGGCTTGATTGCTCGAGAGTGAGATGTCGACGAGTGAGAAAGCGAGTTTGGTAAATCTATGGGTGAGATGCTCATAGATTTAGCCATCCATATCTTTCAATCACTTTCATCCACATCCCTTTTCAGAGCCGTCACGGTCGCAACCATTGAAGTGCACTACGCAGATCCAACGTACAGGGGCGTATCGTACCTTTTTGGAAAAGCAACGTAGATTTGAGAGTCATCGCGGGATCAACCATCAAGATATTTTACGTAGATCCAACGTATAGGGGCATAATATTTCTTTTTGGAAGGCAACGCAAGATTCGAGGACGGATATTTTTCAAAGGTAGGGAGGATGATGTGATCCGAGCTCTTCCGACGCATGCTCAATGTTTCAGTCATAAAATGGGCTATATTAGTCCGATGGAGGTCTATGAGTACTTGTTGGAAAGCTAATTCGAAGGACTGCATCTTTTATGAAGACCAAAGTGCCGAAATCATCAAATAACAGGTCCGAAATCAGCAATAGTTCAACAGACCGAAATCTGGACAGTTTTCTCGGGGCATTGAATGATGTCGGAATAGATGAGATGTATCGAAGGGTATTCATTCAAGGGAACATGATGATTTTCTACACTTTATGAGGACAACCAACCCTTCATTTTCCACCATGAGGCTGGCCAAATTTCTCCATCAATTTCCGAGAAACTTTTCATCTTTTCCGCCTTTAATTCGTTACTAAATTGTTGTTGTTTTATGCCTATAAAATGGCTAAACCTTTGCCATGAGAAAGAAGATTAGAGTTGAGAATTTTTGGAAAAAGTGTGCGTGTCTTGTTGATTTGGTGAGATGCCATTTTGACACCCCATTCCGGAGTGAGAGGCCGAGGAATGGTTCCGTTTGTTTAACTCTTTCCGGTGAGATGCTTGTTAGAGTTGTTCAAACAAAGGCTTGATTGCTCGGGAGTGAGATGCCGACGAGTGATAGAGCGAATTTGGTAAATATATGGGTGAGATGCTCATAGATTTAGCCATCCATATCTTGTTTTTATTTTCCCATAAATCTAGAAAAATCCAAATAAAAGAGTCGCGTGTGTCAAATTTTATTCTCGTGCTCGGTTGAAGCTTTGTAACTTATTGGATTGATCCTTTGGGTCACGTCATGCTTTTAGGATTCCTTCCTACTTATACTATGTTTTGATTCGGCTCTGCCGTGGCATTGGTTCTATCATTTTCATAAAGTATGTCCTTTGCATGATAAAAGGTTTTCCGCGTTGTATATTAGGACAGGTACAGGGGTTTACCCCGGGGTCTCCAACGGACCTTCCGGATTTGGGTGCGAATCCCACTTTAAACTACAAATCTTCGGTTTCAAACCTTCAACCTGTACTCGGGGCGCAAGATCCCAACAAGAGGTTTCATCCCTCGAAACGTAACTCGGGAATCATAATCCCGGGCCGTTACATATTAGCCCTTTGTAAAATTCTTCTTTCAGTTCCACCAGTTTTCCATTTCCATGATACATTTTCTTTCTTTGCTTATGTCAATATGCTCTCTTGTTTGAGGTATTTGTTGGTTATTTTTTGGACTCAGATGTTCTATATGGTTCTGATCTGCTAAAAATTTTCATAGTAGTTTCATTTGTAAAGCCTTATTCATATCTTCTGTTTTATAAATCCGGACCCCACCATCCTCTTTTCTCGTACATACCTTGTCCCATAATGTCAACATTTTATAGATAATCTATTTATTCTAAAAGAAAGAACGATTCATTTGGTCTAGTTGTTTTTTGAATTTCCTTTGGAAGCAATAAGTTTTTCACTATAAAGTATGGTTTAGTGGTACTTAAACTACGAAGTGCACATCCAAACTAAGTGTTATAAAGAAATAGGTGACATTGATTGTTTATCTCCTAATCTCGCACCATTAGCAGTGGATTCTTCACCTCCAAAACCACATCATGATGATGGAAATTTATGTATTATTTATCCTCGTTTTGTCTATATAAGCCTATGTAAATCTCACATGTGTATACACAACTAAGAAAGTCCATTTCATTTCTTATCAATTTTGTAACAATGTCTTTACTATAATAATATTTTTTTTACTAGTGTGAAGAGTTTTGAACCTAGTTATTTACTTCACTATATTAATGAGAAGAACAATATTTTTGGAAATATATTTTTCATCAAACTATATACTTTTTATTAAGAAACAAGAGTTCAAGGGAGGTCGGGTTCTATTGGACCAACACTTGATAGCGTCTTTGCAGGAAAAGACCTATAAAATTATATTCGATGATAGATTCCTAAAATCAGCCAAATGACCAAATTTTGCAACCCTATCCACCACACAGTTAATCTAGAGGATATATATATAGGGTTCAGGTTCGGGTAAGAACACCTCCTCCCGGTGAGAACGAAAGAAGCATCCTAATTGGCTGAAAAATCGAATTAAAAAAATACAAAAATAAAACATGAAAACCTTGTCACGCGCTTCCTTCTTCTTTAGCCACTTCCTCCGCCATTGGTAGGTTTGCAGTCCTCCGCCCTTGTCATCATCGTCGCGTCTTCATCCTCCGCCCACTCTGCCTCCCTTTCCTCATCCTCATCCACTCCGCCTCCGCCGCCTCTTCATCTTGATTGTGGTGGTCCACCAACTGGTTCCGCCGACGATAGCCAATAACTCTCCGTCCTCGCGGTTGATTGATTCGAGTCTTCAAGGGGTTGATAAGGTCGATGAGACACGATCGAGGCTAGTCAGGGGTTTGAATTGGTGAATCGAACCTCATCAACGCTTCGGGCTCTTCCAGATCTGTAGTAGGTTGCACGACGCTCAATGCATGTGGTGGCGAAGAGGCACTCCGGCGAGATCTCTTCTCCCTCCATCGACACTAAGCATAGTGCGATTCGAAGATAAGCTGATTTTAATTGGTTAGTAGCATATTTTGATCCAGTGTTGTATGCTATTTTGTAGTTTAGATTAAAAACGATTGCATTTATGAGATTTGCTGATTGAATTAGCTATCCATATGTTTTCTTGTGAATGTTGCACTTGCACTATTCTCTTTGAACTTCCATCTTTATCATGTATATTATGCTAACTAATATTTGTGTTTGTGTAGGCAAAACCACCTTTGTGAAAAAACACATGTTACTGGAGAATTCAAGAAGATAAGGATTTGGAAATGATCAACACTCAATTTCTATGGTGTTGTTTTTTATTGCTTTATTTTAACATTTGTGTTGTACAACCGCCATTTGGTTTCGAGGTTCACCCACTTGACTAATTCTTCACAAACTGTGGAAAGATTCGGTTCTTTTTTCATGACACAAGAGACGAAATATCTAATGGTTCATGAAAAAAATACAAGTGGTTCATTTATTTTATTACAACTGATTTATCACATATAATTTGTTCATTGACTAAATATACAGTAGTTCATGAAAGAAATACAAGTGGTTCATTAATTTCATTGCAAATGGTTCAGCATATATAATTGAGAGTGGTCCAGTGACTAAATATATAATAGTTCATGAATTAAGAGGACATATCATATATGAACCAAGCTACTCAATAGGAAGGGAGAAGTGAGAATGATAGCCATTGGATTTGAAATCAATGGCTATCAACAACATGGTGGCAATTTTGAAAGTTTTACAAATGTTGGGGGTAAATCTTTAGGAAGCAAAATAAAACGCTTCTTCATCTTTGGTCTTTTCTTTTTACCTCCGCATCGTCTTTTAGTTTCAGATTCTTAGCGAATCAAATCTCAAACCCCTTTCTTTTACTCCTTAATCTCTTGTTTGATATTGTATTTTTAAAAAATTGTGATATTGAAATTGAATCCCTCTTGTTATTTAGGCCAGCAACCAACTTCAAATTCCGTCCCCATGGCCACGGGTGACCACAATCTTCCCCCTTCGTTTTTATACTTTTATTGAAATCTCAATATTCTATAAATTTTGGGGTTGAATGTCCAATTGAATGAACAAATTGTTAGTTTTAATTTGTGCAATTTAATCACCCTAATTTTGGGACAATTATGGGTAAGGTTTAATTTGAAGAAACTAAAACATCCCATTTGAATAAAGAAATTATAGATCTGAGACAGAATTAGAAAATTTTGGGGTTTTCGCTCTTATGTGAGAGATATTCGAATTCTATTTCCATTTTTACTACTTTTAAAATTTCAAAATCTGCAATTTTCACCTCTCTCAACCTGCTCTATGTCAAACACCCTCCCCCACCAAAAATAATAATTAGATGTTCAATATCCTTTTTTATGACATTAACTACTACTCCAATAATTAGTTGTTCAAATTTTAGTAAACAAATTAAGAGATGCAGGAAAGACTTAAGAGATGCTGGTGGAGTTCTGAAGGACGGGGGATTGAAATTTGAAAAGTAGGAGGCTAATTGTGGAGCGTTGATTTATTCATGTTTAGATCGAACGGTTATTCGCGATTAGAATGCTACTTCGCAGTGGATATGCCCACCATGAATTAAATAGAAGTGATTCATCAATTTTATACTAATTGATTCATCATATATAAATAAAGAGTGGTTTAGGGAGTAAATAGAGATTAGTTCAGTGACCAAATAGAGAGTATAAAGAGTAATTCAGTGACTGAAATACTGAATAGAGAGTGCATGGTTCAGTGACTGAATAGAGAGTGGTTCAGTGACTATATAAAGAGTGGTTCAGTGACTAAATAGAGAGTGGTTCAGTGACTAAATAGAAGTGGTTCATCAATTTTATACTTATTGGTTCAGCACATATAGATAGAAAGGGGTTCATTGACTAAATATATAATGGTTCATGAATTAAATAGAAGTGGTTTATCATTTTGATACTAATTGATTCAGCACATCTAAATAGAGAGTGGTTCGGTGACTAAATATATAGTGGTTCATGAAAGAAATAGAGAGTGGCTCAACACATATATAGAGAGAGCAGTGGTTCAGTGATTCATGAGGTAAATAGAAGTGGTTCATCAATTTTATATTAACTGGTTCATCAATTAGTGACTAAAAAAATATTGGTTCATCAATTAAATAGAAGTGATTCATGAAGTGAAATAGAAGTGGCTCGTCAATTTTATAGTAATTAATTGGTTTAGCACATATATAGAGGGTGGTTCAATGATTAAAAATAGAATGGTTTATCAATTAAATAAAAATGGTACATGATGTAAAATAGAAGTGGTTCGTCAATTTTATAGTAATTGG
This sequence comes from Persicaria tinctoria, assembly GCA_037127255.1. Taxonomy (NCBI): domain Eukaryota; kingdom Viridiplantae; phylum Streptophyta; class Magnoliopsida; order Caryophyllales; family Polygonaceae; genus Persicaria; species Persicaria tinctoria. The sequence continues at coordinate 19,849,233 of JBANSL010000004.1, read as the reverse complement.
TTCAACACATATATAGAGAGTGGTTCGGTGACTAAAAATATGATGGTTCATCAATTAAATAGAAGTGTTCATGAAGTAAAATAGAAGTGGTTCATCAATTTTATAGTGATTAGTTCAGCACATATATATAGAGTGGTTCAGTGACTCATAATATAATGGTTTATCAATTAAATAGAAGTGGCTCGTGAAGTAAAATAGAAGTGGTTCATCAATTTTATTTTAACTGGTCCATCAATTTTATACTAATTGGTTCAGCACATAAATTATATAATAATATTTAATTAAAGCATAATTAAATAAATTATATAGTAATATTTTCATTGTAGTTATGAAAAAAATATAAAATAAAAACGGTAATTGAATTTTTGAAATAATTTAAGTCCATTAATAAAAACGGTAATTGAATATTGGTTCAAGTTAAATATCTTGGTTTGAGTCCCACCACTTCCTAATTTTAATGCTACGTATTATTTCAATGCTATATTTTAATATATATTTTTAGCACTAGTTGAGATTGATCAGGATAGTAAGCGCACGCGCTCGGGGAGAGTGATGTGCACGTGGGGGAGAGTGATTTGCGGGGAACGATGCGGAATGCTAGATGTTTTAAATGGCACGTGCATGAATTTTTTTAATTATTTTAATACTATATGAAGCAATCAAAATGTTTCTTTCGTTCTCACCGGTCGAGGTGTTCTTACCCGAACCCTACCATATATATATTGCATACTGTAATACAATTGATGAAATTACAATAATTTTCATTAGGTAATTAATCAGCAAAAAAGAGTAAACATCAAAGGAAGGAATGGAAAATGACAAGGATGGATTATTGTATAGTCTATTTTACCATATCAAAATTTCGTATAAGTTATAACACAATAGCTTTGATGTATTTCTCTCCCCCGTTGGGTATCAGGAAACAGTAGTCGAAAGATATAAACATTAGAGTTTTTTTGTCAAAAAGGTATTAAAGATTCAAGAACGTGTAGAATTTCACTTAAAATTGACAATTAGGGAAACTTCAAATAGAATAATACAACTCAGAGAGAGAGGGAGAGAGAGAGAGAGAGAGAGAGAGAGAGAGAGAGAGGAGGAGGAGGAAAATGGAAAAGGGGAAGAGAACTCATCAAACAAATTGTCTACTTTTGGAAAAAGTATAAAGATCTTAAAGACAACAAGCGAGGTGATCCAAAAATTTCCCCATCTTACTTGCATCTCATTTATTTTTTCCTCATCTTTTTCAACAATCATAAGATGTCGTTTAAATTTTATCGTGCTTGTTGACACTTTCTGATTTTGATTTTCTTAGATCTCTCTTAGGTTACGGAACATAGGGTGAGATGTTGATACTATGTGTAACTTATGCTATTTCTTAGACGAGCGTCTGACTCTCCAATTTTGAATTTTGTTTCTTAATTTGATGAATAGGTAGATAGTGGTTTATTTCCCAGGACAAATAATGTTTTCTTATTTTTGGGGATTATTCAAAATTCCTTTTTCTTGGTTGAAAATTTGAAGACGTTTCGAGGTTTGCTCTTCTAATTTGGCCTTCATGGTTTCTCTTGCATAATGAAAGTTCAATCCTTATATTTCTATTCCTATTTTTTTAGTTTTGGGGTCAGCTTCAAGCCTTCAAGTAGGAATGTTTCTGCAAATCATAGTCCATGAGATGTATTATGTTTTATTCTCCTTAAAGAACTTACCGAGGAGTTTTCTTTCCTAGGTTGCTGGTCCATTGAAACTTGTCAATTTATTTCTATACATGGCCTTTGTCTGATTGTATCTGGCTGTGTTTGTTTGCATATTTGTGAATTATAGCGTTAACAAGTTATTAGTTGAGTAGATTTGATTCTTTTTTAAATCATTCTCCTTTTCATGTTGTGCTTGATTAGGTGAATAGTGGCATTTTATTGGCATTCAATGAGATTAAATGGATCTTGTTGCTAGAGAGTTAGATTATGGGGTTGAGGACTGCAAAGGAGCTAAAAAGATTCAATATCAAGAAAGTGGAGCTATTCCTGCACTTGCTGAGGATGAACTAATTGGTGAAGATGATGAGTACGAGGATCTTTATAATGATGTAAACGTTGGTGAGGGTATATTTCAATTTAATCAGACAGGGGCTTCAGGCTCTTCTAGTTCTTTTGGTCACAATGGCCTTCAAGTTCAACAATTGAGTGCACTTGAACCAAGGACAAAACAGGATGTACAATGCGACCTTGGACATGCTGGGGTCAAAATGGATATGTATCAGAATGTAGGGACTAGTGTTAATGAGCAAAAGGCAGAAGTGGGATATGTTGATCACCTTAGAGTGTCGTTGATGGGAAATGTGAGCCATGGGCCCCCTTTAGGAAACATGGGGTTTCAAGCTCCAAACCCTACAGATCAAAGTAACGTAAGTAGAGGCACAAATCCTTGCAATGGGGTCTTAAAAACCATTCCCGACCTTTCAAAGACTCAAATAGAAGCAACCATAAATGAAAGTATCAAACACACTAAGGGTAGTGACAATATGTTAAGGCCACTTGTGGATGTGGGAGAATTACATTGGTGGACCACTGATGTGGAACTTGAAGATGCTCTTTCTCAATATGGGAGAGTGAAGGATATTAAGTTCTTTGATGAAAGAGCAAGCGGAAAATCAAAAGGTTATTGTCAAGTTGAATTTTATGAACCTACTGCTGCTGCAGCTTGCAAGGAGAGGATGAATGGATATGTTTTCAATGGACGAGCGTGTGTTGTAGCCTTTGCTTCCCCTCAAACGTTGAATCAAATGGGAGCTGCTTCTACAACTAAAATTCAAACACAACCTTTGTCTCAACCACAGGTAAGAAGATTGACGAACGATGGGGCTGGAAGAGGAGGCGGAATTAATTATCTTGCTGGAGATGGTGGGAGGAATTATGGAAGATGTTCCTGGGGGAGAGGGCAAGGAGGATTCAATAGTGGTCCTGGGATTGGTGGACCTAGGGAAAGAAGACAACTTGCAGCAAAAAAATCCATTCTGAATCCTTCGAGCATTGGAAATGGTGTTTTTGCTAGCAATTATGGACAAGGGTTGCATGCTTTTGGTGGTAGTGGAAATCGAATGATGCATCCTCAAGCTATGATTGGACCTGGATTTGATCCAACATTCATGGGTCGAAGAGCTAATTATGGTAGCTATTCTGATCATGCTTTTCCTAGAATGATGCCTCAATTTCAAACTATCAATACAATGGGGATTTCTGTAGTGGCTCCTCATGTAAACCCTGCCTTCTTTGGTTGTGGAATGGCACCAAATGGGATGGGAATGTTGGGTGCCAATGGAATGGATGAACATCCTGGACTAATGTGGAGTGATCTGAGTATGGGAGGATGGGCTAGGGAAGAACATGCTCAAAGGACTAAGGACTCGAGCTATTGTGGTGATGATGGTGCTTCTGGTTATGGAGTTGGCGAAGCAAACCCTGAAAAAGGAGCTAGGTCAAATTCTACTTCTCATGAAGAGGAGAGGTCATCTCACCGTGATTGGCTAGGAAATTCTGACAGGAGGAACCATGTTAAAAGTGAACATGACTTGGATATATCTGAGAGGTTTAATAGGTCTCATATGAAAAAGGAAGATAAGGATGAGTACCAAGACCATCGAACAAAAGACTGTCAAGTGGGCAATATTGAGGATGATTGGGACAAAGGAACCACTTCATCAAGATCTAGAAGCAGGTCTCGGGTTGTACCTGACGATGATTATAGGTCGCACTCAAGGGATGCAGATTATGGAAAGAGGAAACGCGTCCTAGAGTGACAATTATGGTTGTGTTGTGCTTTTTCATCGAGCTATCATGACTCCTGAAAGTTTTTAATTCTGTTTCTTCATCAGATTCTATCATTAACATACTAAAAGTCTTTGCTCTTGATGGCAAATGTTGTTTTATGGTAAGTACATTTTCATTACATTGAAGAGATATAATTAAACTTCTCACTTTTCCTTACTAGAGAACATATAACAAACGTCTTTAAATATTGAATTTAATGCTCGTATTTTACAGATATCATTTAGCCCACAAAGTCCTATATAATTGGAGATATAAGTATCATCTTAGTCAAATAGATTTGTTCCTTCAAGAATTTTTACTCATTATATTACACTCAACTCCCTCCCGAATTTCATTTTTTAAAGGACATACTTGTGTTTGCGTTGAAATGATTGAAAGTTGAAACTTAAGTACTAGTGATGAACAAGTTGTATTCTCCACATACTAATCATTAATCCCAGTCCATCTGTTTGTTTTAATTTTCTTTTTATTTTTTGATATGCTTCTTTACTATTATTGAAGGAAGTTTGACATGCTCTTAGCATGTAGTGACAAACTTCTTTTTCATGAGTGTTGCAATAACATAATTTCATATGTATAGGTAAAGCCCTTGATTATGTCATTCCTAGATTAGGAAAAGCCTAAAACAACACATGCTTTCAAGATAGTTTCTTTGTCATATTTTTGACATATATTGACTTGGAAATTCTTTGGTCATATTATTCAGGGACCTTGAATCGATTCATGATTGAATCAGCATAATTGACACTCAGAGAACGATGTGGCTTGCATCAACCTTTCCCCATAATTGGCATTAGCATGGGTTTCAGATGATGAGCCTTTGTTGTTTATGGATATTTCATTCTTTCAAAAGCACTGGTTTTAGTAAATAGTGTTGGAATGCAATTTGAACATCCAATTCTTCATCCTTGGAATTCTTAATCTACTTTCTGTTACGTATGTGGCATGAGATTTCTGATGGACCGTTGTCGGTTCTTCCTCCCCGTTGTCCATTCTTTAGCAAGTTTTAGTTTATGTATGTTTATACACTATATTTTAAGTGGTGTACCTTGTCTGTAATTAGCATGTTCTCTTAGGCTCCTTATAAGCTAATCTCACTTTGTAATTGAAGGGTATTTTTTTTTTCTTTTTCCCATAATGTAGTTAGATTTGTCTAAGATGGCAACATCTTTATTGTAGATTCATCTTGCTTCTTGTAGTACTTTGACCCTCCAGATGCATACTTGTTTCTGTCGTGTTCCTAGGCATGTAAGTAGGGTTAAAGTAACTCAAACCCGAGTTGGCTCCTATGCTGAATTTGGATGCCTTAGAAGTTGAAAAGTAAAATCTTTTTCAAATTTTGTTATTGTTCTATAAATTGTTGTGACTCGGGATAGTAGATTGTACGGTATTCCATTGTTGTCTTTTATGTAGTGTAAATATGTGAAAAGATCAATATTTGTACACATTTCCTCTTATTTCAAGATAGAAACTAGTGAAACTTCTGTAAATGTAACTGAGAGAGCAAATAGTTTGTTATGATGATAAAAAAAAAATTGACATTCAAGTTTCAATTTTGAACAGTGACTTGTAGTTTAATGTTTCATCTTTAAATCTTCCTTCTTTTTTGTTTGTTCATTACATCATCCTACTTGCTTACGCGTTTTTTTATATGCTAGAGTGTGTGTTATCCTTTGTCTTTTCTTTCATTGTATGTTGCTTGTCGTTGTGGAGTCTGGTCCATTTGTGATTGACTTGACATTGGTCACTAGGAAAACACCCTCTCGGCCTAGACGGAAAAATGGTGCATACAACTCGACCCTCTAGACCCTGTTCTGAGCGGGATATACTAGAATTGTTGTTTCGTCAATTTCTTCCCATGAATTTCGTCGTAGGCGACTTAGTGGTGCCTCAATTTTGAGGTGGGTGGATTAGGGTTCTAAATTTTGGATAATACAATCCCGATTGGGCGAGGGTTCCAAATTGATAAATCTTCCATGCATTCATAAAGGGAGAATCAAGTTTCCATCTATTTGGATTCATAATGTGCAATGGAATACAACTGCAAGGGCAGTCAAAACAGTGTTGCAAGGGCTTTTTGTCATCTTCTGGAGGGTTATCCGATATTTCCTCTCAAGTATGTGAACATTATTTGCTAACATTGTTCTTGAGAATCTTGCATAACACAATTGAGATATCACATGTTTTTATCTAACAGGGAGAAGCTTAATTCTATGAATCTTCTCATGTACATGGCCCCAGTAGTGGTTGCATACTCGGAGTATTATTCTTGACGCATTGTTAAAATTTAAAAGCAGTTTTCTTTTTACATTCCAACATCTGCAAAATATGCCCTAGTAAAAAGGAGAAACTGAAGATTTCAACCAATATATATACATCAGTTTCATACTTGAAACATTTGATCGGGGAGAGGGATAAAATGCTTCAAAGATATCTAGTCCCAAAGAGTAACTTTGAAAGAGCACTGAGGAGCGTGCATGTATCTAAAATTGACCCTGATTGAGTGCCCTAACTAAATTACTCGTGTGGCAAAAGTCTAGCTCTTGGTAGAAAGGATATCCATTTGTTTCATTGCCCCATTAGATTCTTCTCCGGTTATCTACTCTTGGTTTCTTCGTAGCAGGGCCAGAAAGAACATCTGAAGCACTTGATTCTATCTGAAGCATAAGATGGTCAATAACAACATCGAAAAGATGGCAGCTCAACAGAAGAACATAAACTGTGGCGATTCACCTTATTAAGCTTATCTCTGACCAATCTAACTGTTTGATTCATCGACTGGGATGGGAAATAATCCTGAAATATTTCCGGGCAAAAATCTTCTTTAACACTCAGTTTGTGATAATAACAAGCTATGTGGCAGCGATAATATTGATAATCCATCACAAGACAACAATCTGTGCCAATATTGATGACATTCCTATTAGTCCAAAATATTTTTTCCACTTCCATTAGTTAACAAGATTAAGTAATCTGTGTCCCTGAACAATTATTCTATGAAACGCTGCTCAGCTTCAAGAATAATATCTAGGCAATTTTTTCTGAAACTAATCATTAAATTACTTTTGTAAACAGCTGTAAGCATCATGTTTCTTGGCATTATACATGAACATTTCAGGTTCTTCTATCAATCAGATCAAGTCAACCTATCTGTCACATTAAATATTCTGCCTTGATCCTTTGTTTTCTGGTAAATGCAAAACATAGTAAACCAAGGTTCTGTGCACAAAAGAAACAGCAACTGATATTAAAAAAAAATGCAGGAAAGAGCATCCTTGGGAGATTACCTCATGAGAGGACACCCTAGAGATTGAAGATTGATGCACCCTAGTCATTCGATCATACTCTTTAGGATCCCTAAAAAATGGGCAGTGATTAATCGTTCAAAATAGAATGGAGAAGTGGTGAGAAGTAATGCACTGAGAAATTAAGACAGCATACCGTAAAGAATTACTTGTAGAACCTTGATGTGAAACTTCAGACGCTTTTGACCTTCCAGCTGAGGGGGTACATTGAAATATAAAGTTAACCAAGAGCATGTTGCTTCAACAAATATAGAGGTAACTTCATCTTGCTCTAGAAAAAGCATGCATTAATTACAGCCATGAAAAGGATAGCACTTACTCTTAGATCTTACAAGAACTTCATTTCTCCTGCTTTCCAATTTATCTTTCGTGTCAGACAGACTTTCATAATTGGGAGCATATGAGACCTGGAGCCGATTCCCAAGAAAAACATGCTCATCCAGTTTTCTCTTTGCAAACCTATAAATTGCACATTAAACATTCATGACAGATGCCGAAGCACGTAGGGTGTTCCGTAACATGTTATGTATGTATAAGCAGGCATCTGTATATTCACATTGTAGCCCTTATTATTTATCTTATCATTTACTATGTTATAAGGGCTTATCAGCTACCTTTTCAGACTTAATCTGCATCATTTATATTATAAGCATGTCTTAATCATCATACCCTTTGATGATTTTGCTATTTAAAAGTAAATCAAGGATAAAAATGTTAGGACTATCTGCATTACACATCAATACATCTTCAAGGAAATATGTGCAGAAAGCGGAATGCAAATTATAGAAAAGGATCGGCAACACCACCTAGCATTACTTAGCAGATGAAATTTGATCCAGTAAACATCAGTAAACTCCTCACAGTCTTCAGCATCCATAGGTTTACATCTACAAAGTAAAGCCCCAAAGCAAGTATTATTCAAGAGTGCATTGCAAAACAAATCAAATGCAACAGTAGATTTTCGAGCTTACACAAGCAGGTATAGACCAAATAGGACAAATCCATTCAGGAAAAACAAAAACGACACCATCAAATAACCTTTTTAAATAAAAGGTCAGATGGATAATCAATAAGGATTTTTCATTGAATTTTGCCAGGAGAGGTGGAAGAGCTATGTCAATCAAACTGTGAAGAAATTGGATCAGATAATTTAAAGGACAAGATGGATAGGAACATACTCATAGACTTCTCCATAGGATGCGAACAGGTGCTGCAACTCACCTTGACACCCTAATGCTGGAACGTTTCTGACGATCAAATACCTAACAGATTCACAAGCAATGAACAGAGTGAACATTCCCCAGAACCAAAAAGAAAAGTTAGGTATGGTACCAACTTTGATTCGTCACAGACGGTGTACACCCGTACCGCCGGAGCCTCGTCCTTGTATCTTGGCATTGACAATTGATTGCCTGCAATGGAAATGGACGCAGGAAGTTGGATTTAAGGAGAGATGCGGAAACAAAGACAGCTTGGAATTGGGATTGGAAGCTCCTCGATGGTCGCTTGCCAAGATGCCCCCGGTTGGGTGGTCAGGTCACCGATTGCAGTCGTTTAGGGATTGGACTTCTTCCTCCCCCTTTCTTCTTTTAATTTTGGGTAAATTACAGAAAACCACCCGCCATGGGAAAATTATACTATTTTGTTATAAAAACGCGGTTTGAAACCGCGTTTTACTTATAATTTCATTTTTGAACCCGTGTTTATTTTGTTTTTACATTTCTAACTTTAAAGGGTAAAACACGGCTTTAAGCCGCACTTTACCATGAGCAGCAGGCATTCTCCGGGGGTCACCAAAACCTCGAAGCTGATTATTGAAAAACTATTTATATAAATCTGACCAACAACTCTAAAATCCTTTAAACATTCCTGGTTTGTTAAAAGCAACAAGGTGACAATGGCTTTACGTGGATATTCAACGACAAAGCCTTGCTTTGCTTCATTCCGCTCACATTTCTAGCAAACGAAAATGCAATGCCTCAAGTAATCAACTTGTCCATATCATATATTCATACAAAAGCCCATGAATATATTAATACTAATACATTATCAAGAACAACCGATATTTACTCTAATGAGGTTTTATATCACTGTCATCTTTACTCATGCCATGTTTAGGCCCTTTGAATTGAACAAATGTCATTGGACCTGGAAGCTCTCAACCAACCCCTTATATATTTTCAAGCCTAATCAAAACTTCACAAAATTGATTCTCAAAATTTAACCCTATTTTCACAAAATTTGTTTCAAATCACAAGTCCAAATCAAACTTCCCCCAAATTGATTATCAAATCCACAAATGCTAATCTAAATTGATTCTAATTTCAATCAATTGAACTTGATTCTCAAAATTAAACCCTATTTTTACAAAATTTGTTTCTCACAAATCACGAACCCTAATCGAAATTTACCCAAATTGATTCTTAAATCCACAAATTCTAATCTAAATTGATTCTCACTCAATCAATTGAACTTAAAAACAATCAAATTATAAGGAAGAGGAATAAAACTAACCAAATTCTATATCGAAGGAGTGAAAGAGGAGAGTAACGAAGATTGAAGGTCGGCTGTGCGGGAGACAGGAGTGCGCCACCAGTGCGGCTGGGTTGCGGTGGTGCGCCGGTGCCAGGTTCGGCCGGAGGTGGAGCTGGCAGGCGGCAGCGGCGGCCGGCTCGGGGGCTCGCTAGTCGCTTGCGCTCTGATGTCTGTTCGCTAGTCGCTTGCGCTCGAAGGAGTGAAAGAGGAGAGTAATGAAGATTGAAGGTCAGCTGTGCGGGAGACAGGAGTGCGCCACCAGTGCGGCTGGGTTGCGGTCGTGCGCCGGTGCCAGGGTCGGCCGGAGGTAGCAGCGGCGGCCGGCTCGGGGGCTCGCTAGTCGCTTGCGCACTGTCTGTTCGCGTCTGAAAAAAAAAGAAGGGTTTTGATGTTAAAAATAAAAAAACAGATGCATAAGTGGCTGGTATTTGGAATCGAACCTGAGATTGACAGCCTCCAAAATTAACATATACTCCGTATAAAAGGGAAATTCCATTTGGTATCCCTGAGTTTTGACAATTCCGCTTGGCGCCTTAAGGTTTTATTTTATCCGGATTGTGCCCCCGAGTTTTGTCAAAAGTTCGCCTCATGCCAAAACTCGAGGCTAGAGGCAAGATGTCGGAATGGTTATTGACAAGATAATTTCACCTAAATTACCACAAATCCTTTTCATTTTTTCCGAACACATTGCAAAAAGACCAAAAACTCTCTCTTCCGAATCGAAACCTAAATCTAACGAACGAATTGTTTTGATTGAAAACAGCTTAAAATCGATGAAATGAATCAAAATATCAATTGATCGACGCACGATGTATATCGCTCGCTTTATGTGATAATCGAAAGGCGATTTTTGGTTTTCGTTCGAAAAAACCGTCGAAGGAAGGAGCTCAGTAGATAAGAATGAGGTGCATGAATAACCTCGGCATATTTAGGTGAGGTGAATACGTAACCTCGGTGCATACACACGAGGTTATGAAGGAGTCTCGTCTACGTTTTAGGAGGTATATAATGACCCCTTTGAAGATCTTATCTAAATCCTCATTGACATAAGTCGAGCTGGATCTTTAACCTCGGCTTCTGCTGTTGAGGTTAAGGAGGGAGCTCGGCCTCTGTTGTTGAGGTTAAAGAGGGATCTCGGCTTCTATTGCTGAGGTTAGTGAGGAAGCTCGACTACTTTTGTTGTGGCTATAAAATAGCCTCATTGACACGTATTGCATAAATTGAGACAGACTAAATGACTAAATCAGTTTAGAAAATGTTGTATTCTCCACTTCTGATTACAACTCTAAATGACTAAATAAATTAATATTATAATTTAATCCAAATTAAATAGTAAATTAGTTTTCCTTAAGCAGACATGAAACAAATTAATGCATATTTTAATGTTTTATCTTACAGTAATTGTTTAAAGTGTCCACTTCCCACTTATCCTCAACCTAAGGATTAATGGCGAGTCCGTCGAGCCAAGCGGTTAATAACGAGGGTCATAGGTCTGCCTGATGTTAAACTAGCATATGTCCAATCAAACATGAGCTTTAGAAGTGATGATCTTTAGTAATTTTTTTCCGTATACTTTTAATGCTTATATGGTGATATCGTTGGTACAACTTGTATATGACAGTTGAAAATTGATCACTTTCTTTCACAATGTGAAACTATTTTCTTTCTTTTTATCCACTTTTCCAGTGATGAAGATCTTTTGACAGTTCTGTATTGAGCAGTTCAAAATAATTAAGCACATGGGCGGAACTAGGGTGTTACCCCCGAATATATATATATATATATATATATATATATATATATATATATATATATATATATATATATATATATATATATATATATATATATATATATATATATATATATATAGGTGGGGTCGTGTGTTAACATCTCTTATTGTGTTTTGTGTTAACAAATCTAGGCCTTTGATTGATTAGAAATGGATGGGTGAGATTAATTGAGATTTTTTCTTTTTATTTAAATAAAAAAGAGTAGGTCCCACCACTTTAATAACCAACTTGTTGTAGAGGAAGCGCGTGCATTGATTTTTTTAGGTAACGTTTTTTTTGTGGGGATGAGGAGATTTTGCTTCCACTATGCGTTCGATGAAAATATTCGTTAGCATAATAGTAAATATTCGCTAGGATAATAGTAATTATTCGCTAAATTGATTGTTATTATTCGTCTATAAATATGAGTTATCAATAATAGCAAAATGGTTGGTCAATTTTTCAACTATTCGCTAGGCTGATAGTAATTATTCGCCAAGTTGACAGTTTTGCCTTTTTTCTTTAATTAAAAATTAATGGGACCCACCTCTTTCCTTCCCCAGTTGTTGAAGCGGTGCACTGTTTGAACTATTCGATAAGGTGATATTAAATATTCGCTATCCTATAGTTATTATTCGTGTGTAAAGAGGAGTTATCGTTTAGATATTGGCAAAAGAATTGCTCAATTTTGCAACTATTCGCTGGATTGATAGTAATTATTCGTTAGATTGATAGTAATTATTCACTAGATTGATACTAATTATTCAATTTAGCGAATAATTAGTATGAATTTAGCGAATAATTACTATTTATCTAGCAAATAATTACTATCAACCTAGCGAATAGTTGCAAATAATAGCAAAAGGGTTGATCGATTTTGTAACTATTCACTAGGATTATAGTAATTATTCGCTAAATTAATCTTATTATTCGCTAGTAATTATTAGTTAAGCACAAAATTGACAAACACACAAAATTGATTAATCGCACTACATATACAGATTAAAAACAAAATGCAATATGGAGTTAATCCATATATTAATCCAAAAATTGCAATCCACTAACCAGTAAGTCACTACATGATTAAAAACAAAGGCTTACTCAGATTCATTCAAGGTCATCATCGCCAACATCAATCATCGCAATTGAAGGTCATCGCCATCAGCAAAAAAAAGGAGAAAGATTATTGCGCACACCAGCAAATCGCCACCGAATTGAAGGCCATCGCCGACATCAGTCATCGCCACCGAAGGTCATCGCCATCACCAAACGGGTACTGCGCCATCCCCTCTGCCTTCGCCTACCGCAGCGTTTCATCGTCATCGTCACTGTCACAGGTCGCCACCTAGGGCTCCGGTGTTTCTTCGAGGAATGGTTGCAGCAGTGGCGGTTTCGGGCGATGTGCGATTGTTCCGCAGCGGCTCCTGCTCCGGCGTTTCATCAAGGAAGATGGTTGCAGTGGCGGCGGTTTCCGACGACGTGCGATTGTTCCGCAACGGCGTTTCTCTCGATCTCTGCTTTCTCTGTTCCGCGGATGTCGCCACCTAGGGTTCTGGCTACGACGATGCTTGCCATCGGCTTCCTCAAATTGAGAGTCGAGGAGGGAGGCCGGTGCTAGCCACCATCTCGAATCCGAGCGAGGGAGGCCGTCGGGGTTGCGGCGAGGCGAGGAGGGAGATAGAAGAGACGGTGTTCCCATCGCCATCGCTTCCGCCTTTTGAAGATGATGGATTGTGGTTAGGGTTGAGATTGTGATACACGCGACTTTGTAGAGTTATGGGGTTTATTTTTTTCATTTTTATTTTTAATTAATAAAAATTACAGAAAAAACTCAGCCTTTCACACTACAAAAAAAAATTCTTTTTGCTACACTAGTTAGCAACGGCGTATTTTTGCCATCGCCAATGTGGTGTTTTTGCCATGGGTGAAGCGACGGCACCCAGTTGCAAGTCGCTAGTTTTTTTTTAAAAAAAAAACAAAAGAAAGGAAAGTATAACCCTTACCCACTCGGTCGCTCCTCTTCATTCAATCCTCCACCTCCCTCTGCCGTCAAGAGCGCTAGAAATTAGGGTTTGAGAGACGGTGACCGATCTCAGATCGATTGTTCGTGAGAGCTCGAGGGAGCTTCCATGACTGACAAGTCCCAAACGCAAAAGGCTTCAGCCGAGAGATACCTCGAGTGCGAGCTATACTGGGAGCGATATATATTATAGAGCTCGAGATCCAATCTACGAGCGAAGAACTCGAGGGAGAGTTCTTCCGGCCTCGCTCCTCCTCCCGCTTGATTATTTGGCGCGTCTCGGCCTTTCTTGCAGCCCCATCCGATGTCAGGCCACCATTGTTATACTGTGCATCTCTGCATACTTTCGCCTCAGGTAAGTGCAGGTATGTGGTCTCCCTATTCCCTTCTAGGTTACTAATTTATTGAATTGGTGATAACTTTTGGTAAGCTTGTGTGTATGAGATTTAAAATTGGATGTTCTGCTGAATTTTCTAGGTTAATAGGGCTTCATTAACATAGAAAAAAACCTTCAGATCAAATTTTCCATGTTCTGCGGAATTTTCTATGTTAATGGGACTTGTTGGTAGGCTTGTGTGTATGAGATACCTTCTGATTGAATCGTATTTCATTAAATTTCAAGAAACAAGTTGAGAAAAAAAACACAATGTATATATATGTATCCATTTTTACAGATCAAAAGTTGATTGAATTAACTATTTTGCACGCAGTAGCTTATATTATACCAAGACAAGATTTTCTTATCCACAAAAAAAAAAGATAGGAACTATTAATATGATAATGTCGTAAAGTGCTAATGAGTTTCTTTCATTTATAGATCCATGTGCTAATGAGTTTCTTTCATTTTTAATTTGTGCTATTTGATTCATAATGCACTCACTTGCAGGGAGGCTAGTTGTACCATTAATGAATATCATTTGTATAATCAATAATTATTTGGTAAACTCTCCCTTGAGATGATGAAGTTTCTTGGCACTTGACAGATTTCAATGACCTATTCATTGCATTTGGTCTTATTGGTTAGTTGCACATTTTTCTTTCTTTAATTTCTTCCTCTTATTGCCCTTCTGATCTCTCTATCATAGATTAGAGATTTGGAGAGTTTTTGGATGTGCAGTTAACTAAAACAGTGAAACATATTTTACATGCTGAATTGCAGGTTCATTGCTAGTCTTCAGCTTAAGGGCCTAACATTGAGGCATTGACTTTCAATTATTGACTCATTGTAGGCTCATTGGAGCTGGTATCTGCATCATCCATGGTAAGGCGTAACAATGTCATAATTTATGTCTCCCTTGCTTCTTTTCTCTTTTTTATTTGGTTAATATTTCACTGCTGGAAACTGGTTTTGAAATTCTAGATAATACGGGAGTACGTTTCCTGATTTGCTTAGTGTAGGACTGTAGGTGAAGACAACATTTAGCTTCACTCATCTCTTTTTTAAATCTACCTGAACTTAGGCAAGGTTTGATTGTGGTCTACACAGAATGATCAACGTAAACATCGGGAGTCCTAAATTTTCATAAGAGAAGCTTAACTCATCTCTCTCCACACAGTAAACAAGAAAGTTGGAGGACAAGGCTTCTGGTGATTTCTGATTGGACAAAGCGCTTCGTGTTCAGTAGGGATTCCAGTCGCATTTTAGAGACGACCTCTAAAAAGTAAAAACTACGAGTACAGAATATGTGAGTTGTATTTTTTGGTGACTTTGTGAGTCATGCTTAAGTTATATTCCATTGTAAATGTGATTTGTCTCCTTAACCCTCTATTTTATTCAAAGTATTTATTTCATCCGTTTGAATTTCCTTGCTAATATTCTCATTCCCATAGTTGAACATATGAAAACTTCTTTGTTTCAGGGTCTATTTGCTAGCTGTTACAAGCAGTACAAGTTTATTTGCTTATTCTTAGTTTTCTCAAAGGTAAAATATGTAGAGCTTAGGAAATTTATATGGTTTGATTTATAATTATTTCTAGGCATATTAGTAACATGATTGTATGATTTTCTTCTAGGTTGAGGATTATAATTTATTGACTTGACGGGTGAGCTTCAGAAAAAGATCAAGAACTAGAACATACTGTAAGTATTTGCACATCAAGCCATGAGTTTTAATAATCAACTAGTTATTTCTACTTTGATGTGGTTCTGTGAGCATGCAGAAGTAGCACTAGCTCATATTTTTAACTATTGTGAAACACAAAAACATTTTAATTACCTTTACAACTTTCAGGTAAATGACAGTATTGCTTCAGTTTGTCATTTCTTTCCTGTTCTGTTTTTGCAGATTTTGTCGGTTTAATTTTGGAAGCTGCTCATCACCTTATGAGAAGTATCATCTGAACTTGTAGCATAGATAGAAAAAGGGAATTCCATTATGAATAGTAATGTCACCCAATATATGATCTATTGCAAGGAATTTTCACTTTTAATCAGAATTTTGTGTTTATGAATGTTCATGTGCTAAGGTTTCCCTTTGTGCAAAGGTACATTTTGATGAAGGGATGCCGGCAAGATAAAAGGATGGAGAAAGTACAAAACTTATCGCAAAGGGCAACCGTGGAAGAAGTGCCTCAGATAAGCTTACTACGACGGGCTTGTCAAACTTTGTGAGTTGTGGTGAAGTTATCTCTAGTGTGTGTGCAACTCGCCCTTAGTTTGGTTGTCTTTGAGTAAACAAGGCTTGATTAAGTCAATCTGTAAATAGTTCTTGCTTCTGGTGCAACTTCGCAGATTGTAAATAATATTTTTTTTGTGAATTTTAGCTGATTATTGGTTATAAGAATGCAGTGTATTTTCTTTTTATTTTTTTTAAATATTGAACTTTTTAGCCCGGGTCTAAAGATTCCGGGTTAAAAAGCATGCCTATTTTTTTTTAATTTCCATAATTAATTTACCGATGGCTTTTAGCCGTCGCCAAAGTTCATTTGCCACGGCACTATTGGCCACGGCTGATTTGCTGTCGCTAATCATCTTTGGCGACGGCAAATCGGTTTTTAGCGACGGGGATTTACCGTCGCTAATCATCAACGCCTCAGATTTGTTAACATAAAACATATTTGCTCCCTAGTATGCAAACCTAGATGTAACATATAATTATTTAAGGTATTTTTTAATAATTAAAAAACATATTTACATTGTAAATATCAAATAACATATATATCTATACTTTTTTTAATATAAATGAAATTTTTAAAAAATATTAAAACTTAAAAGAATCATTATTTTAGAATAATAATCATAATATTTATTACAAATATCATTTTGTAAGAAAAAATATGCAAATATATATTATTGGACATGCACAATATATATTTAATTTTTATTTTTTTTTGTATTAATTAAAAGTACTCTAAATAATTTTGGGTTACACCTACGTACAAAGTAACAAGGTTGAATGGGTAACTTGGATGGTAGAGGTCCAGAGGCGTGCTGATTTGGTTATAGGTTCGAAACCCATCCTTTTCTATTTTATTTTCCCATTTACAGCTCTTTTTCCCCCCCGCCCTGTCTTCTTCTGTTCGAATTCACTAAATGCTTTCTCATCAGTTAGATATATCCTTTTTAGATTAACATTACTCATTTATTTAATTTTATCATTTTAAAATTAATATTAGAAATCATAATATATCATATTAATTTGAATAAATAGAAGCAAGAAAAAGGTTAGTTGTATAATGTTTGTGGTGTTAAATATAAATATTAGTATGAAGCACGAACAACTATACATTTGATAACAATTTAGCGGTTAAAGTTCATTATAAATAATCTCAATATATTTATACAAAAATATTTTTCCCTAGCGATAAATCTTTAATAATTATAACATAAAAATATTATTTTATATATAATTTATATAAAAAAATTTAGACCCGTGCGTAGCACATGCAAAACACTAGTGGATAGATGTATTCGTCATGAATGTAACATCAATAGAGGTAATTTAACATTTCAATATTACTTGTCGAACTGACATATATCAATATTTTTTGTTCATGAAACCATCGTGAATGCAACGTGGATGTAATTCCTAGTTGTTTTTCTATTGCTAATACATTAGATTTCCATAGCATAATAACAGTCGCTACCAATGGCTTGTTATTTAGATTAGAACAGGTAATGTAGCTCCAAGTAATTACATTTTTCTTATTTACATATAGGGTATTTTGTGTAACTGCAACCTGTATTAAAAAATGAGTTTAAAGCTACATTGGAAATAATTTACATACAACGGAATGAATTCTTCATGACCAATGTGGAGATTCTACACTTATCCTTGAGTTCTTCGCAGATCATTGCTTAATAGTGTGATTTTGTTATCCATTTTTCTCTCTCTATTTTTGTAATTCTGTTATTTTTTTACTTCATTAATTAATTAGCTTAACATGTCAAATCTAATTTTGAGGATAGGTGGGAAGTGGCCACTTGAAACAATTACTAGAAGATAAAACATTAAAATATGCATTAATCTATTTCATGTCTGATTAAGAACAACTAATTTGCTATTTAGATAAAGTTATGATATTGATTTAGTCACTGAGAGTTACAATCAAACGTGATGAAAACAACATTTTCTAAACTAATTTAGTTATTTAGTCTGTCTCATTCTTAGAAGCATATGAATTTGCATTATAACAAGATCCATCACACATACCTCTGAACAATTTAATAAATTTATGCAATACGTGTCAATGAGGCTATTTTATAACCTCAACAACAGTAGTCGTGCTCCCTCAATAACCTCAACAACAGAAGTCGAGCTCCCTCCTTAACATCAAAAACAGAAGCCGAGGTTATTTATTAAGCTCGACTTAAATGTATGAGAATTTATATAAGATCTTCAAAAGGGGTCCTTATAAACCTCACAAAATGTATACGAGGCTCCATTATAACGTCATTTTTGTTTGTCGAGGTTACGTATTAAGCTCGTCCCATCCTGCCTAGCTTATGCATTAACCTCGTTTCTATCTGCCGAGCTCTTCCATCGACAGTTTTTTCGAACGATGACCCAAAATTGCCATTCGATAATCACGTAAAGCGACCGATATACCCATTCGTGTGTTGATTGATTGATCTTTTGATTAATTTCATCGATTTTAGGTTGTTTTCAATCAAAACAATTCGTTCAACAGATTTAGGTTTCGCTTCGGGAAAAGAGAGTTTTTTCCCTTTTTCAATGTGCTCGGAAAAAATGAAAAGGACCTGTGATAATTTAGGTGAAATTATCTTGTCAATAGTCATTCCGACGTCTTGCCTAAAGCCTTTATGACTCATATTTTCTCTTTTTTTAAATCAATAAAATGGCCCATTATTTTTCCTTATTTCACAAAACCTCTTTTACTTTTAACAATGAACAAAATTACCTATCATTTATCTATATTTAAGATAAAATTTAAAAAACCCCTTTATTTCTAAAATTTAACAAAATCACATATTATTTCCAAAACTTTTATCACAAAATCACGCTTCTTCCAAAAATTTTAAAACAAAATCACTACGGTTTTTAAAATTATACAAAAGACATATTAGTTTCCATACATTGAAAAAAATAAAATAAATACACTCGTTATTTTCCAAAATAATATTTAACACCTATTGTTTTCCAAAATAATATTTAGCCTATAATTCACTAAATTTTAACAATTGTAAATGTGGTTTATCATATGGTGGCTCATTATTTTGGGAGTATATTTTTTTTCGGTTCAATCTGTAAACCCGGAATTATTATTTTTTTCAATTTAATATTTAGCCACAATAGTTCATTGTATAAGAAAGAAATACATTATAATTATCATTTTCTTTGAAAATCAGGTCTTTGGGTTTCACGTGACCCAAAAATGTCGGATCGGATCGAGTTGACCCAGCATGAACCATCCTAATTGATCAATCTAACCCATTACTCGATTAGAATTTTATTGAAAAAGTAATGTAAAAAAAAGGGTGGATTGATGAATAAGAGGGTGGATTTTTTTACCCAATACTCAATTAGAATAAAGGAGATTTTTTATATATCAAAAGTATGGTTTTATGATTTTTTTCCTTTTTGTAATTTATAGGTCAATTTTTTTTTCAAAAAATATGAGGGTGGGTTGATGCAATTTTTTTTATATAAATAATGGGTGGTATATTATGTATGTACAATGTTTGACAAATAATGAGATTTGTTTTTGCAAAATATTAAAAATAATGAATCTTTTGTGTAATGTTAAAAATAAAGGTTGATTTTCTTCTAAAAAACTTTGTAACAATGGGTGAGTTTTTGCTAAAATTTTGGAAATTATGTGTGATTTTATTGAAAAAAATATATAAGGTGTATTTTTTTTTCACTTTTATGTTGAATTTAGTTAAATAATAGGTAGTTTTATTCATTGTTAAAAATAAAGGGGGTCTTGTGAAATAAGGAAAAATAATGGGCCATTTTATTGATATAAAAAAGTGAAAATATGAGTTTTGGGCAAGAGGCGGACTTTTGACAAAACTCAGGGGCATCATCCAGGCAAAATAAATAGGGCACCAAGCGGAATTGTCAAAACCTCAAGGGTACCAAACATAATTTCCCTATATAAAAATATTCAATTAACCTTTCTTAGAATAGGGTGGGGGGTGGGGGGGGGGGGGGGGAGCTCCCGAGGTCTCCGTAGATCCGCGACTATGACCAAGGAGGCGATAGAAGACCAAATCTTCTTCGAAAAAGATGGTGGCAGCAGTGGGCGGAGGAGGCGACATTCAAGTCCGGAGGTGAAAATGGTGGCGGTAGTGGGCAAGCGAGGATCAGAGGCAACGGAGATGGTGGCGGTGTAGATGACTAGATGGTGTAGGTGATGATGACGGCAACGAAGGACCAATCCTTCTTTAGAGAAGGTGGTGGCGGTAGTGGGCGGAGGAAGCGACATTCAACTCTGGTGACAGTGGTGGGCAGAGTAGTCGCATGCGTAGGAGGTACCCAAAGGCCAAGGTCTCGCACGCTGCTTTAAGTCGTGTTTTACAAAAAAAAATTCTTTTTTAAATAAAAAATAAAATAAAACCCTAAAATATGAATAAAACACGGTTTGAAACCACGTTTTCATAGGAAAAATATAATTTCCCCCAACGCCTTGTTCAAATTTGTGATTTACACAAGAAACGCGGTTGACAAACCTACAAAAAATGAATATTTGAACTTGTAAATATATTGTGTTGAATATTTTGAAAAAGAAATTTCAAAAAGCCACCCTTAAAGGTAACCCCTCCCCTAAATAATTTTTTTTAATTTTATCAGTTTGCACACCGAATTAACAAATACATCCTACTTTGCCTCTGAGTGTGGCTCAATGGTAAAGAATAATGGAGTTAATATGAGGTCTCGGTTTCGATCCCTGCCTCCGTCCTTTCTCTTGGGCGAAAAAAACCAAGGGGCCGATTTACTTGGTATATATGCCTCTTATCGGTTGGGTCACGTGGACGGGATTTACCACCAAAAGTTTGTTATCCTTGTTATTAAAAAAATACCTCATACTTTAAAAAAATATACAAGTGAACTTGAATGTATTTAGTTACCAAGGAAAATATTGAGAACAACTTTTTTATTCTCTCCGTTTGAGTAAAACATACTCCATCTGTCTTAAAACATAGGTCGTTTGACTTTTTGGCACTTTTTTTAAGGAGCTAAATTTTTTATATCTTATATAGTTTTTAGCTCCTTACAAAACATGCTAAAAAAGTTAAACGGCCTATATTTTGAGCATAAAGTCTATTGGCCTGATAAAAAATATCTATTGACAAGATAATTGTGAGTAAATTGTGCACAACAAGTCCTTTTCATATTTATAAGTATTTACTAATTGGACCGAGATGTGAGAAATCCTAAAAAACCTCTTCTTCAACCCAAATGGTACCCGAAAACAATAACTGCTTAACCTTTCATTCAATCATTTCATATTACAATTAAACTCCAATACTACTATCTAGCCAGACAAAACAAAATATCGATCTTTGATTAAAAAAAAATAGATACCAAAAAAATCGAGGAAGTAAATGGAAATCGGACAACTACACCACCAATTCCGTCAGTGCAAACTAATAAATCAAATCTACCCCATCAATAAGCACAACCTAACTCATCCTTTATTACTATGTAGTCAATTTAAACCTGAATATCAGATCAAATTATCTTTGTCACACTAATCCATTCTATCGGTAAAAACATCAAGCAATTAAGAGAAACTTAATTAATTAGTCCATGCACATCTATGAATCTCTATGTTCTTCTCTTAACTCACTTTTTCGATTTTCCATGTCATACCAGCATAAGAACACCCTTTTACTTTTCAAAAATTCCTACATTCCACTTTGATTCCAAGCCCTTCACCCCCTTTTCAATCACTTCGTTTTGATGATGATTGGTGTGTTTGGATTCCAATCGTATTATGATTATAATGCAAAATTTAAAGGTGGTGTTTGTTTCGCACGGTTTTCAATGTATTTAAGTTAAGATGAGTTCAAAATAAAATACATTGTAATGTGTGCATACCAAACAACATAAAAATGCATTATGTTTATAACTGCATTATAAACATCATGCAATGGAATCCAAACACACCCGATTATGATGATGATGTTGTTGTTGTTGTTGAAATAATACTCCCTCCGTTAATTAAAACTTGATGTTTTACTATTCACGCACGCATTTTTAGGTGTTAAAAACTATATAAAATATTGACTTTTTTAATAATTTTTTTAAATAATATCATACTTAGTACTATTAGGTATGAGTTTATAAAAACAAATGTAACAAAAACTTAATATTTTATATAGTTTTTATCGTTCTAAAAAAGCGTGCATGAATAGTAAACGACAAGTTTTAATTAACAGAGGGAGTATTTCGCAAACAATTATGTAAATAATAAGAATAACAATCCACATTAAAAAAAACACAACTAGATAAACAAATTGTAATAATTCAAGTACAAGATTAAAACGGGCACACAACAAAGTACAAAATGCAACTTCAAAGGGAAACACAAAAGTTAATGATAGAGTCAAGCGCCATTTCAAGAAGGCCCAACTTTTTTCCATATATGCTCAATTAAGTCGGACTTCAAATTATGATGCGAACCTAAATTTCGCAAAGCATCCCTATTAGTTAAGAAGACGTTCATATCGATTGGTATTCTTTTAGTGGGTGGCTTTGGCTCATGTAAATGGTCAAATTAAAAAGTGGCGAATATGTAGATGGTGGGTTTCACGTTTGTCTTCCACAATCATATTATGCAATATGATACATGTCGTCATTATTTTTCCAAGCAAATTCAAGTCTCAAATAAGAGATGGTCGACGAATAATAGCAAAACATTGTTGTAGAACACCAAATGCACACACACTCTACATCCTTACGAGTTGACTCTTGAACTTGAGAATACAACGTGTCATTCGCACCAAAGGGATGTCGAATCGATGGGATGAACGCTCGCCATGTTGGGTAAATTCCATCCTCTAGGTAGTACGTCATGTCATACTCATGCCCATTGTTAACAAAATTTGCCTTTGAGGCTCTTCCATGCAAGATTTCATCAAATACATGAGATCTATCACGAACATTTATATCATTGCACGTACCTGGAGTCCCAAAAAATGCATGTCAAATCCAAAGGTTATATGATGCAACTACTTCTAGCACGACGGTTGGTGGCCTATCCTAACGGGTGTATTGACTCTTCTAGACGATTGGACAATTCTTCCAAGTCCAATACGTATAATCGATAGATCCAATCATTTCAGGCCAACCGCGTTGCTTCCCCAACATGGAGTAGGCGTTGCATGTCCGCTGAGTTGGGATTTCGAAGGTACTCATCTCCAATGATCCCATAAACAAAGCTAGACAAGCACATTCGTATTGTTATAGCACCAATATGGACATAGTCATCCACCATGCCAGTCGCAACTCTGTATGCACTCATACATATGGATGCAGTGCATTTTTTCAACGGAGATAGCCCTAGCTCTCCTTTTGCATCCTAACGTTGTTGAAAGTACATATATGCACTAGGTAGTGCATTGATAGCATGCAGTAATACGTGTCGTCTCTCATCCGAAATCGTTGCCTGAACATCCCTTCTGGATAAGTCGGTGTGTCAGAGAAGTAATCCTAGTATAGTCGGGCATGTCCTCCTTCATGAGATATTAAACAACAGAACCTTGAGGGACGCCAACAATAAAGCGATAAGATTTCATGAAAATAACGAAGACAATCAAAGCATTTGGTTATTTAAACCAAATAGAACAGAAAATTACAGTAAATAAGAAACGCACAAATTTAAAACTTAATCAAGCTCATGAATAAATTCTGGAGAGGCAAGTTGGCTACCCTACTCAACCGGACATAAATTCCTTAACCAACGCATCTTTCAGCCACTCCTCTTGGGGTGAAAGTGAATCAGCACGCTTCAATAAGTCCTGAAGCATGTCGTACTTTCTTTTCCTTTCCATCAAAAGTTCTTTGTCTTTTTTATCCCGCCTTTCACACTTCTCTTGTGTCTCTTTTCCGCCACTTCTCTCCTAGATCGTTGAGATTCTCTCAAGATCTTTAGTTGTTCTTCCTTTATTTCCTTCATCTTCAACTCAGTCTCTCTTATTGTAATGATAGTACCAAGAATTTGGTTACTTGATTAGTTGATTGGTAGCTATCCTCCTTCGGTTCGTCACATGAACCAACGACCTTCTTCCCAGTCTTCTTGGTTGCCTTCATGCCCGGTGGACGAGTAAATGAACCATCACTCCCAATCACACTGACAGGAGTGGGGGGTTGGATCCTGAAGTGTATGATCTGGGTGCATCCAACTTTGTCCTCTTAGAGCTTCCTTCCGAGGTCTATTGAACTGAGATTTGCCGCTTTTGCTTTTGGCGAAGAACACGCCATGCATGTTCATTCTTGAATGAACCATGCTTCTCATGGTCCTTGGTGTATAGAATACGAGCGTTGTTCGTCATAGCTCTCGGCCTTGTTGCTTGACTGAAATTATCTGCAAATTTGCTAACATAAGTAATTACTCATTGAAAGCACGCCCTACATTTTTTGCATCATTTGGAGCCATCCTCTCGCTCCTGCTATTGTAATATGTTGCTATTATTGCCCAGAACTTATCGAGCGATTGGTTGTTTCCTTGAACAGCGTCCTTACTAGTGTTCAACCATGCACTCCAAAGCAACTCATCTTCCTATTCGGACCACTTCCTTCGTGCAACACGTTCTAGTGATGGCTCCTCGTTGACTTCTTCTTCTTGCACATCATCTTGTGTACTGTATGTTGGGAAGCTCTATTGTGTACCATGTATTATAGGAGATTGTGTATCAATGGGTGGATAGCTATGAGGGTGTTCATTCGAGGAGGGATAGTTTTCGTCTAAATGACTTTGAATTGGATTATATTGAGAGTATTGAGACAACATATCAAAGAAGATTTGAGGAAAGTTTAGTGGATTCTTGATTCGGATCCATTTCGGCTTGAAAAGTGGGACTTAGGCTTGATTAAGGAGAGAAGTCTATGGATGGAATGAATATGGGTATGATAGTGAGGTGCAACGATTTATAGAAAAAAGTTGTCATTAACTATTACTAAATTTATCTTATATATAATCATCATTAATTATAGAAACTTAATTGTGTTATTTTTTTTAACTCAAATATATGTAAAATGGATCTTTTATGGGTAGATAAAATTAAGGGATAATTACCACAGTCGGGGTGAATCACTGGTGGGGGACTGGGGAGCAAGGAGGGATGTCAGGAGGTCTCGGGTTCGATCCCTACCTCAGCCCCTTTCCTTGGATTAAAATCCAATGTTTGCCTTGCTCCTTTTAAGTGGGTCGAGCTGGTCGGCGCAAGCCGGTTTACCTGGTGCGTGACTCTTGCCGGTTGGGTCACGTGCCCAGGGTTTGCCACCAAAAGTGGGTTCCTCGTCATCAAAAAAAAATTAAAGGATAATTAGGTTAATATCCCCTTTTCAATTTTTTTAGGGGTAATTATACCAATGAAAGTTGTTTTTGGTAATTGTACCTTTTTGGTTTTTGATGACTGATTTGCCCCTAGAGATAACTTCCTTAAATCACGCATAACTGGCTCCTTTCCAAATTGATTACAATTAGGGCTAATCGTTCAATACATTCTTCTCAACAATCAATTTATTTTGATGCTTCAAGATTGAAGGCTTGTGGTAATGTTTTTAATTATGTTATAATTCTTGTCCTATAGTTCATAGTTATTTGAGATTATTACTAGAATGATATCAGTAATATTATATACCGGGTGAAATTTAATTGGACAATTAATCGATTAGCCATAATCAATAAAAGTCCTAGTACGTATATAGCCGTAATCGATAGAAGTCCTATTATTGAAATCTTGCCGCCATTGATTACAAGTAGTTATAAATCTTGTCGGCCGCCATTGATTAGAATTCTCCTCCCCACTCTTATTTTGTGTATTTAGAACCTATTATTGAAATCTATGATATGTATTTATTGTAACCTATAAAAACCCTAACAATGAGGTTAGTTACGATACAAACTAGATACAATTAATTAATTCAAGAATCGAGTTGCCTACAAGATACAACAAATTACAACAAATTAGTTACAATAATGGGACAATATTGATTACAATTACAGGTACAATTACTCGGTTACAATCTATCGTGTGTATTTAGGTTACAATTACTTAGTTACAGTCTATCGTGTATATTTATTGTAACTTATTAAAACCTTAATAATAAGGTTAGTTAAGTTGGAAATTAGGTACAAGTAATTAATGACAAGAATCAACCCACATAGAACGAATTAGTTATAATATTGTGACAATAATGATTACAAGTACGGTTACAATTAGATACAATTACAAGTATGATTACAATTAGTTATAATATATGTTACAATTATTGTAGTTACATGAAGGGTGCTTTTGTAACGTAGATGAATATTAGTGGACTATAAGAATTATGTGCTTTGTAATAATAATTTAATTGTAGATATAATAATTTCTTGTAATCGTTTTTTATTTGTAAGGATGGATGCAATTGTTCTCATGGTGTACTACGATGGTACTTGGGAGTTAGATAATGGTAGATGGAAATTCAATGGAGTTAAAGAATATATCGAACAAATGTAGGTTACAATAAAAGTTGAAACCTTACTATTTGATTTACATATATGTGAAACTGTATCGTGTGTACAATAAATTACAATAGTGATAAAACATAGATTACAATAGGTTACAATATATAGTTACCGATTTTCATAACTTCAGGTTACAAGAAAGGTATGTTACAATAGGTTATAACAAAGGTATGTTACAATAAAAGTTGAAACCTTACAAAAAAAATAAATTGAAACCGTACTTTTTTTTTGGTGAGCAAATTGAAACCGTATTGTGTGTACTAGTGTTGGGTTCAAATCAAAACAAAATTGAAACCGTAAACTGTTCATCCATGTCACACAATATATATAAATACAAGGAGTATAAAATTGAACAACGCCGATCAACGATAGGATGGATCGATGAAAGAAACAGACAACATCTCACATTCTTAAATTTAAAGACTATGATTAATACTCCACTCAAATTTAAAGGCAAATTAACAATATATTTAAATACGGGCAAATTAATGCCTTAGAAACGTATCAATGCAAGATTGAAAGACAAATTAAAGATTATATTCTTTAATCTAAAACCAAAATATAGGATAGTACAAGAATTTCCTTCAAAAGCAATTCACAAGATTACCAATTGAACAATGGATGAAAGCGTAAAACTGATGGGAGAAGCAGCGTCTCATTTGTCAAACCCTAAACAAATCTTATCTATTTCTAAACAATATTATCTATATCTATTTATTCTTTTAATTCTAAAAAGAAAATATATTACTTTAAGGGAATTTAGGTAAAAACCACCCTAAAAAGGTATAGATAGTAAAAAGAAAAACTAAAGGCTATAATTACCCAAAAAAAAAAGAAGTGAAAAAGGTATACTCCCTCAAATATTCACTAAAATTAAGTTATATTCAAATATAATTTTTATAATTATTTTTAATGATGTTTATTTAATAAATAATACTATTTTTAAATTTTCTAATACTGTATGGATATATTTGGAATGAACAACATTTGGATATTTCTACCACTTTGTAGTTTTGTACTTGGACAAAGCGTCGCGTGGGTAGCTTGAAGTGTTTGCCGAGGCACACTACAAAGCTTTTCAATTTGCCGCTTATACAAGCAACAAATACCTTCGACTCAACAACGCTTCTATATATATATATATTTTTTGTCTTTTGTCCATCCGAATAGGAAAACATGTCATGCCACTCTGGTGTAAATGCCCTTAGTATTTAAGGGCAACAAAGGGCTGCTCACGGACAATAGATTCAGCTACAAGGGAGGATTGAAGACACAATAACACGGCAAACGGAGCATGTGGAATTGGTTGGGTTTTTTTCGGTTCGATTTGTAAATATTTTCGAAACTAAATTAGGACTTGTGGACAATTTGTTAAGAGTCATCTTGTCAATAGACCAATAGACTCCCCATATTTTGAGACGGATGTAGTATCGTTTTAGAAATTTGCACATTTTTTTAAAAAAAATACAAATAAAAATACACTATACCTCTAATTATTACTATATCTTTTCACTTTATTGAAAACTACAACTAACATCTCTCTAATTATTATATAAGACAATTTTGGAAAGTGGATAAAAAAATAACTAAAATAAAATATTTTTCTTAACAAGATTTTATCCCTAAAGCATGTTTTTCTTAATGGATGGAGTATATTACATTATGTCAAGAAAGCCCGACCCTTAGGTGTGTTTTGGGTTCGAGTTTCCCTAGTTTAGGGATCGGTTTTCTTTGATTAAATCTTGTCGACTCTTACTATCTGGACTAATTAGATAAGTTAGATTGAAAACTCCTATTTTATTTCAAAACAACTAGCCAACTTTAGTCAAACATTTCTATTGCTTGTGCAACAACTCTATCCTTGATTACGCCATGCATTAGCTCATCAACGAAACAACTTCAACTCACAACCAATTTGATAAACATAACCATCAAATCCCTAACTAGTGACTAACTCCTCGAACCTAACCAAATTGGCTTGTCTAGACATCCGAGCGATAATCGCCTTAGCTCTCTATACAACTCCACCGAAGTATTCCTGCGATCCTACCTTCATATCAGACATCCACCAACCAATGTCCCAACATGAGGTCACAAACCATGTCAATTCATTTACCCAATGCGGTTCAGTTTCTGTCTTGCCGTCCAAGTGTATTGATGGAAAGTTATATTATCTGAAAGTACATCGAAAATTCACTGATGGCTTACAAAGTTCTTCCTGGTTTCATTTTGTACGGATGTTTTTGCATTCTAACCCACCTTTACCTCTATAACAAAATAGGACGACTATTCCTCTGAAATATTATGATCCCTGGATGAACTGTACAACTATAAAAGATATCAATATATACATTCGCTATTCATCACTATTACAGTAGTATATATGACACCATGAACAGACGCAAAATGGATGCATCCATATGTGACTAATCAAGTTTGTGTAGCACTTTGTTAACCTGAAATAATTACTCAAGGGGCCTTACATGATTCTGGAGCCAAAGTAAATACATAAGTGAACCCAGAAAACTCCCATCTGAGAGTCCAGAGGAACCAAATGTCTGACAATTAAGCGCAAAGAGAAGTCCCTTCACAGACAGGAGCAAACTATCAGAGAAGCGGAGCATGAAGAAGCATTTGGGGATTTCCTATCCTGAGATGAAAGAGCATCACAATGTACATTCACCAGATGTCGCAATCAATAGCTGAATAAACACGTACAAGTCTCTAAGAGAGGAGGTCCATATAGAAGCCAAAAAGAGATGAGCAAAGACCATGAAACATCAACCACATACCTCACACTTGCAAAGATAGATAAATGATTAGCGCCAATACTGGGCCCATCTGTGGATCGTCTCAACCATTTGAGGGAACAGTGCACTCACACTGTCATTGATTAGATCTTGGAAGAAATGAATGCTGGCCTCGTCATCTAGGTCAAGCCGGAATTTTTCTTGCAGCTACATATGTCAGCAGTAAGAACCTTTTTTTTTAGTCGTGTGCTTAGGGCCTTAGGCCAAGGAGGAGATGAGATGTTACCTTTAAGATACCCTTTTCAGGATCTGAAGCAATATCAGGAATATTGGAACCCGCCATAAGATGGAAAAGATTCAAGATTAGGTTGCTAGACTTGCGTAGTATATTATAAGCTTCACAGCAGTATGATTTGAATCTTGTGTAGTATGGGCTGCAGTTAGAACTTTGGAGTTAGATACAACATTTAATATTCCAATATGAAGATCAAAACGCCATGTTTCTAAAGATTGATGCAAGACACTATAGTATATGTAGACCCATAACTCCCAAAAACATGAAAACCACCCGAGTGTAAGATATGACCCAACTGCAGCCAGCGGAAAATATGACGTCAGAATTGAAAACATTAAAGAACGGGACATACCTTTCTGCACCACCCATAGCCTCAACCATTTCTTTACAGAGCTTCATGGGTGGTGGAAATGGCTTTGGATCTCGGCCCAAGATGAAACCAAAATCAACGTGAAAAAGTTGTCCATCATCTCTGAGGAGTAGGTTGTCTAGATGCCTAGAAATACAATACGAGTAAAAACAGGTTCTTACTGCTGACCTTGAATAATCCTTGAATAATCCATGCAAAAGGGGACACAACATCTAAATGCAGGAAGCACGTACCTGTCTCCAACACCCAGAATATATGTAATGACAGAGTAGCCAGCACAGCTTTTGATAAATGTTTCAAGACAAGTAGCAGTAATTCCAAATGGCCCATCCTCATCCGGGTGAAACTTCTGAAGAAAACCAATTATACTCCGATATTCTGACAATATCTGGATATTGAAGAAATAATTGGATATGAGTTAAATGGTACTTGACTAAATATCAATGTATCATTTGATGCACATAGTAGAATGAAAGAGAACCGGCGACAATACCACAACTTCCACAAGTAAAACAAGCTAAGGTTTGTGCAAAGAAAGATTAAGGGGATTTTGTTTTGGAGCAATACTATTATTCTGGACAGGGAACTCGCTCTCGCATATACATAAACAAAAAAAGTTCTCCCCAAAAGAGAGAAAAAGCAAATGAAGATGGAGGCATAAATTCTGTTGATAATGTACCTGGGCTAAGGAACGTGATGGAATAAATTCAACCATGCCTTCATCTTGCCCAGTTGCTAAGACTCGGTAAGGAGTTAAATGTAGATCAAGGTTCTCCAATTTAAGCAACCGGTCCATGAGTGATACCATTTGAATAACCTACAAGAACTCTCATTAGGGTTTAAGCATAGCAAGTCATTCTAATAAGGTAATCAAAGATCTTGGGTTCTTAGAAATGAGAGGTGCTCAAAACCCACCAATTGGTCTTGCCGAAGATCGTCTCCCTTTTTAAATATTATCTTGCAACTTTCACCATTTGCAGTTCGGAAAGTCAGGCGCAAAGGATGTAGTGCGCTTTTAAATAATCCACATTCAGATGGGATAATCCCAGAAATAAGAACTCCAGGTGTCAATGGAGATCGTATAGGCTGGTAGAAATATCAGCAGTGATACACTATAAAAGTAAGATCTAAAAAATGGTCTTTGGACCATATTGAATGAGAAAATTTTCCCTTTAAAAAGAAAATGATACAAAAAATACCTCATCAAAATAGGTAAGCTCACTCAGAAGACCAGAAAGGAGTTGTCTAAGCTTCTGCATCTTCTTTTGTGTTCCACCACGTACATTACGAACGTCTCTCATTATGGAGCATAGCTGTGCAGTCAGTTCTGTTTGACGCACTAAACTCTGCCATAACTTAAACCCATCGTCTCCTCCATTCTCATTTGCCGACAACTGATTCAGATAGAAGGTTTAAAATTTATAACAGCTCATCATGAGCAAATAAGTACTAAAGCTCATATGGCTTCATTTTTAACTTTGAACAACTGACTACCAATAGTTTTATATTTAGATTATACTATAATTTCCTTCTTCAGATATAGTACTAAATGCAATTGTAAGCATAATTGCATGCATGTAATTATTACTCTAATTCTAGGTTATGCTATAAGCCTTAGAGCATCTTTAATGGTGGTACTTGAAGTACCATAGCCCTATTTTTAAATAAAAAATAAAAATAAATGTAAGAGTTGGGGTGTGAATCAAGACAATCATAACATGTGTGTACCATGTAGATGATACTCACCCTTACACAATATCATAAGCTTTATCCAATGAACAATAACATGTGGGGACTACTTTTTTTTTCTACCCTACAAAGATTTTAAAATAAAATGAAATATATACTTTTGTGAGTATCATGGTTGTGCATTCAAGTATCTTAAAATGATGTGACAAGAAAAATGTAAGATATGATATTTGAATTGGATACCATGGATAAAGATGCTCGTAGTGGTTTTAGAGCTGTTTACTTTTCCCAGTCCACTGATACCTTGTAGCTTCTCTCATAAGCCTTCTAGTTAGTCTCTGTCTACATATTCGGTAACCTTTCTCATGAATAATACTCCCTCCGTTCATAAATGTAAGATCACTTCACTTTTGCACGTATTTTAAGAAACAAAAAACTATACTATAAAATATTAATTTTTTTCACAATATAGTATGTATTATTAATAAATATTATATTACGGAAAAAACTTTTTCAAAAAAATTAATATTTTATATAGTTTTTCACTCATTAAAATACGTGCAAAAAGTCAATAATCTTATATTTGTGAACGGATAGAGTAGATCTGATCTCTCTCTCCTCAAACTCTCATTTTCTAACATGGTATCAGAGCATAGGGATTTTCCTAAGCTTTTCTTTTTAGACTTCAACCTTCTTTGTTGAAACCTCTCTCAGATCTCCAAATCTGGTTTGGTTCTTCTATCAGATCTGTATACTCATCATCTTTTACAGTCTTCATTGCTGAAATTTATTTTTCATATTCCAGCCTTCAGTGCTTAAGAGTCTTATACCATTTCTTCGACCTTTATTTCTAAAGCTTCTTGTTTGTTTTTCATCCATTGGACTTCTGCTAATCTTCCCCCAATGACAACCACCGTATTTGAAACTTCTTTATATGTCAACTTTGATGCCAATACTGGGGGCATAAGTGTTGCTAATTTGAAAAAATTCAAGGATTTATAGAGTTCATGTGGAGGACATCTCCCAAGCCTAAACACATGTGAGAAATTTAGAGCATTGTTCAACTGGCTTAAGAAACCACCAGGTGATACTTCTTCTAGTCCATGGACTCTTTCCCTTTCAAGTAAATCCTCTTTCTTATTGCTTGAGAGCTTCTAAATGTTCCCAACCTATTCAACGGATCTTAGATTCAAAAGCTACTAAACACATGATCAATTGCTCACAAAATTATCATATTTTCCGGCCGTCTCCCAAGCCTAAACACATGTCGATGGTTAATAATGCAATGGCTCAACCTTCTAGAAAACCTCGGCCTAAAAAATGTTCTCCTTGTTTCTATTCTTTAAGTCAACCTGATTTCCATAAAAAAAAAACCTTTGCAAAGATCTTCATTGCTATGTACTATTCACTGAATGTGATTTTGTTTTGTATAGGACCTGGGCTCGGGGAAGAAGATTGGTAATGCTAAGGATTAGAATGGTCTCTACTACCTTGAATTTTCTAAGGAAAGCACCAACCATCTCATTTGACATGTCTTAAACCACCAATACCAAAGATTCCAACCATCTCTTTTGACATGTCTTAAACCACCAATACCAAAGATTCCATTTGGTTGATGTATTACCGGCTAGCCCATCCCTCCTTTTCTCTGATCAAGCACTTGTATCTTGAAAATTTTCAAGGAATTAATGTCTTCATTTCAATGTGATGTATGTGAAAAAGTCAAGCACACTCGTATGTCATTTCCCATTAGTATTACGAGTAGTAGTTATCCTTTTGAGTTGATTCATAGTGACATTTGGGGGTCATCCTCTGTCCTTAATATCTCTCTAGCTAGATGGTTAGTCATATTTATGGATGATTGTACTAGGGTTACATGGGTCTTTCTTTAAAAAAAAAAAATCTGAAGTTAGCATTATTGTGTCTTTCTCTCTATGGTTCATACTTCATACCCAATTTGGAAAACAAATTAAGAGATTTGCCAAAGATAACTTCAATCGGTCCATTAGCTCTTTGTTTCAAACACAAGGGATAATCCATGAATCATCTTGGAGCTATTTACTTTTCCTGCTCCAGTGGTACCTTGTAACTTCTCTCAAAATCTTTCTAGTTAGTCTCTCTCTACATATTCTGTAACCTTTCTCATGAATAATAGGTTTGATTTTTCTGTCCTCTAACTCTTATTTTCTAACAACAATAATAAACTCATGAGAAGCCAAACATTACCTTTAACATATTCTCTTCCAGCATTTCATAGGTGCAGTAAAAGCGCTTAGCATATGCGGGATCATGAAGCTCCACAGCCACATACCAACGAAGGAAGCTAGCCAACTCAATGTTGCGGACAGCTGGCAAATTTTCAGATATGAATCAAGGGAGAAAAAAATATCGAACCTACTCTTGAACGCTGAAGTACAAATAAAAACTTTTCAAAAAAGGCTAACATACATCTCTGCACAAGGAAATGAGAAAGACGTGATCTGTCAGACCGCTCAAACCGTAGAGCTTGGACAAGTTGTAGAAGGTAGCATTGTAATTCCTCGTCATCAGCCCTTTCAAGAACCATAACAGCATATGCACAGACCTGTTAGGTTAAACTTAATCAGTATGCTCAGTGAATATCTACCATCTTGAAGTATGAGAAAGAAAGAAAACCACAGTCACGCCATTCTTTAGTCTCCATCTCAAAGATGAATCTAGATTTCTGATTTCATGTTTACCTACTCAGGAAATAAATCTAACCTCATTTATAAACAACACCAGAACTTCCAGTGTTGTGGCCAACTTTCTTAGTTTCTCCCACTGGAGCAGAAATTGAAATTTGCAGCTTAAATAATATTGGAATAATTCTCCCTAGCCTACTATATAATATGTTACTTGTACATTCTCTTTCTCTAGTTAAGAGGCACTTCTACATGTGGGCACAATAGTGAAGCAAAATGAAAGAATATCCCAGATCAGAATAGTAAAGTATGAATTGATACCAAATGATGGATGTCAAATCATAATAAGATATCATTTCATTATAATCTGTCCAAACTGCCCAGTCTCTCACTCTCTTATACTCATATCCCAATTTGTTCAACTTTCCCTTCCTCTTAGGCTCAACCATTATCCATACATTCATATCAACACCCTCTCCTCTCTTCCAACTCACTCTGGTTTCATTGTCCATCAAAAGGAAGATACAAATTACACATTAAAGAAATACGCAATTGACTAACTTCTCAAAGATCATACTCCCTCCGTCCAAAAATACATTGCCTTTTAGCATTTTGCACAAATTTTAATAAAACACCTTACTTTTAAAAAAACATCATCATTACACTAACTTTTTCATAAATTTTATTATTTTTTAACACCCACTACACATTTTAACCAATCAAATTATTTTAAAAAGTCAACAACACACAAACCAATACAAATCATTACAACTTTTTACCTAGAAAACCTAAAAGACCATCTATTGTTGGACAAAAATTTACATCTAAAAGTCCATGTATTGTTGGACGGAGGGAGTATATAATATGATGAAATCTTGCTATGGATTCAGTGAGTGTCATATTATGCCAACCTCTTCACTTTCAAAAACAGCCGACAGAAGTTCCAAAGCATCACAGACATCAATCATTTCCCACCTGCCCATCAACTCTACTGCTTGCTTTGCTTCCTGCATGCAAATCAAATTGCAGATGTTTAGTTTAATCAATGCATATCATCCAGAAACAACAACCATAAGACGATGCTTGTTAGCATGATTTAGAAAGAGATGAAAAGTAATCAGAATATGCTAGAAAGGGAAAAAGTGGAAACCTAACCTGAAGATCACTCCACTCAACACAGCGAAGAAACTTGGTGAGAGCCTTCTTCTCTGCCATCAACGAAAAGCGAAATTTCCACAAAAGTTGCTTCTCATCTCCATTCAAGGTCCTTGTGGGCGGGTATTTTAGTATCCTCTGTATTGATCTTAAGAAAATAAAATGCGTGTTTTCAGCTTCGACTAAAATGCATGTTTGAAGCTTCTACTCTTAATAGGAAGAAGAATTGCCAACCTTCCACTGTGATTACTAGTTTCATCACTTCATTAATATGTTAAGATTGCGGACAGTGATGAAAATGTCTTCCGAAAATATAACAAACCTATTACAGGGATACGATATGATATCTTGTCTATGCACTGTGATTTCTGTTTTGATTCCTTTTTTCCCCAAAAGTGAAAATAGGGAAACCTTAGAAGTAGGGTTAACTTTTATCTTGAAGAGGCAATCTCCATTAAACTCACAAAGCTGAGAAGGATGCTAAGAATGCAGGGCACTGAAATCAAACAGACTTTACACATGCAAACTATTATCATCCTATCCATCTCCATCCGGGTAAAATTAATGTCGTATTGTGCACAATACATGACAGAAGGGGAAAAGTTTCTTAAGAAAACTAAATTGAACTCACTTTCTTTCATTAGAACTTGGCTTAAGATCACGGTCAATGATACCACGAGTCAAACTTCTGGCTAGCTTTATTTGTTTATGTTCAGAAGGATTAATCTTCCCAACTTCTGGATCCCACACAGTAACTAGTTCATTTGTTGCCCCGAGTGGAGCGGGTAGGAAGAAATTAGCTCCTGATTCCTGCAACACAATGAACAAACAGTGAATTTTTTTTTGTTCCAGTATTTTGGTCAAACGGAACTTTGTTGAAGTTTCTGTTGTTGCTTTCTTCTGCTAGACTATTTTCTTGCATTTCTCATTGTATGATTATACTTAAAACAAAAAAATGTGAATCAGATAGTGTAGCTAGCTAGGTATAGAGCAAGATAACAATTCCAGTTAGCACCCCATTTGAGCTAAAAGAACCATAGAAGAAGGCAAAAATATTAAACTCACAGACAAGACACCAGAAAAGCTTATTGACAAATACTTCACTACTTGTCACGTGATGCCCAGTAAACAAATCATCACTATGATACTCAACCTGGAAGACAACTTGGTGCTCAAAACTGCAGAAATCAATAAGAAGGTATAACTGAGAATTTTTGCTGCATATGCTTTCGTTTTCTCTGATCTTTTCAATTCCTTTAAATGCAAGTCGATCCAGCCAATCTACACGTTGGATCTGCCCTCGCTCATATTTATTCACAAGCTTTTCAAGACGTTCCAGTTCCCCTCTTTCATGTCTGGGTACCTGTAGGAGATTAAGCTAATATTAACGATATGCATGAAAAGCAGCTTATGGTGATGCTAAGAAGAACTAGTATAACCTTTCCGGGAGTTGCTGTAGGAAACGAACCATCTGCTTCTTTCCCTCGCCAAAGTCTAAGCTTTTGTTTTCCGGTTCTTAGTTGCTTTTTGCTATTAAATAGGAGTGTAGTTGCCCCCCCCAATCAATCCGTCGTCTTTTCCACATGAAACATCCCATACCTAAATTTTCAAGGCCATGAGTTTCAAAAAAATTTAGTATATCCCCAGAGAGAGAGAGAGGAACAAGCAAGGGATGATGTGGAGAGAGAACAATTTATTTGTTAAAACATAAGTATGGTGACCCGTCAAATTTTTTTTTTTCCACCTATACCATACCAGTCGCACAATAAGCAGGCAGATGAGATTGAAGATTAATAATGCAAATACCATGAGAATTTTTTTTTTTTTTTTTAAACCAGAACCAGAATAAGCTGCTATGCTGCATTGCTGCTTCTTATAAGCAGCAGAGAATATGAAATGAAAAGTGATAGCTTACTGTAAAAGCAAGTTGTGCCTGCGCAGTGAGGTCACGGTACTTTGTACTCAAAGTGATTAATTCATTCCAGCAAAATGACTGACCGCATTCCAACCTAGAAGTCACAACTATAGGTTAAGAAAGCTGAATTCAGGAACAGAGGCAAGCAGAAGATGGAAAATATCAATAAGACTACAGAAAATGCCCCTGAAAATGTAGATGGTTCATGAATAACCAAGGTTGAAAAGTTCTCCATGAGAAACAAGGTTCTCTAGATAATTTTCACTAATTCTTCTAAGGATGACAGTCTCCAGAACTGTTTTTCCTCAAAAATAAGGTTGCTTTGAAAGGAAATATAAACAACTGACATTCAATCTTGAATAGCTGATCATGATGTGTATGCTCACACACTTCATAACTTTTTTTTACCATGATCCAACTCAGTTTCATATAAGGCACTAACACTGGGTGGGTATCACCCAACGCAATGAGAAATACACATATCTAGGCATAGCCAAACCTGGTCCTCATGGGAAGCCCAAAGGGAGCACCATCGATGAACAATGCACATTCCACATATAACTCAGCTCTTCTCTCCTCTGTGGTGTGACCAACATCTACAATAGTTTCAAATTCCAAGTGTTTAAATTTGAACCAGAAATATTAGATGAACACAGAACATGTTAGAAACTCCAACAGTGATTCTGATCAATGAACACCAAAATTTGCACGCCAAAAAGACATGGTGATAGAAACTCAAACTGAGAGAAGGAATGGACGCCTAGACGATTCACCCCAGAAAGACTGCAGAAATCCCTATTCGAATGAACATAGCTTGAAAAAACTTCTACATCACGAAAACGAGATGGTCCCTTTCAGCGCCCCTTCTCCTTTTGCTATTTGCAATTTCAGCATAATAATCACAAAAGTAGAACCGGAAAAAACTTAGCCGTGCGAATTGGAGAGAAATTGAGAAATCACCTGAATTGCAAGACTTGAGAAGAGGCAAAGTTCCTTCCAACCTATCGATTCGGAAAGTCACAGGTAGGTTGATGTCGCAAGAGAGAAAGAATCGAAACTCGTTTCCACTCATGTTGGCGTTCCAAACTCCAATAAGCGAATCAGTGGGGCCAACCAGCGCATGCCGGGAGGAGAGATCTTCACCGTCACGCTGATTACAGCGTCGCCGGAGTTGGGGGTAGGCAGAAGGCTGGAATTTAAGAAGAAGATAACTTCTCGGTGCGGGCAGAGCCGAATCGGAAGTTATATTACTCGTGATCCCGGAATGGGAACAGGTAAATCAGAACTAGTTAACTTCGCCGCTATTTACAGCGTTGAGATTTTTTTTTTTTTTTTTAAATTCAGTTTGGTGTACTTGAGTTTTTGACAATTTTGTTTCACACTTTTTTTTTGTGATATCCCCGAGTTTTGTCAAAAGTTCGGTTTATGCCCAAAACTCATATTTTCTTCATTTTTAATGAATAAAACCACCATTTATTATTATTTTTTTTCACAAAAAACCTTTTACTTTTAACATTGAGCAAAACTACATATTATTTGACTAAATTCAATACAAAAGTGACAAAGCCACCTTTATTTTTAAAATTTTACAAAATCACATATTATTTCCATTTTTTTTCGTAAAATCACCGTTGTTCCCAAAAAAGTTAGAACAAAATCACCCTTGTTTCCAAAAATCTCCCTATTATTTGACTAAATTCAATACAAAAGTGACAAATCCACCTTTATTTTTAAAGTTGTACAAAATCACATATTATTTCCAAAAGTTTTATCGTAAAATCATCCTTGTTTCCAAAAAAAATTAGAACAAAATCACTACGATTTTTAAAATTGTACAAAAGATCTATTATTTTTTCATACTTTGCAAAAACAAAAAGACACTAATTATTTTCCAAAACAATATATAACGCCTATTATTTTCCAAAACAATATATAACGCGCTAACTTTAAACATTTGTAAATGTGATTGATCAATTTAACCAAATAATCGATTAGAATTTTATTGAAAAAGAAAAGAAAAGTTTATTTGTTTAATTTTCTTCTCTTATAAAAGAAAAATATAATAAAAGATTAATCATTTTTATCTTATTAGGTTTTATATAGTCTAAACAAAAGAAATGAATAACACTTTCTTTTGTGCATTTTTTTAAAGCATAAAGGGTGGTTTTACGCAAAGTATGATTTTATGAAGCATTTTTTTTTGTAATTTATAGGTTAATTATTTTTGTTCGCATAATGGATGATTATGTACATATGCAATGTTTGACAAATAATGAGATTTGTTTTTTACAAACTATGAAAAATATATAAACGAATCTTTTGTGTAAATGTTAAAAACATTGGTTTGATTTTCTTCACAAAAAAATTGGAAACAATGGGTATTTTTTGGTAAAACTTTGACAATAATGTAAGATTTTCTTAGATTTTAAAAATAAAAGGTGGTTTTGTCACTTTTGTGTGTGTTTTTTTTACATTAGGCAAGAATTAGATTGACAAAGCGATCTTGAAGCCATCAACAGATGGCTTGGAAGATCCTACGCAGAGGATCACCAGTCAAAAAAAGAAAAATTATATAAGATTACAATTACATAGATTTAAAATTAAAATTGTCTGGAAAATTAAACCCTTATTTCTTCATATCACTAATTGGGGCCTTTGATTCTTGAGTTATATTCCTGTGGCTTGGAAATCGATGATGGTTGAGGACTTGAAGTGATGATTTCGGATTTGCAGCGAGCAAACTCAGCAATATTGTTGCGATTTGCATGTGATGGATCGTACTAATAAACTAGAGGTATGAAGTTGGTCAACCATAGTCATGACATTAGGGTGGTGGTGAACCGGTGATGCCGGATCTATACCCATGGGTGGTAGATCCGAGCAACTATCAAACTCGAAGGGGAGGTGAGTTTTTTTATTTTTAATGGGTTTATCAAACTTGGAAGAAGGTGGGGGGTAAAAACAGATTTGGGTTATTCAATTTTGTGAATTGAGGGGATAAAATCATATTTGTCGAAGGAGATTTGGGTTTGCAGGTTGATAATCCCAGTTGGATCAGGGTGTTTGGTTTTGATATTTGGGGTTTCTAGGTGGGAGGGGTGCAAGCTGGCCGGGTTTGCTGTTGAGTCGAGGATGAAGGGAAGGGAATCAACGAGGCTGGAAGCCCGTCAGAGCTGGCGAGAAGCAGCCCATAGATGAAGGGAAGGATCCGATAGTGTCAAGGTTAAAGGGTGTGTTGTCGCCTTCTTTTCAGCCCCAAGGGTGGTGGATCTGAAGAAGACAAATGACCCAAATTTTTTGAAATTTATGAACCCAGATGTCAAGGGGGAGATTGTGGAGGGGTGTAGGTGGATGAGCGGCGATCTAGAAGATCCAAAAGCACCCGGCGACACTTTGCCTCACCGAAGCTCAAGGAGACCCCAGGATCCCGCGAGGGGGAAGGCCCACCAATATTCTCAGCACGGATGAGGGGGTGGGAAGGAGAAAGCCGGCACGCGCTAGGGCAGCACATCCGGATGTAGAGGAACGGGAGGGAGCCGACGAGCAGAGGGACGCCAACGCGTGCTTGAGGTAGTTTGGGGAGAGTGGCGCTGGTGGAGGAGTTAAGAGGGGAGGCGGTGGCGAATGAGGAGGAAACGACAGCGAGGAGGTCGAGGGAGAACGCCCATCCGACGCCGTTGGAACCAATCCGGCCCGAATCTAAGAAGGCTCGATGCGGCGTGGGTCGAAGCATGCGGTGAGAGCCAACCGGAGATGGCGGCGAACGGTTGGCTACGGGTAGGATTGTCAGGGTAGTGTTTTGAGGTTTTTACTGAGAGAGAGTTTTGCGGCTAGGGTTTTTTTTGTCACTTTTGTATTGAATTTAGTTAAATAAGAGGTAGTTTTGTCCAATATTAAAAGCAAAAGGGCTTTTTTATGAAAAAAGAAAAAATAAAGCGTGGATTTATTCATTAAAAAGGTGAAAATATGAGTTTTGGGCATGAACCAAACTTTTGATAAAACTCAGGGGTACCATCCGGACAAAAAAAAAGTGTGGGACACCAACCGGAATTGACATAAACTCAAGGGCACCAAACGGAATTTCCTTTTTTTTTTTAAATAAAAAAATATCTTCTTATCTTTTCTTAAAGCATCTACCCCGTAAGCATAATGGCGGGGAAAATCACCTATAAAAAAAAATGTTCTATCAAATATTCTCTTTTGGCTTGTTATACGGTTTTGTTGCTCTCAACGTATGCCAAAAAATTCTATCACATCTCATTTCCTATAAATACTAATATAATTTAGAACTTTCACATCTCACTTCTATCACTCAATTCTATCTTTAGTTACTTTAAGCAACTTAATATTTAATTTTAATTATAATTTTGATAAATCTATAATAAAAAAGATTAATGTCATTTTCTAAAAATATTATTTATGCAATGATAATTCAAATATGTCAAATATTATAGTCATATCGAATAACTTTTGAATATCTTTACAATACTACAACTTTTATTTTAAAAATTATAACTATATAATATATATGTTTATAATTGTATTATTTATAGATTTACATAAATATTACACATTTAAAAAAAATAGCATTTGACCTTCCAAAAGAGGAAGCCAAATTTAGCATTTCTTTTGGAAATAGACCAAAACAAAAAGGTTAAAATGTGTTTTGGCCTAGGTGGGAGCAAAATTAGGTCAAAATCCATTTTTTGGCTTACCATGGAAGATGACCTTATATGGAGTATATTAATACAAGACTATATCTGGTTTAAAAAACAAGGGATGGGAAAGAAAAAAAAGCTCTCTTTCGGGAGCCTCAAACTCATCCCCTGGGAGATCCAAATCTCCTCTAGGAGCTACTAACCCGCCTCCCTGGCGTTGAAAACCTCTGCTTTGGCCGCCGCTACACCAGCTCGCCACCGGGCCTCTTCAGTTCCACTCCGGAGGATGAGTTTATAATTATAACTATATAATATATATGTTTATAATTGTATTATTTATAGATTTACATAAATATTAAACACTTTAAAAAAATAGCATTTGACCTTCCAAAAAAGGAAGCCAAATTTAGCCTTTCTTTTGAAAATAGACCAAAAACAAAAAAGGTTAAAATATGAACTTTGGCCTAGAGTGGTAGCAAAATTAGGATAAACCCCCATTTTTTGGTTTACCGTGGAAGATGACCTTATACGGAGTATACAAGACTCCATTTGGTTTAAAAACAAGGGATAAGAAAGAAGAAAAAAAAGCTCTCTTTTGGGAACCTCAAACTCATCCTCTAGGAAGCCCAAATCTCCTCCGGGAGCTACTAGTCCGCCTCCC
This sequence comes from Persicaria tinctoria, assembly GCA_037127255.1. NCBI lineage: Eukaryota > Viridiplantae > Streptophyta > Magnoliopsida > Caryophyllales > Polygonaceae > Persicaria > Persicaria tinctoria. Next base: position 19,806,478 of record JBANSL010000004.1, on the reverse strand, counting down.
TGGTGTTGAAAACCTCGGCTTCGGCCGCCGCTACACTAGCTCGCCACCAGGCCTCCTCAGCTCCACTCCGGCAGCTCCAATAAGTGCGCGATGTTCCCAATTTCGGCTTCGGTTGTGGTGTCCTTTTCCTCCAGTGTTGATGGATTCCCCTAATTCATTTCTCAAATCGTCGGTTTCGATCTAAATCAAAATCAAGTTGGGGTTTTTTTTATGTCGATGGGCTCTTCTTCCATTCTCATCATTCTCCTTGTCAAATTCGTGTTGCCAAATCCAATGCTCTTGTGCTTCCTCCCACCGCTGGTGTGGGTTTGGTGCCGCTCGGCTCGGTCTTTATCTTCTCCTCGGCTTATGCCTTAACCTCCCAAATTTATTTCCCCTATATCTCAACCCCCTTGGAGCCTTGGCCTTCATCTCTTCAACTCGGTCATCCTTGCGACCGCTCCTTGGTCTACTTTCCTTATCTTGACTTGCATCTCAACCCTCTTGGTGCCGCTTTCATCGCCGCCGGCGCTTGGCGTCCCCGTCATTACCGGTGTTTCTGGTTTGGTCTTGGCGCCTCAACCCCACTCGCCTACTTTCCCCCATCTCCTGGGTTGGTCGGCGGTGGCCTGGATTCTGCTCACCTTAGCGTTGTGGTTGAGTCGGATTCCGTCTTCTCTATGTGGGTCTGAGTGGTCCTTTGGACCTAAATTGGTGCTTTGGGCCCAAGGCAATTCCTTGGGCCCAAAGCTGGCCCGAAGGAATTTGGAATATTTTAAATTGAAAATAAAATCAATAAATTATAATAAGTAACTTAAAATAAATAAATCCCGATTGGGTTCATAAAATCCCGCTAGCTAGGTTTTGATGTGCTTTCGGTTCAGGCGGTGTGTGGCTCTGCGTTTGACGTAGTTGGACTTTCTTCTCGGATTGATGGGGTTCTCGCAGTCGGAGCATTCCGGTGTCGTGGTAGTGTGTATCGTGACATCTCCTTTTTGCTAGAAGGCTGTTTCCTTGGAGGTTTGTCTTCACTGGCCATAGGTGATTCTTGATGTACCGCTAGCTTGTGGTGCTGCTTCTGGGTAGTGCTTGGCTTCGTCCGTCGTCTACGTCCTCATCTCGTTTGATTTAGTTGTGTTTAGTTTTGCCTTTATAGAGTGTTCTTGCCTGTATTTTGCACATTCGTTGTATTTTATGTTTGTTTAGACGGTTATTCGTCTGCCGACTTGTCGGCCTCCAAGATTCAGATTTGTCTAACCTCGAATTTTTACCTAATAAAAAAAATGCAGGACTCCATCTAGGGTTGTGCATCGGTCTAAAACCTAACCGAATCGCCGAACCGAACCGAAATATAAAATCTCAAAATTTCAAACCGAAAGCATTAGTTTCGGTTCGGTTATCTGGGAGGTTAAGGCATAAGCCAAGGAGGGAATGATCGAATTAGGGGAATCCATCAACACTGGAGGCAAATGACACCACAACCGATCTCTGTAATTCTCTAATGCAAAATATAGAATAACAAACCACATATTATTATACCAAGAAGCATTGTAGATATACATGGCAGATTACGGATTTACAGTTGCCGACTGCAAAGAATCCGAGAATCGAGATGGAGACTTGCAATTGGAGGAGTTGGAGACTGGAGATGTACTAGCCAACTCAGGCACGCCGGACTTTCGGAGGGGAGGTGAGCAAGATCGTTGGACTGCTGTAGCCCGCATAATCACCACAAATTGCAATCACCTAGGTTTTAAAGTGAAGGCTATGTGAAGCTGTAGAGTAAATTTTTTAACATAAAAATTGAAAAAAACAATAAATAAACTAATAATATGCATACCATATACGAATTATAAGCCTATAGTGGAATACTAAAAAAATTTTGGTTTAACACAAACCGAACCCAAATCAAAATATGGAAATTCTCGGACCGAAAAACATTGGTTAGGTTCGATTTGTGTTTGTTTGGCTCAAAAATTCGGTTAGGACCGAATCATGCACAACCCTAACTCCACCAAATCATAAATGTAAGAATTTTCCTATGGTTTCTGTTGTACATTTCATCAGTTTCTGTCTGCCAACTTATCGGTCTATCAAGAATTAGATCTGTCTAATCTCGAATTCTTACTTTATCAAAAATATAATAATCAATGTAACAATTTCTACTTTTGTACACATAGTTTAAAGAGTTAAAAGCTATATAAAATATTAATTTTTTTTATTACAGTAAATTTTTCTACAATATAATACTCCATCCGTTAATTAAAATATGTCGTTTTAGACATTTGCTCGTTTTTTAAGAAAGCAAATAAAAGCAAACAAAAATACACTTATACCCCTAATTATTAGTTTACTTTTTACTTTATTGAAACTACAACTAACAAATCTCTAATAATTATAAGGGTGATTTTGAAGAGTGAACACCAAAATACCTAAAATGACATATTTTCTTAACAAGATTTTACTCCTAAAACGACATGTTTTTTTAAGGGGGGAGTACTTATGACTAATAAAAAAAATTAATCTCAAATTATTAAATTTTTCTACAATATAATACAGAGTACTTATTATTAATCTCTAATTCTTACTAATAAGTATATATTGTAAGAAAATTAATAAACTGTTATAATGTTATTATATTGGGATAGATAAACAATGGAAACCCTAGTTCCCTTCGTATACTCCTATATAATGGGTCATTTGAAACCTAATGAAAACATTAATTTCTTTTTTTTTTTGTTCATAAAACCACTCTATTTTCTATTTATCTTCGGTTTATGCCACGTTATCAACGAGTTTGCTTTAATTTTCAATCTAAAGCTTTGTGTCACTTGTTTTCAATCTCAAGCTTTGTGTCAATTTGAAAGTCTGTCCGTCTAATTCAGTGTGAAGTTTTTGCTTCCCGACGACGACGGTAGAAATTTTTCCCTTCAACCACAAACGCAACCACCGTGTTGAGCGCTGAGCGCATTGAAAGATCAATTTGATTATCAACTAGTCACTGGGGAGGATCTCGGCCTCCGAAGGCGAAGCCGCCACCGAATCCAATGGCCAGCACTAGGGGCTGGGGTTCGGAGACGGCGCCAACGCTCGACAATTGAACCCATCTGTCGACGTCCGGAGACGGCGTTTAACCCAACCAGGACAAGAATAGACGCTCGGAGACACCGCCTCTGCAAATTAAACGAGGAAGACGAAGATTCATATCCCTAGTTTCTTGGAGGAAAGTAAACGGGGCCTCCGCAGGTCTTCGATGCCAGATCTGCCGATGGTGAGGCGACGCCGCCGACCTCCACGCGAGCCTCGACTTGAGCAGTATCGGGTAGCTTGGTGTCGGGTTGGATCTGTAACGCAAGGGAGAGCCCAAAACAACCGAAGTCGTCGACCGTCGATCACCGCCAATGTGAATTCATTGAGGAAGAAGGAAAGGTCTGGAATTTTTTTTATTAATTACAAAATAGGCCCGGAATTTCTTTAAAATCGCAGATTGGCTCGTATATTTTATATAATTACAGAAAGCAACCTAAAACTTTTCAGGGATATTTTCCCCCTTTGAAGTACAAACACATCCCTGAAGATGATGTGTAACATAAATTATACCAACCACTTCGATCGACCCCGGAGTGGTTGAATTAATCGAACAAATTTCAATCCCTAAAGTGATTAGATCAATCGAATTACTAATCTCAATCCCTGAAGTGATTGGATCAATCGAACTTATAATATCACCTGCAATCGAACTTATAATATCACCTGGAGCGGATAAACTAATCTCAATCCCTGAAGTGATTAGATCAATCGAATTACTAATCTCAATCCCTGATATGATGGAATCAATCGAAGTTGTAATATCCCCTGAAGCGGAATCTCAATCCCTCGATCGAATTTCATCCCTGTAGTTGTAGTGATGAATTATTTATTTATTTATTTATCTTATTTTTATGTTTTTTTAATTATTTTTCATCTCCAGAATTAGATGAATTATCTTCTGAAGTAGATAAAATTGTTAAATTTAATCTTCTCCCAAAGTGGATGAACAAACACATCTCTTGAAGTAGATGAACGAGCCCATCTCCCGAAGTAGATGAACGACCGCATCTCCCGAAGTAGATGAATGATAAATTGATCTCGTCCCCGAAGCGATGAAACGATAAATCTCATCCCTGCAGAGATGATCAAGCCGATAAATTTCATCCTTGTAATGATGAAACTATATTTATTATTTATTTTTATTTACTATTTTATATGTATGTTATTTAATTTAATTTATTTAAATTATATTTTTTTTAATCCTCATCTCCCGAAGTAGATGAACGGAACATCTCCTGAAGTAGATGTGAATGATTGAAAATCATCCATGTAGTGATGATTTTTTTTATTTTCCGTTTTATTATTCATTTCAATTTGTATTTTTTTTTGGTTTTGTCTCCAGAAGTAAACAAACATTATCTCTCTCGAAGTAGATATAAATTGTTAAATTTGCATATCATCCCAAAAGTGGTAGTTTATCTCCTGAAATAGATACAGTAAACACAATTTATGAATCACATCTCTTGAAGAAGATTGTTGTAGGAGGAAAATCGAGTTCAGAATATGAGTTAGTAAAGCAAACCAGATTTCGTCCCTTTGCAAATAATGTTCAAGACTCCCTCCCGATGTAGCAAGAGAAAGTCAGGTTCGAATCCACGAGGAAGCTGGTCAGCGGATCCTAGGCAGAAGCGAAATCCCACGTCCAGAAGTCGACAATAGTTTACCGATCTCGAGTAAATAACTCGACAGAAGATCAGTCTTGTCGATCAAAGCAGTAGTAGAAACTCGTCGATCTCGACAAAAGTTCTCGATATCGAGAAACTTGTCGATGTCGAGTACCTGTTCTCAGTCGAGGAAAACGTAGAAACAGCAAGGCAGCAGAATGTTGTCGACGTCGACAAGGTATGTCGATATCGAGTAAAAACAGTGACTTAAAACATAGATTGCAAATGCTTTTCGAAAACTTTAATCGATGGATGAAAAAGAACTTCCAAGATTAGGGTTTGCGACAACGATTACCATGCAAGCGGAATATAAATCACAAAAGGCGGTAACTTTATCGATAAAGGAAAAGGCTTTCACCTAATCCGACAAGTAGGAATATAAATCTCGCGACAAATAATCCTAATTGCATCTATTCCTTTTCATAATTAGCATTTATAATCTTTCGAATAGAAATCCTAATTACTACCCAAGTTTCGCAACATGAGTTCTTTAATTTCTCAATCAAAGATGAAGCACAGGGAATAGATTAAGATAACGACAAAATACCTTCTTCCGTAATCGCTAATCCGCCGACATGGCTTTCGTTGGGCTCACCCCAACCCCAGAAGTGGGTGGACTACTCACGCCTCATTGCAATCGCAGACATCATTGATTTGAAAGAAAGAACTTGCATTAACTAAATTCAAAGCCTTTACAATTCCGACAATCAACCGTCGTAAATTGCCAAAACCTTAAAAACCTTAAACTCCTAAATCTCTATGTGTAATTGTATCTCTGAAATTGAATGATTAAAACTGAGCCCCTAAGGCTTTATTTATAGGGCTCAATCCTTACGATTTAAGGAGAGCAAACTATATCTAACTCTAATGATAAAACCTAAAAGATAAATAAAACATTAACGATAAAAGTGCAATAACTAAAATCTCTATCTTCTTTAGCATCGATGAATAATCTTCTCTTCATGATAGATCCATGATAGACCTCGGATTCCTTGTTGTGTAAGATTTCTCGACTCCTCAATTCGACTTCGGGTAGGATTGGCAACGCCGCGGACTCCAGCGAAATGTTGTCGATATCGAGATATTTCCTCGACATCGAGAAGTTTCTCGACTTCAGCTTTCTCGAGTAACTTTCCAACTCGACTGGGCTTGGATGATCTTCTCGACATCGATATGACTTGTCGACATCGAGGAAGTTGTGGTCCTCAAGTTGCTCTTCTCGATCAGGCGCTGCTTGGCTTGGTTTCTCGATTTGTCATTTTGTCGACATCGACAAGTGTTGTCGACATCGAGTAGTTTTCAGTGTCTTGGATTTGTCTCGAAATGGCTCCAAATTCTGTAAAACTAAACCAAACTTATGTAGACCTCCATTTCTTGCAAATAAGCATAAACTACATAAATTCAACATATTTCACACCCAAAATATGTAAAGTATGCAAAATAAGGAGCTAAAATGTGCACAAAAACATGGCTATTTTAGTAGACATCAAATCACCCCATACTTAGACTTGCCTGTCCTCAAGCAATAACCAAACAATAACCAAGACCTACAACACATCCTTCAAGTCTTCGCCTTTGTCAAAAGCAACATCTTAAATAGTAGCAATGCAAGACAAGTGAATTTAACGTCATCACACATATATGAGCGATCCATAGGCATTGGCAATATAAATCCAACCTTACAGGAATAATGTGTTTGCACTCAGCTCTCGATGTGTTTAGGCTATGTGTTTCAACTCTCAACTCAATTCCATATACAGTCTCATAAACATTGCAATTTAAATATGAATCACTTCGCAACCAATTATGAAAATGCAATAAGAATTATCAGGAGGACTTCGCTCAATAGAAGTCTTCAAAGAAGATTCCATTCGGCGGGGTTGTAATGGGGCTTGGTAAAAAATAATAAGGTAGGGAATTATTTGGCCATGTGGTGCTAAATATAATTCGGGAATCAAGACTCACAACCAAACCATAACTCCTCAATCATATGTATAACTCAAATTCTCCAATTTGTCTCAATGGAGTATATAACCTTTCAAACTCTCTAAATCCCTCCCAAATATGTAACTTGCAAATAATGAAAGAAAATAAGGTAAATTTGGCTCATGCACTTTATTCACTAACATATGTACTTCTTTTTCTTCCTTTTTTTTTTTTTTTTTGAACGAAAATATAAAATAATAATACTAGTGCATTTATAATGTGAGCCAAAAATCCTTTTACATAATATGCTTAGCAAGATAAAAATGTATAACCAACCCATATCTCAATAATTTCCATGATCTTCCTTGAAATGCAACATAAGCTCATTCTTTCCACAAATCATTATTCCAACCAACTCTAAGTCTTAATTCCCAAATGGGGGTCAGGCTTAATTTGGCTAAGGATAATTTTGTGGAGTTTACAATAAAAGTCCCAGGCTAATGTTCTGGCTTCAAGCAGGGATAATGCAGGGTAGGTAAAGAGAGGATAAAAGTGGCTTAAAAGGTGCCTCCATCATTTAATTCTCATCAACATAAACATATAAATGCATTGGTTTTGAATAACTATCACAACATTTAGATATGCATAGGAAGAGTAAATACACTCAAGAAAGCAGAGGGATTTTTAATGTTCTCCCTATAAGGCCAAAATTCTCACTGGGACAATTTCTGTTGGATTTTAACCTTTAGCTTAGGATCATATGTGCTCAATTTTATCCCAAGTTCACAATCCACATAAAAACCATTTTTGGGGACTTAGGCTAAACCTTCCAAACACGTCATAGGATTTACATGATCAAGTCAGTCATTATGTATCATCATAGGACATCTAAGTTAGGGTATATAACAAATAATGCAAAAATTTAAACATACTCTTTTTTTTTTTTTTTATTTTTAGAACTAAAGTATGCATAAAATTCTAAATATGCGAAAAGAAATAAATAAAGTGCAACTAAATAACTTAACTACCAAAGTTTTGCCATGTCCTAAATAAATTTGTTACAAACCCTGAAAATAAAAAATACACATAAATGTCTGGAAACACATAAAACACATAAAGTCCTCAAATACAGTCTTTTCCCCCCACCCCATACTTAAAACAGACAGTGTCCTCACTGTCAAATAAATCAAATCAAAGGGAAGAAGAAAAGACTTACAGAGTCGTTCACTAAGGCGGCGGCGGTGGACCGTAGTATGGAAATGGAAGTCCTGGCTGGTAATCAGGAGCTCCTCCATAGGAAGAGCCACCAGGCTGATAAGAGGACGATCCACCAGGGACGTGCATGCTCCCCTGTTGCTGGAACTGGGAAGGACGACCCCAGAGCCGCTGGTCCATGCTGCTGTACGTGTCTCTGACATAGGCGTGGTGGGCTCTGTTGTCAGTATACATCGCCTCCTGACGGCTGTCAATGGTGTCAACTCTGACTGATAGAGAAGACATCTGCTCGTACAGTGCCGTCTGCATATCCCGTATCTGGCGCAGCTCCGATACTACCTCCCCTGAATATCCTCCAGCCTGCTGAGGCTGCTGGGTATGGTATGAATGGTGGGAAGGTATCTGATGGGCGGAGCGGTAGGAATGGTGGGAATGCTGGGAGTGGTGGGAAGCCTGTGGGCTGTCAGCCTCGTCATCCTCATCGTCGTCTAGCTGAGGATCGACGGCCATAGGCTCAGAGTGGTCATATAGGGGAGGCTGGTCCCTCAGGGTAGGGTCGGCGGCTGGAATAATCTCGGGGTGATATGGAAGCCCTGTCTAGGTTGTGTACCAGTCGGGGGTATAGTGCAGGTCCATGAAATCCTGCCTAATAGAAGTCCCTGTCCTAAAATGCTCCCATCTGTCATTGCGGCTGGCGATGATACGTCCCTTCTGGAGGGATTCTGTGCTGATCCGCATCAGATGACGTGCAGTGTATCTATGGACGGGGAGCTGGAGGTGCTGGGCGAGGATGGACACCATGCAACCGTCGTATATGGCTACCCCTGGTGTGTGCCGACGGGTGATGCAATGCTCAAGCCAAGCGTAGGCGAGCGGCAGGGGGTCGGACTCAAATAGCATACGTCGGAGACACTCTATCTCAGGTTGGATGGGCCGTCTTAGCTCAGGGCGGGCCCATATGGTGCTACCCAGGTTGGATGGGCCGTCTTAGCTCAGGTTGGATGGGCCGTCTTAGCTCAGGGCGGGCCCATAGGTCTGGGAGGTGGTGGGCTCTAGTGGGTTGGCCATATAGCCCCACATAGCGTCTGTGTGATGCACCTCAAAAGGGTTGGTGGTATGGGTAAAGTTAAACACATCACTCATAGCTGCTAGGGTCATCTCAAAGGGTATGTTGGCCAGCTGGAAGCGGACTAGGTCGTGGGAGTCGGGGGACTCGGAAGACTGTAGAGTTGCTAAGAACTCCCCTGTCAAGGTCGGATAATGGTAGTCTAAGGGTTCGTACAGACGGTCGGCTCCTAGCCAACCGAACCCCATGACAATTGAGTAGTGCATCCCTAACTCCTCCATAGACGCCTGGTGATACCACCGGGAAAATTGAGCCCGGTCAGCTAGATCTAGTGCTACCTGGCGCGTCTCACCATCCTCAATCTGTAAGTAGTCCATGGAGGGATACTTTGTGCGGACCATATACTGGGATTTGTCGACATCGAGAAAGCTACTCGATGCCGACAACTTACCTGGCTCCTCATAAGCGGTTTGTCGATGTCGAGAAGTTTTCTCGACATCGAGGAAACCGTCTCCGTCCCTGTTTTCTCGACTTCGAAGAATTTCATCGACTAGGGTGCACCTCCTCCAGATTTTGTCGATGTCGACACCATTTGTCGAGATCGAGGAAATCTCCACTACCTAGATTTAACGAAGAGAAAAGATTAAGCACGAGTTTCAAGATAATAGACTAAAATAAAATAGAAAATAAAAGAAAAAGAAGAGGGAAAAGCGGGTTGCCTCCCGGAAGCGTTAAGGTTTAAGTCGTTAGCTCGACCAACTTCCCTGTTTTAGGTGTCGACCAATGCCAGGGTGGCGCGAATTTCCTCTTCCGGGTCTTCCTTGTCATAGTATTTCTTGACCCTGTGCCCATTTACCTTAAAGATGGTTCCGTCAGTGCCAATTAACTCCACTGCTCCATGAGGGTATATGTGGTGAACCACGAAAGGTCCACTCCATCTTGTCCTGAGCTTTCCTGGAAACAGTCGCAGTCTAGAGTTATATAATAGCACTTTGTCACCTACCTCATATGTCTTCGGCACTAGTTTCTTATCGTGCCATTTCCTGGTGCGCTCCGTGTAGATTTCGGCATTCTCATAGGCTTTCAACCGTAGCTCCTCTAACTCCTGCAAATCAATAAAGCGTTTCTTACCTGCCTCATCGAGATCCATGTTGAGCTCCTTAAGGGCCCACATTGCCTTATGCTCCAATTCGACAAGTAAATGGCAAGATTTGCCATAAACCAAGTTGTAAGGAGTTGTCCGAAGCGGTGTTTTGTAAGCCGTCCTATAAGCCCATAGCGCATCATCAAGCTTAGATGACCAATCCTTCCTAGAGCGAGAGACTGTTTTCTCCAAGATGGCTTTAATTTGCCGATTAGAGACCTCTACTTGACCACTAGTTTGGGGATGATAAGGTGTTGCCACCCTGTGCGTCACCCCATACTTAGCCAAAAGAGCCTCAAATCCTCTCTCGATGAAATGTGAGCCACCATCTGAAATAAGAACTCTAGGAACACCAAAACGAGGAAATATGTTAGTTTTAACAAACTTTGAAACTACCTTCGCATCGTTGGTCCTAGTTGCAACAGCCTCCACCCATTTAGAGACATAGTCGACCGCCACAAGGATGTATTTGTAAGGTCCTGAAGCAGGGAATGGTCCCATGAAGTCAATTCCCCACACATCAAATAGCTCAACCTCCAAATTCCCTGTGAGTGGTGTCTCATTCTTCCATGTAATGTTGCCCGATCTTTGGCACTCATCGCATGAAGTGACATAAGCCTGCACATCCTTGAAAAGATTAGGCCAGTAAAAACCACATTGAAGTACCTTAGATGCAGTTTTGAAGCCTTTAGCATGTCCGCCTGTAGGGAGAGTGTGACAATGGCGAATGACACTTTCCACTTCTTCCTCCGGAATACAACGACGAAAGATATGGTCCTTTCCTTGTTTAAACAAGTAAGGATCATCCCAATAGTATTGCTTTACGTCGTGGAGGAACTTCTTCTTTGCCTGTGAGGATAGTCCTGACGGGATCTCATTTCCTGCAAGATAGTTAGCGAAATCCGCATACCAGGGCACCTGTGATCCCTTTACAGCATATATATCATGTATAGGACTAGTAGGCGGGGTAAAGAAGAAATCCTCTCCTGAATTTGTTCGAAGAATTCCATCCAAACACTTACCAGAAGGTTGTCGATCTCGAGAAAAAATTGTCGATGCCGACAACAGTGTGGTGTCCAATGGAATTTTACTCGACTGGAAGACCTCTGTCGAGTTGGAATTTGTCGACATCGAGGAAATTTTCCTCGATGTCGAGTAACTCTGTAATTCGAAATCGAGCAAAGAAGAGGACGTACCTGAAGTACTCGATGTCGACAAGATTTTGTCGATGTCGAGGAGTTCTTCATCAGCCCGCATCAGGTGTTCGTCTGGACGAGAGTAGTCGATTGGCGTGGTGTCCTGGGCTTCCTCTAGGATGTCCTTAGGGAGCCTAGATAGGTGATCGGCGACTGAATTCTCTATGCCCTTTTTGTCTTTTAGGTCGACATCAAATTCTTGGAGTAAGAGCACCCATTGTAACAACCTTGGTTTAGCGTCCTTCTTTGCCATCAAATATCTAAGAGCAGCATGGTCAGTATGGACAATAACTTTAGATCCAACAAGATAAGAGCGAAATTTTTCAAAAGCAAAAACCACAGCCAAAAATTCCTTCTCTGTCGTGGTGTACTTAGCCTGAACCACATCTAGAGTTTTGCTTGCGTAATAGATGGCATGTAGTTTCTTGTCCTTCCGCTGTCCTAGAACTGCTCCCACGGCATAGTCACTGGCATCGCACATGATTTCGAATGGTAGTGACCAATCCGGTGATTGTATGATTGGAGCGGAGATAAGAGCTTTCTTTAGCCTGTTAAAAGCTTCAAGACATTCGCTAGAAAATTCAAACTTAACATCTTTCATAAGAAGGTTAGTTAATGGCTTTCCAATTTTAGAAAAATCTTGAATAAATCTTCTATAGAAACCAGCATGGCCAAGAAAACTCCTTATCTCTTTAATAGATGATGGTGGGGGTAATTTCTCCACTAGCTCTATTTTTGCCCTGTCCACCTCAATACCTTTACTAGATACCTTGTGGCCTAGCACGATTCCTTCATTCACCATAAAGTGGCATTTTTCCCAGTTGAGAACCAAATTTGTCTCTTCACAACGCTTGAGTACCCTGCGTAAGTTAGAGAGACAAACATCGAAAGTAGTCCCATATACTGAGAAATCATCCATAAATACCTCCACTATGTCTTCTATCATGTCGGAGAAGATGGCCATCATACACCTTTGAAAGGTTGCAGGGGCGTTGCAAAGGCCAAAGGGCATTCTCCTATATGCAAAAGTTCCATAGGGGCAAGTGAAGGTAGTCTTTTCCTGATCGCCAGGATGAATAGGAACCTGCCAAAAATCAGAATACCCATCTAGGTAACAAAAGTAATCATGTTCAGCTAACCTTTCGAGTACCTGATCAATGAAGGGGAGTGGAAAATGATCCTTTCTGGTGGCGGTGTTGAGCTTTCTGTAATCAATGCACATTCGCCAGCTGGTAGTGATTCTTTTAGGAACTAGCTCACCCTTCTCATTCTCTTCAACGGTCATTCCACCCTTTTTAGGAACAACATGAACAGGACTTACCCATTTGCTGTCGGAGATTGGATAAATGATTCCTGCATCTAGCATGCGTTGGATCTCCTTCTTTACAACCTCTTTCATGTTGGGGTTAAGCTTCCTTTGATGTTCAATGGTTGGCCTGTGATCATCTTCTAAAAGAATTCTATGCATACAAGTTATGTGTGAAATACCTTTTATGTCCTCCAGAGAGTATCCTATTGCTTTCCTGTGGGTGCGGAGGACCTCAAGAAGCTTGTCTACTTCCTGTGTGTTTAATGAAGCATTGATAATCACAGGAAAAGTAGAGTTAGGACCAAGAAATTCATACCTAAGGGTGTCAGGTAATGGTTTCAGTGCTGGGGAAGGGCCCTGTGGAATTGCAATGGGCTCTATTTCCTCCGTTTTCATTATCTCCCCTAGGTAATCTGTTTCGAACCTTACGACAGAAGCATCCAAATCAGCTACAGGAGTTGGCGTCGACCAGGCATACATCGATGACAACGCTGAACTGGATATAGGGTCGTATGGCTGCACAATAGTACCCGACATCGAGTTAGGAGAATCAGAATCGACAAAAATTTCAGAATATACCTTCGCTGCAGAGTTTGTCAATGTCGAATTAATGTTCTCGATGTCGAGAAGATTTAATGTTGTCGAGTTGAGCTTCTCGATGTCGACAACTTCTGGCTTTGTCGAGTTGACCTCCTCGACTTCTGGTGTACCTGCAGAGAATAAAGTAGTCGATGTCGAGGTAATGTTGTCGACATCGATAAGATTATGGAGACTTATCTTTTCTGGGGGTGTACTCATAGTCGAGTTTGTGGGAGTTTCCTCGACATCGAGAACTTCTGTCGACTTCGAGGAAAACTCTTCAACTTCAACTGACTCGTTTAGCTCTGCTGATAATGCATCGTCAAAGAGCTCCTCTTCGCTTGATTCAGCAGCAATCAATTCCTCCTCCAGATTGGATTCTGTCTTATCCCCTTCTTCAGAAAATCTTCCTGCAAGTTCATTACAAGAGATAAAATTAAATTTTGAATAGATAGCTTTAATTTCCATTACCTCTTCTGTGTCTGGATTGAAGAAATATTCAATGATCTCATCGCCAATGGTGAAAGTGAGAATTCCTCTTTTTACTCCAATGTTGGCATCCGCTGTTGCTAGGAAAGGTCGCCCTAGGATGATGGGGCATGCTGGATCCTCTGCCATTTCAACTACAAGAAAATCTGTAGGGACAAAGAATCTACCGACCTTAACAGGAACATTATCAACAATACCTGCAGGAATCACTACTGTGTTGTTTGCCATATATAGTTTAGCATCAATTGGCTCTAGGGCGCCTATCTTTACCTTTGACCAGATGGATAGAGGCATAATGCTGACGCTTGCTCCTAAATCACACAGTGCTTTAAATCTATGGCGACCAAGTCCAACAGTGATAGCAAACTTACCTGGGTCAGGTCGCTTCTCAGGGAAATCCATCTTTTTGCACTCCTTAGCAATCTCAGTCATCGATCGCTTGTTGCTGAGAATCTCCTTGAGGAACTTGACATAGGCAGGCATCTCGTGCAGTGCTTCTGTAAAAGGAATAGTAACATTCAGACTCTGAAGCAATTTCACAAAACGCTGAAACTTACCGTCTGTTGGATCTCTTTGGTTTTTGGAAGGGAATGGGAGCGTCTTTTTGGTGTTCTGAGCCAGAACAGCTTCCGGAGGTGAAGAAGATTCCTCGACAGTAGTGCTTTTCTTCTCGATATCGACAACAGCAGGTTCCTCGACATCGACAAAAGTTGTCGACGTCGAGTTGTTTTGTGTCGAGTTGCCCTGTCCCTCACTGTCGAGTAAAACCTTGTCGATGTCGACAAGATTCTTATTGATGTTGGGAACATTTTTATCCTCTTCTTCTCCGTTCTCTGGCTCGTGCAATTTGTGACCGCTCCGTAGCTTTACAGCAGCGACATGTCTGTGCTGTCCTTTGGGATTTGGTTCTGTATGCCCAGGGAGCTTTCCCGACGGTTGGGGAATTTGCGATGCGAATTGACCCATTTGGGTCTCAATGCTTCGCTTCCAAGTATCCAGCTCTCCAAATTTTGCGTGAATATTTCTGAGCTGGTTATTGATTGGGCTGGTAGACTGCTGTTGTTGCGACTGATTTTTCCTCATTTCGTCGAGGATTATCTGCAACTGATCCTTCTGCTGATCCCTGTCAGGATGTCCTGGAGCTCTGTATGGCGTGGGGTTCCTAGGGGGACCTTGGTTCCATTGCTGTTGATAAGGCCTTTGATCCCCCATATAGCGATTAGGACCCCCAGCATATGCTGCCTCCTCATGTGTTTCTGCCATTCCGACTTGCTCTGTGTGTGGGCACTCAGTAGTGATGTGCCTCTGTGATCCGCATTCGATGCAAGGCTGGTTGACAGATAGATATTTGACTTGCTTGAGGAGCTTGCGATTCTGGTCTCTGTAGAACTACTCCCTGACATCTGGGTCGATCTCCTTTGCTGGCTCATATAGTGGCATAGATGGTGCTGGCCTGGCGCAGGAGTTCTCATCATAGTTTGAAGTAGCTCCATATTTGTTGTCATAGTTGGTGAGCTTGTCCAGCACACCCCAGGCGTCAATTGGTGGCATCGTCAGAAACTCATAGCGAGTATAATGGTTGATTCTGTCCTTAGTGCCTTGATCAAGAGAGTTGAAGAAGATCTCCTGAATGACGTAGGGCGGCTGTCCATGAGTAGGGCAAGATAGCAGAAGATCCTTGTAGCGTTCCCATGCCTTTGCCAGCGGTTCCCCTTGCTTCTGTTTGAAGGCGGTGATTTTCTGGCGGAGATGCGCTGTTTTGGCGGGTGGGAAGAATTTATTCAGAAACTCTTGCTCTACTTGGGCCCAGGTGGTGAGTGATTTTGCTTTCAGTCCTTCCAGCCATTTCAGTGCAGGACCAGCGAGAGACCAGCGAAAAGCTTTCATCTTGACATATTCCAGCGTGGTACCTTCAGCAAGAGTACGACACATGTCAGAAAAATTGGTAATATGCTCAAGAGGGCACTCATTGAATCTACCATAAAAGGCATTATTTTTAAGCTCTATAAGAAACTGAGTGCGAATTTCAAAAGAATTATCAGGGATTAGAATCGCCGATTCAGGCACGACGAGAGTTGGATGCATATAATCCTCTGCTGTAGTTGGATATTGGGCAAGCTCAGCTTCTGCTTGCTCCCTTGCTGCTTTCTCAGCGGTGATAGCAGCATCTTTAGCGTTGATAGCGGCATCCCTTGCGGCTAGTTCCCTGGTAAGCCTAGCGATCAGCTGTTCCTGTGTTTCAGCGGCCAACATGATCCTTTTGAGTTTGGAGTGGATGTGTAGGTAGCGCTCCGATTCGTCTAAGCTGTCAAACTCAGGTGTTTGACAAGAACGACGCATACACCTGCAATCTAACTCAAAGAAACAGTGAGAACTGACTACCTAAGGCGCGATTGATTGCTTCCCCGGCAACGGCGCCAATTTGTTGTAGAAGGAAAATCGAGTTCAGAATATGAGTTAGTAAAGCAAACCAGATTTCGTCCCTTTGCAAATAATGTTCAAGACTCCCTCCCGATGTAGCAAGAGAAAGTCAGGTTCGAATCCACGAGGAAGCTGGTCAGCGGATCCTAGGCAGAAGCGAAATCCCACGTCTAGAAGTCGACAACAGTTTACCGATCTCGAGTAAATAACTCGACAGAAGATCAGTCTTGTCGATCAAAGCAGTAGCAGAAACTCGTCGATCTCGACAAAAGTTCTCGATATCGAGAAACTTGTCGATGTCGAGTACCTGTTCTCAGTCGAGGAAAACGTAGAAACAGCAAGGCAGCAGAATGTTGTCGACGTCGACAAGGTATGTCGATATCGAGTAAAAACAGTGACTTAAAACTTAGATTGCAAATGCTTTTCGAAAACTTTAATCGATGGATGAAAAAGAACTTCCAAGATTAGGGTTTGCGACAACGATTACCATGCAAGCGGAATATAAATCACAAAAGGCGGTAACTTTATCGATAAAGGAAAAGGCTTTCACCTAATCCGACAAGTAGGAATATAAATCTCGCGACAAATAATCCTAATTGCATCTATTCCTTTTCATAATTAGCATTTATAATCTTTCGAATAGAAATCCTAATTACTACCCAAGTTTCGCAACATGAGTTCTTCAATTTCTCAATCAAAGATGAAGCACAGGGAATAGATTAAGATAACGACAAAATACCTCCTTCCGTAATCGCTAATCCGCCGACATGGCTTTCGTTGGGCTCACCCCAACCCCAGAAGTGGGTGGACTACTCACGCCTCATTGCAATCGCATACATCATTGATTTGAAAGAAAGAACTTGCATTAACTAAATTCAAAGCCTTTACAATTCCGGCAATCAACCGTCGTAAATTGCCAAAACCTTAAAAACCTTAAACTCCTAAATCTCTATGTGTAATTGTATCTCTGAAATTGAATGATTAAAACTGAGCCCCTAGGGCTTTATTTATAGGGCTCAATCCTTACGATTTAAGGAGAGCAAACTATATCTAACTCTAATGATAAAACCTAAAAGATAAATAAAACATTAACGATAAAAGTGCAATAACTAAAATCTCTATCTTCTTTAGAATCGATGAATAATCTTCTCTTCATGATAGATCCGTGATAGACCTCGGATTCCTTGCTGTGTAAGATTTCTCGACTCCTCAATTCGACTTCGGGTAGGATTGGCAACGCCGCGGACTCCAGCGAAATGTTGTCGATATCGAGATATTTCCTCGACATCGAGAAGTTTCTCGACTTCAGCTTTCTCGAGTAACTTTCCAACTCGACTGGGCTTGGATGATCTTCTCGACATCGATATGACTTGTCGACATCGAGAAAGTTGTGGTCCTCGAGTTGCTCTTCTCGATCAGGCGCTGCTTGGCTTGGTTTCTCGATTTGTCATTTTGTCGACATCGACAAGTGTTATCGACATCGAGTAGTTTTCAGTGTCTTGGATTTGTCTCGAAATGGCTCCAAATTCTGTAAAATTAAACCAAACTTATGTAGACCTCCATTTCTTGCAAATAAGCATAAACTACATAAATTCAACATATTTCACACCCAAAATATGTAAAGTATGCAAAATAAGGAGCTAAAATGTGCACAAAAACATGGCTATTTTAGTAGACATCAAAGATGAAATTCTTATTTATCTCTTGAAGAGGATAAATATTTTAGCTTATATATCATGATAAAATTTATCTCCCGTAGTAGATAAAATTTTAAAATTCATAATCGTCCCTGGACCGATGATTTTATGTTTTTTTTTATCAAGCATGCAAATGACAATTTAGGAGGAAGGTTTATCATAATCCATTAGATTATGAAGATTTTTAACACCTATATAAGAGCCCGAAGACTCTAAATATAATGGTTAAATAATCCAACAAATTGTGAGATTAATCCTCTCCATACGAGCCTGAAGACTCTACTGATGGATTGTTAATAACTCCCGAAGAGTAAAGAATTTTATGAACTCTAGACGAGTATTTTATGAACTAGAAGAGTAAGGGATTTCACAAATTCCAGAAGAATATATGATCCTAATTTTATCATTTGTACTCATGAAGAAGTACATGGAATGTGTGCTTTTATCATATTCAGAACTAATTTTGTTTGGTTGATACAACCTAGAAGTAACCACATAACACGATCCGGTTAAGAATGCCACTTCCTGACTATCCTCTAAGCATTGCCTCAAGCATGCCCCTCCAGTAGAGAGTATGAAAGAGGTTATGGTTAAGCACTTGACCAAGGTTATTGTTGTGGCTTATAGCTAGGTCTGTTATACAGTTAATTCTAAATGTCTTGGAGAACATTATAAATGACTCATACCTGAAGTATGACATCAACGAAAGTTCTGACAATACCCATTCAGTGGCATCTAAATTAAATAAATGGATCACCATATACAAAGTTTAATGGTTGAATATTATGGTTTTATTAGTGTCAAACAACTTTGAAAACCCGAAGTTTTCTCAAACAATCATGAATGGAAAAAAACAGGATAAATACTGAAGGTTCGATAATGTATAACAAAGTAATAGAAAGATACTCTACAAGGGGGGTTGAATAGAGTATGCCAACTTTTCGCTGATAATCTCAAGACTTTTGAAATGCTTGCAAAACCCTTTGAGATTAGACTTAATTCTTTGCTCTGGAAAACCTAAATCACAAAAGAGTTATACAATTCGAAACAAATGCGGGAATAAGGTAAAGCAATAAGTAAAGGACGCAACGAATTGTTAACGAGGTTCGGCACGAACTTGGCCTACGTCTCTGCCTAGGGTTCTTCCACAACCCTAGGATTCAACCAGCTTTATTGATTCACAAGACTTAGGATCCTAATAGCTCATTGAGAAGCCTCTCTCCAATACAATTGCAATCTAGTCAACTCACGTTCCCTTGGAGTCCTAGACCAATCTAGAAGAGCCCCACCTCTCTCAGCTATCTAGTACAATCCTCTTACACTTCGTGAATCAATCGCCTAGTGTCCACTTCCTGAGTTACAAACTCTCGAGTATAACACTCTCTCGAAATATATCCTATAAGCTCACTTTGTAACTCTCAAATGCTTTGAAACAAAAGATACGACTCTTAACAACTTAGCAGAGAGCACACAAAGAAGACAGATTGACTTGAAAGCTTGAGTGCGAATGAATGCTTGTGTTCCACGATTGTGTATCTGTCTTCCCTTCATCTCTTTTTTTTTATATAAACTCAAATCGGCGCCTAAGGATCTTCTTCAACGGCTAGAACAGATCATGGATTGAGAAGGAATCTTCACAATCTTCTATTTGGGGAAACTCGGAAACCATGATCCACCAGATTCGATCTTCTTGTCCTTTAGCTTAAGGAAGGAGATTTCAATTCGAAATATCTTGCTGTAATGTTAGTGTATAGAATATATGACAATATCTAAAAATATATAATAATAACATATAATAACATTCGGACATAATATGCACATAATACAGGTTTTGTGTTTCATCAACACAGCTGTAGCTTCAAGACCTTTGACACAAGTCATGTGTCAAAGCCTTTGAAACCATTTCCGATTTTCATCAAGGGAGTGGAGTTATCAATCTCCCCCTTTTTGAAAGACAAAACCTGTGCATCCCTGCAACTTAGTCAAGCAAATATATCATAAGCAAAATCGGACTGAGTACCTGCATGGGTTAGACAAATGTTGGATCATAAGTTTTTAACGCCAAAGAGAAACATCCAACAAAGTAAAACAAAACAAGGTCTTCCAAGACCCTTGGTTCAAAACAGTTTTAAAGTCTAAGCCATCAAACCATCTCCCCCTTTTTGTCTTTCAACAAAGGGATGAGGATAAAAACAGTAACCAAAAGTTTTAAAATAGTAACCAAAACCAACAGTGTTTAGATTAAAGGTTAGGGTAGGGTAGGGGTTTAGGATTCATCGTCAAGAGCACCATCCGTGAACAACAACTTCAACTCATGCAATAACTTAGCCACCCCGCTCATCTCCAGCGAAAATTCTCTATGCAGCTCCTTGATGTCCAGACGAACTTCCTCCAAACCCAATTCCAGGTTATCCATACACTCATCAATTGCAGAGGCAGTGGGAAGAGTTTTTGAGGGAGAGTCAAGACTCCAAGTCCCTTGGGGGGGGACTGAGTGATGCCAATTTTCTCAAAGCTCTTGGAGTCGAATTTACCCATATGATGCTGTTGTTCTTTATTTTTGAAATCGATTTCAGAAGCTTTGAAGACATGGGTCAAAAGGTTTGCAAAGGGGAGGGGAGTTCATTTTCTTGCTTTGCGGGTGTGAGCCATGGATCCTAGAATGGTATTGGCCAGATCAAGATCATGGCCATTCAAAATTCGGTATAAAAGGACCATAACGTTGTTAGTGAGGAGGGAGCCAAAGTTGATTCGGGGTAAGAGGCATCTCACAATGATGTTGAAGATGATTTTTGCCTCGAGAGTAAGGGACGAGTGGGTAAGCTGTTTGGTGGTGCTGTTTGATGCTTCGGGGAGCAAGTATTTGGATCGGGCAAGAGCAACACACTGTTCTTTTGTGGGGGTTTCAGGAGAGGGTGGACAAGGTTTAGGAAGGCCAAGGAGATCAGCGAAGTCAAATGGAGTTGAAGGTGATTCTAACTCCCTTGACGACTGATTCCAAAGACCAACCATCAGCAATGTGTTTGGCTTTGAGGTTTATGTAAAATAGACGGGTGAGTTGGGGGTAATATACGGATTCAAGGTTCAGAAGGCCTGGTCCAGGAAGAGGTTTGTTTGATGAGAGAGATGCAGGGTAGATTCAAAGCTTCTAAAAATTCAAGATCAATAAAATCGGAACAACAGATCTTACGAGTTCTAAACTCGTCTACCCACTTTCCAGCCATCTCAGCAATCTCAAACCAGGAGGAGGGTAAGGATTGGTTTACCTGGATAAGTGCAGGCGGATCGGCGTTTTTCCTTCGAGCTTTTGTGGGAGCGGTCCTCTTGACAGACGCGTCAAGGCTTCTAAGAGTGCATTTCCTTGTGCGCTTGGGAGATAGAGGCTTTGCTTTAGTGGCTTTACGCTTCTTCGGAGACGGGGGAGGAGGAGGAGGAGTAGGAGAGGGAACAAGTTCTGGCTCCTCTTCCTCTTCTTCCTCAGACCCCGAGTCCTTAGCACACACTTCAGCGTCGTCTCCCTCAGCCTCCTCGTCGTCCTCCTCTTCCTCTTCCTCTGGTTCCTCTTCAGCGGGAACCTCCTTCTCTGCTGCTCTTTGGGCCTCTTCCTCGACCTCTCTCCTTGCTTTCTCAGCCTCTTCCTTTTTGTTTGGCACTGAGAGACTTCTTCGTCGGTCGCTTCAGGGACCGCTTGATTTTAGCAATGGTGCTCTCAGGGACGGTGCTCGGGACAATGGCTGGGACAATAACTTGAGGAGAGGGTTCGGGTTGAGGGGAGATCACAAGAGATGCCTGGTGTCCTTTGGGGGTAGCGCAAAGGCGTTTGGGTGTGGAGGTTTTCTTGGATTTGGGTGCCATGGATGGAATTCGGCTATGCTTTCAGAGAAAGGTTGAAGGAGAAGTTTAAGAGATCGAGGTTTTAGGTGGTTCTGGAGCGGTGATGAATAGTTAGGGTAAAATGTGTGGATTAAAAAGGGTGAGAGGGGTAAGTTGATGGGACAGGTTTATGGTTCCAAGGGTAATAATCATAACACAACTGCCATTTTGAAAAGATATGTTTTCCCAAATAATTCAAAATTCAAACTGATGCAGATCAAGATGACCTTCTGTGGGTCCAACAATGACCTTGATCCAGGCGAGCTCTCATGACCGATTCGAGGGCCATTGATGGCAAAGAGTCTTGTCCTCAAGAGGAAGAAGAAGGCGCCACCATGGAAAAAGATTCAAGTCTCATGTCGAGTACACAAGGCCCATGTCGAGCACTTCCAATGTGTGGGCCGGTTCTAGTCTTCAAATTAGTTTATTATTTTATTAATTATTATTTTATGCAATTAGATTAATAATGTACAAGATTATATCTCCTCTAGATATATCTTGTTCCCTAAGTTTTAGAATTATATCTTCTTAGGTTTATTTTAATCTATCTTTATCAAACTAAATTCTATCTTGCACGGTAGAATTGGTTCTTAGCTTTTCTATTTAAACATTGTAGTTCTATTGAATTAAATCAGATTGAATAGAATTGAGAAACCCCTTTTTAGGATTAAAGGGTTCTCGATTATCAATCCCAAAGGCTTTTGTGTTCTATTACCCCGTCGGCACTTCATCTTCATCACCATCACAGCCACTTTGATCTTTGATCAAAACCAAACCCATATACAACCCTCTCCACCGAAACAAGCGCAAGTGAAGATCACCGGCTCTTGGTGGCACTTGCGGCAACCTCTGCTCCTAGCGAGCGCGGCGTCGGCCCCTGACGTGCCCGCGCTCCCGCATCACCAGCACGCTCTCGCCCACGCTAGCCTTCGCTCTCGCCAGCTCTCGCCCTCGCGCCCAGCAGGCGTTTCCACAACCGGCATCGTCGACATCGCACCAGCACCAGCCTCCTGTGCGCATCCCCGGCGCCTCGCTCTCACACGCCCTGAGGAGCCAACGCTCCTGCGTGTCACCGATCGCGCTCGATGCAGTCCTACCGCCATTGCCTCGCGCGCTACCAGACCTCGCACCTTTCTTCTTCTTCGCTTTCTTTTTGCTGTTACTAGTTAATTGATTCTAGTTAATTAATTTCCATAGCTTTTAGTTTATGAATTTGTTAAGTTAAGAATTGCTGCTTTTGTTTAGTTTAAGTTTAGTTAGTTATTTGCAATTTCTTTAAGTTAACAACCGTGGCTTTGAATTAGTGTATTAATTAGTTTAGTAAATTTTGTTAATCAGGAGATATTGGAAGAGCATTGCAAGATCGGGCAAATATACGGCGTGGTTCTTGATCTTGAGCCCACAGGCGAAGGATCGGGTATCCTAAACGTATCACAAACCATCTTGTCACATTTCAAATTCAAGAAGGAATATTTACGAAAAAATATTTTCCATAAATAAATATACTCGGATATAAGATTTTTGGAAAATAAAATGTGTAATGTATAAAGAAGGTTAAAAACCATTAAAACTATATTTGATCAAATATCTAAAAAGATATTAACCAAATATATGATCCGTTATATGTGCTCTACCATTCAGTTCATAAACTTTGACATAAATCTCAAAGGTCTTGACACTGAGTAGAATTTATCTTTCGTAAAGGGAAAGCTCCCCATACGAAAGTGCATCCCTGTTAAGCATTCCGATCTCACGTCTAATGAAGGTGAACCTGTCCTCTGCCAAAGGCTTAGTAAAAATGTAAGCCCATTGATAATCAGTTGAAATAAAAGATATGGACACATCACCTTTTTCGACATGGTCTCTAATGAAATGATGCCTTACATACATATGTTTGGTCCTTGAATGCTGAACATGATTCTTTGTAATGGAGATGGCACTTGTATTGTCACACTTAATGGGAATGCCTTTGAGGTTGATTCCAAGATCTCTCATTGGTTGAGCTATCCAAAGGATTCAGGAGCAACATGCTCCAGCTGTTATGTATTCGGCTTCGACAGTGGATAGAGCAACTGCGTTTTGTTTCTTTGAGTGCCAACTAATCTAGGATGCTCCTAAGAATTGGCAACATCCCTACGTGCTCTTCCTATCCACCTTATAGCCTGCAAAGTCTGCATCCGAATACCCAATTAGTGAAAAATCTCTTTGCTTTGAATACCATAAGCCAAGCTCCTTAGTGCCATTGAGATATCGAAAGATCCTCTTCACAGCCACGAGGTGAGATTCTTTAGGGTCAGCTTTAAACCTAGCACACATGCAAACACTAAACATGATGTCAGGTCTACTAGCAGTAAGATATAATAAAGATCCAATCATCCCTCAATACTCCTTTTGATTGACACTCTTTCCGGTCTTGTCTTGATCTAGAGACAAGGTTAAGCTCATGAGTGTCTTGGATGCTTTGGATTGATCCATCTTGAACTTCTTCAAGAGATCCTTAGTGTACTTGCTTTGGTTGACAAAGACCCCTTTCTTAGATTGATGAACTTGTAATCCCCAAAAGAAGTTGAGTTCACCCATCAAGCTCATCTCAAATTCACTGCACATGATGTCAGAAAATTCCTTGCACAAAGATGTGTTAGTAGCTCCAAACAATATATCATGAACATATATTTGAATAACCAAAATGTCCTTTCCTTTGGTCTTGATAAAAAGAGTCTTGTCGATCAACCCCCTTTTAAAATCATTTTCTAAAATATATTTTGACAAGCGCTCATACCAAGCTCTTGGGGCTTGTTTCAAACCATATAGCGCTTTGTCTAGTTTGTAAACGTGATTAGGAAATTCCAAACTTTCAAAACCTGGGGGTTGAGCCACATAGATTTCTTCCTCTAAGAAACCATTAAGAAAAGCACACTTGACATCCATTTGATATAACTTTATGCCCATAAAAGATGCAAATGCTAATAATATGCGAATGGCCTGGCTTCAAGCTTGGCTACGGGAGCAAAAGTCTCCTCGTAGTCAATACCTTCCTCTTGATTGTAGCCTTGAGCAACAAGCCTTTCTTTGTTCCTCACGATCTTACCATTCTCATCTAGCTTGTTCCGAAATACCCAACGTGTGCCAATGACTGATTGATGCTTTGGCCTAGGCTTCAAGGTGCAGACTTTGTTCCTTTCAAATTCGTTAAGCTCACTTTGCATAGCAATGATTCAGTCTTGCTCTTGAAGGGCCTCATCTACCTTCTTTGGTTCTATAAGAGAGACATACGCGTGAAAAGCACAAAGATCTTTAAGTTTAGAATGAGTTTGAACGCTAGATGTAGGGTTAGAGATGATATCCTTTAATGAGTGTGATGAGGAGTATTTGAATTTTTTTTTGCTAGTATTAGCTCCTTGATTCGTCACACCAACACGATTGATTTGTGGTACATCCGACTCTGTGGATCTGTTAGGCTCAGCAGTTTCTGAAGTTGCAACACTTTTGGATTGGTCGCCAAGGGTTTTCGACAGAGCTTCAACACCTTGGGCTAATTCTTCAGTGTTAAGAATCTGATCATGCATGTTCCTCTTCTCTGTGTTCTTAGTAGCAATGTCATCACCATCCTCATTCTCTGTATGGCTGTTAAGATCCAGATCTGCAACACTTTCACTTAAAGAACCGTCATTGCATTCATCAAATATATCGTGTATATTTTCCTCAACCAACATGGTTCTTTTGTTGAAGATTCTATATGCTTTGCTACATGTGGAGTAGCCAAGAAATATACCTTCATCACTACGCGCATCAAATTTTCCCAAGGTTATCTTTTCCATTGTTATGAACCAAACAAGTACAGCCAAAGGGTTTAAAATATGATATAAGTGGTTTGCGGCCTTTGAAAAGTTCATAAGGAGTTTTCTTTAAGATGGAACGAATAAGACAACGATTCAAAATATAGTTAGATGTGTTAACAACTTCAGCCTAATAGGTTTTAGGTAATGCATTTTCTAAAAGCATAGTCTTGGCCATGTCATCTAGGGTGCGGTTCTTTCGTTCCACAACCCCATTTTGTTGAGGTGTCCTAAGAGCAGAAAAATTATGGGAGATGCCATATTTAGCACAAAACAAATCAAACTGAAGTTGATCACTTCGAATTGACACTATGGGCTCGTTTATTAAAGTTTGAAACTCCTTACAAAGTTTTGAAAACTCAAATAAGGCCTCTGATTTTTCTTTAAAAAAAGCAACCCAAGTATATCTTGAAAAATCATCAACAACAACAAGCATGTACTTTTTACCATTGGGAAATTTGACTCGAATAGGACCACATAAATCCATATGTAAAAGTTCAAGGGGTCTAGAAGTACTTACAACCTTTTTGGGTTTGAAAGAGCTACGTGTTTGTTTACCTCGTGTGCATGCTTTGCACATATCAATACCTTTGAAGTCCATCTCAGGTAGTCCTCTTACAAGCCCTTTGGACACAAGCTTCTGTAGTGTATGTGGGCTCACATGACCGAGTCTCCTATGCTAGAGCTTTGGATCGTCCATCAAAGCCTTTAGACAGGTTAATCTTCCTTGTGCCACTTGCTCAGCATTCACAGCATATATGTTGTTATAACGATAGGCAGTTAGAACTACTTCACGTGTATCTTCTCTGCGCACTAGACATCTTTTCTTGTTAAATTCAACATTATTACCACTATCACATAGTTGAGAAACACTAAGCAAATTATACTTCAAACCATTAACAAGATAAACATTTTTAATGCTATGGTTAGGATCACTCCCAACACTACCAATACCAACGATGTCACACTTTCCTTTGTCATCAAGAGTGGTTGTTCAAGTGGATTGCTTCTTTAGATCACGGAAGAGAGACCTCTTCCCACTCATATGTCTCGAGCATCTACTATCAATAATCCATTTTTGCTCTTTCACCTTGGTGATCTCCTACAAGACAAACATCAACCTTTGTGGCTAGACCAATAAGCAAATTTAGATCTATTATTGGGATAAACCATATTTGGTAAAATAGTGCCTTTGGGGACCCAAACTTGCGTTATTCGTTCTTTTTGCAAGTGAACATGAAATGTATTGCGAATGATATATGAATCCTTTCTTCTATAGGGGGATGTCTCTTTTACATGTCCCTTTCTCGCACAGTGGTGACATATAGGAGAGGTTCTGCTTCCTTTTGCCTTTACAAAAGTGGTAATGTGTTGCTTCTTTAAAAATCTTGGATTGTAACCAATACCACTTTTGTTTAGAGAACTTTGTTGCTCACCCAACATCCTATCAAGAGTGCCTTTGGATTTGGTAAAACTTATGAGAGTTGTCTGTTGGTCTTGAATCTTTTTATTCAGGGAGATCTACTCGTTCTCTAAGTCATGATGTTCATTTCTTAGAGAGGAGAGATCTTGCTTGTGTTCAGATTTCTCTTAGTCAAGAGTCTTGACTTTAATGTCAAGACCTGAATAAGAAGTTTCAAGACTTTTGACCCTCATAGACAGATCCTCAATAGTTATTTCCTGCTCCATAGTTTTCTTAATAAGAGTGTTAGTTTGGGCAATAAGTTTCTCTTCATTGGCAATCATATTAGAAATGAATTTCGATAATACCTCTTTTGGACTTGCCATAAGCTCTCTTACAGTGACCTCAAGTTGCTCATCGTGGGATTCATCTCCTAAGGCCATAAGACAGACATTGGCCTTCTCATCATCGGAGTCTGTGTCAAAATCGCTCCAAGTTGCCACCATGACGTTCTTTTTCCTCTATCACCTTTCTTGAACTGACTCTTCGTCTTTTGAGGGCAGTCTTTCACAAGAGGGTCTGTTTCACCACATTCAAGACAAGACAAATGTTTAGTCTTCTTGTCATATTTGTTGTATTGAGACTTACCTCGAAATTTAGAAGACTCTGATCCATCCTTATTGTTGAATTGCTTCTTCATTTTGAGGATTCGAGAAAGGCCCTTTGTAATAAGAGCAAAGGGATCATCCTCATCATCATCCTCATCTTCAGAATCAGACACATCTTTGGGCTCATCCTTCTTAGGCTTAAGCGCCAAGTTCTTAGTGCTTGTTGGAAGTTCTCCATTGTCTTCATTGAGAACCATCTCATGTGTCATCAGCTTCCCAAGCAAATCATCAAGGGGTAGAGTGGTGAGATTCTGGGCTTCTTAATTCTATGGCTGTCACTTTCGGACCCCATTTGTCTTTTGAGAGGCACCTCAATATCTTCATCACTTTCTCAACATTCTCAAAGGTCTTGCCGAGAGAGTCAAGGTTGTTTGTGATTTCCGTGAACCGTGTGAACATAGCCTTGATAGACTCATCTGGCTTCATTTTGAAGAGTTCATACTTTCGAAGGAAAATGCTGATCTTAGTGTCCTTCACTTGACCGGTTCCTTCGTAGGTGACAACCAACTTGTCCCAAATCTCTTTAACTGACCTACAAGATGAAATACGGTTAAACTCATAAGTGCTATGACCACAATATAGTAAGTTAATAGCCTTGTAGTTCTTGGAGACGAGTTCAAGATCCGCTTGGATGAATTCAGCCTCTGTCTTCGCGACTTTGGTTCCATTTGGTCCGTCTTTCACTGAAACCTTCGGACCATTCTCTATAATGTTCCAAAATTTCAGATCTTGATCTATAATGAACATTTTCATCAATGACCTCCAGTGGACGAAGTTGTTTCCTACAAAAAGTGGTGGTCTACTGATAGACCTTCCTTGTGCAAATCCTTCGCTTGCTTCACCATACATGATCAAAACTCACAAGATTGTTAGATCAAAAGTAGTGAGTAAGATTCTGATACCAATTGAAGGTTCGATAATGTATAACAAAGTAATATAAAGATACTCTAGAAGTGGGGGTTGAATAAAGTATGTCAACTTTTCGCTGATACAATTGCAATCTAGTCAACTCACGTTCCCTTAGAGTCCTAGACCAATCTAGAAGAGCCCCACCTCTCTCAGCTATCTAGTACAATCCTCTTACACTCCGTGAATCAATCGCCTAGTGTCCACATCCTGTGTTACAAACTCTCGAGTATAACACTCTCTCGAAATATATCCTATAAGCTCACTGTGTAACTCTCAAATGCTTTAAAACAAAAGATACGATGATAAAATATTTTTTGACACTCATTTATCCTTTTGAAACTTATCAGTAACCAAAAGTTAGTTAATGGTAAAATATTTTTTCTTTGTGGCATTCGGTCAATCATGTGAATCGATGATGTGCGGGATCATTGAAATTCACATAGGCACCCACTAAGAGGGATCAAAAGATCCTACGACCTGAAGATCCTCAATAAGGGTAACCGAACATATATGGTCTATTATCTTGGCAAAACCAACAATAAGACCATCTATATTGAGAGTAAATGCAAAGTCTCTAATGTCTCTTGATTGGATACAATGAGACACGTACGGAACACTACCATATATAGACCAATGTAATTCCAATATTATAGATGCCTCGACACTTGGTCATATGAAACATAAGGTAGAGAATGTTATCAAACACATTGTTGAGCATAAAGTGGCTCACGACGACCCAGAAGAGTCGTTAGTCAAATGGGCCCATGCAAGCTAGTTTGCATTTCGAATTTGACACAATAACATCTCCCTAATTATCTTTAGAAGAGAGAATGCCATTCAAAGGTCTTGAATGAGCAACACATGTTTCGAGACGTACCTCCTCCAAATGAACTACAATGAGACCACAAATTAAGAAGTTGGATGATACATGGGGTTTGAGTCCCTATCGATATCAAATACCTAGACCTTTATAATGGTGATCAAATGCTCGGTATTTAGGAGGAGAGGAAATGAGACAATTAAGAAAGAGATTGCACGGAAGCAACCTCTCCATCATTTCATATCCGCGGATAAATACAAGTGAACCAGAAGTTCAATAAATAAAATAATTATAAGGTTTAACAAATATGTCATTGAAAGCATTTACTAAAAGCCAAGAAAGTGACAAAGTCACAAATACTAGCTCATTTGGAAGTTCCAGAAGTAACTCCAACTCAATGAATATCAAGTGGTTATCAAGTACACCAAAAGTGTTGGGGATCACTAGGCTCTTGGTATACGATTCCCCATAAGTGGAAAGAGTATATGAGAATATGATGATCATCAAATAAATAATGGATGTCGACATCGAAATCATAGTAAAAGAGCTAGAAAGAAGCAAGTCATGCAAAGATGGATTCTTTAAGCATGACGACATTGGACCCGTAGTTCCAACACTGAAAATTGCAACATCAATTGGTTTTAAGTGGGTGTTCATACAAAATAAAATATAAAGCCAACTTGATTGCACAAAAGCCGCCCTATCAAAGGTTATATGGAGAATGTATTCACCAGAAATGAATATAATTTTGGATCTAAATGTAAATGACGGACGTGGTAGGTGCATACCCATATAAATGGAAAGGATCGATTGAAAATGCCTGAAGCATTAATATCAAAGTCCTGTCACATGCAATTGGTTAAAGATCCTTATAAGATTACCTGAAGTACCTATAATTGTGAAAATGGTGACATTGCATTAGGTTCCGAAGTACCATACAATGTTGTACTCTTTTCCTTGATCTTGATTTTTATCCCATTGAGTTTTTCCAAGTTAAGTTTCTTAACGAGGTAACTTATGCACCATTTAATACACCAGATCCCCCATGATCAAATAGCATACTAGGTCCTGAAGTACCTTATATTTGTGCATCAAAAGCATCTCAACGCCAGTAGATGAAAGTCAAGCATTCGAAGTCAATTGTAATGTATGAAGACATCTCAACTTATACACGTCAAAGGAAATGTTGAGACTCGACTATGCAGCTCATACAATCAGCACGATCAAGAAGTTCAAAGAGCTTACTCGAATGAGAAGACTACAAGAAGGGTGTTGAATTCAGGGGGGTTTATACGCACTGTACTCTTTTTCCTTTCGATCAGGTTTTATCCCACTGGGTTTTCTTGACAAGGTTTTTAACGAGCCAGTATCACCAAAGCGTATCACATGTCATTTGTATTTTTTCCTTGGTCCTAGTTTTGGTCCCATTGGGTTTTCTAGGCGAGGTTTTTAATATGACAATTTTGTAATATTTAAGGATGTTTATCCAAGGGGGAGTGTTATAATATTATTATATTGGGATGGATAAACACTAGAAAGTGTAGAAACCCTAGGTCCCTTTGTATACTCTTATATAATGGGTCCTTTGGAACCCTAATGAGAACATCAATTCCTCATCTCTCTATCTGCATCTCTTCCATTTATCTTCTGTTTATCACATAAAAAATTTATTTTATATACTGTTGTGAGCCTATTTTGCCATGTTTTATACTTACTATTATATCGTTTTCTGCATATATTTCATGCATTCGGGCTATAATAATACAGAATCTATGTAGTTTATGTTTATTTGCCAATTATGGAATCTACACCAGTTTCTGTTTAATTTCGCAGAAATTGAGGCAATTTACAGCAGTTCAGAGAAAGAAGGAAAAGCTCAAAGTCAACTACAGAAAGTCCGAGGTCAAGGAGTAGCGGAACCAGGATGAATCGAGCCGGAAACAAGAAAATCGAGTCGACACACACTGGTCGATATTGACCTACCTTAGTCGATATCGAGTAAGTCACTCGATATTCAGCTAAAGAAGACAGAATCGAGGAAGAAGAAAGAAAGTTGATCGATATCGACTTCACTTAGTCGATATCGAGTGCCCATATCGAGTTGAAGATCCAAAAGTCGACCAAGGAAGCTGAAGAAGAAACATGCAGGTCGATATCGACTTGACCTAGTCGATATCGAGTTGAAGTGGGTTGATGTTCATCCTTGGAGCCGAGATCGAGTCAGGAAGTGAAGACGGAAAAGTTGCAGGTTGATATCGACCTACCTAAGTCGATATCTAGTGGACCAACAGTGGCCGATTTCGAGCTAGTCCGAGTTCTAATCAAAGTTCTATCCAAAGTCCAATGGAGATATCTACAAGATCAAATTCTATCAAGATCATAGAGACATTTATCTACTTTAGATATAATTCCTTTTAGATTTATTTCTTTTATTTCCATGTTTTTATCTTATGTTATTAGATAGATTTAGATATAGTTGTTCTATTCTAGAATAGCTACATGGAACACTATAAATAAGACATTAGGGGGTTGGATTTTATTAATTGAATCATCCAAGCTACAAGCCAATAGAGAGAGAGAGAGAGAGAGAGAGAGAGAGAGAGAGAGAGTAGGAGAGAGAAGGTGGAGGCCGAGTGGAGTTTGTGAAGTGAGAGCGGAGTTGGCTTTGTTCGGTTGTAAGCTTTCTTTTAGTTTATTTAATGCAAAGTTATTTCCTTTTATTATTGATGTCTTTATTGATGATGAAGAGCGAGCAGTCACCCCCAACTTCTACGGTCAGGGTGAGCCCGACGGTAGCCAGGTGAGGTGATGCGGTAAAGGTACAATCTTTGGATGCAATTCGTCTTCTATCCCTATGAGCATGATTCTTTTGCGAAAGTTGAAGGTGATCCTTGTTTGTGTTATTGAAACGAAAGTGATCTTAATACAACTTGGATTAATTATGTGAAAAAGAGTTAGTAACAATTAGGGTTTATGTTGAAATACCCCAAGTTATTTTTGGGCTATTTCCTATTTTTTATAAG
The DNA here is from genome assembly GCA_037127255.1 of Persicaria tinctoria. NCBI lineage: Eukaryota > Viridiplantae > Streptophyta > Magnoliopsida > Caryophyllales > Polygonaceae > Persicaria > Persicaria tinctoria. The sequence goes on along the minus strand of JBANSL010000004.1, from coordinate 19,774,172 downwards.
TCTATATTATATCAAACTTTAGTATATATCTTGTGAATTTGGTTATATAATAAATTCACCTAAGATATATGAGTTGAATTAGAATAATTAAATTATTCTAAAGAGTAATGATATACGAGTCGATTTAATTAGATAAAACATTTACATACTCTTATTATTTGATTTATAAAGTTAAATTAAATAATACTTCTTTCCGCTAATATATATAATATATATATATATACACACCCATATATATGTATAATATATAATTAAATTCATATTGTATTTCTACAAATATAAGCCTTTTATCTATTTCCCTCTTGATAGACTACAGTTAAAAAAAAAAAAAAAAAAAGGAATTATGGGAATCTCTCCATAGCCACGTGAGGCGTGAGCAGCCCACCGCATCGTCCTCCTCCTCTCTCGAATTGATCGGGACCACCGCCGATTGCACCCACTGCAGTGCACCATTGCCGAGCCACGAGCCAGCACACCACTCGCCTCCACCGGAATTGCAGGCTACCACTGCCGCAGCCAAGCTCGAGCCCAGTCGCTTGCCCGCATCCGCGACCTCAATCGCGCCACCTTCGATTACTTGCGTCAGCAACCGAGCAGACCTGAGCAGCCGCCCTCCGCCTTCGAGCCACTGTCCAACACCGCCGAGTCGCCGTCTTCGATCGCCGATATCCCAACGCCGGAGGAAAGCTGTGCCGAGCCCGTACCTTCGCCCTGCGCTTCATCTCTGTACGTTAACCTCCATTGAAATCAATCGGAGTTTTAATAAGCTTTTGTCAAAATTACAGAAACGTCCCTTGTTTTATCCTATTTCCGTTTCTGGCCCTAAGTTAATTATTTATTAAGTTATACGGCCAATGTTTCTAAACCATTCGATTCTTGCCCGTTTCAGCAACACCAAGCAATCTCGAAGCATCCACGCTGGATCCCATTCCCCAATGAATTCATATTGGTAAAGATTCTTAACTTTATAGAATTAATTCAATTCCAAATTGAGTTAAGTAAAGTTAGTTGTATAAAATATCAATATTAAATATTCATTTTTCCGTTGGATTTAATAGGTGCTAAAATCCCGTCTTTTTCGTCAACCAATCATCGAAGGTTAAGGCAAGTGATTTCGTTCATCGCCCTTTGCGTGTTTCGTGATTCTTTTGACGTGCCTTTTAAATTCTTCTGTGTCGAATGCGGCCCTGTGGCCAATTTCCTTGTCAATTTCGATAAATTGCATACCCGTCTGCTTGATGTAATTTATCTTTTTAATCATAAATTGGCATGAGTTAAATAAATGGGCAATTATTATTAAAGTAATTATAGTGTTATAGTATTAAATGTGATTTGTTTGTTTATAACTCGAGATAAGTAAAGGTTGCCCATTTTCTTATTCCTAAATTGCATGATATTCTGCTTGTTTCTTTCATGCAAACCAGCGGCATGTGATAGTAAGACCCTTTGAATTATCCATGCTTGTCCCTGTTTGATTTAATGTCGTTATTATGATCACCTAGTATAAACTGTTTATGTATGATAAGATGGGCACCATGTGATGCTTAGGTATGATATTTTAAGATGTGCATCTCACGTGGTGCGAATTGACTTAAAGTCAGTGCGATGGCTATCTCGCAGGTTGGGAATAGTGTAAAGCCCAATCTAAAAGGTTCCATGGAATATCTAGACTTCAAACATTCTCAGGTCGCAGTCCTAGTTGAGTCTGGACCCGTGTCTATATTAGACTTCAAAGTCTCAGGTCGCAGTCCTAGTTGAGTCTGGACCCGTGTCTATATTAGACTTCAAAGTCTCAGGTCGCAGTCCTAGTTGAGTTTGGACCCGTGTCCCTATTAGACTTCAAAGTCTCAGGTCGCAGTCCTAGTTGAGTCTGAACCCGTGTCACTACGTTTTATAGTGTGTTAGTTACATATATACATTTTTGTTATTATCGCGATTATTATTAGGTGATCAATTCAGTTATATTATACTTCACTCTTACTCGAGGTATAATTCCTTATCTTATCGTATCATCGATCCTCACGGTCATCTGAGTCATGTTTGAAATTTTGCCGTTTTACTAGTTTCCACTTTAAATATTCGTGTCTTTCCCACCTATGACATACCATTTTATGGTCACTGTAAGGTTAAAGTCTGAACATTTTTCCTATCATTTGTTAGTCTTAATTGTACTAACCATCCTATTTATTGGATGGCTGGTGTCCTTCGTTATCACGAAACACCAGACCATATTCCACAGGTCTAGTGCAAGCAGCGGAGCTGGAGAGAGTTGAAGAGCAGGCTATCATTTATTAAATCTTTACACTACAAAGTTTTGGACGTTTAAAGTTTCCGCAACGCTACGCTGGTTTTTAGCCACTTTGGAGTTTATGTACAATTTATGGTTTTTTTGGGATTTTCAGCAATGTTGTTGAGATTGGTTATTTTAAACTATGATATTTAATTGACTTCCGCATTATTTTATTCAACTGCTTGAAGTACTGTCTTGTTTGTGGGAGCATGGTTGCATGTTCCTATAAGCAAGACATTAAAGTCTGCGGATTCACTGGCGCTGCAACACTTCCTTGGGATTTAAAAGAGGGTGTTACATATGTGAAAGCCTCTATATTCCTATTTGTTAATAACGAGAGTTATTTGATGAAAAGCATGATCTTTTATGCCTTTATGTGTTATTTTACATGGTTATTGTTGTGGTGTTGAAACCCTGATCTTAGAAGTCTTTAGTTTATTGATTAAATTTCACAAATTTCGGTTTTAAAGTTTCTAGCAAGTTGAAATCGAGTCTATGTCAGTCGATTTGTTTACTCGATATCGAGTTCCTACAGGTCGATATCGACGAAAGTTTGATGCTTTTATTTTGTTTCTGCTTTTCTATCTGTTTGCTGTTTGTCTGGTTGGTTTTCTGCTGAGATTTAGAACTGAAAAGACGGGCGCTGACACGCTTCCTCGTGGATCTATCCTGACTGCCTTCTACTACAACGGGAGGAAGTCTTGTATTTATTTGCTGAGATAGGGAGTCAGTTTGCTTTATATTTTATTTATATTTTCATACTTGACTATTATCCTGCAACAACATATACTTTTTAGCTCCTTAAACTACGTGCACAAAAGTAAAAAAAAATCTTATATTTATGATACAAGGGAGTATTAAAATAATATAGTCGTCGGTCATCATCGGAGAAGGAAATATAGTCGCGGAAATAAAAACAGATTTTTAGAAAAGATTTACAAGAGGCAACCTCGATAAGGCCTCCTTAATGAATACCTTGAATTGATTAATACCAAAATCACTCTAATAGGCAATGAAATGTAGGTGCGTGTTAGAGATGTGAATGAGACCAAAGTGTCCCACATCGGAAAGTTTAACATAACAAGCCCTGGTATATGAGTCGGTGGGCTACTCCTTCTATTGCCAATTGGTTTTAGAATGGAACCCCACTCGGCTTGTGTGCTAGGCTACTAGCGCATGTGCGCCCGTGCACACGACCCCCAGTCATCGGTCCGAGTCGGACTTTGATATGGTATCAGAGCGGTTAGCCTAACGGCCCGTGTCGATCCTGGTCTGGGTTACCCAGTTGTCCAAGTCTCAACTAGATGGTCATTCCTAGTTGGACTTGCGGGGGCGTGTTAGAGATGTGAATGAGACCAAAGTGTCCCACATCGGAAAGTTGAACATAACAAGCCCTGGTATATGAGTCGGTGGGCTACTCCTTCTATTGCCAATTGGTTTTAGAATGGAACCCCACTCGGCTTGTGTGCTAGGATACTAGCGCATGTGCGCCCGTGCACACGACCCCCAGTCATCGGTCCGAGTCGGACTTTGATAGTGCGACAAGTTAGTAATCAAGAGATTAAAAAAAAGCAATTTTCTCTCTTGAAAAACTCACCAGAAACAGATGGAATGACGACAGAGTTCTACCTTCTTTTTTTTGGTAGAAATTAGGCGCATTATTGAACACATTGACCCCTTCAAAGGCTATTTGAAAGGCATTCAGAAAAGAGGATATCATTTCTTAATACATCCAATTTGTAACGATTAGCAACTGGTAAGTTATATATTTTCATAAAATACCAAAGAATGGTAAAATTCTCCTTCCCTTCAACTACAATGATAGAAGTTGATAACATCGGCACCATTACTTGTGCAATAATTGTTGGAACACCTTGTATTGGTCAAGAAAAGGAAAAATGAAATGTTTCTTCGATCAGTGTATTTCATATATTGAAATGTTGAGTTTTGTGTGCATCAATTTCAGCTGCTTGTATAACGACGAGAAATCAATGTAAAATGTAAAGACTTTGGAAAAGATTCTCCCTTACCTACCATGACCAGTAGAACAACTTTGATAGCCTTTCACACCAGGTTTAATTTGCTCATAAATCATAATCCTAAACCATGGTAATTAACTGTCTGTGAGTAATGGGACAAATATGTCCACACAAATCTACTGTGATCATCCAAGACAGTTAAAAAGTACCGAGCACCTTTTAAAGAAGGTGTTTTATACTGTCCCCACACATCTAGGTGAACAAGTTCAAAAGAACTAGAAGCAAGAGAATGACTTCTATCAAAATGAAATATGTGTTGTTTAGCCAAAACACAACTGTCACAGGCAAAGTCAGAACAACTCAAGTGTTTGAAAACATCAAGATGTCTAATTTTGGACAAAGAGCTATGCCCAAGACAAGCATGAATGAGCTCTACATTATTACTTTGAAGAATACAAACTTGTGCCCCCATCAAAAGTATTGCTATCCATTACAAAAGAACTTGAGGATAGACCATGTCCAGCTCCTGAAGATGCTGCTTGCACAATGTACAGTCCACTAGTCCTTTGTCCTCTTCCCACAATCCTTTTAGTGGAAAGGTCCTGAAAAGCACAATGATTAGATGTGAACATGGCCATTAACCCACTATCCTCAAGTAACCTCCCTATAGACAAGAGGTTGTGCTTAACAGATGGCAGAAGTAAAACATTTTTCGGAGTGAGATCATCAATGAAGCTAACTGTCCCCACTGTGTCAACCATCACAACTGAATCATCTGGTAAAGCTATTCTAATCGGGGCTAATAACTTTATTTTATGATCTAACAAAGTAGAATCATAAAGCATATGATCTGTGGCTTCTGTGTTAACTATCCAAAACTCTTTGCCAAATACCTTTTCAATCATTAGAGCTCTAGAGAGATTGTAATTACCTGCGAAATTTGCAGCAGTAAAATAGGCCTCACTTTCTCCTTGAACTTGTTTCCCCTTCATCATCTTCATCATTTCTTTGCACATTGCATTTACAAGTACAGGATCAAATTAAGCATCATCAAGAGGACTCTCATTGCTACTGGCTTGGGAATCGGTTGCATTAGCTTATGCTTTTCTTTTCTACTTCCATTTGCTTTCCTTTCCTTTCTCAGGATAACCATAGAGCTTATAGCAATGATTCTTCACATGCCCTTTATTGCCACAAAAATCACACTTTGTTAACCTGTGCAGCTTGTAGCAAGTATCTTTCACATGCTCCTTATTTCCACATAAATCACATTTCTTGAAATAAGCTTTGGCCTTCTTTGAATATGTATCTTTCTTCCAAGTAACTATATATACTCTGCCTGTTAGCATTCATAGCAAGACCATCATCAACTTTCTTCGATTCGAAAACACCCTTGCCTCCACCACACTGCTCAACTTGTTAAACAATGTAAAACACACGATTCATGGTTGGCAAGTTTTCCATGGCTAAGATCTGATTTCTGACAGCATCGTAATCATCATTGAGTCCCATCAAGAATTGCATTATCTTGTTTGTTGTATTCATATTAAGAAATTTCTTGATAACTAGAAAAGTGCACCTGTCCATGGCGCCACATCTACATTCTGGAACTCCCTCAATACTAAGAATTTCATCCCATAGTTTCTTAAGTTTTCTAAAGTAATATCCTTACTAAATCAGATCCTTGTTTTGCAACACTAAGAGATTTCTTCAATTGATACAAAAGAGGAGAGTTAGACTGACCATACCTCTCGATGATTTCACTCCATAGCTCACGCGCAGAATAGCCAGCAACAAACCATGGAGGATCCTTCGACGCCATGTTTGAACCTTGATCCCCTCCCTGATATCTCAAAACAAACGCATAAGAATCTCCCATGATTCACAAACATAACTCGACCGTCGTAGAGAAAACGAAAATCAAAGCTGAAAAATCAGGATTACTTCTGCTCTGATACCATATGAACAGATGAGATGCAAATCGAGAATCAAGAACAAAACAATGAAAATGGAGGTTTTGTTATTTCACCATTGGGGAAAAACTGGTTACAGAGAGAACTCCTTCTCCTATTTATACCCCTCATAGACTAGGAGTCCTAGTGTAACAACCAAGTTCATCACCACTAACCACGTGTCCCAGAATTTCCCGCCTAAATGTCCTAAGCTATTATAGATGAAGACGTCTCTAGGTGAGTGTGAGTTCTCTGTGTGCACACCCTCTTGCACCCTCACCATGGAGCCTCATATAGCTCATAAGAGAGATTACATTTCACAAGTTATTGAATGAGAAAAAGGTTGAAGAATGCTTTCAAGGCAGGTTTAGCTTTCCATCAAGTCCATATAACCTTTCCAACTCCTGACTTGGTGCTTGTAATCCTGCATCATAACGGTAAATAATAAGACTTAATCTTGTCCAATGATCAAAGTGATTGAAGAAGGTTTACCATTTTCCATATAACTGATTGATAATTCATTGATATAGCACACTCCACCGCCTTACCTTGGCCATCAATTATTTGGTTTCTGAAAGTGGTTGTACACATACAGTTTTCTGGATGTTGAAGTTTTGATGACACTTTACAACATACTCAATAATCAAGATGAATCCTCTTTTTTTTTAACCTCCCTTTGGGAATTTAGAGACAGTTGGGCTCGATTTATGTCATAGGAGTAAATGTGGCAATTGTTGATTATTTTGTAGTGCTGAATTTTAAATCACCAGTTGAGTTTAAGTGACTATTTTTTCAAAGAAGATCCTAAGATATAATTATGTTACCTGAAGAGCCTGTATCCGATCCTCAACAATGTCCATCGTAAGATGTGAGACAAATACATGATTTGCTCAGTCAAGAGCTTGATCCTTCATCAAGATTCCACCACAGTTACAAAAGAATAACATGGCAATCAACAATAAATCATGTGGTTGGTAGAAATAAGGAAGATTAGGATCTGAATTGAACTGATTGCAAAATGACATGTACTGGTTAATGTTTACATCTACTACGCACTTCATAAAAATTGCTTATGATTTAAACTGCTGGATATCAAACCTCAGGATCAGAACCAATTTAGTTTGTCTTTCCATCTAGATCAACAAACAGATTACTTAATTGATTTTCCAAGTGACTGGAGTGTTTTGATTCTCGCCTCAATCTTTGAAGAGCAATATGCACTTGATAATATACACCAACTCCCATTAGATTGCCTATTGTTTTTTACATTTACTAGCAAGGTAAGTTAAATCATCACCATCGAGGTGACCGCAAAATACATGTCCGCACATAGCAACTACGTATCTTCAATCTAGAGGGTACTAAAAAAAATTAGTTTATGAATTTTTGCTGCTACCATCTTCACTTAGGATCTGCCATGACTTACATTAATCATTTCATTTTTTTGAGGGATTATAAGCCTTGAGTCATTTTTTTACTAATTGATGGTTCGTTATATAATATTCCTTTTTAAGAGAGCAAGTTAACTCCTTTTTAAGTTTCCACCAACCATTGAAGTACCGATGTTGTGAGCTGAATCTGCCATCTTTTACAGTCACTTTTATATCGATTTCTGCATACATTTCATTCATTTTGGCTAAGATATTACAGAATCTATGTAGTTTATGTTTATTTCCCAAATTACGGAATCTACACCAGTTTCTGTTTAAATTCGCAGAATTCGAGGAAAATTACAACAGTTCTGAGAAAGGTCAGAAAAGCTCGGAAATCAACTACAGAAGTCCAAGGTCAAGAAGCAGCGGAACCAGTCAAATCAAGCTTTGGAGCCCGAGTTTACTCGATCTAGAGTACTGCTACTCGACCTCGACGAAGCTGTCCGAACACTGACCTTGTTGACCAAGAGCAGAGTCGAGAAGCCAAGGACGGAGACGCCGGGACGACCCTACTCGATCTCGAGGAGACCTTGTCGAGATCGAGGACAACCCAGCGCCCCATGCCGAGGAGGAGTCCTCGACCACACCAGGCAGCCATCCTCGATTACATCTTACTCGATCTCGAGTTGCCTAGTCGAGATCGAGGAGCCAAGGAGCCCACAAGTCCGAGCCTTGTCGAGCAGATCTACCCGAGAAGCCAGGCCACCATAGTCGAAGAACCACGGTACTCGATATCGAGTAGCCCAGTTTCTGGAAACGCATCGCCGTGAGCTGTCCGAGTCGAGTTGGAGTTACTTGGGCACGAAGGAAGTCGAGTTGGCCGAGATTCTATCAATTTTGATCAAGTCTATCTATGGAAGAGAAGTTGGGGTTATTTTGCAAACTTAATTTATTTTGCAAACTTTAGATATAGTTTCCTTTAAAGATTTATTTTCCTTAATTTATTTATTTATCTTTAAGCTTTTAAGTAGAGATAGATAGAAGATTCTATCCTTGATTAGCAAGGAATAGAAGGCTATAAATAAAGCTCTAGGGGCTGGTTTTTCATTCATTCAGAAACACAATCAATTCCATTCAAGTAAGTAGGAGTAGTGAGAGAGAGAGTTTGTAGCAAGCAAGGTGGAAAGGCGAAAGCGGATTTGTCTTGTGGGTTGTAAGCTTTCTTTATTTAATTTAATGCAAGTTAGTTTCTTTTGTTATTTGATATCTTTCTTGATGATGAAGAGCGAGTAGTTCACCCACTTCTGGGGCTGGGGTGAGCCCGACGGTGGTCATGTAAAGTGATGCGGTAAAGGTCAGATCTTGTTATGCGATTAGTCTTCTATCCCTATAAGCATGATTCTTTTGCGAGAGTTGAAGGTGATCCTTGTTTGTGTTATTGAAGCGAAAGTGATCTTAATACAACTTGGATTAATTATGTGAAAAGGGTTCGTAACAATTAGGGTTTATGTGAAAGCCTCTATATGCCTATTTGTTAGTAACGAAAGTTACTTTGATGGAAAGCATGGTCTTTTATGCCTTTATGTGTTACTTTGCATGATTATCGTTGTGGTGTTGATACCCTGGCCGGCCTTGGAAGTTCTTTATTATATTGATTTATTTCGTCGGAATTCTGAGTTTTGGGTTCGAGAAATTGCAATTTACGTTTTCTGAGTTTTGTTAGTCGATAGAGAGTAGAGTTTAGTCGATCTCGAGTAGACACTGGTCGAGATCGAGTTGGCTTGTCTATATCGAGTTGTATGTTTGCTTGATGAGTTTCTGTTGTCGACTTGTCTGTAGTCGATATCGAGTACGGTTAGCCGAGATCGAGTTAGCTTCTGTGTTTGTTTTATTTCTTGCTTCCGTTTGCTATTTTCTGTCTTTCTTTCTTTGTTTCTGTCGTTTCTGCTTTTCTGTGAGATTTACATCTACCTAGGATCCGCTGACACGCTTCCTCATGGATTCGATCCTGACTTACTCTTACTGCATTGGAGGAGTCTTGTATTTATTTGCGTGGGCCTAAATCTGGTTTGATTTTTTTTATTATATTTCATACTTGATTCCCTCCTCACAACAACCGACTATTGCAAAGCAATTAAAATAAGCACAACACTCACCTCATCATATACATTAGCAAGGTTGCTTGCATTGGCTTGGTAAGTTAGATTCTCTAGTTCCTCTAAAACTAAACAATTGTGTTACTATTATGTTTATAAACAAGTTTATAGCGAGTTACTATTCTGATTTTATAAGTTGTCCTCTTTGGAAATAAACTACTTACCAACAATGATAAAAGGCTGCTGGCATACCACCTTGTTAGCCTTTCACATCATATTCAGTTTTTCAATTGACCCGGTGCTCGTTATCCTAATCCATAACTGTAGATATTAGGGCTAGTAATTCATATATGAGATTTTGCACACATGAAAATGTAAGATTCTAAGCCAACCAAACATTTTCTTTTAAAAAAAGAGGTCAAAGTTCTGGTCTTGCAGATCTCCATACACCCACCTAATCACATTGGTCGATCTTTCATCACTTTGTCAATCCATTGTGCAGGCTAAAAAGCTTTGCCTCATGTCCGTGATGGTGTCGTCAAGAGTCCTGGTTTTTTTATCATGAAAAGGGAAAAATGTTGCGTAGTGAAATGTTCTTTTATACATCCGATTTAGCTACTTGAATAACCTACCTTTAATCCTATACTTGGGCAAATTAAGAAGGAAGATGAGTGAGTACCTATAATAGCAGTGGCAACTCTAAATATCCATTGTTAGCTGATATCTTTGATCCACACTACAAAGTTCACAACTACGAGGGCTCCATCTGCAAGAACGGACATGGAAGTTGAATGCCTATCTTTGCTTCCTATTGCTCATGTGATCTCATCAAACTACTCCCCTCGTGAAGAAATCGAGTCTTTCATCCCTCCAATACTCACAACGAGCTTGTGTTGCAAGTTGCAACTGTAAGTGTTAAAAGACCCTGAAGTCAGTGAACATTTTGTTTACGCTTATTGGATTTGAAGAACTAGGCTCACAATCTTTATTTTGAGTAGCTCATGATTTATAATACAAGTATCATAATTAATTATTTTAAATTGAATTAACCACATAAAGAATTTAACTCTCTAGTCATAAATAAGTTTATTAAAAAAAATAACAATTCTGATTGTGTAAGTTGTTTTTCGAAAACTGTTGAGGTTGCTCTTTAGAAATATTCTACATACCTAAGATGAAAGAAGTTACTAGCAGACCACCAAAAGACCCATTCACAACAGTTCTTTAAGCATTAACAGCCAGATACTGAAAATCTTTAAAGAAGAAAACCCCACCATTTTCGTTCCAAATTTGCAAAAGATCCTGCCATGTTAAGAATATAGTCAAACAACTAAACAAGCAATAACCAAAGCACATAATAGAATACAAACCATAAATAACTAAAAAAAATGATGACATTTGTAAATATTATATAACGAAAGTACCTATTTCTAACAAAATTGTAGATGCATCACTCAGTTTGCTGATTTCCACACACCCTCCCAGTCACAGGGAAAGGTGGAGAGCTTGTCACATTGATGCTTCTCCAAATACGTTAGCTGTGGAAACATGTTCTTCAATACCTCCCACTGGATGTCCAGCTTTCGCAAATGCTTTAAGCGCAAAATCTTGACATTCCATGGATTCTCATTATTGTCTGATCCATGCAATTTGGTAAGGTGTCCTCCTACAATGTACAACTTCTCAAGGTTTTTCAATTCGCTTGGATTAAGCCATTCCGGTGCATTTTCATGGGGGAAACACCACAACTCCAACTTCTCTAGATTGTCTAGATGCTTGTTTTCCTCCGTGCAATCATCTCCGTCTACTTGGCTTTGCTGACAGTACTCAAAGCATTTTAGGCTCGTCTTCCATCCTGAGGGCCTGGTTAATCTTCCCTGCTCCGTAGAACTGTTACCATTGTCTTCAATGCATAGGTTTCTCTCCCATAAGATTTTTAGTTTGCGAAGCTGCTTCATCTCTTTGAATACCCGCAACTCTTCATCACACGGAAACATGCTGATGTTGACAACGAGGCTTAGTACTCTCAACCTCTCTAGCTTTAACAAATCTCTGAGGGTGGACACATCATTATTCCTAGAATGGAACAATTTTTGGATTTGACTGCACCACTTAGTCTTCTCCAACAAACAATCAAGGATGGAAGCATTTCTATCCTTTGAGGCACGAGAAACATACCGGTCAGTGATGATAAACCCTCTAAGCACTTGAAGTTTTGATAGCAAACTTATTCCTTTTGGCAATTTAGTAAGGAGGGGACAATTGGTTATGTCCAGATGAGTAAGGCTTTTTAAGGATCCGATATCAGCGGGAAGCTCCTCTAGATAATTGCACTCTTTGAGGTCTAGTATTATAAGGTTGTTGAGATGACAAACTGAATCTGGAAGCTTCATGATTGTTGGCAAACCCTGCAAGCTTAAAAGCCTCAACTTGTTCAACCTATTCAAATCCTCCAAGAACTTTTGGTCTTTAACCTCAACGAGATCTGCATTTTCAAACCCCCAACTCCCAAGATGTAGCAAATACAGATTCTCCATCTTGGAGAACCACTGTGGTTTGATATCAACCATGGAATCATTGACGTTGAACAATGTGTTGACATTTTCAAAGCTTGCTAGCTTCTTAGGCGAATTGACATGCCTTGCCCATAAGTCGCACGAGGATGGGAACTTGTCCTGTGGGTTAAGCAAGCAGGCCCTTTGAGAGAGATGAAAATGTGGGGCAAGGTTGCCTGTCTGCTGGTCGATATCAAAGAAACGTTCTTCCTTTGCCCTCTGAATCACAAAATAATGCACAAAAGGGTTCATGTAATAACTTGCTGATTCCCGACCTTTCCTTATCACTGGCTGAATGAAATGCTTCTCTACTAGGACCTTGAGAATTTGTTTTCCGATTTCCTCGATTGTTTTTGAATTGTCAACTCCCTGAGCCCGAGTAGCAGAAACTTGATGAGGATCAATAAATCCTTCTCCAACCCACCAGTAGGTTAATATCTTCCTCCTAACAAGCAAGCTTTTTAAGGCACATGTGTTTTTATCTTCCACTTCGTTATAGGGAAAAATTGAAAAGCACAACAAGCATTGTTTTTGGATGCCAGATAGAGAATGGTAGCAAGTGAGAAGGTCAGCCACCATCTCCGGCATTCCTTTAGCAAAATTAGCAAGAAATGTATTTTCCTTGTTCTTGCTCCTCATGAGTGATGATGATTTGTTGTTCTTCTTCTTCTGGTTGATTTGCAAGGCCTCTAAATTGTCTTTCTGATTATGAGTACGAGGGACAAGGAGCTTTAACTTGACAACCAACCGGTTTAGCAGCTTTAAGGTAGCAGAGTTAACTGAGAAGTGATCCAATGACGAATCTGTTGCAGTGTCCATGAGAACCAACAAGATCTCATTTCCACTCTTCCAATTGCGAGAGCTCTTTAGCCTGTCGATCTTTAACCGTATATACCTTAAATCCCTATGCAACTTCTCAAGCTGTGTTTTGAAAGCTTGATGATCAGTATCGATAGTGGTCATGGCGGAGTTGAATTGATTTTGGATGTCCGAAATGAGAGCATCCAAATCTACAGATACATCATCAAACTGTTCATCCTCTGAGGGTTGATGGGATTTTTGTTCAAAAACTGTGTGAATTTCGGCAACCTTAGGTGCTTCGAGGATACTGTCACAATCTGCCACATCAGTGCCACGAAGATCCAGAAACTTCAAATTGACAAGTTCTTCATGGGTCCGGCTCCCGTCAAGTTACAAATGAACTGTAGGGTGCAGTTCGTCAAATTTCCACCGTCCGATTATATCAAGGGTTAGGATTAGTTTGTATTTTTTTTTACCAAAAAAAAAAAAAAAAAAAGGTTAGCCTCTTCCCCACCAGAGAGAGCTCTCTCAAGACTAAACCAAGCCAAAGGCTCAAGGGAGAAAAAAAGGTAGGAATCAATGTGGAAGTACGCGCTTCACGCGCTGTGTTCCTTCTCCTCCCCAAAGAAAACCCAATTCCCCACCGCCTCCCTCCTGAAAAACCCTAGAAATGAGAACTTTGGTCCCAAAAACCCTTCTCTTTGTCAAATCATCAAGGAAAACGCTTCAATCAGAGGGAAAAATAGTGAGAAGCCTGCTCCCAAGAATGCTTTCTCTGAAATCCTTCTCAAATCCTCTGAAAATCCTCTTTTAAAAACGGTCCTGGTGCCGACTTTGGAGTTGGATCTGGGGTTGAAACCCCTCTTTGTCGGTTGGGAGGCATGTAAACTTACCAAAAATCTGAAACCAAGCATCCTCTTTTGCTGTCAACGTGTGGGCTGGAAAATCCGACCCCCCCCCCCCATGGCCACTGCTCGTCAGTTCGAGATGCTCCCCTACCGCCAGTCCAAGAGCCCCCCCTTCTCGGGTGCATTCGACAGTGGAGATGTCCGTCTGCTGTTGGGATCTCCTTTCTGGTCAGGCCTTCCATCTGCAAAGGTGGTTTTTATGCCCCCCTTTTACTTCTCTTCACTTCTATATAAACAACTGGTCTGATGGCTATCCCTCTCACACCACCCCTTCCTCTACTCTCTCCCTCTTTTACCATTGCTTGCTAATTTCTTACTGTTTGTTTATGTCTGATCTGAACATGGCGTCCTCTTCCACACCCAAAGGTAAAGAACCTCTGGGGGATGGTCCTTCCATTCCCCAACCCAATGCCCCCCTAAAGGGCCCCGCTCAGGGAAACACGGGAGAAATCCCATCTAAAATGAACCCCCCGGCTAATGGTGCTAGCGGCAGCAAGCCTAAAAAAAAAAAGAAAGGAAAAGAGCCTAAGGCGGACAGGCAGAAGCTGAAGGAGATTGAGTGCTTAATTCAGATAAACATCCAGAGCATGAACTCATGCTCTTTCCACGCCACCATCATCGACGATCCGGTAATCCAAAAATCTCCAGTAATCCAAAAATCTCATAGAATCAAATTTGAAATATCAAATTTTAATCCCACTAAAATTGCATTGAAGCAAAAACAAATCCCGAACAGTTCGGAGTTCGTAGCTTTAACAAAAGGCAAGATTGGCTCAAATCTATTTCATTGTGGTCTTAGTCCTTATAAGAAATCCCTAATTATGAATTTTATTCATTGGGGGAACCCTTCAAGTATAAATGCTTATGTTTTCCCAATCTATAAACTCCCTTTAGCCATATGTGGTGTGTCTGTATTGTTTTTGTGCATTGCTTTGGTTGCAAAAGTTGTTCTGCTTTGCTCTAAACATTTTAGGATCTATGTGGTGGACTGGTATCTTTGGCCGGCGTGTGTAATTTGTTCCTGGTCTAAGTCTCTTGTGGCTCGGAAGTGCTCCAGAGTTAACTATGAGGTATTACTAATTGTTGTCTGTAATGTGTACTATTGGACCTTGAGTTTCCATGTTGCCGTTTGGCTGGACCGTAATATTATTTATGTCTTCTTTCAACCGATTTACTTGTGTAATCTCTGCTTCACATTAAAACCCATGTGTTGTTTACTTTTCATGGTCTACACCCCTCATCTAGTTTGTGTTTGGACTCGGTGTAGTCACGTTGCTCTTTTAATCATTGCCATTACTTTCTCATGTGTCAATGGAGATTTATTATTATGTGAAATTGCATTTTCAATCCGATATGATAACAACAAACCTAAGGAGCATTCGGTGGTGGATTCCTATATAATAAAAAGGATTAAGTATATAGTTAGTCAGAGTAATATAAAATTGATCCCGTATAAGGATAGGATAAAAACTCTTTCTCATTCTACACTGAGTTTGTCACTGGGTAAGAGTTTGATATTTGTGTATACAATATTGTGTGAAAATGCTCGTAACACAAGTGACGAGTTACTAGAAGTGATCAATATGCTGAGTAAAGAAATTTCTAGTCAGCCTAACCATTTGATTAAGGCTTACCCTTCTTACAATAGTTCAAGAAAGAATATGTTCATAACTCTCATATCAAGTATAAAGGATTGCAGAGAATATGAGAAGCGGCTAAACGACATTAATCTCGTTATCATTAATAGAGTAAGGAGTGTTAGGAGTGTGGATCATAAGTACAAAAATGCTTTCTATGGCCAAAGGATAGGCTTTTGTATGAGTAAGTGTATCCTAACTTGGCAACTAAACCTGACTTTTAGTCATAAACTAAAAACTATCAGTGAAAGGGATTATCAAAAGGTGAAATGAAAGTTGGCTCTTGGAATGTCAGAGGGATGGGGAGACCAAATTTTTGGGCAGAACTGGGTACCTTCTGTAATATCCAGCGAATACAAGTAATGACGATAATGGAAACTAAATCGGAGAAAGTTCCGGAGGATAAAATGTGGCAATCAGCAGGTTTTGACAAAGCATTTTGGGTGCCTGCGATAGGCAAATCAGGAGGTATAGGGGTAATGTGGAAATCCCAATTACTCACCCATGAAACTATTACAATAGACCACCATAGTCAACGCCACATTGGCGCTATATATTCTAACTCGGATCTAAACTTTCGGTGTCAAATTTTGTTTGTTTATGCTCCTGCACAAGATCGAGATAAACCTCTTTTCTGGGGAGAAGTCATAGATAAAATAACTAGTTCCAGTCTCCCGAGCTTTGTGATAGGGGATTTGAACGATATAGTCTCAAGTGAGGATAAGGTAGGTGGTGCACAAGTTTCCTTAGGGAGACTTCAAAGATTAGCGGAAGTTAAAGACAAATGTGAACTCATTGATCTCCCATTTATTGGGAATCGATTTACTTGGAGAAAAAAGAAAGATGGACCTGATAACATTCATGAACGACTTGATAGAGTTCTAGTCCAAAATGAGATCCTTGTACAATTTCCGAGTATTCACACTAACCATCATGCGTTCTCGTCCTCTGATCATTGTCCAATTACTATAAATCTTAGTGTAGGAAACATTCCTCCGGCTGCCCCATTTAAATTTGAGAACATGTGGTTAAAAAGAAAAGATTTGAGAAATATAGTCAAACAAGCATGGCGAGCTAACTGTGGAGGTTCTGCGATGTATCAATTAGTCTTCAAAACTAAGGTCCTGAAAGCAAAAATTAAAGCTTGGAATCAGAAAACTTTTGGGAATATTTTTAGACAACTAACGGAGGTAGAAGAAGAACTCATTCTCATTCAAGGAAATATTAGTCACGAAGCTGATGCTATCACAGCATCAAAACAAAGAAATTTATTAAGAAAAAAAGAAGCATTAATAAAATTTCATAAAGCATATTGGAGCCAAAGGGCGAAAACCAAGCATATAAAACTAGCAGATACTAATTCATGGTATTTCCACAAAATAGCGTCAGGGCGAAGAAACAGAAAAGTAATTAGACATATTCTATCCGAAGATGGTACTCAAATAATAGGTGAAGAGAACATAAAAAACGAGATTCAGCATGATTTTGAAAAACGTTTTAGGAAAGAAAGTAGCAACCATTTTGTGGGGAGCAGCCAGTTAGATTTGATAACGTCGGAAATAAGCGATGAAGATAATTGTGAACTTATAAAACCTGTCCTTAATAGTGAAGTGAAAAATGCGGTGTTTAGTTTGGGAAGAAATAAGTCTCCGGGGCCCGACGGATTTACTGCAGAATTTTACAAGAACTTCTGGGACATTGTGGGTCCATCCGTAATTAGAGGAGTGAAAAGTTTCTTTCTTTCTGGAAGGATTCTCCGACAGATAAATCATACATTTATCTCATTACTTCCTAAGGTAGATAACCCTAGTACAACCAGTAACTACAGGCCAATTAGTTTGTGCACAACTCTTTATAAAATTATATCAAAAATACTTACAGAAAGACTAAAAAAGGTTATAGGGAAAATAATTCATCCCCTGCAAGGAGCATTTGTAGCAGATAGAGCTATCCAGGATAATGTTTTGATAGCTCATGAAAATTTTCATTCTTTCAAAACACGAAAGGGGGTAGAAGGATGGATGGCTATCAAACTTGATATGGAAAAAGCATATGATCGAGTAAATTGGGACTTTACATTTGAAGTATTGCAAAGATTTGGTTTCCACCCAACTTTCGTTGGATGGATCAAAGAATGTATTTCCACAGTCTCCTTCTCAATCCTTGTGAATAGCTCCCCTACGAAGCTATTTGTCCCTTCTAGGGGTATTCGTCAGGGTGACCCTATTTCCCCATTCATATTTATTTTGGGAGCGGAAGTTCTAGCAAGAAGATTACATCAAGAATCCTTGATGCCAATGAGTAAAATAGGATTTAAATTTGGTCATAATGGTCCCCGAGTTCCTTTTCTTGCCTTCGCAGATGATATTATCATTTTTGCCAAAGCTTCATTGAGCGCCAGTCAGAGAGTAAAAGATATTATAAATGAATATTGCAAACTGTCAGGACAAAAGGTGAATTTTCACAAATCAACATTTCAGACAACAAGGGGTGTTCCCAGTTCAAGAATTCAGCTACTACAAAACTCTTTACAAACTCCTCATACGAGGGTACTGGAAAAATACCTAGGGTGTCCCATTATTAATGGAAGAGTCAACAAAACGACTTTTGAAGACATAATAAGTAAAACTAAAAATCAATTAGCAAAATGGAAAGCAAACTCCCTTTCTCAACAAGGTAGAACAATTCTCATCAACTCTAATTTAACAGCTAAACCGTTGTATGCAATGCAGAGTTTTATGCTCCCATCATCTTTGCATAAAGAATTGGACCAAATAAACAGGAACTTTTTCTGGAATAAAGATCTTCAATATAAACCTCTTATTAGCTGGGATAAAATATGTAAACCAAAAAGGAAAGGTGGGTTGGGTATTAGAAAAGCTCGAGTGATGAATGAGGCACTCCAGATGAAATTACTATGGAAAACTCTCGCGGAACCGGATAATATATGGGTAAAAATCATCCGGCATAAATATTTACGAGGTAATGACATCTTAAATTATGAAAGGGTTAAAAACTCCTCTTGGCAATGGAGAAATGCCGCTTCTCTGATTGATAAATTTAAAGACGGACTATTTTGGTCTATTGGGAATGGAAAAACTGTTAGGTTCTGGAAGGACCCTTGGATTTCTTTAAAACCTCTCATAAATATGGTTAATTCCACGCAGATTAGCGATATTGATGCCCGTGTTAGCAGCTTCATATTGAATGGGAAATGGTGGGAAGAAAAACTAGAAGAAGTGTTGGGTCCTGATTGGGTAAAACGAATAATGGATATACCTCTTCCCGTCCACCAGATGTCGGACCGGTTGTACTGGAGGATGGACAAACAAGGATGGTTTACGACATCTAGTGCTGTCAATCTCTTATCAAACAATGAGGCTTTTGATGACAGCCCATGTAATTGGATTTGGAAGGTGAACACGTTGCCTAAAATCAAGAGTTTTCTCAGGAAAATTTCTCAGAATGGATTACCTACTAGGGATAGATTATGCAGAAGAGGAGCATCGATTCCGAATGTTTGCGGTTTTTGTAATTCGTATGGGGAAGATGAGGTCTACTTATTCACAAACTGTCCTTTTGGACAAAGCCCAACCCTAAAAACAGAAAAATGTGCAGAAGTGATCAATAACCTATCTTATCAAAATAGAAATGGCAAAACTATAATGGAAAGTCTTGGTCAGTGCTTGAATAGAAAAGAAAAGGAGGAAATGGCAATAAAATGGTGGTCTATCTGGTATTACAGAAACCAAGTAGCTTTTAGAAACTTAAAGGAACCTTCCCAATTAGAGGTACAATCTTTCCTGGAATCTGTCATGGAAAATTGGAGAAGAGCAGAAATGGATAAAATAGATGATGGAGTAACGACATCTGGCTATAAAGTTTCCACGGGTCGTAAACTAAGCAGAAAGAATGTCAAATGGAGGAAGCCGGAGAATGGTTATCTGAAATTAAATTTTGATGGAGCTATAAGTGGAACTGGAGGAGCTAGTGCAGGATATATAATAAGGAACTGGGTGGGCGATGCTATTACACTAGGCTATAAGGAATTAGGTGTTATTTCCCCGCTTATGGCAGAGACGATCGCTCTCAGAGAAGGACTTATTGTCGCAAAGGAAAATAATTATCAAAAACTCATTATCGAAGGGGATTCTCAGATTGTCATAAACCATCTTAAATCAAAAGGCCCTTGTCCCTGGGAAATTGAATTGATTCTGGGAGATATCAAAGGTTTGTTGCAGGCCTTTCGGGATATCTCCTTCTCCCATGTGCCCCGTGAGGGTAACAGGGTGGCTGACAAGGTTGCACACCTTGGCCGTCCTGTTAACGGGTTGGCACTGGAGTCTCATCCAGATCTTTTAGATCTCATCCGTCGGGATGCTATCGGTTAGGTTTTCCAACCGAATTCTTACCTAATCAAAAAAAAAAAAAAGAGAGCTCTCTCGCTCCTCGCGCTCCATCAGTCGACCATCTCTCTCGCTCCTCAACGCTCCATCAGTCCATCTATCTCGCTCTCTCTCGCTCCATCAATTTCCCTCTCTCTCGCTCCATCAATCTCCCTCTCTCTCGCTCCTCGCCGCCGCAACCCATCCCCGTAGAAAATCGCTCCAAATCACCCCAAACTCTCTCCCACAAAATAGCCCCAAATTGCCCAACTTGGAGGATGGGTCTACTATGCCAAAGAGAGGAGAGGGGTGATATTATGGGTGGCGATTGAAGGCTGCAAGAAGGACGACGTTGGTATGTTGCGCGATGGCGTTTGAGAATTCCCCCTAACCTAGCAGGTCAGAATTCTCAAAGGCGGCAAGGAGGGCGATGCCGACGATCGAAGGCGGTGCGACTGCAATTCGTTGAAGGGATGTCGACGATCGAAGGCGACAAGGCAATGTAGGCGTTGGTTTATTGCGCGAGTGCCGACGAGGTATGTGTATCAATATGGGGTTTGAGAAAATTGTGGGGTTTTGGTTTGTAAATTTGTGATTAGTGGATGAATTTGGGGTTGAATGGATTCAATATGTCAAATTTAGGGATTTTTGGGATTTCATGGATTGAAATTTGGTATTAGGTTTCTACAGTGAATTGGAATTCAATTGAATTTGGTGTATGAATTTGTGAAATGTGAAGGTTGTTTATTACAATTTGCCATCAAGGTGATAAAAATATGCAGATTAGAAGTTCATATAGAATCTGTAATGAAGGTGATAAAAATCATCTGTCAAGCTTTTTGATATCACAGTTAGATTAGAAGTGCATAGTCATGGTATTTGGTAAACTACGGTCAAACCTAAAGTATTCATGTAAAACTTTTAGCCTATTAGCTCAAATGGTAGAGCGATGTGCATAGACACAAAGATGCGGGTTCAAATCCCGCATAAGCTAATGTTGTAAAAGTTGCTTATTAGACATCCATAGATATAGATCCAATATATATGCTGCAAATTGAGTTTGGTTTATCACATCTTGAGCATCAGCAAGACATTAGTTTACATTTTGAAGTCTCAATGCTAAAAGAAACATGACAGTTAAAAAATGTTTAAATTTCAGAGTAATAAATTTATTCAATATTAATTACTTTTGAAATGTCTGAGAAGCTTTGGAGATGATCATGAGCAAATGATGATGTTGCTAGGGTTTATATGTTAACAGAGCTGTCATTCTCCAAGGAGATGCACTCCTCTTGCTTAATCTTTATGTTCACCTATGATGTTTTCACTTTTCAACTATATTTGCTAATTAACATAAAAAACAGCCAATTACCCATGGTGTTTTCACTTTTCAACTATCTTTGCTAATTAACACAAAAAAAACCCATTTTCTGGTGCTTTTTGCTGTCATAAAACAGTGTTTTCAACCGCCATGAATCCATATTCAATGTGAAAGAAACTTTGACATCAATCATAATTAAGAGGAGCTAAAATGGAATATTTGAATTCACAGCAACAAAGCTTTGATAATTCATCTTTAAGATATTAGCCTATGCGGGATTTGAACCTGCATCTTTGTGCGTGAGCACAATGCTCTACCATTTGAGCTAATAGGCTTAAATTCTTTTTATTACAAGTCCACAAATCACCAAATTCAAACTTGCAAAACCCAAAAATCTTCCTAAAAATCATCAAATTGTAACCCATGTCAAACATAGTTGATTTTGCAATTCACCAACTTCAAATTTATTGCCAATTCACCTGCGCACATTTAGCCTACACAAAACACAAAAAGGAGAATGTGCCTCTAATACAAATAGTAACCCATGCCTATTTTGCATCAAATTCCAGCATCACAATGTTAACAAAATTTCTACCACCATACATCACATAATTCACATTTAGGATACATCTGCTACAATCGCTGGGGAATGCTCACAAGACGCAAACCCTCAGTTTCATACTAAGCTATGACAATTCAATTAGAATATAATCTACAAATTCATAATAAGCTTATTAGATTGGGAAGGTCAATAATTCAGTATCAAACCTATTAGTTAGCAATTGGTATGCTTTAGGGTTTTATATGGTAGAAGCAATTTATATGGTAGAAGCAAGACCCACAATCAACAAATTCAAGCTACAATCACCAAATTGAAACAAAAAAAATCCCCAAAAATCCCTAAATTTCGACATATGAATCCATTCAATTCCAAAAGTTCAACCACAACAATCGAATTTCCAAACCCATAAATCATAAATTCAAATTGATACGCATACCTATCGTTCACCATCGCGCAACATACCAACGTCGTCCTTCTTGCAGCCTTCAATCGCCACCCATAATATCACCCCTCTCCTCTCTTTGGCATAGTAGACCCATCCTCCAAGTTGGGCAATTTGGGGCTATTTTGTGGGAGAGAGTTTGGGGTGATTTGGAGCGATTTTCTACGGGGATGGGTTGCGGCGGCGAGGAGCGAGAGAGAGGGAGATTGATGGAGCGAGAGAGAGCGAGAGAGATGGACTGATGGAGCGTTGAGGAGCGAGAGAGATGGTCGACTGATGGAGCGCGAGGAGCGAGAGAGCTCTCTCTGGTGGGGAAGAGGCTAACCTTTTTTTTTTTTGGTAAAAAAAAATACAAACTAATCCTAACCCTTGATATAATCGGACGGTGGAAATTTGACGAACTGCACTCTACAGTTCATTTGTAACTTGACGGGAGCCGGACCCGTTTTTCATTAGGCAATAACTTCTTTTTTTGATCCAAATTAGGAAATAACTTCTGGATGCCCAATCGATTTGTCAATACTAGCTTTCGGAGACTCTGAGGAAGTGGGAACAAGCCTCGATCCCATTGATCTAGGGTTCCAAATTCAATTTGGCGATTATCGGTTGAAGAATCATCCGATAAAGAAAGATCAAGAGTTATCAAAATTTTGAAATTCCCCAAATGAGGCACTACTTTCAACTGTGGGCAGTCTGCCAACAGTAGCTTTTCGAGGTTTTGAAGTCCATACATGCGTGGTAGTTTTGCAACAGAGGAGTGTGAGAGATTGAGAATCTCAAGGTAATAAAGATTCGTTAGGAAATGTAAGTTGAAGTCTTCCATGGAACGAATCTGGAGACCCGAGAGGTCAAGTTCCTTCAACCTCTTGTTAGCCTCCAAATTAGGGACAACTTTCAATTGCTCACAATCTGCCATCAAAAGCTTTTCGAGGTATACAAGCTTAGACATATCTGGCAGTTTTTCCACAGAAGAGTGTGAGAGATTGAGAATCCGAAGTTTGTGAGAATGCGAAGATTCTGTGAGTCTGAATTGATCTAAGTTGAATTCTTCTACGGAATGAATCTTCATACCTGTGAGGTCGAGTTCCAGCAAATTTATGAGATATCTGAAATCAGGCACAACTTTCAAATGCGGACAATCTGCCAATATGAGCTTTTGGAGGTTTTCAAGTTTCCACATGTCTGGTAGTTTTTCCACGGAGGAGCATGAGAGATTGAGAGTTTCAAGTTTCTTAAACGATTGCAAGAAATCTAACTTCAACTCCTGTGAATGTGAGGAACTAACCTTGATACCCGTGAGGTCAAGTTGTAACAACTGACTCGGCAAAGATGCCAGTGTTTCAACGGAATCTATCTCTAGACCTCTTAGTGAAAGCTTTTCAAGACTGGTAAGACAGCTGAAAGATGGAAGATGCTCGATTTTTGTCCAAGAGAGGTCGAGGTCCAGGAGGCATGATGTTTGATCGAATAGACCCTCGTGGAAATTCGTAAAACTAGTACAACCGGACAAATTCAAATGCTTCAAACTTGGGACGTTCATGAACGGAGACAAACTAACGAGTTTTTCACATCCGGACAAATCAAGCACTTGAAGGTTGTCTAGTTTGTTGGAAACAAGTAGATTATTTAGGCTTGAACCTCTTAGAGATAGATGAGTGAGTTTGGGAGTTGATAATTCCCAAAACCCATAAAAAATTGGAGTATAAGATAGATCAAGCATTTGAAGGTGTGGATACCTGATGTCAATGAAGACAGGTTGTTGTAAATTGGTGCAGTGAGAAAGATCCAACACCACGAGTTTTATCAAACCATCAATGGATGGGAGGGAACGTAGTTTAGAACACCATCGAACAATAAGCCAACGAAGGTGTCTAAGCCTGCGGAAAAGATTATCAGGCAACATTTCAAGGTTGGGAATATGAGAGAGATTGAGGCCTTTAAGATGGATCAGCTCAGAAATGATTCCTATATCAATAGGGGAACATGGAGAGTAAGAGATCTCGACAACAGTAAGGCCAACAAGGGAGTTGAAGTCTGTGGAATATTGGGATAAAGTACCATTACCAGTAGTAGATGACAAAAACTCACAACCTCGAATCAGCAACGCATTGAGGTTATTAGCCTTAGCCTTGGGATGTCGATATGCAAGCATTTTCTTCAACAAATCAAGTGTGGCTTCGTAGTCCACTAAATACGTCGTCCTCTCCAACTCTAGTATAGGTATATTGGCGTGGTCAACATATTTGTTGAACCGGAAATACGTCCCGCCATCAGAACTGAATTCGAAATCGAGAAGATCAACGAACCCAAGGTTATAGAGGATGCAAAACCCCTCGTGGTTGCACTCGACTGACGATGACGAGTCAACCAGGCTCATCCTTTTACTCAGGTCTTCCTCAAACTTAGTTGCAGGTCCGAGATATCCGGCCATCATCCAGTAGGCGATTAACACCTCGACATGATCCGAAGGAAAGGAAGGGTATCTATTGAAGAAGTGATCCCAGTGCTTAACACAGTTAGTCATGTTGACTTGACTGTCTAACGACATGCCGTAAGGCATTTGTCTCAGTAGGTGTTGTTTATCTCCTGACTTCATCCCATTCCCTGCTGTTGTTGCTTCCTTCTCCCTAATCATTTTCTGCATTTAATATGTTTTTTTTTTCACGTCTCAAATCATCAAATTAGCTGCATAAATATTTTATATTCTTATTTTTTCCACCAAATATAGCCCCCCACCAAAAACCACCTCAAACTATTTTTACAAAATAAATTAGTTACCTTAAAAAAGTTTTCACACAAACATTTCTATGCATGTCTTTTTGTTTTGTCAAACTAAGCTCTTCATAGGCCGATACCACCTCAAAAATAATACTAATGTTAGAGAAACCAAACTAATAGCAAAACTATTTCATTACAGATTTAAAAAAAAAAACACACACTATATATATACGAAATATAGATGTTATCCAACTATCAACTCATAAGTTGTTTGAGACATATGAGTTGAAGTTGAGGTTTATATGCAAACTATTTCATTTTGAACTATCAATTTTAAAGTGAAAAAAGACGGGAGAATTAGACATACCTGTAAGTGAAAAATAAGTCCAAGATTTTAACTTCACCAAAGGGACGATCAGTATATGAAGGTTGAGAGTAATTTGTTTGGAAGGTGAAAGTTTGAAGTTGAGATTTGAGAAACAATTTAAATTTATAGGTTCAACCATCAATTTTAAAGTGAAAAAAGAATATAGAAATTACTTGATTCGCACTTTAATAGATGGATTACTATAACTAATCTCTATTAGTTACGAGCTAATTTAATGACGAAATAGGTAAAGGTATGTAAATGAGTAAATCTATCTCTGTTTGTCGACCTGTCGAATAAAAATCATTTTTGTGTATAATCATTTAAAAAACAAATATTGCAAAATTTGCCCTCCAAGTAACGTCTTCGCAGAAGACTTTGATTATTAGGTCTCGTTTAATTACCTAACTGTAAGAGGGAAAATCCCGAAATCACGATACCGGGGCAGTTTCGTCTTTTGTCAATTACCGCCTATCCTATTGTGACGACCTACATAAATGTATCGACCGTTTCCTATATTTAATTCCTCGACTGACATCAGTACGGTAACGGTTTCTTTTATTAAATATCAAAACTATTCGAATTCCTTGAATTAATGGCCATGACCGTTTCATTTCTGCTCGACTAATATAAATACGAGGGAACTGACTTGAGCGTCGGAAGGTCCTACGGGGGAGACAAGCCCCGCTCCGACCTCGTTCGTTCTTGTTTGCAGGCTAGGGTTCAGGTTGAGGGCATGATCAAGATCGATCAACTACGATGCATATTTTATGCATCACAACAAGCCCCGCCCCGACCTCATTCGTTCTTGTTTGCAGGCTAGGGTTCAGGTTGAGGGCATGATCAAGATCGATCAACTACGATGCAGATTTTATGCATCACAATTGGCGCCGTTTGTGGGAACCGATCGAAAAGCAATAGGATCGGAACCCTAATCGCAACAAGGAGGAGTCAAACCAATACGCTTCCGCTGCGCACGTACCGATTCAACAATCGCCATCAGAACGAATCAATTGTGGGCGCGATAGGGCAACAACAACGTGCCTCTAGTGATCGAGGAGCAGTCGTAGGATATGCACATGGTCGAGGCACGGAAGGCAACAGATCTGACTATATATGAACAAAGCCAAAATCCAGATCGAGGCGTCATCCTTTTGGCGATGGCACAAATAACGACGGAACCAGATCAGCATCCCGGCATCCAACCGTTTAGGAGCACACGCACAGGCCTTCGAGCCGTTGTCGGTCCACAATCGGCATCGATTCGCCAAGAGTGCCCCTATAATCCACCGACGCTATCACCCTTTGATCGCAAACGGTTGTCGACTCGTGGACGGGCAATAATAGCTCCGCGCCGGTGGTTCGGTTCCAAGCATACCGGATTCCACTGCCCCCTTTACCGGATTCGGCGGCTTCGCCTCCCGTCGCTCACCGGCGTACATCCTCTCGCTCGCCCACCGTGGGTAGTCTAACGTAACCGTCACCGATGCGGCGCTTGCGGCTGCGATTTCTGACCTAAACCATGAAGAAGGAGAGGGTACGTATTTAATTTGTTTAAATTATAGATTAATTGCATATTTTGCCCCAGTCTTTGTGTTTGTAGGAAATGGGCCAAACTTCCACGATTATAAGAGTTGGACCAAATATCTAATTTGAGAAATTTGCAAACTCTGGCCTAAATTTATAGTAGCAGGGAATAGCCGATACTTGCAACAAGATGAAATTCGGCCCTAAGCTGCGTATATATTTAGCCGAATTGTAGATTCTGGCTGGAGCATTTACTTTTGGGAAAGGATAATTTCGTCCTCTTTATGTTTGTTTTTTAAGCTTACTGGTTGCTTGCAGCAGCATATGAATTGTGTGATTCAAATTGGTGGACATATATACTGTTTGATTAATTAGTTGTGATTTAGTCTTTTGGGTTATTGAATCTGTTGCTTAGTTAATCGATGTGCGTAGGCGCTCAAGGTGCCGCTTGTTATTGATTGAAAATTGATTAAAATTGGTCAGCTTAAATACTTGTTTCGACATCATGCATAAATTTGGTTTTGTGTCTTTGGTGTTTCTATCTTTCATATATTGCACCCACGCACTTGTTCATTCTTTCTGGATCCATTTCATTGAACTCACTTTTCAAGTGCATATATATGAATGAGTTTGACGAGTATTCTATATGTTACCTATCTTACTATGGATAAAAGTTGAGCATGTATTCACACTTATTATATAGATAGTGGGTTGTGCCTTCTGCTTTGTTTTTGTTTGCTCCGCTGGTGTCTATATTCTTGAATAGGTGTTTATAGAGGAGTAAGTATGAGCAACGAGCATTGAATGTGCTCCCGAGGGAAGTATGAGTTCAAGTCTCACAATCGAATTGGGGCGAGATTCGATACTACAAAGTACGCTGGGGCAACCAAAGTGATTTGAGGCATCAAGAGCTATAAAAGAAACAAAAAGCAAGTTACAGGTTCGGTATTTTACCCAAAGTAGAAAAGTTTATTGAAAGATGATCAAATATGTAGCTCTTGCAAGCTAGATTTTTTACTACATCTCTGCAAAGGTATATAAATTGTGTGCAGGGGCACTACACATCACAATACTAATCTTATGATGACTTAATTGCTTTGAATTATGTAGAACTGCGATGTTTTTGATCAGGTCCAACGACTGTAGATGTCATGAAACGACGTCTTCAAAGCTACAACAATTATTCGAAAAAGTGAAGATTCGCCACTTATGGCCAAGCAAATGCCAGCTAAGACAGAAGATTCGCCACTAATGGCCAAGCAAATGCCAGCTAAGGCAGAAAAATCGCCAATTACGGCCACCGGAAATCGCCAATTACGGCCACCGAACATCGCCAATTACGGCCACCGGAAATCGCCAATTACGGCCACCGGAAATCGCCAATTACGGCCACCGGAAATCGCCAATTACGGCCACCGGAAATCGCCAATTACGACCACCGGAAATCGCCAATTACGGCCACCGGACATCGCCAATTACGACCACCGGACATCGCCAATTACGGCCACCGAAAATCGTCAATTACGGCCACCGGACATCGCCAATTACGGCCACCGGAAATAGCCAATTACGGCCACCGGAAATCGCCAATTACGGCCACCCAAAACCACCGCTCAAGGCCAATCAATCGCCAACTCGCCATTTACGGCTAATGATTCACCGTTTTTTCGGGCTTCCTTCATCATTGAGACATGATGAGGAAACCCGAGGGGCAATTGTAAGAGGGAAAATCCCGAAATCACGATACCGGGGCAGTTCCGTCTTTTTTCAATTACCGCCTATCCTATTGTGACGACCTGCATAAATGTATCGACCGTTTCCTATATTTAATTCCTCGACCGACATCAGTACGGTAACGGTTTCTTTTATTAAATATCAAAACTATTCGAATTCCTTGAATTAATGGCCATGACCGTTTCATTTCAGCTCGACTAATATAAATACGAGGGAACTGACTTGAGCGTCGGAGGGTCCTACGGGGGAGACAAGCCCCGCCCCGACCTCGTTCGTTCTTGTTTGCAGGCTAGGGTTCAGGTTGAGGGCATGATCAAGATCGATCAACTACGATGCAGATTTTATGCATCACAAGCTCAAGTCAGTTCCCTCGTATTTATATTAGTCGAGCAGAAATGAAACGGTCATGGCCATTAATTCAAGGAATTCGAATAGTTTTGATATTTAATAAAAGAAACCGTTACCATACTGATGTCGGTCGAGGAATTAAATATAGGAAACGGTCGATACATTTATGCAGGTCGTCACAATAGGATATGCGGTAATTGACAAAAGACGGAACTGCCCCGGTATCGTGATTTCGGGATTTTCCCTCTTACACTAACAAAGACTGTCTAAATAGTTTGATTTGCCATAAAAACAAATAAATTTTTTTAATGTTTCCATTTTGCACAAGTTAAAAACAGCCATATCCCTTTGCAATTTTTACAATTTCATTGGAAAGTTCTTTGCTTCTTTAGAGATGGAGTCAAGCTATATCTTAAGAATGGGAACATTCTTTGCTTTCTTGCTCTTCTTACACTTGATATATGCTTTTTACACTTGTAGAATATATATATATATATATATAAAGGGTAAACAAGATATAAAGATTCCTAAACTCAATTGTTGGTTAAGAAATGAGAGTTTCTGATCAAACTCAACTCTTCTTACGTGTCACGTACGTCAGGGTTGTTATTCGAGCCAAACGAGCTAAGTATTGCTTGTTCATATTCAACTCGTTTAAAAACGAGCAGAGCTCGAGCCGAGCCTAAATTTAGATTCGAGCTTAAAACTTTGCTCATGCTCGGATCGTTTATGAAATAAACGAGCTCGAGCCGAGCTTCAAAATTCGAGCTATTCGAGTTTAAATCGAGCGAGCCGAGCTTAAAACATGTTTATACTCGGTTGTTTAGAAAACGAATGAGTTCGAGCCAAGCTTTTATCGAGTCGAACCCGAGCTAAGCTCGAGCTACACACTATAACACCCCTATTTGCAGGGAAGTAACTAGGGGTGGGCTGAGATCCGCTCCAACCCGCCACATTTAAAAAAAGAAATTAAAAATAGGTAAAAAAAAAGAGAAAAATTTAATAAAAAATATGTATTTTTTACTAGAGTTTTATTAATCAAGATTATCATGAATATATGAAAATCATTCAAAAGTTATTTTCTGATTCCGTGCATGATCACTTGATAGATACACAGTGATATACCTCCCTTTATTCCTTTATGTAAGTTGCTTAATTTGCCTACAAATATTCCTTAATTTGTCCTTGGTTGGAGAGCTAGAAAGAAATATGAAAATTGTCAAACTTTATTACATAGTAGTAATTGACAATGATAAAATATAATGACAAATAGGTGTTCAATCTCCCCTTTCTCGACATTGTAAAAAGCCTTATTCCCTTTCCGATGAACTAAAATATGAATACACATCAAGCTAAAATCAAGTCCCTTATTGTTTGTTCGTCTTGTATATTTTTCTACACTAGATATATGGTTAATGTTCCCACTAGATTTTGCATACGTAATTTAATAATAGTTTCACAAATAATTTATTAATTTTAAAATTAAAGATGCTTTTGGATTTTTTTTATTAGGAAATAATTCGAGATCAGATATAACTGAATCTCGATAGCTGACAAGTCGGCAGACGGAAACCCGTCAATACATACAAACGAAAGCGAAAATAAAAAAAGGGCCGCAAAACAACAAGTGACAACGCACCCAACAGGAAAACGAGCCAAGGAAAACTAAATCTAACACGAAGGGGACGTAGACTACGGACGAAAGCCAAGCACTGTCCTAAAACAGCACCGCTGGCCGGCGATACATCAGGAACCCATGTGGCTAGTGAAGACGAACCTCCAGGAAGCTTCTTCCCGAACACGGAGTCGAACCGTACACACTACCTCGATCCCAGCCAGACCCAACTCCAACTGCCAGAACCCCAACATAGAAGAAGAACCCTAAGCCGCACCAAAGCAGAGATGCACGCCACCCGAGCAAAGCAAACCGCGAAGGACCGATCACAACGGATCGGTCAAACCCAAACGGGATTTAATCTAAACTCTTTCGAGCGGTGTTTCGAGCTCTTATGGGATTTAAAATAATTATATATGTGAGATTATGTTATCTTTTTTTATTTATTTAATGTTTTTAAGTGTTCGGGCCACCTTTGGGCCCTAGGAATAACTTTGTGCCCAAAGCACAGAATTTTGAGTCATTCCGTGCCCAAGGCATAGGCTTTGGACCCAAGGAAAGAGACATGTGAAACTCTGCATCATCACCAAACCGAGCCGAGCAACTGAGGGGCAAGAAGAAGACGACCAGAGGGGAGGAGGGAGGAAGTATGCACTGTAGCAGGTGCAAGATGACAAATGCGACACCCAACACACACCCCCGCGACGGCGACGACCAGGGAGCCACCGAGTAGGAGGCACCACTAGCTAGAACGAAAGCCGACGCATGCGATGGGTATTGGAGCGCAGCACAGCCAAGGCAGCCCCGGAAACCTGCAAATCACCGGCCAGAGCACAGGATTCGGAGGACGGGAAATCCCAAACTGCCTAAACTAGGCCGATTTGAAGAAGAAAAGGATGATTTGCGGAGAGGCGAAGAGCGCCGGCGAGGAGGCGGCCGCCCAGCCCGGAACGAGGAGGCGTGAGCGGAATTGAAAGTGGACACCCAGGGACCCGAAATCCCTAAATTGGAGCCCAAAATCGAAAGATCGAATGTTGAAAACCCAAAAGAAAGGGGGATTTTGCAAGCAAATCGAGCGGAATTGTTACCGAAGGAGAGTCTCGGAGAGGTGGTGTAGAAGCTCTCCATAGAAGAGATTTTCTCTTGAAAACGTACTCTTATTTTAGTTTTTCATGTCAAGCGAGATTTTGATAGTTGACAGATGGTGTTAGATGATGGTGTTTCAAGCCCAACTGGTTTATTTTTTCCCAAAGCGCTCAAGAAGAGATCGAGCATTCTTCACGCTCAAGAAGAGAGCGATGTATGTAGGAAGTTTGTAAATTTCATGTAGATGCTTTTGGATCTATAACTTATATCTGCAATTACTATGGGTTATTTTTCCCAAAATATATATATAAATATATAAATAAATAAATAAATAAATAAATATATATATATATATATATATATAAATCTCACAATAGACAATAAATCAAAGAAAAGGAAAAAGTTGATATTGAAAATGTTAGGATTAGAAAATATATAGGGTTGGTATTGTAAATACTAAAAAGTGGGATATTATGGTATAAATATGTACCCATATCTTGTATGTACAACCCTATAGATGAAATTACGGACCTCTTACCCTTTCTCCAGCCTCTCTCTCGTTTGAACTTCTTCCTCTAT
Organism: Persicaria tinctoria; assembly: GCA_037127255.1. Lineage (NCBI taxonomy): Eukaryota > Viridiplantae > Streptophyta > Magnoliopsida > Caryophyllales > Polygonaceae > Persicaria > Persicaria tinctoria. Next base: position 19,741,897 of record JBANSL010000004.1, on the reverse strand, counting down.
ACTATCTCTTTCCCCCATATTCTGAATTCCCCCCCTCCCTCTCCCTCTATCTCTTATTCAAATTCTAAGTACATGACAAAGTGGTATCAGAGCTTTCGATTCTACAACCTTACATTCCGATTTTCAAGAACTTTGTGCTCTAAATAAACAACAAATTGAAAGTATAGCGGCGACGGTGATGAGCAAGGAATGGGAGCTCCAATGTGATAAGTCATATTTTGATAGGCATTATAGAGTAGTTTTAGTTGCATTTCATAGGTGTTTGTTTATGTTTTAGAGTTAATTGCATATTATGCTCTTTTAGTGATGAAGTTCGGAAACTACACTATTTTATTGGATTTATGCAGGTTCATAGTGCCGACATGGTGAGGAGCTTGGGAAGAGACTAAAGAGGATGTCCAAAGAGCAAGGCACAAACTAAGGAAGGATTAGAAGGCAATTTAGGAAGCGAAGGAGTACAAGAACAAGAGCGGAAATGAAGAACATGGAGAAATCTCATCTTTTGGCCTTTGATCATTTCGATTCAGCTTCTGAGATCTTATGAGAGTTGTATTACTTGAAAAGATCTTTCCAACACATACTAATATGCGTCAATCGGACGAACGATGACTCCAGAAAGTGCATTACAAGTTCAGTCTGCGCGCGAAGCTGTCAATCCGTACGGGCGACGCCCGCCGTCCCCATCAGTTCCGAATCTGCGCAAGCGTCCCAATTCTATCATTGTGGAAACTCTTTCTATCTATTCTAGGGTTTTTGGCCGACGGTTTGAGCCCTATATTAGACCTGTTTTCATTAGTTATTCATCGACTAACATAGAGATTTACATTCACTTTTCTCTATTCAATTAGATTAGTTTAGGTTTTGTTTTCCATTCAAGAGAAGGAATTTAGGTAAGCCATGCTTGGCTAATTCTCCGTTGTTTTCATCTACACTTCTGAGGCTTGGTTGATTGTTTGTGAGATTCTAATGAAGTAGTATTTCTCTCTTTAACATCTTTCGATTTCCCTTGTGGTTATTATTGATATTATTGTGATTAGCTACCATGATAGTATCTTGCTAGGCATTTGTTTTTTCTTCATTGAATGAATTCCGTAGTAGCATGCTTAAGATTGTGAGAACCTTCGTTTGATCATGACTAAGTAGGGATTTTGACATATGTCTTAAACATCGGTTACCATGGATACTTGGTGTTATTCATATGCCTAGATTCTTAGGACGTTGTGCTATCTTTACGTTAAATCTTTGTCCGTGCTTAGGTTGCATAAATGTGTAAGAGATTAACTGTGCTCTTTGTGCTTTAATATATTCAAACTAAGATGAGAGGAATTCGTAGAGAAAACTTCAATTGGATTCGACGACCAACAAAGCCAACCAATGTCGAGAATTTGTGGATGGAAACATCTCTTTTATCTATCAATTGCATTAGTTTAGATTAGTTCTTTTATTTACTTTATTCCCATTTTTGCCTTTCAATCAATAATTGCACAATTCTTGGAAATACTTGTTTCTCCGTGGGATCGACCCCTTACTTGCATCATATACTAGTTTGTTTATTTGTGAATTTTTTTGATAAGGGAAATCAACGACTTTTCCTCCGTCAAATTGGCACCGTTGCCGAAGAATCGAGTTTATTTATTTGTTTTGTGTGTTTATTGATTTGTATATATATCTAACCCCGTCGTGATCCTATCTTACGATTCACGACACCCTACTACTAATCTTTCAAGATGTTGAAGTTATTTCAGTTTGAGGGAGAAAACTTTCACCGATATCTCACAAGAGTGCAAACTGTGGTGGACATTCGTTATTCATGGGGTAGCCCATATAGTTGGGAAGAAATAGTTAGTTGTGTGCTTGAAGGCATGACTCTCAACTCCAAAATATTCGTCGAATCCGTCAATAATGGAAGCCTTGAATGGTTGGATTGGTCCGAATTATGGGATATGTTCTGCTATATGGGTGACATAGCGGCCGAGGATGAACGCAAAAGCTTATTGGAGCAAGCGAGTTAGATTGTTCAAAGAATCTTTGAAATATGCAAGAGATATGAGGAAAATATGGAGATGTGATTTCTATACCGATGAGCCTACTGTACAGGCGGCGCCCGCCGTTACTTTTGCGGTCAGTTCAGACGAAAGTAGAGATGAAGAAGGCACCCCGATGCACATTGATGTGGAGTCTCATGAGTCGCGACATGAGGAACCATGTGTTTTAACCTCTACCCCACCCGAAGAACTCATTCCCAACCCACCTATGGATGCATGCCCAATTGAAAATAAAGAAGGGAACCTTATGGATACAAGCGTGGAAGAGCCGGCCTTTTTGCCACATTTGGTTTAACAACTCATTCCCTCCTTCCTACTTCACAAATTGCATTATGCCAACGGATGAGGAATATATCAATAAGAATGGCTTCTCTGACGATGATTGGGATGAAGAGGTGGAGCTAGTGTTTCTTGAAGTGGAATCTCGTGAATGCCTGCATGAGGATCCATTTGTTTTGGCTCCTGGTTCATCCGATAAGCTCAACTCCACCACATCCATCGAGGAAGCAAGTTTAGAGCCGATCTCTGTGGCTCCTGAGCACGGTAGCGATGCTTCTTACACTTTTGTTGATTTTGGTGAATATGTTGATCCTTGGGAGCACTATTTCTACAAACCACCAGCGGAACTGTGTTGGTGGTACTACATACCCTCAATGGAAAGTGAAGCTCAAACGTATGATAAGTTGAATGCATTCTTCAATTTTATATCTTTAGCCTTCAATTCCAAATTAAGTCAGAAAGGGAGAGATTTGTTGGGTTTCTTCCTTAATTTAGCCCAATCACTCAAAGGCCAAACTTGAAGGAAGCCGGGTCCAAATTTCAACAAGTCCAAGATGCAAAATTGAAAACCAACACTAGAAGCCTCTTGAATTATCAAGAGAGACAAACCTAGGATTATCTAAATGCATTCCTACGCTAGAAAAGTCTAGAGATTAGATAATAATCTCCACTTTGTAGATGGTGAAGGATGGTGTGATGGGGACTATAAATAGCCCATGGGTGTCTTGGCTTTGGATGATCCAAGCAAAGCCAATCCATGTGAGAGCAAGTGTAGAGTGATCAACCTAGTAAGATTAAGTGTAAAAGTGAGCTACAAAATTTATATAGTGAGAGTTGTAATTGTGAGTGTTCCAGTATATAATACAAAGTCCACTTTTATAAAAGTGAGTTTTGCTCATCTTAATCACACGAAGAGGGAAAACCCGATTTTTCCCAACATTTAGTAGCCCGGTACATAAGTCGAGTGAGCTAGATTTCATATATGAGGAGTAAACTTATATACTATGCTTGTTATATAGTTCATGCTTTTGATGTGGAACTCTTTTGGTTTCCTCACATCTCAACGTTACTCTAAATTGAGGTTTTTACTTGAGTACACTCATATGTGTATATATATAAATTCAATCACAATCTCAATCACTGTTTCAACCTGATGGAGTTAAGCTAAGCACAAATCGAGTTGAGATTGAGGGAGGTTCATCGATGGCTTCCCGATCTGCAAGCAGTCGATGGGAGGGACAGTTGGGGTGGTCAGCACTCCATAAGCTTGCGAGCAAAACGGGTCGTACATCCGGTACTGCTCCTGCTGAGGCCTCAGCTGGATGGATGTGAGAGTGATACCAGTGCACGGAAGTTGGTCGCTGCACGCGAGATGCACCGGCTTCACCGTGTATGTCCCCCTTATCCTGTCGTAAGTTACCCCCGACACTGATACCGCATTGCTTTGGTTGCTACACACCCTCTTGTCGCAGTAAAATTGGTCTATCATGATCGGTAGCTCCACCTCTGACATCACTATGTTTGAGAACATTATGTTTTGGACCGACCCTAAACCGCCCTGTTTCAATTCGAGTTCAATCCATGAGATGTTTCGGGTTCAATTCATGATCGAGAGGAATGATGTTATGTTATGCTATGTACCTGCCATGTTTTGATTCTGACCCCTGTCATTGTGTTGTGCATTTGAACGTCTCGGACAGTCACGTTAGAGACGCAGGCCTTGGTGTTGTCCTTCCCTAGGCTTCCGATGCTGATCCCGTGCCCTGGGCCGCAGTTTATGTTGTGTATATACACATTTGAGCATCCTGTTTGTATCGAAACACAATCATCCCCTGCCAAAAATTGTGACAAACTATCAATTTTTTCCCCTAAATGGATGAATGGCTATAAATATTCAGTTGGGATAAGGTATATTTTCTTGTCATTGAAATGGACCACTGATGGGGCTCCTAGCTAGACTTGTGGTAGATGGCTTTATGGCCACACGACAGCTAACCGATAACGGGTTTATTTGGACTCATCTGCTTGCACCACTGGCCTGCCTAAGGTGCGCTTTTGTGCTATCGGATAAGGCTTTGATTGTTGTGATCAGGGCGAATGGAGATATTGGAATTACCACAAGCAATATCTGTGTGGTGGATGTTCACTTGTTGAGAGTTCTGCAGGTGAATTCCGTCTGTATTCGGACTTAGGGCAGGCGATGACACATTCATGTCGTGAACCGTCACCCCAACACAGCTATCAAACTTGAGGTGGCATTGCTGGCTGTTTTGAATGGTTATGCCCGTCACTGTCACGTTAAAACTCCCATAGAACCTCAACGCCTGTCGAAAATCCAAATACATATAAACATTTATGCAGTTTGATACAAAAAGTCATATATAGAAGCTAAGCTAAGGATTAATTTGTTACAGTAGGTTTGATGCTGGGCATCTTTTGACCAAGCTCACTTCTCACCTATAGGCAGTTTATGTATATGTTAGTCCAAAACGATAAATCAATAAGATGGAAGGCGACACATTCGTATAGTACGAATATCTTGTTACTGGCATTGGTGGGGTTTGTAGCGCGGTATCATTCAGTGGTACCAACAACTGCGTCTCACTGTCAACAGGAGAGTCGGAGGGAGACAGGGATTGGTGCCACCACGTGGATCCAGCGCCATCGATGGTCCCTGCGCCCTGAATTGTGATCCCTTTGAGCTTTGAGAACTCTATCCACCAAAGTAGACCCGACCCCCATGCTTTCGGGTTTGTTGGGGCTATCATCTCACCATCCAACTGATCATATTCCATCCAAGTCCAACAATTTAGGAAATTACTTGGTTGAATTAATCCACAATTTATTCATGGTGCTCCTGCAGAAATTACCTGAAATACAATGTTGGGCATGCAGTAAGGGCCGGAGAATGAAATGGGTCCGACTAAGAACTGGTATCCAACAGGGACGATCATCGTCGATGCCTCCACTTTACACGCTGCTGCCCATGCAGCTTCGAATGCCTGCATCGATATCGATCACACTACCACATTACTATTTTTTTTGCTTACAAGTATAAAGGTAAAGTTTTGTGAAGATCTTAAAACCAACATATGTGCAGATAGTAGAGTACAATTATTGTTGGAATCAGGAGCAGTCCAGCTGAACAGTTAGGTGTTAGGGTCCCCAACACAAAGCCTGTATATAGTTATTAACCTTATAGTTGCATGTGATACCCTTAGTTTGGCGCTTTCGGTCCCTCCCAAATTCCCAATGTGCGATCCACTGGTTTATAGGTGCTTCTCGAATCTAACTGATGACATTGGCCTCTTTAAGTCTTTTGCTTTGTCGGGTGGGTGCTTGTATAAACTAGTTGAAATTGTTAAGCCCACTTTTTTTTAATTCTCAAAATATAAAATAAACTAGTGTTTCATCAATAGCCAAAAACAACATTTAGTGTTTGGAGTTTTGTCCGTCGACCTTAGAATGTGTGTCAATGTATATACCATAAATATTGTCTACCATACTTTATGTACATATATATTATAAATTTCAGTCGTGATACCTGATATGTATCTAAGTGACCTTAGTGTCAAACATCCAAGTGATGTTTGATGATGCCAGTGTGACACAATTTGCTTGAAAATGAAAATGCAGATGGAATAGAGAAAGGGGAAGGAGAACTACTGACCTTAGTGTCATCGGAAAAGGCATCTCCCTTGGCACCAAAGTCGAGCACATTGAAGACGGAAGGGGCTTCGGTTGGTGGCGGTGGGAGCGTCGGAGTAGGAGAAGGCTTTGGTTTGGTTTTAGTAGGACCATGGTGCTGCCTGTAACTGTGACTGCTACTGCTACTGCTACTATTCGGAGGAGACTTTGCTTTCTTCTTAAACAGAGAGGTGGAAACAGAGCCTTTGTGCCTCCAATGGCGCCCTCTGCGAGCACTGCACAACCCAAAACTTGACCCTAAAACGAGTACTGATATTAGAATTAAGAATGTTAGCGCCTTTTGGTGGAAACCTCTCATACTCAAAACCAAGGTTGAGAAACAGAGGACGGTACTGATAAGTGTGTTTACTCTTTTTACTTTTTAGGTGGCCCAGAACCGGAGTTCCAAGGGGTTTAAATAATAGGGGGTTTATTCTCACCACGTACGTAGGTCGCAATCAGGCTGTTTCGGTCCGGTTCGACTTTACCCATTCGGATTATATCGGGTATATTGTATGTTTGATCGGGTAAGTTTTCGGATCAAGTAATTTTTGGTCGATCAAATCGATTTCGAGTTGGGTAGGGTTGGAGCTGGGTCAAGTCAGGTCACATTTAGTTTTATTATAAAATAATGATTTTATTTTTTGTTTATCTTACTTATTGACTATTAAACATCCTTTATTTAGTTATATTAGGTCTCATTATATGTAATTCACAATATTTGAATATTTAAAGATAAGACAATTAAAGTAATTATATGGATGAGACGAGTCTTGTTCGGGTCGGGTCGAGTATGAGCCAGCTGAGTTCGGGTATCAAGTCAAAATGGGTTGGGCTCGGGTCTGAGTTATGCATGATACTATATTTCTGGGTTTCGGTGGGGTTTGGGTTCGGGTGACTCGGGTCAAGTTCTCGGGATAGGTTAGATTTTGCTAGCTCTACCCACGCAGAACCACCTCATTTTTGCATTTTATATTCCATTCCCATCACCAAAATATATCATTCTATTTCCGTACACGGTTTTATAAAAAATAATAATTTTTTTTATTAGGTAAAAATTCGAAGGTCAGATAAGCATGACTCATCGAGAGGTCGATAAAGTGGGTTAACGTAAACCGTCAAACATACTACATAATAATATCGAAATACCGACAATAGGCGAAATGAAACAAACAGTAAAACACTCTACAACAAGACGACTCAAGAAGACCCACTCCAAAAAAGCCGAGGAAGCCACCGAAGAACGAAGCCAAGCATCACTGAACAGTGATACCACATGCCAGCGGTACAGCAGGACTCTAACTCTTGTGGGTAGTGTAGACAAACTCCAAGGAAACTCGATCCCGGAAACGGAGTCGCCCTGAGCGCACCACCTCGACCCCAGCCAGATCTGACTCCAGACTCCACCCCCCCCAACCAAGCAGAAGACCTCCTCTAAACATCGGAAGCAGAGCTGCAAGCTGCTCGAACAAAACGCCAACAAGATTCACCTACAAGAATACTGTCGATCCCTTACGGGATATAGTCAAACCCTTTCGGGTGGATTTACTCAAACCTTTATGGGATTTAGATAGAGCCCTTTCGGACAAATAATTTTGTCTTTTCAATTAACATTCCCGCAATTTGGCCCCATCGGGCCAAAACTTGGGCCCGAAGGATCCAACCCAAAAATCCTCGGGATGCCCCGGGCCCAAGGCAAGACCTTGGGCCCGAAGCACAATTTTCAGACCCGACAAAACCGAAGGCCAGATCGGCGGCATCGGCAAGCAGGAACACCGAGAGGGCAGCACGGGAGGGAGGCCGGAGACATGGCGAGGCTGCGCCAAGGGCTGGCACCGGAGAGCTGCGGGGATGACGAGAGAAGGGGACACGGGGAGGCAAGGAGCGGATCCGAAGATACCGCAAAACACTGCCAAGGCGGAGGAAGGCCAAAGCTTGGTCGGGGTGTAGATGAAAGCCACACCGGCGGGACTAGACCAGTGTATCAGACCCAGGAGACGAAGGCTAGGGCGATTCGAAGCGAAACAACAACGAATTCGAGATGAATCACAAATCAGGAGCCCAAATTGGGGGAATCAGGGATGGAGTACAGAAGCCCCGAAAATCTGATCTGCAAAACAAAATCACCAAATCAGGAAGAAAGGGAAGAAGATACACAAAAGATTACAGATGAACGAGATTGTTGGGACTTGCTATGGATAGATACACAAGGGAAGAAGACCAAATCGACGAGAAACGATCGACAGAAAAGGGGTACACAAAGAGAGTTTCTCTCTCTCACTTTTTAAAAAAATAATAAATATATTAACTTACACTTATTTATTATATTAATTTTTTACTTTATCAAAAATATATCATTGTGGACAGTGTTCCTGTAGAGATCGTTGATCTCGCTAGCCTTCCTTCTTCACGTAGGATCATCCCCCGTTAGGACGCCATTGGGGGTAGGTTAACTGCGGTTAACCACCCCCAAATCCTTGCTTTGTATAAAAAAAAATTACATAAGCATTTTAGTAAAATAAGACCCAAAATAGTACAATGACATTTTTTTTACTAAATTAACACCATGAAATAACATATTTTAACAAACGAAGAGACTTGGTAATTATGTTTGATGCTTTCTTTTTTATTAATGTAGCCGAGTAATTTTTAGGTCAAATATCCATCATAAAAAATGTTTTAAATATTCCCTTCGATAAAAAATAAGTATCGTTTAAGCTTTTGACACAATTTTTAAGTAAAGTATTAATTACCATTAATTTTATACATTTTTTTTTCAAAATCTTATCATTTATTAAATGCTTATCAACTTTTTCAACCAGCTGGTAAGAATAACATGTAGTGGTCAATATGTCACGAGTTCGAATCCCCCCTCCCTATATTATAATGACCTAATAAGTGCCTACCTATGATAAAAAAAAAGAATAAGTAATCAACAAACGGCAAGAATCGGAGGGAGTAGTTTTGTTTATATGAGTTGAGTAGCTCAAACTTGGTCCGGGTTCAACGTAACTCAATAAAAACTCGTCTCAAGCTCATTTATTTAAAAACCAAGCCGAGTATGAACACATTTTCAAACTCGATCAAAAGCTATACTCAACTTGTTTTAACCTCAAATAACTCGAATTTTATAAAATTTTAAAAATTTTATTTAAATTTCCATGTCATGAACCAGTACTTAGAGGTTCATCAGAAGCATTCTCACAAAAATTGAAATAGAAAAATTAGCGGTTACTTGGTGGACAATATGGTACATCAGAAATCAAACGATTTTTAGAAATGAATCCATTCCAAACCAGGAATCTGTCAAACATATCATCACCACTCACTGGGAGAATTGGAAAAAAACCTCTTTCTGTGACACGGAGGATGATATCCATTATACTCGGAACACTAATGTTACAAATCACTCACATCCAAGAAGTCAGCAGAAAAATGTTAAATGGAAAAAATCACCGGTTGGCATGTTTAAAATAAACTTCGATGGATCCACACTCAATAACAAAGATAGCTCAATTGGCTACATCATTCGTGACTGGATTGTGAGAACGATTCACATTGGCTATGACAGGATTGGTAACCAGACCCCGTTGAAAACCGAGGCTTTGACACTAAGACAAGGCTTAATCCAAATCCGCGCACTTGGTATAAACATATTACAAAAAAGTACCTAGAGGTTCAGGTTGTTCTTCTGGTTGGTCGGGTGTTGTTACTCCCTGTCCCTCTCTCTCTCTCGTTAAATTTTGGTGCGCCAGTGTAATGTGGAATATTACACATCTGAACACAACATAGTTCTATAATAAAAAAAAAATGACAAATCATCCTTTACCTTCTCAACATGAAACTATATATATTTGAAACTCTTCAAGACATTGCGAAAGTTAAACCAAACTTCTCTTTTTGTAATTGTCAAAAATAAGACATTGCGAAAGTTAGAACGTTAGCCAAACTTCTGTTTTTGTAATTGTCAAAAATAATGAGTCGTTTGTCTTAATTAGGATGATCACAAGTTCACAACTAGAGTTGGTGTGCAATTTGTAATTTTCATCAAAATCCTCTGTTTTGAAGAACTGTTTAGTGGGTGCAAGTTAGTTAATTGTTTGTTGTTTTGCATATAGGCAGTAAGCTCGATAGCAACCTTTTTAAGGATTTTTTTAGTTCATGGATAGACACTTAGGTCATTACAATATGAGGGAAGGGGATTCGAACTCGTGACTTATTTGTCATTAAATATCATCCTTACCATCTAAGCTAGTAAGACTTGATCGAAAAGAGAGAAGATAACCAACATATACCCACTAAGGCACTAACCAAAACTAGTACGTAAGATTGATCGGGCATTCAGCGGAGCCTAATCTACAACTCGATCGTACCCGATCCGACCTGACCCGACCCAAGCGAAAACACTAGATAGATTACGTGACACGCCTGTGGTATATGAACTTGTGACTTGAGTTCAACATGAAAGGGAAGAGGGGAAAGGAAGGAAGAGAGGACACGTACACGTACACCTACACCTACACCTACACCTACACCTACACGTGATTGCGAAAGGGAGGGAGGGAGGAGGGTCGTCATTAGTCAAGAGGACACTGATCACTGATGGAAGGAAGGAAACAGGTCCTATTAAGTTCACATGCACCCACTCACCCTCACTCTCACTCTCACCCTCACCCCCCTAACGCTCACGGGTTATTACTTTACGTTGGGTTTCATTTTCTACGCAACCCCACCCAGCAACGAGTATGGACAACAATTTTAATACTCACTTTCCCTCTAAAATATTTATTTAAAATAAAAAGAAAAACTTTTTCCACATATATTTTTTCGTTTTTATTTTTTCTGAAAAAATATATATCAAATATTTTAAGCCGCAATTTCAACCCACACATATCAAATCCAAAAGGGAAAAAAATTCTTTCCCTTTTCTTTCTTATATAGTAGCATCTGCTTTCCTCTCATCATTCAACATCGAATTGTTCCAAAAGTGATTCCTCACAGAAAACAGATGATCTGGTTACTGTTCCTATTTAAAATCATCCAAACCCTTGTCATTTTCAACCTCTTTGTTTTCTACTTTACTGCGCCTTAATTTAGAATTTAAAATTACATAAAATAATTCTTTTTTACGGTAGACAAAAAGTAGATTAACGAAGAGATATTGAAGCCATCGAAAAGATGACTTCATAAATCCTACGCAGAGAACCGCCAGTCAAAATAAAAAACCACTAGCTTAAATCTATAAGATTACAATCACAAATAAAATTATAATAGAAAAACTTCTAAGAGCCATTGTTCCTTGTTTATTTTGCTTGTGCTTAACCTTTCCCAATCCTACTCGAATCCATTAGTATGGAACATTTTCTTTTCCAAGTATCTGATCTAGTGGTTTAGATGGCTCGACTTGCACATGAAGCTCTTGGCTTTGACATAGTTTGCTTAGACAACGGTGACAGATTTGGATCTGGTTCCAGATACGGCAATGAGCAAGCTCGCTCAACAATCTTGTTGCATGTGATGTCTCAGACTCGAAAACATGGGATCTAAAAGCTGCACGACCAAGTATAGACATGCGTGTACATTTTTGTGAATAGGTTTTGTTTGAAGTTTTATGTTTAGGGTTAGGAAAATTGGGGATTTTTGTGTGAAGGGTCCTTAGAGAAGCTCAAAAGTAGGAGTCAAGAAAGGTTGTATCTAGGGGGACGGTTTGGTTCTTGAAATGGCAACATCGAATCAAATGAGATCAAGAAGAAGACGGATGCCATGCACTTGGGAAGCGCTATCTTTCTCTTGTTTCCTTGTTTTTTTTTGGGCCATAGAGAAGGGCGTATCCCAACGCCGTCGAGGGAGCCGAAGATGTCCGAGAGGGCAAAGGCGTAGACGGCTAGGCCGAAGGCGATGGGGGAGGGGATGAGGAGGGGTGCGCCGAAGGATGACGATGCTCAATCGGGCAGGAGAGCGAGGAGGATCGATTAGCCGGAGCCGCAGGAGCCCAAACATATATGGGAGGGACTGTGTGAAGAGTGTTCGACCAAGCCGGTAGACTGCGTTGAGGTTGTGGATCGGGGTGGTGGGGTGCCGGACAGGCAGGGACACCGGAAGAGGCCATGGGAGGAGGTTGGTAAAGATAGTGGGCGTGCAGTAGCAGCCCCTGCACTAGCGGCTGCTGGTTGTGTTGAAGAAGGGTTGGTTTTTAGGGTTAGGTTTTCAGTTTTTTTAGAAGAGAACGTTTTGGGTCTCAAGAGACTCTACAGAAAACCACCCTTAAATTGTCTCCATTAACAAATTGTCGTCCTTTAACAAATTGTCGTCCTTCACATATTTTCATTAACCTAGCGTTAAATATATTATATTTTAATTTTTTTTGAACTTAAAATATGAGTTTAATCCATTTTATTTGTTAGGGATAACCTTTTTTTTTAAATTAAAAAAACTTTATCTATATGTGGAAATTCACATGTTTTTTATCTAAAAATATTTTAACATTTTTTAAAAATCACGTTATCGATCGATTAATTATATAACTGAAATATAATTATAAATCTTTTTGAATTTTATCAAAGGTTAGTTATTAAAATTCAATATGTAAACCGTAAATAAATAATAATATGAATTTTATTATTATTTTGAATTTAAATATAAATTATGATGTCTAATCATATTATAATTAAAAGTGTAATTTATTGAAAATTTATAAACATTTTCAAATGCAAATTGGAAAAAAAATTATAGGCTATATTTATTATATTTTTTAAACGATCCCTAAAATGTAATTGAACCCTGATATTTAAAATTTAAATAAATTTATAATCAATATATTTAATTATAGCTTAACAGAAATAGATAAATGGTGGTGATTTGTTGATAGAGACCATTGAAGGTGTGATTTTCTGTAAATTTAAATTTAAGGGGTGATTAAGTAGAAACTCTCATATTTAAAAGGTGGTTTTCTATGAGTTTTCTTGATTTTTTTATTAGGAAATAATTGGAGGGCCGGACATACCCGACACCTCGAGAGGCCGACAAAGTTGGCAGACAGCGAACCGTCTAAACATACAACGTAATAAACGGGAAAAGGTGCTTTAAAAATGATGGAAAGCACACAAATGCAGCCGAACAAGCGAACCTAACCTAGATAAGCTGGGGACAACATAGACTAAGAGCCTATGCCAAACACTACCAAGCAGTGACACCGCTTGTCAGTGGTACATCAGGAATCTCTGTGGGCAGTGAACATAATCCTCCAAGGAAATATCTGTATAGTTGAGTTGCCTCGATACACACCGCCTCGACCTCAGTCAGACTCGACACAGGACGCCAAAGCCCGGGCTCAGAAGAGGAACGCTAAGAATAGCCAGACGCGCGTCCGAGAACCGTAAGAAGCATCAAGAAACCTTTCGGGGTTTTGTTTTAAGCCCTTTCAGAATTTAATTAAGCTCTTTTGGGATTTAATTAGACTCTTATTGTACAGATTTCAATTATGCCCTTTCAGGAATTTTTTCAACCCTTTGGGAAGTTATCGGGTCCTTGCAAAGCAAGAGGTTTGTTGTTGTTGTTGTTGTTGTTGTTGTTGTTCTTCTTCTTCTTCTTCTTCTTCTTCTTCTTCTTCTTCTTCTTCTTCTTCTTCTTCTTCTTCTTCTTCTTATTATTATTATTATTATTATTATTGTTATTATTATTATTATTGTTATTAGTATTATTATTGTTATTATTATTATTGTTATTATTATTATTGTTATTATTGTTATTATTATTATTATTATTGTTATTATTATTGTTATTATTATTGTTATTATTATTATTATTATTATTATTATTATTATTATTATTATTATTATTATTATTATTATTATTATTATTATTATAAAAAATAGATTTACAAGAAATTAGTGGGCAACCGAGATACGATCTGGGCGCCCACACCCTTATTGATAACAAAGTTAACTCTAGTAAAAATATAAGTTGCAGCATGAGCCCCAGCATCCTGAGATACCGAGAATTCCTGAATCCGCTTTAGCAGGGCAACAACATCCGTATCTAACTCCCCCAATGAAGAGAAGGGGAAGGGTAAAAAACCATAACCAGCCGCCATGCACGAATCCCGATACTTTGCACACTTACGCTGAGCAACATCAGCAACAACACGGCCGGGTCAAAGCTAGACATCTTAGACTGAGTCAAAGGGGTGGATTCCATCAGATCGACACACACATCCCGCCCTTTGTCGGAGGTGAAGCGTTCGTGGAATTTCACCTATACTTATTACCTCATTGTGACGACAAAAATGACAAGGAATATTTGCAAGCCTAAACCGAGAGGGGTTATAATTTGATTACGTATTTTACTGGTCCAAGCGACGAGGGTGCTATGTTTGGCTCGCGAGGATTCGAGTTGTTCTGTCGCGGACTTGGGTGTGAGTCAGGTGATGTTCTTATTCCGAGAACGTTCTTCTCTGATCACAGATCTTGAGAACTCAACTCCGGATGTTTTATGTTCGGGGGATGATCAGAGCTCTTCTGTTTTTCTTATCTTGAAATCGGATCCCTCGCTTTGAGGTTGAAGGGGGGGTATTTATAGGGAAACCAAGCGAGTAGATGGCTGGCAATCTCGTGGTTCTATACTTGACACATGTAACGCATGCCCACACGCTTAGGGGCATAGGCAATACACGTGGATCTATTTAGAGGCAAGGTGCTTGAGCCAGCGAGATGCTTGCTAGTGTCTTAGAGGATAACGATACGTTTGGAGGACCCACTCTGGTTTTTACGCGTGGTTCAGGTCGCGAGGAAAACAGGGGCTGAGGTTCTGGGGGATGCTGAGTCTGGTCATTTGATTTTGATCAGGTGCCTCGCTCGCGATGAATCTAATTGTGGGACAAGATACATTCTTGCGTTGGGCGACCCATTTATGACATCATACTTGTGTTACTTAATGGGTCTATTTTTCATGGCATCGTGATATCTCCTCGTAACCGGATCATGAGTGATACGTCGTTCGCGATGAGGTTTCGACAAATACGATGTCTTTTCAACGTCCTACATTCCTACGGGGGGGGGGGGGGGATGTCTTTTCAACGTCCCTTCGGAGAGATGCCCCGTCCTTTATTTATGCGCGCGCGAGGCACCAACTTGGGCCCCCAAGATGGCTTTTTGGTGCCAAAATTTGCTTAGTCGTGATGTTGAAAAGGTAGTTTCCCCTTGCTGATTTTTCCTTTTGCCGTGTCTTTTCCAAGGGGTTTTCTTCTTGTTCTTAGAGTTAAGATGTCGCAAGAAAGTGATAGCCAGAACCGTAGCGTGAGTTACGAACATGAAGAGGTTAGTTCCTCGCGAACCAGATCCCGGCCAGATGTCGGCTGGGATTCTACGACGAGTCCAGCTCCTCACCCACCAAGTGAAAAACCTCGCGAGGAAAAAAGAAAAAGAGCAAACCCTGGGGCCGGTCCAAGTGCGAAGAAACGGAAGATGGCAGGAATCATCAAGCGTCCTTTAAAGAGGGACAACCCTGATTACTGCCACACCTCGGAGTCTAGAAATGACTTGGGAAAGGGCGAGTCGTCTCGCGTACCTAAGAAGTCTAAAAAACCTACCCGAGTGGTCCCGGGTGACTTTGACCTGTAAACGTTATGCTTTCGTGGCACCTTCTCTTCTCCCAACAATATTTACGCAGCGCGTAGCTCCTACCGTAGCCAGGATGCTGGGTGAGGAGTCGATTCTAAACGTCAAGCGTCTGGAGGAGGTGGCGAAGCTTTACCCATGGCCAACTGGGATAATGGGGGATGCTTGAATGAATATAAAGGCCACGTTGACGTTCATCTGGGCAGCTTGCTCCAGGGGTTCCGCATCCCTCTCCCCCCACTTTATTCAGATTTTTTTGCCTAGTTTGCTTTCAACGTATGGATGTCCTTGGATGTGTACATTATGCGTTGTGCCACCATCAGGCAAATGCCGTCGTTAGACCACCTTTTCTCTGTTCTTTCCTTGAGGCATAGCGAAGAACTGGTGTCCGCCTCTCTGCCTGGAAAGATTGTTGAGAGGTTGTCTAGTAGTCCGGGATGGAGGAAAAAATGGTTGCTCGTTTGCGATCCAACCAAGGCTATCTTTAACTTTGTGACCAAACCTGGCAAGTATGTTGCGCCCAAAGATAATCATGAAGCAGAGAATGGAAAGAGAGCTGTGTTTGGGGAGGGGGCCGCATCGATGTGGGGCTATAGGAAAGTCGTGATCCCGGTTCGTTTAGAGATGGCCGGTCTTAGCCTTCCACATCGATCGGGTCGGTGTCTAGGAGTTTCCTTAAGTCCTTAGGTATTTTGATCACGATTTTCTTCTGTTTTGACTTGTTTTTAATTATTTTGCAGATATGTGTTGTAAGGAGGAAATCGAGTTCAAAATATAATAAAATAAATGAAACCAGATTCGTGCCCATGCAAATAATTACAAGACTTCCTTCCGATGTAACAACGGGAAGTTAGGATCGATCATCGAGGAAGCGTGTTAGGGGATCCTAGGTAGCGGAAGAATCTCACATCGATTTCGACTCAGGGGATCAACTCGATATCGACCTAGGTAAGTCGATATCGACTGTTCCAGTCGATTTCGTGCAGCTGTGCAGAAGTCCCTGGAGTTTGTCGATGTCGAGGAAGAAAACTCGATGTCGAGTTGTTTTTGATCGTATTCGAGGAATCTCGTCGACTTCGGGTTAACTGCAGAGACACAAGCAACAACGATCTGCTTGATCGAGGGTGAGTAGTTGACGTCGACCAAGCTTTGGTCGAAATCGAGAAGAACAGAAACTTAAACGAAATAAAATAAAGAACAAGGCTATCAGACTCGAAATAAATTACGTGAAAGAAAACTTCCAAGATCGGGGTTTGCAACAACGATAACCAAACATGCATTATGCAAGATAAATAACGATAATCATGTAAACCGCATCGAAGGCTCAAACTTTCGCCTTTTCCAACAATTAGACAACTCTTTCAAGAAATCCTAATTGTATCTACCGATTTTATGTTTATAATCCAAGTCGTTAGCTTGGATCTCTATTGAATAGGCAATAAACACATAAAGGGTAGTAGATGCTCAAAACATGATAAAGGTCAGATCTTTACCTCAAACACGCATGGCTATCGCTGGGCTCACCCCAACCCTAGAAGTAGGTGGACTACTCGCTCTTCATCGCAATTGCAGACATCATTGACGAAAAAGAAACTACTTGCGTTAAACCAAACTGAAGCAAGTACAAACCGAACAAAGCCAGATCACTTTCGATCCCTAGCTCCCCTCGACCTGTCTCTCTCTACTCTCTGCTACTTCTCTCCTTCTGAAATTGAATGAATAAAAACTAGCCCTATGGGCTTTATTTATAGGCTTCCAATCCTTGCTAATCAAGGAAAGAAATATCTATCTAATATCTAAAGATAAAACCTTAATAAAAGGAACATTTATCTAAAAAGAAAAATAACTAAAATATCTAAATATCTTCTTGTGGTTGATAAATCCTTCTCTCCATAGATAGATCTTGATAGAATAGGATGAAATCAATATTCCTTCACGCCCAAGTCTTCAACTCGACCTCGGATTGGCCCAACGCACTCGCGACCCAGATTCGGTTTTGGTCAACTTCGACCAGTTTGGTCGACGTCGAGATAATTCTCGTCGATCTCGGGTGGTCTTCGCAATTCTCGAGTTCTCCTCTCGTCGTCGAGCTCGGGCAGAGTTTTTGGTTTGGTCGACTTCGACCAGTTTGGTCGACGTCGAGTACACGTGTTAGCTCTCAACATTTTTCTATGTTCTTGAAACACACTTTCCCGAGACCTCGTTCGTCGGATTGACGCATATGATCATGCGTTGGAAAGCTCTTTTCGAGGGCTACAACTTTCATGGAGACATCATAGCTTGATTCAGAATAATGGATGTCAAAATATGGCCTTTTCTCCAGCTACACCATTCTTAGCTTCTCCATGAGTTTACTTTAAGCTCCAAAGTGCGTCCGATTTCTGCGAAATTAAACAGAAACTAGTGTAGACTCCATAATTTGACAAATAAGCATAAACTACACATATTCTGTACTAATATACCCTAAATGTATGAAATGCATGCAGAAATCGATATTAAAGTAAGTATAAAACATGGCACAAAACATGGACATCAAATCACCCTATAGTTAAGCTTGCTTGTCCCCAAGCAATAACTTGGATAGTCATTCAGAGGAAGAATTCAAACTCTCAACATTATAGATTCATTATTATATAACCTTGTAGTCATTTACCATCATCGAAAAGGTATTAATGCCACAAATCCATACATGTGCAATTAAAAAGCCACATCTACTCACAAAAGGAGGGTTATGCAAAAACAATCCATAACTGACAAAGCAACAAGGGGTGGCTATCTGACTTCCTGGGGGAGGCTAAAGGTGGGTAATATTTTGCAATGTGGTGCTAATGATCCGCGGTAGTCGGGGGTGGTTCGCGAGGAGCTTGCTGACGTGAAGAGTCGGTTGGAGCGCTTTACTTCTAGGGAAGACGTTGTTCTCTCCAGAAAAATGCTCCACGAGTTCATGCTCAGTGACGACATCCAGGGGTGGCTATCTGACTTCCTGGGGGAGGCTGGTCGGGGTTTGCTTAATCATTACCTTGAGACGGACGGACATGATGTCCTTTATGACAGGGTCACTGACGCGTTCATGGAGGGGGTTGAAGGTGGGATTGCTCAGAGCGTCAATCGCTTTGCTCATCTTGGCGATGAGGTGATGATGTTTCCTCCTAGCTATGAAGAAGAGGATATGAAGCTTAAAGACCCCCAACGCGAGCTGCCTCTCCCCCTTAACGCTCCGATTGATGATGCCGCCGCCCTCGAACCTTCCCTTGTAAGTGAGAAGACCCCTGGGCCCGCCCGTGAAGATGACAACCCTCCCACTAATGTTTAAACAACCGTTTCTCCACTCTTTGTGAAGTTTTTGTGTAAGGAAGTTTGAAAACATTTTTACCCGTGGTGAGAGTCTCGCCCTCTGATGCAGTTCGTATGTTTGTTTATTCTGGGATGGTGAATATTTCAACCCATGACAAGCGATGTCTTGTTATGGTGTTTTATGAATACTTTATCTTCGAATCCATCGTATTTTCGTTTATGCGTTTTGCCTGTTTTTCTTAATGGCTTGCCCTGTCGATTTTACTTATGCTTTTTCGTGCCCATAATTTGACATGTCCACCTGTCCATTGTTCTTATTTGAAAGTAAATTCGCGATACCCTTACCCATCTCTTGTCGTTGACCGTTTTATGAAATGAATCGTGAGATGACAAAAAGTAGGGTTCGCGTATTTATTAGATGTTATGCAGAACGACAGGCAAAACTGAAAACTTCTTAGCGATGAAATATATCAGGAAATAACTTGCATTCTTTCTATTTATATTTCTTCGTAGCACAAGTAGTCAGGCAAGACATCTCCGTTCTCGTCTGGGCCTGGTTGCTCTATTGCCACATCAAAGTGGGATTCTCCTTGGTACTCGAAGGTAACGCGGCTGCCTATTATGAGGTTGTTACTGCTCGCAAAAGACCTCCATCCTTCCAAAAGAGAGAACCAATCTCCTTCATCTTGTTTGACAAGTACGACGAATTCCTGGTTTGTGGGAGAACATAGAAAGATTTGGCCAAGTATTTCTTACCCGAATTCCACAAAGATATATGGTAGGGGAAGCCTGCGTAGTTGGCTTTCCCTAAAGATTATCTTGGCAAATTTAGGATTTGGAAATAGCATAGTGTTCATGATAAAAGGTGGTGGTGGGGTTTCTGGTGGAGAGAGCTCTCCTGAAGCCATGTCGAAACTTGGCATTTTGTCTTAGTAATCTCGTGTTTATCTTGTCTAAAGCACTCATTTATACTACTCTGTATCAAGCAGATATGGACGCTTATCTGGCAAGCTTATCTTTGAGATCTTATGAAGAAGGGAGGTGCGTATCAACCTGTCCTTCGCGCATCTCGCTGCACAAGGTTTACTTGTTGCCTTACTTACCGTGTGGCATGGGGTTGTAGTTGTCATGTGTTCGTTATTGTGTTGTTTGATATTTATTGACCTCGTGGCAGACTTGGGCGGTCTGTGGTGCCCTCCGTTGCTCTATCCTTGTAGAGATTAATATAAAAAGGTAGAGAGCCCGAGATTGGTATAGCGGTTTTGACTCGTAGTGATGATGCCTTCGACGCCGGTTGATATTCCAGGTGTAACTCTTCCTCGCGTACGAGGTTTTACACGGGATATTGTAGTGGAAGGGCACTTATATAGGCTGGTAAGTTATGTTTCGTGCGATTTTTCCTCCTGACAAGACATCTGAATTTTTCTGACATGTTTGTTCTTATAGCCTCTTCTGTCTGGTTACCATGACTACGGCTATGATGCACTTGGCTTTGTGCATTTATAGACGCGTGCTGATGAGGAGTTTGTGCTGAGGGTAGAAGCGTTAGGCTCTAACAACTATTGGTTTACTAGCTGGTCGCCTGAGTTCGTTGATTCTAACGAACTTTGCATTGGGACACGTTTGATCTTTGAATATGACGGGGATTCCTATTTCGATGTTGTTGCCATAGATCACGGGCCTAAACAAAATGGTGATGTGGATTTTTCGGTTCAGTGTTGAAGTTTTTCGTCTTCGCGACCTTTGTAGTGCTTACGTCGTTACTTTTTGTTTTGAATGGTTTTGCTTGATGTGCAATTCATAAACCAATATATTATCGCGGTGCTGATTGTTTATGAGCTTGTCGTAAATAGTGGATGAACGGAGTTGTAGTACTTTAGCTATGGACTCTTGTTAAACCAATTTTTTAGTGTGTTGGTCGCGGAGGGGATACGTTCTTACCAAGGCTCAACATCTTTTGACGCAGGGAGGACTAGGTAATATGTATGTTCATCATGGACAGACCTGCCGAACAATCTTTAGTGTCTTTGGACGCAAGGGAGTTTGTTTAAAGAATTAAGTAGTATTTAGCGCGAAGTTTGCGAAGGATAGACATCTATCTCTAGCGTCCTTGGACGCTGGGGAAATGAAATTTAAAAAAAACCGAGCAATCTCCAGCGTACCGTTCGCGATGGAGAGATGTCCATCTCCAGTGTCTTTTGACACTGGGGAAATGAAATTTAAAAAACCAAGCAATCTCCAGCGTACCGTTCGCGATGGAGAGACGTCGTTCTCCAGCATCTATGGATGTCGGGGAAATAAAATTATAAAAACCGAGCAATCTCCAACGTACCGTTCGCGATGGAGAGACATCCATCTCCAGCGTCTTTGGACGCTAGATTTTATTGTTCACATTTCTAGACCAAGAGTAATGGCAATACGAATCGAGGGAAAACAGGTCTTTATTGGTAGTCCGAGTTTCATTGAAAGTTTGAATAGGAAGAAATCTGCTCACCGAGGAGTTCTTGGGATCTAGTGGAAACCATTTGAAGTCGGGCCATTGTAGTTGTAATCGTAGAGCTCGTCCTCGATTTAGTAGCCTTCCTTGTCGAAAAAATGGATTTCAAACTTTGCTTCTCCCAGGAGGGTGAACATTATTGTTATTGTTTCCAACTCGATTTTGTGCGATTCGACAAAGTTCCTCCGTCTGCGGGCCACCCCGTGAGATCCGTAACTGCCCCCTATGATGTGGACATGGAAATCTTTGACGACGCGAGTTGACAATAAGATTTGCTCGGGTACCTGGGGTGCGAAGTGTTCACCGAATTCATAAGGCAACATCATGCGTATCTATTACTCGTCCCCTACTCGATAAATATCAATAACAAAGGGATTGTTTGGATTTTGATAAGTGGTATTTGCTTCCATGTTTCTTTTTAGCAAGATTTTTGATTAAAAGGCTGTGCTTTTCATGTTGCAAGGAAGAAATCCCTTTATAGTGGAATCGATCGGTTTAGAAAAAATATTTTTGTAATAAATGACTGTTTCTGGATTTGAAATGTCCCAGTGTATTTGGTCGGGCTCTTAGAGGATTCTTTGCCATGTGTTTTCCATTCAGTGTATCTCGGGAAAACCTTATTTCAGACTTTCTTTTTGATTCAATGCATTCCATGAATGTTTTCGTTGTCCTTTGAGATATGCCTAGTCTCGTTCTTCAATGCATGCCGAAAAAGAATAGGTAAGAATCTCCCCTATAAATCAGACCCCCAAAGGGTCACGCAATGCACTTCTCACCTCTTTCTTCATAATCTTCTTAAATAACGGGGAACGGAGAGATGGCCGCTAGCAACACATCCGAGCCCCTGTTCTCGGTCAGAGGAAGCGGCTCGAGAGACTTTTTCCGGTGGGTACAAAATGCCTCATTTTCGCAAAGAATGGCGTTGTCGGCCTGCTTTGAAGCAGAGTTTGGGCTGGCGGGAGTAGAAATTAAAGGATATCGCTAACCAACGGACGGGGGAGAAGGGGGACGGACGTTTGAGTAGAACGGGATGACGTTGGGGTCCTTTGGCTCACGCAGGGATGGAACACTTTTGCCAGGTCCCGCAATGTTCAGGTAGGAGGGGGTCTAGTGTTCTACTACCTGGGCAACTCCCGCTTCAAGGTCCTCGTCCTACCACCAGAAAATGTGAGACCATCCGAGGGGGAAGAGTGTGAAGACGTCCTCTAAAAATGAAGGCCTACTAACGCGCCAGGAGTCCAGGACGCACCGTCGCTAAGGTTATTTCCGTTATTTCGTGTAAAATACCCTGATGAAACAAGAAAAATTATGTGGGCTAAAATATTCTCCTTAAGTTTTGTTTTTGAAATTTGAGTTTTTAGCAAAACAAAGTACTTTCCCGTGAATGCAACCGCGGACCACAACAGAAGGCCCTTCACATAGGGCAAAATTCCACAAACCGCTAAGAAAGGCGCAAAGCTTGAGTGCCAAGTTTTCCAACAATCAATCACCCCAAAAAACTAAGATCTTAGAAACCATCCCCGCTGAACTTGGCGCAAAGCTTGAGCACCATGTTTTATGTAATGGTATTGTTGTTTCCAACAGCTAAACAGATAAGCTTGAGCACCACTTGTTCGGCATGTGGTTGCTTCTGAAAAAAATTGTTTTGGATGGCGGTAAACTCTTCATTTTAATGATGTTACAACACAACATGTTGCCTTCTTTGCTTGCTGACAACACAACATGCGGTTGCTTCTGAACAAAATTGTTTTGGTATTTCGAATTTTGAAGAGCCATGACTTTCCCAAGTCCTTGTTGTCGTGACTTTTTTCGTTCTATTGACTCTGAAGAGAAATTGGAATATATGGTATTCATTCCGACCTTTCTCATGCGATTTTTGCTTTTCTTGGTTGATATCTGTTTTGGTTATTTACATCTTTTGCCTGAGTCTTTTGGCGCTCAGTATGCTTGCGAGGGATTGACTCACGTGCTGTTGATTTCCCCCACTAGGCGAGAATTTTGAGTGAGGGTGTTTCATGATAGCCAAAACCATTATATCCTTACTGAGGGTTGGCGTGCCTTTGTTGTGGATAGTGGCTTGCGTGTTGGGGGATCCCTTATTATTTTTAAATATGAGGGGAGTAATTCCTTTACCATAATAGTTCTTGAGGCTAGTGAGTAAGCCGGTGAGATTGTGGCAAAATTCGAGTTGTGTTTGTGATCCCTTTGCTTCCTAGTCCTTTGCTTATCGCACGAACTTTCAAACGCTTGTTATACCTGGTTTTTGGACTTGTTTTATAGTAACCGCATTGTGCTTTTTGGGACATTGTTCATATGTTGGTGTCAAGAAAATGTGTACGGGCGGATGTAGTTTTACTAATTTCGCGAACAACCCAGATTGATACGGTTTATATGGTTTATTCCAATGCCTCATATTCTCAACAACCGTTTGATTTCTTCGGTCGGGAATCAAAACAGAACGAAAACAAGAAATAGTAGAAGAAGACAGATCAATTTTATTGATTTTTCAGATAATATGTAAGCTTGTTTACATATCCAAGTATAAGGATGCAAGAGTTGCTGAATTTACTCTCTTTTAGAGGCTTACTTATATATCTGTGTTTGAGAGACACGCGATTGGGAAATTTATTCTCCTTGGAGGCTTACTTGCATGCACATCCTTGTTTAAAACACATGCGATTGCTAAATTTATTCTCCTTGGAGGCTTGCTTGCATGCACATCCGTGTTTAAAACAAACGCGATTGCTAAATTTGTTCTCCTTGGAGGCTTGCTTGCATGCACATTTGTGTTTAAAACACACGTGATTGCTAAATTTATTCTCATTAGAGGCTTGCTTGCATGCACATCCGTGTTTAAAACACACGCGATTGCTAAATTTATTCTCCTTGGAGGCTTGCTTGCATGCACATCCGTGTTTAAAACACAGGCGATTGCTAAATTTATTCTCCTTGGATGCTTGCTTGCATGCACATCCGTGTTTAAAACACACGCGATTGCTAAATTTATTCTCCTTGGAGGCTTGCTTGCATGCACATCCGTGTTTAAAACACACGCGATTGCTAAATTTATTCTCCTTGGAGGCTTGCTTGCATGCACATCCGTCTTTAAAACACACGTGATTGCTAAATTTATTCTCCTTGGAGGCTTACTTGCATGCACATCCGTGTTTAAAACACACGCGATTGCTAAATTTTGCGTAGCAACGATCTGGGCTAGGATTGGAACTTTCGTTTATATATATCAAGTGGTATACCCAATCGGGAACCTGACAACCCCTATACATGGAAAATCGAAGTCATCAGAGTTCTTCTTATGCCTAACCTTTACGCAAAATAAGCCTTGAGATTCTTGGCGTTCCATGTCTTCGCAAGTATAGCGCCTTCTGAATTTTGCAGCTTGAAAGAACCCTGGCCTACTTCTTTGTGGATTACATATGATCCTTCCCATTTAGGTTCTAGTTTTCCCCCGGTTGTTGTTTGTCGGAGGACCATGTCTCCTTTCTGCAGTGGGCGTATGAAAACGCGGTTGTTGTATCCTTCGTCCAGTCGGCGCTGATATTCATTTGCCTTGAGACAAGTGGTGTCTCTTCTTTCTTCACGCAAGTGGAATTCTTACTCGAGAGCTTCGTAGTTGGTATCTTTACTGAAATCAACTATTCTAGCCGACGGGATGAGCAACTCCACAAGGGTTATTGCATCGACACCAAAGGCCATTGCGAATGGTGTTTCTCCCGTGGGACTCTTGGCCGAGGTTCTATATGACCATAGTACGGCAAGATCTTGGCCCATTCTCCCTTCGCTGTCCCCAGCCTCTTTTGGGCATTCAAAATTTGACCATTTGTGGTTTTGGCCTGCCCATTGGATTGCGGGTATGCTACTGATGAAAATCGGAAGTCGATGTTGAGGCTGGCACTAAAATCACGAATCGCTTCACAGTCGAATTGGGGACCATGATCAGTGATAATTGCCCGGGGGACTCCGAATCGGCAAATCATGTTTTCCCAAAGGAATTTGCGCACTTTTTCTGCCGTGATGGTGGGCATAGATTCGGCTTCCACCCACTTTGTGAAGTAATCGACAATTAGGATGATGAAGCACAACTGGCCTGGTGCCGTTGGGAATGGTCCCAAAATATCTATTCCCCACATCGCGAACGGACATGGTGCTGATATGCACTTTAAAGGATGAGGGGGGGGGGGGGGGGGGGGGGCGATGATTGAGCGATGCGTGCCGCTGGAAAGGGTCACATATGTGAATAACCATCTCTGCATCTGATCTAAGGGAGGGCCAGTAGTAGCCCAAACGTGTGATTTTAGACGCCACGGCTCTCCACCCTGAATGATTTCCATAGAGACCCACGTGTAGCTCTTGGACGAGGTCGAGGCCTTCATGGTTTGAGACACAGAGGAGATCTGGGAGGTTAAAACCCCTTTTGTATAGTCGGCCGTCCCTGACGCAAAAACAGGCCGCTCTTCTTCTGATGCTCTGGCTGTTCTGTAACTCGCATGTTGAGGGCCCTTCGGTTATGTACTCCAGGAGGGGTATTTGCCAGTCTCCGAGGTTGGATATTCTAAATACCCCCTGGTGGATTCCACATGCATGTTTATGTTCGATAACCAAGAGATCACTTAAACCTTAGGGCAGGGTGGCTCCCATCCTGGCCAAGGTATCGGCGCGTTCATTCTGATCACGAGGAATCGACAACATGGACCATTTCTCGAAGGCCGCTATGAGTGTTTGTACGCATACCAAATATTCGGGTAGCATCCCTGTCTTTGCCTCGTATTCTCCTTTAACCTCCCGAGCTACTACTTTCTGAATTTGTGAAGATCTGGACCTGCCGAGCCCCGTTGATCAATGCCTTCTCAATACCCGGGATCAGAGCTTCATACTCTGCTTCATTGTTGGTAGCTTCAAAGAATAGTTGGAATGATAGATAGGTTATCTCCCCACTTGGGCTTGTGATGATAACCCTGACCCCACACCCCCTGCTGATACTGATTCGTCAACGTTAATGACCCAGTCTTCCCCATCATGATCTTGATGGTTTGTAAAGACAGCCTCCACTACGAAGTCGACCAAGGCCTGTGCTAGTTGTGCTTTTCCTGGTTTCAAATGTATGTCAAATTCGGAAAATTCTACCGCCCATTTGACCATTCTTCCTAAGAGCGACGTCGAATGCAGGATCTGATGAAGGGGCAAGTAGGAGAGTACCTCGATTGTGTGAGCCTGAAAGTACGGCCTCAATCTTCGTGCGGCAAAAACCAAGGACAAAGCTATTTTTTCGATCGAAGTGTATCTGGATTCGGCTGGCTACAAGACCCTACTAGAAAAATAAATGGGGAGTTTAGATTCCCTAGTAAGCACCGTGATAAATCCACTCCCTTGATGAGAATCGGAATAAGTTTCAAAGGCTTTGACAGTTAGTCTGTGTCAAAGGTCTTGAAGCTACATCTGTGTTGATGAAACACAAAATCTGTTCTCTATGATATTATGGTTGAATATTACTTTATATTATTATATGCTTCCAGATATTATATTCTAACATTTCAGGAAGTTTTTTGAATATCATATCCTTCCTTAAAGCTTGAAAGTTGAGAAGGACACAATCGGAGATCTTGGCTTCAAACTTTCCAAGTATAGAAGGTCTCGAAGATGGCCATGATCAGCCTAGCCGTTGAAGAGAAGATTCTTCTTTGGAGGCACCGATTTGTTCTCTATAAAGGAAATGAAGAAGAGAAAACAGTAGACATTCGTTGAACACAAGCTCTCATTCGCACTCAAGCCTTCAAGTGAAATCTGTCTTCTTTGTGTGCTCTCTACTAGTTTTTAAGAGTCTATTATTTCATTTCAAAGCATTTGAGAGTTACACAATGAACTTATAGGATATATTTCGAGGGAGTGTTATACTCGAGAGTTTTTGTAACTCAGGAAGTGAACACTAGGCGATTGATTCACTAAGTGTAAGAGGATTGTACTAGATAGCTGAGAGAGGTAGGGCTCTTCTAGATTGGTCTAGGACTCTAAGGGAACGTGAGTTGACTAGATTGCAATTGTATAGGAGAGAAGCTTCTCGGTGAGCTATTAGGATCCTAAGTCTTGTGAATCAATAAAAGCCGGTTGAATCCTAGGGTTGTGGAAGAATCCTAGGCGGGGACGTAGGCCAAGTTCGTGCCGAACATCGTAAACAACTCATTGCGTCCTTTACTTACCGCTTTACCTTATTTCCGCACTTGGTTTGAATTGTTTAACTTTGTGATTCAGGTTTTCAGAGAAAAGACTAAGTCTAATCTCAAAGGGTTTTGCACGAGCTTCAAAAGTCTTGAGACTATCTTCGAAAAACCGGCATACCCTATTCAACCCCCCTTCTAGAGTATCTTTATATTACATTGTTTTACATTATCGAACTTTCGATTGGTATCAGAGCTTTACTCACTGCTTTCGATCTAACAATCTTGTGAGTTTTTGATCATGTCTAGTGAAGCAAGCAGAGGATTTGCACAGGGAAGGTCTCCAAGTAGACCACCACTCTTTGTAGGAAACAACTTTGACCACTAGAGATCATTGATGAAGATGTTCATTATAGATCAAGATCTGGAACTTTGGAATATTATAGAGAATAGCCCGAAGGTTCCAGAGAAAGACGGACCAAATGGAACCAAAATTGCAAAGAAGGAGTCTGAATACATCCAAGCGGATCTTGAACTCGTCTCCAAAAACTACAGGGCTATCAACTTACTTTATTGTGGTCTTAGCACTGATGAGTTTAACCGTATTTTATATTGTAGGTCAGCTAAAGAGATTTGGGACAAGCTGGTCGTCACCTATGAAGGAACCAGCCAAGTAAAGGACACCAAGATCAGTATCTTCCTTCGAAAGTATGAGCTTTTCAAAATGAAGTCTGATGAGTCTATCAAGGCCATGTTCACACGATTCACGGGAATCACCAACAACCTTGACTCTCTTGGAAAGAGCTTTACGAACGTTGAGAAAGTGAGGAAGATATTGAGGTGACTCCCAAAAGAAAAATGGGGTCCTAAAGTAACAGCCATAGAGGAATCCCAAGACCTCACCACTCTGCCCCTTGATGACCTGCTTGGGAAGCTGATCACTCATGAGATGATCCTTAATGAAGGCGATGGAGAACTTCCAACCTGCACTAAGAACTTGGCGCTCAAGTCTAAGAAGGATGAGTCCAAAGATGGATCTAATTCCGAAGATGAGGATGATGATGAGGATGATCCTTTTACTCTTATCACAAGAGGCCTTTCTCAAATCCTCAAAATGAAGAAACAATTCAACAATAAGGATGGATCAGAGTCTTCTAAATTTTGAGGTAAGTCTCAATACAACAAATATGATAAGAAGTCTAAACCTTTGTCTTGTTTTGAATGTGATAAAACAGATCATCTTGTAAAAGACTGCCCTCAGAAGACGAAGAGCCAGTCCAGAAAGGGTGATAGATGGAAAAAGAAAGCCATGGTGGCAACTTGGAGCGATTCTGACTCTGACTCCGATGATGAGAAGGTCAATGTTTGTCTTATGGCCTCAAGAGACGAATCCCACGACGAGAAGCTTGAGGTAACTGTAAGAGAACTTATGGCAAGTCCAAAAGAAGTATTATCGGAATTCCTTTCTAATATGATTGCCAATGAAGAGAAACTTATTGCCAAGACTAACACTCTTATTAAGAAAACTGTGGACCAGGGAAAAACTATTGAGGGTCTGTCTATGAAGGTCAAAAGTTTTGAAGCTTCTTATTGAGGTCTTGATATTAAAGTCAAGACTCTTGACTCAGAGAAATCTGAACTCAAGCAAGATCTCTCGTCTCTGAGAAGTGAACATCATGACTTAGAGAACGAGAAGATCTCCCTAAATAATAAGATTCAAGACTGACAAACAACCCTCATAAGTTTTACCAAATCCAAAGGCACTCTTGATAGGATGTTAGGTGAGCAACAAAGTTTTCTAAACAAAAGTGTTATTGGTTATAATCCAAGGTTTTAAAAAAAGCAGCACATTACCACTTTTGTGAAGGCAAAAGGAAGTAGAACCTCTCCTATATGTCACCACTGTGCTAGAAAGGGACATGTAAAAGAGACCTGCCCCTATAGAAGAAAGGATCCACATATCATTCGCAATACATTTCTTGTTCATTTGAGAAAAGAACGGATAACGCAAGTTTGGGTCCCCAAAGGCACTATTTTTCCCAAATATGGTTTATCCCAATAATGGATCTAAATTTTCTTATTGGTCTAGCCACAAAGGTTGATGTTTGTTTTGTAGGAGATCACCAAGGTGAAAGAGAAAAAATGGATTATTGATAGTGGATGCTCGAGGCATATGAGTGGAAGGAGTTCTCTCTTTCATGATCTAAAGAAGCAATCCACTGGAACAATCACTCTTGGTGACAAAGGAAAGTGTGACATCGTTGGTATTGGTAGTGTTGGTAGTGATTACAGACATAGTATTAAAAATGTTTATCTTGTGAATGGTTTGAAGTATAATTTGCTTAGCGTGTCTCAATTATGTGATAGTGGCAATGATGTTAGATTTAACAAGAAAATATGTCTAGTGTGCAGAGAAGATACATGTGAAGTTGTTCTAACTGCATATCGTTACAACAATATATATGTTGTAAATGTTGAGCAAGTGGCACAAGGAAGCTTAACCTGTCTAAAGGCTTTGACGGGTGATCCAAAGCTCTGGCATAGGAGACTCGGTCATGTGAGTCCACATACACTACAGAAGCTTGTGTCCAAAGGGCTTGTAAGAGGGCTACCTGAGATGGACTTCAAAGGTATTGATATGTGCAATGCATGCACACGAGGTAAACAAACAGGTACCTCTTTCAAACCTGAAAAGGTTGTAAGTTCTTCTAGACCCCTTGAACTTTTACATATGGATTTATGTGGTTCTATGCGAGTCAAATCTCCCAATGGTAAAAAGTACATGCTTGTTGTTGTTGATGATTTTTCTAGATATACCTGGGTTGCATTTTTGAAAGAAAAATCAAAAGCCTTATCTGAGTTTTCAAAACTTTGTAAGGAGTTGCAAACTTTAAGAAATGAGCCCATAGTGTCAATTCGAAGTGATCATGGTAGGGAGTCTAATCAACTTCAGTTTGATTTGTTTTGTGCTAAATATGGCATCTCTCATAATTTTTCTGCTCCTAGGACACCTC
This sequence comes from Persicaria tinctoria, assembly GCA_037127255.1. Taxonomy (NCBI): domain Eukaryota; kingdom Viridiplantae; phylum Streptophyta; class Magnoliopsida; order Caryophyllales; family Polygonaceae; genus Persicaria; species Persicaria tinctoria. Next base: position 19,711,297 of record JBANSL010000004.1, on the reverse strand, counting down.
AACAAAATGGGGTTGTGGAACGAAAGAACCTCACCCTAGAGGACATGGCCAGGACTATGCTTTTAGAAAATGTATTACCTAAAACCTATTGGGCTGGAGCTGTTAACACAACTAACTATATTTTGAATCGTTGTCTCATTTGTTCCATCTTAAAGAAAACTCATTAGGAACTTTTCAAAGGCCGCAAACCACTTATATCTTATTTTAAACCCTTTGGATGTACTTGTTTTGTTCATAATAATGGAAAAGATAACCTTGGGAAATTTGATGCGTGTAGTGATGAAGGTATATTTCTTGGCTACTCCACAAGTAGCAAAGCTTATAAAATCTTCAATAAAAGGACCCAGTTAGTTGAAGAAAGTATACATGTTATATTTGATGAATGCAATGACGGTTCTTTGAGTGAAAGTGTTGCAGATATAGATCTTAACATCCATGCAGAGAACGAGGAAGGTGATGATGCTGCCACCCAGAACACAGAGAAGAAGAACATGCAAGAACATATTCTCAACACTGAAGAATTGGCCTAAGGTGTTGAAGATTCGTCCAAAGCCCTTGGTGTGCAATCCAACAGTGTTGAAACGTTAGAAACTGCTGTAACTGAACCTAATAGGTCCACGGAGTCAGATGCATCACAAATCAATCCTATTGGTGTGACGAATCATGGAGCTGAGACTAGAAAAAGAAAATTCAAATACTGCTCATCACATGCACTCATTAAAGGATATCATTTCTAACCCTACATCTAGTGTTCAAACTCGTTCTAAACTTAAAGATCTTTGTGCTTTTCACGCGTTTGTTTCTCTTATAGAACCAAATAGGGTAGATGAGGCCCTTGAAGAGCCAGACTGGATCATTGCTATGCGAAGTGATCTTAACGAATTTGAAAGGAACAAAGTCTGGACCTTGAAGCCTAGGCCAAAGCATCAATCAGTCATTGGCACACGATGGGTATTTCGAAACAAGCTAGATGAGAATGGCAAGATCGCGAGGAACAAAGCAAGGCTTGTTGCTCAAGGCTACAATCAAGAGGAAGATATTGACTACGAGGAGACCTTTGCTCCCGTAGCCAGCCTTGAAGCCATTCGTATTTTATTAGCATTTGCATCTTTTATGAGCATAAAGTTATATCAAATGGATGTCAAGTGTGCTTTTCTTAATGGTTTCTTAGAGGAAGAAGTTTATGTGGCTCAACCCCCAGGTTTTGAAAGTACGGAATTTCCTAATCATGTTTATAAACTAAACAAAGCGCTTTATGGTTTGAAACAAGCCCCAAGAGCTTGGTATGAGCGCTTGTCAAAATATCTTTTAGAAAATGATTTTTAAAGAGGGTTGATCGACAAGACTCTTTTTATCAAGACCAAAGGAAATGACATTTTGGTTATTCAAATATATGTTGATGATATATTGTTTGGTGCTAATAACACATCTTTGTGCAAGGAATTTTCTGACATCATGTGCAATGAATTTGAGATGAGCTTGACGGGTGAACTCAACTTCTCTTTGGGATTACAAGTTCATCAATCCAAGAAAGGGATCTTTGTCAACCAAAGAAAGTACACTAAGGATCTCTTGAAGAAGTTCAAGATGGATCAATCCAAAACATCCAAGACACCCATGAGCTCAACACTATCTCTAGATCAAGACAAGAATGGGAAGAGTGTCAATCAAAAGGAGTATCGAGGAATAATTGGATCTTTACTATATCTTATAGCTAGTAGACCCGACATCATGTTTAGTGTTTGCATGTGTGCTAGGTTTCAAGCTGATCCTAAAAAATCTCACCTAGTAGCTGTGAAGAGGATCTTTCGATATCTCAATGGCACTAAGGAGCTTGGCTTGTTGTACCCAAAGCAAAAAGATTTTACATTAATCGGGTATTCTGATGCAGATTTTGCAGGCTATAAGGTGGATAGAAAGAGCACGTCAGGATGTTGGCAATTCTTAGGAGAATCCTTGATCAGTTGACATTCAAAGAAACAAAACTCAGTTGCTCTATCCACTGCTGAAGCCGAATACATAGCAGTTGGAGCATGTTGCTCCCAAATTTTTTGGATAGCTCAACAAATGAGAGATCTTGGCATCAACCTCAAAGGTATTCCCATTAAGTGTGACAATACAAGTGCCATATCAATCACAAAGAATCCTGTTCAGCATTCAATGACCAAACATATTGATGTGAGACATCATTTCATTAGAGATCATGTCGAAAAAGGTGATGTGTCCATATCCTTTATTTCTACTGATTATAAATAGGCTGACATTTTTACTAAGCCTTTGGCAGAGGATAGGTTCACCTTCATTAGACGTGAAATTGGGATGCTTAACAAGGATGCACTTTCGTAGGGGGAGCTTTCCCTTTACAAAAGATAAATTCTACTCAGTGTCAAGACCTTTGAGAATTATGTCAAGGTTTGTGAACTGATTGGTAGAGAACAGATATCGGATAACATATTTGGTTAATATCTTTTTAGATATTTGATCAAATATAGTTTTTAATGGATTTTAAACTTCTTTATATGTATCGCATATTTTATTTCTCTATCCGAGTATGTGTTTTAATTTTGGGAAAGATATTTTCAGATTTCTTTCCTCCTATTTTAAATTGTGAGAAGAAGGTTTGAATTTTGAATTGAAATATTTTCAAAATGGCAATGTTATGATTACCCACATTGGAACCATAAACCTGTGCCATCAACTTCATTATCTCACTCTACTTAAACCCCAAACTATACCCGTTTCTCTCACCACTTCAGACTTATCTAAACCCTTTCCAATTCGTCTTCTTCTTCAACCTCTCAACCCGTTATGAAACCCTAGCCGAAAATCTCCATGGCTCCCAAATGAAAGAAAGCCTCCACTCCCAAATGTCTTGGCGCCACCCCCAAGGGACGCCAGGCCACTGCTACTTCCCCTCAACCTGAACCCACTCTACAAGCAATCATCCCAGCTACTGTCCAGAGCACGACTACAGTAACCAAGAGTTCTCTGAAGTGCTCAGCGAAGAAACCTCTCAGTGCTAAGCAACAAGGGAAAAAGAAAATCATTGCTGAGGAGGTGGACAAAGAGGAGGATCTAGATGCGATTTTGGAACGAGATGTCGCCAAGGAAGCCGAGGAAGAAGCTCTGAGAAAGAAAAAGGTCGAGGAAGAGGTCGAGCTGGCGAGGAAATTGGCCGAGGAGGAGGCCGAGAGAGTTCGAAATGAGGTTGAGAAGGAGGTTTCCACTGAGGAGGAACCAGAGGAGGAAGAAGAGGAGGACGACGAGACCGGTGATGACGAGGATGCTGAAGGAGACAACGATGAAGGGTCCGCTGAGGACTTGGGGTCCGAGGACGAAGAGGATGAGGAGCCCGAAGCTGTTCCTTCTCCTTCTCCTCCTCCTCCTCCCCCGTCTCCAAAGAAGCGGAAAGCCCCAGCAGCCAAGCCTCCATCTCCCAAACGTACCAGGAAGGGCACCCTCAAAAGCCTTGAGGCACCTACCAAGAGGACTGCTCCCACACAAGCACGCAGGAAGAATGCTGATCCATCTGCCCTCATCTAGGTAAACCAATCCTTGCCCTCTTTATGGTTTGAAAATGCTGAGATGGCTGGAAAGTGGGTAGATGAGTTTCGAACTCGTAAGATATGTTGTTCTGATTTTTTAGATCTTGTGTTCCTTGAAGCTTTGAATCTGCCATGCATCTCTTTACTCAAACAATACCCTGCCTGGACCCTTCTCAACCTTGAAGCTGTCTATTAACCCCAACTTACCCGCCTGTTCTACATAAACCTAAAAGCCAAACACAATGCCGACGGTTGGTCTTTGGAATCCGTCGCCAAGGGAGTTAGAATCTCTTTCAACTCCATTGAATTCTCTAATTTCATTGGCCTACCTAGACCTTGTCCATCCTCTCCTGAAAACCCCACGAAAGAACAGTGCATTGCCCTTGCCCGATCCAAATATCTCTTACCCGAAGCATCCAACAACACCTCAAAATAGCTTACCCACTCATCCCTTACCCTCGAGGCAAAAATTATTTTCAACATCATTGTGCGTTGCCTCCTACCCCGTTTAAACTCTGGCTCCCTTCTTACGGATAATGTCATGATCCTTTTATACCGCATCTTGAACGGCCTTGATCTTGATTTGGCCAATACTATTCTAGGATCCATGGCTCACACTGATGTGATCCTAGACGACGATAGCTTGGTCGATGAACCTGGAGGAGAATATGACACCGTTGATGGATCTTGGAGGGATGAACATGTGATCCTAGCCTTGACAAGGCAACCTCGGAAGCTCTTACCTTGGATGACATTATATTTCCGAAAGAAGAAGACATCAATGTCTTATAACTTGATCAACCGACATCTGCTTGCTATTTTGGCTCTAACTGGAGTTGTGTTCGTCCGAAGAAGACGCAAGAGGACTCGTTGGAAAGCTGATTTTGAGGGCTACGACATTGTTGAAGACGTCTCCCACCAATTATACTCCGAAGATGGTCCTAAATCTCTTTCTTTGCAGCAACTCTAAGCTGAACGAAATTTGAAGCTTTTTCTTTATCCCACATCAATTACAAATACATGGAGATGACAATCTATTAATATTACTAATTCTGCTAGCATTTTGCTGACGTGTCACACCCACAATTAAAGTTGAATTTTTATTGAAATGAGATTTTCTTATTGGTCAATATTATTATGGAAACTTTAAAATATTTGTTTCCTATTTTAAATATGATTTGAATCCATTTCTTTTTTTTTATTTTCGGTTATATTGCCGTAAATATTGAGACATGTTTTCATTTTTTTCCTATTGCAATATATCTATCTATTATCTATTAATATTACTAATTCTGCTAGCATTTTGCTGCCGTGTCACGCCCACAATTAAAGTTGAATTTTTTATTCAAATGAGATTTTTTTATTGGTCAATATTATTATGGAAACTTTAAAATATTTGTTTCCTATTTTAAATATGATTTGAATCCATTCCCTTTTTTTATTTTCGGTTATATTGTCGTAAATATTGAGACATGTTTCCAGTTTTTTTCCCGATTGCAATCTCTTTTCGGTTATATTGCTTATGTGTCACGCTCACAATCGAACTTGAATTTTTTATTCAAATGGTATTTTCTTATTGGTCAATATTATTGCTGAAATTTTAAAATATCTGTTTCCTATTTTAAACATATCTGTTTCCTATTTTTATACTAAAATATTATTTAATTTGATATGTTGTATGTCAATTTGTGATCTATTTTAATCGTCTACGTACATTGAACATTCGTCAATTCTTGGTTGATTTTATTCATGGATATTGAAATTGTTGATTTATCATTTTTAACCGATTGCAATATTCCCCACAATGTCTACATACAACGAACATGTAATAATCAATTTGTAAATATTCGATTTCAAAAATTAATTATAATAATCAGTTAGAGCCAAATAAGTGTTATTTTATAATTTAATTATTTTAGACATCTTAAATGACTATCGAAAAATAAATAATATTTTAAGACTCACAAGCATTACTAATGCTTATTTTACATGGCTTCTTAGATCACTTTTCTACCTTTAAGGATCTTTTTTTTACCATCTTACCTTTATTTTCACTATTAATTTCTCTATCTTTCTAACCATCTTTCTAATGAAAATAATCAATAAGTTATGTACATCTACATATTTAACTTCAAAATTATTCACACAATCATGTGCTTATGATTTTTTAATATTTGTACGGGAGCTTATATTTTATTTTTTTAGATCTATGCTAATGATAATAATTATATATTTATTTCAAATTATATTAGATGGTGTGTTTGAGTATTATTACTACTTTACCTTATTAAATCATTTTCAAAATTTGTATCGTATCTCTTTCCAACTAATTTATAAATTATAAAAAAATATTTTATACATATTTTTGTTGTAAATACGTATATATATATATATCCATATAGTATTATATAGATATATAAAATGATGTTCAAATTAAAATGGATCAAGCTCATGTGCCTTCAAGGCACGGGTATTACACTAGTAAACTCCTATATGTGAGTAAACTCTTTTCATTTTAAGAAAAAGTTGAATTTGAGAACAAAACTAAGCATTGCTTCCTTCGTTTCGGGTTAAGAAACAAATCTATCTCGGTGAGATGCCGGATAAAACCTCTTGGTGAGATGCTAAGAGCGATTCCCTAGTGAGAGACGATGGAATCAAAGGGTCGGAAACACTTGGAGTGCGAGGCCGAGAGTGCGGACGATCGAGTGTTGGAGAGAGCTCGGAGTGCGAGGCCGGGAGCGATCTTGCATCACATATCCCTCAACCCCCATCCCCTACTTTACCACCATTCTAAGGCCTTCCACAGCCCCATTATCACTCTCAATCATACCCAAAACGTCACTCCCAAAACCGCCCTCAATACCTCTCAATCGAACCCAATTTCGGAATCGTCTCTGTACAGGCAATGTCTCGGTAAAACTCCGTTTCCCGCTTCGTCTGATCTCCGATCGACAAGATCTGCCCCAATCCGCGACCGCGACTTCAAGATCTACAAAACTAGTACTCACACGCTCCCAGAAGCCAAGCCAATCGACGGGAAATCGGAAATCTTTGAAGACTGACCTGCTGCTCCAGAAACTGTCCAAGCTTCCCGACCTCTCGGAACTCTTGTCGCCGGTTCTTTTGCTCGAGCCTGGGTCCGAGCACTTCAAGTGGTATCAGAGCAACGACAAGAGTTCCTCAAGCTTTCGAGGTACGAATTACTATCTCTTCGCTTAATCCTTAGTTTTTGTAGAACTTGTTCGATTAGGCCCGAGAGATTGCAATTTGTTCTTCCATTCCTACCATCGAACACCATAGAAAATTGTCATTCCTATCTATCCATTGTTCTATAGGCTGAGTTGATCGGCATTGTCTCTTGCAGCAACGTTCAAGAATTCCAATGGATTTTGATTGTTGAATTGTCCTGCTTAATTGAAGGAAGCTGCAACCGTAGAGTTTCATTAAAAAAAAAAACGAATAAAGCAGCTTGTTGCCAAACAAAAAAAGGTCCGCTTGTTTCCAATTCCACAAAAAAAAAGTTTCAATAAAAAAAAAAGAGGAGCCACCGTAGTTCTTCAAAAAAAAAATCATATTTGTGAATAGCTTTAGCCTATCAAGCTTTATATATATATTACTTAGTTTTCATTGCAATTTCAATTTTTATTCGGGCTAGATCACTTGTTTTGCATTGCTTAAGGATCATAGCGAGTTTTGGTAAATACTCGTCGAAAGGCCTCTATTGAGTGCTCGAATGTTGCTCGTTCAGCTTATTTGTGCTTACTATTGTGTGTTGGTGTTTTGTTGGGTCCTATATATTGATCATTCTGTTACGAGTACTACTGCGAGCTTGCTTTTGTCTATGGGTGGGTTTCAAGTGGTTGATTACTATCGTTGGTGCTAGCTGCCGCTAGCAATTATTCAGGCTCTTGAGTGTCGTGCCCTTGCACTGGGAAAAAGAGAGTTGAGAGTGTTGCCTGCTGCAACCGAAAAAGGTGAGGTGAGAACAACACTGAGTAGTGTTGGAAAAGGTGAGTGAGAGGAGAGAACCATCTACAGTAAGGAGCGGAGAGCCAAACACCGAGGACATCTATTGTTACTAACTGCTGTTATATCTGTTGTTTGCTCATTTTGTAGGTTCTGGAGTCTCATACTTTTCTGGAATACATCATAGTGAGGCAAATACTTTAAACACACGAGCAGAGTGTGTGAGAGAGTGTGAGCGTCCATCAAAGTGAGAGAGATTTACATTTTCTCTAACTTGTCTTGTTTGCTTGTTTTGTATGATGTCGCATCATTTAGGCCAGCCTTGTATGGTGAATGGTGGAGGAGTTACCACTACGATCAAGGCACTAGCAACCCGAATTGGACGGATGGAGGATGATGTGGCTGAGATCCTACGACGCCTACCTTCTACACTAAAGAACAAGGTCAATGTCGTCGACCTACATGATGATCCGCATCAATTGGGACGAGACCGAGAAGGACATAGTGGAAGTCGTCATGGGCACCATAAGCCTCGACATGAGTCATCTACATGCTTTGAGAGGACTCCTTCTAGAGAGCACCGCCGAGCTAGGCGTGGAAAAGAGGTTGAAATTCAGACATCGTTGCAACGGATTGAGAAGCTAAGACAGGGTCCTCGCTCTCTTGATGCTCTTCTGCAATGTTCTGGGACAAGGTATGATGAGGCTTATATACTTGCTAAGTTTCTTGCAGGGCTTAATTCGGATGTGGCAGAATTTGTCTCGCGCTCTCGTCATACCCATGTTCTTGATGCTTTGAACCATGATATTCATGTCTATAAGAAAGTTCTTAAGAAGACTATCGTTGCCCCTCCTTCTCGACGGTGCTCTAGCCGAGATAGCACCACCAAGCATCCTTCGTGCCTTAATTCACAATGAACAAAGACATTGTTGGCCACCGCTATGAATTTTGTCTCTATGGCCACATCGATCCCTACAACACATGTTGTTAGACCCAAGTCTAGTGGTGTTTACGAGGACCGCCCACCTAGCTTCAAACTTGATGTCATCGAACCCCTTGTAAATGAGAAGGAACTATGGATCACACAGCACCTTGCTGGAGAGTTATATGAAGCTACAAGTAAGAGGAAGATGGACACTTATTCCCCCGTAGGGCGACAATTCTTACCTGAGGTCGCCGATTCTTGCGACAAACGAGATGTTATACAGGGGAGTCGAGTTTGTGTACTTGTTATGCTTCCTAGTGATTTATTTTTGTTGTCCTCATCTTATATGGATAATTTGGTTGCTAGGGAACACATCATCGTAGAAAAGGAAAATGGTCGGAGGGTTATAGAGAAACTGGATCTAGTTTTAGGGCCCTCAAAGGACCCTGAGAATCAACTAGTCACTCGTTTGCAAGATGTTAGCCGAGTTACCCAGCGGAGTGGTGTTTCTTACTATTTTAGTGATGTTTTGATTTGTCAAGTGTTCTTTGGTTCTTCCACTATGAGTTTTCATGAGATTCGTGCAGGTACATGTTTGCTAGGCGACCCACCGGATTCGAGGTCGAATCCTTTTAAAGGGAGGGAGGATGATGTGATCCTGGACGATGGTAGATTGGTCGATGAACCTGGAGGAGAATATGACACCGTTGATGGATCTTGGAGGGATGAACATGTGATCTTAGAATTGACAAGGCAACCTCGGAAGCTCTTACCTTGGACGACATTATATTTCCGAAAGAAGAAGGCATCAAAGTCTTATAACTTGATCAACCGACATCTGCTCGCTAATTTGGCTCTATCTGGAGTTGTGTTCGTCCGAATAAGACACAGAAGGACTCGTTGGAAAGCTGATTTTGAGGGCTACGACATTGTTGAAGACGTCTCCCACCAATTCTACTCCGAAGATGGTCCTAAATCTCGTCCTTTGCAGCAGCTCTAAGCTGAACGAAATTTGAAGCTTTTTCTTTATCCCACATCAATTACAAATACATGGAGATGACAATAAACTCCTGTATGTGTGTAAACTCTTTTCATTTTAAGAAAAAGTTGAATTTGAGAACAAAACTAATCATTGCTTCATTCGTTTCAACTTAAGAAACAAATCTATCTTGGTGAGATGCCGGATAAAACCTCTTGGTGAGATGCTAAGAGCAATTCCCTAGTGAGAGACGACGGAATCAAAGGGTCGGAAACACTCGGAGTGCGAGGCCGAGAGTGCGGACGATCGAGTGTTGGAGAGAGCTCGGAGTGCGAGGCCTAGAGCGATCTTGCATCACATATCCCTCAACCCCCATCCCCTACTTTACCACAATTCTAAGGCCTTACACAGCCCCATTATCACCCTCAATCATACCCAAAACGTCACTCCAAAAACAGCCCTCAATACCTCTCAAACGAACCCAATTTCGGAATTGTCTCTGCACAGGCGACGTCACTCAGTTTCCCGCTTCGTCTGATCTCCGATCGACAAGATCTGCCCCAACCCGAGACCGCGACTTCAAGATCTACAAAACTAGTACTGGCACGCTCCCAGAAGCCAAGCCAATAGACAGGAAATCGGAAATCTTTGAAGACTGACCTGCTGCTCCAGAAAATGTCGAGGATGACAGATCTCTCGGAACTCTCGGAACTCTCGTCGCCGGTCCTTTTGTTCCAGCCCGGGTTCAAGTTGAGTTTAGTTAAAGTTTGAGACACTAATAGCTTCCTATGATTCCGGGTTAAGGATCGAGTTCTTGGTGAGAGACTAAGAGCGAACCCTTTGGTGAGAGGCCGAGGGTGACACCCTAGTGAGAGGCGAAGGTGTGAAAGGGTCGAGATACTCGGAGTGCGATTCCAAGAGGATTGAGATCGAGTGTAGGGGATTCAAGGGTGAGATGCCTGCGAATCTTGCTCCACATATCCCTTTTTTCCAGTTTTCATAAACCACAACAATTAGTCCCACAAAAAGAGTGTTCGAAAGCTCGAGCCTTGGTCGATCCCGGTCCTCGGGTCTCGTCAAGTGGTATCAGAGCTAATCGACTCGAGTCCATCGAGCTTCGATAAATGAGTTGTTTCTTCCTAGTTAAAATGTTCAAGAAGACGAGTTCCAGGCCTTTGTCCGAAGAGTACATCCGATGGGCCATTCGAGCCTATGATAATAGGTACCTTCATTGGAGCGACATGGATGATGCTACATATGATGTAGTTGATCAAGAGCTTTGAAGGAGATATCGAAAGAGAAGGGCTCGAGAGGATGAGGCTCGACGTAAGAGGAAGGTTGAACCACCATGGCAAGAGATCCGCAAGCTCGCGGAAGTGCGAAAAGTCGTCAACACATTGGGGTCCACGCTGTCGAAGCCCACAACAGCCCCACCTCCCTCTTCAAAGACGACATCCTCTACCTTCATGGGTGAAGCACTTGAGGTTAAAGAAGGCATGTCCAAGGGTGTTGCAATTGAGACTGCAAAGGTCATGCCTAAACTTAAGAATGATGAAGAAATCATCCGACTTCCTAGTGTTGCGCTTTCCATGGACGAGAAACGAGTGCCAACCGAGGTACCTATTTTTCTGAATTCTATGTCAACTAAGTGGTTGGATGCGACCCCATTCATTCTGTCTTGCTTGCCTTTCAGGATTCAAGAAGAAGAGGGGATTCAAGATCCGATCAAGGAAGAAGAAGCATGTTCGAAGAAGTCGCTCATTTCCATCACGGATTCGAGGACGAATCCTTTTCAAGGGGAGGAGGATGATGTGATCCTAATTGTCAATGAGTTCAACGACTTTATCTTACAAAGCTTTGTCGCTAGAGCCAAACATCAACCCTCGTTTGAGAAAACTGTGTGGCGACACCGTCGTATTTTGGCTCTCTTGGGCAGCCTAAAATTTCGATTGAAGTCGTTGAGCGATTGTTGGAAAGCTATTTTAAACGGCTACAACTTCTATGAAGAACATGTGTCCTAAATCATCCTTGAAGATGCTCGAATTCGACATTGTTTTCAGAAGTTAAAATCTGAACGATTTTGATGCTTTTATTTCTATTGAAATAAATCCCACATCGATTAGCGATGCTTGGGGGCTATATTTCCATCCTATATATTTCTTTTAAGAACTTCATTTTAAATCAAGTCAAGTTTAGTTGAGTTAAAGGTTAAGCCACTAAATAGCTTCCTATGATTCCGGGTTAAGGATCGAGTTCTTGGTGAGAGGCTAAGAGCGAACCCTTTGGTGAGAGGCCGAGGGTGACACCCTAGTGAGAGACGAAGGTGTCAATTGGTCGAGATCCTCGGAGTGCTATTCCGAGAGGATTCAGATCGAGTGTAGGAGATTCAAGGGTGAGAGGCCTGCGAATCTTGCTCCACATATCCCTTCTTTTCAGTTTTCATAAACCACAAAAATTAGTCCCACAAAAAGAGTGTTCGAAAGCTCGAGCCTTGGTCGATCCCGGTCCTCGGGTCTCGTCACACACTCGAAAAGCCAGAAAAGGAACTCCCCTATCCTTTGCCACCCTTTTGAACCATATCTTCAAAGCTTCTGGAATCGATTTCAAAAATGAAGAACAACAGCGTCATATGGGTAAGTTCGACTCCGAGAGCTTTGAGAAGATAGGCATCACTCGATCCTCCCAAGGGACTTGGAGTCTTGCCTCTCCCTCAAAAGCTCTTCACATTGCCTCAGTCATTGATGAACGCATGGACAACCTGGAGTTGGGCTTGGAGGAAGTTCGCGTGGATATCAAGGAGCTGCACAAAGAGTTTATGACGAAGATGAGCGGGGTGTCCAAGTTGTTGCAAGGTCTGAGGTCGCTGCTCATGGATGATGCTCCGGACGATGAAGCTTAACCTTATCCTACCCTACCCTAACCCCGAATATGAAACATTGCTGGTTTTTGGAAACTGTTTCAAAACTTTTTGTTGATTGTTTTACCTCCTCCCTTTGTTGAAAGACAAAAAGGGGGAGATGAACTGCTGTGGTTTAGACTTTGAAAACTTTTTTAACTGTTGTGAAGGTCTTGGAAGACCTTGTTTTGTTTTCAGTTGGATGTATTTCATGTTTTAAAATTATGATCCAATATTCGTCTAACCCATGCAAGTACTTAGTCCGATTTTGTTTATATTATATATGTTTGACTAAGTTGCAAGGATGCACAGGTTTTGTCTTTCATCAAGGGGGAGATTGATAACTCCACTCCCTTGATGAGAATCGGAATAAGTTTCAAAGGCTTTGACAACTAGTCTGTGTCAAAGGTCTTGAAGCTACAGTTGTGTTGATGAAACACAAAACCAGTTCTGTATGATATTATGCTCGAATATTATTTTATATTATTATATCCTTCAAGATATTATATTCTAACATTTCAGGAATTTTTTTGAATATCATCTCCTTCCTTAAAGCTCGAAAGTTGAGAAGGACACAATCGGAGATCATGGCTTCCAACTTTCCAAGTATAGAAGATCTCGAAGATGGCCATGATCAACCTAGCCGTTGAAGAGAAGATTCTTCTTTGGAGGCACCGATTTGTTCTCTATAAAGGAAAGAAAGAAGAGAAGACAGTAGACATTCGTTGAACACAAGCTCTCATTCGCACTCAAGCCTTCAAGTGAATTCTGTCTTCTTTGTGTGCTCTCTGCTAGTTCTTAAGAGTCTATTATTTCATTTCAAAGCATTTGAGAGTTACACAGTGAGCTTATAGGATATATTTCGAGAGAGTGTTATACTCGAGAGTTTTTGTAACTCAGGAAGTGGACACTAGGCGATTGATTCACTAAGTGTAAGAGGATTGTACTAGATAGCTGAGAGAGGTAGGCGATTAATTCATTAAGAGGCTTCTCGGCGAGCTATTAGGATCCTAAGTCTTGTGAATCAATAAAAGCCGGTTGAATCCTAGGGTTGTGGAAGAACCCTAGGCGGGGACGTAGGCCAAGTTCGTACCGAACCTCGTAAATAACTCATTGCGTCCTTTACTTATTTCTTTACATTATTTCCGCACTTGGTTCGAATTGTTTAACTTTGTGATTCTGGTTTTCAGAGAAAGGACTAAGTCTAATCTCAAAGGGTTTTACACGAGCTTCAAAAGTTTTGAGACTATCTGCGAAAAACCGGCATACTCTATTCAACCCTCTTTCTAGAGTATCTTTATATTACTTTTTTTTACATTATCGAACCTTCACACCGTGCTGATGGTTGTGGACCCGATGATGAGGTATAGCTGTAGGGTTTCATGCTCGCGTGGAAAATGAAGGGTGGATAAAGGGGCCATGTATTCCTTCACACTTTTGAAGGCTTCATCCAACACGGTAGTCCACTCAACCGGACCTTTCTTTTTTAGTTGCTTGTTATAGGCGGAAATCGAGTTCAAAATATAGAAATATAAAACAGATTCGTGCCCACCCAAATAATTACAAGACTTCCTCTCGATGTAGTAGTGGGAAGTCCGGATCGATACTCGAGGAAGCTGGTCAGCGGATCCTAGGCAGCGAAAGAATTTCACGGGTGGTCGTCGGCTGCAGGATACTCTACTTCAACTAAGGGTTAGTCGACAGAAGGTCAGGCAAGTCGAATCCGAGCAAACAACAGCTACTGGGTTTTTGGTCGATCTCGAGAAGATTACTTGATGTCGAGTTCTTTGGTCGTAGTCGAGGACCTCTGGTCGAAATCGAGTTAACTACAGAGACACAAGCAACGGCGATATGCTTGATCGAGGGTGAGTAGTTGACGTCGACCAAGCTTTGGTTGAAATCGAGGAGAACAGAAACTTAAACGAATTAAAATAAAGAACAAGACTTTGCGAAATTTGGAATAAACTATGTGAAAGAAAACTTCCAAGATCGGGGTTTGCGACAACGATAACCAAACATGCATAAGGCAAGATAAATAACGATAATCATGCAAATCGCATCAAAGGATCAAACTTTCGCCTTTTCCAACAATTAGGCAACTCTTTCAAGAAACCCTAATTGTATCTACCGATTTTATGTTTATAATCCAAGTGGTTAGCATGGATCTCAATTAAATAGGCAACAAACATATAAAAGGTAGTAGATGCTTAAAACATGAAAAAGGTCGGATCTTTACCTCAAACACGCATGGCTATCGTTGGGCTCGCCCCAACTGTAGAAGTATGTGGACTACTCGCATTAAACCAAACTGAAGAAAGTCCAAACCGAACAAAGCCAGATCACTTTCGCTCCCTTGCTCCACTCGACCTCTCTCTCTTTACTCTCTACTACTTCTCTCCCTTTGAAATTTATTGAATAAAAACTAGCCCCATGGGCTTTATTTATAGGCTTCCAATCCTTGCTAATCAAGGAAGAAAATTATATCTAATTCTAAAGATAAAACTTAAATGAAAGTAACATATATCTTAAAAGTAAATTAACTAAATATCTAAATATCTCCATGTGGTAGATAAATCCTTCTCTCCATAGATAGATGTTGATAGAATAGGATAGATCCGGCCTTGCTTCACTCCCAAGTAATCAAGTCATACTCGGATTAGCCCAATCGACTCGCGGCCCAGAAAAGTTTTGGTCGACATCAACCAATTTGGTCGACGTCGAGTTAGCTTGTGGATCTCGGATTCGCTTTGCATTCTCGAGCAGCTTCTCTTATTCTTCTCGAACTCGGACAACTTCTGGGTTTGGTCGATGTCGAGCAAACATGTCAACATCGAGTAATTTTTAGCTCGAGTTATTTCTTCTTCCTTCCTCAATCAGGCTTCTCTCTCATTTTTGGTCGATGTCGAGGAAGGCTCTTCGAAATCGAGTAACTCTCAGCTTTCTTCTTCTCTTCTTGGTTTCGTCTAGGAGTGGCTCCAAATTCTGTAATATTAAACCAAAACTTATGTAGACCTCTATTTCTTGCAAATAAGCATATGTTACATAAATTCAACATATTCCCAGCCCGAAATATGCAAAGTGTATAGAATAAGGAGCTAAAATGTATATAAAGACATGGTCACTTTAGTGGACATCAAATCACCTCATACTTAAGCTTGCTTGTCCCCAATCAATAACTTGGATGGTCATTCAGGGGAAGAATTCAAAACTCTCAACATCATAGATTCATTGTTATATGTCCCTGCAATCAATTACCATCATCGAAAAGGTACTAATGCCACAAATCCATACATGTGCAATTAAAAGCAACATCTACTCACAAAAGGAGGGTTGTGCAAAAACAATTCATGTGACAAAGCATTAATAATCAAGAGGAATTTAATTTAAGCTCAATAAGGAGTAGATTGGTAAAAGGCTAAAGGTGGGCAATTTTTTGCAATGTGATTGTATTGATCCGGGGAAATGGAGTATTTTCCAAATTGAATTTCAACATTCCTTCCTCCTTTGATTTCTCACCTTTCTCTCATTCGCTCAATGCTTTTTTTCAATAATATGCTTTTACCTCTCTAACCTCAGCACTGCCTTCTCGCGAGTCGCAAACATGGGTGTCATGAATGACCCCGGATACTTAGTGCATCAGACTCCTCACCTAGTGTCCCATCTCGCCAAACTATTATCTCAGCGAGCAGGGTCGATCTATCTTTATCTTCTGAGGTGACCGGATTTTTTCTCACTCATTCAATTTTCCATATATTTCAAACAATTTCCTACCAAACTCCATATAATGACATAACAACACAAACATCATATGATAATCTCCATAATGTAACATCATTCTCAACAAAATCCCCGGATAAGGTAAAGAATGGAAAATATTTGGAACATGTGGAGCAATATACGAAATAAGGCATAATATGGCTTTTGTGATGCATAAGCATAGGTAAGGCTAGGATATAAACATATGAGCATTATACGGAAATATAAAGTCCTCCATCCTCTTATCATGCAACATGTCAAAATCAACATCAAATTTTACATCCTTTCATGGTTTTCAAGAAAAATATGCACTTCATTGTGACTTCCTTTTACTAGGCAACTTCATACTATATCTCTAATGAATCCAATTTTGAATCGTTGAGTTCAATTTAAGCTTCCATGACACTATTTCTTTGAACAGTTTACAAACATTGGGAGATGTCTCATAGAACTTTGAGTTTAGCAATTATGCACAAAAATTTAAAATTTTACTCAAAATTCACCATGTAATAGCAAAATAATAATAAAATATAATAATGAGCTCTTCCTCCATCCCATACTTAAAATATACAGTGTCCTCACTGTATAAAATCAATATAAAACAAGGGTAAAGGAAGGAACTCACCGAATAACGCGTCGAGTAGGCAAAAACAGGGGTTGTCGAGTAAAAGAGTGATGGTCGAAGTCGGGGAATTTTGTCGAGTAAGGTTGGTCGAAATCGTCTGGCTGCTTTTCCTCCTCCCCTGGTCGATTTCTACCTCAAGAGTCGATATCGACTAAGGTCAGTCGATATCGACCAGGTTGGTCGACTCCAGTTTCTTTCAACTTGCAAACTTTTTAGTTTTTCCCGAAAACAAGATTCCTCATGAAGTATTCAAAATCAAAGACAAAAACAAAAACCAAAATCCAAAGTTTCAAAGTCCCAAAATTCAAAAAGTTTTATGTACATGCTCTAGATATTAGAGTCACTAGGCCGACTTCTCCGTTTGTGATCAAGGACCGTCAATTTGGGGCCCCCTTGTCCTTGGCCCTTCTCCTGGATCATCTAGGTCTTGATGGTATTATGCAAGCTCAGCTGATAAGTTGTTGGTTGCATAGTCTCCCTTCTTTTCCTTCTTTTTCTTTCTAGCTCTCATTCTTCGCAGATTAGCTCGCCACGGGGCCTTACCTCCCCTTAAATTATTCATATTTTTCTTAATGGACTGAGGAGGAGTAGAAATCATACCTGAACTTACCTTTTTAGGCCCAAAACAGAAATCTTTGGGCTTAGGGTTGGTCGACGTCGAGTTGATCTGGTCGACGTCGAGTATAGGGACCCTATACTTAGGTTCTTGGCAAGTCTGGTGCTTATCAGAGGAAGTCGACTTTGAGTAGGCTTGGTCAACTCCGAGTTGTTTGGTTGATGTCGAGTTGCCTTGCTCGATGTCGAGTAACTTTGGCGCGTTCCTCCGTTGTTTGCTCTCCCCCGTGGTTGCTTATGCTCTTCACCTCCATCCATGAAACTTCCTCCTTTGCAGAGCCAAAAGAGAAATATAAGATCTCGTCGCCTATCGTGAAGGTGAGCAATCGCTGCTTTACGCTGATCTTAGCATCTATAGGAGCTAGGAATGGTCTACCACGAATAATAGGGCTAGTAGGATCTTCTGCACAATCTATAATAAGGAAATCAGTGGGGACATAGAACTTACCAACCTGGACTGGGACATTATCAATCATACCTGTAGGGATGACCACTGTATTGTTTGCCATGTATAGCTTGGCATCCACAGGCTTTATGGACCCTATCTTTACATTTTTCCAGATCAACAAGGGCATGATGCTCACACTTGCTCCAAAATCACACAAGGCATCATAGTTAAAGTTTCCAAATCCCACATTAATGGAAAACTTACCAGGGTCAGGTCTCTTCTTAGGGAAGTCCATTCTTTTGCATCCACCGGCGATCTATGAGATGGATCGCTTGTTGCTAAGGATTTCCTTGAGGAACTTGACATATGCAGACATCTCTGGGAGAGCTTCTGTAAAAGGAATTGAAACATTTAGTTCTTGAAGCATCTTAACAAACCTTTTAAACCTACCTGCAGTGGGATCTTTCAACGCCTTGGAAGAGAAAGGAAGCGTCTTTTTCTGTTCCGGAGCCAGAACAGATGATAGAGGTGTTTTAGCGTCCTCGAGTTCGACTTGATTCTCCTCGAAGTTGACTTGATGTTGCTCGACATCGACCACTGTAGTCGATTTGGAGTTAGAGTGCTGTGTAGACGAATCTTGGCCAAGCTGTTCCTCGATTTTGAGTTGATTTTGCTCGACATTGACCAAATTTTGGTCGACATCGACTTGCTATTGGTCGTTGTCGAGTTGCTTCTCAGCTTCGTCCTGCTACTTTCCAACCTATGGCTCACGTAGTTGGTACTCGCTTCTGAGCTTTACAGCTGCGACATGTCCAGTCTTCCCCTTGGGATTTGGTTCTGTTTACCTAGGGAGTTGCCCGGTCGATCGTGGAATTTGTGCTGCGAATTGACCCATCTGGGTCTCTATGTTCATGTTCCAGATATCCAGCTCTCCAAATCTTGTATTGATGTTCTGGAGCTGATTGTTGATTGTCCCTTAATTCCAGCGCATCTCGTCAAGGATGAGCTGTAGATCATCCTTCCTCTGGTCTCTTTCTGGATGTCCTGGAGCTCGGTATGGCGGGGGGTTCCTAGGAGCACCTTGGTTTCATTGTGGTTGATAGAACCTTTGGTCCCCCATGTAGCGATTAGGACCACCTGCGTAAGCTACTTTCTCGTGAGTTTTCGCCATCCTGACTTGCTCCATATGTGGGCACTTTGTAGTGGTGTGCCGTTGGGATCCACATTCAATGTAGGGCTGGTTGACAGAAAGATACTTGACTTGGTTGAGGAGGTTGCGATTCTGATCTCTGTAGTACTGCTCCTTGACATCCAGGTCAATCTCCTTAGAAGGCTCATAGAGGGGCATGGATGGGGCTGGCCTTGCATAGGCATTCTCGTCACAGTTGGTCGCCACCCCATACTTATTGTCGAAGTTGGTGAGCTTGTCGAGGGTAGCCCATGCGTCAGCTGGTGGCATCGTCAGATACTCATAATGAGTATAATGGTTGATCATATCCTTAGCGGCTAGATCAAGATAATTGAAGAAGATCTCCTGAACGATATAGGGTGGTTGTCCATGTGTAGGGCAGGATCACAGTATATCCTTGTATCGTTCCCATGCTTTTGCTAGTGGCTCCCCAGGCTTCTGTTTGAAAGCTGTAATCTTCTGGCGGATGAGCGCTGTCTTGGCAGGGGGAATAATTTGTTGAGAAATTCATGCTTTACCTCAGCCCATGTTGTGAGGGATCGTGGAGGGAGACCTTCAAGCCACTTCAATGCTGGACCGGCAAGAGACCAACGAAAAGCCTTCATCTTGATATATTCCAGAGTAGTACCTTCAGCAAGAGTATGGCACATATTAGAAACATTGGTAATATGTTCAAGAGGGCATTCATTAAATCTTCCATAGAAGGCATTATTTTTAATCTCAATAAGTAAAGTAGTGCGAATTTAAAAAAAATGATTTTCAGGTATTAGAATGGCCGATTCTGGCACGACGAGAGTCGGGTGCATGTAATCCTCTGCAGTGGTAGGGTATTGGGCAAGCTCAGCCTCTGCCTGCCTCATTCGTTCTGCTTCCTGCGCAGTGCGTGCTCTCTCAGCGGCAAGAGCAGCATGGTTGGCTTCTATTTCTGCCCTAAGCTTCTCTATCAGCTGGGCTTGTGTTTCTGCGGCCGCCATGGATCTTTTCAATCTAGCGTGGACGTGTATAAGGCGTTCCAGATCGTCTAAGGCGTCAAACTCAGGTGGTTGACCAGAACGGCGCATACACCTGCAAAGTAACTTAAGGAAAACGTGAGATCTAACTACCTAAGGCGCGAATGATTGCTTCCTCGGCAACGGCGCCAATTTTTTGTAGGAGGAAATTGAGTTCAAAATAAAAAAATATAAATCAAACTAGATTCGTGCCCACGCAAATGATTACAAGACTTCCTACCGATGTAGCAGTGGGAAGTCAGGATCGATCCTCGAGGAAGCTGCTACATCGGTAGGAAGTCTTCCGTAGGATCCTAGGCAGCGGAAGAATCAAACTAGATTCTTCAGCGGATCCTAGGCAGCGGAAGAATCTCACGGGTGGTCGTCGACTGCAGGATACTCGACCTCGACTAAGGGTTAGTCGACAGAAGGTCAGGCAAGTCGAATCCGAGCAAGCAGTAGCTACTGGGTTTTTGGTCGATCTCGAGAATATTACTCGATGTCGAGTTATTTGGTCATAGTCGAGGAACTCTGGTCAAAATCGCGTTAACTACAAAGACACAAGCAACGGCGATCTGCTTGATCGAGGGTGAGTAGTCGACGTCGACCATGCTTTGGTCAAAATCGAGGAGAACAGAAACTTAAACAAATTAAAATAAAGAAAAAGGCTTTGCGGAATTTGGAATAAAATATGTGAAAGAAAAACTTCCAAGATCGGGGTTTGCGACAACGATAACCAAACATGCATAAGGCAAGATAAATAACGATAATCATGTAAATCGCATCGAATGATCAAGATTTCGCCTTTTCCAACAATTAGGCAACTCTTTCAAGAAACCCTAATTGTATCTACCGATTTTATTTTTATAATCCAAGTATTTAGAATGGATCTCTATTAAATAGGCAACAAACATATAAAAAGTAGTAGATGCTTAAAACATGATAAAGGTCGGATCTTTACCTCAAACATGCATGGCTATCGTCGGACTCGCCCCAACCCTAGACGTAGGTGGACTACTTGCTCTTCATCGCAATCATAGACATCATTGATGGAAAGGAAACTACTTGCATTAAACCAAACTGAAGAAAGTACAAACCGAACAAAGCCAGATCACTTTCGCTCCCTTGCTCCACTCGACATCTCTCTCTTTACTCTCTACTACTTATCTCCCTCTGAAATTTAATGAATAAAAACTAGCCCTTGGGCTTTATTTATAGGCTTTCAATCCTTGCTAATCAAGGAAGGAAATTATATCTAATTCTAAAGATAAAACCTAAATAAAAGGAACATTTATCTTAAAAGGAAATTAGCTAAATATCTATATATCTCCATGTGGTAGATAAATCCTTCTCTCCATAGATAGATGTTGATAGAATAGGATAGATCCGGCCTTTCTTCACTCCCAAGTAATCAACTCGTACTCGGATTTCCCCAATCGACTCGCGACCCAGAAAAGTTTTGGTCGACATCGACCAATTTGGTCGATGTCGAGTTAGCTTGTCGATCTCGGCTTCGCTTCGCATTCTCGAGCAGCTTCTCTTCTTCTTCTCGAACTCGGAAAGCTTCTGGGTTTGGTCGATGTCGAGCAAACATGTCGACATCGGGTAATTTTTAGCTCGAGTTGTTTCTTCTTGTTTCCTCGATCAGGCTCTGCTCACATTTTTGGTCGATGTCGAGGAAGGCTCCTCAAAATTGAGTAACTCTCAGCTTTCTTCTTCTCTTCTTGGTTTCGTCCCGGAGTGGCTCCCAATTCAGTAATATTAAACCAAAACTTATGTAGACCTCTATTTCATACAAATAAGCATATATTACATAAATTCAACATATTCCCAGCCCAAAATATGCAAAGTTATATAGAATAAGGAGCTAAAATGTATATAAAGACATGGTCACTTTAGTGGACATCATTGCTCAAAGAAGGGCAGAGAGTGATCGGCTAGTCGCGAGCAGAACCTCCTTAAGTAGTTGACTGATCCATTCAAATTCTGAATATCATTAAACGTTCTTGGAGAGGCCATATCGATGAAGGTCTGTACTTTTGAGGGATTCACGTCTATTCCTCGATGGCTTATCGTGAAACCTAGGAATTTTCCAGAGTCCACCCAGAAAAAACACTTCTCGGGATTTAGGCAAACACGATTCCTTCTTAGCGTGTCGATGGTTTACTGTAGATCTTTGCAATGGTCCTCCTTTGTGAGACTTTTGATCACAATATCATCGACATAGACTGCAACATTTTTCCTAATTTGTGAGGCAAACACCTTCTCTATTATCCGCTGAAAAGTGGCGCCCGCGTTCTTGAGCTTGAACGACATTACCTTATAACAAAAGGTTCCCTGGTTGGTGATGAAGACCGTGCTTTTTTCATCACGAGGGCTCATTTTGATTTGATTGTAGTCTGAATACGCATCTAAAAAGCTTAGAGTAGCGTGCCCTGCCGTGGTGTCTACCAACTCGTCGATAGATGGCAAAGGATAGCTATCCTTTGGGCAGGCCTTGTTCAAATATTTGAAATCCACGCACATTCTCCATTTGCCACGGCTTTTCCTGACTAGCACTACATTTGACAACCAAGTTGAATCATTAATCTCGCGTATAAATTCGGCTTGTAGAAGCTTATGTACCTCTTGTTTTGCTGCTTCTGACTTTTCGGCAGCCATCTTCCTTTTCCCTTTATACCTCGTGATTGAGTCTCAAGGAGTTCTCTACAGTTTCTCGAGGGAGCCCCTTCAAATCTTGTGGCAACCATGCAAAAACGCCGCGCGACGCTTTCAACCTTTTCTTAAGGCTCTCTAAGGCTGGACCGGTCAAGCTGTTACCGTGGTACAATGCTTCAGTCTTGTTTGGAAAAGGAAAAAAGGCGATCTTTTCCTCCACTATCTGGCCGGCCATCTTCTCGGGCCGAACCTCTAGCTTCGCCTGTTGGTGTTCTGACATGGCTTCTTGTTCGTCTTCATCGACCGCTTCCTCTTTTAGAGACCCTTGACCGCTTCCTTTAATCGCGAATATTCAATTGTGGCCCTTTTTCAGCGAGGATAAGTAGCGTATTCGACTTTCTGTTTATTTGCCTCGTTCTTCGCCTACCTTCCCGTCGGCACATGGGAATTTGACACCGAAATGGTATATGGAGCATGCTATTTGGAATTTGAACAGACTTACTCGGCCCATGATAGCGTTGTAAATGGATGGTAGCCTAACCACCGTGAATTCAATCACGTGGGTTCTTCTATTCGACGCGGTCCCTAACGTTAGGGCCAATTCGATTGTCCCAGTCACCTCAACTTCGTCTCCAGAGAAGTAGACCAGCTTTCCTGAGTACTGGCGTAAGACGCTTTCGGCGATCCCGAGTTGTTCAAAAGCGTCCCAATAAAGGACGTCCACTGATGAACCTGTATCTATCATAACTCGCTTGACAGTTTTGGTTCCTATCTGCACATGGATGACCATAGGATCTGAGTGCGGCATCCTTAGGTCGCGGGCATCCCAAGTATCTGAAACAGAGAAGAAGAAGAATTCCGTGTTCAGTGGACGCTTGCTTGGCACTAGCCTCGGACGGGGGGCGTCTAGCTTCTCTTTCATAGTTTTTCCTCTCCTGATTACTGATTCTCGATGTCGCAACCCCCCCCTGCGATGGTATTGATGCAACCATCTGCTGGGGGAGGCTTTCGATGATATTGGTTAGGGCAATCGAGTCGGTTGGACGAGGATCTGTCTTCCTGTGCATTCCTTGTGTCCCTTGGAGAAGGTATGTAACCCCCTCATCTATTTCTATTTCTACCTCCCCTATTTTGGGGTAGACCCCCCAACCTCTTCCTATGGCCGCATACTACAGATTCTAAGGCCTTGGTGGTGCATTTGGTGGCTTATTTTGCTGGGGCAGAACCGCAGGGGGTTGGCGTTGTTGTGGTGTCGCGACTGGATGATTAGGACCTGTTGGCGGAGCGCAAATCTGAAGGGGTGTCTATTTTTGAGGGAGGGCTTGCGGAATCCCATAAACAGGAGGCGATATATAGTCAGGGTGGGCCATCATCACATTTGTTAGGGTGCCGAGCGGGCCTGGTCCTGAGCTTTGGTTGTACTGGACCTCTTCGATTTGAGGTCGCGGTGGAATGATAGGGTATTGCGAGACAGTATTGTAGTGTTGTTGGCCCCCGAAATTTTCTCTTCCTTAGCGTTTGTTGGGGGCCCGGTGGTAGGCTGGTGGTCTAGACTCAACGGGTCGCGAGTTCTCTCAGGACATCGTAGTTCTCCGGCTCCTTTCGGAAGAGGCAGATCTTAAAGTCTCCTTCAGCCAAATTTACAATTAGTATGGTGCTCGCAGAAGTTCTTGATGTGAGCCTAATTTGCCATGTTTTATATTATCTTTTATATCGTTTTCTGCATGCATTTCATACAGTTGGGTTAGAATAGTACAGAATCTATGTAGTTTATGCTTATTTGCCAAATTATGGAATCTAGACCAGTTTCTATTTAATTTCGCAGAAATCGAGGCAATTTACAGCATTTCAGAGAAAAGGAGAAAAGCTCGAAGTCAACTACAGAAGTCCAAGGTGAAGGAGCAGCGGAACTCGGACAAATCAACCTGAAAGAAAGGAAATCTACTCGACAACACATTAGTTAATATCGAGCACCCTTAGTCGATATCGAGTACAAGAAGTCGATTTCCACTCGGACAACCAAGAAACGAGCAGAGCTGATGAAGTTAGTCGATATCGAGTTGTCTTACTCGATATCGAGTAAGCCATATAGAGTCAAATACCCAGAAGTCGACTCGAGAAGCTGGGAGCTGGAAGACAGAAGTCGATGTTGAGGAAGTTAACTCGATATCGAGGAAAATCTAGTCGATTTTCATATCTTGGAGCCGAGATCGTCGAAGAAGTTGAAGACGGAGAAAAGTTGGTCGATATCGAGGAAATTACTCGATATCGAGGAAACCCCAGTGGCCGACGTCGAGTAATCTGGATCTTGTTAAGATTCTATCCCGAGTCCAATAGAGATATTTTCGAGATCAAATTCCATCAAGATCTATCAAGTGCTATCAAGAAGAGAAGATATTTACCTACATTAGATATAATTCCTTGGTTGATTTATTTATTTATTTCCATGTTTTTATCTTAATAAATTAGATAGATAGATATAGATATAGATAGGTAATTCTTTCCTAATTAGATAGGGAATGAAGGTTATAAATAAAGCCTTAGGGGCTGATTTCCATTCATTCAATTCTAGAGAGAGAGAGAGAGAGAGAGAGAGAGAGAGAGCTTGTGGCGAGAGTAAGGTGAAAATGTGAGAGCGGATTTGGCTTGTTCGGTTGTAAGCTTTCTTTTCATTTTATTTTAATGCAAAGTTATTTCCTTTTATTATTGATGAGATTCTTGATGATCAAGAGCGAGTAGTCCACCCACTTCTAGGGTCGGGGTGAGCCCGACGGTAGCCATGTGAAGTGATGCGGTAAAGGTTTGATCTTTTTATGCAATTCGTCTTCTATCCCTGCAAGCATGCATGATTCTTTTGCGAAAGTTGAAGGTGATCCTTGTTTGTGTTATTGAAGAGAAAGTGATCTTAATGCAACTTGGATTAATTATGTGAAAAGGGTTAGTAACAATTAGGGTTTGTGTGAAAGCCTCTATATTCCTATTTGTTAATAACGAAAGTTATTTGATGAAAAACATGATCTTTTATGCCTTTATGTGTTATTTTGCATGGTTATCGTTGTGGTGTTGAAACCCTGATCTTGGAAGTCTTTATTTTATTGAGTTAATTTCGTGTTTACATTCATTTTCATTCGAAAATTGCAAATTTAAGTTTTTGTTGTTAGTCGAAATCGAGGAAATCTTTTCGATGTCGAGTAAAGTTTGTCAAGTCGAGTGGCTTTGTTTGGTTTTGGTTTATGTTAGTTGAATTCGAGTGCTGTTGGTCGATATTTTTAGTCGATATCGAACAGTTTCTGTGCTTTCGTTTTCTTTTCTGCTTTTCTTTGTTAATTCTGTCTGTGAGATTTTCCGCTACTTGAGATCCGCTGACACGCTTCCTCGAGGATCGATCCTGACTTCTAGCTGCTACATCAGGAGGAGGTCTTGTAATTATTTGCGTGGGCACGAATCTGGTTTGATTTATATTTTATATTTTGAACTCGATTTCCTTCTACAACAGTTCCCCAGCGAATCGGTTGCTCCATGCTTGATGAAGTTGAGGTCCAACATGGTTCTTTTTCTGGTGCGAGCGCTGCCGAAGTGTCCGACGAACGTGCCTGATATCTGGGCAAAATTGCTTATAGAAGATCGAGCAAAATTGGTGAACCATGTTAACGCCACCCCACTCAGTGTGGACGAAAACGAACGGCAATACATAGCGTCGTTGTCCTCGTTCATTCCCATTGCCGTCGTTAATTGGTTGAGGTGATCATTGTGATCGGTATCTCCTTTATACTTGGCGATGGAGATATCCCTCCATGTTTTGGGGACAGGTGCCTCGCGTATTTCCCTGCAAAAAGTGGATGAGAAAGTTAATTGGTTCACCTTTGCGAGTTTTCCTGGGTGGCCCAAGGGAGTTCGAACGCAACGATACATCCTTGGCGCTGAAGACACGGGCGTTCTTGTTGGCATTTGCCCGGGTGGTTGCGCGGTGTCCCAGAGAGGTTGTTGAGGGACGTTCTCATTGCCGCTGTGCAGAGCTTCCTCATTGGGGGGGAACGTTGAGGTTGATACCATTAGTTTCCTCAGCATTATGGTGTTGGTTTCCAAACTCCTCCTCGAATAGGGTGAAGGTCATGATTACCTACAAAAACATTAGTTTTTAAAAGGAAAATACGCGCTATATATTAACTTTTAGACAAGATTTCCGAAGAGAAGATAGTATAGATAAAAAACAGAATGTGAAAAGAAATTGAAGGAATGTAAAGTAAAGAGAGTGTATTGCTACGCGGAACCTCTCGTCGTGAAAGGTTCACACAGCCGACGCTAATGAAGCGTTCGTGGAATTTCAGCTACACTTATTACCCCATTGTGACGACAAAAATGACAAGGAATACCTGCAAGCCTTAATCGAGAGGGGTTATAATTAGATTACATATTTTACTCGTCCAAGCGATGAGGGTGTTATGTTTGGCTCGCGAGGATTCGAGTTATTTTGTCACGGACTTGGGTGGGAGTAAGGTGATGTTCTTATTCCGAGAACATTCTTCTCCGATCACAGATCTTGAGAACTCAACTTCAGATGGTTTATGTCCTGGGGAAGATCAGAGCTCTTCTGGTTTTCTTATCTTGAAATCGGATCCCTAGCTTTGTGGTTGGAGGGTGGTATTTATAGGGAAACCAAGCGAGCAGCTGGCTGGCAACCTCGTGGTTCTATACAGGACACATGTAACACATGCCGACAGGCTTAGGGGCATAGGCAATACACGTGGAGCTATTTAGAGGCGAGGTGCTTGAAGTAAGCGAGCTGCTTGGTAGTGTCTCGGAGGATTGTGATATTTTTGGAGGACCCACTCTGGTTTTTTTGCGTGGTTCAGGTCGCGAGGAAAATAGGGGTTGAGGTTCTGGGGGATGCTGAGTCTGGTCATTTGATTTTGACCAGGTGCCTCGCTCGCGATGAATCTAATGGTGGGACCATATACCTTCTTGCATTGGGCGACCCATTTATGACGTCATACTTGTGTTACTTAATGGGTCTATTTTTCTTGGCTTATCACGCCCATCAACCAAACCGATATCAACCTCCTTACTAGCAGAAATCCCAAACCTTTAGCTGATATCCAATAAGGTGTCACAAACGAGGTTATTTCGATGTTTAATGCCCACGGAACCAGCGCAAGACACAACATGGTCACCGTAGACATCACCCTCAAAGACCCAAGAACAAGAGGGACATGGCCTGGACACCGTAAACAATGGAACTCCCAATCGACAGCTAAGCATACTGCGATAGGTCCTTCCATTCATATTCTGCCCCAACCTAGAAATAGGAACTGCACGCATCCAATCAGATGAGTGAGCACCCTATTGAGATTTCCATAATCCCACTTGTAGAGGCCACCTGCAGGAGGCCGGCCAACAGGAGAGGTGCTCTAAGGCCGCCGAGAGATGATTACGAAACTTGGAGGGTGACACTGTCGAACCAAGGTCCACGGAAGATGCAAACAACGGAATCTGCGGTGGATGTTGAGGTTGATGGAAGTATATGCAAAATGGAAGCCAAATTTGTGGAGGAAGAAGCCCGAATCATTGAGCCATCTGTAGTCGAGGTTAGTCCCAATGTTGGGATGATAGAGCGTGTTTTGGCGAGGGCGGTGGCCGGTGGTGGTAAAGGGTAAGGTCTCAACGGCGGCAACCGGAGGACGAGCCTAGGTGAGACAAAGTACAATGAGGTGGCATGGTGGAGATAACAACATATATGAGGGAAGGCAAATTGAAAACCCCCATGTCAAATTTAGATTGAGGCTTAAATCACGACGATTTGCCTAGGGTTTGACAGAAGAGGATTTGGGGATTTTGAGGGTTTCTCTCACATCTTTTCTCTTTCTTCGGGTCTATAATTTTTCCTCATCTATAAATTTCTCTTTGATTGTTCCCTCTGTCTCATAATTCAATTCGTTTTAATTTTCAAAACGCTTTTAAAATTTTGAAAACTCTTATCCATCAGTTTGGCAAAACATGTTTGTTATTGTTTATGTACGTTTTTTCGTACTTATTCTATGTCTTCTGACTGAATATGAATGAATAAAACCTAAATAGAGTCGTGAAACCCTAGGAAATAAAATAATAATATAATATAATATAATAATAATATCTTCAAACTAAAAGTCGGCAATTCTGAACACAGGGTAGTGACGGGCACCGTCCCATCAGTGATGAACTTTCTTCTAAGCTTTAACGTTGCACTTCCTTGCTCCTTTGTAGCTCCTTCCTATCCTTCGTATGCTCCAAAATATGTTATTTAAGCTCCTCCGAGATCCCATCCAAGGTCGGAATGTAAAACTGCAGAGTAAACACTAAAAACACATATATTCCGAACTCGAATACTTCACAAGAAAGACTGAAAACATATGCAAAACATGCAATAAGAACCACCTATAATGCCTATATGAAATATGCATTATCAGCATCATTGAGGGTTGGTGAGTTGAGAGCTTGCTTAAAGGCAGATCTTTACGTGGTATTAGAGCAGCAGAGGTTTTGACCCTGAAAACGTCGAATTTTAGCTAAACTTGTGGAAAGAGATTGAATATGAACAACCAATATGAACATCAAGGTAATCATGGAGCTCTGGAGCTACAAGGTAACTTCAGTGACCCTATTTTTCTTGCAAACTCGGATCATCCTGGATCATAGCTCGTAACGATTGTGTTTGATGGGATAAATTTGTTACCAAGGATGAGAGGGGTAATGATGGATCTAAAAGTGAAGAACAAACTAGGTATCATTGATGGATCATGTGTTAAACCTTTGGGGACTAATGTTGTTGAATCACAAAAGTGGATGAAGGCTGATTTTATGGTTAGATGTTGGCTGCTTAACTCTCTGTTTATGATGATTAAGGAGAGTTTTATATATATGGATTTGGCTAAACAGTTGTGGGATGAGATAGCTGAACGATATGGTCAATCAAATGGAAGCAAGTGTGGGATTAGCTTTAGATTCTTGAGTGCATTCTTTTGTGCTTATGTGATGGAATTTCTCAATGTACTTGTGATCTCCAAAAGTGCATCAATGACATTGAAACGAGGAATAGGCTTATGCAGTTTTTGATGGGCCTTGATGATTACTATGAAGGTGTTAGGAGTCAGATTTTGTCAATTGATCATATGCCTAAGGCCCTAATCTTAACCGAGCTTATTAATTAGTTTCTCAAGTTTCGAGCAAGGGAAGTGGAGGAGGGAGTTCTCAAAGTTCACAGGAATCGAGTTCCCTTGCAGCTATCAAGCAAGGAAGCAAACCATATCAAGGAAGTCAGTCTCAGGGTAGAGATGGAAGAAATGATTATCAGCCGAGAGGTGATTATCATCCCCGAGGGGACAGAGTTGAGAGGACCAACAAGAGATGTCACCAGTAGAATCAATGGAGTAATTTAGGAAAGCACCCTATATAAATTGGTCTACCAGATGGGCATATCATCACTTTTACAGAGTCCGGGAGAGTGCACTTGTTTGATAGAATCACTTTGTATGATGTATTATTTGTGCCTCGTTTCCAATTCAACCTTCTTTCTGTTGGAAGATTGGTGGAGAAATCAGGTCTTAAGGTCATATTTGACATGCATGGTTGTGCATTTCAGGCCCCTGGATGTGAACATGTGCCGCTAAGTGGAACTAGGAGTGAAGGACTTTATAGAATGATCCAAATGTTGAAGCCTGGTCAGAAGGATGGAGCAGAGAAAGATGTCGTGATTCCTTTTTCTACAGTTTTTGCAAGTACTAAGTTAGATTTGAACTTATATCATGCCAGACTTGGGCACACATCTATATCTAAGTTGAAGCACTTATATTTTTTTGAACAATTATGTCCTTAAGGACATGTTTTGTCACACTTGCAGTGTGGCTAAGCACCACAAGTTACCTTTTCAATTAAATGATTCCATGGCTGCAATTGTGTTTGATTTGGTGCATGTTAACCTTTGGGGTCCATATAAAATTGTAAGTGTTACAGGTGCAAAATACTTCCTTACTGTGGTGGATGATTGTAGTAGAGCAACATGGACTTTCCTGATCAGGGAAAAGACTGAAGTTATTAGAGTCATCAGAAACTTCATCAGCTATGCTAGAACTCAGTTTCAAAAAGCAAGTGAAGTGTGTGAGAAGTGATAATGGAAATGAAATAATGAACAAGGAATGCATTGATCAATTTGCTTCATAACGGATTGTTCATCAAAGGAGTGCTCCTTACGATCCTCAACAAAATGGAAGAGTGGAAAGAAAATACAGACACCTGATTGAAACTGCTAGAGCAATGAGTATCCATGTTGAATTGCCTATGAAGTATTGGAGTGAGTGTGTGCTGGCAGCAACATATGTCATCAACAAGCTACCTAGTGTAGTGCCCGATTGGAATACTCCCTATGAAATCTTGTTCCAGAAGAGACCTTGATATGATGAGTTGAAGGTCGTGGGGTGTATGTGCTATGCTCCTGTGTTACAGTCTGAGAGGGACAAGTTTGCGGAGAGAAGAAGAAGATGTGTTTTCCTTAGCTATCCTCATGGGCAAAAGGCATATAAGTTGCTTGACATGAAGACATGTCAATTGTTTGATGATTAATTGATTATGTATGGCCAAGTAAACTGTTGTGAGCTGAATCTGCCATGTTCTACAATAACTTTTATATCGATTTATGTATACATTGCATTCATTTGGGCTTAGATAGTACAGAATCTATGTAGTTTACGTTCATTTGCCAAATTATGGAATCTACACCAGTTTCTGTTTAATTCGCAGAAATCGAGGCATTTTACAACAATTCTACAGAAGGTCGGAAAAGCTCGGAAAACCACTACAGAAGTCCAAGGTCGAAGGAGCAACGGAACCAGTCGAATCGAGCCAAGAACCCAGGCTACTCGATCTCGAGTAGCTCTTACTCGACCTAGACGAGCATGTCCGAGCATAGCCTTATCGACAGAGCCTGATCGAGAGAGCCAGACCACCCGACTTCCGGACCCAACTCGATCTCGATGACCCCTAGTCGAGATCGACGAAGCCAAGACGCCACACCCGGAGTCGACGAGGAGAGAAGCTGATCGAGAAGCCGAGGACGAAGACGCCGAGCAACCTTACTCGATCTCGACTACGCCTTGTCGAGATCGACAAGCGGACCAGAGGTTCTCCGAGTCCATGCCGAGGAGCTCTAGTCGACACCACCAGAGAGCCATCTTCGACGAACCCTACTCGATCTCGACTACGCTTTGTCGAGATCGACGAGACCCTGAGTCCAGATCCGGAGCCCATGTACCAGAGTCACTAGAGAAGACCTAGTCGGCAAGCCAGTCTACTCGAGGTCGACTAGGGCTACTCGAGGTCGACGAGCACCGTGAGCCAAGACCGAGCCACATCGAGCACCAGTTAGCCGAGACGAGGAATCCTACTCGAGGTCGACGAAGCCTTGTCGAGGTCGAGTAGAGCCGTTTCCAGAAACTTCTCGATGAGGAACAATCCGACTAGACTTGGGATTCCTTGGGGCCGAAGGAGGAAGATTCTATCCAAATACATCAAGTTCTATCTAAGGAGACAAGATCTATCACATCATGAAGACTTACCCTATTTAGTTTTATCTTTCCCTTTTAGATTTATTTCCAAAAAAAACAATTTATTTATCTTTTAAAGCTTTAGATATAATTTTAGATAGAGATAGAAGATTCTATCCTTGAATAGCAAGGGTTAGAAGGCTATAAATAAGGCCCTAGGGGCTCAGTTTGATTCATTCAATTTCAGAGACAATTAGTTAGTTCCACATAGAGTTTAGGAGTTCTAAGGTTTTTAGGGTTTTGGCTTTCTGCGAAAGTTGATTGCCAGGATTGTAAATGCTTTGAATTTAGTTAATGCAAGTTTCTTTTTATACATCAAATTCTGTTATTGCAATGAGGCGTGAGTAGTCCACCCACTTCTGGGGCTGGGGTGAGCCCGACGGTGGCCATGTGAGGCGATGCGATAAAGGTCAGATCTTTTTATGCGATTCATCTTCTTTCCCTATGAGCATGATTCTTTTGCGAGAGTTGAAGGTGATCCTTGTTTGTATTATTGAAGAGAAAGTGATCTTAATGCAACTTGGATTAATTATGTGAAAAAGGGTTAGTAACAATTAGGGTTTATGCGAAAGCCTCTATATGCCTATTTGTTAATGACGAAAGTTATTTGATGGAAAGCGTGATCTTTTGTGCCTTTATGTGTTACTTTGCATGGTTATCATTGTGGTGTTGAAACCCTGGCTTTGGAAGTCTTTTAGCATATTGATTTATTTCTGTCGAAAATCTGAGTTCTGTGTTTGATTCTGCCATTAATGTTTCTGTCTTTTACTCGATTTAGATTTACTATTGTTGATCTATAGGAAGCCCTTGTCGATCTCGAGTTGGGGTTGTCGAGGTCGAGTACACTGTTGTCTTCATCGAGTTTCTGTCGTCGATTCTGAACTTATCTTTCTTGCTGTTTCTTGTCGACATAGAGTAGCTGTGGTTGATCTCGAGTAGGTTTAGTCGAGATCGAGTAGAACTTGTCTTAGTCGAGTTGCCTGTTTCGTTTCCTGAAGTTGCTGTCTTTGCTTACATTTATCGATCTCGAGGAGCAGTTTGTCGAGATCGACCAGCCTGTTGCTTTGCTTTTAGTTTCTGTCTTGCTTTGTCCTTTACTTTCATTCGTTATTTCCTGTTTTGCTTTGTTGCTCTGCTTTACTTTCTGCTTTAAATTCTGTTTCTTTCCTTTATGTGTTTCTGTCTTTCTGCTGCCTTGTCTGTGAGAATTTACAGCTATCTGAGAACTGCTGACATGCTTCCTCGTGGATTCGATCCTGACTATTCTCTTACTACAACGGGAGGAAGTCTTGTAATCATTTGCTGAGATAGGGAAGTCAGTCTGATTTATATTCTATATTTATTTCATACTTGACCATCCTCCTGCAACAACAAATTGGCGCCGTTGCCGGGGAAGCAATCATTCGCGCCTTAGGTAGTCAGTTCTCACTTTTCTCTTGAGTGAATTCGCAGGTGTATGCGTCGTTCTGGTCAAACACCTGAGTTTGACGCCTTAGACGAACCGGAACGCCTATTTCACATCCGAGCTAAACTACAAAGAGCCATGGAAGCTGCAGAGACACAGGAACAGCTAGTCGCTAGGCTTACCAGGGAATTGGCCGCAAAGGATACTGCTATCGCCGCTAAGGATGCTGCTATCGCTGCTGAGAGAGCAGCAAGGGAAGAAGCAAAGGCTGAGCTTTCCCAATATCCAACCACGGCAGAGGACTACATGCACCCAACTCTCGTCGTGCCTGAATCGGCGATTCTAATCCCTGATAACTCTTTTGAAATTCGTACTCGATTTCTTAAAGAGCTGAAAAATAATGCCTTCTATGGTAGATTTAATGAGTGTCCTCTTGAACATATTACAAACTTTTCTGACATGTGCCGTACTATTGCTGAAGGTACAACCCTGGAATATGTCAAGATGAAATCTTTTCGCTGGTCTCTCGCTGGGCCTGCACTGAAATGGCTGGAAGGGCTGAAAGCAAGACCACTCACAACCCGGGCCCAAGTAGAGCAAGAGTTTCTGAACAAGTTCTTCCCACCCGCCAAAACACCACATCTCCGCTAGAGAATCACCGCCTTCAAACAGAAGTAAGGGGAACCGCTGGCAAAGGCATGGGAGCGCTACAAGGAACTTCTGCGGTCCTGCCCTACTCATGGACAGCCACCCTATGACATTCAGGAGATCTTCTTCAACTCTCTTGATCAAGTCACTAAGGACAGAATCAACCATTATACTCGCTATGAGTATCTGACAATGCCGCCAAGTGACGCATGGGGTGTGCTAGAGAAGCTCACTAACTATGGCAACAAGTATGGGTCTACTGCAACCTATGAGGAAAACCCATACGCCAGGCCAGCACCATCCATGCCCTTATATGAGCCACCTAAGGAGATTGATCCTGATGTTAGGGAGCAGTACTACAGAGACAAGAATAAGAAGCTCATCAAGCAAGTAAAGTATCTCTCTGTCAACCAGCCTTGCATTGAATACGGATCGCAAAGGCACGCCACTCCTGAGTGCCCACATACAGAGCAAGTCAAGCTGGTAGAGCACCATGAGGATGCAGCTTACGGAGGGGGTCCGAATCGCTACATGGGGGACCAAAGGTTTCAACAACCACAATGGAACCAAGGTGTCCCTAGGAATCCCCCGCCTTACAGAGCTCCAGGACATCCAGAAAGGGACCAGAAAAAGGATGATATACAGACAGTCCTGGAGGAAATACGAAGGAACCACTCAGAAACTAGGCAATATTTCAACTCCGTCTATACTCAGATGCAAGGTGTCAACTCTAGGCTTGGGGAAATTAATATCTGGCGAAAATCAGTTGATATACAGATTGGTCAGCTAGCAGCAGGAATCCCCAGACAGTCAGGTGCGCTCCCTGGATCTTCAGAACCAAATCCTAAGGGAAAGACTGGACACATCGCTGCTATAAAACTCAGATGCGGCCATCAACTACAAGAGCCAGAGGTCGGAAAGCAGCAGAACGACGAGGACCAGCAAGTCAATCTCGACAAAGCAGTGGTCGACCTCGACAAGGGCCTAGTCGACCTCGAGAAGAAACTTCCAGAATCCTCGTTTGCGCCGAACAGCAACTCGACAGCACCAAATCTAGTCGAGACAGACAAGACTGTGGTCGATGTCGAGGAGCCTCTGGTCGACATGGAGCAGCCTGCAGCACCTCCGACGTCTGTTCTGGCTCCGAATCAGAAAAAGAAGCTGCCTTTCCCCACAAAATCTCTAAAGGACCCGGCGGAGAAAAAGTTTCAGCGCTTCATCAAGATGCTTCAGAAGCTCAACGTCACCATCCCCTTCACAGAAGCTCTCAATGAAATGCCATCTTATTTCAAGTTCCTGAAGGAGATTCAGAGCAAAAAGCGATCAATGGCTGAAATCACAGAGGAGTGCAGCCATCTGGACATATTGGAGAAAAGGCCGGATCCAGGTAAGTTTGCTATAACTATTTGATTTGGTCCATACAAAATTAATGCCCTATGTGATCTTGAAGCTAGTGTGAGTATAATGCCTTTAACAATTTGGTCCAAGATTAAGATAGGTGCCCTGGAGCATGTGGATGCTAGACTATACATGGCCAACAACACGGTGGTCATTCCAACAGGCATGGTGGACAATGTGCCAGTACAAGTAGGTAAATTCTTTGTCCCTGCTGATTTTCTAGTTGTTGATATGCAAGAAGATCCTGCTTGTCCAATTATTTTAGGAAGACCATTCCTGGCGACGGTGGATGCCAACATAAGCGTAAGGAAATGAGTGCTCACCTTCAACATCAGCGATGAGGTAATTGAGTATTCCTTTAATAAAACTGAAAGGCATACAGGTCCAATGGAAGAGGTCAAATCTATCTCAGCTGGCTACATCACCTGCGGAGAACCCAAGGTCAGAAATATGACCCTTGAGGAGCTGGAAAAGAGGGACATGGAGGCCCAGGTGGAGGAGATCATGACAATCCTCAAGGAGAACACAAAGAATCCAATCGACACAGACCAAGGTAAGTCGTTGTGGATTAATTATTTTTCGGATGCCTTGACATGGACTAAGTATGGGGTCAAGATCGACCAAGGCTCCTCGACATCGAGTAGAATCCTAGTCGATCTCGACCAGACCACGGAGACTCCACCAACACCAACGTCGTCGAGCAACGAACCAGACGGCCAGGGCAACTCGACCTCGACCACCCTTGTCGATGTCGACCACCACTCGACGGCCTCGGCTTCATCTTCCTCGACACAGAAGCCGCATGATGAACCAGCCTTGTCGATCTCGACTAGTCATGTCGAGATGGACCACCACCCGGCGCCACCAGAGTCTGCTTCATCGACGCTGCAGCCACCAGGAGCGGAGCCCTACTCGAGATCGAGTAGGCTACTCGAGGTCGACAAGCCTTCTTCGTCGACTTCTGCCTCTTCGACCAGGACACCGCTAGAACCTGCAGACTCGTCGAGATCGACTAGCCCTAGTCGAGATCGACCAAATACAGTGGTTCCCGATTCCGTCTCTGCGAAGGTAAGCCAAGGTATGAATCTTTCTTCTCCTATTTCCATTAAAGATTTATCTATACATGGGAGAGGTCTGCCTTGGTATGTGCGATTGTGCAGGATTTCCAATGATGAGCCTAAGGAGTATGAAGTGGGAGACAAACTCTATGTCTCCAAATCAAAGGATCATTGGTTTCCCAACAAATTCAACAAGAAGCGGATGAGACCTTTTGTGGTGAACAAGATTCATTCTGGAGGATTGCAGCTGATGGACAAGAATGGAGTCCTATTTGAGGCCCAAGCTACATGGGCCCTGCAGATGCCACCTTGAGCTTAATGGAAAGTCGGCCTAGCGACTATAAAATCTAGAGCATGTACATAGACTTTTTAGGACTTTTTGAGACTTTGTTGTTTTTGTTTTGGTTTTGAACACTTTTATTTTTGCTATTATGGGTATATGTCTGCCATAATTTTCAGGTCCATGGATAGAACCAAGCTATATTCAAACTCGGCCTAGGAGGTGCTTCTATTCGACATTTTAAGGCCCTGCACACCTGTCTTGTGAGTTTCTTTCTTTACCTTTACCCTTGTTTTTATACAGTGAGGACACTGTAATGTTTAAGTATGGGGTGGGGGAAGGGCTTACTTTGTGCATATTTGCTATATTGTGACATTACTTGTGCATTGTTTCTTAGAATTGCTACATGGCTATTTTGGAATGCATTATTTATTTATGAGCTTATATGCATGTTTTCCAAAGTTTGAAAAAATGACCTCCATTTGAATTTTTTTTGAATAATGTCATGGAAGTTTAATATTGAACTCGACGATGCAAAATTGGATTCATTAGAGATATAGCATGAAATTGCCTAGTAAAGGGAAGTCACAATGAAGTGCATATTTTGATGAAAACAATGAAAGGAGGTAAAATTTAAAGTTTCTTTTGACATGTTGCATGATAAAATGATGGAGGACTTTATATTTCCATATAATGCTCATATGTTTAAAATCATAACCTTACCTATGCTTATGCATCACAAAAGCCATAATATGCCTTATTTCAATTATTGCTCCACAAGATCTAAATATTTGCCATTCTTTACCTTATCCGGGGATTATGTTGAGAATGATGTTACATTATGGAGATTATCATATGGTGTTTATGTTGTGATTATTATCATTATTGGAGTTTGGCGGGAAAATGTTTGAAATATATGGAAAATTTAATGAGTGAAAGAAAATCCAATCACCTCAGGAGATAAAGGTAGATTGACCCTGCTTTCTGAGATAATAGTTTGGAGATATGAGACACATTGTGAGGAGTCCAAAGCACTAAGTATCCGGGCCATTCATGACACCCATGTTTGCGACTCGCGAGAAGGCAGTGCTGAGGTTAGAGAGGTAAAATCATTATTATTGAGAAAAGCAATACGAAAGGTGATGAAACTTATGAAAAGGAATGTGGAAATTTAGAAATACCCCATTTCCCCGGATCGAAAGCACCACATGTCCAAAAATTGCCCACCTTTTAGCCTTTTACCAATCTACTCCTTATTGAGCTTAAATTAAAGTCCTCTTGATTATTAATGCTTTGTCACTTATGAATGTTTTTGCATAACCCTCCTTTTGTGAGTAGATGTTGCTTTTTATTTGCAAATGCATGGATTTGAGACACTAGTACCTTTTCGAGGATGGTAATTAATTGCAGGGTTATATGAGAATGAATCTAAGATGTTGAGAGTTTGAATTCTTCCCCTGAATGACAATTAAAAGTATTGCTTGAGGACAAGCAAGCTTAAGTATGGGGTGTTTGTTGTGAGCTGAATCTGCCATGTTCTACAGTAACTTTTATATCAATTTCTGTATACATTGCATTCATTTGGGCTTAGATAGTACAGAATCTATGTAGTTTACGTTCATTTGCCAAATTATGGAATCTACACCAGTTTCTGTTTAATTCGCAGAAATCGAGGCATTTTACAACAATTCTACAGAAGGTCGGAAAAGCTTGGAAAACCACTACAGAAGTCCAAGGTCGAAGGAGCAATGGAACCATTCGAATCAAGCCAAGAACCCAGGCTACTCGATCTCGAGTAGCTCTTACTCGACCTAGACGAGCATTTCCGAGCATAGCCTTGTCGACAGAGCCCGATCGAGAGAGCCAGACCACCCGACTTCCGGACCCAACTCGATCTCGATGAGCCCTAGTCGAGATCGACGAAGCCCAGACGCCACACCCGGAGTCGACGAGGAGAGAAGCTGATCGAGAAGCCGAGGACGAAGACGCCGAGCAACCTTACTCGATCTCGACTACGCCTTGTCGAGATCGACAAGCCGACCAGAGGTTGTCCGAGTCCATGACGAGGAGCTCTAGTCGACACCACCAGAGTGCCATCTTCGACGAACCCTACTCGATCTCGACTACGCTTTGTCGAGATCGATGAGACCCTGAGTCCAGATCCGGAGCCCATGTACCAGAGTCACTCGAGAAGACCTAGTCGGCAAGCCAGTCTTCTCGAGGTCGACTAGGGCTACTCGAGGTCGACGAGCACCGTGAGCCAAGACCGAGCCACATCGAGCACCAGTTAGCCGAGACGAGGAATCCTACTCGAGGTCGACGAAGCCTTGTCGAGGTCGAGTAGAGCCGGTTCCAGAAACTTCTCGACGAGGAACAATCCGACTAGACTTGGGATTCCTTGGGGCCGAAGGAGGAAGATTATATCCAAATACATCAAGTTCTATCTAAGGAGACAAGATCTATCACATCATGAAGACTTACCCTATTTAGTTTTATCTTTCCCTTTTAGATTTATTTCCAAAAAAACAATTTATTTATCTTTTAAAGCTTTAGATATAATTTTAGATAGAGATAGAAGATTCTATCCTTGAATAGCAAGGGTTGGAAGGCTATAAATAAGGCCCTAGGGGCTCAGTTTGATTCATTCAATTTCAGATACAATTATTTAGTTCCACATAGAGTTTAGGAGTTCTAAGGTTTTTAGGGTTTTGGCTTTCTGAGAAAGTTGATTGTCGAGATTGTAAAGGCTTTGAATTTAGTTAATGCAAGTTTCTTTTTATACATCGAATTCTGTTATTGCAATGAGGCGTGAGTAGTCCACCCACTTCTGGGGCTGGGGTGAGCCCGACGGTGGCCATGTGAGGCGATGCGATAAAGGTCAGATCTTTTTATGCGATTCATCTTCTTTCCGTATGAGCATGATTCTTTTGCGAGAGTTGAAGGTGATCCTTGTTTGTATTATTGAAGCGAAAGTGATCTTAATGCAACTTGGATTAATTATGTGAAAAAGGGTTAGTAACAATTAGGGTTTATGCGAAAGCCTTTATATGCCTATTTGTTAATGACGAAAGTTATTTGATGGAAAGCATGATCTTTTGTGCCTTTATGTGTTACTTTGCATGGTTATCGACTTCCAAAGCCAGGGTTTCAACACCACAACGATAACTTATCGTTGTGGTGTTGAAACCTTGACTTTGGAAGTCTTTTAGCATATTGATTTATTTCTGTCAAAAATCTGAGTTCTGTGTTTGATTCTGCCTTTAATGTTTCTGTCTTTTACTCGATTTAGATTTACTGTTGTCGATCTAGAGGAAGCCCTTGTCGATCTCGAGTAGGGGTTGTCGAGGTCGAGTACACTGTTGTCGTCATCGAGTTTCTGTCGTCGATTCTGAACTTGTCTTTCTTGCTGTTTCTTGTCGACATAGAGTAGCCGTGGTCGATCTCGAGTAGGTTTAGTCGAGATCGAGTAGAACTTGTCTTAGTCTAGTTGCCTGTTTCGTTTCCTGAAGTTGCTGTCTTTGCTTACCTTTATCGATCTCGAGGAGCAGTTTGTCGAGATCGACCAGCCTGTTGCTTTGCTTTTAGTTTTTGTCTTGCTTTGTCCTTTACTTTCATTCGTTATTTCCTGTTTTGCTTTGTTGCTTTGCTTTACTTTCTGCTTTTATTTCTGTTTCTTTCCTTTCTGTGTTTCTGTCCTTCTGCTGCCTTGTCTGTGAGAATTTACAGCTACCTGAGAACTGCTGACGTGCTTCCTCGTGGATTCGATCCGGACTATTCTCTTACTACAACGGGAGGAAGTCTTGTAATCATTTGCTGAGACAAGGAAGTCAGTCTGATTTATATTCTATATTTATTTCATACTTGACCATCCTCCTGCAACAACATAAACCTGCAGCATCAACCTCCGACTAAGTATAATTCCTAGTCAGAGTCCTTGGTGATCTGTCTCAGTACATTAGTGAGTATGTGACATCATTTGCTAATATGGTCACAATGCCTAAGCCTAGGAGTTACAAACAAGATGTCAAAGATTCACTTTGGCAGAAGGCAATGAACAATGAACTTGCAGCTCTTGAGCACAATCAGACGTGGAGCATGGCAGAGAAGGACACAAAACTGTGGGATGCATGTCGTGGGATTTATAAGGTGAATTACATACTTGATGGATCTATAGAAGGGTACAAGGCAAGGCTTGTAGCCAAGGGATACACTCAAGTGGAGGAAATGATTATAAACACACTTTCTCTCCAGTTGCCAAGCTAGCTACTATGAGGATGTTGTTCTATGTAGCAACATAGAAGGGATGACCATTGTTTCAAATGGATTTCGATAATGCTTTCCTTCTTGGAAATTTAGAAGAAGATGTGTACATGGAACCACCAGAAGGATATGAGGTGAGACCAGGGCATTTTGAATGTTATGCATATATTTCCGAGCACTCCTATCCCCTTGCATTGTGACAATAGAGCCGCAATTCATATAGTAGCAAACCTAGTCTTCCACGAACGTACTAAGCACATTCGAGTGGATTGCCACTTCATACGTGAGAAGGTGCTTGAAGGTTTCATATCAACCCCTCACATCAAGACTGGACTTCAGCTCACAGACATATTCACCAAACCTGTGGGAGAACAACAGTTCAGTGACTTTCTTCCCAAGTTGTGTCTCGTTGATTACACAACGGCTCCAACTTGAGGAGGGGGTAATGAGATGTCATTAGTATTTCACTACCTTCATCTATCTTTCCTGATGTCTTCATGTTATGTTTTGTCCTTTTCCTCTAGCATTTTACTTTTGTGCCCCTGCGAGGGTTTCCTTTGCTGGACTATTAAGCACTGCTTTTTCGGTTATCTTGGAATAAGAAAGAATGATTTGACAAGCAAGTGAAGAACCCTAGCTCAACCGTTTCTTCATTGTTTTATTCATTCATGCTTGATCATCATATTGATCAAGTTGTTCTTACTATGTGAGGCACCATGGAGGGTTGGTGAGCTGAGATCTTGTTTTGATAAAATCTTGTGAGGGAAAATTGTTTTTCTTGCCTTTTCATTGAACACCAGAAGCAACTATATATACATCAGAGAAAATTGTAACAGATACATGAAAATAAATGCTACATAAATCAGTTTGTCCATTGATATCCAAAACAGCAGCTTCATTGATCTCCCTCACCAACAACTTCATTGATCTCCCTTCTTAACACCCTTCCTCAAGGTGGCGCGTGTGCATCGTAAACGCCCAACTTGCCAAGTAAGAGGCGAAATTGTCGCACTCCAAGTGCCTTAGTCAGTAGATCTGCTGGTTGTTCAGTCGTATGTACATACTTCAGGACAACACTCCCTTTGTTGACCACATCGCGAACTAAATGGCAATCAACCTCGATATGCTTTGTTCGCTCATGAAACACGGGATTCCTCGCAATATGCATCGCCGACTGACTATCACAGAACAAGGTCATTGCATTAGAATGACGCACTCCAAGTGACCACAAGACCCCACGCAGCCACTTCAACTCACAAGTGGTCGTGGCCATTGACCGGTATTGAGCTTCAGCGGAAGATCTGGACACCGTTGGTTGTTTCTTCGTCTTCAAAGAGATAGGCGACCCCCCTAGGAGCACGCAATATGAAGTTAAGGAGCGACGACTAGTCGGACAACTTGCCCAATCAGCATCACAATAAGCGGACAACTTTAACTCACTGTCAGACCTCAGCAATATTCCTTGTCCTGGATGCCCTTTCAAGTAACGGACCACTCTCAAGGCAGCATCCATGTGTTCACGCTTCGGCTCTTGCATGAATTGAGCTAAAATATGAACACAATATGAAAGTTCGGGCCTGGTAATAGTTAAGTAGACGAGTCGTCCTACAAGTCGTCAGCAAGGATCAGAAAGTAAATCACCAGCAGCTTGTGCGAGGCGATGATGCTACTCAATAGGTACAGAAGCTGGTTTAGCGCCCAATAACCCACACTCTGAAATTATGTCAAGCGCATACTTTCGTTGTGACAAGAAGATTCCAGTTGCATTTCTAGCAACTTCAATGCCAAGGAAATACTTTAGTTTCCCCAAATCTTTCATATGAAAACACTTGCTCAAATACTCCTTGAACTCTTTAATAGCAACACCATCATTTCCCAAGATAACCAAATCGTCAACATACACCAGAATATGCAACCGAATCTGGCCTTTCTTGAATGTGAACAGAGAGTAATCCGAACAAGATTGACAAAACCCATAATCGGCCAAAGCTTGAGACAGCTTAGCAAACCAGCATCTAGGGGCTTGCTTCAAGCCGTAAAGGGACTTTCGTAGTCGACAAACTCTCCCTGATGAGGTTGAATCAAAACCTGGTGGAAGTTTCATGTACACCTCCTCCTCAAGCTCCCCGTGCAAAAAGGCATTATGCACATCCATCTGGTGCAATTCCCAATTCTTAATTGCAGCTACGGCCAGAAACACACGCACCGTCACCAGTTTCACAGTTGGTGCGAATGTCTCGTTATAATCAATGCCTTCCACCTGCTTATTTCCATGGATCACAAGTCATCCCTTGAATCGTTCTATGCTCCCGTCGGCATTATACTTGATCTTGTAAATCCATTTGCTCCCAATGGCCTTCTTCCCTCTCGGAAGATCCTCGATCGTTCATGACTCATTATCTTCCAGAGCTTTTACTTCTTGTCTCATAGCATCCCACCATCTCATATCTTTGACAGCTTTTGAAAAATTCTCAGGCTCTTTTCCGGTTGTGATTGCTGCTAGAAATCCACGATGTTGTGCAGAAAATTTATCACAATTCACATAATGAGCAATAGGATATCGAGTACCTGGTGGATGTGATTGAGTCATAGGTGTGGGCGAGGGGGCAAACCGAACAGTATTTGTCACATAATCACGGAGGCGGACTAATGTTTGTTTAATTCGATGTCCATGACCAAGCCTGTCAGTTTCGGAAGCAACTTGATCCACAACCGATGCTTCTGGCTCTTCATCCATGATTCCAACTACTCCCGATTCAGCCATGGTTGAATCTCCACCAACTACCTTAGATTGAATTTCTCCACAAACCACCTCCTCCTTGTCACTAGGACAATTTTGAAGCGTGTCATCAACTCTAGAGACATTGTTGTGATTAGTCCCGTCAAGATTTTGCTGGGCATAAGGAAACACAGACTCCACAAATTTGACGTCACGAGAGATAAAATATTCAGCAATTTCCAAATCATAAAGCAGCCAACCCTTTTTCCCAAAGGGATATCCCACAAAAATACACTTCCTACTGCGACTGGCAAATTTATCATTGTCTAATTTCTGGTTGTAGGCATAGCAAAGGCAACCGAAAACATGGATGAGATCATAGTTGGGCTGCACCTGAAAAAGAACCTCATAAGGGGTCTTTCCTTTGAGCTAAACATTAGGTGTTCGATTGATAATGTGTCCTGCTGTAAGAATACATTCTCCCCAAAATTCAATGGGTAGATGGGCTTGAAATCTCAAGGCTCGGGCAACATTCAATATGTGTCGATGCTTACGCTCAACTCTTCCATTTTGTTGCGGAGTTCCGACCACAGAGGTTTGATGCACAATCCCTTGTTCAGCAAAATAATCTTTCAAACACACAAATTCCGTGCCATTGTCGCTTCTGAGCAATCGAACATGCTTCTTGAATTGTCTCTTAGTCATAGCAATGAAGCTACGCAATACAGATGCCACATTTCCTTTTTCTTTCACCAAATATATCCACACTCCTCTAGAGTAGTCATCTACTATTGTCAAAAAATACTTCGAACCACAAGAAGAACGAATTCTATATGGCCCCCATAAATCACAATGAACAAGGTCAAAGCAATCTTCGCTTTTATTTTCCCTTAACGGAAACATGTCTCTAGTCTGTTTGGCTTTAAAGCAAATCTCACATGCATCAAAATTAGATTTACCACCAATCCATGAAAGTAATTTCACTACTTGCGAAGACGGATGACCGAGCCTCTGATGCCATATCTCTGCTGTCTCAGACCGCAC
The DNA here is from genome assembly GCA_037127255.1 of Persicaria tinctoria. Classification (NCBI taxonomy): domain Eukaryota; kingdom Viridiplantae; phylum Streptophyta; class Magnoliopsida; order Caryophyllales; family Polygonaceae; genus Persicaria; species Persicaria tinctoria. Next base: position 19,666,379 of record JBANSL010000004.1, on the reverse strand, counting down.
CAAACTGCATACTCGAGCTTGAGAGACAGCCTTCAGTTGGTACAGCCCCCCCTCGCTCCGTTCACCCGCACCAATCAGCATCCTCGAATTGTGGTCCTGTATCACACAATATCTCCTAGTAAATAAGACCGAACCATCATTTTCATCAAGCAAAGCCGGCACAGAAATCAAATTACAATCCAAGTCAGGAAGAAATAAAACATCCTGCAACTTCATGTGGTCTCCAAACTGCAGCTTTCCCGTTTTTATAGCATGAGCAACCCCTCCATTTGCCATTCTGATAGGACAAGGGTCTATCTTCTTTACTTTGATGAGGGAATCAGGGCTCCCTGTCATGTGATGTGTGGCACCTGTATCAAGTATCCATGGTAATTCTATTGGCTTACCGCTCAACCGTTGATTTCCTCCACTCTTTTGCTCATTTAGGAGATTAATCAACGCATTCCACTGGGAAAAGGTAAGGCCGGGCACGGGGACTGCATCGCCTCCGCCAGATGTTGAAGAATGGGTAGCAACCTGTGCAGCATTTGCCTTCATAGGAGAACGATTCTCATTCTTCATGTCGCCTCCCCCTCGTCCAACAGATCTCGGCCGATCACCCCACCATTCAGGATATCCAATCAACACAAAGCATCCACTCTTATCATGACCCTTTCAATTGCAATGAGAGAAAACGTTGTTTGAGTCTTTCTTTTCCCGCTTGGAATTGCGAGCACCGGTTCGTGCCACAAAGCTCACTGGATCATTCTTCTCATTAGGGCTTTTGGTCATAGCGTTCATCCTTTCCTCCTGAACAACCATAGAGTACGCCCGATTTACCTTTGGCAGAGGTTCATAATTGAGTATGCTTGAACGAACAACGCCAAACGTCTCTTGATCCAGTCCCATCAGAAATTGATGTAGGCGCTCCTCCTCCCTTCGGTTTTCAAGAGTAGCCACTATATTGCAATTGCACCCACCACAATCACAAGATGGGATAAGCTCGAACTCATTTAGCTCATCCCACAACTTTTTAAGGCGCCCAAAGTATTGCAATATGGGCTCCCCATTCCTCTTTCAGTTAGCAAGATCAGACTTAAGTTGGTGCATCCTCGGTCCATTCCCAACCGAGAATCTTTGCTTGATATCTTCCCACAAGTCTCGCGCCTTCTCTTGGTGTGTAATCGTTGATCGCAGATTGGCTTCAATATTATTGAAGATCCACGACACGATCATTGAATTCACCATCCACCAATCATCAATCTCCGGCGATCCGTCTGCTGGCTGCGTTATGGATCCATCAACGAACCCATACTTCTTCTTGGCTCTGAGTGAAGTTCTGACCGCCCGAGCCCATTCATCATAGTTGTCTCCTTTCAACTGAACCTGAGTAACTATGTTACCCGGATTATCTTGTGAAGTCAGTAAATAGGGAGAGATCGACTTCTTCTCCCCATCAACTGAATTGTTGGACATGGTGCTCTATTTGCCTGGTAAACAATAGATCAAATTGATCAATGGTTTCTAGGCCAGGAAAGAGGCTCTGATACCATGATAAAATATTGTGAGGGAAAATTGTTTTTCTTGCCTTTTCATTGAACACCAGAAGCAACTATATATACATCAGAGAAAATTGTAACAGATACATGAAAATAAATGCTACATAAATCAGTTTGTCCATTGATATCCAAAACAGCAGCTTCATTGATCTCCCTTAGTCCATTGATCTCCCTCACCAACAGCTTCATTGATCTCCCTTCTTAACAAAGGCAGATCTTTACAAGATCGATCCACTTGATGGCTTTTCGCGATTAGGTTGCCATTTCCACATTTGTTAATTTGTGAAAGTTTGTCTTGTTTTGCTAACTTGTTTGATTTCCGTAAACCAGTCTAGCGCTTCCATATAAATGAAGCTCAAGTAGGAAAATGGAGTTTCAATTCATTTCAAGTAGACCATAATTAAATACATTCGGACACATTACTGCGCAGGGCCGGGATAAGTATTTGTGGGTAGATGTTGCACAAAATCTACCCTTAGTGTGTAGAACGTACATCTAAATTAAATACAAACACTTAAATTTTGTATAACACACACTTAAAATTGGTTGGCCATGCCAAGAACATAGCATCATTCAAATTAAAGACAAACACTAGCTTAAAATTGAAACCTGGACATGAGTACTTTGGCTGCAGGGGAACTGATCGATCTTCAATTCGAGAGTTCGAGTCTTATACGATATCCTCATAGAAGTGTTTCTTGAACTGATCAAGATGAGCCACTTGCAACGAAACATACACAACCACTGATCCCTCTTCTCTTCCGGGCAAAAGCAACGAAACCCCATCGTAGTTGTGGCTTCCGGGGCTTATGTGAATTTCCTTTCCCCATCCAAAATCGAGGCCACAGATAGGTATCGGCAACCAGCTAATCACCCCGGGGCTAGGGTTTATGTAAGGCTCTTCAGAGTTTTGGAGGGCTCGCAGATTTTGGCATATGGATATATCATCTACCCCCTTCATGAACTCTATGGTAGACCATATGTTCTCTTCTGTAACGCCTTGGATGGTTCGCCTGATCTTCGCACAGGTTGAACTTAAAGGCAGTGTGAGGATCTCCCCGGCGACGCATCTTGCAGCTACGATAAAGGCCGTGTTGCCGAAGTATTTCGGTGGGAACTTGCTTAGTCGGTAACGTGCATCGACCCCGATTCCAAGTGCTCTTTGTTCCTTGTTGTCATGACCTCTCACCTTACAAGTACACCTCCATATGTGGGCGGCTAGGACTTCATAGCGACTATAAGGCCGATTTCCAGAGAGAATATCGACATTGGCAGCTTTCTTGAGCTTGTCAATGTGAGCCTTTGACAATGGTAGGACTACCATGTCTGCCTCTATAGGCTTCTCTGAGATGGTCTGTTGGCTAATCAGGGAAGATAGTTGTGACATTGTCTTCTCCATGGATTGGAGTTCTCTCGGAGGCTCTCTGGCTCTTAAGATCCTACGATCATGACATGGGAGCGCCTCCAAAGCTTCACCTCGAGCAAGCCTGCAGATATTATATATAGTAGGTATAATATATGTCAATTAAGGAACTACGTCATATAATTTGGAGTATTGGTTTAGAAGATCAGACGGAGATCAAAGATGATATTTTATATAGTATGTAAATATTGATTTTTAAAATTAATTTAATTAACAAGTATGAAATCATAAAAATTAATAAAAGATGATATTTTTATATAATTTTTAGCTCATTCAAAATTTTTATGAATAGTAAATTAAATAACATATTTTTAGAAAAGATAAAGTATATTATATTAACATTTTTATTAATTTTTTCAATAGTTTCATACTTAATAGTAATAATTAATGCGTATGAAATCATAAATAAAAATTAAATAATTATTATTTATATCCGATTTCTATGTATTTAATAATCGGATATAAATAATAAAGTTATATGTTTAACTGATGTCGTATATTATTAAATATTAATTCAGTGATCGAGTGAAGGAGATTTCTACCACTTGGAGAAATGATTCTAGAAAATAATAGGGGGTGATCCTTCAAATTTTGATGGAATGTGCAGAAAATGACTCGACTTTGGTAAAGTAAAAAAAAAAAAAAAAATCCCATAGTTTAAACTTTTGTCCCCATTGACAATTTATAATTAAATCTACACAAACGTTGATGGAATATATGTGTAGAAAATGACACACAACTTTGGTAAAGTGAAAATATAAACCATAACAAGTTAAACTTTTGTCGGAACATATATATATATTAATGCTTCTAATTTAACACCAGTTGAATTGGATGAAAAATAAGTAAATTAGTGATCTTTTTTGCACGTCCCCAAACTTTTTTTCTTGTAAATATTCCTTTTTTTTCTTATATATGTCAATTATCGTACTCATGCCCTTTTTTTTTATAAATTTTATTTTATATATATCAATTATTTTTTAATTAATGTAAATTTTTTTTGGAGCCATTAATGTAAAATAATACTTATAAAAATAAACATATGAGTTTGAGAATAATACTTATAAATTTTAATTTTATTATGTGAATTATCCTTCAATTAATTGTGCTAAAAAATAGCTAGGTTTTGTAACAACTTAAAATACGAGAAAGAAAATTAATATAAATATTTTGATGATAAAATTTTATTTTTCAATCGATAACTGATTAATAATGAAATCTTATAATTAGATATAATGAACTGAAATAATAAATCTTAATGAATAAAGATAAAATAATTCAAGTTACAATATTTATAAAATAACTCATAGTAAAATGATATATTGTGTAACCATTTAAGATATGAGAATGACATATAGGATGACATGTGGATAAAATTGATCGATCAGATCAATGTTTAATGAGACTTAAATATATTGGATCATCCTTACTTGACATCTAAAAAAAAGTTAGGTCAAATCGAAGCAGAAAACAACACATAGGCGAAACGTATCAGATTCGATTTTAGATATATGTTTTAGTATAGATATATATAAATTAAACAACAAAATTGATATAGATTGAATATGTTTGCTTGTTCTTAGTTTATTTATTTAAAAAAAAATTAATTTCTAGTTAATGATAAATAAAAACAAATGAAATACGAAGAAATAACACCACGTAAAATATATGGAGAATTAATTAATTAAGGTGATCATCGATCTGAATCGGACAAGCTTAATTACCTAGCCCAGTCAGTGATGAAGTAGAGCAGGCCTGTGCCATCAGCCAGGGCATGGGAGATCATTATACCGAGGGCGAGGCCACCGCACCTCAGGTATGTCATCTGTACCAACAACAACGGCTGTTCCTCAACCGGTTTGTTGTGGTCAACAAAAGGTATTAGCGGCTGCAACTTTTTGGTGGCCGAGAAGTCACCAAAGTCCTCCAGCTGGCTTCCGGACTCGGCCTCGATGATCTCGACGCCCATGGCGTTGCACTGGAGATGGAGCCGCCCTCCTTCCGCCTTCCTCAGGCGTCCTGCCACCGGGTAGTAAGGAACCAGGGCCCGGCTTAGGGATTCCTTCAGAGTGTCGATGATGTTGATATCGACGGCATTTTTGTTGGGTTTGTACAAGTAGACGGTGGGCACGTAGTTGGCCCCCGCGACTTGGTCGAGTTCGGTTAGGGTGAGGATGCCGTCCGGCGTGGGCTCGGCTGGCTTGACGGTGTGCTTGCTCTTCATCCTAACCTCCGCCATTAGGGCCGGAAAACGTGGACAGTTGATCGATCGATGGGGATTGGGGAGCAGTTAATTTAATTGAGCTTCAGGACGGCCGGTTGTTTAGCTGTATGATCGAGGTTTTATAGAAGAGATGAAGGGGTTACATAAAGTTATTAATGTGGATGTGGGTTGCACCTTTATGAAACGCAACTGTTGCTTCTGTATGTATCTGGTAGGTGTTGATAACGTCAATCAAATATTAAATTATTCTGACAAAAAAAAAAATCAAATATTAAATTATTAATATTTTACTAAATTCCTTCCATTTTTTTGGTGATTTTGCAAAATAGCCACGAAAATGGGCTTAATTTGCGAAATGTCCACGTTTTGGGATAATTTTGTAAAATGTCCTAAATAAAAGTCTCTCCCTCTCTCCCACGCGCCTTTCTCTCTCCTCTAGCTCTCCCTCCCCGCACGCTCTCTCCTTCGCGCTTCTCCTCCTCCAATCTCCGTCTTCCTCTTCCCGTTCCTCAGATCCGTGCCTTCCTCGGAGATCCGAGAGCGAACGATCGATGGAGCGGAGCAAGAAGCAATTTGATGGATCTATGGCTTCGGATCTATTGCGCGGGGCGAGATCTAAAGAGGAGGTCGAGATCTATGGGTTCGGCGTCGAATCTGTAGCAATTCCGTCCATCTTCCTCCTTTGGTGAGCGAGCGAGTTTCTAAACCCTAGGAAGCTCACCAGTTCGAGTTTCTTATCAATCGATCGAAGATCGATTGATAAGAAACTCGAACTGGTGAGCTTCCTAGGGTTTAGAAATCTCATATGTTTTCCCGGCGTCGCCGACCATTGGTGAGCGAGCGAGCGACGCTCAGCGAGGGAGTGGGAGCATCGCCGAGATTTTCGAGTTCCTTATCAATCTATCAATCGATCGAAGATCGATTTTCGAGCTTCCCTCCTGGCCTTCGATTTTGTCTGTGATTTGCCTTAGTGCCTTGCTTCTGGTTTGCTTCTGACTGATTTGGCGTTGAACGCTTATTTATCCGAATCTCGCTCCTTTTCTTCCCGATGCTATGCCAATGGGGTCGCTCCTGATGTCCCTTTGACGGATGAGCAGCTTGGAGTATCTGTAGATTAACCTTAATAGTATCTGTCTCTTGTGCTTTACTCTTAATTGCTTTGTTGCTGTCATTCTCCTTTTGGTACTCGAGCATTTTCTGTATGCTATTGAAGTTTGCCATGAATTTTTTCATACAAATGCTCTATTTTACATTGGTACTGAAATTACTTGCTTTGCTTTGATGCGTGTTTGCAGTGATTTGGATGCAATTGTACTGGCTTGCATTGCATTTTCTTGCCCAAATCTGGAGTCAATGGAGATCTGTACCTCACAGACATCAACTAATCTGATCATAGGGTATTTTTCTCACTCTTGAAATGCAGTTGTTCCCTCTTAGCGTTTTAGTGCATCAAGCAGAGATCTCTTTTATGCTTATTGTTTAGCAACCTTATTAAAGATTATGCTACGGTGGATTTTGAATCTTAGGAAGGATAAACAGATTTTAATACTAGGTGTTAAATTTGGTACAAATGATTTGTTTAGAACATTTGAGATTTATCATCCATTAGCGCTATTTTCCCATGGAGTTACATTATGCCATTTTGAATTGAGGTCATGGTAGTTGATGCCCCAGGGGTTCATTGTTGAGATGGTTGTTTGTTTTTGTTGTGAGATTTGTATTGTGTAACAAAATTGTTGTAAAATTGAGGAGCTAAATAACATCGGTGTGTTTTGGTGTGAAAATTTAGAGATGAATTGGGTCGATTTGTTACGGATAAACGGTGCCTTTCTGTTTTTAAGATGGAAGGTTGCTCGAACCTTGGGCCTCTGGTTATTTCTTCAAGTAGTCTTTCTACTCTCTGGCTCTCAGACCAACATTCTTTGTCAAAGATGGTGATCACTCTTTCTTTTACTCCTCGTTTGAGTGTTCTGAATTTAGATCAACATGACTTATTTGGTTCGAGGTAGCCCATTGCTTACCATTCTTTCATTATTTTAATAGGTATTTAATTGCCCTAATTTAAGGGAAGTTTCTCTTGATTTTACTCGTCAAGAAAATGATACTACTGATCTTACAAACATGATGGATAGCCTAGGAAGGTGCTGCCCAGGATTGCAAAACATTCACATTGCTTCTACTAGACTTTGCCACCCTGCTGTTCTTGCTCTTACTGCTGCAAATTTGAGGTTTGTTGATCAGAAAAGAAAAGAAATCCATCTACAATACCAAATCCTATAATTGAATGATTCTATGTTTAAATCTGTGGAAGCTGAATCAAATTGGAATCGACTTAAATAACTGTGTTGTTCAAAATGTTGACACTCAGGACATTGCGAATGCTTTCACTAGTGCTGGGTGCTGGGATCATTGATGCATCTGTTGCTGCCATCACCTCCAGTTTTTCAAGGCTAGAGCTTCTTGATTTGAGCGGGTATGCTTTTTCTTTCTAATTTTATACCTTTTTTGCATCCATATTATTGGAATTGCTTTAGTAAAGACAGAGATTATTGTATTAGTGAAAATATGACAATACTAATGTATTAGTGAAAACATCTGAAAATTACCTTCCCAACGGTTGTCAAGGTACCATATGTATATGTTAGACTTGCATACATATCACACAATTTATCTATCGATCTATTGCTAGCTCATCTGACAAATTTAAATGGCCGAAACTCGAGTTCCTTTCTAAAATCAATTGACAACCAATGACTTTAATTATAATCGATGTGGAATCCCACCTCCTTTTTCCATCCTCTTTACATGTAAGTTACATTCAAGATTTATTAACAATCTAACCAAATTCATTTAGAATATGGGAATTTGCGGAAAGTTGTCCATTTTGTGCTACATTTTAAGTAAATTGATATTGCAGTATTCAAGGAATGTGAGCAGTGTCCAGGTAGTTGCGCCTCAGGGGTTATTTAGTTGAGAAAATTTGAAGACTGTTTTTGCAGGAGGATGGTCAAGTATGAAATAAATATAAAGTATAGATCAAACTGACTTCCCTGTCTCAGCAAATAAATACAAGACTTCCTCCCGTTGTAGTAGAAGGTTGTCAGGATCGAATCGACGAGGAAGCATGTCAGCAGTTCTTAGGTAGCTGTAAATTCTCACAGAAAAGCAGAAAAGACAGAAAAAAAAGAACAAAGGAAGAAAGACAAAATAAAGCAGAAACAAAAGCAAAGACAGAAAATAGTGAAAGAAAGTAAAGAACAAAGCAAGGACATAAGCTACTCGATCTCGACAAGGCTACTCGAGATCGACAAGGGCAAATCGACAGAAACTGAAAATCGACAACAAAAGGCACAACAGTAACTCGACCTAGACTAAGACCTACTCGATCTTGACAAGTGTCCTACTCGAGATCGACAAGAACTACTCTATGTCGACTGGGAAACTCAGAAAACTGTAAATCGCAGATTTCGACAGAACTCGGAAATTTGACGAAATAAACTCAATATGCTAAAAGACCTCCAAGACCAGGGTATCAACACCACAATGATAACTATGCAAAGTAACACATAAAGGCATAAAAGATCATGCTTTCCATCAAACAACTTTCGTTATTAACAAATAGACATATAGAGGCTTTCGCATAAACCCTAATTGTTACTAACCCTTTTCACATAATTAACCCAAGTTGTATTAAGATCACTTTCGCTTCAATAACACAAACAAGGATCACCTTCAACTCTCGCAAAAGAATCATGCTCATAGGGATAGAAGACGAATTGCATTAAAAAATCTGACCTTTACTGCATCACCTCACATGGCCACCGTCGTGCTCACCCCAGTCCCAGAAGTGGGTGGACTACTCACGCCTCATCGCAATAGCAGACATTGATTGATGAAAAGAAAACTGCATTAACTAAATTCAAAGCCTTTACAATCCCGGAAATCAACTTTAGCAGAAAGCCAAAACCCTAAAAACCTTAGAACTCCTACTTACTTGAATGAAATTGATTGTGTCTCTAAATTGGAATTAGATGCCTAATGCTCAGCCCCTAGGGCTTTATTTATAGTCTTCTATTCCTTGCTAATCAAGGATAGAATCTCTATCTATATCTAAAATTATATCTAAAATTCTTAATGATAAATAAAATGCTTAAGGGAAATAAATCTTTAAAGGAAAAGATAAATCTAATCTAGGTAATATGCCTTCATGTTGATAGATCTCCCTTCCATGGATAGATGATGATAGATCTCGGCCTACTCGACTTCCTTCGTGCCCAAGGAATCCCAACTCTACTCGGACTGCTCACGTGGACGCGTTTCTGGAATCTGGTCTACTCGATCTCGACAAGGGCTTGTCGATCTCAACTAGGATTCATCGTCGACTGGACTTCTCGGCTTGGCACAGCTCGTCGACTCCGGACATGGCTCCTGGTGCTCGTCGATCTCGACTAGCTGGTCCTCGAGATCGACTAGGGTGGTGGTCGAGGATGGCTCTCTGGTGATGTCGAGGACTCCTCCTCGGCATGGACTTGGACTAGCGCAGGGTGGCTCGTCGATCTCGACAAGGTCTCATCGAGATCGAGTAGGGTTGCTCAGCGTCTTCGTCCTCGGCTTCTCGATCAGCTCCTCTTCTCGACTCCGGGTGTGGTGTTTGTTGTGAGCCTAATTTGCCATGTTTTACACTTACTTTTATATCGATTTCTGCATACATTGCATACATTTGGGTTAGAATAATACAGAATATGTGTAGTTTACACTTATTTGCAATATATGGAGGTCTACACAAGTTTTTGTCATATTTCGCAGAAATTTGACGCATTTTGGAGCTTAATGGAAAATCATGGAGAAGCCAAGAATGGTGCAGCTGGAGAGAAGGCCAATTTCCGGTTTACATCGTTCTGAATCAGGCTGTGATGTCTTCATGAGAGTTGTATCCCTCGGAAAGAGCTTTCCAACGCATGGTCATATGCGTCAATCCGACAACCGAGGCAGCGGGAAAGTGCGTTTTACGAACAGAGCTGGAAGCTGAGAAAAGAACTCGACGTCGACAAGAGTTGTCGACATCGACAAGTATCCAAAACTCGACATGAGCACTGGAAGACGAAGTCGATTTGACTGAACTCAAGACCAAAATGTTGTCGATGTCGAGGAAAGTTGTCGACATCGAGAAGACATGTCGAGCACTCCAGAAGCCGAGATCGAGGAGAAGTCCGAAGAGAAAGGAGATTACTTGCAAGCCAAGATTCGACGAATTCTATCCGAATCTATCAAGATCTATCAAGACCAAAGAAGATGTCCACACATTAGATATAATCCTAGTCTATCTATTTTATTTAATTACACTATGTTATTTATTTATCATTAAGTTTTAGATATAGTTTTAGATAAAGATAGATATCTTCTATCCTTGATTAGCAAGGATTAGAAGCCTATAAATAAGGCCCTAGGGGGCTCAGTTTTATAAATTCAAATTCAGTTAGATTCCAAGTTACACACAATTAGTTAATTCCATTCAAGTAGAGTAGTTTAGGAGTTCTAAGGTTTTTAGGGTTTTTGGCTTACAGCGAAAGTTGATTGCCAAGATTGTAAAGGCTTTGAATTTAGTTTAATGCAAGTTTCTTCTTTTACATCAATGTCTGCGATTGCAATGAGGCGTGAGTAGTCCACCCACTTCTGGGGCTGGGGTGAGCCCGACGGTGGCCATGTGAGGCAATGCGATAAAGGTCAGATTTTTATGCGATTCATCTTCTATCCCTATGAGCATGATTCTTTTGCGAGAGTTGAAGGTGATCCTTGTTTCTATTATTGAAGCGAAAGTGATCTTAATGCAACTTGGGTTAATTATGTGAAAAAGGGTTAGTAACAATTAGGGTTTATGCGAAAGCCTCTATATGCCTATTTGTTAATCACGAAAGTTATTTGATGGAAAGCATGATCTTTTATGCCTTTATGTGTTGTTTTGCATGGTTATCGTTGTGGTGTTGAAACCCTGGCCTTGGAAGTCTTTTAGCATATTGAGTTTATTTTCTGTCAAATTTCTGAATTCTGTCAAAAATCTGCGATTTTGTGTTTCTGTTTCTCATCGACCTAGACGAAGCTTCGTCGAGATCGAGTAGCATCTTGTCGAGGTCGAGGAGGAGTTGTCTTAGTCGAGTTGTCTTTTCTTCTGTTTCTTGTCGATTTTCACTTTCTGAGTCACTGTGTTGGTCGATCTCGAGTACTGTTTGTCGAGATCGACGAGAGCCTTTGCCCTTTATTTGCTGCGTTGTTCTTTTTTTGCTTTGCTTTTATTTCTGTCTTTTATTTGATCTTTGCTTTTGTTTTAGTTGCCCTTGCCGGGTTATTTGTTTCTTTCTTTCTGTTTCTGCGATTCTGCTTTTCTGCTGTGTCTATGAGAATCTGATAGCTACCTGAGAACTGCTGACGTGCTTCCTCGTGGATTCGATCCTGACTTTTCTCTTATTACAACGGGAGGAAGTCTTGTATTTATTTGCTGAGACAGGGAAGTCAGTCTGATCTTGATTCTATATTCTATTCTATACTCGACTTACTCCTGCAACAACAAATTGGCGCCGTTGCCGGGGAGGCAATCAATCGCGCCTTAGGTAGTCAGTTCTCACTGTTTCTTTGAGTTAGTTTGCAGGTGTATGCGTCGTTCTGGTCAAACACCTGAGTTTGACGCCTTAGACGAACCGGAACGCCTATTCCACATCCGAGATAAACTACAAAGAGCCATGTCAGCTGCGGAGACACAGGAACAGCTGATCGCTAGGCTTACCAGGGAACTAGCCGCAAGGGATGCCGCTATCAACGCTAAAGATGTTGTTATCACCGCTGAGAGAGCAGCAAGGGAACAAGCACAGGCTGAGCTTGCCCAGTATCCAACCACGGCAGAAGACTACATGCACCCAACTCTCGTCGTGCCTGAATCGGCGATTCTAATCCCTGAAAACTCTTTTGAAATTCGCACTCAATTTCTTATAGAGCTTAAAAATAATGCCTTTTACGGCAGATTTAATGAGTGTCCTCTTGAACATATTACTAACTTTCATGATATGTGCCGTACTCTTGCAGAAGGTACAACCTTGGAATATGTCAAGATGAAATCTTTTCGCTGGTCTCTTGCTGGGCCAGCACTGAAATGGCTGGAAGGGCTGAAGGCAAGATCACTCACAACCTGGGCCCAAGTAGAGCAAGAGTTTCTGAACACATTCTTCCCACCTGCCAAAACAGCACATCTCCGCCAGAAAATCACCGCCTTTAAACAGCAGAAAGGGGAACCGCTGGCAAGGGCATGGGAGCGCTACAAGGAACTGTTGCGATCTTGCCCTACTCATGGACAGCCACCCTACATCATTCAGGAGATCTTCTTCAACTCTCTTGATCAGGTCACTAAGGACAGAATCAACAATTATACTCGCTACGAGTATCTGACAATGCCGCCAAGTGACGCATGGGGGGTGCTGGAGAAGCTCACTACCTACGACAACAAGTATGGGTCTACTACAACTTATGAAGAGAACCCATACGCCAGGCCAGCACCATCCATGCCCCTCTATGAGCCATCAAAGGAGATTGATCCAGATGTCAGGGAGCAATACTACAGAGACCAGAATAGGAAGCTCATCAAGCAAGTCAAGTATCTCTCTGTCAACCAGCCTTGCATAGAATGCGGATCGCAAAGGCACACCACTCCTGAGTGCCCACACACAGAGCAAGTCAGATTGGCAGAGCACCATGAGGATGCAGCTTACGCAGGGGGTCCCAATCGCTACATGGGGGACCAAAGGTTTCAGCAACCACAATGGAACCAAGGAGTCCCTAGGAATCCCCCGCCCTACAGAGCTCCAGGACATCCAGAAAGGGACCAGAAAAAGGATGATATACAGATAGTCCTGGAGGAGATACGGAGGAACCACTCAGAAACTAGGCAATCTTTCAACTCCGTCTATACTCAGATGCAAGGTGTCAACTCTAGGCTTGGGGAAATTGATATCTGGCGGAAAACAGTTGATACACAGATTGGTCAGCTAGCAGCGGGAATCCCCAGACAGTCAGGCGCACTCCCTGGATCTTCAGAACCAAATCCTAAGGGAAAAACTGGGCACGTCGCTGCTGTAAAACTCAGAAGCGGCCATCAACTGCAAGAGCCAGAGGTCGGAAAGCAGCGGGACAGCGCCGAACAACAACTCGATGTCGACGAACATCTTGTCGATGTCGAGAACCCTCTTGTCGATATCGACAACTCCTCTGATCGACCAACCTCTGCACTGAACAACAACTCGACATCGAGGAAAGTTGTCGATGACGAGGAGCTTGTCGATGTCGAGAAGTCCCATGACGATGTCGATAAGACTGCAACACCTCCGACGTCTGTTCTGGCTCCAAATCAGAAAAAGAAGCTACCTTTCCCCACGAAATCTCTAAAGGACCCAGCGGAGAAAAAGTTTCAGCGCTTCATCAAGATGCTTCAGAAGCTCAATGTCACCATACCCTTCACAGAAGCTCTCAATGAAATGCCGTCCTACGTCAAGTTCCTAAAGGAGATTCTGAGTAAAAAGCGATCGATGGCGGAAATCACAGAGGAGTGCAGCCATCTGGACATATTGGAGAAGAGGCCGGATCCAGGTAAGTTTGCTATAACTATTGGATTTGGTCCATACAAAATTAATGCCCTATGTGATCTTGGAGCCAGTGTTAGTATTATGCCTTTAACGATTTGGTCCAAGATTAAGATAGGTGCCCTGGAGCCTGTGGATGCTAGACTTTACATGGCCAACAACACAGTGGTCATTCCAACAGGCATGGTGGAAAATGTACCAGTACAAGTAGGTAAATTCTTCGTTCCTGCTGATTTCTTAATTGGTTATATGCAAGAAGATCCTGCTTGTCCAATTATTCTAGGGAGACCATTCTTGGCGACTGTGGATGCCAACATAAGCGTACGGAAAGGAGTGCTCACCTTCAAAATCAGCGATGAAGTAATTGAGTATTCCTTCAACAAAACTGAAAGGCATACAGGTCCAATGGAAGAGGTCAAATCTATCTCAGCTGGCTACATCACTTGCGGGGAACCCAAGGTCAGAAATATGACCCCTGAGGAGATAGAAAAAAGGGACATGGAGGCCCGGGTGGAGGAGATCATGGCAATCCTTAAGGAAAACACAGAGAATCCAATCGACACAGACCAAGGTAAGTCGTTGTGGATTAATTATTTTTCGGATGCCTTGACAGGAGCTAAGTATGGGGTCAAGATCGACCAGGACTCCTCGACATCGAGTAGAACCCTAGTCGATCTCGACCAGACCAAGGAGACTCCACCAGAGCCAGTTTCGTCGAGCAGCCAGACGGAAGCCATACCCTCGTCGATCTCGAGTAGGCTACTCGAGGTCGACAAGAACCCAGCCAACACGACTCCTGCTTCCTCGACACAGAAGCCGCCTGACGCACCATCCCTAGTCGAGATCGACAAGGGTCTTGTCGAGATCGACCACTCTTCGACGGCCTCGGCTTCTTCTTCCTCGACGATGGTGACTCCAGGACCAAAGCCCTACTCGACCTCGAGTAGGCTTGTCGAGGTCGACCAGACTTCTTCGTCGACTTCTGCCTCTTCGACCAGGACACCACCAGAGCCTGCAGTCTCGTCGATCTCGAGGAGCCCTAGTCGAGATCGACCAAACACCGTGGTGCCCGATTCCGTTTCCGCAAAGGTAAGTCAAGGTATGGATCTTTCTTCTCCTATTTCCATCAAAGATTTATCTATACATGGGAGAGGTCTGCCTTGGTATGTGCGATTGTGCAGGATTTCCAATGATGAGCCTAAGGAGTATGAAGTTGGAGACAAGCTCTATGTCTCTAAATCAAAGGATCATTGGTTTCCCAACAAATTCAACAAGAAGCGGATGGGACCGTTCGTGGTAAACAAGATCCATTCTGGAGGATTACAGCTGATGGACAAGAATGGAGTCTTATTTGAGGCCCAAGCTACATGGGCCCTGCAGATGCCACCTTGAGCATTAATGAAAGTCGGCCTAGCGACTATAAAATCTAGAGCATGTACATAGACTTTTTAGGACATTTGAGACTTTGTTTTTGTTTTTGCTATTATGGGTATATGTCTTCTACTTTTTCAGGTCAATGGATAGAACCAAAGCTTACTCGGACTAAGAGGTGCTCCATTCGAAATTTTGCGGCTCTGCACTCATGTTGTGTGAGTTTCTTTCTTTACCCTTTACATTGTTTTTTTTATACAGTGAGGACACTGTAATGTTTAAGTATGGGGTGGGGAAAGGGCTTACATTATGCATATTTTCCATACTTGACATTATGTGTGCATTATTTCTTGGAATTGCTACATGGCTATTTTGGAATGCATTATTTATTTATGTGCTTATATGCATGTTTTCCAAAAATCTTGAAAAATGACCCCCATTGAATTTTTTGAATAAAGTCATGGAAGCTTATATGGAACTCGACGATGCAAAATTAGATTCATTAGAGATATAGCATGAAATTGCCTAGTAAAGGGAAGTCACAATGAAGTGCATTATTTCTTGAAAACCATGAAAGGAGGTAAAATTTGAAATTGCTTTTGACATGTTGCATGATAAAATGATTGAGGACTTTATATTTCCATATAATGCTCATATGTTTATAATCCTAGCCTTACCTATGCTTACGCATCACAAAAGCCATAATATGCCTTATTTCAAATATTGCTCCACATGATCTAAATATTTGCCATTCTTTACCTTATCCGGGGATTATGTTGAGAATGATGTTACATTATGGAGATGTCATATGGTGTTTGTGTTGTTATTATCATATTTGGAGTTTGGAAGGAAATTTGTTTGAAATATATGGAAAATTTAATGAGTGAAAGAAAATCCAATCACCTCAGGAGATAAAGGTAGATTGACCCTGCTCTCTGAGATAATAGTTTGGAGAGATGGGACACACTGTGAGGAGTCCAAAGCACTAAGTATCCGGGGCCATTCATGACACCCATGTTTGCGACTCGCGAGAAGGCAGTGCTGAGGTTAGAGAGGTAAAAGCATTATTATTGAGAAAAAGCATTATGAAAGGTGATGAATCTTATGGAGAAGGAATGTGATGTAAAACTCAAAGTTTGAAAGTGATCCATTTCCCCGGATCAAAAGCACCACATTGCCAAAAATTGCCCACCTTTTAGTCTTTTACCAATCTACTCCTTCATGAGCTTAAATTAAAGTCTTCTTGATTATCAATGCTTAGTCACGAATGAATGTTTTGCATAAACCTCCTTTTGTGAGTAGATGTTGCTTTGATGTATTTGCACATGCATGGATCTATGACACAAGTACCTTTTCGAGGATGGTAATTGATTGCAGGGTTATATGGCAATGAATCTAATATGTTGAGAGTTTGAATTCTTCCCCTGAATGACAATTAAAAGTATTGCTTGAGGACAAGCAAGCTTAAGTATGGGGTGTTTGTTGTGAGCCTAATTTGCCATGTTTTACACTTACTTTTATATCGATTTCTGCATACATTGCATACATTTGGGTTAGAATAATACAGAATATGTGTAGTTTACACTTATTTGCAATATATGGAGGTCTACACAAGTTTTTGTCATATTTCGCAGAAATCGGACGCATTTTGGAGCTTAATGGAAAATCATGGAGAAGCCAAGAATGGTGCAGCTGGAGAGAAGGCCAATTTCCGGTTTACATCGTTCTGAATCAGGCTGTGATGTCTTCATGAGAGTTGTAGCCCTCGGAAAGAGCTTTCCAACGCATGGTCATATGCGTCAATCCGACAACCGAGGCAGCGGGAAAGTGCGTTTTACGAACAGAGCTGGAAGCTGAGAAAAGAACTCGACGTCGACAAGAGTTGTCGACATCGACAAGTATCCAAAACTCGACATGAGCACTGGAAGACGAAGTCGAGTTGACTGAACTCAAGACCAAAATGTTGTCGATGTCGAGGAAAGTTGTCGACATCGAGAAGACATGTCGAGCACTCCAGAAGCCGAGATCGAGGAGAAGTCCGAAGAGAAAGGAGATTACTTGCAAGCCAAGATTCGACGAATTCTATCCGAATCTATCAAGATCTATCAAGACCAAAGAAGATGTCCACACATTAGATATAATCCTAGTCTATCTATTTTATTTAATTACACTATGTTATTTATTTATCATTAAGTTTTAGATATAGTTTTAGATAAAGATAGATATCTTCTATCCTTGATTAGCAAGGATTAGAAGCCTATAAATAAGGCCCTAGGGGGCTCAGTTTTATAAATTCAAATTCAGTTAGATTCCAAGTTACACACAATTAGTTAATTCCATTCAAGTAGAGTAGTTTAGGAGTTCTAAGGTTTTTAGGGTTTTGGCTTACAGCGAAAGTTGATGCAAGTTTCTTCTTTTACATCAATGTCTGCGATTGCAATGAGGCGTGAGTAGTCCACCCACTTCTGGGGCTGGGGTGAGCCCGACGGTGGCCATGTGAGGCAATGCGATAAAGGTCAGATTTTTATGCGATTCATCTTCTATCCCTATGAGCATGATTCTTTTGCGAGAGTTGAAGGTGATCCTTGTTTGTATTATTGAAGCGAAAGTGATCTTAATGCAACTTGGGTTAATTATGTGAAAAAGGGTTAGTAACAATTAGGGTTTATGCGAAAGCCTCTATATGCCTATTTGTTAATCACGAAAGTTATTTGATGGAAAGCATGATCTTTTATGCCTTTATGTGTTGTTTTGCATGGTTATCGTTGTGGTGTTGAAACCCTGGCCTTGGAAGTCTTTTAGCATATTGAGTTTATTTTCTGTCAAATTTCTGAATTCTGTCAAAAATCTGCGATTTTGTGTTTCTGTTTCTCATCGACCTAGACGAAGCTTCGTCGAGATCGAGTAGCATCTTGTCGAGGTCGAGGAGGAGTTGTCTTAGTCGAGTTGTCTTTTCTTCTGTTTCTTGTCGATTTTCACTTTCTGAGTCACTGTGTTGGTCGATCTCGAGTACTGTTTGTCGAGATCGACGAGAGCCTTTGCCCTTTATTTGCTGCGTTGTTCCTTTTTTGCTTTGCTTTTATTTCTGTCTTTTATTTGATCTTTGCTTTTGTTTTAGTTGCCCTTGCCGGGTTATTTGTTTCTTTCTTTCTGTTTCTGCGATTCTGCTTTTCTGCTGTGTCTGTGAGAATCTGATAGCTACTTGAGAACTGCTGACGTGCTTCCTCGTGGATTCGATCCTGACTTTTCTCTTATTACAACGGGAGGAAGTCTTGTATTTATTTGCTGAGACAGGGAAGTCAGTCTGATCTTGATTCTATATTCTATTCTATACTCGACTTACTCCTGCAACAACAGTGTCTAGGCTTCGTCGATCTCGACTAGGTCTTGTCGAGATCGAGTTGACTTCCGGAGCTGGGTTGGTCTGGCTCTTGACACTGCTCCTAGTCGACAAGGCCTGTACTCAGACATGTTCGTCGAGATCGAGTAAAGTCCACTCGAGATCGAGTAACCTTGGCTCTCGGCTTGATTCGACTGGTTCCGCTGCTTCTTTGACCTTGGACTTCTGTAGTGGTTTTTCGAGCTTTTCCGAACTTCCTTAGAATTGCTGTAAAATGCCTCGAATTATGTAAATTTAAACAGAAACTGGTGTAGATTCCATAATTTGGCAAATAAACATAAGCTACATAGATTCTGTACTATCTTAGCCCAAATGCATAAAATGTATGCAGAAATTGATATAAATGTTACTGTAAAACATGGCAGATTCAGCTCACAACAAACACCCCATACTTAAACTTGCTTGTCCTCAAGCAATACTTTTATTTGTCATTCAGGGGAAGAATTCAAAACTCTCAACATCTTATATTCATTCTCATATGTCCCTGCAATCAATTACCATCCTCCAAAAGGTACTAGTGTCACAGATCCATGCATGTGAAAATATACAAAAGCAACATCTACTCACAAAAGGAGGGTTATGCAAAACATCCGTTCGTGACAAAGCATTAATAATCAAGAGGACTCTTATTTAAGCTCACATAAGGAGTAGATTGGTAAAAGGCTAAAGGTGGGCAATTTTTGGCAATGTGGTGCTAATGATCCGGGGAAATGGAGTATTTCCAAACTGAATTTCCACATTCCTTCTCCTTGAGATTCATCACCTTTCATAATGCTTTTATCAATAATAATGCTTTTACCTCTCTAACCTTAGCACTGCCTTCTCGCGAGTCGCAAACATGGGTGTCATGAATGGCCCCGAATACTTAGTGCTTTGGACTCCTCACAATGTGTCCCATCTCTCCAAACTATTATCTCAGAGAGAAGGGTCAATCTACCTTTATCTCCTGAGGTGATTGGATTTTCTTTCACTCATTAAATTTTCCATATAATTCAAACAATTTCCTTCCAAACTCCCATAATGATAATAATCACAAACACCATATGATAATCTCCATAATGTAACATCATTCTCAACATAATCCCCGGATAAGGTAAAGAACGACAATATTTAGATCATGTGGAGCAAATATTTGAAATATGGCATATTATGGCTTTTGTGATGCATAAGCATAGGTAAGGCTAGGATATAACAATATGAGCATTATATGGAAATATAAAGTCCTCCATCATCTTATCATGCAACATGTTAAAAGCAACTTCAAATTTTACCTCCTTCTATGGTTTTCATCAAAATATGCACTTCATTGTGACTTCCCTTTACTAGGCAATTTCATGCTATATCTCTAATGAATCTAATTTTGCATCGTCGAGTTCAATATAAGCTTCCATGACATTTATAAAAAATTTCAACGGGGGTCATTTTTCTCAAATTTTGGAAAACATGCATATAAGCACATAAATCAATAAAGCATTCCAAAATAGCCATGTAGCAATTCAAAGAACTAAACTTCAAACATGCACACATAATGTCACAATATAGCAAATATGCATAAAGTAAGACCTTCCCCCACCCCATACTTAAACATTACAGTGTCCTCACTGTATAAAAACAAGGGTAAAGAAAGAAACTTACTAGACAGATGTGCAGGGCCTCTAAATATCGAATGGAAGCACCTCTTGGGCCGAGTCTGAATATAGCGTGCTTCTATCCATGGACTTGAAAAGTGTAGAAGACATATACCCACAATAGAAAAACTAAAAGTTTAAAAACAAAAGCAACAAAGTTTGAAAAGTCCTAAAAAGTCTATGTACAAGCTCTAGATTTTATAGTCGCTAGGCCGACTTTCCATTTAGCTCAAGGTGGCATCTGCAGAGCCCATGTAGCCTGGGCCTCAAATAAGACTCCATTCTTGTCCATCAGCTGTAATCCTCCAGAATGGATCTTATTCACCACGAACGGTCCCATCAAATTATTGTTGATTTTGTTAGGGAACCAATGATTCTTTGATTTAGAGACATAGAGCTTGTCTCCAACTTCATACTCCTAATTGAGACTGAAATAAATCGGGGACAAGTTGACCGACCACCACCGGCCTGAACACAAGAGGGAAAAGGGCAAGGAGGTCAGGAATGAAAGGAGAGGGAGGTACCAGGAATCAGGTTGAAAAAGTTGGAGTTCAGGGGTAGTTGGAATGTGGTTTGTCACACATCGGGAATATAGAGAATGTTTGAACGACATATAAGGTTGAAGGGTTACTCCTCTCATTGTAAATTCGTTTTGAGATGGAACCCCGTTGGGCTTATGTGTTGTTCGAGTCTCCCGTATGTGGGCCTGCACACACACGACCTCCGTCCAGAGGCGCGTGGCCTCTTGGGATAGGCGCGTTCTTTGGCCTCGAAGAGAGTGGTTTACGAATAATTAGTTTCCTTCTATCGAAATTGCTAGCTTGATGTTTTACTTCATCGTCAACCATTTTTAATTTATAAAAACTTTATAAAATATTATTTTCTAAAAAGTAATTAAAAAATATTTTATAAAGTTTTTTAGCTTTATTAAAAAAACATACTCCCTCCGTTCCTTAATATTTCACTTTTTCAAGTCTGCACATTATTTTACAAAGGTGGAAATTACACAAAATATTAATTTTTGATTCAATATTTTTTAATAATATTATATTTATTACTAATAAGTATGAGATTATTTTAAAAAATTAAAAAAAAAAAATATTTTATATAATTTTTATCACCTTAAAAACGTGCTTAAATAGTGAAAAGTCATTTATTAAAAAATGGAGGGAGTACAAAATAATAAAAATAAAGAATTTCAAATAGAAGGGGAAGAGAGTATCATAATTAAAAAAAATAATCCCAAAACTATTGTCCAATATTTCATATTCGCTCACAATTCTTGGGAAATATTATTTTGAAATTTTATTCCGAATGATGATGATTATGGTGTCGTGGTAACAGGGGCGGAGCCAGGGGTGCTTGGGGGTGCTCGAGAACCCCCCTGGCGGAAAAAACAATACAAAAAAATAATTTTTTTTGCATATATTTAGTATTTTTAAGGTAATATAAAATCTTTAAATAATAATTGAAACAAGAGTGCTATTTAGCTCAAGTGGTAAAGAGACGAGGAAAGGAGGATCAAAATCAAAAGGTCTTTCAAATCCCAACTTTTTCACTTTTTATTTGTTTTACCAAATTATTAATTCTTTTTTTATTTCTCTCTATATTTTTTTGTTTCTATCAACTATTTCATTAATAATTCTCTCTATATTTTTTTTCCATAAACTATTTCATTAAAAAATGTCATATTTATGCTTAAATTATACATTTAACCTTTTCTTTCAATATTTGTTTTAAAAGTAATTTCGTGATTTACATTTTAAAAAATCACAATTTTAGTGTTTTTTCAATATTTTTTTTAAAAAAATCTTCTTAATAAGTATACACTAAAAAAATATTTCATGAATTCTTTTTAGCACCCCTTGACTGAGATTCCTAGCTCCATCACCGGTGGTAAGAGCATACGTGCGTAATATAGACACATGGAAATATAGATGAAATTGTGTAAATAGAGTCCAATAAGAAACCCTAAATCAATTCAAGTTCGGTTCCAACAAGAATCATTGGAATGTGACCCCTTGGTTGGAATCAAACTTACAAAGAATAGTGATCCTTTGCTGATGATACGCTTATTTTTGGACGTGCTGATGAGTTAAGTCTTCACATGATTGAAAACCTCTTAAGTACTTTTTCCAATATGTCTGGATTAACTATTTATTACAATAAAAGTTCTTTACAAGTCTCTAAAAATATTCCTTCTACCAAAGCTCAATCTCTTGCTCAACAGTTAAATATTCCTATTACTAAAACAATGGACAAATACCTTGGCATACCACTTATTAGTGGTAGAGTTTGTAATGTTTTGTTTGATAAGGCAATCATAAGCCTTAAGATGCAACTCGCTAAGTGGAAAGCAAATACTCTCTCACAAGCTGGTAGATTGGTACTCATTCAGGCAAACGTTAATTCTAAAACAAATTATCTTATGCAATCATTTCTTCTACCAAAAGGAATTCTAGAAAAAATTGATCAAATAAACAAAAACTTTTTCTGGAATAAATTTCAATCTGATAATTATCATCCTTTAATCAGCTGGAAACATTTGTGTACTCATAAAAAAGATGGGGGTTTAGGATTTAAAACAACTGAGCAAATTAATATTGGTATGCAAATGAAATTACTTTGGAGAATTATAGCAAATCCTGAGAATATCTGGTCGAAGGTAATCACGGATAAATATCTCTCAAAAGAATCACTAATGGAAAGAGGAAGATTTAATTTTTTTTGGCAATTTGGACGACTTCTTAATATCAGAGATCTATTCTCTAAAGGATTCCTCTTGCTAGTAGGTAATGGAAAAACTATTAATGTCTAGTGTGACATTTGCGTAAATGCACAATACCTAGACTGCTTTCGGAATGACCGTGATCCTAATTTAAAAGTGCGTGATTTATATAGAAATAACAACTCTTGGGATATTAATAAGTTAAATAGTATTTTTCCCTCTCATATTGTTCAAATGATTACTAATATTCATATTCCAGTAACTGATATTCCAGACAAGTTAATTTGGATTTATACTAATAATGGGAAATTTTTGGTTAAATCCACATCCTCACTTTTTATGACAAGGAATAGTAAAAAAAATCTCAGCGGCTTGGATTTGGAAACTTAATATTCCTCCAAATATCAAAAAATTATTTGGAAAATTATTTTAGATATCTTACCTACTACTGTTCGTCTAAATAGATATATAAATAGAGTTCCTAGTACTTGTTCTCTTTGTAATTTTGATTTAGAAGATACAAATCATTTATTGTTTAACTGTAAGATTACCAGATCCATTATTCAAAATTTGGGTGTTAAACTAGGAAAATGTTTTATTATACCACATTTAACAACTGATGTCTCAGAAAATATTCTAAATACTAAAGCTCTTAATATAGATTTCACAGACTTGTGCAATTTATGGCACTCTATTTGGGAGATGAGAAATAGAATTATTTTTCACAATAGTTCTGACACGAGTATTATCTACACCTTAACTCAAACTATTGATATGATTTTTGGTTGGAGTAAGGGACAGGTGAAAACCAAGTTACCTAAACGTTGTAGGCCTCCTGATAAAATGTTCTGGAAATGTCCCCAATAAATGTCATAAAGATTAATGTAGATGCATCGGTGAAAATTAGTTGCGAGCCTCAGATTGGGTGCATTTTAAGAAACAACTATGGTCAAGTTATTCGAATTCATAAATGTAATGTTATGATGAGCTCTGTTATCCTAGGAGAGGCGTTTGATGTATATGCAGGTATAAGACTAGCAGCGGAGCTTGGGATACGGAAAGCCATGGTCGAAAGTGATTGTGAAATCATTATCAATGCCATTAATCTAGTGAACAATATATCATGGGAGGTCATACAAATAGTTCAAGAAATCAGATCTTTAAGCGAAGACTTTAAGATCATTACATTCCAGCATTGCTATAGAGAGGCGAATGATGCAACTGATTTTCTAGCTAAATCTCAATTGAATTGTAATTTTATTTTGGATTCTTGTTGTAGGGAGTTCCAGAACATCATCTTGTCAGATCATCATCCTATTCATTGCTTACTGTAAAAAAAAATAATTCAAGTTCGGTTCGACGTAGCTCAATTACGTGCGCTCCTGAAGTCATTACCAAACAAAAAAAACGTGTGCTCCTGAAGTCCTTTTTTTTCTTGTAATGGGGTAGAATCATTTTTGACTTTTTTCAATCATTTTGAAAGAAAGATGACTTTGTTCCTTTCGAATTTACATCATCCTTTCGAATTTAGATCATCCAAGTATGTAGTTTGTCACAAACGCTTTTACTGGCTTGAATATTTCAACTCGGAGTAGAGGAATTTGCATAGCTTGAGGTGCGAAATTGAAACTGGGTTTTTATTATAACTAGATCTTATGTCAGTCATGAGAAAGATGACACTGGTTATCATAGATGGATAAGATGTGATTTCATAGAGATGAGTTGGATAATAAATTCCATATATGAATAGCCAGATAATCGAGAATTTCATGTTTTCTGGTTAGGTGAAATATCCTTGGGATGAAATATGTGAGAGATTTGGTGAAACAGGTGCACCACTTATTTTTTAGTTGAAAAAGAAAGTTAGTATTGCACAAAAAGGTAATTAACATGTTCTATTATACTTTAGCAATATGAAGATAATGTGGGATGAGATGCAACTTCTCAAAGATATGCCATGTTGCACATGTGGTGCCTTATCCCATTGAGGTTGCAACTTGATCAAGAAGAGTATTGATAACGAGTCTAAGAATTAGTTGATGCAATTCCTCGTGGGACTTAATGATGGCTTGAAAGGTTCAACCTCTACACAACCTTATTTTGATGAAAATAAGATTATTGTTGTTAGTGATCGCAATAATGCCTTTAAGCCTTCAACATCTAAGTCAAGATTGCTTGGAAGAGAAAATTACAATTGAAGGCTAGGTTCGAGAGGCACTGTAGTTACAACAATGAAAGAGGTCATCTCAAGGAAAGTTGCCTCAAATTGATCGACTATCCAGAGTGGTTCACTAGACCAGTAGACCATGAGACAAGCATGCAGGAAAAATTGTTACTATATATTGTGGAAAAATTGTTACTATTGTGGAAAAATTGTTACCATGAGACCAGTAGATCATCCGAAGGGAACTTCATGGCGTCAAAGATAGAATATTTGACCTTCTTTCTGTTAATCTCCATGGTTAGAGAACCTTTATAACAGTCAATCTTTGTCATGACGGTCCTCAACAATGGGCTCTCTAGACTACCCTGTTCCATATCAAAAACAAAGAAATCTGCAGGAAAATATTAATTGGTTCACCATGACCCATCCATCTTGAACAATGCTCTTGGGATGAATTTGAGAGAGATCCGCCAGCTGAATCATCACTCTATAGTGTCATTTATAGCACCTAGTCCCAAAAACTTATACACGGTATATGAGATAACATTAATAGGCGCGCACTCCTAAATCTAACATAACATGCTTGAATTTCGTGTTGCCTATCGTACAAGAAATTGTAAAAATGTCTGGATTGCTGCATTTCTCGAGCAATCACTTTTGAAGTACAATAGATACCTGTTAACTCAAGTTTACCTTTTCGTTGACCTTGAACTTATGTTTCTTCTTAATCGTTGACAACTCCTTCA
The DNA here is from genome assembly GCA_037127255.1 of Persicaria tinctoria. Lineage (NCBI taxonomy): Eukaryota > Viridiplantae > Streptophyta > Magnoliopsida > Caryophyllales > Polygonaceae > Persicaria > Persicaria tinctoria. The sequence continues at coordinate 19,640,536 of JBANSL010000004.1, read as the reverse complement.
AAAACATATCTTAACAAGGAATAGACTTTATCAAATTGAGACGGGGGATGTTTACATCACACTTGTAGAACGTCTCGAAGAGTTTCCTATCATTATCCAACCTCTTATGGTCCTTCAAGGCCTCAAGAAAGGGTGGCTTATAAACGTCGAGAGGAGGTTTCGACAAAGAATTAAACTTCAGCTCTATAGCAACGGTGGGCGCCGTAGTCATAGACCTCGATGCACTAGTACAAAAACTAGATTTTATGCCGGATATTTGGGCTATTTATGCCGGATATTCGAAAAAGTATCTCCGGGGTATAGGTCAATGTAATAAAAAAGGGGGCATTTTATTTATGCCGGATATTAATATGACACGCCCGGCATAAATAATTGTGTGTTTTTTTTACACACAGTTATTTATGCCGGATCTAAATACCACACGCCCGGCATAAATAACAACAATATCCGGCATAAATAATAGAAATATCCGGCATAAATAATAGCAATATCCGGCATAAATGAAGTTGATCTTTTTATTAAAAAAAACCTCAAGCTATTTATGCCGGGTTTAAAATAGCCAGGTCCGGCATAAATACTAATGTTTTTTTAAAAAAAAATTCTGGCCGGTATATAATATGACCTTTTATAACGGACGGTTTTCCGAGATATATAGTTTAATGTCATTTTGCAAGAGCACTTTTAGAATATCAATATAAACCCCTTGTTAAATGTCATAAAAAACATACATAAATATCATCCAAACCATAGCAACAACCACTACAAATCCATTGTTTAAGTTGACCCACCAACATCACATTCAGGGTACATCATATGATATATCAACCTTAGAACTAAAATGTAAACATGCTAAAACAAAAGTTGTCCCTGATAAAGTAAAACGAAAGTAAGTGCATGGCCACATCCGGGTACATATCTTGATAGATGCTCGAGCTCACCAAATGAAAGTCATCTCTCGATGAGCACATGAACGGGAGACAACTTGTGGCTCACCTAAAATAAAAATCAAAAAGACATTGTTACGAAAGCTAATAGCTTGAGCTTATTACATTCCTTTATTCCTTTATTTCAATCGAGAGACCAACTTTCAAAATTAAGGATGTACAAGGTAGATTCATACCTTATAAACAGTGAGTGAGTGCACATCACCATGTCCGTTAGGTTTTGTCTATGATAAACAGAAATGTGCAAAGATTCAACACAGTTAAGACAATGGATGATGTGAGAAGTAACTTAATAAATTTTAATATCCAAAAATAAAATTTCTTTTGGACGTTAATGAAATCAGAATAAAATAATCGCCCAAAGACTCCAAACACTAATAGTGCAGGGAAACATACCTGGACTCTGTATTTATTCTTTGGATCCAGAGCCAGTATTGCATCATTGCCCTCTAGGGTAGGCAACTTTCCCCTTAAAAATGGAAAAAAAATCCATAATTATTTTAGGAAACCCGGTTCACTAAATCACACCAGGGAAGTCTTAAAGACCAAATATGGTACCTGTTTTAGAAGTGTCACTTGTGTTGTGTAGGCTTCATTCCAAAATAAGCATTTGACTCTAAAAGCGCCAATGTGCGTGAATGAGTGTCATCAGAAGTCATTATAGAATGTCCCTTTGAGATTCACCTATAAAGTTGAAAGGCATAAATTATGCAATCAAAGTGTATACAAATGGATGGTTTATGCTAAAATTGAAAGTCATAATTATGCAATCAAGGTTGTATCATGCTTGAATCTTGAAAGCAACATGAGCAATGAAGTAACATACAAAATGAAGCAACTTGCATAAATCATCAGAACTTATGGCACTACAGCCTTCTATGTTCACTATCAAGAGACAACTGAACCGCAGAAAATGACATTAAACTTGCATACAAAATGAAGCAACTTGCATAAATCACCAGATACAAGAAAGGTGAAAGAAACTATTTTAAAGCTGAGTGCACAAGATACAGAATACCAGATACAAGAAAGGTGAAAGAAACTAGTTTTAAGCTGAAGTATACTGTCATATATCTGTAAAAAAAACTATATTCATCCCTTTTTAGGTGTATTAATCATTTTCTAGTGAAACTGACCTTTGACTATCTTAGAGCTAGCTTCTTAAAGAGCCAGAACATATTCAATGTATAGCTGCAAGAAACAGGTCCCTGTGCAGGAATCTGATGGAAGAGCAACCTGCAAAGTTATGAGAGAATTAACCCCTTCCCTGCTACAAAGAAAATCGAAAAAAAAAAAGAAAGAAAGAAAGGGAAGTTGTTTGTATAGATCTAAGATACGTATGTTCAACAAAATTGCTCCAAGTTACTCTGGCATGATAGAACACTAGAACCACAAGAAAAAAAAATGAAATTCCATTTTCATTATAACCACTCTTATAATAGGTAATTTTTTAAGTTCAACCATTCTTATAATAGGTAATTTAGTAATCATTGAAAACAAGGGTGAAGCAGTGAAGTAAACACAAAAAAATTGATGATTACCACAACACATTCCATAAACATTTTTTTTAAGAAAGAAAAGATAGATGTATGGTGTAACAAAAAACAAACTTAGCAAACAAATAAGAGAAGGTAGAAGAAAACTAAAAAATAGAAGTCCTAATTACAAGAGAGATATTGCCATAGTAAAAACCGAAAATCCGAAGAATGTAGGGGTGCAAAAAAAAAGCGTAAATGTAAACACAATATGCAACACAAAGCAATCTCTCATATCACACTTAATATGACTGACCAAAAAAACCTAGCACCAGTATTCAACAACAACAACAACAACAACAACACCATTATCTGTAAATATACAAAGAGAGAGGAAACTTACAGATGCTTCATCAACAAGGATTGAAGGAAGTTTCTTTTCAGTGGCAATTACAACACCATTTGCAGCTGCAACAATTTAAAAACAAGTGTTACACATTCCTGTTTCGAACCCAATGCAATTGATCTTGTAAATCAATAAAGCTCAGCCACACAAACTGACACACTATTTCAGTTGAACAACACTCATGTGAATGCTGGGTGTAATCAAAATACAACTCTTGGCCTATCATGATTCATTCTTTAAAGTGCTACACATGTATGACAAGCACAAGCTGCACAATTATACAATGAGCAATACAAAGTTGCCACTTCCAAGTACTGGCAACATCAACATGAAACAACAAATGGATCCCTTTTGACTCGAGAGACGTTACGATCAAAGATAGAAGGGATGGTAATATACTAATATCTGAAAGGGGATAGCAAGATATCTTACCAGGATTCAAAGCAAGATCTGAGCTCAAAATTCCAGAAACGAGACTTTTATCCATGTAGACTGAAGAACCTAAAGCAGATGCTTTGCGAGATGAACATGATCCAATAGTATCACACTAATCCCCACCCTAAGCAAGAAAACAAGGAACCAAATGCAACTGGTAATTCACCATTTCAACTACACTCGAATTAAGATCTGCAAAAAGAGGATCCAAACCTCGATGTGAAGGGCCCAATTGCGGGATCCGGAGCCGAAACCCTTGCGAAAATGATAAGCCGGCAAAGAGCCGTTCAAACAAACTGCAGAGGAAGAAGAAACTGAAGCATTAAAAGAGCACGGATGAATCATAGACTGAGAAAAGAGAAAGGAAAGGGGATAGATACTTACAAGCGCCTTTGCGCTTGGCGTTGCGGAGAAGAGCGAGGTCAACGAGATCGGGTTGACGAGTCAAAGAAGAAGGATAGTCGTTGGAGGAGGAATCGGAGAGGGAGGAGAAAAGGTAAACGAGGAGAGTGATGGCAGCGAGTGCTACAACGAGTTCCTTTCTGGTGAAGAGGAGCGAAGAGGAGCAGAGTTAGGGTGGAGCGAAGAGGAGCGAAGTCTGAGCGAAGAGGAGGGTCGTCGACGCTTCTATTAGGGCCGGCGAAGAGGAGCGAAGGCGGGGCTGAGCGAAGTCGATTAGGGCCGGCGAAGAGGAGCGGCCAACAAGATCCCGACGAAGACCGCCACAGTGAAGACCCCCGCCGACGAGGAGTGGTTTGCCGCGCCGCCACAGGCGCTGAGGAGCGAAGTCGAGGAACTCAGAAGTGTTTCGAGGGTTTGGTTTGGGAGAGAACAGCGAGCGCTCTCCTCCTTTCCAAAATTATTAATTTTTTTATGCCGGAAATAAAACGCTTATTTATGCCGGATGTTTATATTTGGTATAAACAATGTCTAGTAATTTTATTCGCTTTTTTATGCCGGATTCCCATATTATATATGCCGGATAAAAAATTTCACACGCCCGACATAAATAACTAGGGACTTTTAATATTTCGTTGTCATTTATGCCGGACATAAATTATAATATCCGGCATATATTTATTTTTCAGTATTTAGGAGAATAAAATTAAATCATTTTAAGGCTTTTATTTCGCAAATTGAATATCCGGCATAACTAATTATGTAATAAAATCTCAGTTTTGTACTAGTGATGTCGTCTTCATTTTTTTCCCCTCTTCTACAATTGCAACTCCTTCCCTGTTCATCTTAGGGTCCTCTTCATCAACCCTGGGAGTGACAAACAATTCCTTGTCACTCCTTAGTGTCACTGCACTTACATTCTCCTTTAGGTTAACCGCCACCTGCAATGGTAACTTACATGAATCTCTGGCCTTGAGTTCTCCAATCTCCTGAGCCATATGCCTCATCAATTTCTCCCAGGCATTCATCTTATCTAAGATGAGCTTGAGAGCGTCATCGCGTGGCAGGTCATCTTGATGAGGCCTCTTTGACAATTATCAAATTGCCTCTATGTTGGAATGGGGTGGATGTTGCTAGTTCATCCTGCCACCAAAATCCTGCTGATAATTGGAATTATAATTTTTCGACAAAGCCCCTAGAGGAGGGAAGGGTTTGCCTATAAAAGGTCAAAGATGGAATAGGAGAAGAGGATGATTTTTTTGGAGAGAGAGAAGAAAAAAGAGAGAAAAGGCAAACAAAAGGAGTGAACAAAAGTACAAAACTCAACAAAAGACAATGACAAATTTTCAGAATCATCGTTTATTGATCCCTAGTCACGACATGACCATCTAGAAAGCACTAATCTTGTGGTTGAAATCCCTCTCTTGAAGTTATCGCATGTAGGTAAGTAAACCCTAGCTTACGGATGAAAATTGCTCTTGCCGTTAGCATATCAGTTATATGTGGCCTTCGGATGATATGCCTATATTTGACCATGTTTCACTAGTAAAAAAGGGGGGACCAGAACACGCTTTTTTATGAATGAGAGCGCACTTCTCATACCATGCTTATAGTGGATGCGCTCCCAAACAAACACGCTTATTATTTAACCGTGTTCCTATATTTTAAGCACAATTTTTTGTTGAAGCGTTATTAAAATTTTCGTACAACCAATATCCGTTCCCTTCGAAATATAAGAACGCTTCAGTTGAAGTGTGCTCAAATAATATTCAGTTTTGGCACACTTTTTTTCAAATCGTGCTTAATAATAAGCACACTTTAAATAAAATTTGTGTTATTTCATATATCTCTCAAACGGATATATCCATCTAAACACTCGTACAATGCACTACTTTACCTCTCAAACCAAGAGTCGAACCCGCGACCTCGTGCACCCTCATACCGAATTCGTCCACTTCACACGTTTGACACCTGAGCTACGGAATTTAGTTGTAACTTTGTTCATTTACTTAATCTAATTACTAAAAAAACTCTAAATATAAAAAAATATTTTTTTCGAGAACGATTTATAAAAACAAATAAAAACGGTTTAAAAGAAAAATGTGTTCCGGTCCACTAGTTAAATTTGGTTTTGGGAAGACACTTTTCCTATAAAATCGTGTTCGTTTTATTTTTTTTAAGAACGCTTTACAAGAAAACCGAGCTTAGTAGTTTTTTAGAAATAAACGAAAACGGTTTGATAGAAAAGCGTGTTCGTTTTAGTTAAATTTGGTTTTGTAAACACACTTTCAGAATTAAACCGTGTCTGTTGTAATTTTTAAGCACGCTTTACATGAAAACCGGGTTAAATATTTTTTACAAATAAACGAGAATGGTTTTATAGCAAAGCGTGTTTGTTTTAGTCAAATCTGATTTTGGGAACACACTTTGAAAATTAAACCATTTTCGTTTTAATTTTTTTTAAGCACGCTTTACACGGAACTCGTGCTAAAAGTTTTTTTAGAAGTAAAGGAGAACAGTTTTATGGAAAAGCATGTTGTTTGTAGTTGAATTTGGAGTTGGGAACACACTTTTAATATAAAATCGTGCTTAAAATAAAAAAATAAGCACACTTGTCGAAAATCGTACCCAACTTACCGTCCTTCATTCCCGTAAATTTTACTAGTATTTTGTGCCTATTTTCACTCCAAATTCTGTCTATTATTTTTTTTCTAGGTTGGAAATAATAGAAAATTATGTAGTTATGCTTAATATTGTAAGATATGTAGTCTACACAAAGTTTGGTGTGATTTTCAAGTATTTAAAGCCAATTTTAAGAAGTTTGGATGCAGTTTGGAGCTTAAAGGAAAGTCATGAAGGCAATGGAGAAGCCAAGGAAGAGCGTAGGATGGTGCGGCTAGAGAAAAGCCATATTTTCGCCATTCATCATTTTGAATCAAATTCTGATGCCTCGATTAGAGTTGCAGTTATCGAAAAGATATTTCCAACGTATATTCATATGCATCAATCGGATGAACGAGGACTCGGAAAAGTGCATTTCAAGATGGAACTAAATGCTGAAAAAGCTTAAAGTAGTGCTCGATGTCAACCAGGAGCACTCAACGTCAACCGGAAGCCTATTTGTTGCGGACGCGTTTGAAGGAGTCTGAATTGAAGAGAGATTTCTTAGCTGATGTCTCTAAAGTAGCCATGTTTTTATGCATTGTTTAGTTCCATATTCTATACACTTTGCATATTTTGGGTTGGAAATATGTCAAATTTATGTAGTATATGCTTATTTGCCAGAAATGGAGATCTACATAAGTTTCTGTTTAATATTGCAAAATATGGAGCCATTTCGGGAGAAAACCAAGAAGCAATGACAGAGGCTGAAGATTACTTGATATCGACTTATTTTCCTCGATATCGACAAACAATGTCCGGGAACACCATGATCGAGGACAGCCATGTCGAGAAGCTGAGAGACCAACCAACCCGACTCTAGGACACTCCTCGATATCGAGTTAGTTACTCGATATCGACAAAGCTGAAGATCATACCCGGAGTCGACGAAGAAACCTGATCGAGGAGCCGAGGAGAGCTACTCGACTTGACCCGACAACCGGACACTGAGCGACACTTTCCTCGATATCGAGGAAACTCCTCCATATCGACAAGACGAAGTCACCTGGCCAAGCAACATCGAGAAGAAGCTGCTCGAGCAAAGTCAGGCCAGCAAGTCGATAGACCCAGCTCCTCGATATCGACAACATTAGTCAATATCGAGTACACCCACATCACAGATCCGAGCCAGTCCGAGAAAGAGCTACTCGACCAAGCCAGGAAGCTGACATCGATGACCACCTTCCTCGATATCGAGGAATTTACTCGATATCGAGGAGATCTTTCCGAGAGCCGCGTACGCGGTTTGAGCTGTCCTACACGGTTTTGGATTCCTTGGGGCCGAAGTTGTCCGAGTCTATCAAGATCCATCCAATGAAGAGAAGATTTATCCACTTGAAGATATTTTAGTCTTTTAGATATAATTTCCCTTTTTGGATTTATTTATGTTATTCCATTTATTTATCTTTAAAGCTTTTAGATATAGATTTAGATATAGATAGAGATTTCTATGCTTGATTAGCAAGGATTAGAAGCATATAAATAAAGCCTTAGGGGGCTTAGTTTTATTCATTCCAACACACAACATTCAATTTCAGTACGAGAAGTAGTAGAGAGAGAGAGAGAGTGAGTGGCCAAGAGGAGTTTGTGAAACGAGAGCGGAATTGACTTCCTTTGGTTGTAAGCTCTGTTTGATTTAATGCAAGTAGTTATTTCCTTTCAATCAATGATGTCTGCGAATGCGATGAAGAGCGAGTAGTCCACCCACTTCTAGGGTTGGGGTGAGCCCGACGATAGCCCTGCGTATTTGAGGTAAAGATTCGACTTTTATCATGTTTTGGGCATCTACTACTTGTTATGTGTTTATTACCCATTCAATGGAGGTCCATGCTAACAACTTGGATTGTAAACATAAAATCGGTAGATTCAATTAGGGTTTCTTGAAAGAGTTGTCTAATTGTTGGAAAAGGCGAAAGCTTGGTCCTTTGATGCGATTTATATGATTATCTGTTTTATTCCTACCTTATGCATGCTTGGTTATTGTTGTCACAAACCCCAATCTTGGAAGTTGTCTTTTATAAAGTTTATTTCGAGAATCCCAAGCCTTTGTCTTTATTTTATTTCGTTTTAAGTTTCTGCCTTCCTCGATATCGACAACTTCTAGTCGATATCGAGTTACTGATCCTCGATCCCAGATCGCCGTAGCTTTTCCTGTGCAGGTGCTCGACAAGGACTTCATCTACATCGACGACCTTACTCGATATCGAGTAGATCTAGTCAATATCGACTAACCACCTGTGACTGCTGCTGCGCTTTTCGACTTGTCCGATCTTCTATCGACTAACCCTAGTCGAGATCGACAACCTGTGGTCGATTTCTGTTCGTGAGATTTCACCGCTGCCTAGGATCCGCTGACACGCTTCCTCGTGGATCGATCCCAACTTCTCACTAATGCAAAGGGAGGGAGTCTTGTAATTATTTGCAAGGGACGAAATCTGGTTTGCTTTACTTTATTTATATTATATTTGCATTCTCGATTTCCTCCTATCAACATTAGCCATGTTATTTTTATATATCTCATTATTCTTAGATAGAAAGTTGCCTTATGGGTAATTCTCTATTTACCCTAGGGACTTTTATGTTTAGATATAATTTTAATTATTCTATTTATCTTAGGATTAGAATTATTTTTCTTGGCTAGGATTAGTATACTCTAAATAAAGGCCCTAGGCCTAGAATTTTATTCATTTAAGAAAAGTCATCTCTGGATGAACGTTGTTAGGAGGGAGAGAGGAGAGCCGAGTGGAGGAGGAGGAGGAGGATGAGAATTGAGCATGGTTGTAAGTTTTAGTTTTATATTAAAGGTATTTATTTCTATGTCTTGTTTCTAATTCCCATCTTCTAGGGTTGGGGTGAGCCTAACCATAGGCATGTGCACTTGATTTATGAATCCATAATTGTGTGCATTTCTATCACCATCTACCTCTATGCTTAACCCTTGAATGAGAATTCAAGGAATTCATGTTGCAAACTTAGATAATAATTAGGGTTTTTATTCGCGAGTTTATTAAACCTAATTAAGAAAATGTACAAACAATTAGGTTTATTTTCGAGAGTTAATTTGCCTAAATTGTTGGAATTGATGAGAATTGATTCTTTGATGCAAAGCATACTCTTTTATGTAATTTATGAGTTACACATATAATTATTGTTGTGATGAAACCAAACCTTGGAAGTTTGCACCTTTATTTGTTTGCTTTCGTATTTTCCTTTAATTCTCTTCTGCCCAGTTACCGGACATCGACCACCACTCCCTTCTCCATCCGTCGACGTCGACCAAATCTCCTTGATGTCGACTACTACCGCTCGACATCGAACCCTTTATTCTTTGTCGACACCCAAATTTTCCCTCTATTCTCGAACTCTGAAACACTAAATTAGAACCGCTGAAGTCTCTCCTGAGGACGTTGTTGGGGAGATATCAATTGCGCATAGTTTAGTTGTTTAGGGTTTAGGAGTAGCCCATCTCTTTTTTTCCCAACCTCATACCTATCCTACCACACGCCTCATCGACACCAACTGGGTGTCGAGGGCTCTTGATGTTTAACTTGTGTGTTCTTGTTGTGTTCTACAACAGATAGCAAAATCACAAGAATGCTATGAGAAGATGAAACGAGAGACTATGGAATTAACCCGTCATGTGGATGTCGATGCCACCAAAAGCCGTCCACTCAAGGAATAATTGGACGCATGGTATAGATGGCAACACCTAACCTAATCGCCCGATGCCCTATAACCAACGTAGACGACCAATTGGTTCGGGGTACGCTACAACAACATCATCTTTTGCGAGCTGATAGATAGAGGACCCCGACCTAGGGTCGATGTCAACCATAACCTAGTCAATGTCGACTTCCTAGAACCCATACACGCACACTCTGGAGGAACTGATCCAGAAGAACAGGTCGATGTCGACTGTCCCTTAGTCGATGTCGACCACCCTATAGAAGCCCAATTATGTCCTTCCCTGATATTGATTCCAATCTTGCTATCTACCTTTGAAAATCCGTATGAAGGACCCTGAGAAGAAGAGCTACCAAATAAGAAGTCGGAAATCGTTGCCATGGTGTTTCATGGTCGCTTTTACCTTACAAGGTGAAGGCTATCCCCGACGATTTTGAGCAACCGATGTTCGTGTTCAAGTATAGGGTCATCGTAAAGTGGAATGAAGCTCCGCAAGATGAGGTGGATTGGAAGTATCTCTTCTCACGCCACCGTTTTGCTGTGGTGGAGATGTGCAAACAAGTCAACCTAAGAAGCGAAAGAGAGAAAATGATAAGGTACATAGTTTTTCTATGTGTCTTCCTTTATGTAAGCCAGTTGGGGTCCAGGAAGATGAATGGGTGGACCCATGAAGCATTCACTTAGGGAGATTTAAGCTTCTTCACCATATGATGCCCCCAGATAATATTCCACGCTTCCCACCACCAGAGGAACCACCAGACCTACCTATAACTCCAGAGAAAGATAAGCAAGGCTTAGGCATAAAGGGAAGTAGGTCGAACTAGAGACTTAAAATTTAGCACTTAAGGGACCTGTATTTTATTTTTTTCATTTTATTATATAGTTAGTTAGTTAATAATAATTGTGCATAATATTGGATTTTGGAGTTTTCTTGGTCTACATTTCTAATAATCTTCAAGTGCAAAGCATAAAGAGGATGAACCAAGGAAAGTCGGGCTCTGAGATGCACTCGACATCGACCTGACGAGGTTGACATCGACTAAGGCCTAGGCTGAGCCACATCAAGGACACAGTAGTGGTTGGCATCGACCACCCTGGAGCTATAGAGACAAGAAGATTGCAATCAGCATCGACCAACAATTTTATTTTCATCCACCCTAAATATAGAGAAATTTGGCTAAGAGGCGCATTTTGATGTTGAAATTAATAAACTATCCACACTTTTGATTAATTTACAACTTATCCATGGAATCTCCTTCTTCACCTCTCTCGCTCAATGCTACTTCCTCAGATCTCATCATAACTCATGTTTCATCTCCCCCAAATCTTGTGAAATCCAAATCGTCAGCCCCTGATTCAGTAACTACTAGCTCAGGGAGTGTTTCGAAGATCCACAAGTGACACAACGACAAACTGAAGAGCGGATTCGGGAATAGCACCGTCTTTTATCCCAAGGCATGTGCCTAGGGGAAACTCTAGTCATCGAAAACCTAGCCGAATTGGAATCAGATCCGAACTTCATCCCGTTGCACCGAAGCCTCCGACCTTTGCTCTCTTCCTCTTTCTCCATCGTCGCCACCATTGTCGCATAAATTCCCTTTTTGGGAGTTTCCAGTCCTTCAATCTCTCTCTGTGTAACGGCCCAAATATAAATACCCGGGTTAAGTTTCGAAGGTCGGATACCTTCGTTCGGATCTTGCAATCTAGGTACGGGTCGAGGTTTCAAACATCTTTAAGCATTAGTATGAAAGCGGGGATTTTGAACCCCAAAACCATTGTAGGGCCGTTGGGTACCCTAAACGTGTCATAATGATCAAGTCGTAGAAATTCATTTAAGGAAAGTGGAACGAAAGACGGAAATAAAGTACAACTTGCCACGGCAGAGCCGGCTCAAAACCAAAACCACAAGTATAATTGATTACCACTTAGCCAAGTTAGTGGGTTAGACCGGTTCTTCGATTTCACCCAAGGAGATTCCCCGTCATAGAAGTATGGAGCAAACGAGGAGCAAGCTTAAGTACTTGACACTATCCACGAAGTCAGGCCCAGAGAGGCATGCAGGCCCTAAAGATCGCGCTGAGGCAATGTAACATGCCTATACCTAGACTAAATGATGGTCTAATGTAGTGCAAAATTTAAACACACAAGCATGCTTTCATCAGATATAACAATATGTAGAAAAACTGTAAAGGACCCCAGACAACGTCAAGTGGCATATGTCTCTTCTACACCGCCCCCTTTTTCATGAGCGGACCTGGCCAGTGCGGTACCCATTTCATCATGTGTGTGCACATATCATCATAGCATGCTCGCCAACATATCATATCATTTCATCGTATCATGTCATCATCATCTCATCGCTTACCCGGTGGTGTTGGGCTATCATATCATGCTCATATCGATGCGATTGACTCATGACAAACCCGATGAGGCTGGGCTACCCTATGGCCCTAGCAAAGACTTTAGGACACACAGATAACAGTCGTTCTGTTTTCAAACACACCAAGTAGCCAAATGCTCATTCACAAATGCAATTCGAGCAGGGCACTACATGGCATGTTTTATCATATGCATCACCCACACACTATATGACACATCAGGAAGGAGGTCAAGGTTACTGAGTAAGTCCTGTAGGATACTTACCTAGAAATGTTGAACATAAAAAGATAACACAAGTGAAGGTCCAAAAGCAATAAACACCAATAATCATATAAACGTCATAAGCTACTGAACTAACAACCAAGCACATAGAACCCAAGTTCTCAAACGTTTCCAAAACCAATCGAGAGTAAAACCATTTCAAAGCATTTCCGATACGATCGGCAACATTTCCAAACGCATTTCCCAAAACCAACTTCGATCATCAAACCAAGACAAAGAATCCCGACATTTGAATTGACATTCTTTAACATGTTTTCCAATCATGAGACTCGATAATTAAAGTTCCGTGAAAATCCCATTTCGAATACTTAATATTAAAATAATATCTCAAAAGATGGCTTCTGAATCATTCTCATTTAAAACACATTCGAAAAGATTCGGATAAAAAACCAACAAGAGAGTCCATAGCATAGGGTGGAGGGGCTCGGCCAAGCCACTAGGGGCATGTCGCGGTTGCGAGAGGGCCAGTCGCGGCCGCGACATACTCCCAGAGTCCCCATCACGAGACGACTTCTTGCTGGCTATGACTTGCGGCCGCGAGAGCCATGATTGCGGCCACAAGACGTCGTCTTCTACCTCTGGATGGGGCATTCATCCTCACCGCGGTGAGATCGAAACAGATCTTGTCCAATTTTGCTCGTTTTTTCTTGTTTGAAATCCATTTTCGTTCAAACTTCTTTAAAAACCTTTCTTACTCAAAATACTACACAACCAACATAAAAATGACTCCAATCAAGATTAGAGGGGGGAGTGGAAGAGGGATTACCTATCCTCTTGGAGGCTTTTTGAAGATCTTGAGGGAGAGAAGTCCTTAAGGGTTAGATCCGATGATTTCTTGCTACGACAGAGCCTAGGAAGATTGGATTCATGTCAAAAGAGCACCTTTATTGAGAAACAACTTTGAAATAGAGAGATTCAAGTGAGGGGAAGGTTACCTTTGCACAAAACTGAAAAACGAGTGAAAAGGGGCTAGAATCCACACCAAACCACGATAGATGTAGTATTTCTTGACCCTAGAAGATAGAGAAAGAAGTTATGAACACACGACAATAAACGGATTCAAAAAAGAGAAGAAACGAAGGAGAAGGACGTATTTTACCGATGTTACAACGTTTTTGGGCTCGGAGTCATGACGGCGAGGAAGAACACCGTGGCCGCGACGAAAAACACCCATTTCTGGGTTCGTCGTCACGGCTGTGACTGGGTCTGTCACGACCGAGAATCTCTATAGATCCGAGCTGTTTGCTCAGTTTTAGCGTTCCGATCTTGATATTGGGGTTTGTTTTGGGAGAATAGAACTTCTTGGGATGGATTTGAGTGGGTTTTGGGTCTAAGAAACACAAACGAGAAGAGAGAGTTGGGAGCTTTTGGATTCAAGAGGAGGAAAATGAGGGTTTTGGTTTTAGGGTTTTCATGGAGTGTGAAGATCCACACTTGGAGGCTAGGTTTTCAGATTTGGGGGCTGAGAAGTGAGTGATGGGAAATGGGAAATCATCATAGGGATTGGTGTTTATATAGTGGGAGCAAAAAGGGGCTCACTAGGTTTTCATTAGCTAGAAGACAAAACACTTTATGAGGAGAGAGAGAGAGAGAGAGAGAGAGAGAGAGAGAGTGGCAAGTGAGGAGAGTGAGAGTGTGAGTGATTCCGCTCTTCCGAACTTAAATCCCGACATTCCATTCCAAGACTCCACATCCCGAAGTCCGACGTTTCGAAAATCCAACCACAGTCCCAATTCATTTCAAACGACTCATAATTTCTTCAAAATCGAAATTCAATAATAAGGCTTAGAATCCCTCAAATTTGAATTTTAAGAGTATGTCAGGATATTTTCCAAGGACTTTCCTAAAATAGAAATCGCTCGAGGATGGGTTTTTCCAAAACATTCCTTTTTTAGAAATTCCCAAAATCCGTACGTTACATTCATCCACCTCTAAAAACAAGTCTCGTCCCCGAGACTAAAGCTTCAAAACCATGCAATTTATTCAATCCAAAAGTTTTGCATTTCCCATAACCTTTTAAAACCTCCCAACCCTGAATCGGCGACCCCAACCAAAACTCGAGAGGTGGATACATCCACCTCTAAGGGCCAATCCCGCATTTCCTTCCTAGGTTCCATAATCATTCAATCATCAACCACAATTCAACAAGGACCATAAGCCAATAGTCTCATCTACTCATATCTAAGCATAAGATCATAAGTCATCTCTCACGTGGCAAGTCTCAATACCAACAGCATAGTCTCAAGATCATCATCACAACCACATAACCATCTAATATAGTCATAAACATACTAACAATCTCAAGTCCCAAAATGGAAAAAAAATCTCAAACATACTATGAGTCATAAGTCATAGTAACATCATGCACTACCAAAAGCATCAACGAACATCACCAAGTATGCTAGCACACAAGCCATGAGAACCGATCTCCAGCATCATCTCAGCACGAAATCTACACTGAAATAGGCAATCATAAGCACACAATCATGGAGACACCCATCCATCCCAAAATAAAGACCACTAAAACTCACCACTAGTGATGCACTGCAATTATCGATGACTCCTGGTGACATTGAGGACAATATGATGGTTCTGTTCGATGGTCCTGTCACTCGTGCAAGGGCCAAGAAGATTCAAATTGCAACTAAAGTCTTTCTTGTCCGTCACCATGGAACTTTAGAGCAAGGGTTCAGGCCACCCTGGATCACTTGGCTCAAGGTTACACCACTAGCACAAGACGTGAGTTTGCGTCCACACATGGAGCTCATGAAGACTCGTCGGCATCCACCATGAACCAACGACACTCGACATGGGCTTGGATCACTCGACACCACCACTAGCCGAGTGGGCCTAGACCTTTGTCGAAATGGATGGGCCGAGTTATCCTTGTGCTTGGGCCAGATTTATTTAATTTAATTATGTTATTATTTTATGCAATTTAGATAAATAAGGTGGAATTAATTATATCTCTTCTAGATATAATCCTTGGCCACCAAGTTATTAAACATTTATCTTTATTAGGAAATATTTATCTTAGGGTTATTTTATTTATCTCTAGATATAATAGATCTATCCAAACCCCTTTCCTTTGCAAGGATGGATTGATTAGATCTCCCATAGCTTTTGTATATATTCATGTTTATGCACTTTGAATTAATCAGATTGAATAGAATTGAGAAACCCCTTTATAGGATTAAAGGGTTCTCGATTATCAATCCCAACCACTATCGTTACTTTCATGTTCTTGTGTTCTACGGCACTTTACAATCATCACCATCTTCAACCTTTACATTCGGTAACCCCAAACACAGCCTAGCCAAGAGTTCAAACGCAACCCAGGAAGAGAACACCGGCATTGGTCCCTGGGTACGACGTCCCCGGCTTCGGCGCTTGGCACTAGGAGCGCCCTTGGCTCTCGCTCGCTAGCCTTCGTCCTCTCGTCCCGCTCGCTGGCATCGACATCGCTCGCCCCGGCGAACACACCCTGCTTCCGAGAACTCTCGCGGCATTCTAGGCGCTTCGCTCTCGCTGTCTCGGTGTCTCGATCTCACGCACGCTCGCTCTCGCTGTCCCGCTCGCGATCGCATCCACTCGCCATCAGCGAGCCCGACACCGTTCTGCGTCCGCACAGCCTGAGGAGCTCTCTCATGTGTGCTCGGACTCGTTCGCACGCGCGCTCCAGATCCTCACAACCTTTCTCTTCTTCGCTTTGTTGTTTGCCTTTTACTGTTACTTTGTTAATTTGAATTAGTTGATTTATTTCCATAGTTATTAGTTGATAGAATTTCTTAAGTTAAGAACTTTTGGTTTTGTTTAGTTTATTAATTAGTTTAGTTAATTGTGTTAATCAGGAGATATCGGAAGAGCATTGCAAGATCGGGCAAATATACGGCGTGTTTCTTGATCTTGAGCCCACAAGCGAAGGATCGGGTATCCCAAACGCATCAAGTGGTATCGGATTTCAGGTTTATGCAAGTTCTTTACTCTCTTGATTTCTTAATTGAGTGATTTATTTTTCGTGCCTATTTTTTCACCATAGCCGCTGCATAAAAGTTAAATCTTTATTATTCACCCATAAAAATTGGCACTTTATTTTTGTTATTCTTTGTTTGGATCTTTAATTTAGAAGATATTGAGTTCTTGACTGCAAGTTTTGATCTTTTATTCCTAGTTGCTACATATCATGCATATGACTATGATTCTTGTATTAAAAGCATTATAGAAACTTGTACCACTAAAGAACCCAAATTTCTCCAGTTTCTAGCCTATTTCCCTAATTTTTGCTTACTTTTAGATCATCGTAGCTTGTTATTTTTATTTTTTTTCTTGCTCTTATTTTTTTCGGTTCCTGCTTCCCTATTACATCAGCTATTTCATAGCCAAGAAAAAAAAAACAGAAAGGCCGAGAGCTTAAAAAAAAACAAAAAAAAAAAGCATACTTTCATATTACATTGTTGAGTTAGCAAGTCCTTCTTGTTATTTCTTTCTTGCTACATGTTAGATGATCTGATCGGTTTTAAGCATTACAAAAGAACCCTACTTTGTGTGATTTTGTGCTGTGCCGACACTAGAGCCTTGGTCACACCCCTCTTTTTCTGAACCGTGT
Source organism: Persicaria tinctoria (assembly GCA_037127255.1). Classification (NCBI taxonomy): domain Eukaryota; kingdom Viridiplantae; phylum Streptophyta; class Magnoliopsida; order Caryophyllales; family Polygonaceae; genus Persicaria; species Persicaria tinctoria. Next base: position 19,623,265 of record JBANSL010000004.1, on the reverse strand, counting down.
TGCAACCGTCAGATAATAGTTGACGGAGTGTGTGCACTTGATTGCCCTTGTGATTGCTATTGTCGATTATTACACATTCATATTATTCGAGCATCACATTGTAGATCTTATTCTATACACATTAAGCCGATTGTTTATAGTTGCTATCCTTGATATCCGACTTATGGCTGATTTAATTTGCAATTTTGATTATTACTTGTTGTCTTCAATATTGCAAAATTCTGTGTCCAGGGGAATTGCTTGAATCACTCTTAGGAATGCTTAAAACCGATCAGATCATCTAACATGTAGGGTTCTTTGATTTCTCACTCTTTGATTTCTAAAACCTGAATCACTCTTAGGAATCACTAGAGCTTGCATTACTTGGCTTCTGGTCTTTGCTTCGGTTACTTGTTGCTCTTCTGATATTGTAGGAACATGGCAACCGAAAGTACCCCCCTACCGACCCTACTTCTATTTCAGATGCTATCTTATAGCGTATTATTCAGGCTACCACTAGAGCTTCAATGGCCAAACACAGAGCACTCCTCGAAGCTGCTGAGGAGCGTTGGAACAAGCGCTTCCACGATCAATTGGCCCAACAAGCTAGCCTGGTTACTACTCGGGCTATCAGTGGTGTTCTGCGACATCTTGAGGAGCTGAAACAACATGAGGCTTCGGGTTCTACACCCCTGGGTGGTATGCCGCCTCCTACAGACACTACACCTCCGACAGATCCTACGCCACCTACAGGTAATACACCACCTACAGGTAACACTTCTTATTCTGTTAAACCTCCCCCTTCTGGTCAATTACATTTTAAACTTAAGTCTACTACTCCTAACCCTTTCAATGGAGAGAATGACAATGATCATCTAGCGGGCTTCAATGGCAACCAAGATCGCCGTGAGCACACACCACCACGACATCAACAGCAAGGGAGGTCAAATCAGCCTCAACAGCAGCCGCTGCACAACTGTTCTAACTGGGATGACAGCCGCAACAACGCTGATCTTTATGAGACGCCGCATTTGGAGGATGCTTACCATGAGGTAAATCCTAACTTTGATGATTTCCCCCTTCCTAATTTTGGTCATCCTAGATTTGATAATGCTCAAGCTATACAAAGACGTGATGTTAAGTTTAAGTTAGAAACCTTTGATGGTAACACTGATCCTGAAGCTTATCTTGTTTGGGAAAATCATACTGACTATATGCTTGAACATTTACGCTAGGAGGAAACGGAGAAGTTGGAAGTTGTTATATTGCATTTAGTAGGTAAAGCTCGCACCTGGTGGTTCCGCACTCGTGAGATGCGCCGTCGTCAGGATAAGCAACCTGTCGAGACCTGGCCACAACTTCGCTATCTCCTAAAGAAGAGACATGTGCCTGAGGAATATACGGAGTCCATGAGGATACAGCTCGCGTCCTGCCGCCAAGGGACTCGCTCTCCTAATGATTACAGAGATGAGCTTGAACGGCTGTCTCATCAGGCTAATGTTTATCTTACTGAATGTGCTTTGTGTAATCAATTTCTTGCTGGTCTTAATATTTCTATTAAAAATCCTTTATATATCCATTCCATTAGAGATATTAAAACTTTGTCTCATAAAGCACAACTTCTGTATGAACAACAGCAGCAGCAGCAATAGCAGCTGCGCCAGAGGGCTAGATTCGACCAGACCTCTCAAGGTCGCAGGTTTGTTCCCTTTAACCCTTCTAGTCAATCTAAACCTTCTACTTCTAACCCTTCCATGCAGCAAAAGGGAGTTTCCAACTCACCTCAATAGGGTTATCAGGTTGAAACTAGGAGAGTTGTTGCACCCTCTACATATCGCAACAAAGATATCCGCTGCTTCACTTGCGGTGGTTCCAGGCATGTCTCTCGCAATTGCCCTCAGAAAAGGAAGGTCCTTCTCAATGATTTGGGAGACCATTACTATGAGGAGGAGACTGTCGAGGACCATGTAATTTCAAGTGGAGTGGAGGAGGACCAGTCGTCTGAGCCTATTGAGGAGATCGACACTTCAGAGTACGCCAACTTGCTTTGCCTTGTCAATCGGCGGGTCCTACACATTTAGGAATCTCCCATGGCTGATCAAAGGGAGAACATCTTCCACACTAGGTGTGTGGTTCGCAAGGCTACCTTAAGTGTCATCATCGATGGTGAGAGTTGCTGCAATCTCATCAATGAAAAGGTAGTGGATTTCCTCCATTTAACTACTACTTCCAGAGCTACTCACTACGGATTAAATGGCATAACTGATGATGGATCTGATATAATGGTCACCAAACAATGTTTAGTTTCCTTTTCTATTGGATCATATCGTGATAAAGTATTATGTGATGTTGCTCGCATGTATTGTAGTCATATCTTGTTAGGCCGTCCTTGGTTATATGATCGTTCTGTTCTTCATGATGGTCGTGCGAATACATATGCTATCACCTTTGATGGAAGGAGAGTTACTCTCCTACCCCTTTCGCCTCAAACTATTCAGAAGGACCAGGTTCGCAGGAAGCAACGGCAGGACGCTCAGAAGGAGGCACAAAGGAAGGAGAAGCTCAAAGGGAACTCGCCAATGCAGGCCGCACCCGCTGCCCAGCCTGCCGCGCCCGCAGCTCCCTCGGCATCACCTTCTTCTCATTCGTCGTCCACTCAGCCCTCCTCCTCTTCACTAAAGGGCTCTGTAGAACGTCGTTCGCTGATCTCTCAACCTCAGAAAGAGACCATCATATGGAATGCTTATCGACCTCATATCCTACTGGTAATGAAAGAGGTATTGCTTAATATTGATTTAAGTCATATTCCTGCACCTATTGCTGCTTTTCTGCATGACTATTTAGATGTGCTTCTAGCTGATCTACCACAAGGCTTGCCTCTTATTAGAGGTATTGAGCCCCAGATTGACTTCGTGCCTGGGGCAGCCTTACCTAATCGTGCCGCTTATAGAGCTAGTCCTGAGGAGACAAAGGAGCTCCAACGCCAAGTCACAGAGTTGATGGATAAGGGCTTTGTACGAGAAAGCATGTCACCCTGTGCCATGCCTGTCATTTTGGTTCCAAAGAAGGATGGCTTCTGGCGCATGTGTGTTAATTTTCGCACAATCAACCAAATAACGGTTAAGTATCACCACCCTATTCCTCGTTTAGATGATATGCTTGATGAACTTCATGGTGCTTGTCTTTTTTCTAAAATTGACCTTAGAAGTGGATATCATCAAATTAGGATGAAACAGGGAGATGAATGGAAAACGGCTTTTAAAACTAAGTATGGCTTATACGAATGGTTAGTAATGCCTTTTGGTTTGACAAATGCACCTTCTACTTTTACGAGGCTTATGAACCATGTGCTTTTTTTTTTTTTTAGAAGACACTTAGGAAAATTTGTCGTTGTCTATTTTGACGATATCTTAATCTATAGCAAGAATATGCATGATCACTTAAGTCCCTTAAAATTGGTTTTTGATTGCCTAAGGAAAGATAAGTTATATGCCAATTTAAAGAAGTGTTCTTTTGAATCCGAGTCTACCATTTTCCTTGGTTTTGTAGTGTCTGCATCTGGATTGAAGGTGGATGAGGAGAAGATTCGTGCTATTCAGGAGTGGGCTCAGCCGCATACACCCACTCATGTCCGCTTATTCTTGGGCCTTGCTGGTTTCTATCGTTGCTTTGTCAAATATTTCAGCCTCATTGTCGCCCCCCCCTACATGAGCTGACAAAGAAAGATGTGACATTTCGCTGGACAGACTCTCACTAGAAGGCTTTCGACTCCCTCAAAGATCGCCTGACTCATGCTCCAGTGCTGCAGTTACCTGATTTTGCTCAACCTTTTGAGCTCGAGTGTGACGCTTCTGGCACTGGCATTGGTGGGGTTCTGCTACAGAACAAGCGTCCCATCGCCTACTTCAGCGAAAAGTTGGGCTCCGCTGAGCTCAACTATTCTACCTACGACAAGGAGCTATTTGCACTGGTTCCCTGCTTGCAGACTTGGCAACATTATCTATGGCCTAAGGAGTTTGTGATTCATTCGGATCATGAAGCTCTAAAGTGCCTCAAAGGACAAGCAGTGCTCAGCAGGCGACTTGCTCGATGGGTGGAGTTTATAGACACCTTTTCCTATGTGATTCACCATAAAAAGGGAAAGGAAAATGTGGTAGTGTTGTAAGGAGGAAATCGAGAATGCAAATATAAAATATAACTAAAGTACAGCAAACCAGATTCTTTCCCTTGCAAATAATTACAAGACCTCCTCCTGATGTAGCAGCGGGAAGTCAGGATCGATCCACGAGGAAGCGTGTCAGCGGATCCTAGGCAGCGGTGGAATCTCACGGTCAGAAGTCGACAACAGTGGTACTCGACCTCGACTAAGGGTTAGTCGACAGGGGTCAGGCACAGTCGAACACAGCAGCAACAACTCGGCACAGGCTACTCGATATCGACGAGGGGCCACTCGATATCGAGTAAAGTCCTTGTCGACTTCGGGTTGGCTTGTCGATTTCCTGCACAAATAACCTACGGTGACTTTGGGTCGAGGATTAGTAGTCGAGATCGACCAGGCTTGGTCGAGATCGACGAGGGCAGAAACTAAAACGAAGTAAAATAAATGCAAATGCTTTGGGATTTTGAACTAAACTGTATGTAAAAGAACTTCCAAGATTGGGGTTTGCAACAACGATAACCAAGCATGCATAAGGCAGGACCAAACAGATTATCATGTAAATCGCATCAAAGGACTAAGCTTTCGTCTTTTCCAACAATTAGACAACTCTTTCAAGAAACCCTAATTGTCTCTACCGATTTTATGTTTACAATCCACGTTGTTAGCATGGATCTCCATTAGATGGGCAATAAACACATAAACAAGTAGGAAAATGCTCAAAACATGATAAAGGTCGGATCTTTACCTCAGGCACGCATGGCTTTCGTCGGGCTCGCCCCAACACTAGAAGTGGGTGGACTACTCACGCCTCATCGCAAACTCAGACATCATCGATTGAAAGGAAACAACTTGCATTAAACTATATTGCAAGACTTTACAATCCCGGCGATCCAACTCTCGTTGAACGCCAAAACCCTAAAACCTTTGAACTCCTAAAACCTTTCATTGGAACTACTTGTCTCTGACTGAAATTGAATTATTAAAACTCAGCCCCATAAGCTTTATTTATAGGCTTCCAATACTTGCTAATCAAGGAAGGACATATCTATCTATATCTAAAATTATATCTAAAAGCTTAAAGATAAATAAAAGCAACAAAGGAATTAAATCTATATTAGGGAATTATATCTAAAAGTCTTCAATGGATAAATCTTCCTCTTCCTTGATGGATCTTGATAGCTCTTGATAGATCCGGATGGAATTTGATCTCGAAAATATCACCATCGGATTCGGGATAAAACCTTAACAAGACGAGGATTACTCGACGTCAGACTCTGGGATTTACTCGATATCGGCTAGGACTCCTCGATATCGAGTAGCACTTTCTCGACGTAGACCAACCTCCTCGACATAGAGTAAATCTCCTCGACGTAGAGTAACATTTGTCTTCATGTCGTGCTCGATCTCGTCCTCTGGAGCAAATGTCGAGTAAGCCTTTGTCGATGTCGACCAATTTGGTCGATTTCGAGTAACGCTGTTGCTTTCAGCATTCTGCTCCGTTCTTAAAACGCACCTTCCCGAGTCCTCGTTCGTCGGATTGACGCATATGACCATGCGTTGGAAAGAACTTTCCGAGAGCTACAACTCTCATGAAGACATCAAAGCTTGGTTCAGAAGGAAGAATGGTGAAAAATGGCGTTTTCTCCAACTGCAACATCCTTAGCTTCTCCATGAGTTTCCTTTAAGCTTCAAAGTGCGTCCGATTTCTGCGAAATATAACCAAAACTTGTGTAGACCTCCATATATTGCAAATAAGTGTAAACTACACAGATTCTGTATTGTTCTAACCCAAATGTATGCAATGTATGCAGAAATCGATATAAAAGTTAGTGTAAAACATGGCAAATTAGGCTCACAACAAACACCCCATACTTAAGCTTGCTTGTCCTCAAGCAATACTTTTAATTGTCATTCAGGGGAAGAATTCAAAACTCTCAACATATTAGATTCATTCTTATATATCTCTGCAGTCAATTACCACCCTTGAAAAGGTACTAGTGTCACAAGTCCATGCATGTGCAATTATACAAAAGCCACATCTACTCACAAAAGGAGGGTTATGCAAAAACAATTGATGTGACAAAGCATTAATAATCAAGAGGACTCTAATTTAAGCTCAATTAAGGAGTAGAATTGGTAAAAGGCTAAAGGTGGGCAATTTTTGGCAATGTGGTGCTAATGATCCGGGGAAATTGAGTATTTCCAAACTGAATTTCCACATTCCTTCTCCAGAAGATTCATCACCTTTCATAATGCTTTTTTCTCAATGGGTGTCATGAATGGCCCCGGATACTTAGTGCTTTGGACTCCTCACAATGTGTCCCATCTCTCCAAACTATTATCTTAGAGAGCAGGGTCAATCTACCTTTATCTCCTGAGGTGATTGGATTTTCTTTCACTCTTTAAATTTTCCATATATTTTAAACAATTTCCTTCCAAACTCCAATAATGATAATAATCACAACACAAAAACCATATAACATTTCCATAATGTAACATCATTCTCAACATAATCCCCAAATAAGGTAAAGAATGGCAAATATTTAGTTCATGTGGAGCAATAAATGAAATAAGGCATATTATGGCTTTTGTGATGCATAAGCATGGGTAAGGCTAGGATATAACATATGAGCATTATATGGAAAATATAAAGTCCTCCATCATTATATCATGCAACATGTCAAACACAACATCAAATTTTACCTCCTTTTATGGTTTTCAAGAAAATATGCACTTCATTGTGACTTCCCTTTACTAGGCAACTTCATGCTATATCTCTAATGAATCAAATTTTGCATCGTCGAGTTCAATATAAAACTTCCATGACATTAACCAAAATTTTCAATGGGGTCATTTTTCAAACTTTGGAAAATATGCATATAAGCACATAAATCAATAATGCATTCCAAAATAGCCATGTAGCAATTCAAAGAAATAATGCACATATATGCACAAAGTAATGTCAAATAAATCAAATATGCATGAAGTAAGCCCCTCCCCCACCCCATACTTAAAATTTACAGTGTCCCCACTGTATAAAATCAAATAAAAACAAGAGTAAAATGAAGGAACTCACAGGATAAAACATCGAGGAAGGTGGATCAGTGCATGTTGAGTAAAATAAGCTCGCCGATATCGAGTAAAGGTTACTCGATCTCAGGTAGCTTTTCTGCGTCTAGTGGATTCTGAAGTCGATGAGCTTCTGGCGGGTTGTCGATATCGAGTTGGCCTACTCGATATCGAGTAGTGTCTGGGCTGCTCCTCCTTGTCGTCGTCAACTTGGCCTTCGTCGATTCTGACTGTTTTCAGGGACTCCATTATTCCACTTTTCACGATCCTTATATGCTTGCCGACCTAAAAGTGTTAGATTGCACAAGAAACAAGACTATCCACATGAAATAATCTAAAAGACATAAAACCAAAACCAAAAAAACTAAAAGTTCAAAAAGTCCCAAAAATTCATAAAGTTCTATATACATGCTCTAGATTTTAGAGTCGCTAGGCCGACTTTTCTGTTTGTGCTCAAGGACCATTATTGTGGGGCCCGCTCATGTTTGGCCCTTCTCCTGGATCATCTAGGTCCTGATGGTAGTATGCCAGCTCAGCCGACAGGTGTTTGCTTGCATCATCTCCTTTCTCTTTCTTCTTCTTCCTTTCAGCCCTTAGTTTTCGCAGATTCTCTTGCCACGGTGCCTTATCTCCCCTTAAATCATTGTTAATTTTCTTTATGGACTGAGGGGGAGTAGAATTCATACCTGAACTTACCTTTTCGGACCCAAAACAGAAATCTTTGGGCTTGGGGCTAGTCGAGATCGAGTACAGCTGGTCCACTTCGAGTACAGGGACCCCATACTTAGGCTCTGGGCAAGCTTCTGGCTCAACAGTGGTTGTCGAGATCGACAAAGTCTTGTCGAGATCGAGTAGGGCCCTTGTCGAGATCGAGTAGGGCTTGTCGACCTCGAGTACAGTTCTGGTGCTTTCCTCCGCTGTTTGCTTGGTCTCGTGGTTGCTGATGCTTTTCACCTCCAGCCAGGAAATTTCCTCTTTTGCAGGACCAAAAGAGAAATCCAATACCTGATCGCCTATGGTGAAGGTGAGCGAGAGATTCTTAACACTTATTCTAGCATCTGCAGTTGCTAAGAATGGTCTACCAAGAATAATAGGGCTAGTAGGATCTTCAACACAATCAATAATAAGGAAATCTGTTGGAACAAAGAATTTACCAACCTAGACAGGGACGTTCTCGACTATACCTGAAGGGATGACCACTGTATTGTTCGCCATGTATAATTTGGCATCCACAGGTTCTATGCATCCTATTTGGTTCTGTTTGCCCAGGGAGCTGTCCGGATGGTCGTGGGATCTGTGCAGCGATTTGACCCATCTGTGTCTCTATTCCCCTTTTCCAGATGTCCAGTTCTCCAAATTTTGTAGTGATGTTCTAGAACTGGTTGTTGATGGTGCCCTGATTCCGACGCATCTCCTCAAGGATCAGCTGCAGATCATCCTTCTTTTGATCCCTTTCTGGATGTCCTGGAGCTCTGTAGGGTGGGGGATTCCTAGGAGGATCTTGGTTCCACTGTGGTTGATAGAACCTTTGATCTCCCATGTATCGATTTGGACCCCCTGCGTAAGCTGCCTCCTCATGTGTCTCTACCATTCTGACTTGCTCTGTGTGTGGGCACTCAGTAGTGGTGTGCCTCTGTGATCCGCATTCGATGCAAGGTTGATTGACAGATAGGTATTTGACTTGCTTGAGGAGCTTGCGATTCTGGTCTCTGTAGAACTGCTCCCTAACATCTGGGTCAATCTCCTTTGTTGGCTCATAGAGTGGCATAGATGGGGCTGGTCTGGCATAGGAGTTCTCCTCATAGTTTGTAGGAGCCCCATATTTGTTGTCGTAGTTAGTGAGCTTTTCTAGCACACCCCATGCGTCGCTTGGTGACATCGTCAGATACTCGTAGCGAGTATAGTGGTTGATTCCGTCCTTAGTGACTTGATCAAGAGAGTTGAAGAAGATCTCCTGAATGACGTAGGGTGGCTGTCCATGAGTAGGGCAAGATCGCAGCAGCTCTTTGTAGCGTTCTCATGCCCTTGCCAGCGGTTCCCCTTGTTTTTGTTTGAAAGCTGTGATCTTTTAGCGGAGGAATGCTGTCTTGGCAGGAGGGAAGAATTTGTTGAGAAATTCCTGCTCTACTTGTGCCCATGTTGTAAGGGATCTTGGTTTCAGTCCTTCTAGCCACTTCAGTGCAGGTCCAGCGAGAGACCAATGGAAAGCCTTCATCTTGACATATTCCAGAGTTGTACCTTCAGTAAGAGCACGACACATGTCATGAAAATTGGTAATATGTTCAAGAGGGCACTCATTAAATCTTCCATGAAAAGCAATGTTTTTAAGCTCTGTAAGAAATTGAGTGCGAATTTCAAAAGAGTTTTCAGGGATTAGAATCGCCGATTCAGGCACGACGAGAGTTGGATGCATATAATCCTCAGCAGTGGTTGGATATTGGGCAAGCTCAGCTTCTGCTTGCCTTGCGCGCTCAGCTTCTTGTTCCCTCGCTGCCCTTTCATTGGCGATAGTGGTATCCTTTGCGGCTAGGTCCCTTGTGAGCCTTGCGATTAGCTGTTCTTGTGTTTTTGCGGCCGCCATGGCTCTTTGTAGTTTAGCTCTAATGTGTAGAAGGCGTTCTGGTTCGTCTAAGCCGTCAAACTCAGGTGGTTGACCAGAACGGCGCATACACTTGAAAAGTAACTCAAAGTAGACGTGAGATTTAACTACCTAAGGCGCGAATGATAGCTTCCCCGGCAACGGCGCCAATTTGTTGTAAGGAGGAAATCGAGAATGCAAATATAAAATATAACTAAAGTACAACAAACCAGATTTCGTCCCTTGCAAATAATTACAAGACCTCCTCCTGATGTAGTAGCGGGAAGTCAGGATCGATCCACGAGAAAGCGTGTCAGCGGATCCTAGGCAGCAGTGGAATCTCACGGTTAGAAGTCGACAATAGTGTTACTGGACCTCGACTAAGGGTTAGTCGACAAGGGTCAGGCACAGTCGAACACAACAGCAACAACTCGGCATAGGCTACTGGATATCGACGAGGGGCTACTCGATATCGAGTACAGTCCTTGTCGACTTCGGGTTGGCTTGTCGATTTCCTGCACAAATAAGCTACGACGACTCTGAGTCGAGGATTAGTAGTCGAGATCGACCAGGCTTGGTCGAGATCGACGAGGGCAGAAACTAAAACGAAGTAAAATAAATGCAAATGCTTTGGGATTTCGAACTAAACTGTATGTAAAAGAACTTCCAAGTTGGGGTTTGCAACAACGATAACCAAGCATGCATAAGGCAGGACCAAACAGATTATCATGTAAATCGCATCAAAGGACTAAGCTTTCGCCTTTTCCAACAATTAGACAACTCTTTCAAGAAACCCTAATTGTCTCTACCGATTTTATGTTTACAATCCAAGTTGTTAGCATGGATCTCCATTAGATGGGAAATAAACACATAAACATGTAGGAAAATGCTCAAAACATGATAAAGGTCGGATCTTTACCTCAGGCACGCATGGCTTTCGTCGGGCTCGCCCCAACCCTAGAAGTGGGTGGACTACTCACGCCTCATCGCAAACTCAGACATCATCGATTGAAAGGAAACAACTTGCATTAAACTATATTCCAAGACTTTACAATCCCGGCGATCCAACTCTCGTTGAACGCCTAAACCCTAAAACCTTCGAACTACTAAAACGTTTCCTTGGAACTACTTGTCTCTGACTGAAATTGAATGATTAAAACTCAGCCCCATGGGCTTTATTTATAGGCTTCCAATCCTTGCTAATCAAGGAAGGAAAAATATCTATCTATATCTAAAATTATATCTAAAAGCTTAAAGAAAAATAAAAGCAACAAAGGAATTAAATCTATATTAGAGAATTATATCTAAAAGTCTTCAATGGATAAATCTTCCTCTTCCTTGATGGATCTTGATAGCTCTTGATAGATCCGGATGGAATTTGATCTCGAAAATATCACCATCGGATTCGGGATAGAACCTTAACAGGATTCGGATTACTCGACGTCGGCCTCTGGGATTTACTCGATATCGACTAGGACTCCTCGATATCGAGTAGCACTTTCTCGACGTAGACCAACCTCCTCGACATAGAGTAAATCTCCTCAAAGTAGAGTAACATTTGTATTCATCTCGTCCTCGATCTCGTCCTCTGGAGCAAATGTCGAGTAAGCCTTTGTCGATGTCGACCAATTTGGTCGATTTCGAGTAACGTTGTTGCTTTCAGCATTCTGCTCTGTTCTTAAAACGCACTTTCCCGAGTCCTCGTTCGTCGGATTGACACATATGACCATGCGTTGGAAAGCTCTTTCCGAGGGATACAACTCTCATGAAGACATAAAAGCTTGATTCAGAATGAAGAATGGTGAAAAATGGCGTTTTCGCCAGCTGCAACATCCTTAGCTTCTCCATGAGTTTCCTTTAAGCTTCAAAGTGCGTCCGATTTCTGCGAAATATAACCAAAACTTGTGTAGACCTCCATATATTGCAAATAAGTGTAAACTACACAGATTCTGTATTGTTCTAACCCAAATGTATGCAATGTATGCAGAAATCGATATAAAAGTTAGTGTAAAACATGGCAAATTAGGTAGCTGACGCCCTATCACGCAGGTATGTCCTCCTTAACCAAATGGATGCACATGTGTTGGGTTTTGCTTTAATAAAGGAACTATATGCTTCTGATAGTTTATTTAAAACTATATATGCTCAATGTGTGTCTAGAGGTGAAGTTGATTCATTTTTTTCTTGATAATGGTTATTTGTTTAAGATGGGCAAGCTTTGTATCCCATCTTCTTCTATTCTCCGATTGTTAACTCAAGAAATTCATGAATCTAGAGGACATGGAGGTTTCGAAAAAACCTTAGCAGGACTTAAGGAACATTACTTTTGGCCTAAAATGTCTAATTATGTGCTGAGATTTGTCAAAAGTTGTGTTACATGTGCTAAGGCCAAATCTAAATCTAATGCTAATGGTCTATATCAACCGTTGCCGATTGCTAATGCACCCTGGGAAGATGTTTCTATGGATTTTATTGTAGGATTGCCTAGAACTTCTAAGGGTCATGATTCTATCTTTGTTGTTGTAGACAGATTTTCCAAAATGGCTCATTTTATTCCATGTCACAAAACTGATGATGCTATTCATGTTGCTAATTTGTTCTTCAAAGATGTTGTTCGCTTACATGGATTGCCATTATCTATAGTTTCTCTGACCGTGATCCTAAATTCTTAAGCTCTTTTTGGAAAACTCTATGGTCTAAATTGGGTACAAAATTGCTATTTTCTACTTCTTGTCACCCACAAATTGATGGCCAAACTGAGGTCACAAATATAACTCTTGGGGCTCTCCTTAGAGTCATGCTGCGAACTAACCTCCGGAGGTGGGAAGACTGCCTACCATTTGTAGAATTTGCATATAACAAGTCTAGGCACTCTGCAACAAAGCTAACCCCCTTCGAAGTAGTATATGGCCGAAATCCTATCACTCCTGTGGACATGATGCCTCGGCCATATAAGGAGAAGGAGAGCATGGATGCAGCTAAGCAAGTGGACTTCATCAAGCGCTTGCATTAGCATACCAAGGCGCAGCTGGAGAGAAAGACTGCACAATACAAGGCCGCGAAGGACAAGCATCGCAAGGATGTGCAGTTCAACGTTGGTAATCTGGTATGGCTGCATCTCAGGAAGGAAAGGTTTCTGCAACAACGGAAATCTAAGCTGGACCCCAGGGGAGATGGACCATTCAGGGTGGTTCAGAAGATGGGTCCTAATGCATACAAGCTGGATCTCCATGTCGATAAGTATAACGTCCATTCTACATTCAACATCGTCGATCTATCCTTGTTCATGCCTGACGATGACTCTGACGACGATTTGAGGAAAAATCGAAGTCAAGTGGAGGAGAATGATGTAGTGCAGTTATCGATGACTCCTGGTGACATTGAGGACAATATGAAGGTTCCGTTCGATGGTCCTGTCACTCGTGCAAGGGCCAAGAAGATTAAAATTGCAACTAAAGCCTTTCTTGTCCGTCACCATGGAACTTTAGAGCAAGGGTTCAGGCCACCCTAGATCACTTGGCTCAAGGTTACACCACCAGCACAAGACGTGAGCTTGCGTCCACACACGGAGCTTATGAAGACTCGTCGGCATACACCATGAACCAACCACACTCGACATGGGCTTGGATCACTCGACACCAGCACTAGCCGAGTGGGCCTAGGCCTTTTTCGAAATGGATGGGCTGAGTTAGCCTTGTGCTTGGGCCAGATTTATTTAATTTAATTATGTTATTATTTTATGCAATTTAGATAAATAAGGTGGAATTAAATATATCTCTTCTAGATATAATCCTTGGCCACCAAGTTATTAAACATTTATCTTTATTAGGAAATATTTATCTTAGGGTTATTTTATTTATCTCTAGATATAATAGATCTATCCAAACCCCTTTCCTTTGCAAGGAAGGATTGGTTAGATCTCCCATAGCTTTTCTATATATTCATGTTTATACACTTTGAATTAATCAGATTGAATAGAATTGAGAAACCCCTTTATAGGATTAAAGGGTTCTCGATTATCAATCCCAACCACTATCGTTACTTTCATGTTCTTGTGTTCTACGTCACTTCACAATCATCACCATCTTCAACCTTTACATTCGGTAACCCCAAACACAGCCTAGCCAAGAGTTCAAACGCAACCCAGGAAGAGAACACCGGCGTTGGTCCCTGGGTACAACGTCCCCGGCTTCGGCGCTTGGCGCCAAGAGCGCCCTTGGCTCTCGCTCGCTAGCCTTCGTCCTCTCGTCCCGCTCGCTGGCATCGACATCGCTCGCCCCGGCGAACACACCCTGCTTCCGAGAACTCTCGCGGCATTCCAGGCGCTTTGCTCTCGCTGTCTCGATCTCACGCACGCTCGCTCTCGCTGTCCCGCTCGCGATCACATCCACTCGCCATCAGCGAGCCCGGCACAGTTCCATGTCCGCACACCCTGAGGAGCTCTCTCCTGTGTGCTCGGACTCATTCAGCACGCGCGCGCCAGATCCTCACAACCTTTCTCTTCTTCGCTTTCTTGTTTGCCTTTTACTGTTACTTTGTTAATTTGAATTAGTTGATTTATTTGCATAGTTATTAGTTGCTAGAATTTCTTAATTTAAGAACTTTTGGTTTTGTTTAGTTTATTAATTAGTTTAGTTAATTGTGTTAATCAGGAGATATCAGAAGAGCATTGCAAGATCGGGCAAATATACGACGTGGTTCTTGATCTTGAGCCCATAGGCGAAGGATCGGGTATCCCAAACGCATCAACTAGGCTCACGAGGTCAAGTATAGGTCGACACTCGACTCAATATAAGAGGCTAAAAGCTCAGCTACGACGCTCCCATAACTCTCTCTCAGACTATCCTTCGCCTCCCAGGTCACCTCATCGGGGCTCCTCCTATACCACTATATCAGAAGAAGAGGTACCTCCTTGGTCCTTAAGTTCTTGACTCGACGATCAAGCACTCGGACTGGGCTCTCTACATAGGTGTGGTTAGGCTCAATCTGGAGGTCGGAATAATCTAGGACATGACTCGGGTCAGGGATATAACGCCGCAATTGGGACACATAAAACATATCGTTCACACTGGCTAACGATGGTGGTAAGGCTAAATGGTATGCGACCTCACCGACCCTATCGAGAATCTCAAAAGGCCCCACAAATCTAGGGCTCAGCTTGCCCTTAATGCCGAAACGATGAACTCCTCTGGTCGGCGACACCCTAACCCAAACGTGTGATCCCACCTCAAACTCAAGCTCCGTCCGACGGTGATATGGGTACTTCCTCTATCTATCCTGGGAGACCCTCATGTGCTCTCGGATGTGCCCAATCAGATCAACTGTCTCTCTGACCACCTCAGGTAGCGAAACTATAGTGTTGGTCGGCTCGTCCCAACATACGGGCGGCTTACATTGCCTCCCATAAAATGCCTCATATGGAGCCATCTAAATCGACGAGTGGTAGCTGTTGTTGTAGGAGAACTCCACCTATGGTAGATATCTAACCCAACGGTCGCCCCACTCTTGCACACAAGATCGCAAAAGGTCCTTTAGTGTTTGAATAGTTCGCTCACTCTGACCGTCTGTCTGTGGGTGATAAGTTGTACTGAAATGAAGTCGACTCCCCAATGCATCATGGACTTGTCCCCAAAACCTCGACGTGAATCGGCCATCTCTATTAGAAGTTATCCACTCCGAAACTCCGTGGAGCCTCACAATGTGTCTAATGAACTCATCTGCTAACTTCGAGACCGGCCAAGTCTCCTGAATGGCTATGAAGTGAGCCGACTTAGTCAGCCTGTCGACCACAACCCAGATAGCATCGAATCCTTAGACCTCCCTCCTCATTCTAGTGACGAAGTCCATGGAGATGTATGTCCCCTTCCACTCGGGAGCTGGAAGCGATCAAACTAGCCCACATGGTCTTTGATGCTTGATCCTGACCTACTGACAGACCTGACATCCGATGACGAAATCTGTAATGTCTGCTTGCATCCTTTGCCACCAATAGGATCTCCTCAAATCCCAGTACATCTTATTCATCCCTAGGTGTACAGAGTAAGAGCTGGTGTGAGCCTCCTGCATAATCATCTGCCTCAAATCTGCATTAGATGGAACTACGATCCTCCTCTAGAAGGTCAACAACCTGTCCGATCTCTCTGCAAGCTATCCAGCTCGCCGTTGAGCCATCCACTCCGTCAAGGCTACTACCTCGGAACACTCAGCCTGCTCTCTACGAATCTCCTTTCTTAGCTCTGACTGAATCTCTAAAAAGCACAACTGGTCGCGCTCCCTCTGAAGTCACACCTCTATGCCACACGAAATCAGCTCTACCTGCAGACTCTGATGTACTGTCAACCGAGCCACGGTCACCTCCTGATGATTCTTCCAATTGAGTGCGTCTGCCACTACGTTGGCCTTCCCTAGATGATAAACGATTTCCAAATCGTAATCCTTCATGAGTTTCAACGAACGTCTCTTCCTCATATTGAGCTCCTTCTGAGTGAAATAGTACTTCAGGCTCTTATGATCTGTCATCACCTTGCATGAGGTGCCAAATAGGTAATGCCTCCAGATCTTCAAAACATGAACAACTACAGCCAGCTCTAAATGGTGAGTCGGGTAGGTCTCCAATCCGGACTTCAGCTGGCGTGAAGCATAAGCAATAACTCTGTCCCTCTGATACAAAACACAACCCAATCCAGCTCGCGACGCATCGATGTAGATCACGAAGTCCTCGGTCCCATCGGGAAAAGCCAATACTGATGCGGTCGTCAGCTTCTCCTTAAGAAGCTCAAAACTAGCCTGACACTCCTCGCTCCAAATAAAATGGACGTCCTTCTGAGTCAGCTAGGTCATCGGTCGGGCGATCCTCGAGAAATCTCGGACAAAGCAACGGTAATAGCTAGCCAACCCCAAGAAGGAGCGAATGTCTTGCACGTTCTTAGGTACCTCCCAAGCAACGACAACATCAATCTTCTCCGGATCTACGACGACTCCAGCAGCAGAAATCACATGACCCAAGAAGGTCACCTCAGAGATCCAGAACTCACACTTGCTATATTTTCCGTACAACCGTTGCCTCCTCAACGTCTCCAGAACAATCCTCAGATGCTACTCATGCTCCTCTCGGATCTGCGAATAATCTAGAATGTCATCAATGAAGACGACCACGAACCGTTCCAGATAGTCTATGAACACCCTATTCATAAGCTCCATGAAAGTTGGTCAGCCCAAACGGCATGACCACAAATTCATAGTGCCCATACCGCGTCCTAAAAGCGGTCTTCGGAACATCCTCTACACGAACCCGAAACTGATGATACTCGAACCTCATATCAATCTTCGAAAACACCGCGGCACCCTGGAGCTGGTCCATTAGGTCGTCAATCCTCAGAAGCGGGTAGCGGATCTTCATCGTCGTTCGGTTCAGCTCGCGATAATCGATGCACAGTCTTAACGAAACGTCCTTCTTCTTCACGAATAACACTTGTGCTCCCCATGGAGATGTACTCGAACGGATATACCCCTTCTTAGCCAGCTCCTCTAGCTGAGCGTTCAGCTATGCCATCTCGGTTGGCCCCATCCGGTAGGGTACTCGAAAAATGGGCCTGTTGTAGAGTATGGTAGAGCTCTCGGTAAGCCTAATCTAAATCCACCATGGAAAAATCTGCGGTGTCTCACATTATTCCTAGTATCCGCTGCCCTCAACCTCTTCGCCTAGGGGGCGAGAGGGAGCATACACAGTAGTAGTCAAGATCATTTGTTGCTCGTACATTTGAACAACCTCCAAAAAGCGATCAAAGGAAACAACTTCTAAACTCAATCAGTGTAGGAGAATCTCTGGGGGTAGTCTCATAGATAGCTAGCGGATACAGCTCTCGTCGGTGGGGCAGAGGTGAGCATAGTAGATCATCTTCCTCTTGAACTGATAGATGGTCTTTGAAACTGAAACAGATGGGCTGTAAACAGCGCGCATGAAGGTGACCTCTCTAGCCGTCTGCATCCCCGGTCGGCAATCCTCTCTCAGCATCAGTGCGCAGAACTCCTTGTAGCTCCACATCGCCCGATCCTTCTTATAGACGGACCAACAATCGAAGGCATCGTTCCGCAGGGGTTCTGCTGCCAACCTCTAACGCTCGGAAGCAGGAGCATCGATGAAATCAATTATGCTGTCGATCTGCCTTAGCCATGCCTCGATATCTGCTCTAGCCTCGCCCAAGAAGTGTGGTGGGTCACAATGTCCTAGAGCTCGAACCCAGTCGATGTGTGGCTTAGGGTGTGTGGCGAAAGGAGCGGGTGCCTCTGGCTATACAACGACAATCTGAATCGCCGGGGCCTTAGGTTGCCCAGTGAGGATTTGAACCACTAGGGCCTTTGGCTGTCCAACCGGGACCTTTGGGAGGCCCCCTACCAACCCTTGTAATAACTCGACTAGCGCTACTCTGTCTATCTGTGGCAAAACGTCCCTTGGCTAAGGAGTCGGAATCTCCGCGCCTCCGGGGCCATCTACTGCATCTGCCTCAACTCGACGAGGTTGTCCTCATCCCCATCCCCTCTGTGCTAGGCCCCCACGCCCGACAGGTCCGCGTCGAGTGTCAACCATACTGCTGCATATTCAAGGGTTAGTTAACACTCAACATCGAAGCATTCAGAGACGATTATAATGATCTTCTTCGGGGAAGATTGCCCTCAGGCCCAATTGGTTTATAAATAAGCACATCAAGCTACCTAGGGCTGGGCTTCCGGCCTGGACAAGATCGGACCGGACCGAGAAATATGGTCCTGAGTTTTCCGCTCTGCGGACCGGAAAGACCGTTTGGGCCAGTTATGCCTACAATTTTTTTTTGAGACACAACACTACAACCAGTGTTCTAAACATCGCACCTAGGTGGCGCCTAGACCTCGACTGGGCCCGCCTAGACCCCGCCTGAGACCGCCTAGCCGCCGCCTAGTCACGAATAGTTTTGGATTTTAGAAGGTTTAGAGTTGTTAGTCAGACGTGTACTTTTTCATTTATTTACTTTAGTGTTAGTTAAGCACCACAAATTTGGGTTTATGAGTTATATTAATTATGGATTATTATTGAGAAGTGTTATTCATCAAAATATAAGGAAATAATCAAGTTTTTTCTAAGTCCGCTTAGGCACCTTATACACACCCGCCTAACCGCCTAGGCGCTAGGCAGCGGGTCGCCGCCTAGCGCCTTTTAGAACATTGACTACAGCAGCCCCAAACAATACAACAACCCCAAACAAATGTTCTTCGAGTTCCCTAATCGTTGTTGCACTTCTTCGAGTTCCTTAATCATCGTTGGATGATTTTTCTAAATTTAATCAATTCCACAAAATAGAGCTCAAATTATGGGCTGAATATTACAACTTCCTACTTATCATCTTGAACATTAACAAACTAAGGCATGCAGAGCTCAAATTCAAGAAGAGCACATACAAATATTCTTTAATGTCCAAATTAGCTACCTAATGCTGCTCTTGGAGGATCGACTGACCGGAGGGGCAAATACCTCACGATCTCTACCTAGCTTGCCACTCCAACCACCTCGGTGCAATTCCTTGGAGTCTTCCATGCCCCTCTGAAAAGAACAAGCTAGTGTTTTGCCTATCCATTCCCAACTACATCCAATAGGGATGGTCTAACACCTTTCTTCCCACTCGATTCCCCTTTTTAGTTGGTTTACATTTTGTATAATAAGCCAAGTTCATGCTTAGTCCAATTGGGTTAGACATATTAAGTTCATTTTGCCCTCTTAAATCCTTTCAAAGTCCATGAAATTCGTGGGCGGTTTTCAAAACGTACACTCAACCCTTGCGTACCCGAATTGCAAAACTTTGCTTTGATACCAAATTTATAACGACCCAGATATAAATACCCCGGTTACGTTTCGAAGGTCAGATACCTTCGTTAGGGTCTTGCAATCCAAGTACGGGTCGAGGTTTCAAATCTCTTTAAGCATTAGTATGAAAGTGGGGATTTCGAACTCTAAAACAATCGTAGGGCCGTTGGGTACCCTTAACCTGTCCTAATTACTAAGTCGTAGAAATTCATTTAAGAAAAGCGGAACGGAAGACCGAAATAAAGTACAACTTGTCACGGCAGAGCCGGTTTAAAACCAAAACCACAAGTATAATTGATTTCCACTTAGCCAAGTTAGGGGGTTAGACCGGTTCTTCGATTTCGCCCAAGGAGATTCCCCGTCCTAGAAGCATGGAGCAAACAAGGAGCAACTACCTGACACTATTCACGAAGTCAGACACAGAGACGTCTGCGGGCCCTAAAGACCGCGCTGAGGCCATATAACATGCATATACCTAGAATAAAAGATGGTCTAATATAGTGCGAAATTTAAACACACAAGCATGCTTTCATCAGATATAACAATATGCAGGAAAACCTGTAAAGGACCCCAGACAATGCCAAGTGGCATATTCCTCTCTTACTCTGCCCCCTTTTTCATGAGCAGACCTAGCCAGTACGGTACCCATTTCATCATGTGTGTGCACATATCATTATAGCATGCTAATCAACATATCATATCACCTCATCTCATCATATCATATATGTCATCATCATCTCATCGCTTTCCCGGTGGTGTTGGGCTATCATATCATGCTCATATCGACGTGACTGACTCAGGGAAAACAAGTTAAGGGTGAGCTACCATATTACCCTAGCAAAGACTCTAGGACACAAAAATAATGATTGTTCTGTTTTCAAACACACCAAGTAGCCAAATGCTCATTCACAAATGCAATTTGAGCAGGGCACTACATGGCATGATTTATCATATCCATCACCTACACACTATATGACACATCAGGCAGGAGGTCCAGGTTGCTAAGTGAGTCCCGCAGGATACTTACCTGGAAATGTTGAACAACAAAAGATAACGCAAGCGAAGGTCAAAAAGCAATAAACACCTATAATCATAAAAACGACATAAGCTACTGAACTAACAACCAAGCACACAGAACCCAAGTTCTCAAACGCTAGCTTCCAAAACCAATCGAGAGTAAAACCATTTCAAAGCCTTTCCGATATGATAAACATCAACAAGACCATTAGGCAAATCTCATCAACAATATTTCCAAACTCATTTACCAAAATCAACTTCGATCATCAAACAAAGACAAAGAATCCCGACATTTGAAATGACATTCTTTAACATGTTTTGCAAGTGCAAGACTCAATAATTAAAGTTCCGTCAAAATCCCATTTCGAATATTTAATATTAAAATAATATCTCAAAAGCTCGCTTCTGAATCATTCTCATTTAAAACACATTCGAATATATTCGGATAAGAAACCAACATGAGAGTGCAAAGAATAGGGTAGAGGGGCTCCGACAAGCCACTTGGGGCATGTCGTGGTCGTGAGAGGGCCGGTCGCGGCCCCGACATACTCCCAGAGTCCCCACTGCAAGAGGACTTCTCGCTGGCTTTGACTCGCGGACGCGAGAGCCGTGGTCGCGGTCGTGAGAGGTCGTCTTCTACCTCTGGACGGGGCATTCATCCTCATCGTGGAGGCCATGGTTTTGCCGCGGAGAGATCGAAACAGATCTTGTCCAATTTTTCTCATTTTTGCTTGTTTCAAATCCGTTTTCGTTCAAACTTATTTTAAAACCATTCTTACTCAAAATACTACATAACCAACATAAAAGAGAATCCAATCAAGACTAGAAGGGAGAGAGGAGGAGGGATTACCTAGCCTCTTGGAGGCCCTTTGAAGATCTTATGGGAGAGAGGTTCTTAAGGCTTAAATCTGATGATTTCTTGCTACGTCAAAGCCTAGGAAGGTTGAATTCATGTTAAAATAGAACCTTTATTGAGAAACCACCTTTAGGAAGCTACTGGAATATGCATGTTTTTATTGAATCCTACTTGCTATTTTTTTTGAAGTTACTGGATGATGTAGGGTTCAATTGAACCAAAGGTCAGTAATTTTCTTTATCTTCTTTGTCCTGCAATTGGAAATTTGCTTTATTTGCTGTCATTATTAGTTAATTTCATTAGATATTTATTTGTTGTGATTGTTTGAAATGATGTCATTATTTGACATCAGTTAGAAATGAAAAAGACCATAACGCAGTTTCATTAGTTAATTTTTAACATGGAAAGGGGATAGTTCTTATTTCTTTGTTCGATGGAAATAGCATAGAAAAGGTGGAATTGAAGAAATGGGGTTTTCCCGTTTTTGTTCTGTAAATTCTTTGATAATATTAATTAAAAATCAATTTGATGTTAGGAAATTAATTTCGGTGTCAGCGGCATCGGCATCGGCATCAGCATGTCATCGTGCCCAACGTTGGCGTCAACAACATCCATGTCAACAACGCCAATATTAATGGTGTCAGCAACATCAACGTTAGAAATCTCAACATTATTGATGACGTCAACAACATCAACATCAGCAATGTCAGTGTTCTCGGCTTCGGCTCAGCAGCATCGACGTCCCAGGTGTTGGTGTCAGCAACGTTGGCGTCCTCGGCGTATGCGTCCCTGATATTGGCATCAGTAACGTCGGCGTCCCTGACGTTAGTGTCAGTAACGTTTTTGGTCTTGGCAAAACAGATAAAACTATTGATGTGAGGAATTTTTTTTTTAAAGTTGCTGACGCAAAAAACGAAAAGTGTTGATGCAAATAAATTGCTGACGCGAGGGGTGGTACAGTGGGGGGTGTTAGGAGGAAAATTAAGTATGAAATATAAATTCCAAATTCGACTCCTTGATCTCCGAAAATTAATTACAAGACTTCCTCTCGTTGTAGTAAAAGGTAGTCAGGATCGATCCACGAGGAAGCGTTGCACGCCTGCCTTTTCAGTCCCAGAACTCAGCAAATTCGACCAAAAGAGCACTCGATATCGACCCTAAGAGCTCGATATCTATCACACTGTCGACAGAAACTGCAAAACATAGAAACAAGCTGAAACGAACAGAAAACTAAAACCGGTCGATATCGACCTATGTCACTCAATATCGACCTATAAATTTCGACCAACAATGCTCAATTTCGACCAATCACAGAAACCAAAATTCTAAGCTTTTCGTAGGACAGAACACGAAATTCGATGAAATAAATCAATAAACTAAATACTTCCAAGATAAGGGTTTCAACACCACAACGATAACCATGTAAAATAACACATAAAGGCATAAAAGATCATGCTTTTCATCAAATAACCTTCGTTATTAACAAATAGGAATATAGAGGCTTTCGCATAAATCCTAATTGTTACTAACACAAACAAGGATCACCTTCACCTTTCGCATAAGAATCATGCTAATAGGGATATAAGACGAATTGCATCCAAAGATTGTACATTTACCGCATCACCTCACATGACTACCGTCGGGCTCACCCCAACCCTAGAAGTTGGGTGACTACTCGCTCTTCATCATCAAGAAAGACATCAATAACAAAAAGAAACTAAATTGCATTGAATAAACTAAAAGAAAGCATACAACCGATCGAAGCCAAATCGTCTCTCAACTCTCCACCTTCTCTCGCCACAAGTTCTCTTTCTCTTTCTCTCTCTATAACTTGAATCATAACTAAGATTGAATGAATAAAACTCAGCCTCTAAGGCTTTATTTATAGGCTTCATTCACTAGCTAATCTAGGAAATAAATATCTATATATATCTAAATTTATCTAGAAAAAAATTTGCAAAATAAGGACTTTATTTGGACATGCAAATTTGCAAAAATGGTCACGATTTTCGACAATTTATCAAGATGTCCACTATATATTCTTATTTACGCATTGTACGGACAATTTTCCATTTTCCCGAAAATCCGACCTCTCTCTTCTTCGGAACGCTCTCTTTGCTCGATTCATTTTTCGTCGGTTCTTCGTCTGTGTTTTCTCGCTTGGTTCGTCCTGCTTCCTTCAATATTTGCTAAAGTAGTGAGTTTTTGGACGATTGTTCTTCATTGCTTTCCTAAAGTTGGGAGTTTTCATCGGTTGCTTCAATGTCGTCATCCAGCAGTTCAGGTATCAATTTCGCTTCTTTTTGCGAACTTTATCGTGCTAGGGTTTTGGATTAAGTTTGTTTATGTTTATTTTATTGTTTTTTTATTATAATTTTGACAATGTATGGTTAAATTCATGCTTGATATGCATACCTATGTGCGTTTTTTAGTACTTTTCGTAGTTTATGCAAGTTGCATTTGTAATTGCGTTGATTTTAACTGTTTCTTTTCGTCAATTTTGTTGTGTGGCACTTTGTAAGTGCTTTTTTAGTGTTCTTCGTGTAGTTCAATCTATTTTCCATGCTTTGGATTATTTGTGTTGATTATAGTGTACTTATCTGCTGTTATGTTCATGTGTATGGTGGCTGACATTGTCTGTTTTTATATATTATTGTGTTAGTTTATTGTAGTTCCAACAATGTGTGTCTTTGGATTTGGTATTTTGTGTTGTGTTTGTGATGTTTATGTTCTTTAACTATGTCTTGGTGACATTTTATTGTTATTGTTTATGGTTGTTTGCTTCATCACAGATTCGGTTAATGTATATTTACATTGTTCTGTATTTTGTTTCTTGTAGGAGCTCAATCTTCCGATTCATCCACCTCTTATACTGGTTCTAATGTAAGTTATTTTAGTTTTCCATTTGGAATTCTTTTTTTGATGAGCAAGTTGTAATTTTTTCTTAATCTGATTTTTTTTTGTGGTTAATTGTCTGTGATTGATCAGGGTTTGGAATATTGCATTCATGTTTCGAAGCGATTTCGTTGTAGATCCAACATATATTCATATCCTTCTGTTTGTGATCTGATTAAGGAGTATTTGTGTCCTTCTCACTACAATATTCTGGAAGAAAGTTGCCTTGGATGGGTGCTGACGCAAGGCACCAAAATGGTTACCAATTTTCAGCTTATGCATCAAATGGTGCTCCGTCAAGTACAAACACAAAAAAAGAATGAGTTTTGGTTTAGAGTAGGTGGCCATCTCGCACGTTTTTCAATTGCTGAGTTTCATGTTATTACATGCCTTCCTTGTGAAAACCGTGTTTGTAATATGCCAAAGAAAGTGTCATCATTTCAATTTTTTGGGCAGAAGAAAATGACTCATGATGAGTTACTTGATCGTTTCATATCTGAGAAAAAGAAGTCTAAGAAGAAGTTGATTATGGCAATGTTGTTGCTGATTGAGAGGTTAATTTTTTATAGGATGTCAGCTGTTGTAAGTGCACAATTCTTATCTCTTGCGTGCAATGAGAAGGAGTTTGAACTATATCCTTGGGGTAGAGAGTCATACACCCGTTTGTTGAAGTCATTGAAGAGTTCTTCTGTTGCAGATCGGAATGGGGTTAGGGGTTCTTATCAAAATGTATGGGTATTGCCTTGCATTCCAAGTATTGTACTTTAGTGTTTGCATGTCTTATGTCAGCATTTTTTTTTCTATGTCAGCAAAACTTTATTATTTATGTGAGCATTTTTTAAATATTGTTTTGTAGTGTCATAACGAGTTTTCTTTTGTAACAGGTTTGGATATTAGAAGCTTTCCCAGCTATCTCTATTAATTTTGACTGTAATTTGAAGATGCCTGATAGAGATGGACTCATTGTACTGGGAATGTGATTATAGCCATGTGTACGTTGAGGCTGAGAAGTTCTTTAATGGCGATTTGGTAATAATTTTATATTTTCCCTCTTTAAGAACATTTTTATTTGATGCATCTTTGGGTTTTTATTCTGATACATGCATTTTGTCTAGACTCCGTTGTTCCCTATTTATGGGGAGTTTGCACGCACCGAAGAGATGGGGTTTGCTGATGAAAAAGCTGATGTTGTAGTTGATACAGTAGTTGAAGCATCAGTTGATGAAATAGTTCTTGGACCTGTTGATGAGTCTTTGTATGAGAGTCGTCGTGTTCGTAAAAGGGCATATGAAGCTAAGTTTTCAAACAGACATGTCCAGGTTGATGATGAAGAAGCTAATGTGTTTGAGAAACATGCTGAAGGAGAAACCTCAAAGTAGAAGACACCTGTGAAGAGAGGCAAGACTGCTAGAAAGAAACAGGATGGGAAGTCCTTTGAAACTGCTTTTGAAGTTTTCCCTGAGGGGGATAAAGAAGATGTTGTAGAGACCTCAAGGAAGAGGAAATCTTCCACTGGAGGGATGGGTGGTAAAAAGAAACAGAAGGTGTCGCCCAGCGATACCTTTGAGGAACGGGTTCCCTTGAGGAGGGGTCGTTCTTCAAGTCGTGTTCTATTCAATCCATACATTGCTTTAGAACGTAAAAAATCTGTCAACAGTGAAGTAAAGAAGTTTAGACAGAAGGCTTCAGCAGTGAGGAAAGGCAGTAGAGTTATTCCTTCTAAGAAGGTGAAGAGAGTTAATGTTGACACATATTTGCATAAGGAGGTTGATGTGGTTGCTTCATCTTTCAAGAGATGTCGTTTGGGTACTGGTTCATGTGATTTATTAGACGATGATGCCACGCTTAATATTGTCTTTCGGCGAAGATATAAGAAGAAGAATGGTAGTGTAGGTAGTGGGAGGCCGTTATATGATAGTACTGCTGACAGGTCTTCTGTTCTTCCTTCAGTTCCTGTTGTTGATAATGAGGGTGCCCATGGAGTGGAGACCGTAGATATTCATGTTGCAGTCTCTAAATCTGGTGGTGAAGTCAGTGTTGGTGATGACAAGGTTGATGATTTTACTACTGACACCCATTCTTCTAAATATTGCGGTGAAGTCCGCGTTTGCGATGACAAGGTTGATGTTTTTACTGCTGACACCCATTCTTCTAAATATAATAAATTGGATGCTCGTCATACTGCCAGGCTTTTTGTTTTGGCCGCTCTTGCAAATGTGATTGATTGTGGTGACACCGTTTAAGGAGTTGAGACACCTTCTGGTGACAACATTGGAGAGGGTGATGTAGCGATGCCTTCTGTGCAGAGGTCACCTTTGGGGAGTGTTGAAGCACATGATTGTGTTGATGGGAGGTCTATGTTTGGTCAAACATCTATTACTTGTGGGAATGAAGAAATTCGTGTTTCAAGTGTTGAAGCTGGCAAAATAGCAGTGTCAGCAGAGAAAGTGGAAGGTACTGAAGATGTATCTTCTCAAATGGAAGCCAAAAATGATTCAACTGGTGAGTTGCCTCCAAAAACACATGTTGATGCTTTTGCTTTTTCTCTCCCACATCATCCTGATTGGGTGAAGGAGATTTTTAGGAGGATTGAGAAGCTTGAAGATGTCCCTAAATCTATGCATCTGTTGTATGCGAGGGTTGATGCAATTGAAACAAAGATTGTGGAGTTGACTGGGAGTCTTCAAGTTTTTGGTGAGATGTCGAAGAGGTGCGATGAGCTTGAGATTAGGGTTGCTAGTTATGGGGCTTTGGTTTAGAGGTTGCAGGCAAATGTTGTCAAGTCTGAAGATGATAAGCACATTGCTGGTAAGTCCGAGGGCACTCCTTCGATCGTCGATGATGAACATGTAAGTGGTAGTAAGCCGTAGGGCACACCTGTGAAGGATGATGATAAATATCTGAACAAAATTGTGAATGATGTTGTGTCTGATCTTCAGCAGTCTTTCCCTGACGAGGAGTTAGTGTTGAAATCATATCCTGCTTCTGTTAACGTTGTGCACGCGTCTTTGCCATCAATAAGTTCTGAGGTTCCAGGAGTGGATAAGGAGTTACCATCTGTTGTCCCTGACACTGAATTTAAGGTTATAGGTGTGGAAGTGAAATGCGTGCAGGATTTGGAACGTGATATTTCATTAATGAAGCATGAAGTTGATGATGCCAAAATGGTCGGAGATGAGGTTGGAATTCCATCAACTTCTGTTGAAGCCCCTAAATCTACAAAGTGTGGAGGCGAAGGTGATGATGGTCAAGTTGCTGGGGTTAGAGTTGACCCATCCTTGGAAAAGTACATCACTCTGTCTGATAACGATGATGGTAAAGGTGTAGGTGTTGATTGGGATTCGGTCGTCAATAATGCTGCAACTAAAATTCAAGTTTAACAATTAAAGGCTTCCAATCTTATCCCATCAACTTCCTGTATGGCCCAGTTGAGCAGGAGAAGAAAGTGAGGATGCCAAAGCATGCCCCTAACAAGTCATTGATCAGCTCGGAAGATCATGAATTTATTTATGGACTTGTAAAGAAACAAATGTATGGTTTATTTTTGTGTTTAATATTTGTTATGGAATGTTGTTGTCATGGTATTAGTTATAGCATCTCATGCTAGATATATTTTTATGCATTTTGTGTAATTTTGGGTAGGAATTTTTCTGTTGCTGGTCCAATTTCAATATTTGACAAAAAGTTTTTCCAGCACATTTTAGTGAAGAATCTGTGGCTTGATTGTCAGCTAATAACTACTTTTTTTTGGAGTAGATATATATATGTGTGGATTGGATTTTATTGTATTAGTTGATTGTTGAATTCACTTTTTTACTACTTTGTTTAGCATCTAGAAGCAGGTTTGATCCACATTAGGAGGCGCATTTCCGAGGACCCTGTCAAATATCGAGATGTTCTTGTTCTGGATTGGCTATTTTACCTAAAGTACCTGCCTGAATATGCTTCAAGTTATAGGGAAAACATACCTCTTGAAGTCAACACTGAGGATTATTTTGTCGGTACGTGCCGTGCTGAGTATGGGAAGCCATGGGCATCTGTAAAAAAAATCTACACATTTTTCAATGTGATAAACAAGCATTGGGTGGCGTTGGAGATTAAAATTGAGGAGAGGGTAATCAGCATATACGATTGCAACGTCTCTGCTGTTAGGGATGGTGTTCTTGAACAACAATTGCAACCGTTTGCTATTTGGCTCCCAATTCATTAGGCAAAGGCTGGGCTATATGAAAACTTTGATTCCTCTCCTTTCCAGCTGAACATGGTTCATTGGTTAATGCATGATTCTACTGGGTATGTATTTTTTATCTTGTTTTGTTAGGTGGTTACCTTAAGATACTTGTTATTTATGTGCCAACATTACATTCTTCCATTTTGTGTTGACAGTGCTTCATGTGGTGTATTTACATTAAAAGCGATTGGAGCGTCTGTATTTGGGGGAGATGTTAAACGGTTCAACAACGAGAAGATCTTTCGATTCAGAGAACTAATGTGCTCAGATCTGATCAAGGAAACCTGGAGTTTTAAATTTTGAAACCAGTGTTTAGATAGGTCATTGTTGTGTATATGGGGAAGTTTGGATGTAATCTTACAAATTTAGTGCTCAAATAGATAATTAGTGGTTACGCTGAGATGAAGTAGTGGTGACAATATCCTTGTATTTTTTCGATTTTTGCCATGTCTGTGGTGATGTTTTATGTTAGTGAACATTATGTGCTGACACCAAGTGTCTAAGTTCCAAAATAGTGGTGACAACGTGACACTGATATTAGTTTCAAGTAGTGGTGATATTGTCATTGTAATTGAGGATTTTGAAGTGTATGTGGCCGTACGAGGTGGTTATAGTAGTTAGAAGCATTGGGGACACTAGAATTGTGCTTGCACATCAATTGAGTCTTCCGAATTTGTGCCCAACATAATTTTATACTTTTTCAATAGATTATTTGCACAACATGGCATTATTTTTTTATTATCATTCGAATAAAATTGCACACCATGTGCGGCTGGTGAAAATTTGCTCAACATGATCTTATTTTTTTATCAATAATATTTTATATTTGCACAACGATTGAGACTTGTGAATTTGTGCCCAATATGATCTTATTTTCCCTCAATATAATTTTTTTTTTAAATATATTTTTTGCACGCTAAGGTCTTATTTTTTTATTATCATTCTAATAAAATTGGCCACCATAGGGCGATTGGTGAAAATTTGCTCAACATGATCTTATTTTTTATCAATACTATTTTACATTTGCACAACAATTGATCCTTGTGAATTTGTGCCAAATATGATCTTATTTTTCCTCAATATAATTTTTTAATTTTTAAATATGTTTTTTTCACGATGTTGTCTTATTTTTGGTCATCATCAGAATTAAATTGCACACCATGGTCTATTGGTGAAAATTTGCTCAACATGATCTTATTTTTGCTGAACAATAGGTTAAATGTTGCACAACAATTGATCCTTGTGAATTTGTGCCCAATATGATCTTATTTTTCCTCAATATATTTTTTTAATTTTTTCAATATATTTTTTTCACGATGTTGTCTTATTTTTTTGTCATAATTAGAATTAAATTGCACACCATGGTCGATTGGTGAAAATTTGCTCAACATGATCTTATTTTTGTTTGTGTATGTTTTCTATCCTTAGATGGCACTTCCAACTGTAACCCAAATGTTGTACCATTACATCGTCGGCTCTTTTGAAGTTGTTATCACACCAAGGGAGACGCCTGTGTATGGACCCAGCCAACTGCACGTGTCTATTCATTCTGATTCCCTCCCCGAGGTGTTCCTGGATCATTTCTCTGATTGGGATGGGTTGCCAATGACTTTTGCACAATGTGATCATGTGTTAAATGAAGCAGGGGTCACTAGTGTGGTTCGAACTCAACTCGCCAACCTGATGTTAATGGATTATACTCGCAGTTGGTTTGCGGGTGACGCTGAGTTCATTGAATATGGTCTCTGATGTGATCGTAGTTGCCCTTGAGCTTGCATCTTTTTTTCTACAAAGGTTTTTCTTCAGAGCAGAATATCAACTTTCATTTGTGAAGACTATTTGGCGACACCTCGGTATTTTGGCTCGTTCTGGCTGTATAAAATTCCGATTGAATCCGATGAGCACTTGTTGGAAAGATATTTTAAGCGGCTACAACTTTATTGAAGGATGCAGTCGTCAATTCAGATTGGAATATGGCCGAAATTTAGGATCTTTGGATCAGTCCGAAAATCAGGCAGCTTGTCGGAAATGCAATAAATGAAGACGGAATGAATTCAATAAGGTCGGATTAAATGACGGGGCTTTAGGGATTCCCGACCTTCCATCCCTTTGATGGCAACCAAGACCATTCGTTTTCCCCCCATTATGGTTGTCCATCTTTTCGTCATAAATCTCGGAAACACTTTCGTATTATCCGTCATTAGTTTATCAATTTATTTAATTTCTTTTGTTTTTCATAGATTCAATATTTTTCCTATATAAAGGGTTGTAATAACTGATTTGAAGATAAGTTGAATTTGAGAAAAATCTGAGCTTGTGCTTCCTTCGTTTCGGGTTAAGAAACAAAACTATCTTGGTGAGATGTCGGATAAACCCTCTTGGTGAGATGCTAAGAGCGATTCCTTAGTGAGAGACGACGGAATCAAAGGGTCTGAAACACTCGGAGTGCGAGACCGAGAGTGTCTAAGATCGAGTGTTGGAGAGAGCTCGGAGTGCGAGGCCGAGAGCTATCTTGCATCACATATCCCTCAACCCCCATTCCCTTCTTTACCACCATTCTAAGGCCTTCCACAGCCCCATTATCACCCTCAATCATACCCAAAACGTCACTCCCAAAACAGCCCTCAATACCTCTCAAACGAACCCAATTTCGGAATCGTCTCTGCACAGGCGACGTCTCGGTAAAACTCGATTTCCCGCTTCGTCTGACACCCGATTGACAAGATCTGCCCCAATCCGCTACCGCGACTTCAAGATCTACAAAAGTAGTACTCGCAAGTTTCCAGAAGCCTACCCAATCGACGGGAAATTGGAATTCTTTGCCGACTGATCTGCAGCTCCAGAACTG
Source organism: Persicaria tinctoria (assembly GCA_037127255.1). Taxonomy (NCBI): domain Eukaryota; kingdom Viridiplantae; phylum Streptophyta; class Magnoliopsida; order Caryophyllales; family Polygonaceae; genus Persicaria; species Persicaria tinctoria. Next base: position 19,591,798 of record JBANSL010000004.1, on the reverse strand, counting down.
CCAACAACTTCCCGACTTCTCGGAACTCTCGTCGCCGGTCCTCTTGCTCGAGCCCGGGTCCGAGCACGTCAGTCTCTGCCCAGACCTGATTATGGATGTACATTTCATTGACGACCCTGATTTAGAGATAAGCTTTGATTCAAGCTCTGAATATGATATGAGCTCTGACTCTGAAATGGATGTGGATCCACCAGCTCCTCCAGCAAATGCAGAACAAAATGGCAATTTACAAGAGATAGATCATCTGGAACGGGATTGGGATAAATTCACAATATGTCTTGATGTGATGTTGCCATCAATGCCTGTCATTCGCACACCATGTGACCATTCCTTCCACAAAGAGTGTCTCCTAGAGTGGGTTTCAATTCAACCCATTTGTCCACTTTGTCGATCAGGTTTTTAGCCATAGGTCTAATGTATATCTGTTGGGAAAAGACAGTGTAGTTGCACCTATTTTACGGGAGATAATTTAAGGAAATGTATGGTATGAATGGAATTTTGTGTCTAGCAATATTTTTTGTCTGATTTCCATTAAAATCATACCAGTGTATTTTGTAACTATTTGCAGTACTTGGTGTATGTAAATGCATAATATTAATGAAATTTGTGTACTATTATATTTGTTTGTGATCTCCATTATATCATATTTTTCCTGATGTGTGAGTATGATATTGTGTTTTATTTGACAAAAAAAGACCATCTGAACTTTGATGAATTTGCTCATATATCCTGTGTGGATTTGAAAGACATATAAAACTTATTTTTCCCAAAATCCTGCACGGTTGTGCATCCCAAAATAGTGCTGACACTGATATCAGTTACAAGTAGTGGTGACAGTGGCCTAGTATTTTTTGATGTTGAAGTGTATGTGGTGGAAAGAGGTTTTTAATGCCCAAAGTATTGTTGACATTTTTTGTCCGATTAGTTTGAAGTAATGGTGACACCATACTTGTATTTTTTGATTTTGCATTGTATGTGGTGACACTATGTGGTTGTTGTCCAAAGTAGTGCTGACAGTGATATCAGTTACAATTAGTGGTGACACTGGTTTTTTTTTTTTTGATATTGAAGTCTATGTGGTGGCAAGAGGTGTTTAATGCCCATATTATTGTTGACATTGTTGGTTATATTAGTTTGAAGTAGTGGTGTCACCGGTTTGATGGTTTCTGATATTGAAGTTTATGCGGTGACACTAGGTGGTTTAGACCCAAAGTAGTGCTGACACTGATACTAGTTACAAACAGTGGTAAAACTAGACTTGTATATTTTTGTTTTTATAGTGTATGTGGTGACACTATGTGGTTGAGATGCAAAGTATTGGTGACAATGATATTATTTACATGTAGTGGTGATACGAACGTCGTATTTTTTGATTTTGAAGTGTATGGGGTGGCAAGAAGTGTTTAATGCACATAGTATTGTTGACATTGTTGGTTATATTAGTTTGAAGTAGTGGTGTCACCGGCCAGTTGGTTGTTTTCTGATATTGAAGTGTATGTGGGGACACTAGGTGGTTGATACCCAAAGTAGTGTTGACACTGCTAGTAGTTACAAACAGTGTTGACACCAGACGTGGTGACACTGTGTGGTTGAGGACCAAAGTACTGCTGACACTGAAATTAGTTACAACTATTGGTGACACCAGTCTTGTATTCTATGATTTTGAAGTTTATGTTGTGACATTTATATTTGCTCAACAATAGGTTATTTTTGCATCACACTTGAGACTTGTGAAGTTTTGCCCAATATGATTCTATTTTCTTTCTCAATATAATTTTATAGTTTCTCAATAGAGTATTACACAAAATGGTCTTATTTTTCTCAATGATAGAATAAAGTTGCACAATATGTGGGGGGATTGGTGTAATTTTGCTCAACATCACATTATTTTTGCTCAATAGTAGTTTTTAGTTGCACAACAATCGATCCTTTTGAAATATTCTCATCATGATTATATTTTTTGTCAATATAATTTTATACTTTTCCAATAATTTTGTTTGCCCGTCATGGTATTATTTTTGCTCATCATTAGATTAAAATTTCACAACACCGGCGATTGGTGAAAATTTGCTAAACATGATCTTATTTTTTGCTTATCAATAGATTATTTTTGCACAAATGTTTAGATTTTTTAAATTGCCTTCAACATAGTTGTTGGGCTTAGTTTAGAGAGGCCCGACCCATTTCTCGTTTATTTATACGTTGCTTGAACGTTGTTCAGATTGTTTGCAAGTCTTTTCATCTGCCTCCAGTTGTTCATCTTCATCCACTCTCGTTCTCATTAAGATTTTCTCTTCTCAAGGTGCCATTCCGGTTCTGGTATGTATGCCTTTCTGTTTCCTTCCTCTGAAAAAAAAAACGTGATCGGTTATTTTGATGTATTGTTTCAGCAAATTTTTTATTGTTGTATTTTGTGATTTTCGTTTATCTTTCCCTTACCTTTCAGTCTATTAAAACCCATATATATATATATATTGTTGTTTGTCTTGCTTAGTTCGTATTGCATTATTTTCTGTGGGTGTTGTTTTTTTCTTGCTGTAAATAAAAGTTACCAGTTAGGGTTGATCCAGTTTTTCAGATATTTTATCTTTCTTTGTGTTTCTAAAATGTTTATTTCCTATTAATATCGCTGTAATGTTTTATTTTTCAGTGATTGTCTAATATATGAGTGTATCTTGATTTTGTCTGTGTAGGTTTTCTCTCTTTCAATGGCATTTCCAACTTATACTGAAGTAAATTATGACTACAATGTTGGTACTTATGAAGTGGAAATATCAACAACTGAGTCATACTGGTGTGGAACAAGTCAACTTGTCGTGTCCATCCATTCTGACAGCGTTCCTTTAACATTTTATCATGGTTCGGCTTGGATTGGCATGCCAATGAGTTTAGCCCGCTGCAACGAAGTGTTACATGATGCGGGAGTCACTGGTGTGGTTAGAAGCCAGTTAGCCAATCGGCTTCTAATGGAATACACTAGAAGTTCGTTTCCGGCTGACGCTGATTTTGTTGGGTATGGTCTGTGCCCGAACATCACTGTCAATGTACATTTCTTTGCTGACTCTTCGTTTGATTCAAGCTCTGAATCCGACATAAAAGATGACATTCATATGGAGGTTGACCAACTAGATCATCTAGCACCTCCAGAGCATATGGAGGTTGACGGATTAAGGGAGATATCACATTGATCTTGATGAAGACGAATGTACAATATGTCTGCTTCCGATGTTGGCATCAAATCCCGTTCTTGAAACGCCATGTGAACATTTCTTCCATCCAAGTAGTTTGCGATCTTGGCTTAGAGTTCAAAGCAATTGTCCTCTTGGTCGGTCAGAAATCTAGTTGTAGATCTATTGGAAAATCTAAGTATTTATCATTTATTACCTTGTTGTATCTGATTTCCATTGTATGATATCAGTGTATTCTGTAACTTTTTGTGGTACTGAATGTAACCTAATATATATTTTATGAATGAAGTTTGTTCTTGATCATATTTGTTTCTGATTTCAATTCAAATCATAGTAATCTTTGATGTTTAAGTAGGACATTTGTTGTGACACTAGGTGATCATATTGGTGGTTTCTGCTATTGAAGTGTATGGGTTGATATTTTCTGTTATTGAAGCTCATGTGTTGACACTAGTTGGGTAAGTCCCAATGTAGTGTTGACACTGATATTAGGTACAATTACTTGTGACCCTAGGCTTGTATTTTTTTGTTATTTTGAAGTGTATGTTGTTGCACGAGTTGGCAAGGGTCCAAAGTCTTTTGTTACATTGTTGGTTAGAGTAGTTGGAAGAATTGGTGACACTATCCTTATATTTTGTCTGATTTCTATTTCTGAATTTTTTGTGGTGACACTAGGTGGATAAGGTCGAAAGTAGTGCTGACACGAGCTGGTTAATGTCCAACAAGGATAACTGTAACTCAAATAACTGTAATCCGTTTTCAATTTATAGTTTTACAGTTTTTTACAGTTTTTCTTATAGTTACTCTTTAATGAACCAACCCAAATAACTGTTACAAGAAAGAAAACTGTCTAATTATTGCCTATATATATCCATAAATAATTCTTTGTTGTCCATTGGTGTCTGAAAACTGATTTTAACAAAAATCAGTATACCAGAACTTTTAATCACACTACTAACACATCCCTCTCCAAAAAGATGAACTATGGAGACAGTGTTGGGTTTTGCACAAGTTTCCGTCAATTGATGGTGTTGTTTACCGCGGGTATCACATGAATCTAGTTGATGAGGCATGCGAGACTAACAAATAGGCTCACAGATAGAGCAGGCAAAACCCGACCCGAACCCGAAAACCCGACCTGGTCGACCCGGAACCGATTGTTTTAAACACCGATCAACCCGACCCATTTTGGACCCGAAATCCGAATAACCGATAACCGAAACTCACCCAAATCCGAATGAACCGAACCCGATTCAACCGAAACCCATTAAGACCCGAACCCGTTACAACCGAAACCCGATATAACCCGAACTTTAAGATACATTCTAGTAAATTTTTCAAAATGAATATTGAAATAACTGAAACCCGAGACAACCGAAACCCGATACAACCGAAACCCGAACCCAACCCAACCAAATGACCAAATTATTAGACATTATCCGAAATCGAATGACCCGAAACCCAAATTACCCGAAACCCGAATAACCCGAAACACGACTAACCGAACCCGATCTGACCCGCCCGATTGCCACCTCTGCTCGCAGAGCCCAGTTGGTGGAAGCCGTTGTGGTTCATTATACATTATATGAGGAGTTACAAAGATCAATAATAACAACTGAACATCACATTCGGATTGCATCCAAAGATGAAGACGGTGAAGCACTATCAAAGGTGATATTTGAAGTTTTATCCGTAATTATTTTTCCATACTGTATTCAGTCTTGTATTTTATCTTTTATATAGATGGAAGAAGAACTGGGCAAACAAAGACAGATGTTTGAAGAGGCAAAGAACAATCTCATGGAGTGCGTTAAAGATGTTTTAGATGCAGAAAGAAAGGAGGAAGAAGATTGATGACTTCTTAGGACTGTAGTTCTCCTATATTAATAATTGATAATATTGGAACTTATTTATATGTTGAACGTATTTTTTTTGTTTTTTTAGTTTCTATGTGTTCCATGCTAATGATATGATGCAACATATTAATATCATAATAATCATATAATTATTTTGTAATTTCCCACCTCATATTTGATATTATAAAGTGTTACTGAAGTTTTACGTCTATCTCTTGTGATACTGCGGACACATTGATTAGTTTGTGGATTGTTTTGGTAAAAGTAGTGCTGACACTGTTTAACTAAGGTTTTGTGTTATTGGTAATTTGCTCAACATCATCTTAGTTTTGCTAAACAATAGTTTATATTTGTACAACAAACAAATGGATGTCACCAAATCAACTGTATGAATAAAATAGACCAGTTATAAACACAAATCACATATTTGATTACCGAGGGTAGAGAATTGTGCTGACATATAGAAAAGAACACACAACTGTTCAGAAGCAGTTATAGTTGTATGCATCTTGACAAATATTATATCCACCTTAAAACCACAGGGAAAACAACTGTCTTAATGTTTACGAGAAAACTGTTTAGAATCAGAGTACACAACTATCTACACCCAAATACATTCCATTGTTTGAAAAAAAAACATGAAATTGCCTTGTAGTTGTTCAACCAAGATTTAACTGGCCCTGAATCCCCTTTGAAGTCATTTTTGCATGGGATTTCGCTGCCTTCACAACTTCTGTGTTCACTTCATTCAACTCTGAGCACACAATATCTGTTACATACTTCACCCATAGCTTTGAGATATTCTTGAAATTGCCCTTTCCAATCCACACTTGTACGCTCTCTCTGTCCCAAAGAAGGTCTCCATGTGACGCATGAGGCATACCCCAGAATGCACAACTTTTTCTTCTCCAGCCCATGGGATGGGGACATTTGATGTTGCTGCAGTTGACACTACTTATGCATTTGCTCTAAGCCCCTTGTCTGTTAGATAAGCAATCAACATACCCCTCTGCATGGATTGAATTATAAAGCATGTAATTTTAATTGTAATCTGATGTGATATTTAAATGAATTTAATACAAGTAAATCCATAGTAGATATCATTAATAAAACTTACCAAACATTCGAAGGATGATGCGAAGCTGCAAGTTGTGCATCAGTGCAAGATGGGGTGATATCAACGATCTGGACAACTTTGTTTTTAAAGTTGAAGACAACCATCACATAAAACACTTCTCGTTGAACCCCAAATACAATCTAATCAACATAATATAAAACAGATACACATTAGGGATTGAGCTTATTAACTTTGATTTCAAATTCAGTATTTTGAGAACATTATTCAGGTGATTGCGAGGGACTACCATGTCTACATCTCTGAACGAAATGTGTGGTGAAAAAAGACAATATAGTATCAAGGTGGAGGATAAACCTCTTAAACTGTTCATCACAAGCTCCTAATGATACACTCTCCACATTAAACTGGATCAAGAATAGAAATTAGTAAAAAAAAAACAGACCCATTGTAGTAATGAGATAACAATGGAGTGTAATTGAAGGATGAACTTGTAAAGATATTACAGATTTGTTGATATTGACAAATAGTCTTGCTGGTGATTGAGAACTTTTATACTGTTCCTTGTGGTTGAGGACAGCTGTCCATGCATCAATAATGACACTAGACAAGTGGGTTGCATCTTCAAGTGTACCCATGTCTGTCCTTGCAATTTCAACAGACTTGTGTTTAAATAAAACTTCCCTGGAAATCGAATCATTATGAAGATGGATTAAGTAGAAATAATCTTTTACCTATAACTGAACATACACTAAGTAAATTAAGATTAAAATGAACTTACGTGCTTTGAGTTGTTTTCATTGCTAAATAGGCTGAAACAGTGCGCTCAATTTCAGAGATAGGATCATTAAAATCAACAACACGTGAATAATAAGGGCTTCTCAAAGATGCAGAAGGTTTATGTGCTCTCCTTGCAGCTTCTTCTCTCTTTATGTCATTCAGTTGTTCTGCAGCATTCACATCAGCTACGTTGACACGTGGGGATCTCCGTGGTGGCAATGTAGCAGGGGACTTGCATTTTCTTCTACCTCGCAAATGGTTCCCAGGTGGAATATCAGTTTCGAATTGAGTGGGTAGGTGATTTGGAGTTGTGCATAATGTGTCTGCAGTTTTAGCTTGAACATCCTGGTGTATTGGCGGATGACCACGGCCGCCTGGAGGAGCTCGGTTTGGTTCATTCGTAATGTTGTTTGCATCTCCAATGTTCTGCAATGTCCCTTTATCTTTCTTAAAAGGAGGATCATTTAGAAATATATCAAAGGAAAACTCCCCATCTACTTTGATGTTTGATTTTAATTTTTGCTTATTCTGATACGCCATTTCAATCTGAGTAATGCAATCTAAGAAAGCAGGGTCTGACCAGAATTTTTCTTAAGAGTCGGTAAAATGTGTGTTTGGAGAGTCATTCATATAAGACCTGTCATCAGCATCTATATCGGGCTCAGGGGTTACATCTTCCATCCCTAGAAGCTGGTTTGCCCCATGTAGAAGTCTTTTCACCTTGTCATCATGTTGTGGTTCAGGCGGTACATTTGTAGACCACTCAACAAAATCGGATATAGCAGATGCAAGCACATAAGTTTTTTGCGCAAAAAAATGTATCCAACTCTAGAAGATAACAACACATAGAAAACAAGAATAAAAAATAACCAGTAAATATTAGAAAATGCTAAATTGCACCAATATTAGATTGACTTATTTTAAAGAATTCATATAAACCTCTACTAGGGGTGGTTGTTTTTCTGTATCAGCAGAGTGACTGGTGCCTTCATCATTTTGTGCAGTAGTGGGCGGACAAGATGTAGACAGTATGTCTTGATGGGAAGGAACAATTTGACGAGCCTGGACTAATCCAAGGCCAAAGCCTCCGGTACTAATATCATCAGTTTCTCGATCGTTTGCGCAAAATTTTGTATTTCAGGCCAACGAACACTGGGAAACAACGACTCATTCTTCTGAGTGTGGTGCTTGTGAATAGTTTCACCCTATCCATATAAAACAACTGCAACACCAAGGCGATAAACATATATTAGTATAATAATGGAGCGGGGGAATGCTGACATGAAGAATAATGTACGTACATTGTAAATAAATTAAGGTAACATTAGAAGAAAGGTTTAAAAAAAATACTTACATCCAAGAATAATAGAGGCCCTCTGAAATGGCCATTCTTGTTCTTTTCCCAGCTTTTCGTTGCGTCAACCAAACTTTCCAACAACAGACCACACCAATTTAGGTCTTTCAGTACTTGATATATTGTTTCTGCATATGCCATACGCCAAGCATCATTGCTGTAAAATTTTGCAACAAAATCCGACACATTTGCCTTTATGTGTGTAATGGCTGCTAGAGCATGTACACACGGTATTTTCTCGACATCAAATACTCTGCACGTACATGTCCTCGCTGATAGATCAACTATAGCTACAGCTCCGTGACCTTTGATCTCAAATTGTGATACATTCATCCTTTCTACTCTGCATAATCCAACTTGCTCTTGTGATTTCCGTATCACCTTAAGGATTTCAGGAGTTATTCTTTCTTGGTTTCCTAGTGTTTTCTCTCTTCTTTCCTTGAACCATGATGTGAGCTTTTCTCTAGCAAACTCCATAAGGGCCACAATGGGAACATCCTTTTTCCCTTTGAAAACGGAGTTCAAGCTTTCAGCATTGTTGGATGTCATCATGTTGTATCTATTACATTTTGCATGTGCTCTGGCCCATTTATCAAAACCTATTGACACCAGATATTCTGTCAGTTTTGGACAGGTTGCTTCTATTTGTGCAAGGTAGTTGTTGAACTCTTGGATAGTGTAACTCTCTGCTGCTTTTTTGAACATTTTCCCCAGTTTTTTTTCCTGAATGTCGCTTTGATGTTTTGTTTCAAGTGCCACATACATATGCAATATGTAGTTGTTAGGTAAACTAAAGATATATTCCTTGAAATGCTAGCATGTCTATCAGAGACAAACACTATGTCATTTGATGGAGGCATAACCTGCAGCAGCCGATACATAAACCATTCCCAAGAGCTGTTGTTTTCGGAGTCAATAATACCAAAGGCAAGCGGAAAAATATGTCTATTTGCATCTTGTGCAACTGCTCCGAGCAGCGTGCCTGTGTATTGCCCAGTTAGGAATGTGTCATTAATAACAACAACCTGGTATATAAAGAAATAAAATTACTGATGTTATTGAATTTAAGAAAATCAATGACAAACAGAATTTATGCTGACATTGATCAAGACATACCTTCTTTAAGAAGGGGAATGCTCTGATGCACTATCCAAAGGAGAGGAACAAGTACTGAAACCTGTCTTCTTTGTCTGTTGAAAATAATGATATAGTCTCATTGTTTCTCTCCATGAGCATATGGAAAAATGATGGTAAATCTACATAATTTGATTCTGGTGTCCCCTTAACAATTTCGTGAGCAATCTTTGATGACTTCCATGCTCTCTAGTAGGTAATTGGCATCTTTTTTTCTGTTCTCATCTTATCCATTATCTGTGCTGGTTTGTATCCAGCGTCAACACTCTGTAACTATATTCAAATTAGAATAAATAATATATTAAAATGCAAGATTAAATATAAATACTATTTCTTAAAAAAAATTCTCACCTTGATTCGATGATGCTTGCAATCATAGAAGATGAAGGTTGTTTGCAGTGTTTTGTTCTGAAATCTCACGTGTAGGTGTGCATGTCAACATATACTATAACCTCATGCCAAGTTGGACCAAAAGTTTTGACATCCACTTTCCATTTGCAGTTAGGATCTACACAATGCACCCTATAATACTTTATATCTGCTTTTGCCACACGAAAACCAAATATCTCGGTTATTGACAAGATTCCCAAAGCATTCTTAACTGCTTTCCTGGATTCAAAGCTTTTGCCTATGCACATCAAGCTTTGTGAATTCAGATTCACACTAGGCACCGTAGAGCTATCAGCATCCCAATCTTCTAGTGTAGTTTCTCTCATGTGTGTTGTAGAATAGAATGTTCTCCATATTTCATCTACAGAATCTTCATCACTTGTAGTATAACTGTTTATAGAATACATGTTATCTCTAGTATCTTCTAACAATACACCCTTCATCCTGGTGTCACCGATCAATGTCATGCTATTTTCACGTGAGACAATGTTGGTTATATTTGGATGTCATGTTACCAACTGTAAACTGTCAGCTGAGAATGCCTGTTGATCTTCTTGTTCACTAACTGTTTTAATGCTAACACACAACTCAAAAACAAATTTAACATCATGTAGTTCGGACAATCTTAAAATATCTTTCAAATCAGCATCACATTCAACATTAAGCGGAGCTCTCAAGAATTTGAAAGGGTGTAAATGATTTAATTCTAATTCAAATGCACTGTCTATATTGAATCTGTTGTGCACTTTTTCACTTAAACCCTGTAATGTTATTGACTCATCAATCATAACATTATTCATTTGATTCTACTGTATTTGTGACTCCATAACCTTAATCACTTGATGCATAAAAAATGAATTAAAATTTTCGCCAAAGGCACAGATTTTAATGCATTCAATAGAAGTAATCATTCGGTTCAACTCTATTTTCATACAGGTATAGCATATATAAGCATAAATAAGCACAGATTTGACCTAATCTATAGCTGTAATCACTCGATTCAATTTGCGCTGAAGGCGCAAATTGAAGCAGTAATCCAACTGAACTAGTAATCCAAAAATTGAAGGAAATTTGCGCCTTTGGCGCAAATTTAATATGATTCTTCAGCACAATTGAGAATCAACTTAGAATCGTCAAAATTCTAGTAAAGTTTGCGCCTTTGGCGCAAATTTCCGATGAACTCATAGTAGCGTTTGTTGTAAATTGTAATCGAATACTTTGCTTACCTGATTCTCTAGAAGCGACTTCAAAATCGATCGTTTTGATGATATCGGAGAGGTAATCGGCCGAAAATCCTGGCAATTGCCGTTGAGCAGGTCGGGAGGGAGAAAGAGATAGCGTGCGGAGAGGGAGAGCCGGAGGAGAGAGAAAGGCACGTGGGAGAGAGGGAGGAAGCTTATATTTAGGACATTTTAAAAAATTGTCCCAAAACGTGGACATTTCGCAAATTAACCCCTTTTTCGTGTCTATTTTGCAAATTCCCCCATTTATCTATCTAAAGCTATAAGATAAAACTTGGGAAATAAAACAATTAAATCTAAATGGAAATTATATCTAAATGGGATAGATCCTCCTGCTGTTGATAGAGCTTTATGTGGAAGAAAGCCATCTCAGCACTCGGACTTGGACTCGCTCGAAATCTGCTTCTGGGGACTGGTCGATATCGACCAAGTTTGGTCGATATCGGGTTGATTTCTCGGCTTCTTCTTCTGACAAATCGATTTCGGCTCTGATAGGATTTTCGACTTGAATTTGGTCCATATCGACCAGTATAGGTCGAAATCTTCATTTCTTCACTCGATCTTGGCCTTCTGGGTGAAAATCGACCTGGTTGACTCGATATCGACCGGATGTGGTCGATATCGACCTCTCCTTTTCTGCTCCATCTTTCTGGTCGATATCGACCTCTTTGTGATTTTCCTTCTTTTCTCCGAATTGTTGTAAAACGCCTCGATTTCTGCGAAATTAAATAGAAACTAGTGTAGACTCCATAATTTGGCAAATAAGCATAAAATACATAGATTATGTACTATTCTATCCCAAATGTATGAAATGCATGCAGAAAACAATATAAAAGTAAGTGTAAAACATGGCGATTTAGGTGCACAACAAATACCCCTTACTTAAGCTTGCTTGTCCTCACGCAATACTTTTATTGGTCATTCAGGGGAAGAAATTAAAACTCTCAACATCATAGATTCATTCTCATATAACCCTGCAATCAACTACCATCATCGAAAAAGGTACAAATGTCGCAAATCCATACATGTGCAATTAAAAAGCAACATCTACTCACAAAAGGAGGGTTATGCAAAACATTCATTCGTTACAAAGCATTAATAATCAAGAGGACTTTAATTTAAGCTCAACGAGGAGTAGATTGGTAAAAGGCTAAAGGTGGGATATTTTTGGCAATGTGGTGCTAAAGATTCGGGGAAATGGAGTAATTTCCAAACTTTCATTCCACATTCCTTCTTCTTTTGATTTCTCATCTTTCGTTCATCGCTCATTGCTTTTTTTTTCCAATAATATGCTTTTACCTCTCTAACCTCAACACTGCCTTCTCGCGAGTCGCAAACATGGGTGTCATGAATGGCCCCAGATACTTAGTGCTTCGGACTCCTCACCGTGTGTCCCATCTCGCTGAACTATTATCTCAGCAAGCAGGGTCGATCTACCATTTATCTCCTGAGGTGACCGAATTTTCTTTCACTCATTAAATTTTCCATATATTTTCAATTTCCCTGCCAAACTCCAATAATGATATATAACAACAACACAACAACCATATAACAATCTCCATAATGTAACATCATTGTCAACATAACCCTCGGATGGAAATAAGGTAAAGAATGGGCAATATTTAGATCATGTGGAGCAATAATTTGAAATAAGTCTCAATATGGCTTTTGTGATGCATAAGCATAGGTAAAGGGTAGGAATAAAAAAATGAGCATTGTATGGAAATATAAAGTCCTCCATCCTCTTATCATGCAACATGTCAAAAGCAACATCAAATTTTACCTCCTTTCATGGTTTTCAATAAAAATATGCACTTCATTGTGACTTCCATTTACTAGGCAATTTCATGCTATATCTCTAATGAATCCAATGTTGCATTGACGAATTCAATAAAGCTTCCATGACACTTTATCAAAAAATTTAATGGGGGTAATTTTTCAAACTTTGGAAAACATGCATATAAGCACATAAATAAATAATGAATTCCAAAATAGCCATGCATAAGCAATTCAAGAAATGAACTCTCAATATGCACACATAATGTCAAATAAAATCAAATATTCAGGAAGTAATCCCTTCCCCCACCCCATACTTAGACATTACAGTGTCCTCACTGTATAAAAACAAGGGAAAAGAAATAAACTCACTAAGCATGTGTTCAAATCATCATAATCGAGTGCAAATGCTTCTACATGGCTTGGTCGATTTTGAGTGACCTTGTTCGATATCGGCCTAATTTACTCAAAATCGAGTGAGATGCTTCTTCTTTGTACCTGCAAAAATTGTTAGAGAAGAAATACCCACAATAGAAAAACTCAAAAATAATATCCAAAACCAAAAACAAAAGCAAAAATGTCCAAAAATCCCAAAAACTAAGTGTCTTATTTACAAGCTCTAGACTTTATTGTCGCTAGGCCGACTTCTCCATTGGGCTCAAGTTGGCATCTGCAGGACCCATGTAGCCTGGGCTTCAAACAAGACTCCATTTTTCTCCATCAGTTGCTGTCCTCCTGAATGGATCTTGTTCATCGTAAAGGACCCCATCTTCTTCTTTTTGAACTTGTTAGAGAACCAATGATCATTTGATTTGGAGACATAGACTTTCTCTCCTACTTCATACTCCTTAGAATCATCATTGGAAATCCTGCATAAGCGCACATACCAAGGCAAACCTCTCTCATGTATAGATAGATCTTTAATTGAAATAAGAGAAGAAAGATACATACCTTGGCTTACCTTTGCAGAACCGGAATTCGGGACCTCCTTAGGATCTAGTCGATATCGACCAATATCAATCAATATCGAATGCTGCTGTTCTGGTGGAGATTCGGTCGATGTAGACGAAGACGGGTCGATTTGGGTTGGTTGATATCGACCAGGGTTGGTCGATATCGAGTTGTCTTGCTCGAAATTGGTTGGCTTCGTCTCAGCAGGTGGAATCGACTCGACTTTGGTGGGTCGATGTCGACCAATAGTGGTCAATATCGAGTTGTTCTGTGGCCCATTCGATTTTTCCTGGTCGATTTCGACCCCATACTTAAAACCTGACAAAGCATCCAAAAAATAGTTAGTCCATATCGAGTTACCTTGGTCTATGTCGAGTAGGTCCTCTGTATCGTCGTTCAGGATGGCCATGATCTCCTCCACCTGGGCTTCCATATCCCTCTTTTCTAGATCCTCAGGGGTCATATTTCTTACCTTAGGCTCCCCGAAAGTAATGTACCTGGCTGATATAGACTTGACCTCTTCCATGGGACCGATGTGCCTTTCAGTTTTGTTAAAAGAGTACTCTATTACCTCATCGCTGATGTTGAAAGTGAGCACTCCCTTCCTTACGCTTATGTTGGCATCCACCGTCGCTAAGAAGGGCCTTCCTAGAATGATTGGGCAAGAAGGGTCCTTTGCCATATCAATAACTACAAAATCAGCAGGGACAAAGAACTTACCTACTTGCACTGGTACGTTGTCCACCATGCTTGTTGAGATGACCATCGTGTTGTTTGCCATATATAGTTTTGCATCCACAAGCTCTAGGGCACATATCTGAACTTTGGACCAGATTGATAAAGGCATTATACTCACACTGGCTCCCAAGTCACATAAAGCATTAAACTTATATTGACCAAATCCAATGGTTATAGCAAACTTACCTGGATCTGGCCTTTTCTCTAGAACGTCGATCTGGTTGCACTCCTCTACGATCTCAGCCATTGACCGCTTTTTGCTCAAAATGTCATTTAGGAACTTGACGTAGGATGGCATTTCATTGAGAGCTTCTGTGAAGGGTATTGTGACGTTGAGCCTTTGAAGCATCTTGATGAAACGCTGGAACTTCTTCTCTGCTGGATCCTTTGCAGATTTCATCGGGAAAGGCATCTTCTTTTTCGTCGGAGGTGCTGATGTCGAGTGGAGGGGGTCGATATCGACTTGTGTCTGGTCGGTATCGACTAATGTCTGGTCGAAATCGACTGGATTTGCTGGCCTTGGGCTATGTTGAGGAGTTGGGTCGATTTCGACCCTAGGGGGGGTCGATATCGAGGGGGGACCGGTCGATATCGACTCGTCTCCAGCGCCCTCCTCCTCCGTCGTTTGCTCGGGCGTTTGCATCTGTCGCCCACTCCTTAGATTCATGGCTGCTACCTGTTCTGTAGATTTAGTTTTAGGATTAGGTTTAGAGGATCCAGGGAGCGTACCTGATTGTTTGGGGACGGATGTAGCCAGTTGACCAATCTGGGTGTCAATTGATTTCCGCTAGATATCAATTTCTCCAAGCCTAGAGTTGACACCATGCATCTGAGTGTAGATGGAATTGATAGACTCCTTGCTGTCTGAATGATTCCTCCACATCTCCTCAAGAATGGTCTGCAGGGCATCCTTCTTATCTTCTCTGTCAGGGTGACCAGGGGCTCTATAAGGTGGGGGATTCTAATGTTGGGGCTGGCGGTAATAGCTCAAGTTCTGGTTCTGATGTGGTTCTGAGTACTGTCCCCCTGCGTACCTTACCTTTTCGTAGGACTCTGCTTGATGTACTTGATCGACGTCTGGGCACGCGGTAGTGTTGTGCCTCACAGACCCACATTCCAAACAGGGTTTATCTTTAGAGAGGAATTTAACTTAATTGGTAAGGCGACGCACATGATCATTGTGAAACTGGTCCCTGACAGTCGGATCAACCTCATTCGGTGGCACATACAATGGCATAGATGGGGCATGCCTTTCATACCTTTCGTTAGAAGAAGCCGCAGAAGTTCCATATGTGTTGTCGTAGTTGGTCAGCGTCTCAAAAACCTCTCAAGCACGACGTGAAGTGTACTCGAGATACCCATACGTAGTGTAGTTGTTGATCCGGTCCTTAGTAGGCGCATCCAGGCAATTGAAGATGATCTCCTGGATGACGTAGGGTGGTTGTCCCTGCGTAGGACAGGATTTTAGAATCCTCTTATAGCGTTCCCAGACCTGTGCAAGTGTTTCCCCTGACTTCTGTCTGAAAGCCGTGATCTGTTGTCTAAGAGCAGCTGTCTTTGCAGGAGGAAAGAACTTGTTGAGGAAGAGGTCTTGTAGTTCGTTCCATGTGCGAATTGATTGTGCAGGCAATCCTTCCAGCCACTTTTGTGCTATTCCTGCAAGGGACCAACGAAAAGCCTTTAGTTTTAGATATTCTAGATTAGCACCATCAGCAATTGCTTCACATAAATCTAGAAAAGTTAGTAACCTGCGCTAAAAGACATTCATTGATTCTTCCCCTAAATTGACTCATCCTAATTTCAGTAATAAAAGAAGAACGAATTTCAAAATTCATAGCGGGAAGAACGATCGGTGATTCTGGAACTTCCAGAGTAGGATGCAGATATTCCTTTGCGTTGGATGGGACATGCCCAATCCACTCCTCAAGTTCCATTCTCGCGTTGATCTCACGATCTACCCTTGCCTCCCACCGTTGCTGATTCTGTGCATATTCCGCCTCTCGTCAGGCGTATTCTGCTTCTCTGGTGGTGAATTTCTCTATCCGTAAGCGGAGTTGCTCAAGCTCCTGTGCTGGTGTGAGCTGGTCCAAATTCTCGTCGTTGGATGTCGACATGAGTCTCCTCCTAAGCCTTTGCTGAAGATGGAAAAAGCGTTCGGGCTCGAGAATAGGGTCTATGGGTTTGCAATCAGTTCTTCGTATGCACCTGGAAAAAAAAAAAGAAACAAGTAAAAAGAAACTAAAAAGCAAAAAGAAATATAAATAAAAGAAAAAGAACTAAAATGGGCGCAATTAATTGCTTCCCCGACAACGGCGCCAAAATTTGTTAGGAGGAAAATCAAGTATGAAATATAAATTCTAAATTTGACTCCATGATCTCCGAAAATTATTTACAAGACTTCCTCCAGTTGTAGTAGAAGGTAGTCAGGATCGATCCACAAGGAAGCGTGTCTGCGCCTGCCTTTTCAGTCCCATAACTCAGTAAATTCGACCAAAAGAGCACTCGATATCGACCACACTGTTGACATAAACTACAAAACACAGAAACAAGCATAAATGAACAGAAAACTAAAATCGGTCGATATCGACCTATGTCACTCAATATCGACCTATAAATTTCGACCAACAGTGCTCAATTTTGACCAATCACAGAAACCAAAATTCGAAGCTTTTCGCAGGACAGAACACGAAATTCGATGGAAAAAATCAATAAACTAAAGGCTTCCGAGATAAGGGTTTCAACACCACAACGCTAACCATGTAAAATAACACATAAAGGCATAAAAGATCATGCTTTTCATCAACTAACCTTCGTTATTAACAAATAGGAATATAGAGGCTTTCGCATAAACCCTAATTGTTACTAACCCTTTTTCACATAATTAATCCAAGTTGCATTAAGATCACTTTTGTTTCAATAACACAAACAAGGATCACCTCCAACTTTCGCAAAAGAATCATGCTCATAGGGATAGAAGACGAATTGCATCCAAAGATTGTACCTTTACCGCATCACCTCACATGGTTACCGCATCCAAAGATTGTACTTCTAGGGTCGGGCTTACCCCGACCCTAGAATTTGGGTGACTACTCGCTCTTCATCATCAAGAAAGACATCAATAACAAAAAGGAACTAAATTGCATTGAATAAACTAAAAGAAAGCTTACAACCGATCGAAGCCACGTTGTTTCTCAACTCTCCACCTTCTCTAGCCACAAACTCTCTCTCTCTCTCTCTAACTTGAATCGGAACTAAGATTGAATGAATAAAACTCAGCCCCTAAAACTTTATTTATAGGTTTCATTCCCTAGCTAATTAATGAAAGAAATATCTATCTATATCTAAATATATCTATCTAAAACTTTAAGATAAAACTTGGGAAATAAAACAGTTAAATCTAAAAGGAAATTATATCTAAAGTAGATAGATCCTCCTTCTCATGATAGAACTTGTCTTGAATAGATAAAAGATCTCTTGCTTCATGTGGAAGAAAGCCAGCTCATCACTCGGACTCGGACTCGCTCGAAATCGGCTTCCGAGGACTGGTCGATATCCACCAAGTTTGGTCCATATCGGGTTGATTTCTTGGCTTCTTCTTCTAACAACTCAATTTCAGCTCTAACAGGATTTTCGACTTGAATTTGGTCGATATCGACCAGTATAGGTCGAAATCGACCTGTCTTCACTGATTCACTCGATCTTGGCCTTCTGGGTGAAAGTTGACCTGGTTTACTCGATATCGACCGGATGTGCATGGTCGATATCGACCTCTCCTTTTCTGCTCCATCTTTTTGGTCGATTTCTGGAATCTCGGCTCGATTTACTTCACTCAACATCAATAGTCTGGTCGATATCGACCTCTTCGTGATTTTCCTTCTTTTCTCCGAATTGCTGTAAAACGTCTCGATTTCTACGAAATTAAACAGAAACTAGTGTAGTCTCCATAATTTGACAAATAAGCATAAACTACATAGATTATTTACTATTCTAAACCAAATGTATGAAATGCATGCAGAAAACGATATAAAAGTAAGTGTAAAAGATGACGATTTAGGCGCACAACAAGGGGTGGGCACGAGGGCACGCGTGGGGCAGGGGCACACGCAGAGACAAAGGGGACATATCTGAATGGATATTTTGTTAATTAAATCAAATTGGTGAAGGAAATGTAAATTAGGACACAAAATAGAAACCTTTCACAAAACACCCCTTAAATATCCGCTGTATATTTTTTTTTCTCATGTCATGGGTAAGAACTTATACCACTACTCCACTATAATGTAATAGGGTAGGAGCTCAGAATTCTAACTCGTAATTTATTTAACATCATATATTATTATAGAGTAATTAATTATTTTCAGTTTCTTTCAATCCAATAAAACAAATTTTCTGAATAATTAAAAATCCTTACCTACTAACTATGTTTTGTTTATTATATTTAATTATTGATTATACACTCTATTTGGGTTGGGGTTGGCACTTCTCACCAACATTGGAATAAGACATTTGATCTTGAAATGGTCATTTCGAAGAAAATGTCCTTCCGGGCCATTAGCTAAAATCCTTACCTACTTTTGGAGTAATTTTTTTAAAAACTTTTGAACATGTTTAAAAATTATATAAATATCAATTTTTTAATTAACCAATCTCAATTTTATTAGTAATCAATATACAATTATTTGAAAACATTATAAAAAAAATTTGATATTTTATAGTCCAATATTATAACAGTTTGTATTTTTAAACTGAAGGACTGATACGTATTTATTTATTTATTGACGTAAGCTTTACAATTAGTGAGGGATTGCCTCCAAGTGGCCCAACAATTGCAGAAGATGGTGTCCCTAAGAAGGATTTTTTTAATATAAGGTCAAAATTTGGGGTGTGTCAATTGCGATTGTACAACTACCCAAGAGTGTTCGTATGGATGAGAGAGTCTGAAACTCTATGTCGAAACTCCAAGAATACAAGTTTGAAGCCAACGCTAGGTGTGTAAGACGATCGGCCAGCCTATTGGCCTCCCTAAAGATATGAGAAACGGAGGCCAACTCAAAAGAACCAAGTAGAAGGAAAGTATCCGAAATAAGAATTTCGATCTCTCATGGTGTCTTCTAGGTTCCTTTGATCGTGTTAACAATAGTGAGATAATCACATTCCACAACGAGTTTTCAAATCCCCCCTCTTCCGAACATCCACAAGTCCGAGCTGCTAGCCAACCGCCTCATTGTCGTTGAAAATTTCTCACCTTGGGTGGGGAGTCAATTTTTGAAATCCCATTGAATAATTCTATTTCATTGTCATTGGAATTCGTGATAAATTCTAGAGCACCAAATGTTGAAAAGTAACCATCAGAGCTTAGTTTCTAGTATAGTCTATCATCGAAATCCTGCGAGGGAAGGGGGATGTTTGTGATTTTTTTTACAATTTAGGATTTCTATAAGCTTTTCCACATTCCATGTCTTGTTCGGTAGAATGTAGTTAACAACTTTTTATTGATCTTCACTCTGATGAGTTAGTCGGTGGTCCTCAAATTTTATGTCTATCATTTAGCCATTTGTCCTTCCAAAACTTTATCCTTTTTTTGTTTCTAATTTTCCAAATGAGCCTAGCGTAGAACTGGCCCTTTAAGTCAATTATTTGCCCCATTGCCGGGATATGTTTTTCTTCTTTTTGTACTCTTAAATTTGATCATCTTTCAAGTATTTTTCACTTATTATTCGAACCTATTAGTTGTGGGGTTCCGCAAGAACTTTCCAAAATAGTTTCATTTATAGGGCTTTTGTTCATATCCTTTATTTTGTGGATTCCCTATCCTCCTTATTTTTTATTTACATATTTTTCCCAACCCAATAGTGGTTTGTATTTTTTGTCCTTGTTCCAGAAAAAAAGTATCCTTTTAGTCTATCTAGTTTATTGTGCACATTTGTCGGGAGCATAAAGTTTTGCATGACACAGTTAGTTTTGGCCAAAAGGTTTGCTTTTATGAGTACCGTCCTTCCTTGTTGGGACAACGTTTTCACTT
Source organism: Persicaria tinctoria (assembly GCA_037127255.1). Lineage (NCBI taxonomy): Eukaryota > Viridiplantae > Streptophyta > Magnoliopsida > Caryophyllales > Polygonaceae > Persicaria > Persicaria tinctoria. The sequence goes on along the minus strand of JBANSL010000004.1, from coordinate 19,571,293 downwards.
TCCATTTTGTCAGTTGCATTTTCGTTTTTCCTACAACATCTTCAAAGGTTTCTTTGTTGACCCTACCATTGATTATAGGGCAGCCTAGGTATTTGTCCAATGCTTCTTGGTTCATTATAAGAAGAGTACTTTGGATATGATGTTTTGGTTGGAAGAGACTCCTTTAGTTACTTGGAACGCTAACGTGTGGAAGTTCACTTTTTTGTCCCTATATCTGGCAATACTCGCCAATTTTATTTTTATTTTTAACTTTTTCACACAATTCTGGAGATTATTTGGCAACGATCATAATATCATCTTCAAAGGATAGGAAAGGGATTGGTGGTCTATTTGGGGTCATCTTAAAGCCTATCGAGTTTTGATACGTTTGGGATACCCGATCCTTCGCATGTGGGCTCAAGATCAAGAACCATGCTGTATATTTGCCTGATCTTGCAATGCTCATCCAATATCTCCTGATTGAACAATTAAACAAACTAATTAAGTAAACTAATTATAGCGACGGAAAAAGACTTAGACAATTTAAATAAAACTAAAGTGACGAAAAGAGGAAGAGAAGAAAGAAGGCCTGAAGCGTGAGCTAGCGCTCGGGCACACAGGAGTCGGAGTCCTCAGGTTATGCGGGAGTGCCGAGGCCGTGGGTGTCCGGGACGCTTCGCTGGGAGCGAGAGCGCTGGCGAGCAAGGTCGAGTGCGCGCGCGAGGGACCCCGAAGCTGGAGAGCGCGAGCGCTTGTGAGGGAACTACGCCGAAGACGACGGGCGCCTGCGAGAGCGAGACATTGAGCGAGCGAGAGCCGGGAGCGCAGAGCCGAAGAGGTCGTGCTCGCTTGAGCGAGTTGCCCGCGGGTGACACCAAGGTTGGCTTCTTCCTCTTGCGACAGTTTGAAGTTCTAATGTTGTGTTATTTCAAGGTTGCCGACAAGAACAATGGAAAAGGTGATGGTGTGCTGATAGATAGAACACAAGAGCATAAGGCTTTTGGGATTGATAATCGAAGAATCCTTAATCTATAAAGGGTTTCTCCAATTCTATTCGATCTCCGAAATTCAAAGTACATGTGTATGATTAAATAGAAAAACTATGGGAGATCTAACCAATACTTCCTTGCAAAGGAAAGGGGTTTGGATAGATCTATTCTATCTAAAGATAATTAAAACATTCCTAAGATAAGTAATTCCTAAATAAGATAGAATTTAAATAACTTGGTGTACAAGAATTAATCTAAAAGAGATATAATCCTTGTAACTTATTAATTCTACTTACATAAAATAACACTAATTAATTAATGGGATAAAGAACTCGGCCCACAAGGTGGTACTCGGCCAAGCCCAAAATGCCCACTCGACATAGGTATGGATCACTCGAGAAGAGCCCATGTCGAGTGCATCCCGAGTTCAAGGGGGGTAGTGTCGAGTCTGCATGAGCTTGGTTGGAGGACGGAAGTTTATCTTTTGCTCCGGTTGTGTAGCCTTGAGCCAAGTGATCCAGGGTGGCCTGAACCCTTGCTCCATCGTTCCTTGGTAACGGACAAGAAGGGCTTTGGTTGCATCTTGAATCTTCTTGCCCCATGCACGAGTGATAGGGCCATCGAATGGACCCTTCATATTGTCCTCAATGTCACCAAGAGTCATCGATAATTGCACTGCATCCTTCTCATCCACTTGACTTCGATTTGTCCTGAAATCGTCGTCAAAGTCATTGTGAGGCACGAATAAGGATAGATCGGCGACGTTGAATGTAGAATGAACGTTGTACTTATCAGCAGGGAGATCCAGTTTGTATTCATTAGGACTCATCTTCTGAACCACTCTGAATGGTCCATCTCCCCTGGGGTCCATCTTAGACTTCCGTTGTTGTGGAAACCTTTCCTTCCTCAGATGCAGCCATACCAGATCACCAATGTTGAACTGCACATCCTTGCGATGCTTGTCCTTCGCGGCCTTGTATTGCACAGTCTTCCTTTCCAGTTGCACCTTGGTACGCTCATACAAGTGCTTGATGAAGTCCACCTGCTTAGTTGCATCCATGCTCTCCTTTTCCTCGAGTGGTTGAGGCATCATGTCCACTGGGGTCAGTGGGTTTCGGCCATAGACTACTTCAAAGGGGGTCTGTTTCGTTTGCAGAGTGCCTAGACCTGTTATGTGCAAATTCTACAAATGGTAGGCATTCTTCCCACCTCCGGAGGTTACTTCGCAGCATGACTCTAAGGAGAGCCCCAAGAGTTCTATTTGTAACCTCCGTTTGGCCATCAGTTTGTGGGCGACAAGAAGTAGAAAATAGCAATTTTGTTCCCAACTTAGACGATAAAGTTTTCCAAAAACTGCTTAAGAATTTAGAGTCACGATCAGAAACTATAGATAAAGGCAATCCATGTAAGCGAACAACTTCTTTAAAAAATAAGTGTGTAACATGAATAGCGTCATCAGTTTTGTGACATGGAATAAAATGAGCCATTTTTGAACATCTGTCTGCAACAACAAAGATAGAATCATGACCCTTAGAAGTTCTAGGCAATCCTACAATAAAATCCATAGAAACATCTTCCTAGGGTGCATTAGCAATAGGCAAAGGTTGATATAGACCATTAGAATTGGCTTTCGATTTAGCCTTAGCACAAGAGACACAACTTTTGACAAATCTTAGCACATAATTAGGCATTTTAGGCCAAAAGTAATGTTCCTTAAGTCCAGCCAAGGTTTTTTCGAAACCCCCATGTCCCCTAGATTCATGAACTTATTGTGTAAGCAATCGTTAAATAGAAGAAGATGGGATACAAAGCTTGCCCATCTTAAACAAATAACCATTATCAAGAAAATATGAATCAACTTCACCTTTGGACACACATTGAGCATATATAAGTTTAAAGAAACTATCAGAAGCATACAATTCCTTTATTAAAGCAAAACCCAAAACATGTGCATCCATATGGTTTAGGAGGACTAAAAAGAGGGTTTCTCAACCAAATAAATTTATAGTCAAGACCCCTCTATAGGATAGTGGAGTCAGGTTCGTCCTCAGGAGAGAAGTCAACGATTCTAGGTTTAGTTGTTTTCGGGGTTCAGGCATAGCGAGAGAAAGTGGCGAGGGTTGCTGTCGACGTCGGCTGAGAGTAGGTCGATGTCGAGGGAAGGAGAGAAAATGGTGCTTTGATGTCGAGTGGCTATAAAAACTTTAAAATAACGAAAATAGAATAATAAAATAACAAACTTTCAAGATTAAGGATCACCGCAACAATAAACATATGTGTAGATCATAAACATAAAAGAGCATGCTTTATAATCAAAGAATCAACTCTTGAAAATTCCAATAATTTAGGTAATAGAGGCTTTCGCATAAAAACCTAATTTGTTTCTACCTTTTCTTAAGTAGGATCAACCAACTTTCGCAAGCAAGGCCTAATTACTATCCAAATTCATAATAAGATCGCTTTCGCTTCAATATCACAAATAAGGAATTGTCCTCAACTGTCGCAAAAGATTAAGAACATAGGTAGATCATAATAAAGACATACAAAATCATGAATTCATAAATAAAACACACATATCTATGTTGGGATCATCCCAACCCTAGAAGAGGGAATTAGAAACGAAACATATTAAAAGAAACTAACTTTATCATAAAATAAACTAAAACTTAAAAAACCTTCCAAACTTTCCTCCTCTTCTCCCACTCGGCTCCTCTCTCTCTCCTCTCTCCTTGCGCTCAAAGACGACTTGGCTTGAATGTATGAAAATCAGCCCCCTAGAGCCTTATTTATAGGCTCCAATCCTAGCTATTCTAGAAAGGAACAATCTATCTCTATCTAAAACTATCTATCTAAAATCTTAAGATAAAACTTGATAAATAAATCTCTAAAATAAACAAGGGAAATATCTAATGGGGATAAATCTCTCTTGGACTTGATAGATCTTCACTTGAATGGATAAAATATCTCGTGCCTTTGCTTGCAAGTAACCCAAATTGCTCGGATATCCACTCGGTCTCGACTGGGATTGCTTCTGAATAGTACTCGACGTCGATCAAAGTACTCGACGTCGAGTAGGTTTTCTTCTCCTAGGAGTGCACTCGAGCTCGGCTACATCGTGGACTCGATATGACTACTCGACTTCGAGGAGTTTACTCGAAGTCAACTAGAATTATGCTCTCGAGTGGTCTGGTGCTCGTTCTCGACTTCCGGGAGGCAAGTCGTCCAAAAAGGTACTCGATGTCGACCAGTTTGGTCGATGGCGACTAGTTATGTGCGCTTTCAGCATTCTGATCAATTCTTGAAACGTAAATGTAAAATATGACGAAATGTATGAAATGTATACAGAAATCGATATAAAAGTAGATGTAAAATATGACGAAATAGACTCACAACAAACACCCCATACTTAAGCTTGCTTGTCCTTAAGCAATACTTTTAATTGTCATACAGGGGGAAGAAATCAAAACTCTCAACATATTAGATCCTTTCTCATATAACACTATAATCAATTATCATCCTCGAATAGGTACTAATGCCACAAATTCATGTCTGTGCATAAAAGCAAATTCGCACATAAAAGGAGGGTTATGCAAAAACATTCATTCGTGACAAAGCATTAATAATCAAGAGGACTTTAATTTAAGTTCAATAAGGAGTAGATTGGTAAAAGGATAAAGGTGAGCAATTTTTATCCATTTGGTGCTATTAATCCGGGGAAATGGAGTACTTTCCAAATTTTCATACCATATTCCTTCTTCCTTTGATTTCTCACCTTTCCCTCATTCTCTCATTGCTTTTTCATTATAATGCTTTTATCTCTCTAACCTCAGCACTGCCTTCTCGCGAATCGCAAACATGGGTGTCATGAATGGCCCCGGATACTTAGTGCTTTAGACTCCTCACATTGGTGTCCCATCCTGCGGAACTATTATCTCGACGCGGGCAGGATCGATCTACCTTTATCTCCCGAGGTGACTGAATTTTCTTTCACTCATTAAGTTTTCCCACTAGTACAGATTTGCCTTCTATCGGGTGTTTTTTAATGAAACGGACAGGTGTTATCGAACACCTTTTATTCGCTCACATGACAGATATTTATCAGGGGTTTTTTAAAAACTCCTGAGAGAAAATGTTCGGTCAGGGGTTTTTAAAAATACTCCCGAGATACTGGTAACCCCAACCTGCAGTTTCACTTGTAACTCTCTCAGTAGTTTTTTTCAAAAAAATCCCAATAGAGTGCTTGGGTAACCGAAATTATTCACAACTCTCTCAGGAGTTTTACTAAAAAAACCGCCGACAAATGCTTTGTATATATAAAAAAAATTATCCGGCTTTCTTTCACATTCACCACCCTGCCCTGTCTTCAAATGAAAGTAAAAAAATGCCATCATCTTAATTACAAAAACACAAACACTACAATATCAACATAATAAAGTGACAAACTCATATAACCACTAGATAGATAAATTCCAAACAATTTAGCTATTATAAAACTCACTTGAGAGTAATTAATATACATACATGAGAGTAATATACACTCTGCGACAACATAACACAGATTACTACTTCAAAATAAATCAAAATCTAGAGTAATGAGTACCATGATAGTAGTTTACAAAGTAAAACCGACATTCTCAGCCCAACTGTAGCATTTTGTTTTTCAACTTTCTGCAAAAACCAAGGGAAATTTTCATGTAAGGTCGAAGATATTCAAACCAATTTTCTGCCCATACAAGCTCTTTAATCTTAATATTTTGACTTACTATCCAATCTTTTGCTTCATCTGACACAGCAGCGGCAATGGCCTTGTTGTGCTCATCCATACCCTGAGTCAGCTTCTTAATGGTTTGACTTACGATCCTATCTTGTATCCACATAAACTATTGGTTGCATTTGGAGCTTGCAAAGAGCAGCGTCCTAAAATAATTAGAAACGACCATATGTAGTTAAGAATAAAGGAAAACTAAGAAAAAAAGCACTAACCTTAGAGGCTAGATGGTGGAATATATACAACAAACACTCAACATTGTTGAAGCGCAAAAACGTTGCAACCAAAAATCTCCCTACATGATAATGCAATCCTGACTTAAAGAGAGCATTTACGCTATTAGTCTTACATAAATGTCAAACAAGAAATCACCCCACACGATAATGCAATCCTGACTTAAAGAAAGCATTTACTTAAATATCCTTATATAAATGTCAATAAGAACATAAAGATGACAAATTCATCAACCTCAGAATTGACAAATTCATCAAAATCATCACTATAAGAACATACAGATGACAACAGCTTTCAGCAAAGAGTGAATATAGTCTAATAAGTTACAAGTCAGAACAATCATCTGAGCCATGCTAAAACTAAAAAAATAATTTTTTTAAGTTGTTTAAGGTAGTTTAACATAAAAGAGAGAATTTTTTCCCTGTGAACTATTAGCAGAAAAAACAAATTAAAGTTGTTAAGCCAACTGACCTGAGACTTGGACCATGAGAGGTCAAGCACGTCATCAAGATTCCCCTGGAATGAACAGACTGGTTTTCCTGATAGCCCAAACACAGTATCCGGAACCACAATATGATCCAAGCTCATTGATTTCCGGCTAAAAGACGTCCTTCCTCGCCTCTTCCTCTCCAAAGGGCTCCCCAAACTAGGAGAAAGTGACTTAGGTTCAGACGACCCATTTGCCAAGAGCAACAGGTTCAAGCCTGAATCATCTCGTCTATCCATTAACAGATCACCTTTCCTTTCTGATTCCACCACTTGCCAAACATGAATCACACAATCCTCCCCAGCAGTTCACCAAATCTATGCATGCATCAGAAAATCCAATGTCGGTGAAGGCTCCACTTCTTACATTCAGCATATGGATATTTAAAAATACACACCAGCTCTATAGCTTTCTTCCAAACCAACTGTCACCACTTTCTGCTTGAGCATGACTACCTGTCTTTGACTAGCAAGTATGCTATTTTCATGATTGTTTCAAACTAGTAGCTAGAGTGTAGAGTGTTTAAACATAAGCATTGTTACCTGAACAAGAAAGATAATGGTACCTTTAGAATCTGTTTCATTAAGTCTTCAGTATAACACTGTCTGAAAGCTGCTTTTCTTCAGTCTCTGTGATAAAATTAGGATAATAAATCAATGTTGGTAGATTACCAACTGTTGAGCCACTTATTTTCTTATCTTCCATTTCACCAAGAGACAATGTTATGAGGAGTTAATTTAACCAGCACCAGCAATGCTTTGACTTTGAAAAGCAGCAGTTTTAACACCATGTAAACTCTTCCATTTATCCAAAAGTCAGTATGGTTGACAAATTGTTTCACCTGCATCAATAATTAAGAACACTAAATGTTTAAAAAAAAATGGAGATCCCCAGAAGAGACCTGAAACTAATGACACCAACAGAAGCAAATACAATTACATCAGGAAAATAATATAGCTCTTTATCCAGCAAAATGCTAATTTGATATACACCTTGGATATAGTCATATAGATACGCAATAATCTGACAGGAAAAACTGAATACCCAGTAACATAATTGCACCATAATGCACTATTGAAATTATAGTGCTGCACTCTAGTCATCACATCATCACAAATTCTTACATGTGTGCAATTGTGCATACATACAAAAAATTTAATGTGTAATGCTTCATACAAATATACAATGCACCATGTGTGTTGCAAATTTGCAATCACCTATTCTCATCTGATCAATCAGAAATGTTTGAGCTATTACATTAAAATATAAATTAAGTGCAAACCCCTTGTGTGATCCATCAATAAATAAATCCCTAATTCAAAACAAGGGAAAATCTCTCTAGTTGCTCCTCCTTCCCGCATGATGATCCTACTTGAAGCAGATACTTGCCTTTAAAAAAACCCTCTATCAAGTATTCAAGAATTCACAAATGGGCAAGTAAAACTCAAAGTCGTTCAAAGCAGGAACAAGTCTCTCAAAAATAAGTTCTCAAAATATAGACTTTAACATCGAACAATTTGATCCAAAAATAGAGGAAATTAGAAAACCCCAAGCTGCAAATAGAGGAAACTAGAAAACAAACCTGCTGCGAAGTAGCCGCCCGACAGCAACGGCAACGGCAGTAACAGCCTGACAGAAGGAGCAGCCCGACATCAATGGCAATAACAGCAGCCACCGGATGGGGCGAACAACCGTCGAAAAACAACCCAATAGGGCGAACAACCGCTGAACAACAATCAATCGCACCACCACAACTGTCGAACAGTAGCCGAACAAGCAAATTGAACGCAGCGGGATCAATGAACGAACATAATGAACGAATTAAAAGAGGGGCGAAGAGTGGAATCGAACGTACTGCAAATAGCGTGGGTGATCGAAGAGCTCGAACAGCGAGATCTGTAGCGACCAAAGAGGTTTAAGATGATGTTGTGCGAACAACCCTGGTGATGCGAACCGCGAATTCGTGGAGCCTCCCACCGATCGTCCTCTTCAAGCCTTGATTGATACAGCGACTCCATCGTTTAAATTAGGGTTGCGATTAAGAAAGCTACAACATTTTTCGGGCCTTTTATGAAAAACCTCCCGATATAAATTGCATTTCTAGTGGGTTAAATAATAACTCCTGAGAGAGTATGTCCAGATTTTTTTTAAAAAAAAAACACACTTCTCTCAGGAGTTTTTATAATAACCCCTGTGCGGAAATTATTTTTCAGGAGTTTTATAAAACACAAACTTTCCTGGAAAACTCCAATAATGATAGTAACAACATAAACACCATATAATAATCTCCAATATGTAGCTTTCATTCTCAACATAATCCCCGGATAAGGTAAAGAATGGGCAATATTTAGATCATGTGGAGCATAATATAAAATAAGGCTGAATATGGCTTTTGTGATGCATAAGCATAGGTAAGGGCTTGGATATGAGCATTATATGGAAAATATAAAGTCTTCCATCCTCTTATCATGCAACATGTCAAAAGCAATTTCAAATTTTACCCCCTTTCATGGTTTTCAAGAAAATAATGCACTTCATTGTGACTTCCCTTTACTAGGAAATTTCATGCTATATCTCTAATGAATCTAAATTTGCATCGTCGAGTTCAATTTAAGCTTCCATGACACTACTCAAAAAATTTTAATGGGGGTGATAAAAATAAATTTTGGAAAACATGCATATAAACACATAAATTAAATATGGAATCCAAAGTAGTCATGTATAAGCAATTCGAAATTTAACATAAAGATATGTACACATATGGTCAAATAAATTCAAATATGCACAAAGTAAGCCCTTTCCCCACACCATACTTAAAGTTTATAGTGTCTTCACTGTAAAAAAATAAGGGTAAAGAAAGAGACTCACTAGACAGGTGTGTAGAACGTCGGAATCGAGTGCAAATGCTGCCGCAGAAGTGGTCGATGTTGAGGACAGTAATCGACGCCGACTAGTTTATTCGACAACGAGGGGGTCTGGTCTAATTCGAGGACTTTGGTCGACTTCGACAGGACTACTCGAGATCGAGTAAAGTGTTGCCTCCAGGGTGGCCTTCTCGACCACATGCTCCTTTTTGCTCGAGATGTGTGGTCGATGTCGAGGAGGTTACTCGACGTCGAGTAAGTCTACAGCTTCTTTTACCTGCAAGATTCGTTAGACGGAAAATATCCACAAATAGAAATCCTTAAAAACAATGTCCAAAACTAAAAACCAAAAGCAACAATGTCCAAAATCCCAAAAACTAATTGTTTTATTTACAAGCTCTAGACTTTATAGTCGCTAGGTCGATTTTATCCGTTAAGCTCAAGGAGGCATTTGCACGGCCCATGTAGCTTGGGCTTCAAACAAGACTCTATTCTTGTCCATTAGCTGTAATCCTCCTGAATGGATCTTGTTCACCGTGAAAGGCCCCATCTTCTTCTTCTTGAATTTGTTGGGAAACCAATGATCCTTAGATTTGGCGACATAGACTTTTTCACCTACGTCATACTCCTTGGGATCATAATTGGAAATCCTGCATAATCGCACATATCAAGGCAAACCTCTCCCATGTATAGATAAATCATTAATAGAAATAGGAGAAGAGATGTCCATACCCTGGCTTACATTCGCAGAATCGAATTTGGGAACCTCGGGATCTGGTCGACTTCGAGTACACGTACTCGGCGTCGAGGAATTACCTTTGTTTCATGGACTGTGGGTCGATGAAGGCGGAGTCGAGGAAGACAGGTTTTGGTCGACATCGAGTAGCTTGGTCGACGTCGAGGAAATCTCGGCTTCAGGTGGGTTGCTTGACGCTGCTGTTGCTGGTGGGGGGCCCGGGTTCCGGTGGACGTCGACTAGAATACTCGATGTTGAGTAAATTTGGTCGACTTCAACCTCATACTTGAATCCTGGCAAGGCATCCGAAAAATAGTTAGTCGATATCGACTTGCCTTGGTCGATGTCGTCGTTCAGGATGGCCATGATCTCCTCCACCTGGGCTTCCATGTCCCTCTTTTCCAGCTCCTCGGGAGTCATATTTCTTAACTTAGGCTCCCCGTAGGTGATGTATCTGGATGATATTGACTTGACCTCTTCCATGGGACTTGTATGCCTTTCAGTTTTATTAATAGAATACTCAATTACCTCATCGCTGATGTTAAAAGTGAGTACTCCCTTCTTTACGCTTATGTTGGCATCCACCGTCGCCAAGAAGCGCCTTCCTAGAATAATTGGACAAGCAGAGTTCTCTGCCATATCAATAACTAAGAAATCAGCAGGGACAAAGAACTTACCTACTTGGACTGGTACATTGCCCACCATGCATGTTGGGATGACCACCGTGTTGTTCGCCATGTAAATTTTTGCATCCACAGGCTCTAGAGCACCTATCTTAATCTTGAACCAGATTGATAAAGGCATTATACTCGCATTGGCTCCCAAGTCATATAAAGCATTGAATTTATGTTGACCAAATCCAATTGTTATATCAAACTTACCTGGATCTGCCCTTTTCTCAAGAACGTCCATCTAGTTGCACTCCTCTGCGATCTCAGCCATTGACCGCGTTTTTCTTAGGATCTCCTTGAGGAACTTGACATACGATGGCATCTCATTAAGAGCTTTTGTGAAGGGTATTGTAACGTTGAGCCTTTGAAGCATCTTTATGAAACGCTGGAACTTCTTCTCTCCTGGATCCTTTGGAGATTTCGTTGGGAATGGCAGCTTTTTCTTCGTTGGAGGTTCTGAAGTCTTGTCGACGTCGAGTACAGGTTGGTCGACATCGAGTTTATCGACTACAGTAGTCGACTTCGGGCTGAGTACAACGTTCTGGTCGATATCGAGTAGGGGTCCTCGACGTCGAGTAGATGCTGGTCGATGTCGAATGGTTTACTCGATCTCGAGTTCTCCTCAGCAACTTCTCCGTCTGTATCGTTATCGGGTGTTTGTGCCTATACCCCACTTCTTAGATGCATGGCAGCTACCTGTCCTATAGATTTAGTTTTAGGATTAGGTTCAGAGGATCCAGGGAGCTTACCTGATTGGTTGGGGATTGATGAAGCTAATTGACCCATCTGAGGTCCATTGATTTTCGCCAGATATCGATTTCCCCAAGCCTAGAGTTGAGACCATGCAGGTGAGTATGGATGGAATTGATAGATTGTTTGGTGTCTGAATGATTCCTCTGCATCTCCTCAAGAACGGTCTGCAGGTCATCTTTCTTACCTTCTCTGTAAGAAAGATGGGGATTTTGATGTTGGGGCTAGTGATAATAGCTCCAGTTTTGGTTCTGATGTGGTCCTGAGTAGTGTCCCCCTGCATACCTTACCTCTTCGTGGGTTTCCGCTTGATGTACTTGATCGGCGTGTGGGCACACAGTGGTGTTGTGCCTCACATACCCACATTCCAAGCAAGGCTTATCCTTAGACAGAAACTTAACCTGCTTGGTAAGGCAATGTACCTGATTGTTGTGGAATTCGTCCCTGACGTGTGGATCAACCTCGTTTGGTGGACAATACAATGGCATGGATGGGGTAGGCCTTTCATATCTTTCATCAGCAGAGGCCGCAGAAGTCTCATATGTGTTGTCGTAGTTGGCCAGCGTCTCAATGACTTCCCAAGCACGGCGTGGAGTGTACTCGAGATACCCATAGGCGGTGTAGTTGTTGATCCGATCCTTAGTAGGCGCATCCAGGAAGTTGAAAATGATCTCCTGGATGACGTAGGGTGGCTGTCCGTGCGTAGGACAGAATTTCAGAAGCCTTTTGTAGCGCTCCCAGACCTGTGCTAGTGTCTCTATTTGCTTTTGTATGAAAGTCGTGATCTGTTGTCTGAGAGCAACTGTCTTTGCAGGAGCAAAGAACTTGTTGAGGAAGAGGTCATGTAGTTCATTCCAAGTGCAAATTGATTGTGCTGGCAATCCTTCCATCCACTGTGATGCTATTCCTGCAAGGGACCAACGAACAGCCTTTAGTTTTAGATATTCTAGATTCGCACCATCAGCAATTGCTTCAAATAAATCTTGAAAAGTAGTCACATGCTCTAAAGGACATTCATTGATTCTTCCCCTAAATTGACTCCTCCTAATTTCAGTAATAAAACAAGGACGAATTTCAAAATTAACAGTTGCTGATTCTGTGCATATATTCTTTTGCGTTGATTAGGACATGCCCAATCCGCTCCTCAAGTTCCCTTCTCGTGTTGACCTCGCGATCTACCCTTGTCTCCCACCGTTGCTGATTATGTGCATATTCTGCCTCTCTTCGGGCGTGTTCCGCTTCTCTGGTGGTGAATTCCTCAATCCGTAGGCGGAGTTGCTCAAGCTCTTGTGCTGGTGTGAGCGGGACCGAATTCTCGTTGTTGGATGTTGAAATGAGTCTCCTCCTAAACCTTTTCTGAATATGGAACAAACGTTCTGGCTCGAGAATAGGGTCGATAAGCGTGCGATTAGTTCTTCACATGCACCTGAGAAACAAAAACAAAAAGAAACAAGTAAAAAGAAACTAAATGGCAAAAACAAATATAATGAAGAGAAAAAAGAACTAAAAAGGGCACGATTGATAGCTTCCCCGGCAACGGCGCCAATTTTGTTGTTGCTGGAGGATGGTCAAGTATGAAATATAAATAGAATATAAAGAAATCTGACTCCCTGTCTCAGCAAATAAATACAAGACTTCCTCCTGTTGTAGTAGAAGGCAGTCAGGATCAATCCACGAGGAAGCGTGTCTGCGCCCGCCTTTTCAGTTCCAGAAACAATGCGAATTCGACCAGAATAGTCCTCGACTTTGAGTAAAGGTACTCGACTTTCGACCAAACAACTCGACTTCGACTAACCTTCCTCGACGTTGACCAAGCTTTGTTGATTTCGAGTAACACATAAACAAAGTTCACAACTTTTCGCCAGACAGAACACGAAATTGATGAAACAAAATCAATAAACTAAAGACTTCCATAATCAGGGTATCAACACCACAATGATAACCATGTAAAATAAAGCATAAAGGCATAAAAGATCATGCTTTTCATCAAATGACTCTCGTTATTAACAAATAGGAAGATATATAGAGGCTTTCGCATAAACCCTAATTGTTACTAACCATTTTCACATAATTAATCCAAGTTGTATTAAGATCACTTTCTCTTCAATAACACAAATAAGGATCACCTTCAACTTTCGTAAAAGACTCATGCTCGTAGGGATAGAAGACGAAATCGCATCAAAAGATTGTACCTTTACCGCATCACCTTACATGGCTACCGTCGGGCTCACCCCGGCCGACCCTAGAAGTTGGCTGACTACTCGCTCTTCATCGTGAATAAACACATCAGAGATTTCAGGAAAATAAATTGCATTAAATAAAATCAAAGAAAGCTTACAACCAATCGAAGTCAAATCGTCTCTCAACTTCTCCAACCTCTCTCTCTCTCTCTCTCTCTATATATATATATATATATATATATATATATATATATATATATATATATATATATATATAATTGGAACTAGGATTGAATGCCTAGAAAACAGCCCCTAAGGCTTTATTTATAGTATTCATTCCCTAGATAATATAGGAAAGAAATATCTATCTATATCTAAACTTTCTATCTAATAATATTAAGATTAAATTTGGAAATAAAATAATTAAATCTAAAAGAAAATCAAGCTAATGTGGATAAATCCCTTCCATGTTGATAGAACTTGATGTCTCTTGATAGAATATCTCGACTCTTGTCTTGCAAGTAACCACAAATGCTCGAACTCCTCCTCGATCTCGGACTCGGACTGCTTCTGGAATGTCCTCGACGTCGACCAAGTTCCTCGAGGTCGAGTAGGATTCTTCTCCCGGGGTTGCACTCGAGCTCGAGTAGGCTTTGGACTCGTCAACTTTACTCGACATCGAGTTGTTTACTCGACGTCGACCAATTTTGGCTCCTTCAGTGCTCGGCTCGACTCTGTTGGATTTCGACTGGGCTCGGGTTACTCGATGTTGACCAAAGTGGTCGATATCGACAAAAATCGTCGAGTTTCTTTTCTTTGTTCTTTGCTCGATTTGTCCTGGTTCCGCTGCTTCTTTACCTTGGACTTTCTGTAGTTGACTTCAAGCTTTCCGTCCTTTCTCTGAATTGCTGTCAAATGCCTCGATTTCGGCGAAATTAAACGAGAACTAGTGTAGACTCCATAATTTGGAAAATAAGTGTAAACTACATAGATTCTGTATTATTCTAGCCCAAATGTATGAAATGAATGCAGAAATCATTATAAAAGTCAATATAAAACATGGCAAAATAGGCTCACATCAAGGACATACCTGCGTGATAGCGCGTCTACTACCACATTATCCCTTCCCTTCTTGTGGTGAACCACATAGGAAAAGGTCTCTAGAAACTCCACCCATCGAGCAAGTCGCCTACTGAGCACTGCTTGTCCTTTGAGGTACTTCAGAGCTTCATGATCCGAATGATCGAATCACAAACTTCTTAGGCCAGAGGTAGTTCTTCCATGTCTATAAGCATCTGATAAGCACGAAGAGCTCCTTGTCTTAGGTAGAATAGTTGAGCTCAGCGCATCCCAACTTCTCGCTGAAATAGGCAATGGGGCGCCTATTCTGAAGAAGAACTCCACCAATGCCTGTGCCAAAAGCATCACACTCGAGATCGAACGGTTGTTGGAAGTCAGGTAGTTGCAACACAGGGGCATGGGTGAGGCGATCTTTGAGAGCATCAAAAGCCCTCTGGTGTGCGTCAGTCCAGCGAAACATCACATCCTTCTTGGTCAGCTCATGGAGGGGGGCAGCAACAATGCTGAAATCCTTGACGAAGCGTCGATAGAAGCCAACAAGGCCCAGAAATGAGCGGACATGTGTAGGAGTCTGGGGCTGGGACCACTCCTGAATAGCGCGAGCCTTCTCCTCATCCACCTTTAATTTAGATGAAGATACTACAAAACCAAGGAAAATGGTATACTCGGATGCAAAAGAACATTTCTTTAAATTAGCAAATAATTTCTCTTTTCTAAGACAATCAAAAACCAATTTTAAATGACTAAGGTGATCATGCAGGTTCTTGCTATAGATTAAAATATCGTCAAAGTATACAACGATAAATTTTCCTAAGTATCTCCTAAGGACATGGTTCATAAGCCTCATAAAAGTAGAAGGAGTATTTGTTAACCCAAAAGACATTACTAACCATTCATATAAGCCATACTTAGTTTTAAAAGCCGTTTTCCATTCATCTCCCTTTTTCATCCTAATTTGATGATATCCACTTATAGGGTCAATTTTAGAGAAAATACAAGCACCATGAAGTTCATCAAGCATATCATCTAAACGAGGAATAGGGTGACGATACTTAACCGTTATTTGGTTGATTGCAAGACAATCAATACACATGCGCCAAGAACCATCCTTCTTTGGAACCAAGATGAAAGGCACGGTGGAGGGGGAGAGGCTTTCTCGCACAAAACCTTTATCTAGCAGCTCCGTGACACGGCGTTGAAGCTCCTTTGTTTCCTCAGGACTAGCTCTATAGGCGGCGCGACTGGGCAAGGCTGTTCCAGGGACGAAGTCAATCTGATGCTCAATCCCTCGAATAGACGGAAATCCTTGTGGTAGATCAGCTGGAAGTACATCTAGATAATCCTGCAACAGAGCAGAAATAGGTGCAGGAATATGACTCAATTCGACAACATTTAGTAATACCTCTGTCATTACCAATAGGATGTGAGGTCGATGTGCATTCCAGGTGATGGTCTCTTTCTATGGCTGAGAGCCCAATGGGTGGCGTTCAACAGAGCCCTTGAGCGAAGAAGAAGAGGGCTAAGGTGGCCTGAACCCTTGCTCCATCGTTCCTTTGGTAACGGACAAGAAGGGCTTTGGTTGCATCTTGAATCTTCTTGCCCCTTGCACGAGTGATAGGGCCATCGAATAGAACCTTCCTATTGTCCTCAATGTCACCAAGAGTCATCGATAATTGCACTACATCAAGTTTGTTGTTTCATTGCACTGTTGTAATTTTCTAGCGAGGATCTCTGCACCTATAATGAAAAGGTAAGGGGATATTGGGTCTCCTTGTCATAGCCCTCTTTCTGGTCGAAAGGTTTCAATGGGTTTATCGTTTACTAAAACAGAGAAATAAATAGTTTGGATGCGTTCTCTGATCCGCCCCAAGAATTTTGAAGAGAAGCCAACTTTTTCCTTGACCTCTAGAAGAAAGCACTGGTCCACTCTGTCATAGACTTTTTCCATGTCTAGGTTTATTGCTATCCATCCTTGTCTTCCTGTCCTTGTTTTGAAGGAATGAAAGATTTCGTGAGATATAAGAACATTATCTTGAATTGCTCAATCCGCTACGAACGCACCTTGTAGTGGGTGAATGGTTTTCCTAAGTATTGTTTTCATTCTTTCCGTAAGTATTTTTGCAATAGCCTTATAAAGTGTGAATCAAAGACTGATTGGTCTATAGTTGTTCATTATAGACGGATTATCGCACTTAGGAATTAAAGTGATAAACGTCTAATTTACTTGTCGTAACTTTCTTCCTGATTATTTGAAAAATCTTTTAATAGCCTTAGTGATTGATAGACCTACTATCTCCCAATATTTTCTATAGAATTCTGCTGTCATCCTGTCCGGTCCTAGGGATTTATCTTTTCCAATACAAAAGAATGCATATTTTATCTCTTGATTGTTGACCTATTTTGTGAGTTCTATGTTGTCATTTGTCGTGATATCTGTATCTATTAGGAGTAGGTACTCTTGAAGTAATATGTTGTTGTGGTTGTTTTCCCTTTTATTTTATTTTTCAAAGTCGTCTTTGATTTCCTTTATGATGTTTTCTTTGCATGTTATTTATGGGCCTTCTTGTGTTCTGATCACCCTTATTGTTTTTCTATTTGATCTTCCTGACGCTACTTGATAATGCATGATTTCTACATGCATTCTAGGTCATTCTTAAGTCATTTAAGTTGCATTTAGTTAGGTTTTTAGGATAGAGTACATTTATTGCCTTGAAAGTTGCAAAGTTTGAAATCTACGCGTTTTAATACGTTCAAGCTAAAGGAGAAAGGGAAAAGCTATAATACGAAGCCTTAGAAGCTTAAGGAAGTGTCAAGGAAGAAGACAAAAGGAGAAATGAACAAGACAGACAAGAAGAAGTTGAAATAAAATAATTAGAGAGGCGGCGCCCTTGGCTCAGGGACCGGCGCCCGCCGACTCACAGCAGCTGCTGAAGGTTCCGCAGGAGAGACAAAATCGGTGCCCGCTGATACCTTATCGGCGCCCACTAATGAAGATTCTGGAAGATTTCCTCCGAAGGCGAATCTGGCCCATTGGGCTTTTCTTCTACCTTAAGATCTCCGATTCCTAACTCTCCTATGCCTATAAATACAACTCTTCTCAGCCCGATTCAACACATTCACACATCTCGACGCAATTCACTCTCCACTTCTCTGTTTTCCCTTTTCCGCAATTTTCGGTAAGTCGTGCTCAACTAAACCTTTTATATAGTTTTGCTTATATTTTATGCATTGGTTAAAGACATGTGAGGGTTTTTTGAATACTATTATATAGTTATTGTCTTGTTTATGCATATTTGGTTATTCATTACTCTTGTTCTTTTTATGTTACGTTGTTTATTCGTCTTACTTAGCCACTAAGATAGGTAAACAACATGATAAGTGATTATAGCTAAATCCGCTATTGTGGGCATTAATCCAACATAGTAGGAAACATATCTTAATGAACAAGCTGGGATTCATGAATATTAAAGGGTAATGACTTATAGTTTTAATGTTATTCTTAGAAGAAGCAAAAGCTGGATTGACAACTAGGTGATACGTCAAATATGCGGGAATTACATGAATTATATGCTTAAGAGATTAGGGACTTATTGCTTCTTGACCCACATGCAATTATTTAGGGAGTTGATAGTGATCGAATCAGGAAGCTATATAACTCTATGTACAAATCGAAACTAAGATAGCTAAGCATAACCAAACAACCCGATGATCATGAAGTCATCAATGTTGCGATTATAGGTGAAGCTATATTCTCATCATCATATTATTCTCTTATTTACAATCATTACTACTATTGCTCTTTTCTCTCTTATTATTGCTCTTGTTACAATTTGCTTGCTTACATACTACGTCTAACCAAAGTCGCATGCACTCTCTGTGGGATTGACCTTTACTTGCTGCTAATACTCATTATTAGTTAAAGGAAGAGATATTACTATTTGGGGTGTTAGAACACTTATGTCTATGTTTTATTCCATGTTTGTATGATTATTTCAGCTCCTTATTCTAGATATTTTATTTATTCTGGGTTAGAAATATGTTGAATTTATGTAGTTTATGCTTATTTGAAAGAAATAGAGGTCTACACAAGTTTTGGTTTAATTTTGCAGAATTTGGAGCTATTTCGGAACAAAACCAGGAAGAAGAATCAGATGCAGAATTCCACTCGATGGCGACTGGACTTTACTCGACATCAACTAAAGTTGAGCAGAAAATTAGCTTAGTGTTGGACAAGCGAGCTACTGAAGTTTCACTCAACATGTGCCCTTGGGATCGACAAGACCACTCGACATGAATGTAGGTTACTAAGCTTTAGTAAATATATGATTACCTAATGAATGGAGGCATTCCGTAGGCGGTGGCGAATGCTTTCTCCCCTCCCGGACCCCCCAACCAGGCTTCCTCGTGTCTTCCTCATGTCTTTCAGTAGGCGGTCGTTTTCTACTGCTCTCGATTTCAGGTATGGTCTTTTTCTCTGTAGTTTTCAATCGAGTAAGAAGAAAAAAAGTTTTGGTTTAAGATTTACAATGTGTTATTAAGCACACCAAGTGTTCGACGTAATGCCTGTATGAAATTGTCCACTAAATTCGAATGTGTAATTAACTTGATTTGACATTTGTATAAAAATAACTTGATTGTTGTTTTGATTTAACCTTCTTCTATGCTTCAACTTCTAACCATTGACTTCTGATGATGGCTATTTTCTTTTTCTTGATGATTTTCTTTAAATATCAATCAAAGTTGTGCAATAAACAAGCATGATCCTAGCCGATTGTCTTTTTGTCATTTGTAAATTTATAATTGAAGCACTTCCAAATTTCATGTCATCACTTGTATCAAAGTTGGCTTTTGTACGAGTTAGTGACATTGACTGAAGTTATAGCAATTACCTTGATTTGTTGTATCTGTTTTGAATATCAGGATAGTAAGCAGTATGTCATCACCTTATTTCATGTCAACACCTTATCGCTTCATACTCAGTATGTGCTTACTTTGTCACATTGTATCTTCAAATGTGTTACTGAAATATTAAGTGTGAACACAAGGGCTTGTTGTGTCAAGACTAATCCACCATGTGCCAGATGAAATCTTATTGGGGGATTGTATTTGTAATGTCATTGATTAGAGCCTACGGATATGTGATGCTTAAGAGGAAGATTCATTATTGATGCTTTGTCAAATGCTTTTTTATTTGTCTTGTGTCTTCTTCTTAGATTACTTGAAAAAAATGCTTTTTTGATTTGTCTTGTGGTTGCATTCATGTCACTCTTTGCTCAAATTCTTCCTATCAAATCAATGAAGTTTCCCTGTTTTGTATGTCAACATGTTCATTTTATCATTGGGGCTCTTAGTCTTTCTGAATCTGTAGGTCAGCATGAGCTTGATGAAGCTTAAGGAGCTGTTTTTAGAGTATGGGAGAATCACTTCGTGCAAGGTCTGTTTATAATTTCTTTTATGTTTTATGGCCTTTTTTCTAGGTTTAATGGCTTACTATTTCTAATTTTGTCAGGTTATGCGTGATGCAAGTGGAATTAAGAAGGGCTCATGCTTTGTTGCATTTTCAACACCTGAAGAAGCCTCCCGAGCTGTGAGTTACTATTCGAAAGTTTATTTTGTATATATGTTGTCAATCCTGTTGTTTTTCACCCAAATCAGGTGAGGGATTAAGTCCATGTTCTTGATATGTTCTACCTCTCCCATTCTTTTTTATTTGCTGAATTTCTTGCTTCCTTATGTTATCCACAAGCATAAGCATAATGGATCATATATTCATATTAAAGTATTTTGAAATAAATCTTGGGCAGAATTATAGTTGTTTAACTATGTTTCTATAGTTTGGATAAATGTCTAGGTGAAAAGCTATTTTGGGCTTGTATTTACATGAACTAGCTAGCTTTGATTCTGTGAACTTGGGTTTATCAGTATCCAGTGGCGGATCTGTGGGGGGGCTCGAGGTGGCTGAAGCCCCCCGCTGGCCAAAATAAGGGTATATGGGTATTTTTATATATCTGTTAATTAAGTATTATATAGAAGTAAAGCAAACATAAATCATATAAGCATGGTAGCCCAGCGGATAAGCCACTGGATGTATTTAATGGGGAGTGTGACATCCCTGGTTCGATTCACAGCGCTCCTCCATTTTTTTGTGCATCTGATTTTTTTACCCTCCTTCTTCTTTGTTGTTTTCTGTTTTTTTTTTTTAAAAAAAAAAACGCCAACCCTCCTTTTTCTTTGTTGTTTTTAAAACACCAACCGCATCTGTATTTTTTAAAAAAAAACATAAACCCCTTTTTTCCTTTTTTTTTTAAAAAAAAAAACACTAACCCCCTTTTTTCCTTTGTTTTTTTTAAAACACTAACCTTTTTTTTTTCTTATAATCAATACTTATAATGATTATTGATTAATACAATATTAATTAAAATTCAACAAATAGACAACTGTCGTTTTATTTTTGTTCTAAGTACACAACATCAATCAACTTGTTCATTACCCCAACAAATATTTTTTGTTTTGGATTGAAGTAGATAGCATACAACATTTTTGTTATTGTCGAATTACATAGACAATTTAGATTTTATGGATACCCATGGGTAATCCGTGCCCGCAATACCGGACGGACTTGGACAATATATTAAACCCGCGAAGTGAGCTTAGCCTGGCCCGCGCGGGCCTGCAACACCGGGATAATATTTGAGGTAAAACCCGCCCCAAGCTCGGCACATGCCCACGTTTGCCCGGGTCTAGTTACATTACAGTTGTTAGTGACGTAGGTTCTTGAATCCGCAAAACAGTATAATGACGTTTTTAGTGTCATTCAACAAATAAGTAGGACTGACAGTGTCAACGGTGTATATAGGTACAACCTTAGACTCGAACGTTTCAAATCGTCATTTCTTGGGAAAAAAATTCAGCCCCCCCTTACAAAAATTTCTGGATCCGCCACTGTCAGTATCACATGCTGTGGATTGGCAAATCTAATTCTTACATACTTTTTCAAGTTCTATTTTCATTCTTGTAGCTATATGGTTATCTATGAATGTTGATACATTTATGTATATGTTGCTTTGTGAAGAACATTGTTGCCTATTCCCATTCTCTTGTTTTATCGCAGACTGAATTGATATTTGGGGACCAAAATGGTAATATTCGTGTTTGGGATTGGGCAGCAAATTCATGCAGTTGTGAATTGGTACATATATTTAATAAAATGTTTATTTGCAAGATTTCTTAGCATTATTTGATAATGATGTTTACTAGAATTTGCAAATTCAATTTTTATTCCTAGATATTCTCAAATATTATTTCTTGCACCTCCAATACGTGGGTTCGAATCTCGCATTGGCTAAAGTTTATAATAATTCTAGTAATTTGCAAAGTTTTCTAATAAATGTTTAATAATAAGATATATTAGTGCAGTTTTAAAATATAAATGCATGTGCATATCCTTTCCATAAGGTTGTTTAAGAAAATATAATGTAAATATTATATTTGCACAACACAATCTTTTATGTGCACAACATAATTTTATATGTGCACAACATAAAGTTATATTTGCACAACAAAAGTGCTAAAAACAAAGAAAAAAAAGAGCTGGCGAAAAAAAATTATTATATTTGCACAACATAATGTTGTATGTGCACAACTTCAAGATATATTTGCACAACATCAAGTTATATTTGCACAAAAAAAAATGCTGACGCGCAAAGGGAAAAAAAACTGGACACGCGAGGGGGCACAATGGGGGGGGGGGGGCAAAGGGGATGAACAGTTTGCCAATTTCTTCAAAAGTGTGGACACTCTTCTGATTAAGGCAACTTTTATGGACAATCCAAAATTGCCCCAAAAATAAATATACAATTTTTTAATTTGGAAATAATTTGAGGGTCGGACTAACCCGACACCTTTAGAGATGCAATACAAACAAAGTCAAACACGCGAACCTAACCCGACTAAGCTGGGGACAACATAGACTAAGAGTCGATGCCAAGCAGCACCAACTGTGACACATACTAACACCGCTGGCAATAGGTAAATCAAGAGTCCATGTGGGCAATGAAGACGATCCTTCAAGGAAATTTCTGTAACGCGGAGTCACCTTGATACACATAGCCTCGACCCTAGCTAGACCCGGCACGGGATGCCAAAGCCCCAACCCATGAGAGGAATGCCAAGAACAACCAACCTCGCTGTCGAGAACCACCCTTGTAAGACGCACAACGAGACCCTTTCGGTATTAAAATAAGTCCTTTCGGGATTCGGTTTCAACCCTTTCGGGTATTGTTTTATTATTATTATTATTATTATTATTATTATAAGTATTATTATTATTATTATTATTATTATTATTATTATTATTTATTTATTTATTTATAAATTACCCGGGATGCCTCGGGCCCAAGCAAAATATACTTGGGCCCAAAGCACAATCTAGTTGGGGCAAGAGCATCACTTGCGGGCCAACCGGGCCCAAGGAAGACCAAAGGCCTAAAATGGCAGGAATGAATCTGAGCTATCAACGCTAGCCTGAGAAGCCAAAGCACCCGACGTTACATCACCAGGAACCAAGAGCCTGAAAAGCCACCAGCGACGACGATGAACCAGGGGTGCGAAGACGGATATAGACAGGAGATGCCCACCAGCCACCTGCGAAACCCATGGAAGGCGGACGAGAAAGAGGAGTGGGAAAGCGTCCGAATCCAGACAAGATGAAAGAAAACCAAAATCATCTGACTGCAAGCGAGATCAGAGAACAAGGGCTCGACAACACGTAGAAAAAAAATGTCAAAACTGAGCCTCGTGGCAGAAGATTAGGGGAACTAGGGTTTGAAAATTGAAAAAGCCCCAAATCACGTAAAGACAAAGGGTATGATGAAGGGAGTGGACGATGAAGGGGATGACAACGCCAGCACCTCCAACATCCACCCCGAATGTTGGGCAAACATCGGCCAGTTGGAGAAAGAGCCCATTCCTGCAAGGACGAGGACCACAACACCCCACGTCGAACGGCGAAACACGATTTGGGAAAGACAGCTGCTAGAAATGGCAAAAACCGACTCCAAGATCTGAAAATTAAAGATGTGAGGAGTAATTATATGGCCAAGAATTAGATTAATTTGGGAAGGATGACAATGATCGGATACCAAATAAGGGATTTTGAGATTGATGGGGCTATACTATGGACGAGTTTTAGAGAAAAGGTAGAGACATTCTCTATAGAACGGATTTAGCACTCCATATATACTTAATTATGCAGATCTAATCATGTACCACGACAAATAAATATACATTTTTTGTGTGTTATTCCTAAAAAATTGAAGAATATAATAAAACATAAGAATCAAGAGGAGAATGAGAAATTGTATTCAATTCTGTGTCTTGGGGAATCCACCAAATACAATATATATAAAAGTAATCGCCTTGGCCTCCAAGTATAAGATTTTATCTAAAAGGTAAAACTCTATAAGAATCAAGAGGAGAATAAGAAATTGTATTCAATTGTGTGTCCTGGGCAATCCACCAAATACAATATATATAGAAGTAATCTCTTTGGCCTCCAAGTAAAAGATTTTATCAAAAAGGTAAAACGCTATCTAAGTAAATATACATATTTTACATCCATATATAATAATATTATAACACTCCCCCTTGGATGTACAATCTTTATTCCGCTGACTACCTCATTAAAAACTTAGCTAGGAAAACCCAAATGGGACAACACCATAGCTTAGGGAAAAAGAGTGCAACCTTCTATGTATGCTCTTGTTGTTCTGTCTCATTAAAAACCTTGTCAGGAAAACTAAGTGGGATATAACCTGATTAAAGGGAAAAAGAGTGAAGTGCATGTATACTCCCCCTGAATTCAACATCCTCCTCGAATTCTTCTCATTCCTCTTAATGTCGCCGTCTTCATGAGCTTATGGCCGAATCTCAACATTATCTTTGATGTGTATAACCTGGAATATCTTCGTGATTGACTTTGACGCGCTTGACTTCCATATATTGGTGTTGAGCTGCTTTGGATGCACAAGCATAAGGTGCTTCAGGACCTAGTGTGCTTTTCATTGTTGATCTGGGGGATCTGATGTATTAAATGGTGCTTAAGTTGCCTCGTTAAAAACCTTACCTTGGAAAAACCCAGTGGGATAAAAACTAAGATTAAGGAAAAGAGTACAACTTTTCTCCCCCTTAATTTAGCATATAAATCACCAATTTTATAAAGATATGGTACTTTTGGACTTAATAACATTTCACAATCTAATCAAAGATGAAAAGATCATCTGTCTTCACATTGTAATACATCTCTCTTTGTACACTCGAACTACAGGTCAAGATATTTTTAGAGCTTTCAACTAATTCCCAACTAATCCTCCACATATTTAATATCTTATGAATTATTCAATAAACCAATCGCATTACGCTCTTAGCGTTTTATAAGGACATTCATTCCTAATCAAATGATTTCACATCTTCAATATTGGAGCTACGCGTCCAAAAGCTCTAATTATTCTTATCAAAAATTTCAAGTGCAAACTTAGATCTATGCCATGAACAATAATCAAGGATCTGATAATTTCAAGACAACCCATAATCAGTTCTAACATTGTCAACGTTTATGAAATCTCTTCAAGAGTTTTATACTAGTGGACATATCACCATTGTTTGAAGTTACTACTAGAACCTCGATCTAAATCATGCTAATGCATTGGTTTACTTCTCTTCCATGCAATATATTGCTTCTTGATCTCCTTTTCCTCTCCCCCTAAATACCGAGTATTTTATCATCTGTGATAAACTCTAGGTATTTGATCATCTATGGGGACTCAATCCTCCATATACATCAACTTTCTTGATTTACAACAACTTAGTGTAATATAGGGAGAATTCGTTGCCTATACTGAACATGTAAATATCAAACTCTCTACTCGAGATAAATTACAAGAAGGAGAATTTATTCTATTGTTGACCGAAATCGAATCAATTTCTTGATATTCATGTCTGCTTGTTAGCTATTATTGACGACTCTATTGGGTCAATCCATGCATTAGCATTGTCCTAAATGATAATCGCATAAGTAACGACTTCACTTGGTCGATTCAATCGTCAACTTCTCAATGCTCATTTATCCAACATATCAATTTCATTGATAACATTTCCATATCACATCCGTATTGCCAATAGGGGTAATCTATTTAATGTTGGAACCACTTTTTTTACATCCTCAACTAGGGGAAAGCCACTGCTTTGGCAATTATTAGTCCTCCATTGGCTTTTATGATCCCAATTTATATGGCATCACTCATTCCCTTTTAGAGTGTTTTGACGCTCTTCAAGAGCCATTTTCTTATATGAGTTTACTGCTTGATTATATCAATAGGCCTTCGAGGACTAATTTTAATGCTATTCTGGAGCTATGTATAAGATTTAATTATGTCAACTATAGACTTTATACAATTACTCATTAGTTATTTTCATCCAGAAAACTTCAGGTGTTTCATATCATCAGATACCAAGCTCTAAGCCATTCCATCATTTTCATACAATGATTCATTCACAGTTTGGGAGATTACAAATCCAAATTAGGCAAACCATTAACTTTGACTTGTTCTTCCACATTCTCCTTGATGTGGGAGTCGACTCATACATGATTATCTATAATCATTGTCAAAATTATGACCAGTATCCTAACAACGGTTGCGCGCACCGTATCCTCTTTATGTCCTCTGCTAGAGGTAACAATATATATTGCATCTGGCAATAAAAGAGGTTGTTATGAACCATTGATCATTTAGCTAGCTATTTATTTGAGTTCTACCATACCCAAGTATATTAAGAACAAGATCACAAAATAAAGAGTCTTCGAGCTCTCGTGAACTAATTTTATCAATTTCACACAATTTAACAAGGATGTGCTTCAAACTCTTCTCCCAAATCATCATTTGTTGAATAAAATTGGCATTATCTACTCATAATTGTTTCTTCAATAAACATTTCCAATGCATATTCATATACATAAAATGCAAATCAAATCAAATAAATAAAATAAAGATTCCATGTAACTTAAAATACCCAAATTGAACTAATAACAAACCAAAAATGACAGAGTTTACATAATCAAAGGTGTTGGATCATTTAGGCTCCTTCATTCAATAGATATCTTTTATTAACAATAATGACACAAATAATCCTTGTCAATATAAAACCACATATGTTTATGGCATAAAAAACTCTTAACAAGTTGTTTCTTCTTGAAACAGCTTGAGTTTTGAATTTATACTACAAAAAGTAAATTGAGATATATACACCTCACAAGTAAATAACAAAAGCAATCTCAAAAAAAAAATATACTAAACATAATTAAAATTTATTCGGCTACTTCAGGTGGATACCAATTCCGATATTTATCATTTGTTTCAATAAACACTATCATTCACAAATAGTACAGGTTCAATAACTATCTCAAATTTCAATTTCATGCAATTTAAGTTATATACAAATCAACTTCATGGCACATAAATAATGTCAACTTCTGATGACCAGGAATTAAACAAGTTTAACCACTTCAGGAGTTTATATTTCACCTTCTATGAAACAAATCATATATGAATCAAATAGTTACAAATACAAGATGGAATCAACAATATCATCTTAGCTCATCACTGCAAATATGGGTCTAATATTTTAGTTGGTGCATGATGACGTTATTTATTCATCAACTTATCAATGTATCAATTCATTTAGATATCATTTATCATGTATTTGTTCAATATATGGTCAATTTACACAATAATCATATCTATATGCATCGTCAACCCCCATTCGTACATGATTTATCAGTGCTCTAAATTCTTATATATCAAAGTATATTAGCACTATGACATGATTTACTATATAAAATCTATATGTGCAATCAATAACGTCATTTTGTAATTAGCAATTAAAACATGATAATCAATATTTAATTTAAGAGATCAACTCATAACACACACACACACACACACACACACACACACACACACACACACACACACACACACACACACACACACACACACACACACACACAAGGGTGCGCTCCGGTAAAAAACCAAAATTGCGGTACAAACCCGTGAGGACCGACTTTTTAGCCCGGTTCACTAACATATATAGACTCACTACCAATTAGATTTCAATCTTTTACCACAATATCCTGGTATGTATCAGTGGATAAATCACTCACATGACACCACCCATCACCAAAACAAAATATTAATAAATTATAATAAAGGGTTATATAAAAAATATATCATATAACATAATTCTATCCATCCTTATCTACCCTGCATTAAACATTTGAAATCCTAATTAATCGATTTAATTAATCAATCAAGGAAAGTTGTCGTACCTCTTACATGAGCAACGCATACATATATAATCATCTATTTCGACAGATGAATAATAAAAATATAATATGCAAATAAAAAATAACAAAATAAAGAATAATCATTGTTCATCGCTATATGGATGATATTGATTGTTTATCACTTTAGGGATATAATAAAATAACATCCACTTCAGGGGATACGACCGATTGATCCAATCGCTTCAGGGATTGAAAGGGGATTTTACAAATATGATTGATTTAATCACTTCATGAATTAAAATTAGTTTAATTTATCCGCTTTAGGGATTGCGATATTACTCACAACTTCAAGGGTGATATAATTTATATCCACGTGTCATCTTTAGGGGACATTACTACCACTTCGGGGGTGATATAGTTTGTATAATATCACCACTTCGGGGATGATATAATTTATATCCACATGTCATCTTCAGGGATGTATTTGCAGCCATAAAAGTCTTAAGCCACTTTTTGTAATTACATAAAATATATGGGCCAATCCGTGCTTTTAAAAACATCCGGGCCGATTTCGTAATTAATAAAAAAAAAAGATGTGCAGACCTTTCGCTCTTCTTCTTCTTCTGCGGCAGAGAAGAGGCGTGGCGGAGGATGTTCTCGAACCGACTCTGCAAGGTCGGCTGGAGTCAGAGATCGGCGATATGGCGCAGACGCTCGGAGTTGCGTTATTCTGCGTGAATCCCTCTCCGGCGGATCAGCCGACGATGAAGGACGTAGCGACAATGCTAAAGGAGATAAGGCGGGAGAGAAGTGGATGCGGCAACGCCGGAGAAGCGGAGGTTGCCAGGGCCAACGCAGTGTTTAAGGGGTCGGTGGTGGCTTCCGTTCTTCAAATCAAATTGCCTAAGATTGGGATGGAAATGGCGGATGGGCTTCGGAAGTAGAAATCCCAAGTCGTCCTCTGCATCGTGAACGAAGAAGAAGATGTGGCGCCGGAGGAGGTGCAGGCGGCGTCGCCTTCGGGGAAGCAGTTGGGGCTTTCTTCTTCCTTTGATTTGCAGGGATCTGCACACCGGAATTTCTAGGCAGTGTCCGGGGCGAAGGAGGATCCCGAGGAGCTAGAAGGCAACACTTGTGTATATTTTCCTTGCGCACAAATCAGGGCGAATTTTTTTCCGAATATGCAGTCAAGATCGATATCCTCCAAAAATCAATCTAAAACAGAAGCAAATGCTCAATCAATCATCATCAATTATCAAGCATTTGATCAAGCGATCAAAATTGCAGATTAGCCAGTGTTGATGAGCTTAACATTATGAAGTCCATCCCTTATGACGCTGTTGTAGGTTCAGTGATATACTCTATGATTCGTACTCGTCCTGATCTTGCATTTGCTATAAGCACTCTTAGCAGATTCATGTCTGAACCTGCTGAGAAACATTGAGTATGTATGAAATATCTTTTGAGATACTTGCTTGGCACTCCTAACATGTCTTTGTTATATGTTGAGCACTCCTCCTCTTATGACTTACATGGCTTTGTGGATGCTCATTATGCTTCAAACAAGGATACCAGGAAATCCATTACCTCACATGTGTAAACATGGGCAGGCAACTGTGTTTCCTAGAAATCCCAACAGCAACCCATAGTTTCTCTCTCATCCACGAAAGCTGAGTACATAGCAGCTACAAAGGCCTGCAAGGAGGCTATCTGGCTACAAGGAATCCTTCATTAAGGTGATAGAGAGGAAGCACTACACCTCTGTTCTGCACATTGACAGTCAGAGTGCACTCTATCTCTGTAGGGACCCCATGTACCATGAGCGTACTAAACATATTGATGTTAGATACTATTTTATTGGTGAGAAAGTGGAAGATAATGTCATACATGTTAAGAAAATTGATGGTAAGCTTAACCCTGCAGATTTTGGCACTAAAATTGTTCCTTATGAAAAATTTGTGTTCTGCAGGAACTTCCTCTACTTGGAGGATGTCCATGGGTGATCTTTGCATTTCTCGGCTGATGACGGACTGGCTTGGATTCCACTTTGCTTAGGTTATGGTCTGCCTAGAGCAACACTTAGAGAAATAAACACATAGCATTACAACAAAATTTTTATGAGGTTGGACAAAGATTGCCTACGTCCTTGGGGCCTCAAGAATCCGTCGAATCCACTAAGTAATTGTTCAATAGAGGGTACAATCAAGCAATGCAAAGATAAACCCTAGATCTAGGATGTATGAGCCTCAAAGATAAGGAGAGAAGAAGATCCCCTTGTGTGGGATGACCGGAGATCGAAGAACTCTTTGATTCTCCCAAACCCTAGATCTCCAGACGCGGAGGAAGCAGCCACCCAAGCTAGGAGCCACGCTGCGCCACCACCAGGAGATCGCCGAAACTAACCACCACCTTCGTCTTCACAACCGTCGAGAAGAACTCGAAGATTGGAAACCCAAACCCTAGAAACTCTTTGAGAGCGTATGTGAGGAGATGGAGGAGAGAGAGAGAGCTAATCTGAGCATCTAGGAGTCCGAAGCGAGCTTAAATAGCTAGGTCACCGTGTCTCAAGGGAAGCAAGGCCAGATAGCCTCCTTGCAGGCCTCTGTAGCTGCTATGTACTCAGCTTCAGTGGATGAGAGAGCAACTATGGGTTGCTGCTGGGATTTCCAAGAAACAGAGTTGCCTGGCCATGTATACAAATAGGAGGTAATGGATTTCCTAGTATCCTTGTTTGACGCATAATCAGCATCCACAAAGCCATGTAAGTCATAAGAGGAGGAGTGCTCAACATATAACAAAGACAGGTTAGCAGTTCCAAGAAAGTATCTCAAAAGATATTTCATAGACACCCAGTGTTTCTCAGCAGGTTCAGACTTGAATCTGCTAAGAGTGCTTACTGTTGATAGGAGGAAATCGAGTATGCAAATTAAAATATAAATAAATCACAGCAAACCATATTTTGTCCCTTGCAAATAATTACAAGACCTCCTCCTGATGCAGCAGCGGGAAGTCAGGATGGATCCACAAGGAAGCGTGTCAGCAGATCCTAGGCAGCGGAGAAATCTCACGAAAGCCGACCACAGATGTCCTCGATCTCGAGTACAGCTACTCGACAGAAAATCGGACAGTCGAGCGTAGCGCAGCAGCAAGCACAGGGTGTAGTCGATATCGACCAGAGGGTACTCGATATCGAGTAGGCTTCGTCGACGTCGAGTTGGGCTTTGTCGAGTACCTGCACACAGAAGCTACATCGATGCTAGATCGAGAATCAGTACTCGATATCGACGAGTGCTATTCGATATCGAGGAGACAGAAACTAAAATGAAACGAAAGAAAGTAAAAACAATTGCTTTGGGATTTCGAACTAAACTTAATGTAAAAGGCTTCCAAGATTGAGGTTTGCAACAATGATAACCAAGCATGCATAAGGCAGAGATAAAAAAATAATCATGTGAATTGCATCAAAGGACAAGCTTTCGCCTTTTCCAACAATTAGACAACTCATTCAAGAAACCCTAATTGTCTCTACTGATTTTATGTTTACAATCCAAGTTGTTAGCATGGATCTCCATTAGATGGGTAATAAACATATAAACAAGTAGTAGATGCTCAAAACATGATAAAAGTCAGATCTTTACCTCAAGCGTGCATGGCTATCGTCGGGCTCGGCCAAACCCTAGAAGTGGGTGGACTACTCGCGCTTTATCGCAACCTCAGACATCATCGATTGAAAGAAAACTAATTGCATTAAAATAAACCAAAGTTTACAACCGCTTGAAGCCAATTCCGCTCTCGCTTCACAACTCCAAACGGCCGCTCACTCTCTCTCTCTCTCTCTCTCTCTACTTCTCCTACTTACTTCTCTCTGAAATTGAATGACTAAAAATCAGCCCCATGGGCTTTATTTATAGGCTTCTAAACCTTGCTACTCAAGGATAGAAATCTTTATCTATATCTAAAATTATATCTAAAAACATTAAAGATAAATAAAAGCTATAATGAAATTAAATCTAAAATAGGGAAATAATATCTAAAGTGTCTCAAGTGGATAAATCTTCTCCTTCCATGATAGATGTTGATAGATCGGATAGAACTTGGCAATCTTCGAGCTCAAGGAATCCCAATCCGAGTAGAACTCCCAAAAACGTGTTACGCGGTTTCTGTAGTCCTCCTTGATCTCGAGTAAGGCTAGTCGAGATCGAGTAGAATTGTTGGTCGACTGGGCTTGGCTCGTCGTCTCGGCTAGCTGGTCCTCGACAAGCTCGGACATGACTCCTGGCGTTCGTCGATCTCGAGGACCCCTTGTCGACATGCTCTCCTCGACTCCGGGTTTTCTCCGAGGTCTTGTCGATCTCGAGTAGCCTAACTCGATCTCGACAAAGGTTCGGAAGTCGGGTTCTTCGTCTTTAGCTTCTCGACATAGGCTCCTCGGTCCTGGCAGGTGTCTAAACATGGCTTGTCGAGATCGACTAAGTCTAGTCGATGTCGAGTAGCTTTGTGCTCCGGTTCTTGCTTCTTGGTTTTCTCACGAAATGGTTCCATATTCTGCAATATTAAACAGAAACTTATGTAGATCTCCATTTCTGACAAATAAGTATATACTACATAAATCCGACATATTCCCAACCCGAAATATGCAAAATGTAAAGAATATGGAACTAAAATATGCATTAAGACATGGCTACTTTGGAGACATCAAATCACCCCATACTTAGACTTGCTTGTCCTCAAGCAATAACCAAACAATAACCAAGACCCACAACACATCCTTCAAGTCTTCGCCTTTGTCAATAGCAACATCTTAGTAGCAATGTAAGACAAGTGAATTTAACGTCATCACACATATATGAGCGATCCATAGGCATAGGCAGTATAAATCCAACCTCACAGGAAAAATGTGTTTACACTCAACTCTCAATATGTTTAGGCTATGTAGATCAACTCTAAACTCAATTCCATAACAATCTCATAAACATTGCAATTTAAATATGTATCCACTTCGCAACCAATTATGAAAATGCAACAAGAATTATCAGGAGGACTTCGCTCAATAGAAGTCTTCAAAGAAGATTCCATTCGGCGGGGTTGTAATGGGGCTTGGTAAGAAATAATAAGGTATGAAATTATTTGGTCATCTGGTGCTTAATAAAATTCGGGAATCAAGACTCCTAAATCTCCAACACAACCAAACCATAACTTCTCAATCATATGCATCAACCAAACTCTCCAATTTATCTCAATGAAGTATATAACCTTTCAAACTTTCTCAACTTCTCCAAAGTATGTATCTTGCAAATAATGAAAGAAATAAGGTAAATTTGGCTCATGCACTTTATCTATAATTGCAAACTATATTTCTCTTCCCCCTCTTTTTTTTTTCTTTTGCTTTTCTCTTTTTTCGATTTTTTTTTTTTAAACGAAAATAAAATAAACTAATGGTGCATTTATAAAGTGAGCCAAAAATCCTTTTACATAGTATGCATAGCAAGATAAAAATGTAAAACCAACCCATATCTCAATAATTTCAACAATCCTCCCTACTTGAAATGCAACATAAGCCCATTCTTTCCACAAATCACCATTCCTACCAACTCTAAGTCTTAATTCCCAAATGGGGGTCAGACTCAATTTGACTAAGGAAAATTTTGTGGAGTTTACAATAAAAGTCTCAGGCTAATGTTCTGGCTTCAAGCAGGGATAATGCAGGGTAGGTAAAGAGAGGATAAAATTGGCTTAAAAGGTGCCTCCATCATTTAATTTTCATCAACATAAACATATAAATGCATTGGCTTTGAATAACTATCACAACATTTAGAGATGCATAGGAAGAGTAAATACACACAAGAAGGTAGAGGGATTTTTAATGTTCTCCCTATAAGGCCAAAATTCTCACTGAGACAATTTTTGTTGGATTTTAACCTTTAACTTAGGATCATATGTGCTCAATTTCATCACAAGTTCACAATCCACATAAAAACCATTTCGAGGACTTAGGCTAAACCTTCCAAACATGTCATAGGATTTACATGATCAAGTCAATCATTATTCATCATCATAGGACATCTAAATTAAGGTATAAAAACTAAAACAATGCAAAAATTTAAACAAGCATATTTTTTCATTTTTTGACATTTTCTATATTTTTTTTTATTTTTTTCTTTTATGCAACTAAAAACAAGACTTAAAGTATGACAAAAGACTAAAATGCATAAAATTTAAACATGAATGCATAACATAAAAATTTAAAATTTTACCATGTAAAACCAAAAGCAAGACTAACACATATGATAATGAGCCCTTCCCCCACCCCATACTTAAAATTTACAGTGTCCCTACTGTATAAAATCAAATAAAAACAAGAGTAAAGGAAGGAACTCACAGGATAACACATCGAGGAGGGCGAATCAGTGCAGGTCGAGTAACTGGTTGGTCGATCTCGAGTACATGTTACTCGATCTCGAGGAGCTTTTCTGCGACCAGTGGATTCTGAAGTCGAGGAGCGTCTTGGCTTGGTCGATGTCGAGTACGTCTACTCGAGATCGATTAACTTCTGGGCTTCTCCTCCTTGTCGTAATTGACTTGGCCTTCGTCGATTTTGACTGGTTTCAGGGACTTCTTTGTTCCACTTTTTGCGACCCTTATATGCTTGCCGACCTAAAAGTGTTAGATTGCACAAGAAACAAGACTATCCACATGAAATATTCTAAAAGACATAAAACCAAAACCAAAAACAAAAACAAAAAAGTTCAAAAAGTCCCAAAATTCATAAAGTTCTATATACATGCTCTAGATTTTCGAGTCGCTAGGCCGACTTCTCCGTTTGCGCTCAAGGACCATTATTGTGGGGCCCGCTCATGCTTGGCCCTTCTCCTGGATCATCTAGGTCCTGATGGTAGTATGCAAGCTCAGCTGACAGGTGGTTGCTTGCATCATCTCCTTTCTCTTTCTTCTTCTTCTTCCTTCCAGCTGTTAGTTTTCGCAGATTCTCTCTCCACGGTGTCTTATCTCCCCTTAAATCATTGATAATTTTCTTTTTGGACTGAGGGGGAGTAGAATTCATACCTGAACTTACCTTTTTGGACCCAAAACAGAAGTCTTTGGGTTCGGGGCTAGTCGAGATCGAGTACAGCTGGTCGACCTCGAGTACAGGGACCCCATACTTAGGCTCTGGGCAAGTCAGTGGCTCATCAGTGGAAGTCGACATCGACAAGTTTTGGTCGAGATCGAGTAGCGCCCTTGTCGAGATCGAGCAGCTCTTGTCGACCTCGAGGACAGTGCTGGCACTTCCCTCCGCTGTTTGCTTGGTCCCGCGGTTGCTGATCCTTTTCACATCCAGCCAGGAAATTTCCTCTTTTGCAGGGCCAAAAGAGAAATCCAAAACCTCATCGCCTATGGTGAAGGTGAGCGAGCGATTCTTAACACTAATTCTG
The DNA here is from genome assembly GCA_037127255.1 of Persicaria tinctoria. Lineage (NCBI taxonomy): Eukaryota > Viridiplantae > Streptophyta > Magnoliopsida > Caryophyllales > Polygonaceae > Persicaria > Persicaria tinctoria. The sequence continues at coordinate 19,535,786 of JBANSL010000004.1, read as the reverse complement.
GCATCTGCAGTAGCTAATAATGGTCTACCAAGAATAATAGGGCTAGTAGGGTCTTCAGCACAGTCAATGATAAGGAAATCTGCTGGAACAAAGAATTTACCAACCTGTACAGGGACGTTCTCAACTATACCTGTAGGGATGACTACTGTATTGTTTGACATGTATAGCTTGGCATCCACAGGTTCTATGCATCCTATTTTGACCTTTCGTCAGATTGATAGAGGCATGATGCTCACACGTGCTCCTAAATCACACAGAGACTCATATTTATATTGTCCAAAACCCACAGTAACAGAAACTTACCAGGTTCAGGTCTCTTTTCAGGGAAGTGGAGTACTTTGCATTCGCCTGCGATTTCTGAGATGGATCGCTTCTTGCTCAGGATTTCCTTTAGAAATTTGACATATCCAGGCATCTCTTGCAGGGCTTCTGTAAAAGGGATAGAAACATTCAGTTGTTGCAGCATATTAACAAATCTGGTAAACCTACCTGCAGTGGGATCTTTCTGTGCTTTTGAAGGGAAAGGCAGTGGCTTTTTCTGTTTCGGAGCCAGATCAGCTGTCGGAGGTGTTGCAGAGTCGTCGACTTCGGCCAAATGCTGCTCCTCGATCTCGACCACGGGCTCCTCGACATCGAGTTGGGTGGTCGACCTGGAGTTGCTGGTCTGCGCAGCGGAGTCCGAGCTCAGCTTCTGGTCTGTGTCGAGTAGCGTCTTGTCGAGGTCGAGTACGGTCTCCTCGAGATCGAGTAGGCTTTGCTCTGTCTCGAGTTGCTGCTCTACCTTGCTTTCCTGTTTCCCGAACTCTGGCTCGTGTAATTGATGTCAACTCCTGAGTTTGATAGCTGCGACTCGGTCTTCCCTTTAGGATTTGGTTCTTTTTGCCCAGGGAGCTGTCCGGACGGTCGTGGGATCTGTGCAGCGATTTGACCCATCTGGGTCTCTATTCCTCTTCTCCAGATATCCAGTTCCCCAAATTTTGTAGTGATGTTCTGGAACTGGTTATTGATGGTGCCCTGATTCCGACGTATCTCCTCAAGGATCAGCTGCATATCATCCTTCTTTTGATCCCTTTCTGGATGTCCTGGAGCTCTGTAGGGTGGGGGATTCCTAGGAGGACCTTGGTTCCACTGTGGTTGATAGAACCTTTGATCTCCCATGTATTGATTTGGACCCCCAGCGTAAGCTGCCTCTTCATGTGTTTCTGACATCCTGACTTGCTCAGTGTGTGGGCACTCAGTAGTGGTGTGTCGTTGTGATCCGCATTCGATGCAAGGCTGATTGATAGACAGATATTTGACTTGCTTGAGGAGCTTGCGATTCTGGTCTCTGTAGAATTGCTCTCTCACAACTGGGTCGATCTCCTTTGCTGGCTCATAGAGTGGCATAGATGGTGCTGGCCTAGCGTAGGAGTTCTCCTCATAGTTTGCAGTAAACCCATATTTGTTGTCATAATTGGTGAGCTTGTCCAGCTCACCAATTATGGTTGATTCGTTAGATACTCATAGCGAGTATAATGGTTGATTCTGTCCTTAGTGACTTGATCAAGAGAGTTGAAGAAGATCTCCTGAATGACGTAGGGTGGCTTTCCATGAGTAGGGCAAGGTCGCAGCAGTTCTTTGTAGCGTTCCCATGCCTTTGCCAGTGATTCCCCTTGCTTCTGTTTGAATGCGGTGATTTTCTGGCGGAGAAGTGTTGTTTTGGCGAGTGGGAAGAATTTATTCAGAAACTCTTGCTCTACTTGGGCCCATGTCGTGAGTGATCTTGGTTTCAGCCCTTCAAGCCATTTCAGTGCAGGCCCAGCGAGAGACCAGCGAAAAGCTTTCATCTTGACATATTCCAGCGTTGTACCTTCAGCAAGAGTACGGCACATGTCAGAAAAATTGGTAATATGTTCAAGAGGACACTCATTAAATTTGCCATAAAAATCATTATTTTTAAGCTCTATAAGAAACTGAGTGCGAATTTCAAAAGAGTTATCAGGGATTAGAATCGCCGATTCAGGCACGACGAGAGTTGGATGCATATAATCCTCAGCAGTAGTTGGATATTGGGCAAGCTCAGCTTCTGCTTGCCTTGCGCGCTCAGCTTCTTGTTCCCTCGCTGCCCTTTCATTGGCGATAGTAGTATCTTTTGCAGCTAGCTCCCTTGTAAGCCTTGCAATCAGCTGTTCTTGTATTTCAGCTTCCGCCATGATCCTTTTGAGTTTAGAGTGGATGTGTAGGAAACGCTCTGGTTCGTCTAAGCTGTCAAACTCAGGTGGTAGACCAGAACGACGCATACACCTGAAAAGTAACTCAAAGTAGACGTGAGATTCAACTACCTAAGGCGCGAATGATAGCTTCCCCGACAACGACGCCAATTTGTTGATAGGAGGAAATCGAGTATGCAAATTAAAATATAAATAAATCACAGCAAACCAGATTCCGTCCCTTGCAAATAATTACAAGACCTCCTCCTGATGCAGCAGCGGGAAGTCATGATCGATCCACGAGGAAGCGTGTCAGCGGATCCTAGGCAGCGAAGAAATCTCACAAAAGCCGACCACAGATGTCCTCGATCTCGAGTACAGCTACTCGACAGAAGATCGAATAGTCTAGCGTAGCGCAGCAGCAAGCACAGGGTGAAGTCGATATCGACCAGAGGGTACTCGATATCGAGTAGGCTTCGTCGACGTCGAGTTGGGCTTTGTCGAGTACCTGCACACAGAAGCTACAGCGATGCTAGATCGAGAATCAGTACTCGATATCGACGAGTGCTATTCGATATCGAGGAGAAATAAACTAAAACGAAACGAAAGAAAGTAAAAACAATTGCTTTGGGATTTCGAACTAAACTTAATGTAAAAGGCTTCCAAGATTGGGGTTTGCAACAACGATAACCAAGCATGCATAAGGCAGAGATAAACAAATAATCATGTGAATTGCATCAAAGGACAAGCTTTCGCCATTTCCAACAATTAGACAACTCTTTCAAGAAACCCTAATTGTCTCTACTGATTTTATGTTTACAATCCAAGTTGTTAGCATGGATCTCCATTAGATGGGTAATAAACACATAAACAAGTAGTAGATGCTCAAAACATGATAAAAGTCAGATCTTTGCCTCAAGTGTGCATGGCTATCGTTGGGCTCGCCCCAACCCTAGAAGTGGGTGGACTACTCGTGATTCATCGCAACCTCAGACATCTCTCTCTCTCTACTTCTCCTACTTACTTCTCTCTGAAATTGAATGACTAGAAATCAGCCCCATGGGCTTTATTTATAGGCTTCTAAACCTTGCTACTCAAGGATAGAAATCTTTATCTATATCTAAAACTATATCTAAAAACATTAAAGATAAATAAAAGCTATAATGAAAGTAAATCTAAAATAGGGAAATAATATCTAAAGTGTCTCAAGTGGATAAATCTTCTCCTTCCATGATAGATGTTGATAGATCGGATAGAACTTGGCAATCTTCGAGCTCAAGGAATTCCAATCCGAGTAGCACTCACAAAAACGTGTTACGCGGTTTCTGTAGTCCTCCTCGATCTCGAGTAAGGCTAGTCGAGATCGAGTAGAATTGTTGGTCGACTGGGCTTGGCTCGTCGTCTCGGCTAGCTGGTCCTCGACAGGCTCGGACATGACTCCTGGCGTTCGTTGATCTCGATGACCCCTTGTCGACATTGAGTAGAGTTGGGCCATCGACTGGCTTTCTGGTGTTGTCGAGGAACCCTTCTCTACATGCTCTCCTCGACTCCGGGTTGTCTCCGAGGTCTTGTCGATCTCGAGTAGCCTAACTCGATCTCGACAAAGGTTCGGAAGTCGGGTTCTCCGTCTTTAGCTTCTCGACATAGGCTCCTCGATCCTGGCAGGTGTCTAGACATGGCTTGTCGAGATCGACTAAGGCTAGTCGATGTCGAGTAGCTTTGTGCTCCGGTTCTTGCTTCTTGGTTTTCTCCTGAAATGGTTCCATATTATGCAATATTAAACAGAAACTTATGTAGATCTCAATTTCTGACAAATAAGTATATACTACATAAATCCGACATATTCCCAACCCGAAATATGCAAAATGTAAAGAATATGGAACTAAAATATGCATTAAGACATGGCTACTTCGGAGACATCACTTACAACAAATGCAAGATCAGGACGAGTACAAATCATAGAGTACATCACTGAACCTACAACAACATCATAAGGGATAGATTTCATAATGTTAAACTCAGCAACAGACAATTTCCCTTTTATTTTAGTAAGAACAAGATGAGCACCTAAAGGAATATTGTTAATCTTGTCACCAGAAATATGAAACCTCTCAAGAACCTTATGCACATAATCACACTGAAGCAACCAAAGTCTTTCATGCTTCCTATCTCTTATAATAGACATGCCTAAAATCTTTTTAGCAATGCCTAACTCTTTCATGTCAAAGTGCTTCTGCATATTCCTTTTAATATCATGAATAACATCAACACATTTAGAAATCGGCAAGATGTCATCCACATATAAAAGCACATAAAGCACAAGACTCTTATTGACACCTTTGAAGTATAAACAAGTATCAAACTTGCTCCTTTTAAACCCTAGACTGAATCTCATGCATTTGTCAAATTTAATATTCCATTGTCTAGGTGATTGCTTTAAACCATAAATGGACTTATTCAACAAACAAGCATGATTAGGATACACATATAATATATATACTATAGGTTATACACTATACTCCACTATTGTCCATTAGAATCGTTAGAGGATCAAGTCGATTTCCTGACTCAATACGACTCAGTCGAGCCTAACTACAATCGTGCATCCATGTATACCTTAGTATATATTATATATGTTATATGTATACTCACCATACACACATACATGATACAAGCACATAGAAATATTACATGCAACATATATGAAAGCAAGACATAGAGAAATAAACACATGGCATTACAACAGCTAGTCTAATAAATCTTCTACAATTTAAATCAAACAACAGAGAGATTTACCACCACAATCCAAAACATATCAACCGAAATCAATGATTAAATAAGCAACGTCTAGCGATCTAAATTTGCAGATCATAGTAATAACTACAGAAGATTAACGCTTAAACATAATCAGAGCATAGATTCAAGATACATGAAACTAAGGAATTGATAAGTAAGAACGATAAAGAAGAGAAAATAAAATAAATTATAATCGACTGTAACTTATCATTCAAATTGACAAAAGCGACAAAAGCTTGAGAATATGCTCCGATCTTGAAACCTTGGTAAGAGCAAACCCATGCTGATAACGTATAATAGAACATAAGAATCAAGAGGAGAATGAGAAATTGTATTTAATTGTTTGTCCTGGGGATAGTACTTCCGGTGTCGTTATTAGGGATTAGGAAGGTCGGCCAGTCTCCATTCACCATCAACAACTTGGTAAACAGAATCCGCTTACAGCAAAGGCTCTTGCCCTCAAAATGGGGGTCCATCAAGTATTACGACTCAATTTAGATAGGATCCAAATTGAAGGTGATTGCAAGATAATCATGGACCATTTAAAAGGAAAATCTAAATGCCCTTGGGATGTAGAACTAATCCTTTCTAACGTTCAAGTCTTGCTACCGATTGTGAGAGAAGTAGTGTTCTCTCACGTTCCTCGTATGGGCAATAGAGTGGCGGATAAGGTTGCACACCTTTCCCGCTCTGCCCGAGGAGTCGATATCGAAAATGACCCAGGTCTCCTTGACCTCATCCGTAAGGATGCTGTCGGGTAGGGCCAGCCCACCCGAATTCTTTCCTAATCAAAAATAAATAAATATTTCTATATATACTCAACCACCCGAAAGGGTTTGACAAAATTCCCGAAAGGGTTGGATAAATTCCGCAAGGGTTTGACTATATTCTTATAGGTGAAATCTTGTTGCCGTTTTGTTGAAGCAGTTTGCGGCTCTACTTCCGATGTTTCATGGAGGTCTTCTGCTTGGTTGGGGGCCGGGCGTGGAGTCTGGAGTCGGGACTGGCTGGGGTCGAGGTGGTGCGCTCAGGGCGACTCCGTATTCGGGATATAGTTTCCTTGGAGTTCGTCTGCACTACCCATAGTAGATAAAGTCTTGCTTTACCGGGGGCCCGCTGGCCCGCGGTGCCACTGTTCAGTGGTGCTTGGCTTCGTTCTTTGGCGGCTTCATCAGCTTCTTGGGAGTTGGCCGGTCTTCTCGGATCGTTTGGTTGTAGTGTTTATCTTCTGCTTGTTTCATTTCGCTTATTGTCTGTATTTCTATATTTTTAGATTGTACGTTTGACGGTTTGCCGTCTGTCGACTCTGTCGGCCTATCGATAAGTCAGGTCTGTCTGACCTTCGAATTTTTACCTAATAAAAAAAAAGAAAAAAAAAACCCTACTCCCTCCGATTCAAAAAGGATGTCGTTTGACTTTTTAACACGTATTTTAAGGAGAAAAACTATATAAAATATTATTTTTTTAAAAATTTTTTTTTTACAACTTAATATTTGTTGGTAATAAGTATTAGATTATAAAAAATAATAATTAAAAAGTTAATATATTATACAGTTTTTACCTCCTTAAAATATGTGTTAAAAAGTCAAACGATATCTTATTTGAATCTGGGTACTACTAAGAATCTAAAATCAGGAAATAATAATTTTTTTTTTATAAATGGCATTAGTTGTTGTGCGTACGATGTTGGTGAAGAGCACGACTTGTACCTAATTTATCGATCTAGCTACTACTAAAACAGTAAAACCAAACGCAGCTGGCTTTGCTCCCTACACAACACTTGCTTCTTTCTATTCACAATTTTATAGTCCAATAATCTCTCTGTTCATATCAAAGCTTGTCCTTTTCACTTCTATACTTTGTTATATATATATATATATATATATATATATATAATCGTTTTAGCTATTTTGACTATTACTTATACCATTATCTTTGTAATTATTATTATTATTATTATTATTATTATTATTATGGCTCGTTTGGTTGACGACTAAAAAACGCCATAGGTAGAAAAATCCAGATAAAATATATATGTTTCGTTGGATTTTTTATCACAGAAAAACTCAGAAAGTTAAATTCCAAGCAATTTAAATTCCTCTATTTTAAAGAAATTTAACTTACATACTTCCCCTAAGTAAGTTACAGTTCCACCTTTTATAATTAGAAATTTTCATTTTTCTTAGTTTAATTCCTATCATCTAAAATTCAACCAAACATATATTTTTTCAATTATCGAAAAGTACGCACAATTCGTGGGAATTCAATTCCAAGGAAATAACTTCCCGAAAAGTATTCCTCTCGTGTTAAACCAAACGGGTCCTTTGTTGTTGTTTTCGAGTAATTGGTGACAGTATTTGCTACCTTTCTTTAAAAAAACGTACTTTATCTATTCAACAAATTACACACAAACTTATTGATAATAAGTTTATAATTATTAAAAAAATAAATAAAAATTTAATATTTCATATAGTTTTAACTTTTGAAAAAACGTGCGTTAATAGTAAAAGTCAATGTATTTTTGGACGGATGTAGTATTTTATATAGTTTGTAAGATTATGGAAAATTAAGGAGCAGGTAACTAGGTTGTATTGATAGACTGCACTAATTGAGTTTACTCAGTTTAGTGAAGGCCTGATGTACAATTGCTTCATGAACAGAGTCAACGAGAAAGTAGGTACGTTTGAGATTCGTCAAAAAATCCGATCAGCTCGCAGACAGGACAAATTCGTATATCCTTTTGTAAGAAAAAAAAATAACAAAGATAATGTTTTGAAAAATATTAAAATAATATTTTGAAAATTATTAAAATTAGAAGAGTTATTATTTTCGAATATTAATTATAATAATTATTAAAATATCATTTTGTAAGAAAAAAAATTAAAAATATATATTATTAAACATGTACTATATAAATATAAATTTGGTGAATATCCATTTTTCATGTCAAAATTAAGTAAATGTCCACTTTTTTTACATAATTAACTAAATGTTCATTTTTTCCAAAAATACCCCTCCTTCCTCGTTTCTAACCCTTCCTCATTTCCTTTGACCATTTTTAATTTTAACATTGACTACTCAACATTGACCATTCCGGTCAACGCCTGCATTTGGTGACAATTTTTTGGTGACAGTTGAGTATATTTTTCTAGTGACAGTTAATTGTGATAATTATTTTGGTGACAATTGATTTTTTGTGACATTTTATTTTTTCCGGTGACAATTAGGGGAAAATCTTTTCTAGTGACAATTGATTTTCTTTTTTTCTTGTGATAATTGTTGGTGACAAAAAAAATTTGGGTGACAATTGATTTTCTTCTAGTGACAGTTGTCAGTAACACTTTTCCTCGGTGACAAATGATGTTTTTCAGCTAATAGATGATTTTCCTGATTACAATATAATTGTTGGTGACAACTATTAATGACGAGGTTGATGACAATATATTGTCACCATGACATTGTCACCAACCTCTTTTCAGTAATCTATTGACATCAACAATAAAACAGTGTAACCAACATATTTTCATCAAGCTTTGGTCAATAATCTACTGTCGCCAATTACAAAACTTTGTCACCGATCTAGTTCCAACCACCTATTTTTAGAAATTAATTGTCACCAACGACAAAACAGTGTCACCAACCAATTGTCACCAACTACAAAGCACTTTCATCAAACTAAAATGTTTACAATATTAATGTTAACACATTTGTCATCTAATATTAACACATTTTTGTTACAAAACTGAAACCCTAGAACAAGGGGATCATAAACCCAAGAGGGGCTAAACATGACAGACGAAAATTTGATATACAATATAGTTTAGGGTTTAGGGTTTAGTCTTTAGGGTTTAGGGCCAAGGCCCTAAACCCTAAATCCTAAACCCTAAAATGTGTGTACAGTACCAATGTTATCAGATTTGTCATCTAATATTAACGCATTTTTGTTACGAAACTGAAACCCTAGAACTAGGGGAGCATAGACCCTAGAGGGGCTAAACTTGAGCAAACGAATAATTCGATGTACAATACTATAATGGTATCACATTTGTCATCTAATATTAACGCATTTTTGTTACAATAATAACCCTAAGTAGATGAAATTTGATGTAAAGTTTAACTTTGTAATACTTAATTGTCAGACTACATCAACTTGCAAAAATATCAAAACAAAGGGGAACAGTTGAGACATTCATACTTAACAGCCAAAATAGCAAGACCCTCTATAGCCATCCTCTCTCTCTCTCTCTCTCTCTCTCTCTCTCTCTCTCTCTCTCTCTCTCTCTATATATATATATATATATATATATATATATATATACGCATCCATATACTTGTCTGAAATAGATTCAATATATACCACCATGAAATGCAAGACCCTCGATATATTTGATGGTATACATACCACAACTTCCACTACAATTGAACAGAAGGATAATGAAAATTACATTATAGCTAAATGAGATATAAATTCCATTTGTCACCAAAACATAATATATAACTCTACCAATTGTCACCAATCTAAAAAAAAAAACAAAATAACAACATAAATTCCATTTGTCACCAAAACAGAATATATAACTCTACCAATTGTCACCAATCTAAAAATAACAACATAAATTCCATTTGTCACCAAAACAGAATATATAACTCTACTAATGGTCATAAATCTAAACATAACAACATAAATTCCATTTGTCACCAACTACAAAACATTGTCATCGCATACTGTCATCAACCTTTTGTTAGTAATCTATTGTCACAAACGACATAACAGTGTCACCAACCTATTGTCACCAACTACAGTACATTGTCACAACCCTATTACCATCAACTACAAAACATTCTCAACATATTTTTTTCTTAAACAAATTGTCACCAACAACAAAACATTGTCACCAACCTCTTGTCAGTAATCTATTATCACCATTCACCAACGACAAAACAGTGTCACCACCCTATTATCATCAACTACAAAACAATGTCACCATATTTTTTTCTTAAATGTATTATCACCAACAATAAAACATTGTCACCAACCTCTTGTCATTAATCTATTGTACTCACAAACGACAAAACATTAAACACTATATAGAGGCTAAAGCTAAGCAAACAGTAATTTATTACCACCAACGACAAAACAATGTCACCAAATTGAAATCCTAGAGCGAGGGGAGTATAGCCCATAAAATGTCACCAAGAGTCAATACGAAGCAGTGAGAATCATTGGATCAAACCTTGGAAGCTAAAGTGCGAAAATTGCCAAATTTGGATTTTATGGGCTGGAATTTGTAATTAGGTGTTGGGGTGGATTTTAGTTATTTAATTTTATGGGCTAAGTTTATAATTTTATCAAATCTATATATCTATACGAAGTACTATATAGTATATAACCATGTATGCTAGTATTAGACACGGGGGGGGGGGGGGGGTCGTTGACTTTAGGCGAAGAGATCGAACCATGGCTGTTTTATAAATGACTCTTAGGCAATTTAATTGGGGTTTAATTATAATAGGGGTAGTTATGATATTATGAAAATAAAATGGACATTTACCTAATATCCATTTACTTAATTAGGATTTCTAAATGGATATTTGAACAAATTTTTCCTAAAATATATCACAAATAATTTTGTGTCACACCAAAGGTATACCAAAGATCGTAGGAGATCCACACTCCTCTACACACTCAATCTACGAACAAATATTCTTTACACCTATTTGTTATCTATACACATCTTTGTCTCACACACAACCTTCAATCTTTATTACAAATCTCTACATAGTTTCGCACTTTGTTAGTTTGTTGGTTTATTTTAATGATTATAACAACGATCGAGTACTACCAAGTACCAAATGGGCTACAAACAACGCGCTTCAGGCGCCTCCAATTCCTTCTCCCAAACCCTTTCTCTTACTCAAGTTCTCCATACTCAAATTCATCAACTTTCCCAATCTGAACCTTTGTTGGCCTCCTTCGATCTCTGATGAGTCTTTGGTTCCTGGGTGCCGGTTTTTCCTCTGGGGAGTTGATTCGGTCGGTGGCTACTCCGTACCCAGGGCGAAGAGTTCTAATTAAATCGATCCACAAACCTACCTCTTCATGTCTAGCCCTGCTCGATTTCTTCTCTGAGCGTCCGAGCAGCTTAAAAATTTCGAGAAAGAGGGTTAGGAAGAAGAAGGCCCAATGGAACGGGAGACAAATCGGTCCGATTTTCAGCGAGGAATGGGTTGTTTGGATGGGTCTTGAATCAATTAGCAAATGTAGAAAGATATAATTGATGTAAAGTACTTCTTGAGGGTTTCATTGATTAACATGTTCATATATATAGGTTACAAGTAATTGGGCCTAAGCCAATAGGCCCACTATACAATATGTAATCTATCAAACCCCCACAGTCGAAAGTGGAGGGTCCCGTACATTGAGAACAGACCGAAAATCGAGGAACAACTGACGACATAAACCCTTGGTGAAGATATCATCGTACGGATAGGAGGACGGGACATGGAGGACACGAACATGTCCAAGAGCAACCTTGTCCCGGACGAAGTGGAGATCTAGCTCAATGTGCTTCGTGCGCTGATGTTGGACCAGGTTGCTGGCCAGATAAACGGCGGAGACGTTGTCGGTGTAGACCAGGGTGGCCTTCTGAAGAGGGCAGCGGAGCTCAAGAAGGAGATTGCGCAGCCATGAGCACTCAGGAACAACGTTGGGGACACCCTTGTACTCAGCCTCTGCGCTAGAGAGAGAAACCACAGACTAACGCTTCGTAGACCATGACAACAGAGTGTCGTTGAGGAAGACACAGTAACCAGACGTGGAGCGACGTGTGTCAGGACAACCACCCCAATCCGCATCAGTGTAGGCGACGAGGTCATGCCGAGAGGAAGGGGAGATCGTCAAGGCCTGAAAGTGCGGCTCCCTGGGCACATGCATAAACAAGCAGATCTGTTGTATGACATAACTTATGTATGTCCGAGTGAATGTAAGTTAATGCAATGCCCCGACAAGACTCCGATACAACGTCAGATCATCAAATAGAGGACCAAAGTGAACACTAAGCTTAATGGTCATAAATCTAAAAATAACAACATAAATTCCATTTGTCACCAACTACAAAACATTGTCATCGCATATTGTCATCAACCTTTTGTTAGTAATCTATTGTCACAAACGACATAACAGTGTCACCAACCTATTGTCACCAACTACAGTACATTGTCACAACCCTATTACCATCAACTACAAAACATTCTCAACATATTTTTTTCTTAAACAAATTGTCACCAACAACAAAACATTGTCACCAACCTCTTGTCAGTAATCTATTATCACCATTCACCAACGACAAAACAGTGTCACCACCCTATTATCATCAACTACAAAACAATGTCACCATATTTTTTTCTTAAATGTATTATCACCAACAATAAAACATTGTCACCAACCTCTTGTCATTAATCTATTGTACTCACAAACGACAAAACATTAAACACTATATAGAGGCTAAAGCTAAGCAAACAGTAATTTATTACCACCAACGACAAAACAATGTCACCAAATTGAAATCCTAGAGCGAGGGGAGTATAGCCCATAAAATGTCACCAAGAGTCAATACGAAGCAGTGAGAATCATTGGATCAAACCTTGGAAGCTAAAGTGCGAAAATTGTCAAATTTGGATTTTATGGGCTGGAATTTGTAATTAGGTGTTGGGGTGGATTTTAGTTATTTAATTTTATGGGCTAAGTTTATAATTTTATCAAATCTATATATCTATACGAAGTACTATATAGTATATAACCATGTATGCTAGTATTAGACACGGGGGGAGGGGGGGGTCGTTGACTTTAGGCGAAGAGATCGAACCATGGCTGTTTTATAAATGACTCTTAGGCAATTTAATTGGGGTTTAATTAGAATAGGGGTAGTTATGATATTATGAAAATAAAATGGACATTTACCTAATATCCATTTACTTAATTAGGATTTCTAAATGGATATTTGAACAAATTTTTCCTAAAATATATCACAAATAATTTTGTGTCACACCAAAGGTATACCAAAGATCGTAGGAGATCCACACTCCTCTACACACTCAATCTACGAACAAATATTCTTTACACCTATTTGTTATCTATACACATCTTTGTCTCACACACAACCTTCAATCTTTATTACAAATCTCTACATAGTTTCGCACTTTGTTAGTTTGTTGGTTTATTTTAATGATTATAACAACGATCGAGTACTACCAAGTACCAAATGGGCTACAAACAACGCGCTTCAGGCGCCTCCAATTCCTTCTCCCAAACCCTTTCTCTTACTCAAGTTCTCCATACTCAAATTCATCAACTTTCCCAATCTGAACCTTTGTTGGCCTCCTTCGATCTCTGATGAGTCTTTGGTTCCTGGGTGTCGGTTTTTCCTCTGGGGAGTTGATTCGGTCGGTGGCTACTCCGTACCCAGGGCGAAGAGTTCTAATTAAATCGATCCACAAACCTACCTCTTCATGTCTAGCCCTGCTCGATTTCTTCTCTGAGCGTCCGAGCAGCTAAAAAATTTCGAGAAAGAGGGTTAGGAAGAAGAAGGCCCAATGGAACGGGAGACAAATCGGTCCGATTTTCAGCGAGGAATGAGTTGTTTGGATGGGTCTTGAATCAATTAGCAAATGTAGAAAGATATAATTGATGTAAAGTACTTCTTGAGGGTTTCATTGATTAACATGTTCATATATATAGGTTACAAGTAATTGGGCCTAAGCCAATAGGCCCACTATACAATATGTAATCTATCAAACCCCCACAGTCGAAAGTGGAGGGTCCCGTACATTGAGAACAGACCGAAAATCGAGGAACAACTGACGACATAAACCCTTGGTGAAGATATCATCGTACGGATAGGAGGACGGGACATGGAGGACACGAACATGTCCAAGAGCAACCTTGTCCCGGACGAAGTGGAGATCTAGCTCAATGTGCTTCGTGCGCTGATGTTGGACCAGGTTGCTGGCCAGATAAACGGCGGAGACGTTGTCGGTGTAGACCAGGGTGGCCTTCTGAAGAGGGCAGCGGAGCTCAAGAAGGAGATTGCGCAGCCATGAGCACTCAGGAACAACGTTGGGGACACCCTTGTACTCAGCCTCTGCGCTAGAGAGAGAAACCACAGACTAACGCTTCGTAGACCATGACAACAGAGTGTCGTTGAGGAAGACACAGTAACCAGACGTGGAGCGACGTGTGTCAGGACAACCACCCCAATCCGCATCAGTGTAGGCGACGAGGTCATGCCGAGAGGAAGGGGAGATCGTCAAGGCCTGAAAGTGCGGCTCCCTGGGCACATGCATAAACAAGCAGATCTGTTGTATGACATAACTTATGTATGTCCGAGTGAATGTAAGTTAATGCAATGCCCCGACAAGACTCCGATACAACGTCAGATCATCAAATAGAGGACCAAAGTGAACACTAAGCTTAATGGTCATAAATCTAAAAATAACAACATAAATTCCATTTGTCACCAACTACAAAACATTGTCATCGCATATTGTCATCAACCTTTTGTTAGTAATCTATTGTCACAAACGACATAACAGTGTCACCAACCTATTGTCACCAACTACAGTACATTGTCACAACCCTATTACCATCAACTACAAAACATTCTCAACATATTTTTTTCTTAAACAAATTGTCACCAACAACAAAACATTGTCACCAACCTCTTGTCAGTAATCTATTATCACCATTCACCAACGACAAAACAGTGTCACCACCCTATTATCATCAACTACAAAACAATGTCACCATATTTTTTTCTTAAATGTATTATCACCAACAATAAAACATTGTCACCAACCTCTTGTCATTAATCTATTGTACTCACAAACGACAAAACATTAAACACTATATAGAGGCTAAAGCTAAGCAAACAGTAATTTATTACCACCAACGACAAAACAATGTCACCAAATTGAAATCCTAGAGCGAGGGGAGTATAGCCCATAAAATGTCACCAAGAGTCAATACGAAGCAGTGAGAATCATTGGATCAAACCTTGGAAGCTAAAGTGCGAAAATTGTCAAATTTGGATTTTATGGGCTGGAATTTGTAATTAGGTGTTGGGGTGGATTTTAGTTATTTAATTTTATGGGCTAAGTTTATAATTTTATCAAATCTATATATCTATACGAAGTACTATATAGTATATAACCATGTATGCTAGTATTAGACACGGGGGGGGGGGGGGGAGGGGTCGTTGACTTTAGGCGAAGAGATCGAACCATGGCTGTTTTATAAATGACTCTTAGGCAATTTAATTGGGGTTTAATTAGAATAGGGGTAGTTATGATATTATGAAAATAAAATGGACATTTACCTAATATCCATTTACTTAATTAGGATTTCTAAATGGATATTTGAACAAATTTTTCCTAAAATATATCACAAATAATTTTGTGTCACACCAAAGGTATACCAAAGATCGTAGGAGATCCACACTCCTCTACACACTCAATCTACGAACAAATATTCTTTACACCTATTTGTTATCTATACACATCTTTGTCTCACACACAACCTTCAATCTTTATTACAAATCTCTACATAGTTTCGCACTTTGTTAGTTTGTTGGTTTATTTTAATGATTATAACAACGATCGAGTACTACCAAGTACCAAATGGGCTACAAACAACGCGCTTCAGGCGCCTCCAATTCCTTCTCCCAAACCCTTTCTCTTACTCAAGTTCTCCATACTCAAATTCATCAACTTTCCCAATCTGAACCTTTGTTGGCCTCCTTCGATCTCTGATGAGTCTTTGGTTCCTGGGTGTCGGTTTTTCCTCTGGGGAGTTGATTCGGTCGGTGGCTACTCCGTACCCAGGGCGAAGAGTTCTAATTAAATCGATCCACAAACCTACCTCTTCATGTCTAGCCCTGCTCGATTTCTTCTCTGAGCGTCCGAGCAGCTAAAAAATTTCGAGAAAGAGGGTTAGGAAGAAGAAGGCCCAATGGAACGGGAGACAAATCGGTCCGATTTTCAGCGAGGAATGAGTTGTTTGGATGGGTCTTGAATCAATTAGCAAATGTAGAAAGATATAATTGATGTAAAGTACTTCTTGAGGGTTTCATTGATTAACATGTTCATATATATAGGTTACAAGTAATTGGGCCTAAGCCAATAGGCCCACTATACAATATGTAATCTATCAAACCCCCACAGTCGAAAGTGGAGGGTCCCGTACATTGAGAACAGACCGAAAATCGAGGAACAACTGACGACATAAACCCTTGGTGAAGATATCATCGTACGGATAGGAGGACGGGACATGGAGGACACGAACATGTCCAAGAGCAACCTTGTCCCGGACGAAGTGGAGATCTAGCTCAATGTGCTTCGTGCGCTGATGTTGGACCAGGTTGCTGGCCAGATAAACGGCGGAGACGTTGTCGGTGTAGACCAGGGTGGCCTTCTGAAGAGGGCAGCGGAGCTCAAGAAGGAGATTGCGCAGCCATGAGCACTCAGGAACAACGTTGGGGACACCCTTGTACTCAGCCTCTGCGCTAGAGAGAGAAACCACAGACTAACGCTTCGTAGACCATGACAACAGAGTGTCGTTGAGGAAGACACAGTAACCAGACGTGGAGCGACGTGTGTCAGGACAACCACCCCAATCCGCATCAGTGTAGGCGACGAGGTCATGCCGAGAGGAAGGGGAGATCGTCAAGGCCTGAAAGTGCGGCTCCCTGGGCACATGCATAAACAAGCAGATCTGTTGTACGACATAACTTATGTATGTCCGAGTGAATGTAAGTTAATGCAATGCCCCGACAAGACTCCGATACAACGTCAGATCATCAAATAGAGGACCAAAGTGAACACTAAGCTTATTGGAAGTATCAACAGGGGTGGCGACCGGCTTGCAATTGCTCATCTTGGCTCGAGCAACAATTTCAGTAGCATACTTACTCTGAGAGAGAAACAACCGAGACGCATGACGCTGCCCAGAGACTCCTAAGAAATAAGTCAACGGCCCAAGATCCGACATGGCAAACTCAGCGCTCAACTGAGCAATGATGGACGTTCGAAGAGCATCAGAGGAGGCGGTGAGAATGATGTCGTCGACATAAAGTAACAGAAAAGCCATGTATGTGCCTCTACGATAGATAAAGAGAGACATATCCAAGCGGCTGCCAACGAATCCCAAGTGTAGCAGATGAGATGCAAAGCACTGGAACCACGCATGTGGAGCCTGTTTCAGACCATACAAAGAGCGTTTCAAGAGGCAAACGTGTTTGGGACGATCGGTATCAACGAACCCTGACGGCTGAAACATGTAAACCGTCTCATTCAGGTGAGCATGCAGAAAGGCATTCTTGACATCTAGCTGATGAATATCCCAATGTCGTGATAACGCTAAGCTCAGCACCACTCGAATAGTGGCAGACTTGACCACGGGGCTAAATGTCTCATCACAATCAATACCTGCTTGCTGAGCTCGACCATTAACCACAAGATGAGCTCTGTAATGTTCCAACGTTCCATCAGAGCGGAACTTGTGGCGGAAGAGCCACATGAAGCGAATGGCGTTCGCCCTAGAAGGGCGAGGAACAAGAACCCAGGTACCATTCCTTGTAAGGGCCCTGTATTCGTCGAGCATAACTGTCTGCCAATTCGGGTCGACGAGGGCTGTTTTGTGGGAGGTGGGGATGGGGGAAAGCGAGGCCGGGGTGGAGGCCGGAGGGACCTTGGGGACGGTGGAGGCGGGTTGTGACAATGTTGCGGATGCGGCACATGGCTGCAACCGCGACAAGGCAACCGAGGTAGAGGGTAGTATGGGAGATTGCCGCAGGCGCACCACCTGGTGGCTGCCGCGGCAAAGGGCAGTATGGGAGATTGGTTCGGGGAGGCTGAGGGTGAATGTCGGGGCGATCGAAGGTGTGCATAGAGACAATCTGTCGCGGTCTGAATACACCGGAGATGCTACGGGTGTGCGGTCTGTTGGTAGGGGCGAGGTGGTAGTGGGGGCGGTGTAGGGGGAGAGGCACGAGCACCGGTAGAGCTCTGAGAAGGAGAAAGTGTGGGAAGGGAGACTCTGACTCTGACTGGGAGATAGTAGGCGTGGGAGAGGGGAGAGGAGGAGAAGAGAAGGGAAAGCGAGGCTCATCAAAAGTGACATGACGTGACAGGATAAGCCTATGGCTTTGAACATCGAGGCAAAGGTAACCGCGATGATCAAATAGGTAGCCGATGAAGACACAAGGAGTGGAGCGCAGGTGGAGTTTGTGTGGGGCAGTGGAGGACTGGTTTGGAAAACACAAGCACCCGAAGGTACGAAGGTGATCATACCTAGGCAGGGTGCCATATAGTGCCCGATTGGGTGAGCGTTGTTGTAGGGTAGTAGATGGTAGAATGTTGAGAAGAGAATATGTCATTGATAAGGCGTGAGGTCAATAGGCAAGGGGAATGGATGCGTAAAAAAAGAGAGAGCGCATCATATTGGTTATTGTTCTAATGATTCGTTCGGCCTTGCCATTTTATTGAGATGTATAGGGGCAAGACAACCGATAGGGGATCCCATTTGTATTGAAGAAAGTATGAAAGTCTTTGTTATCAAATTCACGGCCATTGTCACATTGGAAACATTTGATGGATGTTTGAAATTGTGTTTTGATGTAAGCTTGAAATTTGACAAAGATAGGAAACACTTGGGACATAAAATGCAAAGGGAAAACCCATAAGAAATGAGTGTAATCATCAAGAAACAAAAGGTAGTACTTGTGACCATCCTTTCTAGGCACAAGAGAGGTCCAAATGTCACTATGAATGATATCAAAAGGTGCAAAAGTTGAGTTCAAAGACCGCTGAAACGACAATCTCACATGCTTGCCTAACTGACAAGAAGAACATAACTAGAGCGAAGCTCTTTATTACATTTGACTAGACTCTTAGAACGAAGGAAATCTAAAACGGCAGCACTGGGATGGCCAAGGCGTGCATGCCACAGACTGGACGACGATGCCAAGAGGGCGACCGGACATGACGGACGGGACGGTGAGGGCGACGACACAGGATAGAGCTCCTCGGTGCTGTTACATCTTAGGCGAGTAACCCCCGTAGTAAGATCCTTCACAGAGAAACCAAACGGATCAAACACAAGCGAAACGTTATTGTCAGTATTGAACCGATGAACATAGACAAGGTTTTTGAATAGCTTTGGGGCAATGAGGACATTGTTAAGGTGTAAAGGGTGGGTTGGGGTATGTAATGTGGTGTGGCCAATCCCCGAAGTAGCAAGACGATCACCATTTTCGACGATAATAGAGTGTGTAGGACCCTTAAAAGAAAGAGAAGAAAGAGTACCTGAAGAGTTCGTCATATGGGAGGTCGCACCAGTGTCCATGTACGAGGAACAGTCAGCAGGTGTCAGCTGCAGAGAGGAGAAGGCATGATGCACATCAGTCGGAGGGTAGCCCAGACTGATGCACATTAGTCTGGGCGGATATTGACGGGAAAGACGCAAGCTTGCAACTTGAGAATTCGTGCTCTGGGTAGACGGCACGGGTGGACTTGTTGTCCTAAAAGAGGTTCTAAAGCTTGGTCCAGGCACCCATGGCGTTGTCGGAGGTGTCGAGGATGGTGGTCAATAGATCTTTTGAGATAGTGTTGAAGATCCATTGAAGGACAATGGTGTCGAGTTGAGCAAAGAGATCATCGTCCTCAGTGGTGGGACGATCGATAGTGGAATTGATATGATGGAGGACCTTATGAGCCTTCACATGGGTCTTGAAGAGGTGAGACCACGTGGTGTAGGAGCTGGAGTCTTGATCAAGGATGATCGGGATGCATTTTTTGATATTAGAGATCGTTAGGGCGGAGTAGAAAGGCGGCTTAGCAGGGGGAGCGTCAGCCATGGTGAGAGGTGGGTGGGGGTGATGGAAAAGGGGAGGGTGAGGGATGGCCGGCGGCGGCGTGGGAGGTATTGGCGGCAGCGAGGGGTGGGGAGGGGGCCGACGGCGGCGGTAAGATGCGAGGTGGGAGGGATTAAATTAGGGTTCCAAGGAAGGGTGGTTGTGATACCATGTAGAAAGGTATAATTAATGTAAAGTCCTCCTTGAGTATTTCATTGATCAACATGTATATATATATATATATATATATATATATATATATATATATATATATATATATATATATATATATATATAGGTTACAAGTAATTGAGCCTGAGCTAATAGGCCCACTATACAATATGTAATCTATCAGAAAAAAGTACAGAAGCTTGAGGGAGGAATTTCGCTTTCTGGGGCGAGTTCGTTCTTTTGGTCCTTGGTGGAGGGGGGTTTGGCATGGCTGCTCCGGCCCGGTTGTGCTCAGGGAAGGACATTTTATCTGTGTTCATGGGGTTGGTTGTTGCGGCCTGTTCGAGCTTGGAAGGGGTGATCTCAAGGCCTTTTGTTTCTCTGGCCTCGCTGCAGGAGGGCGTCTTTGATGCTCTTCTTTCCCAGGTATCACGAAAAGGATCATCATGTATTTTTTCAAAAAATCAGTGTTATAATCAATTGCCTAACAATATTCATGAAATCCACTTATCTGATGTTTCTTTTGTCTCAACTATTGCTTATTGCTCCTTTATTCACATATATTGGTGCCTACAAAACCTAGTGCTAGAGGTCCCCACTTCACTCCCTACCCCCCGATTTTCGGGCTTTGAACAAAACGTGGAATTTGGGGCTTTTCTTGCTGCTTTCACCAGTTCTGATGAAGAAGTGTCCTTATTAAATCATGTTACTGAAAATCTAAGTCTTGCTTCGACTGTCCTATGGCTTTGCTCTAATTGCTATTGTTTCTTAGCTAGAACACATCCCTGCCATGATCATATCCCTTATGATGTTTTTCAGGGGTTAACAATGTTTAGATTCATGAGGTTCATCTTTAGTAATTCCATGGCAAAAGGATTTTGGCCTAATTGTGTTGCTAGACAAACGATCCGTAGCTTTGTGAAGCTATTAGGTAAAATCCTCTATGGAGTATTAAATAATTTTTTTTCAAATTAGTCTCGCTGAATCGATCTTTGCACCTACTATTGCTCCTCATGTCTCTTTTGATAAGAATCATGGGTTTGAGAAGCTAGGTGTATACGACCTCCGTCCTTCCGCCCTCAGGTTTTGCAAACTTGATTCCTTTGAATGGATTACATTGCCCCTGCTGAAGGGAATGGGGAAAAAAAATCAAATCAATGGACTTTGCTTATATCTTACCAACTTTATTTGGTTTTCTTTGCTGGCCAAAATATGTAAGTGCATTCATTTTCAGCGAATTGGCTTTTGTGAGAAAATGGTGTGGTGGAAACCCTGCAGGAAGGATGGCACGATCACTTTGAAGATTTCTTGTGTAATCTGGTCTTCTTGCTATGCTTATACTCTTTAGAGCGACTGGTGTAATTGTGCTTGCTTCAGCCTTGTATATCTCAGATCGGATAAACAGCTTCCGATTGTAACTATGAATATGTACAGTTGTGTTAACTCTCTATGTATTCATTGTATCCACGATGTCGGATGGTTGTTTTTGTGCTCCCCTTGCATTAAGGACAACCATTTATTCTATAAGATTCACAATACTAAATCCCCATTTATTTCTCAAAAGCATTTATACAAATCACTCTTTAAATCTGCTTTTGCCTCAATTAAGTATATGACGAG
The DNA here is from genome assembly GCA_037127255.1 of Persicaria tinctoria. Taxonomy (NCBI): domain Eukaryota; kingdom Viridiplantae; phylum Streptophyta; class Magnoliopsida; order Caryophyllales; family Polygonaceae; genus Persicaria; species Persicaria tinctoria. Next base: position 19,514,104 of record JBANSL010000004.1, on the reverse strand, counting down.
AGGGTTTCTCGACCAAATAAATTTATAGTCAATACCCCGCTATAGGATAGTGGAGTCAAGTTCGTCCTCAAGAGAGAATTCAATGGTTATAGGTTTAGTTATTTTCGGGTGTCGGGAATAGCGGGAAAAGGTGATGAGGGTTGCTGCCGGCGTCGACTAAGACTTGGTCGATGTTGAGGGGTGGAGAAGGAATGGTGGTTTAGTGTCGACTAGAATCTATGCAGAATAAAAATAATGAAATAAAACAAATAAAGATGCAAACTTCCGATTTTAGGGATCAGCACAACAATAAACATATATTGTAGATTGTGAATCGCACAAAAGAGCATGCTTTATATCAAATAACTTTCGTTATTAACAAATAAGAATATAAAAGCTCTCGCATAAACTCTAAGTGTTACTATCCCTTTTTCATAATTAATCCAAATTCATAATAAGATCACTTTCGCTTCAATATTATAAATATGAATCACCTACTACTCTCGTAGAAGAATCATGCATATATGATAGAAGATGATAAAGACATACAGTACAAATTCATAAATTCATAAACCCGACACACATATTTATGTTGGGATCACCCCAACCTTAGAAAAAAAAAATTAGAAACAAGACATAATAAAAGAAAATAACTTTAACATTAAATAAAACTAAAACATACAATCATTCGTCCCCTTCCTCATCATTCTTTCTCGCCTCTCTCCTCTCTTCCTTCTAACTATTTGCATCCAAAGACGACTTGACTTCCATGAATAAAAAACCATCCCCTAGGGCTTTATTTATAGGGCTCAATCCTTGCTACCCAAGTAGAGAAATCTATCTATCATCTATCTATATCTATCTAAAGATAAATCTTCCCAAAATTAAATAAATAAAATTTCCCTTGGTAAAATAGGAATTAATCAAAGAGGATAAATGTTCATCAAATGAGATAAAAGATCTTCAACTTAGCCCTTAAGCAATCTCCTTTGAACTCGGATTCCTCAACGCGTCTGATAGGTTCTACAAGTCACTCGATATCGAGTCAAGGACTCGATATTGACTCCTCCATTTTGTCTCGAGTCATCTTGCACTCGATGTTGACTCCTCATGTGTGTGTTGAGTAGATGTGCACTCGATATCGAGTTGTTGGGTCGATATTGACTCCTTCATGTTGAGTCGAGTGTATCTTCCTTTGCTTTTGTATCGATGTGTTGTATGTAAGACTCGACATCGAGTCAGTCAGTAGACGTCGAGTGATTTTCCAGCTTCTTTTCTTCCTCTCCGAAATGCTCTAAAACGCTTTCGATTTCTGCGAAATTAAACAAGAACTTGTGTAGATCTCCATATATTGCAAATAACCATAAACTACACAAATCCGGTACTTTTCTAACCCATAAGTATAAAATGTGAACAAAAAACGGAATAAAAGTATATGCAGAACATGGTGAAATGAGCGCACATCAGTATATCATGTTGGTTTCATGGCTTTGTGTCCCTCATTTGATTAAAATAGATTGGATACACACAGGGGATTCGTTCTCAACTAAAAAATCATCTAATGATATGCTGAAAATAATGCATTATTTTGTCAATGTAGTGTCTTATAATGCTAATCAACATTATTTTAAAGCATTGGAGAGTGTATTCTTGTTTCATTGGTTTTACGAAAAAAATGCTACTAAGGTATGGCTTTTCAAAAATCCAAGTGGCCTTAACAACATATTGGCAAAATCTTTAACAAAAAACATTAAATTCTCAAATCAGATACATAGTTAAATTGCTTTTTGCTATGAGGACCCCCATCTCTCGTCCTCGTATCACAGACAATTATAGATGAAAATCAGTTATTAAAACTGTAGAGGAACATGAAAAATAAACATTTTGGTTAGAAGTGAACACTTGGTGTAAAAATGAACATATACAAATGTTGACACTAGCAGAAACTAAATCGGAAACCATTCCTAAAGATAGACTTTGGAAATACGCAGGTTTCGATGAGGCCATCTGGTCGCCTGCTATTGGGCGATCAATTGGGCTTGGTGTATTATGGAAAACCCACCAATTATCAAATGAAATCATTTATCTAGAATTTGAATTGCCACAAATCATTGGTTTACGATATGAAAACGTAAATGACAATTTCATGATTCTCCTTCTATTCGTGCATGCACCCCGAGTTCCACATGAGAAAGACTCGTTCTGGGAAACATTAACAACAATTCTAAATGATTCTCTTATCTCGTATATTGTTTTGGGTGATATTTTTTGTACTGATGACAAACTTGGTGGGGAGAATTCATGTGCTTCATGGTTCGCACGACTGCTTCAATTTAAAAATATTTGTTCACTCGTGGATCTCCCTACTTTTGGGAACCCCTTCACATGGAGAAAGAATCTTGATTACAAGAATAACATCCGAGAAAAATGGGACCGAGTTCTAGTTCATCACCAAATCCTTCATAAATTCCCCAATCTAATCACTTATAATGAGGCTTTTTCAACTTCAGATCATTGTCTCATATCTATAACACTCGAGAGTAGTACAATTTTCAAAGCACCACCATTCACGTTTGAAAACACCTGGCTTCAACGGAAGGATTTTCGTAACATCGTTAAACAATCTTGGCGAGCTACATGTCCTGGTTCAAGCATGTTTCAACTTATTTTCAAACAAAAAATCCTTAACAAAAAAGCTAAAGAATGGAATAAGTACACCTTTGGAAACATCTTTTGACGGAGGGGAAACCTGTCGTTGATTCCGCCAAAGAAATCTCAAACCTATAACTAGTATAGCAATAAGAAAGAGGTCGATCCCACATGGAAATTATTATTCAAGTGTGATTTAGATGTCAATCAAGTAACCAAAAGGGGGTTTTGATGTGAAAGTTTCGCCTTTTATCAAAGCGAAGTAAAGAAAGCAAAGTAAAGGAATTTGTTTTAGACAATTTAGGAGAAGCAATTCCACCTACAATTTTCCACTTTATTGGATTGAAGCGATCCTTGTAACTTCTTCTCGTCCTATTACGTTTCCTATGAATGCCCTTGTCTCGACCTAATATAGCTACTAGTCCAACCAGTCCTAGCAACCCTTATCAATCGAACAGTCCCTAAAGAAGGATTTAACCCAATTGATAGCTTTAAGTCCAGAGATTAGCCAAGGTATTTGCAGTCCCTAAAAAAGGATTTAACAACACATCCAACTTCCTACTTATTCAATTAGTTCAACCAGCCCTAAAGGAATAAGTTTGCCACTTAGGTTAAGGTTCACAACCAGGAATCTACAAAACCTTAGCAATTGAATTGATTCTACCAAGTTGATCAGTCGAGATAGAATAAAACAATGAACAATCAAGCACAAAGAAGTTGAAGTATTCACAAATAGGAAACCAGGAGCGAGAATTAGAAACTCACAATCAATCCGAATAAAGCTTCAAATTGCAGGCAGAATAGATGAGTTTAGTTCCTCATGGAAGACATGGCTCAAAATCTCTAAAAAGTCTAATGGTTCAATCAATAGAATGAATGGTCATCCAAAATAACATAAAAGTGCCTAATAATAATATCCAAGTCGGCCCCTAACAATCATAGAATAAAACTAGGGTTTCCAAAACGGCGCATACGCGCTGTCCGTACGTGCGGCGGGCGCCGCAAAGTTGCGGCGGGCGCAGCAAACCATGCGGCGGGCGCAGCATGAATACCGCCCCTGGCGGCGGGCGCAGCAAACCATGCGGCGGGCGCTGCATTGGTCTTTCACGGAAATTCCGTCTTGAATCAGCTCTCGACGTCAACATGAAAGTTGTAGCCCTCTGAAAGAGCTTTCCAGCGCATGGTCATAATAGTCGATCGGACAACCGAGGCCTCCAGAAAGTGCAAAACAAGTTCAGCATGTCTGGCGACAACTTCTGCAGACTTGTTCTTCGTTTAGGTTCGCTTCTTCTTCTCAGGGCCTCTTGAGATCTTCACGTAAGCTTCTTCGATCAACTAGACATTCTCATCCAATGCGTTATCAACCCATGTCTCCTCCTCGGATCCACGATCACCTGAAATAATCAATAAAAGCGTGTAGATTCCGATTCCGACAACATAGAGAACTAATATGCAAATCGTGCTTAAACCATCTATGAAATGCATCTTAACTAAGCTAAATGCAACCTATTTTGCCTACCTAAATGCACGCTATCAAACTCCCCCACACTTAACCTTTGCTTGTCCTCAAGCAATGATAGAATGAACATGAATCAACGCATCCCACAGGAAATCCCTTCAAGTTTCAACCTCATCAAAAAGCAACATCATAGCAGGTGAAAACATAAACCAGGCAAACAAACGTCATAGCATGTATTCCAGTGATCAAATCTTAGAAGTAGACATCATCCAACCTCACCCAAAATATGTGTTTCACTCATGTGTTTAGGCTTTTAAGTACAACTCTCAACTCAAACCAATAATGCACTAAGCTCATAGACATTGACCACCATATCACCAATTATCCACCAAAATGTCATCACTTGCGGGACAAAATAAAGACAAATAAAATGCAATACTCTTTTTTTTTTTTTTTTTTTTTGGTCTTCTTTTTTTTCTTTTTCTTGTCTTGGTGCTTTCCTTACGCGAAGCGCAAACATGGGTGTCATGAATGGCCCCGGTCTATCAACACCTCAACTATGAATATGAAGTCCACTTGAACACCTTTTTACGCAAGTTGCAAACATGGGTGTCATGAATGAACCTGGTTACTCAATGATCAAGCTTTCTTTCCTAGTGGATAGTTTTCAACACCTTTTTGCGCGAATCATACCCATGGGTGTCATGCGTAGACCCGGTTACTCAGTGCATCAACCATTGCCACCTTATTTACTAGATATGCATAAAATTTGAACAAAAAGACTCAAAATATAAACATAAACTCCGCAAGCAATAAAACATGTGCATCGGCCTTTAAAAATAGATACTGCAGTCAATGCCAAGAGGTAGCAACACTAGGCGAGTAATTCACACAATTGAGCAAAAGAATTCAAATAAGGCCAAACATCCTCACAGGGTCATGTTTTTAGGACTTCAATCACACTTTAGCTCAATCATACATGCTCAATTATATTTGCTAGCTCATGCTCCACAAAAATCAATTAGAAATAATAATCAAAACATCCAGAACTCCATGGGATTTGTATGATTCATGCTTGAAATTTAAAATAGAGGACAAACTAAGCAAGATGGGTATTTGAATAACACATATATGCAATGCATGCTCTATTTCTAATATTTTTCGAAATAATTTTTTTTTTTTTTAATTGACGAAAATTAAAATAAATAAAAACTAAACAACAATTAAACTAACCAACAACTTAAATAAACTTAAACATGATGCAGAAAATTAAATATGATCTAACTATATGCACTATATAAATATAATTCTTCTCCCCCACACTTGAAGTTTTCATTGTCCTCAATGAAACATTAAAGACAACAAAAGTAAATCACATATAATCAGGGTGAAGGAAAAGGAAAGGGAAAAAGAAAAGAAAAACTTACCTCGGGTTGCCTCCCGAGAAGCGCCTGTGTTTCAAGTCGTTGGCTCGACGTGATGGCCCTTGATTGGCCTATGTTCCTCCACCAGGGTCACCAACACCGGTCATCTTATTGACAAATGCGGGCACCCTTGAAAGGTGTAGATTTCTGTTCCAAAATTCATCCATTAATCTTGGCTCCTCTCCATAAGCTATGCCTGGGGGTTGTCCTGGAATCACAAAAGATTTCAATTTGTTAGGAGGTTCAAATTTCCATAAACTATGTTCCTTAGGTGTCTCTAACAAATCACGAAAATTATTGTTGCGATCGGTATTGACAGCAATAGGCATATCTAAAGACTTTTCAGGAGAGAGCTTAGCATGATTAAAGAGAGAGAATTCTATCGTTCTTCCATCAAACTCCATAGTCAATAGACCCTCACAACAATCAATTTTCGTTTTCGCAGTTTTCAGGAATGGCCTTCCTAGTATAATGGGTGTTTCAGGGGCTCCCTGCTCCATATCTAAAACAAAGAAATCAACAGGGAAAAACAAATCATCCACCATAACCAACACATCTTCAACAACGCCTCTAGGCCTGATTTGTGATCGATCAGCAAGTTGCACTGTAACCCCTGTCTCAGTCAGAGGACCCAAACCCAAAGACATGTACATATTATATGGAATAACATTAATTGAGGCTCCTAGATCTAACATGGCTTGTTTGAATCTAGTATTCCCAATTGCACATGGAATTGTAAACATACCTGGATCTCCACATTTTTCAGGCAATTTCCTTTGCAACATGGCAGAAACATTTTCATTCAAGCTTACCTTTTCCTTCTTTTTCAATCTCTGCTTCTTCTTGATGGTGCACAATTCCTTCAAAAATTTAGCATATCTAGGGATGCTCTTAATTAATCTGAGTAAAGGAATGTTTACCTGACACTTACCGAATGTCTCGAAGATTTCCTTTTCGTTCTCATACCTCCTTGTATCCTTCAAAGCTTCCGGGAAGGGCGGAACGGGCTTTGGAGTCTCCATAGGTAAGGGAGAAGAAGGAGGAGAAGAAGAAGAAGAAGAAAGAGGGAGAGAAGAGGAAAGATGTGAGGGAGAAAATGTACCAGAAGACGAATCGGCGGCGGGTGAGGCAGCGGCGGGCGCGGCAACAGGAGCGGCGGGCGCCGCAACTTGCCAGGTTTCTCCTGCGGCGGGCGCAGCTGGAATCGGCTCTCTGGCGGCGGGCACCGCAGGTGACAGCGGCGGGCGCCGCAAGGGTTGCCGCGGGCGCCGCACCACTGTTTGCCCGTTTTCATCTTCAATTTTTTCTAATTCCTCATCCATTATCTCCTCATCGTCGTTTTTATTTGTGACAACCAGTTCCTTGCCACTCCTAAGCGTTATAGCACTGACGTTCTCCTTAGGATTCTCAATGATTTGCGACGGAAGCTTTCCTGAACTGTTTGCCTCCTTAGCACTTAAGATTTGAATGAGCTGACTCATTTGATTCTCAAGATTTGTCATCCGATCGGAATGCTGCTTCTCTAGATTCGCCATCCGCTCTGACTGTTGTTTATCATTCCTCATGACTAATCGTGACAGTTTCTGCAGTGGATCCTCATTATCCCCATTTGATTGCTGCTGACCTCCCTGTCGAGGTTCATATTGTTGTTGAGGTCTTTCCTGTTGCCCCCCTTGCTGATTGAAAGAGACTTGATAGTTCTCATAGCCTTGCTGATAGCCCCTATTGTAATTGTTGTTATTGAAATACCCAGGATTTCCATAGTTTCCTTGCATAGGCCTTTGTTGAGCGAAGTTCCCAATGGCATTCAATTCAACATTAGAATCTTGTATGAGCGGGCACATGTCCATAGGATGGGTGAATTGGTTGCAAAGACCACATGCCTTCAATTGTTGAGGATTTCTATCAAGGATCAATTGTTTCATCATCTCCTTCACCTCTGCCATATCCGTCTGAAGTGCAGCCACAGGAGCATCAACAGCGAGTACACCCCTAGCCCGAGTGCTTTTGTTGAACTGTCTAGAGCCCTCAGATAACTCCCTAAACACCTCCCAAGCTGCGGTAGGTGTCTTATTCAGCATGTTTCCTCCACAAGCAGAATTCACCGTCTTGCGCTCTATATCAGTCAACCCATTGAATAAAAAGAGAACCAGGTCCTTTTGGGAGTACCCATGGCATGGGCAGCTGGCGCAGAGTTTCTTGAAGCGCTCAAAGTACTCATGTATAGACTCTGTCGCGTACTGCTCAATGCTGCTGATAGACCTTTTCAAAGCATTTAGCTTTGTTGCAGGGAAGTACATCTCTAGGAAGACTCTTTTCATCTCAGCCCAAGTAGCAATAGAGTCAGGTGGTAGATAGAAGAACCATTCATTTGCATCGTCCTTCAAAGTGAAGGGAAAGGCTCTCAGCTTGATTTGCTCTTCAGTTACATTCGCTGGTTTCATCCCAACCACCACCCTATGGAATTCAGAAAGATGCTTGTGGGGGTCCTCCCCACTCAGCCCATGGAATTTTAGTAGAAGATGAACCACCCCTGACTTTAGCTCAAAGTTTACTCCTTCTGCTAGCGCAGGGTATTGGATTGCCAGGGGTTGCTGTGCCGGATCAGGAGCAGAAAGCTCCTTAAGAGTGCGGTTCGCCATCCCTGCAATGTTTTCTACAGAAAAGAATTAGTAGCAAAAGGGTATGGACCCTATAAGACGTTCCACACCAAGATCAACACTAAAACACACAAGAATTTAATAAAATTCCCCGGCAACGGCGCCAAATTTGACGGAGGGGAAACCTGTCGTTGATTCCGCCAAAGAAATCTCAAACCTATAACTAGTATAGCAATAAGAAAGAGGTCGATCCCACAGGGAAATTATTATTCAAGTGTGATTTAGATGTCAATCAAGTAACCAAAAGGGGGTTTTGATGTGAAAGTTTCGCCTTTTATCAAAGCGAAGTAAAGAAAGCAAAGTAAAGGAATTTGTTTTAGACAATTTAGGAGAAGCAATTCCACCTACGATTTTCCACTTTATTGGATTGAAGCGATCCTTGTAACTTCTTCTCGTCCTATTACGTTTCCTATTAATGCCCTTGTCCCGACCTAATATAGCTACTAGTCCAACCAGTCCTAGCAACCCTTATCAATCGAACAGTCCCTAAAGAAGGATTTAACCCAATTGATAGCTTTAAGTCCAGAGATTAGCCAAGGTATTTGCAGTCCCTAAAAAAGGATTTAACAACACATCCAACTTCCTACTTATTCAATTAGTTCAACCAGCCCTAAAGGAATAAGTTTGCCACTTAGGTTAAGGTTCACAACCAGGAATCTACAAAACCTTAGCAATTGAATTGATTCTACCAAGTTGATCAGTCGAGATAGAATAAAACAATGAACAATCAAGCACAAAGAAGTTGAAGCATTCACAAATAGGAAACCAGGAGCGAGAATTAGAAACTCACAATCAATCCGAATAAAGCTTCAAATTGCAGGCAGAATAGATGAGTTTAGTTCCTCATGGAAGACATGGCTCAAAATCTCTAAAAAGTCTAATGGTTCAATCAATAGAATGAATGGTCATCCAAAATAACATAAAAGTGCCTAATAATAATATCCAAGTCGGCCCCCAACAATCATAGAATAAAACTAGGGTTTCCAAAACGGCGCATACGCGCTGTCCGTACGTGCGGCGGGCGCCGCAAAGTTGCGGCATGCGCATCCAAAATACCGCCCCTGGCGGCGGGCGCAGCAAACCATGCGGCGGGCGCTGCATTGGTCTTTCACGGAAATTCCGTCTTGAATCAGCTCTCGACGTCAACATGAAAGTTGTATCCCTCTGAAAGAGCTTTCCAACGCATGGTCATAATAGTCGATCGGACAACCGAGGCCTCCAGAAAGTGCAAAACAAGTTCAGCATGTCTGGCGACAACTTCTGCAGACTTCTTCTTCGTTTAGGTTCGCTTCTTCTTCTCAGGGCCTCTTGAGATCTTCATGTAAGCTTCTTCGATCAACTAGACATTCTCATCCAATGCGTTATCAACCCATGTCTCCTCCTCGGATCCACGATTACCTGAAATAATCAATAAAAGCGTGTAGATTCCGATTCCGACAACATAGAGAACTAATATGCAAATCGTGCTTAAACCATCTATGAAATGCATCTTAACTAAGCTAAATGCAACCTATTATGCCTACCTAAATGCACGCTATCATCTTTCGTCAATTACAAGAGGTGGAGAACGGACTACTTCAAATTCAATCATCTATAACGGCAAATAACACACAAAGAACCAATAGCAAAGAAAATTTCTTGTTAAGAAAAATGGAAAAGCTACTCCTATTTCAAAAAACATTCTAGAATCAAAGAGCCAAAACAAAGCATCTCAAGCTTTCAGATTCTAACACTTTGTATTTCCACCGTGTGGCCTCTGGGAGAAGACATATGAAACAAGTCCACAACATAACTACTACTGAAGGTACGTTAGTAGTACGAGAAGAAAATATCAGGAATGAAATTAAAAATGACTTCGAAAAAATATTCAAACAAGAGTCCATTGATGGTAGACTTCTTAATGAAATGCTTAACTTAATCCAGCCTTCTATTACTACAGTTGGAAATGAATTCCTCATTCGACATCCTTCCAATAGTGAAATTAAATCTGCAGTGTTTAGTTTGGGCGATAACAAATCCCCAGGTCTTGATGGAATTACAACGAAGTTTTACAAGAAATATTGGGATATTGTTGGTATCTCTATTATTAGAGTTGTAAAGGGCTTTTTCCACTCCAGAAAAATACTAAAACAAATAACCCATACATTCATTTCACTACCACCAAAGCGGGATAGCCCTACTACTACCAGTCACTACCGGCCAATCAGTGTATATTCCACTCTATGTAAAATCATCTCAAAAAAATTTCATAGAAAGAATCAAAACGATTATTGGTAAATTAATTCACCCGCTACAAGGTGTCATTGTGTCAGATAGGTCCATCCAAGACAATGTCCTAATAGCTCATAAAATCATCCAGCCATTTAGATCGCGTAAGGGTAGGAAGGAATGGTTGACAATAAAACTAGACATGGAGAAAGCATACGATAGAGTTGATTGGAACTTCATTAAAAAAAATTAGAAAAAATTGGGTTTCACCCGACTTTCATCACGTGGGTTATGGAATGCATAACGACTGTCTCTTTTTCCATGCTAGTTAACAACAGCCCTACATATATGTTTTTCCCCTCTCGTGGTCTGCGCCAAGGGGATCCACTTTCCCCTTTCTTGTTTATCTTAGGTACAGATATCCTAGCTTGAAAACTCTCAACAGAAACAACTGGGGATAAGAGTCTAACTGGATTTTCCTTCGGTAGGAGCGACCCTCGGGTTCCTTTCCTATCATTTGCCGACGACATCATTATTTTCACAAGAGGCAGTGTTGATGCGGGACAAAAAGTCAGAGGAATAATTGATACATAAATCTAGCTTCCAAGCCAGAAAAGGCATTTCGAACTCTAGGATTTTAGAACTTATCCGTTGTTTAAGTGTTACAAATAAAAACTCGTTGGAAAAATATCTCAGATGTCCAATTATTAATGGTATAGTAAACAAACACACTTTTGAAGACATCATCTATAAATCTAAAGAACAACTAAGTAAATGGCGCGCCAACACTCTATCACAATAGGGACGTGCAATCCTTATTAACACAAACTTATCACCCAAACTGTTGTATACAATGCAAAACTTTATGTTACCCTCATCAATACATAAAGAGCTTGACCAGATAAATAGAATGCTATTTTGGAATAAAGATCTTCAACAACGCCCACTTAGTAGATGGGATAGGATTTGCAGACCGAAAAAATATAGGGGGATTGGGCTTAGGAAATCGAAAAAGATTACTGATGCCCTTCAAATGAAACTATTGTGGAAAATATTGGCAGAACTAGAAAATGTATGGGTTACACTCATAAACACAAGTATCTACGTTCATCTAACATCATTGAATACAAAAAAGATGAGATTCTTCATGGCAATGGGCCAAATTGAAAACTCTCATTGAGAAATTTAAGACTGCACTAATTTGGCCGGTTAGTAAGAAATGAAACCTCTATCAAATTTTGGACCGATAATTGGATTACAACTTCCTCTCTATTGTCTAGGAAGGATTGCCCTCAAATTAATAACATATAGGAAATTGTTACTGATTATATTTTAGGTGGTAGATGGTCAAATAAATCCTGGACATCCACTTCCCATTTCCCCCTTTGAGGATTGTTTATATTGGTGGCCTGACATGCCTGGTTGATTCACCACGTCAAGTGCATACAAGCTAATCACAGCTCAACCATCGCAGAACATAGACAATAACGCCTGGATGTGGAATTTGGATACTCCGCATAAGGTCAAAAACATTTTATGAAAAGTTTGTCAGGATGGCCTCCCAACGGCCTTTAGGCTTGCCCAACGTGGGACTTCTGTACCTTCCACCTACAAATTGTGCAACTGCGCGGTAGAAGATGATGTTCACCTCTTACTAGAATTCCAATATGTGCGATCTCTCTTTCGTTTTCCTATACACATAAACTTAACAATATCCAGTATGATAAATCATTTACGGAAGATAAAACCTATCTTTTCATTCATCGGAAACAACCTGACCTCGGTGTCTAAGGTGGAGCTCGCCTTTACGTGGTGGACGGCTTGGTTCATTCGAAAACAACATGTTCTTAGATAGGTCCCCATACCTCGTAGAGACTACTCATTACGTATTATTAAAACCTATAAGGAGAATTGGAGTAAAACATCTCGCTTTGAATGTAGTTTAGATGAGGACTTCCCTTACGCAAACGAAACCCAATCAGCCAAGGAAGAAAGATAAGCAGGCTAACATTACAGGCGCAAACCACCTAATGGAATTCTCAAGTTAAATTTTGATGGATCCACAATTGCAAATAATGACAGCTCGGCTGGAGCCATAATACGGGACTGGGAAGGACGCCTGTCACACATCTATTATAAAAAAATTGGGCAAACAAAGCCCTTTGAAAGCGGAAGCTCTTGCTCTTAACCTGGGAATCCAGCATGCTCTACAATTCCGTATCAACAAACTTCACATTGAAGGTGACTCCATCATAATTATAAACCACCTAAACAAAACATCTAATTGCCCTTGGGTAATTGAATCGATCTTATCAGATGTTAAATTCTTACTATCTACTATGAAAGAAATTTTCTTCTTTCATGTTCCCCGGTTAGGCAATAGAGTGGTTGATAAGGTTGCAAACCTTTGCCACTCTGCATGTGGTGTCGATATTTACAACGATTCTGGTCTTTTAAACCCTATCCATAAGGATGTCGTCGGGTAGAGCACGCTATTAGAAGGAAATCTAGTATGAATAAATATAAAATATAAATCCTAACCAAATCCTTAGTCAACGCAAATAAAATTACAAGACTTCCTCCCACTGTAGTGGTAGGAGTCAGGATCGATCCTCGAGGAAGCATGTCAGTGCTCGCCGATCTAGTCTCGTAAAACAACCCTCTAAAATCGATCCTCGAGGAAGCATGTCAGTGCTCGACTATCTATTTTATAAGATAAAACTTCCTACTTAAAATAATATAAAATAACTAAAAGTTCCCTAGGGTAAATAGAATTTAAATCATAAGGATAAATATTCACTAAATAACTAACAGTTCCCTAGGGTAAATAGAATTTAAACCATAAGGATAAATATTCACTAAGGGGAGATAAAAGATCCTTGACCTCGTTGCTAAGCAATCCTCCTTAAATTCCGACTCCTCAAAACGCGTCCGGTCACTCTGTAGCTTCAGTCGATATCGAGTCACCTTATACATCTCGAGTGGACTTCACTCGATCTCGAGTGTCCTGCTGCGGTGTCGAGTGCTTCCTTCTTCCTAGCTTGAAGTGTTGCTTGCTTTCACTAGACGTTGAGTGATCGAGTGGATCTTCAGTAGCTTTCCTTGCTCCAACACTTAGCCAAATTCTGGCTTCACTCCTGTAGATGTCGAGTGAAAGTCCAGCTTGGTTCCAATTCTTATTTCGAGCTGCTCCAAAATGCTTTCCATTTCTGCGAAATAAAAAAAAAATCTTGTGTAGACCTATTAAAAAAAACTTGTGTAGACCTCCATAACTTGCAAATAAACATAAACTACACAAATCTCACATTACTGCTTATCTCAATACCATTGAGATCAAGCTCAAGACCTTGAGATCAGTTTCAGGACCCCTGAATTACATTACCTACTCCATATTTCAGCTTCATAAACCCCCAATATCTTTGTATTTCATTTGTTGAATCATCTTCGAGTAAGGTACTATTTGTTTTGTACTTATTCAATAAATTACAAAATAAAACCCCAACTTCTCATTTTTGACATTTGTATCTTGATTTGCTTGTTGGTGCTCATATTGTCCTTGCAAGTGCACTCTATGGATCTCTAAGTATCTTGTGTCTTTATTCTTTCTACCCTTGTCATGGCTAACCCACCACCCGAATGCATGTAGTGTTGAATAGTTAAAAAAAGGTACAAATAGATAGTGAGGAAGATTATATATTATATTGGTTAATCTTGCTTAATGCTTGTTGATTTCCTTGAATTTTTTTAATCTCATTTTCTCATTTTAACTGCTTGTTTTTGCATATAAAATAGTTAAGAATTTAGCATTATTGTGCTTATTGCAAGCCTTTTTTTTTTTTGTATTATGGTGTGAAAATCTTGTTGTCTTTCAAAGATATTAAAAAAATGCAAATATCTTTTATATTCGTATAACTCCCCAACTCTTTGGATTCTTGAATTCCCTTACCGAGTGCAATATATTTAGTTTTGTTTGCAATGCTAAAATGAATGAATAATTTTCATTTAAGCATTTGAGACACCATTTTATGGTCCGTTCCTTTTTGTTTTGAAGAATTCCCATTTTGTTTATTTGGTAAAGTGAAAAAAAAACCCATTTTTATTAGGTTAGGAGATCCAAGATTTGTTTCTCCAAACTAAATATATAAAAATAGTCAGGTATCAAGAAGGAATTAAATATATACCCTTGTGCAATCTATCATAACCTTAGTCAACAAACCGATGAGGACTTGGAGGTATATTTGTTGTGTTATGGCGTTGATACTCATTATGATATTTGGTATGCACATTGTGAAGAGGTCCCATCGATAGAGGTTGTAAATGATTAAAGTTCTAATCATATTGATGTTGATTATAATCTTTCAGAAGTGTCTCAAATGTACAAAGATGGGCATGTTAGTTGTTTTGATCTCGTTGGATGTCCAATAATAAATGTTACAGAGGAAGATTACAAAAATAAAGTAATTGTGGCTGAAGTTGACTTTGTTATGTAAACTTTTGTGATCTTATATTTTGTTCTAATATATGAAAGTTTTATGCTTATTTAAATGTGGCCTTGTATTTTATTTTTTTTTGTAAATTTTAATATGAAAAATGATAATTTTATCTTATAGATTTTTTAGGGAAATTGAACTCTTTTTAATGGACAATTCAGTTGAGAAAAAAGTCAAGCATGAAATTATTGATTTAGTATGTTGTAAACTCGATCTATAACACATGTACATGTTTACTTATTAATATCCATTTTCATTTTCATGCTGCCCGGAAAACTAGTGACCAAAAAAAAGATCTCGGCAAAAATAAACAATGATTAAGATGGTCTCTGGACCGAGATGACATCTAAGACATATTAATGTGTCTTAGAAGAAGAAGAAAAAGCGAGGTTGGACATGCTTGCAAGTTATGCCAAAGTAGGGTTGGAATGGTACATTAACCACAAAAAAATGGTGATTACCACGTACCTACCACCAACGGGTTGTACGCACATTTTCATACCACGTACCAATTACAAGTCATGGCTACCGCATATGTGGTAACCATGACTCGTGGTTACCATCGGTACATTACCATGGTTACCATGCTGTAATTCTGTTTTTATTTTTTTGAAACCCTTTGGCTACCGTCCAGTAGTCATCAAAGTTATCGAACAAAAAATACGGTTACTAAAAATAATAATATGATTACTACCTGTTAAAAGTTCAAATAAATCAAGTTCACAACCTAAAGTACAAATCAATTCAAACCAACGAAGTTCAAAGTCTTCAAACAAATCAAGTTCAATTAATTTTCAAACATTCAAAATGTTAATACAAGCTAGTTCAAACAAAACAAGTTCAAAGTCTCCAAACACCAAAATATTCCTACTGTTTCCAGTAGAAAAAATAGAAAGGAACAATTTAAGTCCAAACCAAAACTCAAAATATAAAGTAAAAACTTAAAACTTAAAGTTAAAAACAATAAAACATTAAATAAAAAATTAACATACACACATACTCGGTAACAATGGTAACCATGGTATTCAGATTTCATTACCATTACCGTACCACCTTCACGTCGTTACCACCACGATGGTTACCACAATGTTGGTAACCACAAGTGTGGTTACCAACATATTCGGTTTGTGGTTAATACGTGATTGGTATGGTAATTTTCGTACCATTTGCCAGTCCTATGTCAAAGGGGAAAAAATAATGAAGTGGAATGCAAACAACCTATTAAAGAGAAGCAGTTTTTTAATTAGTTTTGAGTTTGGAGCTTCTTCAAGGAATAAAAATAGAAGATAATAGGAAAAAAAAAATTAAAATTAAAATCTCATCTAGTCTAAACTTGTGGCAAGTTCGCTTACAAAGAATATGTTATTGCTTTAATAGTGTAGAGGATAATTGGCCATAGAAGTAGGCCTTGAAATCGGGGACATGACCCGGTTTCAAGCAGGCAGCGACAAGGGCGGATCCAGGGTCTCGGCCGGGCAGAATCATGAAGACGCCCTCCATGATCTGGTCAGCAGGCGCCATGTGGACCTCCTTCCCCCACCCGAAATCAACCTCATACACCGGCAGCCTGAACCAGCTGGTTACGACGATGTCCGGGTTGACGTTAAGCCCTTCGGCAGTGCGCATCCCACGCCACACGCGGAGGTCGTCTTGGGACTTCCAGTAGTCCAGGTCTCCCCATATGTACTCCTCCGTAGCCCTCTCGATCGCCCCTCTTATCCTGCAACACGCGTAGCCTAGCGGCCTCGATTGGAGATCCTCCGACGAGCTCGTGGCCGTCATCATCATCACTGCGTTGCCGAAGTACTTGGGCGGGAGTGGTGGGTTGATTCGTCTCCGGACATCGGTTGCTACACCTATTGAATTTAGGTTCTTGCTCCCTTGCTCTCGAGCCTTGCTGGCGCACCTATAATTTATTCGATCAATTGACAGATGAAAATAACATCATACATTAAAAAAAATACTGTATTAGTTATTAGAGTAGGTAGAGATGACTGGTTGTCCACGTAGAGAGAGTAATCCTATGACATTTTAAAAGGTGTGTTACCAACCTCCAAATGTGCGCAGTCAACGCTTCGATGCGACTGTAACAACGACCGATTCCGCCACTACAGTTGTCCTTGTTAGCCGATTGCTTCAGGCTATCGAGCTGCAACTTGGTCAAGGGGAGCATAAACATGGTGGTCTCCGTCAAGGGAGTCCGACGAGGTTGTTCATCTCCGGGATCAGGTAACAGTAATGGAATCATCATCCCTGGAGGAGGTGGCGGCAGAATTGACTCCTCTACATGGTAATTGTGGCTCCTTGCCGGCTCTCCCGCCTTCAATAAAGCGCGGTTGTGCACCGGCTCCTCCTCCATTTGCTCTCCACGAGCAACCCTGCGTCAAAACATATGTCAAAGTCCGACTCGAACCGATGAACCTCGTTGATCGATTAATTGAATATTCCTACCTGGCCCATTCTCTGAGGAAGTGAAGAGACCCGAGACCGTCAGCAGCGGCACGGGAAGCAGTCATTCCGAAGCTCAAACCGCCGCAGCGGAAGAAGGTGACCTGCAGCAGGAGAAGCGGCTCTTGATGCATCGGCTTCTCGTAGTCAACGGCCGGGATAAGGGGCTGGAGCCTCTTCCCATCGGAGAAATCCCCCAAATCCGCCATCTGGATTCCAATATCGGCCTCTGCCAGCTGAACGCCCCATGTGGACTCGTCGCACCGGAGCTCGAACCTCCCACCTTTGGTGCGGTGGATCCGCCCGGCCAGAGGGTAGAACTGGGCCAGCGTCGTAGCAAGCGAGTCCTTGAGGGTGTTGATGATGGCCGAACGTGTCCACCCGGCGGCGGCCTTGTATAAGTAGACGGAGGGGACGTAGCCTCTGCCGACGATCATGTCCCACTCGGTAAGGGCGATGGTGCCCATAGTTGGGGCTTTTCCGGCGGGTTTTACGGTGGTTTTCCGTTTTATTTGGACGTCTCCCATATTTGGTTTATTTGAATTAGTACTGCACATTATGCGCCTTCATATTTGTATTCCTATACACTTCAGATGATGCTAGGCATTGCTAACTAGCTCATACATGTGAAAACATATTTTATTAATTAATGATATAATTGAATTCTACTTCCTGGAATTCATCATTTCATTTATAATTATTAAACTAATAAACCAGTGGGCTCTATAAAATTAGTAAATTACGGAAATTGAAAGGCTTCGCCGGTTGGGATACCTATCATAACTCATAAGAGAATCCAATGGCGGGATTCCCATCAAAACATTTTGTAAAATATTTTTTTAAGAAGTTTTTAAAAACATATATATTTAAAAAACAATAAAAATTTATTTTATTTATGATATTTTTATTTATTTAAATGGTTGAGAGAACCCAAAAATATTTTTAAAAAAAGAATTAGATTTATAACAATATTGAAAGACAACATTAAATATATATTTTAAATATAATATTTTTAAAATATAATTGTGAGGAATAATGATATAATATAATAAATTAGGGTGTCATGAAAAAGTTCCCAATGGACCAAAAACGCACTCTTTTTTCCCATCGCCGGAAAACCAAAATCCCATGGTTTGTGGTTCACCTCCGACAACCTCCTCGGAGGCCAAATACCCTCTCTTTGGAGGCCTATAGCTCCTCTTCGGAGGTTAAAAACCAACCCGTCGGTCCAAGGATTCGGGCATGCCCGCCTTGCTTCGTCGGTCTCTCTCGTGCGCCGGCGTCGCTGCTCGGCGTACCCCATGTGTCGGCGACTCGGGCTGCCTCGGCTTCCCTGATTCACCCATGTACTACACCTCGCTTTGCTCGTTTTCCAGAGCGAATCTATCCCTGAAATCCCTAATCAATTTGGGGTTTTTTGCCATGGTTGTGATCTGCCCATGTTGGCTGATTTATGTCGACCCCCCCCCCCCCCCGGTGTCCTCTGGTTCTCCGGCTGGTTTTCAATCATCCTTTTCCTTTGTTCGGACGAGCGGGTTCTTCGGAACCCCTTTCCCCCCTCCTCGGTGTTCCGTCGAATTCTGGCATGTTCCGTCGTCGCCTTTGGTGATGATTGCCCTCCCCCCTCGGTTTGTTTAGGTTCTTTCCCATCGCCTACAAATTCTCCTCTTCACCCTCCTCGGCGTCCGTTTTTCCGATCTGGGTGTAGTGGATCAGGCCCCTCCGACGTCGCCTCGGCTTTTCGCCTAGCCTCTTCGCGGCCCTGGTTCTCCCTCCGGTCGATGTCGTTGTCTCGGTTCACTGGGGTTTCGTATCTTCTTGCGGGGTAGATGGCTCTTGGGGCTTCGCTGCCTTGCTCGCTTTAGGTCTGCTCTGCGGCTGCGCCGCCAGACTTCTTTATCCCCTAGTGCTCGGCGGATCTAGGTGTTGTTGGCTTCTTGCCGGATGCCTTGGCTTCCAGGTCCTCGAGGCTCCTGTTGCCCGAGTTGTCGGGCTTGGGTTGTGTTTCCTTGGGTCCTAAGGCCTCTTGCTTTGGGCCTAAGGGTGGCCCGTCAGAAAAATGTTTAAATAATATTAAATAAAAATATAAAATTATTAAATATTATATGTTAGCTATAAATAAATTAATCCCGGTTGGGCTAGTTTATTTCCCGCTAGAGCTTCTGGTGCCTTTCGATTCAGGTAGTGTGTTTCTTTACGTTTTAGGGGACTGGTCTTCCTTCTTTGGTTGATGAGGTTATGTCTGTTCGGATTCGGGTCAGGCTGAGGTTGTGGCAGTGTGTATCGAGGCGTCTCCTTTTCCCGAAAGAATGTTTCCTTGGAGGTTCGTCTTCACCTCCCACAAGTGTCTCCAGATGTACCGCTGGCCGGCGGTGTTGCTTTTGGGTCGCACTTAGCTTTGTTGGTCGTCTACATCCGCATCTCTTCCAATTTAGTTGGGCTTAGTTTCCCTTTGTAGCGCTCTTTTGCTTAATTTCGCTTTGTAGAGCTCTTTTGCTTGTATTTTGTACCTTCTCTGTATTTCTGTTTCATTTTGACGATTTTCGTCTACCGACTTGTCGGCCTTCGAGGGTCCAGGTATGTCTGGCCTCGAACTTTTTCCTAATAAAAAAATATAATATAAAAAATAAATAAATATACAATTTAAACATAACATTTTAAATGGAAATAATTGTGATGAATAAAGATATAATAAAAATAAGAATAATAAATCAAATATAATAAAAACATAACATTTTCAATGGAAATAATGCTTTCAAAAAATATTGTGAGGAATAATGATCTTTGTTCTCGTCTTTGGTTTCATTTTGTTTCCATCGTTTGATGATTTCAACGTTCTTTATTTTGGGGATTATAACCTTTTTCATTGTCTGGTAAAACCATATCGAATTCGAATTCTTAATTCTTGTTGGTTTGGGTTTCTTGAGTTTGACTCTTTAGTTTACAATTCTTGTCCATCCCGATTCGTATGTGTTAAAGGGATTTGTCTAACATCCCCTTCTTCCTGGCACTACAGACTGGTATCAGAGCTTTTGTTTTAGGATGGAGGAAAATAACAGTTTTCAGGGAATGATTGTGTTGAATTCAAGCAACTACTCATATTAGAAGATAAAGATGGAAGATCTTTTGTATGTGAAAGATCTGTATGAGCCGATTGTGCACAAAGAGATTCCAACGGGTGTCGTTGATGTTGAATGGAATATTCTAAATCGAAAAGCGGTAGCTACGATTAGACAATTTGTTGATGTGAGTGTGCTCCAGCATATTGCCAATGACACGAAAGCTTATGAGTTATTGTATAATCTTGAAGGGATGTATGAGAGAAAGAATGCCCTCAACAAGACGTCATTGATGAGACAACTTGTAAAATTGGAGTACAAAGATGATGAGAGCATTGTTGTGCATTTGAGCACATTTCAGGGCTTTGTGAATTAGTTGGCTTCTGCGAAGATGTCGTTAGATGATGAGTTGCAGGCTCTACTACTACTCTCCTCATTGCCGGATAGTTGGGATATACTTGTCGTGTCACTTAGTAATTCCGCTTTTGAAGGCAAGCTGACTATGTAATGTGTGAAGGCTAGTCTTTTGAACGAAGAGACTAGAAGGAAGAAGATGGGTGTCTCCTCACAGTCAGAGGCTAATGTGATGCAGGGTTCTGGGAACAACAGAGGAAGGAGTAAGCAACGACAACAGCAGAACAGAGACAAGTCCAAAGGGGGATCGAAGTCTAGAAGCAAGTACACTTGCTATTATTGTGAGAAGCCGGGTCACATTCAAAAGTATTGCCGAAAGTTCAAGAGGGACAAAGGCAAAGAACCTGAGAAGTCGTAGACGTCGAGAAATCAAGGAGTTGTTTGTGGTGACTGATGAAGGTTCCTTGAATCTTGCAAGTGATTAGTACACTTGGATTGTTGATTCAACTACTTCATATCACATTACTCCACACAAGGAGTACTTCTCGTCTTACACTTGTGGACATTTGGGCCGTGTGAGGATGGGAAATGATGGCGTGTCCAATGTTGTTGGCATGGGCACAGTTTGTTTATTGACATCCACTAGTTGCAGTTTGATTTTGAGAAATGTTCGCCATGTTCCTGATATCAGATTGAATTTGATATCTTCTGGGACACTTGATGATGATGGTTATGCTCAAAATACACAAGGCGGTGTTTGGAAGTGCTCCACGGGAAACTTAATTGTAGCCCGGGCAAAGAAGCAGAATACCATGTTTGTGATGCAAGCCAAGATTTGCAGAGAAGAAGCAAATGTGATTGATGATGGTGCCAGAGAGCTATAGCACAAGCGGCTGGGACACATGAGCGAGCGGGGTTTGCAAATTCTTGCCAAGAAGGACATTCTCCCGGATATGCAAGGTATTTCTCTCAAACCTTGTGTTGATTGCCTAGCTAGAAAGCAACATCGAGTAGCATTTCATACTCGACCTCCATCTAGAAGAAAGCATGCATTAGATCTTGTTCATACTGATGTGTGCTCTATGGATTGCAAGTCACATGGTGGTGCACAATATTTTAGCACTATTATTGATGACTATTCTAGAAAATTGTGGGCTTTTGTGTTGAAAAGCAAAGATCAAGTTCTGACAGTTTTCAAGGAGTTCCAAGCCAGAGTTGAATGAGAGACTGGTTTGATGTTGAAGTGTGTCAGATCAGATAATGGTGGAGAGTACAGGGGTCCATTTGAGCAGTATTGCAAGAGTCAGAGCATCAGGCTTGAGAAAACAGTTCCGAATACGCCACAACTAAATGAGCTCGCAAAGAGGATGAACAAAACCATAGCAGAAAGAGTCAGAAATATGTTGTCGACTGCAAAGCTGCCAAAGTCATATTGGGCAGAGGCAATGTTGATTGTTGTGTATCTCATCAACCGCTCGCCTTCTGTTCCTCTTGATGGTGATGTTCCACAGAGGGTTTGGATTGGGAGAGATGTTTCCTTCCAGCATTTGAGAGTCTGTGGATGCCTACCATATGTTCATGTTGTTAGAGATCAGAGATTCAAGCTTGATAGCAAGACAAAGCCATGCATCTTCCTCTCTTGCTCCAGTCACCTTTGATCCCGTTTCTCCTCAAGTTGTGCTGAGAAGTTCAATTCAGAATCAACATGAAGATGAGTATGATGATGGTGATGTTGATCCACCAGAAGTTCCACAACCTCAACAAGAGGAGCCCCTTATCCAACCTGAAGTTGAGTTAAGAAGATCCATTAGAGTAAGACAGACTTTCTCGCGATACTCAACCAGCGATTATGTGTTGCTGATTGATTTAGGAGAGCCTGAATGTTATGAGGAAGCTATGTTAGATGTGCATCAGAAGGAGTGGTATAATGCCATGCAGGATGAGATGAGTTCCTTGCATCAGAATCACACATATGATTTGGTGAAATTGCCTAAGGGCAAGAAAGCTCTCAAGAACAAATGGGTTTTTCGTTTGAAGTCTGGAAAAGATGGTACACCTCCCAGGTTCAAAGCCAGAGGTGTGGTGAAGGGTTTTGAGTAGAAAAAGGGTGTAGATTTTGATGAGATTTTCTCTCCAGCTGTGAAGATGTCATCCATCCGGGTTGTTCTATGCATGGCTGCTAGCATGGACCTAGAGGTCGAGCAGCTTGATGAGAAAACCGCCTTCCTTCATGGTGATTTGGAAGAAGAAATCTACATGGAGCAACCTGAAGGTTTTGAAGTCAAGGAAAAAGAGAAGATGGTTTATCATCTCAGAAAGAGCTTGTATGGTTTGAAACAAGCGCCTCGGCAATGGTACAAGAAGTTCGAGTCTTGTATGATCGACCACAAATTCCACAAGACACATGCCGACCACTGTGTGTTTGTGAAAAACTACGCCGAAGTGAACATAAAGCTGAGTTCTGATTAGTGTCCCACAAGTGAGAAAGAGAAACATGAGATGAAGAAGGTGTCTTATGCTTCAGCCATTGGTATTCTGATGTATGTCATGGTTTGCACTAGGCCAAACATCACCTATGGAGTTGGGGTTATCAGCAGGTTCATGAGTAATCCTGGAAAGGAGCATTGGGCGGTTGTGAAATGGATTCTCAAGTATCACAAAGGCACTTCGAGAGTGTGTTTGTGCTTTGGTCCTGTAAAACCTATGCTTGATGGTTTTACAGATGCATACATGTCAGATGATATTGACACGAGTCGATCTACATCTAGGTATCTTATTACATTCGCAAGGGGAGTAGTCTCATGGCAATCGAGACTGCAGAAGTGTGTTGCTCTTTCAACGACAGACGCAGAGTATATGCTTGCAGTTGAAGGTGGTAAGGAGCTGATATGGATGAGAGACTTCCTAGAGGATGAAGATTTTGAGCTTATGAAGATGAAGATGAAGATTTTGAGCTTATGAAGATCCACACAAATGACAACGGATCAGATATGTTGACGAAGACTTTGTCAAAGGAGAAACTCATCAAATGCCGCTCAAAGGCGGGCTTGCTCGAGCCCCCCATATAGGATTGAGGGAGAGCTATGTTGGGTTCCCTCCTATATGGGGGAAGAGTCCAATGGACTAGTTTACCATGTGAAGTTTTACCTCCCTATAAAAGGGGATGCCTTTCCATTTGGGAAAGTAATGATAACTCCACTCCCTTTGATGGAAATCGGAATCAGTTTCAAAGGCCTTGACAGTATGTCTGTGTCAAAGGTATTGGAGCTTTAACAGTGTTGACGAAATACAAAACCTGCTCTATTATGTTATTATATGCTTCCATATTATTATTATATATTCCCTAACCTTTCATGAAGCTATTTGAATTATATCTCCTTCCATAAGCGTTCAAAGCTGAGAAAGATCAAATCGAGATCATGGCTTCCGAAGTTTCCAAAGATAGAAGATTGCGCTCAAGCCATGATCCTCTCTTAGCCGTTGGAGAAGATTCCTTCCTCAAGTGGCACCGATGATCTTCACTATATAAAGGAGATGAAGAAGAGAGAGAGGACTGACGTACTTCAAGAATATCATTGCACAATCAGCCCTCAAGTTTACGTTCTCTCTTCAGCGTGTTCTCTCTGCTTGTTCTTAAGAGTCTTATATTTTGTTTCAAAGCATTTGAGAGATACACAGTGAGCTTATAGGATATATTTCGAGAGAGTGTTATACTCAAGAGTTTGTAACTCAGGAAGTTGACACTAGGCGATTGATTCACTAAGTGTAAGAGGATTGTACTAGATAGCATAGAGAGGTGGAGCTCTTCTAGATTGGTCTAGGACTCCAAGGGAACGTGAGTTGACTAGATTGCAATTGTATAGGAGAGAGGCTTCTCGGGGAGCTACTAGGATCCTAGGTCTCGTGAATCAATAAAAGCCGGTTGAATCCTAGGGTTGTGGAAGAATCCTAGGCGGGGACGTAGGCCAAGTTCGTGCCGAACCTCGTTAACAACTCGTTGCGTCCTTTACTTATTGCTTTACCTTATTTCCGCACTTGTTCGAATTGTATAACTTATTTGTGATTCAGGTTTTCCAGAGAAAAGATTAAGTCTAATCTCAAAGGGTTTTGCACGAGCTTCAAAAGCCTTGAGACTATCTATGAAAAACGGGCATACTCTATTCAACCCCCCTTCTAGAGTATTTCTTATTACATTGTTTTACATTATTGAACCTTCAATTGGTATCAGAGCTTTACTCACTGTTTTTGATCTAACAATCTTGTGAGTTTTCGATCATGTCTGGTGAAGCAAGCGGAGGATTTGCACAGGGAAGGTCTACCCTTAGACCGCCACTCTTCGTGGGAAACAACTTTGTCCACTGGAGATCCTTGATGAAAATGTTCATTATAGATCAAGATCTAGAACTTTGGAACATTATAGAGAATGGTCCGAAGATTCCTATGAAAGACGGACCTATTGGAAGCAAAGTCGCGAAGACCGAGGCTGATTACATTCAAGCAGATCTTGAACTCATCTCCAAAAACTACAGGGCTATTAACTTACTTTATTGTGGTCTTAGCACTGATGAGTTTAACCGTATTTCATCTTGTAGGTCAGCTAAAGAGATTTGGGACAAGTTGGTCGTCACCTACGAAGGAACCAGTCAAGTGAAGGACACCAAGATCAGCATCTTCCTTCGAAAGTATGAACTCTTCAAAATGAAGCCTGATGAGTCCATTAAGGCCATGTTCACACGGTTCACGGAAATCACGAACAACCTTGACTCTCTCGGCAAGACCTTTGAGAATGTTGAGAAAGTGAGGAAGATATTGAGGTGCCTCCCAAAAGACAAATGGGGTCCGAAAGTAACAACCATAGAGGAAGCCCAAGATCTCACCACTCTACCCATTGATGACTTTCTTGGGAAGCTGATCACACATGAGATGATTCTCAATGAAGACGATGGAGAACTTCTAGCAAGCACTAAGAACTTGGCGCTCAAGTCTAAGAAGGATGGGCCCAAAGATGTGTCTGATTCTGATGATGAGGACGATGATGAGGATGATCCCTTTGATCTCATTGAAAGGGGTCTTTCTCGAATCCTCAAGATGAAGAAGCAATTCAACAACAAAGATGGATCAGAGTCTTCTAAATTTCGAGGTAAGTCTCAATACAACAAATATGACAAGAAGACTAAACCTTTGTCTTGTTTTGAATGTGGTGAAACAGACCATCTAGTGAAAGATTGCCCTCAAAAGACGAAGAGTCAGTCCAAGAAAGGTGATAGATGGAATGAGAAAGCCATGGTGGCAACTTGGAGTGATTCCGACTCCGGTGACTCAGATGATGAAAAGGCCAACCTTTGTATGGCCTCAGGAGATGAATCCCATGATAAGCAACTTGAGGTAACCGTAAGAGAGCTTATGGAAAGTCCAAAAGAGGTATTATCGGAATTCCTTTCTAATATGATTGCCAATGAAGAGAAACTTATTGCTCAAACTAACACTCTTATCAGGAAAACCATGGACCAGGAAAGAACTATTGAGGAACTGTCTAGGAGGGTCCAAAGTCTTGAAACTTCTTATTCAGGTCTTGACATTAAAGTCAAGACGCTTGATTTAGAGAAATCTGAACTCAATCAAGATCTCTCCTCTCTAAGAAATGAGCATCATGACTTAGAGAACGAGAAGATCTCCCTGAATAATAAGATTCAAGACCAACAGACATCCCTCATAAGTTTTACCAAATCCAAAGGCACTCTTGATAGGATGTTGGGTGAGCAACAAAGTTCTTTAAACAGAAGTGGTATTGGTTACAACCCGAGGTTTTTAAAGAAGCAACACATTACCACTTTTGTAAAGGCCAAAGGAAGCAGAACCTCTCCTATATGTCACCACTGTGCTAGAAAGGGACATGTAAAAGAGACCTGCCCCTATAGAAGAAAGGATCCTCATATTATTCGCAATACATTTCCTATTCACTTGAGAAAAGAACGGATAACACAAGTTTGGGTCCCCAAAGGCACTATTTTACCAAATATGGTTTATCCCAATAAAGGATCTAAATTTGCTCACTGGTCTAGCCACAAAGGTTGATGTTTGTTTTGCAGGAGATCACCAAGGTGAAGGAGCAAAAATGGATTATATATAGTGGATGCTCGAGGCATATGAGTGGGAAGAGTTCTCTCTTTCATGATCTAAAGGAGCAATCCACAGGAACAATCACTCTTGGTGACAAAGGAAAGTGCGACATCGTTGGTATTGGTAGTGTTGGGAGTGATCCTAACCACTGTATTAAAAATGTTTATCTTGTTAATTGTTTGAAGTATAATTTGCTTAGTATTTCTCAACTATGTGATTATGGTAATGACGTTGGATTTAACAAGAAAAGATGTTTAGTGCGCAGAGAAGATACAGGTGAAATAGTTCTAATTGTCTATCGTTATAACAACATCTATGTCGTGAATGCTGAGCAAGTGGCACAAGGAAGCTTATCCTGTCTAAAGGCTTTGACGGACGATCCAAAGCTCTGGCACAGGAGACTCGGTCATGTGAGTCCATATACACTACAGAAGCTTGTGTCCAAAGGGCTTGTAAGAGGACTACCTGAGATGGACTTCAAAGGTATTGATATGTGCAAAGCATGCACACGAGGTAAACAAACACGTAGCTCTTTCAAACCCAAAAAGGTTGTAAGTACTTCTAGACCCCTTGAACTTTTACATATGGATTTATGTGGTCATATGCGAGTCAAATCTCCCAATGATATAAAGTACATGCTTGTTTTCATATTTGATTAATGCAATGACGGTTCTTTGAGTGAAAGTGTTGCAGATTTAGATCTTAACATCCATACAGAGAACGAGGATGGTGTTGATGCTGCTATCAAGAACACAGAGAAGAGGAACACGCATGATCAGATTCTCAACACTGAAGAATTGGCCCAAGGTGTTGAAGATTCGTCCAAAGCCCTTGGTGTCCAATCCAACAATGTTGAGACGTCAGAAACTGCTGTAACTGAACCGAACAGATCCACGGAGTCAGATGTACTACAAGTTAATCCTACTAGTGTGACGAATCAAGGAGCTGAGACTAGCAAAAGGAAATTCAAATACTCCTCTTCACACTCTTTAAAGGATATCATCTCTGACCCTACTTCTAGTGTTCAAACTCGTTCTAAACTTAAAGATCTTTGTACTTTTAACGCGTTTGTTTCTCTTATTGAGCCAAAGAAGGTAAATGAGGCACTTCAGGAGCCAGACTGGATTATAGCTATGCAAAGTGAACTTAATGAATTTGAGAGGAACAAAGTCTGGACCTTGAAGCCTAGGCCAAAGCATCAATCAGTCATTGGCACACTATGGGTATTTCGAAACGAGCTAGATGAGAATGATTTTGCAGGCTATAAGAAGCCGAATACATTGCAGCTAGAGCCTGTTGCTCCCAAATCCTTTGGATAGCTCAACAAATGCGAGATCTGGGCATCAACCTCAGAAGTATTCCCATTAAGTGTGACAACACAAGCGCCATATCAATCACGAAGAATCATGTTCAGCATTCAAGGACAAAACATATTGATGTAAGGCATCATTTCATTAGAGACCATGTCGAAAAAGGTGATGTGTCCATATCCTTTATTTCAACTGATTATCAATGGGCTAACATTTTTACTAAGCCTTTGGCAGAGGACAGGTTCACCTTCATTAGATGTGAGATCGGAATGCTTAACAAGGATGCACTTTCGTAGGGGGAGCTTTCCCTTTACGAAAGATAAACTCTACTCGGTGTGTCAAGATCCTTGAACCTCATTTCAAAGGTTGTGAACTGAATGGTAGAGCACATATAACGGATCATATATTTGGTTAATATCTTATTAGATATTTGATCAAATATAGTTTTATGATTTTTAACCTTCTTTATGCAGTTCACATATTATTCTCTGAAAAATCTTTTATCCGATTGCATTTTATTTATGGAATTTTTTAAATCGGATAAATCTTTTCTTGCCTTTAAGATTTGAAAGGAACTTTTGAATTTTGAATTATTTTGGTAAGTCTGATGGTTTGATGGTTTAGACTTTAAAACTGTTGTGAACCAAGGGTCTTGGAAGACCTTGTTTTTGTTTTGTTGGATGTTTCTCTTTGGCTTTGAAAACTTATGATCCAACATTCGTCTAACCCATGCAGGTACTTAGTCCGATTGTGCTTATGATATATCTGTTTGACTAAGTTGTAGGGATGCACAGGTTTTGTCTTTCATCAAGGGGGAGATTGATAACTCCACTCCCTTTGATGGAAATCGGAATCAGTTTCAAAGGCCTTGACAGTATGTCTGTGTCAAAGGTCTTGGAGCTTTAACAGTGTTGACGAAACACAAAACCTTCTCTATTATGTTATTATATGCTTCCATATTATTATTATATATTCCCTAACCTTTCAGGAAGCTATTTGAATTATATCTCCTTCCATAAGCGTTCAAAGCCGAGAAAGATCAAATCGAGATCATGGCTTCCGAAGTTTCCAAAGATAGAAGATTGCGCTCAAGCCATGATCCTCTCTTAGCCGTTGGAGAAGATTCCTTCCTCAAGTGGCACCGATGATCTTCACTATATAAAGGAGATGAAGAAGAGAGAGAGGACTGACGTACTTCAAGAATATCATTGCACAATCAGCCCTCAAGTTTACGTTCTCTCTTCAGCGTGTTCTCTCTGCTTGTTCTTAAGAGTCTTATATTTTGTTTCAAAGCATTTGAGAGATACACAGTGAGCTTATAGGATATATTTCGAGAGAGTGTTATACTCAAGAGTTTGTAACTCAGGAAGTTGACACTAGGCGATTGATTCACTAAGTGTAAGAGGATTGTACTAGATAGCATAGAGAGGTGGAGCTCTTCTAGATTGGTCTAGGACTCCAAGGGAACGTGAGTTGACTAGATTGCAATTGTATAGGAGAGAGGCTTCTCGGGGAGCTACTAGGATCCTAGGTCTCGTGAATCAATAAAAGCCGGTTGAATCCTAGGGTTGTGGAAGAACCCTAGGCGGGGACGTAGGCCAAGTTCGTGCCGAACCTCGTTAACAACTCGTTGCGTCCTTTACTTATTGCTTTACCTTATTTCCGCACTTGTTCGAATTGTATAACTTATTTGTGATTCAGGTTTTCCAGAGAAAAGATTAAGTCTAATCTCAAAGGGTTTTGCACGAGCTTCAAAAGCCTTGAGACTATCTATGAAA
This sequence comes from Persicaria tinctoria, assembly GCA_037127255.1. Taxonomy (NCBI): domain Eukaryota; kingdom Viridiplantae; phylum Streptophyta; class Magnoliopsida; order Caryophyllales; family Polygonaceae; genus Persicaria; species Persicaria tinctoria. Next base: position 19,484,166 of record JBANSL010000004.1, on the reverse strand, counting down.
AACGGGCATACTCTATTCAACCCCCCTTCTAGAGTATTTCTTATTACATTGTTTTACATTATTGAACCTTCAATTGGTATCAGAGCTTTACTCACTGTTTTTGATCTAACAATCTTGCTCGTCCTTCCCTCTCTTCTTCTTCTTACTTGCTTCTCTCCCTCTTTCTTTCATCTCCTCGTGTTTAGGTGAGCTCTTCAGTTGTCTACTATTATATTGTGATTTGTGTGATTGTGGACAGTGACAGAGTAAGAAATTCGGACATGGGTGCTAAAAAAATTATGTGAATTATTTTTTTTATATATACCTAATAAGAAGATTTTTAAAAAAAATATTGAAAAACACTAAAAAATTTATGTATTTATGTTATTTTTTATTTAAATAGTTAAGAGAACCCAAAAATATAGGAAAAAAAACAAGAAGAATTATTTTTATAACAATATTGAAATAAAAAGTTAAATATGTAATTTAAATATAACAGTTTTTATCAAAATAATTTTAAGAAATATTGATATAATATAGGAAATAAATATATAACTTAAAGATAACATTTTCAATGAAAATAATTGTGAAGAACATTGATATAATAAAAAGAAATAAAAGGTGAAGGGGTGCATAGGGATTTTAAACCCGAGACCTTTTTATTCCTCCTTGCATCCTTTACCACTTGACCTAGATAACACTTTTGCCGTAGGCTAGTCCAATTTAAAGATCTTATATTAGCTTAAAATACTAAATATACGGGAAAAAAAATTATTTCTTCAGACCAGGTGGTGCTCTAGTGCTCCCGAGCACCCCCAGCTTCGCCCCCGATTGTGGAGAATTTTTTTATTTTTTAATAATATAGGGTAGTTTGATTCCATTCCATGGATTGGATTTTTTTTTTTTTCAATTTGTTTTTTTTTTCAGGGAGGCTTTGCAAAGTATACAAATAATAAGGCTAAATTAGGGAACTATACAAAGTTGTGGGAATATTAGCAAACTATACACAACACTCTCCCCACACTCTCACCTCCCCGATCTCTCCTTCTTCGCCAGCGCTGACACGACAGTAGATGATCTGATTTTGATCGTTATAGGTATCGATCGACGTCGATCTCCTCCTGAATCTCGGTACTACATCCTTCTAACATCCAAGCATTATTGGATTGTAGTTTTAATGTTAGCATTCGTATAGTTGATAGATCCGTCGTTCATATATCTATGAAAAAAACTTCAATTCGTGTGTAAATATCGTGTAATTTCGACTTCGTTTGTTGCTGTTTCAATATAAATCAGAGTAAATCATCGACAATATATAGAATTTCAAGTTCTTCGTCGATCTGCTTCGTTAATATATCTCGATCTGTCAACATCACGAAAGTTAAATCTATCTGTTCAATGAATTCGAACTGTTGTGCTTGAATGAATTTAAAGGAAATAATTGTAAGAATTGTTCTACATAGATCTGTTTTAAATTCTGGATTCGTTTTATAATGCTGACACTGTCTGAGATTTCGTAAATAAATAACATGTATCTAACTTATATCTATCATGCTGACACGGAATCAGAAGTAACTCATTGTACTTGTTTGCATATTGTCTATATCTAACTTATATCTATCTTGCTGACATGGAATCAGAAGTAACTCATTGTACTTGTTTGCATATTGTCTGTATCTAACTTATTTCTATCATGCTGACACGAAATCAGAAGTAACTCATTGTACTTGTTTGCATATTGTCTGTAATTAATTGATAGGTCAAACATAATTGGAACCTCATGTGATTACAGTAGTGTTTGGTGGATCATGGGTATTTGCTGACACATGCCTGGAATTTGTTGGAAATACAACATCAAAGGTGTTTTTGCTGTATGATTCAACCACACTACATGACTTGAAGAGAAATGTGTGCACTAGATTCAATGTAGACAATGTGCTTGAATTGCAATTTAGTCATTTGCACCCATGCAAAAAAGCTAAAAGCCCCACTTACAGTTGATTGTGACTTTGATTTGAAAGAATTCCTCAATATATCAGCACTAGATGGTGTAAAGTATGTTGTTGAGTTGGGTGTCAGCATACAAGCACAAACACTTGCAATTGTTAACACAGATGACAGGGAGAGTAGGAAATTAGTTGGATTGATTGAGTAACTCATGGAGCAAAATCATATGATTGTTGATACTCAAATGCAGACAGTGGTGTCAGATAATATGTATAATGATATGGATGATGATAATGACAATGTACATTGGGAGAATCTTTGAATCAAAGCATGAAATGAAGGACACTTTACGTATATTATCAGTGACAGAAATATTTGGGTACCGAGTAAAGAGATCAGAACCCAAGTATTTTAGGGCGCATTGCCTGGATAATAGTTGCAGATGGAAGTTACACGTAAATATTATTTCTCATACTTGCTACGAGGTGTCAGCGTACAATGATATGCACACATGCACATGGGATGTGAGAACAAGCAATTGCAGGAAAGCATCTTCCTTAGTGATAGCAAACATAATCGAGGCAATGGAAGTGTCTATATGTCATCAAAATAACTCTCAATTCAAGTATCACATTATTCATTCTAATGTATACAATATTACAGTGTCATCAGCGGTTACAATCCAAAGCAGATAGTGGATAAAATGAGGACCGAAAAAAAAATGTCCATTAGTTATTGGACAGCGTGGCGGTCAGGAAGAATTGCACAAGAAAGGGACAGAGGGACACCAGAATCAAATTTTGCCGACTTGCCATTATTTTATCACATGATTATGGAGAAAAATGATGGAATTGTGGCATTGATGTCAACAGATAATGATGACAAGTTTAAATACTTGTTTTTATCATTTGGACAGTGTATTCGGGCCTTCCCTATATTGAAAAAGGTATGAAATTATCAGTGTCAGCACAGAGTCTACGTAATCACTTTTGAATGTTTCATTGTCATCACACAACTTATAATCATTATTTTACAGGTTGTTGTTATTGATGGAACATTTTTAACTGGGAAATACAAAGGGACTTTGCTTGGAGCAGTAGCGCAAGATGCAAACAGAAATATTTTCCCACTTGCATTTGGCATTGCTGACACAGAAAATAACACCTCTTCGGAGTGGTTTCTTTGCCAGTTGCTGAAGGTGGTTCCTCCATCAAATGATTTAGTGTCTGTGTCTGATAGACATGTCAGCATTTCAAGAGCAATTGGCTTGGTTTACCCCAGTGCACATCACTGCATTTGTAGATGGCACATGGAACAAAACATTAGAAGCACCTTCAAGAAAAGATACTTGGGAAATTGGTTCAAGAAAGCAGCAGATAGTTATACTACTGGGGAATTCGACAAATATTTTGCCTGCATAAAGGAAAGCTGCCCGAAGATGGTTAAATATTTACTATCAGCAGGAGTGGATAGGTGGGCTAGAGCACATTCACCAATCACCAGATACAACATGATGACATCTAATAATGCAGAAAGCATAAATGCCATTTTTAAGGGGAAGAAGAATTATCCTATTGTTGCACTATTGAATTTTGCTAGAGAAAAACTCGGAGCATGGTTCCAAGAGCGTAGAGAAAAGGCATCCAAACATGAGGACAAGTTGCCACCAGCAATACTTGATCTGATTAGGAACCTACAAGATGAAGCTGGAGCATACAAGGTTCAAAGGCTGGATGAATATAAATTTGATAAAAGGGCAAGGGTCTCATGCAATGGTGGACCTGTCAGCGAATACATGCACTTGTAAGTTTTTCGATCTAGAGAAGATCCCATGTGTTCATGCTCTTTCAGCCATCATAAAAATTAAGGCAAATGTATCAGACTTTGTTTCCAGATTTTACACAACTGATGCTTGGAAATTAGCTTATGAAGAAACAATATACCCAGTGCTAACAGGTGATGAATCAGACGTGCCTGAAGCAATAAGATCTATAAATTGTTACCCTTCTGTTGTTAAGAGGGGACCAAGAAGACCTCCATCTAAGAGACTGGTGTCTGCATGTGAGCTAAAGAGGAGACTTAAGTACTCAAGAAAATGATGGTGTCAGCATTGATCAAGACCGGCTCGCTTTATATCGTATACTTCTAAGATACAATCACTTAGAACCACCCAGTGATATATATTGCATACAATAAACCTGTTCTGTTTGGAAATTACTTTTTTCATAGTATACATAAAACCATGTCAGCATTATGGGCAATGCTGACACTGATACATTCCCATATGTTTTCAAAAAGATTGAATGCACTTTGTTTCAACATTACTTATGTCATATTGGATTTTATACATTATATGTGATTGGAGACTATATCAAACTCGATCTAATGTAAAAAGCCAGATGCTTAGTTCCAAATAAGAACTTTAACACAAAAAAATACATACATTCAATATACGTGAACGATGTTCAATGGAAACAGTTAATATCCAACTAAATACTGACATATCCAACTACATATCCATAGTATGTGACTAAGATCATAACCTACAATGTCACTTATACTATTACATAAAACGATATTTCAAATTATGAAGCTCCAAGACTCCTTAATCAAGTCTTAGCAAATAAGCTCTCTGTAGCGGAATAGCTTCTCATTTGTGATTGTTGTGACATCTCCGCCAAATACAACAGCCTCGATTGCTTTCACTGTGAACACCCCACAAGCACTTCTCCACACACTCACAAAACAGACAAATAGGGATGTGTCAACAAAAGATAAATAGAAAATAAATGTATGTCAGCAATTAATATAAAAGTTGGGTAAGAGTACAATCCCAGATTTATCATGGACCATGTCAGGAACCTTCCTTATCTCAAATAGTGTAGAGCTAAAGTTTTCATATATTCCACACTTCACCAAGTGTATAGGAAGCCAGTGAGCAATAGGTTGTAGTTCCGCATCTAGTACACCCTTGCCAATGCCGTAGACATTGCAGTCGTAGACATTAATCACCTTCTGATCAATTATGATCTCTAAAGCAACACAATGCTTGTTGATAACGTTGAAGGGTGTGTAAATCTTATTTGCGGACGCCCTTGACTTACCATACTGGTCAGGGTAAAGACCTAGGAAATAACTCGCAGTCATGTTTGACACAGGCAAATCTACTTCGTGCGCTCTAGCATTAGATGGCATGTAGTTCTGATAGAACACCCAATCAAGGACATCGAAATCTGCATACTTATCAGCTTCCTCATCAATCCTCTTCCTCAAATAATACAAACCTGCTTCAATATGCTACAACACACAATAACAATCTACTGTCGGCACTAGATATACCTCAACAAATATCAATAAATAAAAAGCAGAAGACAAACAATATGAAATATAATTGCTGCCAGAACATTTACCGAATAGTCTAACCACATGTTCTTGTTTAGAATTGGTTTTAAAAAACGATTTATAAACCCGTCCAGAAGCAACAATGACAGAAAAATTCCTGGAAACAAGCAAAAATTATGAATTAAACACAAGATCATAAGAGGTAGAGGTGTCAGCACAAGACAGTTCATAAATATATAACGTGTAAAAAGATAAAAAAAAATACCGATTACTCCTCATAGTTTTGTACATAAACTCATGATCATCTTCACTTAAAAGTGACTTCTTCGGATTGTGCTTTGGCCACCCCCCTTTCTTTTCTTGCTGCTCATATGAACTCTTCGGGAAGGTACTAGCTTTTGGAATACGCTTGGATCGCCTTAGTGATTCAATCTCTTCAACTACTTTAGGATGCTTGTTGTAGGCAACCTGCTTCGACGTCTTCTTCATCTTTTTGAAACAACTGATCAAATCATCATGAGAGCATCTATCCATCCCAAGAAAATCAGAAAAAGTAACTGCATTCGGCGGATTGCAGACACGATCTTCACATGGAAGACCAGTCATTACATGAAATTTAGCCAACGAAAAACGAGCTATAAGTCCATCAACTTTGAACCAGAGTTCCTTCTTCTTCTTAGTCTTAACCTATCGCAACATCATTTGATGGATTAACTGGAAGTTAACAGTCATATTGTTGCCCTGTGAGAGAACCCATCCCAAAAAACTCTCTTTCAACATCTTATAGTGCTCAGGCAGCAACTGTTGTTTAATAATGTCACAAACTTTAGGGTGAGAGTATAGGTTAGATCTGGCATGGAAACGTTCATTATATGGAATACAGAACTTCAATTTCTGCAAAAAAAAGTATACAGATTGAATACAGAAGCACATGTCAGCATTTGAAGCAAACACAATGACAAAAACTGCTATATAAATTTCATAGACTCACATCAAACTTGCATTTGTATATATCAAGATCATTTGAGGTCCCTATGAACATAACAAAAACAAGATAAAAAAAAGACAAATAGATGTCAGCCCCACAGAAATATGAAATCAAACACAAACATACACACACACATACCACAAACAGAACACGCCAAAAATCAAAGAAGACAAAGAGTGGACATGCAAAAGGATGGAGATGGATTCCAAAAGGACAGAATAAGATGCCAAAATCGAGGACAACATTACAAATACAAGTCGTAACTACAAAATCAGGCACACATACTAGTGCGATTGAGAACGAACAACACATATTCATCCAAAAAAACCCTAACGACAAACATCGTGCCATCGCACACACTCACCAACGCATAATCTGACATAAACAAAACCCTAACACACAGAAACCATAAAAAATCAACAAAATTCTTACCTACGCTGCTAGCCATACTCAATAACCTTCAATTACACACGAAAACGAGCACAAAAACGTTCGGAAAATGCCGCTTGTCGAAGGAATCCGTCGAAGAATAGATGCAGAGCGAACGGGAGTTGAAAACTGCAATGGAGAGAGTGAGAAACGGGAGAGAGAGAGGGAGTGAGCAGTTGGGGGGGTTTGTGTTTTAAAATCACGTATACTTTTGCAATTTTAACAAAAACGTATATACTTGCCTAATTTGACCGAAAATTTGCGCCGAAGGCGCAAATTTTCTTTTTTTTCATCTCCCAATAATCAACCAACTCTGGTTCTTTTTGAACAACTCTGGTTCTTTACCTAGTTTTTTCATTGGCTTTTGATCAAATAATGTTTTCTTTTTGTGTTGATACCTTTCCTTTTGAATTTGTAGGGTTGTTTTTCTGTCTTCATTTCTGACGGTTTGTTCAGTTATTTGTTAAACCGGCCGCTTGAGATGATGTTGTTTTTATATTTTAATTTACAAGCTAGGGACTTGGAATTGGAATCTAATCTTTCAGCATTATATCCCTAAGGGGTTCTTAGACAAACCAATCCCTAATGGGTTTATATCAATCTATCATAATCAATTCCCTAAAACGTTCCTACATAGAATAGAGAATAAGTCAAAATTGGGACTAATCGATTTTATATCCCTAGTCTTTCTCAAATCGACATTTTTAAACTATACCCCAATAGTATTGGTTAGAAAGTCAAAATTACTATTCAATCGAGGTCGGTGTTTTTTTTGATAAAATTGACGTTTATGGCTTTTTTGTTTAATTTTGGTTGGCTTATCAGCATGAATTTGAGGGAAATTAGGCTGTAGTTGGCTAGGGTTTAAGGGTTCCATTTGGGGCTATTTCTAAAATTTGCTCTATCTCTTTTCCTGCTTTCTCGTTTCTTCCCTCAACCACTGCCACACCCTCTCTCTCCCTATATATAAGATACTTTTAATCTAAACAATTGATCTTTTTAGTTCAATGGACCAGATTTGTTAATATGATATTCCATAAGTGTTGTATATATATGACATATTGTCTATATATATGTTAATTCTCCTATATATCTTGTTCAGTTTTATACTTTATTGAATAATAATCTTGAATTAATTAATCTTGCAAAATTGATAATACTCTCACCCTATGTTCTAAGTTCGCCTTCAGTAGGTTTCTGGCGGTTAATGGGCTTCGTCTCGTTGGTTCGTGGTTAGTTCCTCTTAAGGAGCAGTTTTGCGACCTTCTTTGATTGAGTTAATCGTGGTTGTGTTTATGATCTCCGAAGATCCCTCATTTAGGTGGGGGGAATATCGTGTGATCCATACTTTCCCAGGAGTCGTCCATTGTCTGTTGTGGATTTCTACTTTTCGTCTCCCTGGCGGTGAGACATTGTGTCATTGTCAGCTTTCTCATGCGCTCACTATCCACATCATCCCACTGTACACACTCAGGCGTCTGAGCGATGATGGAATTATCGATGAAAATGATTCAATAACAAAAGAAATTATCGAAGAACTAAGTGAAAGATTCACAAATTTCAACTCGTCAATCCCCTATTTCAAATGAGGGCCTAATACATATATTTATCTGGAAATAAACAATGAGGAAAATGAGGACCTCATTCACTAGGTGCCTTCGATAGAAATTAAAAAGGTGATTTAGGTACCTAGACCTATATGAAAATTTAATTAGGTACTTAGACCTCTTTAAAAATAAATTAGGTGGGATATACCCTTCCCCAAATAAGGTATAACTAGTGTAATACTCGCGCCATGGCGCGGTTGCGATGAAAAAAAATAGAGAATATATAATATTTATTATAAGGAATGACCAAATAAAATATAAACAAATGTTTGGAAAGTCTAAAACAACATTATTATTGAACGACATAGGTGTTTAGAAAAGGCACAGATCGAGTTGGTGATGTAGGCTTCGTCCATGCAAATCCTGGAGAAAAAAAAATATTGATGAATACAAATGGATGAATTTGTATGATAGAGATCATTTATAGGTTAATAATAAATGATATACAACTTAAAATGTAAATATAAAAAGTTTAATAATGAACCAAAATTTGTAACTTACATAAGGAAGACAAATCAATTATAATTTAGAAAAACACATTAAATGGAAGGGAAGATCAAAACAACAATACATTAAAACTAATAGTGAAGGTAAATACAATACTTTGTATTATTGTTTGGGGATGACATAGGTTTCAAAAAAGTGCGGAGTTGCTACTTCAGGCTACTAATGTGCGCATCCTGACTAAAAAAAAAAGAAGTTTATTTACATGAATGGGTAATTCAATTTGCATGTTTTAACACATTCATAAATTTAAAAATAGCGGATGGCGCTATCAAATACTACGCATTGCATTTTCTCGATCCGAGCATTCACTGAAACCCGCTATAATTCCGCTACGATAGTTCCATATCACACCAACAAATTGAGGATTTGTGCTCCCCCCTCTAGTTTTAGTCCTTTCATGCCATTGTGACTCCCTTACATAATTTTAAGGATAGTAAATCTTAGCATTTTGAAAGTGTTAATTTGAATATCATTGGTTAAACATACCAAATCACATAATAGAGAAAATAAATACAATTAACACATAACTTACAAATAGTAGGGATTCAAAGAGGGTTTTAGCAGAACACTAATTTAGTTCATGATTGGGAGCAACAGAACCATAGATAAGGTCACACAATGGACTAAATGCCATTTCTCAATAAACTACACCTCAAAAAGAGGAAATGGATGACAATTCCTAGAAAATTCATTAGTAGATGCAATGTAAATATAACTAAGCCACTTAGTGACATTGATCAAATTGATGCTTAAAAAGGAAAACATGTAGCCCCAATTCATAACAGGAAGTTTTACCTCCCTCTTTCCTTTCCATCCTAACCTTCCAAATCCAACATAATATTGGAAGGCTCAATACCAACTGCCTTTGCTATCTAAATGCCTTTAAGAACACTAGCTTGCCTCGGTAGCAATTGAAAGTCGGCGAGATGGGTGATCAAGTAATGCAACATCTAAAAAGAAATTGAATGTCAACTGAATGCATAGGCTTCTTTAATGGGTACCATAGTAGGAGTTCACAAAATATAAATATAAACATATACTAAAAGTGCACCCACCTCTAAATAAAGACCCAATTTTGATATCGAGGTTTTTTGTTTTTTTGATATGTAAGTAATTAATTGATTTTTTACCCCCCAAAAAATAATAGATGAAAGATGAATGTGCATCATATGTACCTCTTGTTGCATCAAGGGACATAAGCCTTCAGTAGCCTGTGAGGTCACATGTAGATTGTCTTTGGTGATCTTTTGCTTGATCATCTATGCACTATGATATTGTATAAGTTCAATGTGAAAATCCTATAAAATAATGAATAACAGTAAGCACAAAGCTTATCATCAGCCAAATAGTAGGAGGAAAAGAGAATAGGATTTTGGATAAAAAGACTCATAGACAGAATAGTTTTCTAAAGATAGGCAGTGGAGACAACATTGTCTGAGGTAATAGCAATCAACAAAAGATAAGAAAAATACCACTGACACTGCCACCCAGCACATAACACACTCTAGGACAACAAATTTGGTAGCCTCACCCATCTTGGTTAGATTCAAACATTCCATTTCACCCAAGTATCAACACACATAATACCTAATAGGATCCAAACACTTTCTGTTGCTAAGAAAAAAAATGCCAATCAAAAGAAATTCAACGAATAGATAACTAATGTCAGAATCAATCATCCAATCAATTACAAAAGCCATAAAGAGATGGAAATTGTAATCAACAAAAAGAGGACATTAAATCCTAAATCTAAAATTTTAATCTCTAACCCTAAATTCAAAATTTTAATCCAATCAAATCCCCAAAGCAACTCACGAAATCCCCAAATTCAAATCCTAAATCCTAAATTTCGGGAAATTGAAATGAAAAATAGGACAAATACCTACTTGTGCGAACTAACAATCGTTGATGTCGTTCACTGCGCGCCACCGACGCTCGTCGCTAGTACAATGGATGCGAGAGCAAGAACTTTCATCAATATGGATGAGCGATTTTGAGATCTGATATCAAAGGCGAAAGACGGAAGAAGACAGAAAATTAAGAGGGCAAATTGGAGGGGGAGACGACGAATCCAAGGAAGCTAAGGTTGGAGGCGGAGTTCGCAAGCCGAAGGGTATCGGCGGGAGAAGAGATGCGCTACAAAACGGAAAGGAGAAAGGGGGCACGCCGAGAAACGAAGAAAGACGAAAAAGAGAAGAAGGGGTATAAACTCACCGGTGGAGGAGGAAGAGAGAAGGAACGGAGGAGGAAGAGATGAAATCGCGGAATGGAGACGTCTCACTGAATCAGGATTCAGTAAGGGACGGGAGAGAACCCTAACTCCCTAAGCAAGATGGGAAGATTGAAAAAAAAGGGGGAAAAAAAAGAAAACATTTGATTGGGCGAAAAGGAGAGAATTACGGGGAGACTGTCACGTCAGCGAAAGTATACTGAATTAAGTTATTATATAGATATATAGATATAGATGGTCAACGGTCAACTGTTTGACCTCTGACTGGTTAACAGTTGACCATTGACCAATGAACATTGACCGTTGACCAACTCATTTGGATTTTTTATTTTTTTACTTTTTTTTTTCATGTCATTTTTTTATTACATTTTATTTTTCACTTTGATGCCACTTTTATAATGAAATGCTTTGGGGACACTTTTTTAATGCCACTTTTTAAAACCTTGATGACATTTTTTATTTACTGTGATGTGACGTTGACCATTGATGCCACTTTTTTGTGATCTCATTTTTTTACCGTTGACCACTGATGCCGCTTTTTTTTATGATATTTTTTTTACCATGACGCCATATATTTTTCAAAGTAGTGTTTTGATGACATTTTTTTCTTTAATGTGATGCAACTTTTTCAAAGTAGTGTTTTGATGCCATTTTTATAATGTAATTATTTGATGCCACTTTTTTAATCAAATCGTTTGATGCCACTTTTTTTAATTTAATCAATTGTATATCAATATATTTTCATCGATTATACTTTTATTCACCGATGACACGTTTCAGATTACACTTCATTGATGCAGTCACTTATGGGGACATGTTTATTGCATTTTTATTCATTGATGACACTTCTGATTACACTTCATTGATCTCAATCATTTGTGATGACATTGTTTGTTGATGACATTTTTTTTTATACAATTGATAACATGTTTATATAGTTGATAAGATATGAGCATAAATTTTTATCACACTTCATTGATGACATTTTTATTAGTGACACATTTGTGATGACATTTAAAAATCTAATAACATGAAATACAACATAACATATCTCCCCTCCTCATTTTTTCCGGGCTTAGGATCAGTTGTGTACGAATACACAAGCGAAGTTAAAAACATGTTATTACCTAGTTAGCTAGCAATAAACAAAGAGTAAGATTAAAGAACCATTTATCCTCATATATCTTAAAGATGAGTTCTTTAGAGTATTCTCAGCCCATCCCCGTGGAGCTCCTTCTGTTTTTTTTTTGTTTTTTTCCCTTTCTTCTTTTTTGCCCTTCCCTTCCTTCTCCTGAATCGCTCTCCTTCTCTGCCCTCTCTCTTGCCCTCCCACGTTCTCCACTTCTTCCTCCATATTCTCAAGCAGATTCTCAACCGCCCAATTCCTTCGAGTTTTGTTATCCTTCCCACGTTCTCAGCCCTATAAGGCTATAATGGGTTCGGTTATCCAAATACGATAAAGTTTAAATAAAAGGTCCCGATTTCCATGAGAGATTTTTTAGGGCGATCTGGGCAAATCTCGCCGCTTAAGGTTAGTCTCTCGGTGGTGGCTCTCGGGGGTGGTCGCCGACATGTGGAAGCGGGAAGGAATCAACCTCGAAGGGAAACTGATGGCTCTACGAAGCAATTGCAGAACGTTACACTATTCAGGAGAGAATCGACGGGACTTGAGAATAAGGGTAGCGGCGAACCCGAAGGAAAAGAACCGCTCCAATGGAGAACATGGAAGCGAAAGAGAAGCTTGGATATGATGAACCTGAACATTTGCAGCCCCGATCCTAGCAAGCAACCCGAGCAGCAGGTAGAAGCAGCCAAGCGAGAACCTGATTTGAAGCGGGGTACCTAACAAAACGCAGCCCACATTGGGTGGTGCCTCGGCCTCTCATGGTGGATTGCACTCTGAAATGGTAACAGGTAACTTCCCCCTTTTGATTTCGTCTGTTGTCGCTGGAATTTAAAATTGATTTGTGAGTTTATTGGAAAAAATTGGTGATTCAATTAGGTCAAAAGGTGTTCGAATTAGGGGTGGAAATGGGGCGGGTTATGGGTGGATAAAGCCACTCCATCACCCACCTCGCGGGTAAATAATCTCACCCGCTCCACCCATCACCTGCGAACTTCTTCACCCTCACCCGCCATGCGCGGGTGATGCTGGTGGAGCAGGTACCCAATGGGTGTAGTGATGATTTTTTGAGTAACTTCGAAAGATAAGTAAAAACTTAAAATTTAATTTATAAATACTACAAATATAAGTTAATGGAATTCAAATACATGTTATACACTCATACATCACAATAATGTGTTACTTAAAATTACAAAATGAAACTAGAATAGATGAGAATGGAACTTGAAGAGTAGATAGTAGCAGAATCGCATGTTTTTCCTTTTCAATAATTGAGCGGATCCACCACAGTATCGATCCTAGCATGCACATGAAAAAATAAAATTATATGTTATTTATTAAACATGTAAAAAAAATAAGATAGATAACTACAATTAGATAAAAATAACTTACATTTTCCATTGGAAAGGGTACAATATTAAATCGCACACATATATAGATAAACTTTTAGGGTTTTATGCGGGTATGCGGGGCGGGTGAATGGTGCGGGTTAATGGGTGGATTATTGGGGCGGGTGATGGGTGAAAAATCTTCACCCATAATCCATCCATCACCCGCTTCACCCGCACCCGCTCCATCCGTCACCCACTTTTTTGCGGGTTTTCGCCCGCAAAATTAATGCGGGTCTGGCGGGTGGAGAATTTACCCGCGGGTAATTTCCAGCCCTAGTTAGAATGGGATCAGACTCTGGAAGAGGTTAATATATACATCAATCTCCCTCCTAATGTGCCGCCTAAGCAATTCCACTGCAAAATTCAGTCGAAGCATGTCGATGTTGGGATCAAAGGTAATCCTCCCTATCTAAATGTCAGCAATCTGGGAACTCAGCTAATTTTTTTTTTTTTTCCATTCTAAATCCTTGGTTAGGTTTTTTTACTATCTGGTTGTTTGATTTTCAGCATGACCTCCCACATCCTGTAAAGACCGATGATTCTTTCTGGACCATAGGTAGGTCTATATCTTGTGAAAGTGAAATTTTGGTACTATCTATGCTTTTAAGTTTTGATTCGGATTTCTCATCTAATTTCATGACCGTTCTGTGTTTAATTTAGTTATTGGGAAACTTTCTTTTTTTCTCAATGTTGAAGTGGTGTATAAATTCACGGATTATGATCTTTAAATTTCTTACATTGGACCTTATAAGTAATGGGTAGCTTGCACATGCAATATATAGGAGAAATATGGCACACGGTTGCATTTCCGTGTCTGAGTATCTCTTGGCCGTTGAGAAATTTCTAGTAACACCGACTTTTTATGCCAAATGATTCATTGATAGAGATGATGTATTGAGCTGAGTTGCAAGCTTTTGTTTGGCAGAGGATGATGAAATGAACTTAACTCTACAAAAGAGGGACAAAGGTTTGACATGGTCATCTCTTACTCATTTATGTAAATGTATGTGAATATGTGCAGAATGTTCAACAATGATATCCAGCTGAAACCTTGGCATGTTTCCTTAGAGCAAGAGAATGGAATATCTCCAATGCCCAGAAAATGGTGTGGGCCTGTTTCCTTCCAACTTGAATTCAGTCTCCAACTCTGGCATGGGCCTGGTGAGACAAGTCAGAATCACAAGAGCCCAATGGAGGAAGTCGGGAAGAATCTCGAGAAGATATGTCTTAGTGGATCGGAGGAGGATCAGAAGACAATTGTATTCAAGACAACACCCGTCAGCCCTTGAGTGTATGTGGATCAAACAACTTCTTTACACCAAATGACCAAGAAGCTGGGCAAATCATTCAATGGTTGTTTTGTCGATCACTGGTTTACTTTTATATATTTGATTAGTTTGAATTCATCTCAAGAATTGTTAATTAGCTTTTTTGTTTTTCTTATTGTTCAGGATTATCGAATATGTTATAAAGTTATATTTAGTTGTTGAACCCAATTAATTAAATTGTATACTGTATATATGATTTAATTTTGTAATTTACAGTAATACAATTTTAATTTTTTTTGGGGGTCTGAATTATTAAATTATTTTGGAGAGTGTCTATATATATAATTTAATTTGATAATGCTGATTTTATTTTATATATAATAAATGAAATTTCCGGCTGTTAAGGTTTATTTGCCCATCCACGTTGTTACGAATGGCCATTCCAATGGTTTTGGTGGTTGGTATTCAAGACGATTGTATCTGTTAACCGTAAGTTCTGTCGGTATCTTGCCAATGGTCCAAGCCGTTGGTTCGACCTGTCGGCAAGTTGCCAACGATTGATATACCGACGGATATATATCCATCAGTTTGATCCGTCAGGAGATCGGAATCCGTCGAAAATATTGACCAAGGGAGATGTCGACATATAAAAGGGATTTCCAGTAGTGTGTTGCAATCTTTTATGAGTTTAAAATTCAAGTCTTGATTGTTTTGGAGCTCATTGCTTTGATTTTTTAATAATTCAATTCTAAATAAATACCGATGTTGAGAATAAATTGTCAACTCAACAACGATATGTTTTAGCATCTTACACTAAAAAAATCCACTACTCCAGATCTCTGTTCAGGCGACGGACCCAACCCGTCGCCTCAAACAGAGTTCTGGTTGCCCCATATTTCAGGCGACGAAAGTTCGTCGCCTGAAGAGTCGTCGTGTCGAATTCATCCCCAAAGACTTCCGGCGACCAACATAACAAAACTCGTCGGCCAAAGTGTATTCAGGCGACCACAAATGTGTTCCTCGCGAGAAAGCTTGTCAGACATTTAAGGCCTTCTCAAGCCCGCCCATCATCATCCGGGTGACCACATTTATTCTTTTAGGTGACGACTGTGTTCGTCGCTCCAATGTAGTACTTTGACAATTGAACTTATTTGAGAGGACGAGCACACTAACATGTTTGTCGCCCCAATGTTGTCTAAATGAATTTGAAGCGAGTTGGGGCGACGAGGTACACAACAATGTTTGTCGGGGGATAGTCGGAGCGACTAGATCACCTCATATATGTTCGTCGCCCAATATACGTTCTGATATATAATTTCATTCGGGCGACCAAATTAACTTATAAATGTTGGTCACCTAAACAAATAATCTTTTTAATAAAATACAAACGATTTTAGGTGACCATGGTGTTGATGGATCTATGTTCGTCGCCAGAATGTGATTTTATATTAAAAAAAATATTTTATATTGGCAACATGCCCCCTGTTTTATACCATACGCCCTGTGTAGTTCAATTACAGAATGCACACAAAACAACCTGTTTTCACCATTAATTTGCATTCATCAAATGCACAACACATTCAAAGGAGAGAACACATTCAAAATAAACCATATACACATCACAAACGTACTAAACATTCATACCACCACTCAAATACATTTATACCAAGTTACCAACCATTCAAACACATTCTTACCTTGTTCAACTACTTAGCATCATGCACAAAAGCTCAACTACCAAGTTCCAAAATAGGGACAACTACCAAGTTCCAAAATAGGGACAACTACCAAGTTCAACACCCAAGTTTCACAAAATGATATCAAGTTTCACAAAATGATATCAAGTTTCAAAATATAGAGAAATTTCAGAAAATGGGATTCAACGCTCAATCCACTACCTGGGAAGTCGATGGCTGTGTGGGCTGCTGAGAAGGTTGCGTGGGTTGCTGAGAAAGCTGCTGGATGGCTAACTGTGTGCGGAGGACATCCATCATTGTCTTCTCCAATGCAGTGACACGAGAATTAGCCTCTTCCGCACGGGAATTAGCCTCTTCAGCACGGGAATTGGCCAATTTTGTTTCTTCCCTGGCCTGCTGCAGCTCTTCCTCGAGCTTGAGGGCGCGGTCCTCCAAGTCCTTCCTCTGCAATTCCGCTTGGGCAGTCTATGGCCCCCCTCTTTTTTTTGCGGGCCTTGTACCAGCCATTCACATGCCTTCCAAAATAACATAGGATATATGTTGTAAAAAACAGTAAGTTAATACAATTATGCAATGTGTCCTTTGTTTTGTTATTTAATAGCTGATAGGATTCTAAACATTGGGTGATCGGTTTTGATACTACTGTTTTTTCCATTTTTAATACAAGTTAATACAGGAAGTTAATACTACTGTTTTTTCCCAATTTTTCTAACATGTTATAAGCTCTCATGCATAGCTTGATAGGATTCTAAACTTTGGGTGATTTGGTTTTGAATTTTAAGACACTTTTAGCAATTGCTACTGTTTTTCAGTTTTAATACAAGTTATAAATTACAGCTTTAATTTTTTACAATACAAGCCATAGCAAAAAGGTAAATCAGGCAAGAGAGTTACCTCTAACCCCCGTTCCGCGTCGTTCTCCCAAGCAATCAATGATGATAGCTGTTTGTTGTTCCAAGGAGATGGGCTCTGCTTGGCTGGCCTCACTTCCATCCTCTGCTTGACCTTTAGGAAGCTCATCAAGACGTCGTTTCAGGCTCTCCTGTCAAACAATGCCCAAGAGAAAGTGGTTAAAAAATCTATTTTTAAAAAAAAAAATCAGACCAAGCCCTTTCTGTTGTAATTTCTTGTTTGTAATTTCTTAGTTTATATATTGAGTTGAATATTCATCCTCATTTTCCCATTCACAAAATGAGAGAGATAACTTGCACTCACCAGTTTCTCCTCTGCACTTGGACAATTTTCTATGCCATGTATCACAGCTGCTACCCATGGTGCTGGATGATTTTCTTTTTGAAAGTCTTCAGCCCAATGACTTATTGGCTTAGCGCCCGAGCGATGGTTAATCTGGTTTGGATTCTTTGTCCGATTCTTCCTGTTGCGCTCGCTCAAGGCCTACACAATATCATATGTAAAAACTCCGGTTGGACATCTATAAAGAAAACAATAGTAAAAACAAGTAGAAACAAAACATTAGAATATTGAAATAGTAGACACAGTCATATGAGGGAAATTACCTTTTTCTTTTCGTCACAAAACTCACTCTTCACCGGGTAATGCCATTGATCCTCTCGCATCTCAAACTCAAGTGGAGTAGGTGGCCCATACTCCAAGAAGTGTTGATGCCAATCATACTTCCAATCAGAGTAAATGCGGTATGCTTTTTTCTTGATGAAAGTCTTAATTCTCTCGTCATCTGGTATTTCATAATACATCTACAGGTGCAAGTTTAATGAGGTTTTAGTTTCCATTTCATTATTGAAGAAGATAAGAAATGTTATCCAATCAAACATTTGCAAATCATTTAATTTGTTAAACATGGATAGTTGTATGGCTTAGAGTTTTAAAATAAAAATAAGTTGTTGAGGTGGGTGTGTTAAGAAAGAAGGATTTGAACTTTGTGCTTGCCTTGCATTTCTGATTCATATATGAACTTTGATTAGGTGCACATTTAGCTTTCTTTATTTAATATTTTGAACTGACTTTTGTAAGTGGTTTTATTGTGTCCATGGTGCTTTAGTCAATCATCTTTCATCTAGGCAATTACCATACCTCTTTTTCATCTAGACTATTGAACACAACACAAAAATCTACAAGCCACAGAATGAAGTATGAAGGTAGCTTATAAACAGTGTTCTCAGATCATGACCTGAAAGTCATATTATCATCATAAAGGGAAATCATGTTTAAGAAATTAGGTGTATTGTATAGTAAAATTGTCATAACGAGAAATCTTGTTTGCGCATACATCCCGCACACAATAAAGCATATGAGACAGTAATCATCAGAAAGCAGCATAGCAAGCCAAGTTTCCCCTAGCAAATCATTCCCCCAAACAATTAAACAGGCATGTAAAATGCAGCCAAACTAAAGGAACCCTCTTATTAATTTTCCCTTTTTTTCAACCTTTAGTTATCCTACTCTCTTGATACCTAATTCTGCTAGTAAAAAGAAGCTAGAGAAAATTAGGATTTTATCCCTTTAATCCCCATGGTCATGTAAGCATTTGCTGAAGTTGCCATCAAAATGCACATCTTGCACAAGAAAACAGTGATAAACTTATATTAATACATCTTAAAGTAAAAGAAAAGAGAATCAAATGCGCAATAGACACAATATAAAACCCAAAGCAAACAACCTTAGCAGCAACTAAATTGTAAGGTAAAAAGACTTTCACTTATTAGGTTGATCTAAGAGCCTTTCAGTCAAAGTCTTGAGAAGAGAGGATGGAATTTAATTCTTATGCTAGGTTTGACAGGAATGGTTTGCTTTTGAAGTTTATTTTGTATGTTTTAATCAGTTTGGTGAGTTTCAATTGTCAAGTTCGTGCCTGATGGTCTTAAGTAATTGAAATTTGAAAATCATTCAGAAAGTATAAACAATAATGACTCATTTATTACTTTTCATCTCCTTATTCATTGCAGAATCACAAGCTTCATGAAACATCAAGTACAAGAAAATATCTCAAGAAGAAGAGTACGAGGACATTCAGAGCAAGTCATCTACGAATCATGAACCATTCAAATGCAGAAGAAAGTTTAGTGGTAGCATATATTTATATATGGATATTGAATAGTATGGGTAAAAACATATAGTTATAATTCATTTAGAATAATTCGAAAATATTAGTTTTTTTTTATGAATGATGACAGGAACTTTATGTGAGTTCTATTGCAATTTTCTTATTGAATGAGCTTTCTAAATTAAATGGTGTGACTGTATATAAATACCTGTAGATAATCAGTTTTTTTTTATGAATGATGACAGGAGCTCAACCTTGGTGCTACTACTGTTTTCAGGATCGGTGTCAAACCACTTGCACTTAAACAACACAACTGGCATGCGAGTAGGATATAGGAGCTCAACCACTTGTTCGAGTATCCCATAGTAGTTTGCATTCTCTGTCTCCACCATGACTCCAGAATTTTGCGTCCTCAAAGCTTGATCTCTAGTCCACGATACAAACTTCACCCCGTTCACATAACACGTGGAGAAGATCCTGCATTCTTGTGGTCTTTTTGCCAAGTTGAGAACCTCTGGTTTAAGGAAGGGGTCCCCGTCTCGGCGCAACTTAGCAACCTGTATGACATAACAGATTACAATACTACGCGCAGTTTCCAAAACAAACATAAGCTGAGAGATTGGAAGTAGTATCCTTACCCATTTGTAGAAATATCTATGAAAGTGGCTCTTGTGGTTCCTCTCATGATAATTTGAATTCAGTTGCTTGAAGAGACTTTCGTGTGCTTGCAAGTAGGGTTCAACTTCAGGGCATTCAGTCAGAACAAGCCAGTGAGCCTCTGCAATCATAACTTCACTTAACATTTGGCTAGCAATTTCACTCTGTGGACGGACGAGATCTGACACAATAGAAATATCATAGGACGATGCCTCACTAGTGGTTGCTTGTTTAGAGAACTCATCAACCCCCATGTATAAGTTGCAGTATGTAGTGGACTCGTCGATAATGTAACGCTCGGCAATACACCCCTCTGGGTAACGTGGGTTCTTCACATGGTGTTTATATACACCAAGTTGCCTGTAAAACGAACGTAAATGCATGAATATGATAGGTTCAAAAGAAAATGTTCAAAAGCTGTTTTACATAATGTAGCATATGTGTTTTACAGAATTTCAAAAGCCGTTTTGAAGAAATGTTCAAAAGAAAAAAGAAGCGCAAGAGAATTTGGAGCGCATAGGAACAACCTAAAAGAACTTGAATTCATAAATATCAAAGTGAAAGTACTAGCTAGCATACCTTTCTATTGGATACATCCAGGTATAATGCACATGTCCGGTTTCTAGCACTTGTTGTGGCAGATGAACCATAAGGTGCACCAAAGTGAAAGTACTAGCTAGCATACCTTTCTATTGGATACATCAAAGTGAAAGTACTAGCTAGCATACCGTCCTTTGACTTCCCTTGAATGCTAAGCATGGTGCCGATGATGTTATCAAAAACGTTCTTTTCAATGTGCATAACATCCAATGTATATCGCACTCTAGTGTATTGCCAATATGGAAGTTTCCAAAACTGACACTTATTAGTCCAACATACCCTGTTTGCCGAACTGTAGGGGCCTTAAACATACTGTGCGAGCTGAGGACACGGAACTTGATCCTAAAACAAGAAAGAAGTTAGTGTTTATGGAATGCAATAAGGAAGAGTGGGATGTGTAGAGTTCGTACCTATTGATTTGTGCGAGAACCTCCACACCGGATAAAGATGTAGGTCGTTGACCATACTCTATCTTCCCATTGAATGCCATACTGGCGAATCGCCAAGGGTGGTCTGGTGCGAGCCATCTGCGGTGACCATCATAAACCATTCTCCCCTGTTCGTGCGTTGCAGAAGTTTCATCCAAGCAAACAGGGCAGGCTTTATACCCCTTGGTAGTCGATCCTGCCAACATCCCTAATCCAGGAAAATCACTGATAGTCCACATCACTGCTGCTTTCATTGTGAAAGTAGACCTCGAGTGTCGATCAAAAGTACAAACTCCTGTCTCCCATAACTGTATAAGCTCATCAATCAAAGGCTCCATGAACACACTAAGACACTTTCCGGGAGACTTCGGTCCCGGAATCAACAACGCCAGCATATTGAATTCCTTCTTCATGCACATCGACGGAGGCAAGTTGTATGGTATGGCAATCACAGGCCATGTACTATGGAGAGTCCCCATAGTCCCAAATGGATTGAACCCATCAGTTGCTAGTCCAAGCCTTACTTTTCTCACATCGTCAGAAAAATGTGAAAACGTTCTATTAAATTGTTTCCATGCCTCGCCATCTGCAGGGTGTTTCAACCATTCTGAATCTCCCACCCGCTCACCATGCCATCGCATTTGCTTTGCAATGTTTGGCTCCATGAACAATTTCTTTAGTCTAGGAGTCAAGGGAAAGTACCGAAGGACCTTTCTTGGAACCTTACGACCCCTCCTAAATTCACTTGTATCCCACCTCGAAGTGTTGCACTTTGGACACACTTCGGAATCTGCATACTGTTTATAGAACAAAACGCAGTTATACTCGCAAGCATCGATTATCTGGTAAGGAAGTGAGAGGTCTCTAATGATTTTCTTCATCCTTTTTCCTTCAAATGGAAATATGTGTCCATCGGGTAACAATTCAGAGACAAATCTGCACAGGTCATTAATGCCCTTATCAGTCCACCCATTTTCTGACTTTACAAGGGAGTACGAGCTTCTAATAAAAGTCTCTCATATTTCTTGTAATCATCATCAACAATATCTTCGAACGCAGGTTCATCTGCACTCGTATATGCCTCATATCCGGCATGATAAGGAAAAGTGTCGTGTAAAATGTCCATAATAGGACCATCACTAAAGGAAGATGCTCCCTCATGCAAAATATGCGCTCTCCGTTCTGAAATTCCTGTATCAGCTCGTGGTTCTCCATGTTTGTCCCAAACGGTATAACTAGACCACATCCCCTCTTGGGACAAATGAATATACATCTCACCTATAGTAACCCATTGATTGTTGCAGCAAATTCTACACGGACAAAGAAAATGGGTCATCCCATTCGCATTATCTCTAACATTGTTCACGAAGTGATAAATTCCATTAAGGTAGTCATTGTGAGAACGAGGGAGTTGCATCCAACGCTTATCAACCATTCTCCTGTCATTATGAATCTCAATCACTAGTTCCAATTAGGGCTGTTATCTGAGCCGAACAGCTCGGGCTCGGCTCGGGCTTGGCTCGAAAAAGCTCGAGCTCGGCTCGTTCGAATAGGTAAAACAAGCCGAGCTTGAATAGTATTTTAGGCTCGAACCGAGCCCGAGCCGAGCCCGAGCCGAGCCCGAGCCGAGCTCGAGCCGAGCCTGAAAGCTCGCTTAGGTGTCGAAATTACATAAATACCCCTAGGGTTTTTTTAGGCTTGAGAGGCGTTCGCTTGTTCCACTTGAGACCTTGTGAGGCTTTCTTTCTCTCAGACTTGAGAGTCTCCGTCTTCTTCGACTTCAAACGTAGCTTCAGATCCTCCTCTACCCCACCTTAACCCCGACTTCCTCTTATTCCCTCCGGATTTCACCCTCATCGTCGCTCCTCCCACATATTTCTCCCCCATCATCGGATTTCATCGTCCCTTCGAGCCTCCACTGTACCGCATCTGGTTCGTGTCTTCTCCTGCCCAGATCTGAAGCTCCTCATCGGCGGATTTATCCCTTCTCCTGCCCAGATCTGAAGCTCTCGCCCAGATCCCGTTGCTCCGGCCACCCTCCTGCTCAGATCCGGTGTCCATGGAAGTCGTGTGATCTCAGATCTGAATCTCTCACCATCCTCCCTTCCCTCCGTCGTCGGTCGTTCCTCTTTCGTCAATCATCGTTGTTCAGTTCCTCCTACTCAAGCGGCGTCGGTTGTGTCTTTCTCTTTCCCTCAGTCGCTCCTTCCCTCAGGCGGCGCCGACCTTCTTCCAGCAACACAGTAAGCTTTGTTCCTCTTACTCCCTCCTTCTTCATCTTCTTGGTACCCTGTATTTCCAGATTTCTCTGAAATTTGCACAGTTGCGGGAGTACTAGAGAATAGAGATTGGAAAATTTTGGTAGCTTGAAATTTGTACAGCTGTGGGAGAATAAAGATTGGAAATTTTTGCTAGTTTGAGATTTGTACAGCTTAATTAATTTTTATGGTGTTTGTAAATTTGTACAGCTTGAAATTGAAGAATTTTGCTTGATTGTAAATTTGTACAGCTTGAATCGAAGGATAGTTGCTTGATTAGAAATTTGTGTAGCTTAGTTATGGTGATTGAAAAATTTAGCCTTTCAGACACAAACCGAGTCGAACGAGCCTGAACGAGCCCAACTTACGAGCTCAAACGAGCTCAGGCTCGTTCGTTCAGCTTGTTCGAGCTCAAACAAGCCGAGCTCGAGTTTCATGTTGGGCTCGCGAGCCGAGCTTGAGTGCCAAAAATAGCTCGAATAATTTTTGGGCTTGAGCTCGGCTCGGCCCGTTTCCCGTTCGAGCCAAGCTTGAACATGTCAAGCTCGGCTCGTTCGGCTCGAATATCACCCCTAGTTCCAATAATCTCAAGATAAATCTATATTCTCATTCTCATATGTCTCAATTTCAATCACAAGAAACATACACTAATTTCAATCACAATTACGTACTACTTTGAATCACAAACTAATTTCAATCACAATCAATCCCAAACTAATTTCAATCACAACTACTCATTTGAATCACAAACTAATTTCAATCACAATCAACACCAAACTAATTTCAATCACAACTACTACTTTCAATTCCTACCCATCTTCTCATCACCATATTTCAAGCACTACTATTATATACAAATGTAAATAGTTTGACAAAATAGACACACAAACAAACAAACTCATACATACCTTGTTTAGGAAGAGCCGATCAAATGAACTTGAAAATGGAGAAATGAGAGGTTTGAGAAAGTGGTGATAGTATGAAATATAGGAGGTATGTGGGTTACTATGGGAAAAATGGTGGGTTTGAAATGGGAAAGTTCAATTGTGGCACGCAAACAATAAATTCGGTAGTTGACAAAAAGTTTTTTCAGGCGACGAACTTAGCCTATGTTGGTCGCCTAAAAGAGAAGTAAATAAATGCCCTAAACCTACATATCAAAGCAATAAATATGGCAGTTTTCAAGCGACGGACTTAGGTTTATTTTCGTCACCGGAGGTCATTTCTGACATTGACAATTGGGCCTCCTTGGTTAGGGCGACGACCTGTACTATAAGTCCGTCACTTGATGTCGGTCAACATTTTGACTAAATTTTAAGCGACGAACATAGACAAATGTTGGTCGCCTCCAACTATACCATGGATGAGTTGCACCCCTCTGGCATTAGGGTGATGAGAGTTTTCATGTTCGTCGCCTGAAGAATTTTGAAGTGACGAGAATTGGTTTGTTCGTCGCCCGAACAGCAATCTGGCGTAGTGATCATGTACAATAAGATTATATAAGATCTTATAAGTCTCATGCATTCTACATAGATAATGAACTAATAATTTATAAATCTCGTGCATTATGTACGGGTACTGAACTAATAATTTCTATCCTATGTCAATGGGCATAGGATAAGACCGTAAATTTGAAAAAAAAAATTTAATGCTTGCAAGCTGCAATCTCACATAGCTTGCCTCCGGATCTCATGCTTGCAAGCTTGAGCATATATAGAACGCTCAAAAGTGGTTAAAACATTGAAGAGAGATCCCACATAGTCCCGAGAATACATCTCCAAATCTGGCAGAGACACAACATGAAAGGTCTGAGAAAAGGAATCCTGAGAACCCTGTCGTGTGGGAAGATTACTACAACCAAAATCACAAAGTCGAGCAGGCCTAGCGATTGCTCGTGGACCACAGATCACAGGCTCACTAACAAATAAATTTGCTGACAATTCGACCACAAGTTCAGTGTGTCCCAAAGCATCAGCAACTGAAGTAGCTGGAGACATTTCGTTTGGAGAATCAGATGGACCAGAGTCAAGAGGTTGATTATCATATGAATGATGTTGCACAGAGTTTGGAGCTGGAGATAATTGACGGCATAGAGGGAACTTATGAGATTCTAGACACTCATCCTCCCCGAAGGACACTATGGGCAGAGAAGAATCCACAAGATGATCCTTCTAAAACTCAGATGTATCCCTTCTAAAAGGGAAAACATGCTCCTGGAAAGTAACATGTCGAGCAACAAACAACTTCCTAGTTGTAAGATCAAGAAGTTTAAAGCCCTTTTTATTAGGTGGATATCCAACAAAAACACACCTAGTACCCTTGGCATCAAACTTGAAGCGTTGAGCCTGCAGAATCAAAGCAAAGACATGTCATCCCATGACCCTTAGGTGATCATAAGAAGGAGGCTTTCGGAATAGAATCTCATATAGGGTCTTCCAACCCAACACAGACGACGATAGAATATTGATTAGGTATGTAGCCGTGAGGATGCACTCACCCCACAACCAGATAGGAAGGTTGCCATACAACCTTAAAGCACGAGCTATTTCTACAAAATGGTGATGCTTCCGCTCCACCCGCCCGTTCTGTTGAGGAACATCAACAACGAATCGTTGGTGAACAATACCCTTAAGGTGGAGCAAATCGTGTACTTGGTGATTGAGGAATTCAGTACTATTTTCCGTCCTCAACACCTTGACCTTTGTGGCAAATTGAATCTCTACAAAGGCCAAAAACCCCTGAATAATTTGGAACACTTAGTCCTTATGCCTATCAAAAAAATCCAAGTGCCTCGGCTGTGATCGTCAACAACCGTGAGAAAATATTGAGCGCCACAGTGGGAATGGGTCTTGTAAGGCCCCCATAAATCCATGTGAACGAGCTCAAACACCTGAGAAGCATATGCAGTACTAACTGGAAATGGAAGCCTGTGCATTTTTGCAGATTCACAAGTTCCACAGGTTAAGCTGCTACAATTATCAAGTTTGCAAAGATCCAAATGCTTCAATTTTGAAATAGACACATGTCCGAGACGAGCATGAAAAAGTTGCAGATCATTAGCCATCTGCAATTTATTCGAAAGCAAAGAAACCTTATTGAGATCAATTGTCAACCGAAAAGGAGATCTGTAACCTTCAACTTCAGAAGCCAGCTAGCATCCAAAACCATCAAACATGTAGAGGCCCTCGTCGCGTTGTCCAACAAAGTAGAACACGCTTAGTTGAAATGTCCTGGAGAATTTAGTATTTTGCAAAGAAAATAAACACAAGAGAATCGGAATCCAAGAGCTTAGATACTGATAATAGGTTGTGCTTGAAGGATGGGAGATATAATACATCACTGAGTTGTAGCTTCTTGCTAAGAACAGTAGTTTCGGCATAAGTAACGACTTGTGTGTATCCATCGAGCATCCGAATCAAGATTGGTTTACTGACCTTATGCAGATCCACAAAAGCACTTTTCTCAAATGCAATATGGTTCGTTGCTCCAGTATCGATGATCCAAACTTGACTAGGATCAGATCGAAAAGAAGTACGAGTGTGATCACTAGTCAGAGTACCTGTGAAATTAGCAAAGTTGACAGAACCACTAGAGGGAGAACCCTCATCAAACTTCATCTTTCCTTTCATCATGCGAAGAACCTCAATAAACACTGCATTGACTAACACAGAATCTGGTTTAACCTCAGTTCTGTCTGTAGCCTCCTTGGCATTGATCATTTAAAAATCAAATGGTGAATCCAAATTACCAACATCCTGTGACGCTCCAGCAAACTTACCAGCATCACTCTTACCTCTAGGACCTTTAAACCAACCCGGATAGCCTATAACTTTAAAGCAAGACTCCTTCAGATGCCCTTTCTCATGGAAAAAGTCACATTGCCTATCCATCTTGACCTTCTTGGTGTCTCGCTTATAGTCACTACCACCTCGCTTTTGATTACCATAGCTCTGACCAGATTGCTTCCCAGCAGCTAATGCCTCATGAGCAAGAGAACTGCTAGTACCACTAGCACCAGAACTACAACCTCCTGTAATTTCCTTTTGCCGCTCGATTTGCATAACCATATGATATCCCTTATTAACCGAGAGTAAAGGATCCGTAGAAAGTATATTGCTCCTTACGGTGTCATATCCATCAGATAGTCCCATAAGGAACTGCATAGCATGAGCGATAACCTCTATTTCTGGCATTTTCTTCAGAATTGCACAGCTGCAACGAGACATAACACCACATCGATAGATCGGATATCCTTCGAGAGCCTGGAATTCATCCCATACCTTCTTCAGCTTGCTATAGTATACTGCAACTTACAAATTGTCATGTCGAATAGTACTGAGCTCCCTATGGAACTGATAGATCAACTGTACATTCGACTCTGCAAAACGCTCTCGGATATCCTCCCATAACTCTTGTGCAGATTGCACATACATGAAGTTCTCGGTTATGTCGCTCTTCATGGAATTCAGAATCCAACTCATCAATATAAAGTCACATCTTATCCAATGCTGATAATCATCAGAATCCTCATTTGGCTTCTTAAAGCCACCATTCACAAATCCTAATTTCATTTTTGCTCCCAGTTCCATGCGAATACTTCTGCTCCAGCTGAGAAAGTTATAATCGGTGAACTGGTTTGCAACAAGTTGCATTCCAGGGTGATCAGAGTTTGTAAGAAACAAAGGATCGGATATGTTTGCTCGCGGCTCATGATCACCTTGATTTTCCCTCCGTTGCTCAGTAAGAGCATCTGACACATCAATATCATCCATGATCTTAAATCAGAATGCAAAACAAACAATCGCTTGCACAAGACACAGATTCGAACACGAATCAAGTAGCAAAATAGCATAATCACAACAGATCTATGAAAAATGACAAGATCTGCTCCCAAACACCAAATCGCAGACAATCGCACCAGCAACTGAACAAAAGGAACTCAAAGAAAGAAAAATCGGTATCGAATCTGACCTTTGAGCTCTGATACCATGTAAACAAGCTGAGAATCTTCAAGGATCAGGAGCCTCTGATCAAATCTCCGAAGATCCACTCGGTTACTTGAGGAAGAAGGAGAGCATTTTGGGAATTTTGTGTTATATTGCCGTGAAAAGAAAAGTGTACAACTGAAAGGTATTTATACTAATTCTAATATGAACAACTAGGCATAATACAATAAAGATGTAACCAATTAAGCTAAGTTGAGCTAACAAACTCAAACAAAAGCTATCCTGCACTAACTACCGACAACACTACACCTAACTCTATACTTAACAAGAAGACATCGGATCCTGCTGTTTTTTTTACTGACTCCTTCAACCATAACTTGATCATGGTCGACCAATCACGTTGTAGGATAATCAAAACTTTTGGTCGCACTAGTATATTTTAGATAAATCATACTTTTATAACACTGTAGAATTGATGTAAAGTCCTCCTTGAGGGTTTCATTCATTAGACAATCATATATATATGTTACAAGAGATTGGGCCTTTTGGCCCACTATACAATATGTCATCTATGTAATTTATCAAACCCCCGCAGTCGAAAGTGGAGGGTCCCGTACAGTGAGACTGGACCAAAAATTGAGGAATATCTAACGAGGTAAACCCTTGGTGAAGATATCAGCGTACTCATAGGATGACGGAACATGGAGAACACGAACATGTCCAAGAGCAACCTTGTCCCGAACGAAGTGGAGATCGAGCTCAATGTGCTTTGTGTGCTGATGCTAGACTGGGTTGCTGGCCAAATAGACGGCGGAGATGTTGTCGGTGTAGACCAGGGTGGCCTTCTGGAGAGGGCAGCGGAGCTCAAGTAGGAGATTGTGCAGCCAGGAGCACTCGAAAATAACGTTGGCGACACCCCGATACTCAGCCTCGACGCTAGAGCGAGAAACCACCGACTAACGCTTCGTCGACCACGACACAAGAGTATCGTTGAGGAAGACATAGTAGCTAGACGTGGAGCGGCGTGTGTCAGGACATCCTCCCCAATCCGCATCAGCGTAGGAGACAAGGTCATGCCTAGAAAATGGGGAGATTATGGTGCCCAACTCGAGGGTACTGCTGATGTACTGGATGATCCGCTTCAGGGCATGAAAGTGCGGCTCCTTGGGCGTATGCATAAACAGGCAGATCTATTGAACGGCGTAACTGATGTCTGGCCGAGTAAACGTAAGATACTGCAATGCATCGGGGAGACTTCGGTACAACATCGGCTCATCAAATAGAGGACCAGAGTGAGCGCTGAGCTTGTTGGAGGTATCAAAAGGGGTGACGACTGGCTTGCAGTTGCTCATCTTGGCCCAAGCAACAATTTCGGCAGCATACTTACTCTGAGAGAGAAACAACCCAGACGCATGACGTTGCACAGCGACACCCAAGAAGTATGACAACAGACCCAGATCTAGCATGGCGAACTCTGCGCTCAACTGTGCAAAAATAGACGTCTTAAAAGAATCAGAGGAGGCGGTGAGGATGATGTCGTCAACATATAGTAACAGAAAAGCCATGTCTATGCCTCTGCGATAGATAAAGATAGACGAATTCGAGCGGCTGCCAACAAAGCCCAAGTGCAATAGGTGAGAGGCAATACGTTGGAATCACGCCCACGGAGCCTATTTGAGACCATACAGAGAGCGCTTCAGGAGGCAAACGTGTTTGGGATGATCAACATCAACGAATCAAGGCGGCTAAAACATGTAAACTGTCTCACTCAGATGGCCATGCAGGAAGGCATTCTTGACATCCAGCTGATGAATGCCCATTGTCGTGACAACGCTAAGCTCAATACCACTCGGATAGTGGCAGGATTGACCACGGGGTTGAATGTCTCATCACAATCAATACCTGGCTGCTGAGCCCGATCATTAACCACAAGGCGAGCTTTGTAATGTTCCAACAACCCATCAGACCGGAACTTGTGGCGGAAGAGCCACATGCAACGAATGACGTTCACCTCAAGGGGGGCGAGGAACAAGAACCCAAGTACCATTTCTTGTAAGGGCCTTGTATTCATCGAGCATAGCCGCCTGCCAATTCGGGTCGAGGAGGGCTATTTTGTTGAATGTGGGGACGGGGGAAAAGAAAGCTGGGTTTGAGGAATGAGGGGTCATGAGGGCTGTGGGGGCAGGCGGGGAAGGGGCGGCAGGTGCGGCACTGGGTTGCGGCTGCGGCAA
Organism: Persicaria tinctoria; assembly: GCA_037127255.1. Taxonomy (NCBI): domain Eukaryota; kingdom Viridiplantae; phylum Streptophyta; class Magnoliopsida; order Caryophyllales; family Polygonaceae; genus Persicaria; species Persicaria tinctoria. Next base: position 19,453,516 of record JBANSL010000004.1, on the reverse strand, counting down.
GTGATGGGAGGGGAGGGAGCTTCGGGAATGGTGAGGTTGGGTGGTATATGTGCTATTGGAGGCGTTGATAGAGACAATATGCCTCGGTCTGAATAGACCGGAGATGATACGGGTGTGCGGTCTGGTGGTAGGGGGAGGCGGTGGTGGGGGCGGGGTGTAGAGACAGTAGCACTGAGAGAGCTCTGGGGAAGGAGAAAGTGTGGGAATGGAGACTCTAACGCATACTGGGAGACACAATCTGTGGGAGATGGAAGAGGAGGAGAAGAGAAGGGAAAGCGAGACTCGTTAAAGATGACATGACGTGTCATGATAAGCTTATGGCTCTAAATATCGAGGCAAAGGTAACCGTGATGATCAGACACATAGCCGATGAAGACACATGGAGTGGAGCGCGGGTGGAGTTTATGTGGTGTGGTGGAGGACTGGTTAGGGAAGCGCAAGCAGCAGAAGGTACGAAGGTGATCATACCTAGGCAAGGTGCAATATAGTGCATGAGTGGGCGAGCGATGATGTAGGGTAGTAGATGGGAGAATGTTGAGGAGATAACATGTGGTTGATAAGGCGTGAGGCCAATAGGTAAGGGGAATAGATGGGGAAAGAGGAGAGACCGCATCATGTTGGTTATGGTTCTAATGATTCGTTCAACCTTGCCATTCTGCTGGGAAGTATAGGGGCAAGACAACCGATAGGAGATCCCATTTGTGGTGAACAAAGTGTGAAAGTCTTTGTTATCAAATCCACGGCCATGAAATTTGACAAAGATAGAAAACACTTTAGACTTGAAATGTAACGGAAAAACCCATAAGAAATGACTGTAATCATCAAGAAACAACAGGTAGTACTCACTACAAAAAATAAATAAATTAGTCACGCCTGTTAGCTTCGGCAGGGAATTTACCGTAGCAATTGGGTGAAAAAAAACAACTAGCCACGCTTGGTAGCTTCGGCGGGTAGTTGCCGTGGCAAAATTGGATTAAAAAAATAATTAGTCACGCCGGATTGCTTCGGTATATATTTACCGTGGCTAATTTCTCTTGTTTTTAAAAAAGAAAGGAAATAAAGAAAGAGAAACCCTACGCTCTATTAACCATCCGCCTCCTCTCTCTCTCCATTCCTCTGCTTCCGCCTCCCAAAAAACCACAAATCTCCATCTCCCTTCATATGGCCCTCTCAAATTCTCAACCTCCCTCTCCCAGATCTCGTTCTCCCTTCTTTATCCTCATGCCTCTCCCCTTCATCTCGAGATCTCTCTCTTATTCTACTATCTATCATTCTCTCTCTCGCACGTTTCGGGCTATTGGTGCCTGAAATCCGCCCCTTGCTGTCGTCGGTGCCGGAACGAAGCCAACCCAAGCGTCGTCGCCGATGTGACCTCGAAAGGTATAGTTGATGTCTCTCTTTCTCCCAAATACATAGACGATTCCAAACCCCATCGGCCTTCGCCTATGTGCAGGAGCATCCAGTCCACACGCCATCGTGCTGTCGCTGGTCCCCACACCGTCGTTGATGCCGCCAGTGTCGTTAATCCGCCCGACCAAAGTGTAGCTCATTTGCGCTTGCTGGATCTTAGGAACCTTCGACAGAAGTGGTTCCGAGGCACCTTCCTCAGATCTTCGACATCTCAATTATCAAGTAATATCTTTAAATCCCTTTCAATTCAATCCAAAAGATTGATTACCGTGTGGTTAGGGTTTGATTTTGGGGTAAAGTTACTGTTTGGTTAGGGTTGGATTAGGATTTGTTTGGTTTCGTTACTGTTTTGATAGGGTTTGATTTGGTTAGGATTTTGAGCAATTAGTTTGTGATTTAGGTTGCTGAAAATCGGTCTTATTATCACCGAAGGACCATTTGTATTTGTTGGCTTGCCAAATATGGTCAATTTGTGATTCAGGTTTGGTTTGGTTTCATCACTGTTTTGTTAGCGTGAGTGGGTATTTGTTTATTTTCTTGATGTTTACTTGCTCAAATGTCATCTTGCAGTAGTTCTCTAACTATCTAGTGATTCACCTTTTTTATATTTGAGGTTAATAAACTGAAATCAGGAAGACTTCGGCATTTCAACAAGGAGTTTGTTTATTTATCTTAATTGATAATGATAATCATACTCTATTTCAATAAGTTTGCATTTGAGGTTGGGTTTCCTATGAATGCATCTGACTACCACAAGCTTACTAAGCTACTAGGTTGCTTTCATGCTTTGCTTCATTCTTTGTCTTGATCACCGAGTCCTTATGATTGACTATTATACATTGCTATCCACTTCTTCATTAATTTTTTTCATTTACAAAGTAGTACTTTATACCGGCTTGTCATGCTGTTTGTTTTTACATTAGTAAAAACTACGAATTAGAACTATGATGTAACAGTTGTTGGTCCAATCAAATGTGTTACGAGTCAGAAGAACAAGAATATTATTTCTGTACACTGTGTGTAGATGTTTGATTAATGTACACTGGTCTTTTTCGTCTCTTGATTTTTTTTTGTTAATTCGTCAATTTAATTTATTCTTTAGGTCTTAAGAAGTTTAGTTAATCTTGTAGCTGGTGATAGCCACACAACGTCTGTTATTCTTGTCGCTGGAAATGAAATTGCAGGTTTGTAAATGTTTCCTGATTTCCTTAATAACACTAGACATGCATAACACCATTCTTTTCGTGCTCACTCCATAAGAACAAATGTTGTCTGGTCGTAAATTCACAGATAAAGTTGTTGCAGCTCTCGTCAAGTGTTTGAAAGCTGAGCATCGTGTCTTGAAAAAGGTGTGTACTATTAGACTTGGACTCTTTTTGAGTTGGTTGCTGCCTTACAGGCTACAACTCGTTGATAAAGTTTTCAGTTACTTTTATTTTGATGGAAATCCATTGCTTCTGAAGTTATTTGAGCAGGAGCTCGTGTTAGATATATTTTTCGAAGACGTTTTCCATAAGAAATAAAGCTAGTGAATTTATTAAATCCATGTTCGTTTAGGAAATTGTCATTCTACATGAGGCTTCATGGGTGCTTATATTTGTATGTATATATGTATATGTATTGGTAGTTGTGCATCTCTGCTATTGTGCTGCTGCTGAGACCTATCCTCATGCTTTATCATGGTTTGATTCCTTAATTCTCTTTAAATTTATTTCAATTTACTCAAACAATCATTGAGAATAGTAATTGTTCTAGTAATTATAGGAAATGGAAAACAGTTGAAAGCCAAGAACTAAGAACTTGTATTTATATCAAATTAGTCCAAGTCTTATACCAAAAATGATATATTATATATAGTCCTAATAGATTAACTCACTGTTCTATCTTGATTGATTTCACATTAATATTCACAAAACCTGTTCTAAATTGTATGCTTATGATGGCATGGTTGCTTGACATAATTTTTTAGTTTGGCTGTTGTTCTCTGTGAACAGCTGAGGAGTTAGGCTCTTGAAGCTCATGCAAAACATCATTTGCACAATTTAAAGTATAATTTCAGACTCAGTTTTTGATTTCGACATTTCCATTTGTCTTTTCGTTAGTGCTGTTGCGATTCAGGGAAATCATCTTTTTTTGTTGCTTGAATGGGTAATGCAAGTGTCCATGCGACAACTGGAGTTGCACCTACATTCCTAGGGAAAGGGTATTCCTCTTTTCTCTATCTTTAAGGTTTTCTCTTGGAAAACTGATTAATTCCTCTCTATTTTGGTTCTTACACTGCTGCAACTTGCTCTATCTTAATGAAATTGCACGTTGCTCTTGTAAATTAAGGCTGCAATAATCTGATTGTGAGTGTGAAAACTGTCTGTTGCACCTATCATCTTTGTAACACAGGCATTTGTTAGCCCTTGTATGCATTTGTTCTACTTTATTTTTAGTTGTCTTACCTTCGTATTCACTTGACTATTACATCTATGTAACACAGGCATTTGAATCTCCTCGTACACACAGCAACTGTTTTCACATGAGGCAGTATGGAGTGGAATCTTTTCGCTGAGCAACTGTATTTTTTGGTTAAAATATAGTTTTGGACATTTATATGTAAATTTTATAATTATGTATATTTATTGTATATAAATTATGTAGGTTGACATTTTATTATGTATGTAAATTTTGTATAATTAATTAAATTTTATTTTTTTTATAAAAATATTAGACTCTTTAACCCGGGTCTGAAAAAACCGGGCTAAAAGGCTTTTTTTTTTTATTTTCCACCCACATTTTAGCTACGGCAGTTTGCCGTAGCAAATGTGTCATCAGGGGTTGCTTGTCGTAGCGAAGCCGTAGCAAATCACTTTGCTACGGCTACTTGCCGAAGCTACCAACTTTTGCGACCCCAAGGTTCGCAACCCCCCCCCCCCCCCCCCCATTTCCCGTAGCACTGCCGAAGCTAATGGCCTTTTGCCACGCCTGGACAGCCTTTTGCTACGGTTTTTTTCCGAAGCTAAATTAATTATTTTTTGTAGTGACTTGTGACCCTCCTTGCTAGGCACAAGAGAGGTCCAAATGTCACTATGAATTATATCAAAGGGTGCAAAAGTAGAGTTCAAACACCGCTGAAACGGCAGTCTGGCATGCTTTCCTAACTGACAGGAAGAACATAAACTAGAGAGATGCTCTTTATTACATTTGACTAGACTCTTTGAACAAAGCAAATCTAAAATGGCAGCACTGGGATGGCCAAGACGTGCATGCCACAGACTGGATGACAATGCCGAGAGGGCGACTGGATACGACGGACAGGACGGTGAGGGCGACGACACAGGATAGAGCTCTCCGGTGTTGTTACATCTCAGGCGAGTAACCCCCGTAGTAAGATCCTTCACAGAGAAACCAAACGGATCAAACACAAGAGAATCGTTATTGTCAGTGGTGAAACGACGGACAAAGATAAGATTTTTGACTAGTTTTGGGTAATGAGGACATTGTTAAGGAGTAAAGGGTTGGTTGGGGTATGTAATGTGGCGTGGCCAATACCCAAAGTAGCAAGGCGGCCACCATTTCCGACGGCAATAGAATGTGCAGGACCCTTAAAAGAAAGAGAAGAGAGAGTACCTGAAGAGTTGTTCATCTGGGAGGTCGCACTGTTGGCTGCAGGAGTAAGTCAAGTATAGAATAGAATATGGTTTAGAACGACTCCCCTGTCTCAGCAAATAATTACAAGACTTCCTCCCGTTGTAGTAAGAGAAAAGTCAGGATCGAATCCACGAGGAAGCACGTCAGCAGTTCTCAGGTAGCTATCAGATTCTCACAGCAGCAGTGGAAAAACACAGAAACAAACACAGAAGCAGAAACAAATAATCCCGGCAAGGGCAACTAAAGTAAATAACAATAGACAGAAATAAAAGCAAAGCAAAGATGGAAGCAAAGCAGAAAGTAATTCGAGGACACAGAAGCTTGTCGATCTCGACAAAGCTGTCCTCTATCTCGACAAGAGCAGTAACTGAAAACAGAAAATAAAGCAAATGCAAACAACTCGACAAGCAGAAGCCAACTCGATCTCGACTAAGGTCAACTCGAGATCGACAAACACAGCTCGACAGAAAGTGAAAATCAACGAAGACAGAACAAAACCTACCTCGACACAGACTAACTTCTACTCGACCTCGACAACAGTAACTCGAGATCGACTAGACACTCGTCCATGTCGACTAGAAAAGTAAAAGACAGAAACTTTAAAACTTGCAAATTTAAAGACAGAACTTAGAAATTCGACGAAATAAGTCAATATATTAAAAGACCTCCAAGGCTAGGGTTTCAACACCACAACGATAACCATGCAAAACAACACATAAAGGCATAAAAGATCATGCTTTCCATCAAATAACTTTCGTCATTAACAAATAGGCATATAGAGGCTTTCGCATAAACCCTAATTGTTACTAACCCTTTTTCACATAATTAATCCAAGTTGCATTAAGATCACTTTCGCTTCAATAATACTAACAAGGATCGCCTTCAACTCTCGCAAAAGAATCATGCTCATAGGGAAAGAAGATGAATCACACAAAAGATCTGACCTTTATCGCATCGCCTCACATGGCCACCGTCGGGCTCACCCCAGCCCCAGAAGTGGGTGGACTACTCACGCCTCATCGTAATAACAGACATTGAATTGATGAAAGAAACTTGCGTAAAAAAACTAAATTCAAAGCCTTTACAATCCTGGCAATCAACTTTCGTAAACCGCCAAAACCTTAAAAACCTCAAACTCCTAAACTTCTCTGTGGAACTACTTGTTTCTCTCTGAAATTGAATCGTGATCTTGAATTGAATGATTAAAACTGAGCCCCTAGGGCCTTATTTATAGCCTTCATTCCCTAGCTAATCTAGGAAAGAAGATAAATATCTATATCTAAATTCTATCTAAAAAGCCTTAATGATAAATAAATGTTTAATGGAATTAAATCCATAAGGAAAAAGATAAAACTAATATGGGAAAGTCTTCATGTCTTGATAGATTCCGCCTTCCATAGATAGAACTTGATAGATCGGATAGAATCCTCGCCTTCGCGACCAAGCAACGTCAACTCTACTCGGACAAGACAAGTCGAGAAGCTTCTGGAACTGGGCTCTTGTCGACCTCGAGTAGGGCTCGTCGAGGTCGAGTAAGGTGGCTCGGCTTGACTCGTCGTCTCGGCTAGATCTGCTCGATGTGGCTCATCTTGGCTCACTGGCCTTCTTCGACCTCGAGTTGGACTAGTCAAGGTCGAGTAGACTGGCTCGGCGACTAGGGTTTCTCGAGTGGATCTCCTCGAAGGACTCGGACATGGCTTCTGGGTCTTCGTCGATCTCGAGTAAGACTCGTCGAGATCGAGTTGGGTGCTCGGGTTGGCTCTCTCCGCTGGCAGCGACTGGTCTGGTCCGCGGCGGCGATTCTCGCCTTGTCGTCCTCGGCTTCGTCGATCAGCTCTCCTCGAGGACTCCGGGTGGTCTGTCCGTGCTTCGTCGACCTAGACTAGTGCTTGTCTAGGTCGAGTAGGGTTCCGGAGTTCGGGGAGCTTGGTTTCTCGAGCAAGCTTGCTCGACTATGGCCGCTCGGTCATGGCTCGTCTAGGTCGAGTAGGGCCCACTCGATGTCGACTAGACTGGCTCTCCGATTCGTTCCGCTGCTTTGACCTTGGACTTCTGTAATGGTTTTCCGAGCTTTTCCGACCTTCTGTAGAATTGCTGTAAAATGCCTCCATTTCTGCGAATTAAACAGAAACTGGTGTAGATTCCATAATTTGGCAAATAAACATAAACTACATTGATTCTGTATTATCTTAACCCAAATGCATGCAATGTATACAGAAATCGATATAAAAGTTACTGTAAAACATGGCAGATTCTGCTCACAACAAACACCCCATACTTAAGCTTGCTTGTCCTCAAGCAATTCTTCTATTTGTTATTCAGGGGAAGAAATTAAAACTCTCAACATCTTAGATTCATTCTCATATAACCCTGCAATCAATTACCATCCTCGAAAAGGTACTAGTGTCACAGATTCATGCACGTGCAAATATGTAAAAACAATATCTACTCACAAAAGGGGGGTTATGCATAAATATTCATTCGTGACAAAGCATTGATAATCTAGAAGACTTTAATTTAAGCTCATGAATGAGTAGATTGGTAAAAGGCTAAAGGTGGGCAATTTATGGCAATGTGGTGCTTTTGATCCGGGGAAATAGATCACTCTCAAATTTTGAATTTCATACTACATTCTTTCTTCCATTTGATTCATCACCTTTCATATTACCTTTTTTTTTTTCAATAATAATGCTTTTACCTCTCTAACCCCAGCACTGCCTTCTCGCGAGTCGCAAACATGAGTGTCATGAATGGCCCCGGATACTTAGTGCTTTGGACTCCTCACAATGTGTCCCATCTCTCCAAACTATTATCTTAGAGAGCAGGGTCAATCTACCTTTATCTCCTGAGGTGATTGGATTTTCTTTCACTCATTAAATTTTCCATATATTTCAAACAATTTCCCGTCAAACTCCAATAATGATAACAATCACAACAACCATATAACATCTCCATAATGTAACATCATTCTCAACATAATCCCCGGATAAGGTAAAGAATGGAAATATTTAGATCATGTGGAGCAATATTCGAAATAAGGCATATTATGGCTTTTGTGATGCATAAGCATAGGTAAGGCTAGGAACTTCAAGTAATGAGCATTATATGGAAATATAAAGTCCTCCATCATCTTATCATGCAACATGTCAAAAGCAACTTCAAATTTTACCTCCTTTCATGGTTTTCATAAAAATATGCATTTCATTGTGACTTCCCTTTACTAGGCAATTTCATGCTATATCTCTAATGAATCCAATTTTGCATCGTCGAGTTTAATATAAGCTTCCATGACATTCTTTCAAAATTTTCAATGGGGGTTATTTTTCTAAAACTTTTGGAAAACATGCATATATGCACATAAATAAATAATGTATTCCAAAATAGCCATGTAGCAATTCCAAGAAATAATGCACATATAATGTCAAATATGATCAAATATGCATAAAGTAAGCCCTTCCCCCACCCCATACTTAAACATTAAAGGAGGTAAAATTTTGGATGGAGCACCTCCTAGTCCGAGTATGACTATAGCTTGATTCTATCCATGGACCTGAAATTTAGAAGACATATACCAACAAAACAAAAACAAAAACCAAAAACAATGTTCAAAAACCAAAAACCAAAAACAAAGTCTCAAAAATGTCCTAAAAAGTCTATGTACATGCTCTAGATTTTATAGTCGCTAGGCCGACTTTCATTAATGCTCAAGGTGGCATCTGCAGGGCCCATGTAGCTTGGGCCTCAAATAAGACTCCATTCTTGTCCATTAGCTGTAATCCTCCAGAATGGATCTTGTTCACCACGAACGGTCCCATCCGCTTCTTGTTGAACTTGTTAGGGAACCAATGATCCTTTGATTTAGAGACATAGAGCTTGTCTCCAACTTTATACTCCTTAGGCTCATCATTGGAAATCCGGCACAATCGCACATACCAAGGCAGACCTCTTCCATGTATAGATAAATTCAAAGCCTTTACAATCCTGGCAATCAACTTTCGTAAACCGCCAAAACCTTAAAAACCTCAAACTCCTAAACTTCTCTGTGGAACTACTTGTTTCTCTCTGAAATTGAATCGTGATCTCGAATTGAATGATTAAAACTGAGCCCCTAGGGCCTTATTTATAGCCTTCATTCCCTAGCTAATCTAGGAAAGAAGATAAATATCTATATCTAAATTCTATCTAAAAAGCCTTAATGATAAATAAATGTTTAATGGAATTAAATCCATAAGGAAAAAGATAAAACTAATATGGGAAAGTCTTCATGTCTTGATAGATTCCGCCTTCCATAGATAGAACTTGATAGATCGGATAGAATCCTCGCCTTCGCGACCAAGCAACGTCAACTCTACTCGGACAAGACAAGTCGAGAAGCTTCTGGAACTGGGCTCTTGTCGACCTCGAGTAGGGCTCGTCGAGGTCGAGTAAGGTGGCTCGGCTTGACTCGTCGTCTCGGCTAGATCTGCTCGATGTGGCTCATCTTGGCTCACTGGCCTTCTTCGACCTCGAGTTGGACTAGTCGAGGTCGAGTAGACTGGCTCGGCGACTAGGGTTTCTCGAGTGGATCTCCTCGAAGGACTCGGACATGGCTTCTGGGTCTTCGTCGATCTCGAGTAAGACTCGTCGAGATCGAGTTGGGTGCTCGGGTTGGCTCTCTCCGCTGGCAGCGACTGGTCTGGTCCGCGGCAGCGATTCTCGCCTTGTCGTCCTCGGCTTCGTCGATCAGCTCTCCTCGAGGACTCCGGGTGGTCTGTCCGTGCTTCGTCGACCTAGACTAGTGCTTGTCTAGGTCGAGTAGGGTTCCGGAGTTCGGGGAGCTTGGTTTCTCGAGCAAGCTTGCTCGACTATGGCCGCTCGGTCATGGCTCGTCTAGGTCGAGTAGGGCCCACTCGATGTCGACTAGACTTGCTCTCCGATTCGTTCCGCTGCTTTGACCTTGGACTTCTGTAATGGTTTTCCGAGCTTTTCCGACCTTCTGTAGAATTGCTGTAAAATGCCTCCATTTCTGCGAATTAAACAGAAACTGGTGTAGATTCCATAATTTGGCAAATAAACATAAACTACATTGATTCTGTATTATCTTAACCCAAATGCATGCAATGTATACAGAAATCGATATAAAAGTTACTGTAAAACATGGCAGATTCTGCTCACAACACGCACCAGTGTCAGGATGTGTCAGATGCAGAAGAGAAGGCATGATGCACATCAGTCGGAGCGTATCCCTGATCAGACGAAGACGGGTACGCTTGGTGACCGGCGGATCAAGGAGCTGGACCCAACAAGCCCGCTCCCTACTGGCTGTTGGGATACGGGCATGGTGGGCGATATGATGGGGGCAGGTGGCCATAGGGCATCCATGGCGAGTTGAAGCCGGGGACGGGGGACCAGGACGGACGCGGGGAGTCCCACGTATGCTGCGGTCGCCGCCTCGCTGCGCGGACTGTTCGTTGCAGCGGGTTCGCTGCGGGGCATAGGTTTCCTCCAGGTCGCTTGAAGATATATACTAGGGCGTTTTTTTCCTTGGCGGCATCAATAGTCTGACGATGGAGACGAGTCTCCTCCAGGATCAACTGAGAGCGGGTTTTCTCGAAGGTGGGGAGAGGTTCCATCTGCTGAATATGAGTAGCAGCAGTATTGTATTCAGAGGGAAGACCCGAAAGTACCTGGAGGACGAGGCGAGTAGCACTAGGTTTGTTGTCCTTAAAGAGGTTCTTAAGCTTGTTCCAGGCACCCATGGCGTTGTCGGAGGTGTCCAGGATGGCGGTCAACAGATCTTTGGAGATGGTGTTGAAGATCCATTGAAAAACAATGGTGTCGAGTTGAGCGAAGAGATCGTCGTCCTCAGTGGTGGGACGATCAATAGATGAATCGATATGGTGGAGGACCTTATGAGCCTTGACATGGGTCTTGAAGATGTGAGACCACATGGTGTAGGAGCTAGAGTCTTGATCAATGATGATTGGGATGCAGTTTTTGATTTTTGAGATCGTGAGAGCGGAGTGGCATGGCGGCTTGGTAGGAGGAGCTTCGGCCATTGTGAGAGGTGGGGGAGGGAGAGGCCGGTGGGGCTAAAGGGAGAGAGGGGTGCCGAGAGAGGGAGAGGTCGGCGACAACGGGAGGGGTGGGCCGGTGAGGCGAGGGGAGAGAGAGATCGGCGGCGAGGGGAGAGAGAGGGAGGGCCGGTGGCGACGGCTAGCGAGGTGGGGCGGGGAAGAAAAATTAGGGTTCCAAGGAAGAAGGCTATGATATCATGTAGAATGATAGAATTGATGTGAAGTCCTCCTTGAGTGTTTCAACAATTAGACAATTATATATATAGGTTACAAGAAATTAAGTATTTTAACCCACTATACAATATGTCATATATGTAATCTATCAAACACGTCTACCAAAAAAACTAATTATCGATAAATATAAATTAACCACTTTCCCATTGTGGTTTGAAAATTTCGGTCAAATCATTGTTATCACTTATCGGTGGCTAAGAAGAACACTATTAATGTGATGTATTCTTTCATCCAAGAAATAAAGAGTGGTCAAAAGTCAACATATTCAAAGAAACTCCCAACTGATCAGGTTGTATGCTTTTTTATGCATATTTTTTTTGTACTGTTGTGTACATCATTTTGGCTAGAATATGCATCATTTTCTTTAAAATAAAATAACGAATATTTTGGTAATCAAAATGACGCAGGATTTGTATTTAATTTGTATTTGTACAGATGTTACAGATGTACTCCATATCATTATCAAAACAAATGTAGTTTGATATATTGGCTTGGGTTTTTTTTAAAGATTAAAAATAACTCTATAAAATATAAAAAAATGTATGTGTATATGTACATAGCTTTTTAACGAGGATCGTGTAATAGGGGGACAATTGTGGACTATTTGATCAATAAAAAGAAATGAGGAGATTATTGAATAAAAAACACAATTAACCGTATAACCAACTAGTATTCATAACAATATCTTTAAATATGAATATATAGTAATATGTAATAGTCATTTTTTGATTAGATTGTAAAATATGAATACGTAATAATTTAGGCTTGAATAATTATTTCATTAAATATGAATATTATCATATTTGGTGAATAATAGTTGATGGTTTCACAATTTAAGCGTTTAACCAACTAGTATTCATATTTAACGTTAAATATAAATATTAGGTATAGCTACACACTTTTTTAAATTAAAACAATTGTAAGCATCTAGTTCTTTATAGATCTAATGACTAAGATTTATAGAACATATATACATACATGCACATGACTTGATATATGTAATCTCTTGAACTAATTTTATAGAAAGTTATATAAGACACAATATATTTATATTTTTTTTAGTTAATTGATAAAAATATTTTTTGAGAGAATCTAAATAAAATATATTTGAATTATATATAATTTGTTGAACTAATTTTATTTATATCTATATTATTTTTTGGTGAAAAAATATTTATATTTATATTATTATTTTATTTATTTATAGGAACTTATCTTAATTATTTATCATATTTTTTATTAATGGATTCCCCATGCACATATACACTTCAAATAACGTATGTGTAATATAACTTATTACAATTAAATATAGAAATGAAAATGAGTTTCTGAGATACAATTGGGAAACTCAAAAGTGTAAAGTCTTCCAAGTATATTTATACATGAATAAGTATATAATGAATGACCAATTAATCAGTATATTAATTAGACATCATTGACCATAGCTTCAAACTTGTTCATAGCGAAGGCCGGCAAAGCCATCATCAAGTTGATGCTGCCGCCGTCCCTGTCGTTGCCGTCGTTCAGGAACATCACCACCTCCTTCACCGGGAAGCCGATGGGCCCGGAGTAGGCTGGCACGCCCCACCCGAAGTCCGTCTCGTAGAACGACAGCCTGGCCCAGGTCGTGATCAGAAGCACCGATCTCATCCACGGCCTTGCCCGGGTCACCTCGTAATAGTCGATGGCAGACCTCATTGACCCGTCGGTCACGCCCTCTATAGCCCTCTGCACCAGCCCCGCCGCGTGCGACAGCGGCTTCCGTGCGAGCTCCGCCTCCGGGCACTCGCACGCCGTCAGCGCGATGGCGTTCCCGAAGTATCCTTCCGGCAACGGGGGGCTGAATCTTGAGCGCCCGTCCACCGGGAACACCAGCTTCGACGGCTTCGATTGGCTCGATGGCGATGATTGCATCATCGCGATTGCTCGGGCGCGCCAGACGAAGGCCGAGAGGGCCTCGAAGGTGGTGCAGCGGCTGAGGGTTTTGTCCTCCATGGCGATGTACTTTGCCCTCTCCAGCCACTTGGGGTTGAGATGGAATGTTCTGTACTCCAGTGGTCCGTCATCGACACCGTCGTCTTCGGAGAGGAATGAAGGCGGGATCTCTTCGAATTCGGGGTGTTGGAAATCAATTCTTGGAGGGGTTCGGGATTCGAGAGGGGTTCTATCGAGGGAGGGTGGCTTGGAGAGAGGCAGACCCCTTGCTAACTCGCCCCATGCCTTGACGAAGCCGGTTCCGCTTACGCCGTCAACCATGGCGTGGTTCAAGCTCAGCCCTAGAACAAATCCTCCACACTTGAACTTGGTAACCTGTAAATTCATGGAAGGTAATCAATATCATGATCGAATCTTCAGCTGCAAAGTGATTAATAATTTTTTAATCCATAGGAAAACAATAGCCTTTTACAATTTACAACCTAACCACTTAAGTGCACTTTTTGCATAATATTTATTAGTTTGATATTAAAAAAATAAAGCAACTTGTAATTAGACATTAATTCTAACTACCATTATAATATATACTATATTCGATCTAAAATAAGTGTAATTTTAATTCTTGACTCAATTTTTAAGTAAAATATTAAGTATTATTAGTTTTATACATTTTTTCTAAATCTTATTATTTATTAAATGCTTAACAACTTTTTCAACCAATAAGTGAAGAGTTTGAAAGAAAAAGTAGTTAACAAATAAAATTTTCATTAATAAATCTATTAAATTGTCTAGAAAAAAATAAAAGAGTACACTTATTTTTAATCAAATTCAAAAGTCTAAAACGACACTCATTTTGAATCGGAATAAAATGTTTATTAACACCCATTTAACTAATTAATTTAAGCCAATTTTTATGGTTAAATATTAATTCCAGTTTCTATATACATTATTTTTATATTTTTCAAAATCTATTATTTTCTTTTAAAATAAAGTGTTTTTTAAATGTTCTAAATTAAGCTAATACACTAAGGTAATTAATGATGAATCATGTATAAGACCCCGTAATGTTTTCTTCTTATGGAATTATTTCAAAGGTTTGACCAATTTATATATCAAATATATAGGATAAACATCCTTTATTATTGAAGAAAATATTGAAAGAAAATGGACAACCCCTAAATTATTTTTAAAAATATATATTGACTATCACCAGTTTACCATTGACTTGTTCATTTTTACAAAAAAAAAAAAAAAAACGGAAAACTTAATACCTACCTTGTGCTATATATATGAAATGCAAGATACATTAATTATCAACACAATTCAAGTTTACCATTGACTTGCTCATTTTTTATATTATCCTTAGTTTATGTATATATAGACCGGCCTGCCGTATTGTAATGGGTTGGCCCCACGTTCACCACGTAAGCAGAATGCTGGTGCCACGTCGTATGTATTATTTTTGCCTATTGGATTGATAGCCAAAACGAAACGAAACTCATCGAGGTTTTGTAATTAAATGCAATAATTTGAGTCAAGTAGGTGATCTCAGTTTTTAATTAAAAAAATTAATAATTATTTATCTCCTACCAACTTCAGCTATATCATCAGTAAACAGAACAAAAATGAAAGCCTAATGTACTGTTTTTGAAAGATTTACTATAGCAATTATAAGGCAATTAAGTACGTGCATGGTATTTATTTCGAGAGTTTTTTTTTATAATGAGGGTTTGGTGGTAAAATTCGGCCAAGCGACCTGACCCAATTGGTAAGAGCCACAAACTGGTAAATTGGCTTACATCGATCGATACGTTAGACTCAATGTTAAAAAGTAAAGTGAACCTTGATTTTGCACTCAAGAGAAAGGGCGGAGGTAGTGGTGAAACCCAAGACCTCCCATTAACCCTTCTCACTCGATGCTTTACAATTGAGTCACCCCATCAAGACATATATGTATAACCTTCAATTCCGGACCATGATGAAGAGATATATATTGTATATAATTTGGTAATTAAACTAGCTACACAATGAACAAAGATACCTACCTGAACCATGAGCAAGGGTATATCCAGGATGGTCTTAGGGTTATCAATGGTGAAGTCATACACCAACTTCCCAAGAATCGCAGGATTAGGGACAGCGGGATCACCCATGTCGTCCATCCTACAATCGGCCTCTGCCTCCACGAACACCGCCCCCTCCCCCGTGCACTCGACTATGAGCTTCTCCTGGCTGCTCACCCTCATCCTCCCTGCAAAAGGATAGTAGACAACAAGAATCTTAGCCAAGGAGTCCTTGAGCACCCTAGCCGCCTCAGCAGCTTCGTTGCCCTTCTCCATCGACTTGTAGCAATAGATGGTGGAGACCACCATCCCTAGGTTCTCCTCCAGGCTTGTAAGCAAGAACATACGATCATCGACATCTTCCTTGTTTATCGGCCTCCCGTTGGGGTTTAGTCGGATCTTGTTCTGGTCGAGGTTGGAGAGGAAGTATTCCCCTCTTGGTGTCTCCTTCTCCGGAGCCACCATGACAGGCTTACTCTTCTTCACTCGGAGATCGAATACATGGTTTGCAATATCATTGCAAACATTTCCCATTTTTTGTTGTATTTTATTTTAATTTTTGGATAAGCAAACTTTCAAGTTATGTACGTTGAGCAACAAAATTAATACAATATATAGAGAATGAGAGAGCAAGAAAGAGGGAGAGGATAACAACTGAGAGAGAGGTGATGGTGGTTAGCTCGTCGGGGAAATTTATTTTCATATAGAGTACTGCATTTGATGGGGTTCCATCACAACTTCAGCACAGCTAGCTACAATTGGGTTGTTGCTTTCTCTCCGTGTTTTTACCAATTAAAATAATTTAATTAATATTTCTTTGATTGAAGATTCATTTAAATGCTTTTATATAATTTTGTGGTAGGTAATCTATTATATAATTCATTGCGTGTATATAATGGCTAATTATATATAATAATTAGCTTGTTATACTTAGCAGTTGCATTACAGTGGTTATAACGACTTGTAAGCAATAACCTGGAAAGTCATCTAATTTTGAAGGCACATACAGTCACCGAGTATTGGATCCTCGTCACATATTTTTTAGAAAAACTTTAAGGCTTTTTTTATGGGTAAATCGTATAAAATCGTCCCTTAAATATGGTATATTGTCCAAAACCATCTCTTATGTGCTTAATTAATTACCAGAAACTAGCTCTTATAAGGCTTTCGTTAGCGGAAGATCATCCCTAGTAGGGTTCCGTTGGAATCTCGGTACGTTAAATATGTGAAATTACAAAGGGAAATTTACAGAAAACCACCCTTTAAATAGGTAAGTTTTCACTTAACCACCCTTTAAATGTTAAATTACATAAAACCACCCTTTAAAGGGATTTTGGTTACAATTCACCACCCATTCATCTATTTTTACTAATTTATCATTAAATAAACTATATTTTAATATTTTACACTCAAATTCGATTATCTTAATTTATGTTTGAATATATATATAATTTTTAAAATATTATGTAAATTACTCTTCTTTTTTTTATATTTTAAATATTTTAAAAATATTACAGTATTATTTATTTATATATAATTTAAATATTTTTGTTCAATAATTGTCTTTGATAAAAAAAATCTAAAATGTCTATTGTTATATTTAAATTATACGATTAATCGATAAGATATTTTTTTAAAATTTGGGGTAAAAGGCAGGTGAATTCTCCCACATATATTTTTGTTTTAAAAAAAATTATCTATTAAAAATAAGTTAATATTTTTCAACTTAAAATACGAGTTTAATGCATTTTACTTGTTATAGATACCCTTTTTCTTTGAATATAATTAACAAATTTAAAAAATTTGTTAATCAATTAATCGTATCACTTAAATATAATTATAGACTTTTTTAATATTTAACAAAATTTAATTACTGGAAAATGAATTTCACTATAAATAAATAATAATTTTAAGGTTATTTTTAACTTTATAAATAGAAATTATGATTTCTAGTCATATTATAAAGAAAATATTAATTTACATAATATTTTAAAAATTATAAACATTTTCAAACATAAATGAAGATAATAGTTCTAGGATATATTTATTATTATTTTCTTAAAATAAAAAAAAATATCCCTAAAATATAATTAAGCTGTTAAATTCAAATTTTAAATAAATTTTTAATCAAACATGAGTTTAAAATATTAAAATATATTATGTTTAATGATAAATTAGTAAAAATAGATAAATGGGTGGTGAATTGTAAAGAAAAACCCTTTAAAGGGTGGTTTTTCGTAATTTTACATTTAAAGGGTGGTTAAGTGAAAGCTTACCTGTTTAAAGGGTGGTTTTCCGTAAATTTCCCAATTACAAAATTGCACATTCCTCTTTTAATATAAAATAATGTACTAATAGAGGGAAGATAGAAAATAAAAGGAAATTAGAAAATGCAATTTATCCCTCCATTCAAGTGGTGAATCAGAACACAGAAGCTCGATAGTTCACACTTCATAGTCAAAGGATGAATGAGGGAGATTGATATCAAGAATTATAATCCGCTTCGGTTGGAATCGATTTTAAGCAGTAAGGGCAAGCTGGTAAGGGCAAGCTGATGGTGCTGATTTGCTATTTGCAAACAATCTAGAGATTTGTGCCAATATGGTTGTCAAGTAAGTTTGCTTGTGCAATATTGTCTTGCTTTGTGGTTTGAGTGGAAATTGTGTAAATTTGCCTTTATTTGTATTATGGAATTACAAATAGGAGAGGTCGAGTTCAAGTTATTTTTCCAAACAACCAGATGAGAGCCTGTTTTTGTGGTTTTGGAGAAAGGCAATTCACTGCTCGTACAAAGGACAACTATGAGAGAAGGTTTGTCACTTGTAGTCGATATGGGTCAGTTAATAGATGCAAGTATTTTGTATGGATGGATGCTGAATATGCTGAATATGGTGAAAAAAAGGAAGTAATCAATGAGTTGCTGAAAGATAAAAAAGTGTTAGTCGAGAAGAACATCGAGATAACAAAATCACGTGAGTTGCGTGATATTGAAATTGTGAAATTGGCAAACAACCTTCCAACTGCAAAATCCCTGGCATGTAATTGAAAGATGCAAAAGGATGAGCACATTGAAGCTGGCGTTACGAAGAAGATAATAGGCGAAGAGCATATATAGCCGAATGATTGTACTTTTGTGTTTCATAATAATTAGCATGCTTATGAATGTTGTAATGGTGAAATTGGCAAGATAGGGTGGATATCTTCAGTTGTAATTAAATTTTAATGGTACTCGTCTCCAATCACTGTAATGGAAAAATCAAGGCTTGTAATGGATATCTTGAACAAATTGATCAAGGGCTGTTTTTGTTTTGTGAATTGTTTGCACTATAACTTTGGCATGACCAATGCAATCAAGAGAGCAATTTAGGAGTTGTTTTCTGTGTAGTTTCACCGCAGCCCATACAATGCAATTTTGTGTAGTATTTTCCTAAACAATGGGGCTATTTTTTGTGCAGTTGACAAGCGTAAACCGATCATTGATTCTCGCCAAACAAATACTCAAACCCAAACACTAGTATAGTAGTTAATTAAACAAGGGGTCGATCCCATGGATAGAGAGCATGTTTATTGTGTTTCAAATGCTAACAATTTATACAGAGTATGCGAACACAGAAATAATAGACTAAGGGAGAATCGACAGTAATGAAATAAAGTATCAAGCAATTGTGAATAAGAATAGGGAGATATGTGGATGGTTTCACCCGCTCATCGCAACATGATTGGTTTCTCGATCACTATGCCTTTTTCCTTTGAAATCATCCCGGTTCTTGGCTTATGTAGACACCATGGGTCGCATTAAGTCACATGCACGATCACCTGGGAATCCCTTACACTCTAGCATGGGGGCGAGCAACAAAGCTATCTAAGAATACAACAAAATCGAGATCGTCCTGCTACGGTTCTAAGGAATGTGCCTGTCGATCACACCCCTGGGTTCTCAATCCAGGCATCCGCTTATCTCCGAAGTAGTTCCAATCAAGATGTTATCTCCTTACACATTACAAGTATATGGTGGCCACTATAGTAGTATCGACTTCCCTGCAGTCATAGTAGAAACCTAGCGCGAAGCTACTCTGTCGAGGTGATCAAAATCAAGAGAAAAGTAACAACATAATATGCAAAACAAATGAGATAAAATAATATTAAATGTTCAAGTGTCAAACCCATGCTAATTAAAAATATCATAACTGGGCGAGCTATAAAGAGATTGAAAGTCTCGACCGAAAAGAAAAAAATGTTCAAGTGTCAAACCCGATCGGGGGGTCGCACTTGAGAGGGCGTATTGGGGTTTCTGAGTAGAGTCCCACATTGAAAAAATAAGGTGAAAACCAAACCAAAATATAAAGGGAGGTGAAGCCCCTGTATAGTGGCTTAATCTTTTGTGCTAGAATATATATATGGTGGATCCAACCTTATAACCAAAACAAAAAAAAAACGACACGACTTCCGTTTTCTTTGACCCAATCGGGGTTTCTCAGAATTTCACAATTTACCCTACTTACTTGTATCTTTTGTTGTAAAAACCCCAAAATACAATGATGCCAACACGTTTGGCATACCCTTAATTACCGTTTTGCTATGTGCACGGTTTGTTCTCGCCAAACGCACGGTGCGAGCCCTAAACTCTGGATTCGGCATCTCATTTGCCAACACCTGAAGTTGGAGCCGATGAGGTGGTGTTGATAAGAGGAAATCGAGTATGAAATATAACAAAATAAATCAAACTAGATTCTGCCCACGCAAATAATTACAAGACCTCCTCCTTATATAGCAGCGGGAAGTCAGGATCGATCCACGAGGAAGCGTGTTAGCGGATCCTAGGTAGCGGATGAATCTCACAGAAGTCGACCACAGGTGTCCTCGATCTCGAGTACAGCAACTCGACAGAAGATCGGGCTAGTCGAACACAGCAGCAGCAACTCGGCAAGGGTGGTCGATCTCGACAAGGCCCTACTCGATATCGAGTAGCCTTCGTCTGGGTCGAGTGGGTTTGGTCGAGTTCCTGCACAAGTAAGCTACGGCGACTCTAGGTCGAAGATCAGTAGTCGAGGTCGACCAGGGTTTGGTCGAGATCGACGAGGGCAGGAACTAAAACGAAGTAAAATAAATGCAAAGGCTTTGGGATTTCAAACTAAACTGTATGTAAAAGAACTTCCAAGATTGGGGTTTGCAACAACGATAACCAAGCATGCATAAGGCAGAACCAAACAGATAATCATGTAAATCGCATCAAAGGACTAAGCTTTCGCCTTTTCCAACAATTAGACAACTCTTTCAAGAAACCCTAATTGTCTCTACCGATTTTATGTTTACAATCCAAGTTGTTAGCGTGGATCTCCATTAGATGGGCAATAAACACATAAACAAGTAGGAGATGCTCAAAACATGATAAAAGTCGGATCATTACCTCAATTATGCATGGCTATTGCCGGGCTCGCCTCAACCCTAGAAGTGGGTGGACTACTCGCGCTTCATTGCAACCTCAGACATCATCGATTGAAAGGAAATAACAACTTGCATTAACTAAATTCAAAAGACTTTACAATCCTGGCAATCCAACTCTCGTCGAATGCCAAAACCCTAAAACCTTCGAACCCCTAAACTGTCTCTGTGGAACTACTTGTCTTGCTCTGAAATTGAATGAATAAAACTGAGCCCCATGGGCCTTATTTATAGGCTTCTAATCCTTGCTACTCAAGGATAGAATATCTATATCTATATCTAAAACTTTATCTAAAACTTTAATGATAAATAAAAGACAAAGGAATTAAATCTAAAATAGGAAATATATCTAAAGTGTCTTCAATGGATAGAACTCTTTTCTTCATGGTAGATCTTGATATTTTCGGATAGAATCAGCAATCTTCATGCCCAAGCAATCCCAAGTCGAGTAGGATTCGTCGAACCGAGTAACGCGGCTCTGGAGGTCTACTCGATCTCGACAAGGGTCTGGTCGATCTCGAGTAGGGTTGACTGGTTCGGCTTCGTCGTCTCGGCTAGCTGGCGCTCGTCGATGTCGACAAGGGCTCGTCGAGGTCAAGTAGACCAGCTATGTCGATTGGGTCTTCTCGGGTGGCTCTACTCGACAGGCTCGGATCTGGACTCAGGGCTCTGGCCTTCTTCGATCTCGACTAGGGTTTGTCGAGATCGAGTAGAGGTGTGGTCTTCTGGTCGAGCAGCTTCTCCTCGGCACGGACTCGGACTGGCGTTGTGGCGCTCGTCGATCTCGACTAGAAGCTTGTCGAGATCGAGTAGGATTGTCCTCGGCGTCCTTGTCCTCGGCTTCTCGATCAGTTCTCTCCTCGACTCCGGGTGTGGCACTGGGCTTCCTCGATCTCGACCAGGTCTTGTCAAGATCGAGTTGGGTCCGGAAGTCGGGTTGGTCTGGCTCAGCTCTCTCGACCAGGCTTGCTCGGCTATGCTTCGTCGAGATCGAGTAGGGTTTACTCGAGATCGAGTAACCTTGGCTCTTAACTCGATTCAACTGATTCCGCTGCTTCTTTGACTTTGGACTTCTGTAGCGGTTTTACGAGCTTTTCCGACCTTCCTTAGAATTGCTGTAAAACGCCCCGAATTCTGCGAATTAAACAGAAACTGGTGTAGATTCCATAATTTGGCAAATAAACATAAACTACATAGATTATGTACTATCTTAACCCGAATGAATGAAATGCATGCAGAAATCGATATAAACGTTACAGTAAAACATGGCAGATTAGGCTTACAACAAACACCCCATACTTAAGCTTGCTTGTCCTCAAGCAATACTTTTTAATTGTCATTCAGGGAAAGAATTTAAACTCTCAACATCTTAGATTTATTCTCATATAACCCTGCAATCAATTATCATCCTCGAAAAGGTACTAGTGTCATAGATCCATGCATGTGCAAATATATCAAAGCAACATCTACTCACAAAAGGAGGGTTATGCACAAATAATTCATGTGTGACAAAGCATTAATAATCAAGAAGACTTTAATTTAAGCTCAAATAAGGAGTAGAATGGTAAAAGGTTAAAAGGTGGGCAATTTCTGGCAATGTGGTGCTAATGATCCGGGGAAATGGAGTATTTCCAAACTGAATTTCATACCACGTACTTTCTCCATTTGATTCATCACCTTTCATAATGCTTTTATTCATAATAATGCTTTTACCTCTCTAACCTTAGCACTGCCTTCTCGCGAGTCGCAAACATGGGTGTCATGAATGGCCCCGGATACTTAGTGCTTTGGACTCCTCACAATGTGTCCCATCTCTCCAAACTATTATTTTAGAGAGCAGGGTCAATCTACCTTTATCTCATGAGGTGATTGGATTTTCTTTCGCTCATTAAATTTTTCATATATTCAAACAATTTCCTTACCAAACTCCAATAATGATAATAATCACAACACAAACACCATATAACATCTCCATAATGTAACATCATTCTCAACATAATCCCAGGATAAGGTAAAGAATGGTAATGTATTTAGATCATGTGGAGCAATATATGAAATAAGGCATATATATGGCTTTTGTGATGCATAAGCATAGGTAAGGCTAGGAATATAAACAATGAGCATTATATGGAAATATAAAGTCCTCCATCATCTTATCATGCAACATGTCAAAAGCAACTTCAAATTTTACCTCCTTTTATGGTTTTCAAGAAAATAATGCACTTCATTGTGACTTCCCTTTACTAGGCAATTTCATGCTATATCTCTAATGAATCCAATTTTGCATCGTCGAGTTCAATATTACACTTCCATGACATTATTCAAAATTTTCAATGGGGGTCATTTTTCTCAAATGTTTGGAAATCATGCATATAAGCACATAAATCAATAATGCATTCCAAAATAGCCATGTAGCAATTCAAAGAAATAATGCTCCAATAATGTCAAATATGATCAAATATGCACAAAGTAAGCCCTTCCCCCACCCCCATACTTAAATATTACAGTGTCCTCACTGTATAAAATCAAATAAAACAAGAGTAAAGGAAGGAACTCACAGGATAATGCATCGAGGAAGGTGAAACTGGGCATGTCGAGTAGGGATTCTCGTCGATGTCGAGTACAGTCTACTCGATATCGAGTAGCTTTTCAGCGTTTGGTGGTTTTCTGAAGTCGAGGAGTGTTTGATGGCTTGTCGATGTCGAGTACGTCTACTCGATCTCGAGTAGCTTTGTCTTGGCTGCTCCTCCTTGTCGTCGTCGACTTGTCCGTCGTCGATTCTGACTGGTTTTTTAGGGCCTTCTTCCTTCCATTTTTCGCGATCCTTATATGCTTGCCGACCAAAAAGTATTAGATTTCACAAAAACAAGATTATCCACATGAAGTACTTAAAAAGACCTAAAACCAAAAAATAAAAAACCAAAAAGTCCCAAAAATTCATAAAGTTTATATACATGCTCTAGATTTTAGAGTCGCTAGGCCGACTTCTCCGTTTGCGCTCAAGGATCATTATTGTGGGGCCCGCTCATGCTTGGCCCTTCTCCTGGATCGTCTAGGTCCTGATGGTAGTATGCAAGCTCAGCTGACAGGTGGTTGCTTGCATCATCTCCCTTCTCTTTCTTCTTCTTCTTTGTAGCCCTCAGTTTCTGCAGGTTCTCTCGCCACGGTGTTTTATTTTCTCTTAAATCATTAAATATTTTATTTATGGACTGAGGGGGAGTAGAATTCATACCTGAACTTACCTGTTCGGACCCAAAACAGAAATCTTTGGGCTTGGGTCTACTCGATGTCGAGTATTGCTGGTCGAGATCGAGTACAGGGATCCCATACTTAGGCTCCTGACAAGTTTCTGGCTCAGTGGAGGTGGTCGACATCGACGAGTCTTGGTCGAGGTCGAGGAGGATGCTTGTCGAGATCGAGGAGGCTTCGTCGATCTCGAGTACAGTTTTGGCTCCTTCCTCCGCTGTTTTCCTGGTCCCGTCGATGCTGATACTTTTCACCTCCAGCCAAGAAATTTCCTCCTTTGCAGGGCAAAAAGAGAAATCCAAAACCTCATCGCCTATGGTGAAGGTGAGCGAGTGATTCTTAACACTAATCCTGGCATCTGCAGTAGCTAAGAATGGTCTACCAAGAATAATAGGGCTAGTAGGATCTTCAGCACAGTCAATAATAAGGAAATCAGCTGGAACAAAGAATTTACCAACCTGGACGGGAACATTTTCAACTATACCTGTGGGGATGACCACTGTATTGTTAGCCATGTATAATTTAGCATCCACATGTTCTATGCATCCTATCTTGACCTTCCGCCAGATTGATAAAGGCATGATGCTCACACTTGCTCCTAAATCGCATAGAGAATCATATTTATATTGTCCAAAACCCATAGTAACAGAAAACTTACCAAGGTCAGGCCTCTTTTCAGGGAAGTGGAGTACTTTGCATTCGCCTGCGATCTCTGAGATGGATCGCTTCTTGCTCAGGATTTCCTTCAGAAACTTGACATATCCAGGCATCTCTTGTAGGGCTTCTGTAAAGGGAATAGAAACATTCAGTTCTTGCAGCATATTAACAAATCTGGTAAACCTACCTGCAGTGGGATCTTTCTGTGTTTTTGAAGGGAAATGCAGTGGCTTTTTCTGCTTCGGAGCCAGATCAGTTGTCGGAGATGCTGTAGAGTCGTCGACGTCGGCTTGCTGCTCCTCGATCTCGACCACGGGCTTGTCGATCTTGACCAGGGGCTTATCGACATCGAGTTGGGTTGTCGACCTTGGGTTGCTGGTCTGCGCAGCGGAATCCGAGCTCAGCTTCTAGTCTTGGTCGAGTAGAGCCTTGTCGACATCGAGTACGGGCTCCTCGAGATCGACCAGGTGCTGCTCTGTCTCGAGTTGCTGCTCTGCGTTGCTTTGCTGTTTTCCGACCTCTGGCTCGTGTAGTTGATGCCCACTCCTGAGTTTGATAGTTGCGACATGTCCGGTTTTCCCCTTATGATTTGGTTCTGTTTTCCCAGGGAGCTTGTCGGACGGTCATGGGATCTGCACAGCGATTTGACCCATATGGGTCTCTATTCCTCTTTTCCAGATGTCTAGTTCCCCAAATTTGGTGGTGATGCTCTGGAACTGGTTGTTGATGGTGCCCTGATTTTGTCGCATTTCCTCAAGGATCAATTGCAGATCATCCTTCTTTTGATCCCTTTCTGGATGTCCTGGAGCTCTGTAGGGTGGGGGATTCCTAGGGGGACCTTGGTTCCATTATGGTTAATAGAACCTTTGATCTCCCATATAGCGATTGGGACCCCCAGCGTAGGCTGCCTCCTCATGTGTCTCCGCCATTCTGACTTGCTCTGCGTGTGGGCACTCAGTAGTGGTGTGCCTCTGTGATCCGCATTCGATGCAAGGCTCATTGACAGACAGATATTTGACTTTCTTGAGGAGCTTGCGATTTTGGTCTCTATAGAACTGCTCCCTGACATCTGGGTCGATCTCCTTTGCTGGCCTGGCATAGGAGCTCTCCTCATAGTTTGTAGGAGCTCCATATTTGTTGTCGTAGTTAATGAGCTTTTCTAGCACACCCCATGCGTCACTTGGTGGCATCGTCAGATACTCATAGCGAGTATAGTGGTTAATTCTGTCCTTAGTGACTTGATCAAGAGAGTTGAAGAAGATCTCCTGAATGACGTAGGGTGGCTGTCCATGAGTAGGGCAAGATCGCAGCAGCTCTTTGTAGCGTTCTCATGCCTTTGCCAGCGGTTCCCCTTGCTTCTGTTTGAAGGCGGTGATTTTCTGGCGGAGAAATGCTGTTTTGGCGGGCGGGAAGTATTTGTTCAGAAACTCTTGCTCTACTTGGGCCCATGTGGTGAGAGATCTCGGCTTCAGCCCTTCAAGCCACTTCAGTGCAGGTCCAGCCAGCGACCAGCGGAAAGCTTTCATCTTGACATATTCCAGAGTTGTACCTTCAGCAAGAGTACGACACATGTCATGAAAATTGGTAATATGTTCAAGAGGACACTCATTAAATTTGCCATAAAAAGCATTATTTTTAAGCTCTATAAGAAATTGAGTGCGAATTTCAAAAGAGTTTTCAGGGATTAGAATCGCCGATTCAGGCACGACGAGAGTTGGATGCATATAATCCTCTGTAGTAGTTGTATATTGGGCAAGCTCAGCTTCCGCTTGTTCCCTTGCTGCTTTCTCAGCGGCGATAGCAGCATCCTTTGCGGCTAGCTCTGTGGTAAGCCTTGTGATCAGCTGTTCCTGTGTTTCAGCAGCCGCCTTGGCTCTTTGTAGTTTAGCCCTGATGTGAAAAAGTCGTTCTGGTTCGTCTAAGCCGTCAAACTCAGGTAGTTGACCAGAACGGCGCATACACCTGAAAAGTAACTCAAAGAGAACGTGAGAACTGACTACCTAAGGCGCGAATGATAGCTTCCCCGGCAACGGCGCCAACTTGTTGATAAGAGGAAATCGAGTATGAAATATAACAAAATAAATCAAACTAGATTCTGCCCACGCAAATAATTACAAGACCTCCTCCTGATGTAGCAGCGGGAAGTCAGGATCGATCTACGAGGAAGTGTGTCAGCGGATCCTAGGTAGCGGATGAATCTCACAGAAGTTGACCACAGGTGTCCTCGATCTCGAGTACAGCAACTCGACAGAAGATCGGGCTAGTCGAACACAGCAGCAGCAACTCGGCAAGGGTGGTCGATCTCGACAAGGCCCTACTCGATATCGAGTAGCCTTCGTCTGGGTCGAGTGGGTCTGGTCGAGTTCCTGCACAAGTAAGCTACGGCGACTCTAGGTCGAAGATCAGTAGTCGAGGTCGACCAGGGTTTGGTCGAGATCGACGAGGGCAGGAACTAAAACGAAGTAAAATAAATGCAAAGGCTTTGGGATTTCGAACTAAACTGTATGTAAAAGAACTTCCAAGATTGGGGTTTGCAACAACGATAACCAAGCATGCATAAGGCTGAACCAAGCAGATAATCATGTAAATCGCATCAAAGGACTAAGCTTTCGCCTTTTCCAACAATTAGACAACTCTTTCAAGAAACCCTAATTGTCTCTACCGATTTTATGTTTACAATCCAAGTTGTTAGCGTGGATCTCCATTAGATGGGCAATAAACACATAAACAAGTAGGAGATGCTCAAAACATGATAAAAGTCGGATCTTTACCTCAAATATGCATGGTTATTGCCGGGCTCGCCCCAACCCTAGAAGTGGGTGGACTACTCGCGCTTCATTGCAACCTTAGACATCATCGATTGAAAGGAAATAACAACTTGCATTAACTAAATTCAAAAGACTTTACAATCCTGGCAATCCAACTCTCGTCGAATACCAAAACCCTAAAACCTTCGAACCCCTAAACTGTCTCTGTGGAACTACTTGTCTTGCTCTGAAATTGAATGAATAAAACTGAGCCCCATGGGCCTTATTTATAGGCTTCTAATCCTTGCTATTCAAGGATAGAATATCTATATCTATATCTAAAACTTTATCTAAAACTTTAATGATAAATAAAAGACAAAGGAATTAAATCTAAAATAGGAAATATATCTAAAGTGTCTTCAATGGATAGAACTCTTTTCTTCATGGTAGATCTTGATATTTTCGGATAGAATCAGCAATCCCAAGTCGAGTAGGATTCGTCGAACCGAGTAACGCGGCTCTGGAGGTCTACTCGATCTCGACAAGGGTCTGGTCGATCTCGAGTAGGGTTGACTGGTTCGGCTTCGTCGTCTCGGCTAGCTGGCGCTCGACAGACTCGGACCTGGTTCACGGTGCTCGTCGATGTCGACAAGGGCTCGTCGAGGTCGAGTAGACCAGCTATGTCGACTGGGTCTTCTCGGGTGGCTCTACTCGACAGGCTCGGATCTGGACTCAGGGCTCTGGCCTTCGTCGATCTCGACTAGGGTTTGTCGAGATCGAGTAGAGGTGTGGTCTTCTGGTCGAGCACCTTCTCCTCGGCACGGACTCGGACTGGCGTTGTGGCGCTCGTCGATCTCGACTAGAAGCTTGTCGAGATCGAGTAGGATTGTCCTCGGCGTCCTTGTCCTCGGCTTCTCGATAAGTTCTCTCCTCGACTCCGGGTGTGGCGCTGGGCTTCCTCGATCTCGACCAGGTCTTGTCGAGATCGAGTTGGGTCCGGAAGTCGGGTTGGTCTGGCTCATCTCTCTCGACCAGGCTTGCTCGGCTATGCTTCGTCGAGATCGAGTAGGGTTTACTCGAGATCGAGTAACCTTGGCTCTTAACTCGATTCGACTGATTCCGCTGCTTCTTTGACTTTGGACTTCTGTAGCGGTTTTCCGAGCTTTTCCGACCTTCCTTAGAATTGCTGTAAAACGCCCCGAATTCTGCGAATTAAACAGAAACTGGTGTAGATTCCATAATTTGGCAAATAAACATAAACTACATAGATTCTGTACTATCTTAACCCGAATGAATGAAATGCATGCAGAAATCGATATAAACGTTACAGTAAAAAATGGCAGATTAGGCTTACAACAGGTGGTTACCGACACTAGAAGCTGGAGCTGGCAATAAAATATTCAGTTTTTGGCAGTCAAAATCTCCTATAAATAGGTGATAGTACGTAGCAACGTTGAAATCACACTTCTTCATCCATTTATAGCTACCATACCTCAAAAGCTCCTCTAATACAAATTATCTTACTATTACGATACATAGACGGTGATTGTATTACGTCGTCATCTGAAGCCGGATATCAAGCTGAGCTACCATTCGACATTTACAATTATAGTGATCCAGAAGATCGCAGGTGACGAATCTCGATTATAAGTTGATCATATAGTGTTATAGTTTTCAATATCTAATGTAGCTTTCTTGTTGGAATGATTCTAGGATAATGTGTACCTTAGCAGAATTATAATCATATATATATAAATGTACATGTAATCGTAGTGGAATATGAACCTTAGCAGAAGTATAATCATATAGTGCATGTTATAGTTTTCATATAGCGTTATAGTTTTCATATCTAATATAGTTTTCAATATATAATCGTAATAGAATGTGTGCCATAACAGAATTATAATTATATATATATAATTAATTGACAATATAAAATGTACTATTCAATATTTTGGGAACCATTTGCTTAGGATGAAAGTGATATTATGCAGGAACAAAACCATCCTTTTGGATTTGGGTACGGATTACACGTCAATATTTGAACTTGATGGGTTTGGGGCTAATGAAGTGAACATGAAGGTATGTGCTC
Organism: Persicaria tinctoria; assembly: GCA_037127255.1. Classification (NCBI taxonomy): domain Eukaryota; kingdom Viridiplantae; phylum Streptophyta; class Magnoliopsida; order Caryophyllales; family Polygonaceae; genus Persicaria; species Persicaria tinctoria. Next base: position 19,423,998 of record JBANSL010000004.1, on the reverse strand, counting down.
GATATATAAGAAAGATAATGAACATGGTTTTTGTTATATATCAATCGGTCGTGGAAGAACAAAATGACTTGATTTGGTACTTTTTGTTTAGTGTGCGATAAATACGGAGGGCCTCGGGAGATTCGTGATGTAGACTCGGATTTTCCTCCTGCATCGGGTAGGCGAGGAAAATCGACGAAGCTCGGATGTGAGTTTGAGATGGAGGGCCGTAAAAATGATGTTGATAACTGGGCCAACAACGTTGTATGTGGTGTCCATAACCACAAACTGTCAGATAAGATGCTTGGACATCCCTATGCTGGTCAATTAACACCCGCTCAACATCAGAAGGTCTGTCGTGATAACGTGATTGGGATTAGACCTCAAGATGTCCTACGCGGTTTAAAGTATGATGATTCAGATTGCATGGCTAACATTCGTCAAGTGTACAATGCTCAAGCGAAGCTAAAGAGAAGCGATGCAGAGGGACGAAGGGACCTGCCACGAGCATTGCACCAACATCACCAGAATGGATATCAAACCAAGATATAAAGGGAGGTGAGCCCCTATACAGTTTCTTTATCTTTTGTGCTAGAATGGCGGATCCCAATCTTATAACAAAAAAAAAAGCGACGCGACGCGACTTCTATTTTCTTATGATTCGATCGGGGTTTATCTGAACTTCACAATTTACCGTAATTACTTGTATTTTTTGTTGTAAAACCCCCAAAATACAATGATGCCAACACCCTTTGGGGAGTTTGGACAATGAGAAACAAAATACTTTTTGATAACAACGACATCGGGAATGTGGATGATTGGTTAAGGTATATTAAACAACACAGAATAACATGGAGGAAAGCACAAACAGAGGAACAAGAAAACGACATGGACAACACAAGACCAAGCTCTTGTCAAAACAGAGCAAAAAATCAGAAAATAGTTAAATGGAAAAAACCTCTTAGTGGTGTTACGTTGTGAAACTCCACTTCGACGGTGCGAAGGTCAATTCGGGCCATACCGCAGCCGGGTTTGTCATTTGGGATTGTCGGGGAGAGGTCCTTTTGTGTGGGGCCCGTGACCACGGGAAGGTATTTGTCGATCGTGGTAAATGTTTTTGTCGTCTGGCAGGCCTCTAGGAAGCTGCGAAGCGGGGCTTCTCACGCCTTGAGGTGGAAGGCGACTCCTTGAAGATGGTTAACACATTGAAGGGGATTTGGCGATTTCCTTGGGAGATCGAGCTAGCGATCTCTGATGCTCTTGGTCTTTGTCGGGCTTTCGATTACGTCTTCTTCTCTTACACCTTTGAGGCATGGGCCGAAAGAGGGAGAAAGAGACGGTACGCAAAAGAATTAGAATATTTGAGATGGCTATACACGGTTGATGAGGAGGCATGGCTTAAAGGAGTATGCGCATTGAGGAAGCTACGAAAACCGTCAGAATCACCGCTAGATGCTCCAATCTCGCTAGAAGGAGGATCCAAACCTGAGGTCGACGTCGACCAACACCTAGTTGATGTCAACCCATCTTCAGTCAATATCGACCTATCTACACTCGATACCCAGCAATTTGACGAAATAAATTTATAGTCAAGACCCCGCTATTGGATAGTGGAGTCAGGTTCGTCGTCAGGAGAGAAGTCAGCGGTTCTAGGTTTAGTTGGTTTCGAGGTTCAGGGATAATGGGAAGTGGTGTAAGGTTGTTGTCGACATCGACTAAGAGTTGGTTGATGTCGAGGGATGAAGAGGGAATGGTGGTCGAGGTTGGGTAGAATCTGTGCTGAAATTTAAAATAACAATGTAAAATAATAAAGGTGCAAACTTTCAAGGTTAGTGATCACCGCAACAATAAACATATGTTTAGATTATAAATCACATAAAGATGCATGCTTTATATCAAATAACTTTCGTCATTAACAAATAGGAATATAGAGGCTTTCGCATAAACCCCAAGTGTTACTACCATTTCTTAATTAGGATTAGTCGACTTTCACAAATAAACCCTAATTACTATCCAAATTCATAATACGATCGCTTTCGCTTCAATATCACAAATAGGGAATTGTCCTTGACTGTCGCAAAGGATTAAGCGCATAGGTAGATGATAATAAAGACATACGAATTCATGAATTCATAAATCAAACACACATATCTATGTTGTGATTACCCTAACCCTAAAAGAGGGAAATTAGAAACAAAACATAATGAAAGAAACTAACTTTAACATTCAAAATAAAACTTAAACTTACAAAACCTTCCAAACGTTCCTCCTCCTTCTCTCTCTCTCTCTCTCTCTCTCTCTCTCTCTCTCTCTCTCTCTCTCTCTCTCTCTCTCCTCTCTCCTTGCGCCCGAAGACGACATGGCTCGAATGAATGAAAATCAGCCCCTCTAGGGCCTTATTTATAGTGTTCAATCCCCGCTATTCTAGGAAAGAACAATCTTATCTATATCTAAATCTATCTATCTTTTTCCTAAGATATAACTTTGATAAATAAAGGAAATAAAACAATTAAAATTCTCTAAAGTAAATATGGGAATTACTAAAGTGGATAAATCTTCCTTCAACTTGATAGAATATTAATATCCTTTGCTTCATGTGGAAGAAACCCCACTCGGAATCTGGACTCGAAATTGACTCGGATTTGCTCTAATGGTCCGCTCGATATCGACCAAGTTAGGTCGATATCGACCTGTCTTCTCAGTTTCACTCGATCTCGGCCTCCGGAGTAGATTTCGACCATGCTTGTACTCGATATCGACCACCTTAGGTCGATATCGACCTCTTCTGTGCAGCTTGAGTTGCTCCGGTCAATTTCTGGCATTTCTGGTCGATTTGCTCCACATCGTTATCGACCTCTATGACAGTTCTCAACATTCGGTTGCTTTTTGAAACGCACTTTCCTGAGTCCTCATTCGTCCGATTGATGCATATGAATATGCGTTGGAAAGCTCTTTTCGAGGGCTACAACCCTCATGAAGACATCAGAACTTGATTCAAAATGATAAATGGTGAAAAGTGGCGTTCTCTCTAGCTGCACCATCATGTGCTCTTCCTTAGCTTCTCCAGTATCTTCATGGCATTCCTTTAAGCTCCAAAGTGCGTCCGATTTCTGTGAAATTAAACAGAAACTTGTGTAGACCTCCATATTTTGCTTCTTTGTTTTCCATGACACTAGGTTATTGCCCAAGAACACACAATAGCCAATCAATGACTTAGTACTAAATTGACAAGTGCCCCAATCTGCATCACAATAAACTGCAATGGATGTTGGAGAAGATGCAGGATAGAAAAGGCCTACATCCAGAGTGCCTTTCAAATACCTTACTACATGCAGGGCAACTTCATAGTGATGATATCTTGGTTCTGATATGAGATGGTTGAGATGTTGAACAACATAAGTAATGTCATGTCTTGTAAGATTGAGGAATAATAATCTCCCTATTAACCTTCTGTAAACTTCAGGATCAGGAAAGATCTCCCCTACATCAATAGATAGCTTCAAGCCTCTAGGGAGAGGAAAAACAGCAGGTTTGCAATCAAGCATATTGCAATCAGATAATACATCAACCACATACTTCCTTTGATGAAGGTTAGTGCCTGAATTATTTCTGGAGATTTCCAAGCCTAGGAAATATCTTGCATAACCCAAATCTTTGATGGTGAATGCATGATGCAAAGCCATTTTAGTTTGCTGTATACAGTCCTCATAATCACCAGTCAAAAGAAGGTCATCAACATATACAAGTGCTGTCACAATTCCAGCTTCTACTTTCTTCACAAATAGAGAGTAATCCCCAAGGCATTGCTCATACCCTGGACTTATGAGAAATCTACAAAGCTCAGCATTCCACTGTCTGGAAGCTTGTTTGATCCCAAAAATAGATTTTCTGAGCCTGCAAACTTGATTAGGCTTTTGATAAAACATACCCTTCAGGTGGCTGCATAAACACTTCTTCTTATAAATGCCCATGTAGAAAGGCATTATTCACATCTAGTTGATGCAATGGCCAATTCTTGATTGTTGCCAGTGCCAACAACAATCTAATTGGGCTAAATTTTGAAACTGGAGAGAAAGTATGTTTATAATCCTTCCCTTTTATCTAATTATACCCCTTTGCAACCAGTCTGGCGTTGAATCTTTCTATAGTCCCATCAGGTCTGTATTTGATTTTATATACCCACTTACTGCCTATTGCTTTCTTTCCTGGAGGCAAATCCACCATCTCCCATGTTCTATTTGCTTCAAGTGCTTCAATTTCAGTTTTCATTGCTTGCACCCAATGACCTTCTGTTAGAGCATGCTTGTAATGCACAGGCTCATGTGAGCTTTCTATAAGAGCAAAGGATGGAATAAATGCATGGTCTTTGTCATGAGATTTGTCAAGGCATATGACAAGAAAGCTTTGAGATTGAGAAGAATTGCTTCTTCTGTTTTGACAAAGTCATGCAGATGTTTTGGTGGATTTATGACTCTGGATGATCTTCTTAAAGGTGGAAATTCAATTTGATCATCTAAGAAACTGGTATTGGTTTGTGTTTATATGGAAGTATGGGTGTGTGTTTGGGAAGAGGGTAAAGAAGGACTATGAGAAGAGGATGAGGAAGATGTATTGGGTACAACTTCATCAGTGAAGTTGGGTATGGGACTAGGAGTATGTGTATTAACAGGGTTATGGTATTGTGTTTGGGGTTCAGTATCTGTGGCAGGATTTACAAGGGGTAATGAATGATGCTCCTGGCTTGAAGCCATTTGCATTGGCTCCTTCAGTTCCTTAGAAGGAAACCTTTTTCTTGAAAAATCACATCCCTGCTAATAAATGTGATTTTGGAATCCATGTCCCATACCTTATAGGCCTTTTGACCATGAGGATAGATAAGGAAGATGCATCTCCTTGCTTTAACAGACATCTTGTCTCTCCCTGGCTGATTTACAGAAGCATAACATAAACAACCGGGTACTTTTAACTCCTCATAGGAAGCAGACTTCCCAAATAGCACCTCATAAGGTGATTTCCATTTCAGAATCTCAGTGGGCAACTTGTTAATCACATAGGTTGCAGATAAAATACATTCTCCCCAAATTTTAATTGGCAAACCTGCATGTAATCTCATGCTTCTAGCATTTTCCACAAGATGTCTATGCTTTCTCTCTACCCTCCCATTTTGTTGGGGGGTATAAGGCACTGTCTTCTCATGAACAATTCCTTTTCCAGCAAACAGCTCTTGACACTGTCTTGATGTGAATTCTGTACCATTATCAATTCTTATGAATTTTACACAACATTCAAACTGATTACTCACATATGCTAGAAAGTCTGTCATAGTTTTGCATACCTGCATTTTATTTTTGAGCAAGAAAGTCCAGGTAATTCTTGAACACTCATCTAAGATAGTTAGGAAGTATTGAAAACCATTATAAGTGATACTCTTATATGGCCCCTATAGATCCATATGGATCAAATCAAAAGGCTTATCTGCCTTGCTCAAATTTCTTTCAAAAGGAAGCCTGTGATGCTTGGATAAGGCACAAGTGTCACAATGAAAATCATTCAAGTCTGCCTGATTCATAAACTGCAAATGTATCATCTTTGAAACTGAGCTATGTCCAAGTCTAGCATGTCTTACATCTAAATCACAGCTAGCTTTATTACAAGATATTGAAGGCAAAACATGACACTGCTTCTTGATTCCCCAGCTCCTTGCTTGATCAACTTATAGCACCTTGTAAAGTCCATGTTTCCTCTCCCCAGACAGCATCACTTCCTTAGTTACAAGGTCCTGAACATAACAAGATGTACGAATAAACACATCAATCAGTTCATTGTCATCTAATCATCTTCCAACTAACAATAAGCTATGCTTGAAGTCTGGCACCAACAGTACATCATTCAACCAAATAGTGCCAGTGGTTTGCAATCTTCCAGATTCAGTGACAGTTTTCACAGTTCCATCAGGCAAGCCTATAAGGGCAGGTTTACAAAGTCTGAATTTGGTTTAAGAGAAAAGATCAATGGGCATCATATGATCACTAGCTCTTGTATCTACAATCCACTCATCTCTAGCTTGTAAGGACAAGTTAACAGAACTAGCATGAATAGATAGATTACATACAAAATTGGCAAAAGCATTATCTGATTGACTTTTGCCCTTCATCCTTTTTAAAACTTCTTGATATACAACATTTACCATAGCATTATCAACTTGCCCTTCTGTGTTTCTTGAACTCTCTTCAAGAGGACTATTCATCATAGTCCCATTCATGGATCCTGCTGCATTAGCTGAACTCTTGCTAGTAGAGTTGTTCCTTCGATTCTCTTTCAACTCTTTGAACCAATCAGGCACCCCATGTAATTTAAAACATTGCTCAGAAGTATGCCATTTCTATCCACAGTGGCTACACTTGGATTCCTGCTTGATCCTCTTCAATTCCTTCCAATCTTTTTTCTGATTCTGTGCACCATAAGATGCATTGCTCTGTGAATAAGCTCCACCCCCTTGGCCACAGTAAGATTGATTTCCTTGCCCAGAGAAATGCCCAGAGAAGTGATTTTTGTTAGCTACAAAGGCACTTGCATCAGTCATACCATTAGAAGCTCCTCATGATGCCTCAGATCCCATATCAACTTGCTGTAATATGTAATACCCTTTACCAAATGTAGGCAAAGGATCCATTGCTAGGATTGAGTTTCTGGCTCCATCATAGCTGTCATTCGGGCTAGCCAATAACTGCATCAATCCGTTTCTATCCTCCATCTCACTCAACTGCTTAGACATGTTGCATCCACAAATCTTCATAGCTCCACGTGAACACCCTGGCCGCCTCTCTAGCACTTGAAGCTCATCCCAATGCTTCTTGAGAGTATTAAATAAATCTGCAAGACTCATATTGCCCTGACTCACATTGTTCAACTTCTTCTTCATGTGAAAGATCAAAGGAGCATTAATCTGAATGTACATCTCCATTATTTCATCCCAGAGCTACTTAGTGGATTCAACATACATCAAGACTTCAGCAATATTTTTGTTTACAGAGTTCAATATCCAATACCTCACCATATAATCTGCTCTTATCCACCTTTGAAGATTTATCCCTTCTTCAACAGGTTTCACACAGTTCCCATTAATAAAGCCAAGTTTGCATTTAGCCCATAAGGCCATCATTATACCTCTACTCCAGGTCATGAAATTGGTTCCATCAAAAGTGACAGCCATGTGAATAATGTGATCAAGAGATCAATATATACTACACAATGCAGTGAATAAGGCAAAATAAGAGGAAGAAAGTTATAAAATCAGTAGTCACTGTTTCATTGATCAGAAATAGCAAAGGTTCAGAGGAGGCCAGGAGACGTTGCAGCTCTTCACCATTTCCCAAAACCCTACTAAAATCATAGAAAGAGGCCAACATATATAGCATGGAATCCTCACCTATGATTGGATGATCACAAACAAACAAAAGTGCTAGCTGCTTTATTACAACCAAATTGAAATGCAGCTCAAATAAACTGAAATGAAATGAAATACAGAAATACAGGACGAGCTCAACTAAGTGAGATAGTAGTGAGCTAATATATCAATAGCTATATGCACATATAATGCACATATCATCTTCATAGTTATAACGTCTTGTAAGCAATAACCTGGAAAGTCAGCTAATTTTGAAGGCACATACAGTAACCGAGTATTAAATCCTCGTCACATATTTTTTTGAAAAATTTTAAGGGGTTTTTTGTATGGTTAAATTGTATAAATCATCCTTTAAATACGGAATATTGTCCAAAACCATCCCTTATGTGCTTAATTAAATACCAGAAACTAGCTCTTATAAGGCTTTAATTTCGTTAGCGGAAGATCATCCCTAGTAGGGTTCCGTTGGAATCTCAGTACGTTAAATATGTGAAATTACAAAATTGCACATTCCTCCTTTAATATAAAATAATATACTAATAGAGGAAAGATAAAAAAATAAAAGGAAATTAGGAAATTAGGAAATGCAATTTATTCCTCCATTCAAGTGGTGAATCAGAACACGGAAGCTTGATAGTTCACACTTCATAGTCAAAGGATGAATGAGGGTGATTGAAATCAAGAATTATAATCCGCTTCGGTTGGAATCGATTTCAAGCAGTAAGGGCAAGCTGGTAAAGGCAAGCTGATGGTGCTGATTTACTATTTGCAAATTAGAAATTTGTGCCAATGGTTGTCAAGTAAGTTTGCTTGTGCAATATTGTCTTGCTTTGTGGTTTGAGTGGAAATTGTGTAGATTTGCCTTTATTTGTATTATGGAATTACAAATAGGAGATGTCGAGTTCAAGTTATTCTTCCAAACAACCAAATGAGAACCTGTTTTTGTGGTTTTAGAGCAAGGCAATTCACTGCTCGTACAAAGGACAACTATGAGAGAAGGTTTGTCACTTGTAGTCGATATGGGTCAGTTAAAAGATGCAAGGATTTTTTATGGATGGATGCTGAATATGGTGAAAAAAAAGGAAGTAATCAATGAGTTGCTGAAAGATAAAAAAAAGTGTTAGTCGAGAAGAACATCGAGTTAACAAAATCACATGAGTTGCGTGATATTGAAATTGCGAAATTGACAAACAACCTTCCAACTGCAAAATCCCTGGCAGGTAATTGAAAGATACAAAATAATGAGCACATTGAAGCTGGTGTTACGAAGAAGATAATAGGCGAAGAGCATATATAGCCGAATGATGGTACTTTTGTGTTTCATGATAATTTGCATGCTTATGAATGTTGTAATGGTGAAATTGGCAAGATAGGGTGGATATCTTTAGTTGTAATTATAATGGTACTCGTCTCCAATCACTGTAATGGAAAAATTAAGACTTGTAAATATCTTCAACAAATTGATCAAGGGCTGTTTTTGTTTTGTGAATTGTTTGCACTATAACTTTGGCATGACCAATGCAATCAAGAGAGCAATTTAGGAGTTGTTTTCTGTGTAGTTTCACCACAGTCTATACAATGAAATTTTGTGTAGTATTTGCCTAAACAATGGGGCTATTTTTTGTGCAGTTGACGAGCGTAAACCGATCATTGATTCTCGCTAAACAAATACTTAAACCCAAACGCTAGTATAGCAGTTAATTAAACAAGGGGTCGATCCCAAAGAGAGCATGTTTATTGTGTTTCAAATGCTAACAATTTATACAGAGTATGCGAACACAGAAATTATAGACTAAGGGAGGATCGACAGTAATAAAATAAAGTAACAAGCAATTGTGAATAAGAATAGGGAGATATGTGGATGGTTTCACCCACTCATCGCAACATGATTGGTTTCTCGATCACTGGGCCTTTTTCCTTTGAAATCATCCTGGGTCTTGGCTTATGTAGACACCATGGGTCGCCTTAAGTCACATGCACGATCACCTGGGAATCCCTTACACTCTAGCATGGGGGCGAGCAACAAAGCTATCCAAGAATACAACGACATCGAGATCATCCTGCTACGGTTCTAAGGAATGTGCATGTCAATCACACCCCTGGGTTCTCAATCCAGGCATCCGCTTCTCTCCGAAGTAGTTCCAATCAAGATGTTATCTCCTTACACATCACAAGTATATGGTGGCCACTATAGTAGTATCAACTTCCCTGCAGTCATAGTAGAAACCTAGTGCGAAGCTACTCTGTCGAGGTGATCAAAATCAAGAGAAAAGTAACAACATAATATGCAGAACAAATGAGATAAAATAATATTAAATAAAATAAACCTGAAAATCAGCCCTCACGATACACCAAACCATGTCTTGAATCACGAGAGCAAAAGTAACTCGTCAGACATGGCTTAAGATGAATGCAAACTAAAAAAATTAACCGTTTCGAAGGGGTTATTCAAACCCTGGGCTAGAAAGGTATTTATAGTGCTAAGGAGGGCTCAAAAAACTGAGAAAAACCCTAGATCTGATGTGTGCTTGGGGGCTAAGCAAAGATCTCTAACGAATAGGAAAGAATCATAGTCGGATAGGGATTAAAACATCCGAGTTTATCTGTAGCGACGAGCGCCTAAGATCTCACAGCGCGCAACCACCTAAATTTTGCCGCGGGGGAAGTGGCTTGACCTAGCCTAGTCTTCGTGTCCAAGCAGAGTGTCCTTGGCTTTGAGTGTCGCGCCCGCAGTTGGTCCTACCGCTCCTACAACTTCTGCAGATGGCCTTCTTCTTGTTCTATTTCCTTCTTGTATTCTATTCTTCTCCCATATACTTCCTTCTCTTTTCTTCCATGATCTTGACTTCTTTGGCTTTCCTTGCTTTGGCTTTCCTTTGACTCTTGACCACGTCGGATCCTTGAATCTGCATAAGACACTAAAGCATAGGTTTCGACTTCTTCCACAAAGAGAATAGGGATGCAATTTCAAATTAGCTAGAATGGAGACTATATTACAATGAAAATGCACTTAAAACTAGCCTATACTATTATGCATGTCAAACTATGCATTATCCAACTCCCTATACACTTAACCTTTTCTAGTTCTCGAGCAAAACAAATCATTTATGAATTATTTATCCCACAAATATAATCCTTCATGTACTAGCCTCATCAAAAGCAACTTGTATAGAGGGAGGTGAAGCAACAAATATAATCCTTCATGTACTAGCCTCCATGTACTCTTTTTTTTTGTCAGAGCGGGTTCAATTCGGATCTGTTTTCCTGGTTTTGGGTAAGGCTAAAAGAGATTGAGAATGCCGAAACCCATGCTAATTAAAAATATCATAACCGGGAGAGCTATAAAGAGATTGAAAGTCTCGACCGAACAGAAAAAAATGTTCAAGTGTCAAACCCGATCCAGGGGGGTCGCACTTGAGATGGTGTATTGGGGTTTCTGGGTAGAGTCCCACATTAAAAAAATAAGGTGAAAACCAAACCAAAATATAAAGGGAGGTGAAGCCCCTATATAGTGGCTTAATCTTTTGTGCTAGAATATATATATGGTGGATCCACCCTTATAACAAAACAAAAACGACACGACTTCCGTTTTCTTATGACCCAATCGGGGTTTCTCAGAATTTCACAATTTACCCTAATTAATTGTATCTTTTGTTGTAAAAACCCCAAAATACAATGATGCCAACACGTTTGGCACACCCTTAATTACAGTTTTGCTATGTGCATGGTTTGTTCTCGCCAAACACACGGTGCGAGCCCTAATCTCTGGATTCGGCATCTCATTTGCCAACACCGGAAGTTGGAGCCGATGAGGTGGTTGCCGACATCAGAAGCTAGAGACAGCAATAAAATATTATGTTTTCGGCAGTCAAAATCTCCTATAAGCTACCATACCTCAAAAGCTCATCTAATACACATTATATTACTATTACGATACATAGACGGTGATTGTATTATGTCGTCATTTGAAGCCAGAGATCAAGCTGAGCTGCCATTCGACATTTACAATTATAGTGATCCGAAAGATCGCTGGTGACGAATCTCGATTATAAGTTGATCATATAGCGTTATAGTTTTCAATATCTAATTAATGTAGCTTTCTTGTTGGAATGATTCTAGCATAATGTGTACCTTAGCGGAATTATAATCATATATATAAATATACATGTAATCATAGTAGAATATGAACCTTAGCAGAATCATAATCATATAGTGCATGTTATAGTTTTCATATAGCGTTATAGTTTTCATATCTAATATAGACTTCAATATATAATCGTAATAGAATGTGTCCAATAGCGGAATTATAAAATGTAGTATTCAATATTTTGGGAACCATTTGTTTAGGATGAAAGTTATATTATGCATGAACAAAACCAGCCTTTTGGTTTTGGGTACAGATTACACGTCAATATTTGAACTTGATGGGTTTGGGGCTGATGAAGTGAACATGAAGCAGTAGGGGTGTGCATGATTCGGTCCAAACCGAATTTTTGGGCCGAACCAACACAAACCAAACCTAACCGAACCGAACCGAAGTTTTTCGGTTCGAGAATTTTCATTTTTCGGTTTCGGTTCGGTTTGTGTTCGGTTTCGGTTCGGTTTGTGTTAAACCGAATTTTTTTATACACGACATAAATATATTATATATATACATATGTTTTTGAATATTTTATATATACACACATACTTACTGTATTTGCATAATGTGGCTACATAATGTGTATACATACATTATATTTAAATACACATATATACACTAGATTTGCATGTGTATGTATAATATATTGTATATGTATATATGTTGTATTTGTTAAAATTTTAAATTTTGTATACTTTAAAGTATTTTGGAATATGTACACATATCACTACTAGAATACTGCAATTAGACATCATGCAATTTAAGTCTGTCAAGAAATTAACAGATGTTAAATTATTTTATTATATCGATAAAAAAAATGTGATGTGTAAAACAGTTTACACAATTGTCAAAAATTAGGACAGATGTAAAATTATCAGTTATAAAAAAAAGCTAAACGCGTGCAATTAGAGAAAAACAACGCGGGATGAAAAAACTTGGAAAACATTTGAAGCGGGCTTTGGAGGTAAGTTTAAAATTTTAGAAAAAAATTGAACTTTCCTTTTCACTGGTAGCTTAGCTGGTAACACTTAAACAAATTTCCCCCACTTTTTTTAACCTTATTAAAATTTCTATCTTCTTTAATTTCTCTCACCCCACATGTCAAACCCTGGCTAGGTTTTTCTACCTCTCTTCTCTCCAGTCCAGACCCGACCCCCAAATTCCCAACTGAATCTTCACCTCTCGATCTCCAGATAGCTCCGACGACCCTCCTCCTTGGTTCAAATCTTTCTTCTTCCTCCGGTCATCATCTCTCTGGAGCTTGTCCCGATGACCCAGCCATTGCGAAAATGGACGGGAATTGATTGAAGAACCCTGAATCGCCAGCTCTCTTAGGTATCTGGCCTCCTTGTGTGGCGTTATCTGTTTTCCAATCTTCATCCTCCTTTGTTTTCTCTTTTCTATGCCTAAATCCTTAATCCCATCTCTATTGTTAGAGAAGAAGGCTCTCGCTAATCCTTGGAATCATATGCTCCCACAAGGTATCCGACCTCTCTTTATTTGGTTTCATTTGTTTTCCCATCTTCATTCTACTTTATTTTCTTGTTTATTTTCAGGAATCCCTAACGCTATATGTTTTGTCTCAAAAGAAGGCTCAGAAGAAGGCTTGAATCGGTTCTTCAGTCGTTCTATGGTACTCGTCTCTTTTGCCTACTTGACTTTTAAACTCGCTTGTTTTGGATTTAGGAATAGGTTTCTTCAATATTGAGATGAGTGATATCAATGGAAGGTAACTTCGAGTTCCTGGAATGGAAAAGGAAAGAAACTTATAATTTATATGTCATGGGTATTAACTGCTTTGCTTTGTAACTTAGTGTGCTACTGATTCTATGGGGTCAACGTAAGTGTGAATAAGGTGTTCTCTTCGTCTTATTGGAGGGATTATAAATAAAAGAGAATCCTCCATTCGCTTACTATATGCAGTAATAGGTTTGTAAAGGCTTATTTAAGTATTACATTCTTTCTTCTCAATAAAATACAAGTGCTAAAAAATGGACAGTGATGACCAAAAAATGGCAATAAATAATTGATTTCTTTTGAAGCAATTCCGTTATGATTTTTAACATACCTCTTTTGGGAGAAGAAGATGCATATCTTGATCCCAATATCAAACTCTTTCAACTTAGCTTAATTTAAGGATACACCTGGCTTTCAGAATTTTTTTTGAAATCTACTTTGGATCCTATGGTTGAAATCTACATAGTGTTCTATATCTAGGCTACTTCTAGTGCTATAAAAGTGTCCCCTTGATATATTTTTGCTTAAAGTTACAACATTTTTTAGTATGTTGATAAGTTATATTCTTGTTGATCTTAGATTCAGTGCTTACTAGAAAATGCTAGTCTTGTTTCTAATTATAAAAATGTTAGTCTCAGTCAAACAGATAGATTTAATTTTACACTTGTACTTTTATTCTAATTATAGAAATGGTAATTTTTTTCTAAAAAAAATGATCAGGAATTAAGTTTAAAAGACGATGAACACAAGGCAAGGTTAAATGTCAATTCTAACACAGATAATATTACTCTAAATGCAAGGAGTTGAATACTTTCTCCTCCTTACTTGTGAATTGTAAAGTAGAATAACTAAGATCTAAATTAGAGCATTCGATTTAGTGCATTGGAATAAATTACCAGTTTCTGAACACTTGTGATAATAATACACACACTTGGAATTTTTTCATATGAAAAAATATAGTAGTTCAAATAACACAAAAGGTTGAATTTGTCATCTATACCTCTAAGGTTCGATGTTTCTTCTCCTTCTGCAAATACAATCAAATATAAAATTATATTTTTATTTATTCTTTATTGGTTGATTCTGTTTCTTTTTCGTGTCTTTGAAGAATATCTTGTCCAGTACTGATTTCCTGGTTTGCTAATGATTTTTTACATGATTATCTTGCATGAGGCACAAAATGACAAACACCTTAATTTGCAAATGTTTCCTCTGCATTTTCTTGTGTGAATATAATGTATGGATCTCCCTTGTGTGAATGTCATTCTTTCTTCATTGATACTTTTTTTGCTTGCTAACTCTAGCTTTTGTTCCTCTTGCATCTGTCATACATTAAACATTATGTTTAGTTGTCAAACTCCCCTCTATTACTCTTTCCTAGTTGCACTTTCAGCACCACTCTCGCATTTACATGTCATACTTGCTACATTATGTTGCACTTCACTGATATGCTCTATACTTCATTCCTGTTGCTCAATCTCATTTCCCTCATCTGTTATATATTTACTTGTTGCACATACTCCTTAATTTTTCTTTTTATTTCTCTATCTTGCTTCTTGTTATAACTCACATGCTTCTATTCATGCTCCACCTGGTCTTGCTTGCCTCCCTCATTGTTATATCAGCATTAACACCACCCGCACATAAATTTCTAGTGCTTTTGTTTTGTTTTTGTCATACTTGTCACACCAGCATTCACTATCATAATCCCCACTCCTGACATACCATCTTTTCTCCCTTCCGTTATGGCGTTTTCTTGTTGTCACACCCATTGTTGTTTCTGTTCAAAAAAATACTTTCTTTTCAATTCTGTTTTGTTTATATAGAATTGTTTTCTTTTAGGCACTATATCAGCGGCAAAGATCTTGTGAATGCGCCTCCAAATGTACTCACCCCAGGTTTGTTAAGTTTTCATGGTTGATATTTTGTCTCTTATGGGATTCTTTAGTGCTTATTTCAGTGTGCTTATGAACCTAACTAAACTTTTTGAATCAGATAAGGGAACACGATTGTAATTATATGCAAGAGAGGGTTTCAGTAATCTTTATATTTAATCAGTTAAGCTTGGACATGGCTCCAAATAGCTAGTTACTCTCAATTTTGTTTCTGATACATTGGCTTAATAGATCTATTCATGTACTTGACGTTTATTTTCAAATAATAGATGTATACATGGACTTGAATACTTGATGTTATGCGAGATACTATATATAAGCTTGGCATTGTATGGTTTCTCCTTTTATCTTGGAATGGTCTTTGGGTTGACGGATAAATATGTGTTTGAATCCTTATCTAATAGTCTAGCTGTTCTCTTATATATTATGAATTTGTGGATTTTATCTTTCAGAGTCAGCTCACCTTCTTCGAGTCATCTTGCCACGCCGATTTCTCTCTGTCCCTTCCTCCGGCGACCTCTCTCCTCGCTTCAGATCCTCCAACGATCTCTCCTTCCCATCCTCCAGCAACCTCTCTCCTCCATCCTTCATATCATTCACTCCTCCGTTCCCATCCCCTCGACTCATCAAGTGGGATGAATATGTTCAATTTGTGCACTCAGGAGCTTGGATGGGTTTTGCATGAAATGCGGATGTGGATGGCTTTCACCCACTAAACATTGGTCGTCTTGCAATGAGAGGAAGAGAGCCCATGTTCGTACCTTGTACGCCTAAAGGATGCATTGAGTTGTTGCATAGATATGGAATCGAAATAAAGGGGAAAAGGGTTGTCGTCATAGGGAGGAGTAACATTGTCGGGATGCCTGCTGCACTTTTATTGCAAGTTAGTGCTTATATGTTAACTACTCTATTTTTCGCAAATCTTACTACATGTTGTTAGCTGATCTTTTCTTTTCTGTCGAAATTCAAGAAGTATGGGACTAGCCATTATTCTTCTTTAGAATCTGTACAAACATCTTATCTCTAGCTAAAATAGTATTTTGAGTGTTCTGTTTGTTTAATGTCCAGGAAAAATGTTAAACAAAATAAACCTAAGAGCAAGGAAAAGAAACCATACACACCATTCCACCCTCCACAACCGCCTTACTGGAGATTGGAGGATGTGATTTGTTAAATATTATGTTACTTGGAGATGCACATGTAAATATTAACAGGATTTTATTACCCTACTGATTAATAGACCAACAAACTGATTAATAGACAATCAAACTGATTCTATGTTACTTGGAGATGCACATATATATATTTATTTATTTTTTTGCAGATTTCAACTAAGGAATGCCTTGGATTTGAAAATAAAGTATATGGAGTTTATGGTCTTGATCTCATTATGCTTGCTTTTTATACTCATTATTCTGGCTAGTGGAATAAAACTAGTGTTATTCTTTTCTCTCGGAAGCTAATGCACTTTAGTTGCACCTAATTCTCTAACATGCTCTGTCTTGCCTCAACAAGCATTTTCTCCACAAGCTTCATGTATGATATCAATCCTTAGGGTCATCGCAGTCATGATTGATCATCTCCTTACTAATGTATCTTAGAATCCAAATTGGGATCTCTTCCAAAATTTTGCAACCATGTATGACCTTATATATATGCTGTTCATTTTGTATCATGCAGTTCATGCTTGTGCTCATGTGTTCTTTCTTCAAACTGGTTATGGTTTATATAGCTCTTTCTTCAAAGTGGTTATAGTTCAGTTTAATTTATTTGATGCTTTCATTTTGATTCAGGCTTTTATTTTGATGATGAGCATTTCTTTATAGAATGTTTAGAAGATTTGAAGGCGGTCAAATCATTGTCATGTGAGTTCTTACAGCCACCAGCACAAAGTACACCTCTACAGGTCCTTGGAACCAAAAGATTGTTTCCACATTTCTAGGTATTTGAAATTATTATACCATCTTTTTATGTGCATTATTCTAACCTCATGTTTATTGGAATTGATATAATATTTTCTTCACTCTATTGGGGTCATAGATTGCACACGCATGCCTGTTCATGTCCCTGTATTGGGGTATAGCTTAGTCTTGCATTCTTATGTTCGGTTATGCCTTTCTCATTATCTCACTCTGTGGTCAATTACTCAGTTCATTGACCAAAAGAATAAGATCTTGGATCTTGTAACTGAGGTGGATTGTGATTAGCCATGGATAGCTTGGATTTGGATCAGTTTAGTTGGAAATGGAAATTGATGGTAGATCAGTGAGAATCAAAATGAAAAGGAAACAGTGTAATTTTTTCATTGATGGATTTCCACATCAAGTAAAACCGGATCTTGATTTGGTAGCTCAACGATTAAGATCACAGAGAACCTAGATCATAGATTAAGATCACTTGATTTGCTTGGAGTTGCAGGCAAAATGGAAGGTATTTTTTTTGTTAACGTTTATCATCTTTTCCGTCTTTCCTTTCTTTCAGGTAAATAACCAACCATGGCACAAATCCCTGCACCTTCTATGCAATGGCATATGACAGTTAATAGAAGCTCAGCCACTGCGAGCCCAATGACCGCCAACAGGCTGAGCTGTATGTTGTTCAGAGACAACCGAAAGGGGTCACCGAAAAGCACTGGCAAGCTTAGAGTGCTGACTTTCAAGTCTGAGGCCAACACTATTAATAGGGTTGAGCAGCTACTCAATCTGGATGTCACCCCATACGCTGACAAGATCATCGTCGAGTATATTTGAAAGTATTTTGTAAATGTTACAATATGATGCTAGTATTTATTTACATGTTTTCATTAAACGCCTATCATTTCGAAGAACAAACAAAATGCGATGTTCTGTTGCCAAAAGCGTGTTGTGTATCCAAATAAAAGACGTCAGATTATATATGAAAATTGTAGTGTGTTCATATGTTTAACATCATATTGGTTTATGAAAACAAATGTCAATATAATTATACACGTCATTTCATTCATCTAAATCAATGTGCAACACCAGCTTCAACATTAAAATGATATATAAACTGATATATATTTATCAAAATAACATTGTTATCTACCAAATAAATCGATGTATCATTGTGACAGGCCTAAGGTCGTTATGCCAAATCAAAGTAAATTCCTAAGATGCAAACTATAACAAGTATAGTAGGTAAGTTAGGGTCGAACCCACAGGGAAACAGAATCAATTGTAAAAGCAAGTATTATTACCCAAAAGTGACCGATTCAAGGGGGAGTTTTGTGTGTGAGTAATAGTGACAGAACAAGTTGCAAGTAAAGGTTGCGAATATATGACGGAAAGGTATCACACCAGGTAATTATCCGCACAACAATTGAGATGGTTCATCATCGCATTCTATGAATCTCAAGTTCTAATGTCCAGTAATTGTTCTCAATTCGGATCGTGTAATAGCTTTTAGTCCTACCAGTCCTAAAAGCACTTATCACCAAATTACAAGGGAAAACCTTCACCAAATAATAAAGCAATAGCATTCAAACATGAATTATAATGAGATACAAGCGATTCTAGCAACCCGTTAAAATAGCCTGTAATCGAATCTCCCTCACAATCTACCACCAGCAACCGCGTATGGAGATTGTGTTTGCTACAATGAATCTACAACCCCAAACCTGGAATTGGAAACCCTAGCAATATGACTAGTATCGATAAACCTAGGTGATCAATCCAGATAAATCAATAATAAGCAATCAAGCAATAAGCTCAGGAGATCGAAACAATTAACAAAGGACGAACAAGAGTAGAATACTCACAACCAAATCAATTGAAGGCTTCAAAGAACCAAGTGCAACAAAGGAGAGTTAGTTCTCCATAGGGGTTTGTGAGATGATGAAAAGGGAAAATATGTCTCTGGAAAATAACCTCCTCCTCCTCTACTGCCTTCTCGGCCTATATAACCTAATAAAATCGGGTTTAACATCCCGTACAATTATAATAATAAAATATTAAAACTAATAAGATAGGAAAAGTCGGATAAGAATCCGTCTTCAGAGTCCGACGCGGGCGCGCCAGGTGCAGCGCGGGCGCGTCAGCCTCTTCTTTTCTTCTTCCTTCTGGTGCAGCAGCGCGGCCACTTCCTCCTAGCAGCGTGGGCGCGCCAGTAGCAGCGCGGCCGCGTCACTTTGCAGCGCGGGCACGTCATTGGTTTTTCCCGAAAATTCCGTCTCGAATTAGCTCTCGACGTCAACATGAAAGTTGTAGCTCTCTGAAAGAGCTTTCCAACGCATGGTCATAATAGTCGATCGGACAACCGAGGCCTCCAGAAAGTGCAAAACAAGTTCAGCATGTCTGGCGACAATTTCTGCAGACTTGTTCTTCGTTTAGGTTCGCTTCTTCTTCTCAGGACCTCTTGAGATCTTCATGTAAGCTTCTTCGATCAACTAGACATTCTCATCAAATGCGTTATCAACTCATGTCTTCTCCTCGGATCTACCATTACCTGAAATAATCAATAAAAGTGTGTAGATTCCGACTCCGACAACATAGAGAACTAATATGCAAATCATGCTTAATCCATCCATGAAATGCATCTTAACTAAGCTAAATGCAACCTATTATGCCTACCTAAATGCATGCTATCAAACTCCCCCACACTTAACCTTTGCTTGTCCTCAAGCAATGATAGAATGAAAATGAATCAACGCATCCCACAGGAAATACCTTCAAGTTTCAACCTTATCAAAAAGCAACATCATAGCAGGTGAAAACACAAACCAAGCAAACAAACGTCATAGCATGTATTCCAGTGATCAAAGCTTAGAAGTAGACGTCATCCAACCTCACCAGAAATATGTGTTTCACTCATGTGTTTAGGCTTTTAAGTACAACTCTCAACTCAAACCATTCATGCACTAAGCTCATAGACATTGACCACCATATCACCAATTCTCTACCGAAATGTCATTACTTGCGGGACACAATAAAGAAAATAAAATGCAACAATTGTTTTTTCTTTTTTCTTTGGTTTTCTTTTCTCTTTTTTTTTTCTTTTTCTTGTCTTGGTGCTTCCTTACGCGAAGCGCAAACATGGGTGTCATGAATGGTCCCGGTCTATCAACACCTAAACTACTAATATGAAGTCCACTTGAACACCTTTTGACGCAAGTTGCAAACATGGGTGTCATGAATGAACCTGGTTACTCAATGATCAAGCTTTCTTTCCTAGTGGATAGTTTTCAACACCTTTTTGCACGAATCATACCCATGGGTGTCATGCGTAGATCCGGTTACTAAGTGCATTAACCATTGCCACCTTATTCACTAAATATTCACAAATTCAGCAAAAGACTCAAAATATAACATAAACTCCGCAAGCAACAAACATGTGCATCGGTCTTCAAAAAGAGATACTGCAGTCAATACCAAGAGGTAGCAACACTAGGCGAGTAATTCACACAATTGAGCAAAAAAATCAAATAAGGCCAAACATTCTCACATAGTCATGTTTTTAGGACTTCAATCATACTTTAGCTCAATCATACATGCTCAATTATATTTGCTAGCTCACGTTCCACAAAAATCAAATAAAGACAATAATCAAAACATCCAGAACTCCATGGGATTTTTATGAATCATGCTTGAAATTTAAAATAGAGGACAAACTAAGCAAGATGGGTATTTGAATAACACATATGTATGAAATGCATGCTCTATTTTTGGATTTTTGATCTTTTTTCTTTTTCTTTTTCTTTTTTTTTTAAATACGAAAATAAACAAAAATTAATAAAAATGATTACAGAAATTAAACATGATGCATAAATTTAAATATGATCTCCTATATGCATCTATATAAAGAATTTCTCTCCCCCACACTTAAAGTTTTCATTGTCCTCAATGAAACAATAAAGACAACAAAAGTAAACCAAATACAATCAGGGTGAAGGAAAAGAAAAAGGGAAAAGAAAGAAAAACTTACCTCGGGTTGCCTCCCAAGCAGCGCCTTTGTTTCATGTCGCTGGCTCGACATTTTAGTTGTCCATTTAAGACTCATTCAGACATCGTCAGTGCCCTCAGCAGCAAATCAAACTCTTGTGCACACCATCTAGGTAAGCGGGCACTACATACGAATAAGTTGAAGTTAAAGTATGTCCTCAACTCTTCATATGCCCGAGTGTGAATCTCTGCCGCGGGTATGTAGAACCACCAATTCAGTTCCATTGGCGGTATGTCAAAATAATGAGCCCAAGGATCAACATAATCACTGAACTTCTCACCATTGCAAAAGATATCAATTCTTTGCTCAGGAGCCACAGAAATTAGCTTCGGACTTGGTTCCTTGATAGGCGAGCTCGAGACAATCTCATCGAATGAAGGAGACAATAAATCACATGGGATCTCATGCGTCGACTCATGACACTCCATGTCAGGAAGTAGTGTACTCTCCTCTTCATCGCTGAAGAAACTGTCATCGTCTGCGAACATATCCTCCTCCGCCAAAACATTATCATGCTCATAGCTCAAGGGTATGGGAGGTAGCGGAGTAGACTCAGATGAACTCAATGAGGGAGGAATAGGAAGCACGCAATAACCTTCATCTTCATGACTTTCTGAGCTTCCCTTAGGTGTGACAAACAGGTCCTTGCCACTCCCTAGGGTGTTCGTGGTGAGGCTCTCTATCAGGTTAACCACCGGTTGAGACGGTAGTTCACCTGCTTCACAAGTTGGTATCTCATTCCCCACTTGGACCGTTTGGTGCACTCGTTCACCCAATTCCGCGATCTGCTGACACAATTGCTCATTCTCCTCATAAGAGGACATGGATAGATCATCCGAAGGTGCGTAAAAGTAATCCATCGGTTGAGGTTCTTGGGCAAATGACACTTCCTGCAAGGCCTGGTGACCCATGTAGCAGATAAGATCCCAAATTCCCATCAAACCTAACCTTGCTAGACTTCCTCCGCTCATATATATAGCACGTGCCTTTGTCTCAGCAGTCATTCCCTCTACAACGCAGACAACCATATCTCGCAAACTATCATGGAAACCCCGCACATTGCGGATGTCCACACACCTCTGCAACCTATCGAGATATAGGTGAAAATCTTCACCTTCGAACTGCGATAATCTCAACATGTTAAACTGTTAGTAGCATATGTGTTGTGAACCGTAAGATAGGTTCACAACAAAAGTTAGTAGCTAAATTAACACACAAGACAAACACACAGGTAATAAGACAAACAAGAACAAAGATTAACCGTTTCCCCGGCAACGGCGCCAAATTTGACAGGCCTAAGGTCGTTATGCCAAATCAAAGTAAATTCCTAAGATGCAAACTATAACAAGTATAGTAGGTAAGTTAGGGTCGAACCCACAGGGAAACAGAATCAATTGTAAAAGCAAGTATTATTACCCAAAAGTGACCGATTCAAGGGGGAGTTTTGTGTGTGAGTAATAGTGACAGAACAAGTTGCAAGTAAAGGTTGCGAATATATGACGGAAAGGTATCACACCAGGTAATTATCCGCACAACAATTGAGATGGTTCATCATCGCATTCTATGAATCTCAAGTTCTAATGTCCAGTAATTGTTCTCAATTCGGATCGTGTAATAGCTTTTAGTCCTACCAGTCCTAAAAGCACTTATCACCAAATTACAAGGGAAAACCTTCACCAAATAATAAAGCAATAGCATTCAAACATGAATTATAATGAGATACAAGCGATTCTAGCAACCCGTTAAAATAGCCTGTAATCGAATCTCCCTCACAATCTACCACCAGCAACCGCGTATGGAGATTGTGTTTGCTACAATGAATCTACAACCCCAAACCTGGAATTGGAAACCCTAGCAATATGACTAGTATCGATAAACCTAGGTGATCAATCCAGATAAATCAATAATAAGCAATCAAGCAATAAGCTCAGGAGATCGAAACAATTAACAAAGGACGAACAAGAGTAGAATACTCACAACCAAATCAATTGAAGGCTTCAAAGAACCAAGTGCAACAAAGGAGAGTTAGTTCTCCATAGGGGTTTGTGAGATGATGAAAAGGGAAAATATGTCTCTGGAAAATAACCTCCTCCTCCTCTACTGCCTTCTCGGCCTATATAACCTAATAAAATCGGGTTTAACATCCCGTACAATTATAATAATAAAATATTAAAACTAATAAGATAGGAAAAGTCGGATAAGAATCCGTCTTCAGAGTCCGACGCGGGCGCGCCAGGTGCAGCGCGGGCGCGTCAGCCTCTTCTTTTCTTCTTCCTTCTGGTGCAGCAGCGCGGCCACTTCCTCCTAGCAGCGTGGGCGCGCCAGTAGCAGCGCGGCCGCGTCACTTTGCAGCGCGGGCACGTCATTGGTTTTTCCCGAAAATTCCGTCTCGAATTAGCTCTCGACGTCAACATGAAAGTTGTAGCTCTCTGAAAGAGCTTTCCAACGCATGGTCATAATAGTCGATCGGACAACCGAGGCCTCCAGAAAGTGCAAAACAAGTTCAGCATGTCTGGCGACAATTTCTGCAGACTTGTTCTTCGTTTAGGTTCGCTTCTTCTTCTCAGGACCTCTTGAGATCTTCATGTAAGCTTCTTCGATCAACTAGACATTCTCATCAAATGCGTTATCAACTCATGTCTTCTCCTCGGATCTACCATTACCTGAAATAATCAATAAAAGTGTGTAGATTCCGACTCCGACAACATAGAGAACTAATATGCAAATCATGCTTAATCCATCCATGAAATGCATCTTAACTAAGCTAAATGCAACCTATTATGCCTACCTAAATGCATGCTATCACATTGCAACAACAACATCATTTTATTTTGAAAAAACTGATATAAATGTGGGAAACGACATCAGTTATGCCTATATTTCATGTGGTCGGTTAAATTAAAACAATATAAAATCATAAATTATATATCGGACATGATTATAAACGTGATCACTAAAACAAAAACTGTTGTCTATCTTATCTTATGACATTACTTATTTTATAAATAAAGATGTAAATGTCACTTTTTTGCTTTAGGAGGACATCTTCACATGTTTTCAAATGACAAATCATGGATATTCATCAACAAGTGAATATGTCATAACCAAAATTTAGGGGTTGTAATTAAGAAAAGACATCTGCTTAAAACCGATGTGAAAAATTTGGATCTTTTACTACACGCACAAAGAGGTCGGAATTTTTTTTGAAAGACATCTGTTGACAACCGATGTCTAATTGAAGTTTTCTAGTAGTGTATTTTGGAATATATACACATATTTTGGAATGTGTATTGTTGTGAGCTGAATCTTCCATGTTTTACAGTAACTTTTATATCGATTTCTGTATACATTGCATTCATTCGGGTTTAAATAGTACAGAATCTATGTAGTTTATGTTTATTTGCCAAAATTATGGAATCTACACCAGTTTCTGTTTAAATCGCAGAAATCGAGGCGTTTACAACAATTCTACAGAAGGTCGGAAAAGCTCGGAAAAACCGCTACAGAAGTCCAAGATCAAAGCAGCGGAACAAGTCCAAAAGCCCAGGCTACTCGATCTCGAGTAAGCCTGGTCGAGCTAGACAAGCCATGTCCGAGCAGACATAGTCGAGCAAGCCTGCTCGAGAAACCAAGCTCCCCGAGCTCCGGAACCCTACTCGACCTAGACAAGCACTAGTCTAGGTCGACGAAGCCCAGACACCCATGCCCGGAGTCGACAAGGAAAGCTGGCCGAGGACAAAGCCGAGGACGACCAAGGAGACTCGCTGCCGCGGAAAGGAGCACTCGCTGCAGCGGAGAAGGAAAGTCGCTGCCGCGGACCAAGCCACTCGCTGCCAGCGGATGGAGTCACCCGAGAAGACCTAGTCGACCAACCTTACTCGAGGTCGACTAGGGCTCGTCGAGATCGACGAGCACCTGAGTCCTTGTCCGAGCATGCCCGAGCAACCTGAGGAGAGCCACCCGAGGAGGCTTAGTCGATGACTCACCCCAACTCAAGGTCGACTAGACTAACCCGAGATCGACGAAGACCTTGAGACGTGTCCGAGCATCTCCGAGCCAGTCGAACACACCAACCCGAGGAGAACATGTCGATGACCAGCCTTACTCGAGATCGACGAGGCCAACTCGAGGTCGACGAGCACTAGTGAACCAGAGTCCGAGCCACATCGAGCAGAGTCAAGCCAAGCCGAGCCACCCAACTCGAGGTCGAGGAGACCTTGTCGAGGTCGACTAGACCAGCTTCCAGAATCTTCTCGACTTGGCTTGTCCGAGTAGGATTGGAGTTCCTTGATGCCGAAGGCGGAAAATTCTATCCGAAGTTGCTGAAATCTATCGAGATCTATCAAGTCTATCCATGGAAGGCGGAATCTATCAACATGAAGACATACCTACCATAATTAGTTTCATCCTTTCCTTATGGATTTAATTCCATTATGTCATTTATTTATCTTTTAAGCAATTTAGATATAGATAGATATCTTCTTTCCTAGATTAGCTAGGGAATGAAGGCTATAAATAAGGCCCTAGGAGGGTCAGTTTCAATCATTCAATTAGAGATTCAATTTGAGAGACAATTAGTTAGTTCCATACAGAGAAGTTAGGAGTTCTAAGGTTTTTAGGGTTTTGGCTTACAGCGAAAGTTGATTGCCAAGATTGTAAAGGCTTTGAATTTAGTTTTATGCAATTTAGTTCTTTTCATCAATCAATGTCTGCAATTGCGATGAGGCGTGAGTAGTCCACCCACTTCTGGGGCTGGGGTGAGCCCGACGGTGGCCATGTGAGGCGATGCGATAAAGGTCAGATCTTTTGTGCGATTCATCTTCTATCCCTATGAGCATGATTCTTTTGCGAGAGTTGAAGATGATCCTTGTTTGTATTATTGAAGCGAAAGTGATCTTAATGCAACTTGGATTAATTATGTGAAAAAGGGTTAGTAACAATTAGGGTTTATGCGAGAGCCTCTATATTCCTATTTGTTAATGACGAAAGTTATTTGATGGAAAGCATGATCTTTTATGCCTTTATGTATTGTTTTGCATGGTTATCGTTGTGGTGTTGAAACCCTAGCCTTGGAGGTCTTTTTTTATATATTGAGTTTATTTCTGTCGAATTTCTGAATTCTGTCGAAAATCTGCGAATTTGTGTTTTTTTCTGTTTCTCATCGACCTAGACGAAGCTTCGTCGAGATCGATTTACCCCTTGTCGATCTCGAGTTGGAGTTGTCTTAGTCGAGTTGTTTTTTCTTCTGTTTCTTGTCGATTTTCACTTTCTGAGTCACTGTGTTGGTCGATCTCGAGTACTGTTTGTCGAGATCGACGAGAGCCTTTGCCTTTATTTGCTGCCTTTGCTTTTGTCTTTGCTTTAGTTCCTTACTTTCTGTCTTTAGTTTATTTGTTCTTTGCTTATGTTTTAGTTGCCCTTGCCGGGATTATTTGTTTCTGTTTTATTTCTGCTTTTGTGTCTTTGTGTTGTTCTGTTGTGTGTGTGAGAATCTGATAGCTACCTAAGAACTGCTGACGTGCTTCCTCGTGGATTCGATCCTGACTTTTCTCTTACTACAACGGGAGGAAGTCTTGTATTTATTTGCTGAGACAGGGAAGTCAGTCTGAACTTTATTTCACGTTTATTTCATACTTGACCATCCTCCTGCAACAACAAATTGGCGCCGTTGCCGGGGAAGCAATCAATCGCGCCTTAGGTAGTCAGTTCTCACTGTCTCTTTGAGTTAGATTGCAGGTGTATGCGTCGTTCTGGTCAAACACCTGAGTTTGACAGCTTAGACGAACCGGAGCGCTACCTACACATCCACTCCAAACTCAAAAGGATCATGGCGGCCGCTGAAACACAGGAACAGCTGATCGCTAGGCTTACCAGGGAACTAGCCGCAAGGGATGCCGCTATCAACGCTAAAGATGCTGCTATCGCCGCTGAGAGAGCAGCAAGGGAACAAGCACAGGCTCAGCTTGCCCAGTATCCAACCACGGCAGAGGACTACATGCACCCAACTCTCGTCGTGCCTGAATCGGCGATTCTAATCCCTGAAAACTCTTTTGAAATTCGCACTCAATTTCTTATAGAGCTTAAAAATAATGCCTTTTACGGCAGATTTAATGAGTGCCCTCTTGAACATATTACTAATTTTCATGATATGTGCCGTACTCTTGCAGAAGGTACAACCTTGGAATATGTCAAGATGAAATCTTTTCGCTGGTCTCTTGTTGGGCCTGCACTGAAATGGCTGGAAGGGCTGAAGGCAAGATCACTCAGAACCTGGGCCCAAGTAGAGCAAGAGTTTCTGAACAAATTCTTCCCACCTACCAAAACAGCACATCTCCGCCAGAAAATCACCGCCTTTAAACAGCAGAAAGGGGAACCGCTGGCAAAGGCATGGGAGCGCTACAAGGAACTTCTGCGATCTTGCCCTACTCATGGACAGCCACCCTACATCATACATGAGATCTTCTTCAACTCTCTTGATCAAGTCACTAAGGACAGAATCAACAATTATACTCGCTACGAGTATCTGACAATGCCGCCAAGTGACGCATGGGGAGTACTGGAGAAGCTCAAGTGACGCATGGGGAGTACTGGAGAAGCTCACTACCTACGACAACAAGTATGGGTCTACTACAACTTATGAAGAGAACCCATACGCCAGGCCAGCACCATCCATGCCCCTCTATGAGCCATCAAAGGAGATTGATCCAGATGTCAGGGAGCAATACTACAGAGATCAGAATAGGAAGCTCATCGAGCAAGTCAAATATATCTCTGTCAACCAGCCTTGTATTGAATGCGGATCGCAAAGGCACACCACTCCTGAGTGCCCACACACAGAACAAGTCAGGATGGCAGAGCACCATGAGGATGCAGCTTACGCAGGGGGTCCAAATCGCTACATGGGGGACCAAAGGTTTCAGCAACCACAGTGGAACCAAGGTGCCCCTAGGAATCCCCCGCCCTACAGAGCTCCAGGACATCCAGAAAGGGACCAGAAAAAGGATGATATACAGCTAGTCCTGGAGGAAATACGGAGAAACCACACAGAAACTAGGCAGTCCTTCAACTCCGTCTATACTCAGATGCAAGGTGTCAACTCTAGGCTTGGGGAAATTGATATCTGGAGGAAATCAATTGATACACAGATTGGTCAGCTAGCAGCAGGAATCCCCAGACAGTCGGGCGCACTCCCTGGATCTTCATAACCAAATCCTAAAGGAAAAACTGGACACATCGCCGCTGTGAAACTCAGAAGCGGCCATCAACTGCAAGAGCCAGAGGTCGGAAAGCAGCAGAACGACGAAGAACAGCAAGTCGACCTCGACAAGGCCGTAGTCGATCTCGACAAGGCCGTACTCGACCTCGACAAGACTCTCGTCGACCTCGAGGAGAAATTGCCAGAATCTTCGTCTGCGCCGAATAGCAACTCGACTGCACCCAATCCAGTCGATCTCGATAAGACTCTAGTCGACATCGAGGAGCCCTTGGTCGAGAAATCTGCAGCAACTCCGACGTCTGTTCTGGCTCCGAATCAGAAAAAGAAGCTGCCTTTCCCCACAAAATCTCTAAAGGATCCAGCGGAGAAAAAGTTTCAGCGCTTCATTAAGATGCTTCAGAAGCTGAACGTCACCATTCCCTTCATAGAAGCTCTCAATGAAATGCCGTCCTACGTCAAATTCCTGAAGGAGATTCTGAGCAAAAAGCGATCGATGGCAGAAATCACAGAGGAGTGCAGCCATCTGGACATATTGGAGAAGAGGCAGGATCCAGGTAAGTTTGCTATAACTATTGGATTTGGTCAATACAAAATTAATGCCCTATGTGATCTTGGAGCCAGTGTTAGTATTATGCCTTTAACGATTTGGTCCAAGATTAAGATAGGTGCCCTGGAGCCTGTGGATGCTAGACTTTACATGGCCAACAACACGGTGGTCATTCCAATAGGCATGGTGGAAAATGTCCCAGTACAAGTAGGTAAATTCTTCGTTCCTGCTGATTTCTTAATTGTTGATATGCAAGAAGATCCTGCTTGTCCAATTATTCTAGGGAGACCATTCTTGGCAACGGTGGATGCCAACATAAGCGTAAGGAAAGGAGTGCTCACCTTCAACATCAGCGATGAGGTAATCGAGTATTCCTTTAATAAAACTGAAAGGCATACGGGTCCGATGGAAGAGGTCAAATCTATCTCAGCTGGCTACATCACCTGCGGGGAACCCAAGGTCAGAAATATGACCCCTGAGGAGATAGAAAAAAGGGACATGGAGGCCCAGGTGGAGGAGATCATGGCAATCCTTAAGGAAAACACAGAGAATCCAATCGACACAGACCAAGGTAAGTCGTTGTGGATTAATTATTTTTCGGATGCCTTGACAGGAGCTAAGTATGGGGTCAAGATCGACCAGGGCTCCTCGACATCGAGTAGAACCCTAGTCGATCTCGACCAGACCAAGGAGACTCCACCAGAGCCAGTTTCGTCGAGCAGCCAGACGGAAGCCACACCCTCGTCGATCTCGAGTAGGCTACTCGAGGTCGACAAGAACCCAGCCAACACGACTCCTGCTTCCTCGACACAGAAGCCGCCTGACGCACCATCTCTACTCGAGATCGACAAGGGTCTTGTCGAGATCGACCACTCTTCGACGGCCTCGGCTTCTTCTTCCTCGACGATGGTGACTCCAGGACCAAAGCCCTACTCGACCTCGAGTAGGCTTGTCGAGGTCGACCACCACCCAGTGCCACCAGACATGCCTTCCTCGATGAGCCACCCGCCAGGAGCAAAGTCCTTGTCGATGTCGAGGAGCCTACTCGAGGTCGACGAGCCACCCTCTTCCTCGACTTCTGCCTCTTCGACTAGGACACCACCAGAGCCTGCAGTCTCGTCGATCTCGAGGAGCCCTAGTCGAGATCGACCAAACACCGTGGTGCCCGATTCCGTTTCTGCGAAGGTGAGCCAAGGTATGGATCTTTCTTCTCCTATTTCCATTAAAGATTTATCTATACATGGGAGAGGTCTGCCTTGGTATGTGCGATTGTGCAGGATTCCCAATGATGAGCCTAAGGAGTATGAAATTGGAGACAAGCTCTATGTCTCTAAATCAAAGGATCATTGGTTTCCTAACAAATTCAACAAGAAGCGGATGGGACCGTTCGTGGTGAACAAGATCCATTCTGGAGGATTACAGCTGATGGACAAGAATGGAGTCTTATTTGAAGCCCAAGCTACATGGGCCCTGCAGATGCCACCTTGAGCTAAATGGAGAAAGTCGGCCTAGCGACTATAAAATCTAGAGCATGTACATAGACTTTTTAGGACATTTGAGACTTTGTTGTTTTTTTCGTTGTTTTGGTTTTGAACATTGTTTTTTTTGGTTTTTGGTTTTTCTTTTGTGGGTATATGTCTTCTACTTTTCAGGTCAATGGATAGAACCAAGCTACATTAATACTCGGACTAGGAGGTGCTCCATTCGAAATTTTGCAGCTCTGCACTCATGTCTTGTGAGTTTCTTTCTTTACCCTTTACATTGTTTTTTTATACAGTGAGGACACTGTAATGTTTAAGTATGGGGTGGGGGAAGGGCTTACTTTATGCATATTGACAATATTTGACATTACTTGTGCATTATTTTCTTGGAATTGCTACATGGCTATTTTGGAATGCGTTATTTATTTATGTGCTTATATGCATGTTTTCCAAAAATCTTGAAAAATGACCCCCATTGAAATTTTTGAATAATGTCATGGAAGCTTATAGTGAACTCGACGATGCAAAATTGGATTCATTAGAGATATAGCATGAAATTGCCTAGTAAAGGGAAGTCACAATGAAATGCATATTTTTGATGAAAACCATAAAAGGAGGTAAAATTTGAAGTTGCTTTTGACATGTTGCATGATAAGATGATGGAGGACTTTATATTTCCATATAATGCTCATATGTTTATAATCCTAGCCATACCTATGCTTATGCATCACAAAAGCCATAATATGCCTTATTTCAAATATTGCTCCACATGATCTAAATATTGCCATTCTTTACCTTATCCGGGGATTATGTTGAGAATGATGTTACATTATGGAGATGTCTTATGGTGTTTGTGTTGTTATTATCATTATTGGAGTTTGGAAGAAATTTGTTTGAAATATATGGAAAATTTAATGAGTGAAAGAAAATCCAATCACCTCAGGAGATAAAGGTAGATTGACCCTGCTCTCTAAGATAATAGTTTGGAGAAATGGGACACATTGTGAGGAGTCCGAAGCACTAAGTATCCGGGGCCATTCATGACACCCATGTTTGCGACTCGCAAGAAGGCAGTGCTGAGGTTAGAGAGGTAAAAGCATTATTATTGAAAAAAGCAATATGAAAGGTGATGAATCAAAGAAAGAAAGAATATGGAATGAAATTCAAAGTTTGAAAGTGATCCATTTCCCCGGATCATAAAAGCACCACATTGCCAAAAATTGCCCACCTTTTAGCCTTTTACCAATCTACTCCTTCATGAGCTTAAATTAAAGTATTCTTGATTATCAATGCTTTGTCACTTATGAATGTTTTTGCATAACCCTCCTTTTGTGAGTAGATGTTGCTTTGATATATTTGCACATGCATGGATTTGAGACACTAGTACCTTTTCTAGGATAGTAATTGATTGCAGGGTCATATGGCAATGAATCTAAGATGTTGAGAGTTTTGAATTCTTCCCCTGAATGACAAGTAAAAGTATTGCTTGAGGACAAGCAAGCTTAAGTATGGGGTGTTTGTTGTGAGCTGAATCTGCTATGTTTTACAGTAACTTTTATATCGATTTCTGTATACATTGCATTCATTCGGGTTTAAATAGTACAGAATCTATGTAGTTTATGTTTATTTGCCAAAATTATGGAATCTACACCAGTTTCTGTTTAAATCGCAGAAATCGAGGCGTTTACAACAATTCTACAGAAGGTCGGAAAAGCTCGAAAAAACCGCTACAGAAGTCCAAGATCAAAGCAGCGGAACAAGTCCAAAAGCCCAGGCTACTCGATCTCGAGTAAGCCTGGTCGAGCTAGACAAGCCATGTCCGAGCAGACATAGTCGAGCAAGCCTGCTCGAGAAACCAAGCTCCCCGAGCTCCGGAACCCTACTCGACCTAGACAAGCACTAGTCTAGGTCGACGAAGCCCAGACACCCATGCCCGGAGTCGACGAGGAGAGCTGGCCAAGGACGAAGCCGAGGACGACCAAGGAGACTCGCTGCCGCGGAAAGGAGCACTCGCTGCAGCGGAAAAGGAAAGTCGTTGCCGCGGACCAAGCCACTCGCTGCCAGCGGATGGAGTCACCCGAGAAGACCTAGTCGACCAACCTTACTCGAGGTCGACTAGGGCTCGTCGAGATCGACGAGCACCTGAGTCCTTGTCCGAGCATGCCCGAGCAACGTGAGGAGAGCCACCCGAGGAGGCTTAGTCGATGACTCACCCCAACTCGAGGTCGACTAGACTAACCCGAGATCGACGAAGACCTTGAGACGTGTCCGAGCATCTCCGAGCCAGTCGAACACACCAACCCGAGGAGAACATGTCGATGACCAGCCTTACTCGAGATCGACGAGGCCAACTCGAGGTCGACGAGCACCAGTGAACCAGAGTCCGAGCCACATCGAGCAGAGTCAAGCCAAGTCGAGCCACCCAACTCGAGGTCGAGGAGACCTTGTCGAGGTCGACTAGACCAGCTTCCAGAATCTTCTCGACTTGGCTTGTCCGAGTAGGATTGGAGTTCCTTGATGCCGAAGGCGGAAAATTCTATCCGAAGTTGCTGAAATCTATCGAGATCTATCAAGTCTATCCATGGAAGGCGGAATCTATCAACATGAAGACATACCTACCATAATTAGTTTCATCATTTCCTTATGGATTTAATTCCATTATGTTATTTATTTATCTTTTAAGCAATTTAGATATAGATAGATATCTTCTTTCCTAGATTAGCTTGGGAATGAAGGCTATAAATAAGGCCCTAGGGGGCTCAGTTTCAATCATTCAATTAGAGATTCAATTTGACAGACAATTAGTTAGTTCCATACAGAGAAGTTAGGAGTTCTAAGGTTTTTAGGGTTTTGGCTTACAGCGAAAGTTGATTGCCAAGATTGTAAAGGCTTTGAATTTAGTTTTATGCAATTTAGTTCTTTTCATCAATCAATTTCTGCAATTGCGATGAGGCGTGAGTAGTCCACCCACTTCTGGGGCTGGGGTGAGCCCGACGGTGGCCATGTGAGGCGATGCGATAAAGGTCAGATCTTTTGTGCGATTCATCTTCTATCCCTATGAGCATGATTCTTTTGCGAGAGTTGAAGGTGATCCTTGTTTGTATTATTGAAGCGGAAGTGATCTTAATGCAACTTGGATTAATTATGTGAAAAAGGGTTAGTAACAATTAGGGTTTATGCGAGAGCCTCTATATTCCTATTTGTTAATGACGAAAGTTATTTGATGGAAAGCATGATCTTTTATGCCTTTATGTATTGTTTTGCATGGTTATCGTTGTGGTGTTGAAACCCTAGCCTTGGAGGTCTTTTTTTATATATTGAGTTTATTTCTGTCGAATTTCTGAATTCTGTCGAAAATCTGCGAATTTGTGTTTTTTTCTGTTTCTCATCGACCTAGACGAAGCTTCGTCGAGATCGATTTACCCCTTTTCGATCTCGAGTTGGAGTTGTCTTAGTCGAGTTGTTTTTTCTTCTGTTTCTTGTCTATTTTCACTTTCTGAGTCACTGTGTTGGTCGATCTCGAGTACTGTTTGTCGAGATCGACGAGAGCCTTTGCCTTTATTTGCTGCCTTTGCTTTTGTCTTTGCTTTAGTTCCTTACTTTCTGTCTTTTACTTGTTCTTTGCTTTTTATTTTAGTTGCCCTTGCCGGGTTTATTTGTTTGCTTTTATTTGTTTCTGTTTCTGCGATTCTGCTGTTCTGCTCTGCTTCTGTGAGAATTTACAGCTACCTAAGAACTGCTGACGTGCTTCCTCGTGGATTCGATCCTGACTTTTCTCTTACTACAACGGGAGGAAGTCTTGTATTTATTTGCTGAGACAGGGAAGTCAGTCTGAACTTTATTTCACGTTTATTTCATACTTGACCATCCTCCTGCAACAACATGTATATATACTATATTTTATATATATTTGTATACTTAAATTTTTTTTAATGAAAATTCGGTTTAATTATGTTAAAACCGAACCGAACACAAACCGAACCGGCAAATAACCAAACCGAACCTAATGCATTCGGTTCGTCTTTCGGTTTGAGAATTTGATATTTTCGGTTTCGGTTCGGTTCGGCCCGGTTTTAGACCGATGCACACTCCTACATGAAGGCATGTGCTCGATATATAAGAAAGACAAAGAACATGGTTTTTGTTATATATCAATCGGTCGTGGAAGAACAAAATGACTTGATTTGGTACTTTCCGTTTAGTGTGCGATAAATACGGAGGACCTCGGGAGATTCGTAATGTAGACTCGGATTTTCCTCCTGCATCAGGTAGGCGAGGAAAATCGACGAAGCTCGGATGTGAGTTTGAGATGGAGGGCCGTAAAAATGATGTTGATAACTGGACCAACAACGTTGTATGTGGTGTCCATAACCACAAAATGTCGGATAAGATGCTTGGACATCCTTATGCTGGTCAATTAAAACCTACTCAACATTAGAAGGTCCGTCGTGACAACGTGATTGGGATTAGACCTCGAGATGTCCTACGCAGTTTAAAGTATGATGATTCAGATTGCGTGGCTAACATTCGTCAAGTGCACAATGCTCAAGCGAAGCTGAAGAAAAGCGATGCAGAGGGACGAAAGGACCTGCCACGAGCAATATTGCACCAACATCACCATAATGGATACCAAACCAATATATAAAGGGAGGTGAGCCCCTATACAATTTCTTACTCTTTTGTGCTAGAATGGCGGATCCCAATCTTATAACAAAAAAAAAAAGCGACACGACTTCTGTTTTCTTATGATCCGATCGGGGTTTATCGGAACTTCACAATTTACCGTAATTACTTGTATCTTTTGTTGTAAAACCCCCAAAATACAATGATGCCAACACCCTTTGGGGAGTTTGGACAATGAGAAACAAAATACTTTTTGATAATAACGACATCGGGAATGTGGATGATTGGTTAAGGTATATTAAACAACACAGAATAAAATGGAGGAAAGCACAAACAGAGGAACAAGAAAACGACATGGACAACACAAGACCAAGCTCTTGTCAAAATAGAGAAAAAAAATCAGAAAATAGTTAAATGGAAAAAACCTCTTAGTGGTGTTACGTTGTGAAACTCAACTTCGACGGTGCGAAGGTCAGTTCGGGCCATGCCGCAACCGAGTTTGTCATTTGGGATTGTCGGGGAGAAGTCCTTTGGTGTGGGGCCCGTGACCACGGGAAGGTATTTGTCGATCGTGCTGAATGTTTTGGTCGTCTGGCAGGCCTCTAGGAAGCTGCGAAGCGGGACTTCTCACGCCTTGAGGTGGAAGGCGACTCCTTGAAGATGGTTAACACATTGAAGGGGATTTGGTGATATCCTTGGGAGATCGAGTTGGCAATCTCTGATGCTCTTGGTCTTTGTCGGGCTTTCAATTACGTCTTCTTCTCTTACACCTTCGAGACATGGGCCGAAAGGGAAAGAAAGAGACGGTACGCAGAAGATTTGGAAGATTTGAGATGGCTATACATGGTTGATGAGGAGGCATGACTTAAAGGAGTATACGCATTTAGGAAGCTATGAGAACCGTCAGAATCACCGCCAGATGCTCCAGTCTCGCTAGAAAGAGGATCCAAACCTGAGGTCGACGTCGACCAACACCTAGTTGATGTCGACCAATCTTCAGTCAATATCGACCTATCTACAGTCGATGCCCAGCAATTTGACGAGAGGGTTTCTCAACCAAATGAATTTATGTCAAGACCCCGTTATTGGATAGTGGAGTCAGGTTCGTCCTCATGAGAGAAGTCAACGGTTCTAGGTTTAGTTGGTTTCGAGGTTCAGGGATAGTGGGAAGAGGTGTAAGGTTGATGTCGACGTCGGCTAAGAGTTGGTCGATGTCGAGGGATGGAGAGGGAATGGTGGTCGAGGTTGGGTAGAATCTGTGCTGAAATTTAAAATAACAATGTAAAATAATAAAGGTGCAAACTTTCAAGGTTAGGGATCACCGCAACAATAAACATATGTGTAGATTATAAATCACATAAAGATGCATGCTTTATATTAAATAACTTTCGTCATTAACAAATAGGAATATAGAGGTTTTCGCATAAACCTTAAGTGTTACTACCTTTGCTTAATTAGGAATAGTCGGCTTTCACAAATAAACCCTAATTACTATCCAAATTCATAATAACATTGCTTTCACTTCAATATCACAAATAAGGAATTGTCCTCGACTGTCGCAAAGGATTAAGCACATAGGTAGATGATAATAAAGACATACGAATTCATGAATTCATAAATCAAACACACATATCTATGTTGGGATCACCCCAACCCTAGAAAAGGGAAATTAGAAACAAAACATAATGAAAGAAACTAACTTTAACATTCAAAATAAAACTTAAACTTACAAAACCTTCCAAACGTTCCTCCTCCTTCTCTCTCTCGCCTCCTCTCTCTCTCTCTCTCTCTCTCTCTCTCTCTCTCTCCTCTCTCCTCTCTCCTCTCTCCTTGCGCCCGAAGACGACATGGCTCGAATGAATGAAAATCAGCCCCCCTAGGGCCTTATTTATAGTGTTCAATCCCCGCTATTCTAAGAAAGAACATTCATATCTATATCTAAATCTGTCTATCTTTTTCCTAAGATATAACTTTCATAAATAAAGGAAATAAAACAATTAAAATTCCCTAAGGTAAATATGGAAATTACTAAAGTGGACAAATCTTCCTTCAACTTGATAGAATATTAATATCCTTTGCTGGAAGAAAGCCCACTCGGAATCTGGACTCGAAATCGACTCGGATTTGCTCTGATGGTCCACTCGATATCGACCAAGTTAGGTCGATATCGACCTGTCTTCTCAGCTTCACTCGATCTCGGCATCTGGAGTAGATTTCGACCATGCTTGTACTCGATATCGACTACCTTATATAGGTCGATATTGACCTCTTCTGTGCAGCTTCAATTTCTGGCATTTCTGGTCGATTTGCTCCACTCGATATCGACCAAGTTAAGTCGATATCGACCTCCTTGACAGTTCTCAACATTCGGTTGCTTTTTGAAACGCACTTTCCTGAGTCCTCGTTCGTCCGATCACTACTACAAAATAAGCCTATTGCAATAGTTGAAAAATGTCACATAAACCTCAATAAATGATACAATAGATCTAATGCATCATTTTTTAGATGCTACTTCCTCTCACGTTGCATTAGACCAAATGTAACAGCTATTTCAAGCTAATGTAACAGTCAAGCGTACGAAATATACCATGTTACATTAGGCTTAAGAACATGCTGCAATAGGTATATAATGTAACATTCATGACAAAAGATAATGCATCAACGATTCACACCTAGTGCAACCTTTTAATTCAAGCTATTGCAACAATCTTATAAAATTGTTGTAGCATTTCTCACATAAACCGTACATATTTGCAAAATTTATCAAATTACAAATACATTAATATTATTACAAATTATGTCATGTATATTCATAGTAAGATATTAGTCTCTTATCACGTCTCTAAAATAAATCTACATATACATAAGAAAAATACTATGGTTTACGAGCTACACATTCTAGTCTTTGTTTGCTGAGACTCCATATAATTGCATGACTTCCATGCCTTCATGATCCTGCAAATATGCAACACACTCCTTTAAGCTTACCAACAAAACTGCCATATGTAGCCATATTATAATAACTTGAACCATCCTATCGTAAACATAGAAGCTATGTGGCTGAATGCAATAATCATACTATCTTAAACATAGAAGCTATGTTGCTGAATGCAATAATCATATCATAGGAAAGAAAATGAGAGTTTGCTTAAGAAGTTCCACAAAGCAAGCCTTCTTTTGTTCGTAAAAGAGATTTCAACCAACAAAGAAATTATGCTAAGAAGGATCGGATTCATACAAACATCAATTCTTAAAAATGCCAAGCTGCTCCATGTTTATGTTTACATTCCACAACGATTTTCAGCTGAATTCCATGTTTATGTTTTTCATGGATTTTCCTGCTCACTACCATTATATTCAATGTCCAAAATAATAAAAATTTAAAATTAAACTTCAAGAAAATAAGACACCCCACAATAAATAAGTGAAACTTAAAGAACTAGATTAAGAAGGAAATTCCACTAGGGGAGCCAGCCACAGACATAAGACAGAAGGGGGATGAGGGTGAGGAGTGAGGACGAATATTATATGGACTAATGACCGCATTATTAATAAAGTAAATTAACCTTGCTTTATTTTAATAAATATTTGGAGACTAAAGGGGAAAAAAACAGTGAACTTGCAAGCAAACGATCATGAACAAATTACACACACCTAAATGCAAAGTTTGTCCATCTCTTTTTATCAGTGTGAATATTATATGGACTGCATCTCCTAACTAGCAGACCTGCATGATAAGTTAAGTGAAATTGCTAATATCTCATATAATGCATATTCATCCCACCATCATTTAATGATATTGCCACCATTGACATCACAAAATGCAAGCAGATTAATAGCCAAATAAACAGGAAAAAATCAATGCATAAAAGTGTTCATATTTGGTTTCACTGCGAAGGAAGTGAGGACTGAGGATCCCCTGTCCATCAAGTTGAATTCTCTTTTCTAACAAATGTTCTGGGTATTTGATGAATGCATTATTTATGTAGCTTCATCTCTTGAAGGGATTACATGATACAAGGCAAAGAAAGCAAAACAAAAACATGCATGTTTTTGAAGAAAGAGAAAAGGAATAAAGGAAGAAAGAGAGTATTTCAAAAGTTAGTTAGTTTGATGAACTTCCTAGATAAATACTTGATCATAGATGATTTTAAATCTCACCTACAGATGTCAAGTTAATTCTAAAATTTCCCCAAACCTAGCATGCAAAAACTTAGTTCATTCAGTAGATATAGGCAAAAAAATTTGGGTGGAGTCAGTAGATAAGCTAATGAATAAGAATAAGAGTATGCATGTGGCAGTTTCCCTTCTTTATCCCTAGAACCTAGTACGTCTGATGTATGGGATGATTTCTATAGAGACATTGCAATCACAAGGGACAGAAATCTTGATACCTGATGACAGCAGCTCTGCCGACTCTTTGGAAATCCTGATATAGAGACTTGTAGTCCAAAGTAGCAGTCCAAAGTATTAACAGTGAACTTAAAGTTAGATGGAAACTACACAACGGATGCAAGAGAGAGAACAGACCTTGAGCTTGCTTTTTGGTAAGTTAGATGAGATAAATATTAACAGTGAACTTAAAGTTAGCAGTCCAAAGTAGAAGTTGAAGGAAATTCAGAAATTATATTCTAGTTTGCATGCTGCTGTTGTTTCTTCCGAGCAAGAGGCAAATAAAGCTAAAAGGGCAGCAGAGCTTCTCTTAGCTGAATTGAATGAGGTTCAGGAGAGAAGTGATTATCTACAAGAATATCTAGCAAAGGCCTATGAAGGATATCACAAATCACATTTAAATTCAAAGCCACCAAAACTGATCTCTGTGTTAAGTTCTTAAACGTACCAAATGGCCCTATTAATCACTGGAATCTAAAGTTTCTGAAAGTATTGAAATCAGAAAGAAATACAGTCTGAAGTGAAACCGATCTTTTAATGATCAATTGAGAGGGAAAGACACTACTAGAGATGAAAAAAAGATAGAAAGAGAGAATCTTACAAATGGTTTACCAGAGAGCTGTTGAAAAAGCTTCAACCTTTATTCTTTATGGACATCTATTGTTTGGTAATCTTCAACAAATGAGCTGTTAAATGTTCCTGCATCAGATTAATCAGTTGAATGTTTGAAGGAAAAAAATTTAAAAATCGAAAAAATAGCTAATTCGAAGGAAAACCTAGAACAGAGAGATTGAACCCTATCAACTGAGAGATTCGACCACTATCCCCAAATTACCAATATAAACCCTAACCACACACAAATTCAACCACTATCCTCAAATTAAACCCTAACCAAACACAAATTCGACCATTATGCTCAGATTAAACCCTAGCCAAACACAAATTCGACCATTATGCCCAGATTCAATTTCTGAGATTTTCAATTTGTTTTCATGAGTTGAAATTAAAGGGGTTTGAAGAGATATTACCGGATGTGAAGAATGAGGACAACCAATGAACGAGAAAGGCGGTGCGCAGAAGAGAAGGGGGAGGCGGTGCGCAGAAGAGAAGGAGGAGTCGGAGAAGATGACGGCGCACGCGCAGAAGGTGTCGAGGATGGCCAGTGAACGAGAAGAGGGAGTCGGGGCGGCTTCGGCATGGCTCTGGAACACAATTGCTTCGTCGCAGAGAGGGAGAAGCTCGGAGAAGATGAACACAGGTGCTTCGGCGTGGCCTGAGAAGATGAAGGCCTGAGCGGGAGTGAGCGGGAGTGATGATAATGTTTTCTTCCGAAAATATGAAATGAATTGAGGCCGACTAGTTTCATTAGGGTTTCATTATGCAGCTTTAGAAGTTTCCCTTTTTTTCTAAACCAAAATGATAATGTTTTCTTTTAATATAACAAAATAAATTAAAATTAATAATATATATATATATATATATTAATTTACCTCTCTCTCTTTAAAAAAATTAAAGTAATAATTTTAGCTACAGCAATGAACATACCGAAGCAAACATTTTGATATAACTCTAGCAAAGGTAGCTACGGGGATACCCAAAAATTTTAATTGAATTTTAAATTTGATAAAAATAAATAAATAAATTAATAAGATCAATAGTTCAAGATAAATATTTTTTTTATTAAGATCCAAAAATTTAGACCATTATAGTAAAGGTTTGGCTATAAAAAAATAACTGGATAAGGTCACTTAATGAAAATTATAAATTTATAACATCTTGACATTTTCCTTTTATTTTTATATGTAGCTTGTCTAAAATGCTACTATAGCTTAAAAATGTGTTGCATTCACATCAGCTGTTGCACTGAGCGCTACTTTAGGAAAAAAAATGTTGCAAGCGCCTGTTACAATAGATAAACATGTTGAACTGAACGATTGTTGTTACACTTAACTGTTGCAATAGCTCGAATGCTACAATTACCTGTTGCCTTAAGTCACTTTTGTAGTAGTGGATTGATGCATATGAATATGCGTTGAAAAACTCTTTTCGAGGGCTACAACCCTCATCAAGACATCAGAACTTGATTCAAAATGATAAATGGTAAAAAGTGGCATTTTCTCCAGCTGCACCATCATGTGATCTTCCTTAGCTTTTCCAGTATCTTCATGACTTTCCTTTAAGCTCCAAAGTGCGTCCGATTTCTGCGAAAGTAAACAGAAACTTGTGTAGAACTCCATATATTGCAAATAAATATAAACTACACAGACATGTATTATTCTAACTCCGAAGTATAAAATGTAGAGAGAAATCGATACAAAAGTTAATGCAAAACATGACAAATTACTCGCTCATAATTGGCCTTTCCTCGCAATTCTTCGACGTTTGTGTTCCTGATGAGTGCGTCGATGCCGTTCGACAGGACGTTCTTGAGCGGAGGTTTAACCACGGACCGCAGTTGACCACCCTAAATTATCGCCTTGTATCAGTAGAAAAGAAAAAAAAAACGTTTGGCACACCCTTGATTATGAGGTAAAGTAGACGAAATAAGACAACCGATAACATATATTTATAGATTTTAATCATCGTGAACTTGGAACACTAGCTTGCAACTTAGAAAATGACATGCAAATTAACAGAACACACAAATGTCACACATAACAGTTAACACATATACTCGTGCCTTTGTCTAAGAAGCCATAGAAGGAAACCTAATATAAATAGGACATCTAACAGCATTAATTACTATCTTGGGGAAACGAAAGACAAATAATTAACTGAGAAGGATAAGGCCGGTTTGGTTGCAGCGACGAGCCAATCGCATCCAGCCACGTCAGCACGTACTTATGGATGCATATAAGAAGCTGTACGTACGCATTGCATGCATATAAGTTTTGTTGTTCTCACGTCAAACAATATGTGAGCTCATTTGTTCTGGATTCTCTGCATCCGCCCCTTTCAGCGGATCATTTTCTTCATCGTCGTCGTCATCCCCTTGTTGTTGCAATGAATTAGGGAAATGAGCCCACTGGACACCACAACAGAAGACGAAGCAAGCAGTACATAGACACGCATTTTAAGTACACAGACACACATTTTAAGTACATATATAGGCAAGGGGGGAAAAGGGTTACATTCTTAGAAGCAGTACTGAAGGCCTCTTTGTGGGTAATGAATGGATTCACAGCCTTGAGCCTTCTTATCTCCTCTCTGAGAGACAACACAAAATCAATCAAATATTAAAGCCGTGAGGTCGTCGCGCGCTAGTCGATCAAACAACTTCGATCAGGATGGAGCACACATTTTGATTTGGGGTTTGAGTAGCCAAAGTGCTAGCTAGCTAGACATGATCTTACTTGATGAAGCGATTGTAAGCAGAGGGAACACGCT
Source organism: Persicaria tinctoria (assembly GCA_037127255.1). Taxonomy (NCBI): domain Eukaryota; kingdom Viridiplantae; phylum Streptophyta; class Magnoliopsida; order Caryophyllales; family Polygonaceae; genus Persicaria; species Persicaria tinctoria. Next base: position 19,381,234 of record JBANSL010000004.1, on the reverse strand, counting down.
TCTTCTTCTCGGGAGCTGTTTGATCAGCAAGCTAGGGTTATCAAAGGTTTTAATATACATACGGAGTATATATTACTTCAAATCAAACACACACACACACACACACACACACACATATATATATATATATATATAACTCAAAGACATTTACGTACGTTTGTGCACGACATGATCTTTACTGACGCAGATATCACGATCATGATCAAGAGCAAGATGATGCTCTTTATCTTCTTCTTCCTCTTCCACTTCCTGATCGGCCTCATGATCATGATCTGAAGAGGCAACAGTAGTACTCCACATGTCCATTGGTTTATGGCTGCCTCCTTGATCAGCTTCTTGAGGAGGAAGTTGTTCCATTTCCTGCTGCAAGAGCAAGCTCTCACAAATTTCAACAACAGTACTCTATCTAGCATATATATTTATAATTAAGAATGTTGAATGTAAGCTAGGTAGTATACTTGTGGATTTTGGTGAAGGGCGGCAAGGAGATTAAACGGAAGAGGGAACGCATTGAGCATGTCAACTGAGAGAAGACTAGTGCAGTGCCCACATTTGACAGTCACCACCGTCGACATGCTACTTAATGGTACACTAACCTATATACATATTCAATCAATAAGGTTACTATATATATATATGAAAACTCTGAAAGAAAGAAAGAAAGAAACATATATATGTACATTAATTTATAATCATATAAATTACCAACAGAATCGTAGTGCAGAAACTGCATTGTACATAGCAAATTTGCTCTTGAAGGTCAAAGAGGTGGCCTAGTGTTGCCATTGGAGTGCCACAAACATGAATCAATCAAACAGAGCTACTGCAGGCAGCTGTTGAGTTATCAATTGTGATATCCCAAGCTAAGCTATAGTCAAGGAGAAGACTCTACTGTATTTATAAAGCCCCAGTGTACTGTATGGTTGTCTATCATACCTAGAGCTTGAATTGGAGGGTACGTTGATATCGATCAATATCATGGCATTAAATTCACACTGACTAATGAGCTAGAAATGAAAATACTCCGTATGGTATGGGTTTTGTGATTATAAATTGGGGGAAATGAGACAAGACCCAAATGCTGTCAACTGTTGTTTTCCAGTTTCCAAGTTACAACCCCCATTAATTAAGCTAGCTCTTTCCCTTTGTGAGTCAGTCACTCTTTCATGTATCTCTCTGTTCACCCCTGTCACGTGTAAGGACCCGAGTTCTGTTTTGCCCTTTCCAGAAACTGCCCAAGTTTCCAGAAGCTTGCATTTCAGTACATATGTTTGGGAAAGGCATCTCTGCCCTTTTGTTTTTACATTTCTGTGTTGTCTTCTTAATTTGTCCCAACGTCCATTCACATACAATTCATCCACTCACGTGATACCACGTGTCTTTATCCACCCCTTTCCTGAATCCCTCTGATGATCATATGAGACGCAGCGTTTCTTCGCTCCATTCGCCTGCTTTTGGTTGAAAACGCAGCGTTTTATGTGTCAGCAATAGGCTTCATTTCCAATCTGTAACCGGGGTTACCACCTCTCCTTGCTCTCTCGTCTCATGTCATGGCTACGCTTCCAGGCCACAACCTCTTCTCCTCTCTCCCGTCGCCGGCTTTTCATCCCGCCGGCGACTCCGCTTCCGGCAGCCGTCGCACTTCACCTCCCTCCCTGCCAATTCCGATTCCTAAGTACCCGCCAAAGCCGAAACCGAAATCCTTACGGTCCAGAGACCCGCCAAAACCCCATCCGTCCTTCCGAATCCCGCACCGCAACACCAAATTCTATAAACCAATCAGAAGCGATGAGGAGAGGATCATCGTGCCTTCCGAAGGCGATGGAGAAGGAGACAGGGGAGACCGCGCCGTGGTAATTGGGGAGTCCGGCGTCTCCTACCTTCTCCCCGGGGCGCCGTTCGAGTACCAATTCAGCTACTCCGAGACTCCAATGGCGAAGCCCGTTGCGTTTCGGGAGCCAGCGTTCCTCCCCTTCGCACCTCCGAGCATGCCCCGCCCGTGGACAGGGAAGGCGCCTTTGATGGGGAAGCGAGAGAAGGAGATGAAGAAGAATAAAATACCGCTGTTCGACACCTTCAACCCGCCACCGCCGGGGAAGAAGGGCGTCAAGCATGTGGAGATGCCGGGGCCGTACAAATTAGGGCAGTTTCCGAAAGAGGCCATGAGTAGAGAGGAGGTTTTGGGAGATCCGTTGTCTAAGGCCGAAGTTAAAGTGCTCATCCAGCCTCATTTGGCTTCCAATCGCCAGGTTAATCTTGGTATTCTCTTTGTTCCTTTTACTGTGTGTTTATCAAGCGGATTATACACTGCTTCATAAAAGTTCATCAATTTGGTGATTGAGCTTGTCTGTGATCCAAAATCATCATTTGATTTCTTCTGGAACTGGCGAATTATGATAGATTTGTGAGTAAGAGTGATGCATTGTAGTTATCTTGATCTGTTGATGCTTTACTTGTAAGACTGTGCTGTTTCTGTTGGTGAGCTAAGTTTCAGGAAGGGACTGTTTGTGATGTTATTAGGTTTCGAGTTATCGGTTTGGGTTTCAATGTGTTTTCATTTGTTGAATTCTTGTAGGGAGGGATGGACTAACACATAATATGTTGGATCTGGTGCATACTCATTGGAAAAGGAGGCGCGTATGTAAGGTTAGATGTAGAGGTGTTCCGACTGTTGACATGGATAATGTCTGCAAGCATCTTGAGGTTTGTAATCAGAATGGGTCTTTTATTATGCCTTTTTGTTCTATGTATTGGAGAAAATTATGCTTTTGTGATTGTTATCTTGCTGTGGCTTGATCTTTTATGATTCATGGCAGGAGAAAACAGGGGGAAAGATCATTCATCGAGCAGGAGGTGTACTTTATCTTTTCCGTGGTAGGAATTATAATTATCGCACTCGCCCACAGTATCCTACGATGCTATGGAAGCCAGCAGCACCAGTCTATCCAAAACTTATCCAAAACGCTCCTGAAGGATTGACAATAAAGGAGGCTAATGAACTAAGGAAGAAAGGAAAAAGTCTTAAACCAATTTGTAAATTAGGTAACCTGATTCTGCTCTGTAGCCTCTGTTCATGTTTTTATATGTGGTTCCTGATTTTTTCTTAAACTAGTTCATAAAAGAATTTGATTGTGTTTCACATAAAATTGCTGCCTTTGCCTTTTGTGCTTCAACCTGAGAGTAATGAAAAATCTGTTTTTTTTGTTTTGGCCGATATTGTTGGACCAATTTGTGTAGAATGTATCATTTGCACATTAAATTTCATGCCTGAAGATTATTAGGGTACTTGTGAGGGAAAGAAATTGTCTGGTAGTCAGGGGATATATCTGGAGGGTGGAGAACCCCATGCTTCTGGTGAGAATTTAGCTGTGATCTTGTTTATTTCCACTGGGAAAGTATTCAGCCACCAAATAATACTTCAAATGCTCTATAACCAAGTGACAAGTGTCTTATAGTTGCTATAATAGGTTTAAGATAGAATCAACTGTCGAGATAAGGCCGTTTTGAGAAAGAACATGAAAAAAATCAGATGAAGTAATGATCAATGGATAGCACTAGAGTGTGGGAAAGTAGTAGATGGAAGAAAGAGCAATCCCCTTGCCTCCCAATACAAGACGGTAGCACCTTGCTAGAGTCATCCTAACCATAAGCATAGCTTACATAATACAGTATTAAGTATTACTCATATTGTACAAGTAGTGATGCTCCACATTAACACCAATTTAGCTAATTCGAAGGCCCAAGTTCTTTCCCACATCCCGATCCTCTCCTCATGCGTCAGAATTCATTTCCCCTCCAGTATGCATGTAACTCTTGGGCTGACGCCACCGAATCTGTGTGACATCAAATTACTCGCTCCATAAACTCTTCCATCTCTGCACTGCTGATACTGTGTGACATCAGTCCAAGGGGCCTAGAGTCATCTTTGCAAATTCCATTATATGTCTCTATTTTGTTTATATTCTTCTGCATACATGCTGAGCCTTTTCTTTCTTGATGCAGTTAAAAATGGAATCTACATTAGTCTAGTAAGTGACGTCAAACACGCCTTTGAGGGAAGCATTTTAGTTAAGATTGACTGCACAGGTTTGGAGCCGAGTGACTATAAGAAGGTTGGAGCTAAATTAAAGGTTCGATTCAGTATCTATTGACATAATGCATTCTTAGCATTCCTTACTACTAATCATACATTCAATTGTTTTGCATTTCTATTTGTCACGAGACGAGATTATAACTTGAGAATTCTATCAGGAGTTGGTTCCATGTGTTCTTCTTTCCTTTGATGATGAACAAATACTGATGTGGAGAGGGCACGATTGGAAGTCCATGTACCCTCCAGAACCTTCAACCCTGCCCTTGCCTTCAACGGCCAGTGAAGTCAGTTTGAACAACTCAGGTTTGTACGATAAAAATGTTGATTAATAAAATCCATCTCATAGTTGACTGTATACTTGAACCTTATGCTATTGTTCCCCAGAAATTGACGATGATGATCACACACAAAACTCCAAAGCAACAATCACAAGCCCTAGAATGATGTCCTTGTGGAAACGTGCAATTGAATCTAACAAAGCAATGTTGCTAGAGGAGACTGAACTTGCCCCAGATGCTCTTCTTCAGAAGGTGGAGGAGTTTGAGCGAGTCGTGCAAGTGACCGAGCATTCATATCCTGCCGTGGTGGTTTATGGTGCAAAGCCTACAAGTCCGGCAGCTGGATTCAATTATCGACGTTCATCTCTTGGCAATGGAAGTGGATACGATAATAGCTGCAGTGATAGCGAGGATTATCCTGGCAGTTACGGGGATGACTATGATGATCCGTCCGTGGAGGACCCGCTTGAGGAAGCTGAGAGCAATGTGCCGCTGGGTTCGCTGCAGATTGATTTCCTTGCAAGGCGGCTGGAAGGAGAATAGGTTCAATCTAACCTGTTAAGGTGAATCCTGTATGATGCCATGTAATGTAAACTCTGAGAGAAGTGAGGCAAATTGTATAGATGTGAAATCACAACTTAAGTTGAGGAACTTCTCTGCCAATTGGAAATACAAAGTTACAAACAGGTAAATACTAAATAGTGTTTTTCGGAGCAGGTTGACTTGCCGGCCCACCTACTCTTCCAAACTCATGGTTACTACGACTTACGACTTGTTTTCACGGACTCCATGGAAAACGTGATCTAATCAATTGATCCTTTTTTATTAGGGTAAATTATACATAATTACCCGTAAATTATGTTATTTTTCACATAACTACCCATAAAAACTTAAATTACATTAAACCACCCATAAATTTGATTTGTTTTCATATGACCACTCACACTTTAAACCTCTATTTGTTTTATTTAAAATGACTAAAATACCCCTAATTCAAGCTTATTTATTTGTAGTTTGTAAAGGAAAGATGTTGCAGGTATATAAGTACGTGTTTGGATTTCAATTGTATTATGTTTATAATGTAAAATAGACAAGGTCGTCTTTGGTAAACAAAAATTTTAAGATAAATTAAGGGTGTGTTTGGATTCCATAATTTATTAATTATATATATTGTCATAGTTTTATACCAATGCATATGATTATTTGGTTAAATTATTATTTTACCTCAATTTTTTATGATATTTTTAGTTATACAACCAACTGCTCACATAAACCGAAGTAAATAATTGAATTATAATTAAAATGGAATGTAGTTCAAACCCACCCTAAATACTCTAACCAACATATATCTAAATTGGATTTTGCAATGTGAAGAGTCGAGACTTGCAATAGCTCCTAACAGTCTCCTCTCCTTCAAATGTTGAATAAGATAGGGATAAACTCTAAAATAAAATAAGATTGTTACTTTAAAAGAAGGGTAAATTAGCTCATATCAATTACAAACCATATCATTTAAAAAAGAAGAAATTTGGCCCAAAGACCTTCGGCCTTTAGACCATTTACAATTTGTCATAGGCTTTTGTCTTTGCTAGTAAATGTCCAAAATATTTCCATAATACCCCTTTTACCACTGATTTAATTTTACCCTTCCACCGTTCAGATTTGCATCTGATTTAATTTCCCTCCTCGTCTCCTACCCCAGGTTCCTCTCCCAAATCTCCGATGCTCTCGCCTCCTCCCTCGCATCTGCATCCCCTCCTACCTCCGTCGATCTCGTCTGCGACTGAGGCAGAGCTACATTTAATTTTGATTGAATTTAACTATGTTTTGCAACCGATATTTGCCTTCGTATTGTAATAAGTAGAAACATCTAAACTCGTCGTTTAGGGCTGGTGAAATGCGCTTCACCCTTTTCTTTGGAACTCCGGTTCCTCGCTTGTTATGGGTTCAATTGAATCGGGTTGAGGAGAGGGCTATATAAGCCTCACTCCGTCTCCTTCAGAGTTATCAATTACACACAAAGTTTTCTTCTTCCCTAAACAACTCTCAGTACTGTTATATTGGCAAATCCTTGCTCGATTGGGGGTTTCTGTTACTCATCTTCCAATCCTCGAGGTTTGTACGCCTTTTTCGGATCCTTGAGGTCCCTGATTGGCTTGATTATCCGTAATCGGTATCATTAGTATCGGCGCAGTTGGTCTTCATGGCGGATGGTACTTGCAGACACGCTGCAGTACAGGAGATGAGCAAGCGTATGGACGGAATGCAGGATTCGCTGCAGTCGTTCCAATCGAAGCACGATCGGGAGCTCGCGGAGATGAAGGACATGATCGAAGCCCTTACGTTCTTGATTCGTCCTCCTCCCGGGACGGAACCTCCTGGTTCTGTTGTCTTGGACGTTAATCGGTCTGGATCTAGTTCGTCGCCGCCAAACTCCTCTCCATGTAACCCTAATATCTGCTCACCTGGTTGTGCTAATACCTCTAATGGGGGTTCCGCTCTTCCTGGTGGTTTGGTATCCAGATTGTCAAAATTTGATTTTCCGAAATTTGATTGTAGTGGCCTGCGGCCTTGGTTGTATAAGTGTGAACAGTTTTTTGCTTTGGATAATACTATGCCTGAATACCATGTCCATTTGGCCTCTCTGCACTTCACCGGTGATGCTTTTGAGTGGCACCATAATTACATTCGTAAGCATGGGCACCAGTTTCCCTCTTGGTCGGAATATGTTGTTGATATCCCGTCGAGATTTTGTGAGTTGATTGATGACCCCCTTGCTGAATTAGTGGGGATTCGTTATTCAGGTGACGTCGTTGCATACCTTAAAGCTTTTGAAGGCGCCTTAACTAAGCTCTCGCTTCCTAAGTCTCAAGCCCTGAGTATTTTCCTTGCAAATCTGAGTCCCCAGTTGCAGCTTCATGTGCGTCAGTTCAATCCAACATCTATCCATCAAGCAACCAAGCTTGTAAGGTTGCAAGAGGGGATCCTTAAACTTGGTTCAACCCGCAGCTTCCAATTCCCTATTGCTCAACCCAAAACACAACCCTCTTTACTTCCCAAACCTCCACAAAATAGCCTGCCCAAACACACCTCTACTAAACAACTCACTAATCGACCATTTAAGTCACTTACTTCTGCTGAGATGCACGAGCGGCGTTCGAAGGGGTTGTGCATGTTTTGTGACGAACCTTACACCCCTGGGCATCACCTTAAACCCATGAGGGTGCAGTTCCATGTGATGGAGGGTGATGAAGTTGACAGTGATGAGGAATTGGTGGTACCTGAGACTGTGATGGAAATTGAGGAACTGCCCCAAGACACCCCATGTCAAATATCTATTAATGCCCTCACCGGGTCCCTCAATTCAATACCACGAAGGTCACTGGTTACTATGGAGGTCGAGCAATGAGTATCCTCTTGGATTCGGGTAGCACTCACAACTTCCTCGACGAGGAGGTCGCTCGAGGGTTCGGTTGTAAGTTGGACCCCATAATACCTTTAGCTGTGTCGGTTTCAAATGGCCAGAGACTAGGTGTTGAATGGGTGAGCGGAAACTTTACTTGGCAAGTTAAGGGTCATGATTTCACCACAGATGTTATATTGCTTCCTTTAGGAGGTTGTGATCTGGTCCTTGGTATCCACTGGCTTGCTTCTTTAGGATCTATCGTGTGGGACTTCAGCCAGTTACAGATGGATTTTAAGTGCAAGGGAAAGAAGCACGTTTGGCGTGGTTGTCCTAATGCTACTCATAAGGTGGTTAGTAGCAACAGTTTGATTCGAGCTCTTCACGATAATCCGGAGTTGGCCTTACTCCAAGTGTGTTCTCCGAGCCTCAAACTTAGTCATGATACTGCCACTAGAGCAATTATCCAACCTACGGGTGAGTTGCAACAACTCTTACAATCCTACGAGCCGGTGATGAAGGTGCCCACAACCATTCCTCCTTTCCGGGAGGGGTTTGACCACTGAATTTCCCTCATCAATGGGGCTAATCCGGTTAGTAAGCGACCATATCGATACTCCGTTGAGCGGAAAGATGCTATTGAATCCATGGTCAGAGATATGTTGAACGATGGTGTGATCATGCACATTTCTAGTCCTTACACTTCCCCGATGGTGATGGTCAAGAAGAAAGATAACACATGGAGAATGTGTGTCGATTACCAGGATCTTAATGCCCAAACAATCAAAGACAAGTACCCAATTCCACTGTTGGACGATTTACTCGATGAGTTGGGTGGTGCCTGCATCTTCTCTAAATTAGACCTCAGATCTGGATTCCATCATATCCGTATGCACCCTCCGGACATCTTCAAGACAGCATTTAAGGCACATTCCGGGCACTATGAATTTCTCGTCATACCTTTCGGTCTCACAAATGCCCCGTGCACGTTCCAAGGTTTAATGAACCATGTTTTCCGGGACTTCTTAAGGAAGTTTGTGCTAGTGTTTTTTTATGACGTCCTGGTGTATAGCTCAGATTGGCCTGCTCACCTCCAACACCTCGACGTTGTGCTGCAAGCTTTGCTTGCTCAACAACTATACCTCAAACCGACAAAATGCACCTTTGGAGATACCAAGATCGACTATCTTGGTCATTTTATTTCAGCAGATGGAGTAAGTACCGATCTGGCCAAGATTCAAGCCATTGTTGATTGGCCTCCACCCACTACCCTTAAGCAATTACGGGGATTCTTGGGATTGGGAAACTACTACAGACGATTTGTTAAGGGCTATGGCACTATTTTGAAACCTTTGACTGAGCTGCTAAAGAGAAAGCCTTCAAGAGTCTGAAACAGAGTTTGTCGACTACCCCGGTTTTGGCCCTCCCATACCTCAATAAACCTTTTGTGATCGAAACGGATGCTTCCGGTATAGGTGTGGAGGTTGTGCTCATGCAAGATCGCCATCAGATATGGAGTTCTTATCTTATGCATCGACACTTTTGTTATTCGTACTGATAAGAGGAGTTTGAAATATTTGCTCGATCAGGCTGTGACGACTCCCTTTCAACACATGTGGATCGCTAAACTGTTAGGGTATGATTATGAAATTCAATACAAACAAGGAAGAGAGAATGTAGCCGCTGATGCTTTGTCTAGAGCGTCCCACTCTCAACTGATGCACACTCACTTAACCGTGGGTAATGATGATTTGCTCCAGCAGGTGCGGAATTCTTGGGTTACAGATACTCACTGCCAGAAGATCATTGCTGATCTCCAGTTGGACCCGAACTCTCATCGTCAATACTCTTGGGTTAATGACAGACTTCGGAGGGGCACAAGGCCGGTGATTGGGGCTGATAAAGGGCTTCGGACCCGGATCCTAAAATGGTTACACGATTCTCCTTTGGGGGGACATTCTGGTCGAGACTCCACCACTCAAAGGGTCAAGTACCTATTCTATTGGAAGGGTATACATAAGGATATTAAGGCATATGTCCGAAACTGCAATCCTTGTCTACAGAACAAGTATGACAGTGCTGCTTCCCCAGACCTTTTACAACCTCTTCCAATTCCAAATGGGGTTTGGGAGGATATTAGTCTGGACTTTATTGAAGGGTTGCCTCCTTTTAAAGGGAAGCACACAGTGTTGGTTGTGGTGGATCGACTGAGCAAATACGCTCACTTCTTAGCGCTCAGGCATCCTTATACAACATTGGACGTGGCTCAAACCTATTTGGACCATGTCTTCAAACTCCATGGTTTCCCTCGTTCTATCGTTAGCGATAGGGATCCCATCTTCTTGAGTACGATGTGGCAGGAGCTCTTCAAACTGTAGGGTGTGTCTTTAAACCTCTCCACCGCTTATCACCCTCAGAGTGATGGTCAAACAGAGGTCATAAACCGTACTCTCGAGACCTATCTTTTGAAACCAACTTTTATGAGAATAAGGAAGGTGATAAACAACCAAAATTGAATGAAGGCACTTGGCACTAAGACATGGGGATGTATTTATAGGCACTCGTCACATCCGCTTGAGATCGCCTCGCTTTCCCATCTCTACACTCTCTACCTCGATGGAAATGATTTCTCCGGTCCGGTTCCATCGCTGAACCAGCACAGTCTCCGGTTTTTAAATCTCTACGGGAACCGGTTCTCTGGTCGGATCCCTGATACCACGACGCTTAGCCGATTCAACTCGTCCTCTTTTGTCGATAATTCCAATCTCTGCTAGGGCTGTGTATCAATCTAAAACCTAACCGAACTGAATCAAAACCGAAAATCTCAAAATTTCAAACCGAAAGCATTAGGTTCGGTTCGATTATTTGTTGGTTTGATTAAGCTAATTAACTTAGCTTGCTAACATGTTCTACTTTTAAATATCTAAAGTATAGAAATATATATACACTGATGTATATATAAAAAGTATATATATATTTGTATAGACATTGTATTTATGTAGAGTATAAAAGAATTCGGTTTAACACAAACCTAACCCAAATCGAACCGAAATCGCAAAATGAAAATTCTCGAACCGAAACCCGAACTAAAAAACTTCGGTTAGGTTCGGTTTGTGTTGGTTCGGCCCAAAAATTCAGTTTGGACCGAATCATGCACAACCCTAATCTCTGCGGGAACGCGATCAGAACCCCTTTCCTCCATCCGCCGGCGACAAACATCACTACCCCTACTTCCTCCGGGACACAAGAGACGAAAGAGAATCGCTGCCGCGGCTGCAGTAGGAGAGGTGCTGCTAATAATCCTGGTTGCTTTGTTAATCGCCGGTGTCGCTCAGCGAAGGAGGAAGATGGTGACAGAGAGGGTCGAGAAGAAAGGAGATGAGATCGATTCTTTTGGAAGGGGTTTTGGGGAAGGAGTGAAGTCTCTCCATCTTTTCGTTCACATCATTGCAATCTCATCTTCTCTTTCTTTTTCTCAATCTAATTTGAGTGTTTTTACTTCTTTTTTTATTTTACCCACGTTATCTGGAAAAAAAATTACTCACGCATCTTATTTAAATTTACTTTTTATTTTGAAAATCTTTTCTTTCAGATGGTAATCTTACAATTTAACTAGGGTGGCAGACTCGTGCTACGCCCGAGACATTTTTTTTATATCAATTATGTGATTAAATTAAAAGATTGCTCATAAGCAGTATATTATAAAAAAAAATATTAAAAAATACAGTATAGAAAATTTGCATGATATTTTATATGTAAAATATTATAATATGAGTCCTTTTATTTAAAATGTTAAAATAAATACATTAAATTGATTAGCCCTTTATCACGTACTATCCACATCTAATATGATCAATTTCCTTGATAATTTCATTGGTGTATATATTATCTATGCAAAAAATATAAAGATGTAATTATTTAGTAAATATATAATGATATAATTAGCTATATACGGAGTATTTGTTTAGAAATTGTAATAACATATTGCATTAAAAAATAGTTTCCAATATAGTGATTTCGAATATTCTTGAAGTTCTCAAGACATGATTGAGATTAGTTTGCTTTAAATCTATGGATATATGATTTATAAAAAGTTTTTAGATATCCAATAAAGAAAAGTTGAACTATTAATGAAAAATAAAGTATATATATATTAGTATAAAATTGGCTATCCATGGAATAATATAATATTATGAATATAAATTCAAACAAAATAACAAATTTGTTTCTACTTAAATGTGGTAAAAAAAATTACTTTGTTGTATATATAACACGTAAAGTATTTCTTTGTTTAGCCTAAGATATTCATCAAATTAAAGAGAAAAGGGTTGATAATGATGTAGTAAGAGCAAAAATAAATACCTTTTAGGATATGTACAAAGTACAAACTGGTTGCTTTCGAACTCTGTGTATAACAAATCTTATAAATGAATAAAAAAGTTAAATGAAATAATTGTTTAAAATAATATTTAAATGGAAATATAAATGAACAAAATAACTAATTTGAGGTGTGTACTTACATGGTGTTCTCCTTTTAGATGAATGACTAACTGGATGTGAATAGAATGAAAAATCATGATACTCATTGAGTGGTTTCATAATAATAATAATAATAAAAAAGGGTTATAGAATGTGAAGAGATTTATCTACATTTAATTAGATGTTTATTTACTTCAAGTTTTGGTAACTCCTACAATCAATTATCATTATATTCATTTTTGAAACTCCTAAAACTAATTAACACTATAATCAATCACTAATATCATTTCAATCATGATCATTTTAATTTTCTGTATATATAAGTAAAATTAGGCATTAAATGGACAATTTTGCATTCATCATAAATAAAAAAAAACTAAAAAATAATGGCAAAATAATATATGTTTAGTAAATTCATGTAAATTGTGTGTTGGAAATGAATTTTTGATAAAGATGAAAAAGATGGGGGAAAATATATCAGAAATTAGATATTATCAAATATAATGCTATATATAATTTTAAAAGCTACAAAAATGACTGTCAATGAGAAAAAAAAACATAAATACAAACTTTCTAAATTCGTGTATAAAAATCTTGTAAAAGATTACAAAATGTGAGATAAAATAATTGTTGAAAATAATATTTAAATCAAATTATAAAAGAACAAAACAAACAGCCAGATGTGAATGGAATGAACAATCATCAAGTGGTTTTATAATATAAAAAGAGAGGTTATAGAAAGCGAAGAATTTTATCTACATTAATTAATTAGATGTTAATTATATTAATATTAAACTTACTTCAATTTGTTGCAACTCCTACAACCAATTATCATAATATTTATTTTTTGTAACTCTTAAAACTAATTAAGCACTATCATCACTAATATCATTTCAGCCATTATCATTTCAATTTATATATATAATTAGGCATAAAATGGACAGCTTTGCATTCATCATAAATAAAACAAAATAAAAGAATAATGATAAGATAACGTGTTTAATAAATTTCAAGGCATGCAAATTTTAAGGAAAAATAACGTACGGTTATTGGTGTCTAGGTTTTGTTGTTTCATCATATAGTTGATAAATGAATATTGCAAATAAAAAAACGTAAAAGTATATTAATATCAAATTTCATTTTCAAAAAGTTTTTTTTTTTTGTTCTCATTCCAAGAGATACCCATCTAGACATAATTTAATAAGTAAAAAAGGAAATTTGATAAAGATTCAAAAGATGAAAAAAATATATGATGAACCGGGACATTATAATTTTAAATTTTATGAAAGATAATGAGACTAAAAATTATTAAAAAAAATTCCTTAATTTGTATATATAAATATATTATAAACGAATACAAAATCTAAGATGAAATTATTTTTTAAAATTATATAATATTTAAAAGAAAATTATCTAAATAAAATAACTAATTTGTAGTGTGTACTTACCCGGTGTTCTCCTCGTAGAGGGATGGCTAACCGAATGCAAATAGGATGAACAATCAAAGAGGGGTTTTATAATGGGAAAAATAGAGGTTGTAGAATGTGAAAAGCTTTTACCTTCATTAATTAGATGTTAATATGAATAACAAATTTACTTCAATTTTTGTAACTCTTAATGTAAATTATTCAAATTTTAATTTTTGTAACTCTTAATATTATTATTTGAACTATTATATACATAAAAAAAAATGGTACGTTTATATGATAGAAGATAGATATAGATAATTCAGGGTAATATGAATATCAAATTTACATCAATTTGTTGCAAGTCCTAGCTACCATAAATTATCAAAATATTATTTTTTGCAAATCTTAGAATCAATTAGCACTAACGTATGTATTATTGGATTATTTTAAATATATTATAATTATTATTATTATTATTAACGATGACAAAGTCAAAAAAAAAGAAGGAAGATGTGGTTTGAATTTATATAATTAGATAAATAATTAGGTATGAATTTATACAAAGAGTTTTAATAAAAATATGGAGAAAGTGTAATTGTTAGGATTCGAACTCAAGACCTTACACATAAGAAACAACTCTTTTAACCATTGAGCTATAGAAGTATTTTTGATATTGGATGGAATAGAAATAAAAAAATACATATATGATGAATCATTAAATGGATGGACAATAAATGAGAGGTGAACACAACTTTTCATGTATTATAGATTGTTAGCGTAAAGAAGGAGGTTTACACTATAAACCTAGACTTTTCCTCGCGTTCCCGACTCTTCTATTGGGTTACATAGTGAGCCAGGGAGGACGGTGAAAAAAATGAGGTCACCAACCAGATGTGTTTCTCGTTATCACCAACCAGATGCGTAACGTGTTACGTGCCCATCCAATGTTCTTTATGGTCAATTGTGGAGTCTTCTCCATCAAACCCCTTATTCAAGTTGTCCTTGTAACCAACAAAATCCCACAAGGACTCCCTTTCTCTCAATTCGCCCGTCGACTCACACCTTCACCAGGTAATTCATCTTTGTAAATTGGTTCCTTCCATGGTCTCCTATTTCAGTTTGATTTCCCTAAAGTTTCGTCTTTCCCTCTTTCTTACCCAATTTCCCGCCCCCATAAGTGTTTCAACTTCCTACCTCTTTTAATCCCAATCAAAAATCTCTTCGATAATTGATTTTCAGTTATTTCTTGTAATTTGGCTACATGAGGTTTGAAATTTTGAATCTTTGACCTGATTTTGCCCATACGCCAAAAAACGGTTCTTGGGGGCATTCAACACTGTATACCTGAATGTAGAGTTGCCCGTCTTTAAAATCGATCTCAAGGAAAGAGATTAACAGCTTAGTTGTTGGCAGGGTCAATTCAGCATTACAAGGAGTTCAATCATGACAGAGAATACTACAGACATTAGCTATTGGTTGAATTGGAGATTCTTTCTCTGTGCATTGTTCATCTTAGTTGATATATTGTTTGCCCTATTCCTCCTGTGGAGATATGAAGGGGGTAGGAGTAGGAGGGCAAGTACCGAGGGTAATGAACAGCCATGTGAAAGAGCTGGGTTCCTTTATGAGGATGAAGCTTGGAGGACTTGCCTCAAAGGGATTCATCCAGCCTGGCTATTGGCTTTCAGAGTATCGGCTTTCGCTCTCCTCCTTACATTGATCATTGGCAACACAGTTACTGATACTGCTGCCATCTTCTACTACTACACTCAGTAAGTTTTCCCTTTCCTATAGTCAAAGTGTATGCACTCATTCCAAGTGACTAAAGTTCGAATTGTGAGATTCTGTTTCCAATAAGCTTCCAACTAAAAATCAAGTGCTTATTACATCTTATCTACTTATTGTTTTAATCACATTGAACAAATCAATTTCCTTTCATGTATCTTGATCCCTTGTTTGCTGATTTTCTTTGTCCTGAACAGATGTACCTTTTCGTTAATCACATTATACTTTGGGGTATGTTTTCTAGCCTATTGCTTCATTCGAATGAGAAGAAAAGCTGAAAATGCCATTCACCGTTGTTAATCTCCCCAAATGATAAATCCATAATCCAGTCTTTGTAGAGTTTTTCCCCTTCTACTTAGAGTCTCTCTTGTTAGTTGTTAGTTGTATTTTCAAACATTTTAGTGGACCGTAACAAGTATTTCTCCTCAACATACTAATGCAGTTTGCATCAGTTTTCTCCATTTATGGATGCTGGAGATATCACAATTGTGCTGCTTACAAGGTTGATTCTAGGAATTCAGATAGGGAAAGAGGTACACATATGGCCCCTCAAGAAAATGAAGATAGATGTGTGACAGAGAAATTTTTGGACAACCATGAAGTGTATCATGACCGCCAAACTGCTGGATTTTGCGGATACTTCTTCCAAATTTTGTATCAGGTTGGTCATGTGGAAATTTTAGACGTGCTATATATGCTATGTTGGAAGAGTTTTTTTATGTTTTGGGTTCTATTTAAGTAGATTGGCTTATTGAATGATTGATATCTCTTGTTACTGAAGTTTTGATTTGGCTCTGATACCATTTTGTTTCATCTAAACAGATTTGTGCTGGTGCTATGGTGCTCACAGATGTTGTTTTCTGGCTTGTAATCTTTCCATTCATGACCTCTATAGATTACAAGCTCACATTTGTAAGATTATATGCTCTCGATCTTTTTATTCATGTGTTTGCTAATCTTTGTGTCCTTTTGTTCACCCTTTTGCTATACACATCCACTTGCACTAATTTTTTTTCTAAATACTGAATTGCAGTATGTTATTAGTATGCACACCGTGAATGTTGTTCTTCTGGGTGATACAATGCTGAACTGTATGGTAGGTTGCTTCCCTGATTGCTTCAGAAGATAGCCACTTCTTTCAGCCATGTTACCAGTTTCTTCTCGGGTATCAACTGCTTTAACTTCCTTAAATTGGCTTCATTTGCAGAGGTTCCCAATGTTCCGGTTTGGATATTTTATACTCTGGACTGCTGCATATGTAATCTTCCAATGGATCATCCATGCCTGCATTTATTTCTGGTACATCATGAGAGCCCTTCTACTTATTGTTTATGATTTGCAAATGTCCGTCAATTGATCTTTGTATATTTTATTTTGATTAATATGTATGCCTTCTGTTGTTGCGCAGGTGGCCCTACCCTTTCCTTGACTTATCATCTTCCTTTGCACCCTTGTGGTATGAATCTATGAATCTTAGCAACTTCATCCTCATAATCACTTTCTAGACCAGTTCCATATCTATAGGAGGTGTGCTTGAGAAAAAAAACAAAAAGCATACTCATTTTGCACTCGTTCACATATCCGCAAATTGACTTTATACAAACTACTACTCTCTTTGGTCGGAAATAAACGATGTTTTAGAGTTTTACGCGCAAATTAAGAAACCTCCTAAGAGTAATAAAAAAAAATTGTCCAAGTAAGTACAACTTGAGAGATGCATTTAAATTTCCTTATGATGATTTTTTTTGAAAAATTGAAGCCAACCTTTAAACTTCTTGGAGCCAAAATTATAAGTAATTTTTTAATCTCAAAACATCAAATAAATCCAATCAAAATTTTACCCTCAAAACATCGTTTATTTCTAACCGGAGGGAGTATTCAATTTGTGAACCAGTGCATTCTAATGCCCGGTTTGGGGGATTGCAGGTATCTAGCTGTTGGTCTCTTGCATATTCCATGCTATGGCATGTTTGCTTTGCTAGTGAGGCTCAAGCATTTCTGGTTATCAAGGGCTTTCCCAGATTCTTATCAGGGTATGAAGTGACAGTAAATTCTTTCAAAACAAAGATGCCACATTGTCGGAACTCTACAGAGATACCAGCACAGCTTTATGATTTTCAGTGTTGTGCAATATGCATTGGGAATCAATAATGTAACTATACTGACATCAGTTTCGAGTATATATGCATTCGTTGATAGCTTCAGTAGCATCAATTGGGAGTGTAAAAGCAAGCCATTGTTCTAGATCTCTATTTTTTTTCCTGCCCAATTGCAATCCATCTTTTTTTTTTTTTTTCAAACGGGCTGTACTAAGGATTACCACACAGAAATGTATTCAATACTTTACATACTTCCGTATGAAGAATTCCAGCTTGAGAGATGTTACCAGTTAAACCTGAAGCTTCTGAAACTGTCACATGAGTCTGCCATTCAGATTTCAGTTGAGATGGTATTGCTTGCTGTACATACTTTGAAATTGATTTGGAGTTCCATAAGATTGGAGTTGCCAGGAAGATTGACAACATGAACAGGCCTCACATTCAAGTCCTGTTGAAAGCATAGGAAACAAGTAACAACAACCTCATTGGAGTTCCATAAGATTCCAGTTTGATGGGGAAGGAAATAAAAAATTATGTTCCTAATAAATGAGAGTTTATTGATCACTTGTTATCCCCTAGACTACCTGTTAGCCATCTCTACACAGCTAGTTTCGGATGAAGAATAAACCTCTCTTCATTCAGTTCATGGATTGACCTGTCTCCTGCTTGCAGCATCCATCTCTCGGTTGGGGAAAAAAAAAAGGTATACCAGTTGCGAAATAGATTCCGCAACATGTTGCGAAAATCAAAATTAGTAAATATGAGAAAGAACCAAGTAATAAACTCGTTGTAAACGATTATGAATTATATAGCGATAATTCATTTGACACCACACATATAATGTCTGAAACAGCAGTAATAAGAAAACAATGTGAAGCCAATAAGAACGATATAGGTCGATATCTATTAATATTACTAATTCTGCTAACATTTTGCTAACGTGTCACGCTCACAATTAAAGTTGAATTTTTTATTCAAATGAGCTTTTCTTATTGGTCAATATTATTATGGAAACTTTAAAATATTTGTTTCCTATTTTAAATATGATTTGAATCCATTCTTTTTTTTTTTTATTTTCGGTTATATTGTTGTAAATATTGAGACATATTTCCATTTTTTTTTCCGATTGCAATATATCTATCTATCTATTATCTATCTATCTATCTATCTATTATCTATTAATATTAATATTACTAATTCTGTTAGCATTTTGCTGACGTGTTACTCTCTCAATTAAAGTTGATTTTTTCAATCACAAATCTTTTTTCTTATTGGTCGATAGTATTTTCAGAAGGTTTCAATATATACTTCATATATATTAGATTTATCACAATAATATTAAAAATGGCTAGGTACATCGAACCTAATATATGCAAGTTTACCGTGATTTTTCTACACCTATAAAGAATCACATTACTCAATCTTTATATTTAGTAATTCACTGGTTTTGTCCTATTTTTTTTACCCGGCTCAAATTTTCATACGTAATAAACTATGTAAAGAACACCTAAATTATATATATATATATATATATATATATATATAGGTAAAGGTTCAAATGAAAATGGGGATTAAGATGAAAATCCATCTTAAAGTGAAAATAGTCTAATTTGGATGTAAATGAGCTTAATTTAAAGGTAAATGGGCCTAATTAAATGAGTAATGAATAAATAGGCCTAATTTTGGTGTAAATAAGCCTAATTTTATGAGTAAATGGGAAAATGGTTAAATGACCCTAATTATGGGGTAAATTTCACACGTCTCCCCCAAACTTTCCATTCATACGAATATTGCCCTTATTTCAATTATGAAAATTACAGATTTTTGCCCGTAATTTTTATTTGAAATAATATTGTTAGGTGCAACTATAATATTAAAAAAATACAACAAGAATGTTACATCACAATTTTTGTCTTTATTTTAAAAAGGGAAAAAGATGAGATTACAAAATATAAAGTGAACAAATAATACAATAAATGTTATTATTAATAAATGTGCATTTTCATAATGTGTCATACCAAAAATTTTCTTTATGGACCGCTATTTTATGACAGTTTTGTACTTTAATGCAACATGTGCCATTAAAAGCCTATTAGCTCAAAAAATGGTATAGTGATGTGCCCATGCACAAAGGTTCGAGTTCAAAATCCCGCATAAGCTATTTATGATTGCTTTTTTTGTGTTCCCGTTCATGAATAAGATTATAAAGTGCAATAATAAAATGATAATGTGCACAAATAAGATGATATATAATGCATATATAACATTATATTGTGCAAATATAACTTTAAGTTGTGCAAATATAACACTATGTTTTGCAAATGTGACATTATATTGTGCATATATAATAATATAATGTTACGTTGTGCACATATAATATTATGTTGTGCGACTATAACATTATATTGTGCAAATATAACTTTAAGGTGTGCAAATATAACACTATGTTTTGCAAATGTAACATTATGTTGTGCATATCTAATAATATAATGTTAAGTTGTGCACATATAATATTATGTTGTGCTAATATAACATTATATTGTGCAAAATATAACTTTAAGTTGTGCAAATATAACACTATGTTTTGCAAATGTAACATTATGTTGTGCATATCTAATAATACAATTGTGCAAAAGTAAGATAGAATTGTGCAAAAGTAGTATACAATTGTGCATAACTAAGATTATAATGTGCATGATTAACAATTTGCGATTGTTGCGCTCTTGTGTATTATGTAACCTATGTGGGATTTGAACCCGGCCACATCTTTGTGCAAACGCACATTGCTCTACCAATTGAGCTACTAGGCTAAATTATGATTTTCATGCTAAAATAGAAGAACCTAATCGACCTAAAGCATATCGCAACAAAATTCTAAAATCCAATTAGCTCATGATTCACAACCAATTTGACAATGTTATGAACATGAAATTAGCTCCAAATCAACCCAACATCACAACCATATAATCAATTTCAATCAATTTGGATGTTGGCAAAAAAATCCCAAATTCTAGAATATATCGCAATAAAATTCTAAAATCCAATTAGATCATGATCCATAAACAATTTGACAATGCTATGAACATGAAATTAGCTCCAAATCAACTCAACAACACAACCATATCATCAATTTCAGTCAATTTTGCTTTTGGCAAAAAGCCCCAAATTCTAAAACATATCGCAATATAAAATTCTAAAATTCAATTAGCTCATGATCCATAAACAATTTGACAATGATATGAACATGAAACTAGCTCAAAATCAACCCAACAACACAACCATATCATCAATTTCAATCAATTTAACTTTTGGCAAAAAGCCCCAAATTCCGCTCTAAATCAAACCCTAGATTTTCAATCTCAACCTAAATCATTCAAACAATCTAAATAATTGTAATAAACAAGTTTAGGGTTATAAATCATACCAAATTCGAGTTGAAACAAGGAGCAAAATCGGGATTTCGAAGGTATTCCGAGCCAAAAATGTCGAACAACACTTATGGGGGAGATGGGTGGATGTGAAGACCAGCGACAACCCCATAACCAGCCCCATCGTCGGTGGGAGTTCATTGTTGAGGGCCATTCCGGCGGAGGTGCTGGCTTGCGCCTTTGATATCTCCACGGACGAGGCTCTCAAGCTCAAGAACGCCAGGCGGGAGGTCGACGTTTTCAGTCCCTTTGATTCCGCGACCGGCAGCGGTAGATGGAGGCGGCGGTGTGGGTGTGGCCAGCAACCGGCAGCGCTAGATGGAGGCGGCGGTGTGGGTGTGGCCGACAACCGGCAGCGATAGAGGGAGGAAACGCGAGCGAAGAGCGAAGAGCGAACAGACGAGGGGAAGCGAACAGTTAATTTTCACTTTAAGGATTTTTTTCACTTTAATCCCCTTTTTCACTTTAAACTTACCCTATATATATATATATATATATAAATATTCGAATTAACCTAAGATATCAAGTACATATCATTTTATCTTTGATGATTATTTTTTTTGGTGTTTGGCTTCAAATATTGAAGAAAAAAATTAATTCCCCAAAATAAATATTTTAAATCTATATTTATTTTATACACCTTAGATGACCCTTATTATAATTTCAACATTTTAAGACTTGCAATTTTTTTATGAAGTTAGTAAAAATAATGAATTTTAGAATATTCCATTTCAGAAGTTATAAAAATCAGTTAGAGCAAAAAAAAAGATATTTACAATTTACTTATTTTAGACATCTTAAATAACTATCGAGAAATAAATAATATTTTATGAATTATAAGCATTGCTTATTTTACATCTTAGATGTGCATCTTAGACCACTTTTTTTTTTTTACCTTTTACGACCTTTTTTTTTACAGTAGGCAAGAAGTATGTGGTCCTTACCAAAGTAAGGTGCCACCATGATCATCCTTGCGGATGATGTTACACAGATCCCTAACAGTAGGGAGATTACAAAGCGTACAAGTATCCCTAGATTTAGCTATAAAATCAGCTGCTTTTACGACCTTTATTTTTAACAATCTCACCTTTGTTTTCACTATTTATTAATTCTTCCTCTTTCTATCCATCTTTCTCTCATGAAAATCATATACTGTATAAGTTATGTATATCAACATAACTTCAAAGTATCTGCACAATCATGTGTTTATGATCGATTTTTTTTATTCATTACATGGAAGCTTATATTTTCCTTTTTCATTTTATTCTAATGATAATAATTATACATGTACTTCAAATTATATTAAGTGGTGTGCTTGAGTTTTATTACTACTTTACCTTATTCAATCATTTTCATCATTTTTTTTATTGTGTTGTATCTCTTTCCAACTACTTCATAATTTATAAATTAAAAAAAACACTTATACATTGTAAACAAGTATATATTAATATATAGATATATAAAATGATGTTTAAATTGAAATGGATGAAAATCCCGTGCCTTCAAGGCACGGGTATTACACTAGTCTGTTACTAATTCTGCTAGCATTTTGCTGACATATCACGCCCACAATTAAAGTTGAATTTTTTATTCAAATGAGATTTTCTCTCTCTTTCTAACCATCTTTCTCATAAAAATAATGAATAAGTTATGTACATCTACATAACTTTAAAATTATTCACACAATCATGTGCTTATGATTTTTTTAATATTTGTACGAGAGCTTATATTTTACTTTTTAGATCTATGCTAATGATAATAATTATATATTTATTTCAAATTATATTAGGTGGTGTGTTTGAGTATTATTACTACTTTACCTTATTAAATCATTTTCAAAATTTGTATCGTATCTCTTTCCAACTAATTTATAAATTATAAAAAAAATACTTTATACATATTTTTGTTGTAAACACGTATATATATTAATATAGTATTATATAAATATATAAAATGATGTTCAAATTAAAATGGATCAAGCTCCCGTGCCTTGAAGTCACGGGTATTACACTAGTTTCTTCTAAAGGGCTCATCTCACCCAATAACACTCACAAGTCAACCACCCAATGAGTACAGTTGTAATATTTGGGAAAGAGTAAGGGTAACATGGTAACTAGCAATTGGTGATCTTTTGCTTTGAGATAAGGTTGCCACACTTCCCACGGGTAGCTCCATTGTCAGGTTCTCAAGTACTCGCACCCAAATTGGATTTGGAGGAGGAGATGGATAACATAACAGCGAACGAGGTGGCGGGGCTCGGCGTTGGAACTCTCCTCTTGTGTGCCACCTTGGCTGCCCCCAAGATCGATGCTTTCATCTCTTCCTCACAGCGAAGGTTCGGTTTCATCCATCCATCTCCCTCTCGATCTAACATCTTCGATCAATTACATCCATCAAGTTCTTAATTTCAATATGCAGCTCTTTGGGGATGTGCAAGAGATGTGGTGATGTCAAGCTGATAGCTTGCCAGAGCTGCAAGGGAGCTGGTTCCTTGCAGTCCGGAGGCTTCTTCGGGTTCAATCCGATGGCTGATCGGTTTGATGAACCCAACCCGAAGCGTGTAGCGTGCACCAAATGCCGGTCTCGCGGACATTTTCGGTGCCCTCAATGCTCTTCAGCATCATCACAGCTTAGTTGATAGTCATACATGATATGGGTCCTCCTTGCTTGTTTCTTGATTTAAGATTTGGGGCCACTAGTTTGACTGCTAGACAGTTTTTTGTCTTTATGATTTCATGTTTTTGTGGTTCTTTTTTGGCTTGTGTTCGAGGCTGACTCGATCGAGTTTCAATGGGACTTGTCAGCGCCCTATGTGGTACATTGGGTGGCATAGGTTTGGATATTTGAGTCATGGTCACGCCGAGATCATTGTTGGGTAATCGAGAGGTGAGTAAACCCGCCTTATTGTGCACGTATCATCCAAGCTCTTCTTGACCAATCTTGCGTTGTATGCGAAGGATGTTTCAGTTTCATGTAAGTGGATGCTGAGGTTGCGGGAAGTTAGGGGGTTCATTGCAAAATCCTTGAAAAACATCAAGGTCGTAGCTCATTGGAAGAGAACCAGAAACCTTAGTTGGGCGGTGAAAATCGTAGTCCAACGTCCCAGTCCATTTTTATAGTCTTTTTAATTTCATTGTCCGATAAGCATTAAAATAAATTATAAGGTACAAACACTTATTTAATAAAACAATTAGAAGTTTCAATTTAGCCAATTAGATAAATTGGACTACGGTATGGACTACAATTGCGGACTAGACGATCCTCGTTGTTGTAAAAGCATTATTTTCTGCATGTTTTTGTACTCCCTTTTATCGAGCGTTTGAGGCTGTCTCGGTCGGTCTTCGGGGAAAGTTTTGGCCTTGGGTTGTAGATGGCATGACATAGGCTTGGGAACTTGGGTCACAGACATACCGGGTTCATTGGTGAGTGATCGAGAGACGCGGAAACATGGGCGGAGGGAGGGGGCATGCGGTGGCTCGAGCCCCGTGGAAATATATAAAAAAAAATTTATATATATAGTTAATACTACATATATAGTAAAAAGAGGTCTTAAAAACACAAATGTACATTGCAGCACAATGCTAGAATGCTTGGACGGGGAGAGTGGAGGTTAGGAGTTCGATTCCCACCCTTCCACCCGCTAGCTCCGCCATTGCGCGGAAAGATGCATTGTTTGACACGTAGCACATCCATCCTTTGATCTATATTTGAATATCGTCTCAGCGACATATGGGTAATCGATGCGGATCATCGAGGGGGCTCCGACGAGGGTCGTGGACTTCTGGGCCGGGAGCAAGCTTTATCACATACATCATACATTCATACTCTATGGACTCACGTGTATATATGTATATTGGAGTACATCAATATTGCAGGTTAGTTTAGTTGTATATTTCCATTTATTGTTTTACTCACTTGTGAGTTGTGAGTTGGGTGAATATATGAAATTAAGATCTCGCAGGTTGCAAAATCCGATTTGGATTTAGATGTGTACCGCCTATTCAAAGGGCAAATTAAGTTAGCCACATAAATAGGCACTTGAGCTGTCAATTGCTACTGTCAATTTATCGCTAGAGTCGGCCTCTTTGTTGGGGTTTGCTTTAATTTAGACCCGTCAAAAATGTAACCCACAAACACAATCATCAATACTACTTATTCAACAAGCATCAATATATTGAACAATATAATTCACCACTTAAAATTTGGACAAGTCAAAAATCAGTAAAATTCAATAACAAGCTGCAATATTAAGGCTTCCAAAACAACTAGAATTTCAGATCTACTCACCAAAATAGAAGCATTGTTATCCCTTAAACATGCAAGACATTCCCACAAAGTTGTTTTCGCAAGACTTTGACTTCTTAATATTTCAGAATTCAAGAATTGAATTCTCTCAATTAGTAAACACAAGTTCAATACAGAACGGAAGCCATGAAAATAAAGCTTTGATTGTGTAACAGAATCGGTGGTCTGTACAAGAAGAGGAAGGGAAAGGCTTATATAGCCGTTGGTCATCACGTGACACTCACGTAGTCACGTGTCCGAGCTAACAACCTTATAAGAGAAACCGGGTTTACTTTAAAACAGAAATTAAACCCGGTTTTATACATTGTCAACCCAGTTTGACAAGCAATTCCTTGTGATGAGCAGCTGGCAACACCTTTGTTAGAACATTAGTGAGCTGATTCTGGGTAGGCAGGTAAGTGAGCTGCAGTAATCCATCCATTACCTTTTCTCTTGTTAAGTGGCAATCGATCTCTATATGTTTCGTTCTCTCATGAAACACTGGATTCCTTGCAATCTGAATTGCAGATTTGTTGTCACAGTGAAGAGTGACTGGCTTCAAGTCAATTTCTCCAAGCTCTTGTAACATGTTGACAAGCCATGTAATCTCTGCAGCGGCTTGACTCATTGATCTCTATTCGGCTTCTGAAGAACTCCTCGAAACTGTGGCTTGTTTCTTATTGTTAAATCCCGGTGGGCCATATAACTTGGGGGGTCCACACGTCTGAGCGCATCATGCGCACCCAAGCCGAGCACACAAGACCAGCGGGGTTCCATCCTAAAACCAATTGGCAATAGGAGGAGTAACCCACTGACTTATATACAAGGCTCGGGTTCTCATGTTTTTCGATGTGGGACAAAGGTCCCAAGACATCACAACACGCTCCCTCAAGTGCAACTGTCTGGCCCCGCAATATATGCCAGTTGCACTTGATGTCTTGAGCCTTATGGCCGGCCAGCCCAGTAGTAGACCAGGGTCCTGAACCGCACCGCTCTAATACCATGTTAAATCCCAGTGGGCCATATAACGTGGGGGGTCCACACATCTGAGCGCATTATGCGCACCCAAGCCGAGCGTACAAGACCAGCGGGGTTCCATCCTAAAACCAATTGGCAATAGGAGGAGTAACCCACTGACTTATATGCAAGGCTCGGGTTCTCGTGTTTTTCGATGTGGGACAAAGGTCCCAGGACATCACAACACTTATATTTTCATGTAATAGGATTATCACCATACAAAACCACATATCTAGTTACTGATTTTCTTGAAATTGGACACGAAGCCCAGTCAGAATCAGAGAATGCTTGCAGTTTGATGGATGACCCTTTCTGTAATCGAATTCCATAATGAATTGTGGCTTTCACATATCTCAGATGATGATGAAGTGCAGATTGGTGTGTAACATCAGGAGCCTTAAGGAATTGACTTAGAACGTGCATTGAAAAAGATATATCTGGGCTAGTATTGGTTAAGTAACTCAATTTTGCAACAAGACTTCTGGAACTAGTTGGATCATCAATCAATTTACTCATATCAGAATCATGAAGCTTAAAATTTAAAGGTAAAGGTGTGGCACTGTGGCACATGATCTTTGATCACCAATGTTTGCTTCATTGTTGATTTCCTTGCAGAACTTCTTTTGACTCAATATTAAGGATTAATTCTTTAGATTGAATTACTTCTATGCCTAAGAAGTAATTCAATTTTCCTAAATCCTTAATAGTGAATAAGTCATGAAGATGTTGTTTGAGCCCTGTCACTTGGGTTAAATTCGTGCGTGTAACAATGATATCATCTACATACACTCCAACAATTGTTAGATGATTATCTTTATGAGAAATGAATAAAGAAGGATGGCACTTTGATTGTTTAAAATTGAAATCAATCAAAGTAGTATAGAGCTTATTGAACCACTGTCTTAAGGCCTGTTTTAAGCCATATAATGACTTTTTCAATAAACAAACCTTATTGTCAGGATTTGGCACTCCTTGAGGCATTATCATATATACTTCCTCAAATAAATCACCATGCAAAAAAGCATTATTTACATCTAACTGAAAAATATCCCAACATTTATTTAAAGAAAGGGATAGAATAACTCTTACAGTAGACATCTTAATCACTTGTGAGAATGTTTCATCATAATCCATACCATACTTTTGGGTATATCCTTTTGCAACTAGTCTGGCCTTGAACCTTTCAACTGATCCATCAGCTTTGAGTTTGATTTTGTAGACCCACTTGCATCCTATTGCTTTCTTGTCTACAGGTAGGTCAGCTAAAATCCAAGTGTGGTTAGAATTTAAAGTATCTATCTCCTTATTCATAGCCTCAACCCATTTTGGGTTCTTAAAAGCTTTAGAATAAGTTTTAGGTTCAACTAAATCAGTTGAATTTTGAATGGAAGCTGAGTTACACAGATACTTAGAATGTTGAATATGCAAGAAAGAATCTGTAAAACCAGACAGTAAAGGAAACAACTCATGATTGGATCCAAAATTATAAATGTAATCTTGAAGATGAGCTGGTTGTCTTGGAACTCTTGAAGATATTCTAATCACAGGTTGAATGTGGTTCATATCTCCAGAGTTTGAATTGTTGTTCAATGACTGCTTGTGAGAAGAATCACTGCTAGAATCATTGGCAGGCAAAACATCATTAGAACTGTGATTGTCACTTTTATTAGAAGAAGAATCAATAGCAACATTCTCTTCTATAATCTCACTGTCAGGAAAGAATATTGAGTCAGGGCACTGTCATGAAAGAATATTGAGTCAGGGCTATCTACCATAACATTAGGAAGAGGAATGCCCTGATCAAATATAATCTTATGCAATGGGAATTGAAGCTCATGAAATTGAACATCTCTAGAAACGAGAATCATGTGAGATTTTAAATCCAAAACCTTATATCCTTTTGTACCATGAGGATATCCCACAAAAATGCAAGGAGAGCTCCTTGAATCAAACTTAGACATGTTGCATTTGTTAGTGCTAAAAAACACAAACATCCAAATGATTTCAACAAACTGTAATCAAGTTCTCTTTTGAACAAAATTTCATAAGGTGTTTTGAACTAAATAGAGGAAAGTGGAAACCTGTTGATCGAGTAAGTTGCAGTCAAAACACATTCTCCCCAGTACTGAATAGGTAGATTAGATTGAAACAGCAATGCTCGAGCAATCTCCAACAAGTGTTTATGCTTTCTCTCTACTACTCTATTTTGTTGTGGTGTATGAGCACAAGTGGTTTGATGTAACAAACCATGTTAAGCATAAAACTGTTGAGCCTCATGACTACAAAACTCAATTCCATTGTCAGACCTAATGGTCTTGACCTTAGCATTAAACTGGTTAGTAACAAAAGCAACAAAGGACTGCAGTATAGTGAAAGCATTGCTCTTAGAAGCAATGAAGTGAGTCCATGTAGCTCTAGAGAAATCATCAACAATAGTCAAAAAATATTTAAATTCATTATGAGTAGACACTTTATAAGGACCCCATATATCCACATGTAAAAGCTCAAAACATGCCACATATTTTATTACACTATCAGGAAAAGCACTCATGTGTTGTCTAGCTTTAGGACAAACCTTACAAACATGATGTTTCTTAGCTCTTACAAGGTTTTGCAAAAAAAATTGAAATGAAACAACTGATCAAAAGGCACATGGCCAAGCCTGCAATGCCACAATTCTAAAGACACTGCACGAGCACTATTACAACTCACATATTTATCACAATGAATCACAGAAGTCAAAACATTAGAAGCATCTCTGTCAAGAACATCCACATTACTCCTCAATGTTGTGAGATACAGTCCCTTTGACACTTCACCAAGCACATGTGGCTTGTTCATTGAAGGGTCATGTATCAAATGTTGAGAAGGAGTGAACAACATATAGGCAATCAAGTCATTTACAAACTTTCTAACAGATAAGAAATTATAAGCAAACTTAGGAACATGCAAAACATCATGCAACACGATCTGATTTTGAAGAATTACGGAACCAACATGACAAATCTTGGACTGCTGTCTATTTGGTATAGTGATACAACTGGGTAAATTAAACTGTTGATATGATTGAAACATAGATAAATTAGGACAAATATGATGAGTTGCACCACTATCTATTACCCAACTATGATCACTACCAAATGTACTAAAGCAAAATTTTGTACCTACCACCATGTTAGCATCTTCACCAGAACTTTGCTTGCTTAAGATAGAAAGCCACTATCTGTTCATACTGCCCCTTAGTTAATGAATGAGTAGAATATTGGTCATTGCCCTCAACTGTGACATTAGAAGCAAACCTCTTTGATTTATCTCCCTTGAAATTAGGAGGATACCCATGCAACTTGAAGCATCTGCTGATAGAATGGCTTGAAATCTTACAATGCTCACATAAATAGTTCCCTTTTCCTTTGTTACCATTCCGGGAACCCCCTTGATTCCCATTTTCATTGCCAGTTTGATTGCCTCTCTGACCATTAAACTTTCCATACTGAGAACCATTCGATGACTGATTC
This sequence comes from Persicaria tinctoria, assembly GCA_037127255.1. Classification (NCBI taxonomy): domain Eukaryota; kingdom Viridiplantae; phylum Streptophyta; class Magnoliopsida; order Caryophyllales; family Polygonaceae; genus Persicaria; species Persicaria tinctoria. Next base: position 19,351,444 of record JBANSL010000004.1, on the reverse strand, counting down.
CCCATTCTTTGAAATGCATTGAATGCAACAGTACTATCATTGATTGAACTAGAATTGCTCAATCCCCCTTTGACTCTCTTCATCAAGAAGCATCCTATACACATCCGCAATATTGGGAATTGGTTTCATCAACAAGATACTAGTTCTGACCCCATTATATGCGTCAAGTAACCCAACCAAAAACTGGATAATTTGCTGATTAGCAAAAGATCTAGAAACTGGATTCACAGATCCACAAGCATTACACACAGGTGATTCAACCAGATCCATATACTCATCCCACAACTTCTTGAATTTTAAAAAATATGAGGTCATTGAAGAACCGCTTAACAAAATATTGAACATGCATCTCCTTTTGTACCTGAAAAAGTCGGGTACTATTTGAAGAACCGAATCGCATCCTCAATTCATCCCAGACCTCCTTCGTTGTTCGGAAATACAACATAGTCTCAGCAATCTCTTTCTCCACCGAGTGCAAAATCCAGGCAACAACCATATATACCATTGCACCTCTTCTACTGAGCAAACCTCGGCGATGTCTCAGTCGGAATCTGGAAACGCCCATCGACGAGAGTGATCTTGTTCTTGGCAACCAAAGACACCTCCACTGCGTGCCTCCAATGGTTGTAATTAGTTTCGTTTAGCAGCTACGTTGACAAATTGTAGTTGGGATGATCAGAGTGATGCAATAATAGCACATCGCTGGTATCAATCGGAATCGCATCTTGCCCATCCATGGTAGATCAAGATCTGAAAAAAAAAACGCGAGAATATAGAAATACAGAATCGCACAAAAATCAATCACTCGAGCTTCGCAAGCTCTGATACCATTTCAGAATTCCAGAATTGAATTCACTCAATTAGCAAACACAAGATCAATACAGAACGGAAGCCATGAAAACAACAATCGAGAAGCTTTGACTGTGTAACAGAATCGGTGGTCTGTACAAGAGGAAGGAAAATGCTTAATTATATAGTCGTTGGTCATCACGTGACACTCACGTGTCCTATAACAATCTTATGAGAGAAATCGGGTTTACTTTGAAACAGAAACTAAACCTAGTTTAATACATTGTCCTAATAAAATATACTAAACATATCTTTCCTCGTCTCATGCAAACAACCAGCCCAGCACACCCACTGTAATTTACTCACGGGACCAAAACCAATGATCATCACAACTTCTCTCTCTTAAAACATGTTCTTTTTTAATTAGGAAAATATAAATCAAGCAAATGACAAACAAGAAACACAGAGGATAGCGAATCAAATAAAGAAAAAATAAATATAGCCACGATTTCTCCATACTATATAGTATATACCTATTACTACATGGACAAAATCAAAACCTACTGTATATTAGTTGCATAGTCCTCTTTTCATTGCCACTTTCCATTCACTTGGATACTCCCTGAGTAGTCCGCACCAAGGTCCAAAATATGACTGTCGGTAGGCGTGGAAATGGGTCATGTACGTGATGGGTGAGTAGAGTCATTTTTTTAACTGATCCGTCACATAAAAAATTCACCCGATTCATCACCCGTCCGTTTAATATTTCACCTATCATCTGATCCATCGGATGGGTCGGGTGAAGTAAATTAAAAGAAAATGAGTCACAAGACATACTTAGAAATCTTTAAATCTTTAAATGATGTGTAAAACAGGAGCGCTATGTAGCTTGATCAAGTGTTAAAGGAAACAAGAAAGGAGAATCAAATTCAAAAGGTCTTGGTTCAAATTCCAACTCTTTCATTTTTCATTTGTTTTACTATATCATTAATTCTGTTTTATTTCTCTTTGTATTTTTTGTTTCTATCAACTACTGTATTTTATTAAAAATTCTCTCTATATTTTTTATTTCTATAAACTATTTCATTTAAAAATGTCATATTTATGTTTAAATGATACATTTAACATTTTCTTTCAATATTGTTTTAAAAGTAATTCTTCGTGATTTACATTTTAAAAAATTACTAGTACAGTCCCCGCGCCATGGCGCGTCCGCGAGGAAAAAAATATAAAATATCTATTATAAGGATGAACAAAAATAATAATGAAAAAAATACAAATGGTGAAATACATTAATGAATATAAAACTAAATATATGAATGGATGTTGTCGTTACGGTAGACTTCGTCCATAGGATTCCTGAGGAAAAAAAATAGTTTGGTTATATGAAGAGATGAAAATGTATATAAAAAGAAATAATGTAAGGCTAATCTTACAAAATGAGGATAATAAGGATTATGGGTGGGTGACACCAAGTCCTCCAAACTCTAAGTGAATGTAATCCGTCTGTATAAACAAATTAATAAACACAATAAGACCAATATTATGATTAGCATATTGAAATAAAAGTTATAAAGGCAAAAATAAAAATTAAAACATATCCTTGTCAGCTATAAGGCTGCATAACAAATGATGATTGTCTTAGTACATGTAACACATTTTACAATTCTATATGGGTGCAGCAAAATAAAATTACCTTCTTGTACTGGATATCTAAGATAGTGTCGATTTTTCTATCAATAATGCCACAAACGCGACAAACATAGCCAATATCATCCTTCAGAATTTATGAATGATCACATAGTTGTTCCTCTTTCTTTGTGTCTTCATCAGATGATTCATGATCTGGAGCTTCCTGTAGAATGATTCAAAATGAAACCAATAAGGAAAAGCGTGCCACCTTAGGTAATCATGACTTGATTAGCTAGTAATAGACATGAGTTCAAAGAACATCAAGAATTCAAGAAAACAAACATGAAATGAATCATACTCCGTAGTAAATACCTTAGAAATTTCCAAAGCAAGAGCCATTTGTGTCCATAAATCCCCATCATCATCATCATCATCATCATCATCATCCTCATCGGAATCATCAGAGACCCCAAGAAATATTCCTTTGTCCTTTTTGGTAACCTAATGTAAACAAATGAAATAAGAGCAACATCGGTTAATCATATAGATGAATCTCATATAGTTTCAGCTTTCAAGGAAGTCATCTCAAGCTCTTTTGAAGACAAATCTCATATTGTTTATTTACTCAATTATGTAACTAAACAGGAAAGTTTTGGTGTGAAAAGGAAAAGAAAATTCACTTGTCATTTGAATCTTTGTGCATCTATTTGATGAATCAATGCTAATTTGATTCTATTTTGTACAAAGATCACAAGCAAAGCATAAAGTCAAGTAAGAGTGGCAAAGACTGATTACAGAAATAACATAACTCACAGCTGGTTCCTCGTGGTGAAGCTCGTTCTCTTGCTTTAGGTGTTCAGTGTTCTCTTTCAACACACAAGAGGATTGCTCAAGCCTTTGATCTTCTTGAACTGGTTCAAGCCTTTGATCTTCCTCATCAGATGAAACAACATGACTCACAATTGGTTCCTCATGGGGAAGCTCATTCTCTTGCTTTAGGTGTTCGGTGTTCTCTTCCAACACACAAGAGGAGTGCTCAAGCCTTTGATCTTCCTCATCAGACGAAACAACATAACTCACAAATGGTTCCTCATGGTGAAGCTCGTCCTCTTGGTTTAGGTGCTCAGTGTTCTCTTCCAACACACAAGAGGGTTGCTCAAGCCTTTCATCTTCCTCATCAGACGAATCAATGATAATCACCAAATGTTCCTTTCTTATGACACCATTTGCATTGCTTGAATTCGCTTTTGCAAACTTACTTCTTTGATCATCTTCGCGCTTTCTCTTATTACCCTTATACTCATTAAACACATATGTTCCAAACCATCAAGAAACATTCAATACCGACAAAAATGGCCGACCTCTCGTTCCTATAGAACATTGTATCCATTTCACAAAGCCTATTAACACATGAACTTGATTACATTAGCCCCTAAATATGGTATCCCTTAAGGAGCTAACATTGTTTCTTTTAATTAGGGCATGCCAGTTAATACTTAATGTTGCAAACACTCGTATCAAACCACACTTAGAGTTCACTAAAAGGGCATAACAAGCTTACAGATCGAGTGGCTCATGGAACTGTGAGCAAGCTCCATTTCAGCAAGCACTGCATTCATGAAAAACAATCCAAAATCGAAACTAAACAGCGGAAACATGAACAACAATCACAAATCAAAAATTCAGTGTTTGATCATTTCTGTTACTACAGTGCAAAATTGGAAACACTCCAACTCAAAAGCCATCAAAGCCCCCAAAACCCTAAAATCACTTAACTGATAAACAAATGAAAAATGCTGACAAACGAAATCAGAACCCAGAAAGGTTCCGAGGAGTAAAAGAGTGTGATTCGTTAACGTCATTCAAAAGTGGTCTATTTCCTTGATGTTGCAGATGAAGATGAAATCCAAAGCGTGTAAAACCCTTGTGCGATTTGACAAAAACCCATTTCACCAAAGAGGGAAACAACCCATTTTTCATGGAAATCAGGAAACAAACAGGTCCAGCTTTCATCGGAAGCGTCAAACCTCTGTTTCAGCGACCCAAAAATGGAAATATGGGTCAACCCAGAAACGACGGAGACACGGCGAAAAGGACGATTAAACCCGAAGAAACTCACCCAAAAGACATTTTTCTTGGAAATTCTAGGAGAGCAGTGAACGCCTGAAGTTCATCATGGACGATGAAACGAAGCCACCGAACCACGGTCGAGCGGCTTGTGTAAGCAGCAAAGATCGAGAGGGTGAGACCACTTGTGAGCCTCGATCGGAACAACGCCGGGCAAGGACTCCTTCAGATGATGAATTTCCGGTACTGTGGGCGTGGAGGAAGACGACGGTGGGCGGGGAGGAAGACGAAGGAAGCGGCGAGGGTGGGCGCGGGCGAATGTTCGGAGGAAGCAGGAACCCTAGGCCAATTTGGGGAAAAAAATTAAAAAGACGGGAGGCAAGTTCAAGGCACCGAGCAACCGAAGCGGCGAGGAGATTCGAGGGAGACGACGGTGGGCGGGAAGGAAGACGACGGAAGCGGCGAGGGTGGGCGCGGGCGAATGTTCGGAGGAAGCAGGAACGGTAGGCCAATTTGGGGAAAAAAATTAAAAAGACGTAGCTGTGGGTTGGGGAAAACAAAAATAAGTAGAATAAATAAAATAGATTGGTTAAATTACCTGAATTTAAGGAGAGAAAGACACATCAGCCAACTCTTCTGTTTTAAAGTTATATATAGATAATTTTAGTGTTTTTTTTAATATTTTTTTAAAAAAATCTTCTTAATAAGTATAAAAAAAAAAATTATTTCACAAAAATTTTTTATCACCCCTGACCCAGATTTCTGGCTCCGTCGATGATCATATATGGGTGAACGTACGTTGGAGCTGGGGAAGATCAGAGAATATATCCTGTAGCTAACGCGGATCATCGAGGGAGCTCCGATGATGGTCGTGGACTTCTGGGAGCAAGCAACCCTTATCACATACGTACATCATACTCTATAGCCGGACTCACTTGTGTATATGTATACTTGGACATCAGTAATATTGTATGTTAATTTAGTTGTATATTGTTAGAAGCAAAGATCGATCTGGAATTTGAGCCTGTAATGGAGGATGAAGAGGGAACTTTGAATGGAAGAAGAACGAGAGAGTCTGAGTTTTGTATTTCTGTGTATTTCTCAATTGAATGAATTACAAAATAAGATGGCCTTATGTTTATAAAACTAACAAAGCAACACATGTGGGCTTGACCCATTACAGAAAATGAACGTAAGTAACATTAATAGGCCCAATAGGAAATATAACCCAACACCCCCCCTCAAGATCAAGGTGGGGAAACAACGCCGATCTTGTGCAAAAGTGGCCGGAGATGAGTGTCTGGTATGTTCTTCGTGAGGAAATCCGCGAGCTGGGCATGGGAAGGCACGTGGCCAAGACGAATGAGACCTTCGAGCACTTTCTCACGAGCATAGTGACAATCGAGCTCGATGTGCTTAGTCCGCTCATGGAAAACCGGATTGCGAGCGATGTAAATAGCAGCCTAGTTATCACATTTTACTGGAATTGGGATAATCCCAGGAACACCAAAATCAGTCAGCAAACGAGAAAGCCAAGCAAGCTCGGTGCAAACACGACGAATAGATCGATATTCGGCCTCCGCGGACGAGAGGGAGACACTTTGTTGTTTCTTAGATTTCCATTATATCAAGCAGGCATCCAGAAAAATCACAAATCCACTGACAGATTTCCGAGTGAAGGGGCAACTGGCCCAGTCGGCATTGCAGTAAGCATGAAGCGTTAAAGGTTGGGAAGGAGAGAGCAAAAGCCCCTTTGAGGCAGTACCCTTGAGATAACGAAGTACATGGAACGCAGCATCCATGTGAGGAACCCGAGGGCAATGGAGAAACTGACTGAGGAACTGAACAGTGAAGGCAAGGTCAGGCCTTGTATGGACCAAAAAGTTTAACTTTCCAATGAGGCGGCGATACTGAGTCGGATCGTCAAGCAAGGAACCCGAATCAGGAGATAATTGAAGGTGTGGATCCAATGGGCAAGCGACTGCAGTACCCGGACAAGGGAAATCAAGGAAGATGTCGTCAATAAACCGTTGCTGGCTAAGGAGTAGCCCATCAGAAACTGGAATAAACTCAATGCCCAAGAAAAAACTCAAAAATCCCAAATCCTTGATGCGAAACTCCATGTCCAGAAAGTGTTTAAGTGCCTGAATTTCAGCAAAATCACTTCCAGTGACCAGAATTTCGTCAACGTATACAGCAACAAAAACGCAAAGGCCATTGTGATGACGAGAAAACAAAGAATAATCATTCTGGGACGAAGAATAGCCACGATGTAATAGGGAACTAGACAAACGAGCATACCATTGCCGGGAGGCCTGTTTTAGGCCATAAAGTGACTTCTTAAGGCGGCAAACCAAGTTCTTTCCATGAACATCAAGACCAGGAGGAAGACGCATAAACACTTCCTCATCCAGAGTTCTATGAAGAAACGCGTTATTCACATCAAGCTGAATAACAGGCCATTTGTTGAACAAGGCAACAGACACAAGAACCCGAACAGTAGTCATCTTGATCACTGGAGAAAAGGTTTCGTTGTAGTCGATTCCTTCTTTTTGAGTAAATCCCTTTGCCACAAGACGAGCTTTATATCTCTCCACATTACCATCAGCCTTGCGTTTAATTTTGTAAACCCACTTGCAGGAGATAGCCCGTTTTCCCTTAGGCAGTTCAACCACATCCCAAGTAGCATTAGTGTCTAAAGCCTTAAACTCATCTTTCATAGCATTTTGCCCAACAACAAACTCGCAAGCTTCAGCAAAAGTGAGGGGCTCATGATCCGGAATGGGGACCTTGGAAGCCGAATCTGAGGCTGAAGCAAACTCACAATTGGATGTGAGTGTGTGAAAACAGAACTCCATACCTGTGCAGTGAGTGCACACATACTCTGATAAGTAAGAAGGTGGGTGATGCTCACGGGTAGAACGCCTAGGAGCAACAAAAACAGAAGAAGGAGGATGGGCATCAGCTGGCGTGGGATCATAAGCTGCAGTATCATCTATGACAGCTTGGTGTGGAGAGGATGCCAAAGTGAAGGAAGGAGGCTCAGGATCAATGGATGGTAAAGAGGACTTGTAAGGGAAGACCTCTTCATGAAAATTGACATCCCTAGACACAAAAACACACTTTGTCTCCAGATTAAACAGTTTATAGCCTTTCTTGCCCCTGGGTAGCCAAGCAATACACAAGGTGAAGCCCTGGCATCAAATTTGTCTCTTCCTTGCTGAAGGGTGGATGCAAAGCAAAGGGAACCAAAGCAACGCAAATAGTCAAAAGAAGGAGGTTTGTTGTGGAGCAATTCAAAGGGGGATTTCATATTCAACAGTTTACTTGGAAACTTGTTGATAAGATGAACTGCTGTGATGATGCTCTCACCCCGAAACCTCTTGGGAAGACCAGACTCAAACATGAGGCTCCTAGCCACCTCAAGAATATGTCGATGCTTTCTCTCGACAACCCCGTTTTGCTGAGGGGTAGCAGTGCAAGACTGCTGATGGATAATGCCATTATCCAATAGAAACTGAGCATGATCCTTTCCTCCACCCAATTCAAAAGCATTATCCGAACGCAAGACCTTAATTCGTTTCCCATACTGTCTCTCAGCAAAAGCAAAGAATTGCTTAATAACAAGGAATGCGACATACTTATTTGGGAGTAGCTTCACCCAAGTTGTTCTAGTGTAGTCATCAACCAAGGTGAGAAAATACTTGAAATTATCATAAGTAGGGACTCTATAAGGACCCCATACATCAGCATGAACTAATTCAAAAGCATCTACTGTCTTAATTGAGCTCAAAGAGAAAGGCAAACGTGCTTGCCTAGCACGAGCACAAACTGAACATGTGCGTAAATTGAAAATATGATTGGTTGTATCAGTCACACAAGGTAGAGTCCCTAACCTCGGAGAAGGTAAATGGCCTAACCTCTTGTGCCATATTGAAGCATCCACTACAACTGGCAACTTATTCACCTTTGCATCAGAAACAGTAGAATGAGCAGCAACTCTAAATTGTGGATGGAGCCCTAAGACAAACAGGTCCTTGATAGGTTCACCAATCTTCAAAGGAGTCATCATTGAAGGAGCCTGCAAGTAGCATCCATTTTCAGTAAACAAAACGAAACAATGAAGCTCTCTGATCAGCCTTCCCACTGAAACCAGATTGCAAATGAACTTTGGAACAAAAAAAACATGATCCAACTGAAGACCTTGCACAAGGTCAATTGTTCCTGCTGTAGTGATCAGAGTTGTTTCTCATGTGGGCAAGGTAATCTTAAATGGTCTAGACAAGGCATAAGTGCTATGGAATAAACTCAAATCACTACACATATGCCCACTAGCTCCACTGTCTATGATTGTTGTGAGCTGAATCTGCCATGTTTTACAGTAACTTTTATATCAATTTCTGTATAAATTACATTCATTTGGGCTTAGATAGTACAGAATCTATGTAGTTTATGTTTATTTGCCAAATTATGGAATCTACACCAGTTTCTGTTTAAATAGCAGAAATCGAGGCATTTTACAGCAATTCACAGAAGGTCGGAAAAGCTCGAAAAACCACTACAGAAGTCCAAGGTCAAAGCAGCGGAACCAATCTGAGAGTCAAGGCTACTCGATCTCGAGTAGCCTTACTCGACATAGACGAGCCTGTCCGAGCAACCTTGGTCGAGCAAAGCCTGATCGAGAGCCAGACCAACCCGAGCTCCGGACCCTACTCGATCTCGACAAGCCCTGGTAGAGATCGATGAAGCCCAGACGCCACACCCGGAGTCGACAAGGAAAGAAGCCGAGGACGACCAGGAGCACTCGCTGCCAGCGACTCGACCCGCTGCAGCGGACCGTTCGCTGCCACGGAAAAACCCGCTGCCAGCGGGAGAGGCAACTCGCGGAAGCGGGAAGGAAGAGCCCTACTCGATCTCGACGAAGCTTGGTCGAGATCGACAAGCCCCTGAGTCCTGATCCAGGCTTGTCGAGTTAAGCCATCCGAGAGCACCTAGTCGGCAAGACCCACCCTACTCGACATCGACGAGTACTAGTCGAGGTCGACGAGCCCAGGAAGCTATGTCCGAGCCACATCGAGGAGATCTACCCGAGAAGACCTAGTCGGCAAAGCCAGTCTACTCGAGGTCGACTAGGCCTTGTCGAGGTCGACGAGCACCGTGAGCCAGAGTCCGAGTTTGTCGAGCACCAACTAGCTGAGACGACGAACCGAGCCAGTCGACCAAGACTTCTACTCGAGATCGACAAGAGCCTTGTCGAGGTCGACGAAGCTTCCAGAAACTGTTCGACGCGGCTTGACGAATCCTACTCGGTTTTGCATTCCTTGGGCATGAAGATTTCCGATTCTATCCAAAACTATCAAGATCTACCATGAAGAGAAAGATTCTATCCATTGAAGACTTTTTAGATATAATTCCTATTTTAGATTTAATTCTTTTATGTCATTTATTTATCCTTAAGCATTTTAGATAAAGTTTTAGATATAGATATATATCTTCTTTCCTAGATTAGCTAGGGAATGAAGGCTATAAATAAAGCCCTAGGGGCTGGTTTTTCAAGGATTCAATTTCCATCACAATTCAATTCCAGTTAGATTCAAATTCAGAGAGAAGTAAGTAGGAGAAGTAGAAAGAGAGAGAGAGTGAGAAGCCGGTTGGAGTTGTGAAGCGAGAGCGGAGTTGGCTTCGAGCGGTTGTAAACTTTGGTTTATTTTTATGCAAGTTTCTTTCATCAATTCAAATGTCTGCGATTGCGATGAGGCGTGAGTAGTCCACCCACTTCTGGGGCTGGGGTGAGCCCGACGGTGGCCATGTGAGGCGATGCGATAAAGGTCAGATCCTTTTGTGCAATTTATCTTCTTTCCCTATGAGCATGATTCTTTTGCGAGAGTTGAAGGTGATGCTTGTTTGTATTATTGAAGCGAAAGTGATCTTAATGCAACTTGGATTAATTATGTGAAAAAGGGTTAGTAACAATTAGGGTTTATGCGAGAGCCTCTATATGCCTAGTTGTTAATAACGAAAGTTATTTGATGGAAAGCATGATCTTTTATGCCTTTATGTGTTGTTTTGCATGGTTACTGTTGTGGTGTTGAAACCCTAGCCTTGGAGGTCTTTTTACATATTGAAGTCAATTTCTGTTAAATTTCTGAATTCTGTCGAAAATCTGCGATTTTATATTTTCTGTTCGTAGTCGACATAGACCACTGTTTGTCGATCTCGAGTACTGTTCTTGTCGAGGTCGAGGAGGGGTTGTCTAGGTCGAGTTAGTTTTCTGCTATTTTCGTCAATTTCAAGTTTCTGTCTTTACTTTTCTAAGTCGAGATCGAGGACCTCTTGTCGAGGTCTAGGAGATCTTTGCTTGTCGAGTTGTTTACTTTTGCCTTTGTTTTCTGTTTTCATTACTGCCTTGGTCGACCTAGAGGACAGCTTGTCGAGATCGACCAGCTTCTGTGTCCTCGAGTTACTTTCTGTCTTTGCTCTTGTCCTTTGCTTTGCTTTGCTTTTATTTCTGTCTTTATTTGTTCTTTGCTTTTGTTTTAGTTGCCCTTGCCGGGATTATTTGTTTCTGCTTCTGTTTGTGTTTCTGTCTTTCTGCTGCTTCTGTGAGAATCTGATAGCTACCTGAGAACTGCTGACGTGCTTCCTCGTGGATTCGATCCTGACTTTTCTCTTACTACAACGGGAGGAAGTCTTGTATTTCTTTGCTGAGACAGGGGAGTCGTTCTAAACCATATTCTATTCTATACTTGACTTACTCCTACAACAACAATGATCCAGACTCGGCCATAAAAAATCTGTGTGGATAGAGTAGTACCTGTGAATCCGGAAAAATCATCTAAAACTGGTTCTTTGCCATGTGGAGAGGAAGAGTCTGAAGCCTGCAATAGAGCAACTAGCTGAGCTATCTATTCCTTGGAGAACTCTGGCTTCTGAATCTGTGAGACTGATCCTGCAAAGCGCCTATCAGATCCTTCTTTCTTCATTTCCCTACTTCCTGGATAATCTGGAGGGAATCCAATAATGAAGAAGCATCGATCTATGGTATGGTTTGTCTTTTTACAGTTGGTACAGAACAGTGGTTTCCTGTCACCACGAGTTTTATCAGTTGATGGCTTTTCAAAAGTGAATTTCATTCCTCCTGGCTGAGATCCACCAGACACATGACTGCTATTAGTAGTCGAATTAGATCCAGGACCTTTAGCATTAGACGAATTGCTAGAGGTCTTGGCATACATAGAAACACCATCCAAAACACCAGTTCCTGATCCTGGCTTGCCTTCTCGCTGATTCTCCTCCTGAGAAATCAAGTAATAAACCCGATCTACATCTGGAAGTGGATCCATCAACAAAATGGAACCACGGACTGAAGTATAAGAACTGTTGAGCCCCATAAGCAACTGAATAGTTTTCTGATTCTCATCATACTGAGTTGAATTCTTCACATAACCACAGTCGCATTTCTTACAAGAACAAGAGGATGAGTTCTTCATGCTTTCCTGTTCATCCCATAGCGACTTAATTTTTGTGAAATAGGTAGAGAAAGAGCTTGTACCTTGCGATAGCGCGCCCAGTTCCTGCTGTATGGAGTACAATTGAGTACCTCCAATTTTGCTAAAACGAGAAATCAGCTGCTTCCAAGCTGCGCTAGCAGTGTTGTTGTAGATTACGGATCGTCGAATCTCTGGGCTCAGGCTGTTGCAGATCCAAGAAAACACCATGTCGTTACAATGTTCCCAACATTGAAGCTTTGCTGGATCTGTGGTCGGTTTAACGATGGCGCCGGTGATGAATCCCGTCTTGTTCTTCGCAGACAGCGCCATCCGAATTGGTCGTTGCCATTCTCCAAATCCTTTTCCGTCAAAGGCTGGAGAAACTAAGACCAATCCTGGATGATCACTAGGATGTAGATAGTATGGATCATTAGGATCCGCTCTCACCTGTTCATCAGGCATTTTGAGCGGGAAACACTGGATGACAAATCAGAGATGTGAAACTGCAGATCTGGAATCAATTCGAGCTCAAGATACCAGATCGTGCTCTGATACCATGTTAGAAGCAAAGATCGATCTGGAATTTGAGCCTGTAATGGAGGATGAAGAGGGAACTTTGAATGGAAGAAGAACGAGAGAGTCTGAGTTTTGTATTTCTGTGTATTTCTCAATTGAATGAATTACAAAATAAGATGGCCTTATGTTTATAAAACTAACAAAGCAACACATGTGGGCTTAACCCATTACAGAAAATGAACGTAAGTAACATTAATAGGCCCAATAGGAAATATAACCCAACATATATTTCCATTTATTGTTTTATTCACTTGTGATTTGGGTGAATCAAATTACGATAGGGCCGATTTCGATTTAGATGTTATAACTAGAGCCGGCCTCTTGTTGGGGTTTGCTTAGTTTCGGAGTTTGAAAGAGGTGCACACTAATTTAGACTTGTCAAAATACAACCCACAACAATCATCATTTTCAACAGCAACATTAAGTAGCTTCCAACAACAATTAGAGTTTTAGAGTCCGTTAAATAAGACATTCCCACAACACAATCCTAAATTGCAGTTGTTTTTGCAAGCCTTGACTTCTTAATAAAATAATACGGAGTACTAAACATATCTTTCCTCGATCTGATGCAAACAACTAGCTCACCCATTGTAATTTACTCACGGGACCAAAACCAATCATCATCGTAACTTCTCTAACGTGTTCTTTTTTAATTAGGGGAAAAAATCAAGTAAATGACAAACAAGACAGAGGAGCAACCAAATTAAAGTAAGGGAAATTCCGGTTGGTGTCCCTGAGGTTTTGACAATTCCGTTTGGTGTCCTAAAGTTTTATTTTGTCCGGATGGTGTCCTCGAGTTTTGTCAAAAGTCTGCCTCATGCCCAAAACTCATATTTTCACTTTTTTAAATCAATTAAATGGCCCATTATTTTTCCTTATTTCACAAGACCCCCTTTATTTTCAACAATGAATAAAATTACATACTCCATCCGTTCGGCAAAACTTGTCATTTTAACTCTCCACACAACTTTTAATAAAACTAATAATTACACTTCTTTTTTACTAATTTACCCTCAATTATTACTATACTTTTTACTTTATCAAAAACTACAACTCACAACACATCAATCAAATCAAGGGCATTTTAGTAAAGTAGAAGCAAAAATATCTAAAATGACAAGTTTTTCCGAACAAAAACAAAACTCTAAAACGACAAGTTTTGCCGAACGGAGGGAGTATTATTTAACTAAATCCAACATAAAAGTGGAAAAAAAAAACACCTTAGATATTTTTTTCAATAAAATCACACATAATTTCCAAAATTTTAGCAAAAACTCACCCATAATTTGTTACAAAAATTTTTAGAAGAAAATCAACCTTTAATTTTAACATTACATAAAATATTCATTATTTTTAATATTTTGCAAAAAAAAAATCTCATTATTTATCAAGCATTGTATATACATAACATACCACCCATTATTTATAAAAAAATTGCATCAATACACCCTCACATTTTTTGAAAAAAAAATTGACCTATAAATTAGGGGTGGGCGCAGGACGGGACGAGGGTCGTCCCGCGTAATTTTTGCGGGACAAGACCGGGACGGGATTCACTACTTTTTTTTCCAATCCCGTGCGGTCCTTGTCCCTTACGGGACGGGATCGGAACGGGATGTGCCTTGTCTCTCAAATAAAAAACATTATAAAAAAACCAAATTTCCTATATATTTTACGGTTTTCAAAGGAGAAACATATATAGATTTATAATATTTTACGATTTTCATTATATATATATACACAATATACACATCGATCATACATATAATTATATACATACACACTGATATAAAGTAAATACACTATATATAATATCATGTTAGTTTATTTGCGGGATAAGGAATCCTCGTCCCGCGGCCCGTCCTGCATAATTTTTACGGGACGGGACCGGGACCGGATTCACTATTATTTTATTTTTTCAAAGTATGGAAACTAATATATGTCTTTTGTATAATTTTATAAAAACCGCAATGATTTTGTTTTAAGAATTTTGGAAGAATGGTGATTTTGTGATAAAAGTTTTGAAAATAATATGTGATTTTGTTAAATTTTAGAAATAAAGGTGGTTTTTTCAATTTTATTTGAATTTAGATAAATAATAGGTAATTTTGTTCATTGTTAAAAGTAAAAGAGGTTTTGTGAAATAAGGAAAAATAATGTGCCATTTTATTGATTGAAAAAAGTGAAAATAAGAGTTTTGGGCCTGGAGCGGAATTTTGATAAAATTCAGGAGTACCATCCAAAAAAAAAAAAATTTTAGGACACCAAGCAAAATTGTCCAAACCTCGAGTCACCAAATTAAATTTCCTTAAAGAGAAGATAAAGATAGTGACGATGGGCCCCGATTCATTTCCCTCCAATCCACACTACACCTACTATAATGGAAAATATCAATACCTACTGTATATAATTTGCCATTCAACCTTTCGTGTCTGAAACTTCAAATATTCCGTCCATATATATTCCGCCCCCAATTCAAACCGACTGTATCTTTAATGCAGATCGGAGAAAAAAGATTAGCCATGATGGGCCCCAATTCATCTCCCTCCATATAAATTCCGTCCTTCAATCCATACTTTCCTCAATCAATCAACCTTTGAATAATCCAAAGATCCCCACACCAAAATGAATCACTCCAATCCCCTCATTTTCCCCCTTTTCATCCTCGTCGGATTATCTCTAATTCTCATGCCGCCGGCGACATCGGCGGCATCTTCCGACCCCACATACTCATACTTCCTGCAGTGCCTCCAAAACCACACCGACGCTGCCACCGCCTCCGCCATCTCCACCATCCTCGTCCCCCAATCCAGCGGCCGCTACACCTCCGTCCTCGACGCCTACTTGCGCAACCTCCGCTTCACCACCGCCTCCACCCCTAAACCGCTCCTCATCATAACCCCCAAAACCCCGCCCCAGATCTCCGCCGCTGTCGTCTGCGCCAAGGCACACGGCACGCAGCTCCGCATCCGCAGCGGCGGCCACGACTACGAGGGCCTCTCCTACACCTCCCCATTCGCCTCCGACTTCGTCATCCTCGATCTCTTCAACTTCCGCCGAATCGACGTTGACGCTGCCGGCAAAACCGCCTACGTGCAGGCCGGCTCCACGCTCGGCGAACTCTACTTCTCGATATGGAACAGCAGCAAGACGCTCGGCTTCCCCGCCGGCGTCTGCCCCACCGTCGGCGTAGGCGGCCACGTCAGTGGAGGCGGCTACGGCAACATGCTCCGCCGCTACGGCCTCTCCGTTGACCACATCGTCGACGCCGAGATCGTCGTCGCCGACGGCCGCCTCCTGAACCGGAAATCCATGGGGGAGGACCTCTTCTGGGCTATCCGCGGTGGCGGCGGCGCCAGCTTCGGCGTCATCCTCTCCTACACCGTCAACCTCGTCGACGTCCCGAAAACCGTAACCGTTTTCAACGTCCAGCGGCCGCAATCGGCGAACACAACGGACCTCGTCTTCAAGTGGCAGTCGGTGATGCAGACCGTGGACCC
This sequence comes from Persicaria tinctoria, assembly GCA_037127255.1. Lineage (NCBI taxonomy): Eukaryota > Viridiplantae > Streptophyta > Magnoliopsida > Caryophyllales > Polygonaceae > Persicaria > Persicaria tinctoria. Next base: position 19,335,390 of record JBANSL010000004.1, on the reverse strand, counting down.
CAACCTCTTCATCCGCCTCCTCCTCCAGCCTGTCACCGACAAGTCGGTGAAGGCCGGAAAATCAGTTAGGGTTACATTCATCGCGCTCTTCTTGGGAGACAGCAACACCTTAGTCTCCACACTAAACGCCGCGTTTCCGGAGCTCGGGATCACGAAATCGGACTGCACGGAGCTCGGCTGGGCCGAATCTCTTCTTTTCTGGTCCAATTACCCGACCGGGACGCCGGTTAATGTTCTGCTGAGCCGGAATTACACGGCGAACTACCTGAAGAGGAAATCGGACTACGTGACGACGCCGATCCCGAAGGCGGGGCTGGAGAAGCTGTGGCAGAAGATGGCGGTGCTGCAGAAGCCGGGGCTGGTGTTCAACTCGTACGGAGGGGTGATGAACCAGATCGCCTCCGATGCGACGCCGTTTCCGCACAGGGCGGGGAACCTGTACAAGATACAGTACTCGGTGAATTGGAACGAGGCCGGGGCGGCGCTGGAGAGCCAGCACATTGGGGAGATTAGGGAGCTGTACAGCTTCATGGAGCCGTACGTGTCGAAGAATCCGAGGGCGACGTTCTTGAATTACAGGGATTTGGACATCGGAGTGAGTCGGAATGGGACTTTTGCGGAGGGGGAGGTTTACGGGGAGAAATATTTCATCGGAAATTTCCAGAGGTTGTCGAAGGTGAAGACGGCCGTTGATCCGAATAACTTCTTTCAGTACGAGCAGAGCATACCGGTTATTGGTTCATAAGTATGGAACATGAGATTGATTCATAGGAGAATCACATTTGACAAAAGGAATTATTATTTTTTAAATTGGTATATAAAAATAAAAAAGAAGAAGATATATTTGGGAAAGTGTCAACGAAACAATTTCCGTCTAATTATACACATATATACGTGCAATAAATGGGAATATTGTCACAAGTTATTAAGTTTTCCATTTCCGTACGTTGTTTGATCCTTAATTGAAAATATAATATTGCATAATTGTATTACATATGGATTTTTATTTTCTTTGTCAAGCCATGAAGAAGCATGCATACGTTGCACTAAAAAATATAAATATATTATATAGTTGAAAATTTTATAATCAGGACAAAACAATAATTTACGTGTTTCACCGGGGCGGAGCCAGAAAAAAAATCTAGGGGGGCTCAACTATATTTTTGAATTTGTTTTTAAAGATATATATAATATACAATCTTGTAAAAATATAGTAGAAAACACATCCATCTCTTATACTTATTATTTTAGAAACATACCCTTTGTAAAAAAATGAGCCACATGTCCCCTTTTTTTGAACAAAGTTAAGAAGCAGTTTCCCCTTCTCATCCACGTTCTTCTGGCCGCCAATACCAAAACTGAAATCGAACTGCACGAGCACCACTAACCTAATAATTCCAATTTTTAGTCGTTCTCTTCTTCAACCGTAGCAACCCAAGAAGCCCCAAATTGTCTTCTTCAACCGTTTGTTCACAATACAGTAATCGTGGATTTCTCTTCCACGTTCTTCAACTTCTCCCTCAAAATTGATTGGGCTTTTTCGTTGTGGAGGATTGGCGCGATCAGTGAGTGGTCGGAGATGTTGGTGGGCGGCGCAGTTATCGGTGAGTAACGTGTGGTAGAAGACGAGGGTCGCGACGGCCAAAGGCGGCTCAATCGTTTGGCGACTCGGGTGTTGGCAGGTGAGGGTAGCGACGGCGGGAGCATCCATTCAGTTTTCAACTCATCTGTTTGAGAAACCTGAACGACGATGCCCCGCTGAGGGAGGGAGGGAGAGGGAGAGGGAGGGATGCGGGTGCCGACAAAGCCAACTACGTCGGTGACGAGGGCAGTGAGGTCGGCAAGGGCGAGAGGAGGCGGTGGTTGAAGTGTTTAGGTAAGTGATTGCGGCGACGGTTTTGTACCAATTTTGTTGTTTTCGATTTAAACGAAGGCCCTAGCCCTCAACAATTTCATTAATTTTGTTCATAATTGACGATTCTTAAATCTCTTTTATATCTTCTTTCACAAGGCTATTGAGATGTGATTCTGCTTCATGGGGAATTTTTGGTGTCGGTGAGGGGTTGGAGTATCCGACGAGTCACAGAGGTGGTCTGGACACTAACAAACCCAATGATCCTCTACAACAACGATTTAGTAGTTTTCTAGCTCCGTCGACGTTAATTGACTCAGGTATGTATCTTCAATTTGATCTAGAACTGGTTTGATTTGGGAACTAGGTTTCCGATTTGAGATTAGGTAGGTTTTTATTGAACATGTAGTTTGATTGCTTTGGTGTGGAAATTATTTTTTCAATTCGTGATTGTAAATTTTACCAGTTTCATTCTTCCCAATTGGTTTGATGTTGCAAATTACAATGCACGTGCTTTGCATTCTATATTTAGAGAGTAGGAGATTGGCTTTTTCATTACACAAAATGGTTGGGTGGATGTTTGCAGGCTCAAGCAAAGAGGTGTCTTAACTGTCTTTGGTAGACCACTTATGCAACTTCTTTGATTGTTGAATATTAACCCAAAGGCATATAACATACAGATTTACTTAGGTAGAGTTAGGGTTGGTTGAGAACTTTGATAGTAACCATATGTTAATTTGCAGAGTTCGATTCAAACCTATGGTTGTTATTTATTTACTTGCATTTGATGACATCTAAAGATTAATGGAATGAAAAGCCCTTCAAATGTAAGGTTTAAAAGTGTAATTCAGACATACACTCTACATGTTTGACAAAATGTCATAGAGTAGATAATCATGAAATCCCTCCTTAATTTGTATGCCTTTGTGGTCACATTTACAAAAAATCAGGGCACCTTTTGGAGTTTCATTCTTACACAAGAATAGCTTAGCAGTACATGAGCAAGATGACCTTAATTACTTTTCTCTTTAATCACCGAGTAGAAATTGCATTGTAACCAATCCACCCATAATACTAATTAAACTAGAAGCAAAGGCTTCACAAGAAATTGCATTGTAATCAATTCTAGGGTTTTGGTTGATCCTCTGATAGTTCGGTACCGCCAATCATTAATTCATTCAGACATTGCATAAAAAGGTATCAATTTCATTGCCTCTGATATATGTAGTGTTTGTTTAGAATTTTGGTTATTTGGTTGTTAGCGGTTGGATTTGTGCATAATCTGAAACTATGCGGACTCGTTTTTTTTGTTTTTTTGTTACATGTGAAAATTAGGGAATCTGGAATTTTGTTTCCGATGTAGGAAGGAATGAGTGTTGTAGTAGTGGAGTCAATTCTTCAAAACAATGAGATGAACCAAGGAGGAGATTGAAGAAGTTGAGAATAGTCAAGGTTACGAAGTTCGATAGATTCAGATTGTCGATGAAGAGGCCAAAATCCAGGATGAGCCAGGGGGTGCTTCTCAAAGATGACTCATTGGAGATGAGTTTGAACCAGAATCAAGAAGGAGAATAGCAAGTTTCAAGAAGCTGCTCTGAATTTCATGAAGGTCACCAACTGTTTCAATGTGAGGAGAGGTCCTTCGCAACCGAATCCAGGTACAATCTCAGTACATTACCTCTTGATGCCTTGCAAATCAGGAAGTGAATTTCAGTTAGGAAAATAATGCTAAATGTTGGTGGCCCCCTTTTGACCATCAAGGGATATTCCGGAAGAACATCTGCAGCTGCATTTGCAAAGGGAAGTGGTGGCATGGAGCCAACTCGAGTAAGTTCATCAATTTATTTTCATTACCACAACTTAGTGTGCAACGTGCAACAACCCTTTGGATTCATCCTTGAAGTGATAGAGATCAGCAACTATGGTAACTTGCATTCATCATATGTCCGTGACTTTATGTTAATCTATGTCCAAATATTGCAATTCAGAAAGTATGAGGACAACTCAAATATGAGGTGGAGTAGCACTTGCAACAGAAGCAAGAGCCCAAGAAAGAGCATAAGGTATGATATTGTTTATATGTACGATGTTCTTAGGGTTACGGATGAATCTATGGTATATATAAAATCAGAAGCATATGTATCCTATGCACTTTTTTTTATTCATGTAATTAAAGTTGTGGTCAATTTAAAGTTGAATCTCATAGCTCTAATTTGGTGTTAGGATTAGGTAATTGCAATCGAAAATGTTGTCGCATTCTTGCCTGTAGTGTTTATTCTTTTCAGTGATTTACACAGGTTTTATTTTTTTAAATAAAAGTTCGTATTTTTATGTAGTGTTTTCATAAAAATAACTGAGTTTGTCTACCAAATTTTGACTTTTTTTTATTTTATATTGCACATAGTAGGCATTTATAATTGCTTTTAATCTATTTTATTTCTCTGTTTGCTTTAGGGTCTGATATTTGGTGTGTTTGCTCTTAATCTAATTTATTTCTCTTTTTGCTCTTAACTATTGATGATGATCTGATTAATTGATTCTTGCATATCAGTTCGTAGTTTATTCTTTGTGCCTTGTGGTATTGTTGGGATAAATATTCATTCCCTATTGATCCCATGTTTTGAGTTTGTGCCTATTATTTTTAGACATTTTAAATAAAGTAAATAAAATGGGGGCCTTATCGGAGACGTTTTGTGACAATTTGATTTGATTTAAGTTCTTTTGACACAGGTATGGCTGTACCAAGGGATGGATGAAATTGTTTGGATTAATACATGACTATTAAAGCTTCCTGAAGGATGATACTAGGTGTTAATAGCTTGACATGTATGGTTACGATAGATTAAGAGATGATCCTAGGTGCAGCCATACAAAAGATTTGATTTGATTTAAGCCAACAGGTATGGTTCCAGTTGATTAAGAGATGATCCTAGGTGTTAATAACATGAATGATCCGCTCATATGCACTTACTTCTTTGGTCATGTTGACATGTAAGGGTTTGTCTCTCTTTTTGTGACCCTTTTCCCTGAAGTTGCAACTTTTATGGTTATTCATTGAATCACTTTCATCAACTTTTAAATCTCAATTGTGATTTTGTTTGTAATATATATGTTGATCACCTTTTCTATAATTCTGTATAGAACTCTGGTCAATTTCTAACTGTATAGTTCAGAAAACTCAAAACGGACTCATTATCTTATTCTGCAGATACGGAGTCATTCTAGAGAATATTAAGAAGCAGGATCTTTTGTTGACGGGCAGAAATAAGGGCTGTGTTGTAGATTCTTTCATAACCTCCTGAAACAGAAGGGAAAGAGGAGGTTGTTGCTGCATTCTCACCTGCTCATTTTCGGACCAATCTCTGCAGATATTATGGTTGAGGTAAATTGGAGGAGTTTTCTGTAGAAACTAATATATTTTATTGATAGCATGCATTTAGGTAGGCATAATAGGTTGCATTTAGCTTATTTAAGATGCATTTCATCCATGATTTGATTACAATTTGCATATTTGCTCTCTATGTTGGTGGAATCGGAATCTACACGTTTTTATTGATTATTTCAGGTAATGGTAGATCCGAGGAGAAGACATGGGTTGATAACGCATTGGATGAGAATGTCTAGTTGATCGAAGAAGCTTACATGAAGATCTCAAGAGGTCCTGAGAAGAAGAAGCGAACCTAAACGAAGAACAAGTCTGTAGAAGTTGTCGCCAGACATGCTGAACTTGTTTTGCACTTTCTGGAGGCCTCGGTTGTCCGATCGACTATTATGACCATGCGTTGGAAAGCTCTTTCAGAGGGCTACAACTTTCATGTTGACGTCGAGAGCTGATTCAAGACGGAATTTCCGTGAAAGACCAATGCAGCGCCCGCCGCATGGTTTGCTGCGTCCGCCGCATGGTTTGCCGCGCCCGCCGCCAGGGGCGGTATTCATGCTGCGCCCGCCGCATGGTTTGCTGCGCCCGCCGCAACTTTGCGGCGCCCGCCGCACGTACAGTCGGCGCGCCGTTTTGAGGAAAAAAACCCTAGTTTCTATTATGTTGGTTTGAGGCCGACTTGGATGTTTTATTAGGCCACTTTTAGGTTATTTTTCATGAACTTCCATTCTATTCTTACGTTCTATCAGACAATTGGAGAGAGAGCGATGTTCGCCATGGGCGACTAAACTCTCTTCGTTCTACCTACAATTTGAAGCTTTATTTGGATTGAATTGTGAGTTTCTAATTCTTGTTCCTTATTTCCAATATTGAATGTTTCGACTTCTTTGTGCTTGAATGTTTGATTGTTTTATTCTATCTCGACTGATCAACTTGATAGAATCAATTCAATTGCTAGGGTTTTGTAGATTCCTGATTGCGAATCTTAACCCAAGTGGCAAACTTGTTCCTTTAGGGCTGATTGAACTAATTGAATGAGTAGGAAGTTGAATGTGTTGTTAAATCCTTCTTTAGGGACTGCAAATACCTTGGTTAATCTCTGAACTTAAAGCTATCAATTGGGGTAAATCCTTCTTTAGGGACTGTTCGATTGATAAGGGTTTCTAGGACTGATTGGACTAGTAACTATATTAGGTCGGGACAAGGGCATTCATAGGAAACCTAAAAGGACAAGAGGACGTTACAATATCAATTCAACCAAATAAAGTGGATAGTTGTAGGTAGAGCGATCTTCTCTAAATTGTTTTGCATCAATTTTGTTTATAGTTTATTTTGTTTTCTTTCTTATTTCAATCACCAAAAACCCCCCTTTCACTAATTGGTAAATACACATTGTTGAGAAATACTTGATTCTCTGTGGGATCGACCTCTTACTTGCTTGCTATACTAGTTTGTAGGTTTGAGTTTTATTTTGATACGGCTTAGGCGACTAAAAACCGCTCATCAAATTGGCGCCGTTGCCGGGGAATCAAGTTTATTTCTTTGTTGTGTGTATTTATTAATTTTTGTTTATATATCTAACTTTGTTGTGAACCTATCTTACGGTTCACAACACCCTTGCTACTAACTTTTTAAGATGTTGAGATTGTTGCAGTTTGAGGGTGAGAACTTTCACCAATATTTCACTAGATTGCATGAGTATGTTGACGACCTTGGTTCATGGGGTTATCAATTCAGCATCCGAGATATGATTATTTGCATACTTGATGGGATGACTGTTGAGACGCGAGCACTTGCTGAGTACATGAGTAACGGAGGTCTGAAACGGTTAGGAGGATTGTCGGGGTTGTGGGATTTTTTCTGTTATATGGATTACCATGTTTCACAAGAAGTCTTGCTCGCTACGTCTTCTCCGCCGATGGAGGACTCTGTCACACACCTGGAGGATCCATTGCACACTCTTACTCAAGTGGTGCAGCAGTTAGAGGAAAGAAATATGAGCCGAATCGGAAAATTGGAGGAGCAAATGAGCCGCTGTAAAAACTTGGAGAATCAGATGAGCCAACTCATTCAAATTTTAAGTGCAAAAGGTGAGAAAAAAAGGAGTTTCGAAGAAGATGAGGAATTGGTTGCAGACAACGATAGTTTCTTAGATGATGGAGGAGATGGTCTAGTGCTTCCTGGCTTGGAATCTCATGAGTCGACGCATGAGGTTACATGTGATGTGTCTCCTACTCCATCTGCACCATCCATTCTGATCTCGCCTATTGATGAACCAGGTCTAGAGCCATCAGCTGAGGCTAAAGAGGTAATAAAGGTAAACTTTTGCAATTTTGAAGTTAATGGTGTATATGTTGATCCTTTTGACTGCTATTTTGAGAAGCCACCAGCGGAACTGTGTTGGTGGTATTATATTCCTTCTGCAGAGAGTCATACTAGACTATTTGATAGATTGAAAGGGTTCTTGAGTTCCGCATTTTATGCTTTCAATTTATTGTGCTATGATGTGCTTTGCAAGATGTGTGCACAGGAATATGATATGTTACTGAGGGCCTTGGCAATGTCTGAGAAATAAGGTCTTGAGATTGAGAATAAGTCAAGCCAATGACATTAAAGAGAGGCGCTTCTCGGGAGGCAACCCGAGGTAAGTTTTAGTTATTTCAATTCCTAGTTAGCTAGTTTTCTTTAACCCGACGCGCGCAATGCTCAGATCCGACCTATATCGCCCCTTCCACCACATTGTGAGCATTTCATTCATCTCTTTCTCTATGTTTTTATTTTTTGTTGTCTTTTATGTTTCATTGAGGATAATGAAAGGTTTAAGTGTGGGGGAGGGATTGCATTGCATATAGATAGAATTTGCATATCATGTTTACTTATGTTATCATGTTTATTTATGTTGTCATGTTTATTTTTTACTGCATATGAAAAAAATCCAAAAATATCATGCATTGCATTTAAGTGTTATTAAATACCCATCTGACTTAGTTTGTCCTCTATTTTAAATTTCAAGCATGATTCATAAAAATCCCATGGAGTTCTGGATGTTTTGATTTTTGTCTGTATTTGATTTTTGTGGAACATGAGCTAGCAAATATAATTGAGCATGTATGATTGAGCTAAAGTATGATTGAAATCCTAAAAACATGACCCTGTGAGGATGTTTGGCCTTATTTGAATTCTTTTGCTCAGTTGTGTGAATTACTCTCCTAGTGTTGCTACCTCTTGGCGTTGACTGCAGTATCTATTTCTAAAGACCGACTCACATGTTTGTTGCTTGCGGAGTTTATGTTTATATTTTGACTCTATTATTTGAATTTTTGCATATTTAGTGAATAAGGTGGCAATGGTTGATGCACTTAGTAACCGGATCTATGCATGACACCCATGGATATGATTCGCGCAAAAAGGTGTTGAAAACTATCCGCTAGGAAAGAAAGCTTGATCATTGAGTAACCAAGTTCATTCATGACACCCATGTTTGCAACTTGCGTCAAAAGATGTTCAATTGGACTTCATATTAGTAGGTTGAGGTGTTGATAGACCGGGGCCATTCATGACACCCATGTTTGCGCTTCGCGTAAGGAAAGCACCAAGACAAGAAAAAAAAAGAGAAAAGAAAACCAAAGAAAAAGAAAAAAAGTGTCACATTTTATTTAGTTTTCTTTATTGTGTCCCGCAAGTAATGACATTTCGGTAGATATTTGGTGATATGGTAGTCAATGTCTATGAGCTTAGTGCATTTTGGATTGAGTAGAGAGTTGTACCTTAAAGCCTAAACACATGAGTGAAACACATATTTCTGGTGAGGTTGGATGATGTCTATTTCTAAGCTTTGATCACTATAATACATGCTATGACATTTGTTTGTTTGGTTTATGTTTTCACCTGCTGTGATGTTGCTTTTTGATGAGGTTGAAACTTGAAGGGATTTCCTGTGGGATACATTGATTCATGTTCATTCTATCATTGCTTGAGGACAAGCAAAGGTTAAGTGTGGGGGAGTTTGATAGCATGCATTTAGGTAGGCATAATAGGTTGCATTTAGCTTATTTAAGATGCATTTCATCCATGATTTGATTACAATTTGCATATTTGCTCTCTATGTTGGTGGAATCGGAATCTACACGTTTTTATTGATTATTTCAGGTAATGGTAGATCCGAGGAGAAGACATGGGTTGATAACGCATTGGATGAGAATGTCTAGTTGATCGAAGAAGCTTACATGAAGATCTCAAGAGGTCCTGAGAAGAAGAAGCGAACCTAAACGAAGAACAAGTCTGCAGAAGTTGTCGCCAGACATGCTGAACTTGTTTTGCACTTTCTGGAGGCCTCGGTTGTCCGATCGACTATTATGACCATGCGTTGGAAAGCTCTTTCAGAGGGCTACAACTTTCATGTTGACGTCGAGAGCTGATTCAAGACGGAATTTCCGTGAAAGACCAATGCAGCGCCCGCCGCATGGTTTGCTGCGCCCGCCGCATGGTTTGCCGCGCCCGCCGCCAGGGGCGGTATTCATGTTGCGCCCGCCGCATGGTTTGCTGCGCCCGCCGCAACTTTGCGGCGCCCGCCGCACGGACAGTCGGCGCGCCGTTTTGAGGAAAAAAACCCTAGTTTCTATTATGTTGGTTTGAGGCCGACTTGGATGTTTTATTAGGCCACTTTTAGGTTATTTTTCATGAACTTCCATTCTATTCTTACGTTCTATCAGACAATTGGAGAGAGAGCGATGTTCGCCATGGGCGACTAAATTCTCTTCGTTCTACCTACAATTTGAAGCTTTATTTGGATTGAATTGTGAGTTTCTAATTCTTGTTCCTTATTTCCAATATTGAATGTTTCGACTTCTTTGTGCTTGAATGTTTGATTGTTTTATTCTATCTCGACTGATCAACTTGATAGAATCAATTCAATTGCTAGGGTTTTGTAGATTCCTGATTGCAAACCTTAACCCAAGTGGCAAACTTGTTCCTTTAGGGCTGATTGAACTAATTGAATGAGTAGGAAGTTGAATGTGTTGTTAAATCCTTCTTTAGGGACTGCAAATGCCTTGGTTAATCTCTGAACTTAAAGCTATCAATTGGGTTAAATCCTTCTTTAGGGACTGTTCGATTGATAAGGGTTTCTAGGACTGATTGGACTAGTAACTATATTAGGTCGGGACAAGGGCATTCATAGGAAACCTAAAAGGACAAGATGACGTTACAATATCAATTCAACCAAATAAAGTGGATAGTTGTAGGTAGAGCGATCTTCTTTAAATTGTTTTGCATCAATTTTGTTTATAGTTTATTTTGTTTTCTTTCTTATTTCAATCACCAAAAACCCCCCTTTCACTAATTGGTAAATACACATTGTTGAGAAATACTTGATTCTCTGTGGGATCGACCTCTTACTTGCTTGCTATACTAGTTTGTAGGTTTGAGTTTTATTTTGATACGGTTTAGGCGACTAAAAACCGCTCATCATTTATTATCCTAATTAAATATTTTGAGGTAGGAAAAATGTAATAATACAACATCAAGTGGGTGAAAGCAGTAACCTTTGCTTCATGTAGGCTTAATATATGCTATTTTCTTTCTTTTATCCTTTTCAAAGATGAAAAGAGAGGATAGTTTGAAGATGGAATGTCTTGATTTCTGATAATTTGTTTGTCTGTGCAGGTAATTGAACAAAAGGGTCTTGATATGGTTCGACGTGACAAGAGCTTGCTATACAAGGAAATGGGAGATTTCTGCATGAGTCAAATTTTATCTGGAGGGTATTACTCCCTTTATCACTAAAAGAGTATTTGGACAGTTATTAGCTCTAATAAAACTGAGTTTGATTGCATTCTATCTATGGCAAACTGAGTTTGTTTACTCTTTATTAAAATTACTTCTAGACGCTTACAATGAATTTGAATTCTCGACAGATACAAGAAGATATGTGAAAGGGAGAAGTGGCACTTGAGAAATATGTCATCACAAAGTCATTAACTAAACCACTTGAAGCATATCCCAATGCCAAGAATCAACCACATGTTCAAGTGAGTAGTGGAACCTATTCAAATCTCAGTTTACCACCAGTGAATTCCTACCTTAATTTCACTGTGTTGGGTTTTCAAGATCTGGTATAAACTCTCATCCTCATCGTATCACATATTTCCTTGGCTTTTATTTGTTCTTCAGGTTGCACTTATTTTAAGGACTGGGTTTTATTTGTCTCTCTCTCCAATCTCTGGTGGTCTTCAGGTCTCAAACCTTATTAGCTCCGTTCACGTGGCTTCAGGTGAAACTCATTGAATGGTAATCTTCCTATGATTACCCTATGATTTCCTCTCCTGCCCTTAACTCCCTTCTCATCCCACTCCATCCTTCACTCAACCAACTCACAAAGCAATAACAATACTAAATTAAACATATAATAATCTGTCTTCTGGAAGCATACAAGTCAACTGACTAAGTGGCTAAAATAAGACGAAGTATGCAGGCAGGAGGAACCGAAAGATCAAGGCGAAGTATACGGTGATATCAAATTGTCCCTAACTTTGAAAGGTTCCAAGGGTCAATTCTGATTGCACTGCCAAGATCTTGAGTCTGCTATGTAAACGTGTAAGGACTTATTTTTCACATTAGTATATGTCCATAGTTTTCAATAAATGCCAATTTGACATTGCTGTACTTCAACCTAAAATGCAGGAGAGTTTGAGAACGAAGGGAGCCAACCAAGGAATACATGGAGGCACATCGGAGAGTGATGCCTTGACGAGAACGTGGAGATAATGCAGTGCAAGAATAAGAACGAAAACCCCGAGAAGTGCATTGACAAGGGCAACTAGGTGACTTGCTCGCTGCATATTTGGCCTGTAAGTTATTCGTCCTCCAAACTCTACATTGATTAATTGTTCCTTCTTTGCCCAAATTGACCATTTCGGAATGTTTTACCTTCTCTTGCAACTGTCTATCGTAGTTGCTTCATCTTGCCCTACATTTTCCTGCCTGCATTTGCTCCATTTATTAGGAGATCAACAATGAGAGGAGTTTAATAGATGAAAATAAATGTTTTAGCTTCTCTTAATTCTGAAACTAACAACAATGGTAGCTCCATTGATAGGAAGATCTCTGATTATGCATCCTTGTATATGAATCTGTTTTTTTTGTTGTTGCATTAGATGAATGTTTCTTCAATAGAGGATGCATTATGATTGGTGTTTGTTTGTGTACTTATTGCTCTGATTCTTGCTTGCCTTTGCTCATGGTATTATGAATGGATCACATTTAATCAAATTCTATTCCATGACCAAGCACTGCTGGATTGATAGTATTGTTTTAACTCTTTTCCACGAATGCTTTGTTTTCATTGTCTGGATGGTTCTTTTGTTGATAACTGCGCAACTGAAGTAGTTTTATGTTGGCAATGGAGGTATAGCCGAAAACAATCATAAATTGAAAGCTAAGTGTTTTTTTTTGTGAACTGCTAATGGTTATTAGTTCAATTACAAATGAATCATCGGAGTACGGAGCTTGATTTATTTAGTATTCAAAAATATTGGCCATGTCATATTTTGGTCAAGTGTTTTCAGTCAGTGCCTCTTTTTTATGGCCTCATTTTGTTGACTCCATTCCCTCATGATAGATTGACAACTTATTTTTCGTAATAAGCAATCAACATCAATTATCTGACGTATCATATAGGATGAAGAATTCTTTTTCGAGGGGGATTCGCTCATAGACGGGGCTGTCAAGAAGGCCATGGTACCTGAAAAGCTTGCTGCACGTGCTTAATCCTAGGAGAGCTAATAGGTGTGAATTCATTAAAGTCGATTCCTTTCTTTGGGATATTTCCTTTTAACCCTAGAAAGAATGCTACATTTGTCTTTTTGCTTTGTTAAATTTGATTAAAATTTCATTTGTGATCTAAGCTCTTGTGAGAGTTGATGCCATTATTTATTCCAGTCATTTGATAAACCTTAACATATCACAAATATTTAATTTTGAATTATAAGTTATTGAAGGAGATTCTTGTGTTGGCTTGGTGACTTTTGATAGAGGGATAATAGAATCTTATCTTACTAAGATTGCTTATGGATGTAGTATATGATGCGTTGTTGTCGGTGATGATCATTTTCGTCTTCTAATACCGGAGTCTTACAAATCGACAGTATGCAATACACAAGGAACATAAGGTGCATTATACGGCCAAGCTGGTGATGAAAGTGGAGTCTCTGCAAACGGAACTCAAGGGTCGGATCACATTGCTTCAGGTAGGGTGTTCGTGTTTCATGATGATGAGTTCTGTAAGATTATTCTCTGGTTGCCTTCATATTGCGAGTGCTCAGGTTGTAAGATGAAGGACGTTATAATATGATTCTTGATAATGAAGAAATTTATATTGAAGCATTGATGGTGTTTTTGTTGCATATTAATGGTTGGTTTATACATGATAGTTTCTCACAACTTTTTAAAATAGAAGCTAGATTTATAATACTGGATTGTTAGAATGAAATGGATATCTTTGATGGAGTTTTTAGTAATGTTCTACTATTAGATTGTTGTGCCAAATCTCAATTGTTTACTTGGATGAGCATCTTGAGATCCCCTCTTTCTTTGAATATCTCCTATTCTATTTCAATCGTGGATCTATAGGTGGATCAGCAGCCGGTCTGGGTACCTAAATCATCTGTTGTTCAGGGGGCTGCTGTTGCTGGGAATTGGCATGAAAGTGGTGAAAAAAGAAGGGGAAAAAGAATATTGTATGTATGACAGCAGCAACCAGCAAGTCAAGGAGCTTCAAGTAGGCAAACAAAGGTGACTGGGATGGGCTGGTGGCCTAAATATGGTGCTAATTTTGTTGGAGTGGGTGTAACTGCTACTGGTGAGGTTGCAACAGATAATGGAATGAGCAATTGTGCAGCTGAATTGATTGTTGTTGATGCTGGAATGGATGTAACAACTGCTGTTTAGAGTGCTGAAATAGAGTTTTTGTTGTCTCCTGCTGCACAAAAGGGGGGTGTAAATGAGGAGGGGGGTGCTGTAAGAGTGGACACGATAAAAAGGATGACGAAGAGGAAGGAAAATCAAGTAAATTAGACAAATTAGCCACAAACTTAACCACAACAGCCACAAAATCAATGCAGTGTGAACATGAACTGAAACAAAAAATTAAGGCTTTTGTGCTGCGGGATAACGCAACAGACGAATGAAGAGGCGTTCCCTCCAAGTGAGTGCAGCGAGGTGCATAAAAATCAGATGTTAAATGGGACTTGGAGAGGTAAATCAATCGTGACAGAACCGACGGTTGCATCCTTCAGTGGTGGAAAAGGGTGGAAAAATAAGAATAAGAATGTTGAGAAGAATGGGGCTCCCGTACAGATGCCCAGTCCAAGACCCTTTTTGTATTCTTTATCATCCTTTGTGGGTGGCATAACACCAAATGCTTACCCTTTTGTTTATTCATCTTTCCCTCTACCAACCGTTTCAACTAATTCCAGCACTGCAGAGAAGGGATTCGTCCAGCAACAACAGTATATACTATATATCACAATTCCAGTTGCAACAAAGTTCAACTGCTCAGATTCGATGCACCTGTGTATCTTTATTGCATCAAGATTAAAGTCTGCTTTTCTCTATTTGTCACTTATTGATAGAGTCAACCATCAACTAACCTTTATAGAGTCAATTTGTATAACTTCTACATTTAAACATCGATTCTCCGACTCTAATTCAACCATCAACTAACCTTTATCAAATTATTTTTTAAACAACTTCATATTTTATCCAAAAAAATCTCCTTAATTAGATTATATTAAATTTTAGTTGTAAATAATTTCAAATAAATATATCTTTTTTATTATTTTTTTAAATAACAAACTATCGGTCATTACTATATTGTCGATGTAATTTTCTTACTTATAACTAACTATGTATGATATATTAGCAAAATTATATATTTTAAAATACAGTACAGTAGAAGTTATGTACAGTATATGCATATGTATGATGTTTATCACTGCTTATAATAAAATTGATAATTTTATTCAATCGAAGATTAAAATTTTATTAAAAAAATGTTAAGGAAATTTAGTTTAAAATAAAACTAAACGGTTATTTGACTTATTTCTAATGTCAATCCCACTAGGCCACTACCTATTTTAAATTAAACTTAAGTTTTTTGTTTAATTTATGATTTTAAAAAATTAAAACAAATGGCAACCTTTGATTGGAGGTGTAAAAATTTACACATACACCTGGTGTATCTGTATCACCCTCCAGATTTTTACCAATGAGTTAAAATGATCAAATATCAAATTTGAGTTAAAACTATAAAATGATCAATATGATAGATTTTTACCAATTGTTTTTTATTTTTTAATATTACACTCAATCCCAATTACCCCACTAACCAACCGTTGGCATCCAAATTACGCCCCTAATTCACCCAATCAAATGATCCGATTGGAGCCATTGTTGCTGCAATATATCCTAATGTATCATATCATTTGATGGATTCTACTTACTTCCAAGAAAGAGCCATCCTAGCCCCAATGCATGAAGTCGTGAATAAGGTAAATGACTTTGTACTCTCATTAATCCCTGGAGAGGAGAATGTATTTTTGAGTTCAGATAGCCTTTGCAAGTCGGATCTTAATATAGAAGGACAAGGAGCTATTTACTCGGCCGAATATCTGAACACTATCAAATGCTCAGGGATACCTAATCATAACATCACACTGAAAGTAGGGGTTCTTGTGATGTTACTTCGCAACTTGGATCAGTCTATTGGCTTATGTAATGGAATTCGGCTAATCATTACACGATTGGAAAATCGTATACTGGAAGCAAAAATTATGTCTGGGACGCATCACAAGGTCCCTATACCTCGCATGGTGTTATCACCTTCTGACACATTGGTGCCATTCAAGTTTCAATGCCGACAGTTCCCATTAATGGTTTCATTTGCTATGACCATTAACAAGAGTTAGGGACAATCTCTTTCACAGGTCGTTCTCTTCCTACCGAAGCCAGTGTTCACCCATAGACAATTATATGTAGCTGTGTCTAGAGTTACTAGCAGAGATGGATTGAAAGTCTTAGTTTCTGAAAATGAAGGTAATGCTTCATGTCCTACCACAAATGTAGTGTATAAAGAAGTTTTTCAAAATGTATGAGGAGTAATATACAACCTTTTGATCTCATCATATCCCAACGATCATGTTCTATGAGATGGTTATCGATTTGGCTAATTTATCGTTATTTTATCCTCATCCATATTTATATGACATTTCTTATTTATTTTCTATTTATATGACATTTCTTATTTATTTTCTGTACTTTTAAGTAGGGCGGATATTATAAGAAGTGTGAACACAACTAATCTACTATTCTTTGTGAAATTCGAATTATCATCATATCGATATAAGACTTTTTCATGACAATCGAAAACTTCAAATAAGTGCATGTTGAGGAGAATCAAATTTCATACCAGGCTAGATACTTACCAGATTATGACTATACAAGATTTCTCCTCTTTTTTTTTTTAATGCTTGAGCTATACAATGTTTATACATTTAAACTTAAGGTATCTTCATCAAATTGGTTTATAATTTAAACCAATTTAAGAGATGTAATATGATGTGTAATAGATAAAGTATCATAAAATATCCGAACTTCAGTTTTCTTATGCCAAAAACTATAAAGTTTCTTTTCATTGCCTTAACGTAGAGGAAATGTGGAAATGACCAATCCACTATACTTTAATTTGAAGTATCGATCGTCTCAAGAAAAGACGTCACCATGATACCCAAATATTTTGAAGAATGACAAGGCAAGAAGCATAAGCAAAATTGTATATTACTAAAAAAAAATTGATGAGTCAAGTATTTATTTAAAATGTCAAACTTGACCAAAAATATTTTGAAAATGAAGTATCGATCGTCTCAATAAAAAACTTCACCATAACAACCAGAGATTTTAAATAACATCCCGGTGAGGGGCATGAGCAACAATTCAAATGAAATATACTCATGGTATGAGGGGAACTAAAACGGAAAATTTCATAAAAAAGACTCACCCGTACAAGGTACGGGAAAAGTACTAGTTAAATTTATGTGTCAAATTGCTATTTTAAGTGTAAAAAGCTAAAAGAAGGAAAAAAATCAATAAATGAAGCTATAGGGAATTGAACTCTAGACCTCATTGCTCAAGTTCCCACCCTTATACCAACTAAACTAAGCACTCTTATTGATCTTTTACTCTTTTTAATTGTTTTTACCCCTTAAATTATCAAAAATTACAAAAAAAACACATATTTTTTTTTTAGGTTTCCCTCCGGCTCGGGGGGGGGGGGGGGGGGGGGGTCGAGCCACCGCATGCCCCCCTCCCTCAGGCACCCTTATACCAACTAAACTAAGCACTCTTATTGATCTTTTACTCTTTTTAATTGTTTTTACCCCTTAAATTATCAAAAATTACAAAAAAAACACATATTTTTTTTTTAGGTTTCCCTCCGGCTCGGGGGGGGGGGGGGGGGCTCGAGCCACCGCATGCCCCCCCTCCCTCCGCCCCTGGGTACACACACCTTATATAGGTGGTATATTCAAATGTAAAAATTGGTTATTCTTTTTTTTTTTAAGTCGGGGAAAAAATTAGGAGCGCCGTTAGACAGCTACAATATCTTGGTAAAAAAAAGTTTGAAAATTTCACAAGGTAACCCGAGGTATCGCGAAATTCACGCGGTGACCAATTCTTTTACCTCTTTCATGTGGTACCCTGATGTTTGGAATTATTTCACCTCGTGTCATTTTCTCTTAATTTTAACAGACCTCCAATACTTAAAAAAAACAATTTCCTTCAATTGAAACTATCGGGAGAAAGAAAAAACAGAACGTCAATGTTTGCTTCATCTTTATCCCAAATCTCAATTTTGAAACTTCATCTTTATCCCAAATCTCAATTTTGAAACTTTCATGGCTTTGAACAAAGTAAAGGATGATGGTCAATGTCATCTACTTTGACGGAGGTCGGTTCGAACGCCCTTGCATAGCTCTCCATGTAAGATTACGAAATTGATTGTATTGTCTTCCTTGAGGGTTTCCATTCATTGATAAACATATATATAGATTACAAAGGTATTAGGCCTTATTGGGCTTTGAGCCCACTATACATGAGAAGACCTATGTAATCTATCAAACCCCCGCAGTCGAAACTAGAGGGGGCCGTACAGTGAGACTGAAACGAAAATCAATGAACAACTGTCTAGGTAAACCCTTGGTGAATATATCAGCGTACTGATAAGAGGACGGGACATGTAGAACGCGGACATGTCCAATGGCAACTTTGTCCCTGACGAAGTGGAGATCAAGCTCAATGTGCTTCGTGCGTTATTGTTGGACTGGGTTGCTAGCCAGATAGACGGCAGAGACGTTGTCAGTGTAGACCAGAGTGGCCTTCTGAAGAGGGCAACGGAGCTCAAGTAGGAGATTGCGAAGCCAAGAGCACTCTGAGACAACGTTGGAAACACCCTTGTATTTGGCCTCAGCGCTGGAGTGAGACACGACGGACTAATGCTTGGCTGACCATGACACAAGGGTGTCGTTGAGGAAGACACAGTAACCAGACGTGGAGCGACGTGTGTTAGGACAACCACCCCAATCCGCATCAGTGTAAGCAACAAGATCAAGCTTAGAGGAAGGAGTGATCGTGGTGCCGAGCTCGAGAGTGCCGCTGATGTACCGAATGATCTGCTTCAAGGCCTGAAAGTGGGGTTCCCTGGGTGCATGCATGAACAAGCAGATCTGCTGAACGGCGTAACTGATATCAACCCTGGTGAAGGTGAGATACTGAAGTGCACCAACGAGGCTTCTGTATAACGTCGGATCATTAGCCAAAGAGCCAGAATGAGCACTGAGCTTGTTGGATGTATCGACAGGGGTGGCGACAGGATTACAGTTACCCATCTTGGCACGAGCAACAATCTCAGCAGCATACTTACTCTAAGAGAGAAACAGGCCAGGCGCATGCCGCTGAACATCAACTCCCAAGAAGTAGGACAACTGACCCAGATCAGACATGGCAAACTCCGCACTCAAATGCGAAATAATAGACATCCGAAGAGCATCAGAAGAGGCAGTGAGAATGATGTCGTCGACGTAGAGTAATAGGAAGGCCAAGTATGAGCCTCTGCGATAGATAAACAGAGACGTATCCGAACGGTTGCCAATGAAACCCAATCGTAGCAGATGAGAAGCAAAGCGCTGGAACCAAGCCCGCGGAGACAGACGTGCTTTGGACGATCAGCATCAGCAAACCCCGGTGGCTGGAACATGTAGGCTGTCTCATTCAAATGGTCATGCAGAAAGGCGCTCTTGACATCTAACTGATGGATGGCCTAGTTGCGCGACAAAGCTAGACTCAAGACCACTCGGATAGTGGCAGGCTTGACCACAGGGTTGAACGTCTCATCACAATCAATACATTCCTGCTAAGAATGACCGTTGACCACAAGACGGGCTTTGTAGCGCTCCAACGTCCCATCAGAGCGGAACTTGTGACGGAAGAGCCACATACAGCGAATGACGTTCGCCTAAGGAAGGCGAGGGACAAGAACTCAAGTACCATTCTTCGTAAGGGCCCTGTATTTGTCGAGCATAGTCGCCTGCTAATTCGGGTAGGCAGCATCATAGTAGGTGGGGCGAGGGTGGGGGGGGGGGCTTTTGATGGGCTGCGGTCGCATCATCTTGCTGCGGGCGCGGCATTGCTTCTTGGCGAGGGTGGGGGGGGGGGGTGCAGATTCATGGGTTTGGATGGCGGGGCGATGTGCGGTGGTCATGGAGACGATCTGACGGGGTCGAAAGACACCGGAGACGTTGTGGGTGTGTGGTCTGGTGGTAGGGGTGGTGGTGGTGGGGTAGGGGAAGGGGAGAGGCAGGAGCACCGGAGACACAGGAGGTGTGGGAGACGCAAAGGGGAAACGTGATTCGTCAAAGGTGATATGACGAGATAGAATGATCTTGTGGGTCTTGATATCGAGACAGAGGTAACCGTGATTATCAGACGTATAGCCAAGAAAGACACAAGGAGTGAAGCGTGGGTGAAGTTTGTGTGGGGCGGTGGAGGACTGATTGGGGAAGCACAAGCATCCAAAGGTACGAAGGTGATCATACCTAGGCAAAGTGCAATACAGTGCCTGAGTTGGTAAGCGATGGTGGAGGGTAGTGGGAGGGAGAATGTTGAGGATGTAGCAGGTGGTGGCTAAGGCATACGACCAATAGAGAAGGGGGATAGATGCATGAAAGAGGAGATAGCGCATTATATTGGTAATGGTTCTGATGATTCGTTCGGCCTTGCCATTCTGTTGGGAGGTATAGGGGAAGGACAAGCGATAGGAGATCCCATGGGTGTTG
Organism: Persicaria tinctoria; assembly: GCA_037127255.1. Lineage (NCBI taxonomy): Eukaryota > Viridiplantae > Streptophyta > Magnoliopsida > Caryophyllales > Polygonaceae > Persicaria > Persicaria tinctoria. The sequence goes on along the minus strand of JBANSL010000004.1, from coordinate 19,314,776 downwards.
AAGAATGTGTGAAAGTCTTTGTTGTCAAATTCGCGACCATTGTCACATTGGAAATACTTAATGGAGGTGTGAAATTGTGTTCTGATGTATGCATGGAATTTGGCAAAAATTGGAAACACTTGAGATTTAAAGTGCAAAGGGAAAACCCATAAGAAATGTGTGTAATCATCCAGAAACAAAAGGTAATACTTATGACCCTCCTTGCTAGGCACAGGAGATGTCCAAATATCACTATGAATAATATCAAATTGGGCAAAAGTAGTATTTAAAGACCGCTGAAAAGGAAGTCTGGCATGCTTGCCTAACTGACAAGACGGGCGAGGTCTCTATTTCAAGTCCAGGATGGCCCAACATAAATTAGAGCGAGGCTCTTTATTACATTGGACTAGACTCTTAGAACAAAGTAAATCTAAAACTGCAGGACTGGGATGACCAAGACGTGCATGCCAAAGACTGGATGATGATGCCGAGAGGGCGACTGGACTTGATGGGCTGGATGGTGAGGGCGACGACACAGGATAGAGCTCCCCGGGGCTATTACATCTCAGGCGAGTAAGCCCCGTAGTAAGATCCTTCACAGAGAAACCAAACGGATCAAACACAAGAGAAACATTATTGTCAGTGGTGAACCGACGGATAGAGATAAAGTTTTTGACAAGTTTGGGGGCAACAAAGACGTTGTGGAGGTGTAATGGGTTGGTAGGGGTTGGTAGTGTGGCGTGGCCAATGTCCGAAGTAGCAAGGCGACCACCGTTGCTGACGATAATAAAATGAGCAGGACCCTTAAAAGAAAGATAAGAGAGAGTACATGAGGAGTTCGTCATATGAGAGGTGGTGCCAGTGTCCATGTTGATGTCTGCATTTTTAGTCATATTTTGCATCACGTTTTCATCTCATTTAAGTAATTTTATTTGTTTTTGTGTTGGGAAAGCAAGGAAAATGTGTAGTTAAGCTTAATATTGCAAGATATGGAGTCTACACAAGTTTTAGTGTGATTTTATAGGTTTTGGAGCTGATTTGGAAGAGTTTCGACACACTTTAGAGCTTAAGGAAAAATCATGAAGGCAATAGAGGAGCCTAGCAAAAGCAAAGAGTGGTGTAGCTGGAGAAAGGCCTCTTTTTCACCATCCATCACTTCGATTCAAGATCTGAAGCCTTCATGAGAGTTATAGTCCTTGAAAAGAGCTTTCCAACGCATATTCATATGCGTCAATCGGATAAACGACGACTCGGGAAAGTGCGATTGAAGTCAGAGTCGAAAAGCTGGAGAAAAACAGAAGCTACTGCATTCGAACAGATCCCTCGGCGCTGACAGTTAGACCTCGGCTAGAGACTTTAAATATAGCGCTTACGGGAGGCAACCCGCTTTCTTACTTTCTTTTCTTGTTTTTTGCTTTTGATTTTTAGTTAGGGGTTAGATAGCCCAAGACTTACTGTTTTTGTTGAGAGAACAGGTCCTACACATCAGCCATGGTGAATAGGAAAGAGCGGCTACATGCCACGAAGGAAGTCGACGTTCTGAGAGGTGTCGGCGTCGACGCAGCCCCTGTCGACGTCGACCCCTGTGCAGATTTTTGAACTTATCCAAATTGCTCCATTTTGCATCATTGTCCATGTGAATTTCTTTTTTCCCTTTCCCTTGTTTTATTTTATTCAGCGAGGACACTGAAATTTTAAGTATGGCGTGGGGGAGATTCGAAATTCGAATGGCCTAGCTTTGCATATTTTTTGACTTTTGTCTTTATTTGTTTTGATTATTTGTGTCTTTTGTCTTGTATTTAGAGTCTATAAAAAAAATCCAAAAAATTAAAAAATGTCAAAAAAACCACAAAAATATATGTTTAATTTGCTATATTGGTTTTAGTTTGTCTTAGTTTGAGTTTTTATTTCTTATTTTTAGGTTATTTCTAAACACCTAACTTAGATGTCCTATGATGATGCTTAATAATTAAACTTGACCATGTAAACCTTATGATTTGTTTGGATGGTTTAGCCTAAGTCTCCTGGAAAGTTTGATTTTTATGTGGGAATTTGACTTGCGATTATAATTGAGCACATATGATTTTGGGTAGAGGTGATTGAAATTCAAATCTATGTCCTAGTGAGATATCTTTAGCCTTATAAGGAATGTTCTTCATATTTATATATTTCCCTCCATTTTTTTATGTGTGATTTACTCTCCTTATGTGATTACCTCTTGACATTGATGTGGTTATCTATTTCTTGAGACTAATTATGAGATACTTGTTCATTGCTTATTAAAATTAGATGATGGAGGAATTATATTTTCTTAGCCATATTTTATCCATTCATTTACCTACCTTGCATATTTTCCTTGCTTGAAGCCCTTTGAGCCTTGGTCTATTCTTTGTTAGCTCCACAAAATTGATTCTTAGCCGATTATAAGCTTGACCCTTTATCCGGGAATTAGGATTTAGAGTTGGTTGGAATTTGATTGAGTTGAGTTTGATGGAGAAGAGGATAAGTTGTTGAGCTTTGTTGAGATGCTTTGAGTGAAGTTATGTAAGGTTGTGCATTATTCCTCATATTGTTACTATATTTTAGGGGCTCCAAAAATTTATATATATGTATTATTGCCAAAAAAAAGAATGAAAAAAAAATATCGGCAGAAAAAAAAATGAAGAGAAAAAAAAAGTGTTTATTAAGAGCCTGGTTTATTATATGTGAGAGTTGGATGAAATTGTTGGTTTAGAAATATTGTCATGGGTTGATGATCTAGATTGTTGATGAGGTTGGTTATGTGCTGAATTTTGAGATGAGTTGTTTGGTTGAGTTGAGTTGGAAGTTTAGGAGTCTTAATTCCCGGATTTTTAGCACCACTTTGCCTAAACAATTCCATACCATTTATTTCTTACCAAGCCACATTACAACCCTTCCGAATGAAGTCTTCTTTGAAGTCTTTCATTGAGCCATAAGTCCTCTTGATGATTTTGATTGCTTTGACATCTCTGGTGGAGAGATTGGTGATATAAATGACAATATCTATGTAGCTTTTTGCATTAAGGATTGAGTTGAGAGATGTAATTCAAAGCCTAAACACATTGAGAGTTGAGCGAAACACATATATCCTTGCGAGGTTGGATTTCGATTGCTTTTGCTTAGAGTTACTTATATATGTGTGATGATGTTTGATTGCTTGATTCTTTTAGACCACTTGAGTTTATGATGTTTCTTTTTGGCAAAGGCGAAGTCTTGAAGGATGTGTTGTAGGTAGTGGTTGTTTGGTTATTGCTTGAGGACAAGCAAGTCTAAGTATGGGGTGTTTTGATGTCCGCATTTTTAGTCATATTTTGCATCACGTTTTCATCTCATTTAAGTCATTTTATTTGTTTTTGTGTTGGGAAAGTAAGGAAAATGTGTAGTTATGCTTAATATTGCAAGATATGGAGTCTACACAAGTTTTGGTGTGATTTTATAGGTTTTGGAGCTGATTTGGAAGAGTTTCGACACACTTTAGAGCTTAAGGAAAAATCATGAAGGCAATAGAGGAGCCTAGCAAAAGCAAAGAGTGGTGTAGCTGGAGAAAAGCCTCTTTTTCGCCATCCATCACTTCGATTCAAGATCTGAAGCCTTCATGAGAGTTATAGTCCTTGAAAAGAGCTTTCCAACGCATATTCATATACGTCAATCGGATAAACGACGACTCGGAAAAGTGCGATTGAAGTCAGAGTCGAAAAGCTGGAGAAAAATAGAAGCTACTGCATTCGAACAAATCCCTCGGCGCCGACACTTAGACCTCGGCGCCGATACCCTGCGCGAATCTGCGCATCAGGAAAAGATTTGGCGGGCTGTTTTAATTGCTTAATTTGCTTTTTAATTAGAGTTTTCTTCTAAATCTCTTTTAGGATCTTTTAGTTAGATAGACTTGAGATATTTTATCCTTTACTTAGATAGATTATATTATTTTCCTAAGATAAAATCTCTTTCCTTGGAGATTAAGTCTTAATTTCTATCTTTAAATAAAGCCTATTAGGGGCTGATTTTAGGGAGGAGGGGGAAGACACGTTTAGCGCGAGGGCTGCGCGCAGCAGCTGTAGGACGATTTTTAGGGTTTTGTTTTGGCGTTTGGGCGAAAGCTTGGGCGTGTTTGTTGCGATTGAACGCTGAATTTCCAGGTTTTATATTATTGCAAGTTTAGTTTATGTTTTCTTCACTTAAATTCATGTTTCTATTTTCCATGTTTGAGTAGTTCTTTTCTCTTCTAGGGTTGGGGTGAGCCCAACAATAGACATGTGTGTTGAATTGATGGATCTATGATTGTGTGATGTTTTTATTGTCTTCTACCTATGTGTTTAACATTTGATGAAAGTCTAAAGTAATTCATAGTTGCAATTGAACTTGAAAGAGGAAATTGTTAACTTGATAGTAATTAGGGTTTTCTAATGAAAATTAAAGGATCCTAGTTAAGAGAAGGTAGAAACAAGTTGATCTTTTATGCGAAAGTGAATTGATTTGCTTGTTGTTTAAAGAAAGTCGACTCTTTTGATGATAAAAGCATGATTTTTTCTATGATTTATTGATTCATACATGTGTTTATTGTTGTGGTGATCCCTTGCCTTGGAAGTGTTTCCTTTTATTAATTAAAATTCAGATTTTTTGCTCTTATCACCGCCCATCTCTCTTTCATCTCTTTTATTAGTTTCAACCCGACAAAGCAACTAAATAACAAGCGTTGACTCTCTCCTGTGGACGATCCTGACTCCCTATACTATAGCGGAGTCTTGACTACAAATTTATTTGGTCGAGAAACCCTCTCATCACTTGTACCAAGCGGCTTCAGGAGGTGCCAGCTGCATTGAAGAGAAGGCGTGATGCACATCCTGTTGAACAAAAATGCGCGATATAATTGTACAACACATTTTATTTAATTTTTAATATTTGAGTTCCACCCCGTTTGGTTATCCTCTTGATTCGAAGTCGTATCGATACCAAGATTTGAATGGTTTTTGTGATTTGGGCTGCACCAAAATTTTAACGGGTTGCCTACGTATCTCTTGGAAGAGAATCAAGCCTTACGTAGTTCAGAGTGTTTGAGTTTGTGTGTTTTACCCCCTTAAAGGTTTTCATGCATCATTGGATCGTATTGGGACCCACCTTCTCGGAAGGGTAGCCCTAACATAAATCACACTATCATATGCATGAGATTTTCTTGTGTATCATTCGAATAAATCGAGCACACCTTCTTGGAAGGGTTTCTCGACTTTAACGACTATAACTTACACGGAAAAGTATGTGTATTTAATTTAGATTTAATTTTAACCCCATTTCCATTTTAAAAGTGAATTTAGTGATTAGTGACTGTACCCGACATATTCTGAGATTTAATATCGGGTTACCTACGTAGCCGTTTTTACGGCGTCAAGTCTTTACGTAGTTCTTTTCTTTTGAAACTGTTGATTTGGCATGGTTTTAAAAATTTGATCGTTTGAGGATCATGTGATTGAACCCGAAGAGCTATAGCTTTGTATCAGGTTTCCTACATATCCGGCAAAGCGGAATCAAATCTTATGTAGTTCTTTTAAAAGGACCAATTTAATTTGTTTGGTTTTAACCTCATATTCATTTAAAAGTGAATTTAGAGGTGGACGACTGTACCCGATATATTTTTAGGATTTAATATCGGGTTACCTACGTAGCCGTTTTTACTGCGTCAAGTCTTTACGTAGTTCTACCAGAAGAACAAATTTGATTTAATTTGTAACCGGTGACTGAATTCGGAGTGTTTAAAATTTTATACTGAATTTCCTACGTAACTCGTAAAAGAGTATCAAGTCTATACGTAGTTCTGAATGAACCAAGTTTATATTTGGTGAAACTTGATTTGAGGTTTTGACTCCATTTTTGTTGAAGCCGGCTTGAGATTAACCCACTGGAATTAATTGACAAAGAATATTTGACGAGTTTGATTTTATATTTTGATCAAACTCGAATTCTTAATTTATGCCAATTATAATTCTTATATTTTAGTGGGTGAGTTTTGCAATTGAACAAACTTAGTCTCAAATTTGTCGAGCATATAGTTTGCTCTATTTCTCATCTTTTTTATTCTTTTTTTTTTCCAAATCATACGTAATCGTCATGTATGATATGTATAAGTGGATTTGTTGCCACATTACAGCCCAATTTGGTTTGAGATATATATCCGAGGGGAAGTTAAGTCCACTTCCTCTCTTCATTTCTTTATCTTTAAAAGAGAACCAATCCTAGTTTCCCATTTTATTTTTGTTTAACGTCAATTGAAACCTGATAACTCCATCCCTTGATGAAAATCGGAATAGATGTTTCAAAGGCTTTGACAGGATGTTTGTGTCAAAGGCCTTGGAGCATTAACAGTTGATGAAATACAAAACCTATCTTATTATTCGTATATTATTTTATCTTATTATATACTTCCATTATATTATATATATATGAATGACTAACCATTTCAGGAAGTATAAATCGAGATTACATCCTTCCTTATACATGTTGAAGAGATAAGTTCAAAATAGATCATGGCGTTTCAAAGTATCCATATATAGAAGATTGCAAGATCGAACTGATTCCAAAGAGCCGTTGGAGATCTGGTGATGAAGATCCTCACGCTCCATGCTATTATATAAAGGAAAGGAAGGAGAAGACAGAAGATACAAGTGCTACACACGAGCTTCATTCATTCAAGTGATCTGTTTTCCAAGTGTCTCTCTGCAAAGCGCTCAAATAGTTTGTTGTTTATTTCAAAGCCTTTGAGAGTCACTGTGAGCTTATAGGATATATTTATTTCAAGTGTTACTTGAGAGTTTATAACTCGGGAAGTTGCACTAGGCTATTGATTTGCGAGAGTTTGAGGATTGTACTAGATAGCTGAGAGAGGTGGGGCTCTTCTAGATTGGTCTAGGACTCCAAGGGAACGTGAGTTGACGAGATTGCAATTGTATAGGAGAGAGGCTTCTCGGTGAGCTATTAGGATCCTAAGCTAAGCAATCAATAAAGCCTTTGAATCCTAGGGTTGTGGAAGAACCCTAGGCGGGGACGTAGGCCAGTTGTGCTGAACCTCGTAAACAATTACTCGTGTTATTTACTTTATTGCTTTACCTTATTTCCGCACTTGGTTCGAATTGTTTAACTTTGTGATTCAGGTTTAATCTCAAAGGTTTTGGTACAAGCTCCAAAAGTCTTGAGACTTTCTGCGAAAAACGGGCATACTCTATTCAACCCCCCTTCTAGAGTATTTCTATATTACATTGTTTTATATTATCGAACCTTCAAAACCAATCAGCCCTAATTCAACTGAATCAGAGAGAGAGAGAGAGAGAGAGAGAGAGAGAGAGAGAGAGAGAGAGAGAGAGAGAGAGGCCGTAGTCGGAAGAACGCCAAGCTCCCGGGAGCTTTGTGAGCTCCGATTTGGGCAACCAGAAGAAAAATCGACGGGCTTGGCTACACCTTCGAAGTCGTTGATGCAAGGGCACGAGGCGAAGCCACTGGACAGGTAAGGCGACTGAAAATCCTCTGTCAAATTTGGCGTCGTTGCCGGGGAGTCAAATTGTTATTTGTGTGCTTGTTTTTGTGTGTTAATTGGGTTGAGAACCTGGCTTATGGTTCGCACCCGTGCTACTAATACATCTGATTTGCATTTTGATCCAGAGATCGAGAGAACACTTTCCAGGCTTCGTAGAGAATCTCGTGGAGATCAGGATCGGTCAGAAAGAGTTGAGATGGCTAATCCGAATCAGACTTTGAGGCAGCTGACTGCCCCGAATCTGACACAACAACCGCTTGCTATAGAGTTTCCAGAGCTTGCCGACGGTGTGAGTTTTGAGTTGAAATCTGGACTGATACATTTGCTGCCGAAGTTTCATGGTCTTAGTGGAGAAGACCCTAATAAGCACCGCGGAGTTTCATGTTGTCTGCACAGGCATGAAGCCGAGGAATGTAACGGATGATCAAATCAAGTTAAGAGCCTTTCCTTTCTCTTTGAGGGATTCGGCTAGTGACTGGCTCTATTACCTCACTCCAGGAAGCATCAACACATGGGCTCAGATGCAGAAAGCCTTTTTGGAGAAGTACTTTCCAGCCACAAAATTGAACAATCTCAAGAAGAGCATCAGCAACATCGAGCAACATGCTACAGAGAACTTGTATGATTACTGTTGATTGCAGGAGTAAGTCAAGTATAGAATAGAATATGGTTTAGAACGACTCCCCTGTCTTAGCAAATAATTACAAGACTTCCTCCCGTTGTAGTAAGAGAAAAGTCAGGATCGAATCCACGAGGAAGCACGTCAGCAGTTCTCAGGTAGCTATCAGATTCTCACAACAGCAGCAGAAAGACACAGAAACACAGAAGCAGAAAAGACAAATAACCCGGCAAGGGCAACTAAGATAAAAGCAAAGAACAAAGCAAACAAGAAATAAAAGCAAAGCAAAACGAAAAGCAAAGCAGAAAGTCGTACTCGATCTCGACCACAAGCTTGTCGAGATCGACAAGAGCAACTCGACACAGAGTACAGAAAGTAAAAATCGACAAAAGAAAACAGAAAACCAACTCGACTAAGACAAACCCAACTCGAGATCGACAAGAGCAACTCGATCTCGACGAAGCTTCGTCTAGGTCGACCAGAAACAGAAAAAAGACAGAAACTTTAAAGCTTGCAAATTCAAACACAAAACTCAGAATTTCGGTGAAATAAATCAATATAATAAAAGACTTCCAAGGCCAGGGTTTCAACACCGCAATGATAACCATGCAAAACAACACATAAAGGCATAAAAGATCATGCTTTCCATCAAATAACTTTCGTCATTAACAAATAGGCATATAGAGGCTCTCGCATAAACCCTAATTGTTACTAACCCTTTTTCACATAATTAATCCAAGTTGCATTAAGATCACTTTCGCTTCAATAATACAAACAAGGATCACCTTCAACTCTCGCAAAAGAATCATGCTTATAGGGATAGAAGATGAATCACACAAAAGATCTGACCTTTATCGCATCATCTCACATGGCCACCGTCGGGCTCACCCCAGCCCCAGAAGTGGGTGGACTACTCACGCCTCATTGCAATCGCAGACATTGATTGATGAAAGAAACTGAATTGCATAAACTAAATTCAAAGCCTTTACAATCTTGGCAATCAACTTTCGCTGTAAGCCAAAACCCTAAAAACCTTAAACTCCTAAACTGTATCTCTGAATGGAACTACTTGCTTCTCTCTCAAATTGAATCTAATTGAAATTGAATTTTTAAAACTGAGCCCCCTAGGGCCTTATTTATAGGCTTCTAATCCTTGCTAATCAAGGATAGAAGATATCTATCTTTATCTAAAACTATATCTAAAACTTAATGATAAATAAATAACATAGTGTAATTAAATAAAATAGGAAAAAGATAATTCTAAATACGGTAGTATGTCTTCATGTTGATAGATCTTGCTCTTTGATGGATAGACTTGATAGATCGGATAGATCTTCGATGGATTTGGATAGAATTTTCCGCCTTCGGCATCAAGGAACTCCAATCCTACTCGGACAAGCCAAGTCGAGAAGATTCTGGAAGCGGCTCTACTCGACCTCGACAAGGTTTTGTCGACCTCGAGTAGGATTAGTCGTCTCAGCTCGCTGGTGCTCGATGTGCTCGGACCTGGGCTCCTGGGTGCTTGTCGACCTCGACCACGCCTAGTCGATCTCGAGTAAGGTTGGTCTTGTCGACTGGCTCTGCTCGGGTAAGTCTAGTCGACTGGCTCGGACAAGGAGTCAAGCTCTCGTCGACCTCGACAAGGGCTCCTCGAGGTCGAGTTGGGTGTTGCTTCCGCTTCCGCGAGCTGGCTCTTCCGCTGGCAGCGAGTGGCTTGATCCGCGGCAGCGACTGGTCCTTTCCGCTGCAGCGAGTCTCCTGGTCGTCTTCGGCTTCGTCCTCGGACAGCTTCTCCTTGTCGACTCCGGACGTGGGCGTCTGGGCTTCGTCGACCTAGACTAGTGCTTGTCTAGGTCGAGTAGGGTCCGGAGTCTAGGTGTCTGGCTCTCGATCATGGTCTGCTCGACCAAGGCTGGTCGACCATGGCTTGTCTATGTCGACCAGGCCTACTCGAGATCGAGTAGCCTTGGCTCTCAGACTTGTTCCGCTGCTTTGACCTTGGACTTCTGTAGTGGTTTTCCGAGCATTTCCGACCTTCTGTAGAATTGCTGTAAATGCCTCGATTTCTGCGATTTAAACAGAAACTGGTGTAGATTCCATAATTTTGGCAAATAAACATAAACTACACAGATTCTGTACTATCTTAACCCAAATGCATGCAATGTATACAGAAATCGATATAAAAGCTACTGTAAAACATGGCAGATTCCGCTCACAACAATTACTATGAGAGGTATAAGAAGCTAGTGGCCAGCTGCCCTTATCATGGCTATTCGAATCAGGACCTCGTTCTCTACTTACATGGAGGTCTATTAGATGATGAGTGAAGAATGGTTAATGCTGCAGGTGGTGGTAACATCTTGAATAAGACTCCTGCTGGAGCATTTGAGATGTTTTCTGAGCTTGCAGAGGGGGCAAGGCAATTCAGGAAGACATCCTCTAAAACTGTGAGCTCGGCAGAAGCAGACTCATCACTCCAGACAGATGTGAATGAGTTGAAAGAGATGATGCGAAAATTCATGCTCAATGGGAATCAGCAGCAGGTTAAAGCATGCGGAATCTGCCAAGATTTTCAGCATCCGACCGATGCATGCCCAATCCTTCAGGAGCCGAATGTTGAATTGAATGCAGTGGGGGGCTTTGTACCACAAAGGCCGAGGCATGACCCTTACTCTAATACCTATAACCCTGGCTGGAGAGATCATCCGAACTTTAGGTATGGGAATCCTCAACAGCAGCAGTTTAATCAGCAAGGAGCTCCACCATTTAGACAACAGTATGGACCTAGGCCTCAAGGGCAGAGTTCGAGCTCATCCTTGTCAGCTGAGGACATGATCAAAGCTCTGACACAGAATGTGACTACAATGCAGAACAACATGGTGCAATTCCAACAGGAAACAAAGTCCAGCATTCAGAACTTGGAGAATCAGGTTGGACAGATAGCTGGTGCTTTGGGCAAGCTGGAGGCTAAGGATTCTGGTAAGTTTCCATCTCAGACTGAGTTGAATCCAAAACAGAATGTGAGTGTTATGACTCTAAAGAGTGGTAAGAACTTAGAGAGTCGGGATGAGAACACAGTCCTCATAGATGATGAGGAGGAAGAGATGGTGATAGATGACTCTCAAGCTGCAGAGAGCCCTAAAGAATCTCAAGAGAAGGACGAAGAGACCACGAAGGTGGTGAGCAAGCCGGACATGCCACCACAGAGTTCATACAAATCAAGCCCTCCCTTTCCTGATGCATTGAGAGACACTCGCAGGCCAGAGAGTGAAAAGGAAATCTTCGAAACATTCAGCAAATGTGAGGTAAACATCCCTTTACATAATCTGATTAAGAGTATTCCTCGCTATGCAAAATTTCTGAAAGAATTATGTACAATTAAGAGGAATAAAAAATCTAAGGGAAAGCAAAAGATTAGAGTTAGTGAACATGTGTCTGCTGTATTTCAGAAGCGCCTTCCTAAGAAATGCAGCGACCCTGGCATGTTTACTATACCTTGTGTGATAGGTGAAACTCGAATTGAAAGGGCAATGTTGGATTTGGGTGCATCTATCAATGTGTTACCTTACTCTTTGTATGAATCTTTAGGACTTGGTCCTTTGCTTGAAACTAGGGTAGTGATTCAATTGGCTGATCGCTCTAATGTGTACCCTAAGGGAGTGATAGAGGATGTTCTTGTGATGGTGGATAAGATGGTCTTTCCTGCTGATTTTTTTGTCTTGGATATGGGACAAGGTAGTCATGAAGCTCCTATCCTTTTAGGAAGACCATTTTTAAGGACCACGAAAACCAAGATTGATGTGTATTCGGGGTCATTAACAATGGAATTTGATGGTGAGAGGGTCGAGTATAACATTTATGATGCTATGAAATATCCCTCTGATGATCATTCTTTGTGCTTCGTTGATGTTCTTGAGCCACTAGTGCAAGATATCTTTGAATTGAATTGTGTGGATGATGTTCAAGTTGCTTTAGAAACTCCTCTAGAGGACAGTTCTATGGATTATGGATTGTGCGCTAACCTGCAGGAAGTTGTGATGGAGTTAGATGCTTATTCTAAGCTACCTCTCTCTCCATTGGGCTCAAAACCCATGCTACTAACCTCGCCTAGCGAGAAGCTTTTGCCATCTATTGTTTAGGCACCGGAGGTAGAGCTAAAGCAACTTCCAAGTCATCTCAAGTATGTCTTTCTAGGAGAAGGAGAAACACTACCAGTCATCATCTCAAGCAAACTTTCTAAGGAGCAAGAAGGGGAGCTAGTAGCGGTCCTCAAGGAACACAAAGCGGCTATATGATGGACTATTGCAGACATTAAGGGGATTAGTCCCTCGACATGTATGCATAGGATCTTATTGGAGGACGAAGCAAAGCCATCCAGACAACCTCAAAGGAGGCTCAACCCACCTATGATGGAGGTGGTGAAGAAGGAAGTCCTGAAACTTCTCCAAGCAGGTATGATATACCCTATCTCTGATAGTGCATGGGTGAGTCCCACCCAAGTTGTTCCTAAAAAGGGTGGGATTACCGTCGTTGAGAACAAACAGGGTGAACTAGTTCCCACTAGGACACAAACTGGATGGCGTGTTTGTATAGACTACCGCAAATTGAATGCGGTAACTAGGAAAGATCACTTCCCTTTGCCATTCATTGACCAAATGCTTGAGCGACTTGCAGGTCGTGCTTTCTATTGTTTCCTAGATGGGTATTCAGGTTATTTTCAGGTGGCTATTGCACCAGAAGATCAGGAGAAGACGACATTTACATGTCCGTTTGGGACATTCGCTTATCGCCGAATGCCATTCGGGTTGTGTAATGCGCCGGCAACATTTCAAAGGTGCATGGTAAGTATTTTCTCTGACTTTGTTGAACAATTCATAGAAGTGTTTATGGACGACTTTACAGTCCATGGAGACAATTTTGAGTCATGCTTAGACCACCTTACACTTGTGCTTAAAAGGTGTGTGGATACCAACCTAGTATTAAACTCTGAAAAGTGCCATTTTATGGTCGAACAGGGTATAGTACTAGGTCATATAGTGCCTGCGAGAGGAATTGAGGTCGATAGGGCCAAGGTTGATGTCATTCAGTCCCTACCCTATCCAACTAACGTGCGCGAAGTCCGCTCTTTTCTAGGCCATGCAGGTTTTTATCGCAGGTTTATTAAAGATTTCTCCAAGATTTCCTCTCCTCTCCGTGAGCTGCTAAAAAAGGATGTGGTGTTTGATTTTAATGGAGAGTGCAAGAAGGCGTTTGATGAACTGAAGAAGCGTCTGGTTAGTGCCCCGATCATCCAGGCACCAGATTGGTCTCTACCGTTTGAGATCATGTGCGATGCGAGTGACTACGCTATTGGGGCTGTTCTGGGGCAAAAGAATGGGAGAGCATCTCATGTGATACATTATGCGTCCATGACTCTGAATGGTGCGCAGAGGAACTACTCCACAACAGAAAAAGAGCTCCTAGCAGTGGTTTTCTCATTAGAGAAGTTCAGGTCCTATTTGCTTGGCACAAAGGTGATAGTATATACAGACCATGCAGCTCTTCGTTATCTATTGACGAAGAAGGAGGCAAAGCCAAGGTTGATCAGGTGGATCTTGCTATTGAGTGAGTTCAATATTGAGATCAAGGACAAGAAAGGCGCCGATAACTTGGTAGCAGATCATCTCAGTAGGCTCATCCAGGAGGATGACAAGGGCCAGCGGCAAGAACCTATTCAAGGAACATTCCCCGACGATACACTGTTCGTCGTCCAAGCTCTGAAGCCATGGTATGCCCACATTGTGAACTTTCTTGCAACAGGTGAGACTCCTCCCGCTTTCTCCAAGGCTCAAAAGGATAGGCTACGCAGTGAATCGAGGTATTATGTATGGGATGACCCATATCTGTGGAAGCACTGCTCTGATCAAGTCATCCGTCGTTGCCTTCCTGATAATGAGGTAACATCTGTCTTAGCATTCTGTCATTCTTATGCATGTGGGGGACACTTTGGACCCAAAAAGACAGCGAGAAAGGTATTAGACTCTGGATTCTATTGGCCTACTCTTTTTAGAGATGCATATGGTTTTTGTAAGTCTTGTGACAGATGCCAAAGAGTTGGAAACATATCCCGGAGGAATGAGATGCCTCAAGCTCCCATGATTTTTTGTGAAATATTTGACGTATGGGGCATTGACTTCATGGGACCGTTTCCAAACTCCTTTGGTAATCTGTACATCTTGTTAGCGGTGGACTATGTTTCCAAATGGGTGGAAGCGAAGCCCACCAAAACTGATGATTCTAAGGTGGTGACAGATTTCTTGAAGAAGAACATTTTTGCAAGGTTTGGGATCCCAAGAGCTTTGATTAGTGATCGGGGAACGCATTTCTGTAACCGAATTGTGAGTGCTTTGTTGAAAAAGTATCATGTCACACACCGGGTGCCCACGGCTTATCATCCGCAAACAAATGGCCAAGCGGAAGTGTCTAACAGAGAGGTCAAATCCATTCTTGAGAAGACAATTGCTCCAAATAGAAAAGATTGGAGTATGAGGTTAGACGATGCATTATGGGCTTACAGAACAGCCTATAAAACACCGATTGGTATGTCACCATATCGGTTGGTGTTTGGGAAGGCATGTCATCTCCCCATGGAGCTAGAGCACCGAGCATATTGGGCCGTAAAGAGCTTCAACATGGATTTTGACGAAGCTGGCAAGGGCCGGAAGCTACAACTACAAGAGTTAGAGGAGCTCCGTCTTGAGGCTTATGATAATGCATCAATTTACAAGGAAAAGACAAGAGCTTGGCATGATAGGAATATTTTGAGAAAGGATTTCAAGGTGGGGGATAAGGTCCTCCTATTCCAATCGCGTCTGCGCCTCTTTCCTGGTAAGCTCCGTTCTCGTTGGTCCGGTCCATATGTGGTTGCTAAAGTGTTTCCATATGGAGTTGTAGAGATTTATGAGGTTGCCACACACAAAACTTTCAAAGTCAATGGACAACGCTTGAAATTGTACCATGAGGGAGCTAGTGAAGAAGTCATTGAAGAGTTGGCTCTTAGGGAGCCAGAATCAAAAGAGTGAGCATGCATTGGGTCGAGCTAACGACCATAACCAAGCGCTTCTTGGGAGGCAACCCAAGGTGAGTAGTTTAGATTTGCATTTTTTTCATTTGTTTTTGTCATTTTAGTTCTCAATTTCAAGTTCAAAAAAAAAAACGTCAAATTTGGGGCAAAAGGCAAGAAAATTACAGTAGGTTACTCGGGTGAAAAGCTCGGCCGAGTTCTTGGCCAACCCGAGTAACTAACAGATCCCTAGAAAGAACTCGAGTGGGAGAAATAAAACTCGGTCGAGTTTTTCCCGCTCCACCCGAGTTATATTGCGTTCCCCATAAAAAAAAAAAAAAAAAAAAGCTGGAAAAAGAAGAAAAGGGGAACCCGAGTTCCTCAGTCTCTCTCCCGAGTTCCTCCGTCTCTCTCCCCAGCCTCATTCTCGCTCAGCCGCCAGTGCCACCCGAGTCCACCTCTTCTCTTCCTCGCTCAGCCGCTGTCACGCCCTCAGCCGCCCTCAGCCGACCTCGCCGGCCTCCTCGCCGGTCAGCCTCTCCCCCCTTCCTCTCCTCCATTGAAGAGTTAAGGTAAGTTTTCAAAAACCCCCAATTTCTAGGTTTTCTTCAATTGAATAAATTTGCGTAAATTAGGAGTTGGTTGGGTGAAATTAAACCTTATTTGTGCTATATTTGTTGTTGAGAGGGGATTGAGTGTGAAACTTGTCTTGAGTTTATAGAATGGGAGGCCATGTTTGATGAGAATTTGGAAAGTGTGGTTTATTGAGTTTAAGCATTGAGTTAATTTCCATCTATGCTATAAAATTTGATTTGGTTTTCTATTTGAGCTTATTGGCATTAGTATTGATGGATTTTGGCTTGCTTCTTGTTAACTTACACTAGCCTTGAGGATTTGAGGTTTGGTTGTGATTTTGTGGTTTGATATAGCACCATTGCGTTATTGTGAGAGTTGTCCTTGCCGGGACAACAACTTTTGTTCTTTGTGGGTGTTTGTTGTGTAGGGTGTGCAGGGGTATCAATTCGTCATGCCGCAGAGAATATTCCAAAAGAGAAAGAAAGATGCATCATCTTCCTCGTCCCGAAGAGCTGTAGCTCATGAGCCTCCCACTAGAGTAGGGGAGTTGACTCCGGAGTCGTTTGGTTTCCGTCTGAGGGATCCCGCACATCTGACAACTTTCCACCAATTGAAAGAAAAGGAGTGGAAGGGTACACGTCATCTGGACTTTCATTTGCTTTCTGAGTTGGGCATTCGGACTGATGTAGAGCGATTGGCAAGTGCTTTAGGATGGGATGAATTCCTATCTTTTAGTGAGCCTACTTACAAGGGACTCACGCTGGAGTTCTTGAGCACACTTGATGTACAGACTCGTGGAGGCCCGGAAGTAGCAGAAGGAAAATGCACCTTCCGACTTGGGGGACATAAGCGGACGCTCACTTTGAATGAAATCAACCAGATTTTTGGTTTCCCAGTAGTGAATGATGACGTCGCGAGATGTGAAAGCCGAGCTATTTGGTGCCCGAACAATTTTTGGGATAAGATTGCTACAGGACCTAACTACAACCCTTCATCCTCAAAGGCCTCCTGCATCACTAATCCGGCGATTCGGATCTTCCAGCGATTCATGGCCCACACTATCTTCGGGCGAGCAGATGGGGAAAATAATTTCCCGAGGAAGGAGTTAGTGATGATAGCAGTTGCTTTGTCAAGGAGGCCAGTCAACTCAGCGGGTTTTCTAATGCATCATTTAGCAACAATAAGCCATCGAGGTAAGGGTGGTATCGGTATAGGCGGGATTGTCACAAAATTTGCCCGCCATTATCAGATTCCGCTCACTAGACTTGCTGATATCGAGTCCACTCCATTAGATTTCAACGCTACACCACATGAGGATTATTTATCAGCTAAGAGGGGACTACTGTTGGCTCATTGGAAGCTCGAAGAGGTTAATGCGCCTTCCGGATGTCAGTCGTACTTCTTTGACAACGGAGGCCAACTGGTCAATTTCAGTGAGGAGGAATGATCTTCGCCTTGATGATATAGCTATTCGTAAGAGGCCTCGGCATAAAGAGCAAAGTCAAGAAGTGTCGGACGAAGAAGGGGATGAAGAAGAAGAAAGAAATGATGATGAGGAGGAAGAGCCGGCGGAAAATATGGATTACATTCCTGAGGAGAGCGGCCAGCAGCGCAATGCTTATTTTGATTCCAGGTTTGACACTGTGATGGAATCAGTGTCGGATTTGAGAGCTCATATGGATGATCAATTTCGCATGCTGGGTGAGAGACAAGATGAGCAATTCCGTCAAATACAGGAACAGTTCCAGTTGCTGAACACCAGATTTGATGCTTGGAACCCTTACGGTTAGCAACCTGGATTTCCACCTCCACCTCCGCCACATATGTAGATGACTCTGTAAGTGTTTCTTCCTTTCTCTTTTATTTTTCACATTGAGGACAATGTGTGAATTAAGTTTGGGGGAGGGAACATTTACATGTTTGCATTTAGATTCCATTGTATATATCTCTTTCTTGTTTTTGCATTTCATGGTTATCTTTCTTAATCTTGCATAAAAAAAAAAAAAAAAAACAGAAAAAATCATATAAATAGAAAAAAATCAGCATGAATGCATTTTAGAGTTAGGAGATTTCAGATAACCCCATCTGTACCACTTGTCGTCTTAATCTGATTATAAGTCCCATGATATGCTTGAAGTGTGGATCCTCGTCTAGTTTGTTTGATCTATTGGAGCATGAGATAATTGATTGATTGAGCATGTATAACTCTTACATTTTAGGTGCCATTGGAATCCAACAAAAATTTACCTTGTGAGTTTTTGTTAGCCTTATTAGGACTATGCTTTATGGATGTCCTCTTTGCTTCTTGTGTCTGACACTCTCCAATGTGACTACCTCTGAGAATTGGGATTGATATCTATGTCAAGGCTGTATTTGTTGATCATTACTTGTGATTTTCGCATGATTGAGGCATGATTGTTACTGAGCCATGATATTCCCTATCTTCCCTTGCATATTATCCATTTTTTGAAGCCAAACTGAGCCTATTAGCCTATCTTTGTAGCTCTACAAAAATTATCCCTAACCAATTGTAGCCTAACCCATCCGGGAATTAGGATTAGAATTGGTAAAATGATGGTTTGAGTTGAGTGAGTGCTTTGAGAATGAGATTGTGTATTGTGTTGAATCATTTGGCGTTTATTATGATGATTGGTTCTATGAATTTATGTATATATTTGTACTCTCGGGGCTAAAGGAGAATAAAATTCACTTAGGAGTAAAAGTCGAGAAAGAAAAAAAAAAGAAAAAAAAAGAAAAGAAAAAAAAAGAGTTTCAATAAAAAGAACCATTCTTCATCATCTTTAGAAATGATTTGGGAGTATTGTTGGGTCTAAAGAAAGTTCTTGTATTGTGTTATGCTTGAAGCTTGAGTTTGATGGTTTGTGATAAGTTTTAGTTGAGCTTGTAATTGGTTACTAGGAGCTTAGTTCCCGGATTATGAGCACCACAAGCCAAAAACATTCCCTACCTTAATTTTCTTACCGAGCCTCATTACAACCCTTACAAGACCTCATGATGATTATTGCTTGTAATGTCACTCACGGTGGAGATTGTGATGTGGATTTCAATTTTTATGTAGCTTGGTTTCATTGGATTGAGTTTGAGCGGAATTGAACTAACCTAAACACAAGAGTGAGAGAGAAACACTTTATATGCCCAGTGAGGTTGGATTGAAATGTGCCTAAGCTTTTGAGTTGCCCAAATACATGTGATGATGTTGATTATTATCTTGTGCCTCCTACTTGGTTTGGATTGTGTTTTGACGAGGTGATTGCATGAAGGGCGTGTTTGTGGGATGTCTGATTGGATTGGTTTTGTTTTCTCGAGGACAAGAAAATGTTCAAGTGTGGGGGAGTTTGATCATGCACATTTAGGTAGTGTTAATATAGGCATTTAGATGAGTTTAGTTAGGGTAAAATGCATGAGTTTAGAATAGTTTTCATGTTTTCATTATGTTTCAATTAGAGTCGGAATCCACAATCACCTGAAATCATGCACAAAACTTGTAGATTCCGACTCTAATTGAAACATAATGAAAACATGAAAACTATTCTAAACTCATGCATTTTACCCTAACTAAACTCATCTAAATGCCTATATTAACACTACCTAAATGTGCATGATCAACAGGTATGTTCAATCTCCCCCGAGACTTCCGACTTCGAATTCACCTATTTAGCTTAATGCTTTGGTGATTTGTGGTCCAAAATTTGAACCCCCTCTTACATTTACCTTTAATCATATGCCCAATTTCTAAATTCAACTGATTTTGTTTATAAATTGTGATTTTGGGATTTTTTTTTATTAGGGCAATTGAAGAAGAAGACAAACGAACTCAGCGCTTTGGGATGTTTGAAGAGGCGGTAGAGAGGCTTCAACTTCAAGCAATGAAAAGGACAAGGAGTTTAAGTAGGTTGGTTTAACCTGTCCTTTAATTTGTCCCTAATTTGGATGATTTGGGTTTTGAGAAATCATCTAGGCTGTATGTTTGAGAATTGCTAATGTGGAATTTTTGTGCCCAACAATCGACAGAGAAGGCAGTTAAAAAGAGGCATTCTTATTCAACCCGGCTCCGGATCGAAGAAAGACGCTACAACCTCAAGAAGGGTGACAACTTCAGCCTCTCGAATTAGGTATGTTCGGTTGTTGTTATGTCCAAACCCCGAATTTCCCTTAACACATAATTCCTATTAGATAATCTCAAGTGCTCAATTTCATGGTTGTTTGCTCAATTGGAATTATCCTATAAAGGATTATGTAGTTTCCCTCCTTGTTCTCTTACTTAGAATTTACATTTAGTTGCAATTTGGTAGCAACCAGAGACTTTGTTTAGGCGTGAATGTGCCTTCTTTAAATTGCCACTTCTGCAGATTTCTTATCTTCTTTTCTTTTGGGATCTCTAGTTTATGTTAAAGGCCCTTTTGTTGAACCTAAGAAAATAGAGTTTCCTGTCCTTGGCCGGTGAAATTTCGCCAGAGTTTCGCCTATGTTTGAGGCAATTTTGGGATTCCGAAACCCATACCAAATGCTTAAAATGATATAGCTGTACAAAGCTATATAATTTTGCACAGGGGGTCTCGAGAATCCATTTCGCAACATTTCGGCATGATTATGGATAGTTTTGTGATTCCAAAATCCATACCATATACTTAAACCAATATAACTGAACAAAGCTATATCATTTTGCATAGGGGGATTTCGGAAGCCATTGAAATTACCTTAATTCCTTCTTCTTTTCTGCAGCAGGAACAAAGGTTTGCCGATGTGTTTTTTTTTCTTGCTTGTGTTTTCTGTTGCAGGTTTCTCCCGGAGGCAGAAGAAAACCAGCCCTTAAAGGAAGAAGAAACTGCTTTCTTTTGTCTATTTTGCAGTTGAATAGCCGACCCAAAAGAAGAAGAAAGGAAAAAATCCCTTCTACATTTTGCATCAGTAGGTTTTATAGGGTGAATTTGAGAAGTTACTTTTGTGTAAACACTCCCACGTTTTGCCAGTTACATCACATTTTCCAATTTCATTACAGTTTTTCTTTCTTTTTGAATTCTTGGCAGTTTCTTTTTCCTCTTTTGTTAACTGTACAACTTTACCTTTGAATGTAGAAGTAGCTGAAAACTGTACATGTATTGGGCTCATCGGGCCTCTCTTTTAAAGCAATATTGAGCCCAATTTTATACTCCCTCCGTCCAACAATACATGGACTTTTAGATGTAAATTTTTGTCCAACAATAGATGGTCTTTTAGGTTTTCTAGTTAAAAAGTTGTAATGATTTGTATTGATTTGTGTTGTTGACTTTTTAAAATAATTTGATTGGTTAAAATGTGTAGTGGGTGTTAAAAAATAATAAAATTTATGAAAAAGTTAGTGCAATGATGATGTTTTTTTAAAAGTAAGGTGTTTTATTAAAACTTGTGCAAAATGCTAAAAGGCAATGTATTTTTGGACGGAGGGAGTATTGTTCAACTTTATCTTTCAATGAATAAAATTGACAATATTTTCATATATGATGAATGTTGTAACATCATTTATGAAATCATCAAATTTTACCCCTCAATAGTTGCCCCCCGAACTTTGTTCGTGTGAGATATCGAACACGCTCAAAGTTCGACTGATGTGCTATTTAGGCACTATTTGTGTTTCAAGCTGACCTTCGCTTTGGAAAGCTTTTGTGTTTGATTCATAGTCCGGAGAAAATTGGAACTTGTATTTACCGTTCCGATAAAAAATCGATCACATGTGAAAAGCAATTCTACTTAGAACTTGCTTATGACCAATGATAGGTAAGCTGGTACGGGTACGGGAGAGTCGGGAATATTTTCCTTCTCGACATCATATTTTCTGCTTTTGTGGCTTTTCAACCAGTTTGACTTTTGAGCCTTTAAACTGACTGAATTTTTGGCTTTGACTTTCCGTCGATTTGATTTTTTTTATTTTTTATCTTAATTTTTTTTGGCTTTTGGCTAATTTGGTTTTTGGCTTTTGATCGAAGATTTTCGACTTTAAGCTTAAATTAGGATTTGAAGGTTGTCTTGTAAGGGACAAGAATTTGGTTTTGACGACTTAGTGTCGTAGGTTTGAGCTTTTGTCTTTTGACCGATTTCATTTTGATTTCCGGTCTTAGACTAAATTTAGTTTTGACGATTTGGTGTCAAAGGCTTGTGCTTTTGTAACCTTTGTTGTTGAAGCTTTGTAATCAAAATCTCATATGAAATGATTTTGAAATATGATACCCATACCATTTATAGCCAAGACATTTGATGGCTTTTACCTTTGAGTTTGGGTTTTGAGTTTTGGGGGCTTTGAATGATCATACATATATAGATGATGTGGACCAATATTTTTTTGGGGAGGTTTGAAGGGTTTTGGGAGGCTTAGGCATTTTGGCTTTTGAGAGAGCGGAAAACATTGACCATTTGATTAGTCAAGCTTTGAAGCAACTTTTGGCTTAGGGTTCATTGGAAGGAAATTTTGATTTATAGGACTTGAATGACTATCACATTTGGACGTGATAATCAAAGTCGGGAAAATTCAGGCATATGCCTGTTGTTTATCTCTTTTTGTGAGAATATCTTTGAAAGACAAAAACTTTCTCTCTCGCTTTTCCCTTTGCCTCATTTTCAGTATAGGCACAAAACGTGCAAGTCTTTAGGCCATACTTTATTTTTCTTCTTATAGTTGAGACAATGCTCACTTGACTACAAAAACAGAGGATTTGACTTCTTTTTCTTCTTTGTTTAAGAAAAGAAGACGTTTTGTTTGTTTTTGTGGTTGCACCTAGCATTTTGCCTAGTTAGACTGCCTACGTACCCCCTTTATGAGGGATCAAGCCGGTCGTAGTTCTTTGTGAACCCATTTTTCACATGCTTCCGGGTTGTTTGGATTTAGGACTAATTTCAAGTCCTTTTCTTTCATATGCAACACTCGAATTATTTGAGCACACCTACTAGGAA
Organism: Persicaria tinctoria; assembly: GCA_037127255.1. Taxonomy (NCBI): domain Eukaryota; kingdom Viridiplantae; phylum Streptophyta; class Magnoliopsida; order Caryophyllales; family Polygonaceae; genus Persicaria; species Persicaria tinctoria. Next base: position 19,292,075 of record JBANSL010000004.1, on the reverse strand, counting down.
TGGTTTTCCAAATAACTCGACTATCATTTGCAAACCGGGATTTTTCTCTATTTTTTTCATCTTTCTTTTATTTTCTCTTTTTTTTACCGCATCATTCAAATTACTCGAGTCCACCTTCTAGGAAGGGTTTCCCGAATAATCTGACTATCATTTGCGAACCCGGAAGATCTTTTTTTTTTTATTTTGGGCGCGACTGAATCTGACATATTATTTTTTCTATGTCAAATTTCCTATGTACCCCTTGTTGGGGATCAAGTCTTAATGTAGTTCTAGGCAGAACTATTTGTTTTTCCGCCTTGGAGACTACTTGATCATTTTGACACCCTTACTTGGCTTTAGGTGTCCTTGATTTGGTTGAGCTTGTGGACGAGAACTTTTGACTGTCTCTTCCGGAGCTCTTGCTTTTGGTCCTTTTCATTTGGACCTTCTTGCTTTTAGACTCATCAACTTTTCCGAGCCTTTCAAATATCGGAGCTTTAGATTCTCCACTTGTCGAGGCTATATTAAGCCTTTGAAACACCGATGGTTTGGATTCTTCACTTGCCAAGGCCATATCAAGCCTTTGAAACACTAAAGATTTGGATGCTTCATTTGTTGAGGCGAGATTGAGTCTTTCAAATACTGAAGATTTCGGTGCGTTGCTTGTAGAGGCTAGATCAAACCTTTTAAACACCGAAGATTTAGGAGTTTCACTTGCAGCCGTCTCGAGCCTTTCAAATGCGGACATCTTAGGCTCTATCACACTTGCAGTTAGAACACCGTATTCGTATGAGATTTGGAAATTTTTGACACAAGCCTCATCGACAAGTTTTTGTGGACCTTTACCCTTGAAAGAGGGTTTTAGCTTTTGCACTCGAACTTTAAGCTTCTGGTGCATTTTTGAAGCTTTTGCGAAACTTGATTTCTTTCCCTTTGATTTCTCTCTTGATTTTGAGGAGAGAATTTGGTTCTTGGAGAGAAGAGTAATCTTTTTAACTCCTGCTTCATTTCCGTCCATGTCATTGGTCCATGAGACCATACAACATTGAGCGATGTCTTTTTCATTCAAGGACTCTTATTTTGAATTGTCATCTTTCACCAATGTTTTAAAAGGCAATGAAACCGTGGGGCTGCCCCCAACTTCAATAACCATAGCAGATGTTTTTTCTGTTTGAGAAGACACTTGGAGTGAGGGAGTGGACTCTGCAACGTCTACCACTGAAATGGTATTTGCTGAAGCTGCCCCCAACTTCAATAACCGTGGAGCTGCCCCCAACTTCAATAACCATAGTAGATGTTGCCCCCTCGATTTTAATTTCTCATTTGTTAATCATCTCCTCTATGATGTCTTTAAAGACATAGCAATCCTTGATTGGATGAACAACGAGCTGGTGATACAAGCAATATTTTGGATCACTCGCCTTGCCAACCCGTTTTGGCCTTTTTGGCTCCGGGAGCGTAAAAAGTTTAACACTCACCAATTCATCGAATATCCCTTGCACATCATCATCGTCAAAAGGATATTTTTTTTTACTTCTTTCATGAAGGGCGAGTCTATTGGATGGCTCCTTGGCTTTCTCTTTTCTTTGAGCTTTAGAACCATTTCCGTTACCAGATTCTCGATCATGTTTGGCGAAAGTCGTCATAGACTGTTCTTTGTTTTGTAGCTCATCGCCATCATTTTTGTTAGCCTCACTATCTTGAGGCCATTTGGATTCTCGTGCTAGATGTTTCTCCACATTGCACGCTTTAGACACCAATTCATCAAATGAACGAGGCTCGGTACTTCCAACATGTACCACTAATTCTGGCATTAGGTTGTTGGTGCACATTTGAACACAAGCTTTTTCGCTCAATTTTTCGTAGCATTGGAGTCTCATGCTCCTCCACCTGGAGATGAAGTCGTGGGCAAGCTCATTAGACCTTTGATAGGTGTTTGCGAGATCCATAATAGAAACTCTTGCTTTCGAGCTCACAAACTGAGCTAGGAACTCTCTTTTTAGATCATCCCATGTTTGAATCGACCCTGTTTGAAGATGAGTGTACCAAGTGAATGCCGATCCCTTTAAAGATTGAACGAATTGCCTAATTAATAAGGCATCGTTTAATGCGGTTTCACCACAAGCAGAATAAAAATGAGCGAGGTGCTCGTGAGGTAAACTGTGAAGGCCATCGAACTTTTCAAAGCTCGGTCTTTGGTATCCTGGGGGAAATGGCATCAAATGATAATGTGTCGGATAAGGTCTTCTATACCCAAGCACTGCTGGATTTTGTGATGCATATGCTTCTTTTATCCCTTGAGCGATCATCTCTTTGATTTCTTGTGAAGAGATCGATGTGCTACCACTTGACCCTTCACCATTTGGCCTTGATTTCTCTTGTCTATTTGCTTGTGCTTGAATATTGATTTGAGCGAGAAGTAATGCAATTTGAGAATCTTTTTCATTGAGCTTTCTTTGTAACTCTTGAAGCTGCTCCTCGACACTTGATGTGCTGGTAGTCAATACCTGCATCACATATGGTCCCTCTTGTGAGATGTTTGCTTGATATTTAACCATTGAAGAATCTGAACTTGTTAACTTCAACCAGTCTTCATCTCTTGCATCCTCTTTGGAAACTTGACATATTTGTTGAACCTCCTTGTCCTTCTTGGATCTCGAAGGCTTAACCTTTGTGGCATTGATTTCCGTCTCTTCCAAATATGAGGTCATATTGACTTGTGCAACCTCTTCCGGAAAGATAGGCATAGACCCAACGAGGATCTGTCTTGGAGAAGCCACTTGAGGAATTTCTTCTGCCCCCTTCGATCTAGGAAGATCTTTTGCAAGGGTTACACTGGCTCGATCTAATAATAATGAACGAGCTAGCCCAAGAAGAGGTTTTGGCTTGCCACATTGAGATCCGCACTTACGTCCCCTTCTCTTCATAGATTTGTTTGCCTTCATTGCAATGAAGACGGTTTGTGTGGAAGTTGTGATTGACCCCTCATTCTTTTTTATGACACGAATGGTGGGCCTTTGAGTGACTTCATTAGTTGGCTTTGTTCCGCTGTAACCACTCGCCTGCATTTTGAGCTTGTTGCAGATGGGTTGGTTGTTGAACTTGTTGTCGCCGAGTCGGGTGATCTTGAACTTCTTACCCCCATGGCTTGGAAGTGCTTTAGGCTTCATGCCCCCTTCCCTTGAAAGCGTTGTGGGAGACTTCGACACCCACTTGGGGATTGTCTTGTCCTCCGAAGCTTGAAGATCCCCAAAGATGTTGTTGATTGGGACCGTTATATACATTGAATCCCGAGTGATGTCAAACTGAGCTTCAAATGATCGTTTCTTGATCCAACGGCCTCCTTTGATGATGAAGATTGCTGGAAGCTCGTTGAAGGTAACAATTGCTTTTGGTGCCATTTGTACCCTTCAAAAAGATATAACCATGTATTAGTATAAATACAACTAAGAGATGAAAAGGCAAAAAGGGTCCCCTTGTGCGTGCTAAAAATATGTTGAACAAAAATGCGCGATATAATTGTACAACACATTTTATTTAATTTTTAATATTTGATTTCGACCCCTTTTGGCTATCCTCTTGATTCGAAGTCGTACTGATACCAAGATTTGAATGGTTTTTGTGATTTGGGCTGCACCCGAATTTTAACGGTTTGCCTACGTATCTCTTGAAAGAGAATCAAGCCTTACGTAGTTCAGAGTGTTTGAGTTTGTGTGTTTTACCCCCTTAAAGGTTTTCATGCATCATTGGATCGTATTGGGTCCCACCTTCTCGGAAGGGTAGCCCTAACATAAATCACACTATCATATGCATGAGATTTTCTTGTGTATCATCCGAATAAATCGAGCACACCTTCTTGGAAGGGTTTCTCGACTTAACGGCTATCACTTACACGGAAAATCATGTGTATTTAATTTAGATTTAATTTTAAACCCATTTCCATTTTAAAAGTGAATTTAGGGATTAGTGACTGTACCCGACATATTTTGAGATTTAATATCGGGTTACCTACGTAGCCATTTTTACGGCGTCAAGTCTTTACGTAGTTCTTTTCTTTTGAAACTGTTGATTTAGTTTTAAAAATTTGATCGTTTGAGGAACATGTGATTGAACCCGACGAGCTATAGCTTTATATCGGGTTTCCTACATATCCGGCAAAGCGGAATCAAATCTTATGTAAATCTTTTAAAAGGACCAATTTAATTTGTTTGGTTTTAACCTCATATTCATTTAAAAGTGAATTTAGAGGTGGACGACTGTACCTGATATATTTTTAGGATTTAATATCGGGTTACCTACGTAGCCGTTTTTACGGCGTTAAATCTTTACGTAGTTCTACCAGAAGAACAAATTTGATTTAATTTGTAACCGGTGAGTGAATTCAGCGTATTTAAAATTTTATACTGAATTTCCTACGTAACTCGTAAAAGTGTATCAAGTCTATACGTAGTTCTGAATGAACCAAGTTTATATTTGGTGAAACTTGATTTGAGATTTTGACTCCATTTTTGTTGAAACCAGTTTGAGATTAACCAACTAGAATTAATTGACAAAGAATATTTGACGAGTTTGATTTTATGTTTTGATCAAACTCGAATTCTTAATTTATGTCAATTATAATTCTTATATTTTAGTGGGTGAGTTTTGCAATTGAACAAACTTAGTCTCAAATTTTCCGAGCATATAGTTTGCTCTCTTTCTCATCTTTTTTATTCTTTTTTTTTTCCAAATAATACATAATCATCATGTATGATATGTATAAGTGGATTTGTTGCCACATTACAACCCAATTTGGTTTGAGATATATATCCGAGGGGAAGTTAAGCCCACTTCCTTTCTTCATTTCTTTTTCTTTAAAAGAGAACCAAGCCTAGTTTCCCATTTTATTTTTGTTTAACGTCAATTGAAACCAGTCAGCCCTAATTCAACTGAATCAAAGAGAGAGAGTGCCGTAGTCGGAAGAATGCCAAGCTGCCGGGAGCTTTTTGAGCTCCGATTTGGGCAATCAGAAGAAAAATCGACGGGCCTGGCTACACCTTCGAAGTCGCTGATGCAAGGGCACGAGGCGAAGCCACTTGACAGGTATGTTCAATCTCCCCCGAGACTTCCGACTTCGAATTCACCTATTTAGCTTAATGCTTTGGTGATTTGTGTTCCAAAATTTGAATTCCCTCTTACATTTACCTTTAATCATATGTCCAATTTCTAAATTCGACTGATTTTGTTTAGAAATTGGGATTTTGGGATTTTTTTTATTAGGGTGAATTGAAGAAGAAGGCAAACGAACTCAGCACTTTGGGATGTTTGAAGAGGCGGTAGAGAGGCTTCAACTTCAAGCAATGAAAAGGACAGGGAGTTTAAGTAGGTTGGTTTAACCCGTCCTTTAATTTGTCCCTAATTTGGATGATTTGGGTTTTGAGAAATCATCTAGGCTGTATGTTTGAGAATTGCTAATGTGGAATTTTTGTGCCCAACAATCGACAGAGAGGGCAATTAAAAAGAGGCATTCTTATTCAACCCGTCTCCGGATCGAAGAAAGACGCTACAACCTCAGGAAGGGTGACAACTTCAGCCTCTCGAATTAGGTATGTTCGGTTGTTGTTATGTCCAAACCCCGAATTTCCCTTAACACATAATTCCTATTAGATAATCTCAAGTGCTCAATTTCATGGTTGTTTGCTCAACTGGAATTATCCTATTTAGGATTATGTAGTTTCCCTCCTTGTTCTCTTACTTAGAATTTACATTTAGTTGCAATTTGGTAGCAACCAGAGACTTTGTTTAGGCGCGAATGTGCCTTCTTTAAATTGCCACTTCTGCTGATTTTTTTATTTTCTTTTCTTTTGGGATCTCTAGTTTATGTTAAAGGCCCTTTTGTTGAACCTAAGAAAAGATAGAGTTTCCTGTGCTTGGCTGGTGAAATTTCGCCTGAGTTTCGCCTATGTTTGAGGCAATTTTGGGATTCTGAAACCCATACCAAATGCTTAAAACGATATAGTTGTACAAAGCTATATAATTTTGCACAGGGGGTCTCGAGAATCCATTTCGCAACATTTCGGCATGATTAGGGATAGTTTTGTGATTCCAAAATCCATACCATATACTTAAACCAATATAACTGTACAAAGCTATATCATTTTGCATAGGGGGATTTCGGAAGCCATTGAAATTACCTTAATTCCTTCTTCTTTTCTGCAGCAGGAACAAAGGTTTGCCGATGTGTTTTTTTTTCTTGGTTGTGTTTGCTGTTGCAGGTTTCTCCCGGAGGCAGAAGAAAACCAGCCCTAAAAGGAAGAAGAAACTGCTTTCTTTTGTCTATTTGTAGTTGAATAGCCGACCTAAAAGAAGAAAAAAGGAAAAAAAAAACCTTTTACAGTTTGCATCAGTAGGTTTTATAGGGTGAATTTGTGAAGTTACTTTTGTGTAAACACTCCCACATTTTGCCAATTACATCACCTTTGCCAGTTACATTACAATTTTTCTTTCTTTTTGAATTCTTGGCAGTTTCCTTTTCCTCTTTTGTTAACTGCACAACTTTACCTTTGAATGTAGAAGTAGTTGAAAACTGTACATGTATTGGGCTCATCGGGTCTCTCTTTTAAAGCAATATTGAGCCCAATTTTATATTGTTAAACTTTATCTTTGAATGAATAAAATTGACAATATTTTCATATATGGGGAATGTTGTAACATCATTTATGAAATCATCAAATTTTACCCCTCAACACATTCGACAGAGGAGGGTATGCCTGATCAGACGATGACAGGTAGGCCTGATGACCGACGGGGCGAGGAGCAGGACCCAATAAGCCCTCCTGACGGTTGGGATACGGAGCTGGTGGGCGATAAGACGCACCGGGGTAGCCAAAGGGCGTCCAAGGCGGATAGCCGGGGTTAGGGTACTAAGAGCGGCTGCGGGAATCGTGTTGCTGCGGCCGCCGCCTCTCGATCCCTGTTGGTCGTTGCCGCGGGTGTGCTGTGGGGCATAGGTCTCGTCGATGTCGCTTGACGAGACCAATGTTGTCTTGTCCTTGGCGGCTTCGGTGGTCTGACGGTGAAGGCGAGTCTCCTCCAAGATCAATTCAGACCGGGTCTTTTCGAATATAGGGAGAGGCTTCGTCTGCTGGATATGAGTAGCAGCAGCGTTGTATTCAGAAGGGAGATGCGAGAGTACCTAGAGGACGAGGCGGGTGGCGTTGGGTTTGGAGTCGATGACATCTAGTTGATCAACCAGGGTCTTGAAGTGCTGACAATAGGCGGATATCGACGGAAAAGAGGAAAGCTTCCAACTTGAAAATTCGTGCTCGAGATAGACAGCACGGATATCGACGAAAAAGAGGAAAGCTTCCAAGCATCCAAGGCGGTGTCTTTGGGGTTGATAATGGTGGTCAATAGATCTTTTGAGATGGTGTTGAGGATCCATTGAAGGACAATGGTGTCGAGTTGAGCAAAGAGATCGTTGTCTTCACTCTCAGGGCGATTGACGGAGGAGTTAATGTGGTGGAGGACTTTATGAGCCTTAACATGGGTGGCGAAGAGGTACGACCACATGGTGTAGGTACTGGATTCGTGATCAAGGATGATGGGGATGCATTTTTTTATATTAGAGATTGTGAGAGCGGAGTGGAAGGTAGGTTTGGTGGTGGGTGGGTCGGCCATTGCAACGAGAGGGAGAGATAGGTGCGAGGAGGAGGGGGGGGGGGGGGGGGGTCGGCGGCAAGGGGGAGGGTGGCGGCTAGGGTTTAGGGTGAGGAGAGAGAAAGAAGAATTAGGGTTTGAGAATTTTAGGTTGTGATACAATGAAAGATCACGAGATTGATTGTAATGTCCTCCTTAAGGGTTTCCATTCACTGATAAACATATATATAGGTCACAAAGGTATTGAGCCTTATTGGGCTTTGAGCCCACTATACATGAGGAGACCTATGTAATCTATCACTCCAATTAGAGCTTTGCCGCCCAACCGAGCTGCCATCACCGGGGTGGAAGTTCTCGAATAATTCCGGCGCCGATCTATGCTCTGTCATGGCCAATTGGTCGATTGATTGATATATTGGTGTTGTAATTTTGGCTTTCGGCCGGCCACGGAAAGTGGATTCCGCCATGGAAGGAGGAGGAGGCTCGTCGGGTTATTGGGGACGATGAAGGAGCCTAAGTAGATTTGACTGTGCAGCAGTCACCACCAACACCGAGGTCGGATTTTTGATGTTTCGGAATCTCGCCCTCTTAACTAGGCCAGCAACTGTTCGTCGAGGTCTAACTGTGCAGCAGCCACCACCACTGACGCTGGAGTCCGCCACCACCACCGTGGTCTTCTGGACATCCTGGAAGTCGTCGTCACTTCCATTGTCTTTCTCAAAGGTGTACCCTCAAAATTCAACCACTGAAAATCCCAGATCTGCAAAAATAAAAATAAAAACAAAAAGGGTGGGATTGAGAGGAGAAGAAAGAAAGAGCAGAGCAGGCGAGAAAGGAAAACTGGAGTAAAAGAGATGTCGAATTCGAGGGCTTCAAGCAAAATTTCAGAAAAAGAAGATAGCGAGAAACCACCAGCGGGGAGTTGGTTCAGCGGTGGCGTCTTTGGCAGCGAGTTTAGGCTTGGCTATGGCATCTCATGCGGCGGCTCGGCACAGGGAAGAAGCTTGAAGGTTGTATTAGCGGTGGGGGCTCTTTGTTGGCGTGTTCCTCCCTTCTCACGGGCTAGTTCGTTGCCAACGGGTTCTGATGGCTCCAAGCCCCAACGCCGGCGACCAGCCTCTGTGATCTTTCATCTGCTCGAGGGTACGTTCATGCCTTCTCTTCTTTCCCTGGTTGTTTGATGTAAATTGATTTTATTTTATTTTTTATTTTGAACTTAACAGAGCTGTTAAAATAGAAGGAGGAGGGTACGGAGGTCTGTTAAAATGAAGTGAAAAGGGCATGAGGTGAAAGAATTTCAAACCTTAGGGGTACCACGTGAAAAGAGGTAAAAGAATTGGTCACCGCGTGAATTTCGCGATACCTCGGGGGTACCTCGTGAAAATTCCGAAAAAAAGTTATATCCTCTCTCTAGAGCAACCAAAAAAAATAAAAGAAAAAAATTTCAAGCTCCCAATCTGAGAGTGAAAGTAGAAAACAAAAATTGACACGCTGAGGAAATGAACGCGCCAGGCTCATGCCTCACGCGCCCCCAATCTCAGTATCTTCAACCCAAATTCCCCAAATCAACTATGAAATCCGGCGAGTCTCCTCCCGATTCAAGCCACAAAACCCATCTCGGTGTTAAATCGAGCCCCTATCTAGTCGTCTTCATGCGGCTGAAACCACATATCTTCCCAAACACCTGTGTGTTCTGGGAGATCTCCATGGATAGTGCGAACGGAGGCTGTAGAGCTGATAGCCTTGAAATCGAAAGCCGAAGAGTCGAGACGGTGGGGAAAAACTTCAGAAAGAGGAAAAAAGTGGCCCGCTAGATGGGGAGATGGTTTTCCGCTTCGAGTTCGAGTGCCTCGTGGTGGCTTGGCGGTTGCGGGGCTTCTGGCAGGATTATAGGTACGGGGAGTTTGGATACTTTTCATGTTGGGTTCCTTTGTCTTGTTTTCAAATGGTCTTTCTTCCTTAGATGCAATATTAACCTTGACATATGGTTCCAAGTGAATCATATAAACCTTCTCTTCCCTCTATACTATGCTAAATCTATCTTATCTTATTATACTAACTGTCATTTACCACCTTTGGTTGCTATAAATGCCTCGGACATGTCCGAAGGTAAAGGGGTCTCCTCACACGAGCCCCTATTGAACACCCCCCGAAAGGGCCCTAAATCCTCTTTTGAGGCAAAACTTGTAGCGGGTTCCTCGGAGCTCAGCTATGGTGAAGACACGAATCGCGAAAATTTGGTGGGTTGGGACTCCATGGTGCTATCGGTGTACTTGGCTGATGGGGAAACAATCCTAAGGCAACCATCTGTGAACTTCTTTTGCTCGAAACTGGGTAAGCTCGTTGTCGGAACCTTCAAATCCGACCCAGAATCATTCTCTCTGTTGGGTTCGGATACCATTTGCTCAGGTATGTGTGCAAGTATGTCATGGGCTTGTCGAATATCTCCAATTTCTTCTATTGGTAAAGTTAATCTATGGTTTGGATTTGATCTATCTTGTGTGAGGATTGATCTTGGTACGGTGAATCCTTTCTTATACAATTGGGCAAGTGAATTGGAATGGTCACTGATTTGTAAAACAATGAATTCAAAAGAGACCAAAGGATTTTGTGTAGCTTTTCCTTGCAAAAACAGAACTAACCACTATGGTCTTATTACCTTACTTGATGTTTCCTTTAGATGGTAGAATCAGTGGTCTGTTGGTTGTGAGTGGTGGCTAGTTCAAAACCCTGGCTTCTCTTGCCGTGGTCACCGCGGGGCTTCGCCTCCTTATTGCGCTATCGTGGCCTCTCCAGTCACGATCAGGTTCTCTCTGTTACTCTTATTATTGACTCTACATAACCACTCTATAATTTTCATGAAATCCTTAGCTTTGTCTAAGTTAATATCTTACCTGGTTTTACTTAATTGCATTTTCATGTCTACGAAATTCACCTCCTTTTGGTGGTTTGAAAACCCGGTGCTAGAGGCTTATGCCTCTTCATTCCCTACCCCCCGATTTTCGGGCCTTGAAAACACTGTGATTGGGGCTGTTATGGCTCCTTTCCTCACTTCGAATGAAGATTTGGTTATCATTAAATATGTTTATGATAGTCTGAACTCGGCTTCGGTTGTGGCTATCCTGTTAATAATCTATGGACCCTGGATGCATGGTAAATCATTATACTACCTCAGTGCTCAGAGCTTAAAGTCTAGTATGAAGTCTATCTCTGTTATAAATATGCTAAATTACACCTTTGATAGGTTTGCGACGAAAATGAGGAAATCTCTAGTTGATATGGCAGTGCTGATGATGTGTTCTTGCTGCTGTTATCTTAGAGTTACCCCGGATGATGACAAATTGGGTTTGAGGAGGCCATGGCCTCTGCCTTTCACCTTGTGCAATACCGAGGAGGTTGACGAGAAAACTGGTAATGAGGATGAGCTTCAGATTACAAGCCTGGATAAATCCTTGGTTGTAATCTCTCTAGTTAGCCTCAATGGCCTGTGCAAAAGTGAGCTCGATGAACTGTTGCGTCCCTCCTTGGTTGCTCCTCGGTTGTCTCTTTCGACTCCGTTCGAGTCTGAGCAACCGGGTGTAGGCTTCTCCTCGATCTCCGTCTTCTGCAATTGCAAGAGTGTGATTGTTGGTATGGCCTTGGCTGCTCCCCACCTGATGGGTGTACTCCAAAATAACTTAGGTAAAAAAATATTGCCACATTATGTATTAGAACCTATTTCAAACTTGGATTTCTTTGTGGATTTAGGAATCGGATTACTCTTGTTCTCCATCGAATTACCTTTGAATAATTGCAATTTGTCTCATGATTATGTAATCTTTCTTTGGTGGTTTCTATTGAGACATTTCACCTCTAAATGGGACAAAAATTGGGTTGCTGTAATTGAATCTACCTTCTGTATTATAAGCTTATGTAGGTTAAAAAAAAGGAAAATCTTGATCGATAATGGCTTTTATAAGCTTTCTGTTCATCTTGGTGGCGTGAGTCATCTTGGCTTGGGTCAATTTTTTTGGGTCCTATACTGGAAAGACAAATGTAGCATTAATTTTGGTTTGCTATTCCCTATACATGTTGTTCAAGTATACGCCTATGTGATCACAAGTTATGGCCATCGTTACTTTGCAATTTGTATTAAAATCCTCTCTGATAGCTTCCGGTTATACATTGTGTACACCTTTCTGGAAAGCCATTTATGTGTAACGGTTGTTCACTCCTCTGTCTTTGCGGTTCTCCTTTTGGAGTGGTCATGTGACTGGCCTACGGCGAGTGCTTGGTGGTGGCTCATTGCCGACAAGTTTGGTAGTTGGCTCCCTATGGACCTATGTGAATTAACTTTGGTTATTCATCTTTCGTGGTGGGCTGCATTAGATTGGATAATACATGAGCTATGGTGGTGCTTATCGATCCTTAGTTGCACCAGTATAGACTCATCCCTGCCTATCGAAGATTTAGACAAATATATTGGGTTCCCATCTGCTGAAGGGTGCAGTTTGTTTTCACTCTTTAAGCTCTACGTCACCATATTTCAAAGCCATCTAAGGGTTTCGTTTATTGCACATTTACTTATGCCTTGTTGCTATTTTGATCATTTAGTGATCGAACTTGAAATTTCTCAGCCCTGTAACATTGCCATGCTCAATGCTCGCTTGGCTGGCTTTCTTCCGATCGATTCCCTCAAGACCAAAAAAAAATAAATTCATGAAACAAAGCGACCCCTCACAAAAATACGTTTTTAGTTGCACTTGGCATATTAAAACACAAAATAATACTACTTTGGTGTCGGATATCATGACCCCTCATAAAAATTATCTCCAAATCAGTTTTTCGCTACATTCTCTTAGTGTGAGGTCCCTTAAACCTTGGCCTCACACCTCTGTCAGTTATATATGAAAATCACTTACTGGAATTGTAGAGGTATTAAGAAAACAACTTTTTGGACGGAAATTGATAGCAAGTGCAAAAATGAACATATTCAAATAATGGCATTAGCGGAAACTAAATCGGAAACCATCCCTGAAGACAAAATTTGGAAAACGGCTGGTTTCGACGAGGCTATTTGGTCACCTGCTTCCGGTCGGTCGGGTGGTATCGGTATCCTTTGGAAGTCCTTCCAATTAACAAATGAAATCATTACAGTAGAAATTCAACTACCCCGCATTATAGGGCTTAGATACGAGAATATTAATGATAGATTCATGACTCTACTGCTATTTGTATACGCGCCACCAGGCCCTCAAGAGAAAGACTCGTTTTGGGAAACCTTAACTTCCATCGTGAGGGATTCGTCCATTCCTTGCATTGTTCTGGGTGACTTGAATGAGATTCTATGTAGTGAAGACAAGCTGGGTGGTGCTAACCTTCGTTCCGCTCGATTCACTAGACTCCTACAATTTAAAAATGACTGCGCTCTGCTGGATTTACCTACTTTTGGGAACCCATTCAATTGGAGAAAGAACCCAGATGACGAAAACACCATTCGCGAAAAACTTGACCGTGTGCTTGTTCATCACCAGATCATTCAGAAATTCCCTAACTTAATCACTCATAACGGAGCCTTCTCATCATCTGACCACTGCCCCATTTCAATATCTCTTGAGTGCGGCTCAGTTTTCAAAGCGTCTCCGTTCAAGTTTGAGAATGCTTGGCTTCAGCGGAAGGATTTCAGAAACATATCTTGGCGAGCAAATTGTCTGGGCTCGACTATGTATCAACTGATGTTCAAAGATAGAATTCTAAAGAAAAAAGCTAAGGAATGGAATAAACGAACATTCGGAAATATTTTCCGCCAATTAAATGAGGTGGAAACTGAACTTCTCAAAATTCAAGCTTCGGTTTCAGGAGGTAACAACAGGTTAACTAACAATAAAGAAAAGCTTCTCATTACAAAAAAGGAAAAACTACTTCATTACCAAAAAACTTTTTGGAACCAAAGAGCCAAGACAAAGCATCTTAAACTTTCTGATTCGAACACAACTTATTTTCATCGGGTTGCTTCGGGTCGGAGACATAGGAAACAAATCCGTAATATAACTTCTGCTGAAGGAACCTTGATAATAGGAGAAGAAAATATCAGAAATAAAATTAAGAGTGATTTTGAAAAAAGATTCAAAAGGGAGCCGATTCGTGATAGACTCCTACAAGAAATGTTAAATCTAATCCATCCTTCAATTACCCCTGACGAAAATAATTATCTTATTCGACACCCATCTAATAAGGAAATTAAGGCAGCTGTTTTCAGCCTTGGCAACAACAAATCGCTAGGCCCCGATGGTTTTACAACCGAATTCTATAAGAAATACTGGGACATTGTTGGCTTATCTATCATTAGAGCTGTAAAAAGTTTTTTCCACTCTGGAAAAATTCTCAAACAAATAAACCATACATTCATATCACTACTGACAAAACGGGATAACCCTACCAATACCAGTCACTACCGCCCAATCAGTTTATGTTCTATTTTATACAAAATCATTTCAAAAATTTTGACAGAAAGAATCAAAACAATTATAGGTAAACTAATTCACCCACTATAAGGTGTCTTTGTGTCGGACAGGGCCATACAAGACAATGTCCTAATAGCGCACGAAATCTTCCACTCCTTCAGATCGCGCAAGGGTCGGGAGGGATGGTTGGCAATAAAACTTGACATGGAGAAAGCGTACGATAGAGTGGATTGGAACTTCATAAGAAAGGTTTTAGAAAAATTTGGGTTCCACCCTACTTTCATCACGTGGATTATGCAATGTGTAACGACTGTGTCCTTCTCTGTACTAGTCAACAACGGTCCTACTGATATGTTCTTCCCCTCTCGTGGCCTGCGTCAAGGGGATCCTCTATCTCCCTTCTTGTTTATCTTAGGGGCAGAAATTTTAGCTCGAAAACTCTCAGCAGAAACAAATGTGGAAAACAGTCCAATTGGATTTTCCTTCGGTAGGAGTGGACCTAGGGTCCCCTTCCTATCTTTTGCCGACGACATCATTATTTTTACAAGAGGCAGTGCTGCTGCGGGACAGAAATTTAGGGATATAATTGATTCATACTGTAAAGTTTCTGGACAAAAAGTCAATTATCATAAATCTAGCTTCCAAGCCACAAAAGGCATTTCGAACTCTAGGATCTCAGAACTTAGCAGTTGCTTAAGTATTACACATGAAAACTCATTAGAAAAATACCTTGGATGTCCGATTATTAACGGCAGAGTAAACAAACAGACTTTTGAAGACATCATTTGTAAATCCAAAGAGCAACTAAGTAAATGGCGAGCTAATGCTCTATCACAACAGGGACGTGCAATCCTAATTAATACAAACTTATCGGCCAAACCGTTGTATACAATGCAGAACTTTTTGTTACCCTCATCAATACATAAAGAGCTTGACCAGATTAACAGAATGTTCTTTTGGAATAAAGATCTACAACACCGCCCGCTTATTAGCTGGGATAAGATTTGCAGACCAAAACAATATGGGGGAATTGGGCTTAGGAAATCGAAATAGATGAATGAAGCCCTTCAAATGAAACTACTTTGGAAAATATTGGCTGAACCAGATAATGTCTGGGTGTCTCTCATTAAACACAAGTATCTTCGTTCAGCTAACATCCTTGAATACGTGAAAAGTGGAGATTCTTCATGGCAATGGGCCAAATTGACAACTCTTATAGATAAATTTAAGACTGGCCTTATTTGGTCGGTAGGAAATGGCTCATCTATCAAATTTTGGGCGGATAATTGGATTACAACAAGCTCTTTGCTATCTAGGGATGTTTGCCCCCACATTAACAACATAGATGAAACTGCCAGTGACTATATTTTAGGTGGTAGATGGTGGATGGAAAAGCTTAGCAATACATTACCAAATGACTTAGTCACATAAATCCTAGACATTCCTCT
This sequence comes from Persicaria tinctoria, assembly GCA_037127255.1. NCBI lineage: Eukaryota > Viridiplantae > Streptophyta > Magnoliopsida > Caryophyllales > Polygonaceae > Persicaria > Persicaria tinctoria. The sequence continues at coordinate 19,276,567 of JBANSL010000004.1, read as the reverse complement.
TCCCGTTTCACCCTTTGAGGATCGCTTATACTGGTGGCCTGATAGGGCTGGTTGGTTCACCACGTCAAGTGCATATAAGCTAATCACAGCTCAATCCTCACTGAGCATAGACAATAACGCCTGGATATGGAATTTGGATATTCCGCCTAAGATCAAAAATTTCCTATGGAAAGTTTGTCAAAATGGCCTCCCTACTGCCTCTAGGCTGGCTCAACGTGGGACCTCTGTACCTTCCACCTGTCAACTGTGCAGTTGAAGATGACGTTCACTTCTTACTAGAATGCCCATATGTGTGCCCTCTCCTTCGCTTACCTACACGTGTAAACTCAACTATATCCAGTATGATAAATCATTCACGAGAGATAAAACCTATCTTTTCATTCATCGGAAACAAGCTTACTTCCGTTGCCAAGGTGGAGCTTGCCTTTTCTTGGTGGACGGCTTGGTACATTCGAAACCAATTTGTGTTCAGACAGGTCCCCATACCTCATAGAGAAAGTTCATTACGTATCATTAAAACCCATAAGGAAAATTGGAGTAAAACAGCTCACTTTGAGTACAGCTTGGATGAGGATTTCCCCTTACACACACGAATCTCCAAGCCTCCAAATACAAAAAGAAACCATGATAACATTACTTGGCGAAAACCCACTAGGGGAACTTTCAAGTTAAATTTTGATGGATCCACAATTTCAAACAATGATTGCTCAGCTGGAGCCGTAATCCGGGATTGGAAAGGACATCCGATACACATTTGTTATAAAAAACTTGGCAAACAAAGTCCTTTGAAAGCGGAAGCTCTTGCTCTTAAACTGGGAATCCAAAAGGCTCTACAACTCCGTATCAATAAACTCCACATTGAAGGTGACTCCGTTATAATCATAAACCATCTAAATAACACATCTACCTGTCCTTGGGAAATCGAACTGATTTTATCAGATGTTAAATTTCTACTATCGACTTTGAAAGAAGTTTCATTCTTTCATATTCCCCGATTAGGCAATAGAGTGGTTGATAAGGTTGCACACCTTTGCCACTCTGCCTGGGGTGTCGATATTAACAACAATTCTGGTCTTCTAGACCTAATCCGTAAGGATCCCATCGGGTAGAGCTCGCTCGCCCGAATTCTTTCCTAATAAAAAAAAAACAAAAATTAAGGAATTAGTTGTTGCTCGGATCTTGTTGCAACTCGGCCATTTTGATTACATTTTTTGGTCGACCTAGCCTGCACATTGGTAGTTTTGAGAAACTGGTGAATGGAGAATAACAGGTGTATGTGTTCAAAAGAGAGTAGAGATCTTTCAACCTTCTCATTCGGAAGTTCCAAATCTTCTTCGGGAGCCCCAAACCTCTTTCTCCGGGAGTGCCAAACCTCCGTCTACGGAGCCTCCAGCCTGCTTCCTCCGAGAACTCTTGAAACCACCGACTCGCAGCCACCACAACCCCACTCTGGCCTTCCCGTCTCTTTCGCTCAGGGTGCCTTGTTCACCCTTTCGTGTTGGGGTTTTCCATCCCACCGAATCGATCTCTCCTTGCTTCGGTCGACTTCAAGTTGCTATTTGATATGAGGTTTCCCTTCTCTGAACCGAATTGCAGTAGGACTATCTGGCGCCTCCTCGGTGCCTTCCGAATGTTCCGGGTGCTCCGTTCTTGTCTCTCCGGCCTCAATCACCATCCGGTGTCCCCGATTTCCTCTCGATCTCTAGCGATGATGCGTTCTTTCTGCCTCCTTGTCGGCGATTGTCTCCGTCGTCGGCGGTTGGCATTGGCGCCTGTCTGTGCAGCTATGCATCTCATACCATGCTTGTTTCGTTTCCCCTTGTCCTTCCGACCAGTGGTTTGTGTTGAGCAAGCTTGTCTATGTCCTTTCTTTTCTCCTCCGCCGCGTGCTCGACTTGAATTACTTGGCCTCTCCCATGCCTTGTGTCAGGTTCCATGGCACTCTCCTCCCCGTCTCTTTCCCAATTTCCTTAGCATTGGGTTGGCTTGGGCCCCAAGGTGACTCGTGATACATAGCAATTGGCTAGGCGAGCCAATTGCTAAAAGAAAATGCCCGATCTTGCGTATGCTCCTTGATTCCTCGTGAATCGATGCCGATTCACACTAGACTAATGCTTGATCGGTGGAGCTTGGTTGAATTAATACACGACGAATTCCAATTAGATTAATTGGATCGATCCTTAGGAGTCAACAAAAAAAGCAGCAATGGCACACACAATCGAAGTCGGCAATCAAAGTGACGTAGTTGATCGCATGAAAGCCAAAATCAAGTATATGAAATGAATTTCGGTCAACACTTGCGGCTTGACCACCAATTGCCACTTGAAATTAATTTGATCGAAGAATTAATTTGATCGGTGGCATAAGAAACGGGTGAGGGTTGGTAGGGTGAATACGAAATTAGGATTGAAGGAGAACGTGAAAGATGAGGAGCGACTAGGGTTGACGAAGAAAAAGCACTTAGCCAAGTGCTTCTCTTTTAATTTCAACCTGATTTCTCAAAAAGCCAAATTACAACTTAAATAGGTCAGATTGGTTCCTATGCAAAGAAACCCTAGCTATCTCCCTTTTATCTAAAATAAATAAATAAACATAAGATAAAGACTACTAATTATATCTACCTAAAAATGACTAAAAATAATGTTTTCTTAGGGAGCAAGGAGATAAATATCTCTTGTTTTTATTTCTCCTAAATAACTAAATAATAATAATTAAAGTAGATAGGATAATTGTCCAACAACCGGTCAGCCCTACAGAACCCTCGGCGTCGACCCCAGGACCCTCAACGTCGACCCTTCAACAAGCTCGAATCCATGGTGATGCCTTCTTCTTTCTCGGGATGATCGGGTCCTCGAACCGTCTTAGCCCAAAGAGGGCCAATCTTGATGACATTATTCTCCCCCACTTAGCTTCGATTCGTCCTCGAATCGATTGGTGGTAGGCCACTAGGGAAGCAACAGGCTGATCTTGAACAAAAAGAAGACTATAACAGACAACTACCAGGAGATTTTGAGGTCGAGAAGCCTCAAAAACAGTAGCGTTCATGATGGCCTTGGAGCAATCAACATCAATGATCTGAATTGGCTCCTTGGTCACACTGATCTCCTCATCAACGACCTTCACTTTTGGCTCAACATCAGCGAAGAGAACCTCACGAACATCTCCGGACACGGTCAACATATTCTGCGCAGAATTGCTGTCAACTTTCAGATCCGATTTGGAGGCTTTTCCGGTGGAGTCTGGTTGCGTATGACCCACCGTTGGAAAGATCTCGAAGTTATCTATGCAGGGAATCTGAGATGAGGCAATTCCAATGTCGGAATCAATGGGAATCTGCAAAACAAAATTGTTGCGCAGTGCTGTTTTCTGGGCACGCTGGGCAACGAATTGCTCCTTCATCTTTTCCGCAATGGCATCAAGCCCGGCTTGAAGCCATGCCTCAACCTCTCGTCGTTGTTGTTCTCGTCGTCTCTTTTCCTCCTCAATCTCTGCTTGACGTTGAAACCAAAGGTGATGCCTTTGAGCGTCTCTTTGTCGATGCCAATACCTCAAGAGTTCGGGATCATCATCCCCATCTCCCCATATCTCCCAAGTCATCGTCAAATCAACAGGATAATCATATCAAGATCAAAGAGAATACGCACAAACCTTCGCTCTGATACCAGTTTTAAGGTTCGATAATATAAAAACAATGTAATAAGAAATACTCTAGAAGGGGGGTTGAATAGAGTATGCCCGTTTTTCGCAGAAAGTCTCAAGACGTTTGGAGCTTGTACCAAAACCTTTGAGATTAAACCTGAAACACAAAGTTAGACAATCGAACCAAGTGCGGAAATAAGGTAAAGCAATAAGTAAAGGATGCAACGAATTGTTAACGAGGTTCGGCACGAACTTGGCCTACGTCCCCGCCTAGGGTTCTTCCACAACCCTAGGATTCAACAGGCTTTATTGATTCACAAAGCTTAGGATCCTAATAGCTCACCGAGAAGCCTCTCTCCTATACAATTGCAATCTAGTCAACTCACGTTCCCTTGGAGTCCTAGACCAATCTAGAAAAGCCCCACCTCTCTTAGCTATCTAGTACAATCCTCTTACTCTCGAGAATCAATAGCCTAGTGCCCACTTCCTGAGTTATAAACTCTCGAGTATAACACTCTCTCGAAATATATCTTATAAGCTCACTGTGTATCTCTCAAATGCTTTGAAACAAAATATAAGACTCTTAAGAACAAGCAGAGAGAACACGCTGAAGAGAGAAGTATGCTTGAAGGCTGATTGTGCAATGATATTCTTGAAGTGCGTCAGTCCTCTCTCTCTTCTTCATCTTCTTTATATAGTGAAGATCATCAGCGCCACTTGAGAAAGGAATCTTCTCCAACGGCTAAGAGAGGATCATGGCTTGAGCGCAATCTTCTATCTTTGGAAACTTCGGAAGCCATGATCTCGATTTGATCTTTCTCAGCTATGAACGCTTTAGGAAGGAGATATAATTCAAATAGCTTCCTGAAAGGTTAGTGAATATATAATAATGATATGGAAGCATATAATAACATAATATAATATTTGGACATAATAAAGTACAGGTTTTGTGTTTCATCAATCACAGCTGTTAGCTTCAAGACCTTTGACGCAAACTGCCTGTCAAAGCCTTTGAAAGACAAAACCTGTGCATCCCTGCAACTTAGTCAAACAAATATATCATAAGAAAAATCGGACTAAGTACCTGCATGGGTTAGATAGATGTTGGATCATAAGTTTAACATGAAAAACATCCAACAAAGTAAAACAAAACAAGGTCTTCCAAGACCCTTGGTTCACAACAGTTTTAAAGTCTAAACCATCAAACCATCTCCCCCTTTTTGTCTTTCAACAAAGGGAGGAGTTTTAAAACAGTTACCAAAATCAGACTTACCAAAATTATTCAAAATTCAAAAGTTCCTTTCAAATCTTAAAGGCAAGAGAAGATTTATCCGATTTTAAAATAATTTCCACAAATAAACTATACTCGGATAAAATAAAATCGGTAACAAATAAAGAAGGTTAAAAAACCATTAAAACTATATTTGATCAAATATCTAATAAGATATCAACCAAATATCTGATCCGTTATATGTGCTCTATCATTCAGCTCACAACCTTTGAAATGAGGTTCACGGATCTTGACACCGAGTAGAATTTATCTTTCGTAAAGGGAAAGCTCCCCCTACGAAAGTGCATCCCTGTTAAGCATTCCGATCTCACGTCTAATGAAGGTGAACCTGTCCTCTGCCAAAGGCTTAGTAAAGATGTCAGCCCATTGATAATCAGTAGAAATAAAAGATATGGACACATCACCTTTTTCGACATGGTCTCTAATGAAGTGATGCCTTACATCAATATGTTTGGTCCTTGAATGCTGAACAGAATTCTTTGTAATGGAGATGGCACTTGTATTGTCACACTTAATTGGAATACTTTTGAGGTTGATGCCAAGATCTCTCATTTGTTGAGCTATCCAAAGGATTTGAGAGCAACAGGCTCCAGCTGTAATGTATTCGGCTTTTTGTTTCTTTCAAATTCGTTAAGCTCACTTTGCATGGCAATGATCCAGTCTGGCTCCTGAAGTGCCTTATCTACCTTCTTTGGTTCAATAAGAGAAACAAACGCGTGAAAAGCACAAAGATCTTTTAAGTTTAGAACGAGTTTGAACACTAGAAGTAGGGTCAGAAATGATATCCTTTAATGAGTGTGATGAGGAGTATTTGAATTTCCTTTTGCTAGTCTCAGCTCCTTGATTCGTCACACTTGTAGGATTGACTTGTAGTACATCTGACTCCGTGGTCCTGTTAGGTTCAGTTACAGCAGTTTCTGACGTCTCAACACTGTTGGATTGGACACCAAGGGCTTTGGACGAATCTTCAAAACCTTGGGTCAATTCTTCAGTGTTGAGAATTTGTTCCTGCATGTTCCTTTTCTCTGTGTTCTTGATAGCATCATCATCACCATCCTCGTTCTCTGTATGGACGTTAAGATCTAGATCTGCAACACTTTCACTCAAAGAACCGCCATTGCATTCATCAAATATAACAACACACAAGTACTTTTTACCATTGGGAGATTTGACTTGCATAAGACCACATAAATCCATATGTAAAGGTTCAAGGGGTCTAAAAGTACTTACAACCTTTTTGGGTTTGAAAGAGCTACGTGTTTGTTTACCTCGTGTGCATGCTTTGCACATATCAATACCTTTGAACTCCATCTCAGGTAGTCCTCTTACATTCCCTTTGGACACAAGCTTTTGTAGTGTATGTGGACTCACATGACCGAGTCTCCTGTGCCAGAGCTTTGGATCGTCCGTCAAAGCCTTTAGACAAGTTAAGCTTCCTTGTGCCACTTGATCAGCATTTACGGCGTAGATGTTGTTATAACGATAGACAATTAGAACTATTTCACCTGTATCTTCTCTGCGCACAACGATGTCGCACTTTCCTTTGTCACCAAGAGCGATTGTTCATGTGGATTGCTCCATTAGATCATGAAAGAGAGAACTCTTCCCACTCATATGCCTCGAGCATCCACTATATATAATCCATTTTTGCTCCTTCACCTTGGTGATCTCCTGCAAAACAAACATCAACCTTTGTGGCTAGACCAGTGAGCAAATTTAGATCCTTTATTGGGATAAACCATATTTGGTAAAATAGTGCCTTTGGGGACCCAAACTTGCGTTATCCGTTCTTTTCTCAAGTGAATAGGAAATGTGTTGCGAATAATATGAGGATCCTTTCTTCTATAGGGGCAGGTCTCTCTTACATGTCCCTTTCTCGCACAGTGGTGACATATAGGAGATGTTCTGCTTCCTTTTGCCTTTACAAAAGTGGTAATGTGTTGCTTCTTTAAAAACCTCGGGTTGTAACCAATACCACTTCTGTTTAGAGAATTTTGTTGCTCACCCAACATCCTATCAAGAGTGCCCTTGGATTTGGTAAAACTTATGAGGGCTGTCTGTTGGTCTTGAATCTTCTTATTCAGGGAGATCTTCTCGTTCTCTAAGTCATGATGTTCATTTCTCAGAGACGAGAGATCTTGCTTGAGTTCAGATTTCTCTGAGTCAAGAGTCTTGACTTTAATGTCAAGACCCGAATAAGAAGTTTCAAGACTTTGGACCCTCCTAGACAGTTCCTCAATAGTTCTTTCCTGGTCCACGGTTTTCCTGATAAGAGTGTTAGTTTGACCAATAAGTTTCTCTTCATTGGCAATCATATTAGAAAGGAATTCCGATAGTACCTCTTTTGGACTTGCCATGAGCTCTCTTACGGTTACCTCAAGTTGCTTATCATGGGATTCATCTCCTGAGGCCATGAGACAAAGGTTGACCTTTTCATCATCTGAGTCACCTGAGTCGGAATCACTCCAAGTTGCCACCATGGCTTTCGTTTTCCATCTATCACTCTTCTTGGGCTGGCTCTTCCCCTTTTGAGGGCAATCTTTCACTAGATGGTCTGTTTCACCACATTCAAAACAAGACAACGGTTTAGTCTTCTTGTCATATTTTTTGTATTGAGACTTACCTCGAAATTTAGAAGACTCTGATCCATCTTTGTTGTTGAAATGCTTCTTCATCTTGAGGATTCGAGAAAGACCCCTTGTAATGAGATCGAAGGGATCATCCTCATCATCGTCCTCATCATCCGAATCAGACACATCTTTGGGCTCATCCTTCTTAGACTTTGTTGTTGCAAGAGTAAGTCAAGTATAGAATAGAATATGGTTTAGAACGACTCCCCTGTCTCAGCAAATAATTACAAGACTTCCTCCCGTTGTAGTAAGAGAAAAGTCGGGATCGAATCCACGAGGAAGCACGTCAGCAGTTCTCAGGTAGCTATCAGATTCTCACAGAAGCAGCAGAAAGACAGAAACACAAACAGAAGCAGAAACAAATAATCCCGGCAAGGGCAAATAAAACAAAAGAAAATAACAAAGCAAAGCAAAAGCAAAGGCTCTCGTCGATCTCGACAAACAGTACTCGAGATAGACAAGGGTGGCCGACAACAATGGCTCAGGATCGAAAACGAAGCAACTCGACAAAGGCAAGTCAACTCGATCTCGACTACCCCCTCCTCGAGATCGACAAGAATCAGCAAAGACAGACAATAGAAAATTGACAAAGGGCAGAAACTTCAACTCGACCTAGACCAGTTCTCCTCGAGATCGACAAGAACCGTACTCTATCTCGACCAAGTCCTACTCTATGTCGACAAGAACAGAAATTTAAAGGAATGTAAATTGCAATTGCTCAAAACCCAAACTCAGCTTTTTGACGGAAAATAAACTCAATATATAAAAAGACCTCCAAGGCTAGGGTTTCAACACCACAACGGTAACCATGCAAAACAACACATAAAGGCATAAAAGATCATGCTTTCCATCAAATAACTTTCGTCATTAACAACTAGACATATAGAGGCTTTCGCATAAACCCTAATTGTGACTAACCCTTTTTTCACATAATTAATCCAAGTTGCATTAAGATCACTTTCGCTTCAATAACACAAACAAGGATCACCTTCAACTCTCGCAAAAGAATAATGCTCATAGGGATAGAAGATGAATTGCACAAAAGATCTGACCTTTATCGCATCGCCTCACATGGCCACCGTTGGGCTCACCCCAGCCCCAGAAGTGGGTGGACTACTCACGCCTCATCGCAATCGCAGACATTGAATTGATGAAAGAAACTTGCATAAAAACTAAATTCAAAGACTTTACAATCCCGGCAATCAACTTTCGCAGAAAGCCAAAACCCTAAAAACCTTAGAACTCCTAAACTGTATCTGTGGAACTACTTGTCTTGCTCTGAAATTGAATTCTTAAAACTGAGCCCCTAGGGCCTTATTTATAGCCTTCATTCCCTAGCTATTCTAGGAAAGAAGATATCTATCTATATCTAAATTGCTTTAAAAGATAAATAAATGTTTTAATGGAATTAAATCCATAAGAAAAAAGATAAAACTAATGTGGTAAGTCTTCATGTTGATAGATCTTGCTCCTTCCATGATAGAACTTGATAGATCAGATAGAATCTTACGGCTTTGCGACCAAGCAACTCCAACTCTACTCGGACAAGGCTTCGTCGAGCAGCTTCTGGAATCTGGGTCTAGTCGACCTCGACAAGGTCTCGTCCACCTCGACCACGATGGTTTCGTCGACTGGACCTGGCTGACTTCTCTGCTCGATGTGGCTCGTTTTGGTTCACTGGGCTCTTGTCGATTTCGAGTAGGCTTCATCGACCTCGAGTAACTTTGCTCGCCGACTAGGGTTTCTCGAGTAGATCTCCTCGACAGGGTCGGACATGATCTGGGTGCCTTGTTGATCTCGACTAACTCTTGTCGAAATCGAGTAGACCTGGCTCGGATTCTCGTCCTTGGCTTCTCGGGCAGCTCTTCCCCTTGTCGACTCCGGGCATGGTGCTGGGCTTCGTCGATCTCGACCAGAGTTTGTCGAGATCGAGTAGACTCCGGAGGCTCGGGTTGTCTGGCTTCTCGAGCAGGTTTGCTCGACAAGGCCGTGTTCGGTCATGCTTGTCTAGGTCGAGTAGACCTACTCGATGTCGAGTAAGGTTGACTCTCAGACTTGTTCTGCTTCTTTGACCTTGGACTTCTGTAGTGGTTTTCCGAGCTTTTCCGACTTTCTGTAGAATTGCTATAAAAGCCTCGATTTCTGTGATTTTAAACAGAAACTGGTGTAGATTCCATAATTTGGCAAATAAACATAAACTACATAGATTCTGTACTATTCTAGCCCAAATGAATGCAATGTATACAAAAATCGATATAAAAGTTGCTGCAAAACATGGCAGATTCCGCTTACAACAAACACCCCATACTTAAGCTTGCTTGTCCTCAAGCAATACTTTTAATTATCATTCAGGGGAAGAAATCAATACTCTCAACATCTTAGATTCATTCTTATATAACCCTGCAATCAATTACCATCTTCGAAAAGGTACTAGTGTCACAAATCCATGCATGTGCAAATATGTAAAAGCAACATCTACTCACAAAAGGAGGGTATTGCATAAACAATTTATTTGTGACAAAGCATTGATAATCAAGAGGACTTTAATTTAAGCTCATGAAGGAGTAGATTGGTAAAAGGCTAAACGGTGGGCAATTTCTGGCAATGTGGTGCTTTAATGATCCGGGGAAATGGAGTACTTTTCCAAACTTTGAATTTCATTCCACATTCCTTTTCCACTTGATTCATCAGCTTTCATATTGCTTTTTTCAATAATAATGCTTTTACCTCTCTAACCTCGGCACTGCCTTCTCGCGAGTCGAAAACATGGGTGTCATGAATGGCCCCGGATACTTAGTGCTTTGGACTCCTCACAATGTGTCCCATCTCTCCAAACTATTATCTCAGAGAGCAGGGTCAATCTACCTTTATCTCCTGAGGTGATTGGATTTTCTTTCACTCATTAAATTTTCCATACATTTCAAACAATTTCCTTCCAAACTCCATATAAGATAATCACAACACAAACACCATATAACATCTCCATAATGTAACATCATTCTCAACATAATCCCAGGATAGGGTAAAGAATGGCAATATTTAGATCATGTGGAGCAATATATGAAATAAGGCATATTATGGCTTTTGTGATGCATAAGCATAGGTAAGGCTAGGATTATAACAATGAGCATTATATGGAAATATAAAGTCCGCCATCATCTTATCATGCAACATGTCAAAAGCAATTTCAAATTTTACCTCCTTTCATGGTTTCTAAGAAAATAATGCACTTCATTGTGATTTCCCTTTACTAGGCAATTTCATGATATATCTATAATGAATCTAATTTTGCATCGTCGAGTCCAATATAAGCTTCCATGAAATTTTTTAAAATTTTCAATGGGGGTCATTTTTCTCAAATTTTTGAAAACATGCATATAAGCACATAATTCAATAATGCATTCCAAAATAGTCATGTAGCAATTCTAAGAACTAATGCACAAGTAATGTCAAATATGATCAATGTGCACAAAGTAAGCCCTCCCCCCACCCCATACTTATACATTACAGTGTCCTCACTGTATATAAAACAATGTAAAGGGTAAAGAAAGAAACTCACAAAACAGATGTGCATAGCCGCATAATTTCGAACACCTCCTAGTCCGAGCATTCATGTAGCTTGGTTCTATCCATGACCTGAAAAGTAGAAGACATATACCCAAAAATAGAAACAACCAAAACCAAAAACAATGTTCAAAACCAAAAAACAAAGTCTTAAAAGTCCTAAAAAAGTCTATGTACATGCTCTAGATTTTATAGTCGCTAGGCCGACTTTCCATTTATGCTCAAGGTGGCATCTGCAGAGCCCATGTAGCTTGGGCCTCAAATAGGACTCCATTCTTGTCCATCAGCTGTAATCCTCCAGAATGGATCTTGTTCACCACGAATGGTCCCATCCGCTTCTTGTTGAATTTGTTAGGAAACCAATGATCCTTTGATTTAGAGACATAGAGCTTGTCTCCAACTTCATACTCCTTAGGGTCATCATTGGAAATCCTGCACAATCGCACATACCAAGGCAGACCTCTCCCATGTATAGATAAATCTTTGATGGAAATAGGAGAAGAAAGATCCATACCTTGACTTACCTTCGCGGAAACGGAATCGGGTACTACTGTATTTGGTCGATCTGGACTAGGGCTCCTCGAGATCGACGAGGCTGCAGGTTCTGTTGGTGGTGGCTTCATCGAGGAGCAAGAAGTCGAGGAAGGGGGCTTGTCGACATCGACAAGACTGGTCGACCTCGATGAAGACTCTGGCTCTGGTGGCTTGCTCCTCGAGAAAACAGGGTCTGGTGGCGCCGATTGGTGGTCGACCTCGACAAGACTTGTCGAGATCGACGAGGGTTTCTCTCCTGGTTGCTGCGGCGTCGAGGAAGCAGGGGCGGTGCTCTCCGAGTTTTGGTCGACCTTGACGAGACTACTCGAGGTCGAGTAGGGCTGTTCCTCTGGTTTGCTGATCGGCTTCGGTGGAGTCACCTTGGTCTGGTCGAGATCGACTAGGGTCTGGTCGATCTTGACCCCATACTTAGTTCCTTTGTTCTCCTTGAGGATTGCCATGATCTCCTCCACCTGGGCCTCCATGTCCCTCTTTTCCAGCTCCTCCGGGGTCATATTTCTGACCTTGGGTTCCCCGCAGGTGATGTAGCCAGCTGAGATAGATTTGACCTCTTCCATTGGACCCGGTTACCTTTCAGTTTTGTTGAAGGAATACTCAATTACTTCATCGCTGATGTTGAAGGTGAGCACTCCTTTCTGTACGCTTATGTTGGCATCCACTGTCGCCAAGAATGGTCTCCCTAGAATAATTGGACAAGCAGGATCTTCTTGCATATCAATAATTAAGAAATCAGCAGGGACGAAGAATTTACCTACTTGTACTGGAACATTTTCCACCATGCCTGTTGGAATGACCACCGTGTTGTTGGCCATGTAAAGTCTAGCATCCACAGGCTCTAGGGCTCCTATCTTAATCTTGGACCAAATCGTTAAAGGCATAATACTAACACTGGCTCCAAGATCACATAAAGCATTAATTTTGTATGGACCAAATCCAATAGTTATAGCAAACTTACCTGGATCTGGCCGTTTTTCCAGTATGTCCAGCTGGATGCACTCCTCTGTAATTTCCGCCATTGATCGCTTTTTGCTCAGAATCTCCTTCAGAAATTTGACATAGGACGACATTTCATTGAGAGCTTCTGTGAAGGGTATGGTGACATTCAGCTTCTGAAGCATCTTGATGAAGCGCTGAAACTTTTTCTCCGCTGGGTCCTTTAGAGATTTTGTGGGGAAAGGTAGCTTCTTTTTCTGAGTCGGAGCCAGAACAGACGTCGGAGTTGCTGCAGATTTCTCGACCAGGGGCTCCTCGACATCGAAAAGGGTCTTGTCGAGATCGACCAATTTGGGCCCAGTCGAGTTGCTGTTCGGCGCAGACGAAGATTCTGGAGATTTTTCCTCGACCTCGAGTAGACCTTTGTCGAGGTCGACTAGGCTCTGGTCGAGATCGACGATGGGTTTGTCGACCTCGACTTGCTGTTCCTCGCTGTTCTGCTGCTCTCCGACCTCTGACTCTTTCAGTTGATGCCCGCTCCTGAGTTTTACAGCAGCTATGTGTCCAATCTTTCCCTTAGGATTTGGTTCTGTTTGCCCAGGGAGCTTGCCGGACTGTCGTGGGATCTGTGCAGAAATCTGTCCTATCTGCGTCTCAATCCCCCTTTTCCAGATGTCCAGTTCTCCAAATTTGGTGGTGATGTTCTGGAACTGGTTGTTGATGGTCCCTTGATTTCGTCGCATCTCCTCAAGGATCAGCTGCAGATCATCCTTCTTTTGATCCCTTTCTGGATGTCCTGGAGCTCTGTAGGGTGGAGGATTCCTAGGGGGACCTTGATTCCATTGCTGTTGATAAGGCCTTTGATCCCCCATATAGCGATTAGGCCCTCCTGCGTAAGCTGCATCCTCATGATGTTCTGCCATCCTGACTTGCTCTGTGTGTGGGCACTCAGTAGTGGTATGCCTCTGTGATCCGCATTCGATGCAAGGTTGGTTGACAGACAGATATTTGACTTGTTTGAGGAGCTTCTTATTCTGGTCTCTGTAGTATTGCTCCCTGACATCTGGATCAATCTCCTTTGATGGCTCGTAGAGGGGCATGGATGGTGCTGGCCTGGCGTATGAGTTCTCTTCATAAGTTGCAGTAGACCCATATTTGTTGTCGTAGTTGGTGAGCTTCTCTAGCACACCCCATGCGTCACTTGGCAGCATCGTCAGATACTCGTAGTGAGTATAATTGTTGATTCTGTCCTTAGTGACTTGGTCAAGAGAGTTGAAGAAGATCTCCTAAATGATGTAGGGTGGCTGTCCATGAGTAGGGCAAGATCGTAGATGTTCCTTGTAGCGCTCTCATGCCTTTGCCAGCGGTTCCCCTTTCTGCTGCTTAAAGGCGGTGATTTTCTGGCGGAGATATGCTGTTTTGGCAGGTGGGAAGAATTTGTTCAGAAATTCTTGCTCTACTTGGGCCCAGGTTGTGAGTGATCTTGCTTTTAGCCCTTCCAGCCATTTCAGTGCAGGCCCAGCGAGAGACCAGCGAAAAGATTTCATCTTGACATATTCCAAGGTTGTGCCTTCTGCAAGAGTACGACACATATCATGAAAATTAGTAATATGTTCAAGAGGCCACTCATTAAATCTGCCGTAAAAGGCATTATTTTTAAGCTCTATAAGAAATTGAGTGCGAATTTCGAAAGAGTTTTCAGGGATTGGAATCGCCGATTCAGGCACGACGAGCGTGGGATGCATATATTCCTCAGCAGTGGTTGGATATTGGGCAAGCTCAGCTTGTGCTTGTTCCTTTTCTGCTCTCTCAGCGGCGAGAGAAGCATCCCTGGCGGCTAGATCCCTGGTAAGCCTAGCGATCAGCTGCTCCTGTGTTTCAGCGTCCTCCATGGCTCTTTGAAGTCTATTTCTGATGTGTAGAAGGCGCTCTGGTTCGTCTAAACCGTAGTACTCAGGTAGGATACCAGAACGGCGCATACACCTGAAAAGTAACTCAAAGAAACAGTGAGAACTGACTACCTAAGGCGCGATTGATTGCCTCCCCGGCAACGGCGCCAATTTGTTGTTGCAAGAGTAAGTCAAGTATAGAATAGAATATGGTTTAGAACGACTCCCCTGTCTCAGCAAATAATTACAAGACTTCCTCCCGTTGTAGTAAGAGAAAAGTCAGGATCGAATCCACGAGGAAGCACGTCAGCAGTTCTCAGGTAGCTATCAGATTCTCACAGAAGCAGCAGAAAGACAGAAACACAAACAGAAGCAGAAACAAATAATCCCGGCAAGGGCAAATAAAACAAAAGCAAATAACAAAGCAAAGCAAAAGCAAAGGCTCTCGTCGATCTCGACAAACAGTACTCGAGATAGACAAGGGTGGTCGACAACAGGGGCTCAGGATCGAAAACGAAGAAACTCGACAAAGGCAAGTCAACTCGATCTCGACTACCCCCTCCTCGAGATCGACAAGAATCAGCAAAGACAGACAATAGAAAATTGACAAAGGGCAGAAACTTCAACTCAACCTAGACCAGTTCTCCTCGAGATCAACAAGAACCGTACTCTATCTCGACCAAGTCCTACTCTATGTCGACAAGAACAGAAATTTAAAGGAATGTAAATTGCAATTGCTCAAAACCCAAACTCAGCTTTTTGACGGAAAATAAACTCAATATATAAAAAGACCTCCAAGGCTAGGGTTTCAACACCACAACGGTAACCATGCAAAACAACCATAAAGGCATAAAAGATCATGCTTTCCATCAAATAACTTTCGTCATTAACAACTAGGCATATAGAGGCTTTCGCATAAACCCTAATTGTTACTAACCCTTTTTTCACATAATTAATCCAAGTTGCATTAAGATCACTTTCGCTTCAATAACAGAAACAAGGATCACCTTCAACTCTCGCAAAAGAATCATGCTCATAGGGATAGAAGATGAATTGCACAAAAGATCTGACCTTTATCGCATCGCCTCACATGGCCACCGTCGGGCTCACCCCAGCCCCAGAAGTGGGTGGACTACTCACGCCTCATCGCAATCGCAGACATTGAATTGATGAAAGAAACTTTCATAAAAACTAAATTCAAAGACTTTACAATCCTGGCAATCAACTTTCGCAGAAAGCCAAAACCCTAAAAACCTTAGAACTCCTAAACTGTATCTGTGGAACTACTTGTCTTGCTCTGAAATTGAATTCTTAAAACTGAGCCCCTAGGGCCTTATTTATAGCCTTCATTCCCTAGCTATTCTAGGAAAGAAGATATCTATCTATATCTAAATTGCTTTAAAAGATAAATAAATGTTTTAATGGAATTAAATCCATAAGAAAAAAGATAAAACTAATGTGGTAAGTCTTCATGTTGATAGATCTTGCTCCTTCCATGATAGAACTTGATAGATCGGATAGAATCTTACGGCTTTGCGACCAAGCAACTCCAACTCTACTCGGACAAGGCTTCGTCGAGCAGCTTCTGGAATCTGGGTCTAGTCGACCTCGACAAGGTCTCGTCGACCTCGACCACGATGGTTTCGTCGACTGGACCTGGCTGACTTCTCTGCTCGATGTGGCTCGTTTTGGTTCACTGGGCTCTTGTCGACTTCGAGTAGGCTTCATCGACCTCGAGTAACTTTGCTCGCCGACTAGGGTTTCTCGAGTAGATCTCCTCGACAGGGTCGGACATGATCTGGGTGCCTTGTCGATCTCGACTAACTCTTGTCGAAATCGAGTAGACCTGGCTCGGATTCTCGTCCTTGGCTTCTCGGGCAGCTCTTCCCCTTGTCGACTCCGGGCATGGTGCTGGGCTTCGTCGATCTCGACCAGAGTTTGTCGAGATCGAGTAGACTCCGGAGGCTCGGGTTGTCTGGCTTCTCGAGCAGGTTTGCTCGACAAGGCCGTGTTCGGTCATGCTTGTCTAGGTCGAGTAGACCTACTCGATGTCGAGTAAGGTTGACTCTCAGACTTGTTCTGCTGCTTTGACCTTGGACTTCTGTAGTGGTTTTCCGAGCTTTTCCGACTTTCTGTAGAATTGCTGTAAAAGCCTCGATTTCTGCGATTTTAAACAGAAACTGGTGTATATTCCATAATTTGGCAAATAAACATAAACTACATAGATTCTGTACTATTCTAGCCCAAATGAATGCAATGTATACAAAAATCGATATAAAAGTTGCTGCAAAACATGGCAGATTCCGCTTACAACAGACTTGAGCGCCAAGTTCATAGTGCTTGTTGGAAGTTCTCCATCGTCTTCATTGAGAATCATCTCATGTGTGATCAGCTTCCCAAGCAAGTCATCAAGGGGTAGAGTGGTGAGATCTTGGGCTTCCTCTATGGTTGTCACTTTCGGGCCCCATTTGTCTTTTGGGAGGCACCTCAATATCTTCATCACTTTCTCAACATTCTCAAAGGTCTTGTCGAGAGAGTCAAGGTTGTTCGTGATTTCCGTGAACCGTGTGAACATGGCCTTAATGGACTCATCAGGCTTCATTTTGAAAAGCTAATACTTTCGAAGGAAGATACTGATCGTTGTGTCCTTCACTTGGCTGGTTCCTTCATATGTGACGACCAGCTTGTCCCAAATCTCTTTAGCTGACCTACAAGATGAAATACAGTTAAACTCATCAGTGCTAAGACCACAATAAAGTAAGTTAATAGCCCTGTAGTTTTTGGAGACGAGTTCAAGATCCGCTTGGATGTATTCAGACTCCTTCTTCGCAATTTTGGTTCCACTTGGTCCGTCTTTCTTTGGAACCTTCGGACCATTCTCTATAATGTTCCAAAGTTCCAGATCTTGATCTATAATGAACATCTTCATCAAGGATCTCCAGTGGACAAAGTTGTTTCCCACGAAGAGTGGTGGTCTAAAGGTAGACCTTCCCTGTGCAAATCCTCTGCTTGCTTCACCAGACATGATCGAAAACTCACAAGATTGTTAGATCAAAAACAGTGAGTAAAGCTCTGATACCAATTGAAGGTTCGATAATATAAAAACAATGTAATAAGAAATACTCTAGGAGGGGGGTTGAATAGAGTATGCCCGTTTTTCG
This sequence comes from Persicaria tinctoria, assembly GCA_037127255.1. Classification (NCBI taxonomy): domain Eukaryota; kingdom Viridiplantae; phylum Streptophyta; class Magnoliopsida; order Caryophyllales; family Polygonaceae; genus Persicaria; species Persicaria tinctoria. The sequence continues at coordinate 19,258,905 of JBANSL010000004.1, read as the reverse complement.
CAGAAAGTCTCAAGACTTTTGGAGCTTGTACCAAAACCTTTGAGATTAAACCTGAAACACAAAGTTAGACAATCGAACCAAGTGCGGAAATAAGGTAAAACAATAAGTAAAGGACGCAACGAATTGTTAACGAGGTTCGGCACGAACTTGGCCTACGTCCCCGCCTAGGGTTCTTCCACAACCCTAGGATTCAACAGGCTTTATTGATTCACAACGCTTAGGATCCTAATAGCTCACCGAGAAGCCTCTCTCTTATACAATTGCAATCTAGTCAACTCACGTTCCCTTGGAGTCCTAGACCAATCTAAAAGAGCTCCACCTCTCTCAGCTATCTAGTACAATCCTCTTACTCTCGAGAATCAATAGCCTAGTGCCCACTTCCTGAGTTATAAAATCTCGAGTATAATACTCTCTCGAAATATATCCTATAAGCTCACTGTGTATCTCTCAAATGCTTTGAAACAAAATATAAGACTCTTAAGAACAAGCAGAGAGAACACGCTGAAGAGAGAAGTATGCTTGAAGGCTGATTGTGCAATGATATTCTTGAAGTGCGTCAGTCCTCTCTCTCTTCTTCACCTCCTTTATATAGTGAAGATCATCAGCGCCACTTGAGGAAGGAATCTTCTCCAACGGCTAAGAGAGGATCATGGCTTGAGCGCAATCTTCTATCTTTGGAAACTTCGGAAGCCATGATCTCGATTTGATCTTTCTCAGCTATGAACGCTTTAGGAAGGAGATATAATTCAAATAGCTTCCTAAAAGGTTAGTGAATATATAATAATGATATGGAAGCATATAATAACATAATATAATATTCGGACATAATAAAGTACAGGTTTTGTGTTTCATCAATCACAGCTGTTAGCTTCAAGACCTTTGACACAAACTTCCTGTCAAAGCCTTTGAAACTAATTCCGATTTTCATCAAAGGGAGTGGAGCTATCACAGTTGATACATAGCAATTGGGTAGGCGATCCAATTCCTAAAAGAAAATGCCCGATCTTGCGTATGCTCCTTGATTCCCCATGAATCGATGCCGATTCACACTAGACTAATGCTTGATCGGTGGAGCTTGGCTGAATTATTACACGACGAATTCCAATTAGATTAATTGGATCGATCCTTAGGAGTCAACAAAAAAAGCAAAAATGGCACACACAATCAAAGTCGGTAATCAAAGTGACGTAGTTGATCGCATGAAAGCCAAAATCAAGTATATGAAATGAATTTCGGTCAACACTTGCGGCTTGACCACCAATTGCCACTTGAAATTAATTTGATCGAAGAATTAATTTGATCGGTGGCATAAGAAACGGGTGAGGGTTGGTAGGGTGAATACTAAATTAGGATTGAAGGAGAACGTGAAAGATGAGGAGCGACTAGGGTTGACGAAGAGAAAGCACTTAGTCAAATGCTTCTATTTTAATTTCAACCTGATTTCTCAAAAAGCCAAATTACAACATAAATAGATGAGATTGGTTCTTATACAAAGAAACCCTAGCTATCTCCCTTTTATCTAAAATAAATAAATAAACATAAGATAAAGACTACTAATTATATCTACCTAAAAATGACTAAAAATAATGGTTTCTTATGGAGCAAGGAGATAAATATCTCTTGTTTTTATTTCTCCTAAATAACTAAATAATAATAATTAAAGTAGATAGGATAATTGTCCAACAACCGGTCAGCCCTACAGAACCCTCGACGCCGACCCCAGGACCCTGAACGTCGACCCTTCAACAAGCTTGAATCCATGGTGGTGCCTTCTTCTTTCTCGGGATGATCGGGTCCTCGAACCGTCTTAGCCCTGAGAGGGCCAATCTTGATGGCATCAACTCGGGTTTGGTTTCAGCCTGTTTTGGGTTTCCTTGGGTCCAAATCCTTGAATCGGGCCCTTTGTTGACCCATTGAAAAATAAGAGGTTAATAAAAATTATATTAAAATCAGAAATAATAATATATAACTATTATAAATAAATCCCGGTCGAGTTAGCTTATTTTCCGCTTGGATTTCTAGTGCGTTTCGACTCAGGCGTTGTAGGGCTCTGCGTTTGGTGTGACTGGACTTTCCTTTTGTGTGATGGGGTTCTGGCAGTCTGGGTCGGGATAGGCTGGGTCGTGGCAGTGTGTATCGAGGCGTCTTCTTTCTCTGGAAGGTTGTTTCCTTGGAGGTTCGTCTTCACTTCCCATATGTATCTCCCGATGTGTTGCTGGCCTGCAATTAATTCTGCTTCTTGGTAGTGTTTGGCTTCGTCCGTCATCTACGTCCTCATCTCGTTTGGTCTGGTTGTGTCTAGTTTCTCTTTTGTAGAGTTTCATTGCTTGTATCGTGCAGCATCTTTGTATTTTGTGTTTGTTTAGACGGTTTTCAATATGCCGACTTATCGGCCTTCGAGGTTCAGATACGTCTGACCTCGAATTTTTACCTAATAAAAAAAAACTACCACATCTTGGTAGTGTGCTATCTTAGTCCATCCTTTTGGATGAGAGTTTAAGTCGTGCATCTTCTTTTAAAGATCTGTCGGTAGGGATATTGTAAATAAGATGAGAAATCTTATCTGCTGTAGTATGAACTTCCTTAAAAAATATGACGAAACGATAGATTAAAGAAATAAATAAAATTCATTAGTAAATCCAATTGTAGATGTTCAATGGTCATAGGACATCCCTTAGTTTCCTAGGATAGCTTTTGCAATACATGTACAAATTATCCCCCTCAATCAACAATTTCTGAATACCAAACTCTTTGACTTTCTGTACACCTCTACGGAGGCCTGTTCCTTCTGTAAGAAAAATCAAGTTAGTATAACAAGTGCCCTCCCCCTCCCCAAAAAAAAAAAAACTGACTATGTACATAGCATCTGAATCACGAATAACAAATCCATAGATGGTGATAGATGGAACCCGGAAAACCAAATTTCATCCAAGAGTACGCGCTGAGACACGCGCTTCACTCTCCCCCAAACTCCAACTTTCCCAAACCCAAACCTAATACTCGATCGGTAAATTCAACCCATGGCTCTGCAAATCCTGCTTCAAATCTCCTTCAAAATCAAAACCAGTCTCCCAAATTGCAATCTAAAGGCCTTTTGTTTTGGATCTGGCACAAGATTTGGCCCTTGATTGAGATTTATCCACTTTATCGAATTTTAGGGTTTCGACCTGCTTGTTCTCTCAAATCTCTGAGATGGAAACCTATAGGCTCAATCAGTACAACAATCAAATAGCCCCTCTCTTCTTTCTCCCTTCATGGACGCTATGTTTTAGTGTTTCCTCCTACCTGTGGTTGCACGAGCGACGTTTCTTCAGTATTTGGCGTGGGGCTTCAGTTCTCTGAAGTTTGGCTGCTGGTTTCTGGGTTCCGCGGTTTTGATGACCATCATTGCTACTGCTGGTGCCGGGAGCTATTCGATCCACACTATGGCAAATCCTCCTCTTCCTCTATCGCTGGCTGTCTTGGCCGTTTGGTCGATTCCAGGGTGCGTCTGTCTTGGTTTGACGGCCACGGAGTTCCCCACCTTCGAAGATGTCTGCACTTTACTACGAATCGGAAGGGCAAAGACTCGATTACTCACAGGTATCACATCCTATCCCTTTTCTTCATAATCAAAATCTGGATACTTGCTGAACTTCAGTTCATACCCCTAAATTGGACTTCTAATTACTACTATAAAAGACTTTATTTTGTTAAATTAAATGTTCATCCTCTATTACTCTTTTCTTCTCTCTACGCTCCTCTCTGGTTTGGTACCTACCATATGTGCTCTGCTGTAATGGTGAGCAACATACCTACTAATGGGAAGGGGGGTCCCAATGGGAGTCCACCGACACCCACTGAAAAACAACCCCACGGGAAGCCTTCGGGTGACATCCAAAAAAACAATACCCCAAACAAATCGCTGAAAAGTGATATAGGGAAAGATAAGCTTGATCTTGGCTCTTTCTTTACCCAACTGCAACAACATCAGCCCAAGCATATATTCCATTCTGATGTTATCCTGTATGGGAGAGCATTTGGGTCCCCTACCGATTTCAATAAGTTGGAATCTAAGCTCACATTCGATTGGAATGGGTATGGTAAACACAACCACTATTTATTCTCACTTATGGTCTGGCTTAATCCTTTGTTGGTAGACATTTGGTCTTATCTGGGGATTTCCTCTATCAAAACTCATGATAAAATACCTCTGATTCACCCTAACTGCCTATTCATTACCCAATTAAATGAAATTATATATAAGGAACCTCTAGTGAGCCCCTGGCTACAACTTGATTATTTGATTTCTGTCCAGGCTACTATTTTTGGGTTCTGGCTGAGTGATATCTTTTACTTTTCCAATCTCATTTTTTCTTTCAGCCAAATTTACTTATTATCAATTGTGAATGTGTTTGCTTATCTGATCTTCCTTTTGCCTGTTCTGAAAGATATCTCCCTCAAAACTAAGGGAAATACACATTTAACTTCTCCTATATGGTTATCCAACTACTGTTGGCATACCTACCATAGCATAAATAGACTTGTATTTCTCATTAACTATCTTCTGTACTGTATTATCACTACTGTTATAAGTAACCAATTTGATAAAAAAAATTCTATCATAAGCCCACTGCTAAACCTTTTACTAAGCTTGCTCGAGGGATTTCTTCTCTCAAGCACTTTGTTTATTTACAATCTATACAGCATATAAACACAACCATCAGGGCAATAGCAAAGTGGACTCAAGCATATGAAGACCCCGGTTACACAACAATAACACTGATCAATGGCTATAATTGTAATCAAGCTTGTGAAGGACGCAGCCCCACGTCATCATCACAGTATAACTCAATCAATAGGGGCTCTTGGAAGGTTTGTAGCTGCTGTCATCTTTTTTATCTTTCAAGTGCAATTGCAAACACCAAATACATGTACTGTTCCCATTCTCTTACTTGGGACGACTCTGTTCTTTTGCTCAGTGCAGCAAATTTTAACCTTGTAAAACATAAACATTGCATATTACAAAAACTGTATTATTTGGATCAATGGATTAAATCACCACACCTTATCAATCAATTAAATTCCTCTGTTGTGAGTAAGAGATATAATATATGTAATTTTTGGTGCATCATAAGGCCTGCTAGACCATGTTTTATACGTCTAATTCCTTAATTGAACCCAATCATTGGTTTCGACTCTTTATGGAGTAGGGAGTGTGCCACTTCTTGTTTCCATGATCCTAATTCTCATACTCTTACAAGCCATCTTTCAGAACCAAAAGCACTACAAATCGAATACAACCTTTTAACACTGAATTTCACCTCTTTGGTTAGATTAATGGATCTTGAAACATACAATAATATTAACACTAAAATCCAAACTAGTACAAACCATTTAAGTAATCACACCTGCTACAAGTATGGTCCTAACTCTTCAAGGTACCAAAACCCCCAATTTGTTTTTTATGAAATTTAGCTTCTGGAATGTGAGAGGGCTTAGTAGGAAAAATGTCTGGACTCGTATCGAATCTACTGCTAAATCTGAACACATCAAAGTTTTAATGCTAGCAGAAACTAAATTAACAAACCCACCTCCGGAGAAATGCTGGAGAAAACCCGGGTTCGACAAAATGTTCTTTTGTCCTTCAAATGGTTTGTCCGGAAGCCTTTGCCTCCTTTTGAAAGAATCACAATTCCAAAATGAAACCCTCACCATTAGAAACTCCACTGGCCGTATTATTCAGGCAGACTATACCAACACCAAACTCAACATTATAATAGAAATCTTATTTCTCTACGCGACTCCTTATGCAAACGAAAAAAATACTTTCTGGTTTTCCCTATCTGACTACATATGCAAATCTAAGGACTTTCTCATTGTTTTGGGAGATCTAAATGAAATTTTAGAACCAAATGACAAGCAAGGTGGTCGAACGCCATCTATAAATAGATTTACTAGACTTAAAGATACAATTAGTACTCACAATCTAGTTGATTCTCCGACCTGTGGGAATAACTTCACTTGCAGAAAACGTGAACATGGTAGCGATAACATTTATGAAAAATTGGACCGTGCGATAATAAGCCACTCTATCCTAAAAGAATTCCCTAATCTTTGTACTAAAAATATCGCTTTTCTGAAATCTGATCATGCGCAAATCACCCTGGACCTCATGGATAACCAAAAACCAAAATTACAACCTTTTAAATTTGAAATGGCTTGGACAACAAGACCGGACTATGAAATCATTGTGCGCTCCGCTTGGAGACTAGATTCTCCGGGTTCGCAAATGTTTAAATTAACAAAAAAATTGCAAGAAGTCAAAAGAAAGAGTAAGTTGTGGAGTAAGGTAACTTTCGGGAACGTTTTCCGCCAAATAAAACAAGTTGAATCACAACTCTTAGAGCTACAAAACACGCTTTGTAATGCTTATAACTATGATCTAGACAATAAAATAAAAAGGCTCACATCAAAGCATGCTTCATTATTAACCTATCAACAGAAATATTGGGGCAACGAGCCAAACGAATACATGTCAAATCGAGTGACGCTAACACAAAGTATTTTCACAAAATTGCTACTGGAAGACGAAACAGAAATATAATAAAACAGATTCAAACCACGGCTGGTATAACAATCAATAGTGAAGAAGAAATAAGGAAATTAATCAAACAAGACTTCATCCAAAGATATTCACTTCAACCAAGGCAACGGGTACCGAGCAATTTACTAAATTATGTGGGAAACGAAATTTCGAATGAAGATAATAACTGGCTCACTCGACAAGTCACAAACTCCGAAATTAAAAATGCGGTCTTCAGCCTAGCCAACGACAAAGCACCAAGACCAGATGGGTTTCCTGCGGGATTTTTTAAGAAATATTGGAATCTGTAATCAAGGCAGTCAAGAGTTTTTTCCTTAGTGGACGGATCCTAAAACAAACAAACCACATGTTTATCGCTCTAATACCAAAAATAGATAATCCTACCACAACTTACCACGACAGACCTATAAGCCTCTGTTCAACAACTTACAAGGTTATATCCAAAGTATTAGCATCAAGACTTAAAAAAATTATCCCTAAAATTACCAACCCACTACAGAGTGCATTCTCAGCTGGCAGATCAATACAGGATAACATTTTAATTGCGAGTGAAATTTTCCACTCCTTCTCTAAGAAAAAAGGAAACACAGGCTAGATGGCGGTTAAGCTAGACATGGAAAAAGCATTTGATATGGTGGACTGGGAATTTCTTCTTTCCACTATGATCAAATTTGGATTCTCTACCAAGTTCACAAATTGGATCAAGGAATGTATAACAACGGTCACTTACTCAGTACTAGTAAATAACGAACCCACTAATGTTTTTTCCCCAAAAGAGGGCTACGTCAGGGCGACCCACTCTCCCCATATCTATTCCTAATAATTTCTGAAATCCTAGCTAGAGGCCTTCATAAGGAATCTGCCAGGCCTCAGAGCCATTTAGGAATCAAATTAAAACGCGGAGGAACAAAATTTCCTTTTTTAGCCTTTGCGGATGATATTGTTATCTTTGCGTCGGCTACCAAAACAGGTTGTGACCAAATTAACCAAACATTAAGGGAATATACTGCGTTGTCAGGATAGCGCGTTGACCGACATAAATCACAATTTCAAACATCCAAGAACATTTCGACTACACAAAAAAACCTTATCCGTAATGAATTAGAAATAGCACACACCCCCAATTTGGGGTGCTATTTAGGATGTCCGATCATTGAAGGAAGAGTGACGAAAGATGATTTCAAGGACGTTATAATGAATAATAAATCTCAACTCCACAAATGGAAGGCGAACTGCCTTTCACAAGCTGGAAGATGTACTCTAATCAAGACAACGCTATCAGCAAAACCTTTACATATAATGCAATGCTTTATGCTACCCAAATCTGTTCACACAGAACTAGCCAAAATCAATAGGAATTTCCTCTGGAATAATGGCCCAAACCATAAACCACTCATCAGTTGGTTTGAAATATGTAAAACAAAGGAAAATGGAGGGCTCGGTCTCCGTTGCTCAGAGGATATGAACAAGGCATTACAGATGAAACTGCTCTGGAAAATACTCGCGGAACCTACTAGCCCGTGGGTCACCCTAATAAAAGAAAAATATCTAAAAAACGGCAATATCCTAAACTATCAAAAGCGTGGTGGGTCCTCGTGGCAATGGGCATAGCTAATAAAATTAATACCTTTATTTAAAAATGGTCTCCAATGGTCTATTGGAGATGGTTCAGCTATTAATTTTTGGAATGGCCTCTGGATGGGCTCATTGCCACTTAAAACACTAATCCCAATTACACAACAAATTGATGAATCAATAAACATAAAATACTTCATAAAAGAAAACCAAATATGGGATCGGAACAAATTATTTGAAAAATTACAACGAATGCTACCTAATGATTTAATAGAGAAAATCACCACAATACCATTACCCCAAAACATCCATGTTGACAGACTATATTGGAAATGGAGCAAGAACGGTTGGTTTACGACAAACTCTGCAATTGATATGATACATAAATACAAAAACCACACAAGCTCGGATATATGCTGGGTTTGGGAGATAAATGTTCCACCCAAAATAAAATCCTTTCTATGAAAAATCCTTAAAAATGCAGTACCAACTATTGTTAGATTAGCATCTCGACGGTTTGGTATTCCTACTGATTGTCCACACTATGACTCCTGCTATGAGGATTTAAATCATCTATTATAGGATTGCCCCATTACTAAGAGCACTATGATGGCAAATGATCCAGGTTCTTTTATGAAAGTGCATGGTTGCTTTGATAAAGGAGACCCATTAAATGACACAATATGGAATATCAAGAACACAATTGGAAAAACCAGATTTGAAGACCTAGCGTTTGTTTGCTGGGGTATTTGGTTCTCCAGAAACAAAACGCTTTTCGATAATTTAAACCCAGACATAAGAAAGATATTAGCTCTAAAAAAGGATCAAAAATTTATCTGGATAACTTCACAACAAAAGGAAAATACAAAAGAGAAAATATTAGCCACACAAAACGGCTCACAACCCAGGTTGACTTCAAGAAGGAAAAGAATTAAATGCGAACCCCCTCCACAGGACACTTACAAACTTAATTTCGATGGCTCTCTTTCCCTGAATGACAGGGGCACTTTTGGGTTTATCATTCGTGATTCCCAGGGTGCTCCTATTTCTTGCGGTTGGGGATCATCACCTATCGATTCTGTATGTGGATGTGAAAGCCATGGACTTTGGAGTGGTATATTAGCTGCAAAGAACTTGAACATTACGAATTTGATCGTTGAAGGGGATAACTTAACGGTTATTAAAAGTTTAAAAGGTTTGGGGAAGCCTACTGGAGACTCTGATATGATTGTCTCAGACAGTCTAGTCTCGCTGGGCTTCTTTGGTTCTGTTGAGATTCGTCATGTCTTCCGAGAAGCAAATCTAGTGGCTGATCATATAACCCACCAATAGAGGGCAAGCAAACATATCCTCTTATTCCCAATATGGTTCCAAATATTGTTCAAAACCAAGTTGTGCTTTCTATTATCAAAATCCTTCATCAGTGGTGATATCAATTGTTTTACCATGAAACATTCCACCAACAAATCCTTAGTATATGGGAATCACAAAAGACACTCCATGGGAACCACAACACGGGACTATTGTAACCTAGCCTTCGGTGATAAACCGTTTTTCGCAATCTTCCATAAAAAATGTCTAACTTTAGGCAGAACATCCATTTTCTAAATCCAATTACACTGAAAATTACGATCACGAGAACCATTAATTAGTTACAGTAGATGTAGTCGACTTAGTAGTAAACCACCCATTAAAATGACCAAAATAATCAACCCGCGGGCCCGTCACCCGACGACTCCCCAACCTCACATAAGAGGTCCTATTTGGAGATTTAGATGAGAATTTCTCTGAAATTTCCTTTTTTTTTAAACAACGCAAGTCCTCTCTGGGGTAAGGGGTGACAGTGTTCCCCCAATAAAAAATAAAATTTAAAATACCTATTCATCTCGTCGATAGCTTTGATATATTATAAGCTCATACCTGACACATGAGTAAAAAATTATAAATATATTAATACTAAATTGATATATTTCTATGGTAATTATCATTTGTTAAACTCCGTAACTTAATACTATAATTAAATAAAAAAACCTCATATTATTATGTTATATTAAAATATTTGAAAATCGTGAAATAAACTAGGAAAAACTTATGTATTTATTCTTTTTTTATTAGGTAATAATTCGATGACGAGAAAAACCTGGCACCTCGAGAGGCCGACGGAGTCAACAGACGGCGAGCCGTCAAACATACATAGAAAATAAAAATCCGTGCAATACAAAAAGTGGCAATGAAAGAGCCCTAGTCGAACAAATGAGCCCAACCCAATAAAGCCGAGGACAACATAGACTAAATTCGGAGCCAAGCGCCACCAAACGATGAGACCGCTGGCCAACGGTACATCAAGAGTCCTTGTGGGCGATGAAGACGAACCCCCAACAAAATTTCCGGAACACGGAATTGCCTCGATGCACACCACCTCAACCCCAACCTAACCCGACATTAGGCGTCAGAGCCCCAACTCATACTAGGACCGCCAAGAACAACTGGAAGCGTGATCGAGAACCACCCTCATAAAAAACGCATCAAAGAGCCCCTTCGGAACCTTATCAACACCCTTACGGGATTTTTTTCGGATCCTTTCGGGTAGTTTTGTAAATGAATATGTATATTCAAATAAAAAAAATATTTAACCACTTTTTATCTTTTTTTTTTCTATTGGGATGCTTTGGGCCCAAGACGAATCCTAGGGCCCGAAGCACAATTTTTCGGGCCTAGATCTGCCAAAGCTTACTCGTAGCCGGTAACAATATCCAAATTTGCCTGATATCAAAATTATTATTATTATTATTAGAAAAAGGTATGGAGATAGAGGGTCTCCCTGTCGAAGACCTCTTTCTGGCGTGAAAATATACGTCGGTTTGTTGTTTACCAATATCGAGTAGCTAACCGTGGTTATGCATTCTTTAATCCAGCCAGATAATTTATGAGAGAATCCGAACCGAGTCATTACTGTCATGAGGAAGTCCCAGTCAACTAGGTCAAATACTTTTTCCATGTCTAGTTTAACCGACATCCAACCCGTATTTTCCTTCTTTTTAGAGAATGAGTGGGAAATTTCATTAACAATTAAGATGAATTGTCTTGGATAGATCGTCTAGCTGTAAAAGCACTTTGTAAGAGATTGATGATTTTGGGTAATGTATTTATTCTAGTTATATATATTCATAATATTGATGATTTTTTCGACAAAGATTAAAATTTAATATTCCCCTCTTTAAATTAATCGTTTCAGGATCCGCAACTGTCTTTAAGGATTCGACTAAAAGAGTGATACTGGGAGGGAGCTACCTACAACTCGAAATGGCTGATTAGTGTGGCGTTGAATTTTTGAAGGGGCGAACTCGATGAAGAGAAGTGAGCTTTAAGGAGGCGGCGATTGGGTAAAGGATTTGTTATTTACACCCTTAAATTTTACTATTTACACCCAAAATTCAATTTTTTGTTTTTTTTTAAATAAATCCTACACTTCTTGAGTCATAAGTGTGTGACTCAAGAGGTGCATCTATTTTTTCTATATACATACCCTGCCTCTCTTGAGTCACACGTCTATGACTCACGAGGCGGTTTATTTTTTTTTTTAAAAAACCTTAGATTTTTTGGTGCAAGTAGTAAGTTTTTGGGGTGTTAATAATAACACCCTTGTGTAAACACCAATAGACGATGGGTGGAATTGTTTTTTTTTTTTCGTGCATGTAGCGTGCACTTTGCAAAGGATGGGGTTTCCACTATTACATGTTTAATTTTAAGGTTTTTAAAATTGGTTACTCTATATCTATATTGTAAGATAGATTCCGTCTTAAAAGGGATGCAACACGAGGACTTCCCAGCAGGTCACCAACCCACTCTATCTTCAACCTATCTCCCACCCAAATTCCTAATCCAAATCTGCTTTGATAGCAGCACAAAATTAAAGAGGTTTTCATATTCCTCCTTCGATTAAGTCTCCTCTATTCAAATGCTTCTTCTTCGGTCTTCGATGGGATCGTTTCGGTTTGAGGGAGTTGTGTAAAATCTCAGCCAAAATTTCCTCCTGATAACCCTAATTTCTACCCATTCTTGTCTTCCTCCCCAAATCAAACCGAAAATTTCCCAAATTCATCCCTTCCCAACCCAGTTATTGGATCCTTCTCTTGTTAATCGCCTCCTTCATGTACTTGCGGGCCATTTCTTGCTATTTCCGATCGCCTCCTCCCTATGTTGCCGGGTTTCGTTTTTTGGTTAGGGGTGGTTGTCCTCCCGTCCACGGTTTTAGTGTAGTCGAGTGGTCCTCGGTATTCCTTCAGCCGGGCTGGTTTGGTGGTCCTGAGTCGGATTCTCTTCCGCTCGGGTGCACCTCACCCGTCGAACCCAAATCTCCCCCAAATTTGTCCAAATCTGTTGAACCTAGTTTTACCCCAATTTAATTATGTCCTGTTCTCCCTTTGTTTTGGGGCTTCTGTCGATCCCTGTAGTCCCGTCGGGTTCTAGGTCTCATTCTCCTTCTTGCTTTCGATCCGAGGTGGGTGTGTCGCGCCTGGTTCTTCCGGCGGTTCACCGGCGCTGTTCGTCGCCCCTTCTTTTGATCTGGCTGGTATTCTGTTGTTTGCCGAAGAGCTTGGCGTGCAAGGTTCAATTTGACGAAATCCCGAATGCTTTCGGGCTTGATAAAATACCCATAAGGGGCTTGATAAATCTCAAAAGGGTTTTTTGGTGCATTTGTACAAGGTTGATTCTCAGCTGCATTTCCAGTTGTTCTTGACGGTCCTCGTCTGAGTTGGGGCTCTGGCGTCCAGTGTCGGGTCTGGATGGGGTCGAAGCAGTATGCATCGAGGCGACTCCGTGTTCCAGAAATTTCCTCGGAGGTTCGTCTTCATCGCCCACAGAGACTCCTGATGTATCGCTGGCCAGCAGTGTCATCGCTTGGTGGTGCTTGGCTCCGGGTTTAGTCTACGTTGTCCTCAACTATTTTGGGTTAGGCTCGTTTGTTCGATTGAGGCCCTTTGTTTGCTGCTTTTTGTATTGCACCATGTTTTATTTTCGTTGTATGTTTGATGTTTGACGGTTCGTTGTCTGCTGACTTGATCGACCTCTCGAGAAGCCAGGTATGTCTGGTCCTCGAATTATTACCTAATAAAAAAAAGTAAGATAGATTCTGATTGAATATAAATCTTTTTACTCCGGTATATTTGCAATACAAAATCACAAGAAAATAACATAAACGGAAATTTCGCAAGGTACCCCTGAGGTATTGCAATTTTCGTGAGGTATACAACTCTTTTGCATTTTCGCGTTGTACCCCTGAAGGTTTTGAATCTTTTCGCATCGCGCCCTTCCCGATTAAATTTAACGGATTCCGTTAGTTTTGAATTTAAAAAAAATGAAGAAGGAACGGATAGAAAAAGAGAGAGAAAGAAAGAAGGAAGCGAAGAGACGTCCTCGCCCAAACCCACGCCCACGCCGGAAGAGATTAGGGCTCCCTCCGCTCTTCCTCCGTCTCCTCCCTCCACCGATCGGCGTCGGTGCAACCCTGCTCTCCTCCCTCCACTCTTCGAACGACGGCGCCGCGAAAGACAGTCCCTCAAAGAGGTAGTCATCAGGGAAGCGGGAGAGGGTTTCGGGCGCTGATTGTAATCTCAAACCATCTTTAGGCTCCTTGTGATACCCTCTCTCAAAACATCCCCATCCCCACTCCCAATCTCTTTCCCTCTCCCTCTCTTCTTGTTCACAACCACATGGCCTCTCGCCGGAGATCAGCTTTTGGGGGGACCGTGAAAAGCTTCAATTAGTAAGGCACATTCCAGTATTTCACTAAATTTCCCCCTTCTCTCTCTCAGAGAATTCATCGAACACCTAGTGTGCATCAATTTCCACCCAAGCACCCCAAAGATGGCGTCTTCCTCCGGTCGCTGGCTCGCCGTTTTAGATCCTAAATTGAGGTAATTTGAGGGATGAATTTAGATCGGAATTTGAAATTGAAACTGGATTGGAATTGGAGTTGTTTCTTAGGTTAGTTTGGGAGTGAAAAGGGAGATTGAGGTGCTGGTGATTGATGGGAGTAAGGGTGAGATTGGATTGAAATCGGAAGAGGCGTCGGAGCAGCTGCCCCCATCAGCACTGACGTCGGCCACCAGCATCTCCGACGACAAGCAGCTCCGCCTTCTTCTCTTCGCTAACCTGCTGGCTATTACCATCACCGCCGCATCATCGCCCTAATTCGGGTCGAAATCGCCGATTTGAAGTCCCCCAACATGGTCCCGTTCTCCACTATCCCCATCCTCTCAACTAGAGGTGTGGCGGCGGAGAAGGCGGACGCGGAGGCGGAGGAGGAGGCAAAATTGGAGGCTCATATTAGGTTGTTGAACGGTAAAAAGGGCGGCGGCGATGGTGGTCCATATCTTCGACCTTCATCCTCCTCCACTCTCTCTTCGATTCATTTCCGTTCTTTCTTTCTTTCTTTCATGTTGATATTCATTGCGTTGATTTAACCGGGATTCACTGTAGTTCTCATCACAGGATGTAGTTCTTTTTTTTTTAATTGAAAACTAATTAACGGAGTATCGTTCACATCTGTTAAATTTAACCGGGAAGGGCGCGACGCGAAAAGATTCAAAACCTCGGGGACACTACGTGAAATATGCAAAAGAGTTGTATACCTCACGAAAATTGCAATACCGTCTGGGTACCCCGCGAAATTTCCGTAAAATAAATACATAAAATAATGTGATGTGGAATCTACGACAACTCTACAATTGACCGTAAGTATATCTAACAACAGTCCGATGATCCAACAATAGTATCATGATTTAAGATAAACAATTTTTCCTAATTTACAAGAGCTCAGAAGGTTCTATCAACTTGCAGTATACAGCTTGTTTCTGCACTCTGGTTTTGACTGTCTTCAATTTCTCCTAATTCATATCAAATCCTCTCATTCAGTAGAATCTGCAGTACAGTCCAAACTAATCAACCCCCAAAATTCCCCTCATTTCCCTTTGCTTTCACATGGATAGTCTCAACAGCCACAAAGGCTATGCCAAGATCGATCACCTCGAAGCTCAACAACTACCGTTTTCTCATCTCAACGGCCGGCGCCGAGCAATTCTCATCGCCGCTTCCTCACTTCTCCTTCTTACTCTAATCATCGCCTCCCTCTTCAGCGGCCTAGTCCACGAATCCGGCGATTCGGAGGAGGATGAAGCGGTTGATCAGATCCGATACGCCTGCAACGTCACTCAATACAAGGACGCCTGCATCGCCTCTATCTCCGCCATTGATAGTCGCCCCAAGCCCGATCCGGTAGTCATCCTCTCTCTTTTGCTGAGATCTACGATGGACGAGCTTGGAAACCGTCTCACTCTCCCGACGAGGTTGATTTCGAAGGTCAAAGACGATAGCCGTACATTAAAGGCGCTGGAGGACTGCGGGAGCCTGCTAAACGACGCGTTTCAGAGTTTGAACCAGTCGGCGGAGAAGATATCAGCGGCGGCGGCGGAGGGGTTGACTGAGAAGGAGAGGGGAGATCTGAGGACGTGGATTAGTGCTGCGATGACGGATCAGGAGACGTGCGTGGATGGATTGGAGGAGATAGGATCGTCGGTGGTGGAGGAGGTGAAGAAGGCGGTCCAGGGGGCTACAGTGAGGATGAGCAACACCTTAGCAATTCTAGCCAATATGGATACGTTGAAGACGGAAATGGGGAAATTGTGTCATCAACCAAAACATTGATTTTTCTTTTTCTTTTTTAACGGAGTCACTTAAAGTGATATCGATATACAGTGTTTGGTATCCCAAATATATCACTTGATATTAAGCGATATCTGTGTTTGGTATCAAGATATCAATAGCCCAAATTTGGCTTATTTTGATATACTGATTTTTGGGAGGTATCACTTGATATCTTGATAGCGATACCGATATCTTGATATCGATACCAATATCGATATCGATATCTTGATATCTAGATATCAATACCAAACGGAGCCTTAATATATCCAGATGTAACATATAAAATTTGCAAAATATTTTATACAAATATATCGAATATATTTATAAATTTATGTTTAGTATTTTTAAATCTTTAGCCCTATGGTTTGTATATCTAGCAATTAACCTTTACTACTAATTAACGATACCCTAAAAAATAGTCGTATTAGAAAACACGACTTATGACGTTAGAAATAGATCACCCCTCAATTAAAAAGGGATAACAAGCATAACCAAGCCTTTCTCCATATAACCCCAAGACATCGTGATTCAACAATCACTCATGTACTCATACATCGCGATTGTTATACTAACCACATCATCGAACAACTCGCTGGGTAGAATTAGCCTCGCTGGCATCCTCTCCAAAGCCCAAATCTAGTACAAGGGGCATGTGCTACACGTGTCCTCGGGCGACCCACGAGGTTGCCAACCAGCTGCCTGCTTGATCGATTTATAAATACCCCCCATAATCCCACAACATAGGGATCCGATTTTTGGTAAAAGAGAAAGAGAGCTCTGCAACCTTCCCTGAGTTAAAGTCCTCGGAATTGAGATCTTGAAATGCATAGCCGGAGAAGAACGCTTCTGGTTTAAGCAACATCATTTATCAAACATCCTCTAAAGACTACGCTTAAATAGTAAAAGCAAATACGCGACTAAAGTTCATCGCGAAGAGTCACAAGTATATTTCTTGGTTGTTATACAAGTAATCAAGAATATTCGTCGTCACCTTAAGGTAATAAGCATAGGTGAAATTCCATAAATGCTTTATAGGCTCTTTTTGTGAGAACCTTTCACGATGAGAGGTTCCTCGTAGAAATACGTTTTATTTTTTATTTTTATAAATACCCCCCATAATCCCACAACATAAGGATCCGATTTTTGGTAAAAGAGAAAGAGAGCTCTGCAACCTTCCCTGAGTTAAAGTCCTTGGAATTGAGATCTTGAAATGCATAGCCGCAGAAGAACGCTTCTGGTTTAAGCAACATCATTTATCAAACATCCTCTAAAGACTACGCTTAAATAGTAAAAGCAAATACGCGACTAAATTTCATCGTGAAGAGTCCCTCACAAGTATATTTCTTGGTTGTTATACAAGTAATCAAGAATATTCGTCGTCACCTTAAGGTAATAAGAATAGGTGAAATTCCATAAATGCTTCATAGGTGCCGTTTGTGAGAACCTTTCACGATGAGAGGTTCCTCGTAGAAATAAGGTTTTTTTCATTTTTCTTATAGTTTTTCAAATCTTTAAATTCATAATTTTGAGTTCCTTGCGAGAATACTAGTTTTACTCCTTGCACTAACCATTTAATGGAACCATGAACTTCACACTATTCGGTGAAGAATTCGGAAACCAACCATACGATGAAGGCTGGACCAACAGATTGAACCTCAACAATCCTCCCAACGAGGAGGCTCACTCTCGGCATGGCGAGGACATTCCCACTCAGCCTTTCAGGAATGCAGCTCCACCGCCTCTGCTTGGTCAGTACGAGGCGTGGGTGGGGGGGGGGGGGGTATCCCTAGTACCAATACTTCGCGGGCAGCTTCCCTCAGAATCCATTCTACGGACAACCCGCGAATATGGTGCCCCCTCAATACGACCCCTATGGTTATTACCAACAATAGGGCCCGCTTGCACCACTTTCAATCACTTCCCCAACCCAGCCAGCGACCCGCCAAACCTTAAGCAAGGTCACGACGATGACAATACCAACAAAAGGGCACGCGACAACAGCGCCATGGATATCAATTCGAGATCTAACTCTCAAGAAGAACCTGACCTGGTTTACAAGGATGAACCCACGTTCCCCTCCACTTTCTACAAAGCGATACGCGAAGCTCCAGTCCCAAAAAATGGAGGGACGTGTCTATCTCGTTAAGTACACAGGGAATTCTGATTCCAATTATCATATGAACCAGTTCACAACATCAATGGGAATGAACGAGAACAACGACGCTATGTTCTGTCGATCGTTTCCATCCACCCTAAGTGAGGTGGCCTGGACGTGGTTCACCAATTTGGACCGATCGTCCATTAGCAGTTTCGCCTAACTATCGAGCATCAAACAGGAGTCATCTGAGTCCCTGGGGTGCTTCATTAGTAGGTTCAGCACCATGGTTGTCCAAATCCCGAAATTCAACCAGGAGTCCGTGAGCACCATCCTGATGGGCAACCTTGCCGAAGGCAACTTTAAATTATATCTGTTAAAAAATAATCCTCAAAACTACGACGAACTACGCCACCTCGTAACTCTGCAAGTCTACGCCAAGGAGGCCGCTAGTTCAAGTCCGCGCTCCAACGAAATAAATGCCTAGTACTACTAGAAATTTGTTATTTAACATCGGGTAATAACCGATGTCTTTAAAAAAAATCGATGTCTATGTTCGGGATGTAAAAAGTCAAAAGTTTTTCACATCGGCCAAAACCCGATGTCTTTGTATGTTATAACATCATTTATGTTTTTAAATATGAGGTCTTTTTAATCCTATAACATCGATTATAAAATATAACCGATGTTATAATATACAAAGACATCGGCTATTACCCGATGTTAAAACGTTTTGACTTTTTACATCCCCCACATAGACATCAAATTTTTTTTTGAAAGACATCGGCTATTACCAGATGTGAAATAACATATTTGCAGTTATTATTATTATTATTATTATAATAGCCTATGCGGGATTTGAACCCGCATCTTTGTGTTTAAACACAACGCTCTACCATTTGAGCTAATAGGCTTTAAAAGCAAACAACTGATATCATATAATGATATAGAAAGAAAGAATGAAACATGGTGAAAAGGAAAAGACCGAAACATGAGTGAGCATAACATACACACATCAGCAACGGATCATGATCATCATCACACTTGAGGACTTTGTAATGCAACAAGGGCGAGTAGCAGGGTCATAGGGCGCCTTCAGGCTTCAGCTTGTAGTTAGTTAATAATGGGTCTGGAAAGATAAAGAATGCAAGCATGTCTTTTAAAAAAGAGAAAGCAAGAAGTTAAAACTAAATACATACCAATAGTAAGAAGATGAAATAAAACCAGGAAAAGGGTCCATTTTATAATGCATCGAGCTGAAAACGCATAGAATGAAGGAGACAACACAAAGGATACAAAAGCAGCACTATTGTATCAGTATATTCAAGAAGAGAGGCAACCCGCAATAATGAAACCCTGGGCAATCTAAAAAAATAGCATGAGAAAAGAAATTCCATCATGGGTCAACTACCATGAAAGACAGAATAAAAGGTATCCTTAATAAGCACTAATAATATATGAAAATAAATGAGTAAAGGCTATGTATGACAACACAAAATGAATGCCAAAAATCCCATCCTAGAAACCAGCAGGTTGCACCATTCGAAGGGTGAATCGATAGCAAACGCAGCAAGCAGCTCAAGCTCTATGGCAGCAGTATCCGGGAGACAACAGCCAGCACAGAAAGGACAACAACAACTCAGTTTTTAATTTTGACAGCAACCAAAACAGACAGCAATAGCAGCGCCACCAACAAAAAAAAAATACCACCAGCAGGACACTTAAACTGATCCGAGAGCAAACACAACTAGCAGCACACGGAAGGCAGCAAATCTATCAGGTTTGGATTTTACAACAGCCAAGAGATCAGAAACACTGCTAGCAACGAGAAATTATAAGATAGAATTTCTATTCTCCAGGGCATACAAAAGTAATCACCAACAAGAAATTATAAGATAGAATTTCAAGATACCTTGCAAAACCAAGACCATGAACCAATGCCGCTTCCGCATGACCCGCACCCACATCTTCTATTGTAGACCCACGCTTCACAAGTTCAGAGAACTCATATCTACTAGAAGCAAAGAGCAAAAAGAGCATGTGAACTTAAAGAAGCAAAGAAACAAGTATCCAAATTCAATTTGAAACAATAGGGAAAAATTGGAGATCAGTTGCCCTAATCAAAGGGATGCTATCCAAAATCTAAAAGTACATAAATCATTAAAACTTTAGATGCTAACAACTTCAGTTAAATATTTCAGTCTATTGGTGAGCATATGATAAAGTCATAGACTATAATGCAATCCCTGTAGCATCTCACTCACAAATTGAGAGATACGTGACCTAAATACGGAAGACGAAAACCAATAAAAAAAACTTAGACGGGAAAAATAAAAAACAGTTCATAAGACACTAAGAAAACAAGTTGAAGATAAGGATGAAATATTTACAGAGAAAAGGTAGCAAAGCAAAAAATATAATTGAGAGATATGTGGCCTCAATAAACAAAAGATAATAACCAATTAAAGAAGATACAAATGAATAAAAGAAGAACAACCCATTTAAGTGATTTCTACATCTACGATGTTAGATGTTTCTTTCTAAATTATCCCAGCATAGCCAAAAATTAAAATAAAGGAGAGAATAATATTTTGATTTATGCAAAGGACTGAAAGAGACTTTATGTGCACTTCATTTTTATCACCTAGATTAACATGGATGTTAAAATGCTAGAAACCTAGCTACTCATTTCTCAAAAACCACAAAGACGATGGATCCACTAAGAAAAGGATAAACCACTTTATATAGAACATTTTGGACTTGAATCAGAATGAATCAGATTATATAACAACAACAACAAGAATAATGAAGTCATAAGAAACTATCTAAGACCTTACATAAAAGATGATAGGTGTATGGTGTTTATAGAGGTTAATACTGACCTCATGAAGCTCTTAGCTCCTTGAATAGATTAACAAGTTGGCAACTTAAATGTTCTTGAGAACAATGGGGAAACCTCTGACTTATTGTTAAAATACTGCCCTGGGGCCAAGAGGATATCCGAAGGGCACCATTTGCAAAACTGAGATATGAAAAAATGGACTAACATGCCTCTTTGTTTCAGTAAACAACTAATAAGTATCACAGCAAAGGAGGACCAGACACTCAACCATGCAACAATCCTCGTTGGCCACACCTCGTCGCTCTGCAGCAAGCCCCTTGGAACGAAGTGTAATACAACCAAGAGGCGGGTCCAAACCCGCTTAGTGCCCCGACAAACGCGATGATGGCGCACCCTCAAATGATGCACCCCTTGTCTATGGAATTCTACCGGCCCCTCCTCCCCAAAATGATGTGTCCGTGCAAATGCGTGCACCCTTTCTGGCCCATAATCCGCCCGTCGCACCGCCTCGGCAATACAACCCTCCTTACGCACCAAGAGGAAGAGGAAAATGTGGATACCCGCGAGGCCGCGGTGGAAGAAATGGAAATAGAGGAGGCGGGTACCGGCCTCCACCCAAAGATATGCTAAACGCCCCCAAAGCAAGATCCTCGTCAAATAGGGCCTCGCACTCCAACAAGGACAACCATAATCCACCCCGGCTCCGACGGATGTATCAACCCCGTCGCGGGTGGACCTTCCTCCTCTGGGACAAGCAACCAAGAGAGAGAAGAACTACGAACGATAGGCCAGACAACCTCCATCCGAGTCCAGCGTCAGGCAGGCCTCTACAAAGCATGAGGTATTGAATTTCTATTTTTATGATGCTCGCGACCTCAGGACGCCGCATTCGGATCCCGTGGTCATTCATGTGCAGTAGGGAACCAAGAAGGTCAAACGCGTACTGATAGACATCGGCTCCTCAGTGGACGTTTTGTATTGGAACGCATTTGAGCAATTAGGCATCGCGGAGAGCGCCTTGCACTGCTATTCGGGGAAACTCATCTCTTTTTCAGGAGACGAGGTCTAAGTAGCTGGGACCATCGAGTTGGCCCTAACCCTGGGAACCGCTCGCAACTCACGAACTCACATGTGTAGATGGAAAAGTAGAAGAAGTTCACGGAGTCAGTCTTTTGAAGTTCCAAGTAGCTTGTTCCATCTACCACTTTATCATCAAGTTCCCATGTGCAGATGAAAAAGTGGAAGAAGTTCGTGGAGAACAATCAAAAAACAGGGTTTGCTATCTAGCCTCAATAAAAAAAAGGTTCACGGGCGGGACTTTGCGATCGATGACCTGGGCCAGAGGTCTCTGAGATTAGAAATGGCCAAAGATGAAGGCAAGGAATCCACATCGGAAAATATCGAAGCAAAATTAGAAGTACGACCTGAAAAGGTGGTAGATAAAATCGTCGAGGAAAAAGTGGTGTTTTTCCCATTCACAAATAACACAGAGGCCCTCTATTAATAATAGAATCTTGTTATTTAACATCGACTCATTAACAACAGTCAGAAAAACCTGCCATGTTAAACAGTTTTTTAACATCGGTTTCTAAATTTGCGATGAAATTAAAAGCATAGAAATCGTCCCATTTATTTGACCGAGGTTTACAACCGAATAAAGCCAACTCCGCTATCGCTTCACAAACTCCATTCGGCTCCAAGACTCTCTCTCTACTCCAACTCAACTTTCTTCTCAATCTCGACTCGGACAGCTTCTGGAATCTCCTCGACGTCGACCAAGTCTCCTCGACGTCGAGTAAGGTCTTCACTCTTGGATTGTATTCGAGCTCGGCAACTCCTGGACTCGTCGACTTCTCCTCGACATCGACCATGTCTGGTCGACGTCAACCAAACTTCGCTCATCGAGTGGCTCTGCTCGACTCCGTGTAGATTTCTGGCCTTATGTACTCGATCTCGACCAAGTATGGTCGACGTCGAGTAGAACAGGTTCGCTCTCAGCATTATGCTCTGTTCTTGAAATGCACTTTCCCGAGTCCTTGTTTGTCGGATTGACGCATATGAGCATGCGTTGGAAAGATCTTTTCGAGGGATACAACTTTCATGAAGACATCAAAGCTTGATTCAGAACGATGAATGGCGAAAAGTGGGATTTTCTCCAGCTGCATCATTCTTAATTTCTTCATGACTTTCCTTTAAGCTCCAAAGTGCGTCCGATTTCTGCGAAATTAAACGGAATCTAGTGTAGACTCCATAATTTGATAAATAAGTGTAAACTACATAGAATCTGTACTTTTCTAACCCAAATGTATGAAATGCATGCAGAAATCGATATAAAAGTAAGTGTAAAATATGGTAATTTAAGCTCACAACAACCCCCGTCTGGGTCAATCATTGTAATCAGCTTTCTTGGATCACGCCAGCATTACGTGTCGGTAAGAATGAATTCGACTTCTCTCCATCACTTGTTCCAATTACAGTTTACTCCATTTTTTTCGCTAACCAGCTATAATACTGTGCAGCTGACAATGATGAATGAATTTCCCATTCCTTCCATAACGGAGTATTGGATACAGAATCATGATCCCAGCGTTGACGGAATGGATGCGCAGTATGCTGTTAGCATTGAAGAGTTCCAACTAAATCGTGAATGTAGTGGTCACTCGAGGGTTTAAAATAATTAGCAGTTATGTTATGTACCAAACATTATGATGAAGCTCATTGTAAAAGTATTTGCATGACATTTACAGTTCCAGTTTGACATTTAGTGTGAATCACTTGCCCTTGCTTATATTACTAGTTGCTCTTAGCTTTATTTTTGCGAGTTATAAGTTGCGGGGCATACTATGTTTGATGCAGAATATGTACAGAATGAGCCGATAAAAACACAGAAATCACATCTTATGTACTTCTGTATATAATTATTAAATAATATAGCCGATAAGAGTACATTGAACGGCGACATATCTAAGTATTTAACTATACTAAATCAGTGTGATTTCTCTGACGTTGTAATGAGAACAAATGTATGTTTGTATTCCCTTATAATATTTTTTTAAAATAAATTAAAATCAAACTCAATTTTGTTTGTTTATTATGTATTAATGTTATTTATTTTATATAACTAAATTATTCTCTTTTATTTATTATTTACGTGTTTATTTTTTCTATAAATAAATATAAAAATAAATTTATTTATTATTTATTTATTTATAAACTTATTTATTTAGAAATAAATGATTTTATTTTATTTCTTATTTATGTTTATTTCATTTATTTTATAAAGTCAATGTATTGTATTTATTATTTATTGTTTAATTTTTTGATTTGTTTTTTTATAAATTAATTAATATATTTCATTTAATTTTTTTTAGGATTGTGTAATGTATGTTTGTATTCCATTATAATTTTTTTTATAAATAAATTAAAATCAAACCCAATTATTTTTAGTTTATTTGTTTATTTTATATAACTAAATTATTTTATTTTATTTATTATTTACGTTTTTTTTTTGTTAAATTTTCACTTCACACGTGTGGCAACACACGGATTTCGTCCGTCCGCAGGCAAGCCACCCTATGCGCATCCTGGATGTGTTTGCGGGTGTGGCACATCCAAGATACGTTTCCGGGTGCCCCCATTGACCCGTTCTTCTATCTTTATTCTCCATTTGCAAATTAAACCGACCCCTCGATCCACCTCCTCCTCTCGCCACCTCCCTTCGCATATCGACTGCCTTCTCACCGGGGACTCGCTCAACCTCCTCCTCCTGCAACCTCCCTTCGCAAATCCGCCCAAATCTGTTCTTTCTTCTCAGATCTAAACCCACACACGCCAGATTTAGGGTTTACCTTTCTTTTTAGCACTTCGCTAAAGATTCGTTGTTGCGACTTCACTCCATCACATTCACGCGTCGTCGTCCTCCCCTTCTAGATTGCCTCCCTTCGTCGTGAAATGCAAAGTACTGTTCCGGCTTCTTCCCTTACCACCCTCTGATTCCGATTCCAAATATGCGCTCTAAAATTCTTCTCAAGGATGGGTTTGCACTCTCATTTTCATATCTAAGGTTTGCTCTTCCTTCTCCCCACCCTTGTACTCCTCTCTTTCTCTCCGTCAAAATTTCCCCACACTGATTTGTCTACCTTGGAGCTCGATTTGTTCCCGTTGATTGCGTTTTTCCGCTTTGCCCTATTTTTTTGGTGTTCTATTTTTTTGGTGTTGTTGGGGTTTTATATTTCTTTTTGGATTGATTCTCTGCAGAAGATGGAGACGCCGAAGAAGGCGTATGCGGAGATAATTCTGAACACGTCCAAGGAAGCGGCTGCTAGAATAATGATGAAGGATTAAAGGGTTTCTGCTTCCAAAGGGATCTGATTCCTTTGAAAGAGGATGCGCTTCGTTTGCTCATTCAGTTGGAACAGGTGCTCGATTCCAAGGTACTAGTGTCACTTTGTTAGATTCTTGTTTTTGGATTTTGTTTCTGTTCACTTTAAAAGGATTGGTTTTGTTATTCTCGTTTTGCAATGATCATCTGTTTGCGATAATGTCGGTTACTTGTCTGATTGTTGATTTTTCTTGATTCCCCCATTTGTTTCTAGTAATATATTTGCTTCATTTTTTTTTCAATTGTATCTCGTTGATCCGTATTTCTTTATAACTGTTTAGGCTGCGAGTGAATTGCAAGTCTAGTCAATTGAGATTTTTCTTTCGGGAAGGGAATATGGAGACTAAGCCTCTCTTACCAACTTAACTTAAAGAATGGGTTTCAAATTCATGGAAACGGATCTGCAGCCGAGCATGGTAATACTGGCATTCAAACTCAGGCAGGAAATTCAACACAACCAGGACAATCATTTCCAAATCAACCTTTTCAATTTTCCTTGGCAGGAGCATCTGTACCTCTTCCTTCAATCATTGAGTTAATGGCCTCTTAATATTTTAAACTTGTGGTTTCTTCATATGACAGATTCATCAAGTTTCCTTTTTCTCCAAAGATTTTGTTTTATTGCTAATTTCTTTTGTATTTTACAGCCAGTTCCAAATTCTCTGAACACACTCTGCGAATTCATGAGTTAAATGGAGGGACTGTTGTCACAAATTGGTAATCTTAACAACTGCTCTCTAGCTGTTAATTAAGATCTGTTGCCTGATAATATTTTTCAATTTGTCAAAAAATCCACATGATCAATCATCATATAACATGTCCGATCGGCCACCCACAGAGTTGCCATCCAATGCAGCTGCACTGCCGACACCTGAAGCACTGAGTATTGTCCTGCGTCGTGGTGAGCAGCTTCTCAAGGGTAGAGCTAGTGCATCACTTTCTGTATGTTTCTTGTTAAAATACT
The DNA here is from genome assembly GCA_037127255.1 of Persicaria tinctoria. Lineage (NCBI taxonomy): Eukaryota > Viridiplantae > Streptophyta > Magnoliopsida > Caryophyllales > Polygonaceae > Persicaria > Persicaria tinctoria. Next base: position 19,232,755 of record JBANSL010000004.1, on the reverse strand, counting down.
TGCATTGGTGTTACTTTGACATCCACTATACTCATTTGCACCCGAGCCTTTGGTTGTTGGTTTTAATCTTTTTACCTGCAAAGGCAAACAAAGGATGTTGTAGATAAAACTGGGAGAACCTTTTCTCATATGAGATAGTAAATTATGAGCATTTTGTCCTTTAGGGTTCCTCAAACATCCAGAAATTTCAGTCATTTGAACTGGCATGTCCTATTTGGTACCCATCAAAAAGAAAATGTAAAAGAGTGCTTAATTTTATTAGTTATGTGTTCTTTCTTCTTGCTTTCTTAGTTTGCGATCTCATATAAGTTGAAACTCTCTGCGACCATGTAGCACATTGCTGGATGTTTGGAACGAGATTTAAGTTCAACTGATACTTCAATCAGGAGCGTGTGGATTAGCACCTTTGTTCAATGAGCTCATGGACCGTGTGAGCTTGGATGATCAGTTTCTTCAGGACTCCCTTTCAAGGTACTGTCCCTTTACCTTACTTTATTAATCACAGTAGCTTACAATATTTAATTGTTTACCTTGCTCTTAATTCACCACCATATTGAAGTTTTGGTGTTTGCTGGGTTGACTCGCATGTAATGAATGGTTGTTTATAACTAGATGTGTGCGAAATCTGTCATCTGTGGTCTTTTGACTGGTTTTGCGTTGAATGATTGAAGAGAATAAATGGATATGTATATTGATTTATCTGTTCACTAAGGGTTGCTCTTAATAAGGAGCTTAAGGACAACTTATGACTTTAGTGTGAGCGTGTATAGGATGTTCACCGTGAATGAATTGTTAATGCTGGTTTGGGTCTATAAACTATTACTGCTGACTTTTTTAGGATTACATGAACATAAGTACCCCAAAGTTCATATAGTTTTCAGTAAAGTGTGAATACTGATTTTTATACCAGGAGTCGGTTCACTGTTCTCCTAAGATTCGTTTATTTTTGTTGATGATATCATTGGTTATTTTATGATTGTTGATGAGAGATGTTCATTACCTCTCGTTTATGCACACACATCCTTCATCCTTGTTTATGTTTGTTGATGATACCATCTGTTTTCTTCCACATTATAATTTTTATCTCATGAGTTGGTTCACTATTTCTCCTAAGCAAATGCTAGTTGTTAAATAAAGACTTCGTTGAGCAGATTTTGAATAAAGATGTTCATCCTTTTTTCCCTCTCTCTACGCTACAGAACTAGGAAAGTAGACAACTTTACGTCAAGATTGTTAGATTTCCATTCGAAGATGGTGGAAATGAATAAGGAAGAGGTTGGTGTCATTGCCTTTCATATGGCTCCCCAAAGCTTCCAATTTATGTCTTTGTCCTCACGGAATTTGACTTGGCTTCCCCTTCATTGCACGTAAGACGCTCTGTTCAAGTGTGTTGAGTTAGATGACTTGGTCTTTCTTAAGTTTATGCGTTGAAGCATAATAAATGTCTTCCTTAATTCATGCCCTTTGGACTAAAAAACGCTGGTGCCACTTTCCAACGGATGATCGAAAAAGTGTTTCGGCCTCAACTTGGAAGGAACATCGCGGTATATGTCGATGGCATTGTGGTTAAGAATAAAAGAAAACCATCATGGTGACCTCCAAGAAACCATCAATGCTCTTCGACTAAATTGCGTCTGTTTGAAACCAGAGAAATGCGTGTTTGGGATCGATTCGGGGAAATTTTTGGGCTTCATGATTATCCACTGAGGCATTGACATTAACCCTTCAAAGGTACAAACAATATTCAACGTGGGCCACCCAAAAACACTAAAAGATATCCAAAAGCTCAACGGTTCCATCAAGTACTTAAGTAGGTTTTGCTCGTGACTAGCTGGTCACTCCATGCCTTTCTTTGAATAGTTGAAAAAAGAAAGAACCAGTGGAATGGAACTCCGTTTTAGACAAGGATTTCAAAGGAATGAAAGAATACCTTGCAACACTCCCTACCCTTCACTACCCTCGCGAGCATGAGATTATTCAGCTTTACCATGCAGTCAGTTGAACCACCATGAGCGTTGTGCTCACGAGGGAGTCCAAGTTCCCCATTTACTTCGCTAATAGAGTCCTACAGCCTGCCGAAAGTAGAGATACTCCCATCGAGAAAATAGCTCTGTTTGTTTTCTTCACGGCAAGATGATTAAGGCCTTACTTTCAAGCTCACACTATCGAAGTACTTTCTGATAGGCCCTTGCATCAGATTCTTCATTCACCATCACTCTCAGGTAGGATGGTAAAATGGATGGTGGAACTCTTGGAGTTCGATATCGATCCACATCAAACCTCGAAAGTCTCGTTTAGCCCAAGTGCTAGCCAATTTTGCGGTCGAGGCAACCTTCATGGAATCACATAATCGTGAAGGAGAAGACTGGGTCATAAATGTTGATGGTTCAATATCTAAATGTGGCTGTAAGACTGGGACATCGATCACAAGCCCGCGTGGCGAGATCATTGACATGTCTTTTTGTTTTAAGAGGAAATCGAGAATGCAAACAGTAAATGAATAAAGTAAAGAAAACCGATCGAATCCCAGCAAATATTGTTCAAGACTCCCTCCCGATGTAGCAAGAGAAAGTCAGGTTCGAATCCACGAGGTAGCTGTTCATCGGATCCTAGGCAGCGGTGGAATCTCACGGACAGAAGTCGACTTACAGTGCTCAATCTCGACTAGGGTTAGTCGACAGAAGATCAGGCAAGTGGAACAAAGCAGCAGCAGGCTCCGACTTTTGGTCGATATCGAGCAGAGGTTACTCAATATCGAGTAAACCTTGTCGACGTCGAGGAAGTCTTGGTCGAGTACCTGCACAGGAGAAGCTGCAGCGATCTGGGATCGGGGATCGGGGATCAGTAATCGATATCGACCAAAACTTGGTCGAGATCGAGTAGTAACAGAAAGTAAAAACAAGCAGTTTTCGAGTCGTAACTTGATGAATGAAAGAGAACTTCCAAGATTAGGGTTTGCGACAACGATTACCATGAAAGTGGAACATAAATCATGAAAGGTGGTGACTTTATCGATAAAGGAGAAGACTTTCACCCAATCCGACAAGTTGGAATATAATTCTCGCGATAAATAACCCTAATTGCATCTATTCCTTTTCATAATTAGCATTTATAATCTTTCGAATAGAAATCCTAATTACTACCCAAGTTTCAGAACATGAGTTCTTCAATTTCTCAATCAAAGATGAAGCACATAAGGAATAGATTAAAATAACGACAAAATACCTCCTTTTGCAATCGCTAATCCACCAACATGGCTCTCGTTGGGCTCATCCCAACCCCAGAAGTAGGTGGACTACTCGCGCCTCATCGCAATCGCAAACATTGATGTGAAAGAAATAACTTGCAATAAACTATATTCAAAGTTTTTACAATCCCGACACTCAAACTTTCGCAGAATGCCAAAACCCTAAAACCTTTGAACTCCTAAAACTCTATGTGTAATTGTGTCTCCAAAATTGAATGAATAAAAAATCAGCCCCGTGATCTTTATTTATAGGGCTTAATCCTTGCTAATCAAGGAAAGCAATCTATATCTATATCTAATGATAAAACTTAAATAATGGATAAAACATTAACTCTAAAAGGGAATGTCTAAAATCTCTTTATCTTCTTCGCATAGATAGAAAATCTTTCCTTCTTCGATAAAATCTTGATAGTCTTGATAAAACTTGGATAGAACTTGATAGACTCGGACATCTCACACAACCCAACAGTCCAAGTCATGATCGGACAGGCCCAGCGGCGTCGCGGCCCAGAAAAGCGGTACTCGATATCGAGTAGTTTCCTCGATATCGAGGAGAGGTGTGTTTTCGACTTGGCTTCAGCGGCATGCTTGAGTAGCTGGTCCTCGACTTGGCTCGGGTGTGCGCTTCTGGAGTTGTCGATATCGAGTAAGTAACTCGATATCGAGTAGTGGTGTCATCGACTTTGCTGGCCCGTCTTTATCGAGCAGTTCCTTCTTGACATTGCTCGGACATGTGCTCTTGGTTTACTCGACATCGAGGAATTTCCTCGATATCGAGCAGGATGTTGCTCCGTATCAGCTTGTCTGGTCAGGTCGAGCAGCTCTCCTCGGCTCCTCGATCAAGCTTGTCCCTCGAGCAGGTTCTGGCTTGCATCATTTGTCGATATCGAGTAGTTTACTCGATATCGAGTAAAGCCATGAACTCGAGTAGCTTCAGTCTTAAGTTCCTCGATCAGCTCCTCCTCGACCCGTGCTCTGATGCATCATTTTTTGTCGATATCGAGTAACTCTCGTCGATATCGAGTAACTTTCAGCTTCCGTCTTTGCTTCTTGGTTTTGTCCCGAAATGGCTCCATATTTTGCAATATTAAACCAAAACTTATGTGGACCTCTATTTCTTGCAAATAAGCTTATACTACACAAATTCAACATATTCCCATCCCGAAATATGTATATAAAATATGGAGCTAAAATGTTCATAAAAATCTAACTATTTTAGTGACATCAAATCACCCCATACTTAGACTTGTTTGTCCTCAAGCAATAACCAAACAATAACCAATACCTATAACACATCCTTCAAGTCTTCGCCTTTTTCAAAATCAACATCTCAGGTAGTAGCAATGTAAGACAAGTGAATTTAACGTCATCACACATATATGAGCGATATGTGGGCATAGGCAATATAAATCCAACCTCACCAGGGTAAAATGTTTACTCTCAACTCTCAATGTGTTTGGCTATGTAGATCAACTCTCAACTCAATTCCATATACAATCTCATAAATATTGCAATTTAAATATAATTCCACTTCGTAACCAATTATGTAAATGCAACAAGAATTATCAGGAGGACTTCGCTCAATAGAAGTCTTCAAAGAAGATTCCATTCGGCGGGGTTGTAATGGGGCTTAGTAAGAAATAAAAGGGTATGGAATTATTTGGCCATGTGGTGCTTAATAAAATTCGGGAATCAAGACTCCTAAATCTTCAACACAACTCAACCAAACCATAACTCTCAATCATGTGCATCAACCAAACTCTCCACCTTATCTCAATGAAGTACGTAACCTTTCAAACTTAATTAACCTCTCCGAAGTATGAATCTTGCGAATAATGAAAGAAATAAGGTAAATTTGGCTCATGCACTTTATTCATAATCACAAACTTTTCATCTCTTTTCGATTTTTTTTTGAAACGAAAATAAAATAAGACTAGTGCATTTATAGGGTGAGTCAAAGATCCTTTTACATAGTATGCATAGCAAGATAAAAATATACAACCAACCCTTATCTCAATAAATTCAAAAATCCTCCTCACTTGAAATGAAACACAAGCTCATTCCCTTCCACAAATCATCATTCCAACCAACTCTAAGTCTCAATTCCCAAATGGGGGTCAGGCTCAATTTGGCTAAGGATAATTTTGTAGAGTTTATAATAAAAGTCTCAGGCTAAAGTTCTGGCTTCAAGTAGAGAAAATACAGGGTAGGTAAAGAGAGGATAAAATTGGCTTTAAAAGGTGCCTCCATCCTTTAATTCTCATCTACATAAACATATAAATGCATTGGTTTTGAATAATTATCACAACATTTAGAGATGCATAGGAAGAGTAAATACACTCAAGAAAGCAGAGAGATTTTTAATGTTCTCCCTATAAGGCCAAAATTCTCACTAGGATAAATTTTGTTGGATTTCAACCTTTAGCTTAGGATCATATGTGCTCAATTTCATCACAAGTTCACAATCCACATAAAAATAATTTCGAGGACTTAGGCTAAACCTTCCAAACATGCCATAGGATTTACAAGATTAAGTCGGTCATTATTTATCATCATAGGACATCTAAGTTAGGGTATAAAAACTAAGACAATGCAAAAATTAAACATGCATTTTTTTTATGCAACTAAAAACAAGATTAAAGTATGACAAAAGACTCAAATGCATAAAACTTAAACATGAATGCATAACATAATAATAAAAATGCAACACAAAATACATAAGAAGCAAGACTAAAATAAGATTTTTGTATCCCCACCCATACTTAAAATCAACAGTGTCCTCACTGCAAAAGAAATGTAACCAAAGGGAGGGAAACAAACATATATATATATATGATGAATTTAAATAAAGCCCTAAATTCAAGAAATTGCCAAATATATCAAGTAATATCTCAAATTTCATGAATTTCCTTTGATAATATGTATGAACTAAGTATGGCATCATTTAGATAAATAAAAATCAGCCCACCAAATATAGCAATTTCCATATATAACCCACCCTTAATAATAAATAGCAATTTTCCCAACAAATTTCAAACCCTAAACGATCAACACACAACTCAAATTCCAATCTCTTCCTATGCTTTAAAAAAAATACACTAATCTGAAAATTAAAGAGAAGAGAGAGAAATAATATCGGAAGAGTTGCAAAAGATGGGAGGAAATCTGTAAATTAGAGAAATTAAGGTGTGGGTTTTCGGTTTATCAAGAAATCACAACCGGTGGCCGTGGTTCTTGCGTCGGGAATCAGATCTGGGCATGGTGGTGTGGGAAATGGCTCGGCTGCGGATGGGGGCGTCGGATCCAAGGTTCAGCAGGCCGGATCCGGGAATAGGTGGCCGGTTTTGTGAGGGGAGGGTGGTCGGCGAAGCACAGGGCTGGGAGATAGCGAGAACAGGAGGGATGGGGCGGTGCTTCGGCGGTGAGTGCTGGTGGTTGGAGGGGCCAGATCTGTGCTAGGGAAGGCCGGAATCAATGGAGGGTGGCCGGAACTCGGGTGGGGAGGTGATCGGCGAAGTAGATCCAGCAGTGGACAACAGATGCAAAGGAGAAGGGACTTCAGCGGTGCGGCTGGGTGCTTGGACTCGGCTTGGTGGACTCGGATTTGGCTTGTGTGGGCAGCAGCGGTGAGAGCTCGAGAAGGTGGAGCAAGAAGAATACAGATGGTGGCGCGAGATTTTGGCGAGGAGTTTTAAAACTGTAAGTATTATATATTCATTTTTATGTCTATTTATTTAGAGAAAGAAAACTCCTACTTACCTTATTAGCTTACCCGATTTAGAAGAACTCGACTGATAGTAGACCACCTTAAATGCCTGAATTTCACCATAAGAAGAGATTATGTACGAATTTCAAGAAAATAAAACAAAATAAAATATAATTGAAGAAAAAGGAAAAAGAAAAGCGGGTTGCCTCCCGTAAGCGCTACGGTTTAAGTCGTTAGCTCGACCCACTTCCCTGTTTTAGGCTTTGACCAACGCCAGGGTGGCGCAAATCTCCTCTTTCGGGTCTTCTTTGTCATAATATTTCATGACCATGTGCCTATTTACCTTAAAGGTGGTTCCATCAGTGCCAATTAACTCCAGTGCTCCATGAGGGTATATGTGGTGAACCAAGAAAGGTCCACTCCATCTTGTCCTGAGCTTTCCTGGAAATAGACGCAGTCTAGAATTATATAAAAGCACTTTGTCACCTACCTCATATCTCTTTGGCACCAGTTTCTTATCGTGCCATCTCTTGGTGCGCTCCTTGTAGATTTCAGCATTCTCATAGGCTTTCAACCGTATCTCCTCTAACTCCTGCAAATCAATGAAGCGTTTCTTCCCTGCCTCGTCGAGATCCATGTTGAGCTCCTTAAGGGCCCACATTTCCTTATGCTCCAGTTCGACAGGTAAATGGCAAGACTTGCCATAAACCAAGTTGTAAGGAGTTGTTCTCAGCGGTGTTTTGTAAGCTGTCCTATAAGCCCATAGCGCATTATCAAGTTTAGATGACCAATCCTTCCTAGAGCGAGAAACTGTCTTTTTCAAGACGGCTTTGATTTGACGATTAGAGACCTCCACTTGACCACTAGTTTGGGGATGATAAGGTGTTTCCACCATGTGCGTCACCCCATACTTAGTCAAAAGAGCCTCAAACACTTTCTCGATGAAATATGAGCCACCATCTGAAATAAGAACTCTAGGAACACCAAAGCGAGGAAATATGTTAGTTTTAACAAACTTTGAAACTACCTTCGCGTCGTTGGTCCTAGTTGCAATATCCTCAACCCATTTAGAGACACGGTCGACCGCCACAAGGATGTATTTGTAAGGTCCTGAAGGAGGGAATGGTCCCATAAAGTCAATTCCCCACACATCAAATAGCTCAACCTCCAATATCCCTGTGAGTGGTGTCTCATTCTTCCAAGTAATGTTGCCCGATCTTTGGCACTCATCACATGAAGTGACATAAGCCTGCACATCCCTGAAAAGATTAGGCCAGTAAAAACCACATTGAAGTACCTTAGATGCAGTTTTGAAGCCTTTTGCATGTCCGCCTGTAGGGAGAGTATGACAATGGAGAATGACACTTTCCAGCTCCTCCTCCGGAATACAACGTCTGATGATATGGTCCTTCCCTTGTTTGAACAAGTAAGGATCATCCCAATGGTATTGCTTGACATCATGGAGGAATTTCTTCTTTGCCTGTGAGGATAGTCCTGACGGAATCTCATTTCATGCTAGATAGTTAGTGAAGTCCGCATACCAGGGTACCTTTGATCCTTTTATAGCATATATATCATGAATATGACTAGTAGGAGGTGTAAAGAAGAAATCCTCACCAGAATCTATACGAAAAACCTCACCTGATAACTCACCTAGGGCTAGTCGATATCGAGTAAGGTTACTCGATATCGAGCAAGCTGCAGTTTCGCCTGGTGGTGTGCACGGCCTCTGGTGGTCAGCTTTACTCGATATCGACGAGTTTTCCTCGATATCAAGTACAACTGTACTGTCTTCATGTGTTGTGCTCGGCTCCAGGTGGTCTGTCGAGTTGGCCTTTGTCGATATCGATGAAAGTTTGGTCGATGTCGAGTACCCCTGCAGCTCAAATCCATGCAAAGAAGAATGCTCACCTGATAACTCACCTGGTTTGCTCGATATCGAGAAGGTTTGCTCGATGTCGAGGAAGACCATGTCAGTCTGCATTAGGTGCTCGTTTGGGCGAGAGTCGTCGATTGGTGTGGCGGCCTGGGCTTCCTCTAGCATGTCTTTGGGGAGCCTGGATAGGTGATCGGCGACTGAATTCTCTATGCCCTTCTTGTCCTTTAGCTCAACATCAAACTCTTGAAGTAGGAGCACCCATCGTAACAACCTTGGTTTTGCATCCTTTTTTGTCATCAAATATCGAAGAGCAGCATGGTCAGTATGGACAATAACTTTATAACCAACAATATAAGAACGAAATTTTTCAAAAGCAAAAACCACAGCCAAAAATTCTTTCTCTGTTGTGGTGTACTTAGCATGAACCACATCCAGAGTCTTGCTTGCATAGTAGATGGCGTGTAGTTTTTTGTCCTTCCGCTGTCCTAGAACTGCTCCCACGGCATAATCGCTGGCATCACACATGATTTCAAATGGTAATGACCAATCCGGCGATTGAATGATTGGAGTGGAGATAAGAGCTTCTTTTAACCTGTTGAAGGCTTCAAGACATTCGCTAGAAAACACAAACTTAACATCTTTCATAAGAAGGTTAGTTAATAGTTTGGCAATTTTAGAAAAATCTTGAATAAACCTTCTATAAAAACCAGCATGACCAAGAAAACTCCTTATCTCTTTTATGGATGATGGTGGAGGAAATTTCTCCACTAGCTCTATTTTGGCCCTGTCCACCTCAATACCTTTGTTGGACACCTTGTGGCCTAGCACGATTCCTTCCTTTACCATAAAGTGGCATTTTTCCCAGTTAATAACCAAATTTGTCTCTTCAAAACGCTTGAGTACCCTGCGTAGGTTAGAGAGACAAACATCAAAAGTAGTACCATAAACTGAGAAATCATCCATGAATACCTCCACTATGTCCTCAATCATGTCGGAGAAGATGGCCATCATGCACCTTTGAAAAGTAGCAGGGGCATTGCAAAGGCCAAAGGGCATCCTCCTATATGCAAAAGTTCCATAGGGGCAAGTAAAGGTGGTCTTCTCTTGATCATCAGGATGAATGGGAACCTGCCAAAAGCCAGAATATCCATCCAGGTAACAAAAGTAATCATGTTCAGCTAACCTTTCGAGTACATGATCAATGAAGGGGAGTGGAAAATGATCCTTCCTGGTGGCGGTGTTGAGCTTCATGTAATCTATGCACATCCGCCAGATGGTAGTGATTCTTTTAGGAACAAGCTCTCCCTTCTCATTATCTTCTACGGTCATTCCACCCTTCTTAGGAACAATATGAACAGGGCTTACCCACTTGCTGTCGGAGATTGGATAAATGATTCCTGCATCTAGCATGCGTCGGATCTCCTTCTTGACAACCTCCTTCATGTTGGGGTTAGGCTTCATTTGATGCTCAATTGTTGCCCTGTGATCATCTTTTAAAAGAATTCTATGCATACAAGTAATGGGTGAAATACCTTTTATGTCCTCTAGAGAATAGCCTATGGCTTTCCTATGAGTGCGGAGAACTTCTACTAGCTTGTCTACTTCCTGTGTGCTTAATGAAGCATTTATAATCATAGGAAAAGTAGAGTTAGGACCAAGAAATTCATACCTAAGGGTGTCAGGTAAGGGCTTCAGCACCGGAGAAGGGCCCTGTGGAATCAAGATGGGCTCTACTTCCTCCGTCTTCATGATCTCCCCTAACTAATCTGTCTCAATCCTCATGGAAGAAGCATCCAAATTGTTGTTGCAGGAGTAAATCGAGTATTGAAATAAATATGAAATAAAGTTCAAACTGACTTCCCTGTCTCAGCAAATAAATACAAGACTTCCTCCCGTTGTAGTAAGAGAATAGTCAGGATCGAATCCACAAGGAAGCACGTCAGCAGTTCTCAGGTAGCTGTAAATTCTCACAGAAGCAGCAGAAAGACAGAAACACCGAAAGGAAAGAAACAAATAAACCCGACAAGGACAACTAAAACAAAAGCAAAGAACAAAGCAAAACAAGAAATGACAAAGCAAAACAGCAAATAAAACGAGGACACAGAAGCTACTCGAAGTCGAGTAACTGTTCTCTAGGTCGACAAGAACAGTAATGAAAACAGAAAACAGAAAACAAAAGCAAGCAACTCGATGAACAACAGTCAACTCGACCTCGACAAGAGGTACTCGATCTCGACAAGAAACAGTAAAGGCAGAAACTTGAAATCGACAAAGACAGAAGAATCACAACTCGACCTAGACTAAGCTCTCCTCGAGATCGACCAGATCTCCTCTAAGTCGACAAGAAACAGTAAAAGACAGAAATTGCAGAATTAAAGACAAACGCAGATTTTCGACAGAAATAAATCAATATATTAAAAGACTTCCAAAGCCAGGGTATCAACACCACAACGATAACCATGCAAAGTAACACATAAAGGCATAAACGATCATGCTTTCCATCAAATAACTTTCGTCATTAACAAATAGGCAAATAGAGGCTTTCGCATAAACCCTAATTGTTACTAACGTACCCTTTTTCACATAATTAATCCAAGTTGCATTAACATCACTTTCGCTTCAATAATGCAAACAATGATCACCTTCAACTCTCGCAAAAGAATCATGCTCATTGGGATAGAAGATGAATTGCACAAAAAGATCTGACCTTTATCGCATCGCCTCACATGGCCACCGTCGGGCTCACCCCAGCCCCAGAAGTGGGTGGACTACTCACGCCTCATCGCAATCGCAGACATGGATGTATAAAAAGAAACTTGCATAAAACTATATTCAAAAGCCTTTACAATCCTGGCAATCAACTTTCGCAGAAAGCCAAAACCCTAAAACCTTAGAACTCCTAAACTTCTCTGTCGAACTAACTAATTGTGTCTTGAATGATTGATTGAATGAATAAAACTGAGCCCCCTAGGGCCTTATTTATATCCTTCATTCCCTAGATATTCTAGGAAAGAAGATATCTATCTATATCTAAAATTATATCTAAAATACTTAAAGATAAATAAATACTTTAAGAAAATAAATCTATAAAGAAAAGATAAAACTAATTAAGGTAGGTCTTCATGTCTTGATAGATCTTGTCTCCTTGATGATAGTGATAGAACTTGATGGAATCGGATAGAATCTTCCGCCTTCGGCCCCAAGGAATCCCAAGTCTAGTCGGACAAGTCCTCGTCGAGAAGCTGCTGGACACGTCTCTAGTCGACCTCGAGTAAGGCTCGTCGACCTCGAGTAACATGGTTCGTCGACTGGACTCCCTCGGCTAGGACTGCTCGATGTACTCGGACTTGACTCAGTGGGCTCTTGTCGACCTCGACAAAGCCTTGTCGATCTCGAGTAGGGATAGGTCATCGACAAAGCTTCCTCGGGTTGGCGTGCTCGACAAGCTCGGACAAGGTTCCTCGGGCGCTCGTCGATCTCGACAAGCCCTAGTCGACCTCGAGTAAGGTGGCTTGCCGACTAGGTCTTGTCGAGTGACTCTGCTCGATAGACTCCGGATCTGGACTCAGGCGCTTGTCGACCTCGACCACGCTTCGTCGAGATCGAGTAGGGTTGGTCTTCCTTTCCGCTTCCGCGAGTAGCCTCTTCCGCTGGCAGCGGGTTTTTCCGCGGCAGTGAGTGGTCCGCTGCAGCGAGTCGAGTCGCTGGCAGTGAGTCTCGCCTGGTCGTCCTCGGCTTCGTCTTCGGCTCCTCTCCTTGTCGACTCCGGACATGTCGTCTGGGCTTCGTCGACCTCGACCAGTTCTTGTCGAGATCGAGTAGGGTCCGGAGCTCGGGTTGGTCTGGCTTGCTCGATCAGCTTTGCTCGACCAAGGTGGTGCTCGGACAGGCTCGTCTAGGTTGAGTAGGCCTACTCGAGATCGAGTAGCCTTGACTCTCAGACTGGGTCCGCTGCTTTGACCTTGGACTTCTGTAGTGGTTTTCCGAGCTTTTCCGACCTTCTGTAGAATTGCTGTAAAATGCCTCGATTTCTGTGAATTAAACAGAAACTGGTGTAGATTCGATAATTTGGCAAATAAACATAAACTACATAGATTCTGTACTATCTTAACCCAAATGAATGCAATGTATATAGAAATCGATATAAAAGTTACTGTAAAACATGGCAGATTCGGCTCACAACAAACACCCCATACTTAAGCTTGCTTGTCCTCAAGCAATATTCTTATTTGTCATTCAGGGGAAGAAATTAAAACTCTCAACATCTTAGATTCATTCTTATATGTCCCTGCAATCAATTACCATCCTCGAAAAGGTACTAGTGTCACAGATTCATGCATGTGCAAATATGTAAAAGCAACATCTACTCACAAAAGGAGGGTTATGCAAAAACATTCATAAGTGACAAAGCATTAATAATCAAGAAGACTTCAATTTAAGCTCATGAAGAAGTAGATTGGTAAAAGGCTAAAAGGTGGGCAATTTCTGGCAATGTGGTGCTAATGATCCGGGGAAATGGAGTACTTTCCAATTTGAACTTCCACATTCATTCTTCATTTGATTCATCACCTTTCATAATGCTATTATTCATAATAATGCTTTTACCTCTCTAACCTCAGCATTGCCTTCTCGCGAGTCGCAAACATGGGTGTCATGAATGGCCCCGGATACTTAGTGCTTCGGACTCCTCACAATATGTCCCATCTCTCCAAACTATTATCTCAGAGAGCAGGGTCAATCTACCTTTATCTCCTGAGGTGATTGGATTTTCTTTCACTCATTAAATTTTCCATATATTTCAAACAATTTCCTTCCAAACTCCAAATATGATAGCAACACAAACAACCATATAACAATCTCCATAATGTAACATCATTCTCAACATAATCCCCGGATAAGGTAAAGAATGGCAATTTTTAGTATCATGTGGAGCAATATTTGAAATAAGGCATATTATGGCTTTTGTGATGCATAAGCATAGGTAAGGCTAGGATTTTAAACATATGAGCATTATATGGAAATATAAAGTCCTCCATCATCTTATCATGCAATATGTCAAAAGCAACTTCAAATTTTACCTCCTTTCATGGTTTTCAATAAATAATGCACTTCATTGTGACTTCCCTTTACTAGGCAATTTCATGCTATATCTCTAATGAATCCAATTTTGCATCGTCGAGTTCAATATAAGCTTCCATGACATTAATCAAAAATTTCAATGGGGGTCATTTTTCTCAAATTTTGGAAAACATGCAAATAAGCACATAAATCAACAATGCATTCCAAAATAGCCATGTAGCAATTCCAAGAAATAATGCACACATAATGTCAAATATGACAAATATGCATAAAGTAAGCCCTTCCCCCACCCCATACTTAAACATTACAGTGTCCTCACTGTATAAAAACATAAGGTAAGGGTAAAGAAAGAAACTCACAAGACAGGTGTGCAGATTTCTCTAAATTTCGACTGGAGCACCTCCTAGACTGATTATTCATGTAGCTTGGTTCCATCCATGGACCTGAAAAGTAGAAGACATATACCCATAATAGTAAAACTAAAAGTGTTCAAAACCAAAAACAAAAAACAAAGTCTCAAATGTCCTAAAAAGTCTATGTACATGCTCTAGATTTTATAGTCGCTAGGACGACTTTTCATTAATGCTCAAGGTGGCATCTGCAGGGCCCATGTAGCTTGGGCCTCAAATAAGACTCCATTCTTGTCCATCAGCTGCAATCCTCCAGAATGGATCTTGTTCACCACGAACGGTCCCATCCGCTTTTTGTTGAATTTATTGGGAAACCAATGATCCTTTGATTTAGAGACATTGAGCTTGTCTCCAACTTCATACTCCTTAGGCTCATCTTTGGAAATCCTGCACAATCGCACATACCAAGGCAGACCTCTCCCATGTATAGATAAATCTTTAATGGAAATAGGAGAAGAAAGATCCGTACCTTGGCTTACCTTCGCAGAGACGGCATCGGGGACTACTGTGTTTGGTCGATCTCGACTAGGGTTAGTCGATCTCGACCAGACTGCTGGTCCTGGCGGTGGTCTGGTCGAAGATTCAGAAGTCGACGAAGGAAGGGTCTGGTCGGTCTCAACAAGCTTGGTCGACCTCGACAAGGGTTCCGCTCCTGGTGGTTTGCTCATCGACGAAAGCGGATCTGGTGGAGCCGAGTGGTGGTCGACCTCGACGAGCCTACTCGAGGTCAAGGAGGGTTCTGGTCCTGGAGTCGCCGTCGTCGAGGAAGGTGGATCTGGGCTCCTCGTCTGGTGGTCGATCTCGACAAGGGTGGTCGAGATCGACGACGATCCTGGCTCTGGTGTCGTCAGCGTCGAGGAAGCAAAAGCTGAATCCGTCGAGTGGTGGTCGACCTCGACAAGTCTTGTCGAGATCGACGAGGCCGGTTTATCTGGTTCGCTGCTCGACGATGCTGATGCTGGTGGAGGCTCCTTGGTTTGGTCGAGATCGACTAGGGTTTGGTCGATCTTGACCCCATACTTAGCTCCTGTCAAGGCATCCGAAAAATAATTAATCCACAACGACTTACCTTGGTCCGTGTCGATTGGATTCTCTGTGTTCTCCTTGAGGATTGCCATGATCTCCTCCACCTGGGCCTCCATGTCCCTCTTTTCTATCTCCTCAGGGGTCATATTTCTGACCTTGGGTTCCCCGCAGGTGATGTAGCCGGCTGAGATAGATTTGACCTCTTCCATCGGACCTGTATGCCTTTCAGTTTTATTAAAGGAATACTCAATTACCTCATCGCTGATGTTGAAGGTGAGCACTCCTTTCCTTACGCTTATGTTGGCATCCACCGTCGCCAAGAATGGTCTTCCTAAGATAATTGGACAAGCAGGATCTTCTTGCATATCAACTATTAAGAAATCAGTAGGGACGAAGAATTTACCTACTTGTACTGGGACATTTTCCACCATGCCTGTGGGGATGACCACCGTGTTGTTGGCCATGTAAAGTCTAGCATCCACAGGCTCCAGGGCACCTATCTTAATCTTGGACCAAATTGTTAAAGGCATTATACTCACACTAGCTCCAAGATCACATAGGGCATTAATTTTGTATGGACCAAATCCAATAGTTATAGCAAACTTACCTGGATCCGGCCTCTTCTCCAATATGTCCAGATGGCTGCACTCCTCTGTGATTTCATCCATCGATCGCTTTTTGCTCAGAATCTCCTTCAGGAACTTAACGTAGGATGGCATTTCATTGAGAGCTTCTGTGAAGGGGATGGTGACGTTGAGCTTCTGAAGCAACTTGACGAAGCGCTGAAACTTTTTCTCTGCTGGGTCCTTTAGAGATTTTGTGGGGAAAGGCAACTTCTTTTTCTGATTCAGAGCTAGAACAGACGTCGGAGATGCTGCAGACTTCTCTATGTCGACCAGGGGCTCCTCGACATCGACAAGGCCTTTGTCGACATCGACCAGATTGGGCCCAGTCGAGTTGCTGTGTGGTGCAGACGAAGATTCTGGAATTTTCTCCTCGAGGTCGACGAAGGTCTTGTCGAGATCGACCACGGCTTTGTCGAGATCGACTTGCTGTTCCTCGTCGTTCTGCTGCTTTCCGACCTCTGGCTCTTGCAGTTGATGGCCGCTTCTGAGTTTTATAGCAGCGATGTGTCCAGTCTTTCCCTTGGGATTTGGTTCTGAAGATCCTGGAAGTGTCCCTGACTGTCTAGGGATTCCGGCTGCCAGCTGACCAATCTGTGTATCAACTGATTTCCGCCAGATATCAATTTCCCCAAGCCTAGAATTGACACCTTGCATCTGAGTATAGACAGAGTTGAAAGATTGCCTAGTCTCTGAGTGGTTTCTCCGTATTTCCTCCAAGACTGTCTGTATATCATCCTTTTTCTGCTCCCTTTTCGGATGTCTTGGAGCTCTGTAGGGCGGTGGGTTCCTAGGGACACCTTGGTTCCACTGTGGTTGCTGAAACCTTTGGTCCCCCATGTAGCGATTGGGACCCCCTGCGTAAGCTACATTCTCATGATGCTCTGCCATCCTGACTTGTTCTGTGTGTGGGCACTCAGGAGTGGTGTGCCTTTGCGATCCGCATTCAATACAAGGCTGGTTGACAGAGAGGTACTTGACTTGCTTGATGAGCTTCTTATTCTGATCTCTGTAGTATTGCTCCCTAACATCAGGATCAATATCCTTTGCTGGCTCATAGAGAGGCATAGATGGTGCTGGTCTGGCGTATGGGTTCTCTTCATAGGTTACAGTAGACCCATACTTGTTGTCGTAGGTAGTGAGCTTCTCTAGCACACCCCATGCGTCACTTGGCAGCATCGTCAGATACTCGTAGCGAGTGTAATTGTTGATTCTGTCCTTAGTGACTTGATCAAGAGAGTTGAAGAAGATCTCCTGAATGATGTAGGGTGGCTGTCCATGAGTAGGGCAAGATCGTAGCAGTTCCTTGTAGTGTTCCCATGCCCTTGCCAGCGGTTCCCCTTTCTGCTGTTTAAAGGCGGTGATTTTCTGGCGGAGATGTGCTGTTTTGGCGGGTGGGAAGAATTTGTTCAGAAACTCCTGCTCTACTTGGGCCCAAGTTGTGAGTGATTTTGCTTTCAGCCCTTCCAGCCATTTCAGTGCAGGCCCAGCGAGAGACCAGCAAAAAGATTTCATCTTGACATATTCCAGAGTTGTACCTTCTGCAAGAGTACGACACATATCATGAAAATTAGTAATATGTTCAAGAGAACACTCATTAAATCTGCCGTAAAAGGCATTATTCTTAAGCTCTATAAGAAACTGAGTGCGAATTTCAAAAGAGTTTTCAGGGATTAGAATCGCCGATTCAGGCACGACGAGAGTTGGGTGCATGTAGTCCTCTGCCGTGGTTGGATACTGGGCAAGCTCAGCCTGTGCTTGTTCCCTTGCTGCTCTCTCAGCGGCGATAGCAGCATCCTTTGCGGCCAATTCCCTGGTAAGCCTAGCAACTAGCTGTTCCTGTGTCTCCGCAGCTGCCATGGCTCTTTGTAGTTTAGTTCGGATGTGAAATAGGCGTTCCGGTTCGTATAAGGCGTCAAACTCAGGTGTTTGACCAGAACGGCGCATACACCAGAAAAGTAACTCAAAGAAACAGTGAGAACTGACTTACCTAAGGCGCGATTGATTGCCTCCCCGACAACGGCGCCAATTTGTTGTTGCAGGAGTAAATCGAGTATTGAAATAAATATGAAATAAAGTTCAGACTGACTTCCCTGTCTCAGCAAATAAATACAAGACTTCCTCCCGTTGTAGTAAGAGAATAGTCAGGATCGAATCCACGAGGAAGCACGTCAACAATTTTCAGGTAGCTGTAAATTCTCACAGAAGCAGCAGAAAGACAGAAACACCGAAAGGAAATAAACAAATAAACCCGGCAAGGGCAACTAAAACAAAAGCAAAGAACAAAGCAAAACAAGAAAAGACAAAGCAAAACAGCAAATAAAACGAGGACACAGAAGCTACTCGAAGTCGAGTAACTGTCCTCTAGGTCGACAAGAACAGTAATGAAAACAGAAAACAGAAAACAAAAGCAAGCAACTCGATGAACAACAGTCAACTCGACCTCGACAAGAGGTACTCGATCTCCACAAGAAACAGTAAAGGCAGAAACTTGAAATCGACAAAGACAGAAGAATCACAACTCGACCTAGACTAAGCTCTCCTCGAGATCGACCAGATCTCCTCTAAGTCGACAAGAAACAGTAAAAGACAGAAATTGCAGAATTAAAGACAAACGCAGATTTTCGACAGAAATAAATCAATATATTAAAAGACTTCCAAAGCCAGGGTATCAACACCACAACGATAACCATGCAAAGTAACACATAAAGGCATAAAAGATCATGCTTTCCATCAAATAACTTTCGTCATTAACAAATAGGCAAATAGAGGCTTTCGCATAAACCCTAATTGTTACTAACCCTTTTTCACATAATTAATCCAAGTTGCATTAACATCACTTTCGCTTCAATAATGCAAACAAGGACCACCTTCAACTCTCGCAAAAGAATCATACTCATAGGGATAGAAGATGAATTGCACAAAAAGATCTGACCTTTATCGCATCGCCTCACATGGCCACCGTCGGGCTCACCCCAGCCCCAAAAGTGGGTGGACTACTCACGCCTCATCGCAATCGCAGACATGGATGTATAAAAAGAAACTTGCATAAAACTATATTCAAAAGCCTTTACAATCCTGGCAATCAACTTTCGCAGAAAGCCAAAACCCTAAAAACCTTAGAACTCCTAAACTTCTCTGTGGAACTAACTAATTGTGTCTTGAATGATTGATTGAATGAATAAAACTGAGCCCCCTAGGGCCTTATTTATAGCCTTCATTCCCTAGCTATTCTAGGAAAAAAGATATCTATCTATATCTAAAATTATATCTAAAATACTTAAAGATAAATAAATGCTTTATGGAAATAAATCTATAAAGAAAAGATAAAACTAATTAAGGTAGGTCTTCATGTCTTGATAGATCTTGTCTCCTTGATGATAGTGATAGAACTTGATGGAATCGGATAGAATCTTCCGCCTTCGGCCCCAAGGAATCCCAAGTCTAATCGGACAAGTCCTCGTCGAGAAGCTGCTGGACACGTCTCTAGTCGACCTCGAGTAAGGCTCGTCGACCTCGAGTAGCTGTTGTTGCAGGAGTAAGTCAAGTATAGAATAGAATATGGTTTAGAACGACTCCCCTGTCTCAGCAAATAATACAAGACTTCCTCCTGTTGTATTAAGAGAAAAGTCAGGATCGAATCCACGAGGAAGCACGTCAACAGTTCTCAGGTAGCTATCAGATTCTCACAACAGCAGCAGAAAAGACAGAAACACCAGCAGAAGCAGAAATAAAACAGAAACAAATAATCCCGGCAAGGGCAACTAAAATAAAAGCAAATAAAAGACAGAGATAAAAGCAAAGCAAGCAAGGCAGAGGTAATCGATAAAGCACGTCGACAACAGCAGACAAGTCGACAGAACAGTAAGTAACTCGACAGAAGCTAATCGATCGAGTCTTGTCGACACAGGTTGTCGATATCGACGACTTCTCGACACAGCACACAGATCGACAAGATATATCGATATCGACAAGATTTTTCCGAGATCGATAAGTAACAGAAATTTAAATGCAAATGCTTTCGAACACGAAACACGAATTTCGATGAAATAAATCAATAAACTAAAGGACTTCCAAAGCTAGGGTTTCAACACCACAACGATAATCATGCAAAGTAACACATAAAGGCATAAAAGATCATGCTTTCCATCTAAATAACTTTCGTTATTAACAAATAGGCATATAGAGGCTTTCGCATAAACCCTAATTGTTACTAACCCTTTTCACATAATTAATCCAAGTTGCATTAATATCACTTTCGCTTCAATAACACAAACAAGGATCACCTTCAACTCTCGCAAATGAATCATGCTCATAGGGATAGAAGATGAATCGCATAAAAATCTGACCTTTATTGCATCGCCTCACATGGCCACCGTCGGGCTCACCCAGCCCCAGAAGTGGGTGGACTACTCATGCCTCATCGCAATAACCAACATCTTTGATTGAAAGGAAATAAATTGCATTAAACTAAATTCAAAGCTTTTACAATTCCGGCAATCAACTTTCGCAAATCGCCAAAACCCTAAAAACCTCAAACTCCTAACTACCTCTAAATGGAACTAACTAATTGTGTGTAACTTCGAATGAATGAAAAGTCAGCCCCTAGGGCCTTATTTATAGGCTTCTAATCCTTGCTAATCAAGGATAGAAGATATCTATCTTTATCTAAAACTATATCTAAAACTTAATGATAAATAAATAACATAGTGTAATTAAATAAAATAGATAGACTAGGATTATATCTAATGTGTGGACATCTTCTTTGGTCTTGATAGAATAGGATAGAATTCGTCGAATCTTGGCTTGCAAGTAATCTCCTTTCTCTTCGGACTTCTCCTCGATCTCGGCTTCTGGAGTGCTCGACATGTCTTCTCGACATCGACAACTTTCCTCGACATCGACAACATTTTGGTCTCGAGTTCAGTCAACTCGACTTCGTCTTCCAGTGCTCATGTCGAGTTTTGGAAACTTGTCGATGTTGACAACTCTTGTCGACGTCGAGTTCTTTTCTCAGCTCTGTTCGTAAAACGCACTTTCCCGCTTCCTCGGTTGTCGGATTGACGCATATGACCATGAGTTGGAAAGCTCTTTCCGAGGGCTACAACTCTCATGAAGACATCACAGCCTGATTCAGAACGATGTAAACCGGAAATTGGCCTTCTCTCCAGCTGCACCATTCTTGGCTTCTCCATGACTTTCCATTAAGCTCCAAAATGCGTCCGATTTCTGCGAAATATGACAAAAACTTGTGTAGACCTCCATATATAACAACTAAGCATAAACTACACATATTTTGTATTATTCTAACCCAAATGTATGCAATGTATGCAGAAATCGATATAAAAGATAATGTAAAACATGGCTAATTAGGCTCACAACAGTAGCATGGTTCGTCGACTGGACTCCCTCGGCTAGGACTGCTCGATGTACTCGGACTTGACTCACTGGGCTCTCGTCGACCTTGACAAAGCCTTGTCGATCTCGAGTAGGGTTAGATCATCGATAAAGCTTCCTCGGGTTGGCGTGCTCGAACAGCTCGGACAAGGTTCCTCAGGCGCTCGTCGATCTCGACAAGCCCTAGTCGACCTCGAGTAAGGTGGCTTGCCGACTAGGTCTTCTCGAGTGACTCTGCTCGATAGACTCCGGATCTGGACTCAGGCGCTTGTCGACCTCGACCACGCTTCGTCGAGATCGAGTAGGGTTGGTCTTCCTTTCTGCTTCCGCGAGTAGCCTCTTCCGCTGGCAGCGGGTTTTTCCGCGACAGCGAGTGGTCCGCTGCAGCGAGTCGAGTCGCTGGCAGCGAGTCTCGCCTGGTCGTCCTCGGCTTCGTCTTCGGCTCCTCTCCTTGTCGACTCCGGACATGGCGTCTGGGCTTCGTCGACCTCGACCAGTGCTTGTCGAGATCGAGTAGGGTCCAGAGCTCGGGTTGGTCTGGCTTGCTCGATCAGCTCTGCTCGACCAAGGTGGTGCTCGGACAGGCTCGTCTAGGTCGAGTAGGCCTACTCGAGATCGAGTAGCCTTGACTCTCAGACTGGTTCCGCTGCTTTGACCTTGGACTTCTGTAGTGGTTTTCCGAGCTTTTCCGAGCTTTTCCGACCTTCTGTAGAATTGCTGTAAAATGCCTCGATTTCTGCGAATTAAACAGAAACTGGTGTAGATTCCATAATTTGGCAAATAAACATAAACTACAGAGATTCTGTACTATCTTAACCCAAATGAATGCAATGTATACAGAAATCGATATAAAAGTTACTGTAAAACATGGCAGATTCAGCTCACAACACAAATCAGCTACAGGAGTTGGCGTCGACCAAGCATACATCGATGACAACGCTGAATTGGACATAGGATTGCACTGCTGCAAGAAGCTACTCGACATCAAGTTAGAAAGATCAGAATCAACCAAAAAATCAGAACTTACCTTGAAGGCAGAGTTGGTCGATCTCGAGTTGTTTTCCTCGATATCGAGGAACATTGTCGAGTTGGCTTCTTCGACTTCTGGTGTGCCTGTAGGGAGAAAGGTAATCGATATCGAGGATGACTGCTTGATATCGAGTAGGTTCAGAGGACTTACCATTTCTAAAAGGCTGGTGCTGGTCGATATCGAGCAAGGTTTCTCGATATTGTGGAGTTCAGTGGATGTCGACTTGATCTGCTCGACGTCGGGTGAGTCGTTCAGCTCTGCCGATAATGCGTTGTCGAAGATCTCCTCCTCGCTTGATTCTGCTGCAGCCAGTTCCTCCTCTGCTAGTATAGATTCTGCCTTACTTTCTTCTTGTATCAAGAGTTGTCTTGCAGGCTCATCACAATAGATAAAATTAAATTTTGAATAGATAGCTTTAATTTCCATTACCTCTTCTTTGTCTGGATTGAAAAAGTATTTAATAATCTCATCTCCAATGGTGAAAATAAGAATTATCCTCTTTACTCCAATGTTGGCATCAAATGTTGCTAAGAAAGGTCGCCCTAGGATGATGGGGCAAGCTGGATCCTCTGCCATTTCTACTACAAGAAAATCTGTAGGGACAAAAAATCTACCAACTTTAACAGGAACACTATCAACAATACCTGTAGGAATTACCACGGTGTTGTTTGCTATGTAGAGCTTGGCATCAATTGGCTCCAGGGCGCCTATCTTTACCTTCGACCAGATGGATAGGGGCATGATGCTTACACTTGCTCCTAGGTCACACAGTGCTTTAAATCTATGACGACCAAGTCCAACAGTGATAGCAAACTTACCTGGGTCAGGTCGCTTCTCAGGGAAATCCATCTTCTTGCATTCCTTGGCAATCTCAGTCATCGATCGCTTGTTGTTAAGAATCTCCTTGAGGAACTTGACGTAGGCAGGCATCTCGTGAAGTGCTTCTGTAAAAGGAATAGTAACATTTAGACTCTGAAGCAATTTCACAAAACGCTGAAACTTACCATCAGTTGGATCTCTTTGGTTTTTGGAAGGGATTGGGAGCGTTTTCTTAGTTTTCTGAGCCAAAATCGCTTCCGGAGGTGGTGAGGACTCCTCGACGTCGGAATGCTTCTTCTCGATATCGACAACAGGTTCCTCGATATCGACCAAAGTGGTCGATCTCGAGTTGCTAGGGTGTGCAGACGCGTCCGAGCTCTTCTTCTCTGCTGTGTCGAGTAGAATTTTGTCGATATCGACCAAGCTTTGGTCGACATCGAGTTGCTGCTGCTCGGTGTCGAGGACAATTTTTCCCTTTTCTTCTCCGTTCTCCGACTCGTGCAATTTGTGACCGCTCCGTAGCTTTACAGCAGCGACATGTCCGTGCTGCCCCTTGGGATTTGGTTATGTATGCCCTTCGAGTTGCCCGGATGGTCGTGGAACCTGTGCCGCGAATTGACTCATTTGAGTCTCAATGTTTCTCTTCCAGATGTCTAGCTCTCAAAATTTTGTATTAATGTTCTGGAGCTGATTATTGATGGCGCTTATAGACTACTGCTGTTGTGCTTGATTTTTCCTCATCTCGACGAGGATAAGCTGCAGATCATCCTTCCTTTGATCCCTTTCTGGATGTCCTGGAGCTCTGTATGGCTGAGGGTTCCTTGGAGGACCTTGGTTTCGTTGTGGTTGATAGAACCTTTGGTCCCCCATATAGCGATTGGGACCCCCTGCGTAAGCTGCCTCTTCATGAATTTCTGCCATCCTGACTTGCTCCGTATACGGGCACTCAGTAGTGGTGTACCGTTGTGAACCACATTCGATGCAAGGTTGGTTGACAGAGAGATATTTGACTTGCTTCAGGAGCTTGCGATTTTGATCCTTGTAGTGTTGCTCATTGACATCAGGGTCTATCTCCTTAGACAGCTCATAGAGAGGCATGGATGGGGCTGGCCTGGCATAGGTATTCTCCTCATAATTTGTAGAAGCCCCATACTTGTTGTCAAAATTGGTGAGCTTGTCGAGTACACCCCATGCGTCAGCTAGTGGCATCGTCAGATACTCATATCGAGTGTACCGATTGATCCTGTCCTTAGTGACTTGATCAAGAGAGTTGAAGAAGATTTCCTGAATGACATAGGGTGGTTGTCCATGAGTAGGGCAATATCGCAGTAGTTCCTTGTATCGTTCCCATGCTTTTGCCATCGGTTGATACTCATATCGAGGAGTGCTGTCTTGGCGGGAGGGAAGAATTTGTTGAGAAACTCTTGCTCTACTTGCGCCATGTTGTGAGGGGTCGTGGTTTCAGTCCTTCTATCCACTTCAATGCAGGTCCGGCGAGGGACCATCGAAAGGCCTTCATCTTGACATATTCCAGAGTAGTACCTTCAGCAAGAGTACGGTACATGTCAGAAAAATTGGTAATATGTTCAAGGGGGCATTTATTAAACCTTCCATGAAAAGCATTATTTTTAAGTTCAATAAGGAAGTGAGTGTGAATTTCAAAGTTATTCTCATGGATTAGAATAGCCGATTCAGGCACGACGAGAGTCGGGGGCATATAATCCTCTGCAGTGGTAGGATATAGGGCAAGCTCAGCTTCCGCTTGTTCCCTACCTGCTCTCTCAACGGCGAGAGCAGTATCTTTGGTGGCTAGTTCCCTCCGAAGTCTCTCAATTAGCTGTTCTTGTGCTTCTGCGGCCGCCATGGCTCTTTTTAGCCTAGCTTGGATGTGTATAAGGCGTTCCGGTTCGTCTAATCTGTCAAACTCAGGTGGTTGACCAGAACGGCGTATACACCTGTAAAGTAACTCAAAGCAGACGTGAGATTTAACTAACTAAGGCACGAATGATTGCTTCCCCGGCAACAGCGCCAATTTGTTGTAAGAGGAAATCGAGAATGCAAACAGTAAATAAATAAAGCAAAGCAAACCGATCGAATCCCAGCAAATAATGTTCAAGACTCCCTCCCGATGTAGCAAGAGAAAGTCAGGTTCGAATCCACGATGAAGAAGGTCAGCGGATCCTAGGCAGCGGTGGAATCTCACGGACAGAAGTCGACTTACAATGCTCGATCTTGACTAGGGTTAGTCGACAGAAGATCAGGCAAGTCGAACAAAGCAGCAGCAGCCTCCGACTTTTGGTCGATATCGACCAGAGGTTACTTGATATCGAATAACCCTAATTGCATCTATTCGTTTTCATAATTAGCATTTATAATCTTTCGAATAGAAATCCTAATTACTACCCAAGTTTCAGAACATGAGTTCTTCAATTTCTCAATCAAAGATGAAGCACATAGGGAATATATTAAAATATAGACAAAATACCTTCTTTTGCAATTGCTAATCCACCAACATGGCTCTCGTTGGGCTCACCCCAACCCCAGAAGTAGGTGGACTACTCGTGCCTCATCGCAATCGCAGACATTGATATGAAAGAAATAACTTGCAATAAACTATATTCAAAGTTTTTACAATCCCGACACTCAAACTTTCGCAGAATGCCAAAACCCTAAAATCTTTGAACTCCTAAAACTCTATGTGTAATTGTGTCTCCGAAATTGAATGAATAAAAACTCAGCCCCATGAGCTTTATTTATAGGGCTTAATCCTTGCTAATCAAGGAAAACAATCTATATCTATATCTAATGATAAAACTTAAATAATGGATAAAACATTAACTCTAAAAGGGAATATTTAAAATCTCTTTATCTTCTTCGCATAGATAGAAAATCTCGCAACCCAACAACCCAAGTCACGATCGGACAGACCCAGCGGCGTCGCGGCCCAGAAAAGCGGTACTCGATATCGTGTAGTTTCCTCGATATTGAGGAGAGGTGTGTTGTCGACTTGGCTTCAGCGGCATGCTCGAGTAGCTGGTCCTCGACTTGGCTCGGGTATGCGCTTCTGGTGTTGTCGATATCGAGTAAGTAACTCGATATCGAGTAGTGGTGTCATCGACTTTGCTGGCCCGTCTTTATCGAGCAGTTCCTTCTCGACATTGCTCGGACATGTGCTATGGGTTTACTCGACATCGAGGAATTTCCTCGATATCGAGCAGGATGTTGCTCCGTATCGGCTTGTCTGGTCAGGTCGAGCAGCTCTCCTCGGCTTCTCGATCAAGCTTATCCCTCAAGCTGGTTTTGGCTTGCATCCTTTGTCGGTATCGAGTAAAGCCCTGAACTTGAGTAGCTTCAGTCTTAAGTTCCTCGATCTGCTCCTCCTCGACCCGTGCTCCGCTGCATCATTTTTTTCGATATCGAGTAACTCTCGTCGATATCAAGTAACTTTCAGCTTCCATCTTTGCTTCTTGGTTTTGTCCCGAAACGGCTCCATGTTCTGCAATATTAAACCAAAACTTAGGTAGACCTCTATTTCTTGCAAATAAGCTTATACTACACAAATTCAACATATTCTCATCCCGAAATATGCAAAGTATATAAAATATGGAGCTAAAATGTGCATAAAACCCTAACTATTTCAGTGACATCACTTTTCAATTCCTATTCAAAGCCACCATAACGAGGCAGAATACAAAGCATTGATCGCGGAAATGAAAAAAGCACTAATCAATGGGGCCCGTCAGGTCCAAATTTTTACGGATTCAGAAGTTGTTGCCTAGTAAATCAAAGGGGATTACGAAGCAAAGACGGGGATGTTGCTCGAGTATTTAGCTCGCGTACAAACACTAACAGACGCTTTCGGTCGGTGTTCCATTTCTTCTATCCCTCGCAAGCATAATGGACGTGCTGATATCTTGGCCAGGATAGGGGCCACCTTGCCCCACGATTTGAGCGATTGCGTGGTGATTTAACAGAAGCACGCTATAGGGATCTATAAAGGGGTTTTCAAAGTAAACCATCGGGGACTGGCGCGAACATTTAGCAGAGAAGACTTGCCCCGGTCAACAAGATACCAAGAAGCAGGCATCCCGTTTCCGGGTTAGGGATGAGCAATTATTGATGTCTCCAAAATAGCCATGTCTTTATGCATATTTTAGTTCCATATTCTATATGTTTTGCATATTTCGGGTTGGGAATATGTCGAATTTATGTAGTATATGCTTATTTGTCAAAAATGGAGATCTACATAAGTTTCTGTTTAATATTGCAGAATATGGAGTCATTTCGAGAGAAAACCAAGAAGCAAGGACAGAGCCCATGTCGAGAAGCTGAAGACGAAGAACTCGACTCCAAGCCTTTACTCGAGATCGAGTTCCCAACTCGATGTCGACAAAGCCACGAAGACCATGCCCGGAGTCGACGAGTTTTGACAAGTCGAGAAGCCGAGGACGGAGATGCCGAGCCAACTCTACTCGATCTCGAGTTATTAACTCGATCTCGAGGATCACCATGGCGCCAATCCGAGCCAGTATCGAGGAAGACTACTCAACAACACCAGACCACCCAGTCGATGAAGAAGATCTACTCGATCTCGAGGACATTCATCGAGATCGAGGAAATTTGTGAGCCAAGGCCCGAGCCATGATGAGCACCAGCTGCTTGACCAAGCCAACCATACTCGACGACCATGTTACTCGATCTCGAGGAGGCTTGGTCGAGATCGAGGAGCGTCGTGTCCGAAGCCGCGTTACGCGGTTTGGCTGTCCTACACGGTTTGGGAATCTTTGAAGCCGAAGGAATTTGAGATGGCCGAGATCTATCCTACATCTATCAACAACTATCCATGGAAGAGAAGATCTATCAACATAAAGAAACTTACCTATTTTAGATTTAATTTTCCTTATAGATTTAATTCCTTAATTGCCTTTATTTATCATTAAGCTTTTAGATATAGATTTAGATAAAGATAGATATATTCTATCCTTGAATAGCAAGGAATAGAAGGCTATAAATAAAGCCTTAGGGGCTGGTTTTTCATCATTAAATCACCCAGCAATTAGTAGGAGAAATAGTAGTAGAGAGAGAGAAAGGGAGGCCATGTGGAGCAAAGGACCGAGAGCAAGTTGGCTTTGTTCGGTTGTACTTTCTTCATTTTGATTTAATGCAATTAGTTTCTTTTTATCAACCAATGTCTGAGGTTGCAATGAAGTGCGAGTAGTCCACCCACTTCTAGGGTTGGGGCGAGCCCGACGATAGCCATGCGTGATATAGGTAAAAATCCAACTTTTATCTTGTCTTGAGCATCTATTGCCTTTTATGTGTTTATTACCCATCTAATAGAGGTCCATGCTAACAACTAGGATTGTAAAAATAAAATCGGTAGAGACAATTAGGGTTTCTTGAAAGAGTTGTCTAATTGTTGGAAAAGGCGAAAGCTTAATCCTTTGATGCGATTTACATGATTATCTGTTTATTTCTGCCTTATGCACGCTTGGTTATCGTTGTTGCAAACCCCAATCTTGGAAGTCCTTTTCATACAGTTTAGTTCAAATCCCAAAGCATTTGTTTTTATTCTTTCGTTTTATTTTCTGTCCCTTTACTCGATCTTGAATTGCACTACTCGATATCGAGTTAACTAATCTTCGATCTATCGTCGTTGTAGTTTCTGTGTACAGGTGATCGACAAGACCAAGCAACCCGACGTCGACGAAGGCTTTACTCGATCTCGAGTAAGCCCTTGTCGAGATCGACTAACCTTGTGCTCGCTGCTGCGCTGTGTTCGACTGTCCGATCTTTTGTCGACTAACCCTAGTCGAGATCTAGGACATCTGTGGTCGACTTCTGTCCGTGAGATTCCACTGCTGCCTAGGATCCGCTGACACGCTTCCTTATGGATCGATCCTGACTTCCCACTGCTGCAGCAGGAGGAAGTCTTGTAATTATTTGCAAGGGACGGAATCTGGTTTGCTGTGATTTATTTATATTTAATATTTGCATTCTCGATTTCCTCCTATCAACAAATTTGTGCCGTTGTCGGGGAAGCAATCATTCGCGCCTTAGGTAGTCAAGTCTCATGTCTACTTTGAGTTACTTTACAGGTGTATGCGCCGTTCTGGTCAACCACCTGAGTTTGATGGCTTAGACGAACCGGAACGCCTTCTACACATCAGAGCTAAACTGCAAAGAGCCATGGCGGCCGCAGAAACCCAGGAACAGCTGATTGAAAGGCTCACAAGGGAACTAGCCGCAAGGGATGTTACTATCGTCGATGAGAGAGCTGGAAGGGAACAAGAAGCTGAGCGCGCAAGGCAAGCGGAAGTTGAGCTTGCCCAATTCCCAACCACTGCAGAGGATTATATGCATCCCACTCTCGTCGTGACTGAATCGGCGATTCTAATCCCTGAAAACTCTTATGAAATTCGCACTCAATTTCTTATAGAGCTTAAAAATAATGCTTTTTATGGCAAATTTAATGAGTGTCCTCTTGAACATATTACCAATTTTTCTGACATGTGCCGTACTCTTGCTGAAGGTACAACTCTGGAATATATCAAGATGAAAGCTTTTCACTGGTCTCTCGCTGGGCCTGCACTAAAGTGGCTTGAAGGGCTGAAACCAAGATCACTCACAACATGTGCCTAAGTAGAGCAAGAATTTCTGAATAAATTCTTCCCACCCGTCAAAATAGCACTCCGCCAGAAAATCACCGCCTTCAAACAAAAGCCTGGGGAACCGCTGACAAAGGCATGGGAATGCTACAAAGAACTGCTGTGATCTTGCCCTACTCATGGACAACCACCCTATGTCATTCAGGAGATCTTCTTTAACTCTCTTGATCAAGTCACTAAGGACGGGATCAATCAGTACACTCGTTATGAGTATCTTACGATGCCACCAATTGACGCATGGGGTGTGCTAGACAAGCTCACCAATTATGACAACAAATATGGGTCTACTGCAAACTATGAGAAGAACTCCTATGCCATGCCAGCACCATCTATGCCACTCTATGAGCCAGCAAAGGAGATTGACCCAGATGTCAGGGAGCAGTTCTACAGAGACCAGAATCGCAAGCTCCTCAAGCAAGTTAAATATTTGTCTGTCAACCAGCCTTGCATAGAATGCGGATCACAGCGGCACACCACTACTGAGTGCCCACACACTAAGCAAGTCAGGATGGCAGAAACACATGAGGAGGCAGCCTACGCTGGGGGCTCCAATCACTACATGGGAGATCAAAGGTTTTATCAACAACAGTGGAACCAAGGTCCTCCTAGGAACCCCCCACCCTACAGAGCTTTAGGACATCCAGAAAGG
Organism: Persicaria tinctoria; assembly: GCA_037127255.1. NCBI lineage: Eukaryota > Viridiplantae > Streptophyta > Magnoliopsida > Caryophyllales > Polygonaceae > Persicaria > Persicaria tinctoria. Next base: position 19,202,222 of record JBANSL010000004.1, on the reverse strand, counting down.
GATCAAAAGAAGGATGATCTGCAGCTGATCCTGGAGGAGAAGCGTCGGAATCAGGGCACCATCAACAACCAGTTCCAGAACATCACTACAAAATTTGGAGAAGTGGACATCTGAAAAAGGGGAATAGAGACCCAGATGGGTCAAATCGCTGCACAGATCCCACAACCGTCCGGACAGCTCCCTGGGCAAACAGAACCAAATCCCAAGGGGAAGATCGGACACGTCGCAGCTATCAAACTCAGAAGTGGGCATCAATTACACGAGCCAGAGGTCGGGAAACAGCAAGGCAAGGCAGAGCAGCAACTCGAGACAGAGCAAGATCAACTCGATCTCGAGGACACTGTACTCGATCTCGACAAGCACTTACTCGACACGGACAAGAAGCTGAGCTCGGACTCCACTGCGCAGCTCTGCAATTCAAAGTCGACAACCCAAGTCGATCTCGAGAAGCCACTGGTCGAGATCAAGGAGAAAAATCTGGCTGAGGTCGACGACTCTGCAACACCTCCGACATCTGATCTGGCTCCGAAGCAGAAAAAGCCCCTGCCTTTTCCTTCTAAAGCACTGAAAGATCCCACTGCAGGTAGGTTTAACCGTTTTGTTAATATGCTGCAAGAACTGAATGTTTCTATTCCTTTTACAGAAGCCCTGCAAGAGATGTCTGGATATGTCAAATTTCTGAAGGAAATCCTAAGCAAGAAGCGATCCATCTCAGAGATCGCAGGCGAGTGCAAAGTACTCCACTTCCCAGAAAAGAGACCTGACCCTGATAAGTTTTCTGTTACTGTGGGTTTTAGACAATATAAATATTAGTCTCTGTGCGATTTATGAGCAAGTGTGAGCATCATGCCTTTATCAATCTGGCAGAAGGTCAAGATAGGATGCATAGAACCTGTGGATGCCAAGCTATACATGGAAACAATAGAGTGGTCATTCCTACAGGTATAGTTGAGAATGTCCCCGTCCAAGTTGGTAAATTCTTTGTTCCAGCATATTTCCTTATTATAGATTGTGCTGAAGATCCTACTAGCCCTATTATTCTTGGTAGACCTTTCTTAGCTACTGCAGATGCCAAGATTAGTGTTAAGAATCGATCGCTCACATTAACCATAAGCGATGAGGTTTTAGATTTCTCTTTTGGTCCTGCAAAGGAGGAGATTTCATGGCTAGAAGTGAAAAGCATCAGCAACCACGGAACCAAGCAATCAACGAAGGAAAGCACTGTACTCGAGATCGACAAGGGCAACTCGAGATCGACAAGGGAGTTCCTCGATCTCGACCAAGATTCGTCGATGTCAAATTCCTCTGCTGAGCCACAAACTTGCCCAGAGCCTAAGTATGGGGTCCCTGTACTCGATGTCGACCAGCTGTACTCGACATCGACTAACCCCAAGCTCAAAGATTTATGTTTTGGGTCCGAAAACGTAAGTTCAGGTATGAATTCTACTCCCCCTCAGTCCATAAGGAAAATTATCAATAATTTAAGGGGAGGTAAGGCCCCGTGGCGAGAGAATCTGCGGAAATTAAGAGCTGGAAGGAAGAAGAAGAAAGAGAAGGAAGATTATGCAAGCAACCACCTGTCTGCTGAGCTTACATACTACAATCAGGATCTAGACGATCATAGAGAAGGGCCAAGCATGAGCGGGCCCCACACTAATGGTCCTTGAGTGCAAACGGAGAAGTCGGCCTAGCGACTCTAAAATCTAGAGCATGTATATAAATTTTTATGAATTTTGGGACTTTTGAATTGTTTGGTTTTGGTTTTTCTTTTTTGTTTTTTGCCTTTTAGAATACTTCATGTGGATAGTCTTGTTTTTATGTGAAATCTAACACTTTTAGGTTGGCAAGCATAAAAGATCGCGAAAAGTGGAATAAGATGTCCCTGAAAAACAGTCAAAATCGACGAAGGCCAAGTCGACAACGACAAGGAGGAGCAGCCCAGAAATTCGTCGATGTCAAGTAGGCCAACTCGATATCGACAAAAGCCACCAGAAGCTCCTCGACTTCAGAATCCACTAGACGCAGAAAAGCTACTCGAGATCGAGTTGCACGACTCGAGATCGACAAAGATCTTTTCTCGACATGCACTGATCTGCCATCCTCGATGTGTTATTCTGTGAGTTCCTTCCTTTACTCTTGTTTTTATTTGATTTTATACAGTGAGGACATTGTATATTTTAAGTATGGGGTGGGGGAAGGGCTCATTATCATTACTATATGTTTTAGTCTTGCTTTTGGTTTTACATGGTAAAATTTTAAATTTTTATGTTATGCATTCATGTTTAAATTTTATGCATTTTACAGAGACCCACTTTATGAGCCAGCAAAGGAGATTGACCCAGATGTCAGGGAGCAGTTCTACAGAGACCAGAATCGCAAGCTCCTCAAGCAAGTTAAATATTTGTCTGTCAACCAGCCTTGCATAGAATGCGGATCACAGCGGCACACCACTACTGAGTGCCCACACACTAAGCAAGTCAGGATGGCAGAAACACATGAGGAGGCAGCCTACGCTGGGGGCTCCAATCACTGCATGGGAGATCAAAGGTTCTATCAACCACAGTGGAACCAAGGTCCTCCTAGGAACCCCCCACCCTACAGAGCTTCAGGACATCCAGAAAGGGATCAAAAGAAGGATGATCTGCAGCTGATCCTGGAGGAGAAGCGTCGGAATCAGGGCACCATCAACAACCAGTTCCAGAACATCACTACAAAATTTGGAGAAGTGGACATCTGAAAAAGGGGAATAGAGACCTAGATGGGTCAAATCGCTGCACAGATCCCACAACCGTCCGGACAGCTCCCTGGGCAAACAGAACCAAATCCCAAGGGGAAGATCGGACACGTCGCAACTATCAAACTCAGAAGTGGGCATCAATTACACGAGCCAGAGGTCGGGAAACAGCAAGGCAAGGCAGAGCAGCAACTCGAGACAGAGCAAGATCAACTCGATCTCGAGGACACTGTACTCGATCTCGACAAGCACTTACTCGACACGGACAAGAAGCTGAGCTCGGACTCCACTGCGCAGCTCTGCAATTCAAAGTCGACAACCCAAGTCGATCTCGAGGAGCCACTGGTCGAGATCAAGGAGAAAAATCTGGCTGAGGTCGACGACTCTGCAACACCTCCGACATCTGATCTGGCTCCGAAGCAGAAAAAGCCCCTGCCTTTTCCTTCTAAAGCACTGAAAGATCCCACTACAGGTAGGTTTAACCGTTTTGTTAATATGCTGCAAGAACTGAATGTTTCTATTCCTTTTACAGAAGCCCTGCAAGAGATGTCTGGATATGTCAAATTTCTGAAGGAAATCCTAAGCAAGAAGCGATCCATCTCAGAGATCGCAGGCGAGTGCAAAGTACTCCACTTCCCAGAAAAGAGACCTGACCCTGATAAGTTTTCTGTTACTGTGGGTTTTAGACAATATAAATATTAGTCTCTGTGCGATTTATGAGCAAGTGTGAGCATCATGCCTTTATCAATCTGGCGGAAGGTCAAGATAGGATGCATAGAACCTGTGGATGCCAAGCTATACATGGAAACAATAGAGTGGTCATTCCTACAGGTATAGTTGAGAATGTCCCCGTCCAAGTTGGTAAATTCTTTGTTCCAACAGATTTCCTTATTATAGATTGTGCTGAAGATCCTACTAGCCCTATTATTCTTGGTAGACCTTTCTTAGCTACTGCAGATGCCAAGATTAGTGTTAAGAATCGATCGCTCACATTAACCATAAGCGATGAGGTTTTAGATTTCTCTTTTGGTCCTGCAAAGGAGGAGATTTCATGGCTAGAAGTGAAAAGCATCAGCAACCACGGAACCAAGCAATCAACGGAGGAAAGCACTGTACTCGAGATCGACAAGGGCAACTCGAGATCGACAAGGGAGTTCCTCGATCTCGACCAAGATTCGTCGATGTCAAATTCCTCTGCTGAGCCACAAACTTGCCCAGAGCCTAAGTATGGGGTCCCTGTACTCGATGTCGACCAGCTGTACTCGACATCGACTAACCCCAAGCTCAAAGATTTATGTTTTGGGTCCGAAAAGGTAAGTTCAGGTATGAATTCTACTCCCCCTCAGTCCATAAGGAAAATTATCAATAATTTAAGGGGAGGTAAGGCCCCGTGGCGAGAGAATCTGCGGAAATTAAGAGCTGGAAGGAAGAAGAAGAAAGAGAAGGAAGATTATGCAAGCAACCACCTGTCTGCTGAGCTTACATACTACAATCAGGATCTAGACGATCATAGAGAAGTGCCAAGCATGAGCGGGCCCCACACTAATGGTCCTTGAGTGCAAACGGAGAAGTCGGCCTAGCGACTCTAAAATCTAGAGCATGTATATAAATTTTTATGAATTTTGGGACTTTTGAATTGTTTGGTTTTGGTTTTTCTTTTTTGTTTTTTGCCTTTTAGAATACTTCATGTGGATAGTCTTGTTTTTATGTGAAATCTAACACTTTTAGGTCGGCAAGCATAAAAGATCGCGAAAAGTGGAATAAGATGTCCCTGAAAAACAGTCAAAATCGACGAAGGCCAAGTCGACAACGACAAGGAGGAGCAGCCCAGAAATTCGTCGATGTCAAGTAGGCCAACTCGATATCGACAAAAGCCACCAGAAGCTCCTCGACTTCAGAATCCACTAGACGCAGAAAAGCTACTCGAGATCGAGTTGCACGACTCGAGATCGACAAAGATCTTTTCTCGACATGCACTGATCTGCCATCCTCGATGTGTTATTCTGTGAGTTCCTTCCTTTACTCTTGTTTTTATTTGATTTTATCCAGTGAGGACATTGTATATTTTAAGTATGGGGTGGGGGAAGGGCTCATTATCATTACTATATGTTTTAGTCTTGCTTTTGGTTTTACATGGTAAAATTTTAAATTTTTATGTTATGCATTCATGTTTAAATTTTATGCATTTTAGTCTTTTGTCATACTGTAGTCTTGTCTTTTCAGTTACATAAAAAAAAATATATAAAAAATAAAAAAAATATATAGAAAATGTCCAAAAAAGAAAAAAAAATGCATGTTTAAGTTTTTGTATTGTCTTAGTTTTTATACCCTAACTTAGATGTTCTATGATGATAAATAATGATTGACTTGATCATGTAAATCCTATGGCATGTTTGGAAGGTTTAGCCTAAGTCCTCGAAATTGTTTTATGTGGATTGTGAACTTGTGATGAAATTGAGCACATATGATCCTAAGCTAAAGGTTAAAATCCAACAAAAATTGTCCCAGTGAGAATTTTGGCCTTATAGGGAGAACATAAAAAAATCTCTCTGCTTTCTTGAGTGTATTTACTCTTCCTATGCATCTCTAAATGTTGTGATAGTTATTCAAAGCCAATGCATTTATATGTTTATGTGAATGAGAATTAAATGATGGAGGCACCTTTTAAGCCAATTTTACCCTCTCTTTACCTACCCTGCATTATCCCTGCTTGAAGCCAGAACATTAGCCTGAGACTTTTATTGTGAACTCCACAAAATTATCCTTAGCCAAATTGAGCCTGACCCCCATTTGGAAATTAAGACTTAGAGTTGGTTGAAATAATGGTTTGTGGAAGGAATGAGCTTGTGTTTGATTTCAAGAAATGAGGATTTTTGAATTTATTAAGAGATGGGTTGGTTTTATATTTTTATCTTGCTATGCATATTATGTAAAAAGATTTTTGGCTCACCCTATAAATGCACTAGTGTTATTTTATTTAAAAAAAATCGAAAAAAAAGTATATGTTTGTGAATAAAGTGTATTAGCCAAAATTTACCTTATTTCTTTCATTATTCGCAAGATACATACTTTGTAGAGGTTATTTGAGTTTGAAAGGGTACATACTTCATTGAGATAAATTGGAGAGTTTGGTTGATGCATATGATTGTGAGTTATGGTTGAGTTGTGTTGAAGATTTAGGAGTCTTGATGCCCGAATTTTGTTAAGCACCACATGGCCAAATAATTCCATACCCTTATATTTCTTACCAAGCCCCATTACAACCCCGCCGAATGGAATCTTCTTTGAAGACTTCTATTGAGCGAAGTCCTCCTTATAATTCTTGTTGCATTTTCATAATTGGTTGCCAAGTGGATTCAGATTTAATTTGCAATGTTTATGAGATTGTATATGGAATTGAGTTGAGATTTGATCTTCATAGCCTAAATACATTGAGAGTTGAGTGTAAACACATTATTCCTGTGAGGTTGGATTTGTATTGCCTATGCCTATGGATCGCTCATATATGTGTGATGACGTTAAATTCACTTGTCTTACATTGCTACTGCTTGAGGTGTTGCTTTTGACAAGGGAGAAGACTCGAAGGATGTGTTGTAGGTCTTGGTTATTGTTTGGTTATTGCTTGAGGACAAGCAAGTCTAAGTATGGGGTGATTTGATGTCTCCAAAATAGCCATGTCTTTATGCATATTTTAGTTCCATATTCTATACATTTTGCATATTTCGGGTTGGGAATATGTCGAATTTATGTAGTATATGCTTATTTGTCAAAAATGGAGATCTACATAAGTTTCTGTTTAATATTGCAGAATATGGAGTCATTTCGAGAGAAAACCAAGAAGCAAGGACAGAGCCCATGTCGAGAAGTTGAAGACGAAGAACTCGACTCCAAGCCTTTACTCGAGATCGAGTTCCCTACTCGATGTCGACAAAGCCACGAAGACCATGCCCGGAGTAGACGAGTTGTGACAAGTCGAGAAGCCGAGGACGGAGACGCCGAGCCAACTCTACTCGATCTCGAGTTATTAACTCGATCTCGAGGATCACCATGGCGCCAATCCGAGCCAGTGTCGAGGAAGACTACTCGACAACACCAGACCACCCAGTCGATGAAGAAGATCTACTCGATCTCGAGGAAATTTGTGAGCCAAGGCCCGAGCCATGACGAGCACCAGCTGCTCGACCAAGCCAGCCATACTCGACGACCATGTTACTCGATCTCAAGGAGGCTTGGTCGAGATCGAGGAGCGCCGTGTCCGAAGCCGCGTTACGCGGTTTGGCTGTCCTACACGGTTTGGGAATCCTTGGAGTCGAAGGAATCCGAGATGGCCGAGATATATCCTACATCTATCAACAACTATCCATGGAAGAGAAGATTTATCAACATAAAGAGACTTACCTATTTTAGATATAATTTTCCTTATAGATTTAATTCCTTAATTGCCTTTATTTATCATTAAGCTTTTAGATATAGATTTAGATAAAGATAGATATATTATATCCTTGAATAGCAAGGAATAGAAGGCTATAAATAAAGCCTTAGGGGCTGGTTTTTCATAATTAAATCACACAGCAATTAGTAGGAGAAATAGTAGTACAGAGAGAGAAAGGGAGGCCAAGTGGATCAAAGAAGCGAGAGCAAGTTGACTTTGTTCGGTTGTACTTTCTTCAGTTTGATTTAATGCAATTAGTTTCTTTTTATCAATCAATGTCTGAGGTTGCAATGAAGCGCGAGTAGTCCACCCACTTCTAGGGTTAGGGCGAGCCCGACAATAGCCATGCGTGATTGAGGTAAAAATCCAACTTTTATCTTGTCTTGAGCATCTACTGCCTTTTATGTGTTTATTACCCATCTAATGGGGGTCCATGCTAACAAATTTGATTGTAAACATAAAATCGGTAGAGACAATTAGGGTTTCTTGAAAGAGTTATCTAATTGTTGGAAAAGGCGAAAGCTTAATCTTTTGATGCGATTTACATGATTATCTGTTTATTTCTGCCTTATGCACGCTTGGTTATCGTTGTTGCAAACCCCAATCTTGGAAGTCCTTTTCATACAGTTTAGTTCAAATCCCAAAGCATTTGTTTTTATTATTTCGTTTTATTTTCTGTCCCTTTACTCGATCTCGAATTGCACTACTCGATATCGTGTTAACTAATCTTCGATCTAGCGTCGTTGTAGCTTCTGTGTACAGGTGATCGACAAGATCAAGCAACTCGACGTCGACGAAGACTTTACTCGATCTCGAGTAAGCCCTTGTCGAGATCGACTAACCTTGTGCTCGCTGCTGCGCTGTGTTCGACTGTCCGATCTTCTGTCGACTAACCCTAGTCGAGATCTAGGACATCTTTGGTCGACTTCTGTCCGTGAGGTTCCACCGCTGCCTAGGATCCGCTGACACGCTTCCTCGTAGATCGATCCTGACTTCCCACTGCTGCATCAGGAGGAAGTCTTATAATTATTTGCAAGGGACGGAATCTAGTTTGCTGTGATTTATTTATATTTAATATTTGCATTCTCGATTTCCTCCTATCAACAATTATAAAAAAGAGGTTTCCACGTCCCCGACCTTCTTTGCGTGTAGGATCAGGAAGGCCTAACTCTTATCCGCGAGCTACATGCAGGCGTTTGCGGATATTATCAAGCAAGCAAGCTTCTAAGGAGAATAAAATTTAGAAATCGCGTGTCTTTCGAATACAGATGTGCAAGCAAGCCTTTAAGGAGAATAAAATTTAGCAATCGCGTGTCTTTCGAACATGGATATGCAAGCAAGCCTCTAGGAGAATAAAATTTAGCAATCACGTGTCTTTCAAACACGGATGTGCAAGCAATCCTCTAAGAAAAATAGAATTTAGCAATCGCGTGTCTTTTGAACACGGATGTACGATAAAGCCCCAAAGGAGAATAAACCCAAAATTAAACTATGTTTCTAGACAAACGAACACTACAAAAAAAAATGAAATTCGCTTCGGCAAAAAGCCGTGGCAAAAGGGCTTCAAGGGGTAGCAAAAGGCATCTAGCTTCGGCTTAGCTACGGCAAATGGGGGGGTGGCGAATTTTGGGGTGGCAAAATTTGGTAGCTTCGGCAAATAGCCGTAGCAAGAAAATTAGCGACGGCTAAGCGACGGCTAGCTGCCGTAGCTAAAGTGTGGGGTAAAATTAAAAAAAAACACTGCTTTTTAGCACGGAATCTTTAGACCCGGGCTAAAAAGTCCAATATTTTTTTAAAAATAAAAATTTAAATAATACCCACAATTTACCTATATATTAAAATTTCATTCATTATACAAAATAAAATGTCAAAAAATACATAATTTATATACAATAAATATATACAATATGTCGATAAGTAGCCATATAGCCTATACGTCCGAATCCTTCTTTGAATCTGTCTTTGAATGATTCTAGCTGCATTTCAAAGAACCTCTGTCCTTGCATCCAATTAAGCCATCTGGCCTGCTCTCAAGAAAACTTTCGTCCTACCTATCTGTTAGAAAAAAGAAAAGGCTACAAACCAAAATTCAGTAACTTGGAAAGCAGCACATGACAAATCCATAGATTGCAATAGGTGCAACTCGGACATGGACAAAAGAAGAGAGTTGAAGATCTCAGAAGGCTGATTTATCCATTTGCATAAAAGAATGAGACAGGGGTATAAAACCAAACAAAAAGAGGTAAGAGTCCAAGAAGAAGAAATTAGCACCTGATATACTTTTAGTCCCATTTTATCTAGAATCTTTTGGAATGCAACTTTATCATCATAGCTGCAAGGAAAATGAACGCACTCAGCAGTATTTCATGAGTCGCAGAAACAGGAAAGAGGCATTCATATTGACCATCGAGCTCAAAATCAATGAAAAGACACATTAACTCACTTTCCTTCCAGCACCTCAGGAGCCAGGACACCAAACCGAAGAAGAAATCCATAAAACGTCTTCCTAGTGGGATATACAGCACAGCTAATCCTTATAGCCTCAAGAACACCCTATATTATTGACAAATTTGAGAGTAACTAGTGATATAAAATTTGTTTTTGAGTGATATTTCATAAATATAATAAAAACTGAAAATCAAGCGACGCCGATCTTCTTAGGTTACTGCCTTTTCAAATTCACAAGTTCTTGCCTCATTTTTTCAGCTCTCTTCAATACATAATAATTACAAGGGGCAAAATTTAGGATTGGGCATCCGTTGCAAAATGTCAAAGAGTTTTGGCTGACGCTGACTAACCTTGGGAAATCAATAATACAGACCTTGATCTTTGCCAACATTATCTTGAACTTGTCGAAGTCATTGAGTAATGCTCTCTTATGTTGAATAATCACCTTTTGACCTCAGGAGCTGCTTTTTCACTTGTTTTTCACATCTATGCAACAAGGCACTCCATTACTTTTGACTAAAAAATGTACATCCTTCATTAAACATGGCTTATATCTACCAAAGATTCAAGATCACATAAGATACAAATTCTAGGTAACTAATGATATTTACCCTCAGAACCCAAAAACCAAACAATAAGCAGGATTAAGATAGAACATGCATTAATGTAGATTCTTTAGGCATCTTGTCGAAAGTACCCCATTCTCCTCTTCGGCAAGATCCGGCTTCAAGATAGAACAAAGCAGTGAGAATAAGTTACAAAATCGGGCAATAATTCAGATGGGTTAAAGTTCCTACTTCAATATAAATGCCACTCACAAATTGAATTATGTTATATGAACAATTTTCCACCAAAAGAGAATGATAAACCAACCCATCAGATGCTTATTTTCCGTATCTTATTTTTGCTCTTACTATTAGACAAGCCCAACCATAAAAGAACGCCCTCTAAAAGGAAAAGAAAAAGGGATCTATGAAAATACCAATCTCCATGTATACGCCAATGCTCTGCAGCGTGCTCTGATGTAAGCCTTTCATTCATAGACTACAAAATATAGAGCCTCTGATATTTTTAAAGTCGTAACTACTAATAAGTTAGTTTCATCCTGTGACCAACTACTTTCCACTTGTACACTTTCCTAACTTCTATCCCGTTTTCAACACACATCTTCCATTATTTAAGACAAAAGCAAGAATAGTTTTCTTTAACTATTTATTTATTTATTAAGTAGACAGATTTGTGCTGAAAGCAAGGAGAAAAAACATAATCAACTAGACCTGAGAAATATAAGAGTGAAAGCATAGGCCAGCTATTAAGATACCTAGATCAGTGTCAAAAGATGGAAAGGAACTCTTAGTAGAGTGGGAGCTGCTTTAAACAATAACATACAAAAATTTAAGTACCGCAACTAAACCAAGAAAATAAGTAAAAAGGAGTTTTACTCACAAAATACAAACATTGGGTCTTAGTAGAGTGGGGCCGTGCTTGGGATGAGTTTTACCCAAGATTTTATCCCGTTGTCTCGGGCGCGGACCGGGTTAAGTCCGCTTAACGGGTTGGATGCCGTGTCCAAACCCGTTCGGAATTGCGGGCGCGAGCTACCCGCGGGTACCCGCAGTAATATATGTATATATACACTGTGATATATACCCTAATGTATTTTTATGTGTTTGTATACACATTAATATGTGTATATATACATTGTAATAGATATTTTTTAAAATTCAAAATCACTTAAATAATCTCATGTATACAAATATACATACACTGTAATGTATATTTTTTAATCATTGTGTGTACTATACCCTATATATGTATTTGTATACAAAGTATAATATATATATATATATATATATATATATATATATATATATATATATATATATATATATATATATATATATATATATATATATACGTAGTATGTATATATACTCATAAAAATACAGTAATATATTTATATAAACTGTAAATTTAAAAAACAGTATATATATATATATAGGGAGAGGTTCAGTGAAACGATTAATAGAATGTAACGTGTAACGTAATTATAGCCGTTGGATTAAAACATATCAATGGCTAATATTCATTTAAAATAGGACAAATTGTGCCTATGGTAGGTGTATTATACAAGATTAGAATTCAAAAGCTGCATTAATTAAAAGGAGCTAAATTCTCTCCATCAACATATGTAATGAAATATAAGGAAGTTAGTATACGATAACCTACAGGAACTAGCAAAATAATAATGTTGAATTTTTGTAATCTAATCTTTATAGAAGAAATATCTGAAAAAATAAAGTGTCATTTAAATTTATTGAATTTACAAGGAATATATTTCACTTGGTAAATGAATAATTAGTATGTCTAATATGAATATAGTATTCAAACTTTTAAATTAATATTTTGCTTAATATTTTCTATAATTAACTTTAAACACTCGATATATACTTATTCATTTACAAAAGGGTAAATACTCATTTAATTATTTACTTTGAATAATTGATTTAGTAAAATTAAAATTTTAAATATTTTGTAATGTAACAAAATTATGAACCCATAAAAAAGTTTCAAATTTTATATAAATTTATGTTCACTCATGATATATCTATATGAATATTAATTTATTAAATTTCTCTCTATGCCTCTCCCTTAATTTCTATAATCAATTCAGTCGACCAATATATACTTCATATTCATTTTGAATAGGTTAAATATTCATTTACAGTATTGAATATAACAATATAATTAAATGAATATTCTGTCTCTTTAAAATGAATATGAAGTATATATTTCATGAATCATGACTAGTTCTTTTGAATAAATTGTATGAATTTAGCTACATGACTATACATACATATACATACTTTATAAATTAATAGTGAGTGTTTTTGTGAATTGTATTAATATGGTGTGTTTGAATAACAAACTTTCTTTTGAATAAATTGTATTAATATGGTGTGTTTGAATAACCAATTAATACAACCGAAAAAGAAAGTTTGAAAGTAGGAGTTCATTAGGAGGTTTGGGGTGGAGGCGGTAATCAAGGACGGTTTATAAATTACAATGGAATTTGGTACCATTCATTTTATTAGATCCAACGGCTCTAATTATGTTACACGTTACATCCTATCAATCGTTTCATTGGAACCTCTACCTATATATATATAATATATAATATAACAAATAAATAGCGGGCATCCGTTACGGGCCTAGCGGGCATCCGTTACGGGCCTAGCGGCCCGTAACAGATAAATTGGTCTTCCCAATCTCGTACCCGCTGCAGGTGCAGGTCGGGCTTAGGAGTCCGCATGAGCTTTTTCCCCTGTCCATGCCCGCCCGTATTAGCGGGCGGAAGGGCCGGCCCGCGTTTTCCCAGATCTAATGTTAGGCTTTCCAAAGACCCGTCAAATCTATACCCAAGGCTCTTGCTCCCCACTAAGTACAACGGTCAATATCACGAGACATGCCGAAACTCACCTTCGAAACCACTGTAAAAAGTCTCTCGGCCTTCCTTAAACCATCCCCATCGACAACAAAATGACAAACCCCAACCAAAACATCCCTTGTTCTTTCTCACTAAACATGGATTTCGAAGAACAAATGTTTAGGATGATGTTGCCCTATAGTTTCGGGGACAAATTCGAAGCCCACATACCCGAGGAAATCCTACTGACCACTCACACATTGCAAAATTTTCTGGTCCACATCACAAAAGGCCACTACCATTCTTTGTAGGTAAAGAAAGGATGGAACGACTTTTTTTAGGCCCACAGACTCACCCTTGGCTCAACCATAACCTTCCTTCACAAAAGAGACACTCGGTTTGAAGTCTTTATGCTGCATAATTAATGAAGGCTACAACATAGAAGACGATCTAAATGTTGCTTAGTACGATGGTCCACTGAGCAACGGTTTTTAACGTTTCTTTTCTCTTATTTTATCACTATTGTTTTGTCTAAAAACGAATATCAGTATCCCCAGCACGTTTCCTTTCTCTTATTACACTGGAGATTTCCTTCGAAATTGGTGATCCTCCTTCGCGTTTGTTACGCCGGAGATTACCTTCGAAATTGGTGATCCTCCTTTGCGTTTGTTACGTCGGATATTACCTTCGAATTTGGTGATTCTCCTTCGTGTCTGTTGCGTTGGAGATTGTTTTCAATTTTGGTAAATCTCCATCACGTTTCATTACTCTGGAGATTACCTTCGAAATTAGTGATCCTCCTTCACGTTTGTTAGGCTGGGGATTACCTTCGAATTTGGTGATTCTCCTTCGCGCCCGTTACGCTAGAGATTATTTTCAATTTTGATAAATCTCTATGAGGCTCATTACGCTGGAGATTACCTTCGAAATTGGTGATTCTCCTTCACGTTCATTACGCTGGAGATTACCTTCGAATTTGGTGATTCTCCATCGCGTTCATTACGCTGAAGATTACTTTTGAATTTGATAATTATTTTACACGTTTATCACTTACTTTCAAGTCTAGTGGATCCCAATCATGTTTACTATGAGGAAAGTTACTGAATATCATAATCAACTTCGTACATACACATACAAAAACGTGATTACATTAGGATTTACTACAAGTTTTTCGCCCCGGAGGATGGCATAACCCTAAAAACAAAACCAACGAAACTAACAAAACAAACTCATCATCAGACTATTGGGAGGTGAAATTAGCATCGCACACTCAAGTCCACATCGCCATTTTGACCAGGCTCTGGATCGACAGCAATAACATCAAAATAAGAGTGTCCTTCATACTCGACAATCAATCGCATACCAACCCAAAGTTCATTAACAATCATAAACTCCCGCCACCCTTCAGTGAACCAGTAACAGTCCGTGCTCAGCTTCTCTACCCTCACCAAAAACATTTCATCTGCACGTGACCAAAGATAGACATGTGGTAACGCTTCGTTGCCATAGTCACCATATATGTGAGGAAGAGGCTACGAAACAAATACCACGATCAAAACCAACAACACATCGCAAAATAAAAATTCAAGGAAATATATGAGCATACAAGTCTATGCAAATGCCTTTCTACAAGGATGTCCCTTGTAAAACCACGAAGCCAAGAAAGTGTAGCACCTGAGATGAGAAACGGACCCCTAGACATAATGATCAAGATAAATGCTTTAAAGTAACAAAACCCAAAAGTCAGCATTTATAAAAGTAATTAGGGGAAACAACAAACAACACTGCTATCTTCTTCGGGGCCACGGGGTTTGAGAAAATCAACATCTTATAACAAAGCGGAAAGGATAAACGATAAGCTTCACCGCTATCCAGACAAAGATATTCGTACCGCCACCCATAAGGACACTCACCACACACAAAATGAGCATCACACACGCATCTTGCCACCAAGCCAAAGTCAGAAGCAATCTACTAATCCCAAACAATGCCCCAACAAAGCTCTAGTATAAATAAACGTACGCACAACGCCATCCGAACAACAACGTACCATCCAAAATAAAATGTCGAGTTTCGATATGGATTCGGGAGAAGTCTCCCCACCCACCTTCACCACAAATGTTATGACATTCCCCAACCCCATGTTTATTAGAATAATTCTTTGCGAAAGCCACTTACTTAGACTTCCTTTTCCATACATCTTTGTAGAATTCAAAGAGGAACTCGACCATATATGTCTGTGCTCCCCTCTAAGCCAAGAGTTCATGGTACTAGTTGAAAGAGACGAGGGGGACTGGTTCTCCTTATCAGAAGGATGGAGTGAATTTGCCAGGGCCAATAATATAAGAATTGGCACTTATCTCACGTTCGAGTATGAAAGAGAGTCGCACTTCGACGTAGAAATAGAACAACCAGGACCCGAAGAAAATGGAGACATCTCCTACGATCTCCTCTGTTACGAAGAGGTGTAGAATACCCCGCGAATTTCCAACTGGTAACAAAAAGTCCTTGTAAAAGAAAACCAAGCCGCTAGCCTTGGTCTATAACACCATAAATAAAGGACAAGTTTTTTCTGTTATGAGAAACCACTTACTCCATATTAATTAACACATAGCGAAACCCCGTTCATGTTATATCGCAATTCAGTGTATGAAACACACAATAACAAGAGACTGATTTTTTACCATTTGAAGAACGAGCTCATTAATCTAAGAGAATTTAAGCACTCAACCCCCTTTTTTTTTAATTAACTCGTGATTAAAATAATTATGCGCTCCTCAATAGAAGATTGGCAAGGGTTTGGGCCCAAAATAAAGGAAACAAGCAAAGAAAAGACAAGTAGTGCAAAATATATTATGATTAGTATTATAAACCCGCAAGTGGAATAGAGAATACAATCGCGATTAGAATGTCATATAAAACAACCACACGCAAATCAAGGCAGCAAAATGAGTGTTAAAAGTTTTCATCCAAGCACCGATTCAAAAAAGGATACCAAAAATTCCACATCAGCTAGAAATCGCGAACCCTCAAGCTTCATCTCCTAGCCCCCAATCCTAATGCCTCAGACTGGGCTTGAAAACCTCCACTAATTCCCCAAGCTGAGAGAAGTGGGACACAATTTGATTAATGTCGGCCTTCATTCCTTGAACAATGGTAGGCATCAAATGCTCGGCCAAAACATCCTCACCCGCCTTGGACCCAAGCCAATCGCTCACCCATTTTTTACCAACGTCGGTTGTAAAATACTCGCCCAAGGTGGCTTTTGTCAGTGGCACATCAACATCAGGAACATTGAGACTTGCTAGCTCATTCTCCGCGGTAGACAACCGACCTTTGTCACGTATGAATTATTTGTGCATAACCCTCCTTTTGTGAGTAGATGTTGCTTTTACATATTTGCACATGCATGGATCTGTGACAATAGTACCTTTTCGAGGATGGTAATTGATTGCAGGGACATATAAAGAATGAATCTAAGATGTTGAGAGTTTTAATTACTTCCCCTGAATAACAAGTAAAAGTATTGCTTGAGGACAAGCAAGCTTAAGTATGGGGTGTTTGTTGTGAGCAGAATCTGCCATGTTTTACAGCAACTTTTATATCGATTTCTGTATACATTTCATGCATTTGTGTTAAGATAGTACAGAATCTGTGTAGTTTATGTTTATTTGCCAAAAGTATGGAATCTACACCAGTTTTTGTTTAAATCGCAGAAATCGAGGCATTTACAGCAATTCTACAGAAGGTCGGAAAAGCTCGGAAAACCATTACAGAAGTCCAAGGTCAAAGCAGCGGAACGAATCGGAGAGCAAGTCTAGTCGACATCGAGTGGGCCCTACTCGACCTAGACGAGCCATGACCGAGCGGCCATAGTCGAGCAAGCTTGCTCGAGAAACCAAGCTCCCCGAACTCCGGAACCCTACTCGACCTAGACAAGCACTAGTCTAGGTCGACGAAGCCCGGACAGACCACCCGGAGTCCTCGAGGAGAGCTGGTCGACGAAACCCGGACAGACCACCCGGAGTCCTCGAGGAGAGCTGATCGACGAAGCCGAGGACGACAAGGCGAGAATCGCTGCCGCGGACCAGACCAGTCACTGCCAGCGGAGAGAGCCAACCCGAGCACCCAACTCGATCTCGACGAGTCTTACTCGAGATCGACGAAGACCCAGAAGCCATGTCCGAGTCCTTCGAGGAGATCCACTCGAGAAACCCTAGTCGCCGAGCCAGTCTACTCGACCTCGACTAGTCCAACTCGAGGTCGACGAAGGCCAGTGAGCCAAGATGAGCCACATCGAGCAGATCTAGCCGAGACGACGAGTCAAGCCGAGCCACCTTACTCGACCTCGACGAGCCCTCCTCGAGGTCGACAAGAGCCCAGTTCCAGAAGCTTCTCGACTTGTCTTGTCCGAGTAGAGTTGACGTTGCTTGGTCGCGAAGGCGAGGATTCTATCCGATCTATCAAGTTCTATCTATGGAAGGCGGAATCTATCAAGACATGAAGACTTTACCATATTAGTTTTATCTTTTTCCTTATGGATTTAATTCCATTAAACATTTATCTATCATTAAAGCAATTTAGATAGAAATTTAGATATAGATATTTATCTTCTTTCCTAGATTAGCTAGGGAATGAAGGCTATAAATAAGGCCCTAGGGGCTCAGTTTTAGGATATATCATCACAATTCAATATTGAAGAGAAGTAGTTAGTTCCATTCAGATACAGTTAGGAGTTTGAGGTTTTTAAGGTTTTGGCGGTTTACGAAAGTTGATTGCCAGGATTGTAAAGGCTTTGAATTTAGTTTTTTTTAATGCAAGTTTCTTTCATCAATTCAATGTCTGCGATTGCGATGAGGCGTGAGTAGTCCACCCACTTCTGGGGCTGGGGTGAGCCCGACGGTGGCCATGTGAGGCGATGCGATAAAGGTCAGATCTTTTGTGTGATTCATCTTCTATCCCTATGAGCATGATTCTTTTGCGAGAGTTGAAGGTGATCCTTGTTTGTGTTATTGAAGCGAAAGTAATCTTAATACAACTTGGATTAATTATGTGAAAAGGGTTAGTAACAATTAGGGTTTATGCGAGAGCCTCTATATGCCTAGTTGTTAATAACGAAAGTTATTTGATGGAAAGCATGATCTTTTATGCCTTTATGTGTTGTTTTGCATGGTTATCGTTGTGGTGTTGAAACCCTAGCCTTGGAGGTCTTTTAATATATTGATTTATTTCGTCGAATTTCTAAGTTCTGTCTTTAAATTTGCAAGTTTTAAAGTTTCTGTCTTTTACTGTTTCTAGTCGACATAGACCAGTGTCTAGTCGATCTCGAGTTACTGTTGTCGAGGTCGAGTAGAAGTTAGTCTGTGTCGAGGTAGGTTTTGTTCTGTCTTCGTTGATTTTCACTTTCTGTCGAGCTGTGTTCGTCGATCTCGAGTTGACCTTAGTCGAGATCGAGTTGGCTTCTGCTTGTCGAGTGGTTTGCATTTGCTTTATTTTCTGTTTTCAGTTACTGCTTTTGTCGAGATAGAGGACAGCTTTGTCGAGATCGACAAGCTTCTGTGTCCTTGCTTTTAGTTCCTGTTTGCTTTCGTCTTTGCTTTGTCTTTTATTTCTGATCTTTTGTTATTTACTTTAGTTGCCCTTGCCGGGATTATTTGTTTCTGCTTCTGTGTTTGTTTCTGCTTTTCTGCTGCTGTGTCTGTGAGAATCTGATAGCTACCTGAGAACTGCTGACGTGCTTCCTCGTGGATTCGATCCTGACTTTTCTCTTACTACAACGGGAGGAAGTCTTGTAATTATTTGCTGAGACAGGGGAGTCGTTCTAATCCATATTCTTATTCTATACTTGACTTACTCCTGCAACAACAAATTGGCGCCGTTGCCGGGGAGGCAATCAATCGCGCCTTAGGTAGTCAGTTCTCACTGTTTCTTTGAGTTAGTTTGCAGGTGTATGCGTCGTTCTGGTCAAACACCTGAGTTTGACAGCTTAGACGAACCGGAGCGCTACCTACACATCCACTCCAAACTCAAAAGGATCATGTCGGCCGCTGAAACACAGGAGCAGCTGATACAGAGGCTTACCAGGGATCTAGCCGCCAGAGATGCTGCTCTAGCCACCAACAATGCTGCTCTCGCCGCTGAGAGAGCAGCAAGGGAACAAGCACAAGCTGAGCTTGCACAGTACCCAACCACTGCAGAGGATTACATGCATCCAACACTCGTCGTGCCTGAATCGGCGATTCTAATCCCTGAAAACTCTTTTGAAATTCGCACTCAATTTCTTATAGAGCTTAAAAATAATGCCTTTTACGGCAGATTTAATGAGTGTCCTCTTGAACATATTACTAACTTTCATGATATGTGTCGTACACTTGCAGAAGGCACAACTCTGGAATATGTCAAGATGAAATCTTTTCGCTGGTCGCTCGCTGGACCTGCACTGAAATGGCTGGAAGGGCTGAAAGCAAAATCACTCACAACCTGGGCCCAAGTAGAGCAAGAGTTTCTGAACAAATTCTTCCCACCTGCCAAAACAGCACATCTCCGCTAGAAAATCACCGCCTTTAAACAGCAAAAAGGGGAACCACTGGCAAAGGCATGGGAGCGCTACAAGGAACTTCTGCGATCTTGCCCTACTCATGGACAACCGCCCTACATCATTCAGGAGATCTTCTTCAACTCTCTGGATCAAGTCACTAAGGACAGAATCAACAATTATACTCGCTATGAGTATCTGACAATGCCGCCAAGTGAGGCATGGGGAGTACTGGAGAAGCTTACTACCTACGACAACAAGTATGGGTCTACTGTAACTTATGAAGAGAACCCATACGCCAGGCCAGCACCATCCATGCCCCTCTATGAGCCATCAAAGGAGATCGATCCAGATGCCAGGGAGCAATACTACAGAGACCAGCACAGGAAGCTCATCAAGCAAGTAAAGTATCTCTCTGTCAACCAGCCTTGTATTGAATGCGGATCGCAAAGGCACACCACTCCTGAGTGCCCACACACAGAACAAGTCAGGATGGCAGAGCACCATGAGGATGCAGCTTACGCAGGGGGACCCAATCGCTACATAGGGGACCAAATGTTTCAGCAACCACAATGGAACCAAGGTATCCCTAGGAATCCCCCGCCCTACAGAGCTCCAGGACATCCAGAAAGGGAACAGAAAAAGGACGATATACAGCTAGTCCTGGAAGAAATACGGAG
This sequence comes from Persicaria tinctoria, assembly GCA_037127255.1. Taxonomy (NCBI): domain Eukaryota; kingdom Viridiplantae; phylum Streptophyta; class Magnoliopsida; order Caryophyllales; family Polygonaceae; genus Persicaria; species Persicaria tinctoria. The sequence continues at coordinate 19,181,966 of JBANSL010000004.1, read as the reverse complement.
AAACCACACAGAAACTAGGCAGTCCTTCAACTCCGTCTATACTCAGATGCAAGGTGTCAACTCTAGGCTTGGGGAAATTGATATCTGGCGGAAATCAGTCGATACACAGATTGGTCAGCTAGCAGCAGCAATCCCCAAACAGTCAGGTGCTCTCCCTGGATCTTCAGAACCAAATCCTAAGGGAAAGACTGGACACATCGCTGCCGTAAAGCTAAGGAGCGGCCATCAACTTCGAGAGCCAGAGGTCGGGGAGCAGCAGGATGAGGAACAGCAAGTCAACCTCGACAAGACAGTAGTCGATCTCGACAAAGCCGTGATCGACCTCGACAAAGGACTTGTCGACCTCGAGGAGAATCTTCAGAAATCTTCGTCTGCACAGCCCAGCAACTCGACGTCACCAAAACTGGTCGATCTCGACAAGAGGGTGGTCGATGTCGAGGAGCCTCAGGTCGAAAAATCTGCAGCAACTCCGACATCTGTTCTGGCTCCGAAAAAGAAGCTGCCTTTCCCCACAAAATCTCTAAAGGATCCAGCGGAGAAAAAGTTTCAGCGCTTCATCAAGATGCTTCAAAAGCTTAATGTCACCATACCCTTCACAGAAGCTCTCAATGAAATGCCGTCCTATGTCAAATTCCTGAAGGAGATTCTGAGCAAAAAGCGATCGATGGCAGAAATCACAGAGGAGTGCAGCCATCTGGACATATTGGAAAAGAGGCCGGATCCAGGTAAGTTTGCTATAACTATTGGATTTGGCCCATACAAAATTAATGCCCTATGTGATCTTGGAGCTAGTGTCAGTATTATGCCTTTAACGATTTGGTCCAAGATTAAGATAGGTGCACTGGAGCCTGTGGATGCTAGACTGTATATGGCCAACAACACGGTGGTCATTCCAACAGGCATGGTGGAAAATGTCCCAGTACAAGTAGGTAAATTCTTCGTTCCTACTGATTTTTTAATTATTGATATGCAAGAAGATCCTGCTTGTCCAATTATTCTAGGGAGACCATTCTTGGCGACGGTGGATGCCAATATAAGCGTACGGAAAGGGGTACTCACTTTCAACATCAGCGATGAGGTGATTGAGTATTCCTTCAACAAAACTAAACAGCATAAGGGTCCCATGGAAGAGGTCAAATCTATCTCAGCTGGCTACATCACCTGCGGGGAACCAACGATCAGGAATATGACCCCTGAGGAACTGGAAAATAGGGACATGGAGGCCCAGGTGGAGGAGATCATGGCAATCCTTAAGGAAAACAAAGGAGCCAAGTATGGGGTCAAGCCAGGTCTACTCGAGGTCGACCACATCCTCATCGAGGTCGACCAAAACTCGGGGAGCTCAGAGCCTGCTCCCTCGACACAGACTCCACCAGACGGACAACCTTCGTCGATCTCGAGTACGCTTGTCGAGGTCGACCACCCCTCGGAGAGCCCAGCGCCTTCCTCCTCGATGAGCAAGCCACAGGAAGGAGAAGGCTACTCGACCTCGAATAGCCTAGTCGAGATCGACAAGACCAGATCTTCCTCGACGCCGCCTTCTTCGACTACGCAGCAAACAGGAGGAGAACCCTCGTCGACCTCGAGTAGCCTTGTCGAGGTCGACCACCGCCAGACTTCACCAGATCCGTCTTCCTCGACCAGATCACCACCAGAGCCAGAGTCCTCGTCGAGGTCGAGTACGCTTGTCGAGGTCGACAAGACCTGCTCTTCCTCGACTTCTGATTCTTCGACCAGACCACCACCAGGACCAGCAGACTCGTCGATCTCGAGGAGCCCTAGTCGAGATCGACCAAACACCGTGGTGCCCGATTCCGTTTCCGCAAAGGTGAGTCAAGGTATGGATCTTTCTTCTCCTATTTCCATTAAAGATTTATCTATACATGGGAGAGGTCTGCCTTGGTATGTGCGATTGTGCAGGATTTCCAATGATGAGCCTAAAGAGTATGAAGTTGGAGACAAGCTCTATGTCTCTAAATCAAAGGATCATTGGTTCCCTAACAAGTTCAACAAGAAGCGGATGGGACCGTTCGTGGTGAACAAGATCCATTCTGGAGGATTACAGCTGATGGACAAGAATGGAGTCTTATTTGAGGCCCAAGCTACATGGGCCCTGCAGATGCCACCTTGAGCATTAATGAAAGTCGGCCTAGCGACTATAAAATCTAGAGCATGTACATAGACTTTTTAGGACATTTTTTAGACTTTGTTTTTGGTTTTTGGTTTTTGAACATTGTTTTTGGTTTTTGTTTTTGTTTTGTTGGTATATGTCTTCTAAATTTCAGGTCCATGGATAGAATCAAGCTATAGTCATACTCGGACTAGGAGGTGCTCCATCCAAAATTTCGCAGCTCTGCACACATGTCTTGTGAGTTTCTTTCTTTACCCTTTACCTTGTTTTTATACAGTGAGGACACTGTAATGTTTAAGTATGGGGTGGGGGAAGGGCTTACTTTATGCATATTTGCCATATTTGACATTACTTGTGCATTATTGCTTAGAATTGCTACATGGCTATTTTGGAATACATTATTTATTTATGTGCATATATGCATGTTTTCCAAAAGTTTGAGAAAAATAACCCCCATTGAAATTTTTTGAAAGAATGTCATGGAAGCTTATATTAAACTCAACGATGCAAAATTGGATTCATTAGAGATATAGCATGAAATTGCCTAGTAAAGGGAAGTTACAATGAAATGCATATTTTCTTGAAAACCATGAAAGGAGGTAAAATTCGAAGTTGCTTTTGACATGTTGCATGATAAGATGATGGAGGACTTTATATTTCCATATAATGCTCATTGTTATATCCTAGCCATACCTATGCTTATGCATCACAAAAGCCATACTATGCCTTATTTCATATATTGCTCCACATGTTCTTAAATATTTCCATTCTTTACCTTATCCGGGGATTATGTTGAGAATGATGTTACATTATGGAGATGATATATGGTTATTGTGATTATTATCTTATATGGAGTTTGGAAGGAAATTGTTTGATTATATGGAAAATTTAATGAGTGAAAGAAAATCCAATCACCTCAGGAGATAAAGGTAGATTGACCCTGCTCTATGAGATAATAGTTTGGAGAGATGGGACACATTGTGAGGAGTCCAAAGCACTAAGTATCCGGGGCCATTCATGACACCCATGTTTGCGATTCGCGAGAAGGCAGTGCTGAGGTTAGAGAGGTAAAAGCATTATTATTGAGAAAAGCATTATGAAATGTGATGAATCAAATGGAAGAAAGAATGTGATATGAAATTCAAAATGTGAGAGTGATCTATTTCCCCGGATCAAAAACACCACATTGCCATAAATTGCCCACCTTTAGCCTTTTACCAATCTACTCCTTCATGAGCTTAAATTAAAGTCTTCTTGATTATCAATGCTTTGTCACGTATGAATTATTTGTGCATAACCCTCCTTTTGTGAGTAGATGTTGCTTTTACATATTTGCACATGCATGGATCTGTGACAATAGTACCTTTTCGAGGATGGTAATTGATTGCAGGGACATATAAAGAATGAATCTAAGATGTTGAGAGTTTTAATTACTTCCCCTGAATAACAAGTAAAAGTATTGCTTGAGGACAAGCAAGCTTAAGTATGGGGTGTTTGTTGTGAGCAGAATCTGCCATGTTTTACAGCAACTTTTATATCGATTTCTGTATACATTTCATGCATTTGTGTTAAGATAGTACAGAATCTGTGTAGTTTATGTTTATTTGCCAAAAGTATGGAATCTACACCAGTTTTTGTTTAAATCGCAGAAATCGAGGCATTTACAGCAATTCTACAGAAGGTCGGAAAAGCTCGGAAAACCATTACAGAAGTCCAAGGTCAAAGCAGCGGAACGAATCGGAGAGCAAGTCTAGTCGACATCGAGTGGGCCCTACTCGACCTAGACGAGCCATGACCGAGCGGCCATAGTCGAGCAAGCTTGCTCGAGAAACCAAGCTCCCCGAACTCCGGAACCCTACTCGACCTAGACAAGCACTATTCTAGGTCGACGAAGCCCGGACAGACCACCCGGAGTCCTCGAGGAGAGCTGGTCGACGAAACCCGGACAGACCACCCGGAGTCCTCGAGGAGAGCTGATCGACGAAGCCGAGGACGACAAGGCGAGAATCGCTGCCGCGGACCAGACCAGTCGCTGCCAGCGGAGAGAGCCAACCCGAGCACCCAACTCGATCTCGACGAGTCTTACTCGAGATCGATGAAGACCCAGAAGCCATGTCCGAGTCCTTCGAGGAGATCCACTCGAGAAACCCTAGTCGCCGAGCCAGTCTACTCGACCTCGACTAGTCCAACTCGAGGTCGACGAAGGCCAGTGAGCCAAGATGAGCCACATCGAGCAGATCTAGCCGAGACGACGAGGCAAGCCGAGCCACCTTACTCGACCTCGACGAGCCCTACTCGAGGTCGACAAGAGCCCAGTTCCAGAAGCTTCTCGACTTGTCTTGTCCGAGTAGAGTTGACGTTGCTTGGTCGCGAAGGCGAGGATTCTATCCGATCTATCAAGTTCTATCTATGGAAGGCGGAATCTATCAAGACATGAAGACTTTCCCATATTAGTTTTATCTTTTTCCTTATGGATTTAATTCCATTAAACATTTATCTATCATTAAAGCAATTTAGATAGAAATTTAGATATAGATATTTATCTTCTTTCCTAGATTAGCTAGGGAATGAAGGCTATAAATAAGGCCCTAGGGGCTCAGTTTTAGGATATATCATCACAATTCAATATTGAAGAGAAGTAGTTAGTTCCATTCAGATACAGTTAGGAGTTTGAGGTTTTTAAGGTTTTGGCGGTTTACGAAAGTTGATTGCCAGGATTGTAAAGGCTTTGAATTTAGTTTTTTTTAATGCAAGTTTCTTTCATCAATTCAATGTCTGCGATTGCGATGAGGCGTGAGTAGTCCACCCACTTCTGGGGCTGGGGTGAGCCCGACGGTGGCCATGTGAGGCGATGCGATAAAGGTCAGATCTTTTGTGTGATTCATCTTCTATCCCTATGAGCATGATTCTTTTGCGAGAGTTGAAGGTGATCCTTGTTTGTGTTATTGAAGCGAAAGTAATCTTAATACAACTTGGATTAATTATGTGAAAAGGGTTAGTAACAATTAGGGTTTATGCGAGAGCCTCTATATGCCTAGTTGTTAATAACGAAAGTTATTTGATGGAAAGCATGATCTTTTATGCCTTTATGTGTTGTTTTGCATGGTTATCGTTGTGGTGTTGAAACCCTAGCCTTGGAGGTCTTTTAATATATTGATTTATTTCGTCGAATTTCTAAGTTCTGTCTTTAAATTTGCAAGTTTTAAAGTTTCTGTCTTTTACTGTTTCTAGTCGACATAGACCAGTGTCTAGTCGATCTCGAGTTACTGTTGTCGAGGTCGAGTAGAAGTTAGTCTGTGTCGAGGTAGGTTTTGTTCTGTCTTCGTTGATTTTCACTTTCTGTCGAGCTGTGTTCGTCGATCTCGAGTTGACCTTAGTCGAGATCGAGTTGGCTTCTGCTTGTCGAGTGGTTTGCATTTGCTTTATTTTCTGTTTTCAGTTACTGCTTTTGTCGAGATAGAGGACAGCTTTGTCGAGATCGACAAGCTTCTGTGTCCTTGCTTTTAGTTCCTGTTTGCTTTGTCTTTTATTTCTGATCTTTTGTTATTTACTTTAGTTGCCCTTGCCGGGATTATTTGTTTCTGCTTCTGTGTTTGTTTCTGCTTTTCTGCTGCTGTGTCTGTGAGAATCTGATAGCTACCTGAGAACTGCTGACGTGCTTCCTCGTGGATTCGATCTTGACTTTTCTCTTACTACAACGGGAGGAAGTCTTGTAATTATTTGCTGAGACAGGGGAGTCGTTCTAATCCATATTCTTATTCTATACTTGACTTACTCCTGCAACAACAAATTGGCGCCGTTGCCGGGGAGGCAATCAATCGCGCCTTAGGTAGTCAGTTCTCACTGTTTCTTTGAGTTAGTTTGCAAGTGTATGCGTCGTTCTGGTCAAACACCTGAGTTTGACAGCTTAGACGAACCGGAGCGCTACCTACACATCCACTCCAAACTCAAAAGGATCATGTCGGCCGCTAAAACACAGGAGCAGCTGATACAGAGGCTTACCAGGGATCTAGCCGCCAGAGATGCTGCTCTAGCCACCAACAATGCTGCTCTCGCCGCTGAGAGAGCAGCAAGGGAACAAGCACAAGCTGAGCTTGCACAGTACCCAACCACTGCAGAGGATTACATGCATCCAACACTCGTCGTGCCTGAATCGGCGATTCTAATCCCTGAAAACTCTTTTGAAATTCGCACTCAATTTCTTATAGAGCTTAAAAATAATGCCTTTTACGGCAGATTTAATGAGTGTCCTCTTGAACATATTACTAACTTTCATGATATGTGTCGTACACTTGCAGAAGGCACAACTCTGGAATATGTCAAGATGAAATCTTTTCGCTGGTCGCTCGCTGGACCTGCACTGAAATGGCTGGAAGGGCTGAAAGCAAGATCACTCACAACCTGGGCCCAAGTAGAGCAAGAGTTTCTGAACAAATTCTTCCCACCTGCCAAAACAGCACATCTCCGCTAGAAAATCACCGCCTTTAAACAGCAAAAAGGGGAACCACTGGCAAAGGCATGGGAGCGCTACAAGGAACTTCTGCGATCTTGCCCTACTCATGGACAACCGCCCTACATCATTCAGGAGATCTTCTTCAACTCTCTGGATCAAGTCACTAAGGACAGAATCAACAATTATACTCGCTATGAGTATCTGACAATGCCGCCAAGTGAGGCATGGGGAGTACCGGAGAAGCTTACTACCTACGACAACAAGTATGGGTCTACTGTAACTTATGAAGAGAACCCATACGCCTGGCCAGCACCATCCATGCCCCTCTATGAGCCATCAAAGGAGATCGATCCAGATGCCAGGGAGCAATACTACAGAGACCAGCACAGGAAGCTCATCAAGCAAGTAAAGTATCTCTCTGTCAACCAGCCTTGTATTGAATGCGGATCGCAAAGGCACACCACTCCTGAGTGCCCACACACAGAACAAGTCAGGATGGCAGAGCACCATGAGGATGCAGCTTACGCAGGGGGACCCAATCGCTACATAGGGGACCAAAGGTTTCAGCAACCACAATGGAACCAAGGTATCCCTAGGAATCCCCCGCCCTACAGAGCTCCAGGACATCCAGAAAGGGAACAGAAAAAGGACGATATACACCTAGTCCTGGAAGAAATACGGAGAAACCACACAGAAACTAGGCAGTCCTTCAACTCCGTCTATACTCAGATGCAAGGTGTCAACTCTAGGCTTGGGGAAATTGATATCTGGCGGAAATCAGTCGATACACAGATTGGTCAGCTAGCAGCAGCAATCCCCAAACAGTCAGGTGCTCTCCCTGGATCTTCAGAACCAAATCCTAAGGGAAAGACTGGACACATCGCTGCCGTAAAGCTAAGGAGCGGCCATCAACTTCGAGAGCCAGAGGTCGGGGAGCAGCAGGATGAGGAACAGCAAGTCAACCTCGACAAGACAGTAGTCGATCTCGACAAAGCCGTGATCGACCTCGACAAAGGACTTGTCGACCTCGAGGAGAATCTTCAGAAATCTTCGTCTGCACAGCCCAGCAACTCGACGTCACCAAAACTGGTCGATCTCGACAAGAGGGTGGTCGATGTCGAGGAGCCTCAGGTCGAAAAATCTGCAGCAACTCCGACATCTGTTCTGGCTCCGAAAAAGAAGCTGCCTTTCCCCACAAAATCTCTAAAGGATCCAGCGGAGAAAAGGTTTCAGCGCTTCATCAAGATGCTTCAAAAGCTTAATGTCACCATACCCTTCACAGAAGCTCTCAATGAAATGCCGTCCTATGTCAAATTCCTGAAGGAGATTCTGAGCAAAAAGCGATCGATGGCAGAAATCACAGAGGAGTGCAGCCATCTGGACATATTGGAAAAGAGGCCGGATCCAGGTAAGTTTGCTATAACTATTGGATTTGGCCCATACAAAATTAATGCCCTATGTGATCTTGGAGCTAGTGTCAGTATTATGCCTTTAACGATTTGGTCCAAGATTAAGATAGGTGCACTGGAGCCTGTGGATGCTAGACTGTATATGGCCAACAACACGGTGGTCATTCCAACAGGCATGGTGGAAAATGTCCCAGTACAAGTAGGTAAATTCTTCGTTCCTACTGATTTTTTAATTATTGATATGCAAGAAGATCCTGCTTGTCCAATTATTCTAGGGAGACCATTCTTGGCGACGGTGGATGCCAATATAAGCGTACGGAAAGGGGTACTCACTTTCAACATCAGCGATGAGGTGATTGAGTATTCCTTCAACAAAACTAAACAGCATAAGGGTCCCATGGAAGAGGTCAAATCTATCTCAGCTGGCTACATCACCTGCGGGGAACCAACGATCAGGAATATGACCCCTGAGGAACTGGAAAAGAGGGACATGGAGGCCCAGGTGGAGGAGATCATGGCAATCCTTAAGGAAAACAAAGGAGCCAAGTATGGGGTCAAGCCAGGTCTACTCGAGGTCGACCACATCCTCATCGAGGTCGACCAAAACTCGGGGAGCTCAGAGCCTGCTCCCTCGACACAGACTCCACCAGACGGACAACCTTCGTCGATCTCGAGTACGCTTGTCGAGGTCGACCACCCCTCGGAGAGCCCAGCGCCTTCCTCCTCGATGAGCAAGCCACAGGAAGGAGAAGGCTACTCGACCTCGAATAGCCTAGTCGAGATCGACAAGACCAGATCTTCCTCGACGCCGCCTTCTTCGACTACGCAGCAACCAGGAGGAGAACCCTCGTCGACCTCGAGTAGCCTTGTCGAGGTCGACCACCGCCAGACTTCACCAGATCCGTCTTCCTCGACCAGATCACCACCAGAGCCAGAGTCCTCGTCGAGGTCGAGTACGCTTGTCGAGGTCGACAAGACCTGCTCTTCCTCGACTTCTGATTCTTCGACCAGACCACCACCAGGACCAGCAGACTCGTCGATCTCGAGGAGCCCTAGTCGAGATCGACCAAACACCGTGGTGCCCGATTCCGTTTCCGCAAAGGTGAGTCAAGGTATGGATCTTTCTTCTCCTATTTCCATTAAAGATTTATCTATACATGGGAGAGGTCTGCCTTGGTATGTGCGATTGTGCAGGATTTCCAATGATGAGCCTAAAGAGTATGAAGTTGGAGACAAGCTCTATGTCTCTAAATCAAAGGATCATTGGTTCCCTAACAAGTTCAACAAGAAGCGGATGGGACCGTTCGTGGTGAACAAGATCCATTCTGGAGGATTACAGCTGATGGACAAGAATGGAGTCTTATTTGAGGCCCAAGCTACATGGGCCCTGCAGATGCCACCTTGAGCATTAATGAAAGTCGGCCTAGCGACTATAAAATCTAGAGCATGTACATAGACTTTTTAGGACATTTTTTAGACTTTGTTTTTGGTTTTTGGTTTTTGAACATTGTTTTTGGTTTTTGTTTTTGTTTTGTTGGTATATGTCTTCTAAATTTCAGGTCCATGGATAGAATCAAGCTATAGTCATACTCGGACTAGGAGGTGCTCCATCCAAAATTTCGCAGCTCTGCACACATGTCTTGTGAGTTTCTTTCTTTACCCTTTACCTTGTTTTTATACAGTGAGGACACTGTAATGTTTAAGTATGGGGTGGGGGAAGGGCTTACTTTATGCATATTTGCCATATTTGACATTACTTGTGCATTATTGCTTAGAATTGCTACATGGCTATTTTGGAATACATTATTTATTTATGTGCATATATGCATGTTTTCCAAAAGTTTGAGAAAAATAACCCCCATTGAAAATTTTTGAAAGAATGTCATGGAAGCTTATATTAAACTCAACGATGCAAAATTGGATTCATTAGAGATATAGCATGAAATTGCCTAGTAAAGGGAAGTTACAATGAAATGCATATTTTCTTGAAAACCATGAAAGGAGGTAAAATTCGAAGTTGCTTTTGACATGTTGCATGATAAGATGATGGAGGACTTTATATTTCCATATAATGCTCATTGTTATATCCTAGCCATACCTATGCTTATGCATCACAAAAGCCATACTATGCCTTATTTCATATATTGCTCCACATGTTCTTAAATATTTCCATTCTTTACCTTATCCGGGGATTATGTTGAGAATGATGTTACATTATGGAGATGATATATGGTTATTGTGATTATTATCTTATATGGAGTTTGGAAGGAAATTGTTTGATTATATGGAAAATTTAATGAGTGAAAGAAAATCCAATCACCTCAGGAGATAAAGGTAGATTGACCCTGCTCTATGAGATAATAGTTTGGAGAGATGGGACACATTGTGAGGAGTCCAAAGCACTAAGTATCCGGGGCCATTCATGACACCCATGTTTGCGATTCGCGAGAAGGCAGTGCTGAGGTTAGAGAGGTAAAAGCATTATTATTGAGAAAAGCATTATGAAATGTGATGAATCAAATGGAAGAAAGAATGTGATATGAAATTCAAAATGTGAGAGTGATCTATTTCCCCGGATCAAAAACACCACATTGCCATAAATTGCCCACCTTTAGCCTTTTACCAATCTACTCCTTCATGAGCTTAAATTAAAGTCTTCTTGATTATCAATGCTTTGTCACGTATGAATTATTTGTGCATAACCCTCCTTTTGTGAGTAGATGTTGCTTTTACATATTTGCACATGCATGGATCTGTGACAATAGTACCTTTTCGAGGATGGTAATTGATTGCAGGGACATATAAAGAATGAATCTAAGATGTTGAGAGTTTTAATTACTTCCCCTGAATAACAAGTAAAAGTATTGCTTGAGGACAAGCAAGCTTAAGTATGGGGTGTTTGTTGTGAGCAGAATCTGCCATGTTTTACAGCAACTTTTATATCGATTTCTGTATACATTTCATGCATTTGTGTTAAGATAGTACAGAATCTGTGTAGTTTATGTTTATTTGCCAAAAGTATGGAATCTACACCAGTTTTTGTTTAAATCGCAGAAATCGAGGCATTTACAGCAATTCTACAGAAGGTCGGAAAAGCTCGGAAAACCATTACAGAAGTCCAAGGTCAAAGCAGCGGAACGAATCGGAGAGCAAGTCTAGTCGACATCGAGTGGGCCCTACTCGACCTAGACGAGCCATGACCGAGCGGCCATAGTCGAGCAAGCTTGCTCGAGAAACCAAGCTCCCCGAACTCCGGAACCCTACTCGACCTAGACAAGCACTATTCTAGGTCGACGAAGCCCGGACAGACCACCCGGAGTCCTCGAGGAGAGCTGGTCGACGAAACCCGGACAGACCACCCGGAGTCCTCGAGGAGAGCTGATCGACGAAGCCGAGGACGACAAGGCGAGAATCGCTGCCGCGGACCAGACCAGTCGCTGCCAGCGGAGAGAGCCAACCCGAGCACCCAACTCGATCTCGACGAGTCTTACTCGAGATCGATGAAGACCCAGAAGCCATGTCCGAGTCCTTCGAGGAGATCCACTCGAGAAACCCTAGTCGCCGAGCCAGTCTACTCGACCTCGACTAGTCCAACTCGAGGTCGACGAAGGCCAGTGAGCCAAGATGAGCCACATCGAGCAGATCTAGCCGAGACGACGAGGCAAGCCGAGCCACCTTACTCGACCTCGACGAGCCCTACTCGAGGTCGACAAGAGCCCAGTTCCAGAAGCTTCTCGACTTGTCTTGTCCGAGTAGAGTTGACGTTGCTTGGTCGCGAAGGCGAGGATTCTATCCGATCTATCAAGTTCTATCTATGGAAGGCGGAATCTATCAAGACATGAAGACTTTCCCATATTAGTTTTATCTTTTTCCTTATGGATTTAATTCCATTAAACATTTATCTATCATTAAAGCAATTTAGATAGAAATTTAGATATAGATATTTATCTTCTTTCCTAGATTAGCTAGGGAATGAAGGCTATAAATAAGGCCCTAGGGGCTCAGTTTTAGGATATATCATCACAATTCAATATTGAAGAGAAGTAGTTAGTTCCATTCAGATACAGTTAGGAGTTTGAGGTTTTTAAGGTTTTGGCGGTTTACGAAAGTTGATTGCCAGGATTGTAAAGGCTTTGAATTTAGTTTTTTTTAATGCAAGTTTCTTTCATCAATTCAATGTCTGCGATTGCGATGAGGCGTGAGTAGTCCACCCACTTCTGGGGCTGGGGTGAGCCCGACGGTGGCCATGTGAGGCGATGCGATAAAGGTCAGATCTTTTGTGTGATTCATCTTCTATCCCTATGAGCATGATTCTTTTGCGAGAGTTGAAGGTGATCCTTGTTTGTGTTATTGAAGCGAAAGTAATCTTAATACAACTTGGATTAATTATGTGAAAAGGGTTAGTAACAATTAGGGTTTATGCGAGAGCCTCTATATGCCTAGTTGTTAATAACGAAAGTTATTTGATGGAAAGCATGATCTTTTATGCCTTTATGTGTTGTTTTGCATGGTTATCGTTGTGGTGTTGAAACCCTAGCCTTGGAGGTCTTTTAATATATTGATTTATTTCGTCGAATTTCTAAGTTCTGTCTTTAAATTTGCAAGTTTTAAAGTTTCTGTCTTTTACTGTTTCTAGTCGACATAGACCAGTGTCTAGTCGATCTCGAGTTACTGTTGTCGAGGTCGAGTAGAAGTTAGTCTGTGTCGAGGTAGGTTTTGTTCTGTCTTCGTTGATTTTCACTTTCTGTCGAGCTGTGTTCGTCGATCTCGAGTTGACCTTAGTCGAGATCGAGTTGGCTTCTGCTTGTCGAGTGGTTTGCATTTGCTTTATTTTCTGTTTTCAGTTACTGCTTTTGTCGAGATAGAGAATAGCTTTGTCGAGATCGACAAGCTTCTGTGTCCTTGCTTTTAGTTCCTGTTTGCTTTCGTCTTTGCTTTGTCTTTTATTTCTGATCTTTTGTTATTTACTTTAGTTGCCCTTGCCGGGATTATTTGTTTCTGCTTCTGTGTTTGTTTCTGCTTTTCTGCTGTTGTGTCTGTGAGAATCTGATAGCTACCTGAGAACTGCTGACGTGCTTCCTCGTGGATTCGATCCTGACTTTTCTCTTACTACAACGGGAGGAAGTCTTGTAATTATTTGCTGAGACAGGGGAGTCGTTCTAATCCATATTCTTATTCTATACTTGACTTACTCCTGCAACAACAGGAATCTCCCCTAAAATTCCATAATAGAAAACATCGTGCATGAAACCACTTGAAAAAGCAAATTCAAAAAATGACAAGTTAAAGAAGTCGCTTGCTTACCCAATCAGTAGCTTTCCGACCATTCCCGATTAAAACATCAATACTCAGACCCTCCAGGTATGCCCTCTCGACCAGAAAACGGTTCTTCGGCAAGTTAAGCTTGTTCGATTCTGGAAAAACAAACCCTGGTTGTAAATAAGAAGTAACCGCGACCCCACTAGGAGTGGCGTTAACTACGCGATCATTTGGACCAATCGCAGCTGTGGTAATTAATGTCTCATCCCTTCTATTCTTCTTCTTGGATTCGTGGGTTTCAGACAATAGAGGCTTCGCGGTGGTGACCCGCCGATCCTCCGAATCAGAAAGGATAACCTCATTCCCAAGTTGCCCGACCTCATGATGAGAGCCACTCGATGGAGTGGCCACGCCTTTCCCCCTAGTCGAGCTTTGGGGGATCCCAGGGACTAACGAGGCTCATCGCGGGGCCGTGTTCGGCTCATAAACCTCAGACTCCAGATCTTTTTGAGAAATCAGGGCCAAGTTCAACATATTTGCAAAAGATATAAAGGGAAAAATATCAACAACTTTTCAAAAACGTCCGAGAATACGCGATTAAATAAACAACAACCACCGGGGGAGTGGGGAAGGCTCAAGCCTGCCATCTCCAATCGGCGGGGAGTAACGATCTTCCTATAATCTCTAAGCCACTCGGGTCGCGAGAAATTTCGCTCCCACTGCTTGGAAGAGCGCATCTCGATTTTGGAGAATTTGCTATATATCCCCGGGTCAAGACGAAAATTCAAAGAAGATTCGGTGTGATCCCTCACTAAGAACCACTTCTTCCTCTAGTCTGTACTGCTAGATAAGATGTCTGACAGCTTTCACTTGAGGGTAACTATAAACAAACCACGAACACCCTTTCGCATAGACGCGAAAGTTGACAAGTGCTCCAGACTTGGCTCTTGGCGGATTGTCGCACACCTCATCATATACACTAATAAGAACATCCAAGTGTTGAAGAACAGCTGAGCCGGACACAAATTCATCTCTTCGAAAATTGTCGGTAGAAGGGATGGAGGGGAAGGCGAAACCCTTGTACCACGCTCTCCAAGTGAAGGACCATATGGCCAGGATAGGAGTCTAAGTACCCTCCCCCGCTGATAGCTAAACCCAACTCAACTCTCGCGGGCTAAGGGAATTGTATTGACATCGTTCTCACGTCCTCCAATGTCATCACCGATTGTTCCCCTACGTCTTTCTTGATCCTCTTAACTGGAGATATTTGTTTCGAAAAAAAAAACAGTAGGGGCGCCGACGACTCATACTCATCGCAGAAACTGCATTTCGCGATCTCTTCTAACCTGTATGAGGGCACCGAAAAGTCACCCTTCACCACATGAGCTTTTCTTTTCTGATCAACAGTCCCTAGGTCTTTTCTCCAACGCACCCTTTTCCTTTTCTTCTCAGGATTGGACAGGTTACCCCCGCAATCTTTCTCATTGGAAAAAGTCGACCATGAGCAGTAATCGGGATTCCCCCTCACTAGAGGGTTTTTCATTTGTCCCAACAAAGGACGCGAGTTGAAGTCCTCACGAGGGTTTCTCGCAACAATTGCGACCCTCATTGGCGCCGCAGACGAAGCAGTATCTTCTGTATCCCTTTCAGCACCGCGGCTAGATATCCCCAAGGACTCGTCTTCCTCGTTCGCGAGTGTAATATCAACGTTTTGACTATTGCCGATCCGACTCATGACTAGTAAAAATCTCAATGAAAGCCTAAAAATGCGCGAAGTTTGAATTAGTAGGGGGAGGGATGATTACTACCTATCGTGAAGCCATAAGAAATGGCGCTAAACATCTTCCCAAAATGGACTTTGATGGCGTGTCACACACCCCAAAGTCAGGAAGATGAAAAATCACCCTTCAGAAGATGAAAGAGCGGTGACCTATCACATCCCCTTGCACTAAAAACACCCATTCTCGGGCGGTGGGAAGGCGTTTCCTGGTGGAAACGACCTCCTCCAGAGCGCACCCCTAACGTTTCCAGAAAGAAACAGAAACACCAATGGGAGGCCCCCAATCACCACATCCCGACCTCAAAGGGGAGGGTGCTCTCCAGAAACATACCCCAAAGAGAAGAAGAAAGAAAGACTACAACCATCAGAAAACTCATTTTCGCTTTAACCCCAACACCCCTTCTTGAAAAACACCCCCCGAAAGAAATAACAAGTAGAGAAGGGCACTATACAAAACACAACTTTGAAAAACCCATCCAGCGTAAAAAAGAACGCGCTTTCACGCGTGGTATCCATCCCCTTGCGTTCCCCGTCATGTCTCTTCGAAACTCATCCCCTCTGCGATACCTAATCCGTCCGTACACTTCGACCTTTCTTCTCCTCTTGCCTTTCCAAGCCTGAGTATGGATGATTGGCCTATTACCCCTATAATCTTCTAGTTTGGCTACTTCCCGAGGCCAATTGTTGGCGAATTCCTAATGGTTGAAAGGCTTTCCCCAAATTTGGGGTTAGCGTCTGAAATTAGGGTTATCCCCAATCCTCTTGCTTCAGTGGGATTTTGTTACAATTGGGGAGTGAATCAGGCGATGATTGCTCTATTCTCGTCAAATCGACCACCGCCTTGGCCTAATTTGAGGTGTACGGAGGCTATTAATGTAGTTGCTTGGCCAACTCCGATTGGATCTAGAGTTCTCTGGCATGGGATGGTCGGGATGGGTTACTGCAACAAGTTTACTTGGGGCTCTTTCCTTCGTCCTAGATGGCTTCATTCTCTTCCCCCTTTCTTCTCTTCTTTCTCGTCTGAAATCTTCTATTTAAGAGAGGCCGAGGGGTGCCCAGTTTCATGCA
This sequence comes from Persicaria tinctoria, assembly GCA_037127255.1. Classification (NCBI taxonomy): domain Eukaryota; kingdom Viridiplantae; phylum Streptophyta; class Magnoliopsida; order Caryophyllales; family Polygonaceae; genus Persicaria; species Persicaria tinctoria. The sequence continues at coordinate 19,165,866 of JBANSL010000004.1, read as the reverse complement.
CCTTCTCCTCTTCTCTTCTCATTCACACCATCAATACTTCACTGTCTGAATCTAATTGTTTTCTTTTTGTTTTGAGCATGGCTCCTACTAGAGTGGACAAAGGAAAGCAACCAATGGTGGCAGAAGATCCTGCCACCAAAAAGTCTAACACCCGAAAGGGGATGTCGGAGGGCAAAAAACTCATGGGAGATGTACAGGCTTCCTTGGCGGCCCGGGGAGTCTATCAGAAGGGAAAAGCGGAGAAAAAGTTTAAGAAGAAAACAATCAACAGGGAGAAATCAATGGCGTTGCAGGAGAAGGTTCAAGAGAACATCTCAGTTCTCAACCAGCCATCCATCTTTGCTACGATTATTGGAGACCCGATGGAAGCTAAGGAGGTGAGAAAGAAAATAAGTTATGTTTGGAAACTTCTGAAAGGTGGATTTCAGCTCATTCCGACTGCTAATAATTGGTTTGAGTTGAGATTTGATTTGGTGGAGGACTGCGCTTTGGTATGGGAAAACCGCCCTTACCATGTGTCTAGCCAATTGATTCTTCTTCGTCTCTGGAATATGGAATTTGATCCTTGGTCTGAGTCGATCACACTCATGGAACTTTGGATCAGATTTCCGGGTCTCCCTCCCAAGTATGTCAGTGATGAGATTATCAGAGACATTGTGGAGCAGAATGAGCTTGGGCAAGTGATTGGAGTTGTTGCTTTCAACACCAAAGGTGCTAGGTACCGCTACCCTCGGGTATGTGTTTCTGTTGATATTACTATGATTACTGGCAAAAGTATTTATCTGGTCAACGAGGCTGGAGAGGTGGAATCTTTCCCGATCTGGTTCGAGGATTTTCCATCAGGTTGTGGTAGCTGTGGTGCCGAAGATCACTCCTTTGAGGACTGTCCTCGAAGGAATATGTGCAATACTGCTGCTCCTATTCCTGAGGTTCAGCCTAATGATGAGGCTGAGCAAAATGGGGAAGAAATCCATGGCGATGCACCTGGCTCTGAGTGGGTCAAGGTGGTGGGCAAGAGAACTGCTGCTATCCCACCCCCTACCTTTGGCCACTCTAAGATTGATCTGCTGAAGTGTTTTGGTAAGAATGTCTCTCTGTCATCTGACTCTTCTTCTTCTAAATCCATTGAGAAGAGTGCAGATATGTCCATAACCACGCCTGTTGACCCTATACTTGTGGAGGAAGTTGTCCCGGAGCCAGAGAATCCCTTATTTGCTGAGTTGTTTCCCCTTCCTGAGCTGCCCCCAAATGATGATTCCCTTCTTAAGGCGGAGCTGCAACCCGACCTTGATTTCTGGGCTGTCGACGATGAAGATGTCTTGGAAATCGATGAAGAGCAGTTTCTCGATGAGATATTGGCTGAGGATGGGCTTGTTGACCCTGGCTTCAATCAGGCAGACTATGATGCTATGCTTGTTGATATTCCACCTTCGGTGGAATTCACCTTACCTGACCTGAGTAGGCTTGCTCAGTTGGCTGCTTCTATCCATGGCCAATTCACTGATCAGTTGGTTGCAAATGAGCTAGAGAAGAAAGAAGCGAGTGCAACATCCAAGTCTGAGTCAGGAAAGCGCAAAATCAAGGTTGAGGAAGGCGACTCCGCTTGTTCCACTCTGACTCTGATGGGTGGCACAAACAAGAAGGGGAAACATGTGTAGCAAGCTCAAGGAGGAAGGGCCAGCAGTGTTGATGGATAGTTTAATGCACTGTTTGCCTCTAATGGAAATAAAACCATCAAGTAAGTGTTTATTTGAAGTTGTTAGCAAGGTTATTAACCATGGCTCTATTATCTCCCTCCAACTGATCTATATTGGCTTGGAGGAATGGATCTACTTGCAGCGAGTATGGCATGTTTTGGATAGAAAATTTGTATGCGTTTTGGTTAGAAAGGGTGCACTGTCATGTTATATTATCTTGAACCCTTCTTGTACTAGGAAGAATTGGATGACTGATTATGGGCAGTGTATTAGGAGTAGTATCTTATGGATTGGAATTGGAGATGATAATTGGTATGTAAGTCAAAACCTTTATGAATGGATTATCATGTTTAGTAAGAAAATCTCTGGGCTTATAAATTTCTTAAATCATTACCATGTAACTAATTTGAGGAGTAGTGCCTGGTGGCTTAAGGAATACTACCAATGTATACCTATTATCTCTAAGCACACAATAGGTATAGTGTTATGCACAAACATAAATTGGCAAAATAATAAATTGAATGTCCAATTTAAATCAACTAAACGTGACAGGCAAGCACTTCATCAGCAATCCAAGATTAGGTTTTCGAACCTAATACCAGACAACAACCAACCATTTCTCTAGCTTGCGAGCAATAAAACAGTAACAGATATTAGAGGTACTTATGAGCCTTGTCGACAAAACCATGAGAGATTAGGTGCAAATCCATATGAAACTAAGGTAGAGTATATTCATGGCAAGAAATGGAACACAACAGGTAGTCCCATAAGTTTGGGATACAAGCCCTGTAGGTACTACAACCAAACCCAAACTACAAAAGGAAGGCCCAATCTCAAATTATCATTAAAGAATCAAACCTCTGTAATAATAGAACAACTTAACCAAAGAAAAACGATTAAAACACTTAATGTCGAAAATCTCAAAGTGAGCACAAAACAGTTACAAAACCAAAAGGATTCGAAATATAAAGCTAAGATGCTTAGCACACACCTGACTTACTAGATGGTTCAAGAAAGTAAAAACTGGAGCTATGGTCATCAAAAAAGATCGAATGACATCATCACAACAAAGAAAACAATCTTTCTGTATGGGCTTGGATATTACAGCATTCATACAGAACAGAAAGGTGAACAATGAAAGTATGTTTCTGGAATGTACATGGTGTGGGAAAAAGAACCTTCTGGACTGATGCTCATGCTATGAGAATAAACAACCACCTAAACGTCCTAATTATCGCAGAAACAAAGTCAGACATTGTTCCAGAGGAATCAACATGGAGAAGTAGTGGCTTCAATAAGGCAGTATGGTCTCCTGGGGTGGGCCGTTCGGGAGGCCTAGGAGTCCTGTGGAATGATAACCACCTGCTAAATGAACAACTAACAGTTAAGCTTCATATGCCCCGAATAATTGGAATGGAATATGTAAATCAGGAGTGTAAATTTAGAGGAATGATTTTCGTAGTTTATGGCCCACCTCAAGAAAGAGATAAAAATGAGTTTTGGGAAATACTTACGAGCTACATATTAAATGAAAAACTACTATGCCTAGTAATTGGAGATCTTAATGAAATATGCCACAGTAGTGAAAAGGAAGGAGGAGAGGTGCCATCTATAACCAGATTCAATAGACTAAACCAATTCAAAAACTCATGCTCCCTAATTGAGATTCCGTGGTCAGGAAATAAATTTACATGAAGAAAGAAACAATACGGAGAAGACAATATTCTAGAAAAGCTTGACATGGTACGTATTAGTTCAGCAACGACTCCTAGATGTCTTTCCTAACATAAGTACACTAAATGGCGCATTCTCGACGTCAGACCACTGTCCAATTTTTGTACAACTAGAATCAAAGGAAGTTTTTAAGCCACCCCCATTCAAGATGGAAAACATTTGGTTTCAGAGACTAGATTTCAAGAACATAGTAAAACAATCCTGGAGAGCAAAATGTGTTGGGTCACATATGTTTCAAATTATGCATAAAACTAAAATTCTCAAAAGGAAAGCAAAGGATTGGAATAAAAACACATTCGGAAATATCTTTCGTCAGCTAGCAGAAGTAGAACAAGAATTAATTAGGGTCCAAGCTGATAAAAACACTCAAGCCAACAATGTTACAGTAACCAAAGAAACCAATCTGATAGAAAAGAAAGAGAAACTATTGATGTTCCAGAAGGAATACTGGAGTCAACGGGCCAAATCTAAACATCTAAGACTGTCAGATACAAATTCAGCCTACTTTCATAGGGTGGCATCGGGGAGGCGAAATAGGAAATATATCGGAAGTATTACTTCTCATGGAGGAACCATTATTGTAGGAGAGGAAAATGTAAAGCGAGAAATAAAAATGGACTTTGCAAAGCGATTCACAAAAGAACCAGTTAATCTAAATCTCATGACATCTTATGTGCAAATGCTTCCAAGGCTAGTAACTGATGAGGACAATAGGGCTCTAATCTCACCACCTACTAATGGTGAGATTAAGGATGCGGTATTTAATCTAGGCTATAACAAGTCTCCTGGGCCAGACGGTATAACAGCTGAATTCTACAGAACTTACTGGGAAATTGTTGGTTCAAATATTACTCGGGCTGTAAAAGCCTTTTTCCATACCGGGAAAATTTTAAAACAAATTAATCACACCTTTATATCATTACTGCCAAAATGTGATAACCCGATTAAAACAACAGATTACAAGCCCATAAGCCTTTGTTCTACAATCTACAAAATTATCTCGAAAATACTTACTAACAGGCTAAAAAAACTAATGGGTAAACTAATTCACCCTCTGCAAGGTGCCTTTGTATCTGACAGAGCTATTCAAGATAATGTCATAATTGCACATGAAATTTTCCGCTCTTTCAAAAATAGGAAAGGAGTGGATGGATGGCTAGCAATAAAATTAGATATGGAAAAAGCCTATGACAGAGTAGACTGGAACTTTACAGAACAAGTCCTAAAGCAATACGGGTTTCATAACAGATTTATTGAACTGATAATGGAATGTATAACTACGGTCTCATTCTCAGTACTGGTAAACCACGGCCCAACAGAAGTTTTTACTCCAACTCGAGGATTACGTCAAGGTGATCCCTTGTCACCTTTCCTGTTTCTACTTGGGGCAGAAGTCTTGGCTAGAAAACTCTCCTTTGAGGCAAATCAACTAGCCAACGTAGTGGGGTTTTCATTTGGAAAAAATTGTCCAAGAATCCCTTTTTTTGGAATTTGCTGACGACATAATCATCTTCTCAAAAGGCAACATGGCGGCCTGCGCACGGGTCAAAAGGATTATAGATGAGTACTGTCAAATTTCTAGTCAGAAAATCACCTACCACAAATCGGCCTTTCAAATCACCAGTGGCATTCCAAGAGCTCGTATTCCTGATTTAGAAGGGTGCCTAGGCATATCTAAACAAATAAAACTGGATAGATACCTGGGGTGCCCAATAGTAAATGGTAGGGTAAACAAAACAACATTTGAAGATATAATAACCACTACCTCAAACCAGCTTTCAAAATGGCGAGCAAATGCACTGTCCCAACAAGGAAGAACAGTATTAATCAATACAAATCTATCATCTAAACCACTCTATGATATGCAAAGCTTTATGTTACCACCAAAAATACATAAACAACTGGACCAAATTAATAGGTCTTTCTTCTAGAACAAAGATAGTAAACACAAACCACTAATTGGGTGGGATAGAGTTTGTAGACCAAAAGTGGCCGGAGGGGTGGGGATTAGAAAAACTCATGACATGAATGAGGCACTACAGCTAAAGCTACTATGGAAAATTATGGCAGAACCAGAAAATATATGGGCTAGAATCATTCAACATAAATACCTAAAAATGGAACACATACTCCAATATGAAGGAAAAGGTCCTGCCTCATGGCAAATGGTCTCAATTGCGAAAATTAATCCCAATTTTCAAGACAGGACTAAGATGGACAATAGGAAATGGCAAGACCATTAAGTTCTGGCAAGAGAGGTGGAATAATCTCCAACCACTCATACATTATTGTACTCAACCAAATGCGATAAACATAAATGAAACGGTGGAGACATATTTGAGTAATTGAAACTGGAATGTCCAAAAACTTGGAACGGTCCTACCGAGTAGCATAGTAGAGCAATTAGCACAACTACATATATCGTCAGTACCCTTGGAGGACCGACTCTATTGGTGGGCAGATAAAAATGGATGGTTCTCTACGTCCAGTGCATATAAATTAGTAACAAAAAACATCGACTTGACAATAGATGACAGTAATTGGATCTGGAAGATTGATGTTGCACCAAAAGTAAAGAATTTCCTATGGAAATTGGCACAAGAAGGACTCCCAACTGCGACATTACTATCAAAACGTGGTGTTGCTATACCTCCGTACTGTCCAATATGTAACTACCATGAAGAAGATGCAACTCATATTTTCTTGGAATGTAAGTACAGTTCATATTTCAAGAAAGTAGACAGCAAGATTCAAAGATCAATAACGGATATAATGGAATCGTCAAGGAAGATTAAACCCATCATGAAAACTAGCGGAACAACTGAACGGCAAACAGAAACAAGAAATGGCTTATAGCTAGTGGGTGGACTGGCTCACGAGAAACCAAGTAGTTTTTAGACAACAGAAACAACCATCTATTGACAATCATAATCAAATCGTTAAAGTGCATATGTCCAACTCGACTAGGGCCTCAAGTGAACATACAGAAGGAAAATATAAAGGAAATATTAAGGAAATTTGAGCTAAGAACAAAAGAAGAAACAGGACGAATGAAAAATGGATAAAACCCCCAAAGAACTTTGTGAAATTAAACTTCGACGGATCGGCACCACAACAAGATGACAGCTCAGCCGGATTCATTATACGAAACTGGGAAGGACAGCCAATTACAGTACGAGGGATGACAGTTGGGAAAGTATCTGCCTTATTATCGGAGGCACTGGCACTATCCTTAGGAATAAAAAAGGCGATAGAATTGGGCACAGATAAACTCGTGATTGAAGGAGATTCCTAAATAATTATTAATTATCTGAAAAACGGAACAAAATGCCCGTGGGAAATCGAAATGATAATGTCTGAAATCTCTTGCCTACTCCGTGGGTTTCGCGAAGTTAGAATTTTCCATATATTTCGCAAAGGTAACTAGGTGGCTGATTGTATTACCAAATTGGCCCGTTCTACCAGAAACCCAGATATGCTTACTAATCCAGGTCTTCTTGACCTCATCCGAAAGGATGCTATCGGATAGCGCCCCGGCGAATCCGAATTCTTACCTAATAAAAAAAAAAGTAGAGAAGGGCACTAAAAACAGAATAGGGCAGTTGGTTTACTTGAAAAGCAACCGGAAAAGCAAAGGAAGCAAAGCAGAGCAGCCAGAAACAATGGAAACCCTTTAAACGTCTCTCTCCGCTCTCTCAGAAACTCTTTTTTGGTAAAAAAAAACACTTGTGAAGATAAGAATGAAGAAATCAGGGCCCCAGAGACCCTTTTATAGTCTGTGTAGGACCACCCTCAATGTAGGTAGTGGAAGAGTCTCTTTAATAACCATTTAGGATACATTTGAACTTTCCATGTAGGATGGGGAAAGTCTAAGAGACACTTTAAAACCACCAACTCTTGACATTAACTCCAACACTCCTTCAATCCTTTGAGACCATGTCCTACTCAGATATTTTAGGAAAATAAATAAGGTAATTAATTTCGTAACATATCTTCAGTTAGAGTCGTATAAATTTTTTTGGCTTAAGAGCATCAGCACTCATGGGGTAACCCCATCCATCTCTCTCTTCGTAATATTCCGACACCTCATTTTCCACTAATTCTACCCCATCCTTTAAAAATTCTAACTTTTAACTTACATCCATAAGTTTACCTCATCCCTATTTTTAAACCTTATTTATACCCCACTATATATTTTTAACCAATCAAAACTTATTCCACTTAATTAAAAAATATATAATCCACTTTTATTTTATTTTTTAAAGTAAAAAAGGGATGGGGAAGGAGAGGGGTTACCCCTTCCTGTTAGATTTACCCCTTCCCCTTCCATGAAATGAGGTTAACCCCACACCCATCATCTACCTTATAGGAGGAGAGAGAGGGGTATGAGGTTGATGAAAACCCATTGATAATGATGCTCTAACACCCTAGACTCTGAGCTTTGTTTAACAAAAATCCTTCTTTTTTTGGATAAAAAAGATTTCAACTAGAGAAATCCTAGCTGATGGCATCCTCTTGAATGAGGTCCAGGAGACTTGCACGTGGATATCCCCCCACTGAGCGGATAAAGTGTACAACCTTATCCGACACTCTATTCATACGAGAAAGAAACAGTGCTTGTGTACAACCTTATCTGTCATTCTATTCATACAAGAAAGAAACAGTGCTTGTGTACAACCTTATCTGTCACTCTATTCATACAAGAAATAATGCTTGTGAATTGTTTTGTTATTATTAGGATGTCTCCCATAACGAGTCCTAAGATTGTTAATGATGATATGAGAATCATCTTCAGTCTCGGTCTTGTGCATGTGCGCTCTAAGCCTAAAACATAAGCACATGAATGGTCTATCCTAAAACTAATTTGCAATAGGAGGAGTAACTCACCAGCTTATATATTAAGTTTGATTTGTTTAAACTTTCGATGTGGGACGATTTTTTTGTCCATTCACATCTCAACAAAGCTAGTGACTCTATCTTAAATTCTGATTTTTTTTTTTTTTGAATGTTTTATAGGCTAGTGTGATAGAATTTCCTGACCAATGTCTAGTTATGTATCCAATATTACATTCTCCATTTGACAAAGCAAAACATCGAAATTCAACTCGGCCGTATAGCCGCTGGACCATTCATTGATCATGTATGCCAAAATGTGGTTAGGTGCATCATTTCTCCAACCAGATCTCATAAATAAAAAAGTAAATATTATGTTATACAGTTATATAATTATAATGGGTAGGTGGCACATGCGTCCTCAGGTACACCCCACAACTTCCCGCTACGGAGTTGGTTCATCTGCAGCCATAGTCCATCTCCCTCCACCCCTTGCTAAACATAAAATTTATTAATATTATTTTTAAAAAATAATTAAAAAATAATATTTTATATAATTTTAGGTTAACAATCTAAAACGACAAATATTTTGAGACGGAAATGACTTGCGAGTAGTACCCAAAGTCACCGATTCAAACCCCGAAGAAGGATTATTAATAAATTACACTGGTGCTTTTTTTTAAAATTAAATTATTTTAAGCTTTTTTATATATTATTTTCTTAAAATTAATAGAAAATCTTTGTTCTTACAATAATGGTCATTTTATTTATTTAATTTTTTTTTTGGTCATGAAAGATGGCTAGAGCCATTTTATTTATTTAATTAATAAAAGCGCAAATAAATAGAAAAACTTACTGTAAGATTTTCCACTATAAATACACCAACCTCACACGCCCACTCTCTCGATCTCGTCGTCGTCGTCTTCACAAGTACTATATCGAGTCATATCTTCTTCTTCTCCTCTCTCACATCAAAGGTAAGCTATTTTCTTGTTTCTGTGGATTGCTGCGCTAGATTTTCTTTTTGTTTCCTGATGAAGAACTCTTATCTGAACGGTTCCTTTGCAGTTGCTAGTTACTTTGTAGATTTGTCATTGCGTTTCCCCAGCTGGATGAAATGAATACTAATCGGTTTTGAAATGAATTATGCTTTGAAATCAGCTAGTTTCCCAGTCCAAATTGGTTTTGAATCTGTGTTGCGGAATGCAGATCTGAGATTCCGTATTGTTTAATTTCCGTTGGCTTTGTTTGTTGAAAGTTAGGTCACGATATGGCCCGCAAGAAGATCAGAGAGTACGATTCTAAGAGGTTGTTGAAGGAGCATTTCAAGAGGCTCGCTGGCTATGAGCTAGCTATCAGATCCGCACAGGTATTCTGCAATTGATCATGTTTTCTGTTCTCTTTATAATCGCAATTATGGATTGGATTGGTTGGAGTGGTTTAGGCTCTGATTCTCTTTCTGACCAGTAAACGAATTGCAAAAGATCAGTGGAAATATGAAATAGGTACGATCGGTTAGATCTGTAGAGTGCTTTCAGTTGGAAGTCGAACACATATCCTGGAACTATGTCCGATACAAAGAGCTGAGACTGCATCTCTCTTTGTGAAACTATTCCTACAATTGCATTTTTCGTTTTTTTTTTTTTACAATTCCTTTCATCACAAGCACGTATACTGAATACAATTCTGTATTAATGGCTTGATTGAGAGATAAGATAACTAAAAGGTACTTAATGTTCAGAAATGTAAGATTGCTATCAATCTTGAAGCTGAATGTTCGAGTTTGTGTAGCCTTTACGATAAAAAGATAATTGACTATTTAACTTGGAAATCTTGGACAATTAATATGTTTCTTTTCTCCTCAGATCACAAATTCCACCGACTTAAATGAGTTAGTTGAGAAAGAGCCTTGGCTTTCATCAGAAAAGTTGGTAGTGAAACCTGACATGTTGTTTGGCAAACGTGGAAAGAGTGGTTTGGTCGCCTTGAATCTGGATTTTGCCCAAGTTGCTTCATTCATCAAAGAACGTCTCGACAAAGAGGTGACTGGTTCTTTATGTTGTTCCACGAGAACGTGATCATAATGTACTGTATATCAATTACTATGGGATCACTTCATTTTGTGTATGCCTGATAATTGATTCTTCTATATAACTTTGTAGGTGGAGATGAGTGGATGCAAAGGACCTATTACTACATTCATCGTTGAACCTTTTGTTCCACATCAGGAGGAGTTTTACTTAAATATTGTTTCAGAGAGACTTGGATGCAGTGTCAGCTTTTCAGAATGTGGAGGAATTGACATTGAAGAGAACTGGGACAAGGTGCTCTTGGAAGGAATTCCTCGTCTTTTCTATCAAACAGTCTAGAAACTGAATGATGTTATAGTCCAATATAACCTTTTCTAGTGATTAACTGTAGTTGGTTGTTTTCATCAGGTCAAGACTATATTCATTCCTACCGGAGCAACTCTCACATCCGAAGTTTGTGCTCCTCTTGTTGCAACCTTACCCTTAGAGGTAGGCTCTTTTTGATGATTGTCATCCTGAACAATGCTTTCAATGCAGAGTTTATAAAAGAATGAGGCGGGATGTATGTCAAAGAATAGACCCTGCATAATCACATGGCACATGACAAATATTCATTCTTTATTTGAATGTACACTGCCCATCCAGGACAATCTTCCCACATGTTTAGCTACATTCATGCTTATCACATATTCCCAATTATGTTACTACATATCCGGCTAGAATATTTGTCCAAGCTTAGCTACAGGAGCCGGAGACCTCTCAATTTATTTCAATATTACTTTTGTCACAAGGGATAAATGTAAACTTCATAATATGTCCTTTTCATGACGGTATTATGCATCCTTACCCCTCGTACTCGTTTGCCAGGATGAAACATCCTAACCCGAGTGTCAATCTATGTTGCATCCCTTTAGTTTGTCTTCCTGTTACTCATTCTCAAATGACAATACTTCAAACTCAAGTGCTTAGTTTATTTTCATTGTCTATTAAAGCTGATATATGCTCTTTGGATACATAGGTTAAAGGTGTAATCAACGAGTTCCTTAAAGCAGTTTTTGCTCTATTTCAAGGTAGGTTAAAGATGTTAATGAACTCAGTTGCTTTGTCTTTAAGGGAAAATTTTAATCAAGCTAATTGAGTACCTGCTTTCACCATATATATTACCAGATTTGGACTTCACTTTCCTAGAGATGAATCCTTTCTCACTAGTGCAAGGAAAACCTTATCCTTTGGATATGAGAGGTGAGCTGGATGACACAGCTGCATTCAAGAACTTCAAGAAGTATGCTTCTTCCTCTTCAGTAGTTTCAGTCAACATATAACTTGCAGATTCTAGCTTTGTTGAAGCTAAATCATTTTCTGTCACGTTCCAAATGAAATCTGAATATGTGAACACCAGTTCATCCTGTGTACATTTGCATTTCTTGTAGGTGGGGTGATATTGAATTTCCATTGCCATTCGGAAGAGTAATGAGCCCTACTGAGAGTTTCATCCATGGTTTGGATGAGAAGGTAATAAATTCCATTCCATCACTTCTTGAAATCTTATTTTCAGCTCTTAAGTTTCATATCTTAATAGAATTCCTATGTGTGGATATCTCATCATATTACTTGTCTGTTATCTCTGATGCAGACAAGTGCATCCTTGAAGTTCACCGTATTGAATCCAAAGGGAAGAATTTGGACTATGGTTGCTGGAGGTGGAGCAAGCGTTATATATGCTGACACTGTAAGAATTTCTAATCATCTTACTTAGATTTGTGACTTCAGTTCTGTAGATTGTTGATATATGGTGTTCCATTATGTGCCTAAGGTTTATTCACGTTTATTCTCTTCTTAGGTTGGGGATCTTGGTTTTGCCAATGAGCTTGGAAACTATGCAGAATATAGTGGTGCACCTAATGAAGAGGAGGTTTTGCAGTATGCCAGAGTTGTCATTGATGTAAGTGAAAATTTCCTTTCAGCACCGACTGGGATATACTAAGGCGTCCCAACCATGAACCTAGCTTTCGGTTTTCATCCAATATCAATTTGTCACATTCAAGTTTGTAGATATAGGCAAAACAAACACTTCATTTGGTGCATTGATGTTATACATACATTGTCCTGCTCTGAGTACTTAGATCCTGATCTTAAATTTCAGTAACAAAGCCAGTAATTATGATTTATGCACCAAAGGTACAAATGGTTATATAATTTATCATTTAACAGTGTGCAACTGCTAATCCCGATGGTCGGAAAAGAGCCCTTGTGATTGGAGGAGGAATTGCCAACTTCACTGATGTTGCTGCTACATTTAATGGAATCATCCGAGCACTGAAGGAAAAGGTAAATTAAGCCTCCGGCTATCAGCAAATATTTTAAGCAGAATGTTCTTCCTTAGAAACAAACATTGGACAATTTTTTATTGTTGAATTTGTTTTAATAGGAATCCAAACTCAAAGCTGCAAGGATGCATCTATATGTGAGGAGAGGAGGACCAAACTACCAGAAGGGTCTGGCCAAAATGCGAGCTCTTGCAGAGGAGATTGGTATTCCAATAGAGGTAAATATCCCTTCCCTAGTGAAAAAGAGAGAAGAATCCTCTACACCCCTCCTATAAGGGATCACAATCACTCAAAAAATCTTTTGAAAACATTAAAAGAGCTCTTAATTTTGTCAAAGTATGAACACTCACACAACACAACTTTCTCGTATAGCCAAATATGGTAGACTTTTCAAATCTGGGATATTGCCCTACACACCTTCTGCCACCAACCTTCAGTGTCTCCGTCTCGTGCTGCAAACCCAGCACCAAAATTTGCAGCATGTTTTAGTTTGATTCTGTTGATCCTTTAAAGCAGTTTGATATTGATAAACTGCAATTATTGTGTTTTTGCAGGTTTATGGACCAGAAGCAACAATGACTGGTATTTGCAAGCAGGCAATTGAGTGCATTGGCGCAGCTGCTTAATCAAAAGCCAGTTTGGTTAATGGAAGTTATGTTTATTTTTTTCCTATTAAAAGAATCAAGTTTCATAATAAGACTTGGAATCATTTGTGTTTGTCTACAATCTCATGTTGATTGTATTCCATGATCCCGATTAGAGTTCTCAACTTGTCTGATAGAACTTGTGTTGTGTTACCAACGATTTTGAAAAGCAAAATGTCATGCACGGTGCACCAAGTTGATTCTAGAAGAGTCTTTCGTTCCAAAAAAATTGTGTATCTCTTGAAATACAGTAGACGTTCTAGTTAAAATGAGTTAGTATCGAATAATGAGATTTTATTGCTAAATTAGTAGGCTATTGCTATTGTTAATGCCTGAACTTTTTTCAAGAAGCATCACCAAGTCACCAAGAGGATCGTAATATAGAATTGGCGAAATTGCAGATAGTAAAAGGAGCTACTGATTAGGAGGAGTAATGGTAGATATAACCTTTTCAAGAGTCTTATGGCATGCGTCTACCAAAAAAAAAGAGGAGTTTTATGGCATGCTTCTTTGTGTGATCGACAAAGCAAACTGCAACGTAAATTTGAAAACAGAAAGCAATCCAAAGCACTCATCGCTTTTGTTCAACGACGGTTTTCCCCTCAAAGAACTCAGATAACATGTGTTCGAGATCCTCTGGCCTGTATCTGATGTACTTATTAGGGTTTCTTCCACTCTCAATACTTGGTCTACCAACAAACAAAGCCCATAAACAAAAATAGTTAAATTAGATGAATATGACATGTATATTTGTTTGTTACTAAGATTCGATTTGTAGAAATTAACTAACCCGAAACGTTTGACGAAAGATCTATAAGCTGGCAACAGCACCTCTCCCACAGCTAGCCTCAACGACTCACGCAACTCGCTATCTGGAACCGACCATTGACATTCCCGATGATGAATATCCTCGAACTGAACGTTGAAATTCTTGAATCGGTCTTTTACCGTTGCTCTGGACAGATTGCCGCCACTATCAACACTGAGATATGTCAAAATCTGCATCAAGGAAATGTAGACTTTATGTTCATCACGCAGACAGACAAACATCTTCGATCATATCAACAAGAACAAAATATTTTGACTAGTGACCAACCTTTGACCAAGCAAGCCTCCTGTACTGATTAGCATGTTGCTGAACAACCCTCCTTTGTCTTTGCACCCAATCATTCCCTAACATTTCCTTTGCATCAGACCTAAAATAAATTGATCAAGAAACGTCGATTTGGCAATGAATATATATATAATGAATGTTGTTGGGTTGCTTGACAAACCTGGTGACTGATCTAACCATGTAATGAATGTTGTTCATAAGGAACAACTGACTCAATGCAGGATCTTTATATATCTTAGATTTCCCGTCCAGATTAGTCTGAAGAGCCTGCACGATGCGCGTTGTTACAAACTCTAGCTCCGAGTTTGCATTAGCACCACCACATTCTCGGAACAGCAAAGTAAGAGTGGATTGATAGCTGAAGAGCAATGTCATATGCCACATATATAGTTAGAATGCAATTCCAACCACCATTTGTAGGTAGACGCTATTTCATGGACTTACTCGAACAAAAACTTGACGTAGTTTATCACATAACTGGTCAAAGGATGAACTGTTCCATCATGCACCATTGTCTTGGTAGCATCCTTTTCAACAGCCTCCTCAAAATCGCTAAAGGTCTCTTGTGCTGTTAGTGCAAGACGTAATCTTAAAGCAGCTGCAGATGAAGTGATTTCGGTGCAAGGCTTACCCTCAAATGTAGACAAGATCTGTTTATAGAATTTGAAATCACTTCATCTCCAAAGACAGACTCAAAAATTTCATACCATGCTCCGATCAATCACACACAATCACCGGCCTTAAATTCACTATATGATGCAACTTTATTTTGTAAATGATCCATCTAAAGAAAGCCATTAGATCAGATGACAAGCCAGTGTATGTAGTTTTTTTTACCTCGGGTATAAGCTCTCTCATAATCTCATACATGTCCAAGAGAACAAATAGTCTCTCAGGCGATCTTTTGCCTCTAGCAATTGCATCCCCAAAATTAAGGAGTGTCGAGAAACTATTAGAAGTAACTTCAGCGAAGCACAACATCCTTATAGAGTCGATACCTTTGAATATCTGGTCTGCAATTTTCTTTTCAGCCGGAAATAACAGCTTCACCTGTTGACATTGGATGGTTCCATATGTGAATTAAAGAACCTAATTACATAAAATGGCATTACCTATACCGCTATACGAATAACACAATCAATAATTGACATTCTTACTGCAATACGCATGTAAAAAACCCAACTTCCTATCTTCCCCTCCAGCATTTCCCACTGCATTTTTTGTACATCGTCTTTGCTAAGCTTCTCCACTCCGAGTCTTGCAAAGGTTATCTCCAACACAGCAGCACGCGTTTCTCTATTAAACAGATTAATGTACAATGTAAGGAAGGAATGAGAGAAATGTGATTGAAGGTGTGGAGGAGGTGAAAGAAAATACCGGTAAGCGACGAGAACTTGCTGCTGATAGCCAGCTTGAACCATTTGATCAGCCAAATCATGAAGTAGAGGAAGAAGAACAGGAGGCATTAGAGTGAGTGATTTATATCCAGTCTGATCGGAGTCGTCGTCCTTATCATTTGAAGACTTGTCGTTTCCATGGGAATTCGAGGGGCGTAAAGCTTTTGGGAGGCAATTATAGATATGGTCGGGATCCACTGGTTTACTGAAATGTATATGTTACAATATTGAATTCACAATCACAGATAAATTATATATATCTGAATGATGATGAATTGAATGGATGAACAAATTATAAGTAACCTGTTAAGTGCTAAGAGATTAGTGAACTCGTCTTCGAGCTTCAAGACGGCCTTGGAAAGCAAGCTGTTTACATGATTAAGGGGAGCACTGTTCCTTTTGAAATGGTTTTGGTTGCTGAAGAATTCAACATTAGCCTTTAACTGCTCGATTGAATTCAGATAACTCTCAATGTCTTCGTGTGGGCCCCTGACTACCTTAGCCTCCGCCTGGCGAGTGATACTATAGCGATCAAGAACGGTTTCAGCTTGCTTCAAAGTCCGATTGATGTTCTCGTGAGCCCTACGAACTGAGTGCGTCCGTATCTGATTCATCAATCATATCATGATTCGATCCAGTGAATAATACTATGTATTAATCAATTAATCAGATATAAAAACAATAATAGAAATAATTTCCCGCACGCAGGCGGGGGAATTGGAATTGGATTTGAAACAGACGGATTGATGGAAATGAATGAAGGTAATTGATTGCATGCCTGGGTGGGGCGCATGGCGGTTTCGAGGGCGGAGAGACGGTGATCGAAGGAGCCGAGGATGGAGACCATGTCGTGGGTGATTGTCTGACTCTTCTCTAATGAATCTCTAACTAGCGACGCTTTCTCTGCTAGAATTTCCATCGACATTCTCCTCGATCTCCCTTTCTTTCTCTCTCAGAGTCTCAGATCGATCCAGATTACATTCCTTTTCTATTCCATCTCTTTCTTTTCGTTTTTCCCTTTCTTTTTCGCATTTCCTTCAAATTTTGTTTTTTTGGTTCTCAAAAAAAAAAAAAAATTTGTTTTTTTTAAAGATATATTTTGTTAAAAAAAAATTAGAAAATCATTATTTCAATAAAGTATATAGCGAAGATGGCTTTCGTCTAGACAAGACAATATAGAGAAGACAAGACAAAGTTTATGTTGTCTATGCAAGATGACTTTCGTCTATAGACAAGACAAAGTTTGTGTAATTATACCCAAGTCCTTTTCATTTTTTACAATATAATTACGAAATGACTTGAGAGAAAATTTACCGTTAAACCTACCTTTTTACAGCTACTCTCCTCCTTCATCCTTCAACCCTCATTCATCTTCAACCAATCAACACAAACTTTCATCAACTTTATTTGTAGATCTAGCCAATTTAGAGCGTTTTATTTGCCAAAATCTACACTAATCTAGCACTAAAAAGGTATATTCTTTCATATTATGTAAAAACTTCATTGATTTTGGTTGATTCAACAAAAAAAAAATGGGGGTTTTGAATGCAATTATGAGCAAAATAATGAAAACCCGATTTTTTCGATCGATTTAATGTTGTTTTTGGAGGCTTTTTTGTGTGTTTTGTTGTCGATTTCGTCATAGGAGGTTGGATTTGAAATATTGAAAGTTAATGTAGGTGATAGGAGTTTGATTATGGGCGGATTATAGGTCGAAAGCACTCGGCAATCTAGAATGATAAAACTGTGTCTGCTTGGCGTTTTAGGCCAAGGAAAGAGATGAAGCTTACCGAGATTACCCGAGGAAGCACGAAGCTCAATGATTTCTTCTCTATCCTCTCTATTTAGGTTTAGATCTAAGTTTTGCATTCCGTGCTTCCTAATTTTCGTTTTTCTTCTTCTTTACCTCCATTCGACTTTAGATTCTTCATCTCCTTGATCAATTTCCTACGGTGATTTGTGTTCTACAGTTCCTTTGTAAATTTCTAATCCCTTTTTTTTGGTTAAACTGCTAGAGGAAAACATATGAGTTCAATGTTCTGGGTAGAGGAACAAGATGAAGCTCAACAACTTTGGCCGAGAAAACAGACTACGCTCTAATTATTTTTCTATCTTCTCTCTATTTAGGTTTAGATCTAAGTGTTGCATTATGTTCTCTCTATATTCGTTTTTCTTCTTCTTACCTCCATTCGATTTTCGATTCTCTATCTACTTGAGCGATTTCCTACAATGATTTGTGTTCTACCATTCCTATGTAATTTTCTAATCCTTATCAGTTAAAATGGCCCAGGAAATTCTCTAAGCTCGTGGTTCTAGGTCGAGGAAGAAGAAGAAACTCGACAATTTTAGATGAGGAAACATACTAAGCCTGCTGAGATTTTTTATCTCCTCTATGTTAAAACAATGGTGTTTTAATTTAAAATTGGGTCATTAGTTGTTATATTTTTTCTCTTTAAACGAAAATAATGACGTTGTTATAATCTATAACAAAATTCTTTTCATCTAAAAATACATTGTTTTGAGACATTCAAAAGTCAATATGCAATTACTTATTGTTCTCTTAGCATGCAATAACGTGTAACAAGATATACATACTGTAAACTCACACAATTTCTTATATAATTATCAAATTTAGCAATATATATAACATGTTGTTTCGAAGCTCTTTATATTACCAAAATATAAAATTAAGTAAAAAATATATAAAAGAATCATGATTTATTAAAAGACATTTGAAATAATTAATCTGTGTTTAACTTTCAAACGTTCATAAGTTTTTATTCGACTATCGGATTGAGGCTTTTAATATATAAAAACAAAGCTATCGACGAGTAGAATAAATATAGGCGATTTTTTTGGAAGAAAGGGGATGGGGAGGGGGGCGAATGCTCCCCCTTGCCCCTGTCTAGATCTGCCTATGATGAGAGGTATAATATAAACCAATGAAAAAACCCTCTTGTTTTTTCAAAATAGGAGGTATAAAGGAGATTATAACTCTTGCTTCAAAAAACAGAAGTTGTAATCAACTTTATACTTCTCATTCTCCAAAAATAAAAAATTTCTTGTGAAAAATAGGCCATTATGGACTTCCTACGAAGGATAGACTGGCCAATTGAGGGATCCCCATACCTGCCACATGTGAAATCTGTAATGACTATAGGGAAGATTATATTCATTACCAAAAATCTCAACACATAAGAGCTTAATGCGCTCCAACAAATCATCATAAACAACCGGGACATGCGACATGTGTTGGCATAGGTCGGGTCATCACTAACAAAGGATAAAGCACAAAAACTCGCCATGGTTTTGTGGGCTATTTTGTATTTCCGCAATAATGTGACCTTCAGAAATCACAACCCTCCGTCAGATAATTCAATCGATGCTTTCATCAAACAACACTCGGAGAAATGGGCTCAGACGTGCCTTTTTTATGAATATTAGCTAGTCGAACACTCGAGTAAATAACAAAATTAGACTATTAGTGTTAATAGTTTTATTAATTCTAGTAGTTTTCGGTTTTTATAAATGAATTTATTTTTATAAATATAAGTATAATAATTCTATTAGATTTCATATTTATGGTTATTCTATTTGTCCATATTCCATAATTTGTATGAATTATGATACATGATTATTTTTTGGTGGAAAGAATTATATATATCTAAATCAATATATAATTTTGTAGTTGTTATTTTTATTTTTATCTATATTATTATATTTTGATAGAATTAATTATTTATATCTAGATTTGTTAAAAACTAATAATAATAATGAAAAAAAAAACTAATGGGCCAAAAGTTAAAAAGGAAATGGACATTAAAAATGAAATGGGCCAATGATATAGTCAAACCACAAATAATCTCATTTGCAACTTGCTAGTTAAAATAAGGTTAAATCCTAAATGTACAATTAATTTGATTTAATTATAGCACCGATCAATTGGTTTAAATGTTTAAAAAAGGACGATGTTGCCGAATACCGAATTTCCGATTATGACTTTTTTTAAAATTGGTCGACAACCGATGAGTCAATGACAATGAGTGTATTCAACAGAGTCAAAATTACATATTCAAGTACTCAACCGAGTCAAAATAATTTATTTTAATTAAATTACATATTTAAGTATTCAACCGAGTCAAAATCAACCTAATTATCCAAACGGGTCGGATATGATTCGACCGAAAACTCAAACAAACTATACCCACTTTGATTCGAAACTCAAAATAGACCGACCCGCCCCTTGACCCGAAACACGAACGAGCCCGACCCCCTTTGACCCGAACCCGAATGGGCATGACCCGATTTAACCCGAAACCCGACCAATCTAAAATTCATTATGACCGAACTCGACCCGACCAGTACCGGACCATAAATTTTACCCGAACTGACCCGACCCGAGCAAGCCTGACCCGAATCCGACCCGAACGACCGACTTGCCAGCTCTAGTCGGTTCCATTGAAACTTAAATCATTTCTTATAACAAAACTTTGATGATTTAGCAAAATTTTCTACAAAAATTTACTAAGATTTTAACTTACTTTTTAAACCCATCTATCAATCATGCATATTTATTCCTTATGTTTTAAAATTTATACAACACACTTCATAAAAATTAATCATAATTCGTGAAAAAGGAAATTAAAAAAAAAAGTAAAAATTTGAGGGAATCTACCATTTTTAAGTTTTTTTTGGTAACTATACCCTTGGGTTTTTTTAGTAATTGTACTTTTTAGGCTGATTTTTACACATATATACTACCGTTACAGTGAAACTTTCATATTTTTAAAATTTTAACAAGTAAATAGATATAGATAAGGTTGATTAAATTTGCTTTAACAAATGTATCTGATATACTCCCGTTACAGTACCTATGACCAAGGGATTTTAAAGGGATATATAAAATTAGTTTTTGCTAATCTGCACAGTTACAACTGTATAAGCATATTATCTTGTAATCATCCAATTCATGTGTAGAATATATAACACATTATTGTAATCAACACAATGGCATTATTGGAACTAATTTATTATAATGATTTAATTCGTGTAACTAATTACTTATACGTACGTACCTAATTTGTATTGTAACTAACTTCGTAAGTATTGTAATCAATACAATCACATTATGGTAACTAATTTATTGAAGACGATTTAATGCTTGTAAGTTACTTATACCTAATTGAACTAACTCCGTAATTAAGGTTTTAGTAGGTTACAATAAGTAATAGGTTTCAATAAGCCACGGAAGAGTGTAACATATAGTTTCAATAAACAAAAAAGTTTCAAATACACAAAATAAGTTTCAAGAATCATAATTAGGTTTCAATAGGTTACAACAAGTATACAAATAAAGGTACAATGGTTATATAATATTCTTTTAACCCTAATTATGGTTTCAATAGATTTCAACAACTACACAATTCACCAACAAGAATAGACAGTGTTGATGAGCTGAATTCCAATAGCACGACCTTCTCCCTTTTTCATCTCAAATCCCTTTGATTCATCAAATTAAAACCATGAAATCGACCGAATTCCACAACTACAATTGAGATCTAAGTCCCTTAAGTTGTACCTGTTTTTCCTAAAATTCTTTATTTTGGGGGATAAAACGTCGTATCATTGGATTAGATAGTGATAATGAGTTGATAAAAAAAATCTATTGGTTTGCCGAATAAGTATGTACTCGTAACCCTAAATTTACGCAAATAGAAAATAAACATGGTCTATAGCGGAAGTGTAAAAGAACATATCACAATAATTATATCACAAAAGACATACCACATACCTTCAATCTTGTTACATGATCTCAATGGACACTACTTGCAGAAGCATAAAAAAAAAAATTGATGGATGAGAAAAAGCTGATATATTGAGCGATTCATTATAATTGATTTGGGGAGATGGAGATTGTCGGTTACAATATAAGTGATTGAAGGAATATATTATCTTAATTTTTTTCATCCCTCTATGGTCAAATAAATTATTAATAACAAAAAAAAGGTACAATTAGCGCCCAAAAAAACAACAACTACATGAATATAATTACTCATAAAAAAAAAACTAAAAATGTATATTTACTTAATTATCCCAATTAAAAATATTCAATCCCTCTAATATATTTAAAATGAATATTTTCTTCTTCATAATATAAGCGTGAAGCCTTAATTGTAATACGGAGGAAGTATATGATCAATGATATATGATAAGATTGATCACATAAAATAACGACCGAGTAAGAACTAATTAAACAAACAACTTAAGAGAGGGAACAATTAAAAAAGCAGGTAATTAATTAAGGAGACGAATCAGACTCAGGAGGAGGAGGGGGAGGGGGAGGAGAAGACGAAGGCTTTTGGGCGGCGGGCTTACGAAACTTGTCCTTCATCCAAAAGAGGCCGACGGAGGCGCCTTCCTTGACCTTCCTCATGCTCCTGGTGGCCCCTTCCTTTGTCCTCTGCAATCCATCTCCGATCTTCTCCGACAGCTTCTTCCCTCCTTCTCTGCCGCTCTTGTTATTCGGGTCTTCACCATCCTTTGCTTCAGCTTGTTCCTCCTTTTTTTTATTGCCCTCCTCGTCGTCGTTAAAATCTCCCCACTGGTCATCCGCCCATGGGTTCTCCTTTGAGTCTTTCCCCGCCATATATTCCCTTTTACTTTTCTAATTTCCTAATTGCCTTTGTTTTTTTAATTGATTAATTATTCTTCCTGGAACGTTTGAAAATGGAGATGGGTAGATAGAGAGGTTGATGGATGTAGAGGAGATCGAGGAAGTTTGCAGAGCCAAAAGTGGATTATTATTACTTGCCTATTACTTTTTTGTAATGAGGGGATGAGATTTATGCTAATTTTGGTTTAAAGGAACGATTTGTTTTTTTTTTTTTTTTTTTTTTTTTTTAACAATGAAACAATTTGAGAGATCAAGTCTGGCTTCATCCTCGATCGATGAGTCGGCATACGAAAACTAATAATGCATAATTTATATAGGCATTATAAATAGTTTTTATTGCATTTCGATAGGAGTTTTGCATTTGTTTTGGTCTATTTTTATATCTTTCTTGTGAAGTATTCGATTTTGGAATCTACACATTTTTAGTGATTATTCTGCAGTTTTACACTCCGACCTTGGATGAGATCTTGGAGGAGCTTAAATAACTGATTTTGGAGCATAAAAAAGCTAAGGAAGGAGCATCAAAGGAGCGAGAAAGCGCAACGTCGAAGCTAAGAAGGATTGTGGAGTATGATGGAGCGGCGCTCGCCGTTATCCTAACGGTGCCCGCCGGTCCTCCGTGTTCAGCAATTGTCGATTTTAGTCTGAAGATTCTATTTGATTATTATATTAATATCTTATTCTCTAGGGTTTTGTACGACTCTATTTAGGTTATTTTCATTCATTTGTTAAGGGAGGTTGTTGGTTTTGCCATGAGACACAAAGAGAGAGAGAGAGAGAGAGAGAGAGAGAGAGAGAGAGAGAGAGAGAGAGAGAGAGAGAGAGAGAGAGAGAGAGAGAGAGATGCGCGTTACTTTGGCTATGAGTTGCTAAACTCATAGTTTCGCGTGTGATTCGAAGACATGGTTGAATGAATTGTGGGGATTTGATTTCAATTAGTTATTTATGAGTATATTTATCATCTTATTCTTATTGATATGTGATAATGCTTATTTCATATAGGCATTAAAGGTGTTTCTTTATTGCTATTAGGTAGTGGTTTTGCTATTGTTTGAGTCTAGTTCTGTTTATTACTTGTGGAGTATTCTAGTTCATAATCTATTCGTTTTTAGTGTTTATTCTGCAAAATTACATTCCCACCTTGGATGGACTTTGGGAAGAGCTTAAGAAGCATGTTTTGGGAGCATATGGAGGCTAAGGAGGAGCTAAAGAGGAGCATGGAGGCACGACATTGGAATCTATTGAAGGAAATTGAGGAACGTCGGACACTGCAGAGATGACGCCCATTGCCTCTTCCACGACGCCCGTTGTTGGAGGGTAAATTTTCATGAATTAAATTAAATTCATGATATTATAAGAAAAGCCGACATATTCATTACATTATGAGAAATGTGATGAATTTGCTAAATTTAATAAAAGTCAAAATTGGACTTTGTAAATGTGGATAGGTTTAAAACATATGAAAAGGAGGCCCATCGGCCCATCAGTTTTAACTGCTGTACAATGCAGTTAAGATAGAAGCTTTACATTGCAGTTAAGATAGAGGAAAAAAACTGCTACAAGAAATCCATAAAAACTGCTACAAGAAATCCATTAAAAACTGCTACCCATTAAAAAAAGGTGGTACGACTGATTTGCAGTACGTGGGTGAGGCAAAAGTAACCTCCCAATTTTACACTATAAAAGCACTGTCAATCTGCAACTGCAAGGGCTTCCTCTCCGACCCGTTGGCCTTTTCTTCCAACTAGTTACTGTTCAACTGCAAAACCAACAAAAAGCAGTAAACCTTTCTTCTTCCTTTCCCCTTCGGTTGGTTTTCTTCTGCCTCCTGGAGAAACACCTGCAAACACCCACAAAACAAAAACCAGTAAGAAATTACAAAGAAAACCAAAGAGAGCTTTCTCCCATCAATCTCCCAAAAGAGAAGGTAGAAATCCAAAACCTTCCATGGCCTGTCTACCATTGTTTTTCTTGCATGTTAATACAATGAAGACCGGTGGGGCGTTGTAGGTTCGAAATTGAGAGTTTCACCTAGCGCCAAAATTCGTAGTCGGTTTGAAATTTAAAGTTTCACCGCTACAATCGATCTCACGGGATCGATTATTGGGTCGAAATGCTGCCAAAATTCTATCAGAATTCAATCAACAAATGCAGACAAGTTCAAGGCTTCACTGTTTAATTGAGAAACATCATATTCTGGACAAAGAAAATGTTGTTCACTCTAAACAAGCCACAAAGGCAAAACAAGCATGAATTGGAGATCTATAAACTCTCTCGGGAGCATAGAAAAACATACAGGCAAAACAGGCAAAACTGGTTAGCTACTAAATGGCAAACTGGTTAATCCCAAAATTCATATGCCTAAATCCTCATTCAGCATATGCTCAATATCAACTGATGTATCAAAACAGGCAAAACAAATGTCAATCTGGACTCCATGGAAAGCAATAAAAAAATGCAAACACAAATTCGGAGTTCATGGGACAAGGCTAAAATAACTGGAACAAATCCAGATAAGCCTATGTCTACCATAAACTGATGTTTCGATTCAGTTAAAACAAAGAACAAAAAAAAACGGGGGGAGAGGAGGGGAAGCTAACATACCTAAGCCGGTGGTCGCCTACGACACCACAGTGTTGTACCCGAGAGCTCAGGTGTGTCTTTGCTGCACTGCTCCTCCTCCCAGATGCTCAAGTTCGGACGACAGACTTCCCGAGGCCGGAATTCTGACTGTCTCAAACCGAAATCCCCCAAATTGCTCAAATCGCAAACCTAAAATCGTGAATTGCAAACGGAAGGCGGGAATGAGTAGAAATTGGGGATTTGGGGCACATATTCATTAAACCCTAATCGAAACAGTGAATATGGGATAAACAGAACAAACACGAGGGAGACTCACGAGGCTAACAGTGAGCACCGAATGTTGGTGCGCTCGACGTTCGATCTGAGTCTTCTCCGACCTGTGGCTTTCGAAACTCCCTGATCCCACTCGGTTTGGATCGGTGTGACTCCTCCTTCCGGCGAAATTGCGAGCTGTACACACACCCTCGTATATCGTCAGATGAACAGAAAGTGAATAGTTGTAGCTCCGTTTGAAAGAAACAAAGGGGGCTGAGTTAGGGTTCATTGAGCGATGAATGGGGTTCCAATTTGACTGAAGTGGGCTTGTCCTTCCGAAAAGAAAAGAAAGCAGGAGATGGGTGGCTCGGTTAAACAAAATTGGGTTGGGTCACTTTTGATTAAATAAAAAAAAACAACAACAAACGAGGCCACAATATCAATATACATGTATATTATTATGTATATACGATCCCAAGGCCCAATTATATATGCAATTGCAAAACATACCCACTAAAATATAAGAATTATAATTGGTATAAATTAAGAATTCGAGTTTGACCAAAATATAAAATTAAACTCGTCAAATATTATTTGCCAATTAATTCTAGTGGGCCAATCTCAAATCGACTTCAGTAAAAACGGAGTCAAAACCTCAAATCAAGTTTCCCCAAATATAAACTTGGTTTTAGATAGAACTACGTAAAGACTTGATGTCGTAAAAAACGGCAACGTAGGTAACCCGATATTAAATTCTAAAAAATATATCGGGTACAGTCGTCGACCTCTAAATTCCCCTTAAATGAATATGAGGTCAAAACCAAACAAATTAAATTTCTCTCGTTTGGAACTATGGGTGATTTGATTCTCTTCTAAGAGATACGTAGGACACTCGATACAAAGCCAAGGCTCATCGAGTTCAATCGCCAAAAACAAATTCAAATTGGCGGTTCCGACTCGATACAAAGCTTCCGCTTGTCGAGTTCAGTTACCACTCTCAAATGATCTCACGATCAAACCCAAATACAAAAACTAATCTTTGTTCAGAACTACGTAAAGACTTGACGCCGAAAAAAACGGCTACGTAGGTAACCCGATATTAAATATCAAAATATGTCGGGTACAGTCGCTAACCTCTAATTTCACTTTAAAAATGAAAATGAGGTTAAAATTAAAGTCAAATTAAATACACCTGATTTTCCGTGTAAGTGATAGCCGTTGAGTTGGGAAACCCTTCCGAGAAGGTGTGCTCAATTTATTCGGGTGATACATGAGAAAATCTCATGCATGTGATAGTGTGATTTATGTTAGGGCTACCCTTCCGAGAAGGTGGGTCCTAATACGATCCAATGATGCATGAAAATCTTAAAGATACTAAAACACACAAAATCCAAAACACTCAGAACTACGTGAGACTTGATTCTCTTCCAAGAGATACGTAGGCAACCTGCTAAAATTCGGGTGCAGCCCAAAACACCAAAACTATTCAAAATCTTGGTATCGATACGACTTCGAATCAAGAGGATAACCAAAAGGGGTCGAACTCAAATATTAAAAATTAAATAAAATGTGTTGTACGATTATTTGCGCATTTTTGTCCAACAACCGTCGTGGCTCAGTTCTCCGGATACGCGGTTTTGGATCCAAAGACATTATTTTATAATATTTTATTATATTTCCTACTAGGGTTTTGCCGACCTTAGAGAGACTTATTTAGGTTGTTTTCAGGTTGTTCTAGAGAGAGAGGTTTATAATATTTTATTATATCTCCTTTGCTGGCTCATAGAGTGGCATAGATGGTGTTGGCCTGGCGTAGGAGTTCTCCTCATAGTTTGTAGGAGCCCCATATTTGTTGTCGTAGTTAGTGAGCTTTTCTAGCACACCCCATGCGTCACTTGGTGGCATCGTCAGATACTCATAGCGAGTATAGTGGTTAATTATGTCCTTAGTGACTTGATCAAGAGAGTTGAAGAAGATCTCCTGAATGACGTAGGGTGGCTGTCCATGAGTAGGGCAAGATCGCAGCAGCTCTTTGTAGCGTTCCCATGCTTTTTCCAGCGGTTCCCCTGGCTTCTGTTTGAAGGCGGTGATTTCCTGGCGGAGAAGTGCTGTTTTGGAGGGTGGGAAGTATTTGTTCAGAAATTCTTGCTCTACTTGGGCCCATGTGGTGAGAGATCTTGACTTCAGCCCTTCAAGCCACTTCAGTGCAGGTCCGGCCAGCGACCAGCGGAAAGCTTTCATCTTGACATATTCCAGAGTTGTACCTTCAGCAAGAGTACGACACATGTCATGAAAATTGGTAATATGTTCAAGAGGACACTCATTAAATTTGCCATAAAAAGCATTATTTTTAAGCTCTATAAGAAATTGAGTGCGAATTTCAAAAGAGTTTTCAGGGATTAGAATCGCCAATTCAGGCACGACGAGAGTGGGATGCATATAATCCTCTGCAGTGGTTGGATATTGGGCAAGCTCAGCTTCTGCTTGCCTTGCTCGCTCATTTGCTTGGTCCCTTGCTGTCCTCTCATTGGCGATAGTAGCGTCCTTTGCGGCTAGCTCTGCGGTAAGCCTTGTGATCAGCTGTTCCTGTGTTTCAGCGGCCGCCATGGCTCTTTGTAGTTTAGCCCTGATGTGAAAAAGGCGTTCCGGTTCGTCTAAGGCGTCAAACTCAGGTGTTTGACCAGAACAACGCATACACCTACAAAGTAACTCAAAGAGAACGTGAGAACTGACTACCTAAGGCGCGAATGATAGCTTCCCCGGCAACGGCGCCAATTTGTTGTAGGGAGAGGATCGAGTATGAAATATAACAAAATAAATCAAACCAGATTCTGCCCACGCAAATAATTACAAGACCTTCTACTGATGTAGCAGCGGGAAGTCAGGATCGATCCACGAGGAAGCGTGTCAGCGGATCCTAGGCAGCGGTGGAATCTCACGGTCAGAAGTCGACAACAGGGTCCTCGAGCTCGACCAAGGGTTAGTCGACAGAATCTCGGACAGTCGAACAGGGCACATCAGCTCGGCAACGGTGGTCGATCTCGACAAGGCCCTACTCGATGTCGAGTAGCCTTCGTCTAGGTCGAGTTGGTCTGGTTGAGTTCCTGCACAAGTAAGCTACGACGACTCTGGGTCGAGGATCAGTGGTCGAGGTCGACCAGGGTTTGGTCGAGATCGACGAGGGCAGGGAGTAAAAACGAAATAAAAGAAAGTAAAAACAATTGCTTTGGGGTTTCGACTGAACTTAATGTAAAAGGACTTCCAAGATTGGGGTTCGCAACAACGATAACCAAGCATGCATAAGGTAGAACCAAACAGATAATCATGTGAATCGCATTAAAGGATTAAGCTTTCGCCTTTTCCAACAATTAGACAACTCTCTCAAAAAACCCTAATTGTCTCTACCGATTTTACGTTTATAATCCAAGTTGTTAGCATGGATCTCCATTAGACGGGCAATAAACACATCAACAAGTAGGAAAATGCTCAAAATATGATAAAGGTCGGATCTTTACCTCAAATATGCATGGCTATTGTCGGGCTCGCCCCAACCCTAGAAGTGGGTGGACTACTCACGCCTCATCGCAAACTCAGACATCATTGATTGAAAGGAAATAACAACTTGCATAAATATAAACCAAAGTTTACAACCGCTTGAAGCCAACTCCGCTCTCGCTTCACAACTCCAATCGGCCGCTCACTCTCTCTTTCTCTCTCTACTACTTCTCCTACTGAAAATTGAATGAATAGAACTGAGCCCCATGGGCTTTATTTATAGGCTTCATTCCCTAGCTATTCTAGGAAAGAAGATATCTATCTATATCTAAAAACTTTATCTAAAACTTAAAAAGATAAATAAAAGCCATAACATAATTAAATCCAAAATAGGAAAATATATCTAAAAGGTCTTCAATGGATAGAACTCCTTCTCTTCATGATAGATGTGGATAAATCGGATATACTTTGGCAAACTTCGGCTCCAAGGACTCCCAATCCGAGTAGAGTTGATCAAACCGCGTCGCACGGCTTCGGGAATCCTCGTCGACCTCGACAAGAGCCTTGTCGACCTCGATTAGGAAAGTGATCGACTGGCTTGGCTTGTCGTCTCGGCTAGCTAGTCCTCGACAGGCTCGGACATGGATCCTGGTGCTTGTCGACCTCGAGTAGTTCTTATCGACATCGAGTAGAGTGGCCTTGCCGACTAGGTCTTCTCGGGTGGCTCTCCTCGACAGGCCTGGATCTGGTCTCCGGCCTTCGTCGATCTCGACTAAGAGTCCTCGAGATCGACTAGGATTGGTCGAGGATGACTCTCTGTGATGGTGTCGAGGACTCTTCCTCGGATTGGCTTGGGGTGGCTTGTCGATCTCGAGTAGTTCTTGTCGAGATCGAGTTGGGATGTGCTCGGCTTCTCGTCCTCGGCTTCTCGGGCAACTCTTCTCCTTGTCGACTCCGGATGTGGCACTGGGCTTTGTCGACCTCGACCAGGTCTTGTCGAGATCGAGTTGGGTCCGGAAGTCGGGTGGTCTGGCTCTCGACGTTGCTCTTGGTCGACAAGCTGTGCCCGGACATACTTTGTCGAGATCGAGTAAGGGCTACTCGAGGTCGAGTAGTCTGGTTTCTCGGCTCGATTCGATTGGTTCTGTTGCTGCTTTGACCTTGGACTTCTGTAGCTGTTTTCCGAGCTTTTCCGACCTTCCTTAGAATTGCTGTAAAACGCCTCGAATTCTGCGATTTAAACAGAAACTGGTGTAGATTCCATAATTTGGCAAATAAACATAAACTACATAGGTTCTGTACTATCTTAGCCCAAATGTATGCAATGTATGCAGAAATCGATATAAAAGTTACTGTAAAACATGGAAAATTAGGCTCACAACAAACACCCCATACTTAAGCTTGCTTGTCCTCAAGCAATATTTTTAATTGTCATTCAGGGGAAGAAATCAAACTCTCAACATCTTAGATTCATTTATATATATATATCCCTGCAGTCAATTACCATCCTCGAAAAGGTACTAGTGTCACAGATCCATGCATGTGCAATTATATAAAAGCAACATCTACTCACAAAAGGAGGGTTATGCAAAACATTCATTCGTGACAAAGCATTGATAATCAAGAAGACTTTAATTTAAGCTCAAATAAGGAGTAGAATGGTAAAAGGTTAAAAGGTGGGCAATTTCTGGCAATGTGGTGCTAATGATCCGGGGAAACGGAGTATTTCCAAACTGAATTTCATACCACATATTATCTCTATTTGATTCATCACCTTTCATAATGCTTTTATTCATAATAATGCTTTTACCTCTCTAACCTTAGCACTGCCTTCTCGCGAGTCGCAAACATGGGTGTCATGAATGGCCCCGGATACTTAGTGCTTTGGACTCCTCACAATGTGTCCCATCTCTCCAAACTATTATTTCAGAGAGCAGGGTCAATCTACCTTTATCTCCTGAGGTGATTGGATTTTCTTTCACTCATTAAATTTTCCATATATTTCAAACAATTTCCTTCCAAACTCCAATAATGATAAACACAACAACCATATAACAATCTCCATAATGTAACATCATTCTCAACATAATCCCCGGATAAGGTAAAGAATGGCAATATTTAGATCATGTGGAGCAATATATGAAATAAGGCATATTATGGCTTTTGTGTAATGCATAAGCATGGGTAAGGCTAGGATTATAACAATGAGCATTATATGGAAATATAAAGTCCTCCATCATCTTATCATGCAACATGTCAAAAGCAACTTCAAATTTTACCTCCTTTCATGGTTTTCAATAAAATGTGCATTTCTTCGTGACTTCCCTATACTAGGCAATTTCATGCTATATCTCTAATGAATCCAATTTTGCATCGTCGAGTTCAATAAAGATTCCATGACATTTATCCAAAAATTTCAATAGGGGTCATTTTTTCTCAAATTCTTCAAATTTTGGAAAACATGCATATAGGCACATAAAGCAATAATGCATTCCAAAATAGCCATGTAGCAATTCAAAGAAATAATGTACATATATTTCAAATATGATCAAATATGCATAATGTAAGCCCTTCCCCCACCCCATACTTAAACATTACAGTGTCCTCACTGTATAAAATCAAATAAAAACAAGAGTAAAGGAAGGAACTCACAGGATAATGCATCGAGGAAGGTGAAACTGGGCATGTTGAGTAGATGGCTAGTCGACATCGAGTACGGTTTACTCGATCTCGAGTAGGCTCGTCTGAGTCTAGTGGATTCTGAAGTCGAGGAGCTTCTGGGCTTTGTCGAGGTCGAGTACGTCTACTCGAAGTCGAGTAACTTCTGGCTTCTCCTCCTCGTCGTCGTCGACTTGGCCTTCGTCGATTCTGACTGGTTTTCAGGGACTTCTTCCTTCCACCTTTCGCGATCCTTATATGCTTGCCGATGAAAAAGTATTAGATTCCACAAAAAAGTGAAAAAACAAGACTATCCATTTAAAGAATTCTAAAACATAAAAATAAAAATAAAAACCAAAAACCAAAAAGTTCAAAAAGTCCCAAAAGTTTATAAAGTCTATATACATGCTCTAGATTTTAGAGTCGCTAGGCCGACTTCTCTGTTTGTGCTCAAGGACCATCATTGTGGGGCCTGCTCATGTTTGGCCCTTCTCCTGGATCATCTAGGTCCTGATGGTAGTATGCAAGCTCAGCTGACAGGTGGTTGCTTGCATCATCTCCCTTCTCTTTCTTCTTCTTTGCAGCCCTCAGTTTCTGCAGGTTCTCTCGCCACAGTGTTTTATTTCCTCTTAAATCATTAAAATTTTTATTTATGGACTGAGGGGGAGTAGAATTCATACCCGAACTTACCTGTTCGGACCCAAAACAGAAATCTTTGGGCTTAGGTCTACTCGATGTCGAGTACTGCTGGTCGAGATCGAGTACAGGGACCCCATACTTAGGCTCCTGGCAAGTTTCTGGCTCAGTGGTGGTGGTCGAGATCGACAAAGGTTTGTCGAGGTCGAGTAGAGCGCTTGTCGAGGTCGAGTAGGGCTTGTCGACCTCGAGTACAATTCTGGCGCGTTCCTCCGTTGTTTGCTGAGTCCTGTGGGTGCTGATGCTTTTCACCTCCAGCCATGAAACTTCCTCCTTTGCAGGGCCAAAAGAGAAATCCAAAACCTCATCGCCTATGGTGAAGGTGAGCGACCTATTCTTGACACTAATTCGGGCATCTGCAGTAGCTAAGAATGGTCTACCAAGAATAATAGGGCTAGTAGGATCTTCAGCACAATCAATGATAAGGAAATCAGCTGGAACAAAGAATTTACCAACCTGGACGGGGACATTTTCAACTATACCTGTAGGGATGACCACTGTATTGTTAGCCATGTATAATTTAGCATCCACAGGTTCTATGCATCCTATCTTGACCTCCCGCCAGATTGATAAAGGCATGATGCTCACACTTGCTCCTAAATCGCACAGAGAATCATATTTATATTGTCCAAAACCCACAGTAACAGAAAACTTACCAGGGTCAGGCCTCTTTTCAGGGAAGTGGAGTACTTTGCATTCGCCTGCGATCTCTGAGATGGATCGCTTCTTGCTCAGGATTTCCTTCAAAAACTTGACATATCCAGGCATCTCTTGCAGGGCTTCTGTAAAAGGAATAGAAACATTCAGTTCTTTCAGCATATTAACAAATCTGGTAAACCTACCTGCAGTGGGATCTTTCTGTGTTTTTGAAGGGAAAGGCAGTGGCTTTTTCTGCTTCGGAGCCAGATCAGTTGTCGGAGATGCTGCAGAGTCGTCGACCTCAGCTTGCTGCTCCTCGACATCGACCAGAGGCTTGTCGACATCGACCAGGGGCTTGTCGACATTGATCAGGGGCTTGTCGACTTCGAGTTGGGTTGTCGACCTCGGGTTGCTAGTCTGCGCAGCGGAGTCCGAGCTCAGCTTCTGGTTTTGGTCGAGTAGAGGCTTGTCGACATCGAGTACGGGCTCGTCGAGATCGACCAGGTGCTGCTCTGTCTCGAGTTGCTGCTCTGCGTTGCTTTGCTGTTTTCCGACCTCTGGCTCGTGTAGTTGATGCCCACTCCTGAGTTTGATAACCGCGACATGTCCGGTTTTCCCCTTAGGATTTGGTTCTGTTTGCCCAGGGAGCTTGCCGGACGGTCGTGGGATCTGTGCAGCGATTTGACCCATCTGGGTCTCTATTCCCCTTTTCCAAATGTCCAGTTCCCCAAATTTGGTTGTGATGTTCTGGAACTGGTTGTTGATGGTGCCCTGATTTCGGCGCATCTCCTCAAGGATCAGTTGCAGATCATCTTTCTTTTGATCCCTTTCTGGATGTCCTAGAGCTCTGTAGGGTGGGGGGTTCCTAGGAGGACCTTGGTTCCATTGTGGTTGATAGAACCTTTGATCTCCCATATAGCGATTGGGACCCCCTGCGTAAGCTACGTCCTCGTGTGTCTCTGCCATTCTGACTTGCTCTGTGTGTGGGCACTCAGTAGTGGTGTGCCTCTGTGATCCGCATTCGATGCAAGGCTGATTGACAGATAAGTATTTGACTTGCTTGAGGAGCTTGCGATTTTGGTCTCTGTAGAACTGCTCCCTGACATCTGGGCCGATCTCCTTTGCTGGCTCATAGAGTGGCATAGATGGTGCTGGCCTGGCGTAGGAGTTCTCCTCATAGTTTGTAGGAGCCCCATATTTGTTGTCGTAGTTAGTGAGCTTTTCTAGCACACCCCATGCGTCACTTGGTGGCATCGTCAGATACTCATAGCGAGTATAGTGGTTACTTCTGTCCTTAGTGACTTGATCAAGACAGTTGAAGAAGATCTCCTGAATGACGTAGGGTGGCTGTCCATGAGTAGGGCAAGATCGCAGCAGCTCTTTGTAGCGTTCCCATGCTTTTGCCAGCGGTTCCCCTGGCTTCTGTTTGAAGGCGGTGATTTTCTGGCGGAGAAGTGCTGTTTTGGAGGGTGGGAAGTATTTGTTCAGAAATTCTTGCTCTACTTGGGCCCATGTGGTGAGAGATCTTGGCTTCAGCCCTTCAAGCCACTTCAGTGCAGGTCCAGCCAGCGACCAGCGGAAAGCTTTCATCTTGACATATTCCAGAGTTGTACCTTCAGCAAGAGTACGACACATGTCATGAAAATTGGTAATATGTTCAAGAGGACACTCATTAAATTTGCCATAAAAAGCATTATTTTTAAGCTCTATAAGAAATTGAGTGCGAATTTCAAAAGAGTTTTCAGGGATTAGAATCGCCGATTCAGGCACGACGAGAGTGGGATGCATATAATCCTCTGCAGTGGTTGGATATTGGGCAAGCTCAGCTTCTGCTTGCCTTGCGCGCTCATTTGCTTGGTCCCTTGCTGTCCTCTCATTGGCGATAGTAGCGTCCTTTGCGGCTAGCTCTGCGGTAAGCCTTGTGATCAGCTGTTCCTGTGTTTCAGCGGCCGCCATGGCTCTTTGTAGTTTAGCCCTGATGTGAAAAAGGCGTTTCGGTTCATCTAAGGCGTCAAACTCAGGTGTTTGACCAGAACGACGCATACACCTGCAAAGTAACTCAAAGAGAACGTGAGAACTGACTACCTAAGGCGCGAATGATAGCTTCCCCGGCAACGGCACCAATTTGTTATAGGGAGAGGATCGAGTATGAAATATAACAAAATAAATCAAACCAGATTCTGCCCACGCAAATAATTACAAGACCTCCTCCTGATGTAGCAGCGGGAAGTCAGGATCGATCCACGAGGAAGCGTGTCAGCGGATCCTAGGCAGCGGTGGAATCTCACGGTCAGAAGTCGACAACAGGGTCCTCGAGCTCGACCAAGGGTTAGTCGACAGAAGCTCGGATAGTCGAACAGGGCACAGCAGCTCGTCAACGGTGGTCGATCTCGACAAGGCCCTACTCGATGTCGAGTAGCCTTCGTCTAGGTCGAGTTGGTCTGGTTGAGTTCCTGCACAAGTAATCTACGGCGACTCTGGGTCGAGGATCAGTGGTCGAGGTCGACCAGGGTTTGGTCGAGATCGACGAGGGCAGGGAGTAAAAACGAAATAAAAGAAAGTAAAAACAATTGCTTTGGGGTTTCGACTGAACTTAATGTAAAAGGACTTCCAAGATTGGGGTTCGCAACATCGATAACCAAGCATGCATAAGGTAGAACCAATCAGATAATCATGTGAATCGCATTAAAGGATTAAGCTTTCGCCTTTTCCAACAATTAGACAACTCTCTCAAGAAACCCTAATTGTCTCTACCGATTTTACGTTTATAATCCAAGTTGTTAGCATGGATCTCCATTAGACGGGCAATAAACACATCAACAAGTAGGAAAATGCTCAAAACATGATAAAGATCGGATCTTTACCTCAAATATGCATGGCTATTGTCGGGCTCGCCCCAACCCTAGAAGTGGGTGGACTACTCATGCCTCATCGCAAACTCAGACATCATTGATTGAAATGAAATAACAACTTGCATAAATATAAACCAAAGTTTACAACCGCTTGAAGCCAACTCTGCTCTCGCTACACAACTCCAATCGGCCGCTCACTCTCTCTTTCTCTCTCTACTACTTCTCCTACTGAAAATTGAATGAATAGAACTGAGCCCCATGGGCTTTATTTATAGGCTTCATTCCCTAGCTATTCTAGGAAAGAAGATATCTATCTATATCTAAAAACTTTATCTAAAACTTAAAAAGATAAATAAAAGCCATAACATAATTAAATCCAAAATAGGAAAATATATCTAAAAGGTCTTCAATGGATAGAACTCCTTCTCTTCATGATAGATGTGGATAAATCGGATAGACTTTGGCAAACTTCGGCTCCAAGGACTCCCAATCCGAGTAGAGTTGATCAAACCGCGTTGCACAGCTTCGGGAATCCTCGTCGACCTCGACAAGAGCCTTGTCGACCTCGAGTAGGAAAGTGATCGACTGGCTTAGCTTGTCGTCTCGGCTAGCTAGTCCTCGACAGGCTCGGACATGGATCCTGGTGCTTGTCGACCTCGAGTAGTTCTTGTCGACATCGAGTAGAGTGGCCTTGCCGACTAGGTCTTCTCGGGTGGCTCTCCTCGACAGGCCTGGATCTGGTCTCCGGACTTCGTCGATCTCGACTAAGAGTCCTCGAGATCGACTAGGATTGGTCGAGGATGACTCTCTGTGATGGTGTTGAGGACTCTTCCTCGGATTGGCTCGGGGTGGCTTGTCGATCTCGAGTAGTTCTTGTCGAGATCGAGTTGGGATGTGCTCGGCTTCTCGTCCTCGGCTTCTCGGGCAGCTCTTCTCCTTGTCGACTCCGGATGTGGCACTGGGCTTTGTCGACCTCGACCAAGTCTTGTCGAGATCGAGTTGGGTCCGGAAGTCGGGTGGTCTGGCTCTCGACGTTGCTCTTGGTCGACAAGCTGTGCCCGGACATACTTTGTCGAGATCGAGTAAGGGCTACTCGAGGTCGAGTAGTCTGGTTTCTCGGCTCGATTCGACTGGTTCTGTTGCTGCTTTGACCTTGGACTTCTGTAGCTGTTTTTCGAGCTTTTCCGACCTTCCTTGGAATTGCTATAAAACGCCTCGAATTCTGCGATTTAAACAGAAACTGGTGTAGATTCCATAATTTGGCAAATAAACATAAACTACATAGGTTTTGTACTATCTTAGCCCAAATGTATGCAATGTATGCAGAAATCGATATAAAATTTACTGTAAAACATGGCAAATTAGGCTCACAACACTTTTACATCTTTGCTACTTGTGAAGAATCATTGCTTTGCAATAAGGGTCTTTGCTTAGAGTTATTGAATAGGAAATCACTTCTCCATGTGGGTTCGACACT
This sequence comes from Persicaria tinctoria, assembly GCA_037127255.1. Taxonomy (NCBI): domain Eukaryota; kingdom Viridiplantae; phylum Streptophyta; class Magnoliopsida; order Caryophyllales; family Polygonaceae; genus Persicaria; species Persicaria tinctoria. The sequence continues at coordinate 19,128,762 of JBANSL010000004.1, read as the reverse complement.
GAACTTCATCGCTATACTAGTAGTTATTACGTTTAACAAGTGATTGGTTGCCTAATATATTGGCTGTGTGTTTAAGTTTGGATATTATTATTACTTGGCAAAGGGCGAAAGTGCCAACGATGTTCGTCTCGCACCAAGTTCTTGGCACCGTTGCCGGGGAGAAGAAAGGAGTTTGCTTTTCTATATCTCTTTCAATTACTCTTTACTTTGAGTCTTTTGTGTCCTTGCATGGTTCAAACTAGATCTTCTAATTCATTGCCTTTGTCTTTTGATCCCGACATTGAAAGATCTCTAAGGTTGAAGAGGAAGCTTGTGTTTGATACAGACGAAGAGATGGCAGAAGACAGTGTTGTTGATCAGCCAAGAAGGACCCTGAGAAACCTAAAGGAACCTAATTTGAGTGCTCAACCACTTGTAATTAGTCTTCCTGATCTCCTTGAGGGTTCAAGATTTGAGTATAAGTCGAATTGGTCTTTTATTTTGCCCTACTTTCATGGATTTCCTGGGGAGGAACCGAACAAGCACCTTGCTACCTTTGTGAGCGTGTATGATAGACTAAGACCCCAAGGCCTACCTGATGATCAATTGATGTTGGGAGTGTTTCCCTTTACCTTGAAAGATTCTTCAAGCGATTGGCTTTTTTACCTACCCTCAGAAAGCATTACTACTTGAGTGCAATTGAAGAAAGATTTCCTGCAAAAGTATTTTCATACGACTTGCCTTAACAACCTTAAGAAGGAGTTGTCCAGTATTGAGCAATCACCTACGAAGAGTCTTTATGAGTATGTTAAGATGTTCAAGAAGCTTAAGGGTAGTTGCCCGCAACATGGTATACTCGAGGATGATCTAGTGCTATATCTTTATGATGGCTTGCTTGACACCGATAGGAGTTTCATCAATGCTACTAGCGGAGGAGATATTTTGGATAAAACACCTCATGAAGGAATGCAGATTTTTGAAGGGTTGGCTAATGCATCGCAACAATATAGAAGACACCAAGGAGTTAGAGGAGTTCATAAGTTGGATAGTTTGAGAGATGGACACAAGGATGATATCGATAAGCTTATGAAGATTGTGAACAAGATGCCTATGCAAATGAATCAACCCCATCAGCCTTGACCTTGTGGTGTTTGTGGAGATCCAACTCATCCGAATAACAAGTGTCCCTTGATTCATGAGAGCCAGCTAAAGTGAATGCTATGGATTATGGACCTCGCATCAACTTTGATAACAATTACAATCAGGGCTACAATTCAAACTACCAAAGTGGATTCAACGGAAGAGGCCAACAACAACAACTTCCTTTTCGGAGAGGACAATTTGAGAATCGTCCTAGAAACACGCAACAAGTTCCTTTTCATATGAGTGCTTAAGAAAAGTTGTTGATTCAAATGGCTAAGGAGATTGGTGAAGCGGAAGATTCAAGTAATTTGCCATCGCAGGTGGTAGTGAATCCGAAGGAAAACGTTAGCGCCATGACCCTTAGAGAAGGTAAACAAGTGAATATGCCCACTAGGAATGTTGAGGAGATACCTAGGGAAGAAGTTGATTTGGGAAATAAGGAGGAAGAGACGGAATTGGAGACACACTGAATAGACGGCACCCGCCGCTCCTCACCACGGCGCCCGCCGCCTCCTCAAGTGACGGATCCGACTTCTAACGTTGTTCAATCCCCGAAGAAAGCTTCTAAAGAGTGGTCTTCTGAGGTTTCAAGACATGCACCACCCTTTCCTCATGCCTTAAGATCTGATCGTGAAGATGAACAAATTCTGTATGACACCTTTGCTCATTGTGAGGTAAATATTCCACTCTTCAACTTGATTAAAACCGTGCCTTGCTATGCGAAATTCTTGAAAGAACTATGCATGATGAAGCGTAAGCAAAGGATGCGGAGGAAAGAAAAGGTAAGTTTAAGTGCGAATGTTTTTGCTTTGCTTCAGAAACGATTTCCTGAAAAGTGTGGAGATCCAGGTATGTTTATTATACCATGTGCAATAGGTAATGCTAGCTTCACCAAAGCTATGTTAGACCTAGGTGCTTCAATCAATGTTATGTCTTATAACTTGTACATGTTTTTGGGTCTCAATTCATTGTCTGAAACTGATGTTACTATACAACTCGCTGATCGTTCTAGTATTAAGCCTAAAGGAGATGTTGAAGATGTTTTGGTTAAGGTAAATGATTTGATATTTCCACCTGATTTCTTCATTCTAGACATGGAAAAAGGTACGCCTCAAACCCCGATTATCTTGCGAACGGTTAAGACTAAGATTAATTGTTTTGAAAGTTCACTAACTATGTAATTTGATGGTAGAAAGATTGAGTTTTCTATATTTGAGCCTATTGTTTCTTCTGCCAATGATTCCATAGATGTTCTTGACTCTAATGAAAGTAATCACGGGAATGAATCAAATGGTTTGTTAGATGCTTCTGTTGGAACTGAATCTATGAATCTTAAGTTTTCTAACAAAGATGAAACTGGATTAGGGAAAGATGGCATTGAGAGGAAAATTGAGAATTTGTTTAAGTCGCGTGAAAATGCATCTCATTCAAATGATTCTGTTGCTATTCCCTATGAGAAATTGATTCCTAACAATGTCGAGGTTTTTGCAATTGCAGGACAACCTCCCGGAGTAACTCATTTCAAGAAGGAATCGATAGATGCAATTGATGGATATGTCGGAGAAGTTCTTAAAGTTCCATCTCTTGTTTTGAAAAGGACAAGTCCGGGGGATCTTGGTGGAATAACTTGATCAAAAAATGCATCACATCGATCTAAAGACGTGAAAAAAAGGCGCTTCTAGGGAGGCAACCCAAGGCAGTTAGGTAAGTATTTCTATTTTTGCAATTAGTTTTATATTCAATAAAGTAGGATCAATCGTGTCGCTAGATTTCGGAAGTTACGATAAGTGAAGCCTATGTTGGGATTGAGTTTGGTTTGATTTGGAAGAACGGAGCCAAGTTCTGTGGACACAGCGCCGACAGATCTAGTCACGGCGCCCGCCGCCCCCTATCTGCTTGACGAAGTCCGAATTTTGGTAAAATTGGAAAAAGAAGTTTCTATCTTTTTATTTTTGGTCATTTTTCATTTTAGGATTAGATTGTTTTTCTATTCTTCTCTAGGATTAGATTATTTTCTATCTATTTTAGGGTTAGATTATTTTCTATTTATCTTAGGATTAGATTTTTCTTTTTTATGACTAGTTTCCTTATTTCCTAGGATTAGAGGTTTTATCTTTGTTATTCCCTCAAACTCACCATATATTGTTCCCTCCAACTCACCATATATTGTTCTCCCTATTTTGGATCAATCAAGCTTGCTCAAGAGGAATCTAAAAAACCCCAAAAGCCTACTGGAATCCATTCAAACTACCAAAAGCATTGCGTTTCAATCAATTCTATCCACCAAAACACTTTCCGCCATTACCCTACAGCCACAAAATTCAATATTTTCCCATTCCATTCCCTTACCTATCACCAAAGAACCTTTTGAAACCAAGTTGTTCGTGAAAGTTTCGAGTTTAGAGGAGTAGACGTTGGTTTTCCAACGTTTTCACTCAGATTCATGGTTCTGCTTACACGACGCCCGCCACCCCATCCACGACACCCGACGCCGCTACATCGAGCCCATCTTTTGTTCGTTTTCTTGGTTTTCTTCCTCAATTTTGTGAATCATATCTCGTGCTCCTCTGATGGATGCCCCAACCTATTTGTCTACAATTGAGAAGGAGCGGTGGTTCCAGCTAAGAGATGCGAGTTATCAGTCAACGCGATTCTTTCATCTGGAGACATTAGAGAAGCTTGGTCTTCGTGGTCTGGTATCTCAGATGTTGGATAAGGGAGGTCTAGCTAATTTCATATCAATCAGCGCGCCAACTTATCCTTTTTTTGTTACGTGAGTTCCTATCAACTCTTGATGTGAGATCTGATAAGTACATCTGCTTCATATTATTGAGTACTGAATGCTCAATCCGGAAACGATTTCTATCTCATGCTTTGGGAATGCATGTACCTTGGTCTAATCCTTGGTGTCGGAGCTTGATTGTTACTACACCTGCTAAGACTTGGGCTAGAGTGTCAGGCCATGCTGGAGGGTCTGAGGACTTTCATGATTACTCGATCACACACCCTGCCTTGCGTTTGTGCCACAGGGTGTTGACACCTGCCTTCTATGGTTCTGCTGATCCGATGATTGTTCCCAAGAGGATGAGGATGTGGTTGTATTATTGGACGCAGAGGCCGAGTGTGTACCAGATTGGGTAGAGATGTTTTTGGTTGCGACGCACTTCGAAGGAAGAATGATATGAGTGCCCACATTGTTACTTTTGGTGGATTGATTACCTTTATACCCCGCTATATGGGTATGGATTTGAGCTCTTTGCAACCCTTTCCTGCACCTTTCTACTATGACATGTCATCCCTACTAAACGCTTGTATTATTGAAAAGGTTACCCGCTTTGATAGTAGTCAGTGTTTCCGTTGGTTATCTGGCGCAAAAGGTGAACACCACCAGTATCTTCCAGCGCATTTACATGCTGGCCCTACTTTGGATGCTTTCTGTATTCGTCATGTTCCGGCACCTGTTGGGATGGTTGTGGACCCGTCCTCGTCAGGCAGATTTCTTCTGGAAGATGAGACCGATGATGATCTTGGTATCCCCATTGAGAGCAGTTCTTTGTTTGAGCTTATGACAATCCTTGACAATCGCTTGACTAGAATGGAAGATCATCACCTAAGAAGTTTTCGTACACTCCATGAGCATCAGCTGAGTCTAGAGAAGAAGATAGACAAGATACAAGCATGTCTTCGTAAGCCTTGGGCATAGATTTCCCAGGACATCAATCAACGGTCTAGACCCCAGACCCCGCCTTCACAGTAATTGGTCAGTCATTTGCTTCTTTCTAACCCATTATTTTTATATTTTTCATTGTTCCTTTTTGTGTTTCTATGCATTGAGGACAATGCAACTTGTAAGTGGGGGGGGGGGGGGATTGAAGTAAATTAGTTAGGTTATTTCATGTTTTAATTTCTGTTTTTGAGTCTTTGTTATTTCTTTTATGTTATTTTCCTTTATGTTATAGAAAATGTCAAAAAATGAAAAAAATTTTGAAAAATGTCAAAATTTCAAAAAAAAAGTGAGTCTTGTTTTGTTGTTTTGCATATTGTGTTATCAAAGATTTCTATCTAAATTGAGTTTGTCCTGACATGATCTTATAAATCCCATGGAATTCTGGAATGATTTGATCTTATCTTGGAAATTGGTTTTTGTGTGAAATATGATTGAGCATATATAATTGAGCATGTAAGATCTAAGTTTGGGAGTATGCTTGAAAGTTAACAAAAATTTGTTCCAGTGAGATATTTTTGGCCTTATGAGGGATACATCTTTATTTCTTTTGCTTTTCTTGTGTGATTTACTCTTTCTATGCATTTATCGTTGAGTATTGCCATGGTTATGTATTTTCAAGGCCGATTATATACATGTTCATTACTTGATAAGTTGAAATGATAGAGGCAGCCTTTTTAGCCACATATTTATCCATGTGTACCTTATGTTATATCTTGCTTTGAAGCCAATTTGAGCCTGTAGCATTTTTATTGATAGCTCTACAAAATTATTATTCCTAGCCTATGATGAGCCTTACCCTTATTCAAGGGGAATTGAGATTTTGAGTGGGTTATGGAATCTATTTTGGAGATTGAGGAGAATGGAGCTAAAAGGTGATGTTATGGTTTATGGTTTTGAGATGATGTAATCTTATGTGCTTATTTAGTCCCTCATTCTTATGCATTGGATTTTCATGTATTTTTGGCTCAAGGAAAATAAATAAAAAGCTTGGACCTAGGGAGGATAAAATTCACCTAAGGGTAAAAGTAAGTTTCTAAAAAAATCCGAAAAAGAAAAAAAAGAAAGAATAAAAGAGTCATTTATCTTATTTTTGCATAATGAGGAAGAATTGGGATTTATGTTGGATGTGAGATATATTGGTTGGGTGTTGAGATTGCATGATATGTGAGATGATCATCTCATCTCATCATGATGAGATGAGATGATTTGATGAGATATTATTTTGATGATGTTGAGAGATGTTGTGCATTTGTGAGCTTGATTTATTGAGTTAGTTTGTGTTATGTTGGGAGTTTTGAAATCTTGTTTTCCCGGAATTTATTGCACCACATGACCAAATACAATTCCTTGCCCTTATGTTTCTACCAAGCCCCATTATAACCCCGCCGAATGGAATCTTCTATGAAGGTTTCCATTGAGCGAAAGTCCTCTTGATGTCCTTATTTTTGCATTGACATATCCGGTGGAGATTTTGTGATATAAATGTCAATATTTGAGTTGATGCTTGTATATGGAATTGATGTGAGTGTGTGCTTAAAGCCTAAACACATGAGAATGAGAGATACACATTTTATCCTTGGTAAGGTTGATTTTTTAGCATACAAGAAACTTGATCCCATATATACATGTTATGACATTTATATGTTTGATTGTATTTTCACCATTGATGATGTTGCTTTTGATGAGTAAAGTTGTGAAAGATTTCTTGTGGGATGCGTAGATGATGTAATGCTTTATGGATGCTTGAGGACAAGCAAGAGTTAAGTGTAGGGGATTTGATAATGCATATTTCATAAAGACATTATAGGTGTTTCTTATTGCTATTAGGTAGTGGTTTTGCTATTGTTTGAGTCTAGTTCCGTTTATTACTTGTGGAGTATTCGAGTTCGGAATCTATGCGTTTTTAGTGTTTATCATGCAGAATTACATCCTCACCTTGGATGGACTTTGAGAAGAGCTTAAGAAGCATGTTTTGGGAGGATATGAAGGATAATGAGGAGCTAAAGAGGAGCAAGGAGGCACGACATTGGAATCTATTGAAGGAAATTCAGGAATGTCGGATACTACACAGACGACGCATGTTGCCCCTTGCAAGGCGCTCGTCGTGGCTCAGTTCACCTGATACGCGGTTTTGCATCCGAAGACAATATTTTATATTATTTTATTATATTTTCAACTACGGTTTTTCCGACCTTTTAGAGACTTATTTAGGTTATTTTCAGTTTGTTTTAGAGAGAGAGGTGGATTATTGTGAGACTATGAACACAATTAGATAGATAGATAGATAGATAGATAGATAGATAGAGAGAGAGAGAGAGAGAGAGAGAGAGAGAGAGAGAGAGAGAGAGAGAGAGAGAGAGAGAGAGAGAATTGGTCTATGAGTTGCTAAACTCATAGTTTCGCCTGTGATTCGAAGACATGGTTGTTTGGATTGTAAGGATTTGATTCTATTTGATTATTCATGTTCTTAGTTATCATCTTGTGCTTAATTTAAAGTTGTGTTCCTTTCTATGCCTGATCAACATGTTATGAATTGCATCTTAGCTATGAATTCGTTGTTGTTTTCTCGATATCAAACAAAGGTATTGATGATAGTGATGTCTCTTTGTCTTTGTACTGGATGATTTCAATTGATCTATGTTGAGGATTCGATTCGATCTGAGTTCGGTATGCGCTTATTAGTCTTAATTGTGTTGATTCAATATGCCAATTGGTCTTGATTACTTGAGTTCTTAATGATATTCTTTAGTGATATTCAATAAGATGAGTGAATTTCTGTCGAACTCTCAACTATAGTCAAGTAGACCTACGAATATGAATAATTAATAGATCAATTCGAGGACCATGAATTCCAACCATTGTCAGAGAATTGCAGGTGAGATGTTCTTTCTACTTTGATATCAATTTGCTTTGCAATCTTAAATCTGGTTACTTTTACATCTTTGCTACTTGTCAAGAATCATTGCTTTGCTATGAGGGTCTTTGATTAGAGTTATTGAATAGGAAATCACTTCTCCCTATGGGTTTGACACCGAACTTCATCGCTATACTAGTAGTTATTTGGTTTAACAAGTGATTGGTTGCCTAATCTATTGGTTGTGTGTTCAAGTTTGGATATTATTATTACTTGGCAAAGGGCGATGATGTTCGTCTCGCACCAATATGTATTTGTGTTCCTTGCTATGATTGATCAATATATTAGGAATTGCATCTATGCTATGAACCCGTTGTTAGTTTCTAGATAACGAACGAAGTCATTGATTTAGTGATATTTTTATGCCTTTGTAGTGGATGATATCGATTGATCTATGTCGAGTAGATGTGTATAGGGCCGAGGGGGTTGCTCCCTTGTCTTCTATTTGCATTGAATCGATATGTCAATTGGTCTTTAGAACTTGAGTTGTTAATGCTATTCTTTAGTGACATTGAATAAGAAGATTTTATCTTTGCGGATTAATCAATCTTATACAAGTCGACATATGCTCTATAAATAATATTGAATCAATGGTAGGACCTTGAACCTCAACCATTATCGAGAATTATAGGTGAAATACTTTTCTATCTTGTTATCAATACTTTTCAATCATTATCCTATTTACTTTACTTTGTTATTTTCATCAAATTGCTATAAACTATTGCTATTGTCTTAAGAACTCATTTCTAGGAATATTATAGTTGCAACTTTACTCTCTCTATGGGTTCGACTATGGACTTCATCGCTATACGAATCTATTGGTTTATCAATCTATTTGTTTACTAATATATTGGTTTGACCATTGAGTTAGGATATTAATACTATTTCGGTGAAGTGAAAGCTAACCACGTTCGCCGAGCACCAAAAACCATCTAAACATACCTTATAAAAGTAGAAATATGTGCAGCAAACAAGCATAAACGAAATCTACTACAGGACGAATCTAAGCAAATCAAAGCATAACAAGTTGAGGACGCAGATGAAGCAAGAAGCGAGCCACCACCAAAAAGTAGTAGAGTAGGCCAGCATTACAGCAAGACTCTATCTTCTGTTAGTAGTGCAGACGAAACTCCAAGGAATATCCTTATTGGACAGGGAGTCGCCCTAAAAGCACCACCCCAACCCTAGCCAATCCCAACTCCAGATTCCATAAATCCAACTAAGATGAAGATCTCCAAGACACACCAAAAGTAAAGCCACACACCGCTCGAGTAAAAGCACCATAAAAAACCGAGGAGAGATGTTTGGAAAGTCTTGCACAAAAAGAAGGAGAGAAGAGACAGGAAGACCACTCGACGTGTGACACCGACAGCTAGGAGGATGGCGGCGAGGAGGGAAAACTGAGCCCAACCAAAAGAAAAAAAGAGAAGGTTAGGAAGCAGATTGGGATTATCATAAAGGAGGTGTTTTTTAGGGGCTCAATCTGAAAAAACAATCGGTAAAGATGAAGGCAGGAGTGGGAGAAACCATAGATAAGAGGCACAGGAGAACGTCAAGGTAGTGGCTGATGTCCGCAGAGCCACCCATACCGGGAAAGAGGAGTCAATTCTGCCCAACGCCATGGCAACAAGCCGCCACCAAACCAATGAGAAACATATCGAGGTGATAGAAGTGGTTACAAGTGGTGAAGATGTAGGATCACCCAACAACGGAGACGAATCGTCATTGTTGAAGATCGATTGGGGTGGGTGAGGGAAAGCTTAGGGGTACCAAATGAGAAATTCATTCCATCGAGCTAGGGTTCTTAGTTGAGATTATGAGTTAATTTGTCTCCAGAGGGATTTTTACAAGTTCTCTCTTACTAGAAATCTTGAAAGAAGAGAGAGCGTTTTCATTTGCTTTTTCTTTGTTTGAAGAAATGATAAAGGAGATTTTTGGAAGCATACCCTACTACAAAATTGGGAAAATAACTCATAGAATACAACATGGGCGTGCTGTATACGATGTATAAAGTTTTGAAACCGAAAAAAAATAGATTCGGATTACCTTTACATATCGGATATTTTAATGTCCGTGTATAAAAGTACAACTTTTAATCAAATAACCGTATTCAGATATGCCTAGGTTATTTGACCATGTATTTTAATTTGAAGATAGATTAGACTAACCCACTGCCTCTCTCTTCTCTTAACACTTGCGAACTGCTGTTCGGCGTCGGATTCGTACCTCCTCCGACTCCCTCTTCCCTTCACAATCCTCTATCTCTTTGTGTCGTTGCCTCCTGTTGTAAGCTGAATCTGCCATGTTTTATAGTTACTTTTATATCGTTTTCTGCATACATTTCATGCATTTGGGCTAGAATAGTACATAATCTATGTAGTTTATGCTTAGTTGCCAAATTATGGAATCTACACCAGTTTCTATTTAAATTCACAGAATTCGAGGCAATTTACAGCAATTCTGAGAAAGGACAAAAAGCTCAGAAATCAACTACAGAAGTCCAAAGTCAAAGAGCAACGGAACCAGGACGAATCAGGCTGAAACCAAGTATTACTCGATATCGAGTACCTTTACTCGATGTCGACCAAAGAAGTCGAGCAGTGCCTGGTCGAGTAGGAGCTGATCGAGGAGCTGAAGATGAAGCCAACCCGACTCCGGACCTCTACTCGATATCAAGTAGTTTACTCGATATTGACAACACCCTGAAGCCATGCCCAGGATCGAGGAAGAAAGCTGAGTCGAGAAGCTGAAGACCTGGAGATGCCGAGCACCAATTTCTCGATATCGACGAGTTTGCTCGATATCGACCACTCCAGACACACCTATCCGAGCCAAATCGAGAACCAGCTACTCGAGACACCAGGCCAGCCAAGTCGACGACACATAGTTACTCGATATCGAGGACTTTACTCGATATCGAGGAGAGATTTCTGGGGCCACGTTACGCGGTGAGTTGTCCGACGCGGTTTGGGATTACATGGAGCCGAAGGAGTCCGATTCTATCCAAGATCTATCAAGTTATATCTATGGAGAGGAGATTTACCCACACATGGAGGATTTACCTTTTTGGATTTATTTATTTTATTCCATTTATTTATCTTTAAGTAAGTAGATATTTAGATATAGATATAGATAGGATCTTCTTTCCTAATTAGCAAGGATAGGAAGGCTATAAATAAAGCCTTAGGGGATGGATTTTATTCATTCAATTTCAGTTACAATTTGTTACATAGAGAGAGAGTAGAGGAGAGAGCTTGTGGGGAGAGAAGTTGGCAAGGCGAAAGCGGATTTGGCTTCGATTGGTTGTAAGCTTTCTTTGGTTTATTTAATGCAAGTTATTTCCTTTTGTTTATTGACGAGTTTCTTGATAATGAAGAGCGAGTAGTTCACCCACTTCTAGGGTCAGGGTGAGCCCGACGATAACCATGTAAGATGATGCGGTAAAGGTTTGATCTTTTTATGCAATTCGTCTTCTATCCCTGCGAACATGATTCTTTTGCGGGAGTTGAAGGTGATCCTTGTTTGTATTATTGAAGCGAAAGTGATCTTAATGCAACTTGAGTTAATTATGTGAAAAGGGTTAGTAACAATTAGGGTTTATGCGAAAGCGTCTATATTCCTATTTGTTAATAACGAAAGTTATTTGATGGAAAACATGATCTTTTATGCCTTTATGTGTTACTTTGCATGATTATCGTTGTGGTGTTGATACCCTGGCTTTGGAAGTCTTTAGTTTATTGATTTTATTCACCAAAATCTGCGTTCTGAGTTCGAAAGCTTTGCAATTTAAGTTTATGTGTTGTCGATCTCGGGGAGTTTTTAGTCGATATCGAGTAGTGCTTTGTCGATATCGAGTAAGGGTTTGTCGAGATCGAGTTTCTGTGTCTGAGTTTGCTTTTTGTCGTCACTGAGCTTAGTCGATATCGAGTATCCCTTTGTCGATATCCACCAAGCTGTTGTCTTTGCTTTAGTTTTTGCTTTTGTTTGTTATTTCTATCTTTCTTTCTGTCTTTCTGTTTGCTTTTCTATCTGTGAGATTTATAGCTACCTGAGATCCGCTGACACGCTTCCTCGTGGATTGATCATGACTTCCCACTGCTGCATAGGGAGGAAGTCTTGTAATCATTTGCAAGGGACGGAATCTGGTTTGCTTTGCTTTATTAGTATTTTATTTGCATTCTCGATTTCCTCCTACAACAAATTGGCGCCGTTGCCGGGGAAGCAATCATTCGCGCCTTAGGTAGTCAGATCTCACTTTTCTATTGAGTTACATTACAGGTATATGCGCCGTTCTGGTCAAACACCTGAGTTTGACGTCTTAGACGAACCGGAGCGCCTTATACACATCCAAACTAAACTGAAAAGAGCCACGGCGGCCGCAGAGACACAGGAACAGCTGATTGAGAGGCTTCAGAGGGAACTAGCTGCTAAAGATACTGCTCTCACCGCTGAGAGAGCACGCACTACACGGGAAGCTGAGCGCGCGAGGCAATTGGAAGATGAGTTCGCCCAGTACCCAACCACTGCAGAGGATTACATGCACCCGACTCTCGTCGTGCCTGAATCGGCTAATTCTAATCCCTGAAAATAACTATGAAATTCGCACTCTTTTCCGGATAGAAATTAAACATAATGCTTTTCATGGTAGATTTAATGAATGCCCCCTTCAGCATATTACCAATTTTACTGATATGTGTCGTACTCTTGCTGAAGGTACCACCTTGGAGTACATTTTGATGAAGGCTTTTCGTTGGTCCCTAGCTGGTCCTGCATTGAAGTGGCTTGAAGGGTTGAAACCACGATCCCTCACGACATGGGCTCAAGTAAAGCGGGAATTTCTCAATAAATTATTTCCTCCTGCCAAGACAGCGCTCCTTCGCCAAAAGATTACATCTTTCAAACATGAGCCTGGAGAGCCGCTAGCAAAGACATGGGAACGCTATAAGGATCTATTGTGATCATGTCCTACTCATGGACAACAGCCTTGCATCGTTCAAGAGATCTTCTTCAATTCTCTTGACCTGGCTGCTAAAGATAGGATCAACACATATACTCATTATGAGTATCTGACAATGCCGCCAGTTGACGCATGGGCTGCTCCCGACAAGCTGACCAACTATGACAACAAGTATGGGACTCCAGTCAACTATGAAGAGAATCCCTATGCTAGGCCAGCACCATCCATGCCTCTCTATGAGCCCTCTAAAGAAATTGATCCAGATGTCAAGGAGAAATACTACAGAGATTAGAATAGGAAGCTCCTCAAACAAGTAAATTATCTTTCTGTCAATCGGCCCTGCATCGAATGTGGATCACATAGGCACACCACTACTGAGTGCCCACACACAGAGCAAGTCAGGCTGGCAGAACACCACGAAGAGGCAGCTTATGCAGGGGGTCCCAATCGCTACATGGGGGACCAAAGATTTCAGCAACCACAATGGAACCAAGGTGCCCCTAGGAACCCCCCACCCTACAGAGCTCCAGGACATCCGGAAAGGGACTAGAAAAGGGATGATCTACAGACCATCCTAGAGGAAATACAGAGAAATCATTCAGACACCAAGCAATCCTTCAACTCAGTCTACACTCAGATACAAGGTGTTAACTCTAGGCTTGGGGAGATCGATGTCTGGAGAAAATCAATTGATACACAGATTGGCCAGCTAGCATCAGGAGTCCCCAGACAGTCAGGTTCGCTCCCAAGATCTTCAGAAGCAAATCCCAAGGGAAAGACCGGACACATCGCTGCTGTAAAAGTCAGAAGCGGCCATCAACTACAAGAGCCAGAGGTTGGAAAGCAGCAGGACGAAGGAGCTGAACAGCAACTCGATATCAACCAGACCTTGGTCGATGTCTAGAAGAGGAAACTCGATATCGTGGAAGGATAACTCGATATCGACGATAGAGTGGACCAACCTTCGTCTGCACAACACAGCAACTCGACGTCAATAAAAGTAGTCGATATCGAGGAACGGTTGGTCGATATCGAGGAGAACCAAGTCGAAGTCGAGAAAGTTGCAACACCTCCGACATCTGTTCTGGCTCCAAATCATAAAAAGAAGCTGCCCTTCCCAACAAAATCTCCAAAGGACCCAGCAGAGAAGAAGTTTCAGCGCTTTATCAAGATGCTTCAGAAGCTCAATGTCACCATACCCTTCACTGAGGCTCTCAATGAAATGCCATCCTACGTAAAATTCCTCAAGGAGATTCTAAGCAAGAAGCGGTCAATAGTTGAGATTAGAGAGGAGTGCAGCCATATGGACATACTTGAGAAAAGGCCAGATCCAGGTAAGTTTTCTATAACCATTGGATTTGGTCAATATAAATTTAATGCATTATGTGATCTTGGAGCTAGTGTGAGTATAATGCCTTTAACGATATGGTCCAACATTAAGATAGGTGCCCTAGAGCCTGTGGATCCTAAGCTTTCTATGGCCAACAACACAGTGGTCATTCCAACAGGCATGGTGGACAATGTGCCAGTGCAAGTAGGTAAGTTCTTTGTCCCTGCTGATTTTCTAGTTATTGATATGGCGGAGGATCCTGCTTGTCCAATTATTCTAGGAATACCCTTCTTGGCGACGGTGGATGCCAACATAAGTGTAAGGAAGGGAGTACTCACTTTCAACATCAGCGATGAGGTAATTGAGTATTCTTTTAATAAAAATGAAAGGCATACATGTCCAATGGAAGAGGTAAAATCTATATCAGCTAGGTACATCACTTGTGGGAAGCCTAAGGTAAGAAATATGACTCTTGAAGAGCTGGAAAAGAGGGATATGGAGGCCGAGGTGGAGAAGATCATGGTCATCCTAAATGAAGAAACAGAGAATCCACTCGACACTGACCAAGGTACGTCGATTTGGACTAACTATTTTTGGGATGCCTTGACAGGATGCAAGTATGGGGTCGAAGTCAACCAGAATTCCTCGATATCGAGGAATTTGGTCGATATCGACCAAACTTAGAACCCTCCACCAGTAGCAGCATCGTCGAGCAGCTAACCTGAAGCACAACACTCCTCGATATCGAGTAAACTACTCGATATCGACCAAAACCCCGCTGCCTCGACTTCGCCTTCCTCGACCAGCAACCCACTGGCAGCTAACGGCAACTCGATATCGACAACCTTAGTCGATATCGACCAAACCTTGCCTTCCTTGACTCTAGCATCATCGAGCAGCAGGCCACCAGAAGCTAAAAACAACTCGATATCGAGTACTATTACTCGAGATCGACCAAATACAGTGGCCCCCGAATCCGTTTTTGCGAAGGTAAGCCAAGGTATGGATCTTTCTTCTTCTATTTCCATTAAAGATTTATCTATACATGGGAGAGTTTTGCCTTGGTATGTGCGCTTATGTAGGGTTTCAAATGATGAGCCCAAAGAGTATGAAGTTGGAGACAAGCTCTATGTCTCCAAATCGAAAGAACATTGGTTTCCCAACAAATTCAACAAGAAGAGGATGAGACCTTTCGTGGTGAACAAGATCCATTCTGGAGGATTGCAGCTGATGGACAAGAATGAAGTCCTATTTGAAGCCCAAGCTACTTGGGCCCTGCAGATGCCACCTTGAGCTTAATAGAAAATCGGCCTAGCGACTATAAAATCTAGAGCTTGTAAATAGACATTTATTTTTGGGACTTTTGGACTTTGTTGCTTTTGTTTTTGTTTTTAGCTTTTAGTTTTTCTATTGTGGGTATATGTCTTCTATATTTTTCATGTTCATGGAGATAGAAGCAAGCTAAATTCGGACTAGGCCCAACAACATTTTCACTCGATATTATGAAGCCCTGCACATATGTCTAGTGAGTTTCTTTCTTTGCCCTTATTTTTTATACAGTGAGGACACTGTAATGTTTAAGTATGGGGTGGGGGAAGGGCTTGCTTTGTGCATATTTGATTTATTTGACATCATTTGTGCATTATTTCTTGGATTGCTTATACATGGCTATTTTGGAATTCATTATTGATTTATGTGCTTACATGAATGTTTTCCAAAGTTTATAAAAATGACCCCCATTGAAAATTTTGATAAGTGTCATGGAAGCTTTATTGAACTCGACGATGCAAAATTGGATTCATTAGAGATATAGCATGAAATTGCCTAGTAAAGGGAAGTCACAATGAAGTGCATTATTTTCTTGAAAACAATGAAATGAGGTAAAATTTGAAGTTGCTTTTGACATGTTGCATGATAAAAGGATAGAGGACTTTATATTTCCACATAATGCTCATATTGTTATATCCCAGCCTTACCTATGCTTATGCATCACAAAAAGCCATATTATGCTTTATTTTCAATTATTGCTCCACATAATCTAAATATTGCCATTCTTTACCTTATTTCCTATCCGGGGATTATGTTGAGAATGATGTTACATTATGGAAATGTTATATGGTGTTTGTGTTGTGGTTGTTATCATTATTGGAGTTTGGCAGGAAATTGAAATATATTGAAAATTTAATGAGTGAAAGAAAATCCGATCACCTCAGGAGATAAAGGTAGATCGACCCTGCTTACTAAGATAATAGTTCAGTGAGATGGGATACATTATGAGGAGTCCAAAGCACTATGTATCCGGGGCCATTCATGACACCCATGTTTGCGACTCGCTAGAAGGTAGTGCTGAGGTTAGAGAGGTAAAAGCATTATTATTGATAAAAGCATTATGAACGGTGAGAAACCAAAGGAAGAAGGAATGTGGTAAAGAAAGTTTAGAAATACTCCATTTCCCCGGATCATAGCACCACATGGCCAAAAATTGTCCACCTTTAGCCTTTTACCAATCTACTCCTTATTTGAGCTTAAATTAAAGTCCTCTTGATTATTAATGCTTTATCACATGAATGTTTTGCATAACCCACATTTTGTGAGTAGGAGTTGCTTTTTATTTGCACATGCATGGATTTGTGACACTAGTACCTTTTCGAGGATGGTAATTGATTGCAGGGACATATGAGAATGAATCTAAGATGTTGAGAGTTTTGATTTCTTCGCCTGAATGACAAATAAAAGTATTGCTTGAGGACAAGCAAGCTTGAGTATGGGGTGTTTGTTGTGAGCTGAATCTGCCATGTTTTACAGTTACTTTTATATCGTTTTCTGCATACATTTCATGCATTTGGGCTAGAATAGTACCGAATCTATGTAGTTTATGCTTAGTTGCCAAATTATGGAATCTACACCAGTTTCTATTTAAATTCGCAGAATTCGAGGCAATTTACAGCAATTCTGAGAAAAGACAAAAAGCTCAGAAATCAACTACAGAAGTCCAAAGTCAAAGAGAAACTGAACCAGGACGAATCAGGCTGAAACCAAGTATTACTCGATATCGAGTACCTTTACTCGATGTTGACCAAAGAAGTCGAGCAGTGCCTGGTCGAGTAGGATCTCATCGAGGAGCTGAAGACGAAGCCAACCCAACTCCGGAGCTCTACTCGATATCGAGTAGTTTACTCGATATCGACAACACCCTGAAGCCATGAACGGGATCGAGGAAGAATGCTGAGTCGAGAAGGCGAAGACCTGGAGATGTCGAGCACCAGTTACTCGATATCGACGAGTTTGCTCGATATCAACCACTCCAAACACACCTGTCCGAGCCAGATCGAGAACCAGCTACTCGAGACGCCAGGCCAGCCAAGTCGGCGACACACAGTTACTCGATATCGAGGACTTGACTCGATATCGAGGAGAGATTTTTGGGGCCGTGTTACGTGGTGAGCTGTCCGGCGCGGTTTGGGATTACTTGGAGCCGAATGAGTCCGATTCTATCCAAGATCTATCAAGTTCTATCTATGGTGAGGAGATTTACCCACACATGGAGGATTTACCTTTTTGGATTTATTTATTTTATTCCATTTATTTATCTTTAAGTAAGTAGATATTTAGATATAGATATAGATATGATCTTCTTTCCTAATTAGCAAGGATAGGAAGGCTATAAATAAAGCCTTAGGGGTTGGATTTTATTCATTCAATTTCAGTTACAATTAGTTACATAGAGAGAGAGTAGAGGAGAGAGCTTGTGGCGAGAGAAGTTGGAAAGGCGAAAGCGGATTTGGCTTCGATTGGTTGTAAGCTTTCTTTGGTTTATTTAATGCAAGTTATTTCCTTTTGTTTATTGATGAGTTTGTTGATAATGAAGAGCGAGTAGTCCACCCTCTTCTAGGGTCGGGGTGAGCCCGACGATAGCCATGTAAGATGATGCGGTAAAGGTTTGATCGTTTTATGCAATTCGTCTTCTATCCTTGCGAACATGATTCTTTTGCGAGAGTTGAAGGTGATCCTTGTTTGTATTATTGAAGCGAAAGTGATCTTAATGCAACTTGAGTTAATTATGTGAAAAAGGTTAGTAACAATTAGGGTTTATGCGAAAGCCTCTATATTCCTATTTGTTAATAACGAAAGTTATTTGATGGAAACCATGATCTTTTATGCCTTTATGTGTTACTTTGCATGGTTATCGTTGTGGTATTGATACCCTGTCTTTGGAAGTCTTTAGTTTATTGATTTTATTCACCAAAATCTGCGTTCTGAGTTCGAAAGCTTTGCAATTTATGTTTCTGTGTTGTCGATCTCGGGGAGTTTTTAGTCGATACCGAGTAGTGCTTTGTCGATATCTAGTAAGGGTTTGTCGAGATCGAGTTTCTGTGTCTGAGTTTGCTTTTTGTCGCCACTGAGCTTAGTCGATATCGAGTACCCCTTTGTCGATATCGACCAAGCTGCTCTCTTTGCTTTAGTTTCTGCTTGTGTTTGTTATTTCTATCTTTCTTTCTGTCTTTCTGTTTGCTTTTCTATCTGTGAGATTTACAGCTACCTGAGATCCGCTGACACGCTTCCTCGTGGATCGATCCTGACTTCCCACTGCTGTATAGGGAGGAAGTCTTGTAATCATTTGCAAGGGACATAATCTGGTTTGCTTTGCTTTATTCGTATTTTATTTGCATTCTCGATTTCCTCCTACAACACCTCCTCTCCCTTTCTCAATCCTTCGGCCTTTCTGCTTGGTGCCCTATGTCTTCTTCCCTAACCAAGTCGCTCTCTCCTTGTTGCTGCCATAGAGAACCGACTTCTTCGATTTGGAACTGCCACCACTAACTGACTTGATTTCTTTTTGTTGTTGTCTCAATCGAAGCATTGAGAATACAAAAAGGTATGTTTTAAATATTTTTTCTTACTCTTTTGTTCAGATTCAGTTGAAATTAGGATTAATTCGGGCCAGAGTTTGATACAGGGGCACCCTAGGTCGACACAACCGTCAAAAGCAACTTTGTTTTAGGAATTCAAACGTGCTCTCCTGCTATATTTCTTTAAGAAACGATCGCATTTTGTATGACACCTTCCATTTTGCGTTAAGCCATATACTCCTTTTTAAGAGATTGAGACTCTACATTACCATTGTTACCCTCACAACCATCATTTATTGACTTGTTTGAACTTGTTTCCATCAGTGCATGCGATTCTGATGCATTCAAGTTGTGGTTTAACCTAGACTGCTTCGTAGCTAAAGAATTATCTCCCATTCACTTGTTTCCATCAGTGCCTGTGATTCTAATGCATTCAAGTTGTTGGGGTTCAACCTAGACTGCAACCCAGTGGAAGAATCATCTCGTATTGACTTACTTGAACTTCTTTCCACCAGTACCTCAGATTATACTGCATTCAATTTTACTATGTGTTGATGCAAATCTCCTTATGCTGAATTTGTGTTGATGTAAGTGTGTTTGGTGTTGAATGTTGGTGTTTACTCATGAGCATTAACTTTCTTTCTTTTCTGCAGGTTAAACTTTTTGACTATAGGGGAAGAAATATGTGATCTTGTACTTCCATCTTCCTAACTTCACATTTATTTTCCCAACTGGTTAGTTTGAATCTACTTCTTAAAATATAAGTTAATTTTTCCTCCTATTTGTATTTAATTTTGTTTTTTCATCTTTTCACTTTTTGCAGCGATTACGCCCTTAGTGACCGCTTTGCAGAATTTGAGAAGTTGAACACTGAGATTTTTAGGGTTTCTATTGACAGTGTTGTAAGTCTCTTATATTTCTTCTCTTGGTACAACCAATAAAATGGATTTTCAGCAAGCAAGTAGTTCCTTGTGGTATCCTTTAAAAGTTGTGTCATTTGATAACTTTGGGGAGCTCAGCTTATGAAGGAGCTTCACATATAACTTTTGATAAGATTTACCATTTGATTTCTGGACCAAATACACTAAATAAGAGAACTCCTTACGTAGTGACGGAAGTTTGTTTATTTGACCTTCAGTTTTTTTACTTTCCATAATTGTTATTGTTTTTGTTACCCACTACCAAATTTGGTACCACTAAGTTCTAAATGTCATATTTCATGTTGCCTTAAACTTTCTGTATTGATCAAATGCCTTCTTTATGTACTTCTAGACGAGGAGATGATTAAGAATATGAGCTTTCAAATAGACGATTGTTGTACCAATTAAGCAAGTCATGGTTTAGAAATTGACTTAGTATTCAATTTTTTTTAAGAAAAAAAATTTTAAAAAATGAATCTATATACCTAGTAAGATTAAAGCGACATACTTCTTAAATGGTACTTTTTGAGAATAAAAAGTTGAAGGAATTGTTGAGAAATGTTTCCATTTTCGACGTAAATGGCAGTTAATTTTTCGATGGAAGTAAATTTTTTGATGTTTTACTGGGTTGTCAACAACATTTTAAAAGCTATGGAATTTTATTTATTTATTTTTAAAAAAGCTACTTGAACTACTGGGATGTCATCATTGTCATGATTTTTCGTCCTTATCATCCGCACACAATTTAATCAAACGTCTTTAGATTACTCATCTACAAATATGTAACTCAATAGGCTGTATTTAGTTAGGTTTTTATCATAAAGTATGTTCATTGCCTTGATATGCCTATTTATGCAGATTCCTAAGGATTAATCTAAAGGAGACAGAGGAAAGCTAAGATATGGAGCTTCTGCTTAAGAAGCATAATGATGGATCAAGGAAGAAGAAGCAAGAAGGAACGAGCAAGACAAGACAATAAGAAGAAGAGAAGAGACACTAGAGAGAGCGGAGCCCGACAATCACTAGCGGCGCCCGCCGACCGCGACACTCAAATGAAGACCCCGTGGAGCTACAGTGGATCGGCGCCCGCCGATCTCTAGCGACGCCCACCGACAGCTGTTTTCAGATAATCTTGAGCGTGGGCAAATCTGGCCCATTGAGCTTTTCTTCTACCTTAAGTTCTCCAATTTATACCTCTCCTATGCTTATAATTACAGCTCTCATCAGCCCCCAACTCACACATCACAATACACAATTCAAACAACACATCTCTCTACTTCTCTTTTTTCCATTTTCTGCTATTTCGGTAAGCCATGCTCGGCTAAACCTTTTATAGTTTTGCTTATATTTTATGCATTTGGTTAGAGACATGTGACGGTTGTTTAAATACTACTACATCCGTTGCAAAATATAAGGGCGTTGACTATTTGACACGTTTTTTAATGAGCTAAAAACTCAATGAAATATTATTTTTTTATTAAATTTTTTTACATAGTATTATACATATTAACATTACGTATAGTACTATGTAAAAAAATTTAATAAGAATTTAATATTTCATGGAGTTTTTAGCTCATTAAAAAACGTGCCAAATTCTAAAAGCCCTTATATTTTGTAACGGAGGTAGTATTTTATAGTTATGGTTTATGCATACTTGGTTATTTATTACTCTTGTTCTTTATATGTTAAGTTGTTTACTTGTCTTAATTGGCCACTAAGATAGATAGTCAACATTCTAAGAGATTATAGCTAAATACACTATTGCGGGCATTAATCCGATATAGTAGAAAACATATCTTGATGAACATGTTGGAATTCATGAATATGAAAGAGTAATAACATATAGTTTAGTGTTATTGTTAGCGGATGCGATAGCTGGGTGATGCACGCCTATTTTGCCATTTTTACATTAACTTTTATATCGATTTCCGCATGCATTTCATATCATTGGGTTAGAATTATATAGAATCTATGTAGCTTATGCTTACTTGCAAGTGAAGATGTTGTTGGGACTGAATCGAGTATGGAATATAATGAAATAAATCAAACCAGACTTAGGCCCCAGCAAATAAATACAAGACTCCTCCAATGCAGTAAGAGAAAGTCAGGATCGAATCCACGAGGAAGCACGTCAGCAGTTCTCAGGTAGCTGTAAACTCTCACAGAAGCAGCAGAAAGACAGAAACAGAAAAGAAACAAATAACCCGTCAAGGGCAACTAAAAAAACAAAAGCAAAGACAGAAACTAAAGACAGAAAGTAAAGCAAACAAAGCAAAACAGAAGCAAAGCAGAAACGAAAAGCAAAGGCAAAGGACTAGTCGATCTCGATGACAGCTACTCGAGATCGACAAAGGCAGTCGACAACAGTAACTCAGAAAACGAAAACAAAGCAACTCAATGAAAAACTCTCCTCGACCTCGACAAGAGGTACTCGATCTCGACTAGAAACAGTAAAGGCAGAAACTTCAGAAATCGAAAACAGACGAAAACCAACTCGACACAGACTAACTCCTACTCGAGATCGACAAAGACCCACTCGATCTCGACCAAACGTTACTCTATGTCGACAAGAACAGAAACTGAAAAGAACGTAAATTGCAATTGCTCAAACCCAAACTCAGCTTTTTGACAGAAAATAAACTCAATATATAAAAAGACTTCCAAGGCCAGGGTATCAACACCGCAACGATAACCATGCAAAGTAACACATAAA
This sequence comes from Persicaria tinctoria, assembly GCA_037127255.1. Lineage (NCBI taxonomy): Eukaryota > Viridiplantae > Streptophyta > Magnoliopsida > Caryophyllales > Polygonaceae > Persicaria > Persicaria tinctoria. Next base: position 19,106,229 of record JBANSL010000004.1, on the reverse strand, counting down.
GGCATAAAAGATCATGCTTTCCATCAAATAACTTTCGTTATTAACAAATAGGCATATAGAGGCTTTCGCATAAACCCTAATTGTTACTAACCCTTTTTCACATAATTAATCTAAGTTGCATTAAGATCACTTTCGCTTCAATAACACAAACAAGGATCACCTTCAACTCTCGCAAAAGAATCATGCTCATAGGGATAGAAGCTGAATCGCACAAAAGATCTGACCTTTATCGCATCGCCTCACATGGCCACCGTCGGGCTCACCCCAGCCCCAGAAGTGGGTGGACTACTCACGCCTCATTGTAACAAAAGACATTGATTGATGAAAGAAACCGAATTGCATAAACTAAATTCAAAGCCTTTACAATCTTGGCAATCAACTTTCGCTGTAAGCCAAAACCTTAAAAACCTTAAAATCCTAAACTGTATCTCTGAATGGAACTAACTACTTCTCTCCGAAATTGAATGCTTGAAACTGAGCCCCTAGGGCCTTATTTATAGGCTTCATTCCCTAGCTAATCTAGGAAAGAAGATATCTATCTATATCTAAAACATTATCTAAATTGCTTAAAAGATAAATAAATGTTCTAAGGAAATAAATCCATAAGGAAAGGATAAAAATAATTATGGTAGGTCTTCATGATGTGATAGATCTTGTCTCCTTTGATAGAACTTGATGTAATAGGATAGAATCTTCCGCCTTCGCACCCAAGGAACTCCAATTCTACTCGGACAGGCCACGTCGAGAAGCTTCTGGAACACGGTCTTACTCGACCTCGAGTAGGTCTCCTAGACCTCGAGTTGGGCTCCTCGGCTTGGCTTGACTATGCTCGATGTGGCTCGGACTCTGGCTTACTGGTGCTCGTCGACCTCGAGTAGTCGTAGTCGATGTCGAGTAGGATTAGGTCATCGACTGGCCTCCTCGGGTTGGTGTACTCGACAAGCTCGGACAAGGGCTCGGGCGCTCGTCGATCTCGACAAGCCCTAGTCGACTTCGAGTAAGGTGGCTGGCCGACTAGGGTTTCTCGAGTGACTCTCCTCGATGGGCTCCGGATCTTGACTCTGGGCTCGTCGATCTCGACCAAGGCTCGTCGAGATCGAGTAGGGTGGTGCTCAGCCTTTCGTCCACGGCTTCTCGGGCAGCTTCTCCTCGTCGACTCCGGGTGGTGGTGCTGGGCTTTGTCGACCTCGAGTAGTGCTCGTCGAGGTCGAGTAGACTTCCGGAGCTGGGTGTCTGGCTTTCTCGATCAGGCTTCGTCGATCAAGACTGGTCGGCCAAGCTTGTCTATGTCGATTGGGGCTTACTCGAGATCGAGTAGCCTGGGTTCTTGGCTTGATTCGAGTGGTTCCGCTGCTTTGACCTTGGACTTCTGTAGTGGTTTTCCGAGCTTTTCTGACCTTCTGTAGAATTGCTGTAAAACGCCTCGATTTCTGCGAATTGAACAGAAACTGGTGTAGATTCCATAATTTGGCAAATAAACATAAACTACATAGATTATGTACTATCTTAGCCCAAATGTATGAAATGTATACAGAAATCGATATAAAAGTTGCTGTAAAACATGGCAGATTGGGCTCACAACAAACACCCCATACTTAAGCTTGCTTGTCCTCAAGCAATACTTTTATTTGTCATTCAGGGGAAGAATTCAAACTCTCAACATCTTAGATTCATTCTTATATGTCCCTGCAATCAATTACCATCCTCGAAAAGGTACTAGTGTCACAGATTCATGCATGTGCAAATATGTAAAAGCAACATCTACTCACAAAAGGAGGGTTATGCATAAACATTCATAAGTGACAAAGCATTAATAATCAAGAAGACCTTAATTTAACCTCATGAAGGAGTAGATTGGTAAAAGGCTAAAAGGTGGGCAGTTTTTTTTGGCAATGTGGTGCTTTTGCTCCGGGGAAATGGATCACTTTCAAACTTTGAGTTTCATTCCAGATCCTTTCTTTCTTTGATTCAACACCTTTCATATTGCTTTTTTCAATAATAATGCTTTTACCTCTTTGACCTCAGCACTGCCTTCTCGCGAGTCGCAAACATGGGTGTCATGAATGGCCCCGGATACTTAGTGCTTTGGACTCCTCACAATGTGTCCCATCTCTCCAAACTATTATCTCAGAGAGCAGGGTCAATCTACCTTTATCTCTTGAGGTGATTGGATTTTTTTTCACTCATTAAATTTTCCATATATTTCAAACAAATTCCTTCCAAACTCCAATAATGAACACAAAAAGACAAACACCATATGACATCTCCATAATGTAACATCATTCTCAACATAATCCTCGGATAAGGTAAAGAATGGCAAATATTTAGATCATGTGGAGCAATATTTGAAATAAGGCATATTATGGCTTTTGTGATGCATAAGCATAGGTAAGGCTAGGATTTCAAACAATGAGCATTATATGGAAATTTAAAGTCCTCCATCATCTTATCATGCAACATGTCAAAAGCAATTTCAAATTTTACCTCCTTTCATGGTTTTCAATAAAATATGCACTTCATTGTGACTTCCCTTTACTAGGCAATTTCATGCTATATCTCTAATGAATCTTAATTTTGCATCGTCGAGTTCAATATAAAGCTTCCATGACATTATTTCAAAATTTTCAATGGGGGTCATTTTTCTCATTTTTGGAAAACATGCATATAAGCACAGAAATAAATAATGCATTCCAAAATAGTCATGTAGCAATTCTAAGAAATAAACTCCAAATATGCACAAATAATGTCAAATATGGAAAATATGCATAAAGTAAGACCTTCCCCCACCCTATACTTAAACATTACAGTGTCCTCACTGTATAAGAAAAACAAGGTAAAGGGTAAAGAAAGAAACTCACAAGACATGAGTGCAGAGCCGCAAAATTTCAAATGGAGCACCTCCTAGCCCGAGTATTAATGTAGCTTGGTTCTATCCATTGACCTGAAAAGTAGAAGACATATACCCATAATAGAAACAACAAAAAACCAAAAAAACAATGTCTCAAATGTCCTAAAAAAGTCTATGTACATGCTCTAGATTTTATAGTCGCTAGGCTGACTTTCCATTTATGCTCAAGGTGGCATCTGCAGAGCCCATGTAGCTTGGGCCTCAAATAGCACTCCATTCTTGTCCATCAGCTGTAATCCTCCAGAATGGATCTTGTTCACCACGAAAGGTCACATCCTCTTCTTGTTGAATTTGTTGGGAAACCAATGATCCTTCGATTTAGAGACATAGAGCTTATCTCCAACTTCATACTCTTTAGGCTCATCATTGGAAATCCTGCACAATCGCACATACCAAGGCAGACCTCTCCCATGTATGGATAAATCTTTAATGGAAATAGGAGAAGAAAGATCCATACCTTGGCTCACCTTCGCGGAAACGGAATCGGGCACCACGGTGTTTGGTCGATCTCGACTAGGGCTCCTCGAGATCGACGAGGCTGCTGGCTCTGGTGGTGGTCTGGTCGAAGAGGCAGAAGTCGATGAAGAAAGCGGATCGTCGACCTCGAGTAGACTACTCGACATCGACAAGGACTCTGCTCCTGGTGGTCTGCTCATCGACGAAGGCAGATCTGGTGGTTCCGAGTGGTGGTCGACCTCGACGAGGCTGATCGAGATCGACGAGGGTGCTGGCTCCTGCGTTGGTGTACTCGAGGAAGCCGAGTCTGGGGATGCCTGGTCGTGGTCGAGATCGAGTAGCGTACTCGATCTCGAGTGAGGCTCTGGACCTGGATTTGCCAGTGTCGAGGAAGCAGGGGTTGTGCTCTCCGAGTGCTGGTCGACCTCGAGTAGGGTGGTCGAGATCGACGAGCCCGGCTCCTCTGGTTCGTTGCTCGTCGATGCTGGCTCTGGTGGAGTCTCCTTGGTCTGGTCGAGATCGACTATGGTCTGGTCGATCTTAACCCCATACTTAGTCCCTTTGTTCTCTTTGAGGATTGCCATGATCTCCTCCACCTGGGCTTCCATATCCCTCTTTTCCATCTCCTCAGGGGTCATATTCCTGACCTTGGGTTCCCCGCAGGTGATGTAGCCAGCTGAGATAGATTTGACCTCTTCCATCGGACCCGTATGCCTTGCAGTTTTGTTGAAGGAATACTCAATTATTTCATCGCTGATGTTGAAGGTGAGCACTCCTTTCCTTACGCTTATGTTGGCATCCACCGTTGCCAAGAATGGTCTCCCTAAAATAATGGGACAAGCAGGATCTTCTTGCATATCAACAATTAAGAAATCAGCAGGGACGAAGAATTTACCTACTTGTACCGGGACATTTTCCACCATGCCTGTTGGAATGACCACCGTGTTGTTGGCCATATAAAGTCTAGCATCCACAGGCTCCAGGGCACCTATCTTAATCTTGGACCAAATCGTTAAAGGCATAATACTAACACTAGCTCCAAGATCACATAGGGCATTAATTTTGTATGGACCAAATCCAATAGTTATAGCAAACTTACCTAGATCTGGCCTCTTCTCCAATATGTCCAGATGGCTGCACTCCTCTGTGATTTCTGCCATCGATCGCTTTTTGCTCAGAATCTCCTTCAGGAACTTGACATAGGATGACATTTCATTGAGAGCTTCTGTGAAGGGGATGGTGACATTGAGTTTCTGAAGCATCTTGATGAAGCGCTGAAACTTTTTCTCCGCTGGATCCTTTAGAGATTTTGTGGGGAAAGGCAACTTCTTTTTCTGCGTCGGAGCCAGAACAGACGCCGGAGTTGCTGCAGATTTCTCGACTAGGGGCTCGTCGATATCGACAAGGCCTTTGTCGACCTCGACCAAATTGGGTGCAGTCGAGTTGCTGTTCGGCGCAGACGAAGGTTTCTGAAGATTCTTGTCGAGGTCGAGTAAGCTTTCCTCGAGATCGACTGGGATCTGGTCGAGATCGACTAGAGATTTGTCGACCTCAACTTGTTGTTCCTCGCTGTCTTGCTGCTTTCCGACCTCTGGCTCTTGTAGTTGATGGCCGCTTCTGAGTTTCACAGCGGAGATGTGTCCAGTCTTTCCCTTAGGATTTGGTTCTGAAGATCCAGGGAGTGCGCCTGACTGTCTGGGGATTCCTACGGCTAGCTGACCAATCTGTGTATCAACTATTTTCCGCCATATATCCATTTCCCCAAGCCTAGAGTTGACACCTTGCATCTGAGCATAGACGGAGTTGAAGGACTGCCTAGTTTATGTGTGGTTTCTCCGTATTTCCTCCAGGACCAGCTGTATATCATCCTTTTTCTGGTCCCTTTCTGGATGTCCTGGAGCTCTGTAGGGCGGGGGATTCCTAGGGACACCTTGGTTCCACTGTGGTTGCTAAAACCTTTGGTCCCCCATGTAGCGATTTGGACCCCCTGCGTAAGCTGCATCCTCATGGTGCTCTACCATCCTGACTTGTTCTGTGTGTGGGCACTCGGGAGTGGTGTGCCTTTGCGATCCGCATTCAATACAAGGCTGGTTGACAGAGAGATATTTGACTTGCTTGATGAGCTTCCTATTCTGATCTCTGTAGTATTGCTCCCTGACATCTGGATCAATCTCCTTTGATGGCTCATAGAGGGGCATGGATGGTGCTGGCCTGGTGTATGGGTTCTCTTCATAAGTTGCAGTAGACCCATACTTGTTGTCGTAGGTAGTGAGCTTCTCCAGTACTCCCCATGCGTCACTTGGCGGCATTGTCAGATACTCGTAGCGAGTATAATTGTTGATTCTGTCCTTAGTGACTTGATCAAGAGAGTTGAAGAAGATCTCCTGAATGATGTAGGGTGGATGTCCATGAGTAGGGCAAGATCGTAGCAGTTCCTTGTAACGTTCCCATGCTCTTGCCAGTGGTTCCCCTTTCTGCTGTTTAAAGGCGGTGATTTTCTGGCGGAGATGCGCTGTTTTGGCAGGTGGGAAGAATTTGTTCAGAAACTCTTGCTCTACTTGGGCCCAGGTTGTGAGTGATTTTGCTTTCAGCCCTTCCAGCCATTTCAGTGCAGGTCCAGCGAGTGACCAACGGAAAGCTTTCATCTTGACATATTCCAGAGTTGTACCTTCTGCAAGAGTACGGCACATATCATGAAAATTAGTAATATGTTCAAGAGGACACTCATTAAATCTGCCGTAAAAGGCATTATTTTTAAGCTCTATAAGAAACTGAGTGCGAATTTCAAAGGAGTTTTCAGGGATTAGAATCGCCGATTCAGGCACGGCGAGAGTTGGGTGCATGTAGTCCTCTGTCGTGGTTGGATACTGGGCAAGCTCAGCCTGTGCTTGTTCCCTGGCTACTCTCTCAGCGGCGATAGCAGCATCTTTAGCGTTGATAGCAGCATCCCTTGCGGCTAGTTCCCTGGTAAGCCTAGTGATTAGCTGTTCATGTGTTTCAGCGGCCGCCATGATCCTTTTGAGTTTGGAGTGGATGTGTAGGTAGCGCTCTGGTTCGTCTAAGCTGTCAAACTCAGGTGTTTGACCAGAACGACACATACACCTGCAATCTAACTCAAAGAAACAGTGAGAACTGACTACCTAAGGCGCGATTGATTGCTTCCCCGGCAACGGCGCCAATTTTGTTGTAGGGAGTGAATCGAGTATGAAATATAATGAAATAAATCAAACCAGACTTAGGCCCCAGCAAATAAATACAAGACTCCTCCAATGCAGTAAGAGAAAGTCAGGATCGAATCCACGAGGAAGCACATCAGCAGTTCTCAGGTAGCTGTAAACTCTCACAGAAGCAGCAGAAAGACAGAAACAGAAAAGAAACAAATAACCCGGCAAGGGCAACTAAAAAAACAAAAGCAAAGACAGAAACTAAAGACAGAAAGTAAAGCAAACAAAGCAAAACAGAAGCAAAGCATAAACGAAAAGCAAAGGCAAAGGACTAGTCGATCTTGATGACAGCTACTCGAGATCGACAAAGGCAGTCGACAACAGTAACTCAGAAAACGAAAACAAAGCAACTCGATGAAAAACTCTCCTCGACCTCGACAAGAGGTACTCGATCTCGACTAGAAACAATAAAGGCAGAAACTTCAGAAATCGAAAACAGACGAAAACCAACTCGACACAGACTAACTCCTACTCGAGATCGACAAAGACCCACTCGATCTCGACCAAACGTTACTCTATGTCGACAAGAACAGAAACTGAAAAGAACGTAAATTGCAATTGCTCAATATATAAAAAGACTTCCAAGGCCAGGGTATCAACACCGCAACGATAACCATGCAAAGTAACACATAAAGGCATAAAAGATCATGCTTTCCATCAAATAACTTTCGTTATTAACAAATAGGCATATAGAGGCTTTCGCATAAACCCTAATTGTTACTAACCCTTTTTCACATAATTAATCCAAGTTGCATTAAGATCACTTTCGCTTCAATAACACAAACAAGGATCACCTTCAACTCTCGCAAAAGAATCATGCTCATAGGGATAGAAGCTGAATCGCACAAAAGATCTGACCTTTATCGCATCGCCTCACATGGCCACCGTCGGGCTCACCCCAGCCCCAGAAGTGGGTGGACTACTCACGCCTCATTGTAACAAAAGACATTGATTGATGAAAGAAACCGAATTGCATAAACTAAATTCAAAGCCTTTACAATCTTGGCAATCAACTTTCGTTGTAAGCCAAAACCTTAAAAACCTTAAACTCCTAAACTGTACCTCTGAATGGAACTAACTACTTCTCTCTGAAATTGAATGCTTGAAACTAAGCCCCTAGGGCCTTATTTATAGGCTTCATTCCCTAGCTAATCTAGGAAAGAAGATATCTATCTATATCTAAAACATTATCTAAATTGCTTAAAAGATAAATAAATGTTCTAAGGAAATAAATCCATAAGGAAAGGATAAAACTAATTATGGTAGGTCTTCATGATGTGATAGATCTTGTCTCCTTTGATAGAACTTGATGTAATAGGATAGAATCTTCCGCCTTCGCGCCCAAGGAACTCCAATTCTACTCGGACAGGCCACGTCGAGAAGCTTCTGGAACACGGTCTTACTCGACCTCGAGTAGGTCTCCTAGACCTTGAGTTGGGCTCCTCGGCTTGGCTTGACTCTGCTCGATATGGCTCGGACTCTGGCTTACTGGTGCTCGTCGACCTCGAGTAGTCGTAGTCGATGTCGAGTAGGATTAGGTCATCGACTGGCCTCCTCGGGTTGCTGTACTCGACAAGCTCGGACAAGGGCTCAGGCGCTCGTCGATCTCGACAAGCCCTAGTCGACTTCGAGTAAGGTGGCTGGCCGACTAGGGTTTCTCGAGTGACTCTCCTCGATAGGCTCCGGATCTTGACTCTGGGCTCGTCGATCTCGACCAAGGCTCGTCGAGATCGAGTAGGGTGGTGCTCGACCTTTCGTCCTCGGCTTCTCGGGCAGCTTCTCCTCGTCGACTCCGGGTGGTGGTGCTGGGCTTTGTCGACCTCGAGTAGTGCTCGTCGAGGTCGAGTAGACTTCCGGAGCTGGGTGTCTGGCTTTCTCGATCAGGCTTCGTCGATCAAGACTGGTCGGCCAAGCTTGTCTATGTCGACTGGGGCTTACTCGAGATCGAGTAGCCTGGGTTCTTGGCTTGATTCGAGTGGTTCCGCTGCTTTGACCTTGGACTTCTGTAGTGGTTTTCCGAGCTTTTCTGACCTTCTGTAGAATTGCTGTAAAACGCCTCGATTTCTGCGAATTGAACAGAAACTGGTGTAGATTCCATAATTTGGCAAATAAACATAAACTACATAGATTCTGTACTATCTTAGCCCAAATGTATGAAATGTATACAGAAATCGATATAAAAGTTGCTGTAAAACATGGCAGATTGGGCTCACAACAGAAGACATGTGGAATTCTATCAAGACATGTGAAGATCTATCAAGTTGAAGGAAGATTTATCCACATTAGATATTTCTCTTATTTACTTTAGGGATCAACATAACCATTCTTTTCACAGAATCTCTTCATGAGATGCCATCCTACGTCAAGTTCCTCAAGGACATTCTGAGCAAAAAGCGATCAATGGCTGAGATTGTAGAGGAATGCAGCAAGATGGACCTATCAGAGAAAAGGCCAGATCCAGGTAAGTTTTCTATAACTATTGGATTTGGTCAATACAAGTTTAATGCTTTAAGCGACTTATGAGCCGGTGTAAAGTATCATGCCTTTATCAATCTGGTCCAAAGTTAAGATAGGTGTTGTAAAGCCTGTGGATGCCCGACTCTATATGGCAAACAACACTGTAGTCATCCCTACAGGCATGGTCAACGATGTGCCGGTACAGGTAGGTAAGTTCTTTGTCCCTACTGATTTCTTAGTTATCGATATGGTAGAGGAACCTGCTTATCCAATCATTCTAGGGAGACCTTTCTTAGCAACGGTGGATGCCAACATAAGCGTAAGGAAGGGAGTACTCACTTTCAACATCAACGATGAGGTAATTGAGTATTCTTCTAATAAAACTGAGAGGCATACAAGCCCAATAGAGGAGGTCAAATCAATCTCGGCTAGGTACATCACTTGCGAGGAGCCTAAGGTAAGAAATATGACCCCCGAAGAGCTGAAGAAGAGAGATATGGAAGCCTAGGTGAAGGAAATCATGGCAATTCTGAACAAGGAAATAGAGAATCTACTCGACATCGACCAAGGTAAGTCGACGTCGACTAATTTTTATTCAGAATCTTTGCCATGTCTTAAGTATGGGGTCGATGTCGGCCAGAAGTACTCGACGTCGAGTATTCTAGTCGACGTCAACCAAACTCAGCCACCACCATCGACTACACCTTCATCGAGCACCACACCGGTTGCCGAGCAGTACTCGACGTCGAGTACACTACTCGACGTCGACTATAGTCAAGTGTCCTCAACTTCTCCTTCCTCGACATGCAAGCCACCAGACGCACAGACTTACTCGACGTCGAGTACCCCTACTCGATGTCGACTAGATCCTGAGGTCCCGAACGACGATTCTACGAAGGTATGCCAAGGTAAGGACATTTCTTCCCCTATTTCCATAAAAGATCTATATATACATGGGAGAGGTTTGCCTTGGTATGGGAGCTTATGCAGGTTTACCAATGACGATCCGAAGGACTGCGAGGTAGAGGACACAGTCTATGTCTCCAAGTCAAAGAATCATTGGTTCCTCAACAAGTTCAATCACAAAAAGTTGGGACATTTCACAATACACAAGATCCATTCCTGAGGACTACAGTTGATGGATAAGAATGGAGTCTTGTTCGATGCCCAAGCCACATGGGCGCTTCAGATGCCACCCTGAGCGTAAAAGGAAGAATTCGGCCTAGCGACTATAAAGTCTAGAGCTTGTAACAAAAAAAATCAGTTTTTATATTTTCAGACTTGTTTACTTTTGGTTTTTGGTTTTGAGACACTATTTTTGGGTTTTGCTATTGTGGATATTATCTGTCTAACAAATCTTGCGGGTATGAAAAGTTGCAGAAGTACTCGACGTCGAGTAATCTACTCGACCTCGACCACCCGCATTGAGGAACGGAGCATGTGGTCGAGAAGCCACCACCCTAAAGGCTTCAACTTTACTCGATATCGAGTATTTTTAGTCGACATGGACTAGACTTCTCGAGATTGAGCACTTCTGCAGCAACTTCAGCACTCGATTCCGATGATCTGCACATCTGTCTAGTGAGTCGCTTTCTTTACTCTTGTTTTTATATAGTGAGGACACTGTAATGTTTAAGCATGGGGTGAGGGAATGACTTACTTTGAGCATGTTTGATTATATTTGACCATATGTGTGCATATTTCAGTTTATTTATCGAATTGATTATGCATGGTTACTTTGGATTTCATATTTTATCTATGTGTTTACAAGTTGTTTTCCAAAGTTCATTAAAAATCACACCATCAAAATTTTTGAAATAGTGTCATGGAAGCTATATTGGACTCGACGATGCAAAATTGGATTCATTAGAGATATAGCATGAAATTGCCTAGTAAAAGGAAGTCACAATGAAGTGCGTATTTTTCTTGAAAACCATGAAAGGAGGTAAAATTTGATGTTGCTTTTGACATATGCATGATAAGAGGATGGAAGACTTTGTATTTTCCATATGAGCTTATTTTATATTCCCTAGCCTTACCTATGTTATTATGTATCACAAAAGTAATAATATGCCTTATTTTATATATTGATCTACATGATCAAAATATTGTCCATTTTCTACCTTATTTCCTTATCCGGGGATTATGTTGAGAATGGAATTACATTATGGAGATTATTATATGGTGAATTGTGTTGTTATTATCATTAATATTGGAGTGTAGCCAGAAAGTTTTAAAGTTATAGAAAATTTAATGAGTGAAAGAAAATTCGGTCACCTTAGGAGATAAAGGTAGATCGACCCTACATACGTTGAGATAATAGTTCCGCATGATGGGACACCAAGGTGAGGAGTCCGAAGCACTAAGTATCCGGGGCCATTCATGACACCCATGTTTGCGACTCACGACAAGGAAGTACTAAGGTTAGGGAGATAAAAGCATTATAGTGAAAAAAAAACAATGAGCGATGAGAGAGAGATGAGAAATCAAAGAAAGAAGAAATGTGGTATGAAAGTTTGGAAATTACTCCATTTCCCTAGATCATTAGCACCACATGGCCAAATATATCCAACCTTTAGCCTTTTACCAATCTACTCCTTATTGATCTTAAATAAAGTCCTCTTGATTATTGTTGCTTTGTCATTCATGAATTATTTTTGCATAACCCTCCTTTTGTTTAGTTGTTGCTTTTATTCACATGCATGGATTTGGTGGCATTAGTGCCTTTTCGAGGATGGTAATTGAATGCAGGGACATATGAGAATGAATCTAAGATGTTTAGAGTTTGATTTCTTCCCCTATATGACCATTAAAAGTATTGCTTGAGTACAAGTAAGCTTAAGTATGGGGTGTTTGATGTGCACCTATTTTGCCATGTTTTACATTAACTTTTATATCGATTTCCGCATGCATTTCATATCATTGGGTTAGAATTATACAGAATCTATGTCGTTTATGCTTATTTGCCAAATATAGAGGTCTACACTAGTTTCTGTATCGACGCACTGATGCACTCGATCTCGACCACTACTAGTCGATCTCGAGTACACTAGTCGACATCGAGTACTTTTTACTCGACATTACTTGTTTTTGTCTTCTGTGTGTAGATCTGCAGGTTTACTCGACTGAGGTAGTCGATATCGAGTACTTTTACTCGACGTCGAGGACTTCTGCTGGTCGAATTCGAGGAGTGATTTGGACTGAAAAGGCGAGCGCTGACACACTTCCTCGTGGACATGATCCTGATTCCCTTCCACTACAACGGGAGGAAGTCTTGTAATTTATTTGAGCGGTTCAAGGATTCGGTTTGAGATTTATATTTTATATTTATTTCATACTTGATTTTCCTCCTAACACTAGGTTGACAACCAGGTGACACGTCGAATATTATGGGAGAATTACTTGAATTATGTGCTTGTGTGATTAGGGACTTATTGCTTCTCGGACCCCATGCAAGAGTTTAGGGAATTGATAATGATTGAGTCAGGAAGCTATTCAATTCTCTGCACAAACCGATACTAAGATAAACAAGCATAACCAAACAATCCGATGATCATGGAACTACCAATGTTGCGAATATAAGTGAAATTATATACCTTCCCTATTATTTGCTTTGCAATCATTACGTCGTTTACTTTATTTCTTCTCATCATTACTTTAAATCTCATTACGAATTGCTTGCTTGCTCAATACGTACGTTTGACCAAAGTTGCATTTACTCTATGTGGGATCGACCTGTATTTGGTGCTAATACTAGTTATTATTTGAAAGTATAGAATTCAAGTTTGGGGTGTAGAACACACGACATTCTGCACGCACCATTACGTATCCTGATAAATACCTAAGTGAAATCGGTGAGCGAAATTAGGAGCGGAAAATGGGGTGCAAATTTGGTGAGCAAAAGAGTTAAGAGGAGCTTGTTGACCAAGAAAGAGTTGAGAGACACATTAGGTGTCCAGTGGACATTTAATTAATTAGGTCTTATTATATGAACATTTACTTTTTTCCCTATAGGATAGGGGAGGGAATAAAAAAATTAAGAAAATAGGGAAGGGTGGGAGGGTTGAAAATGTCACATATCACCTCAATAGGCAATTAAGACAACATGTGGTGTATGAGCGAGACTATTTATTTAGTCTTAGTATATAAAGGGTGTTACTATTTGCATTCACTTAGTTTACTATATACACCACACTATACCACTCTTGATTCACAAATGTGTGACTCGAGAGGCACATTGTATTTTACATATCATGTCCCTCTTGAGTCACACGTCTGTGACTCAAGAGGCCTATCAAATTATGCTAATTAATCACAAATCTTTCACATAATTGTATGCTTGAAATGTATACTTGATTAATATTGATATAACAATTAAGAGATCTAACTAAATGAAGTATTAAAATACATATAACTTAAAATCAACATATATCATTCACGTAAAGAATTAATATACTGTAAAAAAAAAGATTCAAAATTAGTAGCTAGCTAGGTTATTGTTTAAAAATATATTTTTTTGTAACATGGGGTGATCTGAGGTCGTCAACTAATCTCCCATGGGCGCGAGCCCTAACTTGCAAAGGACTCGAACCAGTAAGCCTAACGACAAGCCCCCCAGCAGGCTCACTCAAACCAACAAAGTTTTGAGCACCCACTAGTTACATAAAGTGGACGTCTTGCGAGGTCTACCTCTCCTTAGTTACCACATACAACAAAGGAATCATTGGTACTCCCTCCGTCTCAAATTAAATGTCGTTTTAGTTTTCGGCACGCTTTTTAATGAGCGAAAAACTCTATGAAATATTTTTTTTTAATTATTATTTTTACATAATTTGATACTTATTAGTAATAAGTATCAATTTATATAAAAAATTAATTAAAAAATAATACTTCCATAAAGTTTTTTTCTCCTTAAAAGCGTGCAGAAAAAGACAAATGACATTTAATATGAGACGGAGGAATTAAGTATTGTTTAAAAATAATAGAAGAGACTTGTTTGAGAAGATTCAAATAGAATAAATTGATATTTTTTTTATCACAAAACTTTTTTAAAAAAATTATTGATTGAAAAGAGTGTAATTAATTATTATTTCTAAAATATCAACTAGATAAGATTTACAAATATATCAATTATCTACTCCCTCTGATCGGAAATATTTGATGTTTTAGAAGGTGAAATTTGATCAACAATATTTGATATTTTAAAAGTAATAATTACACTCTTTTTTTAACCGTTGCACTAATATCAAATATAATTTGTACTGTTTTTTGTTTAGCCAATAACATTTTGCATAATAAATGTGATGGGGGAGTAAAAATAATTCGATAGGATATTTGATGAAGTATTAATTATTTATTTATTGAAAATAAGAAAATAAAAAAAAACCAAAATTTGACAAGTGAAATTGTTGAAAAAATACGGTGTCATATTATAGGATCTAAATTATTGGTGAAGAAGACATATATATTTGAGAAAATTGTAGTGGATCCATAAACTTCTTTTTTTATATTATTAATAGATAGATAGATGTAAATGAAAAATGCTAATTTTGTACTATATATAATGAATATGGGTATTTCTTGACACAAAAAAGTGTGTACAATTTCCATTATCTCTCATATATTATCGACACCAAAAAGTGTCAGGAAATTCAGCTTCGGGTGTCTCGACCGTCTTTCAGCCAATCTAGACACCAACAAGTGTTGAGAATTAATGCTGCCATTTTCGACGTAAATGGAAGTAAAATTTTAGATGCTTAACTGTGTTGAGAATAATTAAGCGTCGAAAATTGCAGTTAATAACGTCAAAAATCAACCCATTTTCTAGTAGGCTTTATGTATTATTTATTTATTTATTTGATAACAAAGCTATGGACTTGAATTACTGGGATTTGGATGTCATCATCATTGTCATGATTTGTTTGTCCTTATTACCCGCCCACAATTCAATCAAACGTCTTTGGTAGTCATCTGCAAATACGCTACTCAATAAGCGCCACTTTACAATTTCTCCAAAATTTAATTTATTTGTCATTGTAGATATTTTGCCCTTCACTTTACAAAAATGTCCTTAATGTGATTGATGGTTTGTTAGTTGTAGTTTTCGATAAAGTAAAAAAAAAAGTAATAATTAAGGATAAATTAGTGCATTTATTATTTGCCTTAAAACTTGTGAAATAAGCTAAAATAACAAGTTTTGGTTACGAAGAGCGAGTAGTACATTTGACAGTAATATTTAAAGATGGATGCTGCATAATTAACTCATCACAAGATTCTGAAACCCCCATCTAGCCCTACGCTACACGCCTACACACCTCTTAAATTAATTAAGAGTAAATTACACATAACCACCCTTAAATTAGGTTATTTTTCAAATAACCACCCATAAAATTATAAATTATAGAAAACCACCCATAAATTACATTTTTTTTCAAAAGACCACTCATTCATTAAACCCCTATTTGTTTTGTTTGAAAAGACTAAAATACCCCTAATTCAAACATATTTTTTAAAGGAAAGAATGAGGTGGCAATTAGACGAGTCGGGTCGGATTCGGTTAATCGGATTTCGGGTCATTTGGGTTTCGGGTAGTGTTTAATAATTTGATCGATCATTTGGTTGGGTCGGGTTCGGGTTTTGGTTGTATCGGGTTTCGATTGTCTCGGGTTTCAGTTATTTCGGGTTCGAATTGTCTCAAGTTTTCATCATTTCAATATTCATTTTAAAAAAATGTACTAGAATCTATCTTAAAATTCGGGTTATATCGGGTTTCAGTTATAACGGGTTCGAGTCTTAATGGGTTTCGGTTGAATCGGGTTCGGTTCATTCGGATTTGGGTGAGTTTCGGTTATCGGTTATTCGGATTTCGGGTCCAAAATGGGCCGGGTTGGGTCGGTGTTCAGGACAATCGGTTTCAAAATACATACAATAACCCTAGAGATGGCAAAACCCGACCCGAACCCGAAAACTAGACTCGGTCGACCCGAAACCGATTATCCTGAACATCGACCCAACCCGGCCCATTCTGGACCCGAAATTCGAATAACCGATAACCAAAACTCAACCAAATCCGAATGAACCGAACCCGATTCAACCGAAATCCATTAAGAACCGAACTCGTTATAATCAAAACCCGATATAACCCGAATTTGAAGATAGATTCTAGTAAAAAAAATTAAAATGAATATTGAAATAATGAAAACTTGAGACAATCCAAATCCGAAATAACTGAAACCCGAGACAATCGAAACCCGAACTCGACCCAACCAAATGATCAAATTATTAGACATTACCCAAAACCCGACTAACCGAATCCGACCCGACTCGCCCAATTGCCACCTCAGTCTTTCCTTTAAAAAACAAGTTTGAATTAGGGGTATTTTAGTATTTTCAAACAAAACAAATAGAGGTTTAATGGATGGGTGGTCTTTTGAAAAGAAATGTAATTTATGGGTGGTTTTCTGTAATTTATAATTTTATGGGTGGTTATGTGAAAACTAGCCTAATTTAAGGGTGGTTATGTGTAATTTACTCATTAATTAATTGATTTATGATTACCTCGATCAGTTCCTCATCAGTTGCGTATAAAGAATTTCTCCTTGATTTTTTTTCCCATTCCAAAAGTCAGCGTCGACCCATCTTCATTCATTCTCCTCCTCCATCCCCCCCTCGCTGCCAATCAAATACACTCTGTTCAATTCATTCCCAAATCGGACCTCCACATCTAAATCTAAATTATATATACATGTGAATCAATCCATTGAGTTGCTTGTGGTTTCCGCTAATTAACTAACACCCATCTAATAGTAATACTAATAATGGAAGGCAACCACTTCCAAGGCGACCTAGCGGACGTTGTTCGGGCGAGCGGCGGCTGTGGTGTGGCGAGAGACGTCGACAGCGACGCCGGCACGATGATGAGTAGTTTTCCGCTGCAGTTTCCGTTGAATAGCGACGAACAGTGTTTCGGAGATCCCTTCTGTAGCATGAGAGATCCGCTCTCCTCCTCCTCCTTCTTCCATGGCGATTTCCTCAGAGACGAGACCGCCACGTTTCCGATCTCAACTACTAACAGTATTAGTGATCATCAGGGTCCTTCTTCCATGGCCATGTCCTCGTGTGATTTTCAAGGAGCTCCAGCTGGTGTTTGTGTCGACCGGTTGATGAGTCCGATTAGCCCTAAGGAGGAGGCGGCCGAGGCTTCTTCATTCCTTCATACTGCTGGAAGAGTTCAGATCTCTTCCCCGCCCCAAATTCCGATTGCCAAGAGGAGGTAAGTGATTGTCAACTTCATCCATCCATCCATCCATCGCTTTAATTACCTTGCTTAATTTCGAAATCATTCGTCTTTTTTACTTTAAATTTCAAGGATTAAAGGTGAAATTAATATGAATTATATAGAGCTAGCATCCATGCTTTAATTGAGAAGTAAACATGGCATTCAACTTGGCTAGTTGAAATTAACAATTTGATGAACAATTACTGCAGTTCGTTGTTTAGCGTGTTTTTGTCATGGATATAGCCCCTCCATGAATCCGAAATTTTATTTTTTATATAAAAAAAATATGGTATAATTAATTAATCTGCTTGACTGAAAGGCTACAGTATTCTTAAATTAAGTGTTAATTAATGCTGAAGTTTTCCAGTCAAACACGATAGTATAGTGTTTTTTAATTAGTTTTTGTTTAATGCTGGTGTTTAATACAGCGCAGTATGCATATGATCGGATATTAATTACTAGAATATATATGTATATATATAAATTTAGGGCAACGTACATCTGTGTCATAGGATATGATTAATGAATAAGTGGAAAAAAGATATGGAAGTGTAAGAAAAAAAGAAAAAAAAAAAATGATGGGTGCAGGAAGAGCCAAGTGAAGAAGGTGGTGTGCATAGCAGCACCAACAGCAGCAAACAGCAGACAAGGTGGGGGAGAAGTAGTGCCTTCTGATCTCTGGGCTTGGAGAAAGTATGGCCAAAAGCCCATTAAAGGCTCTCCTTATCCCAGGTCTTTCTTCTTTCCTCTTCTTCTTCTTCTTCTTCTTCTTCTTTAATTAAATACAGCCAACGTACCCAGGTACTCTTTCTCTTGATTTCTATTTCTCTTACAGTACGTACTACTCCGTATTTTACTCATTCCTACGTACTTCAATTCCGCCCTTTCTCTTTTTTCATTCCCCGCCCGCTCTCTTTACTTAATTTACACAATTACTTCTGTATGTATATCATATATATATATATATTAATTAATTGATTCATCCATATCAATATATCTAGCTATAGCTTCTAGATTTATCTGTAATTTAGTATATATTATTATCACTGATTTTATTTGAGGCATCAACATTTTAATTAATTCCTAGAGATTTAAAAATAAAAATAAAAAAATTATATATGGGCTATATATCTATTCTAGGGCCACCTACTCGCAGTACTTGGAGACTTGCTATACGCAGCTAGTGATGAACGTACTGTTTCTTTGAGCTCAACTGCTGTTACATCTTTTACTTTTTATGTATTACACATTCTATCCTGAACTATAGGCTTTTTGGATCAATGGTTGAGAGTATATGGCGGGGGATGAAGATGTGACTATTTTTTCATCTTTTTATCATTCATATAATATCATAATATTGCTAAAATCATTCAAATAAATCCTGCCAAATAAATTTGTTAAAATAATATTTTTTTTTCCATAATTTATATAAAAAAAAAAAGTTATCATAATCTATGATCTATATGTATAAGTTAGTTGATAAAAGTATAAATCAAAACTATTCCGTAGTCCTACTTACCAAAAATATTGATAGATACATACTTAATAGGTGTTAGGGCTTGTATGAAAGGTGGATAAGGGTATGAGTTATAGATATCAAGATATAGGTATAAGATTGATATCTGCTGTTTGAAAATGGTATATATAGATATCGTTTAAAAAATATAAAGAAAAGAAATTGCAATAGAAAGAAACCAAAAATCAGACTGAAAAAAACCCCTAGGTTGAACAAAAATCATGTTAGAAGACTAGACAAAAACCATTCCCTATGTTGATCGAACAATAGTTACCCAAAAATTAATCAGACAAAAAATCAACCCTTGTGCTGACCAAAAATCAGGATAGATAAAAACTAACCCCTGTGCTGAACAATAGTTGCTCAAAAATCAAACCCTTAGACCATGGTTGATGGACGAGCAATGAAGAACATAAGGCCCTAGGATCAACAAATACGCAAAATATATACAATCCACAAATCCAATATCAAACCCTAGAACCAACAAAACTACACCAAGCCACAAGTCCGAAATAATCAACAACGTACTATATATAGAAGTAGATTCGAAATAGTGAAGGAGAAGAATGAGTAGAAATATAGGGAAGAAGAAGAAGTATCTTCAATGGAGAGGAACGTCGTTCATTGTTCCCCGTTCATAGGAGGCGGGAAGAAGAAGGTGTAAGATCCGGGGTCTTAAGAGACGTCAACCCATGCCACCTAGCCCTCTCAGATCCGATGTGGGACGGAGGTGTTACAATCTCCCCACTTAAAGCACTGACGACCCCGTCAGGCTCAAGGAACTACCCTCCGGGAGGAGCATACCCGAGCATACTATTAGCGCACCTCCAAGCCCAGAGTCGGCTCTGATACCATCTATAAGACCCGAGGTTTTAAGAGGTGCATACCCTAGCATACTGTCAGCGCACCTCCAAGCCCAGAGTTGGATCTGATATCATTTGTAAGACCCGAGGTTTTTAAGAGGCGCCGGCCCATGCCACCTAGCCCTCTCAGGTCCGTTGTCATAACATGGCGCATGAAAAGGAAGAACTCTTGTGACATAGGTAGGGCTTGAATTACTTATAAATCATTCACAACATCCTTATGATATCCGATGTGGGACGGAGTGTAATAGAAGGTGTTTTCAATATGCCCCAAATTTTAGAGATATCCGATGTGGGTTAGGTGGGTTTATTTTCCAATTAATTTACAATTAAATTAATATATTGAAAAAATCTTGGCCATTCATTTTCCCTCATCCAATGGCCTATATATATATACAGATTTATTGACTTTGTTGAATACCTTAAATTATGGTAAAAACCGTGAGGACTACTTTATAGCTTGGTTTATTTGAAATATGTGCTGAAAACCTCAATTACACAGTGACTTTATCAGTTCAACCTAAAAACCATGCAAAGAACTTATGTTTGAAAATTATACAATGACTTTATAGCTCGGTTTTATTTAGTGTCGGGCTAAAATATGTGACTTTATAGAGAATAGAACCGGGCTATAAAGCTAGTGAATCGGGCTAAAAGGCCGGTCCTTACAGGTTTTTACCGCAATTTCGGTTTTCACCGGAGCGCACCCCTATATATATATATATATTGCCTAGAATTCATGTAATCATATGTGCATACTTATTTCTGCTATAGAGTTTTTTATATTGCAAAATACCACACATTTAATATTATGCTTCAATACTTATATTAGTTTTATTTATTTATTGAATTTTAACTTTTAACATTATATTTTTGTGATAAAAATATATTTAAACTAAATTAATATATCCGTGCACTGCACAGGTTTTCAACTAGTTTATAATATTGTAATAACGTATTATCAATGCACATGTTGAGACCTACATTAGTATATATAATATTTTGGTGATTCCTATCTAAATAAAAGACATCTTTTAATTAATAAAAGAAAAGATCAACTATAATATCATCAATATTATATATTAAGAAAACTTGCAAAAAAATCCCCATTAAATATAGACTTTTATACTTAACCCTCTTATAAATATTAAATTAAATAAAACCACCCAATAAATAGGTTCCATTAACAAAACATCATGCACCCACCACATATTTCTGTTAGAATTTCAATAAATATATTATATTTTAACATTTTATACTTCAAATTTATTGTTTAAACATGAATATATTTAAATTGTTATATTTGCGATATGGATGCAGGGGTTATTATAGGTGTAGCAGTTCAAAGGGATGCTCAGCCAGGAAGCAAGTGGAGCGAAGCCGAACCGATCCAAACATGTTGGTCATAACGTACACATCGGAGCACAACCACCCCTGGCCCACCCAACGAAACGCTCTCGCCGGTTCCTCTCGAATTTCTCCAGCAGCTCCCCAATCCACCAAAATACCCAACCACAAGGACGAAGTTGCCACCGACGTTGTCGAAACTCATTCTTCGGTTGAAACAACGATTACTGCAGGTTTCAGCGACGTCGGTGAAAATGCCCTGCAGTGCAGTGTAGAAGCCGAGGATCTCGGCAAAGGAGTGGCCGCCGTGACAAATGATCATGATCAGCTGATGATGAACGACTTAGTGATTGATTACGACAAGAGTTACCGGCCGGTGATCATGCAAGAGGAAGCTAATTGCGTGTTGGGCGGTGGAGGGGATAATGGAGATTACGACTTGTTTTCTGATTTGAGAGAGCTCGAAGTCGACCACTTGGTGCACAGCCAAGGAGGAGGTGCTGACCCATTCGATTGCTTGCTCGATTGGCCGACCTCAAACACCAACAATGACGACGACAACGACAACACAAACCTCCAACAAAACTCCCTATAGGGCGGCGCCGTTTGGTAAGTGAAGGAACCGGATTCCTTTTTGGTGCAGTGACCCGATCGACCCGGCCAAATTACAAAGTTCGATATATACTTGGTGGATATCGATCATTTAAGGATATATGATAATTAATTTGGAAATTCATGTGTGCAGTCGAAACGAGGCGATATATAGGTACGGCATGGATTTGGGTTTGGGTTTGGGGATTTTATATATAAATGTGAGGGTGACTAGGGCTACTGTTGTGTGTTGATCAATGAGGGGAGTTGAACAGTTAGGAGATAGAATATATATGCGTACATCGCGCTTCAAATATTTGGTTTTTGACAGTACGTCCATGTCCATGTCCATGTGAATCTTTTGTATTTCTTCTGCAGGGTAATGATAATAAAGATGCCAATGTGAATGTCACGTCAAACACTCGCAAGCACTACTTTACTCGCTTCCTCTATCTATCTGGTTTTCTCGGTCCTACTTCTTCCCTCAACTCCGATCGCTTTCTCCATCTATGTCCCTGAGTGTTTTTATAACAGATTAATTAACCAGGTGATGGACATAATATGTCAATGTCATCGCTTAGATTTAGTCCTAGCGACGGACTTTGATTGGGTTGTCGCTTATGGATGAATCCATGGAGACAATTAAGCTATCCGGCGACGGACATAACCTTTTTCCGTCACCCAAATACATTTCCAGCAACGGACTTAAGTACCCAGTGGTTGCCAAAGTGTCGCCAGAGTAAAAGTCAGAGCTGACTATCTAGAGTGAAATCATTTTTTTTTTTAACAGTATGCAAACATTTGGAGCTTGCTACGGGAAATGTAACAAACTACCAAGATCATCCTTAAGGATGATGGAGTACAGATCCTTATTAAAAAGGGATGTAGATAATACAATCAATACCTTTTCTAGCTATGAAGTCAGCTACATTGTTAGCTTCTCTATATCAATGACTAAATTGAATGTAATCGAAATCTTTAGCCATAAGCATAATCTTCTCAACTTGATGGATGACTTCCCACAGAATGTTGATTTCCTTGTTTATTGCCTTGATGATTGTCTGATTGTCGCTTTCAAAGATAGCCTTCCGAATTCCGTTTCTGACTGCATGTTGCATGGCTACTATGAATGCTTCTGCTTCTGTCTGTAAAATCGAACCTTCTGATGTATTTTGAAAGAATACATCTAATAAACTGTTCTCTGAGTCAGAAACAACTCCTCCCACTTGGCAAGTGCCCGTGGGCTTGACCGAGCCATCTATATTAATCTTATAGATATTGCTCGGGGGTTTAGTCCACTTAGCTTTCATCCTTTTAGTGCTCGGTGTGGTTGGTTTATTTTCCATCTCAACGACATCCAATTTTTTATATTTGAAGCTACTTCAAAGGCTAAATTGATTGAGGGATTAGAGAGTATTTTCTTGAAAAATACATTATTTCTAGTATCTCAAATTGTTTGCCATATAAAGCCTAAGTCTCTTATTGTCGATTTGTTTTTATTTAACTGAAAAATGTCAATAATGTTTTTATTATAATCTTATCTCTGGAGTAAGGTTTTGCCACAAGTGTTCTCATAATTTTGTATAAGGTTTTGAGCAAAGTACGTAACAGCTGATAAATAGATGTGTAGTATCCTCATTATCACAATTACAAAGTGAGCATTGTGATGGCACTCTATTGAAGTGTTTGTTTAATCTTTGGGTTGTAGGGAATCCGTCAATTCCAACTTTTCATATAAGGTTTTTAATTCTGGGTGGTAGGTCGAGGTTCCAAATCCATTTGAACTCAGTTGTATTACAGTTGTTGCTATTAAGATTTATAAGGGTTGTCGATTTGGTCGAGAATCTTCGATCCTTTTCAAATTTTCATATTAGTTTATCATTAGTTTCCCATGTAGGTATTTTAATTTTCATAATTTGATCAATAATATGATTTGGGAACGTACATTCTCTGGAGTAGGGGCAAATTCCATAGTTTCTGGTTATTTATTAGATGTGCTACTTTTAAATTTGGATTTTTAGAATTTTGGTATTGATTTAATTTAAATTTATCAAGCCACGGGTCCTTCCAAACGTTTATTTGTTCTCCATTGCCAATTAACCACTGGATTCCTAAGTTGAATTTTTCTCTTAAGGATAGAAGTCTCCCAAATTGCCATGATGTATTTTGAGTATCCCTTTCATTTATACCAGAGGTTTGTAGGTATTTTTCTTTTATAATCTTAACCCACAGGCTGTTTTGATCTGTATAAATTTTCCAGAGAAGCTTCATCTGTAGTTAGACCTGTCAAACGGGTCATTTGGGTCGGGTTCGGGTCGGGTCACTTCGGGTTTCGGGTAAAACGGGTTCTAGGTTTTTCGGGTTGACTCGAACCCGGGTTTGACCGGGTTTCGGATCGATTTCGGGTTTGTCAATTTTTTCTTTTTTAAATTAAAAAAATCATAATTTGATAATTTTGTGATGAATTTTAATTATATATATAAAAAATTAATTATATATAATTATAAATCAACCGGGTCAATCGGGTCACCGGGTCAATCGGGTAAATCGGGTCAAAATTACCGGGTCAATCGGGTCACCGGGTTGAAACCCAGATTACCCGGAAAATTTCGGTTTTTTCGGGTTCGGGTCGGAAAAAAAATTCGGGTCAAAATTTCCGGGGTCGGGTCGGAAATTTTTCAGGTCGGCCGAGTCGGGTCACCGGGTCGGGTTGTGTTTTGACAGGTCTATCTGTAGTCCTTCATTTAAGGATTCCACTTTCCTGATTCTAAGTCCTCCTTCCTTTTTTGGCTGACATACTGTGTCCCAACTTATTAGTGGTGTACATCTTTCTGATTGTAATTTGTTCCAGAAGAAATTTTTGTCTATTTGATTAAGTATTCCTTTTGGTAATAGAAAGTTCTGCATTAAATATTTAGTCTTTGAGCTTAGGTTTGATTGGATTAATATGGCTCTTCCTACTTGAGAGGTAGAGGAAGATTTCCAATTTGAAAGTTGTTTCTTTAGATTTTGTATGGCTTCCTCAAAAACATGGTTTTTCACTCTACCATTGACTAGTGGGATTTCGAGATATTTTTCAATTGTTTTTGATATAGGGATACGCATTTAAGTGGCAAGGGATCTAGTTATCGCCGGATTGAGATTTTTTGAGAATTGGATAGAGCTTTTAGTGTAATTTATTGTTAATCCATAGTAGTTGGAGAAGGTGTTTAGCGAGTTCTGAATAGTATGAAGGCTCATTTGGGAAGCTTTTGAAAAAAAATATAGTATCATCTGCAAAGGTTTTAGAAAGGGTATATAGGAGTTCCATTTTTTGTTAGTTTGATTCTCACAAGGGCATCTTCCTTTATCGCTTCTTGATGTAGGTCTCTTGCAAGACTTTCCATTACTATTACAAATATATAAGGGGCTAAGGGGTCACCTTGTCTGATTCCTCTATTTGGATTAAATTGTTTACCATCCGTATTGTTAACTAATACAGAGACGGTTGTAGTAGTAATGCATTTCATGGTCCAATTGATCCAAATTGGATGAAATCCCATTTTCTTTAAGGTTGCTTCTACATAGGACCAATTAATTTTATCGTAGGCTTTTTCCATATCTAGTTTTAATTTCGTCCATCTTTTTTTGCCTTTTTATTTATTAAAGGTATGGAATACTTCGTGTTCTATTAGGGTGTTATCTAGAGTGCAAGCATTAATGAATCTACTTAATTGCCCCCTTAATGTTTTATGGTTAATGTAATGTCAAGGCCGCCAATGACTACTTCTCCATCCTCTCCTCGCTTTCCAATTATATTCTCCTTTTTTCATCTCTTTTACATCAAAATTTCAAGTAATTTGCGCAAGGGTTTGTGGAGATAGACCAATTCGTCTTGAGTTGTGACAAGGAATTTTTTGTATACATATAATGTTATATTTTTATGGATTTGTGAAATTTTAGTTGGTTTGGTGATTTGGAATTTTCTTTGTAGATCAACACAATTTTTGTGGTAAATTTCACTTGATCGAGTTTGTAGCAAGGTTAGTAATGCTTTTTTATTTGGTTATATATATATATAAGCAACACAATTGTGCTATATGGTCATTAAGCCTGATTAGGGATATATAAGATAATAATGTGTTATTATGACTTGTATATGGTCATTAAGCCTGACTTGTATACGATCAACACAATTGTTGTGACATGATACATAAGATAATAATGTGTTATTATGTGAAAGCATGATGTTATGCTATATGGTCATTAAGCCTGATTAGGGATATGTTAAATGGTGAATATGACTTGGAGTATGAATATGACTTGTATATGTAAGATAATGGTGCCTAATTACTAAATGAATGTTATATGATATTGTGATGAGTTACAGTAATGTCTTTCGAGCATGTGACACCTTGATGATTGATATATTGGTTGATCTTCCCTTTTTGCCGAATCTTAACGGCATGACTTGTTGTGTTGGTGTGTTGAGAATGAGTTTTGATTCGTTGACTCTATGGTGATGAGGTACCTTTTATGACTTTGGTGTGATATCGAGATGTGTGTAATCATTTTGGCATAGATGCATATTAGGACCTTTAGTATGATGTGAAGATGTTGATGTGACCTTGTGACACTGTGTTGGCATATGTTTGAGACTTGTTGTATGATGTACTCGTTGAGGATCGATTGGTTATGTAGTTATGCATTTATTATGGCTTGTGAATCTTGATTGATTTGAGACTGATAGATTCATTTGATTCTGGAAACTAGGAAGAGAATATGGGATTAGCCCTTAGAGGTGGATGATTCCACCTTCGAGCTTCTGAATTTGATTGATTGTTATGCGGGAAACTGATTTGGTTTTGGAGGATTTTGACGAAATTCTGATCGAAAGGATTTTACTTGTTTTGGTGTAAAGTCGCTTGGTTAAACGCCTTATTTGAAGATTTTGAGCGGTTCGAAAAGGAATTACCTGAAATTTTAAAGAATAAACGTTATCGAGAATTTCAACGATTTTGAGGCCAATCTTTTCCACTTGTGGAATCCCTTTTTGAGAATTTTTACACCCGAGCTTACATTATAACGCCTCACGAAGTGGATACAAGCATTTTATAGGGGCACATATAGAATGCTTGCTAAGACCCAGTAGAGACGCTATGATTGCTTTTGGAGTTATAATGTGACCGAAAGGTCGGGGTAAGGTTGTGATACGGGCCCATATCACATACTTGCTACGACCAATCGGGAATGTTATGATCACGTCAAGGGTGTTGTGGGGATCTCATACGGGCCCCTATGAGATGCTTACATAATCAATGGCATGATCCTTGGACTCACCAATTTAAAACTTCATCCCCATGTTTTAGAGTGATTTTAGTCTCGGGGACGAGACTTGTTTTTATAGGTGGATGATGTAAAGACCGGGAAATTTTAGAATATTAAATTATTAAAATAGTGATTTATAGTCATTCCGATTTTAAGATATGGGAGGTTTGGAATTTCTGTCCTTGAACTATTGGTTTTATTCTAAATATTTCAAAACGAGTTCCGGCATTATTTAATTAGAAATTTAAAATATGTTATACTCTGCTTTTAGATACCGAAAATTGGAAAATAATGTTCGGATTTCATTTATTAATTTCGAATTTTGGAAAATTGAGTAGTATCTTAAACGTGTCCAGATAAGGTCGAGTAAGCGGGTTTCGAGATATTTTGTTTGGGTATTCAAATATTTATTGGGACCACTTCTAAATTTCCCTTTTCCTTAAATTTCACTCTCTCTCAGCTCACCCACCATACCCGAACACCTCTCTTTGTCTACTGGTGAAAGGGAAGCTCACCCACATCCCATTTTGGTGCTACAGACAACCTACCCCTTCTCCTATTACATATGCCCAATCCTCCCTGCAAACTTCCATCTACCAACAGACACAAACCCATAACCTAATCCTCACTTTCCCCTCTTCCCCTTTCTCTGCAATTGCCTGAAAATTCAGAAGAAACCACCCTCCCTCTCTCTCCCAGTTTGCTCCCTAAAAAACCCAGAAAACAAACACAAAACCCTCCCATCGGAGCCCTGTTCAAATCTAGAATCACCTCTTTTCGCTGCGCCTCTTTTGAACCCTGTTTCCGACGCAGCCACCGTCTCTAGCCTCCATGTTCTGTCATCCGATTTCCCGAGCACACCCACTCTTCTTCCTCTGCCATCCGCGACGAAGACCGAGCCGGAGCCACCAGCCCAGGCGTGCCCAGGAGCCCCGAGCGCAGCTCTCCCTCTGTTTCCGGTTCCGACTGGGTAAGCCTCGAGCCTCCGTTTTCCGATTCGAATCCGTGTAACAGTGAGCCTTTATGGACTTCCCTTTTATCCTAGGCCATTCCGAAGCCATTCCGCCTCCGACGAGCTTGAAGAACTCACTCCGAACAGCGCCGGCAAACCTCGAAACCTCCCTCGGTAAGGTGCCGTCGGCCGGCCCTGGGTTCACCTCCTTCTCTCTCGTTTTCTTCCAGCGGGATTCAGAGAGCTCTGTTGAGCTTTAGAGAGACGGGTTCATTAGACCCGGGTTCTCTTTTCTTTTCTTTTTTTTTTAAACCGGCCGGTTTGGCCTTATTCCACCGGTTCATTTAAAATCCCCCTTGGATTTGGGCCTCGGGTTGGGCCTGACCCGGATTCCCTCAATACGGGTTATATAATTTCTCAAATGGTTTTCTTTAGTTGGGGAGAATCTGATCTGGTTTCCATTTTTCGGGTTGGGCCTATTTTTCTTCCGGGTTGGGCTTTCCATTTGGGTTAGATCTCTTTCTTTCTTTCCTCTTGTGTCCGAGTTCTGTTTGGGTTGGGATACAAATTCGGGTTGAGATGGGTTGTTGGCCTCTTTTGAATTGTGGTATTGTTATTTATTATTTGATGATGAGTTAAATATATGTTATATTATATGTATGGATTATATTATGTCAGCATTTATTATTAAATTGTTATTTATCAAATTATTATTATTGTTGTTATATTATTATGGTTTTACGAAAGTGTATTTTCTGAATTTGTTAAATGATGTTAAGAAATCGTTTTAAAAGGTAATATCAATTGGGTTATTATGTGCTTTTGTGATGATTTAAAAATGTAAAATTGGGAAATATGAAATGGTTTAATTATAAATATAAGTGATGTTTATGCTAGTTATATATTGATGGTAAATTATTTAAAAGGAGGTTTTCAAGTTTTAGGAAATGTCTTTAAGGATTTGTTGTTTAAACCAAAATGCCGGAATTATTTGTATTATATGATTTTGAGATATTAGCTTTAAGGTTTAAGTGTTTAATGTCGGAATTTGACTATGTAAGATTTCAAATGAATTGTTTGGAAATGAGTTGAATTAACTTGATATTTAAGAGTTTGGAAAACATGGTTGGCACGATTTTATCGATAGGTTTGATTGGAAGAATGATTTTGGTTGACGTTGATCGTATCGGAAAGGGTTTTGAAAAATAGTTTTACCGTCGATTGGTTTTGAAGACATTGAGAACTCGGGTTCGTGTGTGTCAGAATGTTGGTTTAGTAGCTTATGGAAATGGCTTGATGATAGGTGTGTATTGCGGTTGGATTGCGTTGGACTTGCATTTGGCCCCTTGCTTGTGTTATCTTTTGTTGTTCGGCATTTCAGGTAAGTTCCCTAGGGGGCTTACTCAGGTTGGACATTCATACCTGTTGTTTCATTTTATGTTAGGTGTTGCATATGCATAAAAGCATGCCATGTAGTATCATGCTAGGATTGCATTGAACGGAGCACGTGGTTACTATGTGTGTTTGAAACAGAACGGCCGTTATCTGTGATAGTCCTAGAGTCTTTGCTAGGGTCATAGGGTAGCCCAGCCTCATCGGGTATCCTGATTCAATCGAGTCATGAACTTTCTTATATTATGAGATGCCTGCGGGCTTTATTGTGGAGCGGGTTAGGCATGCATGCCGCCCAATTATGATGGAATGCATTCACGAGCTGGCCAGTCTCCGCCCTATCGGAAGGGGGTGGAGGTAGGAGAGGGATATGCCACTTGGCATTGTCTTGGGCCCTTTACAGTATTTTTACACATTATTATAACTAGGAGCATGCTAGTGTGTTTGTCTTTTGTACTATATTAGTACATCTTTATTAGATATAGCACATACTATGTGGCCTCAGCGAGGACTGCCGGTCCCGCATGAGTGGCTCGATCTAACTCCTTTCCCCGTTCTTCTTTTAAAGGTATTTTCTGCAGATTTTGAGTGCTCGATGTCTATATGACGGGGTTCCCTTTTTGCGAATCGAAGAACCTAGCTAATTCACTAACTCGTTATAAATGGTAATCAACCACTTATGATTTGGTTTTGACCCGACTCTGCCGTGGCACCTTGTATCTTAATTTTGTCTCCACCTTACTTCCGTTTGAATTGATTTTCACGACATAGCCCCTAGGACAGGTTAAGGGTACCCAACGACCCTACGATACTTTTAGGGTTCGAAATCCCTCTTTATTACTGACCTTAAAAATGAGTTTGAAACCTCGACCCGTACCTGGATTGCAAGATCCGAACAAGGGGTTTTATCCCTTGAAATGTAACCCGGAAATCATAATTCTGGGCCGTTACAAAGATGGTATCAGAGCTGAGGTTGTGTAATTCGGGTACACAAGGGTCGAGTGTATGTTTTGGAAATCGCCCACAAATTTCAAGGACTTTTAAAAAGGATTTAAAGGGGCAAAATGAACTTAAGATGCCTAACCCAAATCGGACTAAGTAAAGAACTTGGCTTGTTATAAAAGAGGAAAACCGATCAAACGGGGACGCGAGTGGGTAGTAAAGGCGCTAGACCACCCCTATTGGGTGTAGTTGGGAACGGTAGGCAAAATATCAGCTTGTCCTTTACAAATGAGTTGGGAGACTCCAAGGAGATCATTATGAGTGTTATTAACTGATTCTGTGTTGAATGCTTGCTATGTTAGAGATCTGATTTGGATGCCTTAACTATGAAATGTGCATTGACTTACCTGTGCAAACGGGATAGCGGGAGTGCCTTTATTTTTACATTGTCAAGCCCAGCTTGTGTGAAACAGCCCCTTCCACTATGTTTGATAACCCTTTGACGGTGCTATCGACTCTTTCTCCCAGATGTCAGTGACTTTCACGGGGAATCAGGTTAGTAAACACATTGTGTCGGGAATCATGGTGGGATATTAAGGTTGTTTGAGTGAGTATTGGAAGGTAGTTCTTGATGTCATTTTGAGTCAAAAGTAAAGATGTTTCTGGGGCTGTCTTTCTTGATTCTTATGACGATCAATATATCAGTGTTTTCTTGACTCAAAGAGTCGTACTAGAGTCCCACAGGAAAGAAGGGTGATGAGTCAGTTGGGGAGAGTCAATGGTTGCCCTTAGGGATCTATGTCCGGTTGTAATGATGATTCTCTCTTAATTGCATGACATGATCTTATAGCCTCCTGCATATACCTTGCGAATGAGCATTAGAATACAGATTGATCATGCTATTACATATGTGATTGATTATATTGCTTAAGTCTCGTGGTGTGTCTTGCCTTCTATCATGATTGTATGTTGTTATAGCATGGTTACTTAGCCTATTGATCATATGATTGATTGGAAGGATGAACCATATGATGTGAACCTACATGATCATTATTTCCTCTTTGATTAGGTTCATGATAGTGTGATCAACTCATCCTAGTATGAATGCTTTTAAATGATCTTCTTAACATGATGGGTGCTGACGTGTCAATGCTTATTATCCTTTTGTGACAAGAATCTATAGTATAACCATCTGTTCTGTATTCGTCAGATTAATTAACGTTGGTTGTTTTGCAATTTGTATTGTTGTGTGATTACTTGCGTTGGATGGATAATATGCGGTATAATTGAGTCTTGAGAAATGCATGTTTTATCCTAGTATGTGTTGATTTGGGCTCATGTCCCCGTATTCTAGTCATATTGCCATTACTTAGGCTCGTATTATGCATTGTTAAACTTTCCTCATGCTTCTATATTGTTGGAATGTGATTGAATTGATTTCTTACGTGTCGTCATGATTAGTTGCATGCATGTATCGTATGTTATGTTGATCCTTTAGTATCATGTAGGAACCTTGGTTGCGACTCGTGCATAACATACGATACATGCATGCAACTAATCATGACGACACGTAAGAAATCAATTCAATCACATTCCAACAATATAGAAGCATGAGGAAAGTTTAACAATGCATAATACGAGCCTAAGTAATGGCAATATGACTAGAATACGGGGACATGAGCCCAAATCAACACATACTAGGATAAAACATGCATTTCTCAAGACTCAATTATATCGCATATTATCCATTCAACGCAAGTATATCGTCGTATGACTCATGACCCGATTCTTGTACATATCAGCTGCAATGTCAGAATGCTCTCCTTGGGTGATATAGAGCTCTAGGGGATCATCAGATATAACACACATGATTTGTTCCCTACTAAGGCTCTCTTCTTCCTCAAATTCCTTGCACACCTCATCAAGCAAGGGAGTCTTCACAACTTTGTTGAAATTGAATTCAACTTTTTCATCACCAATATTGAAGGTAAGATGACCTTCCTTCACATCAATCAAAGCTCCGGCTGTGGCTAAAAACGGTCTCCCCAAGATGATAGGCATTGGTGACTTCTCATCTATGTCTAGCACCACAAAGTCTACCGGTATATAAAACTTATCCACTCGGATGGGTATATCTTCAAGTACACCATTTGCATAAGCAATCGATCCATCTGCCATGGACAACTTCATCTTTACCGGTTTCAACTCTCCTAAGTTCAGCTTGTTGCATATGGAGAGGGGAAGAAGACTTGCACTCGCTCCTAAGTCGCACAAGGCCTTGTATTCATTATCACCAACTGAAATGGGAACTGCGAAGCTACCTGGATCACCTAGCTTTTGTGGGAGTGCATTTTGGATCAAAGCACTACATTCTCTAGTCAAGGACACCGTGTGCACCTCATCAAGCTTACTCTTGTTGGAGAGGATCTCTTTTAAGAACTTGGAGTAGGACGGTATTTCCTTCAAAGCGTCGACGAAGGGTATGGTTATGTGTAGCTTCTTCAACATCTCCATAAAATTTTTGAACTTCTGATTCACAAGCTCCCTGTTTTTCCTTTGCGGGAATGGCAACGGAGGTTTATAAGGCGGTGGTGGCACATAGAGAGATTCCTTCTCTGGCTCAAGAGTTCTTTTCTCGGTTGGATCATGTGCCCCTTCATCTGTTTTTGGCTCAGGCATCATCACTTCTTCCAACTGCTTCCCATTTCTCAATGTCACTGCTGAAATGTTCCCCCTAGGATTCTCCTCAGCACGTCCCGGGAGTTGGCCAGATTGCCTTGGTGAAGTAGCTGCCTGCTGAGCCACTTGAGTCTCTAGCAACTTGTGACTTTTGGCTAAGTTTTGCATCTCTCCTGTCAGGTGTTGGAGATTCCCAGACAAGGCTTGGACTGTAGTAAGCAATTGCTCCATCATTTTCTCCGTCCCAACACTCTGTTGTACAGGGGGTCCAACTGGAGCATGGTATTGAGGTCGTGGAGGGCCAGGTTGGAATCCAGGAGGTGGTCTTTCAGCGCCTTGGTTATTTGAATAGGAGAAACCGGGATGATCTCGAGCACGAGAATTATAGTTGTTGTACCTTGGTGCCCCATTGAAATCCCGATTCCTGTACATATCAGCATTTCTATTCATGTCCTTCCTATATCTAACCTCCTCAGCTTGTTCCTCTGCTTGGTGGGAATTATACAACTCGCATGATGAAATAGAATGATCTGTCCCACTACAGAACTGACAAGGAATGATCGGCTTTGATGATGTAGAACAAGCAGCTTGTGTAGATGGTATCTTTGATAACAATTGGCTCAAACGCTTCACCTCAGAAGATAGAGCATCTAGCTTAGCATCCCTCATGGTTTCAGCACCTACCTCAAACATACCAGCACTCTTCTTGGTGCTAGGTACAACTGATCTCCCAGTAGAGTATCTGCCACAGTTCTTTGCAGTTTTCTCAATAAATGCCCATGCCTCATCAACATTCTTCTCCATGAAAGTCCCACCAGATGAGGAATCAATCATAAACCTAGTAGCATCATCGAGCCCTTTGTAGAAAACTTCAAGGAGATTCAGTTTTGGCTCTCCGTGATGAGGACAATCAAGTAGAAGGTCCTTGAACCGCTCCCATGCTTCGTAGATATTTTCTCCTGTTTGCATCTGAAAAGCATAAATCTTCCTTCTCATTTCAGCTGTTTTATTCGGTGGGAAGAACTTGTTTAAAAACTCAGAAGACAATGCATCCCATGATGTTATAGAACCTTCAGGAATAGCATTGTACCATGCCTTAGCTCTATCCTTCAAAGAAAAAGAGAATGCTCGCATCATAAGCTCATCCGGCTCAACTCCATGAATTTTAACTGTTCCCATCAGCTCCTTGTAGGTGGCCATGTGTTGATGAGGATTCTCAGAAGGAAGACCACCAAACTGATTTTGACAGATCATCTGAATCAAGGATGGTTTCAGCTCAAAATTATTGGGAGTCAAGTTCTGAAATACTACCCCAGGATTTGGAGTGTGTTGCGCCGGATCCATCCGTTGAGCAAGAGTAAGCGGACCAGCAGCATCCTGAAGAGCTAACTGATTTTGTAGTTGAGCACGGAGCTCATTAATCACTCGTGTACTTTCAGCTCTAGCGGCTTCCAATTCAGCTTGGAGACGTGCAGCGTTGTCCCCCATTTCTTTGACTTTGCGTTGTTCAACAAGTCTCTTGTGAAAAGTCCTCTCAGGTTCAGAATCAAAAGGTAGAAGCTCTTCGACTTTTCGGCCTTTTCGCATTCAACTTGCAAAATAGCTAAAACCAAAGCCAAAAAGAAACCAAATCAAAATAACAAACCGACTTAGAAAAACTAATTGAAAGGAATCAACTAATACTAGCTTAAGTCCCCGGCAACGGCGCCAAAAATTTGATAGGCTTGAAACCCACTCCCACAAGTGTATGGGATCGGTTGTAGTATATCAAGGTGTCGAATCTCAGGGACTATAGGAGTATTAATCGAATTTTCGCAACCAGTTGACTAAGCCAAAATAGTAGAGAAATTGAGGTTTTATGAAATAACTAATAAAACAAATTAAAACAAGCAAATGGAAGTTTTGGGCAAATATGGAGAAAACATTCTAGAATTGGGGATTAACCACCATGTGTCGTCGATAGACTTAAGAGATTTTTCTCGCTTGAATGAATTTGATTATGAATGAAGGTAGGCTGTCTAAGTTCAATACTAATCTCCTCTCGGTCTCATAGCAAATTGTACCTAACCGGCTAACAATCACTCTCGTGTAAAGTTAAGCTAAAGTTAGGTCCATTACGCTCTTAGAATCTAAGCAAGTTCATTCAAATGTCTCCTCTCGGTCTCAATTAGAACAAACAAACCTGGAATTTTTATGACACCCTATAAATCCTCAAGAGACCTTGAATCATGCTATTGTGTCACTCATAAGCAAACATCAATGTCTCAGGTAATCCTATAGCTCCAATGACAACAATCACCTCTCGGTCTCATGCAATCATCTATCTTCCTATTAGGGCTATCTCCTCTCGGTCTCAACCCCTAATTGGATCTAATTGATTATCAATTAGGCTATACGCTCAATAGGATTAAATCAAACAAAAATCAAACTACATTCAAGCAATAGTAAGTATGGTCCATCTCAACATAGCGGAATCACCCCAACCCTAGAACGATTGAATTAGCTAAACATGATAAAAGAGAACAAATCAAAAGCAAGATAAGATGACATAGCCAAGAAGAGTAAGAGAAATACTTGTTCTTCTATAGCGGAAATCGTCTTAAACATCCAATTTGCAATACTTTATCATCCAACTAATCTAGGGTTCTCACCAATTTCCGCCCCAAAATCTGAGTGTTTCCAGCCCTTGTCTCCAAAACGTAACCCCCTTAGAAATCTGGAAATTACATTGGTTTTAATTAATCCAAAACAAATGAAAGAAACAGCCGGAAATCTGAAAGGTCTGGCCGGATCTGGCACTGTCACGACTCGTGAAGAGTCTGTCACGGGTCGTGACAGCCTGCAGAAGTCACAAAACACACAGGTTCACTCGTCACGACTCGTGAAGACCTCCCACGGGTCGTGACAGCTTGCTGTAGCTTAAAATTGCACAAACTCTCTTGTCCCGCGAGTCGTGCTACCCACTTTGAGCTCCTTTGAGTGTTTCACTTGATATGCTTTCTCCTTGAACCATCTTCTTTGCTTGTCTTTCAATCCCCTTCCAATAGATGCATGCAATTTACCTCCTGAATTGGCTCCAAAACCGCTCAAAAGTACCTGAAATCATAACAAACTAGCGGTAGACACCGATTCCTTGAAATGGGAAAAAAAGGGCTAAGAAATAGGTAGCATACTATAGTAAAAATGCCCCAAACTCTACACAAGAGTTCCAAAAAACAATGCTAAAATAGATGCTATCAATATCGTCGTATGACTACATGCCATCCTTGACACATCACATTATCATTGTTTCCATAGGTGATAATTACTATGTTGTTCCTATGTGTTCTCATACAACGCGTAATTTGGTTATACCTCGCCATGCTCTATTTTACCTCACTTTTGCGTGCTTGTACATTCTTTCATATACATGATACTTGCTACCTTCATTAAATCCCGCATGACTTCGAATCATACATGATTATGGTTGGTTTCGCATAGCTTGCTTGAAGTTTCTAGGCATATCTGCTTCCATGGAATAATAGACTACTAGCTCGTCTCACAGGCATCCGTGTAGGATTCAATTGTGTCTTTTGGAATGAATATGTATATTGTTCTCTTTGAGATAGGTACATGTTAGTGTGGGTTAGTATGATTGATATGCTCCATGATGAATTCGTGTTGCTTGTCGCAATTGTAACCTAATAGACTTCCATAGGGGCATCGCTGCTATTCTCGGGTTAGAGTCTTGTCTCTAGTCTTGTCGCCTTTAGCATTTGTCCGTGTTTGTCTCCAAGAGGCAAATTCGGTTGTCCGTCCCTGTCACTCCCCTATCACTACTAATTTGAGCTCATACGCGATACATTAGACGAGTGACCGCATGAAAGAAGGAGCAGAAAGTTATATAGTGATAGAGCAGCGCAACGGAAGCGTGGGCCCATAACCCACGGGTCTCAGGATCAATGATGTCGGCGAAAAGGGCACGCATCGAGAAATACGGTTACTGAGTACGATATGACTTACAAGCAGGAGTGTTCTCCATTCGAATTTCTAACCCTTTTGAATTTGTTGACGACGATATTGCACTGACCTAGCGATGAGATTATGTGTTGATGTGCTGACTTGATGATGATTGTTGCCTGATTGCCTGTTGTCTACAATGATATGATTTGATTATTTATAGATCTCATGTACCATGATGTCTTGACATGTAGCTACGCTAAGTTGCTAAGCATGATTTGAATTCTTTTGCCCGTAAAATGTGAACTAAATATGCTAAGAAGCCTGAATTGTATCCGATAAGGTTATAATGCAACATGCTAGCTTGACTTGGTTATGTTCATATATGATGTTGCAATGATTATTGAGCATGATGGTAAACTGAGACTTGTTGAACCCATGATGTTATGTTTATGAATGCTAGTTGATATGATGTAGACCTTATGTTTGATGATTTGCATGATTGCTCCTTCCTTAAACCTGTGGGTGAGGTCTTTTGGTAGCGTGGTTGGAGAGTGGTGAAAGAATCTTGGGCGGTTGGGATGATCGATGGTATTAGGAGGTGAGTCGCGAGAGAGGGATGTTGGCTTAGGTAAGACTGAGTGAGCTTTGAGATTTATGGGAGGCAATGTTGGGGGGTTCTGATGAGCTTCCAGGTGATGTTTGAGATGCTTCGGGTAGTACGAGGAGTGTAAGGAAGGGCTCGTGAATATTGAGGACATGGTCTTAGAGGGCACTTGGGTGTGAAGTTAAGGATAGGAGTTGGGTGCTTAGAGGTGGATGGTGTGGTAGTGCTTGGCGGAAGGAGTGACGAAATTTGAGCATCGAGATGGATTGAGACTTCTTTGGGGAATTTTTTTGTCTGAGTTGACGTTGGCGAGTCTAGAAGAGGATTAATCTTGGCTTGAGATAGGGGATGGGCGAGTTGGGATTGTGTTTTATTTTGACTGGTATGATTTTCTTGCTTATGTGATTTATTCATGACTGATGGCATGACGTTAGATAGTGACCATGATAAAACCTGATATGGAATGACATTACATGTTGATACGCAATATTGAAATCTAATTGATGGTGGCAAGTGATATCATGATATATTGATCTTTTGTTATCCTGTTATGTTATTTTAGAAGCATGATAGGATATGTTGTGACATGATACATAAGATAATAATGTGTTATTATGTGAAAGCATGATGTTATGCTATATGGTCATTAAGCCTGATTAGGGATATGTTAAATGATGAATATGACATGGAGTATGAATATGACTTGGAGTATGAATATGACTTGTATATGTAAGATAATGGTGCCTAATTACTAAATGAATGTTATATGATATTGTGATGAGTTACAGTAATGTCTTTCGAGCATGTGACACCTTGATGATTGATATATTGGTTGATCTTCCCTTTTTGCTGAATCTTAACGGCATGACTTGTTGTGTTGATGTGTTGAGAATGAGTTTTGATTCGTTGACTCAATGGTGAGGAGGTACCTTTTATGACTTTGGTGTGATATCGAGATGTGTGTAATCATTTTGGCATAGATGCATATTAGGACCTTTAGTATGATGTGGAGATGTTGATGTGACCTTGTGACACTGTGTTGGCATATGTTTGAGACTTGTCGTATGATGTACTCGTTGAGGATCGATTGGTTATGTAGTTATGCATTGATTATGGCTTGTGAATCTTGATTGATTTGAGACTGATAGATTGATTTGATTCTGGAAACTAGGAAGAGAATATGGGATTATCCCTTAGAGGTGGATGATTCCACCTTCGAGCTTCTGAATTTGATTGATTGTTATGCGGGAAACTGATTTGGTTTTGGAGGATTTTGACGAAATTCTGATCGAAAGGATTTTACTTGTTTTGGTGTAATGTCGCTTGGTTAAACGTCTTATTTGAAGATTATTAGCGGTTCGAAAAGGAATTACCTGAAATTTTAAAGAATAAACGTTACCGAGAATTTCAACGATTTTGAGGCCAATCTTTTCCACTTGTGGAATCCCTTTTTGAGAATTTTAACACCCGGGCTTATATTATAACGCCTCACGAAGTGGATACAAGCATTTTATAGGGGCCCATATAGAATGCTTGCTAAGACCTAGTAGAGACCCTATGATTGCTTTTCGAGTTATAATGTGACCGAAAGGTCGGGGTAAGGGTGTGATACGGGCCCATATCACATACTTGCTACGACCAATCGGGAATGTTATGATCACGTCAAGGGTGTTGTGAGGATCTCATACGAGCCCCTATGAGATGCTTACATAATCAATGGCATGATCCTTGGACTCACCAACTTAAAACTTCATCCCCATGTTTTAGAGTGATTTTAGTCTCGGGGACGAGACTTGTTTTTAGAGGTAGATGATGTAAAGACCGGGAAATTTTATAATATTAAATTATTAAAATAGTGATTTATAGTCATTCCGATTTTAAGATTTGGGAGGTTTGGAATGTCTGTCCTTGAGCTATTGGTTTTATTCTAAATATTTCAAAACGAGTTCCGGCATTATTTAATTAGAAATTTAAAATATGTTATACTCTTCTTTTAGATACCGAAAATTGGAAAATAATGTTAGGATTCCATTTATTAAATTTGGATTTTGGAAAATTGAGTAGTATTTTAAACGTGTCGGGATAAGGTCGAGTAAGCGAGTTTCGAGATATTTTGTTTGGGTATTGAAATATCTATTGGGACCACTTCTAAATTTCCTTTTTCCTTAAATTTCTCTCTCTCTCTCTCAGCTCGCCCACCATACCCGAACACCTCTCTTTGTCTATTGGTGAAAGGGAAGCTCACCTACATCCCATTTTGGTGCAACAAACAACCTACCCCTCCTCCTATTACATATGCCCAATCCTCCCTGCAAACTTCCATCTACAAACAGACACAAACCCATAATCTAATCCTCACTTTCCCCTCTTCCCCTTTCTCTGCAATTGCCAGAAAATTCAGAAGAAACCACCCTCCCTCTCTCTCCCGGTTTGCTCCCTGAAAAATCCCGAAAAAAAACACAAAACCCTCCCATCGGAGCCCTGTTCAAATCTAGAATCACCTCTTTTCGCTGCGCCTCTACTGAACCCTGTTTCCGACGCAGCCACCGTCTCTAGCCTCCATGTTCTGTCCTCCGATTTCCCGAGCACACCCACTCTTCTTCCTCCGCCATCCGCGACGAAGACCGAGCCGGAGCCACCAGCCCAGGCGCGCCTAGGAGCCCCGAGCGCAGCTCTCCCCTTGTTTCCGGTTCCGACTGGGTAAGCCTCGAGCCTCCGTTTTCCGATTCGAATCCGCGTAACAGTGAGCCTTTATGGACTTCCCTTTTATTCTAGGCCATTCCGACGCCATTCCGCCTTCAACGAGCTTGAAGAACTCACTCCGAACAGCGCCGACGAACCTCGAAACCTCCCTCGGTAACCACTCTCTTCCGTACCCCTCCTTACTCGCGTTTTGTAATCTTTGCTTGGGTTGGGATCGGAATTGGATGTCGGTTAGGTTGAGCGAGTCTTGGTCGGAAAGGTGTCGTCGGCCGGCCCTGGGTTCACCTCCTTCCCTCTCGTTTTCTTCCGGCGGGATTCAGAGAGCTCTGTTGAGCTTGAGAGAGACGGGTTCATTAGACCCGGGTTCTCTTTTCTTTTCTCTTTTTTAAACCGGCCGATTTGGCCTTATTCCACCGGTTCATTTAAAATCCCCCTTGGATTTGGGCCTCGGGTTGGGCCTGACCCGGATTCCCTCAATACGGGTTATATAATTTCTCAAATGGTTTTCTTTAGTTGGGGAGAATCAGATCCGGTTTCCATTTTTCGGGTTGGGCCTATTTTTCTTCCGGGTTGGGCTTTCCATTTGGGTCAGATCTCGTCCTTTCTTTCCTCTTGTGTCCGAGTTCTGTGTGGGTTGGGATACAAATTCGGGTTGAGATGGGTTGTTGGGCTCTTTTGGATTGTGGTGTTGTTATTTATTATTTGATGATGAGTTAAATATATGTTATATTATATATATGGATTATATTATGTCAGCATTTATTATTAAATTGTTATTTATCAAATTATTATTATTGTTGTTATATTATTATGGTTTTACGAAAGTGTATTTTCTGATTTTGTTAAATGATGTTAAGAAATCGTTTTAAAAGGTAATATCAATTGGGTTATTATGTGCTTTTGTGATGATTTAAAAATGTAAAATTGGGAAATATGAAATGGTTTAATTATAAATATAAGTGATGTTTATGCTAGTTATATATTGATGGTAAATTATTTAAAAGGAGGTTTTCAAGTTTTAGGAAATGTCTTTAAGGATTTATTGTTTAAACCAAAATGCCGGAATTATTTGTATGATATGATTTTGAGATATTAGCTTTAAGGTTTAAATGTTTAATGTCGGGATTTGACTATGTAAGATTTCAAATGAATTGTTTGGAAATGAGTTGAATTAACTTGATATTTAAGAGTTTGGAAAACATGGTTGGCACGATTTTATCGATAGGTTTGATTGGAAGAATGATTTTGGTTGACTTTGATCGTATCGGAAAGGGTTTTGAAAAATAGTTTTACCGTCGATTGGGTTTGAAGACATTGAGAACTCAGGTTCGTGTGTGTGAGAATGTTGGTTTAGTAGCTTATGGAAATGGCTTGATGATAGGTGTGTATTGCGATTGGATTGCGATGGACTTGCATTTGGCCCCTTGCTTGCGTTATCTTTTGTTGTTCGGCATTTCAGGTAAGTTCCCTAGGGGGCTTACTCAGGTTGGACATTCATACCTGTTGTTGCATTTTATGTTAGGTGTTGCATATGCATAAAAGCATGCCATGTAGTATCATGCTAGGATTGCATTGAACTGAGCATGTGGTTACTATGTGTGTTTGAAACAGAACGGCCGTTATCTGTGATAGTCCTAGAGTCTTTGCTAGGGTCAGCCTCATCGGGTATCCTGATTCAATCGAGTCATGAACTTCCTTATATTATGAGATGTCTGCGGGCTTTATTGTGGAGTGGGTTAGGCATGCGTGCCACCCGATTATGAAGGAATGCATTCACGAGCTGGCCAGTCTCCGCCCTATCAGAAGGGGGTGGAGGTAGGAGAGGGATATGCCACTTGGCATTGTCTTGGGCCATTTACAGT
This sequence comes from Persicaria tinctoria, assembly GCA_037127255.1. Taxonomy (NCBI): domain Eukaryota; kingdom Viridiplantae; phylum Streptophyta; class Magnoliopsida; order Caryophyllales; family Polygonaceae; genus Persicaria; species Persicaria tinctoria. The sequence goes on along the minus strand of JBANSL010000004.1, from coordinate 19,064,206 downwards.
ATTTTTACACATTATTATAACTAGGAGCATGCTAGTGTGTTTGACTTTTGTACTGTATTAGTACATCTTTATTAGATATAGCACATACTATGTGGCCTCAGCGAGGACTGCCGGTCCCGCATGAGTGGCTCGATCTAACTCCTTTCCCCGTTCTTCTTTTAAAGGTATTTTCTGCAGATTTTGAGTGCTCGATGTCTATATGACGGGGTTCCCTTTTTTGCAAATCGAAGAACCTAGCTAATTCACTAACTCGTTATAAATGGTAATCAACCACTTATGATTTGGTTTTGACCCGACTCTGTCGTGGCACCTTGTATCTTAATTTTGTCTCCACCTTACTTCCGTTTGAATTGATTTTCACGACATAGCCCCTAGGACAGGTTAAGGGTACCCAACGACCCTACGATACTTTTAGGGTTCGAAATCCCTTTTTATTACTGACCTTAAAAATGAGTTTGAAACCTCGACCCGTACCTGGATTGCAAGATCCGAACAAGGGGTTTTATCCCTTGAAACGTAACCCGGAAATCATAATTCTGGGCCGTTACAATTTTCATGATGTGATCGATGATGATTACCGAAAATACGAGAGGCTATTAGCAGAAGCTCGAACTCCATTGTATCCAGGTAGTACACAAATTATTTGAAGTGTTGTTTTACTTGCTATGAAGCTGAAGGTAGAAAACGGCTAATCAGATAAGAGTATGGATGACCATTGTCGTTATGTTTGCAATTTGCTTCCACCTGAACATAGATATCCTAATGGAAAAGGATTCGAAAGGTGTGCACAGATATCAGATTGAGCTATGAAAATATTCACGGTTGTGAGCATAAGTGTGTGTTGTTCTATAAGAGGTATGCAAATGAGGAAGTTTGTCCCATATGCTACTTCAAGATAGAAGCCACGTCTAGGTAGTGACGGACGCAAAGTCCCAAGAAAAGTGGTGAAGTACTTCCCTTTGACTCCCAAATTGAAATGCTTGTACATGTCCCCGTACAGAGCAAAGCATGCGCGATGGAAAGGAGAGAAGGTAAAGGATGATGACCGTTTGACACACCCTGCTTATGGGGAGGCATGGCGAGAGTTTGATATAATGTCTTAGTGTCCTGCGACAGAACCCTAGAATCATTGTCCCGTTCCCAATTATGCAAAATACAATTGAAATCGCAACCAATGAACGGGGGACCAGCAACCCGATCTACGATCTCATTGATTTTGTTCCAGAATTCCCTCCAATCCATCCCCCAAGGATGAGCACACACCACCGGCAGGTGAAGTGTTTTAATCCCAGCCTCAACTTTGGCTAATATGAATCTATCTTGAGATTGAAAAATGGAGAAGTTAACCCTCTCCCCTTTCCAAAACAACCCCACGCTCCCTCTAAAACCCGATGCATCTATAATGAAATTGTCAGAGATGTCCAACTGATCTCACACCCGCTTCGCCCAAATTCCCGAAGTCGTAGACTCGAATATAGCCAGAACATCGACCTTATGTTGTTTGATCGTATAATGGATCGCTCTCTGGAACCGTCTATACCATCTCCAAAGCAGTTCCATAAGATTCAATTCATGATGACCATATTGGTGGACAAAGCGGACACATAACTATATCTGATCAACCCCTAGGATACATTCAACTACCATAGTCGCAACCTCAGCTTTCTGATTACCATTATCGGTATCGGGTTCAAATCTTCTTTTGTCATAGGCCTCACTGTAAGCATCATTTGCTCATTGTTAGTCCTCGGAGGCATCACTGTCGACTTCCCCTCTGTCTCCATGGATCCAACCTCCACAATATATATTAGACTTTTGTTAGTGACACTCATTATTCTAGAAAACCCTTCAAGGCCTACCTAGACCCCGTCTAAACCCTTGACCTCACCCCTCCGCCAAGGCCGTTAAGGTCGCAAAGACTCGCCTTTACCACAAGAGTCACCATGAAATCCTCCTAGACCCTTGACTCTACCATACCGTCAAGCGTTTTTTAGAACATTGGTTACACCTTCTTACCTGCTTGGGTTTGTTATCCATGGGTTACACCAGTCCACCTCTTCCTTTTGGGCCTCCATCAGCATTCTTCTGAAAAGTAAACAGTGAAGCTCTCTATTTTGGGCCTCTTTTGTGGGTCTCTCCACTTCATTTCATTAGGCTCATTAAATTTTGGGCCCTTTATTTTTCTTTGTGTTGCTTTTAGGAGCCTTCTTTCCTGTTCTATCATTTGTACTCTTTTTCGCCTCGACACAACATTCTCATGTTATGAGATTGCATTAACAACCTATCCTCCTTGACTCCTTTTCCATTGGACATTCCTTCCTCTTTATGCGCGTTTTTACCTTTGTCGATGCCATGTTCAATGTTCAAAGCGCCAAACCTATTCTTGGAGCTGCCGTTTTGGGTCCCATCCCCCACCACCTTATTCTTGGTTCTTATATTATGGAACCGACGCGGTGCTTCCATCTATGACCCATAACACCCTTCACTTTCAGGCGTCGTTGCAGCCAAGTCTATAGTAGTAGCAGGCCCGGTTTAGGGGCGGTTCAAGATGTCCAACCGAACATGGCCAAATTTTTTTTGGGACCCAATATATATTTTAACATTATATAAATATAAACCTTCTTAAAATACACATAATAGAAGTAACCTAATGGTTGAATTGTCACCATATTACCCTATTACGGGCCCATCTCACTCAACATTTCCTCACTTTATCACTTTTAATTATATTTATTTATGTAAATATGTATTTTTTTTAGTTGTGTAATAATATTTAAAATATTTATAATAATGTGGAATTGCCTCCTTATTTCTATATGGCTAGTTTAATTTATTGTATACAGATATGTTCTTTTATAAACAAAATATGAATTTAATATTTTTAAATACAGGAGGATGTATGAGTGTCTTTTAAAAAAAAATATGTGCCATTTTTCAATTTTCTAATTTATGAATAATTTTAACATTTAGCACAAGATTTTCATGTAAATGTAAGATAAATTGTTTATTTTTTTCATGATATCATTTATGCACATAATATAGTACATAAATATAATTAATTATGACCACACTAAGTATAAAACAAAATAAATATAATAGGGTCTAATGCTAATTATTGCACCAGACCACTATAAACAACGGGACGACTCTCACACATCCCTCTCCAATTTCTCTACCTATTATGTCGATGTCGTCTTCTCCGACGTCGCTGGATTCTTTCCTGTACTCGAGCATTTGAGATGCTAAGTGCCCAAACTTGCCACACGTAAAACAGATCCTTTGAAGACCCTCATATTCAATAAAGAATTTATGGTTATTAATAGTCATTGTCCCTTTGAGTGGCTTCGTTAGATCCACTTCTACCCAAATCCAAGCATAGCAACCTCTGTTGGAGAAGAGCGTATGGGTATCGACTTTCAACGGCTTCCCAATGCCAGTCATCTTCACTAGGACTCTTTAGAACACAATGGGCAAGTTTGAGACCCGAACCCATGCAAGCGATGTTGAAATGATGTTCGTGTCCGGGTCGAAGTTTGGAGTGCACGCTTTTATTATGAGGTAACGGTCAAACAACGTCCACGGATCACCAGTTCATGCCTTGAAATAATCATGCTCATTGTCAAAACGAAGCACATAGTAACCATTAGGAAGGTTACCCCGCCGTCCGCCACAATTCTCGGAGTTTTCTATACATCGTAGTGTATAGAACGAACACCTTTAGGACTTCAACTATGAGTGACAAACGCCACATTGAAGCAAGCCCCTACATAACTTTCAACGATATCGAGACCACAGGGTCGCTATTTTCACCCTTAGAAATGAGACTATTATTATTTCGTCGATGAACTCCGAGGCTAACGTCTACCTAATCTGGTTTGCTTCCCCTACCACCATATCCCTCCACGTACACGGCATATCCGAAGGATCCCCTAGTGGCCTAGCACTAGCAGATGCGATAGTCGGATCTTTACCTCTGTTTTGTTGAATGTCTTTTCTTTTTTTGATTAGGTAAAATTCGACGCACCGGACAGACCCAGTGGGTCGAGAGGCCAAATAAATCGGCAATGGACAAATTGTCAAAAAATTAAAGCTGCAGACATAAAAACATAACGAGGCAAAACTACCAAATAACAAAGGTACAATTAAGGGCGAAGACCGGCATAAAAGGTGAAAAAGCAGGAGCAGTGAGCGGCAACTCATCCGTCAGTTGGTAGAGGCAACGCAGGAAATCCCTGGGAACTAAGTGGAAACCTCATATTTGGACTCTGGCAACGAGCCTTCAGGTTTCGATCACGTCCACGATCTCTCGCTCGTCGACAAATAAGAAGAAACAAAGCATAAAAGATTGCTAGACTCCAAAGCCAATCGACCATACCACGAGCAACTCGGTAACATGCCCGAAAATAGGATCCAATCCTGATTTTCCTCTTTTTTCCTTTTCCTTTTTTTTTTTACCCCTTTTCTTTGCGCCCAAACCAAAGAAAACTTGGGTATAAATGACCCGAAGCTTGGGCCCGAAGGACCAATGATGAACGAGAGAGTTTGTAGCCAAGGATGTCAGGAGCAGCGGCTGGTAACCACCACCGCCAAGCCACAGCAGCCCGCCAACGGAGCACTGATGACCCAAAGAAGGAGGCAGAAGGCTAGGACCGACCGGGCAAGGCCAACGAAGGCCCGACCATCACCGACAACCACCCAAGGACACCAAAAAGAGGCGCCAGAGGGACAAAAATGACATCGGAGAGCACCAGAAAACCGACCTGCGTAAAGCCCCAAAAACGAATTTGCAAAGAAGGGAGATCCGTCATACCCAAACCCAGAAGGCGAGACGCCTAGAGCCCCAACCGGAACAAGGGAGAAGCAACCGACACTCAACCTGAAGAAAATGGTGGAAACGAGAGGAAATGGGTCCGAAAATAGAAGACTGTTGGGGTAGATTTGGTCTTGAATGTCGTCCCTGTTGCCTAAGAGGGGATGGAAGATAGCGCCATTTTTTGGATTTTTGTTGTGTTTTTTTAGGTTTTATTCTATGTGATAAATAAGGGTATAAGGTAGAAATACATAATAGTAAAATAAAAAGGTCCCTTAATTTTACCTTGTTTTAAAGACAAGTAGACAATTCAAAGTCTCATTTATTGTTAGAGGGGTAGTTTTTATCTAACCATTCCGGAATGACTCACTAGAAAGTAGGGGTGGGCGCGGGACGGAACATGATGTGGGTCATCTGGCGTCCCGTCCCACGTAATTTTTGCGGGACCGAACTAGGAAGGGATTCACTACTTTTTTCCTTATCCCTCACGGGACGGGACGGAATGGGTCTTATCCCTCAAATAAAAAACATTATAAAAAATTTTCACATTCCTATATATTTTGCGGTTTTTAAAGGCACACCATATATAAATTTATAATATTTTGTGTATTTTACTATTTTCCCACACACACAAAGAATATATACTATACAAGTATATATATACTGCATACAAATGCATATATATATATATATATATATATATATATATATATATATATATATATATATATATATATATATATATATATACACAAGTACACTGTAAATGTGTATATAACTGTAAGTATATGTATATGCATTGTAATTTGTAAATGTGTCTGTATATATAATATATAATATATATGTGCGGGATGGGACGAGATTTGCGAGATAAGGAAACCTCGTCCCGCGTAATTTTTGTGGGAACGGGATCGGGATGGGATTCATTATTTTTTTTTTCCAAATCCCACCGGGATTGGGACAGGCCCAGGACGGGACCGGGATGGAGCCGGGATTAGCGGGATTTGTGCCCACCCCTACTGGAAAGGATTTGCGAGTAGTACCCAAAGGTCCCCAGTTCGAACCCCGGATATGACCGCTCTTTATTTACAAATTCAAGGGTAATTTTTATCCACGCAATTAAGGCTTGTTTGGGATGGGTATATAGATATAGGCTATGGGTATAGAAAGTCCAATATCTATATACCATGTTTGGTATAATTATCCAAATTACTATATGGATATGAATCCTATATCTCCTATCTACTTATTCTAGGGTATTTCTTTCTTTTAGATGTCTGACAAATTTAGGGGCTATAGGAAAAAAAAAAAAGTACTAGCGCTTTGTCTGCTTCTACTCGCTTCCATTGCCAGATGCTTCTTCTTCTCTTCCTCCTTCTTGCATCTGCTCGATTTCTGATTGTGTCCTCTTCTCCTCCTTCCATCTGCTTGCTCGATTTCTGTCCGATTTCAGCATCTTTTTCTTCGCTTATGCTCAACCCTAATTTCAGTCCGATTTTTTGCATCTTCATCTTGTCCGATTTCTATGCAATCTGTTCGACCCTGTTGCTTGCATCTGCTCAATCCTAATTGCTTGCATCTGCTCAACCCTAATTGATGTTCAATCTATTCAAAAATTTTGTGAAATTGTGTCTAGAAATTTGTATGGAGCGGTTCGATTTGAGACCATTTTTTTTTTTGCTGTTCAAATTATGTGCATAAAAATTTGGGACCATTTGTTCGAATTGTGTCTGCATAAAAAAAAATTGCTGTTCGAATTGTGTGCATACAAATTTGGGACCATCTATTCAGTTTGTCGAGATATATAGAATGCAAAAATGGTTGTCAGAATTATAAGCCCAAAGGTATACTCCTCTTAATGCATTAGGCCTGGTCCTAGTAGCCATCTCATGCTCAATAATAAGACGAGTTATGTTTTAAAAGAAAAGAAAGTCGGTCATAATATATGTATGCGAGGCCAACAGATCAAATTCTTTAAAGAGTGAGGATGAAGAGATCAATAACTTGGAAGATGATTGTGTTGTGGTCAAACAGTAAAAGCAAAATCAAACACTGCATTAACGTACGAGGCTACTACTAGCCTAAGCTTCTATCTCGAATTTTGATCATTTCGAAAGTTATAAGGTTTTTGGTTCACTTTTATTATATTGTCTTTTTTGTTTTTATTCTGATATCTATATACCCTTTCCAAACAGTACATATAGGATATAGATATCAATCTCATACCTATACCCAATACCCATAACTTGATATCTATATCTCATACCCATAGCCTATATCCTATATCTATATAATCTTTTCAAACGGACCCTTAGTTCATTTTCGGCATGTCTACTTTTATAAATCATTGTGCATAAGAGCACTTTTAACGGGTAACTATTTAGGATGCTTAAGTGAAAAAAAAAATTATAAAATAATGTGGGTGGAGTGAGAAGGGTGCTTATGAGATGCTATTTTAGCATCGATGCTAAGAGCATGTGCAATGGTGAGCCTTAAGACTCTTATATTTGCCACATAGGAAAAAAATGGTGAAAATTAAAGATTTAATGTAAGGGCCCATTGTTTGGGGCTCTTATATATGAGACCCAAAAAGTAGGCTCCTAACTGCCACATGGCATAACTTATGTTTTATTTACTTTTAAATGATTTTCGGTTGTTTTTCATTTGTTTAAAAAAAATATTTTTGAATTTAATTTATTTTTATCTACACATAGACACCCCTTTTGTATATGTTTTTTGGAAAAAAAATTCATTTGAATAATACCCATATTTTCCTTTTTAAACATTAAAAAAAAATATTTTTATGCTATGTTATTATAAATTAATTACTTGATATTTTTATTATTAATAATAATAAAAGAATTGAGTAAATAAAAAGAAAAAATAATAAAAGGTAATAGCATTTTGCATTTGGGTGGGTGAAGCAAGGGAGGACATGTGCCACCATTTCAATGGCGGATGGGATGAGCAGCTGAGATCGGTTGGATTCAACGGTTGAGATTTAACCTGACACATTTTTAATTACATTCAAATAATGTCATTTTCGCTAATTAAAATGTAAAATAAAATAAAATTTAAAATTACCATAATACTAGATTCATTTTTCTCTACACATGGGCATCAATTTTGAATACGTTTCGACATATTTTGAAAAAAATGATTTCTTTCCATATAATTATATTGTAATTTTCCCTCGAAAATTGGATCTTGGGCGTTCGGTGCCCGATTGGTTATTATACTTTTACTTATTATTTTATAAATGATCTTAATTTTATAATTAAATTTTAGTAATTAAATATTATTATAATATTACCAGCATATTATAAACATGTTGAAAATAATTGGTATAAAGGAGTATATTCGTAAATTGAATTGGTAAAAAAAAGGATGGGATATGGGATGCTAGGGATGCTATTGTTAAAGTGAAAAAAGTAAGAAAGAGATGTTATGCTGATGTGGCGGGGATAGATGAATAAAAAAATTGTAATTTTATTATCTTGAATAGGGATCTGGATCCTCTCCTTATATTTACTTCCTAATATTTATCTAATAAATCGATCTTATCCGTCCAAATAAATCAATGGTTAAGATCTCTTCTAACCATCTTGTTTTCTCTGTTTTGAGAACCGGTAACCTGAAGACGGGGGTTTCAACCCCTTAGCCCTCTTTCAGTCTCCGTCGTTCATCCCCTCGTATTCTCTTTGTTGAACTGGTTAGATTGTTCTAGTAGGTTTTGCCAAAATCTTTTGGTCAAAAAATTGAAGCATCAATTGAAGCCATGGAGATTAAACTCGAAGGTGGCCCCTCGTAGCCCAAACTTCTCAATTGCATCCCCATTTCCCATCGAAGGAGCCCAGCCCCTCTCGCCGGAAGCCTCGAACTAGTGCAAGAACCCATTTTCCCTATGTTGCTTTTGGATTTGGAAGAGAAATTATCTGTGATTAGAAGCACGAAGAAAGCGAGATGAGAGGAACAGAACAATCCATAGTTTGAGGCTTCCAAAAATTAAAAGAAGAATGAACTTTTCAGAGTTAATTGCTTGAAGAGAGATAAACAATGGGTTAATTAATCACAAAGGGGCTTCCAAAAATTACGTTAATTAAAAACAATCAATCATTATCCCAAATCATATATTCTCCTTCAATCCCGTTAAGTTGAATCTCATTAGTTACAAAGGGGCATATTTGACTGGAAGAGGAAGACTCAGAAAGAGGGAGAGAGGGTGAATTCGCCGGCGCGGTGGTTGGAGTCCGGCTCGGCGGAGAGGAAGAAGCCGCGCTTGGAGGAGAGAAACCGGTCGGCGAGGAGGAGCGCGATGGGAGGAGGACGAGTCCGACAAGATTGAACAGCTCGAAGATGGACTTGGTGATGGCGTAAAGAGCAACCGTAGTAAAATTGAAGAAGAAGAAGAGTTAATTATTTTATTTATTAATTAATTATAATTCTCTTATCTTAGTCGTTGATTTGATTTAACGGGTGAGATTTCTTTATTAGGTAATTATAAGGAAGCCTCTCATTAGGAGGATCCGGATCCCTTGTGTAACCGATAAACATGGCCTAATAAACTAAATTCTTCACCTTTCACTGATCCGTCGAAATGTTTTGGAGCAAGCGTTCTGTCTGTCCCCTAAAAAATCAGAAAGTGTCAATAATTACAGAAATAGAAAATACCAATGTCATTTTTTCCTGCGTTTGTTCATCCAGAAGAATATACAAAGAGCAACTAAACCTTACCCTTCCATCAGACTCCCCAAGGAAAAGAATCAACGTAGAAACCTGTTCTGATCCTTTAGATAAACAAAAGAAAAACAGAAACAAAACCCAAAAAATCAGCTTTTCAAAGGCAAATCTACACAGACACAACTGATGAATTCCACAAACTTCGAGTGAGGTTGGACGGGCTACAGAAATCACAAAAAATAGTCTGGGGTCTTGCGGGTGGTGTCCGGCTCTATCTGTCGAGGAGCAGGGTCGAATTGAAGAAAGTTCTGATCCATGTTCTCGCCGATTTCTAGGATCGCAGCCATGTTACCACAGCGGTAACAATAGTTGGGCGCGCTGAACACCGTAACTACATTTTTATCCTGCATAATTCTCCTTATTAATAGCGAATACATACAATAAGAAACATCAGAATGGAAAAAGTAGTACTGAATACACTAGATTACAAACCTGACACCAATTGTACCCTTCCATTACAAGCTGATGAGCCCTTGAAATAAGTGTAAGTCCATTTGTATGGTTGAACTGCGCAGCGATGTCTTGTCCAAAAGTATATCCAGCGCCACGGGGAGAGATTCCCCAACCACAACGGTCATCAGGATCAGACCACAAAAGATCACACATTGGCCCTTCATGGGGAACCTTCTCAAGAAAACAATTACTCCAATTTAAGACAACAAACAGAAAATCCAGCATATTTTTTTGGGGATTGACATAATTACCAATTTCTGCCATAATTGTTGTTTTTATACACGAGCACGAAAGGTTAGATTTAATCAAGTTAACAACAATTAAGGTAGCATGACCCATAGTAACAATGAATGGCTAACAAACCTCTTGTATACGATCCAAGCCTCGGATATTATCCAAGGTGTCCAAAGAAGGTGAAAGTCCTCCATGTAAACAGAATACCTGCAACAGAGTGAGAAAAACACTAAGATACTTTCATAACTGTCACAATGGTACGTGAAAAAAAATGAATGCACCATTTAAACCTGACTCTCAATAAGGGCAGTGAGAGGGAGATAATCAAAGAGGTCGGTGAAGAACTTCCAGACATTAGCATTTCCATATTTCCTCAAGCATTCATCATAGAAGCCATATCTGTCGCCCAATATTTGAGTAATCAGCTCACAAAAAACTACCAACCCAAAGGCCATGCAGAGCATCAAAAAATCAGAACCGCGACTTGAGCGAAATGATAAAATGAACCCAGTAAGAAGTCAAACACAAGAACAACTACATCCTAATAGCAACCACTGCACTCACATATTGCAAATGATACAAAATAGGAATATTAACCAACAACGAAGTTAAGATGCTGGCTAAGACATCTGAATCATTATTTTCGTAGAGAATTGGTGAACTAGAAAAAATCGACATAAAATATATGGACAGTAGCTTCAAGAGATTCTCAAATATTGCCAGAGATCACACTTAATATACACATGCTGGGTTGAGATTTCTTTCCTCTTACCAAAACTGACCGATAGAGAAGTTCTGGTTCTCAAAGTATCAAAAAAATATAAAAAAATTAAGCCATGAGCACTCTATATTCTAATGTTGGTAAAGGATCAAATTGTCATGCATTGGAAATATGACCCCTCCTTTTACAAACAGAATAGATGGTGTATGCCAAGATAAGCCAAGTAAATGGATTACACTTGAGTTATTTGTCGGCTCTCGTGATTTCCTCTAAGGATTGTGATTCTGTCCCTGTAGCGAACTTTCAGGGCAACCAGCAAGGTGACAGTTTCAACTGAATAGTAACCACGGTCTGCATAAGTAGATAAACAGCATTAAGCAAAACAAGGAGTGAATATTACAAGATGGAACATGCCAACAATGATATCATTGGTTATGTTCATGCACAACATACAACTGAAATTACAACAGCTAATATATTCTACAGGTCAAGAGATATATTCTTCCTTGAAACTGAGAATCTATAATTATATTCTCATACAGTTTGTTCTAGAAGGTAAAGTTAGCAACCAGTGTTCTAAAAGACTCTAGGTGGGGGCTAGGCAGCAACCCCCTGCCTAGCACCTAGGCAGTGCCTACGGAGATTAGAACATTTTTGGTTATTTTCTTGTATTTTAGGCCCTGGTGTTTATTTATAATCCATATACACTGATAATAAATCACAATTTCATGCATAAACAGAAAAATAATAGTTCTTCGATTCAAGAGCAAATAAACTCAAATTCATGCGTCCAACTCAAATTTTGAAAAAAGCCCATATGAAAAAATAATTAAAAATTTGAAGACTTTGATTTGAAAACTGATCTACACAATCAACTCAAACCCAGCCACCTAGCCAGCCTGCCCAAACCCACCCGCCCCAGCCAAAATCGAGGTGGTGACCCCTCGCCTAGCGCCGCCTGGGCTGTGACTTTTAGAACACTGTTAGCGAATATAAAAGACACTTCCTGAATCAAGAAACATAAGCCTCATCACAGTGACAAAAAAAAAACAGCACAAGCATCATATACAGAAAAGCTGTCGGGATTTACAATAGCAGCAAAATAATGATCATTATCCAAAACTAATTGCGGTTTTTCAGCCTCAATATATACACTTACTGTTTTCCCTCCACAATTTACAACAGCATCCAGAAGGTGTTAAGACAGAGCAAATAGCATTCCCTCTACATCTCCTCCCCTATCTAGATTTTCATATAGAATTCATGAATTTCACTAAAGGATTAACTGCTGCGAGAGCCAAGTCAAAAGATAATCCATTCCTCCCTTTGTCATTGTCAAAGGTACAAGTTCAAGATCAAAAAATGTTAATCACTTTACTTTGTATCATCAAAACTACCCAAGTATTTAATTAATTTCAACTTAAGAAACAGATAATAGATGATGGGAAATGAGGGAAAACCTCATAATAAAAATACATTTTCACTTTTCAGTACTATTTGCAGTAAAATCCACTCCAATAGGAAAATGGATAGAAGATCATTCACCAAAATACAGCATTGAGGTACATTTATCACCAAAGGATCAAAATGGATCTGGAAGACAGACAGACACACAAGAAAATGGCATTCAGAATGATAATGAAATATGTTTCTTCATCAGAGTACATTCAGTATTTGTAATTCAACAATGGCACCAGCCAGTATTCATATAGGCTCACCGTTTCTTTTCCACATTCGAGCTATGAAAAAATAAAACAGAAATAGTCCCAAAGTATTGATTGGCAAAGATGTAAAAAAAAATCAAGAAAAGAATGAAGCCAGAACCAGAAGATTACAAACCTACATAATCACCCATGAAAAGATAATTAGTATCAGGAGCATTCCCTCCAATACGAAAAAGCTCAATAAGATCGTAGAACTGTCCGTGAATATCACCGCAAACAGTGACTGGGCACTTCACCGGTTGAACATTCCATTCTTCCACAAGAATCGCCCTCGCCTGTTCACACAGCGTCTTCACCTCCGCCTCCGATAACGGCTTGCAGTCCATCAACTTCGCGATCTGTTGATCCAGATCCGCGTGAGACGGCATGGTTTCACCCGACAAGATCTGTAGCTCCGACCAATCAAGATCCAAACACCGAAAATCCAAGTCTAAGGATACTTCTCACTCTCAACTAATTATAATCAAAATTGGACCGATGGAGAAGCAAAGAGCTGAATATAAGGAATTAAGTCTAGGGTTAGGGTTTTTACGAAGAGGGGAAAAAGTCGGAAGACAAAATCAAAATAATACGTAGATTGATCGATCGGTTACAATCGAATCATTCATCATCGGGAAAACAGGGAGAGATCCGTCATGGATCCGGCTCTATTGAAGAGGAAGAAGCTCTCTTTCTTATCCGTATCTCTGCTGTCCCTCTCTTCTCCTTTCTTTCTGAATGTCAGAAATTGTTACAAATCAAAATGGAAATTTCTTTTTAGGAAAGAATTTGGATAGAATTTTTTTTTTATTAGGAAAAAATTCGAGGTGAGACATATATGAACCTCGATGACTGACAAGTCGACAGACGGTAATCGTCTAAACAAACATAAAAACTACATAGTTGTGCAAAATACAGGCCAGAACTCTACAAAGGCGAAACAAAACAGAACTAAACCGAAACAAGACGAGGACATAGATGAAAGACGAAGTCAAGCACAACCCTGAAGCAACACCATAGGCCAGCGGCACATCAGGAGTCACCTGTGGCCCTGTGGACAGTGAAGACGAACCTTCAAGGAACCATATTCTTCCGGAGAAAGGAGACGCCTCGATACACACTACTACGACCCCAGCCTATCCCGACTCCGACCGCTAGAACCCCATCAAACGGAGAAGAAAGTCCCGTAACGCCAAACGTAGAGCCACAAAATGCCCGAACCGAACGCACCAGGAACCCCCAAGCGGGAAAAACGTAAACCCCGCTGGGATTTACTTATTTTACTTATTTATTATATTTTACTACTTTCAAATATATTTAATTTTTTTCAAATTTTCTATGGGAACATTTCACAAGCCCATCACCCAGGCAAGAAGCAACCTAGCAAACGACGGGTAGATGAAGAGGCGGTGAATAGTCGACCGGCGCCGAGTGCAGGGATGAAGAAGACTTGACCAGACACCACTGAACCCAAGCGAGAAGTGGCAGAGCGCCAGCAACAAGACGCGCAACAGTTCGACGAAGCCAGTACGCAGCTTCAAATTTGTGGGGATGATGTGCTAATCGAGCTCGAGAAGAGCCGAAAGCTAGGTCGACGGTGAAGCACCGGATTCACCGGAGATGGAAATGAGGTGATAAAACCATTGGAGGCAAAAGCCCCAATACAATTTCACAAATTGAAAGACACTCGGAACACCCACCCGGATCGACGGGAAACCAGGAGGGAGAAGTCTGAGGAGCCCAACAGGAGAGGTGAGACTCCCGAAGGAGAGTTAGGCTCCCGGAGGAGATATAGGGCTTCCGAAGGAGGGTTGAAACGCTCCCGGAGAAGCAGTGTTGCGGTGGTCGGTAAGGCCCGTGGAGGAAACCTCGGACGGCAGGAGTCTCTTCTCTCTCAAAAGAGAGAGTTTTTTCCTGAGCATCCCTTCAATGTTATATTTGGATAGAATTAGTCATTACTCATTAGGCTATTCGTTTACATAATTTTTTTTTCATTAGTTTTTCTCCATTACGGGTAAGTTGTTTTCAATGTCATTCTTATTCTTATTCTTATATTTTTTTTAAAAATCAGATTTACTAAGCGCAAGATGAAAATCTCTTCATTTATACGGTTAGTTTTCGCAATCGCGTAGTATAAATACACGTTCAAAAAAACAACTATGGTGTTTGTGAACTACGGGCGCTATTTGGGTGTAAAATTTCGTTATTTATCAAAAAGACGCTTTATGCGCTCATGAAATTATGTATGAAATTATGTGAAAACAGTCATTTGATAGTTCGCATATCAAATACAAGTTCAAGTTGGGTGACAATAGTTACAAAAAACGTAAAGTGTATGCGGGGTGCGATACATATCAAGTACACCATTCTAGCATATTACAAGTTCACAAACTGGAGTATACAAGTTCAATACAAAGGTTGAGCTTGTGAGGTGCAATGATAGCTCGCCGGTTTCCGCTAACACCACCCAACGAGATCGTAGAACCAATGGCTTGATCACTTTGCTCGGAGTCCGATGGACAGCTCGATCTTCCTCATTTAAGCTCTCATAAGTGAATTGTTTAACCTGCAAAATTGATCAATTCCGAATTACGTGAGAAATCAAATACGAGCAAGGAAAAAATAGAAAATGAGGAAGCAAGTATATATCTAAGCTAATTTGGCTTAAGGGGCAATTAAACGAATGCTCATAATTCACACAAAACAAATATGGGCCTAACTCCATATTTTATGGGTTAGAAAGGAGGTTAAAATAGCCCAACCCATTGCTGAAAATAGATAAATAAATTAATAAAATCAACAATCAAAGAAGGTCTGATATTCGAGCAAAAAGGCAAGGGATCAGCTAAACTAAGCATTAATTGACTAGCACTTACGTGTGCTCTAAAAGCAAAGGAAGGAAATCATAAATTCAAAGCCAAAAAGGCAGTTGTATACTCTTTGAAAAGAAAAGAGGAAAGCTGATTATTACTGCACAAAAAAAATAAAAGGAAAGTAGGGATCAACAGCTACCTATGATTTCTCCCTATAAAAAGAGGTCTTATTGTTAGGCTAGGGGGAGAAGGGACGGCGGCATGACAAAAAAGGCAGAGGGAAGCAAAAGAGCCACCCTCAAAAGCCGTCCAGACTCCAAACACACCAGCAGAAGACACAGCAAGCACACAAATAAATCAGCAAGAAGGAAAGAAAGAGGAGGCAAACAAGGCGGCCTTCTCTCTGCGTGGGGTTCCTATTGACTCCCGAGACCCCGCCCTTGCAAAGCACTCTTGTTTTCGCTTGTGGCCTGGGTTTCGGAGTCATCAAATCGCTCTAAATGAAGCCAAAATGCCGCTGAAATTTACTCTCGAAACCCCGCCCTTGCAAAGCACCCTTGTTTTCGCTTGTGGCCTGGGTCTCGGAGTCGTCAAACCGCCATAAAAGGAGTCGGAATGCTGTCAAAATTCACTCTCGAAACCCCGCCCTTGCAAAGCACTCTTGTTTTCGCTTGCGGCCTGGGTTTTGGAGTCGTTAAAATACCCTAAAATGGGTCGAAGTGCTGCTGAAATGGATTCCCGAAACCCCGCCCTTGCAAAGCACTCTTGTTTTCGCTTGTGGCTTGGGTTTCGGAATCAGTTAAACGCCCTAAAAGAGGGCGAAACTCTGCCTAAATTCACTCAGTAACTTTGCTAATCAAACCATGGCAATGCAAGAGAATGAAAGGCACCAACTTCTGCCTAAAGCCTATTCCAAACGCTGCTAAATTTTACTAAAACTAGCAGTTTCAAACAATGCAAAAGAAAGCAAACAAATTCATGGCAGCCAGACAGGAAGTGTAATGAACTTGAAAGCAAAGAAAGGGAACAAATTTTCTGAAAAAAAATAAATAAATCAGTTCAGAAAATCTAAGTTTTATTGATACAAAAAAAAAGAATCTCTTTTCCTGTAAAAAGAAAAGCAAATCAGGCGGGGAATTCTTTGAAGGAAAGCACATCATGTCTTAAGCAGTCCATATCAAAACAAATCCTCAAGTCATTCAGAAAACAAGCAGCAGATTGTCTGCACTCTGCAATGTTAAATCGGTTCAAACAATTCAGTTTCCTCTCTTTTGAGCATCCTCTAAGGAAAAAGATAAGTAGGGAGCAAATTAACTTACCCGTGAAACTATCACACCATGGCTGATGCGTTGCCCTTCACCGCCTCAAAAGGCGAAACCCTTGTCGAAGTTTCAGAATTCCCAAGCTCGGGGTCTCATTTGACTCCTCTTGTCGATTACCTTAATTCAAAAGCACCCCAAAAAAAAATCAGATTTTGCTTGAATTGGTCAATTAATTCACACATACAAATTGTAACATGTCTCAAACAAACAAAGGAGACGAGCTCATTGCAGTCAGGCGTGGGAATAATGGAATTGAAATCGAAAGAGGGATAGCAGATTTTATGCCAATAAAAAGCAGTTCAATCATGTTGAGAAACTGAGTTCAGTCCTGTCAAAAAGAAGATAAAAATCAAGCAGGACATGTTCTTTCTCAAGCTATCTCAAACAAAAACCTCAAAAATTTACGAGTTGCAGAAAATTGCAGAAATCAGACCTAAACAAATGATTCCACCCAATCCGATCAATGCTGAATTGGGCACCAGAAGAAGCGGAAAAAAAATAGAAGTTCTAATAAATTCGATTTAGAACTCGTTAAAACGCTCGTACCCAAACCAACGGCCTAACTCATCTCTAATTTCTCAGATTCCTCTTGGTTTCTTGAACTCACTCAAATTGGGTTAAGAGAAGGGAGAAAACAACTTGAAGTATGGGCAAATTTCTATATATATAAAAAAAAATATTCGAGCCTGCAGAAACTCGAGCTTCGTTCGACTCTCCATTCTTCTTGAAATCGTTCCAAGGATCGCTCCCCTCCCTGTCAACTGCTCAAAGACGGAACTCCTCCACCTTCTCTAGCCCTAGCCCCCTTATTCCCCTTGTCAATCGATCCTACTTCAAAAAGCCCCTCCAAATAGCACAAATTAAAACCCTAAAATCACAAATAGGGGAAAATCAATCGAGCATTAAATTTGAACACTCAATTGAAAGGGAATTTGTGTAGGAGACCGAAATCCAGACCAAGAGTAGCCCCTAAGATCGGATTAAGCATGAAATTTGGGGAGAAATTCACAAAGAAGGCCCTAGAGCATACCTGAGTAAGGGTCTCTTCGGTTCTTGGCCACCCTCGCTCAGTCTTTGTTCCGGCTTCCTCGTTTTCGAATGCCCAAAGCCGGAGATCCAAGTGGGGCGTCGAAGCAGCGTCGCAGGTGAAGGAGGCAAGCTGGTGTGGGTTTTCTTTTCTGTCGATCGATAGAGAGAGAGAGAGAAAGCCTGAAAGGCTCGTTTGAAGAAAGAAAGAAAAAAATGAAAAGCAAGCAAAATAAAATCAAGCCAAATACAGCTTGTAGAAAATGGATTGTATTAAGTTGATAGTGGGCTCTCAAGCTCGTTTCTTTTAAAACAAAACTGATTTTGTCGAAATGGAAGGGCAATTCTATTCGTTTGAAATTTTTTAAATACAAAATTAACCCACAAAAATATAAAAATTATAATCGGCACAAATTAGAAATTGAGTTTGACAACATTACAGAGTTAAACTCGTAAAATTTCATCGCCGGTTTATTCTAGTGGGTCAATATCAAGATTGACTTCTAAACGAGGAAAAAGAAAACGGAGTCAAAACCTTAAATCAAATTTCGTCAAATTCAAACGGTTCTTAAGAGAACTACGTAAAGACTTGACGCCTCTTATCGGCTACGTAGGTAACCCGATATTAAATCCTAAATATATATCGGGTACAATCGTCAACCTCTAAATTCTCTTTGAAATGAATACGAGGTCAAAGCCCAGCCAAATTAAATCATTTGTTCTCAAAAGAACTACGCCTGATTTGATTCCGAGTTGTCGGATACGTAGGCCACCGGACATAAAGCTAAAGCTCGTCTGGTTCAATCGTCAAATCAAAAAAACAAATTAGTTCTAAAAAGAACTACGTGAAGACTTGATACTCTTTCATGAGTTACGTAGGAAATCCAATGTCAAAATTCAAATATACATTGGATCCAGTCGCCTATCCCCTCTCAAATTAAATTTGTTCTCAAAAGAACTATATAAGATTTGATTCCTGACACAAGGCTAAATCTTGTTAGGTTCAATCGTCAAATTCAAAATAAATTGGTTCGTTTAGAACTATGAATGATTTGATTCTCTTTTAAGAGATAAGCAGGACATTCGGTGCCAAGCCAGAACCCACCGAGTTCAATCACCACCCTCAAACGGTCTCACGATCAAACCCAAATACAAAAACCCATTTTTGTTCCGAACTACGATGACTTGATTCCACCAGACAAGTGGATACGTAGGAAACTCAGTGTAAATCAAATTCTCACCGAGTCCAGTCACAGCCAAACATTTCATCAAATCTCCTCAAATTCATTTGTCGACTTTAGTCGTTCCAAATACCAAATTTTCATCAAAGCCCAAAGCATCTACTCTAACTCGATACAAAGCTTTCGCTCATCGAGTTTAGCCACATCCAAAAAATCAAATATCAAATTCCATAATCCTCAAATTGACTTCTAAGTCAAAGAACAAGTCAAAACAAGTCAAATCTCAAATTCAACTCCACCTCAAAGTCAAATTGTTTTCTATGCAAATGATAGGCGGGTTACTTGAGTTACCCTTCCGAGAAGGTGGGCTCAGGTTACTCGGGTGGAGTGTTGTTCGAGCTACCCTTCCTAGAAGGTGGGTTTGAACTTCATCCTCTGATGCATACAGGAAAACGAAAACCAAATCCAAACTTATCCAAACAAAACCAAATCCAAACCAAACCAAACACAAGTTTCAAAACTCCAAATACTCTGAACTACGTAAGGCTTGATTCTCTTCCAAGAGATACGTAGGCAACCCGTTAAAATTCGGGTGCAGCCCAAATCACCAAAACCACTTAAGTCTTGGTGTCGATACGACTTTGAATCAAGAGGATAACCAAAAGGGGTCGAACTCAATTTTTTTTTTAAAAAAAAAAAATTAAATAAAATATGTTTTACAATTATTCACGCATTTTTGTTCAACATGCGCGCGAATGGAAAATCTGAGTCACACGATTCTCACGCATGTAGAGTCTGGATGCTCAGATTGGACATCTAAACCACGCACGTATCTCCCCTGCTAGTGTTGTCATGAATATTCACATGCGGGAATCTCGGGCACACCGATCGTGAATCACGTGAGCGCGTGTTAGGCTATATAAACCCCTTTAGCTTGTCCACACTTCGTTGCTCTTTGCCTTTTGATATAGTAATCGGTTCAACAGATACGAGTTCGACAATCAAGCAACGAAAGCGTAAAATAAACACATGAACAAGACACAGCGATTTTATGAGGTTCGGTCAAATGACCAACGTCCTCGGAGCCTCCAGATCGGACCCTAAATCCGATCCACTAACTCAAAAATTCAAGGGCTTACAAGAGTAACACAAACACAGAAAACAAGAATAACATGCAACAATAAGAAAACATATAACACTGAAGAAGAAACGAGAGTAAGACGAATAAGATCTTCGTCAAAGGAAGATCTGTAGAAGACCAGCAGATCAGGCCACCAAGGAAGCACCGGAGAAGACCACCGGAGCCAGGAAGAAGCAACGCTCCCGGAAAGGGATATGGCGGAAACCCTAGAGCTCGCTTCTCTCTCTCTCTCTCTCTCTCTCTCTCTCTCTCTCTCTCTCTCTCTCTCTCTCTCTCTCTCTCTCTCTCTCATGGACTTACCAGATGGAGAGTTTCAACAATAACAAGCAGGCAAGTGATGGGATGCTTATATAGGCAAGCACGGAGAGGGAACCCTGGCTCAGAACGTAGTGTTCCACATAGTGATAATCGAGGTCGTCTTCCACAAGTGTAGAGGTGGGCTATTGGGCTCAAGGGGTTTGGGGGCCCAATATCCGGTTTGGCGGCTCAATGAGCTAATTAACACCCAAAACCAGACTTTAGCCAAACTCAATTCCACCCTTCAATCATAGCCCATATAATATACACATGTTACACATTACATAAAATGTACAACACATTAGTGCTTAATGAAATAAACTCTACAATATGCCCATGTATTTCTTTAAGCCGCATATACTGGATCTGCAGCGAGTTAGAGCTTCACAACCAACTGAATTTAGGGTTTACCGATCCTTATCGGGCCCAATCTACCTTGTGACACCAAGCTAAGTGGGATCCTCCACATGGAGGAGTTTCCCGCAGAAGACAAACTTGTCAGATGTAACAATCTTAGTCCCAAAATCTGCAGGATTCTTATCACCACTTATTTTAACAACTTTAATAATATTCTTATCAACCTTTTCTCTTATGAAATGATATCTCACATCTATATGCTTTGCTCTTTCATGATACATAGGGTCACGACAAAGATATAAAGCAGATTGAGAATCAATATTAATAGTTGAAGTCCAAGGTTTTCTAGAAATCTCCCTGTAAAGGCCCTGTAGCCATATTGCTTCCTTTGCATCTTCAATAGCTGCTATATATTCTGCCTCAGTTGATGAGAGAGCAACTATAGGTTGCAACTATGACTTCCAAGAGACACAGTTTCCTACTCATGTAAACATGTAAGAAGTAGTAGACTTCCTATTGTCTTTGTTGCTCGTATAATCTGCATCCACATAGGCTTGAATGCATATTGCTGATTGTCTGCCATAGACTAAACCAACATTTTTTTGTGCCACACAAATATCTCAACAAGAATTTCACGACAACCCAATGCTTCTCACGGGGGTTAGACATAAACCTACTTAATAAACTTATTGAAAAAGCTAAATCATGCTTAGAGCAGATCATAGCATACATAACTGAACCCACAACAGCATCATAAGGAACCTTTTTCATATAAGCAACTTCATTCTTAGAAAGAGGATCAATGGTTTTAGTCAAATCAAGATGAGCACCAAGAGGCATAGAAGATGTCTTAGCACATATCACATTAACCTTTCTAAAACTTTAGGAATATAATCGGACTGAGAAAGCATGATCTGATTTTTCTTCCTGTTTCTAACAATGTCAATTCCATGAATTCTTTTAGTTGCACCAAGGTCCTTCGTATCAAAGTTGGATTTAAGACCCTTCTTAAGTTCTTTAATCTTGGCCATAGTTTTACACAACAACAGCAAATCATCAACATCTAACAGAATATAGATAGGCTCAGCAGTTATCACACCTTTCATATACAAGCAAGTGTCAAACTTAGATCTATAATAACCTAACTTAAGCATGCAAGTGTGAAACTTAATATTCCACTGTCTAGGAGATTGCTTCAAGCCATATATAGATTTCCTAAGCAAAGACACATAATCAGGATTTTTATCATCCACAAAGCCCTTTGGTTGTTTCATATAAATTGTTTCATATAGATCACCATGCAAGAAAGTTGTCTTAACATCTATTCGCTCAATTTCAAAATCATAAACAACAGCAATGGCAAGCATGAAACGCAGAGTTTTGTACTTAACAACATGGGCAAATATCTCATTATAATCTTCACCCTTCTTCTGGGTAAATCCTTTAGCCACAAGTCTGGCCTTGTACCTAAGATGATCATCAGAAGTAGAGCCAGATTTAATCTTATAAACCTATCTATAATCAATTATCATCTTGTTTTTAGGTCTTTTAACCAAGGTCCAAGTTTTATTAGCATGCATAGACTCAATTTCATCTTTCATAGCACCAAGCCAAAGATCAGAATGAGAACATTTAACAGCTTGTTCATACAGATCAGGAGTGTAAGAATTTATAGCTTCAGAAACCATAAGAGCAAATTCAACCACATTAGATTTTGTATATTAGAATTTGGTTTCTTGGTCTTGGGCTCCTTATCTCTAGTCAACTGGTAATCAGCCAAAAACTGACCATCCAGATTGATTGAGATAGTATCCTTAATGTCATCAGGAACCAAATCTATAGCATCAGAATCAGAGTCGGGAGAGAATCTAGAAGAAGAGGAGGAAGAAGAAGATACAGCTTCAGTCTCACCACCATCATTAGCTCCGTCATATACCTGACCCCTGTGGGGTTGAACTTGATCATTATCAGAACCATCCTCTAAGGGGGGAGTCTCAGCTACAGGCACATAGAAACAGGTGCCATTTGTAGTCTTGGGAGCCTTCACACCTTCATCAGGCTGAGTTACAAGGTTAGTTTAGACTTGAAACAAAATTCAGTCTCTTTGAACACAACATTTCTGCTTACAATGACTTTATATGCACCAGGTTGAATCAATAAGATTTTATACCTCTTAACTCCCTCAGGATACCCCAAGAAAAAACCCTTTTCAGATCTAGCATTTAGTTTTCCATCAGATTTATGAGAAAACACAATGCACCTAAAACGTCTCAAGTAACTCAAGTTAGGTTTTCTTTTATACAGCAATTCATAGGGGGTTTTATAGTTAACAGTAGAAGAGGGAGATCTATTAGTCAAATATGCAACATACATGATAGCATCACCCCAAACAGAATGTTTAATGCCAGAAGAAATAAGCATGCATCTAGTTTTTTCCAATAGAGTTCTATTCATCCTCTCAGCAATGCCATTTTGCTGGGGAGTTCTAGGAACAGTCAAGTGTCTTTTATCTATGTTTTTGCCTTCTGAGTCAAAGTACCTAACTTACATTATATCTAAATTGGAATTTTTCAAAAAAGCTCCCGAGTGGAATAGGCGAGTTCTAGGGCGATTTCTTAGGGCGGGGTTCGCTCCTATTGGGGACGGCGGTACCGGCCCTCTGGTGGCTTGGTCCATCTTTGGGGATGGGTAAGGGGAAGGGTAAGAAGAAGGGGTTAGCGCCAGGGTTCGTTTTTGACAAAAAGAAATCAATTGAGAGGGATCTTCATGAGTCTTTGTTCCGTTCGGGGGAGAGTAGCGACGTTGGATCTGAGCCGGCGGATGGCGTTGGATCTGTGCCGGTGGGTGGCGCTGGATCTAAGCCGACAGGTGGGGCTCCTCCTCCGGTTTCAAGCTTCCCGGATCTGGTCTTTGTTGCCACTGGTATCCCGGATCTGGTGGGTAACCCATCTTCGATCCCGGGTTCCTCTTCAGGCGGGGGTCCGTCGCCGTCTTCTGGTGCTCCCCCGTTCCGGGTTTCTTGTGGTTTTGGGACAGCTGGTTCCGTTAGGGGTGATGCTCGCGCCTCGTCTTTCAGATGGACTGGTTAGTCTCGTTCCTTCGCTCAGGTCACATGGGGTAATCGCAGGGCTGCTATAGCTGAGCGGCTCCACCACATCCCGGATGTTAATGGGGATTGTATTGTGTACTCAAAGAACGATATTACAGAAGCGGAAAAGAACTGGGCAGTGACACTGGTGGGTGCTCTCATGGGGCCTCAACTTCCATCGGGAGCGCTAAGCAACTTCATTCGAACCCAATGGCAGGTAAAACCTCCTAAGTTGTTTATCAAGCGTTCTGGGATATGATCTTTCGGTTTGACTGTGATGCGGATTTGAGATGGGTCCTCGAGCATGGTCCATGGACCATCGACTCCTCCCCACTGTTGTTGAAACCATGGGTTGTGGGTGCGGCTATGAATTGGGACTTCTTTTAAACGGTTCCGGTATGGGCTCGGGTGATTGATATTCCTCCGATTTTCTGCTCCAATGATATGCTTAGTCTGATTGGTAGTGGAATTGGTCGGCGCATTGACGAGTTTACTTCTAATCAAGAGATGTTGTCTTTCGCTCGTATGCTAGTTGAATTTAATGTATAACAGACTCAAAGAAAACAGATTGTGCTTCGAGATGAGCAGGGCGTCGAGTGCAAACTGAAAATCATCTTTGAATGGTTGCCCACAATTGATGCCGGTGTAAGCTGTGGTAACGATGGCAAGAAGGAAAGGACAAACGAAGTGTCCTTTGCTACTGGTGATGGCAGAATTTCGGATAGAAGTGATACAACTGGGGGTGCTGTATCTGTTGCTACTGGTGATGCGAGTGGGCAGCTAGCGGATGATGGAGCTTTGGGAGGCTCGAGGACGTCGACTTGTGCTTGCTCCGATTCCCTTCCTGCTGCTGTTGCTACTACCTGCTCCATCGGTGTTCAGGCTGAGATGGAGAAGGTTTCTAAGGGTGATGATCATGAGGTGGGGAGTAGGGATGCAGAGGCTCCGGGCGGGAGTACACCACCAGCGAGTAATGCTCCATCCTTGACAATTGGCCAAAGTCCCGAGACGAGTGAGAATCTGGCGGCTGATAACAAGCTTAACCATGGTAAATCTCTTGACTGTGCCCGGTTGGTCGCATCTTCTTGGGCAGCAAAGGCGGGGATTTACGTTAATGGGGATGGTGAGTTAGAGATCAATGAATGTAAGACCTCGGACGACCTCTTACGGTGGAAGGTCAGAAATGGTGTAACGAGGGGCGCGTATTGTCTTCATGGCACAAAGGCTCGCATCTTGGGGAATCAAAAGCTCTCCCTTACGACGGATGAATTATTCATTGCTATGTCGGGGATCAAGGATCCTAGGAGCGGTGAAAGCGATAATGGCCAATTCAATGATGAATCCGACTTTAATGTGAGCGGAGATTCGTCCGAGGATGATGAAACCTATCATCCTGGTTGATGGATCCTCGTTCATGTATTTCTGGAGCTGTGGTTTTTTGCTGTATGCTGAGGGATATGGGCGACCTGGATGTTGTTTTGTAATTAGGAGGAGCTTATTCAGTTTGTTAGGTCCGTTTCTGTAACGGCCCAGAATTATGATTTCCGGGTTACGTTTCAAGGGATGAAACCCCTTGTTCGGATCTTGCAATCCAAGTACGGGTTGAGGTTTCAAACTCATTTTAAGATTAGTGGAAAGAGAGATTTCAAACCCTAAAAACCTCGAAGGGCCGTTGGGTACCCTTAACCTCTCCTAAGACTATGTTGCCTAATCTATTTCAAACGGAAGTAAAGCGGAAGCAAAGTAAAGATACAAGTGCCACGACAGAGCCGGGTCAAAACCAAATCATGAGTGGGTAATTACCATTTTACTAAGTTAGGATATTAGCCAGATTCTTCGATTCGCAAAAAGGGAACCCCGTCATATAGACATCGAACACTCATGCGGGACCGACAGTCCTCGCTGAGGCCACATAGTATGTACTATACCTAATAAAGATGCTCTAATGCAGTACGAAAGTTAAACACACTAGCATGCTCCTAGATACAATAATGTGCAGAAATACTGTAAAGGGCCCAAGACAATGCCAAATGGCATATCCCTCTCCTACCTCTGCACCCCTTCCCGTTAGTGCAGAGCTTGGCCAGCCGGTGCTACAACATAGCAATTCATCGTGGTGGTGCACAGACCACGGAATAAACATAATCATAAAGTAATCAATCTTGCCCGATGGTGCTGGGCTATAGTAACAATGACTCGATTAATTCAGGGCACCCGATGAGGCTGGGCTACCCTATGACCCTAGGAAAGACTCTAGGACTATCACAGATAACGGCTGTTCTGTTTCAAACGCATAAAATAAGCAGATGCGCATTCAATTAGTGCAACCTAAACAGGATACTACATGTCATTCTTTTATGCATATGCAACACCTAACATAAAATGCAACAACAGGCATGAATGTCCAACCTGAGTAAGCCCCCTAGGGAACTTACCTGAAGATACAGAACAACAGGATAATACAAGCAAGGGCCCAAATGCAAGTCCAAGGCAATCCAAAAGTAGTACACACCTATCATCAAACCATTTCCATAAGCTACAGATCCATCATTCATACACACGAACTCCAAGTTCTGAACATACTCAAATAAAACCATTTTCCAAAAATCTTTCCAATACGATCAACATCAACCAAAATCATTTATTTCCAAAACTTTCCAACTCTTAAATCTCAAGTTAAATCACTCAGAAAATCAACAATTCCTTTAAAGTAATACTTAACCAAATCCTGACATTAAACATTTAAACCTTAAAACTAATCTCCCAAAATCATATTATAGAAAGAATTCCAACATTTTATTTCAAAACCTTTATATAAATAAATTCTGATATTATATCACCAAAACAATTCGATTTTAATAACCTACATTTATAAAACAAGTAAACAACCAAATAGACCTTTGAACCTTTAAACCAATTTTTTCCAATTATAGTGTTAGATTGATCCTAGCATGTTTATTTCAAAAATCATCATCTTAATAAATTCCGACACTTTAGAATTAATTCAAAATAACACATTTTACTTTTCTAACCATTTAAATACCATTAAAATAATTAACCAAGTAATCAATTAAGTCAATTTAACAATTGAAATCCACTCGATCCATTCATACGGTATAAATTATATGATTCAATCTTAAGTCCAACCGAAATCCATAGCCATTAATATACTGTATAAAATCAACCGATTAGAATTTAACAATAGGGTACAATATTTCCATGGAAAATCAAATTCAGCAACCACTAAAGTCAATTGAGATCACCAAGGATAGATGAGATCATACCCAATTTCTGGACTTAGGTAAACAGGTAATTTGAGGAGTTGAAGGACCGATAAGTGGACTTGAAGGAAGGTAAAGGCGCTCGACCTATGCAGCCACACGGTCCGCTCAGCTGTTGGGGTCAGGTCGGAGCTCGTCGATAGAGAGGGTAGATGGAAAGGATGGCACGACTTCGGGTGACCTCGAGGCGATAGAGAGGGAGAGGAGCGTGAGATTCACCGATGGCGATGGAGGTAACAGGATTGGCCGGCCCCGACGGCGGGCGTAGGTGCGAAGGGGATGAATGGGCGGCCATGGTCGGCGTTGTCACTCCTCCATGGCGGTTGTTGCATTCGATGGAAGGAGGGAAGGAGGTTGACGAAGTGGTGACGGCGTGGGTTGAACAGGGGCGGTGTTGGCTACGAGCGAGGAAGGCGGAGGCGGGGGGGGGGGGCAGCCATGGAAGATCGATCTGCGAACGGGAGGGAAGCGAGAGAGCGAGAGAGCAAGAGAGAGAGTGTGCAAGAGGGAGAGAGAGCGAGAGAGCGGCTCCGGGAGAGGAGGAGATGGAGCCATGGGTGAGGCTTGAAGCTTGGAAGAGGAAGAAAGGTGCGGCTGCTCTCCACGTTTGAGAATGAAGGCTGAGAAATGAAGGTAAAGGAGTTTTATACCCGGCCAATTAGGGTTAGATGTGGTCATATGTTACTTCTCAAAATTAACCCACTCTTTTTAGTTTGTAAAAGTTCTACCCCATTGAATCAATATTCTAATAATAATTGAAATTACGAAAACATTCTCTAGTTACGAGATGAGAAGGCGGGAATAAGTCAATTCTTAATCAAATTCAAAATCATGCCAGGATCTGCTTAAAAGATTTGAATAAAATAATCGCTCAAGGACAGATATTTCCAAAAGTTCGGAATCGAATTAAATACAATTAATAATAATAATAATATAATAATGATTTAAATTTTCGGTCATTACAGTTTCTTAGCATAGAGAGTTAATAAGTGGGCTGGGCTTAAATTTGGGCTAGTAGCATCGGAGTGGGCCTCTTTTTTGTTAGGTCTCTTTTCCCATCCCATTAGTTCGTTACCGAGTGGAGAGGGCCATTTTCTTAAGTGTATAAAATCATTGGTATGTTGATTTTATACACTTAATTCTTGGCTTTCTCTCTATCATTTCGTGGGTTTCTAATGGAGTGGTTTAGGATTGTGCGATCAAAATAGGGGATAGATGTATGAGCGAAAAGTCTTATTTTATTTTATGGAAGGACCTCTTGTTTGGTTCTTTCCACTTTTGTTACCTCGGGGTTACCCCACATTTATATATTTACCAGTTCATACCATGTTCTTTACAATATGCATCAAAGTATGAGTTCCAAAATTCAAGGCCATTGTCAGTTCTTAAGCACTTAACTTCGTAGCCAAATTATTTTTCAACACTGGTTTTCCAGTTTTTAAAGGTAATGAAAGCATCACTTTTAACTTCTAACAGATAAATCCACACATATCTACTAAAGTAATCAATGAGAGACATAAAGTACTTCATGCCAGAAAAAAGAATCAACTTGGGCATGGCCCCGTAGATCGGAGTGAATATACTGTAAAGGATGCTCAGCAGTGAAACTAGATTTTTCAAACTTAGACCTAGTATGCTTACCAAGTAGACAATCATCACACATATCCAATTCAGTAGGTTTAAGCTTGAGAACATCAGCTTTATAAAGCTGTAACAGGCCATTGTTTCCAATATGTCCTAATCTCTTATGCCACAAAGCAGTTTCAACATTAGACATAGAAACACAAGCAACATAAGCGTGATGTTTCAATGCAGACTTAGCAATAACATGGTAAAGACCTTTCTTTTTCACTGTTTGAATCATAACTTTCCTATCTTTAGAAACTCTTTTATTTCCCAAATAAGTGTTAATATGACATCTCATATCATCAAACACACTTT
Organism: Persicaria tinctoria; assembly: GCA_037127255.1. Lineage (NCBI taxonomy): Eukaryota > Viridiplantae > Streptophyta > Magnoliopsida > Caryophyllales > Polygonaceae > Persicaria > Persicaria tinctoria. Next base: position 19,035,098 of record JBANSL010000004.1, on the reverse strand, counting down.
TAGATAGCGAATTTCTTCTCAAATCAAGCACATATCTAACATTCTGAATGACTCTAATTTGGTATCAAACATGAGCAGAGGCACATTACCCACCCCTTTAATAGAAATAGCATGATGATCACCCAACAACACATCCCCTTCATCAATCAAGGTAAGATGATCAAACCATTTCTTATCATGTGTAGCATGCATAGTGCAACCAAAATCAAGGATTCATACATCATCACAAGCAGAATCATCATAGATAGGCAATAATTCATGCTTAGAACAATCTTTCTGATAATGTAGAGACACCATATTCCTCTTTTCTAGCCTCATTATTCTTTTTCTTATAACAATCTTTCTCATAATGCTCAGTTTTATCACTGTAATAACACTTCACATTTTTCTTAGGATTGTTATCCTACACATCAGGCACCTTTTCTTTACCTTTGTTGCTATTAGAAGAAGGCTTATCAGATTTCACATTGTCATCTTTCTTCTTAAAGTTCTTGTTTCTCTCCTTTCTAAACATAGGCCTATCCATTAAAGCCTCATACTTAGCTTTCTGTTTAGACTTAAAAACCTTCATGACATCATTTTTCTGAATAATAGACTCTATAATCTCCTTCTTATTTAAATCCTTACGACTGAATTGAATGACATCTTTAAAAGTATCAAACTGAGAAGGCGGAGCATTTAACAACAACACATATTGATGCAAATCAGAAATATCATCACCACATCTAGTTAAATCCTGAGTCATATACAAGAACTTGTCAAGGTTATCATTTAGGGAAGCAGAAACATCCATTTTAAAATTGAACATACGACACAGAAGATTAATACAACTAGGAAGATATTTAACCAAGTATAATCCCTCAAGGGTCTCCCACAACTCTTTGGTTGGCTTCTTACCCATAACCTGCCGTGCAAACTCATCAGAAAGGCGAATCATAATCTCACTGTGTGCCATCGGGTCCATCTCCATTTTCTTTTCCTCATCTACAGTATTTGGATATACTGCATTAATGGCCAACCAGCACTTTTCCTTTATAAGGATTGCTTTCATCTTTATTTGCCACATTGTAAAGTCAGAAATCCCATCATAGGGCTTGATACGGGAAGAATATTCAGCCATGGCAATCAACTGATAGCAAGTGCAAGAAAACAAGTGAGCTTTAGAATAACCAAGAATACCATAGCTAAAAATAAGCACAAAAGATCCGCAGAGAGTAACTCAGCAAAATCAAGAATCCAAAAGTTATTAAAGAGTTTATAGTTCTTCAAGAAACCATAGATCCAAACAGCTAAGTCCAGATCTGAGAATTTCGAGAACAGAAAACTCGAAAATAACTAAGATCCAAGGATTTCAAACTCAAAAGAACACAAAGCAATAAAAGATCTACAAAAACCCTAAAGCATGCAAGAGGCACAAGGTTTCAAAAAAACTCAAAGCAGGACTTGATACATCAAGTAAGGGGGAATGGCACCAGGCGATACACCTTATCTAGGCCAACCCGCTTCCTACTTCAATTTCCACTTCCTGAGATCTACAAAGATTCAAAAAGGAAGGAAAGAGGACACTCAAGCTCTGGTACCAACCTCGCTCTGATACCAATTTGATATAGCAATCGGTTCAATAGATACGAGTTCGACAATCAAGCAATGGAAGCGTAAAGTAAACACAAGAACAAGACATAGTGATTTTACGAGGTTCGATCAAATGACCTACGTCCTCGGGGCGTCCAGATCGGACCCTAAATCCACTAACTCAAAAGTTCAAGGGCTTACAAGAGTAACACAAACACAGAAAGCAAGAATAACATGCAACAACAAGAAAACATATAACACTGAAGAAGAAACGAGAGTAAGACGAAGAAGATCTTCGTCGAAGGAAGATCTGCAGAAGACCAGCAGATCAGGCCACCAAGGAAGCACCGGAGAAAACCACCGGAGCCGGGAAGAAGCGACGCTCCCGGAAAGGGATACGGCGGAGCTAGGGTTTCCTGGAGTTCGCTTCTCTTTCTCTCTCTCTCTCTCTCTCTCTCTCATGGACTTTCTAGACGGAGAGTTTCAACAGCAACAAGCAAACAAGTGATGGGCTGGTTATATAGGCAAGCTTGGAGAGAGAACCCTAACTTAGAATGCAGCGTTCCACATAGTGAGAACCGAGCTCATCTTCCACAAGTGGAGATGTGGGCTATTGGGCTCAACGGGTTATGGGGCCTAATATCTGGTTTGGCGGCTCAATGAGCTAAGACCCAAAACCAGACTTTAGCCAAACCCAATTCCACCCTTCAATCATAGCCTATATAATATACATCTGTTACACATTACATAAAATGTACAAAACATAAGTACTTAATGAAATAAACTCTACAATATGCCCATGTATTTCTTTAAGTCGCATATACTGGATCTGCAGCGAGTTAGAGCTTCATAGCCAACTGGATTTAGGGTTTACCGATCCTTCTCGGGCCCAATCTACCTTGTGACACCAAGCTAAGTGGGATCCTCCACATGGAGGAGATTCCCGCAGAAGATAAACTTGTCAGATGTAACAATCTTAGTCCCAAAATCTGTAGGATTCTTATCACCACTTATTTTAACAACTTTAATAATATTCTTATCAACCTTTTCTCTTATGAAATGATATCTCACATCTATATGCTTTGTTCTTTCATGATACATAGGGTCACGACAAAGATAAAAAGAAGATTGAGAATCAATATTAATATTTGAAGTCCAAGGTTTTCCATAAATCTCCATGTAAAGGCCCTGTAGCCATATTGCTTCCTTTGCAGCTTCAGTATCTGCTATATATTCTGCCTCAGTTGATGAGAGAGCAACTATAGGTTGCAACTGATCAGGCCACCAAGGAAGATCTGCAGAAGACAAACAGATCAGGTCACCAAGGAAGCACCAGAGAAGACCACCGAAGCCAGGAAGAGTTTCCTGTCGCTCGTCTCTCTCTCTCTCTCTCTCTCTCTCTCTCTCTCTCTCTCTTGGACTTACCAGACAGAGAGTTTTAACAGTGGAAAGCAGGTAGGTGATGGGATGCTTTTATAGGAGGGCTCAGAGAGGGAACCCTAGCTCAGAATGCAGCGTTCCACATAGTGAGAACCGAGCTCATCTTCCACAAGTGAAGAGGTAGGCTATTGGGCCATGTAATATACATCTGTTACACATTAGCCAAACCCAATTCCACCCTTCAATCATAGCCCATATAATATACATCTGTTACACATTACATAAAATGTGCAAAACATAAGTGCTTAATGAAATAAACTCTACACCTTTTATTCGGTTTGTTATTCGTTCTACATTTTCTTCCTTCGACATTTTCTTCCTTCTACCATTCATTCGGTTTGATTAATCCTCTTCAATCTGATTTCAGATTTCAAAGGTTTCAACTGATAAAATTTCGTGGAAGCTCATGTTTGACCATTGTAGCGCTTGTTTCCGAATCTACATACAAACGATGTTTGTGTAAGTTCAATATCCACTTGGCTTCAATTGTATAATCTCATTGATAAAATATCTATATTTATATTCTTTTTTAAAGTAGATACAATTCTTCTTTTTAATATATGCATTGGATTATAAATGTTGTGATATGGGGTCAGCCGTAGGATGTCCCGATCTTCGACAACAAGATTCATAAACAAGAAAAGAAACAAGAATGATGCAAGATTTAAGAACTTGATGCAAGAACAATGCAAGAAGAACAAGAAAAGGTGCGGATGTAATGTATATGGAAGACTCGAAATTTAGAGATGCAAGAAACGATAAAGGGGTGAGATAATCTATATGGAACAAGAAAGAGACCCTTGATTCAAAGACCAAGAACCAAAACCAATGACCATATAACCCAATCTCTACAACCCTACACAACCAAGTGGACAACTTTGAGGCACAAGAAGGAGGCTCATGAATGGTTGATAGCATCAATTCTATGACGAGAATCGACACAAACCATGCATGATGGATAACACCAATACTTCAAAGAGGATTGACACACACCACAAACATGTGATATCCATCATGTTGTCTATGTACAAGAAAGAAATATAGCGAGGCAACAAATATTGAGATGACTTAACTAAGTTTGTCCCATTAAAGGTTGAATTGAATTGGTTTTGTTAAGATGCTCACATAACAACAAGGTTGAATTGGCTTTGTTAAATTTGTCTTGTTAAAGGTTGAATTGTCTTTGTTAAGTGTCATATATTAGGCTAGCTTAATTGTGTTTATGATTAGTTGATTGAAGTAATTGGGCCCAATATTTTCTTCCTTTTGTATTATCTTCATTCGGTTTGCATAGTGTGGCTTACACTAATTAAGTTTGCATTTAGTTAATTGGGAATCATGACATCGAAAATGAAGAAGGTCATAATTGGCTACGATGGGATCGATCGTCGCAAGATGGATGAGTGTTAGAGAGCTTGAGGGGTAAGGTCATTTTAGTTTTGATAAATTTTATGATAATGGTAATGTTTAGTGAAAAAAAAAAACGAAAAAGTTGCATGAAATATTAGAAGTTGTAAGATGATAAAAATCCAATGTTTAGGGAAAAAATTATGTAAGGTTTGAATGAGTTAGATAGATATGAAAAATTATTTTTGAAGTATGTAAGCGAAATTATATTGGGAAAATAATTTATGTTTATTAATCTCATTGGTGAATTAGTCTTATTATAAACAATAGTATGTTAATGTAAATTAGACGTATATGAAAACCTTTTAAGATATTCATCCTAAACTTTAAAGATAAGATCACGGTAATTTCATGTTAGTTGAAATATTTGGTTTAGTGAATTTTATGTATCATTTATGTTGAAAATAAGCATCCGAAAATAAGTAATCGAATGTCATGAGTTAGATAAAATTACGTTGAAAATTTAAATAGGTATCGAAATTACGGTTTTTATGAGTTATAATTAGGAAAAATTTTGAAGTATATAAGCGACATTATATTTTAAAAAAAGATTTGTGTTTATCGCTCTCATTAGTGAATCATATAATAGTGAATCATATCAATTTGAAAATTGTTAAAATTTAGGATATTTTTAATCATAAAGAATTGTAACATGGAAAAGAAAAGTTTATATCATATTTATATGAGTTGTCTATTTGAAAATATATTGTTTATTTGTTATGAGACGTGATATCAAATGGATAAGGCGTTGGAGCAATGATGACCCACGACTTCGGTCCGTCGAGGTGAACATGCAACAACTGAGGATTAGAAAGATTATACTTCCGTTATCGCCACTACTGTACCCGGTCGGGCGAGTACATTAGTTACACGGGACATGACACGATTGCATGGGCTGAGTCGGCCTAGACGTTCCTCATCAGAGCGTACACCGTCGCCTCCTATCCCGAGTTGGACTCTAGGGCTCGAAAAATATTCATTCGAACGAAGCAGTTGGGTCAGATGTGTCCGACAATGAGACATGGACCGATACAGAGAGATTTGAGGATGCTAACACGGATGATGGCCAGAATCAAGAAGCATTCGATCTCGGAGCTTATGAGTACTACAACGTGGTTAAGGATGCAACTGCTGAATACGAGCATTTGTATAAGCCGTTGATGACGGCCAACCACTAGAGAATGAGTCGTTGGTGTGGTATAGGATGCATAGATGTAGGCTTTTTTGGATGGGTCAAGTATGTATGCAATGTGCAATGTGGGATAAATGAACCTTCATTCTTCTTCTTTTATAGATTTGGATGTCTTCCATGTGTGTGTGTCACTATCATTTCTCATATTTTTCTCTCTTACATCCCCATTGAAATTGTAGTGGATGAAAGAATTTGATATGGAACTATAAAATCTTCCCACATTTTTAACATTTCGTATCAAAATGAAGTGGGTGATAGAATGTGGTATGAAGATAAATTTTTCACATATTATTAAGTGGGTGATAGAATGTGGTATGAAGATAAATTTTTCACATATTATTTTTTCATTTATTGAATACCCCAAATTATTTTTGGGCTATTTCTTTTTTATTTAATTAAATAAATTTATATTATATTACATTACAATATATCTCGTGAAGTAGGCCAATTAATAAATTCACATAAGATATATGGTATGAATTAGAATAATTAAATTATTCTAAGAGTAATAATATATATTAGTTGATTTAATTAGATTAAACCTCTAATTACTCTTATTATTTATTTATGAAGTTAAATTAAATAATATTCAGTCCGCTAAAGTGGATAAATCTATTTTATATCTCCATCTTTACCCGCTACTTATATTTTTTTTCCTTAAAATCGACTATCTACTCTTAATCTCTATTTTTAATTCATTCTTAATTCAAAGAATAAAAAATCTACCTAGACAATATCTACGAAAAGCTAGATTGCGCTATTGTTAGTCACGACCTCTTCAAACACTTTCCTAATCTATATACAAAAAATCATGCCTTCATTAAATCAGATCACACACAAATTACCCTTGACCTAATGGACCACTAAAAACTGAAATTACAACCAATAAAATTTGAAATGGTTTGGACGACCAGACCTAGTTTCGATTAACAATGCATGGAGGGTTGACGTGCCCGGATCCCATACGTACAAATTAACTAAAAAGTGTCAAGAAGTCAAATAAACTAATTAAATGATTGACATGACCAGACCTAGTTTCGATTAACAATGCATGGAGGGTTGACGTGACCAGACCTACTTCCGTCAACTAGCACTCGTTGAAAATGAACTAATTAAAGGATTTACAATTGCAATTATGTGACCGATAAGATCGCAAACTAGACGACAAAATTAAAAGGTTGACAACCAAACACGCCTCTCTACTCACTTATCAAAATAAATATTGGGGGCAAAAAGCAAAACAAAACCACGTAAAATCCATCTTTAATTGGTTCTTAATTCAAGGAATAAAAAATCCAGATCCAAAATACTTTCATAGAATAACAACATGGTGAAGGAATAGGAACATTATCAAATCCATTCAAACTACAACATGAGTATCAGTAAACACGGACAAAGAAATTCGAGAAATCATTAAAAGAGACTTTATAAAACGAAACCAAAGCAAGCAAAGACAAAGAATATCTAGCACTATGCTAAGGAACATCGACACACAAGTCACATATGAGGATAACCACTGGCTCATTAGACAAATAAGCAATGCAGAAATAAAAAATGCGATTTTTAGTCTAGCTAACGACAAATCACCGGGATTGGACGGATTCCCAGCAGGTTTTTTCAAAAAATATTAGAATATAGTGGGACTCTCGGTCACTAAGGCAGTTAAGAGCTTCTTCCTTAGTGGTCGAATCTTAAAGCAAATAAAACATACTTTCATTGCTCTCATACCTAAGTGTGACAACCCGACAACAACAGCACATTACAGACCGATTAGTCTATGCTCAATAACATATAAGATCATATCAAAGGTCCTGTCATCTAGACTGGAAAAGGTAATACCTAAAATTATAAACCCACTACAAATTAAGTGCCTTTACAACGGGTCGTGCAATACAAGACAACATATTAATAGCCAATGAGATATTTCACTCGTTTTACAAGAAAATGGGGCAATTTGGATGGATGGTTGTTAAATTAGACATGGAAAAAGCATTCGACATGGTTGATTGGGATTTCCTTTTATTCGCTATGAACATATGTTTGGCTTTTCTCCTCGGTTCATTGGTTGGATGAAGGAATATATAACTACAGTAACCTACTCAGTATTAGTAAACAATGAACCAACTGAACTCTTCTCTCCTCAACGAGGTCTCAGACAAGGAGATCCACTATCGCCATACATATTCCTCATTCTATCGGAAATCCTCTCCCGTGGGCTCTATGAAGAGTCTGCTAATATTTTATATATTATCTTATTAAATATATTATTATTTTATTAAATTTTGTAAAAGTGAGAGACAACTCGTCATCGAGCACAGGTTTCAATTTAAAATTCATTCTGGCATCGTTTTAGAATTTGGATTTTAACGGAATTTAATTCTGCTTTCGAGCTCCGAGGTTAATAAATTTCATTTAATTTCAGAAATAATTTAATGTTTGAGTAAAATTGTCTAGTATCGAGATTTTCAAATTTGTGTCATGGGGGACCACTCCTCTCCTATTTTCTTTTCTCATCCCTCTCTCTCTCCTCCTTTGATTTTCGTTTTCCATGCAGATCCCAATTCCAAATTATAGTTGTTCATTTGTCCTCATCCTCAACCTCTCTTGTATACATGTGAGCTCTCCTGAAGATTCCTCACTCAGAAATCCCACCAAACCCACAATTTCACCCTTCTCTCTCTCTCTCTCTCTTTCTCTCTCTCTCTCTCTCTCTCTCTCTCTCTCTCTCTCTCTCTCTCTCTTCATCTTCATTGCTTGAAGACCACCAAATTCCACCAAATTGCAGGACCACCGTGAGACATCAAATCCACCAGGAGCACCACCCACGCACATCTCTTGAAACGGTAAATATATAGATAGTGACAAAAGCCGAGGAGTAACAAAAAGTAAGACAATACCAAGAATCTTACGTAAAAGGATGATACTATCCGCAAAAGTCCTACTACATAGATCTACCCACATGAATCCTCCCACGATGCTAGGGAAGTCGCTTAACCGAAGACACAATGCACTCACATCCTAATCCACACCAGGACAAGCATATCGTTCAACACATCATCTAAATTTGCTTGTCGATGTGGGAATGTAGCGACATTATGTCAACGGTAAAACAACCAAACCCAAACATCAAATCCGACACCACCCCTCAATTTTAACTCCACAAATTCACCCACTAAGTCCCACCCACATGGAACCATCACCACAAAAAACCACTCTCTCCACATAATTTAAATCTCAATTTTACCTCACTAACAATTACTTTCACAAAGTGCCAAGAATGTCAAATCCAACCCACAGATTAAAAGATGCAAAAAGTCTGCACCCACACAAATCTCTTGTCTCCTTTTCTAGTCGAGCAGCCTCGGAGAGCCCCGACGCCACCATTGCTACCTCCATCTTCCTTCTCCTATGGAAACTGAGAGTAGTGTCATCTCCTCCTTCTTCCCTGCCATTGAAGTCGAGCTTGAAAGCTCTGCAGCGCTGTCTCCAAAACAAGCCGAGAGCACCCAGTGGCCAGTTCCTCCCTCCTTTCTCCTCGACAATCAGTAGTAGCCCATCCGCTCCTGTTTCTCCCTCAAAGATGCTGAGCCAGGCGGAGGAGCCCTAGAGCCGAAGTCGCCAGTGCGGTTTCCCCGGAGCACACCTCCCCTGTTCGATCTAGCTTCGGTACAGTCCATTCCTTCATTTTCCGACCAATAGCGATGTAAATGTCTACCTTTATGACCCCTTCCGTTGTCCCAGGCCAAGATTGCTTTGCATTAATTGAACTCCGACGAAGCTTCCTCGACTCTGACGGATGTTTTTCCGGCGACGCTTTCTGAATCTTGATGATCCCTCATTTTCCTCTTTTCCTTTTCTGCGTTGAATCCTATGGTATGGGCCCAGGTCGGGGAAGAGAGTCTGTAGGGTTGGGAGTGAGTCGAGATTGATTGATGCCGATGAGCTTGGGTTTATCTCCTCCTTCTTTTGTTTTCTTTTTCCGATTGAGCTCTGTCACTCTGATTGGGGAAGAACGGCCCGGATAAATACACCCTAAATTTGCACGTCGGAATGTACGTGCTAGTTTGTTGTGGGCTAATTAATTAAGAAAGCATGTTAATTAATTAAAAAAGGTTGCACGTTGGATTGAACGTGCATTTTAAAAGGGTGATTTGCGGTGTATCTAACAACACCCGGGAAGAAACTTCAGAACCCGTTTATCCCTTTCTTTTCTTATTTGGGATTGGGCTTGGTTCGGATCCTCTGACCGGGTTGAAGGTTTGGCTATCGGGTTGGGTTGTGAGTGGATCCGAATCCACTTCCGGGTTCCTACCTTATTTCAGATTTTCGGGTTGGGCATAAGAGGAGGGGTCGAGGAGAGACCCGTTTTTCCTATCCGGATTCCCTTTCCCCTTCAGATATGTTGGGCCGGATCCGGGTTCTTGAGAGTTGGGTTGTTGGGTTTTATTTTGGGTTATTATATGTTAGTTGTTATATGTTATATTATCTCATATGTTCATATTATATGTGTACTATTTTAACTGTTAGTTGTTGTTAGCATTGCTATTATATTATTTTGTTATAAGATATGATATTTTATGAATTTATTAATATTATGAAATTGTCTTAAAAAGTAATATTATTTGGATTATGTACTTTTGTGATGATTTAAACATATAAAATTGGGAAATTTGAAATGGTTAAATATAAATATAGTTGGTGTTTATTTTATTCATATATTATGATAAATTATTTAAAAAGAGATTTTCAACTTTCGGAAATATCTCCTTAATGATTTTTTGTCTTGAAAAATAAAATGCCGGAATTATTCTATTATTGAATTTTGAGAGATTTATTTTAAGGTTTAAATGTTTGATGTCGGAATTTGATTAAGTAAGATTTTAAAAGAATTGTTTCATTGTCTAGTTTATTTAACTTGAGACATAAGAGTTTGGAAAAACTTTGGGGAAAATGAATTACTTGGTTTAACTCGGTGAATTTGTTGTTGAAATCCTACTTGAGAATTTTGTGAATTTCAAATAAGGTATGAAACGTTATATGATGAGGAAAGATGAGATGATGGATGAGACATTTATGTTGAGATGAGATGAACATGAAATGATATGTGATATATGATGAGATAAGTCGGAATGATCTGAAATGGGATATGTGAAGTTATGTATGATAGTTAGGGGCGCCTTGTGTGATTTAGATAGACTTATGCATATTTGTATTCTTGTTAGGTGATTTGTGATCTGTTGGACATTGCTTCCTATTGGTGTTGACTGCTTGGATTCTGCGCGCCTCCAGGTAAGTATCCTACGGGACTTACTCAGCAACCTGGACCTCCTGCATGATGTGTCATATAGTATATAGGTGTTGCATATGCATAAAAGCATGCCCTGTAGTATCATGCCTAGGACTTGTACTTATGAATGAGCATCCCTGTTCTTTATGCGTTTGAAAAGAGAACGGTCATTATCTCTGAGCATCCCTATCTTTGAGTTCTAGTGTCATAGGGTAGCCAACCCTATCGAGCTTCCCTTGAGTCAGTATTGTCGTTCCATGAGCATGATAGCCCAACATCATCGGTCATAACTCATAAGTATGATATGATGATATGATACAATATGATGATGTCGTGGTTTGTGCACCACCACGAGGAAATGGGTACCGTACCGACAAGTCCGCTCATGAAAAAGGGGGTGTATTAGGAGAGGGATATGCCACTTGACATTCTTTGGGCGCCTTTACAGTCTTTCTGCACTTATATTTATATATCCTAATAAGCATGACTTGCGTGTTTAAATCTTGTACTGCATTAGACCATCCTTTATCTAGGTATAGGCATATTATATGGCCTCAACGCAGTCTTTAGGGCCCGCAGGCATTCGCATGGGCCTGACTTCGTGGATAGTGTTAGACTGTTAGGTACTTGCTCCTTGCTTGCTCCATGCTTCTATGACGGGAAATCTTTGTGGGCGAAATCGAAGAACCGATCCAACTCGCTAACTTGGCTAAGTAGTAATCAATTATACTTTTACTTTCGTTTTTGTTCCGCTTTCCTTAAACGAATTTCCACGACTTAGACCTTAGGACAGGTTAAGGGTACCCAATGGCTCTACGATGGTTTTGGGGTTCGAAATCCCCGCTTTCATACTAATGTTTAAAGAGGTTTGAAACCTCGACCCGTACCTAGATTGCAAGATCCGAACGAAGGTATCCGACCTTCGAAACGTAACCCGAGTATTTATATCTGGGCCATTACAAATACCCTTTTTAGCCTTTGCCGATGATATTGTCATCTTTGCATCGGCTACCAAAATTGTCTGTGACCAAATTAATAAGGTGCTCGGGGAATTCTTCCCCTTATCGGGACAAAAAGTAACCAAACACAAGTCACAATTTCAAACAACACCATATGTAACAACATCCGCAAAAAAACACTATACACATTGAACTTGAGATCTCATTTACGAATAATCTGGGACCTTACCTTGGCTGCCCCATTATTTGCGGTCGGGCAACTAAGGATACATTTCAAGATTTACTATCCACAACAAAATCACAGTTGCACAAATGGAAGGTTGATTGCCTGTCGCAATCAGGACGATGTACCCTGATAAAAACCACACTCTCTGCCAAACCCCTACATATAATGCAATGTTTCCTATTACCAAAAGTGATACATGCGGAGCTGGACAAGATAAATCAGAGTTTCTTGTGGAACGAGGGAACGAATCACAAACCACTCATCATCTTGTTTCAGGTTACCAAGACTAAAACGAATGGAGGACTTGGACTACGAGACTCTGAAGACATGAAATGATATGGGGTTAGCCGTAGGGTGGCCCGATCTTCGACAATCAAACAAGAAATAACAGGAACGGAAGCAAAAGACTCAAAGACTCGATGAATAAAATGCAAGACTCGAAATTGATAACAAAGACACGACCGATAGTGGACTGATTCGAACTAAAATACAACGAGGCAAAGACCCCATGCCTCTTAAGAGGGTAGGAACCAAATACCAACGATTATAAAGCTCGCCTCTACAACCTTACACAATCAAGCGGACAACTTGGAGGCACAAGGAGGGGACTTGTGATTACCTGGATCACCAAGCTCTCGCGAGGTTGACGAACTCAAAGCAAACCAAGTTAGATCTATAACCAATTTGCAATCGATGAGCAACGCTACGAATCGATTGAATTTCTCACAGACTTGTTTCACACAAAGCACTGTATTTTTGAATAACGGAAGACGTCTGTGAGAAAGTCAATCGATTCGTAGCGTTGCTCATCGATTGCAAATTGGTTATAGATCTAACTTGGTTTGCTTTGAGTTCATCAACCTCGCGAGAGTTTGGTGATCCAGGTAATCACAGGTCCCCTCCTTGTGCCTCCAAGTTGTCCGCTTGGTTGTGTAAGGTTGTAGAGGCGGGCTTTATAATCGTTGGTATTTGGTTCCTACCCTCTTAAGAGGCCTGGGGTCTTAACCTCGTTCTATTTTAGTTCGAATTAGTCCACTATCGGTCGTGTCTTTGTTATCAATTTCGAGTCTTGCATTTTATTCATCGAGTATTTGAGTCTTTTGCTTCCGTTCTTGTTATTTCTTGTTTGATTGTCGAAGATCGGGCCACCCTACGGTTAACCCCGTATCAAATTGGCATCAGAGCTTTGGTTTCCGGCATCAAAAGTTGTGTCTTTTGTTTCCCTAAACACAAAACCTACAAAAAAAATAGAGTCTTTTTTGTTCTTGATTTTTACTTCTTGAATTTTTTAAGTTGATTGCATTAACCTTTGTTTGTGATTGTTGTTGTTGCACTTAGCCTAAATACTCACCAGCCGTGACCCACGCACAGTAGCCATATCGAAGCCGAGTGATGCTTTGTTGAGCCGACATCATTGGTCAACCTTGTTTGTGAAGATTTGTGCCTTGACCGATCAAATTGGTTCTATCTTTGACCTATTTTATTCTATCTTGATCTATCTATTTTATTCCCAATTAAATTCTGGATTTATTTTGGTAGATATAACCACTTTATCTATCAAATATCACAAGGGATTAAATAGAAGCCACAATTACAAAATTTAGCCAATAATCACCTATATCTATTTCTTAAGGGCTAAAATTTTTATTTCATTCACCTAACTTACTGATTTTCGAGTCCCTCTTATTGATAGTTGTTCCTTCTTGCATTAGGCAAAAAAAAAAAAAAAAAAAAGTCCGAAAAATTCAAAAAAAAAATAATAATAATACATTCAAGCTTTGACCTAGGAGGATAAAATTCACTAGGGGACAAAAGTAGCTTCAAAAAAAAAAAAAAGGATTGTCGAGTCTAGTGCAAGAACTTCAAGGACCAATTTTGGTGAAAATCCAATAACCCTAGTCGAAATTCTCAAACACATACCTCCCAAACCAATCTATCGGTCTTTTAATTACTTTTGTCGAGTCTTCTATTGCTGCGTTTTGAGTATTTGTTCTTGAGTCTTTGCTTCCGTTCTTGTCTTGAGTCTTGATTGTCGAAGATCGGGCCATCCTACAGCTAACCCCGTATCATGAACAAAGCCTTACAATTGAAACTACTATGGAAAATCCTAGCAGAACCTCAAAACCCATTGGTCACTATTATGAGAGAAAAGTACCTCAAAAATCAAGATATTCTACACTATATAAAAAAAGGGCATTCGTCTTGGCAATGGTCTCAACTCACCAAGCTAATCTCACTCTTCAAGGAGGGTTTACGTTGGTCAATCGGAAATGGCAACAACGTTAACTTCTGGTCTGATCACTGGCTTGGTAACAAGCGCCTTTATCTAAGTATATTCCTACTGATCAGCACATGGATACCAACGTAACAGTCTAACACTTTATAGCGGAAGATAAGACTTGAGATCTAGAAAAACTAGAAACTATGTACCAAAACATACTACAAGAGGAAGTAACACAAACAATAGCGCACACCCCAATTCCAAAAAATATCCATACAGCCAGACTGCACTGGAAATGGAGCAAAAATGGTTAGTTCTCTACAAACTCAGCAATTGCAATGATCAATGATTCCAAGAACCATCGAAAATCTGATATGAAGTGGATTTGGAAACTAGATGTGCCACCAAAAGTAAAAACATTGCTATGGAAAATCACAAAAAATGGTGTCCCGACTTCGGTTAAACTCGCCTCCCACGACGTTGGAATACCAACTTCATGCCCACTTTGTGACTCAAATTACGAAGATCTAGCTCATATACTATGGGCATGTCCTATTTCACGTGAGACGTACAATTACATCCATAGACCCATCTCTAGTATTAATCATAACTAAATGCTTCCTGCAAGAAACAACAATAAATGAGACCCTTCAGGACATAAAGGAAAATATTGGAACTCAGCGTTTCACGAAACTAGCTTTTACCTGGTGGGGTATCTGGTACTTCAGAAACAAAACATCATTTGGCGGTAACATTCCCGACGTCCGAGGAATTGAATTGTCTCATTCATAAAAGATCAAACTTTGTTATGGAATGCTTCAAAGCAAAATGAAGATACAACTCAAGACCAACTCCTCTACTAAAAAAACCATAAATAATCAAAACACAATGGGAAAAATAAGAAACAAAGCAAAATGGCATCCCCCTCACAAGGGATCTACAAACTCAACTTTGACGGCGCATTCTCTTCAACCTCCAAAGGAGCTTATGGGTTCATTATTCGAAACCATACATGAACCCTGATTTATTTCGACACTGGTCCTTCATTAATCCCCTCTATCTCGGGCACCGAGGGTCTTGGTCTTTAGAATGGCATCAACGCCGCAATGCAGCTTCACATAGCAAAACTTGTAATTGAAAGCGATAACCTTACCATCATTAACAACCTCAAAAGTTGTGGCTTGCCTCCTAGAGACTCTGAGATGATTGTCTTTGACAGTCTAGTCTCCTTAGACAGCTTTTTCTATACTGAAATTCGCCATGTATATTGGGAAGCAAATAGAGTTGCGGTCCGCTTATCGCATATTGACTTTGTGTTCTCGGACTCATCTCCACCTAACGACTCGGTGCTATGCAATTTTATCCGTATGGATGATCTTGACTTATAAGGTTAATCCTTATAACTAAATTATTTTCGATTAAAAAAAATATAAAAAAATCTATCCTTTA
The DNA here is from genome assembly GCA_037127255.1 of Persicaria tinctoria. Lineage (NCBI taxonomy): Eukaryota > Viridiplantae > Streptophyta > Magnoliopsida > Caryophyllales > Polygonaceae > Persicaria > Persicaria tinctoria. The sequence goes on along the minus strand of JBANSL010000004.1, from coordinate 19,019,345 downwards.
ATCTAACCCTAATTCAACCGTTAAATACACGCCAAATTCTAGGTTCTCACAACCAAATTACTCCCGTTCAACCCACTCGCCATCACCGTCCTCCTCTCCTCTCTTCTCCCAATTCCCCCGTGAATTCCCTGGCCATCACTGCCCGAGCCCATCACCGCTGACCATCGCCCTTGCCCTTAGATGCGCCACAAACCAAGCCGTAGCCTCCGCCCCTGTTCGTCGCCGCTGCCCATCGCCGTCGATCATTGCCTTGTCGCTGCCTTCGTCTCCGATTGCTGCCGTCCATCACCGCCTCCGATTGTCGCTGCTTTGCCGCCGATCGTCGCCTTCGCTGCTAAGTGCTAACCATCGCCACCGAGGAATTGCTTATTCTTCGTCTGTACGTGAAACTCCGTTGAAGCAATTGGGGGGTTTTTAATCTCTTTATAAAAAATTGCAGAAACTTCCCTCTTGTTTAGGCTATTTTTATTTCTGGTACTAAGTTAATTATTTATTAAATTAGGCGGTCAATACTTTTAAACTAATTCGATTCTTGCCCGTTTCAGCGACACCAAGCAAGCCTGAAGCACCTGCGCCGAGTTCCGCTTCCTGAGAAGGCTATATTGGTATCCATTCCTAACTTTATAAAATTAATTCTATTTCTAATTGAGTTAAGTAAAGTTAATTGCGTAAAATACACCAATACTAAATATTTCCTTTTTCGTGGGATTCAACGGGTGCTAAGATCTCGTCTTGTTGTCACTGATAAAAAAGGTTAAGACAAGTAATTTCGTTCACATTGCCTTTGCAATGTTTCGTGACTTTTGTGGTGCCTTTTATTTCTATCGTTCCGAATGCAGCCCTGTGCCAGTTTCGATAGATTATATATCTGCAGCCCTGTGCCAGTTTCGATAGATTATATATCTGCTGCTTGATCTGATTTATCATTTTCATTCTAAAATGGGCAATTATAAATATTAGGAGTGGGCATGGGACGGGACGGGATTGGGGTCATCCCGCGTCCCGTCCCGCGTGCTTTTAGCGGGACGGGATCGGGACGGGATTTAAGAAAAAATAATTGAATCCCACCGGATCCTATCCCTCACGGGATGGAACGGGATCAGGACGGGACGGGTCTTGTCCCTTGTTAAAAAAATCAATTTAACAATTTCAAAATAAAAACATAAATATGGGATGCAATAGTGAATTAAGCAAAAGCAAAAAACATAATAACAGTAGCAAGTATGGAAAATTAGTACGGAGTATTTTACAATTTTCAAACTTGAATGCAGTGCTTCGACGAAAAACAAACTTGAATGCAGTGTATGTATATAATTACACATATTCAGTGGCTATTATGTTTACTTCACAGCTTTATTTAGGTTTTACGTAGTACTTAATTACGGAGTATGTATATATCAATATCAGTGTGTATGTATATAATTATACATGTTTTTATTGATTTTATTTTTTTCATATAATATATATACTATATGAGGGACGGGACGGAATTTGCAGGATGGAGATTGTTCGTCCCGCGTCCCGTCCCGCGACCCGTCCCGCGTATTTTTTGCGGGATGGGATCGGGACGGGATTTATATTTTTTTTCTCCGAATCCCACCGGGATCGGGACGGGATCGGGACGGGATGCGGGACGAGACGGGATTTGCGGGATTTGTGCCCACCCCTAATAAATATAATGTACATGTATGTGTATAATTTATGAGTTATAGTTAATAAGTCCATATTCCTAATTGCATGAATTCCTGCTCGGTTCTTTAATTGTTGTGAGGGGAAATCGAATTTAAAATATAGAAATATAAATCAAACCGGATTTCATCCCGTGCAAATAATTACAAGACTCCCTCCCGATGCAGCAGTGGGAAGTCAGGATCGATCCACGAGAAAGCGTGTCAGCGGATCCTAGGCAGTGGATGAATCTCACGGTAGAAGTCGACCACAGATGCTCGACCTCGAGTAAAGTTACTCGACAAAAGGTCGGACAAGTCGAACAGAGCAGGCGCAGCTCCCGGCAGTTGGTCGATATCGAGGAGTCCTTACTCGATATCGAGTAAAGCTTTCGTCGACGTCGGGTACCTGCACACCAGAAGCTACGACAATCTTGTGGATTGAAGGTCAGTAGTCGATGTCGACCAGTTCTTGTCGATATCGAGTAGAACATAAACTAAAATGAATGCAAAACATTGAATCGGAATTAACTCAATACACTAGAAGACTTCCAAGATCAAGCTTTAAACGCCACAACGATAACCATGTAAAGTAACACATAAAGGCATAAAAGATCATGCTTTCCATCAAATAACTTTCGTTATTAACAAATAGGAATATAGAGGCTTTCGCATAAATCCTAATTGTTACTAACCATTTTCACATAATTAACCCAAGTTGTATTAAGATCACTTTCGCTTCAATAACACGAACAAGGATCACCTTCAACTTTCGCAAAAGAATCATGCTCGCAGGGATAGAAGACGAATTGCATAAAAAGATCGTACATTTACCGCATCACCTTACATGGCTACCGTCGGGCTCACTCCGAATCTAGAAGTGGGTGGACTACTCGCTCTTCATCGCAGACATCTTTGATGAAAAAGAAATAACTTGCATTAATAAACTCAACCAAACTTACAGCCTCTTCTCTCTCTCTCTATGTAACTACTTACTTCTCTATCTGAAATTGAATGACTAAAATCCAGCCCCTAGGGCTTTATTTATAGGTTTCCAATCCTTGCTAATCAAGGAAGGAAATATCTATCTAATATCTAAAGATAAAACTTCAATAAAAGGAATATTTATCTTAAAAGGAAATATATCTAAAATATCTAAATATCTTCATGTGTGGATAAATCCTCTCTCCATGGATAGGTCTTGATATACTTGATAGATCTCGGATAGAATCGGACAACTTTGTACCCAAGCAAACCCAACTCGACTCGGACAGCCCACAGTGTAACGCGGCCCAGGAAAATTTTGGTCGATATCGAGTAAAAGTACTCGATATCGAGAAATGTTGTCGCCGACTTCGGATTGCTGGCTTGCTCGAGTAACTGCTTCTCGACTTGGATCGGACAATTTCTTTTGGTCTTGTCGATATCGAGGAAGTTTTGCTCGGTATGTCTAGGTCTTCGGCTTCCCGATCAGGTGCTGCTTCCTCGACCCCATGTATGGCTTTAGGTTTTGTCGATATCCAGTAAGGCTCTGGACTCGGGTTGTCTTCGTCTTCAGTTCCTCGATCAGCTCCTACTTGACCAGTCCTTTCTCGTACCTCTTTGGTCGATATCGAGGAAAAGTACTCGATATCGAGTAAGGCTCAGCTTCCGTCTTTGCTTCTTGGTTTTGTCCCGGAATGGCTCCAAATTCTGTAATATTAAACCAAAACTTATGTAGACCTCTATTTCTTGCAAATAAGCATATATTACATAAATTTAACATATTCCCAGCCCGAAATATGCAAAGTATATAGAATAAGGAGCTAAAATATGCATTTCAACATGGCTATTTTAGTGGACATCATTAATGCAAATTGTTAACATGCGCTATTAAAACCTTTGAAATATCCGTGCTTGTCTTTTGTTGTTAATACCGTGTACATGATCACTTAGTGTAAATTAAAGAGACTAAATTATGATATAATTGAATATGCGCACTTTATAGTGTGAGTTGACTTTTAGTTAATGCGAGTTTTCTTTAGTTAAAGACTAACTTGCATGTTGAGGTTCGTTAAACTTTACCCTATAAAGGTTTCATGAAACGACCCATTTCGGAATGCATTCATTGCGGGATGGTAAACTTCCATAGTGTTGTAGGTCGCAATCCCCTTTTAAAGGGCCGACCGGTATCACGTGTATAATTTTTATTGTTATTATTATTATTATCGTATATTGTGTTATGTAAGGTGATCAATTCTGCGCATATTATACTTCATTCTATTCGAGTATAATTTTTATATCGTATTCTTAATCGATCTACGTGATCATCCGAGTCATGTGTCATTTTTATTTTATTCTATTATCAGATTACCACATTAAATGCTCTCCATTTCCCCTTAACTATTATCATACCGTTTCAGGGTCACTAGTTTTTAGTTAAAGTTTAACATTTTTCTTATCGCTGGCTAGTCTTAAATGTACTAATCATCTTATTTATTGGATGACTGGTTTCCTTCGTAATCACGAAACACCATACCATATTCCACAGGTCTAGTAAGAGTAGAGGAGCTAGAGCTGGAGAAGGAGACGGACTATCAATAATAAAATTTGGTTGCATTTAAAACTTTGTTTATTTTTATATTTCTAAGTTGGATTTTTATGGGTTATTTTAGTGGTTTGTGAGATGCTTATGACGGTTTATTTTCAATTATAACATTTTTAAGTCTTTTGCTAATATTATTTTGTTATTTGCTTTATTATCATCCTCTCTATGAGAGCATGGTTACATGTCATTATAAGCCTAAGGTGAATACAAAGACATTAAAGTCTATGTATTTACTGGCGCTGCAACATTTCCTTGGATATGAAAGGGCTGTTACAATTTAATAGTCAATTTTTTTTTAAAAAAAAACCAATGTTTTTTTAATAATGTAACCCGTCGAGTCGATCGGCGGGTCAACGAGTCGGCCGGAACTCGCCAACCCATGATATTTTTGGGTTAGGGTTTGGGTCGTCTAACCCTGACCATTGACCCGATGGGTCGAACCCGTCGACCCAATGGGTCCGACCCGTGGCCACGTCTAATACTAGGGTTGAGGATTGACGGAGTCACCCCTCGTACACCAAGGACCAATGACCAAGGCCGAGCTTTCCTCAGTAACAGATTTGTCATGCCCATTGCACAAATGAGTAAGCGAGGGGATTGCTTCCTAAGGCAAAGCTAGAGGAGATGATGAATTGATGATTCATCATGACGATACTTTCACCTATATAGTCGCGATCGGATATTTACTGATAGTACTTAGGGCGATCTTCATTGACGATAAGTCAGCTACTGTAAAGACCGAAAATTTTTAAAATATTATTTTATTAAGATATTTAATAATGGTGGATTTTCACTTCTATAATTCGGAAAAAATTTGAGAATTCGTCATCGAGCGATTAATTTTATTTTAAATCTTTTGAAACAAGCTCCGACATCATTTTAAATTGGATTTTTGAACGGATTTTACTCCGCTTTTATGTTCCGAGGTTGGGAAATGTTTCTCATTTAATCTTTTTTATTTTATTTCGGTTTCGAAATTTCGATTTGAAATTTAATTGAGTCGGGATTTAATCAAGTGTGCGGGTTTCGAGTTTTTTTTTCCGGGATTTGTAATTTTTTAGTTATGTGACCACTCTATTTTTCTTTTCTTTTCTCTTTTTCTCCCCAAACCCCCTGTCGTCTTCTTCCTCACAATACAAACACATACACAATCCGACATTTACATGCCCCCCTCTCCTAAAAATTGGAGCAACCAACCCCTAAACCCTATCAACCCTCACTCTCTCACCATCTCCTCACCCTCTTCCATTTCAAATCCAAAAGAAAGCCACAAGAAACACCCGTCTACCGAGCCGCCACAAAGCCACCATCTTCATTGTTCCTCGCTCCCTCCCTCCATTCCTTTCGTTTCCGTCCAGGCACCACCATCCAAGCCACCTCCATCCTCTCCATTTTCCTCATCGTCTAGCATCCACCACCACCAGCTCCCCCCATCGCCGTCGCCGAACTGCCCAGAATCCGAGCTCCCCTATTGTTGTTAAAAGTCGAGCACCCCATTCGAGCCTTCATTGCACCTGATTCTCGACGAGCCATAGTAGCAGCAGACAGGGGCCCCAAGATCACCTTTCGCGGCTCGGAAGCCACCTAGGTCCTCTTGGAGCCCGCCGGTGCCGCGTCGTACCCCACTTCCCCTGTTCTTCCTCAAACCAAACGGTAAACTCCAACTCCCCCTCCTTTCGACTCAAACCTCTGTAAAGATGGACCTTTAACCTCCCCCCACTCTTCCCATGCCCTGAACGAAGCTCTTCAACCGTCACCGGAGACGAATCGAACCAAATGAACCTCTTTTCCAACGAGACCTTCCAACCTCGGTGAGCTCCTTCTTCTTCTTCCCCTTATTGATTCATTTTGGTATCTTTGTGTTGGTTGGTGTCTGGGTCCTCCCTTCTCTCCTTCTTTCTTTTGTTTTCAAACACCACGAGTAGAGGTTGAAGAAGGGTCCAACACTAGTTTTCTTCTTTTCTTTTTCTTATTTTCTGGTTCGGTTCAGGCATAAATGGGGTCGGTTCACTAAAGCTCATATCTGAGAGCGTGAGATTGGTTTGGGTGATAATGCATATTTAGATAGGCATTATAGAGTAGTTTTAGGGTCATTTAGATATATATATATATATATATATATATATATATATATATATATATATATATATATATCTACACAAGTTTAGTGTGTAATTGCAGATTTTAGTTTCGAAGTAGTGAGGAGGTCATTCATGGTTGTCCTATGAAGTCAAGAACGAGCTAGAGAAGCCAAGTTGGAATGCACAAGGAACAGGCAAAGGGCATACAAGAGGAAAAACGACACCCGTGGCTAGAGGAACAATGGAGGCATAGAAGCTGCACCCGCGGACACCAGGGTTAAATGTACTCTTATATTTGCATCATTGCAAATATGAACCAAGTCTAATTTAAAAAAAACTAGACTTGGTTCATATTTGCAAAACTTACAGTTATATTTGCACAACGTACTCTTATATTTGCACGACAACATGTTTTAAAAAAAAGCTAGACTTGTGTCATATTTGTTAAACGTACGGTTATTTTTGCACATGCATAACATACTCTTATTTTTGCAAGACAAAATGTAAAAAAAAAAAAAAAACTAGCCTTGGGTCTAGGGATGACAGTTTTACCCGTACCCGACTCGAACCCGAATCACCCGACCCGAAAAAGTGGGTGAAAACCCGAAAAAAAAGCGGGTGGGAAGTGGATATGCGTGAAGTGGGTGAAAACTAGCCTTGAGTGACCCAAGGCTAGTTGGATCTTATTTGCTTAACATACGGTTATATTTGCACATGCACAACATACTCTTATTTTTGCACGATAAAATATATATAAAAAAAAACTAGACTTGGGTTATATTTGCTCAACACACGGTTATTTTTGCGCATGCACAACATACTCTTGTTTTTTCACGACAAAATGTATAAAAAAAAAAACTAGACTTGGGTCTTATCTGCTCAACATGCGGTTATTTTGGCACATGCTCAACATGCTCTTATTTTTGCACGACAAACTGTTAAAAAAAAGGAAAAGGAAAAAATAGTTAATATAGGCAAGATGATAAAATTGCCATTGACAAGATGATAAAATTGCTATGAGCAAGATGGACACTCCACCAATTTGTCCCAAGATGTGGACGTTTCACTAATTAGGACAACTTTTTTGGACATTTCACCAATTTCCCCGAATTAATATTGCTTATAAGCTTTATATATCTTGAGACTTAGTGCTATTCCTAGGATTAAACCTTAATCCGAGTTAAAATTACCTAGAAATAAAGGATTATTAGGACTCATAGGACTAATAATCTATTTAAATCAAGATAAGAGTGGATGATAGAAAATTTAAATCAAGATAAGAGTGGATGATAGAAAGACGTAACTAGAAGGAAGAACTATGATAAAGTACACGAACCAAAGTTTAGATTCGTAGGTGAAACATCTCATTCATCATTGTTTACAACCATCACCATTATTTACCTCTTGAGTTCTTTTCATCTTTACATCTCTACAACCCCCTTGTTTACTCTTGTTGGTGATTATAACGCATAAAGTAACAGTAGTTCCATGTGGACCGACTCCGGACTTACTAACTATACTAGTTGGTTAGTTTCGATATTCTTTTGATAGGAATCCAACGATTATGTCCTGTCATTGGGTTTGGGCTCGGGTATGGGATCTAGATCCGGGTTTATATTGGGCGTTTTCCTTTCTTTGGTTTTTTTTAATAACGTAAAATTTTGGCTGGCCAAAACCTAGCTGACAGAATCCTGCCGGATGAGGTCTAACATACCCGTGTGTGTTTCAAGTGAATGTCCCCGCAAAGAGCGGCTAAGGTGTGCAACCTTATTAGTCACTCTATTCCCAATACGGGGGACATGCGAGAATGATACATCATGAAAGTATTGAATGATTGTTTTGATATCTCCCAAGGACATTTTCTTTTCTGTTCTAGATGGTTGATGATAATTTGCGAATCTCCTTCTACCACGAGTTTTCTAATATGAAGTTCTCTAGCTTTAATTACTCCTCTCAATGCAAGTGTTTCCGCCATAAGAGGAGATTTTTTACTGATATGTTTGTATCTCAATGTAATGGGTTTTCCCTCACAATCTCATATAATGTACCCGTGGTGCTTCCATCTAAATTTGAAGATGAACCATCGAAATTTAGTTTCATGACTCCTTGTCCCATTTTTCTCCACTTAATTTTTGTCCTGTTTATTATTTTTCGGCTTGGCTTGTCTTTTGTATTTTCTATTCCTATGCCCTCCTCGTGTTTACATGCTTTTCTCCAATTCTCATAAATGGTATTGATAAAAAAAAATGTATTTCCCTATTTGATGGAATATGGTCATCTCGGAAGGTAATCTGATTTCTGTAAAATCAAATAACCTACCATTTAAGCGCTAGTGCATCTTTTTTCTATGGGATTGAGTTTATCACCTAAAGTGCTCATGATTACTTTAATGTCTCTTGTGTTGTTTAATATGATGGGTATGATGTGTTGGATTGTTTGTATCTACAGAGCTGGATTATTTGCGAAACAACATTCAATAAAAAGATGTGCTTCATCTTCAAAATGGTGATTACATAATGTACAAAGGATTGGGACATGAATCCCTCTCTCGGATAGTCGAGTTGTTGTTGAGAGCCCCTTTTGAACCAATTTCCATAGGAAGTTTTTAATCTTTGGAGGAATATTTAGCTTCCAAATCCATGAGTTGGGGTCGTTTGTCATATTATCAGAGTTTGTAATGAGTTTCATTGCACTTGTTGTTGTGAACCAGCCCTCTCGATCCGGCCACTAGATAAGTCTATTTGGGAGCGGCGAGACAGGGATAGAAATTTCTGTTATTTCCTTTACGACTGTGTTATCAAAATCTTAATTTAATTTCTTAATCCACCATTTTCCGTTTATCATATAGCCACTGACCTTTTTATTAATGTTAACACCTTGAGGTGTGTTTATTCTTCCTAAAAGAGGGGTCATCGACAACCAGTTGTCTGTCTAGAAATTGATGGATCTTTCATCTCCAACAAACCAAATGAGGCCTTTTTTGAATTTGTCAATGAGCCGACTTAGGTTTCTCCACTACCATGATGTATTGCCCGTTGCTTTATATTGTAGAAGATTTGTATTTTGCAAGTATTTATAACTTATCAGTTTAACCCAATAGTTATTAGGTTCAGTAAGGATTTTCCATAGTAATTTCATTTGGAGGGCCTCGTTCATACCCTTTGATATTCAGAGCCCGATCCCACCTTTACTTTTTGGCTTGCTGATTTTATTCCAACTTATTAGTGGTCTATGTTGGAGATCTTTATTCCAAAAATAAAGTTTTGTTGAGTTGGTCTAAATCTTTGTGTATATTGGTTGGAAATATAAAGATCTGCATTATATAGAGAGGTTTTGACGAAAGATTTGAATTAATAAGTGTTACTCTCCCCTGATGAGAGAGCGCATTGGCTCTCCACTTAGAGAGTTGCTCTTTTGACTTGCACACAGTTTCTTCAAAGGTTTCTCGATTTACTTTTCCGTTAATAATGGGGAAACCCAGATATTTTTCTAGTGCTCTTGTGTGAGGAGTTTGTAAGCTGCATTTAAATTCTTGAACTCTAGTTCTAGGTACGCCACTTATTGTTTGGAAAGTGGATTTGTGAAAGTTAACTTTCTGGCCCGAGTACTTATAGTATTCATTAATAATTTTCCTTATATTTTAGCTTGTAGTTGAAGTGGCTTTCGAAAAAACCATGATGTCGACCACAAACGCTAGGAAAGGAATGGAGAGACCGTCTTTGTCAAACCTAAACCCAACGGTTCTAGTTCTCGATGAAGCTTCCTCTTGTAGTTTTGACGGAGGGAAAACATGTCGTTGATCCGCCAAAGAAAACTCAAACCTATAACTAGTACAACAATAAGTAAAAGGTCGATCCACAGAGAAATTTATGATTCAAGTATGATTTAGATGTCAATTAAAGTAACCAAATTGAGGGGGTTTTAAGTGTGAAAGTTCCACCTTTTATCAAAGCGGATTGAAGAAAGCAAGAGTAAATGATTTTGGTTTAGACAATTATGAGAAGCGATTCTACCTACAGTTTTCCACTTTATTTGATAGAAGCGATCCTTATAACTTCTTCTTGTCCTATTAAGGTTTTCTATCAATGCCCTTTAATAACTCCCTCCCTTGATGAGAATCGGAATAGATGTTTCAAAGGTTTTGACAGTGTTTGCGTCAAAAGCCTTGGAGCATTAACAATTGATGAAATACAAAACCTATCTTATTATTCGTATATTATTTTATCTTATTATATACTTCCACTATATTATATATATATATATGTATAACTAACCATTTCAGGAAGTATATTCGAAGATTGCATCCTTCCTTATACATGTCGAGAAGATCAGTTCAAAATAGATCATGGCTTCGAAGTATCCTTAAATAGAAGATCCAAGATCAAAGCCTGATTGGAAAGAGCCGTTGGAGATCTGGTGTTGAAGATCCTCACGCTCCATGCTTATATAAAGGAAAGGAAGGAGAAGACAGAACACACAAGTGCTACACACGAGCTTCAATTCTTTCAAGCGATCTGTCTTCCAAGTGTCTCTCTGCTAAGCGCTCAAATAGTTTGTTCTTTATTTCAAAGCCTTTGAGAGTCACTGTGAGCTTATAGGATATATTTATTTCAAGTGTTACTCGAGAGTTTATAACTCGGGAAGTTGCACTAGGCTATTGATTTGCGAGAGTTAGAGGATTGTACTAGATAGCTGAGAGAGGTGGGGCTCTTCTAGATTGGTCTAGGACTCCAAGGGAACGTGAGTTGACTAGATTGCAATTGTATAGGAGAGAGGCTTCTCGGTGAGCTATTAGGATCCTAAGCTAAGCAATCAATAAAGCCTTTGAATCCTAGGGTTGTGGAAGAACCCTAGGCGGGGATGTAGGCCAGTTGTGCTGAACCTCGTAAACAATTACTCGTGTTCTTTACTTATTTGCTTTACCTTATTTCCGCACTTGGTTCGAATTGTTTAACTTTGTGATTCAGGTTTATCTCAAAGGTTTTGGTACAAGCTCCAAAAGTCTTGAGGCTTTCTGCGAAAAACGGGCATACTCTATTCAACCCCCCTTCTAGAGTATTTCTTATTACATTGTTTTTACATTATCGAACATTCAATTGGTATCAGAGCTTTACTCACTGTTTTGATCTAACAATCTTGTGAGTTTTCGATCATGTCTGGTGAAGCAAGCGGAGGATTTGCACAGGGAAGGTCCACAAGCAGACCGCCACTCTTTGTAGGAAACAACTTTGTCCACTAGAGATCTTTGATGAAGATGTTCATCATAGACCAAGATCTAGAGCTTTGGAACATTATAGAGAATGGTCCAAAGATTCCAGAGAAGGAAGGACCAAACGATACCAAAGTTGCAAAGAAGGAGTCTGAATACAACCAAGCGGATCTTGAAACCATCTCCAAAAACTACAGGGCTATTAACTTACTTTATTGTGGTCTTAGCACTGATGAGTTTAACCGTATTTCCTCTTGCAGGTCAGCTAAAGAGATTGGGGACAAGTTGGTCGTCACCTATGAAGGAACGAGCCAAGTGAAAGACACCAAGATCAGCATCTTCCTTCGAAAGTATGAGCTCTTCAAGATGAAGTCCGATGAGTCAATCAAAGCCATGTTCACACGATTCACAGAAATCACCAACAACCTTGACTCTCTCGGCAAGAGCTTTACCAACGTTGAGAAAGTGAGGAAGATACTGAGGTGCCTTCCAAAGGAGAAATGGGGTCCAAAAGTAACAGCTATAGAGGAAGCCCAGGACCTCACCACTCTACCCCTTGATGATCTCCTTGGGAAGCTGATCACGCATGAGATGATCCTTAATGAAGACGATGGAGAACTTCCAGCTAGCACCAAGAACTTGGCACTCAAGTCTAAGAAGGATGAGTCCAAGGATGGATCTGATTCTGAAGATGAGGATGATCCTTTTGCTCTCATCACAAGAGGCCTTGCTAGAATTCTCAAAATGAAGAAGCAATTCAACAACAAGGATGGATCAGAATCTTCAAAATTTAGAGGTAAGCCTCAATACAACAAGTTTGAAAAGAAGACTAAACCGTTGTCTTGTTTTGAATGTGGTGAAACAGATAATCTTGTAAAGGACTGCCCTCAAAAGACAAAGAGCCAGCCCAAGAAAGGTGACAAATGGAAGAAGAAAGCTATGGTGGCTACTTGGAGTGATTCCGACTCAGATTCTGACGATGAGAAGGCCAACATTTGTCTTATGGCCTCAGAAGATGAATCCCACGATAAAAAGCTTGAAGCTACTGTAAGAGAACTTATGGAAAGTCCAAAAGAGGTATTATCGGAATTCCTTTCTAATATGATTGCCAATGAAGAGAAGCTTATTGGCCAAACTAACATTCTTATTAAGAGAACTGTGGACCAGGAAAAGACTATTGAGGATCTGTCTATGAGGGTCAAAGGTCTTGAACCTTCTTATTCAGGTCTTGACATTAAAGTCAAGACTCTTGATTCGGAGAAATCTGAACTCAAGCAAGATCTCTCCTATCTAAGAAATGTGCATCATGACTTAGAGAACGAGAAGATCTCCCTGAATAATAAGATTCTAGACCAACAGACAGCCCTCATAAGTTTTACCAAATCCAAAGGCACTCTCGATAAGATGTTAGGTGAGCAACAAAGCTCTCTAAACAAAAGTGGTATTGGTTACAACCCAAAGTTTTTAAAGAAGCAACACATTACCACTTTTGTAAAGGCTAAAGGAAGCAGAACCTCTCCTATATGTCACCATTGTGCTAGAAAGGGACATGTAAAAGAGACCTGCCCCTACAGAAGAAAGGATCCTTATATTATTCGCAATAAATTTCCTGTTCATTTGAGAAAAGAACGGATAACACAAGTTTAGGTCCCAAAAGGCACTATTTTACCAAATATAGTTTACCCCAACAATGGATCCAAATTTGCTTATTGGTCTAGCCACAAAGGTTGATGTTTGTTTTGCAGGAGATCACCAAGGTGAAAGAACACAAATGGATTATTGATAGTGGTTGCTCGAGGCATATGAGTGGGAAGATTTCTCTCTTTCATGATCTAAAGGAGCAATCCACGGGAACAATCACTCTTGGTGACAAAGGGAAATGCGACATTGTTGGTATTGGTAGTGTTGGAAGTGATTCCAGCCATAGTATTAAAAATGTCTATCTTGTTGATGGTTTAAAGTATAATCTGCTTAGCGTTTCTCAATTATGTGATAGTGGTAACAATGTCAGATTTAACAAGAAAAGATGTAAAGTGTGCAGAGATGATACAGGTGAAGTTATATTGACTGCATCTCGTTACAACAACATATACGCTGTAAACGCTGATCAAGTGGCACAAGGAAGCTTAACCTGCTTAAAGGCCTTGACGGACGATCCAAAGCTTTGGCACAGGAGACTCGGTCATGTGAGTCCACATACACTACAGAAGCTTGTGTCCAAAGGGCTTGTAAGAGGGCTACCTGAGATGGACTTCAAAGGTATTGACATTTGCAATGCATGCACACGAGGTAAACAAACACGTAGCTCCTTCAAACCCAAAAAGGTTGTAAGTTCTTCTAGACCCCTTGAACTTTTACATATGGATTTATGTGGTCCTATGCGAGTCAAATCTCCCAATGGTAAAAAGTACATGCTAGTTGTTGTCGATGATTTTTCAAGATATACTTGGGTTGCATTTTTGAAAGAAAAATCAGAGGCCTTATTTGAGTTTTCAAAACTTTGTAAGGAGTTGCAAACTTTAAGAAATGAACCCATAGTGTCTATTCGGAGTGATCATGGTAGGGAGTTTGATCAACTTCAATTTGATTTGTTTTGTGCTAAATATGGCATCTCCCATAACTTTTCTGCTCCTAGGACACCTCAACAAAACGGGGTTGTGGAACGCAAGAACCGCACCTTAGAGGATATGGCCAGGACTATGCTTTTAGAAAATGCATTACCTAAAACCTATTGGGCTGAAGTTGTTAACACAGCTAACTACATTTTAAATCGTTGTCTTATTCGTTCTATCTTAAAGAAAACTCCTTATAAACTTTTCAAAGGCCGCAAACCACTTATATCTTATTTTAAACCCTTTGGCTGTACTTGTTTTGTTCATAACAATGGAAAAGATAACCTTGGAAAATTTGATGCGCGTAGTGATGAAGGTATATTTCTCGGCTATTCCACGAATAGCAAAGCTTATAGAATCTTCAATAAAAGGACCCAGGTAGTTGAAGAAAGTATACATGTTATTTTTGATGAATGCAATGATGGTGCTTTGAGTGAAAGTGTTGCAGATATAGATCTTAATATCCATGAAGAGAACGAGGAAGGTGATGATGCTGCTACCATGAACACAGAGAAAAGGAACATGCAGGAACCGATTCTCAACACTGAAGAATTGGCCCAAGGTGTTGAAGATGCGTCCAAAGCCCTTGGTGTCCAATCCAACAGTGTTGAGATGTCAGAGACTGCTGTAACTGAACCTAACAGGACCTCGGAGTCAGATGTACCACAAATCGATCCTGATGGTGTGACGAATCAAGGAGTTGAGACTAGCAAAAGGAAATTCAAATACTCCTCATCACACTCATTAAAGGATATCATTTCTGACCCTACTTCTAGTGTTCAAACTCGTTCTAAACTTAAAGATCTTTGTGCTTTTAACGCGTTTGTTTCTCTTATTGAGCCAAAGAAGGTAAATGAGGCACTTCAGGAGCCAGATTGGATTATAGCTATGCAAAGTGAACTTAATGAATTTGAGAGGAACAAAGTCTGGACTTTGAAGCCTAGACCAAAGCATCAATCAGTCATCGACACTCGATGGGTGTTTCGAAACAAGTTAGATGAGAATGGCAAGATTGTGAGGAACAAGGCACGGCTTGTTGCTCAAGGCTACAATCAAGAGGAAGGTATTGACTACGAGGAGACCTTTGCTCCCGTAGCCAGGCTTGAAGCCATTCGCATTTTATTAGCATTTGCATCTTTTATGAGTATAAAGTTATATCAAATGGATGTCAAATGTGCTTTTCTTAATGGTTTCTTAGAAGAAGAAGTTTATGTTGCTCAACCCCCAGGTTTTGAAAGCTCAGAATTTCCCAATCATGTTTACAAACTCGACAAGGCGCTTTATGGTTTGAAACAAGCCCCAAGAGCTTGGTACGAGCGCTTGTCAAAATATCTTTTAGAAAATGATTTTAAAAGAGGGTTGATCAACAAGACTCTTTTTATCAAGACCAAAGGAAAGGACATTTTGGTTATTCAAATTTATGTTGATGATATATTATTTGGTGCTACTAACACATCTTTGTGCAAGGAATTTTCTGACATCATGTGCAGTGAATTTGAGATGAGCTTAATGGGTGAACTCAACTTCTTTTTGGGATTACAAGTTCATCAATCCAAGAAAGGGATCTTCGTCAACCAAAGCAAGTACACTAAGGATCTCTTGAAGAAGTTCAAGATGGATCAATCCAAAGCAGCCAAGACTCCCATGAGCTCAACATTGTCTCTAGATCAAGACAAGACTGGAACAAGTGTCAATCAAAAGGAGTATCGAGGAATGATTGGATCTTTATTATATCTCACGGCTAGTAGACCTGACATCATGTTTAGTGTTTGCATGTGTGCTAGGTTTCAAGCTGATCCCAAAGAATCTCACCTCGTGGCTGTGAAGAGGATCTTTCGATATCTCAATGGCACTAAGGAACTTGGACTATGGTACCCAAAGCAAAAGGATTTCACTTTAATTGGATATTCTGATGCAGATTTTGCAGGCTACAAGGTGGATAGAAAGAGCACATCAGGATGTTGCCAATTCTTAGGAGCATCTTTGATCAGTTGGCACTCAAAGAAGCAAAACTCAGTTGCTCTATCCACTGCAGAAGCCGAATACATTGCAGCTGGAGCTTGTTGCTCCCAAATCCTTTGGATAGCTCAACAAATGCGAGATCTTGGCATCAACCTCAAGGGTATCCCAATTAAGTGTGACAATACAAGTGCCATATCAATCACTAAGAATCCTGTGCAGCATTCAAGGACCAAGCATATTGATGTAAGGCATCATTTCATTAGAGATCATGTTGAAAAAGGTGATGTGTCCATATCCTTTATTTCTACTGATTATCAATGGGCTGACATTTTTACTAAGCCTTTGGCAGAGGACAGGTTCACCTTCATTAGACGAGAGATTGGGATGCTTGACAAGGATGCACTTTCGTAGGGGGAGCTTTCCCTTTACGAAAGATAAACTCCACTCAATGTCAAGACCTTTGAGAGTTATGTCAAGGTCTGCAAACTGAACAACGGAGTACATATATCGGATCATATATTTTTGGTTAATATCTTTTTAGATATTTAATCAATTATATTTGTTTTAATCGGATTTCAAAAATTTCCTATTTCTATGATTTCCTTAACCGTTAAGATATTTTATTTTTGGAATTATATTTTTTAGTTACCTTGTCCGATTTTAATGGGTATTTGAATTTGAATTTGAAATTGAAAACCTTTCAAATCTTAGCAATGTAATGATTTCTTTCCTTGGAACCCTAAACCCATCCCATCAATCCGTCACCCTCTCTCTCTACTTAAACCAATCCTGTACCCGATTACAACCTACACTCAGAGTTTTCCAAACCCTTTCCACTCCTTCATCTTCAACCTCTCAAAGAAACCCTATCCGACTACTTCCATGGCACCCAAAACCAAGAAAGTTGTCACTCCCAAAAGACTTGGCGCCACCCCCAAGGGACGCCAGGCCACTGCTACCTCTCCCACACCCGAACCTGCTACTCAAGCCCTCATCCCAGCAGTTGTCCAGAGCACCATTAAGGCGAGCACGGCCACGGCTCCCAAAGGCTCTCAGAAGCGCGCTGCTAAGAAACTCTAGAGTGCTAAACAAAAAGGGAAGAGAAAGATTCTGGCTGAGGAAGAGGACGAGGAAGAAGAGGAAGACGACCTTGATGCCGCCCTGGAGCGAGATGCTGCCAAGGAAGCCGAGGAGGAGGTCTTGAGGCAGAAAAAGGCCGACGAGGAGGCTGAGCTTGCTAAGAGACTGGCCGAGGAGGAAGCCGAGCGACTTCGGAAGGATGCCGAAGCTGAAGAGGTTCCATCCGAGGTGGAGCCTGAGGAAGAAGAAGAGGAAGAGGAAGAGCACGAGGGATCCGGAGAGGACGAGGAACCTGAAGGTGATGAAGCAGGGTCCGCTGAGGACTCGGGGTCTGAGGAAGAGGAGGAAGAATCTCCTTCTCCTTCTCCTCCTCCTCCCCCGTCTCCGAAGAAGCGGAAAGCCCCTGCTCCAGTCAAGCCTCCATCCCCTAAGCGTACCAGGAAAGGCCCTGTCAAGAGTCTTGTAGCACCTGTCAAGAGAGCTGCTCCAACAGTTGCGCGCAGAAAGAATGCAGACCCCCCGGCCTATATCCAAGTAAATCAATCCTTGCCCTCCTCTTGGTTTTTAGATGCTGAGACTGCTGGTAAGTGGGTAGACGAGTTTCGTACTGGTAAGATTAGTTGTTCTGATTTTTTAGATGTTGAGTTCTTTGAAGCTTTGAAATTACCTTGCATTGAGCTCCTCAAAAATTCCCCTGCCTGGAACCTTATTAATCTTGAGACTGTTTACTACCCCGAGCTTACCCGACTTTTCTACATTAACCTAAAAGCCAAAAACGACACTGATGGTTGGTCTTTGGAGTCTGTCATCAAAGGGGTTAGAATCTCTCTCAACTCCAATGACTTTGCAGATTCTCTAGGCTTACCTACCCCTGTTCCACCTGCTCAAGTAAACCCCTCAAAAGAAAATTGCATCATCCTAGCCCGAGCCAAATATCTCTTACCCGAAGCATCCAACAACACCTCAAAGCAACTCACCCACTCATCCCTAACCCTTGAGGCAAAAATAATCTTTAACATCATTGTTAGATGCCTCCTACCCCGTCTAAACTCTGGCTCACTCCTAACCGACAATGCCATGGTCCTGCTCTACCGCATTCTAAATGGCCTTGATCCTGATCTGGCCAACACCATCCTTGGAACCATGGCCCATGCCAGAAAAGCTCGAAAAGGCTCTCCCCTCCCCTTTACTACCCTTTTGACCCCTATCTTCAAAGCTTCTAGAATTGATGTCAAAAATGAAGAGCAGATGCGTCAGACGGGTATGTTCGACTCCAAAGGCCTTGAAAAGATTGGCATCACTCGGTCTCCCCAAGGGACCTTGAGTCTTGCCACTCTTTCAAAAGCCTTTCCCACTGCTCCAGCTTTCGATGAACGCATGGACAACCTAGAGTTGAGCTTGGAGGGAGTTCGCCTGGATATTAAGGAGCTGCAGAAGGAGTTTATGACGACGATGAGCGGGATTTCAACGATGTTGGAGGGACTGTGGACGAGGCTCACTGATGATGCTCTGGATTGACTTAACCTAAACCTTATCCCACCCTATCCCACCCCTGAAACTTGTTACTTTGCTGGTTTTTGGAAACGTTTTCAAAACATTTGGTGACTGTTTTACCTCCGCCCTTTGTTGAAAGACAAAAAGGGGGAGATGTTCGTTAGACTTTGAAAACCTCTGTTTAAAGGTCGTGGAGGACCTTGGTTTTTGTTTTTATGGTTTTCAGTTGGATAGTTTTTGCATGCATTAAAAATTTGATCCAACATTTGTCTAACCCTTGCAGGTACTTAGTCTGTGTTTGATTATGATATATCTGTTTGACTAAGTTGCAGGGATGCACATGTTTTGTCTTTCATCAAGGGGGAGATTGATAACTCCCTCCCTTGATGAGAATCGGAATAGATGTTTCAAAGGTTTTGACAGTGTTTGCGTCAAAAGCCTTGGAGCATTAACAGTTGATGAAATACAAAACCTATCTTATTATTCGTATATTATTTTATCTTATTATATACTTCCACTATATTATATATATATATATGTATAACTAACCATTTCAGGAAGTATATTCGAAGATTGCATCCTTCCTTATACATGTCGAGAAGATCAGTTCAAAATAGATCATGGCTTCGAAGTATCCTTAAATAGAAGATCCAAGATCAAAGCCTGATTGGAAAGAGCCGTTGGAGATCTGGTGTTGAAGATCCTCACGCTCCATGCTTATATAAAGGAAAGGAAGGAGAAGACAGAACACACAAGTGCTACACACGAGCTTCAATTCTTTCAAGCGATCTGTCTTCCAAGTGTCTCTCTGCTAAGCGCTCAAATAGTTTGTTCTTTATTTCAAAGCCTTTGAGAGTCACTGTGAGCTTATAGGATATATTTATTTCAAGTGTTACTCGAGAGTTTATAACTCGGGAAGTTGCACTAGGCTATTGATTTGCGAGAGTTAGAGGATTGTACTAGATAGCTGAGAGAGGTGGGGCTCTTCTAGATTGGTCTAGGACTCCAAGGGAACGTGAGTTGACTAGATTGCAATTGTATAGGAGAGAGGCTTCTCGGTGAGCTATTAGGATCCTAAGCTAAGCAATCAATAAAGCCTTTGAATCCTAGGGTTGTGGAAGAACCCTAGGCGGGGACGTAGGCCAGTTGTGCTGAACCTCGTAAACAATTACTCGTGTTCTTTACTTATTTGCTTTACCTTATTTCCGCACTTGGTTCGAATTGTTTAACTTTGTGATTCAGGTTTATCTCAAAGGTTTTGGTACAAGCTCCAAAAGTCTTGAGGCTTTCTGCGAAAAACGGGCATACTCTATTCAACCCCCCTTCTAGAGTATTTCTTATTACATTGTTTTTACATTATCGAACCTTCACCCTTGTCCCGACCTAATATAGTTACTAGTCCAACCAGTCCTACTCCTAGCAACCCTGATCAATCGAACAGTCCCTAAAGAAGGATTTAACCCAATTGACAGCTTTAAGTTCAGAGATTAGCCAAGGTATTTGCAGTCTCTAAAGAGGGATTTAACAACACATTCAACTTCCTACTCATTCAATTAGTTCAACCAGCCCTAGAAAATAAGTTTGCTACTTAGGTTAAGGTTTACAATCAGGAATCTACAAAACCTTAGCAATTGAATTGATCTAACTAGTTGATCAAGCAAGATAGAACAAATCAATAAACAATCAAGCATGAAGAAGTTGAAGCATTCAAATATAGGAAACAAGGAACGATAATTAGAAACTCACAATCAATCCAAATAAAGCTTCAAATTGTAGGCAGAACAGATGAGTTTAGTTCCTCATGAAAGACATCGCTCAAATCTCTAAATTGTCTAATGAACGTAGAATAGAATAGAAGTGAAGTGAAATAAAACAATAATCGGCCTATAAGAAGTCTAAGTCGGCCATAAAACCAAACAACATCAAACTAGGGTTTTTTAAACAAAACGGCGTCGCTGACGACCCATGCTACGGATGCGGCATCAACTTGATCTTCATTCCCGCTGCTTCCATCCTGGCTGCGGCCGCGACATGTCTCGATGTCGTGTATTCTTGTTCAGCTTTGTCGGTATCTCCACGTGTCCTTGCTTCTCTTCCTTCCTTGCTTCTTTCCCATATCTCTTGTATTCATCTTCAAGATATTGCATCTCCCAAATGTGTTCGGATTCAATCTGCAAGATAAACACAAATTTGCGCAGAATCCGAACTCTTCCAGAATAATCACAAGATGCAAATTAACTACAAAGTATGAACGATATGCAACCTAACTAAACTAAAAATGCCTATAAATCCTATCTAGCTAAGATATGCATTATCAAGTTTTTTGGCAAGGATTTCCGCCCTCGGTATGAATAAAAATAGAGATAGTGGATATCACCCTGACGGAGACCCCTAGTTGGTTTAAATACGTCCGTAGGGCCGTTGTTAACCAAAATGGAAAAAGAGACTGTTTCTACGCATTCTCTTATCCAACCTATAAAGGCTGGGTGGAAGCCGAATTTCGCCAGGACTTGAAAGGAGAAATCCCAATCAACACGGTCATATGCTTTTTCCATGTCTAGTTTTATTTCCATCCAACTTTCATTTCATTTACTGTTTTTGAAAGTGTGGAAGATCTCATGTGCTATCAAAATATTATCATGAATAGTGTGATATAATACAAAGGCTTCTTGTAGTGGGTGTATGAGTTTCCCTATCACTTTTTTTAGACGATCAGTTATTATTTTTGAAATAATCTTATATATAGTTGAGCAAAGGCTAATTGGTCTGTAATTGTTTGTTGTAGTTGGGTTATCACATTTTGGTAAAAGGGTGATAAATGTGTGGTTTATCTGTTTAAGCAGTTTACCTAAATGGAAGAAACCTTTAACTGCTTTTATCACTGAAGGGCCAACACTGTCCCAATAAGTTTTATAGAATTCCGTCGTCATCATGTCGGGACCTAGAGACTTATGTTTTCCCATACTAACTAGTGTGCTTTTAGTTTCTCTATTTGTAACTAGTTTTATTAATTCCTCATTTTCGCTATCCATAATAGAGGGAGTTGTCAAGGATAAGTAATCTAAGAGGTTCGATCTATTCTACCCATCCCTTTTGAATCGTCTTTCAAAATCTTGTTGAATTTCTTTCTTGATATTTTCTTCCCTAACAAATTGGGTTCCGTTTGCTGTTGTAATCTTTCAAATAATCTTTCTATTTCTTCTTCCCGTTGCTATCATATGGAAATAGCCAGAGTTAGTGTCCGAAAGTTTTAGGTGCTAAACTTTTGCTCTTTGATTCCATAATTTCTTGTGGAAATTCAACAAAGCTTTCTTTTTCTTAAGTAGTTGTGTTTAATTATCCACCATGAATGTGTTTTGAGAAGCTAAAATCATCTTTTGCATCTCGAGAAGGCTATACTCGACATGCTTTAGTTGTCGGAAAATGTTTCCGAAATTTTTCCTATTACATTCCTTTGCTTTCACCTTTAAAATTTGTCTTAAAAGATAGTTGAAACATTGATAAACCTCTACAACTTGCTCTCTAGGTTTGTTTAACTATATTACGGAAATCATTCCTTTATAACCACATATTTTCCAGTTTGAAAGGTAGGGCCTTGTGTATTTTTCCATTGTTTAGATTGAGCGAGATGGGAAAATGGTTAGACGATGTGAATGCGTGGTGTGGAATTTGTAGATTTGGGTATTCCTCCAAAAACTGATGTTGGACAATTGCTTTATCTAGTCTCTCAAGAATATTGTCCGGTTCTGACATCTTTTTTCTCCATGTGAAAGAATTCCCTGAAAAAGGTATTTCAACAAAATCACAAGATCTTTTAAGATCAAGAAGACGTCTAAATCATGCGGGGTTGATTTCTGTTCCTCCGAACTTGTCTTCTCCATAACTTATCTCATTCATATCCCCAATCACCATACAAGGTAGGTATGTAGAGTTTATTAAATCGTTAACTATCCTCCAAAAATCGTATTTATGCCTATCATCAGGAGGACCAAAGACGAAGATAATGATACAGGAGACATTTGAATTAAAATTTCTGTATTTGACCGTAATGATTCTCTCAAAATGTCTGTCTAGTGTGATTTCATTATCCAAACTCGTGCTTTCATTTCTCTCAAAATGACTATCCTCCAAAATGTCTCTTCATGAGTAAGGTAGTGTGATTTCCATAGTTTATCAATTCCACCAGAGCGACCAATGGCTGGCGACCAGATCGCATTATCGAAACTCGTGCTTCTCTATGTTTTTTCCTCTAGTATCCGTTCTGTTTTTGTCTCCGTTAAGGAGATTAGATGAATTTGTTCATTTTTACAAAAGCTTCTAATGTCTGTACAAAATGTGGGTTTTCCAATGCCTCCACAATTCCAGGCGCATATTTTCATTTAATCGTAGTTTTTTGGGTGGCGATCTCAGGTAAGATCCCAACACCATTAGAACTAAGTTTTACCCGATCCCTTCGAAAGAATTCATGGGCCGGCATCGGGCGTAGGTACCCATGGAAAGAAGTTCTTTCTCTCTTTGTTGCTCGAGATCTAGGAAATGTTAGATGGCGCAGGTAGTCAATACTTTCCAAGAAAGGGGGAAAAACGACTACGGTTGGTTGTCTAATCCGGATCTACGTGTTCAATGAAGAATAAAGACTTTAGAAAAGTGGTTTGGAGGGAATCATTTCAGAGAAAATTCACTTTTTAAGCTTCTCATTACCCCTATCAGAGAAAGTCATTACGCGCCGTTTACTGGGGCTTCCATTCAAAGCTTTTCAATGGAAATGAAGGAAATAGCTTTTGTCTAAGAGTTTGTAGTTATTTTGTTTACCCTGATTTGTATAGGTCATATAGGCTTTGTATGGTGACTTGGTAGACGAATCGATAATCTGGAAAAAATAATTGTTTGAAAATTTATATATGTGCTTGTAGACTTGGTGTATTATTTCGAAAGATCTCATCTTTTTAGTTGTGTGGTTTTTCCTCTTCTGGGTGAGAATCTTACTTCCACACATTATCCAAATGGATTTGTGGTTAGCTTTGGTCTCCATTAATTTGTTTAGCCAATTAGAAATGGATGAGATGGGAGTAAATCCCACCATGAAACATAGATCATTTACATGTAGGATGTTTATGAATATCTTTATTCTGCAAGATTTGATGAAGTTTTTAGGTGAAAAAGTTTCAATATAATTGTTCCATTTTTCAAAGATGTCACTTCATAATTTAGGTCGGAAAATATTTAAATTATAGTGATATTTGTAGGAGCCATGCCCCAAATAACTCCAACGAATATCATTGAAGTTCAATTCGTTAGAAAGAACATATCTTGACACCAAGTATTTAACACGAATATCATAGACTAAGACTACCATAATACAGATCCAAGTATTAGCCACCAATATTTTACACAACCAGAAATAGGATGCAATTTTGATTGTCGATGATATAAGCACCAAATAGATGGTTTGTTTGGCGACATTTTTTGGGCCCTCGAAAAGGGGGTATATATGACTAGAAGTCACTGTTTGAGATGATGAACACATATGAATATTAATCTTAGAAATTTCCATTTGGATAATTTGATTCACATATTGACAATGAAATGAACACATCAAGGAAACAAGTTGAAAGTGAAGACCACACATATGGCCCGTGAGTGGATAGAAAATAGCTTTAAGCTTGGAGACAATTAGGAACGAAATCCATTTGTTGCATGTGCTCATTTGATTTATCTCTTTACTTATCCCCACCTAATAAGCTGTTTTGACAATAAAATATTCTCATATGATTCATCATATGAAGATATGTTGACTCCTAGTCCACCAAGTCAGCAACCCATAAGCAGATAAAGTAGACGGGCAAAGATACATAATCAACGAAGGTATCAAAAATCGGACACATGTACATAAGATGGATACTCAAATAGCCTACAATTCAATGTTCTCTCTTGCACAAACCCATTAGCTTGGAAGAAGGTTTGTAATCTTCATACAACACACCCTTGCCAAAACCGAGAATGGATGTAGAAGAATTATCTTCTCCTAACCGCATATATAAACCCAAATGTCTTCCACGAAGACACACAAGGGGAAACAAAAGGAGAGAGGATAAATCGGTGAGCCAATGTAATTTTTTCCTAAACATTTGATCGAAATAGTTTATCCTGCTCAATGTCGTAGTCTAAAAATTTTCCACCCTCCTTGGAAAAGCAAGGATTGTTCACATGGAAGCTAGACAAACTAGATCCCAAATTCACATCATAAAGGATATATTTATGCACTAATTGGAGCTGTTAAATAAAAACATACCTGGTACGCTTGCATTTTACCCAACTAAATTCAAGCTTCAAAGTGCACAGATCCTTTGCTGTGGTTGTAATGGAGACCTCACCACCTACAAATGGGAATGAAAGCCTGCCATAAGATATGAAGGTTCGATAATATAAGAACAATGTAATAAGAAATACTCTAGAAGGGGGGTTGAATAGAGTATGCCCGTTTTTCGCAGAAAGTCTCAAGACTTTTGGAGCTTGTACCAAAACCTTTGAGATAAACCTGAATCACAAAGTTAAACAATTCGAACCAAGTGCGGAAATAAGGTAAAGCAAATAAGTAAAGAACACGAGTAATTATTTACGAGGTTCAGCACAACTAGGCCTACGTCCCCGCCTAGGGTTCTTCCACAACCCTAGGATTCAAAGGCTTTATTGATTCGCTTAGCTTAGAATCCTAATAGCTCACCGAGAAGCCTCTCTCCTATACAATTGCAATCTAGTCAACTCACGTTCCCTTGGAATCCTAGACCAATCTAGAAGAGCCCCACCTCTCTCAGCTATCTAGTACAATCCTCTTACTCTCACAAATCAATAGCCTAGTGCAACTTCCTGAGTTATAAACTCTCGAGTAACACTATAAATGAATATATCCTATAAGCTCACAGTGACTCTCAAAGGCTTTAAAATAAACAACAAACTCTTTGAGCGCTTAGCAGAGAGACACTTTGGAAGACATAATCGCTTGATGATTGAAAACTCGTGTAGCACTTGTCTGTTCTGTCTTCTTCCTTCTTTCCTTTATATACGAGTGGAATGGCGCCTGAGAATCTTCACCAACGGCTCTAGAATCAGACTTGATCTTCAATCTTCTATATAAGGACACTTCGAAGCCATGATCCGTTTTTGAATAAGATCTCCTCATATGCACCAAAGGAAAGAGATAATCTCAAAATATACTTCCTGAAATGGTTAGTCCAACATATACATATAATATAACGGAAGTATATAATAAGATATAATAATATTCGGATAAATAATATAGGTTTTGTATTTCATCAACTGTTAATGCGCCAAGGCCTTTGACACAAACATCCTGTCAAGGCCCTTGAAACATTTATTCCATTTTCCATCAAGGGACGGAGTTATCAATCTCCCCCTTGATGAAAGACAAAACCTGTGCATCCCTGCAGCTTAGTCAAACAGATATATCATAAGTAAAATCGGACTAAATACCTGCAAGGGTTAGACAAATGTTGGATCAAATTTTTAAAGCATGCAAAAACCATCCAACCGAAAACCATAAATCAAAAACCAAGGTCTTCCAAGACCTTTAAGCAGAGGTTTTCAAAGTCTAACAATCATCTCCCCTTTTTTGTCTTTCAACAAAGGGTGGAGGTAAAAACAGTCACCAGAAATTCACCAAAAGTTTTGAAAATGTTTCCAACAAACCAGCAATGTATCAAGTTTCAAGGGTGGGATAGGGTGGGTTAAGGTTTAGGCTTAGTCATCCGGAGCATCATCAGTGAGCCTCGTCCACAGTCCTTCCAGTATCTTTGAAATCCCGCTCATCTCCGTCATCATTTCCTTCTGCAGCTCCTTAATATCCAGGCGAACCTCCTCCAAGCCCAACTCTAGGTTGTCCATGCGTTCATCGAAAGCTGGAGCAGTGGGAAAGGCTTTTGAAGGAGTGACAAGACTCAAGATCCCTTGGGGAGACCGAGTGATGCCAATCTTTTCAAGGCCTTTAGAGTCGAACTTACCCGTATGACGCAGCTGTTCTTCATTTTTGACATCAATTCCAGAAGCTTTGAAGATAGGAGTCAAAAGGGTAGCAAAGGGGAGGGGAGAGCCTTTTCTGGCTTTTCTGGCATGAGCCATGGTTCCAAGGATAGTGTTAGCCAGATCAAGATCAAGGCCATTTAGGATGCGGTAGAGCAGGACCATAGCATTGTCGGTAAGGAGTGAGCCATAGTTGAGACGGGGTAAGAGGCATCTAACAATGATGTTAAAAATTATTTTTGCCTGAAGGGTTAGGGATGAGTGGGTGAGTTGTTTTGAGGTGTTGTTGGATGCTTCGGGTAGGAGATATTTGGCTCGGGCTAAGATGATGCAATTTTCTTTTGAGGGGTGGATTTCAGCGGGTGGAACAGGTGTAGGTAAGCCTAGGAAATCTGCAAAATCATTGGAGTTGAGAGAGATTCTAACCCCTTTGATGACAGACTCCAAAGACCAACCATCGGTGTCGTTTTTGGCTTTTAGGTTAATGTAGAAGAGTCGGGTAAGCTGGGGGTAGTAGACAGTCTCAAGGTTAAGAAGAGTCCAGGCTGGGGATTTTTTGAGGAGCTCAATGCAAGGTAACTTCAAAGCTTCAAAGAACTCAACATCTAAAAAATCAGAACAACTAATCTTACGAGTTCGAAACTCGTCTACCCACTTACCAGCAGTCTCAGCATCTTAAAACCAAGAGGAGGGCAAGGATTGATTTACCTGGATATAGGCCGGGGGGTCTGCATTCTTTCTGCGCGTAACTGTTGGAGCAGCTCTCTTGACAGGCGCTACAAGACTCTTGACAGTGCCCTTCCTGGTGCGCTTGGGGGATGGAGGCTTGACAGGAGCAGGGGCTTTCCGCTTCTTCGGAGACGGGGGAGGAGGAGGAGAGGGAGATTCTTCCTCCTCTTCCTCAGACCCCGAATCCTCACCGGACCCCGCTTCATCTCTTTCAGGTTCCTCGTCCTCTCCAGATCCCTCTTGCTCTTCTTCTTCATCTTCTTCAGGCTCTTCCTCGGATGGAACCTCCTTGGCTTCGGCTTCCTTCCGAATCCGCTCAGCTTCTTCCTTGGCCAGTTTCTTAGCAAGTTCGGCCTCCTCATCGTCCTTTTTTTTCCGCAAGGCCTCTTCCTCGGCTTCCTTGGTAGCATATCTTTCCAGGAGGGCGTCTAGATCATCTTCCTCCTCATCCTCGTCTGGTTCCTTAGCCAAGATCTTCCTCTTCCCTTTCTGTTTAGCACTGATCGGCTTCTTAGCAGAGCGCTTTTGAGAGCCCTTGGGAACAATGGCCGAGCTCTCGGCGATGGTGCTCTGGACGAAAGTTGGGATGATAGCTTGAGGAGCGGGTTCAGGTGTGGGAGAGGTAGCAGGGGCCTGACGTCCCTTGGGGGTGGCGCCAAGTCGTTTGGGTGTGACAGCTTTCTTGGTTTTGGGTGCCATGGAGGAAATCGGTTAGGGTTTTCTAAGAACAGATGAGAGGTTGAAGAAGGAGAAGGTGAAGGGATTTAGCTTAGATCTGAGTGTGGGTTGTAATCGGGTACAGAATTGGGTTTAAGTAGAGGGAGTGATGAGACGGGTTTAGGGTTCCAAGGAAAGAAATCATTACATTGCCAATTTGAAAGGTTTTCAAATTCAAATTCAAATATCCATTAAAATCGGACAAGATAACTAAAAAATCTATTTCCAAAAATAAAATATCTTCAACGGTTTAAGGAAATTACTAAATGGACAATTTTTGAAATCCGATTAAAACAAATATAATTGATTAAATATCTAAAAAGATATTAACCAAAAATATATGATCCGATATATGTACTCCACCATTTAGTTCACACACCTTGACATGGTTCCCAAGGGTCTTGACACTAAGTAGAATTTATCTTTCGTAAAGGGAAAGATCCCCCTACGAAAGTGCATCCTTGTTAAGCATCCCAATCTCTCGTCTAATGAAGGTGAATCTGTCCTCTGCCAAAGGCTTAGTAAAAATGTCAGCCCATTGATAATCAGTAGAAATAAAAGATATGGACACATCACCTTTTTCAACATGATCTCTAATGAAATGATGCCTTACATCAATATGTTTGGTCCTTGAATGCTGAACAAGATTCTTAGTGATGGAGATGGAACTTGTATTATCACACTTAATTGAAATACCTTTGAGGTTGATGCCAAGATCTCGCATTTGTTGGGCTATCCAAAGGATTTGGGAGCAACAGGCTCCAACTGCAATGTATTCGGCTTCTGCAGTGGATAGAGCAACTGAGTTTTGTTTCTTTGAGTGCCAACTGATCAAAGATGCTCCTAAGAATTGGCAACATCCTGATGTACTCTTTCTATCCACCTTATAGCCTGCAAAATCTGCATCAGAATATCCAATTAAAGTGAAATCCTTTTGCTTTGGGTACCATAGTCCAAGTTCCTTAGTGCCATTGAGATATCGAAAGATCCTCTTCACAGCCACGAGGTGAGATTCTTTAGGATCAGCTTGAAACCTAGCACACATGCAAACACTAAACATGATGTCAGGTCTACTAGCCGTGAGATATAATAAAGATCCAATCATTCCTCGATACTCCTTTTGATTGACACTTATTCCAGTCCTGTCTTGATCTAGAGACAATGTTGAGCTCATGGGAGTCTTGGCTGCCTTGGATTGATCCATCTTGAACTTCTTCAAGAGATCCTTAGTGTACTTGCTTTGGTTGACAAATATCCCTTTCTTGGATTGATGAACTTGTAATCCCAAAAAGAAGTTGAGTTCACCCATCAAGCTCATCTCAAATTCACTGCACATGATGTCAGAAAATTCCTTGCACAAAGATGTGTTAGTAGCACCAAATAATATATCATCAACATAAATTTGAATAACCAAAATGTCCTTTCCTTTGGTCTTGATAAAAAGAGTCTTGTCGATCAACCCCCTTTTAAAATCATTTTCTAAAAGATATTTTGACAAGCGCTCATACCAAGCTCTTGGGGCTTGTTTCAAACCATAAAGCGCTTTGTCAGGTTTATAAACATGATTGGGAAATTCTGAGCTTTCAAAACCTGGGGGTTGAGCCACATAAACTTCTTCCTCTAAGAAACCATTGAGAAAAGCATACTTGACATCCATTTGATATAACTTTATGCTCATAAAAGATGCAAATGCTAATAAAATGTGAATGGCTTCAAGCCTGGCTACGGGAACAAAGGTCTCCTCGTAGTCAATACCTTCCTCTTGATTGTAGCCTTGAGCAACAAGCCTTGCCTTGTTCCTCACAACCTTACCATTCTCATCTAGCTTGTTTCGAAATACCCATCGAGTGTCAATGACTGATTGATGCTTTGGCCTAGGCTTCAAGGTCCAGACTTTGTTCCTTTCAAATTCGTTAAGCTCACTTTGCATAGCAATGATCCAGTTTGGCTCCTAAAGTGCCTCATCTACCTTCTTTGGCTCAATAAGAGAAACAAACGCGTGAAAAGCACAAAGATCTTTAAGTTTAGAACGAGTTTGAACACTAGAAGTAGGGTCAGAAATGATATCCTTTAATGAGTGTGATGAGGAGTATTTGAATTTCCTTTTGCTAGTCCCGGCTCCTTGATTCGTCACACTGGTAGGATTGACTTGTAGTGCATCTGACTCCGTGGTCCTGTTAAGTTCAGTTACAACAGTTTCTGAAGTCTCAACACTGTTGGAATTGACACCAGGGGCTTTGGATGAAGTCTCAACACTGTTGGATTGGACACCAGGGGCTTTGGATGAATCTTCAACACCTTGGGCCAATTCTTCAGTGTTGAGAATCGGTTCCTGCATGTTCATCTTCTATGTGTTCTTGGTAGCAGCATCATCACCTTCCTCGTTCTCTTCATGGATGTTAAGATCTATATCTGCAACACTTTCACTCAAAGCACCGTCATTGCATTCATCAAAAATAACATGTATACTTTCTTCAACAACCTGGGTCCTTTTATTGAAGATTCTATAAGCTTTGCTACTCGTGGAGTAGCCAAGAAATATACCTTCATCACTACGCGCATCAAATTTCCCAAGGTTATCTTTTCCATTGTTATGAACAAAACAAGTACAGCCAAAGGGTTTAAAATAAGATATAAGTGGTTTGCGGCCTTTGAAAAGTTCATAAGGAGTTTTCTTTAAGATAGAACGAATAAGACAACGATTTAAAATGTAGTTAGCTGTGTTAACAACTTCAGCCCAATAGGTTTTAGGTAATGCATTTTCTAAAAGCATAGTCCTGGCCATATCCTCTAAGGTGCGGTTCTTGCGTTCCACAACCCCGTTTTGTTGAGGTGTCCTAGGAGCAGAAAAGTTATGGGAGATGCCATATTTAGCACAAAACAAATCAAATTGAAGTTGATCAAACTCCCTACCATGATCACTCCGAATAGACACTATGGGCTCATTTCTTAAAGTTTGCAACTCCTTACAAAGTTTTGAAAACTCAAATAAGGCCTCTGATTTTTCTTTCAAAAATGCAACCCAAGTATATCTAGAAAAATCATCAACGACAACTAGCATGTACTTTTTACCATTGGGAGATTTGACTCGCATAGGACCACATAAATCCATATGTAAAAGTTCAAGGGGTCTAGAAGAACTTACAACCTTTTTGGGTTTGAAGGAGCTACGTGTTTGTTTACCTCGTGTGCATGCATTGCACATATCAATACATTTGAAGTCCATTTCAGGTAGCCCACTTACAAGCCCTTTGGACACAAGCTTCTGTAGTGTATGTGGACTCACATGACCGAGTCTCCTGTGCCAGAGCTTTGGATCGTCTGTCAAAGCCTTTAGACAGGTTAAGCTTCCTTGTGTCACTTGATCAGCATTTACGGCGTAAATATTGTTGTAACGATATGCAGTTAGAATAACTTCACCTGTATCTTCTCTGCACACTATACATCTTTTCTTGTCAAATCTGACATTGTTACCACTATCACATAATTGAGAAACGCTAAGCAGATTATACTTTAAACCATTAACAAGATAGACATTTTTAATACTATGGCTGGAATCACTTCCAACACTACCAATACCAACAATGTCGCATTTCCCTTTGTCACCAAGAGTGATTGTTCCCGTGGATTGCTCCTTTAGATCATGAAAGAGAGAACTCTTCCCACTCATATGCCTTGAGCATCCACTATCAATAATCCATTTGTGTTCTTTCACCTTGGTGATTTCATGTAAGACAAACATCAACCTTTGTGGCTAGACCAATAAGCAAATTTGGATCCATTGTTGGGGTAAACCATATTTGGTAAAATAGTGCCTTTTGGGACCCAAACTTGTGTTATCCGTTCTTTTCTCAAATGAACAGGAAATGTATTGCGAATAATATATGGATCCTTTCTTCTATAAGGGCAGGTCTCTTTTACATGTCCCTTTCTCGCACAATGGTGACATATAGGAGAGGTTCTGCTTCCTTTTGCCTTTACAAAAGTGGTAATGTGTTGCTTCTTTTAAAACTTTGGATTGTAACCAATACCACTTTTGTTTAGAGAGCTTTGTTGCTCACCCAACATCTTATCGAGAGTGCCTTTGGATTTGGTAAAACTTATTAGGGCTGTCTGTTGGTCTAGAATCTTATTATTCAGGGAGATCTTCTCATTCTCTAAGTCATGATGCTCATTTCTTAGAGAGGAGAGATCGTGCTTGAGTTCAGATTTCTCCGAATCAAGCGTCTTGACTTTAATGTCAAGACCTGAATAAGAAGCTTCAAGACCTTTGACCCTCATAGACAGATCCTCAATAGTTCTTTCCTGGTCCACAGTTCTCTTAATAAGAATGTTAGTTTGGGCAATAAGCTTTTCTTCATTGACAATCATATTGGAAAGGAATTCTGATAATACCTCTTTTGGACTTTCCATAAGTTCTCTTACAGTAGCTTCAAGCTTTTCATAATGGGATTTATCTTCTGAGGCCATAAGACAAATGTTGGCCTTCTCATCGTCGGAGTCAGAGTCGGAATCACTCCAAGTAGCCACCATGGCTTTCTTCTTCCATTTGTCACCTTTCTTGGGCTGGCTCCTTGTCTTTTGAGGGCAGTCCTTCACAAGATGATCTATTTCACCACATTCAATACAAGACAACGGTTTAGTCTTCTTTTCATACTTGTTGTATTGAGGCATACCTCGAAATTTTAAAGACTCTGATCCATCCTTGTTGTTGAATTGCTTCTTCATTTTGAGAATTCTAGCAAGGCCTCTTGTGATAAGAGCAAAAGGATCATCCTCATCGTCATCCACATCTTCGGAATCAGATCCATCCTTGGGCTCATCCTTCTTAGACTTGAGTGCCAAGTTCTTAGTGCTAGCTGGAAGTTCTCCATCGTCTTCATTAAGGATCATATCATGCGTGATCAGCTTTCCAAGAAGGTCATCAAGGGGTAGAGTGGTGAGGTCCTGGGCTTCCTCTATAGCTGTTACTTTTGGACCCCATTTCTCCTTTGGAAGGCACCTCAGTATCTTCCTTACTTTCTCAACGCTGGTAAAGCTCTTGCCGAGAGAGTCAAGGTTGTTGGTGATTTCTGTGAATCGTGTGAACATGGCCTTGATTGACTCATCAGACTTCATCTTAAAGAGCTCATACTTTCGAAGGAAGATGCTGATCTTGGTGTCTTTTACTTGGATCGTTCCTTCAAAGGTGACGACCAACTTGTCCCAAATCTCTTTAGCTGACCTACAGGATGAAATACGGTTAACCTCATCAGTGCTAAGACCACAATAAAGTAAGTTAATAGCCCTGTAGTTTTTGGAGATGGTTTCAAGATCCGCTTAGTTGTATTCAGACTCCTTCTTTGCAACTTTGGTGTCATTTGGTCCATCTTTTTCTGGAATCTTCGGACCATTCTCTATAATGTTCCAAAGCTCTAGATCTTGGTCAATGATAAACATCTTCATCAAAGATCTCCAGTGGACAAAGTTGTTTCCTACAAAGAGTGGCGGTCTGCTTGTGGACCTTCCCTGTGCAAATCCTCCGCTTGCTTCACCAAACATGATCGAAAACTCACAAGATTGTTAGATCAAAAACAGTGAGTAAAGCTCTGATACCAATTGAAGGTTCGATAATATAAGAACAATGTAATAAGAAATACTCTAGAAGAGGGGTTGAATAGAGTATGCCCGTTTTTCGCAGAAAGTCTCAAGACTTTTGGAGCTTGTACCAAAACCTTTGAGATAAACCTGAATCACAAAGTTAAACAATTCGAACCAAGTGCGGAAATAAGGTAAAGCAAATAAGTAAAGAACACGAGTAATTGTTTACGAGGTTCAGCACAACTTGGCCTACGTCCCCGCCTAGGGTTCTTCCACAACCCTAGGATTCAAAGGCTTTATTGATTCACTTAGCTTAGAATCCTAATAGCTCACCGATAAGCCTCTCTCCTATACAATTGCAATCTAGTCAACTCACGTTCCCTTGGAGTCCTAGACCAATCTAGAAGAGCCCCACCTCTCTCAGCTATCTAGTACAATCCTCTTACTCTCACAAATCAATAGCCTAGTGCAACTTCCCGAGTTATAAACTCTCGAGTAACACTATAAATGAATATATCCTATAAGCTCACAGTGACTCTCAAAGGCTTTAAAATAAACAACAAACTCTTTGAGCGCTTAGCAGAGAGACACTTTGGAAGACAGAATCGCTTGATGATTGAAAACTCGTGTAGCACTTGTCTGTTCTGTCTTCTTCCTTCTTTCCTTTATATACGAGTGGAATGGCACCCGAGAATCTTCACCAACGGCTCTAGAATCAGACTTGATCTTCAATCTTCTACATAAGCACACTTCGAAGCCATGATCCGTTTTTGAATAAGATCTCCTCATATGCACCAAAGGAAAGAGATAATCTCAAAATATACTTCCTGAAATGGTTAGTCCAACATATACATATAATATAACGGAAGTATATAATAAGATATAATAATATTCAGACAAATAATATAGGTTTTGTATTTCATCAACTGTTAATGCGCCAAGGCCTTTGACACAAACATCCTGTCAAGGCCCTTGAAACATTTATTCCATTTTCCATCAAGGGAGGGAGTTATCAAGATAGAAGCTTCACATAGTTCTGAGAACCCTTGGATGTGGGGGGTAGAGGGACACGAGATCCCTTAATAGTTTTGTTCAAACTTCAAGCGTAGTTGGTATAATGTCCCAAACAAAACAACCAACTAAAACCGAACGTAAGAGGCATGGTTATCCAAATATAATTTTTTCTAGTGGTGCTAAGAAATCCTATAATAATCAACATTAAGGGCAAAAAAAACTATATCAAACTGACCGAACTAATAAACAGTGATACGACGGCATACCCATGAGAACATAAAAACCGCAGGATGAAAGGGCAAATACCACTTTCACGGTTTTGTTTACACTCCATGAGAGAGTGTTGTTTTGTATCATAAACATCTAATCCAACCAAATGTCAGGAAATCGAAATTCATGAAAGGGGTAATATAATTTAGTCGGGAAACCAAAACATGTTGAGCAAACCTATTACAAGGTGAGACGACTCGAATTATGACCTCGGGACGCAGCCTCCCGTTGTGCAAAGGGCAATGAAAGCCCGATTAGAATAACTTCAAACATCTCCCATCATCGAACATAAAGGAACCGCACCCGGAGTCCGACCAATTAAGCGCCACAAGGCAGACAAAAACCCAAAGAACCTCCGACAACATCCGTGAGCACTTTCTTTCTCTTCCTCAAATCTTTCACCACCAAAATTTTAACAGGCTTCCTTGTCTTCAACGGGACCTAGCACCAACCGACAGGCCACCGAGACCTACTCCGCCCTCGGCACAAAGCAATAGAAAGAGGGATTTTTGGCGCTTGAGGGACAAGGAGGGAAAATAGAAGCCCCAACTAACCCACAAACCAGATTACACAAAAATAAAATAGAAGAGCTCATGACAGCTACAGAGAAGATTAAACAAAATAAGGGGGAGCACAAGCGGAAGCAAAACCACGCCGAAAAGCCAAAAATTGGCTTGAAAAGCATATCAACACCTCGAATTGGTACCCGAATCAAGGTAATATAGGGAAGGATGGACGAAACCAAAAGGGATTATACCGAAGAGGATCACAGATAGATGATTTGGGGGGCGAGGGAGCTCCAAATTTGGGCTGAAAGATAGAATATGCGATGGAAATAGGGGGCACGTATGAGCGCGTTCTCCCCTTTTCCTTTCTTGTTTTTTTTTTAATATAAGGAAAGAATTTCAATTCTATAGACAAGCTTAGAGAAACCGAAAGCCCGAACAAGTCGAGAGATGGACCAACCATCATGTTCAACGAGAAACAAATAACATAAGCAAATGACTAAATTGAAATAACAAGCAAATGACAGAAAGAAGATGCAGAAATAAAGTACATGACATCCACCACTATAGACTACAGGCAAGTAGAACTAAAGAACCAGCCAGTCAAAAGGAAGACGCTTACAGAGAACTCTGGATATCACTAGTAGACACCTCAACTTGGACTCCGAACGGAATTAATAGGTGTCGATCGCATTTCTAAGATGTCTCTTAGCTTAGCAAATCAGTCATCATTCACATGAAGCCTGTACTACAACATGAAAGGCAAAGTACACTAACCCGCAGACCAAAACTCTAATCATACTATTGTCGAAACAAATCCCCAAAGCCCATCTCACACCCTCAAGGAAGATAACAAGATCGTATAGGCTACTAA
Organism: Persicaria tinctoria; assembly: GCA_037127255.1. Classification (NCBI taxonomy): domain Eukaryota; kingdom Viridiplantae; phylum Streptophyta; class Magnoliopsida; order Caryophyllales; family Polygonaceae; genus Persicaria; species Persicaria tinctoria. The sequence continues at coordinate 18,982,926 of JBANSL010000004.1, read as the reverse complement.
AAGATGAGCCAAAATAGAGTCGTACAAGACAAAACAAGGAATAAAAAAACAACAATAATAAACAGACTAAAAGACCAGAAAACGGTTAGCAAATGAACCAATAAGGCTCACATGCCAATTGTTTTTTTTTCTTTCCTCCCCTTTTTTGATTTTACCAAACACAAAGAAAGCTTTGTACCAACGCTAAACAAGAAACCAAGTGCTGAAGACGTCAAGACCGGTTGGAGCCGAGGACAAACGACTTAAAAATAGGGAAAATTAAGTAGTTTGGGACATAAATCCACACAACTAGTATCCACAACAGGCTCGAGCCACATGAAAACCCCATAAGTGATTTGGGATTTGATTTTTTTTTTTCCAGAAATAAAAGAAAAGTTTGTAAGCTTCAAATGCTTACCACGACAAAAACCGTTGCAAACCTTCAAAACACGATTGAGAGACGGATGTTGGAGGAACAGGCCAAGGCGGTGGGCCAAGCGGGTGGCGGAGGTGATCGGACAAACCAGTGAGTGGCTAAGGCGAGGGTTAGGCGATACGACCAGTGGAGACTGCATTCCCCTTCGAGCGGCAGTGATGAAGCTGGCTCCGAAGGAGCTAAAGGGCGGTGGGGGAGGCTGCCTCCGGTGAGCCTGGCGGTGGCATCCATTGGAGGTGATGAAGGGTGTCAGCGGGCAGTTGAGTCGACCAGTGGACCAAATTAGAGGTCGGCGAGCGGCGACATATGTCGGATTCAGAGGAGCCGGTGAGCATCTGGATGAACAGCTAGTTGCAAGAGAGGTGTCGACCTGGATGGAAGAGGTCGGGTACGGGCGTTGGGCTCGAGATCTGGTGGTGTAAGTTGATGGTGGCCAATGTTAGAAGCGGCAGTAGCGGAAGGCCATGAGAGTGTTTTAGGGTTTTTTGGCAAAGTATTCTATAGTGCTTTTCCTTTCTTTGTTTATTTGGGTGTGAATGCGGTTTTATTTATTTTATTTACATATTATTATCTTAAATGTTATAAACTTATTCATTTAGTTATTATTATATTTATTTTAATTTATTTACTTAAATAATTATTTCTATAATTTATTTATTAAGTTATTTAACATGGAATTATTTGGGTGTTTATTTAGTTGGTTATAAATATTGTTTTAAAGTTGTTAGTATTGTTTAAAAACCCCATTTACTTGTTAATTCCTTATTATTTAAGTATTTAAATATATTTTTATGAACTATTTATTTATTTATTCATTTGATTTGATTTGCTTGAGAATTTATTTATGTGAATAATTTGTTGTTAAGTTTAGCATTTAAAGGGTTAGTTGGATTATTGATGTGGTTTAATATACTTCTAAATTTCGGAACTATTTTAATAACATGACTTGCTGAAATGGATTTAAAAAGAGATTTAAATGTTGATAAAGGCTTTGGGACAACTAATATTTTAACGGAAAATATTTGACAAATTGACTTAACTTGGACCCAATTGACTTAATTGGACCTTTGAACCTATTACCCGGACTGTTTGGACTCTAAATTGGACCTTAACAGTATAACTGATCGTGAATATGGCTTGGACTGAGAATTTGACTGGAACTTGGAAACTCGGAATGTTGGCATGATGGAATTGATATGGGATTATGAGACAAGATGAAAAATTAAGATGAGATGTTAATGTTGAGGATGATGAGATGGTTAAACTATATTATTTATGTGTATCTTATATATTTTATGTGTAACTTGTGTGTTATTTATGCTTTGTTTAATTTAGACATAGACTTATGACTTATCTATATTATTTATTGAATTACTAGGTGATCTCTCATCTGTTGAACTTGTTTACTCTTGCTACTATATTGCTTGGATTATGCGCTTCTTCAGGTAAGTTCTTAGGAACTTACTCAAGTTGAACTCTCATGCATGTTGTCATAAAATATGTTAGGTGTTGCATCATGCATCTTCATATGTGTGTGTGTGTATATATGTATATATATATATACACACACACACACACACACACACACATGAAGATGCATGATGTGTGTGTGTGTGTGTGTGTGTGTATATATAGTATCTTAGGATTGCACAAAATATGAGCATATGTACTCTGAATGCGATTAGTAGAAACGACCATGAGTCGTGAGTCTACTGTCTTTGCTAGGATCATAGGACAACCCAACCCCATTGGGTTTGTTCCTAATCGAGTCTTATGAGTCTGATTATCCGAGCATGATTCTGAGATTTGAGATATTTATATATGAGCATGATATGCATATGACTGCAGCTATGACTGAGTCTCCATCCTAGGTATGAGAGTGGAATGGGTATCCACCTTAGGTATGAGAGTGGATGAGTCGTCACCCTAGGTACATGCGTAGTTTTTTAGTGGGATATGTCGCTTGGCATTCTTTGGGCGCATTTACAGTTTTTTTTATATATTCTTAAACTATCAAGCTTTGTGTGTTTAATTACCATACTACAATAGAGCATCTTTATTAAGTATATCACATATTATGTGGCCTCAGAGATGTCTCCAGGACACGCATGCGTGGCTCAATTTGATTCATTTCCCCATTCTTTTTTTAGGTATTCATGCATTTTTTGACTTGTTGTGATGTGCTGGTTGACGGGGTTCTTTGTTTGGTAAGACTGACTCCGGACAACTAGATCATATGTTTTGATTTCGGATTTTGCACTACGCTTTCAGTTTGACCTGGCTCTGTCGTGGCACCTTGTATCTCGGATTTCAGTTTGCTTGCTTATTTTTTAACTTAAATAGTTTTGCTCGAACTAGAAAATAGGAGAGGTTCGGTTTGTAAACACCGGGTCCCTAATGGACCTATCGCGGTTTTAGGGTACGAAATCCTTCCTTTTACACTAACACCTTTGTTTTGAAACTCAACCCGTACCTGAATTGTAAGATTTGAACGAAGGTATCCATTCATTCGAAACGTAACCCGAGTTCTTTAACTCGGGCCATTACAGCTACACGCATACCCTTGTGGGCAGTGGGCTTAGTCGTTGGTCATTCCATGACTGGGTAGTATGAATGGGGTGTCAGACGGCTTGCCCTCTTGTACCGAACTTTGGGAGACCTGTGTAGGGAAAGGGTGGGAACCAGGCATGGCTAGGTGCGTTACATTGGTGCAGGTATTCTTATTCCTATAATGTTTACATCCAAATATCATGCCTTCAGACAGTTAGACTAATTTTATTTTATTTTCCTCTATATGTATAAAAAAAATTATCTGGTCATATTTTCTGGCATTATCCTCTGCAATGGCTGAAGGGTGGTGCTGTCATGATGATCATAGGTGGGCTTGTTAGTGGACGCATAGAGAGACACCATCGTGTAATCCAAGGAGGGTACGCCACATTACAGATCAGTTGGAGATGATGAAAGCCGAAAACGTAAGGTTCATGCCTTATAAAGATAGGTATCTTAACTTCGATGGTGCGTATCTGGTTCTCTTGGTTGCAGACATCCAAGAGGCGTACATGTTGGATCGTGTATTACGGCAGTTCGAACGTGTGCAAATCATACTCATGGACCGTAATCCACCTAACATTGAGATTCGTCCTGCTGGGATGACCCACGTCAGGCTGAGCTTTTCAATTATGTTTGATGTCTGGGATGACCATCACCATCCCACAAATATGTTGGATCTATAGAATGTGCATGTTACACATTAGGGACATTTTTTATGCCAAACTATATGGAGTGGTTTAGTCATCATGGACACCCATATGTCTTACAGACTATATTTAAGGCACATATAGAGGAGGAACTGACATCGATATCCACAATACACGATAGGGTATGATCGTGCTTTAAATATTTCACTACTTGTATTGCACGTGTGATCAATGATTTATTATATGATCGTCACAATATGTATTTTTGCATTTTATAGCGATTCGTCGTGTTATTAGAGCGCCTCTAGAGGATAATAGAATGTGTCGAGAAATTCTACAATAGCCGGGAGCTTCTCAATTACTACATTGAGGCAATGAGCCACCTAGAAATATTTAATGTTATGCACTCTAGTTAAGAACATTTATATTCGGGGATTTTATTGGTCTACGTTCATGGTCGTATTCATGAATTTTATCCTCTACTAAAGTTTGAAAACAAAATGCATCACTTTTTCTCAAAATTGATATCAACGGGATATCTTCGGATTATATGTATATCTTCAATCAGAAATGCATATCTTTTTTTAATCGGGATTGACATCAATGAGATATCTATATTCTGGATATATATCTATCAATTATACGTGAATTTTCTTTAAAATAATTTTGCAAACCAGCAATGTGCGGTTGCGAATCCTTTTAAAAAAAAAAAACAACAACGCATTGTTAGGAATCCGCGCACTCACGATACGCGGTTGCTAACCCTGTAAACGACGAAAAAATCACCATGCAAATAGTAAGCACCTTTAAAATTTGGGTTCCTTTTAGGGTGTGTTTACATGTGGGTTATTTTTAAATGAGTTGAGGTTATTTTTTAAGGTTGTGGAGGTAAAAGAGGTTGAGGTTATTTAAAAAAAAAACCTCGTGGAGGTAAACGAGGTTTGATCGATCTAAAACCAACACCCCGCAGGCGTACGGTGTCAATTGTAGTAATCGAGTGTCGAATCTCATGGACTGTGTGAATACCAATTGCAGAATCTCAACTAGTTTACTAAGCCAAATAGAAGGAGTGATTTTTGAAGAAATAAGAGAATAAGAAGAAGAAAAATAACAAATTGCAAGTTTTGTGAATATATGAAGCGAAACATTCCAGAGTCAAGGTTCACCACAACAATGCATCTTCGATAGACTATATAATTTTCATGCCTGAACAAATTGAAAAGAGATATTTGAAGGTAAACTATCTAAAGTCATTGTCGCTCAGCCTACGCATGTTGTAATAACTATGTCCGTTTCAATTAATTACCACTCAGCTTGCGCATGTTGCAGATTAATCAATCAAATTGGACTCATTAAGCATTTAGACCCTAGCGAGCAAATCGATCAAACAATCGCAAGCGCGATCTGCATAACCAACTCAAACCTAGGCTGTCTACGATAGTTTATTATCCTCAAGAGAATTAAATAGATTGCTCATACACAATTCTCAAGTTCAATCCATGTTTTCCAATAAAATTAACAACTTTATCTATATATCCAATCTCGATTCGCAGTTGGCGCATGTTGAACATCAAAAGGATTCTGATCAATCATATAATTAATCGGATTAAGTACTCATGGATCAAATCAAACAAATAACATAATTCATTCAGGCAATCATCACGCACATGTCTATCTCAGCATCGTTGGGATCACCCCAACCCCAGAACAAGAAAACTAGCCAGACATGGATTCAGACACAATCAAAGAACTCATGATGAAAGAATATAAGACTAGATTAACAAAACATATTTTGAATCCAGCAAAACAAGTCTTCAAGAGGAAATCTCTGAAAGAGCCTAAAACTCTCAATGTCTGCAACTAGCGTTATTGACGTCAAAATTGGATGTCTTTAATCTAACCCTAATTCTCTATATATGGTCCTAAAAGAGGTCTGAAAATAGTCCTAAAATAATAATAAAATATTCCAAAAGGTCGTCCAACAATAGATAAAAACGGATAAAAATCTCAAAGTAGTAACGTGGAAAGGAAAGTATCGAGTCGTATACTGTAAAGAATTCTGGCTCGGTATGTGAAGGTATCGACTCGATTCATGTCGGTATCAAGTCGATATGTCTGTGTTCTGCTATGCTCGTTCTATCGACTCGGAATGTGTGGATATCGAGTCGATACATCAGGGTTCCGGGTCGATACTTTGACTCAACATCAGATTTTTGGCTCGATTTCTTCGTATTTTAGGCCAAATTTGCCAAAGTGCTCAACATAAAAGTTGTAGGTATTTGAATCAGCTTTCCAACAAGCTATAGAATGTCTCGATCCGAATTTTTTGGAGCTTGAACGACTCATTTTATTGAGATGTTGCCAAAAAGGATTCGTCCGGAAAACGTCGATTCAGCAATAGGCTCTTCTTAGCTTGATTTCTAGCACTTGAGACCGCTATGCAAGACTCTTTCGGCATCCATGAAAATGTCAAACTTGTCTTCAATGAATCTTCTTTCATAGTGATTTCAAATTGACATCGATTAAGCTCCAAATCACCTGAAAACATAGGAAACACAAGTGTAGACATCTATTCTAAAAACGAAACCAAAAACTATATAAAAGACATGCAAAACATATAAAATGACTTAAAAACGACTATAAACTATTTCCTATTACACGTAGAATATGATGATATCAAGGTTGAGGTTATTTTTAAAAAAAATAGAAGGTTGTTTTTTTAGTTTGTATATAAAAGGACGAAATTACCCTTGCCAATTAATAAACCCATCAAAATCGCCACCGCCATGGACTCCCAAAGCATCCCATCCTCCTTCTCTAGCGTCGGCGTCTTCATCATTAGCAATCACACCTCCTGCATCTACTCTGGCTCGGTGTTGTCTTGTCCTATGCCATTGTTGTCGTTTGCTCCCTCCTCTCTGCCTTTTGCAATTCTGCTATGACGAGTTTGTCATCCACATCCCTGTTACTGACAACGCCTTCTCCTACCTCAGTGTCACCTTCGATCTGTTCAAAATCCCTAACCCTAGGTTTCGACAATTCGAAATCTCATTTCTAAGAGCCATTGGAGGAGGGTTGAACCTAGATTCAAGTTTCTTGGTCGCTTGTCACCTCCAATTTATGTGACATGCTACGCGAATCTGCAGATGGGGACAAATGGGAAGAATCTGGTTGTGATAGCATGGTTATGATACTACCAGTTGTGATACTGTCGGTTTTAACTATCCCACAATCAAGCACAACCTCCACCGATGAGATCCATAACCGGCGAGCAAACAAGTAGCCAGAATGGTTGTCTTCTTTTTTAACCTCCATTGCCAGCCAACAACAACGACGACGACGACGATGACGATAATAATAATATACAATATATATTAAATAATAAAATAGTGATAAAAGTAATCAGAGTAATAGAAACATAAGATAATTATTATTATTAATAATAAACATAATTATTATAAACAATTAAAGTAAAGCATATATTTTATTAAAAACAGTGAGAACATAATTGAAAATAATATGAACTATATATCAACAATGACAAAAAAAAATGAACTTTAAAAATTATATATTTATATACAAACTCCAATTAATTAAACAAATAATGATACAATAGTTAGAATTTGCAAACTAAAAATTATTTAGACTCATAATATAATTAACAAAAAAAAAGTTGGGTAAAATTGAAACATGATGGGAAATGAATGATCATCATCTATTCGCCTTGTCTAGTACCAAATACCTAGTGATTGACGACTGCCATTGATGGAGGCGGGGACCCAGAGGCCGGATGGTTAGGATGAATTTGGGAACATTCAAAGTCGATTAAGAGGTTAATGATGGAACTGCTGCATTGACAAGTGAAGCAACAACAAGCACAACAATTAATTTTCCCCAAAACCACTAAAGAAGAAAAATATTCAAGCTTTGAAGAACAAAAACTATAGCATTTCAGATGCAACCAAGAAAAAACAAAAAAAAAAAAAAAAAAAAGGAGAAAAACCCCACCAGATTCCAAATCCCATACTTTAAACAGCAAAAATCAAACACCAATTTACATGTCCAAATCCGAATCTGCCATCAGATTTGGACCCTGGAAATTACTCTTATTTCTCGCATAAAACCATTGGAAATTCATAGAAAACCATCCCCTCGGGAGAAAAATGAGAGATTAGTGGGCCCGACAGATTTGGAAGAAATTAAGGAAATGGCAAAGGCGAGAGGTGACATCAGTGTAGCAGAGGCAAAGATAAGAGGGCTTGGTGAAGACAAAAAGGGATGGTGGAGGCATCAGATCCAGAAGAGTGAGGAATATATGATGACACCTAATAAACACAAATGTTTCAAAAGAATAAATGATTAAAAAGAGAGATTTTCAAAATCATGTGAAATAAAGATGGTTGAATATAAATAATTAATGGCTGGTGGCGTTGCTTGGCTTAAGTTCGTAGTCTATGTTGTCTCAAATGTGTTAGGTTTAGATTTGGTAGGTCATCCGGAATTGTTTGCTTATCACTACCTGGTTTGCACCTTTTATTATTTTCATTGTATGTTTTGACGGTTTATCGTACGCCGACTTTGTTGGCCTTTCGAGGTGTCAGTCCTATCTGACCCTCGAATTCTTACCCCATAAAAATGATTAAAAAGAGATATTTCAATATCATATGAGAAATTTTTTGAAAAGGAAAAAAATAAATTGATGAAGTAGAAGGGAAAATCGCTCATTATGAAATGAAGAACATGAAATGAAATGATATAGAAGAAACTTACAAGAGAGGGCGTATAATGTGAAGCTGGGTTTGCCAACCAACACCAAAAGAATGAACCCCAATTGACAACTAAAACACACCTCTTTAAGATTGCCAGATCATCTATTATTTTAAGCATACCAAAATTAACATCCTAACAGATACTCAAAACTTGTATCCATCAATTGGATTATCTGTTCCCCTTTGGACTCCGATGTTGATTAAGTTTTTCTCCATATCAGGTAGGAAGGAGACGAGATGATTAATTAATGGTTGGTTGAGAAGAGGAAGAAGACGAAGACGAAGACGAAGACGAAGATGGAGAAGAGGGTGTCGATCAGCCATCGGGATTGGTCTATCCTCTTCTTTATTCTCATTCTCTCTTTTGTTAACCTCTCTTCTTCTCAAACGAATCCTCCTCGGAACATCGAAACATTTTACCCTGGCATCAATACTTCAACACCCAGCCGCTCCGGCGCATCTAGGAAAGCGATCATGATGATTGCCGGTGCAGCCATTGCTAGCACCTTCGTCCTCGCCATCGTCTTCTTCATCCTCTTCACGCGATTCTCCTCGTATCGCCGCTCAAAAGAGGCTGGAAGTGGAAGAAACAACAAGTCTTCATTGAAGCCGGCTATGGAGGCAACTGGGAGCAAATCGGAGTATAAAAAGCTCGGAAAAATTGCCAAAGAGCAGTATAATAATGCGAGTGGAAAGAAACCCCCTATCGTTCCGAGGGCGAGGTCCTCGTCTTCTTCCACCACTCAATTTCTACCCCAACAAGGATCCCATGTTAGCAGCGGAGAAGGTGATCAGAAACCACCATTTTCCGTGACAACGATTCCAAAAGCGCCACTAGTAGTGCCGCCAACTTCACCGTCGGTTCTTGAAAAAAAGGTTGCCACCGTGCCGCCTCCGCCACCACCTTCTACAAAGGTGCTGGTACCACCGCCGCTACCTAAAACATATGAAGGCAGTGGCAGAGCAAGAGAGGAAGCTTCTGGAAGTGGGAATGGTCAGGTGAAGCTTAAGGCTCTTCATTGGGAGAAACTAAGTATAAACTCTAACCAATCCATGGTTTGGAACGAAATTGGAAAAGGCTCTTTTCAGTTAAGGATCATCCACCGATCCAAACATTTCAAACCCATGGTTTTTTGTTCTTATTTTTAATTTCATCTTACTCCGTATTTGGTTGAATTAGGTATAATGATGAAATGATGGAAGCTCTATTCAATGCCATGGCAACCAACCACAAACACCCCAAGAAACCCAACTCTGCAGGAGAACCTTCAAATTCCAATCCCCGAATCTTCATCTTAAACTCCAGGAAATCTCAAAACATTGCAATTGTGATCAAATCACTTGGAATCTCACTCGATGAGCTAATCGACGCCCTACTCCAAGGGAAAGGTCTGGTTGCCGATATTCTAGAGAAGCTCACTAGGATGGCCCCTACAGGAGAGGAAGCCTCCCAAATCATGTCTTTCAGTGGAGACCCTGTGAAGCTAGCTGACGCAGAATTCTTTTTGTATGGTCTCTTAAAGGCTGTTCCTTGGGCTTTTTCTCGTGTCGATGAGATGTTGTTCAGGTTGAGATACGGCTCTGAGATTCTTAGCCTCAATGAATCCTTACAAATGACGGAGTTAGCATGCAATGAGCTTAAGAACAATAGGATATTCTTAAAGCTTCTAGAGGCAATTCTCAAGGCCGGGAATCGGTTGAATGCTGGAACCGCAAGAGGAGATGCAAAGGCATTCAACCTCAACACACTAAAAAAGCTTTCTAATTTCAAGAGCATGGACGGGAAGACCACATTGCTCCATTTTGTGGTTCATGAGGTGGTTAGGAGCGAAGGGAGACGGTGTGTATTAGCACGAGGCAATAACATTAGCCAAGCCCAAAACAATGAAAGCTCAGGCACACAGTATAATGATCCAACAACCAAAGAAGAACGAGAGACGGAGTTCTTGAAGTTGGGGCTTCATGTTGTAGGTACTCTTAGCTTGGAGTTTTTGAATGTAAAGAAGGCAGCAAGCATAGACTATGACACCTTCAAGGCCACCCTTGATTCTCTTGCGAGAAAAGTTAGAGAGGCGAGGCAGTTGATAGGGAACAATGAGTCTACAGATGGAGGTAGTGGGTTTCTCATTGAGAGGGTCGAGTTCTTTGAATCAGCTGAGGTAGAGATTAAGGCCATAGAAGAAGAGCACACAAGGGTTATAAACTTGGTAAAAACAACTACTGAGTACTTTCAGGCTGGAGGTTTGAATGAAAAGAGCCCACTTCAGTTGTTTGTCATAGTAAGAGATTTCTTGGGTATGGTGGATCAAACATGTGATGAGATCACTCGGAGCTCAAACCTAAAGAAGCAAGCTATTGTAGAAGTTCCCTCTACTATATCTGAGGCCTCATAGTAAGATGTGTCTGCGACCCATGAAAACACATACATAGTGACCATTGATTGTAAGCCGGTAAATGTTGAATTAGAGTTAGCAGATTGTTTATGAGGAATCTGTTAATAGATAGATAGAATCATTTGTACATATCTTTAGTTTCCTTGGAGCCCAAGGCCCAAGCCCATTGTATTCTATATATACTCTATCTAATGGAAGGCAAACCCTAAGGGGGAATTTACCAAACCTAACATGGTATCGAGCCTAATTATCTTTTAAAGATAATTTCTTTCCTAACCCTAGCTTCCGCCCTCCCACCCGCCGCCGCCGCCTCCCTACCCAGCCCGCCGGCCCCCTGGCAGCCTCTCCGCCACCCACCATGGCCGCCGAAACCTCCACCAAAACCCCCTTTCATTCGGCTCTTTCCGTCACCAACATCCGCAATTCCATTCCCATCATCCTTAACCTTGAAAACTCTCAATACACGTCCCGGTGTGAGTTATTCAAAAACAATGCTCGTGCTCACCGAGTCATTGACCACATCGATCCTACTCAGAAACGCCCTGAGAACATCGACGATGATCTTTGGACCCAACTTGATGCCATTATCCTTCAATGGATTTACGGCACGATCTCGTCAGACCTTCTCCTCACCATCCTCAAACCCAATACCACGGCTCAGAAAGCCTGGAATCGCTTTGCCGATATTTTCCAGGACAACAAGGGTACCCGCACGGTCCTCTTGGAGAACGAACTCTCCACCACAAAGCTCGAAGCTTTTCCGAACGATGCAGCCTACTGTCAGCGCCTCAAATCTCTGTCTGATCAACTTGAAGCGGTAGGCGCCTCGATCTCCGATCGTCGCCTGGTCTTGCAACTCATCGCCGGCCTCACATCCGAGTACCAGTCCGTCGCCACCTTCATCCAACAGTCCGATCCTCTTCCTTCTTTTGACAAAGCCCGCTCTATGCTGGCTCTAGAGGAGACTAGTCGGGCTCGACTGGACAAGCTGTCGTCTCAGCAAGCTCTCACCGTTACCACCCCACCACCGCCCACCGATCAGACGCCGTCCTCTACACCTTCCAACCGAGAACGCAGCGGCCGCGATAACAATCGCGACAACACTCGCGACAACAACCGCGACAGCAGCCAGCGCGGGCGCGGCAGAGGTGGGCGCGGGCGCGGCAGAGGAGGGCGCGGCCGCGGGGGTCCCCAGCAGCAGCAGCCACAGTGGCCGAATTATTGGGGCTTCCCCCAGTGGCCTGCCCCGCCCTGTCCCTACCCCTCGATGCCGCCCCAGCACCCGGGCGCCGGCATCCTTGGCTCCGCCCCTCGCCCTCCGCCCCATGCCCTTGCCGCGTACTACTCGACTTATGGTGTTCAGCCCACTGATTTGAACTCCCAGTTCTCGTCCATGAGCCTCAATCCACCGGATCTGACATGGTACATGGACTCCGGCGCATCGTCTCATATGGCCCAGCATCCAGGTAGTCTCTCAACTATTTCGTTTAAGAGTCCTTCCAATTCAGTTATCGTCGGAAATGGTTCTAGTATTCCAATTTTGGGACAAGGCCACACCACAATCCCCACCCATAACCACCCCTTGCACCTCAAAAATGTTATCCTCACTCCCCAAATTATAAAGAACCTTATTTCCATTCGAAAATTTACCATTGATAATTCTGTTTCGGTGGAATTTCACCCATTTGGTTTTACTGTCAAGGATCTTCGCACGGGGACCAGTCGTCTGAGATGCAATAGAACCGGGGATCTCTACCCTCTCGCGTCACCTTCCGTCTCTCCATCTTCCTCACATGTCTCCCTCGCAGCTATGGCTCCACCTATCTGGCATGCTCGTCTCGGCCATCCTAGCGGCCCTATCTTTGGTCTTCTTAAAACTTTTTTACTAGTTGCTTGTAATAACGACTCGAATCGACGTTCCTGTCATTCGTGTCAAGTTGGGAAACACATTAGACTCCCTTTCTCTAGTTCGTTTACTCCTACTTATTTTCCTTTTGACATTGTGCATGCTGACCTTTGGACATCCCCTGTGGTGTCTAAGGATGGTTTTCGTTATTACCTTGTCTTATTAGATGATTTCACCCACTTCTTGTGGGTCTTTCCAATTAAATATAAATCACAAGTCTTTCCTATCTTTGTCCGATTTCATGCTTACGTTGTTACCCAATTTCAACGACGTATCAAAAATTTTCAATGTGACATGGGCGGCGAATTCAACAACCACCAATTTCATAACTTTTTCTCAACACAAGGCATTACCTTTCGCTTCTCTTGCCCTCATACATCTCCCCAAAATGGCAAAGCCGAACGCTCTATACGCACAATCAATAATATGATGCGCACCCTTCTCCTACACGCCAGCATGCCGCCATCCTATTGGCCCCATGCCCTCACCACCGCCGTGTACCTCATCAACATTCTCCCATCCACCGCTATCCACAATCAAACTCCCACCTTCCGTCTATTTCATCGGACTCCGTCCTATCTAGACCTTCGCGTGTTCGGTTGCCTATGCTACCCTAACCTCTCCGCTACCATGCCTCACAAACTCTCCCCTAGATCCACACCTTGTGTCTTTCTAGGCTACCCCAACAACCATCGTGGGTACAAATGCCTTGACCTCACGTCACAAAAACTCATCATATCCCGCCATGTCACCTTTGATGATCATACGTTCCCCTTTTCCTATAAATCGTCTCCTCCCTCTCATACTCCCATTGATTCTTCCTTATCCCCCATGGTTCTACAACAATTCTTCGGTACTTCGCCATCTCAAGTCCCCGGCACACCCCCCGCTGCACCTACACCCCCCGCGGTCGCGCCTTCTCCCCACGCGCCCGCGCCACCCCCCTCCCCCCCCCCCCCCCCCCCGCCCGCGCCCACCGCAGCCTATCAGACCCGTTCCAAGAGTGGCGTTTTCAGGCCGAAACACATATTTACCCTCTCTGGCTCAACTTCACATATATCCCCCCTCCCCAAATCCCATAAGCTCGCCCTCCTTGATCCCAATTGGAAGGCCGCCATGACCGACGAATATCAGGCTCTTATTCGAAATGGTACTTGGGAGCTTGTGGACCAGCCTGTAGGCGTCAATATTATCCGTTGTATGTGGTTATTTCGTCATAAGTTCAGGTCTGATGGTTCCCTTGAGCGCTACAAGGCGCGCCTTGTGGTCAACGGCAAGTCTCAGCAGGTCGGTGTCGACTGCGACGAAACCTTCAGTCCAGTGGTCAAGCCGGCCACCATCCGTACAGTTCTCACGCTTGCCCTCTCCAAATCTTGGGCAATACATCAGCTGGATGTCAAGAATGCCTTCCTCCATGGTCACCTACATGAGACGGTCTACATGTTTCAGCTGCCTGGTTTCGTTGAGCCTGGAACTCCCAAGAAGGTGTGTCGTCTTCGCAAGTCCCTCTACGGCCTGAAGCAGGCACCGCGCGCTTGGTATCAGCGCTTTGCTGCTTATCTTCTTCGCATTGGGTTCGTCAGCTCTCGCAGTGACTCCTCTCTCTTTGTCTATCAGCGGGGGCAAGATATGGCCTACTTGTTATTGTATGTCGATGACATTGTTCTCACAACCTCATCTGATGCTCTGCGTCGTCAGCTGATTGCCTCTCTTTCGTCTGAGTTTGCTATGTCAGATTTGGGGCCCCTCCACTACTTTCTCGGCATTTCAGTTCGCAACACTTCCTCCGGACTCTTCCTCTCCCAATCGAAGTATGCTGCTGAGATCATCGCCCGTGCACACATGTCTGAGTGTAAACCAGTGGTCACACCCGTGGATACCAGCTCCAAGCTAAGCGCGTCTGCAGGTCCGCCAGTTGCTGACCCTACCATGTATCGCAGTCTTGCTGGAGCCTTACAGTATCTCACTTTCACTCGCCCGGACATCAGTTATGCGGTTCAGCAGATTTGCCTCTTCATGCATGACCCACGTGAACCTCACTACAACGCTCTCAAGCGTATTCTGAGGTATCTTCAGGGCACTCTTCATCTTGGTATGCAGCTGACAGCGGCGCCTATTTCAGGTCTTGTGGCATATACAGACGCTGATTGGGGTGGGTGCCCTGACACCCGCCGTTCAACGTCCGGGTATTGTGTGTTTTTCAATGACTCTCTCGTCGCTTGGTCTTCCAAACGCCAGCCTACGTTGTCTCGCTCCAGTGCAGAGGCAGAGTATCGGGGGGTCGCTAACGCTGTCTCTGAGTGTTGCTTCTTGCGCAATCTCCTCCTGGAACTGCATTGTCCTTTGCCGCGTGCCTCTATTGTCTACACTGACAATGTCAGCGCCATGTATTTAGCCAGCAATCCAGTGCAGCATCAACGGACCAAGCACATCGAGATGGACATCCACTTTGTCCGAGAAAAGGTGGCCATTGGTGCTATTCGGGCCCTTCATGTTCCCTCCGCCTATCAGTACGCTGATATCTTCACAAAGGGTTTGCCACGTCAGTTGTTTCTTGACTTTCGGGACAGTCTGACCGTCCGTTCTCCTCCCGCTCCGACTGCGGGGGTCTGTTAATAGATAGATAGAATCATTTGTACATATCTTTAGTTTCCTTGGAGCCCAAGGCCCAAGCCCATTGTATTCTATATATACTCTATCTAATGGAAGGCAAACCCTAAGGGGGAATTTACCAAACCTAACAGAATCCATACTTGTTATTTACTCTTTATGCTACAAATTAACTTAACAATGTCTTTTATCTCCTATTTTCTAATCCTTGATCAATGATTGCTTCATGCATGTGCTATTGATTCAGTTGCAAGACCTAAACTAATTGATATATGTACACAAACGCACGTTAGATATAATGGATTTTGATAACGCTGACATTTGTTATAGTTTATGGGTGAACAAAAGTGATGAAATGGTTGCTGATTAGGTGCCTTTTCTGCTCTATTATAGAAGGCTCAACGAACAAAAAGATCCCCAAAACATGACTGCCCTAAGAATAAAAAAAACGCCTGATTTTATTTAAGATCAGTTGCTGATAGATTACATAGGTTTCATATTGTATAGTGGGCTAAAAGCCCGTTAAGGCCCAATACCTGTGTAACCTATATATATGTTATATCAATGAATGGAAACCCTCGAGGAGGACTTTACTTCAATTCCGCTATTCTACAGTTGCAAGCCTAGAAGCTAACATGTACCCTTTTGAGATTTGGATGCTTTTTCTTCCTTTTCTATTCAAACCTCACCACTATACTAATTTGATCAAACATAAATTTGTAAACAAACTACTGATGTAAAGTTTCCCATGAACAAGAGGAAAGGTGAAAGAAATAGATACAATCAACAATTTTTTTTTTTGTTGGAACAAATTCCCCAATAATAAATATCACCCCTCATTCGTTCGATAATACATATACTAAGAATGAGAATTGGGGGCATGTCCTTCAGCTCGCTATCGATATGAATGTCTCTCTTCAAATAAAAACATTAACCCCTCGCTTTTTTTAGGTAAGGAAAGGTAATGGTTAATTAGCCTTCCAAATCTAGTCCATTTTCATTGATCAATATTATAATAATTACCATCATTCCCTAGTTTTCCATACAAAATTTATTTCGTTTCCTCCATTTAATTACCTGATTTGAGCATAGCGTATCCATATCCTTTAGGATGCTTTAAACATTTTCCTCTTCCCTTCTCAAGACTCATAAAAAAATATTAATGTTTTTAAAGTCTACCAAAATGCTAGGAGGTTTTGTTTTTTATTAATGTCTCTTCTTGCATAATACTACAAAAAAAAATTGCTCGGGCATATTCAATTTCATACGCCACCTGCCTTTTTCCTTATTGTGTTTTTTTTATGGTGAGCAATTTGAAACTACGTAACAAAGTTATTCTAAGATCTAAATAAAACAAAGACCCTCTAACTTTAGACACAATATACTTTAGTGACAGGAACAATAAACATACTAAAAAGAAAGAGTAATCAAACTAAAAAGAAAAAATATATTTCTCGGAGCTAGCCTCGAAAAAACTCTATTAAATTGAATATTATATATGGGTTTTGGACCACTAGCAAAAAGGGCTTCTCTATTATCTTGACAAATGACTCACATGATGAGATCATATAGCTCTTTAAGGAGATCTTAAACCTAGACACGTTCAACATTTCATCTTAAGTTAGTTTCCCTTTAAAAGTGTATAAGACATGCTAAACAATTGTGTATCAAGCATTTGATCACTAAGGGATCCAACATGACAATCATAATTGCTCTAAAGGCTGGGAACATGGAGAACATCTTGGAAAATTAGATGGATGCAAGGACTTACAACAAGCAAGTAGATAATTTTAGAACCTACCACTGCTTAAGAAAGATAAATCATGTTGTAGACTTCTTAGCTAGAAAGGAGGGTTTTGACCCATTAAAGACGTGTTGTAGGGTTTTTCATGTCCATTTTGTATCATTTTAAGATGTTTTAGTATTTTGTAACCTCTTATAGTCATTTGTGTACGGTTCTATCAACCAATGTTGGTCAGTCAATCCCATGGATAAAGGAGAAGAAGAAAGAATTACTCTATCTGCTACGTCGAGCACACGCCCTCTATGATGATGATGTTAGATTGGTTATTCTTATAACGTGATCACGTCATGTAGAACAAACTGACCACTACACAACAAAATACTTAAAATGAGTAATTACACAATTGGTTAAAGTGGAAACCCTAACCAACCAACTAGTTAATTAGGTAAAACCACCGCCTTACTAGCTTCTCATTAGTAAAGATTTGAACGATCTGCTTATTTTATTGATAGCTTTCATTTACATTAACACTTGAGAGATCGACTTGACTAGAATCCCACTAGCTCAATCTACTCTAGGGTGTGTTTGGTAACGAGATGTATTTTAGTGGACAGGGATGAATTTTGGGAATGAAAGGGATAGGGATGGATTTTGGGGATGGAGGAGATGGAGATTTTTGGTAAAATTTATCCAATTTGTGTTTGGTTGTATTTTAATTGTTTGGAGGATGGAGTAACAGAAAGATACCAAATTACCACCACTAACACACCTGAGATGACGAAAATGCCCCCAACTTCATATCCCTCTTCTGCCGGTGAGGCGTCTTGGCCACAACACTTTCGTTAATCAACCATGCCTCCTCTAGCACATCAATCGGCGACGACGAAGCGCCGCAACCTCCTACCATCACCGGATTTCCAGCGGCAACCGGCAACACCCGCAATCTCCACACCCTTCGTCCCTGGAACATGAAAGTTGTCCCGACTCCCATCTTAGGATAACGATTGGAATTGACGGCTTTGCCAAATTTTTAGGGTTAACTCGTGTTTGCAATTGATGATATGTGTCAATTGATTGGGGGGTTTACTTGTGTTTGGGGGCGTCAATTGGTAGTTTCGCACTTGTCTGTGTTAAACCAATGCGTGTGATATCGAAATTCACCCATCCATGCCAATTCAATGCCACTTCCGATTGTTTTATGGGTTTCGAAGTTCATAATTTGGAGTTGATTTCATTTCTTTATGTTGGGATGAGATCTCTGTAGGTGGGTTCAACATATGATTTCGTTTAGTTTCGAATATCTGAGCTGATTTTGTTGTTGTCAAGCGTATGTGTGCACCCTAAACTGTCAATAACCTTTGCCATTTCAATGTTTTCATTTTCATGTCAATTGAAATTGTTTTTAATTTGCTTCAAAACTGGGATGTTGTTGTGCATACGTCGTCCTCTGGGCCTTTGCATTCCTTTCCCTCCTTTCATTCTAGCTTCTCATGGCTTCCAATCCCATCAGCAACGGCAAAGGGAAGGGAAAGGTCACGGGAAAGGGAAAGGGAAAAGGAAAGGCAACCGTTATTGGTGATGACAAGGTCCCCACCCCAGCTGCCTTCTACTGGTCGTATAAGCTGACCACAAAGTTGATGTGTGTTCTCCTTACATACTAGCAACAAATGGAAGAGAACAGGGCTTCCTGTGGGGTCCCCTTACAACTCAGTTCAAGGAATTGACGGGGAAGAAGTGCAACCAATTCATCCTTAAGAACCGAACTCGCGACATGAAAATTCATTACAAAACGTGGAAAGCGATGAAGCATGGTGAGACGGGGTTGGGTTGGGATGCCGATAGAGGCAGTATCAAGACATCCGATGAATGGTGGAACAAGAAAATTTCGGTACATCCTTGTATTTTCTTTGTCTCATCTTCAACGTGCACACCACAATGGAGGAAGTCATACATACATGCCTTGATTGTTAATTGAGCAGGAGGATGCAAACTTCAAGACATTTCGAAAGAAGGGGGTCCTTCCTGAGTTGGAGGACTTGTTTGGCCAAGTTTATGGTGGCACTGAAGCCACCGGTGAGTACTGCGTTACCCCATTAATGGACCCATCGGTCTGGGCATCTCAAGATCCTCCCCCCCCCCCCCCCCCCCTCAAAGATGAAGGACAGCCGAATTACATTCCCATTGTTGACGATGATGGTCGAGCTGGGAATGGAGGAGACATTACAGGGAACCCTATAGGGTCCCAATATGAGGGGGTCGAAGAGGAGTTTGATGAGCTGTTCCCCAGCCCGAACGGTACTACCCGGACTCCATCTCTGCAACAAGTAATGCAAAATCTCTACGACGACGATCCTAACCAAGACAACACACTAGGGAATAGGGCAGGTTCCAGTCCTTCAAATACTACTTGATGCAAGCGAGGTCTAGGCAGTACCAGGTCTGGGTCATCTATTGTCGCTCCAAAGCGCAACATTCGGAGGTTAGAGGGGTTAATGTTTTACAGACGGCATGTGTATATGGTGGAGGAAACCAACAAGAAGCTAATGGCCATGCTTGAGAGGGATGAGAGGGAAGAGAGGGAGGAGGTATAATCCAAAAAACCACATGGTACAACCTGGGAAGTGACGGACATTGTCAAACAAATGGTGAAAGATGGCCTCAAGAAGGAAGGTGATCACATGGGGTGCTTCAGCTTGGCCCTTCTCACCCCCGAGTGGCGAGTGGCGTTTAACAAGTCACACTCGCCCCTCGGGGGGCGCGATTGAGAGGTCGTTTGGGATATTGAAGTGGAAGTGGAAAATCCTGCATGAACTCCCTAAGTACCAAATTCGTAAGTAGATTGCAATCATCATAGCTTGCTTCGCGCTGCACAATTATGTCAGAAAGACCTATGAGGAGGCGGGGATCGGGGACGATGATGACCCTAGGTTCAAGGAGTTAACCCTTGATGGTCCCCCGTCCGACGGCGAGGACGACGATAAACCGTACGACAACGCAAAGGAGATTGACCACGAGGCCGATGATCCCTTTTATGACTCGGACGAGGATGTCGACCCGATTGCAGGGATAAAGGCCCTGAGGGATGAAATAGCTCGCTAGATTTGGAATGATAGGAGCCGACCCCGTTAGGCACCGGTGAGTACCTTGGAGGGCTGCATTTTGGGGACGAAGTTTTCTATAGACTGAAATAGACGACCACTTGTGTCAAACAATCATATTAGCTCCCAAACTTATATAAGTATTCTGGCATATTACTCTACTCATCAGTTCAAAAGGTATATATGACGAGAGGGTTTCTCGACCAAATAAATTTATAGTCAAGACCCCCGCTATAGTATAGGGGAGTCAGGTTCGTCCTCGGGAGAGAAGTCAGCGGTTCTAGGCTTAGTGTGTTTTGGGGTTCAGGGATAGCGGGAAGAGGTGAGGAGGTTGCTGTCGACAAAGAATAGAGGGGTCGATGTCCATGGATGGAGAGGGAATGGTGGTTGGTGTCGGGTAGAATATGTGCCGAATAAAAATAATAAAATAAAACAAATAAAGATGCAAACTTTCAAGGTTAGGGATCACCACAACAATAAACATATGTGCAGATCATAAATCACATAAAGATGCATGTTTTATATCAAAGAATCGACTTTCGCAAATTCCAAAAATTTAGGTGATAGAGACTCTCGCATAAAAACATAATTTGTTTCTACCTTTTCTTAATTAGGACTAGTCAACTTTCGCAAGAAAACCCTAATAATTACTATCCAATTCATAATAAGATCACTTTCACTTCAATATCATGAATAAGGAATTTCCTCAACTCTCGCAAAGGATTAAGCACATAGGTAGATGAGGATAAAGACATATATATTCATGGATTTATAAATCAAACACACATATCTATGTTGGGATCACCCCAACCCTAGAAGAAGGAAATTAGAAACAAAACATAATGAAAGAAATTAACTTTAACATAAAATAAACTAAAACTTACAACCGTTCGTCTCCTTCCTCCTCCTCCTCCTCTCTCTCTCTCTCTCTCTCTCTCTCTCTCTTCTCTCTCTCTCTCCTCTCTCCTTCCTCCTTGCGCCCTAAGACGACTTGACTTGAATTCATGAAAATCAGCCCCCTAGGGCTTTATTTATAGGCTTCCAACCCTTGCTAATCAAGGATAGAATATATCTATCTATATCTAAAAAGCTTAAGAGATAAATAAAAGTAATTAAGGAATTAAATCTAAAAGGGGAAATAAATCTAAAATAGGTAGAATATCTTCCATATGTTGATAGGCCTTCTCCATAGATAGAACTTGATAGTTATAGATAGATCTCGGCCAAAATTGGATAGAATCGGATCCAAGGACTCCCAATCCGATTAGGATAGTAAAACCGCGTAACGCGCTCCCGGACACGGTTTACTCGATCTCGAGGAGTGTCCTCGATCTCGAGTAGGATGGTTTGGTTGTATTTTAATTGTTTGGAGGATGGAGTAACAGAAAGATACCAAATTACCACCACTAACACACCTGAGATGACGAAAATGCCCCCAACTTCATATCCCTCTTCTGCCGGTGAGGCGTGTTGGCCACGACACTTTCGTTAATCAACCATGCCTCCTCTACCACATCAATCGGCGACGACGAATCGCCGCAACCTCCTACCATCACCGGATTTCCAGCGGCAACCGGCAACACCCGCAATCTCCACACCCTTCGTCCCTGGAACATGAAAGTTGTCCCGACTCCCATCTTAGGATAACGATTGGAATTGACGGCTTTTCCAAATTTTTAGGGTTAACTCGTGTTTGCAATTGATGATATGTGTCAATTGATTGGGGGGTTTACTTGTGTTTGGGGGCGTCAATTGGTAGTTTCGCACTTGTCTGTGTTAAACCAATGCGTGTGATATCGAAATTCACCAATCCATGCCAATTCAATGCCACTTCCGATTGTTTTATGGGTTTCGAAGTTCATAATTTGGAGTTGATTTCATTTCTTTATGTTGGGATGAGATCTCTGTAGGTGGGTTCAACATATGATTTCGTTTAGTTTCGAATATCTGAGCTGATTTTGTTGTTGTCAAGCGTATGTGTGCACCCTAAACTGTCAATAACCTTTGCCATTTCAATGTTTTCATTTTCATGTCAATTGAAATTGTTTTTAATTTGCTTCAAAACTGGGATGTTGTTGTGCATACGTCGTCCTCTGGGCCTTTGCATTCCTTTCCCTCCTTTCATTCTAGCTTCTCATGGCTTCCAATCCCATCAGCAACGGCAAAGGGAAGGGAAAGGTCACGGGAAAGGGAAAGGGAAAAGGAAAGGCAACCGTTATTGGTGATGACAAGGTCCCCACCCCAGCTGCCTTCTACTGGCCGTATAAGCTGACCACAAAGTTGATGTGTGTTCTCCTTACATACTAGAAACAAATGGAAGAGAACAGGGCTTCCTGTGGGGTCCCCTTACAACTCAGTTCAAGGAATTGACGGGGAAGAAGTGCAACCAATTCATCCTTAAGAACCGAACTCGCGACATGAAAATTCATTACAAAACGTGGAAAGCGATGAAGCATGGTGAGACGGGGTTGGGTTGGGATGCCGATAGAGGCAGTA
Organism: Persicaria tinctoria; assembly: GCA_037127255.1. NCBI lineage: Eukaryota > Viridiplantae > Streptophyta > Magnoliopsida > Caryophyllales > Polygonaceae > Persicaria > Persicaria tinctoria. The sequence goes on along the minus strand of JBANSL010000004.1, from coordinate 18,960,295 downwards.
TCAAGACATCCGATGAATGGTGGAACAAGAAAATTTCGGTACATCCTTGTATTTTCTTTGTCTCATCTTCAACGTGCACACCACAATGGAGGAAGTCATACATACATGCCTTGATTGTTAATTGAGCAGGAGGATGCAAACTTCAAGACATTTCGAAAGAAGGGGGTCCTTCCTGAGTTGGAGGACTTGTTTGGCCAAGTTTATGGTGGCACTGAAGCCACCGGTGAGTACTGCGTTACCCCATTAATGGACCCATCGGTCTGGGCATCTCAAGATCCTCCCCCCCCCCCCCCCCCCCTCAAAGATGAAGGACAGCCGAATTACATTCCCATTGTTGACGATGATGGTCGAGCTGGGAATGGAGGAGACATTACAGGGAACCCTATAGGGTCCCAATATGAGGGGGTCGAAGAGGAGTTTGATGAGCTGTTCCCCAGCCCGAACGGTACTACCCGGACTCCATCTCTGCAACAAGTAATGCAAAATCTCTACGACGACGATCCTAACCAAGACAACACACTAGGGAATAGGGCAGGTTCCAGTCCTTCAAATACTACGTGATGCAAGCGAGGTCTAGGCAGTACCAGGTCTGGGTCATCTATTGTCGCTCCAAAGCGCAACATTCGGAGGTTAGAGGGGTTAATGTTTTACAGACGGCATGTGTATATGGTGGAGGAAACCAACAAGAAGCTAATGGCCATGCTTGAGAGGGATGAGAGGGAAGAGAGGGAGGAGGTATAATCCAAAAAACCACATGGTACAACCTGGGAAGTGACGGACATTGTCAAACAAATGGTGAAAGATGGCCTCAAGAAGGAAGGTGATCACATGGGGTGCTTCAGCTTGGCCCTTCTCACCCCCGAGTGGCGAGTGGCGTTTAACAAGTCACACTCGCCCCTCGGGGGGCGCGATTGAGAGGTCGTTTGGGATATTGAAGTGGAAGTGGAAAATCCTGCATGAACTCCCTAAGTACCCAATTCGTAAGTAGATTGCAATCATCATAGCTTGCTTCGCGCTGCACAATTATGTCAGAAAGACCTATGAGGAGGCGGGGATCGGGGACGATGATGACCCTAGGTTCAAGGAGTTAACCCTTGATGGTCCCCCGTCCGACGGCGAGGACGACGATAAACCGTACGACAACGCAAAGGAGATTGACCACGAGGCCGATGATCCCTTTTATGACTCGGACGAGGATGTCGACCCGATTGCAGGGATAAAGGCCCTGAAGGATGAAATAGCTCGCTAGATTTGGAATGATAGGAGCCGACCCCGTTAGGCACCGGTGAGTACCTTGGAGGGCTGCATTTTGGGGACGAAGTTTTCTATAGACTGAAATAGACGACCACTTTTGTCAAACAATCATATTAGCTCCCAAACTTATATAAGTATTCTGGCATATTACTCTACTCATCAGTTCAAAAGGTATATATGACGAGAGGGTTTCTTGACCAAATAAATTTATAGTCAAGACTCCCGCTATAGTATAGGGGAGTCAGGTTCGTCCTCAGGAGAGAAGTCAGCGGTTCTAGGTTTAGTGTGTTTTGGGGTTCAGGGATAGCGGGAAGAGGTGAGGAGGTTGCTGTCGACAAAGAATAGAGGGGTCGATGTCCATGGATGGAGAGGGAATGGTGGTTGGTGTCGGGTAGAATATGTGCCGAATAAAAATAATAAAATAAAACAAATAAAGATGCAAACTTCCAAGGTTAGGGATCACCACAACAATAAACATATGTGCAGATCATAAATCACATAAAGATGCATGTTTTATATCAAAGAATCGACTTTCGCAAATTCCAACAATTTAGGTGATAGAGACTCTCGCATAAAAACATAATTTGTTTCTACCTTTTCTTAATTAGGACTAGTCAACTTTCGCAAGAAAACCCTAATTACTATCCAATTCATAATAAGATCACTTTCACTTCAATATCATGAATAAAGAATTTCCTCAACTCTCGCAAATGATTAAGCACATAGGTAGATGAGGATAAAGACATATATATTCATGGATTTATAAATCAAACACACATATCTATGTTGGGATCACCCCAACCCTAGAAGAAGGAAATTAGAAACAAAACATAATGAAAGAAATTAACTTTAACATAAAATAAACTAAAACTTACAACCGTTTGTCTCCTTCCTCCTCCTCCTCCTCTCTCTCTCTCTCTCTCTCTCTCTCCTCTCTCCTTCCTCCTTGCGCCCTAAGACGACTTGACTTGAATTCATGAAAATCAGCCCCCTAGGGCTTTATTTATAGGCTTCCAACCCTTGCTATTCAAGGATAGAATATATCTATCTATATCTAAAAAGCTTAAAAGATAAATAAAAGTAATTAAGGAATTAAATCTAAAAGGGGAAATAAATCTAAAATATGTAGAATATCTTTCATATGTTGATAGGTCTTCTCCATAGATAGAACTTGATAGTTATAGATAGATCTCGGCCAAAATTGGATAGAATCGGATCCAAGGACTCCCAATCCGAGTAGGATAGTAAAACCGCGTAACGCGCTCCCGGACACGGTTTACTCGATCTCGAGGAGTGTCCTCGATCTCGAGTAGGATGGTCGTCGACTTCAGCTTTAGCTCGGCATTTCGGGTTGCTCTTCCTCAACATCCTCGGACATTGGCTCCTGGGGTCTCCTGGATCTCGAGTTGTTTCCTCGATCTCGAGTAAGGCTGGTGCTCGGCGTCTTCCGGCCTCGGCTTCTCGACTTGGCACAGCTCCTCGACTCCGGACATGACATCAAGGTTTGTCGATCTCGACTAGTTTTCGTCGAGATCGAGTAAGGCTTCCGGAGTCGGGTTGATCTGGCTCTCATCTTCTCGATTACGCTCTGCTCGACCAGGTGTGCTCAGACATCTGTTCTCGAGATCGAGTACATTAACTCGAGATCGAGTAAAGTTCTCTTAGCTTTCTGCTCTGTTCTTGAAACGCACTTTCCCGAGTCCTCGTTCGTCGGATTGCCGCATATGACCATGCGTTGGAAAGCTCTTTTTCGAGGGCTACGACTCTGATGAAGACATCAAAGCTTGATTCCGAATGATGAATACCGAAAAATGGCCTTTTCTCCAGGTGCACCATTCTTAGCTTCTTCATGACTTTCCTTTAAGCTCCAAAGTGCGTCCGACTTCTGCGAAATATAACAAAATCTTGTGTAGACCTCCATATATTGCAAATAAACATAAACTACACATATTTTGTACTATCTTAGCCCAAATGCATGAAATGTATGCAGAAATCGATATAAAAGTAACTGTAAAACATGGCGAATTTGGCTCACAACAAACACCCCATACTTAAGCTTGCTTGTCCTCAAGCAATACCTTTATTTGTCATTCAGGGGAAGAAATTAAAACTCTCAACATCTTAGATTCATTGTCATATATCCCTGCTATCAATTACCATCCTCGAAAAGGTACTAGTGTCACAAATTCATGCATGTGCAATACAAAAGCAACATCTACTCACAAAAGGAGGGTTATGCAAAAACAATTCATGTGACAAAGCATTAATAATCAAGAGGACTTTAATTTATGCTCAATAAGGAGTAGATTGGTAAAAGGCTAAAGGTGTGCAATTTTTGGGCAATGTGGTGCTAATAATTCGGGGAAATGGAGTATTTCCAAACTTTTCATACCACACTCCTTTTCCATAAGATTCATCACCTTTCATATTGCTTTTCTCAATAATAATGCTTTTACCTCTCTAACCTCAGCACTGCCTTCTCGCGAATCGCAAACATGGGTGTCATGAATGACCTCGGATACTTAGTGCTTTGGACTCCTCACAATGTGTGTCCCATCTCGCCGAACTATTATCTCAGCGAGCAGGGTCAATCCACCTTTATCTCCTGAGGTGATTGGATTTTCTTTCACGCATTAAATTTTCCATACTTTTCAAACATTTTCCTACCAAACTCCAATAATGATAATAACAACACAAACACCATATAACATCTCCATAATGTAACATCATTATCAACATAATCCCCGGATATGAAATAAGGTAAAGAATGGCAATATTTAGATCATGTGGAGCAAAATATGAAATAAGGCATATAATGGCTTTTGTGATGCATAAGCATAGGTAAGGCTAGGAATTTAACAATATGAGCATTATATGGAAATATAAAGTCCTCCATCCTCTTATCATGCAACATGTCAAAAGCAACTTTAAATTTTACCTCCTTTCATGGTTTTCAAGAAAATATGCACTTCACTGTAACTTCCCTTTACTAGGCAACTTCATGCTATTTCTCTAATGAATCTAATTTTGCATCGTCGAGTTCAATATAAAGCTTCCATGACATTAACCAAAATTTTCAATGGGGGTCATTGGTCATTTTTTCAAATTTTTGGAAAACATGCATATAAGCACATAAATTAATAAAGAATTCCAAAATAGCCTTGTATAAGCAATTCATGAAATAAATTTTGAAAATGCACAAATATGGTCAAATAAAGCCAAATATGCATAAAGTAAGCCCTTCCCCCACCCCATACTTAAACATTACAGTGTCCTCACTGTATAAAAACAAGGCTAGAGAAAGAAACTCACTAGACAGGTGTGCTAATCGAGTGCATGCTGCTGGGCGGAGTCCGTTTTTAGCTTGCTTCTATCCCCATGGACCTGCAAAATGTAGAAGAGAAATACCCACAATAGAAAAACTAAAAGTTCAAAACCAAAAACAAACAAAAGCAACAATGTCCAAAAGTCCCAAAAAATAAATTTCTATTTACAAGCTCTAGATTTTATAGTCGCTAGGCCGACTTCTTCATTAAGCATTAGCCTGGCTCATCTTTGTCCGGAGGTATAGGTGGATCTGGTGGTTCCTCCGGCGGTGGGGAGCGTGGGATGTCATCCGGGGGCATCATGTGAAGAAGCTTAAACCTCCCCGAGTGGACGCTCCATGGCTCCACCCATTCATCTTCCCTGGCTCGAGCTAGCATGTATAAGGGAATATATAAAGAAAATATACATACCTCATCATCATACCTCTTCCGCTTCATAGGTTGACTTTGCTGTGTATCTCCACCACAGCAGAACGGTGGAGAGGGAAGAGATATTTCCTTCTCATCCTGCAGAGCTTCATGCCACTTTGCTAGGACCCCATACTTGAATATGAACATCGGTTGCTCAAAATCATTGGGGATAGCCTTCACTTTGTAAGGTAAAAGCGATCTTGGAATGCCCTGGGCAACAATGTCCAACTTCTTCTCTTCTAGTGCTTCTTCTTCTTGGGATCCTTCATATGATTCATCAACAATAGGTAGCAAAGTAGGAATGAAATTCGAGGAAGGACATATCTGGTTGTCGACATTGAGTGGGTCAATTGGCTCGTCGAGAGGAGGGCATGGTCCTTTAAACTGAATGGAAGCCTCAAGCCTTCGGATTTCGTCTTCCAGCCGAGCTATTTCCCTTAATCGTGACTCCTCCACTGCGTTCCTATTTCTCCGTCTCAAATCTTGATACCATTCTTCCCATGCAGGATTCCCTTCGACAAAGTCTTCCATCTTTGTACCTAAGCTTTGAAATCACAATCAAGAACACAAATTAGTGGCAAAGGCTTGGCACCCAGTTGGTACCGGTGAGGTAGGTGGTGGTAGGGTATGTGAAGGGTAAGAAAAAGGGATGGGCTTTTCTGAACCTTAAACACAATTAAACTAGGAGCAATTGATGTCTCCCCGGCAACGGCGCCTATTTGACGAGAGGGTTTCTCGACCAAATAAATTTATAGTCAAGACCCCCGCTATAGTATAGGGGAGTCAGGTTCGTTCTTAGGAGAGAAGTTAGCGGTTCTAGGTTTAGTGTGTTTTGGGGTTCAGGGATAGCGGGAAGAGGTGAGGAGGTTGCTATCGACAAAGAATAGAGGGGTCGATGTCGATGGATGGAGAGGGAATGGTGGTTGGTATCGGGTAGAATATGTGACGAATAAAAATAATAAAATAAAACAAATAAAGATGCAAACTTCCAAGGTTAGGGATCACCACAACAATAAACATATGTGCAGATCATAAAACACATAAAGATGCATGTTTTATATCAAAGAATCGACTTTCGCAAATTCCAACAATTTAGGTGATAGAGGCTCTCGCATAAAAACATAATTTGTTTCTACCTTTGCTTAATTAGGATTAGTCAACTTTTGCAAGAAAACCCTAATTACTATCCAATTCATAATAAGATCACTTTCGCTTCAATATCATGAATAAGGAATTTCCTCAACTCTCGCAAAGGATTAAGCACATAGGTAGATGATGATAAAGACATATATATTCATGGATTTATAAATCAAACACACATATCTATGTTGGGATCACCCCAACCCTAGAAGAAGGAAATTAGAAACAAAACATAATGAAAGAAATTAACTTTAACATAAAATAAACTAAAACTTACAACCGTTCGTCTCCTTCCTCCTCCTCCTCCTCCTCCTCCTCTCTCTCTCTCTCTCTCTCTCTCTCTCTCTCTCTCTCTCTCTCTCTTCTCTCTCTCTCTCCTCTCTCCTTCCTCCTTGTGCCCTAAGACGACTTGACTTGAATTCATGAAAATCAGCCCCCTAGGGCTTTATTTATAGGCTTCCAACCCTTGCTAATCAAGGATAGAATATATCTATCTATATCTAAAAAGCTTAAAAGATAAATAAAAGTAATTAAGGAATTAAATCTAAAAGGGGAAATAAATCTAAAATAGGTAGAATATCTTCCATGTGTTGATAGGTCTTCTCCATAGATAGAACTTGATAGTTGTAGATAGATCTCGGCCAAAATTAGATAGAATCGGATCCAAGGACTCCCAATCCGAGTAGGATAGCAAAACCGCGTAACGCGCTCCCGGACACGGTTTACTCGATCTCGAGGAGTGTCTTCGATCTCGAGTAGGATGGTCGTCGACTTCAGCTTCAGCTCGGCATTTCGGGTTGCTCTTCCTCAACATGCTCGGACATTGGCTCCTGGGGTCTCCTTGATCTCGAGTTGTTTCCTCGATCTCAAGTAAGGCTGGTGCTCGGCGTCTTCCGTCCTCGGCTTCTCGACTTGGCACAGCTCCTCGACTCCGGACATGGCATCAAGGTTTGTCGATCTCGACTAGTTTTCCTCGAGATCGAGTAAGGCTTCCGGAGTCGGGTTGATCTGGCTCTCATCTTCTCGACCACGCTCTGATCGACCAGGTATCTTCGGACATCTTTCCTCGAGATCGAGTACATTAACTCGGGATCGAGTAAAGTTCTCTCAGCTTTCTTCTCTGTTCTTGAAACGCACTTTCCCGAGTCCTCATTCGTCGGATTGACGCATATGACCATGCGTTGGAAAGCTCTCGTCGAGGGCTACGACTCTCATGAAGACATCAAAGCTTGATTCCGAATGATGAATACCGAAAATGGTCTTTTCTCCAGCTGCACCATTCCTAGCTTCTTCATGACTTTCCTTTAAGCTCCAAAGTGCGTCCGACTTCTGCGAAATATAACAAAAACTTGTGTAGACCTTCATATATTGAAAATAAACATAAACTACACATATTTTGTACTATCTTAGGCTCACAACAATATACCGAATTAGACCACCACTTTTGTCGAACAATCATATTAGTTTCCAAACTTATATAAGTAGTTTCTCATATTTTGTCATAAGAGTTTCCGACCACATTTTGTCATAAGAGTTTCCTACTCATGAGAGAGATATACAAAGCATAATGCAAATTGCACGTTACAATCATAGAAGTGGAAATGAGATGCATTCAAGGCTGCTTATCGGCAAAGACACAACAACCTGCACAAAATGTTGCCGGGAAACATATGACATAATGTTTGTAATTACAACTGAAGACCCCGAAATGCACAAAATAAGGGCCATGAAAATACCAAGTATTTGCATGCTACAAGTTCAGCTTGCTACAGATTCACAAAAAAAAAGTGCTTCAACAAACGGGAGTGGGTACGCCCTTCACAAAAGACGCATGATAATGGCCAATGCGAGAAGAAGCAGCCACCTTCTGAGCTTGACCTAAGACCAAGTTGTTGGGTGCGGACCTGCTCCGTAGTGTGGTCCACCCACCTTGCGCAGAGGTATGCGCACAAGTCCATTATCCTCTGGACAAGGTGGTCATTGCTAGCTTCAGAAGCGACCAACCTGTTGGCAAGGCTGACGTTGTGCGCTTGTGTAGCTCAAAGTTCATTCTCCCTTATCTCATCCCTTGCCAAGAGCGACGTCACGCGGGCTCGGAGCTCAACGGGTTCAGTCCTCGCATAATCCCAGAGGTCATTGTTCTCCTGCTCGTCTGCGGGGTCCTGGCGTTGGGACTGAGCATCATCGTCCTCCTCCTCGTCATGGCAGTCGTTAGACCTGAGCAGACCTGGGCTAACCCACCCGGCCCGCCCAACCCTCTCGGGAAAAAAGGCGGATTTGGGTAGAACAATCGTCCCAATCGGGCCGGCAGACCCTGCCCGATAGGCCCACCGGGCTAGGCTTGGGCAAAGTATGAGGCTTAAGTAGGCCGGTAGGCCCGGCCCGGTATATATTTAATATTTTAATATTATACATATAATTACACACACGTATATGTATATAAGGATATGTTTTTTTATCATAATGCAAATTATATATATATAGTACACTGTATATGTATATATATAATTAACTACAGTGTGTATGTATATATTAATATACAGTATATTATATAGTGTAGGTATATTAATTGGGTAGGCTTTTATATATATATAAAAGAACCCATAAAACATATAAAAAAAACTATGTATAGATTTACATGTATTATGTCTGTAATTGATTTTGCTTCTTAGATATTAGCTAAAAGGAAAATTTAGTTACATAATCAGTTATGTTATCGGGTAGGGTTCATCCATCCCAAATCGTTTTTTTAAAAGCCCGCAAGGCTCGGTGGGCGGCCCAGTCTGCCAACACGGGTGGCCTTGGACAAGGTAGTAGGTCCAAAAATCGGGCATGGCCCAAGCCCGACCCGGTACGATGAGTAATAAATGTCGGAAGCCCGGCCTAAGCCCGCCCGGCTCGGCCCATGCTTAGGTCTAGCGGTCGTGCCCATAGGTGTAGTCCGACCTCAATCAGTAGTACTTCCTAGAGTCGCCACTCTGGTAGCTACGGTCCGAGTTAGAGTCAAGGTCCGTGTCTAAGTGTGGCCACATGATTCCTAAGATGACAAAGGTGGAAAATCACAAGGTGCAACATCAACAAGCACCATTTCATACCCAAACGTGTATTTGAACCTATTTCAGTTGATCAACAAGATGCAAAGAGGCAATGAATGACATAGAGCTACATCATTTCATAACTTAGAGAAGTTAACCAATGAATAGGCAAAATCAGTTGATCAACAAGGTATTTCAGTTGTCCAAAAGGGTGAAAATAGGCAAGGTAAGACATTGAACAACATCATCGGGACCCTCAGAATAGTTGCAGGTAGTTGAGTTGATAAGAAAGGTGCAAAATCACAAGGTGCAACAACAACAAGCATCATTTCATAACCAAACACGTATTTGAACAAATGCAAGTCATATGACCAAATATCAATAATAAATCCCCAGTTTACCTTAACATAAGATGAAAACATTCCCACATAAGTAATCAGATGAGCTGAAAGTAATCTCAAGACAAAGATAAGCACCAACATCAATAAAATATGCCAACATAAGTAAAGATATCAACAGATGCAAGACATATGACCAAATATCAATAAAAAAATCCTTGTTTACCACAAAACACTTCATAAACCATGTCCCTTAATTCATATCTTTACAACAATCAATAAGTAGGTTAAACATTCGTTAGTTATTTGTTATCATCAAAACAACTTGATGTGATTTAGGCTCTTCCGATGCATTCTTAGTGTTTCAGTCATAAAATGGGCTATATTAGTTCGATGAAGGTCCATTAATACTTTTTGGAAAGATAACTCAAAGGGCTACATCTTTTATGAAGAACGAAATACCAAAAGCATCCATCAATAGATCCGAAATTGGCAATAATTTAGCAGTTCAAAATTTGGACAGTTTTTCCTATGCATTGAATGAAGTCGGAATAGATGAATATGCATTGAATGAGACTCATTCAATGGAACTTTATGGTTTTTGACACTTCATGGTGACATCGAACCCTCCATTTTGCACCAGGGGGTAGCCACTTTTCTTCATCAATTTTCGAGAAACTTTTCATCTTTTTCGTCTTTAATTCGTCATTTTAATTGTTGTTGTTTTGTGGCTATAAAATGGTTGGACCTTTGTAATGAAAAATAAGATTTGAGTTGATATTTTTTGGAAAAAATGTGTGTTTGGTTGATTTGGTGAGATGTCATTTTGACACCACATTCCAGAGTGAGAGGCCGAGGAATGGTCTCGTTTGTCTAACTCGTTCCGGTGAGATGTTTGTTAGAGTTGTTCAAACAAAGGCTTGATTGCTCGGGAGTAAGATGTTGACGAGTGAGAGGACAAGTTTGATAATTCGATGGGTGAGATGCTCAAAGATTTAACCCTTCATATCTTGTTTTTATCTTTCCATAAACCTAGAAAAAATCCAAATAAAAGAGTCGAATGTGTCAAATTTTGTTCTCGTGCTTGATCGAAGCTCGTAAATTGTTGGATCGGTCCTCGGGTCATATCATTTGGTATCAGAGCTAATCCAATGAGTTTACAAATCCATATGTACTACCGGCTTCTTCATCCTCAAGCACCCATCAGAGCATTCATGGTACCAACCACTGAAGTGCATTACACAGATCCAACGTACAGGGACGTAATGTACCGTTTAGAAGGGTCTTATGGATTCAATAGTTGTTGCGGGACCGACCATCAATGCCTTATGCAGATCCAACGTAAAGGGGTGGATCGTATTTTTTGGAAGGGCAACGCAAGATTCGATGATGAATCTTCTTCAAGGGGAGGGGGGATGATGTGATTCAGGCTCTTCCGATGCATGCTTAGTATTTCAGTCATAAAGCGGGCTATATTAGTCTGATGAAGGTCCATTATTAAATGTTGGAAAGCTAATTCGAAGGGCTACATCTTTTTTTGAAGAAAACAATGCCGAAATCATTCAACAATAGATCCAAAATTGGAAATAATCCATCCTTTCAAAATTTGGACAGTTTTCCCGATGCATTTAATGAAGTCGGAATAGATGAAGATGCATTGAACGAGATTCATTCAATGGAACTTGATGGTTTTTGACACTTCATGATGACATCTAACCCTCCATTTTCCATCAGGGGGCTAGCCACCTTTCTTCATCAATTTTCGAGAAACTTTTCATATTTTTTGTCTTTAATTCGTCATTTTAATTGTTGTTGTTTTATGACTATAAAATGGTTGGAACTTTGTTATGAAAACTAAGATTTGAGTTGATAATTTTTTGGAAAAAGTGTGTGTGTTTGGTTGATTTGGTGAGATGCCATTTTGACACCTCATTCCGATGTGAGAGGCCGAGGAATTGTCCCGTTTGTCTAACCTTTTCCGGTGAGATGCTTGTTAGAGTTGTTCAAACAAAGACTTGATTGCTCGAGAGTGAGATGCCGATGAGTGAGAGGGTGATTTTGGTAAGTCATGGGTGAGATACTCATAGATTTATCCATCCATATCTTGTTTTTATCTTTCCATAAATCTAGAAAAAAAAATCCAAATAAAAGAGTCGCATGTGTCAAATTTTATTCTCTTCCTTGATCGAAGCTTGTAACTTGTTGGATTAGTCCTCGGGTCATATCACAACTTGTGATGACTTGAGTGAGATTTTCCAAATTCCAACAAATTCCCCCATTTTGATGATGACAAAACAACTAAGCTATCTAAAGTATGACAACACAAGAAAAAATCCTCCTTAATTTATCAACACTATAATATAGGAATTAGGAACCTTTTTCAAATCATTTTAAAAATCAAGAACGAACATGACAACTCATACTATTTCCCCTTCTATGGCTCATGTAATAATCAAGTGACTTTAACTCACCCATGAATCTATTCATATTATGTTTGACAACAAAAGTATCATTAATATTTTAAAGAACCTTGTTCAATACTCTAGGACCAAACATATACAAATTTGACATCACTTTACGAGACAATGTCGAAAAAGGTTAGATTCAAATAGAATTTGTTAGCACTAAGGACCAAATAGCTAATATCTTTACCAAGGCTTTGAATAGGGAACTTTTAAACAACTACGACACTTACTTGGGAAGATAACCTTAGAAAATTAAACTATATAGCCTCACTTGACACCCCCAATGATTGGCTAAAGAGTGTTGTTGAATTTGGGGGGAATGGAGCTTACGGTTACGAGGGTACTAGCTAGCCTAGTATTATATAGATTGTTATGCATAAATGGCGGTCTGATAGTTGAGACATCATAATATACAACATGGAAAGTCTATATTAAAATTGCATGGAACGTGGTATCTTTGTACCAAAAAAGAACAGATTGATGAACTGAACCCTCATTACAAGTCCAAATGACAGTCGGAATCTAAAGCCCTCCTAAGACCCTTCAAGCAAATGAGTTCTTTTAGCCCATACTTATGTGAATTTTCTTTAATAAACACCACATTGGAACTCATACGTCTTGATTGTAAGATTGACCTACCTCTATTTGATATCTTTATTGTGTACTTCACTGTGTATTTTGTTTGAAATTTTATTGCCCTAAAAACACCGAGTATGATTCCATGGTAAAGGAACTAGTCATGAGAAAGGGTCAAGAGGGAACATGTCATCTACAAAAGCTACTTGAAGGTGAAAGGATTTTGGTAGGAAGAAACACAATGATTAAGGGAAACAATATGATGCTTGTTCTATACACGGAGAGTGACCAAATTGGAGGGAATTTAAGGGCATGTTTGGTATCAATTGTTGGGAATGAAAAATCGGTAATCGGAATGGATGATTACCATTTTAATGTTTTGTAGGCAAAAATTGGTAATGGAATGATTATTAGTAATCCCACCATTTCCATTTTGAACCCAATTTCATTCCTCCCCAAAACTAGGGGAATCCCTCATTCCCACAAACCAAGCCCATCTTTGCAGTTTACGTCCTCCTCTATCACCACAGCTCTCATCCTCTTTCATCTCCGCAACCCTCGTCCATATTTGTCGACGAAGTCGTCGCCGCCACCGTCGACCGCCCCCATCTAGATCTATCTCCACCGATATGGATCAGATTTGATGATATTGTCGTCGTCCTCTGATGTCCTCATCCTCTGTCTTCCAGATATGCCTCGTTGTCGTCCATTAACGTCATCTTCAGTCTCCCTCATCCTCTTTCTTGACTTCCCAACCCTCGTCCTCCCTCTTGACTACCCATCCCTCACCCTAGCCCTCGTCCTCACCCTTCCTTCCTTCTTGCCCATCCCTCGTCCAGAACTCCTCCGATACTTAGCACATGACAGAGGACCAACAATTGACAATCAAAAGATCCATGATGTAGATGAGAGAATCAGTAGTAGCACCATGCATCATAGATTTGTGATTCTCAATAGTATGTAAAGCAGTCATATTGAAAAATCTAATATTAAGTAGAAGGACATCTCATAAAGAGGACAATTAACATACATGCAAAAACAAAGATAGGAGAACCTATTCATGGTAGATATGAATATGCCTAATAGGAGAATTAATGTTTTGTAAGGGAACTTACTTTGTTGAGCAAAACAAATCCTTTCATACCTTAAAATAGGTCGCGGTAAAGTGTCCTTGATGAGGAGTCGAAAGCCAGGAACCAAGACAATCGGTTCCCGACTCCTAGACCTTGTATTTGTGGAAGGCATGAAGTAGATTTTGCCTAGCCTACCATCCTTGCCCGCCAGCGTGTCTAGGATCGAGTTGCTGCACTTAGGAACCCTGAGTCTAAAGATAAGGGTTTCCAAGTAGATCTATCTTTTTGCTTAGTTTATATGATAGATTGGTCAGTCTGGGTACCTTCATGCCTATAATGAGATGAGTAACTGCATTTGATGTAATCATTAGCTAAAAATTTGATACAAAAGAGATATGTCTGTGTTGCATGAAGGAGATTTATAAGAGAGATTTTGTTTGTTGGATATTGTTTTGTCGAAAAGCTCAAAGAAAACACTGTGATTAAAATCCGCTTTATCTGGTTTTGAAAACAACATCCTTTATTAATGGTATGAAAATTGGGATTCTGGAGGATAGATCTTAACAACCCGCAAAGAACAAGGGAGATATCTTCCTTTCTTGGTTGAATAATTTATAACCTTAATTAGCTCAAAGAACCATGATTTAACTAGATTTGAGGAACTTTCGTTTTGGAGCAAAACTAGACCAGAATTAATTTAGGAAGGATCTTCAAAATTGAACACACCACTAGGCTTGGAATTCTTTCTAGATTCATTTGGTATATTTATATTTTAAAAATAATGCAAAACGAAGTGAATTGAAGCTTGATCGAATTGGATATCTTGAGGGAGAGGATAGAGTTAACTTGTTTACTTGATCAAGTTTATTCAGTGAGTTAGCTCTTCCTAACTAACTTGGATTGTGCTATCTCCGGGTTTCGGTTGGGCTTTAGCCCACTTATTTTTGGTTTAGATTGAAAAGAATAAGAGATGCAATAATTGTATGTAAATACATTCTTATATATATATATATATACAAGTCATTATATAATCTCCACAAATTAAGTTTATCCAACATTAACAATTAACTAAATAAATTCATATTTTTATTTAGAATAATGAAATTATTTAAATCTTTATGTTATACACCTTAGGTGAATCAAAGCACGTTGAAAATAAATTAAACTCATTCTCACACAATATAATACAAAAGCAAAAATTATATTTACTTAAATTAGAAGCGAAATATTAAAAAATACTTTGAAGAATTGAAGAGAATCGATTCCAAAAACCAATAAACATAAACAACGACTAATGCATTGATAATGAAAGGAGTTTACAACCAAATCAAAACCAAAACAATAGAGAACAAAAGAGAATGTAGCGAATATTAGCCTCAACGAGGACACCAGCCACCAAGGTCGGAATCAAAGGGCAAAGGGTGTGTTTGGATTCCATTGCATTTTCATTATAATGCAATTATTTTATCTCGTTGTATGTGTCCGTTTGGTTGTAAAAATAAAAATCTCGTAAAAATCAAGGTAAAACCATAATTTAACCAAATAACCACATAAATCGAGATAAAATAATTGCATTTTAATTAATATATCGTGGAATCCAAAAAATAATCATAATTTAAACGCCTTAAAATTTTTGTTAACCAAACATCACCTTATCATTTTGCATTATAATGATAATGCATTTGGAATCCAAACACATCCAAAGAGACTATAAATCTCTCTCAACACAGTGTTACTAAGTGTTTTTGGATGGAAGGGAGCTCGATCTACACTCATAAGACAATTAGAGATGAAACCCTAGAAATCGCCCTCGAAGACAAGAACAGAGCAACAGTAAGAAAACACCTCTCTGAACTTCATATTAGAGTTTCATCAGAGCCGGCCCTGGCTATAGGCCAAATAGGTTTGGGCCTAGGGCCCCACAATATATAGGGCCCTATATTTAAAATGGTTGCTATATATTTCTTTTACAAAAATGAACAAGAAGAAGAAGCCCATGTACGTTTTTTTTTGGAACAAATAGTGTTTTTCAAGTTTTAGGGCTGAAATAGAAACATTCAAGAAGCCCATATATGTTATTAAAAATAATCCAAAATACTCGGCTAGAAGCCCTAGATTTTTGAAAGAAAAAAAAAGAAGCCCACATATATACTAATATACATCATTAAAAAAATAAAAATATTGAATTAAACAACAAATTGAAATGAAATGCTAAAATGGTGATTACTCTGTTCGGTTCTTCTCTTTGCTAAACAATAATCATTCTCTATTAGAATAGAATAATATTCTTAGATAGAATTTATCCTTTCCTTATTCAATCTTACCATATCTTTGTAAAGTCTATCTTTGTTGATCTCAATCCTTGGAGAGTAAGGAAAACATGTGTATAAGTATATCATCCAATCAATGGAAAAAGCAAGAAACACATTCATCATATCATTCAAAGTTTTACATGGTATCAGCCTAATTTCGATCCTCACAATCCAAATCTCTCTTCCGCTATTCGATGTCGACCGAATCCGACATTGGAACCCCTGTCGACAAGATTCCTCCCGGTGGATCTCCCGTCGACCAGTCCGGACACAAGAATGCCGAAAATCTTCTCTTTGTGGCTGCAGGATCTGGTCCCATGCCCGCTCTGCAGTTTCAAAACCTCAACCTCCGTCTTGATCGGACCAATTACACGCTCTGGCGACATACAATCAAGTCGGCTCTTGAAGCCTTCGGCATCGAGGACTTTCTGGCCGCCAGTTCCCAGTCTTCAGCAACCCTCTCGGTGCCGTCTGGATCCAACGACCCTCCCCCGCCGAACCCAGCTTTCGCTGAATAGAAGAAAAAGGACCGATTGATCCTTCTATGGGTGCGCACCACCCTCACATCCTCTCTTATGGCTCACGTCGCTCGTGCTCAGATGACTCATAAAGCATGTGTCATCCTTGAACGGATGTTCTTTGCTCAAACAAGGGCGCGCCTGATTCACCTCAAGCAGTAGATGCAGAATCTCAAGAAAGGAACTTTAAGTATCCTTGATTATGTTGAGAAGAAACGGGGTTTCTCGAATGCCTTGGTCGAATGCTCCTACATCGTGCCTGACTCCGATTTCGTCGAATGCGTACTCAATGGCCTAGACAACTCTTATGCGGCTTTTCTCACTGCTTACAATAAGCAGATAGAGCCGATCACATCCGATCAGCTTCTCAAACTTCTTATGCGAAAGGAGGAGCGCATCACCGCTTCTCTTGCTCCTGCCACCGACGCTTCCCTCTCTGCCAATGTCGCCAATCGTGGAACCAAGTCGTCCCAGTCCTCTCACTCAGAAATCACGTCCTCAAATTCGTCTCGCCCTCGCCCTACCTGTCAGATCAGCAGTCGACAAGGCCATGAAGCGGTCAACTGCTAGAATCGCCTCAACACCAGCGAATTCCCGCCCACCAACACCGGTTCCGGCCGCCGTGGTGGCCGAACTGGCTCCGGCAGAGGTGAAGGTCGCGGCCGCGGCTTCCCGCAGGCCGCAGCAGTACCTGCAGCAGCAGCAGTCGGCTCCCCAAAAGGGTCAGGCGTATCAATTAGGTCATCCTCCCTCCACTTTGGTTGATCCTAATTGGTACTTCGACTCTGGCGTAACCAACCATGTTACCGCTGACTTTGGCAATTTATCCGTTCACTCTGATTACACCGGCAATGAAGGTTTGCAAGTAGGCAATGGTATGTCTCTTCCTGTTACGCATTTGGGTTCATCGTCGTTGCCTGCCTACCCTCGACCGATTCAATTACATAATATTTTGTTTGTTCTCGATATCAAGAAAGACCTCATTAGTGTTTCTCAATTAACTCGAGATAATGATGCTTACATGCTTTTCTTTCCCACTTGTTGTTTTGTCAAGGACAAGCAGGGACGCACCCTCTTCAAAGAAATCGTTGAGAACAGCCTCTACCACCTACAACCATCATCGTCCACCATTCCACCACCTCGTGTTTACCTTGGAGAAAAGACCATTCTTCAAATATGGCATGAGCGCTTCGGTCATCCTCATGAGTCAGTTTTTAGGCGTCTTGTTTCTAGATTTTAATTACCAGTTTCCAAAAATAATCTTAAAAGTGTTTGTGAGTCCTGCCAGCTTGGGAAGAGTCATCGACTCTATCTCAACAGTCCGCATGAGTCTAGTCAGTTTCCCTTTGATTTAGTTTATTCAGATGTTTGGGGTCCTGCCCCTGTTCTCTCATTTGATGGTAATGCATATTTCTTGATCTTTTTGGATGATTGTACGAAGTTTGTCTGGATCTATTTCCTCGCACAAAAGTCTCAAGTTTTTGCCTACTTTCAACAATTTCACAAGATGATTGAGACTCAATTTTCTGCCAAAATCAAACAATTTCAATCGGATTGGGGGGGGGGGGGGGTGAGTATAGAAATGTATCTACCTTTCTTCAATCCCAAGGCGTCATTCATCGTGTCTTTTGTCCTCATACACAATCCCAAAATGGTGCCGCTGAACGCCGTCATCGAACCATCATTGAAAAGGGTCTTGCCATCCTCTCTCATGCCAAACTCCCTTCCCACTTCTGGGAACATGCCTTTCATACCTCAGTCTACCTACATAACCGCACCTTCACCCCTATTTTGCATCACAAATCCCGCTTTTAGGCTTTATACGGCAAGATCCCAGATTATAAATTTCTCAAGAACTTTGGATGCATATGTTACCCCTTCCTCCTCCCATACAACTCCAACAAACTCGAATTCCGTTCATTGCCATGCATATTCATTGGTTACAGTTCTCGCCACAAAGGTTACATATGTCTTCATGTTCCTAGAAATCGAGTCTACATTGCTTGCCATGTCATATTTGATGAAACCATGTTCCCATATCCACATCATGACAAGGCTCCTCCTGACTCCCTCCCTGACACCCCCATGTCGACCTTATCCCTATTACAACAAGCGACATCCACTTGGCCGCCCTCGCTGACCACATCGGCCGATGACCAAACACCGCCTCCTTCCGCCACCACACCACCAATGTCGAGCCTGTCCGTCACCGTCTCACCCATGGCGACACCAACCCCTTCTGTGGCTTCCCCTGAACCCTCAACTCCCCTTACCACACATGGCTCTTCGGCCTCTTACCCTTCCCTTGGCTCGGTCTCAGCGCCTTCAGAGGAGGCTCCCTCAGCTTCGTCCACGTCAGACACAGGTATGTCTTCCCCTTCTCCTTCTCCACAGCCCATTATTCCATCATATTTTCGTCCAGCTGCTGATTCACGTCATACTATGGCCACTCGAGCTAGGACAAATGATCTCAAACCCAAGGCCTTGACCACCACAAAACATCCCTTGCCCTCTACAAATGACCTTTATGATGAACCCAAAACATTTCTTCAGGCCTCCAAATCACCCGAGTGGCAATATGCCATGCAAGTTGAATATGATGCCCTTTTGCGTAATGGGACTTGGACATTAGTACCTCGTCCTCATCAAGCTAACATTGTTGGTTGTAAGTGGGTCTACAGGATAAAGCGCAGGGCCGACGGTTCCATTGAACGCTACAAGGCTCGCCTTGTGGCCAAGAGATTTCATCAAGAAGAGGGTGTTGACTACTTTGACACCTTCAGTCCGGTGGTCAAGCATGCCACCATCAAGATTGTTCTTTCCCTTGCTCTCACCAATGCTTGGTCACTTCGCCAGGTCGACATCAACAACGCCTTCTTGAATGGTGACCTATCAGAACAAGTCTTCATGGCTCGACCCCTAGGTTTTGTCGATGCTTCTCGCCCCTCTAACGTATGTCTCTTACACAAAGGCTTTGTACGGCTTAAAGCAAGCCCCCTGCGCTTGGTTCACCAAACTTCGTCACTTTCTCCTTCAGAATGGTTTCTATTCCTCCGACACTTCTCTGTTTGTCAGACGCCAGGGTCATTCTGTTCTCTATATTTTGGTATATGTTGATGATCTCATTATCACTGGCTCTGTATCAGCTGAGATCGACAAGTTTGTGCTCATCCTCAATCGTGCATTCTCTCTACGTGACCTTGGCGATCTTCACTACTTCCTCGGCATAAAGATGACACGCACTAAGTACACTATCCTCCTGTCTCAACAGAAGTATATTCGGGATCTTCTTCTGCGCAGCAAGATGCAAGATGTCCGCCATATCTCTTCTTCAGCAGAACCGACCTCTCGTCTCACCAAGGTCGGCGATCCGTTTCCTGATCCGTTCCTATACAGAAGTATTGTGGGGGCTCTACAGTATGTCACCATCACTCGCCCAGAGATCTCTTATGTCGTCAACAGAGTTTTTCAATTCATGCAGTCACCCACATACACTCATTGGTCGGCTGTTAAACAGATTCTCCGTTATCTGAAGGGATCTCTCTCGTCAAGCTTAAGTATTCGCCATGCTCTAGATCATCGAATTGTTGCCTTATGTGACGCTGGTTGGGCTTTTGATGGCGATGACTGTCGTTCACAGCATGGCTTCGCAGTATATTATGGTGGCAACCTTGTCAGCTGGGCCTCCAAGAAGCAGAATGTCGTTGCAAAGTCTAGCTCTGAGGCCGAGTATCGCGCCATTGCTTTCACCGCTACCGATTTGATCTGGCTTCAGCAGCTACTGATCGAGCTCAGAGCTCCTCTTATTCGGCCTCCCATCTTGCTTTGCGACAACCTCAGTGCTACATACGTGTCTTCTAACCCTGTCTTCCATCAACGTTCCAAGAATATCAATATTGATTACTACTTTGTTCGTGAGCAAGTTGAAGATGGTTCACTCGTTGTTCGACATGTTTGTTCTCAAGATCAAATTGCAGACATCTTCACCAAAGCAGTTGACACTGCCAGGTTTTAGACACTTCGTTCCAAGCTTCATGTTCGGAACCCTCCATGAGCTTGCAGGGGGGTATTAGGATAGAATAATATTCTTAGATAGAATTTATCATTTCCTTATTCAATCTTACCACATCTTTGTAAAGTCTATCTTTGTTGATCTCAATCCTTGGAGAGCAAGGAAAACATGTGTATAAGTATATCATTTTTTTTTAGAAACGTATAAGTATATCATTCAATCAATGGAAAAAGCAAGAAACACAATCATCATATCATTCAAAGTTTTACATTCTCTAATCTCTTCTCTCTTTGTTTTTGGTGTGGGAAGCATTACTACTAAAAATCATACTCCGTACCACTTAGTTACCTTAAAATCAAAATCATCAACACCCCCAATTATCCTCTTGTCTCTTGGTGTTTGCAACTATTAGATAATCAATATGTCGGGTTTTGTTTTGCTAAATTCCTCAATTTTATAGATGAAATACAATTGAATAATTAAAGTATTTTGTTTGAATAATAAATCAGTCTTTTTTTCCATTAAAAAACACGACTATATTTTTCGGTAAAAGGCCTCAATTTTCTTATATTGCCTTAGAGCATCATCATCAGTGAGCCTCTAGGCCCTTAACCATGTCCACATAAGCAAAAATAAATAAATAAAAAAGGAAAATGATAAGGGCCCTGGTTGAAGGGCTCGCCTGCAAGAGCCCGGAAGGAGGAGCCCATAGCACCACACCCGAGGTCACGTGCATGCGGCATGCACATTTGATTTTTTGTGTTATTTTCTGTAATTAAAAAATAAATTAAAATTTATATTCAACTATGAATTAATTTTATCTACCTATAGAGACCCAATTTACACATATATTTTTATTTTAAAAATTATTCAATAATACCCCTGTACTATTATGGTTACCAAATAAAAAATATTTTTTCCATCCATTTTGCATGCATTGTTTTATAATAATAATAATAATAATGATGACGATGATGATGATAATAATAATAATAATAATAATAATAATAATTATTATTATTATTATTATTATTATTATTATTATTATTATTAAATAGTTGAAAAAGATAAATTGTAAAAAGTAGCTTAAGGCCCATGACTCAGGCTCATGAATAAAAGTGCAAAAACTAAAAAGTTGAAACGGGACTCTTAAACTGGCGTGGCAAAGAAAAAGTAAATTAAGGGCCCGAGTTGGGGCTCACGAATGTTTATTCTCTTAGGCCCAAAATTCCTCAGGGCCGACCTTAAGTTTCATTACCCCATATAACGGAGAGTCCTAAGCAGAACGACGTCATTGCCCTAGCTCAAAAGAGAGCTTGTGATCCGTGTGGGCTTCAAGCCCATGGACACAGTTGAGATTAGTTTTGAGTCAGTTTGGCTCAAAGCCAATACAATCAACCTCACATATAATACATCCTTGTAACACTTAATTTTGATTTTAACGGTTAATATATTGCATGGAAAATAAGAGTATATACAATGTACAAAAGGTGGGACCAAGTGTTGTGTGTACACTTGTCCAATACTACCAAAATCATGGAACAATGTAGTTGTTCCAATCGATGGGTGTGTTGAGCAAGGCTCGGGGTAACTCATGTCTCCTCAAGCCACGACTATCAGAAGTCGGACATACCCTCTAAGTTTGTGTGAAAATAAACCCCCCTTCGGCTCGGCCATCAAGGGGTTTACATCAAAACAAACTTAGCACACCATAGCAATGAGCCTAGAGTCTAGATCAACGGATGCATTACAGTACAAAATATCATCCCTGGCATGAAAGCTCTGAAGGGTGCCAAGGCTATGTAAGCTTTGTGATAACAAAAATTATAGGGTGAAACGCAGGCCTTCCCATATTCTTTCATGGCTCGGCATTAGGAGTGACCAGGAGCATCATTGGGCTGTTGTAGACCACCTTGCAACTCCCTAGATGGTATGAAGTGTAGTGCAAACTTGCGGCTTAGTACTTTGTGAACATGTGCTTTGATCATATGGACAGTCTCCTCGGCACTCTTGCTAGATTCTTCAAAAGCTTTCTCATTCCTCGCTTTCCAAATGAAGTAGATGGTGGCTACTAATGCTACTCTTTTGGCTTTGGAGAGCCAACCCTTCCCTCTTGCTTCCTTCTTGAGCCACTTTAGTCCACTGTTGAGGGTGGTCATTCCTCTTCATATTCCTAGCCATGCTTTAACCTGTGACCAAACATTTGAAGAGTAATTATAAGCAAAGAAAATGTGTTCATGTGATTCTATATTTTGGTTGCACATATGACAATTGGATTCACTTCCCTTGTCTTGATCTTGTCATTTGTAGCAAGTCTTCCTTTTGCAGCTAACCATAGTATGAAAGCATGTTTAGGGACAATTTTGTTGTCCCAAACAACTGTTGTCCAAGGGGGTTTTGGCGCCTTTCTTCTAAAATGATTGTATGTTTCTTCTATGCCGAACTTCCCACCAAGACACCAACTATTGAGCATTGTAGAGGCTTCTTGTGCACTTCATGTGAAGGTTAGTAGGGCATCTCGAATAGATAGAATTTTTTTAAATAGAGGAGAGTCATTTTTGTCATGAATTTGCCAATTCCATACATCTCCTTGCTGTAGATACTGGTGATGCACCCATCTGACCCAAAGACTGTCTTTTTTCCTATCTATGTCCCAAAGCATTCTAGAAATAAAAGCAATATTCCAGGTTTTAAGATCTTTCAAACGTAAACCTCCTTCATCCTTAGGTAAACAAACATCTTTCCACTTTATTCTATGTGATTTCCAAAGAAATTTGGCACAGAGACTATTTACCTTGTCAATAAGAGTAGAAGGTGAGGGAATAATTGAGAACCAAAAAGCACTTATCCCTTGAAGCACTGTTCTTATAAGCTCTACCCTTCCTGCATAAGATAGAGTTTTCGAATTCCAATAGCTTATGTTGGTTAGTATCTTATCTAGAAAGGGGGAAAATTGAGAAACGGTTAGCTTCCCTAAGGAAATGGGAATTCCTAAATATCTAAAAAGGAAAGATCCCTGTGTGAATCCTGATCTAGAAGCCAGGAATTCCTTGTCTTCAGCTTTAACCCCTACAGTAAAGTAGGAAGACTTCGAGGGATTGACCTCCAGGCTTGAAACCTCAGAAAAGTGGTTAAGAGCATCCAATAAGATAGTCATGGAATTTTTATCACCTCTTGACATTAAAATTATATCATCAGCATAAGCAAGATGTGATATTTGCAAAATTCCACATTTTGGATGGAATTTAAAACCTGGAAGCCTTGTCTTGCATTTGAGGACTCTGGACAGGTAATCCACAGACAATACAAAAATGAGAGGGGAGATAGGATCTCCTTGTCTTAACCCTCTCTTACCATAAAAGTAACCATGCAGAGAACCATTGAGGCTAATAGAGAAAAAAGGTGAGCATACACATTCAAGAATCCAATGTATAAAAAGAGGAGGAAAATTCAGGTGCAAGAGCATTTGTCTAATGAGGTTCCAAGAAATAGTATCATAAGCCTTTTTTAAATCAAGGTTTAGGATGCATCTAGGACTGATTCTCTTCCTAGTATATCTCCTAATCATTTCTTTCAAAAGTAGAATGTTTTCATTCATGATTCCGCCTTCAATAAAACCTATTTCGGAAGGGAAAATGATGGATTTTAGAATAGGAGATAATATGGCAACAAGAATTTTTGAGATGATTTTATAAGAGATGTTGCAACAGGATATGGGTCTAAAATCACCAGCACGTTTAGGGTTTGTAGTTTTAGCTATAAGGGCAATAAAAGTATGGTTGGCTTGTTTTAGAAGATTGCCTGATCTGAAGAACTCCATTACAGACCCAATTAATTGATCTCCTGTAATGGACCAAGTGTCTTTGAATAATTTTGAGGTATAACCATCTGGTCCAAGAGACTTGTCGTCTCCAATACTCCAAAGTGCAGATTTAATCTCTTCTGGTGTGACATTTCTAAGCAACACAGAGTGTCGATCAGCATTCAATATAGCTCCTCCATTTCTAACATATATTTCATCAACCATTGTTGTCTACTTTTCAGTGGTCCTCTTGTGTCTGAAATCAACTCTCAATGGATCCCAAATGATGAGGATTCTTCCCGCTGTGCTGTGCTCAAAATTGTGCATATAGCTCCATTGTCTGAAGCTTGAACTCATTATGGACTGAAGTTTGGTAACATTCAACTTGGTCTCCAGGACTCCAAGAAAACAGATTTTTTTCTCTCTCAAAAACTTGTTAACAGCCTTATGTTTAGGGGTGCTGTTGAAACCCTTTATATTCCATGAGGCTATTATCATTTATTCCCTTTTGAGAGGGTGTTAGGCCCTTTGTCTTTATCATGTCCACCTTCACCATTGTGCACTGGCCAATAGTTCAGAGCTAAAACAAATTCCTTTTTTCTTTATCTTCTGTATCTAGATCCATTTCTTCTTCACTTTCATCTGGGTTCCTTTCCTGTGATGATGTCCCCGTAACCTTTGGAGTGATCCGCTTCTTCAATCTTCCACTTCTTCTCACCTCTTTCAATTGTTGTTCCTTTTCTACCTATCTCATAGTTGTTCTTTCTTTTGGTTTATCTGTTCCTCCCTCCGAGGTTCTATCATTCTTTCCATCTATCAGTGCTGGCATCACTGGGTCTGTTCCTGAGTTCCCATCAGTCAATAGCATAACCTCCAGGCCTTGTCCCAAGGTATTCAGCTCCTCATTGACCTCTGCTAGAGCTTGGAAAGAATTATTGTTTGCAAAGGATACCATTTTCTTTTTCCCTTTTTCCTTTTCTTTCTGAAGATCATCTTTTCTCATCTTCTGTTCCACTTGCCTTGATGATTCTTTATAAAGCTGATGTATATCATTCGAATCCTCAGCTCTTGCAGAAGGGGGGGGGGGGGGGAATTGTTTTTCCTTTGGTAGACTTGGTTTATCCTTTCAATGGAAGAGAAGAGGGAGGTTTTAACATTTGTCATGGTAGATTTGAAACCAGAGGGAGAGGTTCTCTGAGAGTGTTTAGAAGCTAGCCCGTGTTTGGACTTGGGTGAGATGCTATGTTCAGGACCTGGTGTGGGAAGGAGAGGCAAGGGAGAGGAGGAGGTGATAGGGATAGAAGAAGGGTTCCGGCCATCTTGACACTGGGGGATATCAGAAAGAGAAGGGTTGAAGGGGGTATGTGTAGAGGGGGTGAGGTTTTGAGAAGGAACAACATGAGGTTGTAAGGTGGGAGGAGGGGCCTGAGAAAGAGGTGGCGTGGGGGGGGGGGGGATCAGCAGGGGTGGTGTCAGGCATAGTGCTGGGGTCAGAAGAAGTAGATGGATGGGATGGGGGTACCCATGCACCAGAGGAGCTTGGTTTTTCTCTATAAATTCTTTGAGGTGCAATCTGAATTTTTGATCTGTTGTCTATTGCAGCACCTTTAGCAGCAGGGCACCTATTTGTTTCATGTCCATATGTGGTACATCTATTATATCTCGGAGGCAAATTCTCATACTCTATAAAACAAGTGTGGCCCGGGGCATCATCAAATTCAATGTTCACCATTCTCCTGAGTTCTTTAGAACAATCCATGTCAACCAAAACTCTGGCATAGAACTGTTTAGACCTGTCTTCAGTATACCCATCAGTCATTATAGGATCTCCTATCTTGGAAGCAATTTTCTCGAGCAACACAGGGGTCCGGAATTCTGTTGGCAACTTGTGGATCCTTATCCAAACTGGAAGACTAGAGAAGAGGGCCTTATCAAATGTAAATCTTTCAGGTATATATTTAAGAAGTAAGGTGTAGCCTGGCCCTATAAAAGGACCTTTCATCAGTACAACATCTCTATCATCCTCATTGTGAAACTTGAACATTAACCAGCCACCCTGAGCATTATAATCATGTTTTGGCAAATTTTTCTTCAAATTAGCAATTGCCTCAAACCCTGGAAACCTACCAACCACATAACCTACCAATGCAAAACCCCAGGCTTCCTCTAAACTCAGACAGTCGCTCTTAGTAGCCTTGACAGTATCACCATCACCAGACTTTTGATAAGATAATCTTATGCCTCTGGATCTTCTGTTTGTCTCAATCAATGGAGATTTGGTAGCCCATGCTCCTTGCAAGTGGTTAGGGGTATGAGAACTGGCCAGGTTATCTTGGGGAGGGGTGGGATTTGTAGGGCTTCTGTAAGCTTCAGCAGGGGTGGGTTCATGGGGAGGAAGGAGGGGTTCAGTTTGTAAGGTCTGTGAAGAGGGGAGTTTGGAAGGGCTATGGGAAATTTGTGGGTTGGGAATCTGTTCTTCTGTTTGTGTAGAGCCCACTGAGTTTTCATCCAAAGTCGTCACCAAGCCTTCATTCGAGTTGGTTTCTCTTGTACCACAGGGATTGCTAACAGTTGTGGTTTGTTGGGGAGTCTCAGAATCAGGCAGCCCTTGGTTTAGGTTTTGATCAATAATATTCAACAAATTAGAGACATCTTGGTGTCCCTCCATAGGGATCTTTTGTGCATTCGTTATCACCTTAGCTATTTCATGGGGAACATTCGAATTTAAAGAACATTGTCCCTCCTTTGGGATCTTCTTTACCACAGAACATGTATTTTGTCCCTCCATTGGGATCTTTTGCACTTCAAGTTCTAGCCTAGAGGACCCGGCCAGCTCCGGGGGAAGAGAGGGAGAGTGACAAACCTCACCGTATTGAAACGGTTCAAAGAGAGGAGGAGCAGAGGAACCTGGTTGAGTCGTATTCATCTCCTTGGTTGTCTGAGCAGTCTTGAGCTTGGTGGGTGTAGAGCTTTTAGGTACTGTCCCTAGGATCGTCATCTTTGAAGGTGTGTTGACGCCCGTTGCAGCAGGGATAGAGGTCGGAGTGAGGTGAATCGCTCGTCTTCCATTTCCTGGCGGCTTCTCCTTCTCCATAGGATTCTTCGTAGTTAAAACCCTAACCCAATTTGGGGCTTTGCTCGATTTGGGGCTTTTGAGCACACTGATCCTAAGCACAAATTCGTAAGGGTACAACAAGGTGAGGTGGCCCGGAGAAGAAAACCAGGGTCAATTTTCTGGTAGGGCTTGAGAGGCCGACCCCCCAAAAGCTTTTCTCCGAGTAACACTATTCACTGGAGCGAGAGACCAACGAGGAAAGAAAGGGAGCCGTGGGATCTGGTCTTAGAGGAAAAAGAGGGGAGGAGAAAGGTTAGGGAGAGGGCAAGGTCTTTTTCCGGCGTCGGAGCGCCGACAGGTGGCTATCTCTGAGGTGAGTAGGGAAGAAAGGTCAACTTTGGTCAAACCTGGAATCTGAAAACTGAAGACCGTTAGTCTGTGTAACGGCTAGTTGGAAAGCAACGTAACGGCTAGTTTCTGAGAGGTAACGCTAGTTTTTTTAGAAACTAGGAGTGATAGAGAGTAGTGAGGGTGGGGGGGGGGGTATTCCGGCCAGATGCAGGCAAAGGCGCCGCCGTCAGAGGCGGGGGATCACTCGAAAGTTCAGACCATCGAAAGAGACAGTCGGTTTCTATAGGGAGGGAGGAAGACGATGAGTTAATGAAGGAGACAAGGTAGGTGGGAAAGCAATGAGTACTATGCTCGATGGTTGGTTACCATTAGTGTCGAAGAACCTAGCTCCTTTCAACACTTGAGAATGACATCGATGAGTCCAATCAGAGAATGGGAGATGAGAAGAAAACGATTGCTTTTCCGGCGAGTATGGAAGCCAGTAAGCCGAGATGGGGGTAGAGCTTGTCGGAGCAAGGAGGAAGGCAAGAAGGAAGAATCATTATTTGAGAGTTTGTCTCTCTAACCACCCAATTCTTTGAGACTCAACACTTAAAATTACACATATAAGATAAGAGATAAGCGTACCAACAAATTAAGGCGAAATCGGGTATATACCCATGAAAACTTTATTAATTGGGTATATACCCATCAAAACTTCAAAATTGTTTATATACCCATTAAATCATTTATATTTTGTTTAATTGTCCATCATATATTTAATTTATACTATTGAATGTAAAAACTATTAAAATTTAATTATTTAAATATCAAAATTAGTTAACTTTCAAATAATTATTAAAATGAGACATTAATGTCAATTTCTCTCAAACTAAGTCATTTTTTTTTAATTTGATGTGATTTTACATTAAAAAAATATGTATTTTATTTCTTTACTATGGTTTATGGTCATTTTTATAACTTAATTATTTTGAACTTATAAATGAAACTTGATATTCAAAATAAAATCATTTGATAAAAATATAAGGGCAATTTGTATAAAATAGCACGAACTTTAGGGGTGGTTGCACTTAGTGGAATGGACTTTAAAAAATACAAAAATAATCACCAACTTTGGTGTTTAGTTGCGGCCAGTGGCACATATACCACTTATCTCACTAATGTGGACTAGTGAGAGTGCTTATATGAAATTTTTTTAATTAAAAAAGCATATCGATATGTGAATTAGTGGGAATGCTTACATGATTTTTTAAAAAAAAAAAATTAAAAGACATAAAAGTTGTGCCAAAATTATGAAACAAGCTAGGTTCCAATTTTACTTGTTATTTCATGTAATTCCAAATCAAAGATAATTGTGACAAATATAGCATTTGCAAATTATAATAACTAGTACCAAATTTTAATTTGCAAATGTTATATTTGTCACAATTATCTTTGATTTGGAATTACATGAAATAAAAAATAAAATTGGAATCTAGCTGGTTTTATAATTTTGGCACATGTTTTATGTCTTTTAATTTAAAAAAAAACATATAAGCATTCTTATTAATTCATATCTCGCTATATGTTTTTAATTAAAAAAATTCCATGTAAGCACCCTTAGTAGTCCACATTAGCGAGATAGGGGGTATACGTACCACTGACCGCAACTAAACACCAAAGTTGGTGATTATTTTTGTATTTTTTTAAATTCGTGTCACTAAGTGCAACCACCCCTAAAGTTCGTGCTATTTTATGCAATTTGCCCAAAATATAATTATAATTACGTTGAAGTTTAACTTTTATATTAAAATTTTAATTATATTTTATATCCAATAATTATAAAGTGATAAATTTTCTAATTATTTAGGTTTAGTATATAATTAAATTTTAATCTAATTTTCACTCAATAATATTAGATCAAATATATTATGGACAATCAAACAAAATTTAAATGATTTAATGGGTATATAAACAATTTTGAAGTTTTGGGGTCTGTTTGGATTCCCTTGCATTATGCTTATAAGTAAAATACATGTATTATTACTTATAATAATAATATGTGATTTACTTGTTAAAACATAATAAGTGTTTGGATAGATTAAAAAAATTAATTATAATATATTCAATTCATTATCCTTTTGAGCACAACAGATCTACGGATCTACCTACCTGTCTATGACATCCACACCCCCCTCAACCCTTCTCCCCCATCTCTCATCTCATCTGTGTAAATTGTACTCACCACTGTTTCAGATCTATAATTCTTTTATAAAATTTTCTTTCTCCTCCCCGAATCCATAACAATCGGAGAGAATCAGTAGGAAGAAGGCCAAACACCAAAGAGCTGCCGCCACCCTAGTCAATCTCAACCCTCCCACACCAAAAATCGAATCAAACCCTAAGATCCAAACAAAATCGACTCCAAAGTCATCCCAAACAATGATAATGTTTACTGATTTGAGGCCGCGCGCGACCCTGGTGACCTCGATATCGTCGACGCAGATCTAGGATAGGGCGAGACAGATCTTGCCAAGAGAGGGATCCGGATAGGGTCGTGGAGGCATAGGAGTAGTGGAGCCAGGCGAAGAGAACGGAAAGCGGTGAGAGCAACGATGGCCGATGCCGGAGGCACCATGGCTATCGACGCAGAAGGAGCGAATGACGGGGGACGAGTCGGACGAGCAGGGGGGAGGGAGGACGGGGGAGTTGGCCACCAGGTCGGAGGAAAGGTGCTATGAGTGGTTCCGGCGAGAGATGGCGGGGGCAAATCGATGTCTCTGGATGTTCTCTAATTGAGAAAGGGAAAGATGAAAGATCCCAAATAATATCCCTTGGGTTTAAATGTATTGAAACTTATCTCATCCAAACACTGCTTATGCTGTAAACTCCTTATAAACTAAAAATATGTATTATAAACATAATTACATGGGTATCCAAACGGACCCTTGATGGGTATGTACCCAATTAATAAAGTTTTCATGGGTATATACCCGATTTCGCCAAAAATGGCGATGGAAGCTTTATGTTAAAACGTAGAGATCAAAAGAGTTATACACCAAAAGTATAAACTAAACCAAAGTTTTTTTTTTTTTGAGCAATAAACTAAACCAAAGCTAACTAGTCATTCTATTGCCCATTAATCTCATGAAGGAATCTCATCGGCCTTCATGAGTTCCAATAGGACTTCAATTTTTTTTTCAATATACTTCGCAAGTAGAAAAATTGAAAGAAAAAATATAAAAATATAAAAAAATAAAAAACACGGAAGGAATTTCGTTCTTCTTCTTCCTCCTCTCCCTCTCTCCCAGATCCGATTCGGACCTCGCCTTTCTTTCTCAGGTGTCTCATTTTCCCAAATTCAATTTCGGCAGATCTCGATTTCCTATCGAATCTCAGATTTTGCTTCCTTGCTTTGAAATCTCGGGGCTACGCTTCCAGTTGGATCCGAATCGAATCTTCGTACACCTGTAGTCATGAATCCCTTCTCTTCGGGAACCCGTCTGAGGTAAGCTTGCACTCTTTGGCTTTTTCATTCTCATCGCAGTTTGGATCTGCTTGTTGTTTTTGCCCTAGTCTCTTTGACCGCTTGGTAGGTCAGTGATTGAATTTGAATTTGAATTCTCATTCTTACCTTTTTAACTGTGGATGCTTGCAATTGAAGTCAATCATTTTTTCCTTGTTAAGGGTGGAGCTGGGCACTTAGATTGGTCGAAGTAGGAAATGAGTTTAATTTTGATTTCGGATGTGTGAATTCACAAGTTCAATGAAGCCGCTTGATAATTTTAATGTTTTCCTACCTTCTTGGCGGGCAGGGATTGGGACGTGGGGGTAATCAGTGGTTTTCGTTGACACTTATTTTGATGATTGAGAAGGAGCAGTTTGAGGTTTGAAGAGCTGTGTTGTTTCTTCGTATTGTTGTATTACGTTGTATTTTGTACTAGTGGCTGTAGTTAGATTTTCCTCGTTGATGAAGGTGAAAAGTGCAAGGGTCATAAGGAAGCAAGTGTCTAAATCTTACCATTTATGCACTTTTGCCCTATTTCTTAGTGTCTGTGACCAATGTTTCCTACAAAAATGAACTCCACTGAGGAACAGAAGCTTTAGGGAGGTTGTAAAGGACTTCCTTCGTAGATGGAACATAATAAGACAGTTTTATAAAATGATAGACACAGTTGTTTGCTTATTGTTTAGATTACATTTGTTGCTCGTTTGGCATACTTTTTTTTAATTACAAATGAATGTAGACATATCTGATCAGTTTTGAATATCAAATTTTAAAGTGCAAGGCTGCAAGTAGACATGCAGCTTTGAGATGTTCAGGGAAATGCAGAACTTAGGTTCTTGATTTTTTTTTTTAATTCATAATGAGTTGACTGATGGTTTTCTCTATCCGGTGCTATTTGCTATGATGAACTAATTATTGAAAGGGCTAAGAAAAGGTCTCAATTTTTTTTGTCATACAACATCACAATGTATGGATTGATCACGAAAATCAGTTGTCAAACAACCTACAGTACTACTAAATAAGTGAAGCTAGAAGGCTAGCTCATTAACAAACTTCTGCTAAAATGAATGTTTCTTTTGTTTTCATGTATTTCCAAAAGGAATAAATATCACTTTATTAGAACTATTTATTCATGTTTTATATAAGCACAGGCTGATTCCTGATATCATGTGCATTTTTTACACAGGGACATGATTCGATCTATACGTACTTGTAAAACTGCTGCTGAGGAACGTGCTGTTGTGAGAAAAGAGTGTGCTGCAATCCGTGCAGCAATTAGTGAAAATGATCCCGAGTATAGGCATCGCAACATGGCAAAGCTCATGTTTATCCACATGCTTGGCTACCCAACACATTTTGGTCAGATGGAGTGCCTTAAGTTGATTGCATCTCCTGGATTTCCAGAAAAGAGAATAGGATATCTCGGTCTTATGTTGCTTCTTGATGAAAGACAAGAAGTTCTAATGCTGGTTACAAATTCCTTGAAGCAGTATCCTGTTCTTGTTATTTTAAAAAATTTCTTGTGCTATATTTGCACTCTTAATATTGGAATGCCCTCTGTCAGCATGCTCGTGCACGTGTGTGTCTCCTTATGTACTCGGTGCTTTATGGGGATAGAGACCGCTGGAGGAGGTGCATTCGGGCTGCTGATGTTTAGAAGCTTCAGAAGTTGGAGGATGGGTGTTGGGTCCTACTGTTTTGCTCCTTTTCTGCCTTGCTCTTTGCTCCCTTTTACCTCACTCTTTATTATTGGCATGTTTCCGTGTTTGGTTTATACCCTATTGTTTTGGGTCTATCGGAAACACTCTCTCGACTAGTTCGGGGAAAGAGTGCGTACATCCTGAACCCAGACCCTCTGCCTTATCGCGGGATATACTGGGTTGTTGTTGTTGTTCTTGTGCTATATTTCTTTAAGTTTCAAATATAATCAACAAAGAGTGTGTTATCCTTGATGTATTCATAGAGATCTCAATCACTCAAACCAGTATATAGTGGGGCTTGCTCTTTGTGCTCTTGGTAATATCTGTTCTGCCGAAATGGCTCGTGATCTGGCACCAGAAGTAGAACGATTACTTCTGTTCCGAGATCCAAATATTCGAAAGAAGGTAAACTGTCTTCTTCTGCCTATTTTACTTCATTCCCGTTGTCTAAATTTTTGGGTGACTAACTCCACCAAATAAAACTATAATTTTATGTACCAGTTTTCTAATAGTGATTTTTATTTTAGATGTTGAAAGGAAGAAAAGGAAAATGACTCATTATGTTTCGACTCCTAACTTAGTTCATTATACATTCCTATTCTGGCCTTCCTGGTAATTAAG
The DNA here is from genome assembly GCA_037127255.1 of Persicaria tinctoria. Taxonomy (NCBI): domain Eukaryota; kingdom Viridiplantae; phylum Streptophyta; class Magnoliopsida; order Caryophyllales; family Polygonaceae; genus Persicaria; species Persicaria tinctoria. The sequence goes on along the minus strand of JBANSL010000004.1, from coordinate 18,926,819 downwards.
CTTCATATTCTGGAGTGCATTAGTTAACCAATTACCACTATACATTTGTTTTTACGTTATGTGACAAGTGCATGTAAATAATCAGTCTTTCTGTTCTCCCCCGTCCTTGTTTCCTTTTTTTGTGTTTGCACTTGGGCATCTTGGAAATATTCTCTCAACCTTGTTAGGGAACGGGTGTGTAAAGTCTGCGAATCCTTTATTCGTTGCATATGGGTCTTTCATTTCAAGTTATTACTGCTGAATTTGTTAGAAATCGAACAATGAAAATAAAGAGATGTAAACTAGGAGCAAGTGTCTTGCACTCAGTTCACGAGGTAAACTCAGAATGTTTAAATCCAATCAAACACAAGAATGGAGTCTTTCCAAGGTGCCAGAGTCCTATTTGCACTTGGGAAACAAAAAATAAAAATAAAATCTAAATATAAGAATTAATGAATAACTTAGTGGCCTAAAAAGCAGCATGATGGAAAACAAACTATATATCACCATCATGGAAAACATGGGCAAAGCAGAGAACATGACAAGGGAATTATGGAAATCGGTTGAAATAGGAATTGGCTAAAAACTCCAACCATGTGTTCTGCATGTGATTTGACTGCATGCTGTTTCTTTATAGTAGATTTGTAAAAGGGTTTGTATCATTAAAATTAACGTTACCTTGTTCTATGAGTTCTTGATGATCTCGAGTAGGGAATAGGTGGAGGGATTTCTTGGGTGGTTTACCCTTTCTTGTAGACCGAAGCGGCCTCTCCTTATGTGATTTGGATTGAAACCTCCAGGGCTGCTGACAGTGGGTACCACAGGCCTGCTTCATAAGTGCAGTCACCTCTGCCTTCAGCACATCAACGCATCAAGATTCTCTTAGCACGAGGCATCGGTCATGATGTTGGGAATAGGGATTAGGCTCGATGAAGACTCGCTTGTGGTGGCAAAGAGACATTTAGACTTTGGTTGGTTGTTGTTGGATAAAGAAGATTAGGTTACACCGTGCAGGGTGGTTGGATATGATAACAAAACAGAATTGTTAGAATCCAAACTATGATAATAAAAGTATCTTGCACTCACTAGGCAAGGGAAATTCAGAAGCTGTAACTCAATTCAAATTCATTTATAATTTCATAGCCGCAGTTACAAAAAATATCAATGGATAAATATTTCATAGCTGTTATTTTTTTTTATATCTAGATTATTTTTTGCTGGAAAAAACTATTTATATCTAGATTAATTTTTTATTGAAATATATGTACCCACGAACTGATTTAATTATGTTATAATTAATACTCCCTCCGTCTCAAAATACACGTCTTTTTAGGACTATGCACAGGAATTAAGAAGTGGGTTAAGTGTAATGATTAGGTGTAAAAAGTGGGTTAAGTATAATGATTGCACTTTGTTATTAGAGTATTTGTTTCTTTCTTTTTTTTTAATTTGTAAGGAAGAGAGTAGGGGTGATGTAAAAATAAGAGTAATGATTAGATGTAAACAGTAGATTAAATGTAATGATTAAATCTAAAAAGACATGTATTTTTGACAAAATTATATGGGCTAAAAAAACATGTATTTTGAGACGGAGGGAGTATTAATTTAGAACTCTATTAGAATAATTTTTGTCACTATTATATTATTCAAATAAAAAATGATTTGCATAACAAAAAAAGATTTAAAAACTATTTATTTAAGATTAATGGTATTATTTAACATAAAAAAGAAGTTATGGTTCAGTTTGGTAAAAAAATTTGATATCTTGAAAAAGAGGTTTTTTTTTTTTTTTTTTTTACAAAAAGTTACTTTTCAGTTTGTTGTAAAAAGCAAATTGTAAGTCATTTTTTTGTGTGTTCATGTTATATTTTTAATAGATTTTTTTTTACTCCCTCCGTTCGGCAAAACTTGTCATTTTAGCTTATTTCACAAGTTTTAAGGCAATTAACAAATGTACTAATTTACCCTCAATTATTACCCCCTTTTTTACTTTATGGAAAACTACAACTAACAAACCATCAATCACATCAAGGACGTTTTTGTAAAGTGAAGGTCAAAATACCTAAAATGACAAGTTTTTTTGAACAAAACTAACACCCTAAAATGACAAGTTTTGCCGAACGGAGGGAGTAATAGATAACTGATATAATTTTAGAATATTGTGTTACATATTCTCGTGTACAGGATTGTAGTATGGCATATAATCCTATTTATACTTGGAAAAGAAACTACTAACTCCTAAAGTTGAGGGGGGAAATAGCAGACTTTAGTGGGTTATATACTATCAGCATAGGAAATCACTCAAAACTGGTATAACATTTGTTATTTTCTTTGCATGTGACTGCATGTTATTCTTTCCGCAGCAAGTTTTTTTAGGAGGATCTAGATCAGAAATTTATTTCCTTTCTATTTCTTCGACATCATTGCTTAATTGGTTTCAGCCTTTTGGGGCACAGTTTAATCTTCTTTTTGTGTTGACTGGTGATTAGGAAAGTGCAAGGCATTGGACTCTTTAATGAGATTATCTAATGATGTAGTCTTGGGTCTAAACCTTGAGTGCTCAGAAATGTTTGTGAATTTGGATTGCAAGCATTATTCATATAGTTTTACTCATATGCTTTTCTGCTGATTGAGTTGGATTTATGATGTCCACAAGTTATGGCTTGTTTATGATGTTTGTATGAATAGGCTGCTCTATCTTCTATAAGGATCATAAAGAAAGTTCCTGACTTGGCGGAGAACTTCGTAAATCCTGCTGCTGCTCTGCTCAAGGAAAAGCACCATGGTGTACTAATAACTGGAGTTCAACTCTGTATTGAACTTTGTAAAGCCAGTGAAGATGCCCTTGAATATTTCAGAAAGGTAGCTTCATTGCCTTTTGTTTTGTGAATTTCAAGATGTATGACTTCTCTATGTTTCAATATTGATTGTTGTCCCTATTTTGGTTTTAAGAGTCTTTTATAGGCCTGGTTATTTAGATATATCACCATGCCTCATTGATTTTAGTGGGGTCTTTGAGTTATTATATGATTTATTAGGCTCAAAATGCACGGATATATTAATTTACCACAAATGATAATTTAGAAAAGATTCAAAATATGTTGTTAAAAGATAATAATAAATAAATAAAACTAATAAATAATATAGTACCATATTGATTGTTTGGTATTTTGCAATATTCAAAAACTATAATAGAAATTAGGATGTACATATGGTATCATAAAATAGAAAAAATCATATAAGAGTATTATTGAAATGTAGTTGTTATTTTAAAAAAAAAAAAATAAGTTATAGGAATCGACTTTTTTTTTTTATGAACTTTGTTTTTGTGTTATACTTCTAAAATAAATGAATAAAAAATGAAGCATAATAACCCATGAAAGAATATTTTAGTCCCTTAAAAAAATGGTAACTTAATTATTTTTTTCTCTTGAAAATGATATACAACCAAATCAAATACATCTCATCTTGATACGTAGCAACTGGAAAAGTTTAAGCAAATAAAATCCATCATATCTCATATATGTTCCAAAATTATTTGGTAAAGTATTTTTAGTGTAGCTTACATTGTTTCACAACACAAATACTTTTAAGAGAAAAGATATTTAAACTTAATAACATACTCAATAAAGAAATATTCAAATACTTTTAATAGAAAAAATATTCAAACTTACAAACATGCGTCAAAAAATATCCAAAAGTATTTAGTAAAATATTTTTATTTAAAATAATGCTGTATTATATTTGGTTAAGTAAAATTATATGTATAAACAAATATAATGTTACAATGAAGAATCAATAAAAAAAGAAATCAATGCTCATTTTATTATAATTTATAAAATCCACAACTGGAATTATCTTATTAATTGGAAAAAAAATTAAACCTTATGTGAACAATGAATAAACTGGAAGATTTGACGAAAAAGCATATTAAAAATAAAAACTAAAATGTCAACCCTTTTAAATAGGTAGATATTCTTATCAAGTAACATATATTGGTAATTATTGAATAAGAAAATACTAACATACTCGATAAAAATATTAATGCTCATTTTATCATTGTTTATAAAATCCACAATTAGAATGACTTAAGCTTTGATTTTATCCTTTTTCAATCAAATTTTCCAATGTATCCATCATTGACTCAATGATGGATACATTGGAAAATTTGACAAAAAAAAAGCGTATATTAAATAAAAATAAAAATGTCAATCTTTCCAATTAGGTAAATATTATTACCAAGTTAAAGTTGTTGCCAATTATTGAAAATAAGATCACGAATATTTGGATAAATATGTGGCATTAAAGTGTATATGTGGCATACTATGAATGGTTAAAACTTTTGGAGGGAAAAAATTTAACCAAAAGCTGAGATGTGGTATTTTAGATTCTATTTTAGTATTCTATAATATAGTGTGAGTAATGGATTGAGATGCTTACAGAGTTACAGGTAGAGGTAACTGTTTCATGTTGTCTTTCAGTAATTTGAACCCCACCAAATTTGCAAGTCACCATTAGCTTATATGATCAGAGCATAACTGGATTTTATGCTTCTTCTTGAAGAACAAATTGTGACTATATGAGCTTTTTATGTGTTTAACAAATTATTTGACAAGAATCCATCTTTCTTTATGCTTATAGAAATGCACAGATAGTTTGGTCAGAGTTCTCAAGGACCTTGTGAACAGTCCATATGCACCGGAATATGATGTTGCAGGAATTACGGACCCTTTTCTTCATATCAGATTGCTGAAACTTTTATGTGTGTTGGGTCAAGGAGATGCAGAGGCTAGCGAGTGTATGAATGACATCCTTGCCCAGGTCATTTTGCAAGTCTCTTCTTACATGTATCTTGGTTATCCCCTACATGAAGTTGTGATCGCTGATCCTTGTTATCCCCTGCATAAATTTGTGATCGCTGACCCTTCTTGATATTCTTAAGAATTAACATCTACCCTTCTTACATGTGTTGCAGGTAGAGTGTTTAGAGATGTTTACTCTTATATGGATATTGAAAATTTTTAAGAACCCTTCCCATTTCAACTTCATTGATTACAGAATTAAATTTAAATTTTATGTTCTCAAATCTCAATGCCCTTTTTTTTTTATGGATGAAATTTTGGTCTAGGAGTTTTCCTACTGCTAATCCAGCATATGGCCCATATTGGGGTGGGGTCACTCATATGTGTTTATCTGAATTTAAGCATGTAGCAGACTATTTCTTTGGCTGCAATTTCTGTACTGCTAGTGCTAAGTGCTCTATGACATCTATCCTTACTGATCTCTTCTATGCTCCTCGTAGGTGGCAACTAAAACAGAGTCCAACAAGAATGCTGGAAATGCCATCCTTTATCAGTGTGTTGAGACAATAATGAGCATTCAGGATAATAGTGGATTGCGTGTTCTTGCCATTAATATTTTGGGAAGATTCTTGTCAAACAGGGACAATAATATTAGGTATTGTCTGTAATGATGCTACCCTAATTATATTCTGTTTTAAATTTGGTACACATGGATAATTTTCAGTACTACTGTCCAAAGATTCACTACTAGCTTTGCAATCAGAGTTTCCTTTGGTAAGAAAAGATGGTTTTGGACGCTGAAACCAAGATGATTGTGCTATTAACTCTATAGAGAAATTGGTGGAGGAAGGGAACAGATCCTCCACAATTGTTGATCTTTTTGGATTTAGAGTTGTGGCAGTTGTAAATATACTAGTTCCAGCAGTCTTGAATGTGAGAAGTTTTGGTCATCATATGTCATAATCAAACACACAACTCAATTGTATGTGACTAGATTATGTGGCTATTAAATGTGGTTCATTTGTATCCATGTCAGGTATGTTGCCTTAAATATGTTGATGAAGGCTATCACAGTTGATGCTCAAGCTGTGCAGAGGCATAGGACAACAATCTTAGAGTGTGTTAAGGTAATGTTATCTATTTACTATGATAAATAGAACTCTTATGGATCCTCATTCATGTAGAAATCTCAAAAACCTTTAAAAGAAAGATTACCCATCAAGTGTTACTTACATAATTGGGGCTAGTTCTACTCTTTTTTTGCGTGCTTGTTGGTAAGTGGATGAAGTGATGATAGATTTGTTTATACGTTAATCATCTCAATATCTATATGTAGAGGGATATAGGGTTGCATTTGGTAAAAAATTAAAAGGGTCTTATGGTTCATAGGAGAGTAGAGATTGTGTGCAACACCTTACACACAAATGTGTAACAAACACTTCCATGGCGCACATTATAGAACTATGGAAGTAATACAAAGTGTTGCACTGCTGGTTACCTGGCAAAGTATTGCACACTATGCTTCCAGCTGTCTGATGTGTATTTATTTATTTATTTTATTTTTGAAGTGGGTAAACTTTTAAAAAGTGAAAGATGTATGCAAAATAATTCAACCAAACAAAGAGTCGAGTGGAAAATACAATATGCAAGGTTCCCAACAAATGATGTCAAAAATCCCCTCAAAATAGATCATCCAAAACACAGCCCCCCTATGGCCTTTATTTCCAACAACACCTTATTGTGCCTAAATTTCCTATCAGAGAGATTGCAATTAAAATTGCAATCTCCTCCTTACAAGAGTGAATAATAAAAGAGGCACAAGCACTGGGTTTCAACTGCTGATGAATTACCTTCCTGACATGTGCTTCTCAAACAAAGTACATAAGGCTGCACAGTGCAAGCAGCTGGAGTTGGAAGAGAGGTGATTTCTGAGCAGTGTTTGAAGTGAATCTTTACCTCAAGTTGGTGAGGTCCTCATCCAGATTTCTGAAGCCTGCCAAGTCCAACACACTTTCTCAAACATGATTAGTGAAGGTGCATGAGAACGAGAGATAACTTCTTGTTCTGGCTGCAATCCACAGCAAGGACATAATTCAGAGTCTGTGTAGCCCCATCGCTGAAGTCTACTATGGTTGGAGAGATCACGCAATGAAAGCCACACTGTAAACCCCCATTTTCTACTTTGTTTGCGTTCTAACATCCACCTTTTTTTTCTTCTTTGTTGATCACCCCTCCCTCTCTCGGTCTGTTCGCTCTCGTACACACACTCACGTGACAGAACTTTCACCCATATGATACATTTCATGCGCTAGCACACGATTTCAGAACCCTCCCAGGGGTTATGTGAGAAGGAATACGACAGGGACAAGTGGTAATCATGGCAGTTAGGATGATAGTGGGGGGAGTTGTGACAGTTTCTAATCATGTAAATAGGAGTTTACTATTCTGTGAGGAATGCACGTAGGTTGCTAGGAAAAAGGCTTGAGACAGAACACTAGTTCCGGAGACAACAAAAAAATACCTGCCCGCGATCTCCCCGTCATCAACATCTCTGTTCCGGAGCCTATGCTACCCAGTTTCCCGTAACCTCCACCACTCTTGCATGCAGAGGATACAACCATCATTATTAAAGCCAAAAAGGATCTGCAATAAATTAGTAAAAAATTAAACACAACAACTCTCCCCAGACGTGCTGCTGTTTTGATGAAGAAATAGGAAAAGAAAGGGGAAATGCAATATTTTGTTCATACTTTGTTAATTTTTTCAAATGGTTTATGCAACATATCTAAAGGGAATATGAAGAAACAGGAAAATAATTAGATACAGATTTGGTTGACATGAGTGATTCATACTTTCAACAACAACAACCTAGTAAATCCCGCGATTAAGAGTGATTCATACTTTGTTAATTTTTATATGAACCACATCCATCGTTGTTGTTGATCTAGTTGATTCAATTTATTATTGACAAATTAGGTTGCAACAACCATTAATGAGTAAAATTGAGTCATTATTGGAATAATTACTAGGGTTTACGAGAGTGAATTAGGTCAAGATTAGGTTGAAAGTGTAGATAGTCTTAGATCATCTTTAACCATGATACTCATCTTGAGTATCATAACTTGCTTTTTGTCATTTCTCTCTCATCCATCTCATTTTTAATACTCCATCCGTTAAAAAATATGTCTTTTTAGGCTTAAAATTTTGTTTAGAAATATAAGTCCTTTTAGGTTTTCTAGGCATTGGGTTAAGAAAAAGTAACTTTTTGACTTGTTTTATGAAATGCTATTGATTGTTCGTGGTTGTGGATAATTAATAAGGGGTATAAAAGTAACACTTTTGTGATTTCCTTAATATGTGTGCAAACACTTAAAAAGACTTATAATTTTGAACGGAGGGAGTATTTGGTACTCCACAACCATGGTATTTGGCATGGATATCTTATTTCACCTTTTGCATCAAAATTGGTTTTTGCAATTTTTTTTGGTAAGTAAAAATCGAATAGGACCCACTATTAATGTTTGATTGGGTAATATACTATGGTATTGTGTCCTATTGAGTATCATATATATGATACTTGAGCTCACTTTTTCTTTTGGGTTCTTTAAAAAATATGACTTTTTCTTACATTTCATTTTTTTTAATGGTTATGGTACTTGGAGTATCACCATTAAAGATGCTCTTGGGTGCTCTCGGGCAGATCAACAAATTTTTTTACAAATGGAAAGGATTTATGTGCTATTTACTTAAAATAATTTCTCAATAGACATTCTACCATTTTGTAAATGAGACTTTATGAAAGATTTATTTTAAAAAAACAAAAGTAATAATTTTGACAACAAATTACTGTTCAGTTTATTAAAAATAATTAAAAAAAAATTAAAGCAAAATGTAATTCAATTTTTTGTTGTTGTTGTGTTCATTGTTATATTTTTAATAGATTCTTATAGATAATTGATACAGTTTCATAATATTGTGTTAGCATATGCACATGCATGAGACAGGACATACACTGGTTCTAGTTGATAAAACAGCATAAATACGGACCTCAAAGTGATGATGTAATATAATGTCTGTTAGGATGTTTATTCCTTTCCTCTCCACTCAGCCTTTGCATATTCATCTATGACTCTATGAGCAACTCCTTAGAAGGGTTTTTATTTTGCATGTTCCTTTTTTTTATGTACAATTATTTGTCCATTCTATATTTCTCTCTTTGATTCATGTGTAGATGTTATTGACCTCCTTAATTTTCAGGATTCTGATGCCTCGATCAGGAAGAGGGCACTTGAACTCGTGTATCTGCTAGTAAATGAGAGCAATGTAAAACCTCTGACAAAAGAATTGATTGACTATTTGGAAGTAAGTGAACAAGAATTCAGGGGAGATCTTACAGCCAAAATTTGCTCCATCATTGAGAAGTATGTTAAAAACTCCTGACATCTTTTATTTATTTGGTTGAGTTACAAATTCAGGACTTCCCTACTCCCTCCATTAAGAAAAAAAAAATGCCATCTAAGCTTTTGATACATGTAGCAAGGAAAAGTTAAATATTCTTAAAGCCTTCCAATAGTTAATTACAAACCTCATCTTGGGCCAATTCAGAGAGAGGGAGGGACCTAGTGCCGTAGCACCTCCTATAAAAAAAATAAAAGGGACTAATATTTGCAGAAACTCGCACAGATGTACACAAGACATCATAAAACCGCACCACACTTTTAAAAAGGTAGACAAACACTTAAAAAACACAGACAACCTGGGGCTCTAGAAAATGAAAAGAGAAGAAGGAAAAACATTCCCTACACTCAATGATGACGGTACCGCCTCTCATACAATATGCTTTTTTATCTTTTCATACTTATGATTTGCATGGGTCTCCAAGTACCTCTTGATGTCTTTGAATCTGTTCTGCATATCCTCAGAGGTCATGTACAATCCATGATGATGGTACCACCTCTCATACAATGCCTGTACCAATCATCAATAATTTTTTCTTAGCAGAAGGTGTATTTTTTTTTTCTATTTAAAAACTAACACTTAGATCTCATAATAGATCAAAGTCCTCTAAGCTAAGAATTGTTGAATACTACTTTATACTCCCTCTGTTCAACAAAGCATGTCGTTTTAGAGTGTTAATTCTGTTCAGAAAAAATGTCATTTTAGGCATTTAGGGCTTTACGAAAATGTTCTTGTAATGATTAATTTGGTATTAGTTGTAGTTTTCGATAAAGTAAAAAAGTTAGTGTAATAAATGAGGGTAAAATGGTATATTTGTTGATTTTCTTAAAAAAATGTGCATTCAGTTGACATGTTTTGGCGAACGGAGAGTATTGAAATGTAAAACTGGTTTCATAAAATTATGCAAGTTTACAAGTACTGAAACACTACCAAAGGAATTTTTTAATTCCATAGACCTAGATCTTACTAAGAGCACCTTGACTAAGTTTGGGAGTTTGGGATTAGTGTATGTAAATGGGATCCTTTATGTGGACTTCATTGTAAAATTAATATATATACAGGCTCAGCAATGAGCATATTAAAAGAGTTAACAGAGAAGCACATTTCTTAAAGCTAAAGTTTATTTTTGCCTTCTACCTCTTGGCTGCCAACCAACCCCCCACCCACCCAAAAACCCGGTTTGTCAGCTGAATTGCAACTTAAACCAACAAAGGCCACTGAGTGCAAAACAGTTGCTAAGGCGTAAATGATGGTTCTTTTACTTTAAAAATATGTTGGTGCTATTGATATGGAAAATGGAAAATTTCACCTCTATAATATTGCCTTCTTGTCATGTCTCTAATGTATATTTCCTAATACTCGATTGATCATATCAATTTGCAGATTTTAGTGACACTAATATCCCTTAATCAAACCTTATGGCTTGTTTCACTTTGCTGGTGTATTTAGTGGATTATATGGCATAGAATTATTTTTTTCTAACATGTAAATTGTATTTTAGGTTTTCCCAGGACAAGATTTGGTTCATTGATCAAATGATAAAGGTTCTGACAGAGGTATGCACTAAATACAATAAATGATAGCCTTTTTTGCTTCGTGTAGTATCAGGATCAATAATAGGTTCTGCAAAGTATCATTTGGGTGGAAAATATAAGATGAGATTATAGTTATGAGAAATTAGACAAATAGAGAATTGTGGATTCAGTAAATAGGATGAAATTGAGGAAGCGTAGATTCAACCTGACCCAACTCCACATAAATAGTCTCCATATCTGGCCACAACCCAAACCAAAATAACCCAAACCCATCCTGACCAAGCCAATTTCCACCAACCATTGTGGTTCTCAATCTAATATTGCACTTCGTATCCACTGAACTTTATACTGGGTTGTGAATGTTAGAACAAGAGAATTCTGAACCTTTATAATACTCATATGGCTATGTAGAATGGCTTATAAAATATCTGCAACTAGATTGCATCATTATATGATTTTAAATTGAATAATTCTGACACAGTCGTGAATATAATGCTTCATAATTTGCAGATCACTTCAATGATATCACTTCACTGCTTGATTTATCTTAAGATCCTGATTCTATTTTCAGGCTGGGAATTTTGTCAAGGATGATGTGTGGCATGGTTTAGTTGTTGTGATAAGTAATGCTTCTGACCTTCATGGATATACAACTAGATCTTTGTACAGAGCTCTTCAAATAACAACAGAGCAGGTAGTTTTCTCGTTAATCGTTATGAAGATAACATGTATAATCATTTTGTATAACAATTGATTACTTTCCCAGGAAAGCCTCATCAAAGTTGCTGTGTGGTGCATTGGTGAATATGGTGATATGTTGGTCAATAATGTGGGAATGCTTGACATCGAGGAACCTATAACTGTGAGTGCATTATCTATAGAGCTAGCAGTTGATCTATCTTGTTAGGCGGTCAACTTGGTATTTGATTCGGATTAAATTCTCAATTCAAATCTCCCAAGCTCATGTTTTTGTCCAAGATAATTTTCATGTCCGAATTCAAGTGTCAATAGTGGGGTTAAATGATCTCTCCTCTGCTAGATTGTCTGGACATTCTAACTAATTGACCCTGGTCTTATTTTGAAGATAAAATAATAACACATTCTCGATAGATATTACAGCTAATATTTTTGTTTTTTCACAAGAAATACTCTATTCAATGTGTTGAATTCCTTTAGCTTTTGACTTTTACCCAAACAGGTAACTGAATCAGATGCTATCGATCCAATTGAGATTGCCATTAAGCGCCACAATTCTGATCTTACTACCAGGGCCATGTGTTTGGTTGCTCTTTTAAAGCTTTCTTGTCGCTTTCCAGCTTGTTCGATGTAAGTATATCATCTATGTTTGATCCTTCTTAAGAAGAATGTTTGCGGGTTGCCTCTTGTTTGTAGACCGTCACCTCCAGACCCCACAGACCATAGACAAAATATGGCATACTTTTTTTTTTTTATCTGCTGAAACTTATGTCAATCTCTTGTATTTGAAGGAGGATAAAGGGGATGATCTCACAATTCAAGGGAAGTCTTTTACTTGAATTACAACAGAGGTCACTTGAATTTAATTCAGTCATTGAGAGGCACCAAAATATCAGGTATCCACTTGAAGTCTATGCTTTTTAGTGCGAAATTCTTTGGATCTTTTCATTGCCTTCATTGGTCATTATCCTTTTCGTTTAATTTGTCAGAATGTTTTCTGGAAAAACGTCACATATGTGCCATTAGGTTTGGATACATCTCACAGTGGTGCTATGAGATTTGGGAAATCTCTTTTGTTTTTTTTTTTCACATACTCAACATCTGAATTTTGGCTCACAAGAGTGATAGAGCCTCGGATGTTTTTCAGTAAAAAAAGAAACTGATGTTAAAATAAAATAAAGTACTTTTAATACATAAAATGTTAGGAAAATAAGTCAATATTTCTACAACTGTTAAATATACCTTGGATGAGTTTATATTTCTGTTTTTTAAACTGTAAAATCCATCTGGTCGGATTTTTTTAACTGCATAAATCATGCCGATATGCTTTGTTAATTAAGACTAGATTCAAATCTCATGTCACCTGGACGAGATTTTTGAAACCTCATGGCACTTGTGAGATTTTCTCCAACTTGTTACATACATATGGGTGAAATCTATAAAAATGTCTCATTATTTATTGGCAGATCTTCATTGCTAGAAAGAATGCCTGTTCTGGATGAAGCAACATACAGTGGAAGGAGGGCTGGTTCTTTACCAACAACAGTTGCAAGTTCCAATGGACCTTCAGTTAATCTTCCTAATGGAGTCGCTAAACCTCCTGCTGCTCCACTTGTCGATTTACTTGATCTAAGTTCAGACGATGTCCCTGCCCCTAGCATTTCAGGGAGTGATTTTCTTCAAGATCTTCTTGGTGATCTGTCTATTGAACCTTCTCAGTCAGGTGAGTATGGCTAGGGATGAGCTGATGCATCTGTTTTTGGGTAGAAAAACTTCTGTTGCTAACTGATATTTAAGGATGCTGTTGTTTTATCTCCTTCCAGGTGGCACTCAAAATCATAAAGCTGGGACGGATGTTCTGTTGGATCTATTGTCAATCGGAAGCACTCCCACTGCTAATATTTCATTGAGTTCAGATATTTTATCCTTGGGACAGGAAATCAAACCTTCAAACTTTCCACTGGATAGTGTGGCATCGCCTTCTTCTGGGTCCACAGCAGTGCCTCCCATTCCTGCTGCTTCTATGATGGATTTATTGGATGGACTTGCTCCAAGTCAGCCTTTGCCTGGTAGTTTACTCCATACAAATTGGTTTGCAGTAAAGTTGTAAAAAAATACTGAATCCTTCCTTGTCTTGCAGAAAACAATAGTCCACAATATCCACGTATCGTTGCATTTCAGAGTAGCTCCCTGAAGATTGCGTTTGATTTCTCTAAGCCTCCTGGAGGACTCCAGACAACATTGGTCAAGGCTACATTCATTAATTTGTCACCAAATGCCTTCACTGATTTCATATTCCAGGCTGCAGTTCCCAAGGTAACACTTTGATTAACCATTTTTCTGCATCATTCTTTGCCCAAATTCACTGGTTTTCTCTTCTTTCCAAATAAAGAATTTGATGTTACTAACTTGTGCTGGATTTCTTATCAATATATCTTTGTGCCATTAAATTCTTTTAAATAAAAATTGAAGATACGGTTTCTGGACAATTCTATATTCTTGTCCTATATAGATCCTGTTTCGATCTGCATTAAATTTTTCAAATTCTTCCTTGATTCTCGGTTTTGACGAACTTGATATTGTTTAATTTTCCCCAGTTTCTTCAACTGCATTTGGAACCTGCTAGTGGTAGCACTTTACCTGCAAGTGGGAATGGCTCTATCACACAGAACCTGCGAGTTACTAATAACCAGCACGGAAAGGTATTTTTCCTAACGCCGGCATTTGAAAAGTAAGTTTCTACCTCATGCAAATTTGGCAGCAAGGCACATTCCCACTAAATAGCCAATGCGAATGTTCCCAGAATTGCTTTGTGGGTTGGGCAAAACCATCTTCCTACCAAATTGGAGAATTGGATCTTAATAAAGATTTGTTGAAAAGTGTGCAGTGTTGCATTCTGATGTTTATTTGCTTGTTTTCTGCAGAAATCCCTCGTCATGCGTATACGTATATCCTACAAACTAGATGGAAAAGATGTCTTGGAGGAAGGTCAAATCAGCAATTTCCCACATGGTCTGTGAAGCTCACTTGGATTTACTCAGGATTTGAAGATAGATGAGCTAAGCTCTCAATACGTGACAGAGAGTTGGCTGTGAAATAGCTGGGAAGCAACTATCGGGCGGGGATCAGCATTGTTCAAGTGAGTTAACTCTTAGTATGCGTCAGGTGTTTCTGGTTTGTTTCATTTTGGTGCTTGCCCATTCATTTTCTTCCATCCGTTTACTCGCCCTTCCCAGTATGATAATTTTGTGTACATTTACTGAGATTTTTACTGTTAGTAAAAATGTGAGGAATGAATTTTGTGCAAGGCATGAGGAAGAAGCTAGATTGCAACTTGCAAGTCCAATTGAGAGATATATGGGTCGTTCCGACTGTTTTGTGTTCTATACAACCGAGTGGTTATTGTTCAAAGTACAATGAAGAGGAATTTGTAGAATATCAAAGCTGTACAATTTCGTTGGCCCTTGCTATTTTCCAGTTCAACCTTTTTTGTTCGATAGTGTACAATACCCAAATCCCTTCGTCGGATGTGACAAATTATTTTATTATCTCTTAATAAATATTAAATGGGTTAATTTTGTAATTATTTTAAACCAATAAGATAAGACAGACAATAAAAGGGACCGTGATTGCGGACTAGAAGATCTTCATTGAATACCCATCAGTAAGGACAACACACGGAAAATGTCTGACCCTAAATCGATCTGACACCGAATTTGATGAGATGCAACTATGTGATAAAAAAAAATCAGGATATGAGACTAATCGATCTGACTTGATTTACGCTTAGATCTTAAAGCAACTTGAAACTGACAACTAGACCTGAGCAAACATGGGCCAACCCGCCCGGCCCGCCCAACCCGCCCGGCAAAATATGCGGGCTTGGACAGAGTAATTGGCCCAAGCGGGCCGACGGGCCCGGCCCGGTTGGGTCAGAGGGCTGGGCTTGGGCGGAGGGTGAAGCCCAAGCGGGCCGGGCGGTATTATAATAATATTATACTCCCTCCGTATCGCAATACTTTTGTTTTAGACTAGTAAAGGTGTATCAAAAAACTTGTTGTTTTAGCTATAATTATTATCTTTATAGGTAATGATGACTCTTTTTATAGGTAATAATTGTTGCTTTTAGGTGTTTTAACCTATAAAAGTAAAGTAAATATAGGTTTTGTTAATAAGCGTGCATAGAGCTAAAACAACAAGTATTGCGATACGGAGGGAGTATATAATTATATAAATTATATAGAGTATTGTAAAAATATATACATAATTTCTATAATTTATAACTATATTACCGGTGTCATACTAGTACTAAGTGCTAACTATTCCCAATCATAAACGTTCTCATCTTCAAAATCAAATCCAATTGAGAAATAAAAACCCTAAATGATTTCTCTCGCATAGCTCGAATGCCGCTTAAAAGTATTGACACACTATAACGTTGATTTGCATTTGTTAGTAAGCTAATATTGTCCATATTTGCCTCGTATTTGAAAGTATTTATACAATGTTGTAATTTGCCACTTTTTTAGTTCGATTTCGAACATAAAATGAATTTGAGAACCTAGGCCCGTTTGGCCCGGTGGGCGACCCGGCCCGAGAAAGAGGGCGGGCTTGGGCAAGACACTAGGCCCAAATACCGGGCCTAGCCCAAGCCCGGCCCGGTGTAGTGGGCTGAAATTTTGGTCGAGACCCGACCCAAGCCCGGCCGGCCCGGCCCATGCTCAGGTCTACTGACAACAATATGAACCTGATTATGTCTTAATAGACATCGAAGACAGATATCACTTGATTTGTGAATATCAGAAATTCAAATTACCTGAACTTGATTACATCTACCTCTTGAAACAAGCTAAACTCACTCAAAACAATCCAAATATTTTCTCTCCACTGAATTCTCTCCAACGTTACTTAATTTATTGATGAAGTTGAAAGTTTTGTTGTTGCAATTAGATTTCAGTACAAGTTTATTCTACTAGATAAAGTTCACAAAGGACAAAGAAGGGGGAAAAGAACCTGGAATAAAAAAGACACTTTTTTTTAATACAATACAATGTAAGAATTTCTCTTAGAAGGTGTTATACCACGTTGATCCACCACCCAATGACATTTTTTCAGACAAGGGAAATGAGCTACTGATGAGACATGAGTGCATCGTGGTCCATTGCATGTCGAAACCAAGTCATCTTATTTGCCACTTAACGGAGAAAAGACAAACTCTAATAGAAAGGATATTCCATACAAATATAAATAAATTTATTCCAATTAAAATTTTGAACAATATAGATTTTAAACAACCACCGTAATAGACAAGTCCATAGAACAAATTTTGAACTAAATCTTCTCAAACCTTACCAAGGTGCAACAAATTACATTAACAACTAATTGGTGGGGAGTGGGGACCGTAGACAATTAAAAACAAATTAGTACTCTTTGACGAACAAAATGACATGAATATCCAAAAGCAACACCTACAAAACTATAAGAATTTGACAAAATATTGTAGGAAGAACTAGAATCTAAGAACATATATAGGGACAACAACAATGGTTAGAGGAGGAAAAACATGTGTTGGAAAAAGCTAACGGAAGGCTCAGTTAACTTTAAAGGATCTAAGCTTTTTAGAGCATTCACAATGCTAATACCCATTGTGGGTGTCTTAATTTAAAAAAAAAAGTAAAGTAAATAAATGTGATATTAGGTGTCTTGTGTCAGGTTTTTTTTGCTGGAAGAAGAAACTCCAGGTCAAATTGATGAAACTCCCTGCCACCCTCCTGCAAAAAGGCCTGACTTTTTCCTGCAAAAAAATGAAGACACCCAAAAAAAATAGGCGTAGTGGATGCTCTTAATGGTAAAGTAATTACAGGTTTGTGATGCGTAAGACCATGTATATCCGTGTACTCTTCTCTCTGAACTTCACTCACTTTTTTCCTGCCACATCAGCATAAGAACACCTCTTCAACTATTTTATAAATTTTCACACATCCGTGTACTCCACTCTCAAATCGTATACTAATTATTTAATCATTTATTTTAGTCTTATACTCTTATAATATGAAATTATAAATTTATTTGTTTATTAAATTAATATTTACAAATCTTTTGGATTGTGATATTATTTTTATTTAAATATTGTATTAAAAAGATAATTTTTTTTAACAATTATTAAAATAACATATCACATTAAAATATCCAAATATATATATATATATAGGGTTTACTTCAAATTTAAAAACTCCTTAACGTGTAAAATTTGCTTATCGCGTAAAATTTGCTAATGAGCCTAATTTAATTACTAATGAGCCTAATTTAATTACTAATGGGCCTAATTTCATTAGTAGAATATCTGCCCCCCTTGCCCATGCGTGTGCCCCCCTTGCCCCCCTTCTCGGACCAGATTTTTTTTAAAAAAAATTTTATCCCATATTTTTTTTTCGTGTTAACACTTTCTGTTGTACAAGTATAACTTGCTTTTGTGCACATATAACATCTTATTGTGCAAATATAAGTTTATTTTGTGCAGACATAATAATTCATTATAGGGTAAATAGGTAAATGTGCCTATTTCAATTATAAAAATTTATAATTGAAATATGTTTAATTTATGGGCAAATTGGTAAATATGTCTAATTTTATGGGTAAATGCACTTTTTCCCGTTTTCGACGCCTTTTGTGCAACTGTGAAGTGCATTTGTGGACCTGTGAAATGCATTTGTGCAACTGTGAAGTGCATTTGTGCAACTGTAAAGTACATTTGTGCAACTTTAAAATGCAAATATAAGAACATAAAGTGTGAAAATAAAATTGTAATGTGCAAATTTAGAATACAAGTGTGCAAAAGTAGAATTCAATTGTGCAAATTTAAACTACAATTGTGCAAAAGTAAGATACAATTGTGCAGATTTAAAATACAATTGTGCAAATGTAAGATAATAATGTGCAATAATAAGACAAAAGATGTGCTTTTGAAATCGATGTTTTATTTTTTATTTTTTTTACTTTTGAGAGTTTGAGTTCACCTATCGGATAATTTAGGTTGATATATAGATGTAAGTTTGAAATCGATTTTTTTACGTATAAGCTTTTAAAATTAAAGTGCATAAATAAGATTTAAATGTGCATAATTCAGGTTAAAAAGTGCATAACTAAGATTATAATCATGTGCATGATTAACAATTTGCGATTGTTGCGCTCTTGTCTATTATGTAATCTATGTGGGATTTGAGCCCACATCTTTTGTGCAAACGCACATTGCTCTACCAATTGAGCTAATAGGCTAAATTATGATTTTTATGCTAAAATAGAAGAACCTAATCGAGCTAAAGCATATCGCAATAAAATTCTAAAATTCAATTAGCTCATGATTCACAAACAATTTGACAATGCTATAAACATGAAATTAGCTCCAAATCAACCCAACATCACAACCATATAATCAATTTCAATCAATTTGGATGTTAGCAAAAAAACCCACAAATTCTAAAATATATCGCAATAAAATTCTAAAATCCAATTAGATCATGATCCATAAACAATTTGACAATACTATGAACATGAAATTAGCTCCAAATCAACCCAACAACACAACCATATCATTAATTTCAGTCAATTTGGCTGTTGGCAAAAAAACCCTCAAATTCTAAAGCATATCGCAATATAAAATTCCAAACATCAATTAGCTCATGATCCATAAACAATTTGACAATGATATGAACATGAAATTAGATAAGGGCATATTTGGGAAGAAAGGGAAAATATGGGTCAAAATTATAATATCATCATCATCTTCCTCACATCGACCCAGTAACCCTCTCTATAGAAACGACGGTTGCGCAGTGGACTTCGGCAAGCTCCCAGTGGCAGCCTAGGGCACGACGGAGCAAGGGGAAGGCAGATACGGGACCGTGGTGGTGTGGCGAGTCCGTTGGTGGCAATCACTGGTGGCTTCGGTGGTGGAAAGGTGGCGGTCGAAGGCGGTGGATCGGCGCTCCGGTGTTGCTGGGCAAGGTGGAGTGGGTTGGCGATTCCAATGATTCCGATGGGGATTCCGGCTATTGCGAGGAGGAGAAGCCGAATCCACGTCTGCCTAGCTTGTTGAATTGACCAATGCACGATGCTCGACTTTGGCGATTGCGAGGCTTCCGACGATTGCAACGATTCCGGCGATTGAGAGGATTCCGACGATTACAACAAGGAATATTCCGATGATTGAGACTTCGCGCTACCCCATGGTCGATGCCTTGCCTCATGCCATGCTCGATGCCACCGCCTCGGCGCCTCCTGCCATGGCCGCTTCCGTGTTCTGTGCGCAGAGGGAGAGATGGTGATGGAGGACGGCTCAGTTTTTTTTACCCAACCGGTTCGTTTTTTTTTTTAAAAAAAGGAGGCGTGGTCTGATTTTCACTAAAAGATAAAATTTTACACGTTAAGCGTATTTTACACGTTAAGGAGTTTTTAAATTTTAAAGTTTCCCTATATATATATATATACACATTCAAGTTGCAATGATTTAATTATAGTCATTTTTTATTTTTACCTATATATAGTTAAAATGGGTATCTATGTAAAGATAAAATCATTGTCTATTCGAATATAAATTTATTTATTTATTTTAATAGTTTAAACATTTGAAAAGTGGGTTTGAAATAAATAAAACATTTTATCAAGTGGATTTGTTGTGTACTCCACCATGTTCTTATTTAAGAACATTTTTAAGGTGTACTTGGGTATTTTCTTTTTTATTTAATTATTTTTGGCCTTAGTACACTACAAATGTGCGGGGTATACATGCCCTAACCACTTGGGAAGGTGATAGATGTAATGCATATGATGAAGCCCTTTTTCTACATGAGAGCTGATAGTATCTATTTCTACAAACCATAGGCATAGTGGATTAGTTTATTATCTTTACATATTTTATAATTATTTTTTGTTATATTTTGATTTTTTTTGGAGTCTACACTTTTTTTTATTTATTTGAGATATTTTGGGCTAATTCGAGTTTTTTTAATGTTATATTGAGAACCACAAGTCGTTTGCTTCGTTGTGTTTGAGTTTTGCTCCGGATAAGGATGCAATCTCGTGCGTTCCGTTGATCGAGAGGATCATGACAATGTTCGTCGTCGGAGTGAACCAGAGAAGAAAACCTTCGCCATAACTGAGGACGTTCACCTTCTTCTTCATTCTAAGCAACATATATGGAGTCTCCGAGGGATATACGCTCAAGATCGGCCACCAGAAGCTTCGCCAGAGCTAGGGAACTCTGAAAACCCTAGCGTCGCCTTTTCTCTCTTCTCTCTCCCTTTCTCTTTTGGATTACCTAAGGAGTGACGACCGAAGTGCCCAACTATAACCCTAGCTTCCTTTATATAGAGGTGAGCTCATAGGTAAAACACAGCGTTCCACAAACGAGCCTCACAAGTGAAGGAATCAGGTAGCCTCACAAGCGATGCCCATATATGGGCATCGCTTTGGGCCAAGCCTAGATTGAAACAAGCAATCATACAAACATATAAATATAATATGTTCGGTTATCATATACACTATACTTATATTTATGTAACATATATGAGCATAGGTTGAAACCTACACTTCTAATATATGCTATGATATAAGTATAATATATATTTAAGTGTTATGCCTTAATCTACCAATTAATTTAATTTTAGGGTCATTCAATATTCCTAGCTAGAGCTAATGTTTAGATGAAATAGATATTACACAAATAAATATTTAAATGTAGTTTTTAGCCTGTAAATATTGACATACATGAAAAAGTTACAAAATCAAATAATAAGTCAAAAGAAAATATTCTAAAAAATATTTTTTTCCTAGGCTATTTTCCTTGACTTACTATTATCGACTAAGAGACGAGATACACTTAGCCATTCTAATTTTTTTTGGATGACGAGGAAACGAGTGATGATAAGTTCACTGCTAATTTTTACTATTTACACCGCAAGGTCACCGCATACCTATGCGGGTGCTTAATCAAATTTTAGCCCGACCCACCGCATATACATGCGGTGGGCCCGTTGACCGTATTGCTACCTACCACATGTATATGCGGTGGGTTAGGCTAAAACGGAGTCCGTTATACATGAAACCGATTGGGTCGAAGTTATCCGAAACCCACCGCATACCCATGCGGTGGGTTGGAACAATTTTTCAAAATTTTTAAAAAGCCACCTAGAACGCATGTGTTGGCATGTTCCAATCCAGATCGGTTGAAACTTTCGCCGCTAGAAGGAGGGGTATGCATGCAGAGTGGGGGCATATCGAAGTGCTTATGCCGTATTTGGAGGCGATGTGGTTACGAGATTACTCGGAGAATATAGTTCGTGCATGGACAGACGTAATCCAGCATTTTGGTACAACCACGACGAACAGGTGCACCCACTTTTTCATTATAAAATTCATTATACACGTAATTTGTTTACATGTAACGATCTTCACATGCGAGTCTCACTTATCTTGTAGTGTGGAGTCTGCTCATTCTGTGTTGAAAAAGACCTTAAACTCTGTGGTCGGTGATTTCACTCACGTGATAAACACAATTGACCTAATGATGGCGGATCAAATAAGTGAGGTGAAGAATACATTGGGGAGAGCGAACAACACCTGGCCTACAGACTCCCACGGCCTATGGATTTTCGATCGAATTCGGAATATTGTGTCGAAGGAATGTTTCAACCTGTTGTTCGAAATCTACACAAAGATGGAAGCAGAGCCACCTTTCCAACCATGCAGAGATAGATACTGGAGGGACGTCTACGGTCTCCCATGCACACATGAGATGCAAGCTTGTCGAGACACGCAGATACCCTTCAGACCATCCCAGATTCACATTTTTAATTTGGAAGCAATTGGATTTCAAGAGGCCTCATGTTGACAACGTCCAGGATAACACTCCCCTCAGCAGAGCTGATGTGGACATGTCGCGCATGATCAGTTTGTTCCAGAGTGGAGCTATGGACGAGGATACTCGTTGGAGAATCGCATCGGCATTCAACGACGGGGATTGTCCCTCCCATACACCATTGACCCCCCTGACCCGGAGGACCGTAGACCGTCCGGGAGACTGAGGACTCGCCACCCCTGTCAGACGAACCCTCTACCATGGGAACGTGAGCGTGCTCGGGCTCAACGTCGGGCAGATAGACAGGCGACCAGTGGATCAGCACGAGGGCGAGGCTGAGGTCGGGGTCAACCGGCATCAAACGAAACAGATGACGTGGAAGGCAATGAGGAGGCCACTGGGTCCAACGCCATTGCCATCGACGACCCTCCTAGGGGTCGAGGAGTAGGCAGAGGACGAGGTCGAGGACGGGGTTGTGGAAGGGGACGTGGACGAGGTCGATCAGCGTCGGAGCCAGCTCCGGATATTGTAGGTGACATTCCAACACCAGCACCTACGACGCTTCCACCACATAATCTACCTCACGTAGATTTCAATTGGGGCACTGGCAACATCGACGAATTCATGATTACTTTCGTACGAGCCGTCAAAAATGTTGCAGGTGATGGTCACTGTGGGTATAGGTCTTTTGCTTGTCTTCTGAACATGGGACAAGACGCATGGCCTCGAGTTCGACGAGAGCTGGCCGTTGAGTTGCAGCTGCATTCAGATCGGTACCATTACTATCCTGCCTTAGATGAGCTCATCATGAGGGTCAACTATTTCGGCACGTGTCATGATGTTATGTATTGGATGGAGATTCCGATCATGGGCGAGGTGTTTGCCACGCTTCACCAGCGTTCTTTGGTGATTTTGTCATAGATGATGGCTATGTTGTGCCTACCTCTGTACGCCACCGGTGGCCCGTCAGTACCGGCCTATGAGGAGCTAGATGGAATAGCTTTAGTCGGCAACAGCAACCACTTCGTTCCGGTACGTTTCGTATTTCATATTCATTAATTTGTTAATGTTTTGTTTCTCTTTTCTGATGTCAATATTCACCTTGTATTCACATATTTGGTTGTTGCCTGGTTCACCTCTTCCTCCAGTCTACGTTACATGGATACGGCATCACGATCGCACGGTCGACGGTTGGGAAGAGCAGTTTGCGGCGAGGATTGCACGATATAGAGCTTACCGCCGTCGTGATGGTGGCCATCCCCTATCGTATTAGCACTTTCCACTTTCTGGTGTCATTTTTCGAACTTCATATGTTCAATTGGGTTGTATCTTTGTCTATGCCATTTCACAAACTATTTTTCGAACTCCATATTTTCGTCATCCAGAATATTTATCGCACTTTCGTTTTCAACTATTCTAATTGTGGATTGTCCAGCTACATTATCTTTCTTTTCAACTCAACATATGCGTTTTTTTCCGATCACACCCTTTATTACATGTTAATTCCATTGTAGTAGGAAAACACCGCATATGTCCCTATATTAAACGCGAAATTCGTTGTAAAGGCACATACTGCATACCCATGCGGTGTATCTCGGCCCTCTACCGGTCTGGTCCAGTCCTCAAAATAGTGAACCTAAAATCAGGTTATCCGATACCCACCACATATCCATGCGGTGGGGTTTGAACGGAACGGGGATACCCACCGCATGTACATGCGGTGGGTCTCTATACGGGTTTACCCACCGCATACCTATGTGGTGGGTGCGTTGATTGTCATTAAACTCACCGCATAGATATGCGGTAATTAGAGGTGGAAATAGTAAAAATTAGCGGTGTAGATATCCGCACCGCGAGGAAACATATCATTTGGTGGCAAACTCTGGACACGTGATCTAGGCATCCAACTGATAAGAGGGTATATCGGCTTGAACCAATCGATTTGACTCATTGGTAAAGAGCAAGACAAACATTGAATGTTCACCTAAGAAAGGAGCGGAGACAGGAATCAAACCCGAAACCTCTTTATCACCCTTTGCTCCATACCACAAAGTCACCCCGTTTGTCTTCGTTCGTGGTGTTCTGCAAATCCGTCGTCATTCTGGTGCAGTGTCGCCTTCCCGTCTGCCTAACGACAGTCGTCTCCAGTCTCGCCTGTCGCCGTTGATTGTTGTCGTTCACGGCTCTTGTCCGGCTGACAGTTGGCTAGTAGATGGGTTTTTAGTGTTGTGCAGGTCTGTGCCGTATCAACATCATCAAATTCAAGCTATTTCGTCACCTCCACCATCCTCGCTCAGTCATCACTGCCTTCAAAATTGTTGTACAGATGGAAGAAGGTAATAAAATTCTAAATTTTACAATTTTGACCACAATTTATTACTCTCTCCGTCTCAAAATATAAGTCATTTTAGCATTGTGCACTAGTTTTATTAAAACACTCACCCATCAATAAACATCATCATTCCACTAACTTTTTTCATTAATTTTATTGTTTTTAAATACCCACTATATTTTTTAACCAATCAAAATATTTTAAAAAGTCAACAACACAAAAACCAATACAAATCATTATTATCCCCTACCTAGGAAACCTAAAACGACATGTGTGTGTGTGTGTGTGTGTGTGTGTGTGTATATGTATCCAGGTATCCCAAGCTTACACTTAGACTAGTCCTGAACCCCAAGTCTCCGGCCCCTCATCGACTTGGGGAGGTAAACCGCGGGATGTGCCTCACCCATGGTCCAACCACCCCCCTTTATACCCTTTGGCTCCAGGAGGCCCACTCCACAAGAGAAACAAATAATGCTCATCCTGAGAATCGAACCTCCCACCCGAAGCTTCCAGGCCCAGCGTAGGGTGACCTTTCAACCAGTGAGCTATGCCCCGTGGGGCTAAAACGTCATGTATTTTGATACAACTAAAATAGTCTAACACGACTTGTTTTTCGAGACGGATGAAGTATTAATTATATATTGAGTCCAAATGAATTTAGAGTTTGTGAATTTTGGACCATATATCAATTTTAGTTTAATACGTAGTATGTAACGTATGTTATAGTTTGTACTAGTGTAATACCCGTGCCTTGAAGGCACGGGAGATTGATCCATTTTAATTTGAAAATCATTTTATATATCTATATAATACTATATTGATATATATATATATATATATATATATATATATATATATATATATATATATATAATACTATATTGATATTGATATTGATATATATATATACACACACACGTGTTTACAACAAAAATATGTATAAAATATTTTTTTATAATTTATAGATTAGTTGGAAAGAGATACGATACAAATTTTGAAAATGATTTAATAAGGTAAAGTAGTAAAAATACTCAAACACACCATCTAATATAATTTGAAATAAATATATAATTATTATCATTAGTATAGATCTAAAAAATTAAATATAAGCTCCCGTACAAATATTAAAAAATCATAAGCACATGATTGTGTGAATAATTTTGAAGTTAAATATGTAGATGTACATAACTTATTGATTATTTTCATGAGAAAGATGGTTAGAAAGATAGAGAAATTAATAGTGAAAATAAAGGTAAGATGGTAAAAAAAAGATCTTTAAAGGTAGAAAAGTGATCTAAGAAGCCTCATCCAAGATGTAAAATAAGCATTAGTAATGCTTGTGAGTCTTAAAATATTATTTATTTTTCGATAGTCATTTAAGATGTCTAAAATAATTAAATTATAAAATAACACTTATTTGATTCTAATTGATTTTTATAATTAATTTTTGAAATCAAATATTTACAAATTGATTATTACATGTTCGTTGTATGTAGACATTGTGGGGAATATTGCAATCGGTTAAAAATGATAAATCAACAATTTCAATATCCAAGAATAAAATCAGCCAAGAATTGACGAATGTTCAATGTACGTAGACGATTAAAATAGATCACAAATTGACATACAACATATCAAATTAAATAATATTTTAGTATAAAAATAGGAAACAAATATGTTTAAAATAGGAAACAGATATTTTAAAATTTCAGCAATAATATTGACCAATAAGAAAATACCATTTGAATAAAAAATTCAAGTTTAATTGTGAGCGTGACACATCAGCAATATAAACGAAAAGAGATTGCAATCGGGAAAAAAATAGAAACATGTCTCAATATTTACGACAATATAACCGAAAATAAAAAAGGGAATGGATTCAAGTCATATTTAAAATAGGAAACAAATATTTTAAAGTTTCCATAATAATATTGACCAATAAGAAAATCTCATTTGAATAAAAATTTCAACTTTAATAAGGTAAAGTAGTAATAATACTCAAACACACCATCTAATATAATTTGAAATAAATATATAATTATTATCATTAGCATAGATCTAAAAAAGTAAAATATAAGCTCCCGTACAAATATTAAAAAATCATAAGCACATGATTGTGTGAATAATTTTGAAGTTAAATATGTAGATGTACATAATTTATTGATTATTTTCATGAGAAAGATGGTTAGAAAGATAGAGAAATTAATAGTGAAAATAAAGGTAAGATGGTAAAAAAAAGATCTTTAAAGGTAGAAAAGTGATCTAAGAGGCCTCATCCAAGATGTAAAATAAGCATTAGTAATGCTTGTGAGTCTTAAAATATTATTTATTTTTCGATAGTCATTTAAGATGTCTAAAATAATTAAATTATAAAATAACACTTATTTGATTCTAATTGATTTTTATAATTAATTTTTGAAATCAAATATTTACAAATTGATTATTACATGTTCGTTGTATGTAGACATTGTGGGGATTATTGCAATCGGTTAAAAATGATAAATCAACAATTTCAATATCCAAGAATAAAATCAGCCAAGAATTGACGAATGTTCAATGTACGTAGACGATTAAAATAGATCACAAATTGACATACAACATATCAAATTAAATAATATTTTAGTATAAAAATAGGAAACAAATATGTTTAAAATAGGAAACAGATATTTTAAAATTTCCGCAATAATATTGACCAATAAGAAAATACCATTTGAATAAAAAAATTCAAGTTTAATTGTGAGCGTGACACGTCAGCAATATAAACGAAAAGAGATTGCAATCGGGAAAAAAATAGAAACATGTCTCAATATTTACGACAATATAACCGAAAATAAAAAAACAAGGGAATGGATTCAAGTCATATTTAAAATAGGAAACAAATATTTTAAAGTTTCCATAATAATATTGACCAATAAGAAAATCTCATTTGAATAAAAATTTCAACTTTAATAAGGTAAAGTAGTAATAATACTCAAACACACCATCTAATATAATTTGAAATAAATATATAATTATTATCATTAGCATAGATCTAAAAAACTAAAATATAAGCTCCCGTACAAATATTAAAAAATCATAAGCACATGATTGTGTGAATAATTTTGAAGTTAAATATGTAGATGTACATAATTTATTGATTATTTTCATGAGAAAGATGGTTAGAAAGATGGAGAAATTAATAGTGAAATAAAGGTAAGATGGTAAAAAAAAGATCTTTAAAGGTAGAAAAGTGATCTAAGAAGCCTCATCCAAGATGTAAAATAAGCATTAGTAATGCTTGTGAGTCTTAAAATATTATTTATTTTTCGATAGTCATTTAAGATGTCTAAAATAATTAAATTATAAAATAACACTTATTTGATTCTAATTGATTTTTATAATTAATTTTTGAAATCAAATATTTACAAATTGATTATTACATGTTCGTTGTATGTAGACATTGTGGGGAATATTGCAATCGGTTAAAAATGATAAATCAACAATTTCAATATCCAAGAATAAAATCAGCCAAGAATTGACGAATGTTCAATGTACGTAGACGATTAAAATAGATCACAAATTGACATACAACATATCAAATTAAATAATATTTTAGTATAAAAATAGGAAACAAATATGTTTAAAATATGAAACAGATATTTTAAAATTTCAACAATAATATTGACCAATAAGAAAATACCATTTGGATAAAAAATTCAAGTTTAATTGTGAGCGTGACACATCAACAATATAAACGAAAAGAGATTGCAATCGGGAAAAAAATAGAAACATGTCTCAATATTTACGACAATATAACCGAAAATAAAAAAAAAAGGGAATGGATTCAAGTCATATTTAAAATAGGAAACAAATATTTTAAAGTTTCCATAATAATATTGACCAATAAGAAAATCTCATTTGAATAAAAATTTCAACTTTAATAAGGTAAAGTAGTAATAATACTCAAACACACCATCTAATATAATTTGAAATAAATATATAGATCTAAAAAACTAAAATATAAGCTCCCGTACAAATATTAAAAAATCATAAGCACATGATTGTGTGAATAATTTTGAAGATAAATATGTAGATGTACATAATTTATTGATTATTTTCATGAGAAAGATGGTTAGAAAGATAAAGAAATTAATAGTGAAAATAAAGGTAAGATAGTAAAAAAAAAAATCTTTAAAGGTAGAAACGTGATCTAAGAAGCCTCATCCAAGATGTAAAATAAGTGAGGTGCTTCCTTGTGCCTCACTACCATGAGGTCAAGAGTTCAAATCCCACTATGAGCAATTTGTGCTTTATATAGTGGGTACTCATGCCTTGGTTTACCTTGGCATGGGTTAGCCTGTCTTGCGGCTTGCCGCTTGGCTTACCCGGCTCGAGTGCTTTGCAGGCTAGTGCTCGGCCCGTGGAGGATTAGTCGATAACCTCGGAACCTCCACGTCATAAAAAAAAAGATGTAAAATAAGCATTAGTAATGCTTGTGAGTCTTAAAATATTATTTATTTTTCGATAGTCATTTAAGATGTCTAAAATAATTAAATTATAAAATAACACTTATTTGATTCTAATTGATTTTTATAATTAATTTTTGAAATCAAATATTTACAAATTGATTATTACATGTTCGTTGTATGTAGACATTGTGGGGAATATTGCAATCGGTTAAAAATGATAAATCAACAATTTCAATATCCAAGAATAAAATCAGCCAAGAATTGACGAATGTTCAATGTACGTAGACGATTAAAATAGATCACAAATTGACATACAACATATCAAATTAAATAATATTTTAGTATAAAAATAGGAAACAAATATGTTTAAAATAGGAAACAGATATTTTAAAGTTTCAGCAATAATATTGACCAATAAGAAAATACCATTTGAATAAAAAATTCAAGTTTAATTGTGAGCGTGACACATCAGCAATATAACTGAAAAGAGATTGCAATCGGGAAAAAAATAGAAACATGTCTCAATATTTACGGCAATATAACCGAAAAAAAAAGAATGGATTCAAATCATATTTAAAATAGGAAACAAATATTTTAAAGTTTTCATAATAATATTGACCAATAAGAAAATCTTATTTGAATAAAAAATTCAAATTTAATTGTAGGCGTGACACGTCAGTAAAATGCTAGCAGAATTAGTAATATTAATAGATAGATATGAGTTGGTAGTTTTAAAAGTTGGTATTATTTTTAATTCACCGATGATGTTTTAGATTATTTTTATTGATTTTTTCAAGGAAAAAAAAAGAAGCTACAGTAGCATGGTTTTAAGTTTTAAGCAGTACGTACACCAAAGGAAGGAAGTTGGTAGGAGCTATCGAGCGTTCAGGAATGTGCCACGTTAATAAAGTACTTGCCGCTTGCCATTAACCACCACTGCGTTATGAGTTGGCCCACGTCACCCTCGTCCACCCAACAACCCTCCTCGGTCCCATCCCATATTCCCATCCGATCCGATCCGATCCCTCCCCCCCTCCTCCTCCTCCTCCTCCTCCTCCTCCTCGCTATTCATAGTATTAGTACTAAACTTACTTCTTTTGTCAACTACGTAGTACTTTCAACCAAATACAGTAATAATTATAATTATAATTATACTACATCCGTTTCAAATTATTGGACGTTTTCAGGTTTTTTTTTAAGTTATGTTAAATACTATTTCCGTTTGGAAATATAAGTACATGGATTTTTCAAGATGTTTTCCATTTTTATTTATAAAAATACTTCAAAATAAAAAAACTATTTTCTAGTCTCGAATCGAATCGATTGTTGTTGAAATTCTATTATGATAAACTTTGAAAAAAAGGGCCTAATTTAACATCCCTGATCTACCCACTAGTACAAAATTGAGATTTTATTATATAATTATTTATGCCGGAGGTAAAATTTGTGCAATAAAAGCCTTAAAATAGTTTAATTTTATTCTCTTAAATACTGAAAAATATATATATGCCGGATATTACTATTTATGTCCGGCATAAATGACAACGAAATATTAAAAGACCCTAGTTATTTATGCCGGGCGTGCCAAATTTTTTATCCGGCATAAATAATATGCGAATCCGGCATAAAAAGCGAATAAAATTACCTAGACATTGTTTATACCAAATATAAATATCCGGCATAAATAAGCGTTTTATATCCGGCATAAACCATTTTATTATTTTGGAAAGAAACCCTCGCTCGCTGAGTCGCGTTCTCTCCAAACCTAAACCCTCGCGCGAAACACAGCCTGTGGCGGCCGGCGACCCTCAGCGCGCCTGCCTTCGCTCCTCTCCACTCCAGGCGGCGGCCCTCCGGCGACCCTCAGCGCGCCTCGCCTTCGCTCCTCTCCACTCCAGTCGGCGGCCCTAGCATCGCCTTCGCTCCTCTCCACTCCAGTCGGCGGCCCTCAGCCTCGCCTTCACTCCTCTCCACTCAAGTCGCCGGCCCTCAACCTCGCCTTCGCTCCTCTCCACGCCAGTCGCCGGCCTCCTCTTCACCGACCCTAATCGCTCCCCTCCACGCCAGTCGCCGGCCTCTCCTTCACCGACCCTAATTGCTCCTCTCCACGCCAATTCGTCGGGGTCTGTGGCGTCCCTAATCGCCTTCGCTCCTCTTCGCTCAGCCTCCTCTTCACCGACCCTAATTGAAGCGCCGGCGACCCTCCTCTTCAGAAAAGGTAAGAAATTTCAGAAGCACTGCAATTTGGAATTTGGAATTTTATAAGCTTGTATATTGATTGGGATGAGGTACAATTTCAGAAGCACTGCAACTTTAGAAGCAATGCAAAGGTAAAACCCCAATTCAGAGAGAGCACTGCAATTTCTGAAGCTTTGAAAAGGTAAGAAATTTCTATTCAGTTTCTCAAATTGGTTATTATATATTGATTGGGATGAGCGAACTGGGTACAAAATTCAGACCAGTTCATGGTTGGAAGCTTGTAATTTGGAATTTGGAATTTTAGGGTTTAGGTTCCGAAAATTTGGGGGTTAAGCCGATGACCAACTGAAGCTTCTTCTTTGCAAATAGAACAACGTTTTTGTAGTTTCGACCTAGTTTCTGCAGCTTCAGCTTATTTATTAATTTTTCCATTTCTTTCTTGACTATGCATTTATTCAAGTGCTGCAATATGTATATATTACCTATTCATACTGTATTGTGAGGTGAAAAAATGGTTTGTGTATTACTCGTTTGCTATCATACTGAATTGTTGCAATTTTGCGGCTGATTTTATTCAAGTGCTGAATTTTTTACTCTTTGAGGTGAAAAATATCGTATTTTGAGGTGAAAAATGGTATATGTATTGCTGCAATATTGCTAGGTTTCTCTGTTTAGTTTTGCTGCTGAGTTCTTTTTACTAACTTTAGTTAAACAGATTTTTTACTCATTTGTTGTCATACTCCTCTCTCTTCAGGTTCCTTTATTGTTCAACTTACCACACTTCAAAATCGTGTCTATCTGTCTGATCTATGATGATTTTCATGAATCTTTCTTGATGTAGCTGCATTCAAAATTGTCTTGGTGATTTTTCGCAGGTGGTACAATAGTTAAAGCTATATGAATTGATTTTGGTGGGTCTAACTTAAACAATGGATTTGTAGTGATTGTTGCTATGGTTTGGATGATATTTATGTATGTTTTTATGACATTTAACAGGGGGTTTATATTGATATTCGAAACATGCTCTTGCAAAATCACATTAAACTATATATCCCGGAAAACCGTCCGTTCTAATAGATCATATAATAAACCGACCAGATTTAAAAAAAAAATAGTATTTATGCCGGATCTGGAATATTTAATACCCGGCATAAATAACCTGAGCATTTTTTCCATAAAAAGAACAACATCATTTATGCCGGACTTATGTTAGATATATCCGGCATAAATAACTCTGTGTATAAAAACACCCTATTATTTATGCCGGGCTTGTGGATTTTTAGATCCGGCATAAATAAGTGCATGTTTAAAAATACCTATACTATTTATGCCGGGCGTGTGGGATTTAATATCCGGCATAAATAACTGCGCGTAAAAAAAACAAAAAATTATTTATGCCGGGTGCGTCCTATAAATATCCGGCATAAATAAAACGACCCCTTTTTTTATTACATTTACCTATACCCGGATATAAGTTTTCAAATATCCGGCATAAATAGCTCAAATATCCGGCATAAAATGTAGTTTTTGTACTAGTGACCCAAGTAGAATGCTATTGCTGGGGCATATGGGCATATGGCCTCCCTTAGTTGTTGTCAGTTGTCACATAATTGGTCGTTTCTCATTAATTACCGCTCTTTACAGCATTGTGCGCCCACTAACAAACTAAATCTATGTTTTGATTTGGGAGTACTACGCTCCATAAAATTGGTGGGTGAAAAATATGAATGCCTCTTTAGCTACACATTTTCACTACTTTCTTTCATTAAAATATACTAGTACGAAGTAGTAATTGATTTTTAGAAGACAAATTCTAGCCTTCAAATCAAAACAAAACTTCAATATGTTGGTTTACTGCTTAGGCGACTGACTGACTAAAACCGTCGCCTGAAAGAGTGTTCGTCGCTACGCATTTCAGGCGATAAACGTCCGTCGCCTGAAGTGTCGTCCGCTTGACACCATCCCTAGTCTTCAGGAGACGGATGCCATGATGCTTGTCGCTTGAATACCCTTAGGCGATCAAAACCATGTTCGTCGCCTAGAGACATTGTCAGACATCAGAGGCTTCCCAACAGGGCCGTCCAATGATTTTTGGGGGCCCTGTTCAATCCAAAGTGTATACTAAATTTTAATATAAAAAATTACACAATATGAAGTAGTATTAAAAATATTTTAAATTTTTAATTTTTAAAAATAGTAAAACTAGGCCAAAATAAATTTAACATAGGACTACTTTGTACGAGTATTAGATTTTAACTCATTTTGATTCACTGTATTTATATTGTTACATAGATGTTTTATTTTTTCACATTTTTAATCCTAATTGACTATGTCATTACAATTCAAATTTTGTTGCACAAGAAATTTTTAAACGGTTTAAATTGTTAATTTAGTAATAGATAGAAGAGGAAAATAGTTGTTTTTTCTTACAAATCAGAAGATTTTTTTGAAAAAAAAATATTTGAAAAAAAGAAGCTACCAAAAAAACAAGAAAAGTTAAATTATGTGCTAGGATATATTGAAAATATTTTTCTTAGAGGATATGGTAGTGAATACAAGTCATTTGACTTTTCACACGTTTTTAAGTAGCTAAAAGCTATATATAATATTAACTTTTTATTAAACATTTTTTTTTATAATTTCACAATTATTACTAGCAATAAGTATTAAATTATCAATTATATAAAACAATTAATAAAAAATTTGATATTTTATATAGTTTTTAGCTCATTTAAAACCGTGTCAAAATACAAACGACATCTATTTTTGAACATAGGTAGTGACGCGATCCTGAAATTTCACCTATACTTATTACCTCAAGGTGGTGAGAGATGTCCCTAATTACATGCAAGTCTAACTAAGATAGCGTTACAATTGGTTCGTGTGTTAAGGGCCCATGTAAGCTTTGCGATGCCTTTGGCTCGCGATCAGGTAATTACTTTTCAATCTTCGTCTTTAGAGGAAGTTTGTTCAAGTGATGTTCTTATTCCAGAAGCGTTCTTCTCCGATCAAAAGACCTTAAGAACTCAACTCCGAGGGTTTTTAGTTCAGGGAGGATTGCATAGCTCTTTTCCTTCTCTCTTCAATCGGATCCCTTCCTTGAGGGCTCAAGGTGGGTATTTATAGGGAGGCTAAGCGAGCAGCCGGCGGGTGACCTCGTGTGCTAACAGAAGACACGTTTAATGCATGCCCCCATGCTAGAGGGTCAGGTGATTTACACGTGGTTGTGTTAGCATAGAGGTGATCGACCGGCGAGTTGCTTGCCCTTGTCCAATGTGGGTGAGAGGGCATGTGGGCCCTGATCGCTCTGGTGGTATGTTTGTAAGCGCTCGGATATTGATCGCGATGTTATGTGTTGTTGTTTTTAGGGAAGACCCAGATTATGGTATCACCAGATGCAAGACCCACGATGCGTGTCGTAGGGTTCAAGATGTGTTTTGCGTTGGATAGCCCATTTTCGACGTCATATCCCTGTTAATTAGTGGGGCTATTTTCTAGGGCATCTTCATATCTCCTCGTGACCGGATCGCGAGTGATTCATCGCTTGCGATTAGGTCTCGACAAAATGATGCCTCTTGCAAATATGTCACTCGGGTGGGCCGGGTCTAGGACCAACATTCCTTGGCCCATTTTTGTGGGATGGTCCCACGACGACCTATAAGTAGAGATTTCTCCCTTATTTTCCCTCATTTCGTAATTTTTGGAAGTCTATTCGGCAGAGAGTAAAAGGGATATCAAAAAGGTTCGTTCTTCGAAATGGCGTTGCCGTAATTTGATCAAAGGCGTAGTTTCTCGCTCGATTAGCTTGTCGGTGTACATTGGCGGATCCAGGAATTTTTGTAGTGGGAGGGGGTGAATTCCCCCCCCCCCCAGAAATGACGGTTGAAATGTTCGAATTTTCCCCCCAACAAATGACGGTTTAAATGACACTAAAAATGTCACTATACTGTTTTGCGGATTCAGGAACCTACATCACCAACTATAATCTAACACTGAACTTTAAAATTTTACAGCTAAACTACAATATCATTTAATTAATTTTTTGAAATATGTAGAACCACTGATCCTACAAGCACAAGTTTCCGACTCACCAACTCTGAAACTATGTGCAAAATTCTAATGGTGGTTATTCATAGGAAAGTAACAAATTCACAAATTCATTCTCACAACCACAATCACAAAATACAATTCCGAATCACAAACAACCGAGATTCACAAATCTATTTCTCACAACAACCAAAAATCACAATTGAATCACAAACAACAAATTCAGAAATCTATTTCTCGCTAAAACCACAAACCACAATTTCAATTTTTAAATCACAAAGCCACAAACTTATTTGTCACAAATCACAAACCCTAATACAAAAATCCCCAAATTGGTTCTCATTTCTCAAATCTCAACTCCACAAATTCTAATTAAAATCGATTAACACTCAATCGATTCAACTTAAAAACAATCAAATTAAAAGGAAGAGGAAGAAAAATAACACAAAGCCACAAAGTTATTTCCCACAAATCACAAACCCTAATTGACCAAATTGATTCTCATTTCTCAAATCAAATCCACAAATTCTAATCAAAACTGATTCACACTCAATCAAAACTTAAAAATAATCAAATTAAGGAAGAAAAACACCTTTTGAAGTTTAGATTGAAGGATTGTTTCGATTCGATACCCTTCACAGGTTCGGCCGGAGGTGGAGACGACAGCGGCGCCGGCAGGTCGGCCGGAGGGAGAGGTGGCGGCGGTCGGCGGCTCGGAGAGCTCTCACGCTCGCTCGCTTTGTTGCTTTGTTGTAGACGTACTGTAAGGGTAAAAAAAAAGGTTGGTTTTTTTTTTAAAAAAAAAAACAGATGCAACAAGGCAAAAAATGGGGAGAACTGGAATTCGAACTGCGAATGCCCACTCCCCAATTTAAACTGTTCCCGTGTCCTATCCAGTGAGCTAACTCGTCATTGTGTTTATATTCTACTTCACTTGTATATATTACTAAATTAACAGATATATAAAAATATACGTATACCCTAGTTTTGGCCAGCGGGGGGCTTCAGCCACCCTGAGCAACCCCACAGATCTGCCACTATCGACGTTTCTCTTTCATTCTCCGCAAGTAAGTGCTCATCGATTTCTCCTCCAATCTGTTCATTATCTCAATTTTTTTCATAGATCGTTCTTAGGGTAATGAGGGTTGACTCGGGTAGTTGAAAACGCCTTTTCCTGAGGGGGGCAAGGTGTTTTTGTGGTGAAGGGAAACAGTTTTCTTTCCGGTGCTCCATCTCTCTTTCCTCATCATTTCCTTGTGTAGTATTTGTATGAGTGGTGTTCTTGGTTTTTTGCTTGGTGGCATAGTTATGGCAGTGGCGGTGCCTTTTTTGGGGAATCGGGGGTTCTTTGGTGTTTTGTAGGCAAAAAACTCTTTGTCTCCTTTATTTAAAAGAGAGAAGCTTTATAGAGAAGATAAAAAGGCGTCTTCCAACTGTCATCCTCCAGGGGAAATGTCTTTTCAGTGCCTTTAGGTAGAGCACGTGAGGCTCCAACATAACCCCCATGAAGCGTTTTTGGCGCCAATTTTGTTTGATCGCGATTCCGGAAAGGTCATTTCTCATCGTTGATTTTCTTTGCTTGCGTCTTTTTAGGGGCTTTTCTTCTTAGCAGTTTATACATTTAGCGATGTCAGTCGAGAACGATAGGCAAATTAGGAGTGTTGGCTATGAGGACGAGCAAGTAAGCTCCCCGCGGACTAGGGGCTCCGCGATACAGGATGATTCGGAGGCAACGGTGTCTTCCGCCCACCTTCCGCGGCCGGAGGTAAAGTCATGCGGGGAAAAAGGAAAAAGGATAAAGCTCGCGACTTCAAAAAGGATGAAGAGGAAAAACATGGTTGGGACCATAAAACTTCCCGTCTCGAAGGGAGATCCAGAATACTGTCATACGTCGGAGTCCATTAACGATCTGGGCAAAGAAAGAGGGTCGTCTCGCGCGTCAAAGGGAAAACAGATAACTGCAGTTTTTGTGAAGGTTTTACTCCTTCTACTCCCCCGCCTGCCTCTACCGTTTTTTAAGAGCGCGTTGCTCCTACTTTAGCTGACACTAGGGGGGAGATATCGATCTTAAAACCTTTTCATCTTGAGATGGTAGGTCAAATTTATCCTTGGCCCGACGGAGTAGGGATAGGCTTGGCTTCCGAGCATTGGGGTTGTTTGAACTTGTATCGGGATCATGTTGTCGTTCACTTGGAGAGCTTGCTTCAGGGATTCCGACTTCCCTTGCCCAAACTGTATGTTGATCTCGTCGCGATCATAAATTCTTGTCCTGCCCAGCTCGCCTTCAATGTTTGGATGTACTTGGCGGCCTACACTATGTGATGTCCTGCTATTAAGCAGGGGGCTTTGTTGGATCATCTTTTCTCGGTTTTGACTTTGCGGCATGGTCAGGACGGGTTGGTGTCTGCTTTCTTAGGCGAAAACATAGTAGAAAGGCTGTCCATGAAGCCCAGATGGAGGAAGAAGTGTTTTTTAGTTCGCGACCCGTCCGGGGCCTCTTTGAATTTTATTACCACTCCTGGTCTTTACTGGCCTCCCTCGAAAAATAAGTGCATCGCGGTTGAAAGATGGAAAGCTGCGTTCAGTCGAGGGGGTTCTTCAGGAAAAAGGAGTTACCGGGAGGTTGTGACCCCTATTTGTTTGGAAATGGCCGGTCTTAGTCTTCCAGGGGGTGGGTTTTGAACCTTTTTATTTATTTGATTGTGATCTTTCGCGTCCTTCATTGAGCCTTCTTTTACAGTGGAGTTTTAGCTTGCCTTTTGTTCTTACTATTCTTCGCAGATATGTTATTAGACATTGGGAAACTCTCGGTGAAGGTTATGAAGGGGAGGAGTGCCGTAAAAACACCAGGTGCTCCTAGTTTGTGTGCTGGAGATAACCGACAACAGATTGTCCTGTACGCCTCCCAACCTGTGGTGGAGGTTGAAGATAAGAAAGAGATCACAGATGATGGGCACAACTCGTCGGAAGATAATATGCCTCTCACTCAACGTGGTCAAAAGAGGAAAAGGAAGGAGGCTGAGATCGGTAAGATTTTATGTAACAAACCGATTACCAAGTCGGGGATTTCCATGACCGGGTACATGCAATATGGGTTTTCTCCTCTTGATTTCAAGAAACTAGTCATTCCTGAAAAGACCTATCCGACTGAAAGGGATTACCTACATCATCTTACGGACGAAGGACAGTTGGAGCAGGGGCAGAAAACAGGAGGTTGGGTAAATACCCTCGCGATTTCTCTTTTTGGTTGTCCTTTCTTGTTTATTTATTTAACGATCTTTTTGTCCTGTGCTCCTATAAGGCAATCTACAGTGGTTTGAAGTGGCCGGCTGTTTGAGGAATTATAGCGATCACATGAGCGTCTTGAGGAAAGAGAATAAAAGTTTATAAACCCGAGTGGAAAAACTCAAAGATGTGGAACTTCAAGAGGGGACTATCAACAATCTGCAAGCGGCTTTAGATAAATCTGAAAAAGACCTGGAAACTGTGAGGGGTGAGCTGGATGTGTTGCGGGTCGAGGTTTCGAAGCTTGAGGAGAAAAATGCTAAGCGCGAGTTCGTGGTAGGACGAATGGATAGTCAAATTTGAGGGCTTGAGGCTGAGCTAAAACTGGCTCGCAAGGAACTTCTTGCGGTAAAGGAGTGGCTTGAGCGTTTTACCTCTGGTGAAGATGTTGTTTTGACGAACAACACGCTCTATGAATATTTGTTAACTAATGAAGGTCGAGAGTGGCTGAACAAGTTTCTCAAGACAGATGGCGATGCCATTCTCTACGACAACCTAGCCGAGGCCTTTTCCCAAGGAGTGGATGGCGGCGTCATTCAAAGTGTTAACCATTTTGCCTATCTTGGTGATTCCGTGAGGATGTTCCTGCCAAGTTATGACCTTGGTGATATGAAACTCGAAGATCCTCAGCGAGGTCTACCTTTTCCTTCGCCTTCTGCTTCCTTAGCTGAGATCCATGCCACTGATCCTCCTCGCGACCAGACTAATGATCCCCCTACTGATGCATAAACAAGTTGCTCATCTTCTCTTTTATTGTCAAGTATTCAGGTTTATTTCTTTTGGAAATGATGAGAAGTATGCTTGAAACATTTTTACCCGCGACGTGGGCGTATGCTTCGCCGCGGTTCGTATTTCGGTGGTGGATATTTTGGCCAATGGTATAGCTGCATGCTTTGTCATGGTTAATATTTCGGTATGTGAATATGTTGTTTTTAACTTGTGTTATGGTATTTGGCTGGTTATATCTTTTGCTTTTATTCCGCTGGAATTTACTTGTTTTCGTTTTTTCATTTAGCTTGCGATACCCTTATCAATCTCTTGTCATTGAACGTGTTATGAAATAACTCGTGAGATGACATAAACAAGGGTTCATAGTTTGATTATATAATCTTCTACGATTTATTTATCGCAATACTAATTGGAAAGCAAAAGTAGTTTGTTACAAACATTGTTTATTTTTTGAGTTGCCTTTTAGGTGGATTTTTATATTTCTTCATAGCATAGGAGGTCGTAGAAAACATCTTTGTTTTCATCTGGCAAAGACATCTCGCAAGTTTTTCAATATTTCCTTGATGCGGTCTAAAGCGGGGCCTACTAAGCTGTGACCAATGGTAGAAGGATTCTGTGTTGTTTGAAAATGGAAAGAAAGCGACCTTTTCTTCAATGATCTTATCCGCCAATTTTTCAGGTCTTACTTCTAACTCTACTTGTAGTTTCTCGGACGTGTCTTCTTGGTCGCTATCATCGATTGCCTCTGCTTTCAATGACCCTTGACCTGGTTTGTCAATTGCGAATACTCGTCCGTGGCCCTTTTTAAGCGAGGCTAGGTAGAAAAATCTGCTTTCTGCTTATTGTCCTTGGACCTAGCCTACTTTACCATCAGCGCATGGGAACTTGATGCCGAAATGGTAGATGGAGAACACGGCCTGAAATTTAAAGAGACTGACTCGGGCCATGATGGATTTTTAAATTGACGGCAGTCGGACCACAATAAATTCCATCATGTGAGTTATTCTATTGGGAGTCATCCCTAGTGTCAAAGCTAGTTCCATGGTCCCAGCCACTTCGACCTCATCTCCTGAGAAAGAGACAAGCTTCCCTGAGTAGCGACACAAAGCACTTTCCGCTATCCCTCGTTGTTCGAAACGCTCTAGTAAAGGACGTCCACCGAGGATCCAGTATCTACCATTACTCACATGGCTTTTTTGGTTCCTAGCTGCACATGAATGACCACGAGATCCGAATGTGGCGTCCTGACGTCACGAGCATAAAAAACAGAAAAATTTAATACATCGTGTTCAGCGGACGCTTGTTTGATGTTAGCTTTAGAAGGCGGGTCCCCCCGCGATGGTGTTGATGCACCTATCGGGGGGTGGCGGGTTCCAGTTGTCCCTGTTGGAACGTTCGGGCCGATTTGATGAGGATCTTGCCTTGGGAGCATTTCGTGTGTCTCTTGGTAGGGGCCAATACCCTTCTTCTTTGTTCCCATTTCGTCCTCCTCGGCCTCGCGGGTATGATGGCAGGAGGGTTGTATTGTCGTGGTGGTGCGATGGATTGATTCGGAGCCACTTGGGGGGGGGGGGGGGGGGGGCGCAGATTTGCAAGGGCACGTCTTTTTGAGGAAGAGCCGATGGAACTCCAAAAGCAGGAGGAGAGATCTCGGCATGGTGTGCCATCATTACATTTGTTGGGGCGTTATGCGAGCTTGGGCCTATTCGTTGGTTGTAATGTACTTCTTGTTGGGGAGCCTGTAGTGGGGCGACAGGGTATGCCAATGTGAGTGGTTGCGTGGTCGGTTATCTGGTCCTCCCCTTCCGTGGAATCTATTGGCGGTATTATGGAAAAAGGAGGGTTTCGCCTCGCTGGGTCGCGAGCTTGAGCTAGAAGCCTCCATAGCATGGATTTGTATGGTGACGAGTTCCCGTAGTTCGTCGTAGTTTTTAGGCTCTTTTCGGAACAGATAGATCTTGAAATCGCCTTCACTAGATTGCCCATTAGTATAGTTCTCGCGGACTCTTGATTGAACTTCAGGATCTGTATACTACCATATTGGTGAGTCTGCTGAAGAAATTTCCCAAAGATTCAGATGGCCCCTACTTGATGGAATTGAGGTCCAACATGGTCCGTTTTCACGTGCGGGCGCTGCCAAAATGAGCGACAAAGGTGCCTAATAGCTGTGCGAAGTTGTTGATGGATGATCGGGTCATATTGGTGAACCATGTCAAAGCTCTTCCACTTAATTTAGGTGAAAACGATCGGCAGAACGTAGCGTCGTTGTCTTCGTTCATCCCCATTAATGTTGTGAATTGGTTCAGATGATCATTAGGGTCAAGTTCTCCTTTGTATTTTGCAATCAACACATCCCTCCATCTTTTGGAAACAAGTGCATCGGGTATCGTTCTGCAAAAAGCAAATGGGAAAGTAGGTTCGTCTCTGCAAACCGGGTTGGGTGCTCCCGGGGAGTTGAAGCGCGATGACACATCCCTGGCGTTGCAGTCGTGGACCCTTTTGTCGATGTAGTCATTGTCGTGTTTCAACCCCGGGTTAGACAGGTTGTCGGCAGGGTTAGGGAAGTGGTTGAAAGTTGTAGGTATTGGGCCTCGCTGCCGATAGTGACCTTAAGGATCGTACTGAGGTGGTGCCCCATTTGTTTGTTGCCCATAATGCAGAATTTGTGGATAGGCGCCTTTCGGAGGGAAAGTCGTTGATTTCCCTTATCAAAATAATTATCGAACAAACAAACTAGTAAGGGGTCGATCCCACAGAGAAACAAGTATTTCCAAGAATTGTATAATTATTGATTGAAAAGGCAAAATATGGGAATAATAGTAAATAAAAGAAACTAATCTAAACTAATGAAAATGATAGATAAAAGAGATGTTTCCATCCACAAATTCTCGACATTGGTTGGCTTTGTTGGTCGTCGAATCCAATTGAAGTTTTCTCTATAAATTCCTCCCATCTTAGTTTGAATAGATTAAACCACAAAGAGCACAATTAATCCCTTACACTTTTATGCAACCTAAGCATGGAGAAAGATTTAACATAAAGATAGCACAAGTTCCTAAGAATCTAGGCATATGAATAACACCAAGTATGCAAGGTAACCGATGTTTAAGACATATGTCAAAATCCCTACTTAGTCATGATCAAACGAAGGTTCTCACAATCCTAAGCATGCTACTAAATAATCCATTCAATGAAGAAAGAACAAATACCTAGCAAGATACTATCATGGTAGCTAATCACAATAATATCATCAATAATCGCAAGGGAGATCGAAAGATATTAAAGAGAGAAATAATACTTCATTAGAAACTCACAAATAACCAACCAAGTCTCGAAAGTGTAGATGAAAACACCGTAGAATTAGTCAAGCATGGCTTGCCTAAATTCCTTCTCTTGAATGGAAAACAAAACCTAAACTAATTGATTGAATAGAGAAAAGAGGATGAATGTTAGAGTGTTAGATGATGTTTGAATAATGAAAATAGGTCTAATATAAGGCCTCAAACCATCGGCCACAAACCATAGAATAGATAGAAAGAGTTTCCCCAAAGATAGAATTGGGCCGCTTGCGCAGATCCGGATTTGAAGGGGACGGCGGGCGCCGCCTAAACCACGGCAGGAGCCGTCCGTATAGTGCTGACAACTTCGGTAGACTGAACTTGTAACGCACTTTCTGAAGTCATCCTTTGTCTGATTGACGTATATGAATATGCATTGGAAAACTCTTTTCAAGGACTACAACTCTTATGAAGAACTCAGAAGCTTGATCCAACTTCTCAGAACCTTAAAGAGACGATTTCTCCATGTTCTTCATTTCCGCTTTGTTCTTGTGCTTCTTTGCTTCCCAAATTGCCTTCTAATCCTTCCTTATCTTGTTCCATGCTCTTTTGACATCCTCTTTGGTCTCTTCCCAAGATCCTCACCATCTCGGCACTACGAATCTGCATAAAACCAATAAAATAGCGTAGTTTCCGAAGTCTACCACTAAAAGAACATAATATGCAATTAACTCTAAAACATAACCAACTCCTATGAAATGCAAGTAAAACTACTCTATAATTCCTATCAAAATATGCATTATCAGCGCCCACAAAGTATGGATAGGGGGGTATCCGCCCCATGTCCCATATTGACCGAAAAAAGGAAGCAGGGCTACATTTCTCAAGGGTTGTTGGGGAATGTTCTCCTCGCGGTGAGGTGGAGCATCTTCATTGGGGGGGGGGGGTGTTGAGGTTTATTCTGTTGGTTTCTTTGATGTCGTGGTGTTGATTTCCAAATTCTTCGTCGAAGAGTGTGAAGTTCATGATTCCTACAAGTCGGTTAGTATAGACAGTGAAAACAGTATTCATCGCGAAACATAGGAAGTCATGAAGAAAGATTTAAACAACTGTTTATATATAGATGGAAAGAGAAAATTGAGAAATGAGAAACGTATTTCTACAAGGAACCTCTCGTCATGAAAGGTTCCCACGGACGGCACTAATCACGCGATCCTGGAATTTCACCTATATTTATTACCTCAAGGTGACGACAGATGTCCCTAATTACCTGCAAGTCTAACTGAGACAGCGTTACAATTGGTTCGTATGTTAAGGACCCAGGTAATCTTTGCGATGCCTTTGGCTTGCGATAAGATAATTACTATTCAATCGTCGTCTTTAGAGGAAGTTTGTTCAAGTGATGTTCTTATTCCAGAAGCGTTATTCTCCAATCAAAAGAATTCAAGAACTCAAATCTGAGGGTTTTTAGGTCAAGGAGGATTGTAGAGCTTTTGTCCTTCTCTCTTCAATCGAATCCCTTCCTTGAGGGCTCAAGGGGGGTATTTATAGGGAGGCTAAGTGAGTAGCTAGCTGGTGACCTCTTGTGCTGACAGAACACACGTGTAATGCATACCCCCATGCCAGAGGGTCGGGTGATTTACACGTGGTTGTGTTAGCTGAGAGGTGTTTGTGATGTATAGCGAATCCCGATCCTTTGCCTGTGGCTTAGAATCAAGATTACGACGTCGAATTTGTGGCCCAATCTTGCATTAGCTCTTATATGTTGTTTCTTTGAAGATTAATTGGCAACCGATCGACTAGACTCGTAACAAGTTTGGCGTCGGATGAAATTAATTAACAAGTTTGTTAATTAACTCCAATGATAATTGACGTGGATGAATTCCTTCCTTTGTCAATTCAACTTACTTCCTTGGCGTGAGAATGACGGTCAACTCCGAAGCTATACTACCGGCTGAATTAAATCGAAGCAACAATAACGATCGTGAGTAATTGGAGGATGGAAACGTGATTTGATTTCAAGATATACGCAACGGAAGAGGGTTTTTTGGATTGATAATCGAGAACCCTTTTAATCCATAA
Organism: Persicaria tinctoria; assembly: GCA_037127255.1. Classification (NCBI taxonomy): domain Eukaryota; kingdom Viridiplantae; phylum Streptophyta; class Magnoliopsida; order Caryophyllales; family Polygonaceae; genus Persicaria; species Persicaria tinctoria. The sequence continues at coordinate 18,882,094 of JBANSL010000004.1, read as the reverse complement.
AGGGGTTTCTCAATTCTATTCAATCTGATTAATTTCAATAGAACTACAATGTTTAAATAGAAAACCTAAGAACCAATTCTACCGTGCAAGATAGAATTTAGGTTGATAAAGATAGAATTTTAATCCTAAAGATAAATAAACCTAGAAGATAAAACTTTAATCTAAAATCCTAATATATAAAAAATAATAAAATAATTAACGCCGTTTCTTTAACGACTCCCAAGGTGGAGCCTTCTTCTTCCGCTTGAGGATGACATCATTCTCCTCCATTTGAAATCGACTCGTCCTCGAGTCGTCGTCTGGATCAAGATCGTTGTTTGACCCACAAAAGGCCATCTTGACCCGCATCATTCTCCCCCTCTTATCTTCGATTCGTCCCCGAATCGAGTCGACGATGATCAGCGTGGAAGGAGCATCAACCTTCAAAGAAGATGATGGAGAAATGGGTGGAATAGGTGCCAGGAGAATTCGAGGTATAGGAACCCCAAAAACAACACCTTCATGCGCGATCGTTGAACGGACTTGATCTTCAATAAGAATAGGATCAATGACCACACAAATCTCAGCAACTCGAACTTCATAAACATGCCCAAGAGGTACAATCGCTAACTCTTGAGACACGTCATCAAGTACCTCATCCTCGTCAACGGAATCAACATGTTCCACCTCCTGCACAACACTGCAGTCGACTTTATGTACAGATTCTTCTTCCGCTTGAGGATGACATCAGTTTGACCAACGAGCTGCTTGCCCCTGCCCGATGGGGTGAGAGGGCATGTGGGCCTTGATCGCTCTGGTGGTATGTTTGTAAGCACTTGGATATTGATTGTGATGTTATGTGTTGTTATTTTTAGGGAAGGCCTAGGTTATGGTCTAGCCAGATGCAAGACCCGCGATGCATGTCCTCGAGTTCAAGATTTCTTTTGCGTTAGCCCATTTTCGACGTCATATCCCTGTTGGTTGTTAATTAGTGGAGCTAATTTCTAGGGCATCATCATGTAGTATTATTTATATATGTCCTATTTTCCGCAATATAAAATGTATGTTGGTACTACATCTATTACTACTATTAAACCTGAAACATCTCCACCCCGCTTGGCATCATCAGAAGTCCTCGTTTCATATGATGGAGTTAATCCATTTCATCCTTCCACATCACACACCCCCTTAATTCTCCACAACCCCCCCCCCCCCCCCCCCCTCCCCCATTATCACTACGCCGGATTTACATCGAGCTACAGGGAATAGTTTGCTCATCACTTGGATGTCATTCTGGCAACGAATTCACTTGAGCCATCGCGCGGGGATGAACCTAGTGCAACTCAATGGGACAAAGTTCTGGGGCGACGAAGTTATAGGTCGTTTGTCGCTAGAATCTATTGGGGCGATAGAGATAGATGTTGGTCGTCGCTTGAATGTAGAAGTGGACTATGTCCTTTTATGACATTGATTGGGGCGGCGAAGTGATGTGTAAGTCCATCGTGCGGACAATTTTAAATTTCGAACAATAAATGAAGCTATTTACCCCATTAATGTTTTAAGTTTACAATAGTAACCTTAACCAATGCCGAGCCTTCTTCCTCCTCATCTCCTATCTTTCCCTTTTCCATATTTCAAATCTTTTATTTCAATTTTTTTTAATTTGCATAGGGTTTGTGGAGATTCAAGAAAATCAATTCATTTTGAGTTGTGGGAAGATATGTTGTTGTATACATATAATGTTATACTTTGATAAGTTTGTGAAATTTTAGGTAGTTTGGTGATTTTGGATGTTCATTGTAGAAAGTGATGATTATTGCGGTGATTGGAGAAGACCAAAATGAGGAAGTGATCATATATATCAAGGTTAGTAATGGTTTTTATTTTTGTTTTATACATATAGTGTTAAATAGAGGGAAGAAAGTGTACAATATTGGTTAAATTTGTAGGGTGAAATTTGTTGAAGATTTGGAACTTTTTAATTTAGACTTAGAAAATGTTGATTGAGTTGTTTTGAAATTACATTTTGTAATGAGTAATTGAATTTTTTATTTTTAGTGAGTAAGGAAATATTGTTTGTTTGAATTCGATAAAAATTTGTTGTGATTAATGGAATATGTGATGTATTGTTTTTGGTAGGCGGAATGTGTGATGTATTTAAATTAGAATATGTGGGTAATATAAAATTTGTTCTTGCAAAGGCTAAGTTGAAGTTTATTCCTCCCTATTCGATTGAAATTTGTTGTGTTGTAGATTGATATTTAGATTGAGATTTTATTAGAATTTGATTGAGAGTTTGTTTCATAAAAAATTGAAATTGGGATTGATAATGAGATTATGATTGAAATTGTAGAACAATGGATAAGAGTTGGATGCAACTTCCTCATGCTCATAAGGGATACCTCCATGGGATTTATTTGTTTATGAACTGGGTCCTTGACAATAGGACTGGCATGACCCATTTCCCATGTCCGTGTAGAGTATGTCAAAACAGGGACTTGGTTGACATTGTCAAGATGTATGCATTTTTGTCCCATTGTAGAATGTGGCCTAGTTACACAGTTTCGGATAAACACGGCGAAGCACAAGATGATTTGAGAATCTTCCAACTAAGATAACATTTCGTGGATGAAGGGGCATCTTCTTCTAGTGTTGGTCCCGTTATGGAAATCTTACATGGTACTTTCCTTTATTGCACTGGGTATGAGATGTGCAACGATAAAGACCATAATGTTGGTAACGAGCCTACATTAAGTGATGTCATTGATGATGCTGACCAAAAATATGAAAGGCTTTTATTGGAAGCTCAAACTCCGCTATTTCCTGGTAGTATTGGAAGATCAAAAATTATGAAGCGTGTCATAGGCAACACTTCAAGATGGGAAGCATGCGAAACTAGCAAGGTTCCTAGAAATTAGGTCATTCGATACTTCCTCTTGACCCCTAGATTGAAGTGATTGTACATGGAGCCACACATTGCGAAGCAGATACGGTGGCATGGAGAGAGGGTGATAGATGATGAGTGGTTGAAGCACCCTACAGATGGCCGGGTATGGAAAGAATTTGACAGAACATTTCCGCATTTTTCCGTTGACGTAAGGAATATGCGAATCGGACTAGCGACCGATAGGTTCAATCCATTTGGGATTCTGGGATTGAACCACATCACATGGCATGTCATTGTAATGCCCTACAACTTGCTAACGTCAATGTCCATGAGGAAAGAATTCAACATGTTGGCCTTGTTGATCCCCGTTCCTATGTCTCTTGGAAAATGTCTTAGTGTGTTCATGGAGTTATACAGTTATGGGAGACGTAGTTTGTACTTTTGATTGCCATTCACGGTCCACATTCATGATGAGGGTTGCATTAATGTGGACCATTAGTGACTTCTTGGGATTCGGGATGTTGGTAGGGGCGGCCAAAAAGGGGTATAAAGGGTGTCCGGTTTGTTTGGATGACGTTTCTGCAACGCATGAACAAGGAAGAATTGTATACGATAAGCATCGTAAATGGCTTGTAGAAGACCACCCTTGCTAGTTCACTAGTCAGGCATTCAATGGAATGTGTGAGTACAGACAGAGACCTCATCGTATTTCTAGGGAGGATATGCTTGAACAAATCAACAGGTACGAACTCTACAAACACAATTTTTGTTCTTGTACATTTCTAATTTGACTAAATTATCTTCGCACTCAATCGACAAGTCTGAGAAGGCGACGTCCAAAAATGAGGATTTAAAGAACTGTATGTCTGCTCTCGAGAAGGCTCTGGCAGAGTTTATGGCCTCCAAGTCTGTTTCGTAACCTTCATCTCAAGTAGAAAATGCTTTGTCTCATCCCTAGAACATTATAAAATGTAAATTGTGAATTGGTATAGGTTATGCAGGTTTTTGGCAAAGGTTGTTCTCACAAGTTAAATTGCAAATTGGTATGCATATATAAAATGATTTACAGGTTGGTTTTTTTGGCCTAAATAGTTAACATACGTGCTGCATGTTTTGATTGACTTAGTAGGTATTTGTAGGTTGCTTTTGTCAATGGTGTGAAATTTTTAACAGTTGTGAATTAGTATGGTTGGTCAATTTTCTAATGTTCAAAACATGTTTTTTTAATGAATTGGTTGGTGTTTGATGAATGAATTGGTTGGTGTGTGAAATAAAACGAGTTGTGTTTTTGAATAGTTTGGTTTGGTTTGATTGGTTTGAGAATTATTTTCGAAAATTGATCAAAATAGGGGGGCTTGGAAAATTGCACATATAATAATTTTAAGAGAAAATTTGTGAAATAGGCACTTTTTTTGCCTCATTGGCGGAATGTCCAAGGTTTGGGACAAATTGTGAAATTGTCCATCCCCTACCCCTAATTCTCTCCCCTCTCTCTCCGGTCCTGTCTCGCTCTCTCGAACCTCCATCTTCCTCCTCTCTTTAACGTCGGACTCCTGTCTCGGTCTCTCAAACCTCCATCTCCGGACTCTTGTCTCGCTCGCTCGCCACCGGCTCCATCGTCCTCCTCTCTCTGGACTTCTGTGTGTTCTTGCAATCGTTCCTCCTGTCTCTTTCTTCTGTACCAATCAAGATGCGGCAATCGATTGCAATCGTTCCTCCCATCTCCTTCATCGATTGCAATCGAGATGTGGCAATTGGATTTGTGTGTGCTTGGAACGATTGCAATATAATCGATCTCAATTGTAAAATCGAGGCTGAATCTGGTCAACGTCTTCGGAGGCGGTGGAGGAGGCGGTGAGTGAGCGAGCGAGCGAGGGAGTGAGAGAAGGAGCGAGATTGGAGGCGGAGGCGGCGAGGCGCAACGGCGAGATCGAGCAAGATCGAAGGAGGCCGGAGCGAGCGAGGTTGGAGCAAGCGAGCGAACGCCGATGGATCCAATTCCAGATCGGGGAGGATTCCGGAGGAATGAGAAATATTTTTTTATTAAATTATAAAAATGACCCAATAAATATGGGAATTATAAAAAATATCTATATTTTATTACAAAAATCACCCTATAAATATGAGAAATTAAAAAAACTATATATATTTTATTATGTGATCCATCATCTATATTTTTATTTTTATTTTTGCACAACAAAATGTTATATTTTCACAACTTACGGTTATATTTGCACATCGTACTCTTATATTTGCATGACAAAATGTAAAAAAAAAACTAAACTTGGGTCATATTTGCACATCTTACGGTTAAATTTGCACAACGTACTCTTATATTTGCACGACAAAATGTTTTAAATTTTTTTTAAAAAAAAACTAGACTTGGGTCATATTTGCACAACTTACGGTTATATTTGCACAACCTACTCTTATATTTGCACAACATACTCTTATATTTGTACGACAAAATGTAAAAAAATAAAAAAACCTAGACTTGGGTCATATTTGCACAACTTACTGTTATATTTGCGCACCGTACTCTTATATTTACACGACAAAATGTAAAAAAACAAACAACAACAAAAAAAAAACAAGACTTGAATCATATTTGTACAACATACGGTTATATTTGTACATGCACAAAATACTCTTATTTTTGCACAAAAAAAAAAATTAAAAAAAACTAGACTTGGGTCATATTTGCTCAATATACGATTATTTTTGCATATGCACAACATACCCTTATTTTTGCACGACAAAATGTAAAAAAATAAAAGAAAAAAAAAAAGAAAAAGAAAAAAAAGTGAGGCTATAGGGAAGATGATAAAATCGCTATTGGAAAGATGGACACTCTACCAATTTGTCCAAAAATGTGGACAATTTAACAATCAGGACAACTTTTTTCGACATTTCACAAACTCCCCCTAATTTTAGTTGACAACCTACTTAGGTGAGGAACAAACGAACGACCTATTGTATCCATAAGCAAAAAAGAAATTACAATTCAAACTCAGACGACGAACATATATAACACCTAACACCGTCGCTGAAGCTTTGATATAAAAAACAAATACACAAGAAACCGAGCGCCGGGCTCATGAAACTTACACCATCGCCTAATTCATTGAAGCGATGGGCATATGAACATTATACCATCGCCTGAGTCATTTAGGCAAAGGAAATTGTTCGTCGGCCGATGGCAATGGTCCCTTCACTCTTGTCTTACACTTTGAAGCGGCGAAAATTGTTCGTCGCCCTAGTTTATAGGCCACTTGCAACCCTAAAACTCGTCACCTGAGTTGTGTGAGGTGACGTGATAATATAGTTCATCGGTTCGATATTGGATGGATGGTGTCAAAGCGACGAATCCCAAGTGATGAACCTGACGTCGCCCGAGCCTACATGAGACTAAGCTCTGTTTAGGGCGACAAAGTTAGTTTGTCACCGGAACGTATATCTGACAGTGTATATCCTACACCGCCACACCAACTAACCACAACAATAACCCCACTACTCAAGTATAAAATTATATATATACGCTATTTTTTCAATCATAATTTTTTTTATTTATTATCCGTCTCTTTATTTTATTATATTTATTTTTTCAAATCATTTTTATATTTCTTAATTTATAACCTATAATATACAGTTAAAATTACAACTATTAAATCTCTCTCTCTCTCTATATATATATATATGTGTGTGTGTGAAAACCAAAATTGCAGTAAAAACTTCTGAGGACCGACTTTTTAACTCGGTTCACTTGCTTTATAGCCCGGTTCTGTGTGTGTGTGTGTGTGAAAACCAAAATTGCAGTAAAAACTTCTGAGGACCGACTTTTTAACTCGGTTCACTTGCTTTATAGTCCGGTTCTGAATAGAACCGATCTATAAAGTCATAAATTTTATTCCGGTTCAGAATAAAATCGAGCTATAAAGTCACTATGTAATTTTAAAACATGAGTTTTTTAGCACGATTTTTAGGTTTGACCGAACTATAAAGTCACGTGTTGTTTTAAAACAGGAGTTTTTAGCACGATTTTTAGGTTGAACCGAGTTGTAAAGTAAACGTATGATTGAAATTTTTTAGCACAACTTTCAAAAATTAGTTGATAAAATTTAATCAACCCTATCCTAAAGCGCCGACCTCATATTACTAGAGTACTAGTTACAACTTATAAAGCAGTGTAGGTGGTGTAAATATATTATACTCCGTTTATATTTAGAATTAGAATATATCATAACTTGAAGGTACGTGGTGATCGATAACATATATAAATTTATTTACAAGTAATAAAAAGAAATTGGTGAATAAAAAAAGAGTTGAAGAATGGTTCAAAGAATAAATTAGTTATTTTTAGGAGGTTGTTAATTTTGGTTTACTATTGACAGGAGGTTTGTTAGGATTCTACGGGGTTTTAAAAGGGAGTGGTTAGGTTGATCAAATTACTGATCCAAGTAAGAGGATGACGTGGCCAATCGCAGTATCTGTAGATTTTAAGATACCCATCCACACAGTACGTCGGATAGGATGGGTGAGGGTCGGTGGAGCTCCCAACGCCCTTATAAAAGGGTAATAAACCAAGGATTGCAAAACCCACCCCCCCTTACAATTACATTACCTTACACATTTGTTGCGTTAATTTGTTCATCCAATTAATATATTTATATATATATATATATATTGATTTGAAAATAAATAAATAAATAATGGAGGTTGAGAGGGTTCAAGCGATAGCAACACTGTCGACGGGAGTGAACACGATCCCGCACGAGTTCATCCGGTCGGAGAAGGAGCAGCCGGCGATAACGACGTACAAGGGGTCGGTGCTGGAGGTGCCGACGATCGACCTGAACGGGTCGGAGGAGGAGTCAAGAGTGGTGGAGTTGATAAAGAAGGCGAGCAGCGAGTGGGGGCTGTTCCAGGTGGTGAACCACGGGATCCCAACGGAGGTGATCTCGCACCTCCAGAGGGTCGGGAAGGAGTTCTTCGAGCTGCCGGCGGAGGAGAAGGAGGCGTACGCTAAGAAGGAGGAGTCGAAGGACATCGAAGGCTACGGAACAAAGCTGCAGAAGGAGGTGGAAGGGAAGAGGGCTTGGGTTGATCACCTCTTCCACCGGATCTGGCCTCCTTCTGCCATCAACTACAACTTCTGGCCTACCACTCCACCTTCTTATAGGTATACTCTCCATCATTTCTATATTTATCCTTCTTGCTTACTTATAAATCTCAATATATAATACTAACTTCACTCTCATATACGGAGTATATGTTTTACAAAAATACGTATTACTTAATTTTAAATTTTAATTGTTTTAACTTTTCTATTGATTAGATTCATAGGATCGATAATTTTTTTTTAATTAGTGAATCTTTCTCAATTTAGGTTCTTATTCTAAACCTTTAGAGCACCCACATTGTTAGTTTTTAACAGGTTTTTAGAGGCAATAAAGTATTATAATATTAAAGAAGGGTTAAAACCCCAATTTTGAGTTGCTTTGATAGCAACTACACTAAAAACCCAAGAAACCCAAAGTCAAGAGAGAGATATAGGGTGTGTTTGGTAAAATAGTAGCTGTTGGAGGAGCTGAAGCTGGTGGGTAGCTGAAGCTGTTGGATTATTTGACTTAAATATATGTTAATAAGCTAGTACAGTGTTTGGTAAACCTAATTGTTAGAGTAGCTGTTAAAAACTTGTGAATAAAAAAACAAAAGCTCCGAAAAGCTTGGGTGAATAGTTGTTGAAAAGCTTAGATTTCAAAAGCTAATTAAACTGAAATCTTATATTTATTTCATTTAATACTATAGAATATCAAAATCAAAAGCTCCGAAAAGCTACTTGCTTTTGCCAAACATACCCATAGAGAGAAGGGGGAGATAGAGTGAGTGGAAATTGATGGGACACAAGGAAATGTGGGACCGAATGCTATTATTTATAAGTGTAGAAATAAAAAATGAGGGTTTTTATGGACGTGGGTAAAAATATAAAAGTTGGGTTTTTTAAGGAGAGAGAGTGTGATAAAAAAAAATTAAGAAATCCAAGAAACTCGCGATTTAAAGACGATTAGTTAATTACCAATGAATTTTTTAAATTTTGGCTTGAAAATTAATTATTAAAGAAATAACTGAGTAAAATTATTGATTGGATGTAGTGTATATTCTTATTCAATTTTTTGATGCAAATTTCCTTTGTTAATATATTTATTTAAAAAAATATTGTAAAGTTTCATTACTACGTGTTGAATTCCGTTTGCGTAAATATCTCCATTTGCATGGCTAACGCAAAATACGCCGCCCGCATATAAATCATACTGTATTATTTTATTTTAACTTCTTTTTCAAGCCACACAAAGCTAAGGTAGGATACCCCTCAACAGCTGTGCGTGTTAATGAAACCCTTTGTCCCTATTGGATGATAATTTTTCTTAATATTAAGAATAAAAAATTTCTATTCTGTTCCATATAAAAATATTAAAACCCCTACATTTAGAAAATGGTTTTTAAAAAATATACTCCCTATGTCTCCCTTTGATTTTTTTTTAGCACGTTTTTAAGAAGCTAAAAAATTAATTAAAAAAAATGTATTAAAAAAATCAAACGATTTGTATTTTGAGATGTATGGAGTATTTTTTTTTGGTATGCATTAGCCCTGGATTTATACATATGTTTTACGGTTTTTCTTTTTTATACTTTGAAGGTATATGATAAGAAGTGGAAAAGATTTTCTAAAATTATATTATTTTAGCTTTTTTTAAAATTGATTTTAATTGTTGATGTTGTGTATTTGGTAGAGAATCTTTTCCAATAAATTTATATCCATTAACACTCCTACAAAAAAAACACTTCAAAATATACTCCTTCCAATTTTTTATTTGACGCTTAATTTTATGCACTCATTTTAAATATATATATATATATTTTAAATATCCTTCTTTATTAATTTTTTTATAATTATTATTAACAAGTATAAATTTATAAAAAAATAATTTAAAATTTAATATTTCATATATTTTTTATATTTATTAAAAACATGCAAAATTAATACTCTTAACAAAGACAAACGTTTACGTTTTTTAGAGTAATAAAAAAAAATTAAATTCTTTTATTAATTTCATACTTATTGGTAATAAAATTAAATTTTGTACACATGCATACTATGAATAAGTATGAAACTAAAAAAAATATTTAAAACGTTACTCCCTCCAATAAAAAAAACATAATTCCTTTCACTTTTTAGCACATTTTTTAAGAAACCAAAAACTATACAGTATAAATTATTGATTATTGATACAATTTTATACTTATTCATAGTATCAGTATGCATGTGTACAAAATTAAAATTTTCATATCTTATATAGTTTAGCTAACTAAAAAAATATGCGAAAGAGTCAATATGACTTATTTTTTTAATTAATATTTTATAAAGTTTTTAATTTTTAAGAAAATGTAATAAATATTGCTACCTCCGTTCGATAATGAATATCTTTGAAATTTTAACATGTTTTTAAGGAGCAATAAATTATATAAAATATTAACTGTTTTATTAGTTTTTTTATATAATTTCACACTTATTGGTAATAAATATAAAATTATAAAAAAAAAATTTAAATGATTAATATTTTATATCTTTAATAACTCCTTAATTAAAAAAGCACATCAAAGTAAAAGACTGTCTATTTAAAAACTAAGTGATTATGAGAGAGACAATGACCCTTTGCTCTAATGGTAAGGGAGAGATAGTCCTTACAAGAAGTCAAGGGTTTAAATCTCATTCTTTACACATTATGTGTAATTAGTGAGTGTTCAATCCTTCATTGACTTACGTGAGTCTGTCTGATGATTTTCCGTCCGACTTATCGATTTACGTCCTTTGCAGGCTAGAGCTCAGACCCATTAGAATTAGTCGATAATCACAAAACCCCTACGTTATTAAAAAAAAAAAAGGATTATGAGAGAGAGAGGGTACGTAGATGCCTTCATTTCATAGTACTCCGTACGTACACTTTTTTTTTTTAATGCCAGCTAGGCCTACCAGTTAGGTCGATCTAAGGGTAAGTCGTTTGGATGAAATAGAGTTCACATTTGGATAAAAATCGATAGTACAAAATATAACATCAAATCACAACAGATTGTGTTAATTACAGTATTTCGGATATGAAGCTCGGCTCGTGCGATTCAAGTTCAAATAGCTAGAATTTCAAAAAATTTATTCAAATTAATATGTTATAACTAAGTAAAACTGGTTAAAACTCGAGGTCGTTTAATAAACGAACAACCTATTGAAAAGATTATATATGCAAATCTCACTCTTGGTATATATATAAAAGTATAATAAATGAATGGAATGAATTGATAAAACAGGGAAGCCAATGAGGAGTATTGCAAGTGTTTGAGAGAGGTAGCAGACAAGATAACAAGGTGCCTCTCGCTGGGGCTGGGCCTCCAAGGGGAGGAGCTCAAGGAGGCAAGTGGCGGTGACTCGTTGGAGTACCTTCTAAAGATCAACTACTACCCGGTCTGCCCTCGCCCTGATCTAGCACTCGGTGTGGTCGCCCACACCGACATGTCTGCCCTCACCATCCTCGTCCCCAACGATGTCCCCGGCCTCCAAGTCTTCCGAGACGGCCTTTGGTATGATGTCAAGTACATTCCCAATGCCCTTATCATCCACATTGGTGACCAACTTGAGGTACTTTTTCCTCCAAAAAAATATCATTTTTATTTGATGTTATATATTGTCTTTAAATAGTTTATCGGTTACACAAACAGTTGAGAGGAGTTTTAGATCTCGTCCAATATAGTAAGGGCCTTTAAAATATCTTCAATCATTTTATATTTTACATCAATTTTCAACTTAAGAACAAAGTTTTAATGTACAGTATAATTTATATTTCCAAAAAAAAAATCCAGCTCATAATTAATTTACTCTCCGATCACATGCATATTAATGCGATTTGGCCTTTTAAATACATGAATAAATTCACAATGGTTTTATAAGATACTCACATGGGTCGCATGTTAACTCTTTATCGATCTACTACGTAATTATCAACCCAATTTCCTTTTTATTTTTTATAATAATAAGCCATGTAATGTAGGGTTGTTGGACCCAATAAGACTGGTGGTTTTGAATTAGTACTTTTAGGTTAGACATGTACAAAAGGACGTACTGTCCAATTTTTACAAAATTTATGGAAATTAATATAAGAAAATTTTATTTATTTATTTAACAGTTTTGTTAAGAAAAAATACGCGTAAAAAAAAAATTTAACCTATCTAACTCACCAAAATTTTAATTTATAATTCTGTGTCTGCATGTACAAGTAGAATTTAAAATTTTCGAAAGGGATATAGTCGTACGTATCATAATAAGTTGCAATACGCGTGACCTTCTAGATAAATACTTTTAATTTTAGAGGAAAAAAATTAATTAATTAGATTGACGTGAGTCCTATAAGCAAAAAGAGATTAATTTTTATCATTCAATTATCTTTTGATGGTTTTGATTTTTTAAACATTACCGAGCGGTGCTTGAGGGGAGAAATGTACTTTTCAGATAATGGTTGAGAAGAAAATTATACCAAAATGGGGATGCAATTTTATAAATAAATTCCATTTCAAATTTTGGGGAGATAAACATGGAATGAGTTAAATTGATGGAGTCTGCGCGCACTTTGTCCATAAACTAATATGGGTGATTTTTGGCATTTTATTATATGTGCAATTTATATTCTAACTAAAGTAAGGTCAATACAGCCCACCAAAAAATAAATAAATAAAAAAGGTCAATACCACACCCACCATTCAACATCAGCAAAACTTGCAACCTAAATTTGTTTTTTTTTGGTCGAATGCAACCTAAATTTGTTTATTCCATTCAATTGTGCATTCAATTGTGATTCCAACATACCAGAGAAGATCACCTGTGCCCATTTGCACTGTCACCCCCCTATCCCTCCTCTAATTATTTTAATTATTTTTATTTTAATTATTTTTGTTTTAAATTATTTTTGTATCATGAGACAGGGGATCCCAACCCCCAACATACTCCGTGGTGGAGCCGGGAATTTGGCTAGAGGGTGCTATTTTTTTTGTGAAATATTGTTTTTTGGCGTATACTATTAAGAAGATTTTGATAAAAAAAAAATACTGGAAAAACACTAAGATTATGACTTTTTTTAAATTTTAACATACATATGACTTTTTTTTTTAATGAAATAGTTGATAGAAACAAAAAAAATATAGAGATGAATCAAGAGAAATTAATGATATAGTAAAATAAATAAAGATTTTTAAAAAAAATATTGAAAAAAAGATACTAAAATTGTAATTTTTTTTAATTTAAACATAAATATGAATTGTTTTAATGAAATAGTTGATAGAAATAAAAAAAATATAGAGAGAAATCAAGAAGAATAAATAATATAATAAAACAAACAAAAAAGTGAAGGTGTTGGGATTTGAACCCAAGACCTTTTCCATTCTTCCTTCTTTCTTTTACGACTTGAATTAGATAACACTCTTGTTTTAAATATCATTTAAAAATATTATATTAACTTAAAAATACTAAATATATGCAAAAAAAAAAAATTAGTTTTTTTTTTATATTTTTTTTCCGGGCTGGTGGTGCTCGAGCACCCCCTAGCTCCACCACTACAGTCTGCAATAACCCATCATTGAGTAATCATCTCCTTCACAATATAACACACACATGCGCGCGCACACATTTTAACAAAAACACCTTATTATATACTCCCTCCGATCGGAAATATTTGATGTTTTGACTTTTTGCACGTACTTTAAGGAGCTAAAAACTATATAAAATATTAATCTTTTAATAAAATTTTTTTTACAATTTAGTACTTATTACTAATAAATATTAAACTATGAAAAAAATTAATTAAAATAAATAAGATTTTATATAGTTTTTAGCTCCTAAAATTACGTGCACAAAAGTCAAACATCAAATATTTCCGATCGGATGGAGTAATATATAATCCATTCAATTTACAAAATAGTAAAAAAAATATAGAGAGAGAAATCGAGAAGATTAAATAATATAGTAAAACAAACAAAAAAGTGAAGGTGTTGGGATTTGAACCCAAGACCTTTTCTATTCTTTTACGACTTGAATTAGATAACACTCTTGTTTTAAATATCATTTAAAGATATTATATTAACTTAAAAATACTAAATATATGCAAAAAAAATTAGTATTTTTTTTGTTGTATATTTTTTTCCGGGTTGGTGGTGCTAGAGCACCCCCAGCTAGCTCCACCACTGCAATAACCCATCATTGAGTAATCATCTCCTTCACAATATAACCCACACCCATCCATGCACGCACGCACGTACGCGCGCATACACACTTATTTTAAAAAAACACCTTAGTATATAATATATAATCCATTCAATTTAACCATTAACCGACCAAATGTTTAAATTTTATTAAAAATTGCGAATGTAGGTTTTGAGCAACGGCCAGTACAAGGCTGTGCTGCACCGAACAACCGTGAACAAGGACAAAGCAAGGATGTCGTGGCCTGTATTTCTGGAGCCACCGTTGGAGCACGTCGTCGGGCCTCTCCCCAAGCTCGTCGATGAGAAGAACCCGGCTAAGTACAAGACCAAGAAATATGGTGATTATGTGCATTGCAAGCTCAACAAACTTCCCCAGTAGTAATATGTCATATTGTATGGATATAATTGCTCTTTGAGCTTGGTTACCGCTGGCTTGCCAATTCCTAAGGAGTGCAACGTTTCCTAGCTAGAAACAATCATCTTCTTCTTCTTTTTTTCCGCCTTCATTTCTAGGAGTGGTAGTTGGTGTTTCATATGCTTCACAACTTGGATAACCTCTCTAAATAATGATATATTATTTAATCTGTTTTATTTACATTTGGTTATATTCAATGTATGTATTAGCCCCGAATTCATAAACTTCTTTTTGAGGTGTGGAAAATTATGGCTTGAAAATTTACAAAATAGTAAAAAAAATATGAAGATATCCTTGTAAGGAATAAGAATAATAGGGGCTGTGAGTGTAATTAGTAAGAAGTGGGTATTTGATATATAAATACATATGCATTGTATGGTACGGATTATGAAATGAATAATAAAACGGAAATTTTGCGTGGTAACCCTGAGGTTTCTCGTTTTTCGCGTGGTAAACAAATATTTCAGATATTTCGTTTGGTAACCCTGGGGTTTGGAAATGTTTTGCCTCGTGTCCAGAAAGGTTACTTTGGCCAAAAAGCGTCATTTAATTTTTAAGTAGTAAACGGGTAAATAATGTAATATTAATAAAACTTGTGGAGCATTTTTACAAAATGAACCTTTTCAATGTTTTTTGTGAATGAAGAACGACATGTTTTCTCCCTTTCTCTCCAGCACCACCTCCACCTTCATTAAAGAGGTCCACCTCCACCTCTTAAAAAAGAGGTTTAGAAAACAGGCTCGAAGAGATGAGCAGGAGTAGCAGGGCAACTGGGGAAGGAAAAGAAGTCCGGAGTCAGGTTGCCGGCTCCAACGACGGTGATGGGTGGGAGATGGGGGGGGGGCAGAGTGGGAGTAATTTTTCCGACATTGAAGCTGGACTTAATGGACACCTGTGAGAAGAAGTTGAAGGCTCCCCCCAAAACCCCCACAGGCGCAAAATGAATGCGTCTAACCCTAAATCACGCGCCCCCAATCCTACTCATCTGAGCCCCAAATCTTCAATCCAAAGGTCGAATAGGATGGGTTCATGTCCAATTCAAGCCACAAATCCTCCATAGCTGCAAAATCGGTACTCAGTTTTGACCTCCTTACCCTTCAAAAACTACAAACCTCAAGAAAAGGCAATAATCAATAAGAGTTCTTTTCGACCTAGTGTTCTAGCTGCTTGAGTGCAGTATTTCAGAGGCATTTCATTCAAGATTAGATTGAGGTAAGGAAGGATTTTAGAAAGAGGAAGAAGATGACTCGCTGTTGGGGGCAACGGATTCGCGTTTTTCTGTCGAGTGTCCGTTGTTGACCTGGTTTTGGGGGTGATTTTAGCCGGCGTTGCTGTCCAGAGCTTGCACCGCTGAACGTCTCACCTTCTTCTTCTTTTCTTTGCGTCTGTCACGTTTTCATCTTCTTCGTGGTTCTCTCCTTTCGCAATCGCATGTCTCTATCTCTGAGCATCGATTCAAGAAGTTAGAAGATAATAAGATTTATTCTTAAAGAGACCCAATAATTCTTCAATACTATAAAATACCACCCTATCAAAGTTGAAACTCTTATTTCTCAACCAAAACAAAAGTTTTGAGCGCGAGGCAAAACATTTCGAAACCCCAAGGTTACCAGGCGAAATATCTGAAACCTTTGTTTACCACGCAAAATACGCAAAACCTCCGGGTTACCACGCGAAATTTCCGATAACAAAATCCTTACATTCCTTGTTCTATCTTTTTGTATCTCATCCTCTCTGAACATCTTCTTCTTTCTCTCAAACTCGCCGCTTTTCTACCTCAATTCCCCATGGAAGATTAGCTTCCGCCTATCCGACCATCGGGTCCTAACAAATTGGTATTAGAACCCTCGATTCCTACGACCTATTACGTGAATCAACCATGTTCCTATCGACATAGCTTGAAGAGTTGTTGCCTGTTGGCAATGGCGGGCGCAGGCCGATTGGGTTCGATAGAGGTTGCAATTCAGCCATCAATAGTGTGGGCTCAAAAACTGATTGACGATAACCTGCGACTCGCAAATACGGGATGAAAGGCGACGATTCGTGAATCAATTGAAAGTGTGAATGGAAGAATCGGATCGGCGATTCTACCAGAATCTCAACAAAATCAAAGTTCAAATTGGGATGTCACCAATCGATTATTTGTGTGATTCGATCGAAGTGGGAGCACCACGTAAAATCATCGATCATGGCGAGCAAGATGAAGAGGAAATCGATGGCGGCATAATTGTGGAGGTCAAAGCTCTAGACGTTTAGGATTCACCAAGAATCAATGATTGGAAATTCAATGTGCCCTCGAAAAGTGTTCTTAGTGATTTGAAAGCCAAGTTGGTCGACGATAATGCAATAGAATCAACACAAAGTAGAGAAATTCCGATTCCGATCGAAGAAATGAAGCGGAAATTGAGATTATGAAAAGACACCTAAAATAGGTTTCAAATAGGTTTACTTCTTTTATTAATAAAAGACACCTAAAACTTTGCCAAACACAACTCGTAGTGCTTGTGAACCGAATGTGGCCTTACAAACTTTGCCAAACACGACATCGCATATGTGGGAATAGACCGAGCAACCGACTTAATCAACACCTCCTTACCCGCCCTAGAGAGGCACTTCTCCTTCCATCCCTTAACTTTTTTCCATACCCGCTCCTTTATCTGCTGGAAAATGACTTTCTTTGACCTCCCCACCATCGTGGGCAGGTCGAGATATCTCTCATGCTTCTCTACCTCCCTAATTCCCACTAAACTTGCAATCTCACTCTTGCGAGTTTCATCAACATTCTTGCTGAATGAGAGCTCAGACTTTGAGAAATTCACCTGTTGGCCTGAAGCTTTTCCATAAGTATGGAGGATGTTTACAATCTCAGCACTCTGTTGACAGGTAGCTCTCAAAAATAGAACACAGTCATCAGCAAAAAAACAGATGGGAAATCACAAGAGCCTTTGGTGCCACTCGGATCCCCTGAATCTTACCTTGCCTTTCGCTCTCCCGCAGCAACCCTGACAGCTCTTCAGCACACAGCAGAAAAAGATACGGTGACAACAGATCCCCCTGTCGCAGTCCTCTATCATAGGCTTTCTCCATGTGAAGGCTTGTGACGGCGAACCCTCCATCAACACCGAAAAAGTCATCGTAGTAACGCATTTCATTATCATCTCTACCCATGCCTCTGCAAAGCCTAGCCGTCTCATGCTGAACTCCAAAAAGGCCCACTCAACCCTATCATAGGCTTTCGCCATGTCAAGTTTGAGAGCCATGTAACCCTTCTTTCCCTTCCTAGACTTCATGTAATGGAAGACTTCAAATGTAGCGAGAACATTATCCGTAATAAGCCTCCCCGGCACGAAAGCACTCTGACTCTCCGCCACTAGATGTCCTAACACCTTCTTTAGCCCGTTCGCCAAGACCTTCGACACAACTTTGTAAATCACGTTACATAAGCTAATAGGTCGCAAATCCTTCATTTTGCAAGGATTATTGACCTTCGGGATAAGAGTTATAAAAGTATGGTTCAACCCAAAGAGCATAGGTTGACCACCAAGAATATCTAAAACAAATTTAGTCACATCTTTCCCAACAATATGCCAAAACTTTTGGAAGAACAGTGCAAGCATACCGTCAAACCCGGTACTTTAGTAGGATGCATGGAAAAAGAGGCTTATTTTACCTCATATGTAATGAAGGGATGCAAGAGCTCCTGGTTGTCCTCCTCCGTCACGAGAGGCTCAATTCTTTGAGGAACCGCCTCCATGAGTCCTTCGACATCAGAAGTGAACAAATTGTGGAAATAATTCATTGCAATCTCAGCCATCCCCTCATAATCTGAAGCCTCCCTCCCCTCGTCATCCACCAATTTTTTCACCTTATTCCTCTGTTGCCTCCCTGACGCCTTTTTGTGAAAGAATTTTGTATTTCTATCCCCGCACATGAACTCATTCGCCCTAGCCCATTGGAACCACAACACTTCTTCCCTTTCCATCAATTCCCTTTCCTTCTCCTCCAACCTTCGCCTTTCCTTTACCAGCCCGCCAGTCATCCCTTTTCGTCCCAATTCTGCCAACTGTGCCCGCACCTTTCCTAGCTGATACCAAACATTCCCAAAAAAAAAAACTTATCCCATTCAACCAAATCCATAGCACATCTAGCCACCTTTCCGAGAATACCCAGCTCAACCCTTTCCGACCCCGGATTAAGCCACCCATTCTGGATGATCTCACTGTAATTCTCATCCCTTAACCACATTGCCTCGAACCGAAACGGTCTTGGTCTTCGTTCACTACTCATCGGCGCCCCATCCATGCCCACCATAATAGGAATGTGGCCAGACCTGCATCTTACCAAATGACTTAGTTGGATCTTCGGAAAAAGCTCAAAAGCATCCTGGTTAAAGAAAGCCAAATCCAATCTCTCTTGAATGAACCCCTGCTCCCTTCCGTTGTCCCACGTAAATCTATTGCCCATGAAAGGCATCTCAATAAGCCCACACGCCTCTACAACCTCACGGAGTAAATATAAAAAAAAATTAATTAAAAAATATATTTTATATAGTTTTTATCTCCTTAAAAAGCGTGCACTACAAGATAAATGACAAATATTTTCAAACGAAGGGAGTATTTGATTTTAAAAATAAATAAATATGCGAGTTTTTTTTTTCAACAAGTGAGAAGTTGTAAGTGAAATTTTTTGCAAAATAATAAATCTAGAATTTTTTTGTCTCATTAATATTTTTTATTATTATTGAAAATCGATGTTTTAAATTATAAGAATAAATAAAACAAAACAAAAAAAAAAGTATAAGTATGAATACGAAACGGGAATTTTACATTTGAGTAATATTTAAACTCGATTAATAAATAAAATAATTACATAAAATTAGTCCCATCAAAACATCTACAAGCTTGCCAAGTGCCAACCTCATAAATTGTTGTACTTTGGGGGCACGTAGTCGATTCAAGTTAATGACGCTTGGACGAATATGATTGTGATAATTAGAAACCTCTGCAAGCTGCCAACTAGCTCATAAATCATGGATCGAAAATAATGGACAAAAAAAAAAAGCGAAAGGGGTCCATTTAATTAAATTGGTTGTAGCTACAAATGAGCTCTTATACCTTACTCCCTCCGTTCCAAAATACATGGGTTTTTAGTTTTCGGCACGCTTTTTAAGGAGTGAAAAATTATATGAAATATTATTTTTTTAATTAAATTTTTTATATAATTTGATACTTATTAGTAATAAGTATCAAATGATATAAAAAATTTGATTAAAAAAATAATATTTCATAGAGTTTTTCGCTCCTTAAAAAACGTGTCAAAAAGGAAAAGCCCATGTATTATGGAACGGAGGTAGTATAAGAGAGCGAAAGGGGTCCGTCTACAAATGAGCGAAAGGGGTCCATTTAATTAAATTGGTTGTAGCTACAAAGCGAAAGGGGTATATTGCATAATTTGCATCAAATATACGGAGGGAGATCACCTAGTCCGCAATCACGGTACATTATATAGTCCCTATCGCGTGATTGGTTGTGCCGAAGTATTTTATTATTTTTCTTAATAAATAGGGTAGTATTATAATTATTTTCAACCAATAAAAAGAAGTGGACTATAGAATGGACCATATATGCGGACAAGAGGATCCTCACCTCAAATATACCCCTCAGTCGAAAAAAAGAGAGCTAATAGCAGGGTCGGTCCAAGGCTTGTGCGGAAAGTGCAATCGCACAGCGGTCACAGGGTCTTGAAATTTTGGGGGTCTCGTATAGGTGTTATACTGTATATATGTTTATACAAATTTCAATAGGTATCAAGTTATTGTTATAGATCAATTGGTATAGATCAATTGGTAAAGCAGTGTTGCGCAAGGACCTTGTATAAATGTTTTTTTTTTCCAAGTTGTTTCTTTCTTCTTCTTTTTTTCCAAATTAAATTGCAGCCCAATACCTTTTTTTCAGCCCAATAGCCATTTTTCCAAATAAAATTAGCAGCTATTCATTGCCATTTTTTTCTCTAAAAAATTACAGTTTTGATTTTTTTTCCGTCACAACCTCACAAATATTCAACACGATCCATTCCACCTTCAGAAAAGAAAAAAAAAATCCTAAAGGCCTCAACATATCAGTTGCACAGAGCCTCAAAATATAACGGAACGGCCCTTGCGAATAATGAGATTGTATCTAAAATTAAGAAACAATTGGTGTTTTAAACCCTTAGCAAGCAAAGATATCGACATAATGAAACGGGGAAGGAACATATAAGATACAGACATGTCCCATATATAACGGTCTTCTCACAAAGAAAGTGAATTTCAATCTCGACGTCCTTGGTAATGGTGAACCGGGTTGTAAGAAAGGTACGTAGCACTGACATTGTCTATATACACAACAAAAGCTTGACTAAGAGGACGACAATGCAGCACAAGCAATAAGTTGCGAAGCCAGACACAATCAACAACAGCATTGAATTGGCAACACCATATGATTATGCTTCAACACTAAAGCAAGAGACAACATGTTGTCTCTTATATGAACAAGAGACGAGAGTGTCATTCAGAAACATGTAGTAAGTACCCTGACGTAGACCTTATGGTGTCTGGACAACCACCCTAGTTGGTATCTGTCTAAGCAACCATGGATAAACAAACTAACTTGTTGAACCACATAGCTAATATCAGGTCAGGTAATATAAACGTCAAATAGTGCGCATCGGCTAAGATTCAATACAATGTCGTATTAGACACATGCTGAACCACCGCTTGAATCAGTTTGGAAATGGTCTCAAAATGAGTTGTAACAAGCTTACAATTAGCCATATTTGTCTTATCAACAATCTCCTTTGCGTATTTATCCTAGGAGAGAAACAAGTTGGACGCAAATTGGGATGCAAAGACCGAAGAAACTAAGAGGGCCAAGAGAGGCTCTATAGATGCAGTTACTCCGTACATACAAGCATGCATGCATACATATTAGACATGTTAATCATGTCATTTGGGTCGGGTTCGGGTCGGGTCATTTTGGATTTCAGGTAAAACGGGTTTCGGGTAAAACGGGTCCCTGGTAGATTCGGGTTGACTTGAACTCGGGTTTGACCCGGTTTTGGGTCAAATCATGTCAATTTCGGGTTTGTCAATTTTTTCTTTTTTAAATTAAAAAAAATCATTGTTTGGTAATTTTGCGATAATTTTAAAATGCTAAAATTAAAGATGTCGTTCATAAGTTTTAGTGCTTGTAATTATATAATATATCTTATCTAAAATACTTGATTTTTGTTATTTCTCATAATTTTTAATAAAAAATAAAAATATACTTCCTCCGTTAATTAAAACTTAACATTTTACTATTCACGCATGCTTTTTTATGTGTTAAAAACTATATAAAATGTCAACTTTTTTATTTTTATTTTTTCAATAATTTCATACTTATTACTATGGAAAATTTTGCTCAAATATCCATTTAGAAAAGCTAATTAGGTAAACGTCCATATTTAAACGGATATTAAGTAAGTGTTCACAAATTTTAAGTAATGCCAACTCTACCCTTGGTATAATAACCCCTTTTATTCCAACCCTCTTCAATCTCCATCATCGCGTCTCTCTCCTTCGCTTCGCGTCTCTCTCCTTCACCCGCGTCTCTCTCCTTCGCTCCTTCTGGTGGTCACCGGCGTTCGCTCAATCTTCGTCCAGGCCAGGTAATCTCCATTCTTTTGTTGCTTCTCGTCCTTCTCAATCTCTTCCCCACTCCTTTCGGTTCCCTTCCCCTTTCGATTTGAGGAATTTCATTGTTTAGCCCTGAATTCGATTGCACTTGCTTATGCTCTAGATGTGAGTTTTTAGTGTGTTTCCCTTGAACCTACACAATTTGTGGACAGAAGAAAAGCAAATCCATTTAATAGACTTCACCTACTCGATTGGATTCGAATTTGGGAAAACAAACCCTAGCATGTTTGGTGACAATTTGTTAAACTTGCAAAATATGTCAATTTGTTTCATATTGGTGACAATTTGTTAAATCTGATCATTTCGAGATGTTAATTTTATGATTTGGGACAACAGGTGCGGATTTTTGTGTGAATACATTGGTCTGATGGCAATTTGTTTATGTTTTTTTAGGGTTTGTGTGTTTCTATCTACTTCAAATGGATAATCTAGGTTAGTGTTCTTATTGATGAATCTAATTCGTTCTTACTTTATATGTTCTTCTATTTCAAGTGTTTATCATTGCTTGTTTGTTTTTTGTGACAATTTCTTATTTGGTGACAATTAGTATTTAGCTTGATTTTATATCATCAATTTAAATGAGACTATCAGGGTTTGCTTCATTGTTTGGTGACAAATGAAATTTATGTTGTTATTTTTAGATTGGTGGCACTTGGTAGAGTTATATATTCTGTTTTGATGACAAATGGAATTTTTGTTGTTATTTTTAGATTGATGACAATTGGTAGAGTTATATATTCTGTTTTGGTGACAAATGGAATTTATGTTGTTATTGTTAGATTTGTGACAATTGGTAGAGTTATATATTCTGTTTTGGTGACAAATGGAATTTATGTTGTTATTTTTAGATTTGTAACAATTGGTAGAGATATATATTCTGTTTTGGTGACAAATGGAATTTATGTTGTTATTTTTAGATTGGTGACAATTGGTAGAGGTATATATTCTGTTTTGGGGACAAATGGAATTTATGTTATTTTTTTTAGATTGGTGACAATTGGTAGAGTTATATATTCTATTTTGGTAACAAATAGAATTTATATCTCATTTAGCTATAATGTAATTTTCATTATCCTTCTGTTCAATTGTAGTGGAAGTTGTGGTATGTATACCATCAAATATATCGAGAGTCTTGCATTTCATGGTGGTATTGAAGTTATTTCAGACAAGTATATGGATGCGTATAGAGAGAGGATGGCTATAGAGGGTCTTGCTATTTTGGATGTTAAGTATGAATGTCTCAACTGTTCCCCTTTGTTTTGATATTTTTTTGCAAGTTGATATAGTATGACAATTAAGTATTACAAAGTTAAACTTTACATCAAATTTCATCTACTTAGTGTTATTATTGTAACAAAATGCATTAATATTAGATGACAAATGTGATACCATTATAGTATTTTACATCGAATTATTCGTTTGCTCAAGTTTAGCCCCTCTAGGGTCTATGCTCCCCTAGTTTTAGGGTTTCAGTTTCGTAACAAAAATGCGTTAATATGAGATGACAAATCTGATAACATTGGTACTGTACACACATTTTAGGGTTTAGGATTTATGGTTTAGGGCCTTGGCCCTAAACCCTAAAGACTAAACCCTAAATTATACTGTACATCAAATTTTTGTCTGCTCAGGTTTAGCCCCTCTTGGGTCTATGATCCCCTTGTTCTAGGGTTTCAGTTTTGTAACAAAAATGTGTTAATATTAGATGACAAATGTGATAACATTAACATTGTAAACATTTTAGTTTGATGAAAGTGCTTTGTAGTTGGTGACAATGGGTTGGTGACACTGTTTTGTCGTTGAAGACAATTAATTTCTAAAAATAGGTGGTTGACACTAGATTGGTGACAAAGTTTTGTAATTGGTGACAGTAGATTATTGACCAAAGCTTGATGAAAATAGGTTCATTACATTATTTTATTGTTGATGTCAATAGATTACTGAAAAGAGGTTGGTGACAATGTTTTTTATAAGTTGGTGACAATACGGTTGATTAAACAATATTAAAACAGTGTTCTGTAGTTGGTGACAATGTCTTGGTGATGCATAATGTTATGGTGATAATTATTTTAAGGTTATAATATCATGGTGACAATATATTGTCACCAACCTCGTCATTAATAGTTGTTATCAACAGTTGTCATCAAGAAAATCATCTATTAGCAGAAAAACTCCATTTGTCACCGAGGAAAAGTGTTATTGGCAACTGTCACCAGAAGAAAATCAATTGTCACCTAAATTTTTTTGTCACCAATAATTATCACAAAAAAAAAAAAATCAATTGTCACTAGAAAAGATTTTCCCCCAACTGTCACCGGAAAAAATAAAAATGTCACTAAAAATCAATTGTCACCAAAATAATTGTCACAATTAACTGTCACTAGAAAAATATACTCAATTGTCACAAAAAAAATTGTCACCAAATGCAAGCGTTGACCAGAATGGTCAATGTTGACTAGCCAATGTTAAAATTAAAAAATGGTAAAGGGGGAAAGAGAAAGGGTTAGGAATGGAGAATGAGGGGTATTTTTGGAAAAAATAGACATTTACTTAATTATGTAAAAAAAAAGTGGACATTTACTTAATTTTGCCATGAAAAAATGGATATTCACCAAATTTAACCCATTACAATTAAGTATGAATTTATAAAATCAAATTTAAAAAATGTTAATATTTTATATAGGTTTTATCATTCTAAAAATGCATGCATGAATAGTAAACGACAAGTTTTAATTAACAAATGGAGTATAAAATATCAAAATTTAAATAATTTTTTAAAATTATTTCATTTAATTAGTAATAAGCATAGGATTATTTTAAATATTTAAATATTTTTTAGAGTTTTTATCTTCTTAAAAAAATGTGATGAAAGATAAAAAAAATCAAATACTATTGATCGGAGGGAGTATTACACAATACAAATAAATAAATGTAATAAATTGGGATCTCCATAAAAAAAATCATATATAATTATAAATCAGTCTGGTCAATCGGGGCACCGGGTCACTCGGGTCACCATGTCTAAACCTAGATGACCCGAAAAATTCCCAAGTGGTCGGGTTCGGGTCGGAAAAAAAATTTCGAGTCTTGACCCGGAATTTTTCGAGCGTACGGGTTGGATCGGGTTTTGACAGGTATAATACAAATGCTAGCTCATTACCTTGACGAAACACAAATAGAGGAATCACTATTGCTACTAATAAAGTCAAGTTATATGTTACATAAAATAAACATATTTGATTTTCCATTTAAGGAAAACAATACACCCTTATTGAAAGAAAAGTACATTGAAAATAAAAAAAAATGAATTAAATAAGGGAGCTCCCCCTTTGGGGCTCCCTTATTTAATGAATTAAACTGATTAAAATACTCCCACCTTTGGGGGTATGGTAAAAATATATCATTAACATTCAAATGTAATAAAAATATCCCGACTTTTTAGGGTAGTGGTAATATATTACCTCGGGTTTTCTCACGGGTCAAAAATGCTGACAAGGCAGCCTACGTGGATTTTTTTTTTCACATGAGTTTTCTTGAACGGTTTCCTTAGGAAAAAAAATAAAGATTTAGACCGGGTTCATATCCAACGTCTTTTCCTACCTCTTATCTTCTTCCCTGGTCACCTCTTGAACTGTCATCCATGTCTTCCAGACAGCTCATAGTTCCTCTTCAATGACATTCTTCCTCGCTCGTGGTTGCCTATCTTGAGTTGTCTCTCTCACATCTTCTTCCTTTTTGATTCATTGACGGGCTTGGCTGAGTCAGTTTTGTCTTTTCCCCCTTGGTTGTTTCTTTTATTGTCGGTTTAGTTTTGTTGTCGGTTTGGGTTAGCAATAGTCTTGTTGTGTTAATTTGAGGCAATTTTGACTAGATTAGTTGCTTGGTTGAATCAATTTTGTTTTTCGGGTTTAATTTTGTTGTCGATTTATTTTTATCCTAAGAAAACCGTTAAAAAAAACCTAATTTTAGTGCTAATTTGTAAAAAGGCTTCCACGCAGGCTGCCTTGTCAAAAAAAATCCATGTAGGTTGCCTTGTCGTCATGTTTGACCCATGAGAAAACCCGTGGTAATATATTATGTTATGATCCTAAGATCACAACCACCAATGATGCTAACTGATTATAGGTTCAGTCGAGATAAAGGAGAAAGAAATAGATGGAGGGAAGAGATAGAAGATTACAGAATAGAGAGAAAGAGAATTGAGAGAGAGACATGATATGAAATTGGGTTTATTATTCAACATATCCAAATGAGCCTTCCTCAAGTCCTTTTATAGACCAAGGTGTGGCTATGTACACAACATTACACCACCCTTATAAAGCCTTGACTCAAGGCTTAAGAACACACAATGCACACAACATTGCCTAAACTACCCTAATCTAATACCATACCTAATATATGAGATCATAACATTGCTTCCCTCTTCGAAAAGCTTTGTCCCAAAGCATATATATCAAGGGAAAAAAATGAAGGTAAAATGTACCCAAAGGTTAAATGTTACTATAACAGTATAGAATTGGCAAAAGATGTGGTGATGATGCATGCTCACTAGTCACTGCCCTCATCCCTTCAATCTAGTGCATTGACCCTTTGAAAACTGAATCCAATAAAATCTCACATGGACTACAGCACAACTATCATGTTAAGCTTGCAATTCATTACTTCTTGATCACCAAGGTTGCAGCTAACTTGCAGCTTAGCCCATCCTTCACCTCGCAACATCCAATACGTCACACAACTTCAGTATTTTCATCGGACTATATACCTGCAAAACAAGTGCACCCGCAGCTACATGATAATGCAGTATCTGCTATATGATATCAAGTCGCAAAAAAAGACAGCTCTTTCCACCAGCTAGCTTCCCAAAATTGACATTCAAACTGCCCACCGAGAGCATCTAGCAACACATGAGTAGATGCACTCTATCCACCCGGATCAAAAATCAAAATACAATCGATGAGCCAATCTGCCTTCACTGATTCAGTAGCAACTCTCCCTCTATCAAAAGACCATGAGTCTTCAAGGAACATAACACAAGTTCTGTCCACTGTCAGACCCGGATCACTGATCAAACTGAAGCCTCTGTCAATGAAAACATCTCGCTCGATACTAGTTCTGCCTTTATTGAAAGGTCATGTGATAGGCTTGAGACGATTAGCAGCCAACCAACGTCTATGATGAT
The DNA here is from genome assembly GCA_037127255.1 of Persicaria tinctoria. NCBI lineage: Eukaryota > Viridiplantae > Streptophyta > Magnoliopsida > Caryophyllales > Polygonaceae > Persicaria > Persicaria tinctoria. Next base: position 18,854,616 of record JBANSL010000004.1, on the reverse strand, counting down.
ATGAGCAGCAATCCTCAACCATCACCCTTGTCACTGACCCGAATTCTCTTTTGGGCATTTTCACAAACACCTTGAGTGCACTAATGTTTCCCCAACATTCAACTGAAATCGTTCTAAATTTTTCTATCCTAATTTCCAACGGTTCAATCAACAATTTCACCAACTCAGACAACTCATGGACTGCACCGCCATAGATGACAAACTCAGAGGGTGTGGAATTTACCTGGAAGTGGTGATGTTGGTTCTAAGGTGCTTCATTCGTCTTGACGATGAACGACGACATATGTGAAGACTCTGATAGCATCTTCCTGATGTTTTCTTGGCATCGGTTTGTGATTTCTTCGGACGGAGATGCCTTCAAAGCTTCTGTCTCTCCCTTCACATTGATGCTCCAAGAGCTTGATTGATTTCTCGATTCTTGAGGAAGAATGACAGGAGCGCTAGTCTCAATCTCTCGATCTTCAGATCCAACTCTAAGAACACCACACCGGTTTTATTAAATTTGAAAGTTAATGATATATCACAAGGTTAATATTGCACGTCCTTAAGGACGTGCAAGCCTTGTGTCTAATATTGCACGTCCTTAAGGACGTGCAATCCTTTTAATCATGCACGTTTTAAAGACGTGCATGATTTGCGGTGTATATAGCCAGAACGTATTTTTACCATACCCTAGATGAGAGTATTTTAATTAGTTTCCCATTAAATAATACCACTCTTAGCGTAATAAGAAACGTACATTATTTTTAAAATATCAAATTCTAATTAAATGGAGCGTTAATTACCCGAATTATCCTGACGTTTATGGGTAGTTGCTTTTTGGTGCTAGTTACGCTATTTACCTGAATACATTTCTTAAATTAAAAAATAACCCACATAAAAGAAAAATTACACAAAATCACCCAAATTTATAAAATATTTTCAATAAACCCTTAATATATTTCAAACTGAAAAAATCGCACCCCCACCAAAAAAAAATATCAATTGACATAGATAACATCTACTGAAAAAATCGCACCCCCACCCCAAAAATTTTTATTAACAAAAAATTTCATTCAATAAATAAATGAATAATTTTTATTAATTTTATCCAATTTTTCATCAATATTTTATATATATAGGTGCGGTGTGAAGTGAACCCCAACTCGCTCCTCGATCCCTACCTGAAGTGAACCAAACTAATTCAAATGGTTAAAACAATATTAAAAAAAAAATACAAACTCACCAAAATAGGATTCCTAGAGGGTCCTACTTTTTAGAACATTTATTTTTCTTTTTAGAACAAGTAATTTTACCCCTAAAAAATCTAAAAATTACGAAATTTTCATCAACATGTTCTCTTACCTTTCAACAACAATGGAGAGGCCGTTGCCCACCGTCAACCTTGCTGGAGAGATCTTCGAAGCCGGTGCCTCCATCCTCCACCCAAAGAACTATCACACATCCAATTTCACCCGATTGCTCGGCTAAGACGGCGAACGGAGATCGTTTGTCTCTAGGGATTTGGGATGGGAGCAGGTTCGTTTTGAAGCACTGTCAACCTCGCCGACGAGATCTTCAAGGCCGACGCCTCCATCCTCCACCCTAAGAACTACCACGCATCCAATTTCACCCAATTGATCGGCTTCCCACAGCGGCGCAACCAAGGAGGCGAATGGTGATCCTCTCTCTAGAGATTTGGGATGGGAGCAGTTCGCCTGTATTTTTTTCAACAATAAGGACTTCTTAGCTCGGTTCATTTCAGAACCGTGCTAAAATGTCTCTTTTCTTTTTTAACCCTATGACCCTTTTAGCTCGGTTCTTTTTAGAACCGGGCTAAAAACTTGGTCGTTGCGACCATCTTGCCTATGAAATACAAATTATCATCCAACGCATGGTCGTTGCGACCGAATCCATCCATGGTCGTTGCGACCAATTCCATCCATGGTCGTTGCGACCGTGGGTATTACGACCATGCGCTAAACGGAAACGTGTTTCTAGATGGATTTTGGGCCTAATTTCCCTAGTGGCAATAAGAAAATACGTAGTACTAAAAAAGGGAAAGTTGGGGTATTGCGCAACTTTGGAAGTTATTCGAACCGAACGAGTTGAGTATTGATTTTTTATATTAAGCTCGTTTAAAAACGATGTGAGCTTGAGCCCAACCTAAATTTGAATTCAAACTTAAAAATTTGTTCATACTTGGCTCGCTTAAGAAATGAACAAGCTCGAACCGAGTTTTTTTTCGAGTGTTAAACATAGTAATTTAAAGGAACAAGCTCGACCCGAGCTTTTGTCGAGTTGAACTCGAGCTACTCGAGTCATATAATAGTCCTAGATGTAGACCCTGGCAATTGCGAGTGCAGGCCGGGATTGGGATAGGTTTTACCCCAAATAATAATATTATCCCGGTAATACGGACGTGGGCCGAACTAAGTCCGCTTAACGAGTTTAATGTATTGTTCAAGCCCGTCCGACAATGCAGGTATGGGCTACCAAAGGGTACACGCAAAAATTGTTATCACTGTTACAATTTGTGTACTTCAACCAAAAAAATTACAGGGACAGTGAACAGATAAAGGAAGAAAGAGCAAATTTTATTAGAAATTTACAAGAAGATTGTTTCAACCAAAGGAATCTACTGGGCCTGGTGGTGTCATGAAAACTTCCTCATTTGCTTTAAGTGAGGTTTTAACTCCCTCCTTTTCTTTAACCGTAGCACTAATTGTAAAAAAAAAGACAAACCATATTTATTTTTAAAGGGAGGGTTAATTAAATGAGAAGATGCAAACCAAAACTAATTAATGCCCCAATACACAAATTATTGTAGTTAGTACACCTTAGAAAGTACGTACTCCCTCTGTCTCATATTAAAAGTCTTTTGTCTTTTTGTGTACGTTTTTTAATAAGCGAAAAACACTATAAAATATTATTATTTTAATTAATTTTTTTTATATAATGTTATACTTATTACTACTAAGTATCAAATTATATAAAAAAAATAATTAAAAAAATAATATTTTATATAGTTTTTCGCTCCTTAAAAAACGTGCCGAAAATTAAAAAGATATTTAATTTGAGACGGATGGAGTAATTATGATGAGTACAGAAATTAGTAAAAAAAAGGGTGAAAATGCGACGAAGGTGAGTAATCAGTAATGGTACGAGTGACAAATAATTTGATAATGTGAAAAAAAAAAGATCAAAACAACATTTAAAACAAAACGGGTGGATCAAAACCTCACCATTTTTTTCAAAAAGTAAATACACCTTTAAAATGAAAAATATGTCACCAATCACAATCCCCCAGAGTTGATTATTGTGCAGTTTGAAAGTTTGTGCCACCAACCACAATCCCCCAAAGTTTATGATTTTTTTAAAGTTCGTGCCCAAAGTTTGTGATTTTTTTAAAAAAAAGTTCATGCTAAATTGCTAAGGACGTGTTTGGATTTTAAGTGATTATCAATTAATGTATAATGATAATCATTTTAAAAGTGTTTGTTTAATACAATTATAATGTGCTTAAAAATTGTATTTTTTTTAAAAAAAATACTTGATAAATTATGTCAACTAAATATCCACTATTACATAAAGTTTATAATTACATTATAAACTTAATGTAATTAATTAACAGGTTTTAAATTTACATTATTTTAAACACATTATAAATTAGCTTTAAATAAACACTTTCAAAGTGATTAGAGTTGCGAGATGCTGACATAAGGAGAGAGGTTAGAGTTGCGAGTATTGTGGATAAATTGCGTGAGTCCAGATTACGTTGGTTTGGACACGTCAGGAGGAGACCTGCTTGAGGTGTGAATTTCTAAATTTGGGAGAATTCCGTAGGAAGAGAGGTAGACCGAAGAAGAGCTGGTTGGAGGTTATCAGACATGATCTCAATCTGCTAAACCTATCAGAGGATATGACTTCTGACAGAGACCACTGGAGAAGTATCCGAGCTGCTGATGTCTAGTGTCATATGCTATGGTTTTTGTCTGAGTTGTGCCCTCGTGCCATTGTTTACTTTCATGCTTCACCCCTGCGCCTCCCTCTTCCTTCCTTGCTCTCTCTGCTCCCTTCTCTGAGTCCTATTACTATGTGGTTCTATTGTCCTATTGTTCTGGGTCTATCGGAAACACTCTCCCGACCTGTTCGGGGTACGAGTGCATACATCCTGACCCCCAAACCCCGCTTTATTGCGGGATTAACTGGGTTGTTGTTGTTTCAAAGTGATTATAATTATAATCACTAGGAACCCAAACACACCCTAAGAATCCGATTGCTAAACATCATAACCATCTCTTAAGTTTGCGCTATTTTGTGAAATTTGCCCTAAATAAAAAAATGAAGATGATGTGCAGATAATGTAACAATCCTACAAGAATCAACCACTAATTTCAAGTCTGAAACCTAAATAGATCCAGTGTGTCAACTGTAAACACTATACAAGTTCATCAGCCAGACCAGATACTATAACTCAGTTCAGTTAGCTACACACCCGTTTCAGCAATCCAATTTTACCAAAGGTCAACAGTGATATCACTCTCCATCAGCATATATACGTTCTACAAACTGCTGAACTAAGGCAACCATTACCTGACAATTTTGAAAGAGCCATCACTCACCCTTGCTCTTTATAAGGAGTCCATATCAGTTTACTGACATCCACTTCAAGACCACCACGCCCTGCTGCTTTTAGGTGGCGATCCAAGACCTTCGGATCTGCACAGATAACATGTTGCCCTTTCCGGTATTGGATTAGCTCCAGCGTCTGAAGGGTTGCCAAAATATCCTCTGCTTTAATGGCCGTCATGTCACTCAGCTCCTAATATGTGACATAATAGATAAGCAGTGTTACAAATAACTACACAGGTGATTTGAATATAAACATCTGCAAATAAATTGCTTTTAGATAGAGTTGTCATCTGGAAAGACAAAAAGACAGGTCCTGAGGATGAATCATGCAACTCGGTTAAGAATTAGACTAAAAAGGTCTCAAAAATGACAGAACTACTGAAGCCAATCATGCACAAGCCTGTAGGGTACTGCAAATCAGGCTACAGATAGCCTTATCTAGCTCATAAAATAAAATACAGCAGTGACTGAGAATAAAAGATCTGAGTTAGCATATGAACACTAAGGTTACTGAAAAGACTTCACGGGTGAATCTGCATTGTTCTGCTAAATAGTTTCCAGCATTCCATGACAAGGAGAATACACATTATAAATGATCATGCGCACCTTGATTGAGATGTTTCCTTTATGCTTCTTCAAGATCTCCAAGAGAACTCGTGTCCAGTACCCCCTATAGCTCACCAGCCCAAGATCTGAAAGAGGCCTCTCAGGTGTACCAACTTTGCCTTCTTTCTTAGAGAGTTCATAAGCTGCACCACGCAGAGCAACAAAATTAATGAATAAAAACCCGAAGTTATATAGAAAAAATTGAATATGCATGACACTTGTAAAGATGAGCAAATAATGGAGAAAAGAAGGTAGCGTACAAAATGCTATAAGAAATTTTCCGTAGCCTTTCCTCTGGTATGGAGGAAGAGTCAGAATACAAGCCAAATTGTATGATTCCTCTGAATGCTTTTCCTGCATCATGGAAGAGAAAATACTGAAAATCAATTTATGATCATGTATAGAAACCCTACTGCAATCAACTCGAGGACTATCCAAAGTAGAGTACTACATTTATATCAAAAGATGGATTAGAAAACCCCAAAAGAGAGAGTTAGAAAACCTCCTATGTCAGGCTATAATGGACTACAGCAGCAAAAGATAATTAGCAGTATGCTGTTAGTGTTAAGGCATGCATTCACGCCAAGAACAATGTGAGAATGCTGAAATACATTCATCAGAAGCATCTAATCGACTGCATGTGAAGATCCAGTTAACTACACTACAAGTGAGGTTAGTAACAAAAATTCAATAATAGAGGTCTTACGTATACAAAGATTGTGTTCACTACAATAGACAAGGATCAAGAATTGGGGAGCAAAAGATTGACTTTTATCTCCCCTATCAAGTGACAACAAATTTGGCCACTTCAACAACCTCCTACCACAGGAATTGCCAGCCCACCCCTGGGAGGCCTGGATGTAGGCAGCCCTTTCCCCACCAAGGTGAGAGGCTGATTCCGGATGGGCCCAAGCGATGTTATTGCCTAGGGAATTTAAATCCCATGATGGCCACCCATGGCGCTCAAACCTGAGACCTCAAAACGGGGCTATTAGCCTTTCCTAAGAAGTAACAAGTTGAGCTTGAGCAACCATGAAATGGTTATAAAAGATGATAACCAAGAAAAAAATATACCTTGGAGAAATAACCAACCATGTGGCATCCACGATCATCGCATTCACAAAGGACGTAGAAGAGAAATAGGTCAACATCATAATAAAGGGTCTTGTGGTCCAAAAACAATTTTGCCAAATAACAAAGATTCTGCCCGTAAACCTTGTTCTTTTTTCCATCAACCTGTTTCAAGAAATAATAACCAAATAAGAACATCATTTTCCTAAAGGAAGCTCCATAAAGATATTGGATATAATCACATTAACTATTACAAAGTATTTGGCCTTCCCCAACTTCCTGCCTACAAATTAGAGAGCCATGGAAAACTTGAACCCTCATCAGGTATGAAGGTGTACTAGATGCATGTCTAAGAGGTGTCCTCGGTATCTGCATTCATGCATGTCCCACTATGTACGTGCAAAAAGGATGCACATTCAGGGCATGTTTGTATGCCTGAATAGGGTTTGAAACATGAAACGGGTATGCGAATCACATAGCCCATTCCTGGTGTTTAGTATCTTAAAATCCGCCCCAACCCCACACTGAATCTTGGCGGTGGGTTTAACCGTTCTAAGTCATGCCCTCACTCATCTCCTTCTCTGCTTGCGCCTCATATGTTGTGACCTGCAATGTTTCCTTGTCCTCCACTTTGGTTGTCATCTGTTTCAAGAGGCCTCCTGTGAAGATGGCTGCAGTGGTGGAGATCTGGGACTGGTACGAAGGAAGGCAGCGGTAGGGGACTAGGAAAAGGTGGATTGCATTGGCAGTCAAGTGCAAAGGTAGACTAAAAAGCCATAACAAAAAAAGGAACTAGTGTGGTGGTCGGGATCAGAAAGACAAAGGAAGAGAACCGGAGTGAAGGGTGAGGAGAACTAGCATACACAAGCCAGAAGCATCGTCTACGAAGAAGAAAGGAGGAAGAGGTGGAAGCTGAAGCAATCTAGCAGCAATGCTGGTGATTTGATGGTAGGGTGTGGTCATGGGTGGGTAACCCTAAAAATTGATTCCAAAGTCTCGAGTCCAAACCGTAAAAGTCGGCTGGAGAGAGGTCGTGTGTGCGGGCCCACATACGGGAGACTCGAACAACACATAAACCCAACGGGGTTCCATCTCAAAACCAATTGGCAATGAGAGGAGTTGCCCTTCAACCTTATATGTTGTTCAAGTATTCTCTATATAACCGATGTGAGACAACCACATTCCAACACAAACCAAATACTCAAAATGGGAAATCCCATATCCATACCTTCATACCCATCATACCAATTCCTCATACTCGTATCCTATCCGAATTTAAGTGTCTCGAGATGATGTTGATAAAAAAAACAAGTCGGGGAGAGAGAGAGCACTTCAAACGTTGACAAGGTGCCATTGCAGTAAATTCTAAATTGGTTCAGAAGTCCAAAGTCCAAACCAAATACTAAGGGTGTGTTTGCCAAGGGATTGTGGAGGGTTGTTGGTTTTTTTTTTTTTAGACAATAACACATGGAGGTGTTTGGCAGCTTTTTTTAAGGAGGTGGGAGGAGGTTATAGGGGGTTGAATAATCTCAATAACCCAACCCTTTGCAGCCCAAGGTTGAGGAGATTATCTCCATCTACAATCCCCCGATTGACAGGCTTGCCCCCATCATCTTCCACAAGTGCTGAGCTGCCATTTTCATCGCCAGGTATGCGAGTCCCATCCTCTCATCATGCTCCTTCCTCGGCGACTAGTATCGACGACTCCCCGGAGGGGATGAAGAATATTAGGTGGGGGACGACCAATCAAGCGCCAAGGAAAGGAGGAGGAGACGAGTAATCAAGCACCAAGGAGAGAAGGAGACGAGCAATCAAGCACCAAGGAGAGGCCTCCCAACCTCCCATGGTGAACAGGATCTGGTTCCCCCACCTATCAAGCGCCAAGGAGAGGAGGAGGAGGAGTCAAGTAATCAAGCACCAAGGAGAGAAGGAGACGAGCAATCAAGCACCAAGGAGAGGCCTCCCATGGTGAACAGGATCTGGTTCTCTTTCAACCGGAGGTGGGGGACGACCAAAGGTAGGGGAAGACAAAACAAGTGGGGGCAATTTCATCATTTTATTCTTTTTTTTTTAAATAATAACCTTATACCCGCCAAACATCCTATCGGGATTATTTTTAAAAAAAAATCTCCACCTCTTCCGTCTCCATAACCCATACAATAATATTCACCTCATATAACACCTTAAAAATAATATCAACCCCTTAAAAAATAACCCATTGGCAAACACGCCCTAAATATGATAATCCCATATCCATACCTTCATACCCTCACCATTTTCTCATATCGATACCCTACACGAATTCTAACCAAACAACTCCTCAAAGGGGGTATATGTGAATCAAAGAGACAAGTACATGAGAGAGAGAGAGAGAGAGAACCTCAAACATTGACAAGGTACCACTGCGGTAAATTTCATCGCCAGGAGGATGCTTGAGATCGCATTTTTTCTGATTTCAAATTTTCAATACAAAAGAATCAGATAAGAACAGATCTAGTATTGGGTAAAACAAGGTTTATTAAAAGAAAAACAAACAAATCAATAGAGACAGGAAAAGATCAACACAGTCAAAACTAGCAGAGTTGGTTTAATTTCCAGTCCCAAAAATCTCATCCAAGATTCCATAACTGACAGAGATAGTCTTCATTGCACTTCCCCAGGTGAAGAGAAATAATTATGATGGATGGAGAACAGAGGTCAATAATGAAACAGCAACAATAAGAATGACACAGCATGAGGAACGTGGGAAGATCCCAAACATAAACATTAATATGCTTGCGGATCTGTAACATCCGTTAAACTACCAATGAATAATGACCAACAAGAGCCTTTTTTTTGGCTATGCTTGGTGAGGAGCAACTTTGGGAGAATCAGCAATTTAAGCTTCTTGAAACATAAAGCATTGTGATCCCAAAAGCTCAGATTTCAGCTTGTTGTCCAAACTAAGGCTGTGTTTGAAAGTGGTTTTTGGGAGGTTTGGTTAGGTTATTTTTTTTTGGAAACTGATTGAAGCGTGTTTGGCAGTGTCTTCTCGTGGAGTTTCTGGAGTTTGAGTTGCAGGTTTTTTTCTCCAATTTCAGAAGCTGGGGGGGGGGGGGGGCAAGCTTCAGGAGTTTATGTAATCAGGTTTCTGAAATTTTTACTTTTTTGCCCTTGCCTCACTCCACCTTTCCCCCCTTTCCGGATCTGACTAAAATTAAGGGCATTTTTGACTTTTCATAACAATAACCACTTATAAACCTTATACCAACCAAACACCAATCAGTTTTTTTACAAGGTTATTTTAAAAATAAAACCTCCAACTCCCACACCTCCATAATACCCAAAATAAACCCCAACCCCTAAAAAATACCCAACCCCTAAAAAAAACCCTTTTTGTCAAACACGGCCTAAGCCTTAATGCCCTTGGATGAAAATGTTATCTCAGCTGAATCAATCTTTATGGGATGGGTTGTTACGACAGGATGACTGGTATATTCTTAATAAACTATATCCTAACTATAGAGTAGATGGCATATAAATATAAGAGAGTGCACAGATAGAGATCCATCTTCAGACATTTCTCATACAATTTAGTCACTCCTTTTATACTCGTTTGCGAATACAGTATTACAGTCTCTCATCATCAAGTATGTCACTCCCAATTCTGCTTCCTTGTTATTGTGGTTTTATTCTTAATCCTATCGGGAATTAAATGTACAAAAATATAGTAGTTGTACAACTGAAACAATCAACGGAGTGGGAAAAATAACCCATCTAGAAAACCAATTCAGACTTGTTCATTCTATATTTCTATCCTTACACAAGAGCGCCACATCTAGAAACTGCAAATACTCCCAGGACAGAAAAAACAAAAACAAAAATAAAAAGGAATATGTGACAAAGCAGTTACCATATGCCTCTGCAGCTGCTCTTTGCGCTTCATGAAATTAAGGCAGAACTCACAAAAGAAGAGCTTCACACAGTCGTTGTACTCAGGTGGGAATGGGGAAAAGTACCACGTCTCAATCTCATATTTCCCGAGTTCAATAGTTGCTATGTTTTTCACTTTTGTGAACTCCTCGTGTTCACGTAAACTAGCAGCATCCAATTCCTCGTGTCCCTAGAAATTGCAACAAGAAACTCAGATAAATCCATTTACTTCATATTCACCTGCCCTGTCAAGAGCAAGAGAGTTTGTCTATTTGAGCAAAATAACTACCTCCTCTACAACAAATCATAATAATGTTCTGCTATCGTATTGGAACTTACTTTTGTAACAAGATCTAAAGCAACAGAGCTAGTTTTATGCTGAAAAAACTGATAGTTCAAGCATTGGGATAAAACACTTAATCTCATCTATATATCAAAATATCAACCCAAAGTTGTTCCAAAAAGACCAAAGAGAGTATCATGTCATCAAAATAACCTTATCAACAACACTTATTGACCAAAATCACATTTGAGGCAAAACCAGGCATATTTGTTACAACATAACATAGCTTGAAACATCCAAGCAAAATGATAGTCATCTCTCAAGAAAACTATAAAAGTACATATTTCTTACCTCCACATGGATCTCATCAATTTTGCGTTTCTGATGCCTTGTCATTTTCAAGCTTGACACCTATGAAAGTATTATGTCAGATATTTTATTTCACCTCAAAGTAACAATGATAGAAACACCAAAACCCCATACAGAGGTCAACAAATGGTAAAGAACTTCACAGATTATTAACATAAAAGTCACGAACAAAAGATGAAGTTAAAATATAACGAGATCACAGAAAATACATCTGGTCATGAAACGCACGAGGCTAATATTGGCTTCTCAAGCCATTATTGTTTGAAATAAGGGTCAAAATACTTATAACTACTCACAGAGTATAAGAATATATCAGCACAGAAATAACAACAATAAGTGAATAATCAACCCATAAAGAAATCTGTATAAAGCTTTACCAGAAGAGATGAGAGACTCTCTCTGAAAAAAAATAAGTAAAGTCTGATACAAATAAGAATTATGGATTACTCACTGAATTCTCTTAATAGATAGTTTACTGAGACCACCCAAGGCAATCACAGCTAGTACCCTCTCCACAGCTGATAATTCACCCCACAATCCTAAGTGCCTTATTCGTCCCCATTCCCGGCTATGCTCCCAGTGTTATCCTTTAACCTTCGGCGGGTCTTTACAATTAATTGCCTCTCAATCTTCTAATGACCAGAACAAGTCTAATCTAACATGTTAGGGCGAGGGACTGTTGCCTGAATTCAGGACATAACATAAAAGCCGCATCTGCTCTAGTTCGCCCTTGTCATAAGCTTATAAGCCATAAGTTTCAGCGCCAAACAAACTCCCCACTGCATTCTATTCTATAATTTACACTAGATAGCTTCTAAAGTCATACGCAGGAATCACAGCTAGTACCCTCCCCACCGCAAATTATTCATACCAAAATATCAAAACTGCCCACTCCCAATCTTCTTCCGTCTATCTGTGCAGGCCCTTGCTTAGCCCCGTAACAAATTTCCAGGTATACAAAATTAAAGGTTTATCATCTACTTGCCATAAGCTTATAGGCCATATGATTCAGCACCAATTTCATTCTATTCTATAATTTATACCTAGATAGCTTTCTAAAGTCACACATAGGAATAAAAGCTAGCACTCTCCCCGCGGCAAATAATTCAAACCAAAATATCATAAGTTTCACAACTACCCATTTCGAACTCTGCATCCATCTCCCCTGTGCAGGCTCCTTGCTTTGCCTTAAAACTTTTAGGGGTATACACAAGAAAAGGTTTATCATCTACTTGCAACATGCAAAGTATAAGATTATGCTGAAATCGCAGATGTGATGAAATGATTTAAAGACACATTACCTTATCCTCTACCTTTTCATCTACATCAGTCTCTACTGAATTGAGATCAAGTTGTTCAAGCTTGACCCATTCATCAAGTCTCCTGTTGACTGCGAGAAAGGAAAAGAAGGAAAGATACATCAGCAACACCAAGGAAAGATGCATGTAACAAAGAATAATAATCATAATCATATTATGTAAATCAAACTTTGGATAAAACAACCCATAAGTCCTAATTAGCGTAACTTTCCACAAAACCACCTATTATAAACAAAATTGAATTCCACCATCAATGGTCTCTACTTTGTAATCAACTCAACACTCCTACTTATTTTACTTTTATTAATGATTAACAAACACAGGAAATATCCAAAATACTATTCATATGCAAAGAAAACACTAAGTATGCTGAATGAGGGGTATTTGGACATTTTATACTTTAACTTAACATTCAACTACAGTAAAAATGGTTTGGGTAGTGAATTTCAGGTTAAATGCAATGCCTTAGTGGTTTAGTGCAATGAAGGGCATTGCGAGTGGTTTTTTGTAGTTTACCCTGAAACGTTGTCATTTGGAAATGAACCAATTCCTTGAGGGCAATCCAACCTTGGCACATGATTAGAAAGAAAATCTCATAGAGGCAATAATTTCAACTTTGAAGCTTCACACCAGCAAATGCATTGAGATTTTGCCTTATAGGCTGCCAGTTTGTACATTACAAGTTGCTTATCAGCATCTATGAGCACATAGTATTCACTAACAGCTCCTTATAATCCCCTTATAAGCAATCGGAACATTGCATCAAATAATGACTATATTGACGGAGAGGAGCTAAATGCATATTCACAAGAATGAATGGAATGACCTTCAAACTAGATTTAGAAGAAAGAAATTATGGGTCAAATGATAAAAACATGCCACCAAAACAATGGACCAGAAACTCCTATATTTATATTAACAGCAAAAGCAAGCTATTAAATCAAACTCAAATCCCATCTGACAAATCAAACTCAAACCACATTTCATTGGCAAAAAAAAAAAAAAGAGTTCATAAAAGATGAAGGGATCCAAAGCGCCCAGAGAAAAAAGCATGAGCAGTCAAATTCAGAAAACCCTAACAAAGAAAAAGGGAAAGGAAGACGCATACATTCGGTGTAATGAACATAGTACTCGTAATCGTTGGAGCCGCCAAGGGGCAACTTCCGGCGCTCGATGACCTTGACAGGATGGTACTTGCCATCCCTCCAACGGCACATGACGCGCGTCCCAACCTCCAAGGGGTACATACTAGATCTCCTCCTCCTAGGCAAGTCGATCTCAAGCGGCGTCCCTGGGGACACGGAGGGTGACTTCCCGTTTGAGGGCGGTGAGTTTCCCGGGTGACCGGGAGGAGCATCGGCGGCGAGGTGGTGGTTGTCGTCGATTCCGTTGGGGGTTAGGGTTGTGTCGTTCGGCGTATCGGCTGTCGGTGTATCTATCGAACCCATCTTTCTATCCCTAATCCACACACTCAAAATGGGTTGGGCTTATCATCTTATTTCTATTTCTATTCAACCGGTTTAATTCTAGTCGGGTATTCACTATTTCAGCCGGATATAGGGATGGCAACGGGGCGCCCCGTTCCCTTCCCCGTTCCCGTCGCCGTTCAGGGATCAAAAATATCCTCTGTCCCTATCTCCGTCGGGTCCCGTCTCCATCGGGGAATCTCCGCTAAATTTTTCCCTTTTGCATTTCCCGTGGGTTTCCTCGTCGGGTTCCCCATTTAAAACTCATGAGTCCCTTCATTTAATAGAAAACTATAAGATATTATGAAAGTTATGTAAAAATATGACATAAATATTACACATAATATCTTATAAATATAAATTATAAGGTAAAAGTTTAAAAATAAAAGAAAAATTATTTAAACTTAGGTAAAATATAAACAGCAACGGGGATTTCATACTCCCCATCGGAGATCCCCACGAGGGTCCCCAACGGGGACGGGGCGGGGCGGGGATCGGGGTGGGGACTACTATCCCCGTCCCCATCCCCATCCCCGCGCGGGGAATCACTTTGCCCCTCATCCCCGTTTAAAATCCCCATCCCCGTTTAAAGTCACCGCCCCATTGTCATCCCTAGCCAGAAATCAACAAATATCTAATTCTTGAATTTGTAAATAAAGAGCGATCATATCCAACGGATATCTAATTCACCTGTTCTACTCGCACTATTTTTATAGGTGAAAATCCGCAACAAAAAAAAAAAAAAAGGAGGACGGTGATAAGTGATGCAGCCATGCAGGTGATGGATGAATTGGGCGACGGAGCGGGTATGGAAGATAATATTTCACCCAAAACCCGCTTCCATAACCCACCCCATTAAACCAAGTTAATAATCACTCAATAATTATCCAATAACACAATTAAACATATCATTTTACCCTTCTACGACTCTACCTTTTAAATATTTCCTAATTTTTTTTTCCTCACATTTATTTTACATTTGAGTTTATATTGTTAATTAGTAGAGTCCAATATCATGATCTTATTGAAGATATTCCCGTTGTTTTTTATTATAAGTTATGTATATATTTTTCACATATTGTTGAATTAGAACTCGGAATGTTTTTATTTGATAAGTTGTGTATTTTTTTCGTATTGTTGCACTCGAACTTGGTATTTGGATTAGTATGTGTTCGACCCGCACTAGTATGTGTTCAAACACAAATATTTCATTTCATATTTGAAAAAAAAAAATGTTTGGTTCGTCTTATTGGATATCCAATAATCACCCGCTCATCCATAACCCACCTCATTTTCACCCTATTCTCTTTAAAATACACTTATTGCTCGTGTTCTCATATTTTATTATATTGATCATATTTTAAATTATTTCTTTTATTAAATTATAAAAGTTAAATTATTTTATCTGAAATATTTAAAAAAAAAAGCTTTCCAGTTAATCATGAACTAAACTAAAATTAAGTTCAATGAAAATCAATATATACAATAGGCAAGGGTGGAGTTAGAGGGAGCATGTGCTCCCTCCCTCATCCGATGAATTACCCGTCTATATTCTCCTTGTCGATAGCTTCGTTTTGATATATAATACGTTATAATCCGACATCGGAGTAAAAAGTATGAATGTTTGAAAAATATAGGTATATTAATCATTTTAATTTTTATAATAATTAATCTCGAAGGCTTCGAAATAATAGGTTATACTCCCTCCGTTAATTAAAACCTGAAATTTTACTATTCATGCACGTTTTTTGAATTGTTAAAAACTATATAAAATATTAAATTTTTTAATAATTTCATACTTATTACTATATATTAAATATGAATTTATAAAAACAATAGTAAAAATTATTATTTTATATAGTTTTTTTATTCTAAAAAAGCGTGTATAAATAGTAAATAATATATTTCAATTAATAGAGGAAGTATAGTTATTCCGACAATTATATAAAAAAACGCTAAGTAAGTTTTGTTGTAATATTTTATTATGTGGTGAATATTTCAACATAAGGTGAAATATCCCTCAAAATCAGGGATATTTTTGTGGTTATGGGGATGGATCTCCACTATAAAAGGAAGATCCGGGTTGTAGTAAACTAAGAAAGAAATCAGAAAAATAAAGTACGATCACAAGTACAAAAACTTTGGTTATCTTGTTTACCATTATAATTATCACACGTTATCGGCACGAGATCTAAAAACCAATTGAGCTTCATATCTGAAGGTAAAATCCTCATATCAAACTCTTTCATTATGAAAAGTGTTTTACCAAAATCGATTTTTGAAGGAGTATGCTCTATAGTCGCCCAAATTAGGATCTTATACACGAGAAACTCATAAAAACTCTTATATCTTCCCATTTTACATCATTTTTGTTCATATTCGATCCCAAAACTCATAAAAGATAGAACACGTGAAAAGGCTCAACACGGTTTCATGAGTTTTTGTACAAAATCAAAGATTTTCGAAAATAAAATACGAAAAGTTTCATCATCGAGTTTTAAACTCTTCACTTCAAAACAAAATTAGTAGATCTAAACATATTACAAGAGATTTGCTAAGAAATTACATAATACAATACCGTTTTGAACTCCGTCTTCGAGCCTCGTCTCATTGGAGCCATCGCTGAAGCTCTTAGTAGCATCGACAATTTTTAACCACCCTCACAATGAAGAAAACCACCAAAACCGCTATTGTCACCCCACTAGCCAACATCGATCTTTACTCTTTAGTAAAACCCTGTCGGTATCAGTCATTTTTTCGCCAGATTAGAAAATGAGATGGTGTCGAAAAATTAGAGAGATCGGTGAGAGGGAGACAAGAAGGATGAATGTGATTGGTGGTGGGCGAAAATGGTGGGATAAGTGGGTATATGAAGGGAAAAAGTGAAAGAGGTACAAAGAAATTATACCTATAACTAGGACAAACAAATGATATATAAAATTTAGAAGATAATCCCTCACCAATAATACCTCTTGTGAAATGTCAGATGCATTTGTTATCCTTTGATGATTAGAAAAGGGATGAGCCTTTTCAGAAGGTTTTGAAATTTTTGCAAAGTGAATTTTTCCTCTATGTGAAACACCTCTTTTTTTTTATAAGGTAAAGATTTGGATGAGGTCAGGCCCTGCTAGACCACCAGCCAAGGGCATCCTTGCAGATGAGTACACGCAGAGCAGGATCAACGAGGAGGTCCCGCATGGGCGTTGTGTGGCTTAGATGTGCGATCCTGTCGGCGGTCGAGTTGACCTCCCGAAAGACATGGCCGAATTGCACCTTAGCAAAGTGTTGGAGTAGGAGCAGGGTGTCAGAAATCAGCATCTCGATCTCCCACGGGCAGCACCACATGCATCACAAACAATTGATGACGGTCAGGTTGTCGCCTTCAATCATGATACTCGGAAGCCGGAGCTCCTTTGCCTTGGCGATGCCTCCTCTGATCGCCATAGCCTCTGCAGTTAATGCTGAGATGTGTCCACATTTGACGCCGCCACACTCGATGACTGCCCCATTGTGGTCCCTAATAATGAATCCTATAGAAGCTTCACCCGAAGATAGTTTGGATCCATCAAAATTAATTTTGAAAGATTCCTCATTTGGTTTGCTCCATCTCAAATTTCTTCTTCTTCGTGGTTGAGTTGTCCAAGTTTTCTGTTGTTGGTATGCGGCCCCCTCTTCAAAGGTCAATTTAGAGGCAACCCAGTTCTGTATTTGTTGTTTGGTATAATTCTCCATAGTATGGATGGATGTTGTATTGAGGTTTTCAAATACTTCTCGATTCTTGCTTGTCCATAGACTCCACCATGTCGTCGCAAGTCTTCCTTTTTGCTCGTTGTTGAGTTAAGCAAAAATTTCGCATACAATGTTTTTGATTGATTTGTTTCTAATGTCAATTTCTCGAATCACTTTTTCAATGTTTGGGTCAATTTTGTGAATCAGTTGTAGGGTGCTGTGGCATTCGGTAAAGAGATGGATTGGACTTTCATCCATCCAGTCACACAAAGCGCAAGATAGTGGAACATGAATGCCTTTGTTTGCTAGTCTGGTTCTCGTCGGGATTCCATCTAATGTAAATTTTCAGATGAAGTTTTTTACTTTCGGGAATGTGTCTAGGTTCCATATCCATGTTGTGTCACAAGTTTCTTCTGTGTTTTGCTTTGTGATGTGTGCTAGTGCACTTGCCGTGCTGAACCACCCATTTTTTACTTGGTTTCCAGCATAGTCTGTCTTCTATTTCGTGTTCTGGTATGTAGATGTCATCGATCTTGTTGACCACATCCGTTGGAAGGATGTTAGATAATTCATCAATTTTCCATTTATTGTTGATGTCGATGTATTTTTCCGCCTTTTCATTTTCGTTGGTTGTGATGTTTGGATATTGTCGACCTTGTAATAGTTTTCCGTCTAGCCAGATGTCTTTCCAAAAATTTATCATCTTTCCATTTTCTATTTTCCATATTAGTCATTTGTAGAGTTCTTCTTTTAGTTCCATTAATTTGGCCCATTGCCAAGATGAATTTCCTTTTCGCTGGTATTCAAGGAAGGGGGTTTCTTTCAAATATTTTTCTTTAATCACCTGGACCCATGGGTTACATGGCTCTACTAATGATGCGGGTCAAGATGGCCTTCTGTGGGTCAAACAACGATCTTGATCCAGGCGACGACTCGAGGACGAGTCGATTTCAAATGGAGGAGAATGATGTCATCCTCAAGCGGAAGAAGAAGGCTCCACCTTGGGAGTCGTTGAAGAAACGACGTTAATTATTTTATTATTTATATTTCTTATTTTTTATATATATTCTATTTTTAGTAACTCCTATGTTAGTTGGAGTCTAATTATAGAATTGCTTATTTTTAGTATTTCTTAGTTAGATTAAATAAGATGGTTAGGATTTTAGATTAAGTTTTATCTTCTAGATTTATTTATCTTTAGGATTAAAATTCTATCTTTATCAACCTAAATTCTATCTTGCACGGTAGAATTGGTTCTTAGGTTTTCTATATATTCATGTTTATGCGCTTTGAATTAATCAGATTGAATAGAATTGAGAAACCCCTTTATGGATTAAAGGGTTCTCGATTATCAATCCCAAAAGCTATCGGGTTCTTATGTTATTGTTACCTACGTCATTCATCCAATTACAATCATCATCACCTTCGTTCATCACCTTCACCTTCATCAGATCACCGTCACCTTGGTTCGACATCATCGAGCCCAACCAAACACAATCCTATAACCCAAGCTGACGCTACAAGGAAGCTCGACGCTTGGTGGCAGCGCGTCCGGTCTCCTGCGCTAGGCGCTAGCGCCCCTGCGCTCGTGTGCGTTCCAGCCGCTCGCGCACCCTCGCCGTCTCGTTGTCCTTCTCTCGATCGCAGCCACTCGCCATCAGCAAGCCGACAACGTTCCGCGTCCGCACACCCTGAAGAGTTATCTCCTGTGTGCTCGGGGACTCGTCCAGCAAGCGCGCCGGAGCCTCGCACCTTTCTTCTTCTTCGCTTCCTTTGTTTCCCTTTCATGTTGATTAATTCACTAGTTTAGATTAATTAGTTGTTTGCCATCGCTGTTAGTGTTTCACTTTCTTAAGTTAAGAACTTTAGTAAGTTTAGTTTTATTTAGTTAATAATTAGTTTAGTTAATTTGTGTCAATTCACGGAATACGAAGAGCATAAGCAAGATCGACGCTTTTAGTTTAGCAATTGGCCGGTCTAGTCAATTGCTATACATCAATTGGTATTCGGAGACAGGTTATGCTACGCTCTTTGTTTCTTTGATGTTACTGATGTTTTGATTTGATGGTTTGGGAAATCTGGGGAGGAGACTGGGATGATGATCCCGATCCATGGGCTGCACAACAACAACTCCAACGCTTGTTGCAGCGGAGAGCCTTGGAACAACAACAACTTGAGTGTCAACGACAACAAGAGGCTCAAAGGCGTCACCTTTGGCTTCAAAGGCAAGAAGAGATCCATCGACAACAACAACAACTCCTTGAGCGTCAACGTCAAGCAGCAATTGAGGAGGAGAAACGACAACAACAACGTCGCCTCCGTCAGATTTGGCTTCTCCAACAACGAGAAGTTGAGGAGGAACGAAAACGAAAGTTGGAGGAAGCGGCCCAACGGCAAGCTAATTTGCTTGATGACGCTTGGAGGAAGGCTTATATTCAGAAACTTCTTGATAGTCAGCCTCACGCGTCACCTACCTCTGAGATCTTGGAGATATCCTCCCCCGATGTGGACATGATTTTTCTTTACTATACGGTCGACGGGAAGGTAAAGGAGTTTGTTTCGGATACTTTCGTTGGCCAAGAGACTGCACTGCGCGATGATTTTGTTTCGCAGATTCCCGTTGACTCCGAACTCGGAATTGAGTCAACTCAGTGTTGTTGCGATGCTGACTCGACGAGCTTTCCAACGGTGGGTCACACGCTGTCAGAATCCTCCGGGAAGACCTCCGAATCTGTACTTAAAGTCGACTGCAGTGTTGTGCAGGAGGTGGAGCATGTTGATTCCGTTGACGAGGATGAGGTACTTGATGACGTGTCTCAAGAGTTAGAAATTGTACCTCTTGGGAATGTTCATGAAGTTCCAATTACTGAGATTTGTGTGTTCATTGATCCTATTCTTATTGAAGATCAAGTCCGTTCAACGATCGCGCATGAAGGTGTTGTTTTTGGGGTTCATATACCTCGAATTCTCCTGGCACCTATTCCACCCATTTCTCCATCATCTTCTTTGAAGGTTGCTGCTCCTTCCACGCTGATCATCGTCGACTCGATTCGGGGACGAATCAAAGATAAGAGGGGGAGAATAATGCGGGTCAAGATGGCCTTCTGTGGGTCAAACAACGATCTTGATCCAGGCGACGACTCGAGGACGAGTCAATTTCAAATGGAGGAGAATGATGTCATCCTCAAGCGGAAGAAGAAGGCTCCACATTGGGAGTCGTTGAAGAAACGACGTTAATTATTTTATTATTTATATTTCTTATTTTTTATATATATTCTATTTTTAGTAACTCCTATGTTAGTTGGAGTCTAATTATAGAATTGCTTATTTTTAGTATTTCTTAGTTAGATTAAATAAGATGGTTAGGATTTTAGATTAAGTTTTATCTTCTAGGTTTATTTATCTTTAGGATTAAAATTCTATCTTTATCAACCTAAATTCTATCTTGCACGGTAGAATTGGTTCTTAGGTTTTCTATATATTCATGTTTATGCGCTTTGAATTAATGAGATTGAATAGAATTGAGAAACCCCTTTATGGATTAAAGGGTTCTCGATTATCAATCCAAACCCGCATTCCGTTTCATATTCACCCGATCCAAGAAATTAATCCCGTTGCAATTCACATTCGTTATTCATTGAAATTCGATCGGCAATTGAGGAATTCAGCCGCAATTGTTGACTTCCCTTGCAATTTGTTACGTAAGACGTCGTGAGTGCTCTTGGAATTCAAGTCGGCAAATTCATGTGCCGGTCGTTGACTCGCACAAGCTAATTAACAAGTTGTTAATTAATCACCGAAGGCTATACGATCCAAACTCATTCTATACGGTGGTGAATTCTATTTATTCAGAAATCAAGGAGCTAAGCAAGATCGTTCTTTTAGTTTAGCAATTGGCCGGCCTAGCCGATTGCTATACATCAACTAAGATTTTCCAAAGCAATTTCATTTGTAGTGCTTGGTTCATATCTTTTGTTTTATGTATTCCTGCGCCTCACAATTGTTTCTGCTTGAACACCTTGTCCCAACCAATAAGGGGGGAGAATGATTGATCTTTGTTCCAGAAGAAGCATCTGATTATTTGGTCAAGTTCTTTATGGATTTTTGCAGGGAGCATAAAATTTTGCATAATATAATTTGGCTTAGTTGCCAGATTTGACCTTTTTAGTGTCGCCCTTTCTTCTTGTGAAAGAGAGTTGGCTTTCTATTTCATGAGTTGTTGTCTGGTTTTGGTTACTGTTTCTTCAAATGTGGTTCGGTTGACTCGACCATTGATAATGGGATAACCGATGTATTTATCAAGTGCTATATGGTTTGTGATATGGATCGTACTTTGGATCAGTTGTTTTGTACTGTTCGGGACTTTTGGGGTAGTTTGAAAGGCCGATTTGTGGAAATTGACCTTTTATCCCGATATGGCACAGTAGTTGTTAATAATATTCTTCACCATTCGACAAGAGTCTCGGTTTTCCTTGGCGAATATCATCATATCATTCGCGAAAGTTAGAAAGGGGATTTTCATGCCTGATCTAGATATTTTGAATCCGATGGATTTGTATGACTGGTTTGAAGCGCCTTGTCTAAGTGGTTTGAATAGATAGGTTGAGAGTGGGTCTCCTTGTCTGATCTCCCTCTTTGGTATGAAGGGGTCCATGGGGCTATCATTAACCAAGACTGAGAAGGAAACGGTCTGGACACATTGCTCTATCCATGTTTGAAATTTTTTGGCAAAAACCGAATTTTTCTAGAACTTTGAATAGGAAGTGCTATTCTACTCCATCATATGCCTTTTCCATATCTAGTTTGATGGCAATCCATCCTTCTTTTCCGCGTCTACTTTTAAATGAGTGGAAGATTTCATGGGCTATTAAGACATTGTCTTGGATCGCCCTGTCAGATACAAATGCCCCTTGGAGGGGGTGAATAATTTTCTTTAAAATCGGTTTCATCCTTGCTGCAATGATTTTGACTATAGCTTTGTAAATCGTTGAGCAAAAGCTAATAGGTCTGAAGTGATTTGTCGTCGTCGGGTTGTCACATTTTGGGATCAAAGTAATAAAGGTGTGGTTGATTTGTTTTAGGATTCAACTAGAGTGGAAAAATCTTTTAGTTGCCTTTATGACTGATGGGCCTACAATATCCCAGTATTCCTGGTAAAATTCCGCTGTCATTCCATCCAGTCTTGGAGATTTATCCTTTCCAATTGAGAAGAACGCATTTTTGATTTCCTGGTTAGATATCTTTTCAGTTAGCTTCGAATTATCATCATCAGTGATTTCTGTGTTGATGAGTGTGAGGTAATCATTGAGAAGGTTATGGTTGATGGGTTGCATCCTAAACCTTTTCTCGAAATCAGTTTTTATTTCTCTTGTAATATTTTCTTCTCATGTGGCTAATGTGCCATCTATAGTTTGAATTTCCTTTAGGATTTTTCTATTTCTCCTTCCTAATGACATTCGGTGGAAATAACCTGAATTTGTGTCAGCCAATTTAAAGTGTTTTGTTTTGGCTCGTTGGCTCCAGTACATTTTATGGTATGATAAGATTTTCTCTCGTTTATTTATAAGTCTGTTTTGCTTTTGGTTGTTGTTTCCGTTCTGGGATATTTCGATCTGTTTTGTAAATCGATTAGTGAATCATCGATTTCTTTTAATTGACGGAATATATTTCCAAATGTTTTCTCATTCCATTCTTTAGTCAATCGCTTAAGTATTTGTGTTTTTTTTCACCAAATTGTACATATGTGATCCTCCAACATTTGATCTCCAAGCATGTTGAACCACATGTCGGTAATCTTTTCGTGTAGTCCACATTTTTTTCAAATTTAAATGGTTGGGCTTTGAACTGTTTTTGGTTATCTAATTCTGTTACAATGGGACAATGATCCGATGATGTAAATGCATGATTTTTCGTTGTAATATTGGGGAACCACGTGAGTATTTGCTCTTGTATTAAGGTTCGGTCAAGTTTTTCCATGATGTTATTGTTATTGGATCTGTTTTTCCTCCATGTAAAAGAGTTCCCAATCGTAGACACTTCTTTTAATAAACATCTATCCTTGAAATCTGTTAATATTCTATATATGTTCGAATGTGGTTCCATCCCTCCTTCTTTTTCTGAGCTATTTTGAATTTCATTTAGATCTCCCATGATCATGAATGGGCAGTCCAATGATTGGACGTAACGTTGTAGTCCAGTCCAGAAGTTTGATTTTTCATCCTCATGAGGTGGTCCGTATACGAGTACGATATTGATAGTAATGTTTCTATGTTTATTTTCATATCTGATTGCTATGAATCTTTGATCCGTATGGACCATTTCTAGGGATTCGTCCCGAAGATTATGGCTTTTCCATAGAACACATAATCCTCCAGCCTTTCCTGTTGTCGGGGCCCAAATCATATGATCAAACCCATCTTTTTTTCCAAACATTCTCTTTTGGTTGGCGTTCAGTTCTTGTTTCTAGTAATGCAATTACTTGAATTTTCTCAATTTTACAGGATGACTCTATTTTCGTCCATAGGTTTTTGCGGCCTATCCCGCATATCTTCCATGAGCATAATCTCATATTAACCTATTTGATTTGGGGGTTTATGTTCCATAGTCTTTTTGTGGGTTAAAGTATTTGTTCTTGATGCAAGTAAAAGGCTTCGCACCAAAAGTTTTTCCATGAGAGAGGAAATTGGAGTCAAGCCACTTGATGAAAGAGGACTTACCAGTGTCGATCCGGGTAGCAGAATTCAAATCAAACCAATGTTGTTCAGCTAGATTCAAGTATCTTCTTCTTTTTTTTTGTAATATTTGTTCAGTTCCTCTAAAATTCACTTTCTTATTCCAATTGTTAGTCCATTTCCACAACTTTCTATGAAGGAGCTTGTTTTTATATGTTGGATACACACATAAATTCCAACAGGACTGCATTGCTATCTGTTCATGTTTACTGGTTGAAACCACCAACCTTTTCACATAGAAGACCATTTTGAAAAACAAACCAGCCCTTAGTGAGCATCTGTTCAGGAGGTTGCATATCGTCATAGATTCTCGTTGAAAGGGTTTTCTTTCAGTTTCACTGTTCAGGTCATCAAATTCATCCGCAAGGAGGAGAGATATCTCAGTTTCAGCTAAAGTGCAAGCAAGCCTCAATTGATAGAAAGAGGGTAGATTGGAACGAAAACAAATCATAAAAGATTTAATGTACATACATACCAGAAAACCATATCGAGAATAACATTCAGTCATTTCTATTACAGTCAGGTACATATTCCACCATTTCATTAGTATTGGATCTTCAATCCATATACACAAATAGCATAATATTATGTCGGCTCTCATCTCATCACTTTGTTGTTCAAGATCTGTTATGACGTTTATTCCTTTGAGAGATGTTCCTTTCATTTCCTTTCTATTATTCCTTATTCCCCTGTTTGTAGATTCATTTCTTTTGATATTCTTTTCCTGGTCAATGCTTAGGTTTCTTCCGCTTGCTTGCTTGCTTCCTGTACTTAAATTCATTGAACAAATGTAGAGCTTCAAACCTTTGTTGCTACCTGGAGAGACTTTGAGCTGTGTTGTTTTGCTGTTCATCTTCCCTTCCACTTTTGTCTTCTGTGAACATGTCCTTTTGTCCTGTCTCATGTACTCATAACAACTATAAATTATAAACATGATGAATTGGATCATCTTCATCAGGTCATGCTCATGGGTGTGTTTCAATATACATCTATCCTTATGGATTTCTATTCTACCACTTGTTAAGGGGATTCAAAGCGGTCCAAGGTTTCATACACAACATACGAGACTTTCGATTCATCGAAAGCGTAAATCACACTATTTAGAAGAAAAACGTTAAGGGGATTCAAAGCGACATCTATCCAGATTTCCCATATCTTAGTTTTTAAGTACATGATCATCCTATCGGGACTGATGGGTTTTAATTCATCCAAATCAAATGGGTTCAATTTGAATTTATTCAGTTCAAGAGCTTTAGGAATTCCAATCGCAGAAAGCATCACAACCAAAGAGAAGGAAAGGTAATACCTGAAAGCTATTTGACGGGTACCAATTGTCTCGTTTTTTTATCTTGGTTCGTTGGGTGATTATTTCTCTTCAGGTTCATTGATTGGTATTTCATATCTAGTTTTATTTTCTTGGATTTTTGTTGTCTTTGTATCGGATCTTCTTTTCTGTTCCTTTCCTGTTCATGGTTTATGTTGAATCTGTTGGCTTGTTATACCATGTCTACTCCTTGTTTTGCCATCAAAGTGAACCCTTTGGTGGGATTTGTTTTCCTGTTCAGGAGAAGAGATTAACTACAGAAGAAAACAAAGATAGCGACTATTTTGGTGAAGTAGATTCCTCATCCTGATCTGTTGAATTCTGTTCAACTTAATTTCATCTATATCAACAAACAAGCAAGAGGAAAACTTGATAAACCACATCCGTTCCTCATCTAATCTTAATGTATCTAGTTTTCCAAATCCATTCCTCACCCTCTTTTTATAGTCAGATCTCAATTCATATTTTTCCATATCGTGGTTCATCTTTTCTGTTGTTTTTATTTTGATACCTGGAGCTGCAGGGTTCCTCCGTTTGCAGTGGTAGTCCTTGAGAGAAATGGAGAAAGGGGGAGGGACAACAGGAAATAGGTAGAAAGGGGGAAGACCGGACCAAGGAAGTCGACCTCGCCATCACCTCCAGTCCACCGAGCCCATTTCCGACGCCGCCGCAACCTCCAAAACCCAAAGCACCGCCCTTTCTTCACTGCCTTTTTCCTTCGATTCTTCCACCATTGACTTTCTACTTTGCCTTCTTTCTTGATTTTTGCTTTTAGAAGGTCGAATTGCTCGTTTTTTTTGCTGCCTTTCTTCCTCTTCTTCTCTGGGTGGGATCGGCTTCTCTGGGTGGGATCTTCCTTCACTTTAGCTTTGCTTTTGGCTTTTTGTCTTCTTTCTTCCGATCTCTTTGTGTTTTTGGTATTTCTGAGTTGGGATGGCGGACTGGGAGGCTCGGAGGCAACGTTCGGTGGTCGGATATTGGCTGGATTGGTGGAATCAAGGGTGGCGGTAGGCCTAGGGTTCTTCCTGGTTGTGGATTGTCGGGCGGCGGCGGGATGGGTTTTGTCTAGGGTTCATGTTTCTCTCATCTCACGAGGTCTACACCTCTTATATGAATGGTTGAGTATCCGGCATGAATTTATCACATTCGCCTGAAATCACATTAATGTTGCTTGCATGTAGACGTAATTTTATACATTTCATGATAGTATGTTTCATGATTTGACAATGGAATGATACACAATACATTACATATATACGGTATACATGATATATATATATATATAATCATTACTTTTTCATTTTTTTTTCAAATTAATTATAGCATACGGAGTATAGGGTTTGGAGTGGGTACGCAAGAAAATTACCATATTGTATAGTATTTTACTTTGACTTATGAAAACTTGTATCTTTTTATATGATTAATTTGCTTCGTATTAATCTTTAAATTTTAACTTATACAATAATTAATTTTAATCAATATGATTTTATGTGTCAATAAGCAAGTACCTCGAATGGAAGGTGGATGCCTTAACACACCTGAAGACTAATGGTCTAGAAGAGACCATTAAAGAAAACACCATCACCACTCCATGGGAAAAGGTCAAGGACATTGTCTTCCTTTGCCACCATATACATGAAAGCTTAAAGTTTGAATATTTATTGGTGGAAGATTCGAATGAATTATAGGAGAATTTAGCCGAATGATACGACAATCAAATGAATATATTACTCCAATGGTCATATAAGAGTGGAACTCTTTACGAGTTCAAGATTTCAAAAATATTAAGGAGTATAACTCCACTGTGTTTCGAATCACATCGAAACTGAAATTATGTGGCCATGAAATTACCGAGGAGCAAATGATGGAGAAGACATTCTAAAAAATGCATGCATCCAATGTGTTGTTACAACATCCATAAAGGCAGTGTGACTTTGAAAAATAATTTGACCTAATAAATGTGATGCTTGTGGCAGAGAAAAATAATGAACTCCTGATGAGGAACCACAGCATGAGGCCTCCTGGTGCAACACCACACCCCAAAGCGAATGTTGTGAATGTAATGAATGCCAACACAAAAAGGGGTGATGGTCGTAAAATTTCACGAGGTTACATTAGTACAAATTGGTCTAATATCACAAATATTTAAGGCCTAATATCACGAATTTAAGGAAATACATGTTCGACCTTCAGCTCAGTGGGCTATTAGGTAGGGCACCCTAATAATACAAGAAATGGAATGGTCGTACGTGGCAATGACTGTAAACAAGGCTATGAGAAAAGTAACTTCTCTAAAAAAAACATGACAATTCTGGAGAATCTTCCTCCAAGGGGATGAAGCAAAAGGTCCAGAGAGGTCCAATAGGAACCCCAAACAATACCAAGTCTCAATGTTATTGATGTGGGATGACTGACCATTGGGCCAAAGTGTGTCGTACAACTAAACACTTATGTGAGCTGTATCAAGCTTCCCAAAAAGAAAAGGAAAAGGATGTGGAAGCAAACTTTGCTACTAACAATGCTCCACACATTCTCACTCTTGATCTCAAAGACATGTTTGCAAACAATGTCGAGAGTGGTGATGAATTTCCCTTTGATGAAGGCACCGGTTTTTTAATTTCTATGTCTCTAATAAGTTATGAATGTTTATTTGTCCAAGTCGATCTTATGAAGTGTTCTTGTATAATATCAGTGTAACTTCAATTTCCTTATCAGAGTCCTATGAAGTGTCCTTGTATGACATCAGTGTAACTTTAATTTCTACGAACCATGTAATATAATGTTGGTATTAACTATGGGTTTTCTTATTTTCTGAAGTTATGAATCAATCTGGAGTTAATCATAAAGAACAATGTCTAGTGGGCAGTGCCACAACCCACACCATCCTGATAAAACAAAGAGTACTTCACTCAGTTAACAATCTATGAAGGAAATGTCAACACAATATCAGGTGTGGGAAAGTTGATCGAATGATCGGAAAAAGCTTGCCTTTTGCTTCCAAGAGAGACAAAGTTGATAATAAAAGATGCACTATACTCAACACGCTGGTCAAATGTGAGTTTAGTGTCAACAAGAAATGTCACATTTGCTAAGCTCCTTGCTCAAATCATACGAGTAAGAGCACAATTTCCGGATTATACAATAAAGAAAATCTGACTAGATAATGCAGGAGAATTCACATCTCAAGCATTTAATGACTATTGTATGTCAATTGAGATTATAGTGGAGCATCCAGTAGCACATATGCACATACACAAAATGGTCTTGCATAATCGTTAATCAAACGATTACAATTAATTGCCAAACCATTATTACTAACGAAATCTAAGTTACCATTTTCAGCTTGGGGATGTGTTGTATTACATGGTGTAGTATTAATTCGGTTGAGACCAACAACATATCATAAATACTCCCCAATGAAACTAGTGTATGGTAAAGAACCAAATACTACCTCCGTTCGGAAAAACTTGACACTTTACTATTCATGCACGCTTTTTTATGAGCTAAAAACTATATAAAATATCTATTTTTTTAATAATTTTTTTAACAACTTCGTAGTTATTATTAATAAGTACAAACTTGTTAAATTTTTTTTTTAAAAATGAATATTTTATATAGTTTTTATTGTTCTAAAAAAGCGTGCATGAATAGTAAACGACAAGTTTTGCCGAACGGAGAGAGTATATCACACCTAAAGGTGTTTGGATGTGCAATGTATGTTCCAATTGCTCCCCCATAATGAACAAAGATGGGTCCTCAAAGAAGATTGAGAATATATGTTGGCTTTGAACCCCCCTCGATTATTAAATATCTCGAGCCAACAACAAGTGACTTGTTTACAACAAGGTTTACTGATTGTCACTACAACGAAAATGCTTTTATTTCCCAACTCTATAGGGAGAAAAGTATAAAATGAATCCTAATAAAGGTGAAATCACATGGGATGTCATGTCTTTATCATTTCTTGATAATGAAAGTATATGAATAAGAGGTACAAAAGATAATTCATTTACAAGACATAGCTAATCAGTTGTATGATGCATTTACTGATATAACAAAAGTGACGAAGTCACATATATACCTATTGTAAATGCCCCTGCGAGAATTGAGGTACCTATGGAACTACCGAATAAATCCATTACTAATGAATCTACTATACGTAGAAAGCGAGGTAGACCACTTGGTTCCAAAGATTTGAAATCAAGACAAATGAGGAAACTAAAGGGTAATATTGGTGATCCCACAACAGTCCAACCAACTGACGATAATAACAAAGGCAAAAAAATCTATTATGAGGATAGCCTAAAAGGTGAAGGAAACTCCTCAGAAGAGGAAAATCTTGTTAAAGAAGAAGATGAAAAGGAGAGTCTTCTAGAAGAAGATGGAAAACTCAACAATTATGATATTTGCATAAATTATGTATCCACTGGGATGCAATGGAATAGAAAAGATGACATTGTCGATGAAATATTTGCTTTTTAAGTAGCAGTGGAAATGATGGTTGAAGACGACAATGTTGAACATAAAACGGTTGAAGAGTGTCGTCATAGAAAAGATTGGCCTAAATGGCGGGATGCAATTCAAGCATAATTAAAATCACTCGAGAAACATAAAGTTTTCAGTCTTGTGGCCGAGACACCAAAAGGTGTTAGAACAGTTGGCTACAATTGGGTCTTGGTGAGAAAACGAAATGAGAAAAATGCGGTAGTAAGATATAAGGTAAGACTTGTAGCACAAGGTTTTTCAACAAATGGCAGGAATTGATTATTTAGATACATATTCACCGGCAGTTGATGCAACTACCTTGAGATTTTTAATTAGCCTGACAGTAGCCGAAAAGCTACAAATGTGTTTAATGGATATCGTCACTACATATCTGTATGAGTAACTTGACACCAATATGTACATGAAGGACCCTGAAGGACTAAAGGTGCCTGAATCTTGTAAATCAAAGCCTCGAGAAATGTTCTCCATAAAGTCGAGGAGATCTTTATATGGACTGAAACAATCTTGGTGAATGTGATACAATCTTCTTAGTGAATACCTTCAGAATGAAAGATACAAGAACGACTCAAGGTGTCCATGTATCTTTATCAAAATATATGACGGGGTTATGATGAGATTATCTTTTAATATTATATTATGGATGGATAAACACTAGTAAACCCTAATTCCCTATGTAAACTCCTATATAAAGGGTCTTGAAGACCCCTAATAACACATCAGTTCATTCTCTTCTTCTCCTCTCTACTCTCTCTCTATTATTACACGTTATCATCACGAGTTGCTCTAAAAAGAAAAAGGTATAATAAGGATTAAAACGATCCCGATTTCTCTAACCCTTCTCACCTACCTAGTTGATTCAACATGTTCTCTCTATACATGTATGATGATGGCTTCATTAGCATATATCTTTGATCCGATCTTTGATAAGTTTTCCTGTAATAGATTACTTTCGATTACTTTACTGCTGCTTGTAATCGATATGTATTTATTACTGTTTTTCCGTCGTTCAACCCTAATATTGTTTGTCGTATTCCTATATATCTAATTGAAGCCTATGTTTGCCGTATTCCTATATATCGCCCTAATCCTTGAATTAATTGTTTATTCCTTTATGTCATGCTACGGTATCATCGTAAAAGGCCATGAACTAATTGCTTGGTTAATTACCTGCATACATCATGCTACGAGTCCTCGATCCATTCGGTCTATTTAAACATATATGGAGTATATCCATCTTATACGGAGTATTAATTATCTGTAATTATAAATTGAATTAATTGAGCTTGTAGATGTTTTTGTTCTATGTCCGTGGGTATGTACCATTAATCATGATCTCATTCAATTCCGATGCTAACTTGTTGAATCAAATCAAATTTGTAAAATCCCTCGAAGTGGATAAATTAATTTCAATCCCTGGAGCGATTGGAATAGTCAAAATCACCTGAAGCGGATAAATTAATTTCAATCCCTGAAGAGATTGAATCAATTCCTCGTATCCTCTGAAGCGGATAAACTAATTTCAATCCCAAAGTGATTGAATCAATTCATCGTATCCCCTGAAGTGGATTTTATTTTATTTTTTGCACTATTTTATCTTTATTATGTCTTATATATCTGAAGGATCGATAAAGTATAACAAAGTAATATAAAGATACTCTAGAAGGGGGGTTGAATAGAGTATGCCAGTTTTTCGCAGGTAATCTCAAGACTTTAGAAGCTCGTGCAAAACCCTTTGAGATTAGACTTAATCTTCTGGAAAACCTGAATCACAAGTAAGTTATACAAATCGAACAAATGCGGAAATATGGTAAAGCAGTAAGTAAAGGACGCAATGAATTGTTTACGAGGTTCGACACGAACTTGGCCTACGTCCCCGCCTAGGGTTCTTCCACAACCCTAGGATTCAACCAGCTTTTATTAATTCACAAGACTTAGGATCCTAATAGCTCACCGAGAAGCCTCTCTCCTATACAATTGCAATCTAGTCAACTCACGTTCCCTTGGAGTCCTACACCAATCTAGAAGAGCCCCACCTCTCTCAGCTATCTAGTACAATCCTCTTACACTTAGTGAATCAATCGCCTAGTGTCCACTTCCTGAGTTACAAAACACTCGAGTATAACACTCACTCAAAATATATCATATAAGCTCACTGTGTAACTCTCAAATGCTTTGAAACAAAATAACAAACTCTTAAGAACAAGCAGAAAGCACACGAAGAAGAGAGAAGTAGGCTTGAAGACTGAGTGCGATGTAGAGCGTTGATGTTGTAAGATTTCTCTGTCTTCCTTCTCTTATTCATCTCCTTTATATAGGGAAGATCATCGGCGCCACTTGAGGAAGGAATCTTCTCCAACGGCTAGCTTGGATTGTGGCTTGTGGGTGGATCTTTGAGATCTTCTAAATTGGGAAACTCTAAAGCCATAACCTTTCCGATTTGATCTTCTAATCTTTTCGACTTTGGAAGGAGATAATATTTGAAAAGCTTCCTGAAAAGTTAGTATAAAATATCTTGAAGCATATAATAATATATAATAATATTCGAGCATAATATCATAGAGAAAAGGTTTTGTGTTTCATCAACACAGTTGTAGCTTCAAGATCTTTGACACAAACTGACTGTCAAAGCCTTTGAAACTAATTCCGATTTCATCAAGGGAGTGGAGTTATCAATCTTCCCCTTGATGAAAGACAAAACTTGTGCATCCCTGCAACTTAGTCAAGTAATAATATCATAAGAAAAATCAGACTAAGTACCTGCATGGGTTAGAAGAATGTTGGATCATAATTTTAAAGCATGAAATATCCAAAAAAAACAACCAAGCAAGGTCTTTCAAGACCTTTGAATCACAACAGTTTAAAAAAGGTCTAACACCAACACCAGATCATCTCTCCCTTTTTGTCTTTCAACAAAGGGAGGAGGTAAAACAGTCACCAAAAGTTTTCCAAAAACCAGCAATGTTTCAGATTCAGGGTTAGGGTAGGGTAGGATAGGGTTAAGCTTCATCGTCCGGAGCATCATCCGTGAGCAGCGACCTTAGACCTTGCAACAGCTTGGACACCCCGCTCATCTCCGTCAAAAACTCCTTGTGCAGCTCTTTGATATCCAGACGAACTTCCTCCAAGCCCAACTCCAGGTTGTCCATGCGCTCATCAATGGCTGAGGCAGTGGGAAGAGCTTTTGAAAGAGAGGTAAGACTCCAAGTCCCTTGGGGGGACTGAGTAATGACTATCTTCTCAAAGCTCTTGGAGTCGAACTTACCCATATGACGCTGTTGTTCTTCATTTTTGAAATCAATTCCAGAAGCTTTGAAGATATGGGTCAAAATGGTGGCAAAGGGGAGGGGAGTTCATTTTCTGGCTTTTCGAGTGTGAGCCATGGATCCTAGAATAGTATTGGCCAGATCAAGATAAAGGTCGTTTAAGATGCGGTATAAAATGACCATGACATTATCGGTTAGAAGGGAGCCAGCGTTTAAACGGGGTAAGAGACAACACACAATGATATTGAAAATAATTTTTGCCTCTAGGGTAAGGGATGAGTGAGTAAGCTGTTTTGAGGTGCTGTTGGATGCTTCGAGTAGGAGATATTTGGATCGAGCAAGGGCAATGCACTGTTCTTTTGTGGGGTTTTCAGGAGAGGGTGGACAAGGTCTAGGTAGGCCAAGGAAATCAGCGAAGTCAATGGAGTTGAAAGAGATTCTAACTCCCTTGACGACGGATTCCAAAGACCAACCATCGACATTGTGTTTGGCTTTTAGGTTTATGTAGAACAGGCGGGTAAGTTGGGGATAATAAACAGATTCAAGGTTGAGAAGGGTCCAGGCAGGGGATTGTTTGAGGAGAGATATGCATGGCAGATTCAAAGCTTCTAAGAACTCAAGATCTAAAAAATCAGAACAACATATCTTACAAGTTCGAAACTCATCTACCCACTTTCCAGCCATCTTAGCATTTTCAAACCAAGAAGAGGGCAAGGATTGGTTCACCTGGATGAGGGCAGGTGGATGGCATTCTTCATGCGAGCCTGTGTGGGAGCAGTTCTCTTGGAAGACGCCTCAAGGCTTCTAAGAGTGCCCTTTCTGGTACACTTGGGAGATGGAGGCTTTGCTGCTGGGGTTTTGCGCTTCTTCGGAGATGGGGGAGGGGGGGAGGAGGAGGAGAAGGAGAGGGAACAGATTCAGGCTCCTCATCCTCTTCATCCTCTGACCCCGAGTCCTCAGCGGACCCTTCAACGTCCTCGTCGTCTCCAGTTTCATCGACCTCCTCTTCCTCTTCCTTAGGTTCCTCTTCGGTGGGAACCTCCTCCTCTGCAGCTTTTAGGGCCTCTTCCTCAGCCTGCTTTCTGGCTTTCTCAGCCTCCTCCTCGACTAATTTCCTCGCCAGCTCGGCCTCCTCCTCGGCATTTCTCTTTCTCAGAGCTTCTTCCTCGGCTTCCTTGGCGGCATCTCGTTCCAAAATCGCATCTAGATCCTCCTCTTCCTCCACCTCCTCAGCAATGATTATCTTTTTCCCTTTTTGCTTAGCACTGAGAGGTTTCTTTGCTGAGCGCTTCAGAGAACGCTTGGTTTCTGTAGTCGTGCTCTCAGAGATGGTGCTCTGGACAGTAGCTGGGACTATTGCTTGTGGAGTGGGTTCTGGTTGAGGGGAAGTAGCAGTGGCCTAACGTCCCTTGGGGGTGGCACCAAGACGTTTGGGAGTGGAGGTTTTCTTTGATTTGGGAGCCATGGAGATATTCGGATAGGGTTTCAGAACAGGTTGAGAGTTTGAATAAGAAGAAGAATTGGAAAGGTTTTAGGTAAATCTGAAGTTGTGAGATAATCGGGTGAGGTTTGGGGTTTAAAAAGGGAGAGAGGGTTAAGTGATGGGACGGGTTTAGAGTTCCAATGAGGGTAATCATAACATTGCCATTTTGAAAATATTTCAATTCAAATTTCAAACCTTCTTCTCACAATTTAAAATATGAGCGAAGAAATCCAAAAATATCTTTTCCAAAAATAAAACACACGGATATAAGATCTATTTGGTTAATATCTAAAAAGATATTAACCAAATATATGATCCGATATTTGTGCTCTACCATTCAGCTCACAATCTTTGACATAATTCTCAAAGGTCTTGACACTGAGTAGAA
The DNA here is from genome assembly GCA_037127255.1 of Persicaria tinctoria. Classification (NCBI taxonomy): domain Eukaryota; kingdom Viridiplantae; phylum Streptophyta; class Magnoliopsida; order Caryophyllales; family Polygonaceae; genus Persicaria; species Persicaria tinctoria. Next base: position 18,819,552 of record JBANSL010000004.1, on the reverse strand, counting down.
TTTATCTTTCGTAAAGAGAAAGCTCCCTCTACGAAAGTGCATCCTTGTTAAGCATTCCAATCTCACGTCTAATGAAGGTGAACCTGTCCTCTGCCAAAGGCTTAGTAAAAATGTCAGCCCATTGATAATCAGTTGAAATAAAGGATATGGACACATCATCTTTTTTGACATGGTCCCTAATGAAATGATGTCTCACATCAATATGTTTGGTCCTTGAATGCTGAACAAGATTCTTTGTGATTGATATGACACTTGTATTGTCACACTTAATGGGAATACCTTTGAGGTTGATGCCAAGATCTCTCATTTGTTGAGCTATCCATAGGATTTGGGAGCAACATGCTCCAACTGCTATGTATTCGACTTCAGCAGTGGATAGAGCAACTGAGTTTTGTTTCTTTGAATGCCAACTGATCAAGGATGCTCCTAAGAATTGGCAACATCCCGACGTGCTCTTTCTATCCACCTTATAGCCTGCAAAATCTGCATCAGAATACCCGATTAATGTAAAATCTTTTTGCTTTGGGTACCACAAGCCAAACTTCTTAGTGCCATTTAGATATCGAAAGATCCTCTTCACAAATACGAGGTGAGATTCTTTAGGATTAGCTTTAAACCTAGCACACATGCAAACACTAAACATGGTGTCAGGTCTACTAGCTGTAAGATATAGTAAAGATCCAATCATTCCTCGATACTCTTTTTGCTTGACACTCTTCCCAGTCTTGTCTTGATCTAGAGATAATGTTGAGCTCATGAGTGTCTTGGCTGCTTTGGATTGATCCATCTTGAACTTCTTCAAGAGATCCTTAGTGTACTTGCTTTGGTTGACAAAGATCCCTTTCTTGGATTGATGAACTTGTAATCCCAAAAAGAAGTTGAGTTCACTCATCAAGCTCATCTCAAATTCACTGCACATAATGTCATAAAATTCCTTGCACAAAGATGTGTTAGTAGCACCAAACAATATATCATCAACATATATTTGAATAACCAAAATGTCCTTTCCTTTGGTCTTGATAAAAAGAGTCTTGTCGATCAACCCCCTTTTAAAATCATTTTCTAAAAGATATTTTGACAAGCGCTCATACCAAACTCTTGGGGCTTGTTTCAAACCATAAAGCGCTTTGTCTAGTTTATAAACATGATTAGGAAATTCTGAACTTTCAAAACCTGAGGGTTGAGCCACATAAACTTCTTCCTCTAAGAAACCATTAAGAAAAGCACACTTAACATCCATTTGATATAACTTTATGCTCATAAAAGATGCAAATGCTAATAAAATGCGAATGGCTTCAAGCCTGCCTACAGGAGCAAAGGTCTCCTCGTAGTCAATACCTTTCTCTTGATTGTAGCCTTGAGGAACAAGCCTTGCTTTGTTCCTCACGATCTTACCATTCTCATCTAGCTTGTTTCGAAATACCCAACGTGTGCCAATGACTGATTGATGCTTTGGCCTAGGCTTCAAGGTCCAGACTTTGTTCCTTTCAAATTCGTTAAGCTCACTTTGCATAGCAATGATCAAATCTGGCTCTTGAAGGGCCTCATTTACCTTCTTTGGTTCTATAAGAGAAACAAACGTGTGAAAAGCACAAAGATCTTTAAGTTTAGAACGAGTTTGAACACTAGATGTAGGGTTAGAAATGATATCCTTTAATGAGTGTGATGAGGAGTATTTGAATTTTCTTTTGCTAGTCTCAGCTCCTTGATTCGTCACACCAGTAGGATTGATTTGTGATACATCTGACTCCGTGGACCTGTTAGGTTCAGTTACAGCAGTTTCTGACGTTTCAACACTGTTGGATTGGACACCAAGGGCTTTCGACAAATATTCAACACCTTGGGCCAATTCTTCAGTGTTGAGAATCTGTTCCTGCATGTTCCTCTTCTCTGTGTTCTTGGTAGCAGCATCATCACCATCCTCGTTCTCTGTATGGATGTTAAGATCTAAATCTGCAACACTTTTACTCAAAGAACCGTCATTGCATTCATAAAATATAACATGTATACTTTCCTCAACTAACTTGGTCTTTTTGTTGAAGATTCTATAAGCTTTGCTACTTGTGGAGAGACAAGAAATATACCTTCATCACTATGCGCATCAAATTTCCCAAAGTTATCTTTTCCATTGTTATGAACAAAACAAGTACAACCAAAGGGTTTAAAGAAGATATAAGTGGTTTGTGGCTTTTGAAAAGTTCATAAGGAGTTTTCTTTAAGATGGAACGTATAAGACAACGATTCAAAATATAGTTAGATGTGTTAACAGCTTCAGCCCAATAGGTTTTAGGTAATACATTTTCTAAAAGCATAGTCCTAGCAATGTCCTCTAGGGTACTGTTCTTTCGTTCCACAACCCCATTTTGTTGAGGTGTCCTAGGAGCAGAAAAATTATGGGAGATGCCATATTTAGCACAAAACAAATCAAACTGAAGTTGATCAAACTCCCTACCATGATCACTTCGAATTGACACTATGGGCTCCTTTCTTAAAGTTTGCAACTCCTTACAAAGTTTTGAAAACTCAAATAAGGCCTCTGATTTTTCTTTTAAAAAGGCAACCCAAGTATATCTAGAAAAATCATCAACAACAACAAGCATGTACTTTTTACCATTGGGAGATTTGACTCGCATAGAACCACATAAATCCATATGTAAAAGTTCAAGGGGTCTAGAAGAACTTACAACCTTTTGGGTTTGAAAGAGCTACGTGTTTGTTTACCTCGTGTGCATGCCTTGCACATCTCAATACCTTTGAAGTCCATCTCAGGGAGCCCTCTTACAAGCCCTTTGGACACAAGCTTTTGTAGTGTATGTGGACTCACATGACCGAGTCTCCTGTGCCAGAGCTTTGGATCGTCCGTCAAAGCCTTTAGACAGGTTAAGGTTCCTTGTGCCATTTGCTCAGCATTTATAACATATATATTGTTGTAACGATATACAGTCAGAATAACTTCACCTGTATCTTCTCTGCACACTAGACATCTTTTCTTGTTAAATCTGACATCATTGCCACTATCACATAATTGAGAAACACTAAGCAAATTATACTTCAAACCATTCACAAGATAAACATTTTTAATATTATGGTTGGAATCACTCCCAACACTACCAATACCAACGATGTCACACTTTCCTTTGTCACAAAGAGTGATTGTTCCAGTGGATTGCTTCTTTAGATCATGAAAGAGAGAACTCCTTCCACTCATATGCCTCGAGCATCCACTATCAATAATCCATTTTTGCTCTTTCACCTTGGTGATCTCCTGTAAAAAAACATCAACCTTTGTGGCTAGACCAATAAGCAAATTTAGATCCATTATTGGGATAAATTAACCATATTTGGTAAAATAGTGCCTTTGGGGACCCAAACTTGCGTTATCCGTTCTTTTCTCAAATGAACAGGAAATGTATTGCGAATGATATGTGGATCCTTTTTTCTATAGGGGCAGGTCTCTTTTACATGTCCCCTTCTAGCACAGTGGTGACATATAGGAGAGGTTCTGCTTCCTTTTGCCTTTACAAAAGTGGTAATGTGCTGCTTCTTTAAAAACCTTGGATTGTAACCAATACCACTTTTGTTTAGAGAACTTTGTTGCTCACCCAACATCCTATCAAGAGTGCCTTTGGATTTGGTAAAACTTATGAGAGTTGTCTATTGGTCTTGAATCTTATTATTCAGGGAGATCTTCTCGTTCTCTAAGTCATGATGCTCACTTCTTAGAGAGGAGAGATCTTGCTTGAGTTCAGATTTCTCCGAGTCAAGAGTCTTGACTTTAATGTCAAGACCTGAATAAGAAGCTTCAAGACTTTTGACCCTCATAGACAGATCCTGAATAGTTCTTTCCTGGTCCACAGTTTTCTTGATAAGAGTGTTAGTCTGGGCAATAAGTTTATCTTCATTGGCAATCATATTAGAAAAGAATTCCTATAATACCTCTTTTGGACTTGCCATAAGTTCTCTTACAGTTACCTCAAGCTTTTCATCGTGAGATTCGTCTCCTGAGGCCATAAGACAGACGTTGGCCTTCTCATCATCGGACTCTGAATAAGAATCGCTCCAAGTTGCCACCATGACTTTCTTTTTCCATCTATCACCTTTCTTGGACTGGCTCTTCGTCTTTTGAGGGCATTCTTTTACAAGATGATCTGTTTCACCACATTCAAATGAGACAAAGGTTTAGTCTTCTTGTCATATCTGTTGTATTGAGACTTACCTCAAAATTTAGAAGACTCTAATCCATCCTTGTTGTTGAATTGTTTCTTCATTTTGAGGATTCGAGAAAGGCCTCTTGTGATAAGAGCAAAAGGATCATCCTCATCGTCATCCTCATCTTCGGAATCAAATACATATTTGGTCTCATCCTTCTTAGACTTGAGCGCCAAGTTCTTAGTGCTTGCTGGAAGTTCTCCATCGTCTTCATTGAGAATCATCTCATGTGTGATCAGCTTCCCAAGCAAGTCATCAAGGGGAAAAGTGGTGAGATCTTGGGCTTCCTCTATGGGTGTTACTTTAGGAACCCATTTTTCTTTTGGGAGGCACCTCAATATCTTCCTCACTTTCTCAAAGTTCGTAAAGCTCTTGTCGAGAGAGTCAAGCTTGTTGGTGATTTCCGTGAACCGTGTGAACATGGCCTTGATAGACTCATCAGGCTTCATTTTGAAAAGTTCATACTTTCGAAGGAAGATACTGATCTTGGTGTCCTTCACTTGGCTAGTTCCTTCATAGGAGACAATTAGCTTGTCCCAAATCTCTTTAGCCGACCTACAAGATGAAATACGGTTAAACTCATCAGTGCTAAGACCACAATAAAGTAAGTTAATAGCCCTGTAGTTTTTGGAGACGAGTTCAAGATCCGCTTGGATGTATTCAGACTCCTTCGCAATTTTGGTTCCATTTGGTCCGTCTTTCTCTGGAACCTTCAGACCATTCTCTATAATGTTCCAAAGTTCCAGATCTTGATCTATAATGAACATCTTCATCAATGATCTCCAATGGACAAAGTTATTTCCTACAAAGAGTGGTTGTCTACTGGTAGACCTTCCCTGTGCAAATCCTACGCTTGCTTCACCAGATATGATAAAAAACTCACAAGATTGTTATATCGAAAACAGTGAGTAAAGCTCTGATACCAATTGAAGGATCGATAAAGTATAACAAAGTAATATAAAGATACTCTAGAAGGGGGGTTGAATAGAGTATGTCGGTTTTTCGCAGGTAATCTCAAGACTTTTGAAGCTCGTACAAAACCCTTTGAGATTAGACTTAATCTTCTGGAAAACTTGAATCACAAGTAAGTTATACAAATCGAACAAATGCGGAAATATGGTAAAGCAGTAAGTAAAGGACGCAATGAATTGTTTACGAGGTTCGGCACGAACTTGGCCTACGTCCCCGCCTAGGGTTCTTCCACAACCATAGGATTCAACCGGCTTTTATTTATTCACAAGACTTAGGATCCTAATAGCTCACCGAGAAGCCTTTCTCCTATACAATTGCAATCTAGTCAACTCACGTTCCCTTGGAGTCCTAGACCAATCTAGAAGAGCCCCACCTCTCTCAGCTATCTAGTACAATCCTCTTACACTTAGTGAATCAATCGCCTAGTGTCCTTTTCCTGAGTTACAAAACTCTCGAGTATAACACTCACTCAAAATATATCATATAAGCTCACTGTGTAACTCTCAAATGCTTTGAAACAAAATAACAGACTCTTAAGAACAAGTAGAGAGCATACGAAGAAGAGAGAAGTAGGCTTGAAGACTGAGTGCGATGTAGAGCGTTGATGTTGTAAGAGTTATCTGTCTTCCTTCTCTTCTTCATCTCCTTTATATAGGGAAGATCATCGGCTCCAGTTGAGGAATGAATCTTCTCCAACGGCTAGCTTGGATTGTGGCTTGTGGGTGGATCTTTGAGATCTTCTAAATCGGGAAACTCTGAAGCCACAACCTTTCCGATTTGATCTTCTAATCTTTTCGACTTTGGAAGGAGATAATATTTGAAAAGCTTCCTGAAAAGTTAGTATAAAATATTTGGAAGAATATAATAATATATAATAATATTCGAGCATAATATCATAGAGAACAGGTTTTGTGTTTCATCAACACAGCTGTAGCTTCAAGACCTTTGACACAAACTGACTGTCAAAGCCTTTGAAACTAATTCCGATTTTCATCAAGGGAGTGGAGTTATCAATATCTATAAAAAAAAGTGGATATAAACTAATTTCGACCCTGAAGTACGTGTTGAATTAATCAAAATTTTCATATCCCTTAAAGTGGATATAAACTAATTTCGACCCTGAAGTGTTGAATTAATCTATAAATATTATTATTTTTAATGCACTTATGTTATATTTGTTATATCGATCTTCACTTCGTATCTAGTATTCAATTAACAAATCCGATCATGATTATGGCATTCGGCTGCCTATTTGCATTTGGAACAAATTGAATTGTTAAACTCGGCATACAACATGTACGCCGTTTGACAAATTTGTTAATTATTTTGCAATCAGTACCTGATCTCAAATTGAATACTACATACATGCAATTTTTTTTAAAAAAACATGGCAATTTGTTTTTAAAATTCGCATTTGGGCTATACGACATTCAATTTTTTTTATTAAACCATATACAATTATACATATACGGCAATTCCTACCTACATTTTGTAATTTTTATTTTATTTTTCTTTATAGATGTCGAACTCCATCTTTATAGCCATAATTTGGAAAATACGATCAGTGAAAAATCGGACTCGATCTCGCAGGATAAGGCCAATATGATGATTATGCTCCACCACCATCTTTATGAGAGCCCGAAATGCTCAATACTCGATAGTGCAAAATCCCTCAGAGCTCTGGATAAGTCTCAAAGATCGCTTTGAGCACTAGAAGACTGTCATCCTCCATCGCGCGAGGTATGAGTGGATGCAATTGAGGCTGCAAGATTTCAAGAAGGTCTCAGACTACACCTCTGAAATACATCGCATTTCATCAATGCTGAAATTATGTGAAGAAAACATACAAGAGGTGGATATGTTGCAGAAAACTTTATCAAGTTTCCATGCATCAGACCTTGTGCTCCAGCAGCAATACAAGGAACGTGGTTTAAAAACATTTTATGAACTCATCTTAAGCATGTTTTTAGCGGAAGAGAATAATCAGTTGCTTTTGAGCAACCATGAGAATTGACGTACAAGGTCAGCACCACTTCCCAACAACAATCAAGACACACCTGAAGCGAATGCTACATCCTCCCGAAGAGGTATTGTCACTAATTTTGTCGAAGGAGAGAGTCTTGACGACTCTTTCTTTGACGGATTTGAGGATAAATATTTTGTGGCATGATAGAGCCGGTCACTCACCTTGATGTCCCCGATTACTTAAAACAGAGGGAAGATGGCAAGCCTTTGTTCGGTGATAAACCAAATAATCTTGCTCTTGAGAATGATGACGACTATTTTACCAATTGAATTTTTTTTCCAGACATTTTAGCATTCAACTTTTGGATTGTTTTTGAACTATTTCAGAATTTTTTTGTTGTTTTTGGTTGATTTGTTATGTTTTGAACTATTTTATGCTTATTAAAAGTCTGGTATTGTCTTAGTCACAATCTAAATTTGAGTGATTGGTTTTGATTGCCTTTGTTGAACTATCTTGAGAAACCCGAAGTTATTTTTATCGAGCATGTAAAAGGCAATTTAGGAGAAAGGTTTATCATAACCCAGTAGATTATGACGATTATTAGCACCTATATAAGAGCCCGAAGACTCTAAACATACTAGTTAAATAATTAAATAAATTGTGAGAATAATAATCATCTCCCAAAGAGCCCGAAGACTCTATTAATGGATTTTTATTAAACTCCAGAAAAGTGAATAATTCTTATAAACTGTAGAAGAGTATATGATTCTTATAAACTCTAGAAGAGTATATGATTATTATAAACTCCATAAGAGTATATGATTTTAATCTTATCATTTGTACTCTTGAAGAAGTCCATGGAATGTGGGTTTTATCAAGTTTAGAACGATTATCAATAGAAGTAACCACATAACACAATCCGGTTAACAATGCCACTTCTTGACATTCTTCTAAGCATAGCCTAAAGCATACCCCTTGCTAGTAGAGGGTACGAGAGAGATTAAGGTTAAGCGCGCAACCGATGTTATTGTTGTGGCTTATAGCTAGGTAGCTGTTATATGGTTAATTCTAAATGTCTTGAAGAGCATTATAAATGACTCATACATAAAGTATGACACCAACGAAAGTTCTAACAATACCCATTCAATGGCATCTAAGTTAAATAGATGGATCACCATATACAAAGTTCAATGGTTGAATATTATGGTTTTATAAGTGTCAAACAATCTTGAATGGAAAAACCAAGATGAATACCATATAGCTCCAGAAGAGGATTGATCTTGTTACCCGAAGTAACAATGACACATATGTATGAATTGGCATGGTAGTGAACACCAATATCTCATATGACTAGCCAGAAGCAAGTCTTACAGAAATGATAATGTATATATATATATATATATATATATATATATATGGTTTATTTGACACTCATTTATCCCATTAAAACTTATCACTAACCAGAAGTTAGTTAATAATAAAATATTTTTTCTTTGTGGCATCTAGTCGCTCATGTGAATCGATGATGCGCGTGATCATTGAAATTCACATTGACACCCACTAAGAGGGACCAGAAGATCATAGAACTTGAAGATCCTCAATAAGGGTGACCGAACATATATGGTTTATCATCTTGGCAAAATCAACAATAAGACATCATATATTGAGAGAAAATGCAAAGTCTCTAATATCTCTTGATTGGAGACAATGAGACACCTACGAAATACTACCATATAGACCAGTGTAATTCCAATATTATAGAGGCCTCGACACTTGGTCATATGAAACAAACAAGTAGAGAATGTTATCACAACGACCTAGAAGAGTCGTTAGTCAAATGGGCCCATGCAAGCTAGTTTGCATTTCGAATTTGACACAATAACATCTCCCTAATTATCTACAGAAGAGAGCATGGCATTCAAAGGTTTTGAGTAAGCAACACATGTTCCGAGACGTACCTCCTCCAAATGAACTATAATGAGACCACAAAGAAGTTGGATGATACATGGGGTTTGAGTCCCTATTGATATCAAATACCGATAATGCATATTTCATATAGGCATTATAGGTGTTTCTTATTTCTTTTAGGTATTGGTTTTGTTATGTTTTTAGTCTAGTTCTGTTTATTACTTGTGAAGTAGTCGAGTTCGGAATCTATACGTTTTCAGTGTTTATTCTGCAGAATTACATTCCGACCTTGGATGGACTATGGAAAGAGCTTAAGAAGCATGTTTTAGAGCACATGGGAGCTAAGGAAGAGCTAAGGAGGAGCAATGAGGCACGACATTGGAATTCGTTGAAGGAATATGAGGAACGTCGAGCACTGCAAGAACGGCGTCCGCCGCCCCTTGCACGGCGCCCGCCGTTGCCCCAAATCCCGAATACGCGGTTTTGGATCCGAAGATAATTAATTTATATTATTTCTTATTAATTCCTCTAGGGTTTTTGCCGACCCTTAAAGACTCTATTTAAGTTATTTTCAGTTTAGTTCCGCTGTCTGTGACTATTGTGTGAAACTATGAACACCATTAGAGAGAGAGAGAGAGAGAGAGAGAGAGAGAGAGAGAGAGAGAGAGAGAGAGAGAGAGAGAGAGAGAGACTTGGTCTATGAGTTGCTAAACTCATAGTTTCGCCTGTGATTCGAAGACATGGTTGTTTGGATTGTGAGGATTTGAGTTTATTTGATTATTCATGTTATTAGTTATTATCTTGTGCTTAATTTATATTTGTTTTCCTTTCTATGCCTGATCAACATGTTAGGAATTGCATCTCTAGCTATGAATTCGTTGTTGTTTTCTTGATAGCAAACAAAGGTATTGATGATAGCGATGTCTCTTTGTTTTTGTAGTGGATGATTTCAGTTGATCTATGTTGAGGATATTTTATTAGGATTGAGTTCGGTATGCGCCTATCTGTCTTGATTGAATAGAGTCAATGTGTCAATTGGTTTTGATTACTTGAGTTCTTAATGCTATTCTTTAGTGATATCGAATAAGATGAGTGAATCTCTACGGGTCTCTTAACTTTAGTCTAGTAGACCTAAGAATATAAATAATTGATAAATCAATCCGAGGACCATGAATTCCAACCATTGTCAGAGAATTACAGGTGAAATGTTCATTCTATCTTGATATCAATCTGCTTGGTGATTTGCAATTTAGTTACTTTTATATTCGATATTTGTCTAAAGGTTATTGCTTTTGCTTTAAAGAATCTTGTCTAGAGTTATTGAATATGAAATCGCTATACTATTAGTTATTTGGTTTATCAATTGCTTGATTGCCTAATCTATTGTTTGTGTGTTTAAGTTTGGATTTTTATTACTAGTTTGGGAAGGGCGAAATTGCCAACGACATTTGTCCGGCATTAAACTTCTTGGCGCCGTTGCCGGGGATAAGAAAGGAGTTTGCTTTTCTTTAACTTTGTCAATCACTCTTTATTTTGAGTATGTTTTGTCTTTACATGGTTCAAACTTGATCTTCTAATTCATCGTCTTTGTCTTTTGATCCCGAGGTTAAAAGATCTTTCCGATTGAAGAGGAGGCTCGAGTTTGAGACGAACGAAGAGATGGCAGACGTTGTTGTTAATCCGCCATAAAGGACACTGAGAAACTTAAAGGAACATGATTTGAGTGCTAAACCACTTGCAATTAGTCTTCCTGATCTCCCCGAGGGTTCAAGATTTGAGTTCAACTCAAATTGGTCATCTATTTTGCCTTACTTTCATGGATTGCCTAGGGAGGAGTCAAACAAGCACCTTGCTACCTTTACAAGCGTATGTGATAGACTGAGACCCCAAGGCTTGTCTGATGACCAATTGATGCTGAGAGTGTTCCCTTTTACTTTGAAAGATGCTGCAAGCGATTGGCTTTACTACCTACCCCCAGAAAGCATTACTACTTAGGTGAAATTGAAGAAAGCTTTCCTACAAAAGTACTTTCCTGTGAGTCGCCTCAGCAAACTTAAGAAGGAGTTGTCCAGTATTGAGCAATCACCTACGGAGAGTCTTTATGAGTATGTTGAGCGGTTCAAGAAGGATAAGGGTAGTTGCTCGCAACACGGTATACCCGAGGATGATCTAGTGCTATATCTTTATGAAGGCTTACTTGACACTGACATGAGTTTCATCAATGCTACTAGCGGATGAGATATTTTGGATAAAACACCTCAGGAAGCAATGTAGATTTTTGAAGGGTTGGCTAATGCATCGCAACAATATGGGAGACACCGAGGAGTTAGAGGAGTTCATAAGTTGGATAGTTCGAAAGATGGACACAAGGATGATATCGATAGGCTTATAGAGATCGTGAACAAGATGACTATGCAAATGAGTCAACCCCATCAGCCTAGACCTTGTGGAGTTTGTGGAGATCCAACTCATCCGAATGATAAGTTCCCCTTGATTCAGGAGGGCACCGCTGAAGTGAATGCTATGGATTATGGACCTCGCCGCAACTTTGGTAACAATTACAATCAAGGCTACAATTTAAACTACCAAAGTTGATTCTACGGGAGAGGCTAGCATCAACAAGTTCCTTTTCAAAGAGGACAATATGAGAATCGTCCTAGAAACACTCAACAAGATGACAGAGATGAGACGTTGAGGTTGCTATTGGACAATATGAGTGTTCAAGAGAAGTTGCTGAGTCAAATGGCTAAGGAAATTGGTGAATTGAAAGCGAAAGATTCAGGGAAGTTACCATCACAAGTTGTAGGTAATCCGAAGGAAAATGTTAGCACCATGACCCTTAGAGGAGGTAAACAAGGGAATATACCCACCGAGAATGTTGAAGAGATGCCTAGAGAGGAAGTTGATTTGGGCAAAAAGGACAAAGAGACGGAATTGTAGACACACTGCGAAAACGGCACCCGCCGCCCCTCGCCACGGCGCCCGCCGCCATCTCTTTTGACGGATCCGACTTCTGACGTTGTTCAATCCCCGGAGAAAGTTTCCAAAGAGTGGTCTTCTGAGGTTTCAAGACCTGCACCACTCTTTCCTCATGCCTTAAGATTTGATCGTAAGTGGGAAGATGAACAAATTCTTTATGACAACTTTGCTCATTTTGAGATAAAATATCCCACTCTTTAATTTAATTAAGATTGTGCCTCGCTATGCAAATTTTTTGAAAGAGTTATGCACATTGAAGTGCAAGAAAAGGATGATAAAGAAGGAAAAGGTAAGTTAAAGCGAAAATGTTTCCGCTTCGCTTCAAAAACGATTGCCTGAAAAATGCGGGGATTCAGGTACGTTTACTATACCATGTGCAATAGGTAATGCTAGCTTCACCAAAGCTATGTTAGACCTAGGTGCTTCAATTAATGTTATGTCCTATAACTTATACATGTTTTTGGGTCTCAATTCATTATCTAAAACTAGTGTTACTATACAACTCGTTGATCGCTCTAGTATTAAGCCTAGAGGAGTTGTTGAAGATGTGTTGGTAAAGGTAAATGATTTGATTTTTCCAGCTGATTTCTTCATTCTAGACATGGAACAAGGTACGCCTGAAACTTCGATCATTTTGGGAAGGCCATTCTTGTGAACGGCTAAAACTAAGATTGATTGTTTTGAAGGTTCACTAACTATGGAGTTTGAGGGTAGAAAGATTGAATTTTCTATATTTGAGCCTAGTGTTTCTTCTACCAATGATTCTATAGATGTTCTTTACTCTAATGAAAATAATCACAGTAATGGATCAAACACTTTGTTAGATGCTTCTGCTAAAAATGAATCAATGAGTCTTGAGTTTTCTAACAAAGATGAAAATGAATTAGGGAAAGAGATTGAAAAGAAAATTGAGAATTTGTTTAAGTCACATGAAAATGTGCCTCATTCAAATGATTCTATTGCTATTCCCTGTGAAAATGTGATTCCTAATATTGCTGAGGTTTTTGCAATTGCAGCCCGAAGTTACTTATAGGAAGAGTTCCTAAAGTTCCTAAAGTTCCCTGTGAAAATGTGATTCCTAATATTGCTGAATTTTTTCCTAATATTGCTGAGATTCCTAATATGTCGGAAAAGTTCCTAAAGTTCCACCCCTCGTTCTGAAAAGGACAAGTGCGAGGGATCTTGGTGGAATAATTTGATCAAGATTGCATCACGTCGAGCCAAAGACGTGAAACAAATGCATTTCTTGGGAGGCAACCCAAGGTAGGTAGGTAGTATTTCTATTTCTTTTGCATTTGTTTTTCAATTCAATAAAGTGAAACCGATGTTGGGTTTAAGTTCTGATTGATTTCAAAGACGGAGTGCATCCTATGGACACGCCCGCCGCTTACGTGTCCGCCCGACGAATCCGAATTTTGGTAAATTTTGGAAAGGGACGTTCTATTTTTATTATTTTCCGAATTATTTTTCTTAGGACTAGAATATTTTCTTCTATTTTTTATTTTAGGACTAGATTATTTCCTATTTACTTTAGGTTAGATTATATTTTTTCTATCTTAGGATTAGTATTTTATCTTTTATTTATCTTCTATTTTGTTTTAGGATTAGATATTGCTTTTTAGGATTAGTTTCTTTATTTCCTAGGATTAGATTTATATTTATTTCTATTCTATTATATCTATATCTAATATTTTCCTTTTTTCTTTTTGATAGATTTCCTTCCAACTTACCATATAATATCTCTTCTTATTCGTGAATCAATAAAACTTGCTTAAGCGGGGTCTCAAGAACACCACAAGCCTTCTGGAATCCAATCCGTCTACCTAAGAGCCTTGCGTTTCAATCGATTCAATCCACTAAACCACTTTCCGCCATCACCTTACATCCAAAAACATCGATCTTTGCCATTCCATTCCCTTACCCATCACAAAAGAACTCTTTTGAAACCAAGTTGTTCGAGAAATTGGAAGTTTGGAGGAGTGGACGCCGGATTTCCAACGTTTACACTCGGATTCGTGGTTCTGCGTAAACGGCGCCCGCCGCCTCTACAGCGAGCCCACCTTTTGGTCGTTTTTGGTGATTTTTCTTGGTTTTTACTCGAGTAAATTACGTTGGTCTATGATATTAAGAAGCCCCTTATGCTGTATTGGGAAGAAGAGGATCGTTGGCTCAAGCTTGAAGAGAGACGGTATGAAACCACCATATTCTTTTATCCCCCGACGTTGAAAAAACTGGGAATTTATGAGGATGTCTATCGACTCTTGCGAGAAGAGGGATTGGAAGATTTCTTGGATGTGTCTGCTCATACTTATCCAGCATTAGTGAGAGAGTTCTTGGCCACCCTGGATTATCGCTATGATATGGAGATTCGTTTTCATCTAAGGTATTAGAAGTTCACGGTGACTAAGGATCAAATTGCACAAGCCTTTGGTGTTACCAAGTGGCCTGCTGATGCCAGATTCCTTGATAAGTTAGGCGCTCGAAATCCTCTTGATATGTGGAAGGAAGCTACTGCAGAGTTCGTTGACTATGGTGAACCATACCAGGAATCAATGATTACTCACTCTGCGTTGAGGTTGTGTTATTGGGTAATTTGCAACTCTTTCGTTGGTGTGGAATGTTCGTCTATTGTTAGTATGAGAGCCTGGAGCTATACTTGCTGCTTGACTCCGGGAGGGGTTCATATCCCTGACAGGGTTCAGCTATTTTTGGGAAACTGCATGGAGGTGGTTAGAGCTACTCATGTGAGGCCTTGGCGCTTCATTGTTTTCAGAGGTTTGATATAATTGATTGCTCGCCGAGTAGGTGTTTGTCTAAATGATTTGATGCCTCTCGACACTAAAAACGTCTACAATCTCTCCAACCTGAAATGGTGGGGATTGATAGAGTGGGCCCAACGACCGGATATCACTTGGTGTTTTAAATGGAAGTCAGGACCAGAAGGGGATCATCACAATTATCTGCTTGCTGATATGCAACTGTGCCTGAGTATGTCGGATTTCAATCTCTATCACAACAAGTTTCCAATCGATCTTGCAGAGAAGAGTTGGTCAACGCAGTAGTCTGTTAGCAATAATGGTGCCAGTGACAACGAGGATGCAGATGAAGTGGTTGCAGCTGATGACATCATTGATGACAATGCTAGTCTTTTGCATGCTGAAATTCTAGAAGCTGCAGAAGACCTTGAGGTCGTTAAAGAAGAAGAAGGAGTTGATGATGAAGACTCCGAGTCTACATATGCTACTTTAATTGATATGGAGCGTCGATTTGCTGATTTTGAGGCAAGCATTGCTGATAAGCTTGCCAAACTTGCGGATAAGCTATCTAGTCTTCAGAATGCCTTGTTGATAGCCCTTCAGGACCTCAATCAGCGGTCTGGAACCCAGATCCCGCCTTCACAATAATTGGTTAGTCATTTGCTTCTTTCAAACCCTTTATTTTTATATTTTCATTGTTCCCTTTTTGTGTTTTATGCATCAAGGACAATGCAACATGTAAGTGTGTGTGTGTGGGGTGTGTGTGTGTGGGGGGGGGGGGGGAGATTGAAGTAAATTTTTTAGGTAGTGCATGTTTGAATTTTTGTTTGAGTTTTTGTTTTTTTTTTTGAATCTTCGTTATTTACTTTATGTACTTTCTTTTAAGTTATATAAAGTGTCAAAAAAAAGGAAAGATTTTTTTTAGAAAATGTAGAAAATAAGAAGAAAAAAAAAGAGTGAGTTTTGTTTGTTTTGCATATTGTGTTGTCAAGGATACCCATCTGGATTTGAGTTTGTCCTAGCATAATTTTATAAATCCCATGGAATTCTGGAATAATTTGATCTTATACTGAAAATTGATTTTTATATGAAATATGATTAAGCATATACAATTGAGCATGTATGATCTAAGTTTGGGAGTATGCTTGAAATTCAACAAAAATTTGTCCCAGTGAGATATTTTTGACCTTATAAGGGATACATCTTTATTCCCTTTTGCTTTTCTTGTGTGATTGACGAGAGGGTTTCTCGACCAAATAAATTTGTAGTCAAGACCCCGCTATAGGATAGTGGAGTCAGGTTCGTCCTCGGGAGAGAAGTTAGCGGTTCTAGGTTTAGTGTGTTTTGGGGTTCAGGGATAGCGGGAAAAGGTGAGGAGGTTGCTGTCGACGTCGACTAAGACTTGGTCGATGTCGAGGGAATGGTAGGAGAAGAGGTGGTCGGTGTCGGGTAAATTTGCAGGATAAAAATAATGAAATAAAATAAATAAAGATGCAAATTTCCAAGGTTAGGGATCACCACAACAATAAACATATGCGCAGATCATAAATCACATAAAGATGCATGCTTTATATCAAATAGCTTTCGTTATTAACAAATAGGAATATAGAGGATTTTGCATAAACCCTAAGTGTTACTACCTTTTCTTAATTAGGATCAACCAACTTTCGCAAGCAAAGCCTAATTACTATCCAAATTCATAATTAATTCACTTTCGCTTCATAATTGCAAATAAGGAATTGTCCTTGACTGTCGCAAAGTATTAAGCACATAGGTAGATGATGATAAAGACAGATTTATAAATCAAACACACATATCTATGTTGGGATCACCCTAACCCTAGAAGAAGGAAATTAGAAACAATACATAATGAAAGAAATTAACTTTAACATTCAAAATAAAACTTAAACTTACAACCGTTCGTCTCCTTCCTCCTCCTTCTCTCTCGCCTCCTCTCTCTCTCTCTCTCTCTCTCTCTCTCTCTCTCTCTCTCTCTCTCTCTCTCTCTCTCTCTCCTCCTCCTCCTCATCCTCCTCCTTCTCCTCCTCTCTCGCCTCCTCTCTCTCTGCGCCCTAAGACAACTTGACTTGAATGAATGAAAATCAGCCCCCTAGGGCTTTATTTATAGGCTTTCGACCCTTTCAAATCAAGGTAAGAAAGTCCATCTATATCTATATCTCTTTATCTACTTACTTAAAGATTAAATAATGGAATAAAAGAAATAAATCAACTAGGACTATATCTAATTTGTGGATAAATCCTCCATGGAGTTGATAGATCTTGATAGGTCTTGATGGAATTTGATAGAATTTGATCTCAAAAATATCTCCATCGGCTTCGGGATAGAACCCTAACTAGATTTTCGAACTGCTCGACGTCGGCCACTGGGTTTCCTCGATATCGAGTAGAATTGCTCGATATCGAGTAGCACTTTCTTCGTCTTCTGCTCAGCAACTCGATTCCGGCTTCTGGACGACACATCGACTAAGTTTTTACTCGATATCGAGGAAATTTCCTCGACATCGACTAGAGTTTGGTCCGTCTTCAGCTTCTTCGTCGATCTCGGCTCCAGGATGTGAAAATCGACTAAGTCTTTCTCGATATCGAGTAGATTTCCTCGATATCGAGTTGCATGTTCAGCTCCCAGCTTCCTTGTTGATTTCTGGAACTCAGCTCGATTTCAGGTTTACTCGATATGGAGTAAAACAACTCGATATCGACTAAGTCTCTCAGCTTTCTGCTCTGTTCTTGAAACGCACTTTCCCGAGTCCTCGTTTTTCGGATTGACCTATATGACCATGCGATGGAAAGCTCTTTCCGAGAGCTACAACTCTCATGAATACTTCAAAGCTTGATTCAGAATGATGAATGGTGAAAAAATGCCTTTTCTCCAGCTGCACCATTCTTAGCTTCTCCATGACTTTCCTTTAAGCTCCAAAGTGCGTCTGATTTCTGTGAAATATAACAAAAACTTGTGTAGACCTCCATAATTGGCAAATAAACATATAATACACAAATTATGTATTATTCTAACCCAAATGCATGAAATGTATGCAGAAAACGATATAAAAGGAACTATAAAACATGGCGAATTAGGCTCACATCAGTGATATACTCTTCATATGCATTTATCATTGAGTATTGCCATGGTTATCTATTTTCAAGACCGATTATATACATGTTCAATGCTTGATAAGTTCAATTGATAGAGGCAAACTTTTAGCCACATATTTATCCATATCTACCCTATCTTATGTCTTGTTTTGAAGCCAATTTGAGCCTTTAGCCTTTTTATTGTTAGCTCCACAAAATTATTATTCCTAGCCTATGGTGAGCCTTACCTTTATTCCGGGGGAATTGAGATTTTAAATGGGTTATGGAATCTATTTTGGAGATTGAGGAATCTATTTTAAATGGGCTAAAGTGTGAATTTATGGTTTATGGTTTTGATAAGATGTAATGTTATGTGCTTATTTAGCCCCTCATGTTTATGCGTTTGATTTTCATGTAGTATGGCTCAAGAAAAAAAAGCTTGGACCTAGGGAGAATAAAATTCACCTAGGGGTAAAAGTAAGCTAGAAAAAAAAATCAAAAAATAAAAGAAAGAAAAGAGAAAAATAAAATAAAGAGTCATTTATCTTATGATTGCATAATGAGGAAGAATTAAGATTTATGTTGGTTATGAGATACATTGGTTGGGTGTTGAGATTGCACTATATGTGAGATGATGAGAATTTTGATGATATTGAGAGATGTTGTGCATTTGTGAGCTTGATATATTTGAGTTGGTTTGTGTTATATGGGGAGTTTTGGAATCTTATTTTCTCGGAATTTATAGCACCACATGACCAAATACAAGTCCTTGCCCTTATGTTTCTACCAAGCCCCATTACAACCCCACCAAATGGAATCTTCTATGAAGGTTTCCATTGAGCGAAAGTCCTCTTGATGTTTTAATTTTTACATTGACGTATCCGGTGGAGATTTTTTGATATAAATGTCAATATTCTAGTTGATGCTTGTATATGGAATTGAGGTGAGTGTGTGCTTAAAGCCTAAACACATGAGAGTGAGAGATACACATTTTATCTTTGGTAAGGTTGATTTTTGAGCATGCAAGCAACTTGATCCCATATATACATGTTATGACGTTTATATGTTTGGTTATATTTTCACTATTGATGATGTTGTTTTTGATGAGAAAGTTGTGAAAGATTTCATGTGGGATGCGTAGATGATGTTTTTCCTTATGGTTGCTTGAGGACAAGCAAGAGTTAAGTGTGGGGGATTTCCTGTGGGATGCGTAGATGATGTTTTTCCATATTTCATATAGGCATTATAAGTGTTTCTTATTGCTTTTAGGTATTGGTTTTGCTATGTTTTGAGTCTAGTTCCGTTTATTACTTGTGAAGTAGTCGAGTTTGGAATCTATGCGTTTTTAGTGTTTATTCTGCAGAATTACATTCCTACCTTGGATGGACTATGGAAAGAGCTTAAGAAGCATGTTTTAGAGCACATGGGAGCTGAGGAAGAGCTAAGGAGGAGCAAGGAGGCACGACATTGGAATTCGTTGAAGGAATATGAGGAACGTCGAGCACTCCAAGAACGGCGCCCGCCGCCCCTTGCACGACACCCGACGTTGCCTCAGATCCCGAATACGCGGTTTTGGATCCGAAGACAATTAATTTATATTATTTCTTATTAATTCCTCTAGGGTTTTTGCCGACCCTTAGAGAGTCTATTGAAGTTATTTTTAGTTTAGTTCCGCCGTGTGTAGCTATTGTAAAGGCTCGGATTTTCAAATCCTAATTTTTGGAAAAAGAAAATTAAAAATGAAATTTAATCGGTTTTAAAACTCGTTTAGCATATTCTGACCGGGATATAAAATTTGATGAGCGATTTCCGTTCTTTCACCCTCGAAAATTCAAAATAATTATCGGATGACGATATCCTTGTCGATTTTTAAAATCTATTTGATCGAGAAAGTGGGATTCAGGGAAACTAACATTCGAAAACTAATTATGGGGTTTGAAATTCGCGTATTCAGGATTTAATTCCGGGTATTTGTTAACCAATTCAACACTCATCTTCACCTAGTCCCATCACCTCACCTCGCCATGCCTTCAAATGAACCCATAACTTTCACTTACTCCCTATCACCATCGGCATTCCCCTCTCTTCTACACCTTTACCATCACCTTCATGATGAAGCATTTCCACACCATCACTTTTGAATGTCGATAATGTATAACAAAGTAATATAAAGATACTCTAGAAGGGGGGTTGAATAGAGTATGCCGGATTTTCGCAGATAATCTCAAGACTTTTGAAACGCTTGCAAAACCCTTTGAGATTAGACTTAATTCTTTCCTCTGGAAAACCTGAATCACAAAAGAGTTATACAATTCGAAACAAGTACGAAAATATGGTAAAGCAATAAGTACACAACGAATTGTTAACGAGGTTCGGCACGAACTTGGCCTACGTCCCCGCCTAGGGTTCTTCCACAACCCTAGGATTCAATCGGCTTTATTGATTCACAAGACTTAGGATCCTAATAGCTCACCAAGAAGCCTCTCTTCTATACAATTGCAATCTAGTCAACTCACGTTCCCTTGGAGTCCTAGACCAATCTAGAAGAGCCCCACCTCTCTCAGCTATCTAGTACAATGCTCTTACACTTCGTGAATCAATCGCCTAGTGTGCACTTCCTGAGTTACAAAATCTCGAGTATAAAACTCTCTCGAAATATATCCTATAAGCTCACTGTGTAACTCTCAAATGCTTTGAAACAAAATATATGACTTTTAAGAACAAGCAGAGAGAACACGCTGAAGAAAGATCGTAAACTGAGGGTTGAGTGTGCAATGTAGAGCGTTGATATTCGTAAGTGTACGTCATTCCTCTCTCCCTTCTTCATCTCCTTTTTATACTTGATCAAATCGATGCCAATTGAATGAAGAATCTTCACCCAATGGTTAGAACATATCACAACAATCTTCACAATCTTCTATTCTGGGAAACTCCGAAGCCATGATCCACCAGATTCGATCTCCATGTATTTTAGCTTAAGGAAGGAGATTTCACTCAAAATTCTTGCTACATTGTTAGTGCATAATATATATATAGAATAATATTCGGACACCATACTTATATAATATAAGATAATAAAATACATACAATACATGTTTTGAATTTCATCAATACAACGTTAGCTTCAAGACCTTTGACACAAGCTTTGTGTCAAAGCCTTTGAAACCATTTCCGATTTTCATCAAGAGAGTGGAGTTATCAATCTCCCCCTTGATGAAAGACAAAACCTGTGCATCCCTGTAACTTAGTTAACCAGATATATCATAAGGCATAATCGGACTAAGTACCTGTATGGGTTAGACAAATGTTGGATCATAAATTTTTAAAGCCAAAGAGAAACATCCAACAAAGTAAAACAAAACAAGGTCTTCCAAGACCCTTGGTTCACAGCAGTTTCAAAGTCTAAACCATCAAACCATCTCCCCCTTTTTGTCTTTCAACAAAGGGAGGAGTATAAAAACAGTCACCAAAACAATTTCAAAATTTAAACCAAGAGCCGTTTGAATCTTAACGATTAAGGCAAGAAAAGATTTATCAGATTTTAAAATAGTTTCCAAAAATAAAAATATAATCGGATAACATGCAATAAAAAGGATTTTCCCGAATAGGGAACAATAAAGTAAAGATATTTAAAATTCATTTTTAAAAAATATTTGGTCAAATATCTAAAAAGATACCAACCAAATATATGATCCGTTATATGTGCTCTACTGTTTAGTTCACAACCTTTGACATGAATCTCAAATGTCTTGACACTGAGTAGAAATTATCTTTCGTAAAGGGAAAGCTCCCCCTACGAAAGTGCATCCATGGTAAGCATTCCGATCTCACGTCTAATGAAGGTGAAACTGTCCTCTGCTAAAGGCTTAGTAAAAATGTCAGCCCATTGATAATCGGTTGAAATAAAGGATATGGACACATCACCTTTTTCGATATGGTCTCTAATGAAATGATGCCTTACATCAATATGTTTGGTCCTTGAATGCTGAACGAGATTCTTTGTAATGGAGATGGCACTTGTATTGTCACACTTAATAGGAATGCCTTCGAGGTTGATGCCAAGATATCTCATTTGTTGACCTATCCAAAGGATTTGGGAGCAACATGCTCCAGCTGCTATGTATTCGGCTTCGGCAGTGGATAGAGCAACTGAGTTTGTTTCTTTGAGTGCCAACTAATCAAGGATGCTCCTAAGAATTGGCAACATCCTGACGTGCTCTTCCTATCCACCTTATAGCCTGCAGAGTCTCCAT
Organism: Persicaria tinctoria; assembly: GCA_037127255.1. Taxonomy (NCBI): domain Eukaryota; kingdom Viridiplantae; phylum Streptophyta; class Magnoliopsida; order Caryophyllales; family Polygonaceae; genus Persicaria; species Persicaria tinctoria. The sequence continues at coordinate 18,797,416 of JBANSL010000004.1, read as the reverse complement.
CAGAATACCCGATTAGTGTAAAATCTCTTTGCTTTGGGTACCATAAGCCAAGCTCCTTAGTTCCATTGAGATATCGAAAGATCCTCTTCACGACCACGAGGTGAGATTCTTTAGGGTCTTCTTGAAACCTAGCACACATGCAAACACTAAACATAATGTCAGGTCTACTAGCAGTAAGATATAATAAAGATCCAATCATCCCTCGATACTCCTTTTGATTGACATTGTTTCCGGTCTTGTCTTGATCTAGAGACAAGGTTAAGTTCATGGGTGTCTTGGCTGCTTTGAATTGATCAATCTTGAACTTCTTCAAGAGATCCTTAGTGTACTTGCTTTGGTTAACAAAGATCCCTTTCTTAGATTGACGAACTTGTAATTCCAAAAAGAAGTTGAGTTCACCCATCAAGCTCATCTTAAATTCACTGCACATAATGTCAGAAAATTCCTTGCACATAAATGTGTTAGTAGCCCCAAACAATATATCATCAACATATATTTGAATAACCAAAATGTCCTTTCCTTTGGTCTTGATAAAAAAGAGTCTTGCCGATCAACCCCCTTTTAAAATCATTTTCTAAAAGATATTTTGACAAGCGCTCAAACCAACCTCTTGGGGCTTGTTTCAAACCATATAGCTCTTTGTCTAGTTTGTAAACATGATTAGGAAATTCTGAACTTTCAAAACCTGGGGGTTGAGCCACATATACTTCTTCCTCTAAGAAACCATTAAGAAAAGCACACTTGACATCCATTTGATATAACTTTATGCTCATAAAAGATGCAAATGCTAATAACATGCGAATGGCTTCAAGCCTGGCTACGGGAGCAAAAGTCTCCTCGTAGTCAATACCTTCCTCTTGATTGTAGCCTTGAGCAACAAGCCTTGCTTTTTTCCTCACGATCTTACCATTCTCATCTAGCTTGTTCCGAAGTACCCAACGTGTGCCAATGACTGATTGATGCTTTGGCCTAGGCTTCAAGGTCCAGACTTTGTTCCTTTCAAATTCGTTAAGCTCACTTTGCATAGCAATGATCCAGTCTGGCTCTTGAAGGGCCTCATCTACCTTCTTTGGTTCTATAAGAGAGACAAACGCGTGAAAACCACAAAGATCTTTAAGTTTAGAACCAGTTTGAACACTAGATGTAGGGTCAGAGATGATTTCCTTTAATGAGTGTGATAAAGAGTATTTGAATTTTCTTTTGCTAGTATCAGCTCCTTGATTCGTCACACCAGTAGGATTAATTTGTGGTACATCTGACTCTGTGGATCTGTTAGGTTCAGTTACAGCAGTTTCTGAAGTCTCAACACTTTTGGATTGGTCGCCAAGGGCTTTAGACGAAGCTTCAACACCTTGGGCCAATTCTTTAGTGTTGAGAATCTGATCCTTCATGTTCCTCTTTTCTGTGTTCTTGGTAGCAGCATCATCACCATCCTCGTTCTCTGTATGGATGTTAAGATCTAAATCTGCAACACTTTCACTCAAAGAACCGTCATTGCATTCATCAAATATAACATGTATACTTTCCTCAGCCATTAACAAGATAAACATTTTTAATACTATGGTTAGGATAACTTCCAACACTACCAATACCAACGATGTCACACTCTCCTTTGTCACCAAGAGTGATTGTTCTATTGGATTGCTTCTTTAGATGATGGAAGAGAGATCTCTTCCCACTCATATGTCTCGAGCATCCACTATCAATAATCCATTTTTGCTCTTTCACCTTGGTGATCTCCTGCAAGGCAAACGTCAACCTTTGTGGCTAGACCAGTGAGAAAATTTAGATCCTTTGTTGGGATAAACCATATTTGGTAAAATAGTGCATTTGGGGACCCAAACTTGCATTATCCGTTCTTTTCTCAAGTGGACAGGAAATGTATTGCGAATAATATGTGGATCCTTTCTTCTCTAGGGGCATGTCTCTCTCACATGTCCCTTTCTTGCACAGTGGTGACATATAGGAGAGGTTTTGCTTCCTTTTGCCTTTACAAAAGTGGTAATGTGTTGTTTCTTTAAAAACCTTGGGTTGTAACCAATACCACTTATGTTTAGAGAACTTTGTTGATCAGGGAGATCTTCTCGTTCTCTAAGTCATGATGTTCACCTCTCAGAGACGAGAGATCTTGCTTGAGTTCAGATTTCTCCGAGTCAAGAATCGTGACTTTAATGTCAAGACCTGAATAAGAGGTTTCAAGACTTTTGACCCTCCTAGACAGTTCCTCAATAGTTCTTTCCTGGTCCACGGTTTTCTTGATAAGAGTGTTAGTTTGGGCAATAAGTTTCTCTTCATTGGCAATCATATTAGAAAGGAATTCCGATAGTACCTCTTTTGGACTTGCCATGAGCTCTCTTACAGTTACCTCGAGTTGCTCATCATGGGATTCATCTCCTGTGGCCATGAGACAAAGGTTGGCTTTTTCATAATCGGAATCTGAGTCACTTGAGTCGGAATCACTCCAAGCTGCCACCATGGCCTTTTTTTCCATCTATCACCTTTCTTGAACCGGCTCTTCTTCTTTTGAGGGCAATCTTTCACTAGATGGTCCGTTTCACCACATTCAAAACAAGACAAAGGTTTAGTCTTCTTGTCATATTTGTTGTGTTGAGACTTACCTCAAAATTTAGAAGACTCTGATCCATCTTTGTTATTGAATTGCTTCTTCATCTTGAGGATTCGAGAAAGACCCCTTGTAATGAGATCAAAAGGATCATCATCCTCATCTTCAAAATCAGACACATCTTTGGGCTCATCCTTCTTAGACTTGAGTGCCAAGTTCTTAGTGCTTGTTGGGATTTCTCCATCGTCCTCATTGAGAATCATCTCATGTGTGATCAACTTCCCAAGCAAGTCATCAAGGGGTAGAGTGGTGAGATTATGGGCTTCTTCTATGGCTGTCACTTTCGGACCCCATTTGTCTTTTGGGATGCACCTCAATATCTTCCTCACTTTCTCAACATTCTCAAAGGTCTTACCGAGAGAGTCAAGGTTGTTTGTGATTTCCGTGAACCGTGTGAACATAGCCTTGATAGACTCATCTGGCTTCATTTTGAAGAGTTCATATTTTTGAAGGAAAATGCTGATCTTGGTGTCCTTCACTTGACTAGTTCCTTCGTAGGTGACAACCAGCTTGTCCCAAATCTCTTTAGCCGACCTACAAGATGAAATACAGTTAAACTCATCAGTACTAAGACTGCAATACAGTAAGTTAATAGCCTTGTAGTTATTGGAGATGAGTTCAAGATCCGCTTGGATGAACTCAGCCTCGGTCTTCGCAACTTTGCTTCCATTTGATCCGTCTTTCACAGGAATATTTAGACCATTCTCTATAATGTTCCAAAGTTCCAGATCTTGATCTATAATGAACATTTTCTTCAAGGACCTCCAGTGGACGAAGTTGTTTCTTACAAAGAGTGGTGGTTTAATGGTAGACCTTCCTTGTGCAAATCCTTCTCTTGCTTCACCAGACATGATCAAAACTCACAAGATTGTTAGATCAAAAGCAGTGAGTAAAGCTCTGATACCAATTGACTGTCGATAATGTATAACAAAGTAATATAACGATACTCTAGAAGGGGGGGTTGAATAGAGTATGCTGGATTTCGCAGATAATCTCAAGACTTTTGAAACGCTTGCAAAACCCTTTGAGATTAGACTTAATTCTTTCCTCTGGAAAACCTGAATCACAAAAGAGTTATACAATTCGAAACAAGTGCGGAAATATGGTAAAGCAATAAGTAAAGGACGCAACGAATTGTTAACGAGGTTCGGCATGAACTTGACCTACGTCCCCGCCTCGGGTTCTTCCACAACCCTAGGATTCAACCGACTTTATTGATTCACAAGACTTAGGATCCTAATAGCTCATCGAGAAGCCTCTCTCCTATACAATTGCAATCTAGTCAATTCACGTTCCCTTGGAGTCCTAGATCAATCTAGAAGAGCCCCACCTCTCTCAGCTATCTAGTACAATCCTCTTACACTTCGTGAATCAATCGCCTAGTGTCCACTTCCCGAGTTACAAAATCTCGAGTATAACACTCTCTTAAAATATATCCTGTAAGCTCACTCTGTAACTCTCAAATGCTTTGAAACAAAATATAAGACTCTTAAGAACAAGCAGAGAGAAGACATTGAAGAGAGATCGTAAACTGAGGGCTGAGTGTGCAATGTAGAGCGTTGATATTCGTAAGTGTACGTCAGTCCTCTCTCTCTTCTTCATCTCCTTTTTATACTTGATCAAATCGGTGTCAATTGAAGGAAGAATCTTTACCCAATGGTTAGAAAAGATCACAGCAATCTTCACAATCTTCTATTATGGGAAACTCCGAAGCCATGATCCACCAGATTCGATCTCTATGTCTTTTAGCTTAAGGAAGGAGATTTCACACGACAATGGAATTCGTTGAAGGAATATGAGGAACGTCGAGCACTCCAAGAACGGCGCCCGTCGTTGCCTCATATCCCGAATACGCGGTTTTGGATCCGAAGACAATTAATTTATATTATTTCTTATTAATTCCTCTAGGGTTTTTGCCGACCCTTAGAGAGTCTATTGAAGTTATTTTTAGTTTAGTTCCGCCGTGTGTAGCTATTGTAAAGGCTCGGATTTTCAAATCCTAATTTTCGGAAAAAGAAAATTAAAAATGAAATTTAATCGATTTTAAAACTCGTTTAGCAGATTCTGACCGGGATATAAAATTTGATGAGCGATTTACGTTCTTTCACCCTCGAAAATTCAAAATAATTATCGGATGACGATATCCTTGTCGATTTTTAAAATCTATTTGATCGAGAAAGTGGGATTCAGGGAAACTAACATTCGAAAACTAATTATGGGGTTTGAAATTCGCGTATTCAGGATTTAATTCCGGGTATTTGTTAACCAATTCAACACTCATCTTCACCTAGTCCCATCACCTCACCTCGCCATGCCTTCAAATGAACCCGTAACTTTCACTTACTCCCTATCACCATCGGCATTCCCCTCTCTTCTACACCTTTACCATCACCTTCATGATGAAGCATTTCCACACCATCACTTTTGAATGTCGATAATGTATAACAAAGTAATATAAAGATACTCTAGAAGGGGGGTTGAATAGAGTATGCCGGATTTTCGCAGATAATCTCAAGACTTTTGAAACGCTTGCAAAACCCTTTGAGATTAGACTTAATTCTTTCCTCTGGAAAACCTGAATCACAAAAGAGTTATACAATTCGAAACAAGTACGGAAATATGGTAAAGCAATAAGTACACAACGAATTGTTAACGAGGTTCGGCACGAACTTGGCCTACGTCCCCGCCTAGGGTTCTTCCACAACCCTAGGATTCAATCGGCTTTATTGATTCACAAGACTTAGGATCCTAATAGCTCACCAAGAAGCCTCTCTTCTATACAATTGCAATCTAGTCAACTCACGTTCCCTTGGAGTCCTAGACCAATCTAGAAGAGCCCCACCTCTCTCAGCTATCTAGTACAATGCTCTTACACTTCGTGAATCAATCGCCTAGTGTGCACTTCCTGAGTTACAAAATCTCGAGTATAAAACTCTCTCGAAATATATCCTATAAGCTCACTGTGTAACTCTCAAATGCTTTGAAACAAAATATATGACTTTTAAGAACAAGCAGAGAGAACACGCTGAAGAAAGATCGTAAACTGAGGGTTGAGTGTGCAATGTAGAGCGTTGATATTCGTAAGTGTACGTCATTCCTCTCTCCCTTCTTCATCTCCTTTTTATACTTGATCAAATCGATGCCAATTGAATGAAGAATCTTCACCCAATGGTTAGAACAGATCACAACAATCTTCACAATCTTCTATTCTGGGAAACTCTGAAGCCATGATCCACCAGATTCGATCTCCATGTCTTTTAGCTTAAGGAAGGATCCAATCAAGGAAAACACAGAGAATCCAATCGACACGGACCAAGGTAAGTCATTGTGGATTCATTATTTTTCGGATGCCTTGACAGGAACTAAGTATGGGGTCAAGATCGACCAAGGCTCCTCGACATCGAGTAGAGCCCTAGTCGATCTCGACCAGACCAAGGCGACTCCACCAGCACCAGCATCATCGAGCAGCGAACCAGACAAACCGGCCTCGTCGATCTCGACAAGACTTGTCGAGGTCGACCACCACTGGACGGCTTCAGCTTTTGCTTCCTCGACGCTGACGACACCAGAGCCAGGATCGTCGTCGATCTCGACCACCCTTGTCGAGATCGACCACCAGACGAGGAGCCCAGATCCACCCTCCTCGACGACGGCGACTCCAGGACCAGAACCCTACTCGACCTCGAGTAGGCTTGTCGAGGTCGACCACCACTCGGCTCCACCAGATCCGCCTTCGTCGATGAGCAAACCACCAGGAGCGGAACCCTTGTCGAGGTCGACCAGGATTGTCGAGATCGACAAGACCTGTCCTTCATCGACTTCTGCCTCTTCGACCAGATCACCACCAGAGCCTGCAGTCTTGTCGAGATCGACTAGCCCTAGTCGAGATCGACCAAATACAGTAGTCCCCGATTCCGTCTCTGCGAAGGTAAGCCAAGGTACGGATCTTTCTTCGCCTATTTCCATTAAAGATTTATCTATACATGGGAGAGGTCTGCATTGGTATGTGCGATTGTGCAGGATTTCCAATGATGAGCCTAAGGAATATGAAGTTGGAGACAAGCTCTATGTCTCTAAATCAAAGGATCATTGGTTTCCCAACAAATTCAACAAGAAGCGGATGGGACCGTTCGTGGTGAACAAGATCCATTCTGGAGGATTACAGCTGATGGACAAGAATGGAGTCTTATTTGAGGCCCAAGCTACATGGGCCCTGCAGATGCCACCTTGAGCATTAATGGAAAGTCGGCCTAGCGACTATAAAATCTAGAGCATGTACATAGACTTTTTAGGACATTTGAGACTTTGTTTTTGGTTTTGAACACTTTTATTTTTGCTATTATGGGTATATGTCTTCTACTTTTCAGGTCCATGGATAGAACCAAGCTACATTAAAAATCGGCCCAGGAGGTGCTCCAGTCGAAATTAGAAGGCCCTACACACATGTCTTGTTAGTTTCTTTCTTTACCCTTACCTTTTTTATATACAGTGAGGACACTGTAGTGTTTAAGTATGGGGTGGGGGAAGAGCTTACTTTATGCATATTTTCCATATTTGACATTATGTGTGCATTATTTCTTTGAATTGCTACATGGCTATTTTGGAAGGCATTATTGATTTATGTGCTTATATATACATGTTTTCCAAAGTGTTGAAAAATGACCCCCATTGAAAATTTTGGTTAATGTCATGGAAGCTTATATTGAACTCGACGATGCAAAATTGGATTCATTAGAGATATAGCATGAAATTGCCTAGTAAAGGGAAGTCACAATGAAGTGCATATTTTATTGAAAACCATAAAAGGAGGTAAAATTTGAAGTTGCCTTTGACATGTTGCATGATAAGATGATGGAGGACTTTATATTTCCATATAATGCTCATATGTTTAAAATCCTAGCCTTACCTATGCTTATGCATCACAAAAGCCATAATATGCCTTATTTCAATTATTGCTCCACATGATCTAAATATTTGCCATTCTTTACCTTATCCGGGGATTATGTTGAGAATGATGTTACATTATGGAGATGTCATATGGTGTTTGTGTTGTTATTATCATTATTGGAGTTTGGAAGGAAATTGTTGAAATATATGGAAAATTTAATGAGTGAAAGAAAATCTAATCACCTCAGGAGATAAAGGTAGATTGACCCTGCTCTCTGAGATAATAGTTTGGAGAGATGGGACACATTGTGAGGAGTCCAAAACACTAAGTATCCGGGGCCATTCATCACACCCATGTTTGCGACTCGCGAGAAGGCAGTGCTGAGGTTAGAGAGGTAAACGCATTATTATGAATAAAAGCATTATGAAAGGTGATGAATCAAATGGAGAAAGAATGTGGTATGAAACTCAAAATTTGGAAATACTCCATTTCCCCGGATCAAAAGCACCACATTGCCAAAAATTGCCCACCTTTAGCCTTTTACCAATCTACTCCTTGTTGAGCTTAAATTAAAGTTCTCTTGATTATTAATGCTTTGTCACTTATGAATGTTTTTGCATAAACCTCCTTTTATGAGTAGATGTTGCTTTTACATATTTGCACATGCATGAATCTGTGACACTAGTACCTTTTCGAGGATGGTAATTGATTGCAGGGACATATAAGAATGAATCTAAGATGTTGAGAGTTTGAATTCTTCCCCTGAATGACAATTGAAAGTATTGCTTGAGGACAAGCAAGCTTAAGTATGGGGTGTTTGTTGTGAGCTGATCTGCCATGTTTTACAGTAACTTTTATATCGATTTCTGTATACATTGCATTCATTTGGGTTTAGATAGTACAGAATCTATGTAGTTTATGTTTATTTGCCAAATTATGGAATCTACACCAGTTTCTGTTTAATTCGCAGAAATCGAGGCGTTTTACAGCAATTCTACAGAAGGTCGGAAAAGCTCGGAAAACCACTACAGAAGTCCAAGGTCAAAGCAGCGGAACCAGTCGGAGAGTCAAGGCTACTCGATCTCGAGTAGGCCTACTCGACCTAGACGAGCATGTCCGAAGCACAGCTTGGTCGAGCAAAGCCTGATCGAGAGCCAGAACAACCCGAGCTCCGGAGCCTACTCGATCTCGAGGACCACTGGTCGAGGTCGACGAAGCTCAGACGCCATGTCCGGAGTCGACAAGGAGAGGAGCCGAGGACGAAGCCGAGGACGACCAGGCGAGACTCGCTGCCAGCGACTCGACTCGCTGCAGCAGACCACTCGCTGCCGCGGAAAACTTCGCTGCCAGCGGATGAGGCAACTCGCGGAAGCGGAAAGGAAGACCAACCCTACTCGATCTCGACGAAGCTTGGTCGAGGTCGACGAGACGCTGAGTCCAGATCTGGAGTCCATCGAGTAGAGTCACTTGAGAAGACCTAGTCGGCAAGCCACCTTACTCGAGGTCGACTAGGGCTTGTCGAGGTCGACGAGCGCCTGAGTCCTTTTCCGAGCCAGTTGAGCACGCCAACCCGAGGAAGCTTCGTCGATGACCTAATCCTACTCGACATCGACTAGCTCTTGTCGAGGTCGACGAGCACCAGTGACCAAGTCCGAGCACATCGAGCAGATCTAGCCGAGGGAGTCCTGTCGACGAACCATGCTACTCGAGGTCGACAAGCCCTACTCGAGGTCGACTAGAGCCGTGTCCAGCAGCTTCTCGACGAGACTTGTCCGACTAGACTTGGGATTCCTTGGGGCCGAAGGCGGAAGATTCTATCCGATTCCATCAAGTTCTATCATCAAGGAGACAAGATCTATCAAGACATGAACACTTACCTAGTTTAGAATTATCCTTTCCTTGTTGATTTATTTCTTTAAAACAATTTATTTATCGTTTCAAGTTTTAGATATAATTTTAGATATAGATAGATATTTCTTTCCTAGAATAGCTAGGGAATGAAGGCTATAAATAAGGCCCTAGGGGGCTCAATTTTATTAATTCAGATCACAATTCCAAGTCACACACAATTCAATTAGTTAGTTCCACAGAGAAGTTTAGGAGTTCTAAGGTTTTTAGGGTTTTGGCTTTCTGCGAAAGTTGATTGCCAGGATTGTAAAAGGCTTTGAATATAGAATTCAAGTTTCTTTTTATACATCAATGTCTGCGATTGCGATGAGGGGCGAGTAGTCCACCCACTTCTGGGGCTGGGGTGAGCCTGACGGTGGCCATGTGAGGCGATGCGATAAAGGTCAGATCTTTTGTGCAATTCATCTTCCATCCCTATGAGCATGATTCTTTTGCGAGAGTTGAAGTTGATCCTTGTTTGTGTTATTGAAGCGAAAGTGATCTTAATGCAACTTGGATTAATTATGTGAATAAGGGTTAGTAACAATTAGGGTTTATGCGAAAGCCTCTATATGCCTATTTGTTAATAACGAAAGTTATTTGATGGAAAGCATGATCTTTTATGCCTTTATGTGTTACTTTGCATGGTTATCGTTGTGGTGTTGAAACCCTGGCTTTGGAAGTCTTTTAATATATTGAGTTTATTTTCATCAAAAATCTGAGTTTTGGTTTGAATTCTGCAATTTATATTTTCTGTCTTTCTTGTCGACATAGAGTAGTGCTTGGTCGAGATCGAGTAGGCTGTGGTCGATCTCGAGTAGGACTTGTCTAGGTCGAGTTGAAGTTTTCTTCTGTTGTCGTCGATTTTCTGTTTTCTGTCGAGTTACTCTTGTCGATCTCGAGGAGCCTCTTGTCGAGGTCGAGTAGCTCTTTGCCCTTTGCTTTTCGTTTTTGCGTTGTCTTTGCTTTATTTCTTGCTTTGTTCTTTGCTTTTTGTTTTCGTTGCCCTTGCCGGGTTTATTTGTTTCTTTCCTTTCTGTGTTTTTGTCCTTTCTGCTGCTTCTGTGAGAATTTACAGCTACCTAAGAACTGCTGACGTGCTTCCTCGTGGATTCGATCCTGACTTTTCTCTTACTACAACGGGAGGAAGTCTTGTATTTATTTGCTGAGACAGGGAAGTCAGTCTGAACTATATTTCATATTTATTTCAATACTCGATTTACTCCTGCAACAACAAATTGGCGCCGTTGCCGGGGAGGCAATCAATCGCGCCTTAGGTAGTCAGTTCTCACTGTTTCTTTGAGTTAGTTTGCAGGTGTATGCATCGTTCTGGTCAAACACCTAAGTTTGATAGCTTAGACGAACCGGAGCGCTACCTACACATCCACTCCAAACTCAAAAGGATCATGGCGGCCGCTGAAACACAGGAACAGCTGGTCGCTAGGCTTACCAGGGAATTGGCCGCAAAGGATGATGTTATCGCCGTTGAGAGAGCAGCAAGGGAACAAGCATAGGATGAGCTTGCCCAGTATCCGACCACGGCAGAGGACTACATGCACCCAACTCTCGTCGTGCCTGAATCGGCGATTCTAATCCCTGAAAACTCTTTTGAAATTCGCACTCAATTTCTTATAGAGCTTAAAAATAATGCCTTTTACGGCAGATTTAATGAGTGTCCTCTTGAACATATTACTAATTTTCATGATATGTGCCGCACTCTTGCAGAAGGTACAACCTTGGAATATGTCAAGATGAAATCTTTTCGCTGGTCTCTCGCTGGGCCTGCACTGAAATGGCTGGAAGGGCTGAAAGCAAAATCACTCACAACCTGGGCCCAAGTAGAGCAAGAGTTTCTGAACAAATTCTTCCCACCTGCCAAAACAGCACATCTCCGCCAGAAAATCACCGCCTTTAAACAGCAGAAAGGGGAACCGCTGGCAAGGGCATGGGAACGCTACAAGGAACTGCTACGATCTTGCCCTACTCATTGACAGCCACCCTACATCATTCAGGAGATCTTCTTCAACTCTCTTAATCAAGTCACTAAGGACAGAATCAACAATTATACTCGCTACGAGTATCTGACGATGCCACCAAGTGACGCATGGGGTGTGCTAGAGAAGCTCACTACCTACGACAACAAGTACGGGTCTACTGTAACCTATGAAGAGAACCCATACGCCAGGCCAGCACCATCTATGCCTCTCTATGAGCCACCAAAGGAGATTGATCCTGATGTTAGGGAGCAATACTATAGAGACCAGAATAAGAAGCTCATCAAGCAAGTAAAGTATCTCTATATCAACCAGTCTTGCATAGAATGCGGATCGCAAAGGCACACCACTACTGAGTGCCCACACACAGAGCAAGTCAGGCTGGCAGAGCACCATGAGGATGTAGCTTACGCAGGGGGACCCAATCGCTACATGGGGGACCAAAGGTTTCAGCAACCACAATGGAACCAAGGTGTCCCTAGGAACCCCCCGCCCAACAGAGCTCCAGGACATCCGGAAAAGGAGCAGAAAAAGGATGATATACAGACAGTCCTGGAGGAAATACGGAGGAACCACTTAGAGACTAGGCAATCTTTCAACTCCGTCTATACTCGGATGCAAGGTGTCAACTCTAGGCTTGGGGAAATTGATATCTGGCGGAAATCAGTTGACACACAGATTGGTCAGCTAGTAGCAGGAATCCCCAAACAGCCAGGGACACTTCCAGGATCTTTAGAAACAAATCCTAAGGGAAAGACTGGACATATCGCTACTATCAAACTCAGAAGCGGCCATCAACTGCAGGAGCCAGAGGTTGGAAAGCAGTAGAACAGCGAGGAACTGCAAGTCGATCTCGACAAAACAGTAGTCGATCTCGACAAACATCTGGTCGACCTCGACAAGAGCTTCGTCGACCTCGAGCAGAAAATTCCAGAATCTTCGTCTGCACCACACATCAACTCGACTGGGCCCAATCTGGTCAATGTCGACAAAGGCCTTGTCGATGTCGAGGAGCCCCTGGTCGACATAGAGAAGTCTGCAGCACCTCCGACGTCTGTTCTGGCTCCGACTCAGAAAAAGAAGCTGCCTTTCCCCACACAATCTCTAAAGGACCCGACGGAGAAAAAGTTTCAGCGCTTCATCAAGATGCTTCAGAAGCTCAACGTCACCATCCCCTTCACAGAAGCTCTCAATGAAATGCCATCTTATGTCAAGTTCCTAAAGGAGATTCTGAGCAAAAAGCGATCAATGGCTGAAATCACAGAGGAGTGCAGCCATCTGGACATATTGGAGAAGAGGCCGGATCCAGGTAAGTTTGCTATGACTATTGGATTTGTTCCATACAAAATTAATGCCCTATGTGATCTTGGAGCCAGTGTGAATATAATGCCTTTAACAATTTGGTCCAAGATTAAGATAGGTGCCTTGGAGCCTGTGGATGCTAGACTATATATGGCCAACAACACGGTGGTCATCCCCACAGGCATGGTGGAAAATGTCCCAGTACAAGTAGGTAAATTCTTCGTCCCTGCTGATTTCTTAATAGTTGATATGCAAGAAGATCCTGCTTGTCCAATTAATTTAGGAAGACCATTCTTGGCGACGGTGGATGCCAACATAAGCGTAAGGAAAGGAGTGCTCACCTTCAACATCAGCGATGAGGTAATTGAGTATTCCTTTAATAAAACTGAAAGGCATACAGGTCCAATGGAAGAGGTCAAATCTATCTCAGCTGGCTACATCACCTGCGGGGAACCCAAGGTCAGAAATATGACCCCTGAAGAGATAGAAAAGAGGGACATGGAGGCCCAGGTGGAGGAGATCATGGCAATCCTCAAGGAAAACACAGATAATCCAATCGACACGGACCAAGGTAAGTCATTGTGGATTCATTATTTTTCGGATGCCTTGACAGGAACTAAGTATGGGGTCAAGATCGACCAAGGCTCCTCGACATCGAGTAGAGCCCTAGTCGATCTCGACCAGACCAAGGCGACTCCACCAGCACCAGCATCGTCGAGCAGCGAACCAGACAAACCGACCTCGTCGATCTCGACAAGACTTGTCGAGGTCGACCACCACTCGACGGCTTCAGCTTTTGCTTCCTCGACGCTGACGACACCAGAGCCAGGATCGTCGTCGATCTCGACCACCCTTGTCGAGATCGACCACCAGACGAGGAGCCCAGATCCACCCTCCTCGACGACGGCGACTCCAGGACCAGAACCCTACTCGACCTCGAGTAGGCTTGTTGAGGTCGACCACCACTCGGCTCCACCAGATCCGCCTTCGTCGATGAGCAAACCACCAGGAGCGGAACCCTTGTCGAGGTCGACCAGGATTGTCGAGATCGACAAGACCTGTCCTTCGTCGACTTTTTCCTCTTCGACCAGATCACCACCAGAGCCTGCAGTCTTGTCGAGATCGACTAGCCCTAGTCGAGATCGACCAAATACAGTAGTCCCCGATTCCGTCTCTGCGAAGGTAAGCCAAGGTACGGATCTTTCTTCGCCTATTTCCATTAAAGATTTATCTATACATGGGAGAGGTCTGCATGGGTATGTGCGATTGTGCAGGATTTCCAATGATGAGCCTAAGGAATATGAAGTTGGAGACAAGCTCTATGTCTCTAAATCAAAGGATCATTGGTTTCCCAACAAATTCAACAAGAAGCGGATGGGGCCGTTCGTGGTGAACAAGATCCATTCTGGAGGATTACAGCTGATGGACAAGAATGGAGTCTTATTTGAGGCCCAAGCTACATGGGCCCTGCAGATGCCACCTTGAGCATTAATGGAAAGTCGGCCTAGCGACTATAAAATCTAGAGCATGTACATAGACTTTTTAGGACATTTGAGACTTTGTTTTTGGTTTTGAACACTTTTATTTTTGCTATTATGGGTATATGTCTTCTACTTTTCAGGTCCATGGATAGAACCAAGCTACATTAAAAATCGGCCCAGGAGGTGCTCCAGTCGAAATTAGAAGGCCCTACACACATGTCTTGTTAGTTTCTTTCTTTACCCTTACCTTTTTTATATACAGTGAGGACACTGTAGTGTTTAAGTATGGGGTGGGGGAAGAGCTTACTTTATGCATATTTTCCATATTTGACATTATGTGTGCATTATTTCTTTGAATTGCTACATGGCTATTTTGGAAGGCATTATTGATTTATGTGCTTATATATACATGTTTTCCAAAGTGTTGAAAAATGACCCCCATTGAAAATTTTGGTTAATGTCATGGAAGCTTATATTGAACTCGACGATGCAAAATTGGATTCATTAGAGATATAGCATGAAATTGCCTAGTAAAGGGAAGTCACAATGAAGTGCATATTTTATTGAAAACCATAAAAGGAGGTAAAATTTGAAGTTGCCTTTGACATGTTGCATGATAAGATGATGGAGGACTTTATATTTCCATATAATGCTCATATGTTTAAAATCCTAGCCTTACCTATGCTTATGCATCACAAAAGCCATAATATGCCTTATTTCAATTATTGCTCCACATGATCTAAATATTTGCCATTCTTTACCTTATCCGGGGATTATGTTGAGAATGATGTTACATTATGGAGATGTTATATGGTGTTTGTGTTGTTATTATCATTATTGGAGTTTGGAAGGAAATTGTTGAAATATATGGAAAATTTAATGAGTGAAAGAAAATCCAATCACCTTAGGAGATAAAGGTAGATTGACCCTACTCTCTGAGATAATAGTCTGGAGAGATGGGACACATTGTGAGGAGTCCAAAGCACTAAGTATCCGGGGCCATTCATGACACCCATGTTTGCGACTCGCGAGAAGGCAGTGCTGAGGTTAGAGAGGTAAACGCATTATTATGAATAAAAGCATTATGAAAGGTGATGAATCAAATGGAGAAAGAATGTGGTATGAAACTCAAAATTTGGAAATACTCCATTTCCCCGGATCAAAAGCACCACATTGCCAAAAATTGCCCACCTTTAGCCTTTTACCAATCTACTCCTTGTTGAGCTTAAATTAAAGTCCTCTTGATTATTAATGCTTTGTCACTTATGAATGTTTTTGCATAAACCTCCTTTTATGAGTAGATGTTGCTTTTACATATTTGCACATGCATGAATCTGTGACACTAGTACCTTTTCGAGGATGGCAATTGATTGCAGGGACATATAAGAATGAATCTAAGATGTTGAGAGTTTGAATTCTTCCCCTGAATGACAATTTAAAGTATTGCTTGAGAAAAAGCAAGCTTAAGTATGGGGTGTTTGTTGTGAGCTGAATCTGCCATGTTTTACAGTAACTTTTATATCGATTTCTGTATACATTGCATTCATTTGGGTTTAGATAGTACAGAATCTATGTAGTTTATGTTTATTTGCCAAATTATGGAATCTACACCAGTTTCTGTTTAATTCGCACAAATCGAGGCGTTTTACAGCAATTCTACAGAAGGTCGGAAAAGCTCAGAAAACCACTACAGAAGTCCAAGGTCAAAGCAGCGGAACCAGTCGGAGAGTCAAGGCTACTCGATATCGAGTAGGCCTACTCGACCTAGACGAGCATGTCCGAAGCACAGCTTGGTCGAGCAAAGCCTGATCGAGAGCTAAAACAACCCGAGCTCCGGAGCCTACTCGATCTCCAGGACCACTGGTCGAGATCGACGAAGCCCAGACTCCATGTCCGGAGTCGACAAGGAGAGGAGCCGAGGACGAAGCCGAGGACGACCAGGCGAGACTCGTTGCCAGCGACTCGACTCGCTGCAGCGGACCACTCGCTGCCGCGGAAAACTTCGCTGCCAGCGGATGAGGCAACTCGCGGAAGCAGAAAGGAAGACCAACCCTACTCGATCTCGACGAAGCTTGGTCGAGGTCGACGAGACGCTGAGTCCAGATCTGGAGTCCATAGAGTAGAGTCACTCGAGAAGACCTAGTCGGCAAGCCACCTTACTCGAGGTCGACTAGGGCTTGTCGAGGTCGACGAGCGCCTGAGTCCTTGTCCGAGCCAGTTGAGCACGCCAACCCGAGGAAGCTTCGTCGATGACCTAATCCTACTCGACATCGACTAGCTCTTGTCGAGGTCGACGAGCACCAGTGACCAAGTCCGAGCACATCGAGCAGATCTAGCCGAGGGAGTCCTGTCGACGAACCATGCTACTCGAGGTCGACAAGCCCTACTCGAGGTCGACTAGAGCCGTGTCCAGCAGCTTCTCGACGAGACTTGTCCGACTAGACTTGGGATTCCTTGGGGCCGAAGGCGGAAGATTCTATCCGATTCCATCAAGTTCTATCATCAAGGAGACAAGATCTATCAAGACATGAAGACTTACCTAGTTTAGAATTATCCTTTCCTTGTTGATTTATTTCTTTAAAACAATTTATTTATCCTTTCAAGTTTTAGATATAGATAGATATTTCTTTCCTAGAATAGCTAGGGAATGAAGGCTATAAATAAGGCCCTAGGGGGCTCAGTTTTATTAATTCATATCACAATTCTAAGTCACACACAATTCAATTAGTTAGTTCCACAGAGAAGTTTAGGAGTTCTAAGGTTTTTAGGGTTTTGGCTTTCTGCGAAAGTTGATTGCCAGGATTGTAAAAGGCTTTGAATATAGAATGCAAGTATCTTTTTATACATCAATGTCTGCGATTGCGATGAGGCGCGAGTAGTCCACCCACTTCTGGGGTTGGGGTGAGCCCGACGGTGGCCATGTGAGGCGATGCGATAAAGGTCAGATCTTTTGTGCAATTCATCTTCCATCCCTATGAGCATAATTCTTTTGCGAGAGTTGAAGGTGATCCTTTTTTGTGTTATTGAAGCGAAAGTGATCTTAAGGCAACTTGGATTAATTATGTGAATAAGGGTTAGTAACAATTAGGGTTTATGCAAAAGCCTCTATATGCCTATTTGTTAATAACGAAAGTTATTTGATGGAAAGCATGATCTTTTATGCCTTTATGTGTTACTTTGCATGGTTATCGTTGTGGTGTTGAAACCTTGGCTTTGGAAGTCTTTTAATATATTGAGTTTATTTTCATCAAAAATCTGAGTTTTGGTTTGAATTCTGCAATTTATATTTTCTGTCTTTCTTGTCGACATAGAGTAGTGCTTGGTCGAGATCGAGTAAGCTGTGGTCGATCTCGAGTAGGACTTGTCTAGGTCGAGTTGAAGTTTTCTTCTGTTGTCGTCGATTTTCTGTTTTCTGTCGAGTTACTCTTGTCGATCTCGAGGAGCCTCTTGTCGAGGTCGAGTAGCTCTTTGCCCTTAGCTTTTCGTTTTTGCGTTGTCTTTGCTTTATTTCTTGCTTTGCTCTTTGCTTTTTGTTTTCGTTGCCCTTGCCGGGTTTATTTGTTTCTTTCCTTTCTGTGTTTCTGTCCTTTCTGCTGCTTCTGTGAGAATTTACAGCTACCTAAGAACTGCTGACGTGCTTCCTCGTGGATTCGATCCTGACTTTTCTCTTACTACAACGGGAGGAAGTCTTGTATTTATTTGCTGAGACAGGGAAGTCAGTCTGAACTATATTTCATATTTATTTCAATACTCGATTTACTCCTGCAACAACAGGGTTCTTCCACAACCCTAGGATTCAACCGGCTTTATTGATTCACAAGACTTAGGATCCTAATAGCTCACCAAGAAGCCTCTCTTCTATACAATTGCAATCTAGTCAACTCACGTTCCCTTGGAGTCCTAGACCAATCTAGAAGAGCCCAACCTCTCTCAGCTATCGAGTACAATGCTCTTACACTTCGTGAATCAATCGCCTAGTGTGCATTTCCTGAGTTACAAAATCTCGAGTATAAAACTCTCTCGAAATATATCCTATAAGCTCACTGTGTAACTCTCAAATGCTTTGAAACAAAATATATGAGTTTTAAGAACAAGCAGAGAGAACACGCTGAAGAGAGATCGTAAACTGAGGGTTGAGTGTGCAATGTAGAGCGTTGATATTCGTAAGTGTACGTCGGTCCTCTCTCCCTTCTTCATCTTCTTTTTATACTTGATCAAATCGATGCCAATTGAAGGAAGAATCTTCACCCAATGGTTAGAACAGATCACAACAATCTTCACAATCTTCTGTTATGGGAAACTCCGAAGCCATGATCCACCAGATTCGATCTCCATGTCTTTTAGCTTAAGGAAGGAGATTTAACTCGAAATTCTTGCTACATTATTAGTGCATAATATATATATATATATATATATATATATATATATATATATATATATATATATATATATATATATATATATAGAATAATATTCGGACACCATACTTATATAATATAAGATAATAAAATACATACAATACAGGTTTTGAATTTCATCAATACAACTTTAGCTTCAAGACCTTTGACAAAAGCTTTGTGTCAAAGCCTTTGAAACCATTTCCGATTTTCATCAAGGGAGTGGAGTTATCAACTTTCCTCCTTCCCCATCTTCATGCATCACCATCACCGCAACCCACCTTCTTCCTTTGCCCTGTTTTGCCGCAAGGAGAAAACAAAGCCCCACCTCTTCGTCCTTCGTTCCTTTCCACCAAAGGCCATCAGCATCATCCTTGCACCTTCTTGGATCCACGACGCCAGAAGCAGCGTTGCCAGGAGCCCGGAGATCCGCGAGCGCTCCTCCCGTCTTTTTCCTCCCTTGTTCGAGTGTGTTTTGCCGCTTCGGTAAGTCTTTCTCCTTCGTTTCTGATCCAAATCGCCCCCGATCTCCTCCATCACACTCACTTATGTCTGACGCAGCTTCGACGAGCCATCGCGAGCCACCGACGAAGGCCAGAACTCTGATCGAGAGCTCCGAAGTCACGAAAAATCCACCCTCGGTGAGCTCCCGAGCCTTCTTTTCTTTCTCTTTCGATGTCTTGAATTCTTTCGATGTTGGGTCTAATTGGGGGTGAGCGAGAGTCGAGTATGGGGTGTCTGGCGAGCTCGAGAGCTCCGGAAGCTCGAGGGCATCGGCTAGGCCAAACGAGCAGGGGCGAGCGTGGGAGCGAGCGCGAGGCGAGGCGAGGCGATGAGTGCGGGTGAGCCGAGCGAGAGCAGCTGGACGTGGGAGGCTGAACGAGCAAGCAGGTGAGGTAGTGGGTGCGGGAACGAGAGCTGGACCAGGGAGGTCGAGCAACCAGCGAGCGAGGAGCCGACGGAATTGCGCGAGAGCAGGCTTCCTTCTTTTGAATCGGAGGAAGAAGAAGCTAGCGGGGCCCTCTCCTTGCCCAGTCAGCATTTGTGGGCCCCCTATTACTAACATATATAGTTGTTACTCCCTCCGTTCTTTTTTATTTGACTTTTTACTAATTAGGCACGTTTTTTAAGGTGATAAAAACTATATGAAATATTTATTTTTTTAATAATTTTTTTTAATAATCTCATAATTATAAGTAATAAGTTTAATATCATTAAAAAAAATTGAAGAAAAAATAATATTTATATAATTTTTACCTTTCTAAAAAAACGTGTCGATTTTGAAAGTGACAAATATTAAGGAACGGAGGGAGTATTTGGTAAATCGGTTTGGGGATTAATTTGCGGGTTTGGTTCGGTTCGATTCAGGTTATCCATTTGTTTATTTAACTAATTAGCGGTAATTAAAATATATTATAATAGTATTTGAGGATTTAAAAGATAAAGTATTATTTTTGGAGATATATAAAGGGTTGGTTTTATTAAATAAAAAGTGGTTTGGATTTTAGGGGACTTAGAAATATTTTATAAATGGTATTTAAAATATCTATAATATTATTGGGAATTAAAATAAATTATTAAGACTCGTCGATTTACAAAGAGAATTTAGGAAATGAATTTCAAGATCGGAAAATGATTTAATAAATGAATTGAAAAAGGAATTTAGCGAGTATTTTCAAGGGTCGGAATTCTTAACTATTTAATTCGGACTTCAAACGGTTTTGAAACTAACCTGAGCATAAGACTTATTCTATGACTAACTAGCATGATAATCTGAGCGTTTGACTAACGACATGATATGTGTGACTAATAGCATGACTGGCGGTGATTTACTATAAGAGATTAAATGTTAGATATTGTGATGTTGATGATATATATATATATATATATATATATATATATATATATATATATATATATATATATATATATATATATATATGTGAAATTGGCTAAGTATGGTATGGAGGTCGTCATGAGCTGATGGGGATAATGTTATTATCGAAATGAGAAAGATGTTAATAATGACGAGATGGTTGAATTATCATACGTGTGTATCTTATATGTTTCATATGTGACTTGTGTGCTTTGTGTAAATTAGACTTAGACTTATTATGTTATTAATGGGATTACTAGGTAATCTTTGATCTGTTGGATTGCTTGCCATTACTGATCATTGTTTGGATTTCGCGCTCTGCCAGGTAAGTCTTTTCGGATCTTACTCAGATTGAAATAGAGATATTCCCTGCTTTAGGTGCATGATATAATAGGTGTTTGCATTCACGATCAACATGCCATGTAGTACCATGCTAGGTTGCATTGACCGTTGAGCATTCTATTTCTTTATGCGTATGTAAGCAGAACGACCGTTATCTGTGAAGTAACTAGAGTCTTTGCTAGGGTCCTAGGACGGCCCAGTCCCATTGGGTCCAATCCTGAGTCAATCGAGTCATATGGAACTTCCTTTACTTATATTATGAACATGATTGCGAAATCTGCTTGCGGGCTTTATTGTAGGGCGGGTTGGGCATGCGTGCTGCCCGATTATTATGGAATGCATTCACGAGCTGGCCAGTCTCCGCCCTATCGGAAGGGGTGGCGTAGGAGAGGGATATACCACTTGGTATTTTTTGCTAAGGCCTTATTATTATTATGCCCTTGATCTTAGGAGCATGTTAGTGTGTTAATGTTCCGCCTTGCATCTAGAAGCATCTTTATTAGGCATAGCGTATGTGTGTGCTTAGGGTCGGGATGCAGAGCCAAAGTGGGCATCGATCTGATCCCGCCCTTTACCAATTTTTTTAGGTATCCGTTATGCTTACTACCATTGATGCTGATTTGGCTCCATGACCGCGGGGTCTAACATGGCGAAAAGAGAGAGTTGAAATTCCGGCTTCACCAATTTAATCACGGTTTGGATTTGAATGGTTGATCATGTTTTGACCCAGCTTTGCCATAGCCCCTTGTATAATGCTTTACTTTCGTTATTTATGTGACCATTGGGTTTCCACGCTTAGACCTACGACATGTATAGGGGACTTCCCCGGGGATTCCAACGATCCCTTCGAACTTGGGTATGAAATCCCACTTTCCAAACGTTAGTTTAGAATTTCAAACCTTCAACCTGTACTTGGGGCGTAAGATCCTAATGAGGGGTTTCATCCCTCAAAATGTAACCCGAGAATCATAATCCCGGGCCGTTACAAATATGGTATCACAGCTGAGGTTTTGCAATCCGAGTACAATAGGTTGGAGTGGTTTTGAAAATCGTCTAATGATTTCAAATGGGTTTGGATAATGTTTTGAAAGGGGCAAAATGAATTTAATTGGACTTAAAACCTAAAATGAATAAAGGGGAAACAATGTCGTGGGTAGAGACTAAAGTGAAAGACATCCCTTATGGATATAGAACTCGTTGAACGGTAGGCAAAATACTAGCTTTTATTTACAGATGGCCCTAGAAGACTCCAAGGAACACCACGGAGGTTGGAGTGTTGAGTTAGGAGGCCATAAGGTTTTGCCCCTGCGGTCAGCCGCCCCTCAAAGGACGACATAGATCGTCTCTATGCTTACGTTATATATATACGTATGCAATTGGGCCCGAGGGCGATCCTCCTCGAAGAGAATCATATTAATCTTGTTGATTGCTTCCCTGATGAGTGCTATTGTGCTTAGGATAGCGAACTAATCAGTATGCCTTGACTTGAATCATGTATTGAATGTGTAAACGGGATAGCGGGAGGAAACCTTGTTCTTATGTAATCAGATTTTCTGTCTTATCGGAATAGTTCTTCTATAGCACAACCCCCTTGATAATCCCGATTCCATCGTCCGTCCCACCAAAGCACTTGGATGTGCTAGTAAGGGTCGAGAGTGTCCGTTCCTCTTGACTTGAGTCCTATTTGTATTCCAACCATAGATGTCTATCGAGTCTCATACCTAATGTCAATGTTCTCTACGGGAAATTGGGTCGGTCAACTAACTACTTTCGGGGATTGTGTATGATGTGATGGTTACCTGAGGTTGATTATCGACATTATTCCGAGTTAGGAGTGCACTGTCTTATGGAGTCATCCCTCTTGAGTATCGTAATGGTCAACTGTGTCTCCTTGCCAAAAGAGTCTAAACATGAATTAGATCATCTTCTCTCGGAAACGGCGTGAATGTCCTTGTGTCCAGCCAGTCATACTAGCGTCCCACGGAGAAACGGGGTGGTGAGTCGGTGATTGTCCTTAGAGAATTCTGTCAAGGTATAATGATAGCCTCCTTGTGATTTCATGACATGCTATATTGGTATAATTCAGCATTACTTGCCTGGTACCTTGCATGGTTGCACTTGTGAGTGGATGCATGTGTCGTATGTATTGAATTCCCATGATTATTGTCTCCCTACGAACTAGGTCCATGATAGTGTGGTCAACCCTCGTTGAATGATTAACATATGAAATGAATTCTTAGCATGCTAAATTGATATTGACGGAGGAAATCAAGTTCAAAATATAATAAAATAGATCAAACCGGATTCATGCCCACGTAAATGATTACAAGACTTCCTCCCGATGTAGCAACAGGAAGTCAGGATCGATCCTCGAGGAAGCTGGTCAGCGGATCTCGGGTAGAAAAAGAATCTCACAAGCAGAACATGACTCCAGGAGTACTCGACCTCGACCAAGGGTCGTCGACAGGGGTCAAGCACAGCCAAATTCGAGCAATCAGAAGTCATTGAAGTTGGTCGATCTTGAGGAGTCAACTTGACGTCGAGGAAACTGGTTGAAATCGAAGAAGCTTTTTTGATGTCGAGGAACCTGCAGAGACAGAAACAAGAGCGATCTTGCTCGATCGAGAATCAGTAGTCGCCGTCGACCAAGGTTGGTCGAAATCGAGTAGAAACAGTAACTAAACGAATGCAAATTTCAAAATAAACTATGTATTTAAAAGAACTTCCAAGATCCGGGTTTGCAACAACGATTACCAAACATGCATAAGACAAGATAAACAACGATAATTATGCATTCACATCAAGGGAACAAGCTTTCACCTTTTCCAACAATTAGACAACACTTTCAAGAAACCCTAATTGTATCTACCAATTTTATGTTTATAATCCAAGTTGTTAACATGGATCTCTATTGAATAGGTAATAAACATATCAAAGGCAGTGGATGATCAAAGCATAATAAAGGTCGAATCTTTACCTCAAACACGCTTGGCTATCGTCGGGCTCGCCCCAACCCTAGTAGTGGGTGGACTACTCGATCTTCATCGCAAAAAAAGACATCAATAATAAAAGGAAATAACTTTGCATTAATAAACTAAATAAAAGCTTACAACCTATTAGAGCCAAATTGCTCTCGCTCTCTTGCTCCTACTCAGACTCCACTCTCTCTATCTCTCTACTCTCTCTCCCTTCTCCTTCTCTAGAATTGAATTAATGAAAAACTAGCCCCATGAGCTTTATTTATAGGCTTTAAATCTTTGCTATCCAAGAAAATAAATCCCTATCTATTTCTAAAGATAAAACTTAACTAATTAAAACATTAATCTAAAAGGAAAATATCTAAATATATCCATGTGGTGGATAAATCCTTCTTCCATAGATAGATATTGATAGATTCGGCATAGATCATGTCTTCCTCCGTGCCCAAGTCATCCATGCGTGCTCGGATTGGCCTGTTGTTGCAGGAGTAAATCGAGTATTGAAATGAATATAAAATATAGATCAGACTGACTTCCCTGTCTCAGCAAATAAATACAAGACTTCCTCCCGTTGTAGTAAGAGAAAATCAGGATCGAATCCACGAGGAAGCACGTCAGCAGTTCTCAGGTAGCTGTAAATTCTCACGGGCAGCAGAAAGACAGAAGCACAGAAAAGAAAGAAACAAATAAACCCGGCAAGGGCAACTAAAATAAAAGCAAAGAACAAAGCAAGAAATAAAGCAAAGACAAAGCAAAAAACGAAAAGTAAAGCAAAAGCAAAGGCTACTCGACCTCGACAAGAGGTACTCGATCTCGACAAAGAAAAGTAAAGACAGAAACTTTAAATTGCAGAATTCGAAACAAAACTCAGATTTTGACAGAAATTAACTTCAATATATTAAAAGACTTCCAAAGCCAGGGTATCAACACCACAACGATAACCATGCAAAGTAACACATAAAGGCATAAAAGATCATGCTTTCCATCAAATAAATTTCGTTATTAACAAATAGGCATATAGAGGCTCTCGCATAAACCCTAATTGTTACTAACCCTTTTTCACATAATTAATCCAAGTTGCCTTAAGATCACTTTCGCTTCAATAACACAAACAAGGATCACCTTCAACTCTCGCAAAAGAATCATGCTCATAGGGATAGAAGATAAATTGCACAAAAATCTGACCTTTATCGCATCGCCTCACTTGGCGACCGTCGGGCTCACCCCAGCCCCAGAAGTGGGTGGACTACTCACGCCTCATTGCAATCGCAGACATTGATTGATGAAAAGAAACTTGCATAAAACTATATTCAAAGCCTTATACAATCCCGGCAATCAACTTTCGCAGAAAGCCAAAACCCTAAAAACCTTAGAATCCCTAAACTGTATCTGTGGAACTACTTGTCTTGCTCTGAAATTGAATGAATGAAACTGAGCCCCTAGGGCCTTATTTATAGTGATCAAACCTTGCTAATCAAGGAAATAATCGTCTATCTCTATCTAAATCTATATCTAAAATTATATCTAAAAGCCTTAAAGATAAATAAATTGTTTTAAGGAAATAAATCTTAAAGGAAACGATAAAACTAAATAGGGTAAGTCTTCATGTCTTGATAGATCTCCTCTCCCATGGATAGACTTGATCAACTTTGGATAGATCTTCGGCCGTTCTCGGATTCCTTCACGCCCAAGTAAAGCTAAACCGAGTAGGACTCGTCACGACGACGCGTTTCTGGAAACTGGGTCTACTCGACCTCGACCACGGCCTTGTCGATCTCGAGTAGCCCTCGTCTATCTCTAGTAGCCCTCGTCTGTCTCGAGTAGCCGGTGCTCGACAAGGCTCGGACATGGCTCGGAGGTCTAGTCGATCTCGAGTAGCCCTACTCTGTCTCGAGTAGAGGTGGTCTGCGTCTTCGTCTTCGGCTTCTCGGCTCGGCACCGCTCGTCGACTCCGGACATGGCTCGTCGATCTCGACCAAGTCTACTCGAGATCGAGTAGGGTTCCGGGAGTCGGGTTGTCTCTGACTCAGTTTCCTCGATCAGCTCTGCTCGACCAGGTTTCGTCGACCAGGTCTCGTCGATCTCGAGTAGATGCTAGTCGATATCGAGTAGAGTTTTCTCAGCTTTCTGCTCTGTTCTTGAAACGCACTTTCCCGAGTCCTCGTTCGTCGGATTGACGCATATGACCATGCGTTGGAAAGCTCTTTCCGAGGGCTACAACTCTCATGAAGACATTAAAGCTTGAATCAGAATGAAGAATGGTGAAAAATGGCGTTTTCCCCAGCTGCAACATCCTTAGCTTCTCCATGAGTTTCCTTTAAGCTTCAAAGTGCGTCCGATTTCTGAGAAATATAACCAAAACTTGTGTAGACCTCCATATATTGCAAATAAGTGTAAACTACACAGATTCTGTATTATTCTAACCCAAATGTATGCAATGTATGCAGAAATCGATATAAAATTAAGTGTAAAACATGGCAAATTAGGCTCACAACAAACACCCCATACTTAAGCTTGCTTGTCCTCAAGCAATACTTTTATTTGTCATTCAGGGGAAGAAATCAAAACTCTCAACATCTTAGATTCATTCTCATATAACCCTGCAATCAATTACCATCCTCGAAAAGGTACTAGTGTCACAGATCCATGCATGTGCAATTTAAAAAGCAACATCTACTCACAAAAGGAGGGTTATGCAAAAACATTCATTCGTGACAAAGCAATTGATAATCAAGAAGACTCTAATTTAAGCTCATGAAGGAGTAGATTGGTAAAAGGCTAAAAGGTGGGCAATTTTTGGCAATGTGGTGCTTTTGATCCGGGAAAATGGAGTATTTCCAAATTTTGAGTTTCATACCACATTCTTTCTTCCATTTGATTCATCACCTTTCATAATGCTTTTATTCATAATAATGCTTTTACCTCTCTAACCTCAGCACTGCCTTCTCGCGAGTCGCAAACATGGGTGTCATGAATGGCCCCGGATACTTAGTGCCTTGGACTCCTCACAATGTGTTCCATCTCTCCAAACTATTATCTCAGAGAGCTGGGTCAATCTACCTTTATCTCCTGAGGTGATTGGATTTTCTTTCACTCATTAAATTTTCCATATATTTCAAACAATTTCCTTCCAAACTCCAATAATCACAAAACACCACATAACAATTCCATAATGTAACATCATTCTCAACATAACCCCCGGATAAGGTAAAGAATGGCAATATTTAGATCATGTGGAGCAATAATTGAAATAAGGCATATTATGGCTTTTGTGATACATAAGCATAGGTAAGGCTAGGGATATAACAATATGAGCATTATATGGAAATATAAAGTCCTCCATCATCTTATCATGCAACATGTCAAAAGCAACTTCAAATTTTACCTCCTTTCATGGTTTTCATCTAAAATATGTACTTCATTGTGACTTCCCTTTACTAGGCAATTTCATGCTATATCTCTAATGAATCCAATTTTGCATCGTCGAGTTCAATATTAAACTTCAATGACATTATTCAAAAAAATTCAATGGGGGTCATTTTTCTCAAATTTTTGGAAAACATGCATATAAGCACATAAATCAATAATGTATTCCAAAATAGCCATGTAGCAATTCAAAGAAATAAACTTTAAATATCAAATATGAAAAATATGCATAAAGTAAGCCCTTCCCCCACCCCATACTTAAACATTACAGTGTCCTCACTGTATAAAACAAGGGTAAAGAAAGAAACTCACAAGACAGGTGTACAGGGCCTCAAAATGTTGAATGGAAGCACCTCCTGGGCCGAGTATGAATGTAGCTTGGTTCTATCCATGGACCTGAAAAGTATGGAAGACATATACCCACAACTAATAATGTTCAAAACCAAAACCAAAACAAAACAATGTCCAAAAAGTCCAAAAAAGTCTATGTACAAGCTCTAGATTTTATAGTCGCTAGGCCGACTTTCTCCATTTAGCATTAGCCTGGCTCATCTTTGTCCGGAGCTATAGGTGGATCTGGTGGTTCCTCCGGTGGTGGGGAGCGTGGGATGTCATCCGGGGGCATCATGTGAAGAAGCTTGAACCTCCCTGAGTGGATGCTCCATGGCTCCTTCCATCCATCTTCCTGGGCTCCAGCTGGCATGCATACCTCATCATCATACCTCTTCCGCTTCATAGGTTGACTTATTTGCACGTCTTCATCACAGCAAAACAGTGGAGTGGGAAGAGATATTTCCACCTCATCATGCGGAGCAGCATGCCACTTTGCGAGGACCCCATACTTGAATATGAACATTGGTTGCTCAAAATTGTCAGGAATATCCTTCACCATATAAGGCAAAAGTGACTTGGAAGCACCATGGGCAACGACGTCCGGATTTTGCGTTGGTGGCTCTTCTTCTTCTTAGGATCCTTCCAAAGATTCTTCAAAGATAGATAGTGAAATAGAAATAGAGGAAGGACATACTTGGGTTTCTGTGGTACAGACGATTTCGGCTAGTGTTTCTAGATCAGTTCCTCCAGAATGTGTATATGTCGAGTCCAGGTAATGTTCCCATCTACGCAACACAAGCTTAGCTTCTGCCTGCCTCGCACGCTCAACTGCTTGTTCCCTCGCTGTCCTTTCATTGGCGATAGTGGCATCCTTTGCAGCTAGCTCCCTGGTAAGCCTTGCGATCAGCTGTTCTTGTGTTTCGGCAGCCGCCATGGCTCTTTTCAGTTTAGAATGGATGTGTAGGATGCGTTCCGGATCATCTTAAGGTGTCAAACTCAGGTGGTTGACCAGAATGGCGCATACACCTGAAAAGTAACTCAAAAGAAACAGTGAGAACTGACTACCTAAGGCGCGATAGATAGCTTCCCCGGCAACGGCGCCAATTTGTTATTTGCAGGAGTAAATCGAGTATTGAAATGAATATAAAATATAGATCAGATTGAATTCCCTGTCTCAGCAAATAAATACAAGACTTCCTCCCGTTGTAGTAAGAGAAAATCAGGATCGAATCCACGAGGAAGCACGTCAGCAGTTCTCAGGTAGCTGTAAATTCTCACGGGCAGCAGAAAGACAGAAGCACATAAAAGAAAGAAACAAATAAACCCGGCAAGGGCAACTAAAATAAAAGCAAAGAACAAAGCAAGAAATAAAGCAAAGACAAAGCAAAAAAACGAAAAGTAAAGCAAAAGCAAAGGCTACTCGACCTCGACAAGAGGTACTAGGTCTCGACAAAGAAAAGTAAAGACAGAAACTTTAAATTGCAGAATTCGAACCAAAACTCAGATTTTGACAGAAATTAACTTCAATATATTAAAAGACTTCCAAAGCCAGGGTATCAACACCACAACGATAACCATGCAAAGTAACACATAAAGGCATAAAAGATCATGCTTTCCATCAAATAAATTTCGTTATTAACAAATAGGCATATAGAGGCTCTCGCATAAACCCTAATTGTTACTAACCCTTTTTCACATAATTAATCCAAGTTGCATTAAGATCACTTTCGCTTCAATAACACAAACAAGGATCACCTTCAACTCTCGCAAAAGAATCATGCTCATAGGGATAGAAGATAAATTGCACAAAAATCTGACCTTTATCGCATTGCCTCACTTGGCCACCGTCGGGCTCACCCCAGCCCCAGAAGTGGGTGGACTACTCACGCCTCATTGCAATCGCAGACATTGATTGATGAAAAGAAACTTGCATAAAACCATATTCAAAGCCTTTTACAATCCCGGCAATCAACTTTCGCAGAAAGCCAAAACCCTAAAAACCTTAGAATCCCTAAACTGTATCTGTGGAACTACTTGTCTTGCTCTGAAATTGAATGAATGAAACTGAGCCCCTAGGGCCTTATTTATAGTGATCAAACCTTGCTAATCAAGGAAATAATCGTCTATCTCTATCTAAATCTATATCTAAAATTATATCTAAAAGCCTTAAAGATAAATAAATTGTTTTAAGGAAATAAATCTTAAAGGAAACGATAAAACTAAATAGGGTAAGTCTTCATGTCTTGATAGATCTCCTCTCCCATGGATAGACTTGATCAACTTTGGATAGATCTTCGGCCGTTCTCGGATTCCTTCACGCCCAAGTAAAGCTAAACCGAGTAGGACTCGTCACGACGACGCGTTTCTGGAAACTGGGTCTACTCGACCTCGACCACGGCCTTGTCGATCTCGAGTAGCCCTCGTCTATCTCTAGTAGCCCTCGTCTGTCTCGAGTAGCCGGTGCTCGACAAGGCTCGGACATGGCTCGGAGGTCTAGTCGATCTCGAGTAGCCCTACTCTGTCTCGAGTAGAGGTGGTCTGCGTCTTCGTCTTCGGCTTCTCGGCTCGGCACCGCTCGTCGACTCCGGACATGGCTCGTCGATCTCGACCAAGTCTACTCGAGATCGAGTAGGGTTCCGGGAGTCGGGTTGTCTCTGACTCAGTGTCCTCGATCAGCTGTGCTCGACCAGGTTTCGTCGACCAGGTCTCGTCGATCTCAAGTAGATGCTAGTCGATCTCGAGTAGAGTTTTCTCAGCTTTCTGCTTTGTTCTTGAAACGCACTTTCCCGAGTCCTCGTTCGTCGGATTGACGCATATGACCATGCGTTGGAAAGCTATTTCCGTGGGCTACAACTCTCATGAAGACATTAAAGCTTGAATCAGAATGAAGAATGGTGAAAAATGGCGTTTTCTCCAGCTGCAACATCCTTAGCTTCTCCATGAGTTTCCTTTAAGCTTCAAAGTGCGTCCGATTTCTGAGAAATATAACCAAAACTTGTGTAGACCTCCATATATTGCAAATAAGTGTAAACTACACAGATTCTGTATTATTCTAACCCAAATGTATGCAATGTATGCAGAAATCGATATAAAATTAAGTGTAAAACATGGCAAATTAGGCTCACAACATGGCCCAACGGACTCGCGGCCCAATTTCAGCTTGGTCGACATCGACCAGTTTTGGTCGACGTCGAGTAAATCTCGTCAATCTCGGCTTCACTTCGCAATTCTCGAGTTCTCTTCTCCTCATCGAGCTCAGGCAGAATTCTTGGTTTGGTCGACGTTGAGGAAGTTGGTCGACGTCGAGTAAACGTGTCAGCTCTCAGCATTCTGCTCTGTTCTTGAAACGCACTTTCCCAAGTCTTTGTTCGTCGGATTGACGCGTATGAGCATGCGTTGGAAAGCTATTTTCGAGGGCTACAACTCTCACGAAGACATCAAAGCTTGATTCGGAATGATGAATGGCGAAATATGGTCTTTTCTCCAGCTGCACCATTCTTAGCTTCTTCATGAGTTTCCTTTAAGCTCCAAAGTGCATCCGATTTCTGCAAAATTAAACAGAAACTAGTGTAGACTCCATAATTTGGCAAATAAGCATAAACTACATAGATTATGTACTATTCTAACCCAAATGCATGAAATGTATACAGAAATCGATATAAAAGTTAATATAAAACATGACACAAAACATGGACATCAAATCACCCCATACTTAAGCTTGCTTGTCCTCAAGCAATACTTTTAATGGTCATACAGGGGAAGAAAACAAACTCTCAACATCTTAGATTCATTGTCATATGTTCGTGCAATCAATTACCATCCTTGAAAAGGTACTAATGTCACAAATCCATGCATGTGCAATTAAAAAGCAACATCTACTCACAAGATGAGGGTTATGAAAAAATAATTCATGTGACAAAGCATTAATAATCTAGAGGACTTTAATTTAAGCTCAATAAGGAGTAGATTGGTAAAAGGCTTAAGGTGGACAATTTTTGGCAATGTGGTGCTAATAATCCGGGGAAATGAAGTACTTTCCAAATTGAATTTCCACATTACTTCTTCATAAGATTCATCACTTTTCGCTCATCGCTCCATGCTTTTTCAATATTATGTTTTTACCTCTCTAATCTCAGCACTGCCTTCTCGCGAGTCGCAAACATGGGTGTCATGAATGACCCCGGATACTTAGTGCTTTGGACTCCTCACATGTGTCCCATCTCACTGAACTATTATCTCAGCGAGCAGGGTCGATCTACCTTTATCTCCTGAGGTGATCGGATTTTCTTTCACTCATTAAATTTTCCATATATTTTTTCAATTTCCTGCCAAACTCCAATAATGATAATAACAACACAATAACCATATACTCCCTCTGTTAATCAAAACATATCGTTTTAGACATTTGCACATTATTTAAGAAAGCAAATAAAAGCAAACAAAAATACACCTATACTCCTAATTATTACTTTACTTTTCCACTTTATTGAAAACTACAACTAACAAACATCTAATCATGACAAGGGTCATTTTGGAAAGTGAACACCAAAATACCTAAAACGACAAGTTTTTCTTAACAAGATTTTACTCCTAAAATGACATGTTTTTCTTAACGGAGGGAGTAGTAGTCTCCATAATGTGACATCATTCTCAACATAACCCCCGGATAGGAAATAAGGTAAAAAATGGTAATATTTAGATCATGTGGAGCAAAATATGAAATAAGGCATAATATGGCTTTTGTGATGCATAAGCATAGGTATGGCTAAGGAATATAAACAAATGAGCATTATATGGAAATATAAAGTCCTCCATCCTCTTATCTTGCAACATGTCAAAAGCAATATCAAATTTTACCTCCTTTCATGGTTTTCAAGAAAATAATGCATTTCATTGTGAGTTCTCTTTACTAGGCAATTTCATGCTATATCTCTAATGAATCCAATTTTGCATCGTCGAGTTCAATTAAAGCTTCCATGACACTAATCTTTAAACAATTTACAAGCTTTGGGAGATGTCTCGTAAAACTTTGAGTTTAGCAATTAGGCACAAAAATTAAAAATTCACTCAAAATTTACCATGTAAGCACAAATAATGATAACGACCTTTTCCCCACCCCATACTTAGAATATACAGTGTCCCCACTGTATAAAATAATATAAAACAAAGGTAAAGGAAGGAGCTCGCCGAATAACGCGCTGAGGAATCAAAACAAGGGCCGTCGAGTAAACTGAGGTGGTCGACGTCGAGGAAGTTGGTCGACGTCGAGTACCGTTTCAACGTCAAGTGGAAGGTGGAAGTCGAGGAAGCTCCTGGGTGGTCGACGTCGAGTGGCCTCCTCGACGTCGAGTAGATCTGGTATGCTTGATCTTCCTCTTGGTCGATCTTGACTTGGCCTTCGCCGATTTCGATTGGTCTGTCAAAGACTTCACCCCCTCTCTTCGCGATCCTTTATGCTTTTCGACCTGAAAATTGTTAGTGGTTGCAGAAAGACAAGACTTTCCACATGAAGCATTCAAAAACAAAAACCAAAACCAACAGTTTCAAAGTCCAAATTTTTTAAAAATTTATGTATATGCTCTAGATTTTAGAGTCACTAGGCCGACTTCTTCTATTGTGCTCAGGGACCGTCAATGTGGGTCCCTCTTGTGCTTGGCCCTTCTCCTGGATCATCTAGGTCCTGATTGTAGTATGCAAGCTCTGCTGATAGGTGGTTGCTTGCATAGAGTCCTTTTCCTCCTTTTGTAGGGCCAAAAGAGAAATCTAAGACCACATCGCCTATCGTGAAGGTAACAATCGCCTCCTGATGCTGATCTTGGCATCTGCAATAGCTAGAAAAGGTCTACCAAGAATAATAGGGTAAGTAGGATCTTCCGCACAATCTATAACAAAGAAATCAGCGGGAATATAGAACTTACCAACTTGGACAGGGACATTATCAACCATACCTGTAGAGATCACCACTGTATTGTTCGCCATGTATAGTTTGGCATCCACATGCTCTATTGATCCTATCTTTACCTTTTGCTAGATTGATAGGGGCATGATGATCACGCTTGCACCTAGATCACACAATGCCTCATATTTAAATTGTCCAAATCCCACAGTAATAGAAAATTTATCAGGGTCAGGTCTTTTCTTAAGGAAGTCCATCCTTTTGCAGTCGTCGGCAATTTCTGAGATTGATCGCTTGTTGCTAAGGATTTCCTTGAGGAACTTGACATATGCATAGGGGTGGCCACGGGTTACGGGTCGACTCGTGACCCGACGGGTCGTACGGGTCAATGACCCGGCGGGTCCGGGTCAACGGGTGGGGGCGGGTTGCGGGTTAGGGTCAGGGGTTTTGAACCCGATGACCCGGCTGGTCATGACCCGACGGGTCATGACCCGACGGGTCAACCCGCCATCCCAATTTTTTTTTTTGAAAAATATTTTTTTTATGTTTATAATAATTATTATGTATATTATTCTTAGAATAATTCATAATATATAAACATATACTAGTTTGCAATGTGCAATGTGGGTCAAAAGCACTATCACCCTTCCCTTTTTATAGATTTGGAAGACATCTCATATTCTCTCAACTTTCAATGTGGGACAAGACTCTTGTCCCACATTGAAAGTTGAGAGTTAGAATGAGAAGGGATGGATGTATATATATGTGTACTCCATCCTCCCTTAACCCTCACTCTTTACTTTAAGCTTTATTACTTTAAGCTTTATTTATATTGTAGTGGATAAAGGAAGTTTTATAAAAATATAAAATTTCTCATGTTTTTTCCACTTCATATTAAAATGAAATGTATTTAAAAAGTGATAGGTAGAAAAAGTCTTTACCTATCATTTTTTTAAAAAGAATTTTAGTCAAAAATATTAAAAAAAATAATTTTTTTTTAATTTGGGAATCTGCCGGGTCAACGGGTCAACCCGTTGACCCGTGGAATTCCCGGGTTAGGGTTCGGGTCGCCCTTCCCCGACCCTTGACCCGGGGGGTCGAACCCGTCGACCCGCCGGGTCTGACCCGTGGCCACGCCTACATATGCATCTTAACGAATCGAAACAGGAATTATCATATGTGTGTATCTTATATGTTTCATATGTGACTTATGTGCTCTGTGTAAATTAGACTTAGACTTATTATGTTATTTATGAGATTACTAGGTGATCTCCGATCTGTTGGATTGATTGCCATTACTGATCAGTGTTTGGATTTCACGCTCCGCCGGGTAAGTCTCTTCGGAGCTTACTCAGATTGAAATAGAGATATTCCCTGCTTTAGGTGCATGATATACTAGGTGCTTGCATTCATGATCAGCATGCCATGTAGTACCATGCTAGGTTGCATTGACCGTTGAACATTCTATTTCTTTATGCATATATAAACAGAACAGTCGTTATCTGTGAAGTAACTAGAGTCTTTGCTAGGGTCCTAGGACGGCTCGGTCACATCGTGATGTGCTCGGGAACACTTCGAGCCGCCATGATCGACGACGAGGTTCCTCCTTTATTTGAAGGGATAAACCTTCTACTAGTAACCGGATATGTATGGCAAGATTCGCAGGCCTCTCACCCTTGAACCTCCCACACTCGATCTCAATCCTCTCGGAATCGCACTGTGAGGATCTCAACCCTTCGACACCTTCGCCTCTCACTAGGGTGTCTCCCTCGGCATCTCAAGGGTTTTGTTTTTAGCATCTCACCAAAAACATGAGCCTTAACTCGGAATCAAAAGAAGGAAATGTGCTCAACATTTAACTCAAAAATTCAACTTGTATTAGAAAATGGTAAGCCTTACAAAATATATATAGGAGAAATTCTAACCTCCTATTTGTTTACAAGCGACGTGGGATACTTTTTAAATAGAAAAATATATAAGTCTAAATCACATCATCGATGAAACCCGAAGGATCGATCGATCAAGCCTCGAACTTTCGAACACTCTTTTTGTAGGGTGATTTTTGGGGATTTATAGGAAATAAAAAGACAAGGATATGGATTGCTAGATCTTGGAGCATCTCACCCCAAGAACTACAAAACTCACTCTCTCAAACGTCGGAATCTCACTTTCGAATGATTGAGTCTTTGTTTGAAATCAATCACACGCATCTCACCAGTAATGATTCAACAAACGGGTTTCTCTTTGGCATCTCACCTCAGAGGACGTTGAAGGCATCTCACCAAAAACAATTTAGAATCATCTCGATTCAAAGGAAAGACACTTTTCATTAATCTCAAATCTGATTTCTAAGTGAGCATACAAGCTCTTTATATAGGAAAAAAAATACTAAATGAAAGGCGAAATGCTAGCTAAAACACTTATTGAGCGGATAATATAAAAGGTCCCTCGGAATGATGGAAAAGGAGGTGGGAAACCAAGGGACGGAAAGGAGAAGAGTCAGCAACCTTCAAGACCATCAATACGTATTCAAATATGCATCTTTATTGCATCAATTTATTCGGTCTCATTGAATGCATTCCGTCTTCAATAAACACGTTTTCAACAAGCTGCCAGATTTCATAATGTTGTAACGAACAACATTTTCGGCCATCTTCAAGTCTGATTTGGCCAAAGTGTTCTGAATAGAAGTTGTAGCCGCTTAAAATAGCTTTCCAACAAGTGTTTATAGGCTTCAATCGAAATTTTATACAGTCCGCTGGATCCAAAATACCGATTTATCGCCAAGCTGTTTTCTCAATTGAAATTTCGTGTGATTCGGGCTCATATAGTAATATGATCACATCATCCTCTCCCCCTTGAAAAGGATTCGACCTCGAATCCGAGACATTCTCCTCTTCGCCCATGAATGTCGGTGATGGAAACACAAATGGCAAGCATGACAAAATTTTTGGTGTGGCATCCATCCATGGGGTGTCCATGATTTTTGAGAAATTTTGGGGTGATTGGCGAAGTTTTGGATATGGGTGTTGAGATTCCAGGAGCCTTGGAATCGACAATAGGTATAGGGACATCGGGGGTAGGAACCACGAACTCTACGAGCTTCGAAGGAGGGGGCGATGGAGCTATGGGCACCAAAGAATCACACGTCGATGAGGGAGCCACTGATGGGGGTACATGAAAGGTGTTTTTCTTAAGAGGTGACCATGTATTTATCTCGGTGATGAGATTTTCTACTATGACACGAACATCTTCTAACGCAACCCTCCGTTTGACTTCTTGTTGTTGAGCCATCTCTCGAGCTCTTTTCTTTCGATATCTTCTACGGAGTTCTTGATCAACAATATCATAGGTATCACCATCCATGTCTTCCCATCGAAGATACCCATCATCATAGGCCCGAATATCCCACCGAATGTAGTTGTCAGACAACGACTCTGATCTTGATCTCCTGGACATTTTAGAAAATAACAAACAATACACATAAGAAAAGCTCGAATGACTCGAGTCGATTAGCTCTGATACCACTTGATGTGCTCTGGAACACTCCGAGCCGCCAGGATTGACGATGAGGTTTCTCCTTTATTTGAAGGGACAAACCTTCTACTAGTAACCGGATATGTATGGCAAGATTCCCAGGCCTCACACCCTTGAACCTCCCACACTCGATCTCAATCCTCTCGGAATCGCACTCTGAGGATCTCGACCCTCTGACACCTTCGCCTCTCACTAGGGTGTCTCCATCGGCATCTCACCAAAGGGTTTTGTTTTTAGCATCTTACCAAAAATATGATCCTTAACCCGGAATCAAAAAAGCAAATGTGCTCAACTTTTAACTCAAAAATTCAACTTGTATTAGAAAATGGCAAGCCTTACAAAATATATACAAGAAATTCTAACCTCCTATTTGTTTACAAGCGATGTGGGATACTTTTTAAATAGAAAAATCTATAAGTCTAAATCACATCACATCGGGTCCCGTCCAGAGTCAATCGAGTCATATGGAACTTCCTTTACTTATATTATGAGCATGATTGTGAAAGCTGCCTGCGGACTTTATTGTGGGGCGGGTTGGGCATGTGTGCCGCCCGATTATTATGGAATGCATTCACGAGCTTGCCAGTCTCCGCTCAATCGGAAGGGGGTGGAGGTAGGAGAGGGATATACCACTTGGTATTTTGTGCTAAGGCCTTATTATTTTTATGCACTTGATCTTAGGAGCATGTTAGTGTGTTAATGTTCTGCCTTGCATCTAGAAGCATATTTATTAGGCATAGCGTATGTGTGTGCTTAGGGTCGGGATGCAGAGCCAAAGTGGGCATCGATCTGGTCCCGCCCACTACCAATTTTTTTAGGTATACATTATGCTTACTACTATTGATGCTGATTTGGCTCCATGAACGTGGGGTCTAACATGGCGAAAAGAGAGAGTTGAGATTTCGACTTCACCAATTTAATCACGGTTTGGATTTGAATGGTTGATCATGTTTTGACCCGGCTTTGCCGTGGCACCCCCTTGTATAATTCTTTACTTCTGTTATTTGTGTGACCATTGGGTTTCCACGCTTAGACCTACGACAAGTATATGGGACTTCCCCGGGGATTCCAACGATCCCTTCGAACTTGGGTATGAAATCCCATTTTCCAACCATTAGTTTAGAATTTCAAACCTTCAACCTCTACTTGGGGCGCAAGATCCTAACGAGGGGTTTCATCCCTCGAAACATAACACGAGAATCATAATCCCGGGCCGTTACATCTATTGTGTGAAACTATGAACACCATCGGAGAGAGAGAGAGAGAGAGAGAGAGAGAGAGAGAGAGAGAGAGAATTGGCCTATGAGTGGCTAAACTCATAGTTTCGCCTGTGATTCGAAGACATGGTTGTTTGGATTGTGAGGATTTGAGTTTATTAGATTATTCATGTTCTTAGTTATTATCTTGTGCTTAATTTATATTTGTTTTCCTTTCTATGCCTGATCAACATGTTAGGAATTGCATCTCTAGCTATGAATTCGTTGTTGTTTTTTTATAGAAAACAAATGTATCGATGATAGCGATATCTCTTTGTCTTTGTAGCGGATGATTTCAATTGATCTATGTTGAGGATATTTGATTAGGATTGAGTTCGGTATGCGCCTATCTGTCTTGATTGAATAGGGTCAATGTGCCAATTGGTCTTGATTACTTGAGTTCTTAATGCTATTCTTTAGTGATATCGAATAAGATGAGTGAATCTCTCAACTTTAGTCAAGTAGACCTAAGAATATAAATAATTGATAAATCAATCCAAGGACCATGAATTCCAACCATTCTCAGAGAATTACATGTAAAATGTTCTTTTTATCTTGATATCAATGTGCCTTGTGATTTGCAATTTAGTTACTTTTATATTTTCTATTTCTCTAAAGGTTATTGCTTTTACTTTAAAGAGTCTTGCCTAGAGTTATTAAATAGAAAATCGTTTCTCCATGTGGGTTCGACACCGGACTTTCTTTCTATACTAGTAGTTATTTGGTTTTATCAATTGCTTGATTGACTAATCTATTGGTTGTGTATTTAAGTTTGGATTTTTATTACTAATTTGGGAATGACGAAATTGCCAACAACATTCGTCCCGCATCAAATACCTAAAACTTTATAATAGTGATAAAATGTTCGGTATTTAAGGGGAGAGGAAATGAGACTAAGTATTAAGAAAGATATTGTACGAAAGCAAGTTCTCTATCATTTCATATCCACAGATAAATCC
Organism: Persicaria tinctoria; assembly: GCA_037127255.1. NCBI lineage: Eukaryota > Viridiplantae > Streptophyta > Magnoliopsida > Caryophyllales > Polygonaceae > Persicaria > Persicaria tinctoria. Next base: position 18,758,241 of record JBANSL010000004.1, on the reverse strand, counting down.
AAGTGAACCAGAAGATCAATAAAAAAATCATTATAAGGTTTAGCAAATATTATATTGAAAGCATTTACTAAAGGCCAAGAAAGTGACAAAGTAACGCATGCTAGCTCATTTTGAAGTTCAGAAGTAACTCCAACTCAATGAATATCAAGTGATTCTCAAGTACACCAGAAATGTTGGAGATTACTAGGCTCTTTGTATATGATTCCCCAGAAGTAGAAAGAGCCTATGAGAATATGATGATCATCAAACAAATGGATGTCGACATCGAAATCATAATAAAAGAGCTAGAAAGAATCAATTCATGCAAAGATGAATTCTTTAAGCATGATGGCATTGGACCCGTAGTTCCAACACCAAAAAGTGCAACATCAATTGTGATAAATCCACTCCCTTGATGAAAATCGGAAATGGTTTCAAAGCCTTTGACACATAGCTTGTGTCAAAGGTCTTGAAGCTACAGCTGTGTTGATGAAACACAAAACCTGTATTATTAACATATTATTTCTGCATGTTATTATTATATATATTTCAGATATTATTATATATATTATGCACTAACAATGCAGCAAGAATTTCGAATGAAATCTCCTTCCTTAAGCTAAAAGACATGAAGATCGAATCTGGTGGATCATGGCTTCGAAGTTTCCCAGAATAGAAGATTGTGAAGATTGTCGTGATCTATTCTAGCCGTTGAGAGAAGATCCTTCTTTCAAAATAGGCACCGATTTGATCAAGTATAAAAAGGAGAAGAAGAAGAGAAGACAATACAAGTGTTGAACGAAAACCTCATTGATCTACATCGCACACAAGCCCTCAAGTCAATCTGTCTTCTTTGTGTACTCTCTGCTAGGTGTTAAGAGTTTTATCTTTTGTTTCAAAGCATTTGAGAGTTACATAGTGAGCTTATAGGATATATTTTGAGAGAGTGTTATACTCGAGAGTTTATAACTTAGGAAGTGGACACTAGGAGATTGGTTCACGAAGTGTAAGAGGATTGTACTAGATAGTTGAGAGATGTGCGTCTCTTCTAGATTGGTCTAGGACTCCAAGGGAACGTGAGTTGACTAGATTTCAATTATATAGGAGAGATGCTTCTCGGTGAGCTATTAGGATCCTAAGTTTTGTGAATCAATAAAGCCTGTTGAATTCTAGGGTTGTGGAAGAACCCTAGGCGGGGACTAAGCCTTAAAGGAGCCCAACCTCGTTAACAACTCGTTGTGTTCTTTACTTATTGATTTACCAATATTTCCGCACTTGTTTCGAATTGTATAACTTTGTTGTGATTCAGGTATCCCAATCGAAAGAATTGAGTTTACTCTCAAAAGGGTTTTGCAAGCGTTTCAAAAGTCTTGAGATTGACAGCGAAAAGTTGGCATACTCTATTCAACTCCCCTTCTAGAGTATCTTTATTCTACTTTGTTATACATTATCGAACCTTTAATTGGTATTAGAGCCTTACTCACTGTTTTTTATCTAACAATCTTGTGAATTTTTTTATCATGTCTGGTGAAGCAAGCGGAGGATTTGCACAAGGGAGGTCTACCAGTATACCACTACTCTTTGTACGAAACAACTTCGTCCACTGGAGGTCCTTGATGAAAATGATCATTATAGATCAAGATCTGGAAGCAATTCAACAACAAATATGAAGAAGCAATTCAACAACAAAGATGATGATGAGGATGATCCCTTTGCTCTCATTACAAGGGGTCTTTCTCGAATCCTCAAAATGAAGAAGCAATTCAACAACAAAGATGGACCAGAGTCTTCTAAATTACGAGGTAAGTCTCAATACAACAAATATGATGAGAAGACTTAACCTTTGTCTTGTTTTGAATGTGGTGAAACAGACCATCTAGTGAAAGATTGCCCTAAAAAGAAGTATAGCCAGTTCAAGAAAGGTGATAGATGGAAGAAGAAAGTCATGGTGGCAGCTTGGAGTGATTCCAACTCAGGTGACTCAGACTCCGATGATGAAAAGGCCAACCTTTGTCTCATGGCCTCAAGAGATGAATCCCACGATGAGCAACTTGAGGTAACTGTAAGAGAGCTTATGGCAAGTCCAAAAGAGGTACTATCAGAATTCATTTCTAATATGATTGTCAATGAAGAGAAACTTATTGCCCAAACCAACACTCTTATTAAGAAAACTGTGGACCAGGAAAGAACTATTGAGGAACTGTCTATGAGGATCAAAAGTCTTGAAACCTCTTATTCAGGTCTTGACATTAAAGTCAAGACTCTTGACTTAAAGAAATCTGAACTCAAGCAAGATCTCTCGTCTCTAAGAAATGAACATCATGACTTAGAGAACAAGAAGATCTCCCTGAATAAGAAGATTCAAGACCAACAGACAGCTCTCATAAGTTTTAACAAGTCCAAAGGCACTCTTGATAAGATGTTGGGTGAGCAACAAAGTTCTCTAAAAAAACAACAAAGTTCTCTAAAAAAAATTGATATTGGCTACAATCCAAAGTTTTTAAAGAAGCAACACATTACCACTTTTGTGAAGGCAAAAGAAAGCAGAACCTCTCCTATATGTCACCACTGTGCAAGAAAGGGACATGTAAGAGAGACCTCCCCCTATAGAAGAAAGGATCCACATATCATTCGCAATACCTTTCATGTTCACTTGAGAAAAGAACGGATAACGCAAGTTTGGGTCCCCAAAGGCACTATTTTACCAAATATGGTTTATCCCAATAATGGATCTAAAATTTCTTATTGGTCTAGCCACAAAGGTTGATTTTTTTCTTGCAGGAGATCACCAAGGTGAAAGAGCAAAAGTGGATCATTGATAGTGGATGCTCTAGACATATGAGTGGGAAGAGGTCTCTCTTCCATGATCTAAAGAAGAAATCCACTGGAACAATCACTCTTGGTGACAAAGGAAAGTGTGACATCGTTGGTATCGATAGTGTTGGGAGTGATCCTAACCATAGTATTAAAAATGTTTATCTTGTTAATGGTTTGAAGTACAATTTGCTTAGTGTTTCTCAACTATGTGATAGTGGTAATGATGTTGGATTTAACAAGAAAAGATGTCTAGTGCACAGAGAAGATACATGTGAACTAGTTCTAACTGCCTATCGCTATAACAACATCTATGCTGTGAATGCTGAGCAAGTGGCACAAAGAAGCTTAACCTGTCTAAAGGATTTGACGGACGATCCAAAGCTTTGGCACATGAAACTCGGTCATGTAAGCCCACATACAATACAAAAGCTTGTGTCCAAAGGGCTTGTAAGAGGACTACCTGAGATGGACTTCAAAGGTATTGATATGTGTAAAGCATGCACACGAGGTAAAAAAAACATGTAACTCTTTCAAACCTAAGAAGGTTGTAAGTACTTCTAGACCCCTTGAACTTTTACATATGGATTTATGCGGTCCTATGCGAGTCAAATCTCCCAATGGTAAAAAGTACATGCTTGTTGTTGTTGATGATTTTTCGAGATATACTTGGGTTGCATTTTTAAAAGAAAAATCAGAGGCCTTGTTTGAGTTTTCAAAACTTTGTAAGGAGTTGCAAACTTTAAAAAACGAGCCCATAGTGTCAATTCGAAGTGATCGTGGTAGGGAGTTTGATCAACTTCAGTTTGATTTGTTTTGTGCTAAATATGGCATCTCCCATAATTTTTCTTCTCCTATGACACCTCAACAAAATGGGGTTGTGGAATGAAAGAACCACACCCTAGAGAACATAGCCAGGACTATGCTTTTAGAAAATGCATTACCTAAAACCTACTGGGCTGAAGTTGTTAACACGGCTAACTATATTTTGAATCGTTGTCTTATTCGTTCCATCTTAAAGAAAACTCCTTATGAACTTTTCAAAGGCCGCAAACCCCTTATATCGTATTTTAAACCTTTTGGTTGTACTTGTTTTGTTCATAACAATGGAAAAGATAACCTTAGGAAATTTGATGCGCGTAGTGATGAAGGTATATTTTTTGGCTACTCCACAAGTAGCAAAACATATAGAATCTTCAACAAAAGGACCAAGATGGTTGCAATGACGGTTATACATGTTATATTTGATGAATGCAATGACGGTTCTTTAAGTGAATGTGTTGCAGATTTAGATCTTAACCGCCATACAAAGAATGAGAATGGTGATGATATTCCTACCAAGAACACAAAGAATAGGAACATGCATGATCAGATTCTTAACACTGAAGAAGTGGCCCAAGGTGTTGAAGATCAGTCCAAAGCCCTTGGCGACCAATCCAAAAGTGTTGAGACTTCAAAAACTATTGTAATTGAGCCTAACATATCCATGGAGTCAGATGTACCACAAATCAATCATGTTGATGTGATGAACCAGGGAGTTGAGACTAGTAAGAGAAAGTTCAAATACTCCTCATCACACTCATTAAAGGATATCATCTCTGACCCTACATCTAGTGTTCAAACTCGTTCTAAACTTAAAGATCTTTGTGTTTTTCACGCTTTTGTTTCTCTTGTAGAACCAAAGAAGGTAGATGAGGCCCTTTAAGAGCCAGACTGGATCATTGCTATGCAAAGTGAGCTTAACGAATTTGAAAGGAACAAAGTCTGGACCTTGAAGCCTAGGCCAAAGCATCAATCAGTCGTTGGCACACGTTGGGTATTTAGGAACAAGCTAGATGAGAATGGTAAGATCGTGAGAAACAAAGCAATGCTTGTTGCTCAAGGCTACAATCAAGAGGAAGTGTTTGCATGTGTGCTAGGTTTCAAGTTGACCCTAAAGAATCTCACTTCGTGGCTGTGAAGAGACTTTGCAGGCTATAAGGTGGATAGAAAGAGCACGTCAGGATGTTACCAATTCTTATGAGCATCCTTGATTAGTTGGCACTCAAAGAAACAAAACTCGGTTGCTCTATCCACTGCCGAAGCCGAATACATAGTAGTTGGAGCATGTTGCTCCCAAATCCTTTGGATAGCTCAACAAATGAGAGATCTTGGCATCGACCTCAAAGGCATTCCCATGAAGTGTGACAACACAAGTGCCATCTCCATTACAAAGAATCTCGTTCAGCATTCAAGGACCAAACATATTGATGTAAGGCATCATTTCATTAGAGATCATGTCGAAAAAGGTGATGTGTCCATATCCTTTATTTCAACTGATTAACAATTGGCTGACATTTTTACTAAGCCTTTGGCAGAGGACAGGTTCACCTTCATTAGACATGAGATCGGAATGCTTAATAGGGATGCACTTTCATAGGGGGAGCTTTCCCTTTACGAAAGATAAATTCTACTCGGTGTCAAGACCTTTGAGATTCATGTCAAAGTTTGTGAACTGAATGGTAGAGCACATATATCGTATCATATATTTGGTTAATATCTTATTAGATATTTGATCAAATATGGTTTTAATGGTTTTTAACCTTCTTTAATGTTTTACACACTTTATTTTCCAAAAATCTTTTATCTGAGTACATTTTATCTATGAAAATTATTTTTTTCGGATATATCCTCTCTTGCCTTTAAAATTTGAAAGGATGGTCTGAATTTTGAATTTTTGGCAATAAGATCTTTTATTTTTGGCAGTAGTGTTATGATTATTACCATTGTAACTATAAACCCGTCCCATCAACTTACCCTACTCGCCCTTTTTAAACCACATATTCTTACCCTAACTATTCCTCACCTCTCCAGAACTACTAAAACCCTCCGTCTTTTAACCTTCTCCTTCAACCTTTTTCTCGAAGTTTCACCAAATCTCATCCATGGCACCCAAATCCAAGAAGATCTCCACACCAAAACGCCTTGGCATTTTCCCGAGCACTGTCCCTGACAGCAACATTGCCGAAATCAAGCGGTCCTTGAAGCGCCCGACGAAGAAGCCACTCAGTGCAAAGCTAAAGGGAAACAGAAAGATCATTGTTGAGGAAGAGGAGGGAGAGGAGGAAGTGGAAGATCTTGATGAGATTCTAGAGCGAGATGCTACAAAAGAGGTCGAGGAGGTGGCCAAGAGAAAGAAAAAGGTTGAGGAAGAGGCTAAGAAAGTAAGGAGAAAGGTCGAGGAGGAGGCTGAGAAAGCAAGGAAAGAGGCCGAGGAAGAGGCCCAAAGAGTAGCGGAGAAGGAGGTTCCCGCTGTAGAGGAACCAGAGGAAGAGGAAGAGGAGGACGACGAGACTGATGATGACGAGGAGGCCAAGGGAGATGAAGCTGAAGTGTTTGTTGAGGACTCAGGGTCTGAGGAAGAAGAGGAAGATGAGCCAGAACTTGTTCCCTCTCATACTCATCCTCCTCCTCCCCCGTCTTCGAAGAAGCGCAAAGCCACTAAGGCCAAGAAGTCTCCACCTCCCAAGCGCTCGAGGAAAGCCACTCTCAGAAGCTTTGACGCATCTGTCAAGACGACTGCTCCCACAAAAGCTCGAAGGAAGAACGCCGACCCCCCTGCACTTATCCAGGTAAACCAATCCTTACCCTCCTCCTGGTTTGAGAATGCCGAGATGGCTGGAAAGTGGGTAGACGAGTTTAGAACTCATAAGATTTGTTGTTCTGATTTTATTGATCTTGATTTTTTAGAAGCTTTAAACCTACCCTACATCTCTCTTCTCAAACAAACCTCTGCTCGGACCCTTCTGAACCTTGAATCTGTGTACTATACACAACTCACCCATCTATTTTACATAAACCTCAAAGCCAAACACATTGCTGATGGTTGGTCTCTGGAGTCAGTCGTCAAAGGAGTTAGAATCACTTTCAACTCTCTTGACATTGCTGATCTCCTTGGCCTTCCTAAACCTTGTCCACCCTCTCCCGAAACACCCACAAAAGATCAGTGTGTTGCTCTTCCACGATCCAAATACCTGCTCCCCGAAGCATCAAGCAGCACCACCAAACAGCTTACCCGCTCGTCCCTCACACTCGAAGCCAAAATCATCTTCAACATTATTGTGAGATGCCTTTTACCCCGAATCAACTCTGGCTCCCTCCTCACTGGCAACGCTATGGTCCTTCTATACCGAATATTGAATGGTTATGATCTTGATCTCAATACAATTCTAGGATTCATGGCTCACACCCGCAAAGCCAGAAAAGGAACTCCCCTCCCATTCGCAAACCTTTTGACCCATGTCTTCAAAGCTTCTAAAATTGATTTTGAAAATGAAGAACAACAACATCATAAGGGTAAATTTGACTCCTAGAGCTTTGAGAAGATTGGCATCACTCAGTCCCCTCAAGGGACTTGGAGTCTTGCCTCTCCCTCAAAAACTCTTCACACTGCCTTTTCCATCGATGAGCGAATGGAAAATCTGGAGTTAGATTTGGAGGAAGTTCGCCTGGACGTCATGGAGCTGCATCGAGAGTTGTTGCAGGAGATGGACGGGGTGGCTAAGTTGATGAATGAGCTGAAGTTGTTGTTCATGGATGGTGCTCAAGACAATGAATCCTAAACCCCTACCCTATCCCATGATCTAAACACTGCTGGTTTTATTGGTTTTTCAAAACTTTTGTTGACTGTTTTTATCCTCCTCCCATTGTTGAAAGACAAAAAGGGGGAGATGGTTTGATGGTTTAGACTTTTAAACTGCTGTGAACCAAGGTCTTGGAAGACCTCATTTTGTTTTATTTTGTTGGATGTCTTTCGTTGGTTTTAAAACTTATATGATCCAACATTTGTCTAACCCGACCATGCAGGTACTTAGTCCGATTTTGCCTTATGATATATTTGCTTGACTAAGTTACAGGGATGCACATGTTTTGTCTTTCATCAAGGGGGAGATTGATAACTCCGCTCACTTGATGAAATCGGAAATGGTTTCAAAGGCTTTGACACATAGCTTGTGTCAAAGGTCTTGAAGCTACAACTGTGTTGATGAAACAAAAAAACTTGTATTATTTACATATTATTTCCGGATGTTATTATTATATATAGTTCATATATTATTATATATATTATGCACTAACAATGCAGCAGGAATTTCGAATGAAATCTCCTTCTTTAAGCTAAAAGACATGAAGATCGAATTTGGTGGATCATGGCTTCGGAGTTTCCCAGAATAGAAGATTGTGAAGATTGTCGTGATCTGTTCTAGCCGTTGAGAGAAGATCCTTCTTTCAAAATAGGCGCTGATTTGATCAAGTATAAAAAGGAGAAGAAGAAGAGAAGACAATACAAGTGTTGAACGAAAACCTCATTGATCTACATCGCACACAAGCCCTCAAGTCAACCTGTCTTCTTCGTGTACTCTCTGCTAGGTGTTATGAGTTTTATCTTTTGTTTCAAAGCATTTGAGAGTTACATAGTGAGCTTATATGATATATTTTGAGGGAGTGTTATACTCGAGAGTTTATAACTTAGGAAGTGGACACTAGGCGATTGGTTCACGAAGTGTAAGAGGATTGTACTAGATAACTGAGAGAGGTGAGGCTCTTCTAGATTGGTCTAGGACTCCAAGGGAACGTGAGTTGACTAGATTGCAATTGTATAGGAGAGATGCTTCTCGGTGAGCTATTAGGATCCTAAGTTTTGTGAATCAATAAAGCCTTTTGAATTCTAGGGTTGTGGAAGAACCCTAGGCGGGGACTAAGCCTTAAAGGAGCCCAACCTCGTTAACAACTCGTTGTGTTCTTTACTTATTGCGTTACCAATATTTCCGCACTTGTTTCGAATTGTATAACTTTGTTGTGATTCAGGTATCCCAATCGAAAGAATTGAGTTTACTCTCAAAGGGTTTTGCAAGCGTTTCAAAAGTCTTGAGATTGACAGCGAAAAGTTGGCATACTCTATTCAACCCCCCTTCTAGAGTATCTTTATTCTACTTTGTTATACATTATCGAACCTTCAAATTGGTTTTAAGTGGGTGTTCATCATACAAATAAAATATAAAGCCAACTTGATTGCACGTTGACCTATTAAAAGTTATATGTAGAATCTATTCACCAGAAGTCAATATAATTTTGGATCTAAATGTAAATGACGGACGTGTTACTTGCATATGCATATTAATGAAAAGGATCAATTGAAAATGTGTGAAGCATTAATGTCAAAGCCTCGTCACATGCAATTGATTAAAGATCCTTACAACTTTATAAGAGTACCTGAAGTACCTATAATTGTGAAAATATTGACATTGTATTAGGTCCCGAAGTACCATATACAAAGTTGTACTCTTTTCCTTGATCTTGGTTTTTATCCCACTGGGTTTTTCCAAGTTAAGGTTTTTAACGAGGCAACTTAGCCACCATTTAATACAATAGATCCTCCTGATCAACAATGAAAAGTACACTGGGTCTTGAAGTACCTTATGCTTGTGCATTCAAAGCAGCTCAACACCAATACATGAAAGTCAAGCGCATCAAAGTCAATCAGGAAGACATTCCAGCTTACACACATCGAAGACAATGTTGAGATTCAACCATCAATAAAAATGAGAAGACTTCGAGAATGATGTTGAATTCAAGGAGAGTATACACGCACTGCACTCTTTTTCCCTTCGATCAGGTTTTGTCTCACTGGGTTTTCCTGACAAGGTTTTTAAACGAGGCAGATCACCAAAGCGTATCAAATGTCATATGTATTTGTTCTCTGGATCCTAGTTTTGTCCCATTGGGTTTTCTATGCGAGATTTGTAATAAGCTAGTATTTAAGGATGTTTATCCAAGGGGGAGTGTGATGAGATTATCTTTTAATATTATATTAGGGATGGATAAATACTAGTATACCCTAGTTCCATATCACTACAAAAAAAAAACATTTTAGCAACGGCTATTTCCCGTGGCTGAAAGTCCATCTGCGGTGGCCAAAAGGTAGTAGCCACGGCTATAGCCACGGCAAACCAGCCGTGGGGAAACCTTGGGTGGCAAAAGAGTCTAGCCGTGGCAAGTTGCCGTGGCTAAATTATTTCTGGAAAATAAAAAAAATGCTACTTTTTAGCCCGGATTCTTAAGACCCGGGCTAAAAAGTCCCATATTTAAAAAAAAAATTACACAAATAGTTATTTGTGCATTATATTCGTCGTGCCCATGCTAAAAAAACTCTCATTTGATTCATTCTAAAATCAAATGTGCAAAATTTAATTAATTGTATAAATTTACATTTACCTATACATAATTATGCAAATTTACATATATAACAAAATATCCAAAACTACATAATTTACCTAAAACTATAAAATACATAAACAATATATTCAAAGGCTAGTGTTTCTTCTGTACTCTATGATATTAGAAAGTTAACATAAATAAAAATATACTCCTAAACCTATCAATCTTAAAACAGTTAAACAAATCCTCATGTTTCTGACTGCAGAAACTAAAAGAACCTTGATCTTGAGAAGTACCTGTTGGTTGTTTCTGTCTCTCATTCAAAAGAGCTTCCTCGGTACACTGCATATATCATACAGGTCATCAAAAGGAAAAAAGAAAATCAAGGTAAGTAAAAAAATGAATGGGAAAAGAAAAGATTAAAAGGCATTCAGATAGTATTCAAAGCAAAGGTATGGAGGGGAACTATTGAGATTGTATTCAAAGAAAAGGAATTCAGGGAACAATTAAGATGCCTTAAGTACCAAAAATATATACATAAAGAAACTAACAAGCGAAACTTAATAGATATATATGAGGCCTATCAAAATACAGGATACGATTTAGAACCATGTCTTTCTCCTAAAATGAGCTATTAAGAATAATGAGTACAGCACATGGAAATGAGTTAGGAGAAAATGGCTTAGCAACACTTTATCATATCATAACCAGTAATCATAACTTAGCATAACAAAAATGGATGAATAATGCATCAATGACATGACATATTAGTTATAATTATGAGCATGACCCATTTGTAATGGCCTTCCATCAAAAAATTAAAAAAAAAAGTCAATGTGAAAAATATGTCTATTAAATTGCTAGAAATTCAAGTATTTGAGCTGACCACCACAGTTAAAAAAAAAAGTAAAAATAGAATCATTACCACTTGATTATGAGGAGTATTGCATTAGTGTTTACTCCACAAGAAAGAGTTGATTCTCTTTAACTTTAAGAAAAGAATGAGCCAAAACAAAGAGAAGCTCTCAAAGTGATCTAATGTTGGAAAAAAAGAAAGTGAAAACAGCAACATATATAAATTGAATCTTAAAGACGTTATATTTCTTTGTCACTGGGCTAGTGTTTTGTGGAAGCAATCTACTGTGCCCCCTCTCTTCCAGTACAAAGCCCGACCCTTAGAAAATCCAAGGCAAAAAATTCATACATGGGGCAAAATTTGAAGCTACTCAAAGGAGTTCAAAAATACAAATCACCCATCATAAACTGAAGAGCAAGGAAAACATATCTCAGGCTAAATCTCAAATAGAAAAACAACTTGTGTTCTTAATCTATACCTCAAAAAGGAAACTATTTTAATTGACATAAACAACACCCATCACATGGTAGAAGTGGCAGCAATTATGGATTTTTTTTCATATTATGTACACTACTAAGTTAGACACTATATATGGGGAAATGCTAAGTTAGACACTATAAATACGCTCGTACTCTAGCATACATGTATCCGACGCCCCTATAATGAATGAGAAATACATGATTGGACCCAATTCCAAGAATCAACCCATATGAATACAAGAGGAACTTGTAGTTATATATAAATCCTAACTGATTTTATAATTTGCTAACCTGATGATACAAGAGGAACTTGTTATATACAAGATCGAAGTGGGTAAATTAAATGCCTACGTAGCCACCATCGCAGCTGCAGGTACAGTTGCTGGACTCAGGGTCGGGGTGTTGGCGAGGGGAGGTGTTGAGGCAGCAGCACATGAGACCCACCAGATATTCATATTAAAAGATATTTATATGTGAGTAAATGGCCTATCTAAGTTCAAACTTTTGATAAAGAACCTATTTCCCTAATCCAAGCAATGAGGGCAGTAGCTCCACATGTCTAGCATGGATGGATGAATCAAAGTGGAGTTGGAGTTTCTAAATCATAATGTTATGAATATAAAATATAATGAGACATATAGGATACTTTACAAAAGGCCAGGGACTAAATCATAGTGTTTTAGGAGGATGCTTTAAGTTTTACTCAATGTTAACTTTGTCTGAAATAGGGTATTGGAGCTACAAGTCATGAGCCATTTATGAAATAGCTTAAGTGAATTTTTTTATTTTTTAATGAATACTCCATCCGTCCAAAAATACATGGCCTTTTAGGCCTTGAACTTTTGTCAAAAATACTTGGGCTTTTAGATTTGTAGGGTAATTATTACCCCTAAAAAGTACAATATTAGGTAAAATTTAAGAGTTCCCCCCTCTATAGTAATAATAAGATTTAAATATAAATAGGTTTCCTTAATTAATGTGCAAAGGTTTAAAAGACCATGTATTTTAGGACGGAGGGAGTATAAAATTAAGCAATTATAATGGATGTGTACCAAGTGAATTGAGAGCTTGAGATCAAGCTGTGCAAAACTGATGGGGAACAAAGGAAGAATTTCAGTAGAAGATGAAGGTGTTTAATACCAAGATTCAATAATTAAAAGACCTAACCATTGGCTAGCTAGAAAATAGAAGATTGACAATGAAAATCAACTAAAGCTCCTGGGTCAAGACCTGTGCAGATCAGTGCCACAACCAAAAAGAATAGCATGCCAGCAAAACTACAAATAAGTACCTGTAAATCACTTGAAAGGTCTTTCATATTGTCTTCTAAGAGCTTTTTCTCCTATCAAGGGGGGAAAAAAGTTGAGTTATCACTATTCGCAAACCAGAAAAATCTAATCACATTTCAAAAATAAATCCAAAAAGATAATAATACTTGTTCCATGACTTAAGGGAGAACTGTATCTCTACACATGTCAAGGTTGACACCCTCTATTTGACTTAAAACATGAAGATGGATTGCTTTATCTTGCTTTATTGCTTTGGATGCACAAAACAGAATGTTATGATGTATGGCACGAAATGAGAGTTTCACCTAGAGCAGATGGATTGCTTTGCCCTAGGGAGAAAATATTAATTTGGAAGACAAATAAACCTCTATCCTCTATCACAAATAATTGCACAGATAAGCAATCAGCGCGCAACGCCAAAGGGACCATAAGAATTGAATAGGTTTGGTTAGAAATAAGTTCATGACTAGAAAACAGAAGTCATCTAAGAATTTCTCAGTTACTCTCTAAGCACGTGTTTGGCATCAGCTTTCATTGTCTTTCATCAGCTTCTTGAGGTGAAAAAAAAATAAAACCTGTGCTTCACCGTGTTTGGCATCAGCTTTTGCAAGAGGTGTGGCAGTTTGAGTTGGAGGTTATTTTGGGTGAAAATGGAAGATGGCGGAGAGGAGCTTTGGGAGTTTATTTTTCAGGGGTGCCAAAAAATGTTCCAAATTGCCCTCCTCCGTTTCCTTTCGATTTGCAGCAAAACCATCGAGCCACCACACCCCTCCTCCGTTTCCTTTCGATTTCGACCACCAGCCACCACCCTCCTTCCTCCTCGTCGTCATCGAGCAACCCAACCTCCGATTGCCGCTGCCCGAGCATCCGATTGCCATTGCCAAGCGCCACCACCCATCGCAGTTCGAGCAAAGCTTCAACCTTTGATTCATGGAGTTCCGTTCGTCGCCATCTCCAAGTGACCCGCACTTGGCCATCCCACCGATTGGACGCAATCAGTGAGGAGGAGGAGGATGAACAGTGAGGAGGCTGCAGATTTGCAGTTGAAATTGGGGCAAGGGGAATGGGAATGGGAAGGGGCTTCTAAAAGGGCATTTTGGATATTTTCACATAAATACCCTTTTATAAACCTTATAATCACCAAACACCCATCAACTTTTTTACAAGGTTATTTAAAAAAAAACTTCAACTCCCACACCTCCATAATACACAAACTAAACTCCACCTCCTAAAAAATACACAACCCCTAAAAAACCTCCCATTTTCCAAACACGCTCTAAGTCTCACCAATAGCTTCAACTAGGCGAAGAACCATCTGTCCCAAGTGTACTCCCTTGAGACAGCCGGCCCAGTAAACCTTGTAAGTATGCACAATATAAACACAACCCTGCCATTTCCATTTGCCACAAATAACATCATATCAATAGCAAAAATATCCAATAACCTGAATAACCTATAGACTATAGTATATGGGTGGAAATGTTTGATGAGATATTTTCATTTCAGGTCTTAAAATGTAATAAATTCCATTTAATAGGATTTAGTTGCTTGATTATCCAACAAAACCACATCCTTGCAACTGATATTTTACTCATGCGTTAATTTCATCCCCAAAAAATTATTGAGACTGAACTTATACATATTCACATTCAAGAAGTTGTTTTATCTCTATCTAAGAGCTTAAAAAATCAATTTGTGTAGCAAAATAAGGGCAAATAAAAAAAGGTAATTCAGATGAGGAAATTAAAGAAACTGATCCTTGAGAACAACAACTTTTGTAGTCAAAGTGAATAAGAAATTAAGAATACAAGGTCTGTTTTTACATGAATAAGTAACAAGGTTCGTGAGGTTAGTAAAAAATCCCACCTTTCCAAAAGAAAGGGAGAGAGTAAAGATCGTGGCAGTAGGCAGAAAACGATCAAGATATTATAATTTCTCACAAGATTTATATAATCTACAAGATTCTATGCATTTTCATAGTCACACAAGTTAAATAATCTATGTTTCTCTTGTCAGTACTACTTGCTCAAGGTTGAAGCAATGAACAAAAGGAATTGGACCTTGAGCCCATAGTCATGTCAATCAATTTCCTCCAATAGAAAACAAAATATCCTTCTGCTAGCTTAGCCTGACAATCCTAGACATCAAAGCATAGAACTACACAGCACTATCTTTCCCTCACAAAGTGACACCTAAATAACAATGAATTTGTCACTCTTCATCTAGGGCTCAAAGGGTAAGAAATCTCATTACTTCGGATGGTTATTCAATTAAACAAACATACTAGGAATTTTATCACTTTTATGGCCCTTTTTCAACCAAAATACAATATATAGTTATATACAACTTGATCCATAACTATATTGAACTCGCAAACACAGGCGTAGAACATACAAGAAGCAAGGGTAAACATCATTATTTAGTTCTCATTTTCGGAAAATGCATTTATATCATAGAAAATGCACTTGCATAAAATAAGTAAAGGTTAAGCTACCAGAAAGTTACCTAGGGATGGGGCAGAGGCTTGAAACCATGTCATATTCAGAAGCTTGTAATCACCAACACCCAGTAACTTATTGTCTAGATTGACATTGTCTATATATCAGAATAATACCAAAGTGTCATGCAGTAGGAAATAGGACATTGGAAATACAAACCAGAGCTCTGTCTCTCATCATTTTTTTCGTTGAGTAAGCTAGGTTGTATAAGAAAAAAAGAAAAATAAAGGAGTATTAACAATAAAAATATAAATAACAACGACGATATTGATTATGATGGGAATAAAAGAAACTAATGCTACCCTTGGATAAAGCATAAATAGAGGTCAATGAACCTAAAAAGCAATATAAAAATTCACCAAATATTCAAAGTCACACTAAAAAGGGTAAATTGTTCAATTCATATTGCTTCATTCCCTGTACATTTAATTCCTTCTGCATAGGACTATATGGGAAGAGAAAACAAAACTAAGCACTAAGAGGATGTGTTGTATCAGATGCAAGGAGTCTTTCAAGTAAGCTTAAGATCACTAAGAGGATGTGTTGTATCCCAAATCTGTCAAGGCAATTCCATTCTTAATTCTTAATAAAAATTAATCACTACCTATGGTTCGATCAAGTTCAAAAAGAAAATTAATTCAGAAGATGAAAAAGGATCGAGATGAATGAAATTAACCTGCAACATTAATCAACCTGGAATGATGGGATGTGCATCGATGGTTTTGAGGCTTCCTGTAAATTAAAATAACCAAAACAAGAAGGTAGCATTAGAACTGTAAACTTTACAAGAGAGACAATGAGAGATTTAGATAAGAGATCAGGCAAAAAGAAGGGCTGGAAAATTCAAATCTAAAACCAAAAATTAAATTCAATAAGCGCCTACTTTCTTCATTAACATAAAATCAATAAGATAATAGCCACCTCTAGATGTCATCTATTAAATCGATCATGGTACTTACAAGCAAGATGGTATAAAACACCTAACTTAACAATATCCACCAAATGAATTCAAACTCGGGTTCATTTAAGTAATGAATCCATTGAGGGATAATTTAAATCACCAGATATGTATGTAAAGTGTAAAGTATGTTTGCAGCCATCAAATCTATTATCTAAGGTGCTTGAAAACTTGAGACTGAAGAATTTATTACATGAATTTGGTTGTAGTTGTAGATAGATAGCCAGAAGACAAAAATCAACAATTGCACAAATACAATCACAACACAATCAACCTACAAGTACCAAAATCGACCCGCTATCAGCCAGTCAACATTCTTTTTACTAATATTTTTAAACCGACAAAAGGTATGATCCATTCCAAAAGGCAATCCACACAAAGAAGTTGTAACCGAAAAACTCGAAATGAAGAATGAAAGGGAGAAAGAGAGGATTGAAGGAGGGGAAGAAAGCGAGGAGTACCTAGAGATAGCGATCCGAAATGAGTGTAGCCGAGGGCATGAAATCTGGAGGTTAACAGAGGTAACAAATGAAAACGAGGAGATGGAGATGGAAATCACTGGTCGCATTGGAAGAGAGGGAGTGGGAGATGAACTTACTTGGATTCATTCAGTTTCTACGATGGAGATGGAGAGATCGCCTTAGCCTGAAAAGGAAAAGGAAGGGGCAATCGAGAAGAGGCAATTTGGAGGAGTGCAGTGAACTCGGTCATCCGACACCATTTTTGCTCCTGTGCCACATTGCACCATAGTTGGAGGAGAGGAGAGAAAGGAGCGGCGATGGAGATAGAAGAGTCTAGGGTTTCAGTTGAGGGAGGGAGAGATAAGTGCTTTTACTGGAGGAAGCGGGTGGCCTTCTACTTTTTTTTTCACTTCCTTTTTTTTTTTTGACAAGCCGTGCCAAAAAAATCATGCCGTGGCGAATTGGCGTGGCTAATTGAATTTTTAGCCACGGCAGTGCTTAGCCGTTGCAAACTGGTGTGGCTAATAGAATTTTTTTTTGTAGTGTATGTAAACTCCTATATAAAGGGTCCTGAAGACACCCAATAACACATCAGTTCATTCTCTTCTTCTCCTCTCTACTCTCTCTATTATTACAGGTTTGCCATTATTGCAGTATATGTTGATGATCTAAACATTGTTGGAACCCTGAATGAGAATGGAAATTAGTACAGCTGGGTACTTGATGAAAGATCTTGGGAAAACCAAGTTTTATCTCGGTTTAAAAATTGAGCATGTACGAGATGGAATTTTTGTCCATAAATTTAATTATATCGAGAAAATTCTGAAGAGATTCAACATGGATAAAGTTCATCCATTGAACTCATCCATAGTCATTTGGCAGTTCGCTCTCTTAATATACACGATGACCATTCCGTCCTCAAGAGGATGATGAGGAAATACTTGGCCCATAAACATTAGACTTGATTGTTATTAGTGCGTTGATGTACCTGGCCAACAATACAAGGCATTGCCTTCGCTGTAAACTTATTTTCACGATACAACTCAGCTCCAACAAGGAGACATTGGAACGGAATTAAACATTTGTTCCGTTATCTCAAAGGTACACATGATTGATCTTGTTCATTATGCAGATGTAGGATATCTATCCGACCACACAAGGCTAAGTCTCAAAATGGATATGTCTTCACTTAGGAAATACAGTCATATCATGGAAATCCACAAAGAAAATTCTGACCGTTACATCATCAAATCATGCTGAATTGATAGCATTATACGAAGCAGGAAGAGAATGTGTGTGGCTAAGATCAGTTATAAAATATATACTAAATGAATCCGGAATCAAGTCCATCGAAGGTAGCCCAACCGTAATATACGAAGACAACTCTACATGTGTCACTCAATTGAAGGAAGGCTACATCAAATAAGATCGGACTAAGCACATATCACCAAAATTCTTCTCTATTCATGAACTTGAGAAGGAAAAATTAAAATCCAATAAATCCGATCAGATGAGAATCTCGTTGACTTGTTCACCAAGTCATTACATCCCAAGAAGTTCAAGCATTTTGTGCGCAAGATCGGAATGTATTGGCTTCAAGAAACTCATTAAACATGTCAAAATCAGGGGGATAATGATACGAGTTGCACTCTTTTTTTCCTTCGATCAAGTTTTTATCCCATTAGGTTTTTCCTAACAAGGTTTTCAATGAGGCAGCATCAATGCGTATAATAAGATTAAACTTGTGTAAAATTCAGGGGAGTGTTGTAATATTTTATTATGTGGTGAATATTTCACCTTATGGTAAAATATCCCATAAGTAGGGATATTATGGCCTTATGGGGATGGATCTCTACTAGACCTGTCAAACGGGTCATTCGGGTCGGGTCACTTCGGGTCTCGGGTAAAACGGGTCCCGGGTATTTCCGGGTTGACTAGAACCCGGGTTTGATCGGGTTTCGGGTCATTTCGGGTCGATTTCGGATTTGTCAATTTTTTCCTTTTTAAATTAAAAAAATCATTATTTGATAATTTTGCAATAAATTTTAATTATATACAAAAAAAATTAATTATTTTTAATTAAAAATCAACCGGGTCAATCGTGTAAAATCGGGTCAAAATTACCGGGTCAATCGGGTCACCGGGTCGAAACCCAGATGACCCGGAAAATTTCCGGGTTCGGGTCGAAAATTTTCCGGGTGGTCGGGTCGGGTCGAAAATTTTCCGGGCGATCGAGTCGGGTCGACCGGGTCGGGTTGTGTTTTGACAGATCTAATCTCTACAATTTAATGGGTCGGGTTGTGTTTACCACTATCATTATTACAAATTTAAATTTTTTTTATACTTAGTTATACAATATTGCAGGTTCAAAGTACAATTTAATGGACTAGTTTTTTTTTTTTTTTTTGATCTTTATTCAGTTCGATCCACTCAATCGTTCTAGATCCGAATCGAGTACTATGTGATCCATTTAAGAAGTTGACATTTCCACTTACAAGCGACTTCATTATTAGGAGATTCGAACTTCTAACGTCTTGGCAGGAACATAGTCCCATAGCCACCGTGCTGACATGTGATTGGTTAATCGACTAGTTGAACCGAACATGCACTAAAACGAAATGAAACCAAACTGCAATAAATATCAATCAATATATCCACGTGTACGGTTTGAAGGACTCCACGTCTGCAAAAATTTGATACTAAATAAATCTGAACGACGATAGTGTAAGTCGTAATCTGGTGTAGGACAGAAAAGGAAATATCCAAAACTGATCTCGTCGGGTAAGAAGACGAGCATCTGGCGGTGGGTTGGCGGTGGAGTGGAGTTGTCAACTATCACCAATTTCCAGGATTCAGTGGAGCGGGAGAAACGGATGGGGGAAGGACTGAAATTCGACCACTGGGGTTACCCTGTTAAAACCAATTCTGATAGATGTATCGCTTCGATTGATGCCTACTATGAACAGGTTTTCTCCATCTTTCCTTGTTCGATGTGCAATTAGGCGAGTTTCCTTGCCGCCTATGCTGATTGCGGACTGATTTTTCTTGTGATTTGGAGGTTCTGACCTATGGAAGGAAACGATCTGTGATAATGGAAGCTCCTAGCCACGATAACCACTGCGTTCTTGCCAACGTCCTTGCTGCTCAGTTTATCTTGTCTTCAGATCCTTCTGCAGCTCGGCGATTTCTCAGCTCTGCAAACTCTTCTTATGTAATTCGTCTCTCTCTCTCTCTCTCTCTCTTTAAATTAGTTTTCAAATCGCTAAAGCAGTGTTTGTGATTTGATTGCAGGATCAAGCCACAGCTTATGAGAAAGCAGTTTTTGATGCCATTTCTTACTTGATGTCTGATGATAAAGACGATGATGTCTCTATCGATTTACATGCCAAGGTCTTTTTTTTTTCGTTTATCTAATCATACCTTCGCTTTCGCTTATCAATGGTCAATTTATAGTAGTCGTGGACATATTAAGCGTTCTTGTCTTTAATCAATTCAGGAATTCGACAACACAGTTCCATATTCGGAAAAAAATTCATATTAACAATAGCAATTATGGTTTTTACTGCACGATTATAATGTGGCTACAGCTGAATTCAGTGTGTTCTGAACTTGTGATGTGTTAGTTGAAATTCTTCTTCTTCTTTTTTTTGGCAGCTACTAAACAATTTTCCAAGGGACCTTACATCTCTCAAGAGGGCTCAAATACTGTGCTTTTATAGCGGTCAGCCAAACCGCTGTCTTGATCTTGTCAATCAGGTTCTTATAAGCCTACTCTAATATCTTAAAATAGCGACATTTCTTGTGGTAGGATAAAATCAGCTTGATCAACATAACACTTTGTACAAGCAGGTAATATGATTGCCTTAATTTAACAAATATAATAAATTTAGTAGACTTAATTGAAAATATGGATATATATATATAAAATATAGTTAGAGCAATCTTGTATGAAGCCTATAATACATATCAAATACGAAATAACAAAAAATTAAGGTGAGGAATCTGAGCCCATCAAATACAGATCAAAGACATTGTTTTCCCAATAATTTTAGTAAGACAATTTTATTCCCTTGAAGAAACTTATAAAATTGACACTTGAAATCAAGGGGCACCGTTAAATACTACCACCAAATGGAAACATCACTAAAATAACCAGCCTAACTGATGACTTCAAACGTTAAATACTACCACCAAATGCCCTTTTTTCCATTCTGTTATTTTTAATTTAAATTCTCATCCATTTTTTAAAGTAAAAATGAAATATCCAACATCACACTCTGTCGGTGACACACTTGGATCTTCAGGAAGAAACTTTGTGTTCTCACAAACCATTAGTTTTTCTTCTATTCTGTAACTGGATCGTTTCATACCTAATAACTATATGATAGGTACGGCATGTAAATCGAGAAGCAAACTACTATTATGGCATGCTTGCTTTCCCTTTATTGGAGCTAGGCAAATTTGAATGTGCTGAAGAGGCTGCAAAAATGGCGCTTCAGATTAACAAACAGGATGTCTGGGCTCAACATTGTGTGAGTCATATCTGACGTGCTCGTGAACAAAGAAGATATTGTAGTATTACATGCATTCTAACTTATATCTAGCTTGTAGCTATGCCATGTTCTTCAACAACACTGTCATTTTGAAGAAGCTGTAAGATTCATGGAGGATTACTCCCATACTTGGGAGTCTTGCTCATCATTTATGTGCGTATGGTTTCTAACCTTCATGTAAATTATTTCAATGGATACATAAAACAGCTCAACAATGGATTGACCTCTGTTGTGTTCTACGGGAAATGATAATATACAGGTATACCCATAATTGGTGGCATGTTGCTCTTTGTTACTTGGAAGGAAATTCTGCTAGTGAAAAAGTTCTTGAAATCTATGATAAGAGATTTATCAAGGAGTTAGGAAAATCTGATGCAACAGAAGCAGAGGTTCTCTTACCTCCTCTCTTAGATATAACCTCTTCCACTGTGTTTTTTACTTATCTTCTCTCTACTACAGGTCTATATAAATGCTTTAGGTTTGTTGCTGAGGATGCATGTACGTGGCCAAATTGGTCTCTTTGAGAGCCATCTCAAGAATCTAGTATCTTTTCTTACTTTTGAAGTAAGTCCTGGACCAGTTTTTGGAACTCGATGGGTGCTTCTTATTGTTAGGATTCATTTATCCAAATCAAAATTGTATACAATACAATATCTTCTTTCAACCACCCTATATGTGGTTAATTTATTTTCCATTATATTGTTCCTTGTGCTCTGTTTTTGGGACAAGTATGCTGATATGCTTAATTTGTCAAGAATGCTTCTAAGAAATTTCTATGGAGTTATATGATATCCGTAATTATTACTGCCTGTTTTGTTTTATGTAGCGCTGTTTCTCAGTTCGTACTTGTACGACCTTGAAGTGTTAAATTTTTGTTATTTGTGCTTGATGGACATTAGATATATATGATGTTTTTTTTGTCATTTGTTAAAAAAAAAATTCAATTTATGTTAGGGCAATTGGCATGCAGAGTGGAACCTTGATTTATTATCGGTATGGGCTTTATCATTTCTTGGCATACTGCGTCGAGCGGAGGATTTACTTGAAGGCTTGAGATGCAGGTTATAGAAGTTCTTTCTCTCTTTCAGTCTTTCCAAATCTATTGAACTCTAGCTCGATATCGATACTATACATTCTTTGTGTGTGTAGGTTGTCAAAGATGAACAAAAAAAAGCGACTTCTGATGCAGAAAGGACTTCAGGTTTGTATTAGTAAATATGAAATATCCGCCGGCTAACTTGTCAGTACATTTGGAATTTAATCTTTGTGCGTGAGACGGGTGGAGAGAGGGTGTATTTTCCTGTCTTGTAATATTACCAAGTTATTATATATTTTAGGGAAAGAGCCTAAAAGTGATATAAGTTTATCAGTCACTTTTTCACTTTTAGTGTGTTTTTGTCTAGCTTGCAACTGCTATGTATGAGTATGGAAGGGGAAACGATGAACAGGCACTAGCTCTGTTTGATATGGATTTTGATGCCAAGAACTATAAGGTGGGTATCATCCACTGGTTTATCTTGAATAAAGTTGGCTTAATCTTAGTAGAGTGTTTCATGCTGTTATCTTCTATACTTCAGAATATATAAGTGTTTTTTTTCCCTTTCATCGTGTAGATGATAGGTGCTTCTGATGAGCAGCTTGATGTGTTCAATGAAGTCTGGTATTGTTTGCTTCTGAACAATGGTCATTCACAAAAAGGTGAGATCAGATCTATTATTGATGCTTCTTATTCCCCTTCCATGCTTGACGTGGTTAAATTCTGTGAAAATTCTTTAGGTTTGAAAAATGAAAATTGAGAAACGGTGATGGGAGAAAAGGAAGTAAAAAAGAATTCTTGGAAGAAAATACAGAGGGAAGCTTAATTAATTATTTTTTGAGCTCCATATGTATTTTCTTGCATAGTTGTTTTACTTCCTTTTCACACAACTCTTTGATTGTCACAAAATTGTTCAATAAAAACAGGGTTTTGCAATTGCGGGGAAATTAGTCACTGCTGTTGTAATTGCATGTTTGATGTGGTTAATTTACTTACGGGCATAAACTGGGATGCAGCAATCGATTCTATTGAAAGACGGATCAAGGAGAGGGAAGGTGTTCCTTTCATGTGGCGGCTTTTGGTAAAACTCTCATGATTCACCCAACCGAATACAAAGAGTTAGTAATTCTATGTTAAAATGTAAATTAAAAAGGAGATGCTGAATGCAATAATCTGTGTTGATCAGGAGAAAAGTTATAAGATGCTGGGGAAGGATGAAGCAGCTTCGACAGCAGCTAAGAAAGCAAACATGTTGGAGAATGCATGCTTCAAATAAATAGGTTGGTAGCTGCACATGCAACAATTGCAATGTTGTTCATCTGTAGACTGTAACCACAAATAAGTACTGTATCACGAATCAACCAATGTCTTCCACTCTTAAATGTTAAATCTTTTCGAACCGCTGTAATATAGAAACACTATATAACTACAAGCAGGGTTAAGATTTAAAAACCCTCCCAAATGATGCACAGATGTGTAAACTGGACTAAATATGTACTCCTAGTCCTCGCGCCCTTGGAAAGGTAAACTAGAACACCACCTGAATTTGAATGCAGATGACAATATATGGTACTTGGGTACTATAAGGTGACATGTTTTGTTACACAATCTTTTGCAAGATGGAATAAATTGTATTAGAAAGATGCCCTCTTTGGCTCTGCCGATCCCTACCACAAACAACTGATATATGCTTATATATGCCCCAAGTTTCTGCAATTTAACAAACTTCATCATTTATGAAATAAATTTATACTCCCTCCATTGCTTATTAAAACTTTTTTAATGTTCGATTTCATCACACAACACTCCTCAACACCAACAAAGGAGAACAATTGGATATAGAAAAGATTGCGCACAAAAGTCCGACTTGCTTGTAAAGGAATTGTCATCCCGCTCGTGTGTGCGCTGTGTGGCAAGTCATATAAAGATGACTATCACTTGTTTGTAGAATGTAACCTTATAAGACAAACTTTAAATAGTAGACCATTACAAATGTATTGTGAAATCGAAGAGCACAAGATAGAAATATAGTTGACCTTTTAGGTGAGGAACAAAACTCTTAACAATAAGACAAGCCATTTTTTTTTTTACTGCGGCATGGTGAACTATCTGGTTCCACGGGAACAAAATTACCTTTCAACAGCGACAACTTTCATCTTTCATGATATTGACATATTCATACAAAGTACAAACCCAAATTACAAATTGGAAAGCTGCCGGAAGATTTCAAGAAGATGAGGACACTCCAACCAAACCGTTCACCAAAAGACAAGGACATATATGGACAAACACAACAAAGTGGCAAAAATCAAGAGCGGGATTTGTCAAATTAAAATTTGATGGACCCACCCTTCAAATGGGCCAAAGTGTATTTGGTTTCATCGTCAGAAACGAGTTAGGAGAAAAAATCATAATAGGACATGAGAAAATTGGAAAACAAAACCCCCTTAAAACATAAACGCTTGAAGTTCTAATAGAAATAATTGTAGCAAAGACACAAGGATACATTAACATTATTATTGAATGAGATAACTTCACGATCATTAACTCTCTGAAAAGAACCTGGACATTAACATTCATTGACACCGGTTTAGCACAATGACAATATGGTGGCAAATAAGATTGCAGATCTTAATCACCATGCCATCACCATGTCGATGATGTTCAAACCCAAAATCACCAAGGTCTTATTCATCTCATACGTAAGGATGTTATCACGAGGCGTATAACTCTTTCCTAAGTGCTAGTCCGAACTTTTTCCTTATAAAAAAAACTTTTTTTAATATCTAAATTGACAAATTTTGTATGAATTTACTTAATTTTTTTTTAAAAAAATTCAAGTTTTATGAAAATTCACCATCTTAATTCTATGATCGTAAAAAATTTGTAATCATTACAAAATTTGAATGGGAATAGATGGATCAATGACCGACGCACCGATGACAAATTGACAATGATAAATGGCAAGGTTGACAACTGGCTTGTTGTTGGGGTGGTGGCTAGGTTGGTGGTGGGCCGCGGGAGGCGATTAGGCACAAGGGAGGGACGATACTAGGCTAATAAAAGGTTGTTATATCCAAAAGAGGAATTATTTTTGAAATGCCGTTTCCCCGTGTCTGTGTCCGTGCAACATAGATTCATACCATTCTTACTTGCTTCAGATTGAGATTGATAGTCGATTGCTGATAGTTGATTCTTCCCATATGATATACATACATTATATATATATATATATATATATATATATATATAATAGTTTTTCAGTGAGGACACCCCTTACCATGAAACGGGGGGACAAATCTCAACTTTTGGATCAAAAACATAAAGGGCTAGGATTAACTTTGAAAAACAAACTGTTTAACCGTAAAACTACCTAGTATTCATATTTAATGTTAAATATGAATACTAGTTGGTTACACGTTTAAGCGTAGAGATGAAATCCCTGATATTTTACTTGGAACCACTAAGCACTAAATATGAATATCTAATAATTTATATATGAATAATTAGATAATAAAATATGAATATTAGCACAATCTGGGAATAATAGTTTTTGGTTACCTGCTTTAAGCGGTTAACATCCTAGTATTCATATTTAACGTTTAATATGAATACTAGGTAGTTGCACGCTTAAACAATAATTTTTAAAACTAATCCACACCATTGGTTTTCTTTCATCCAAGGGCCTATATTTGTCTCCCCGTTTCATGGTAAGGGGTGTACTCACCGGATATATATATATATATATATATATTTATTCCGCCTAATTGTTTGAGATCGAGATTGCTATTTGATATTAATTTGCTTCAAATTATGGATGGAATTCAACAATATACAATTCTTAACTTGATCCACACTGGCATTGTTTGCATCGCTCTTTTGAATTGAATTCGATTGTAATCGGCGTGTTTGATCAATACTCCTGTTAAATTGTTGCTCACCATATCGATTATCGCTTGCTAGGTTAGGTTGCATCCTAAGAATTCCTCCAGTTCTTCTAATCCCTTTTTAATTTCAACTGTTTTTATTTTTATTTTTATTTGGATGCAGTTCCTCCCTTTACTCGTTCATTGGATGGAATTGGTCTTCCAGAAGACATTGTTGTTGCTGAAATTCTACCAACACTACACATCAAGGCTCTTTTCAAATTTAAGTGCGTCTCTAAACTCTACCACTCCATCATCTCTAACCCAAAATCTGGCCGAAACTTTATGCAACTCGCATGTTCTTCACCTGAATCATCATTAGTGGCGCTCCTGTATCCCTTCACAGACTTGTCCGAACACCAAGGTTGCTTCTCCAATAAAGTCAAGGATTTGGCTAGTACCAAATTAGACCGAGTTGATGTCGATCAACTATCAATAAATGTATCCACTTTCTCCCTACCAGATGAGGGTAGTTATAAGATCATCGACTTTAGAAATGGACTAATACTCTCTCATACGCATTCAGATTATGGCAACAACACAAGCGGCCTCTGCGAACCAACCAAGGATAAGGTCCTCTGTGTCTCCAACCCCCTCACCGAGCAATCTGTACGCATTCCCAAATCGACCATACCTTGGGATAACAGTTTGCGTCTTTTTATTGCCACGAGACATGATCAAGCTACAACCTTGACTTACAAAATCGTGATTGTGCACTGCTCTCGTATGTTGTACTTCTTTCATCCTCATCCTTGGCAATACACAAGCGCTACCATAGAGATATTCTCTTCGGATACCAGGAGGTGGACGTTTCAGGAAGTGGATTGCCCCACATAAGTTTTCAAAAGAACTAGTACCACTGCAAAGGCAAGTTTCTCTTTCAAGGGCATCTTGCATTAGCTAGATTATTCTACGAGGACCGTAATAACTTATGATCCTTATGACAACCCCAACCAATTTGGCCGCATTCCATTGCCCAACAGCTGTCAGGTGCCCCAGAAGAAGGTTCGTAGGAGTCTAATTTATTCGGGCGATGACGAGATGATAAAGTACTGCGAGATAAAAAAGGGGTCATCACGGATGTTGTCGTTATGGCGATTAGTGGACTCTGTCAAGGGAGAGTGGTGCTTCGAGGGTAACTTTCAGATACCCCCTCTGATCCACGGTTGCAAAGGAATTATGGTTGCTTCGTATCGTTGGAACCGTGACGTGATTTGTCATCCGTATGAAGTAGGCCAAAAGGTTATGATTATGAATGTTAAGACAGGAAGGAGGAAATACAAGAACTTGTTTGTGAAAGGTACATGGGCAGTTGAATTTAGCCCTTATGAGGATGATTTTTACGGAATCCACTTATTCCGGTAGAGATGTGTCCATGGTCTAGCCCATTCTATGCCCAATTGAAGGGAGATATGATTATGGTGATGAAAAAGAAGATGTGTCCATGGTCTAGCCTATTTGATGATTGATAACTCCCTCCCTTGATGGAAATTGGAATAAATGTTTCAAAGGCTTTGACAGGATGTTTGTGTCAAAGGCCTTGGAGCATTAACAGTTGATGAAATACAAAACATGTCTTATTTGTCCGAATATTATTTAATCTTAATATATACTTCCTTTATATTATATTTTATATATATATATGTTTAACTAACCTTTTTAGGAAGTATTTCGAGATTATATATTTCCTTTAGTACATATTGAGGAGATCAAATTCAAAATAGATCATGGCTTCGGAGTATCCATATATAGAAGATTCAAGATCAAGCCATGATTCGAAAGAGCCGTTGATGAAGATCTGGTGTTGAAGACCCTCACGCTCCATGCTCTTATATAAAGGAAAGGAAGAAGAAGACAGAGATAAGAAGTACTACACGAGCTTTCATTCATTCAAGCAAGATCTGTCTTCCAAAGTGTCTATCTGCTAAGCGCTCAAGAGTTTGTTGCTTATTTCAAAGCCTTTGAGAGTCACTGTGAGCTTATAGGATATATTCATTTATAGTGTTACTCGAGAGTTTATAACTCGGGAAGTTGCACTAGGCTATTGATTTGTGTGAGTAAGAGGATTGTACTAGATAACTGAGAGAGGTGGGGCTCTTCTAGATTGGTCTAGGAATCCAAGAGAACGTGAGTTGACTAGATTGCAATTGTATAGGAGAGAGGCTTCTCGGTGAGCTATTAGGATCCTAAGCTAAGCGAATCAATAAAGCCTTTTGAATCCTAGGGTTGTGGAAGAAACCTAGGCGATGACGTAGGCCAAGTTCGTCCTGAACCTCGTAAACAATTACTCGTGTTCTTTACTTATTGCTTTACCTTATTTCCGCACTTGGTTCGATTGTCTAACTTTGTGATTCAGGTTTAATCTCAAAGGTTTTGGTACAAGCTCCAAAAGTCTTGAGACTTTCTGCGAAAAACGGGCATACTCTATTCAACCCCCCTTCTAGAGTATCTTTATATTACTTTGTTTTAATTATCGAACCTTCAATTGGTATCAGAGCGTTACTCACTGTTTTTGATCTAACAATCTTGTGAGTTTTCGATCATGTCTGGTGAAACAAGCGGAGGATTTGCACAGGGAAGGTCCACAAGCAGACCGCCACTCTTTGTAGGAAACAACTTTGTCCACTGGAGATCTTTGATGAAGATGAACATCATAGACCAAGATCTAGAGCTTTGGAACATTATAGAGAATGGTCCGAAGATTCCAGAGAAAGAGGGACCAAACGATACCAAAGTTGCAAAGAAGGAGTCTGAATACAACCAAGCAGATCTTGAAACCATCTCCAAAAACTACAGGGTTATTAACTTACTTTACTGTGGTCTTAGCACTGATGAGTTTAACCGTATTTCATCTTGTAGGTCAGCTAAAGAGATTTGGGACAAGTTGGTCGTCACCTATGAAGGAACAAGCCAAGTGAAAGACACCAAGATCAGCATCTTCCTTCGAAAGTATGAGCTCTTCAAGATGAAGTCTGATGAGTCAATCAAGGCCATGTTCACACGATTCACAGAAATCACCAACAACCTTGACTCTCTCGGCAAGAGCTTTACCAACGTTGAGAAAGTGAGGAAGATACTGAGGTGCCTTCCAAAGGAGAAATGGGGTCCAAAAGTAACAGCTATAGAGGAAGCCCAGGACCTCACCACTCTACCCCTTGATGACCTTCTTGGGATGCTGATCACACATGAGATGATTCTTAATGAAGACGATGGAGAACTTCCAGCTAGCACTAAGAACTTGGCACTCAAGTCTAAGAAGGATGAGCCCAAGGATGGATCTGATTCCGAAGATGAAGATGACGATGAGGATGATCCTTTTGCTCTTATCACAAGAGGCCTTGCTAGAATTCTCAAAATGAAGAAGCAATTCAACAACAAGGATGGATCAGATTCTTCAAAATTTCGAGGTAAGCCTCAATACAACAAGTATGAAAAGAAGACTAAACCGTTGTCTTGTTTTGAATGTGGTGAAACAGATCATCTTGTGAAGGACTGCCCTCAAAAGACAAAGTGCCAGCCTAAGAAAGGTGACAAATGGAAGAAGAAAGCCATGGTGGCAACTTGGAGTGATTCCGACTCTGACTCCGACGATGAGAAGGCCAACATTTGTCTTATGGCCTCAGAAAATGAATCCTACGATGAAAAGCTTGAAGCCACTATAAGAGAACTTATGGAAAGTCCAAAAGAGGTATTATCGGAACTCATTTCCAATATGATTGGCAATGAAGAGAAGCTTATTGCTCAAACTAATATTCTTATTAAGAGAACTGTGGACCAGGAAAGAACTATTGAGGATCTGTCTATTAGGGTCAAAGGTCTTGAAGCTGAAATACCCCAAAGTATTTTTGAGTAATTCAGTTTTAACGAAAATAAATAGATTCTCTTTATATTAAAATAGGTGAAATTAAGTTAAATTAACTTGTATTAGTTCGCATAAAATATATAATATAAAGTTTAGAATAATTATATTATTCGACATAAAATAAAGAGAATGGATTTAAATAGACAAAATATTTTCTCATTGTCAATATTTAATTTATGCAATCAAATAAAATTTGGAAAATAGTTATTTCACATTTTTATAATATGAAATCTGGGAAATTAAATTATTTAAATAAATAAGATTTTCACAAACAATATAGTAAAGTTATATGTGTATCGATATGTATATACATAAAGCAATAGATTACCTCATTTTCAATCCAATCCGGCCCATATGCAGAGCAGCCACAACAGCCCAAAATCACTCTCACGGAGGCCTTGCGTTTTGTTTAACAAAAATCTATTCTTATTCACAATGATGATAACTATCAGTCTTCTAACCAAATCTTTCAACCTAAAATCCCTATTATGAGGGAATCCGATTAGGGTAAATCAAAGAGAACCTTGCAAACTTTCCAGACCTCTCAAACATACGCCATAACTCCTTCTCCATCATTCTCTGCAAAGCGATAAACATCAGCCGAAAATCACAAACTACAACTATCTCCGATCACTCTCGATCACGATTACGGCGAAACCAAGTCCGACGACCAACACTACAGGGCTCCTACACCACCAAGGAGACCACCGTGAAGTCCCCATAGCAGCAGGTCATCGGGAGGTCCTCAAAAACGAAGTCGGAAGTTCCAGCAAAACTGTGTTCGACAAGCCTACCTTCGGGCTTCACCACCACCAGTACCGTGATCCAACGCCGCCAACTACGACTGATTCAGAAACTTTGCAGCACCCTCTGTCGAACACATCTGTCCTTTCCTTCATACCCTCTTCTAGGCACTCGCACCACAGCCCCGAAACTGACTGGTGAGCAGTTTTTCTGCTGTGCAGAAAAAACGTGTTTTACGTTCGTCTTTCTTTATTTCCTTCAGTCCAAGGGCTGTTATCTCACGAAAATAATTCCTTTTCAGATTCATACCATATCAAGGGATCATAGGCTCGAAACTTGGACGTTTTCGAGTCCCGTTTGGGTAAGATCCGCTCCGTTCCTCGCGTTTTTTCGAGTTTTGATTGAGCCGACGACCTTACACTAATCTTTATGTTATCTTGAATCAGTTGGCATCCATTTAGGCTCCTGAGATTGCTTGGTTTCAGATTTAGGTGTCTATCGAAAGAAGTCAAGGGTAAGTTTTCACTTTTTAAAAGTTACGGGGCCGTTTCCGTAGTTTGTGAAAAGTTACTGATATCCTTGTATAAATCTGTAAAATCTCAGGTAGCATATCAAATTATTATACTCAGCCTCGTTGAACCATTTCGTTGAGTTAAGGCAAGTGGTTTGGTTCAATTAGTGCATTTCTGCAATTTCGTGCCTTTATCAAATATTGTTTTATCTTTCGTGTCTTTTATTCCATGCTATGAATTTGTGATAAATATGCAAGTTAGATTTTTTTTGTTGCTATTTATCAATTCCTTAATCTCACATAGCATGTCAACTCGGGTAATTATAATTTGACCTTATGGTTTGAGAAAATTACATTAAATGCCCGAACTTCCTAAAAAGCATGATTTGCCCATTTTGTTCCTTCATGCTAGTTAAGTATGGTATATTATTGGTTTTGAATATCCATACTTGTCAGTTATATTATTTCGTGCACTTTATAGATCTAAAGTGTACATTATGCCTTTTGTGGTCACCTAGGATGTATTTGTGGATTGGTACTTATACGAGTTGTGTTATTATTATTATTGTTGTTGTTGTTGTTGTTGTTGTTGTTGTTGTTGTTGTTATTGTTATTATGATGTGTCTTAAATAATGGAAAAAGGGTAAAGTCAGGTCAAGGTTCGGTTATACCTTGCTCTATAAACGTCTCATGAGATGCCCCTTCGAAATTGCAAATCTCTCGAATGGGTACATCTACCTAAGGGTAGTAGGTCATCCGCCCATTATATGCGGCCGAGGCCGGTATCACTTGTCCTAAATAAACGATAATGTTGTGTATATTGTGTTAATACTATTATTGCGTTGTACATTACTTACTAATAGGTGACCCACTTTCAGTGACGTTATATCATATTCTTTCCGTACTCGGAATATGATTCCCTAGGATCTCCGGATCCGCATCCAATTCAAACACTCGGTCCTTTTTGGATCATCCTGTTATTTTATATTATATTACTCAAATGAGTCAGGTTCCACATAAATATTTACTCCTAATTTGTATTTTAGTCTACAATCACCAATACCCTTTTATGGTCAATGGGTGGTAGACGGAGTCTTGAACATTTTACTTTCTGCTACTTGCTAGTCGTAAAAAGACTAACCGTCCTACTTTTCTCCTTTGGACGGCTGGGGTCCCTGGTTTGCATACTACACCTCAGCCACTAATCCGCAGGTTTAGGTAAACGGTCTTGAGGCGCTGAAGAATAAAAGATTTCATTGTTTTCAATTTATTGTGCTTTTGACTTAAGGTACAAACTTTCAGGAATTATGAGATGTATTTTATTGTTTCCGCTGCTACTATTTCATCAATTCAGTTATTGTTTTTGGACCCCTTTGTTTTGGGTAACTTAATTTATTTTAGAATGTTATTTTATATTTAAGTCTTCCGCTTATTTAATATTTTCTTACTATCATCTTGTTTGTGGGAGCATGGTTGCATATCCCTATAAGCCTAAGGTGGTTACAAAGACATTAAAGTCTGCGTAATTGCTGGCGCTGCAACATCTCTTCGGTGTTCTAAGAAGGGGTGTTACAGAAGGTGGTATCAGAGCTTATGGTTTTTAATAAAGTAAAAATATGTGTTTTATAACTTTAAAAGGGATTCAAATGTATTTAAAAATGTATTTAAAAAGGTTTTGTGTTAAAAAAAAAAGAGTTATTATAAACCTAATTTAAATGTATAAATATTTTTTTTATGACAAGAATTTAAATTTAAATTAAACTTTGTAAAAGAAAATATATTTCAAAACTATTTTAAATGTAGGAATGTTTTCTTTATGATCACGAGTATTTAAATAAAATTTTGTTTTAAAAAAAAAAGGTATTAAAAAAAAAACTTGGAGGTGTTTGAAACTTTATAATAATGATAGTAATAAATAAAAATATTAATATTAATAAATGTATTTCATAAATAATGATAAAGGTATTTAAAATTTTATTTTAAAAAAAAATGTGTGCATTTCATATCATGGTGATTTAAGTGTTTTAAATTTTAAAACATTCTAGCCCTCAAGTACCTAACCTGTAATCTTAGAGTCGTTAGTAGTTCGACCTTAAGTTATGTCAACTTGGGTATTGACACTCTCATAATGCATTTTTTAGATGTCTGCAATCCTGCCCGGAGAGAGTGCAACCAATGGGGGAGAAGTCGTCCCCTTAGCTGCACCGAGGCCATACTACAACTCGATCAACTTTTCCATTCTCGCCTCGCAATTCAATCGCGCAATATGGAACCACGAGTCTATCTTCCAGATTCTGCAGAATGGATTCACCCTTATAAGAGGTTTTGTGATATGGAGTTGAGGAAGTGGGTGGACTTGGCGAATACTCTTCGGACGGACACTCATCGACTTATGCTACTCATGCGCCCTACGGTTGATGCCATCAACTATTGGCGTCGTATGATACGCTTTGGTCCGAACTACCAGGTGGAAGGAACGATAGTCCAATCTGATGATGTGCTTCCACCAATGGATGTCATTTGCTACAAGATGGAGCCGCAACCTTACAATTTGGTAAGGAAGACCATGATTGAAATGTCACCGATCTATACTTATGAGAAGCATTGTGTAGGTCGCATGGAGGCCGGAGAAAAGAGATGTCTCCGACTAGAACACCTCATTTGTGAGACACTGGATCATCTTAGTGAAGTGAATGAGCGTATACGAGAGTGGAGGTATCGAATGGTCCATGGCCTACCTTCAACAAGTGATGTAACAACCTCATGGCAAATGAAGTGGCAGACAGAGAAGCTACAAAGGGTTGCAGAGCTACAAGCACTCGACAAGAAAATGGAGGATGATTTGGAGTATGACATCAATCGAGGTGTCATATTTAAGTATTTGAATCCATTTTCGGGCATTCGTCGTGGATACTACTTTCCTGTTTATGGAAACCCTCATTATCAAAGAAAAGCTAGAGGGACTTAAGGCAATATTTCAATTCAATAATGGGTGAAGGACTTGTGTGTCCCTAGATGCCCAGTAGCCATTTCTAAGACATAGTATTCTCCGCATTTGAAAACTTTGTGACTCCTCGTAATGTTGTCTGAGGTTATGACACTATATAAGTATGAATTGGTTTTACATTGGTTTTGGGAGAAATTATAATTGGGTGAAATTTTGGATGTCATATAAGTGAACAGGGTATAAATGACATCAAATGCTATCTCTATGGTGAGGTCTTTTGAGTATTATGTGCACTAATTAGGAAAGGTTGCACCTTAATGTTTTCTGCCAAGAGGATGAAGTTGGTTTATGGTAGAAACCTGTTAAGCAATCTCAAGGATGCAAGCCTTCAATCGGCCCCTCGTTGGCAATTGCAGTACAACTTCTCTAAGGAGGGAGAAGAAAGGAGAATTCTGGCTCATACTCATATATGGATGAAACTAATTGAGCAAGAGACGAGATGTTACGAAGCCCTCACTAGCCTCCCAAGACTACAAATGTTGCGAATGGAATGCCCTTCCCTTTACACCTATATGGACATTGAGGGTGAACGCAACATAATTGGACCGTTTAACCCAGACAAGAGTATATATGTGATGATGCAAGAGGCCAATGTCAATGCATCAATAAATCAATGTGCTTATACTACCAAATTGAGTTAATCAGTATTCCGTTCGATTTAAGAGCTACTCATTCTATTACGGCTTAGAGTGTTGTCTATAGATTTCAGTTAGGTTGTGTGCCTTTACACAAACCGTTTAGGGTTGAACTCTCTAAAAGAGGGGACAATGATAGGAACGAAGATGTTGAGCCAATTTCCTATCACGAGTGAATGTCAAGACTTCGACTATGGGTTAGTGGTGATTCCGCTTATGCCGCTGGATATCATCTTAGGAATGGATTGGTGAGTGCAACATGGCATGTGCGGTGAATGACTTCGAGCGGATGATTGTGACCTTATCACCGGATGACACATGCGTGTGCAATTCCGCGGGCGCGTTTCCGTTGAGAACGTCCATATTATTAACATGATGCAGGTAGCGAGGTTACTGCGACAAGGCTGTGTGGGTCTATTATGCTATTTACCGGACTCTAAGTCCGAGACGGTCACAATCTCCGATATTCCAATGATTCGGGAATTTCCCGACGTATTTTCTGATGACATTACCGAGTTACCACCGAACCGCTTTGTTGAGTTTACTGTTGGTCTCGAACCAGGGACGTATCCACTCTCCAAAGCTCCATATCGTATCTCACCCCTTGAGATGAAGGAGCTGAAGTCTCAATTAGAGAATCTATTGGAGAAGGGTTATACCATGTCACGTGCGTCGCCTAAGGTAGTCCAATATTGTTGTTCATGAAGAAGAAAGATACATCGTTCTAGCTATGCATCAGTTATTGTGTGTCAAACTATGATTCGATATGTCCCCCACCGATCTAAGGGTAATGTCTTGATGACATTATTGTGGTCGTGATCCGAACTCTTTGGTTAATGTCTGAAGAAGAAATCCCCAATGTGTTTCTTTTCCTTTCTTTTCATAAAATATATTGTGCATTCGTCCCAAACGAAGAAGACCAAGAGAAGGCAAGGAGGATTGTGAAACATATAACACACCGAACACCGTGTCAACCCTCGAAGACAAAGAAGATCAGTAGAAGAAGCGGCAAATATGGAGCACTCATCACATACGAAACAGGTGGACTAGTTTTACCTATAGTGGTTGCCTTCAAGACCTATCCGGATCATTTGGTAACCTAGAAAAGGGAGCCAAATGAGGTTGAGACGAAAGCCAAAGGTGAACTGAAAAACCATATTCGTTGTGTGGTATGAGTTACTAACCCCTAACAACGACAACTTAACTACGATCGCTTTTCAACTCACAATATTAGCATTGCATCAAGTATATGTGCTTAGGCGTACATTAAAAGGATTTTAGTTATTGCTTGTGAAATAATTCTCAGACTTTGATCATGATGAGTTCGGTGCACAACTAATTGCGTTGGATGTAATTAAGTTGTTTTGCTCTTGCAACAATGAGTTAAGATCATATTACTCTATATGTCCCCATCAGATTTCAAATCTAAGCATCTATCTACTCGTATGTGTTCCATGTAATGGCCCATATATTTCTTTTTTTCCCTTCTTCCTTGCACTTGCCCTCCATTTGATTCTAGTAAGGAAAACAAGCTAGGAATGTATCCGAGTTACGGTACGGTAGCTGGGTGGCTTACCTTTCTTCCTAATCTTATCAATTCGAATACGGGTTGCTTAAATCATTATCTTTAAGATATACCCACAAAGTATGTTTTACAAGATAAAGGAGTAAATCTAAAAAGGGAGATTTCAAACCCTTGACACAATTTCAGAAGTCCATTAAGTGTTGGGTGATTCTGCAACCAGTACTTGTCCCAGTAGGAGACCCGAGTTAATGATGTCGATCCCTCCAAACAAGGTCGTGAACTCATTTGCTCTCTCACCTGATTAAACATCAAAGCATTCAAAAAAAATATAAAGTTTCTCTTTATATCCTTTCTTTCTTCTCTTTTCTTTGTTCAAGTTTCGGGACGAAACTTATTTTTAAGGAGGGAGATATGAAATACCCCAAAGTATTTTTGAGTATTTCAGTTTTAACGAAAATAAGTAGATTCTCTTTATATTAAAATAGGTGAAATTAAGTTAAATTAACTTGTATTAGTTCGCATAAAATATATAATATAAAGTTTAGAATAATTATATTATTCGACATAAAATAAAGAGAATGGATTTAAATAGACAAAATATTTTCTCATTGTCAATATTTAATTTATGCAATCAAATAAAATTTGGAAAATAGTTATTTCACATTTTTATAATATGAAATCCGGGAAATTAAATTATTTAAATAAATAAGATTTTCACAAACAATATAGTAAAGTTATATGTGTATCGGTATGTATATACATAAAGCAATAGATTACCTCATTTTTAATCCAATCCGGCCCATATGCAGAGCAGCCACAACAGCCCAAAATCACTCTCACGGAGGCCTTGCGTTTTGTTTAACAAAAATCTATTCTTATTCACAATAATGATAACTATCAGTCTTCTAACCAAATCTTTCAACCTAAAATCCCTATTATGAGGGAATCCGATTAGGGTAAATCAAAGAGAACCTTGCAAACTTTCCAGACCTCTCAAACACACGCCATAACTCCTTCTCCATCATTCTCTGCAAAGCGATAAACATCAGCCGAAAATCACAAACTACAACTATCTCCGATCACTCTCGATCACGATTACGGCGAAACCAAGTCCGACGACCAACACTACAGGGCTCCTACACCACCCAGGAGACCACCGTGAAGTCCCCATAGCAGCAGGTCATCGGGAGGTCCTCAAAAACGAAGTCGGAAGTTCCAGCAAAACTGTGTTCGACAAGCCTACCTTCGGGCTACACCACCACCAGTACCGTGATCCAACGCCGCCAACTACGACTGATTCAGAAACTTTGCAGCACCCTCTGTCGAACACATCTGTCCTTTCCTTCATACCTTCTTCTAGGCACTCGCACCACAGCCCCGAAACTGACTGGTGAGCAGTTTTTCTGCTGTGCAGAAAAAACGTGTTTTACGTTCGTCTTTCTTTATTTCCTTCAGTCCAAGGGCTGTTATCTCACCAAAATAATTCCTTTTCAGATTCATAGCATATCAAGGGATCATAGGCTCGAAACTTGGACGTTTTCGAGTCCCGTTTGGGTAAGATCCGCTCCGTTCCTCGCGTTTTTTCGAGTTTTGATTGAGCCGACGACCTTACACTAATCTTTATGTCATCTTGAACCAGTTGGCATCCATTTAGGCTCCTGAGATTGCTTGGTTTCAGATTTAGGTGTCTTTCGGAAGAAGTCAAGGGTAAGTTTTCACTTTTTAAAAGTTACGGGGCCGTTTCCGTAGTTTGTGAAAAGTTACTGATATCCTTGTATAAATCTGTAAAATCTCAGGTAGCATATCAAATTATTATACTCAGCCTCGTTGAACCATTTCGTCGAGTTAAGGCAAGTGGTTTGGTTCAATTAGTGCATTTCTGCAATTTCGTGCCTTTATCAAATATTGTTTTGTCTTTCGTGTCTTTTATTCCATGCTATGAATTTGTGATAAATATGCAAGTTAGATTTTTTTTGTTGCTATTTATCAATTCCTTAATCTCACATAACATGTCAACTCGGGTAATTATAATTTGACCTTATGGTTTGAGAAAATTACATTAAATGCCCGAACTTCCTAAAAAGCATGATTTGCCCATTTTGTTCCTTCATGCTAGTTAAGTATGGTATATTATTGGTTTTGAATATCCATACTTGTCAGTTATATTATTTCGTGCACTTTATAGATCTAAAGTGTACATTATGCCTTTTGTGGTCACCTAAGATGTATTTGTGGATTGGTACTTATACGAGTTGTGTTATTATTATTATTGTTGTTGTTGTTGTTGTTGTTGTTATTGTTATTATGATGTGTCTTAAATAATGGAAAAAGGGTAAAGTAAGGTCAAGGTTCGGTTATACCTTGCTCTTTAAACGTCTCATGAGATGCCCCTTCGAAATTGCAAATCTCTCGAATGGGTACATCTACCTAAGGGTAGTAGGTCATCCGCCCAGTATATGCGGCCGAGGCCGGTATCACTTGTCCTAAATAAACGATAATGTTGTATATATTGTGTTATTACTATTATTGCGTTGTACATTACTTACTAATAGGTGACCCACTTTCAGTGACGTTATATCATATTCTTTCCGTACTCGGAATATGATTCCCTAGGATCTCCGGATCCGCATCCAATTCAAACACTCGGTCCTTTTTGGATCATCCTGTTATTTTATATTATATTACTCAAACGAGTCAGGTTCCACATAAATATTTACTCCTAATTTGTATTTTAGTCTACAATCACCAATACCCTTTTATGGTCAATGGGTGGTAGACGGAGTCTTGAACATTTTACTTTCTGCTACTTGCTAGTCGTAAAAAGACTAACCGTCCTACTTTTCTCCTTTGGACGGTTGGGGTCCCTGGTTTGCATACTACACCTGAGCCACTAATCCGCAGGTTTAGGTAAACGGTCTTGAGGCGCTGAAGAATAAAAGATTTCATTGTTTTCAATTTATTGTGCTTTTGACTTAAGGTACAAACTTTCAGGAATTATGAGATGTATTTTATTGTTTCCGCTGCTACTATTTCATCAATTCAGTTATTGTTTTTGGACCCCTTTGTTTTGGGTAACTTAATTTATTTTAGAATGTTATTTTATATTTAAGTCTTCCGCTTATTTAATATTTTCTTACTATCATCTTGTTTGTGGGAGCATGGTTGCATGTCCCTATAAGCCTAAGGTGGTTACAAAGACATTAAAGTCTGCGTAATTGCTGGCGCTGCAACATCTCTTCGGTGTTCTAAGAAGGGGTGTTACAGAAGGTGGTATCAGAGCTTATGGTTTTTAATAAAGTAAAAATAAGTGTTTTATAACTTTAAAAGGGATTCAAATGTATTTAAAAATGTATTTAAAAAGGTTTTGTGTTAAAAAAAAAGAGTTATTATAAACCTAATTTAAATGTATAAATATTTTTTTTATGACAAGAATTTAAATTTAAATTAAACTTTGTAAAAGAAAATATATTTCAAAACTATTTTAAATGTAGGAATGTTTTCTTTATGATCACGAGTATTTAAATAAAATTTTGTTTTAAAAAAAAGGTATTAAAAAAAAAAACTTGGAGGTGTTTGAAACTTTATAATAATGATAGTAATAAATAAAAATATTAATATTAATAAATGTATTTCATAAATAATGATAAAGGTATTTAAAATTTTATTTTAAAAAAAAATGTGTGCATTTCATATCATGGTGATTTAAGTGTTTTAAATTTTAAAACATTCTAGCCCTCAAGTACCTAACCTGTAATCTTAGAGTCGTTAGTAGTTCGACCTTAAGTTATGTCAACTTGGGTATTGACACTCTCATAATGCATTTTTTAGATGTCAACTTGGGTATTGACACTCTCATAATGCATTTTTTAGATGTCTGCAATCCTGCCCGGAGAGAGTGCAACCAATGGGGGAGAAGTCGTCCCCTTAGCTGCACCGAGGCCATACTACAACTCGATCAACTTTTCCATTCTCGCCTCGCAATTCAATCGCGCAATATGGAACCACGAGTCTATCTTCCAGATTCTGCAGAATGGATTCACCCTTATAAGAGGTTTTGTGATATGGAGTTGAGGAAGTGGGTGGACTTGGCGAATACTCTTCGGACGGACACTCATCGACTTATGCTACTCATGCGCCCTATGGTTGATGCCATCAACTATTGGCGTCGTATGATACGCTTTGGTCCGGACTACCAGGTGGAAGGAACGATAGTCCAATCTGATGATGTGCTTCCACCAATGGATGTCATTTGCTACAAGATGGAGCCGCAACCTTACAATTTGGTAAGGAAGACCATGATTGAAATGTCACCGATCTATACTTATGAGAAGCATTGTTTAGGTCGCATGGAGGCCGGAGAAAAGAGATGTCTCCGACTAGAACACCTCATTTGTGAGACACTGGATCATCTTAGTGAAGTGAATGAGCGTATACGAGAGTGGAGGTATCGAATGGTCCATGGCCTACCTTCAACAAGTGATGTAATCACCTCATGGCAAATGAAGTGGCAGACAGAGAAGCTACAAAGGGTTGCAGAGCTACAAGCACTCGACAAGAAAATGGAGGATGATTTGGAGTATGACATCAATCGAGGTGTCATATTTAAGTATTTGAATCCATTTTCGGGCATTCGTCGTGGATACTACTTTCCTGTTTATGGAAACCCTCATTATCAAAGAAAAGCTAGAGGGACTTAAGGCAATATTTCAATTCAATAATGGGTGAAGGACTTGTGTGTCCCTAGATGCCCAGTAGCCATTTCTAAGACATAGTATTCTCCGCATTTGAAAACTTTGTGACTCCTCGTAATGTTGTCTGAGGTTATGACACTATATAAGTATGAATTGGTTTTACATTGGTTTTGGGAGAAATTATAATTGGGTGAAATTTTGGATGTCATATAAGTGAACAGGGTATAAATGACATCAAATGCTATCTCTATGGTGAGGTCTTTTGAGTATTATGTGCACTAATTAGGAAAGGTTGCACCTTAATGTTTTCTGCCAAGAGGATGAAGTTGGTTTATGGTAGAAACCTGTTAAGCAATCTCAAGGATGCAAGCCTTCAATCGGCCCCTCGTTGGCAATTGCAGTACAACTTCTCTAAGGAGGGAGAAGAAAGGAGAATTCTGGCTCATACTCATATATGGATGAAACTAATTGAGCAA
Organism: Persicaria tinctoria; assembly: GCA_037127255.1. Lineage (NCBI taxonomy): Eukaryota > Viridiplantae > Streptophyta > Magnoliopsida > Caryophyllales > Polygonaceae > Persicaria > Persicaria tinctoria. The sequence continues at coordinate 18,716,747 of JBANSL010000004.1, read as the reverse complement.
GAGACGAGATGTTACGAAGCCCTCACTAGCCTCCCAAGACTACAAATGTTGCGAATGGAATGCCCTTCCCTTTACACCTATATGGACATTGAGGGTGAACGCAACATAATTGGACCGTTTAACCCAGACAAGAGTATATATGTGATGATGCAAGAGGCCAATGTCAATGCATCAATAAATCAATGTGCTTATACTACCAAATTGAGTTAATCAGTATTCCGTTCGATTTAAGAGCTACTCATTCTATTACGGCTTAGAGTGTTGTCTATAGATTTCAGTTAGGTTGTGTGCCTTTACACAAACCGTTTAGGGTTGAACTCTCTAAAAGAGGGGACAATGATAGGAACGAAGATGTTGAGCCAATTTCCTATCACGAGTGAATGTCAAGACTTCGACTCTGGGTTAGTGGTGATTCCGCTTATGCCGCTGGATATCATCTTAGGAATGGATTGGTGAGTGCAACATGGCGTGTGCGGTGAATGACTTCGAGCGGATGATTGTGACCTTATCACCGGATGGCACATGCGTGTGCAATTCCGCGGGCGCGTTTCCGTTGAGAACGTCCATATTATTAACATGATGCAGGTAGCGAGGCTACTGCGACAAGGTTGTGTGGGTCTATTATGCTATTTACCGGACTCTCAGTCCGAGACGGTCACAATCTCCGATATTCCAATGATTCGGGAATTTCTCGACGTATTTTCTAATGACATTACCGAGTTACCACCGAACCGCTTTGTTGAGTTTACTATTGGTCTTGAACCAGGGACGTATCCACTCTCCAAAGCTCCATATCGTATCTCACCCCTTGAGATGAAGGAGCTGAAGTCTCAATTAGAGAATCTATTGGAGAAGGGTTATACCATGCCACGTGCGTCGCCTAAGGTAGTCCAATATTGTTGTTCATGAAGAAGAAAGATACATCGTTCTAGCTATGCATCAGTTATTATGTGTCAAACTATGATTCGATATGTCCCCCACCGATCTAAGGGTAATGTCTTGATGACATTATTGTGGTCGTGATCCGAACTCTTTGGTTAATGTCTGAAGAAGAAATCCCCAATGTGTTTCTTTTCTTTTCTTTTCATAAAATATATTGTGCATTCGTCCCAAACGAAGAAGACCAAGAGAAGGCAAGGAGGATGGTGAAACATATAACACACCGAACACCGTGTCAACCCTCGAAGACAAAGAAGATCAGTAGAAGAAGCGGCAAATATGGAGCACTCATCACATACGAAACAGGTTGACTAGTTTTACCTATAGTGGTTGGCTTCAAGACCTATCCGGATCATTTGGTAACCTAGAAAAGGGAGCCAAATGAGGTTGAGACGAAAGCCAAAGGTGAACTGAAAAACGATATTCGTTGTGTGGTATGAGTTACTAACCCCTAACAACGACAACTTCACTACGATCGCTTTTCAACTCACAATATTAGCATTGCATCAAGTATATGTGCTTAGGCGTACATTAAAAGGATTTTAGTTATTGCTTGTGAAATAATTCTCAGACTTTGATCATGATGAGTTCGGTGCACAACTAATTGCGTTGGATGTAATTAAGTTGTTTTGCTCTTGCAACAATGAGTTAAGATCATATTACTCTATATGTCCCCATCAGATTTCAAATCTAAGCATCTATCTACTCGTATGTGTTCCATGTAATGGCCCATATATTTCTTTTTTTCCCTTCTTCCTTGCACTTGCCCTCCATTTGATTCTAGTAAGGAAAACAAGCTAGGAATGTATCCGAGTTACGGTACGGTAGCTGGGTGGCTTACCTTTCTTCCTAATCTTATCAATTCGAATACGGGTTGCTTAAATCATTATCTTTAAGATATACCCACAAAGTATGTTTTACAAGATAAAGGAGTAAATCTAAAAAGGGAGATTTCAAACCCTTGACACAATTTCAGAAGTCCATTAAGTGTTGGGTGATTCTGCAACCAGTACTTATCCTAGTACAACTATAGGAGACCCGAGTTAATGATGTCGATCCCTCCAAACAAGGTCGTGAACTCATTTGCTCTCTCACCTGATTAAACATCAAAGCATTCAAAAAAAAATATAAAGTTTCTCTTTATATCCTTTCTTTCTTCTCTTTTCTTTGTTCAAGTTTCGGGACGAAACTTATTTTTAAGGAGGGAGATATGAAATACCCCAAAGTATTTTTGAGTATTTCAGTTTTAACGAAAATAAGTAGATTCTCTTTATATTAAAATAGGTGAAATTAAGTTAAATTAACTTGTATTAATTCGCATAAAATATATAATATAAAGTTTAGAATAATTATATTATTCGACATAAAATAAAGAGAATGGATTTAAATAGACAAAATATTTTCTCATTGTCAATATTTAATTTATGCAATCAAATAAAATTTGGAAAATAGTTATTTCACATTTTTATAATATGAAATCCGGGAAATTAAATTATTTAAATAAATAAGATTTTCACAAACAATATAGTGAAGTTACATGTGTATCGGTATGTATATACATAAAGCAATAGATTACCTCATTTTCAATCCAATCCGGCCCATATGCAGAGCAGCCACAACAGCCCAAAATCACTCTCACGGAGGCCTTGCGTTTTGTTTAACAAAAATCTATTCTTATTCACAATAATGATAACTATCAGTCTTCTAACCAAATCTTTCAACCTAAAATCCCTATTATGAGGGAATCCGATTAGGGTAAATCAAAGAGAACCTTGCAAACTTTCCAGACCTCTCAAACACACGCCATAACTCCTTCTCAATCATTCTCTGCAAAGCGATAAACATCAGCCGAAAATCACAAACTACAACTATCTCCGATCACTCTCGATCACGATTACGGCGAAACCAAGTCCGACGACCAACACTACAGGGCTCCTACACCACCCAGGAGACCACCGTGAAGTCCCCATAGCAGCAGGTCATCGGGAGGTCCTCAAAAACGAAGTCGGAAGTTCCAGCAAAACTGTGTTCGACAAGCCTACCTTCGGGCTTCACCACCACCAGTACCGTGATCCAACGCCGCCAACTACGACTGATTCAGAAACTTTGCAGCACCCTCTGTCGAACACATCTGTCCTTTCCTTCATACCTTCTTCTAGGCACTCGCACCACAGCCCCGAAACTGACTGGTGAGCAGTTTTTCTGCTGTGCAGAAAAAACGTGTTTTACGTTCGTCTTTCTTTATTTCCTTCAGTCCAAGGGCTGTTATCTCACCAAAATAATTCCTTTTCAGATTCATACCATATCAAGGGATCATAGGCTCGAAACTTGGACGTTTTCGAGTCCCGTTTGGGTAAGATCCGCTCCGTTCCTCGCGTTTTTTCGAGTTTTGATTGAGCCGACGACCTTACACTAATCTTTATGTCATCTTGAATCAGTTGGCATCCATTTAGGCTCCTGAGATTGCTTGGTTTCAGATTTAGGTGTCTTTCGGAAGAAGTCAAGGGTAAGTTTTCACTTTTTAAAAGTTACGGGGCCGTTTCCGTAGTTTGTGAAAAGTTACTGATATCCTTGTATAAATCTGTAAAATCTCAGGTAGCATATCAAATTATTATACTAAGCCTCGTTGAACCATTTCGTCGAGTTAAGGCAAGTGGTTTGGTTCAATTAGTGCATTTCTGCAATTTCGTGCCTTTATCAAATATTGTTTTGTCTTTCGTGTCTTTTATTCCATGCTATGAATTTGTGATAAATATGCAAGTTAGATTTTTTTTGTTGCTATTTATCAATTCCTTAATCTCACATAGCATGTCAACTCGGGTAATTATAATTTGACCTTATGGTTTGAGAAAATTACATTAAATGCCCGAACTTCTTAAAAAGCATGATTTGCCCATTTTGTTCCTTCATGCTAGTTAAGTATGGTATATTATTGGTTTTGAATATCCATGCTTGTCAGTTATATTATTTCGTGCACTTTATAGATCTAAAGTGTACATTATGCCTTTTGTGGTCACCTAGGATGTATTTGTGGATTGGTACTTATACGAGTTGTGTTATTATTGTTGTTGTTGTTGTTGTTGTTGTTTAAATAATGGAAAAAGGGTAAAGTCAGGTCAAGGTTTGGTTATACCTTGCTCTATAAACGTCTCATGAGATGCCCCTTCGAAATTGCAAATCTCTCGAATGGGTACATCTACCTAAGGGTAGTAGGTCATCCGCCCAGTATATGCGGCCGAGGCCGGTATCACTTGTCCTAAATAAACGATAATGTTGTGTATATTGTGTTATTACTATTATTGCGTTGTACATTACTTACTAATAGGTGACCCACTTTCAGTGACGTTATATCATATTCTTTCCGTACTCGGAATATGATTCCCTATAATCTCCGGAGCCGCATCCAATTCAAACACTCGGTGCTTTTTGGATCATCCTGTTATTTTATATTATATTACTCAAACGAGTCAGGTTCCACATAAATATTTACTCCTAATTCATATTTTAGTCTACAATCACCAATACCCTTTTATGGTCAATGGGTGGTAGACGGAGTCTTGAACATTTTACTTTCTGCTACTTGCTAGTCGTAAAAAGACTAACCGTCCTACTTTTCTCCTTTGGACGGCTGGGGTCCCTGGTTTGCATACTACACCTGAGCCACTAATCCGCAGGTTTAGGTAAACGGTCTTGAGGCGCTGAAGAATAAAAGATTTCATTGTTTTCAATTTATTGTGCTTTTGACTTAAGGTACAAACTTTCAGGAATTATGAGATGTATTTTATTGTTTCCGCTGCTACTATTTCATCAATTCAGTTATTGTTTTTGGACCCCTTTGTTTTGGGTAACTTAATTTATTTTAGAATGTTATTTTATATTTAAGTCTTCCGCTTATTTAATATTTTCTTACTGTTATCTTGTTTGTGGGAGTATGGTTGCATGTCCCTATAAGCCTAAGGTGGTTACAAAGACATTAAAGTCTGCGTAATTGCTGGCGCTGCAACATCTCTTCGGTGTTCTAAGAAGGGGTGTTACAGAAGCTTCTTATTCAGGTCTTGACATTAAAGTCAAGACGTTTGACTCCGAGAAATCTGAACTCAAGCAAGATCTCTCCTCTCTAAGAAATGAGCATCATGACTTAGAGAACGAGAAGATCTCCCTGAATAATAAGATTCAAGACCAACAGATAGCCCTCATAACTTTTACCAAATCCAAAGGTACTCTCGATAGGATGTTGGGTGAGCAACAAAGCTCTCTAAACAAAAGTGGTATTGGTTACAATCCAATGTTTTTAAAGAAGCAACACATTACCACTTTTGTAAAGGCAAAAGGAAGCAGAACCTCTCCTATATGTCATCATTGTGCTAGAAAGGGACATGTAAAAGAGACCTGCCCTTATAGAAGAAAGGATCCATATATTATTCGCAATACATTTCCTGTTCATTTGAGAAAAGAACGGATAACACAAATTTGGGTCCCAAAAGACACTATTTTACCAAATATGGTTTACCCTAATAATGGATCCAAATTTGCTTATTGGTCTAGCCACAAAGGTTGATGTTTGTCTTGCAGGAGATCACCAAGGTGAAAGAACACAAATGGATTGTTGATAGTGGATGCTCGAGGCATATGAGTGGGAAGAGTTCTCTCTTTCATGATCTAAAGGAGCAATCCACGGGAATAATCACTCTTGGTGACAAAGGGAAATGCGACATCGTTGGTATTGGTAGTGTTGGAAGTAATTCCAGCCATAGTATTAAAAATGTCTATCTTGTTAATGGTTTGAAGTATAATCTGCTTAGTGTCTCTCAATTATGTGATAGTGGTAACAATGTTAGATTTAACAAGAAAAGATGCATAGTGTGCAGAGAAGATACAGGTGAAGTTATATTGACTGCATACTGTTACAACAATATATACTCGGTCATGTGAGTCCACATACACTACAGAAGCTTGTGTCCAAAGGGCTTGTGAGAGGGCTACGTGAAATGGACTTCAAAGGTATTGACATGTGCAACGCATGCACACGAGGTAAACAAACACGTAGCTCATTCAAACCCAAAAAGATTGTAAGTTCTTCTAGACCCCTTGAACTTGTACATATAGATTTATGTGGTCCTATGCGAGTAAAATCTCCCAATGGTAAAAAGTACATGCTAGTTGTCGTTGATGATTTTTCTAGATATACTTGGATTGCATTTTTGAAAGAAAAATCAGAGGCCTTATTTGATCAACTTCAGTTGATCGGAGGATGAAGTTGGTTGATTTGTGTCAATTCGGAGTTTCAAACTTTAAGAAACGAGTCCATAGTGTCAATTCGGAGTGATCATGGTAGGGAGTTTGATCAACTTCAGTTTGATTTGTTTTGTGCTAAATATGGCATCTCCCATAACTTTTCTGCTCCTAGGACACCTCAACAAAACGGGGTTGTGGAACGCAAGAACCGCACCTTAGAGGATATGGCCAGGACTATGCTTTTAAAAAATGCATTACCTAAAACCTATTGGGCTGAAGCTGTTAACACAGCTAACTACATTTTGAATCGTTGTCTTATTCGTTCCATCTTAAAGAAAACTTCTTATGAACTTTTCAAAGGCCGCAAACCTCTTATATCTTACTTTAAACCCTTTGGATGTACTTGTTTTGTTCATAATAATGGAAAAGATAACCTTGGGAAATTTGATGCGCGTAGTGATGAAGGTATATTTCTTGGCTATTCCACGAGTAGCAAAGCTTATAGAATCTTCAATAAAGGACCCAGGTAGTTGAAGAAAGTATACATGTTATTTTTGATGAAGTCAATGACGGTGCTTTGAGTGAAAGTGTTGCAGATATAGATCTTAACATCCATGAAGAGAACGAGGAAGGTGATGATGCTGCTACCAAGAACACAGAGAAAAGGAACATGCAGGAACTGATCCTCAACACTGAAGAATTGGCCCAAGGTGTTGAATATTCGTCCAAAGCCATTGTTGTCCAATCCAACAGTGTTGAGACGTCAGAAACTGCTGTAACTGAACCTAACAGGACCACGGAGTCAGATGTACCACAAGTCAATCCTACTGGTGTGACGAATCAAGGAGCCGAGACTAGCAAAAGAAAATTCAAATACTCCTCATCACACTCATTAAAGGATATCATTTCTGACCCTACTTCTAGTGTTCAAACTCGTTCTAAACTTAAAGATCTTTGTGCTTTTCACGCGTTTGTTTCTCTTATTGAGCCAAAGAAGGTAGATGAGGCACTTCAAGAGCCAGACTGGAACATTGCTATGCAAAGTGAGCTTAACGAATTTGAAAGGAATAAAGTCTGGACCTTGAAGCCTAGACCAAAGCATCAATCAGTCATTGGCACACGATGAGTATTTCGAAACAAGCTAGATGAGAATGGTAAGATTGTGAGGAACAAGGCAAGGCTTGTTGCTCAAGGCTACAATCAAGAGGAAGGTATTGACTACGAGGAGACCTTTGCTCCCGTAGCCAGGCTTGAAGCCATTCACATTTTATTAGCATTTGCATCTTTTATGAGCATAAAGTTATATCAAATGGATGTCAAGTGTGCTTTTCTTAATGGTTTCTTAGAAGAAGAATTATATGTGGCTCAACCCCCGGGTTTTGAAAGTTCAGAATTTCCCAATCATGTTTATAAACTTGACAAAGCGCTTTATGGTTTGAAACAAGCCCCAAGAGCTTGGTATGAGCGCTTGTCAAAATATCTTTTAGAAAATGATTTTAAATGGGGGATGATCGAAAAGACTCTTTTTATCAAAACCAAAGGAAAGGACATTTTGGTTATTCAAATCTATGTTGATGATATATTATTTGGTGCTACTAACACATCTTTGTGCAAGGAATTTTCTGACATCATGTGCAGTGAATTTGAGATGAGCTTGATGGGTGAACTCAACTTCTTTTTGGGATTACAAGTTCATCAATCCAAGAAAGGGATCTTTGTCAACCAAGTTCATCATTTATATTTGTTTTAATCGGATTTCAAAAATTTCCCTTTTAGTGATTTTTTTAACCATTAAAGATAATTTATTTTTGGAACTAGATATTTTGGTTATTCAGTCCAATTTTAATGGAAAATTTGAATTTTGAATTGGAAACATTTCAAATTGGCATTGTGATGATTTCTTTCCTTGGAACTCTAAGCCCGTCCCATCACTCCCTCTACTTAAAATCAATCTTGTACCCGATTACAACCCACACTTAGAACTAATCCAAACCTCTCACCTTCTCCTTCTTCAACCTCTCTATCTATTCTAAGAAAACCCTAGCCGATTTCCTCCATGGCACCCAAAACCAAGAAAGCTGTCACACCCAAAAGACTTGGCGCCACCCCCAAGGGACGTGAGGCCACTGCTACCTCTCCCACACCTGAAACCGCTCCTCAACCTATCGTCCCAACTGTCGTCCAGAGCACCATCGCTGAGAGCACGAACATTGTTCCCAAGGGCTCTCAAAAGCGCTCTGCGAAGAAGCCGATCAGTGCTAAACAGAAAGGAAAGAGGAAGATTTTGGCTGAGGAAGTAGACGAGGAAGAGGAGGAAGATGACCTAGACGCCCTCCTGGAAAGAGATGTTGCCAAGGAAGCCGAGGAGGAGGCCTTGAGGAAGAAAAAGGCCGATGAGGAGGCCGAGATTGCTAAGAAACTGGTCGAGGAAGAAGCTGAGCGGATTCGGAAGGAAGCCGAAGCCGAGGAGGTTCCATTCGAGGAGGAGCCTGAGGAAGAAGAAGAAGAGCAAGAGGGATCTGGAGATAACGAGGATGCTGAAGGAGATGAAGCGGGGCCCGGTGAGGACTCGGGGTCTGAGGAAGAGGAGGAAGAATCTCCCTCTCCTTCTCCTACTCCTCCCCCGTCTCCGAAGAAGCGGAAAGCCCCTGCTGCTGTCAAACCTCCATCCCCCAAGCGTACCAGGAAGGGCACTGTCAAGAGTCTTGTAGCGCCTGTCAAGAGAGCTGCTCCAATAGTTGCTCGCAGAAAGAATGCCGACCCCCCGACCTATATCCAGGTAAATCAATCTTTGCCCTTCTCTTGGTTTCAAGATGCTGAGACTGCTGGTAAGTGGGTAGACGAGTTTCGAACTCGTAAGATTAGCTGTTCTGATTTTTTGGATTTTGAGTTCTTCGAAGCTTTGAAGTTACCATGCATTGAGCTTCTCAAAAATTCCCCAGCCTGGACCCTTCTTAACCTTGAAACTGTCTACTACCCCCAGCTTACCCGACTTTTCTACATTAACCTAAAAGCCAAAAACGACACCGATGGTTGGTCTTTGGAGTCTGTTGTCAAAGGGGTTAGAATCTCTCTCAACTCCAATGATTTTGCAGATTTCCTTGGCTTACCTACCCCAGTTCCACCCTCTGAATTACACCCCTCAAAAGAGAATTGCATCATCCTTGCCCGAGCCAAGTACCTCCTACCTGAAATATCCAACAGCTCCTCAAAGCAACTCACCCACTCATCCCTAACCCTTGAGGCAAAAAAAAATTTCAACATCATTGTTCGATGCCTCTTACCCCGTCTTAACTATGGCTCACTCATTACTAACAATGCCATGGTCCTGCTCTACCGCATCTTAAATGGCCTTGACCTGGATCTGGCCAATACCATCCTTGGAACCATGGCTCATTCCAGAAAAGCTAGAAAAGGCTCTCCCCTCCCCTTTGCTACCCTTTTGACCCCACTCTTCAAAGCTTCTGGAATTGATGTCAAAAATGAAGAACAGCTGCGTCATACGGGTAAGTTCGACTCTAAAGGCCTTGAAAAGATTGGCATCACTCGGTCTCCCCAAGGGACCTTGAATCTTGCCACTCCTTCAAAAGCCTTTCCCACTGCTCCAGCTTTCGATGAACGCATGGACAACCTAGAGTTGGGCTTGGAGGAAGTTCGCCTGGATATCAAGGAGCTGCAGAAGGAGATTATGACGGAGATGAGCGGGATTTCCAAGATGCTGGAAGGACTGTGGACGAGGCTCACTGATGATGCTCCGGATGACTAAGCCTAAACCCTACCCTACCCTATCCCACCCCTGAGAACTTGATACATTGCTGGTTTGTTGGAAACGTTTTCAAAACTTTCTGTGACTTTTTGGTGACTGTTTTACCTCCTCCCTTTGTTAAAAGACAAAAAGGGGGAGATGATCTGTGGTGCTTAGACTTTGAAAACCTCTGCTTAAAGGTCTTGGAAGACCTTGGTTTTTGATTTATGGTTTTCGGTTGGATGGTTTTTGCATGCTTTAAAAATTTGATCCAACATTTGTCTAACCCTTGAAGGTACTTAGTCTAATTTCTATTTTATTTTCTATGCCTGACTAAGTTGCAGGGATGCACAGGTTTTGTCTTTCATCAAGGGGGAGATTGATAACTCCCTCCCTTGATGAAAATTGGAATAAATGTTTCAAAGGCTTTGACAGGATGTTTGTGTCAAAGGCCTTGGAGCATTAACAGTTGATGAAATACAAAACCTGTCTTATTTGTCCGAATATTATTTAATCTTAATATATACTTCCTTTATATTATATATATATGTTTAACTAACCTTTTCAGGAAGTATTTCGAGATTATATCTTTCCTTTAGTACATATTGAGGAGATCAAATTCAAAATAGATCATGGCTTCGGAGTATCCATATATAGAAGATTCAAGATCAAGCCATGATTCGAAAGAGCCGTTGATGAAGATCTGGTGTTGAAGACCCTCACGCTCCATGCTCTTATATAAAGGAAAGGAAGAAGAAGACAGAGATAAGAAGTACTACACGAGCTTTCATTCATTCAAGCAAGATCTGTCTTCCAAAGTGTCTCTCTGCTAAGCGCTCAAGAGTTTGTTGTTTATTTCAAAGCCTTTGAGAGTCACTGTGAGCTTATAGGATATATTCATTTATAGTGTTACTCGAGAGTTTATAACTCGGGAAGTTGCACTAGGCTATTGATTTGTGAGAGTAAGAGGATTGTACTAGATAGCTGAGAGAGGTGGGGCTCTTCTAGATTAGTCTAGGACTCCAAGGGAACGTGAGTTGACTAGATTGCAATTGTATAGGAGAGAGGCTTCTCGGTGAGCTATTAGGATCCTAAGCTAAGCGAATCAATAAAGCCTTTTGAATCCTAGGGTTGTGGAAGAACCCTAGGCGGGGACGTAGGCCAAGTTCGTGCTGAACCTCGTAAACAATTACTCGTGTTCTTTACTTATTGCTTTACCTTATTTCCGCACTTGGTTTGATTGTCTAACTTTGTGATTCAGGTTTAATCTCAAAGGTTTTGGTACAAGCTCCAAAAGTCTTGAGACTTTCTACGAAAAACGGGCATACAATATTTGACCCCCCTTCTAGAGTATCTTTATATTACTTTGTTTTAATTATCGAACCTTCAATGATAATCGAAAGAAGATATGATTACGGTGATGGAAAGGAAGAAACAAAGCCAATTTTATATGAAAAGTCGGGATAATAGGGTAATATTAATTTTTTTTTTAACAATGTATCTTGAATTATACTGTAATAGACTACATTTTATTTCATTTTTCTTTACCTTTCTAAAATTTAAACCAAAGGGCCTCATTCTAAAAGACTAAAAAACCTCATCTATCTATGTATTCTTCAATCAAAATTGTCTTAGCCTTTAGCTATGTACTAGTGTAATGTTGTGAGCTGAATCTGCCATATTTTACAGTAAATTTTATATCGTTTTCTGCATACATTTCATGCATTTAGGCTAGAATAGTACATAATCTATGTAGTTTATGTTTATTTGCCAAATTATGGAATTTACACCAGTTTCTGTTTAAATTTGCAGAATTCGAGACAATTTACAACAGTTTTGAGAAAGGTTGAAAAAGCTCGGAAATCAACTACAGAAGTCCAAGGTCAAAGGACTACAGAACCAGGACGAATCAAGCTGGAAACCAGAATTACTCGATATCGATGAAATGTAGTCGATATCGACAAATGATGTCCGAGCAGTGCTGATCGAGTAGGAGCTGATCGAGGAAGCTGAAGACGAAGGCAACCCGACTCCGGAGCTTTACTCGATATCGACAAAACTACTCGATATCGACAAACACCCTGATGCCATACCCGGAGTCGAGGAGTTGTGCCAAGTCGAGAAGCCGAAGACCTGGAGATGTCGAGCACAAGTTACTCGATATCGACGAAAGTGGTCGATATCGATAACCCAGAAGCACATGTCCGAGTCAGTGTTGAGGAGAAGCTACTCGACAACACCAGGCCAGCCAAAGTCGATACAACGTTACTCGATATCGAGTAGATTACTCGATATCAACAAGGCCTAAGGAGCCTGTCCGAGCCAGATCGACTGCAGCAACCCGAGATGCCCAGCCAACCGAAGTCGACGCCAACTTTACTCGATGTCGAGTAGAATTAGTCGATATCGAGGAGCGCCTTCTGGAGCCGCGTTACGCGTTGAAGCTGTCCGTGTCGAGCTGTCTTTGCTTGGGGCCGAAGAAGTCCGAGTTTGCCGAGATCTATCCATATCTATCAAAGCATATCAAGATCTATCAACACAAGAAGAGATTTACCTATTTTAGATTTATTTCCTATTTGGATTTAATTATTTATTCCATTTATTTATCTTAAAGCAAGTAGATATTAAGATTTAGATATAGATAAACTTTCTTACCTAGAATAGCTAGGGAATGAAGGCTATAAATAAAGCCTTAGGGGCTGGTTTTTATTCATTCAATTTTAGAGACAAGTAGTTACACATAGAGAGAGAAGGAGAAGAGGTTGTAAGTTTGAGTTTATTAATGCAAGTTAGTTCTTTTTCATCAAAGATGTCTGCTATTGCGATGAAGAGCAAGTAGTCCACCCACTTCTAGGGTCGGGGTGAGCCCGACGGTAGCCATGTAAGGTGATGCGGTAAAGGTACAATCCTTTTATGCAATTCGTCTTCTATCCCTATGAGCATGATTCTTTTGCGAGAGTTGAAGGTGATCCTTGTTTGTGTTATTGAAGCGAAAGTGATCTTAATGCAACTTGGATTAATTACGTGAAAAGGGTTAGTAACAATTAGGGTTTATGCGAAAGCCTCTATATGCCTATTTGTTAATAACGAAAGTTATTTGATGGAAAGCATGATCTTTTATGCCTTTATGTGTTACTTTGCATGGTTATCGTTGTGGTGTTGATACCCTGGCTTTGGAAGTATTTTAGTTTATTGAGTTTATTTCACCGAAATCTGCGATTCTGTGTTCGAAAGTTTGCAATTTAAAGTTTCTGCTGTTTGTCGATACTGAAGAGTTCTTGTCGATATCGAGTAGGGCTTACTCGATATCGAGGAAAACTTGCCGAGATTGAGTTGTCTTTGCTGAGTCTGCTGTATGTTGTCGATCTCTTTTTCTGTTGATCGATATAGTCTTAGTCGATATCGAGTTACTGTTGTCGATATCGACCAGTCTCTGTCTTTGCTTTATTTTCTGCTTTTGCTTTGTTATTTCTGTCTTTCTTTATGTCTTTCTGCTTTTCTGTCTGTGAGATTTACATCTACCTGAGATCCGCTGACACGCTTCCTCGTGGATCGATCCTGACTTCTCACTATTGTACAGGGAGGGAGTCTTGTAATCATTTGCAAGGTACGAAATCTGGTTTGCTTTGATTTATTTATATTTTATATTTTGAACTCGATTTCCTCCTACAACATGTAAAACTCACGTGCCTTGAAGGCACGAGATTTCTTAAAAGCATTGTTTTTAACTATATTCTAAATTTTTGCGTCATTCTAAATATCTATATACCCCTTAGAATATATTTTTGCTAGAAAAAAAGATGACAATTTAAAAAATATTTCCTAGAAGTTCGTTTCTTATAGTAATTAATGGTTTTTTTTAGTAGATAGACTACATTCAGTAGAAAGTTTGAGATTGTACAACCATTAGTTATGAATGGAAGATGTATAAACCCACTACAAGAAAGTGTTAAGCAGACCATATTCAGTCCATAAAGCTATCATGAAATAGAAAACTGGATATGACTGTGAGAGGATTCTCGCTAACCCGTGGACAAGCAACTTCATATGAACAACAATTCTCCTTGGGAAAAAAACCATATCTAAAGCATAGAAATTGCTGAGACCTCAAAGTGAAAGCATAGAGATATCAGAATAGTTTGACATCTTAGCAGGTCACCAAAACCTATAAGATTTTCAATGGTAAACATAACCCTTAGTGGCCATATTACATACGGAGTACCTTTTCTGCAATTTGAAGTCTCATATGACCAATATGAATAACTTGATCCCATCGGATACTTGAAATCTGTTACAAAATAAGCGATGAATGCATTTATTCATTTACCAATACTTTATAAACATACAATGATTATAAATAAAAGTGGTTATGATCCACACCTGGTGTGCTCCACGCGAGAATCAGGTCTAATTCTAAGGAGCATAGTCCAAATAGAAGTGTGTAGACTACTTCAAATACAAAATCTGGGATTAAAAGTGAGCTGCATCTACACACAACAATCCAGCAGGCAGTAGCTTGGGCTAAAGAACAGAAGGTAAATATCTCATCGATGATAAAAATCCAATCCTAACCCTAAATGGATAAATTCCGTCTACGTATGAAAAAAGTAGATTCATGGAATTAGATAGAGCGATGCATACTTGAGTCACTGCTATGGTGGCTTCATGATGAGCCATTACTGCTGTTCTACCCACCATGACACAATCTAGTGCCTCATGCAACAATAGAATTGACGGATTTTTCACAATAGCATGAGCTATAGCAATCCTTTGCTTCAGCCCTCCAGTTGTACAAATGTAGACCTCTCTCCCCTACCTGCAATACCACTTTTAGCTTAGGGTATACATCAATTCTCAAAATAAATAGGACTGAGCCCATAAAGCAACTAAACCCAGGATAACTCATTATTCGTATACTGGTACGGTAACATCCTGAGAAAAAAAAGAGATCCTTACAGCTCATTCCTAATTACGACAAAAGACAGCAAGCACTCAGATTAAGATTTTGTTTAATAATACACGTGCCTCGTATCTCTCGAGAAGGTTGTTAATGAAAGACATGGCTTCTGAAAGCTTTGCAGCACGTGTGATTTGATCGAGACTGGCATCATACTTCCCATACATAATGTTCTATCGGACTGTCGCTGCAGATAGTGTGGGCTCCTGATTGACAAGTCCTATCTGACCTCTAAGCCATCTCAGATGAAGTTCTCTTATATCAAGTCCATCTAAAATTATCTGTCCACTAAGACAGCCAACAGGAGAAGATAATAACATTAAATTCATAAATTCATAAGCCAAATCCTACCAAATTAAACACCTACATTACGTCAAACAACATCTATATATCATCAAGACTATCGTCAAATTCTTGAAAACCAGGCGGCTTGTAACCTTTATAAACCACTCATTCCCAATCACCTCAGTAATCGCAATGCACTATTTCAAGTTGTCCCATAAAAAGAACAAGAGATCAAAATTAAGCCAGTTAGAAGATAAATATCATGAAACATATCCAAAAAAGTGCAATTATTCGTATAGAGAAAATCAAATCATCCAAAAGAAGCAGCAGCAAAAAACACACAGTTGAAGGACTGGGGTAGTGAGAATGAAATGGCTCATGAGTCATGTGAGGAGAATATCACAAGACAAATAAAAACACGCCGAAATATTTGTAAAGATCCAAGTATAATAAGGTATCTTTAGTTACCATCCTCAGAAGTGTGCATAGCCTTAAAAATACATAGGAAAATTGTAAGAAGAGAATGTGACAAACCAAAAGGAATCATATCGACTCTAAGTAATGCTAATGCCAAACACATTTAATGTGTGATCAGATCGATTTCATGAGCAAGCGAACGTGTAAAGAGGCAGTTACATACATGGGTTTGCTTTGCTATTCTTGTCAGACAAACATATACAAACACTAGAGAGAAAATGCAACTCAATATACCAAAAAAGGGTACTGCTTGCAAAAATAACACCTCGGGCCAAAATTTGTAAAAATAGCAAATTGACCCATTTTTTTGCAAAAATAACCGGTGCCCACTACCTCCTCTGGCCGGTTAACCCCCTCTTCTCCGAGAATGAAATGAGACAGCCCTAGACTCCCTCGAATGGAGGCTTTCAACACCGAATTTATCCATCTAGGACGATTGCCCCCTCGCCGGAATCTCAATTACCTCCGCCGTCGCTTCTAGATCTGGCGAAGAGCTTCTTGGCCGACATCGTCCTCTCTTCCTCGTCGACCTCCTCCTTGTCTTTCGTTTCCTCCGGCTCTGACGATTCCGGTTCCAAATCTTCCAGCGACTTCTCCTCGTCGGCTAGCGGAATCTCTAGCGGGATCCGAAGGGAGGATGTAGGGTAAATGACTGTAGAAGCTGAGGAGGAAATTGATTTTGAAATTGAAAGTGGTGAAGTCAAACCTAAAGGTCCAATAGGAGGAGGAGGCAAATTCCGATCATCTGCGAAGTGATTTTGAGTTCCTCTTCGTTTCATAGCGAACCAAAAATACAGAAAAGCGGAAGAGAAAATCACGACAGTCGCGCCTCCAATTACAAGACTGACTAGAGGCAAGGATGTTGTCACTGACTAGATAATATTATTTACTGGCTAGATGTTGAAGCACCGATGCAAGGATTCGACGAGAAGCCTGAAGAACTTCAACCCCAATTGGAGCAGTCGAAGGTAAATTTTAGCTCTTTATCTTGGGATAGTTTAGCACAAATATTTCATAAACAGAAAATGGAAATCAAGATTCCTTTGGTGATCGAAGATGTTAAGTTAAAAGGAGTTAGGCCAAATTTAACTGGTAGTATGGAAATTTGTAGTGCACTCCAAGTGTTTGAAGAAATGCTTAGAATGGTAGACATGACTATTTTCGACCCGGGTAGAGGTTTTGATGGCCTATGTAGTGAAGAAAATAAAATGTCGTATGATAGAGGGAAATCAGGAAATGAAGTGGCTACTGTCAAGGGCTTTGTTTTTTATATAGGTGGAGAACTTGATTCTTGGAAAAGGCAAACAACTGAAATTGAATGAATGTTTAGTGTTGAATTTGGGCTGCTTGGAACAATGTTGTTGTCATGCTGCAAGTTCGACATAAATGGGGTAATAGGACCAGTGTTGTTGGTTCATGGAGATCAATTTGTACGTGCTGTCATGGTGGCTTTGTGGTTGCTGGATTTTTTTTTCTATACCAAGTGAATCGGGTCATAATAGGGTCATTTGAGAGTAATGTAGGTTTGTTTCTAGGGTTGTCATATGTGTATTACATAAGTTTTTGATGGTTGCCACTATTGTGTAGTTGTGTACTTGTGGCATTTGTTTCATTCTTTACTTGTATCAGTTACCATTTTGAGATTATTTGAACATGTGTATTTGTGTGACTTATGAATATGTGAACATTTGTATTCGTGACATTTGTGTAGTTGTGTCATTTGTGTAATGTTATATGTTTTGGCAGAAAAATTATTTTGACTAGCTAGATATATGTATATATTGACAAAGATTATTGCTAAAATGGGTATTATCTGAACATATGCATGACAGATTAAGGAGACAATGAGAAAAATGAAAGGAAAAAAAGTCGCAACGCTGTCGAACAACAAGGTATTAACTGTAATCCCTTGGACATATTAAGGGCCTTCTTTTTGTCTTGGTGGTGTTAACCGTGTCGTGTCGTGTGATATTTGTGCAGCTGACACTAGCTCTTCCTTCGAAAAAGTATTTAAGAGGGAGGTCGAGCCACTTCTCGAAGATGGGCTTGCTGAAAAGAATGGACGACGTCCTATCTGAGGCTGATTTGAAAATGTTGAAGGACAACATGCTAGGGGGCATTGTAATAATCGGATCCAATGTGCCGTATTGCTGTGCCCTTATCCATTACTTCTTGGAGAGGCAACTGAATACATTGAAGAAGTGTAAGACATGGTACGAGATCTAGGGGTGACTCCTCCGGTTCTCCATCAAGGAATTTTGCCTCGTCACCGGCCTGAAATGTGCCAAATGGAAACGGGAATTTGAGAACATTATCAACTGATGTTGTTTTGCACTGAATGTTTTGTGGACTTATGTTGGTTAAAAAATGTAGTTATTCGTAGTGTTTGGTTCACCTACTAAACGTGTAATCATTTCCACCTTTTGGATCATTGTGTTTGATGACTGAATAGGTATGTTGTGGACACTTGGTTTATTATGGATGATTGTTGTGAATGTTGCGTTATGACGCATTTCGTTTGGGTTTAATAGTTGTTGTTCTTATATTGGGAAGTTTATGAGATATATAAAATATGGTAGAGAATTGTGTTTTATCGGCTTAGTCTTTGATGCTATTGGTTAGGGAAAATCATGTACTGGCTAGTAAGCAAAAAAAACCCTTAAATATGTCTTTTGTATCGTCGGTAAACTAAACGACTAGTTATGTGCAAAATAAAAGAACAAAATGGCCGGTTAGTCTTTGAAGTTATCTGGTTTTGCACCTCCTCCTTCGACTTCAACAATAACCCCTCGTGAAGGTCGATGTTCTTGCGTCGAGGGTCCCCTACATGCAGAACAACTTTTTCCAACATCCTCGGTGGACATCCCTGCATCTTTCGGCCTCGAAACCAACCGTTCAACCTCGTACATCTCATCATCGGATGATATTTCCATACTAGCAATTGATGGCGTTTCCTTAAGAGACTCCAATTTTATTACCCCGAGAGTTTTATTCTTCGTATCGATTAGGTATTTCAACTCCAACTCGTAGCAACTCGGGTCAACCGCGAGCTTCTCCATTATCTTGCTCCCGACGGACCCAAACGACATGCTCTCCTCTATGAGCATTGCCTTGTGGGAATTTTGACTTTCATACACTCATCCCCCTCCTCAATGTTCCCACTGACTATTGCAAACGAGAGTAAGTAAGACCACCCCTTTCTCCCATGTGAAATAAAGAGATTAAGATGATCTTCTCAGTTTCGGTTAGGGTAAGGAGAGGACGGGGAGAATCCATGTATGTAAATTGAAAACGAAAACCATACTTACGCATGATCATTGATGTATATTGTATACAAGTGCCACGTGTATCCCTGTGTACGTCTATATATATTCTGTTACTGACTAGGATTTTCCTTTGGCTGGCTAGTAACTCAATTTCTGGGTTTTATTCTTCGAACTCCACGTTAATGGCATCTAGTACAGAGTCCGCTTTTATTGTCTGGCTGCAACCCGCCTATTTTCCTCACTTGATTTCCCTTCATTTTGGGTGGGCGAGAATTTAATATGTGCAAAGCCCCATTTTCATTTAATGCATGTGATGTCACATGTACTATTTGCATTAAATGTTTTCGTCTCTCTCCACAAAGCTTGTCCTCTCACCCCTCTCTCCACTCAACTTTGCCAACTCCTTTTTTTTTCTTTTTTTTTTGCCCAAATGAAACCACTCCTCCTGTCTCATTTCGACACTTGTCACCCTTTTTCATTTGAACCTTGTGTGCAACCTACTACCGGGTATACAAATTTTGCAAATTTGACATTTTGCCATTCATCTGCAATTTTTACCCCCAGTTGTTATTTTTGTAAAGTATAATTATTTTTGGTATATTCATGCAAATCATCCAACACTAGATGATGTATAGGTAGAGCTATACACCTCCAATCAAAAGGCGACATTTGTAGTTTGAAGAATTTTTTTAAAGCTTAAATTAAGAATTTAAAATTAGAATTTGAAACGGTTAGGGACCTAGGGTACATTGTACCCTATTTAGGAATTACTCCGTAAATTAGCTACTTGTACCTTTAAAAATAAAATTAGCCGTGCTAACCCCTTTTAAATTTTTTTACCCCCGTGTACTCATCCTCCTTCCGCTTCTCCGTTCTTTCTTATCACGCTCCCATGGGGCTTGCTCGTCCTCTCCCACGGGGAGCCCCTGATGCGGTGGACTTGCGCTTGAGATTTGGATTCTTCACCCGATGATTTTCAACGTTTGAAGTGGTGCTTCGGTCTCCGAACCACATATCCGACTTTCGAACCACCTCCTGCGTCTCTTCAGTTTCGCTACACCGCTTCTGGAGTACTCAAACCTAAATCGAAGTCCGCCGAGCTTCAGTTCGACGCCAAATCAGCCTAATCGAAGCGTCGTTTCATCAAATCGGGGGCCCCTCTTTCTCTGATTCGTTGATTGGAGATCGGACCAGCTGGGTGTCAAAAATGCCAAAAGCACTTATATCATCATGGTGCATTCACTTCTTTGGATGGCAATATGGAGATCGGACCAACTGGGTGTCAAGGCTGGTCTCTGCAGATGGTTCAGATCTTCCTAATTGGTTGGAGCATATTACCTCAAATCTCTTTGGTTCAAGTACTTCGAAAATGACCGCTTCGACGACCACTCGGTCACTTCTGAGATATATCATTTGGCCCTGTTCTTTCATTACCCGCTTTCTTCAATATTTAGATTGATTGAGATGGATTTAAAAGAAATGATTAAAAAATAAAAAGAATGTAAATGTCTTCTACGACGTTATTTTCAGAAGTTGAATCTTACTTCAGTACGTACATCTCTTACTTTGCCTATCATTCATCACTATGCAACTTATTATTCCTCAAGGTTCTTGTTTTCTCAATTTCTCCTCTCTTGCCCAAGTTGTCACCTAATATTGGTTACAAAATTGCAGCATAATTGAATAATCTCTCGCCCAATTTTTGTCACCATATCAGGCACGATATGGTGTAGAATCGATATGATTCCTTTTGGTTTGTCACATTCTCTTCTTACAATCTTCCTATGTATTTTTAAGGCTATACACACTGCTAAGGATGGTAACTAAAGATAACTTATTATACTTGGATCTTTACAACTATTTCGGCGTGGTTTTATTTGTCTTGTGATATGCTCCTCACATGACTCATGAGCCATTTCCTTTCAAATTCCATGAATCTACTTTTTTCACACAGATGGAATTTAGCCATTTAGGGCTTGGATTGGATTTCTATCATCGATTTGATATTAACCTTCATGTTCTTCGAAATGTTGTTCTTTAGCCGAAGCCGCTGGCTGCTGGATTCATGGTTCATTTTGTAAAAGATTTCAAGTATCCAATCTGATCAAGTTATTCTTATTGGTCATATATATATATATATATATATATAAGACATCAAATTGCAGAAATGGTATCTAATATAGCTACTCAGGGTTATGTTTACAAATGAAATCTTTTATAGGTTTTGGTGACATGCTAAGATGTCAAACTATTCTGATATCTCTATGCTTTCACTTCAAGGTATCAACAATTCTATGCTTTCTTTAGATACGTTTTTTTCCCAAGCAGAATTCTTATTGGAAGAATAGCAAAAAATACCCAAAAGAAGAGTTCAGATTTTTTTATTTCATGATAGCTTATTTGTATGACGTTGCTGATCTCACAGTCATTCAATTTTTTATTTATTTCATGATAGCTTATTTTCTTGTGGTCAATAGAAGAGTTCAGATTCAAAAAAGTATTCCATAGAAACAATCATTTAGTTTTGGATACACGGTGTTGCAGTTGCCTAATACTAGCTTATAGGACCGGCCCTGAGTTTTTTAGGGCCCGAGACGAGGTAAAAATACAAGTCTTTTGACTGACGAAGCATTTACAAGTCGTTGATTTCTGCCAAAAATAAACCTACAACTTTAATACTAGTATAGCAGACAATATATTAAGGGTATCGATCCCACATAGAGCGTGAGATTTGTGTGTTCTCTTGCTAACAATCATAATAGAGAGAGATGAGAGGAGATGAGAGGAAAGAGAATAAGAAAAGGTGGATCTTTTAGAATAAGAGAGTGAAGAAACAATCAAAGTAACAAACAGATCAATATAGATCAATGATAGATGAATAGATATATTTAAATAATTTCACCTGCTCAACGATCGCAACATGGTTGGTCTCTCGATCATCGGGCTTCGTCTAATTATGATTATTCCGGTTCTGATTTGTATAGATGTCAAGGCCGCCTACACGATCACTATGACATCCTATACACTCTAGCATAGGGGACGAGTAGCATAAATTCCCAGAATGCAACGACATCAAGATTGGATACTCCCGTCTCGTCGACTTTGTCACTTGGGTTATCAATCTAGCCATCGCTTCAACTAAAAGTAATTGCTTATAGATGTCAATTTCTGCAATTAAGATGTCAATCTCCATACACATCTCAAGTATCGAGAATGATCCTAAAAGGATATGTCGGCTATTGTGGATTTCAACCCGCGAAGCCGATGTAGGCAAAATCCTAATGCGATGCGACTCCATCATGGCGACCAATAAAGACAAAAGAAGCAACATAACAATACAAAACAAAAGAGATAAAATAGTTGATTAAACCTGTAATTTAGCCCTCACAATGCACCAAACCAATGCCTTAAATTGCAAGTAAAATATAGGAGAGTTTAACCAAGCATGGCTTACCCTCGAACAAAATATGAAACGAAAGAATAATGGCGAAGAATGATCCACTCTAAGCGGGAGGCAGAACCGTTTATAAGTGGTGCCTAAAACCTAATGAAACTAAGTTATTTACTCGTATAATGTTAAGGTTGACCAAAATTCTAGAGAAACCGGTCATATTATGATAAGAACGCATCGTTAAAGGATAGAAATAAATCTCTTCAGATAAGATTCGGATAAACTTTCCTGAGATACGCTTGCTACAGGACCCGCTGGCCCACACTGGGTAGCCTGCCAGCGGATCCTGCATCGCTCGGCAGGCCTTTTGTGTCCCTTGTCGGCAACCTCGGGTGCCCAGCTCCCTTCCTGGAGACTCCCAATGGGTGCTGGATCCGAGCTTCCTTTGTCTTTTTTTCTTCTTCGTCCCTTCATTCTTCTCCTTCTTCTTTTGATCTCCCTCTCTTCGGACTTCCTTGTCTTGCCTCTCATCATCACATTGGATCCACGAATCTGCATAAATCAACCAAACTAGTGTAGATTCTGATTTCTTTCACAAAAGTGTAAACTGCAAAAAATAACTAGAAAGAGGGCTATATTGCAATGCAAATGTGCCAAAAACTACCCAATAATGTCAACTAAACTACCCATTATCAATGACCTTCCTAAGTCCGTACATGAAAATGTTGATGAGTTCTTGATCAAAACGCTTCTTTCAGTCTCTACCCTAATTTGAGGTCTTCACTCGAGTCGATCTGTGTACACACACATCGAAAGTACGTCAAAAATGTTCTGCCAAATCTACCACGTGTACGTCGGAATTTTAAAATTGACAATTTTTCGATGTACACGTGGTAGATTTGGCCTGAAATTTCATGCAAAACACATCTGTAATATTTTGGTTAATAGGGTGATAGTTTTTTTTTGTCATTTTTCATATTCTAGAGTTACATCTATTATCTATTAAACATGATATCATGGAGATTATTGAAATAATTTTAAATAAAACACCATTAAAAACAATTGTTGGAGGGTAAATTTTCATGAATATTTTTTTTTTAAAATTTCATGATTCCAAATATCACATTCATTATATGTCAAAAAAAATTGTGTGATGAATATTCTTTAAATTAAAGATAGGATTTACAAATCCAAAATGGGCCTGAAAAAAACCCATTACAAGCCCATTCCAAATGTACCCAATTTGTGTTCAAAATGTATTCTGAATCGGAAGTTACAAAGGTAACTGTAACTCCTGCAGTTAAAAGAAACTGTACGAGAGTGGGGTAGTGGCTACATTAAGTAACTGCTCCATGGCTACATAAAGTAACTACCCCTATTGCTTTCTATAAAAGATGGAAGAAAGGGAGCTGCTGGAGTTTTCCCTTGTTCTTCCCAATAGCAGGAGAGTAGCAAACACAAATTCCTTCCTAGTTCTCTCCTTCGGCTGGCTTCCTCTTCCCAATATCAACAAAGAAACCAACACTTCCTGGCTCCTTCCTTCTTCGAAAAGCCTCCCTGCAACCACAAAGAAAAGGGGTTGTGATCTTCTTCACACAAAAAAAGAAGAAGGGCAGCAACACAAACAACAGTTACACCGAAAAGCACAACCACTTAAATCCTCAAAATCCAACAGAGGGTATAACTCTATCCCTATTTCTATATTTTGATTTGCAGGTAAACAAAGAAGAGGGAGGTCCAAAGTGTCTCCTCCGGCTCGATACAAAGCTTCCGCTCGTCGAGTTCGGCCACGACCAAAGCCTCAAAAACCCAAATGCCAAATTCTAATATCTCTTTTTCAAGAACTATGTGTGATTTGATCCCTGCCAAAAGGGTACGTAGGAAACTCACAAACGAGTTCAATCACGATCCCAAAATTGACCATTAAGTCAAAACAAGTCAAATCAAATCAAACACCACATCAAATCGTTTTCTATGCAAGTGATAGGCGGGTTACTTGAGTTACCCTTCCGAGAAGGTGGGCTCAGGTTACTCGGGTGGAGTGTTGTTCGAGCTACCCTTCGTAGAAGGTGGGCTTGAACTTCATCCTATGATGCATACAAGAAAACGAAACCAAATCCAAATCAAATCAAACACAAAATCCAAAACACTCTGAACTACGTAACGCTTGATTCTCTTCCAAGAGATACGTAGGCAACCCGCTAAAATTCGGGTGCAGCCCAAATCATCAAAACCACTCAAATCTTGGTATCGATACAACTTCGAATCAAGAGGATAACCAAAAGGGGTCGAACTCAAATATTAAAAACTAAATAAAATGTGTTGTACGATTATCGCGCATTTTTGTCCAACATATTTTTGGCACGCCCAGTGGGACCCTTTTTGCCTTTTCATCTCTTAGTTGTATTTTATACTAATACATGGTTCTATCTTGTTGAAAGGTACAAATGGAACCTCAAGTGACTGTCAACTTCAATGAGCTTCCATCAATCTTCATTATCAAAGGAGGTCGTTGGATCAAAAGACGATCATTCGAAGCTGACTTTGACATCACTCGGGGCTCGATGCCTGCAAAGGTCCCGATCAACAATGTCTTTGGGGCTCTTCAAGCTCCGGAGAATCAGACCGTTACCAAGTGGGTGTCCAGTTCTCCCGCAACGCTTATAGGGGAAAGGGGCATGAAGCCTACAACCCTTCCAAGCCATGGGGGCAGGAAGCTCAAGATCACCCGACTCGGCGATAGCAACCTCAACGACCATCCTAACTGCCAAAAGATCATAATGCAGGAAGTTGATTATAATGGCATGAAGCCCACTATTAAAGTCACTCAAATGCCCATCATTCATGTCATAAAAAAGAATGAGGGGGTAGTCGCAACTTCCGCACCACCCATCTCTATTGCCAAGAAGGCAAACAAATTCATGAAGAGAAGGGGACGCAAGTGCGGATATCAACGCGACAAGCAAAGACCTCTTATTGTGCTAGCTCGTTCATCAGCTCTAGAACGAGCCAATGCAACTCTTGCAAAAGATCTTCTTAGATCGCAGGGGGCAGGTCAAATTCCCTTAGTGGCTTCGCAAAGAGAGATCCTCATTGGCTCTATGCCTATCTATTTGAAAGAGGTTGTACAAGTCAACATTACCTCATACTTGGAAGAAGCGGAACCCATAGCCACAAAGGTTAAGCCTTCAAGATCCAAGAAAGGCAAGAAGGCTCAAGAAACATGTTATGTCTCCAAAGAGGATGCAAAAGATGAAGACCGGTTGAAGCCAACAAGTTCAAATACTTCAATGGTTGAATCTCAAGCAAAAACCTCACAAGACAGACCAAATGTGATGCCGGTATTGACTACTAGCACACAAAGTGTCGAAGAGCAGCTTCAAGAGTTGCAAAGGAATCTTGATGAAAAAGATGCTCAAATTGCATCACTTCTCGCTCAAATAAATATTCAAGCTCAAACAAATAGACAAGAGCAATCAAGGCCAAATGGTGAAGGGTCAAGCGGTAGCACATCGATCACTCCACAAGAAATCAAAGAGATGATCGCTCAAGGGATAAAAGAAGCTTATGCATCATAAAATCTAAAAGTGTTTGGATATAGAAAGCCATATCCAGCACGTTATGATTCGATGCTATTTCCCCCGGGTTACGAAAAACCGAGCTTTGAAAAGTTCGATGGCCTTCACGGTTCACCCCACGAGCACCTAGCTCATTTTTATTCTGCTTGTGGTGAAACTGCCTTAAATGACGCCTTATTAATTAGGCAATTTGTCCAATCTTTGAAAGGATCGACATTCACTTGGTACACTCAACTTCAACCAGGGTCGATTCAAACATGGGACGATCTACAAAGAGAGTTCCTAGCTCAGTTTGTGAGCTCGAAAGCGAGAGTTTCCATTCTAGATCTCGCAAACACCTATCAAAGGCCTAACGAGCTCGCGAACGACTTCATCGCTAGGTGGAGGAGTATAAGACTCCAATGCCATGAAAAATTGAGCGAACAAGCTTGTGTTCAAATGTGCACTAACAACCTAATACCGGAATTAGCGGTACATGTTGGAAGTGCCGAGCCTCGTTCATTTGATGAGTTGGTGTCTAAAGCGTGCAATGTTGAAAAACAGCTAGCACGAGAATCCAAATGGCCTCAAGATAGTGGGGCTAACAAAAATGTTGGCAATGAGCTACAAGAAGAAGAAGAGTCTATGGCGACTTTCGCCAAACATGATCGAGAGTCCGGTAACGGAAATGGTTCTAAAGCTCAAAGAAAAGAAAAGGCCAAGGAACCAGCCAATAGACTCACCCTTCATGAAAGAAGGCAAAAAAAATATCCTTTCGACGATGATGATGTTCAAGGGATATTTGATGAATTGGTGAGTGCTAAATTTTTAACACTCCCAGAGCCAAAAAGGCCAAAACAAGTTGGTAAAACGAGTAATCCAAAATATTGCTCATACCACCAACTCGTTAGTCATCCAATCAACGACTGCTACGTCTTCAAAGACATCATAGAGGAGATGGTTAACAAAGGAGAAATTGAAATCGAGGGGGCAACATCCTCAACTCAAGCAGCTTCATCAAATACCATTTCAATGGTAGACGTTGCAGAGTCCACTCCCTCACTCCAAGTATTTTCTCAAGCACAAAAAGCATCTTCCATTGCTATTGAAGCTGGGGGCAGCCCCACGGTTTCATTACCTCTTAAGGCATGGGTGAAAGATGACCCTTGAAAAGAAGAGTGCTTAAAAGAAAAAGAAATCATCCAATGTTGTATGGTCTCATGGACTGACGACATGTGCGAAAAAGAAGCAAGAGTTAAAAAGATTACTCTTCGCTCCAAGCATCAAATTCCCTCCTCAAAATCAAAAGAGGGATCGAAGGGAAGGAAATCAAGCTTCGGTGAAGCTTCTAAAATGCACAAGAAGAATAAATTTCAAGTGCAAAGGCTAAAACCCTCTTTCAAGGGTAAAATGGCACAAAAGCTCGTCGAGGAGGCTTGTGTCAAAAATTTCCAAATCTCATACGAAGAGGGTGTTCTAACTGCAAGTGTGATGGAGCCTAGAGTGTCCGCATTTGAAAGGCTCGAGATGTCTTCGAGTGGAACTCCTAAATCTTCGGTGTTTAAAAGGCTTGATCCAGCACCTACATGTGAGACACCGAAATCTTCCATATTTGAAAGACTCGAGCTAGCCTCAACAAATGAAGCATCCAAATCTTCGGTGTTTCAAAGGCTTAACCTAGCCTCGACAAATGGAGAATTTAAAGCTCCGATATTTGAAACGCTCGGAAAAATTGATGAGTCTAAAAGCAAGAAGGTCCAAATGAAAAGGACTAAAAGCAAGAGCTCCGGAAGAGACAGTCAAAAGTTCTCGTCCATAAGCTAAACCAAATCATGGACACCTAAAGCCAAGTAAGGGTGTCAAAATGATCAAGTATCTTCCTATGCGGAAAGATAAATAGTTCTGCCTAGAACTACGTATAGACTTGATCCCCAACAAGGGGTACGTAGGAAATTTGACATCAAAAAAAAAATACTTGTCAAATTCAGTCACACAAACAAAAAAAAAGAGGAAGTTTTCGGGTTCGCAAATGATAGTCGGGTTATTTGGGAAACCCTTCCTAGAAGGTGGGCCTGAATGATCTGAATGATGCGGTAAAAAAAAAATCCCGATTTGCAAATGATAGTCGAATTATTTGGGAAACCCTTCCTAGAAGGTGTGCTCAAATAATTTGAGTAATGCATAAAAAAAAGGGGCTTGAAATTAGTCCGAAATTCAAATGACCCGAAAGCATATGAAAAATTGGTTCACAAAGAACTACGAGCGGCTTGATCCCTCACAAAGGGGGTACGTAGGCAGTCTAGCTAGTCAAAGTGCTAGGTGCAGCCACAAAAACAAACAAAACATCTTCTTTTCTCAACAAAGAAGAAAAAGAAGTCAAATCCTCTGTTTTTGTAGTCAAGTGAGCTTTGTCTCAACTACAAGGAGAAAAATCAAGTATGGTCTAAAGACTTGCATGTTTTGTGCCTATACTGAAAACGAGGCAAAGGAAGAGAGAAAAAGGTGTCTTCAAAGACGTTCTCATAAAGAGAAACAAACAAAAGGCTCTTGCCTAAAATTTCCGACTTTGATCATCACGTCAAAATGTGGTAGTCAATTCAAGTCTCTAAAATCAAATCTTCCTTTCAAGGAACCTAAACCAAGCTGCTTCAAAACTTGACTAATCAAATAGTCAAAGTTTTCCACTCTCTCAAAAGCCAAAATGCCTAAGCCTCCCAAAACCCTTCAAACCCTCCCAAACAAAAACTGGCCTACATCATCTATATATGTACGGTCATTCAAATCCCCCAAAACTCAAAACTCAAAACTCAAAGGTAAAAGCCACCAAATGTCTCGGCTTCAAATGGTATGGGTATCATATTCCAAAATCATCTCATGTGATGTTTTGGTCACAAATCTTCAACCACAAAGGTTACCAAAGTCCAAATAGATGACATCAAGTAGTCAAAACCAAATTTAGTCTAAAACCGAAAAATCAAGATGATATCGGTCAAAAGACAAAAGTTCAAATCCACGACACCAAGTCGTCAAAACCAAATTAGTCTAAGGCCGAAAATCAAACTAAGATCGGTCAAAAGACAAAAGTTCAAGCCTACGACACCAAGTCGTCAAAATCCAATTCTTGTCTCTCACAAGAAAATTTTCAAGTCCAAATTCAAGCTTAAAGTCGAAAATCTCCGACCAGAAGCCAAAAGACCAAATCGGCAAAAAGTCAAAACAAAATTGACTCAAAGCCAAGAATCCAGTCAGTTTGAAAGCTCAAAAGCCAAACTGGTTGAAAAGCCACAAAAGGCAGAAATCAAATTTTGAGAAGGAAAATCTTTCCGACTCTCAAATACCCATACCAGATTACCTATCATTGGTCCTAAGCAAATTCTTAGTAGAATTGCTCTTCAAATGTGATCAATTTTATCGGAACAGTAAATACAAGTTCCAATTTTCTTCGGACTACAAATCAAACACAAATTTTTTTTAAAACAAGGTCCGTTTGAAATGCAAGTGGTGCATAAAATCACAATGTCGAACTTTGAACGCGTTCGATATCTCACACGCACAAAGTTCGGGAGGCAACTGTTGGAGGGTAAATTTTCATGAATATTTTTTAAAAAAATTTCATGATTCCAAATATCACATTCATTATATGTCAAAAAAAATTGTGTGATGAATATTCTTTAAATTAAAGATAGGATTTACAAATCCAAAATGGGCCTGAAAAAAACCCATTACAAGCCCATTCCAAATGTACCCAATTTGTGTTCAAAATGTATTCTGAATCAAAAGTTACAAAGGTAACTATAACTCATGCAGTTAAAAGAAACTGTACGAAAGTGGGGTAGTGGCTACATTAAGTAACTGCTCCATGGCTACATAAAGTAACTACCCCTATTGCTTTCTATAAAAGACGGAAGAAAGGGAGCTGCTGGAGTTTTCCCTTGTTCTTCCCAATAGCAGGAGAGTAGCAAACACAAATTCCTTCCTGGTTCTCTCCTTCGGCTGGCTTCCTCTTCCCAATATCAACAAAGCAACCAACACTTCCTGGCTCCTTCCTTCTTCGAAAAGCCTCCCTGCAACCACAAAGAAAAGGGGCTGTGATCTTCTTCACACAAAAAAGAAGAAGGGCAGCAACACAAACAACAGTTACACCGAAAAGCACAACCACTTAAATCCTCAAAATCCAACAGAGGGTATAACTCTATCCCTATTTCTTTATTTTGATTTGCAGGTAAACAAAGAAGAGGGAGGTTCACATACTCTCGCCTAGGGGATGATCTCACAGTAGGCTAAGGGTTTTCACCTTCGCCTAGGGATCGCCCCATAGTAGGTCGAGAGTAGCTCGTAGTGGCTTGAGAGTTTATACTTTCGCCACTACACCCCCGTTCCCGGCGTGGATCGACCTTTTCAAGACGAAGTGCTGCCAAATTTTCACCAGGGCCATCTTCAAAATTCATCTGCCCTCTACCAGGGATTCAAGTTGGGACCAAAACAAAGGCTTGAGACAAAAATCAGCCCGGAATTCACAAGCAAATGAATTGCCGAATTCCATGGACTATCAAAAACCAAATGAAATGAACACGGGACAAGTTCTGTTCTGTCAAACAACAGCACAAAACCAGCAACTGGAAGGCACTGAAATGATGAACAAAAAAAAAGGTTGCTTTCCGCAGTCCCAAGTGAACACCAAACAAATGAAATTGGGAGTTCATAAAAAAATCAGAATCCATAACACATTCAAGTCAGGACTCTGCCAAGTACAAATCAAAACCTAAATCGGCCTATGCTGAAGATTAATTGAAACCAAATCAGTAGGCTCGGCAAGTTAGCACCACTGAGAAATCAGGGCATCAAATTTTGGAAGGAGGAAAAGGAGAAGGTGAACGTACCTAGTTGATCAGAAAAGACGTGGTCGCCACTTCTTGAGTTGCAGTGAGACTCATCAAAGGTTTAGACCGATCCCTGCCGCACTGATTTTCCCCAGGTGCTCTCTACCCAAAACAAAAAATCCCTAAATCAACCCTAATTTTTCCAAGACCTAAATCCTCCAAATCAGAGGGAAATTGCAGAGAAAAGGAAGAAAATAAACCTGCTTCTCTTCTCTTGGCCGGAGCTCCCGACATCTTCGATCGGCATCAAATGGAGCCGAGTCTCCACCCTTTGAAAGTTCCCTTTCGGAACATTCCACCGGCTTGCGTTTCGCCCGCCCAATCCCCAAACACTCGATGTGCCTAAGAAATTGGCCGACGTATCTCCCAAGCCGAGCTCTTTGCGGTGGCGACGGAGTGGTTTTGCTTGGGGGAACTTGGGCTGTTTGGGTTATGCCAGTGAATACACAGAGGAAGAGATGAAGGTGTGCACGACAGATGGAGGCGGTGAAGCTGTTGCTTCATTAGTCATTACTGGGATGGGGCTCAGCTAAACAAAACGGGTTTAAATGTGACCTTAATGAAAGTTGGTCAGGCCCACCCTCAACTAATATGGACTATAAATCCATACGGAGTATTTGTTTAAAGTGAATTGAAAGTGCTTGGAAAATAAAGCCTTAAGAAAAAAACGAGACTATATATATACATTTGGCATATCTTAAGAGGAGATGTGGTTAATTGCAAAACCTACCCACTAAAATATAAGAATTATAATTGGCACAAATTAAGAATTCGAGTTTGATCAAAACATAAAATTAAACTCGTCAAATATTCTTTGTCAATTAATTCTAGTGGGTCAATCTCAAGATGACTCCTAAATAAATAAAAACGGAGTCAAAACCTCAAATCAAGTTTTATCAAATATAAACTTGGTTTTTTCTAGAACTACGCAAGATTTGATCCCGTCCAAACGGGTACGTAGGTAGCTCGACATAAAGCAAAAAGCTCGTCGGGTTCAATCACCGGAACAAAAAATAAACCGGTTTTGGTAGAACTACGTAAAGACTTGACACCGTAAAAAACGGCTACGTAGGTAACCCGATATTAAATTCTAAAAATATATCGGGTACAGTCGTCCGCCTCTAAATTCTCTTCTAAATGAATATGAGGTCAAAACAAAACAAATCAAATGGTTCTATTCAGAACTACGTATAGACTTGATACTCTTTTACGAGTTACGTAGGAAATCCGATATCAAATTCAATATATATCGGATTCAGTCACCCGTCTCAATTTGAATCAAATCGGTCCGTTAAGAACTACATAAGATTTGATCCCGTTCAAACGGGTATGTAGGAGGCTCGACATAAAGCAAAAAGCTCGTCGGGTTCAATCGCCAAATAAAAAATTAAATTGGTTCGTTTAGAACTACGTAAAGACTTGACGCCTCATATCGGCTACGTAGGTAACCCGATATTAAATCATAAAAATATATCGGGTACAGTCGTCTACCTCAAAATTCCCTTTAAATGAATATGAGGTCAAAATCAAACAAATTCAAATTGTCCAGGTCGACTTGATACAAAGCTTCCGCTTGTCGAGTTCAGTTACCACTCTCAAATGATCTCACGATCAAACCCAAATACAAAAACTAATCTTTGTCCCGAACTACGGTGACTTGATTCCACCAAACAAGTGGATACGTAGGAAACTCGGTGTAAATCAAATTCTCATCGAGTCCAGTCACACCAAACTTTCAACCAAATATCATCAAATTCATTTGTCGACTCTATGTCGTCCCAAATATCAAATTTCTATCAAATCCAAAGTGTCTCCTCCGACTCGATACAAAGCTTCCGCTTGTCGAGTTCGGCCACGACCAAAGCCTCAAAAACCCAAATGCCAAATTCTAATATCTCTTTTTCAAGAACTACGTGTGATTTGATCCCTGCCAAAAGGGTACGTAGGAAACTCACAAACGAGTTCAATCACGATCCCAAAATTGACCATTAAGTCAAAACAAGTCAAATCAAATCAAACACCACATCAAATCGTTTTCTATGCAAATGATAGGCGGGTTACTTGAGTTACCCTTCCGAGAAGGTGGGCTCAGGTTACTCGGGTGGAGTGTTGTTCGAGCTACCCTTCGTAGAAGGTGGGCTTGAGCTTCATCCTATGATGCATACAAGAAAACGAAACCAAATCCAAATCAAATCAAACACAAAATCCAAAACACTCTGAACTACGTAAGGCTTGATTCTCTTCCAAGAGATACGTAGGCAACCCGCCAAAATTTGGGTGCAGCCCAAATCATCAAAACCACTCAAATCTTGGTATCGATACGACTTCGAATCAAGAGGATAACCAAAAGGGGTCGAACTCAAATATTAAAAACTAAATAAAATGTGTTGTACGATTATCGCGCATTTTTGTCCAACAACAATAATAAAGAACAATAAAGTAAACTCACATCAACCTTTATTATTTAAAACAAAAATAACGTCTTATTTTAGTTACAATAAGTTTCACTCTTAAAATCATAATGTCAAACCGATTTTTTTTCTCTCTAAATAATAAGAACTTTATACTAATTCTTTTATTTCAAAATTTTAACCTTATATTAATTTACAAATTAGAACAGAAATAGCCAAAAATATTTCGGGGTATTTCATATCTCCCCCTTAAAAAAAGTTTCGGGTAAAAAATTGGACAACGAAAAGAGTAGAGAGAAAGGATATGAAGAATTAGGTTGTATAACTGGAAGGCTTTGATATTATGATATGTAAGAAATGATCAATGAATTTTTAGCACTTGTAATAATGAAACATCGGATGAATGAAGAAACTAACATCATTAGCTGACTTGGCACGCTTTTCGTCAATTATAGGGAACATTGTTGTTGCAGGAGTAAATTGAGTATTGAAATGAATATAAAATATAGTTCAGACTGACTTCCCTGTCTCAGCAAATAAATACAAGACTTCCTCCCGTTGTAGTAAGAGAAAATCAGGATCGAATCCACGAGGAAGCACGTCAGCAGTTCTCAAGTAGCTGTAAATTCTCACAACAGCAGCAGAAAGACAGAAACGCAGAACCAGAAATAAACCCGGCAAGGGCAACTAAAATAAAAGCAAAGAACAGGAAATAAAAGCAAAGCAAAGCAAAAACGAAAAGTAAAGCAAAAGCGTACTCGACCTCGACAAGAGGTACTCGAGATCGACAAGACAAGCAAAGACAGAAACTTGAAAATCGACAACAAAAGCAGGAAACTCAACTCGACTAAGACTGGACCTCCTCTGTATCGAGTAACTATGCAGAAAACTGTAAATTGCAGAATTTAAGGACAAACGCAGATTTTCGACAGAAATAAACTCAATATATTAAAAGACTTCCAAGACCAGGGTTTCAACACCACGACGATAACCATGCAAAGTAACACATAAAGGCATAAAAGATCATGCTTTCCATCAAATAACTTTCGTCATTAACAAATAGGCAAATAGAGGCTTTCGCATAAACCCTAATTGTTACTAACCCTTTTTCACATAATTAATCCAAGTTGCATTAAGATCACTTTCGCTTCAATAATACAAACAAGGATCACCTTTAACTCTCGCAAAAGAATCATGCTCATAGGGATAGAAGATGAATCGCACAAAAGATCTGACCTTTATCGCATCGCCTCACATGGCCACCGTCGGGCTCACCCCAGCCCCAGAAGTGGGTGGACTACTCACGCCTCATCGCAATTGCTGACATTGAATGAAAAGAAATAACTTGCATTAACTATATTCAAAAGCCTTTACAATTCTAGCAATCAACTTTTGCAGAAAGCCAAAACCCTAAAAACCTTAGAACTCCTAAACTGTATCTGTGGAACTACTTGTCTTGCTCTGAAATTGAATTGAATAAAACTGAGCCCCTAGGGCCTTATTTATAGTGATCAAATCTTGCTAATCAAGGAAATAATCATCTATCTCTATCTAAATCTATATCTAAAATTATATCTAAAAGCCTTAAAGATAAATAAATTGTTTTAAGGAAATAAATCTTAAAGGAAAAGATAAAACTAAATAGGGTAAGTCTTCATGTCTTGATAGATCTCCTTCCATAGATAGACTTTGATCAACTTTGGATAGATCTTCGTCCATTCTCGGATTCCTTCATGCCCAAGTAAAGCTAAACCGAGTAGGACTTGTCACGACGACGCGTTTCTGGAATCTGGGTCTACTCGACCTCGACCACGACCTTGTCGATCTCGAGTAGCCTTCGTCTGTCTCTAGTAGCCCTCGTCTGTCTCGAGTAGCCGGTGCTCGACAAGGCTCGGACATGGCTAGGAGGTCTAGTCGATCTCGAGTAGCCCTACTCTGTCTCGAGTAGAGGTGGTATGCGTCTTCGTCTTCGGCTTCTCGGCTCGGCACCGCTCGTCGACTCCGGACATGGCTCGTCGATCTCAACCAAGTCTACTCGAGATCGAGTAGGGTTCCGGGAGTCGGGTTGTCTCTGACTCAGTGTCCTCGACCAGCCCTACTCGACCAGGTGTGGTCGAACAGCCCTTGTCGAGATCGAGTAGAGGCTTGTCGATCTCGAGTAGAGTTCTCTCAGCTTTCTGTTCTGTTCTTGAAACGCACTTTCCCGAGTCCTCGTTTGTCGGATTGACGCATATGACCATGCGTTGGAAAGCTCTTTCCGAGGGCTACAACTCTCATGAAGACATCAAAGCTTGATTCAGAACGAAGAATGGTGAAAAATGGCCTTTTCTCCAGCTGCACCATTCTTGGCTTCTCCATTACTTTCCTTTAAGCTCCAAAGTGCGTCCGATTTCTGCGAAATATAACCAAAACTTGTGTAGACCTCCATATATTGCCAGATAAGTGTAAATTACACAGATTCTGTATTGTTCTAACCCAAATGTATGAAATGCGTGCAGAAATCGATATAAAAGTAAGTGTAAAACATGGCAAATTAGGCTCACAACAAACACCCCATACTTAAGCTTGCTTGTCCTCAAGCAATACTTTTAATTGTCATTCAGGGGAAGAATTCAAACTCTCAACATCTTAGATTCATTTTCATATAACCCTGCAGTCAATTACCATCCTCGAACAGGTACTAGTGTCACAGATCCATGCATGTGCAAATAAAAGCAACATCTACTCACAAAAGAAGGGTTCATGCAAAAACAATTTATATGTGACAAAGCAACAATAATCAAGAGGACTTTAATTTAAGCTCAAATAAGGAGTAGATTTGGTAAAAGGCTAAAAGGTGGGCAATTTTTGGCAATGTGGTGCTAATGATCCGGGGAAATGGAGTATTTCCAAACTTGAGTTTCATACCACATTTTTTCTCATTAGATTCATCACCTTTCATAATGCTTTTCTCAATAATAATGCTTTTACCTCTCTGACCTTAGCACTGCCTTCTCGCGAGTCGCAAACATGGGTGTCATGAATGGCCCCGGATACTTAGTGCTTTGGACTCCTCACAGTGTGTCCCATCTCTCCAAACTATTATCTCAGAGAGCAGGGTCAATCTACCTTTATCTCCTGAGGTGATTGGATTTTCTTTCACTCATTAAATTTTCCATATATTCAAACAATATCCTTCCAAACTCCAATAATGATAATAACAACACAAACAACCATATAACAATCTCCATAATGTAACATCATTCTCAACATAATCCCCGGATAAGGTAAAAAATGGCAAATATTTAGATCACGTGGAGCAATAATTGAAATAAGGCATATTTATGGCTTTTGTGATATGCATAAGCATGGGTAAGGCTAGGAATTATAACAATGAGCATTATATGGAAATATAAAGTCCTCAATCATCTTATCATGCAATATGTCAAAAGCAACTTCAAATTTTACCTCCTTTCATGGTTTTCAATAAATAATGCACTTCATTGCAACTTCCCTTTACTAGGCAATTTCATGCTATATCTCTAATGAATCCAATTTTGCATCGTCGAGTCCAATATTAAACTTCCATGACATTATTCAAAAATTTCAATGGGGGTCATTTTTCTAAATATTTTGGAAAACATGCATATAAGCACATAAATCAATAATGAATTCCAAAATAGCCATGTAGCAATTCAAAGAAATAAATTGTAAATATGCACAAAAAATGTCAAATATGGAAAATATGCATAAAGTAAGCCCTTCCCCCACCCCATACTTAAACATTACAGTGTCCTCACTGTATATAAAAAATAAGGTAAGGGTAAAGAAAGAAACTCACAAGACATGTGTGCAGAGCCTTATAATTTTGACTGGGGCACCTCCTAGGCCGAGTATTAATGTAGCTTTGTTCCATCAATTGACCTGAAAAGTAGAAGACATATACCCATAATAGCAAGACCAAAAGTTCAAAACAAAACAAAGTCTCAAAAAGTCCTAAAAAGTCTATGTACATGCTCTAGATTTTATAGTCGCTAGGCCGACTTTCCATTAATGCTCAAGGTGGCATCTGCAGGGCCCATGTAGCTTGGGCCTCAAATAAGACTCCATTCTTGTCCATCAGCTGTAATCCTCCAGAATGGATCTTGTTCACCACGAAGGGTCCCATCCGCTTCTTGTTGAATTTGTTGGGAAACCAATGATCCTTTGACTTAGAGACATAGAGTTTGTCTCCAACTTCATATTCCTTAGGCTCATCATTGGATATCCTGCACAATCGCACATACCAAGGCAGACCTCTCCCATGTATAGATAAATCTTTAATGGAAATAGGAGAAGAAAGATCCATACCTTGACTCACCTTTGCAGAAACGGAATCGGGGACAACGGTGTTTGGTCAATCTCGACTAGGGTTAGTCGATTTCGACAAGTCTGCTGGTCCTGGTGGTGGTCTGCTCGAAGATTCAGAAGTCGACGAAGACAGAGTCTGGTCGATCTCGACAAGCCTGGTCGACCTCGACAAGGGCTCTGGTCCTGGTGTCTGCAGCGTCGAGGAAGGGGCCGTCGAGGAAGACGTGGTCTTGTCGATCTCGACAAGGCTACTCGAGATCGAGTAGCCTTCTCCTCCTGGTGGCTTGCTCATCGAGGAAGGCGGGGTTGGGCTCTCCGAGTGGTGGTCGATCTCGACAAGGGTGGTCGAGATCGACAAGGGCTCTCCTGGCTCTGGTGGTGCGCTCGAGGAAGCAGGGACTGGTGGCTCCGAGTTGTGGTCGACCTCGACGAGCCTACTCGAGATCGAGTAGGGTGGCTCCTCTAGTTTGCTGCTCGACGAAGCCGGCTCTGGTGGAGTCTCCTTGGTCTGGTCGAGATCGACTAGGGTTCTACTCGAGGTCGAGGAGCCCTGGTCGATCTTGACCCCATACTTAGCTCCTGTCAAGGCATCCGAGAAATAATTAATCCACAACGACTTACCTTGCTCTGTGTCGATTGGATTTTCTGTGTTCTCCTTGAGGATTGCCATGATCTCCTCCACCTGGGCCTCCATGTCCCTCTTTTCTATCTCTTCAGGGGTCATATTTCTGACCTTGGGTTCCCCGCAGGTGATGTAGCCAACTGAGATAGATTTGACCTCTTCCATTGGACCAGTATGCCTTTCAGTTTTGTTAAAGGAATATTCAATGACCTCATTGCTGATGTTGAAGGTGAGCACTCCTTTCCTTACGCTTATGTTGGCATCCACCGTCGCCAAGAATGGTCTTCCTAAAATAATTGGACAAGCAGGATCTTCTTGCATATCAACTATTAAGAAATCAGCAGGAACGAAGAATTTACCTACTTGTACTGGGACATTTTCCACCATGCCTGTTGGAATGACCACCGTGTTGTTGGCCATGTATAGTCTAGCATCCACAGGCTCCAAGGCACCTATCTTAATCTTGGACCAAATCGTTAAAGGCATAATACTGACACTAGCTCCAAGATCACATAGGGCATTAATTTTGTATGGACCAAATCCAATAGTTATAGCAAACTTACCTGGATCCGGCCTCTTCTCCAATATGTCCAGATGGCTGCACTCCTCTGTGATTTCAGCTATCGATCGCTTTTTGCTTAAAATCTCCTTCAGGAACTTGACATAAGATGGCATTTCATTGAGAGCTTCCGTGAAGGGGATGGTGACGTTGAGCTTCTGAAGCATCTTGATGAAGCGCTGAAACTTTTTCTCCGCCGGGTCCTTTAGAGATTTTGTGGGGAAAGGCAGCTTCTTTTTCTGTGTTGGAGCCAGAACAGACGTCGGAGGTGCTCCAGGCTGCTCTTTGTCGACCAGAGGCTCCTCGACATCGACAAGGCCTTTGTCGACATCGACCAGATTGGGCCCAGTCGAGTTGCTGTGTGGTGCAGACGAAGATTCTGGAATTTTCTCCTCGAGGTCGACCAGATGCTTGTCGAGATCGACCACGGCTTTGTCGAGATCGACTTGCTGTTCCTCGTCATTCTGCTGTTTTCCGACCTCTGGCTCCTGTAATTGATGGCCGCTTCTGAGTTTTATAGCAGCGATGTGTCCAGTCTTTCCCTTAGGATTTGGTTCTGAAGATCCTGGAAGTGTCCCTGACTGTCTGGGAATTCCTGCTGCTAGTTGACCAATCTGTGTATCAACTGATTTCCGCTAGATATCAATTTCCCCAAGCCTAGAGTTGACACCTTGCATCTGAGTATAGACGGAGTTGAAAGATTGCCTAGTTTCTGAGTGGTTCCTCCGTATTTCCTCCAGGACCGTCTGTATATCATCCTTCTTTTGATCTCTTTCTGGATGTCCTGGAGCTCTGTAGGGCGGGGGATTCCTAGGGACACCTTGGTTCCACTGTGGTTGCTGAAACCTTTGGTCCCCCATGTAGCGATTGGGACCCCCTGCGTAAGCTACATCCTCATGATGCTCTGCCATCCTGACTTGCTCTGTGTGTGGGCACTCAGTAGTGGTGTGCCTTTGTGATCCGCATTCTATGCAAGGCTGGTTGACAGAGAGATACATTACTTGCTTGATGAGCTTCTTATTCTGGTCTCTGTAGTATTGCTCCCTAACACCAGGATAAATTTCCTTAGGTGCCTCATATAGGGGTGATGTCCGCATATTTAGTCTTATTTTACATCATGTTTTAATTCTATCTAAGTCCTTTTATTAACTTTTATGTTGGGAAAGTAAGGAAAATGTGTAGTTATGCTTAATATTGCAAGATATGGAGTCTACACAAGCTTTGGTGTGATTTTATAGGTATTGGAGCTGATTTGGAAGAGTTTGGATGCACTTTAGAGCTTAATGAAAAATCATGAATGCAATGGAGAAGCCAAGCAAAAGGGAAAAGAGGTGCAGCTGGAGAAAAGCCTTATTTTCGCCATCCATCACCTTGATTCAATATCTGGAGCCTTCATGAGATTTGTAGTCCTTGAAAAGAGCTTTCCAACGCATATTCATATGCGTCAATCCGATAAACGAGGACTCGGGAAAGTGCGATTGAAGACAAAGTCGAAAATCTGGAAAAAATCAGAAGTTACTGCATTCACACAGGTACCTCGGCGCCGACACCTCAGACCTCGGCGCCGATACCCTGCGCACCAGGAGAAATTTCTGCGGGCTGATTTAATTGATTTTGGGCTTTTTAATTAAGGTTTCTATTTAATTCCTTTTGAGGATATTTTAGTTAGATAGAGTTGGAATATTTTATATTTCCTTAGATAGATTATATTATTTTCCTAAGATAAAATCTCTTTCCTTAGAGATTAGGTTAGAATTTCTATCTTTAAATAAAGCCAATAGGAGGCTAATTAGGGATCACTTTTGAGACATCCATCATACGGCTGAATTGACGGCAAGGAAGAGACGCTGAATTTACAGCAGGAAAGGACGAGAGTTTTGGAGTTTTTGTTGAAGGTTTTGACATTGGTTTTGAGGTTTGATTTTAATTGCAATTTCATATTATGTTTAATTCAATTTTCAGCATGTTTTCTATAGCTATGAGTGAGTAGTTCTTCTTCTTCTAGGGTTGGGGTGAGCCCAACAATAGCCATGTATGAAAGCTTGAATCTATGATGTTTTTATGAGTTTATCATCATCTATCTTGTGCTTAAATCCTTTGCGAAAGTTGAGGACAATTCCATGTTTATGATTATGAAGCGAAAGTGGATTTAATTATGAATTTGGATAGTAATTAGAGATCTTTGATGAAAGTAAAAGGGATCTAATTAAGAAAAGGTAGAACGAATAGGTTTTATGCGAAAGCCTCTATTCTCTATTTGTGAAGTATGCGAAAGCTATCTTTTGATGATAAAAACATGATCTTTGTTCTATGATTCTTGTGTGGTTTATGCATGGTTGTTGTTGTGGTTATCCCTTTACCTTGGAAGTTCTTTTTATATTGTTTACATCCATAAAATCCCTTGCTTTTTGTTCTATTTCGCTGCTGGAAAATAAACACCCACTCGACATTCATCACTTCTCTCGACCATCCCCTTGATATCGACCTCTCTAGTCGATATCGACCGCCTTTGCTACTGATTTTTGTGTGTTGTTAGATCACAGGAACTACTCTAGAAAGTGCTGTCTTTTCCAATTTTCTTTTTACACCTACAAAAGCAAGCAAGATCCAGCTTAGTAGGGCGTTGTTCAAAAGTAAGGTTAAGGTCCAAGAAAAGACAAGGGGGTAGGTTTAAACAGCACAGTAGAAAATCTACTGAGAAGAGATTTTCCTGTTGGCAGTAGAGTCTCCAAACAAGGTCAGAGAGTTTTGTTTGTAGAGTCTGGAATGGGTTCATAATTTTTCCTTTGTTCAGATCATTGGTTGGGTTCATGAACCTACTAACATGGTAACAAAAAGCAAACTTTATGTCTTCCCTGCACAAATCAAAGCGGGAGAAGCACATTGCCACTCCCCACAACCAAAAGCATAGGAAACAATAATCATAAGAGTTGTCATAAGAGTTCAATCTCAATAAACTAACAACATACAGATTCAAAAAGCCATCTAGGCTGTTCAAATAGATACAACAAGGATTCAAGACAACAGCTTGCATATGAGATCCTTGTTCTTTTCTCATTAATTTAGACGGATTCAACATACTCAAAGAATTCCACCCAGTAGCATGGTCAAGAAAGTAGGTCAGATTGATCAAGGTATAGTTAAACCAAGAGAAAGTCCTAATGTAGTAGTGCATATTACTGCTTCTCTTATCATTTGCTCTTTGCTCTCTATTGTAATTCTTTTTTCCTGTTTTCATTTGATTAGTCCAGACACTTAAACAAGAATGCAGAAGGCCAAAACGGTTCAAAAGGATGGGATGGGATGCAACCAGAGCCCTGTTTCCAGTTGTTTTCCTACCTGCTTGATAGTTGTTCTTTCTCCTTTTTTTCATTTTGCTGTCATTGTTCGCATTTTTCAGTTTTTTCTTGACTCTTTTCGGCAAAGGTTCATGGTTCAAGCAGTGATAGAGTATCCCCATCACAATGGTCATTAACTGGACATCACTCAGGTTCAAGCGAGTACAAATTTTCGAAATCAACAAATCAGCCTTCACCGAAAGGTAGATCCATAGGACATAAATAATGCAAATCACCCAACAGTGAATAAAGGATTCAAACAAATCTAAAGTGTTCTCAGAATAACAGCAGATTTCAAAGATTTTGATTAATACTTTGGTTTCTAAATGTTTCTTTTCTTCACTACTATTCAGATCAACAGCAGGTCGGAAAACCACACCTTCTAGGTCACTAGATTCAGGACGGAAGAAAAATAAACCTAACCGACAGAGGGAAAAGGGCAGATTGAACCTGGGATTTTGTTCATAGCTTCTCTCGGTTCTCGATCTTCGAGCACTCGCTTGTGTTTCACTCCTCTTCAGGTCTGTAACACTCGATTTCAGATTCAGGCTCGGCTGGGACAACAAAGGACGCCAGCAGAAAGCAAGCTTGGGGGACGCCCGATCAAAGGCAGAGGCGTTGCACCGGCAGGCGCACAACGATACCCACCAGCCGCCGGGACTCACGATCCGCCACCAAAGCCAGATCCGAACCCACAGCCACCAGCAGCCCCACACCGCCTTTTTCCTTTTTCTGGATCTCCGCCATCTTCTCATTGTTTTACCCAAACTCTCAGCCACATATGTTGGATTTCTGACAACGATTTTCGAAGTTCTTCTTATCTGCTTCTCCCTCATCAACTTGTTTGTGGTTGAACCTCTAGATTGGATGGGGGGAGAAGTGATTTTTGTTTTTCTTCTAGATTTGGTGGCTCTTTCATTAGGATTGGGATTCTTCTTGGCTGAGCAGGCTCACTTGATGCTGCTGGTCGCGGATCTGGCATGATTTTGGGCTCGATTTTTCCGTCGGCGGCCGGTCGGGTTTCTAGGGTTTGGGAGGCGCTCTCTCTCTCTTTTCATTTTTTTCGATTTTTCAGTGCTGTTGTAGTGTTCATGCTGCATTGTTGTCCATTGCCTTTTATTTTTTGCCTTGAAAAAATATTAAAAATGTAGTAGGTATGCTACTCTGATGGTCAAAATTTCATGTTGTTGCTTCCCCCCCCCCCCCCCCCCCCCCCCCCGCCCCTAGAAAAATGCAGTGGGTGGTATGTCTTGAAAAGTTGAAATTCAAGGCAAGGTTGGAATGAATTTTGTTTTTGGACTCTTTTAGGTAAAATATGTCATTTTGGATATTGGATATGGTTCTCTCATCAATTTTTATCCTCTATGCCAAAAAGTTTTATTTGCCAAAAAAATAAGTGAGATGTGATTTAAAGCCTATTAGCTCAAAATGGTAGAGCAATGTGTTATGCACAAAGATGCGGGTTCAAATCCCGCATAGGCTATTTATGATTGTTCTCGTTCATGGATGAGATTAAGAAAGTGCAAGAATAAAATGATAAAGTGCATAATTATGAAGATAAAGAGCAAGAGTAAAATGATGGTGTATGAATAATAATATGAAGTGTATGAATAAAATTCTGAAGTGCACAATTACGGTTATAAAGTGCATAAATAAAATGATAAAGTGCAATAATAAAATGATGAAGTGTATGAATAATAATATGAAGTGCACAATAAGATTATAAAGTACAAGAATAAAATAATAAATTGTATGAATAATAATATAAAGTGCATGAATAAAATTATGAAGTGCACAATTAAGATTATAAAGTGTATAAATAAAATGATAAAGTGCAAGAATAAAACCATGAAGTGCATGAATAATATTATGAAATGTACAATTAAAATTATACAGTGCAAGAATAAAATGATGAAGTGCATGAATAAGATTATGAAGTGCACAATTAAGATTATAAAATGCAAGAATAAAATGATGAAGTGCATGAATAAGATTACACAGTGTATAGTTAAGATTATAAAATGCAATAATAAAAACATAAAGTGCATGAATAATAGTATGAAGTGCACAATTATGTTTATAAAGTGCAAGAATAAAATGATAAAGTGCATGAATAATATAAAATAATGCAAGATAAAATAAAAACTAATTTGTTCAAATTTAAGAGAAACATGGACATGGTCCAAAATTTGATTGTCCCAATAAAAAAAAGTTCATACTTTCATAGAGCTCCAATTCAAGTGGTTCCAAATCCTATAACTTTCTAAAAAAGGGTTTCTATTTTTTCATTCATAAAAGTTCATCTAAAATGAGCCATGGATTATTTTTACTTCTGATGTCATATGAAGGAG
Organism: Persicaria tinctoria; assembly: GCA_037127255.1. Classification (NCBI taxonomy): domain Eukaryota; kingdom Viridiplantae; phylum Streptophyta; class Magnoliopsida; order Caryophyllales; family Polygonaceae; genus Persicaria; species Persicaria tinctoria. The sequence goes on along the minus strand of JBANSL010000004.1, from coordinate 18,672,405 downwards.
AGAAAAAGTGTCCGATTTTGATAAAAAAAAAAACAAATTGATAACTTCTTCTATATAGCATCAATTCGAATGGTTTCAAGTCCCATGGTTTTGTAAAAAGGTTATCTACATTTTCCTTTATAAAATTTGGTTTGAAATGAACCATGAATTTTTTGCTGCTGCTGCTGTCATAACAAAGGGAGGAAAAAGTGTTCAGTTCCGATAAAAAAAATTCATAACTTCTTCCATAGAGTACCAATTCGAACGGTTTCAAGTTCCATGGTTTTCTAAAAAGGTTATCTACATTTTCTTTTATAAAATTTGGTTTTAGATGAACCATGATTTTTTTTTGCCGCTGCTGTCATAAAAAGGGGAGGAAAAAGTATTCGGTTTCGATAAAAAAAAATCCATAACTTCTTCCATAGAGCACCGATTCGAGTGGTTTCAAATCCCACAACTTTCTAAAAAGCTTATCTAACTTTTCCTTGATAAAATTTGTCCTGAAATAAGCTCTGAATTGTTTTTTTTTGCTGTTGTCATACAGATTAATGAAAAAAAAATCAGATTTCAGATTTCTGTAAAAATTATATTTCTAAAAAAAATATTTTAAAAATGTTTTAGAAAATGTTATTTTATAATACTTATGTGCATAGTTTTGGTGTTGTTTTCCTGTATTTTTAAATATGTTTTAGAAAATGTTATCTTTACACACTTGCTTTCTAAAATTGCACTAATATTATGTTATTTTTGCACATTTGAATGTTATAGGGTAAGGTACAAATATTCAGTGATGTTCCAGCGGTGTTACAAGTGAGGATTATGCTAAAGATCATTGCCTTGTTTCTGCAAAACTTTATCCATTAAACACGTTCTTGTATTTTCAGGTTATTTATATGTTATATCCAAAGTGATGCATCTATGGTACCTAGTACCTACACATGATCTTGCAACTGCGAGTGTTGTTGGAGTCTGCACAACAACATAAATAAGCGAAATGTGCAATCAAATCTAATAACATTAGTTATTGACACTAAAAAGTCTAAGTAAATTTCGTTAAAACCTTCTATTTGAGCTTCTAGAATTAAAGTGCATAAATAAGATAAAAAAGTTCATAAATAAAATGATTAGGTGCACAAATAACAATAGATCTAAACTTTGGACATTGAAACAATAGATAGATCCAGGTGGAATTGAACCACCATCCTTCTGAACAATAATTATTCAGACGCTCTTCCCTGATTGAGCTTATGGATCTTAACACAAGTAACAAGCTAAACAAATATGGACAAGCTATGAACATTTGAGTTATAAAATTGCACTCTTCAATTTTATATTTGCACTTTTTCAAACTGAAATTGCACATTTAAGAACGGATGCAAGACTTGATGTACGAGCATACCTTAGTTGTAAGGTGTACTTTGGCTGATGGGTGCACATAAATGTCACCAATAACTATGGGATTCTTTGTGCCATTGCCAATAGCTAGAAGGTGGTGGGATGTGGTGTGGAATTGTGTAAGCTACAAAGTTGAGCACTTTAAAGACATTCTGTCATAATGATAAAGATTATGAGAATCAAAGAGAGGGGCAAAAAAGGATCAACTTTAAATGAAACAACCATTATGTTAGATACGTTTGCGTCTTGAACAACTTTAAATCTATGAATACAAGGCATACTTTCTAGCTGTAAAAAGATCTAGAATCCAATAAAAACAGATAGCAAGTTCAATCATAGCTGCTTCTGCATTTTAATTTTAAACTACTTTAAGTATACGAGGGTATTTATAGACACCCACTTTCCTGATGAATGCAAATATCCACATCCTACAATGACAATATATGGTTACATCCGAATCTAGGCATTTCAGAAGAAGTAATAATTTCAAAAAAAAGGGAAAATCTTACGGTTGACAAGCCAAGAGCTTGATGTTCATCTCTGCAGAGCCGAAGCATATGCTTCTAAGGTGCACAGCTGGTTGATTTTTTTTTTTTCTGAACCAAGATATCATAAATCATATGCCACCAATGGGAGGAAGTATCTACTGATCCAATTTAAACATCAATTACTTATATGTGAGGATATATCTACTGAATTTATTTATTGATAGAGCTAGGTGAAGTATTAGACCTATATAATATCATGTAATCAGTGAAAGAATAAGGCTCATGAGTTAAGCATTCGGATATAGGTTTACTATCAACAGAAAGAGCAATGTTATAAGAGCAGATTTATGACAGCTCAAGTATTCAAAACACATAATCGGATTCCCTGAAAAGCATATGTAGAAGAGGGCGGCATTCATTAGAAAAATTAAGAGGAGACTACACAAGTTTAAATAAGTCAGAAACTTGATATATTCACTACTCTTTAGTCTTCACAGATTTGTATCTATGTGAGTTTCGGTTTCGAACAAGAGACTGCAAATAAGATCCAACATTTCCAAAGAAAAATTAAGAGGAAATCAATCACAACAACTATGATCACAGTATCGGCAATGGGGATTATCTTTGCTGCTATGCTTCCTAAACTATGGATTTGTGTACGAATTAGGGGCAACTAGAACGCCAAGAAAAACCCTAACACTCAATTTTGTACTAGAACACCACGAATTAGGGGCAACTAGAACACAATTTCAACCTTACCGAGTTGGATGAATGGCCAGAAGAGTTCACCGACTCAATTCAAGCTCCGAGAAGGCTGAATCAAAGACGATAGCAGCTGTTGGAAAACCGAGAAGGCCACTGAATAGCAGCTGTTGGAAAACCGATTGGATCTGGCTCTGGAAGGAAGGAAGGATGGTCTCCATCGTTGCAAGCTTCATCGTCGGCGAGTAGCACTGCAATCTCGGGTATCTGGGTCTCCATGGATAGAGAGGAGAAAGAGAGAGAAAACAAGCGTTTCTTTTTGGGCCGGTTTGCTTCTGTATTTTTTTCCAGTTTAGCCCGGTTTAATTTTTTTAATCGCAAACCCGCGCCAGCTTCCTCAATGACCCTATTTTCACTTTAAGAGGTTTTTTCATCTTAAGCCCCATTTTCATTTTAACCTCACCATATATATATATTCATTATCTTTCACCAATACATTATTAAACTATTTAGAAAATTTAAAGGTTAAGGATATTTATTCGGACACAATTTTTAACACCAAAGACACCTTCAAATGAGAATTTTTATGAAGAAAAATTTGACGAGTCACTAAAAAAGTATCTAAGGTGCTTAAAATCATGTTGGAATACTAAAGAATTGAGTTGAAATAGTATTTAAAGATTTCAACACTGCATTTTTTGAAATTACATCCGAATGAAAATATTCATACTCAAAACATTTATTTGAACACTTTTTTTAATGCTAAAAGCATATTAAAAATACATGACAATACACTAATACTTATTTGAAAACACTTGACATATTTGGATATACTTTATTTTAAAATAATTTATAATTTTCACTTACAACTGTTGAAAACTATTATGATTTACAAAGGAATATTAAAAATATTATGACAATATTCCCACCTCAGAAAATTGTTGCACCCTTCTTAAAACACGTAATAGTTTTAAGAAAGGAAAATGAAATTCTCTACACACAAGTAAGAATATCACGCTCATAGAGAAGGATCAATAAATTCAGTCATTGACTAAAGGTAGAGGAGAATCACAATTACAGAGCAATTTGAAGTACAAAATCAATCAACTAAGCAGTGGCGGATTGCTCAGGGCGCGAACCCAGCCTTTGCTGGGTGAAAAGTGTTGGGGTTATACAAACAAAATTGTTGTTGGGTCAATTTTTTTTTGGGTGAGCTTAAGATATAAACTATATGTATATAATAAAATATAAAATTTTAAGATATAAACAATACTCCGTAACAAAACAAGTCATTAAGAGTTGTAATTACCTTTGGGTTAACAATCTTCCATAAAGAGGGATAACATACCATTTATGCTGATGTTTAGCTTTGAAATATGTCAAATCCATTTAAAGTTTTTTCCACAATAATCGCCAACTAAAGAAAAATGTCATTACTAGAGCTATGACAAATGTTGCTTAGAGAGTTTAGAGCCCCCAAGATGGCCAAGGCACTTGAAATGACATCTTACCTACGAACTTAAATTAAATGATACTTTCCATTATCTAGCAACAACTTCACACCTTCAAATATGGTGTACAACTTTCTCATATGTTAGTCATCATTGTTAGGGACAGCGAGACAACTGAAGTCTCGACCGTCCAAAATCACTCCGAGACTCCGACATCGACATCGTCGGCTTTCCTTGGGTAGAGATGTGCAACATCCTCAAGAGGAGGATCAGGTAATTATCTATATAAAAAACAAACGGGATTCCAACCCAAAACCAATTGAATGGAATAGTCTACGAACTAGTTCACCTACTTATATGCTAACTTGGAATATCACCCCCATAGAGGAGGATTAATAAATTCAGTTATTGACTAAAGATAGAGGAGAATAAAAAAAATTAGAGAGCAATTTGATGTAAAAAATCAATCAACTAAGTCGGCTACATCAATTTTTACCATATGTTGCAAGAAGGACAAAGACTACATCCCACATCGAAAATATGGAGTTAGAATGAGAAGCCATGAGGCTATATATATGTATCCCACTATCCTATTTCTCCTACTTCACTTGTTTCCTACATTTTCTACATTGGAAATGAAGTTGGAAATGAAGTTTGAGAAAAAATATATCCTCATATTTTTTCCTCTTACATTCCACATTGAAATTATTGCGGATGAAAGAATTGGTATGGAGATATAAAATCTTCCCACATTTTTAACTCTTCATATCAAAGTGATAAAATGTGTTTTATCTTCACATATCATTTATTTATTTTTAATAGTTAATTTTTTTAAAAAAAAAATTTTTAAAAAATAATGTGACCTGCCAAGTCAACGGGTCGACCTGGTGGATCAACGGGTTGACCCGAACCCGTCAACCCATGACATTTTCGGGTTAGGGTTCGGGTCGTGTCCCTCGGGTTCTCGACCCGTCGACCCAGCGGGTCGGACCCGTGGCCATGTCTAGTATAGGATTGGTTGAGGCATTGGCAAGAGAGAAGCGAAACCTGGTGCCAATGATGAGTCACATATGAGGAACTTGTTGAACATCTTTGAAGGTGTGCAGCTATTGATGGATGATGTAAAGGATCATGTAGGTGAAGGTCGCTAGGAAGAAATCGTTTCACGCGCCTTTGGCATCTTGAGAACTGCAAATTCTCTATGCAAAATTTGCCGCAGCCCGAGTGATGCCATTTCCCTCAAATGAATTATCATGGAGAAAACTTCACATTGGTTGGGTAGATTATTTTGTTGAAAATCCAGCCTTTATGGAGCACAGTAAACCCAAAGGTAATTAACAACCCCAATGACTTATTTTATCACTGTTTTTACCTTTATCTGCTTATGATGACACTATCAGAAAGCTATTCAATAATCCTCTGAAGAGGTTGAATAAACGCTTGAAAATACCCCATTTAAAGATGATAATACCATTAGGCAGTTTGAGATAGTGTATCAAGAATGGGTGAGGCATTGTGAGGTTAAAAGATAAACATCCTATATGATATTTCTTCATGAAATATATTCAAATATATAACTAAAAGTCGGATTATAATGCAAAGATTAGCTTTTTGGTTAGTGGCATCACGATCTGCTATGTTGCATTCAAATTTCAAAGTATAATGCAAATATAAAAGAAAGAAGAGGATATTCCCATTCACCTGTTTCAAATCAGTTTCAGCTTGGATGAACTCTTTACATTTCTTAAACTCCCCAAAACTCTCATCTTTTCAGTAGCCTTTTATTATTTGTTTTTTTTAAATTTTCTTTTCACAAGACAACCCAAAAGAAAGTAAATGGAACAGACTATTTAGTGTTATTATCGCATTGTGTTACAAAAGAACAAGCAAGAAATGGCCTCAATTAGTTTGTCTCGACTAAATAATGACAAATATAATCTACAAGGAAAGACGTGGGGAATCTTAAAGCAGATACTACCCTTATAGCAGCATACATCAACTCGTGTCATCTCTTTGGTTTCCACTTGAAGAGAAGTCAGGGAAATCTTAAAGCAGATAACAAAAGCAGATGGTACACTTACTTCACTGTGTGGACAATTTTAATTTGCACACCTCCGATTTGTGGCCAACAAACTTGCTGATGTAGTCACTAGGAATATGCAAACCATGCAGTAGTATGCTCTAGTCTCTGCTAACGGATGAGAAGATGAGATAATCCATGCCAAGATACCCGCTCCTGTCTAATGGCCACCCATGCTTCTCGTCTTGTTGCTTTGACTCATATCTCAGACCTAAACTTGTCCCAGGCTAGTTCCTACTAATACGTATGAACCCTCTTAAGTCCACTGCACTACACACACACCATCGTTTCGTCCCAAATTGCACTATGTTGTTACCTTGTTGTTTGTTTTTTTCTTCACATGTGCACACCCAATAATAGGATGTTTCTATCTTCACATGTGCACACTCAACAATAGAAACACACTATCCTATTGTTGGGTCTGCACATGTGAAGAAAAAAAAAGAAACAAGCAATCCAACATCGAAAGTTAAGAGGGTTCCAAGCTAGTATATAAGTAGGTGGGCTACTCCACTCAACGTTGGCTCGTTTTGGGATGGAACCCCATTTGGTTGTGTGCTAGATTGAGGATATTTGTGCACCTCTCACCAAAGAAAGTCCAGGAATGTTGTTGTCGAAGTCTCGGAGTGGTTTCGGGCGGCACTCCACACATGGAGAAGGGTCCATTGGCGAAACTTAACTTGTGACGCTATCCCCAACAAAAGGAAAAAAAAAAAAACAAGCAATGCAACATCGACCATCCATCTAAAATAATCCTATAATGCCTACTAAAATATGTCTTATCACTTTTGGAGACTGATAGCATGCATTTAGGTAGGCATAATAGGTTGCATTTAGCTTAGTTAAGATGCATTTCATGGATGGATTAAGCATGATTTGCATAATAGTTCTCTATGTTGTCGGAGTCGGAATCTACACACTTTTATTGATTATTTCAGGTAATGGTAGATCCGAGGAGAAGACATGAGTTGATAACGCATTTGATGAGAATGTCTAGTTGATCGAAGAAGCTTACATGAAGATCTCAAGAGGTCATGAGAAGAAGAAGCGAACCTAAACGAAGAACAAGTCTGCAGAAATTGTCGCCAGACATGCTGAACTTGTTTTGCACTTTCTGGAGGCCTCGGTTGTCCGATCGACTATTATGACCATGCGTTGGAAAGCTCTTTCAGAGAGCTACAACTTTCATGTTGACGTCGAGAGCTAATTCGAGACGGAATTTTCGGGAAATGCTATCTGGCGCGGCCGCGTTGCACATGGCGCGCCCGCGCTGCTACCCGACGCGACCACGCTGCTAGGAGGAAGTGGCCGCGCTGATACACCAAATGGAAGAGTTGAAGACGAGGCTGGCGCGCCCGCGCTGCACTTGGCGCGCCCGCGCTGCACTTGGCGCGCCCGCGTCGGTCCTGGAGTCGGATTCTTATCCGATTCTGTTATCTTATTAGTTTTAATATTTTATTATTATAATTGTACGGGATGTTAAACCCGATTTTATTAGGTTATATAGGCCGAGAAGGCAGGAGAGAATCATTAGGTTATTTTCGAGAGACATATTTTCCTTTTTGTTCATCTCACAAACCCTATGGAGAACTAACTCTCCTTTGTTGCACTTGGTTCTTTGAAGCCTTCAATTGATTTGGTTGTGAGTTTTCTACTCTTGTTCGTCCTTTGTTAATTGTTTCGATCTCCTGAGTTTATTGCTTGATTGCTTATTATTGGTTAATCTGGATTGATCACCTAGGTTTATCGATACTAGTCATACTGCTAGGGTTTCCAATTCCAGGTTTGGAGTTGTAGATTCACTGTAGCGAACACAATCACCATACGCGGGTTGCTTGTGGTAGATTGTGAAGGAGATTCGATTACAGGCTATTTTAACGGGTTGTTAGAATCGCTTGTATCTCATTATAATTCATGTTTGAATGCTATTTCTTTATTATTTGGTGAAGGTTTTCCCTTATAATTTGGTGATAAGTGCTTTTAGGACTGGTAGGACTAAAAGCTATTACACGATCTGAATTGAGAACAATTACTGGACATTAGAACTTGAGATTCATTACAATATCAATTCAACCAAATAAAGTGGATAGTTGTAGGTAGAACGATTTTCTCTAAATTGCTTTGCATTAATTTGTTTATAGTTTATTTTATTTCTTTTTTTATTTCAATCACTCAAAACCCCCTGTTTCCTATTAATTGGTAAATCAACTTAACTTAGGAATAACTTGATTCTCTGTGGGATCGACTCGTGCTTACCACGCTACATTAGTTAGGTAGGTTCGAATATATTTTGATACGGTTAACGCGACTAAAAATCGCTCATCAAATTGGCGCCGTTGCCGGGGAAACGGTTAATCTTTGTTCTTGTTTGTCTTATTACCTGTGTGTTTGTCTTGTGTGTTAATTTAGCTACTAACTTTTGTTGTGAACCTATCTTACGGTTCACAACACATATGCTACTAACAGTTTAACATGTTGAGATTATCGCAGTTCGAAGGTGAAGATTTTCACCTATATCTCGATAGGTTGCAGAGGTGTGTGGACATCCGCAATGTGCGGGGTTTCCATGATAGTTTGCGAGATATGGTTGTCTGCGTTGTAGAGGGAATGAATGCTGAGACAAAGGCACGTGCTATATATATGAGCGGAGGAAGTCTAGTAGGGTTAGGTTTGACGGGAATTTGGGATCTTATCTGCTACATGGGTCACCAGGCCTTGCAGGAAGTGTCATTTGCCCAAGAACCTCAACCGATGGATTACTTTTACGCACCTTCGGATGATCTATCCATGTCCTCTTATGAGGAGAATGAGCAATTGTGTCAGCAGATCGCGGAATTGGGTGAACGAGTGCACCAAATGGTCCAAGTGGGGAATGACATACCAACTTGTGAAGCAGGTGAACTACCGTCTCAACCGGTGGTTAACCTGGTAGAGAGCCTCACCACGAACACCCTAGGGAGTGGCAAGGACCTGTTTGTCACACCTAAGGGAAGCTCAGAAAGTCATGAAGATGAAGGTTATTGCGTGCTTCCTATTCCTCCCTCATTGAGTTCATCTGAGTCTACTCCGCTACCTCCCATACCCTTGAGCTATGAGCATGATAATGTTTTGGCGGAGGAGGATATGTTCGCAGACGATGACAGTTTCTTCAGCGATGAAGAGGAGAGTACACTACTTCCTGACATGGAGTGTCATGAGTCGACGCATGAGATCCCATGTGATTTATTGTCTCCTTCATTCGATGAGATTGTCTCGAGCTCGCCTATCAAGGAACCAAGTCCGAAGCTAATTTCTGTGGCTCCTGAGCAAAGAATTGATATCTTTTGCAATGGTGAGAAGTTCAGTGATTATGTTGATCCTTGGGCTCATTATTTTGACATACCGCCAATGGAACTGAATTGGTGGTTCTACATACCCGCGGCAGAGATTCACACTCGGACATATGAGGAGTTGAGGACATACTTTAACTTCAACTTATTCGTATGTAGTGCCCGCTTACCTAGATGGTGTGCACAAGAGTTTGATTTGCTGCTGAGGGTACTGACGATGTCTGAATGAGTCTTAAATGGACAACTAAAATGTCGAGCCAGCGACATGAAACAAAGGCGCTGCTTGGGAGGCAACCCGAGGTAAGTTTTTCTTTCTTTTTCTTTTTTTTTCTTTTCCTTCACCCTGATTATATTTGATTTACTTTTGTTGTCTTTATTGTTTCATTGAGGACAATGAAAACTTTAAGTGTGGGGGAGAGGAATTCTATATATAGATGCATATAGGAGATCATATTTAAATTTATGCATCATGTTTAATTTCTGTAATCATTTTTATTAATTTTTGTTTATTTTCGTATTAAAAAAAAAAAATTAAAATTTCAAAAATCCAAAAATAGAGCATGCATTTCATACATATGTGTTATTCAAATACCCATCTTGCTTAGTTTGTCCTCTATTTTAAATTTCAAGCATGATTCATAAAAATCCCATGGAGTTCTGGATGTTTTGATTATTATCTGTATTTGATTTTTGTGGGATATGAGCTAGCAAATATAATTGAGCATGTATGATTGAGCTAAAGTATGATTGAAGTCCTAAAAACATGACTATGTGAGAATGTTTGGCCTTATTTGATTTTTTTGCTCAATTGTGTGAATTACTCGCTTAGTGTTGCTACCTCTTGGTATTGACTGCAGTATCTATTTTTAAAGACCGACTCACATGTTTGTTGCTTGCGGAGTTTATGTTATATTTTGAGTCTTTTGCTGAATTTGTGAATATTTAGTGAATAAGGTGGCAATGGTTAATGCACTTAGTAACCGGATCTATGCATGACACCCATGGGTATGATTCGCGCAAAAAGGTGTTGAAAACTATCCACTAGGAAAGAAGCTTGACCATTGAGTAACCAGGTTCATTCATGACACCCATGTTTGCAACTTGCGTCAAAAGGTGTTCAAGTGGACTTCATATTAGTAGTTGAGGTGTTGATAGACCGGGGCCATTCATGACACCCATGTTTGCGCTTCGCGTAAGGAAAGCACCAAGACAAGAAAAAGAAAAAAAAAAGAGAGAGAAAAGAAAAGAAAAAAAAAACAATTGTTGCATTTTATTTTCTTTATTGTGTCCCGCAAGTAATGACATTTCGGTAGAGAATTGGTGATATGGTGGTCAATGTCTATGAGCTTAGTGCATGAATGGTTTGAGTTGAGAGTTGTACTTAAAAGCCTAAACACATGAGTGAAACACATATTTCTGGTGAGGTTGGATGACGTCTACTTCTAAGCTTTGATCACTGGAATACATGCTATGACGTTTGTTTGCTTGGTTTGTGTTTTCACCTGCTATGATGTTGCTTTTTGATAAGGTTGAAACTTGAAGGTATTTCCTGTGGGATGCGTTGATTCATTTTCATTCTATCATTGCTTGAGGACAAGCAAAGGTTAAGTGTGGGGGAGTTTGATAGCATGCATTTAGGTAGGCATAATAGGTTGCATTTAGCTTAGTTAAGATGCATTTCATGGATGGATTAAGCATGATTTGCATAATAGTTCTCTATGTTGTCGGAGTCGGAATCTACACACTTTTATTAATTATTTCAGGTAATGGTAGATCCGAGGAGAAGACATGAGTTGATAACGCATTTGATGAGAATGTCTAGTTGATCGAAGAAGCTTACATGAAGATCTCAAGAGGTCATGAGAAGAAGAAGCGAACCTAAACGAAGAACAAGTCTGCAGAAATTGTCGCCAGACATGCTGAACTTGTTTTGCACTTTCTGGAGGCCTCGGTTGTCCGATCGACTATTATGACCATGCGTTGGAAAGCTCTTTCAGAGAGCTACAACTTTCATGTTGACGTCGAGAGCTAATTCGAGACGGAATTTTCGGGAAATGCTATCTGGCGCGGCCGCGTTGCACTTGGCGCGCCCGCGCTGCTACCCGACGCGACCACGCTGCTAGGAGGAAGTGGCCGCGCTGATACACCAAATGGAAGAGTTGAAGACGAGGCTGGCGCGCCCGCGTCGGTCCTGGAGTCGGATTCTTATCCGATTCTGTTATCTTATTAGTTTTAATATTTTATTATTATAATTGTACGGGATGTTAAACCCGATTTTATTAGGTTATATAGGCCGAGAAGGCAGTAGAGAATCATTAGGTTATTTTCGAGAGACATATTTTCCTTTTTGTTCATCTCACAAACCCTATGGAGAACTAACTCTCCTTTGTTGCACTTGGTTCTTTGAAGCCTTCAATTGATTTGGTTGTGAGTTTTCTACTCTTGTTCGTCCTTTGTTAATTGTTTCGATCTCCTGAGTTTATTGCTTGATTGCTTATTATTGGTTAATCTGGATTGATCACCTAGGTTTATCGATACTAGTCATACTGCTAGGGTTTCCAATTCCAGGTTTGGAGTTGTAGATTCACTGTAGCGAACACAATCACCATACGCGGGTTGCTTGTGGTAGATTGTGAAGGAGATTCGATTACAGGCTATTTTAACGGGTTGTTAGAATCGCTTGTATCTCATTATAATTCATGTTTGAATGCTATTTCTTTATTATTTGGTGAAGGTTTTCCCTTATAATTTGGTGATAAGTGCTTTTAGGACTGGTAGGACTAAAAGCTATTACACGATCTGAATTGAGAACAATTACTGGACATTAGAACTTGAGATTCATTACAATATCAATTCAACCAAATAAAGTGGATAGTTGTAGGTAGAACGATTTTCTCTAAATTGCTTTGCATTAATTTGTTTATAGTTTATTTTATTTCTTTTTTTATTTCAATCACTCAAAACCCCCTTTTCCTATTAATTGGTAAATAAACTTAACTTAGGAATAACTTGATTCTCTGTGGGATCGACTCGTGCTTACCACGCTACATTAGTTAGGTAGGTTCGAATATATTTTGATACGGTTAACGCGACTAAAAATCGCTCATCAGAGACTAGGAAGAGGCGGTGGTTTTGGTGGCATACAACTGGGATACAACACTACAAAAAAAAAAGAATTTTGCCACGCACGGTAGCAACGGCAAGGGTATGCCGTAGCTAGTAGGGTGATGTTGGCCACGGTGGAGCTACGGATGAGGAGCACGGTAGCAACGACAAGGGTCTGTCGTAGCTAGTAGGTAGAATTTGGTTGTCGTCTAGCAACGGAAGAGGGGCCGTAGCTGAACTTTGCCACGGCAACGGCTATCCCGTGGCTAGCTTCACTTCAGCTGGCAGGCATGGGTGTGACGGCAAGATTCAGCCGTGGAAAAAAAAATTGGAATGGCGCCAAACTTATAGACTGGCTCCAAAACTACCGTAATCCCAAATCTCAAATCCCACTTTCGATCTTCTTCTCTCTCCACTTTCTATCTTTTTCTCTCTCCACGTTCAAACCCTAAATCCCAAATCCCAAACCCCAAATCTCCCACATTCAACCCCAAATCTCCCCACATTCAACCCTAAATCGCTCAAATCCGAGGCTAAATACACATACTCCTCTCTCCAGATGTAGATTTGAGCACATCTTCTTCTTTCGGTCTGAAGTCGGCCTACAGAGCACGTGTTCTTCTTCCGGCTGCCGACTCTCCCTCCTCCTCCGCCTCTCGTACCGCCTCTCGTACCGCACAGACTTGCCGTCTTCTTCCGGTTGCCGACTCCATCTCCTCCTCCGTCTCTCGTACCGCCTCCGTACTGCACATACTTGCCGCCATCTTTTTCAGGTCTGAAGTCGGTAAGCCCTCTTCCTCCCCGAATTCCACACAGATTTCTAGCTAGGGTTTTATGTTAAGACGTTGTTCCCATGTTAATTTGTAGAAATCGAAGTCTTGCCGGCACCTAGGGAAAAAAAATGACCGCTCGTGGAGCCTAGGGTTTCGATTGCAGCTTCTAGCAACTTCTTGTTCGCCCCTACGTTCGTTTCAATCACCTCCTATTTTGTGCTTGCAAAACTTTTTAGTAGCTTGAATTGTTCTATGAGTGAACATAGGGTTTCTTGATTCTGCAGTGTTGGCTCTTTGAGGGACAATTTAATGTCGGTCTGATTTGGTGTTTGTGCGTGGTTGATTTTTTATCCGCCATTTGAAGTCCAGAATCATAATTTCCTGAGATATGATCTTTGACTAGTTCAAGCTTGTGTATGAAATTTTACGAACCTCTCTACTTTGTAATTAACACTCTGTAGAACATACCTAAACTTTGTTCCTAAACTCTGTAGAACATTCAATGCATGTGGAAATGTTTTATAAGTAAAGTTTTAAAAGTTAGTAATGACTTAAATATGACAGCAAAGGCATGTGCACTGTAATGGCTGGAAAGGGGGTAGGAGATGTTAACGTGGCAGACTAACTTATAAATTAGATCATGTTTGTAATTAACACTCTGTATCATGCCTTTGTTGTAGAACATTCCTAAACTTTGTTCCTTTGAATTGAATGGAATTATTTATTTTGTATTTTTATGGATTTGGAATTTATAAAAACTAGTATAAACTTTGGAATTTGTATAGAAAAGGTGAGTGTTGGGTGCTTTATTCGGTGGGGGATGTGTACTCTGTAGCAGTATCCCAACCAAATGTTCTATCTAGATTGGGGATTTTTAGTTGATTTCTTGTGTGGAACGTGGGCCGCTTTTCTTCCTGTAGGTAAGGAATAGCTGTGTTTTAAAAAACACACTTAAATTGATAACATATTCTACTTGTACAAGATGAAGTCACTGTAGTTTTTATTTTGATTTTTATTTATGAATTTGTAGTCATTTGTCTTCTACATTATTTATCCGATGTCTCTGTTAGCTCTTTGTATCTAATCCTAGTTTATGTATTAGCCTTGAATAGGTCTTGTCATCATTCATCTGCTTAGTATGCATATGCATCCTCAACTTAGCCTGGTTTGCTGCTCTATACCCTTTCAATGTTTGAAATGTATGCTGGTAGTTTTTTTTTGCTTGCAATTGTTTACGATTTTATGCTTTAGAATCTTCTTATATTTTTTAACCTTGCCAGGTGTACTGAGAAACGTATCAACTAGATTGGGCTGACAACATTATCAGTTCGGGGTTTGTGTAAGGTATAAAAATTGAATTAAGCATCAAATTTACTTAAAAATATATAAGTTATGGTTGACTAGGGATTTATGGTATACAAACATAGCCTTTATTTTTCCTATCTACAACCACAATGAAAGTTGTTACCATGACTGCTACCATGCTTGTATGTTATTATTATCCTATTTATACAGGTTATGCTCTAGCTGTTTATACTTATATATATGTAATTATTAGTCAATTTTCAGCGTTTTTACTTCACATTCACATTCATTAACCAAACACACTTGGAATGATTGCAGCATCTAATGTTTTTATTCCTTTGGGTGATAATCCTACTAAGGCATCTCCATTGAGTATTTTGTTCCATCAGAATCTTCTCTAGTTTTTTTGGCTAGTTTAAATGTATTTTTCTCTAGAATGTTTAAAGATGTCTTTGTAATTGTGCTTGTGTATGTGAATCTGTGAGTGAGCGAGCATGTATAGGTGCATGTGTGTGCAAACCCCATTACAATGAGTAGGAAAATGACAGTACATTAGATATTATATTAATGAAAAACATAAAGCAAAACACAACATAACAGATAACACTTTCGAGAATCACAAGTAACAAAGTACATAACAATGAGTACGAAAATACATAACCATTGGTAGCAACATCCTTCAATGATTACACAACAATAACAGAAACATTTAAAACCTTCCACCACACAATAATGTCCATAAACAACAGTAGGATTAGACAAGAAATAACACATTGAAATAGAAATTCATCGTAACATGAAGCGAAAATGCGGTTGCGTAGTGAATTTGTATCCATCCCAATCGACATGTGGGCGCAACCGATTGGCACGATAAACCTCCTTAACCTTGTTCCCATCATAGGGAATTCGACCTCGAATGTTTTGATATTCCCAAAAGCACACACATCACTCCCCTAACCTGACCTGTACCCGTCTCTTGTGCGACAATCCACCCAGTCCTCCCGCACGTAGGAGTCATATTCAACACGAGGTGGACGGGGACGAATTCGGAGAACCGAGAGGATTTCCCTAAGCTTCTTGCTTCTGTCCTCTGATAGGAGGGTTTCATACTCCACCTCCCAGTGTGTTGGATCCACTTTTCGTACAATGATCGCCTCGAAGAAGGACCCTAGCATCCCAGTCTCGCCCCCCACGACCTCGACCTTTTGATTAGGTCGATATGGGGGCGGCGCTGGTCCTGCATAAATAAACATAAATAAGTTAATATAATCATACACATACCAAAAATGAAAACCCAATCCAACACAATCATTCTAGTTACCTAAACTCTCATACCCATCGTCCGAGCTATCGGACGCTATGTTGATGGGGACAGGGCGGGGTGAGAGGCCAGATGAGTGGGCGTGGTGGTGTGATGAGGATGCCATTTCTTTCAAGGGGAGAGGGTTTTGGGAGAGAGGGTTGTGAGAGAGATGGTAGAATGACTTATGGGAATTACTGAACTCTTACCCCTTACCAAGCCATACATGGATCGGTATTTATTGTATCAAATTGGGGTTGAACTATTGAACATGTGAACATGTGATTGGAGGGTTGGGGTGAATTTCTGATTTTTGCTTGTTGATTAATTAATTTATGCACTATTCAACATGTGATGGGGAGCAATTTCTGATTTCTGAATTTCTACAGTTATGTTGCTTCTGCATTTCTACATTTCTGTTGCTTTTGAATTTCTGTATATCTGTATGTTTTACTTTCTGAATTTTCTGTATTTTTTTATTGTTTGGACTTTAATAGGTTAATCCTTTATTTTCTATTATATATTTATTGAAATTGGGGTTGTTCAACATGTGATATAACTTTTTCTGTATTTTCTGCATTTTTTATTTTTCTGTATATCTGTATGCATGCAGTTTTGATTATTCTATGTTTCTGAATTTTCTGTATTTTTGGACTTTTATGACCTTTTATTATAAATATATGTTAATGTACATTTAAAGTTTTGTATAAATAATAAAGGTATTTTTTTTTGGAAAAGTAATAAAAGAATAAAAAATACCTTTTATAGCCTTTATAGCCCTTGTCTTTAGTGGACAACTGCAAGACCAATTTATGCTCACACATGTTTCTTATCATCCTACTAGCTTTTGTATCCCTCTTAAAGGAGCAATAACACATCAATATCAATATCATTAAGCAACCACATATATCTTAGTATATGTGGTTGGTGATTGAGTGGGTGTATGTTGTCATTATGTTCTTCCTACTGACTTCAAATTGTATTTGCAATTGCGTACAGGTATACTTACCGGTTTGGGAAAGTACTTGAGTTTCAGGAGCACTCGACTTTTGAAGAATCAATAGATCCACTACTGTTGAACTGTGAGCTTTGTTTCTGAAAGTTTTAGGTGTTCTTTGGCTTCTATAATTTGCTTATAACACTCTAAAACACCCAATCCATGTTCTCAATTCTTGGTTGACAGTAACTTGTATTCACTAAGTGTTCTTAATTCTTGCTTCTTTACTCATTTCATAAAATATATCCCTAAAGCTACTGTGTATACCAATTCAGATAAGTAAACTTACAAATTAGTACAATTGATTATTTACTTTGTTTATAATACTCGAAAACACCCAATCAATGTTCCTAATTCTTTACTCATTTGTTAAAATATATCTCTAAAGTTTGTATACCAATAAAGATAAGTAAACTTACAAAATTATATTTTGTAAGTACACATCTCTATACAAAACACAGATCACCTATTACACAAAGCATCTAATTTTACATAAAAAAGCAAAAGGTTATACTTGTTTAAATAAATCTAATATAGGATACCTTAACTTGAGTAATACTTATAGCAGTATGAACATACTCACTCAGAAGTGTATTCATCCACTTCTTTCAAAAGTAGATACCCTTTAACAGTTTCTGCATATGTGTCTATCTGTGCATGTATTCACCTTCAGACTTATTTGTATTTCTTTCAAAGACATCATATGCGCTATGTACGTCTTTGATGTAGGTGTAAGTAATTCGTGTATATATAGGTCATTACAATGCATATAGACAAGTCATGGATTGACTGGGGAACTAGAGTTTCCGTGTCGTATTTTGCAAAGTTAGATGAATTTTTAGACTTCGCATATGCCAACAAAGATGTTGGTTCTTGCATATACTGTCCTTATAGGAAATGTAGAAATAGGCAGTTGTATGTTAGGGAAGTTGTGCGGAAGCGCCTTCAGACTAATGGATTTTGGGTTGCCTATAAGTTGTGGACTAAACATGGTGAGAGCATTAATGATCTGATTGAGGAACCGCAACACAGAAATGAAGGGCTACTTGCAGCGGATGGGTATATGGATGTGGATATGGCTAGATTAGTTGAAGATGCTTTACGAACCACCAATATACCTACAATAGAACATCAGAATGATGATGGTGAAAGGGTAGGTGCTACTTCTGGGCCAACTAAGTCCACTAAGCAGTTTATGAAGCTGATGCAAGATGCGCACCTACCTCTATATCCTGGGTCTAAGAAACATACAACTTTGTCCTTTGTTGTTCGGCTATTACAAGCCAAAAGTTTGCACGGATGGACAGACAACTCTTTTAAAGAGTTGTTAGCAATATTTGATGAGACTTTGCCTGATGGCATTAACATTCTTAAGTCTTATTATCAAGCCTAGAAGTTGGTGGATGATTTAGGTTTCACTTTCACAACCGTGGCTGCGTGTCCTAATAGTTGTATGATGTTTCAAAATGAAGATGCACACCTAGATGAATGTGCAATACGCAATGCATCTTGATGGAGGGAAACGTCTGGAGGTTCAGAATCCGAGACACGAAGAGCTGCACAACAAGCAAGATACTTTTCGTTGAAACCAAGATTGCAGAGGATGTTTGCTACAGCGCAGTCAGCAACTCTTATGAAATGGCATTGCTTGAAGCGTGTAAATGATGGTGTGTTCAGGCACCCTGCAGACTCTTCTTCTTGGAAGCATCTTGATGCTACACACCCGACGTTTGGAGTAGAGATGAGGAATGTACGTCTAGGAATTGCCTCCGATGGATTTAATCCGTTTGGGAATCAAAATGTTAGCTGTAGCACATGGCATGTTATCCTAGTTCCGTACAATTTGCCACCCATATGTATCTTGAAGCAACCATTTATATATCTTTTTGTGCTCATTGATGGACCGAAAGGGCCCGGTGATAAGATAGATGTGTATTTGGAGCCATTAATTGATGAATTGAAGGAATTATGGGAAGTGGGCATAGAAATATTTGATGCTTTCCACCAACCAAATGTTTCAATTGCTATCAGCTTTACTGTGGACCATCAACGACTTTCCTGCTTATGCCAACTTATCCGGATGGAGTACTAAAGCTGAATATAAGTGCCCAAATTGCAACACAAAGTCACGAGCAACATATTTGAAGGCTAGCCACAAGTGGTCTTATGGGAAGAGTAGGAGGTTCCTGCCATATGATCACAAGTACCGAAGAAATGCAAAGTCCTTCTACAATGGAAGAGAATTTGCCGAAGCTCCTTCAAGAATGACCCGGTTTGAACGTCTGTCACAACTTCATGAGAATGGGGTGATTACCTGTTATAAAAAGCAAGATATGATCGCGAGACATAAGATGGGACCTGAGAAACCGGGAAGAGATCCATCAAAAAAAAAAACAGCATAATTGGAAGAAAAAAAAGCATTTTGTTTGAGCTACCTTATTGGAAAGACAATCTTCTACCACATAGTATAGATGCGATGCATGCTGAGAAATAATTTGCCGAAAATGTTCTGCACACAATCATGGGAGTTAAAGGAAAAACCAAGGACAACATCTCTTCTCGACGTGACCTTGAAAGCTTGGGAATTCGAAAGGAGTACCATGTGAAGCGCACGGAGACTGGTGCTGAGTATTATGAGAGAGCTGAATTTGAGATGGACAATGACGGGAAAGATAAGTTTCTGGTAGCCTTATCCCAGGCAAGAATGCCTGATGGTTCATGCTCCAATATTGCTCGGAGAGTTAATTTGAAGGACCGTTCCATTGGAGGGCTTAAAAGCCATGATTATCACATCCTTATACAAAAGCTCATTCCACTATGTGTACGGAGTTCCTTGCCTAGGAATGTGGTTTCTGTTTTGATTAACGTAGGGAAGTTCTTCAAGGGGTTGTGCTCGAAGGTTAATTCTCGTGCTACATTGGAAGAAAGTCGTTCTGATATTACCATAACTCTTTGTGAGATTGAGAAAATATTTCCACCATCTTTTATGGATGTAATGGAGCATTTGCCGATACATCTTGCCGAGGAAGCTGTGATTGTTGGGGTTGTCCAGTTTTCTTGGATGTACCCTATAGAGAGGTTTTTCCTTACTTTGAATAATTATGTAAGACAACATGCATGCCCAGAAACGTCATTAGCGAAAGGGTATGTTATGGAAGAATGCATGAACTTTTGTGCTCAATATCTAGAAGATGTGGAGAGAAAGTCCCAGAGACCTCCAAGAAGGAAAACAGACAATGACAATAAGGGAAAGGCATTCATTCCTCCAGAAATAACGCGAGCACAAATACATCGTTGGGTCTTATTTCATACTGATGTAGTGACGCCCTATCTGAAGTAAGTTGACTGCATTTTAAGTACAAATGATAGTTATTTAAGGTTATCAATTTATGATTGATCCTTGATAACCTTTTTCCTATTTTATCTTTTGAAGGGCACATTTGGTATTTATTAAAAATCAAAGTCCTGCGGCAAACGATCAGTCAGCGGCATTAACTCATTTCAATGAGTTTTCTGAATGGTTTAAATCACATGTGAGTGACAACTTCGCATATTCCCTTAACATCATGCTCCAAGATTCAATTCTGGTTGCAACCATCAACTACTAATGCTAAATAAATATTATAGGTGGAAGGATTGCTATAGGCAGGTGATGTGGTAAGTGATGAAATTGTGGCATTGTCTAACCCCCCTTCACCCGTAGCAGCAAGGATGACCTCATACACTTGCAATGGGTATTTATTTCGTGTGAAAAGTTTTGACATCAAAAGAACGAGACAAAATTATGGGGTGTTTTTAGAAGGAGATTCTACACCATACTACGGGAGATTAACCGATATTATCAGGGTTACATTTTGTTGTAGATATCAACTATGTATTATTTCGGTGTGAGTGGGCACATCCTTCGGTCGGTGTGATGTTGGACCCTTTTAAATTCACCTTGGTGAACTTTCACAAATTATTGTACTTGGAAGATCGAGTTGGGGATGAGCCGTTTATATTCGCATCTCAAGCACGTCAAGTGTGGTATAACCCGTATCCTACTGGAGATGGGTGGCTTACTGTTGGGGAAGTGGAATCAAAAGAGTATTCCCATGTGGATGTTGATGATGAGATTGATACAAGAACCGAGTTGGTGGATAATGATACTCTTATTGGATTAGAGGGTATGGATTAGCCATTATTTACTTTCATGATCATATTGTGCTCTTTACTGATTTTGATGGTCTGGTGTACTCTTATCTGTTATGATAACTTTTATGATACTCTCTTGGTTATGTTACATTATTGTATTTTTTATCTAATAACTTTGGTTTGTAATCTTACACAAATGGTTTTATATTTTTATAGGCAAACATGAAGAAAAGAAAGGGCGGACCCGGTAGACCGCGAATCATGTCCGAGTTCCTAGTATCTAGGAAGTCCGCTTCCTCCCAGGGCGGGTCCTCAGAATCGGCATCAGTAGCTGCATCAGTCCCCGTTAGTGCTCCACCTTCGATATCAGCAGCTACATCGCTTCCCAGCAGTAGCGCTCCCTCTGCATCAGTCCCAGTACTTAGTGCTCCACTTAGTGCTCCGCTTTCAACTCCATCTCCAGCTCAAGCTCAACTCAGTGTGGTTTCTGCTCTAGTTGAAGATCCTCATGGTAATGCAGTTTGAAACAAATTATGAAAAGCTATTTAACAAAATTTTGAAGTTATTATATTTCATATGACTCTTTTTTTTTACTTTGAAGTTCAAGCTCAACTTCAAGCTCATTCTGATGCTCCAGTGGAAGATCCTCTTGGTAATTCAGTTTTACCATAATCAACATATTTAGTGAAGTCAATTTTAAGCTCTTTGTACTTCATTCGGGTCTTCCACTTCTTTTGATCCATCTCTTTGTACTTTTGCATCTCACAAACTCCCATGCTTCGTCCCGAATTTTAAGTTGGGAAATTGCACTACTGTAAGGGTGGATTTATATAGAACAAAAATAGCTAGGGTTTGTTCATTTTGAATCTTTAAGTGAATGTTAATTGGCCATATATCAACTACACTTAAGAACCATTCAGAATTTGTGAAACTTAACTTGATTTTCATGTGTGTTACGAGTGTTTCAATTAATTTTAGGCTCTTCTCCTCCGGTTGAAAGCTATTTACTAAAGTCAATTTCATTTGTATCTTCTTCTATTTTTTTTTAAGTTCAAGCTAAACCCATTACCCATCGAGGCCATAGTAAGGGTGTGTCGGGTTGGAACACTGGTTCCAAATACCCTGTTGAATTCAACGATGTCTGCCAACCAGTAGAGGAGAATGCCAAAGTCTGAAGGCTCAACTAGGGATAATAGTGCATGATGGACACAGACTCCCATTGACACATCTGGAATGGACCAGTATAGATGACTCCGTAAAGGAAAGTATCTGGGCAGAAGTTGAGGTCAGCCTCACATTTGCACATCCTTACAACTTGTGTATAAATTCCTCTGTTCTCTCGTTTATATTCTTTAAAGTTGTTGTAATATATAATAATTAGCAAATTATAATTAACTTAATGGTGTTCTCACCTAATATGTAACAACTCTAAGATTATTCAAGGTACATTATAATTAACTTAATGGTGTTTACAACTTGTAGAGAAATTTGTTGAATGTTCCGAACGGTTATAAAGAGGTTTGCCTAAGATCGTACAATAGCATGTGGAAGGACTACAAGTCAAAAACCAAGAAGGCATTTTTTTTTAAGTTCATAGATGATTCAGATCTTGAGAAGAAGAATCCTCTGACTGTTTTACCACATGATTGGCTTGCTCTTATTGCATATTGGAGAACCACAAAGGCGGATGTTTTGCTTAATGACATAATATTGTACGTGCTTATATTTTATTTATTGTGTATTAAGTGACTTCTCGTGCAATGTCTTCTTATATATATAGGAACCAGCTCAGCAGAACTCTATGAATCGAGATAAGCATGGACCATCACATGTCACCGGTCGAAAGTCTTTTGCCGAAATTAGACATGAGGTACATGTATAGTTGCACCTTCTTTGAGTATAAATAATTAAAAGCTTTTAAGTGCTTTCTATAATATATAGCATCAAATGCCGAAATTAGACATGAGGTCACGTCACTTTCTTCTTTGACTCTGCCAAGTTGGATAACAACTCATCTGATTAAATGAGTTTTGACTTTTGAGTGATAGAATATGTTATCATATTCTATCATTGAGATATGTCAATTTTAAGCTGTTCTGATCAATTTTGAGTTGTTTCTGTTAGTATTATTATTTTCTCATGGATCTCTATGCAATGTGCTATCTTAGTTTTGATGTTGATCTGATGATTCGGATGGCATTGTTACTGTCAGTGTTTCTTTTACATGTCAGATTTTCATCTCATCGGTTTTTCCTTTACATTCTTACTGTCCGTTCTGATGGATTTGATCTGATCAGTTTTTCCTTCACATTTTCAATTAGATGCGTAAAAGTGGCCAACCGGTTGATAAGATGAGTGTGTGGATCAAATATCGCAACAAAGATGATCATGACGTTATTGAAGCTATTGTAAGTTTATTCGACTTTGTATATATTAAAATTTATTTAAGTGTCTTACGTGTGCGGACACTCTTTAAATTGTTCTTTTCGCGTTGTCATAATGTAGAAGGACTATAACACACTATTAAGTTTGGAACCAGAGGATCAAAGGGACCTAACTGACGTCAAAGACAAGATATTTCATCAGGTTATTGGAGAGGATGACCATGGATATTGTCGGACATATGGTGCAAGTGCCCCTCCTCGTATGGTGTATCCTGGATCATCAAGCAAATCTATTACCAATGAGGACGTGCTACGCCAATTCAAAGAGGTGGCTGACAACCTCACAAGATTGTCGAACAGAAACTTGTATACTTCAAAGCTGACTTGAAATTTCACAAGCGCAGGTTAGTTGAAATTTTGCTATATTGATTATTTGGTATTACCATATGGTGTTTAGTGTTTAGGTGTTTCTTCTCATCCAATTTTCATATGCACATCCATATCCATAAGACGACGGACTCGTGATTTTTATTATACAATTCATCCACTCTTGTGTTTAATTAGGCTACTTTTACCCATTATATATTAAATTGTCTTAGTCACCGATCGATTCATCATATGCCATGGTTTTTTAAATACTGAAAATCTCTGAATGCCTAATCGATCCTAACTTGTTGAATCTTCAATTCAGATCTGTATATATATACTACGTATTCCTTTTGAACTGGGGCTTCCTGTTATTGCATTCTACATATAGACTTGTGGCTCTAGCAGTGATCGCCAATACTTGCCCAAAATATTTTGGCCTCACAAAAAAAATTGAAAGGAAAAAAAGATAAAATACAAAGGATATATAACTCTTTGTGTCATGTTATCACTTAGTTCTAGT
Source organism: Persicaria tinctoria (assembly GCA_037127255.1). Lineage (NCBI taxonomy): Eukaryota > Viridiplantae > Streptophyta > Magnoliopsida > Caryophyllales > Polygonaceae > Persicaria > Persicaria tinctoria. The sequence goes on along the minus strand of JBANSL010000004.1, from coordinate 18,648,094 downwards.
GACCTATACAATCATCAAGTGAATGTTATACTAAATGTTTGGTATGTACTGTTTTTTAAGATCCGAATAGGAGAACTTTATTTCTCTCGATAAATCAAGTGAATGCTCTTCATTTTTTTGTTAGATAAAGTCGAGTCTATTTCTGTCGATAAATCTTTTTTATGTGCTTTTTATTATAGACAAATAGTGTCCATCAGAGAGAGTCTATAGGAGAATGAGCTCTTCTCTTATCCCCCCCCCCCCCCCCCCGATCAAGCACTGAAGACCCCGACCCTAATCACCGCTGAAGATGATGATGAATCTATGGAAGAAGAAGATGATGCATGCAGTGAAGACCCTCCTGAAAGGCTTGCTGAATGAAGTGGTGAAGAGGGGATTCAAACTGGCACCAAGATCAAAACATTGCGCCCAATTTTTGGCTTTATGTAAGTACATTTTGTCGGGAAGTTTGAACTTTAGACTGAAGACTTCGAATGCATAAGTCGTTTGTGTGACCTTTCAAACAATTAGGTATAATTACAATGTTGAATGCACTTTTGCTTTATCTGAATATGTAATTTGGAAGAATTGTTATGGTTGTACACTTTTTGTGAAGTTGCTTTGATAGACACATTAGGACAGGTTCGATTAGGCCCATTAGGACAGGTTTGGATTATGAGAATGAAAACAGGAGAAAAATGGGATGCCATTACACTTGGCAACGGCTATATACCGTGGCGAGATGGAGAAATAGCCGAGGAAAATAGCATCGGGTACTTACGGTGGCAAGGTGTGAAAAGGCGCCATAATTCTGGTGGTATATTTTTTTACAATTTCATACCGTAGCCACGGCATCCTACCGTCGCAAACTGGTGAAAATTGGCGTCAAATTAGGGAGGGAAATTTTTTGCTGGAACTTGGGTACTACTCTAGTAGCCACGGCAGAAGACCGTCGCAAAATAAAAAAAAATGGCGCCAAATTTGGGTGGGAAATTGTTGGATGAAACTTACCTAGCTACGACAACTCTCTGGGGTGGCGAAATTTGGTTCCTTTGGACAAGCGTCGCTATTCCGTCGTTATGCCGTGGCTGGGTTGGTCGCCACGGCAATCATCCGTAGCTATTATTATTTTGCCACCGTAGACTTGGCCACCCCTAGTTTCCCGTGGCTACATTCGTGGCTAAATGGGTTTTGCCACCCCAGATCAGCTTTTCGCCACGGTAAATTGCCGATGCTAAATTGTTTTTTTTTTTAGTGCAAAACAAAGTATAAACCCAGAAACAACCTTGAATTAATTCCACATGATGAAGAAATTGAGGGCCGAAAACGTAATTAGCATAGTTGAAGGGAACTTGGGCTTTTGTATAGTAATGATAATGGGTATTTTTAAATACACCGCAAATCCACCTTTAAAAACGCACGTTGCTTTCGACGTGCAAGCCACCATCACTAATTAACATTTTTAAAAAATTAATTAACCCACTTTAACCTTGCACGTCGGAATTGACGTATAGGGTTTGCGGTACATATAGCGAAGGCTTAATATGTACATCTTACCTATAGTCGTTTTGTATAACATGTAAATGCACCTCGATCCTCCTATTTTCCTAAATCTCAAATTAAATTCGATGAAGTAAAATATATTGTACAGCTAGAATTGGAATAATATAAAGCATCTATTCCAGGCAAGCAAACTAGAGTTGTACAAATTTGCCTCGATCCCAACTCATCCCCATATGCATGTACGTAGTCGTGCAGCCAAGTACTCATTCCACATCAAGATCGACTTGTTCTTCTAACAATTAAAATTTTAAAACTTTTTAAATCATTTTATTAATTAATTAAGCTGCAAAACAAGTATAAATATGCCAAGGAATCGTTGCTCATTTCACATCTCATCTCTCTATTCTTCTTCTCTTGTTAGCCTAAAACATTCATCATGGCTTTCAAGAGCTTCACCCTGTTGTTCTCTTTACTTTTCTTGGCTCTAGCAGCATTTGCATCAGCCGATTATTACGGGTACAATTCTCCTTCTTCAGTTTACAAATCACCTACTTACACCCCGTCACCCGAATACAAATCCTCTCCGATTTACACCCCGTCTCCTGAATACAAAAAACCAGTGTACACTCCTTCACCGGTATACAAGTCTCCTGCATACACCCCTTCACCAGTTTATTACAAGAAGCCGGTGTACACTCCATCTCCGGTGTACTACAAGAAACCCGTGTACACCCCTTCTCCAGTATACTACAAGAAGCCCGTATACACCCCTTCTCCAGTATACTATAAGAAGCATGTGTACACACCATCCCCAATGCACTACAAGACACCAGTATACAAACCGGTGTACACCCCATCACCATACTACAAGGCACCAGTATACACCCCATCCCCTATCTACAAAGATCATGTCTACACCCAAAAACCCGCCTACAAGGCCCCGACTTACACTCCATTCCCGACCTTCAAGGCACCGGTTTACACCCCTTCACCCACATACAAGGCCCCCGTGTATACCCCTTCTCCTATCTACAAGGCTCCCATCTACATCCCAAAGCCTGCCTACAAGGCTCCCATATACACCCCAAAGCCCGCATACAAGGCTCCTATCTATACCCCTTCCCCGATCTATAAATCTCCTGTGTACTCCCCATCCCCGATCTACAAGGCACCCGTCTACACCCCAAAACCCGTCTACAAGGCTCCCGTCTATACTCCATCTCCAATTTACAAAGCCCCATGCATACCCCATCCCCGATCTACAAAGCTCCCGTCTACGCCCCAAAGCCCGCTTACACGGCCCCTATCTACACCCCAAAGGCTGCATACAAGGCACTCATCTACACTCCATCCCCGATTTACAAGGCCCCCGTGTATACCCTGTCTCCAGTCTACAAGGCTCCCGTTTACACCTCATCCCCGATCTACAAGGCCCCCGTGTATACCCCATCCCCAGTCTACAAGGCTCCCGTTTACACCCCATCCCCGATCTACAAGGCCCCCGTGTATACCCCATCCCCGGTGTACAAGGCTCCCGTCTACACCCCAAATCCCACCTACAAGACTCCTGTATACACCCCATCTCCAATATACAAGGCCCCTGTGTATACCCCATCCCCAGTTTACAAGGCTCGCGTCTACACCCCGAAGCCCATCTATAAGGCTCCCGTCTACACTCCAAAGCCCACCTACAAGGCTCCCGTTTACACTCCATCTCCGGTCTATAAGGCCCCAACGTATACCCCATCTCCAGTTTACAAGGCTCCTATCTACACCCCAAAGCCGGCCTACAAGGCTCCCGTCTACACCCCATCCCCGATCTATAAGGCCCATGTATACACTCCATCCCCAGTCTACAAGGCCCCTGTGTATACCCCATCCCCGATCTACAAGGCCCCCATCTACACTCCAAAGCCAGCCTACAAAGCTCCCGTATACACTCCAAAACCCGTATATAAGTCTCCCGTATACACCCCATCGCCAGCCTACTAGGCACTGGTTGCAAAGCACAAGAAGCCTGAATACGGCTATTAAGAGAACTATGAAACTGCAGTTTTGAACGGAGTTTCTTCAATTTGGTATTTTATCGATCAATTAGCTGCGTTCAATCAAATCTAATTTCCTCGAATTTTTTTAAATGAATCTTCATTTATACCTTGTTTTGTATCATTATTGAAATAATATTATACTTTTGGTTCTAAAACAGCATGATTGAATTGGGTTTCCTATAGCGTGATATACCTATTTCTTCCTTCTCAACTTCAAGATCATCTTACTACCAGATCGGATGGTATAACCCGGTTCGAACCTCGGAATGGCCGCTCTTTATTTATCAATTCAAGGATGGTATAAGCTTCTAAACAAGATATATGCAAAATCAGATTTTAAAACATATCAGTCAGCATATAGGAACGAAGGAGTAACATCAATCTGTCTTGCTCCAATGGTTTTGAACATCTTAAGACAAAATTCGAATAATCCACGAGCTGAGGTTATATATGAGCTGAGTAGTTCGAGTTCGGCATAGATTTGACTTGATCGGCTTGAGCTAGTTTATTTTCTAAACAAATCGAGTATGAGCGTATTTTTAAACGTAGAGTATGAGCACTTTTGGTCAAATTTAAGCTTTACTCATTTCTTAACAAGCTAAATATAAACTACTGTAACTTCAAGATCGATATAATAACACCACCATGGTTGTTACAATGCATTTCGTACTGATGGTCTGAAGTGTTTGAATTTGAGGAATAAATGGATTACCTCGAGTATACAAAAGAGGAAATAAGATCTTCTTGCCTTCGAATCGAATCAATTGAGCGTGAGTAGTACTTTAATCACGCATTTCAAAAATACATGGTTCGATTTACTCTCTGCTTCAAAAAAAAATTGAGAGTTTTCCATTGTTGATTTCGTGTAATATATTTTATTATTCCGTTGTCTTGGATTGATCTTTCAAACTACCCTTTGATTAGTTCAGATTCAATCTCATTAGCCAATATATACAAGCAAACATTGCCCTATTAAGAGTCACAAGGAAGCATCTTACTCTTACCACTAGAACAAGAGGTCATTGGTGATGGCATATGTTATGTAATCGTTCAAGTTTGTACAGCAAACAATAGATAAGTCATGTATATAATGTATGGTAGATTTAGGGGTGCACTATCTTAACCTAAACCTAGACCTGAGCATGGGAGGTACTGGTTACTGAGTAAGTACCCGGAGGTACTAACTCAGTAACCATTACCTCCTGCCTGATGTGTCATATAGTATGTAGGTGTTGCATATCCATAAGAGCATGTCATGTAGTATCATGCTTAGGAATTGCATTTACAAATGAGCATCCTTATTCTGTATGCGTTTGAATACAGAACGACCGTTATCTGTGAGTCCTAAAGTCCTTGCTAGTGTCATAGGGCAGCCCAGCTTCATCGGGTGTTGTCCTTCTTGAGCAATTTTAATCAAGGCTTATTGTGTAACATGTGAACACATCTGGGCCGTTCATTTAGTAGAATCGGATGGCTGAGATTATTTTGTAATATTGATTAATTAAAATGAAAAACTGAAAAATCCCAACAACACTGCTATATACTGCGCGCGTGTATTCACCCACCCCCAACCCTACCCCCACAATCGTGTTTTTCCAGGAAAGGGAAAGAGGAGCGGCGATCGGCGAAAGCGACAGGGTTTTTCCGGCTAGGGCTGAGGTTGTTCGATCGCTCGGGAGTCCGGCGTGAGGCTGTGCGAGGAAGAGAGAGAGAAGACGATTTCGAAGGGCGTAGGGCGATTGCGAAGCGGCGAAGGCACATCAGTTGGGCATCGATTGAGAAGGCGGCGAGGGCTCCACTGTGAGTATCCCATGGCGGAGATGAGCGGTGAGAGAGAAGACAATTTCGACATGTGTAGGGCGACTGCGGCATCAATTGCGAAGGCGGCGAGGGCACAATAGTTGGCAACGATTGCGAAGGCGGCGAGGGCTCCACTGTGGTTCTCCCATGGTGAAGATGAGCGGCGATTGAAGGCGAGTTCGATGCCGGCGTTGAATCGAGAACAAGATCACGGTGGCGGCTATGAGCGATACCGGGCGATGGCGATGGCGATGGCAAGGACGAATTGGAAACATAGAGATGCGACGAAGGAGATGAGTGGCGCTGATGCACTTGATTTCTTCTACGGCTCATAGCGTTGGCTGCGTCACCGATGCCACGTTCAAGCTCTTCTTACGGTAATGTAGTGACATGTTTTTTATTATTAATTGGTTTTCAATCTCAACCTGGGTGAGATTTCCAAATTCAAGGAAATAATGTACAATTGAGTTACATTTTCAATGGCAATTGCAACCATATGTGTGAGATTTTTTAATTGGTTTAGTGATCTTACCGTCGAATAATCAAGCTATATCGTCGAATAATCAAGCAATACCATCAAATAATTTTTTAGTTAAAAGAGATATCATCGAATAATCAAGCGATACCATCGAATAATCCAGTGATATTATCGAATAATTCGAAGAAAAAAATAACCACCCATCATGTGGCAAGTGGATACGATCGCATAATCCGTCGATACGATCACAAAATCCGTCGATACGATCGAATAATCCAGATATAATATAACATCGAATAATTTCAAACAAAATCCGTCGATACGATCGAATAATCCAGATATAACATCGAATAATTTCAAGAGAGTGCATCACACACGCTCCCAATTCAGCAAGTGGGCTAGAAAAAAACGTGGGTCCCACTAATTTTTAATTAAAAAAAAGCTAGAATTGTCTTTTAATCTCATCCATCCATTTCATTCAATCAATGGCCCAGATGTGTTCACATGTTACACAATAAGTCTTGATTACCCCTGAACCATCCCATATATATATATATATATATATATATATATATATATATATATATATATCATGATATACGAGATGAGGATGAGATACGATATGATGATGAGATTTGATATGTTATAGTATCGAACTGGCCAGTCTCCGCCTTGTCTGGAAGAGGGGTGGTGGTAAAAGAGGGATATACCGCTTGATATTCTTTGTTAAGGCCTTCCTCAATATTCTGCACATATGAATTAGGAGCATGATAGTGTGGTTTTATTTCAGTACTGCATGAAGGCATCCTTTATTCTAGGTATAGGCGTATTATATGTCCTCAGCGCGGTCAGAGGACCCGCGGGCGGACTCTTGGCCTGACTTGGTGGTATAGTTTCAGGTACTCGATCTACTACTTGATTTTGTGTTGATATGGCGGGGTCCATTCATATGGCGGAGAGTGAGTGTATGAACCCTGACTTCACCAGACTCATGTTTTTTGGATTTCTTCCTATTATACTCCGTTTTGACCCGGCTCTTCCGTGGCACTGGTTGTATCGTTTTCAGAACTTCCGTCCTTTGCATGATAAAGGTTTTCGCGCGTTGTAGACTTAGGACAGTTACAGGGTTTTACCCCGGGGTCTCCAACGGACCTTCCATATTTGGGTGCAAAATCCCACTCTGACTTATCCACAGGGGCAGGGGCGAGGAGATGCTTCTCGTAGAGGTCGAAGAGTAGGTAGAGGAGGTAGAGGTTACGATCGTGGAGGCAGAGGGCCGTCAGGGCCCGGTCAGGGTAGAGGTTCGTCATCTGCAGGACCATCTGGGTTAGGGTATGATCGTGGACAGAGTTTCGGAGGCCGATGACCAGCATTACCCCCACCGCCCTGCGTGTTCCAGATGAGAGCTGATGACCGTACTGCCCCTACTTTCGCAGGTACTATACATTTCCATGATGCGTGTTTGTCTATATTGTTTGACACTGGTGCTACTCACTGCTTCATAGCAGAGGCGTGCATTGCTAGGCTGAGCCTGAGCTGCACGAGTGGTTTACCCCTTACTATTGGTCTAGCGGACGGGGCAAAGGTTAGGATGAGTTGGGAGATTTTAGGTTGCCCCATCCATATAGGTGAGCGTGAGTGGCCAACCGACCTTATTGTCATGCCATTGAGGATGGATGATCTCATTCTGGGTATGGATTTCATGGACCACTATGGAGCGATTATCGACATGAGGACGAGGACGGTGTCCATCTTGGCAGATGACGGGACTGAGCACCAGGTTTAGGGGAGCGACCCCAAGGGGAACGGGGTGCTCATTAGCGCAGTCAGAGCCGCCAAGCTTCTAGATCAAGGATGCATCGGGTATTAGTGTTACGCTTTAGAGGTGGATCGCACACATCCCAGCTTGTCAGGTGTTCCTGTTGTTAGAGACTTTGCAGATGTTTTTCCAGATGAGCTACTGGGACTTCCCCCGCTGAGAGAGGATGACTTTGGGATCGAGCTAGACCCAGGCACCAGACCTATTTCACGAGTTCCTTACCGCATGGCACCAACGAAGATGGCGGAGTTGAAGGCTCAGTTGGAGGAGCTAGCCGAGAAGGGTTACATCAGGCCTAGTGCATCACCTTGGGGAGCACCAGTGTTGTTCGTCAATAAGAAGGACGGGTCATTGAGGCTATGAATCGATTATAGGGAGCTGAACTGTGCAACGGTGAAGAACCGATATCCCCTTCCCAAGATTGATGACCTGTTGGATCAGCTGCAGGGCGCCGTTGTCTTCTCGAAGATTGATGTGAGGTCCGGTTACCACAAGCTGAGAGTGAAGCCAGAGGATGTCTAGAAGACCGCTTTTAGGACCCGCTATGGTCACTACGAGTTCGTGGTCATGCCGTTTGGGCTGACCAATATTGCACCAGCTGCTTTCATGGAGCTCATGAACCGCGTGTTCATTGACTACCTGGACATATTCGTTGTCGTGTTCATAGATGACATTTTAGTCTACCCGAGGAGTAGAGAGGAGCACGAGTAGCATTTGAGGATTGTCCTTGAGCCGCTGAGGAAGCATCAGCTGTATGGGAAATACAGCAAGTGCAAGTTCTGGCTCGCAGAGGTGGCTTTCTTAGGCCATGTGATTTCAACTCAGGGAGTCGTCATGGATCCGGCGAAGATTGATGTTATCATTACTTGGGAGATGCCAAAGAACGTCAAGGACATCCGCTCGTTTCTAGGATTGGCCAGTTACTACAGGAGATTCGTCCAGGGTTTCTCGAGCATTGCTAGGCCGATGACGCAACTGCTGAAGAATGATGTTCCTTTTGAGTGTAGTGTGGAATGTCAGGCCAGCTTCGAGCTTCTGAAGGAGAAGCTGACGACCGCCCTAGTCCTAGCGTTGCCAGAAGGGACAGAGGACCTCGTCGTCTACACAGAGGCTTCGCATTTCGGCTTGGGATGTGTTCTGCATCAGAGAGAGGTAGAGTCATCGCTTATGCTTCGCGCTAGTTGAAGCCTGCAGAGGTGTCCTATCCCGTTCATGACTTGGAGTTGGCAGTTGTAGTTCATGCTCTGAAGATTTGGAGGCATTACTTGTACGGCACTTCATGCAAGGTGATGACGGGTCACAAGAGCTTGAAGTATATTTTCACTCAGAAGGAGCTCAACATGCGATAGAGACGGTGGCTAGAGCTTCTAAAGGACTATGACTTAGACATAGTTTATCACTCAGGAAAGGCCAATGTGATGGTAGATGCGCTCAGTAGAAAGACTCACCAGGAGGCATCAGTTGTGAGGCTTACAGCTCAGAGGGATTTGAAGACAGATTTGATGAGGTGTTGCTTTGAGGTGTGGGTTTAGTGGGAGAATGGACAGTTATCATTCTTGGATGTTCAGGCTGAGTTGACCGAGGAGATTGTAGTTCTGAGGGATCGGATGGCCCATGGTCGATTCAGAGAGCTTGTAGAGAGAGGAGATGGGATGCAGGAGGCTCACTCCACTCCTTATTCTGTCCATCTAGGGACGAATAAGATGTATCAGGATTTGATGAGACCGGGGGGATTGACCACCAGAGACCGGGGGGACTTGTCAGGTCGCTTCCAGTTCCCGCGTGGAAGTGGACATATATCTCGATGGACTTCGTCACTGGGCTGAGGCGAGATGTCAGAGGATTCGACGCCATTTGGGTCGTGGTCGATAGGTTGACCAAGTCGGCTCACTTCATTCCGATTCAGGAGACATGGCCAGCATCGCGGTTAGCTGAGGAGTTCATTTGCCTGATCGTGAGACTTCATGGAGTACCTGAGAGGATCGTATCTCACAGAGATGGACGTTTTACCTCGAGGTTTTGGCACCAGGTTCAGGAGAGCCTAGGTACTAGACTACATTTCAGTACAACTTTTCATCCTCAGACAGATGGCCAGAGTGAGAGAACGATTCAGACCTTGGAGGATATGCTGCGATCATGTGTTTTGGAGTGGGGAGACCGTTGGGTTAGACACCTACCATTGGTGGAGTTTTCATACAACAATAGCTACCATGCGTCGATCGAGATGGCTCCATATGAGGCTCTGTATGGGAGGCGATGCAAGTCGCCAGTTTGTTGGGATGAGCCTGCAGACACGGTTTCATCTTTACCGGACCTAGTTAGAGAGACCATTGATAAGGTGGGACGCATCCGTGAGTACATGAGAGTCGCCCAGGATCGCCAGAAGAAGTATGCAGACAGGCGGAGGATAGAGATTGAGTTCGAGGTGGGTTCGCATGTGTGGCTTCGAGCTTCGCCTACCAGAGGAGTCCGATGGTTTGGGATCAAAGGAAAGTTGAGTTCGAGGTATATTAGCCCGTTTGAGATTCTAGATAGAGTTGGCGAGGTGGCCTATCGCTTAGCTTTGCCCCCATCCTTGGCCGGTGTTCATGATGTCTTTCACATCTCACAGCTTCGCCAGTATATCCCTGGCCCTAGCCATGTCCTAGACTATTCAGACCTTCGGGTTGAGCCTGGCCATATCTTTGTAGAGTGTCATGTGAGAGTTCTTGACCGTCGTATCAAGAGGCTAAGGAACAGGGAGGTTCCTTTACTTCTAGTTCAGTGGTCTAAGAGGAGCCCTGAGGAGGCCACGTGGGAGACTGACGAGAGTATTCGGGCTAGTTATGGGGATGTCCTAGACGAGTTGCTCGCATCCTATGTCGAGCCGAGCGTAGATATTTCCCTGACCTCGTGAGTGCGGTGAGTTGTCTAGCTGGATTGGGGTTGGTTGGTAGTATCTCTTTGCATGTGTACTTATGACTAGGAGTTGTGTGCAGATCCTTAGTGATATGATATGATGAGCTGTGATGATGTGATGACGTGCTAGATATTTTATGGTATGCGACTATACTTGACGTGTTTAGGTCATGCTATTAATATGTGATATGAGTCTCTCTCTCTCTCTCTCTCTATATATATATATATATAATGCTTGATGATAGAAATAATGGAAGCTGAAGTATTGGAATTTGATAATAACATGGAACCTAGGAAGAGAATGTGGGGTTAGCCCTTAGAGGTGGATGGTTAGATGAACTGAGAAGGTAGAAATGAACTTGACTAATGTCGAACATGAAATTTTGAATCGTGTTCAAAAGAGACTAACATGGATGATAAGAATAAAAATATAAATGCAACACTAGATCTCATTATAACGCTCCACGAAGTGGATAAGTATTTGAGTTATGATATGACCAAGGAGTCGGAGTAAGGATGTGGTAGGGGCCCATATTACATCCTTACTACGGTCTATTTGGGGATATTATGATCATGGAAACGGTACTGTGAGGAACGCATAGGGGCACTTATGAGGTGTTTACGGGATCAATGGCATGATCCATGGACTCACCGATTTCAAACTTCATCCCCTGTTTTAAAAATGATTTTAGTCTCCAGGACGAGACTTGTTTTTAGAGGTGGATGATGTAAAGGCTCGGATTTTTAAATCCTAATTTTTTTCGGAAAAAGTGAATTAAAAATGAAACTAAAATCGGTTTTAAAACTCGTTTAGCGGATTCCGATCAGAAAGTAAAATTTGGCAAACAATTTCCGTCCTTGACCTCGAAAATTCAAAATAATTATCGGATGGCGATATCCTTTCCAATTTTAAAAATCTAATTGACCGAGAAAGCGAGTTTCGAGAAAACTAACATTTGGGAAACTAACATTCAGGAACTAATTTCGGGATTCAAAATTCGCATATTCGGGATTTATTTCCGGGTATTGATTAACCAATTTCACACTCAACCTCGTACACCCACTCCCTCACCTCTGCACCAGCCTCACCCCAACAGCCCTCCTACTCCCCAATTCAGTTGTCAAACGTTCAACCTGTACTTGGGGCGCAAGATCCAACGAGGGGTTTCATCCCTCGAAACGTAACTCGTGAATCATAATCCCGGACCGTTACACTTTATGTATATATTATATGTAACATAATATAATTCACATTATATACACACATTTTATAATATATACACATTGTTTTGACTATATATATATGTGTGTGTGTGTATATACATATATAAATTTAATATAAATACCCGTTCAGAGAGCTAATTATTTTTTTACAACACTTTTGAATTGTTACACAATTTAAATAAAATTATCATTGATTCTCATTTGATAACTCCCTCCCTTGATGAAAATCGGAATAAGTTTCAAAGGCCTTGACAGTCTGTCTGTGTCAAAGGTCTTGAAGCTTTAACAGTGTTGATGAAATACAAAACCTGTTCTATATGATATTATGTTCGAATATTATTTTATGTTATTATATGCTTCCATTATATTATCATATATACACTAACCTTTCAGGAAGTATTTTCGAATATTATTTCCTTCCTTATGTTGAATATTGGAGAAGATTCAAAACGGAAGATCATGGCCTTCGAAGTTTCCAAAGATAGAAGATCCAGCTCAAGTCATGATCAAGTCTAGCCGTTGATGAAGATGCTTAGCCGCCAATTTGTTTCAATATAAAGAAAAGGAAGGAGAAGACAACCACACATCTGTTGAACACAAGCTTTCATAAACTCAAGCCTTCAAGCGAGATCTGTCTTCTTCGTGTGCTCTCTCCTAGTCCTTAAGAGTCTGTTATTTCATTTCAAAGCATTTGAGAGTTACAAAGTGAGCTTATAGGATATATTTTGTTATTGTGTTATACTTGAGAGTTTATAACTCGGGAAGAGAACACTAGGCGATTGATTCACTAAGTGTAAGAGGATTGTACTAGTTAGCATAGAGAGGTGGGGCTCTTCTATATTGGTCTAGGACTCCAAGGGAACGTGAGTTGACTAGATTGCAATTGTATAGGAGAGAGGCTTCTCGGGGAGCTACTAGGATCCTAAGTCTTGTGAATCAATAAAAGCCGGTTGAATCCTAGGGTTGTGGAAGAACCCTAGGCGGGGACGTAGGCCAAGTTCGTGCCGAACCTCGTAAACAACTCATCGAGTCCTTTATTTACTTCTTTACCTTATTTCTGCACTTGGTTCGATTGTTTAACTTTGTGATTCAGGTTTTCAGAGAAAAGACTAATTCTAATCTCAAAGGGTTTGGCACTAGCTTCAAAAGTCTTGAGACTATCTGCGAAAAACCGGCATACTCTATTCAACCCCCCTTCTAGAGTATTTCTGTATTACTTTGTTTTACTTTATCGAACGTTCAATGGGTATCAGAGCTTTACTCACTGCTTTTGATCTAACAATCTTGTGAGTTTTCGATCATATCTGGTGAAGCAAGCGGATGATTTGCACAGGGAAGGTCTACCAGCAGATCGACCACCACTCTTTGTAGGAAACAACTTTGTCCACTAGAGATCATTGATGAAGATGTTCATCATAGTCCAAGATCTGGAACTTTGGAATATTATAGAGAATGGGCCAAAGATTCCAGAGAAAGACTGACCAAATGGAACCAAAGTCGCAAAGAAGGAGTCTGAATACATCCAAGAGGATCTTGAGCTCGTCTCCAAAAACTACAGGGCTATTAACTTACTATATTGTGGTCTTAGCACTGATGGGTTTAACCGTATTTCATCTTGTAGGTCAACTAAAGAGATTTGGGACAAGCTGGTTATCACCTATGAAGGAACTAGCCAAGTGAAGGACACTAAGATCAGCATCTTCCTTCGAAAGTATGAGCTTTTCAAAATGAAGTCCGATGATTGTTGTTGCAGGAGGATGTGTCAAGTATGAAATAAATATGAAATATAGTTCAGATTGACTTCCATGTCTCAGCAAATAAATACAAGACTTCCTCCCGTTGTAGTAAGAGAAAGTCAGGATCGAATCCACGAGGAAGCACGTCAGCAGTTCTTAGGTAGCTGTAGATTCTCACAGAAGCAGCAGAAAGACAGAAACACAGAAAGGAAAGAAACAAATAAAAGCAGAAAGTAAAAGCAAAGAACAAAGCAAAAACAGGAAATAAAAGCAAAGACAAAGCAAAAACGAAAAGCAAAGCAAAGGTCGTACTCGATCTCGACAACAGCTCCTCGAGATCGACAAGACAGTGAACAACAGAAAGTGAAAATTGACGAAAACAGAAGAAAGCCAACTCGACCTAGACCAAGTCCTACTCGATCTCGACCACAACTTCCTCGAGATCGACAAAGCACTACTCTAGGTCGACTAAAAACATAAAAATATAAAATTGCAGATTTTCGACAGAACTTAGAAATTCGACAGAAATAAATCAATATGCTAAAAGACTTCCAAAGTCAGGGTTTCAACACCACAACGATAACCATGCAAAGTGACACATAAAGGCATAAAAGATCATGCTTTCCATCAAATAACTTTCGTCATTAACAAATAGGCAAATAGAGGCTTTCGCATAAACCCTAATTGTTACTAACCCTTTTTCACATAATTAACCCAAGTTGCATTAAGATCACTTTCGCTTCAATAACACAAACAAGGATCCCCTTCAACTCTCGCAAAAGAATCATGCTCATAGGGATAGAAGATGAATTGCAAAAAAGATCTGACCTTTATCGCATCGCCTCACATGGCCACCGTCGGGCTCACCCCAGCCCCAGAAGTGGGTGGACTACTCACGCCTCATCGCAATCGCAGACATTGATTTATGAAAAGAAACTTTCATTAAACTAAATTCAAAGCCTTTTACAATCCTGGCAATCAACTTTCGCAGAAAGCCAAAACCCTAAAAACCTCAGAACTCCTAAACTACTCTACTAGAATTGAATTGTGTGTGACTTGGAATGAATAAAACTGAGCCCCCTAGGGCCTTATTTATAGCCTTCATTCCCTAGCTATTCTAGGAAAGAAGATATCTATCTCTATCTAAAATTATATCTAAAACTTGAAAGGATAAATAAATTGTTTTATGGAAATAAATTTAAAAGGAAAAGATAAAACTAAATAGGTAAGTCTTCATGATGTTGATAGATCTTGTCTCCCATGGATAGAACTTGATGGAATCGGATAGAATTTCGGCCAAATCGACTCCTTTGCGCCCAAGGAATCTCAATTCTACTCGGACAGGTCTCGTCGAGAAGTTTCTGGAAACGGCTCTACTCGACCTCGACCACGGCTCGTCGACCTCGAGTAGGGTGGTTCGTCGACTGGACCTCCTCGGCTAGATCTACTCGATGTGCTCGGACTTGGCTCACTGGGCTCTCATCGACCTCGACAAAGCCTTGTCGATCTCGAGTAGGATGGCTCTGTCGACTAGGTCTCCTCGGGTTGGTGTGCTCGACTGGCTCGGATCTGGACTCAGGCACTTGTCGACCTCGAGTAGCCCTAGTCGACCTCGAGTAGGATGGCTTGCCGACTAGGTCTTCTCGAGTGACTCTGCTCGATGGGCTCCGGACAAGGCTCAGGGTCTCATCGATCTCGACAAAGGGTCCTCGAGATCGAGTTGGGTTCTTCGCTTTCGCGAGTTGTCTCTTCCGCTAGCAGCGAGTTTTTCCGCGGCAGCGAGCGATCCGCTGCAGCGAGTCGAGTCGCTGGCGGCGAGTCCCGCCTGGTCGTCCTCGGCTACGTCCTCGGCTTCTCTCCTTGTCGACTCCGGGTGTGGTGTCTGAGGCTTCGTCGATCTCGACCAGTGGTCCTCGAGATCGAGTAGGGTCCGGAGCCGGGTTGGTCTGGCTTGCTCGATCAAGGTTACTGCTCGACCAAGCTGCTCGGATAGGCTCGTCTATGTCGAGTAAGGCCTACTCGAGATCGAGTAGCCTCGAATCTAACTGGTTCCGCTGCTTTGACCTTGGACTTCTGTAGTGGTTTTCCGAGCTTTTCCGATCTTTTGTAGAATTGCTGTAAAATGCCTTGATTTCTGCGAATTAAACAGAAACTGGTGTAGATTCCATAATTTGGCACATAAACATGAACTACATAGATTCTGTACTATCTAAACCCAAATGAATGCAATGTATACAGAAATCGATATAAAAGTTACTGTAAAACATGGCAGATTCAGCTCACAACAATGATTCAATCAAGGCCATGTTCACACGATTCACAGAAATCACCAACAACCTTGACTCTCTCGGAAAGAGCTTTACAAACGTTGAGAAAGTGAGGAAGATACTGAGGTGCCTCCCAAAAGAAAAATGGGGTCCTAAAGTAACAGCTATAGAGGAAGCACAAGACCTCACCACTCTACCCCTTGATGACCTGCTTAGGAAGCTGATCACTCATGAGATGATCCTTAATGAAGACGATGAAGAACTTCCAACAAGCACTAATAACTTGGCAGTCAAGTCTAAGAAGGATGAGCCCAAAGATGGATCCGATTCCGAAGATGAGGATGACGATGAGGATGATCCTTTTGCTCTTATCACAAGAGGCCTTGCTCGAATCCTCAAAATGAAGAAACAATTCAACAACAAGGATGGATCAGAGTCTTCTAAATTTCGAGGTAAGTCTCAATACAACAAGTATGATAAGAAGACTAAACCTTTGTCTTGTTTTGAATGTGGTGAAACAGATCATCTTGTGAAGGATTGCCCTCAAAAGACAAAGAGACAGTCCAAGAAGGGTGATAAATGGAAAAAGAAAGTCATGGTGGCAACATGGAGCGATTCTGACTCTGACTCCGATGATGAGAAGGCCAATGTGTGTCTTATGGCCTCAGAAGATGAATCCCACGATGAGAAGCTTGAGGTAACTGTAAGAGAACTTATGGCAAGTCCAAAAGAGGTATTATCGGAATTCCTTTCTAATATGATTGCCAATGAAGAGAAACTTATTTCCCAGACTAACACTCTTATTAAGAGAACTGTGTACCAGGAAAGAACTATTAAGGATCTGCCTATGAGGGTTAAAAGTCTTGAAGCTTCTTAGTCAGGTCTTGACTTTAAAGTCAAGACTCTTGACTCAGAGAAATCTGAACTCAAGCAAGATCTCTCCTCTCTAAGAAGTGAACATCATGACTTAGAGAACGAGAAGATCTCCCTGAACAATAAGATTCAAGACCAACATACAGCCTTCATAAGTTTTACCAAATCCAAAGGCACTCTTGATAGGATGTTGGGTGAGCAACAAAGTTCTCTAAACAAAATGGGTATTGGTTACAATCCCAGGTTTTTAAAGAAGCATCACATTACCACATTTGTAAAGGCAAAAGGGAGCAGAATCTCTCCTATATGTCACCACTGTGCTAGAAAGGGACATGTAAAAGAGACCTGTCCATATAGAAGAAAGGATCCTTATATCATTCGCAATACATTTCCTGTTCATTTGAGAAAAGAATGGATAACACAACTTTGGGTTCCAAAAGGCACTATTTTACCAAATATGGTTTACCCCAATAATGGATCCAAATTTGCTTATTGGTCTAGCCACAAAGGTTGATGTTTGTCTTGCATGAGATCACCAAGGTGAAGGAGCACAAATGGATCATTGATAGTGGATGCTCGAGTCATATGAGTGGGAAGAGTTCTCTCTTTCATGATCTAAAGGAGCAATCCATAGGAAGAATCACTCTTGGTGACAAAGGAAAATGTGACATCGTTGGTATTGGTAGCGTTGGAAGTGATTCCAACCATAGTATTAAAAATGTCTATCTTGTTAATGGTGTAAAGTATAATTTGCTTAGTGTTTCTCAATTATGTGATAGTGGCAACAATGTCAGATTTAACAAGAAAAGATGTCTAGTATGCAGAGAAGATACAGGTGAAGTTATATTGACTGCATATCGTTACAACAATATATACGTTGTAAATGCTGATCAAGTGGCACAAGGAAGCTTAACCTGTCTAAAGCCTTTGACGGACGATCCAAAGCTCTGGAACAGGAGACTCGGTCATGTGAGTCCACATACACTACAGAAGCTTGTGACTAAAGGGCATGTGAGAGGGCTACCTGAGATGGACTTTAAAAGTATTGATATGTGCAATGCATGCACACGAGGTAAACAAACACGTAGCTCTTTCAAACCAAAAAAGGTTGTAAGTTCTTCTAGACCTCTTGAACTTTTACATATGGATTTATGTGGTCCTATGCGAGTCAAATCTCCCAATGGTAAAAAGTACATGGTAGTCGTTGTTGATGATTTTTCTAGATATACTTGGGTTGCATTTTTAAAAGAAAAATCAGAGGCCTTATTTGAGTTTTCAAAACTTTGTAAGTAGTTGCAAACTTTAAGAAACGAGCCCATAGTGTCAATTCGGAGTGATCATGGTAGGGAGTTTGATCAACTTCAATTTGATTTGTTTTGTGCTAAATATGGCATCTCCCATAACTTTTCTGCTCCTAAGACACCTCAACAAAATGGGGTTGTGGAACGAAAGAACCGCACCTTGGAGGATATGGCCAGGACTATGCTTTTAGAAAATGCATTACCTAAAACCTATTGGGCTGAAGCTGTTAACACAGCTAACTATATTTTGAACCGTTGTCTTATTCGTTCTATCTTAAGGAAAACTCCTTATGAACTTTTCAAAGGCCGCAAACCACTTATATCTTATTTTAAACCCTTTGGCTGTACTTGTTTTGTTCATAATAATGGAAAAGATAACCTTGGGAAATTTGATGCGCGTAGTGATGAAGGTATATTTCTTGGCTACTCCACAAGTAGCAAAGCTTATAGAATCTTCAATAAAAGGACCCAGTTAGTTGAAGAAAGTATGCATGTTATATTTGATGAATGCAATGACGATTCTTTGAGTAAAAGTGTTGCAGATATAGATCTTAACATCCATGCAGAGAACGAGGAAGGTGATGATGTTGCTACCAAGAACACAGAGAAGATGAACATGCAGGAACAGATTCTCAACGCTGAAGAATTGGCCCAATGTGTTGAAGATTCGTCCAAAGCCCTTGGTGTCCAATCCAACAGTATTGAAACGTCAAAAACTTCTGTAACTGAACCTAACAGGACCACGGAGTCAGATGTACCACAAATCAATCCTACTGGTGTGACGAATCAAGGAGCTGAGACTAGCAAAAAGAAATTCAAATACTCCTCATCACACTCATTAAAGGATATCATTTCTGACCCTACTTCTAGTGTTCAAACTCGTTCTAAACTTAAAGATCTTTGTGCTTTTCACGCGTTTGTGTCTCTTATTGAACCAAAGAAGGTAGATGAGGCTCTTCAAGAGCCAGACTGGATCATTGCTATGCAAAGTGAGCTTAACGAATTTGAAAGGAACAAAGTCTGGACCTTCAAACCTAGGCCAAAGCATCAATCAGTCATTGGCACACGATGGGTATTTCGAAACAAGCTAGATGAGAATGGTAAGATCGTGAGGAACAAAGCAAGGCTTGTTGCTCAAGGCTACAATTGTTTTGAGCCTAATTTGCCATGTTTTACACTTACTTTTATATCGATTTCTGCATACATTGCATGCATTTGGGTTAGAATAATACAGAATCTGTGTAGTTTACACTTATTTGGAATATATGGAGGTCTACACAAGTTTTGGTTATATTTCGCAGAAATCGGACGCACTTTGGAGCTTAAAGGAAACTCATGGAGAAGCTAAGAATGGTGCAGCTGGAGAAAAGACCATTTTTCACCATTTTTCGTTCTGAATCAAGCTTTGATGTCTTCATGAGAGTTGTAGCCCTCGGAAAGAGCTTTCCAACGCATGGTCATATGTGTTAATCCGACAAACGAGGACTCGGGAAAGTGCGTTTTAAGAACAGAGCAGAAAGCTGAGAGAACTCTACTCGAGATCGACTAGCATCTACTCGATCTCGACGAGGGCTGTCCGAGCACACCTGGTCGAGCAGAGCTGATCAAGGACACTGAGTAAGAGACAACCCGACTCTGGAACCTTACTCGATCTCGAGTACCACCTAGTCGAGATCTACGACACTTCGACGCTATATCCGGAGTCGACGAGCTGTGCCAAGTCGAGAAGCCGAAGACGGAGACGCCGAGCCAACCCTACTCGATCTCGAGGAGGCCTTGTCGAGATCGAGGAGCCACCCTGCGCCAGTCCGAGTCCATGCCGAGGAGGAGTCCTCGACAACATCAGTCTGAGTCATCCTCGACCACACTCTACTCGATCTCGAGTACCCTTTGTCCAGATTGAGGAGCCAGAACCACCAGATCCGAGCCATGTCGAGTAGAGCCACCCGACCAAGCCAGCCAGACGACGAATCCTACTCGATCTCGAGGAGAGCTGGTCGAGATCGACGAGCCACGTCCGAAGACGCGTAACGCGTTTGAGCAGTTCTACTCGAGCTGGGAGTCCTTGGGGCCGAAGGAGGCCGAAATCTATCCGATTCCATCAAGTTCTATCTATGGAACGCAAAGATCTATCAAGACAAGAAGACTTACCTATTTAGATTTATTTTTTCCTTTTAGATTTAATTCCTTTATTGCATTTATTTATCTTTTAGCAAGTAGATATAAATTTAGATAAAGATAGATATTTCTATCCTTGATTAGCAAGGAATAGAAGACTATAAATAAAGCCCTAGGGGCTGGTTTTTCATACGAATTCAATTTCAGTAAGAGACAAGTAGTTCCAAAGAGAAGTTTAGGAGTTCGAAGGTTTTAGGGTTTTGGCATTCGACGAGAGTTGGATCGCCGGGATTGTAAAGTCTTGGAATATAGTTTAATGCAAGTTGTTTCCTTTCAATCGATGATGTCTGAGTTTGCGATGAGGCGTGAGTAGTCCACCCACTTCTAGGGTTGGGGCGAGCCCAACGATAGCCATGCGTGCTTGAGGTAAAGATCCGACCTTTATCATGTTTTGAGCATTTTCCTACTTGTTTATATGTTTATTGCCAATCTAATGGAGATCCATGCTAACAACTTGGATTGTAAACATAAAATCGGTAGAGACAATCAGGGTTTCTTGAAAGAGTTGTCTAATTGTTGGAAAAGGCGAAAGCTTAGTCCTTTGATGCGATTTACATGATTATCTGTTTGGTTCCGCCTTATGCATGCTTGGTTATCGTTGTTGCAAACCCCAATCTTGGAAGTTCTTTTACATACAGTTTAGTTCGAAATCCCAAAGCTTTTGCATTTATTTTACTTCGTTTTAGTTTCTGCCCTCGTCGATCTCGACCAAGCCTGGTCGATCTCGACTACTGATCCTCGACCCAGAGTCGTCGTAGCTTATTTGTGCAGGAAATCGACAAGCCTAACCCGAAGTCGACGAGGACCGTACTCGATCTCGAGTAGCCCCTTGTCGAGATCGAGTAGCCTGTGCCGAGTTGCTGCTGATGTGTTCGACTGTGCCTGACCCTGTCGACTAACCCTTAGTCGAGGTCGAGTACCACTGTTGTCGACTTCTGTCCGTGAGATTCCACCGCTGCCTAGGATCCGCTGACACGCTTCCTCGTGGATCGATCCTGACTTCCCGCTGCTACATCAGGAGGAGGTCTTGTAATTATTCGCGTGGGCAGAATCTGGTTTGATTTTTTTTGTTATATTTCATTCTCGATTTCCTCCTATCAACAACAATCAAGAGGAAGGTATTGACTACGAGGAGACCTTTGCTCCCGTAGCCAGGCTTGAAACTATTCGCATCTTATTAGCATTTGCATCTTTTATGAGCATAAAGTTATATCAAATGGATGTCAAGTTTGCTTTTCTTAATGGTTTCTTAGAGGAAGAAGTTTATGTGGCTCAACCCCCAGGTTTTGAAAGTTTGGAATATCCTAATCATGTCTATAAACTTGACAAAGCGCTTTATGGTTTGAAACAAGCTCCGAGAGCTTGGTATGAGCGCTTGTCAAAATATGTTTTAGAAAATGATTTTAAAAGTGGGTTGATCGACAAGACTCTTTTTATCAAGACCAAAGGAAATGACATTTTGGTTATTCAAATTTATGTTAATGATATATTGTTTGGTGCTACTAACACATCTTTGTGCAAGGAATTTTCTGACATTATGTGCAGTGAATTTGAGATGAGCTTGATGGCTGAACTCAACTTCTTTTTGGGATTACAAGTTCACCAATCCAAGAAAGGGATCTTTGTCAACCAAACCAAGTACACTAAGGATCTCTTGAAGAAATTCAAGATGGATCAATCCAAAGCAGCCAAGACACCCATGACCTCAACATTATCTCTAGATCAAGACAAGACTGGGAAAAGTGTCAATCAAAGGAGTATTGAGGAATGATTGGATCTTTACTATATCTCACAGCTAGTAGACCTGACATCATGTTTAGTGTTTGCATGTGTTCTAGGTTTCAAGCTGATCCTAAAGAATCTCACCTCGTGGCTGTGAAGAGGATCTTTCTATATCTCAATGGCACTAAGGAGCTTGGACTATGGTACCCAAAGCAAAAGGATTTCACATTAATTGGGTATTCTGATGCAGTTTTTGCAGGCTATAAGGTGGATAGGAAGAGCACATCAGGATGTTGCCAATTCTTAGGAGCATCCTTGATCAATTGGCACTCTAAGAAACAAAACTCAGTTGCCCTATCCACTGCAGAAGCCAAATACATAGCAGATGGAGCATGTTGCTCTCAAATCCTTTGGATAGCTCAACAAATGCGAGATCTTGGCATCAACCTCAAAGGCATTCCCATTAAGTGTGACAATACAAGTGCCATCTCCATTACAAAGAATCGTGTTCAGCATTCAAGGACCAAACATATTGATGTGAGGCATCATTTCATTAGAGACCATGTCGAAAAAGGTGATGTGTCCATTTCCTTTATTTCAACTGATTATCAATGGGCTGACATTTTTATTAAGCCTTTGGCAGAGGACAGGTTCACCTTCATTAGACGAGAGATTGGGATGCTTAACAAGGATGCACTTTCGTAGGGGGAGCTTTCCCTTTACGAAAGATAAACTCTACTTAGTGTCAAGACCTTTGAGAATTATGTCAAGGTTTGTGAACTAAATGGTAGATTACAGATATCGGATCACATATATTTGGTTAATATCTTTTTAGATATTTGATCAAGTATATTTTTAACGTTTTTAAAAATTCTATTTGTTACATATTTTTACCCGTTGAGATATTTTTGGAACAAAATAATTTCGGATATTTCGCTCTTTTGTAAAAATGGTTAAGAAAAAAATTTGAATTTTGAATTGGAATATTTTCAAATTGGAAATGTTATGATTACTATCCTTGGAACTCTAAAACCCGTCCAATCAACTCCATCACCTCACTCTACTTAAACCCAAATCTGTACCCGACTCCCTCACAAATTCAGTCTTATCCAAAACCCTTCCAAATTCTCTTTCTTCAACCTCTAAAATTTTCTGAAACCCTAGCCGATTACCTCCATGGCTCCCAAATCAAAGAAAGCTTCCACACCCAAAAGACTTGGCGCCACCCCCAAGGGACGTCAGGTCACTGCTACTTCCCCCACACCTGAACACACTCCTCAAGCCATCGTCCCTGCTGTTGTCTAGAGCACCATCGTTGAGAGCACGACTATGGTAACCAAGGGCTCTCAAAAACGCTCTGCTAAGAAGCCTCTCAGTGCGAAGCAAAAAGGGAAAAAGAAGGTCATCGCTGAGGAGGTGGACGAGGAAGAGAAAGAGGAGGATCTCGACGCCATTCTGGAAAGGGATGGAGCCAAGGAAGCCGAAGAGGAAGCTTTAAGGAGGAAGAAGGCCGAAGAAGAGGTCGAGCATGCAAGGAAGCTCATCGAGGAAGCGGCTGAGAAAATCAGGAAAGAGGCCGAGGCTAAAGTTCCCACTGAGGAGGAACCAGAGGAAGAAGAAGAGGAGGATGATGAGACCGGTGATGACGAGAATGCTGAAGGCGACAACAATGAGGGGTCCGTTGAGGACTCGGGGTCTGAGGACGAGGAGGAAGAGGAGCTAGAACCTGTTGCATCTCCTTCTCCTTCTCCTTTTCCTTCTCCTCCTCCCCCATCTCCAAAGAAGCGAAAAGCCCCAGCATCTGTCAAGCCTCCTTCTCCAAAGCGCACTAGGAAGGGTACCCTCAGAGGCTTTGAGGCGCCTGCAAAGAGAGCTGCTCCAACAATTGCTCGCAGGAAGAATGCTGACCCACCCGCCTACATCCAGGTAAACCAATCCTTACCCTCTTCATGGTTTGAAAATGCTAAAACGGCTGGAAAGTGGGTAGATGAGTTTCGAACTCGTAGGATTTGTTGTTCCGATTTTTTAGATCTTAAGTTCTTTGAAGCTTTGAACTTACCTTGCATCTCTCTACTCAAACAATCCCTTGCCTGGACCCTTCTCAACCTTGAATCTCTCTATTATCCCCAATTCACCCACCTGTTCTACATAAACCTAAAAGCCAAAAAAAATGTCGACGGTTGGTCTTTGGAGTCCATTGTAAAAGGGGTTAGAATCTCGTTCAACTCCAACGACTTTGCTAATTTCCTTGGCCTACCTAGACCTTGTCCACCCTCTCCCGAGAACCCCACAAAAGAACAGTGTCTAGCCCTTGCTCGACCCAAATATCTCCTACCCGAAGCATCCACCAGCACCTCAAAACAGCTTACCCACGCATCCCTTACCTTAGAGGCAAAAATTATCTTTAACATCATTGTGCGTTGCCTCTTACCCCATCTTAACTCTGGCTCGCTCCTTACCGATAATGCCATGGTCCTACTTTACCAAATACTAAATGGCCTTGACCTTGATCTGGCCAACACTATCCTTGGATCCATGGCTCATGCTAGAAAAGCCAGAAAAGGAACTCCTCTCCCCTTTGCCACCCTTTTGACCCATCTCTTCAAAGATTCTGGAATCAATCTCAAAAGTGAAGAACAACAGCGTCATATGGGTAAGTTCGACTCCAAGAGCCTTGAAAAGATTGGCATCACTCGGTCCCCCCAAGGGACTTGGAGTCTTGCCTCTCCTTCAAAAGCTCTTCCCACTGCCTCAGCCGTTGATGAACGCATTGACAACCTGGAGTTGGGCTTGGAGGAAGTTCGCCTGGATCTCAAGGAGCTGCACAAGGAGTTTATGACGGAGATGAGCGGGATAGCCAAGCTGCTGCAAGGTCTATGGATGAGGCTCACTGATGATGCTCCGGACGATGAAGCCTAACCCTACCCTACCCTATCCCTGAATCTGAAACATTGCTGGTTTTGGAAACTATTTCAAAACTTTTGGTGACTGTTTTGCCTCCTCCCTTTGTTGAAAGACAAAAAGGGGGAGATGATCTGTTGTGGTTTAGACTTGAAAACTTTTTAACTGCTGTGAAGGTCTTGGAAGACCTTGTTTTGTTTTCATTTGGATGTCTTTCATATTTTTTAACTTATGATCCAACATTTGTCTAACCCATGCAGGTACTTAGTCCGGTTTTGCTTTTACTATATTTGCTTGACTAAGTTGCAGGGATGCACAGATTTTGTCTTTCATCAAGGGGGAGATTGATAACTCCCTCCCTTGATGAAAATCGGAATAAGTGTCAAAGGCCTTGACAGTCTGTCTGTGTCAAAGGTCTTGAAGCTTTAACAGTGTTGATGAAATACAAAACCTATTCTATATGATATTATGTTCGAATATTATTTTATGTTATTATATGCTTCCATTATATTATCATATATAAACTAACCTTTCAGAAAGTATTTTCGAATATTATTTCCTTCCTTATGTTGAATATTAGAGAAGATTCAAATCGGAAGATCATGGCCTTCGAAGTTTCCAAAGATAGAAGATCCAGCTCAAGCCATGATCAAGTCTAGCCGTTGGTGAAGATCCTTAGCCGCCGATTTGTTTCAATATAAAGAAAAGGAAGGAGAAGACAGCCACACATCTGTTGAACACAAGCTTTCATACACTCAAGCCTTCAAGCGAGATATGTCTTCTTCGTGTGCTCTCTCCTAGTCCTTAAGAGTCTGTTATTTCATTTCAAAGTATTTGAGAGTTACAAAGTGAGCTTATAGGATATATTTTGTTATTGTGTTATACTCGAGAGTTTGTAACTCCGAAAGTGAACACTAGGCAATTGATTCACTAAGTGTAAGAGGATTGTACTAGATAGCATAGAGAGGTGGGGCTCTTCTAGATTGGTCTAGAACTTCAAGGGAACGTGAGTTGACTAGATTGCAATTGTATAGGAGAGAGGCTTCTCGGGGAGCTACTAGGATCCTAAGTCTTGTGAATCAATAAAAGCTGGTTGAATCCTAGGGTTGTGGAAGAACCCTTGGCGGGGACGTAGGCCAAGTTCGTGCCGAACCTCGTAAACAACTCATCGAGTCCTTTATTTACTGCTTTACCTTATTTCCGCACTTGGTTCGATTGTTTAACTTTGTGATTCAGGTTTTCAGAGAAAAGACTAAGTCTAATCTCAAAGGGTTTGGCACTAGCTTCAAAAGTCTTGAGACTACCTGCGAAAAACCGGCATACTCTATTCAACCCCCCCTCTAGAGTATTTCTATATTACTTTGTTTTACTTTATCGAACCTTCATCATTAATATATTGAAAGTATTATCAAAGTTATATATCATTATTATCAAAATCTTACAAACTTGGTTAAAATCTTTCCAAAATATATCTATCTCTAAAAACTTATGAAACTATTATCTTAAAATTGATTAAGGTGGAGATAATTTTTTTTGATTGGTTATTACTATTAAGATCAGGAGAAGATGTCATATGCTACATACGATTTATCATTTTTTATATCTATTATATATATGTTCTAAAGTTGGTTACATAAGTAAAATATTATCTTATATGGTATTTAAAAGTCGTTAATCTATTAATAATACTAATTCTGCTAGTATTTTGTTGACATGTCACGCCCACAATTAAACTTAATTTTTGTGGAGCGCATGGACGCGGAGCTAACCCTACCTCTTTATGTGGAGCGCTGCGTTTTGGTGTTTGGCTCTTGACCTAGCTATAAAGCGTCGCTTCCTTCCTGAGAGCTATACACCTTTTAGCTTCTGTCTTCTCTCTCCTCACAAACGCTCTCTTTTCTCCGATTAGGGTTTCTAGGGTTTGGAGCTTTCTCTCCTTCTCTTGCCGTCGGTTCTTGAGCGCTCGGAGAAGAAAGGTTGCTGGTGGCTTCTCTGGAAGGTGGATCGAGCTCCGGCGTCCTCCTGGGTGGCCTCTCTCCTCGTCTTCTGAGATCTCGGGTTCTAGAGATCGATTTCTCTATCTATCTTCTGGTTTTATCCCATACAGGGGGATTTCTTCTTCTTCCTTGTACCTCTGATTCACATGCATGTTAGATTAGGGTTGCTTGCTTTCATTGCTTGTATCATCCCTTGTACGAACTCTCTTATAGTGGATTCGGCCAACTCTTGAGGCCCCGTGGATGTAGGTATTATACCGAACCACGTAAAACTGCTTGAGTGTTCGATTGCTTGTGATTCTTCGTTTGATCTTTCGTTATCGCTTTAGATCTATTACGCTTCCGCTATCCAAAACCGATTTCTAGACGAATCTAGGTTTTACAACGTGGTATCAGAGCTTGGCTGTCGTGTTCTTGATTTCCTGGCTCATTGTTGAGTTCTAGGGATAGGGAACGGGTGTAGGGCCTCGGGCTGAACTAAAAGGCGACATCGCTGGTGCAGCACCCCCCTGCACGACGTACCACACCCTTGTTTGCTAGATCTAGGTCTTCTGTGCTTGGATCTTGTGTTTTGAGTGCGTCCGATCTTTAAGTTTTCTTGTTTTGTGCTTGGCTTGATAGGATCCTTAGTTGCACTGTTAGATTCATATTTTCTTGAATCGTTTTTGTGCTCTTTAAGTCATTTACTAACTGTTTAGTTGTTCTACAGGTACAATAAAACAGCTACGGGTGATAAAGGCACTTACCTGAAGCCCTTCAATGGCCACACAGACTTTGCTATGTGGCGGCTGAAGATGAAGGTTATTCTCATCAAGGAAAAGTGTTGGGTTGTTGTAACCAACAAATTTCCAGAAGGGACATCAAAGGACAAAATTTTTGAAACTGATCAACAGGCTCACATTGAAGTCATGCTTCGCTTAAGTGACGAAGTTGCTAGACAGGTATTAAATTTTGACACTGCTAAAAAGCTTTGGGAAGGTCTTGAAGGTTTGTACTTGGTAAAATCTCTCCCTTCTCGTGTTAATTTGTTTAATAATGTTTAATTTCAAGATGGATGTTTCCTGTCCCTTGTCTGATAATCTTGATAAATTTCTGACTATTCTTCAAGATTTGCAAAGATGTGGTGATAAAGTTGAGGAAACTCAGCAATGTGTTTTGTTGTTAAATTCTTTGCCTGCTCAATTTGATACTTTTAAATATGTTGTGCAATACAGTACTGATAAACTGGAAAAGAAAATTATTCTTGAGTCCAATATTCAGAAAAATGATGCTTTAAAGGTCTTTAAAAACAAGTATGAGCTTAAAAATGACCATAAACCTGACAATAAGAATGAGGTTCTTGTTGCTAGAGGTAGGTTTAAAGGCAATAAGAATAATAACAACAATAAACCACCTCAAAAAGATTCCAGTAAAACTGAAAATCATCAAAGTGGTAAACCTGATAAATCTCACCTTATGTGTTCTTACTGCTCGAAATCTGGTCACATTGAGAAACATTGCTTTAAGAGGAAGAAAGATGAAAGGCTTGCTGGTAAAAAGCCTAATGTCTCTGTTGTGCTTGAATCTCATCCTTATTATACTCATGAAGTGCTTGCTTTGTTAAATTCTGGTGACTCCAATGCTTGGATTTTATATTCTGGATGTACTATGCATGCTACCTTCCATAAGTCTTGGTTTTCTGACCTTAAATGCCATGATGTTGGTACTTTCATGCTAGGTGATCATTTTGTGCTTAAAATAAAAGGTGTTGGTTCTGTTGCTTTAAGAATGTTTGATAATGTTGTTAGAGTTATAAAGGATGTTAAATGGGTGCTTGATTTAAGAAGAAACTTATTGTTTGAAAGTGCTCTTGAGGAATTAAAATATGATGTGTACAGTTCTGATGGTGTGAGGATTGTTACTAAGGATAGTAAACCTGTGATTAAATGCTTGAGAAAAGCTGGTTTATATGAACTGATTGCTACTCCTGTTGTGAATTCCTCTGCTGCTGCTTTTACTGCCATTGATAAGCCTATGTCTATGCATGATTCTATGTTATGGCATGTCAGGTTAGGTCATATTGGTAATAAAGGTCTTGAGAACTTGTATAAATCTGGTGTTATTCCTGCTAAACCATGTTCCATTGAATTAAGTGAAAACTGTGTTTTAGGTAAGCATAATAGGAAAAGTTTTAAATCATCTGCATATGTTTCAACTGCTCCTTTGGATTATATTCATTCTGATCTATGGGGTCCTGCCCAAATATCTACTGTTGGTTTGAAAAGATGTTTTATGTCCTTGATTGACCATTATAGTAGAAAAGTTTGGGTGTTTCTGTTGAAAACTAAAGATGAAGCTTTTGAAACTTTTAAACATTGGAAATCTATGGTTGAAAAAGAAACTGGCTTATTTGTTAAGTGCTTAAAAACTGACAATGGTCTTGAGTTCTGTAATTCCCTGTTTGATGCTTATTGTAAACATAATGGTATTAAAAGACACTTGACAATTCCTGGAACTCCCCAGCAGAATGGTACTGCTGAGAAGATGAATAGGACTCTTCTTGAAAAGGCTAGATGCATGCTTATTTCCTCTGGTTTAAAGCATTCTTTTTGGGGTGAAGTTGTAATGACTGCTGCATATTTGATAAATAGAACCCCTTCTTTTGTGATTGATTTTAAGACTACTTATGAATTGTGGTATAAAAGAAAACCTCGCCTTGGTCACCTTAAACCTTTTGGTTGCACTGTATATTCATACATTAACCAAGGTAAGTTGAATCCCAGGTCACAAAAGTGTGTCCTATATGGATATCCTCAATGTGTTAAAGGTTATAAATTGTTACTTGTTCAACCTGGAGCTTATAAAACTACTGTGAGTAGAAATGTTATTTTTAATGAGAATGAATTTCACTTTAAAATGACTTATGTTCCTACTGTTCATGATACTAACCTGAAGGAACACAATGGTGATCAGTTCTATGTTCCTAAGAACATTGAAACTGACTATGATGATGAGTTTGATACTGGTTATTCTCCCTCCCCTCCTCTTACTCTCTCTTCTGTTTCTACCCCTTCTGATTCTGTGGTTATGCAACCTCACCTATTGGGTGGGGAAGCTAATGAACCTGTTATTGAACCTACTGTTTTGCCTTCCTTTTCTGTTTCTTCTATTTCTGTGGATGAGGATATTATTGTCGAGTCTATGCCTGCTTCTGGTTCTGGTTCCTCTAGTTCTTCAGTTGCTAAAAGACATTATCTCACTGATTGGCAGTTGACTAGGGATAGGAGTCCTAGGACTGTCATTCCTAATAAAAGGTTCATAAATAACATTGTTGAGTTTGCTTGCCTTGTTTCTGATGTGGTTAAATCTTTTACACCTGAAACTTATGAAGAGGCTTTAAAGTGTGCTCACTATAAGAATTGGAAAAAGGCTATGGATGAAGAGATTGAGTCTATGAGGGTTAACCAAACCTGGTCTTTAGTTGTTAAACCTGAAAATGCAAGACTTATTGATTGCAAATGGATTTTTAAACTTAAAGATGGTGTGTCTAAATCTGATCAACCTAGATATAAAGCCAGGCTTGTTGCTAAAGGCTTCACCCAAAGAGAGGGTGAAGACTATAATGAAATCTTTGCTCCTGTGGTTAAGTATAAGACTCTTAGACTCTTACTTGCTATGACTGTTGTGCATGATTTTGAACTAGAGCAAATGGATGTTAAAACTGCTTTGTTGCATGGTGACTTGGATGAAACTATATATATATGAGACACCCTAAGGGCTTTGTTGATTCTGTGCATCCTAACTATGCTTGCCTGCTGAATAAGTCTATCTATGGTCTTAAACAGTCTCCTAGACAATGGAACATTAAGTTTGATAGATGTATGAGACTCAGTTTAGGGTTTAAAAGAAGTAAGTTGGATACATGTTTGTATTTTAAAGGTGTTAAAAGACATGGTCCTGCTGCTTATGTGCTTTTATATGTTGATGATATTCTTCTGATTTCTAAATCTAAAGATTGCATCTTAGATATTAAAAAGAACTTGCAGAAGCATTTTGACATGAAAGATTTGGGTGTTGCTAAGAAAATCTTGGGAATGTCCATTCTTAGAGATAGAAAGCATAAAAAATTATGGTTGCATCAATGTGATTACATTCATAAGGTGCTTGATAGATTTCATATTTCTGGTGACAAAGTGAATAACATTCCTTTAGGTCCTCATCTTGATTTGACTAAGTCTAAGGATGTTTTGTCTGCTATTGAGATGAAAAATATGAAGTCTATACCATATGATGCTGCTGTTGGGTCTGTTATGTACTCTATGATCTGTACTAGGCCTGATCTGGCTTTTGCTATCAGTACTCTAAGTAGATTTATGTCTAATCCTTCTAAGAAGCACTGGTTATCCATGAAATACTTGTTGAAATACTTGCTTGGCTCTGTTAATCTGTCATTGTTGTATTCTGAGCATACTTCTGCATCTGAATTACATGGCTTTGTTGATGCTGACTATGCTAGTAACAAGGACACTAGGAAATCTATTACTTCCTATGTTTACACATGGGCAGGTAATTGTATTTCCTGGAAGTCCCAACAACAACCTATAGTTGCATTATCTTCCACTGAAGCAGAATACATTGCAGCTACAGAGGCCTGTAAAGAGGCTATCTGGCTGCAGGGTATTTTGAAAGAAGTGGAATTAAAGCATTATACATCTGTGATGCATATAGATAGCCAAAGTGCTCTATATTTGTGTAGAGATCCCATGTACCATGAGCGTACTAAACATATTGATGTTAGATACCATTTCATTCGTGAAAAATTTGAAGATAACATCATTCATGTTAAGAAAATTGATGGTAGACTTAATCCTGCAGATTTTGACACTAAAATTGTCCCTCATGATAAATTTGTGTTTTGAAGGAACTTCCTCCACTTGGAGGAACTTGAGTGATCTCTGTGTGTGATGTATGCTTGGGTTGAGGACGGACCTGGCCATGAAGAATCCACTTACATGTTGAGTTTGAGTCTGCCCAGTGCAAGACTTAGAAAAGTAGAGGGGTGTTTGTAATGATATGCGTTTACTTTCCTAAGTTTTCCTTTGGCATGTAATATTGTTTTATATGTTTGTTTGGACATGTATGTATGTATGATGATTATACAGGTATATTATAGTATATATTATACATATATGTTGCACTATAGTTATACGTCTCGACTGAGTCGTATTGAGCCTTGTATAGGCTTGATCCTCTAACGAGACTATACTATAGAGGGGTTAAACATATATATGTATAAACTATACTATATACATATATCTTGTATAAGGTATGATGGGAAGAAGTGACCTTACCTAGTATTGGGCTTTAGCCCATTACTCGGCCCATGGATCTTGACGAAGGATGAGCTGGTAGCCCAGAGCCCATGGACGCGGAGCTAACCCTACCTCTTTATGTGGCGCGCTGCGTTTTGGTGTTTGGCTCTTGA
Organism: Persicaria tinctoria; assembly: GCA_037127255.1. Classification (NCBI taxonomy): domain Eukaryota; kingdom Viridiplantae; phylum Streptophyta; class Magnoliopsida; order Caryophyllales; family Polygonaceae; genus Persicaria; species Persicaria tinctoria. Next base: position 18,615,906 of record JBANSL010000004.1, on the reverse strand, counting down.
CCTAGCTATAAAGCGTCGCTTCCTTCCTGAGAGTTGTACACCTTTCAGCTTCCGTCTTCTCTCTCCTCACAAACGCTCTCTTTTCTCCGATTAGGGTTTCTAGGGTTTGGAGCTTTCTCTCCTTCTCTTGCCGTCGGTTCTTAAGTGCTCGGAGAAGAAAGGTTGCTGGTGGCTTCTCTGGAAGGTGGATCGAGCTCCGGCGTCCTCCTGGGTGGCCGCTCTCCTCGTCTTCTGAGATCTCGGGTTCTAGAGATCGATTTCTCTATCGATCTTCTGGTTTTATCCCATACAGGGGAATTTCTTCTTCTTCCTTGTACCTCTGATTCACATGCATGTTAGATTAGGGTTGCATGCTTTCATTGCTTGTATCATCCCTTGTACGAACTCTCTTATAGTGGATTCGGCCAACTCTTGAGGCCCCGTGGATGTAGGTATTATACCGAACCACGTAAAACTGCTTGAGTGTTCGATTGCTTGTGATTCTTCGTTTGATCTTTCGTTATCGCTTTAGATCTATTACGCTTCCGCTATCCAAAACCGATTTCTAGACGAATCTAGGTTTTACAAGTTATAAACCTAATCAATTGAAATCCATATAAAAAAGCAAGGAATTTGCCAAATAAAAAGTAAAAGGCCCATGATTTCTAAATACGGAGTGGGTATAAGAAGTAAAAATAAAAGAAGTTGTCAAATACTGTACAACTCTGTAAATTCCGTGTGTGTTTGGAAAATTTAAAAAAAAAATCTGTCAAAAACGTCTCTTGGGGGCGGGAATCGAAATCCGGACGAGAAGGCTCATGTGCATGCCTTATGCCACTAGGTTGTTGTCCATTTGCACTACAATTAATGAAAGAAAAAATTTTCTACTTAAATACTGGTATTTCATGAATTATTGGACCCTAAAAATTTGGGGGCCCTGTTCCATTGAACCACCTGAACATGCTTATGCACGGGCCTGCTGAGTAATTAGACTTGTATGATAAACTTTAAACCTAGTTCTCTTAATAGAAAAATTGAGAGCATGTCTTTTCAATTTATAATCTAAGAGACTCTTGAAATTTGATGGATGGAATTTGTTAAAGCAAAGTGAGGATTGATTCGGCCACAAAGTAGCCTTGGTTAGAGCTGGCAAAATCTAACCCGACCTGGTCCACCTGAACTCAAACCCGATCAAAATCCGAAAATCTAGTGTCATGCACAATTCGAACCCAAGTCTAACCCATTTTGACCCGATACTCAAATGGACACGAACAAACAAACTCGACTTGACCCATATCCGACCCGTCCTTAACCCAATCCAAACAAGACCCGACTCATCCTTATAATTACTTTAATTTTCTTATTTTTAAACACTCAAATAATGTGAAATATCTATAATGACACCTATTATAACTAAAGAAATAAAGTGTAATAGTCAAGAAGATAAACAAAAATAATCATCATTTTATAATGGCGGCAACGACGGGGTGTCAAGATAATGGCAGAAATCTCATATCTGGATGATGATGGGGTGACACCGGCGTCATACGATGGCGACAGATGCGAATAGGGTTGGCATGGTACGGTAACCACCAAAAAATGGTGATTACCACGTACCAACCACAAACTGGTGGTACGTAAATTTTCACACCACGTACCAACCACAAATCGTGGTTACCGCATATGTGGTAACCACGACTTATGGTTACCGTCGGTACATTACCATGGTTACCAAGCTGTAATTCTGTTTTTATTTTTTTTAAACCTCTTGCCTACCTTCCGGTAGTCATCAAAGTCATCGAACGAAAAAATATGGTTACAAAAAATAATATGATTACCACCTATTAAAACTTCAAATAAATCAAGTTCACAACCTAAAGTATAAACCAATTCAAACCAACCAAGTTCAAAGTCTTGAAACAAATCAAGTTCAATTGTTCAAACATTCAAAATGTTTCTACAAGTTCAAACAAAACAAGTTCAAAGTCTTCGAACATTCAAAATGTTCCTACGGTTTCTAGTAAAAATTGTAGAAAGGACCAATTTAGGTCAAAATCAATACACAAAATATAAATTAAAAACTTAAAACTTAAAGATAATAAACAAAACATTAAATAAAATAAAATAATATATATAATTGGTAACCATGGTATTCAGATTTCATTACCATTATCATACCATCTTCACGTGGTTACCACCAAGATGGTTACCACCATGTTGGTTACCACAAGTGTGGTTACCAACACAGTCGGTTTGTGGTTGGTACGTGGTTGGTATGGTAATTTCCGTACCATTTGCCAGGCCTAGATGCGAATGGTGGTTGCAGTGGCGGAAGATAGTCGGATGAAGATGGAGGTTGAGACTGTTGGGTTTGAGTTCGGAGGGTGGGAATGTCCCTTAGATTTAGATGGGTATTGAGAAACATGTATATTTTTGTCTAAGTTGTATAATGTTTTATTATATGATTTGTGTAATTTAAGCAATAAACTATGTGTAATAAGGTTTAAAGTGTGATTGAGCTAAGGTTAAGCTAAGTAGGGTGGCTCATACGGGTCGACCCGACCCGACCCGAATATTCCGGGTGGGGGTTAACCCGAAGGCTCGGAATTTTTATAAATGACCCGCCACTCGACCCAAACCCGAAATTTGTAATTCTAGGTTTTCCGGGTCAGGTGACGGGTTAACCCGAAAACCCGAGTTTTAAAATTTTGTTAATTATTACAAAATTAAAATATTTAAAATTAAATAAAAAGGATTTTTTTTTACATTTCATCCGCATATTAGTTATTACATATACTCCGTAGTCTCCAAATTAGTTACGTATTACATATAAATGTTTTAGTCTCTCGAAGCTACTGTAAAAAAAAAATAAAAAAGGAAGTCTCTCAAAGCTACTGTAAATTAGTTACGTATTAGTATTACATATAAATTAGCTACCGTAAAACAAAAGGAAAGAAATACAAAAGAGGAAAAAGGAGTAATATGTAAATTGGTTGTTAGAGACTTAGAGCCAAACAAAAAAAAAAAAAAAAAAAAACGGGTCAACGGGTCAGACCCCAAGACCCGTCGGGTCAGACCCCGACCCGCCCGTTGACCCGGAATTTCCTAAAATTTGACCCGAGACCCGACCCCTGGGGATCTCGGGTCAACCCCGACCCTGTGTTTTCCGGGTTGGGTCCATTTTGAGCCACCCTGAAGCTAAGTGTTGTGGACTGGATTGAATTGGCCCTCTTGGGCTTGATCTCCTAACCACAACACAAGCCCAAACCTAGCCCACAATCTGAAACCATTGCATATGGCCCTTGGGAGACAAGCTGATCACTTGTGTTGAAAGCCTCCTCCAAAGCGTTGCGTTTTCAATTAGGGCTCAAGCTCTATATAAAGGCTTGAGCTCGGGTTGTCCTCGTGTGGTTCACTCACTGTTCACTCCAGCTTCCAAAAGTAGAGAGAGAAGAGAGAGTGCTAGGGTTAGGGTTTCACTCCTCGATCCCCTTTCCTCCGTCAGCCGCTGAAGGTCTTCTTCCTCGACATTCCAAGGGTGGTGCTAAGGTTGCAGGCTCCTCCGGTGATCGACACCGTCTCCTTTGAGGGTTTACCTTCTCGATCTGGATCTGTATCTCCAAATCTGAGAACTACAAAGGGAGTTCTCTCTTCCTTTGTTTGTGTAGTTGTTGTTTTCGTTCTTGTTTCAGACTTGTATGTTTTTGTTTTGGCTTTGCCCAACCCCTTATATTGTTCGATTATCATAGTGGATTAGGGCCGACTCTTGAGGCCCCGAGGACGTAGGATCTTGGATCCGAACCTCGTAAAACTCGTATGTCTTGGTTCTTTCTCGTCTTCTATGTTCTTCGATCATATGCGCACTTGTCTTGCTTGAATCGAATCCTACGATACCCTCTCAATGGGGAATGAAAAATGTCCAAATTTTGAGGGATAAGGGGATTACCTGGTAATCGATTTCACTCCGAATTTTGTCATACCAAACACCAAAACCGTAATCCATCATTCCGATTCCCATTTTTTTATTCTCAGTAATCAATATCAAACACGGCCTAAATGTGATTCGACTTGACTCCAATCCCAACCCGACCAAATCCGAAATCCATTTGACCCGAACTTACCCAAGCCAAAAACTTACCTGATCCGAACCCGACCGAACATACAACATATCCGACATATGATCGAACCCAAATAGATATACCCGAACAGCCCGATTGCCATCGCTAGCCCCGGCCTACACTGTTTTAAAAGGCTAGAGGCGACACAAAGCTAAAACCCAATCACTATTTAGATAAAAACCCAATCGGACGGACGGGGTATGAGCTTTCCCCGAAACTTTATAGTAGTAGTAAGAGTATGATTAGGCGTTCAAATTTCAAGATTATGAGTCAAAACATAAAATTAGCTTGTGACTTCAACAGTCGACATATATACTCTGGTGATGCTGAAAACCATTGACATCTCTTTACTTTGTTTTCTACAGAATCCCCAATACAAAACAACAGCCATCCATTTTCCTCCATCAAAACATCAATATAAAGGCACTCTTTCCATCTTTCTTCTCCACTTCCCTCCCACAAACACACCAAGTAGTTGTTCATACCCACATTAATTCACATCTTTCTATCCCTTCATACAATCACAAAGCAATTGCAGTAGCAGTATTAATGGAGAAGCCACTATATCAGCTTGTGTTTTTCATCCTCCTCTCTTTGCCCATCACACCCTTCTCCCAACTATGCCAGAAGTACTGTGGCTCAATCCCTCTCAAGTACCCTTTCGGAAGCGGCCCCGGTTGTGGCGACTCCCGGTTCCACAAGTATGTCTCCTGCAACCAGGGCCAACAGCTCACCTTGGCCACCCACACCGGGTGCTACCCCATCACCAGCATCGACTACTCGAACGAGGTCATCTACATTACAGACGCCACCATGTCCACCTGCTTCACCACTGAGCCCAGCAAAGGCTTCGGCCTTGACTGGGATGCGCCCTTCACCTTCCACGACAGCACCGTCTTCGCCCTCTTGGGCTGCTCCTCGTCTTCCTCCCCGGTTTACCAGACGGCCAGCGGTGGGGATGTCACGGCAGAGAACTGCACTGCCAACGCTCCTCAGTGTGACAACGACAGCACCCCGCTCTGCAGCTCGCTCTTCTCCTGCCAGCCGATCAGCCAGCTGAACGTCCCTATCTCGACCTGCTGCGTCTACACCCCCGTCGACCTTGGTCCCACCTTCGACATGGACCTCCAGAAGCTGCACTGCAGTTCATACACAGCAGTGTACAGCTTCAGTGGGCAACAAGATAACCCAGAGAGCTGGAAATATGGGGTCGCAATCAAGTACAAGTTCAACGTAAATAACGACTTTCCTCCTCAATGCGCGGCTTGTGAGAGTACGAATGGAGTGTGCGGGTATTCTGGGGCATCGAGTTCTTTTATTTGCAACTGTCCAACTGGGGTGAATACTTCAAATGATTGCTGGTTTCAGGCACAATGGAGTGTTGGATCAGAGCTTCTCCCATGGAGCACGGGTAAGGACATCGGGTTTCCAACAATTTTTGCCTTCTTTGAAGCAATTCAGCTAAACTTTTCATTAGTTTCTGATTTGTGTGAGTTAATGGTGATATCTTACTTGCAGGAAAAAGGTTCCTCTATTCTCTTGCACTGTGTGTGGTTGTGCTCAAGTGGTAGATCATGATCCAGCCAGTTTCAGGTGACAGTTTCAGGAATTTCTTTTTTCAAATTTGGTTAAAGTGAGTTGCTTTACTTCATGGGATGGTTCTCACTTGTTGGGAAAATTTCAAATTGTAAGGATTTCTATTCTATTTGCAAATGTTATCACCTTCAACTTCCTATATTTTGCGCGTCGCCTTTAGTAGAATGCGATTACAATAAGCAGTAGACAATGCAATATTAGCTTAATAAAGAAAAAGGCGAGAGACGGGTTTGGCTGGGAGGAAATTCAGGAAGATGATCGGATCGATCATCGGAGCTAAAGCTGACTTTTGGTGAAACAGCAAGGAAAAGTAGAGATGATAAAGCATGGTGGAAGTGTGGATAGCCATGACATGGAATGGGATTCTATTCTATTCCATGAAGCACCAGTAGTAAGTAAAAGAAGGAATCATTTTTGGTATAAAGGTTGTTGCTTTGCTCCTTACTTTAAACAATAGCAACCAAATGGACACAGAAAAGAGGCATTTTAATGTCAATTATTTGAAACAAGAATCATTACAAGAGTCACCTTTTAGGGGAAGTTTTTAAGTTTAATCACTTATCTTATACTGTAATTCCAGAAGCTGCACATTAAGGCAGCGAACTGTACCGGAAATAGGGGAAAGCAGCTTTATCTATGAGTTAGGAGGAATCATGCTTTTAGTGACAAGTAAAGACCCTACAAATTCAATGAAGCATCAACATATATTTGATCTTCTAACTCGAGTCCTTGTCTTAATAACTAAGGACCTGTCATATACGCATATTCAAAGAGGGGAATTTGTACCATGTTCAATATGCATGCTTATTTTCTGAGGAACTGCTTCCATAATCCACAATCAGCCCTCCTCCTCGCAATTCGATTCCTGCCAGCAGAGAAATGACGGGTCAAAAGTTTTACCTCAGATATACACCAAATATAACAGTAATCAACCACTCAGGGATGAGGAGTCTATAACTTCCCTGAATTCTTGGAAATCTGCAGGCAGACGCATCTTTCGAATCGCACAACCATCCTGAAGAGTCTTCTTACCTCAACCTCAGCATCACTGTGAATCACTGAATCATGCAGCTAAAGCAAGCAAGAAATGATATCTGAATTCAACCATTTAGTAGATGCACCAGCAAGGATTAAAATTACGAAGAAGAAAAGCCTTCTTATTTAAAATTGTCAGAAGCAAGTCTTGTTTAAGGGCGTCATACTCTATGAATAATAGAAAACAAACCAAACGATTTCTGTGTGCTTTCCGTCCCGCCTGCAATCAGTCACCTATGATTGTGAGGCATATACATGTATAACCTACCGCTCTTCGATCACTACTCTCTATATTCGGTCAAGATATAGGCATGATGATCAAATTCAAAGAAAATCAAAGATCAGGTCAAGACTTTCATCTCCAGTTGCAGCAGACGGGTTTCCCTTCATTTTGCAGTTTCTTCCACAAGCATATCATCTGTTTCGGTGATTGATAATGTGCGGTAAAATACCCATCGGCACAGCCTGATTGGGTGAATCGAGAGCTGTGCAGATACTCTACTGTTCTCGAGTTGTTGAACTGCTCCACCCACATGCCCATGCTTACATCTTCCATCTTGAAGAGCTACACCAACAAAAAGTAGTTTTGTTCGGTGATTGAACGATTAATTGAATAGGCAAACACTAGAGAGAGATATTGACTTACTCTCAATTTGTTATTTTGAAACTCGGAGACAATAAAACGAGCAATATCTAATGATACAACATAAGCAGCTCCATCTGCATAGGTAGGATAGTACTCCTCTGCCCACTCCTGAAAGTCGGCAGAAAATAATGTAGTTTGGTAAGAAGACAACAATTCTAAACCTTGAATTTGTAAATAAAGAGCGGCCATATCCGGGGTTCGAACTGGGGACCTTTGGGTACTACCCACAAGTCCTTTCCAGTAAGCCATTCCGGAATGGTTACAACAATTCTAAACCAGCTTAGTCATTTAATCCAAAAATTACAAGGCAGCATCTTATCTTCTATTTAACAATACAAGAGATGGCTATACCTCTAAAGTGACAGCCCATTTACCCTCACGCAGGGGTCTATGGTAGTAATTCATTTTTCCAATGTAGATGCTTCCATCAGCACCGAATTTTTCGGCTATCATGAACACAGGATCTAGGCTGACAAAAGTGTCATCGTCACACTTCATGATATAATTTGCAGCTACAGTGTTGACCTGAAAACTAACCAACCATTAAAAAGAAAGCTACTAACTTTGATGAAAGCAAACACTTGTGTTTTGTCAAACGGTTCAATACAAACACTCACCCCATGTTCACAAATGGCAACAGTCTTCAGCACGACGAGATCATAGTTATCAAGGTATGGCAAAAGGACGATATCACCAAAAAAGTCTGCCTCTTTCATCAACTCTAAGTTTACAACATCTCTTTCATGCTGTCAAAGATGTAAGCCTTTTTCAGTAACTTGAAATCTCGAGCCCATAAAAGATTAAGCAAAAATTTACGCAAGCATAAAATCAAGATGTGGGTTCTGAGCTCACCAAAGCTATAAAAAAGCGAGCTACAACTTTTGAAGATTTAACTAAGTAGTGTTGCATCCAAGATTTTCGTATGGCCATACGTTCAGCAAAATGATCGCCTGCTGAAATAATTCCAACAAAAAGCTCAATAGGCCCACCGTGAAAAGTCGGGGCCTTCCACTGGGAGGACATCTCAAGATACCTATGTCGAGCATTACTAGGATGCAAGGTAGGCAAGGAAGCAGCATTTATAGAATGCACGTCAACGTCTCCATGCAAGTAAAGTCCAGTAGCATCTTCCAAGTCATATCCCTGTCAAATCTAGCGAATAACGATTAGGCACAGTAGACAATGATCATAATCCTTTGGATGTGAAGGATTGAGAACTTACAGTACGATACGGAAATGAAGCAATGTGCCTCCCATCAACATTCACATGATATCCTTCCAGGCCGGTGCTCACCGTAAGGACAAAATACATGTCCTCAGCAAATGGATAGGGCCATGTAACTGCATTCTGATGTTTCTGCTTTAGCAAATGTTTAAACCACCAAGCCGCCTTTGAATGGTCTAGAAGAAGGTGATCACCATCCCTTTCCCATTCATCACAGATTGGATGGCTATCAACTGCACAAGAGTGAAGGGCTGATTAGTCAGAGAAATATCACGAAATTAGAAGCCCGGTCACAGAATAGATTGTACAGTATGGATGGCTCTCATCTCATAGCAGTGAGAAAAGGTACAAACTAAAGAAGAGTTTCGTTAATTAGAAACCGATTTCTTTTTCCTGTGCGAACAGAAAGTGAAATGCAAATCCGAGGCAGATAGCAGCACCTCGTGTTTGAGCAGTATTAGTGATAGTCAATGACCTCTTATGGGAGACTGCTCAAAAGAGAATAACTTGCTCATGGCATAAAAAGCTTTACTAGAAATATTTTTACGACGCTACGTCTTGCAGCTGAATGTAGAAAGACAGGTTCAAACCATTCCGGAATGGTTCAACCGAAATGACTTGTGGGTAGTACCAAAGGTCCCCGGTTCGAACCCCGGATGACCGCTCTTTATTTACCAAATTCAAGAAAGACAGGTTCACGCCTCTTCAAAAGTGGCTAATAGGGCCCGACTCCTCTATGAAAAAGCACCATTTGCAATTATTTAGGTATCATTCACACACATGACAACAGGTAAAATGCTCCCCATCATGGGCCAACGTCTCTTGTGATCTTCAACCACTTCATCACTTCCTTTGAAGGAAAAGCCAAGAAATATGTCTTCCTTTGCTAGGATCAAACTGTTATTCGTAATGCATAGATCGATTTTGAAACTCTATATATCCAGTCGAATAGATAAAAAAACCCGTCTTGATTCAGGTTCACCTTCAAAGCACTTAAGCGACATTCCCGATTTATAAATTCCCTAATTCACACTGAAAAAACTACCTGAGTAGGACATCACCAATATAAAATTCAAAGCCATACCCCACCATGGGATTTCACACACAAAAAGAGCATGAATGAAACCTCAAAGAAACATAAAGAGCATGATCAATATGTAATTGGTACCAGTGTCCTCCATGGGGATCGCCGGCCAACCCTCACATCGGATGGCGGTGCCCCACTGGCTCCGATAGCAGGCATTCATCTCAATTACGGGCCTCCCACTCCAATCCCCCTTGATCCTCGGGTTGAAATGGAGGATCCTCGGGGGGGTCTCCCCGGCGGTGACCCCGCCCACCTTCCTCAGCTCTAGCATGAACTGAGAAACCATGGCATCAGTCGTCATCCTGTCCCCCGGGAAGAGCTCCGAGTGAGCGGCACGCGGCTTCCCCACGACAGTGAAATGCGACCCCAGGGCCATCCCACAGGGCAGCGTCAGCGCCCCGTTGAGGGCGGAGAAATCAGCGGCGGTTAGAGAAATGGAGGGTGGGCAAGGCGCGGTCTTGTTGGAGGGGGGATCGGAGAGCTGGTTCCGGGTGGGCTTGGGGCGGCGGAGGAGCTGCGTCAAGATGCTGGCCCCAGCCTCCCAAGCTTCCATGGCGGACCTGTGGAGGGAGGTGTTGTCGGCCTCCCTCGCTGTGAAGACCAAATTGGAGAGGATCCGTTTGGGATTGTGGGTGAGAAATGGGGGGTCCGGGAGGAGGATTGGGGTTTGGGGTTCGGGTGGTGAGAGAGACCTGAGGAAGAGGCAGAGTTGGGAGGACAACAGGAGAAGGCAGTATAAAACGGCGAACCCCATCAGCAGTTGGAGTGATGTGAGGCGGGCCATTTTACTGAATCCTCCTCCCCTGCCACTGCCAACCCCCTCCACCCGCTCTCTCTGGAACTGGAAATGGGGAAAGATTGAAGCTTTTAGTTGAGAGAGGGAGGGAGATGAAAGAGGAGAGATTTAAATTGAAGTGGAGTAATTAATTAATTGATAAATTAAAGAAAGGGGGAGTGGTCAAATGAAAGGGTAAATGCACAAGCAGGTTGCTTTAACCAAGGAAACGGCTTTGTTCATTCACTCTCATTCTCTTCTAATGGTTGCAAACTTGGATGACCTCTGGAATAGTATCTGTTTCCAGAACGTACTCTGAAACTTTGATCAATTTCTCACCCATGGCTTTCAACTTTTGCTGCGGAGTTTGAGTTGATCACCTGGGCGCTGGGGGGGTTTTTTTGATGGAAGTGGCGGTGGTGATGTGGTGGCAAGTGGCAACCGAGTTCAAAGAGACCTGAAGGTGACACGTCAATTTTTGGACACCCGTCGTGGGTTTGCTCGTCAAGTCTTTTTTTAATATCCTGATAAGATGAGGTGAGAAGTTGTAAATTGTAACGGATAGTTCATGCATTTTGTGTTAGTAACTTATAACGTTCCATTTCTCTCTCCTCCCATATTGTTATCCTAGAGGGAATAGCACTAAATATCACTTTTTTAAAAATCTTTGCAAAAATACCACCATTTTGGAAAAATTTACAAGAATACCATTTTTTCTAAAAATTTGCAAAAATGACAAGGTAAACCCTCCCTCCAAACCTGCTATTCTAGGTTATTATGCCCAAAAAAAAAAAAAAATTACAGGCATTGTCAACCCTCGTTTGGGTGCCTTGGTTCGTAGTGGTGGTTCGTGGGCGTCGCCGGGGCTGTCCGGCCCGGCCCCAGGGCGAGGCCGGCGGCAGTGGAAGGCCGGTGGCGGCGGCCCGACGGTGGAAGAGGTGGGCTCTGGCGCTCTGGGTTGTTGCTGTTCTCTCTCCTCTCCCTCGCTCTTGCCTTTTTCTCAGATCTGGGCGTTGGTAAGGGTTTCTCCGCCGCCGCTTGTCCAAGGTTGGTTGTCAGGCTGATAGGGGGTGGTCTTGGGTGTGAGCCAGGCGAGATAGGGCTAGTAATGTCGGCCTTCCTGGTTCGACGGATCGCTGCAGCGAGATGGCTATTCCTCAGCGGTGGTGTGGTGGGTGGAAGGCCGGCCCCAGGGTGAGGCCGGCGGCGGTGGAAGGCGTGGGCGCCGCTTGCTCTCTCGCTCTCTACTTCGTCTTCTTCGTCCCTGTTCTCTCTCACCTGCCGCTTGCTCTCTCTCTAAATCTTTCTTCGTCCCTGTTCGTCTTCTTCGTCCCTGGTTTCCATTTTGTAGAGAAGGGTTCCGAAATGGGGTGACACGGGTTTGACATTGGGTGACACGGGTTTCCATTTTCTAGAGAAGGGTTCCGAAATGGGGTGACACGGGTTTGACATTGGGTGACACGGGTTTCCATTTTGTAGAGAAGGGTTCCGAAATGGGGTGACACGGGTTTGACATTGGGTGACACGGGTTTCCATTTTCTAGAGAAGGGTTCCGAAATGGGGTGACACGGGTTTGACATTGGGTGACACGGGTTTCCATTTTGTAGAGAAGGGTTCCGAAATGGGGTGACACGGGTTTGACATTGGGTGACACGGGTTTCCATTTTCTAGAGAAGGGTTCCGAAATGGGGTGACACGGGTTTGACATTGGGTGACACGGGTTTCCATTTTGTAGAGAAGGGTTCCGAAATGGGGTGACACGGGTTTGACATTGGGTGACACGGGTTTCCATTTTGTAGAGAAGGGTTCCGAAATGGGGTGACACGGGTTTGACATTGGGTGACACGGGTTTCCATTATGCAGGTTTGGGTTCGGGCTGTCAGCGGGTTCAAATCTGGTGTGAGATTGGGAGTTTTTGAGTGGTTTCGGGGGCGATTGGCTCGAATCTTGTCCGTCTAGCTCTTATTCTGGCCGGATCTGGTGCCTCGTTGTCAGATCTGGTCGCCGTCGGGTCGGATCTGGTGCGTGGTCGCTGCTCGCCGTCAGATCTGGTTGTTCCCGGGCTTAACGTGGATATGTGCTTCTTTCTCCTCAGATCTGGTCGGCGGCGGTGGAAGGTCGGCCATCTGTCGAAGCTCAGCAACGCCGAGATCGTCTCCCTGCTCGAGTACCACGCGCTCAACACCTACAACCCCAAGGGCTCTTTGAAGACCAACAAGGACGTCCTCACAACGCTCGCCACCAACGGCGCCGGGAAATACGGTCTCAAAGTGAAGACCGCCGGCGACGACGTCTCCGCTCCTCCCGTCGTCATCTTCACCGTCGACAGCGTGCTCCTTCCCGAGGAGCTCTTCGGCAAGTCTCCCACATCGGCACCTGCTCCAGCGCCAGAATCTCTCTCTCCGTCTCCAGCAGATGCTCCGGCCTCCGATTCTCCGACGCCGGCGGTTTCACCTCCCGCTCCAATGATCGTTTCGCCGGAGGAGTCTCCCGCTGGGGCTCCATCGTCCAAGTCAGCCGACAGTGCCGCCGACAATCTGGTGGTGGTTCTCTCTCTCTCCCCCCTCTCTCTCCCCCTTGTGGGAACCTGCAACCGGCTTAGCCCTTCCCATTTTTATTTGCAAAAATACCACCAATAGTAGTTGTGCAAATTTTCCAAAAAAATGGTATTTTTGCAAACCCACACCAAAAAAGTGGTATTTGTGCAAATAACCCTCATCCTAAAGCTTTTTATTTTTATTTTTATTTTTATACCAGCTATCTATTTGAGTGTCTCTTCTTTTTTTAGATCCTTCCCAGTTCAAGTCGGCTTAGACCACTCTACATCTGAATCGGGTTACTGTAGGCCCATTAAGGAGTTGACCCTCCCACTCACAAGCGTCTCCATGTTTCCACGGGGATTCGAACTTCGAACCTCGAGGCATGGGATGTAGCCCCATAACCACTACACCAACTTGTGATTGGTTGAGTGTCTCTTCTTATGGATTATGATCCTCTCCTAATAGGCCATTGTCGTGCCCTTGAAGCAGAACTGATGGCTGTCCTGTTCGGCCTAAAATTGGCCAAAGGATTAGAAGTCCCACAACTCGTGCTCGAACTGGATTGTGAAGTAGCTTGCAAGTTGCTGTCACAATATAAAGATGTAGGCGCACATGCCCACCATAACCTGATTTTGCAGTGCAGACAGCTGCTGATGGATACAAGCTGGACAACCGTGATCCGACAGGTTCGACGCCAAGCTAATAAGGAGGCTGATGCCCTTGCTAACAAGGGAAGAAGCCTTACCACTAGTACTGCTATTTACCTTTCTATGCCGGATTGTAATCGTGCTACTATGAACCTTGGCCTCTCGGGGCCTGACTTTTGATTTCCTATTATAATAATATAGGGATCTAGCCCCATTTCTGGACCAAAAAAAAAGGATCCTCTCCTAATACATTTTGCCTAATATCTACCTAATAACACAATCTCAACCGTTAAAATAAATCAATGGTTAAAATCATCCCTCTTTAAACCAATCCTAATTATCCAGTACGTAATACCCTCGTTTGGAAATTAATTCTTATTTTTTCTCAAGAATCGAATGATTCTGGGTTCGAACAATCTCAGGTTCTCAACTGTTATGATTATTATTTAATATGCTTAAATTGTGATGGTCTGATTTTTAGGGTTTATGTTGTTGGTGTTAAACTACGAACCCTTAATTGAGAAAATTGAAGTGAGAACAACGACGTTTTTGTGTTCTTAATCCTAAGATTTGGCAAGCCCCTACCCACCTACTTTGATTGTTGTGTTTGAATTCGAGGGTTTAAGATTTGAGGATCTTCCATTTTAATTTATTCTTCTTTATGAACTGTTTGGATCTTCAATTCTTGCACTTGTTGTGGTTGAATTGGTATCTGGACTGGATGGTGATTACACCAAGGAGGTGCTTGATCCGGCGCCGGTGGTCGGCGAATCCCAAAGCTATCACGTATTATGCTCTTCGCCGAGCACATGGAGGCAGATCGAGGGCCGGACTCTTGCCTAGGGGTGTCACCGCGTCGGCGATGGAGAACCACCTACGGCTGTGAAAGCTTGGATTTGTTCAATGGCAGTTTGTTCCACCGGGCCGAGTCGGGTTTGAAGACGAGTCAAGTCGAGTTGCTTGTTAGGTGATAAATGGATTAATTGAGATTGTAATTTAGTAAGAAATTATCTTAACCATTGATTTATTTTAACGGTTGAGATTATGTTATTAGGTAGATATTATGTAAAATGTATTAGGAGAGGATTTTTTTTTATGATACTTTCCAGTTTAAGTGGAACTAGCCCACACCCACTCGCAAGCGTCTCCATGTTTCCACGGGGATTCGAACTTCGGACCTCAAAGCATGGGATGTAGCCCCATAACCACTACACCAACTTGTGATTGGTATTAGGAGAGGATCTTAATCCTCTTCTTATAGCGTCTTTCTGGACTAAAATCTCAAATTCTATATCGATCTCCACACTTTCATCGACAGAGATGCTATAAACCAGACAAATAACATTATCTACAACAATATTAAATTCCCTTTAATAGGTAGGTTAGTAATCTCAAATTGCTTAGCATGCAGGACGCCATTCCAAAGGCCAAAGCCGATCTTAATTTTGGTGATACCCATACATTGATATTGAATAACAGTTTTTACATTAAATAACATGATTTAAAATATCTTATTTAGTATTTAAGAAAATATGTATAAAACTATGTTCGAATTATTAATATGAAAACTTTAAAACACTCGATATGTCAATCATATGTATCATCTTGAATCTTAATATAAGGGTTTCAGATCGATTGGGAAATTCCATCCACCAATTTTTCATATTTCCATCATAACTACTTGTAAGTCTGCACTTTAAACTTGAACTATAGATTATATAATACCCAAATCAACATTTACAAGATACCATTGAAATCGGGGCTGTTATTCTCGTCATTCTTACAATGTCATCACCTACAGTCAGAATTGGTAGCTTCACCAACATAGGAAGTCTAGGTTGGCAGCCTTGAACTCAGTGAGAGATCACACACGCGACATTGGCAGCTTAAGTCTAGGTCGGCAGTTTCACTGACACCGAATTGTGAGGTCAATACCGTGCGGATGGCGATATCACACCATGCCAATAGCAAGACTATTGAAATCACTAGAGAAGAGACAGTCATGCGATACAACAAAATCTTGCATTGGTCGAAGACAAACGAAATTATTAGTCATTATGTTGCCTCCCATTCGAAGAAAGACGAAGGTGTACTCTCTTAATTGATCTATCAAAAGATTTATGGTCGTCAACACCAACCACAAGTCAATATCCCGCTTCGATCACTCGATATAAAACAAAAATTATTTTAATCTTTATTTTATCTTTAAAAATTATAAAAATTACATTCATATTTCAAACTTCTATCTTTATGTATTTATAAAATTTTATTTTGAAAAAATCATGTTTAAAATTTTAAAATTTATATTTTGTAAAATATCATATTTCAACAATCCATGATTTTTCAAGATAAAAGTTTGTAATCATACGAAAATAGATGGTTGAAAATTGAAATATGAACGTAATTTTTATGGCAAAATAAAAGCTAAAATATTTTACGTTACATCAAGTGAAGTACATATTGAAGTAGAAGATCTCAGCTGAAACCAAGTTCTCCAAACACTGCTCCCTCGTTGTTTATCTTGCTAATCATATTAGCCCAATCTGATCTTACTATCACATGCTCCATGTCGTGATCAAGAGCAAGTGGTAAACCTCATAAAATGCCGATCCACCCTTTCGTCACCACCATCTTAGGCCAACCCATGTATCTTCTAGCAACCACCACCATCTTAGGTCAACCCATGTACAATAACGCTTATACCGCGCGCTGCTCTTCATCTCCTCGACTGCTATGTCACAATTAATTTTACTACACATCTCCCCTAGGCCTTTTCCACTAAGATTGTTTTTGGGGATTAATGGAGAGTGAATATTACTTTTTTGGAATTTTTTTTTATAAGGTAAGAATTTGAGATATCAGAATAGGTCGACGAATTAACCATCAACATATAATAGACTAGCTAAAGCGAGCCACGAATGCTGAGAGCGCGAGAGAGTGCATGCGATAAATCACATGGCTTCTCGAGGGGGAGATCAATCTGTGGATTTTGCTAGTTTGTTGTATGTGTTTTAGGTTTTAAAAACTTGCTATGGGATCCAACATAGTTGCTATTTGCTTATGATATTATGAATGACTAATCTGTAGGTACACAAAATCCAATTTGTTTTGTCTTTCATCAAGGGGGAGATTGATACCTCCCTTGCTTCTCCTTGATGAAATACATTTGCTATAATACTAACATTGCATGAGTGCTAAAGAAATCTGGGATAAGTTGGTAGTAACCTATGAAGGTACGAGCCAAGTGAAGGAGACAAAGATAAGCATCTTCCTGCGTCAGTATGAGTTATTCAAGATGTTGCCCATGGAAACGGTGAAAGAAATGTTTACAAGATTTACACAAATCGTGAACAACCTGTATTCTCTCGACAAAACCTTCACCAATGAGGAAAAGGTCAGAAATATCTTGAGGAGCTTCCCAAAAGCGCAATGGGGTCCAAAGGTAATCGCAATAGAGGAAGCTCAAAACCTATCGACTTTGCCTCTGGATGATCTTCTTGGTAAGCTTATTACCCACAAGATGATCCTTGGTGAGGAAGATAGGGAAGTAGCCTCTAATGAGAAAAATTTGTCCCTAAAAGCTGTTGGAGGGTAAAATTTCATGAATTTTATTATTCATGGCATAACTAAATTTATCACAATCATTCTATAAAAAATGTGGTAAAAAATTCGCAAATTAAAACACAAGTTTACAAATTCAAAATTGGGCCTAAAAAAAATCCGTTACAAGGCCAAACTCAGCTAGGCCCAAGTGAAAGATAACTTCCAGCTGTCTTTTGATGTTGAGTGCAGTTAAAAGATATACATCAAAAAGAAGTTGAGGAAAACTAAATACATAAATAAAAGGCAAAATTACATAAAACCACCCTTTAAATATGGGTGTTTTCACTTAACCACCCCTTAAATTCAAAATTACATAAAACCACCCTTTAAATGGTATTTGTTTACAACTCACCACCCATCCAACTATTTTTGTTACTTTATCATTAAATATATTATATTCTAATATTTTTAAACTCAAATTTGATTGTAAATATATTCAAATTTTGAATATAAGGGCCCAATTATATTTTAGGGATCATTGCATTTATTTTTAAAAATAATAACCAATAAAGCCTGAATTATTATCTTAATTTATGTGTGAAAATGTTTATAAATGTTTAAAAAATTATGTAAATTACTCTTATTTAAAATATAAATAAATAAGAGTAATTTTCATAATATTTTAAAATTCTATAAACATTTTCAACCATAAATTAAGATAATAATTCTAGGCTATATTTATTTTATTTTTTTAAAATAAATAAAATAATCCATAAAATATGATGAACCCCTTAAATTCGAAATTTGAATATATTTACAATCAAATTTGAGTTTAAAAATATTAAAATATAATATATTTAATTATAAAGTAACAAAAATAGTTGAATGGGTGGTGAATTGTAAACAAATACCATATAAAGGGTGGTTTTATGTAATTTTGAATTTAAGGGGTGGTTAAGTGAAAACACCCATATTTAAAGGGTGGTTTTCTGTAATTTTGCCTAAATAAAAAAGAAGAAGCAAAGCTGAAAATAAATTCAGCAATTGCCTTGTAACCCCTGCAGTTAAAAGAAACTGCTGAACGTGGGAGTTGTAGCTGGTAACTAGCGCCTAGTGGGGCAGTTTTCTGTAGCTGGTAATTGTGCTCTTGTCAGCCTCTATAAAAAGAGTAGAGGGAAATCAGAAGGGCCCTTGGTTCCCAATTTTTCCCATTGGCAGAAATACAAGAAAGCATCAAATAGGCTTCTTCCTCTTCTACCTCCCATCATCAGCAACCTGCAAATACACACCTCCCATCATCAGCAACCTGCAAATACACACAAATCATCTACTGCAGATACAATCAGGTAGCAATCCTAATCAATGTTGGTTCGATTCTTGAAACCAAGCCCCCGAGAACCTTGCGATGCAGCTTCTTCGGGTGGTTTGATTTCAAAATCATTGAATCTCTTAATTGGGTTGGGTTGCTGTCAAAATTGCGCAGACATGGATACATATTCCGTTTTGATTCCAGGACCCCGCCCTTGAAAACCTCGAGAGCTTTTCTCGTGGCATGGGTTCTGGAATCACGAAATCACCTTAAATCGGATTGAAGTGCTGCCGAAATTTTGAGAGACTTAATCAGCAAGTTCATCCATTTGCCAGGGCGGTTCTCAAAAGTCAAATCCAGGCAGACAAAACACAAAATACAAAAGACCCTAAAAGCCAGGACTCACTTGAGGCACAAATCCTCCCTAGTTGCTACCAAATTGCAACACAATGGACCCCTAAATGCTACGAATTTAGCCAATTAACAAAATTGAAATGAAAGGGGCAAACTAAATGGAAACAAATCCCAAAATCCTCACTGGTTGCTACCAAATTGCAGCCATGTCTATCACAAACTGAAATCCCAATTTGGGAAAAACAAGAAGGCAAAACAAGCATGAATTGGATATTTAAAAAAAAATCAGTGAGAAGTTACAAATGCCAAACTGATCATTCCCAAGTTATATTCAAACCAAAATCAGTCTAAGTCTGTCACAAACTGATGGTGCAAATATTGCAATTCAGTGAAAACAAAGACTAAAGAGGGGGAGCTAACCGGGTTGTTCTTCAGTTTGCAGAAGCCGCCTATCTCCTCTGTTAAAAAGCACTGCCGGTCCCCATTCGGACTTCCTCAAGCCTGGGATTTCTCCTACCCAAACCATAGGTCTCAAAATCGCACAAAGCACAAACCTAAAAATTGCAAATCATAAACAAAAATTGGTTAAGCAATGGAGCATTCCATTGGAGAGGGGATGGGCGAAAATTTGAGATTTAGGGCACAAATTGAAATAGCAAATTTGAGAAAAAGAAAAAAGAAAAGAAAAGAAAAGCAAGCAAGAGTCGGAACTTATGGAGGTTTCGGTGACCATTGAGCGATTGTGCGATTCGCGTTCGTCTGAGGCATCGGACATCAACTAGGCCTTGGTATGAGTCGCATCTAACCTCCATCGTCGGCTTTTGAAGCTCCCCAATTCTGCTTTGGCTTGAGGCGAGTCCTGAGCTGTTGAGGCTCCGTCTGTGTCGCTACTAGCCAGGAGAAAGATGACCAACAAAAATGACGCGTATCTGTTGCCCTAGAAAAAAAATACGTGAAATGGGTCATTTTCATTTGTTGGTCAATTGGGCCGGTTTGACCAAATCTCACATTGGGCTAAAGTTTTAAAAGAAATCAAGTTGGCAAGTGATGTAATGTAATACATACAGACTTCGGCTTGAGTTTTTTTTGTTTTTGTTTTGTTTAATTACAAAATTGACCCACAAAATATATGAATTATAATTGGTACACGTTGAGAATTCGAGTCTATAAATTTTGACTTATAAAATTCTTTGCTAATTAATTCTAGTGGGTCAATCTCAAACCGACTCTTAAAAATAAAAACGGAGTCAAAACCTCAAATCAAGTTTCACCAAATATAAACTTGATTTTAGAGAGAACTACGTAAAGACTTGACACCGTAAAATCGGTTACGTAGGTAACCCGATATGAATTCTAAAAATAAATCGGGTACAGTCGTCCGCCTCTAAATTCCCTTTAAATGAATATGAGGTCAAAACCAAACAAATGAAATTGCTCTCGTTTAGAACTACGGGTGATTTGATTCTCTTCTAAGAGATACGTAGGATACTCGATACAAAGCTATAAGCTCGTCGAGTTCAATTGCCAAAAACAAATTCAAATTTGTCATTTAGAAGAACTACATAAGATTTGATCCCGTTCAAACGGGTATGTAGGAAGCTTGACATAAAGTTACGAGCTCGTCGAGTTCAATCACGATCCTCAAACGATCAAACTTTTAAAACCAAATCAAACTTGGTTTCTAAAAGAACTACGTAAAGACTTGACGCCGTAAAAACGGCTACGTAGGTAACCCGATATTAAATCTCAAAATATGTCGGGTACAGTCGCTAATCCCTAAATTCACTTTCAAAATGAAAATGGGGTTAAAATTAAATCTAAATTAAACAAACATGATCTTCCGTGTAAATGATAGCCGTTGAGTTGGGAAACCCTTCCGAGAAGGTGTGCTCAGTTTATTCGGGTGATACACGAGAAAATCTCATGCATATGATAGTGTGATTTATGTTAGAGCTACCCTTCCGAGAAGATGGGTCCTAATACGATCCAATGATGCATGAAAATCTTTAAGATGTTAAAACACACAAACTCAAACACTCGGAACTACGTGAGGCTTGATTCTCTTCCAAGAGATACGTAGGCAACCCGCTAAAATTCGGGTGCAGCCCAAATCACCAAAACCATTCGAATCTTGGTATCGATATGACTTCGAATCAAGAGGATAACCAAAAGGGGTCGAAATCAAATATTAAAAATCAAATAAAATGTGTTGTACGATTATTCGCGCATTTTTGTCCAACATAGCTAAGAAGGAAGAAGCATCCTCAGACGACGAAGAGAGTGAAGATGAGGAGGATCCCTTTGCACTAATCACAAGAGGGCTAGCACAAATACTCAAGATGAAGAAGCAATTCTCAAGTCGAGAATATTCTGGATCTTCAAAGCACCGAGGTAAGTCTTCTAACCCTAGTAAGAAATCGAAGATTCTAACTTGCTTTGAATGTGGTGAAACAGATCACTTTGCAAAAGAGTGTCCTCAAAAGAAGAAGGCCAAACATTAGAAGAATGATCGAAAGAATGATTCAGATTCCTCCAGTGAATCGGACTCGGAAAATGATCCAGCAAATCTTTTCTTGATGGCAGATAAAAAAGAAACTCCTAAGAAACGTCTTGGAGTAATGGTGAGAAATTTGATTTCTAGTCCTACTGTTGTGTTGTTTGAATTTTTGCAAAACATGATTATGAATGAAGAGAATTATATTTTGAAGACTAACACCTTGAAAGAGAAGCTATTGGAACAGGAGAAACGCACGAGTAATTTGTCGCTGGAAATGAAAAATCTCAAAACCTCTCAACCAACCCTTGACATTAAAGTCAATGCTTTGGAGACAGAAAATTTTGTCTTGAAGATCTTTCTTTTCTAAGTCTTTACAACAAGGAATTAGAGAAAGAAAACATCTCGTTGGCTGAGAAGTGTAGAGACCAGCAGACATCACTTGTTCGTTTTACCTATTCCAATGCCAATCTCGATAGGATGTTAAGTGAGCATCAATCATCCATCAACAAAAGTGGTATTGGATATAACAAGAATTTTCCAAAGAAAGCTCCAACCACTTTTGTAAAGGCTAAAGGGAATTGGCGCATACCCACTTGTTATTTTTGTTGTAAGAAGGGTCATGTCAAGACTACTTGTCCTTATCGTAGAAATGATCCTTATATAATTCGTAATACATTTCCATTATGTTTAAAAGGACAGGTAAAACAAATTTGGGTTCCTAAAGAGACTACACCACCGAATATGGTCAATCCCAATTATGAATCTATGTTTGTAACTTGGTCTAGCCGAAAAGGTTGAATTTTGGTTGTTTTGCATGATGTCACCAAGATCAAAGAACATAAATGGATTGAAACAATCGCTCTTGGTGATAAATGATTTTTTTTTTTGTATAAATGATATTTATTATATGCTACTAATGATTCTCTTTGTTTAGTATTTCTCTTTGGAGCTTGATATGTTGAACATGGAATCATTATCGTAGGGGGAGCAATGACCGCAGAATTTCAGTTCTTATAATGTTGTCTGCTAACATCTCAAGGCCTTGAGATTAGTTTCAAGGTCTTGACTGTAACAGATTTCAAGGTCTTGAGATCAGTTTCAAGGCCTTGAGATCCCTTACTTGTTGGAAGACAAAAAGGGGGAGAAAAGATATATGGTGCTTATGCTTGTTATATGATGCTCCGCATGTGCTATATTTATTTGCATAATTGATATTTGTTTTGTCTTCCATCAAGGAGGAGATTGTTGACTCCACCTTGATGATAATATGTGATATATTTTCGTAGGGATGATGGGAGACAAATAATGTAGTATTTTATGCAAATATCAATTATATTATATGGTTCTTTTATTTGATTTGATTTATTTTTCTTAAAATATATTTATTTATTATGCGGATATATCTACTTAAAATCAGATTTGGTTTAAAAGATTTATTTGATTTCTTTAAATATGATTTTAAGAGCTTTGTTATTTGTTTTGAATATATGCTTATTTATGTGCTTTATTTTTTATAGCAAATATTTGAAAAAGAGGTTGCTGAGATTTTGTAGGATCTAATTATTTTTTGTGGTAATTTATTTCCGATCAAAATAATAGATTTATCTTGATATATTTCTTAAGTGCTTAACAAATTAGATTTGGAGGGAATGATAGTAAATGACCCTTGCCCCGGTTTGATTTGCACGCCTAACCCACTACCCGGTTCAATATGCAAGGGTTAACCCTTGACCCTTCCCCTTAGAAAAATTACACCCCAGGCGGTAAACATTACTTGGACTAACCGGTAGTGTCTCCCCATTCCTTTGCCTCTCTCTTGCCCCAAATCGATAGCAGAAAATTATGGAGAGAGAGAGATTGAGAGTGGAGGGCCGATCGACTCCACAAGAAGGACAGGGAGGAAGGCGCGCAGGCGCTGGAGCTCGACGGTGCATATGTAAGGGAGAGCTCGGCGCTGGAGCGGGATTTGAGTGAGAGTAAGGGAGCCAGTGTTCTAAATATCGGATATATCGGCTGATATATCGGGGATATTTAGAACCCGCTACGATATCGGTGTATCGGTTAGAAAATAACGGTCAACGGATGATATCAGGTCAACGGCCGATATATCGGTCAAAATCGGGTTGACCGATATATCGTTAGCTTGAAATGATTTGTTTTAATTTTTTTTTAAATTTTTTTTGGGAAAACAAATCAGAAAAAGGAGGCTAATTGCCCAAGTACTGGAGAAGGTTGGTCTAGGGTTGCGATTTGCAACTTGCTGCGGCCCGAGACGTTCTCTCCGACCACCCTTGCTTCTTCTCCGACCACCCTTTCTTCTTCTCCGGCCCAACGTTCTGCGAATCAGTGCTTCAGTGGTGAGTAGTGCTTCTGTCTGCTTCTTCTCCGGTCGCCCATGGCTTCTTCTCCGACCGCCGGCTTTGAAATCTGGCCGCCTTGTATGCTTCTTCTCCGGTAGCCCCAATTCGTCCATGCAGCCCTGCTTCTTCTCCGGCCACCCCTAATCAACAACCATTCTCTCCCTCCGCATTCCGCACTTGTACTTTTGTACAGTAAGTCGATTCAATTTGTGATGATTCAATTTGTGATGATTCAATTTGTGATTATAGTGTATATTGTGTTTCAATTTTGGTCGGCATACATTTCCTATTTGAGGCCTTGAGGGTTGAAAATTCCGAACTTGAAATGTTGAATACTGGAATAGTGGAATGAGTTTTGATTTTGGTTAAAAGCACTAGTTTAATAGGGTATTGAAAATGTAATTAACATTAGCCTTTATGAAGTCCGTTTATTTTTTCAAGTGATTTTGTTAATTTTATAATTTAAATATTGATTTTTTATGTGTATTTTTAAAATTTTAAATATAAATATAATATTTATGGTTAAAAATTAGCGAATTCGATAAATCCGATATATCCCGATATATCCTTTTTACCCCCAACCGATAAGACCCCGATACACGATATTTAGACCATTGAAGGGAGCAGAAGAACAGGGAAGCCATGGGAGCTCGGAAAACCTAAGAAAGGTAATCCTTCTCCTTTTCAATCTCAATTCGTTTCTTAAGTGTGAACAATTTTAAGTTCGTTGTCCTAATTCCTACCGGTTGATTCTGAAATCAATTGACGGAAATGAAAATCGAAAAAATTGTTTGCAGTGGTTGGCGTGATTAAGGGTTCTAATTAGCAGCAAGGGTTCTGATTCAGAATAGCAAGGGTTCTGATTACATTTGTTTAGAGGGATTTCATTTCTTGACTAAATCATATGCCTTGATCAGATTCAGTATCCTGTCACTTACTCAAAATTGAATCCCTGGAGACATAAGGAATTCATTTCTTTACAATCTGTAAGAAGGGTGCTAATTTGCCCCAATGATGTGTGATTCAGTATCCTTGACTAAATCATATGCCTTGATCAGATTTGTCCTGATTGGTGTTGCCAAAGTGGGATGCTAATTACTGTTTCAGTTGGCCTTTCAGTAGGAAGCAATAGCAGTGGTTCATCCTATGTGAAGCACTCGGATTCCTTCGGCTCTTTGAGTTCAGTTAATGGAGGTATAGTGATGAGCGGTTTTTAGTCGCATAAACCGTATCAAAATAAAACTCAAACCTACAAACTAGTATAGCAAGCAAGTAAGAGGTCGATCCCACAGAGAATAAAGTATTTCTCAACAATGTGTATTTACCAATTAGTAGAAAGGGGGGTTTTTTAGTTGTGAAATTAGAAAAAAAATAAACTAAACTATAAACAAAGTAACGGAGATAACAATTAAAGAACTAGTTTCATCTACAAATATCCACTTTAGTTTGGTTAGTTGATCATCGATTCTTCTTCAAGTTCTCTTTTCATCCTATTATTGTTCCTGTCCTGATCTTGTGTAAATTACTAGTCCTACGAGTCCTAGTAACCCTTACTGATTAAATAACCCTAACACGGTTAAGATTCAACCTAATAGTAGCATTAAGATTAAGGATTAACCAGGATATATGCAACACCAAGCTACGAGTCAGCATTCAACATATAATTGATTCTCTACACACCAGTTTAGTCCTACGAGTCCTAAAAAGGCATGATTGCTACTATGGATTAAGGTTCGCTACGAGGAATCTACAAAATCCTAACAATAATCTCAACTAGTTGTACGGACTAGAAGAAATCAACAATACTCGCAAAAGAATCAATACGAATCAATAGGAATAGAACAAGAATAGAAATCTCACAACTTTATCAAACCAAAGCTTCAATCCATAGACGAAACGGAGAAGTTTAGATCTCCATAAAAATAAGACAAAACATAATTAGAGTTTAGGGTGGAATGTTAGTCGGCTACCGTGTACGGTCTCTTCTCCACAGCCGTATGAATGAATGTATATATATAGCTAAAGTTCTCTCCTAATATAAATATAGAATAATAATATATCTAATTCTACCTAATTCAATCTATCTAACTAATCTAATCAAATGAAATAACGTAAAGTAATACTCCGTATGGAGTAGATGCGGCCTCGTCCTGCTTTGCTCGGTCCGGATTCCATCAGCCCAGTTCATCACGAAAGTTTGGCCCAATATTTGATCTCAACCTCCAATTTCATTCGACCGAACCCGAAAATACTTGAAATATATGAAAATACTAGTGTAGACTTCGAAAACTAAATAATATAAAATAACTATAAAATATGTAAAATATGCATGAAAATAAGCTAATATAATATGCAATTACATGACTAAAATAGACCCTATCAAACTACCCCATGCTTAGACTTTTGCTTGTCCCCAAGCAAACTAACTCAAAACAAAGACATACTCAAAATGAAAGACAACGACTCAAAGAGATTTCTACGAATGATCACTCATCAGTATGGTTATCATGGCTTTAGAAGTGTATATTATGTTAAGCTCAAAATAGTTATGACACTATGAGACCCACATCAAACCCTTCATACTCATTGCTTTAAACTCCAATTAGGTTCAGGGGATGCTTGCATTCAGAATGTATTGAGCAATCGAATTCATTAAGCACATAAAAATCGTCATAAACACCCATAGATTACTAGGCCTTTTCTACTTCGGAATTTCAATAAAGCTCATACTTCTTTCTCTTTGTTTCTAAGCACTTTTTAATTACTTTTCTTCCTCCTTGCGTGAATTTTATCCTCCACAAACAGGATCGGTTACTAACCGTATTTTTTTTTTCTCAATTCTTATGAGTATCGAGTGAATTTTATCCTCCTCGAACATTTCTATCAAGCTTGGTTTATTGATGATTCTTTTCACTCGAGTGAATTTTATCCTCCCCGAGCGGTGTAAGTGAATTTTATCCTCCTTACACTCATCAACCCAGCATATCTCAAAGCACATTAAACATAAATCCAATCACATCGAAATTCACATCAAATAGATAACCGAATTTACTAGGCTTTTCATCAGGGGTTTAGACATAACCATTAGAAATCATATAAAAGTTTTAAAGATTGCTCTAAACTGAACATCCAACCAATAATCAAATTATAACTAAAGCTCATAATCCAGATTATCTATGGAAATCCCACAAGTGTCTTTATTCAATTAAAATTCAATTTTATTAACTCTTTAGCCATGAAAAACCATATATCATCATCGAGGTCATACCAATCATAGAAATAACTCTTAACAAAACTCAACGAAAAACTAACAAATAAAATAAAATAAAAAACTAAGACTCCAAATTCATATGAGACCATGGGATAATTATCAAACACCCTATAATGAAATGCAGGCACGTCCATAAGGGTGTTCAAAGAGCCCAACCGAATAGGGCTCCATAATTTTATAGGGCCAACTAGTAATCTGTTTCTACATAATAAATTTGTTGCCTACAATAGCTAATAGAAAGCTTGACCCAGTGGTAGGCACGCATTGGGTATTGCAATATACTCCCTCTGTTAATTAAAACTTGTCGTTTACTATTCATGCACGCTTTTTTAGAATGATAAAAACTATATAAAATATTAACATTTTTTCATATTTGTTTTTATAAATTCATACTTAATTGTATTAAGTATGAAATTATTAAAAAAAATTATCAAAAAATTTAATATTTTATATAGTTTTTAACACATAAAAAAGCGTGCGTGAATAGTAAAACGTCAAGTTTTAATTAACGGAGGGAGTAAGTTATATATACCCAAGTTAGAATCCCTCCTTTTATAATTGGTTTGCTTTTTTCAAATGGATAAATATTATACGGGGTAATTTTTTAGCCTTGTTGTTAATTTTTTTTAAACAAATAATCTCATTTCAATATCTTGTACATATCCTAAAAAATAATTAACTGCATATAGTTTTTATTTTCATTTTCTTTTATTTTGATTACTTTTATTGTTGACATTTAAAAAAGAAGAAGAAAGAATTCTTCGTTTTTAATCTTTTATCACTAAATTAGAATTTTAAATTCTTTAAAAAATTTATGTGCATTAATTTTTTATTTGTAAATTGAAACTTAACATAATCAATAAAAATGTGAAAAATACTATAACATATATTTAATGATACAAATACAATGAATTAAAATGACATAAAATCTAATATGTTGTACAAAATAGTCCTAAATTAAATTCATTTTGATCTATTTTTACAATTATTTTTAAATGATATTTTTATAATTTTTCATAATCCATTCTAATTTATTTCATATTTTTAAAAAATTTATTACTCCCTTTCGTTCGGAAAAATATATCATTTACTATTTATGCACGTTTTTTAGGGTGATAAATATTCATTTTAAACAATTTTTTAACAAATTTGTACTTATTAATAGTAATTACAACTTTTTTAAAAATAATTAATTTAAAATGGATAATTTATATAGTTTTGTTATCTAAAAAGTGTACATGAATGGTAAATAATATACTTTACCAAATACGATGAGTAATGTTTGAAAAATACTACGTATTGAACAGGGCCCCCAAAAGTCATTGGACGGCCCTGATGAAATGAAATGCATAACAAGAATTGAAAAAAACTAAAAATATATAAAACACGGAGCTACACTTCAATTCCCCACCCCATGCTTAAAATCTTACTTTGTCCTCAAAGTAAAGAAAAATAATGAAAGAGGTAGAGGAAACTCACAATTTATCACGCATTCTAGAACTAATCTTCAACTCAAGAGAAGGTAGTGGTGTCGCCTCTGAACAGACCATAAAATTCAGCAGCTTCTAATAGGTACAGAACCTATCTAATAGGTACAAAACCTATCCAACACCACAGACAGCAACAAAAACAAGCAAAACTTGCATAGTAATCAGCCGCCAATAGCCATTGGATGTTTGAGCATAAGCTTTCAGCGGCAACTTCGATGCAGACATCATTTCGGAGTAGGAAAAGATAGACATCAGCTCCTTTACCAAAGGTCCTGGCCAAGACACAAAGCAAAGAAAACATACAAGACAAAACAGTCCAACTTTCCAAGGACATATATCATCGAAGAAGAAAGAACAACACCAAAGTCCACAACAACTAAAATCAGCCCCAACAGGTCATGCTTATGTCAAACTAAAAACAAGGAGTTCAAGTAATTTCAGGGAGTATGAGACAAGCAAAGGGAGCATAAGAATGTACACAATCACCTCTCAACATCAATTAGCCAAACCATTAGTAGAGTATTTCTCAATCAAGCAACTAAAGCTTCCGAGAAAAATTAGTGTAAAACACATCCAGAAATCAGCAGCCAAAGTGATGAATTCAGCTTTAAAGTTCAGTTAATTCTATCCACATGGTCCAGCAAAAAGATAAGGATAACTAAGGCATGAAATCGAAACTATATGGGACAACCAAAGCATAACAATGGACAAAAACAGGACCAACACAGCAGCGCCAAGGTGTTGATGATCAAACAGACTCAATGAAAGTATCACAGGAAACACACACATTCAAGTCCAGCAGATTGATCAAAAACATATAGCAGATTCAGAACTGAAGTCATTAATCAAAGTAACACCCAATCTATATAATTTAAGAGGATCTCAATCAACCCAACATCAATTTCACTCAATTTCGACAGAGAAGGTCAATTCAAATAAGCCAGGGAATATGCATGCAACAACAATCAAAAATAGGATATGAGCAATTTCAACAAAACCAATTCATCATCCTTTTCGATAAATCAATTGAATCTCAATGAAAGGGTGAAAAGGATGACATACCTGCACAAACCAGTTGTAGAATTGACGAGAATTTGAATCAGCTACGGTCGGAATTTGGGCAGGGCGCACAGGCATGCTCCGTCCATCGGCCCTGTCCCCTAATGGTTCCTTGATGGCTCCGGCGGAGTGGTCGTGTGGCGGGGGAAGATGCGACTAGGAGAGAGAAGCAGGCGGCCTTGGGTTAGGGTTCCGTCGGGACTAGGGCGTAGGGGGCGGTGGTAGCGGCGCCGGCGGCTTCAGATGGCCGAAGTGGGGCGTGTGGTGATGGAATGGTGGTTGCTGCTACCGGACGTGGTGGCTGGTGCAAGGCAGCGGGGAGGAGAAGCGTGGAGAGGTACGCCGGAGGGGGACTCGTGCTGCGGCGATGCTGGAGGGGGTTCTGTGGCCTCTGGTGGTAACTAGCAGCGAAAGGCGAGGGTGCCGGAATGGGGGACAGCAGAGGCAGAGGATAGAAGGGGACAAGACGAGACGGGAATGGTGATTGCTGGTGGCCGCTAGCAGTAGACGGCGAGAGGAGCATGGAATGGAAGGAGACAGAGGAAAGGCTCGACTTTTTCTTTTTCTCGGGTTCTTCCCCACTCTCTAATATCAGACATTGTTAACGCCCTCATCAACCTGTCAAACTCTTGTGCACAACTATGAGGCAAATATGCACTACATACAAATAAATTGAAATTAAATAATGAAGAATTTGAGAACTGTTTCAATATATCAAACAAACGAGTATGACTTTTTGATGAGGGTATATAATACCACCAATTCAGTTCCATTGATGGCTTTTCAAAGTAGCAATTAAAAGGATCAATATAATCATCATTACCTTTCAAATTGCAAAGATTTACCTGTATTACCTCTCGAGCCTCAGCAGGTGGCTCTGGACATGGTTCATCAACGGGGGAGATCAAACTAAATTCATTGGATGGAGTAGGAGACACAACATCTGAAACCTCATGCGTCGACTCATGAGATTCCATGTCAGGAAGCACTGGACCATCTTCTCCATCAACAAAGAAACTATCGTTGTCTATGAACAATTCCTCCTCGTTATGAAACCAACTAGGAGGGAATGAATTAAGCACAATGACTTAGGCAGGATCTTCCATTCTTGCATCCTTCACTGTCTCAGGAGATGACGGAATGGGTTGGCTTTCTTTATTAACTTGAGGGGTGGCCATCTTCTTTGCTATTATCTCGGTTGATGTTTGAATAAGTTGGCTCAATTGTTCCCCCAAGTTTTTGATCCTCTCATCATTCTCCTGTATCGCTTGAGCATTCTCCTGTATCGCTTGAGTAAGGGCTTGGATTTCATCGTCCAAGTGTGTGACAGAGTTCCCCATTGGTAGTGATACCGAAGTGAAGGATTCTTCCTGCGCAATATGGTAATCCATATAACAGAAAAAATCCCACAACCCCGACAAACCTAACCGTGCTAGGCCTCCGTTACTCATGTGCTCAGCAAGCGCTCGTGTCTCAGCAGTCATCCCGTCAATTATGAAAACAATTATATCTCGGATGCTGTCTTGATAACCCCGTGAATTACGGATGTCCACATATCTCTGCAATCTGGTAAGATATTGGTGAAAGTTCTCACCTTCAAACTGCAATAACCTCAACATCTAAAAAGTTAGTAGAAAGGGTGTTATGAACCGTAAGATAGGTTCACAACAAATTAGATATATACAAAAATTGATAAACACACAAAACTAAGAAATAAACTTTGATTCCCCGGCAACGGCGCCAATTTGATGAGCGGTTTTTAGTCGCATAAACCGTATCAAAATAAAACTCAAACCTACAAACTAGTATAGCAAGCAAGTAAGAGGTCGATCCCACAGAGAATAAAGTATTTCTCAACAATGTGTATTTACCAATTAGTAGAAAGGGGGGTTTTTTAGTTGTGAAATTAGAAAAAAAATAAACTAAACTATAAACAAAGTAACGGAGATAACAATTAAAGAACTAGTTTCATCTACAAATATCCACTTTAGTTTGGTTAGTTGATCATCGATTCTTCTTCAAGTTCTCTTTTCATCCTATTATTGTTCCTGTCCTGATCTTGTGTAAATTACTAGTCCTACGAGTCCTAGTAACCCTTACTGATTAAATAACCCTAACACGGTTAAGATTCAACCTAATAGTAGCATTAAGATTAAGGATTAACCAGGATATATGCAACACCAAGCTACGAGTCAGCATTCAACATATAATTGATTCTCTACACACCAGTTTAGTCCTACGAGTCCTAAAAAGGCATGATTGCTGTTATGGATTAAGGTTCGCTACGAGGAATCTACAAAATCCTAGCAATAATCTCAACTAGTTGTACGGACTAGAAGAAATCAACAATACTCGCAAAAGAATCAATACGAATCAATAGGAATAGAACAAGAATAGAAATCTCACAACTTTATCAAACCAAAGCTTCAATCCATAGACGAAACGGAGAAGTTTAGATCTCCATAAAAATAAGACAAAACATAATTAGAGTTTAGGGTGGAATGTTAGTCGGCTACCGTGTACGGTCTCTTCTCCACAGCCGTATGAATGAATGTATATATATAGCTAAAGTTCTCTCCTAATATAAATATAGAATAATAATATATCTAATTCTACCTAATTCAATCTATCTAACTAATCTAATCAAATGAAATAACGTAAAGTAATACTCCGTATGGAGTAGATGCGGCCTCGTCCTGCTTTGCTCGGTCCGGATTCCATCAGCCCAGTTCATCACGAGAGCTTGGCCCAATATTTGATCTCAACCTCCCATTTCATTCGACCGAACCCGAAAATACCTGAAATATACGAAAATACTAGTGTAGACTCCGAAAACTAAATAATATAAAATAACTATAAAATATGTAAAATATGCATGAAAATAAGCTAATATAATATGCAATTACATGAATAAAATAGACCCTATTATATGGGCAAAAAAAAAAAGAAAAAGATGGAGGTATGGGCAGCCGTATTTGTTGACTTTTTTATGAATTTGTAAATGTGTCGCGGGTTAAGAAGTTAAGAAGCAGTTTCTTTGCGTCGCGGGGTTTAAGAGTAATTTGTGTTCATTGTCTATATCTTGTGATGTCAATTTTATTGAATGGATAAGCTTGTATTGGGTTTTGATATGGAAAAAAAAAGTCCTTGTATTGGGTCCATTCCTGTCACTCCTTGGGTTGCAGCAGTTACGTTTTGCAAACTATAGGTTATCGTATGCATTGGATGTGCATTGTTTTGCATCTATGTCCAGCAAGTTTTGAAGTTCCGATTTCTGCCATACATGTACTGATGCATGAGGTACAAGGCTCTCACCTATCCTTTTTCTTGAATGTTTCCTCTTGTTCTTGCTATTTGCTTACTTTGTGGTTTCTGTGAGCATACTTCTTTCATTGCTTAGTGTTTTGAATCTTCTCCAGCTATTGGGCAATTTTTGATTCTGCAGTTGGGAACTCAGTTTTGGCTTCTCTGCCATTTTGTCTTTGTTGTGTTGAACAACAACTTTAGCCACTTTAAGCCCTGGGACAAGGCTCTTTTTTCTGAGTTACAATGCCAAATAAAGCTGAAGAATGAGCTTCAAGAAAATTTGCTGCAGGATAAAGAAAAGCAGTTGATTGCTGAAAAAATAAGAGGCGGAGGAAAGATTCGGAGCAAACGTGACTAGATTGATTAGCCTCACATCTCAAAAAGCTAAGCTCCATTGGCTAAAAATGGGCGAGGATCGAGACATCTTTATTGTTTTATAGAAATGTGAAAGAACGAAGAGCAAAAATGCTATCCTCATGATGCGTAATACGGAAGGGGAGCTCCTTGAGAATGAAGAATCTATCAAGGAAGATGTGATGCATTTTTTCTGTAACTTGCTACTGATCATATCATCACTTCCTTCCCAATGTTACAACAAGGAGTCGGCTTTGATCAGAATATGGCTGCCCACATCATGGATCTTATAGACTATGGTTTGCTTTAGTTATGAGTCAGCACAATTTTGTTATATTGAAAGTGCTGAACAGTGGTCTTGTAATGGTATAAATACATACTCGTATCATGTAATCATACACAATACAGTTTACAGAAAAACAAAAGCATTTTATCTCCTTCTTCTCTTTCATTTATGTTACATTGTCACAGATCTGCCCAGCTATGATGAGATTAGGAAGACTACGTGGTTGATTGGTGCAAATAAATCGCCCAGCCAGGACAGATTTGGTAGCCAATTTTTCAAGGACAGTTGGAGCATCGTTGGTAAGGATGTATTTGAGGCTGTGAGAGAGATATTTCGAAACTGGAAGGTGATGAAGCAACTTAACACAACTTTCATCTCCCTCGTTTCGAAGGTGAAAAATACCACATTTGTGAAAGAGTTGAGGCCTATATCTCTTAAACCGAATTTATGTTATGGTGATCTGATTAAACCGAATTCTCTCTGGGATTAAACATAATTTATGTTCCGGTGATCTAATTAAACACAACTTTGACAGTTTATATAATTATCTCTGGGATTAAACATAATTTATGTTTTGGTGATCTGATTAGTACAATCTAATCATTGTCTTTACTTTGTTAGCTGATTTTTAATTGGTTTTATCTTTAATTGATTGCATTACTGTCATGTCAAGTGACGTAGGTGACGTGTCAAACCTATTACCTGTCATGTTAAAAACACATCTTATGATGAATTCAACACACAAGGAAGATGAATTTCAGGTTAAAAACCCTCTTCAAATGAGACTTGATTTCCATCTTAGTCATTGCCTACTTTAACTCGAACAATGCCTCTCTTTTACCGAATAAGCTTATAGATTGCAGATCAGCAAATAACTTGTCATGTTAACGGGTATTACCTGTCACGTTAATATCATTACCTGTCATGTTATTTTCTTTCATTAACGAGAAGATGATCGATTCGCATTATCTGTCATGTTAAAGGTTATAACCGTCATGTTAATAGCATTACCTGTCATGTTATTTCCTTTCATTAAGGATAAGAGGATCGATTCGCATTACTTGTCATGTTATTTGCATTACCTGTCATGTTAAAGGGTATAACTGGCATAATAGCATTACATGTCATGTTATTTTCTTTCATTAAGCCAAGCTTCCGTCTATCAATAATTTTTTGCTTCAGGAACACCAAGAACTCTTTCATTTCTTGGTTCATGTCATGTTATATATAAGGCAAATAAATAAAGCTATAGGATAAAGAAGGAATAACTGGAATAGATAAATAAGGCAGATAGATAAAGCACTGATCAAACAAGTTTTGGTTCAGGAACACTAAGAACTTTTGGGTCAAACAACCTGTCATGTTAAAGGGCATATCCTGTTTTGTTAATAGCATTACATGTCATGCTATTTTTTTTCATTAAGGAGAAGAGGATCTATTCGCATCACCTGTCATGTTAAAGGTTATAACCTGTCATGTTGAAGAGTATAAACTGTCATGTTAATAGCATTATCTGTCATGTTATTTTCTTACATTAATGAGAAGAGGATCGATTCGCATTACCTGTTATGTTAAAGGGTATAAACTGTCATGTTAATAGCATTACCTGTCATGTTATTTTATATCATAGGCAAATAGATAAAGCATTGATCAATCAGATCGAGAAACGAAGCACTGAAATTAGTGCAGCCATGGAAGAAGCAGAGACAGAGAGAGCAAGACGAAGGAGAGAGAAGAGTGATTTCTGATTGATCATCAATTGGGTTTGTTACAATGAGCAATTTTTGATTGATCATAAAAGGGCAATTGCTCATTGTAACAACCCCAATTGATGATCAATCAGAAATCACTCTTCTCTTTCCTTCGTCTTGCTCTCTCTTTCTCTGCTTCTTCCATGGATGCACTAATTTCAGTGCTTCGTTTCTCGATCTGATTGATTCGCATCACATGTCATGTTAAAGGATATAACCTGTCATGTTATTTTATTTCATTAAGGAGAAGAGGATCGATTCGCATTACCTGTCATGTTAAAGGTTTTAACCTGTCATGTTAAAGGGTATAACCTGTCATGTTAGAAACTGCTCAATCTTAGAAGGGATGGAGAAACTGCTCAATCTTAGAAGCCTTGACTTAATTATCTGGCTGTAACTCATGTAAGTATCGTCCTGTGCAATGCACAAGTTTTGATACGTTTTCAGGTGATCAAACTTGATAAAAATGATTGTCTGTATTGTTTCTCTGTCTTTGTGTGAAGTGAAAGAAGATACAACGTAGTCGTTTACCTTGGCAATTCGCATGATGCGAAATAAGCATTATTGTCTTTATTGTTTCTATGACTTTGCTATGAGTGAATAATCATTTTCTCTGTATTGTTTCTCTTTCTTAGTTGAGACAACTTCATTTTAACTGTTAGTGGTTTGTAATATATAACACGTTAGTTTGTGATTATGTGACTATTATGTTTCAGAATTTTTTGTGAAGGAAGCTTTACTGGCTTACAAGTTGTTACTCCTTACCCTTGGGATCACATGCACTAGTAGAAAAATGCGAATATAACCCGCTACATAAGAGCCCGGATGGGGAAAATCCGGGGTCTAATATGGTCCAAAGCTTTTATCTTTTTTTTTTAACAAATAATTGTAGTGTATATAGCCCGGATATATGGCACGCCCGGGTTAAAATGTCCTGAGAATTTCGCTACAACCTAAATCTAATAACACGGAGCTAAATTATCCGGGTTATTATAATACCCTAATGACCCGGGCGTGTCAACAAGCCCCTAGATCCGGGCTAATTTGTATCCACTCCACCAACCTTTTAAAAAAGGCCGTAACAGCGTCCGGGACATAAAAGAGGGCAGGGGAAAGTGAGAAAAAAAACGTTAAATCTAATTAATTGAAGCCCTAGCTCCTCCAGTCCTTCGTTCCTCTCCGCTTCACCATCTTCGCCCAAATTGAAAGAAAATCCAAGCTCCGGAGATTCCATGCCCAAATTGAAACGAAATCCGAAGGTCTATCGAGTTTTCCGTCCAAAGGTTCGTCGTCTTCATCATCTTCGCCGACCAGCTCCATCCTCGCCTGCCGCCAAAGCTCGCTTGCTCAGAGAAGGGATCGAGATTACGCCTCTCGCCACCTCCCGATGTCTCTCTGTCGCCGCTCGCCGTCTTCACCGTTCACAGTCTGGAACAACGTCGCCAACTTCGTCTCCGGCTGTCTCGCCGAGGTAAGCTTGCCCTAACTCGGTCTTCCGAAGGGTGGACAGATAAGAAAAGATCTAGTATAGAGTAAAACAAGGTTTATTAAAAGAAAAACAAACAAATCAATAGCTACAATGATCTAAGATGAGATCTTATTCCCTTCTAAAAGAATAGGATAAAGAAAAAAAAAATGGAAATATACAATCACTCATAGAACCAACAACAATATGGAGGATGAGTATCTAGTGAAGATATTACAGAAAACTAAGATATATAGGTTGCACAAGCCACTGATTTGTGACAAACATTTCATAAAGCCTGTGATAACCTTTTATTATTTTCCAAGACAATATTGTTAGAGATTTCATGTCTGACCTTTTTTTATTGTCAGGCAAATCCCTCTGAGGTTCTGTATCCTCAAAATATAAGAGGAAGGAAGTTTGCAGTCTTTACTCATAAATAACTCCTTTCACAATGCCAACTTTTCAGTCCCTTGATCTTGCAATTCATGTTTCATGGGGTCTTAACTCATAACTGAACATGCTTGGAGTAATTAACAAAATCACACATGAACACAAAAACACACAAACACTCAAAGTGTGCACACACAAAGAGAGAAGGAATTGTTAAAAAATAGCATGACATATCTACTTGCTGGTAAGAACTTTATTGCTGGTAAGAAAACAGTACATAGCTTGACAGATCTCCTAAT
Organism: Persicaria tinctoria; assembly: GCA_037127255.1. Taxonomy (NCBI): domain Eukaryota; kingdom Viridiplantae; phylum Streptophyta; class Magnoliopsida; order Caryophyllales; family Polygonaceae; genus Persicaria; species Persicaria tinctoria. The sequence continues at coordinate 18,578,521 of JBANSL010000004.1, read as the reverse complement.
GCTCATTCAGTATACCATGGAATGGAATCAGTTTTGTAGCTCAAAACATGGGTCTTGCTGTGTGGCATCAAAGAAGCATTGATGGTCAATCTTCGCAACGATTCATTAGAGAATTACATGAGATATTGTATACGATAGTCAATATATACCTAAACTACAATGATATTTGGACTTCAATATTTGTCATCAGAGTCAAAAGATTGTCTTTTCCTAAGGGATTCAAGTAAACGAGAAGGCTTACTCGTGGTTGGTCCCATTGTCGACTTGAGCTTGGGCTTGCTGATTGAGCTCAAAAGCGGGGAGGCAATAGATTCATAACAAGCTCACATAATTCACCGTCTCTATGTCGCTAGGGTTCCAGTGGTGAAGGAGGAGAGGAGCGAGGGGAGTGAAGATGTTGCTGCCGACGCCATCGAGAGACTTGAACCCGTCTCTTATTCACCGTCTCTATGTCCTCAACGTTGATGTCTTCAATTTCGCCCGTAGATGACGGGCCGACATCGGAATTGGACTTCAAACCGACGCATCCGACGATCAATCTCGACGGCGTGGTCCAATGCCTGGCGACGGTGGTGAAGGAGAGAGAGGGTTGTCGGTCGGAGCCATCCCCTTCCTCCAGATCCGAACCCTAGCCGCCGCCCCCGACCCCCTTTCTACTCCCTTCTCGTGGTTGCCTCAGGCCCTCAACCATGGCACCCGACGTCTTCTTCCTCCTATGTTTCTTCCCCTTTCCCCTCTTTCCTGACTCACCGGCTACCGGTTGCAACCTTCACCCGGATATCCGGTTTTGTGCAATTCTTTTTCAGATTGGGTTAGGCACGCAAAGATTTTCCCAAAAGGGGTTATTTTTGCAAATTGCCCTTAGATTTGGTTGTAACCTTTATGCCGATTGAAACTAACACATGCAAGAGCTACTTTAAAATATCTTATGCTATCTTAATGGGAGAATTTAAAAGATCTATTTAAATTCAAATGCACCTATTTTCTTAGAAAAAGTTCAACGGGATAAGAAATTCAAATTGGCTTCAAATTAAGTTAGTGGATAAGCTTTGATTTGAATATATTCTTTTATTGTTATTAACCTTTTGTCACGAGTTCAAATAAGATTTGCAGGGCTCGTACGGGTGCTGATTTTGTGGAAGTAGAATCAAGAATTCAAGTTCAAACGGGCTGATTTTTTATGCAACCAAAAATCACATTTTGTGAAATTTATTCAAATTCAAACCGGCTAAAATTCAAATTAAAATCTTGAAATTTCAACAGCAACAAATCAGTCCATATATTTCTTAAGTGGTTAACAAAATGACATGATTTGATTAATAGAGAAAGTATATATATATAAAAAAAAACTAAAGAATAGTAGTACTACATCGAATTTTTTCAATTTTGGGTTGTTGGATTGGACTATTGGAGTGAAGAGACTGCAACTTGAATTGACATAACTGCCCTGGGAAGCATCAATCGATAATCAGAATAATACCAATGGAACATTGGCATATTCTGCTGATTTTTATTTTAATACGGAGTATTTTATAATTGTGGTCGGACATTTAAAGAAATACAATTTGAGTTTCTAATCAAATATTATGAATAAAGAAATAGATAAAGGAAAAAGAAGAAGATCACGATTAAATTTAATTATTCTTGATTTAGTATAATCCATAAATGATTAACTTGCCTATAAAATAATTGAAATTGATAAAAGAATTCACCTAAAAGACTCAAATCTTGTATTTAATAATGCAAAATAATACTCTATTGTTTGAAAAAAAATGTCGTTTACTATTCACACGTATTTTTGAATAATAAAAATTATATAAAGGATCTATTTTTTTTATAAAAATTTTAAAATAATTTCGCACTTATTAATAAATATGAAATTGTTAAAAAATATTGATAAATATTACTCGTTTTTATCATCTTAAAAAAATCATGTTGGGAGTAAGAAATATATATATGGGAGGATGACCACCTCAGCAGTGAATAATTTAGATCGATGGTCAACAACACAATACACAAATGATCCAACGTCCGCCCGTCTTCTTTATTATAGTACTCAGTGTTTAATACTTTAATGTTACTGTATTTTTCACGTTTTGGGCCACTAGCATTATCTATTGCATATTGCGTTATCTGTTCCAAAATAAAAGTCACTTTCCTTTTCGGCACGCATTTTAATGAGGTAAAAACTTATACTACCTCCGTTCCACAATACATGTCCTTTTACTTTTCAGCACGTTTTTTAAGGAGCGAAAAGCTCTATAAAATATTATTTTTTTAATTAATTTTTTAATATAATTTGATACTTGTTACTAATAAGTATCAAATTATATAAAAAAAATTAATTAAAAAAATAATATTTTATAGAGTTTTCCGCTCTTTAAAAAACGTACTGAAAACCAAAAGACCATGTATTATGGAACGGAGGGAGTAAAATGTTTTTTAATGAATTTGTTTTATAGGTTCATACTTATGACTAATAAGTATGAAATTATTAAAAAAAAAATATTTAATAGTGTTTTTACCTCCTTACAAACGTGCACTAAATGACATAAGACTTTTATTTTAGAACGGAGGGAGTAATTTTTTTCTAGGTCAAAATTGTTGTTAAAAAAATCACAAAAATATAACGATTTTATAATTGAAGATTCATATTGAGAAAAAATATTTTTTAAAGTCATGAAAATATTTTTTCAAAAATATATATGAGTTGAAGTCACAAAATAGCAATATTTTTGTCGAAATCATTTTTTAAAATTACTGTTTTGAAAATATTTTTTCAGATGTATATAAATCATTGATATCATTTCTTTGAATTTCTTTTATAAACCGTTTTTATCTAAAATAATTATGTGTAACCTGTCACATGAAGTATAATAGTAGTTGATTTCAACTCAACTAACACAGTAACACTACATCAATTTTTTTTACAAATATTTAAATATATATAATTTAATATAAATTATACTTTAAGTAATTATTTGTTCATAAAATATTCAAATATACACATTTATTTGGGAGTATTACTTTTAATAAAATAGCCATTTAAAAAAAAATATTGAATGGAGAAAAATATGTACTACTCCCTCCGTTTCAAAATACATGGTCTTTTACTTTTCGGCACGCTTTTTAAGGAGCGAAAAACTCTATGAAATATTATTTTTTAATTAAATTTTTTTATATAATTAGATACTTATTAGTAATAAGTATCAAATAGTATAAAAATTTTAATCAAATAAATAATATTTTATAGAGTTTTCCGCTTCTTAAAAAACGTGTTAAAAAGTAAAAAGCCATCTATTTTGAAACGGAGGGAGTATTTCACTTTTAACTTAATACAGTAAATAATAATAAAAAAAAAAAAGGGTAATTGCTCTCCAGCGGGAAGAGAAATACCGATTCCTTCTTCTTCCTCCCCCCATTTTTCCAAACCCCCATCTCTACTCTCTCTCTCTCTCTCTGTTCATCTGAAAGAAGAAAGAGATGGTGAAGGGTCCAGGACTGTACTCCGACATCGGCAAAAAAGCCAGAGGTTTGTAATTTCATATTTCCCATCCTCTCTTTTCGTTTATTCTTCCTCCTTTGATGGATATCTTCTTTTCGTTTGACCTGATTTCTGGAATCTTTAGATCTTCTTTACAGAGACTATCAAAGTGACCACAAATTCACCATTACCACCTACTCTTCCACTGGTGTGGTGAGCACACTATCTCTGTTGCCCTATCCTTTTTTTCGCTTTTCCTTCATTTTTTGCCGGGATTCAGAGTCAACATTTGCTTTCTAGTTTTGGTAGGAAAAAAATTCTCTCTTTTTTTGCTTAAATCCCAAATCTTATACGTTTGCTATATGTTTAGTTTGTGTAGTGTGTTTGTCAGAGCTTAGGGTCTGGAGGGATGTATAATTTGGCACTGCATAAAGTTCAGATTGTCATGTAGTTGATTTAAAATCATTGAGTTGAATTGACAACTGCACCTTTTTGTTGGATGTCATCTTGTTCTTTTCATTGTTACTTTGAGAGAGGAACACTCACTAATTAGAGTAACATGTATTATTTCTAATATTAGCCATCGCCTCCCTAGTTTTGCATTCTGGGATTTCTGTCAAATGAAGAAATTTCTGTTTATAAGGATTAAGGATTGATTGTCGTGGTTTGGTCTAATTTCCAAATTCCATGTGTACTTGCAATTGAGATGTTACAACTTTGTGCTTGCCTATGTTTCATTTTCAGGTTTTATGCTATATTGTTTAGTTAAACTTACATGAAGACAGCATGGAAGAAACTTTGGCATAGTTGTTGGCTTTCTTTCCATAAATTTTGAAAGCACAATAATTTATTCACCCTAAACATGCCTTATGCTCACACAGACACAGTAAATTAGAGTAATTCAACCATTTGAATGAAGCTGCAGTGTGGTATCATCTACTTTCCACAACATTCCCTTTACAAAATTTTCTCGAGTCTGGTTTGTTTGATCTTTATTCTTTAGTAACTGTCTACTTTTTTCTCACAGCTTGTTTTCTGATTGCATCTTGCCATGGGTGATTTACGTAGGTCTTTTTGAGACCACACTCAGAAGTTTGAATTTTGAATTCACCAATCTATTTGCTAAACACATTGGAACTTTCTTATAAACAGTTATTTACTTTGGGATAGAGGACATGTTGCCAACTAGCCAAACTAATTCCAATTACGTGCTTTCTTGATTAGCATCATTCATGATTGAAACTTGAAACATTCCAATTTCTATTTGTTCTTTTTCTCATCTCTTGTATGGATTTGACTTTGTTTTACAGGCCATTACTTCTTCAGCCATAAAAAAGGGAGAGCTGGTCTTTGCTGATGTCAGCACTAAGTTGGTAAACAAGAATGTCACCACAGATGTAAAAGTTGACACAAACTCTAATGTAAGTATGTAAAGAACTTAAACATGGTATTGATTGAATTATATGAACTTCGACTTAGTTTTCGGCTTTGGATATTGGCTGTTATTATTATATCTATACCAAAATGATTAGCATAAGGTGTTTACAATGTAAATGACATTGTGATTACTGATTAATTCAGCGGCTAACTTGGTCTTCTTTCTTTTTTCCTTTCAATCCTTTGGGTGGATACTTCAGGTTTTAACCACAGTTACCGTCGATGAACCTTACCCGGGGCTTAAAACCATATTAAGCTTTGTTCTCCCTGAACAAAGATCAGGCAAGGTAAGAAAGAAGTTTCCTGTTTGGAGAATAGATTGCATGGCTGATTGAGTACCTTCTACCACAGGGATGATATCTGTATGATATCATATGCTTTGTTTGTGATTTGCTGCTTAATAGGTTGAAGCTCAGTACTTGCATGAGTATGCTGGGGTTAGTACCAGCGTTGGTTTGACTGCAAACCCAGTCATTAACTTTTCCGGTGTCCTTGGAAACGATACTCTTGCTTTTGGAACAGACTTATCATTTGACTCCGCCTCTAGGAATGTCACCAAGTGCAATGCTGGACTTAGCTTTGCCAATGGTGATCTTATTGCTTCAGCTAATCTGTAAGTGAACAATTCATTAATGCAAATCCCCCTCCTCAGAGATTGCTCGCACATTTAAACACGCATGAAAACCAAAAAGAGAAGAGTTTAGAAAGTAAAAGAACTAATTGTAGAAAGTGACTGTCTATTATTAATCCATGTTTTGTTGCTGATATTTATAGGCCTGGACCTCACTGAGGATTTTAATTAATTAGGTGGGAATTATGGAAAAATAGGTTGGATACACACAAATATAGACAAGGTATTCTGGTCTTGAGCCATGGGATACAATTCTTCCACCCAATGTTAGAACCGTCCCGTGGCTAATTATATGAATGAAATTGGATAGTGCTTTGACACTATCTTTCTTTCAGAAAACAAAAGAAAGTAAAAGGCACTATGAAATAAATATAAGAATTACTATTTGAGTCATCGGGTAGGATCCGCTATGGTTTCACCCGAATTATTACCTAATAATAATAAAAAAAAGAATTACTATTTGAGTCAGTATATGATAACAAAGGAGATATATATTCAACTTGTTTGGAGCATAAGGTGGAGGTTTTCTCAGCCCTCTTGACGTTTATGATATTGCATAAGAATTAATAATTGAGTCAACTTGTTTGCAGGATAAGAATTGATATTTGATAGCAAATGAGATATATATTCAACTTGTTTCCAGCATAAGGTGGAGGTTTTCTCAGCCCTCTTGACGTTTATGATATTGAGAATTAATAATTGAGTCAACTTGTTTGCAGCATAAGAATTGATATATTTGATAGCAAATGAGATATATATTCAACTTGTTTCCAGCATAAGGTGGAGGTTTTCTCAGCCCTCTTGACGTTTATGATATTGCAGGAACAATAAGGGCGACACTTTGAATGTCTCATACTACCACACGATCACCCCCGTGACTGCTGTTGGTGCAGAGCTGAGCCACAGTTTCTCCAAGAACGACAACACTCTCACCATTGGCACTCAACACTCTCTCGATCCACTGACATCACTCAAGGCTCGCGTGAACAGCTATGGTAAAGTGCACGCCCTTATCCAGCACGAGTGGCGTCCAAAGTCATTGTTCACCATCTCAGGAGAAGTCGACACCCAGGCAGTTGAGAAGAGTGCTAAGATTGGTCTGGCTTTGGCTTTGAAGCCTTGAGGGCAGTGAATTACTACTGATTTATGAATCTATAATCTCCCTTCCATATGTAACGTGGGCTGTTGTTCTGTATGAGGATCAATAAGGTGTGGGCAGGGTTGAACCTTGGAAACCATATTTTGTCAGGTCGAACCATTGTTGAGAGTTGAGACCCTTGAGATTGAGATTGAGACTTGAGACCCTTGAGGCCTTGAGATTATGATTGCTTTTCTCCCTTGCTATCCATTTTTGGGGTTGAATTGTAGTAAAACAGTAATCTTAACTGGTGTGCAAAACCAGAAAGTACCTTCCCTTGTCCAAAGTTGCAATCTTTCTGTCTTCTGGATGAGCAACCCGGACATTAATCCAATTCAGGAATCTAGCTTAAAACGGTTATGTTCAACTTGATGTGAACAAGATCGAGCCTTTTTTTTTTAATCGAGCCGGTCTTGAGTTGATCTGTTAAAGACTAAAGTTAAGCTTCAGATACAAAACCCCACCAGTCTGCAAATTGATACCCCCAAAAATTGGATAATGATAAATGATTGGAGGTGAGAGTTTGTGCAGCAGTGCAGATGTATGCAACTCTTGGGAATCTGTGGATGCTTTAAGACAAAGAAATATCAAAACTTAAGAAACCAGCATAACACAGAGTCCACAATTTTCAGTGAAAAAAATCATCTTGCTAATTGTGATAATGAAATGATGTGAGAGATAAACTGGTGGCCCTCTTTAGTTTGGTATCACAGCCTCGAGTTTTCCCCAGTTGGAAACTCCCCTTCATAAAACAAAACCCCCTTTTACCCGAAGGAAGAACAAGCGTCAAACAAAGCATTAGCTTGAGTCCAGAGTGAAAGAGCCTCTTCTCTCTAAATTAGGGGAAGTAAAAACGAAGCGGTTGATTGATTGATTGATGTGTGTTTGTTCTTCGCCGGCTCCGTTTTCAATCCTCAATCATCACATTTCACACCGATATATCCACTGCCGACGCCGGTATGTTTCGATTTTTGAGTCCTCCTTTGGTTTCTACTTTCTACTGCTGAATTTGAATGTTTCGATTTTACAAATTGGCTCTGATTAAAACAGACGCGAAACGCGTATGGTTGATTCGCCTGATGGGATTGGACTACTTCTCAACAACACCAAAAACAACAACACAAGAGGGAGTAAGACATGGAAGAGCTTACTGAGAGATCATTTAGCCACCAGTACTCGAACTGGGTTCAGGAGGCCTTGGATGAACTGCCTGACAATTTCACTATAACAGACCCTTGCATTTCCGGACACCCTATTGTTTTCGCAAGCCCTGGGTTCTTGAAAATGTCGGGATACTCGAAAGAGGAGGTGATTGGTAAGAACGGGAGGGTGTTCCAGGGCCCTGCTACGAACCGGAGAGCGGTTATGGAGATCAGGGAGGCCATTAGAGAGGAGAGGGTTATCCAGATTAGTATACTGAATTATCACAAGGATGGTACACCTTTTTGGATGTTGTTTCATATGAGTCCTGTTTTTAGGAATGAGGATGGGAGGGTCACACATTTTATTGGTGTTCAAGTCCCGATTACTAGGAATGCCGCCTTAGGATCTAGAAGCCGCAGTGGAAGGGATAGTGTTGATTCGTGTAGAAATGGGTACGGTTCGTGTGAGTTTCTACTTGGGTCTTGTAGGAGGGAGGTTTGTTGCTCGAAACCTGATTTGGAATCGGGTTCTGGATTGTCATGTGATTCAGTGTTGGATTCGAGAAAAGGTACTTAACTCTTGCACTCCTTATGTCTAACACATGTTTGCTGTGTGGTTCATGCCACTATGGATATTCTTTGCACTTTTTCGTTTATAACTTCAAACATGAAAGGAGTTTCCAAAAATACACTAATAACATTCCCTGCTTGTATCTCATAGTTTAGCACAATCTGTCGCTCTCAACTTATCGTTTTAGTGATGATACGAAAAATGAGTTTGATCCAAAAATAGACCATTGATGCAGCGGGGCAATTTCTTTTGTATATATTCTTTTTATTATTTCTAACACCCTGTTTGTTTTTTAGTAGGGAAAGGTAATGGAATTAAGGTCAATTTGAAGTTAAGGTTCATTAATTAAAGAAAGTTCTAACCATTGCCCTCCTCTTTTTTCCTTTCCTTTCCATTCCCTACTCTTCCAACAAAGTAACAAACATGCCCTAAGTTTCTATTATAGCTTGCTAACAATCCTAACATATTCATTTACATTTTGTGTCCTAAAAGTGGAATTAGATGTCAATTAATCATTCATTCAACTTGGTATTCCATTTTTGGATATTTACTGTGGGCATTCAACTAGTTCTTGTTAACTATCATCCTTTTCTTTATAGAATCCCAACATTTCTTTTGTGAAAGTGAAGCTCTTATTAGTAGATGAGTGTTTTCTGAAAACCAGCAAGTGATTATCCAATTTTTCGTCTAAGGAGCTAGGCTACAACTTCTGATTTTGAGAAACAACTTCATACAAGGGGTGTAAAGAGTTGTTTTCAAGGATGCTAAACATAGGCTACTACTTGGTTCACAGCTTTCCCAGTTCAATTAATCCTGCATTCATCAAGTTGAGCCCTGTAATTATTTCCATAGCTGGTATGGAGGCGAATAAAAGAAATCAACATTTTCCTTCTTGATCCTTTTATATAGCCTTTCGGAGGATATGACAGGGGATAGAGACAGCCGGAGAAGGTGTATTCGGGTTTCTGATGTTTAGAAGCTTTAGAAGTTTGGGGCCTTGCTCTTTGCCTTCTTTTGCCGCACTCTATTATTTGGCCCTATTGTTTTGTTTATGCCCTATTGTTTTGGGTCTATCGGAAACACTCTCTCGACTGGTTCGGGGTAAGAGTACGTACATCCGGATCCCCCGGACCCTCCCTCAGCACGGGATGGACTGGGTTGTTGTTGTTGTTGTTGTTTGATCCTTTTATATAGCCAGCCAAACACAAGGAGCCTTTGATTAATTCAGCATCTATTTATTGATGCGTTTCTTGCCCAAGTGTGCTTGTATTCAACATATTTTCTCTTGTATGCAAGTTATAACGTCCTGGTTGCCTTTTAAGAAAAGGATCCCATGATCCAGAACCGGTCTTACACCCCCAGACCCTGCTCTTAGCGGGATACACTGGGCTGTTTTTGGTGTTGATTTATTCCTGTAACCAAAACTTTTGCACTCTCTCTATGTTTCCTGTTGCTGATTATCAATATTACCATGTTTAATTGTTCAAACCTTAATGTTATCCTACAGAACTTGTAGATCTTTGTGAGGCAAGTGAACTGGATAAACAAAAGGCCTCAGATTCTATTAACAACATATTATCTGTGCTCAGCCGCTACAGTGAGCTGACTGGCAAACCCGTATCGGGGAAGAGATGCAACATGCACGGTACAAGTGCTCTCAGTTCAGCCTTAATAATATCTCTCGGTAGAATCAATCAAAGATTTGTATTGTGAGTTGTTTCTGTTACCTGTATTCTACTGCAGATAAGATGCTGCTCGTTTGGCTTGCACCATTGTATAGTTAATCCTTTCATAATGTTTGTGCAGATACGATCCACATTTGCTCAATTTGCCAATTGTTTATGCAAGTGATGCTTTCCTAGCTATGACAGGTACCTCTTCTCCTTGTGACTTCTAGTTGATATTTTTTGTACCCACCAAATTGTAGCACAATGTGTCATTTATCTATTTTGTCTGGGATTTGAAGCAGTGCTTAGCTCTTCACAGACATTTTTTTTTTCCGCCGCCCTTTTCCTGCATGTAAGGGACAGTTTGCTTAACCTGGATTTTATATATTCAGTTCAGTAAGACTGGTTTATGTCCGAAACTGGAAGGAAGTCTCATTTCTGTGGGATCTTAATACTTGTTTGCTATCAAGGGTTATATGAGCTATGGTCTTATTTTATTTTTCGTGACGGGGACACCATCATGGCCTTGTATCCTTTGCCACATGCTTGGAGGATAGTATCGTTCCTGAACAAAGTTTTTTCACAATTAATTTTCATCTGGTTACTGTAGGTTATGGTAGACATGAAGTGTTGGGGTGCAGTCGTAAACTTTTGTGTGGCTTGGAAACAGATTCTTCAACCTTAGATCTGGTATTTTGAGGACGTTATTTTCATACTTATTTTACTTGTATTACTTGTTTGGTGATAGTTCCAAGTACGCATTCAACAAGCATTTGGTTGCTTTTTATGCAGATAAATGAAAGTGTCAATGGTGGTCAAACTTGCAAAGCACGAATCCTATATTACAGGTTACCATATGTTATCTATATTAGCGCGTGTATGCATCATTATCTTCCATTCTCAGCTTGCGATCTGAGAACTGTATGATCACGTCTTGGAACCTCTCTTCAATTTCACCTTGTTTTCAGAAAGGACGGGAGCTCATTTTGGAGTCTTTTGTATATATCACCGGTGCGGAATGCTTCTGGAAAGGTAATAATGGATTGGTTCAGCAAATATTTGCATTTGTGAATGATCAAACTGCTCTCATTCTTTTCCATCATCTCCAATAGATATGTTACCAATTCACCTTGAATAGCTTAATCATATATATCTTTCTTCTGAATTGCTTTCGAAGACCATTTGTTCTCAAATCAATGTCTGCGGAATGCTCCTGCACGCTAGTGTTTTTCTTGTGATAAAGCCCCAATTGACTGTGGTTGCGCTTGGCAGATAGCATATTTTGCGGAGGTCCAAATAGAAGAAGATGACGATGATGAAGAATGCAAGAACCCACATGGACTAAGCCCGGAGAAGAGGCAACTGGGTGTAATCGGTGCAGTGAAGGTTGCGGTGAGGACTCAGTCAATAGGACCAGCCTCTTCTAAATGAATCTATAAGCGGCGCCTCTTCAGTGATCAGGACAGCTTCATCTCAAAGCCTGTAATGTATTTTCAGAGATGTGTAGGAAGAATTAGCAGCAAGCACATACTATCTGCATCCGTGGGGCTGTAAAATGGTCAGAAAGAACAAAAAGTTTTTGGACGCTTAAATCTGTTCCGGAATATAAATAAATAAATATATTTATATGAAATAAGAGCACGCCGGCGGCAAGGGAGATCCCTTGGATGACATTTACCAATCTATCTGTTCTTTTATAAAAAAGGAATGATCTTTATGGAACCTTGCTATCTTGTCTGATAAGAATGATATATAGGGATCAATAGCTTCAATTCGTCTTTCTTTATTTCTTTATTGTAATAGATTGCAAAAGAGTTTGGAATGAAATTAGGGGCAATTAATGACAGTATGTATTGTGTGTGGAATCTCTGCTTTGATCCCATTTCTGCAATCCTGGATGTGATAATTTGAAACATGACAGATTAAGTTTGTACGTTTTCACACAATTGCAGGTCACTGTAAGCTTGCAAGGTCTCTTACAGTGATCAGTAACCACATAGAGCAATGCCTGTACGTTCGTCTCCCACGCCACATTTGAAACCCACACATCTTGCTGAGAAAATCATGGCGATCCTTGTCATACTCATACAGAGTATAAGCTATGTATCTATGATCAGGTGACACTTCAGATACTTCCTCATAAGAGTAACCTAAGGAATCAAATTTAAAAGACCGATTTAAAGCTAATTTGTACACATCCTCTGAATCTCTGAGAATCTATCTTCTTTATGGCAATGTTAATAATGTAAATGTAATTTACCAAACAGGGTCCAACTTGGTTCCCAATATCAGTCTTTGTCAGCTAATTGCCTCCAATCACTTTCATGGACTTCTTTTTGGGGCTCTTTAATTAGTAGGAGACTTGCTTGCTCTAATTGCATCCAAAACCTACTTTCTGAATAGTTCTTGGGAATCATTTGTTGAAATTTGAAACCAATTTTTTGGGTGAAAACCAGCTCATGTATGAGTTACATCATACTGTAGTTGTCTAATAGTCTGTCATGTGAACTTTACTGTATCCATATCACATTTTTTCGGCCCCCAAAACCGTACTAACACCAAAATATTCGTTACTTATTCACATCGATCCTATCTATCTCTTCCAATGCGAGCTTTTGGTCCTTGATCGATCAGAGAGGGGTCGATGAGTTAAAGCGAAAGAAGAGTTCAAATACACAAAAAAAGGCGCAATATTCGTAAAAACTGAAGTATCTGGTTTCTTTCACTGTATTATGTGTACTACATATATACTTATATACCAAGAAAGAAACAAACCTGTTGTTGTTGATACAATATATAAAATTCTAAAAAAAGAAAAAAAAAAGAGAAATGAAAGAAAGAAGGAATATATGATCAGTTGGAATTGCACTCTGCAGGCAGCACTCTATACCTTTTTCTATCTTTGCAGTAAGAGTAAACCATGTACCTAGTTCTAGCCCACTGGAGACCTTGAAGCTGTTCCTTTGAGAGCTTAAGAAAGGGCTCCCCATCCACTGGGTCCCACCTGGTTTCAGTTGCTGTACCACTCCCCTTGTTAGGGCATGTTTGGGAGGTGCTGCTATTCATGTTGTATATACATCCATTCATCTCCAGCTTCCCAAGTGTAGCCACAAAAGGTGCATACTTGTAGTCAACTGGGTACTTCCCACCACTTGTTGCCCAGTCAGATGCATCCCATATCGTCGCGTATAAGGACATGGGCTTCGCAGGGTATGCTGTCATAGCCCTTGTGTTTAGTACTTCTCTTATTGGTATGTTGTCCACTAGAAATCTGCAATGAAATTACTGTTATTGATTCATACTAAAACTTGTCATTTTAGAAATCTACACACTTATTAAGACTCACACAACGTGGTGGCTGTTCCATATGATGCTGTAGTCATGGAACTGACGCGTGGGATCGAACCAGAAGCGGAACTTCTCCTCTCTGCCGGTTCTCACGCTTCCATTCCCATAGATGTTGGTTTGTAGGATCCACTCCTTTCTCTGCTCATGGCCGAGCAACTCGAAGTCTACCTCGTCATGGTTGTGAGGGAAAACATCCGAATTCGAAAGCTGATAGGGTAATTGATACAGAGTAAAATAAGTATTTAACTTCCTTAATACTTATAAACTCAAAAGGCTAGCTCTGTCAACAATGTAAAACAGACAAGGTTGGCTCACATAAAAGGCTACAACTACGCCGGAAGTGTAACCGGCGGGCAGCTTGATAGAAGCACTGAAGAATCCATAGTAATGTTTGTAGTTGGAAGCCAATCCTGAACCTGTACACATATATAACAAAACCATATATATTATAGTCTCATTAACATGATCTTAATTGGTTGATATTTTTAGTATAAATTAAAAAAAAGAAAAGAAATTTAATTCCTGCAAAACATGGGAAATCATCTATTCATACCCATGTCGTGACATCAAATTTAATTTTCAACGTAACGTTCAATCTTTTCCCCTACTACGTCAAGAGGGTATTTCCGAGAGTAATATATACCTGATGTTTTGTCAAGGGAGATGCTAGACAAGGATCCATTGTTGAAGGTCCTAACATTTTGGGCACCAAAGATGACATGGGCGTCCTTGGTGAAGGACAGGCTGGGGAAGAGGTCCGTCAAGCGCGTTGAGGGTACAGGCTGACCCGAAACGAACCAAGCCAGCGACGAGAAGAAGAAGGAGAAGAGGAAGAGAGAGTATGGGAAGCTAATTGCCATTGATGTACGTGTATGTGTATGTGTGCGTGTGCGTGTTTACAAATTGAATTACAAGAAAATTAATAAAAAGAAAAGAGCAGGCTAGGGAGGAGTTGAATTTGGTTATTGGGTGGCCAAAAAGAGGGGTATTTAAATGGACCCAGAAACAAGAGAGAAAGAGAAGTAGAAAGGGGGTAGTTAGTTAGCTAGAAGCCTAGAACTAGAAGAAGAGTACGTACAATTAATTGATTAATTAAATTAAAGATATGTGATCAATCAAACACATCGAAATCAAAATAGGAGTGCTTAGTTGTTGCAAGCTGGAAAATCGATCTCCTTTGTGAATTGTGATCGATCAATTACAATTAAAGTTTTAAATTTTGTTAATTAAGACCTATTCGGATGGCTTCAAATAAGAGGGGTTTGACTTGATAATTCATATATATGTGGTGTGGTGTGGTGGGGCTTTCCATCAATTTGGTATTTTTGGCAAATCCAATCACTTAAATGCATGATTCACAGCCCCTCGATCCAGAGATGAACATTTTTGTATTGTACAGTCCATATATATTTTTCCATGCATGCGTCTAATTATTACTCCTTGGTAGTTATCAACTCCAATTTTGTTGTCTTTTCACCTTTTTTGGGCAAGGCCTCTCTCTATATATATATATATCATCAGGTAAGTATTTGAGATACCAGATCATATGTTATTTGGTAATTTAAAAAATCGATATATAAATCGACATATGGATTATCCATCAACATTCAACACATATAAAAAATCAAATCAACAATGATGAAATAAAAACTCAACACCCCATAAAATCCGACAATCAACGGAGAAGTCGAGAAAAATATATCCAAGGCGAATTACGAATGTCAAGAATACAGGAGAGTACGAAAACTTACACGACATCTCGTCTCGACGTTGAGAAGACAAAGAGCAATAACCCACGATCGAGCTCAGACAAGTCTAAAGTTTAAAAAGCCAACAAGTTGATAGATGACAGACCGTTAAACAATATACAATATAAATACATATCGAAAAGGGTGCAAAAAATCAATACAAAAAAGGCCCATATATATATATTTGATACAAGACAAGGATTTGAGGATGGTCAACCGTGGTTGAACCACCGCCCAATAGCGTCCTGATGGACGATATCGTCAATGTCATCAGGCATCAGCTCGGTGACAAACGACGTAGAGAAGCCTAAATGTACCAGTCTGTCAGCAACCTGGTTCCCCTCTCTGAAGGTGTGTGAGAAGTTAATACTCTCAAACGTGCGGCAGAGGCTGAGGGCATCCGAAACCTCCATTTCAATCTCCCAAGGACGCCGCCAGATCCCCTTCAAGACATTGATCAGCATCAAGCAGTCTCCCTCCACCTCAAGCCGAGAGAGACCCCTCATCGAAGCAATCTGGAGACCGAACAAAAGACCGCGACATTCATCTTGTACAGATCGAGGACAAACGACCAAGGTCCCGTGCGCCACAAGAGATAATTGAACCGTGACAATCACGAATAACAAATCCCGCGGCAGCGAGACCAGAGCTAGCCATAGCACCATCAAAATTAAGTTTGACAAAGCCTTCAACGGGTTTTTTCCATTTAACAGTTTTATGTTGTTCTGGTTTGGCTGGAACCTGTTTTAGCAGTAGTCGTGTCTTCTTCTAGCTCATCTTTTTGTGTTTTTTTTTCCAACTAATCATGTATTGTTTAATGGTCTTTATCCATTCTTCCGTGTTCTTAATGACGTTGTTGTCGAAGAGGATTTTGTTTCTCATTGACAAGATACCCCAAAGGGAAAAGGCGAGAGTCGATTTCTGATTTTCTAAAATATTTGTAAAAATGTTTGTGATTATATTTTTATAGTACTTGTCTACTTTGTCAGTATGTCGGATAATTTGCTTGATTTTTCTGTCCATTCTCCTTATAAAATATAAGGATAAAAGACCCATATCCATATGTTCTTTGCTTGGCCTACTCTCTATTTTTCTTTTTCTTTTTTCTTTTCTGATTTGCATTCCATGATTCTTCCTAATCTGATTTGCATTCCATGATTCTTCCTAATCTGCACTTAATGGTATTTATTATTTTTATATGCATGGTGAGGATTATTTTATATGCAAATTCAATATCAACAACAGAGTAAAAAAACACCAGATTCTTTAATTTAATTTCTTTTCTAACTATAATTACGGCCATTAGTTCAGAGAGAAATTAAATCAAAGAAATTGCTTTTTTTAAGCCTATGATATCGAATATTCAGATCAAACTTAAATTAGTTCTATATATACTTCTGAATTTTTAATCAGATGCTTCTATTTTCAAGCTAACTATAAATTATACAATGTTCCAAACAAAATCGATTTGTAGTATCCAATAATTATTGGTTGGGTTTTAAATTTATTTAACTAGCGATATTATGGGTGGTTTTTTAATTTAAAAGAAAAATAAATAATATAAGGATGGGTTTGGGAAATTTTTTAATATAAAGATGGTTTTGTGTGATTTGAATTATTATTAAATCGCCAACCTGTGGCCTTTATTTTATCTAGGAGATAATTGAAACATCCAAATCGCTAATTATGTTCAATTTGGACAAAGAATTTCTTCCACTTGTTTGTTGTATTTATAATAACAAAAGGGTGGCAATCAACCGATTAATTGTACATATAAATTATAGATTGTCCTTATTAAAAAGGTTCTAAAATGAGTTAATATACAGTGTACGATGTGCTCATTTGATTTAAAATGGCTAACTAAAGGTTAGTGAGGAGTCAGATTTTCTGCACCCGTTGCAATATTAAATTATTTCGGATATAATTTTACTTTGAAAACAAATTTTAAAAAATATATTTATATTTCAAATACTTGTATATAAATTTTTATTGGAAAAAATTCATTTAAAAAAATTTATAAAATTAAAAGATCAATTATATTAAAAAATAAATTTCACATTTTTTTAAAACATGAATTTTCAATAAAATTTTATAAATATGTGAATACAAGTATTTGAAATGTAAATATATTTTTGTAATTTTTTTTCAAAGTAAAATTATGTCCGAAATAATTTAGTGTTGCACCTTAGGTTGCACTTGCACCGTGGGGTGCAGGAGATCTGAACTCGTTAGTGAGTGGATGCTGTTAAAACTGAGAATGCAAAAAACTACTGTATATAAAATATTGGTTTTTTACTATTCACGTACGCTTTTTTAGAATAAGAAAAACTATATAAAATACGAGCTTTTATAATTTTTTTAAAAAAAAATTTCACTAGTACTTATTAGTAATAAGAATGGAATTATTTAATTTAAAAAAAAACATTAATATTTTATATAATTTTTCTCATCCTAAAAAACTTGTGTGAATAGTAAACGATATGTTTTACAAAACAAGAAAGTTATATATATAGACCATGTTTAAAATCTTTTAATATGATTTTCATCAATCAAATTTTTCGCGAGAGTAATCTGATAAAGGATAAGGTTGCACACCTTAGTTATCAAGTCAATGTAGACCATGTTTAAAATCATTACATATTGAACTCCCGGCCTTGGGTCTAATTTCATTTCCTTTCCTTCCCATTTACCAACTGAGCTAGACGGATTAGTACTTGATTCAATATCCATCATAGTTTTACTTATTACAACAATACCATATAAAGAAAACCCATCTCATATATTTTATTTGTCATTTTCTTGTTAATCAATTTGCCTGGTATTTACATTTTTTTTATATTTATATTGTGTGTCATCTGTCGACTCATCAACCAACGAATTTCAGACTTATCTGACTCAAATTCTTTCTTAATAATAATAATAATAATAATAATAATAATAATAAAAGTATGTCTATATACTTTTTTCATTCAATAAAGTAAACCCATCTCATATATTTCTTCTTATTTTCTTTTCCATTAAAAAATTAAAAGGGAGCAACATGGTTAGCTATGTTCCTCAACCACAACAGACGGCGGTGTACATAATGTTCACGTATTTGTTTTGGTTGGTAAAGAGTCAAATTTGATAGCGGCAGCTTGATTAGGACTAGGTGCTGTTTGGTTTGGGAAAACAAATGGAGCCTGCGGTAGTGCGGTTGATTGGCGTCTTGTTAGTGGTCAATTTTCAGTGACGCGTTTGCCAGCTGTTTGGGTCAAGTCTTATACGTATGTATGAGTATATGATTCTATTGGCTGCGCCGTTCACAACACAATCATCCGCCTCCCATTTTATTTAGGAGGATTTTGCAAAATAGCCATCAAAATGGGCTTATTTTGTGAAATATCCGCATTTTGGGACAATTTTGTTAAATGTCCCTAAATATAAACCCTATCTCCCCTACGCCGCTCTCTCCCCTCTACGCTCTCTCTTCTCTACGCGCGCTCTCTCTCTCTCTCTCTCCGGCGATTACGCGTTCGACGATTCCTCCGTCCGTCTCCGGCGCATCGCCACACAGTCCCCGACTGCACTTCCTTCTCTATTGCCGCTGGAGATCTCCTCTGAGATCGTCGACATCGTCCCTCGCTGGATCTGAGAATCCGGAGTGAGTGAGTCCGAGCGAGAGAGCGAGGGAGGTCGAAGGCGTCCCGCGTGCAGTTCGATTGAGGACGAAGGCGTCGAATCATGATCGACGATTGTTGATGGCATTGCAGGTAACTCTATATCAGTGCAATGGAATCATAGAAAATTTGCGCCTTCAGTGCAAATTTTCTTCGATTTTTTAAGTGTTGGAGTCGATTTTGAAATCTCAAGGTGTTTGTGTTTATGTTTCTTTGTCAAATTACACCGTGAAGGCTTTGAAATTGAGCATACATGTGACAGATTTTGCTTCCGACTAATCGATCTTTGCTTTCGACTGTTTTCCTTATCAATCGATCGAAGATCGATTGATAAGGAACTCGATTTTGTTTGTGATGGAATGCAGTTCAGATTAACTCAGTTTCATAGTTTATTTTGCCTTCAATTTGATCAGAGAACATTGGGGAATTCAGGGCTGGCAAACCAGGATGCAAGTATGAGTGTTTTTACCGTTGATTTGTATTGTTTATGCTCTGCACTTGCTCTGTCTTCCTGTTTCCTACCTCCTTAATAACATGCCTTTTTGCAGATGACAGACTCAAAATTGTTTTGATTAACTGTTCAGCTTAAGTTGCTGCCTTTTGTTGATCAAATTGTTAGGTTTCACAAGTGACCGGAGTAAACTAGACTGGGGAAAGCGTTCTGCTATATGCTTAGGTACTGCTAGAAGCCTTATGTTCCTTCATGAAGAAGCCTTATGTTCCTTCACGAGAGACATCAAAGCAAGTAACATACTTTAAGATAAAGACTTTTTAGGGATTTCGATTTGCAATTTCTGTTGGTTAGGGATTTCAGATTCCATCTTCGTTGATTGACCATATAATATTGCACAAAATATAGCATTTCTGAAAGTCCTTTTTCTTATGCCCAAACTGCAAATTATGTGTGTCTTAATGCATTGAAGACAAAAGAGAATGAGTGGGATGCTGCTGATCAGATTTGCACAACTGGAGTTTAGAGTTGCACAATTGGAGGTTAGAGTTGCACAATCTTTAGGCCATGAATTAAGCTAGTGTTGAATTTTTGTTCTCATGCCTTGACCATTGTATTTTAGTTTTAGGCGAATCAAGTCCCTCTTTGGTAGCATTATATATTTAGTTGCAGCTGACTGATAGTTTATTTTCACTGTCCCAGGATGTCATGGTCAATTGTTTTTCAACAGATTGTTGATTGCCTGTTGGTGATGCTGGTGGTGATGCTGGTAGTGATGTTGTTGGTGATACCTCTTCTCCATTACCAACACTCTTCTGCTCACCTCTGAATCCATCTAAACTCTGTTGTATGGAGGAAAATCGAGTATGAAATATAATAAAATAGATCAAACCAGATTTAGGCCCACGCAAATAATTACAAGACTCCCTCCAATGTAGTACGAGAAAGTCAGGATCGAATCCACGAGGAAGCGTGTCAGCGGATCCTAGGCAGCTGTAAATCTCACAGAAAAGCAAGCAGAAAAGACAGAAACAAAGAAACAAAGAGAGAAAGATAGAAATAACAAACGAAGACAAGAAATAAAGCAAAGACAGCAACTTACTCGATCTCGACAACAGCAACTCGAGATCAACAAAACTCAGTAAAAAAACACAAACATCAAAATCGACGAAAGAAGCAGAAACTCAACTCAATCTAGACCAAACCCTACTCGATCTCGACAACAGACTCCTCGAGATCGACTAACTCCTCCTCTAGATCGACAAAACACAGAAACTTGTAAATCGCAGATTTCGAACACAGAACTCAGAATTTCGACAGAAATAAATTCAATATATGAAAGAACTTCCAAAGCCAGGGTATCAACACCACAACGATAACCATGCAAAGTAACACATAAAGGCATAAAAGATCATGCTTTCCATCAAAATAACTTTCGTTACTAACAAATAGGCGTATAGAGGCTTTCGCATAAACCCTAATTGTTACTAACCCTTTTCACATAATTAACCCAAGTTGCATTAAGATCACTTTCGCTTCAATAACACAAACAAGGATCACCTTCAACTCTCGCAAAAGAATCATGCTCATAGGGATAGAAGACGAATTGCATAACAAGATTGTACCTTTACCGCATCACCTTACATGGCCACCGTCGGGCTCACCCCAGCCCCAGAAGTGGGTGGACTACTCGCTCTTCATTATCAAGAAAGACATCAAATAACAAAAGAAACTAACTTGCATTGAATTAAATAAAGAAAGCTTACAACCAACAAGACAAATCCGCTTTCGCCTTTCCACCTTGCTTGCCACAAACTTTCTCTCTCTCTACTCCTACTTACTTGAATGGAATTGAATTGGAATAAGATGCCTAATGCTCAGCCCCTAAGGATTTATTTATAGCCTTCTAATCCTTGCTATTCAAGGATAGAATATATCTATCTATATCTAAAAAGCTTAAAAGATAAATAAATGTAATTTAGGAATTAAATCTACAAAGGGGAAATTAAATCTAAAATAGGTAAATCTCTTCATGTTGATAGATCTTGTCTTCCATAGATAGAACTTGATGGATCTCGGATAGACTCGGCTTCCTTCGGCTCCAAGGATTCCCAAACCGTGTAGGACAACCAAACCGCGTAACGCGGCTTCAGACGCGGCGTTCCTCGATCTCGACCAAGACTCCTCGAGATCGAGTAGAATCGGTCGTCGACCATGGCTGGTTGGACGTCTCGGCCTCTCGGGTAGCTCTGCTCGACATGGCTCGGACAGGTGCTCCTGGCTCCTCGAGATCGACTAAACAACTCGAGATCGAGTTGGGTTTTCGTCGAGGATGTGTTGCGGGTAATGTCGAGTAGCTCCTCCTCGGCATGGACTCGGACTGGCGCTTGTTGGGTCCTCGATCTCGACAAGCTTCCTCGAGATCGAGTAATGGTTGGTGCTCGGCTTCTCCGTCTTCGGCTTCTCGACTTGGAAAAGCTTCGTCGACTCCGGACATGGTGTCCAAGTGTTGTCGATCTTGACAAGCTGTACTCGAGATCGAGTTGTCTTCTGGGAGTCGGGTTGTCTCTGACTCAGTTTCTCGATCAGTGCTTAGTCGACATGGCCTGAGCTCGGACACCTTCGCCGAGATCGAGTTGGATTACTCTAGATCAAGTAACCTGGGCTCCTAGCTTGATTCGACTGGTTCCGCTTCTTCTTGGCCTTGGACTTCTGTAGTTGATTTCCGAGCTTTTCCGACCTTTCTCAAAACTGCTATAATTTGCCTCGAATTCTGCGAAATTAAACAGAAACTGGTGTAGATTCCATAATTTGGCAAATAAACATAAACTACATAGATTCTATACTATCTTAGCCCAAATGCATGAAATGTATGCAGAAAACGATATAAAAGTTATTGTAAAACATGGCAGATTCAGCTAAGAACAAACACCCCATACTTAACTCATGTTGATTTATGCCATCTAAGCCTTTTAAATTTACAGTCGTGAGTGGAGAAGGATAGTCCCAGACCCCTTCTCTTAATAGACACTAGACAGATTAAAGTATTAAACACTAAGAATAAAAAACTGAACTATTCCCAACATGAAAGAAGGGATTATCACTAGCAGTTCTTCCTTGAGCATTAACTATCTAAATATTTATAGAAAAAATCCAGCATAGAGAAAAATTATTAGTGAGAGCTTTTGAAGCAAACAGCAAATACGTAAGTAGAGAACATATATGCCAACCTCATTTCTTCCCAGCGCTTGATGGTTTCCAGTTCTATTGACAGATTCGGATAGAAGAATCCAGAAACTGTAGCCATTGTGAATCCATATTGGAACGGCCACAAAAAGGCACGCAACCATAAGAGGAACAATCAATGACAATCCAAGAAGAACTGATGATTTTCTGCATAACACAGCTGTGACTATTCCTTCATGTGTCAATTTGTTGAACAGTTGGCGTGCAATGTGAATTCTATCTTGTTCTCCTAGTACTTCAAATCCAGTTCAACTTTTCAAGCTCCCAACCAGCTTGCCACTTGCTAGTAACAAATCGCTCCAAAGACATTAGAAGAATATTCATAGATGCTAAACTGCTAGCCAACAAAGTCATTAGAACTCAAACCCTGTGCACATCCAAGGACTCAATTTCATGCCAAAATCTATCAGATGTATGTTGATTTTCAAGCCTTTTCCCTATGTTCTTGAATCTTAATCACATGTGGTTAAGTATTAACTCTCAATATGTTTTCATATGAGATCTTAATCACTTTTATGTCAGATTCCAATCCCACAAAAAACCAAAAAAATCTTAAACAAAAAGAACTCAGAGACCAGTTCAGAAATTAGGCAAAACAACCAGTTGAGAAATCAATCAAGCACAATGATACTTTGAATGATAAAAACGCTAATTGAACATTATTCATCCAAACCACTTCGAATTTCACAAATGCTCGAAAACATATTTCACCTTATCAATAAAGCAACAGTTGAACACACGACGAAAGAGCGCAGGGGCGATCCTCTGAAGATTCGATGTGGCAGTCGTCCCGGAATCCAGAAACAATTTGCGATCGTAATCAAACTCGATGATGCCGGAGTAGTTGGGGCATAGGAGGTGGAAGGCGCTGGAGAAGGTGGAGAACGCGACGAGCGGCTTCTGGTGAGAGTCGGAGGGGATCTCGAAGCGTCTGGCTTCCCCGGAGGCGACGAAATGGATCTTCACCGAGGCAGCGAAGGCGCGCGAACGGAGGAAGGTGCGACGATGGATGGCGATGGAGGAAGGAGCGACGATGGAGAGCGAGAGAGCGATGGAGCGATGGGAAGAGAGGGAAGCCGGATAGAAAGGGGAACGTGATGAGAGAGAGCGCGCGTGGGGGTACGGGGTATTTATTAGGGACATTTTGCTAAATTGTCCAAAATCGGGGCCATTTTGCAAATACGTCCAAAAAAATTGCCTGCTTTGCAAATTTTTTCTTTCATTTATTACTCCTTAGAGCATATTTAACCCTAATACTCATGTTGAGTATCATAACTTACTTTTTGTTATTTTTCTCTCTTCCACCTCATTTTAAGATTTAATATTCTACAACCATGGTACTCAACATGAATATCCTATTTTATTTTTTTCATAAAAAGAGGTGTATTTAATATATTAATTAATTAAAAAAGAGATGTGGGACCTATCTCTTTTTTCTAATTGGATAAATAGGATGATATTGTGTCAGCCCAAGTATCAACCACATGATACTCAATTGCAATAATAACCTTGGTTCTCACAAAAATTCTGACATTTATTTTCATTTGCTTTTAAAAAAAATGTTATGGTACTCAAAATACCACTATTAAAGATGGTCTTACTCCTTAAATAAAATACTATGTCCATTACTATACTCCTTAAATAAAATACTATGTCCACACCACATAAATATGGGTATTATTTACGTGGTATATAATATAAAATGATTTTTTTAATCCTCTACCCAAGGAAATACTCCATCCGTTAAGAAAAACATGTCGTTTTAGAAGTAAAATCTTGTTAAGAAAAACATGTCGTTTTAGGTATTTTGGTGTTCACTTTCCAAAATTACCCCTGTAATGATTAGACATTTGTTAGTTGTAGTTTTCAATAAAGTGAAAAAGTAAAGTAATAATTAGGGGTGTAAGTGTATTTTTGATTGATTTTATTTGCTTTCTTAAAACATGTGCAAATGTCTAAAACGACATGTTTTAATTAACGGAGGGAGTATGATAATAGTAACACTTTGGAAATGTTTTTTAAACTTTAATTAGTTTACCTTTTTTTTTAAGGGTAAATTGCAACTAATATCCCAACCTTTAGGGATAGTTGCTTTCAATACCCTAACCTTGTAAAATTTCACAAAATATCCTAACCTATACTATTAGTTGCACTTAACACCCTAGATGAGATTCTTAAATTTAAAAAATTACCCGCATCATACAAAAATTACAAAATTCACCCATATTCATAAAATGTTTTCAATAAACTCCTAATAAATTTTAAAATTTGAAATTAAAAAAATCTCTTACAATTTAAGCCCACCCAACCCACCATTCAAAAATAATTATAACAAGTATATAAAATCTACTCCTTTAAAAATATAATATAATTATTTTAGCATTTACTCATTTAATATTTTAATATAATTACTCAAAATAATTAATTATGTATCTTAAACATAATACTTTTACAAAAATAAAATAATGTGGATTTTAATAAATAAATGCTATGAGATATGATAACTGTTTGTAATATATAAATAGTTACATGATAAAGATATATTAAAAATAATATGGTAAAATTATTATTTTTAACCATATTATTTTAGTATATCTTTACTATATAATTATCGATTGCAAATGGTTACCGTATCTTTTACCATTTATTTTTTTAAATCTACTTTATTTTATTTTTGTAAAACTATTATGTTAAACATTTCTTATAGAATCATTTTTTTAATACCATGGAATTTATGTGTGATACATTATAAGATGTTATGTATTAGTTTTAGTATATATAACATAATATTAACCAAAAAAGACAGTATATATCGTATCAAATAATATATAGGGAATATATAGATGTACAAATCGGCATGTATCGAGACAAACTTATGTAAATTTAGATTTTAATTATAATGTATGTTTTTTAGATAAAAAAATAATTATTTTGATTGATTATATTAAAATTTTAAATGAGTAGATGCTAAAGTAATTATATTATATTGTAAAGGAGTAGATTTTATATACCTGTTATAATTATTTTTGGATGGTGGGTTGGGTTGGCTTAAATTGTAAGAGATTTATTTAATTTCAAAATTTAAAATTTATTAGGAATTTATTGAAAAAATTTTATGAATATGGGTGATTTTTGTAATTTTTTTATGATGTGGTCAATTTTTTAAATTTAAGAATCTCATCCAGGGTGTTAAGTGCAACTAATAGTACAGGTTAGGATATTTTGTGAAATTTTATAAGGTTAGGGTATTGAAAGCAACTATCCCTAAAGGTTGGGATATTAGTTGCAATTTACCCTTTTTTTAATTAGATTTCTAGGACCACTTGCCTTTTTGATAGGGAATATATATTTCTCAATTTAGAGTCTTATCATATGCCCTTAGGACATAGGGTATAAAAATCGAATATAAAATCATATAAAAAATAAACGTTTTTTCGTGAGGTACCAAAGGCTAATTTACGGAGCGTACAAAAGTTTATGTGAGACTTCGAGAATCCCGGTCGGGTCGTATGAAAACGGGAGTCGTATCGGGTTTATTTTGTTTTGGGGCGTTTACATAAATATCCAAAAAAATTACCTAAATTAGAGGAGTATCCACATGTTTGAATATATTACAAAACTATCCATTCCTTTCTAACGGAACTGTCAAACGGTCGTGAATGCTGACATCTGCTTGAAATCGATCTCCACATTCTCCGCCGCCTACCACCTCCTCTGATCCCCGTCCGGAAGCCTCCACCATGTATTTGCAGATCAATTCCCCACTGAACCATGCCCAAGGGCGTCCCCAAATCACATCTTTTTCAACCTCCGCCTCTGCAGATCTTCCGCCCTAGCATTCAATCCGACCTCCTTGCCCTCTCTCGGTATTTTCGGTCTCGATTGGTTTTCAATCCGACCTGGTCGGGGTCGGTTGAACTCCCCTCGGTGATTTTCGGTCTCGATTCGGGGTCTGGGTGTATCCCTAACCTTGAACCTCCACCCTATTCTACTTTCGGCTTGAATTTGGACTGTTGGGGCTCTCAGACCTTGATTTCGTCGATTCGAGGCTCGCTGGCGGTGGTGTGGTGTTCGCTGCAAACCTGGGTCCTCATTGCCTCTCGCCCTCTCGTCTACTTCATTCTGCGGTGGTGTTTCCGTCGCAGAGCTGGTGACGCCGACCTTTGCTCTCTCTCGCCGTCGTTGTCTCATCCTCTTGTTCTCAATCCCCCTCCTGTTCAGCCAGCTTCCGGCGGAGTCGCTGAGGAGCTCTCCTTACATGGCTTCCTGTCCTGTCTACCCGATCTGGCGATCTCCCTCTCAGATTCACACGCCGGAGATGTTGCTGCTGCAGACGAAGGAGCCAGATCTGCAGACGGGTGAGCCAATTTTTCCGCATCTGAATTTGTTTCTGGATTGTGTAAGTTTAGTACTTTACCTAGGTTTTGTTGATGCCAATTTTGCCGCATCTCTCTTTGCATTCTCAATTGCTTGTTATGGGTTCTGTCTTTCTAGTTGAATTAGCCAATAAGCGTACTCTGGTGATTCCATTTCTAATAGTGAGTGGCATTTCGAGGATGGAGATTTTAGGAGTCTTAATTTCATTGAGGTTTGGG
Organism: Persicaria tinctoria; assembly: GCA_037127255.1. NCBI lineage: Eukaryota > Viridiplantae > Streptophyta > Magnoliopsida > Caryophyllales > Polygonaceae > Persicaria > Persicaria tinctoria. The sequence continues at coordinate 18,551,404 of JBANSL010000004.1, read as the reverse complement.
GCAGTCTAAGGTTTTTGTTATGTCCAATTATACTGATGATTATAGCTAGAGCTCCGAGAATCTTAGGGTTCATAATCCTGTTTCCATCCGTTCAACTGTTTGTATTGATATATTTAGCTTGTTTTGGAGTTGTTTTTGCTGAATTGAATGAACTTTGATCTGTTAGGGTTTGCTCATGAGTATTTGATATCTAAATGGATGGATGGATTCCAAATTTTGTAAATTTGGAGGTTGATTACTTGATTGTTTGAATTTCCATGATTCATGAGAATGTTGCAATTTATGCCTTATTACAATTCTATACTGAATTTGAATTGGTTTTGGCCCTTTCCTGTTATATACTAAGCTCCTAACCTCTTTGGGGAAAACCTCCTATGTTTTAGCACTTGATTTTGAGTGAGTTTGTTATTACAAATTGAATCACTGGTGTGTCAGCATTCATTTTTGCCTTGTATGTCAGCAGGGTTACAAGGACGCCGATGTTGTCAGCATTCAATTTATTTTGCACTTTTATGATTCTCATATACTAGTGTTTCTCTATTATTCTTAGCCTTTTCACTAGTGTTTCTGATTCCTTTCACTCTCGATGCATCTTTGGTTGCTATTGTGGTTTATAGGCTGCTACTCAATTACATTTCCCGTCATCGTAATTCCTTTAGTAATGCATCTTTCTATATGTTTTTTGAGGGAAGTCAACCTGGTGTTCTGAAAAGATTTTGTTTTGCAGCCGGTAAGAATTTATTTTGTCTTTCATATCAAGCTGTTGGTTTGTGCAGTTTGTGCAATTTTTTTGAGTGCATATTTCTTTGAAATTGCTGACATCTTCAATGCTGACATCTTCTGGAAACTTTAGAAGTTCATTAAATGTTGTCTCATGACCCTGACTGGAATTTATTTAAGCTTCTAGTATTTCTGATATAACTGAAATAGCACGACCTCACTATAGCTGAGTTAGATGTGCAAATATAAGGTGATGTCAGCACTTTTTGATGTGTTAGGTATTGCGCTTGTTGTCTCCTAACCCTGAGTTTGATGTGCAATTATAAGGTGTTGTCAACACTTTTTGGTGTGTTAGTTATTGCACTAGTAAGAAGCAGCTGAGTTTTGGACCTGCATATCCCATATATGTGCTAACTTTGTTGGGGTGAAGCATTCTTGTAATGTAGTTTATGACCTTTGATGAAGGATTGGATTTTCTTATTACTAAGAATTTCGGGAAGGTGATTTGCAAGTAGTACTTTCTGACATGTAATTTTGCAATTTTCCATCCTAATGTTGAATGAGTATATGTCATCACATCACTCTCTCTTTTTTATTCTTGAGAATTGCAATGGTGGTGATTATGGGAAATATTTGTGATGGTTTGTTCACTCTTTTTCTAGTTTCTTGTATAACCTGAAATAAAAAGTGCTCGATGTTTGTATCATGGGATTTATTGATTGGCCTCATTGTCTTCTTTGTCTTGCAAGCCTTGTACTGAGACCTTATCCTTCTCTTGTGACATAATTTCCTTTTCATATCTAGAGATGAAAATGTTGACATGAAGCTTATTAATTTTGGTCTATGTAACTTGCAAGCCTATTTCCTTCTCATTGTCTTGCAAGCCTTGTACTAAGATTGAAGCTAGTATTAAATGAATGTTGCCTATTTCATAATGCATCTTCAGGTGCCTGCATTGGAACATGATGGAAAAATTATTGTAGAGAGCTTGGATCTGCTTCTGCTTTGATCTGCGATCTCTTTCAGTATGTCAGCAATGACACACACTTCTACTTGCTTTGAATTTCTAAAATGGATTTTAGTCCTTCTTGTGTTAAATGCAAGAATTTGTCCTTTTGTTATATGAATTGTGAGAGCCATAGTATATACATGATCTTTTAATGACCGAATTCCAATGACAGTTGCTATATACATGATCTTTTACAGTTGCTGACATGTGCTGCTCTAAGCTTGTTGAACTTGATATGTACGTACAGGTTTGTGGTTTTAGATTTGCTGTTTGGCATCCCAATTTCATTCAACTTTAACTTTAGATTTGCTCTAAGCGAGTTGGCTTTCGAGTATGAGAAACAGGATGATGGAGGTGGATAATCCTAAATTAGTTGTTCTTCAAAATTACTCTCCTTTTATCTACTAATGCACATTTGGCTAAACCTGGTGCCTTTTCTCAGATGCATTGGGGTCACCAATTTGGTCATATCTTGAACAACTTATTTTTCCTTTCTTCACTTTCTTCTCGGGATTCTGAGTACTTCTTTTCCCAATCATCTGCCTTTTGACTTTCTAACTGCCATAAGGCCTGTACAGATACAACAAAGAACAATAATGTGTGAATTCTTGGTAATGAAAATGCATAAGAAAGGTACAAAATAAAAGAAGCAACTTGAACCACCAACTAAAGTAGATTTTCGTTTTCTAAAAGGAAATAATGATCTAACTGAAAGGTGCAGCATAATATCCAGAAAGTGCACATTCGAGAGGAATTGGGATAAGAAACTATACATGGGGAGGGTAACTGTATCTTATTATTTTATAGAGGAAAATTTGTGAATGAATGAATTGATATTTGATTTAATAATCTACAGACAGCTTAATATTACCTTAAAGTTATCTACATCAGCAGTTAGAGACTCTATTTTCCCAGTATCTTCAACAGCAACTGGAGTTTCCTTCACAACAGCTGCATCTTCTTCAATTGCTTTCTTTGCAGCTGCACGCTCCTCAGCAAGCAAGGCATTTGTTTCATCAACTTTTATTTGCTTCTCTTTTAGTGACTCTTGCAGCTTTGATATCTCCTGCTGTTTTGATTCTTCAAGATCAGTCTGTGGATTATGTAGGGCAACAACAAAGTTAGGATAATGAATCTCACAATACTGAGCGCATCCAAACAGCTTAGCAGGGTGTAATACTTGGGGTCTTCAGGCAAGTATAATCAAGTTCAGAACTATTTCTCAACCAGTCATTCTCAGTTTAGCCAACTACCTCTCACTGTGATTTTAAATCTTGACAGACTGTGTAAGGGATCTTAGCATATTACCCTTAGTCACTTCTCAAACTGTAGACGCCATGTCAGGTCTTCAACTGTCTTTTCAAGCTTATCTTTTGCCTCTTTGAGAGCACCTGTTTCTCTAGAAGCCTGAAATTTGTGAAAACAGCTCTTTACTTCAGTTGAGGTTTGGGGAAAACCAAACTCATATCTTGGTAAAAGGAAATGAAGCACAATAATGACGTCTCTTGAAAAAACCCTTGAGAAAATATATGTAGCAAAAAAAATCAAACAGTAAAGAGAGGAGCAGTGGTCTTTTACTCTTTTGTCTGATGCCTACCATCTTCAATTTCTTAAGCTCCTTTCGACCTAATCTTCCTCTCCATCTACATTGTGTAACAAGTGCTGCTCCACAACAGGTGAAAGTCCGGCTCCGCTCCAGATTTGATTAATTTCAGTTTCTTGTATTTAGTTTACTTACATCATATTTATTATATTCATTAATTAATATTATATATATATATAAGAGAGAGAGATAAATATATGCTTAATATATGATTTTACCCAATTTAGGTATCGATATTTAAAGTAATTTGAACTGATTGTGGAGGATGAGGAAGAGGCAGATTCAGATGATCTGAGCCTGCTGAGCTGCTCATCGAATTGAGAAACAGAGAGGGTTGATCCGCTTGGCAGACTGTTTGAGTGAGTGTGGTAAGAAGAGAGGCTATTTTGTAGCTTCTATTTTCTTAGGCTAATCAAGGCTAACAACTTGCTCTCCTTGGGCAGGTTTAGGGCAGTTTATATATTGCGAAACAAGGTAGGCTCAAGGAATCTCAATGCCAGCAGAAGAAGATTACGAGATCTGGATCGTATAGCTTAATTCAGCTATGCTTATGTCTTGTTCCCTACCAGCATTTATGCCCAACTCATGCACACACGTTGATGTGAAACCTTTGTCTCCTACTGGTGTACCTGAAGAGGACAATGCCAACATTTTCCATTTTCTCTTCATGTAATTTAAGACTGTGAAATTATTAGCTATAATTCAAGTTGGGGAGCACAGAATCATGAAAAGGGTGGAGTGCTGAACTAAATTTCTCTTGATAGATATCGTAGCATTCCCAATCTGTATCTCATCAAAGCTGACAAAACTTCATCTTCTGAGCTGATACTGACATTCTCAAATTTCTCTGTTCAATCCATTTCATCATAAGGAACTAAATTTGTTCTAAAGCCTTGTTCAGTTTACACCACACCCTTCAGTATTTCTAAAGCATATTAACTCCTTATTGCTACATGCGGTTATCTTGACATGGCAATACATTTATGATACACCGTGCACTTTTGTTCGAGGACTTCATGCTCCTTGTTTTTGTGGATTCATTAGCAATGCTCAATTCACTAGTCGGCAATCTACAAATGCTCGGTTTTTAGTTTAGGTATAACCAAATTATAAAGTGCACAAATTAGATTAAAGACTAATATTATAAAGTTCACAAATTAGATTTTCAGTTTAGTAAGAACCAAATTAAATTTTAATTTGAATTCAATTTTAGAACTTAAATGTGCAATTTTAGCTTGAAAAAGTCCAAAGATAATACCAATGACCTCTTGCTCTAGTGGTAAGAGTGAGGTGCTTCCTTGTGCCTCACTACCATGAGGTCAAGGGTTCAAATCCCACTATGAGCAATTTGTGCTATATATAGTGGGTACTCATGCCTTGGTTTACCTTGGCATGGGTTAGCCTGTCTTGCGGCTTGCCGCTTGGCTTACCCGGCTCGAGTGCTTTGCAGGCTAGTGCTCGACCCGTGGAGGATTAGTCGATAACCTCGGAACCTCCACGTCATAAAAAAAAAAAAGTCCAAAGATAAAACTGAAAAGTGCAATTTTATAACTCAAATACAAAATTGAAAAATGCATAACATAAACTTATATTCGCACAACACATTATTATATTTGCACACCAATATAAAATTTTAAAAAGTGCCGACATAGGAAAAAAATACAATTTTAGTTTGAATGTGCAATTTTAGAACTTAAATGTGCAATTTTAGTTTGAACAAGTGCAAATATAAAACTGAAAAGTGCAATTTTATAACTCAAATACAAAACTGAAAAGTGCAATTTTATAAACTTATATTTGCACAACATAAACTTATATTTGCACAACACACTATTATATTTGCACAACAGAAACTTATATTTGCACACCAATATAAAATTTCAAAAAAGTGCCGACACGGGAAAGAAAAGTGCAATTTTAGTTTGAATATGCAATTTTAAAAGTTAAATGTGCAATTTTAGTTTGAAAAAGTGCAAATATAAAACCAAAAAGTGCAATTTTATAACTCAATTACAAAACTAAATAGTGCAATTTTATAAACTTATATTTGCACAACAGAAACTTATGCAAACCTCGGATGTTGCTGACAAGTATTAGTTGAGCTCAATATAAGGTGTTGGTTGAATGGTTTCTAATGTAAAATGCAGTGAGATGTTGTGTTAATAGCTTGTAATGATTATGCACACCCAAACCGTGATTTTGATTTTAGAATGATTTGAATTAATGTAAAAATTCGTTACACTGCTAACATTTGATGTAATGAAGTATGATATCCAAATATAAATTGACGATCTGCAAATATAAGTTGATAATATGCAAATATAAATTGATGATATGCAAATATAAGTTGATGATATGCAAATATAACTTATTGATATGCAAATATAACTTGTTGATATGCAAATATAACTTGTTGATATGCAAATATAAAAATAAGTTGGGGAAATAAAAATAAGTTGGGGAAATAAAAATTGATGTTGTGAAAATGTATGATTATAATATGCAAATATAAATTGATGGTGTGCAAATGTAAAAGTATGATATGCAATTATAAATTGCTGATATGCAAATATAAGATTAAAATATGCAAATATAAATTGATTATATGCAAATGTAAAAGTATAATATGCAATTATAAATTACTAGGAAATTTTGTAAATTACAAGAATTATTATAAATTTTAGCCTATGCGGGATTCGAACCCACGTATTTGCGCATAAGCACATCACTCTACCATTGAGCTAAAAGGCTTTTAATTATAGGGGCCTTTACTAAATTATCCATAAAAATTGCCTAAATTAGAGGAGTATCCATATATTTGAAAATTTTGCAAAAATGTCCATCCCCCTTGCCCCCCCTCGCTGGACCATTGACTGGTCAACGTTGATCAACTCCTTCAGATTTTTTTTTAAAAATAAAAAATAAAAAAAATTACATGTCAGCACTTTTAGATATGCAACTATAACCCGATGTTATGCAAATATAATATTATGATATGCAAATATAATATTATGTTATGCAAGCTTAAAAAACCTTATGAAAAAAATATGCAAATCCATATGTATTTTAAAATTGCATTAAAATATTTTATTTGCACATAAGCACATCGCTCTACCATTTATTAACATAAGAGGCTTTAAAATTGCATTAATGTCAAACCCGATGTTGCTGACACCAACATTCCTGACACCGTTGACCAACTCCTTCAGAGATTTTTTTTTTTAATAAAAAAAAAATTATAATTGCATAATATGCAAATATAAATTGGGGAAATACAAATTGATGTTGTGAAAATGTATGATTATAATATGCAAATATAAATTGATGTTGTGCAAATGTAAAAGTATAATATGCAATTATAGATTGATGATATGCAAATATAAGATTAAAATATGCAAATATATATTGATGATATGCAAATGTAAGAGTATAATATGCAAATGTAAAAGTATAATATGCAACTAGAAAATTGCACTAATATATCTTATTATTGAACAATTATTAGAAAATTTTGTAAATTACTAGAATTATTATAAATTTTAGCCTATGCGGGATTCGAACACACGAATTTGCGCATAAGCACATCACTCTACCATTGAGCTAAAAGGCTTTTAATTATATTATAACATAACATTCAAATAAACAAATAAGAGTTATATTCACGCCACAACCAAAAAAGGAGGAAAAAAAAATTAGGAACTCCTAATAAACAGTAAACATTTGCACAAAAAGAGGTCATGTTAGCACACAATTAGAAATAAAAAAGAACTTATACATCAACTTGAATTTCACAAAAAGAGACCATGCCAGCACACATTTAGAAATATAGAAAAAAAACATACACGTCAACTTGAATTGCACAAAAAGAGATCATGTCCGCACATGTATCTTTTCTTTCTGCTTATCTATTTTCAAATCAGCATAGTTAACAAATTCTACAGTATATGAATAGCTTTTAGCAAGAGCAATAACATGTGAACAATAAATGTCAAATCAATATAAAACATATCATAACTAGCAAGAGAATTCATACTTCATAGGGAGAATTGGATAAATATAGCATAACTAGCAAAACAGATAACAAAACCTTTGCTATGTTCTCACATAACCAAAAAAAAGAAAAAAGAGGAAGTTAATTGAAAAAAAAGAGTGAAAAATAAGAAATTTATGTTGTGCAAATATAAGTTACTGTTATGCAAATATAACTTCATGATATGCACATATAACTATCTGTTATGCAAATATAACAATCTGTTATGCAAATTGAAACTGGTGACACCGGATGTGAGCAAGATTGTTATTCCTTCTTAATTTTTAGCAAATAATGTGAAAAGTAATACTAAAAGATAAAGTTTTTGTCCATCAACGGCTAAATGTCAGCATTTAGGCTTAAATGTCGACATTTAAGCTAAATGTCAACATTGAAGCTAATGCACATATAACTATCTGTTATGCAAATATAAGTTACTGTTATGCAAATAAAACTTCATGATATGCACATATAACAATCTGTTATGCAAATTGAAACTGCTGACACCGGATGTCATCAAGATTGTTATTCCATCTTAATTTTAAGCAGATAATGTGAAAAATCATATTCCTCCCAGCAATAAGTCTAGTAAAGAGCTATGCAAGTGAAAAATCAAATTGAACTTGTTTTACAGATTTCATAAATACAGATTTCTTAAATTACATATTGCTGAAATTGCATATTTAGGAAATTACAGATTTCTGAAATTTTAGTTTTGTGAAATTACATATTGCTTGAATTACATATTAAAATGTGAATTTAAATATTTAAAACTTAATTTACAGATTTTAAAACTGAAATTACAAAATTCAGGAAGTACAGATTTCAGAAAATTGATTTACAGAAATTACAGAATTACAACTGTTCTAAAATGTGAGAAAACTAATTTACGGAATTACAGAAAACTGAAATTACAGAATTTATAAATATTAAAATGTGATTTACAGATTTTAGGAATTACAGAAATTACAGATTTCAGATATTACAGATTCCTGAAATTACAGATTTCTGAAATTACAGCTTCTCATAAGTCTTCCAAAATAGAACAATTATGTTCAGGTGGGGGAAGAGCCAACAGTAAAACAGACCCAAAAAATAGGACCAAAATACACAGAGAAATTTCAGTAGGACCAAAATGCACAAGGAACTATATTCAGTGGCATAATTCATCAATAGTGACAAGATGAAGACTAAACCATCCGAAAAAACAAGAGAAAAAGAAAAGGAAATCTGCAGGGTTCACATCCCAAATTCAGGCAAAAATGTCAGATGTATGCTCAATTTCAATCACACAGAAAAACAACCAATCTGGCATGAAAAGAACTCGAATACCGGTTCAGAAATTAGCCAAAACAAGACCAGTTCAGAAATAAAGCAAGCGCAATGATAATCTGGGTGATACAAACTCTAATTGAACATAAGATCCACCCAAACCACTTCGAATTTCACAAGAATTAAAAGATCAGAATAAGATTTCACCTGATCAATAAAAGCAATTCCAGAATATTTTATTTCCATAAGATTTTAATGAATCATTCAGAAGATGTCAGCATTTACAAGTTTTCAGAAGATGTCAGCATTTACAAGTTTCCATAAGATGTCAGCATTTACAAGTTTGATGAATCATGCAGTTTACAAAGAAAGTAATCGCAGATTCATGGGGCTATACTGATGAAACCGATAAATGCACATATTGACATATGCAAAAGACGCACATATTGACAGATTTGTGGAGCTGTACTGATGAAAATGATAAATGCATATATTAACAGATAAATACACATATTGACAGATGCAAAAGACGCACATATTGACAGATAAATGCATATGTAGAAATGATCAAATCAGATGCAAAAGACGCACATCATCAAGCACAACTTGCAATCAAATAATCTGTCAATTTGAGCACAAAAGATTTTCGAAGAACCTAGGGTTTGGATTTGCAATTCCTTGCTGAATATCTAAATAATGCAAGTTTAGATCTAAATATGCAGCTTCTTTTACAAATCAAATTCAGATCTAAATATGACAGCATTGAAGATGTCAGCAACTTCTTTTACTTCTTTTCAAATAAAAACCAAATTCAGATCTAAATATGTAGACTTCAAATTCGAGCAAAGGCCTAAATTCAGATCCCTAAATTCATATTCGAGCAAATTGCAAGTCCAAAAATCAAGATCAATAATCAACAAAAGTGACATTTTCAGAGAAGGAAAAACTAAGATTAAGAATACAGTTGCTTGCTGAAGTACCAAAAATAAATGCCCAAGAGACAACTTTCACAAAATTTGTGCCTTCGGCACAAATTTTCTATACCGAGACCGCATACTAGGCAAGCATCTCTAGTTTCGAATTAAGCACATATGTTTCTGAATCTTATATATATGTAGCTGATAATCTTATATTGAAAATGGTCTACTTAATTACACAAAAATAATCTTATATTGGAGATGTCATCATTTCAGAAGATGTCAGCATTTCAAGAAGATGTCAACATTTCTAGAAGATGTCAGCGAGATGTTTGCAACACCACTAAAATCAGGAAAAAAAAAAGATTAAACATCAGAAAGAGAGATTAAGCTTAACCTTCCACAGCCAAATCCACAAATGAAAAAGACTACTCTACAACCATCATTCAATCCTAAGAAGTTCAGCAATTTACCAAATCCCTAAATTCCAGAAAACTATGAAACAATATTTACCTCCTCTTTCATCAAACCATCAACAAAAACCATCCATTGTTGCATTGTTCTTAGTGTAAGGATCTCGATGGGTCTCACGAATCCAGTAAATCCCGAATATAAACAACACCGCCCTGGATAGAAACCTTCCACTGCGAAGGAATGCCAGTGAGCTACCCTCTTCGCCGATCTTCTCAGCAGATTTCAGGCAGAAGGCATTGGTGAGGCGGGAATCTGAAAGATGAAAGATTGTAATACACTTGAATTTAGTGGAACATTTCATACATGCATTACGTCGAACACTTGGTGTGCTTAATAACGCATTGTCAACCATCAAACAAAACTCTTATTCTTCATCGATTGAAAACTGCAGAGGAAAAGACCATACCTGAAACGCCTCCGGATGCGCGCCGATGCTAATACCCGACCACCAGGAGCAGGCGGATTGGGAACGGGAGGATGAGGCAACGGCGGCGACGATGCTGATACCCGACCTCCGGATGCGCGCCTTCGGTGCAACAGGAAGAAGGAGAGGCTTGTGGGCGGAGATGGAGGCCAGCCACAACTAAGAGCGACGGGAAAGGAGCGAGGAGGAGGCCTAGAACTTCGACAATCAGAGCGCCGGCCAGCCACCGGACAATCAGAGAGCCGGCCACCACTCAAAGCGCTGGCCAACCACCGCTGGAAATCGCCGGATCTTCCTGAGGCGAAAGGAGGAAGATGGAGGCTGCAGGAATCCTTCTCTTCTTCGATTCTGAGATCCATCAGGGGAGAGCGTCATCGCCGACCTCATCAAAATCGTCGCTTCCGCTGCCCGAATCTTGCAACTGGGGCTTCGTTTTTAGCTTCTTCAATGGCAGGCTGTCTTCTTCGAGCATCAAATCCGACGAAGGGTAAAGGGAATCTGAAATGGAGGAGATTGAGCGTCTTCTTCGAGCATCAGATTGAGCGAGAGGCGGTAATGGAGGAGAGAGAAAGAGACGGTAATGGAGTAGAGGATTAGGGATTTGGAGTTAATTTTACTTTTAATTTTTTTTTTCATATCTTAATTTTAGAAGATGGACACTCTTGTAAATTTTACAAAAGCTAGGATACTCCTGTAATTAGAGCGAAAATTTGTGCCTGCGGCACAAATTTTCTCTTTTGTTTTTGGTTATATGATCGGGATGCTCCACTTTACAGAAAAGCTTAAGCTATTGTGTAGGACTTCCCCTTCCTTATATTTTGGTTTGGTTTTCACCTTGTTTTTCAAGGTGGGACTCCCACAACCCCAACAGTTTAAACTATTTTGCGTCGTACCCCCAAGTTTAAGGTTCATTTCAACTCGTGCTCCTCCTTCGTCAATATTAACTTTTCTCGTTAAAAAAAAAAAACCACAAACAAAACACAAAAACACTTTGGCTTTTCTTTCTTCCTCTATGGCTAATGAAGGCAGTAGAAGGAGATGAGACCTGCACGAGGGAGGGAGACTGCGACGATTGAGGACGACACCAGAAAAAGAAGTGGTTGACGACGACGACCAGGTTTAAGGATTTAGAAATTGGTTTTCAGGATTTGGGAATTAAATACGAGGATTTGGGGATTTAAGTCACCACCAACCATCATGGTTCGATGCCTAGGTTCGACGAAGCCCTCTTCCTCATGTATGTCCGACTTCCGCCTCCCTATTTCATTTGGAATTGTTGGTAAGATGAAGCTATCTTGAGGACTTAATGCTATTAAGGATTCAAAATTTCGCGAGATGCTTATGGATAATTATATGCACTTTTAGGTTTCATAAGGTTTCTGGCTCATATTATATGTCGTTGATTACCAAATGAGCAGAAAGGTTCGGAAAGTCGCTTGCCTGGATTGGAGTTGCAAGTGCGGGTTTGAATATTTTTTTCGAACTCTCCGTATAGGTGTATGGGTACAAAAATCTATGTGGATTAACAAAATTGGAAGCGATTTATACCAAATAAAAAGTACGAGTTACAATATGGAATTTTTAAAACTGAAGAAGGGCATAATTTGTAGGAAATAGAAAGTAGGGGAGGTTTAACTTAATTACCCCTCTTCAACCTCTAGCCTGACACAACGTTCAACAGAGATTTCCTAGCTAGCGACACTCCGGAAGGATTTTGGTGAGCTTCTGGCAGCGTCACGGCTCACGGCGGTGGCGGACGATGGTGGTTGGTATAGGTGGTGGCAGGGCGTACCTCCGACCGGCTTCTAGTGGCCCCGAAGCAGCTAATGGTTGCGGGCGAGGGCGGCTCCGACGAGCTAGGTAAGTTCAAAAATTGGGGATTTTTAGCACGGTTTTCGAAAACACACCATGGTGAACGTGTTTCTGGGTGTATGAGGGACATGATGAGATGACAAGGAGCTCGAGTATGGACTTCAATGGCGGAAACTGTAACAAGCCGGCTTTTTGATAGCTGAACATTAGTTTCCAATATGAGTTAGTTTTATTTAAATACTGTACATCTACTGGGCCTAGCCATGTAGTTTCATTTGAGCTTATTATGTTTTCTTCTATAGCAGGCTTTTGAGCTCTAATTAAGTTGTTATCTGTAGATGATCACCATAATCATCTATATGTAGCCGACTGTGCTCTTGGTGGCAGTTAGCCAATTTTAGAATATTAATTTCTAAATCTCTCAAACTCTCTCAATTATCACTGTTTTAGATACCTTCGAATCGATCTTCTTCCTAAGTATCGATTTCTAGGCCTAGATCGCTTGGTTTCGAGCTTGAATTTCAAGCTTCTAGCTGAGTTTATCCATATCTCTACCTGTCTCTCTTGGTCCATTGTTTAAATGGCGACTAAGGGCAATTTCCTGTTATAATGGTATCAGAACAGAATGAGTCTTTGGAGGTCGAAATACTGCAACAAACGTCTAGGGGTGGCAATCTCATTCACACCCGACGGTTACCCGCTTCACGCGATCCAAGAAAGGGGTGAAAATCTGATACAAGGTGGATATTAAATGAGTGAAGGGTGAACGGGTGATGGATCGGGTCGGATTCGAGTGGTAGTAATTTCAGGCGTCACCCGATCCATCACCTGACCCATGAATCACACAACATATTTTATATATATATATATATATATATATATATATATATATATATATATATATATATATATATATATATAAAATATATATATATATATATAAACATTTTGGTGTGGCTTCTTAACCAAGTGTAATATTATCGTTAGGTTCTGGTCCACCAAATGCAAACTATATCCTAACTTAATGCTAAACAAAAGATTAGTATAGCAGACAAATAAGGAGTCGATCCCACAGAGAAGACTGATTCGTAGTTCTTATGATAATCTCTTAAACAAATAGCAATAGGGTTGTAGCAAACAATTAAACAAGCAAATAGGCAAAAGGGCTAATGATTGCAAAATAATAATAATATGATGGAAACGTTTCACCTGCAATTCTTGACAATGGTTGTGATTCATGATCATTGGATTGATTTCATTGTTATTCTTAAATTATGCCGACTTGTCTAAATTAGATTGATCCATAACTCACAATCACTTACATTCAATGTGACACCACAAAGAACAACATAAAGATCCAAGTACTTTGGCCAATTAGCAGTATCAATTCGATGCAATCAGGAATCAAAAGAATAAGCTTCTAACCCTCGTCTCATAGAATCAAATATAAACCAATCGTTATCATCCCGCAGAGACAATATTGATGCTTTCACTGAATCAATCACTCTCGCTTGCTACAAAGAAACCAATCTATGAAAGGAATCACTAGAAAAGATGCAGTTTTTGTCTAGATGATCAATCATAGAGAGAACATGTGTAAATATTAAATCAATGAAGAACAAGGATGATAAATAAACTTATGCATAACAAATTGAAATCAAATCCTCATAATTCATCCAACCATGTCTTGGCAACTCATAATCTCTCTCTCTCTCTCTCTCTCTCTCTCTCTCTCTCTCATTTAACCTAACTACGACCAACTACGACTAAAATGAATGGAAATAACATAAATAGAGTCGTACTAAAACTAGGTCAAATAATAATAATAAACTAATAGAATATCTTCAGACGAAATCGTAATCGTTAAACGCGCAAGACCGGTGGGCACCAGTAGAAAAGCGGCGGGTGCCGCTACTTTGGCTCCACGATTCTTCTTTGTCTTCGACATTATGCCCCTTAGTTCCCTTGATGCTCCTTCCTTAGCCTCTCTTATGCTCCAAAATCACCTCTTTTGGATCTCTCAAGGATCCCTTCAAGCTCGGATTATAAAACTGCAGTCTGCAGAATAAACATGACATAGCGTAGATTCTGAACTCAAATACTTCACATGCAAGACAATGTAAATAAGACAAAACATATGCAATATAAATACTTTAATGCAATAAAACCTATCTATAATACTTATGTAAAATATGCATTATCAAATCACCCCACACTTAAGCTCTTGCTTGTCCTCAGTCAAATGAAGAATGAACATAAATCAATGTACCCCGCAGGAGATTCCTTCATAATTTTACCACATCAAAAGCAACATCAATCAAAGTGAAAATATGAATAAGGAACCTAAACATCATAACATGTATATGGATGATCAAGTAGCCCACATGCTTATCAATCCAACCTCACAAGGGCAAATATATGTTTCTCTCACTCTCATGTGTTTAGGTTTTAAGCATTCACTCAACTCAATTCCATATGCAAACATCTACTCAAATATTGACACTTATATCACAAAATCTCCAGCGGATACATAAAAAAAAACATCAAGAAGACTTTCGCTCAATGGAAATCTTCAAAGAAGACTCCATTCGGCGGGGTTGTAATGGGGCTTGGTAAGAACATAAGGATAAGGAACTGTATTTGGTCATGTGGTGCTTTCAATTCTAGGAATCAAGATTCCTAAAAACTTCCAACACAACTCAAAAAGTACATCAAGCTCACATAAGAACATAACTCTCAAGAATGTAAAATATAAACTCAAAATTACATAAACTCTCAAAATTACCCATTCACTTTTAACCAAACATTCATCCAACTCTCATATGAAAAATAAATAAATTAATAAGGTTCTTATTCACTTTTTTTCATCACTTTAGCTTTTCTCTCAAAACTCAAAAAGACATCCATAACCCACTCTAAATCCTAATTCCTGGAAGGGTAAGGCTTATCATAGACTAAGAAACATAAATTTTGTGGAGCTTCAAAGAAAAATGCTAAAACCTCAAATTGGCTTCAAGCAAAGACATGATGTAAGATAGATATGGATAAATTATGGCTAAAAGGTGTCTCTATCATATGCAGCTCATCAAGGAATGATCATGTATATAATCAGCCTAAAAAATAGATAATTATGTCAATACTCATAGATAGATGCATAGGAATAGTAAAATCACACAAAAAAAAAAGCGAAAGGGAAATAGATGTGATCCCTTATTAGGCTAAAAATTCTCACTAGGACAAATTTTTGTTGGATATCAATCATGCTTATGAACTTATATCATACATGCTCAATTACATATACCAAATCATATTCCACTTAAAATAATTTTCAATACAGTTAAATCATCCATAATAAGCTAGATGGGTATTTGAAACACACACACACACACACACACACACACACACACACACACACACACACACACACACACACACACACACACACACACACACACACACACACACACACACACACACACACACACACACACACACACACACACACACACACACACACACACACACACACACACACACACACACACACACACACACACACACACACACACACACACACACACACACACACACACACACACACACACACACACACACACACACACACACACACACACACACACAACATAAACAACTAAAAAATCATAAATAAACATGAAAATGAAATCATAAACATGAAATAAACTAACATAAACCACTCTCCCTGTCCTCAATGCATAAACAAAAAGAACAATGAAATAAACTCAGGGTGAAGGAAGAGATACTAACCTATCACTAGGGAGGAGGAGGCTGAAGTCTAGACTGATGGCGAAAATCAGCAAGTACGCACGCCAACTATGTCTGAATATTAGTGATCTTGGAAGAGATAGTCAGGAACTCTTCCTTGTGCTTCTTCTCCAGCTCTACCAAACGGCGCTCTAATCCATCCAAAGCAACATAAACAGGGTCAACGTCTACAACAACAAAATCTTCATCTTCATCCTCAACTTGATCATCTCCAACTGCCATACCTTTTGACTCAGAATCATCCATCTCTGAAGGGGTCACAAGTGGCACACTAAAGCTATCATGGCTAAGCTTGAAATAGAATGACAGCTCCACATGACGGTGTAGATGGTGCTCTCCATAATCACCTGCCATCCATCTGAAATGCTCATCTGCATGAGGATACTAAACCTTTACAATAATGTCAAACCAAGTGAGAGTGGAAATATCATAAACAATGTCCCCACACATAGGCCGCACTCTATCTAGACTAAAACCAAGATGACGAGCAATCAGCGATATCAATCCTCCAAAGGCAATAGTGTGATATCAGCGCGCTCATAAGCGGTACTAGTCATCTCAGTGCAACTCCCTAAAAATAATTGAACCCAGTCTGGAGTTCTATTAGCGTCAGGTGTCAGACAATAAGTATAAGCCCAACCTCTCATAGATACTAACTCTGGATCAACCATACCAAAGAAAGCAAGATTCGGTACCCTGTGGTACAATCTCATAGCAGGGTGAGTGATCATGTAGTCAAAATAGTAACCCTCTCTCCCAAACGGTCGTCCAGTGACTCTCATCCAAGAGTGAAACGCAGGTGGATCAACTTATGACTCCAAAAGCTTGAGAAATGACATCCTTAGTGACCAAGAACTCATTTCCTCTCATGCAAAAGCGAATATCCTTGTCAAAACAATAGTCTAGGGTGGCCAAGAATTCTCTAACCAATGTAGGACAAGTGGTTGCGCTAAGCTCAACAAAATCACCCAATCCGCCATTGTCAAGAAGCTCAGAAACATGCTGAAATAAGCCAAGACGATGCAAAGTCTCCACATCAAAGAATACCGTCAAGCGACAATTCCTACTTTCAAGGTTAATCCAACGATCCTCTTGCTCCTGAGTCAAGTACGCTGGTTGTTCCATACTAGGAATCAAAGCCATAGTGATTGAGACAAACGAAGAACACGAAAGAACTCACAAGAATCCGAGAACGACCTCACCCTCCCAAAATTGGGGGATATCACTTTTGGCCGGATTAGTATATCAACTGATATCAGGATATCAGTTGATATCTATACCTTGCCCCAACCAAACACTATATATCAGATATCAGGGCTTGATATCTGATATCTAGATATCATTACCAAACACCCCCTAAGATCCTTTCCTTTTTCTCACACAACATGAGCTTTGCCAAAGGTGAATTATACAGTACATACTCAATGGTCTTACTCTTCTCCACCTCTAAATTGCTCAGCAGATGCTAATTCCAACATAATCAATCATTCATCAATGTTTATAGAAATTTAGCACTGTTGATTACCCAAACAACAATGTAGGATATACCTAAAATGCACCAACATTTAATTCCAGTTATCAACAAACTCCAAAAGTATTAACTAGCCATAAAGAATCATCCTTCATCCTAAGGAAAGAGAAAACAGAAAAGAAAAAGAGAAAGCAAAGTCACCTGAAACTCTGGGCAGCCGACGCTTCAAGGAGGATCGATTAGGGTCGAACAGGGCCGGCGCTTCAACAAAGAGAAACAAGGAGTAACATGGTCGAATTAGGGCTGACGCTTTACCAAAGAGGCCTGGGAGGGCCGCCGACGCTTCATTATTTAGGAGAATAAAATAAAACCATTTTAATGTTGCCTCTATCATGTGGATAAAGGTTGTCATTCCTTATGAGAAATCGATTTCTACCAATGTCGAGGTTTTTGCAATTGCAGGACAACCTCCAGGAGTAACTCATTTCAAGAAGGGATTGATGGATGCAATTGATGGATATGTTGGAGAAGTTCCTAAAGTTCCCCCTCTTATCTTGAAAAGGACAAGTGTGAAGGATCTTGGTGGAATAACTTGATCAAGAAATGTGTCACGTCGAGCCAAAGACGTGAAACAAAGGCGCTTCTTGGGAGGCAACCCAAGGTAGTTAGGTAGTGTTATTTCTATTTTTTATTTTATTTTATTTTATTTTGCAATTAGTTTTTCAATTGAATAAAGTATGATTAATCGTGTCGCTGAATTTCGGAAGCTACGATAAGTTAAAACCTGTGTTGGGTCGAGTTTTGATTGATTTGGAATGCGGAGTCACAATCTGTGGACACGGCGCCCGCCGCTCCCTGTCCGCCTGACAAGTCCGAATTTTGGTAAATTTGGAAGGTCCATCTTAGCTCACCGGAAAGGACTTGTGGGTAGTACCCATAGGTCCCCGGTTCGAACCCCGGAATGACCGCTCTTTATTTACCTATTCAAGGAATGGAAGTTTCTATCTTTCTTATTTTTGGTTATTTTCGTTTTTGTTAGTTTTATTTATTTTATATCTTTTTAGGATTAGATTTATTTCCTTCTTATTTTGTTCTAGGATTATATTATTTTCTATCTATTTTGGGTTAGATTATTTCTATCTATCTTAGTTAGTCTATTGTATCTTTTATCTATTTTCTATCTATCTTAGGATTAGATTTTTCTTTTTAGGGTTAGTTTCCTAATTTCTTAGGATTAGAGTTTTTATCTTTTCTATTTCTATTCTATCTAGTTCTAATATTTTCTATTTTTCTTTTTGATAGATATTCTTTCCAACTCACCATATATTCCTACTCCCTATTTTGAATCAACCAAGCTTGCTCAAGGAATCTACAAAACCAAAAAGCCTCCTGGAATCCATTCCAAATATCTAAAGCCTTGCGTTTCAATTGATTATATCCACCAAAACACTCTCCACCAATACCCCACATCCACAAAATTCAACCTTTCCTTTATAATTTCCCTAACTATAGCAAAGAACCCTTTGAAACCAAGTTGTTCGTGAAAGTTTCAAGTTTGGAGGAGTGTGGACATCGGTTTTCCAACGATTTCACTCGGATTCGTGGTTCTGAGTATATGGCGCCCGCCGTCCCTACAACGAGCCCGTCTTTTGGTCATTTTTGTGGTTTTTCTCCGGTTTTGCCGTCGAGTTGCATCATGTCTCGTGCTCCTAAGATGGATCCTCCCACCTATTTGTCTAAAGTTGAAAAGGAACGCTTATTCCAGCTAAGAGATGTGAGTTACCAGTCGACTCGGTTCTTTCATCTGGAAACGTTGTAGAGGCTGTCTCCGTAGTCCAGTATCTCTAATGATGGATAAGGAAGGTCTAGCTAACTTCATATCGATGAGCGTGCCGACTTATCCTGCTTTGGTGCGTGAGTTCCTGTCAACTCTGGATGTGAGATCTGATAAGGACATCTGTTTCATATTATTGGGAACTGAATGCTCAATTCAGAAAAGATTTCTATCTCATGCTTTGGGAATGCATATACCTTGGTCTAATCTTGGCGTCGGAACTTGCTTGCTACTACACATGTTGAGACTTGGGCTATAGTGTCAGGGCATGATGGAGGGACTGAGAACTTTCCTGATTATCTGATTACGCATCATGCCTTTAGGTTATACCCTAGGGTGTTGACCCCTGCCTTCTATGGTTCTGCTGATCCGACGGTTATTCCCAAGAGGATGTGGATGTGGTTATATTGTTTGACGCCAGAGGCCGAGTGTGTACCAGATTGGATAGAGTTGTTTCTGGCTTCTTGTGCAGACGCATTCCGTATGAGAGATGATATGAGTGCCCATATTGTTACTTTTGGTGGATTGATTACCCTTATAGCATGCTATATGGGTATGGATTTGAGCTCCCTACAACCCCTGCCATCGCCTTTCTATTATGAGTAGGGCTGGGGAAAATTTACCACGAAAGCCATACCGACACGTGCCAACCGAACCAATTAAATTGGTAACCAATATAATTGGTTACCAATATAATTGGCACAGTATACCGAACCAATTGTCAAAAGTCGGTACGGTAATGGTAATCGAAACGGAAAAGTTGGGATTACCATTACCAACCGATTTGCAATTGGTTGGTACGGTAATTACCAACCAACTCCTACCAATATACATTTATTTTTTCTAATTATTTTTAATTGTTTTAAGATTACATCCTACTTCTCGTTATTCTTTTCTGCTATGATCACCTCTATTTATGCGGTTTCAACTTTTTATTTGTTCAAGACTTGCTGACTTGTTGTTATTCAAGACTTGCTATTCTTCAAGTTAATAGCAAAATAATAAGTTAATAAGTTTTTTTTTGGTTAAATAATAAGTTAATAAGTATTACATGTTCAAGATATAAAAAAAAGCACTATATGTTCAAGCCTTATCGGTTCAAGACTTGTTTTTTTTTTTGGTTCTAAAACTTGCAGTTTGTTATTCAAGTTAATAAGTATTACCTATTTCTTTTTGTATTTGTTATTTTAATATAATGTTTTTAATCAAGGAAAGACTACTAGCTCGGTCTCGGTTCAAACTAAAACTTAAACTTTATTCGGAAGTGAACATGTTATTTTGAATATTGTCAGGACTATTTAAGTTTTTATATTGCTTTTGTGCTTAAATGCATGAACAATTTAAGTATTTAAGTTGTTGCTACTTGAATTGTAATAACTTATAAATTTTAATTAAGTTGTATTTCATTTGATTATTTGTATGGTTTTTCATCAACACCCAAAACATGGTAAAATATCATTACCGATATGTACCAACCAACTTAATTGGTAACCAATTAAGTTGGTACAACCTCTTTAGTGGTTGGTAATGGTTCGGATTTTAGGATTACCAATTATAATTGGTTGGTAATTAAGTGGTAACGAGAAAAACTAATTGGTATTGTACCAATTCCACCCCAAATTATGACATCTCATCCCTACTGAACGCTCGTCTTATTAAAAGGGTTATCCGCCTTGACAATAGTGAGTGTTTTCGTTGGTTATTTGGCGCGAAGGGTGAGCACCACTGGTATCTTCCTGTACATTTACCTGTTGGCCCGACTTTGGCTGCTTTCTGTATTCGTCATGTTCCAACACTTGCTGGGATGGTTGTGGATTCGTCCTCTTCAAGCGGATTTCTTTTGGGAGAAGAGGTTGATGATGATCTTGATATACCCACTGAGAGCAGTTCTTTTTTTGAGCTTATGGCAATTGTTGACAATCGCTTGACGAGAATGGAAGATCAACATTTGAGAAGTTTTCGTAGATTACATGAGCATCAGTTGAGTCTAGAGAAAAAGATAGACAAGATACAAGCATGTGTTCGTAAGCCTTGGGCGCAGATTTCCCTGGACATCAATCAGCGGTCTGGACCCCAGACCCCGCCTTCACAGTAATAGGTTAGTCATTTGCTTTCTTCAAACCCTTTATTTTTATTTTTCATTGTTCCTTTTTGTGTTTCTATGCATTGAGGACAATGCAACATGTAAGTGGGAGGGGGGGGGGGGGGGGGGAAGTGAAGTGAATTAGTTAGGTTAGTTCATGTTTGAATTTCTGTTTTTTTTTTTTAATTTTCTTTTTTGTTATTTCTTTTATGTTATAGAAAATGTCAAAAAATTTAAAAAAAAATTGAAAAATGTTGAAAAATGAAAGGAAAAAAAAGTGAGTCTTGTTTTGTTGTTTTGCATATTGTGTTATCAAAGATTTGCATCTAATTTGAGTTTGTCCTATTTTAACTTTACACTGGCATGGTCTTATAAATCTCATGGAATTCTGGAATGATTTGATCTTATCCTGGATATTGGTTTTTATGTGAAATATGATTAAGCATATGTAATTGAGCGTGTATGATCTAAGTTTGGGAGTATGCTTGAAATTAAAAAAAAAATGTCCCAGTGAGATATTTTTGGCCTTATAAGGGATACATCTTTATTCCTTTTGCTTTTCTTGTGTGATTTACTCTTCCTATGCATTTATCATTGAGTATTGCCATGGTTATCTGTTTTCAAGGCCGATTATATACATGTTCATTGCTTAATAAGTTCAAATGATAGAGGCAACCTTTTATCCACATATTTATCCATGTCTACCTTATGTTATATCTTGCTTTGAAGCCAATTTGAGCCTTTAGCCTTTCTATTGATAGCTCCACAAAATTATTATTCCTAGCATATGATGAGCCAATTTGAGCCTTTAGCCAAGTTGAGCCTTTAGCCTTTCTATTGATAGCTTATTCCGGGGGAATTGAGATTTTGAGTGGGTTATGAAATCTATTTTGGAGAATGGGGAGAATGAAGCTAAAGTGTGATGTTATGGTTTATGGTTTTGAGAAGATGTAATGTTATGTGCTTATTTATGCCCTCATTTTTATGGATATGGTTCTCATGTATTTTGGCTCAAGAAAAAGAAATAAAAAGCTTGGACCTAGGGAGGATAAAATTCACCTAGGGGTAAAAGTAAGTAAAAAAAAATCTGAAAAAGAAAATTAAAAAAAACAGAATAAAAGAGCCATTTATTTTATGTTTGCATAATGAGAAGGAATTGGATTTATGTTGGTTATGAGTCTTATTGGTTGGGTGTAAAGATTGCATGATATCTGAGATGATGATGATGAGATTTGAGATGATTAGTTATGAGATGATTTTTGGAGTTATTTTGATGATATTGAGAGATGTTGTGCATTTGTGAGCTTGATGTTATTGAGTTGGTTTGTGTTATGTTAGCAGTTTTGGAATCTTGTTTTCTCGGAATTTATTGCACCACATGACCAAATACAATTCATTGACCTTATATTTCTACCAAACCTCATTACAACCCCGCCGAATGGGATCTTCTATGAAGGTTTCCATTGAGCGAAATTCTCTTGATGTCCTTATTTTTGCCTTGACATATCCGGTGGAGATTTTGTGATATAAATGTCAATATTTGAGTTGATGCTTGTATATGAAATTGAGGTGAGTGTGTGCTTAAATCCTAAACACATGAGAGTGAGAGATACACATTTTATCCTTGGTAAGGTTGATTTTTGAGCATGCAAGTAACTTGATCCCATATATACATGTTATGACGTTTATATGTTTTCATTAGATTTGCACTGTTGATGTTGCTTTTGATGAGTAAAGTTATGAAAGATTTCTTGTGAGATGCGTAGATGATATTTTGCTTTATGGTTGCTTGAGGACAAGCAAGAGTTAAGTGTGGGGAGATTTGATAATGCATATTTCATATGGGCATTAAAGGTGTTTCTTATTGCAATTAGGTAGTGGTTTTGCTAGTGTTTGAGTCTAGTTCTGTATATTGCCTGTGAAGTATTCGAGTTCGGAATCTACGCGTTTTTAGTGTTTATATTGCATAATTACATTATGACCTTGGATGGACTTTGGGAAGAGCTTAAGAAGCATGCTTTGGAGCATATGGAGGCTAAGGGGGAGCTAGAGAGGAGAAAGGAAGCACGACATTGGAATTATTGAAGACAATTGAGGAACATCGGACACTGCATAGGCGGCGCCCGTCGTGGGCCTGTTTCCAGTATACGCAGTTTTGGATCCGAAGACATTATTTTCTATTATTTTATTCTATTTCTTACTAGGGTTTTGGCTGACTCTTTAGAGGCTTTATTAAGTTATTTTCAGTTCTATTCAGAGGAGGTGAATTGATTGTGAGACTATGAACACAATGAGAGAGAGAGAGAGAGAGAGAGAGAGAGAGAGAGAGAGAGAGAGAGAGAGAGAGAGAGAGAGAGAGAGAGAGAGAGAGAGAATAGGCCTATGAGTTGCTAAGCTCATAGTTTCGCTTGTGATTCAAAGATATGGTTGTTTGTATTGTGAGGATTTGATTCTGTTTAGTTATTCATATTCTTAGTTATCATCTTGTGCTTAATTATTATATTTGGGTTCCTTTCTATGCCTGATCACCATGTTAGGAATTGCATCTTAGCTATGAATTCGTTGTTGTTTTCTCGATAGCAAACAAAGGTATTGATGATAGTGATGTCTCTTTGTCTTTGTAGTGGATGATTTCAATTGATCTATGTTGAGGATATTCAATTAGGGCTGAGTTCGGTATGCACCTATTAATCTTAATTGTGTTGTGTCAATGTGCCAATTGGTCATGATTACTTGAGTCCTTAATCCTATTGTTTAGTGATATTGAATAAGATGAGTGAATCTCTGTGGATCTCTCAACTTTAGTCAAATAGACCTATGAATATGAATAATTAATAGATCAATCTGAGGACCATGAATTCCAACCATTGCCAGAGAATTGCAGGTGAAATGTTCTTTCTACTTTGATATCGATTTACTTTGCGATCATAAATCTGGTTACTTCTACATCTAATTTGTTACTTGTTACGAATCATTGCTTTGTCATAAGAGTGTTTGCTTAGATTTATTGATTAGAAAATCGCTTCTCCCTGTGGGTTCGACACCGAACTTCATCGCTATACTAGTAGTTATTTGGTTTATCAATTGATTGATTGCCTAATCTATTGGTTTTGTGTTTAAGTTTGAATATTATTACTATTTAGCAAAGGTCGAAAGTGCCAACGACGTTCGTCCTGCACCACTCATATACTTGCTAGGATGTTAACTTTCATGCTTATGACTCCTACAATTTGATGTTGCTTTTGATGAGGTTAGTTCTTGAAGATCATATTTATGGGATGTGGGTTGTGCTCTTATTTTTCCATTGCTTGAGGACAAGCAAAAGGTTAAGTGTGGGGGAGTTTGATAAGGTGTATTCCAATAGGCACTATAGGGTAGATTATATTCATTTTCATTGTAAATTATGCATGTATTAGTGTTAGTTTAGTTTAAACTCTTTTTGTGGTAAAGTTTGGAATCTACGCTATTTTGATTAAATTGTGTAGTATCGTAGATCCGACATGGTGGAGAGCAATAGAAGGTCCATAACATGTCCATGTCAAGCCAAGAAACCAAGTTAATGAGAGAAAGAAAGAGGGAAAGGAAGAGCGAGGAAAGAACAAAAGAAAGCGCAGTTACATAGATGATTTCGCTGCTAGCGAGTGTAACTCGCTGCCAGCGAGTGGGATCAGCTAAGAGCTCATGAGAAGGTGGCCTGAGCAGAACTCGCTGCCAGCGAGTGGAGTCAGCGAGGAGCCAGTATGAGTCACTGCCAGCGAATTGGACCCGCTGTCAGCGAATGGAATCAGCTAAGAGCTCAAGAGAAGTGCCTGAGTAGAACTCGCTTCCAGCGAGTTGAGTCAGCCCGAGAGCCAGCTAGTGGATCCGCTCCAGCGAGTGAGTCGCGATAGCGGATGGAGTTTGTTTCTAGCAAAATTTGATCAGAGGGCTTAGACGGCGAGAGCTCGCTCCCACAAAGGTGACTCGCTGCCACCGAATGGAGTTGTTCCAGCGAGTGGGTGGTTTCACTCCAGCGAAAGCTTTGTCTCGTTGCCAGCGGAATCTGAAAGACGAAGAAGGTGCATCTAAGGCATAGAGATTCGCTGGCAGCAGGTTGGTAGCTAGTAGCTAGTGAGAATCCAACAATAGGTCGTCCAAGACAATTCGCTGCCAGCGAAAATCCTGTCGATGCGAGCGAAATCCGACGCTAGATTAATAAACATGAAAAGTTCTATCTGTTATCTAATTTAGTTTAGGAAGTATCTGTCTAATTTTTCTATCTTTTAACTTGTTTATTCAAGACTTTAGGGTTATAAATAGGATTTATAGGGTTAGTTTTCTTATGGATTAAAAAGAGTGCAATCACCATATAAGAGAAGAGAGGTTAGTGACGAGATGGTTTCTCGACCAAATAAATTTGTAGTCAAGACCCCGCTATAGGATAGTGGAGTCAGGTTCGTCCTCAGAAGAAAAGTCAGTGGTTCTAGATTTAGTTGGTTTTTGGGTTCGGGATAGCGGGAAAAGGTGATGAGGTTGTTGATGTCGAGTAGCTGCGTAGAAACTTTAAAATAACAAAAATAGAATAATAAAATAGCAAACTTCCAAGGTTAGGGATCACCGCAGCAATAAACATATGTGTAGATTATAAATCACATAAAGATGCATGATTTATATCAAATAAGTTCCGTCATTAACAAATAGGAATATAGAGGCTCTTGCATAAACCCAAGTGTTACTATCCCTTTTTCATAATTAATCCAAATTCATAATAAGATCACTTTCGCTTCAATATCATAAATAAGGATCACCTACTACTCTCGTAGAACAATTATGCATATAGGACAGAAGATAATAAAGACATACAAATTCATAAATTCATAAATAAAACACACATATCTATGTTGGGATCACCCTAACCTTAGAAGAGGGAAATTAGAAACAAGACATAATAAAAGAAAATAACTTTAACATTAAAAATAAAATTAAACTTACAACCATTCGACTCCTTCCTCTTCCTTCTCTCTCTCGCCTCTCTCCCTCTCTCCTTGCGTCCAAACACGGCTTGACTTGAATGAATGAAAAAACAGGCCCTATGGCTTTATTTATAGTGCTCAATCCTTGCTACCCAAGGAAAGAGAATATCTATTATCTATCTAAAGATAAAACTTTCCTACTTAAGATAAATCTCCTAATAAAATAAATATCCAAATAAATTCCTTAGGGCAAATAGGAAAATACCCATTAGGAAAGAGTTTATCTGACTAAGATAAAGATATATCACTTCGTGGCCAAGCAATTCTCTTCTCTTTACGACTTCTCAATTCGGCTCTACAGTTTTCTGGATTTTCAGTCGACGTCGAGTAGGTTCAGTCGACGTCGAGTGATTTCACTCGATCTCTAGTGTCCCTGTCGATTTCTAGTGAAAAGTGGTCGCCATCAGTCGACGTCGAGTGCTTCTGTCAACTTTCAGCTTTCTGCTCCATTTTGAAACGCACTTTCCCGAGCCCTCGTTCCTTCGATTGACGCATATGAATATGCGTTGGAAAGCTCTTTTCGAGGGATACAACTCTCATCAAGACATCATAACTTGATTCAAAAGGATGAATGGTGAAAAATGGCATTTTCTCAAGTTGCACCATCATGTGCTCTTCCTTAGCTTCTCCAATGTCTTCATGACTTTCCTTTAAGCCCCAAAGTGCGTTCGATTTCTGCGAAATTGAACAGAAACTTGTGTAGACCTCCATATATTTCAAGTAAACATAAACTACACAAATCTCATGCTTTCCCAATATAAAACATGGTGAAATGAGCGCACATCACTTTGGCTAAGCCATGTTTGGCTAATTTTCTAGTTTCCGCCTACACTTTCGAGACTTGGTTGGTGGTTTGTGTGTTTCTAATTTAAGTTATTTTTCCTCTATAATTCTTTCAACTTCTTTGTGTGATATTGATTATGTTATTGGTGTTATCTTGATTCGCAACCTTGATAATATTGATTTCATGCTATGATTTAATACTTTCGTATTTGTGTTAGTTCCGTAGTGGTACGCATAAGATTGTGGATTTCGTGTTTGAATCATGATTATGTAGGGAGTTGACATATATTTTAAACATTGATTTACCATGTTTAATTGGTGTTATTTGTATGCTAAAGTTCTTGAGACTATTTGCTATCTCTTTATTAAATTTTGACCGTGTTAAAGTTGCATTGAAGTGTAAGGGATTAATTGGACTCGTAGGGCTTTAAATCTATTTAAAACAAGACAGGAGGAATTCGTAGGAAAGTATAATAACTTGAAAAGGATTCGATGACCAATAAAACCAACCAAAGTCGAGAACTTGTACGTAGAAACGCTTTTCTTCTATTCTTTATTTGCTTTTGTCAATATTATTTTATTTTATTTTCATTCATAAAAATCTTTTCTTTTTAGGAAAAATAGACAAAAATAATACCAAGTGAATTCCTCACGAATTACTTGTTCAATTCATGATTAGGCATCCTCACGAGCCTAATCAGTGATCGGCGTGGCAATTCCTCCTTCTCGTTATTGGAATCGTTATCAATTTTTGTTCGGGTTTAATTTCCCTAAAGTCAACCCTTTCAATTGGATTTTTTTTCCATTTGTTTCCAATCTGTTATTCAATTTGATATATTGGAATTGTGGGGGTGTTGATCGCTGCCTCCATGTTATCCCCGTTGACAGTAGACGACCTCTTTTCCGGTGCCCGGGACATTTCGGTGTTGTGTTTCCGCAGGTTGGTGTTTTTGGTTGATTGTTCCGTTGTTTCTTCTTCGTTCTGTCGGGATATATCGGTGTTTTGTGTTGCGTACGTCAGGTGTTGTCTCTTCGTTTGGTTCCTAGTACTGATTGCTTTGTCTGATGGTTTGAACTGTGAGGGGGTATGCCGTCGGTTTGGGTTCACTGTCCCTTCCTATGTAATCAAAAGAGCGATGCATTATCCTTTTAGGAATTTTCATGGCTGTCGTGACGGCGAGGAAGGGAGTAAGGGTTACTCTTATATGATCTCTCATCTCAAGAGATTACACCTTTGTAGTGATGAGCGTAGGAGGGTGCTTCGAGAGGCCATGGAAAAGGATATTGGAGTTTTTGTGGCGGTAGAGGAGACTCTGAAAGGTCTTAAACCATGGTTGTGTGGTAAGTGTATGAGCATACATGCGTTAAGTAGGGCATGCCATCACTCTGATGGTTCTGTCCGTGTTTCTGATGGGGAGGGAGAGCACGGCGGCTGTATGGTTGGTGTCTTAAGGCCATCTTTAGATGGCATTGTGTCTGAGGATGCTATTGAGGGTATGGTTCTTGATGAAGTTTTGTTGGATAGAGTCTTCCAGGTTCCTATCGTCACCGTGAAAACCATTCCTCATGGTTGTCGTCTAGCTTTCTCTCAAACATTGAAAGTTGCTTTTCATAAAGTGGTTGCTGGACCAGGTTTTGTCGCTGCTTGGGTTGGGTTGTTGTTACTTCCTCGTTGCACGTTGCAAGTGTTCATGCCTAAAAATAGGCGAGATAGAAGGTCAGGGAGTAGGAAGTCAATACAGTGTCAACAAATCCTACATTCTTTGGCTATTTGGGGAGGAACAGATGGTATCACCAAGTTAGTGAGTGATATGTTAGCTAATGTTGATCGGGTGTCTTAGGGTCCCCTTGATGGTAATCCTAAGGAGGAAGATACCGATATAGGGAACCCAAACATCAAACAATGTCTCCGTAAGGTTGCTAATGGGCATTTCACGGCTACTGTTAAGGTTCTATGTTCTTCAGGGGTGGCTTCATATAATGACGATACGGTGAAGACTTTGGAGGCTAAACACCCACACAAGCCACCCCCTTCTAGACCAGATAATGCCTTTTCAGAATCTCCCCTTGTGGTGGAGGTTGACACCATCTTTAAATGTATTAAGTCTTTTCCCAAAGGGACTTCGTGTGGAAGAGACGGCTTGAGGGCACAACATATTATAGATGCTATGTGTGGAGAAGGATCGGTTGTGGGAAGAGATCTTCTACGAGCAATCACCCAAGTGGTTAACCTATGGTTGGCAGGAAGGTGCCTAGGGAGTTTAGCTGAGTTTATTGCTTCAGCACCTCTTACGCCATTGCTAAAGCCAGACAATGGGATACGTCCCATCGCAGTGGGTACTATATGGAGGCGGTTGGTGTCTAAAGTCGCAATGAAAGGTGTGGGCAAAGGAATTGCAAGTTATCTTAATGACTTTCAATTTGGAGTAGGTGTCTCCGGGGGTGCAGAGGCGATCTTGCATAGTGCCAATCGACTATTAAGTGAGCGTCACGAAGATGGGTCTCTATCCATGCTTACAGTGGATTTCTCGAATGCCTTCAATCTGGTGGATAGGAGTGTTTTACTTCATGAAGTGAGGGCGAGATGCTCATCTATCTCTTTATGGGTAGAGTTTTTGTATGGTCAGGCAGCCCGATTGTACCTTGGAGCCGGACATATCTGGTCAGCTACTGGAGTGCAACAAGGTGATCCTTTGGGAC
Organism: Persicaria tinctoria; assembly: GCA_037127255.1. NCBI lineage: Eukaryota > Viridiplantae > Streptophyta > Magnoliopsida > Caryophyllales > Polygonaceae > Persicaria > Persicaria tinctoria. Next base: position 18,521,456 of record JBANSL010000004.1, on the reverse strand, counting down.
CACTTCTTTTTGCTCTTGTGTTACACCCTCTTGTCCATCAAATCAGAGATAAATGCAAACTTCTTCTGCATGCATGGTACCTCGATGATGGGACTATCATAGGAGAGTCAGAAGAGGTAGCTAAAGCGTTTGATATAATTCGTGAGAATGGTCCAAGTTTGGGTCTCGAATTGAATGTTAAGAAGACTGAGCTCTTTTGGCCTTCATGTGATGACACACGACATCTAGAGGGGTTATTTCCTAAGGACATTGCAAGGCCGAAATTGGGTGTGAAGTTACTTGGAGGGGCAGTTAGTAGAGATAGTGGGTTCATTAAGGAGCTGGCTATGAAAAGGGCGGTTAAGGCTGTTGACTTGATGCATCTTCTTCCGCAACTAAAAGACCCACAGAGTGAGCTTCTTTTACTCCGTTCTTGCATGGGAATAGCTAAACTGTTTTTTGGGCTGAGGACATGTCAACCTCAACATACAAAGTATGCAGCAGCCTGGTTTGATAAAGGGCTTCGTAACTCTATTGAAGACCTTGTGGTTTGTGGAGGTCCTTTTCTTTGGGGATCTCCAATGGCGATTGGCTTTCTTACCCATCCGATATGGAGATCTTGGGTTGTACTCCGCAGTAGAAGCTTCATCGTATGCTTTTGTAGCATCTAGGGTTCAATCTTGGGTGTTGCAGGACCATATATTGCGAGATAGCCGGATAAGTGGTATGGACTCTGATTTTTGTAGAGCTTTGGACAATCTTCATGTTGTAATTCCTGACTACGACCTTGACAGTTTTGTTAATAAGGGTACCGCCCCCCCTAAACCCCAACATATTTTGGCGAGTGCTCTTTTTGGTAAAATCATTAAGGAGATGGAGGTGAAGTTTAACATGACGGTTAGACAGAAGGCCATTTTTGGGTGTCTACAGGCACCACATGCCTAAGATTTTCTTCTTGTTGTTCCTATTGATGGGCTTGGACAACATATGACACCGGTGGAGTACCGCACAATTCTCAGGTATCGCCTTATGATCCCACTATTCCCAATTGATGAGATTTGTCCTATTCCCAATTGTCGGAGGGTTTTGGATACTTTTGGGGAGTATGCAGTTCATTGTATAGAACTTCCAGGCTTCAAGTACAGGCATGATCTTGTTCGGGATGTTCTCTTTGATATATTTAGGCAGGCGGGGGTTTCTGCTAAGAAAGAGGCACTTGTGAACTTCTTGACTGATCCGCATGAGGGGAGATCGACATTGAGGCCAGCTGACATTTTGGTTTTTGGGTGGATAGGTGGACAACATGTCTGTGTTGATTTGACAGGAGTCTCCCCTTTGGTTAGTTTGGGGAATGGGATATTCACGGTTGGACAAGCAGCTCTCAAAGCGGTCGCAGCTAAAGTGGTCAAACATGAGAAAGCATGTATTGACAATCAACACGTATTCGTTCCGTTTGCGTTTGATACCTTTGGTTTTTTGGCACCTGATGCTGTCGAGCTTCTCAAGCGAGTCCAAAAGATTATGCATAGTAATGTTATGTCCCCTAGATCTATGGATGTCGTATTCAAAAGGATTGGGTTTGCTATTTAGAAGGGGTTGGCGGCGCAACTTGTTGCCCGTTTACCATCTATGTATATGTAGTTCTAATTTTCAGTGGCTAAAAAAAAAAGTATCAACGTTTTGCCAAAAATAATACGAACTTTGAAATTGACAGTTTCATATATGAACTATCGGCCTATTAACCGAAAATAATACATATGTGTATTTCGGTGAACTTTCCGATCAAATATGCCACGTGGACGCCGGAAAACACACATGGCATAAATTTTTGACACGTCACCAAACTTGTAAGTTTTGCCATGTCATAAATTTATTTTTCGGAAACTTCGCATGGTACCCCTGAGGTATTGCTTATTTTGTGTGGTGTACAAAATATTTACTAAATTCGCCCGGTACCCCTGAGTTTTGTGTGTATTTCGCCCCGTGCCCCTGGTAAGTGAAAACTAACGGCTCTATCCTACTCCGTTTGTTCATCGACTCTATTCTGAGACGTTCAAGTCCAAAAACGAAGTACAAATGAAACGAAGAAAGGAGAGGATAGTCGGACTGGAGGAGCAAGAATCGCCGGCAACCAAGAGAGATCGTAGCCGCCAGCGGCACTAGAAGGAGAGGTGGAGATGCCCAGGACCCGCTAGAGGGTGTGGTGCCAGGTATACCCCTTTCGAAAATTTAGGGTTTTAAAGAGAAGAGAGGGGTATTGGTGTGCATCTTGAGGAAGAGAGAGAGGGAGAGGGTGTTCTCGTTGCTCGTGGTGGTTGTCGGTTGGATAGAGGGTTGTTCCGGGCACTCAGTGGTGGCCGATCAGAGAAGGCCCTTGTGATTATGGTCGGTTGTTCAAAAGTTCATACAACCTCTAGGTAAAGTTTCGATTTTTAGGGTTGGAAAATTTGGGGATTTTTGGTTTCAAATGCTATGATCGAAATTGAAAGTTTTAATTGGTTGTTCGTTGTTCCTAGATTCAAAGTTGGGGTATGAATCTCTCTCGTTGTTATCAATAACAATTACAGTAGCAAAGGTAATCAACGGTGTATGTAGCTTCTTCATTTCTTCCTCATTCTCATTCATTGGTTTTTGGCAAAATTTTAGGGAAACAGACGAGAGATGCATTCTGCGAGAGATGCAAAATTACAGTAGCAAAGGTAATCAACGGTGTAGGTAGGAAGAACACAGATACAACAATGAGCTTATTGTGTGTATGTAACTTTGTCGAGAAGATCTGACTTCAATTCTTTTAGCAGATGAATGAATTACTTAGCTAGATATTGCAAGTAAACTTATTTGAAACTTGAAAACTTGCATCAGTGTGTTTTTTCTTTAATGAAAAATCATGCTTTCCTTCTATATACTTGTGTTACTTCTTGGAAGTTTTACTCAACTTGCATCATCTTTTCAGTGACTGTGTTGGTAATTCCATCACATGGAGAATCAAACCACATACCTTACTGAGATTTGCTTGAGTTACTTCCAACATCGACATCAGCATCACAGAGTGGATAAAATTACTTGGACTGATTTTCATCATGCAAATTCAAGTCATTTCAAGTTGGGATATATTGGTTCAGATTAGCTTTTTGATAAATTCGCATCTTGATCTTGATAGGTTTCATACAAATGGTTAAAAAAAATATTCCAAAGTGTGACTGAATAGTAGCTTTTGGAAGAGGAGTTGCAGTAGCAAAGGCAACCAACGGTGTAGGTAGCTTCTTCATTTCTTTCTCATTCTCATTCATTGGTTTTTGGCAAAATTTTAGGATAATAGACTAGAGATGCATTCTGCATTTTTATAAAAGAGAATCAAAGAAAACAACAAAGGAAATTGGATGATATATATGTTCAATATGAGAATGCATGGCCACCTTCTTGGAATACATTTCTAATCATTTTTTTTAATTGTTGTTGAATCCATTAATAGTTGATCTAATTCGATTCATCGGCTTCAATTTGTGTGTTTATGTCTGAAACACTATCTTACTAATTAGAAAAGAGGTTGACACGGTTGAGCTTGACAAATACCTTGAAGCTTTTTTTAAAGCTTATTAGCTCAAATGGTAGAGGATGTCTTTAGTACAAGATGTGGGTTCGACTCCCACATAGGCTATATACTTATATGCTACACATGAAGAAGTTGTCTTAATGTGATGTCTGAATCATTGTCATCCTAAGTATATTCATTCATACAATAGTTACAAGGGCCGCCCACATTTTGTGATTAAAATAGGGTGTCACGAAGTTAGATTCCATGTCCCATTTTCAGTTAAATCATTTAAACTTTGTGAAAAACTTGACTTTTATTTCATCCTTTGAAGTTGAACCAATAGCGGCCACTCCAGGGGAATCAAATGGAGGAGAGAGCCTTGCATCTAATCAGAGCTCATATGTTGTTCTTCCGAAATACGGAGTAGAATTTAATAGACCATTGTGTCAATTGAAATAGACCATTGTGTTAGTATTCAACTTCAATGGTAGCTGGTTTAATACGGAGTAGAATTTAATAGACCATTATGCACTTTGACTCAAAAATTTTGATAGCCTGTGTGGGATTCGAACCCACATCTTTGTGTATAAACACATTGCTCTACCATTTGAGCTAAAAGGCTTAAAATTTCAAATATTTTAGGCATATTAGAAGCAAACACAATAGTGTCTTGGCCTGCTGATTTATGCAACCTACTGTTATCATATGTGTTTAAAGGTACTGCTGATTTTTGCAAGATATAGGTTCACACTTTGATCACATTTTGCTATAGGTTCACATTGCTGTCATACACAATAACATCGGCTGATTTTTGCTGTAGACAACCTTTTACAAGCAACATTTTGCATTTCATACCTCATATAAGGGGAGAAAAATATTTAACATATCAATTCACGTTATATTTCTCCCATTGAGTTTCTCCAAAACAAAGTGAAGTAATAAATCAAAGCATACCATAAAAAGCAGCTACAATTCTTAGTAAAAGGGAACAAATGTCTAATGAGATTAAACATTAAAAAGAAAAACTTATACCTATAAGGCGCAGGTGAGAAGACATACCTGATAAGCACCAAAAACATGAAGAAAGACCATAAGATTTGCAGTAGCAATCGGCCAACGAGGTCTCTCAAGCGAGACTAGGACATCGTCTTCGAATTGAGTTCCAAAAGCCAAGAAGCCAGAAATCACGACAGTTGAGTAGCAGATTCCGACCATGCTTAACCTTACCACTCAAATTGTAATAACAATGGAAAAGACAAATGCACGAGTCTTAAATATGTACCGTATAGTGTGCTATTTCAATTGATTTCATCCAGAAATTTGCAATCTGTACAGTGTGTTAATTCAATTGCTGCCATCCATAAATTTACACGTTCAACATTTCATCACTCTCAAATTCTCAACCAGAACCGGACTAATCACAAATCAAAGCCCAATTCGAAACCCCATATTGCAAACACATCGAAACACCAATTTGCAAACAAAAATTGAAACCCTAAATCGAAGTACCTGGTTGGCGCCTCCACCACCACCTCCGACGAGTCGAGCGCCTCCACAACCCCTAGCGGTGCCTCCTTGGTTGTCGCCGATTCATGGATGGGACCACCTGCTCCCTCTCAACCTCTCCTCCAGGTTGAGCGTCGAACCGCTTCTCCAATTCCTACGTTTTTTTGTTCCTTTGTGTGTCCTCGAGGCTGTGGGTTGCTCTCCTTCTCCACCTCTCCTTCCGGTGGCCGCAGACTGTCGTCGCCGGCGATTCGTGCTTCTCCAGTCGGCCTCTTCTCTCCTCTCGTTTCTTTGTTCATGACTTCCCTTCCCTCCTGAGCGTGATAGAACAAATTAACGGAGCCTCACTTCACACTGTCAGTTTTAACACCCCGAGGGCACGAGGTGAAATAAACACATAACTCAGGGGTACCAGACAAATTTTGTTAATCTTTTGTACACCACGCGAAATACGCAATATCTCGGGGTACCAGGCGAAATTTCTGTTTATTTTTATTTTTTTTAAAAAGAAAAAATTAAACAAATAGGCAAATAGCTACAGTACGTACCTTTCGAAACAATGGAGGGAGAGATCATTATCGAAGAAAATAGTGGCGTACCTTTATCAAACGGTGGCGTATCTCTCCCTCCATTGTTTCGAAAGGTACATACTGTAGCTATTTGCCTATTTGTTTAATTTTTCTTTTTTTAAAAAAAATGAAAATTAAATTTATGACGTAAAAAAACTTACAAGTTTGGTGACATGTCAAAAATTTATGCCATGTGTGTTTTCCAGCGTCCACGTGGCATATTTGGTCGGAACTTTCACTAGAATATACATATGTATTATTTTCGGTTAATAGGGCAATAGTTCATATATGAAACTGTCAATTTCAAAGTTCGTATTATTTTTGGCCAAAAGTCGATACTTGATTCTTTTTATATTGATAAATAAACAATATTTAGAAATACTTGATTCTCTAGGGTTCAACCCCTTACCTGCATACTATACTAGTTTGCTTGTTTGAGATTTATTTTTGACGAGGTATAAATCAACGACTCTCCCTCTGTCAGAGATCAATCAACGAGTTGTATTGTAACTCTTGTTTCTGTTAAAGCATTTAGACCCAAAAAATGTACAAATCATAGGACATAACATTAATTGAAGCTCCTAAATCCACCATAGCTTTCGTGAATTTAGTATTCCTGATTGCACATGGAATTATGAACATATCTGGTTCGCCACACTTTTCAGGCAATCTCTTTTCCAAAACAGCAGAAACATTCTCATTTAAACTTACCTTTTCTTTTCTCTTCATCCTTTGCTATCTCTTGATGGTGAATAATTCCTTAAAAAACTTAGCGAGGCACAGATTTAATTAGATTGAGAAGCAGAATGTTTACCTCACAATGCGCAAAGGTGTCATACAAGATTTGCTCGTCTTTCCACTTCCTATTAACTCGTAAGGCGTGTGGAAAGGGTGTTGTAGGCTTAGAAGCGTCAAAAGACCACTCTTATGATGATTTCTTTGTGGTAGGTTTTGGATCAACAATCGGATTAGAAACTGCAGGGGGCGACAGACGCCGGTTAGGGCGGCGGGCGCCGGTTGACGGTGTTCCAAAATATGAGATGCTACCTCCTTCCTTCTCCACGTCTATGACCTCCTTAGGCCTTTCTTCAATGAATTTTGTGGGAATTTTGAACTCTTTTCCTCCTCTAAGGATCATGACACTTACATTCTCTTTCGGATTAACTACCACTTGTGACGGTAGCTTGTCTGAATCCTTAGCTTTGAGTTCTCCAATCTCCTTATCCATTTGGCTCAATAGCTTTTCTTGGACACTCATCTTGTCCAACAATAACCTCAAAGTTTCTTCTCCATCCTCCTGTTGAGGATTCCTTAAACGGTTCACAAACTGGCCCCTTCCTTGATAGGGCACTTGTTGTTGTTGACCCCTGCCGTTGAAACCACTTTGATAATTTGAATTGTAGCTTGAATTGTATAAATTGTTGCCAAAGTTTCGGCGAGGTCTATAATCCATTGCATTGACATCGGCAACCTTTTCTTGAATCAATGGGCACTTATCATTGGGATGACTTGACCTCCGCAGGGTATAAGATGATGTGTTTGATTCATCTACATAGCCATGTTCTTGACTATCTTAGCAAGCTTATCCAACTCATCTCTGTGACTGTCTCCATAATTACATAATTATCCAATCTATGAACTCCTCTCACACCTTTGTGTCTCCCATATTGTTGTGAAGCATTGGCTAAATCCTCAAAAATTTGTATTGCCTCCTCAGGTGTCTTGTCAGAGACATCTCCTCCACTTGTAGCATCAATAACACTACATTCTCTATCAAGCAAGCTTTCATAAAGATAGAGGACTAGATCATCCTCTGGTATACCATGTTGCGAACAACTTCCTTTAAGCTTCTTGAATCTCTCTACATAATCATACAGGCTCTCAGTAGGTGATTGCTCAATACTAGACAAGTCCTTCTTGAGTTTCCTGAGGCAAGTGGCAGGAAAGCACTTTTGAAGGAAAGCTTTCTTCAGTCCAACCCAAGTAGTGATGCTTTCCGGAGGAAGATAATATAACCAATCATTAGTTGCATCCTTTAGAGTGAAGGGAAACACTTTAAGCATCAATTGGTCATCCGTTATGTCTCGAGGTCTCAATCTATCACAAACACTAGCAAACACTGTGAGATGTTTGTTTGGCTCTTCCCCAAACCTTCCATGAAAATTAGGAAAAATACTTGACCAATTGGATTTATGCTCAAACCTTGAACCCTCAAAGAAAGCGAGAAGTCTGATTGCAAGTGGTTGTGCAGTCAGATTATGCTCCTATAAGCTTCTCAAGGTCCTTCTTGGCGGATTTATGATGTTTCCGTTATTGTTGTTGTTGTTATTGTCTTCCATCTCCCTTTCTTGATTAAAATCAAGTCTTCTTTTCAACCTAGATAGAGATCTTTCAATCTCTGAATCAAAAGACAAAGGCAGTGAATTAGTAGCACGGGTCTGGACCATAAAGAGTAGGTCAGGCATTAAGGAAAATAAAAATAAAAAGAGAAATCAACAAAAGAACATGAATACTAGACTTCCACGACAACAGCGCCAAGATTTGGTGCGGCTTCTTAACCAGGTGTAATATTGTTGTTGGGTTCTGGTCCACCAAATGTGAATTATATCCTAACTCAATGCTAAATAAAAGATTAGTATAGCAAACAAGTAAGGAGTCGATCCCACATAGAAGACTGATTCGTAGTTCTTATGATAATCTCTTAAACAAATAGCAATAGGGTTGTAGCAAACAATTGAAACAAGCAAATAGGTAAAAGAGCTAATGATTGCAAAGTAATAATAATATGATGGAAAAGCTTCACCTGCAATTCTTGACAATGGTTGGGGTTCATGATCGTTGAATTGATTTCATTGTTATTCTTAAGTTATGTCGACTTGTCTAAATTAGATTGATCCATAACTCACAATCACGGTTGTTAAAATCTAGATCCGAATCGTGGGATCTTACGATTCTACGATCCAAAGTGGCCCACTCGATCTGGATCGCACATACAGAATCTTATGCAGTAGGATCGTACAGGATCGTAGCAGGATTGTATAGGATCGTAGGATCGTAGCAGGATCGGGATTAGAATCTAGATCCTACCGCATGAATTAATATGTTGATTTTTTTAATAATTTTTTTTGGTAATTTGATTTTTAAATATTTTTTTAGGTAATTTGAATTAATATGTTGATTGATATAGTTATCTTGATTTTTTAAAATGATGTATTGATTCACTCTTTATTTAAGGATATGAAAAATCTAGAATTATGACTTACTGCTCGAATTTTTGGGGTTGATATATACACATGTGTGGATTTTTCATATATGGATGGACAAATAAAGTGGTTATAACTATTGAGCATTGATTTAACTTTACATATAAGTGATATGCAATACAGTATTTTATAATTACTTTATCAAAAAATTTAAACATGCAGTAGGATCTTACGATCCTACGATCCGACTCTACTGCACCCCCACCGATCCGATCTAGAATCTCGATCCTAACAACATTGCTCACAATCACTTACATTCAATGTGACACCACAAAGAACAACATAAAGATTCAAGTACTTTAGCCAATTAGCAATATCAATTCGATGCAATTAGGAATCAAAAGAATAAGCTTCTAACCCTAATCTCATATAATCAAATATAAACCAATCATTATCATCCTGTAGAGACAATTGATGCTTTCACCGAATCAATAACTCCCGCTTGCTACAAAGAAACCAATCTATGAAAGGAATCGCTAGCAAAGATGCAGTTTCTGTCTAGATGATCAATCATAGATAGAACATGTGCAAATACTAAATCAATGAAGAACAAAGATGATAAATAAACTTATGCATAACAAATTGAAATCAAATCCTCACGATTTATCCAACCATGTCATTGAATCACATGTGAAACTATGAGTTTAGCAACTGATAATCAACGTATCTCTCTCTCTATTGTTTAACCAAACTATGGCCAACTATAATTGAAATGAATAGAAATAACTTAAATAGAGTCGTGCCAAAACTAGGGCAAATAACAATAATAAATTAAATAGAATATCTTTGGACGAAATCGTAATCGCTGAACACACAGGACCGGCGGGTGCCGGTAGAAAAACGGTGGGCGCCGCTACTCTGGCTCCGCGATTCTTCTTTGTCTTTGATATTATGCTCCTTATCTCCCTTGATGCTCTTTTCTTAGTCTCTCTTATGCTCCAAAATCACCTCTTCTAGATCTCTCAAGCCTCCCTTCAAGCTCGGATTGTAAAGCCGCAGAATAAACATGAAATAGCGTAGATTCCGAACTCGAATACACCACATGCAAGACAATTTAAATAAGACAAAACATATGCAATATGAATACTTAAATGCAATAAAACCTATCTATAATGCCTATCTAAAATATGCATTATCACACACACACACACACACACACACACACACACACACACACACACACACACACACACACACACACACACACACACACACACTCCGATTCAGTGGGCACATCGAGCAAACCACCATCTCCACGAATCGGTACCCTCTCTGCTCTCTCTATCTCTCTCAGATTCTCTCTATCTCATTCTCTCTATTTGTTGTTTGTTAGTTGTTAGAACCGAAATAACATTCGCAAATGTATGTATGGGAGATCTGAAATTGCATTTGGACTCTAGGGAGAGGGTGAAATGAGATTATAGCTACACTTGACTATGAGAGTCGAAATTGCATTTTATTTTTTGGTTAGGGCTGAATTTTTTATTTAGTTGTTGAATTTTTAAATCTTTGGCTGTAGGAAGAAGTAAGAGCTATGGATACCTCATCTAGTAGTAAAAAATTGGAAGATTGATTTTCTTGCCCTCATACACCTATATCCATCGAACCTTCAAATGCTACACCTGTTCCGGCAGAGGGATCTAATGTACCTTCGTCTGATCCTACCTCTAAGTTTGATGGGTTGGAGGTTGAAGCATCGATTTCTCAAAATAAGAGGAATCTAAAATCGAAGGTATGGAATCATTTTGAAAATAAGATTATCAATGGTGTGCAAAAAGCAAAGTGTATTCGTTGTGGTAAAATGTTGTCTGATGATTCCAAAAATGGAACTTCACATTTTCATGATCATATATCGAAAAGATGTCCAAGGAAGAACATGAGTCTTGATCTGCGTCAAATGTTACTCAGCCATTCCACTTGTACATTAAAGGGCCAAACAAGCTTTGAAAACTATAATTTTAGTCAAGAAGTTTCGAGAAAGGACATTTCCAACATGATTGCTATGCATGAGTACCCGTTGTCTATTGTAGACCATATTGGATTTCGGAGATTTCTTGCAAGCTTGAATCCAAACATCAAGTTGATTTCTGGTAATACCTTGAAGAATGATATCATGAAAACATTTGCAACCAACAAAGCATCTTTGAAGAAGATATTTGAGTCACATAATGGGAGACTAGCTATCACAACGAATATATGGACAACAAATCACCAAAAGAAGGGATACATGGCTATCACATCTCATTTTATTGATCATCAATGGGTTTTGCATAATAGAACATTGAGGTAACATTTCTAACAACTTCGTATTTGTTGTTTTTTAATTTGTTTTGTTCAAAGTTGCTGATTTTTTCATCAAATTCTTGTTGTTTGGTCAAGCTACAGTTTTTTTTTTTTTTTTAGCTAAAGTTGTTTTTTTTTTTTTTGCAAAAGTGGTTGTTCTATGTTGTTGAAATTGATGTTTAATTGCTGTGTTTTAGCTAAAGTTTCTGGGTTTTTTTTTTTTGCTAAGTTAGTTGTTGTGAGTTGCTTAAATTAATGGTTAGTTGTTGTCTTTTTTTGCTAAAGTTAATATTTTTTGGTTTTAAGTTGGTGAAATTGATGTTCTATTGTTTGATTTAGCATGAACTACTTGGTTTTGTATGTTTATAATTCATATGATGAATGTAATTAGGTTCGTTTATGTTCCTTGCCCACACACAAAAGATACTTTGGCCCAAGTTTTGGTGGAATGTTGCAACATGTACAACATTGCTAAAAAGCTCTCTACTGTTGTTGTGGATAATTGTTCTACAAATGATGCAATGATGGAAGTATTACGAGAAAAATTTGAGTCAAGCTCTCTTATGTTGGATGGTGATTTTTAGCATGTGCGTTACAATGCATATATTTTGAACTTGATTGTTCAACATGGTATGGATGTGATTGGTCCTAGTATTGAGAACATACGTAATTGTGTCTTGTTTTGGACCACAACTCCTAAAGGATTGAGAAGTTTGAAGATAAGGCTAGAGCTATGAAACTTGATTGTTAAAAAAAAAATAACTTTTGATTGCAAAACAAGGTAGAACTCTACCTATTTGATGCTTCAAAGTGCTTTTCCACACAAGGATGTTTTTGCTAAGTTGAAGATTCAAAATCTCTTCTTCAAATTTGTGCTCCCTACTGATCAAGAATGGAAATTTGCTTCCTTGGTGTATGAAAAGTTGGAAGTTTTTTAGAAAGTGACACTACTATTTTCTGGTAGAAAATTCCTAACGGCCAATTTGTTCTACAAAGAAGTTTGCGACTTTAAGATTTCTTTGATGTTCTTGCACATTATCTTGATGATTATCTTGATGAAGATCATTTACTAGCTTGTGGTGACTTTGATGTTCTTGCGCATTGGAAGGTTGAGTTGAGGTATCCCACCTTGCGTAAAGTTGATAAGGACATTTTAGCAATCCCTACATCTAGAGTTGCTTCTGAAAGTGCCTTTAGATCGGGTGTTAGATTGGTGAGCCCACATCGGTCTAAACTTCATCCTACAACTATAGAAGTATTGATATGCTTACAGAATTGGATGGTTGAAGAATTTTTAGGTGATTTCATCTCACTTGACATTTCTAAGATATAATTGATATATATATTTATAAGTGTTGACTTATACTGAATTTGTTCTTCTTATATATAGGATGTTCAGTTGAAAATCCTCAAGCATGTGGTACTTGTACAGATGATGAAGATTTGGAAGAGGAAATCATCAACGAGGAAGTTTTATATGTAAGTATAATTTCTTTTTGCTTTTATACTAGACAAGCTACATATTTATTATATGTTGAAACATTTGGCTATTTTATAGGAGGCTTGTATGGAAGGATCTTTCATCGGCTATTGACATGCTTACTTTGAAGACAATTTGCTTACTTGGAATGACCTCTTTTGCTTAGACGTTATTTTGTTTCTCAAAGACTATATCTTATGATTTTTTCTGTTTCCAAGACTAGTAGTATTTGTGATTTTTTTTTTTTTTGATTGAGTAAGAATTCGGAAGCACAATGCTATCCGATAGCATCCTTTCGGATGAGGTCGTTAAGACCTGGATCATTGATAAATGAATGAGTAGGGGCAATATGAGCAAGGTGTGCAACCCTATCTGCTACAGAATTGCCGCTACGAAGGACGTGAGAAAACGACACTTCGTAAAACCCAGTAATGAGAGTGCTAATATCAGACATAATTAGCTCAATTTCCCATGGACATTTTGTTTTAGATGGTAGATGATCTATGATTGTAAGCGAGTCTTCTTCAATAATTATGTTGGGGATTCTCATTTCAAGGGCTTTGAGGACTCCCTCTCTCAAAGCTAGTGCCTCGGCCATTAACAGTTTTTGAAAACCAATAACTTTTCCATCGGCAACTATGGGGTCTCCTATGTTGTCACGAATTATATAACCTATAGAGCTTTGCCTCTGCCCAGAAGCAGAACCATCAAAGTTAAGTTTCCACTTCCCTGACGGCGGTTTATTCCATTTAACTTGCTTCCTTGCACCCATGTTATTCGGAACCCTACTTGTTTGATTTCTGATTTCATTCTTCTCTATAACAGTGTGTTTATCAGCCTTTTCCCATTCGTCGTAAAATGATTGAACCATTTTTAAGAATCCCTCCGTATTTGGCAATTTTTGGTGTTGGAAGATTAGTTTATTACGTGTTAACCATATTGTCCACCAATGAAAAGCCAGCTTCTTTCTTTGCTGGCCATCAAGTAAACCAGCAGTAAAAGCCATTAATGACTCAATGTTTCTTGACACTTTAATTTTGTCAGAAATTTTTGCTTTTATTGCGCCGGACAGAATAGGACAAGTCAGTGAGTATTTACATTCAAAGAGAATGTGAGTAGTATCTTCTTCATGGTGATCACAGATAGCACAGTATGGTGGAATCGCAATACCTCTCCTTGACAGTCGAGCAGCCATTGGAAGCCCATTGTGACAGACTTTCCACATAAAATTCTTAATCTTGGGTGGGACATTCAGTATCCAGATCCATGCATTTATGTCATCAGTTAACTCGGTCGTTTTTGTATTTAGTTTATATGCACTCGATGTTGTAAACCACCCTTTTTTATTCGGCCACCAGTACATTCTGTCCCGTATCTGGCTTACAGGGAGAGGGATTTCAGCAATTTGTTGTGCCACATCGCTTCTCAGCGTTGACTTAAGCTTCGCGAAGTTCCATTCTCTACCAGTAGTGTATTGGTCAACCGTTTCGTTCCTATTAATGCTTGCTAGATTAAGGCAGGCCGAGTTTATATTCTTTACAGGCGCCCATTTGTCCTTCCAAAATTTAATCGTTTTCCCATCACCTACCGACCATGCTAACCCTTCCTTAAATGGTCCAATGATTTTTCTGAGCTGTGTCCACTGCCAAGAGGCGTTTCCTTTCTTTTCAAAGTTTAGAATCGGCACTGATTTTAAGTATTTATAGTTAATAATTCGTACCCAACTATTATCTGGTTCTGCAATGATTTTCCAAATAAGTTTCATTTGTAGTGCCTCGTTCATTTCTTTTGTCTTTCTTAATCCCATTCCTCCTTTAGCTTTAGGTCTACACACTTTATCCCATCCAATCAGTGGTTTGTATTGGAGATCCTTATTCCAGAAGAAAGTTCTATTAACTTTATCTAAAGCTGAATGTATTGTCACAGGGAGCATGAAGCTTTGTATTGAGAAAATTGGTTTGGCGTCTAGGTTTGAGTTTATTAACACTGATCTACCATGTTGTGACAAAGAGTCGGCCTTCCATTTTGATAACTGACTAGTCGCTTTTCCGATTAGTCCTTCAAATGTATCTTTATTCACTCTACCATTGACAATTGGACAACCAAGATACTTATCTAGTTTCACTTGTTTTGATATTCTCAAGCACCCTTCAATAGTAGCTATCCGCGAAGCAGGTATCCCAGGGGTGGGCTGAAAAGCAGATTTGTTATAGTTCACTTTTTGACTAGACAGTTTACAGTAGTCGTCAATGATTTTGCTAATCTTATCGCATGTGGTCATGTTTCCTTTGGAGAAGATGATAATATTGTCTGCAAAGGCAAGGAACGGGATTCTCGGACCTAAGTGACCAAATCGGAAGCCGATACCAGATTGGTTGTTGTTGGATTCCGAAGTAAGCTTCCTAGCAAGGATCTCTGCACCAAGAATGAAGAGAAAAGGAGACGTGGGGTCACCTTGTCGCAGGCCTCGAGAGGGTTTAAACACTTCCGTGGGTCCGTTATTGACAAGTACTGAGAAAGACACCGTTGTAACGCATTCCATAATTAGACTGATAACTTGATTACTAAACCCGAATTTCCTCAGGATTGCCTCTGTAAACGTCCAATCCACTCTATCATATGCTTTTTGCATATCAAGTTTAATTGCTAACCAGCCCTCGGTCCCTTTCCGTGTTTTAAAAGAATGAAACACTTCATGCGCAATTAGAATGTTGTCTTGAATGGCTCTGTCAGACACGAAGGCACCTTGAAACGGGTGGATGAGTCTTCCGATCACTTTTTTTAGCCTCTCAGTCAGAAATCTGGAAATTATTTTATACATCGTAGAGCATAGGCTAATGGGTCTATAATCTGTCGTTTTAGATGGGTTGTCACACTTTGGTAATGAAGTTATAAAGGTGTGGTTGACTTGCCTGAGTAGTTTGCCAGAATGGAAAAATGTTTTTACAGCTTTAATGACATCACTCCCAACTATGTCCCAGTAAGATTTATAGAATTCTGCAGTCATGCCATCTGGGCCAGGAGATTTGTTTCTACCTAAAGCCCAAACCGCACTCTTAATTTCACCATTTTTCGGTTGTTGACTGAAGCTCCTATTTTCCTCCTCTGTGATTGTGTGTGGTATTAAATCAAGATACTCATTTAGTAGTGTCATGTTAATTTGTTCTTTGAAAAATCGCCTTTCAAAATCGCATTTAATTTCTTTCTTTATGTTTTCTTCACCCACAATCTGTGTCCCTGACGTGCTTACAATGCTTCGAATTATCTTTCTATTTCGTCTCCCCGATGCTATTCTATGGAAGTAAGTCGTATTTGAATCAGCTAGCTTAATATGTTTAGATTTCGCCCGTTGTCCCCAGTATTCCTTTTGAAATTTAAGTAGCCGTTGTTTTTTATTAATCAGTTGTTTTTCCACTACCATCTCCTTGCCCGTCCTCGGAGGATTTTTAGATTGGATATTGATCAGCTCTTCTTCTACTACTTTTATTTGACGGAAAACATTCCCAAATGTGTTCTTATTCCATGTTTTGGCTCGGTTTTTCAAAAGTTTTGTTTTATATGTTAGTATGTACATCGCTGACCCAGTGCACCTTACTCTCCATGTTTGCTTAACTATATTCCTGAAATCCATCCTATGCAACCACATATTTTCAAATTTAAACGGTGGCGGAATAAATTTTTGTCCAGAGTCTAGGCAGATAGAGATGGGACAATGATCTGATCCCGAAAACGCACCGTTAAAGGTAGCAAGGTCGGGAAAAGAGCTGAGGAACTCGTGCTGAACGAGGACTCGATCTAGTTTCTCCCAAATATATCTCCCCCTTCCTTTTTTTTCCTCCAGGTGAACTGGTTTCCCGAAGACGGAATCTCAATTAACGCACAATGATTTTTAAAGTCGTTCAGTCTAGAGTATCTAGCTACATTGTTTGATACTCCACCAACTTTTTCACTGCTATTGCTAATTTCATTCATATCCCCAATAACTAGACACGGCAAAGGTTCACTAGTAATTATATTCGTGAATTCTGCCCAGAAGGGGTCTTTGTCAGATTCATGAGAGGGAGCATACACAAAGAAAATTATCCCTGTAAAACTATTGTCAAGGCATTCGTATTTTACTCGTATTACCCTAGGTAACATTACCTCGACTTCAATTGATTCGCTCGTAAATGCGTTCTCGTTCCATAATAATCCAATACCGCCCGTTCTATCTTCCCCTATAGACCAAATGGCCTTATTAAAACCTGTTGATTTCCACGTTTTATCTAGGGGAATTTTGTTCGTTCGGGTTTCTGCGATTGCCATCAAAGTTATATGCTCATTCATTCGCATTGCTTTGAGATCTGACCATATATCTCCCCTTCCTAGACCTCTAATATTCCAAAAGCAGGCTTTCATTTTATAACTACCCGATCTATCAGAGCCCGAGGGTGTGGAGATTCTGATAGCAAAAACATGTTCTCCGTTTTGATAACTCCTAAGTGCTTAATCACCCTAGCATTAGCTGACCAGTACTTAGTATGGAGTTCTATATCTTCTGCACAAACATTAGCTCTCTTTACAAACTTTAATTTGCAAACATAATTTCTTGACATCTTTATGCTAAGAAAGACAAATTGAACCCATTTTATGTCATTGATTCGTTTATCACAGTAAACAATTGGGAAGTATTCATAATACAACTTCTCCTTGCATTCATAAAACATGAGATAGTTTATTAGCACAGTCCATAACATGCAATACAAACTGACATTTGATCCGAATTCTAGCAAGAAGTTTCCCAAAATACTACATAATTTAAGCTTAGACCTAGACATACACCAGAGCAGATGATCGACTAATTTCTCACAAACCAACACCAGATTTAAGAGAAGTCTAGACAACAACACAACACACAAGAAATTTGCACAAGACAAAGGCCTTATTTGCTTCGTAATCGGCTTAGAAATTACTCTACAACTGCAGCTGCCTAATTTTTGTGTCACCATTAATTTAATACTTGCAGTTGCCGAGTAAATCATTAGGTAGTCACAGAGGTAAGGAATTCTAATTTTCGTGGTCATTTTTCCGGCTGTCTTTCTCATCTCAGAGTTATCACCATCCAAGGAGCCATAATGCTCCTCAGTAATCCAAATGCCTCTCGGCATAGTTGGCTTTTCATGGTTTTTTGACAGATTAGGGGTAGGATCTTCTACCCCCATGGGTCTTTCCACCTTGTCAATCAGGGAGGGAGAAACATACCTCCAAGCTAATATATGTGTCAAACAGTAATCCATTACAGTTTTACACCAAATGAAACCATAGACATACCTACCGTCAACTAACCAATTTCTAGATTGGATAGCAACTGTCAATTGATAAATAATCAAACAGCTAACACCAGCATAAATTCGATTTCTAAAGCCAAGAGGGTTATCTTGGTTCACATATTTACTTCCTCTACAGTTACACCCAAAACAGCTACCTCGATGTTGACTTAGGATAGCTTTACTCTGGCGATTCTTATTCACTCGAAATCTACAATCTGTCTTAGATAGTTTGGACTGCCCGTTCAAGGGGCCGAGTTTGCGCAATCTACCAATAGTTTTTAATTGAAACATATGATCCATTATACGCCGTTCATAATAATTGCAACTACATGTCTTTCGAGTTTGTTTGAACTTACCAGAAAAAACCCTAACATTCCTCTTACTTGGTAAACCTATCACATAACAATCAATCACCAAATTATACCAAGGCTGTTCAAAGACATAAACATCACTGATTAACCAGGCATTGTTAAGAAAAAATCTGATCCCCGATATGAAACCCGAATCATCAAGCTTTCTGTATTTGATGAAAAATACAGCCCTTATACCCTTATTTGTCATTAGCAAATGTAGCAGACCATTTGATTTACGAGTGGGAGCATTCATAATTGACTTTGAACCCATAGAAAGAAGGATATGATCCATGGGTTGCATACTAGAAATATTCAAGACCAACAAGAATAACTTACAGTGGTCAGTAGCCCATTTGATTGTGCTTAAAGAGTCTACTCTTCTACATTCTACGTCTTGTTCCCATTTATCATATTGACATATGTACCAGCTCTTGAGCTGCCAGCAGTAGGTGACCCGCTACATATGCCCATCCGCTTTTAGACCCTTCTTATTAGCAATCCAAGCCTCAACACCTGGAGAAAAGAAAGCAAGGTCATAGCTGCTACTCTTCCCCATGTACTGCCAACCAAGAGGGTCCATAATGACAATGCAATATGAAAATAGAAACCAAATCATTATATGGTTACGACTAAAATTAATTTGAAAGCATATTATTCTCCAATCAACAATAAGAATCAACTTAAGCGGAAGTAGTAGATGCATAACATGGTTCCATACATTTCTAATAGTCCAAAGGCAATTACATCGGGATAAAATGACCCCATCAGAGCAAGCTAAATAAATGCCATTACAGCTTCTACCATTAGATCCTAACCAAGTTTTTTCCCCATAGCAGCTTAACCATAAGAGTATTAAACATAGCTTAAGCTTGGAGATCCCATCAAAATATATGATCATAATAAAACTTCCTTTAAAAACCATGCTCAATCGGAAGATAAGACACATAATTGAGGTTTTCATTATTTTCATGGCTCTGACCTCAGCCACATCACAATGCAACTCAAACCAGTTGCTAGCAACCGGGATGAGATGAAATCCACCAGTCAATAATTTCCACACATACCTTATTCTCTTTCGCACTTCCTTGGCTTCCATGGGCTCGCCAATGGTTGTTGTAAAAAAGGAGGAGTGATTGGGCGCCGAGATACTCACCTGGACTATCTCTTGCAAGGCGATGAGCTTCTCCCACTGGATTGTTAGCCTCTTAAATTTCTTCTCCATTTTTGCCTTTCGGCTCTCCTCCCGGGCATCAATGGACACCCTGGCGTCTTTCTTGAGTTTTAAGCCCTCCGGCTTCCCCTTTCGGGTGTTAGTCTTTTCAGGGGCGGGATCTTCCGCCACCATAGGTTTCTTTCCCTTAACCACTCCCGCAGTTGCCATCAACAAGACACAAGAAGAGAGAATCAGATTATAGTAGAGGAGATTGAGAGTAGAATGAGAAGAGGTGTGAGTTTCCTAGCACCAAATCCCAGGATTTCTATAAGGAAAAGTTTGTGAAGAAAGAGGGGAGGAGAGAATAGAGAGATTACAAACCCTTCCGAAGAGAAGAAGCGTGCCCCCACAAATCGAGATCTCGCAGACACCCCTTCGGAAACAGAAGAGCGAGGAAGAGGATCAATTGGGATCGCCCACACCATCAACTTTCTGGGCTCCGTACAGATTGGATTTGGCCACGAGGGGGGGGGGGGGACGACAAGACCAGAGTCGAGAAATCCACCCCTTCAGAACGCCCATATCGCCCCTCCGATGAACAAAGGGGAAAGGATTAAGCCATCGCTTATCCTCGAACGCCATCTCAGATTTAGGTTTTGCTTCATCAACCAAGGAAAAATTGCCAGCATAGTGTCAATCGAGGCTTAGGCTGTTAGAAAATTGGGGGTTTATAGGCCAATCATCAAAATTTAGTATGAGGAAGAGGATTTTGGCAATAATTTCTGCCATAACCATGTACAATCGAGAGTTCTTCATCGAAAAAATTTGGGACAAACTTGAAGGGACAGCACAAAGATGGCAACACGGGAGGGGCAACTGGGAAAACGCAAAGCGCGTGGGGGCGCGTTCTTTTTAGGCCGGAAGGGTTTTCTCGATAGGTATGACTTAGTAGTATTTGTGATTGTTGAAATGACATTATATATGTTTGCTTCCGATTGGTATATATGTTTGCTTCCGATTGGTATATATGTTTGCTTCCGATTGCACTTTCATCAATTTTTAGTTCCAATTGATTTGATGAATGTGCGGGCTGAAAGGGACTACTACTGTTGTTTCCCTCTTATTATATTTAGTTTGGGTGTTGTGATGCATTCCTATTGGTATGAGTGGGTCTCTACACTTGGATTGCTTAGTTTGTTTTACATGATTTACATATAGTGGTGTTTATAACATATGTTCTGTAGAGTTCCATGTTTGGCTTTATGCCAGGTATGGGTTGTTGCCTTTTAGGCCACCTAATTGATCTCTTAGATTCAATTTGTTTGCAAGAATTAGAAAATTCGATCAGAGGTAATTTCTCCCTAGTCCGTATGGCATCTCCATCGAAGAAGTTGGCATCCCCGAGTAAGAAGTTGACATCCCCGAGTAAGAGGCAAACAATTCCAAAGACTAAGACTCTGTCACCGACCAAGAAAGGTGGACGTGCATCGAGTTATTCTTGGGATAAGAAGACTACCATGATTTTACTCCAAATTTGTGCTGATTACCTAGCTTCTCATAGTCGAAAGCAACAATTTAAGTGGCCAGAAATCATTACTCAATTTAAGGAACTCACTGGTACACATGTAACTGTTCAAATTTTGCGCAACCGTTTGGAGACCCAGAAAAAACACTACCAGTATTGGAGTCGCTTGAAAGAATCTACGGGTGCTGGTTGGGACCAAGTGACCGGAAGGCTCATTAACGATGATGAATGGTGGGATATGAAAATACAGGTATACTAATTTATTTCATATTGTGCTTACATATATTGATGATGGCATGGTCTTATTCCATGAACTTTTGATTGCATAATCTATTTTTTTCATGAAATTTGGCTCCACATATGTAGCAAAATCCCGAGTACAAGCGGTTTCGCGACCATGGGGTTGATCCAGAAATAGAAGACTTATGGGAGCGAGTTTTTGGTGACTCGTATGCGACTGGAGAGCATTGTGTGGTTCCGGGAATGGATATCCCACTTGTTACTACCTCTACGATTCAGGAAAATGAGCCATCTCATTCAGAGAGTCCCTTGCCTGCCCAAGACACCCCAATGGCAGAGTGTGACCAGTTGGCGGATGATCTTGCTCGCCTTGATCCTGGGTTCTTTAGGGGCTTGTACGCAAGTCATGGGGAAGACAAGAACTCGCCTTCACTAACATCTCCCGCTCGCACACCTGGGCCGTCTGCACCTAAGCGTCCATCGCCCATCCCTTCAGCCGGATCACATTCATCACCGTTAGGGTCTAGTTCTGATGGGAGCAAGAGAGCCAAGTTGTCACGGGCTGCAACAATGTTCCAAGATGTTGTGTCAGAGCTCCGAGAAGAGGGAAAGCGCACGAATATGGTCATTGAAAAAATTTGCGCAGCTGGACACTTTACGGCACCACCCTCTGCCCCTATTTCTCATCCACCTCATGTCGCTAATCGAGTTCCATCAATACAAGATGCTTACAATGTTTTGTACAAGATGACTGATGAGGGGTTACTTGCACGTGGCTCAGATGAATTTTGCTTTGCTGCTGATAAGATTTTGGATGAAACTAATCGCCAAGGATTCATGTTCCTCTGTTCGAACAGTGATAGGATGGCTTGGCTAAAATATCAAATGAAGAAAGACAAGTAGAATGCTTTATAATGCATCCTAGGTAGCTTAATGCCCTTTTGACGGATATAAATGTGTTTCTGTCTATGTATTTCCATCAAGTTTCACTAACTTTAGTTTAGTATTCGCTCCACATTTTGTAATGTGTTCGGAGTAGGGTAGGACACCAACTCGTATCTGCTTATGTAAATGGTGAACTCGTAGCATTTTGTAATGTTTAGTTTTGGTTTAGTATTTGCTCTACATTTTTAATGTCTTTCTGTTGTCTGTATATAGTTGATATTGGTCATTTGTGTAGGTAATTTTGTATATATTATTCATTATAGGTAGCTAGCCATTTCTGATGTGCTTATATAGTTTCCGTTATTCATTTTGTAGCTACTAACATCAATTACTTTTCCTTACACTTGTAGGTTTGTTCAGGATGGATGAGAATACATGCAACAAGATGCTCCTCCTCTTCTTGCTACGGAAGAGACAATTGATTACACTTCGAGGTATCTGTGGCATCTATTACTATGCAAACTTTTACAAAGAATACTCATTGTCGAAGCTTTTGCCTGGGGAACTATGGATACAAGACCTGCTTCATCCCAACTCTGATCCGCAGCGCTGCATAGATGCATTCAGATTGGATAGGAATTTGTTTCTTGCACTTTGTCATGACTTACAGGAGAACTATGGATTGCGGCCATCACATGTGTCCGTAATGGAGAAGGTTGGGACTTTTTTGTTTATCATAGCAAGGGGTGCATCTAATAGGGAAGGTAAAGAACGATTCCAGCACTCTGGTGAGACTATAAGTCGTATTTTCCATGAAGTTTTGGAAGCAATAGTTGGGAGGAGAAAAGGCTTTAAGGGGCTTGCAACTGATGTCCTAAATCCAAAGGATCCCACATTCAAGGATGTTCCTGAAAACATTTTGAAGAGCTCTATGTACTATCCTTACTTCAAGGTAAATGTCTTTCTTACACTAATTATATATGAGCACATGAATTCTACTTCTTCCTCGATTGTAGGGTTCTAATTCAAAAATGTTTTCTTATCTTGTTAAGCATGATTGAATTAGTATGCATATTAATTTACATGATCGAAAGCTTTTTCTTATTTAAGTTTTTTTGGTAGATTTTACTTCCTCTAAACTTAGTTGGATTCCTGAACCGAATCTTGCACTTGTCACTTAAGGATTGTGTTGGAGCCATTGATGGAACGCACATCAGTGCATGTGTTCCGGATGTACTCCAACGACGATATCGTAACCGCAAAGGGCCAGCCTCGTTCAATGTCATGGCTGTGTGTGATTTCGACATGTGCTTCACATATGTTTGTGCTGGATGGGAAGGCTCTGCGCATGATGCCCGTGTTCTGAACCATGCATTGTCGACACCGGGACTGAAGTTTCCACGAGCTCCTCTAGGTAATGAATGCTTTTACATAAGAGAAAGAGTCTCCAAAAACTAGTGTACTAAACGTACTTGACTAAATGCAGGTAAGTACTACTTAGTTGATAAAGGCTATCCGGACCGCGAAGGTTTTTTGACCCCGTTTCCTAAGTTGCTCTACCATCTTGACGAGTTCGCTTCAAGACGGCCGAAGTCTGCGAAAGAAGCTTTCAATCGGGTGCACTCATCGCTACGGAGTTGCATAGAACGAGCATTTGGGGTTCTGAAGCAACGTTGGCAGATTCTAACAAGGATGCCTGCATATTCATTGGTCGATCAAACTGACATCACCATTGCATGCTTTGCCCTGCACAATTATATCCGTCGTCACTCATTGCCCGATGTGTATGTCCGTTACGAATCTAGGTATCCAAGAGTGGGGAATGAGTTTGTTGATAGCTTGACTGAGACCGAGCCTATCCCAGCAGAAGAACAGACACCTCTAACGAGTGGACGGGGGATGAGGATGACTCGAGACTACATCGCACAAAGGCTATGGGATGAACGTTTCAATAGGTGAACTCTAACGTTAGTGCTCTAACGTTCAATATTTCTGCTAAAAACTGAAAGCAATGAAGAAGCAATTGAAGAAATTTCAAAAATTATTAAAGAAATTGAAGCAATTATGTTTTTTGTATATTGATCTGGAATGAATGAAGGCATATAAGTAATTATGTTTTTTTTCTTATCCAAACACGAATTGTGTTTTACCAAGAAACTATTGATTATCATTATAATTAACTTTTACAAATAATACATGTATTTTGCTTATAAACATAATACATCGGGAATCCAAACAGACCCCAACATTTTACACCAACATAATATCGTTATTAGAACTAAAATTGAAAATTGAAACCCTAAAAACACAAACCCATCAAATCTCCACTCCAAAATAAATCACCCAATGTCCCAATCAGATGATTCAACCACACAAATTGGATGCAAATCTTAGATAATGAAGGTTATGGGTGGGAAGGAAAGTAAAGATGGAGTTTCATACCTTAAGGAAGAGCATTCACGGCAACCCTAAACGGAGAACGCTGCAAGCATCGACAGTCGAAGGAGAAGAAGGCTTTTGGCACCGATGAGCCTCCTCGTAGCCCAGCCGGCGACGAATGGAGTCGGTGACCTGGCAGCGTCTCTCTCCCCCCAAGCGTTTGCACTGCTACCGGTAGGCTGTAGCGCCTCTCTCCCTTAGTAGTCCCCCTTAATTGAAGTTTTGACCCTTTAACTTCTTAATGAAAGAAATGAGGATAAACACTTTTTGATAAATCTTTTCCACTTTTTTCATCCAAACAGCATTTATAAATTTAAGTAAATTATAATAAAAAGCAAGTGTTTATAATAATAAACACATGGAATCCAAACAGACCCTTAGAATGTCTGAATATCTCGCAGTTGTACAAGTTGCTGGTTATGGTATTCATTTCATTGCAGTTGGTTTCGATTTTTGTTTGCCACTTTTCGGGGAATGCTTTATGTACTCCAAATTTTTTTAAATGAAACTAATTAGATAAATACTGGGTACTAGATTAGTACTGTTTCCCGAGTAGACTAGTAGTAATCAAGTTACAGTTCATATTTAAAAATATACTAAAATTTACATCGGGTTCCGATGTATTATTGGACGGAGGGAGTACTACTACTGTACAAGATAAATATTTGTAAACTGCATTAAAATCATATCACACTTTAGAAAATATTTACAAATAAGACCTATATTTAAAGAAAAACTTTCAACCCAATCCACGCTCAATTTAACTCAAAGTGGAAACAACCCTTGACAAACAGCTCCATGTCAAAGCAGCCTTGAATCCCTTTCCTCTTCACATATACTTGTCCGGTTGAATAAGTGTTTGGGTACCATCCAATTGGTTTCACCCTTTTAAAATCACTAGTTCTTACGGGTATTCATATTATTTTTTTGATAACTATGATGAACGACTAACAAAATAAAATCAATATTTTTATTAAAAAGCTATTTAATTATAGCTCATTATATAATACAGTATATATAAAGTTTTAACCCAAAATGTTGTCAAGGCAACTCTCTCTTGGATACAACAGGTGTACTATTTCTCAAGTTAAAACAAAATATCTAGTTTGAACTTTGGACTTAATAATCACACATTACAAAACCCCACTCAAATTAAAGCAACAGAGGTTGGATTATCGTAGAATAAGAATTCATCACTGAATCCAAACTAGTATCTCAAGATATTCTCCTATAAGAGTAGATGCACATGATGAGATGAGTTCATCAAATTCAAAGCTCTCTCATCAGTCATCATATATGGTTTGTTGACATGATGGACCTTCAAAAATCTATCAAGAATGGAAACCAGAAGAATTGAGTCAGTCCCCCAAAAAAGATTTCAGAAATCATAGTCAATTGCTCTAGGCAGCAAAGCATCATTTTCATTGCAAATAGAAAAATCAATTATTAAACAGGCAGCAAAGATCAACAAAGCAATGTTGATTGCGACGCGAGCGACGGTGGATAAACAAGGTGGGTGTGGAATAGGGATGGTTGGCAGGGACGAAGAGGGGGTCACTTGCTTTGTGGGAGCTAAGAGGGTCCACCCAACGGAGGATGTCGAGCTCGACGAGGCTGAAGGGGTGCTGTGGGGGCTGGGCTGCAGAAGGGAGCTTGTGCTACAAGGAATACGAGCGGCGGCGCTTGAATTTGAGGAATGCCGGTGGTCCTGCGTGCGAATGGCGTTGCTCACTGGCTGGCTAGGCTTCGACCTGCAACTGAACGTTTCACTGAATTTAGTTCTTGTTTTCCTGTTGGTTTAGAAAAAATTGTAGATGAGGACTCCAATTAATGGAAATTGCATGTTGTTTCTCAAAAAAAAAAAAAGTTTTCATGTAATCCTTTTTTGATGACAACATTTTAGGTCTTTCTGTCCTTTGAATGAACTCTCCTTTTAAATAATCTAAATGAATAGTCTTATTTACTATTCAAGAGGTCAAGCAAATTTCTTAGTTCTTGTATTTGGGATGGAGAGTTTTTGAAATGCACAACCAATTGAGTTTTATTCAAGACCCGCATCCTTCATTAAAAGGCAAATTTTGGTTATTTTTCCTATACCTCCAACATAGTAAGTCAACTTTTGTAATTTGGGATGGTAATTTTGTAATTTTGAAAGAACAGTGGCAAAGGTAGGGGTAAAATAGTAAGTCAACTTTTGGCCCAACTCTCCCTTTTATATATGTAGACTAGGTCATTAACCGCGCGCATTTATCTTGTATATAATCGGGATGTACTTTCAACCCATCTAAAACAATTTCATAAGTTTAACGGGCAAAAATGTACAATAATCACTTAACTATCAGGGAAAGAGTGCAACGATGTACCAAAAATTCCAAAATGTACAGTTCCTTCAACATGAGCACCATCGTAGATACAGATATGATGGAAAATATTTATATGAAAAATATCATCATAGCATCACACTTCCAACAATAGAAACCCTCTTACCTTAATTCCAAGAGGATTGGCAATTCCTCGAAGGAACTCAACATGAGCACCATCTAGCTGTCTAGTACGCTCTCCAACCCAAACCATGTCAGCAGAGCAATCATAGTAGAGTCCAGAGGTTGAATCCTCCCTTGTGAGTGTCTGTTCATAAGGAAGATGCAAGCATTCATGGGATGTCTAGATTTCAGTTGCTTGGATGGTTGGATGATTAAGTGCGAGTCCGACAACTTCCATGAATCCAAGGGCCTCGTCAACACGGTGAGCAAGTTTGCGGTACCTACCTCATTAAAAAACATTGATGAAAGCTTAAGACGATTATGATAAGGTAGCACCAACTCTTGTTTTTACATTCACAGTAAATTAACGAAAACATGAAACCATCAGAACAATTAAAAAAATGTAGAGAAAATAATACAACAAAATGTGAATGCATATAACGCAAAATTTTCAAGAAAGAAAAAAAAAGCCCCACCATAATTACTTATCAAAAACTTAAAACCAACATGACATCATCCAAAATGACAGTGATACAAACAATCAGACAAATGGGCATATAAGAGAAAGGAAAATGCAAGCAAGGAAAGGAAGAAGAAACAAAGGCCCATTTAAAGAGGGCAGTCATCCCATACTTATCTCCCTGCTCACTGTGCTCGGTGAAATCTAAGTTCCATTTGTTGACTCTCTTTATATCAGCATAACCACCTATAGCGAAGGCCCTCAGAAGATTCAGAGTTCCGGCTGATTGGGAGTAAGCACTGATCAATCTCTTAGGATCAGGGGTCCTTGATTTCAGATCAAAATTGTCCCCATTCACATTATCCCCACGATGACTTGGTAGTTTTACCCCATCCTTCTCCTCAAAGTTGTCTGATCTTGGCTTTGCAAATTGGCCAGCCATTCTTCCTACCTAAATAAACCAACCCCATTAAGAAACCAGACCCTATGCAGTTATCCATCTACACACAAATTCACCAAATCCAGATAAAATTAATAGAAACCCTTTAGGATATATGAATCGTTAGGAAATTGAATTACCAAACATCAACAAATCAGTCATGGAAACAGTAAACTAAGACTGTCAGAAGTCTGGATAAGATATGGATCAGTTGGAGCATGAAAATCTGTAATAGGATTATGTTTTTCATGTTTCATTCTTATGGGTTTAATCTTAAATAAATGATAAATGATTTCTTGTAAAACGGATTTACTTGGCTATCGGTCATGAATTCCATTATCTTTGAATTGATCTTTTTAGCCTTTTAGATTGATTTCTAGGAGCTTTTCCTTGGTTGTGAGCTCAATTGAGCTTCTAGCTGGGATTATATACACTGTTTCATTGATTCATGAATTCCTGCTTCAAAACCCAACAAGCCAGTTTCTTTTATAGTAGTATTAAAGAAGAAGAAGAAGTAAGACCTTGACGACGGATACTTGACCACCGAACATAAGGACGACTGATGTTATGAAGAACTAATATAGCCAGAATCCGCTAACACGTTCGTCTTCATCAACTAAAGCATTATATATAGCTATCAAAAGCCTGCATAGCAAAAAAATCATTGTTTTTTTATTTAAAAAAATTATGGTTACTATTACATAAATGAATTACGTCTTCATGGATATAATTTCATAAGGAAATATTTCTGGAATACTACTGTCAAAAAGACAATGATCCAAAATAGCAGTCTCCAATTTCCATGCTATGCAAACTAAGAGTTGAAGAGTCATTGTATGAGCAACAACACTAATCAGCATTTTCTGATTTGTTTCACAAGCAAAGTGGATACTTGATGTTTCCTCTTTTCAAGTTTAACTTCCATCCATTAAAATTTTGATTAAATGCAACATAAAAAAAATCAAAATCAAAATCAAAACATTCTTATCAAGTTGCATACGGGAAGTTAAAACACTCAAATCTATCTTCCTTGAATAGAAATAAATAAAAAAGTATGAATTCATGAAACAATTCCTTACTATCAAGTAACAAGAGAATGAGAAATTTCAAGAGCAACACGACTCACACACTTATCCTTTAGAGCCATATATGTATAATCTTGGTCGTTAAATTCAGGGAATGGTGAAAATTTCACATTTGTCTCCGCAAACGGTCGTGTCTGACAAACAAATTACTAAAGGATTATCAAAAGCTTTAACAAACATCAAGCTAGGAGCAACAGAACAATGAAAATGAGATATATGCTAGCTAATTTTTTTTAATCATCATATTTAATTAACACTTTAGAAATATATGTTAATAAAAAGAGTAAAATATACCTCTGGACACCAAGAGAAAAGTTAAAAGGAACAAGAAAGATTATTCGCATTCCACTTGTAATCATTGTCCATCATTTTACCTATTGCTTTGACTATGTATAATTATAATCTTATAGGAAGCCAAATGAGGGAAAAGATAGAACATCTAGATTTTCTAGTGTTAGTCATTTAGTACTGCATAAAATTCACAAGAAAAATACAAGCACTAGATGTTGAATACCAAATTCAAATCTACTTAATATGAACCAGAAAGAATAAGGAAGTGAAAAGTGCAAACCATTATGAGTAATCTATATTTGAAGACTCTTTGAATGTTTGCTGGATGTAGCATAGCATTATGGATATGTATGCAATTTCTTTGAATAAACAAGAGATATATGATGGTCTTGTCCCAATTCCAAGCCAAATTTAAAGGTTCATTGGATGCAGCGGCATAGATATGGGTGGCACCATGGTACTCTTGGTTGTTTACCTAGGTTTCTTGTATAGATATTTCATCATTCCCTAAATGCCACTGAAAAATCATACGCTCTCTATTAGAACAGTGTTAGTTCGGTTAACCCTAAATTCCAAGAGATTTCAATTTATCAATCTTTCACAATCACATAACCCAATAACTTTTTTCAAGAATTTGAGTTCGATCACAACTGATCTAGCATAAAAAATTGATTAAATGAGCGTGGTTTCAAACAAATCCCCGCTCTCTTTTTTATGAAAGAAGGGACCTGCTGAGATACAAGGCCTAAAAGAATAGGTTACACCACATATTTTCAAATGACACCCTTACTGCAATATCAAAGGTTGAATTACTAATGGAATGCTTAAATTGATAACTCAGGGATGAGCCTGCCCAACTATCCGATTTCTTCTAAAATGCAAGCATTACTAATCTTCTATTTTTATAGTTGATATTTCTAATTTCCCATTAGAACAGTAAGGATTGGAAATTATACAAGTGCACTATCGACCAATGGCAATATGATTCACAAGTTTAACCAGAAGATAAAATGGTGTGTATTTGCTTAAATTGGCGCCATTGCAATTCAAATCATACAAATCTATCAAGCCAGCACAAACAGGGAACAAATTTGATTATCTAACAACAATGAAGATAAATCTGAGATATCCTCATAAAATTAAATAGAAAGAAATCAAACGCACCTAAAACCCTACCAGCGACGTTCTTGTCCACCATCGCCGCCGATCTCCGGTGCTTGCAGCCTCTAAAGAGAAGCTATTAGCTTTCGCCGGAGAGTGTTCCTCCACCTCGCCTCTCCACGTTCTCTCCTTCTCTGTCACGAATCTCAATCCCTTATCGATTGACAGCGGCCTCGCGTTCCTCATCTCCCACGAAGCTCAATCCGTTGGCGCCACCAACCGGTTTCTAGGGCTACAGAATCCGGATTTGAGGTTCGTGACGGTCGAATTCGATACCCTGGTGGACGTCGAGTTCAACGACATGAACTGAAACCATAGCAGTGAGGCGGACTCCGGAGGGGATCCCACATGCTGATAGGCACAGGCAAAGATAATGGATTTCAACGGAAAGGTCGGAACATGAGGCAATGGAAGACAGGTGCGAAAATCCCATAACCAAGGGATAGGAGATGAAGAAGACAGATGAGGCCAAGTGCGGTAGAGACGGGAGGCGTGGATGGAGAAGACGAGTGAAGCATAATCAAGGAGAAACAGAAGAACGGGAGGAAGCGGTGGAATACGGCAAGAGGCGGTTGAAGGAATGGAAATTGGGAAACAGCTTGGCCAAGGAAATTCTGAATTTACCCCTAAATCTTTCCATAATGAGGAAGGAGTTGCAAGGGTAAAATCGTAGTTAGCATTAGTGAACAGTAAAATTCAACCTAGACTTTTATATAGTACTCGTAATGAATAATGATAGAGATGTGCGAAGCTAACTAAGTTGTGGACGCAGTGCTTGGACAAAAAGAAGGAAGGACCTCCCATGTGATTCATTATACCATGGTTTGTGCCTTGGAGAAATTCAAATCATATCTCCTTGGCATTGAAGTAATTGTTTATATCGACCATATAACGTTTCGTTGTTTATTGATAAAGAAAGAGGCAAAATATAGTTGTTTCGATGAATTTTGCTTTTGAGCGAGTTTGACATTAAGATTAGAGATTGAAAACCTTGCTGCATATCACTTGAGCAAATTAGTTTAGGAAAAACAAGCCTAGAGGAAAACCCTAGATTCATGGAACTTTCTCTGATGATACCTTATTTGCGGTGTCCATTGACGCTAATTCTCTACCTCATTTTGAAATTCCTTGAACTTTTCAAAGGATTCTGATTTATGTGACATAAGGTAAATATATCCATATCTACTCATGTCATCAGTAAATGTGATGAATATTTATAACCACCTCTAGCTTCTGTACTCATTGGCCCACATACATCAGTATGTATAATGCCCAATAGCTCAGTAGCCCTTTCATTTGTTCCTTTGAAAGGTGACCTTGTCAACTTGCCCATCAAACATGACTCACATGTATCAATGGATTCACAATCCATGTCTTTTGGAAGTCCATCTTTATGGAGCTTCTTCATGCGGTCTAAACTAATGTGACACAAACGACAGTGCCATAGGTAGGCTTCACTCAACTTACTTGATTTTTGCCTTTTTGTATTTATGTTATAAGATTCTGTTGTAAGGTCGAATACAAATATTCCATTAATATCTTGAACACGAGCATAGAAGATATCATTCTTGTGAATAATTATACCTTCATCTGTAGTGCTAAAATTAAAACCTTAAGAATAAATTACTGCAGCCGAAACAAGGTTCTTTGTAATGTTAGGAACAAAATAACAATTATTTAGTTCTAAGATTAAACCAGAAGGAAGAGATAAACTAAAATCTCCTACGACAAGTGCAGCAACGCTTTTTCCATTTCCAACGCGTAGCTCTATCTCCCCTTTCTTCACTTGTCTCCTATTTCTTAGTCCCTGCACATTTGAAATAATGTGAGCACCACATGCGGTATCTAATACCCAAGTAGGACCATTATCTAATGTGCAAACATTGATTGACAGTAATTCAATAACATAAATACCTGAAGTGTTGGAATTCAAAGTCCCATTCTTCTTGTCTTCCAGGTACTTGGGACAGTTTCTCTTCCAGTGTCTCTTCGCCTTGTAATGGAAACAATCATGGTCTGCAGCCACTCTTGGCTTCTCACCTCCCTTAGGTTTTGCAACTTTCTTGCCTTTTTCTTGGGGATTGTTCCTATTCTTGGCTACCTTCTTAAACCCTTTCCCTTTATTGACATTAAGAACTTCTTTCTTGTTGTCAGTAAGAGTATTCTGCTCAGCAGCTTTGAGCATACCATGGAGTTCGTTCAGGTTCTTCTTGAGACCATGCATATGATAGTTCATCCTGAATGAGGCAAATCCATCATGCAATGAGTGCAACACGATATCCGTGGCCAACTCTTGGTCATATGGGGTGCCTAGTGTCTCCATACGACTAAGAAGCCCAATCATGTTAAACACATGAGGACCTACTGGTTTCCCTTTCACAAGCTTGCTATCCAGTATACCTTTGTGAGTTTCATATCGTTCAATCCTTGCCTGTTCCTGAAACAACATTTTCAGTTTGGTGATGATTTTGTAAGCATCCTGATGTTCAAACCTCTTTTGAAGATCAGGTTCCATGCCTGCTAGCATCAGACAAGGGACAGGCAAAGACTCACTCCTAAGCTTTACTTCATTAGCCTTCTCCTCATCTGATGAGGTATTAGTAATGACAGGGATAGGGGTTGATCAAGCCCGTCAACTTTAAGTGTGTGACCGCATAGGACCCGTTTATAATAGCCATGGGTTTAACCCGTTTAAGCCCATTAATCGTAGTTGGCTTCTAGCAAAGCATTACGACTCCTAAAATAATCGGATTGAATATCTCTATCATTTGTCCTATTCCATAACTAGTCATTGCACATTAAATTAAAGGACAAAATTCCTTCAAAATGAGATGCCACAAAATTTGCATGATATTTTGCGAGATTTTTTATGCTTAGGGTATTGATTTTATGAGGCCATGCTATTTTCTAATTCTTTTGAGAATCTATATATTTTATTTGCGGTGGACTACGTCTCCAAGTGGGTGGAGACGAAGACAACTGAGACTGACGATGCTAAAATAGTTATAAGTTTCCTTAAGGGCAACACCTTTTTCTAAATTTGGTGTGTCCAATGCATTAAGAAGTGACAGGGGAACACACTTCTGCAATATGACGGTGAATGTGTTGTTTCAGAAATGTCACGTGAGGAAGATGGTGTCCAATGAGCAAGTTGAGGCGTCTAATCGCGAGATCAAGATTGCTCTATAGGCCTATCATACAATTTACAAGACTCTTATTAGGATGTCTACATATCGATTGGTCTATGAAAAAGTGTGTTACCTTCTAGTCAATCTTAAACACAAAGCATATTCGGAGATGAAGAATCGTAATGTAATAATGGATGAAATTGGAAAGTTTCAAAAACTCTAGTGGCAAGAGTTGGAGAAGTTGACACTTAACATCTATAACAACTCCATTATCGACAAGGACAAAACCAAGACATGACATAAAAATGCACATATATCAAAAGGACCTTAAGATAGGGGACAAGGTTATCTTATTCTAGTTGTACCTGCAACTCTTCCCAAGAAAGCTTCGATGTCGATGGATGGGACCATATATGGTAACTCAATTCTTTTCTCATATATTGTCCGGTGGAACGTACTATATGATGTCAAGAATCACAATGTATTCAAGGTGAATGGACACATGGTTAAGTCTTAAGTTGATGAGGTTGACAAGGATAATATAGAAGAGTTGGCTCTCATGAAGCCAATCAATTAGGTCCATTGAGGGTCATAACATTGATCCAACGATATTAAACAAATGCGCAGCTTGGAGAATAACCCGATGTGGGTATTTTTTTCCCGTTTTACAATTATTTTTTCCATTGTTATGCCGACTAACATTTTAGGACAAAAAAGGGGCAAACTAAAGCTATTTTGCAGTTGCAGGGCCTTGCCTACGGATGGAGAAGAAGAAGAAGTTGAAGAAGAGACCAAACCGCGGCCACGAAAACCTTGTCGTGGCTTTAGAGCCTAGCCAATTCACAGGACTCTTAAAAAAAATTATATGGAGAGAAAGAGACTCGTGAGTTCAAATACTATACCTCTTACCTTACTCATTCACCAAAATCACAAACCCCTGCTCCACCATTAATGATTACGATCACCTTCTTTTTCATTATCATAAATATCAACCTTCATATCCACAAAAACTCCAAAGCATCATCCCATCCTCATATCCTTTCCCACTACAAACCTTAAATCTCCAATTTTTTCCTCTCTATAACCCTTGATTTTGGTAAATAAAGAGCGGTCATCCGGAGCTCGAACTGGGAACCTTTGGGTACTACCCGCAAGTCGTTTCTTCTCTATAACCCACATTCACCCAAACTACGTAAAAACCTCAAATCCTCCATAAACACCCACTACTTCCACAAATCTCCATTCACGCAAAGTGCATTACCTTTGCTTTACCGTCCACATTGGGAGGTTGGGTAAACCCCTCTTTCAATTACATTCAACCAATGAGATTTAAGTGGCTTTCAGCCGATAGTTTTACGCCAATCATTGTCACTAACTTCTGTAGGTATTTATATCCTAATTGCTATACAGACCATTTGGATATATGAATGGCAAGTTATGGCAAAGAACAAAAGAAGTTGGGGCCAACCACCCGTAATATCTTTAAGACAACTCATAGACGTGTACAACAAGTTTTCCAAAAGAGAACGGATAATTCAAAGTCTACTTCAATACGTACATGAACGGCTACGAATGTCGGAATAAACTCGGGATTCAAAAGTACAAGATGAGGTATTAGTGAGGGTATGACCTAGTGTTGTTAGATGGCATGCTCAGGAGTTGAACTAACTTGTTCAAGTGCAGCTCCAAAAAAGACCTTGTTGGCCGAGTTCATCACTTCTCCTAGCTATGATAATGAAGTATTTTACTGACCTCGGCGAAACAATATGTTTCACACGGGACATGCAGTCACCTTGACTGCCTGGGGCACAAGACTGAGGGGAATTGAGGTTTGAGAGTACCTCAACTCTTATGGACCCACTTCCAATCGCATTAAACCAAGGAGAGTACCACATTTTCGAAGTGAATCTGCTGAATAATCAATGTACTGAATGTTCTTGCAGTGAATTTGCTGAATAGTTAACTCGAAAACAATTCCTTGGCAATTTTGAGTATATACATATCTACCATATATAGTAAGTTAGGAAATAAGATTATACCATATTTACATTTAACCGTTTGCTGATGATAATATAGGAATTACAATCAAATTGGCTTCATTCACCTTATCAAGCTCTATCACTGGTGTATTACTGTTAGACCTGTCAAAATGTGACCCGACCCGTAAAACGTGGGTTTTGGCACAAATATTTCAACCCGAAACCCGAAGCAACTCGCAAATTTCTGGGTCGGGTTGGGTCAAGCTTAAAGATAATAAAAATATAAATAAATTACAATTTAACCTAATATTGAAATATATTACTAATAATAATTAGGATTGATTATTATATTTTTCATCATCAACTTTATTTTATAATTTAACATTACAATTTGTTATGTATATAAAATTACATATTACTATTGTAGCAACATTAATTATTATTTTTCAATAATATAACTATTATTAAGATAATATAACAATTTTAGATTTAGGAACTATGTAAACAGTCATTAAAAATACTCCATCTGTTTACTTTTAAATGTCGTTTACTATTCATGTATGGTTTTAAGGATGATAATAATTATATAAAATATCAATTTATATATTATATATAATTTCATACTTCAAAAACTAAAAAGAATGAAATTATAACAAGTAATAAATTTTTATCGATATTTTACATAATTTTATCATTTTAAAATAACGTGTATAAATAGTAAATGACATTTAAAAAATTATGGATGAGTAGCGCTCTTGACCCGTTGGGTCGACCCGAACCCGTTAAATATGGGTATGGGTTGAGCATTTCACGACCCGTAACCCGAAATGGACCCGAACCTGACCCGTCCAACATGTTTGACAGGTCTAATTACTGTGTATGAGAGCGATAGGGCTCGATAAAGTGAGTGAAAGTGCGTCTTGCTGCATTAAGACCTTCCAAAATCAGCTTTTCCCATTCCTCCAGATTCCTAATTACCGGTATCGAGTGTGTCATAAACAAGAGCTTGTCATAATAGAAGCTCTTTTATCGTGTGCCGGGGCAATAGGTAAGTTCTTGTGCTGAAACCAGTGCACACTAGCTGATGAGATATAGAATAGAAAGCATAAAAATTTCTTGTAAAACCTTTGGTGAGATTAACGGTAAACTGTAACCTCTAGCTAGAGAGAAATCCTTAATTATTTTGAATAGTATATAGCATGTATAAATACTTGGCATTCCATTGGAAAAAAACACTTGTAAACAACAACATGGTGTAATTTAGGCAAAACTAACCCTTTTCGTGTGTCGATTCGCAAAACCTAAGCCTGGCCTAAAGCTCATCTCCATGATATTTTGGGTAGATAAGATGTGTTCTTAAGGGCATGTTTGAGTAATTTGCGAAAGTTTTGAGTCAAATGGGTTAATTATTGCCATTTTTTCTACGGGTAATTTTGTTACCTGTAGAAGCTCATATAGTAATTATGAATTTAAAGAAATCTAGTAATAGTAGTTAATGTCAATATATAGAGAGAGAGAGAGCTTCTACCGGTAACAAAATTACCGGTAATAAATGGCATTGATTAAAGGGTAAATTGCAACTAATATCCCAACATTTAGGGATAGTTGCTTTCAATACCCTAACCTTGTAAAATTTCACAAAATATCCTAACCTATACTATTAGTTGCACTTAACACCCTAGATGAGATTCTTAAATTTAAAAAATTACCCGCATCATACAAAAATTACAAAAATCACCCATATTCATAAAATGTTTTCAATAAACTCCTAATAAATTTTAAAATTTGAAATTAAAAAAATCTCTTACAATTTAAGCCCACCCAACCCACCATTCAAAAATAATTATAACAAGTATATAAAATCTACTCCTTTAAAAATATAATATAATTATTTTAGCATTTACTCATTTAGTATTTTAATATAATTACTCAAAATAATTAATTATGTATCTTAAACATAATACTTTTACAAAAATAAAATAATGTGGATTTTAATAAATAAATGCTATGAGATATGATAACTGTTTGTAATATATAAATAGTTACATGATAAAGATATATTAAAAATAATATGGTAAAATTATTATTTTTAACCATATTATTTTAGTATATCTTTACTATATAATTATCGATTGCAAATGGTTACCGTATCTTTTACCATTTATTTTTTTAAATCTACTTTATTTTATTTTTGTAAAACTATTATGTTAAACATTTCTTATAGAATCATTTTTTTAATACCATGGAATTTATGTGTGATACATTATAAGATGTTATGTATTAGTTTTAGTATATATAACATAATATTAACCAAAAAAGACAGTATATATCGTATCAAATAATATATAGGGAATATATAGATGTACAAATCGGCATGTATCGAGACAAACTTATGTAAATTTAGATTTTAATTATAATGTATGTTTTTTAGATAAAAAAATAATTATTTTGATTGATTATATTAAAATTTTAAATGAGTAGATGCTAAAGTAATTATATTATATTGTAAAGGAGTAGATTTTATATACCTGTTATAATTATTTTTGGATGGTGGGTTGGGTTGGCTTAAATTGTAAGAGATTTATTTAATTTCAAATTTTAAAATTTATTAGGAATTTATTGAAAAAAATTTATGAATATGGGTGATTTTTGTAATTTTTTTATGATGTGGGCAATTTTTTAAATTTAAGAATCTCATCCAGGGTGTTAAGTGCAACTAATAGTATAGGTTAGGATATTTTGTGAAATTTTATAAGGTTAGGGTATTGAAAGCAACTATCCCTAAAGGTTGGGATATTAGTTGTAATTTACCCTTTAATCAATGCCATTTACTACCGGTAATTTTGTTGCCAAATGTGATATGGAGAAATTTATTCTGTTTATTAATGGAAAAATACAGATGTTGTTCCAAAAAAGATTATGGAGGTTATGAACATTTCTGGTCTCACTCGACAAAACGTTGCCAACCACCTTTAGGTGAAGTAATTTAGCTTGTATAAGTGTATTTTGATTTTCTTTCTCATCATTTTTTTAATGTGGGATAGAAAATATGGGAAGATATATATATATATATATATATATATATATATATATATATATATATATATATATATATATATATATATATATATATATATATATATATATAGGGAGTGGTTTCAGAGTGCACACCCAGAGT
This sequence comes from Persicaria tinctoria, assembly GCA_037127255.1. Taxonomy (NCBI): domain Eukaryota; kingdom Viridiplantae; phylum Streptophyta; class Magnoliopsida; order Caryophyllales; family Polygonaceae; genus Persicaria; species Persicaria tinctoria. The sequence goes on along the minus strand of JBANSL010000004.1, from coordinate 18,482,733 downwards.
GCACACCCCTTAAAGTATACCTTGTGCACAAATCCTGGCCGTTAATGGAGAAGAAATGAAAGACCAGGATTAAAAGGGATTTTTTTATTTTTCTTTTTAAAGCAGTGGGACCCATTTGCCCAAAAAAATCCCACTTCTTTTTTTGTACGTGTAACTCACCCCATCTCCATTATTTCATTTTTTTTAAGAGTTTTGTTTTTTTTTAATAAAAAAAATGGTGGGATCCTGCTTCAAAAGGCTGACGTGCTTTTTTTTCGGTTATGATTTAATTTCGCTGTTTTGAAAAACTGGTCAATTTCACCGAATAATGTTGCATATGCTACCGAATAATGTTATGTTATCTTTTTCCATCCAATTCAGATCAAAATTTATCAATTCTACTGAATAATTTAACACATGTTATCGAATAATGATTAGTTTTTTTGTCAATTAAAGAAACCTTAAATCTCTAAATAATACTTGCAATTTATACGAATAATACTTCATATTTCACCGAATAATGTTTCACATTGCACTGAATAATATTTTGTTTTATGTTGTTAGACCAAAGAGTCCATATTCTGACGAATAATAAAACATATTTCACCGAATAATTTATCAACTTATTACCACTAATAACCAAATTTTGACACATACGTCTGAATAATTCGACGAATATATCGAAAACCCTACCCGCCCAGCCCCGCCACCCACCGGCCCCTGCCCACCCAACCACACCCCTCCCCCTCCCCCACCCCACCCCCATCGTTTGAATTCTCAAACCTCCCCCCTGTTGAATTCTCAAAAGCTTTTCCCGATCGGCCGGCCTCCCCCCACCCAACCACGCCCCTCCCCCCACCCCCACCCCTCCTCCACACCACCCCCCACCCATAAAAAAAAAAGAAAAAAAAAAGTCCAGATGAAAGCCAAGGAGGAGTACTGAGATCGGAAAATCGAACCAAAGGCCAAGCATCGCCCCGCCGTCTCCTCCTCGACCATCGCCGGCTCCTCCTCGACGGATCTCGATACCGTTACGAGCAACTTCGCCTCTGGCGATGTCGCGCAACCCTACGAGGAGAACAACCCCACCATCGCCCCGCTCTCCTCCGGCTCTCCGATCCTCTGCTTCGTCGGTGGCGGCGCAGCCCTACGAGGAGAACAGCCCCACCATCGCCCCGCTCTCCTCCGGCTCTCCGATCCTTTGATTCGTCCGTGGCGGCGCAGCCCTACGAGTAGAAGAACCCCACCATCGCCCCACTCTCCGATCCTCTGCTTCGTCCGTGGCGGCGGGTTTGACGACGGCAGTGGAGCGGCGGGGGTGGTCCTTCCGGCCTGACTTGCTGAAGCATGCGAAGAGACGAGGATCCATTGCAACGGCGGAGATACGCGCTCACCTTTCCTCGGCTCCAATTCTCTTCCGCTCGCCTCGCCTCGCCCTAGCTCTGTGCGGCCGATGGAAGAAGCAATTTGCAATTTAGGGTTTTATTTACCTTCACTTCACGCGCTCACGCCCCTTATTCAAATTAGTTTTTCAATTTTTTTTTTTTAATTCACTGGACACGTGGTAAAATCTCATCCCTCCGTTCCATTCATATCAATGGCTCACAAATGTGCACAAGGTACACCCTATGGGGTGTGCACAATTTACCCACTCTCTCTCTCTCTCTCTCTCTCTCTCTCTCTCTCTCTCTCTCTCTCTCTCTCTCTCTCTCTCTCTCTCTCTATATATATATATATATATATATATATATATATATATATATATATATATATATATATATATATATATATATATATATATATATATATATATACGATTTCTGTTTAGCGCAGGGCATTACTTGCCTTAATTAATGAAGGTATCTTGAATTAGTTAATCATTTGACATTCAAATCAGGCCATTCATTCTTTGACCTTTCGGTGGATTTGAAAGAAAATGAAAATTGTGATGATGCTAATTAGTGGGATAAGAACTAATATATTTGGCATTAGTTTGTTAATGGTATGACCGTATTAAATACTCCGTATATGGCAACTAGCTAAGGTTTATGAGAAAGAAAAATAAGTGCATAAATACATCCTAGTTTTAATTTCGAATCACTTGATTTATGAACTGGGTGATTGCTAATTGATCAAAATTTGTTATCATGATGATTTTGTATAACCCAAGTTTAACTTGTGTGGTTAATTTCATGATACGACGTATGCGGAGTGACACTGGGATGTTGGTCGCAAAATCATTTGCTATGGTTGCTAGAGGCAGGAGTTAAAGAAGCTCAAGATGGTAATGAACCAGTCGAGTCTTCACTTTGGTCATACGAAGGTTTTTCTTCTGCCGATCGAGAACACTCGTGTCGGCCTATTTTGTGAGATAAGTTTGAAATTAATCTGGCAAGCAATTCTTGATTTACTTATTAATTTTAACTATACAAAAATGCATATATGTTGGTCGGGTTCATGTGCATATGCTTTATTAAACTATGATCATGAATTCATGATATGCCTCTTTCCGTTTGAGCTTGGATATATCCTTATGCATGCATATATGTGAATGTTGATCGATGACATGACATTAGGACATATATATAGGAAGATGTTTCTTTGAGAGAACTCCATAAATGCTCCTAATCTCTAACTTGGTTGTTGATGATCAAAATACGGTGATATGTGCATAATGTTAAACGTGCTAAATACCTTTTAAACCCGTAATTGAGAGGACCACTAGATTGTTTGAGTTAATATATTGTTAAAATCTAAAAGCAAGTGTGGTAAAGGTGTTATATATCACGTTAAGTTGATGATATTTGGATATACCAAGTTGCTTGCATTTGCTAAGATCAAAGATGTAGTAGGAAAAATTGTTCTTGATATATACATATGAGATATAAAACCAACTTGCATAGAACCAAAAATGATTTAGATCCGATAGAGGCAGGAAGTAAGATGCCACAAGAGAAGTTAGACAAAACCCCATATAAGGTATCTAGTGTATATGAGAAATGTGGGGGTGTTTGGCTAAAGTGGTTGTACTTTCCTTTAAGTTAGATGATGTTGGATCTAATATGGTTGATTTTATATATACTTGTTGGTTATGATTAGAACAATTGTGTTGCTTATGTGCTTAGATGATATAAATACGTGTGAATATCATGATGCTGAGTTTGTAGCAATGTTTGCTTAAGTAAAATCATAATAGTATTCATGCCTATGTGCTCGATCATGTCTGCATCTTTATCTTTACTTCATTCAAATGCCGAGCTTGAATCTAGTGAGTCTAGAAGAAGTAAATGAGATATAAGGGAAACTAGATGTGAGCTTAAGTTTGAGACAACTCTGTTAGATGAACTCGTAGATGTGATTGTAAGTGATGTACCTCTTATTTATGTTCTTAAGTTAGAAAATGAATTTAGAACACATAAAGAGGTTATGAGTTCAACTTATGCTAGTTTCTTTCAAAAGATGCTATAGACAGTAAAGTGGAATCTATTATGTGTATTCCTTCTTGGGAACTAGTTGACTTGCCTAGAGGTGTCAAAACCATTAAGTGTAAATGGATCTCTAAAAGAAATTTTAGAACAGATGGTTCTATTATAAGGTTTAAGGCAAGACTAGTGGTTAAAGGATTCATACAAAATATGAAACTGATTTCTTTAAAACATATTCTCTAATGATTGAGATTGTCATTTATATTTATTATTTGCTTTAGCATCTAATTATAAATTAGTAGTGCATCAATGGATGTTAAACCGTGGTTTTAAATGACGATCTAGAGAAAGAGGTATGTGGAACCGCCTGCGGGCATGTGGTTCCAAGAAAAGAGAATTTTTGTTCACTTAACACTTAAGAAATCAATATATGTCTTTAACCAAGCATATTGGAAATGCTTTGAATTGTGTTGAAGGTTTCATTTTGTGTATGTAATGCATGTTTTATGCCAAGATGCGTTAAATTGGTTATGTGCCTTTATGTGGATATGAGATGATATTTGGCACTAGCATGCATATGATAAACGATTTGTTTCCTCTCACTTTGAAAGATATGAGTGAAGTTGATATGTTTCTAAGTGTTAAAGAAACTAGAAAAAAGGAAATTGCTTCATTCAATTATGTAGAGAATTGTTGAGAAGGTTTGATAACTTTATCGTGTGCCAGTATGACTGAACATTCTTATTATGATGATGTTATAGCTCCACTAGTGGTTTTGTTTTGACATTATATGGTGGTGCTATGTTGTGAAAATCATCAAAATTGTCATGTTTGCTAGATCGACTATGAAATGTATACGAGATCATAGTTTTAGATTTAGCCGGACAAGAGAGAGGTTGAGAATGTTATAACTGGCTTATTTACCTTTGTGGGGGCATGAAGCTCTATATAATTCTCTACGTTGTGACTCACATTTGCTTTTTGTGTAGCTAGTAGCAATACATAAACTGGCAAGAAGAGACACACATATTTGACATGAAGCTATGAGATAGCTTATTGCAAATGGTGTCATCTATTTAGAGAATGTGAGGTCCGAGAGGAACTTGATGGTCTATTGACAAAAAGGGCTTAATGAGATACTAGCCTTTGAGTTGTCTAAGGGAATGAGATTCAAACCCATATGAGAAGAGATATACCACTTCTCATTCCTATGACAGGTGTATTGAGAAAGGTTGAGTCATGTACTCTTAATGAGTCCATAACCCAGAGTTGGGTGGTCCTATTGAGAAGGACTTGATTAATTCACCGAATATGGAAGAGGATGAGCATAATGCTCTTAATGGTTCCATAGCCCTAATAAGGGTGGTCTATGTGAGATAGACTTGATGGAGCTACCTACGAGAGTGTGAAGGGGTTGGTCACCGAATATGGAAGAGGATGAGCATAATGCTCTTAATGGTTCCATAGCCCTAATAAGGGTGGTCTATGTGAGATAGACTTGATGGAGCTACCTACGAGAGTGTGAAGGGGTTGGTCACCTTCTATGGAAGACTAGGGTGGTCTTTCTAGAGCACTCTTCAGCACCCAAGGTATGAGATGACCACATACATATTTGAGGATCTTATCGCGGAATCACCAGGATCGTGGTGAAGGTATGTGCTGTTGAGGTCAACTCGCGAGTCTGGAAGTTCAAGATTCGTTCACTTCTATGACAAGCGAGACACTCAGCTTCACTATGTGTTGGTTCAAGACTTGTTCACCAACATTTAAGTATCTTCTCCATAAAACCAGGTCAGAACGTTGTTTTCAAAGTTGTTTTGAAAAACCTATTTCCTCGCATTTGTGGGGGATTGTTGGGAATAATGCTTAAATAAAGGTTTTATAAGAGGCGTTATTTTCCGCAATATTATCCATATTTAAAATAAAAAGGAGAAAATGGATTTAACTGGTTTTTAGGTTTTTTTTCTCAACTACATAGGTTTTGGTGGGAGAGTGGGGGTGTATTTTTTCAACACACGTTCCCATCATCCTAAAAAGAGGAGTTTTAGGTTTTAGAATAAACAGACGCACGTCTTCTTCTTTCTCCTCTTCTCTGAAAAAAAGTTCTGAGTTCCTGGTGATTTCATCCCTTCGATTGCGAGTGCACGCTTTTGAAGAGCGTTGTGTAACCTTGGGGGGCGATGCCATAAAGCCGACTTGCATCGTGGTCAGGGCGAAATCGCTTCTAATGCAGTGGGTTCGGATATATACCACGCCACAACCGTACCATTTGTGTTTTTGAGATACGTTTTCTACTTGGTTTTTCAATATGTTTGATGAATTATATGAATCAATCGATGGTTTTTACTAACAAAACGTTGAGGGTTAGAGGAGTGAGGTTAAATATGACATCGAATTTACCTTCAAAACTAGCCTCATAAATATGTTGAATTATTACACCCTCGTCTTTACTCGTGTAATAAATTTAGATCCTAAATACCCCCGAGTGTGGCCTCAGATGTACCAAACAGAAATAAACTCTACAACAAACGTTTCAAGAAGACCAAACACCCGAAAAGCTGAGGAAGCCACCGAAGAACGCAGTCAAGCACCACCAAACAATAGCACCACGGGCCAGTAGTACAGCAGAACACTATCTTCTGTGGGTAGTGCAGACGAACTCCAAGGAAACTCTATCCCGGATACGAAGTCGCCCTGAGCGCACCACCACGACCCTAGCCAGACCCGACTACATACTCCTCGCCCCCCAATCAAGCAGAAGATCTCCTAGAAACATCGGAAGCAGAGCCGCAAATTGCTCGAACAAAACGCCAACAAGCTTTCACCTACAAAAATAACGACAAGCCCTTGCGGGATTTTCTCAAACCCTATCGGGTGGTTGTTGAAGAATTTTATAGATGTAAAGCAGAAGAAATTCTGAATAATTACATCTATAAAATCCAAAATAAATACTCTTCTTTTTTTTTTTAATTGGAGGCAAGACTTGGTGTGCAAGGTCCGAACTTAGCCTTGCACGCCAAGGACTGATCAAATCAGGGCAACACAGACACGGCAAGGGGTAGGCAGAGCGTACACGCCAAGCAACGGCGCCCAGCAGTACGCCCCGGCTACCAGCCGACCGGCGAACGATAGAAGGAAGTCAGCGCCGACCATGAACCCAACCGGCAACGGCAAGCCCCGGCCACCAGATACATCGACAGAGAACCAACGATGAGGGGTTCAAGGGAACCACCAACCCGCTGAAATTAGACAGAAGGAGGAAGACCGGAACTCACCAGCCCGCTGAAATGGAAACGTACCGACCCGAAACCGGGATGAACAGATCGATTTGGGCACAGAGGTGGAGAGAAACGAAGGATTATGCACAAATATTAGGGATCAAAAGAGGAATTGGGGACGAGGGATTTGCCCGAAAAAAGAATTTGCCCAAAAAAAAATTTCTCAATTGATTGAAATAGAAGGCGATACACAGGTGATTTCTCAAAATTTATTTCTCAAGGAGGAGAGAGAAGAGAGTTTCTCTCTCCCGTCGGCCTTCTCTCCTCCTTTTAGTTTAGGGTTCGATTTGGGGATGAAAGAGAGTCCTAGGATTTGTTGGTGAGAGTAAATCCCTTGCCACTCTTGATTCATTTTCGACTGCTACAGATTACGAAGGGAGTAAATCTCCTGCCACTCTTAAATATTAGAGCACGCTTGTATGAATCTAACATCGAAAATTAGTTATTGAATTGCAAAACACTATGTCATTTACTTGCTACTTGTAACTTCAAAACATTGAAATATCATCTCAAACATTCTCCACAATTTCTATCCCACATCGAAAATGATGTAAAAGAATGAAATGGAATGCATATATATAATTTCTAACTATTTCACATTGAAAATATGGTGAACGGATAAAGTGGAATGAAGATATATCGATCTTCCTACACATTTTTCTTTTCTTACAATTTCTATCTTACATTGAAAATATGTATGGACGAAGTATAATGAAAATGTATCTATCTGCTCACACATTTTTCCTTATCCACAATTTATGTCTCACATTGAAAATATGATGAAAAATTAAAGTGGAATAAAGATATACATCTTCCCACGTTTTCTATCCCACATCGAAAATGTGGTGAAAGAAGAAAGTGGAATGAAGATATATATATATATATATATATATATATATATATATATATATATATATATATATATATATATATATATATATATATATATATATATATATATATATAGGGAATGGGTATAAAGTGCACACCCCTTAGGGTGTACTTTGTGCACGATTGTGGTCCATTGATCTAAATGGAATAGAGGGAGTGGATGTTGCCACGTGTCCCATGATTTCTTTTTTAAAAAATGAGAAAACTAATTTGAATGCTATTATTTGGGACGTGAGCGCGTGTAGCAAAACAAAACCCTAAATTGGAGATTGTCTTTTTCAGAGGAGCCGCGGAGAGCCAGGGGATGAGGTGAGGTGGGACGAGGCGACCGGAAGAGAATCGTAGCGGAGGATAGGTGAGCGCGGAGGCAAAGTGGTGAATCAGGAGACCGACGATGAGGCGAGGCGGTGGCGTGTAGTGGTGTTTCTGTTCGGCTTCAAAGGCGAATGGGGTGTGGTGGTGTTTCTGAGCGATGGCCAATTTCCTCACAGGAGGATGCCACCGACGATTGTCGGAGGCGAGTCGAGGAGGCGAAGATCGACGGCGGCGATGGTCGAGGAGGAGCCGGCGATGGCGGTTCACAGATCCGGGAGCAAAGGCGGCAAAGGCTGGCGATTCGTGGGATCGGGGCTCCGTTGCAGGCATGACTCCCCTGTTCATCCTCCCCTCCCTTCAATTCGAATCCGAGGACGCTCGACTCGGCGAGGAGGCAAGGCACAGGCGATTCGTGGGAACTGAATTGAAGGGCAGGGCTCGTCTCCGCCTCCGTCGGTGTTGGGCTCGTCTCCGCCTCGCCTTGCCTTACCACTGAATCGTCTCCTTCCCTCCGCCGCCTTGCCTCCCCGCCACTGTCCTCCTCGTCTCCGCCTCGAATGGGCGCTCCTCGGCTCCAGGGTCAACCACCGAGAAGAAGCGGGTGCTGACTGCCTCACCACTGAATCGCCTCCTTGCCTCCGCCGCCTTGCCTCCCCGCCACTGTCCTCCTCCTCTCCGCCTCGAATGGGCGCTCCTCGGCTCCAGGGTCAACCACCGATGATGAAGAAGCGGGTGCTGACCGCTAATTAGGTCCTCATATGGTAGTTTTGAAAAATCTAATCCCCAATCTCTCTGCCTAAAATCTGCAATTGCAGTGCATCAAATTAAGGTCAGGTAATGCGGGTATACATCTACGTAGGTTTAGGTTTCAATTTCACTTGGCCGTCGACAACCTGGGTACGAGCTCCCCTTGAATCGGCGGTGACATGGTTTCGATTTCACTTGGTTTAGGTTTAGGTTTTGTGTAGTTATTTTTTATGTTTAGATTTCTGGCAATTGGAATTAATCTCTTTGAATTGTTGTTGTTGCATAGATGAATCTTATTTGGAATTCATGTCGATAGAGAGTATTATTAATTATTCGGCGAATGTATAAAGATTATTCACGACAATTGTCAAATTTTTTTTAGAAAAATTTGACATTGTTAATTTTTTTGGTACACATGAAATATTATTAAGTGAAATAATAGTATTATTCGGTGAATTTCTAATGATTATTCGGTGGAATACAATCATTATTCAATAAAATCGTAAGTATTGTTAGATTTGGGATTTCTTTTGTTTGAATTTGATGAACAAAACATTATTCGGTAATATGTGACAAATTATTCAATGGAATTGATAAATTTCGAGTTGAACTCGATGGAAAAAAATAACAGAACATTATTCGGCATTAAGGGAAACATTATTCACTAGAATTGGCAAATTTTAAAACATCCGAAATTATTAAAAAAAATAAACAAGGATTGAAGTGGGTGAGTGATAAAAAAAATCGAGGCCCATTAAATTTTTTTTATTAAAAAAATTAGTTATATTGAAAAAATTGGGGTTTGGTGGCGTTGGAGTACACTCTCCATTCCAAAAGAGGTGGATGAGTTTAGTGGTAGGTCCCATCATATTTAAGGCAAAAATTAAAAAAAAAATCAAGAAAACATCCTTTTAATCCATGCCATCCATTTCCTCTCAATCAACGGTTCCTATTTGTGCACAAGGTACACCCTAAGGTGTGTGCACAAGGGAACCACTCCCTATATATATATATAGAGGCCCTTGCTATTTAGAACGCTAGAATTTGTCCTCTTCTGCCGGCCCTTTGGGCACATGGAAGACATGTTCTCGCCACCGATTGTAAGCCATTGAAACGTACAGGAGAGAAGAAGAAGATGATGTGCAGCGCTGTCCCGTTTTTTTATTTAAAAAAAAACAGCTTTTTTTATCCCGGGTCTATTAATACCCGGTGTAAAAGGTATTGCTTTTTAGCCCGGTTTTTTTATACACGGGCTAAGAAACCTATTTTTTTTTAAATATAAAATGGTCGCAACGACCAAACTATACGCTGGGTATGGTCATTGCGACTAGATATTGGTTTTTATTTTTAAAAATGGTCGCAACGACCATTTGGTATATGGTCGTTGCGACCATGTAGGTATGCGCTAAACGGTAAAAATGTCCTGTTTAGCGCTAAACAGAAATCGTGTATCTATATACCTCCCATGGTGATGTGGTGTAACCACCAAACCGCCGCTGCTAACCACAAAAGCTACAGGTGAGGGCACCACTCGGATTCCCCGCGCCGCAGCAACTTACCAACCTCAACGGCACAACCATCTTCAAGGTGGGCCACTTCACCTACAATTAATACTCACATACCCATGGCTGCAGAGGCTATGTACCTGGTTGATTCACGGACCCAACACCGTCAATTATCATCGATCTCCATCACTATTTCACTCTCTTCTCAGCCACATAATTCGGCGATCTATGGGCCGAAGATGGTGGCGCACGCTTCCTTGATCGAGCCCCGTCAATCGCGCAACCATTGATGGCCCCGTAGAACGATTGTTCTCAGGCTTCCTCGATCGTCTTCTGTAAACTCACCCATCAACGCTCCGTGGAATGGGAACCCTTGAAACAAGCCCCACACGATCGGGAGAGAGGATCGAAGCCTCTATTGCTTTTGGCTCCTGCGTTCACCGAGGTCGGCGAAGAGATCTCGGCATAGGAAGCAGCGCCCTCGATCTCGTCGATCTTGTGAGGCCGGCTGCGCATCTCTTGAACCAGAGCGAATTTGCTGGGAAGAGGGAAGAGATCTCCCAGAATTTCGGCGTCTCCGGCTCGATGAAGAGCTCGTCGCTTGATCTTTGCGTGGAAACAACGACATCGATCTCCTTGGGCGGAGATTCTCCTGCCTCTGCGCACCATCGTCGTTCGTCGAGGTTCTAATCGACCGCATCCTGATCTCCTCAGGCTCAATTATGTTGTTGGATCTCACGTTTTGCAACCTTCTCGGCGTCTCAGCCTCCGCAATTCGTCGGAGTAGAACTTCTGCTCAGATTTCCTACCTTGCGTTAATTCGGCGGAGAGGAGACGAGTCCCGACTATCGCTTCCGCCTAAGGAAATCCCGGATCTCTGTAATCCCGCCATTGGAGACCTCGGCAATATCACCTTCCTTCAACGCCGAACCAAACTGCGCCACCATGTCTGATTTGCCCAACTGTCTGAATCAATGCTTGAAGGTCGGAAGCAAAAGAAGCAGAGATTGAATCGGAGCCTCGGAGTGGCGGATGAGGGAGCTCCTCCAGGCGACGTCCGTGAAACCCAAAAATCAGATTCCTCCTGCGTCTCTTTCCTAGGTCCGATTGATCAGTTAAAATCAATCTTTCATTCCTTGAATCTCTTCAATCGGTATTTTTTTTTTTTTTGACGCAAGATAAGAATTAGGTCGGGTCGGCCGCAGCAGAGGCCCTTTCTAGCGCATCCTTCCGGACGAGAACTAGCAGTTCTGGATCATCCTCGCAGCAGACGTCGGCAGGGGAAACGTGGGCACTACGAGCAAGGTAGTCAGCCACAACATTCGATTCCCTAAAAATATGACGAATAGCAACATAAGTAAAGGACGAGATATCAGACAGTATATCAGATTGTAGCATCTCTATTGTCCAGGGGCATTTCCAATCCCCTAGTAGAGATTTTATCACCAGTAGGTTGTCTCCTTCGATCAGAAGTGTAGATAGTTGCAACTCTTTTGCACATAACAAACCCATTATGAGACCGAGATTTTCGGCATAAATCACTGAGATATTTGTACAAACAGATCTGCCAGCAGAGACCACTAAACCCGCAGAGTCACGGATGACAAAACCATAAGACGAGTTACCACTCGGGAGTACCGAACCATCAAAATTGAGCTTATAACAGTTCGGCGGAGGTTTATCCCACTTCCCGGACCTATTCTGAGCCCTAGTTTTCGTAGCACAACCCCTAATAGCCTGGTTATGCGTACCGCTGTGACTGCGATGATTAGGGATCACCGGACCAGTCAGATCATCGTCTAAACGTTTTGACTGTTTCCAACAATGACTACTTGTGTTGTGGATCATCTTCAATCGGTATCTACTAACAAACAAAAATCGCTTCTAAATTGTTACTCACTCCGTTCGGCAAAACTTGTCATTTTAGCTTATTTCACAAGTTTTAAACAATTAACAAATGTACTAATTTATCCTCAATTATTACCCTCTTTTTTTACTTTATCGAAAACTACAACTAATAAACCATCAATCATATCAAGGGCATTTTTGTAAAGTGAAGGGCAAAATACCTAGAATGACAAGTTTTTTTGAACAAAACTAACACCCTAAAATGACAAGTTTTGCCGAACGGAGGGAGTAGTAAAAACCATCGATTGATTCATAGAATTCATCAAACATATTGAAAAACCAAGTAGAAAACTTATCTAAAAAACACAAATGGATGTGGCGTGCTATATATCCGAACCCACTGCATTAGAAGCGATTTCGCCCCGACCACGATGCAAGTCGGCTTTATGGCATCGCCCCCAGGTTACACAACGCTCTTCAAAAGCGTGCACTCGCAATCGAAGAGATGAAATCACCAGGAACTCAGAACGTTTTTCAAGAGAAGAGGAGAAAGAAAGACATGAAATCACCAGGAACTCAGAATTTTTTTCAAGAGAAGAGGAGAAAGAAGAAGACGTGCGTCTGTTTATTCTAAAACCTAAAACTCCTCTTTTTAGGATGATGGGAACATGTGTTGAAAAAATACACCCCCCTCTCCCACCAAAACCTATGTAGTTGAGAAAAAAACCTAAAAACCAGTTAAATCCATTTTCTCCTTTTTATTTTAAATATGAATAATATTGCGGAAAATAACGCCTCTTATAAAACCTTTATTTAAGCATTATTCCCAACAAGTTTAACCCTCAAAGTTTAGTTCGAGGTAATTTCGAGACTAAACTCAAATAATTTTACAAGAGATAAGTCGATATATAATGTCGGTGTTGGTGACAAACATGCCAACCTTGACTTCTGGTGACAACAACAACAAAAGAGACTACTGGCTTCAGATATCGGTGACGATGAGCACTTTATCAACACCGACTATCGGAGACGATAACGACGACGGTGGCGAAAAAAACAACCGACTTCTCCAATAGTGTTTTTTTTTTTTTTGGTTTGGCGTGTTTTAAAACAACGTTCCCAAAACAACAACCCCTTCTCGGCTTCTCCAACCGCACCCAAAAATAAAAAATAAAAAAAAAATCCCAAAACAGGCCCGAAATCAAATTCGTTTTGTCGACAAATTAATTCCAAAACCCTACTTTGGCTACTTGTCCATTCTTCCTCCCAGCCATGGCTTCCCTCTCTCTCCGCCCTTGTCTGAACTCTCCCTCTTCCAATCGTAGCCTTCATGTATGCTCTCCTCATTCTCTTTGAAAATCCCTCTATTTTTTGTTCCTGAATTGTCATGTCTCAAATTCTTCCATTTCTACTGAAGTTTCTCATTTTGCGGTTACTGTCTCTATCTATTTATCGTACAAAACTTGCAGTTTGCAACAGGTTTCACTTCAGCGAGCGTGGGATTTCGGTTCCTGCAGGGGCAATTGAGTAAGAATCTCACATTTGAGGTGAATAGCGTGGGGAGGAAGGAGATGGAAACCGGCACTTCGGCTTTGGCTGACAGCGTAGCTGAATCCTTCAATGGTCGGTGCTTTTCTTCATTGCTCCTGCTTTCTTAATGACTGTTTTAAATTGATGTTGAATTGTATTGCCTGAAACTTGACATTTCGTACGCATTTGATGTCAGAATTGGAGGTGAGTGAACCGAGCATCTCGACAATGCTGATGAATTTTGAGAATAAATTTGATCCGTATGGTTCAATGAGCACACCACTTTACCAAACAGCTACATTTAAACAGGCAAGTCATGATCTATACAAGTGATTGAGTTGAGCTTTGATTATCCATGGCGTCTTTTTGTTATGAGAGTTGTGTTGGAGGATTGAAGCTAAATTTCCCTGGATTCCTTCACTTACTTTTAGGGCACAAGCACTTGATGGCAGTTAACCTCCGCTACTGGCAACGCAACTCCATTGCTTAGAGTGCTATTTTTAGCTTTTAACAACCTAATTATTGTTGTATCATCATCATCCCAATAATTTAAGGGAGTTATTTGTTTGAGTAGAAGGGAATAGAAGGGAAATGAATCAAATTTTATATGTAAAATTTGTATGATCATTACCTTTTAGTGAGTCTAGAGAAGGGGGAGGGAAATTGTTAGAGCATCATATGGGATATGGTTACCCCATGCTCAAATTACGTAAACGGGGGGAAAGGAAATAGATTTTGTATGGAAAATTGAGAAGGAGAGTAATAGTTAGAATATTGATCAATGAATCTTAAATTAAAAATAGACTAGATTCGGAAGGTTAACCATTACCTTTCCTTACCCAAAAACAAACGAGGAGGAAGTTTTTCCTGGTGAAGTTGTGACTAAGACTTGTAACTCTAGAATTCAGACTCCTTTCCTTTTGCCAAGTATGTTGGAGTGAATCAAGTGATGACTAGAAACCAAAACTTATGTGGCCTTATGTTTTCTACTTTTCGTATAGTCAGTGTGGTAGTGGCATTGGACGTGCATGATGTATGTGTCAGGATACATGTTTTAGTATTGATTAGCTGGAATTTTTCATATTTATTTTAATTGGTCTTGATTCTTGTGCTTATACTGTGAAAGTCTTTTGTCTAGCCAACAGCAACAGAGTCCGGACCTTATGACTATACAAGGAGTGGGAATCCCACACGTGATGTCTTGGAAAGGTCTGAGTATACGAATTGCACTCAAGGTTACTGAAATTGTTGATCTTTCATTCTATATGGGGATCACTTGTGTAATTCTTATATGCAGGTTTTTATTAATGTACTTACACTTTTCTGTTTTACCTCAGCCTTGTGGCAAAACTGGAGAAGGCAGACCGAGCACTCTGCTTTACGAGTGGAATGGCTGCACTTGCTGCTGTTACTCGTCTTATTGGAACCGGTCTTTTGCTAATCCTTCTTGTTCCTTTTCCTGCTTAGATATTATCATGTTCATTAGGTGGTTTCACTTACATATATCTTCCCGCCTTCATACCATTTATTTTTGGTTTGAGCTCCACTGGCTCTGTACTAAGATACTAGCCGATATCACATCAAACTATCTTGACAAGTTACTATAAAACAGGCCATTTTGGAATTTTGCTTGCTTCCTTTGTAAACATATTGCTATATTTGATTTCTGAAACATTTTCTCTATTTAGGTGAAGAAATTGTTGCTGGAGATGATATTTATGGAGGTTCTGATCGATTACTGTCTCAAGTACTACCAAAGACAGGGATCGTAGTGAAGTTAGTATAACGCTTCTTTACCATTCCTTTTTTGTCTTTTTATTCTTCCATGTTTCTTCATTTTGAAGTGGGTTGGTTTTGGTCTAAGCAAATCATTTGCAGGAGAGTAAACTTATCCGATCTGAAAGAAGTTGCATCTGCAATTGGGCCGCGGACAAAACTTGTGTGGCTGGAGACCCCAACCAATCCAAGGCTGCAAATATGCGACATTCATGTAAATCATTAAAACTTTGATCTGTTCTTTTATATTTAGCAATGATCTATACCTAACAGAATAAAAAGCATCCCTTGCTAGTGTTGAAATACTCAGTTGCTTCACCTATTTTATATTTTACACGGTATAATTGCTGCTACAATGGTCACTGCACTCCTGAGCTTCACCCATTGTTGTGCATATGTGGTTATGAAAAACATTTATGAATTGGGTTGGAGAAGAATTTTTTTGATTTTTTATAGTTAGAAGTTAGAACACCATAGGATTAAAAAGTTCACCTGCTATCATGAAATGTTATAGATGGCATCAAGTCAATTTCTGTTGGTCTATCCTTGTTGAAGATTTATCTGAGTTGTATTGTTTCTCATATAGAAAATTGCAGAGTTGGCTCATGTGCATGGTGCTCTTGTATTGGTAGATAACAGTATCATGTCTCCTGTGTTGTCTCGACCGGTAGAACATGGAGCAGGTAGTATGCATTTTATATGTCATTTGAAAAGATACATACAGCTCTTCTGGGAGAGTCGACTCATTAAGCACCATGGTCGATTCGTTGGCAGATATTGTGATGCATTCGGCTACAAAATTCATATCTGGGCATAGTGATGTGATGGCTGGCATTCTTGCTATTAAAGGGGAACGGTATGACCTATAAGCAGTTTGTTTTAATGTGATTCAGTATTGAGCTGAGATTCCTTTCATCTCGCAAATCATTGTATGATGTAGGACTTCGATTTATATTTATGAGAGGGATGTAGATCGAATCTGGCAGCAATCTTTTGACTTAAGATATTGGGTCTCTAAAGGAAAAACAAATCTTTTTTCATACGTTAATCTGTTAATTTGATCAGAATCACTTAGACATTCTCCTTCACTATTGAAACACCTGTTTCTTGAATTGACTTACACGGTTACACATAACATCACTATTCACTTAACTTAGACTTACATTTTAAGAACCACTTCCACTCTAGTAACTTGGTGGTGGCAGTCTACATATATGTTTCCTTACATTTCTACCTTTAACTATTTACCAGCTTGGGAAAAGACTTGTATTTCCTACAAAATGCAGAAGGCTCTGGATTAGCACCGTTTGATTGTTGGATCTGCTTACGAGGTATCAAAACGATGGCCCTCCGTGTGGAAAAGCAACAGGTTCTACTTGCGTTACTTTTTCATCTTATGTGATTATGTAAAAATATGTTAGTCTGAAGTTTTTGTCTTCCATTGTTTATTTAGAATTACTGCACCATATCTTAAAGATACTATACTTTGCGAACATGGTATAGTATTTGAGCTTAATCTCGAGGTTTGGCATATCCTGGAGGGTATGTTTTTTCTTTCTTGGTCATGTGGATGTTTCAGACTTGCAGTGAGAGTCATGCAAATTAGAAATCTTAATGCAAAAGTAGACAGTTTGTGTGTGGTTTGGCTGACCTTTAAGGTCACTAGAGTTTCTTGATTGTTGCGCGTTTCTTTCTGGAATTCAGCCAACTGGGTGATTGAACTTACTTGAATTATTTGTGATACGAGCTTTAATTGAGAGCATCTTAGTCTTAACACAAAGTAACAAAACAAGAGACGTTTGATCTTGCATGCAATAAAGATGAAAGGAGATGCAATTCCTGAAATTAATGTATTTGACAGGATAATGCTCAAAAGATTGCTGAGTTTCTTGAATCCCATCCCCGGGTTAAGAAAGTAAACTATGCTGGTCTTCCTGATCACCCTGGACGCTCCTTGCACTACTCTCAGGTACCATATCTGAACCCTTCAAACATTCATCACGACTATAGCAACCTCTTAGATATATGAGGAAATTTAGAACACTGTATTTTTGCCTTTCAGGCAAAAGGTGCCGGATCAGTGCTCAGCTTTCTCACAGGGTCTTTAGCACTATCAAAGCATGTTGTTGAGACAACCAAATACTTCAGCATCACAGTCAGCTTTGGTAAACCTACTAAACCCTCATAGTTTGCTCTCATTCTTAAACCCTTCTGGCCATCTCATTCTTAATCATGATATACTCGTTGAAGATGCTTGAAAATTTGAAGAAGTTATGCTCTTACAAGTTCGAATACATTGCTGCTGAACATTGCACTCTCTCCGCTCATGTGTTCACATCTTTGTTGCCTTTCAGAGTATCAGATCATCGAAAGTAAAAATCAATAGTAAGCTTATAATGCTAACTTCATTAATGCATTTCAGGGAGTGTGAAGTCTCTGATAAGCATGCCTTGCTTCATGTCTCATGCAAGCATACCAACTGAAGTTCGCGAAGCTAGAGGTCTAACTGAAGATCTTGTGCGTATCTCTGTCGGGATTGAAGATGTAAACGACCTGATCTCTGATCTGGACCATGCACTGAGAACAGGGCCACTCTAGTTGGCAAAGCATTTCCATTGCTAGCTTTGCTTTTACACAATTGTATGATGTGGATTGAAATATTTAGGCTTTGAGATTGTAGGTAAAGATTTTCATAACCTAGTTTTGCGTTGTCTAGATTTCTTGCCTGATCCACCATGTGCCATATTTATTTGCTTTGCTTCCCATCATCTGGCACATGAAGCAATATAATTTGCTAGGGCTTGCCTGAATGGGCAAAATGTGTCTTGTGTTTGTATTTGAACCAAGCTGGTGTTTCCCTTCAAATTAATAAATCATGTCACTTGCAATTGCAAGGTTCATACTGTACTATGTCAGGGGCATTTCTGTAATTAAATCTTGGCTTGTTTGTATAAATGCTTGGCGCTTGTATTGAGCCAAACTGATTTGATGAAATGCAGTTTAGTTGAAATTTCTGTTTCTCCTTCCATTGAAACTTTTGTTTCATCTTCTTCATCTGTTTTTTCGTTCCTTTTATTCAAACAATTACACAATTACAACTCATGGAAGATGGAATGGGACACAATCCAATCACACAATACAAATTTGAAAATCCCCAATTCGAAAGAGGCATCAAAAGTAGACAATATCCAGATTCTTAAATCGGAAATATATATTCAAAATCTCCAATTCGAAACCCTAATTCACAACCTACCTTCTTTGTGTCGAGGGTGGAAACTTATCCCTCCATGTCGTAGGCGGCGTTGGAATTCCTATGGAGCCCTCTTTTGGCACCATCGAGCGGATCTATCTCCCCCTTTGTCTTTCAGCTGAGCTCCGCGGGAGTTTGCGATAGAGCTTCGCGGGAGTTTTCTCTCTATCGCAAGAATCACCTCTCCAATCTGTAAGTGTAATAAGTTCCTTCTATCTTTCTTTAAAAAAAAAAACAACAACGGAGAAAGCAAAAACGGTTAGTTTTAACTTTTAAAGGGTGTGATGTGAAATATCCTAACACTTCAGGGGTACCATGCGAAAATTACCAAACATTTGTACACCCCGTGAGAAACGCTACATAACTCAAGGATACCTGATGAAATTTCCGTAAAATAAATTATTATAATACATACGTACATACATATATATATTTTAAATTTGAATGAACTTATTAGTATCCATTATACTAATTCTATGATTCTAAAATAAACCAAACCTTAGATAATATAATTGATTATTTAATTTTTATAGGTATAAACGATTTGTTCTTTCATTCATTATATATAATATAAACCCTATATAACTTATTATTTTAATTTACGAAGTCTTGTATCTCATACAATAGACATTTTTTTTTTGTATAAAAAATTATGGATTATGGATAGAATTGAATTGAAGATAGAAAAACTGCCCCAAAAAAAATCTTAAGATATACTAAATGAGAGAATTTTTTATATATATAATTATTATTGAGATCTTACAAAATTTGGTAAAATCTCATCAAAATATATCCATATCTAGAAAAAAATAGGAAAACTGTTATGTTAAGAATTTGTAATATGTGTGAGCGTGTCAACCATAAGATACTAATATCGATTTGTCTACTGTATGTTCTAAAAGCATCTTTAACCTTGGTACTCATGTTGAGTACCATAATATGCTTTTTGTCATTTCTCCTCATTTTAATATTTGGTACTTCACAACCATGATACTTGACATGAGTATCTTAATTCACTTTTTACATCAAAATTGCTTTTTGTAATTTTTTTTGGAAGTAAAAATCAAAAGAGACCCACTATTAATTTTTGATTGGGTAACATTCTATGGTATTGTGTAAGAATGAGTATCATACACATGATACTTAAACTTACTTTTCTTAATTGGTGAGTGCAGAATAAGACTACTTTATTAGGAAAGACAACCCTAAAAAAATACTTTAACCCTATAATTTAATTTTAAAATAGAAGGTAGGCAGGGAAATATTTCCGCGATTTGAAACTCCCCGTTTTTTTTAGAGGATTATTGAGATAGGCGGCAAGATATACTACGGTTGACGACCTTGATCCTTCATTAAAAATCCCCTTAATCCCCCATATCAGACCTTTGCTTTCCTTTTGAAATTCAATCTTGAATGGCGTCCCTCGTCAATGGAGATCTTAGTTCGCCCTCAACCCACGGACGTTCGACCAGGAGAAACAGGATCCGCACGCCGAACGAAATTCCACCAGTTAACCCTCGCCGATCTACTCGGTAGGGTTTTGTTCTTAATTAGAAGAAATATTTTTCAATTGATATTACTTGTGTTAATTCGTTGGGCATTTGCATTCCACAATTGAATTTGATTGACTTGCTGATTATTTCTTGCCAGTTGAATTTCTACGATTAATTTATTTATTACTACTAAAGACTGGCTCTCTCTATTTTGACCTAATCTTGTTTCTTGGATGTGTATCTTTCCGATGACGCTGATTTGGCTGTTTGTGCGTCTCTTTCCTTTTGATTGATCGCACCGATTTCGATTTCGACAGAAATACATCAACGGCTCGCGACTTAAGGGCGCCTCGCGTCCAGCTAGATTACGACCCTACTGGACTGCGTGATGAAGTGGTATCCCGTAAATGCGCATTTGCTGCCTTACCAATGTTGAATGAGAGTGCACAGGTTAGTTTAAAATTGATTCTTATTCCGTCCTAAATCATCTCCTCTCTCTCTGCATATTTTGATCTGTAACGTAACTTTACCCTCTGTCTGTCTTGTAATGTTATCAGGGCCCTGAATATGAGTTTGTTGAGGCACTGGGCTGTATTGAGTTGGATGAAAAAGAATGGCTCTTACATTCCAACTTCATTGTCAGGCCGATTGGTGGAACTGAAGATGACTATAAGCTGTGTTTTGCTGAGACACAGGGAGAGGTGGATGAGGAGGAGGCCTCTAGAGGAATCGGAATACCTTCTTACACATGCCGTTTCGCCTGCATCTTAGGCCCCAGCGGTTCCAGTATGCATACCTCCTCTCTGTATTCTTATTCTGTTTGTCTTTTAGCATGCTTGTTTGTTGATCACTCATGGTTTCATAAGCTACTATTCTACTGCCAAACTCCATCCAATGCGGTCAATTTGTATTGTCGAAGATATCTAACTGTCGTCTATGTTCTGTTGGTGGTTGATCTGCCATGGGTTACTCATATTATATTGAGTAACAATCATGTTTTTTTTCTTGTTCCAACAAAGTTTGTTTCACCCTGTGTTTTTGTTTCTGCTATATATGTTCCTTTTCTTTCTTTGTTTTTATAGATTTTTTGCTTTTAAACCTCATCGTGCAGAGACAGGTCTTAATGGCTGCAAAAGTTGTAAAACGATTCGAGGTTACATTCAGCATCCCAAAAGACAGAGACGACGATGAAGATTTTGAGAATGTGTGTATTGGTATCGATACATATTTATTCTGTTTGCATGTTTATATTGTGGAACTTCTTGCATTTGATACTTTTAGTCTATATGACTGTGGTCTTTAAAAGAATTGCTTTTTCTATTAAGAAGTGGTTAGTTAGTGACACATCTTGTTTCCTTTTGCCTTATACTACATCTGTGCACAAACTTAAGTCTTTATATTTTTTGACACATTTTTTTAAGAGCTAAAACCTATATACAACAACAACCTGGCTAAAACCTATATAAAATATCAAATTTTTTAAAAATAATTTTATGGTAATTACTAATCAGTATGAAATTATATATACAAAATTAGTAGAAAAGATGACAATTTTTACTCTATAGTTTTTAGTTACTTAAAAACATGTCGAAAAGTCAAAAGGCTTATATTTTTAAAAGATGTATATGTGTGCCAGTGTGTATAAATATTCTAAAATGTGTTAGGCGGATGTAGGCAGCACCTAGGCAAACATAGAACAAACATGATTATTTCGGTATATTTTAACATCTTGCACATGTCAATAATTCATGTAATGTAATAATAATCCATAATATCACTCATAAACCCAAATTTGAATTTGTGGTGCTTAACTAACGATAAAGTAAATAAACACAAAAGTATGTGTCCAATCCGTGACTCTAAAGTCTAAACCTCCTAAAATTCAAAACTATAGGTCCAACTCAAAAACAAATATATCTCGGTTTGAGGGATAAAAAAACCCTAAGCCGACTAATCACCTACATAGATGCTAAAACTAAATAATCTTTGGGCTAGACGGGCCTAGGATGTGACTAGGCAGATTTCCGCCTAGAGACCCACTTAGACTTAAAAATTCTTAGGTGCCCTCCTCTGTGATGCCTAATCACCGCCTAGATTTTTAGAACACTGGTGTAATATATACTGCATAGTTTTTATAAATATTACTGTAAGTGATTTTTTGTTTGTTTCAAACACAGATATATCTAAAAAGAAGACGTGTGCAAGATGAATTTCCAACAAGTGCCGCATTTATGCATCAGTACTAGACAGTAGACGTATAAAACTTACAAGAATTTGAGATAATACAAGGGCTTTAAATGCGGCAATCAAAACCCCGTAATTTATTTAAACATCAAATTTACTAACTTTTATACAAGTAGATAGTACAACACTTGCAAGAATTTGAGATGGTAAGAAGTTTAGCTTACCGTGATGAGCAAATTCAAATGACCCAAAACCACGCAACAATCGAACCAATAGCAAGCCCCACAACAAGGAACAACACAATCACAATCCCTGCTGTTTCAGAATGTCGAAGCTGCACGCTCTTGGGAGCCAAGATCATGAGGACACTAGTAAAGTATCCATTAGTGAGGCCTAGGAGGCAAGTCAAGATTGAAACTGGGATCTCGGTCCTGAAGAACTTAGGGCCATTCAAGCAAGCCAAGAAGAGTGGATAAAACAGCAGCCTCGCAACCGTAGCTCCAACTGCAATCTTCTGGTTCTCAATGAGATACACAGAAGTGAGGGACTTGCCCACAAGATCAAACACATTGTAGCAAGCAATAAGAAAAATAGAGTACCAGTCCTTGAAGATTTCCGAATGCACATCTTCAGTGATGTAGCCCGGAAAGATGGATAAAGTAACAACATATATGAGGAGAACCCCGAAACCATACCATTTGACTCTCCCCACAATCATCCATAAGGTGGATCTCCAAAGAGACCCTGCTGCCGATTCCAAAGAACCGTGTTCTTGTTGCTCCTTGCTTACAGCCTGCATTTTAAGCTCGGTGAAGTACTTGATCACAGGCAGCTTATATGCCACATTGTAGAAGACAAGGCAGATGAACATGAGCACGATGCCGACCCCAAAGTATAAGTTAGCACTGTATCTCAGCCCTGTATCATCCTGGGGAAATACTGCTTTTGTCAATATTCTTAGGAGAGAAACAAGGACACCTGCATCATATCAAATCAAATAGGTTCGGCATTCAATTCAGTTTGTATGTAATCAATTCCCAATTTTCAATTCATCAAACATGGAGTCAAAGCATATGAGATGACGCATTAGAGCTCAACTCAGTTTAATAACTAGAGCAATCTTGAATTGTTATTCTGCAACTTTGAGATTGACTAATTAAAACCCCCAAATAGGTCATTACAGTCAAAATGTGTTTGAAATTGAACTCAATTGAAGTTGACTACTGATGAGTTTTGACTTCTGAGTGTTGAAACAAGGAATCAAAGCATAACAGATGGCAAATTAGAGCTCACCTGAAAGTTCGATCCCTATTTCTAACAGTGGGCGAATCATGAATTGTTTTTCTGAAAATTTGAGATTGATCAGCTTAAAACCCCCAAATTGAATGTGTCAAAATGTGAGGTGAACTTGAGCTAGCTAGAAGATGTCTACAGATGAGAGTTGAGTAGTGACTGACCAGAAGCGGCAGTGCCGGCGACGATGGCCTGCATATACCTCTCAGGCAACTCGCCGGCGGAGCCAATGAGGCTACCCTGGACCAAGGCATCGGCGAGGCCGCATAAGGCGACGGCCCCAACGGTGACATAGAAGCCAGCGTAGCGCCCACTCTCGCCCTTGATGTAGAAAACGTCGACAAGAGGAACCACCAGCAAAGCGACGATGAAAAGACCTAACCCTAAATTGATTCTGCGGTAGGCGTCGGACCTGTGGGCGTACAAGACTACGATTAGGAGGGCGAAGAGGGCGACCACCATGTAGACCACCGAGAAGATGCGATCAACGCTTACATCGGGGTAGAGGTAGTCGAAGTAATCGACCGCAGTTATGAAGGCGTTCCATGGGAGAAGGAATCCGGCGCCGAGAGTGAAGTAGATGATGTAGCAGAAGTTGAAGGAATCCGTGGGGCTCTTGAATTGGAGAGGTGTAGGTAGATTGGTAGATGTGGCGGCGGCGCTGGGGAGGAGAGGTGCCTTCTGGGATTCGTCGTCGGCGATGCCCATCGGAGTCAACGGCCGACGGGTCTTGGGTGGGGGACGACGTCGTTTGGTGGCTACCGGTCAGGTGGGAGATATTTGAGGAGTGGATGGGAACGACTGAACGAGAGATCTCTACAACGGTTCATTTAATCCCACGTGTTATTCATGTTACAGTATAAATTTACAATAATTTTCTGGGTAAATTGCAACAATTTACAGAAAATCACCCGTTAAATATAAAGGTTTTCACTTTACCACCCACTAAATATGAAATTATGTACTCCCTCCGTTCGGCAAAACTTGTCATTTTAACTCTCCACACAATTTTTAATAAAGCTAATAATTACTCTCATTTTTTACTAATTTACCCTAAATTATTACTCTACTTTTTACTTTATCAAAAACTACAACTTACAACACATCAATCAAATCAAGGGCATTTTAGTAAAGTAGAAGCAAAAATACCTAAAATGACAAGTTTTTCCGAACAAAAACAAAACTCTAAAACGACAAGTTTTGCCGAACGGAGGGAGTATATAAAAAAAAAGACGGGTTTTGTTTACAAAAAACGACCCATGACATCTTTTCCCGTTAAAACCTGTTAAAATATTTGGAAAAAAACTTAAATAGCTTTAAATATAAAAGAGAATGAAGATCACTCGTATATATCATACTCGAGCCAAGAACATTTTTTTCCATAAATTTGAAAAATAAAACTAATTGACAAATTTCTTACATGCAAATAGACTTATATAATTGTAATTAATCGAGCTAAGCTTGTGGAGGTAATTAGAAAGGCTTAGAATTTAAGTGGTGATTGTCTCATGTTAAAACTAAGAGAATGCTTGAAATCGGTATCTAAATCCAATTCAAAAACCTCTTCAACAATTTCAAAATGAAGCAACATTACATTATTTTTCCCTCATTTTGGTTCATAAATTACTTGGAATGCTTGAAATCGGTGGCCAATGGTCTCCCAATATCTTTGAAGGAATACTAGAATACCTTATATAGTATGTGGTTAAATGTGATGAACCACAACGGAAGAAGGGGTTGAAACATGCTTAACAAGGACATTTACGTGTTTTTCATACATTTTAATGGACTCTTAATAGGAAAAGAGATCAAGGGTGGTCTTTTGTAAACAAAACCCTTTAACGAGTGTTTTTTTTATAATTTCATATTTAAAGAGCGGTTAAATGAAAACTCTTAAATGAGGTCAGGAGCAAGGTTGGAGTGACGAGTATTGTTGACAATCTACGAGAGTCAAGATTGCGGTGGTTTGGACACGTTCGCAGGAGACCCATATATATCTGAGTCTGTTCGTAGGTGTGAGAGCTTGGAGATTGAAGCTATTTGTAGGGGGTAGACCGAAGAAGAGCTGGATGGAAGTTATATGTTATGATCTACATTTGCTGAACTTTTTGGAAGATATGACAGGGGATAGAGACCACTTGAGGAGGTGCATTCGGCCTTCTAATGTTTAGGTAGATTGGTGGATGTGGCGCCGAGAGTGAAGTAGATGATGTAGTAGAAGTTGAAGGAATCCGTGGGGCTCTTGAATTGGAGAGGTATAGGTAGATTGGTGGATGTGGAGGCGGCGCTGGGGAGGAGAGGTGTCGTCTGGGATTCGTCGGCGGCGATGCCCATCGGAGTCAACGACCGACGGGTCTTGTGTGGGGGACGATGTCGTTTGGTGGCTACCGGCCAGGTGGTAGATATTTGAGGAGTGGATGGGAACGAGAGATCTCTACAACGTTTCATTTAATCCCTCGTGTTATTCATGTTACAATATAAATTTACAATATTTTTCCGGGTACATTGCAACAATTTACAGAAAATCACCCGTTAATTAAAAAGGTTCACTTTACCACCCACTAAATATGAAATTATGAAACCACCACCCACCCAATGGGTCGGGTGGTGGGTGGATGGTCCAAATTTTCACCTGATCCACCATCTAGAAACCACCACCCGCCTCGTTTCACCCATCACCCCGGATTATCGGGTGGATCGGGTGAAAATCATATTCGTCTAAATTCAAAAAAAAACTTGTTTAACAAATTAATTAGAATCGATGTTTAAAAAACTAAAAAAGCAGCCTTTCATTTAACAAAAAAACAACCTATTAAACATCAAATTCAGCCCCTATTTAAGAAAGTTAAAAAAAAAAACATGTTTAACCAATATAAAATGTAACCACCGTACAAAATACTCCGTAAGTCGTATTTTCCATGAAGTTTTGGAAGCAATAGTTGGGAGGAGAAAAGGCTTTAAGGGGCTTGCAACTGATGTCCTAAATCCAAAGGATCCCACATTCAAGGATGTTCCTGAAAACATTTTGAAGAGCTCTATGTACTATCCTTACTTCAAGGTAAATGTCTTTCTTACACTAATTATATATGAGCACATGAATTCTACTTCTTCCTCGATTGTAGGGTTCTAATTCAAAAATGTTTTCTTATCTTGTTAAGCATGATTGAATTAGTATGCATATTAATTTACATGATCGAAAGCTTTTTCTTATTTAAGTTTTTTTGGTAGATTTTACTTCCTCTAAACTTAGTTGGATTCCTGAACTGAATCTTGCACTTGTCACTTAAGGATTGTGTTGGAGCCATTGATGGAACGCACATCAGTGCATGTGTTCCGGATGTACTCCAACGACGATATCGTAACCGCAAAGGGCAAACCTCGTTCAATGTCATGGCTGTGTGTGATTTCGACATGTGCTTCACATATGTTTGTGCTGGATGGGAAGGCTCTGCGCATGATGCCCGTGTTCTGAACCATGCATTGTCGACACCGGGACTGAAGTTTCCACGAGCTCCTCTAGGTAATGAATGCTTTTACATAAGAGAAAGAGTCTCCAAAAACTAGTGTACTAAACGTACTTGACTAAATGCAGGTAAGTACTACTTAGTTGATAAAGGATATCCGAACCGCGAAGGTTTTTTGACCCCATTTCCTAAGTTGCTCTACCATCTTGACGAGTTCGCTTCAAGACGGCCGAAGTCTGCGAAAGAAGCTTTCAATCGGGTGCACTCATCGCTACGGAGTTGCATAGAACGAGCATTTGGGGTTCTGAAGCAACGTTGGCAGATTCTAACAAGGATGCCTGCATATTCATTGGTCGATCAAACTGACATCACCATTGCATGCTTTGCCCTGCACAATTATATCCGTCGTCACTCATTGCCCGATGTGTATGTCCGTTACGAATCTAGGTATCCAAGAGTGGGGAATGAGTTTGTTGATAGCTTGACTGAGACCGAGCCTATCCCAGCAGAAGAACAGACACCTCTAACGAGTGGACGGGGGATGAGGATGACTCGAGACTACATCGCACAAAGGCTATGGGATGAACGTTTCAATAGGTGAACTCTAACGTTAGTGCTCTAACGTTCAATATTTCTGCTAAAAACTGAAAGCAATGAAGAAGCAATTGAAGAAATTTCAAAAATTATTAAAGAAATTGAAGCAATTATGTTTTTTGTATATTGATCTGGAATGAATGAAGGCATATAAGTAATTATGTTTTTTTTCTTATCCAAACACGAATTGTGTTTTACCAAGAAACTATTGATTATCATTATAATTAACTTTTACAAATAATACATGTATTTTGCTTATAAACATAATACATCGGGAATCCAAACAGACCCCAACATTTTACACCAACATAATATCGTTATTAGAACTAAAATTGAAAATTGAAACCCTAAAAACACAAACCCATCAAATCTCCACTCCAAAATAAATCACCCAATGTCCCAATCAGATGATTCAACCACACAAATTGGATGCAAATCTTAGATAATGAAGGTTATGGGTGGGAAGGAAAGTAAAGATGGAGTTTCATACCTTAAGGAAGAGCATTCACGGCAACCCTAAACGGAGAACGCTGCAAGCATCGACAGTCGAAGGAGAAGAAGGCTTTTGGCACCGATGAGCCTCCTCGTAGCCCAGCCGGCGACGAATGGAGTCGGCGACCTGGCAGCGTCTCTCTCCCCCCAAGCGTTTGCACTGCTACCGGTAGGCTGTAGCGCCTCTCTCCCTTAGTAGTCCCCCTTAATTGAAGTTTTGACCCTTTAACTTCTTAATGAAAGAAATGAGGATAAACATTTTTTGATAAATCTTTTCCACTTTTTTCATCCAAACAGCATTTATAAATTTAAGTAAATTATAATAAAAAGCAAGTGTTTATAATAATAAACACATGGAATCCAAACAGACCCTAAGAATTCTGAAACCGAAGTACTTAAATTTAAATATGTGGCTCCAAGAAAGGCTTTCATTTCACTTGTGTGCAGAGTAGAGGAGATCATTACAGAATGAGCATACATACAAATATATAGAACAGACACATGTGAATTCACTCTAATACAAACTCTAGAAGCCATCTGAAATCTCTGTTCATACCACCATCATCGTCCTCGAGAAACACACATGTATCTCTCCACAAAGAAACGAGCAGGAGCCAATGCTTAACATTGCGAATCAGGGTTGTACTTGTATCAAAGATAATGTCGAAAGCTTTTCCCCGTTACATAAGCTGTTTGATTGTGCCTGCCAACCATAGTGTTCTGTTCTGCTCTCCATAAGAGATGTGTGATCTAGATGGCTCCTGCAAAATGTTCTCCTGTTAAGTTTCGACGGTCATATGACAATTGAACAAAGGAAGATGTAATCAAATGAGAAGCAATAGCTACAGCAAAGAGAGGAAACAAATCCAGAGGTGCCTATGACAATAGCAATGCAATCCATAGGGCTTAAACCGGCATATATTTTCACACCAATGCAAACCATACTATAGCTCAATTTAGATATGCTTATTGCTTCAAAACGATCCTTACAACTATTTTTGTGCCGCTTTTTTTGGGTCATCTTCCGAGCCATCTGCCAGTAGCAGGAGATTCTGTGCCCAAGCTAGAACGCCTTCTGATAAAGGGATCGTCTAACAGCTCTGCAGCTGATGGGCGAGCATCAGGATTCACTTGTAAGCACTTCAGAATAAAATTCCTTAAATCTGTCGACAGTGCCTCAGGGACAGGAGGTGGTTGACCCATTCCAATCCTGTAGAGTGCTTGCATCTGCATAAGAAACAGAAAGTCAACAATCGTATTAGAAGGTGCTGAAGTATGGATCAAAATAGTCCTTGTGAATTCAACTAAATTCCTTGCTCCCAAATTATGCTGAAGTATGTTTCTAAAAGACAAGACAAGACCCATGATCCAAAAAAGCTTAGTTTCTCGGAGATTGCTAAACTAAATTAATCAGAACTAGGAAGTTTCACAAGCAATCATTACTCAGCTGCTAAACTAAATTGACAAGCAGATACACAGAAAAGAATATTTGCAATAAAGACATGCTTGAAATAAAGCCAAACAAAGTAAAACATAAGATCCCTTTGATGTTCAACAAAATTTCCTTCTGGAAAATCTAAATAATACATAAAACTAACTTATAGATTATTAAGTGCATTGCAAAGAAAATTGTCAATTGTGAAATCAAATACAGCATACATCTACCATTGTCGTAGATTATTAAAATGTGTTGCAATGAATGTTACTTATAATTGTAATACTGTACTTATTGACATAAATACTATAAACTCGTGCCTATGAAGAACAGCACGAAATAGAGCCCCTGCAAGGATAACTATTATTGTATTGTATGTTATTTATTTTAACAAATTCACTTTAGAAAAGTATAGATTTCAACAAAAATATATTCTAAAAATTTCCCAAGGGAACAAAAAAAATCTGGTTTAGCATACTGATCGGCAAACAGCTTCAACTAAATTCAGCATACAAAAAGGGATGAAATAAACAACACTGAATTGACATACAGCTTCTAAAGGATGGTATGGAAGTTGTCCCGTTGACATCTCTAGTACTGCACATCCAAGGCTCCAAATATCTGCTGCAGTTCCATAACCCTGATTCCTCCTATTAACAACCTGGAAATACATCAACATAGATATCAGAATGGCATGCCAAAAACAGTAAAATAGCCTGAGTTTTCAGCCACTTATATTCTTCTACAGAGAAAGTAGCACACAGCCATGAAAACAAAATATAAAATAATGCTACTGTGCCAATGACACAATGGGCACTACGACATATCCAAGAGAGAGATCATTCAGATAGGGGGTTCAGCAATTCATGACAAACTAGAAATTAACAGCAATTTGATCCCCTGCAAAAGTAAAATGCACTACCTCTCTTCGGCAAAACATGTCGTTTACTATGTTTACACACGTTTTTCGTAATGGTAAAATCTATATAAATGTCATTTTTTTAATTAATTTTTTAAAACAATTTCATACTTGTTACTATTAAGTATCAAATTATTTTTAAAAATTAATTAACAAATTGATATTTATATAGTTTTTATCCTCTTAAAAAAGCGTATATGAATACTAAACAACATGTTTTGCCGAATGGAGGGAGTAAAATTTAACCTATGGGTAGAAAATTATCAAACACGCCCTCATGTCATGTGATCCAATAAGCTATAGAATAAAAAGCAAACCACAAAGGCATAAACCCAAACTGATGGGGGAACTCCTAGGCCAAAGGAATAGTAAGGCTCTCATTTATGCGAGGGCTAGTCCTTTCAGTCCCCTAGTTAAATCTTCTAAAAGCCACCTGTGTAGTAATTGTGTGTGACTTCCCATTCCCCACAGCAAGCCTTTCCTTGAAACTGAATTCAATTCCTAATTGGCTAATTACTTGAACTTGGCATATGGCACATCAATCAGGGATTCATTAGCAGCATCACCATGCAACCTAATATGTTACTACGCTACTCATGCCAGTCAAATTCAATTGTGAGCCTATCCTTGCAGCCATTCCGAAAGTTGCCAACCATTCAACTCTCACAATCAAATCAACTTCCTATAGAGAGGATAGCAATACACATTGAATAGACAAGCACCAAGTAAAACTAGTACTTCTCCATACTCACCAATTAAAGAATAATAAGCCACCAACCAACCACACTGACACTATAAAGGTTAAAGGATCCCTAACAACCTTTTTCAAACCTCACAAAGGAAGTGTAGGCTATATAACCTTGGTTCACAAGGCTTCCACAAAGGAATTCTTCCGAATCAAATCACAGGGTGTCCTCTAGTTGAGAGGGAACTCCTAGCCCTCACACGAGGCCAAAAATGCCTTCAACTAGAGGATAGTTTTCTTATTTAAATTAACTCCTTCCTATGGCCACCTATATATGAATTAAACAAATCACCTCTAACCCCTATATATATAAACTCCTTCCTTTAACTTCCTCATTCTTCTTCCTCCTTCAAACTCAACTCCCAAGTTTGGATTTCATCGACATCGAACTTCTCATTCTATCTTCCCAACAGATCAATTGTCAACGACCACTCAATCCTTGCTCTCAAATTGCGGATCCCCCTCCCCTCGCTTCAACCGATGTGTCCTCACTCCTAAGTGATAAGGGTGCAGCCCTTTCCAAAAAAAAAAAAAAATAAGATGATATATAGTGAACTCTCGTTGGAGCCAACCACATTTGCTTCCCAGTTTGTGCTTGTGAGCTTCTCTAGAATCTTCCATCACAAAGGAGACAACATCTATTCGATATTTTTAGGTATGAAATCTCCTTTGTTTGTTTTCTGCAAAATTCTATCTCCTTTTGAATTACCTCTAACCATTCTCTCCAATCTCAACCCCAATAGCCCCAATAGTTCTTTCTTTCGATTTGCCTCAAACCCAATCTCACCCCAATAACACCGCAAGACAAATCCTTTCCCTGACAAGCATTAAGTGTCACCATGCCTCCTCGCCAATTCCATCACTTAACTGATATCTCAACAAGACCATCTTCAGGAGTCTGGGAAAAATACACACAATGACACAGACAAACCAAAGGCATATAATACAAGACTGAAATTCACTCATTGAATCATGCAAACGAACTAGGGAAACGTTTTTACGATATTTTCACAACATAATCAACTAAAGGCTAGTCTACTTATTTATTAGTGAACTCCTTCCTAGATTTACGTATGGAATTGACTACCAAGAGACTTTTGGTCCAATCGCTAAGATGAACAGTCAGAATTTTGGTATCCCTCAATGCTCATTTTGGTTGGAATTCACTACATTTTGATGTCAAGAATGCATTCCTCAATGGCTAGCTTAATAAGGAAATCTATATCCACTTGCCTCCTAGTTTCTCTGCTTTAGTTCCAAATAGAGTGTGCAAATTGAAGAAAGCTCTCTATGGCCTCAAAAAGTCCTCCAGAGCCTGGTTTGGACTTTGGAAGATTGACTAGTGTTATGAAGAATGATGATCACTATCAGAGCAAGGGTGACCACACATCATTTATCCATCACTCTAACCCAGGAGTAGTGATCATCTTACTTATTTACATTGATTACATTATTGTTTCAGGCATTGATATCAAGGAACAAGGAAGATTAAACCAGAAACTAGCAAGTGAATATGAAATCAAAGAGCTTGGAAGGCTGGAATAATTCTTAGGGATCGAAGTTCAAACAGTTGATAAGGGCATGTATCAATGCTTATGTAGAAGGATAATATATCTTGCTAGGGTGGACATTTCTTTCCCAGTAAGGGTTGTGAAACAATATGATACTAGATAACCACATATGCAAACTGCACTCTGCATATTGGAATATCTAAAAGATTGTCCAGGGAGAGGTATGCTATTTAGAAGAACCAGAAAACTGACCCTAAAAATCTACACTGATTCTGACTATGCAGAATGTATTGTTGAGAGACGGTCTACAACGGGATATTGCATTTTTCTTGCTGGAAATCTGATTGCCTGGAGAAGCAAGAAACAAGGGCTCTATTAGCACGGCCTTGCGCTGAATCTGAATTTGGAGTTGGTGCCCATAGCGTTTGTGAGTTATTATGGCTTCAAATTATTCTCAGTGACTTGAAGGTCAAGTGGGAGGATCCTATGAAGATGTACTCTGACAATAAAGCTGCCATAAGAATTGCTCTGATACCATGTAGGTAAACCAAAAGTGATAATTTCTGAATTTGTAATGCAAATGGAGAAGCCAACACAAATAAAGGAATAAATCTAATTATGCCCAAGTATAGGAAAGCTAAGTCTTGCCTAGCACAACATACAAGAAACTACAACTCTCGGATTTACAACACAAATCAATCCACGTAGATGCACACTACCTTCCTAATTCTCATAGATTCACAATACCTACCTAATTCTAGATTAAATTGGTTCTTTGCTTGAGAGTTTGAGAATCTTCTAGAAATCCTTCCTTGTGAGATTCTCAATCATAACTCACACAAATATAATGAAGTTTCACAAGTAAATTAGGCTTCAAATGTGGCCAACCTAAACAAAGGTCATATCAATACCATATGCAATAGTTCCAAGGACCACCAAAGAAAGAAATTGTAGACAACAACACACAAGCACAATGAGTTTTGAAATAAGCCCCAAAGAAGGGGGGAGAAAGAAACCACTTGGGGCAAAAATCAAATATGATTAGAGATACTACATGAAGAAATATTGACATTTTTACCAAAAGAAAAACCCATGAATTAATGCCCCAGGTTGGATTTTTAGCATAAAAATCAAAACAATGGTTCTAAATTCAATCATACATAAAAGGAATCTAAATCTCAAATACAAACCTCAGGAGCCATCCATAAAGCTGTACCCTTGCAAGATCTCAAGTCATTCAATTTCACAGCCTGAAAAACAACCCAGTGTCTAAGTATGAATGACAGTATAAAAAAATAATGAAGAGAAGATTGTTGAGGAGGAGACATGTACTTTTGCCAACCCGAAATCTGCAAGTTTGACTGTTCCAGTGGAGGCAACAAGTATATTTGCACATTTGATATCTCTGGCAAGCAAGACAAAACATATTAGACAGTACACTCAAAACACAGAAAGCCTCAATTGTTAACTGCTTTAAAATTACAATTAAGAACTAATAATTTCCCAACCTAACCAAAGGAAGTAATCCTAACACAAAAGCAAGAGCCTAAAACAAGATATGCACAACTAATCCAAATAAAAATGGAAGTGTGTTACACACAAGGATGTTCCTAAGTACAACTCATGGGGTAAGGTGTTGGCTTATTCAAGAACATGGGAACCTAATGCAGCCAGAGGTGGCAAATTGGGCAGTAGACCAGCTCGAGCACAGATCATTGCTGACAAGATCAAACCCATGAGTTGGTTGAAGGGATCTTAAATTGCATAAAAATGTGGCGAGAGGTGCCAAACTTGCTTGATTCTTGGTTTTTCTATGCTGACCGTTATCCTCTTCCATTGTGTAAAGCATATGGCAGAGGTTAAATATTGATCACTGCCCTCTTCCTTATTCGTTCTTGGATCATAGTGAGTTGCTTAAGCATAGGAATTTAGATCTTGGTTGCAGAAAATATCAATAAGCTTGGTTTTAAAGGTGCCTTGGCAAGATCATAAGCATTGTGTGTAACATCTCGTGAGAGAATTGTGCTCGTGTGTGGCCATGCACGCTTGTGCTGGGCCTAAATCCAGATTCTATTCCTAACAAGTGTGGAGCAATAACAAGACATGGACTCAATGTGAAATTGACCACACTGATGGTCCAGCTGCAAGATAAATTAAAGCATAAAAACTGCTCCGTTATGAAAGCAGAATACGCTCCAGCCCACAGTGCAACTTCTTGCAATAAATAACTTTTAGGAAAAGGAGTCAGGCTTTGAACAGTTGGATTGTTAAATTCTGAGGTCAGCAACATTTAGATGGGTTTATATTCATTTTCAAAGTTTGTCTGTTCCCGGTATTTAGAAACTCCTTAGGGATAATTGTTTTTGAATGTTTAAAAATGGTCATATTCATAAGTTATTGCTCTATAGCAGCAAGCCAGTAACAAAACAAAATAATAACAATTTTTAACCATTATATTCATTGCTCGATGCTCACTTGTCATAAAGTAACATCTTCATGCTAAAAAATAAACAATTTTTATGTCCAAACAATGGCTACTGTAGTACCTGTGAACAATATTTCTTGAATGAAGATACTTCAAGCCGGATAGGATTTGCCTTGTATATGCAGCAACTACAGAATCAGGAAAGACATATATGCGGTATAAACTCGCTAGAGAACCCTTTGTCACCAATTCCAAGAAGATATATAGGTTTGAATCATCCTGTAAAAGGAACAATAATTGAATCATAAGCCCAATTGAAGTAGCACCAAAGCAAAGCCAGGGGAAGAATAATATATCGGATATTTAAGATGCCAAGGGATAGTGGCTTTAAAATTCAACAATCAAAGAGAAAACATGATAGAAAACATTTGAATAAGGATCTAGCTCCTAGGATTTAGAAATCTGAAATGCAGGTATCTTCACACATTTAATAATGATAATAAAATCATCTAAATACCTATAGGGAACAAGGACTACATGGCATAACCTGGAAAGTTTCATTTTTCAAATTACATGTTCAAAACATCAGCATGGATAATGAATGAAAAAGGGGAAAGCACAAATTCACACTTTGTCCACATCACAATAAGAAAATATAAATATTTCCATACAAACAATATGAAAGCACGCCCCACCATGATTTTCACTTAAAAAAATTGATCTGAACATTTTCACATTTTCTCATGAAAACATGTCACAAAATGCAACGACAACACAGATTACCACCATTATTAAAAAAGGAAATATGACCATCAGTGTCCAATAAGAAGCCATACCGTTGCAGTGCCAAGGTACTGCACTATATTCCTGTGTTGGAACTTACTCAACATATCAATTTCCTGCAAAAGAATAAAAATAAAAATAACATGGATCAGAAGATAATTTCTCCAAAATCTCAATATTGTGAATGGCATGGCATGAAATTTACTTATTATAAAAGGAAAAAAAAAAATGATCATCTTCTCTTCTTGATGTTGGTTGGAATATACAAAATAAGCTTCTCTGTTTGGATAAAGTAATAGAAATGAACGAGAAATGAAGGCGTTCAAGTGTTCAACTGGTTCTCAAAAGTCCAAAAAAATAAAGAGTTTTCCTTGAATATTAAAGACACTTATTATTCACAAAACATAATACGTAATAAATATTAAACCCACTCTGCATTGATTTTCTTCTTTCCTTTTAACTTTAACCAAAAAAGGGAATGATTTTCTCCACTCCCTTTCCTGTGCTTTGCACAAGGAATTTTAACAAACTATACATATGCAATGGAAATTAAATTATATTTGATATGCTTTCACACCTTCTGAAGTGATAAAATTGATTCCCCTCCTTGACCTCCTTGTTCGAGCAAAGAGACTTCTTTTATGGCAAAAAACCTTCCATCACTGCAAAGATATTACTGATGTTACAAGCCTAAACATAATTTACAAGCTTAACCATGATTTATAGGATGATGAATGGATATGATAAACACGCAAGCAATATCAATGACTAGAAATAAAAGAGATAAACAATGATAAACAAATGGATGAAAGATGAAAGTGGCAGTAAACATGAGAACTCATCAAATTAGTGCTAGTAGCACACAGCATCTGCGCAACTATTATTCCATTAGAACCACATGAATACCTGGAAATTCCTTCATACACTGTTCCAAATGACCCTTGTCCCAGACGATTGCCCTTTTGCCAACTGGTGATATTAATTCTGGTGCTAACAACTGGTGAATTATCCGTTGATGAGCTTGATGAATCAGGATCATGAGAAGCAACTGGAAAACTATCTGATCGTGGAACTGGGATTGAATTTCTTGATCTGACCCTGACATTTCCACTGGGATTGTCCTCGTCTTGAGAAGAAGAGGATGATCTTACAGATCTTATAGGGTACAAGTCAGCCTCTTCATCATTTGTAGGTGCTGATTCTTTTGATGCATTTTCAGAAAAGCACTCATCAACTCCAGGATGCAGCTTTACAGTTGGAAGAGTGAGAATTGGAGGCCGCTCACCTTGTATTCCTTTACCAGGCTGTTCCAACACACCATCCAAATCAGCAACCTCGGTTACTTTGTTGGTATGCAGACTGCCAGGGTGCTCATGGGACAATTTATCGGACACTATTGTAGCTTCAAGCTGTTGAGGATATTGCAATTCACCTTCATCCCACTGGATGCTCTTAGGTTGCTGAACAACATCAGAAGATATCCTAAATGCCTCCCAGATTGCTGTTGGAATTTCAAAATCTTCTGGCCCTGAAAGCCCCAAACTCTCACAAACCCGACCCAACTGACCATCATTTCCTTTGATCTGCAAGCTTCTATCAGAGGAATGGTTCAAGTCAAGTGACCTTGTCCTCGGAGCAGACGATATACTTGTCGTCGATGATGAAACAGAGGATGATGGCAAGGATGATGGAAAGGATGATGAAGGGTGGTACTCAAAGTTCTTGGCAGCATTTCTACGATCAAGTTTTGGTCTGGATAAAGGGGATGGAGTCTCAATACTCTGCTCCATGCTTTTGTTTTGTCTCCTAGGAGAAAAGATTCGAGGTAGTTTATTCATTGAAAACCCATTAAAATGAAACTATATGGGTCGAATTGTCTCAGCTCCAGAAGCAGGCTTCGATAATCCACCAAAAGCAGGCTTTTAACTCTTGGAATCCAACTCCCTCGTCTCCCTGCTTTCAGTCCCGTGAACCCGTAAACCTCTTGTCAGCCAATAACTCTCTTCAGCCACAAAAGCAACAACAAATTGCCAAATTGATGAGCAATATAAAATCAAACAATTTTCACCTTAATTCTCGGAGATCGCTACCCGCTTGCACAAGTTCAGCAACAGCTCCGATCAATCCTCCGAAACTACCATAAAACTTCTCCTTAAATACTTGAGGACTAATTTTAGGGTTTTTGGCACACGATCTCTCTATCTATATCTACAGATCTGTGTGTATCGAAACTATAATTACTAGTCTACAAGAAGCAAAATCACTAGCTGCCACAAAAACAAACAACCAAAAACCTGAAACCAGCGAGCAAAGCGACCAATTAATCTTCTTCCTATAATCGTCTGGTTACACAGGTCTGATACATCACCAAGAAAGTAATCTCCCTCCTCCAAGCTCCTCTTATTCTTTTGCTACCGGACAGTTTGCGATTCGCTGGCCCTTGACACTTTCCCGATGGCGCGGTGAACAGACGTACGGAGAGAGAGGGGGTGGAGGAAGGAAGAGAGAGAGAGAGAGAGAGGGGAGAAAGCCTTTGAGAGGAGAGACAGACCGGCAGAAATTATAAAGAGGAGAGAGAAAGTAAACGCGACGGCTGTGTTTGGTGGGGGACGAGAGATTATATCGTGTGACGAAAAGCACGTGTGAACAATGAGCCAGGGTGAATTTCTGCTTACTAGAGGTAAATCATAATTACTACATCTATATTACTTCTCTCCCCTAATAAATAGAGTTTGTTAACTGATTTTGGGCGGTAAGAGATTACACAAGTAACACAACGGGTAGTAATAGTATGCAACTTAATTAATTACTGTAGTTCTAACTTAATTAGTTTATACTTGGTCTATACAACTTAATTAGTTCCAGCTTTTATAATTAAAAAATGGCGGTACTTTATACATAAATAATTTATAGACTTGTTTATAATATACTCCGCACTGCACAACTTAATTACTTCCAGCTCCTATATTTTATTATTTGGAATGTAATTAGTTATGGCGGTAATGAATAGTCCGTATATAAACTTTTTTACGAAAGTATTATTTGGAGTATTTTTATACTTTGTTTACATTTGGATATTTACACTATGTAAATATAAAAAATTTAGGCTTAGTTTATACCGTGTAATTAAATTAATTATTGTGTTTTAAATAAATGATTATTTGCGTATTATATATTCCTATATACTTGCATAATATTGTATATACCTAACTCACATAATACTACTATATACCTAACTCAAATAATCCGGCCCAATTGCGACATCGGCCCGGCCCAATTGCTCCAAGTGCATCACCCTACTCCATCTGCTTCACCCTGATGCTTGGAGACGTTGGAGTTTACCTGTGTGAAACCGCAAACCGTAAGACAGTGACCCGCCCTCTTCGAAATTAAGTCTTCCCTCCATCCCAAGTCTCGACTGTCAACTTCAAAACATAATCATCCCCGGAACAGCACGGCGACAATCGAACGGCGAATCTCGCTATTGAGAACCAGAATCGTCAGTCGGACGAGGCGTCTCCTACGTTTCAATATCACAGACTGCGACTCAATCTCCGAATTGGTCGTCTCCTTCATCATCGTCTCCTTCATCACCGGCTCCTTCATCACCGTCTTCCGGGATGTGGTTTTCACTGTTCGACGAAATGCTTGCGCTGTCATCATCCGAAATTTGGACCAAGTTCAAGTCCAGCGGGCCTGACCCATTGATCGAATCATCGGAGCCGGACCCATCTTCGAATCCCATGTTAAGATCAAAATCCCTGTTCTGGCTCATTGTAGCTGAGAAAAGAGGATGATCGGTAAATCTGCAGGAGAAATCCGAAATCCTAATTAATTTAGCGTTCGAACTACAATTACACTCTAATCAGTTTCAAAATGCAAATTAACGACAATCCCTTATTCACGAATATAGATCCAATCGGATAATATATGTACCGCTCACCTTCGGTGTCCGGCGAGTTCAGCGATCGGAAAACGATCGATTGCAGGTTCTTCTATCTCGAGCAGTTGGCGACGAAACCCTAAATCCTAGTACCTTCAATGATCGATCGTCGTAGGATTCCTTAAGAAGACTCCTTCAATTGAGCAATCTAACAGTTCCAACTCCAATTCCGACCGTTTGAAGAGATGGAGATGAAAATTTGAAATTATCGTTGGAGTGTTCGGAGAGAGAAGGATTACAGTGCTTTAATTCTCATTAGGATCAAGGTTACTTTAATTGCTGCAGGTAATTATTGCCCTACTACATCTATTTTTATTTTATTTTTTGGCTGACTTACTTTTTGACCAAAAGGAGATTATATTTTTACCCCCGGGTAAGCTTACATGAGGGTAAGAGAATCATTGTCCGTTAGCTTTGTTTACTACAACTGTATGTGATAATGAGTTGGAGTCATTGGTTAAAAGTAGGGTTGTTATATCTAAAAAGGCTCGATCAGAACTCGCTTATTTATTTAAACAAGTCGAGCTTGAACAAAATTTCAAGCTCGGTTGAAAGCTCGGCTCGTTCGAATAAAGCTCGAATAGCTCGAATTATATGGAATTTCTAAAATTTCATTTGAGTTAACATGTTATCACCAAGTATAACTACTTAAAGCTTGAAAAAAGCTCGGCTCGAGCTCGTTCATTTCCTAAACAAGCCGAGCTTGAACAAAATAAAAAGCTCGTTTAAAAATTAGGCTCGGCTCGAGCTCGTTTAATAAACGAACAAGCTTGAACATACCAAGCTCGGCTCGTTCGGCTCGAATAACACCCCTAGTTAAAAGGAAAAATGACCAAGAATAATATTACTCCATCCATCTCAAAATACATGACTTTTTATCCCCTAAAATTTTTGTCAAAAATACATGTCTTTTTATATTTAATCATTACACATAACCTACTTTTACATCTAATAATTGTTCTAATTTTTACATCACCCCTACTCTTCTCCTCACAATTTTAAAATAAAAAAACAAATACTCTAATACCAAAGACATGTATTTTAAGACGAATGGAGTATTACATTAATGACGACACATTGTGCTATCATTAATGTTAAGTAATTCTCTCAATCAGATGTTTATAATAGGATTAATAGCAATTGTATAGATTAGTTCAATTTCTGGCTGTTATTAGATTGAAAATAAGTAAGACTATAAGAGTATTCATCATTTAAGTATTACAAAATTGATGTGTGACATCATTATAGTTTGGCAAAACATTGATGCATCAATTCCATTCCAATACATCATTCAAAATATTTAAGCTTGTGTGGACAACTAATAATGTTGAACGGATAAGCCATGGGAAACAAACGTCTTGAAACACTTGAGTATGCATGCACAAGATTGATACATATGCATATGACAATTCCAAAAAATTCAATAGCCTTAACTAATGTAGCGAAATATATTGTATGTCCCAATAAACAAGTAAAAATCAATACAAGGGATTATGCAAACAGAAGAGTTTCACAGTTATATTGGACAAAGGAAAGACAACTACTGATCAACCTTTCTTTCTTTCTTGTTAGCCTTGTATCTCTTACTATTCTTACTACGGTTCCTTCTTTTCGTAGACTATGGAGACTGGGCAATAGAACCGTCCTGGGTAGAAGAAAGAGTCGTAGCCCGAAGATAAGGTGCACTTGGGTGAATACATATTAAAGAAGTTAGAGAAGATCCTTTCTCTACACTCTTAGCTATGCCATCTAACGCACATTTGGTTGCATCTTGTTCCGCTGCTTTTTTTAGCCATTGTGTTTGGTGATTCATATGTCTCATCGCCAACGGTAACCGAGCATTTGAACCGAAGAGCATGTTGAAGTCCCATGTATTTAGTGTGATACACAGGAAAATCCAACCCAACCATTTGAGCGTAAATTTGTAGCTCATTCTTATACCATGATTGCTCTAACATAATCATAAATAAGCCAAAAATGTACAAGTTAAAACGTAAAACAAACAATATCACACTTCTTATTAGGCAAATGGCAAATGAATCGCCTTGTTGTGATTGATAGAACAATTCAATAAAAATGAGCAAAATGATAGTTTCTTTTGAGGGGAAAAAAAAGAACGGTAATTGAATAGCCAAAATTTTGCATTTACACATGGCAAAGACCAACTCATACAACATTAAAAAAAGTATAAGTCAATATTGTAGTCATATCCTCAATAGAGCAAAAATTTGAGCTTGAAAAAACAGTTCGAAATCTTAAACCTACTAAAAAAAATCCTTTTTCCAAAAATCAATCCTAATTTCAAGCAACATGTTTGGTTGTAACTGTGGTGAGTGTTGGGACTGCTCTATATTATATTTTTTTTTATATTTTTAGAGTTTAATATGTTTTGTCGTAGGCATGAACTTATATATTAAACTAATGTGAAACTTATATCGTGAAATTTGATGGGAAAATCCGTAAGAAAACCCGCGGAAAAACTAAATGGAGAATATTAAACGGGGACGAAGAATCCCTAACGGGGACCGGGAATCCCCGACAGAGACAGGGACGGGGGGAGTTTTGATAAACGGGGATGAGGACTGGGAGGGTACTCCCCGCCCCGAACCCGCCCCGTTGCCATCTCTACTCTCAACGTCCTCATTGGAGTGACCTCGGAGAGCAGGGAAATACGTCGAGATCCCGTGCTATGAATTTACAACTGTAATATTAACGTTCTCATGAAAATGACATTCTTATGGAAGTGTAAATACTGAGAATTTGACCCCTTTAATATTGATTGTCTTATGGACGAGTACATACTGACAATTTGACCTCTATATAGCGAACTGAGGAATTGCACAACTGTAATATTAACGAGTTAGATGTTCATATGGACGTGTACATTCTGAGAATTTGACCTCTTTTGCCCAACTGTAATATAAACGATATATACGTTCATATGGACGTGTAAATACTAAGAATTTGACCACCTAGTATTCAAACTGTTTCCATTTCTCAGTAGGTTAAGCACGTCATTATAAACGTGCCTACTGCCTACAATGAGAAATCATAGATAATATCTAAAAAATTTAGATGTCTATATTTTCAACGTTCTTATGGACGTGTACGTATTGAGAATTTGACCCAACTTTGTTTCATTTCTCAATACATCTTACACGTCTGTATATGCGTATAGCAATAGCACACTCACAAATATTGAGAATTTGACGCCTCAAGTATTCAAACTTTGATTAATTTCTCAATACATAGTGAACGTCTATAAAAACGTGTCCCCGATAGAGAACTCAAACCTAATAGTGGACTGAGGAATTGCACAACTTTAATATTAACGAGTTCAAATTCTAACCCGTCCATATGAACATGTAATTTGTTTATATTTTGCACAATAAGGTTGGACCCATTTACATTTGAACCAAAGCGAACGCGATTAAGAACCACCGGCGAGCGAGAGCGATAGAATGTGGAACCACCAGCGGCACCATCTCAACGGCCTACTATTGTTTACTCCCGTGACAGAGGGACAAACCTCAACCGACGAAAATTCTTGGAACCTTCCAACAACGATGTTGCCGCCTAAGAACCACCGGCGGCACTAGGGTTGTTCATTTTCGGTTGAAACCAAAATTTTGGGCCGAACAGAACCGAAAAAACTGGAACCTAACCTAACCTATGTGTTTCGGTTTAGGTTTTCGGTTCAGGGAATTTTTATTTTCGGTTTTAAGTTCGGTTTAGGCTCGGTTCAGTTAAACCGAAGGAAAACCGATTTGTTTTTTAAATGTTTTAGTTCTACTGGCTACTGTTGTACGCCTTAGCTGGTAGTTGCTCAACTGCTAATCTACTATGTGATGGTGCTACTGTAGTACTGCTGAGTGTTGTTTGTTGTAGTACGTAGACCATGAGGTTGTGAACACTACAGAACAACCATTTGCCAATTAGACTTGTGTTTTGCTTGTGCCTTGTCATGTAATTGGAAAGCCATCAAGAGTAACATCCGTAATTGGTAGCCCAAATACAATAAAAAAAAGGGTCATGTCATGTGTAGGTGTATTACGCAGACCTTTTTTTTTAATGCTAAAATAACATCGGTATAAAAAATGCTCAAATAAAATCGGTTCACTTAGGTTTATAGCCGAACCGAATCAAAACCAAATCGGTGGAAAATCGAACCAAATCTATTAGTTTCGGTTCGGTTTTCGGTTTACGTTTTTTGAAATTTTGGTTTTTGGTTCGGTTCGGTTTGGCTAGGTTCGGATCAGTTTTGGGCCTACGAATTGAACAACCCTAGGCGGCACCATCTCAACGCCCAAGAACCAAGCGAAGGGGGGAGGTCACGCTAGTTCTAACTCCACCGGTATGTGTCATCAATCTCCTCCTCTGAAATTGTCTGTAATTGAAGCTATTTTCTTCTCTGGTGCTGCATTAGGTTGAAATTGTTTATGGTGGCAAAGCAGTTAGGTTGAAATTGAAAGTTTATGTTCTCGGTTTGTATTTTGTGAGTGTTTGCTTTGTTTGGCTGATCCAGGCTTAAAATTGAAAGTGCCATTGAAATCCAAAGACAGTTGTGTGATTCTGTGAGTGCTTGCTTTGTTTGGCTAATCAATGAGTGGATACACAAACAAGAAAAATGATGATTATACCTTGCATTCTTTAAGCAAATGCATAGTGGGATTTTGCTCTTCTTCTGTGCAATAAAAAACCCATCATCGTCTGCCATTTAAACAAAAAACTGAGTGCTTCGGTTCCTTCAAATCAAGCTTGATCACCCAAGG
Organism: Persicaria tinctoria; assembly: GCA_037127255.1. NCBI lineage: Eukaryota > Viridiplantae > Streptophyta > Magnoliopsida > Caryophyllales > Polygonaceae > Persicaria > Persicaria tinctoria. The sequence continues at coordinate 18,438,136 of JBANSL010000004.1, read as the reverse complement.
AATAAGAAGAAACCGAGGAAGTAGCAAAACCTCATCAATGTTTCTCGATTCACAACAGTAGAGATATCAGCCCCTTGACCTTGACTCATTTGATACTCAGGAATAAAATCTATGGTTTTTAAGTGGTTATCAAATCAAACACAACCTTGTATACATCTTACCTGAAACAACAGCAGAGATAACAACTCATTGACCTTGACTCATCTGATACCTAGGAACAAAATCTATGGTTTTCAAGTGGTTATCAAATCAAACACAACCTTGTATACAATATATGCCTTTTCTTTTTTCTGTTTTGAGTGATTGGAGTAATAAATACAAAGATGGGTTACTCAAGTTGGGCATTAACCACTAAATGAAAGGGCTTTGAAAAACCAAATGTACTACAATCTGCACAACGAAATTGAAAATTTTCGCTCCTTTGTGAGTACTTGCTTTGTTGTGTGAACCTTTTTATGGTTTTACTTTCTCTGTTTGTATTATGTGAAACTTCTGGCCAACAATTAGTTCTTTTCACTTCTATATGCAACTTTTGGTCGAAGGTATCCTTTAAAATCTTGTTGTGAAGTTATAAACCATGCTACGATGATGCTCCCTTGTGAAGTTATAACTAACTGTAATAGCTCAATTGGTTCTTCTCATGCTTATGTATAGATTTTATTTTAATGATACTGAAGTTATAGTTTATTAATAATATGGTAACTAATATTCAGGCAGATAGGTTCTTAAAGCCTGATGGAACCCTTTGAGTTGTACGGATGAAGGATCGATAAGTTGTGAATGCAAGCGGGGTTAAAGAAGAGGAGGAGAGGGTACACAGGGAGACGGGGTTGCCGCTAGGACAACATTTCTACGGTACACGAGGAGGAGGAGCATATTCATAAGGAGAGGGAGAAGGTACATAAGGAGGCGGGGATGTAGGACAACATGTCTACGGTACACAAGGATGAGCATGAGGAGGAGGAGGATAGGGAGAATGAGAAGCCTGAGGGCGTGTTGTCTGAGGTGATTCATATGGATGAGGTGATTCATGAGAAGGAGGAGGAGGATGAGAAGCATGAGGAAGCAGAGGAGGATAGGGAGAATGAGGAGCACGAAGGCGTGTTGTCTGGGATGATTCATGCAGAGAAGGTGATTTATGAGGAGGAGGATGAGGAGCATGAGGAAGCTGAGGAGGATGGGGAGAATGAGGAGCACGAGGGCGTGTTGTCTGGGATGATTCATGCGGAGGAGGTGATTTATGAGGAGGAGGATGAGGAGCATGAGGGAGCGGAGGAGAAGGATGGGGAGAACGAGGAGCATGTCGGCGTGTTGTATGGGCTGATTCATACGGAGGAGGTGATTCAAGAGGAGAAGGAGGAGGATGAGGAGCATGGGGAAGCGGAGAAGGAGGAAGTGCTAGATGTCCCCCAGACACTTTGCTGGTTTCCTACAAGACCCATAGGGCGCATAGGATTTGGTAGAACATTGATGTCGATTTTTTGTTGTTGAAGATGCATCATAGGGCCACCCATTTAAATATGTTTGCGTGTTTCATGAGAGAGGGGTTGGGGACGTGGCTGGAGGAGTTGATTCCCACTGGCATCCCAACATTGATGTCGGGCTTGCACTATGATGTTGTGAACGAAAAGTTGTTGACAACGTTCATCGAGCACTCACAGCCCGAAACGAACTCATTTCACCCCATACGTATTCGGGTTGTGTATTGATGGTCACGCTTGTGACTTGACAATGGACCTCGCAAATTTCAAGTTGGCGATTATGGGATACTACAATATCGATGTGAAGACACCAAGCAAATACAATAGCGATGGAGGATTACCCATGGTTGTCCTCACAAATAATTGGATCCAAAGACATGGGCCGCCTAGAGGTCCTATAGTTGGAGATGACGCTGGCAGACGTCAATATTTGGGGCGTGGGTTCCTTGCTACTGTTATAGCCGCGACGTTTTTTGTTGACAAGTCCCAGAGCAGGGTGGGTTTCCATATGTTTGGCCTCGTTTGGGACTTAGAACGTGCTACCAATATAGCATAGGGAGTTGGTGCCCTTGCCTACTTGTATATGGCGTTAGGGGAGATGTCTCGAGGTCAGGCTAAGAGCATGAACGGTTGTACACCATTGTTGCAGGTAATAAGTTAAATAATCATATGATTTTGATGCTCTTTTGCTTGTATAATATATTAATATACATGATTACAACCATTTTAGGCTTGGATATGGGCGTACTTTCCCCAATTTCATGGGAAAGTGTCAAAGGACCCGACGAGGAAGGCAGATCCACGGTGGTATGCCACATTTGACCCTCCGACGGTACCTAAAAATCGTTTGGCGGATGAAGAAAAGAATAGTCGGATCCATAAAATGAGGGAAATTGTAGACCGACTGACCATCGATGAGGTAATCATATTCGTTCGTCCACATTGCATATCTTAAATATTCATACTAATTATCATGTTTTTAGGTTCGTTGGATGCCATTGGGACGCGATATAGACTTCACCGACCAATACAAGGCCTCCACCTACCACGGCACTATCAAATTTTGTGAAAAGGAGAAGTTGTACATACCAGATCGGATGCTACGCCGGTTTGGTCATGTCCATGGGCGCCCAATGGATGTCATCCCACCCTCGACTTCCCATCACCCCTCGGACCTGACCAAGAAGTGCAAAGTCACATTTTCCGATGAGCACAACCGGTGAGACAGTCAGGAGGACGATTGATTTTATGATCTCACCCAACACCAGATGACGAGTCCCACATGCAAGGCGGGGTCACTGCTGACTACTTCGAGTGGTACACATCTCATACCAGACCGTACGTCATGCCTACCACACCGTTGATAAAGGAGCCCCCACCCGTGCACCCGATCGAGATGGACCCCTGCAGTAGATAGCTATCGATCCAAGGAAAGAGGAACAAATTCAGATTGTCGTCGAGCACCTACAATCTTTGACGTCTAACCCTCGATTCGATGAGATATTAGAGTCAGTTATGGACACATTGTCATCTTCCTAGCCAGACCGACCTGTGTTTTGATGTATATGGACATAGTAGTTTCAATTGTATTATATTATAGTATTTTGTGGACGTTTTATATGTATGGACATATTTATGCGGCATATGGATTTGATCATTATATATTTTCATTGTTTTGTTATAGGTAAATTGATACAACACAACTCAACACCTTATAAATAGGCCACATTACAATATCACTTCCTTCATAAAAACATAACTCACTGTCTAATGATTGTGCAACAACTCGATGGGGACCCCGTTAAACACCTTTAGAAGGTTTGTACAAGTATTATTTTAACATTTTTAATTATTATTTGTTATAAATTAACCTATCTATATTATATTTTTTTTTTATTTTTAGAGTTTAATATGTTTTGTCGTAAGCATGAACTTATATATTAAACTAAGGTGAAGCTTATATCGTGGAATTTGATGGGAAAATCTGCAAGAAAATCCGCGGGGAAACTAAATGGGGAACATTAAACGAGGACGAAGAATCCCTAACGGGGACCGGGAATCCCCGACGGAGACGGGGATGGGAAGGGTACTCCCCGCCCCGAACCCGCCCCGTTGCCATCTCTACTCTCAACTAGACATGGTCACGGGTCGGGTGGGTCGACATGTGACCCGCCGGGTTGGTGACCCGCCGGGTCAGAGTCGAAGGGTTGGCTCGGGTTGAGAGTCAGGGTTAGGGTCGAGAGAAATAGAACCCGTGACCAGGCGGGTCAACCCTCCATTTCAAAAAAAAAAATTAATTTTTTTTTAATAAAATAAATTTATAATTATTATGTAAATTATATAAATTATTCTTAGAATAATTCATAATTTCATAATATTACATAAGACTTGGAAGTCTTCATTCCATCCCCTCATTCTTCTCTTTTTATAGACTTGGAATTCTTCCTTCCATCCCCTCATTTCCAATGTGGGACAAACACTACATCCCACGTCGAAAATATGGAGTTAGAATGAGAAGCCATGAAGCTATATATATGTACCCCACTATACTATTTCTCCCACTTCACATGTTTCCTACATTTTCTACATTGAAAATGAAGATGGAAATGAAGTTTGAAAAAAAAAATATCCTCATATTTTTTTCTCTTACATCCCACATTGAAATCATTGTGTATGAAAGAATTGGTATGGAGATATAAAATCTTTCCACATTTTTAACACTTTATATCAAAGTGATAAAATGTGTTGTGAAGATTTTATCTTCACATATCATTTATTTATTTATTTTTAAGTGTTATAAAGTCATCAATAGGTGGATGTTTCATCTCCTCTAAACCTCTCATATTGAGAAACACACCTGAATGAAAAGTCTCCTCTCTACTCTCTTATTCTTCCATGAAAGAGCCTTTCTCTGCTATCTTATTCCTTGTATTCTAACACGTTATCAACACGAAACTCTACCCAATAATCCAACTTAAATCCACCACTGGAGGAGGGATGGCGAATTCCGTGGAGATGCGCTTAACCTTTGTTCTTCTGCTACTCTTAATCCTTCGAATTTATTGATTAATTTGGATTACCGTACATCATTCGATTGATTGACCTCTATTTCTTTTGATCCAAGCACGATTTTGGAAGGGCATCAACCGGAGATCTTGTGCGCAGCCACCGGGATTCCCATGGCAAAACTCATCGGTTGCCCGCAATCTCTGGTTTTAGCCTGCGTCGGGGCCAGATTCATCGTCACCAAGGGGCCAGGATCCGATCCCTATACGGATCTGTTACCGCCGCGCTCGGAATCACCGGACTTGACCACCCACATGAGGTCAGAGTCGCTCCATATGGTCCGCTGCAGCCGTTGAGTTCGAAGCCGGAGATAGACAAAGTGCTACATCGCCTAGAGTTCTGCGCCACCGCAGCCATCAATTTCAAAACGATCGAGGAAGAAGAAAGGTTTTCATTGAAAGTTTTTTTATTAATTACAAAAGGCCTGAAATATTTAAAAATCGCAGATCGCTGGAGGTGGAAAGCGGTGAGCCGCTGGTGGAGTGGTGGTCATGGTCACGGACGAGCGCTTAAACTCTTGAAGACGGCGGCGAGAGTCTGTGAAAAAACGAGGAAGAAAGGTTTTGTGTTGTAGATTTGGGCTAAATTACAAAACCAGTCCCATAATTTCAAAAATTACGGACCAGTTTACACTTTTCTGATAATTACAGAAAAAGTCCCAAACTTACAGGGTTGCAAATTTTGTCCGGTTCCGATCTCCATCCCCGAAGTGAAGAGATTTGACTCGTGAAATAGATAATGGCATCCCTCGAAGATGAGGTGTATTTGCGTATGCATAAAATATATCAATACTCGAAGTGGTTATCCCTTGAAGTGGGTAAAAGGATCAACAAAAATGATATTATAATATGAATTGACATCTTCGATGAGAAACAGTGAATCTCATGAGTAGATTAATGTACACGTCTCTCGAAGTAGATGAATGGACAAATCACATCCCCGCAGAGATAATCGAGCCGATAAATTTCATCCCCGTAGTGATGAAATTATATTTACTGATTTATGTTTATTTAAATTCATATGTATGATATTTTATTTTATTTATTTAAACTATATTTGTTTTCTCTCATCTCCCGAAGTAGATGAACGAAACTGTCACATCTCCCGAAGTAGATCGATGAACGGGTACATCTCTCGAAAGAGACTGACATTCTCATCTCCCGAAGTAGGTGAATGAACAAGTCGTATCTTTGAGATATAGACCGGTTAATTTCATCTCTTAAGCGATGAAAAAACTATTTTTCATCCCTGTAGTGATGCATCAATGGTTATCCTTTTATTTTGTTTTATGGAATTATTTTATTTATCTATATTCATATATTATATTTTACTTACATCATTTTTTCTCCCGAAGTAGACAAACATTATTGCCTAAAGTAGATAAACATTATCTCTCAAAGTAGATATAAATTGTTGAAATTGCATATCATCTCAAAAGTGATAGCTAGTTTATCTCCTGAAGTAGATAAAGTAAATACAACTTATGTATTACTCAAATCGATCTCTAGAAGTAGACGATAAAATTGCATTTAAGAATATCACCTCTTGACGTAGGTGATAAAAAGGTCTCGAAGATCTATGTTAAAATTTCTTGTCACTCGAAGTTGGCATTAATTTCATTTATTTATTTAAGATTGTTGTTGTTGATATTCATGTTTCTTAATATACTTTGCTATTTAGTACGGAGTATTATATTTTACATAGTTTTATTATTATTATTCCTACCGTAATCCACTATATTGTGAGTTTGCCAACACCTACTTTGTGGTCGGGCTTGAAGTTCATAAACTCAATAGTTAAACAATCCAGTAGATTGTGACACTTATCTCGCTAAGAACTCAAAGCCTCAATACCATTTGTTAAATAATCCAGCAGATTGTGAGTTTCATCAAAGTCTGCATGAGAGCTTGAAGAGTCAAACTTTCAGATTCTTATAAACTCTAGAAGAGTGTAAGATCTTATTTTAAACCTTTGTACTCTTGAAGAAGTACATGGAATATGGGTTATGGCATATTCAGAACTATTTTTATTTGGTTAGTACAACCAAGATAAATAACCACAAAACATGATCTGGTTTACAAGGTCACTTCCTGACAATCCTCTAAGCATGACCTGAAGCATGCCCCTCTTTCAGAGGGTGTAAAAGAGGTAATGGTTAAGCGTGCAACCAAAGTTATTGTTGTGGCTTATAACTAGGTCATCTTTGTACGGATCATTTTCTAATGTCTTGAAGAATATTATGAATAAAGTTAATATAGTTGGTCATTAGTTTCATACCCGTAGTATGACACCAACATAAGTTCTGAAAATACCCAGTTAACGACATCTGACTAAATAAATTGATCACCGTGTACAAAGTTCAATGGTTAGAATTTTGAATATATATGTCACTAACCAGAAGTTAGTTGATGATAAAATCTTATTCTTTGTGGAATTTGGTCGCTCAAGAAATCGATGATTTGCGAAATCGTTGAAATTCACATGAATACCCACCAAAAGGACTAGAAGATTCTAGGACCAGAAGATCCTCAATAAGGGTGACCATATATGTACGGCTTGTTCTCTTGGCAAAAATAATAACAAGACCGTCTATAATAAAGGGTAAATGCAAAGTATCTTATGTCTCTTGACCGAGTTCAATGAGACAACTACGAACATACAACATCGGCATATGTACCAATGTTATTCCAATATATAGATGCCTTAACACATTGGTCATATGAAAAGGTAGAGAATGTTTATGGAGCATACAGTAGCTCACAACGACCTAGAAGAGTCGTTAGTCAAATGGGCCCATGCAATTTTGCATTTCGAATTTGACACAATAACTTCTCCCAATTTATCTCTAAAAGAGAGTATGTGTTTCAAGGCCTCCTCCATAATTAACTAAAAGACCACAAAGAAGTTGAATGATACATGGGGTTTGAGTCCCTAATGATATCAAATACCTCGAGCTTTATAAAGGTGATCAAATGCTCGGTATTTAGGGGGAGAGGAAATGAGACTATATATATATATTAAGAAAGAGATTGCATAAAAGCAACTTCTCTATCATTTGGGATCCGCGGATGAATGAAAGTGAACCAGAAGTTCAACACTTATGTACACCAAATGATAATTATATGGTTTAGCATAAAACCATCAAATGCATTTACTAAGGCCAAGAGAGTGACTAAGTCACGTATATTGCAATAGCTAGCTCATTTGGAGGTTCCAGAAATAACTCCAAAACCAACAAAAATCAAGTGATTCTCAAATACACTAGAAATGTTAAAGATCACTAGACTCTCACTTTAAGGATTCCCCAGAAGTGGAAAGAGCATATGAGAATATGATGATCATTAATCAAATCATGGATGTTGACATCTAAATGATTGTAAAGAGGTAGAAAGAAGAAATTCATCAAAACATGAATTCTTTCATGTAAAGATGAATTCTTTAAGAATGATTTTATTGGACCCGTAGTTCCAACATCGGAAATTATAACATAATTGGTTTTAAGTGGGTGTTTATACAAAACCGCAATAAGCGAAATGAAGCTGTACGATATATAGCAAGATAGATTGCACAAAAGTCTACAGTGGATGATATGAAAATAGATTCACCTGTAGTGGATATAATCTTTGGTTGTCGATGAACCAACTCTAACCGTAATTGACAGACATAGTAGTTGTATACTCAAGTTGATCATTAATAAAAGAATATAAGTGAAAATGATCGATTAATTTGAAATGTCCGAAGCATCAATATGAAAGTCTCGTCGTATGTACACGATTAAGCCAAAGGGTGCTTATAATACTTGAAGTATTGTGTAAGTGGTGACATAGTGTATTGAGTCTTGAAGTACTATACACAACGTTGTACTCTTTTCCTTAATCTTGGTTTTTATCCCACTGGGTTTTTCCAAAATAAAGTTTTTAATGAGACAACTTATACAACATCTTATACATCAGATCCCCCGCATCAAAAGATGAAAAGCACACTAGGTCTTGAAGTACCTTATATTTGTGCATTGAAAGCAGCTCATCGCCAAAGACAAGGAAGTATATTGCATCGAAGTCAAGTATGATACATGAAGGCATTTTGACTTTCATACATCGAAGACAACATTCAGACTCGATCATACAACTCATGAAGTCGGCTATCAAGAAGTTTGAAGAACTTATCAAAATGAGAAAGTTGCAAGAAGAATATTGTTTCCAGGGGGAGAATATACGCGCTGCACTCTTTTTCCCTTCGATCAGGTTTTGTCCCACTGAGTTTTCCTGACAAGGTTTTTAACGAGGCAGTATCACCAAAGCGTATCAAACGACATCTGTACTCTTTTTCCCTTAGTCTTAGTTTTTTGTCCCATTGGGTTTTCTAGCCGAGGTTTTTAACGAGACAGATTGTAATGTTAGAGGTGTACATCCAAGGGGGAGTGTTATAAAGTCATCAATAGGTGGATGTTTCACCTCCTCTAAACCTCTCATATTTGCCTATATAAAGGCTTGTAAACCTCATTTGAGAAACATACCTAAATGAGAAGTCTCCTCTCTACTCTCTTATTCTTCCATGAAAGAGCCTTTCTATGCTCTCTTATTCCCTGTATTCTAACAAATAGTTAATTTTTATTTTATTTTTAAAATAATGTGACCTACCGGGTCAACGGGTTGACCCGACCCTTACCCGGTCGGTCGGCCTATTTCCACCATTCAATGCCACGTTGCCGACCCGGGACTCCGACCCGCCGACCCGGCGGATGAGCCGAACCAGTCGACCTATGGGAATCTCGGATCAGGGTTAGGGTCATACCCCCGGGTTGCCGGTCGACGGGTCGGACTCGTGGCCATGTCTAGCAACAAGTATAAGTGGTTAAATTTTTTTATTTTTTTTTGAAACATTAGTATGTAGGTTTCAGCAACATCGTGAGCAAAAAATGTACGAACTCTAGAAATTATTAATTGGTATACAAACTATCATATATTAAACCAATTTCAATACAATAGCTAAAATTTACAAACGAAAAAATACTCCGGACTTAAAATATAATTAACAAGAAGTTCGGGAGAAATTGTAAAATTAGAGGTTCATCATTCATCATCATTTTTTTTTTATTAGGTAAAGATTCGGATGAGCTAAGCTCTATCCGAAGGCATCCTGACGGATGAGTTCTAACAGACCTGTATCGTTGTATATGTTTGCTCCCCTGGTAGAGTAGCTAAGGTGTGCGACCCTATCCGCTACCTTGTTACCAATGTGGGGAATGTGGGAAACTCCGAAAATTGTTAGTCCTGCAATAATGGATTGTATGTCGGACATTATAAGTTCAATTTCCCATGGGCAGTTAATCTTTGTTCGTAAGAAATCTATGATTATCTTAGAGTCGCCTTCGATTATTAGGTTGTTGATATGTTGTTCTCTTGCCTTTTCCACCCCCAATCTAAGGGCAAATGCTTTCGCCATTAGTGGAGATTGGCCGCCAATCTCTTTTCCTCCTATATACTTACTGGGTTGCCCAACCAATCTCGTATAATATAGCCTATCGAGCATTTATTAGTTGATATGAAAGATCCGTCAAAATTTAATTTGTATTTTCCCATGGGGGCTTCTTCCATCGAGTGGTTCTCTGTTTATTATTTCTTGTCTGCATTTTCTCCTTTTTAGGGGAAAATGACTCGCCCTCCCCTAAGATTGTCGTGTCCATTGAGCATGCTCTTTTCCAATTGTCGATATTATCCCTAATTAATTTCTTTAAACCCTCATTGGACAGAGTACTGGCATTTCTGAAAATTACTTGGTTTCTAATAAACCATAGGGTCCACCATCTAAATATTATGTTATGTTTATTTTCCTTTGAAAGAGATGCCCCAAGTAAGTGTAATACTTGGTTCATACATCTGTTTTGGGATATTATCATGTTAATTTTGTCGGAAATTTCCCTGGAGAATTGTCGTTGAAAGTCGTTGATGGGGCATTCTAAAAATAGGTGGATATCATCTTCCGTATGGTGATTGCAGAAAACGCATGTTGTGGGTACAACCACACCCTTAAGGGATAAGCGTGAGGTCGTGGGTAGTCCGTGTTGTTTGATTTTCCATAAGAAATTTTTAACTTTGGGTGGGGCATCGAGTTTCCAAATCCAGTTGTAGTCCTTCGAGTTTGTAGTCTGGCTACTAGTGATAAGATTGTAGGCACTCGATGTTGTAAACCAGTCCTTTTTATCCGGCCACCAGTACAGTCTATTTGCCATGGGTGTGATTAGTAAGGGTATTTTAATGATGTCATCTGTCACGTTTTCTGGGAGAATTGACAGAAGCTTCTCCTTCTACCAATGTCCTCCCATTATGTATTCACTTACAAACTCAGTAGTATTTATATTCTGTTGAGTGTCAATCTTCTCCATCAGGGGTGTCGTGGATACCCAGTTGTCTTTCCAAAAGTTGATTGATTTTCCGTCCCCCACTGACCAGACGATTCCCGGTTTGAATTTTGGGATCAAAGCCCTAAGTTTCTGATGCGGGACCATCCAAGACACCTTCGGATGATGTCTTTCTCAAGAGGAAGAAGAAGGCTCCACCTCGGGAGAAGATCCAAAGGTGCGAATGACGTTTTAGACTCTCGTTCAGCAACTTGCCAGCTTTTCGACGTCTCTGTAAAATGGGTCGTACGGATTCAATATTGATCGGATTGAGGTGTGCCATACCTTGTTGGAACGAGGACGAAGAGATCTACAACTTTGCTGTTGAAGGTTTTTCCAGATTCAACATTGAGCTTGGCCGAAAATCAACATCTTTGCAAGATGTACTGTTTGGAATGAAAATCAGCACTTTATGCTACTATTTTTAGTATTAATTTTACTTAAGTTATTTTAGAAAACTTTAGAGGTTATTTATTTAATTCCTTTAAGTTGATTAGTTTTATTATTTCTTTTATTAAAATCGGCCCAGCAGCCTTGTAAGGCTATATATGCCGATTAACCTTAATTGAATTCAGTTGGAACTTATTGAATGAAACTGCTTCTCACAAAAACGTGTGTCTAAACACTAGAGAGAGTGTTGGCCGAATTGAGCAGTGCTCTTCAAGTTGTCCGCTTGATTGTGTAGGGTTCTAGAGGCGGGTTGTGTAGTCATTGATATTGGTTCCTACCTTCTACGGAATCCTGGGGTTTCTATCTTGTTCTACATAGATCGTTTCAGTCCTTATCAGGTCGAGTCTTTCAATTCTTGCTTATAAATTTCGAGTCTTTATTCATCATATTGTTGTTGCGTTGAGTCTTTCTTATTGTCGACATCAAGAGCCCTTGTTCTTGGTGATTCTTGCTGCGTCTTTATTTGTTTCTTGGCTGTTCTTGATTGATCTTGATCGAGTTCTTGCTTTCTTGTTCAGTTCTTGAGTCTTTCTTTGAGTTCTTGCTTGATTGTCGAAGATCGGACCATCACACGGCTAACCCCGTATCAGTTTCGCCCATTTCCATGAGGCATTTCCTTTTCTGTTATATGTGAGGATGTGATTTTCTTTTAGGTATTTGTACTGTATGATTTTGACCCAATAGTTTTGTGGTTTTGCAAGGATTTTCCATAGAAGTTTTAACTGCAGGGCTTCATTCATGTTTCTTGCTTTACGTATTCCTAGTCCCATAGCTGCTTTCGATTTACATATTTTATCCCAACTAATTAGCGGGCTATGTTGTGCATCTTTATTCCAGAAAAAGGTTTTGTTTGTTTGATTGAGTTGATTGTGTATTGAAATCGGAAGCATGAAGCTTTGCATAGCATATAGGGGTTTTGATGATAGATTTGCTGTGATTAGGGTTGCTCTTCCTTGTTGTGAAAGTGCGTTGGCACGCCATTTGCCCGGTTGGTCTTTCGATTTACAGACTAATTCCCCAAATGTATCCTTTGTTACCCTCCCGTTAATAATTGGGCATCCCATGTATTTTTCTAAATTCCTTTTCAAAGGAATGTTAAGGATTCCTTCTAGTTCCCGAGCTCGTGTTCTCATGATCCCTTTTGTTGTTTGGAAGGAGGATTTATGGTAGTTAACTTTTTGGCCCGAGAATTTACAGTATTCCTCGATAATTTCTTTTACTTTTAGGCAGGCAGAGCTACTTCTTTTAGCAAATATGATTATATCATCAGCAAAAGCGAGAAAGGGGATACTGGGACCCGAGTGTCCAAATTTGAAGCCAACATTATTCTGGGTTGATTCAACATCTACTGAGATTTTCCGAGCTAGGACTTCTGCTCCAAGAAGGAATGGAAAAGGGGATAGAGGATCCCTCTGGCGTAGTCCTCTAGTAGGTTTGAAGGGTTCTCTTGGCCCGTTGTTGACTAAGACTGAGAAGGAGACTGTGGTTACACATTCCATAATTATATTCACGAACTTTTCATGAAATCCTAATTTTTGAAGAACTGATCGTGTAAATTGCCAGTCTACTCTATCGTACGCCTTTTCCATATCGAGTTTGATCGCAGTCCATCCCTTGGCACCTTTTCTTGATCGGAAGGAGTGGAAGATTTCATGTGCAATGAGGATATTATCCTGAATCGCTCTGTCCGAGACGAAGGCTCCTTGAAGTGGGTGAACAATCTTTCCCAAGATCCCTTTGAGTCTTTTGGTGATAATCTTGGAAATAATTTTGTAGATGGTTGAACAGAGGCTAATTGGTCGATAATGTGTGGTCATAGATGGGTTCTCATTTTTTGGAATTAGTGATATGAAGGTGTGGTTGATCTGTTTTAGAATACTACTAGTGTGGAAGAAAGCTTTGACGACTCTAGTGATTCCCATACCTACAATGTCCCAATATTTTTTGTAGAACTCCGCGGTGAATCCGCCAGGGCCCGTAGATTTGTTGCTTCCCATCGGAGAAACGGCTTTTTTAATTTCACTATTCGATGGTTGTTTAGTTAGAAAATTGTTTTCCTCATCAGTAATCACGGGGTTGATAACCGAGAGATATTGCTTAAGCTGACGGGTCGAGTAGGTTTGTTCTCTACATAATCTTTTTTCAAAATCTTTTAGGATTTCCTTCTTAATATTTTCATCTCCCACAATATGAGTACCTTCTGTCGTACTGATTGATCTAATTATTTTTCGGTTCCTCCGGCACGTAGCTACTTTATGGAAATAGGCAGAATTTGTATCTGCTAGTTTGAGGTGTTTAGATTTCGCTCTTTGGCTCAAATAAGTTTTGTGGAAGTGAAGTAGTTTATCTTTTTTTTTGCGAGCAGGCTTTGTTCCTTGATGGATGTGCTTGGGTCAGGGTTTGTGACACGAGCTGATTGTAAATGTATGGGGGGATTCCTCAACCTCCCGCAGTTGTCGGAAGATATTGCCAAAAGTTTTCCTGTTCCACTCTTTTGCCTTTTGTTTAAGGATTTTTTATTTGTACATGATTTGAAACATAGCAGAGCCAGAACAAGGGGTTCTCCATGCTTGTTTCACAATATTCCGAAAGTCCCTTCTTTGTAGCCAAACGTTCTTGAACTTGAACGGCGGTGGTTTGAAAGAGGAGTTTTTGGATAGGTTAATTGTGATAGGGCAGTGGTCTGACCCGGAAAAGGATCCATTTTTAGTTACAAGGTCAGGGAAAGTGTTGATTATTTCATGGTGTACTAGTACCTTGTCGAGTTTCTCCAAAACGTTATCTGGCCCTTTCTGGTTTTTTCGCCAAGTGAACGGGTTACCGAACGAGGGGATATCCACCAATGAGCACACATCCTTAAATTCTGCTAGTCGTTGGAATCTGCCCAGTTGAATTTCAGCTCCACTGCATTTGTCCGATGGTTGGCTAATTTCATTCATGTCCCCCATGACTAGACATGGGACAATGCTTTGGGTGAATACTTGTGATAGGGTTCTCCAGAACTCTTCTTTATCTGGGGCGTTCGGGGGGCCGTATACAAATAGTAATAGACATTGGAAGCATTCCCTTGTATTGTTGTATTTTATACCAATGATTCTAGAGAGATGGATTTCCACTGACAATATTTCGTCTATAAGCGAGTTTTCGTTCCAGAGTACTGCTAAACCTCCGGCCCGTCCCGCCGCCGGTGACCAAACAAGATTGGTAAATCCAATGCTTTTCCATAGGCTATCATTGGGTTGATTTTCAGTTTTTGTTTCCGCTAAGATTACCATTTGAACAAAATCTGTTATTCGCCATGCTTGGATGTTCGTCCAAAACGTTGTTTTTCCTATCCCTATGCAATTCCAATATCGTATTAACATATCCATTTTGTATTAGTATAGGCAAGCATAATGTGATCCTGCCCATACCACCCCGTATACTCTTTTATGATGTTTGGTAGGAGACATGGTTAATTCTTTGCCTTGTTTCCCCCTCGTAATTTTGTCTTTCGATGGTACACAGTCGAATGGTGAACTTTTATTCATCTGCTTGCTTATCAAAATCATTTCAGTGGAGTTGGATTCTTTACCCATGACACGTGAATTCATAATCCATCCCTTAAGGTTAATGATACTTGCACCATGGGGGCTTTCTAGTATTCCAAGATAGATATAGTCCAGGGCGACGACCATAATAAGGGAGAGTCTTAGTACATGCATGATGTATTCGTTCTTCAAGTATAGAATCCTTCTACGGTTGACCAAGGGTGACGTCCTCCCGTACAACCTACTTGTTTCATAGAGTGACCTCCTCTGTTGATTATTAGTTGCCCAGTGTCGACAAGTCTGATCCAAAACCCACTTAGAACATACACCAAAGTTACAATTGGGTTGGTTATAGAATGGAGCGAGTGTTATAGTATGGTCGTTTGAGTGGAGATTTCGACTGGGTTTGTTTTTAAGGGCTGCTATCAGATAAAGGTAGTAGATTAACAGCAAAAGTTGACACTTATAGTTACTCAAGCCATGGTATCCCATTTTCAAGCCGTAGTTTTTATACCATCCATTTGCTTGGTTTTTATGTAATAGCTTTCTCACTTTAAGTAATTGCCACAAGTTTTGCATTTGAATGCATTCTCTCATTTTAACAAAAGTGTTGTAAGACCTATTTTCTTCAAGCAACATAACAAGGATTTTAATTGCTTGAGACATACTGTATGCAAAAGAGAAGAAAAAATACACTTTGTAATCTTGGAGCAGGGAGTTGATCATAAGAGAGTTTAAGCATTTGAACTTGTAGCCAACATAGTTAATCCACCAGTACTTGAGGAGAAACGTTTGGATCAAAACAGTATACAAGCATTCATTAAGTCGATAAACCGTAAGAGTTATGTTCAAGGGCTGAATATCCAATCTAAGGTATACAAATCCGGAACCAGCAAACTTACACCAATCCCTCGAAGGAATGTAGCCGTAGTCAAAGAAAACATAGTTAATCACACATGTCAAATAAAAGGTAGTTAAGCCATTCTTCTCAAAGTGTTTCCTCCACAAAGCTTTTCCAATGGAAAAATTTGGCAAAGTATAACTACACAAGGATGTTCTAGCTATTAATGAAACCCAGATACTTATGGTACATGTAGGGGATTTCAAATACCAGATATTAACACCCAGCCCGCGCTAGTTTCTTAAATTCTTATGGTACATTCTGGGAGGATAATAAGTAAAAATCCTTGCACATATAAGCTTTGAATTTACACAATACCAAAGTCCTACAGTAAGAATACTCCCAAGAGAATATAATTTAATCAACAATTGGATATGTTCAAGATAATATGCATTCGTACTAATGGATGGAGATAGCCTTATAAATTGGGATCTAGAGAACCAATTGCGTAACAGTGGCATAATAATCCATGAATACACAAAAACCATAGAAGTAGGAATTATAATTTGCATCCCGCATGTTTTCTCAATAGATATAGACTTGGGTTCCGGTAAAGGGAAACTAAATTCGAGCTTAAAGAGTGTCCAGATGGCCACAGGATAATATGAATTGATTACTCTAAGGATTCTATTCACAAATGGGGGAGAGTTAATTGAAACCAACATCCTTTACCCAATACCATTAGTGACCACAGAGATAAACCAATAAACTTATATATATTTAGATACAAACAAGCAACTATGCACATGAATTCTTTGTCCTAATTCAAGAGTTGTCAGTAAGTTGTAGTAATCAATGAGAGGCTCAAGAGAGTATTTAACACCACTAAACGACTTGTGATGCAATTTCAATTTCAAAGGGATTATACTCATGAAAGAGAAATGATTGAATAGACTATTAGACTGACACACTTATGGTAGTCAACAATTAAGACACACAACCACTAGATCACATCATTAGATCGATGAAACTAGTTGTACCAACTTAACGGATTGTTCACACATTTTGACAAACAGGCGTATTTACTAGACTAGATGCACAAAAGAACAACAGTGGTCATGAACATGAATTTTTTAATGAAGTTTAGCATAACACGCCCCAGTTTTACATCATAAGGGGTATATCCCTGATTCAAAAAGGTTTGAATTAAGAACTAGTAGTACTTTAAAGAAGTGTTTACCCGGATAACCGCATCCCTTGCGATGCTCAATAACTCAGTTGGAGAAGCCAAGGGAGGCACCAAATTCTCCAAATTGACCGTCAATTTTTTGGTCTTCTTTACATCCTTCGATTTCCTAGCTTTGCTTCCACCATCATTGGGGAAAAGAGATCCCTCGTGAATTTTTTCCTCGTAGAGAGGTTTTGGGCCATTTCGGGAGGTATTTGATAGGAGCACGGCGGAGCCGACCCCTATGAGTTTCTTGCCCTTTCGGGAGGTATTCGATAAGAGCACGGCAGAGCCGACCCCTATGGGTTTCTTGCCTTTATCCTTGGCAGTTGATTCCGTGACAGAGAGAAAGGGAATACACCAGTTAGAGATTTGATACCAGTGGTAAGAGATGAGAAGAATATAGAAGAGATGAGTATCGGGAGCCCATAAAAGGAGATGTCTTGCAGCATGAGAGAAGAGCAGTCTTAAACAAACTACCACACGGTGAGAACCCAACTCCCGTCCTATAATCTAGGGCTAGCGAAACCCAAGTTCCAGGGCCCGACCAAGGGGGAGCCCTAACCTTACTAGAGCACCCCCAACCCAAGATGGAACCCTTTACAGATTCAAACCAACACAGATATCTAAACAGAGCCACCAAAGGGAGGAAAGAAGCAAACCCGCAAATATTGATTTGACACTAGGATGAATAGTTCGATCGTCATCGCGGGACCGAGGAAGGAGCCCGGATACAAAAGGGGTAAGGGAGACGAGGAGATCATCCTCTTCTTTGGTACATGAGTGAGTTCGATGGGAGGTTGCACATAGATTTGATCTCATGATGTGAGGATTGCTAGGGTTTTTAGGACGGGAGTGTACGATTGTAGGTTTTCGAAAGAGGAGGGTAATCGCCGCGCGTGAAGCGCGTTCTTCTCAAAGCAGAGGAACCACGTTATTCATCATCATTCATCTATCTCATGGAGATCAAGAGCAAGGACTGTGAGGGAAATCCTAAATCTGAATTTTGAAGGCTTGTGGTCCGAATTGGACATGAAATGTGACAATTTTGAAAGTCCTATCCTAGAATCTGCAAAAGCTCTTGCTTAATTCGATCTATAATTTGTGCTCTTGACTTCAATCTAACTGTTTGCGGTTTGGGATTTTTTGTATTCTTCACCGGTTAAAATTCCCAACCCATAATTGAGCGAGCCGAATTTATACATGACGAAACACCAAAAAATAAATAATATTTATAAACATATGCATAATCGGGTTCCCGCTATATAAATAAACCTATTTTTAGGTTGATTATAAACCCGACCAAGATGTGGAAAAACCCACTAAAAACTCCTACCGACACGTGGCATCCATGCCTCTCTTCCACATGTCATGAGACATGTGACACTTGACATACATGCCTCCCTCCCACATGTCACGAGGCATGACACTTGGCGATGAGTGGGCTCGCGTGAAGGAGTGCTTGTACTATAAATAAGAGGGCGAGGCCTCATTAGCAGGGGTTGGAAATTGGGATCTCCAACGGCTTAGGCCGGATTCCTTAGCTTTGAGCCCCCTTTCAAGCGGGATTAGTCTCGGCTGGTAAAAACCGACATTGATGGAGCCCTAGGAGGACGGTGGTACGCGGATGGCTTGAGCTCGGATCAGCACAGGTTTGGGTACGCCGACGGTAATCTCGTCGAGCGTCTCAGGTAAGCCCGGTCGTTTGAGCTCGCCTGCGTCCCACTTGATCCCGGAACCCGCCGACACGGGATTCCGAAAATCGGGTTTCGTCAATACATTCCCCCTCTATCGGAGCATTTGCAAGCAACAGAATGATTGTTTAGGCCACTTATGGCGAGACCGATCAAACTTGTACACGGGCTCGAACTCGCTGCGATTGTAGTACCAAGCCTAATCGTCTGAGCATCGGATCGCATCGATCTCGACTCCTTTATCCTCATACGTCCTCCCCTCCTGTCACCTTGCTCCGGAGGGACTGGAATATTTTTGTTTATGGATTTTAGCTACTGTATCAAAATTGGTTTAGTTGGGTATACTTTGTATACAATTTAGTAATTTCTAAAGTTCGTATTATTTTTGGTTCACATGTGATTGCTAGTACTAGTACTGTATTATTCTTGGTCATTTTTCCTAGTTAAAATAAGTATACTCTCGTGCTTTGGCTTATTATACCGTATATAAACATCAACCTTTCACATTTCATCAGTTTTGAATTTGGAAGCAAAATTAATTTAGTAAAACCACTTTTAATTTGAGACAGGGGAATACTAATATAAAATTGGGAGTTGAAGATGTAGAAATAAATTGAGTTGCGAATTTGCAATTTGACTTAAAAAATAGCGTAAGAAAAAAAAGTTGCATAGCAAAAAATATATTGTAGGCTGTTACAGGGCTTACCAAGTCATCCTCATCTGGGTGCTCAATGACGTCTTGTGTCGGTAGAGTGGTGGTGTCACGGTGTGGAGGTAGAGAGAAAGAATAGAGAATACATAACGGGAAGGGGAGAGAAGATAGGCAAACGCCTAGAACGAGGAGGGGAGAGAAGATGGGGAATGAATGACTATTGTAGGCGAAAAGTCGGTATTGAACAACTGCTGTCTTTAAACCATTCCGGAATGGCTCACCGGAAAGGACTTGTGGTTAGTACTCATAGGTCCCTGGTTCGAACCCCGGAATGACCGCTCTTTATTTACCAATTCAAGGAGAAGATAGGCAAAAGGCAGGGGGAAAATGACCATTTTCATTTTTTTTTAGAAGTTATTAGCGCAAAGGTCGAAATTGGGGTTGGTGATGAGGATATGGGCGCGATTGAGGGCAGATCGACGAAGGAGGCAATGCAAGTGGTGGAGTCGAGAAAGTGGATCAGTTGGGTAGCAAGGGCGTGCAGTTCCTTCAGTGGGCGCAAAGATATAGGATGTTGCCGTTGACGAACGAAATCGTTGTATTTGGCGCCGAAGTGGCATGCAAACCCCTCCATTTAAGCATTGTTGAGACGAATCATAGCATCGTGCACATCAATGGCAGCATCGTGGTTAGCTTTGAGGAGGATCCAGTTGTTGTCGATGGCGGCCCAAGAGGATTACTTCTTCCGGCGGGAGAGGAGAGGGAGGAGTTTGGAGAGGACCGGTGCAGAGAGCGAGGCTGCAACGGCGGGACCAATTCGAGAATAGGGATTAGAATTGTAGGTAGAGGTGGTAGAAGGTAGGGAAGGAGGTTGACAGGGTGAGGCGGAAGGAGCGGATGTAGAGGTCGATTGCAGTGGTGAATCTATCTAAAATGAAAGATAATCGAAACACATTAATTTTTTTTATAATAGGTAATCGAAACACATTAAAAGGTGGCTAGTGGATGCGGCTAAAGGTGGCGCGCGGTGGGGGGAGGGAATTTTCGACGGTGTTTGTCTTGTCAATAGATGAAATCTATCTTGCCGTTAGACTCACCCTTCTAAATACCCCGATAAATCGTCAATATTGACCCATATCTGATATATCGGGGGTCGCCGATATTGACCCGATATATCGCTATTGACCCAATATACGATGTTGACTGTTATTTTTTATCCTATTTCAATATCACAATGGATTTTAAATATCTTCGATATATCAACCGATATTTAGAATACTGATCGTGAAAAATGAGAATTTAAGATAGTTTCGTATCCCCAGGACTTCACCTGTGTCACCTCTCCCCTCTGTGACTTCCACGACCGAGCTCATGCGGAATTTGCGTCCACACTCTACGTCTGATCTCGGAACCGTCCATTGTCCACTTATGTTTGTTTCTATTTTGTTTGGTCGGTTTGTTTTGTTTATGTACTGTTCCTGCCGGTTCTTCCGGTTACCGATGTTTTGGTCCCTCGAGATACCAAGGTTGTTTGGTTTCTCGAATTATTTCCGGTTCAAAAAAAAATAGTATCAATTTTCGTTTCTCAGAAGGGGTCAAGACGTTCACCGCAAAACACATCATTCCCGTTAGCGGTCGGGTTGTAGAAAACCCGATTCAACCAAGCCACCTTTATTCGGGTCCTTGGAAGAGCCGCAAAGCGAGAACCGACCGACACCGACTCTCTCTCTTTCTCTCCGCTAGATTCGAGTCTGAGAAATCTCTTTACCCGGAAAGCGCGTTTGAAGATCGACTGTCAACAACTGCAAAACCCCATCCTCCCCAGCGTCCTCCAATTTTGCGTATACCCTCTCTTGATCTGCATCGTGATTCGCGCGCATTTCTCTTGGCTGTTGAGTTTTCTCCTCCGATTCGCCAGATCTCGTATGGTGGATCTGGTGTTTGAGCGATTCAAAGATTGGGGCGACTAAAGTAAGCAAGCAAGCCCGGATATGGCGGATAACAAGTCCGATGCGGTTTCGATCCGCGTCCCATACAAGAATCTCAAGCGAGCTGAGGTCGAATTGGTTGCTTTTGAGGATGATATAGTCAACGGTGGCAAATCTCCTCGGTTCTCCAATGGCGATTCGTCTTCCACCGATCATCTTCAGCAGACCGATAGGCCTCCCCGGCACTGTAGTTTGGTTACTTTGATTCTTAGTTGTACGATTGCTGCTGGTGTCCAATTTGGTTGGGCTCTTCAGCTCTCCCTTCTCACCCCTTATGTTCAGGTTCTCTCAAGTTTCCCTGATTTAATCTTTATTCTATTCATCATTGTGAATTTCATGCCAGTGCACAAATATTATTGAATTCTTTTGATATAAAATAGCAAGAAAAAGATTTGCATGACTTTAATTTCGTAGTTGGATACATGGAATTGCTGGCTGCTATTTAGGAATTAGGATTACGCTGGCTGACAGATTTGGTGTCAATTTTGGTTACTATTGCTGTAATCTATAGAGGCTCATATGTGTGTTAAGATGATGGACAATTCCATTGTTTTCCAGTAAAATTTGGGTCTACAGGAGCAAGAGAGTAGTTTTTTTTATTCCATAAAGCTTACTAGTGCATGTCTTGTCTAGTCTAAAATATTAATGCAATCTTATAAAATTACATGAATTATCTTTTAAACCCTGTTGAAAATATGACAATGAATGCATGAATTACAATGTGAGAAATATACCAATAACAATCAATAGATCTATCTAATGACATAGAATTAATTATCACATTTACTATTTATATTGACATTTAACTTATCATACAGTTAATATATAATATATAGTTTTTTTTTATAGTTGTTACAATTGTATTATTTTTGCTGTTGACAAAGTTTGTATTCTTCATTTTTCATTGCTTTAAACCAAATTCACATTTAAAATTTTTTCTTAACAAAATGATCCGTAATTTTTTGTCCAATTTTTTTCGTTGTGTAAAAAAATTCCTTTTTAAAAAATTTTAGTTCTTTTTTAACAAACTAAATTGTAATGTTTTTCTATTAATAAATTAATAAATACCCTTAAGTCTTTTAATTATTTTTTTGTTATGCAAATTGTTTTGATTTGAATAATATATTAGTTACAATTTTTTTTCCAATAGAGTTATTGGAAAAACTCTACCTTTAATAAATTTAATACTATCTTAATTAAGAGACAACTTCTAGTTAGATAGCAATTACCAAAATATTATATATATATATATAATATTGTAGATATTTTTTATTTTGTTTTCTTTTGATCTTAAATGTCTAAATCATCTTGTAAAATTATATACGTTAAACCAACGTGTGTAAATAATTTTGTAATAATTTATAGTTTATGTTTTTTTTTATTAACTAATATATATAAACAGATTTACATTTTTATTAACTAAAATATCTACATACTCCCTCCGTTAATTAAAACATGCCATTTTAGAAATTTACACCCATAGGTTAATTTTCATAAACCACCCATAAAGTAGGAAATAAGAGAAAAATCACCCATAAATTTGGTTTCATTTAAAAAAACCACCATGATCTTTTATGCTTAAAAATTGTTTTAATCATGGGTATTATAGTATAAACCAGTAAAAAATATTTAAGAATAAAGTACCCTATTTTAAGGATTGTTTTATGTAATTTACTATTATTTTTAATGGTAGAATATTTTGCATATTTCCCCCCAAGTCCGTACCAATTTGGTTTTGTGTGGGCATTTCCTAAGGACGGTTTTACTGTTATTTCAAATTATGAGGATACAATTTGCTACCTTGTCACTCTAGATTCATGTACAAGATATTTTACATAGCACTGAATCTCAAATGCAGATTAAGTCGAGTCAAGCAAATTCCCTAGAACTGCCATTATTCCACCCTCTTGATCCTCTTGTGTAAGGCAAGGCAGATATTAAGTGCACATGAGAAGAAAAAAATCAATAATACACGAAGAAATAAAGCTAAAGAACAATATCCTAGAGCAGTTCATGGGAAAACTTTTTTATGAAAATCAAGGTATTTGGATGCTGCCTTTTCTGGAGTAGAAATACTTAAATGCTTTCCTAGATAACCTCATGTTGTGATTTAGATTCTTTACATGTTGATTCTGACGCTATTCTTGGTCTTAGTCAACACAGAGTCCACTTGATCAGGCACTTGGTTCCTGGCATATGTTTTAGTCTGTCTTTATGCTGTTACTGTATTGTTGTTTGTATTAATGTGTTAATTCTTAATGCAATCATCTGTTTACTGCTATCTTGTTACCCTCAACCCTCAACCCCCAACCTCCCCCCACCCCTCCCGACTTAATTGGTATTTTTTGGTCTGTGCTTGAAATATTATACTGTTCAACAGTTGTCATTTTATGCGGCTTGATTGTTGTTTTGGATTTATTATTTCAGACGCTTGGGATAGGGCATGCTTTTTCTTCATTCATTTGGCTATGTGGCCCAATTACAGGCCTTGTGGTAAGCTACATCAAAGTGATGTTTTCTATTTCTTTCGACCCACATTAGTTACTGATCTTTCATTTTCTCTTGCTTTTGCTTTCATTGTTGTATATAATATGATTGTGTCACTTATATACAAATGCTATCTTTCCCGCTGCATGCTAATGTTGGACCTACAAGAAATTCTGGGAAGTCATCTCATACTTACTTTATTAGAGATATTTAGATGCTCTAGATCCAAGATACCTTTTCCAAGGACAGAACTCCTCCTTGTAGCAGAGTTGTTTAGAAGACGTTTTGAACATTCTATATGACTTGAACGTGTATATCGTTGTGGGTTTACTACCTGAAACAGGCCTTTTGCTCCCATATTTCTTTAGTTTTATCAAGCTTGTCAGGCCCCCATAGAAGTTGGCCATTTAGGGACAAGGGGACAACATTCTACTATTTTTGTTCCATTTCAATTGAAAATCTTCTTGGTGAGTGACATTAACCTTATACGCAGGACAGAATATGCAGTTTAAGGTCCTTCAACAACAAGGCATAAATTTGTGTGTAAAAACATGAGGCCTGGCGCGCTTCCACACAGCCTGCGCCTGCCAGGCGCTTAGGGAGTTGAAAGCTACTCCATAAGCTTTTGTTCAATGTTGCTGACATACTATGTCAGCACATTTAATAAGTGCTTGAGACTATGTTAAGGCAGGGGCAAGGGGTGATTTTTCTAGCTATTGTTCCAACTGATGATAAAGAATAATTTGATTCAAAAGGGACTGCTGAAACTGGGCCTTTATTTGTCTAGCTATGTTTGTTAGGTGTACCAATTCTACTGAAACCATTAAATCCAAACATTAAATGTTGATTGTGTCCTTTGGTCACTTTATCTAATGTAGTACTTTTTAGTTTCCTGTTACTCCAATTAAATGTAAATTTATTATTATAATATATTTAGTTTAGTGATATATACCATTTCAGGTTCAACCTTGTGTTGGTATATGGAGTGATAAATGCACTTCAAAATATGGTAGAAGACGACCCTTCATTCTTGTGGGAGCCATCATGATCTCTGTGGCGGTGAGAATTGTTTGATATGATACTTCGACATTTTCTGGCTACTATATCATATGTATGCTGATGATATGAAGTTTCGTTATATAGGTGATAATTATCGCCTTTTCTGCAGATATTGGATACATGCTAGGGGACACAAAGGAGCATTGCAGGTTTGCATGCACTACTTTGTCTTTAGATTCCTTGTTTATAATTCACTTGCAATGTTCCTTTCTTTATCCTGATTTTGCATGAATAGTACGTACAAAGGTACTCGGAAATGGGCAGCCATTGTGTTTGTCATTGGGTTTTGGATGCTGGATCTTGCAAACAACACTGTTCAGGTTAGTAGCTTTTGTTTTTGAGGCTGTAAGAACTACGAAAAATGGAGGATAGTATTACTCTGGAAAATAAATTTAGTCTATCTGTTCATGTTGGTTTTTTTGTGGTCAAAATCTATGGTCAAATCCTTCCTTACACAAGTAATTTTAGGTCTCATTTATAACCAATTCTTCATGTCATGCTTATGGCACGGACCCGTACCTAATGTGCTAGCTTATATATCAGTCTTGGAGTTTTCCTCCCATCTTAAATTTACTGCTAGAAAGAATATGTAGTTTTCTGTAACTTTCTAATGTTGGAGGGGGAGTTATTGATAATATTAACATATTTGCAGGGTCCTGCACGTGCTCTTTTGGCTGATTTGTCAGGTAAGTGATATGCTTAGAAGGACTTGAAGCAGCAGCCTAGTTGTTTGCATAAGCACATGTGCCATTGCTTCCATTGCTCTTGTAAACTAACTACTCTTTTCTCACAATATGCTGCCAGGACCAGACCAGAGAAATTCTGCCAATGCAGTATTTGCCTCATGGATGGCTGTAGGAAATATTTTGGGATTTTCTTCCGGTGCTAGCGGCCACTGGCATGAGTGAGAGTTTTGGCATACTGTTTTTGTGATACCATATCAATCAATCATGATATTCATGCTTATCTTATGTGTTACTCTCTCCTTAATTCTTTCAATTGTAAATAATATTCAAAATAATATTTTAAAAATATATCATTCTATATAAAATTTTATCTATATAAAGGGAAAAATTGGAAAATCATATAAATATATCTATTTTATTATTAACTTTACTTTTATAAAAATATATCATTCTATATCAAATTCTATCTATGTAAAAAGGAAAATCATGTAAATATAAACTATGTATAATAATCACCAACTTTAACGGGTGGTAAATGATAATTAAATGCTATACTAATTTTTAATAAATTTTATAAATTAATTGTTAGTTGATTATTAAAATATTTTAGTATATGTAATAGAAAGGCAAACTAATATTGAGTATATATTATTCTCTTTATAATAATTATTACTGTCAATAAAAATTATATTGATACATAATCGAAGTTATTCATTTTCAATATATGATTTAATAATTAATTTATCAATTTATCAATTGAATAATAAAATTATACCATGCAAGTCACGGGGATTCTACTAGTCTTAATTTTAAAGAAGAATAAATTTATGATCTCTTTTAGAAGTCCTCCATTGTGCTGGCAGTGTGTAGTAGAGTTTCCCATTTATGATTTCACTACTGGTTATTACTCTCTTTCGTTATTAAAATACGAGTAAAATTTATCTACAATCCTTGAGCTTTAGAGAAAGTTACAAAAGGGTCCCTAAATTTTCTTTAGTTCAGTTAACATCCTTTAGCTATGAAATTTGGTGTCAACTAAAGTTCAATAAAAGTCCATACAGTAAAATAAATTACCAAAAAAAAAATCCCATATTTCAAAGAATTTCAAGGAGATTTTTGTAATTGTTTCCAAACTTCAGGGCCTTTAATTGAACAAACAGGTTCAGCCGTTTGTAACTTTCTTCAATGTTGAGGGACCATAGATGGATTGCACTCGTCATAATATCCTTTTGAAACATTCATTATTGAGATTTTGACTGGACACCGAGTTAGAACCGGAGCTTGAGCATGTTAAGAGTTATTTTTATTTGTCATATATATCATGAATGTTTGAGGAGAACCTCGATTATATAGGATTGGAGTGTTGCTATATAGGCTGATAAAATTTATTGATTCGTTTATAATGGTAACATCGGCTGACTAGCAAACTTAATTATGACCAGATGGTTTCCTTTCCTTACAAGTAGAGCTTGCTGTGAAGCCTGTGGGAATCTGAAAGCAGCATTCCTGGTGGCAGTGGTAGATTACTTTATCACTCTTTTCCCATAATATCTATTTAACATTTCCAAGATGGTTATGCTTGTTTCTGACTTATTTGTCATAGCTTAATTGAGTTCAGGTTATTTATTATACTTGCACATATTCTAGCTGCATTAGATTTTAATTATCTTAAAAACAAGGGCAGCACTGCAAAAAAATGGAAGTATTCTTTGTAAAAGAAAGGAAGATCAAGCAGGTGTTTGCGGAAATTTGGTTCAGTAATCATTTTTTGTGGATAAATTCTTGCAGCTCATGTTCATCTATATGGTTAACTTACTTCATTAATTGGCATCTTATTCTTTTCATAGTATTTGACTGGAAATAATAATTCGCGTAACCCAAAACCCTCGTTAATTTGGTTGCACAACGGTACTTTAAACAGTGTTCTTTTCCTGCGTAGAGGTCAATTATCTACTATTTTAACTTGGTGTATACCTCTTGCCCAAGCACAGGAACCCATCTGAATCAATTGTTTGCTCTTCAGGTCTTCTTGACTTTATGCACGTTGGTGACTCTTTACTTTGCTGACGAGGTTCCACTTGAGATGAACAAATCCCAGATTTTATCAGATTCTGCTCCTTTACTGAATGATTCCCAAAATGCTGTATTTGAGCTTTCAAAGCCAAAGTTAGACACAACATCTGAGGAAGATGTGTTTGTAAATAACTTCAATAGGAGCCACAAAACTGAGGTAAGAAGTAACCAGGTGGATGCAAGAAGCCGAAGCGATCAAGATGAAAGTTTGACTGATGGACCTAGTGGAGTTTTGGTTAAACTATTGACCAGCTTAAGGCATCTACCACATACAATGCATTCAGTGCTTATTGTAACAACTCTTATGTGGGTATGTTTTTTTAATCACGTGGGTATGTTTTTTAATCGAACTAAGTATTATCTGATACT
Organism: Persicaria tinctoria; assembly: GCA_037127255.1. Lineage (NCBI taxonomy): Eukaryota > Viridiplantae > Streptophyta > Magnoliopsida > Caryophyllales > Polygonaceae > Persicaria > Persicaria tinctoria. Next base: position 18,410,132 of record JBANSL010000004.1, on the reverse strand, counting down.
GGGAAGCTTTATTGCTTTAAAAATATACTGATTTTACACAACAATGATGGGTTTTTTTTTTTTTGCAAATTATGTTAAATTAAATATATTGTTATATTTTTGACATGCTGAATGGGTTCCTATAAATCCTGTCTTCCCTTCTCTTTGCTGGGATCTCTATCATCATGATCATGCCCTGCCAAACAGTTATGGTAGATATTTGTGTTAATTTCTTCCAAATCTCTCTGAGCCTCTCTTCCTTATGTCTTTAGTGATGCTTCTACAGGAAGACGCAGTGTACCTTTGATCATGTTGTAAGCATTATCTGAAGTTATTTTCCTTGCAGGAAGTTCTTAATTTTCTTGACTAATATTTGCAGATGTCCTGGTTTCCATTTTTTCTCTTTGATACGGATTGGATGGGGAGAGAGGTTTATCATGGGAATCCTACTGGAGATAGCTCTGAAGTAAAAGCTTATGACCAAGGAGTTAGAGAAGGTGCATTTGGTTTGCTATTGAATTCAGTAAGAACTCAAATTTAGAAATTATGACCTAGCTTTTTTTTCTTTTAATTCTATGGAAGTATGCTATTGAACGTTTTAGATGAATAAATTTGTGTATTCTAACTGAAGTTTGCGAAGAACGCCATGCATTGATGGGTGTGTATGTAATTATTTTGATCTCATCCTGATTTGTCTCAATTGTCTATAGGTTGTCCTTGGCATCAGCTCATTTCTTATTGAACCTATGTGTCAACGAATGGGAACTAGATTGGTGTGGGCCTTAAGCAACTTTGTTGTGTTTGTTTGCATGGCTAGCACTGCTGTTGTTACTTTGGTTTCACTTAGAAATTACAATGAAGGAATTCAACATGTTATTGGAGCAAACTCATCAACTAAGACAGCCGCGTTGGTGATTTTTTCTACTCTTGGGTTCCCTTTGGCTGTAAGGGCGCTTTTACCAGCTACTGAAGAATTATTTTCCTCCATTCATCTGGTATCATTCTAGATTTATTTTTATTAAGTGGGATTTCTTTGCAGATAACATATAGCGTGCCATATTCTGTAACTGCGGAGGTGACTGCTGATTCAGGAGGTGGCCAAGGTATCTATCGCCGATCTTCTCATAAGTGGTCCATACACATACCCTTTACTTTTTGGCTAAGACATTTCTTTTGCAGGTTTAGCTATTGGGGTTCTGAATCTTGCAATTGTCATCCCTCAGGTAATGGTTTATTGGTTGGTTGGTTATGCTTCCTTTCATAATGTCCTCGGTATGTTTAATTGGATTCCCAGCCTTTGCGCAGTCCCTTGCGGATAGAGTTATGTGCTCCTAAGTTGTTTTATATATCCTTGAATAAAGTCATTATCTGGATCTGTTTTGTTGTCTTCCATCCTGTTGTGAGTTACAGTAATATTTAATACGGAGTAATATGCTTGGGAAGAACTGTAGATGGTTCAGGAGGGAGTCAAGCATATAATCAGATATTATTTCAACACCAACAACTAAACTAATATATAATGTTATATAGATGGTTGTGTCCCTTGGGGCGGGTCCGTGGGACGCCCTGTTTGGCGGAGGAAATGTACCTGCTTTCCTTTTGGCTTCCCTGAGCGCACTGGCAGCTGGTATAATTGCAATTCTTAAGCTTCCTGATCTGGCTGGAAGTTTCACATCTTCAGGACTCCATTTCGGCTGACTTCTTTGCTCAGTGACGCCTTCGACGTCTATTACACTTCTATCAACCTCAAAAGCATCCCTGAAAGAAATTTGGTATGGAGACCGACTGAGGTTAGTTTGCTATTATGGGTGAATTTGGTATCTCTTTTGACCGAATTCTACATTCCATCTACAACAATTTGTTATTTTTTCCCCTGCGTATTCTGGCATCTGTGCTTTATAGAGAGTTATAGGCTATAAATCTTCGGACGATTCACTATACAATGTAATTAGTTGTAACCTTTCAATAGTTGTACAAGATAGCATCACGGAATCCATTAATTAACATTGTGCTGTAATACTGGATATTTTGCTGCTTGTAGTTCAGGTATTGGTCCCCAAAACCATGCCAACAAAGAAGTAATAAACGATAGGGCATTTCCTGTTCCATGCTTTGTAGGCAGTTCATGCCTTACAATGACTGATTAGACTGTACAATAACTTGAGCATCCCTACTTTGTTGCAATTGTCTGCTTGTAAAGATAGTTTTGGCGATTCGGAGGGCATCTATGCTGAAAGGATTGATTATTACTTTGTGTCAATGGGACTGACCAGTTATAAATGAAAAAACCAATAAGCAAACTTTACTTATGAGGAGATTGTAACTAAAAGTCTTTATCAATTATCCAAATGGAAAGTTACCTGTCTCATTTAGACAAATTTAAGTGTGCTAAACTGATATTAATGAAGAGCGAAACAAGGTCAATAAAATATTCTTTTAGGATGATATCTGCAAAATGGAGGCTTGAAAGGGTAAATCTATATATATTGTAAATTCTTCCCTCATCTCAGAACATGTTAATAACCGGGTAACATTTTTCTTTAACAACTTGTTTATCTCCTCTTGTAGCAGGATGTTCTTGATACACAAGGTAGGCATGAAAAGGCAGCTTCAACCTCCATCACCCTTTTGGCCATTTCGATTTCTATGCCTAAGTCCAAAACTGTTTCATCTTTTTCAACAATTGGTACCACCATGACTCAAATGACAAAAGCCTTCAACCTCCATCACCCTTTTGGCCATCTCGATTTCTATGCCTAAGTCCGAAACTGTTTCATCTTTTTCAACAATTGGTACCACCATGACTCAAATGACAAAAGCCTCCAAGAGATACCTCCCTGGTAGTCTACCATGCTGACATGGCATCTTATTAGCAATAAATGAACCATACAATAATACTAATAACGGAGTAATAATAATTCAGCATGGAAACATTAATTGATTTGTGTTAGTTCCAATGCCTTTTATCTACAATTTTTAGGAGTATCATTTTTTGTTACTTCTGACATTGTTTTTTTCTTTTTCCCTGGAGTATAATTTTTAACATGTACGTAGTATTACGCTTTTACAAGCAATTCAGCCCGGTAATTTTTCGACCCGAACTTGAAAATTTTGACCCGAAAATTTTTCCCGACTCCAAGCCCAAAACTCGGAAATTTTCATGGTAATCTGGGTTTCGACCCGGTAATTTTGACCCGATTGACCCGGTTGATTTAAAATTATATATGATTAATTTTTTCATGAAGATTTACATTTTATAATTACAACCACTTGATCTTTCATTTTCCAATCAACTTTTATATTTATTTGTATTGAGTAATACTTCGTCCGATCGATAGTATTTGATTTTTTATTTTTCAACACAATTTTTTAAGAAGATTAAAATTCTAAAAAATATTAAAATATTTAAACAATTCTATGCTTATTACTAACAACACGAAATTATTTTTTAAAAATTATTTAAAATTTTGATATTTTACATAGAGATAATTGGAGAATTAAAACCCTCTTCCATAATTTCTTTAGTTAATAGACCCCATAATAAATATTTTAAATATATAGACCCTTCTGTTGGTGTTATTACTTGTTTACCCTTAATTGTTTTAGTTTAATAAAAAAATTAATATACTTTAATCATAAAATCGAAAACTATTTTTTAAAAATAGTTAATGATAATATTTTGTTTTTGAAATTCTACATTAATATAATACGAGCATACACTAATTTATAGCATAACATATATATATATATATTGATATTAGCTTTGTTTGTAATATTTACATATGCGATTAGAATAATCAATTACAATACATTTACAATAAATATTATATTTATTGTAATACATGAATAATTACACTAAATGACTCATAGTATTACAATATGGAATCTCTAGGATAGTAATATTGTATTAAGATAAAGATGAGATCAATGTTCTAAAAGGCGCTAGGCGGTGGGTGGCCGTCTAGCGCCTAGGTGGTGCCTAGGCGGTCTTAGAACAAACTTGATTATTTCCTTATATTTTAACGCATACCACATGTCAATAACTCATAAAATGTGATAATAATTCATAATATCACTTATAAACCCAAATTTACGATGCTTAACTAACACTAAAGTAAATAATCGCAAAAAGTATGCATCCAACCAGTGACTCTAAACCTCCTAAATCTAAAACAATAGGTTCGACTCAATGACAAATACATCCCGACTTAGAGATTTTTAAGAAATCCCTAAGTCGACTAATCATGTGCCTAGAAGCTAAAATTGAATAATAATTGGGCTAGGCTGTTGTTTCGCTTTCATCACCACTTCAAAGAAAGTATCCCGGTTAACACAACCATTAATGATTGGGCAACCTAGGTATTTTTCCAAGTTATTAGATTGGGGGATACCAAGGGATTGCAGCAGAGGATGTATTCGGAGACACCTGAAAGCTTGATTTGTGAAGATTGACCTTCTGACCCGAGACGAGACAGAATCTTTGTATAATGGAATTTACTTTGAAACAGGCCGTTTGTGAACTTTTTGTAAAGATAATGATATCGTCAGCAAATGCCAGGAAGGGGATAGTTAATTTCCTCCTCCCAAATGCGAATCTCAATTCCTTGTTTATAGTTGACTCACGTTGCAAGGTATTGAAACCAAAGTAATTCGAGCAAGAAAATAAGCATGAAATTGAAATAAAAATTGAATAAAGAAATAATAGTTGGGAAAAAAACAAACAAATCCATAAGTTGTCATCAATGGTTATGTGCAAATGTTCAAATGTGTTTGACCGGGTTGTGGGTCAAACAGGTTCCGAGTATTGCTCCCACCTAGACCTATCAAACGGATCCCGGGTAAAACGGGTCATTCGAGTCAGCTTCGGGTCAGGTCACTTCGGGTCTCGGGTAAAACGGGTTGACTAGAACCCGGGTTTGACTGGGTTGCGGGTCATTTCGGTTCGATTTCGGGTTTGTCAAATTTTTCTTTTTTAAATTAAAAAAATAATGATTTGATAATTTTGCGATAAATTTTAATTATATATATAAAAAAATTAATTATATTTAATTATAAATCAATCAGGTCAATCGAGTAAATCGGGTCCAAATTACCGGGTCAATCGGGTCACCAGGTCGAAACCCAGATTACCCGAAAAATTTCCGATTTTTCGGTTTCGGGTCGAAACAAATTTCCGGGTCAAAATTTTCGGGTCAAAATTTTCGGGTTCGGGTCGGGTTGTGTTTTGACATGTCTACTCCCACCTAATCGTTTCATTCATATAGTTAATTGAGGGTTTAAAATAAAATTTACGAATGATTTAGAGTTGGGTAGTAATTAATTGAAGGTTTAAATTAGTTGGGACTTGGGATATGGGAGTAATTAAAGATAAAGTTAAGTTTTTTTTTCCAAGGATGACTCACTCCTTTCTTTTTCTTTCAATTTGATGACATGGCAGGGGTGGTAGACCACCACTCCGGTATGCCAAACATGGTCCGTATTATAAGTATCAGGCACTAAATTTAAAAATCTCTCCGTACAAAATACCAAGGCTAGATTTCCCTGCAATAAGAGCAATAGCCTTGACCTTCTCCTTTAATCCAATCGTTTTTCAAGTTAATTGATTTAGGTAGACCTGTCAAAACGTGACCCGACCCGAAGACCCGACCCAACCCGACCCGTAAAACGTGGGTTTTGGCGCAAATAATTCAACCCGAAACCCAAAGCGACCCGAACCCGTTTAACCCGCAAGTTTCTGGGTCGGGTTGGGTCAACCCGTGGGTCACCCGTTGGGTCAAGCTTTAAAATAACAAAAACATAAATAAATTACAATTAACCTAATATTGAAATTTATTACTAATAATAATTAGGATTTAATATTATCTTTTTTATCATCAACCTTAGTTATAATTTAAAATTGCAAATTATTATGTATATAAAAATACATATTACTATTGTAGCAACATTAATTACTTCTTTTCAATAATATAACTATTATTAGGGTAATATAACAATTTTAGTTTTAAGAAATATGTAAATAGTCATTAAAAATACTCCATCGTTTTACTTTTAAACGTCATTTACTATTTATGTATGGTTTTAAGGATGATAAAAAATTATAAAATATCAATTTACATATATAAATTTTATACTTCAAACTAAAAAGAATAAAAGTATAACAAATAGTTTTTAAAAAAATGATATTTTACACATTTTTAGCATCCTTAAATAACGTATATGAATAGTAATTGACATTTAAAAAATTCTGGATGAGTAACGCTCTTGACCCGTTGGGTCGACCCGAACCCGTTAAATATGGGTCTGGGTTGAGCATTTCATAACCCGTAACTCGAAATGACCCGACCCGTAATGGACCCGAACCCGAGACGACCCGACCCAAACCCGACCCGCCCGACCTATTTGACAGGTCTAGATTTAGGACATGTTTGCGCGTCGATGATTAATCTAGTTTAAGATTAATTTTAGTCTCTGTGGATAAATTAAAAAAGTAAATTTTTGTTGACCATGACAAATTATGTAGAGTTTTATAAACTTATTTTTTTTTTAAACCGCGAAAAGTTTTGCTACAACTCTTTTAAAAAACTCCAATAAACTTATGTCAAACAGACCCTTAATATCCATGTGACAACGGAATCAAAATCTTCTTCAAAATTCACCCTAAAAACAACACATAATCTCGAGCACATGCACGAATACCAATTGTTGACCAAGATAACAAAGTTAAGTATAAAGATGCTCAATTTGTAGGATAAAATAATTATAAGCGAAAAAACACGTGAAACTACATCTACCATTCTCCTACAGAGGATTTGCAATTTGTTTACTTCTTTTTTATTGAATTTGTTTAGCATTATAAAATAGATAAGAAGAATGCAAACTACCTAGGATTCATTGCCCTTAATATGCACCTTTAACCCTAATAGCAATTCAACAAAAGAAAGCACACAAGTTCGTTCTTACAACCACCTGTCGTTGACTTGAATCAAGGAGCTCTTTAAATTTAAAAACACTTTTTTTTTTCTCATACCTTACAATGGGTTGAGGTTTTTTGAGGTTTTTTTTTTGGGTAAAGTGGGGGTTCTCGTTATCGACTAATTTCCACGGGTTCGAGCCCTAGTCTGTAAAAGACTCGAAACGGTAAGTCAGGCGGCAAGTCATCGGACTGGAGCAGATTTGAACCCTTAACTGTTGGGCCTAGTGGCCCATGAAGGTCCAACTCAAAGGGAGCCATTTGGCTGCCTTCTTTGTACAATATAAAAGGCATTTTATTGCCTTACCTTGTACGCACAAGAGGAGGGAGCAAAGGTGAGAGCTCCTTTGTGCCACCAGCAACCGGAAGAAAGGGGAGAGAGAAAGAAAAAGAGAGAGGAGGGAGAAATGTAGGAGATTTGAGCGGGTGTTTCGTCTCTTGACTCGGTGATCCGTCTCCTTCGTCCGGCAAGTCAACAACGGGAGTTTGTTGATAGGTATTTTCTCCTCCTGGAAATCTAATCTGATTACAAGTGTTTAGCTAGGTTTTGGAGAGGAATCCTTTCTAGATCGGGTTGTATTTAGATTGGTGTTTGAGATCTCCATGTTTATTTGTCTCGGGTTGAGACTGGCTTGTTAAACACTTGCATTGACCTATTGATTAGTAGATTGGTTGCTCTGGTGGGCGGAAGGTGGGTTTTTTGATCCTCTGGTTAGAGGGTTTTTCCCACGTAAATCTTGTGTCAATATTTGTGCTTTTATCTGTGTTTGTGGTTGCTTGGTTGTTTGGTTTTCGGATTGGATATTATCGGTTGGTCGTGGTTTGCTGGTGGATTGTTGTCGGTTCTCTTATTACCTGAATTCGCTTGCGGGTGCGGCTGGAAAGTGGTTTCTAGCCCCAACAAGTGGTATCAGAGCCTTTGGTTGATCTTTGGTTGTGTTGCTTTTGGGTAATAGGAGCAGAGATGACGACAAAGACCGAGGAATTTGCGAGTACAATGATAAAGCTAACGGCTTCGAATTTCTCTATCTGGAAGACGAAGATGGAGGATGTTTTGTATTGCAAAGACCTGTTTGATCCGGTTGAGTTGGGATCGAGGAAGCCAGTTGAGACATCCGATAATGATTGGAAGAAACTGCACAGGAAGGCGGTTGGAACCATCAGAATGTGGGTGGATAATAGTGTTTATCACCACATAAGCAACGAGACAGATGCACAGGTATTGTGGAAAAAATTGGAGGATATGTATGAAAGGAAGTCAGCCCAGAGTAAAGCTTTTGTGATAAGAAAGCTGGTTAATCTCAAGTACAGAGATGGAAAGCCTATTGCTGAGCATCTGAGTGAGTTTCAGGAATTGGTGAATCAGTTGAACACCATGAAGTTAGTCCTTGATGATGAGTTGCAAGCGTTGTTGCTCTTGAGCTATTTGCCTGATAGTTGGGAGACTCTAGTGGTGTCGATTAACAACTCTGATGTGGGTGAGGTTGTGTCCTTATCTGTAGTAAAGGATAATCTCTACAACGAGGAGACTAGGAGGAAGGATATGGGCACGGATTCGTCACATGCTCTCGTGACAGTTTCAGGGAGCAGGTCTAGAGGGAGATCTCAGACTAGGGGGAGCTTTGTTTGCTATCATTGTGGCAAGGAAGGGCACATGAAGAGGAATTGCAATGTGTGGAAGAAGAAAAGGGATGAAGAGGAAAATCAGAAGGGTACAACGTCAGTTCTGCAGGACAATGATGATGAGCAGGTTGTTCTCACATGCTTGGAAGAGCCTGATTCTTGTGTAGAGTGGATTGTTGATGGAGCTGCATCCTTCCATGCTACATCAAGGAGGAAAGCGTTTACTTCGTATCGAGTGGGACGCTTTGGCAAAGCAAAGATGGGGAATGGAAGCTTGTCGGATATTGTTGGTATGAGAGATGTTTGTGTGACGACAAACACGGGTTGCAGGATGACATTGACAGATGTGCGGCACATATCGGATCTGCAGAAGAATCTGATATCTCTTCAAGTCTTGGACAAAAAGGGCTATGATAACTTATTTGGAAATAGGAAGTGGAAACTCAAGAAAGGGTCAATGGTGATCGCTAGAGGTGATTTGAGCGACACATTGTACAGAACTCAGATGGAAGAAATTAGTGAAGCTGTGACAGAGGTTCATGGTGATGCTTCGCATGATTTGGTGCAAGGGCTTACAAGATGCTTGAGTGGAAAGGGGCTGCAGAATCAAAAGAGAAAGTCTCTCGTTTCTTTTGCTGATAAGGAGACCTTGAGCACTTGTGATTTGTCTGGATTGCAGACAAGATTTAGCGGAACTTCTGAGACGTCAGAAGAGGATAGCATAGGTGTGGAGTTTGCTTCAAAGGATTGTGCTGATGGGATAGCCGTGTCAACGGGGAGTTCATCAGGTGCTATGACTGCTGGCAGATCTGAGCACGTCGAGCCAGCACGGATAGAAGAAACTATCAGAGGGTCAGAGAGAGGACGTCATACATTCATCGGGAGTTCTACCTCGGAGTACCCAAGAGTTACGGAGGAGGGGGAGCTAGTGGGTGATGGTGACATCTGGCAAGCATCAGTTCCGCATCTCGGGGGTGAGACGGGACTTGGATGCGGGTGAGGCCAGGACGAGCCGGAACGTCTTCCTCTTGGGCTGGAGGGGGAGATTGTTGGGCCTAGTGGCCCATGAAGGTCCGCCCAAAGGGAGCCATTTGGCTGCCTTCTTTGTACAATATAAAAGGCATTTTATTGCCTTACCTTGTACGCACAAGAGGAGGGACCAAAGGTGAGAGCTCATTTGTGCCGCCAGCAACCGGGAAGAAAGGGGAGAGAGAAAGAAAAAGAGAGAGGAGGGAGAAAGGAGAGGAGAGATAGGAGATTTGAGCGGGTGTTTCGTCTCTTGACTCGGCGATCCGTCTCCTTCGTCCGGCAAGTCAACAACGGGAGTTTGTTGATAGGTATTTTCTCCTCTTGGAAATCTAATCTGATTACAAGTGTTTAGCTAGGTTTTGGAGAGGAATCCTTTCTAGATCGGGTTGTATTTAGATTGGTGTTTGAGATCTCCATGTTTATTTGTCTCGGGTTGAGACTGGTTTGTTAAACACTTGTATTGACCTATTGATTAGTAGATTGGTTGCTCTGGTGGGCGGAAGGTGGGTTTTTTGATCCTCTGGTTAGAGAAGGTTTTTCCCACGTAAATCTTGTGTCAATATTTGTGCTTTTATCTGTGTTTGTGGTTGCTTGGTTGTTTGGTTTTCGGATTGGATATTATCGGTTGGTCGTGGTTTGCTGGTGGATTGTTGTCGGTTCTCTTATTACCCGAATTCGCTTCCGGATGCGGCTGGAAAGTGGTTTCTAGCCCTAACATTAACTTCTTACAAGAGCAAGCTCTCACTTACCATTAGGGCAATAGGTCATTAGTTTACAATGGGTTGAGTTAACATCACCAAAACTCAACCCATTTTTCTATATCTAAATTCAAAATATTTTCTCCCAAAAAATAACTCAAGCAATATTTAAAAAAAAAAAAATCAATCGATATTATTTCCTAAGAATCATCATGAACTTAGACACTCTCCAAGGACGGAAGCAGGGGCGAGCCGGGGTCCGCTCCAACCCGTTCCACTTTGAAAAAATAAAAATTAATAGGTAAAAAATTAAGGGAGATTAATTTTTTTTTATCTATTTAGTTATTAAAATAAAGAGTTTTATTAATAAAAATAAAGTGTATAAAAAATTTAACGTATTTAGCATATCCGAATTTTAATTTTTGGTTACGTGACAGATCTCTCCTTTTTGGTGAGAACTGAGAACCTCTTTTCAATTCGGCAACAAGATCTCTAAGCTTCATCATTTACGAGCCCTGAGAACCCACCTTTTTGGACAATTTAACAAAATGTCCACTATTTATACCTAATTTACATCCCAAATTGTGCCCCGTTCATCTCTCTCGTGGTTGCTTCTTCCTTCCAATGCCTTAGAACCTCCTCCGATCTGTCTCCCTCCCCTGTTCTTCCTCCCGGCGCCGCCTATTCGCGATCAAATCCGTCACCGCCTCTCGACGTGCTTCAAGGAACTCTTGCGGTCGGCCATGGTTGAATCGATGGCGGATACGGATGAATCGAAGACGAATTGAACGAATCGGCGTTTGAACTTTCAGATCTGATCTCGCACCAGGTCTTTGCTCGCAATCTGAATACTTGAGCGCCGATTTGCACAGTCAGGGCTCGAAAACCGTAGGTGGCGGCGAGGAGACGGATCCGGATCTCTTCCTCCTCCTGTTGCTCCTGGGATCAGATCGGAGGTGCAATTGGACCTCTCCATGGCTGCGTGCTCTCAGTTTTCCAGATCTGGTTGACTTGGTGAAGCGAGCGAGGTCGGATCTCAGATCTGAGCCAAGGTCGAGCGAGGCGTTGAGGCGAGGCGGAGCGAGGTCGAGCGAGGTCCAGATCTGAGTGTAGCGAAGCGGCGATGCGGCGCGAGCAGCGCTTCTCCTCCGGCGACTGTTCAGTTTTAGAGATTGGTTAAAGATGATAGTTTTTGTTAAATTACAAAAAATACCCCATAAATATGATAATTAAAAAAACTATCTATATTTTATTATGTGATTCACATGTACTATATTTTTATTTTTACATTTGCACAACATAAAGTTATATTTTTACAACAAATTGTTATGTGTACAACGTAAAGTTATTTTCGCACAACAAAAAGTGTTGAGATGGGGAATTTTTTTTTTACATTTTGCACAATAAAATGTTATATTTGCACAACATACGATTATATTTGCACATCGTACTCTTATATTTGCACGACAAAATTTAAAAAAAAAAAAAGACTTGAGTCATATTTGCACAACTTACGGTTAAATTTGCACAACGTACTATTATATTTGCACAACAAAATGTTAAATAAAATAAAATTAAATTAAAAATTAAAAAAAACTCATGTATCGCTCATGATCTGTTTTTCGGACTGCGATCTGAATGGGAGAGAGACTGCGATCTGAATGTGAATCTCGTCGCTCGTCGATTGCGACTCGATCAGTCCATATATGTGCACAACGTAAAGTTATTTTTGCAAAACAAAAAGTTCTGAAACGAAAAAAAAAGCGGAAAAAAAATTATATTTTGCACAACGTACGATGTAAGAGTTGCACGCCTCTGTTGTAAGAGTTGCATGATTCTGTCTTAAGAGTTGCATGACTCTGTTGTAAGAGTTGCACGACTCTTCTTTTAAGAGTTGATTGAGTTCTTGGATAAGCTTAAGATGATGCAGGGTGACGTTTCTGTCGATTTTAGTGGGGTTAATATCGACAAATCCGTTGTTAGACACTTGGCAGGTTATTTTTGCACAACAATCGAGACTTTGTGAAATTGTTCTCAACATGATCTTATTTTCTCTCAATATAATTTCATACTTTCGCATTAAATTATTGCACAACATGCTCTTATTTTTGCTCAACAATTCTTTATTTTTACACAACAATCGAGACTTGTAAAATTGTGTCTCCTCATAATCTTATTTTTTGTAAATATAATTTTATACATTTTTAATAGATTATTGCACAACACGGTCTTATTTTTGCTCATCAATAGAGTAAAATTGCACAACATGGGGGATTGGTGGAAATGTGCTCAACATTATCTTTAAGAGTTGCACAACTCTGTTTTAAGAGTTGCACGACTCTGTTGTAAGAGTTGCTCATCAATAGACAATAATTGCACAACATGGGGGATTGGTGAAATTTTGCTCAACATCATCTTATTTTTGCTCAACTATATATGTTATTTTTGCACAACAATCGAGACTTGTGAATTTATACTCAACATGATATTATTTTATCTCAATATAATTTCATACTTTCTCAATAAATTATTGCTCAACATGCTCTTATTTTTGCACAACATGGTCTTATTTTTGCTCAACAATAGACAATAATTGCACAACATGGGGGGTTGGTGAAAATTTTGCTCAACATCATCTTAATTTTGCTGAACTATATGTTATTTTTGCACAACAATCGAGACTTGTGAATTTATACTCAACATGATCTTATTTTTTCTCAATATAATTTCATACTTTCTCAATAAACTGTAAGTGATTCAGAATAAATTGAAGCAAGTCTAGTTTTATTTTATTTTTATTATTATTTTTAACATTTTGTCGTGCGAATATAACCGTAAATTGTGCAACTATAATCGTATGTTGTGCAAAATATAACATTTTGTTGTGCAAAAATAAAAATAAAAATATAGATTATGGATCACATAATAAAATATACTCCCTCCGTTTGAATATAATTGTCGTTGTAGTGTTTTATTTTGTGTTGCTAAATAAATGTCGTTTGAGAACACATGACATGACTCCCTTAAATTTACAGAGTACTTTTCTTTTCCTGCAATTAAAAATTAATATATGTAGTACCAAATGTCTGTAATTTGGGAAAGCAATCATTGCTCTTTCCCTCATACGGAGAGTAATTGAAATGTGTTTTGCAGTCATCCGTATACATATGATATAAAAAAATCAAAAAAAATGTGGTCATTCATACACAGTATAGTGGTAGCTGCTTTCCTTAATTTATGTGCTATCTACTTAGAACGTCAATTATACTCAAACGAAGGGAGTAGATAATTTTTTTAATTTCTCATATTTGTAGGGTGATTTTTGTAATTTAACAAAAACCTATCTCCTTCCTCCCGCTTTCTGCGAAGAGGATCAACAACAGGCCAGTCGGCTCCGCCTCGCCGCCTCCGCCTTCGATCTCACCCCCTCGCTTGCTCGCTCTCTCCGGCGACCACTCTCTGACGACCTCTCTCAGTCGCAAATTGGCGGCGCTCTCATGTCATGGAACCGTCGACGATTTGGGACTAAAATTTTCCAGATCTAATCAAAATCGCAACCGAAAGTAGTAAATCCAAGGGATTTGGGACTGAAATTTCCAGATCTAATCAAAATCGCAACCGAAAGTATTAAATCCAAGGGATTTGGGACTGAAATTTTCCAGATCTAAGAAATAATTTTCCAGATCAAAATCGCAACTCAAAGTAGTGACTCGCGGAGAAACTAAGGCCGCAACCGCGCTCCGATCCTATTCGGTGGAGCGCCGATCTGATGACCAAATCCGATGGAGCTCCTTCCCTGCTCCTCCGACCTCCTCCCCTGCTCCTCCTGCGACAGCGACGAACGAGGAGATAGCGATCGTCTTCTTGCCAGTCAGCACAAGGAGGAGAGGAGAGATCTCGGATCGAGGAGGAGAGATCCCGCGCGAACTCCGGCGATTTGCCCACCACCGGCGTCAGAGATGGAAGAGATCGAGAGAGCGAGACAGGAGAGAGGTCCGGGGAGAGAGGAGAGAGAATTAGGAGGGGAGAGAGAAAATTGTTTATATTTAGGATATTTTACAAAATTGTCCCAAAACGTGGACATTTCGCAAAATAAGCCCATTTTTGTGGCTATTTTGCAAAATCCCCCTATTAACAATATACTATCTTTGAGATAAATCTCAACTAACAGGCCCTCGCAAAGCTCATGTTCGAGAAAGAATATGCATCTTGTAACGCAACGTCTAAAATCGAGCAGTGTCAACAACTTTGGTGAAGATGTCAGAACCTTGATCAAGAGAGCACACATGAGGAACAACAAGGTCACGATCAGCCACCTGTTCCCGAACAAAGTGATAGTCGATATCTTGATATGTTTAGACCGCTGGGGTTGGCAGAGAGGAAGGTGGTGGATAGGTTGTCACAAAGTAAGATCGGAGCACGCGGGACAGAGTCCTCTATCTCCTTGAGCAGTTGCTGGATCCAGATAAGCTCGGCGGCAACAAAGGCTATGGCACGATTTTCTGCCTCTATGTTGGAGTGAGCGACTACCTTCTACTTTCTTGAAGACCAACTAATGAGATTACCACCAAAATAGATAGCAAAGCCATGCTCAGAGCAACTAGGTCACATGCCCAACCGACATCAGAGAAGGAACTAGGCGGTGATCATTAGGGCTGTTATTTGAGCCGAACAGCTCGAGCTCGACTCGGGCTCGGCTCGAGAAAGCTCGAGCTCGGCTCGTTCAAAATAGGTAAACAAGCCGAGCCTGAACAATGTTTAAAGCTCGTGTCGAGCCCGAGCCGAGCTCAAAAGCTCAAATGTGTTAATTTCCCAAATTACCCCTAGGGTTATATTATGTGTTGCCGCGTCCCTCCTTCAGTCTTTCACATGTCTTGCCGCCTCCCTCTTCAAGCGTTTGCCTTATCTTTCCCCTTCTTCTCCAAATCTCCAGTTTAGGGCCTCCTGTTTTCACCAAATCGCTGGTAAGGAAATCTTCAGGCCAGTGCTTCCTCCCTCTTCCCCCTTCTCCCTCCTTCTGGTGGCGATAATTGCTCGTCATGTAATTTTAATATACCTTCCAGCAGCGACGATTTCCTAGCGTCGAGTTGAGTACCACACCTTTGAGTTCGAGATCCGGAGGCGGTGGCAACCCAGAGATGGAGATGGGAGGCGGCAGCGGTGACAAGCGCCGGAGAAGGAGATGACAACATTTCAACAAATAATGAATTGGTTAGTTTGCAATTTCAACAAATGAAATTGCTAAAATTGCAATTTCAACAAATAAAATGAAATTGGTTAGTTTGCTACTGTGATTGAGTTTCCTTTGTTGAGAGTTATTGACAATTTCAGCAAAAAAAATTTACCTTGTTGAAATTAATTCTTATAAAATTGTATGAGCTACTATATCTTACAAGCATATATGACAACATTTCAGTCTTTCAACATTTCAGTGTTTCAGTATTTCAGTAGCTTGTATATATAACATTTTTAGCAGTGTCAGCAATAACCATTTCAGCATCAACAACGTTGCTGAAACCGGGGGGAGAGCTGATTTTAAGCAAATTGGGAGACTTATTTGATGAAACTAAAATCGCTAATCCTTGTCGAATTGATGTGTGCAGAGCGTGGATGTACTGAAGCAGAAGCTCTTCTACATGACATACGAACTCCAATCGATGAGAATGCAAGCGAGCGAGGAAGCAAGGAAGGACAAAGAGAGCACGGAGAACCCCGGTTTCAGCATTTCAGCAACGTCGGTAGAGCGAGGAAGAACAAAGAGAGCACGGAGAACCTCAGTTTCAGTATTTCAACAAGTAGAGCCAATGTTATTAATTAGCTAATGTAAAAGGCCGGTAGAGGTAATGTTCTTAATTAGCTAATGAGAGTTTGAATATTGGCAGTTTCAGCAACTTCTTATAAAATTGTATGAGCTATTATATCTTACAAGCATATATGACATCATTTCAACCTTTCAACATTTCAGTATTTTAGCATTTCAGTAGCTTGTGTGTATAACCATTTCAGCATCAACAACGTTGCTGAAACTGGGGATTCAGCATCAACAACAGTGCTAAAATCGGGGTTTCGGCATCAACAACAATACTGAAATCGGGGTTTCAGCAACTTCGGTTTTAGCAATGCGAAAAAAAAGTGAAAAAAAACACTGCTGAAACAGGAGGGGGTTCGGTTTCAGCAGTTTCAGCAACACAGGTGGACATTTAGCTAATATGGATAGGTTGGTGGGCAATTTTCTAATATAGGCAAAAAAATATGGCCTGTATGGAAACTGCCCCTATTATTTTATGATGGAAAATTTTATTTATATCAAAAATTAATTTTTATTGACATACTATATCCAAGGGTAGAGGGAGGGGGAGGGGCATGACCGCATGAGGTAGCTCGAGTTCCACTATATCAGAGAAAAAAGTTATTTTTTAAAATTATGTATTTTTTTATAATTTTTTCGGCTTCGCCCCTGCAAATATCTACTCATAAATTTATTTAATTATGTTGTAATTGATATTATTATTAGAATAATTTTTGTTACCATTATATTATTCAAATAAAAAATTAATTGAATAACAAAAAAAATAAAAATATGTTTTTATGATTAAGGGTATTTGTTACTAAAAACCAAAGTTATGGTTCAACTGTTAAAAAAAAATCCTTTAAAAGATTTTTTAAAATTAAAATAATAATTTAGATAAAAATTAACTATTCGGTTTGTTAATTTTTTTATAAACAATATAGTTTTAATGTAAATTGTAATTCAGATTTATGCTTCGTTGTTATATTTTTGATTTTTTTTTATAGATAATTGATACAATTTTAGAATATTGTGTTAACATATTCATGTGTATGAGATGTTACATACACTAACACTAGTATGATATATTTTATGGGAAATATTAAGTTTGTTTTGAGTTTCGGATATCATCAGGTTCTGGTTATTATCGGATTAAGATTGTTTTCTACTCCATGCTTAAATCAGACCGGGTCGGTTAAAATTGTATTTAAACTTTTTTTTTCATTTATTCGGGTGTCGTTCAGGTTCAAAGTTGGATCAGGCTAATCAGTTTTCTTGGGTTGGTTTGTGGATTGTAAGCTGTACTTTACGGTGGGTTTTGCGTTGGTCGATTTGGTTGGGTTTAATTGTTTTGTTTTGCAAGGTGTTGTCACAATTTTGTCGTGTTTGTTGTCAAAAAGAAAACAAGTCTCTCTGTAGTTAGGTGGGTTCCTATTTAACCCCATCTCCTACTACTCTCCTCGGACAAGTGTATATTGACTGGTAGGACACCTTGCTCACTCTTCACCTGCCTGCCAAAAATGAGCTAACTCCTACTCATAAGCTAGCCTTCCCTACTGTTCGGATTTCACTTCAGAATCTACAGATTGCAGCAGTGGTGGCTGTTAAACGGGCCATTCGAGTCGGGTCACTTCGGATCTCGGGTAAATCAGATTCCAGATAAAACAGATTTTGGGAATTTTCGGGTTGGCTCGAACCCGGTTTGACCGGGTTTCGAGTCATTTCGGTCGATTTTGGGTTTGTTAAGTTTTTCTTTTTTAAAATTAAAAAATCATGATTTGATAATTTTGCGATAAGTTTTAATTATATATAAAAAAATTAATTATATATAATTATAAATCAACCAGGTCAATCGGGTTACCGGGTCAATCGGGTCAAAATTACCGGGTCAATCGGGTCACCGGGTCGAAACCCAGATTACCCGAAAAATTTCCGGTTTTTCGGGTTCGGATCGAAAATTTTTTGGGCATTCGGGTCGAATTGTGTTTTGACAGGTCTAGTGGCGGCCGTACGTAGGATTTTTTTTTCTTTTTGTTGGTATATATAATGAATTTTTTTTAACAAAAAAATATAAAATTTGTTTAAATACGACACACACACACACACACACACATATATATATATATATATATATATATATATATATATATATATATATATATAGGGATGCGCTCCGGTGAAAACCAAAACTGCGGTAGAAACCCGTGAGGACCGGCTTTTTAGCTCGGTTCACTTGCTTTATAGCCCGGTTATGAATAGAACCGACCTATAAAGTCACAAATTTTAGCCCGGTTCTGAATAAAATCGAGCTATAAAGTCACTATATAATTTTAAAACATTAACTTTTTAGCGCGATTTTTCGGTTTGACCGAACTATAAAGTCATGTGTTATTTTAAAATTGGAGTTTTTAGCATGGTTTTTAGGTTAAACCGAGTTGTAAAGTCACCGTGTGATTGATGTTTTTAGCACGGGTTTAAAAAAAACGAGATATAAAGTAGTCCTCACGGGTTTTTACCACAATTTGAGGTTTTCACCGGAGCCAATCCCTATATATATATATATATATATATATATATATATATATATATATATATATATAAACTGATATGAAGAATCTTTTTCATGCATAAAATATGAATAAAAAGCTTTGTGCTTTTAAAAGTGGCACATAGGTTAAAAAGTGGAGGGGGGGAAATATAATGCAACTTGCAAGACCCTAATATATAAGATACTCTAAAATAGGGATCATAACATGGTGAGGTTACGCCACACAATGTATGTGTTTTGAAATTTTTTTTTTAAATATTCACTAAAAAATAATTAATTAACAAAACATTTAAAATTTTAAAATATTTACACAAATATTCATTTTTTGCAGGTCGTACAGAAAAACGCGGTCTCAGGCCGCGTTTTATTAAGAAAGGTAAAAAATATGAAATTAGGGGGAAATGGTAATAAAAAAAACCTAACAAAAAGACGCGGTCTGAGACCGCGTCTTTTGTTTTTTTTTTCCAGAAAAATTGAAACGAAGAAAGGGGAAGAGACAGGGAAGGGCTCCGACCCGGAGGAGAGAGGAAGGGGCGGAGGGAGGGCCGGAGGGAGAGAGAGGAAGCCGGCGGAGACTGGGGGGAAAGAGGCGACCGACGCTAGAGGAAGGCGAAGATCTGGAAGAAGAGGCGGCGGGTGAGGGTCGGAGAAGGCGCTGGGAGGAGGAAGGCGGAGACTGGGGGAGAGAGGCGGTCGGCGCCAGAGGAAGGCGGAGATCTGGAGGAAGAGGCGGCGGGTGAGGGTCGGAGAAGGTGCTGGGAGGAGGAAGGCGGAGACTGGGGGAGAGAGGCGGCCGACGCCAGAGGAAGGCAGAGATCTGGAGGAAGAGGCGGCCCTAACTTCCCCTGCCCATCTCCGGCATCCGCCACCGCAGCCCACCACCTCCTCTGCCACCGCCCTTCCTCCCCGCAGCACGATGCCGGAGATCGTGCTTCCTCTCTCTCCGCCCTTCCTCCCTCTGGCCTCCGACTTCCTCTCTCTCCCCCCGGCCCTCCCTCTACCCCTTCCTCTCTCCTCCGGGCTCCGACCCTTCCCTGTCTCTTCCAATTTCCCCTTTCTTCCCTGTCTGTCGACCGCCATTACAGGACGACGAATATCCCGCCTAAGTCACGCCCTTCCCTTTCTTTCCCTCCACCCCTTCCTTTCTCCTCCGCCTGCCTCCGGCCTCCGGCTTCCTCTCTCTCCCTCCGCCTCCCACCGCCCCTTCCTCTCTCTCCCTCCGCCTCCCACCGCCCCTTCCTCTCTCTCCCTCCGGGTCGGAGCCCTTCCCCGTCTCTTCCCCTTTCTCCGTTTCAATTTTTATGGAAAAAAAAAAATAAGGTTCATGCCGAAAGCACTCTGCGCAAATGTGGCTTTTCTAATGTTGCTTTTGATCCGGCTATCGACTTTTCTGGGGGGGGGGGGGTTGTCTCATGTGGAAAGATATCCCTTCCTCACAAGGATCCATTGAACTTATTGCGGTTCATGCGGCGCAAATCAGCCTTTTGGGAAAGGATCTCTCTTTACATACAGTCACTTCTTATTCCCTTCTGCATTATGGGAGACCTTAATGAAATAGCAACCCCAGCTGACAAACTTGGCGGAGCCTATCCCTCGCCGTCGCGTTTCAAGCGTCTGCTAGATTTAAAGAACATACTTTCACTACTAGAAGTTCCATCTAACGGTGGCCAGTTTACCTGGCAACGCAAATCAAAAGATGTGGTCATTTCCTGGAAAAACTTGATTGTCTACTAATCCACACGAACATGCTTACCATTTTTTATTCACTTCGTACACATATCCATCCTTTTACTAGATCTGATCATGCTCCGATCTCCATAGATTTTCGTCACAACATTCAGCCTAAGAATAGGCCTTTCAAGTTCGAATTGGATTGGGTCGCAAAGGCTGATTACAGAAACTTAGTTTCACAAGCATGGAGAGCAAATCCCCTAGGTTCCTTAATGTTTAAATTGCTTCAAAAGGCAAAAGTCCTTAAAAAACTTTCCAAAACATGGCATAAGAATACCGTAAGTAATATTCATAACCAAATACTTGTTACGGACCAAAAGCTTTTGAATTTACAGGCTTCCATCATCTCAAACTATATATAACAACAAAGATGTTCAAATCCTAAAACAATTACTCAACAAGAGAGAACGTATGCTTGATTTTCACCGCCGCTATTGGAGCCAGCGGGCAAAAGCGAAACATACCAAACTTAACGACTCCAATTCTGGCTATTTTCATAAGATAGCGACTGCAAAAAAAGGCAGAAAAATGATCAAGTCTATCATACTTTCTGGTGGGGAGTCCACATCCGACTTCCACACAATCCAAGAAGAATTTGTCCGAGACTTCAAAGCTCGGTTCAGAGCCTCGTCGGCCCCTGTTTCGGATCTGACTCCGGACCTAGCGGTCATTCCAACATTAGTTTCACAAACAGACAACGATGTGCTATCAGCACCTGTAACAAACAATGAGATTAAAGCGGTTGTGTTTTCCATGGGCCCGGAAAAGGCTCCGGGCCCTGATGGCTTCCCAACGGGTTTCTACCAAAAATTCTGGCCTACAGTAGGCCCTTCTGTAATTAAAGCCGTCAAAGCTTTCTTCACCAGCGGCAGGATACTGCGCTAGATAAACCATACTTTCATTACTCTACTACCAAAATGCGATGACCCAACTGCAGTAAACCACTATAGACATATCAATTTATGCTCTACAATTTATAAAATCATAGCTAAAGTTATTTCGACAAGATTAACCAAAATTTTCGATAAACTAATTCACCCCCTACAGGGAGCTTTCACGAAAGGGAGATCGATCCAGGACAATATCCTGATTGCTCATGAAGCGTTGCATTCATTTCGGCTGAAGAAAGGCAAAATGGGCTTGGTTGCAATTAAATTAGATATGGAGAAGGCTTACGATCGCATCGAATGGTCCTTTATGTTCCAAGTTTTTATCAAAATTTGGTTTCAACGACCTTTTTATAAACAGAACAAAGGAATGTGTCTCAACAGTATCCTACTTGGTCCTCATTAATGATGAACCAACCACGGTATTTCAACCCACTAGAGGTTTGAGACAAGGAGACTCACTCTCCCCTTTTCTATTTATTTTAGCTTCTGAGGTTTTAGCACGGACTTTACATAGCCAAGGGCTTGTTAGTAAGGACCTTGGTATCACCTTCGAGAAACCGGGTATTAAGGTTCCCTTCCTAGCGTTTGCTGATGACATCCTTATTTTTTGCAAAGCTTCCCATTCGGCATGCACATCTGTACTGTCCATTATTGACAGATACCGCTTAATTTCGGGTCAAAAGGTTAATCTGCATAAATCCAGCTTCCAAGCATCTCCTAATACGAGTACTTCCGCCATTACATCTATCATTGTCGTGCTTGGTATCCCTGAGGCAAACAATTTCGACAAATATTTGGGTTGCTCTATAGTTAATCGTAGGACCAATAGGGATACTTTTGCGGATGTGGTTCTCAAGACTAAAAACCAACTCACTAAGTGGAAAGCTTCGAATCTATCCGCCGAAGGGCGACGGGTGCTTATCAAAGCAAATCTTAGTGCCAAACCGATTTTTCTTATGCAAGCCTTCCTGCTACCTTCCCATATTCTCCACGAGCTTGACAAAGTGTATAGACAATTTTTTTGGAATAAAACATCTACAGCTCCACCGCTGATTAGCTGGGACAAAATCTGTTCGGACACAATGAAAAGTGGTTTGGGGATTCATAAGGCAGAGTCTATGAACATAGCTCTCCAGATGAAGTTTCTTTAGAAAATTATGTCTGAACCAGATAATATCTGGGTTCGCGTTATTTCACAAAAGTACCTTAAAAGCAACGACCTATCCAGTTACAACAAAAAAGGTCACACCTCGTGGCAATGGTCCCGCCTTATGACAATCAGGCCTCAGTTCCTTCCAGCACTTCAGTGGCGGGTCGGAAATGGGGAAACCATTGATTTCTGGTCCCATAACTGGGCTTTTCAGAAGCGTTGAGTTCCAAAACACTTAGACCCATTTCGGTTAATCTCATGGGTGGTTCGGTAGCTCACTTCATCACCAACCGACAGTAGAACAAAACATTAATGAACGACTCATTATTAGATATCCTGAAACAAGATGACATTGACCACATCCTAAGTCTTACTTTGCCAATTAACCCTATCACAGATCGTCTATATTGGGGACCCAGTAAGAATGGCTGGTTCTCAACCGCCTCTGGAAACTCCTTCTTAACAGAAAACATCGGTCTGTCAGATTACAACTGTGTTTGGATCTGGAGCTTTGATGTGCCCCCGAAGGTGCGACACTTCCTATGGAAACTCTCCCGCGATGGTCTTCCGACTAAAATCAGGTTACTTAAGTCGCACGTGGCGGTTCCTACTAGGTGCGTTTTTTGTGGGAACACAAATGAAACGGGTGACCACCTTCTTTTTTGGTGCCCTATGGCTACTGATTTGCTTAAAGCATTACGGATCCATATCCCGGGACATATCACTGCTTCTGTCGGCATGGGCCCGGTGATTCCACTTTCTGCGATTAAAATTGCGATTGGGACCAGCAAATTTGCTGCTTTAGCTTCAACATGGTGGGACATATGGTTCTTTAGGAACCAACTCGTTTTTTATCAAATTAAAAAATTAACTATCAATGAGATTTTGTTGTTTCACAGCACTACCACACATTGCTGGAATCAATCAAAACTTTTAGACGACGATCCGACCGGATCGTTAATCCCCAACTATACTCTGCACAATAGTGCATCTAACCAGATATTTAGGGGTCGGGTTACGACTACCACGACGAAGGATCGGTCTGGGAATTGGGACAACCCCCCCCCCCCCCCCCCCCCGGCGAATAGCTACAAACTCAATTTTGATGGCTCGGTTCTCCCGTGTGGCAAATCCTCTTATGGTTTTATCATCCGTGACTCTGATGGCTTAGTTGTCTCTGCTGGTAGGTCAGCTTGCACCAATATCTCGGTCATTTATGCCGAAAATATCGGACTCATAATAGGTTTGCTACGAGCAAAGGAGTTACAACTATCTACACTTCTGATCGAAGGAGATAACTTACTGGTGATAAACGCTCTACTGGAGGATTGGAAATGCCCTTGGACAATAGAGATGCTACAAGTTGATATTATGTATGATATTTCGTCCTTTTCTTATGTTGCTATTCGTCATATTTTCAGGAAATCCAATGCGGTGGCTGACTACCTTGCTCGTAGTGCCCATGCATGCATCCCCTGCCGACGAGGCCTGTGAGGATGATCCAGAACTTCTTGTTCTCGTCCGTAAGGATGCGTTAGGAAGGGCCTCTGCAGCGGCCGACCCGACCTAATTTTTATCTTGCGTCAAAAAAAAAAAAAACTTCTTGCCGAACGAAAACAACCAGAGGTTCTTGATGAGGAGTTTCCAAACCACCATCGTCAGGGTAGTTGTTAGCAAGAGGATCGATCCTATGCAAAACAGCTTCCCTAAAAGCATGTCTGCATGCCCAATAAACTACATTACTCATTCTATTTGTCTACGGAGTATTATTTATAGAGCTGGGAAAATCCGACCCAAACCAGAAAACCCGACTCAGTCGACCCGAAACCGATTGTTCTGAACACCAACCCAACCCGACCCATTTTGGACCCGAAATCTGAATAACCGATAACCGAAACTCACCCAATTCTGAAAGAACCGAACCCAATTCAACCGAAACCCATTAAGACCCGAACCCATTATAATCGAAACCCAAAATAACCCGAACTTTAAGATACATCGTAGTAAATTTTTAAAAATGAATATTGAAATAATGAAAACTTGAGACAATCCAAACTCGAAATAACCGAAACCCGAGACAGTCGAAACCCGAATAATAAAAACCTGATACAGTCGAAACCCGAATAACTGAAACCCGATACAACCGAAACTCGAACTCGACCCAACCAAATGACCAAATTATTAGACATTACCCAAAACCCGAATGACCCGAAACCCGACTAACCGAACCCGACCCGCCTGATTGCCACCTCTAAGAGCATTTTCCCTCGTAAGCCATAATGGCTAGAGGAAATAGCCTATCAAGAGAGAATATTCTATAGAATATTCTCTTTTGATCTATTATACGGCTTTGTAGTTCCCACTGTATGCCAATTTTTGTAGGCTAAATTTCCTATAAATACTAATATAATTTAGAACTTTCACATCTCATTTCCGTCACTCGATTCTATCTTTAATACATTAAGAAACATAATATTTAATTTTTATGAATCTATAATAAAAAAAGATTAATATAATTTTCTAAAAATATTATTTATGCAATTTAAAACCGCGCTTTACCTGTTCATGGCCTTTTCTCAATCAAAACGCTAAAATGGGTTTTAGGTGAGAGTAAAATTAGACCAAAACCATGTTTTGACTTACAATGGAAGTTGCTATAATTATTTAATTTTGTAAGGCGGGCGCCCCTGGATTACAGAATCCCAATAGGTTACTATGAAAATCAACTACCAAAGCGAACACCTTAATTAGGGAACTTAAGTAGGTAAGTTGAAGTTGACTAATTAACTTAGCGATAGAGATCGATCGAGTGAGGCAGAGAACAAATTAAGCACATGATCGATGGAAGAAGATTAGGTGGGAGGAGGAAGCACGTGTGATACAGATATATGATGCTCGACCTCCATCATCTGCATTTTATCTATACAAATTACTCGATCTGGAGGAGTTGGTTGTTGCAACCAATCACCTACTCCGATCCAGTTGAGTTGAATGGACTTGAATAAATACACGACACAAACATCCCTCGCTTCAAAGTGAAACCAAAGTAATTTAACCTTAGCTGACTCAAACACACACACACACACACACACGTACGTACAAGGATCATATCAACAAACATCGAGGATATAATCAATGGAGGTGGAGAGAGTTCAGGCGTTGGCACTGGATGGAAACCTGGAGGAGCTACCCAGCCACTTCATCAGAGGGGAGGAGGAGAGGCCGGAGAACAGCAAGGCTCTCGAGGGTGTCAAGGTGCCGGTGATCTCTCTGTCGCAGCCCCGGGAGGCGGTGGTCAAGGACATCTCCGACGCTAGCCGGGAGTGGGGGTTCTTCGTCATCAGGGATCATGGGGTGTCCCTTGACTTGATCAAGAAGCTTCAGGAGGCCGGAGCCGCCTTCTTCGATCAGCCTCAGGAGGTGAAGGAGAAGAACTCCAACGACCCTGCCAATGCCTCCTTCGAAGGCTACGGGACCAAGATGGTCAAGAACGCCGGCGACAAGGTCGAATGGGTCGACTACTACTTCCACCTCATGGCTCCTCCTTCTAAGGTCAACCACTCTGTTTGGCCCCAACACCCTCCTAACTACAGGTATATACATACAATACATGTGCTGCTAACATACCTACGTCATTTGTGAATATCTCTTATGGTGTAATCTGTGAACAAATTAATATCAGGGAACTGACTGAGGAGTACAACAAGGAAGTCCTGAGGCTGCAAGATGAGATCTTCGGCCTCTTATCGGAGGGTCTAGGCCTGGAAAAGGACACGTTGAGGACTCGGCTTGGGGGAGACGACATCGAAGTGGAGATGAAAATCAACATGTACCCACCGTGCCCTCGCCCTGACCTAGCCCTTGGAGTCGAAGCTCACACAGACATGTCTGCTTTGACGGTTCTCGTCCCCAATGATGTTCTTGGCCTTCAGGTCTGGAAGGATGACAGCTGGGTTGCTGTCGACTACTTCCCCGATGGGATTTACATCCATGTCGGGGATCAGATTGAGGTGCTGAGCAACGGGAAATACAAGAGCATTCTTCACAGGAGTCTGGTGAACAAGGAGAAAACCCGGATGTCGTGGGCCGTGTTTTGCGTGCCTCCCGGCGACAAGATCATCGGACCTCTCCCCGAGGTTGTGGATGAGCAAAACCCTTCAGCATACACAACAAAGACATATTCGGAATATCGCCACAGAAAGATTAACAAGCTCCCTCAGTAGTCAGTAGAGATTGAGATTGAGACACAGATGGTTTCTCTATCTACCACTGAGAATTCATATTCCAATTTATGGTTTTCATTTGCTGTTTCATTTGTGTGCAGTCAGTCAGTCAGTCAGTTTGTTCATCCTCTTCCATTCCCACCCACAAAATGAATAAATTCCTATTCCAAAATGAATGCTGATTGAATGCCAGGTGAATAAATTCAGTCTCTTTGTTATCTTTGGAACAATTTCATAGCCACAGCTTGCAGAGTTTGATACTTGATTGTTCAGAAGTTTAATACTATCAATGAGGCTGAAAATGAAACTAAGCATGACATTAAACACTCACCCAAAAACGCTAAAAATAATAACAGTTTTTCTAATTTAGGCTCTAAAAGCATAGATTAAGAAACTTAATTTAGAGAGATCCTAGGAAAACAAGATTAAAAAAAAAAAGCTAAAATAATTTAATTTTTCCAATTAAACTTCTTTAACCTATAACTCTTATGGAAATGCTTGTATATACAGTATAATCCGAAAACTAACAGAAACCATACAAAAAGGAGGGAAAAAAGAGGCAAAACAAGTATTACCAGCAAACTATACTGATTCCATTTTTGGTTGCTCAAGCCTCAATGGTTATCTTATCACAGCAATCACACAATAGTAATACTATGAAGCTATCTGGGCCCTGATATCTCTTCCGACGAAATGAAAGAGACCGAAGCTGGAGAGCGACTTCTAGTGCTGGTAACTGATGGTTGTTGATGAGCAGTCATCTGACTTGATTCATCGCCATCTTCTATAGTTGATGCTTCAGCAAAACGGCGACCATAAAAGCGCAAGAAGTTGAGAGATTCTAGGCGTGGCTCGCCCAATGGGATCGATCCTTCCAGCATCCCAACGACGGTCACCATGTTTGGTCTCATGAGAGGCTCCTCTTGGACACAACACAATGCAATTCGAACCAGCCGTTCCACCTCTGCACTAGTGACCCGCCC
Organism: Persicaria tinctoria; assembly: GCA_037127255.1. Classification (NCBI taxonomy): domain Eukaryota; kingdom Viridiplantae; phylum Streptophyta; class Magnoliopsida; order Caryophyllales; family Polygonaceae; genus Persicaria; species Persicaria tinctoria. Next base: position 18,382,520 of record JBANSL010000004.1, on the reverse strand, counting down.
TTCCAGCCTAGTGTCGGCAAGATCCATGTACCTCCCTTGCTCGTGCATCTCCAGCGCGAACATTGGGAAGTATATGAGCCCTGATGACGAAGATGACATGGATCGGTTACCATTGCTACTTTCACCGTCTAGGCTGTGGCTCTGTGTTCGGAACGAACAGTTTTTTCTGCCACTAACGAGCTCAAAAAGCACCATCCCGTAGCTGTAGACATCCGTCCTCTCGGAGATGGATGAGCTCGTAAGCCACTCAGGGGCTAAGTATCCTCGGGTTCCTCTCATGGTTGTGAAATGACTGGATTGCTCGGGGCTTAACAGCTTGGAGAGCCCAAAATCTGATATCTTTGACTGGAAATGATCTTGCAATAGGATGTTCTCTGGCTTGATGTCACAGTGGATGATCTTTTGGTCACACCCGCGGTGCAAGTAGGCCAGGCCTCGCGCTGTTCCAAGAGCAATGTCGAACCTCTCTTGCCATTCTAGAACAGGACCGCTGCCAAAGAGGCTTCGGTCCAAGGAGCCACGGTTCATGTACTCGTAAACCAAGAGCCTCTCTCTACCTTGAGCACAAAAGCCTTTCAGCTTCACCAAATTAACGTGATGAACGTTTCCGATGATTGCTATCTCGGTGCAGAACTCTCTTTTGCCATGGACACCAAGGCTGGTTAGCCTTTTAACAGCCACTGCAGTCCTATCCGAAAGTATCCCTTTGTATACGGAACCAAATGCACCACAACCAATCTGAACACTGAAATTCTCAGTTGCTGCCTTGAGTTCTTCATATGCGTACCTTACCGGCAATCCAGGGATATCAAAGATCTCAATCTCTCCGGAGGAAGATGAATTTAGATAGCCAAGTTTATCTAAACAAACTCTAGATCTCCTCCACCGTTTCCACCAGAGAACTCCGACTATCACAAACAGACAGAGTGCGGCTAAAGGGAAGATCACCAGGAGGAGCAAGGGTAACAGTTGTCTCTCATTTCCACCAGCAGACCCATGTCTAACAACAGCCTTTATGTAACCAGAGATTCCACTCCCGTCGCTTCTTCCTGAAATAAACGATCCCAGCTGCTTGCGAATCAAATAACAAGAACCAGTTGCATTCTTATAGAAGATTCCCAAGCAAGAGCAGTCCAATGTACAGAAACCCAGGCACACTGACAAATTAACACCGTGTTTCATTGGATTCAAGAACGCGACAGCAAAGTAGCTGATGCCGGTTCCAAGCTCAATGTAGGACAGATTCTGATAGCCTACAGAAGTGCTGTTATCGGTGGAGTTGCAAGAGGATGGCATAGTGAGCGAGCTGTTGCTCGGATTGCAAAAGTTCGCTACACCTGAACCTGTTCGGAAATTAGAGGGGCACGAGCAGAGAGGGTTACTTGCAGTGCCAGCAGAATCAGTGCACAGACCAGCCCTGCCACAGATGAATGGAATCCCACATTTATCAGTAGGCCCAACAAATTCCTGATTCCACTTGTTCCCAGAGAAGCTGCTGACAATCAGCTGGCCAGAGGCATCCAACTTGGCCATCCGGAAATCAGCCAGAGGCAAACCTACTTGGATGATCACCACAGGCACGGACCCAGAGCCGGGCTGAGCCAGAAGAGACACGCCGGTTTTATTGACTTGTAGATACTCCACCACATAATTTGAGTTGGTGAATGCGTTAGCACCCATAGAAAACTTCCAGTATGTTGATCCCTGCCATTGGAGGACGGCATCAGAGGAGGTTACCGAAAGGGTATAATTGGAAGAGGACAGATCAGAGCTGTTGACAGCACTAGTCAGCAGACTCCCAACAGGCAACTGCTGACCAATCACAATGGTATCCGTTGGGTGATTGAAGCTGTTCCAAACAGATATATTGTTTTGATCAAGCAGCACGAGATCACCCATCTCGGTTAGATGCAAAGCTGCTACCGAAGAATTCAATTTTGGAGTTGACCATTGCAGGTTTCCGTTTTCATCATACATAAAGATCCCATCAGGAGACAGAAGCATCTCACCTGATTTCGACACAGGATGATCACGGTTAGCCGACCAAATGATGCTGTTGGATTCATCATGTATGACACACAAGTAGAAATTGGTCTGCTGCTTCCCTGGGTTGTAAATGGCTGCCTTGTAAGTTCCATTGCTCGACGACAAGATGACGCCGTTGACATCAACTAATCCGAGGTAGGAGGCAGTGGAGTTTGGGCGTAAATACTCGGAGCAACAGCAAACACCACAGAAGAAAGCAAGGATGATTAGGAGTATTGTAGAGATGCTCAAAAAGGACCCCATAGATGAAAAAATATACATTAAAGAAGAACAAAAAGGGGGAAACCAGGAAATTGTTTGTGATGAAACCAGAGCTGTAGGGATTTGAACAGTTCTGATTTCACAATGTGTGTTTTCAATACCTTTGAAGTTGATTCATAAAGTTGACATTTTTTTAGTTGACTAATGATCTCCTCCTCTCTCTGTCTGTCTCTGTCATGTATGATTGAGGGCGGATTGATGGCGAAGTCAATACCGATGGATGGAACCTGTATGGCTGCCAATGCCATCATAATCAAATGGGTAGAGGAAGCAAATAATGTTTTCATAGATTCATGAATATAAAGAAATGGATAGCCAGTCAGATATGAGTTAAATGTGATCTCAAACAACACGATAAACAAACATAACGAAGCATTTCATTTCATCATTTCATGTATACGTCATAGTGGGTGAGCAATTCCTACATTTCTTTATTACTATAAATAAATAAATAATTATATTATCTAACTGCCTAATAACTCCATAACCATTTATTTCGTATCCGGACTACAAAGTCCCTCATCGCATTTTCTTGTCCCCTTTAGATCAAAGAAACAAAAATAATTCAAAGGTTGGGATCTGATACAGTTATTTGAGAGAGTAATCGGAATTGGGTTGTTGAATCCGGACTAGAAATGAAATTGGAGTTAAGTTACTTTTCATACTCTGGCATATTTGACGGATCATATGAGATTATGACATATTTTGGAGTGGGTTCGGAGGATCATATTTGGTAATTCGATCGAGTCAGGTAAGTAATGGGTAAAAATGACAAAAATGTGACCAAAGTACGCAAGCGAACCTGGCAACTTATGCTCCCAAAACACTTAATCCGTCTGTAAATGTTCCAAGGCAATCCAAAACCCAAATCCAAACTGCATTAACCACCTGACTAATAACCGAATATGTGGGCATAATCTGAAACGTCACTGTAAATCAGTTCACTCTAAGCTATTCAACCGTACGTCATCCTATCATATCGACCCATACAGCATGCAATAATATGTAAAACTGGGCAACTGAAACTCATGAGTTTATTGTACCTGCAGTGGTGACATACCTGCAAACATAATCTGCAATTCATCTCCAGTTCCTGAATTTCAGATATCTCACCCAGAACTGAAGCTGGAAATAATGCTTGTAGCGGCAGATAAGGACTTCGAATAATTGACTAATCCTCCGAAATAATGATTCGAGTAGCAAGTTTTTTAAAGCATCATAAAACAGCAAGAATCATCAGCAGTGTGTGTATGTCAAGATTCCAGCACAAGTAAATGTGCAGCAGAGAGGAATATACAACACGGCTTCGTGCCCACTTGAATTCTCATGTTCTTGCAACAAACTAAGTGAAACTAATCACAGGAAGGCACGGCATTAAAGGTATATGGCAGACTGATACTGCTAGGACTATTTACAAATATAAAAAAAATTGAAACATAATACAGATACTGATCTGTTGATAATATAAGCAATGATCTGCAAGGGCAGGAGGTCAGCAGCTGTTCTACCGTGATGATTATTCCAGTATACGATGTTATCACAGACTTGTTAAATAGGGTTTTATTCTAGTGCCCCAATTCAATTGTCCAACAATGACGGGTTTCGCAGACTTGTGTGGGGTTCATAATGAAGAAACTCCCATGAATGAACTAAAAGAGCTGATAATTGATTCATAAATCCCGATTCCCTTCAGGAATACAGTCTCCTCCAGATACTGCAAGATGATATTGTCATGGTTACTGTGGCTCAAGAGGAAAGCATACCCAAAAAAATAAGGAGATAGAAATATTAGACCTCATTATGTTCATGAAGCAAGATGGGCGTATTTGTCATTGGAGAGAAGCCGAGAGCAGGAATCCCCATTTGTCTTATGAAACGTGCATCTGTAGTAGAAGCCAAAATCTCGGGCTTTGCAAGTTTGCCACCGGCTGCTGCAATAGCTTGCTCAAAAACAGACCACCAAGGATTTGAGTCATTTGTGAAAGTGATAAGTGGGCGGCCCATGTAATCTCTCAGGGGGCCACTTTCTGAAATCTGCACAAAAACTCTGTGATTTAATATGTCAGGCAATATAACTAAGATAACTGCAGTTGTTGCATCTATGGTACATAAACTTGCAGTTTGAAGTTTGAACCCTGAGGATCAAATCCATAATGATAAACACCACAAAGCTAGTAAGCAATTTGAATTTCTCGAATACAAACCAAAGAGATGAGTCCATGCTGAAACTAAAGATAGATCTGTTGGTCCATAGCCAAAATTGATTTTTATACCAAGGGAAAAGAATAGTGATGTGCTTCTCTTTTCTAATTTTACACACCATCTTCGTTATAAATCAATATCGACTCTAATATCTTGTTTCAAAAATTATTTATTTTAGATCTTAGTGATTCCAAACACTACAGTTGCTCCATTTATACATGTTTTTTTACATTGTTGCAAAATTTAAACATAAGCCCTAGTTAAAAAAAAATAAAAAAAAAAATAAAGTGAGACATAAAATTGTCTATAAACAAAATCTTTGTGCTTGTATGAGATTTTGAAACTCCCTTGCTTTCCAGAATAGTTTAGTTTTCAGAAAACTTTACGCAATAGTAATGACTCACGACTGAAAGAAAAGAACAAAAACCCAAAAAAAAAAAAACATCCATTAGATACAAAAAGATGCTGATGATGATAGGAGTTATTACTTATTAGCATGAAAATGTTAAGGGATGTACAAGATCTGCTTCACATATAATCAACTAAAAGATAAATGGCTTTTAGAGTGGAAAACTGGCAGAGAGAGCAAGAGGTGCAATTTCAATTCATAAAAATTTGTCTTTAATGGAGCTGATAACAGATGAAATAATCGTACAAAAACAGCATTTGCATCATAAGAGAAACTTAGAACTTCTTCAGTGGGGAGGTTAATCATAAACCAACGGCCACATCTAAGAACATATCTAGCAAGAAATCCAAACATGTAGCCATTTTACTTGGATCCAGTTATATCTCTGAATTCAAAACCATTTAAGTTTTAGAATCAGTTGATTCCTGATAACCAGTGCAAAACATGATCTCTAATCCTAGATAAAAACATGTGTTACACGCTAATGTAGGTAGAACATTACTCCTAGATAAACAATTACCATGACATTGAAAGTGACTTAAATTTTGAAAGGTGCATCCACACTCAGACAACTTAATCAAGTATGTTTGAACACCACTAGCTTAGGATCTTAGGTAGATGATGATACTGAGATGACTTACATGGAAAGTCATGTTCCTAGACGCAGGTGCCCACTCCTCTGTTATGGTCTTCCTCAGACAATCAGGATCCGTAGTCGGTGTCAGCCGAATGTTAAAACCTGCCTCTGCCTCTGAAGGCTGCATGTTCATTACAAACCCCTGCACAAACAAGCTTTCACATTATCATCATAGCAGTAGCAATCAATTCAATGAAACCCTAAGTAATGAATTAGAATTTTTTTTTAATCAGGGGAGTGGAGAAATCAACCGTGGGTGAGGGAATTCCAGCTTTCAGGAAAACAGGATTCACTGAAATCACTTCGGAATTGGCGGCCCAACCCCTCTTAACCAGATCGAATTGAGCCTCCCTGAACTTGTTAATCACCTCCATGCTCTTCACCAAATTCTCCATGGCGCTGTTGTCATACAACCTAGATCCATGGCCGGGGTTCCCAGTAGCCCTAATCACCAAATTCCATGGAGACCGATCGGCGTAGAAAACCCTAAATTCGTCGTTGGTCGAAGCCTGTCCCTCGTCCATGAAAAATCCTACATTCAGCTGCCGGAACTCCTCCGACTGCACGAAGAGAGCGGCGCCATCGGATCCCCCGATCTCCTCGTCGGGGACGTAGGACACATGTACGGTCCTGATAGGCTGAAAATGTCTGCGGCGTAGATTGCGAATGGCTTCGAGGTACTGAACGGCGATGCACTTGTCATCCTGAGCGCCGCGGGCGAAGATCTTGCCGTCGGGAGATCGGGCGGCGGAGAAGGGAGGGTGGGACCACTTGTCGGGCTCGGCGGGGACGGAGTCGAGGTGAGAGTTGAACATAACGGAGGGGAGAGACGGGTGAGAACCGGGCCATGTGAGGAGGAGGACGGGCTTGCTGGGTACAAACTCAAGGATACGGGTTTGGAGGCCGATGGACTGAGCCTGCCGTTGAAGGAAGGACACCGCTGGAGTGTAGTTCGGGTTCGGGTGGGCGGTGTTGAAACGGAGATACTGCCGGAATCGGGCTATCGGGTCGTCTTCTGAATCATCATCATCGGAGGCATGGGAGGAGGATAAGAGCAACACCGTCACAAGGAGTAAGGGGAGACACACTGTGCGGTGGCGCTTGCCGGTGTCCATGCCTGAGTTCTCTGTGTGTACTCAACTAGTCAACTGCAATCATTCATGTATATAAAAAAACTAGTGTAATTTTGTGAAGAGAAGGAAAAAAAAAAAAGAGTAGAATTTCAAATATTTATTATTCCCTCCTAGAATACATGACCTTTTAGCACTTTACACAAGTTTTAATAAAATATTTTACTTTAAAAAAAAATATCATCATTACACTAACTTTTACATAAATTTTATTATTTTTTAACACCCACTACACATTTTAACCAATCAAATTATTTTAAAAAGCCAACAGCACACAAACCAATACAAATCATTATAACTTCCTACCTATAAAACATAAAAGACCATATATTGTTGGACAAAATTTTACCTCTAAAAACCCATGTATTGTTGGACGGAGGGAGTATAAGAAATAACCAAATGACAATCAAAACAAATGTAACGACATAGATGTTTACAAAGGACACAAAGTTGGTGATCTAGACATTGTCTATGCAAATCTTAATCTTGGAGACAAAATTATAAAAAATTTGAATTTGTATTAACTAGGTTGGCGCCACTCCTTCAAAAAAAACGCCTTATGGCCCGTGGAGAACGCGCTAGTCACGCGCCCCCAAAATCCTCCGTCAAAATTCCATCCTCAACCCTAATTTCATATGTGAAAACGCTTTGTCTCGCCCTCCTTCTCCTTCTTCCGGCCAGGATTCACGCCGAGTTGTGCTCCTCCTCTCTTCATCTTCAATGTCTGTGTAATCTCGTGGTCTCTGTCTTTGTTTTTCAAGGCCATCCAAACCGAATCCTTTATTTTTGGTTGTCTTGGCTCCACGCCCTCATCCCTTACGGGCTGTTAAGCCTACAAATCTCCCTAAAAAATTATACAGTTGCTATTTCTTCATGGAAGAAGTGTGAATCAGTTTCGAAAAACTTCAAAAAGCGGAGGAAGAAAGCATGGGGATGGTTTCGTTGGGCTTGTTCGGCCTCTGCAGGCGGCGTGTGTTCCTGGTACGGCTTGATTTCTGGCCGCTGGTGTCTGTGGTCGTCTGCTGCAGTGGAGGGCTCCGGGGTTGTCCGTTCTATGTGCGGTGGTAGTGTATGGGTGTGTGCTCTCTTTTCCGGCTCCTATGGAGGCGGTCTGGTGGGGTTGTCTTTTTCCGTCTCCGCCATTTCGGGTCTGTATCCAATTTGATTGGAAATTCCTATCTGTTTGTTGCCAACTGATTCCAATGGCGAATTTCTTGGCTTACTTGCTACTTGCTGTCCAACTATTCACCATCTACTGGTGCCTAAAAAACCAGGTGATAGAGAACTTCTCTTCACCCCGTACCCCCCGTTTTTCGGGCCCTGAACATTTGCTGGTTATTGGGGAGTTTTTTACTCCTTTCTCCAGTTTTGATGAAGCATTGGCTTTGTTAAATTCTGATATGGAATATATTTGCCTCACCTTGGTTGTCTTATTGATTTGTTGTAACCATTGTTGTCTCTTAGCTAGAACATATCACATCCTGTATGATGCTTATCAGGGGTATACAATGCTGCCCCATCCTCCTCACCTCCCCTCGTGGGCTGAATGTGTTAACTCTTGTCAATATGAGATCCTTATCTTACTTGTGTCATTGTTGTTTTATAAAAATCCGGTCGTGAATACACCGGATAAGAAAACTTTTGTGGCGGATGCTTCCATCCCTTCACAATCTACCCCCCGAAAGGGCCCGATAATCAAAATAGGAAAGGAAAGTTGTAATGGGTTTTCATCCCGTTTGGATGAACAAGGCGGGTTGAATATACCCGGGTGGATAGGTAAATCCTTACCTTATGTCGTTGTTCAAAGCTTAAAGTTTGATTTGGAGTTTACAAATTTGTTACACGTCAATTATACCCCCGTTCGGGTTGCGATGAAATTGAGGAAACATAAGGTGGCTAGGACTGTGTTGATGAGAAGTGTGTGTTGCTGGAATACTAGTGTTGGTAAAACACTTACTGCCCCTTTTGATGTTGTACTACTAAGAAAACTTGTTAAACCAAGACCATGCATCTCAAATCTGTCTAGGTGTTTTCTAGCAGGGGTTATCTGCTTAAGTGAACACTATGTGTTTTGTTGGCAAATGAAGTTTATGTACACCCCTGTTGTTACAATGCTTTGGAAATCTTTGTCGTCCTGTGTTGTCCTCTTTGTGCATAAAATTAGTGGAAAAATATGGAATCAAAATGTATATGTCTATGATCTAAAACTCTACAATCTTTTTGTGTATCTCCCATCTGGCATGTTATGGGCTCATCAATCCGGTGAAAATTCTTGGTCTCACAAAGTGGCGTTAAGGAAGAAAACTCGTATCGTTTGGATCTCCATCACCTCCACTTCTTCTGATTGGAGTTTAATCTGGTTTTTTAAAAGCTGGAATAATTTGAGATGCTTCACGACTTCAACGACTGATCAAAATCACGAGGCACAAATCCATCTAGGAGTGAATCAGATGCTGCAACACAACAGTAAGAATATTATAGAAAAAGCCTGGTACTTATGTTGTGTTGATGACAACACCAATTTATATATTCGGTTGAGTATCCTCTGGTTGTGTATTGAAGTTATTATATATCTACATCTTTGTCTCATCTTTACTCGGTTGAGTATGTTGAATGTCTATTATAGAACTTATAATAAATCTTTTAGAAAGTTGCTAAATTTATTGGGTTGGCTTAGTGCTCTCATGAGCTGCTTCCCAGTGGTAGTTTCAAGCTTGTTCAAGCTCTCTCTACTTCCCAGTGGTAGTTTCAACTTTGTATATCTCAGATCGGATTATGTGTTTCCGTTTGTATCTATGATTGCATACGGTTGTTTTACCTGTCTATGTAGTCATTGTATCCAGGCTCTTGGAGTGTTGTTCTTGAGCTCACTTTGCTTTGAGGACACCCGCTTAACCTATAAGTTTTACACTGTCAAATCCTCATTGATTACTCAAATTCAATTGAACAAATCATTATCTACACCTGTTTTGGCCTCAACGGATTATTATTTGTTGGCCTCATGTTTCTATGTCTCTTCTTTGATTAAAAGTGATTGGAAACTCGAATTCAGTGATATCATGTTCAATTCTCAGGAAATTGGGTTGTATGTGTGCCTTAAATATTCACATACTGTTTATGTAGTCTTATACACTATCCCTAGTCTGGATTGGTCTCATGTACTTCGTTCATTTGTAAACTCTCGCCTTCACGCTCTCGTTTGGGAGGCTCTCAGGGTACCTGGAAAACCCGTTATTCACACAATTTCTTTGAGCTTCATCCTCGCAAACATCGTTTTACCAATTTCTAGTAAAAGCTTTTTGTACGAGGGGCGGCACCTTCCTCCTCGTACGCAGATAGATTCATCATGAAAGTCGGATTTTGGAATTGTAGGGGTATTTCTAAACCCCAATTTTGGGTAGACATAAATGCTTGGTCAAAGAATGAGCACCTGCATCTCTTGGCGCTTGCTGAAACAAAAACGAACCAAATTCCAGACGCTAAGGTCTGGAGATCGACCGGTTTCGACAACGCCGTCTGGTCACCAGCGGATGGAAAATCAGGTGGCATTGGTGTTCTGTGGAAATCGCACCAACTTCTACATGTGTCTTTATCTTTACAGATTCAGTTGCCAAGGATTATTGGTCTCAATTACCATAACACTCATAACCATCTCTCTATTTTAATTCTTTGCGTATACGGCCCCCCCCCCCCCCCCCCCCCGAAACCGTGTAGGAAAGATGAGTTCTGGAAAAACCTCTCAGAAATTATAATGGGATCTTCTTCCCCTTGCATTGTGGTGGGAGATCTTAATGAGATCTATGGATTCAATGAAAAATTGGGCGGGGCTGATACTAACCCTGTTAGATTCAGACGTTTATCAAATTTCATTAACGAATGTGAGCTAATAGATATCCCGTCTTACGGCAACCCGTTCACCTGGAGGAAAAAAGAGTCTGGTCCTAACAACATTTACGAAAAGCTGGATAGGGTGCTGGTTCATCATCACATTCTGCAGGCATTTCCATCTATCAACTCTAAGAATGGGGCTTTTTCTACCTCGGATCATTGCCGTATTTCATTTGAATTGATTGACAACGTCCCGTTTCAAGTACCACCTTTCAAATTTGAAAATGCTTGGCTCCAAAGGAATGACTTTAAAAATATTGTTAAACAAGCTTGGCGTGCTTCGTGTGCTGGCTCTGCCATGTTTCAGCTAGTCTACAAAACAAAGATTCTTAAGAACAAAGCCAAATACTGGAATAAAAATACGTTTGGGAATATATTTCGTCAACTCATTGAAGTGGAAGACCAACTTGTGCAGGTACAAACTCGTTTGCTCCACGATAACGACCCATATTTGATTCGAAGAGAAAAAACCCTTCGCCTTAAAAAGAACAATCTTCTCTCATTTCAAAAAATGTATTGGAATCAACGGGCCAAATCCAGACATTTGAAACTTGCTGACACAAACTCAGGATATTTTCATAAAATTGCGTCCGGTAGACGCAACAGGAAAATTATCAGATCAATTACTACTGCTGAAGGAACTCTAATAATAGGCGATGAGAATATCAAAACCGAAATAGGACATGATTTTGAAATAAGATTCCGAAAGGAAACCTTATCTCAAGGGCTTCTGGAAGAATATCTCCAGCTAATCAACCGTGAGGTTACTGATTCAGACAATGAAATGCTTATACAAATCCCGTCAAACAGCGAAATCAAACAAACTGTGCTCTCTCTTGGCAAAAATAAATCCCCTGGTCCTGATGGTATGACGGTTGAGTTCTACAAACACAACTGGAATATTGTTGGTGTTACTGTCATACGGGCCGTTAAAGGCTTTTTCCTCTCCGGTAAAATCCTGCGTCAGGTTAACCATACATTTATCTCTCTCCTGCCTAAATGTGATAATCCCACTATGACTACCCATTATAGGCCGATTAGTTTGTGTTCCACTATTTATAAAATCATATCCAAAATTCTTACTGAGAGACTTAAAAAAGTTATTGGTAAACTAATTCATCCCCTTCAAGGCGCATTTGTATCCGATAGAGCAATTCAAGACAACATTCTCATTGCTCATGAAATTTTTCACTCTTTTCGGTCCCGAAGGGGTTCGGAAGGGTGGTTGGCCATTAAACTCGATATGGAAAAAGCGTATGATCGCGTGGACTGGGCTTTCACAAAAGCCGTCCTAGACAGATTTGGTTTCCACCCTATGTTTGTTAACTGGATTTATGAATGCATCTCCACTGTATCCTTTTACGTTCTTGTTAACAACGGCCCGACTGCTTTATTCAAGCCGACTAGGGGTCTCCGTCAGGGAGATCCCCTATCACCGTTCCTTTTTATCTTAGGTTCTGAGCTTCTTGCTCGAAAACTAGCCACCTCGGCCTCTATCTCAAGTAACCCCATCGGGTTTAAGTTCGGCCACACAGGCCCCCGTATACCATTCCTCGCCTTCGCTGATGATATTATCATCTTCTCTAAAGGATCGACCCTTGCATGCAGGCTTATCAAAACAATCATTGACGAATACTGTAAGCTTTCTGGTCAAAAAGTGAACTTTAATAAATCAGCTTTCCAAACAACTACGGGTATTACACGAACTAGAACTCTAGAAATCCAAAGCATATTAGGCATTCTTAGTGAAACATCACTTGAAAAATACCTTGGTTGTCCTATTATCAATGGGAGGGTTAATAAAGAAACTTTTGGTAATCTCATTTGCAACTTAAAGAACCAGTTAGCCAAATGGAAAGCTAATTCACTCTCTCAACAGGGTCGTGCGACATTGATTGCTGCGAATCTTTCATCAAAACCGCTATTCTCTATGCAGAGTTTCATGCTCCCGTGTTCGGTCCATAACGATTTGGACCAACTCAATCGCACCTTTTTTTGGAATAAAGACGCACAGCATCGTCCTCTTATTAGTTGGGACAGAATATGTCGTGCTAAAAATAAAGGTGGGGTTGGGCTCAGAAAATCTCTACCTATGAACAAAGCTCTCCAAATGAAACTCATATGGAAAATTCTCGCTGAACCAAATAATCCATGGGTCCAAATCATTCAGTACAAGTACATTAAATCCTCCCATATTCTATCATATGTTCGACGTGGTGGGGCGTCTTGGCAGTGGTCTAAGCTCACTGCCCTCCTCGACGAATTCAAAACCGGACTCATTTGGTCGGTGGGAAACGGATCCAATATTAAGTTCTGGAAGGATAATTGGGTTACTTGTAAACCACTACAAACATTGCATAACCTGAATAGTTCCATAAACCTGGACGAAACTGTCAGTGAGTACATAATTGGTGGGAATTGGTGGGAGGAAAAGCTCTATCTTGTTCTCCCGCCCGAAATTGTTTCTAATATCATCAATATCCATCTGCCAATTAATAGCTTTCCTGACAGACTCTATTGGTGGCCAACAAAAAATGGTTGGTTTTCCACTAATAGTGCGTATAAACTCATCACGAATCATCACCTTCATAATGATGATGCCAATGCATGGGTGTGGGAAATCTCTGCTCCTCCTAAAGTTAAAAATTTTCTTTGGAAACTTAGTCACAATGGGCTTCCGACGAAAGTACGTCTTAGTTGTAGGGGCATCTCGTTGCCCAATACTTGTGAATTGTGTAACCAGGCAATCGCAGATGACTCCCACATTTTCCTTGAATGTCCATTTAACTCCATTAACTCCACACTAAAGCCCCCCGACAAACTACTTATCCAAAATATGTTATCTGCATCTAGGGACATCCAACCGATTTTGGAAGCTTTGGGCAGAGTGCTTTCTAAGACCGATAAACAAAAAATCGCTTTCACTTGGTGGATCACTTGGAATGCACGAAATAATCTCATCTTCAGAAATGAACCACCTCCAAATCCCGATAGGATGAACTACATTACTTATAATCACATCAACAATTGGATGACTGCTTGCAAGATCAACAATGAGGAGTCGTCATCTTCTCGGGACTCTTTGTTCGCTAAAAAGTCAAGTGAGCCTGGTAGGAAAAATAAATCACAAAAATGGAAAAAACCCTCCCAAGGGACTCTTAAACTTAATTTCGACGGATCCACACTTCCTAATGGGGACAACACCATTGGTTTCATCATTCGTGACTGGTTGGGTGAACCTGTTCACATTGGGCATGCAGTTGTAGGCAAGCAGTCTCCCATCAGGACTAAAGCACTTGCCTTAAAATACGGATTGGTTCAGGCTATCCGCATGCGCATCACCTCTGTACATATAGAGGGTGACTCACTAATTATCATAAACCACTTAAAAAACGGCTTACAATGCCCTTGGGAAATCGAATTGATTATGTCGGATATTAAACTTCTTTTACTTAATATGAGAGATGTTTCTTTCTCTCATGTGCCCCGTAGTGGTAATAGAGCGGCGGATAAGGTTGCACACCTTTGTCGCTCTGCCAGGGGCAGTTGTTTGGCCAATGATCCAGGTCTTCTAGACCTCATCCGTCAGGATGCTATCGGTTAGGTAACCCCTGACCGAATTCTTTCCTAATAAAAAAAAAATATAAGAATGAATAAAAAAAAATTTAAAGTATGAAAGAATCATATATTTGAGGTAAATTGTACGTAGATATATTAGGACCTTGATATTCAGTCAATGCCTCCAATTATAAAGAATATATTATAGGAAAAAATCAAGGAAACTGAAAAATTAGAATTTATAGAGATGAAAAGAATCAAAGAAACTGAAAAAATTAAAGAATCTGAAAAATCAATGAAATTTTCACACTATAATCACTGATAAATGAATATTAACCTAGTGAATTAATTAAATATATACAAAGGACAAGTATGTATTTAGAATAAACTGTGCCCTCTAGGAATCTTAATTATTTACACACCTTGTCTTCACCCCCAACATACAAACGTTACAAATGCCCATTTCAGCTTATAGTGTCAGTAGCCTAAACTTTACAAATGTTTTTTCTTTATCCCTCACACAAATTTTGCTCTTTTTTTCACAATGCAATGAGAGCTATGAGCACTTGTTTTGCTTTCTTCTTTACCCACCCAAAGTATTTACAGTTTTGATCAGACTGATAACGTTTCTATCAAAGCTTCAAAAATGACAAAGCCCAAATCATTCCCTCTCTTTTGTACTGTAACAATTAACAACTAACAACATAATGAGTGGATTCGACATCTTCTTCCTCCTTTCCCTTTCTTTGGAGTGTACGAAATCGGGGCCTTTTGAGAATTGCTAATGTGGAGAACTGTGATCAAAGAGGCAAAAGAGAAATAAGCAATGAAAGAATGAAATATGCAGTTTAGTTACTGTATCTGATAAGGAGTAGAGGGCTAAGACTGTCCCTTTTTCGAAGGCTGGTGAATGTCTAAAACCACCATCTGACGTGTAGCTCCAAATCTTTGTTGCGGTGCCCACCTATATACAAAGCAAGGGGACCGAATGAATTCCAAGTCTTTGTAGATCATATAGACAGAGACATTGAATCTCAAAATATTTCCCTCTATGGTCATATCTAACTTTTTGTACGTGCACACAATAATATATTGTGGTAACAGAAATTATATTATTATGAATAAGCCTAAAATGCCCAAGAGAAACCAGAAATTATCAATTGGAAGTAGCCAATGTTTAGTTCTTTAGATGAAGATGGATGTATACCGATGTCTTGAGGATTCGGAACTACCTCTCAGTGGAAATTCAGCTCATGTCCTTGTAAATATGGTAGCAATTCTTCCCCTTCAACTCTAGCACTTGAGCAGCTCATACTTTTCTTGATCCGACAACGATTGATGGACTCCACCTCAGCCAAGAAAATGTTATACACTGGTCTATGCTTCGGGAATCTTGACTCCTTGAGAACATAGGATTGTTGGTGTATGCCTCTTTCATACCACAATATCCGATCACACCTTCACAAGCAAACAATAAGTTCATCTCAATCCTGGTGCTGCCTTGTATGAAATTTGGATAAGATTCTGAGAGTGATGTTAACTCAAAATGATTTACCAAGCAGGAGTACTTCGCTTCTCTCTTGGATGCCTTGAATAGGGTGACTCATCCGGGTCGACCCGAACATTCCGGATGGGGGTCAACCCGAAGGCTCGGGATTTTTAAAAATGCGACCCGCCACCCGACCCGAACCCGAGATTTGTAATTCCGGGTTTTCCGGGTCGGGTGACGGGTTCACCCGAAAACCCGAGTTTTAAAATTCCGATATATTTTACGGTTTTCAAAGGCGTAACACATATAGATTTATAATATATTTTTTATATTTTATTATTTTCCTTAAACAATATATATTTTATTGCAGTGTATATACACTGCACGTACGGTATACATATGCGCATTGTATACATATTAACATATACTGTAATACTGGTATATACATTGTATACATGCATGGTGTATACATATGGTATGGTATATATTTATAAAGTATATATACATATTATATATGCACAACCCCTGGTTCTAATAAGCAAAGAATACATATTTATAAAGTATATATGCACAACCCCTAGTTCTAATCAGCAAAGACTGTAAAAATTGATCGAATTCGTATGGTACTACGTATTATACATACATACAGACTATACAGTTCCGGGACACAACAATTAAAAAAAAAAATCCCGGTCAACGGGTTTGGCCCCAAGACCCGCCGGGTCTGACCTCGACCCGCCCGTTGACCCGGGATTTTCTAAAATTCGACCCGAGACCCGACCCTTAGGGGTCTCAGATCAACCCCGACCCCATGTTTTCCGGGTCGGGTCGGGTGGGGTTTCCGGATCGGGTCCATTTTGAGCCACCCTAGCCTTGAATCATATCAAACTTAAAAATGAATCACATTGCTAAAATTTGAGACTGGGTTTCATATTTTATAATATTGAATCAAGCAATCTGAGATGGGTAATCAACAACGAAATGGGAAAGCCTTTTGATATAAAGACTGATTCTGGAACAAATTTGAATTTAATAGGCTTGAAGTAGAAGAAATTGTTAGTTAATGAATGTTTAACAGGCCTGAAGTAGAAGAAACAATGGAACTCTATCAACACCTAAAACTTAATTCAATGAACTGCCCATAAAGAAACCCTAAAAAACAATTTAAATGATACAAAGTTTCAAAGGTTAAGGTACCCAAATGACAATTTTCAAATCAGAATGCACAAAGCAATCATGGCAAACACGACCAAAGTAAAGTTTTTTTTTTTTTTATATGGGAGCAAATGAAACTGAGATGCAAAAGACAAATTTTTTGAAAGATGTCACAATAGGATTTTGGATTTTTTTATTTGAAAAGATAGAATATGAAGTCCGTGAAATTTGAAGTTATCCTAAAGACCATCATAGAAATATCTCCCAACTCCCTACTCAAACACACATGCAAATGATAAATATAATGGAAGAAGGTTATTAATCTTGGTCCATTGATAGAAATATCATGCTGAAAAAGAATATCATGTATCCAACACTTAATTGCATTTGAAATTCCAATAAATTAAGAAGGGTAGAAAGATGGGATACTAAAAACGGATGAAAACCTGTCCAAGATCGAAGGCATTAGATACATAAGTTGCTGGATATAATAATAAGAAAGGCAACCCCAATAATATCTGCATATATAAGCATTTGTGAATTGTAAGTAGGTATATAAGTAATATAATAGACCTTGAGATTTAGTCAATGCCTCCATGTGACATTATCATCATCCATAGCGATCTTACCTAAGACACATGGAAAACAGAATAAGAAGAATCTATGATAAGCCAAAAACAATCAATTTCACCAAGAAAAATGAGGATCGGAAGAAAATGAATTATGGAAGCTAAATTAATGATCTGAAATTTAGAAAGATTTGAATTAAGATGCTGAATTTCAGAACCAATATTAAGGGAAACGAATTACCTAAACCAGTGGATCTTTTAACAAAATTACAAAACTGAATTCGTGAGCTCGACGGTAAAATCCGGAGACTTCTCACCCTCGCCGGATGTGCCGATATCTCGCCATGGTGGAGAATAAGACATTGGAGGGAGAGAAATTAGTGATATATACATAGAAAAAGAAATTAGCAATAGAGCTAACCTATTCGAATGAACATCGGAAGAGATTAGAGGATAATGATGAAACCGAAAGCGCTAACCTATTCGACAACATTAGAGGAAAAGGAAGACAGAGCCAAACCTGGAGGAAAAATGATCGATGAAATTGAAAGCGGTTGAAGCAACCGACGGTCTCGGCGTGATTTGTGACCCTTAGAGGTAGTGGGGTACATTCTCCTTGAGCTTGTCAGCGAAATCCGAAGGATTGTGAATTTGGTTCCGCTGCAGAGAGAAGGAGACGACTATCTAACCCTCACTTCGTAGAAGAGCAATTTCCATAGACAAACTTGGACAAAAAAGGGGAAAACTAATTAATGAAATTGAAGATCAGCGCAGAAAGATGAAGATGAAGATGAGGGTGTATGACCTTAGAGGAGGAATACTATGCCATCGAACTGGCAGATCCAAGGAGGAAGGGTTGAAATTGCTGAAACCGAGGAGTGAGGCATACGAATCGGTAGAGGCAGGAAGGGGGCGGGAGATGAATACTAACCCTAAGCGCTTCAAGATGTGAAGAGGGAAATAAAAAAAAATTGATTGGGCGGAAAGGAGTAAATGGTGGGGAGGCTGTCACGTCAGCGTAAAGTATTCTGAATTAAATAATTATATAGAATATAGATATTTTATACGAAGTAGCACTTTTTTTTTAAATGACTAAAAATAATACGAACTTGTTATAAGAATAGAGATAGCGAATGATAAGAGGTAGAACTTTCGATTCATTGGTGTCTCAACAAGGAGACATACATAGCTTTATATAGGCCTAGGTGACAAAGAATAGATAAGAAAGACATAAATAATCATCCTTTGGTTTTCCACCATGTGGGAGTTTGGGTAGGTGAATGGGTAGGAGGTGAAACATCCACCATAAATCAATGGTTTCATAACACTCCCACTTGGATGTACACCTCTAACATTATATACTGTCTCGTTAAAAACCTCACATAGAAAAACATAATGGGACAAAAACTAGGGCTAAGAGAAAAAGAGTACATATGTCGTTTGATACGCTTTAGTGAAACATCCACCATAAATCAATGGTTTCATAACACTCCCACTTGGATGTACACCTCTAACATTATATACTGTCTCGTTAAAAACCTCACATAGAAAAACATAATGGGACAAAAACTAGGGCTAAGAGAAAAAGAGTACATATGTCGTTTGATACGCTTTAGTGATACTACATCGTTAAAAACCTTGTCAGGAAAACCCGGTGGAAAAAAACCTGATCGAAGGGAAAAAGAGTGCAGTGCGTATATTCTCTCCCTGATTTCAACATTCTTCTTGCAACTTTCTCATACAGATAAACTCATCAAATTTCTTGATAATTCTGACTTCATGAGCTTCATGGTCGAGTCTGAACATTGTCTTTGATGTGTACAAGCCGAAATGTCTTCCTATATTGTAATTGACATCGATGCGCTTGACCTATATGTCTTGTTGTTAAGCTGCTTTCAATGCACAATCATAAGGTGCTTCAGGGCCCAGTATGCCATTTGATCATGGGGGATCTAGTTAGACCGGAAATTACGGATTTGGATCGGACCGGGACTAGACCGGAAATTACGGTTTTGGATCGGACCGGAAGTATTACGGTCTAGTCCACCGTCCAAAGAATTTTAGATTCCGGGTTCCGGTCCAAACCCGGGACTAGACCGGAATTTCCGGGTCGGATCGAAAATGGACCGGATTCCCTATCGATTTTTTTTTTAAAAAAAAAGAAAAAAAAGAGGCATGCTTTATGTTGTACAACGTACGCATCTTCAATCTTCATTTTGCCTTTTCACCACCCACACTTGCGCTGGCAACAGGTCCACCAATCCATCCATCGTCTCCCTCCCGCACTGACTTGTCGCGCCGCCCCAGGTCGACCACCACCCAACAACCATGTCCTCTTCCTTCTTCCTCTTCTTTCGACTTTTCTTTTTGATTTCTCTTTTCATATTTCAGAATTTCTGAGTGGGATTTGGGGAAGTTTTTGTTTTTTCTTTCGGTTTGTGGTGTTTCTGAGTATCGATTTGGGGTTCTTTTTTGTTCGATTGCTACTGTTGGGTTTGGATCTGGATGGTTTAGGGCGGTTTTGGTGTGGCGGAAAGCTTTTTGGTGGCTAGGGTTTAGGGCGGTTTGGGAGGCTCTTTCACTATTTGTTCATTGGCGCCTTGGCGGTGGCCTCGTTGGTGGCTAGGGTTTGAGTCTGCTGCTGTGAGTTTCCGGTCCAACCGGTCTTAGTGGTCCGCGGACCGGAAAACTCGGGACCATATTTCCCGGCCTCGGTCCGATCCACGGTCCACATCCTCAGAGATTCCGGTCCACCGGTCCGATCCAGACCGGATGCCCAACCCTAGATCTAGTATATTAAATGGTGTCTAACTTGCCTCATTAAAAACCTCAACTTAATTGGAAAAACCCAATGGAATAAGAACCAAGATCAAGGAAAAGAGTACAACATTGTATGGTACTTCGGGACCTAGTACAATATCACCACTTACACACTTATATGTACTTCTGGTACTCTGTTGTAAGAGGAAATCGAGAATGCAAAACAGTAAGCAAATAAAGTAAAGCAAACCGATCTAATCTCAACAAATAATGTTCAAGACTCCCTCCAATGTAGTAAGAGAAAGTCAGGTTCGAATCCTCGAGGAAGCTGGTCAGCGGATCCTAGGCAGTGGTGGAATCTCACGGACAGAAGTCGACAACAGGTGCTACATCTCGACTAGGGTTAGTCGACAGGAGATCAGGCTAGTCGAACAGCGCAGAAGCTCTCGGCAAAGGCTACTCGATCTCGACAAGGGGCTACTCGAGATCGAGTACAGTCCTTGTCGACTTCAGGTTGGGCTCGTCGAGTTCCTGCCCAATTAAGCTACGACGATCTGGGATCGGGAATCAGTAGTCGAGATCGACCAGGCTTGGTCGAGATCGACGAGAGCAGAAAGTAAAAACAATGCAAATTCGGTTTTGTAACTTTATGAATTTAGATAACTTCCAAGATTAGGGTTTGCGACAACGATTACCATGCAAGTGGAATATAAATCACAAAAGGCGATAACTTTATCGATAAAGGAAAAGGCTTTCACCTAATCCGACAAGTAGGAATATAAATCTCGCGACAAATAATCCTAATTGCATCTATTCCTTTTTATAATTAGCATTTGTAATCTTTCGAATAAAAATCCTAATTACTACCCAAGTTTCACAACATGAGTTCTTCAGTTTCTCAATCAAAGATGAAGCACATCGGGAATAGACTAAGATAACGACAAAATACCTCCTTTTGCAACCGCTAATCCACCGACATGGCTCTCGTTGGGCTCACCCCAACCCCAGAAGTAGGTGGACTACTTGCGCCTCATCGCAATTGCAGACATTGAATTAAAAGAAATAACTTGCATTAACTAAATTCAAAGCCTTTACAATCCCGGCAATCAACTTTCGTAAACTGCCAAAACCTTAAAACCTTTGAACTCCTAAATCTCTATGTGTAACTGTATCTCTGAATTTGAATGACTAGAAATCAGCCCCAAGGGCTTTATTTATAGGCTTCTAAACCTTGCTACTCAAGGATAGAAGATATCTATCTATATCTAAAATTATATCTAAAATGCTTAATGATAAATAAAAGCAACAAAGAAATTAAATCTAAAAGGGAAATAATATCTAAAGTGTCTCAAGTGGATAAAACTCTCTTCTTCATCATAGATGTTGATAATTCGGATAGACTAGGCTTATCCTCGGCTCCAAGGACTCCAACTTCGAGTAGGATAGATCAAAACGCATCACGCGGCCTTCTGGAGTCTTCGTCGATCTCGACAAGGGTCTTGTCTATCTCGAGTAGGAGTGTTGTCGATTGGGCTTGGCTCGGCGTCTCGGCTAGCAGGTCCTTGGTGTAGCTCGGTCATGACTCATCGCCTTAGTCGATCTCGAGGAGAGCTCCTCGATCTCGACGAGTGTTGTGTTATCGACTTGGTCTTCCGAGGTTGTCGAGCAACCCTTCTCGCCCTGCTCGGATGTGGGCTCTCAGCCTTGTCGACCTCGAAGACGCTCCTCGATCTCGACGACAATGGATCATCGACTTGGCCAGTTTGGTGTATCGGGTAGCCCTTGTCGACATGCTCGGACACAGGCTCCTGTGCTTCCTCGATCTCGACAAAGGTCTTGTCGATCTCGAGTAGATCATGGCTTGGCCTGGTGTTGTCGAGTACCATCTCTTCGACATGGCTCGGGGAATGTGGTCTGGCACTTGTCGACATCGATGAGAACTTTAGTCGAGATCGAGTAGACTTGCAGCTTCCGTCTTTGCTTCTTGGTTTTCTCCCGAAATGTTTCCATATTCTGCAATATTAAACAGAAACTTATGTAGATCTCCATTTCTAACAAATAAGCATATACTACATAAATTCGACATATTCCCAACCCGAAATATGCAAAATGTAAAGAATATGGAACTAAAATGTGCATAAAAACATGGCTACTTTGGAGACATCATACTCTTATAAGGATCATTAATCAACTACATATGACGAGGCTTTGACATTTTAATGCTTCAGGCATTTTCAATCAATCTTTTCATTTATATGCGTATGCAAATAACACGTCTGTCATTTCAATTTAGATCCAAGTTAGCTTTTCTAGATATAACCTTTGATAGGTCGGCTTTTGTGCAATCAAGTTGGATTTATATTTTATTTTGTATGAACACCCACTTAAAACCAATTAATGTTTTACTTTTAGGTGTTGGAACTATAGGTCAAATGACATCATGCTTAAAAAATCCATATTTGCATGAATTGCTTCTTTCTAACTCTTTTGCTATGATTTCGATGTCGACATCCATTTGTTTGATGATCATCATATTCTTATAGGCTCTTTCCACTTCTGGGGAATCGTATACAAAGAGCCTAGTGATCTCCAACACTTCTGGTGTACTTGAGAATCAATTGATATTCATTGTGTTAGAGTTACTTCTGTAACTTCCAAATGAGCTAGTATTAGTGACTTTTTCACTTTCTTGGCCTACGGTAAATGCTTTCAATGGCATATTTTCTAAACCTCATATTACTATATTAAACGAAGCTAACCAACCTTAATTTTACTTCTTAAGTAGTTATTATCTTTCATGCTATACTTTATGAAAGTATTGTTATATTGAATAGAAAATTGACCTCCAAGAACGGAGATTATATGCTTGATCAAATAAAGGTTACTTGAGAGAAACGTGTTTAGGAGCCGTTCAACAAAAACATACAATCGGTTAATTCAAGTGAGGTAGTCGAGTGCACTAGTACAAAGCTGAGATTTTATTACATAACTATTTATGCCGGAGGTTCAATTTGTGAAATAAAAACCTTAAAATGATTTAATTTTATTCTCCTAAATACTGAAAAATAAATATATGCCGGATATTACAATTTATGTCCGGCATAAATGACAACGAAATATTAAAAGACCCTAGTTATTTATGCCGGGCGTGTCAAATTTTTTATCCGGCATAAATAATATGGGAATCCGGCATAAAAAGCGAATAAAATTACCTAGACATTGTTTATACCAAATATAAATATCCGGCATAAATAAGCGTTTTGTTTCCGGCATAAAAAGTAATAATTTTGGAAAGGAGCGCTCACTGGTCTCTCCCAAACCAAACCCTCGAAACACTGAGTTCCTCGACTTCGCTCCTCAGCGCCTGTGGCGGCCCTCCACTCCTCGTCGGCGGGGGTCTTCACTGTGGAGGTCTTCGTCGGGATCTTGTTGGCTTCTCCTCTTCGGCGGCCCTAATCGACTTCGCTCAGCCTCGCCTTCGCTCCTCTTCGCCAGCCCTAATTGAAGCGCCGGCAACCCTCCTCTTCGCTCAGCCTCGCCGGCGACCCTCCTCTTCGCTCCACCCTAACTCTGGTCCTCTTCGCTCACTGCTCCCTTTTCGTTCACTTTCTTCGTTGTCTCTTTGCTTCTCCTCTGTCCATCTTCATTGCCGATATGCCGCCTTTGAAATCGTAGCCGCCGCTACATGCCTCCTTTGCTCTCTGCTCTTCCCCACTGCCTCATCTCTTTCTCCTGCAGCCCCTCTCTTATCCGACACCGGAGGTCAGTTCGATTTCGCGCATTTCGTTTCTTCCACTGATCGGCTTTTGTTTACTCGAAATTGAAGTTATTGTTTACCCCCATTGATGTTAGACTTTAACCCTAATTTCTTGTTCTTCATTTTTATTTTGTTTTAGTTGTTTCATGATTTGAATTTCGTTTTGATTGAAATTCCATGTTCTTCATTGCTTCAGGCCACAACCTCTCTCTTAATTTCAAATTGGACAGTATGGTTGTGGCTTGATTCCAACGTCTCAGGTGAGCTTCTTCTACAACCATATTCAAAGTGCGAATTACTTGCTTAAAATTTGGGGACTTTGCTCCTTGTGGTTATGATTAGAGGTTCGACAAAGTTGGGGGTTAGATATTGAAACTTGGTGGTTGTTTACTTTTATGCCTTCAAGGTGTTCGTAGAAATGTTTAAGAGAGATTTTGGGTTGATTGGGTAGACATAGGTTTACATTTTTAGTTTATGAGATTGATAGCTTGGTTGATGTGTGTTTAAAATTATCCAGAGATTTTATTAAGGTTTTTAGTGTGTTTCTTCGCTGTCTTTGAACTTAATTTCTAATTTGTTGTTAAAATTTACCTATTGACATTCCTCTTCTTGTTTGTTCTTATTCTTTATAGATTTTGTTTCTTCAACGAACTTTAGTTCAATGTTGTTGCACTATACCTTGTTTTTCTTTTGAGCTCCATCTTGTTCAGTTTTTTATTATCTCCTTTTGTTGTTTTTGCTATCAATTGTTACAGGACTCGGTGGATAATACCACCTGAGACGACTGCACGTTCTCCATCTTTACCTATTTCGTCCCACTCATTCTTCCACCACCTACTTCTCGAAGTCACCGCTTTAGCAACTTCAGCGTCTCTCCAAGGTTTGTGGCCTGCCTAATTTCCTGTCGTCTTTGGGTTTTGTCTACTCTTTTTTTTCTTCTAATTTTTTACTTCTAAAATTCGTTCGTTATAGTTTCGAATTTCAGACCCAATTTGCTAGCATCTGGAGATCGGGAAGCATGGTTGGGGCTCAACTCCGACATCTCAGGTGAACATCTTCCACCATCTCTTGTGGAGTAAGTTATTCTCTGTCCATATCCTAATAGATACTTTCACATGATTCTTTGCCCATACCCTTGTTTGAATGAGAGGCTTCCATTCTCCCTATAAATAGAGGCCTTTGTTTTTTGATAGCCCACACTCACAAGTCCCACCTTCTTCAACAAATGAGCTGCCCACCCCCCCAAAGTTGCAGAGCCTTTGTAAAGGTATGTCCTCTTTTTTCTTCTTCTTTTCAGATTATTTAATTCTTGATTCAGCAATTACCCTGACATTACCGTGAATGGATAAATGTGCAGATTCTTCAATTTTGTCTGGGTAGCTCATCAAACTATATACTTGTAATACCTGTGTGCTGAATTTATGTTTGTGTATGGGTGTTAAATTGATTGATTTGGTGCTTAATTTCTGGTGTTCATAGGTTGGCGAGTTTCCGGTTTCCATTAGTGGGTTGGTTGAGATCGATGTGTTATCGAAGCTGCTATGTTCACCTAAGAGGTAAATTAACGGAATTGGGAGCTTGCTAGCTAGCTTTTGACTCCGGTTATAGATTGTCTTGTATATATCATCAATCGCGTGTTATGTTACGGGACCAACTTTCGTGCCCAAACAAAACAAATAATGGACCAATGTTCCTCTCAAATTGTTTGTTGGTCCATCCTATATTTCCTATATATGTATCAGAGTGTTTTTTTCTTGCGTTCATTGGCTTGTTCACAAAATCTGGCATTTCATCAAAAAAGAAAGAAAGAAAGGAGTAGCTAATACATCCAAATTTTACAGTTACCATATATCTGCATTGGGTTTCTTCAATCTTACAGTTACCATATATCTGCATAGTACATAATAATATACCATTAAATATCCCAGTACAAAATGTGTACAAACTAAATTGCAGTTGATGTATAAAATTGTAAGAGGCATTAATGTTGATGTATCTATTCGGCCCCTTCTCATGTATGCAACTAGCTAGATCTCATTTATAGCTGGCCTTCTACCACACCTGCCTTAAGTCCTAACATGATAGTATGCATCTCAATCCTTTCTTTTATCCTCCTTTGTTTCGCATAATCGATAGGTAGCTCGATCAATATTGGGTTGGCCTTCTAACTAGGGTGTGCAACATACTATATATGGATACATTTAGTGTTATATGTACCACATTTCTATAAGCTGTATCTATATATGTACTATGTATAGTACGTAGGGCAGCTTCCTTAAAAATTAGTACACTTGTGCGTCGCCAATAGAATAGTTTTCGTCATGCCTTTATGACCAGGTAATCGTTCTTGGTTAATTTACATATATAGCTTGATTTATTTAGGGAAGTACTTATAGCTAGGGACTGAGAAACCATTTTATAAATATATTGCAAAATTTCCCCCTTTTCCTCTATCAATTTATTCTTTGATCTCAGAAATTACAGCTGGTGCTATATGTAATAGGCTCAAGCTATTAGCTTTCGTAACAATGTCTTTATGATTTTTCTTTTAGGTGAGCCACAAGTTGTCTCTGGTTCATGTGCTCATCGAGAGATGACTTTCATTTGGTGAGCTCGAGCATCTATCAAGATATGTACCCGGATGTGGCCATGCACTTACTTTCGTTTTACTTTATCAGGGACAACTTTTGTTTTAGCATGTTTACATTTTAGTTCTAAGGTTGATATATCATATGATGTACCCCGAATGTCATGTTGGTGGGTCAACTTAAACAATGGATTTGTAGTGGTTGTTACTATGGTTTTGATGATATTTATGTATGTTTTTTATGACATTTAACAGGGGGTTTATATTGATATTCTAAAAGTGCTCTTGCAAAATGACATTAAACTATATATCCCGGAAAATCGTCCGTTATAAAAGGTCATATTATATACCGGCTAGAATTTTAAAAAAAAAACATTAGTATTTATGCTGGACCTCGCTATTTTAAACCCGACATAAATAGCTTGAGTTTTTTTTAATAAAAAGATCAACTTCATTTATGCCGAATATTGCTATTATTTATGCCGGATATTTCTATTATTTATGCCGGATATTGCTGTTATTTATGCCGGGCGTGTGGTATTTAGATCCGGCATAAATCAATGTGTGTAAAAAAAACACACAATTATTTATGCTGGGCGTGTCATATTAATATCCGGCATAAATAAAATGCCCCCTTTTTTTATTACATTTACCTATACCCCGTAGATACCTTTTCGAATATCCGACATAAATAGCCCAAATATCCGGCATAAAATCTAGTTTTTGTACTAGTGGTGCTGGCTAAACATTGGGGGCAAAGGAACTATGAAAACCCTTAATATAAGTATATTAAGTATTTGAATACCATTACATATGGGGTTACCTTTTGTTGTTTGTCATGGTGTTTGGATAATTGTACTGCGTGATAGTGGTATAATAATATCCATTTGAGGCAGTATAGCATAACAAGGTAATAACTGCTTACGAAATACAAATTAACATGATGATAAAAAGCGTTACATGCGTTGGATCGAGAGAGCGATGGGAATCGAGCCCAATAGCGGCGATGGGAATCGGCTCCACCGGTAAAGAGGTTTAGAACAAATTTTTTTTTTTTTTCCGAATATGAGACGGAGAAGAAGTGGATTACGCGTCTTGGTCCAATGTGTGAAATTGAGAATTGTTGTTTTACGTGAAGTTGATTCAGTTTTCTTTGTGATAGTGTTATAACAATATCCTCTTTAATATACATTCGTAAAAAATACAGTCGCCGTTCTTGGAGGTATAGTATGTATTGAATATAACAATATATTTAGAAAGTATATCATTACAGGGTAATAACTGCTTAGGAAGTACAAATAAACTAATGTAAAGTACAAATCAACAAATGTAAATTATTATAAATTAACTGTTACACGGTAAATTTGGATACTATACTGATATAAAGCGTCATTTGTACCGTACGTTTGTGCGTATCAACACAAAAGTACGATTAATTAATTCAAGAGAGGTAACCATGTGCTAGCTAAACTTTAGGGGCAAAAAAACTAAAGGAACGCATAATATCGCTATATTACGTGAGAGGTTATCATTATATATGGGGGTTATCTTTTGTTGTTTGTCGGAATGTTTGGATAATTGTATTTCATGACAGTGTTACAACAATATCCGTTTTAATGTGCATTGGTTAAGCACATAAGAGCAGTTCAAACAGTATAGCATAACAAGGTAATATCTGCTTACGAAGTACAAATAAACTAATGTAAATTATTATTATTATTATTTTAATAAAGCTCATGTTAAGCTTTATGTGCACTGGTATTGCACATAATCGGATATTAAATCTATTATTATAGTATAAACTATTATTTTAATTACTATGTTATTATGCTGATATAAAGCAATACATGAGTCGATTGATGCCGGATACTCGCAGCTATTTAAATATGAGAGGCCGGATACTTGCTGCTAAATGTTGGAATGTGATCGGTGCGGGGGGAGGTACCTGAGGTTTTAGACCATGTTTTCCTTTGTGTGATCGAGTTCCAATGGAGGTGATGGGAGCCGAGTGCACCGGGAAAGAGGTTTAGGACAATTTTTTTGGGAATAGAAGACGGAGGGGAAGTGGTTTGGGCGTCCTGATCAATTGTAAGGAATTGAACGGCTTTCGAAGCCGTTCAAATAAAGATTACTTGAGAGAAACGGGTTTAGGAGCCGTTCAACACAAACATACAATTGGTTAATTCAAGTGAGGTAGTCGAGTGCTAGCTAAACATTGGGGGCAAATGAACTATGAAAACGCTTAATATGAGTATTTTAAGTATTAGGATACCATTACATATGGGGGTTACCTTTTGTTGTTTGCCATGGTGTTTGGATAATTGTACTGCGTGATAGTGGTATAATAATACCATTTGAGACAATATAGCATAACAAGGTAATAATTGCTTACGAAATACAAATAAACATGATGATAAAAAAGTGTTACATGCATTGGATCGAGCGGGCAGGGCCTAGAAGCCCATGCGGGCTGCTATGCGGGGCGGGCCGAGCGGGCCTACCCGCAAAGGGTGCGGGATTAGATATATCAATCAACCCGTTAAGGGTCACTAGACCCGCAACGGGTACCCCCCTTTTTTTATTAAAATTAATATATATGTGTATATATATGTAGTCATTATGCTATACTTTATATAAAGTATTCTTTTGAAAGTATTTTTATATTGAAGTTTCTTTTGTAAGTCAAAAGATGTGTACCAAAGCATGTAGAACCAAGATATGGGATGAAGATAGGGATTGTTGGCGACAACAGTTAACCCCTTAACCAACTAACATAATAAATAAATAAATTTTAATTTTCGCCTAAGGATTTGTAGTCATACAATTAAACAGAGCTAACCAACCTCATTTACGAAACACATTCATCCAGGGGTTCTTACTTCTTACAAACTAAACCTTTTTATAGGCACGCAACTTAACCGCAGGCGTATTCGCAATGCAAGCGTATTCAGAATGCGTACGTAGTTTAACGTAGCATGTAGGGCAAAACCATTTACTCTAGTCTCACCCTTACACTAACCCTAACCAACCAAAGCTAATATTACTGAAGGTTCGATAATATAAAACAAGGTAATATAGAAATAATCTAGAAGGGGGGTTGAATAGAGTATGCCCGTTTTTCACAGAAAGTCTCAAGACTTTTGGAGCTCGTATAAAACCCTTTGAGATTAAACATGAATCACAAAGTTAGACAATCGAACCAAGTGCGGAAACCAAGGTAAAGCAATAGATAAAGGACACGAGTAATTGTTTACGAGGTTCGACACGAACTTGGCCTACGTCCCCGCCTAGGGTTCTTTCACAACCCTAGGATTCAAAATACTTTATTGATTCGCTTAGCTTAGGATCCTAATAGCTCACCGAGAAGCCTCTCTCCTATACAATTGCAATCTAGTCAACTCACGTTCCCTTGGAGTCCTAGACCAATCTAGAAGAGCCCCACCTCTCTCAACTATCTAGTACAATCCTCTTACTCTCACAAATCAACAGCCTAGTGCAACTTCCCGAGTAACACTATAAATGAATATATCCTATAAGCTCACAGTGTAACTCTCAAAGGCTTTGAAATGAAACAACAAACTCTTGAGCGCTAGCAGAAACTACACTTGGAAGACATATCTTGCTTGAATGAATGAAAGCTTGTGTTCAACCGTGTGTTCTGTCTTCTTCTTCCTTTCCTTTATAGAATCATGACGCCTAAGGATCTTCAACACCAGATCTTCAACAATGGCTAGTTTGGATCATGGCGCGCCCATGAATCTTCTATTTTTGGACACTTTCGAAGACACGATCTCTCTTAATTTGGATCTCCTCAATATGCACTATAAGGAAAGAAGTAATTCGAAAATACTTCCTGAAAGATTAGTTACACATATATATAATATAAAGGAAGTATATAATAATATTAAATAATATTCGGACATATAGAACAGGTTTTGGATTTCATCAAATGTTAAAGCTCCAAGACCTTTGACCCAAACATCCTGTCAAGGGCTTTGAAACTTTATTCCAATTTTCATCAAGGGAGGTAATTATCAATCTCTCCCTTGATGAAAGACAAAACCCGTGCATCCCTGCAACTTAGTCAAGCATAAATAATATAAGTGAAATCGGACTAAGTACCTGCATGGGTTAGACAAATGTTGGATCAAAAATTTTAAAGCATGAAAAAGCCATCCAACCGAAAACCAAAAATCAAAAACCAAGGTCTTCCAAGACCTTCAAGCAGAAAGGTTTTCAAGTCTAAACAACCACATATCATCTCCCCCTTTTTGTCTTTCAACAAAAGGAGGAGGTAAAACAGTCACCAAAAGTTTTGAAAGAGTTTCCAAAAACCAGCAATGTATCAAGTTTGGGATAGGGATAGGGTAGGGTAGGGTTTAAGCTTCGTCGTCCGGAGCATCATCAGTGAGCCTCGTCCACAGACCTTGCAGCTTCTTGGATATCCCGCTCATCTCCGTCATAACTTCCTTGTGCAGCTCCTTGATATCCAGGCGAACTTCCTCCAAGCCCAACTCTAGGTTGTCCATGCATTCATCGAAGGCTAAAGCAGTGGGAAGAGCTTTTGAAGGAGTGGCAAGACTCAAGGTCCCTTGGGGAGACCGAGTGATGCCAATCTTTTCAAGGCCCTTGGAGTCGAACTTACCCATATGACGCTGTTGTTCTTCATTTTTGACATCAATTCCAGAAGCTTTGAAGAGAGGGGTCAAAAGGGTGGCAAAAGGGAGGGGAGAGCCTTTTCTAGCTTTTCTAGCATGAGCCATGGTTCTAAGGATAGTGTTGGCCAGGTCAAGGTCAAGGCCATTTAGGATGCGGTAAAGTAGGACCATGTCATTATTAGTAAGGAGTGAGCCAGAGTTAAGACGAGGTAAGAGGCATCGAACAATGATGTTGAAAATAATTTTTGCCTCAAGGGTAAGGGATGAGTGGGTGATTTGCTTTGAGGTGTTGTTGGATGCTTCGGGTAGGAGGTACTTGGCTCGGGCAAGAATGATGCAGTTTTCTTTTGAGGGATGTATTTCAGAAGGTGGACATGGGATAGGTAGTCCAAGGAAATTTACAAAGTCATTAGAGTTGAAAGAGATTCTAACCCCTTTGACAACAGACTCCAAAGACCAACCATTGACGTCGTGTTTGGCTTTAAGGTTTATGTAGAATAGGCGGGTAAGTTGGGGATAGTAAACGGTTTCAAGATTGAGAAGGGTCCAGGCTGGGGATTTTTTGAGAAGATCAATGCAGGATAGCTTCAAAGCTTCGAAGAACTCAATATCCAAAAAATCAGAACAGCAAATCCTACAAGTTTGAAACTCATCTACCCACTTACCAGCAGTCTCAGCATCTTCAAACCAAGAGGAGGGCAAGGATTGGTTTACCTGGATATAGGCGGGTGGATCGGTGTTCTTCCTTCGAGCAATCGTTGGAGCAGCTCTCTTGACAGGCGCCTCAAGACTTCTGAGGGTGCCCTTCCTGGTGCGCTTGGGAGATGGAGGCTTGACAGCAATTGGGGCTTTCCGCTTCTTTGGAGACGGGGGAGGAGGAGAAGGAGAGGGAGATTCTTCCTCCTCTTCCTCAAACCCGAGTCCTCACCGGACCCCGCTTCATCTCCTTCAGCCTCCCCGTCCTCTCCAGATCCTTCTTGCTCTTCGTCTTCTTCCTCAGGCTCCTCCTCAGATGAAACCTCCTCGGCTTCGGCTTCCTTCCGAATCCTCTCAGCTTCCTCCTCGACCAGTTTCCTAGCAAGCTTGGCCTCCTCATTGGACTTTTTCTTCTGCAAGGCTTCCTCTTCTGCTTCCTTGGCAACATCTCTTTCTAGACTGGCGTCGAGATCATCTTCCTCCTCTTCCTCGTCCACCTCCTCAGCCAAGATCTTCTTTTTCCCTTTCTGTTTAGCACTGAGGGGCTTCTTAACAGAGCGCTTTTGAGAGCCCTTGGTAACAGTGGCCGTGCTCTCAGCGATGGTGCTCTGGACAACAGTTGGGACAATGGCTTGAGGAGTGGGTTCAGGTGTGGGAGAGGTGGCAGTGACCTGACGTCCCTTGGGGGTGGCGCCAAGTCTTTTGGGTGTGGAAGCTTTCTTTGTTTTGGGTGCCATAGAGGAAATCGGCTAGGGTTTTCTTAGAACAGGTTGAGAGGATGAAGAAGGAGAAGGTGAAAGGGTTTGGATAAGTTTTGAGAGTGTGAAGGAATCGGGTACATAATTGGGTATAAGTAGAGAGAGATGATGGAGTGATGGGACGGGTTTAGAGTTCCAAGGGAAGAAATGATATCATTGCCAAAATTTGAAAAGTTTCCAATTCAAAATTCAAACCATTCCATTAAAATCGGACTGAATAACCGAAATATTTAGTTCCAAAAATAATAAATCTCAACGATTAAAAAAATATATAACATAAATAGAAGATTTTAAAATCCGATATTAGCAAAAAATATCTAGAAAGATATTAACAAAAAATATGTGATCCGATATATGTGATCTACCATTTAGTTCACAAACCTTGACATAATTCTCAAAGGTCTTGACACTAAGTAAATATTATCTTTCGTAAAGGGAATGCTCCCCCTACGAAAGTGCATCCTTGTTAAGCATCCCAATCTCTCGTCTTATGAAGGTGAACCTGTCCTCTGCCAAAGGCTTAGTAAAAATGTCAGCCCATTGATAATCGGTTGAAATAAACGAAATGGACACATCATCTTTTTCAACATGGTCTCTAATGAAATGATGTCTTACATCAATATAATTGGTCCTTTAATGCTGAACAGGATTCTTAGTGATGGATATGGCACTTGTATTATCACACTTAATTGGAAT
This sequence comes from Persicaria tinctoria, assembly GCA_037127255.1. Taxonomy (NCBI): domain Eukaryota; kingdom Viridiplantae; phylum Streptophyta; class Magnoliopsida; order Caryophyllales; family Polygonaceae; genus Persicaria; species Persicaria tinctoria. The sequence goes on along the minus strand of JBANSL010000004.1, from coordinate 18,349,264 downwards.
GCCTTTGAGATTGATGCTAAGATCTCGTATTTGTTGAGCTATCCAAAGGATTTGAGAGCAATAGGCTCTAGCTGCAATGTATTCGGCTTCTGCAGTGGATAGAGCGACTGAGTTTTGTTTCTTTGAGTGCCAACTGATCAAGGATGCTCCTAGGAATTGGCAACATCCTGATGTGCTCTTCCTATCCACCTTATAGCCTGCAAAATCTGCATCAGAATATCCAATTAATGTGAAATCCTTTTGCTTTGGATACCATAGTCCAAGCTCCTTAGTGCCATTGAGATATCGAAAGATCCTCTTCACAGCCACGAGGTGAGATTCTTTAGGATCAGCTTGAAACCTAGCACACATGCAAACACTAAACATTATGTCAGGTCTACTAGCCGTGAGATATAATAAAGATCCAATCATTCCTCGATACTCCTTTTGATTGACACTTTTCCCAGTCTTGTCTTGATCTAGAGACAAAGTTGAGCTCATGGGAGTCTTGGCTGCTTTGGATTGATCCATCTTGAACTTCTTCAAGAGATCCTTAGTGTACTTGCTTTGGTTGACAAAGATCCCTTTCTTGGATTGATGAACTTGTAATCCCAAAAAGAAGTTGAGTTCACCCATCAAGCTCATCTCGAATTCACTGCACATGATGTCAGAAAATTCCTTGCACAAAGATGTGTTAGTAGGACCAAATAATATATCATCAACATAAATTTGAATAACCAAAATGTCATTTCCTTTGGTCTTGATAAAAAGAGTCTTGTCTATCAACCCTTTTTTAAAATCATTTTCTAAAAGATATTTTGACAAGCGCTCATATCAAGCTCTTGGGGCTTGTTTCAAACCATAAAGTGCTTTGTCAAGTTTATAAACATGATTGGGAAATTCTGAACTTTTAAAACCTGGGGGTTGAGCCACATAAACTTCTTTCTCTAAGAAACCATTAAGAAAAGCACACTTGACATCCATTTGATATAACTTTATGCTCATAAAAGATGTAAATGCTAATAAAATGCGAATAGCTTCAAGCCTGGCTAAGGGAGCAAAGGTCTCCTCGTAGTAAATACCTTCCTCTTGATTGTAGCCTTGAGCAACAAGCCTTGCCTTGTTTCTCACGATCTTACCATTCTCATCAAGCTTGTTTCGAAATACCCATCGTGTTCCAATGACTGATTGATGCTTTGGCCTAGGCTTCAAGGTCCAGACTTTGTTTCTTTCAAATTCATTAAGCTCACTTTGGATAGCAATGATCCAATCTGGCTCCTGGAGGGCCTCATCTACCTTCTTTGGTTCAATAAGAGAAACAAACGCGTGAAAAGCACAAAGATCTTTAAGTTTAGAACGAGTTTGAACACTAGAAGTAGGGTCAGAAATGATATCCTTTAATGAGTGTGATGAGGAGTAATTGAATTTCCTTTTGCTAGTCTCAGCTCCTTGATTCCTCACACCAGTATGATTGACTTGTGGTACATCTGACTCCGTGGTCCTGTTAGGTTCAGTTACAGCAGTTTCTGACGTCTCAACACCGTTGGATTGGACACCAAAGCCTTTAGACAAATCTTCAACACCTTGGGCCAATTCTTCAGTGTTAAGAATCTGTTCCTGCATGTTCCTCTTCTCTGTGTTCTTGGTAGCAGCATCATCACCTTCCTCGTTCTCTGCATGGATGTTAAGATCTATATCTGCAACACTTTCACTCAAAGAACCGTCATTGCATTCATCAAATATAACATGTATACTTTCTTCAACTAACTGGGTCCTTTTATTGAAGATTCTACAAGCTTTGCTACTTTTGGAGTAGCCAAGAAATATACCTTCATCACTACGCGCATCAAATTTCCCAAGGTTATCTTTTCCATTGTTATGAATAAAACAAGTACAGCCAAAGGGTTTAAAATAAGATATAAGTGGTTTGCGGCCTTTGAAAAGTTCATAAGGAGTTTTCTTTAAGGTGGAACGAATAAGACAACGATTCAAAATGTAGTTAGTTGTGTTAACAACTTTAGCCCAATAGGTTTTAGGTAATGCATTTTCTAAAAGCATAGTCCTGGCCATATCCTCTAAGGTGCGGTTCTTGCGTTCCACAACCCCGTAAATCAAACTAAAGTTGATCAAACTCCCTACCATGATCACTCTGAATTGACACTATGGGCTCATTTCTTAAAGTTTGCAACTCCTTACAAAGTTTTGAAAACTCAAATAAGGCCTCTGATTTTTCTTTTAAAAATGCAACCCAAGTATATCTAGAAAAATCATCAACAACAACTAGCATATACTTTTTACCATTGGGAGATTTGACTCGCATAGGACCACATAAATCCATATGTAAAAGTTCAAGGGGTCTAGAAGAACTTACAACCTTTTTGGGTTTGAAAGAGCTACGTGTTTGTTTACCTCGTGTGCATGCATTGCACATATCAATACCTTTGAAGTCCATCTCAGGTAGCCCTCTCACAAGCCCATTGGACACAAGCTTCTGTAGTGTATGTGGGCTCACATGACCGAGTCTCCTGTGCCAGAGCTTTGGATCGTCCGTCAAAGCCTTTAGACATGTTAAGCTTCCTTGTGCCACTTGATCAGCATTAACGGCGTATATATTGTTGTAGCAATATGCAGTCAATATAACTTCACATGTATCTTCTCTGCACACTATACATCTTTTCTTGTTAAATCTGACATTGTTGCCACTATCACATAATTGAGAGACACTAAGCAAATTATACTTTAAACCATTAACAAGATAGACATTTTTAATACTATGGCTGGAATCACTTCCAACACTACCAATACCAACGATGTCGCATTTTCCTTTGTCACCAAGAGTGATTGTTCCCGTGGATTGCTCCTTTAGATCATGAAAGAGAGAACTCTTCTCACTCATATGTCTCGAGCATCCACTATCAATAATCCATTTGTGTTCTTTCACCTTGGTGATCTCCTGCAAGACAAACATCAACCTTTGTGGCTAGACCAATAAGCAAATTTGGATCCATTGTTGGGGTAAACCATATTTGGTAAAATAGTGCATTTTGGAACCCAAACTTGTGTTATCCGTTCTTTTCTCAAATGAACAGGAAATGTATTGCGAATAATATATGGACCCTTTCTTCTATAGGGGCAGGTCTCTTTTACATGTCCCTTTCTAGCACAATGGTGACATATAGGAGAGGTTTTGCTTCCTTTTGGCTTTACAAAAGTGGTAATGTGTTACTTTTTTTAAAACCTTGGATTGTAACCAATACCACTTTTGTTTAGAGAATTTTGTTGCTCACCCAACATCCTATCGAGAGTACCTTTGGATTTGGTAAAACTTATGAGGGATGTCTGTTGGTCTTGAATCTTATTATTCAGGGAGAACTTCTCGTTCTCTAAGTTATGATGCTCATTTCTTAGAGAGGAGAGATCTTGCTTGAGTTCAGATTTCTCTTAGTCAAACGTCTTGACTTTAATGTCAAGACCTGAATAAGAAGCTTTAAGACTTTTAACCCTCATAGAAAGATCCTCAATAGTTCTTTCCTGATCCACAATTCTCTTAATAAGAATGTTAGTTTGGGAAATAAGTTTCTCTTCATTGGCAATCATATTGGAAAGGAATTCCGATAATACCTCTTTTGGACTTGCCATTAGTTCTCTTACAATAGCTTCAAGCTTTTCATCGTGGGATTCATCTTCTGAGGCCATAAGACAAATATTGGCCTTCTCATCATCGGAGTCAGAGTCGGAATCGCTCCAAGTTGCCACCATGACTTTCTTCTTCCATTTGTCACCCTTCTTGGACTGGCTTTTTGTCTTTTGAGGGCAGTCCTTTACAAAATGATCTCAAAATTTTGAAGACTCTGATCCATCCTTGTTGTTGAATTGCTTTTTCATTTTGAGAATTCGAGCAAGGCCTCTAGTGATAAGAGCAAAAGGATCATCCTCATCGTCATCCTCATCTTCGGAATCATATCCATCTTTAGGCTCATCTTTCTTACTGATAGCTGGAAGTTCTCCATCGTCTTCATTAAGGATCATCTCGTGCGTGATCAACTTCCCAAGAAGGTCATCGAGGGGTAGAGTGGTGAGGTCATGTGCTTCCTCAATAGCTGTTACTTTTGGACCCCATTTTTCCTTTGGGAGGCACCTCAATATCTTCCTCACTTTCTCAACGTTGGTAAAGCTCTTGCCGAGAGAGTCAAGGTTGTTAGTGATTTCTGTGAATCGTGTGAACATGGCCTTGATTGTCTCATCAGACTTCATCTTGAAGAGCTCATACTTTCGAAGGAAGATGCTGATCTTGGTGTCTTTCACTTGGCTCGTTCTTTCATAGATGACGACCAGTTTGTCCCAAATCTCTTTAGCTGACCTACAAGATGAAATACGGTTAAACTCATCAGTGTTAAGACCACAATAAAGTAAGTTAATAGCCCTGTAGTTTTTGGAGACGAGTTCAAGATTTGCTTGGATGTATTCATACTCTTTCTTTGCGACTTTGGTTCCATTTGGTCCTTCTTTCTCTGGAATCTTCGGACCGTTCTCAATAACGTTCCAAAGTTCCAGATCTTGATCTATAATGAACATTTTCATCAAGGATCTCCAGTGGACAATGTTGTTTCCGACAAAGAGTGGTGGTCTGCTCGTGGACCTTCCCTGTGCAAATCCTCCGCTTGCTTCACCAGACATGATCGAAAACTCACAAGATTGTTAGATCAAAAACAGTGAGTAAAGCTCTGATACCAATTGAAGGTTCGATAATATAAAACAAGGTAATATAGAAATACTCTAGAAGGGGGGTTGAATAGAGTATGCCCGTTTTTCGAAGAAAGTCTCAAGACTTTTGGAGCTCGTAAAAAAACCCTTTGAGATTAAACCTGAATCACAAAGTTAGACAAACGAACCAAGTGCAGAAACCAAGGTAAAGCAATAGATAAAGGACACGAGTAATTGTTTACGAGGTTCGGTACGAACTTGGCCTACGTCCCCGCCTAGGGTTCTTCCACAACCCTAGGATTCAAAAGGCTTTATTGATTCGCTTAGCTTAGGATCCTAATAGCTCACCGAGAAGCCTATCTCCTATACAATTTCAATCTAGTCAACTCACGTTCCCTTGGAGTCCTAGACCAATCTAGAAGAGCCCCACCCCTCTCAGCTATCTAGTACAATCCTCTTACTCTCACAAATCAATAGCCTAGTGCAACTTCCCGAGTTACAAACTCTCGAGTAACACTATAAATGAATATATCCTATAAGCTCACAGTGTAACTCTCAAAGGCTTTGAAATGAAACAACAAACTCTTGAGCCCTAGCAGAGAGTACACTTGGAAGGCAGATCTTGCTTGAATGAATGAAAGCTTGTGTTCAACCGTGTGTTCTGTCTTCTTCTTCCTTTCCTTTATAGAATCATGGTGCCTAAGGATCTTCAACACCGGATCTTCAACAACGGCTAGTTAATTTGGATCATGGCGCGCCCAAGAATCTTCTATTTTTGGACACTTTCAAAGACATGATCTCTCTTAATTTGGATCTCCTCAATATGCACCATAAGGAAAGAAGTGATTCGAAAATACTTCCTGAAAGATTAGTTACACATATATATAATATAAAGGAATTATATAATAATATTAAATAATATTCGGACATATAGAACAGGTTTTGGATTTCATCAACTCTCAAAGCTCCAAGACCTTTGACCCAAACATCCTGTCAAGGGCTTTGAAACTTTATTTCGATTTTCATCAAGGGAGGGAGTTATCAATTACTATATTAAACGAAGCTAACCAACCTTAATTTTACTTCTTAAGCAGTTATTACCTTTCATGCTATACTTTATGAAAGTATTGTTATATTGAATAGATAATTGACCTCCAAGAACGACAATTATATGCTTGATCAAATAAAGATTACTTGAGAGGAAAGTGTTTAGGAGCCATTCAACACAAACATACAATTGGTTAATTCAAGTGAGGTAGTCGAGTGCTAGCTAAACATTGGGGGCAAAGGAACTATGAAAACGCTTAAATTAAGTATATTAAGTATTTGAATACCATTACATATGAGGGTTACCTTTTGTTGTTTGTCATGGTGTTTGGATAATTGTACTGCGTGATAGTGGTATAATAATATCCATTTGAGACAGTATAGCATATCAAGGTAATAACTGCTTACGAAATACAAATTAACATGATGATAAAAAGCGTTACATGCGTTGGATCGAGAGAGCGATGGGAATCGAGCCCAATAGAGGCGATGAGAATTGGCTCTACCAGTAAGAGGTTTAGAACAAATTTTTTTTCTGAATAGGAGACGGGGAAGAAGTGGATTAGGCGTCCTGGTCCAATGTGTGAAATTGAGAACTGGTATTTTACGTGAAGTTGAATCAGTTTTCTTCGTGATAGTGTTATAACAATATCCTCTTTAATGTACATTCGTAAAACATATAGTCGTCGTTCTTGGAGGTATATTATGTATTAAATATAAGAATACGTTCAGAAAGTATATCATTACAAGGTAATAACTGCTTAGAAAGTACAAATAAACTAATGTAAAGTACAAATCAACAAATGTAAATCATTATAAATTAACCGTTACACGGTAAATTTTGATACTATACTGATATAAAACGTCATTTGTACCGTACGTTTGTGCGTATCAACACAAAAGTATGATTAATTAATTCAAGAGAGGTAGCCATGTGCTAGCTAAACTTTAGGGTCAAAGGAACTAAAGGAACACATAATATCGCTATATTACGTGAGAGGTTACCATTATATATGGGGGTTACCTTTTGTTGTTTGTTGGGATGTTTGGATAATTGTATTTCGTGACAGTGTTACAACAATATCCAATTTTAATGTGCATTGATTAAGCACATAAGAGAAGTTCAGACAATATAGCATAACAAGGTAATATCTGCTTACGAAGTACAAATAAACAAATGTAAATTATTATTATTTTAATAAAGCTCATGTTAGGCTTTATGTGCACTGGTATTGCACATAATCGGATATTAAATCTATTATTATAGTATAAACTATTATTTTAATTACTATGTTATTATGCTGATATAAAGCAATACATGAGTTGATTGATGCCGGATACTCGCAGCTATTTATATATGAAAGGCCGGATACTTGCTGCTAAATGTTGGAAAGTGATCGGTGCGGGGGGAGGTACCTGAGGTTTTAGACCATGTTTCCTGTGTGTGATCGAGTTCCAATGGCGACGATGGGAGCCGAGTGCACCGGGAAAGAGGTTTAGGATAATTTTTTGGGAATAGGAGACGGAGGGGAAGTGGTTTGGGTGTCTTGATCAATTATAAGGAATTGAACAAAATTGAACGACTTTCGAAGTCGTTCAAATAAAGATTACTTGAGAGAAACGGGTTTAGGAGCAGTTCAACATAAACATACAATTGGTTAATTCAAGTGAGGTGGCCGAGTGCTAGCTAAACATTGGGGGCAAAGAAACTATGAACATGCTTAATATAATAATTTTAAGTATTAGGATACCATTACATATGGGGGTTACCTTTTGTTGTTTGTCATGGTGTTAGGATAATTGTACTGCGTGATAGTGGTATAATAATATCCATTTGAGACAGTATAGCATAACAAGGTAATAATTGCTTACGAAATACAAATAAGTATGATGATAAAAAGCGTTACAAGTGTTGGATCGACCGGGCAAGGCCTAGCAGCCCGCATGGGCTTTGTGGATAGGTGGGGCGGGCCGAGCGGGCCTACCCGCAACGGGTGCGAGATTGGACATATCAATCAACCCGTTAAGGGTCACTAGACCCGCAACGGGCACCCGCCTTTTTTTTAATTAAAATTAACATAGCATGTAGGACAAAACCATTTACACTAGTCCCACCCTTACACTAACCCTAACCAAACCAAAGATAATATTAATGTATTAAACGAAGCTAACCAGCCTTAATTTTACTTCTTAAGCAGTTATTACCTTTCATGCTATACTTTATGATATTATTGTTATGTTGAATAGATAATTGACCTCCAAGAACGACGATTATATGCTTGATCAATGCACATTAAAATGGATATTGTTATAACTGTAAAGGCTCGGATTTTCAAATCATAATTTTTCGGAAAAAGAAAAATAAAAATGAATTTAAATTGGATTTAAAACTCGTTTAGCGGATTCCGATCGGAATAGAAAATTTAGCGAACGATTTCCGTCATTTTACCTCGGAATTTCAAAATAATTATCGTAGTGTGATATCCTTTTCGATTTTATAAATCTAATTGATCGAGAAAGCGAGAGTCGGGCAAAATAACATTTAAGAACTAATTGTAGGATCCAAAATTCACGTATTCGGGATTTATTCCGGATATTGGTTTTCACCAATTCAACACACAATCCCTCACCCACTCCCATCACTCACCTTACCCTTCAAATTCAACCCACCCCCTCACCTTGTCATTCACTCATCGTCGTCACCCCGTCACCGTCACTCCAATCAGCTACATCCGTCCCTCCATCTTTCAATTGCCTTCCTCTGTTTGAAGATGGAAAACTCCACCTACATGGCTACATCCATCACCTTCCTCCTATCTACACTCCTTGGATCACCACCGTCGAGCACCTCCGTCCTCCTTTCTCCAAGGCCACATCAGCTGAGCTCCACCACCCCGACGTCCCCAAGCGCCCTACAACAACCCCGGTGCTCCCAACGCCACCATCGAGCCACCAAGGCTTCATCGCCTCCGTTTGAGCGCGAACCAACCTTCCGGTAAGCCGTTCTCCTTCGTTTTCGATCCAAACTACTCTCGAGCCCTACCATCACACTCACCCACATCCGATGCAGGTCCGATGAGCCATCGAGAGCCTCCGACGATGCCCAGAACTCTGGTCGAAGCTCCGACACCCGCGAATACCTCGGTGAGCTTCGTCCCTTTCCTTCCGTTAGCCGTTTCATTTCCTTTTCGTTCTTCATAGTCGGGAAGGGAGTGTGTGAGCTGAGAGTGGAGATCGTCGATGAGCTCGAGATCCCCGGTGAGATCGAGGGCGGCGCGACGAGCGTGAGGACAAGGGAGCGTGTGCAACAGAGGTGCGAGCAGGGTCTGAGCTGGGCGAGTCCAGGTGGCAGTGCAGGGAGCTGGGCTAGCTAGGCGGTGTGGCGGGGTCGAGGGGCCGAGCTGGGTGGGCGCCATGGCGTCGAGCAGCGAAGGCAACGGCGGGAGCTTCTCCTTTCGAATTGAGGGAGGAAGAAGAAGACTCTCTGCGACCTCTGTCCAGTCAGCTCAATGGGGCTCACACCTTCATTTTTGTTTGTTTGTTTGATGAACCGGGTTGGGTTGAGGTTTAGCGGGTTCGGTTCTGTTTGGGTAAAAAGCGTTGGTTCGGTTCGAATTTATTCATTATTTATTTAATTTATTAATTAATTGTTTAACCGATTTCCAATAATTGAGTATTTAGAAATCGATTTGTGTGTCGGTATTTAAAAGGGCTCGGTTTTAAAGTATATAAATTGAATTCTTTAGTAACGGTTGAAAATTTTTAAGTCCCTAGAAGGATGATTTTAATTAAAGTAAAGTATGCCAGGATTATTTAATCGGATTTTTGGAAGTAGTTTTAAAGATTAAATATTTTATGAATTAGAAATGGCTAAGTATAAATTTGAAGAAATTGTTTTGACTAACAACTGGACTAGCTAGTGAGATTATATGGATTGAAGTATGACTGAGACAGTTATGGAAATGACAATGGAATAAGATGTTGAGATAAAGAATGCTGATAATGCTATGATTAATGGATTGATGAGCATGTTATGTAGCGGTAAATGGATCCCGTTGTGTGCAGTTTACTTATGCATATTTATTAATAATTGCTAGGTGATCTGTAACCTGCTTGCTTATATCTTGCTGCTTTTCATCTTGCTGATCTGCTACTCCAAGTAAGTTCTTTGAACTTACTCATGATGGGCGCTTTATGCACTGGGTGTTATATATTAGGCTAGTGTCCATGCACCATACGACTTAGAATCATGCTTAGGAGCTAAAATGAAAATCATATGATTGCTATATGTCCTTGCAAGAGAACGGCCGTTATCTGTGAAGTAACTAGAGTCTTTGTTAGGGTCATAGGACGACCCAGTCCCATCGGGTCCCGTCCTGAGTCAATCGAGTCGTGGAACTTCTTTTACTTATATTATGAGCATGATTGCGAAAGCTGCCTGCGGGCTTTATTAATTCTTATGGAGCGGGTTGGGCATGCGTGCTACCCGATTATTATGGAATGCATTTACGAGCTGGCCAGTCTCCGCCTTATCGGAAGGGGGTGGAGGTAAGAGAGGGACATGCCACTTGGCATTCTGCGTGGATCCATTTATCGCTTTCTGCATTATATTAAACTGTCAGTATATATATATGTGATTTAATTTACGCATGGCATTACGCATTTCATCTTAAGAATAGGATGCTTATTGTATGCCTCTCAGAGTGTGTTTACATACGTGCATGAGTGACCTGATTATTGACCCAGATCCCCCTCATTTTTTTAGATTCAGGTAATCGCTAGCCGTTATCGTTGCTTATGTGGATGCTTGGCGGGTTCAGACTTTTGGCGTTAGATCGAGAGGTTGAGAGACCACCACACTTCCTCTCTTTTATACTCCTTTTCGGATCGTATTTAAACTCAACTTTATTTTTACTTTCACTCGATTTCACGTTTAGACTAAGGCAGGTGTTTGGTCCCTAAGGGATCCGCGATCTTTAAGGGTTCGAAATCCCTTCTTTTAGTACAAATATTTTGTTTTAAAACTCAACCCGTACCTGGATTGCAAGATCCGAACAAGGGGTTTTATCCCTTTAAACGTAACCCGTAAATCATAATTCTGGGCCGTTACAATAACACTATCACGTAGTATTATAATCCAAATCCTCGGAAAACAACGAAATGTAAACCCCAAATATAATGGTAACCTCTTAAGTAATGTACTAATAATCATACTACCTTTCATGCTATACTTTATGAAAGTATTGTTATATTGAATAGATACTCCAAGAACAGCGATTATATGCTTGATCAATGCACATTAAAATGGATACTGTTATAACACTATCACGCAATATTATTATCCAAATTCTCGAAAAAAAATGAAATGTAAACCCCAAATCTAATGGTAACCTCTTAAGTACTGTACTGATAACCATACTACCTTTCATGCTATACTTTATGAAAGTATTGTTATATTGAATTGATAATTGACCTCCAAGAACGACGATTATATGCTTGATCACTGCACTTTAAAATGGATATTGTTATAACACTATCACGCAGTATTATTATCCAAATTCTCGGAAAACAACGAAATGTAATCCTCAAATATAATGGTAACCTCTTAAGTAATGTACTAATAATCATACTACCTTTCGTGCTATACTTTATGAAAGTATTGTTATATTGAATAGATACTCCAAGAACAGTGATTATATGCTTGATCAATGCACATTAAAATGGATATTGTTACTATCACGCAGTATTATTATCCAAAATCTCGGAAAACAACGAAATGTAAACCCCAAATATAATGCTAACCTCTTAAGTAATGTACTCATAATCATACTACCTTTCGTGCTATACTTTATGAAAGTATTGTTATATTGAATAGATACTCCAAGAACAGCGATTATATGCTTGATTAATGCACATTAAAATGGATATTGTTATAACACTATCACGCATTATTATTATTCAAATGCAACCTTAACACGGTCAAGATTTAACAAAGAGATAGCAAATAATTCCAAGAACTTGAGCATATAAATAACACCAATTAAACACGGTAAATCGATGTTTAAGATATATGTCAACTCCCTACATAATCATGCTTCAAACACGGAATCCACAATCTTATGCGTGCTACTACGGAAATAACACAAATACGAAAGTATTAAATCCTAGCATGAAATCAATATTATCAAGGTCGCGAGTCAAGATAACATCAATAACATAATCAATATCGCACAAAGAAGTTGAAAGAATTAAAGAGGAAAAATAACTTGAATTAGAAACTCACAAACCACCAACCAAGTCTCGAAAGTGTAGGCGGAAACTACAAAATTAGCCAAACATGGCTTACCTAAACTTTCTTCTCTTTAATGGTGATTTCTCTACTTGGAATTCTTCTATTAAGAAAACTAATCCTAAAACAACCTATTTATAAGCCTAATGTCTTCCATAAATAAGGTAAAAGATAGATAAAAGATAAAAGCTTCCTAAACAAACTAGATAAAAGATAGAACTTTCCTAGTTTAACTTAGCGTCGGATTCCGCTGGCAGCGAAAAATTTCCGCTGGCAGCGAATGACCTCAATCAAGCTCCTGTTGGATTTTCGCTACCACACTTGCTACCATACTCGCTGGCAGCGAATGTCCATGCCTTCGATTCCGTCGTTTTCGCTTCCGCGAGTCACTCCTTCCGCTGCCGCGAGAGCTCCAACTCGCTGGAGCGAGTCCGGCCATCCGCTGGCAGCGACTCCATTCGCTGGAGCGAGTCCGGACATCCGCTGGCAGCGAGTTCCCTTTCGCTGGCAGCGAGTCATGCTGCTCCTGGACATGCTTCCGCTGACTCCAGTCGCCGGCAGCGAGATGCCATTCGCTGGCAGCGACTCATGCTCAGGCCGGCCACCTTCTCGCACATGTTGTTGCTGACTTGATTCGCTGCAGCGGAAAGGCATTCGCTGGCAGCGAAAATCCAAAAGAACACCATCACGTAGATCTTCGAAATAGCTTTCCAACGCATGCTCATATACGTCGATCGGACATCCGAGGCCTCCGGAAAGTGCGTTACAAGTTCAGCTCGCCGAGCGGACAGCTTTCGCGACTCGCCCTCGTTTCCGCTCTTAGACCTCGATTTCGTTCTCCGTTGCTCCTTGGGTTGTTCCATTCTCTTTGGGACTTCTTCCTTAAGCTCTCCCAAGTCTCTCCTTAGCCTTACTTAGCTCCGTTCCTCGTGTTCTTTGCCTCGGATCTACGAATCTACATAAAACCATCGAAATAGCGTAGATTCCGAACTTTTCCACAAAATGAATGCTAATTTAATTAACACTAAAACATGATTATATAACAATGAAATGCACCTAAACTGACCTATAATGCCAATTGAAAACATGCCTTATCAACTATCACGCATTATTATTATCCAAATTCTCGGAAAAAAACGAAAGGTAAACCCCAAATATAATGGTAACCTCTTAAGTAATGTACTGATAATCATACTACCTTTCGTGCTATACTTTATGAAAGTATTGTTATATTGAATAGTTAACTGACCTCCAAGAACGACGATTATATACTTAATCAATGCACATTAAAATGGATATTGTTATAGCACTATAACGCAGTATTATTATCCAAATTCTCAGAAAACAACGAAATATAAACTCTAAATATAATGGCAACCTCTTAAGTAATGTACTAATAATCATACTACCTTTCATGCCATACTTTATGAAAGTATTGTTATACTGAATAGATACTCCAGGAATAGCGATTATATGCTTGATCAATGCAAATTAATATGGATATTGTTATAACACTATCACACAGTATTATCATACAAATTCTCGGAAAACGACGAAATGTAAACCCCAAATATAATTTTAACCTCTTAAGTAATGTACTAATAATCATACTACCTTTGATGCTATATTTTATGAAAGTATTGTTATATTGAATAGATACTCCAAGAACGGCGATTATATTCTTGATCAATGCACATTAAAATGGATATTGTTATAACATTATCACGCAATATTATTATCCAAATTCTCATAAAACAACGAAATGTAATCCCAAAATATAATGGTAACCTCTTAAGTAATGTACTAATTATCATATTACCTTTCATGCTATACTTTATGAAAGTATTGTTATATTGAATAGATACTCCAAGAACAGCGATGATATGCTTGATCAATGCACATTAAAATAGATATTGTTATAACACTATCACGCAATATTATTATCCAAATTCTCGGAAAACAACGAAATGTAATCCCCAAATAAAATGGTAACCTCTTAAGTAATGTACTAATTAACATACTACATTTCATGCTATACTTTATAAAATTATTGTTATATTGAATAGATACTCCAAGAACAACGATTATATGCTTGATCAATGCACATTAAAATGGATATTGTTATAACACTATCACGCAGTATTATTATCCAAATTCTCAGAAAACAACGAAATGTAAACCCAAAATATAATAGTAACCTCTTAAGTAATGTACTGATAATCATACTACCTTTCATGCTATACTTTATGAAAGTATTGTTATATTGAATAGATACTACAAGAACGACGACTATATGTTTGATCAATGCACATTAAAATGTATATTGTTATAGCACTATCACGCAGTATTATTATCCGAATTCTTAGAAAACAACGAAATGTAAACCCCAAATATAATGGTAACCTCTTAAGTAATGTACTGATAATCATACTACTTTTCATGCTATACTTTATGAAAGTATTGTTATATTGAATAGATACTACAAGAACGACGACTATATGCTTGATCAATGCACATTAAAATGTATATTGTTATAGCACTATCACGAAGTTATATTATCCAAATTCTCAAAAAACAACAAAATATAAAACCCCAAATATAATGGTATCCTCTTAAGTAATGTACTGATAATCATACTACTTTTCATGTTATACTTTATGAAAGTATTGTTATATTGAATAGACACTCCGAGAACAGCGATTATATACTTGATCAATGCACATTAAAATGGATATTGTTATAACACTATCATGCATTTTTATTATTCAAATTCTCGGAAAAACAACGAAATGTAATCCCCAAATATAATGGTAACCTCTTAAGTAATGCACTAATAATCATACTACCTTTCATGCTATACTTTATGAAAGTATTGTTATATTGAATTAATAATTGACCTCAAAGAACGACGATTATATGCTTGATCAATGCACATTAAAATGGATATTGTTATAACACTATCATGCAGTATTATTATCCAAATTCTCGGAAAACAACGAAATGTAATCCCCAAATATATTGATAACCTCTTAAGTAATGTACTAATAATCATACTACCTTTCGTGCTATACTTTATGAAAGTATTGTTATATTGAATAGATACTCCAAGAACAGCGATGATACGCTTGATCAATGCACATTAAAATGAATATTGTTATAATATTATCACGCATTATTATTAACCAAATTCTCGGAAAAAAACGAAATGTAATCCCCAAATATAATGGTAACCTCTTAAGTAATGTACTAATAATCAGACTACCTTTTGTACTATACTTTATGAAAGTATTGTTATATTGAATAGATACTCCAAGAACAGCGATTATATGCTTGATCAATGCACATTAAAATGGATATTGTTATGATACTATTACGCATTAGTATTATCCAAATTCTCGGAAAACAACGAAATGTAATCCCCAAATATAATGGTAACCTCTTAAATAATGTAACCCCAATGTAACCTCTTGATCAATGCACATTAAAATGGATATTGTTTTATAACACTATCACGCAGTATTATTATCCGAATTCTCGGAAAAAAACGAAATGTAAACCCCAATTATAATGGTAACCTCTTAAGTAATGTACTGATAATCATATTACCTTTGATGCTATACTTTATGAAAATATTGTTATATTGAATAGGTAATTGACCTCTAAGAATGACGATTATATGCTTGATCAATGCACATTAAAATTGATACTGTTATAACACTATCACGCAGTATTATTATCCAAATTCTCGGAAAACAACGAAATGTAAACCCCAAATATAATGGTAACCTCTTAAGTAATGTACTGATAATCATACTACCTTTGATGCTATACTTTATTAAAGTATTGTTATATTGAATAGATAATTGACCTCTAAGAACGACGATTATATGCTTGATCAATGCACGTTAAAATTGATACTGTTATAACACTATCACGCAGTATTATTATCCAAATTCTCAGAAAACAACGAAATGTAAACCCCAAATATAATGGTAACCTCTTAAGTAATGTACTAATAATCACACTACCTTTTGTACTATACTTTATGAAAGTATTGTTATATTGAATAGATACTCCAAGAACAGCGATTATATGCTTGATCAATGCACATTAAAATGGATATTGTTATAATACTATTACGCATTAGTATTATCCAAATTCTCGGAAAACAACGAAATGTAATCCCCAAATATAATGGTAACCTCTTAAGTAATGTATTAATAATCATACTACCTTTCATGCTATACTTTATGAAAGTATTGTTATATTGAATAGATATTCCAAGAATAGCGATTATATGTTTGGTCAATGCAAATTAATATGAATATTGTTATAACACTATTTCGCAGTATTATCATACAAATTCTCGGAAAACAACGAAATGTAAACCCCAAATATAATTTTAACCTCTTAAGTAATGTACTGATAATCATACTACCTTTCATGCTAGACTTTATGAAAGTATTGTTTTATTGAATACATATTCCAAGAATAGCAATTATATGCTTGATCAATGCACATTAAAATGGATATTGTTTTATAACACTATCACGCAGTATTATTATCCGAATTCTCGGAAAAAAACGAAATGTAAACCCCAATTATAATGGTAACCTCTTAAGTAATGTACTGATAATCATATTACCTTTGGTGCTATACTTTATGAAAATATTGTTATATTGAATAGGTAATTGACCTCTAAGAATGACGATTATATGCTTGATCAATGCACATTAAAATTGATACTGTTATAACACTATCACGCAGTATTATTATCCAAATTCTCGGAAAACAACGAAATGTAAACCCCAAATATAATGGTAACCTCTTAAGTAATGTACTGATAATCATACTACCTTTGATGCTATACTTTATTAAAATATTGTTATATTGAATAGATAATTGACCTCTAAGAACGACGATTATATGCTTGATCAATGCACGTTAAAATTGATACTGTTATAACACTATCACGCAGTATTATTATCCAAATTCTCAGAAAACAACGAAATGTAAACCCCAAATATAATGGTAACCTCTTAAGTAATGTACTAATAATCACACTACCTTTTGTACTATACTTTATGAAAGTATTGTTATATTGAATAGATACTCCAAGAACAGCGATTATATGCTTGATCAATGCACATTAAAATGGATATTGTTATAATACTATTACGCATTAGTATTATCCAAATTCTCGGAAAACAACGAAATGTAATCCCCAAATATAATGGTAACCTCTTAAGTAATGTATTAATAATCATACTACCTTTCATGCTATACTTTATGAAAGTATTGTTATATTGAATAGATATTCCAAGAATAGCGATTATATGTTTGGTCAATGCAAATTAATATGGATATTGTTATAACACTATTTCGCAGTATTATCATACAAATTCTCGGAAAAAAACGAAATGTAAACCCCAAATATAATTTTAACCTCTTAAGTAATGTACTGATAATCATACTACCTTTCATGCTATACTTTATGAAAGTATTGTTTTATTGAATACATATTCCAAGAATAGCAACTATATGCTTGATCAATGCACATTAAAATGGATATACTGTTATAACACTATCACGCAGTATTATTATCCAAATTCTCAGAAAACAACGAAATGTAAACCCCAAATATAATGGTAACCTCTTAAGTAATGTACTAATAATCACACTACCTTTTGTACTATACTTTATGAAAGTATTGTTATATTGAATAGATACTCCAAGAACAGCGATTATATGCTTGATCAATGCACATTAAAATGGATATTGTTATAATACTATTACGCATTAGTATTATCCAAATTCTCGGAAAACAACGAAATGTAATCCCCAAATATAATGGTAACCTCTTAAGTAATGTATTAATAATCATACTACCTTTCATGCTATACTTTATGAAAGTATTGTTATATTGAATAGATATTCCAAGAATAGCGATTATATGTTTGGTCAATGCAAATTAATATGGATATTGTTATAACACTATTTCGCAGTATTATCATACAAATTCTCGGAAAAAAACGAAATGTAAACCCCAAATATAATTTTAACCTCTTAAGTAATGTACTGATAATCATACTACCTTTCATGCTATACTTTATGAAAGTATTGTTTTATTGAATACATATTCCAAGAATAGCAACTATATGCTTGATCAATGCACATTAAAATGGATATTGTTTTATAACACTATCACGCAGTATTATTATCTGAATTCTCGGAAAAAAACAAAATGTAAACCCCAATTATAATGGTAACCTCTTAAGTAATGTACTGATAATCATATTACCTTTGATGCTATACTTTATGAAAATATTGTTATATTGAATAGATAATTGACCTCTAAGAACGACGATTATATGCTTGATCAAAGCACATTAAAATTGATACTGTTATAACACTATCACGCAGTATTATTATCCAAATTCTCGGAAAACAACGAAATGTAAACCCCAAATATAATGGTAACCTCTTAAGTAATGTACTGATAATCATACTACCTTTGATGCTATACTTTATGAAAGTATTGTTATATTGAATAGATAATTGACCTCTACGAACGACGATTATATGCTTGATCAATGCACATTAAAATTGATACTGTTATAACACTATCACGCAGTATTATTATCCAAATTCTCGGAAAACAACGAAATGTAAACCCCAAATATAATGGTAACCTCTTAAGTAATGTACTGATAATCAGACTACCTTTCATGCTATACTTTATGAAAGTATTGTTATATTGAATTGATAATTGAGCTCCAAGAACGACGACTATATGTTTGATCAATGCACATTAAAATGTATATTGTTATAGCACTATCACGCAGTATTATTATCCGAATTCTTAGAAAACAACGAAATGTAAACCCCAAATATAATGGTAACCTCTTAAGTAATGTACTGATAATCATACTACTTTTCATGCTATACTTTATGAAAATATTGTTATATTGAATAGATACTACAAGAACGACGACTATATGCTTGATCAATGCACATTAAAATGTATATTGTTATAGCACTATCACGAAGTTATATTATCCAAATTCTCAGAAAACAACAAAATATAAAACCCCAAATATAATGGTATCCTCTTAAGTAATGTACTGATAATCGTACTACTTTTCATGTTATACTTTATGAAAGTATTGTTATATTGAATAGATACTCCAAGAACAGCGATTATATACTTGATCAATGCACATTAAAATGGATATTGTTATAACACTATCATGCATTTTTATTATTCAAATTCTCGGAAAACAACGAAATGTAATCTCCAAATATAATGGTAACCTCTTAAGTAATGCACTAATAATCATACTACCTTTTATGATATACTTTATGAAAGTATTGTTATATTGAATTAATAATTGACCTCAAAGAACGACGATTATATGCTTGATCAATGCACATTAAAATAGATATTGTTATAACACTATCATGCAGTATTATTATCCAAATTCTCGGAAAACAACGAAATGTAATCCCCAAATATAATGATAACCTCTTAAGTAATGTACTAATAATCATACTACCTTTCGTGCTATACTTTATGAAAGTATTGTTATATTGAATATATACTCCAAGAACAGCGATGATACGCTTGATCAATGCACATTAAAATGGATATTGTTATAATATTATCACACATTATTATTAACCAAATTCTCGGAAAAAAACGAAATGTAATCCCCAAATATAATGGTAACCTCTTAAGTAATGTACTAATAATCACACTACCTTTTGTACTATACTTTATGAAAGTATTGTTATATTGAATAGATACTCCAAGAACAGCGATTATATGCTTGATCAATGCACATTAAAATGAATATTGTTATAATACTATTACGCATTAGTATTATCCAAATTCTCGGAAAACAACGAAATGTAATCCCCAAATATAATGGTAACCTCTTAAGTAATGTATTAATAATCATACTACCTTTCATGCTATACTTTATGAAAGTATTGTTATATTGAATAGATATTCCAAGAATAGCGATTATATGTTTGATCAATGCAAATTAATATGGATATTGTTATAACACTATTACGCAGTATTATCATACAAATTCTCGGAAAACAACAAAATGTAAACCCCAAATATAATTTTAACCTCTTAAGTAATGTACTGATAATCATACTATCTTTCATGCTATACTTTATGAAAGTATTGTTATATTGAATAGATAATTGACCTCTAAGAACGACGATTATATGCTTGATCAATGCACATTAAAATGGATATTGTTATAACACTATCACGCAGTATTATTATCCAAATTCTCGAAAAAAAAACTAAATTTAAACCCCAAATATAATGGTAAACTCTTAAGTAATGTACTAATAATCATACTACCTTTCATGCTATACTTTATGAAAGTATTGTTATATTGAATAGTTACTCCAAGAACAACGATTATATTTTTGATCAATGCACATTAAAATAGATATTGTTTTAACACTATCACGCAATATTATTATCAAAATTCTCGGAAAAACAACAAAATGTAAACCCCAAATATAATGGTAACCTCTTAGGTAATGTACTGATAATCATAGTACCTTTCATGCTATACTTTATGAAAGTATTATTATATTGAATAGATAATTGACCTCCAAGAACGACGATTATATGCTTAAATCAATGCACATTAAAATGGATATTGTGATAGCACTATCACGCAGTATTTTTATCCAAATTCTCATAAAACAACGAAATGTAAACCAAAAATATAATTGTAACCTCTTAAGTAATGTACTGATAATCATAGTACCTTTAATGCTATACTTTATGAAAGTATTGTTATATTGAATAGATACTCCAAGAACAACGATTATATTCTTGATCAATGCACATTAAAATGGATATTGTCTTAAAAGGTAAATATATAGATGTGGTGGTTAAACCAAGGGGATAAAATATAGAGGGACCAAACCAAGGGTCCCCCCGAAAGAATTTCAAAGTATGGTTATACTCTCGAATGTCAATCTCCTAAAACCCAATCACCAGCCTTCTCCACTCCCCAAGGAGTACCATAAACGTGGGATAAAAAAACCATGTTATATAAGTATTTAATCCGGAATTGCACGTAGAATAAATACACATACTATATGATCTCAAATCCCACGTACAACACTAACCAAAATGGAGAAGGCAGCCCATCAAAAAGTTTCGGCCCACTAAAAGAAAACCAATGAGCCCAAAAAGAAATTATACCCAGCCCATTGCCTTAACTCGTCAACACCTTAGCTCTAGCCGATAGGGCAATCCATATTGATAGCAAAAACTTTGTAGTTTTGGAAAATCGATCGGTCTATGGTAAAGATAGGCAAGAACTGTGTGTCTCAGATTCCCAAGTCATCCCTAAACTGAATGAGCTTCAAGCATTCAAAATTGCCCTAGAGGTGACAACCTATTGTTGCAACCCCATAAGACAAGTGAAAGGAATCGACAATTTCTCCATAGCTAAGAGACCTAAAACAAAACTTTTTCGAAGACAAACAACACTTATTCAAAATATAAATGCACTCCAAATAGTATCCAAAAATCACCCAAATCACCCACAAGTTGAATCAAACATAACACCGTACCCATCCTACAGATAAGTCATCAAAGTATAATGCGACCTCCAGATGAAGTATACACAGACCAATAAAAATTAGAGTGACTAATATGAAAATTAGAATTGAAAAAGAAGAGTTCTTGCTAATTTACAAAGCCTGATTCCATATTATCGTTAGGCATAGAGATCTTCATCTTACAAGTATGTGTTACAAGTTGTAAAACCTAATTCTAGATTACCATCAATTATAGATCTTACAATCTAAGAGAACAATAAAAAAAAATGGTAAACAAGCATATGTATTTATGCTCCTTCAATCTAATCACTCTGAGAGAATGCAACTTAGCATTCGGTAACATAAGGACAACTTACACTACTAAATACTATAAACTATCTTTAAGTATTCGGATTGTGAATGTCAGTGGTACACCTCCCAACCGGCCTAGGATCAACATCTGGCTTCAATCTCTGTCTTATCACTTTGAATTTGCTTGAATTCTTATGTCATAGTTCAACTCGTCCATCCAACAAAATCTTTGTAACTTTATAGATTCCTGACCATCTTGTGATTTATGTCCCAAGGAGCATATTTGACTTCCAATATTTCCAACATGTGAAAGTTTATAAAAAACAACTCCTTGAGCACGTAATAAAAAAATCAGATTAATGTTACGCACATAATATCATTTAGCTCTTGGATAAGATTTGAATTACTTATAAATCACTCCGAAAATTCTTCTTATATTTAATGTGCGATGAGGGGATTGGATGGTGTCATGAAGGACTTAGATGTCATTTACAAGAGAATCACTATTGATTGGATTGACTTGATAAACTGGAAAAATAAAGAAGCATTTGATGTCATCACATACAATTATATGTTGGTTGACGAGCCATACATAACTCGTCCTTCTAACAACCAAAATCTAAGTAATGATGCTCTTTAACATGGTTGGAAAAAATGGATGAATTGAAAAGTTGTAATCACGAAGGTACTGTCGAAACGTCTTTATGGGGCCATAAAGGAGACAAATCTGGTCACCATAAGAACATACCTCCATAGGATAGGGCAATCCATATTGATAGTTAAGACTTTATAGTTTTGGAGAATCGAACGATCTATAATAACGATATGCAAGAACCGTGTGTCTCAGATTCATGAGTCATCCCTAAACTGAATTAGCTCCTAAGCTTTCAAAACTACCAAGAGGCAATAACCTACTGTTGTAAACTCGTAAGACGAGTGAAATGAATTGACAATATCTCTATAGCTAAGAGACCTAAAACAAAACATTTTTCAAAGACAAACAACACTTATTCAAAATAGAAAAGGTACTCCAAACAATATTAAAAAAATCACTAGACCAGGCTTGTATTAGATTTTGTAGTTCACGTTCAGTTAGTCGTATTTGATACTATTTGTATGACCTGTGGTCTTAAGAGGCCCTAGATCATGCAACCTAGCTAGCCCTCTTAATTAGGTTCGTTGTCCTCATTTGGAGCCTGGAAAAAAAAGAGTTATTGTGACATGGGTAGAAACTTAATCACTTATAAATCACTCCGAAAATCTTAATTATATTAGATTTCAGAAAAGTTCACACTTAAACATCATGTTTGATATTCTCAACCGATAGTAATCACGAAGGTATTGTCGAAACATATTCATAGGGCCATAAAGGAGACAAATCACGCCACCATAGGAACATACCTCCATAGGATAGGGCAATCCATATTGATAGCTAAAACTTTATAGTTTTGGAGAATCGAACGGTATATGGTAACGATATGCAAGAATCGTGTGTCTCAGATTCCCGAGTTATCCATATACTAAATGAGCTCCCAAGCATTCAAAACTACCCAGAGGCAACAACCTACTGTTGTAAATCCATAAGACGAGTGAAATGAATCGACATTATCTCCGTAGCTAAGAGACCTAAAACAAAACATTTTTCAAAGACAAACAACACTTAATCAAAATAGAAAAGGCACTCCATACAATATCAAAAAATCACTCGACCAAGCTTATAACCTGAAAATGAATAGCTATTTGAAAATGAATAGCTATTTGATCAATGTTACACACATAATATCATTTAGCAATTTTAGGTCCGTTGTCATCACTTATAACCTGAAAATGAATAGCTATTTGATAGAATTTGAATTACTTATAAATCACTCCGAAAATTCTTCTTATATTTGATGTGGGATGAGAGGCTCGGATGGTGTCATGGAGGGCTTGGATGTCATTCACAAGAGAATCGCTATTGATTGGATTGGCTTGATTAATTGGAAAAAGAAAGAAACCCTTGATGTCATCACATACAACTGTATGTTGGTTGACGAGCCACACATAACTCGTCCTTCTAACAACCAAAATCTAGGTAATGATGCCTTTTAACATGGCTGAAAAAAATGGATGAATTGAAAAGTTGCAATCACGAAGGTACTGTCGAAACGTCTTCATAGGGCCATAAAGGAGACAAATCCGGTCACCATAGGAACATACCTCCATATGATAGGTCAATCCATATTGATAGCTAAAACTTTATAGTTTTGGAGAATCGAACGATCTATGGTAATGATAGGCAAGAACCGTGTGTTTCAGATTCCCGATTCATCCCTAAACTAAATGAGCTACCAAGCATTCAAAACTACCCAGAGGTAATAACTTGCTGTTGTAAACCCATAAGACGAGTGAAATGAATCGACAATATCTCCATAGCTAAGAGACCTAAAACAAAACATTTTTCAAAGACAAACAACGCTTATTCAAACAATATCAAAAAATATCGAAAAATCACTCGAATCACCCACAAGTTGAATCAAACATAAATCCCAACCCAAAGTTAAGCCATCAAAGTATCTTATGACCTCCAGATGAAGTATATATACACAAGCCAATAAAAATTAGTGCGTCTAATATGGAAATTAAAATTGAAAAGGAAGAATTCTTGCTAATGAATTTACAAAGCCTAATTCCATATTGCCTTTAGACATAGAGATCTTCATCTTACAAGTATGTGTTACAAGTTGTAAAACCTAATTTTAAAATGTCATTTGTCATAGATCTTACAATCTAAGAGAACAATGAAAAAATGGTAAACAAGCATATGTATTTATGCTCCTTCAATATAATCACTTCGAGAGAATGCAACATATCATTTAGTAACATAAGGACAACTTACACTACTAAATACAGTAAAGTATAGACATCTTCTACTTCAACCAATAATACAACCTACCCAGTGTGAAAAATGCACAAGTATAAAAGGGCGACAAGGGCAAGCACATCTCATGAACACGAGGTATAAATCTTTTTTTTTTTAATAAGCAGCTACATAATCATCGTAAGAAATCATGTAACCTCTAAGAACAGTAAACAGATGTCAATCTTCAGAACATGGACTTCTTCACGTTTCCAATAAAAAAAAACACGACTCATTAAAATAGATAAATCTATAGAACATCACATATAAACTACACAACTAAACATTGCAATCTAAAAATCATTTGCAATCCAACTTGAATTAGATGAACATAAGCCACAACATTCTACATTCATTTAGTGCTATTTCATAATGGTTTATATAAGAGTAGTGTTATTTCATAATGGTTGTTCTGAATCGCTTTGATGGTCTTGTATTGATACAATATTTGAGTTACTAATTTTTTTCTTATCTCGTGGATTGGGGATTGGTTGATTGGTTTCTTTGTGTGTACATTATGTATTGTATAAGAGTTAAACATAAGGAAAAGTCTACACTTATACTAAGTATAAGATATCAAGTTTTACACTACTTGTTGAAATATGACTCTTGGCAATAATACATCCGATGTTGCAAGTGTTCCCAAAACATAAACGTAGGATTGAGAACTTGGGTGTTGTTGAAGCCAGTAATAGTCGTGGCCAGAGCAGGATGAGACCCATCTAGAAATTTGAAGAGACCGAAACCACGAAGGGTGACCTCAATATGAGATTTGTAGGTGAGGTATTTGGTAGAGGTGAGTTTGAAGATATTGTCGAACTGCACAATGATGAGCGGATGACCGACATGGTGAGGGTTTGGTAGAAGGAATGAGTGGTCGAACATGATGTATCATCACACTCTTCAATATCGGACTCATGGCTGAAGAGGGCGGTGTCGCCGTCGCTGCATTGGGGATGCTTGATCCCCGACATAACTTTGTAAAGATCATCCATCGTCAAAGACAACTTCAGGTCACCCGAGATGCGTGCTTTAGTACCTCGAAGTAGATATGCTCCCTTTCGAACACCATTCCTAAGTTTCCACCTCATGAGGCCGTCCGGAGTTTTTCACTCATTGACTTCTAATTCTCCATCCTGGTTCGCATAGATCCTCATGTCCGCAGCCCACGATGACGCTACCATCCGGGCGCAGGCCATGGATTTATTGTGCGAGGGAGTTCCACCATCCTTAAGAACCTTACTCGATTCATCCACCTGATCATCCTTTAATGTCGAATCGTCGCCCACCTGCCCACTCCCCATGTTGCCCTGCTCTCCCACACTAGTCTCCTCCACATCTGTTTGGATGCAACGGGATATAGCAGCAGCAAAAACGTTCTAAGGAGTCGAAGCGCAGGCACAGGTTGAGCACCCAACAGATGCAAAAGCTGCCTCCCCCGCACTGCACTCAGCACCAACCCCATCAGTTGCAACAGTTCCACCCGTCGGTGTGGTCGAACCCTTCTCATTATCCTTTAACCCCATGCTTTGGTCAGTAGATCCCGTCCCTATTGCTGTGTTCGGACACGAGCTCGCCAGATGTCCAAAACAGTAGCATCTGTCGCAGCACCATGGAAGCCATTCAAAAATAACTTTCAGTTTACATGCCACGCCCTTCTCATTTTTAAGTATCACAATCTTTCTCCTGGACTGCTCAGCATTCACCTCGATAAGCATACGAGCAAAGGAGAGCATCTCTTGGCTCGAAGTAAACTCATCGATGCAAAGTGGCAAACCAATCCCGCTACCAATCTTGCTCAACATCGCATTCGTGCAGAAAATAGGAGGAATATCCAACAGTCGAGTCCAGACAGGAATAGAGTTAAAGAAACTCCAGTCCATAGCCTCGCCCAAAACCCACGGCTTCAATAGCAACGGAGAGGAACCAATAGACCATGGACCATGTTCCAGCACCCAATGCCGGTCCTCCTCGCTCTCAAACCTAAACACCAAGATACCAGACGACTTGATGTAAATTTTCGGGGGATTTACCTTCCAATGGGATTTGATGAAGCTCAAGATCGCACCGGAGGAGATCGACGGACCCATGACAGCGCCAATCGTCGCCGCCGACCAATTCACCCCGGAATCGACAATCTCCTCACCTGTATAATTAATACAGTCACCATCTATGTCGGGCACGAACTAAAGCTTTTCGGCAAGGGCTGCTCTTCTGTTACCCCGAGTGACCTGGGCAAACGAGTGGGGACGGCCAAAGCGAGCCCCAGCAAACCCAGATCTAGTACCCGGCGCCATAGAAAACCCAGGCTTCACCGTCGGATTAGCACCGCCAGCAGGATCCTCCGATCCCGACGAGGAAACGCCAGCCCCAATAGCACCACCCCCATCATCATTCTCCAGATCCGTCCCATCCTTATCTGAGCCCCTATTCTCCGAGGAAGAAGAAGAAGCCCCACCTCCGATAACCCCTCTTCCATTTTCTTTGTCCAGATCTGGACGAGCCATGCCTCTGCTCCCCAGATTCAACCCTCCCTTGGCCGATTCCATGTTCCTAGAGGACGAAGAAGAGTCCCCGGATCCTTGATTGTCATTTTTCGGATCTTCCTCCTCCGAAATTCGACCACGCGAATTGAACAACGTTTCCTGAATTTCCTTCTCAAGCTGCCGTTTTGCCTCGAAATCTATCTTACCAGAGGAACCCCTCACCCTTCCTTTCTTCTTGGCCATCACCGGAACGCGGGGAGGCCGCTAGAGGCCGGCGCCGCCGCCTCCAAACGAGACACGGGAAAAAACCCTAAAATTGCCCTCCAAGCGATATGGAAACCCTAAAAAACCCTTTACCTAAACTTAAAAAAATGGATATTGTTATAATACTATCACGCATTATTATTATCCAAATTCTCGGAAAAACAACGAAATGAAATCCCCAAATATATTGGTAACCTCTTAAGTAATGTACTGATAATCATACTACCTTTCATGCTATACTTTATGAAAGTATTGTTATATTGAATAGATACTCCAAGAACATCGATTATATGCTTGATCAATGCACATTAAAATGGATATTTTATAACACTATCACGCATTATTATTATCCAAATTCTCGGAAAAAAAACGAAACGTAAACACCGAATATAATGGTAACCTCTTAAGTAATGTACTGATAAATATACTACCTTTCATGCTATAGTTTATGAAAGTATTGTTATATTGAATAGATAATTGACCTCCAAAAACGACGATTATATGCTTGAACAATGCACATTAAAATGGATATTGTTATAACACTATCACGCAGTAATATTATCCAAATTCTCGGAAAACAACGAAATGTAAACCCCAAATATATATAATGGTAACCTCTTAAGTAATGTACTGATAATCATAATACCTTTTGTGTTATACTTTATGAAAGTATTGTTATATTGAATAGATACTCTAAGAACAGCGATTATATGCTTGATCAATGCACATTAAAATGGATATTGTTTTATAACACTATCACGCAGTATTATTATCCAAATTCTCGGAAAAAAACGAAATGTAAACCCCAAATATAATGGTAACCTCTTAAGTAATGTACTAATAATCATACTACCTTTCATGATATACTTTATAAAAGTATTGTTATATTGAATAGATACTCCAAGAATGGCGATTATATGCTTGATCAATGCACATTAAAATGGATATTGTTTTATAACACTATCACGCAGTATTATTATCCAAATTCTCTGAAAAAAACGAAATGTAAACCCCAAATATAATGGTAACCTCTTAAGTAATGTACTGATAATCATACTACCTTTCATGCTATACTTTATTAAAGTATTGTTATATTGAATAGATAATTGACCTCCAAGAACGACGATTATTTGCTTGATCAATGCACATTAAAATGGATATTGTTATAACACTATCACGCAGTATTATTATCCAAATTCTCGGAAAACAACGAAATGTAAACCCCAAATATAATTGTAACCTCTTAAGTAACGTACTGAATATCATATTACCTTTCATGCTATACTTTATGAAAGTATTGTTATATTGAATAGATACTCCAAGAACGGCGATTATATGCTTGATCAATGCACATTAAAATGGATACTGTTATAACACTATCACGCAATATTATTATCCAAATTCTCAGAAAACAACGAAATATAAACCCCAAATATAATGGTAACCTCTTAAGTAATGTACTAATAATCATAGTACCTTTCATGCTATACTTTATGAAAGTATTGTTATATTGAATAGATACTCAAAGAATAGCGATTATATGCTTGATTAATGCACATTAAAATGGATATTGTTATAACACTATCACGCAGTAATATTATCCAAATTCTCGGAAAACAACGAAATGTAAACCCCAAATATATATAATGGTAACCTCTTAAGTAATGTACTGATAATCATAATACCTTTTGTGTTATACTTTATGAAAGTATTGTTATATTGAATAGATAATCAAAGAATAGCGATTATATGCTTGATCAATGCACATTAAAATGGATTTTGTTTTATAACACTATCACGCAGTATTATTATCCAAATTCTCGGAAAAAAAATGAAATGTAAACCCCAAATATAATGGTAACCTCTTAAGTAATGTACTGGTAATCATACTACCTTTCATGCTATACTTTATGAAAGTATTGTTATATTGAATAGATACTCCAAGAATAGCGAATATATGCTTGATCAATGCACATTAAAATGGATATTGTTTTATAATACTATCACGCAGTATTATTATCCAAATTCTCAGAAAAAAATGAAATGTAAACCCCAAATATAATGGTAACCTCTTAAGTAAGGTACTGATAATCATACTACCTTTCATACTATACTTTATGAAAGTATTGTTATATTGAATAAATACTCCAAGAACGACGATTATATGCTTGATCAATGCACATTAAAATAGATATTGTTATAACACTATCACAGAATATTATTATCCAAATTATCGGAAAACAACGAAATTTATATACCGCAAATATAATTGTAACCTCTTAAATAATGTACTGACACTACTAGAATACTGCAATTAGACATCATGCAATTTAAGTCTGTCAAGAAATTAACAGATGTTAAATTATTCTATTACATCGATAAATTTTTTTGTGATATGTAAACCGGTTTACACAATTGTCAAAATTTGGGACAGATGTGAAATTATTAGTTATGAAAAAGCCAAACGTGTGCGATTAGGGAAAAATGAGCGGGATGAAACAAACTTTGAAAAAAATTGAAGCGGGCTTTGGAGGTAAGGTTAAACACTTGAATTTTTTTTTTAACTTTCGTTTTTCAAAGCTAGCGGGTAACACTTGACAAAATTTCAACTCACTTTTTTAACCTTATTAAAATTTCTATCTTCTTTAATCTCTCTACCCCACACATTCAACCTATCTATCGTTCTACCTCTCTTTTCTCCAGACCGAGCCCCCAAATCCCCAACGAAATCTTTACCTCTCTCCAGCTCCGACCTTCCTCTAGCATGAAATGACGACCCTCTCAGTGTTGTCTTCTTCCTCCGGCTGTCATCTATCTGAGAATTTGGATAATAATACTGCGTGATAGTGTTATAAAACAATATCCATTTTAATGTGCATTGATTAAGCATATAATTGCTATTCTAGGAGTATCTATTCAATATAACAATACTTTCATAAAGTATAGCATGAAATGTAGTATGATTATCAGTACATTACTTAAGAGATTACAATTATATTTGGGGTTTAAATTTCGTTGTTTTCCGAGAATTTGGATAATAATAGTACGTGATAGTGTTATAACAATATCCATTTTAATGTGCATTGATCAAGCATATAATCGTCGTTCTTGGAGGTCAATTATCTATTAAATATAACAATACTTTCATAAAGTACATCACGAAAGGTAGTATGATTATTAGTACATTACTTAAGAGGTTACCATTATATTTAGGGTTTACATTTCTTTTTTTTTCCGAGAATTTGGATAATAATACTACGTGATAGTGTTATAAAACAATATCCATTTTAATGTGCATTGATCAAGCATATAATCGTTGTTCTTGTAGTATCTATTCAATATAACAATACTTAAAAGTATAGCACAAAAGGTAGTACGATTATTAGTACATTACTTAAGAGGTTACCATTATATTTGGGGTTTAAATTTCGTTGTTTTCCAAGAATTTGGATAATAATACTGCGTGATAGGGTTATAACAATAACCATTTTAATGTGCATTGTTCAAGCATATAATCGTCGTTCTTGGAGGTCAATTATCTATTCAATATAACAATAACTTCATAAAGTATAGCATGAAAGGCAGTATGACTATCAATACATTACTTAAGAGGTTACCATTATATTTGAGGTTTACATTTCGTTTTTTTCCGAGAATTTGGATAATAATACTGCGTTATAGTGTTATAAAACAATATCCATTTTAATGTTCATTGATCAAGCATATAACCGCCATTCTTGGAGTATCTATTCAATATAACAATACTTTTATAAATTATAGCATGAAAGGTAGTATGATTATCAGTACATTACTTAAGAAGTTACCATTATATTTGGGGTTTACATTTCGTTTTTTTCTGAGAATTTGGATAATAATACTGCGTGATAGTGTTATAAAACAATATCCATTTTAATGTGCATTGATCAAGCATATAATTGCTATTCTTGGAGTATCTATTCAATATAATAATACTTTCATAATGTATAACATGAAAGGTAGTATGATTATCAGTACATTACTTAAGAGGTTACAATTATATTTGGGGTTTACATTTCGTTGTTTTCCGGGAATTTGAATAATAATACTGCGTGATAGTGTTATAACAATATCCATTTTAATGTGCATTGATCAAGCATATAATCGTCGTTCTTGGAGGTCAATTATCTATTCAATATAACAATACTTTCATAATGTATAGCATGATAGGTAGTATGATTATTAGTACATTACTTAAGAGGTTACCATTATATTTGGGGTTTAAATTTCGGTTTTTTTCCGAGAATTTGGATAATAATACTGTGTGATAGTGTCATAAAACAATATCCATTTTAATGTGCATTGATCAAGCATATAATCGATGTTCTTGGAGTATCTATTCAATTTAACAACACTTTCATAAAGTATAGCACAAAAGGTAGTATGATTATCAGTACATTACTTAAGAGGTTACAATTATACTTGGGGTTTACATTTCGTTGTTTTCTGAGAATTTGGATAATAATACTGCGTGATAGTGTTATAACAATATCCATTTTAATGTGCATTGTTCAGGCATATAATCGTCGTTCTTGGAGGTCAATTATCTGTTCAATATAACAATACTTTCATAAAGTTTAGCATGAAAGGTAGTATGATTATCTGTACATTACTTAAGAGGTTACCATTATATTTGTGGTTTACATATCGTTTTTTCCGAGAATTTGGATAATAATATTGCGTGATAGTGTTATAAAACAATATCCATTTTAATGTGCATTTATCAAGCATATAATCGCCATTCTTGGAGTATCTATTCAATATAACAATACTTTCATAGAGTATAGAATGAAAGGTAGTATGATTATCAGTAAATTACTTAAGAGGTTACCATTATATTTGGGGTTTACATTTCGTTTTTTTCTGAGAATTTGGATAATAATACTGCGTGATAGTGTTATAAAACAATATCCATTTTAATGTGCATTGATCAAGCATATAATTGCTATTCTTGGAGTATCTATTCAATATAACAATACTTTCATAAAGTATAGCATGAAAGGTAGTATGATTATCAGTACATTACTTAAGAGGTTACAATTATATTAGGGGTTTAAATTTCGTTGTTTTCCGAGAATTTGGATAATAATACTGCGTGATAGTGTTATAACAATATCCATTTTAATGTGCATTGATCAAGTATATAATCGTCGTTCTTGGAGGTCAATTATCTATTCAATACTCCCTCCATATCAAAAAACTTGTAGTTTTAGGATTTTACACGGGTATTAAGGAACCCTATACTCCCCTTTTCAGCCAAGAAAAAAAAGTACATATGCATTATTATTCCACTGTACTCATACAGTACATAACTGTGGAATATTTCAAGAAAAACTCTTCCACTACCCAAGTCAACAAATTGGATAATTAGGCTTTTCCATTACCGGATATTTGAATGAAAAATTCCTCCCCCGCCTACTGATCAGGACAATTGAAATTGAAACTTTTCATCTTGGAGCCAAAGCCAACAGTAAGTACGTAATGAAAATTTTTCTACAAATACACCAAGATACTACCCATTTCGAATGGTTCCGACAATGGCTTCCGATGAGCACCTTACTTTTACTTCTTCTCTTAATGAAAATCTTCCCTTCGATCTAAATGAATTACCCAACTTAGAGGGTGATGAATGTGACGAATTTGAGGAGGCACAAGAGGTTGATCAAAACAACACCGACATACCGATTTTACAAGCTGGTCAAGAGGTGGAAGGAGCTGTCCCATTTATCTTGGATCTAAATGTTCACCCAGATTTCGAGCATCAAGATTCTGCAGGTATGTAATTTTATTTCAGTTTGAAGTGTAAAATCGAGAACGATCGAGATGTTTTTTCTGAATAAATCAAATGATGTTAAATGTCACATATTTCCATTTGTTTCTTTATTGTAATATTTACCAATCATATGTCCTGTATTTCAATTTGTTTCGTTATCTTATTGATATGTCTACATAATTAAAAATTTCGGGGGTTCAACAGATGATGAATTAAATGAAGTTGAACACCATGGCCAGAGACGTAATACGATTTTATCAAACGAAGAGAAGCAACTGATCTACCATGCTTTGCTCGAGAAAAGTATGAACAACAAGCTGAAGCGCAATACAACTAAAGAAGTTGCCTCCCAATTTTCAGTTCCCTTACATGCTGTCCAACGAATTTGGAGACGAGCAAGAGAGACTCCACATGGAACAGTAGTTTCTTTTGCCAGCAGGAGACCACGAAATTCTGGTAGGAAGCGTGTTGAGATTGACCTTAACCGCATCAAGGGGATACCTTTGAATCGAAGAACACCGATAAGGTCAATGTCTA
This sequence comes from Persicaria tinctoria, assembly GCA_037127255.1. Lineage (NCBI taxonomy): Eukaryota > Viridiplantae > Streptophyta > Magnoliopsida > Caryophyllales > Polygonaceae > Persicaria > Persicaria tinctoria. The sequence continues at coordinate 18,315,353 of JBANSL010000004.1, read as the reverse complement.
AAGCTCTAAATCTGAATAAAGATACTTTGTTTAGGCGCTTCAAGGAAGGCCTTATCCGACGTCACTCTAATGCTATAAAACCGTATTTAACGGCAGAGCATAAGGTAGCGAGGCTAAAATGGTGCTTATCTATGTTGGATGCCAGTAGTTTGCCTTACGAACCAAGATTCGTTGATATGTACGATGTTGTACACATCGATGAAAAGTGGTTCTACATGACAAAGAGGTCGACATCATACTACATGTTGACGGATGAAGAAGAACCGTTGCGATCATGTAAAAGTAAAAATTTCATTGGAAAAGTAATGTTTATTGCGGCTGTGGCAAGGCCTAGATTCGATAACGATGGCAATGAAACATTTTCGGGAGAGATAGGGGTGTTTCCACTAGTGACCGTGCAGCCGGCTCAAAGGCGAAGTCGGAATAGAGAAGCTGGAACCTTAGAAACAAAACCGATCACATTCGTGAAAAAGGAAACTATAAGGACCTTTTTGCTTGAGAAGATCATTCCTGCGATACAAGCTAAATGGCCATGGGAAGATTCAGGAAGGACAATCTTTATACAACAAGACAATGCAAGAACTCATATTCGTCCGGATGATGAAGAATTTCGCATTGTTGCGTCACAAAATGGGTTCGACATCCGACTACGATGCCAACCAGCCAACTCTCCTGACCTAAACGTTCTTGATCTTGGCTTCTTCAATGCTATCCAATCTCTACAAGACAAGGAGTGTGCAAAGACAGTTGATGACCTCATTTTGCCTATTGAGAATGCATTTGCAGAATATCCAACAACAAAGATCAACCATGTTTTCTTGGCTCTCCAAGGATGCTTGAAAGAAATCATGGCAGTCGGCGGATCGATCGGATACAAACTTCCACACATGTACAAGGTCGGATTAGAAAGGCGTGGCCAACTTCCTCAGCAAATAACCTGCGACTATGATTTGGTACAAAATGCAATCAATATTGTAGAGAATAACCGTGGATGAGGAGAGGTGCGTTTATTTTGTATAGGTATGGTTTTGTAAACAATGTGCTTCGCCATAAACCACTTGTCATTTTGATCTTTTGTGTAGGTGCACAATCTCTGCTATCGCATCTGTTTTTATTTCTAAATTTGGTGCTTGTAGAATAGTTTCAATTTTATGTGTAAATCTTTAGACACCATCTTTCTTGTGGTTGAAATTCACCTATATCCAGGGGGTAATACTATATCTTTAAGTCTATAATAAGTTGGATGCATTTTTTATTTGAATAGGTGGCAAATTCTTTATCTTTAAGACTTGCTCATGTCCAATGGATATATTGCATTGTTATTTAAGTGATGTAGATACCAATCACTTGCAAAAAGCTGCTGCTAAACTTGCATATTGCAATTATAAGCACAAAGCCAAACTTGCACAAGTGAGTAATGCCACTGATAAGTTTATACAGTATTGGCATAAAAAACACTAATCAGCTAGGATTCGAGAATCGTTCGTAAAAGCCAATGCTTAAGACTCACTGCAATATATTACCGCTGGTGGGTTTGATGAAATATTGAAAATAAAATTGTAGACAATAGCCACTCATCAAAATAATCAAACCATGAAAATCATCTATGTCCAAATAACACAAAAGCTAGATGATCTCCTTACATTGTAAAGGCAACAGTAGCAGTAGGTAATTGCAAGGTAGTATGATTATCAGTACATTACTTAAGAGGTTACCATTATATTTGGGGTTTACATTTCGTTGTTTTCTGAGAATTTGGATAATAATATTGCGTGATAGTGTTATAACAATATCCATTTTAATGTGCATTGATCAAGCATATAATCGTCGTTCTTGGAGTATCTATTCAATATAACAATACTTTCATAAAGTATAGCATGAAAGGTAATATGATATTCAGTACGTTACTTAAGAGGTTACAATTATATTTGGGGTTTACATTTTGTTGTTTTCCGAGAATTTGGATAATAATACTGCGTGATAGTGTTATAACAATATCCATTTTAATGTGCATTAATCAAGCATATAATAGTCGTTCTTGGATGTCAATTATCTATTCAATACTCCCTCCGTTTAGTTATAATTTTCGTTCTGGTGTTTTATTATGTATTGCTAAATAAATGTCGTTTGGAAACACATGATATAACTCACTTAAATGTACATAGTACTTTTTCTTTTCCTTGAATTAAAAATTAATATGTTGTACCAAATGTCTGTAATTTAAGATAGCAATCATGGCTCTTTTCCTCATACTCAAATGGGTTTTGCAGTCATCCGTACACATATCACATAAAAAAAAAATCAAAAAATGGGTTTTACAATTATACTCAAATAGGTTTTGCGGTCATTTCATACACAGTATTGTGGTAGAGTTGCTTTCCTTAATTTATGTGTCATCTACTTAGAACGACAACTATAACTAAACCGAGGGAGTATAACAATACTTTCATAAAGTATAGCATGAAAGGTAGTATGATTATCAGTACATTACTTAAGAGGTTACCATTATATTTGGGGTTTACATTTCGTTTTTTTTTTCGAGAATTTGGATAATAATACTACATGATAGTGTTATAACAATATCCATTTTAATGTGCATTGATCAAGCATATAATCGTCGTTCTTAGAGGTCAATTATCTATTCAATATAACAATACTTTCATAAAGTATAGCATGAAAGGTAATATGATTATCAGTACATTACTTAAGAGGTTACCATTATATTTGGGGTTTACATTTCGTTTTTTTCCGAGAATTTGGATAATAATACTGCGTGATAGTGTTATAAAACAAAATCCATTTTAATGTGCATTGATCAAGCATATAATCGCTATTCTTTGAGTATCTATTCAATATAATAATACTTTCATAAAGTATAGCACGAAAGGTAGTATGATTATCAGTACATTACTTAAGAGGTTACCATTATATTTGGGGTTTACATTTCGCTGTTTTCTGAGAATTTGGATAATAATATTGCGTGATAGTGTTATAACAATATCCATTTTAATGTGCATTGATCAAGCATATAATCGTCGTTCTTTGAGTATGTATTCAATATAACAATACTTTCATAAAGTATAGAATGAAAGGTAGTATGATTATCAGTACGGTACTTAAGAGGTTACAATTATATTTAGGGTTTACATTTCGTTATTTTCCGAGAATTTGGATAATAATACTGCGTGATAGTGTTATAACAATATCCATTTTAATTTGCATTGATCAAGCATATAATCGTCGTTCCTGGAGGTCAATTATCTATTCAATATAACAATACTTTCATAAAGTATAGCATGAAAGGTAGTATAATTATTAGTACATTACTTATTATATTTGGGGTTTACATTTCGTGTTTTTCAGAGAATTTGGATAATAATACTGCGTGATAGTGTTATAAAACAATATCCATTTTAATGTGCATTGATCAAGCATATAATTGCTATTCTTGGAGTATCTATTCAATATAACAACACTTTCATAATGTATAGCATGAAAGGTAGTATGATTATCAGTACATTACTTAAGAGGTTACAATTATATTTGCGGTATATACATTTCGTTGTTTTCCGATAATTTGGATAATAATACTGCGTGATAGTGTTACAACAATATCCATTTTAATGTGCATTGATCAAGCATATAATCGTCGTTCTTGGAGTATCTATTCAATATAACAATACTTTCATAAAGTATAGCATGAAATGTAGTATGATTATCAGTACATAAGAGGTTACAATTATATTTGGGGTTTAAATTTCGTTGTTTTCCGAGAATTTGGATAATAGTACTGCGTGATAGTGTGATAACGGCATCGAACTTAAGATTCCATTGACGGGGTGATTGCTTAAGACCATAGATAGACCTTCTAAGGAGACAAACACTGTTAGGGTGTCTTTTATTTATGAAACCCTTAGGCTTACGCATATAGATAGTCTCATCTAAATCCCCATGGAGGAATGCGGTCTTAACATCCATCTGTTCTAGTTCCCAATTGAACACGGCAACCATAGATAGGAGTAATCTCATGGTTTTATATTTGACTACAGGGGCGAATATATCGTTATATATAGTCTAAACCTTCACGTTGAGTAAAACCTTTGGCTACTAGACGGGCTTTAAACCTAGGAGGATCGGTTGGGTTTAAGCCTTCCTTAAGTTTGAAAATCCACCTAGAGTCTATAAGCCTAGCTTTTTTAGGTTTAGGTACAAGGGTCCAGGTTTTATTCTGATGCATAGAATCTATCTCATCTTGCATGGCTTTAAACCAATACTTAGAGTGGGGATTGGAGTTAACTTTTTCGAAGGAGCTAGGAGTAGTAGGGTGACTGATGATCTCAGCTGTTATGAGGGCATACTCTACTAAGTAACTAGTATACTTCTTGTTAGGTATATTAACCCTAGGTTCCCTATCTCTAACCAACTGATAATCATTCGCATTAGTATGCACAGATAAATCAGAAGAAGGGGGAGAGGAGAAACCAGAGTTATTAGACAGGTCGGGTACAAAACTAGAAGAGAGGTCAGCCAGTAGAAGCATTACTCTAAACCTAAACATATATTTCTATTTACTGATTATCTTATTATTCAAATTAACACTATTAACGTGTGCGTGCTTGGTTTAGTCGTAAACCCGCTTGGTCAGCCCACGATAGGGTGGTCCCGGTAGATGTTCCCACGCCAACTATAGTGTTAACTCTGAATTTGTAATGTTAATCAGTCTCTAAGAAATATGACTTTACAGTTTAGACGAATGCTTTCTAGGGGTTCTAGTTCTAATAGTAACCCTGTTGTACATAGTAATGAAAATTTGTATACAAATGATGAAAACAATATGGTTGATTGGTCCATTCCTCATCAGAATATAGAGTCCATTTACAGAATTGGAATTATAGACTTTAAAACAGCCTTTAGTGTAAGAAGTCATGAAGAAACCATTAGTCTTAACAAGGAGCAACAATCTTTACAACTTTTATCCTCTTTATCATTAAATAAATATCAAACAAAAGGTTATAGATATATTCATCTAGGTTTAATACAAGTTGCTCTAAAACCGTTAGCTAGAAAAGGAATTGATACTCCTGTTTTTATAGCCTTAAGAGATGATAGACTTAAATCCTACAAAGACGTACTCTTTAATAGCTATAATTCAAACAAACATATGCAATGGCCCAGTCTACTTTAATTGTTCACCCAATTTTCATGTTGAGCTTACAGACCCAAGGGTTACCCAAACACTAACCTTAGACGTAAAAATTCTAAAAGATAATTTTAAACAACTGTCAAAATTTTTTGCAATAATCTATAGAGTTCATTACAGACTTTTAACTTCTTTAACTGACCCAAAATGTTTAATCCCTCCTGTCCCAAGAGGAGAAACAACTTTACTTCAATTAGAAGCTGAAAAATCCACAATATTCACTCCTAAGCTTATTAAATGGGATGATATAACAATCCTAACTACCTTAGAACTTGAACATGATTGTCCCCCAGATAATTTAGAAAAAAGAGATGTCTCAGAAATAACTGAGAATCCAGACGGAAAAGTACTTCTTAAATTTGGTTTTAGTAGAAGTTATTCAACTTTACCAAGACTAAAAAATAATTTATCTCCTAGATCTTCTTTTTCAGACTCCTTCTACACCGCTAGAAATACTAATTACAGTAGAAGAAATAAGAGTATAGATTTAGGAAGAAAAGACACCGAAGTAATCCTAGACTTCAATAGTCCTATACCTGATCAAATTATTGACCCTATAGACCAAACACCATCCTCTCCTACAGAAAGTGAAATGAATAGATATTCTTCAATAAATGTTATTACAAAGTCCACATTCACGATAAATAAAGAATATCTTAGAACTGACTTTAATTCAAGAAAAAACAAAGATAAAAGAAATTGGTTCCTAAGTTTTGAAGAAAGCCATAAAAATAAAATTAGAGAAATTTGGTATTCTGAAATGGAGAAAACTCAAAGTAATATTCTTTTCTTCGTTTGGTTCCAAAATTATCTTAAGAAAAATGGAATAGAACACCCTTTTAATCATAAGTCTATAGAAGTACAGACTAGACTTACCAAAACTTGGAACATTTTACCAGAGGGAATTGTTCATTCTATCCACCCTCCTCTAAAAGGAATAAAAATTAAAACTGAAGAAGGAGAAATAACAGGAGAACCCTTTAAAAATGATAGGATGAATACCTCAGATAATAGAACTTCTACATTAGAAGACGTTAAAAAGGTTTATCAACAAAATAATTATTCTAATCAACTTCTTCATACATAGCCTCTCAAGTAGAACTTGTTCACGAAAAGATAGCAATTGAAGATCCTAAGTTTCCTAGAAGTATTTCTAGACCTCATTTTCAAATTCAAGGAATTCCAAAAGACACTTTAAAAAATGTTTCACTAAGTCCACCTTTAACTATAATCGACAGGATAAACCTAAAATTAGATAAAGAAAAACAAATACAATGTATAAACGAACAGAATAGTGAATCCTCCTCCAACTATCCTACTACCGAAGAATCTACAGATAATTCAGAAGATTCAGATAATGAGAAAATAATTTATAATATTGAAGCTAATTTTAAAGATGACCCTTTAGAAATAAATAAAATGAGAAGAAATAAAAAAGGATTTCAAAGGCATAGAGGAATTAATAGAAATATGGACACCGGAAACTTTTATTCTAGACCCACTCCTCCAGATATTCAATATGAAGAAAGATCTAAATTTAAATCAACAGATTATAACGGACAAAGCATCTATGAATGGAATATAGATGGGAAATCAGAAGGAGAAATCCTAAATACTCTACAGGAAATGGGAATGGCTAATATAGCCTATAAATGTTCAGATAAAAGTGACCAGGTTTGTGTATCCTTGATTGTTACTGGATTCACAGGACAATTAAAAAATTGGTGGGATAATGCCCTAACTTAACAACAAAAGGAAGAAATTTTAAATTATAAAAACGATTTAGGAGAAGAAGAACCAGTAAATCAGTTAATTTACACAATAAGTATGCATTTTATTGGAAACCCTAAAGAAGAGCTCCAAGCTAATAGAGACATACTTTCTAATTTAAAGTGTAAGACGCTTAGCGATTATAGATGGTATAAAGACGTTTTCCTTTCATATATATTCAAGAGATCAGACTGTAACAAAGGATATTGGAAGGAACACTTTGTTTCTGGCCTTCCTTCTCTATTCGCTCAAAGGATTAATCAAAAAATTAAAGAAGAATTACAATCTGAAGAAATCCCTTGGAAAGACATAACATATGGACAACTAACTGCTTTTATTAAAAAAGAAGGATTAGCCTTATGTTCTGAACTTAAAATACAGGCTAAATATGGTAAAGATAAAGGATCACGAAGAAAAGAGTTAGGAAATTTCTGTCAAGACTTTGGATTAGAAAAAATCAGCGATCCACCTAGTAAAAGAAGACAATTTAAGAAAATTGATAAAAAAAACAGAGTTTTAGAAGATCTAGAAATAATCAGCAGAATGATAAAAAATCAAATAAATTTAAGGATAAGAAAATTATCTGCTATAAATGTGGAAAACCGGGTCATAAAGCCAATCAGTGTAATCTTAGACAAAAGATTTCAGAAGTGTGTAAAGAAGATGAAGAATTAAAAGATAAACTAGTTAAAATACTTATCAAAGATTCATCAGAAGAAGAGAATCAAGAATCATCAGACTCTGATGACTCAGGATCTACTCAATTATGTTATGTCATAACAAAAGAAGTGGAAAAAGAAGCCTTATTCCAACTTATAGATAAAAGTGAAGATCCAGCCATAAAACAAGAATATTTTATTAAATTAAAAAACTTAATTTTCAAAGAACAAAAAAATCTTCCAGAAGAACCATTTAGTTTATCAAAGATGATAAGCAAAAGACCTTCATCAAGTATATTCTCCTCTATAACTACTAAAGACCTTCAGGCTGAAGTTAATAACTTGAAGAAAGAAGTTAATGCTTTACAAGAACAACTTATTCTAAATGAAGCCAAAGACTTAGAATTAGAAACTAGAATTGCTCATCTTGAATGAAATAAACATGGTAGTGATGAACAATCCTCAGACTCATCCTCTAATATTAGATCTAAAGAAGATATTAATATTAATGACGATACTTTCATAAATGTTATTGATCAAATAAACTTTCAAAAATGGTATGTTTATATAACCATAAAAGTTGAAGATTTCGTACTTAATACTATCGCTCTATTAGACAGCGAAGCTGACCTCAATTGCATTTGCGAATGAATTATTCCTTCAAAATATTATCATAAAACTACAGAAAAGCTACAAAATGCAAATGGTGTTAGAATGAAACTTAATTACAAAATCCCTAGTACATATGTTTGTAACAATGGATATTGTTTTAAAAATACTTTTATAATGGTAAAAGATTTAGCACAAGAAGTCATATTAGGAACACCTTTTTTAACACAAATCTATCCCTTTAAAGTCAATAGACATGGTGTTCATACTAAAATAATGGGAACTAAACTAACATTTAAATTTCTTAAACCCATTACGCAATCAGATGTTACTCTACTTCAGACCTCATCTGTAATAAAAAATATAGACCTTATTACTAGAAAGTCACTATTAATTAACTCCCTCGCTAAAGAGATATCCAATCTAAAAATTGAAGAAAAATTAAAAAATCCTAACCTTCAACTAAAAATAAAAGACCTAGAAGATCTTTTTAGACGATCAGTTTGTTCAGATTCCCCGACTGCATTCTGGGAAAGAAGAAAACATCAAGTAACTCTCCCTTATGAAAAAGAATTCAAGGAAATAGATATTCCCACTAAAGCAAGACCTATACAGATGAATTTTGAACTTTTAACCATTGTAAAGAAGAGATAAAATCCCTTTTAGATAAAAAATTAATTAGAGAATCTAAATCTCCATGGAGTTGTGCAGCCTTCTATGTTAATAATCAAGCAGAAAAGGAAAGAGGAGTTCCCCGTCTTGTCATAAATTATAAACCTCTTAACAAAGTTCTCCAATGGATAAGATATCCTTTACCAAACAAAAGAGATTTACTTAATAGACTTTTTGATTCTAACATATACTCCAAATTTGATATGAAAAGTGGATTTTGGCAAATACAAATAAAAGAAGAAGATAGATATAAGACGGCTTTCACAGTTCCCTTTGGACACTATGAATGGAATGTAATGCCATTCGGATTAAAAAATGCCCCTTCAGAATTTCAAAAAATCATGAATGATATATTCAATCCCTACTCTACTTTCACAATAGTTTACATAGATGATGTTTTAATATTTTCCAAAACAATAGATGAACATTTTAAACACCTAAACACCTTTTTCCATATTGTCAAGAAAAATGGTTTAGCTGTCTCAGCTTCAAAAATAAAATTGTTTCAAACACAAATAAGATTTTTAGGTCATAATATTTATCAACAGACGATAAAACCAATAAATAGAAGTATAGAATTTGCCAACAAATTCCCTGATGAAATAAAAGATAAAACCCAACTCCAAAGATTTTTAGGATGTTTGAACTATATATCAGATTTCTTTCCCAATCTTAGACAAATGTGCACTCTCTTATTTCAAAGGCTTAGGAAAAACCCGCCTGCTTGGACTGAAGAACACACGAAAATAGTTCGTATGATAAAAGATAAGGTCAAGACCCTTCCTTGTATAAACATTCCTCATCCCTCTGCCTATATGATAGTTGAAACGGATGCCTCAGAAATAGGTTACGGAGGAATACTTAAACAAAGACTACCAGAACAATCTAAAGAAACTTTAGTTAGATATTATTCTGGTGTATGGTCTGGACCACAAAAGAATTATAGCACGGTTAAAAAAGAAGTACTCTCTATTGTTTCATGTATTTCAAAATTCCAAGATGATCTTTATAACAAGAAATTTTTACTTCGTGTTGATTGTAAATCACCCAAAGAAATTTTACAAAAGGACGTTCAAAACCTGGTTTCAAAACAGATCTTTGCTAGATGGCAAGCCATAGTCTCAGTCTTCGATTTCGAAATAGAATTTATAAAAGGAGAAAAGAATTCTTTACCTGATTTTCTTACAAAAGAATTTTTACAGGGAAAAACTACACAATGAAATTTATTTATAAAATATGGAAGGAGAAGATTGAACAAGATCTTTGGATTCCACCAGTCCAAGATGTGATTGACCTTTCTATTCTCCATGGCCATCCTGATCAACAAATGATTGATTTTCTCAAGGAATTAAAATTGGAGGCCAGGAAGAGATTAAATAAGATTCCATTTTGATAAATGTTTCTTCTACCAACTGCTTTCTTACAAAAGAATTTGTACAGGGTGTAACATGAAGACTGTTATTGTTAACCCTCATTTCAAAAAAGTGAGAGACCAAATAGAGCAAGATTTGCAAATACCCTTTCTTCGGGCAATGTTCAGACTATCTATGATAAGAGGAGCTCCAGATTTTGACTTAATCTTAGTTATTGACCAAAGGTTACAAATTGCAGATAAAGGATTCAGAAGAATTCCATTTTAATGGAATCCAGCAACAGAAAACAGATTCCACAGGATTATGAGCTTGTCCCTGCAAGTTCAGTTATGGTCCAAGTCCACAATCAGTTCCAGTCCCTTTCTCAATATCCTCCTCTCTCATACCAAGAAGTTCTCTCCGTACCAAAAACTCCAGTCAAACATAATCCCAAAAAAGAAACCCCTTACTACAAATATGTTACCAAACCAAGTCCAATACAAGAAGTCTATCTAACTCCAGAACATGAAATTTTAAGCCAAGCACAAATAGAACCCTTCATCACAAAATTATTTCCTAAAGACTTCCAGTGGTTTCCCGATGACCCCAAAAAGACCAGAAAATTCTATGAACTTATCCTCATAGACTCTGGTTCCGCAGAGATTATTCACATAATGTGTGATGCAGACCCCACAAAAATCAACTTCTCTAAGATCAAGATCCTTCAGGTTTTATCAGCCTTTGACTGGGATGACCCTTGGGGACTCAGACCATTTTCAGTTCCCCAAGCAGTACCAGGATATTCTTACATGGATTATAAAATGGCCTGGAGCTACTGCTTACTAGTAAGCCCATTTAACCACTCATGGTTTATATTTTTCGACAGAAAATGCAACGACAACATTCCAGTATGGTTTTATCAATGGTGGTATCACTTTGGTGCTACTACTGATATATTCCCAGACACAGCCAGACTTGCATATGACTACTACTACAAGCACTCTCCAGACAAACTTTTTACCAGGCCACTACGATTTCACAGGGACACGGGTTTAGCATGGATCCTTTGTTGGACCTACGAGACCATACAAATTCTCCCAAAACCCTTTCCTTTAACCCTATGTAGAAGATATAAAATTCGATGGTGGGAAAAATTTGACCTCGGTGTTCTCACAGTACAAAAGGCCCATGATATTCTCACCAAAAAGAAGTCCAACTACAAACCACAAAGCCCAAACCCAAAGCCACAAACAAATGTCCAAACAAATGTCCCTCAATATAGCAATTATATGCTTGATCAATGCACATTAAAATGGATATTGTTTTATAACACTATCACGCAGTATTATTATCCAAATTCTCAGAAAAAAACGAAATATAAACCCCAAATATAATGATAACCTCTTAAGTAATGTACTAATAATCATACTACCTTTCATGCTATACTTTATAAAAGTATTAATATATTGAATAGATACTCCAAGAACGACGATTATATGCTTGATCAATGCACATTAAAATAGATATTGTTATAACACTATCACGCAGTATTATTATCCAAATTATCGGAAAACAACGAAATGTATATACCGCAAATATAATTGTAACCTCGTAAGTAATTCACTAATAATCATACTACCTTTCATGCTATACATTATGAAAGTATTGTTATATTGAATAGATACTCCAAGAATAGCAATTATATGCTTGATCAATACACATTAAAATTGATATTGTTTTATAACACTATCACGCAGTATTATTATCCAAACTCTCAGAAAAAAACGAAATGTAAACCCCAAATATAATGGTAACCTCTTAAGTAATGTACTGATAATCATACTACATTTCATGCTATACTATATAAAAGTATTGTTATATTGAATAGATACTCCAAGAATGGCGGTTATATGCTTGATCAATGCACATTAAAAAGGATATTGTTTTATAACACTATCACACAGTATTATTATCCAAATTCTCGAAAAAAAACGAAATGTAAACCCCAAATATAATGGTAACCTCTTAAGTAATGTACTGATAATCATACTACCTTTCATGCTATACTTTATGAAAGTATTGTTATATTGAATAGATACTCAAAGAATAGCGATTATATGCTTGATCAATGCACATTAAAATGGATTTTGTTTTATAACACTATCACGCAGTATTGTTATCCAAATTCTCGGAAAAAAATGAAATGTAAACCCCAAATATAATGGTAACCTCTTAAGTAATGTACTGATAATCATACTACCTTTCATGCTATACTTTATGAAAGTATTGTTATATTGAATAGATAATTGACCTCCAAGAACGACGATTATATGCTTTATCAATGCAAATTAAAATGGATATTGTTATAACACTATCACGCAGTATTATTATCCAAATTCTCGGAAAATAACGAAATGTAAACCCTAAATATAATTGTAACCTCTTATGTAACGTACTGATAATCATACTACCTTTCATGCTATACTTTATGAAAGTATTGTTATATTGAATACATACTCAAAGAACGACGATTATATGCTTAATCAATGCACATTAAAATGGATATTGTTATAACACTATCACGCAGTATTATTATCCAAATTCTCAGAAAACAGCGAAATGTAAACCCCAAATATAATGGTAACCTCTTAAGTAATGTACTGATAATCATACTACCTTTCGTGCTATACGTTATGAAAGTATTGTTATATTCAATAGATACTCCAAGAATAGCGATTATATGCTTGATCAATGCACATTAAAATGGATATTGTTTTATAACATTATCACGCCGTATTATTAACCAAATTCTCGGAAAAAAACGAAATGTAAACCCCAAATATAATGGTAACCTTTTAAGTAATGTACTGATAATCATACTACCTTTCATGCTATACTTTATGAAAGTATTGTTATATTGAATAGATACTCCAGGAATAGCGATTATATGCTTGATCAATGCACATTTAAATGGATATTGTTTTATAACACTATCACGCAATATTATTATCCAAATTCTCGGAAAAAAACGAAATGTAAACCCCAAATATAATGGTAACCTCTTAAGTAATGTACTCATAATCATATTACCTTTCATGCTATAATTTATGAAAGTATTGTTATATTGAATAGATAATTGACCTCTAAGAACGACGATTATATGCTTGATCAATGCACATTAAAATGGATATTGTTATAACACTATCACGTTGTATTATTATCCAAATTCTCGAAAAAAAACGAAATGTAAACCCCAAATATAATGCTAACCTCTTAAGTAATGTACTGATAATCATACAACCTTTCATGCTATACTTTATGAAAGTATTGTTATACTCCCTCGGTTTAGTTATAATTGTCGTTCTAAGTAGATGACACATAAATTAAGGAAAGCAACTCTACCACAATATTGTGTATGAAATGACTGCAAAACCCATTTGAGTATAATTGTAAAACCCATTTTTTTGATTTTTTTTTTATGTGATATGTGTACGGATGACTGCAAAACCCATTTGAATATGAGGGAAAGAGCCATGATTGCTATCCCAAATTACAGACATTTGGTACAACATATTAATTTTTAATTCAAGGAAAAGAAACAGTACTCTGTACATTTAAGTGAGTTATATCATGTGTTTCCAAACAACATTTATTTAGCAATACATAATAAAACACCAGAACGACAATTATAACTAAACGGAGGGAGTATTGAATAGATAATTGACATCCAAGAATGACGATTATATGCTTGATCAATGCACATTAAAATGGATATTGTTATAACACTATCACGCAGTATTATTATCCAAATTCTCGGAAAACAATGAAATGTAAACCCCAAATATAATTGTAACCTTTTAAGTAATGTACTGATAATCATACAACCTTTCATGCTATACTTTATGAAAGTATTGTTATATTGAATTGATAATTGACCTCCAAGAACGACGATTATATGTTTGATCAATGCACATTAAAATGGATATTGTTGTAACATTATCACGTAGTTTTATTATCCAAATTCTCGGAAAACAACGAAATGTAATCCCCAAATATAATGGTAACCTCTTAAGTAATGTACTAATAATCATACTACATTTCGTGTTATACTTTATGAAAGTATTGTTATATTGAATAGATACTCCAAGAACAGCGAGTATATGCTTGATCAATGCACATTAAAATGGATATTGTTATAACACTATCACGCAGTATTATTATCCAAATTATCGGAAAACAACGAAATGTATATGCCGCAAATATAATTGTAACCTCTTAAGTAATGTACTGATAATCATACAACCTTTCATGCTATACTTTATGAAAGTATTGTTATATTGAATAGATAATCCAAGAATAGCAATTATATGCTTGATCAATGCACATTGAAATGGATATTGTTTTATAACACTATCACGCAGTATTATTATCCAAATTCTCAGAAAAAAACGAAATGTAAACCCCAAATATAATGGTAACCTCTTAAGTAATGTACTGATAATCATACTACCTTTCATGCTATAATTTATGAAAATATTGTTATATTGAATAGATACTCCAAGAACGGCGATTATATGCTTGATCAATGCACATTAAAATGGATATTGTTATAACACTATCACGCAGTATTATTATCCAAATTCTCGGAAAACAACGAAATGTAAACCCCAAATATAATGGTAACCTCTTAAGTAATGTACTAATAATCATACTACCTTTCATGCTATACTTTATGAAAGTATTGTTATATTGAATAGATACTCCAAGAACGGCGATTATATGCTTGATTAATGCACATTAAAATGGATATTGTTATAACACTATCACGCAGTATTATTTTCAAATTTCTGGGAAAACAACGAAATGTAAACTCCAAATATAATGGTAACCTCTTAAGTAATGTACTGATAATTATACTAAGGGTGTGTTTGGGTGTAGGATGTAAGGGGTTTGGGGGATGGAAAATTTGCCTCGGTATCCCCGCCGGTGTGTTTTGGTGTAGGGGTTTGCTGGGTTTAAAGGGTGGGAAATGGGGGGGTTTGGGGATGGAACTCGATGGGAAATTGATCCTCCTCATCCAAGGTTTGGTGGATGGGGATTCCGAAATCCTCCGTTTTGCCACTTCGGCTTCCTCTCTCCCTTTATAAATGCCTCCATTTCTTCACTCTTCTCTCACACGCTAGTCTCTTGGAAGGCGAAAAAACCCGACGATTCCGAAGCGATCGAAACCGCCTACCTCCGACGATCCAGACCACCATTCCTTCTATGTCGTCATCATCAGGTACCTTCGACGCCCTCCACCATTGTTCTCTTCGACGGTGTGTGTACAGACTCCACCATTGTTATGTTCGTCTTTTTGATTTAGGGTCTGTTCATATGATTTTGGGGATTTGTGAATTTCGTCTTTTCTCGTGCGTAAGTGGGGGTAATTCGGTCTTTGTCTGTCACTCCATCCACCAAAAAATCAAAATACAACCAAATACAAAACCCCCCAAAATTTGGTTTTGAATTTTCATCTCTTACATCCCAAAAATCTATCCCCATCTACCACATCCACTAAAATCCACCAAATCCACTAAAATCCATCCCGTTACCAAACACACCCTAACCTCATTTACAAAACACATTTATCCAGGGTGAGCTATAAATAAAGACCTTTTTTTTATATAATTTTGAATTTAAATAGTACAGTACTGGTTAAGTGAAAACTTTGATTTTTAAAGGGTGAATTTATGTAAATTTTCCCATATAGACTTGGCGCCAAGTCCGATTACATCCTTGGAACGGAAGGATCCGATACGGTGGAGACGTGGGGCCCCTTGTCCAGAGCTTCCCTTGGCGTCTGAAAGAAGACAATGAAACGACGTCGTTTTGGATCTAAAGATCGCTAGAGAAAGACTCTTGCGTAGGAAGCTTTTCTGACCAAATTTCAAAGTGTTAGGAGGAAGGGTTTCTGCTGTCTTCTTCCATTGAAGACGAACCCTCCAATCGCGAGCCTCCCTCCAAGACCGCCGAGACGGTCGCCCCTGCCGCCGTCGCCGTCGCCGTTGCTAAGGCGAGTCCTGGTAATATGCCTCTTCTCATTAATCCTTTTCAGCTCCCCTGCTTCTGCTGCAAGCCTTGAAATTGAATGACGACTCTTGTCTCCTGTTCAACCAATCTGACATAATATATATATATTGTTGAACCAATTATTTTGAGATAATTCAAGCAATCTGATGAAATTCATTTTGGACAGTGCTGGATGTATTATGAATTTTGGTTAGTCCTGGATGTATTATGAATTTATAAGCATTGCCTTAGCTGTTGGGAGACAGATCGAGATGAGCTTTATATAATGATTGTTACTGCAGGTTTGATGATTTTTGGCTTTGAAATTTATGTTAAGTTTGTTCTGTCTGTTTTTTTAACCCTAGAAGGGAAAAATGGAGAAACCTCCACAACGGAGGCCCAAGCGACCCCTGGCACAAGCAACAAGCACCCTTGGCACCATTGAGTACGGGTCAGAATCTGGAAGCAACATTGGCAGCGCTGAGATGGGGGCCAGGCTGGACATAATCTTAAAACGTTTGGTCAAGGACAACAAGATGAGAGCAGACGATGCGAAGAGATTGATGGAATATGTATTTCCAGAAAAAAGTGAAGATGCCCACCAACAGAAACAAACAAGAGAAACTGGTTTGGCTTTTGCTTCTAGTGACACAGAAAATGGTTCGGCTTTGAGTGACATGAACACAACTCCATCAAACAAGAAGACGTTTTCATCCTCGGATTGATGGAATATGTATCTCATCTGTTTGTTTGAATTTTAAACATTTTGAATTGGTTACAAACATGAACATTTCCGTAGTGTTGTAATTTCATTCACGGACACTGGTGGGTTTGTAAAAAACCTGCCGGGTTTAATAGGTAATGGCATGGACTACATACACCCGGCCTGTTTTTCTGTGCTTCTCTGTGCCTACCTTATAATATCGCGTTTAGTCTCCTGCAATTGCAGCTAGCTGGTGGTACTTCTCAGCAAATCCGACATTGAACAATCCAAAGCTATGTTAGCAGGTACAGGTACTTGTCTTCTTGCTTCAAACTTGGACTCTTTTTGGATCATTGACAGTGGTGCCACTGCACAGACCACATAACCCCTTAACCTTTCAGCTTTTCATTCATACACACCTGTTAGTGCACCCTCCTTTATTACCATGTCCCTAATTTTCATTTCAGTTTAATATCTGTCAAGAAATTAACCAATGACTTGAATTCTCTTGTAATTTTCACTTCTGAAATTTTGCTTTATACAGGGCCCTGTGATGAGGAAACCCTTGCTGATTGGAAATGAATTAGCTAAAGGCCTATATGTTGCACATAAATCATCTTCTGCATAGCTGGCTAGCCATGGAACAGATTCTCCTTTACAATCTTTTGCTTGTAATAAACTGTGTCCTTCCTTTGATATGTCATTTGTTGCTTGCAAACCTGAGCTTTTGCATTGTAGAATGGGTCACATACTCACATTCCTTTTGATCAATTCAAATGTGTTGATGATTCCATATCTTCTGGTTTCAAACCTCGTGTTGTTTGTCAAATTTGTCCACAACCACGACAACATCTAAACCCATTTTTTCCCCATAATACCAGAACTGACAAACCTTTTTCTCTTGTACATATCTCATGTCTCATAAGAGCAATGCTCTCCACATTCTCAAGTCTTTTGTTTCCACTGTCAAAACCCAATTTCCCTCATATTAAAGTCTTTCTGTCTGATAATGCAGCTGAGTTTTTGGATGTTCATACCCACCAGAATTTGTTTCAGATACTTACCTTTTAAGTCTTCCAAAACGAATTGGCTTATGTGTAGATTTCAAGTAGCTTATTTGCTCTTCAAGAATGGATAGTTTCTCGCAATCAATGCAAGATGAATGAATATTTTTTCTAACCATTCCTTTGCAAGGCGCGAAAGTTTATTAATTGGTACATACAGATTAAATAAAAATGCTTACAACGCTACGTACGTTGTGAATACATAGAATCGAATGATCTTAGGAAAAAGGAACAAAACTCTGGTCTAGACTAGAGAGGATAATAAGCAAACCATTTGTCAACCATCAACAGCGTCTCCTTAGGCTTGTACTCCGGTGCTGTGTGTCCCGCTCCCTACAAACAAATCCAAATCGAAACAACATCATCAATCACTACTACTTTTTAGCCCGTGTTTGTTGAATCAATACATATATAGATCCAATGAGATTTTCCTCACCTTCACCGTAGCATATGTCATGCGGTGAGGAACTTTCGAAAACTTCTGCGTGTACCTGATGAAACCAATCAACCAACCCAACCTTAATTCAGAATCCATTTTCAAGTGTTCAAAGCTGTCATAGCTAAGCTAGGAGGGAAGATGTTACCCTGCAACTTGTCCATCAACAAACCAAGGTCTCCAGTTACCCGTCACAGGCAGGCCGAGATCCTTGACCCACCACTCTGTGCCCAAGTATGGAACAACCAAGTCCTGATCCCCACTGTTGTTTACATATAAACACACCAAGAAACAAGGTTTAGTTGCCGTTGGTAACACCTAACCTTGTTGACTTATGCTAGTTTGTTACCTGTAAACGAGCACTCGAAGGGACGTATTTACGAATGATTTGTGGAGATAGAAGCTGTCCAGAACATCCTTGGTGTAAGACAAGCTCAAATTGCATCTCACCCACTCATTCACCGTCCCCTAAAACCATCACCAGTAGAAGCACAACAACTATATTTGAGAATCAAAATGCCATAACCAACAGAGGTATATAGCTTTAGGCATTGTGTATAGTATACCTGTCTGACATTGAGAGCCTCTTGGGTCGCTGGGTTGTTCATGTACAGGTAGGATAAGCCATAGAAATCAGCCTGCACACATACATACAGAGGGATTCAGAGATCAGCCTGCACACATTTACCATTAGTTTGTTCAATGTATCAACTTACGCGGCACCATAGCTCTCGTTCTCGTGAAGGCAAGCGAATGAGGTCTGTTGGTGTGTCATGAGGAGTAGTTTGCTCCCATTTCCGGACGTCCCATTTCTGTTGAGAATCGGTGCAGGTAGGCTCCAAGATTTGGGGAAAGTACAAGAAGCTAAGGCACTGGATTGAGTGGATTCATCCACCAAAAAACCAAAGAAAAGCTTCAAGAACAGGTATACAAAGAATCCTGAATTTCAAGGCTAAATTGTGTCTAACTTCCTTACATCTCCGATTCCTTCAAGTGCCAGCAAGCATGCTGTGTTGTTCGGAGACACATTGACAAATGATCCGTTGCAGCCGTTTTCAACTGCCTGTAAATTAGACAAAAAGATTGTAATACTCGAAAACAAAAATGAACGAAAACTTGTTTCTTGTATCGAGTTATGGAACTGAAACAATTCAAGTACCTCATACATTCCATCTGATATAAGTATGAGCCTTTGAGCATAGGGGAATCGCGAGCTTACTGCGCTTTCTTCACTTATATATGGGTTTCCAAGAATGTAGCCCTATTACCATTTTTGATAAGAATGAAGATATTGGATTTAGAGATGATCAAGGGAGTGATGTAGGAAACAGAAATAGTCGATTACCTTGACGTTGATTTTGGGGTCGAGATTCAAGTCATTACCCTGCCTTATAGCTTGAACCAAGAGAGGAACTGTAATGCCTGCATAAGAATTCCCTCCTATGTAGAGCTGGTTTTTGAGGAACCGCGGATGCTTCAAAAGCCACTGCTCAACATCACAAGCAGTAATTTGTCATGCCAGACAAGAATTTACTCTTTTAATCTATTTCCACAAAGGCGAAAATTTCATCTAGATTATAATCCTAAGCTAGATTAATCTCTGACGCGCTAATCAGGCCCAAATGTTTCATCATTTTGTTGTATTATGCTCCAAACATTCAAAACTAAGACCAATGTGTCTATGAAAATTGCGCAAGAAGGCGAATGTATCTCAACGATTGTTAAGGTGTCCAAACCTTGCGAATAAACTCGTGGGCATTGGCGGTTGCTAGAGTGTCGCTGGTTGCATAGCCCTCCGGATTGGTGGAGTACGAAAACCCGGCTCCAACAGGAAAGTCTATGTAGAGAACGCTTGCGACCTTGGTCCATGAATACTCGTTTAGCTCAAGCGATGGCACTCCTCCTCTGAAATCTGAGTAGTTGAATGAGAGTGGCCCTGCAATGCAAACCAAGCAATTGTCCTCCTGTTTCGACTTTTAAGCAAAACACAGTTTCTACATATTCGGAAAGCCAAATCAAGAAACACGCACAGTTTCTTTGTTAGGTGCGTTCTGTCTGTTTTATTGCACTCGTTATTCAGGTATACCTGATCTCGAAAACAAAAAAAACGTACCGTTGTCATAGAGAAGAGCGGAAAAGCCGGCACAGCCGAGGCCTTCGTTGAGCCAAAGCACGAGAGGGTCCCTCTTCGGATCCCTCTCGGATTCGATGAAGTAGTAGAACAGCTGAATCTCATCCAAATCGCCAACACCAACATACCCGGTTTCGAGTTTGAATGGTAGGCTGCCAGTGAAACCTGGCAAGCTATCGACGATGGACTCCGAAAAAACAGCACCAGGAAGGAGGAGGAGGAGAAGGAGATGATGAGTACAAACAGCAGAAGCAGTTATGCTGCGGAGTTTGGTCATCTTTGGTGGTGCGCGCCTTCAAGCTAGTTCAACCAGAGTACGTGAGGCTCCATCATGGATGGGGATTTTATGTGCAACCAGCTACTCCAATTGAAGGGAGGTTTGACCAACTACTACGTACGTACATGATACATCACACACACACACACACGTGTTTCCTCCTCCCATCTAATCTTCTTCATTATCTACGGGTGCTTAATTTGTTCTGTTCTGCCTCTCTTATCGCCAAGTTATGTGTAAGTTGCAAATTCAAGTTGATGACTTCCCTAATTAAGGTAGCTGTGTTAGCTGCCTTGTGTGTTTGGTAGTTGATTTTTCATTTAACCAAATACTCGTTTTAAGTGAAAAAGTAAAGTAATACTGTAGTAATTATAAGTGTATTTTTTGTTTGTTTTTATTTGCTTTCTTAAAAATGTGGAAATGTCTAAAATGACATGTTTTAATTAACAGATGGAGTATTTTATAATGTTTTTACCTTCTTAAAATGCGTATCGAAGAGTAAAATGAGTTCTATTATGGAACATAGGGAGAGGGAGTAGTTTTTAAATAAGATTAAAAAATTTAAGGTCAAAAGAAAAGGGTAAAAAAAAACCGGCTTCAAGCGTTTTTTTTACCTAACAAGCTAAATCGCCCTTGTCAACTTGGCTTGGTAGTTGGCACTGCTAGTAGTCAGCCTTTTTGGCCCGATACTGCTAGTAGTCAGCCTTTTTGGCCCGATAGAGGCTCGAACACAGGTCTGCTAGACTGGTCCGATAGAGGCTCGAACATGTTAAAGGGTGTATGGATGACAAAAAATAGTTAAAAGTAGTTAAAATTTTGAGTTAAAAAAAAGCTAATGGAATGTGCTTTTTTGGTTTTTAAATTTTTAACTACAAAAATTAACACTCTTTTTGCATTGTTTATTTATTTATCACAATTAAAACACTTTTTTGCCTCATACAGAGATTATCTTGTTGTTTAAATTTTTAACTATTTTTACCAACTGTTTATAAATTTTACCTTGTTTATAATTTTAGTCAGTTTATTAACCCTGTTCCATACGAACCCTAAGTGACCTAGGCAAACTTTTTAATTTCATACTCTATCTAGTTACACTTTTTACAAAAATCTCATATATAGGGGTTGGATCCCGTGTAAGCAACCTTTACGGTGTAATTTATAAACAATAAAATTATTCGTATGTACCAAACAATTATTTAAATCTGTGGGACTAAAGCCACCCCAAACCCCCAGTCCGCCTCTTGCAGGAGTTGCAGCACAACACAACTGAATTACTTTGGTAATGGATCAGTTTTATGCAATATTGATGGTAAGGGATGATTTTGAGCAATATACTATACCATATTTAAAGGGTGATTTTTTACGGTTTACCCTATATTAAATCAATGTTTAGAGAGCTTATTTAAGCTCAATCGAAAAATACAGTATTTCTCAAAATTAAATTATTTTAACTTTTTTTTAATATTATTTTTCTAGGATCGTTTCTATACTAGGTAGAAAATATTTCCTTATTGAGCTTTGGCATAGGTTAGAAACACCGATTTTAGTTTAGGGTTCAATTTTTTCATTTTCTGGGCAATACCTAACATTGTGAGGTTCATGATTAACAAGTTTACATACAAGAAGCTCCAACCTCCCCCTTCAAGCAACATTCACACAAGCTCATACAGGCAACAACTTCACATAATCAAAACATAAGTAGATCACCCATTCACAACTCAGCAGCCAAAATCAGCTGGTTTACCAGTTGATAAATGTAAGCAAATCCCTAGAAGATTCATTGGCTGTCTCTACATACCCCGGAAAACAAAATGGATGGAAGTGACAACCCCACTGGGACGGTGTAATGTACTAATGATGGAACAAACAACTGTATATCTAGTAAGTCAGACAATCTTCAGATCATAATCCAGTATAGATGAACAAGGCTCAACTTCGGAGACCAAAGTATGGATTTCAAGCAAATGTCTAGAGCAAGGGCGAAAAAACTGCTTATAATGACAAGAGTTGGGACTTGTGGTCTATGCCGTTGAAGATGAAGGTTCCACACATGGGAATGAATTGTTTTGTGATCAGCTGTGAACAAAAAAAAAAAAATGTAGCACGCAAAGTGTTAAATGAATATGCACTAGAAGATGCAAATATGGTTTGTCTTCGGTTGTCAGCAAACCAATTCAGACGAGTTTATATTAAATGGAAATATCGATTCCCAACAACTGCTTCATTTAAATCATTGTGGATTTCAATTTTTATGCTTGAGAGTTATTTTTATTAATTGTAAAAAAGACGAAAATTGCTTTGCTTTGGAAGATAGGGATACGAGAGACGGATGATAACCTTTATTACTTCTTGTGATGCAATTCCTCCTATTAAGGCTGCAACAGCATGGAGCTCTGCAGCACCAAACCGGCAGATCTCATTGATAAGGTCCTCTGACAAGGTTGAGCTGTTGAAACCCAAATCACCGAGTATGCTAACAGCAATGCTTCTCAGTCGAGATATATCTTCGTCCAATTCACTGCAAAAGTTGGGGGCAGACTGGCAGATTAAAATCTGCTAACAAAAGGCTAGATCATTCATTCAACTGGAGATTAAGTTACCCATCAAATTGACCAGGGAAACTATTGTAGTTGGCTGCAAACCGGTCAACTGCTCGGAGTAATATATAAAATCCCACAGCCGTGCTGCCAACACGCGCAGATCAGAAGCAAGGTCAGCCTATAACTTACTGTGAGGAAAACATTTTAAAATATCTTTAAATAAATTGCTCCTCAAATATTCTATTTTATCAATCACTTCTCAATCTTTTCCATCAGTCTTATTTTCTGTTAAATTCATGTATCATTGGTCATAGTATGCACATATGTAGCTTCTGGATGCCGTGTTTTAAAGGATAAAGATCCAACAATACAGGAGTTATATCCTTATTAAGCAGAACCGACTACAGCAAGAATACATTTCAAGTAAGAACAATGAGTCACATAAATAAAGCTACAAATAAGAAACCAAGTTACCTATAATCCTCATCAGTTATATACTTTTGCAACTCTGTCAGATTAGGAGAACTGAATTCCTCTTCAATAACTCGATAACGACAAACCTGCAAATGGAGATATATTACTGCAGAATGAAAAAATCCCCCAGATCAAACTATCACAAATTTCAAACATTAAGAGAAATCTAGCATTCTGCATGCACTTTGAGAATGGTGCTTAAGCCATATTCTATCCAATAATCTTCACCAACCTAATGAATAAGTCACATCGGTAATATTTGAAGATGTTAAAAAGATGGAAAACCTTAAAGAGAAAAGACAGGCTAGACAGCTAGAGCTAGCCATTCACACAGCAAAGAAAGCATAAAGTCTGACTACATAGGTCAATCCAGATATACTTTAAATATACTTACATTTAGTTTTCTCGCATTCTTACAGAAGCTCTTTATGGTAATCTTGGTGATGATATTTGGATCTTGACCAATTCTCTTCAAAATATTTCTTGTTCGTTGTTCCATAGCAAGAAAGTCAGCCTCTGCCTTAGCCTGGTATATCTTTTGTAGACTGACATAATGCCTGCGTTAAATCATCATTTCACAATGTCATCAGTTTCTCACTTTTTAAATCCTTTGTTCAGTAAAGAATTCATTAGTTCCCGGCACAAACAAAAGAAATGATCATGTAAATCATGAAAATAAGTTACACACTTAACTCGGTTGATGATGTCATGTCAGGAATTGATCCCTCTAAAGGCACCTCTCCAGCACCTTCATTAGCAATAAACTCCTGCACATCGAATTAAGAATACAATCAAGTACTTGTGATGGATCTAGAAGTCACTGATTGGAGCATCACTTATTCCTACTATTGGACTATGAGATGGATTTTGGTCACCTGAGCAAATTTAATCAAAACTTGACATTAAATCACATCGGGCCATCCCCCGCAAATCTAATAATCGTACTGGGAAAAGGATTATCATATATTAAGTACACAAAGGCAGTCTGAACCCACATGTTAATAACAACTTAGATAAAGGCAGCCTTTGCAATGGATTATAAAGCAACTGTTAGTTTTAAGAGTGGTTCCCACATTCTTAATATACAAGAGGAGTAATCATGTAACCAAGAATGTGAGAACTATCATGCACTGTGTGAAAGATGGCATCAGTTATGCTCAAAAGCTCTATATCAACTTAATTTACCATCAGGACTTCATATAAAGAACATCTTATTACAAAGACAATTTGTTAGCTAATGTACTGCAAAAAGGAAACATAGAAGAGAGGAACATATCCTTGTTTGTGAGTTAAATAAGTAGAACATGAAATCTTCCAATGATCCATACAGTACAACACGCAAGCTCAAAATTTAAGAAGAATGAGGTCCATGTAGCAAGCTGCAAGCCAATATTAGGGCTATGTTTGGATAGCCATGATTTATGACTTATAATGGATAATATTACATTATAATATATATTATAATATTGTAATGTAATATTATGCATTATAAATCATATAAATCATGGCTATCCAAACATAGCCTTGATGTTCTCAAAATTTAATAATTTGAAATTGATCCAAATTTCAGCTTGACTTGGAATATCATCTCACTTATTTTCCAACATCAGGAGCATGTGAAACATAAGATTAAATTTCAAGGAAAAAAGAGTACTACTGATATTAATATTTTGATTGGTCACAGCAAATATTCAGAATCGCAGCAATAGAAACTAGAAAGGCAGCTGAAAGGAAGGAGAGACATTATCTTAGTTCAGGTGGGAAAATCACCTTTAGTGCGGCCACCATCACCCAAAAATCTGGTGAATTAGGACCGACTTCAGCAGAGCTATCATCAAGTATCTGTTGTAAATTAGATGCTGACAAGTGAAAATAAAAATCCACCAGTCATTAATATTTCAGGTGGGACAGGATTTCAGAGTCAACTGTATGATGAGTAAATTTGAAGGGAGCTCTGGATGAATAATTCAACAATGTTTAAGGCGATAATGGAACTCCAGTCAAGTAATTGTCTTTTTTTCACAAGATGCTGTTATTGCTCTCTCTTCAATCAGAAGAGTACAACTCCCACAACATTATGCTTATCTTTTATGCACAAATGGTACAAAAATCTATATCTTAAAAAAAAAAAAAAAAAGGATCTGTCACCCCTGAGTAAACCTCAAAAAGTAAGACATCAAAGAACTATCCAGAACTGGACAATGTCTTAAATTCTACTGGTTCAACTTGAAAAGTAATAACACAAACAGGTCAATACAGAACACATAAATTGATAAACATGAAACAAAAACCTTGACTTCTTTTATTTACTCACAAATTCCTTTTGAGGCAAAGAGCTTGAAGGACGCATCAATAGCTTCTTTATAGTTATCTTCGTCAAATCCAATCATCCTGGATTTAAGAAGGTCCTACATGTCACAAAGACCAAATCATTTGAATCATAAACAACTGCAAAAAGACAAGGAACAAAAAGTAGACAGTACTCTAGGTAATTTAACCTTGAACTCTTTTTTCTCTTCCCTGCTTGATGGAAGATTACCATGTGTTTGTGACCACTCCTGCGCCATCTTTACCAGAATCACAACATATGGGATGTGCTTGTGAGCAACAGGATCAGGCACATTGATATCAATGGATTCCACAAACCTGTTTTCAGAAACATACTTAGATAAATATACAATTCTACCATAGTTCCACAAACCTGTTTTCAGAAAAAGTTAAAATGTTTATACATGTCTAAATAAAACATTACAGATTGTATTTCAATATAAGTACCGCTTTAGTTCTGGCCAGGGACTATGCAACCGAAGATCATCCAGAAAATGGTCAGGCTTCGACTCAATCACGGCATGTTCCTGATGAACAGTCACACCAGAGTTATGGCAAGCCTAAGGCGAAATCACGGTGGAAAATAGTTCACTAAGATTCAAAGACCTACTTAGGAGAATCAAATAAAAATGTCTTTAATATTTTCAGCTTTAGATAAAATGGTGGTATCAGAGTAAAGTGGTGACTTTTCCAGCAAATACAGTTATCTTAGCTTGAGTTGAATAGACAGCAAGTCCTGTGAAAGAATGAAAGGTATCACTCTCTTGCCGCCATTGTCCGTATTTAATAGAAAGAAAGAAAGAATAATCCTAACCATTTACATAAGCACAGAAAGAAGGATTTTTATAATAGCCCAAGCATAAATTGCAAAGTATTATGAAAACACATTTTGTAATTCCTTCTAAAAGCCAAAACTGTAAGTTCAATGCATACAAAAGACATTTAAAGAATATTAACAATGATAAAAATAGCCAACCTTCACACTGATGCGTACAAGTCCAGTGAGACCATAGGATCGAGCAATCACTAACATTACATTTGCCTCCCTGCAGATTTTATCAAGCCTCACCACTGAATCTTCCCCCAACTGTTGAGAAGCAAGAAATAATTAAATAAAGGCACAAGAGTATAACGTGTAAGCCAAATTCAAATGTAGTTATATTATGTGCTAAAGTAATTAAAAGTAGCTCAGTTTCTAGTTAAGCTGGCCAGATATCATTTATCTGAATTCGATTCACAAATCCTGAAAGGTTTCTAAGCAAGCTTGTATGAACCTGTTTCGTTGTTGGAAATTTGCAATATCAAGTGTCAAAGCCTCAAAGGTCAAACAATGAAAGCCATGCTGTCTAACATGGTTCATCCAGCAATAACAACAAGCATGCAAAATATATCAGCCTCTGAAACTTGGCCAATTATACTTGAGGATGGTGAGATGGTTTTTCCATTATGATGCTGATACCTACGCCCTTAAAACTATAAGAATCTCTCCTTTTTAAGGTGAAATACCATCATTCAAGCATACCTACAAATGCTTTAGAGTTTAGACCATGCACTCAATTAGGAAGAAAACCCCTCACAACAACAGGGAAAGAATTCAAAGCTTTTAGGATCCATAGTTAAGTTACAAGGTTTGTCTCAGCAATATATAGCCATAACTTGTACAAATGGTGCAAGTGAACTTTGGGGAGTTAGCTATGAAAATCTGAAATAAAGAGATGCTATATGCTGAAGGCGTGTTTTGGGAGAGATATTAAGAAGGTGAGAGACTATCCCACCAACATTTGAAATGTTAAGTGCCCAAGCCTCAATATAACTATGGTAAGGTATTGCTTTAAGGGATAGAAAAAAGAACAATTGTAACTGCAACAGTTGCATTAAGTTTTAGATTAATTAGTAAACCTAATAAAAAAAAGACTAATTAGTAAATGTACTACCTTAGATAGAAATAGAAATTGCAAAAGGGGGGAAAAAGGAACTCCGCATAAGGGGAAAACCCCTTGAAGGGAAAAATATATTCAGATACTAGTGGAAATCCAACACTATTAAGTGCACCATAAGCAGGTTGACTCTCCATTACCTGAGTAGCTATAACTAGTGTGAACTGAGAAAAGAAAGATGGATTTGTCTCAATTAACTTCTCCGGATATTCCTCTATGAATTTGGCTTTTACTGCATCATTGAGCTCCTGCAGCAATGTGCATGCACACTTTGCCTTTGACTCTCCTAGACTTGATTCTTCCACTGGTAAAATCAGCAGCATCAATCAAATGAAAAAAATTTGCAGTTTAATTTTCCATCTTAATGGAAGAAAAATGATGGAGCTTGAACACAATGATGGGATACATAAAGAATAATATAGACAAGAGGAAATGGAATCATACCCATGAAGTTATTTCCAAGATCGCCAATTTCAATTCTTGAGCCATCAATAATTGTTATACTTCCAATCCCACCAAGAACCAGATTTTTTAAAGTCTCAGAACCAGTAGGCCCACAGTTTAGCAAGCAAACACTAGCATTCTCTAGAGCTGCTTGCCCTTGGTCACCCCAAATCCTACAATTAATATGGATAATTATTTCCTGTAAGATGTAAAGATTGATAGCAACTCCCAGAAGGTTCCAAATTGACGTTGAGCAAACAGCATACAGACAGCGAAGAGCAAAAGATTACGGCATTAAGACATCAGCAAGGCTCATTACATTGGTTTAACTTTTAACCCCTAGAACAGTCAACAAAAGAGGCTCTTCAGCTAGAGAATGACTAAATTTGGAAGTAATTCTACTGAGTTTTCTTCCAATAGTAATAAGTTCTTCCTTGTAATCACTCTGAAATTCTATGTTTTTAGTATGGAACTGAGCAAGCCAGGTTTCTAACAAAGTTATTTTCACAAACTACCATACAATTTCCTCAAAGAAAAGCACTGGATTCAGCTAAAGACCAAGGAACTGGATCATAATCTTCCTTTGACAAAAATCAATCCGTAAAACGAGACAATTGAAGAAATCCATCAGCATACTTCACATGAAATTCAAGACCTACAAGCACAATTTGCCTCAACGCATGTCCAACAGCATAAACCAGATAAGGTCTGCCTTTAAACGGAGAGAGCCATGGATTTACTAGAGCGACCCTACGTTTACATAAATTCCAAATCAAATTTCACTGAACACAAAAAGATTCCTCTAAATGGACATCAAAAGAAGAAATTGAGCATCTTCGTCGCAATAATGCTTGAGGATTTCCCCATAAATTACAAAATACAAAATACTCATAGTGCGCGAAACTGCATAACAAAAACATATGAATTTCTCACACTCCACAATCAACGAAAAGTGAAGAGGGAAGACGGAGATTGCGCAACTAGAAAGAGTGGAGTGAAAAAAGTAAGGGTTTGAAGCGAGCCTGAGCTGACGATCGTATTTGACTTTGGGCTCTGCCATTGTTGTAGGTAGGAGAAATCGAAGATTGCGAGGGTTGGGTCAAGTGGGGTTCTACAAAATCGTATGGGTCGCTTGCTCCCTACGCAGACTGCGACTCAGGCAGGAGCGACTCAGCCAGCAGTAAGATGAAGAATCAAACACAGGCCAGATCGAAGAATTTTTTTTTATTTTTTTTTATAAGGAAATAATTCGAGGATGGACAGGTCCGGACCTCGAGAGGCCGACAACGTCGGTCGTCTAAGCATACAACAACGAAATAGAAATATAACAAACATACATCAAAAGAGCACCCAAAGAAAACCCGGAAAAAACTCAAGATCTAAGCAAACTAGTGGACGCAACACTGAGAGGAAGGAAGTCGTCGTGGAGAGGTGGATAGCGAGCGCATGAGACAACACTAGCTGACACGATGTCTCGCCGCCGAAAAGACGGAAAGCAGAAATCCTCGTAAGGCAAAGGCGACACCTGGGGAAGTGTGGATCACACGACGTTCCCCCCACCTAGATGAGGGATCTTCGGAGACCACAAACACCACCA
Source organism: Persicaria tinctoria (assembly GCA_037127255.1). Classification (NCBI taxonomy): domain Eukaryota; kingdom Viridiplantae; phylum Streptophyta; class Magnoliopsida; order Caryophyllales; family Polygonaceae; genus Persicaria; species Persicaria tinctoria. The sequence goes on along the minus strand of JBANSL010000004.1, from coordinate 18,285,109 downwards.
ACACGATCATGTCGATCAACCAGGGCCGCAGAACTGCTCCTCAACCGAAACTAACCACGAACCAACAGACAGACACCAAACAATACGAGCAAATGAAGCACAACCGCAAGGAGGACGAAGAGCGCGGTAAGAATCCGGATTATTTATTTTTATTTTTTTTATAAGGAAATAATTCAAGGCCGGACAGGCCTGGACCTCGAGAGGCCGACAAAGTCGGCAGACGGCAAGCCGTCTAAACATACAACATAGTAAAAGAAATACAACATAAAACAATACCTAATACAACAAAAGAACTACATGAAACAAACCCGAAAACCCCTAACCCTAAGCAAACAAACGGACACAGCAACGAGAAGATGGAGACCCGACGTGGTGAAGTGGATAGCGAGCGCATGGGACAGCACAGCTGACACGATGTCTCGCCGCCGGAAAGACGGAAAGCAGCAATCCACGTAGGGCAAAGACGACACCTGGGACAGTGTGGATCACACGACGTTCCCTTCACCTAGATGAAGGATCTTCGGAGACCACGAACACCACCAATACAATCACTTCGATCAACCAGGGCCGCAGAACTGCTCCTCAACCGAAACTAACCACGAACCAACAAACAGAACTCCAACCAACTCGAGAAAATGAAGCACGATCGCGAAAGGGCAAAGAGCGCAAGAGTAACCCGGATTTATTTCAGTTATTTATGTATATAATTTAGTACAATTAATATGATTTAAATTTAACTCTTTTATTTAATTATTCCTTCTATGAGATCCACTGAGCGGGCCAACTTTGGGCCCAAGGCAACAAATGTAACGGCCCGGGATTATGATTCCCGAGTTACGCTTCGAGGGATGAAACCCCTCGTTAGGATCTTGCGTCCCGAGTACAGGTTGAAGGTTTGAAATCGAAGATGTGCAATTTTAAGTGGGATTTCGCACCCAAATCCGAAAGGTCCGTTGGAGACCCCGGGGTAAACCATTGTACCTGTCCTAAGTCTAGAACGCGGAAAACCATTTATCATGCAAAGGGCATAAGTTCTGAAAATGATACAACCAGTGCCACGGCAGAGCCGGGTCAAAACAGAGTACAATTAGGGAGAAATCCCAAAAGCATGAATCTGGTGAAGTTAGGTTTCAAACACTCACTCTCCGCCATAAGGATAGACCCCGTCATAACAACACAAAATCAAGCTGCGTGTCGGGTACGTGAAACTATACCACCAAGTCAGGCCAAGAGTCCGCCCGCGGGTCCTCTGACCGCGCTGAGGACATATAATACGCCTATACCTAGAATAAAGGATGCCTTCATGCAGTACTGGAATATTAACCACACTATCATGCTCCTAATTCATATGTGCAGAATATTGAGGAAGACCTTAACAAAGAATACCAAGCGGTATATCCCTCTTTTACCACCACCCCTCTTCCAGACAAGGTGGAGACTGGCCAGTTCGATGCTATAATCATATCAAATCTCATCATCATATCATATCTCATGCCCACCTCGTATCTCGTGATATATATAAATGACTCGAGGAGGAAAACACCCGATGAAGCTGAGCTGCCCTATGACCCTAGCAAGGACTCTAGGACTCACAGATAACGGTCGTTCTGTATTCAAACGCATACAGAATAAGGATTCTCATTCGTAAATGCAATTCCTAAGCATGATACTACATGACATGCTCTTATGCATATGAAACACCTACATACTATATGACACATCAGGCAGGAGGTACTTGTTACTGAGTAAGCCCCGGAGGTACTTACCTGGCTAGCAGATCGGCAATAGAAGAATCCAGCACATAGTAGTCACAATCACAGAGTATCACCTAGTACGTAATGGAATATACATAAGTCTACATCCAACTATTAAGCACTCAAGCACACCTCAATCAATAGAACAAGTAACATATTATGAAAGTCCTTTTATCGCATCATCCGCTCCCCAAGACCACATCGTTCTCCATAAATCATTCAACCAATTCCGCATGTTCATGTACATCAATTCCGCATATACCTCAACGGTTCATCAAAATCATCAGACATAATTTGTGTGATATAAAATCCTACTAGATCGTCATAATTATCCAACATTTAATCTCATATAATAATTCATCACAAGTCATGCTATTAGTCATACATATCATACTGTTAGTCAAACGATCATATTATCATGCTAGTTAGTCATCGAGTTAGTCTTATTCTGAGGTTAGTTTAAAAACCGTTTCAAATCCCAGTTAAATAGCTAAGTGTTCCAACCATTGAAAATACTCGCCAAATTCCCTTTTAAATTTATTTATTAAATTACTTTCCAACCTTAAAATTCATTTCCAAATTCTTTACAAATCTTTAAGTCCCAATAATATATTTTAAATCTCAAATAGTATTACATGATATTTTAAATACCATTTATTTAACACTTTTATAAATTATTTCCAAATCCCCTAAAATCCCGACCATTTTTATTTAATAAACCAACCCTTATAATTCTCCCAAAATATAATAATTTATCTTTTAAATCCTCAATTACTATTATAATATATTTTAATTACCGTTAATTAGTTAAATAATAAACGGATAACTCGAACCGTACCGAACCGAACCGAACCTGTAATATTAATTCCAACCGGTTAAATGATAGTATAAATTGGCAAGGGGTCCCACAGCCACGTCAGCGTCATCTTCCTTCTCCAGAATTCAAAGGGAGCTCGCCTGCGCTTGTTGATGGAGCTCGACCCCCGCCGGACTCACCTCTCGCGCTCCCATCTACTCGCCTTCTCGCCCGGAACCCCCCGGCTCAGCTCTCGCACCTCCCATGCCCGGTGCAGCTCACGCTCGCAGCTCGTCTGCCCGTACCCAACAGCCTCGCCTGCGCCCTCGCTCACACTCGCGAAACTGCGCCGACTTCGCCGCTCTCGAGCACACCCCATCGTCCCGCACTTAGCTCACACTCTCTTTCCGACCCATAACAATATGAAACAAAGGATCGAACGAAACAAACGAAATGAACGAAGCTCACCGAGGTAAATTCGCGGATGTCGGAGCTTCAATTGGAGTTCTGGGCATCGTCGGAGGCTCGCGATGGCTCGTCGGTCCTGCGTGGAACATGGGTGAGGGTGATGGTGAAGTCCGGGGACGATTCCGATTGAAAACGGAGGAGAACGGCTTACCGAAGCGGAGTTCGAGTTCGAGCAGGGGAGATGATGGACGACGGTGCTCGCTTGGTCTCCGGCTCCTCCTTCTGTCGCTGCTGCGGTCGGCTCTTGGCAGGGCGTCGAGGAGGACTCCCGTGGCTGGCTCGAAGTGGAAAGGAGGAAGCAAGGAGTGGAAGTTACTGCTGCGACGCTCTTGGAAGAACAGGGGAGGGACGGTGGCGGTGATGGCGTCGGCGGCTCGGAGAGAATTGGAACAGAAGGAGGGATGGATTGGAGTTAATGAAGAAGGGAAGGGAGGATTTGCTCATCCTTGTTCCAATGGGAATCAAAGGCAGATGATGGGGAGAGGGAGTTGGTGAAAGTGATGGTGAATGATCATGGTGAGGGTGATGGTGAATGACGGGGATGATGATGGTAAAAATGACAGGGTAAGGGGTGTTAAATGGTACGGTGAGTGATGGGAGTAGGCGATGATTGAGTGTAGGATTGGTTAATAAATACCCGGTAATAAATCCCGAATACGTGAATTTTGAATCCCGCAATTAGTTATCAAATGTTAGTTTCTCCGACTCTCGTTCTCTCGATCAATTAGATTTTTATAATCGACAAGGATATCGCCATCTGATAATTATTTTCAATTTTCTAGGTAAAAGAATGAAAATCGTTTGTCAAATTTTATATTACGGTCAGAATCCTCTAAACGAGCTTTTAATTCGATTTAAATTCATTTTTAATTTCCTTTTTCCGAAAAAATTTGGATTGAAAATCCGAGCATTTACATCATCCACCTCTAAAAAAAAGTCTCGTCCCCGAGACTAAAGTCTTTTTAAAATAGGAGATGAAGTTTGAAATTGGTGAGTCCAAGGATCATGTTATTGATCCCATAAGTATCTCATAAGTGCCCCTATGAGATCCTCACAGTACCGTTGTCATGATCATAATATCCCCAATAGACCGTAGCAAGAATGTGATATGGGCCCCTACCACATCCTTACTCCGACTCCTCGGTCATATCATAACTCAATACATCACAACGTCCTCTTTAAAACATCGTTCAAAACTTCAAGTTCGGAATTAGTCAAAAGCATTCCTAACATCTCCATTCATCCTACCATCCACTTCTAAAGGTTAATCCCATATTCTCTTCCTAGGTTCTAAGACATTATCAAGGTTCAACAGTTCAATTTCTATCATTTCCATCATCAAGCATCATGTATATATATCGAATAACAATAGCACCTCACGTTTAATAGCATAACATAATCACCTCAAGAATAGCCACATAGCATAGCATATCTAGCATCGTATCATATATGGTAGAATTTATCACATCATCTCACGAAAGTTACACACCATATCAATCATATAAGCACGTTATATCAATCAGATAAGTACATCATATTCATTCTAACTACCAAGCGTCATCGAATTAGAGACAAACAACTGCTTCCGTACAGTAGCATTCCATCGAGTTTAGGGATAACTATGTTAGTACTACAGTTCTCTATTGTCAACGGCAACACATCAGAGAATCAACATCGTCTATAGCATAGAATTCGCACAACATTCGGCCCCAAGTAAAGTATACACTAGATCATTATCTCGGGAGAATCTGCCTTACACTACAAATCATGACGAGACACGACCACTACTCATCATCCCTTGCACTAAGATCAACTTCACCGAGGTCTAACAACTCAATCCACTACCAGTTCTAGGCACCATTATATCCTGCTCACATACAACATTTCTAGCATCATAACTATTCGCAATCACGGTCGAATACCCACGCCAACTACAAGGTATCCCAACTCCTATGCCAACAAGCCATCTAAGGGCCAATCCACTTCGACATCCCGATCTCAAGTCTTACCTTTCACTCGACTATCATCTCCTAAAGAGACATCGCGAATCACCTTGCTAACTTAATCATACTCCCCACGCCACTAACCACTCTCACTAACCATCCACCTCTAAGGACCCAACTCATGTTGACCATCTCACACCTGACACTCCCGACCAATTCTAATGCAGAACTCAACTAGTGGTACTCCCAACCACGAATCACCATGACCATCAAGCCGACCCAGTCTAGATCCTCTTCCCGGCATACTGTACCTACACTAGTTCCCTCAACTCCGCATGTTTCCCCAAATTGCCTTAGATCACGCTTCCTTAAACTTTGAAATCTCTACCACTTAAACCCTTATGTACCGATCATCATTTTCACCGAATTCTTATGACATCCTCGTCTGAATTTCCTAAGCACCGCAACTTCACCAACCTTCAAAAATCTCTCTAGCGTCCTTAATACCTTCTGCTTTGCCTAGTTCCCAAATCCATGCGCATAATCTCTCTATCTCAACCTTAAGCCCATAGTCTTACTAGGAATCTCAACCACATCATTGCATAGCTACACGCCTTTCCTCGAAGATTCATCTCACGTCCTCAATTATCTCAATAGCCACAATGACCTCCGCTCATAAATCTCGATTCATTCCCTATGCCAAAATCCTCCAACAACGCATCTAGAGATCCTTCACTCATAAATTCTCCAACCATTAACAATCCTATCTAAACAACCCCCAAATACTCATCACACGAACAACCCTGATATGAACAACCTAATATCCCCGATCGATAATTTCCCAAGCAACCTTATACTACTTTTCCTAGGAAATTCCTCAACCTCATCTCTTACCAAAATTGCCCCCACTCTTAGCACCCATCACCTAGTCCCAAATTCTACGATTCCTCATACATTCCTTAATCGATCATCCTTGTCACCGCCCACGTTCCGCTCATAGACTATCTAGACACCTTCCTTAGCACACCAATCCGTCTCATAACACCTTCCCTCAAGAATCCCCCGATCAACTCCTAGCTTGCCCATCCACCTCTAGAACTATCCACCTCTAGAACCACCTCTACCCACACCCATTCTCAAGATCACCCTAATATAACTAGTCCAGACCTCAGTCAACCACTCTCTTATACTACTCGCACACACTGCCTGCCTAGACTACCACTTCTCACTAGGACATCCCTCTCAAAATCTCACCATACTAGCCCTACTGCTCACCTAAGACCTACCTGAAAGCTCATCTATACTCACAGACCACTATCTTTCACACATCCCAACTCACTCGGCTCTACCTAAGCTAACGTATCCTTTCTGCACCCCATCTCACACGACCAAAGACCCAATCCGAATACCTTAATCCACCTGCCACTTTCCAACCCGTCTCACTGAAGAATCTCACGACTCAAGCTCAAGAAGAAAGCACTCCCATACATATAACCCATAACCTACTCACCCGCAAGTTAGTATACCAAGCACCAAGGCACATTGTCATAGAAACAAGTTAGTCAGACAATCATTGTTACCAATTCAGCACATCTGTCATCACACATTCAATTATGCCAGTTCTAGGCCTATCACAAAACATCAATTCCGATTAGTATAGAAGAATCCACGATTTGAATTAAGAACGTCCTTCCTTGAGTCATCTAAGAGAATTACGTACGCGACTACCATCTTTCAAATGTGTTCGTCCTTTGTATACTTCTGGCGACGTCAGTCCTGTGGTCTATGGGTCATGGACCCATCACACTTCCGTTGCGCTGCTATGGTGCCACTTGGTCGTCGGTCCTTTCTTGCATGTCGGCGCTCATCGAAGGATTGCAAGGGTTAGAAGTTACGGAGATAGGGGAGAGACAAGGGCGGACGACACAACTTCCTTAAGAGTTCAGACATGGAGCAGGACTAGGGATGACGAGACCAAGGAGAAGATCCTAACCCGAGAGTTACAATGATGCCCTTATAATTGTGGCACGCAACTACGCAAGCACATAAAAATCAAGAGATATCATCACATTATTTCACACTAGTATGCACCTATCTCAAGGGATATCGATTTATGCATTCATAACATGTTCATATAATCATCTTTATGTGTGCGCAGAACAAGCTAGCAACCTATCATTTCATTCACCAATCCTGTTTGAGAGACTAGGAACATGTATGCACAGACTGACATGGGACATATACGGCATAAGTTATGCAAGACCTAGCAAACATCACAGGATATCATATGCACGACTTATCACTCAATTTAGATACACACATAAGCAAGTCATAATATTGCGAGATTGAGGCAAGCATGCTAAGATGCACCCTAAAAATCATGCTAAGGGTATGGTCAGTTCATGCAGGGTTGGTATAGCAACTATCTCATCACATACATCCATATTCACATAATAAAACTAAGACGTCATACAATCATATGAGGGCTTATAACTGGGAGGTATATATCCTACATGATACTAGCAATACTTATTAAACATGTACACAATCATGAGGTCCAATGAGGTTCATTTGGCATGCTAAGTCATCCAATTCACGTTTTAACATACAACGAGAGTTGAGCACACTATCATGGACCTAGTTCATAGGGAGATGGTAATCATGGGGATTCAATACATACGACACATACATCTACTCATAAGTGCAACCATGCAAGGTACCAGGCAATTCATGCTGAATTATACCAGTATACAAGTTCATGAAATCACAAGGAGACTATCATTATAACTTGACAGAATTCTCTAAGGGCAATCACCGACTCACCACCCAGTTTCCCCGTGGGACGCTAGTATGACTCGCTGGACACAAGGACATTCATGCCGTTTTCGAGAGAAGATGGTAAAATTCGTGTTTCGACTCTTTTGGCAAGGAGACACGGTTGACCATTACGAGACTCACGGGGGATGACTCCATAAGATAACACACTCCTAACTCGGAAGAATGTCGATAATCAACCTCAGGTAACCCTCACATCACACACAATCCCCGAAAGTAATTAGTTGACCGACCCAATTTCCCGTAGAGAATGTTGACATTAGGTATGAGACTCGATGAACATCTATGGTTGGAATACAAATAGGACTCAAGTCAAGAGGAACATACACTCTCGACCCTTACTAACACATCCAAGTGCTTTGGTGGGACGGACGACGAAATCGGGATTATCAAGGGGGTTGTACTATGGAAGAACTATTCCGACAAGATAGAAAATCTGATTACATAAGAAGAAGGTTTCCTCCCGCTATCCCGTTTCCACATACAGTCATTTACATGTTCAAGTTAAGGCATTTTGATTAGTTCGTTATCCTAAGCACAATAGAGCACTCATCAGGGAAGCAATCAACAATATTAATATGATCCTCTTCGAGGAGGATCGCCCTCGGGCCCAATTGCATATATGTATATATAATGTAATCATAGAGACGATTTATGCCGTCCTTCGAGGGACGACTGACCGGAGGGGCAAATACCTCACGGCCTCCAAGCCCGTGCTACTCCAACCCTCAGGCTCCTTGGAGTCTTCGAAACCCATATATAAAAGAAAGCTAGTATATTGCCTACCGTTCCCCGAATTCTACATCCATAAGGGATGTCTACCGCTTGGGTCTCTACCCACGAGATTGTTTCCCTTTTTATTCATTTTAGGTTTAAGTACAATTAAATTCATTTTGCCCTTTTAAAAATATTTTCCAAAACCATTTGAAAACTTTGGGCGATTTTCAAAACCATCTTCAACCTATTGTACTCGGATTGCAAAACCTCAGCTCTGATACCACCTTTGTAACGGCCCGGGATTATGATTCCCGAGTTACGTTTCGAGGGATGAAACCCTTCGTTAGGATCTTGCGCCCCGAGTACAGGTTGAAGGTTTGAAATCGAAGATGTGCAATTTTAAGTGGGATTTCGCACCCAAATTCGAAAGGTCCGTTGGAGACCCCGGGGTAAACCCTTGTACCTGTCCTAAGTCTACAACGCGGAAAATCATTTATCATGCAAAGGGCATAAGTTCTGAAAATGATACAACCAGTGCCACGGCAGAACCGGGTCAAAACAGAGTACAATTAGGGAGAAATCCCAAAAGCATTAATCTGGTGAAGTCAGGTTTCAAACACTCACTCTCCGCCATAAGGATAGACCCCGTCATAACAACACAAAATCAAGCTGCGTGTCGGGTACCTGAAACTATACCACCAAGTCAGGCCAAGAGTCCGCCCGCGGGTCCTCTGACCGCGCTGAGGACATATAATACGCCTATACCTAGAATAAAGGATGCCTTCATGCAGTACTGGAATATTAACCGCACTATCATGCTCCTAATTCATATGTGCAGAATATTGAGGAAGACCTTAACAAAGAATACCAAGCGGTATATCCCTCTTTTACCACCACCCCTCTTCCAGACAAGGTGGAGACTGGCCAGTTCGATGCTATAATCATATCAAATCTCATCATCATATCATATCTCATCATCATATCATATCTCATGCCCACCTCGTATCTCGTGATATATACAAATGACTCGAGGAGGAAAACACCCGATGAAGCTGAGCTGCCCTATGACCCTAGCAAGGACTCTAGGACTCACAGATAACGGTCGTTATGTATTCAATCGCATACAGAATAAGGATTCTCATTCGTAAATGCAATTCCTAAGCATGATACTACATGACATGCTCTTATGCATATGAAACACCTACATACTATATGACACATCAGGCAGGAGGTACTTGTTACTGAGTAAGCCCCGGAGGTACTTACCTGGCTAGCAGATCGGCAATAGAAGAATCCAGCACATAGTAGTCACAATCACAGAGTATCACCTAGTACGTAATGGAATATACATAAGTCTACATCCAACTATTAAGCACTCAAGCACACCTCAATCAATAGAACAAGTAACATATTATGAAAGTCCTTTTATCGCATCATCCGCTCCCCAAGACCACATCGTTCTCCATAAATCATTCAACCAATTCCGCATGTTCATGTACATCAATTCCGCATATACCTCAACGGTTCATCAAAATCATCAGACATAATTTGTGTGATATAAAATCCTACTAGATCGTCATAATTATCCAACATTTAATCTCATATAATAATTCATCACAAGTCATGCTATTAGTCATACATATCATACTGTTAGTCAAACGATCATATTATCATGCTAGTTAGTCATCGAGTTAGTCTTATTCTGAGGTTAGTTTAAAAACCGTTTCAAATCCCAGTTAAATAGCTAAGTGTTCCAACCATTGAAAATACTCGCCAAATTCCCTTTTAAATTTATTTATTAAATTACTTTCCAACCTTAAAATTCGTTTCCAAATTCTTTACAAATCTTTAAGTCCCAATAATATATTTTAAATCTCAAATAGTATTACATGATATTTTAAATACCATTTATTTAACACTTTTATAAATTATTTCCAAATCCCCTAAAATCCCGACCATTTTTATTTAATAAACCAACCCTTATAATTCTCCCAAAATATAATAATTTATCTTTTAAATCCTCAATTACTATTATAATATATTTTAATTACCGTTAATTAGTTAAATAATAAACGGATAACTCGAACCGTACCGAACCGAACCGAACCCGTAATATTAATTCCAACCGGTTAAATGATAGTATAAATTGGCAAGGGGTCCCACAGCCACGTCAGCGTCATCTTCCTTCTCCAGAATTCAAAGGGAGCTCGCCTGCGCTTGTTGATGGAGCTCGACCCCCGCCGGACTCACCTCTCGCGCTCCCATCTACTCGCCTTCTCGCCCGGAACCCCCCGGCTCAGCTCTCGCACCTCCCATGCCCGGTGCAGCTCACGCTCGCAGCTCGTCTGCCCGTACCCAACAGCCTCGCCTGCGCCCTCGCTCACACTCGCGAAACCGCACCGACTTCGCCGCTCTCGAGCTCGCTGGAGCTCTCGAGCACACCCCATCGTCCCGCACTCAGCTCACACTCTCTTTCCGACCCATAACAATATGAAACAAAGGATCGAACGAAACAAACGAAATGAACGAAGCTCACCGAGGTAAATTCGCGGATGTCGGAGCTTCAATTGGAGTTCTGGGCATCGTCGGAGGCTCGTGATGGCTCGTCGGTCCTGCGTGGAACATGGGTGAGGGTGATGGTGAAGTCCGGGGACGATTCCGATTGAAAACGGAGGATAACGGCTTACCGAAGCGGAGTTCGAGTTCGAGCAGGGGAGATGATGGACGACGGTGCTCGCTTGGTCTCCGTCTCCTCCTTCTGTCGCTGCTGCGGTCGGCTCTTGGCAGGGCGTCGAGGAGGACTCCCGTGGCTGGCTCGAAGTGGAAAGGAGGAAGCAAGGAGTGGAAGTTACTGCTGCGACGCTCTTGGAAGAACAAGGGAGGGACGGTGGCGGTGATGGCGTCGGCGGCTCGGAGAGAATTGGAACAGAAGGAGGGATGGATTGGAGTTAATGAAGAAGGGAAGGGAGGATTTGCTCATCCTTGTTCCAATGGGCTTCAAAGGCAGATGATGGGGAGAGGGAGTTGGTGAAAGTGATGGTGAATGATCATGGTGAGGGTGATGGTGAATGACGGGGATGATGATGGTAAAAATGATAGGGTAAGGGGTGTTAAATGGTACGGTGAGTGATGGGAGTAGGCGATGATTGAGTGTAGGATTGGTTAATAAATACCCGGTGATAAATCCCGAATACGTGAATTTTGAATCCCGCAATTAGTTATCAAATGTTAGTTTCTCCGACTCTCGTTCTCTCGATCAATTAGATTTTTATAATCGACAAGGATATCGTCATCTGATAATTATTTTCAAATTTCTAGGTAAAAGAATGAAAATCGTTCGTTAAATTTTATATTACGGTCGGAATCCTCTAAACGAGCTTTTAATTCGATTTAAATTCATTTTTAATTTCCTTTTTCCGAAAAAATTTGGATTGAAAATCCGAGCCTTTACAACAAATTTGGGCCCAATGCACATGAAGCTAGGGTTTACAGCAAACCCACACACCAGGGCAAAGGCAAGAGGCAATAGCCGCCGGCGATGACCGCACCGATGTCCACAACCCCAGCGGCGGGTGACCACCACCCACGAGAGGGAAGAGGGGTCAAGACACCAGAGACGGAGGGAGCAACGCCGGCACCGCCGAAGCCAGGGCTAGCCCACCGCGACAGCAGAGGGGAAGGCACCAGGAGCGGGACGTCGGGAGAGAAAGAGGCTGGAAACGGCGGAGCACCAGCAAATAGCCGAGCCGAGGCTCGTCGGAGCTGGCAAAAGGCTGGGCAGAGACAGATTTGGGTGGTTTGAGATTCAGAACGAGCCACGCGAAAAAACCGAGAGCGTAGACGCCGACAGAGGTAACAATTTCCGGCTAACTACGCCCCAAGATGGGTTTGATTTTGAGCCCAGGAGGGGGGCTATTGGCCCCGTAGGGTGTTTCAGAAAGCGGCCATCGCCGCAGGATGAATCGGAGAGAAGAGGGTCTCCCCGGTGGATGTATCCGAATCGGAGAAAATCAGCAAGGAAAGACATCCATAGAAGGGATTAACATCAAAGGAGTGAAGAAGGATGAAGAACACCTTCGAATTTGGAAAAGATCTCAGATCTAGGGTTCTATTGAGAGGTTGAACGGAGTTAGGGGTTGGTGGCGGAAAAAGGTGGGGCTCCCGGAGGAGATGTGTGGGCTCTCGAAAGAGATGTATGGGCTCCCGGAGGAGGTTACCGCTTACCAGATGAATCAACCGGCGCAATTAAATGGCGGCGAGCGGCGACGATGTTCTCCGACCCCAAATTAGGTTTTTTTTCCCCAAGCTTAGAAGAGAGCATAGTCTGATAGATGAATCCGGATTATTTATGCATATATATATAAACACATATGTAGATATTTTTAATTTTAATTATTTGTTTTGTTTTGTTTTGTTGTTTTGTTTTTTTTTTAATTTTATTTTAATTCCCATGATTTCGGGCCGCCTCGGCCACAACCCGAAATCCGATTGAATCCCTAGCCCCAGGAAAGAACAAGACGCCACAGGGGAAGAGCGAACAAAACACAACCCGCCGCTGGCCAAACCAGGAGATCGAAGGGGAGGAAGGCAGGCGGGGAAGGGATACACTCGGATCAACCCAAACCAGGAGCAACCACCTACTGGCGACGGAGATACACTGGGCGCCCGAAGGCTAGAAAATCCGGCGAGACAGAGGGCGCAGGGAGAGGCCGAGTACGAGACCTGGGGAGATGCCGAAAATCACCAGCGATCCAAGGATCGAGGCAAGCAACAGGCCGGAGAAGGATGGAAAATTAGCCGGAGATTCACTCGCGGATTCACAGGCAGATCGGTGGGAGCGGGAAGGAAGAAATGGCAATCGCCCGTCACCCGCCCCGCGAAGAAGAAAAGTGAAAGGGCATGCACAATCAAGGCCAGCCGACGGTAAATTGGGGCTGGGATATGCAAACCGGCGAAAGCCCCCAATCAATTAAGGAAGAGGATCGAAACCAAGAGAGACCAAGTGAAAATTAGATTCGATGTATACAACCGGTACTCCCCAGGAGCATAGACAGGGCCACAAAAGCGGCCGAAACTGGGGTGATTGGTCAGAGTCGGGGCAAGAGGGCGGAGCCCCACGCACACAAGGATGACAGAAAAAGGGGAAGGTTGGAGGGCGGTGGAGGACGCCGGAGAACGAGGCTCCCGAAGGAGATGTATGGGCTCCCGAAGGAGGTTTACCACTTACCGGTCACTATGTACAAGCCTCCTTTGATTGTTCTAGTTGTCGATGAAGGAGATTGAACAGCAAGAGTTCAATCTGGCTTTTTGGGGTTTTTCTCTCTCTCTCTAGAATTCTAGAGAGAGGACAGGGCATTTTACTGCTACACTACTTAGATTTGGCCAGATCGAAGAATTGAACACACACACACAAATATATATATATATATATTAATTTTTTAAAATTATTAAAAAAAAATTATAAATTTTTTTTAATAGTTTTTATCATTTTTTTTTTATTAAGTACAAATTCGACGCACCGGACAGGCCCGGTGGGTCGAGAAGCCGTAGCAACGGCGACGGAAACCCATCATACAAACAGATACAAATAAAGTAAAGAAACCCTACAAAACCGAGAAACAAAGATGCAATAAAGGCAAACACTAGCACTATCGAACGATGAACGAGCATGCAATGAAACCACTCCAATGCCAAAAAGTAGAGGCAACTCAGGAACTCAGGAACACCTGGGGAACTTATGGAAACCTCAGATATGGACTCGGGCGACAGCGAGCATTCAGGTTTCGATCACGTCCACGACCTCTCGCAGACGGCAACGGAGAGAAACACCGCACAAAAGCCGCTAGTCTTCAAGTCCAATAAAAAGCACCGCCGGACTCGGTCAAGGATTTTTATTGAAACCCTTTCGGGATTTAATCAAGCCCTTTCGGAATTTAATAACACCCATATAGGGTGGGATTAATTGAATAAAACAAAATTAAGCAATCAAAAAGTGATCAGCTTAATAAAAAATGATCAACCCATATATATGTAGTCAATTAAATATATAAATATATATAGGTAAATATATATATATCTATATATTTAATATTTATATGATATAAATGTTATATATATATATAGGTAAATATATACATCAAGATTCTAATGGCAAAGATTGGGCAAATGTTAACAAATGATGAAAAATAAAAATTGGCTTTCAATTGGTGGACAATATGGTTAACTAGAAATCTTCTCGTTTTCCAGCAGGAGAAACTAGCTTCAGAAATAGGTTTCAACCAGAAAGTGGAAGTACATCGCCAAAACTGGATAAAGGCAAACAAAGTACTTGATGACAAAAACCACGACAATGGCCAGACAAAAAGGGCTAACGATAGGAGGAAGAGGAATAGTGGGGCAAAATGGAAGAAACCACCATCAGAATGGGAAAAATTAAATTTCAATGGCTCATCAAGCCCCAACCGACACAGCTCAATTGGGTTCGTCATACGCAACGACAATGGTGCAGTTGTGGCAATTGGAGGGGAAACTGTTGGAAAACAAACGCCCCTCATGGCCGAAGAACTAGCTCTAAGAAGAGGGATTATATGTGCGAGACAATTGAATATCGACAAGCTTATTATTGAAGGGGACTCCCTCATTATTATCAATAACTTCTCTAAGGGTATAAAATGTTCATGGGAGATCGAACTAGTCATGTCTGACATCTGTTCTCTCATAACTGGGATTAACGAAGTTTTGTTCACACATATTCTTCGTTCTGGTAATTGCGTGGCTGATCGGGTTGCACACCTTGCCCATGCAATCAATAATCCCAACCTATATAGCGATCCTGATCTTTACGATCTCATCCGAAAAGATGCCATCGAATAATGATTTTGTCATATCCGAATTTTTATCCAATAAAAAAAAAATGTTATCCCTTTTTAATTTTTGCTTTTTGGGGCAGCTTTGGGCCCAAGGCAAGACCTTGGGCCTGAAGCCTAGAAATCGGGCTCACATCACCCAAATCACGGGAAGAGAGACCCGAGATACAGGCGGAGCCATCACCACCAAAAGATCTGAGCAACGCCGAAGCCGGCAAAGGGGAAAGATGTGGAGGAGGATGGGACCAGCAGCAAACCAGAAGGCCGGCAACAACCGAGCCATCGGAAACCACCAGAAGGGACAAAGAACGGAGAACCAAGATGAAATTGTGGCAGATCTGGTAGGGGGGAAGGGATTGAAACATCAATCCGACCCGAACCAGAGCTGTGGTGCGATTCAAGGTGAAACCGGGCCGAAATCAGTCGGAAATTGAGGCTAGGAGCCCTGGATGGAACAATCGGAGGGACCGGAGGAGGCGAACCAGTACAACCGTCGGACCAGGAGAGACAAACCAGGAAGAAGGTGGGTGGAGTGTAGGATTGTAGGACGTCGGGGACACCAGACAAGATGGCGGCGCCGAGGTGGAGCAACCCGAAGAAGGAGAAACGTCTCCAGGCCGGATTTATCAATATTCGGAGGTTTAGGATGTCGATTGAAGAACCACCAACCGACGGGGACGAAGTCCCAAAAAGGGGGTTAGGGTTCCCTAGAAAGGGAATAGGTTCTCAATAAGAGTGGGTTGAATTGCTAAACAATTCATGTTTTCATCCAAGATTTGTGATGATGATTTATTCAATCCCTAATCAAATTGAGGATCTGGGATTCTCCTTCCTTGATAAGGGTTTTCACAAACTCTTCCTCTCTCTGAAAGAAGAGAGACGAGAGAGCCTTTTTACTATTCATTATAAATGGTGTAAGTTCTCCATGCTTTCGCTAAAACTTACTATTTACTTCGACTTTCATCCCATTAAAAAAACATGTATAAATAATAAATAATTTATAAAAGTAAACGGATATAGTAGGTTTTTAGTTTTTACAGTACCAAATAAGATGATATGGATATAGAGCACTTCATACTCATTATACTACCTCTCTTAATTAAAACTTGTCGTTTACTACTCATGCACGTTTTTTAGAATGATAAAAACTATATAAAATATTAACATTTTTTTACATTTGTTTTTATAAATTCATAGTTAATTGTAATAAGTATGAAATTATTTAAAAAAATTATTTAAAAAGTTAATATTTAATATAGTTTTTAACACCTAAAAAGCGTGCGTGAATAGTAAAACGTCAAGCTTTAATTAATGAATGGAGTATCTTATACGGAGTACCATCTATAATCCATACGAAATGACTTCAAAATCTTAAAACCTAGAGCATCTTTAATGGTGGTACTTGGATTACCATAACCTTATTTTTAAATAAAAAAATAAATAATTGTAAGAGATGGGGTGGGAATCAAGACAATCATTACAACTAAATGATACTCACTCTTACACAATATCATTAATTTTATCCAATGAACAATAACATGTGGGGGCCACTTTTTTTTCTACCTCTATAAAGATTTAAAAATAAAATGAAATATATGTTAAGCATCTTTAATGGTAGTACTCCAAGTACCATAACAATAAAAATAAAAGGAAATGTAAGAAAAAGTCATATTTTTGAAAGAACCCAAAAGAAAAAGTCAGCTCAAGTATCATACATATGGTACTCAGAGCATCTTTAACAATGATACTCATTTTAATGTTTGGTACCATAACTTACTTTTTGACATTTCTCTTTCATCCACCTCATTTTAATGTTTGGTACTCCACAACCATGGTACTTGATATGAGTATCTTATTTCACTTTTTGAAACAAAATTCTTTTTTTTTTTGTCAAAATTATAAACTTTTTGTATATAGCTTACATTTTATTTTAAATATTTAATATTTAGTAAAATAATATAGATAGGAAAAAAATATTACGAACAAAAAAAACAACATTTTTTTCAATAACTAACAAAAAACAACACTTTTTCAACAACTAAAAATAAAAATTAAAAAGTACACATCATGTCTCAATTACCAGCTCCAAACCGTTGCCAAATATTCTCCACCAAATCAGACTTCAGACGATTATTTTTAGCTCTATCTTGAATACTAGTACGCTTTTCAATATATTTATTCATATCATTGTTTCTTGATCTTGAGTAACTCCACCTTCCTCTATTCTCGGTAGTTCCCTCGATGTCATCCCATTGTGATGGATGATGATAATTTTGATACGTGCCGCGCTCATCTTCTACTATCATGTCGTGCAATATGATGTTGAAAGTGTAATAAGAGAAGCATCTCATTATTTTTTCAATAAGAGAAGCATCACATCTTCTACTATCATGTTGTGCAATATGATATGAGCACTTTCATCTTTCATCTGCTCAATAACAATTTTTTTAATTAACAAAAAAAATTACGAGCAGTGTTAGGTGATTTTTGCATGCATTCATTAATTGTGGTAGGTGAATTCATTTCCCAGTTTTTTTAATTAACAAAAAAAAATTACGAGAAGTGTTTAATGTTTTTTGCATGCATTCATTCAATTAAATGTGGTAGGTGAATTCATTTCCCAGTTTGGAAATTGGACTCAATTCAATTGTGCATACATGCATTCACTTTCAACGGGAATTTTTTTTTTGAAGTAAAAAATAAATGGGTCCCACAATTAATGTTGATTGGGTAAAATTGTATGGTATTTGTCAGATTGAGTATCATATCCATGGTACTTGGGCTACTTTATTTTTCTTGGTTCTTTAAAAATTCTGACTTTTTCTTTTTATTTAATTGCTATGGTACTCCAAATATCATGGTTAAAGATGCTCTCAATATGACACAATACCATAAAATATTACCCTATCAATCAACATCAATAGTAGGCCCCATTTGATTTTTACTTACCAAAAAAAATTGCAAAAAAACAATTTTGATGCAAAATGTGAAATAAGATACTCATGCCAAGTACCATGGTTGTGGAGTACTAAATATTAAAATGAAGTGGATGAGAGAGAATTGACAAAATGCAAGTTATGATACTCAATATGAGTATCATGGTTAAAGATGCTTTTGTGAGTATCATGATTGTACATTTAAGTATCTTAAAATGATGTGGCAAGAAAAAATGTAAAATATGATACTTGAATTGGGTACCATGGATAAAGACGCTCTTAGTGTATAAAATCAAGGTAAAATGACTGAAAATAATATGAACTATCAATGGTGAACAAAAAATAATACGAACTTTAAAAATTATACATTCATGTACAAATTATATCATATTAAACCAAAATTAGGGCGCGCTCAGCAGGGGGTTAGTAGGGATTGTCGAGGTTTTTTTTTTTAAAAAAAACAACAACCCGGGTGTGGTGTTTGGCAATAGATTATTCGGGGTTAATTTTTTTGGAGTTGGGGGTTATTTGGGATTATTGAAGGCCGATAATCCAACCCCCGTCCATGAAGATTGTCGGGATTGTCGGTTTCAACAACCCCTCTATGACTTCCATGTCCCTGACACTCTCCCTTCGTGCTCCTCCTGTGACGAATGGCCTGGCCTCCCTCGTGCTCCTCCAACGACGACTGGCTTGGCCTCCCTTCGTGCTCCGCCAACGACAAATCTCATGCCTCCCTTCGTGCTCCTCCAACGACCTCCTCTCCGTCCTCCAAGAGTTGGAATCTGAGGAGAAGCAAATGGAAGTATCGGCGAGGATGGAGATTAGGGGTTTTGAGGGAAGAAATTGAAACCAAATTTCCGGTGTGTGTGGAGACAAGATCGAACGACATTGCTCCTCCATCGCTCCTCCTCCTCTCCGTCCTTATCCCTTGGCGTCAGGATCGAACGGCGCTGCTCCTTCTCCTTGGCTGCTGCAATAGATTCGATTTTTTATTTAAGGGAAGGGCAATGAAAAAGGTTGAGGACGGGGCCAATTTTGTCCTTTCATAGTTAACTAAAAAATAACCTTATATCCACCAAACACCTTACCGGGATTATTTTTTAAAAAAAAATATCAACCTCTTCCATCCTCATAACTCATACAATAATCTCCACCCCGTATAATCACTTAAAAATAATCTCCACCCCTTAAAAATAACTCATTGTCAAACTCGCCCTTAAGGGCATGTTTAACGGTGGGTTCTTGGGAGATACTAGGATTAAATATGAATAAAAAAATGGATGGAGTCCAAGTACCTCCCTTTTCGATACTACCCCTGGTATTTCTTCAAGTATCCCCCAATTAATGCATGTATCAATAGCTTTTTTTTTTATTTTAGAAAATCGAAGCCAAAATGACGCGTTTAGAGGTCGGAGACCACGAGATGCAGCGTTTCACCTGGGTGCTGGCGTCAGAGAGCCGGAGCTGCAGAGGACAGCTGTCGACGCAGGATTGGGTCGCTAGGGAACGGTTGTGATGAAGTGGAGCGGACAGCTGAAATTTAATATCTCGGCAGTTTTTTAACATGTAGAAAATGCAATTTTTGACAATGAAAATGTTAAAAATAAATAAAAATTACCAAAATATTAGATTCATTTTTCTCTACACGTAGACATCAACTTTGAATATGTTTGATTATATTTCGAAAAAAAATATTTTTTTTCAAATACAATTACATGTAATAATAACCTCGAGTAATATGATCATTATATTTTATTTGTAATAATTTATTATCATTTGAAGAATTTAGAACGTTGTTTAAAAATATACTCCTATTGATCATTATATGTGATAGTATATACTTATTTTCATAATTCGTGTAAGAATATGGTAGAAATTGATGTTTCTATGAATTGACTTGTCATATAGAATAACATGCATGGTCTCCTATTGATGCATTGACTAGTTTGATCTTTGCATAGATTTTTAAAGTTTAAATAATAGAAAATAGGTGAGGTTTCTATGAAGATTGGCTATAAATACATATAATCACTATCATTGCAACCAACACTTCACTTCTTCCGCTACTTCTTCATAATGGATCCCTCCCAAAATCAATCAGAGAATGTGTTCTTTTCTAGCTTGGGGAACATCTCTCTTTCTTCTGATTATGATTTGAGCTATTACGGGCAATTGGTCACTTCAAACCCACAAAATTTTACCCCTGGCACTCCTAGAAGTGCAAATGCTCAATTATCACAGACGGTCCCAACATATAGCACCCAACCAAGTGTTGTTGAGGTCCTAACAGGTGGTACTGGAGGCTCTCGCGGTCGGGGTCGTGCTCGTGCTCGTGGTCGAGGTTGTGTCGGTGCTCGGGGTGCAGCTCGTGGCGAAGGAGCGGAAGGTGGTGATGAAGTTCGTTTAGGTCGTACCTACTGGAGTGTTGACGATGACAATCTTCTTGTCAGCTGATGGATCAATATTTCCACTGACGCGATCGTGAACACCATCCAAGATGCACAAGCATTTTGGGGCAGAATTTTAGCATTCTATGAGCAATATAGGAAACCAAATCAAGTGGCAAGAGATCCCACGAGATGTAAGGCTAGGTGGCAAAAAATTAACTCAAATGTTTCGAAGTTTGTTGGTTGTTTTCAGGAAGCAAGTCGTTTGAGAGCATCCGATGAGGCAAAGAAGGATGTTATGATGAGGGCACATGAACTTTATGCTTCGAAGAGTGATGGGAAGAAGTTCAAAGAAGAGCATGCATGGCTTGCATTGCGTGATGAGCCCAAGTGGAGTGTTGATTACTTAGATAAAATCAGTCGCTACAATGCAAGCACCGGTAGCTCCAAAAGATCTCAATCAATCGATGGAGGGGATACCCCACATTCAGGTACTCCTACGAGTGTCTTTAGTGTCAACCCCATAGAGTGTCACATGTGCATCAAGAAGTCTAAAAGAAAGGGGAAGGAGGCAATGTCATCTGATTAGGTAGAAGCCCACGAGCTTGCCGAACAAATGGAGAAAGCCAAGGTTGATAACTTCAACTGACTGTATGAGTTGCAGCTTGCTAAGGAGACTCGTAAGAGAGAGAAGGTGCAAGGGTATGAGAGAGTGAAGAAGTTGGAAATGGATGGACTGGAGCGAGTGAAGAAGTTGGAAGTGGATGGCATGACGCGAGTGAGGAAGATAGAGTTGCTTGACAACCTGCTTCAGAGTCCAAATCTTCCACCGGAGGCTGAAAAGCTCAAGATGGGGTTATTCAATGAGCTTTCTGATCAATATTCCCCATGAGAAGGAGGATGTTCTATGTAGTGCATGTTTCCTATTCCGTATTGCATGTTTACTATTCTGTAATGCAAGTTTCGTATTCGATGTAATGCATGTTTCTTATTCCATAATGCATGTTTCATATTCTGTAATGCACCTTTCATACCTGTAATGTATCTTTGGTTAAGAAATTTAAGCTTGCATGTGATTAGCTTTAACTTTGGGAAGAGTAATCTAAAAAGCTTGAACTTTAGGAAGAGTAATCTGAAAAGCTTGAACTTTGGGAAGAGTTTTCTAAAAAGCTTGAACTTTGGGAAGAGTTTTCTGAGCTTGCATGTGATAAACTTTGTCCCTTCTTCCATCGACTTGTCAAATCTAACTTTGTCTTCGAGAATCTTATTTGTAAAGCCATCATGTGATATTTCGTTGTCCTATTGACAAATCCATTCTATATAAGTTGGCAACTTCAACATTCAAGAAGAGGCACACCAAACACATTCCTCATCACACTCATTCCTCTTAATCTCCAAAAATGTCTAGATCCGACTATATTTCGTCAAACACAAACCCCTTCCTTTCAAGTAGTAGTTTCGATGATGGCATGAGCGAGCTACAAGCAGCTTATGCCGAATGGGAAGCTACAACTACTTCTCTTCAGCAAGCATACCAACAACCTAAAAGTTCTCGAGCAAGTCGTCGTCGAACTCACATTGAAAGAGGAAGGGAGAGAGGCTTTTCTCAACAATCCAATGATTACTTCTCGGAGGTGGCAACATACTCAGATGAAGTGTTCCGTCGATGATTCAGAATGAGTAAGAGAGTCTTCAATCGCATTGTTCAACGATTGGAGACAAAAATTGTGTACTTTCAACAACAACCGGATTGCACAGGCCGGATGGGCATTTTTGCTTTGCAGAAAATTACAAGTGCAATTCAGATGTTGGTTTATGGCCTTGCTGCTGATGCTTGTGACGAGTACCTTCGTCTATCTCGGGGCACGACCAGATTGTGTTTATCGCATCTTGTTGATGGCATCATCCAATTTTTTGGAGACGAGTATCTTCGTCGACCAAATGCAGTAGACATCCAACGATTACTAAGCGTGGGGGAGTCTCGTGGCTTTCCAGGAATGTTGGGTAGCATTGATTGTATGCATTGAGCATGGAAGAATTGCCCGACTGCATGGAAAGGTCAATTTGCTCGTGGAGATCATGATCACCCAACGATTATACTTGAGGCGGTTGCATCATATGACCTATGGATCTGATCGACATGCTTTCTTCGGTGTCCAAGGTACTAATAATGATATTAATGTTCTTGATCGTTCCCCTCTTTTTGATGATGTTGTGCAAGGTCAAGCTCCAACTGTTAATTTTACTCTTGGAGGACACGAGTATCGCATGGGGTATTATCTAACCGATGGGATTTACCCGGAATAGGCTACATTTGTGAAGTCACCCAAGTGTCCTTAGGGAGTGAAAATGAAATTATTTGTTGAACAAGTTGATTCCGTTCGGAAAGATGTGGAAAGAGCATTTGGAGTGCTACTGATGATGCCCAAAGTTAATGAAAGAAAGGAAATAAAGCGAATAAGGGCTAAAAAGGTTGGAGAAATGGGCATGGGGAAACACATCGACATATGATCCGCCGATGATAGGCACATGCAAAACGGACAGATGGCGCACATGCCTACCATCCATGTGCACTCCCTCTTAAGAACACGTGACAACCATACTTCAACAATTGGCCAAGAAAAAGGAACATACCCCTTAGGGAGAGGATACGGGGACACACTATAAAAAGGAGAAAGCACTCTAAGCGCCAAGCTTTTTGGAAAAAACAGATAGGAACTTCCCGATGCAAAGTGAAAGAGAGAGGAATAAGGTTACGATCATACTCTTTTACTTCATCCGGCACCCATCTGCGGACGACGCAAGAACACGAAAATAAGAGAAGGGGTCTGTACAGGACAGGTAGTAGGATGATAGTAACAGGAGTAAGAGAAGACATCACTCTTTAGCCTTGATCTTTACTCTAATAAGTCGGAGTACTTTCTATACCGAATAGCCTTTTGACGAATCCACTACATGATTAGTGATGCGAGCCTTATCCAGAGGCCCGGCGGCTCCGGCTGTAAGATCTTCGCGGATGTCGAGGATCTCAGGTTTCGGGTAAGACCGTCACATTCCCCATTGGTCACAGCGGCACAGATTGAGACCCTTTCCCCCATTTCGCCAATACCAGGTGATAGTTGAAGGGGGAAGGGGCTTTAGGTAAGACCGTTTGACCAAGTCATCATATGAGGGAATACGTGGCATCCCCCCAGGGGAACGTGGGGCGGGACCCGCTTTTTTCATTTGTGGTTTCATCATTGGCGCCGTCTGTGGGAACTCTCTAACCCTGAGGGGTTCCCAATTTTAAGAAAAAAGATACTAATGAGAATACAATCACTAACTGTGAGGTTTTGTGTGGACAAGTGGAAAATGAGTGAAAATATGGGAGAAGCCTCTCATGGGGCGACGAGTCATAACAATGAAGGATTCCAAGAATCCAACATGCATGTGAATTCTCCAGGTCAGAATAGCGCGCCGGAAAATCCGGTGTTCTCGCCGTACATCCCTCAACAGATGGGGCAGGGCTACGTTATGCACGAGGAACACTACTTCCCACCACCCAATCCGGGACAAGGGTTCTTTTACGGATAAGATGGGTATCAGTCGTTCCAACAAGGGAACCCTTACAACGGTATTCCCCAAAACCTATACGGCCATGCTCATCAAGACTACCACCAATCGAGATTTTTCGATGATCCTGGTATGCACCACCGCTGTGGAGGTAGACACTCTCACAAACACCATAGAGGCGAGCGTTCATCCGAAATTTCTACGTCAACTAGAACGGGTTCACCCCGTGAAAATGAGAAGAGACCGGACCTTATCCCCTCGGTTTTCACCACCGAGGTCTGCTTGGCCCCGGTTCCTAAACGATGGAGAGATACCAACCTTATGAAGTACGATGGCACTTCCGACCCTGATGATCACATGTGCCCCTTCATAACCGCAATGAGGATCAACGAGTATAACGATGCGATGTTGTGTCGTACTTTCCCCTCAACTCTGACTGGCATAGCCCTAACCTGGTTCACTAACCTGCCTCAAAACTCGATTGCTAGCTTCGCTCGGCTCTTCCAGGTTTTCAAGTCTCATTTTGGGAGTTCGCGGTTAAGAAAGAAGACCATGTTGGACCTTAATTCAATCCGACAGGGACCGAATGAGGAAGTTCTTTGCCCGATTCACTAGTGTGGTGGTGCAGATCCCGAGTTTCAATCATGAGTCAGCAGTCATAATCGTAATGGGGAACTTAGCAGATGGGGGATTCAAGACCCGGCTCTTCAGGAACAAATCGAAAGATTATGACACATTGAGGAATTTGGTATCTGCTCAGATTGAGGCAGAGGAAGCCGCAGCCTCCAGCTCAAGAGCCAACGAGGGCCCGCAAGGCTTTCTAGGGAAGATAGCAGGGAGATTTTGGAAGGACAAAGGAGTGGAAAGGCCGAGAAAGAATTATTCCACGGGCAACCCGCTCACGTCCCGACAAGACGAGGTCCATTTCAACCACGAAAGAAAGAATCCAGACGCAGGGTGTCAAGAGTATGATCAAGGGATACGACGAAGAGGAGAGCAAGTTTCTCCTCGAAGGAAAAATGAACATCGTGATCACGTCCCATATCCCCACCAGACTCAAAATCGCTACGATGAAGGGCACGCGGATAACAGAGAAAACTATCGGTGAGCCTCAAGGTTTGAATACCCCCAAGAAAGGGATGAGCAACATCGATTTCCCCCCGCAAACAGGAGTAGGGGGCGGAGACGATGGTGGAGAGGCGGCCGAAGGGGTCAGGGTCAATCAACACAAATGTTAGTCAATCAAGCCCCACGCAACGAGGTCCGCCGTGAAGGATTGCGAGTCAATCAGATCCTAGAACCAGAGGGTTTCATTAAGACTCTAGCGGGAGGACCGTCGATCTCAGGAGTAAGCCGTCAAGGAAGAAAAAATTATGAAAGGGAGGCAAGGCAGCCTCCATCAACTGCTAGCCAGAAGATCGCTTTACAACCACATTCAGAAATAATTTTTACTACAGCAGATGTCGAAGATGTTCGCATGCCACACGCGGACCCACTGGTGGTTCATGCCCAGATCGCCACTACGACTGTAAAAAGAGTTTTCATAGACACCAGATCATCTGTGGACATACTTTCGTGGGAAGCTTTTTCCTAGTTAGGAGTATCCGCGACAGCATTAAGGCCTTATCATGGGACACTGATTACCTTTTCGGGAGATGAGGTGCAAGTTGCAGGCACCATAGAACTAGCGGTGGTCTTGGGCACCGCACCGTGTCGAAGAATGGAAAACATCATCTTCACTTTGGTACGGATCCCCACAACTTACAACGCACTCTTGGGGAGGGTGTCTCTTTACAGATTCCAGATGGTTGTTTCGATCTATCACTTCAAAGCAAAATTCCCTATCTTCGGAGGAGGGACGGGAGAAGTATGTAGCCAGCAACCAGAAAGCCGGAGTTGCTTCGTTACTTCCTTAAAAAAGAGGAAGGAGATCATGTGCATCCAAGGATCCGCTTAGAGTAAGATCGATGGCCCAAAAGGAGACTCTCAAGCAGAAAATGAAGTAGTAAACGTCACAAGAGAACTTGCACCAGAAGCAGAACTCGAAGTCAGACCGCCAGACAGGGAAATCCCAACCGCGGATCTAAGAACCGTCCACCAGCCTTTTTAAAATCATGAAGAGAGAATTTACATGGGCCAAGCCCTAGATACTGGGGAGAAAGAACGAGTCCTGGGTGTTCCTACGTCAATAGCGATCCATACCCTCAGGATACGCCATGATGCACGACCTGTATCCCAGAAGAAGAGGAAGATGGCCCCAGAAAAATCCCATGCAGCGAAGGAAGAGGTGGAGAAGTTACTTGAAGCCGGATTCATAGAAGAAGCTGATGATTCAGACTGGCTCTCGAATGTTGTCTTAGTCAAGAAAGCCAACAGAAAGTGGAGAATGTGTGTGGATTTCTCAGGCTTAAAGAAAGCCTGTCCAAAAGATAGTTATCCCTTGCCATCAATAGACGATCTGGTCGACATTACTGCTAGGAACGAGGCTTTGAGTTTTCTGGATGCGTATTCCGGATATAACCCGATCCGACTAGATCCGATGGATAAGAGGACAACCACTTTCATCACAAATCAAGGAATTTTCTGCTATAAAGTCATGCCTTTTGGTCTGAGGAATGCCGGGGCCCCTTTTCAGACAGCCGTAGACAAGATATTCCGCGAGCAGCTGGCCAGGAACGTGTCCATCTATGTGGACGACATCGTTGTAAGGAGTAAGAAATCATAGAACCACGCGGCTGGTCTATAGGAAACTTTTGATTCTCTGAGGCGTGGAGGACTGAATCTGAACGTGGAGAAATGTGTTTTTGGAGTCGACTCGGGGAAATTCCTTGGTTTCATGGTAAGCCAAAGAGGGATAGATGTAAACCCTGCCAAGATAGCTGCTATACAGGAACTACGACCACCACGTACCATAAAAGAGGTACAGTCCTTGAATGGAGCGGTAAATTACCTGGGACGTTTCTGTTCTTTCCTGGCCGATAAATCCTTACATTTCTCCGCGTTGCTAAAAAAGAAAGGGCCAATCCAGTGGACACCTGACCTCCAGCAGGCTTTCGAAGAATTAAAGGCTTTCTTACAGTATGTGCCTACCCTGCACCAACCTCAGAAATAAGAAAGTTTACAGCTGTACTTAGCAGTGAAAGCAACTACTATCAGCGCGGTCCTCACGCGGGAGGGACGGTACCCAGTCTACTATGTAAGCAGATTGTTACAGGATGCAGAAACCAGATATGAGTCGGTGGAAAAGGTGGTCCTCAGTCTAATGTTCGCGGCTAGAAGACTTCGTCCCTATTTTCAGGATCCCCTAATAGAAGTCTTAACGGATCTGCCGCTTAGATAGATTCTCCATTCACCAGGTCTTTCAGGGCGAATGACGAAGTGGTCCATAGAGCTCTCTGAGTTTGAAATAGCTTACGTCCCTCGCAAGGCAGCACTAGCCTAGGTTCTGACGGATTTCATTTGCGAAACCAGCTTTGGGGATGAAGGAAGTGACACACAAAGCAAGTGGACAATAAAGGTCGATGGGGTCGTGAACGCGGACGGATGCGGGGCAGGAATAGCACTAACCTCCACTGGGGGAGATCAGTTTTGCTTCACTCACCATTTCGATTTTCAAGCCACCAACGACGAGGCAGAGTATGAAGCCTTGATAGCTGGGCTTGAGCTAGCTTTGGCCCGCGGAGCTCAGGCCGTCATGGTATATACAAATTCCGAGATCATTGCAAAGTAAATACCGGGGGTCTACGAAGCCAGGACTCGGTTGGACGCCAAATGGGAAGGTTCATATGTAGTTTTCGAGCGCGTCCATGTTGGGGAATACAAGTTACAAACTCCTGAAGGTGTGGTTCTTCGGAAGACGTGGAACGCAGAATACTTGAAGAAATATTATGTGTAATAGTCAGTTACTTTGAAGCTTCTCAAGTCACCCCCGCTACCAGTAAATAAATCAAAGCGGTTAGAGGGTGCTTTTTAAATTCGTGAAAGACTTTTCTGGATCTCCTGGATCGTATCTGTTGAGTCCTATGACGCTGGAGCTTGCTCCACGTCGAACATCCGGTCGTAGCATAGATCTCCCGGATCGTATTTGTTAAAGTCCTATGACGCTGGAGCTTGCTCCGCGTCGGACATCCGGTCGTAGCATAGATCTCCCGGATCGTATCAATTAAAGTCCTATGACGCTGGAGCTTGCTACGCGTCAGACATCCGGTCGTAGCATACATCTCCCGGATCGTATCAATTAAAGTCCTATGACGCTGGAGCTTGCTCCACGTCGGACATCAGGTCATAGCATAGATCTCGCGGATCGTATTTGTTAAAGTCCTATGACGCTGGAGCTTACTCTGCGTCGGACATCCGGCCGTAGCATAGATCTCCCAGATCGTATCAATTAAAGTCCTATGAAGCTGGAGCTTGCTCCGCGTCGGACATCCGGTCGTAGCATAGATCTCCCGAATCGTATCAATTAAAGTCCTATGACGCTGGAGCTTGCTCCGCGTTGGACATTCGGTTGTAGCATAGATCTCCCGGATCGTATCTGTTAAAGTCCTATGACGCTGGAGCTTGCTCCGCGTCGGACATCCGGTCGTAGCATAGATCTCCCGGATCGTATCAATTAAAGTCCTATGACGTTGGAGCTTGCTCCGCGTCGGACATCCGGTCGTAGCATAGATCTTCCAGATCGTATCTATTAAAGTCCTGTGACGCTGAAGCTTGCTCTGCGTTGGACATCCGGTCGTAGCATAGATCTCCCGGATTGTATCTATTAAAGTCCTATGACGCCGGAGCTTGCTCTGCGTCGGATATCCGGTCGTAGCATAGATCTCCCGGATCGTATCTATTAAAGTCCTATGACGCTGGAGCTTGCTCCGCATCGGACATCCGGTCGTAGCATAGATCTTCCGGATCGTATCTATTAAAGTCTTATGACGCTGGAGCTTGCTCCGCGTCGGACATCCGGTCATAGCTTAGATCTCCTGGATCATATCGATTAAAGTCCTATGACGCTGGAGCCTGCTCCACGTCGGACATCCGGTCGTAGCATAGACTTCCCGGATCGTATCTGTTGAAGTCCTATGACGCTGGAGCTTGCTCCGCGTCAGACATTTGGGTAAACCAATGCCTATCAGGAAAGCAGAATAAGCACGACAAGCATAAACTAAGATCCGATTTGGAAAAAAGTCAGTCACCAGAATAAAACAAAAGTACAACCATAAACAAAGTTTCCCACGCGGTCGCACCACTAACGTAAACCAAAATAAGGCACCAAACGGAGTGCCAAAGTTTGTCAGCCCCAAAGAAATGATAAAGAGAGAGTTTATAAACCATCACCACTAAAGTCCACATGCTCGTCTTCTCTCAAGTTCCAATCCTCCCGGTCATCACTCGGCGAGAATGGCTGAAGGGGAGCACCCGGATTCTCCGCGGATTTCTGCACGCTTTGGTGAATCCCGGCCTTCATACCCAGGTAAAAGAAATCCCTGTACCTGTCTTGGATAAACTCCTACCCGACCTCCTCATTCAATCATTCTGGAACCGCGCTTCTCATAAACACCAGGCCGTTCGGGGTCCTCAACCAATCGTCCACAAGCTTAGAATGATTGTGTGGAATGTCCAACCAAGACAGGACGATATCACCATCCGTCCGGGACTAATATCGCTCCAGCTCGATTGTACGACGGTTGGCCTCCACGACTGCCTTGCTTCGCTCTTCATTCGTTGCGATCAACTGGGTTTCAAACTCGACTTTCTGGACCTCAATACTAGATTGCAGGGTAGACAGAGACGGATGTGAAGACTCGAGCTGAGCTCGCAACATCTCCATGTCTTCGGCCATTTTACTACTTTTTACCTTCTCAGCGGCCAGGACTTCATCTTTCTCTTCCAGCCGCGAACGGAGGGACTCGGCTTCCTTCCGCGGCGTGTTCCTCTCCAAGAACCTTTCTTTCATCTGCTCCAGTTTCTCCTCGAGACCACGAGCATGTTGGCCCAAGCGAAGATACCGACCCCAACCGCTATGGGTGAAAACCCAACCCTGACCACAAAAACATAATAGGTTCGAAGATATCCCTAGAAAGAAAGATTAAGGGAAACAGGTAGCGAAAGTTATAGAACGCGATTCACTTACCCAGTTGCACCAACGCTCTTGCTCAGTCGTAAACTGCTCATCAGTCATGTGGTCAAGATATCGCAGTTCCGCTTTTCCTAGCTCCGGGGGAAAGGCCAGCTCGTTGAGGATATCGGAGTCAAAGCCCGGCATCCGATACGCGGGGCGACCGTTAGCATCCACGTGAAACACCAGTGCGTCCCAGTCGACCCCTTCCCAAGCAGGGTAGGGACACAGTTTTTTCTTCTTTGGAAGAGCCTTTGAAGTCCCCGCCTCAGAAGGAGAAACGACCCGAGGCTCCCCGGGGGCCACCAGGGGAAGGTACTGGACCTCTGAGACCGGAGAAGTATCGATCAGGATAAGGTGAGGCTCGGGCCCCACCGGTGCAACAAGAGAGGAAGAGGTCGCGATCACCGATTTCTTCTTCACCGCTTTCGTACTCTTCAACTTAGGAGCCGAAGTTTTGGGACGCTTCAAAGCTCTCATCACGTCAGTCGGGATCTTCCTCTTAGCAGAGGAAGGGGGAGCAGAAGACACCTTCGCGGCATCCACCATTGTTTTCAATTCCAGGGCGTCTAAAAAACCACGAAAAGGACAACAAGATCAATACGAAATCAAAAGATACCGGAAAAAGCAAAAATAAGAAGTGCACCCCAAATTAACTACAACCTATGCGCGGATGAGGGAGACTCAAGCCGACCCTCTCTAGCCGCAAAGGAGAAACCACATCTCTCCACGAAGGCTTCGTTCCAACCGCGAACCTCTTCTCGATCTCTTTCAGGTCAGACACAACTTTCCTCTTCACACACGTGTATAGACACGGCTCGGTGTGAAAGTTCAATATTCCGCGAGAAGGATCCCGAACCAAGAACCACTTGTGCCGCCACTCCGGCTTGCTGGAATTACGTTCCACAATCGAAACATTAAGTTTGGCCTGATAGAGGCTCTTATGGGTGCCCCCATGACCCAAAGTGAGCATATTGCTCAGAAGTCCCAGGGTAGGTTGAACCTCGATCTCCAGACAGCGCATAACGAAAGAGGTTAAGAAAAGCCAGTTGTTCCGAACCAATTGAGCAAGGCTCAAGCCACATGTTTTCAGATAACGCTTGAACAAGTTAGGTAGAGGGAGCCGAAACCCTTGAACCAAGCTCTCTATATACACAACCAAGCAACCCGGGTAGGCATCCAGGCTCCCTCCACCCTTTGCCGGGAGGCACAACACCACTCCCTCCGGCTAGGGAAAGACACGAGCAATCGCATTCAAGTCCTCCAGGGTTGTGAAAGTTCCGCTTCCGCGGCTCTGAGCATTTGGTGGAGCGATGGGAATCATCCGCTGAGGCAGAACAGCAGGGATCGGGCCCGCGGTAGACGGTTGAAAGTCCCTCCTAAAAGGGCAAGTAGACAAAACCCCCTCATTGTACAAGACTAGACGGAAGTCCCCCAGCACGGATGACGAACGTCGCTCAGTCGGTAGAAAGACGGGGCCTGACGACAATTCAGTATGGGAGTCCCGCTCTTTATAAGAGTGTTGAGAGTCAAGAGACTCTAGTATCGAGTCAGACCCCGACGACGAAGCGCCATCACCCGACCACGAGGATGCGGAGTCAGCAGGGGAAAAGGGTTCGTCGCGTGCGTGACCCGGAGAAGAGTAAAAGGAGGGGTCCACAAGGGTTTTCGGTTGACGAAAAATAACGTCTTCAGGGACCTCTATACCACCCATCAGAAGTTTTACCTCAGACCGTACTGCAGGCGGAGATCTGATCAGGGCTTGAACACTGCCAGAACTACTTTGCGAAGTCGACATCGCGAAGACGGTTAATAAACTAGGAGAAAGGAGCAAGATGGGAAGAAACCTAGAGACCAGCAGGGAATAAAGAGGCGCCCAAAAGATACTAGCACCGCGACCGCGGCCAAGAAAAGAAAAGAAATAAGGAAAACTAAAATTAAATCAAGAACTAGACGCGGAAAGAAGAGAAAGGGAGAATCACTTTACCTTGAAATATCTGAAGATGAGAGCTGTAAAAACGGAGAACGGTAAAAAATGAGGAGGGACTGAACCCCTATTTATAGGCCCTTCACTTGACGACGTTTCGCCTCCCACTTCGGCCCACGTGTCAAAAGCACGACTCACATCAAACAGAAAAAATAGGTCTACTGGGAACGAGCCCATGAAAGCCCAAATCAACCTAACGGGCCTCCTTCTTCCATCTTTTTGCCCTAAAGAAGCGCCAAGAGCGGAAGGGGGAGGGGGGATTTCAAACCGTGGAAAAACCCGTTCGGGTTCCCCACGGCTCGAGGAGCTGTGATGATACCCAAAGTTAACGAAAAAGAGGAAAGAAAGCGAATAAGGGCTAAAAAGGCTGAAGAAATGGGCATGGGGAAACACATCGACATATGATTCGCGGATGATGAGCACATGCAAAACGGACAGATGGCGCACATGCCCACCATCCATGTGCACTCCCTCTTAAGAACACGTGGCAACCATACTTCAACAAGTGGTCAAGAAAAAGGAACATACCCCTCAGGGGGAGGATACGGGGACACACTATAAAAAGGAGAAAGCACTCTAAGCGCTGGGCTTTTTGGAAAAAAATAGATAGGAACATCCCGATGTAGAGAGAAAGAGAGAGAAATACGGTTACCATAATACTCTTCTACTTTTTCGGCACCCATCCGCAGACGACGTAAGAACACGAAAATAAGAGAAGGGGTCTATACAGGACATGATGCGGGACCATCTTCTACAGCTCCAGACACACCCATCATTCTTGGAGAAGGACCAATGACTCGAGCTAGAGCAAAGAAGCTTCAGAGAGACTCATTCCTATTCGTCACTCACACTTTGTTCTCGAGCAAGGTTCAACTCCCCGAGCCTACATTGAAGACATACATGTGCATTGGAGCACAAATAGAGGCCGAACCACCTTAGAAATGCTTAGGCCGAAATATTCTAAGTGTTGGAAACCCTTTTCAGCTTAAGTGTTCTATTGGGCTGAATTGGGCTTTTTTAGTCATTCTTTTTAGAGACCTTATTTATTTTTGTTCTTAGATTTATTTTAAAGCCCATTAGAAAGTAGATCTATCTATTTCTATCTAGTTAGGCCGGCCAACAGGCCTTAGTTCCCTATATATTTCGATTTCAGCCTTGTAGAACAATTGGAACATTCATAATACAAGTTATTCTTCTCAAAACGTGTGAAACACTTTAGAGAGAGAGATCAGACCGAATAGAGATGTGCTCTTCGTGATCTCAACCGATTGATAATCTCAGCTTGGTTTGCTTTGTGTTCGTCAACTTCGCAAGACTTGGTGATCCTAGTATTCACAAGCCCCCTTCTGGTGCTTCAAGTTGTCCGCTTGATTGTGTCGGATTGTAGAGGCGGGTTGTGTAGGCATTGGTATTGGTTCCTACCCTCTGAGGAGGCCTGGGGTCTGGTTCTGTTATATGCAAATTCCACATGAGGTAAGGCTTCTTCCCAAAGTTTCAAATTCTTCCTAATAATGGCTCTAAGGAGTGTTCCAAGTGTTCTATTAGTCACCTCAGTTTGGCCATCAGTTTGGGGGTGGCTAGAAGTAGAGAATAGCAATCTAGTTCCCAATTTATTCCATAAAGTACGCCAAAAATGACTTAAGAATTTCACATCCCTATCACTAACAATAGTTTTAGGCACACCATGCAACCTAACTACTTCTCTAAAGAATAGATTAGCAACATTGGTAGCATCGTCAGTTTTGTGGCATGCAATGAAATGAGCCATTTTAGAGAACCTATCCACTACCACAAATATAGAATCTCTCCCCTTCTTAGTTCTAGGCAACCCAACTATGAAATCCATGGATATGTCTTCCCAAGGGGCTGATGGGGTTGGTAGTGGTGTATAAAGGCCATGGGGCATAAGCTTAGCTTTGGCTTTAATGCAATCTATGCATCTCTTAAGGCAATGTTCTACATCCCTAAGCATATGTGGCCAATAGAAGTGTGATTTCAGTGTGTTATATGTCTTATCTCTACCAAAATGTCCCATTAATCCACCACTATGGGCTTCACTAACAAGTAATAATCGTAGAGAACATCTAGGAATGCACACTTGATCTTTTCGAAATAAGAATCCTTCATGTATATAAAAGCTGTCATTAGGACCTTTTTCTAAGCATTTTCGAAAATGATCTCCAAAATCCAAATCAGATTCATACAATTCCTTTATGTAAACAAAACCTAAGACTCTAGAATCCAAAGTGGTTAAAAGTACACGTCTTCTAGCTAAAGCATGAGAATCGAAATCAGCTATTAGGGCATGTCTCCGAGATAATGCATCTGCAACCACATTGTCTTTGCCTTTCTTATATTTAATCACATAAGGAAATGTTTCAATGAATTCCATCCATCGTCCATGTCTCCTATCAAGTTTATCTTGGCTTTTAAAGTGTTTTAAAGATTCATGATCAGTCCTAAGAATAAACTCGCTAGGCCATAGATAGTGAGACCATGTCTTAAGTACTCTAAATAATGCATACAATTCCTTATCATAGGTAGAGTAATTAAGACAAGCACCTTTCAACTTCTCAGAAAAGAAAGCAATAGGCTTACCTCCCTGCATAAGGACTCCACCAATTCCAACTCCGCTAGCATCACACTCTACTTCAAAGGGCTGAGTAAAGTCCGGCAAAGCTAATAGAGGTGCGTGAGTGAGCTTGTCCTTAAGGGTGTTGAATGCTTCCTCCTGAGCTGCTCCCCATGTGAATTCACTCCGCTTTTTCGTGAGCTCAGTGAGGGGTGCCGAGATGGTGCTGAAATCTCGAACAAATCGACGATAGAAGCTCGCCAATCCTTGGAAGCTGCGTACATGGCCGATGTTGGTGGGTGTTGGCCACTCCTGGATGGCCTTGATCTTAGCCTCATCGACACGCAGTCCTTTCGAACTCACTACAAATCCAAGAAAAGACACTTGGTCATGACATAATTCACACTTCTTTAAATTAGCATACAAGCGTTCAATTCTCAGCGTTTTAAGCACTTCTCTAAGATGTGATTCATGTTCATTAAGAGATTTGCTATAAATCAGAATATCATCAAAATAAACAACAACAAATCTTCCAATGAAATCTCGAAGCACATGATTCATTAAACGCATAAAAGTGCTAGGAGCATTAGTTAAACCAAAAGGCATAACCAACCACTCATATAACCCAAGCTTAGTCTTAAAGGCTGTTTTCCATTCATCACCTTCTTTCATTCTAATTTGATGATAGCCACTTCTAAGATCAATTTTAGAAAATATAGAAGCTCCATGTAACTCATCTAGCATATCATCTAATCTAGGAATAGGGTGACGATATTTGATAGTAATGTTATTAATAGCCCTACAATCTACACACATTCTCCATGATCCATCTTTCTTAGGGACTAATAACACAGGCACAGCACACGGACTTAAGCTAGTTCGAATATAACCCTTGTTCAACAGTTCCTGGACTTGGGTTTGGACCTCTTGGGTCTCAGTGGGATTCATACGATACGCAGGTCGATTAGGCAATGCAGCCCCTGGAATAAGATCAATTTGATGCTCAATTCCACGAATAGGGGGTAGACCTGGTGGTATGTCATCGGGAAACACATCTTTATACTCCTCAAGTACAGCGAGTATATTGGCTGGAAGAGAAGCTTTAAGCTCTTCACTCAACATATTCAAGCTCTTAATGAGATGCATAAGGGTGGTTTCTCCATCCGCAAATTCGTCTAAAAATGTACTCTTGGAAGCCATTAGTACACCTTTAGGCCGAGTTTGAGGATCCACTTGGCTCGACTGAGCCTCCTGATCTAACTCACCTTTACTTACCTTGCGCTTCTCAATCTCGTCAGCCACTTGTGTTAGCGTCATGGGTTTGAGAACAACGTTTTTCCCCTGAAATGTAAAGGCATATCGGTTAGAATGACCATCATGTTGGACCTTACGATCAAATTGCCAAGGACGGCCTAAAAGAATGTGACAAGCTTGCATAGGCACAATATCACATAAAACATCATCTTCATAATGTCCTAGCTTAATATGCACTTTAACTTGTCTATGAACTCTTAATAAACCACAATCATTCATCCAATGCAATTTGTAAGGTCGGGGGTGTTGGACAGTAGGTAAATGCAATTTGTCAACCATTTCTTGACTAGCTAAATTACAGCAACTACCTCCATCAATGATCACATTTACAACCTTTCCTTTAACTAGACAACGAGTATGAAACAAGTTTTCCCTTTGATTATCTTCACATGGTGTAGGAACAACACTTAAAACTCTCCTAACAATCAAAGATTCTCCATGTTCATATTCAACCTCATTATCATCATTTTCATAACAAACAAGGTTTAAGTTCTGATCATTGTCATTAGCATGCTCATCCGGTTCATCACAAGAATTTTCAGATTCATATTCTCCAAATTGATTAACCATGAGCGTTTTCTTATTAGGGCAATCCTTCATATAATGTCCTCTACCTTGGCATTTAAAGCATACGATATCTCTAGAACGAGTAGTAGAAGGATTAGGATTACTCCCTTTGGGACCAGTAGATGTCCCAGACGATTCACGTCCATTCCATGGACCCTTTCCTTTGTCGAGGGGCTGTTGAGGTGCTCGGCTATCTCCTCTCCCTTGGGGCTGGTTTGGTCGATCTCGTGAACCACCCTCACCACGCCATTGGGACTGATTTGGCCGAGGTTGGCGCCATTGGGGCTGTTGGCCACTCGACATTCTTCCTTGGCTCTTGTAACGTTGTCCCTTTTCTACTTTAATTGCTAAATGTAACAAATCAGTAGGAGTAGTATAGGGAAAATAATCAATCTCATGAGCTAAAGCGGGATGCAATATCCTAAGATATCTAGCATTGGTATCTTCATAAGGTTCATTCACATTAGCTCGAGCCATAGTTTCTTGCATAAGATTAAATGTTTCCTCAACAGTTTTATTTCCTTGCTTAAGATTTTCTAATCTTTGCCTAAGCTCTCTAGCATAATGTTGAGGTACAAATCGATTTCTCATTAATGCTTTAAGTTGTTCCCAAGAAGCGATAGGTGCATCAAGAGCTCTTCTCCTTTCTTTAACTAAGTTATCCCACCAAATTAAAGCAAAGCCTGTGAACTCTAAAGTAGCTAATTGCACCTTTTTAGCATTAGAGAAATTATGACAACTCCAAATCTGATCCATTTTAGTTTCCCAATCAATATAAACATCCGGATCAGTTTTACCTTCAAAAGGAGGAATCTTTACCTTGACCTTACCTATGCCGTCCTCGTCATTGTATCTAGGTGGTCGGTTCTGATTTCCTCTTTGATTCCGTCTCGGACGCTGCTCCCAATACTCCTCTTCTTGGAAGTCATCATCTTGCTCCGAGTAGTAGAAGTGCTCCTGGAAGCCTCGACCTCTTCCCCTTCCTTGTCCTTGACCTTGCACATTAACAAACCCATTATTCCGATCATTTCTCCCACCTCGTGGAGAGTTGTTTTCATTGAATAAAGGATTTTCTAAATTGACATGAGGATTAGGATTAGGGATAGGATTTACGACCTCTCTTTCATCATTAGGCGTCTCGTCACGCCTTGGATTTCCCTGACCACCCACCGTGTTAGAGCCACTCGGCCTAGCTTCTAAGGCTGTCAATCGATCTAGAATGGCCGTCAAGGTGTTGGTGAGGTTGTTGAATTGCCCGGGTGTCACAGTAGCACTCGAGTTACCCTCATTGTTGGGGTTGTTAACACCATTGTTTCCCTGATTGTTAGACATGATAACAAAGACAAAGAAACACAGAACTAAGTTAAGGTTAGTAAAAACTTATAAAACAGCTCACAATTGTGTTTCGCTCACACTCCCTCTCAGATTGATATATCACGCTTGCTAGGGCAATCCGCTTTGGGCAAATCAACTACCAAGCAAAAACAAGGCAATCAAGGTATGTAATGAATGAAACAACGCAGGAGAGTACTCAACAAGGGCTGTAGAGAACTCGATGTAAGCAACAAACTTAGATCCAAGCAAAACAGATGGGAAATTGCAAGGAATCACTCGACACAAACTAAGGTGCACTCGACAAGGGTCTAATGCACTCGACACACACAAAAGTGAACTCAGTAAGGACTGTGATCACTCGACACAAGCTGTTATGTACTCGACACAAAGAAAAAAGAAAGAGAAATAAAAGAAAACTTGGAAATTTACCTCTTTTGATTGAAAACCTTTAAGTTATGACGTTGTAGTTGCAGGGTAGGGTTTCAATTTTGTGGAGGTGTATGTGTTTGGGATAGGGTATGTCGACTAGGGCTGATAAGAAGGGGTTCACCAATTGTCCTTTGTGAGCTTTCTTGCACTAGATCAACAAACACTTTCCTCTTCTTTTTTTTTTGACTTACTCTTACCCCTAGTGAATTTTATCCTCCTAGGTCCAAGCTTTAATGTGATTTTCGAAACTGATTTTTTTTTTTTTTTTTAAATATGAAACTAATGCAAGAAAAGACTCAAATTAATGTATAGGACTCGAAAATCTGGTATAGATGGTGATAAAAGATAAAATTTCAGCCCTATTGATAGATTTATATAGATGAGGCTTTTGCTATCTTTGGTAAGTGGATCTATCTATAGCTTTAAAGATAAATGATAGATAAATAGGAATTATATCTACCAAAAATCAGATTTATGATAAAAGCAATAGATAAATAGGATTTAGATAAAAGATATATCAAAATTCCCAAAGATAGAACAAAGGATAGAAAAGATAAACAAACTAGGGTTTGTCTTTGTGTGGAGGCTGATTTTCGGCCAAGCTAGACTTATGGGGACAAAGATTGCCGTCGGCTCTAGGGTGAACACAAGGGCTGTGCACACGGCTTGGTCGACTCCACTGGTCTCGGCTAGGCTTTGTGTTTAGGCTATGCAACCACAAACAATCACAAACTCAAGATTAGTGCAATAATCAAATAAAGAAACAAGAAGTAAAAGACCAAAACAAGAAAAGGACTCTTTTTTTTTTTTGTGGTTTTTGTGTTTAGAAAAGAAAAAGACTCAATCTTGATGTCGGAAACCAAAGCTCTGATGCCAATTTGATACGGGGTTAGCCGTAGGTTGGTCCGATCTTCGACAACAAGCAAGAACTGAACAAGAAAAGCAAGAACTCGATCAAGATCAATCAAGAACAGCCAAGAATCAATAAAGACGCAGCAAGATTCACCAAGAACAAGGATTCTTGATGTCGACACTAAACAAGAATGACAAAGACTCGATAAAGATAGATAAAGACTCGAAAATGAATGCAAGAATGGAAAGACACGACCTGATAAGGACTGAGTCGATCTATGTAGCACAAGATAAAGTACACGTCTGAGCTCAACCGATTGATAATCTCAGCTTGGTTTGCTTTGTGTTCGTCAACTTCGCAAGACTTGGTGATCCTAGTATTCACAAGCCCCCTTCTGGTGCTTCAAGTTGTCCGCTTGATTGTGTCGGATTGTAGAGGCGGGTTGTGTAGGCATTGGTATTGGTTCCTACCCTCTGAGGAGGCCTGGGGTCTTTATCTTGTGCTACATAGATCGACTCAGTCCTTATCAGGTCGTGTCTTTCCATTCTTGCATTCATTTTCGAGTCTTTATCTATCTTTATCGAGTCTTTGTCATTCTTGTTTAGTGTCGACATCAAGAATCCTTGTTCTTGGTGAATCTTGCTGCGTCTTTATTGATTCTTGGCTGTTCTTGATTGATCTTGATCGAGTTCTTGCTTTTCTTGTTCAGTTCTTGCTTGTTGTCGAAGATCGGACCAACCTACGGCTAACCCCGTATCAGGACATGTAGTAGGATGATAGTAACAGGAGTAAGAGAAGACATCACTCTTTAGCCTTGATCTTTACTCTAATAAGTCGGAGTGCTTTCTATACCGAATAGCCTTTTGACGAATCTACTACATGATTAGTGATGCGAGCCTTATCCAGAGGCTCGGCGGCTCCGGCTGTAAGATCTCCGCGGATGTCGAGGATCTCAGGTTTCGGGTAAGACCGTCACATTCCCCATTGGTCACAGCGGCACAGGTTGAGACCCTTTCCCCCATTTCGCCAATACGAGGTGATAATTGAAGGGGGAAGGGGCTTCAGGTAAGACCGTTTGACCAAGTCATCATATGAGGGAATACGTGACATCCCCCCCAGGGGAACGTGGG
Source organism: Persicaria tinctoria (assembly GCA_037127255.1). Taxonomy (NCBI): domain Eukaryota; kingdom Viridiplantae; phylum Streptophyta; class Magnoliopsida; order Caryophyllales; family Polygonaceae; genus Persicaria; species Persicaria tinctoria. Next base: position 18,244,556 of record JBANSL010000004.1, on the reverse strand, counting down.
GTGGGACCCGCTTTTTCATTTGTGGTTTCATCAGCTACAATCTCGTTTTGCAATAGTTCGCAACCTAGCACTATCTTGGGATCCAGTAATATGTTGTGAGCTGAATCTCCCATGTTTTACAGTAACTTTTATATCGATTTCTGTATACATTGCATTCATTTGGGTTTAGATAGTACAGAATCTATGTAGTTTATGTTTATTTGCCAAATTATGGAATCTACAACAGTTTCTGTTTAATTCGCAGAAATCGAGGCATTTTACAGCAATTCTACAGAAGGTCGGAAAAGCTCGGAAAACCACTACAGAAGTCCAAGGTCAAAGGAGCGAAACCAAGCTGAAAGTCAAGGCTACTCGATCTCGAGTGGGCCCTACTCGACATAGACGAGCATGTCCGAGCACAACTTGGTCGACAAAGCCTGATCGAGAGCCAGACCAACCCGAGCTCCGGAACCTACTCGATCTCGACAAGCCCTAGTCGAGATCGACGAAGCCCAGACACCACACCCGGAGTCGACAAGGAGAGAAGCCGAGGACGGAGCCGAGGACGACCAGGCGGGACTCGCTGCCAGCGACTCGACTCGCTGCAACGGATCGCTCGCTGCCGCGGAAAAACTCGCTGCCAGCGGAAGAGGCAACTCGCGGAAGCGGAAAGGAAGGACACCGCTCAACTCGATCTCGAGGACCCTTTGTCGAGGTCGACGAGCGCCTGAGTCCAGATCCGGAGTCCATCGAGCAGAGTCACTCGAGAAGACCTAGTCGGCAAGCCAGTCTACTCGAGGTCGACTAGGGCTTGTCGAGATCGACGAGCACCTGAGGAGCCTTGTCCGAGCCTTGTCGAGTAGAACCACCCGAGGAGACCTAGTCGACGACTAGTCCTACTCGACATCGACAAGAGCTACTCGAGGTCGACGAGTCCTGTGAACCAAGTCCGAGCCACATCGAGCAGATCTAGCCGAGGAAGTCCAGTCGACGAACCACCCTACTCGAGGTCGACGAGCCGTGGTCGAGGTCGAGTAGACCAGATTCCAGAAACTTCTCGACGAGACCTGTCCGAGTAGAATTGAGATTCCTTGGGCGCGAAGGAGTCGATTTGGCCGAAGATCTATCCGATTCCATCAAGTCTATCCATGGGAGACAAGATCTATCAACAACATGAAGACTTACCTATTTAGTTTTATCTTTTCCTTTTAGATTTATTTCTTTAAAACATTTTATTTATCCTTTCAAATTTTAGATATAATTTTAGATATAGATAGATATCTTATTTCCTAGAATAGCTAGGGAATGAAGGCTATAAATAAGGCCCTAGGGGCTGAGCATTAGGCATCTAATTCCATATTCAATTTCAGAGACAATTAGTTAGTTCCACGGAGAAGTTTAGGAGTTCTAAGGTTTTTAGGGTTTTGGGTTTCTGCGAAAGTTGATTGCTGGGATTGTAAAGGCTTTTGAATTTAGTTTTAATGCAAGTTTCTTTTTATACATCAATGTCTGCGATTGCGATGAGGCGTGAGTAGTCCACCCACTTCTGGGGCTGGGGTGAGCCCGACGGTGGCCATGTGAGGCGATGCGATAAAGGTCAGATCTTTTTGTGCGATTCATCTTCTATCCCTATGAGCATGATTCTTTTGCGAGAGTTGAAGGTGATCCTTGTTTGTGTTATTGAAGCGAAAGTGATCTTAATGCAACTTGAGTTAATTATGTGGAAAAGGGTTAGTAACAATTAGGGTTTATGCGAAAGCCTCTATTTGCCTATTTGTTAATAACGAAAGTTATTTGATGGAAAGCATGATCTTTTATGCCTTTATGTGTTACTCTGCATGGTTATCGTTGTGGTGTTGAAACCCTGGCTTTGGAAGTCTTTTAATATATTGAAGTTTATTTCTGTCGAAAATCTGCGTTTGTCTTTAATTCTGCAATTTTAAGTTTCTGCATTCTAGTCGATACAGAGGAAGCCTTTGTCGAGATCGAGTAGCTCTCTGCCCTTTGCTTTTCGTTTTTGCTTTGCTTTGCTTTATTTTTTGCTTTGTTCTTTGCTTTTGTTTTAGTTGCCCTTGCCGGGTTTATTTGTTTCTTTCCTTTCTGTGTTTCTGTCTTTCTGCTGCTTCTGTGAGAATTTACAGCTACCTAAGAACTGCTGACGTGCTTCCTCGTGGATTCGATCCTGACTTTTCTCTTACTACAACGGGAGGAAGTCTTGTATTTATTTGCTGAGACAGGGAAGTCAGTCTGAACTTTATTTCATATCTATTTCAATACTCGATTTACTCCTGCAACAACAAATTGGCGCCGTTGCCGGGGAGGCAATCATTCGCGCCTTATGTAGTCAGTTCTCACTGTTTCTTTGAGTTACTTTTCAGGTGTATGCGTCGTTCTGGTCAAACACCTGAGTTTGACAGCTTAGACGAACCGGAGCGCTACCTACACATCCACTCTAAACTCAAAAGGATCATGGCGGCCGCTGGGACACAGGAACAGCTGGTCGCTAGGCTTACCAGGGAATTGGCCGCAAAGGATGCTGCTATCGCCGCTAAAGATGCTTCTATCACCGCTGAGAGAGCAGCAAGGGAACAAGCACAAGCTGAGCTTGCCCAATATCCAACCACGGCAGAGGATTACATGCATCCAACTCTCGTCGTGCCTGAATCGGCGATTCTAATCCCTGAAAACTCTTTTGAAATTCGCACTCAATTTCTTATAGAGCTGAAAAATAATGCCTTCTATGGTAGATTTAATGAGTTTCCTCTTGAGCATATTACAAACTTTTCTGACATGTGCCGTACTATTGCTGAAGGTACAACTCTGGAATATGTCAAGATGAAATCTTTCCGCTGGTCTCTCGCTGGGCCTGCACTGAAATGGCTGGAAGGGCTGAAAGCAAGATCGCTCACAACCTGGGCCCAAGTAGGGCAAGAGTTTCTGAACAAATTCTTCCCACCTGCCAAAACAGCACATCTTCGCCAGAGAATCACCGCCTTCAAACAGAAGCAAGGGGAACCGCTGGCAAAGGCATGGGAGCGCTACAAGGAACTTCTGCGATCTTGCCCTACTCATGGACAGCCACCCTACGTCATTCAGGAGATCTTCTTCAACTCTCTGGATCAAGTCACAAAGGACAGAATCAACAATTATACTCGCTATGAGTATCTGACAATGCCGCCAAGTGACGCATGGGGTGTGCTTGAGAAGCTCACTAACTACGAAAACAAGTATGTGTCTACTGCAACCTATGAAGAGAACCCATACGCCAGGCCAGCACCATCCATGCCCCTATATGAGACACCTAAGGAGATTGATCCTGATGTTAGGGAGCAATACTACAGAGACCAGAATAAGAAGCTCATCAAGCAAGTAAAGTATCTCTCTGTCAACCAGCCTTGCATAGAATGCGGATCGCAAAGGCACACCACTCCTGAGTGCCCACACACAGAGCAAGTTAGGCTGGCAGAGCACCATGAGGATGCAGCTTACGCAGGGGGTCCCAATCGTTACATGGGGAACCAAAGGTTTTAGCAACCACAATGGAACCAAGGTGTCCCTAGGAATCCCCCGCCCTACAGAGCTCCAGGACATCCGGAAAGGCAGCAGAAAAAGGATGATATACAGACAGTCCTGGAGGAAATACGGAGAAACCACTCAGAAACTAGGCAATCTTTCAACTCCGTCTATACTCAGATGCAAGGTGTCAACTCTAGGCTTGGGGAAATTGATATCTGGAGGAAATCAGTTGATACACAGATTGGTCAGCTAGTAGCAGGAATCCCCAGACAGTCAGGGACACTTCCAGGATCTTCAGAACCAAATCCTAAGGGAAAGACTGGACACATCGCTGCTATAAAACTCAGAAGCGGCCATCAACTGCAAGAGCCAGAGGTCGAAAAGCAGCAGAACGACGAGGAACAGCAAGTCGATCTCGACAAAGCCGTGGTCGACCTCGACAAGAGCCTCGTCGACCTCGAGGAGAAAATTCCAGAATCCTCGTCTGCACCACACAGCAACTCGACTGGGCCCAATCTGGTCAATGTCGACAAAGGCCTTGTCGATGTCGAGGAGCCCCTGATTGACATAGAGAAGTCTGCAGCACCTCCGACGTCTGTTCTGGCTCCGAATCAGAAAAAGAAGCTGCCTTTCCCCACAAAATCTCTAAAGGACCCGGCAGAAAAGAAATTTCAGCGCTTCATCAAGATGCTTCAGAAACTCAACGTCACCATCCCCTTCACAGAAGCTCTCAATGAAATGCCATCTTATGTCAAGTTCCTGAAGGAGATTCTGAGCAAAAAGCGGTCAATGGCTGAAATCACAGAGGAGTGCAGCCATCTAGACATATTGGAGAAGAGGCCGGATCCAGGTAAGTTTGCTATAACTATTGGATTTGGTCCATACAAAATTAATGCTTTATGTGATCTTGGAGCTAGTGTGAGTATAATGCCTTTAACAATTTGGTCCAAGATTAAGATAGGTGCCCTAGAGCCTGTGGATGCTAGACTTTACATGGCCAACAACACGGTGGTCATCCCCACAGGCATGGTGGAAAATGTCCCAGTACAAGTAGGTAAATTCTTCGTCCCTGCTGATTTCTTAATAGTTGATATGCAAGAAGATCCTGCTTTTTCAATTATTTTAGGAAGACCATTCTTGGCGACGGTGGATGCCAACATAAGCGTAAGGAAAGGAGTGCTCACCTTCAACATCAGCGATGAGGTAATTGAGTATTCCTTTAATAAAACTGAAAGGCATACAGGTCTAATGGAAGAGGTCAAATCTATCTCAGCTGGCTATATCACCTGCGGGGAACCCAAGGTCAGAAATATGACAACTGAGGAGCTGGAAAAGAGGGACATGGAGGCCCAGGTGGAGGAGATCATGGCAATCCTCAAGGAAAACACAGAGAATCCAATCGACACGGACCAAGGTAAGTCGTTGTGGATTCATTATTTTTTGGATGCCTTGACAGGGACTAAGTATGGGGTCAAGATCGACCAAGGCTCCTCGACATCGAGTAGAGCCCTAGTCGATCTCGACCAGATCAAGGAGACTCCACCAGCGCCAGCATCGTCGAGCAGCAAACCAGAGGAGCCACCCTACTCGACCTCGAGTAGACTTGTCGAGGTCGACCACCAGTGCCCTAACTCGACTCCATCCTCCTCGACACAGAAGCCGTCTGAAGAACCAGCCTCGTCGATCTCGACTAAGCTTGTCGAGATCGACCACCACCCGGCGCCACCTGAGCCTGCTTCATCGGCGCTGCGGCAACCAGGAGGAGAGCCCTCGTCGATCTCGACTAAGCTTGTCGAGATCGACCACCACTCGGAGAGCCCAGCCCCGCCTTCCTCGATGAGCCAACCACCAGGAGCAGAGTCCTCGTCGAGGTCGACCAGACTTGTCGAGGTCGACAAGCCTTGTTCTTCCTCGACTTCTGAATCTTCGATCAGACCACCACCAAGACCAGCAGTCTTGTCGAGATCGACTAGCCCTAGTCGAGATCGACCAAATACAGTGGTTCCCGATTCCGTCTCTGCGAAGGTAAGTCAAGGTATGGATCTTTCTTCTCCTATTTCCATTAAAGATTTATCTATACATGGGAGAGGTATGCCTTGGTATGTGCGATTGTGTAGGATATCCAATGATGAGCCTGTTAGAGGGTGAAATTTCATGAATTTTATTGATTCATGGTTTCATTAATAATATTGTCACATTCGTTATATATACAAAAAAAAAATGGGTGTGATAAATTTTGTTCAAATTAAACATAAGGATTACAAATCTAAAACTGGGCCTGATAAATTTCATCACAAAGCCCACACTCGGCAGGTCCAACAAGTCATAGGAAAAAAGCTGAAACGAGAAGTTACAAATTGATAACCGTACTCCCGATTACAATTGCAGTAAAAAAAATGCATAAAAGAAATGAGAGTACAGTTATCCAGTGCGTGGCGATGTGGAGGGTAACTTCCCATGATCCTCTATAAAGAGCTTGGCTACAGTTTCTTTTTCCTCCTCCTGGACAACTGCCTGCAACACAGAACACGCACAAAGCCAAATCAAAACAAAAATCAGCAAGAAGGAGTGCAGAGAGAGAGCAACAGTAAAAGAAAGCAAACACCAAGAGACAGTGTTGTGTGTGTAATTGTGGTCAAAGGCTACTGTTCAGACAAAGGTAGACTCTTCCTCCCTTTCTTCATGTTTATTTTGCAGGTACAAAAGCAAAACTGGAAGTGAAATGGATCCTAGCGGCTCGAGAGTTTAGTCTCTCGTCGCGATCTTCGATCCTAGCATTAGAGGCTCGAGAGTTTAGTCTCTTGTCGCTACCCCGATCCCGGCGTGGATCGACCCATAGCACCGAAGTGCTGCCAAAATTCCAGCAGGAGCATTAGCGGCTCGAGAGTTTAGTCTCTCGTCGCTACCCCGATCCCGGCGTGGATCGACTTACCGAGACGAAGTGCTGCTGGATTTTCCCAGGAATTCACAAGCAAACAAATTGCCGAATTCCATCAGCTATAAGTAAAACGAATACAGTGTCGAACTGCTGCCGAAATTGCCATAGACGGTTTTTATTATTGGACAATTGCAACAAGTTTCCTATATCAAAAAGGAGGACTACTTGAAGGCAAAAAGGCAGGGGATAGCAAATCAGTTGGTAACTTAAACAAAATGAGTTTGCCCCGGCTATCCCAACCCTTAATCAAAACAAGGAGAACAAAACCAACAAATTCTCCCTAATTGCTACCAAATTGCAATTGCTCCTAAAATTTACCAATTGCAAGAAAACATACAGTTGAGATTTTGAGGGCAAAAACTAAGTTCTCAGTTGAAAGAAGAATTGATTGAGGACTTGAAATTTGGAGAAGAGGTTGAGACATACCTAATGGGAACAAACGAGGTGGAACTCGCTCCTGGGGTGTAACGGCGTGTGCAAGGTTGTGCTTGCTGAACCTGGCTCCGCTTCCCAGCCCTTCACCCGCTTGGAATCGGGAACTTCTAGCCCCTCTTGAGCATTCCGAGCGCTGGATTTAGCCATTTCCTCTGACAATTACCCAAATCCAAAAGCCTGAGCAAAAATCCCCAAATTACAAATTATCAAGCCCTAATTTTCTCCAAACCTAAATCACCCAAATTAGGGGCAAGCTGCAAGAAAGAGGAAGAGAACAAACCTGAGCCTACAAAAAAGGGGGGATTAAGACTCGAGGGAGCTTCTTATTCATGAGAACCGACCTTCATCTTCTTCTTCAAAGAGCGCCTCACTGCACAGACGCCCGGTGCTCCTTCGGCTTGCCGAAGAGCCGTCGTGATATGCTCCGATCGATCACCTCCACCCTCTCTTCCGATTGCCTAGGTTGAAAATAAAAAAGCCGCCTGCAGCCTAGCCTTCCAGAGTCGTGCCATCGCCCGCCCTCTGTGTTCAGCTAAGAGACCTCTCAAAAATGTCGAACAACATGGTGAACAGCAACTTAGGGCTCGGTTGGACAGCTATCTCTGACGATTTTGGAGTTAATTGGGTAGACAAAATAAAATGGGCTGGATAATAAGGGAATGGGCTCCATTCAAAATAAAAAGGGCTTGGCCTTGTCCACTGTAAAGTGGATAGTAAACACAAGTACGTACACACGTACATATATTATGCCCATTTGAAAGAAATTTTGCTTAATTGCAAAATTGACCCATAAAATTATAAGAATTATAATTGGCATAAATTAAGAATTCGAGTTTGATCAAAACATAAACTCGTCAAATATTCTTTGCCGATTAATTCTAGTGGGTCAATCTCAAACCGGCTTCGACAAAAACGGAGTCAAAACCTCAAATCAAGTTTCACAAAATATAAACTTGATTTTAAAAAGAACTACGTAAAGACTTGATACTCTTTTATGAGTTACGTAGGAAATTCGATATTAAAATTCAATATATATCGGATTCAGTCGTCTGCCTCTAAATTCACTTATAAATGAATATGAGGTCAAAACCAATCAAAGCCAATTCAACTGGTTCAAGTAGAACTACGTAAAGACTTGACACCGCAAAAACGGATACGTAGGTAACCCGATATTAAATCCTAAAAATATATCGGGTACAGTCGTCCACCTCTAAATTCACTTTTAAATGAATATGAGGTCAAAACCAAACAAATATAAAAAACTTGGTTTCTAAAAGAACTACGTAAAGACTTGATACTCGTTTACGAGTTACGTAGGAAATTCGATATTAAAAATTCATATATATCGGATTCAGTCGCCCGATCAAATTAAATCAAACTTGTCCTCGATAGAACTACGTAAAGACTTGACGCCGTAAAACGGCTACGTAGGTAACCCGATATTAAATCTCAAAATATGTCGGGTACAGTCGCTAACCTCTAAATTCACTTTAAAATTGAAAATGAGGTTAAAATTAACGTCAAATTAAATACACAAGATTTTCCGTGTAAGTGATAGCCGTTGAGTTGGGAAACCCTTCCGAGAAGGTGTGCTCAATTTATTCGGGTGATACATGAGAAAATCTCATGCATATGATAGTGTGATTTATGTTAGGGCTACCCTTCCGAGAAGGTGGGTCCTAATACGATCCAATGATGCATGAAAACCTTAAAGGTGATAAAACACACAAACCCAACCACTCGGAACTACGTGAGGCTTGATTCTCTTCCAAGAGATACGTAGGCAACCCGTTAAAATTCGGGTGCAGCCCAAATCACCAAAACCACCAAAATCTTGGTATCGATATGACTTCGAATCAAGAGGATAACCAAAAGGGGTCGAACTCAAATATTAAAAATCAAATAAAATGTGTTGTACAATTATATCGCGCATTTTTGTCCAACAGAGCCTAAGGAATATGAAGTTGGAGACAAGCTCTATGTCTCTAAATCAAAGGATCATTGGTTTCCCAATAAATTCAACAAGAAGCGGATGGGACCGTTCGTGGTGAACAAGATCCATTCTGGAGGATTACAGCTGATGGACAAGAATGGAGTTCTATTTGAGGCCCAAGCTACATGGGCCCTGCAGATGCCACCTTGAGCATTAATGGAAAGTCGGCCTAGCGACTATAAAATCTAGAGCATGTACATAGACTTTTTGGACATTTGAGACTTTGTTTTTTGTTTTTTGTTTTTGAAAACTTTTAGTTTTGCTATTATGGGTATATGTCTTCTACTTTTCAGGTCCATGGATGGAACCAAGCTACATGAATACTCGGTCCAGGAGGTGCTCCAATCGAAAATATGAGGCCCTGCACACCTGTCTTGTGAGTTTCTTTCTTTACCCTTACCTTATTTTTATACAGTGAGGACACTGTAATGTTTAACTATGGGGTGGGAGAAGAGCTTACTTTATGCATATTTGATTTATTTGGCATGACTTGTGCATTATTTCTTTGAATTGCTACATGGCTATTTTGGAATGCATTATTTGATTTATATGCTTATATGCATGTTTTTCCAAAATTTAAGAAAAATGACCCCCAATGAAATTTTTGAATAATGTCATGGAAGCTTATATTGAACTCAACGATGCAAAATTGGATTCATTAGAGAGATAGCATGAAATTGCCTAGTAAAGGGAAGTCACAATAAAGTGCATTATTTATTTAAAACCATAAAAGGAGGTAAAATTTGAAGTTGATTTTGACATATTGCATGATAAAATGATGGAGGACTTTATATTTCCATATAATGCTCATTGTTAATTCCTAGCCTTACCTATGCTTATGCATCACAAAAGCCAAATTATGCCTTATTTCATATATTGCTCCACATGATCTAAATATTTCCATTCTTTACCTTATCCGGGGATTATGTTGAGAATGATGTTACATTATGGAGATGTTATATGGTTGTTGTGATTATTATCATTATTAGAGTTTGGAAGGAAATTGTTTAAAGTATATGGAAAATTTAATGAGTGAAAGAAAATCCAATCACCTCAGGAGATAAAGGTAGATTGACCCTGCTCTCTGAGATAATAGTTTGGAGAGATGGGACACATTGTGAGGAGTCCAAAGCACTAAGTATCCGGGGTCATTCATGACACCCATGTTTGCGACTCGCGAGAAGGCAATGCTGAGGTTAGAGAGGTAAAAGCATTATTATGAATAAAAGCATTATGAAAGATGATGAATCAAATGGAGAAGGAATGTGGAAATTCAAATTGGAAAGTACTCCATCTCCCCGGATCATTAGCACCACATTGCCAAAATTTGCCCACCTTTAGCCTTTTACCAATCTACTCCTTCATGAGCTTAAATTAAAGTCTTCTTGATTATCAATGCTTTGTCATATGAATTATTTTTGCATAACCCTCCTTTTGTGAGTAGATGTTGCTTTTACATATTTGCACATGCATGAATCTGTGACACAAGTACCTTTTCGAGGATGGTAATTGATTGCAGGGTTATATGAGAATGAATCTGATATGTTGAGAGTTTTGAATTCTTCCCCTGAATGACAAATAAAAGTATTGGTTGAGGACAAGCAAGCTTAAGTATGGGGTGTTTGTTGTGAGCTGAATCTGCCATGTTTTACAGTAACTTTTATATCGATTTCTGTATACATTGCATTCATTTGGGTTTAGATAGTACAAAATCTATGTAGTTTATGTTTATTTGCCAAATTATAGAATCTACACCAGTTTCTGTTTAATTCGCAGAAATCGAGGCATTTTACAGCAATTCTACAGAAGGTCGGAAAAGCTCGGAAAACCACTACAGAAGTCCAAGGTCAAAGCAGCGGAACCAAGCTGAAAGTCAAGGCTACTCGATCTCGAGTGGGCCCTACTCGACATAGACGAGCATGTCCGAGCACAGCTTGGTCGACAAAGCCTGATCGAGAGCCAGACCAACCCGAGCTCCGGAACCTACTCGATCTCGACAAGCCCTAGTCGAGATCGACGAAGCCCAGACACCACACCCGGAGTCGACAAGGAGAGAAGCCGAGGACGGAGCCGAGGACGACCAGGCGGGACTCGCTGCTAGCGACTCGACTCGCTGCAGCGGATCGCTCGCTGCCGCGGAAAAACTCGCTGCCAGCGGAAGAGGCAACTCGCGGAAGCGGAAAGGAAGGACACCGCTCAACTCGATCTCGAGGACCCTTTGTCGAGGTCGACGAGCGCCTGAGTCCAGATCCGGAGTCCATCGAGCAGAGTCACTCGAGAAGACCTAGTCGGCAAGCCAGTCTACTCGAGGTCGACTAGGGCTTGTCGAGATCGACGAGCACCTGAGGAGCCTTGTCCGAGCCTTGTCGAGTAGAACCACCCGAGGAGACCCAGTCGACGACCAGTCCTACTCGACATCAACAAGAGCTACTCGAGGTCGACGAGTCCTGTTAACCAAGTCCGAGCCACATCGAGCAGATCTAGCCGAGGAAGTCCAGTCGACGAACCACCCTACTCGAGGTCGACGAGCCGTGGTCGAGGTCGAGTAGACCAGATTCCAGAAACTTCTCGACGAGACCTGTCCGAGTAGAATTGAGATTCCTTGGGCGCGAAGGAGTCGATTTGGCCGAAGATCTATCCGATTCCATCAAGTCCATCCATGGGAGACAAGATCTATCAACATCATGAAGACTTACCTATTTAGTTTTATCTTTTCCTTTTAGATTTATTTCTTTAAAACATTTTATTTATCCTTTCAAGTTTTAGATATAATTTTAGTTATAGATAGATATCTTCTTTCCTAGAATAGCTAGGGAATGAAGGCTATAAATAAGGCCCTAGGGGCTGAGCATTAGGCATCTAATTCCATATTCAATTTCAGAGACAATTAGTTAGTTCCACAGAGAAGTTTAGGAGTTCTAAGGTTTTTAGGGTTTTGGCTTTGTGCGAAAGTTGATTGCTGGGATTGTAAAGGCTTTTGAATTTAGTTTTAATGCAAGTTTCTTTTTATACATCAATGTCTGCGATTGCGATGAGGCGTCAGTAGTCCACCTACTTCTGGGGCTGGGGTGAGCCCGACGGTGGCCATGTGAGGCGATGCGATAAAGGTCAGATCTTTTTGTGCGATTCATCTTCTATCCCTATGAGCATGATTCTTTTGCGAGAGTTGAAGGTGATCCTTGTTTGTGTTATTGAAGCGAAAGTGATCTTAATGCAACTTGGGTTAATTATGTGAAAAAGGGTTAGTAACAATTAGGGTTTATGCGAAAGCCTCTATTTGCCTATTTGTTAATAACGAAAGTTATTTGATGGAAAGCATGATCTTTTATGCCTTTATGTGTTACTCTGCATGGTTATCGTTGTGGTGTTGAAACCCTGGCTTTGGAAGTCTTTTAATATATTGAAGTTTATTTCTGTCGAAAATCTGCGTTTGTCTTTAATTCTGCAATTTTAAGTTTCTGCATTCTAGTCGATACAGAGGAAGCCTTTGTCGAGATCGAGTAGCTCTCTGCCCTTTGCTTTTCGTTTTTGCTTTGCTTTGCTTTATTTTTTGCTTTGTTCTTTGCTTTTGTTTTAGTTGCCCTTGCCGGGTTTATTTGTTTCTTTCCTTTCTGTGTTTCTGTCTTTCTGCTGCTTCTGTGAGAATTTACAGCTACCTAAGAACTGCTGACGTGCTTCCTCGTGGATTCGATCCTGACTTTTCTCTTACTACAACGGGAGGAAGTCTTGTATTTATTTGCTGAGACAGGGAAGTCAGTCTGAACTTTATTTCATATCTATTTCAATACTCGATTTACTCCTGCAACAACATAATACTCGGGAAGATAATACGAGCATGCATCATTCTGCACTATATGATCGTAGAGGATGAGCGAGAAGACTACAACTACCATGGAATCGACTACGTGATAGTGTTACACATCGTCATCTTAGAGTAGACTTGAAGGAACACATCTAGCAAAAATTCGGGTCCAATGTGAGAGATAATTAGTGGTTTTCTCGTTTAGTATTATGTTTGTTAAGTTGGAATTTAAGCTTATGCATTGTCCGTAGTGTAATTTCTTTTGAAGTAATCATTGTATTTCCATTTATTTAAATGAAATTTATATTTTAAGTTAATATATAGTCACCGATTTAGTTTAATAAATAATATTAATTTATGAATAATATTTTTTACCGGGAAATAAATATTATAAATTAAGCTAGATTGGAGAAAATTAGTCGAGAGGAGTATAATCGTAAATTGCTTTGTTAGTCAAGGATGGAAATAATCATGGGAGAGGGGTATAATTGTAAATTGAACTGAAAGGAAAAGATGAGTTTTGATATACTATAGATGTTGTTGATAAAGTGGAAAAAATGAGAATGAGATCCTAGGACGATGTGGCGAAAAGAGAAGAATAAAATATTAATATTTCTAGTATTCCTAGTATCCCTTGATAAATATGGCTTAATACAATGTCCAAAATTTGAAAGCAAAAAATTAATTTAGACACAATATATAATTAACAAAAAAAAATTGGATTTTTTTTTTGTAAAATGAAGAGTAACTATTGTTCATTTGCCAAAACACAAACCCACCCCACCACCTCCTCAATTTCAACCATGGCAACACCGCTACCGCCCTTCTCCACCTTCATTATCTTCAACAATGGCAACTCCGGCCGCTGCAATCGTCGTTCGCCCCTGATGACTCAGCCCAGTCCTTGGATCGAGTCGAACATGAGCATCGTGCAGCAGTCACCGAACGCCCTTTGTCCTATCATGCAGGGCCGGACCTGAGGCGAGGCCCAACAGGCCATCGCCCCGGGCCCAATCAGCCTAGGGGCCCATAGTGCATATGTATATTAGGTATATTTATAATAAATAGAATTAAAGTGGGATTTGAAACAAAGAAGTGACTTAGCCCAATGGTTGAGGGAAGGAAGGTCTTTCATTGGGATTGTAGGGAGCGCAGGTTCGATTCCAATAAATTTTGAAAAATTGTTCTTCTACCTCTATCCATTCATATTTTGTCATTTACTGTTTTTATGTAATCAATTTGGGGGAATTTTGATTATGATTGATGATTCTAATAATAAATTTTGAAAAATTGTCCTTCTACCTCTATTCATTCATATTTTGTCATCTTCATCCCATCTCATCTGTTTCTTCTCTGATCATATTCTTTCCCCTGTTATCAATCACTAAATTGTGATTACAAGGGTATTCACATGGATTTTTCCATAAACTTTCATATGCTGACAATAGATTTGTGTATTCGTGCACCTAAAACAAGTTGAATTGGTTGAGACTAAAATCAATTGGTAGGGGCCTATTTTGAAAACTCGCCTCAGGCATGAAAAATCTCAGGTCCGGCCCTGCTATCATGGAGTCTAACATGGACACCGACTCTAAACCTACACCGTCTCGGCGTATCTTATTGATGTCTTCATACTGTTTCGAATGTTAATGAGGTTGAATTCAACCATTGGGTTGAATCATATGAATTTTATTTTGCATAAAATCACTAGGTTTTTAGTTCATGAAAATCCAGATCAGATTGAAAAATTAGTAGAGATGCTAAGGTGGTTATTGATGGGTAAAAGCCACATTGAAGCTTTACCCTATGATTTATATAGATGAACTTAAATCAATCAAGCAAATTTTGGACATTGAGTTTGTTGGTTCAATTTGGAAGATAATGAACAGTAAGTAGTTTTTGTTAATTTTACAAAATTTTAGTATCAAACTTTCTTATTAATTAAGTTTTAAGTCTAAATTAACTTTTTGTTTCAAATTCTAGCCATTGTATTAATTTTGGTTTAATATGTTATAGTTTGTATATAAATTTGTAGTTTTAAAGTTCGTATTATTTTTTGTTCACCCATGATAGTTCGTGTTATTTTCATTCATTTTTCCTAAAATCAAATAGTTTAGTTGAGATTTCTGTAATGAAATAAAAGATAAAGACAAACCAACTTGAGAGTTCTGAAGCCGTGGTGGCCAAGGAGTGAAGATCTAAATTAGATCTATTGCATCAGAAGAGATACTAGACTTGGAAAGCAGATGAGAGAGGTGATGTGAGTACAAAGAGAGAAGAAAGAGGGAATTTTTTTTTTAAAAAAAAATTAGAGTAATTTGTCAAAATAAGTGGTCGAAAAAGTAGAGATTGGAGGCGAAAAAAGAGGAGACCGAATCCGAGACAAAATGAATTAATGAATGCGAAGGAAAAGAAGGGGGGGGGGGGAGATTGCATCAACCAGATTAGTTCCTTGCTGCAGCAAAAGAAGAACAAGTAATGATTTTTAGCTAGCTTAGGTGGGGAGGGGGGTGATTGGTAGGTAATGGAGAAGACAAAATGTGGTTGTACTTGCAAATTGTTCAGTGAGGTTATGATGCCCATACTTATCTACACCTATTTTTTTAATTTTATCTACACCTATTTTTTATTTTATTCAACTCATCTAAAAACAAGTCGAGCTTGAGCTGGACCTAAATTTGGACCCGAGCTAAAAAAAATATGCTCATACTCGGCTCGTTTCGAAAATGAACGAATTGGAGCTGAGCTTTTTTTGAGCATTAAGCAGCCATATTTGCTCAAAACATAGTAACTTAAAGGAAATGTTTGAAATTTCACTAAAATTCGAACTAGTCGAGTTTAAATCGAGTGAGTCAAGCTTTGAACATAGCTTAAGAATGTGTTCATACTCGTCTTGTTTAGAAAATGAACGAGCACGAGCCAATCTTTTATCGAGTCGAGCCCAAGACAAGCTCGAGCTACTCGACTCATATAACAACCCTTCCATCTCATTTTTTTTTAATTAAGTAAAGATTCGAGATCGGGCAAGTATGATTCTCAAGAGATCGGGGCGAAAACCGTCTAAACATACAATACAAACAGAAAACAAGCGCAACAAAACAAACAAAAACAAACCCTACAACAAAACGACCTAAGAAGAACTACTTCCTATAAGTTGAGGAAGTCGGCGAACCAAGTATGATTCTAAAGAGTAACACCGTGGGCTAGCAGTACTACAAGAATCTACTTCAAATTCTTTATAAGTAAAAAAAAATCCTTAGAAGTTTTATAACTTATTTGTTAAAACATTAGAAATTAAATTATAAGAGATTTACTTAACTTTATAAGAATTATATTTTTTGTAATTCTTTCTTAACAAAATCGATGTTTAAATGTACTTGCTAAATAGTAGTGGATGTATCTTAAATGAACTTTTTTATATTTTGAGAAAGTAAAATTCTTGAAAGGGAATGAAATTGTAGTATTTTCTATCACATGAAGTTCCATAAAGTTGAAAAAATAATGGAGATCTTGTGCTATCCGCTTTTGCCCAGGCCTACTTCCTTCTATTTCCCTTCTATTAAAATCTCATCAAGTTTCATCAACCAAACATTATGTAACACACAATTTCGCTCCTACCTAAGTTACATAGTCTACGTAGCGAGCAAGCGACCCATCCGATTTTGCTAAAGCCTCTTGATCCAACCATTATTCTAAAAAACTCTGCCAAGGGGCATTTTAACCCCTGCCTAAACCCTTGACATCAAGGCCGTCACGGTCGCCAAGACCTGCCTAAACCACCAAAACCCACCTAGACCTTGTCTAGACCTTTAACCTTACCCCACTGCTAAGGACCTGCCAAGCGTCTTTTAAAACATTGGATCTAATCCCCGCAATCTTCGATTTATCCTACCTACAACAATTTTCGAGCCTAAAGTCAAATACAATCGTAAGGTGCGCTTCAAACCTTTGACTTTTTTCATTCCGCTCTTTCTAGTTGCACAATCTCCGTCTTTCCCCTTCCCCTTTTTTGTGTACTGTGAGAAATTCATATGTTTCTGTTTTGTAATTTTGTGCATTGCTAGTATTATGTAATTTATGGTGAAATTCTCAAACATTATTGCGACAAAGATGCTCAATTTCTTCTTTGGATGTCCATTTGAGAATTTCAACATAAATTACAGAATACTCATAATGCACTAAACTACAAAACAAAAACATATGAATTTCTCATACTCCATAACCAACGAAAAGTGAAGGGGGAGAACGAAGATTGCGCAACTAGAAAGAGCAAAGTGAAAAGCAAGAGTTTGAAGCAAGGTGACGATTGTATTTGATTTTGGCTTCGACCATTATTGTAGGTAGAAGTGTTGTAGGAGGAAATAGAGTATGCAAAATAGAATGTAAATAAACTAAGGCAAACCAGATTCCGTCCCTTGCAAATAATTACAAGACCTCCTCCTGATGTAGCAGCGGGAAGTCAGGATCGATCCACGAGGAAGCTGGTCAGCGGATCCTAGGCAGCGGTTGAATCTCACGGACAGAAGTCGACAACAGGTGCTAGATCTCGACTAAGGTAAGTCGACAGGAGATCAGGCAAGTCGAACAGCGCAGCAGCTCTCGGCAAAGGCTATTCGATCTCGACAAAGGGCTACTCGAGATCGAGTACAGTCCTTGTCGACTTCGGCTTGTCTTGGTCGAGTTCCTGCACAAATAAGCTACAGCGATGCTAGATCGAATATCAGTAACTCGAGATCGACCAGACTTGGTCGAGATCGAGTAAGGACAGAAAAACGAAACAAAATAAAGTAAATGCAAAGGCTTTGGGGATTTTGAACTAAACTATATGTAAAAAGACTTCCAAGATTGGGGTTTGCAACAACGATAACCAAGCATGCATAAGGCAGAGATAAACATATAATCATGTGAATCGCATCAAAGGACAAGCTTTCGCCTTTTCCAACAATTAGACAACTTTTTCAAGAAACCCTAATTGTCTCTACCGATTTTATGTTTACAATCCAAGTTGTTAGCATGGACATCCATTAAATGGGTAATAAACACATAAACAAGTAGTAGATGCTCAAAACATGATAAAAGTCGGATCTTTACCTCAAACACGCATGGCTATCGTCGGGCTCGCCCCAACCCTAGAAGTGGGTGGACTACTCGTGCCTCATCGCAATCGCAGACATTGATTGATGAAAATAAACTAATTGCATTAAACTAAATTCAAAGACTTTACAATCCCGGCGATCCAACTCTTGTTGAATGCCAAAACCCTAAAACCTTCGAACTCCTAAAACTTCTCTGTGAACTACTTCTTCTACTGAAATTGAAATGAATAGAAATCAGCCCCATGGGCTTTATTTATAGGCTTCTAAACCTTGCTACTCAAGGATAGAAATCTTTATCTATATCTAAAACTATATCTAAAAGCATTAAAGATAAATAAAAGAAATTTAGGAATTAAATAAAAAAAAAGGGAAATTCTATCTAAAGAGCAAAATCTTCCATGTGTTGATAGGTGTGGATAGATGTTGATAGATCTCGGATATCTCGGACTCCTTTGGCCCCAAGGAAAGCCAAACCGCGTCGGACAGCAAACCGCGTAACGCGGCTTCGGACACGGCGCTCGTCGATCTCGACTAGGGCTAGTCGATCTCGAGTAGGACTGGCGTCGACTTGGGCTGGCTGGCTTGGTCGGGTAGCTCTGCTCGACAAGGCTCGGACTGGTGCTCCTTGGCTCCTCGATCTCGACTATCTGTACTCGAGATCGAGTAGAGTTGGCTCGGCTTCTCCGTCCTCGGCTTCTCGGCTTGTCTCAACTTGTCGACTCCGGACATGGTGTCTAGGTGTGGTCGATCTCGACAAGAGTTACTCGAGATCGAGTTGGGTTTCGGGATCGGGTTGTCTCTGACTCAGTGTCCTCGATCAGCTCTGCTCGACCAGGTGTGCTCGGACAGCCTTTATCGAGATCGAGTAAAGTTCTCCCAGCTTTCTGCTCTGTTACTGAAACGCACTTTCCCGAGTCCTCGTTCGTCGGATTGACGCATATGACCATGCGTTGGAAAGCTCTTTCCGAGGGCTACAACTCTCATGAAGACATCAAAGCTTGATTCAGAACGAAGAATGGTGAAAAAATGGCATTTTCTCCAGATGCACCATTCATAGCTTCTCCATGAGTTTCCTTTAAGCTCCAAAGTGCGTCCGATCTCTGCGAAATATAACCAAAACTTGTGTAGACCTCCATATATTGTAAATAAGTGTAAACTACACACATTCTGTATTATTCTAACCCAAATGCATGCAAAATGTAAAGAATATGGAACTAAAATATGCATAAAGACATGGCTACTTTGGAGACATCAAGAAGAGATCAAAGGTTGTAAGGGTTGGATCAAGAGGTTTCAACAAAATCGAATGGGTCGCTTGCTTGTGACGCTTTGCAACTAAGGCAAGAGCAACACTACACGTTAGATAATGGTTGCTAAAAACTAACGAGATTTTGATACAAGGGAAATAGGAGGAACTCACTTACCTCCGCCTCCACTAGCTAGTGATTACTCCCTGCATTCTTTTTTATAAGTCGTGTATTATTCATGCATGCTCATTTAGGAGTATAAAAATTATTTAAAACATTAAATTTTCTTTAATAATTTCATACTTAGTACTAATACTAGTTGCATTCCATGTGCTTTGCATGTGAGTACACAACATTTCCTTGTGTAGGGGAAACAGAATTAAATGGTAAAAACTATAGTATCAAAAATCACAAAATAGATTAAACATTTAAAATTATTTCATGAACGTTGTTGCTCGAGATGAACGCTTGTATCACGGGAGGAGATGAACACTTGTATCACCGGAGGTGTTGGGTAGCTATCATTGGATGCAAATGAGCTCGATTGAATTCCAAATGGATGCACGTAAAATAATTTCAGGTGAGAATAATATTTCGCAAACAAAGGGTATTAAATGTCTATAACGACACCTTAAATATATGTCCAACCTTGATTTCACAGATTAGATCTAGATCCTAATTAACAAAGCCAACACTTTTTACTTTGGTTTGCAATAATGAAACCTTCCACAATAATTCTAAGGTTCCCATGTATGACAACTCTGACGGAGGTAAGGCTTGCATCAGCAATCTGATCTATCCACAACATATCTTCGTTCTTTTTTATTATATAAATCAATGAAGTTTTTGCAGACATCCCTAAATAGATTAGAAAGAGACCCCAAATTTCAATCAATTCAAGATGTAATTGTTCAATGTAACATGCAGCCACTACATACTTGAGACATCTTTCTTAAGTTTATAATTTTGTTTTATTTCACAATAATAGACGAAACAAATGGAAAAAGAAATGGGGGAGACATTTTGTTTCTAGGAAGTTGCTTTGGATTTTTAAGCACATTATTACCTTCATTTCCATTTTTTAAAAAAAATTGTGTAAGGGCATAGAGATTATAACTTTTCATAGGACTTTTATATGATTTGATAAGATATCTATTATGTGCTTACTTAAACGTGAAGCTCCAAAAGCATCAGAAAATGATATAAGGTCATCCAAATTATCTAGGTTTTTCGTAAGCTTTTTTCCCCTTTGCATTGTTGACTCCCCTTTGAGTTATGTAGGTTTCTTTCTTCAGCCTTCATGACTGAGAAAGTTAACCTTTCACCGACCTTCTTTATTGAGAAAGATATGTCTCAATACCTAAAGTCCTTCCTCATTAGTCCACACATATGTATTTCGGCCTTCATTGTTGAAAAGCTTCAACATTTCCCCTCTCCAACCTTCATTGCTGGATCCATTTTTTCAACCTTCATTGCTGAAACTTTCTGGTTTCTCAAGCCTGACAAAACCCGTTATGAAAATCCCGTGATGGCGGGTTTTGGGATCAAGTTGGTCGCGGGCGAGCTCAGACGATCAGGCTTACCTGAGACGACGCGCGACGAGATTATCGTCGACGTACCAAAAACTTGTGCCGATCTGAGCTCAAGCCATCCGCAGACCACCATCCTCCCAGGGCTTCATCAAACGTCGGCTCCCGCTGATCGAGACGAATCCCGCTCTGGAAGGCTCTTCGAGCCATCAAAAAATCGACCCCGAATCTCAAAGTCTCACCTTATATTTATAGGAAAAAACCCATGAGTCATTATCGACACATGTTCCGAGGTTGATGACAAGTGTCACAATATTTGGGACAAGTGTCTTTCATATGGACACTTTCTCACATGTAATGGGCTTAGGTGGAATTTTCCATCAATTGTTTGATACATTATGATCGACCTAAAAGCGGGTTTATTTATATAGCGGGAACCCGATTATTTACTTGTGATATCGTGACTATCATTTATTTTTTGGTGCATCGTCAAAGTCTTCATTGCTTGAGAACCTTTTCCTCTTTTCTCAGCCTTCATATATTGTTGGAGACTTTCTTCTATTTTCAGCCTTCATTGCTGAAATTACTTTGTTGTTTCTCACACCTTCATTGTTGAGACTTCAACCATTTGGAGGGGTTTACTTCAACTAAAACATTTCATCTTCCTTAAGCTATGAGTGGGTATCAAGAGCCATTTTAGGTCCCAAAAACCTCTGGTTTAGTAGAACACAATCCCTAGCAACACTTTCATTTTTTTTTTTGTGGTAGATGGACACCATCCAGACAAAAATTCAAGGTGGATTTTCAAGATAACTCCCAACACAACAACTTCCAGATTTGTTGCCCAAAAGTCTTAATTGTAGATGATTTCAAAAGCTTATTCCAAGCTGGATTTGTAAGATCTTTTCAAACCCAGCTTGAGGGGGGTATTGGAAATATGATAGAGTTACTCTTCTTGTAAGTTGTGTTAGGAAGATTACAAGCATCCCTATTCTACTTTTAGACATAATTATTATGTTTTCTAGGTATTAAAGGCAATTACTTCTTGTACTTTCATATTGTAACCCTTAGGGTACGTATGGGGCGAGGCAGAAAAAAACGATAAAATTATAAACAAGTTGAAATTGAAAATTTGTGTAAAATAAAGGTTGAAATATTATGAAATAATATAAACTCCGCATGGGGCGTAAAAGAGTTTATTTGTAAAAAAAGTGGTGTTTATTTGGTTATTATTAGAGGTATTATGATAATTTCAAACCAAATAAACTAAAAACACCAAGGGTTCGTTTGGTTAGCAACTGAAAAACCCAGGAAGTAGAAAAACCCAAGAAGTAGATGAAATATATATGTTTGGTTGGAGTTTTAGTCACAGGAAAATCCAGGAAGATAAATTTTCAGGAATTTAAATTCATCCATTTTAAGGGAATTTAACTTATCTACATCCCTCTAGGTAAGTTCTGATTCCACCTTTTATAAAAAGAAATTTCCAATTTCCCTATTTTAATTCCTACCATTTAAAATCCAACCAAACATATTTTTTCAATTCCGGGGAAGTGCAATACGTGGGAGTTGAATTCACGGGAAGTAACTTCCTGGGAATTGTTCTTCCCGTGTTAAACCAAACGAACCCCAAAAAAAGCTATCACAAATAGTTTTTTTTTAAATACAAATTTTAATCAAAAAGCAAGTTTAAATTACTCCCCATACAATGTAAAAAAAACCATATCATTTTAACAAATTTTAAACTGTTAAAATGCTATCCATACACACCCTTAGACTTCCTTACTCTCTTGTATTTAATATGGGTTTCTCCCTTTGTAATGCACTCAGAATATTATCTCTTAGTAAAACTATCATGGTATCAGAGCTTAAGGTGTTCTCCTAAGCTTATTTTTCTTATTTAGTTTAGCCTTAAGGCTGAAACATTTTCCTCAAATCTACAGAACCACCCACCAATCGTTTTCAGCCTTCATTGCTGAATTTTCTTTCCCGCTCTCAAATTGGTCGTGGTGGGCTTGATTTGGAGTGTCGGGTTCTCTCCGCCTCCATCTCCTTCCTCCTTCTATGGCCGTTTGCAACTCCTAATCTCTTGAGAATCTTGATCAGTGGTGATGGTGGGTGCGCCTCGGTTTTCCACTCCCCTGGACCCCCTTTATTTCCCTGCTTCAATCCGATGGTGGCTGATGTTGTCCGTCGGTTCGCCCGGGTGTGGCGTCGGTCGGCTGTTCTCCAGTCAGGGGTTAGGACATAGAGGGCCCGAGGACGACGACGAGAATAGGCGGCCGGACACACAAGGGCCACCCAGAAGAGCGGAGAGGAGTAACGAGGATCAGCGAGGCAACCAGGCCGGTTGTTGGTCACGAGGCTGAAGCCGGAAACCGGGGGCACCCCGGCCTGAGAAGAGAGGAAGCCTGGAGTGAAAGGGGTATCGAGTAGGACGGTCGGAGACCGATGATTGAGATACAGATTAGGGGGATCCACTACCACTAAGGCGGAGAACACCACAATCGAAGACTAGCGCGCTGGTGGTAGTGGCGGCCGAAGCTGAGGTTACTCACGTTGAGATGCGAGTTGATGGCTTTCGAAGGAGATTTAAGACTCTCAAACGAGATTTATGGTCTTCCAAAAGAGGAATTTGGGGCTCCGAAAGAAAGCGTTACCTTCTACCAGTTTTAGTTTAGAGAGATATTACAGCAATGAAAAGGGACAATGATCACATGTAACACATGGTCAAAACTCCAAATGTTTACAAAAAACAAAAAAAAAAAAAAACTCAAAAAGGCGAAATGGTCAGTCCTTGCTACTCTCAAGTCTCAAGTCTCTCATTTCTGTTCCCCTCCCTCCCTCTCTTTTCCGGAGCACTCATCAGACTATCAGAGTATATAAATTTGGGAGGATGATACACATACACTTGGTGTATGCTGGTGTATCTTTTTTCCAAGTGTAATTTTTTTTAAAATTTATCCATTACTTTTAAAATTGTAAAAATTATCCTTACAAATTTACTTTAACACTCTATTATACCCATATTATAAAGAATTAACCCTAAAAATATCAATAGTCACTAATTATACTCTAAATTTTAAAGGGTGAACCCTAGAAAAATAAATTTTGGAAGAAAAAAAATTGGTGTATCCATACACCAAGTGTATGTGTAGGGTTATCTCTTCCGGTGACGACGACGAAGAGGCCTATCTCCGCCTGTAGTCCTTCCATTCCCGCTTACTTCAAGGTTTCTCCTTCCTGCTTCTCTTTTTGTCTCTCTTCTCCTCAGCTTGCTGCCTCCTGTGATTTTGCCTTTTTCCGTTTCAGATCTGTTACTTTACCTATACATCGCACTTGGCGGAGCTAGTATAGATTTGATGCAAATTGTTTCAGATTCTATTGCGATTCATCTGAAAATTTTGATTGTAGTTTCTTATTACGATCAACCGTGTTAATGGAATCATTTTCATTTTCCTTTAGCGAAAGGATTAACTCGGTAGTAGCTTCTCCCTGATTTTCTGAACTTGTTTATTTTTCAATGAAGATTTACGGTCAGTCAGGATTGAATAAGGACGCGAATTCGGTCCGTGGATATTTCAATGCAAAGCTGTCTCGGTTTAACTATTCCTCCTTCTTTGTAATGCTGTTGAATCTCTTCATCCATTCGACAAATTATAGGGTACTTTTAGCCAATTGATGGAGTCTGTACTTGTTTTTTCTGGATTCGCATGCTTTTTTTTGGTGAGATCTTGTGCTGCCACATCGGAGGCCTACTGGACCTACCAGGTGTAGTTTTGTCATTTATGTTTGTGTGTGAATATTACTTGATTCTTCCTTCATTGGTGTAGCTCTTCTGGTATTGAAAGATATGAACGGAGGTGGCCTTAAGAAAGTCGGCTCTAATTGCTCAATCTCTGAGATGCATGATTTTGATCTCTCAAAGCTGTTGGACAAGCCAAGGCTGAATATTGAGAGACAGAGATCTTGTGATGAGAGGTCATTGAGTGAGTTGTCTATTGGATTGAATAGAGGGATTGGTGATTATTTTGAGAGCATGCATTCTCCTGGGACCAGGTCTGGCTTGGATACCCCGGCTTCATCTGCAAGGAACTCATTTGAGCCACATCCTATGGTTGCAGAAGCATGGGAAGCTCTCAGACGATCTTTAGTTTACTTTAGAGATCAGCCTGTTGGCACAATTGCTGCATATGACCATGCTTCAGAGGATGTTTTGAATTATGATCAGGTAGAATGCTTAACCTGAAATCTCTTCCATCTTGTTTTGCTTTCTCTGTAGGAGCTTCCTAAATAAATCTTTCAGTGTAGGTCTTTGTACGAGATTTTGTCCCCAGTGCTTTGGCTTTTCTTATGAATGGCGAGCCTGACATAGTGAAGAACTTCCTCTTGAAGACGTTGCATCTTCAGGGTTGGGAAAAAAAAATTGATCGGTTTAAGCTTGGCGAAGGGGCAATGCCTGCTAGCTTTAAAGTGCTTCATGATGCTGCCCGGAAAACTGATACTTTAATTGCTGACTTTGGTGAGAGTGCCATTGGCAGAGTGGCTCCAGTTGATTCAGGCTTCTGGTGGATTATAATGCTCCGTGCGTATACAAAATCTACTGGAGATATGACTCTGGCGGAGTCACCTGAATGTCAGAAAGGAATGAGGCTTATTTTAGCTCTGTGCTTGTCAGAGGGTTTTGATACGTTTCCTACACTCCTCTGTGCTGATGGGTGCTCTATGATTGATCGTAGAATGGTAAGATGTATGGTTACTCATTTTTCTTGGTTTTATGCTACTTTCTTAGCTACTTATCTGTTGTTTGCAACAAGAAGAGGGGAAAAACATATTCTTTTTCTCAAAGATATGGTGCTCATTTACAAGGCATTTTTCTAGACATTTGGTTAAAAACTGTATTATTGATAGTTTAAGAAAATAACTATTACTTGATTCCATGAATTTCTATAAATATTTTGATGGTCCTGCATTTTACTGTGCTTATGTACGGGGATAACTATTACTGAATTTCTCAAAGATATGCTTGCGTACATATTTGTTGGTGGTGTACCTGATCAGTTTTCCTAAATAATATTTTTCTATTTTTTCTGATCTATATATTTTTGCTGCTATTTGAAATACTGTCCAGTTGCTTAATTAGTTGCTGAATTACATGGCCACTTTTAATCTATTTTTCCAGTACAATAAATTTTATCTGCTTCCTCTGCTGTTTCCCATTATTCTTAATTATAGCTATAGAGTCTTTTTCATTAGTATTAGGAGCTGGTTATATGCTGTTTCCATTGTATAAGAGTAGCTAGCATCTTGATGAATTTCCATAACCTCATTTTTCCCCTTTTTGCACAATTCCAAGATGCTTGGTTTCAGTTTTTGGTCTCTTTATTTTCATTGATGTTCCTTATCCAAAACTGAACCTCAACAGCCCTGTGTCCCACTGCAATCAAATTCAACAGTCACTTCGTCTTAGTTCTTCCATTTCCCATCTCGACATCATGGCCTTTGCCTCTCCTCTTTCAGCTCTGGATGTCCGAGCTATTACCAATAACTCTGGACATTCCCTTGGAGAACATACTAGGAGAGTTCTGCATCCATCCTCTTGAGAGAGGGATAAATTTCCTGGTCTGACAAATCAGTAGAAGTTCGTGACAACCCATGGCCCATAAAGACCTCGAGCGAAGAAAGATTTCCCCATGTTTGTTGGAGTTGATCCATGTGATTTTAAAAATGAAGAAATATTTCAAAACCCCACAAGCATCTCTCCTCCATTAAAAAAAAACTGCATCTTTCAGTGTTTGAGAGTGCAGACAGGAATTTGCTTGCACTTTGCTCGTGTTCAGGACTGGCATGAGCACTGCCTTTTAAGGGTGTTGTTAGCTGGCCTAGAGAAGGAGCTGAAATATAATGTAAGAATGCATAAGACAAAGACTGTAGGCAAATTGAGCTGAATCGAAGGGCCAGTTTGCAAGCTCCAAACCTGCCCTCATCTTCCCTTGATCCCCATTCCAAAGAAGTAAACCCCTCTCCTCCATCACAATCACACATACCTGCGCCAACCAAAGTGGAAGACTCAGAAGTGTCAAAATAATTGCCTTTTTTTTGGTTCCAATAAGAAGTTTCTGCTTGGCCGCCACATAACTAATTTGTTCCTGATCCTCTAGTTGTAGAATGGGGACTTGCTGTTGAATTTAATTCCTTCTTTTGGTATGCAAATTGGAAATGGATCTCATCCTATGCAGTCGAATATGCTGGAATGTGTCTGTGGCTCTGTGCAGTTGCAAAGCTGAGGATTATGTAAGATTACTATCTTTTCTCCATGGAAGATGCAGACCTTGTCTTGCTAATAATGGCTCGCCTCTCTCCATATGGTACAAGTCAACTAGAACAAGATGTTCATGAAATTGTACCTAAAAAGCAGCAGATACAAACTGCAAGGAGATTGGAATTCCAGCATACTCGGCCAGATTCAACAATCATTGGTACACGACTGGATTCAACAATCATTGGTACAGAGATTGGAATTACACGTGGTGATGGGATCACCCATAGACAAAGTAAAGCTTGGAAAATTATCTCCTAATGGTTGAAGAATTTCCTTATTTTCCCCTCAAGAACAAGTCACTTTTCAGGGTGAGAGTATTGATACAAATCCCTCTCCCTGGACCAAGTCAAATGAATGAACTGCTGAATCATATCCCTAATTCTAGCCTTTTTTCTATTTGTGCTAAATCTTCTGCACTTTCCCCATGTTGTCCCCATTATTCTGAATTTCAGCCATGAAGTCCTTGTATTAGTATTAGGTGGCAGTTATTCTCTCTCTCTTTTTTTTTTTGTCATAAAAGAGGAGTAGCTGGCGTCTTGTATTCCTTCGGACGGCATTTTGGTTGAAATTACAGAACCTCAGTTCCCTCATTTGCTAGGTTTTCAGTTTCCTGTCTCTTCAATTTTCACTGTCCAGTTCTAACAGTAGGCTGTGTTGCTGTATTCAGATATGAATTTGCTGCTGTAATGGGTCAAATGTAGTTCAGTGTTTCCAGCATCTAGTCTTCTTTGATTCTTAGCAAAGTTCATTACTTTTGACAAGCATCTTACTTTACCAATCCAAAGCTATTGCTTTCACACTTATAATGGTAACTTGCTTATTTCCATGGTGATTTCCCTTCTACCGTTTTTTTAGCTCAACTGAAATCTTGTTACTAACATTGCTGTTTGTGGCTGTCTTGAGGGACAACCTATAGGTTTGACTCATTTAACGATTTTGGAAATTTTCTTAGATTTAACTTTTTGAATCCAAGTTACCTTGGATAGTTATTTAAATTCAGTCTTCAATATAGTTCATCAGTGGCATTTAACAATTAAGGCATGCCTTGGGTAGAATCATACGCGGTTGTCAGGTGTGTAACTTGTGTCTACTCATTTCTTGGATGTTCTCCCATTCATTCAAAGCAGTTTATATTTATGTTATACGGAGTATTTCTCAACCTCTGACTCACCAAATGATATCCTATTGATTGCCTACAACTTAGTTAGATTGTCAGTGTCACCAAATGATTTTTATGTTATATTTCTCAACCTCTGAATCATCTTACAGGGAATATACGGATATCCTATTGAAATTCAAGCTCTCTTCTTCATGGCATTGAGATGTGCTCTGTCTATGCTTAAACATGATACTGCTGAAGGGAAGGAATTAATTGAGAGAATTGTCAAGCGCTTGCATGCCTTGAGTTATCACATGAGAGGCTACTTTTGGCTTGATTTTAGGCAACTCAATGACATCTACCGATACAAAACTGAGGAATACTCTCACACTGCAGTGAATAAGTTCAATGTGATTCCTGATTCTATTCCAGATTGGGTATTTGATTTTATGCCTACTTCTGGTGGTTATTTTATTGGCAATGTAAGTCCTGCAAGAATGGATTTTAGGTGGTTTGCTTTGGGAAACTGTGTTGCGATTCTCAGTTCTCTTGCTACGCCTGAGCAATCTATGGCCATCATGGATCTTATTGAAGCAAACTGGGAGGAACTGGTTGGAGAGATGCCCATGAAGATTACGTATCCTGCCATAGAGAGCCATGAGTGGCGAATTGTTACCGGATGTGATCCTAAGAACACCAGATGGAGTTACCACAATGGAGGATCTTGGCCAGGTTTTTAAAAATTTCTCACCCTTCCAATCTTATGATCTTTATTTGTGCGCATTTAGAGGTTACCTTTTGATTAGTTTCTCTGATGCACTTATTTTCATTTGGCATCTAACCTAAGCAGAGTTAATGTGGCATGAAGTACTAATTGGATGTTTAATCTGAGCAATTTATGATAGAAAAAAAAAAGAAAGAGCCAATAAAATTGTTCCCATTTAAATGCTACTCAGTTGCTGACATTATGAATATTGATCATGTCATGCAACTGATCCTGTCCTGATAACTCAATTTTTCTGTGGAATTGTTCAAGCGATGCTTGTGAATAAGCAAAAGAATGATCTATCATTCTATGACATAAATATAATTATTTCCCTAGCTATCATGTGGTATGAATAAGAAAGTAGCCTCGTTTGGTCTTTACTAGAAAATGGATAAAGCCTCTATCGAGGCTGTTACCTGCAGTAGTGTAAGTTTCTTAAACATCAAGTGTTATCATGGTAGCTGAGCTGAGTTGAACCCGCGTGTGATGGAAATTTCCAACTTCAACCATGTTTTATGTGATATAATTTGCTTAAAACATTTGTAACGAATGCATCTTTTCAGAAAATTGTTTCACGTGATGGCTTGTTTCTGCTGAATTCCTTCATTAAGTATATCCTCTCTATGGTGCAGTTCTTCTGTGGCTATTAACAGCTGCTTGTATCAAGACGGGTAGGATACAGATAGCAAGACGGGTCATAGATCTGGCTGAGAGTCGCCTTCTGAAGGATGGCTGGCCAGAATATTACGATGGGAAGCTGGGTAGATACATCGGTAAACAAGCTAGGAAGATGCAAACATGGTCAATTGCAGGATACCTGGTGGCCAAGATGATGTTGGAGGATCCCTCACACTTGGGCATGATCTCGCTGGAGGAGGATAAGCTAATGAAGCCTCTGATGAAGAGATCGTCATCTTGGACGTGCTGAGAGTGAAAAGTGTTGTGTAGTATACGTTAGCAGTACAAGGTAAGAGGAGAAGCAGTGCAAAAATGAAGAAAAAGGAAGAAAGGCACGTAGTTGAAGAAATAGAGATCTTCTTTGTTGTTCAGATTTGGCTGCCTCAACGAAAATTCATTGGCGACTTATTTTAGCATCTCAAACACACCACTGCAACCGCTGTCTGCCGTATTCATCATTTCATTGTAGGCTTCTTGGATGCCAGAGTTTAGGAATGTGAAACAACAGCAACCCTGGCTGGCTTAAACTGCCTTCTTTCTTGCTCCTAATAACCGGCACTGTGTCCAGTTTCCACAAGGTTAAGCCATTTTTTGACCTTTCCTCCAAGCTTCCACATACATACTGACATACATGCATTTGTTCTTTCTCTCTCTTTTATTCTGATTTCTTCTTGGTCCGGGTCTTGTTTTACACGGAAAACGCGGAGAATCAAACACTCTTTCAACTATACGAAAACACGAGATTCTGTACTAGTGTTTATCCTTGCTACTTTGGAGTTAAGATTTTCATAGTGGAATCAATCCAACTACTTGGAACCCTACAATTTTCTCATGTTTGTCGACAACAGTAGCTTTTCCTGTAGGTTTCTAGTCAATAGAAACTTCTGGACATGTTTACTTGATGTATGTACAGGTGGTAGCAACTGGGAATACAAAGTGAAATCACTCATTAGTTTGGAAATCACTGTCTGAGATTCATCATGGTGTCAGATTTAAATCTTGTTTTTTCATCATTCCGGTTTTTATTCTCAGTTTTTTTTTTTTTGTTATGAGTCGCTATTCGATCCATATTCTTGACGTTTCACCTCTCCGTCGATCAACTTCTCTGTTTGTTTCGACGATTTATCTCCGTTGATTGATTTCTTCTCATAACTGCACCAAATTCGTCTATCTTCATCCTTTGGAACCCTGACATGTTACTTGTTTCAAAGATTTTCGAAGGCTTTGGTTTTGGTGGTTGGAAGTGTGTTATGTGTTTTTACAGTCTAGCTAGCCAGCAACATTTGGAATGAGCTATCAAAAAGGATATCTGCACAATTTCTCAAGGATCGGACGGTATTGCTTCATACCTGACAAGAAGGAAGCGCCTATGGGATGAGCTATTTGCTTTGCAAGCTTTGCCTTTTTTTTTTTTTATTAGGGAAGAATTCGAGGTGAGACATGTTGGCATAAGCTTGAAATCAAAGTAAAGATAAATAAGCAAGAGAGTATATTTTAGGAGATATCTAAATATACATATTTCTATCTTTTAGGAGTTATCTAAGGATAGAATTCTATCTTAGTAGACA
This sequence comes from Persicaria tinctoria, assembly GCA_037127255.1. Lineage (NCBI taxonomy): Eukaryota > Viridiplantae > Streptophyta > Magnoliopsida > Caryophyllales > Polygonaceae > Persicaria > Persicaria tinctoria. The sequence continues at coordinate 18,213,588 of JBANSL010000004.1, read as the reverse complement.
ATTAGGATTTATTGGTTTCTTATATACAGAGAAGACATCAACGTGTGATGTAACTCAGAGAAATTGAGAGCTTAAGTTTTGAGGATTTTCTTAAGCAATAAAGAGAGGGATTCTTGAATTATTCATTCAATAAGACATACCTGAACCTCGAAGGCTGACAAGTCGGCAGACGAGAACCGTCTACACAAATATGAAAATACAAAGATGATGTAAGATATAGGCAAGAACACTACAAAAGTGAAACCCAACACACCTAAATTGAACAAGATGAGGACGTAAACGAAAGACGAAGCCAAACACTACACTGAAGCGACACTGTAGGCCAGTGGCACAACAGGAGTCACATGTGGGCAGTGAAGACGAATCTCCAAGGAACCATTCTCCTGGAGAAAGGAGACACCTCGATTCACACTACCACCACCCCAGCCTATCCCGACTTCGAATGCCAGAACCTCATCAAACGGAGAAGAAAGTCCAGTCATGCCGAACGTAGAGCACACACCGCCTGAACCAAAACGCACCAGAAACCCAAGTGGGATAAACACAAACCCCGTGGGGAGTAGAGGGGGATACGCGTCTACGATGCTTCTTGCACAACACACCACCAACCGAAGCAGTCCCGAAGAAACCGGGATAACACTCCAGAGAGACGTACCGAGCAAGGAGAGGCAACCGACAGTGGCAGCATGCCAGCACCGTCGACCGAACACCACCGCGACGACAGAGAGTCACAGGGTGGGCGAGCCGAGGGAGAAGCATGGGGGTTCAGGAGGCGGGAGACGCCATGGGTTCACAACGAGGGCAAAACGACGAGCAAATGACGGGTGGAAAAGAGGTTGCAGGAAGTCGCGACACCCAGCACCAAGCCGGAGCAAATTGGGAGCCGGAGCGCCACCAACAAGAGTAGCCGACGGGGGAAGCGAGGAAAGAAAGCGCTCTTTCCACAACCCGGATTTGGAAACCGATGAAGCGAATGCGATGAAGCCCGAGAACCTCAATCACACTTGAGACAAAAGATTGAAGAAATTGGGTTCAGTCGAACCGAATCGGACATGAAAGGAGGTGAGTTTGATGAAAGGGGAAAAATCAGCAAAGCCCCATCTTGATTTGGCACTGAACAGATCCGAAAGAGGGTAATTGGAAAGGAGAGCAGAAGAGCTTCTCCGAACCAGAAGGAGGGAGGAATGGAGGCGAAAAGAGGGGTCAAGCCAAAGGTCATGGTCCGGTGAAACTAACCTCGACCACCGAAGGGGAAGAGACAAGCCTCCAACGAGGGGCTTCTCAAACGAGAATGACATTTGACCTTTGAAGAGGGGTTTTTTTCCCCTCTGAAAAGGGGTTACTTGCCTCTGAAGAGGGGTTCTCATGCCATGCGGAGATCGAACGGAGGAACTCGTTCGAGGACTACGACAATGGTGTTCACTCGAGGAGAGAGCTTTTTAGAGTTGGTCTAGGGTGGTTTTACCTTCTCTTTAATTTAAGCTTTGCGTTCTTGTAATTGTAAATATGACCTGCGATCAACTAAATAAAGATTTCTTCTAGAATAAAGCCACATCCTACCACTCTTATTGGGTGGGATGAGATTTGCAAAAAGAAAAAGCATAGAGGAGCAAGCATTCACAAAACAAAAAACATGAACCAAACACTCCAAATGAAATTGCTATAAAAAAAAATGGAGTAAACCGATGGAACTAAAGGAGGGATTTTGTAGCTGGATGATATGGAAAATAAAAAATGAAAAAAACCATCAATTTTTGGAAAGACAATGGCTAGACGAATAAATACTATTAGGAAGACAACTACCACACATTCAGATGGGCATAAATGACAAGGTAGAAAAATCCATAGAATGCACAGATCATGGAAAATGAATGACCTCTTGGGCATGACTTTGGTTCTAAAAGAAGGGGTGATATAATCATAAACACATATACTCAAAAACATAATTGAGGACAAATTATATTGAAAACCAAACAAATCTGGCTGGTTCACAACAACTAGTGCATTAGCCTATATTACAAAACAGAGCATCAATGAACATAGTAACATTGGATGGATCTGGGAAATTAACATTGCATCAAAGATTAAGAATTTCCTGTCGAAATTAGTTTTAGATAGAATACCAAAAAAAGCGAGACTTAGGAACAAAGGAGTAAATCTCCCAACAAGTTGTACCCTATGTGACTAGGTTGAGAAAACACCGAGCCACCTATTCATCAAATGCGATCATTCACTCATAGAACTAATACAACAAATTGACACGATGATGATGATGACGATGAAGATGACAACGTCGAAGATGATGGTGATGATGACGATGATGATGGTAATAACAGTTTTTCTATCTTATATCATTGGGGAATATGATAAGAAGGTAAATTGAGAAATATTTCCCATAGATACACCCGGTTTAGGCATTTTATATTAGATTATAAGGTTCACCCATGTCCTTTAAGCGTTTTCTTTCCTAATAAAGCATTCTTGTCCTATACACTTAATATAGGGCACACAACGAGGACGACGTCGTCGACGACGACAAAAACAACAACAAACAGAGCAATTAGAGATATCTTTAGTGAATTCAAAATGACCCAAAAAGAGCAAGTAGCCACAACATCCAAAAAAAATCTTTTACCAAACGAGCGCTACCTCATTGACAAATATGGATACCCTCACAAAGCAAACCCTACGAAACTAGAAAAAAAATATATAAAAAATCGATTTCAATGAAGAACACATTCAAGGAAAAACAAAAACTTCGACACCACGGAAGTGAAGAAATTTTAAATGAAAAACATCACCACAAGGTACATACAAAATCAATTTCGACAAAAATAAAAATATTTCAAGAGATACAACAAATAACAGTTGATTTTGTTATACAAGATCATCATGGCAGGTTGATTACTAGAGGAGGAGCACCTTGTGGCCCATGCTCGGTTTTTGGCACTGAGCCTAGAGGTCTTCAACTCGGGATCTCAAAGTTTAAGGAGTTAGGGCTCTCCAAGATTATTGAGGAAATCTCATGGTTGTCAATGCCCTTAATGGTAAACTGTGTTGCTCATGGGAGATCGAATCATAATTTCTGACGTTTGAGTTTCTTAAATTAATAAAATTACTAACATAAGACAAAAATTACACAAACCACCCATAATTATAAAACATTTTCAATAGACTCCCATTTTAATCAATACAAAATTTTTTTTATCCCAAACATGTAAAAATGTGAGCTCTTAAAAATTAAAATAAGATCCATTACTAGGATGGGCACAAATCCCGCAAATCTCGGACCCATCCCGGACCCGTGGCCGTTCCGGTCCCGGTGGGATTTGAGGAAAAAAAAGTGAATCCCGTCCAGCAAAAATTATCTGGGACAAGACGAGGCCCAATTTGGCGCGTAACTCTCCGATTCAATAGGAATTCAGATATTTTATTAGGGGAAAGAAGCCGGTCCTAGCTAAACCAAAAGGGTTCAATATATACGTAGGAATCACACGCATGAAAACCGAAATTCCGACAAAAAAACAAACCAATTTGTTCTTTGGTGTAGTTTTAAATACCAATTTGGCGCGTGACTCTCCGATTCAATAGAGATTCAGATATTTTATTAGGGGAAAGAAACCGGTCCAAGCTAAACCAAAAGAGTTCAGTATATATGTAGGAATCACACACATGAAAACCGAAATTCCTACAAAAAAAAAAAAAAAGGATGATTTGCACCAATATGCCAATTCACACCCAATTTTGCAAAAATAACCATGGGGTGGATTATTTGCATGGGAATGACAAAATGTCATTTTTGCAAAAAATTTGGGCACCTTCTGATGCGGGACCATCCAAGACACCTTCGGACACACCTATACTTGGGTATGGATCTATGATTCGAGCTCATGAGAATGTTGTCATCCTCAAAAGAAAGAAGAAGGCTCCACCATGGGAGAAGGTCCAAAGGTGCAAGCTTGATGGGTCGTTCGTTTTAGAGTCGTTCAGCCGTTTGACAGTTTTTCGACGTCTCAGTAAAATGAGTCGTTCGGATTCAATATTGATCGGATTGATTCGTGCCATATCTTTTCGGAACGAGGACGAAGAGATCTACAAGTTTGATGTTGAAGATTTTTTCAGATTCGACCTAGAGCTTGTCCGAAAATCAACATCTTGGAGCTGTCACTGTTTGTAGACGGGAATAAGCAAACTGCGTGGGCGTGCACCTGGCTGCGCGGGCGTGCACCGGGGCTGCGCGGGCGTGCGGGAGCGCACTGTTGGTTGCTGTTCGTAGAAACCACTTTGCCGTAATTGGGTTTCCTTGTGATGTTATGTTGAAGACTTTAATTATTTATACTATTTTAAGTTATTTTAGGTTTAGTTTATTAATTCTCTAAGTTAATAATTTATTATTATTTTGTTAATGATTCGGCCAGATTGCTTGGTTAGGTTATATTAGATCGGCCGACCCTTGTAGAACATTCACGTCTTCCATTATTGAAATTTACAGCTCTTGTGTGAAACACAACTGTGAGGAAAGTCAATCGATTCGTAGCAAGACTCATCGATTGCAAATTGGTTATAGATCCTACTTGGTTTGCTTTGAGTTCGTCAACCTCGCGAGAGCTTGGTGATCCAGGTAATCACAAGTTCCCTCCTTGTGCCTCCAAGTTGTCCGCTTGGTTGTGTAAGGTTGTAGAGGCGGGCTTTATAGTCGTTGGTATTTGGTTCCTACCCTCTTAGGAGGCCTGGGGTCTTTGCCTTGTTCTATTTTAGTTCGAATCACCCATCTATCGGTCTTTCTATTGTTTTTAATCGAGTCTAGAGTTTCTGCGTTTTTATTCCGTTTAGTCGATATTGAGTCGTTGTTTGTTGTTCTTGAGTCGCTTGCTTCCGTTCTTGTCTTTGAGTCTTGATTGTCGAAGATCGGGCCATCCTACGGCTAACCCCGTATCAAATTAGTAGATACCCTAGACGAATCACGCCCGTTCCAAGACGCTTCACCTTTGTCGAGGGGCTGTTGGGGTGTTCGACCTTCACTCCTTCCTTGGGGTTGACTTGCTCTCTCCCTTGAGCTGCCATCAAACCTCCTTTGGGGCTGCTGCACATGGCCTTGGTACCACCTTTGGGGTTGCCCACTCGACATTCTACCACCTTGGCTCCTGTATCTAGCATTCCTTTCCACTTTCATAGCTAAATGTAAAAGTTCAGTAGGCGTAGAATAAGGAAAGTAATTAATTTCATGAGCTAAGGAAGGGTGCAATATTCTAAGAAACCTAGCATTAGTATCTTCATATGGTTCAACTACATTAGTTCTAGCCATGGTTTCTTGCATTGCATAAAAGGTTTCTTCAACAGTTTTGCTACCTTGCTTAAGATTTTCTAAACGTTGTCTAAGCTCGTTAGCATAATGTGGAGGAGCAAACCTACTTCTCATAAGTGCTTTTAATTGAATCCAAGAAGCAATAGGTGCATCAAGGGATCTCCTTCTTTCCTTAACTAGGTTATCCCACCAAATAAATGCAAAACCTTGAAATTCTAGGGAAGCTAGTTGCACCTTTTTATGTTCAGAGAAGTTATGATAAATCCATATTCGATCCATTTTAGTTTCCCACTCAATATATGCATCTGGATCGGTGTTACCATAAAATTGAGGGATCTTTACCTTTACCTTACCTATGCCATCTTGCGCAGGCTCTCTAAGTGCTCGATAGTGGTATCGACCTCCTCTGTTGTTCCGCCTCGGGCGTTGCTCCCAATACTCCTCTTCTTGGAAGTCGTCGTCGTCCTCTGAGAAGTAGTACTCTTCTTGTTGCCATCGTCCTTTCCCTCGTCCCTGCATATTAGCCATCACAAAACAACAAACAAAGAAATATGTAAAGTTAGAAAAATATATATAAACAACCTATAGTGCATATTCAGTTAGAACATTTTGAAGATGATATGAACTCTGAATTGTGCACTCATTAAATTTCTTTTCTTGGTTTTGCAGAAAGCTCTAATGGTTTACAAGATGGCGAAGCCAAGATCAAATCCATCCAAAAGTGGTCAACCCCTACTACGATCGACCTTGTGAGGAGTTTTCATGGGCATGAGGTATTCGATCCAGGAGCTCGTGTGGATGCATTTGCGGAATCTTATGCAACCTTGGATTCGAGGTCGAATCCTTTTCAAGAAAGGGGGAATGATGCGGGACCATCCAAGACACCTTCGGACACACCTATACTTGGGTATGGATCTATGATTCGAGCTCATGAGAATGTTGTCATCCTCAAGAGAAAGAAGAAGGCTCCACCATGGGAGAAGGTCCAAAGGTGCAAGCTTGATGGGTCGTTCGTTTTAGAGTCGTTCAGCCGTTTGACAGCTTTTCGACGTCTCAGTAAAATGAGTCGTTCGGATTCAATATTGATCGGATTGATTCGTGTCATATCTTTTCGGAACGAGGACGAAGAGATCTACAAGTTTGATGTTGAAGATTTTTCCAGATTCGACCTAGAGCTTGGCCGAAAATCAACATCTTGGAGCTGTCACTGTTTGTAGACGGGAATAAGCAAACTGCGCGGGCGTGCACCTGGCTGCGCGGGCGTGCACCGGGGCTGCGCGGGCGTGCGGGAGCGCACTGTTGGTTGCTGTTCGTAGAAACCACTTTGCCGTAATTGGGTTTCCTTGTGATGTTATGTTGAAGACTTTAATTATTTATACTATTTTAAGTTATTTTAGGTTTAGTTTATTAATTCTCTAAGTTAATAATTTATTATTATTTTGTTAATGATTCGGCCAGATTGCTTGGTTAGGTTATATTAGATCGGCCGACCCTTGTAGAACATTCACGTCTTCCATTATTGAAATTTACAGCTCTTGTGTGAAACACAACTGTGAGTAAAGTCAATCGATTCGTAGCAAGGCTCATCGATTGCAAATTGGTTATAGATCCTACTTGGTTTGCTTTGAGTTCGTCAACCTCGCGAGAGCTTGGTGATCCAGGTAATCACAAGTTCCCTCCTTGTGCCTCCAAGTTGTCCGCTTGGTTGTGTAAGGTTGTAGAGGCGGGCTTTATAGTCGTTGGTATTTGGTTCCTACCCTCTTAGGAGGCCTGGGGTCTTTGCCTCGTTCTATTTTAGTTCGAATCACCCATCTATCGATCTTTCTATTGTTTTTAATCGAGTCTAGAGTTGCTGCGTTTTTATTCCGTTTAGTCGATATTGAGTCGTTGTTTGTTGTTCTTGAGTCGCTTGCTTCCGTTCTTGTCTTTGAGTCTTGATTGTTGAAGATCGGGCCATCCTACGGCTAACCCCATATCACCTTCCCAACGGGTTGAAGGTAACCAAGGGGAGAGAGAAGGAGAGAGGAAGACCCACTTTAATTGTTTTAAACTAATTTTTGGCCATTTTTATTTGTTAAAATTAAAAAATAAATTTATTTTTGAACTTAATTTAATTTTATCTATCTATAGACACCCACTTTATACATGTTTATGAAAAAAAACATTTCGAAGTAAAGTTTGGTCTACATTGTATCTTGATCTCAATTTACGATTTACGCTTACTAGCTAGTAACTACTGTTGCCTAGCTAGTAACTACTCTTGCATAACCAATAACTATTCTTGCCTAGCCACTGACTACGGTCTCTTAGCCAATATAAGACTAACCCATGTTCAACCCTCCGCTTCACCTTGGTGTCCGACGAGGCAAAGAGCTGTTGTGGTCGGAGTGAACCCCCTCCATTCGTCTCTACCACCCTTCATCCACAAATCTCCCTTCATCTCCACAAATCCAATCGACCTCCACACATTTCCATTTTCCCTTTTACAAAATCCCAAAAAAAAAAAAAAGAGAAGAGGAAGAGCCACCACGACCGCCGCCCTCCACCCCGCCGTCGTCAACCTCAAGCCTCCACTTCCTCTTCTTTCTTCTCCTGTTCGGTTGTTGTGAACCCCCCCCCCTCTCTCTCTGTCTCTCTCTCACTCTCCCTCATTTGCTTTATCTCAAATCCCGCCCAAACATACCTCCAAAATTTCAAACTCCCGCCAAAAAAAAAAAAAGAGAAAAAGTTACGATTTACGCTTACTAGCCAGTAACTACTTTTCCTTAGCCACTAACTACAATCTCTTAGCCAATATAAGATTAACCCATGTTCAACCGTCCACTGTTCAACCATCCGCTTCACCTTGGTGTCCGGCGAGGCAAAGAGTCGTCGTGGCCGGAGTGAACCCCATCCATCCATCTCTACCACCCTTCCTCCACAAATTTCCCTCCATCTCCACAAATCCGACCGACTTCCACACATTTCCATTTCCCCTTTCACAAAATCCAAAAAAAAAAGAGAAGAGGAAGAGCCACCACGACCGTCGCCCTCCACCCCGCCGCCGCCCGCCGTCAGCCTCAGGCCTCCACTTTCCCTTCTTCCTTCTCTTATTCAGCTGTTGTGAACTCTCTCTCTCCCTCCCTCTCCCTCATTTGCTTTGCCATAAATCCCGCCCAAACCACCTCTAAAATTTCAAACTCCCTCCAAAAATTTTAACCCACTATAAATCTATAATAGGTAAGGGTGACTTGTTATTTTTGCAAATAAAAGTTACTTTTTGACATTTAACTAATTTTTTATGAGGAAGAGACATTTTTGCAAAGGGGAGAATAAAGTGGTATATTGACTACCATTTTCTCAAAAGGATAAAATACCAATTTGTTCATTAGTGCAATTTTAAAAACAAATTTAGCACCGGAGTCTTTTTAAATACCCAAATGTTTTTTTAAATACCCAAATGTTTAACATTGTCGGTTTTAAATACTAATTTGGTAATTTGGCCTTCCAAAATTTAACCCAAACGAACCCTAGAGTCTCATTCTCTTATCAAAAGTGTTGAGATTTTCGGCAATCGGTTGCAAATATTTCAGCTCAAATATGAAATCCACCAGAAGGGCAAAAACCTTCTGGTTACAACGACCATCTGTTTTTGCCTTTTTTTTCTTTTTTTTTAATTTTTTATTGCGACATTGCAGCTTGTAAACCAAACCAAAACAGCAACACGAAAATTGTGAAGAGGCTCAGAAGCTGCCCTGCCAAAAGTGCTCTGTCCACAAAGCTCAAGCCACCGTTCGTTCCCTCTAACAGGCTCTGCTCATCGTTTTCACTTTCGAGGCAGTTTACCAGTTGCTTGTTCTTTCTACGGTATATCAGCCAACTGCCGATGTTCTGGCTGCTTCGAGCGGCTGGTTTTTCTTTGATCTCCGTCGTCATTGTATTCCCTTGGAGGTCACAGCTGCTTACAACTCCACAAGGACCGCAGCTGGATGAACTGGGTTCCCCAGAACATGCACAAGATTCGTTTCCATCAGCGCATGGTGAACAACTCTCCTGGATTGCACCTGTTTCTTTCGGAGGCATGTCTTTCCTGGTCTGCTCAAGCACCTCAATTACCTCCCCGAAAACCGACCACCTCCCAACTGATGTTATTCTTACAATTACAGAACTACCTAGAAGGGTTTCAGGAGCTGCGACCAGCACTTGGATATATCCTTTAGTATGCCCTACCTGTAATCAGTTGAATTGCATACAAGGAGAAGATACTTTGTTACAGTTTCAACAGCATGAAAAGCAAAGGGAAATAATATACTTCATACACTGGTTGTTTTTATTTTTCTATAGACATGAGTTTGAATGCCGCGGATTACCAATTCCAAACTGACAGATAGGCAATTGAATTCTTGCTATACTCAATAAACGAGGGGGTGGGAAGCTTACCAAATGAACTCCATCAGATGCAATGTCTGTTATCCATATTCTCATTGTTTGGTCCGCCATTCCATCATATGGGGAGAATGACTCAAATACTGCCGTTAGTTCCCGACTCCTTCTCTTAACCACAGCACTGGGGACCTTCTTCATTCTTGCAGCAGGAGTCCCTAAAGAAGAAACCATTAATAAGCTGCAAGGAATTAACTTAACGCCACATGCTTGAAGAAGTGAAAACCAGAATACCTGGTCGAGGATAAAACTGTGAAATGTGAACTTGAGCAAATTTATATTCCTTGATAAGTTCAACAGTCTGAACGAAATCATCATCACTTTCACCTGAAAAAAGCCAAAACCAGAACTGGTATAGAGTTGTGACACTTGTTTTCACTAGCAATGGTTTAACTATGTGAATACTGGCATTGGTTTAGCAACACATCAGCACTTGACATACCATATTGCAATAACAATTTGTCCAATTGTTCTCATCTATGCTCCACTCCTCCAGAATCCTTCATTACTTTTATTCAACACAATTTTACTCAAGCATGCACCACAATGTAAGAGACTAAGCAACAACTTTCCCCATGTTTGTGTTCGAATCATTTATAAAAAAAAGATTGTGGAACTGCTTTCATTATTTAGAGCTCGACGTGAATAAACATTCAAAGCTGCCCCCTAACCTAGTTTTAAAGCTATCTTAAATTTTTATTTAAATTTTTATAATTTTGTGGGGGCAGGGTTGGTGGTTGATAAGAACTACAAAGAGAGTGAGTGTCACATTTAGACCTGGAAATCCACAAATAATGTCGGTTGCAATCTGCATCCCTGGAACAAGTTCTGTCAATGTGTCTACAACAGTCCTGAATTCCTTTACAGTATACTCTCGATTCATTGCCTGCCAACAAAGAAATCATACAAGGAGACAAATGGTCATTGGATGATATCTTCAGTTCAAATTACAGGATGTAGAGAACAAGCAAATCAACCCGTGATGGTTCAAACCTAATTCTGAAATACGGAGGGAAAAAAAAAGAATGAAGCCTGCATCTCAGCCAAACTCACCATTAAAACCGGATCACTTCCTGATTGAACTGGAACATGGAGAAATGAGTACACACATGGATGGCATAGGATATCAGCCATTTCCTTGAGGTGCTCTAAAATGTAAGGGGGATTTGTCATCCCAACACGTAGCATTGTGCTTCCGTTAGAAGGAAGTTCAGCAACAATTGCTTTCAGTAGTATAGGAAGGCTAACTCCAATGTCACGACCTAAATTTTTCCCACGCAAAAATGTTAAAATTCATAAATGGAAGAACAAAGAAAACAGAGATGGTTGATCAGCTCGCCATAGATGTAACGAGATTGTTCATAAAAAGATTCTTTAGCAAGTACCATATGCTCCAGTATCCTCACTGCTCAACCATATCTCCCTGACACCATCAGCAATAACAGACCTCACACGCAAAACCTGATTTAGAATGATCATAAGTTAATTAAATTAACTATTAAATTCGATCCACTGGATCATGCATATACAGCAAAGATTTAGAATAATTACAAGGCTGTCAACAGAATAGCTGCCCAAGTGACCACGTGCATGTTTCGTTTTGCAGTACGTGCAAGCACCTAGACATCCCACATTAATTGGAAGAATCTCAACAAACTTGTTTTTCCTCACCTGGTAATGCAATTAAACTGCTTACATATCAGGGTTCAGAGAAATATATATTCCAACAACAGTTCAATTCTCTTATGCTTTGTAGTTTGAAAATTTAAAGAATTAATATAAAAACAATGCAAGAATAGATGCGAACCATACCTTGGGAAGGTCAAGAGCTGGCAATGTTCTCCGGGTGAGAAGGCGCACCTCATGGCCTTTCAAGGTCTCTTCAACAACTTCAACAACACGATCAATCTGTTGGACTCCAACTATACTAACTCCTTCTAGCTCTTTTACGTTCTTACTTCCTTGAGGTACACATCCTGCTACCACCAACGGTTTTTTTGCAGCCTTACCTTTTGAGATTATAGTGTCCATGGCAGATTGACTTGGTGATTTAACTGTGCATCTACAGTATAATAACATAAATTTAACAGAGCATTAAAACTTTGAAAATGCTACCTCGTATCCTGTAGTTATGGAAAAACAAACTAGTTGATATTGTTTATCAGCAATTAGCGAATAACAATTACTAGTTGGAACCCTATGTCACATCAAACCTGTTAATACAAACTAATCAACAACTTGCATCAAAGCATGAAGAACCCCGTTGTAACTGATGCTTGATTATGTGTTAACTAGTCATAACATCAATGCACTTGCCCATATGGTCAACAAAGATCGGATTCCTTCTCCCAAAATTTTTTTTAGACATAACATTGTTCCTGGTCTACAAGTGAGACGGTGTACAAAGTTGGAAAGTACCAACTGTTTTCTAGATCATGTTTAATCGTCGTATTAACAATAATTTAAGCACAAGAGTACCTTCCGGAATGGCCCTAACTCCCTATCAAGCTTTTGATTCAATAGAGAGAGAAGATATTACAAAGATAAAAATATGTTGATCACGAAGGATTTTCAAAATGCAGAAACAAGAGAGAGAGAAGGGAGAGGCAAATACAACTCACGTATTTATAAGCCACAGGTCGGCCTCTTCAGGCTCATCTGTCAATATATAGCCATAGGTGGAGAGCTGGCCAGCCATATATTCACTGTCACTCTGTCACAAGAGGCAATAGTAACGTGATTAAGCAAAGCTGCAGTAACACAACTGAGCACAATAAAAGGAAAAAATACATTGAACAATGCAACTGCTACACATGAAATCAATTTCCCAACTGCAATATGAGCTGCCAAGAAGAGAAGGTTGTCAAGTAAGCTTGAACTGGAATATACCTCTATTTTTCACAGCATCAAGGTGAGTCTACAGGAGGCTTAGTCCCCTTTCAACTTACTCAGTCCTCTATATCCAATACCAAAATATACAATTTCCACAAGTACAAAGGTCTTACACATGTGGCTGGAAAACTTGCTAAAATGCCAAGTTATTTGGGGGCAAGTGTAGATAGCCACCCATTATATAGGGTATTTCCTCGGAAACCCATAGGTTAGACACAAAAACGAAAAAAACAATAATGAAAAAAAAAAAATTCACCCCCTCACACGCATTCTATTAACAAAACACCAAAAGCGGCCATTGTAAAGTGTCAAACTGCCACCATAACAGAAAAATGGTCTTAGGTAGCCATTAAGGCATTAAGTTAACAAAAGCTGAAGGACTAGTGGTTTTGTTTTAGGGGGAAAAAAGCAAAGTATATACAATGTTGTTTTTTTCCCTACTGTTTTTCAAAGTTTTTAACACAGGAAGAGGTCCGAATTGCAGAACTAAATGAACATATGGCCATATGGGATCCTTTTCAACAGAAGTGCAGAAGAGATTCCATAATCAGATAAGTAGTAATCAGCTGTCTACATTTAACTCTAATTAGCAGTATAAACAAGCAATTTGTACGTGGTAGATCCCAACAATTGATCAACGAAAATTAAGAAGGAAAGAAAGAAGACAGAGAAACGCTTGCCTGGTTATGTGAACACCCAAAAGTCTTTATATAGATGGTCTGCGGAAACAGGGTGATTATCAGCACGCATTACAGAAATTAGAGTGCTAAAGTAAGAGATAAATAGAAAAAACAGAAGAGGAGAGAAAGAGAAATACAGGCCTGGGTGCCTGGAATTTTGAGAGATTGAACCGGGTGTTGAGAGAGAGATTGGTTCCTGTTGAGATTAGACTTGGTAGCTCTTTTCTTAGGGTTTATCCCAACGGAATTAACGGCAAATCGAAATCCAGGGGCCACTCCACCATCTCCCACCAAAAGATCTTCAATGTCTTCCATTTTGAATAGACAGGCACGCAGAGAGAGAGAGGGGTAGCTGATTTCTAACTGAATGAAGTTCAGGTTATTAGCCCTCGTCCCGGTGCCAGAGATGGTAGGGGGGGTTAGGGTTTCCAGAATTACATGGAGATGAGGTCGGGTTATCGTTCTATTGGGCTTACAAATAAAATAAAAATAAAGCTATGAAGCGCAGGCCCAATTGGGTTCAGATTGACAATTAGACATATTGATTAAAACCCCTCAAGGTACTCGTATGGGCGTGCACTAAATTCCGTTAGGGTTGACTAGATCCCATTAGGGTTTTTGGGTGTTCTTTACTCATACAATGTGCGGCTCTGCGGTGACGTGACTTGACGTTCTTTTCCGTGGATGTGGTTTTGCCCATCGGAGTCGGGATAGGTTGAGATCGTGGTAGTGTGTATCGCGGCGTCTCCTTTACTCGGGTAGTTTGCTTCCCTCGAGTTTCGTCCTCACTGTCCACAAGATAATCGAGCCCTGATGTATCGCTGGCCTACGTTTCTGCTTCAGAGTGGGGTTTGGCTTCGTCCGTCGTTTTCGTCTAGATCCGTTTGGTTTTTGGTCCGCTTGGTTTCATTTTTGTAGATTTCGTTTGTCCGAGTTTACACTGTTATGTTTTGTTGTATTGTATGCGTCGGTTTTTAGACGATTTCCCCGTCTGCCAACTTGTCCGACCCTCGAGTTTCAAATATTTATGAACTCGAATTCTTACCTAATAAAAAAAAGGACAGATTTCAACTGACCTATTATAAATGGAATGATCAACAGGGATACATTTGAAGATGTAATAGGAAAAACGAAAATATAATTGACAAAATGGAAAGCGAACACACTATCTTAACATGGTAGGACAATGCTTATAAAAGCAAACCTACTGGCTAAACCAATTACTATGTCATGCAAAACTTTATGCTCTCGACAAATGTACACAACGAATTAGATAGACTAAATAGATGTTTATTTTGGAATAAGGATCACAAATACAAACCGTTACTAGGATGGGACATAATTTGTAGATAAAAAAAGTAGGGGGTTTGGAACTCCACAAAACAAAGGATATGAACAACGCTTTGCAAATGAAACTATTATGGAAATTTTTTAGCGGAACCTCACAATCAATGGGTTAGGATAGTATAAGAGAAAAATATACTTGAAAAATGACCAAATTTGGGATTACAAGAAGAAGAAGAACACGTCTTGACAATGGACAAAACTAATGGATTTGAAGGATGAGTTATGTTTAGGACTCATCTCGCAAATAGGAAACAGAAAAACGATAAAGTTTTGGAAGAATAAATGGTTGAACAATGACAGAAAATTTGAGAACCACCGACTAATTACTCGAATAAATGACCAAGAAAAGTAGACAACTACATACAACAAAATAACATATGGAATGTGGAAAAATTACAAGAAATTTTGCCTACAAATGTCATAGAAACAATTACAAATATCCTTTCCATCGCAGGAAATTGAGGATAGACTCCACTAGAAACCATACTCAATGGATAGTTTACCACATCCAATGCGTTGGAGTTTATCACAAACTCCAATGGTAAAGAAACAGATTTGTTTAATTAATTGGATATGGAAAGTTGATTATCCTCCAAGGTGAGAAATTTCCTTTGGAAAATGGTGCTGGATGGACTACCGACCAAAACCAGACTCAAGAACAAAGGAATACACACTCTCATGGATTGCGTTCCTTGTAACTCCATGGAGAAGGACGTTACCCACCTTCTGATGGAATGTCCAGAAACCTTAATAATCATAGAAATAATGGACAAAACTATATAAATTTCCTTTGCGATTGTTTCGCTTGCAGCTACTTGCGTGAGCATCACTTCTGGTTTCTGGTTTTACGGTTGAGCACCGTGTTTGTCTGACGTACTCTCTGATCTGCATGTGTTTTGCATCATTTTTTTGTGTTATGCCTTATTGAGATTTGCTTTGTTTCTCTTATATGTGTTCTGCTTGCGATTTCTATTAGTTTCGTGTGTTTGCTATTGCGAAATCATGTCCGAGCGGACTGGATCAAACATGAACAGAGACGATGAGATTATTGGAAGTGGTTCGCCAGGCTGTGCCTAACGGAGGGAATTTCAATGATCCTCTCCACTTGACGAATTCCGATCTTCCTAGAATGCAGTTAGTTGTGATACAGTTTACTAGCGTGAACTTTAATAGTCGGAGTAGAGGTATTAGAATGGATTTGGGGGGGGGGGGATTGAAGTTATGGTTCATTAATGGCATGTGTCCTCTTCCAGAGAAAGGATCTGATGATCTTGTTCATGGTCATGTGTTGGATTATTAATTCCATGAAGCCTGATGTAGCTGAAAACGTTATGTATGTTTCCTCTGCTAAGGAACTATGAGAGGAGTTATTGGAACGCTTTGATGAATCTAATGCTCCTCTCATATATCAGCTTCAACATAAGCTTACTACTATCAAACAGGAAAACCTCTCGGTAGATGCATACTTTGGGAAAAGGAAACAAGTGTGGGACGAACTCCAGACTTTACAATGGACACCTACTTGCACTTGTGGTGTCATGAAAAGTTGCACTTGCCTCTTGCTCAAGAAGATGCTCGTTCGTGAGGCTACTACCAAATTGATGCATTTTTTTGATGGGCCTCAATGATCAATTTGAGAATGTCAGGAATCACATCCTTGCTTTAGATCCACTTCCCTCTGTCAATAGAGCTTTCCAAATGGTAACACAAATAGAGCAACAGAAGGATATTACTACTACGTAGTCCCTGCATCACGAGATCATGGTTGCATGACGTTTTGGTAACTCTAAGTTTGAAAAGGGATAGAGTTCTGGGAAGAATTTTGACTCTAAAGCTGATTATAAGAGAGCTAAACTTGATAGGATGTGAACTTATTATCGGGAAAAGGGACATTTACAGTAGACATGCTTCAAATTAATGGGAATACCTGATTAGTACAAAGAGCTCAAGGCTCAAGGGGGTGCTATAAGCCTAGAACTCCTAGCACTGGAGGTAAATTTGTTGCTCAGGTTGAGGGTGTTTCTCGTGATGGCTTTGGACAGATGGAACCCCTTGCTATGGATGCCGAATCTCATACTGTTGGTGCTGAGAACCAGTCCCTGATGAGCGCATAATAAATGCCTTGATTGCTGAGGCTGCTAGTTAGGAAGGTTCGTGGTAAGGGAATTGTTGGGCATGGCTCAACTGATGGCAGCTATGGTGCGGTCAATTTTGCAGGTAAAGTGGTCGCTTATTCATTTGATCCTCGTAATACTTGTTCTTCAATTAGTTGGAGTGTCAATTTCGGAGCAACGGATCACATCACCTTTGATGTTGCCTTGTTCACCGAGTTTGACCAACTGGATGCCCCAATTCAAATTGGTTTTCCAGATGGTGTTGTTCAGACTGTAACAATGGCTGGCACAATCATGCTTACTGATTTGATTACACTTTATGATGTTCTGTTTACGCCCACATTTCACCATCACTCGATTTCTGTTTCCAAGTTACTCGATTTAGGAGGATTGGTGTTCTTATTCTATCAACATTATTGTGAATTGCAGGCCATTTCAACAAGAAAGGTTATCAGTTCTGGACAACGTCGTGGTGGTTTGTACTACTTCGAAGGTTTCAGTTGTATTCCCAAGAATCAACAGATCTGTCGAGTTGTTACCAATGCTTCCTCCACTTCAGTTCCTTTCAATAAACATGAAAAACAATTACAATCATCCTCCTTTGTGGGTATTATTGATGTAAGTCATCTGCATATTCTTCATACTCGGTTAGGACATTTGTGTGCTTCCAAAATGGTTTATTTTGCAGGATTGTACATCCACTGCTTTATAGCAATTCTCTTGTGATGTTTGCCCTGTTTCTAAACAAAACAAGTTTCTGTTTTCTACTAGTGCATCTATGTGCATATGTTTGGGGACCGTTTGGTACTCCTTCCATTTGTGGTGGGAAGTTTTTTTCTTACCATTTTAGATGATTACACCCGGAGCACATGGATATTTCTTCTGCATGGCAAGGACTGAGTTCCTGCTATGGTTACCGATTTTTCTACTTTGTGAATACGCAATTTGATGCTCGGATCAAGATGGTCCGTTCTGATAATGGATCCGAGTTCATCAGTCACAGGTTGCAAGATTTTTTCCTAGCTAATGGTGTGTTACTGTGTTCCATCAGCATTCCGCTCCTTATGTCCCGGAGCAAAATGGTCGCGTGCAACGAAAACACCGTCATTTGATTGAAACAGCCAGAGCTTTGCGCTCCTCTCCTTCACACCTTCAGATTGCTGACCTCTTGGCTTAACCCTTGGGAGCCCAACAACATCTCCTGTTTGCTTGCAAGATGGGCTTGGTCTTTCATCCCTCATGCCCACCTTGAGGGGATGGTGTAGAGTATATAAGTAGATAGTTAGATATTGATTAGGAGAAATAAGGAGGGAGTGACGTCATCCTTGTAACTGCCTCCAATATAAATAGCATCTTGATGTACATAACTGAATAAGCAATACACAATTCCTTACGGGATAAGCTCCCAAACTACCTTTCTCACTCATCTTCCTGAAGGTAACGATTTTTCTGGTTCTTCATGATCTACTTGAGGTTCAGTAATGGATCACTAGTGAAGGAGCTTCGGTACTTTTGACACAATTCCACCGACTTCAAGCAACAACAAAAATATGGAATGCTCGTTGCTTTGTACTAGATTTTTATGGAATACGAGCTGCTTATTTCTAACCCAAATCTATCCCAAAAGACTTATCCATATTTACCTCTAGGTTATCCCATTAAGGAGGAAACCAATAACTTTAATGGTGAAGATTCGATTATTTTGCCCATTTGTGTTATACATTTTTCATGGTGTGCATTGTTGTGGTTGTTATTTTTGTTGTATGGCCCGATTGGACAGGTTATGTGATGTATCCATGACTTTTTTTTATTATGTTATATGAGATTTACAATATATCGAGGAAGTAATGTCAATGCCTTGGCATATATATGGTACGTAATTCCCTTCGCCTTAAGTTTCATTCTCTTTCGAAGATCTTACAATAGTATTTTATATTTGTTGTAGATGGACTTAATTAATACTCCCTCCGTCCTAAAATACACGGGCTTTTAGCATTTTGCATAAGTTTTAATAAAACACATTACTTTTAAAAAACCATCATCATTACACTAACTTTTTCATAAATTTTATTATTCTTTAACACCCACTACACATTTTAACCAATCAAATTATTTTAAAAAATCAACAACACAAAAACCAATACAAATTATTTTAAAAAGTCTACGTTGTTCCCTGCTGTTTTGGGTTAGACTCGTTTGTTCGACTGGGTGGTTTGGTTTCCGCATTTGTATTGCATCGTTTTTATTTCTCATTGTATGTTTGACGGTTCGCCGTCTGTCGACTTTGTCGGCCTCTCGAGGTGCCAGGCTTGTCTGCTCCTCGAATTATTACCTAATAAAAATAAAAAAAAATTATAACTTTCTACCTAGAAAACATAAAAGTCCATCTATTATTGGACAAAAATTTACCTCTACAAACTCATGTATTATTGGACGGAGGGAGTATATATGTATTGTATGCAAGTTTTGTCAAAATCTAAAGAGTACTGTGCTAGCAAAATTTATTTATGATAGGAGCAACACAAGATACATATAGAATGAAACAAACAATTATGTTCGCATATATATATATGTAAACCCTAAAGCTTTCCACAATCGTATCGAGTTTGTGTATGCATGGTCATTTGGGAAAAACAAGATCATCAAAACAATGCATATGAAGCGAACAAGAAATAGGGTGGATGGCTCAACTAGTCTCCCTATAAGACGAGCCTTGAAGGGCAAAGACAGTAGCCGAGACCTCCTCTGCTTGACATACTTTTCAAACACAATCCCAGCTCTTCCCCACTCCAACAACAATGGGCTTGCGTTGTCTCCCTCCAAACCGACTATACACATTTATCTTACCATAGATTGAGCCAAGATGACTACGTCTTCTAGGGCTGAGCATCTACCTTGCCCAAAATATGGGGCCATCACATGCATGGCGTCGCCTTCTACCACCATGTTGCCTTTACTGAAGCTTTTGTTTACCAATCCCCTTAGTTGTCTATGTTGAAATCGTCGCAAGCTAAGTGAATCAATGCCGCATTGGCGCACCATTTTGATAATTTCGGAGGGGTAGTCCCTGATTTCTTGCAATGCTGATCGATGTATTAAGAATGGATCATTGGAGATATCCCCATCTGTACGTTGACATATCTCAACAGTTGCGGTTGTTATTTTGTTGTATGGCCTGATTGGACAAGTTATGTGATGTATCCACGACCTTTTATTGTGTTTTATGAGATTTACAATCCATAGTGTTATTTTAGATTTACAATCCAAAAAGTAATGTCAATCCCTTAGCATGGTGTCTCCCTTCATCTTAAGTTTCATTCTATTTGAAGATCTTACAATAGTATTTTATTTTTGTTGCAAATGGACTTAATATGTATTGTATGCAGGTTCTATCAAAATCAAAATTGTGCTAGCAAAATTTATTTATGATATATAGAAGCAACACAACACAACCCACACACACACATATAATGAAATAGACTTATCTTCACATGTGAAAGCCATGATGGTAGTACTCTTTTTTTCTCGCTTCCTCGTAGGATTGATTTGGTCTGGATTCATGTTTTTGACCTTCTGATCTCTCTTAAGGATGCGACATTCTTGCCTCTTGTGACCTGGTGTACCAGAGTAGTAGCACGTGACCCTGGTGTGTGACTTGGACTGCCCTCAAGACTGATCTCAGTCTCGACTTTGCTTCCCTCTACGAACATCATTACTGATCTAGTTGTCATGGGCATTCACCTCAAAATGACTGGTTATTCCTATCTCCTTCGTCCTTGCTTCTTCATTGTGAAGACTATCACGAGCGGTATCCATCGTGAGCTTCTCTTTCGGTGTTGAGTTACTTAAGGTAACGACTAGAGTATCCCAACTCTCTAGCAGAGAGGTTAATAGTGTCTATTCTATCCATGTTTTTAGGGCACTCTTGCGTAGAGTTTAAGGAGTTTTACTCGAGTATTTTACCTATTTCTTAGCCCTTTGTGTCCCCTTTGAGGACTTCATGTCTACCGCTTGTTTATTATGATTTCAGGTATTTTGGAGCAATTTCGGACCCAACTCAAGAGCTAAAGGAGGAAGAGGGGCCGAAAATCTGACATTGTAGAGACCTATTTGGAATCTTTGGAGATTGGAGATTTTTGAAGATACTTTTGTTCGATTCATCAAATTTTGGTAATTTTTCGTTGTTGTTTCTGTTGTCCAATGTTTATGTTGCCAAATATGATTGAATCAAGCATGAACTTCTCCATGAGTTGCTAGATTTCTTGTTCTAGGGGTGGGATTGTCCCGACAATGCAAAAATAGGCTTGTTCTTAGTATCGCTTGAATGATTTCTGAATTGGATTGTGGTTTAATCATGTTGTGCTTATTCTGATTGATGTAAGTCGATTATATTCGATTTAGGGTTTGAAATCGAAAGATGAAAAACCTAAATTGGAATTTAGATGGCGATTTCAGACCGAAAGGCGATTAGGATCCATCGGAACTACACGATTAAACCCAAAGTTTATTGATCGAAAGTGAAACTAAACTTCTTGAGGATTCATAGGTTGTCATATATGTTCTGGGAAATTTTGATATCATTCGGAGCCGAAATACGAAGTTAGTGTGATTATTGCCTAAAACTCTACGAACTTAAAAGGCCTAAATCGGTTGCTTGAGACCTAAAGGAGAATTGCTAACCAATTTAGGCACATTCGCGCTAAACCCGAAAGATGATGCGCGATTACCTTAGATAACCTACCTCCACAATTTGATTTCAGAATCACTCGAGCGAGAAAATATTTTATGCCTAAGTATGATGCATTGTTAGTAAATCCTTAATCCTAGAACGCCTTCCTTATATATATTTCTCAACACTTAATCGGTTTTCCTGGTTACTTTATACACAAACACTCTCAATTCTACTTGTTTATTCTGAACTTGGTTGAACTAGTTTGAATTGGCAATCGATACTCCTCCAGTCCTTGTGGATATGACACTTGATTACTGCAACTAAACCCGTTACACTTGTGGGTTTAGGTTTTATCCTATCAAGTTTTTGGCGGCAACCCCGGTGCTAGTATCGATTGTCTTTTTGACGACTAGTTCACTAAGTTCTTTTTGTTGCTTTGATATTTTTTTCCTTTTTGTTTTTTATTTTAGATATGCTCTTTTGAAGATGAGTCACGTTCTCTTCTGTGATATTTGTGCGTCCTTCGGTCATGCTACTCCTGAACAGTAGTTCTCTGTTTATCGGACGTATGCCTATTGCGAGTTTTGTGGGGGGTTTTGGACACACAATTACTAAATGCCCAATTTTTCTAGCTCCTACCTCTCGTGATGCGGATTTCATGTACCGTATTTGCAATCCTAATGGACATTACAAGTGGGAGCGTACTTAAGAAAGGGATTCGGTCGAGCTTCAATGCCAACCTTCACAACTTCCTCCTGATCCAGAGCCTTATTCACATCTGTCCATTGATGGGTTAGTCACTAGGACAACGGAGCTCAAAGCTTAACTAGAGCAACACACATTGAATGCTTTAGCTATTACGAAAAGTCTCCTAAGCCAAACAGATATCAGTGACAATGACAATTGCACTGATGTTTTTTTTGAGATTGAGGAAAGTTTGGAAGAGCATGTTCATGATTTGATGGAGCCAGAGATTGATTTTGAGAAGGATGAGCCCAAAGAAGAGCCCCGATTGGATGTTCACCAAGCATACATGGTGCCATCACTGTTTTCTGAAGGGTTGGTTCAATATAATGTTGATCAACAATTTGGGGCATTTGCCGGAATGCTTGCAAAATGGCGTAAGGAGGAGATATCAATTAAAGTTCCTGCCGACATATAGCCTCCTATCAAGTCCCAAGAGTTTATCTTATTATTTGAAGACGGTGATGAAAATGAAGGCACGACGAGGCGATGGGCTACGAAGAGGAGGAGCGCACGCCTATGGAGCTTGAGCGAAAAGCGATCTAAATCATGTCGCTCCAAGAAGACTTTGCTGGATGGATGGGACGAGATATGGACCGTTCATTCAAGTCGATTTAAGCTTCTCGAAGGTAATAAGGGTCGGCTTCAGACGTTAAACTAGTGCTTCTCGGAAGGCAATCCGAGGTAAGTTTTTTTTTCTTCTTTTAAAAAAAATTAAAAAATTAAAAAAAAGGAAGAAAAAAAAACAGTTTTTATTTTTAGTTTTTAGTTTTGTTTTCTTTTGTCTTTTTTGAGTTGACTTGCAAAAGTGCAAGTATGGGGTGGAGAGTGCGCTATATTGAGAATATTGATTATGTTCGAGCTGAGTTGAAGGTGTTTTGATACCTATCTACTAACCCCTATCTATCCGAGTTTGTTGCTTGTTTGTGTTGGTTGTCTTGCCTAGGTTTGGACGCGGATGGCTCTATCTTGGCTACCTTCTAGACACATGATGTACTTGTCAAAATTGTGAGTAATCCCATCTCATTTTCATCATCTTTCACATTGATGACAATGCTTTGTCTAAGCATGGGGTGTGGGTAAATACTTCATAATTTTTCAATTTTTTTTTGTCTATTTGGATGAGATGATTGGAATGTGTGTTGATTGCTTGAGCATTGAGACATTGTCTTGTTTCACTAGCTAGATTGTTTACCCTCTTACTTGATTATGTATGTTTCTCGCCTTATACTTGGATATTCAAGCTTGATTTTATGGCTGAGACCGCATTATTTGGTTTATGTGCACAATTGAAAGGGTTGGATGTTTCTATTTAGCATACGCTATCTTGTGGCTTATTGTCTTAGTCTTGCTTGGGGACAAGAAAGGGTAAGTATGGGGCATTTTGATAGCGTCTATTCTATCCTTGTTTTTAGAGCACTCTTGCGTAGAGTTTAGGGAGTTTTACTTGAGTATTTTACCTATTTCTTAGCCCTTTGTGTCCCCTTTTGAGGAATTCATGTCTACCGCTTGTTTATTATGATTTTAGGTATTTTGGAGCAATTTTGGACCCAATTTAAGAGCTAAAGGAGGAAGAGGGGCCGAAAATCTGACATTGTAGAGACCTATTTGGAAGCTTTGGAGATTGGAGATTTTTGAAGATACTTTTGTTCGATTCATCAAATTTTGGTAATTTTCCGTTGTTGTTTCTGCTGTCCAATGTTTATGTTGCCAAATATGATTGAATGAAGCATGAACTTCTCCATGAGTTGCTAGATTTCTTGTTCTAGGGTTGGTATTGTCCCGACAATGCAGAAATAGGCTTGTTCTTAGTATCGATGGAATGATTTTTGAATTGGATTGTGGTTTAATCATGCTGTGCTTATTCTGATTGATGCAAGTCGATTAAATCCGATTTAGGGTTTGAAATCAAAAGATAAAAAATCTAAATTGAAATTTAGATGGTGATTTGAGACCGAAAGGCGATTAGGATCCATCGGAACTACACGATTAAACCCGAAGTTTATTGATCGAAAGTGAAACTAAACTTCTTGAGGATTCATAGGTTGTCATAAATGTCATGTGCAATTTTGATATCAATCGGATCTGAAAGGTGAAGTTAGTTTGATTATTGTCTAAAACTCTACAAACTTAAAGAGCCTAAATCAGTTGCTTCAGTCCGAAAGGAGAATTGCTAAGCGATTTATGCACATTCGCGCTAAATCCGAAAGGTGATGCGCGATTACCTTTGATAACCTACCTCCACAATTTTATTTCGGAATCACTCGAGCGAGAAAATTTTTTATGCCTATTGATGATGCATTGTTAGTAAATCCTTAATCCTAGAATGCCTTCCCTATATATAATTCTCAACACTTAATCGGTTTTCCTAGTTACTTTATACACAAACACTCTCAATTCTGCATGTTTATTATTAACTTGTTTGAACTAGTTTGAATTGGCAATCGATACTCTTTCGGTCCTTGTGGATACGAAACTTGAGTACTACAACTGAACTCCTTACACTTGTTGGTGTAGGTTTTATACTACAGCTGAACCCCTCACCTCTCTGCTAGAGTATCCCAGCTGTCTAGTAGAGAGGGGAGGAGTAAGATGGCTTGTATCTCATCATCGAGCTTCATGTTGACCCTGCTCACCCAATTGACAACCCTCTTGAAATTATTCAAGTGCTCAATCATGCTTTAGCCATTATTTTACTTCATCTTTACCAAGCATCTAGCTAAAAAGACCTTGTTACGAGGCAGTTTCTTTTGAATCATGGACTTAAGGTTTGTCCATAGTTTAAAAGCATTTGTGTAAGAAGAAATATGTCCAAAGATAGATTTAGTGTTGTACTTACGTATCATAGCGAACACCTTTCAATTAAGGAGATCCCACCCCTTTTCTCTCTTTCCTTGCGACTTGTCCTTGTTGAAGATGGGTTTGTACAAGTCCTTGTAATAGAGATGGTCCTCCATCATCGGCTTCCAAAAAGAGTAGTTGTTCACTGGGAGCTTGAACATGTCACCATCATAAGTGACGCTAGCCTCCATCTTGATCTGCATGAGCTAACTCCTTTCGAAAATAAACTTGGCTTTGATACCACTATTGGAAAAAATCGGATTTTCTTGCTTCATGTAATTAAGATGGGAAAGACTCACTTTTGTATAAAATTGAAACTTGCACTATATAATGAAAACACTTTACAAAAATACAACTCTCACTATATAATTTTTGTGGCTCACATACTCACTCTTGCTAGGCTAACATGATCACTCTACCCACTTGACTTTGTATTTGCTTGAGATGCGCACCTAAGATTAACCCACTAGCCCCTATTTATAGTACTCCAATAGCTTCAGCAAGAGCATTTATTTGTAATGTCCAAAAAACAAAAATCTGGAATGCTCGTTACTTTGTACCAAATTTTTATGGAATATATGAGCTGCTAATTTCTAATCCCAAATCTAGCCCAAAAAACTTATCCATATTTACCTCCATATTATCCCATTAAGGACGAACCTAACAACTTTAATGGAGAAGATTCGATTATTTTGTCCATTTGTGTTATACATTTGTCATGGTGTGTATTGTACGTTGTGGTTGTTATTTTTGTTGTATGACTTGATTGGACAGGTTATGTGATGTATCCATGACTTTTTTTTATTGTGTTATATGAGATTTACAATCAAGGAAGTAATGTCAATGCCTTGGCATATATGGTACGTAATTCCCTTCGTCTTAAGTTTCATTCTCTTCGAAGATCACAATAGCATTTGATATTTGTTGTAGTTGGACTTAATTAATATTTATGTATTGTATCCAGGTTCTGTCAAAATCTAAAGAGTATCGTGCTAGCAAAATTTATTTATGATAGGAGCAATACAAGATACATATAGAATGAAACAGACTTATCTTCACATATGTAAACCCTAAAGGTTTCTACAATCGTATCGAGTTGGTCTATGGTCATCTTGGAAAAACAAGATCATTAAAACAATGCATATGAGGCGAACAAGAAATGGAGTGGATGGCTCGACTAGTCTCCCTATAAGACGAGCCTTCAAGGCCAAAGACAGCAGCCGAGACCTCCTCTCCTTGACATACTTTTCAAACACACAATCCCAGCTCTTCCCCACTCCAATAACGATTGGCTTGTGTTGTCTCCCTCCGAACCGACGATAAACATTTCTCTTACCATAGATCGAGCCAAGACGAAAGTGTCTTCTAGGGATGAGCAGCTGCCTTGCCCGAAATATGGGGCCATCACATGCATGGCGTCGCCTACTACCACCATGTTGCCTTTACTGAAGCTTTTGACTACCAATTCCATTAGTTGTCTGTGTTGAAATCGTCGCAAGCTAAGTGAATCAATGTCGCATTGACGCACCATTTCGATAATTTCGGAAGGGTAGTCCCTGACTTTTTGCAATGCTAATCGATGTATTAAGGATGGATCTTTGGAGATATCCCCATCTGTACGTTGACATATACAATTTACGACTAGTAAGATTGAAAATTTGCTAGATACTCCATATAGAAATTATAGGATCCAAATTTCATAGGATATATAATTGTTGAGATTAGGGTTAATATATATTGAAGTCGGTTAGATTCGTTATCATCCTAAAACCAATTGACAATAAGAATAACCGACTGACTTATATTTAGTATAATACAACAACTTTAACATGCAAAATGTACTTACGCTCAGAACGCCAATGTATAGATATGTACCAACATACAAGCTTTTCATCGACCGGAGATCGTCCGACTTGTACATCGTTACCTTTCCGCATCTATATAAACTCGCTACCAAGACCATGTCCATTTGCATAGCTTGTGAAACCTCTAAGTGAACCCATATGCTCAAAAATGGGAGGCTTTAAGCCGAGATACTTGCTAACTACCGAGTTCACTCCATCACATCCAATGACAATCTATATATGTATAATATCATTAGAAGCACGTACGAAGTGATAAACTCATCGATCTACACGTACGTACACATTTATAACTACCTTAGGCTTAATAATTCTGCCGTCGTGAAGTTCAAGTGTAGGATAACAAGTGTTAGGATCCGAACTAATTCCAACGATATGGTAACCAAAACGTATAGTTTTCGGGGGCAATGCTTTCGCTAGGGTTTCCACTAGATCCTTCCTTCTCAAGCATCTTAGTTCTTCTTTCCTATATATATATATATAAACACTCCTTATAATACAATTTGTGAACAAATCTGGGCCTTAAGATGGTGTGAAATGGAGGGTGGGATTTAATCCCCATTTTTTTATTTTTCTTATTAAAAAAATGTGGGACCCATTAGCATTTCCACTTCAATCTCCAAATGGAGTGCGTGTGATACACCGAAAGCAAATTTGATGTGTGCCGATTGTCGAATTCAGGAATTCCAAACGCGGTTAATTTTAGCCTAGCTAATTTGGGTGCAGAGTATATATATTTGGCATTTGATTTTTTTTAGTAGTTGATTTTTTTAATATGGTGATGAATAATTGTAGAATTTGGATGAATACCATAAGTACGAATAGTGTCACTCAAAATTTCGTTAATTTCTATGAATAATTCTTCATAAATTGATGAATACTTGCAGAATTTGGATGAATAACTCATGCTTTTCCATTAAATTAAACATTACTCAACCCTAATACGAATATTGGTACTCAAAATTTCGTTAATTGCTACGAATAATTTCTCATAAATGGATGAATAATCTGTCGATGTTGGGTGAATAACTCATAAATACGAATAGTGTCACTCAAAATTTCATTAATTTTTACGAATAATTCCTCATAAATCGATGAATACTTGCATAATTTGGATGAATAACTCATGATTTTCCATTAAATCACATATTACTCAACTCTAATAATTGCTACAAATAATTTCTCATAAATGGATGAATAATTGCATATGTTGGATTAATAACTCATGCTTTCTCATTAAATCACACATTACTCAACCATAAATACAGATATTGTTACTCCAAATTTCCCCAATATCGACGAATAATTTCTCAAAATCATTGAATAATTTTAGAATTTGGACGAATAATTATACCATTAAATATGAATAATATTTCTAATTTAACCAAATAATATAGTTTCAAATTATCTTGAAATGAAAGGTAAAAAATAAAAATAAAAAGTATCTTCAAATTATGTTGGCCATGAATATTAATTTGTTTTTAAAAAAAATGCAAAAAGGAAATCCACTAACTAAGCGGTGATCGACGGTTACAAAAATCAAAGTGAGTGCGGAAGCCTGCATGCGCGTGAGGGTGTCAATTGGGGTGGGGTCCACCCGTTTTATTTAAAAATAAATAAAAATCATGATTAATGCAAGCCTTTGATTTCATTGGATTGTAGGGCCTAGATTTGTTCACAAATTTCATCCTAAGAGGTGTTTACACCGGAACCTCTCTCTCTCTCTCTCTCTCTCTCTCTCTCTCTCTCTCTCTCTCTCTCTCTCTCTCTCTCTCTCTCTCTCTCTCTCTCTCTCTCTCTCTATATATATATATATATATATATATATATATATATATATATATATATATATATATATATATATATATATATATATATATATATATATAGGGAGTGGTTCCCTTGTGCACACCCCTTAGAGTATATCTAGTGCACGAATCCTAGCCATAGATCTGGATGGATTGGATGGCCTACCTCTCGCCATGTGTAATTGTTTTTTTTTTTAAAAAAAAAAAAGAGGCTGGGCTTTCCAAGGAAGCAAGTGGGGCGCGTGCACCACATCTTCCATAAAACCCTAAGCATCTCGCCTCTTGCCTCTCTCCTCCTTTCCGCCTCTCGCCTCTCTCCCCTGCCTTCGTCGGACTGTCACGCCGGCGGCCTCCCTCCTTGGTGTTCCAATTGAGATGGGTAAGCCACACAATTTATTGGTTTTTTTTTGGGATCGATTGTGCTAAATAAGGGTTTATGCGATTCTTGTTTCCAGATCTTATTCGATTCTTGTTTTCCTGACTCACAAGGCCGGTGTGTTCTTCAGCGGCGGGAAGAGCGATTCTGGGCGGTGATACCGGAGGCGACACGAATCGTAGAGGAGGGAAGGATAATTGGGCGCCCCCGGACTGAATCGAGACGGTGGCAAGGGTGCGGCATCGTTCAGGCGGAGGCGCACAACGAGGAATCCTTTTCTCCGGTGTGCGATTGAGTGGTGGTTCAACACCGACGATGGTTAGTGCCTCCTTGTGCGATTCCAGATCGATTCCGAGTACGATTCCGAGTACGATTGAGTGGTGGTTCACAACGGGCTTCCCAGATCAAAGCCGGCCTCGCGCGTCCACCAGGTTTCCCCTAAGTCCTCGCCTGCTACTGCTTCTCCTCCGGTTCTCAATCCATCCCTCGATTCCTTTGTCGACTCTTGGATTAGGCAATCATCAATTATGAATTATTGTTCACGTAAATAAGTGTATTGTGAAATTAGAATCTGATGTTTAGGATTTAGGAAATTTTGAATAATTTGTTGATTTTTTTTTTGATCAAAAGGTAGGCTATTCCCTATTCGTTATTTATTATAGTAGCGGGGGAAATAGACCCCAGATCATTGTTTAACAAATTTCTTGAATTTTTTATAATTATTCCATTGAATGGGTGTATTTTGTGATCGAGATATGCGATTGTCGATATTATTCGTTAAATTATGTATAATTATTCAATTAAATGTGTGTATTTTGTGATTGAAATATGAGATTGTCGATATTATTCATTGACTTTTTAATAATTATTCAATGGAATGTGTGTATTTTGTAGTTCGAAATAATTATGTGATTGAATTGGGATATGAGATATGAGATATGAGATATGAAATTGTCGATATTATTCGTTGAATTCTGATTAATTATTCAATGGAATGTATGTATTTTTTAATTCGACTGAATAATTCTAAAAATTTACTGATTCACTATAGTTATGCAATTATTTATCATTTTTGTGTACCTCATAAAAATAAGAATTCCACTTAATAATCTCTCAGTTATAAAAAATTATTCGGTGGAATGGTTAGTATTCACTAGTAGCTTGATCATTGTGGTGTGTCTTTATTCGGTGAAATATATATTTTTACCGCTTTTTCCCCCAAATAAAATATTATTCGGTGGAATGTAAAACATTATTATATGGAATTGCCAAATTTTTTTAAATTGATTTAGATGATTTATATGGGTAAAATTTATTTTTTTTTAAAAAAATTGTCAAAAAAGAACGGGATTTAACTACTAGTCATATGGATAGGATAATCTCCATTCATAGTTTAAAAAAAGAACGGGATTTAATTTGATCTTTTTTTTTGAAAACTAAATAGGACAATTAAATAGGATTTGATTTGAACTAAATAGGAAAATTTGATCTTTTTAAAAAAAAAACTAAATAGGACAATTAAATAGGATTTGATTTGAACTAAATAGGAAATCTTTATCAACTTAATGGATTATTTTAATTCAATCCAAAATAATTACTTTTAAAAAAGATAGTAATTAGTTAAGATATTGGTTGTTTTCCATTAATATCAAAATAAAGACTTACTTGCCAAATTGTGTATATCCAAATAAAAAATGTATCTTAAAGTGTTGGAGGCCCACCATTATCAAAAATCACAACAACCCCGTTGGATTTCTTTCACACCCGCCATACATTGGAGAGTAAGTCTGATTTTGGTTCATAGTGCGCGGGCCCCACCATTTTTTATATTAAAAAAACTGAAAAAAAATCTTTTAATCACATCCATCCATTCACACCCGATCAATGGTCGAAAATCGTGCACAAAGTACACCCTAAGGGGTGTGCACAAGTTACCTATTATATATATATATATATATATATATATATATATATATATATATATATATATATATATATATATATATATAGGGTTTACTTCAAATGTAAAAAGTCCTTAAAGTGTAAAATATGCTTATTGTGTAAAATTTGCTGATGGGCCTAATTTAATTACTATTGGGCCTAATTTAATTACTAATGGGCCTAATTTTATTAGTAGAATATCTGCCCCCCTTGCCATGCGTGTGCCCCCCCTTGCCCCCCTTCTCGGACCCGATTTTTTTTTTTTTTTAAATTTTTTTAAAATTTTTTTTTTTTGCCCAGAATTTTTTTTTCGTGGTAACACTTTCTGATGTGCAAGTATAACTTGCTTTTGTGCACATATAACATCTTATTGTGCAAATATAAGTTTATTTTGTGCAGACAAATAATTCATTATGGGGTAAATAGGTAAATGTGTCTATTTCAATTATAAAAATTTATAATTGAAATATTTTTAATTTATGGGTAAATTGGTAAATATGTCTAATTTTATGGGTACATGCACTTTTTCCCGTTTTCGATACCTTTTGTGCAACTGTGAAGTGCATTTGTGGAACTGTGGAGTGCATTTGTGCAACTGTGAAGTACATTTGTGCAACTGTAAAGTGCATTTGTGCAACTTTAATTGTGCAAATTTAAAGTAGGATACAATTGTGCAAATTTAAACTACAATTGTGCAAAATTAAGATACAATTGTGCAGATTAAGAATACAATTGTGCAAATGTAAGATTATAATGTGCATTAATAAGAAAAAAAGATGTGCTTTTGAAATCGATGTTTTAATTTTGTTTTTTTGTTTACTTTTGAGAGTTTGGGTTCACCTCTCGGCTAATTTAGGTTGATAGATGTAAGTTTGAAATCGATTTTTTTACGTATAAGCTTTTAAAATTAAAGTGCATAAATAAGATTAAAATGTGCATAATTAAGGTTAAAAAGTGCATAACTTAGATTATAATGTGCATGATTAACAATTTGCGATTGTTGCGCTCTTGTCTATTATGTAACCTATGTGGGATTTGAACCCACATCTTTTGTGCAAACACACATTGCTCTACCAATTGAGCTAATAAGCTAAATTATGATTTTTATGCTAAAATATAAGAACCTAATCGACCTAAAGCATATTGGAATAAAATTTTAAAATTCAATCAGCTCATGATTCACAAACAATTTGACAATGCTATAAACATGAAATTAGATCTAAATCAACCCAACAACACAACCATAGCATCAATTTCAGTCAATTTGGCCGTTGGCAAAAAACCCCAAATTCTAAAGCAAATCGCAATATAAAATTCCAAACTTCAATTAGATCATGATCCATAAACAATTTGACAATGTTATGAACATGAAATTAGCTCCAAATCAACCCAACAATACAACCATATCACCAATTTAAGTCAATTTTGCTTTTGGCAAAAAGCCCCAAATGCTAGAACATATCGCAATATAAAATTCTAAAATTCAATTCGCTCGTGATCCATAAACAATTTGACAATGATATGAACATGAAATTAGCTCAAAATCAACCCAAAAACACAACCATATCATCAATTTCAATCAATTTGGCTTTTGGAAAAAAGCCCCAAATTCTAAAACATATCGCAACCTAAAATTCTAAAATTCAATTAGCTTATGATCCATAAACAATTTGACAATGATATGAACATGAAATTAGCTCAAAATCAACCCAACAACACAACCATTTCATCAATTTCAATCAATTTGGCTTTTATCAAAAAACCCCAAATTCCGCTCCTAAATCAAACCCTAGGTTTTAAATCTCAACCTAAATCATTCAAACAATCCAAATAACTGTAATAAACAAGTTTAGAGTTAGAAATCATACCAAATTCGAGTGGAAACAAGGAGAAAAATCGGGATTTCCAAGGTTTTCCGAGCCAAAAGAACCGATTAGCGTTGTTGGGGAAGATGGCTTGGTGTGGGCTCGGCTGGGCACGAACCAAGGGGGTTCCGGGTTCGGGGGGTGCGCCTGAGGGAGGGGGTTCGAGCTGGCCGGGGCTGGTGGCCGGAGGTGGCTCGTGGGTGGCGTGGGAGGCCGACAACAGGAGCCACTGGTGGCTCGACGGTGCTGCGAAAGATGGGCGCGTCTGGGCGCGTGTGGGCTCGAACCAGGCCAGTCCTGGGCTCGGGGGCTGCGCACCGGGGTGGGCTCGAGGGCGGCTGGTCGCTGGTGGCTGGAGGTGGCTCGAGGTGGGTGCGGGTGCGGAAGTCCGAGGGCTCGGGGGGTTGCGCGCGTTAAGGAGTTATATGTTTTTGTTGATTTGAAAATTTTACACGTTAAGCGGATTTTACACGTTAAGGAGTTTTTACATTTTAAAGCTTCACTATATATATATATATATATATATATATATATATATATATATATATATCAATCAACTAGTAGGCATAGATATCGACCAAGGAGTTAGCGATAGATGCAAACAGATCGATTACCATACCAATAGAGTACAATTGTCTCAGTATGATCATCCAGGGATATACCGCGTCGCCTAACAAGAAGAATAAGGCAATTAAATAAATAGATAACATCCCTACCGTACCGGAGGGAATCTGCTCTCTCAATAACTACACTCTTTATCCCTTTCCTATATATATATGTATATATGTATATATGTATATATATGTATATATGTATATATATGTATATATGTATATATATGTGTATATATATATATGTGTATATATATATATATATATATATATGTATATATACATATATATGTATATATGTGTATATATATATATGTATATATGTGTATATATATATATGTATATATGTATGTGTGTGTATATATATATATATGTATGTGTGTGTGTATGTGTGTGTGTGTGTGTGTGCGCGCGCGTGCGCGCGCGCGGGGGCTGATTTTACGGGAAAAAAAAATTGCCAGCAATGTTCTCTCTCAATCTCTCATCTCTCTCTTTGAGATTTCCTCTCTCCGATGTCGAATCCGGCCGAATCAGATGAACGATGTCCCGAATGCGGCGGCGGCTGATAGCATGCATTTAGATAGGCATAATAGGTTGCATTTAGCTTAGTTAAGATGCATTTCATGGATGGATTAAGCATGATTTGCATATTAGTTCTCTATGTTGTCGGAGTCGGAATCTACACGCTTTTATTGATTATTTCAGGTAATGGTAGATCCGAGGAGAAGACATGAGTTGATAACGCATTTGATGAGAATGTCTAGTTGATCGAAGAAGCTTACATGAAGATCTCAAGAGGTCCTGAGAAGAAGAAGCGAAGCTAAACGAAGAACAAGTCTGCAGAAATTGTCGCCAGACATGCTGAACTTGTTTTGCACTTTCTGGAGGCCTCGGTTGTCCGATCGACTATTATGACCATGCGTTGGAAAGCTCTTTCAGAGAGCTACAACTTTCATGTTGACGTCGAAAGCTAATTCGAGACGGAATTTTCGGGAAAGACCAATGACGTGCCCGCGCTAAACTTGACGCGGCCGCGCTGCTACTGGCGCGCCCACGCTGCTAGGAGGAAGTGGCCGCGCTGATGCACCAGATGGAAGAAGCAAAGTCGAGGTATGGCGCGCCCGCGCTGCTATATGGCGCGCCCGCGTCGGGTCCCTGAAGACGGATTCTTATCCGATTTTCCTTATCTTATTAGTTTTAATATTATATTTTTACGGGATGTTAAACCCGATTTTATTAGGTTATATAGGCCGAGAAGGCAGTAGTAGAGGTTAGGTTATTTTTCAGAGACGTATTTTCCCTTTTGTTCATCTCACAAACCCTATGGAGAACTAACTCTCCTTTGTTGCACTTGGTTCTTTGAAGCCTTCAATTGATTTGGTTGTGAGTATTCTACTCTTGTTCGTCCTTTGTTAATTGTTTTGATCTCCTGAGTTTATTTCTTGATTGCTTATTATTGGTTAATCTGGACTGATCACCTAGGTTTATCGATACTAGTCATATTGCTAGGGTTTCCAATTCCAGGTTTGGGGTTGTAGATTCATTGTAGCAAACACAATCTCCATACGCGGGTTGCTTGTGGTAGATTGTGAGGGAGATTCGATTACAGGCTATTTTAACGGGTTGTTAGAATCACTTGTATCTCATTATAATTCATGTTTGAATGCTATTGCTTTATTATTTGGTGAAGGTTTTCCCTTGTAATTTAGTGATAAGTGCTTTTAGGACTGGTAGGACTAAAAGCTATTACACGATCTGAATTGAGAACAATTACTGGACATTAGAACTTGAGATTCATAGAATGCGATGATGAACCATCTCAATTGTTGTGCGGATAATTACCCGGTGTGATACTTTTCCATCATATATTCGCAACCTCTTATTGCAACTTGTTCTGTCACCATTGATAACACACAAAACTCCCCCTTGAATCGGTCACTTTTGGGTAATAATACTTGCTTTTACAATTGATTATGTTTCCCTGTGGGTTCGACCCTAACTTACCTACTATACTTGTTATAGTTTGCATCTTAGGAATTTACTTTGATTTGGCATAACGACCTTAGGCCTGTCAAATTTGGCGCCGTTGCCGGGGAGACGGATTATCGTTGTTCTTGTTTGTCTTATTACCTGTTTGGGTGCGAACCTCTTGCATGGTTCGCACTCGTGCTACTGTTGTTTGTCTTGTGTGTTAATTTAGCTACTAACTTTTGTTGTGAACCTATCTTACGGTTCACAACACATATGCTACTAACAGTTTAACATGTTGAGATTATCGCAGTTCGAAGGTGAAAATTTTCACCTATATCTCACTAGGTTGCAGAGGTGTGTGGACATCCGCAATGTGCGGGGTTTCCATGATAGTTTGCGAGATATGGTTGTCTGCGTTGTAGATGGAATGACTGCTGAGACAAAGGCACGTGCTATATATATGAGCGGAGGAAGTCTAGCAAGGTTAGGTTTGATGGGAATTTGGGATCTTATCTGCTACATGGGTCATCAGGCCTTGCAGGAAGTGTCATTTGCAATGGAACCTCAACCAATGGATTACTTTGACGCACCATCGGATGATCTATTCAAGGTCTCTTACGTGGAGAATGAGCAATTGTGTCAGCAGATCGCTGAACTAGATGAACGAGTGCTTCGAATGGTCCAAGTGGGGAATGAGATACCAACTTGTGAAGCAGGTGAACTACCGTCTCAACCGGTGGTTAACCTGATAGAGAGCCTCACCACGAACACCCTAGGGAGTGGCAAGGACCTGTTTGTCACACCTAAGGGAAGCTCAGAAAGTCATGAAGATGAAGGTTATTGCGTGCTTCCTATTCCTCCCTCATTGAGTTCATCTGAGTCTACTCCGCTACCTCCCATACCCTTGAGCTATGAGCATGACAATGTTTTGGCGGAGGAGGATATGTTTGCAGATGATGACAATTTCTTTAGTGATGAAGAGGAGAGTATAGTGCTTCTGTACATGGAGTGTCATGAGTCGACACATGAGATTCCATTTGATTTGTTGTCTCCTTCGTTCGATAAGATTGTCCCGAGCTCGCCTATCAAGGAACAAAGTCCGGAGCTGATTCATGTGGCTCCTGAGCAAAGAACTGATATCCTCTGCAATGATGAGAAGGTTGGTGATTATGTCGACCCTTGGGCTCATTACTTCGATATACCACCAATGGAACTGAATTGGTGGTTCTACATGCCCGCGGCGGAGATTCACACTCGGACATATGAGGAGTTGAGGACATACTTTGACTTCAACTTATTCGTATGTAGTGCCCGCTTACCTAGATGGTGTGCACAAGAGTTTGATTTGCTGCTGAGGGCACTGACGATGTCTGAATGAGTCTTAAATGGACAACTAAAATGTCGAGCCAGCGACATGAAACAAAGGTGCTGCTTGGGAGGCAACCCGAGGTAAGTTTTTCTTTCTTTTTCCTTTTTCTTTTCCTTCACCTTGATTATATTTGATCTATTTTTGTTGTCTTTATTGTTTCATTGAGGACAATGAAAACTTTAAGTGTGGGGGAGAGGAATTCTCTATATATAGTGCATATAGGAGATCACATTTAAATTTATGCATCATGTTTAATTTCTGTAATCATTTTTATTAAATTTTGTTTATTTTCGTATTTTAAAAAAAAAAAAAATTCAAAATTCAAAAATCCAAAAATAGAGCACGCATTGCATACATATGTGTTATTCAAATACCCATCTGGCTTAGTTTGTCCTCTATTTTAAATTTCAAGCATGATTCATAAAAATCCCATGGAGTTCTGGATGTTTTGATTACTATCTATATTTGATTTTTGTGGAACATGAGCTAGCGAATGTAATTGAGCATGTATGATTGAGCTAAAGTATGATTGAAGTCCTAAAAACATGACTATGTGAGAATGTTTGGCCTTATTTGAATTCTTTTGCTCAGTTGTGTGAATTACTCGCCTAGTGTTGCTACCTCTTGGTATTGACTGCAGTATCTATTTTTAAAGACCGATGCACATGTTTGTTGCTTGCGGAGTTTATGTTTATATTTTGAGTCTTTTTATTTAATTTTATGAATATTTAGTGAATAAGGTGGCAATGGTTAATGCACTTAGTAACCGGATCTATGCATGACACCCATGGGTATGATTCGCGCAAAAAGGTGTTGAAAACTATCCACTAGGAAAGAAGCTTGACCATTGAGTAACCAGGTTCATTCATGACATCCATGTTTGCAACTTGCGTCAAAAGGTGTTCAAGTGGACTTCATATTAATAGTTGAGGTGTTGATAGACCGGGGCCATTCATGACACCCATGTTTGCGCTTCGCGTAAGGAAAGTACCAAGACAAGAAAAAGAAAAAAAAAAAAAGAGAAAAAGAAAAAAAAAACAATTGTTGCATTTTATTTTCTTTATTGTGTCCCGCAAGTAATGAAATTTCGGTAGAGAATTGGTGATATGGTGGTCAATGTCTATGAGCTTAGTGCATGATTGGTTTGAGTTAAGAGTTGTATCTTAAAGCCAAAACACATGAGTGGAAAACACAATTCTAGTGAGGTTGGATAATGTCTACTTCTAAGCTTTGATCACTGGAATACATGCTATGACGTTTGTTTGCTTGGTTTATGTTTTCACCTGCTATGATGTTGCTTTTTGATGAGGTTGAAACTTGAAGAGATTTCCTGTGGGATGCGTTGATTCATGTTCATTCTATCATTGCTTGAGGACAAGCAAAGGTTAAGTGTGGGGGAGTTTGATAGCATGCATTTAGGTAGGCATAATAGGTTGCATTTAGCTTAATTAAGATGCATTTCATGGATGGATTAAGCATGATTTGCATATTAGTTCTCTATGTTGTCGGAGTCGGAATCTACACGCTTTTATTGATTATTTCAGGTAATGGTAGATCCGAGGAGAAGACATGAGTTGATAACGCATTTGATGAGAATGCCTAGTTGATCGAAGAAGCTTACATGAAGATCTCAAGAGGTCCTGAGAAGAAGAAGCGAAGCTAAACGAAGAACAAGTCTGCAGAAATTGTCGCCAGACATGCTGAACTTGTTTTGCACTTTCTGGAGGCCTCGGTTGTCCGATCGACTATTATGACCATGCGTTGGAAAGCTCTTTCAGAGAGCTACAACTTTCATGTTGACGTCGAAAGCTAATTCGAGACGGAATTTTCGGGAAAGACCAATGACGTGCCCGCGCTAAACTTGACGCGGCCGCGCTGCTACTGGCGCGCCCACGCTGCTAGGAGGAAGTGGCCGCGCTGATGCACCAGATGGAAGAAGCAAAGTCGAGGTATGGCGCGCCCGCGCTGCTATATGGCGCGCCCGCGTCGGGTCCCTGAAGACGGATTCTTATCCGATTTTCCTTATCTTATTAGTTTTAATATTATATTTTTACGGGATGTTAAACCCGATTTTATTAGGTTATATAGGCCGAGAAGGCAGTAGTAGAGGTTAGGTTATTTTTCAGAGACGTATTTTCCCTTTTGTTCATCTCACAAACCCTATGGAGAACTAACTCTCCTTTGTTGCACTTGGTTCTTTGAAGCCTTCAATTGATTTGGTTGTGAGTATTCTACTCTTGTTCGTCCTTTGTTAATTGTTTCGATCTCCTGAGTTTATTGCTTGATTGCTTATTATTGGTTAATCTGGACTGATCACCTAGGTTTATCGATACTAGTCATATTGCTAGGGTTTCCAATTCCAGGTTTGGGGTTGTAGATTCATTGTAGCAAACACAATCTCCATACGCGGGTTGCTTGTGGTAGATTGTGAGGGAGATTCGATTACAGGCTATTTTAACGGGTTGTTAGAATCGCTTGTATCTCATTATAATTCATGTTTGAATGCTATTGCTTTATTATTTGGTGAAGGTTTTCCCTTGTAATTTAGTGATAAGTGCTTTTAGGACTGGTAGGACTAAAAGCTATTACACGATCTGAATTGAGAACAATTACTGGACATTAGAACTTGAGATTCATAGAATGCGATGATGAACCATCTCAATTGTTGTGCGGATAATTACCCGGTGTGATACTTTTCCATCATATATTCACAACCTCTTATTGCAACTTGTTCTGTCACCATTGATAACACACAAAACTCCCCCTTGAATCGGTCACTTTTGGGTAATAATACTTGCTTTTACAATTGATTATGTTTCCCTGTGGGTTCGACCCTAACTTACCTACTATACTTGTTATAGTTTGCATCTTAGGAATTTACTTTGATTTGGCATAACGACCTTAGGCCTGTCAGCGGCGCTGGTGGGGATGCTAGGGATTAGGGCGATGATTTCTCTTTGCTTCAACTCCTTGCTTCAATTGCCGATTTCGGCGACATCGGTGATGGCAAGACACTCAACACTAGTGCCTTCAGGGCAGCGATTTACCGGATTCAGCACCTAGCCTCCTCTACATCCCCTGGAGTTTACTTGACCATAAGCTTCACCCTTACCAGTCACATGACTTTCTACCTTGCTAGAGGCGCCGTCATCAAAGCCACCCAGGTAATTTCTACAATTCCTCCCCTTTTTAGGGCTTATTTTTGGGAAGTATGAAATTAGGGTTCTTTTATCTGCATATCATTCTAAGCAAGGTTTTGCTGGTGGGTACAAAAACCAGTACCTACATTGGTAAGCATGTTGTTACTAATGCTGTTGTGCATACTGTAGTGGAAGAACAGGTACTTCAATCCCTCTTTTGATACAATTTTTTGTTAATCTTCTGTTTACCTTCTTCGTCTTAATCCATCATGGAGCTGGTAATCTAAAAATTCATGAATTTTGTTATTTGTTATTCATATTGCAGTTGCTTGATGATAAAGTGATCGTCTTCAAGTATAAGAACAAAAAAAATACAGAAGAAACATCGGCCACCAACAAGTATTGCCTAGTTGTAGTTGCTTTGTTTTTTGTTTTTTATTTTGTGAAATGAAAACGTCTTATTGTAGCTAAAGATTAGCTTGGTGTTGTGCAACCTCTTGAGATTCTTAACATTTTGATTTTTATCATCTTTTCTGCTTTAAATATCTTAATTGTTGGTGCACCCCATCACTCTTATTAAGATAACAGGGATCACAGGCTATGAAGATTACCCTGCAAGGACTTTGGAGTCCTGAAGGAAAGCAAGTTTTGAAGCATCAAACAATCCATTTCATGAAATCCTGTATTTCTTTTAGGAGTTCTTGAGTATGCATCATTGTCTTCAAGACAATATTCTGAAAATATCATGGGAAGGGTTTAAAGTTGAACTGGGAACCCACAAAAGTGTTCTCAATCTCGTATCGCCGTGCTTAAGGTTTAGTTCCAATGACATGCATATCTTGCATAATTGTGGCAATTATCCATTATCTGACCGCCATTTGCTGTCTTATCAGAAATTAGGGCTAGTTAGATTAGATAACACGGAGTAGGATTTATGAGTTATGTGGGCAATGCATAAAATGAAGTGCACCATTTGCTTTCATGTTTTCTCTCTCGATTCTTATTCAGGAAAATGAGGCCTTGAAGAAGAAAATTTTGGCCTTAAAGATGCAGCTTGCTGAGCGCAAGTATCCTTTTGTTTTTTCAATTTTCTCAACATAACTGCTCATACTTTTTTTATGCATATGTTCTTTTCACCCAAATTGTCTAGGTTTCTTTCTTCTTTCTCATTCATTGTCTTCTTTCTTATTACATAAGTAGTGACCTTAATTAAAGCTAAAAGTAAAATCACTGAGATAAGTGCCACTGAGCTACAAAAGTCAGGGCTGCATTTGCAG
This sequence comes from Persicaria tinctoria, assembly GCA_037127255.1. NCBI lineage: Eukaryota > Viridiplantae > Streptophyta > Magnoliopsida > Caryophyllales > Polygonaceae > Persicaria > Persicaria tinctoria. Next base: position 18,172,351 of record JBANSL010000004.1, on the reverse strand, counting down.
AACATGTATCAACAGAACTTGCAACTCGCTCAAGCAAACAACCAATTGTTAGCGGTCTGATATCTTAACTCGCTCTCATATTTCTTCAGCTCTTGCTATTTTTTTCTATTTATTATTTTCCATTTCTACTTTGTTGATCCTGGTTTCATTTTCTCTCATTCTTCAGAAACTGAATTCTGGTAAAGATAAGGCAAGTATCACTAGATTGAAAACTTGTTGGATTTGGGTGTTTATTTTGTGTTGATATACTTGTCTTATGCAGCTAAAGGCATTGAATCATGAGATTGGATGTATGAAAGGCCTACTCAATGCGAAAACTTTGGCATTAAAGGTGCACTCCATTTTATGCATTGGCTAGAAATTAAGGCTAGGGCTCGTGTGCTGGCAAGTTTAGATTTGTGGTGGCAAACCTCAACCCATTATTTTTTCCCTACCTTTACTCCTTTAGTTCTCATAATTAAAATGTTACAGGGTGATTTCATTTTAGAAACCAAGTTTAATATTTGGCTTCTGCTATTTATCGACTTCAAATTGCACAATTGATATCTAAAATTGCACTAATATATCTTATTTTTGCACTTAATATAGTTCAGATTGCCCAATTGTATTATAAAATTGCATTAATATGCATCATGTGCCATTAAAAGCCTATTAGCTCAAAATGGGAGAGCGATGTGCTATGCACAAAGATGCGAGTTCAAATCCCGCATAGGCTATTTATGGGTGTCTTATTTTTATTTCCGTTCATGAATAAAATTATAAAGTGCAAGAATAAGATGATAAAGTGCATAAATAAGATGTTAGAGTGCAAGAATAAAATGATGAAGTGCACAATTAAGATTATAAAGTGCATAAATAGTTTTTATTTCCGTTCATGAATAAAATTATAAAGTGCAAGAATAAGATGATAAAGTGCATAAATAAGATGTTAGAGTGCAAGAATAAAATGATGAAGTGCACAATTATGATTATGAAGTGCATAAATAATTTTTATTTCCGTTCATGAATAAAATTATAAAGTGCAAGAATAAGATGATAAAGTGCATAAATAAGATGTTAGAGTGCAAGAATAAAATGATGAAGTGCACAATTAAGATTATGAAGTGCATTAATAATCAAGAGGACTTTAATTTAAGCTCAATAAAGAAGTAGATTGGTAAAAGGCTAAAGGTGGGCAATTTTTGGCCATGTGGTGCTAATTATCCGGGGAAATGGAGTATTTCCAAACATTTTTTTACCACATTCCTTCTTAATAAGAATCATCACCTTTCACATTGCTTTTGTCAATAATAATGCTTTTACCTCTCTAACCTCAACACCGCCTTCTCGCGAGTCGCAAACATGGGTGTCATGAATGGCCCCGGATACTTAGTGCTTTGGACTCCTCACCTGTGTCCCATCTTACTGAACTATTATCTCAGCAAGCAGGGTCGATCTACCTTTATCTCCTGAGGTGATCAGATTTTCTTTCACTCATTAAATTTTTCATATATTTCAAACAATTTTCCGCCAAACTCCAATAATGATAATAACCACAACACAAACACCATATAACATCTCCATAATGTGACATCATTCTCAACATAATCCCCGGATAGGAAATAAGGTAAATAATGGAAAATATTTAGATCATGTTAGCAATATATGAAATAAGGTATAATATGACTTTTGTGATGCATAAGCATAGGTAAGGGCTAGGAATATAACAATGAGCATTATATGGAAATATAAAGTCCTCCATCCTCTTATCATGCAACATGTCAAAAGAAACATCAAATATTACCTCCTTTCATGGTTTTCAAGAAAATATTCACTTCATTGTGTCTTCCCTTTACTAGGCAATTTCATGCTATATCTCTAATTAATCTAATTTTGCATCGTCGAGTTCAATTAAAGCTTCCATGACACTTATTCAAAAATTTCAATGGGGGTCATTTTTTCAAACTTTGGAAAACATGCATATAAGCACATAAATCAATAATGAATTACAAAATAACCATGTATAAGCAATTCATGAAATAAACTTTAAAAACGCACACATAATGTCAAATATATCAAATATGCACAAAGTAAGCCCTTCCCCCATCCCATACTTAAACATTACAGTGTCCTCACTGTATAAAAACAAGGGTAAAGAAAAAAACTCACTAGACAGATGTGCAGGGCTTCATAATATCGATTGAACATGCCTGGGCCGAGTCCGATTTAGCTTGCTTCTATCCCCATGGACCTGAAAATATAGAAGAGAAATACCCACAATAGAAAAACTAAAAGTTCAAAACCAAAAACAAAAAGCAACAATGTCCAAAAATCCCAAAAAATAAATGTATATGTACAAGCTTGTTGTGAGCTGAATCTGCCATGTTTTACAGTAACTTTTATATCGATTTCTGTATACATTGCATTCATTTGGGTTTAGATAGTACAGAATCTATGTAGTTTATGTTTATTTGCCAAATTATGGAATCTACACCAGTTTCTGTTTAATTCGCAGAAATCGAGGCATTTTACAGCAATTCTACAGAAGGTCAGAAAAGCTCGGAAAACCACTACAGAAGTCCAAGGTCAAAACAGCAGAACCAGACTGAGAGTCGAGGCTACTCGATCTCGAGTAGGCTTACTCGACATAGACGAGCCTGTCCGAGCACAACTTGGTCGAGCAAAGCCTGATCGAGAGCCAGACCAACCCGAGCTCCGGACCCTACTCGATCTCGACAAGCACTGGTCGAGGTCGACGAAGCCCAGACGCCATGTCCGGAGTCGACAAGAAGAGGAGCCGAGGACGACCAGGCGAGACTCGCTGCCAGCGACTCGACTCGCTGCAGCAGACCACTCGCTGCCGCGGAAAAATTCGCTGCCAGCGGATGAGGCAGCTCGCGGAAGCGGAAAGGAAGGACACCACCCAACTCGATCTCGAGGACCCTTTGTCGAGGTCGACGAGACGCTGAGTCCAGATCCAGAGTCCATCGAGTAGAGCAACTCGAGAAGACCTAGTCGGCAAGCCACCTTACTCGAGGTCGACTAGGGCTTGTCAAGGTCGACGAGCGCCTGAGTCCTTGTCCGAGCCAGTCGAGCACACCAACCCGAGGGAGCTTTTTCGATGACCTAACCCTACTCGACATCGACAAGGCTTTGTCGAGGTCGACGAGCCCAGTGAGCCCAGTGAGCCAAGTCCGAGCACATCGAGCAGATCAACCTTGCATTCATTTGGGTTTAGATAGTACAGAATCTATGTAGTTTATGTTTATTTGCCAAATTATGGAATCTACACCAGTTTCTGTTTAATTCGCAGAAATCGAGGCATTTTACAACAATTCTACAGAAGGTCGGAAAAGCTCGGAAAACCACTACAGAAGTCCAAGGTCAAAACAGCGGAACCAGACTGAGAGTCGAGGCTACTCGATCTCGAGTAGGCTTACTCGACATAGACGAGCCTGTCCGAGCACAGCTTGGTCAAGGAAAGCCTGATCTAGAGCCAGACCAACCCGAGCTCCGGACCCTACTCGATCTCGACAAGCACTGGTCGAGGTCGACGAAGCCCAGACGCCATGTCCGGAGTCGACAAGAAGAGGAGCCGAGGACGACCAGGCGAGACTCGCTACCGCGGCAAAATTCGCTGCCAGCGGATGAGGCAGCTCGCGGAAGTGGAAAGGAAGGACACCACCCAACTCGATCTCGAGGACCCTTTGTCGAGGTCGACGAGAGGCTGAGTCCAGATCCGGAGTCCATCGAGTAGAGCAACTCGAGAAGACCTAGTCGGCAAGCCACCTTACTCGAGGTCGACTAGGGCTTGTCGAGGTCGACGAGCGCCTGAGTCCTTATCCGAGCCAGTCGAGCACACCAACCCGAGGGAGCTTTTTCGATGACCTAACCCTACTCGACATCGACAAGGCTTTGTCGAGGTCGACGAGCCCAGTGAGCCAAGTCCGAGCACATCGAGCAGATCTAGCCGAGGAAGTCCAGTCGAAGAACCACCCTACTCGAGGTCGACGAGCCTTACTCGAGGTCGACTAGAGACGTGTCCAGGAAATTCTCGACAAGGACTTGTCCGACTAGACTTGAGATTCCTTGGGGCCGAAGGCGGAAGATTCTATCCGATTCCATCAAGTTCTATCATCAAAGAGACAAGATCTATCAAGACATGAAGACCTACCTTAATTAGTTTTATCTTTTCTTTATAGATTTATTTCCTTAAAGCATTTATTTATCTTTAAGTATTTTAGATATAATTTTAGATATAGATAGATATCTTCTTTCCTAGAATAGATAGGGAATGAAGGCTATAAATAAGGCCCTAGGGGGCTCAGTTTTATTCATTCCAGATCACATTCCAACAGAGACGATTAGTTAGTTCCACAGAGAAGTTTAGGAGTTCTAAGGTTTTTAGGGTTTTGGCTTTCTACGAAAGTTGATTGTCAGGATTGTAAAGGCTTTTGAATTTAGTTTTAATGCAAGTTAGTTCTTCTCATTCAATGTCTGCGATTGTGATGAGGCGTGAGTAGTCCACCCACTTCTGGGGCTGGGGTGAGCCCAACGGTGGCCATGTGAGGCGATGCGATAAAGGTCAGATCTTTTTGTGCGATTCATCTTCTATCCCTATAAGCATGATTCTTTTGCGAGAGTTGAAGGTGATCCTTGTTTGTATTATTGAAGCGAAAGTGATCTTAATGCAACTTGGATTAATTATGTGAAAAAGGGTTAGTAACAATTAGGGTTTATGCGAAAGCCTCTATTTGCCTATTTGTTAATGACGAAAGTTATTTGATGGAAAGCATGATCTTTTATGCCTTTATGTGTTACTTTGCATGGTTATCGTTGTGGTGTTGAAACCCTGGCTTTGGAAGTCTTTTATTATATTGAGTTTATTTCTGTCGAAATTCTGCGTTTGTCTTTAAATTCTGCAATTTACAAGTTTTCTGCATAGTTACTCGATACAGAGGAGATCTTGTCGATCTCGAGGAGGACCTTTGTCGAGGTCGAGGAGAGCTTAGTCTAGGTCGAGTTGTAATTCTTCTGTCTTTGTCGATTTCAAGTTCCTGTCTTTACTTTCTTTGTCGAGATCGAGTACCTCCTGTCGAGGTCGAGTACGCTTTGTTCGTCGAGTTGATTTGCCTTTGTTTTCTGTTTTCTGTTTTCATTACTGTTCTTGTCGAGATAGAGGACAGCTACTCGAGATCGAGTAGCTTCTATGTCCTTGCTTTTCGTTTCTGTTTTGCTTTGTTTTATTTCTTGCTTTGTTCTTTGCTTTTATTTTGTTTGCCCTTGCCAGGTTTATTTGTTTCTTTCCTTTCTGTGTTTCTGTCTTTTCTGCTGCTTCTGTGAGAATTTACAGCTACCTAAGAACTGCTGACGTGCTTCCTCGTGGATTCGATCCTGATTTTCTCTTACTACAACGGGAGGAAGTCTTGTATTATTTGTTGAGACAGCGAAGTCAATCTGAACCCTATTTGATATCTATTTCATACTTGACCATCCTCCTGCAAGTCAACAAATTGGCGCCGTTGCCCTGGAGGCAATCAATCGCGCCTTAGGTAGTCAGTTCTCACTGTTTCTTTGAGTTAGTTTGCAGGTGTATGCATCGTTCTGGTCAAACACCTGAGTTTGACAGCTTAGACGAACCGGAGCGCTACCTACACATCCACTCCAAACTCAAAAGGATCATGGCGGCTGCTGAAACACAGGAACAGCTGGTCGCTAGGCTTACCAGGGAATTGGCCGCAAAGGATGCTGCTATCGCCGCTGAGAGAGCAGCAAGGGAACAAGCACAGGCTGAGCTTGCCCAGTATCCAACCACGGCAGAGGACTACATGCACCCAACTCTCGTCGTGCCTGAATCGGCGATTCTAATCCCTGAAAACTCTTTTGAAATTCGCACTCAGTTTCTTATAGAGCTTAAAAATAATGCCTTTTATGGCAGATTTAATGAGTGTCCTCTTGAACATATTACTAATTTTCATGATATATGTCGTACTCTTGCAGAAGGTACAACCTTGGAATATGTCAAGATGAAATCTTTTCGCTGGTCTCTCGCTGGGCCTGCACTGAAATGGCTGGAAGGGCTGAAAGCAAAATCACTCACAACCTGGACCCAAGTAGAGCAAGAGTTTCTGAACAAATTCTTCCCACCTGCCAAAACAGCACATCTCCGCCAGAAAATCACCGCCTTTAAACAGCAGAAAGGGGAACCGCTGGCAAGGGCATGGGAACGCTACAAGGAACTGCTACGATCCTGCCCTACTCATGGACAACCACCCTACATCATTCAGGAGATCTTCTTCAACTCTCTTGATCAAGTCACTAAGGACAGAATCAACAATTATACTCGCTACGAGTATCTGACAATGCCGCCAAATGACGCATGGGGTGTACTAGAGAAGCTCACTACCTACGACAACAAGTATGGGTCTACTGTAACCTATGAAGAGAACCCATACGCCAGGCCAGCACCATCCATGCCCCTATATGAGCCACCTAAGGAGATTGATCCTGATGTTAGGGAGCAATACTACAGAGATCAGAATAAGAAGCTCATCAAGCAAGTCAAGTATCTCTCTGTCAACCAGCCTTGTATTGAATGCGGATCGCAAAGGCACACCACTCCTGAGTGCCCACACATAGAACAAGTCAGGATGGCAGAGCATCATGAGGATGTAGCTTACGCAGGGGGTCCCAACCGCTACATGGGGGACCAAAGGTTTCAGCAACCACAGTGGAACCAAGGTGTCCCTAGGAACCCCCCGCCCTACAGAGCTCCAGGACATCCAGAAAGGGATCAAAAGAAGGATGATATACAGACACTCCCGGAGGAGGTACGGAGAAACCACTCAGAAACTAGGCAATCTTTCAACTCCGTCTATACCCAGATGCAAGGTGTCAACTCTAGGCTTGGGGAAATTGATATCTGGCGAAAATCAGTTGATACACAGATTGGTCAGCTAGCAGCGGGAGTCCCTAGACAGTCAGGGACACTTCCAGGATCTTCAGAACCAAATCCAAAGGGAAAGACTGGACACGTCGCTGCTGTAAAACTCAGAAGTGGTCATCAACTGCAAGAGCCAGAGGTCGGAAAGCAGCAGAACGGCGAGGAACAGCAAGTCGATCTTGACAAAACAGTAGTCGATCTCGACAAACATCTGGTCGACCTCGACAAGAGCCTCGTCGACCTCGAGGAGAAAATTCCAGAATCTTCGTCTGCACCACACAGCAACTCGACTGGGCCCAATCTGGTCGATGTCGACAAAGGCCTTGTCGATGTCGAGGAGCCCCTGGTCGACATAGAGAAGTCTGCAGCATCTCCGACGTCTGTTCTGGCTCCGACGCAGAAAAAGAAGCTGCCTTTCCCCACAAAATCTTTAAAGGACCCGGCGGAGAAAACGTTTCAGCGCTTCATCAAGATGCTTCAGAAGCTCAACGTCACCATCCCCTTCACAGAAGCTCTCAATGAAATGCCGTCCTATGTCAAGTTCCTGAAGGAGATTCTGAGCAAAAAGCGATCGATGGCGGAAATCACAGAAGAGTGCAGCCATCTGGACATATTGGAGAAGAGGCCGGATCCAGGTAAGTTTGCTATAACTATTGGATTTGGTCCATACAAAATTAATGCCCTATGTGATCTTGGAGCTAGTGTAAGTATAATGCCTTTAACAATTTGGTCCAAGATTAAGATAGGTGCCTTGGAGCCTGTGGATGCTAGACTTTACATGGCCAACAACACGGTGGTCATCCCCACATGCATGGTGGAAAATGTCCCAGTACAAGTAGGTAAATTCTTCGTCCCTGCTGATTTCTTAATAGTTGATATGCAAGAAGATCCTGCTTGTCCAATTATCTTAGGAAGACCATTCTTGGCGACGGTGGATGCCAACATAAGCGTAAGGAAAGGAGTGTTCACCTTCAACATCAGCGATGAGGTAATTGAGTATTCCTTTAATAAAACTGAAAGGCATACATGTCCGATGGAAGAGGTCAAATCTATCTCAGCTGGCTACATCACCTGCGGGGAACCCAAGGTCAGAAATATGACCCCTGAGGAGATAGAAAAAAGGGACATGGAGGCCCAGTGGAGGAGATCATGGCAATCCTCAAGGAGAACACAAAGAATCCAATCGACACGGACCAAGGTAAGTCGTTGTGGATTAATTATTTTTCGGATGCCTTGACACGGACTAAGTATGGGGTCAAGATCGACCAGGGCTCCTCGACATCGAGTAGAACCCTAGTCGACCTCGACCAGACCACGGATCCACCACCAGCACCAGCTTCGTCGAGCAGCAAACCGGAGGAGCCACCCTACTCGACCTCGAGTAGGCTTGTCGAGGTCGACTACCAGCGCCCTACGTCGACTCAGCCTTCCTCGACGCTGACGACACCAGAGCCAGGATCTTCGTCGACTTCGACCACACTTGTCGAGAACGACAAGCCCGCTGCTGACTCAGCTTCGTCTCCCTCGACACAGACTCCACTAGACGGACAACCTTCGTCGATCTCGACCACCCTTGTCGAGATCGACCACCACTCCGAGAGCCCAGCCCCGCCTTCCTCGACGCTGCAGCCACCAGGAGAAGAAACCTCGTCGAGGTCGACCAGGCTCGTCGAGATCGACAAGCCCCTGTCTTCCTCGACTTCTGAATCTTCGACCAGACCACCACCAGGACCAGCAGTCTTGTCGAGATCGACTAGCCCTAGTCGAGATCGACCAAACACAGTGGTCCCCGTTTCCGTCTCTGCGAAGGTAAGTCAAGGTATGGATCTTTCTTCGCCTATTTCCATTAAAGATTTATCTATACATGGGCGAGGTCTGCCTTGGTATGTGCGATTATGCAGGATTTCCAATGATGAGCCTAAGGAGTATGAAGTTGGAGACAAGCTCTATGTCTCTAAATCAAAGGATCATTGGTTTCCCAACAAATTCAACAAGAAGCGGATGGGACCGTTCGTGGTAAACAAGATCCATTCTGGAGGATTACAGCTGATGGACAAGAATGGAGTCTTATTTGAGGCCCAAGCTACATGGGCCCTGCAGATGCCACCTTGAGCGTTAATGGAATGTCGGCCTAGCGACTATAAAATCTAGAGCATGTACATAGACTTTTTAGGACATTTGAGACTTTGTTTTTTGTTTTTGGTTTTGAACACTTTTAGTTTTGCTATTGTGGGTATATGTCTTCTACTTTTCAGGTCAATGGATAAAACCAAGTCTTACTCGGCCAGGAGATCTTCCATTCGAAATATGAGGCTCTGCACAACTGTCTTGTGAGTTTCTTTCTTTACCCTTACCTTGTTTTTTTTTTATACATTGAGGACACTGTAATGTTTAAGTATGGGGTGGGGGAAGGGCTTACTTTGTGCATATTTGATCATATTTGACATCACTTGTGCATTATTTCTTGGAATTGCTACATGGCTATTTTGGAATGCATTATTTATTTATGTGCTTATATGCATGTTTTCCAAAATTTTGAAAAAAATGACCCCCATTGAAATTTTTTGAATAATGTCATGGAAGCTTATATTGAACTCGTCGATGCAAAATTGGATTCATTAGAGATATAACATGAAATTGCCTAGTTAAGGGAAGTCACAATGAAGTGCATATTTTGATGAAAACCATGAAAGGAGGTAAATTTTGAAGTTGCTTTTGACATGTTGCATGATAAGATGACGGAGGGCTTTATATTTCCATATAATGCTCATATTGTTAAAATCCTAGCCTTACCTATGCTTATGCATCACAAAAGCCATAATATGCCTTATTTCAAACATTACTCCACATGATCTAAATATTTCCATTCTTTACCTTATCCGGGGATTATGTTGAGAATGATGTTACATTATGGAGATTATCATATGGTGTTTGTGTTGTTATCATATTTGGAGTTTGGAAGGAAATTATTTGAAATATATGGAAAATTTAATGAGTGAAAGAAAATCCAATCACCTCAGGAGATAAAGGTAGATTGACCCTGCTCTCTGAGATAATAGTTTGGAGAGATGGGACACATTGTGAGGAGGCCGACGCACTAAGTATCCGGGGCCATTCATGATACCCATGTTTGCGACTCGCGAGAAGGCAGTGCTGAGGTCAGAGAGGTAAAAGCATTATTATGAATAAAAGCATTATGAAAGGTGATGAATCAAATGGAAGAAGGAATTTGGAAATTCAATTTGGAAATACTCCATTTCCCCGGATCATTAGCACCACATTGCCAGAAATTGCCCACCTTTTTGCCTTTTACCAATCTACTCCTTCATGAGCTTAAATTAAAGTCTTCTTGATTATCAATGCTTTGTCACTTATGAATGTTTTTGCATAACCCTCCTTTTGTGAGTAGATGTTGCTTTTACATGTTTGCACGTGCATGAATCTGTGACACTAGTACCTTTTCGAGGATGATAATTGATTGCAGGGACGTATAAGAATGAATCTAAGATGTTGAGAGTTTGATTTCTTCCCCTGAATGACAAATAAAAGTATTGCTTGAGGACAAGCAAGCTTAAGTATGGGGTGTTTGTTGTGAGCTGAATCTGCCATGTTTTACAGTAACTTTTATATCGATTTCTGTATACATTGCATTCATTTGGGTTTAGATAGTACAGAATCTATGTAGTTTATGTTTATTTGCCAAATTATGGAATCTACACCAGTTTCTGTTTAATTCGCAGAAATCGAGGCATTTTACAACAATTCTACAGAAGGTCGGAAAAGCTCGGAAAACCACTACAGAAGTCCAAGGTCAAAACAGCGGAACCAGACTGAGAGTCGAGGCTACTCGATCTCGAGTAGGCTTACTCGACATAGACGAGCCTGTCCGAGCACAGCTTGGTCAAGCAAAGCCTGATCTAGAGCCAGACCAACCCGAGCTCCGGACCCTACTCGATCTCGACAAGCACTGGTCGAGGTCGACGAAGCCCAGACGCCATGTCCGGAGTCGACAAGAAGAGGAGCCGAGGACGACCAGGCGAGACTCGCTACCGCGGCAAAATTCGCTGCCAGCGGATGAGGCAGCTCGCGGAAGCGGAAAGGAAGGACACCACCCAACTCGATCTCGAGGACCCTTTGTCGAGGTCGACGAGACGCTGAGTCCAGATCCGGAGTCCATCGAGTAGAGCAACTCGAGAAGACCTAGTCGGCAAGCCACCTTACTCGAGGTCGACTAGGGCTTGTCGAGGTCGACGAGCGCCTGAGTCCTTATCCGAGCCAGTCGAGCACACCAACCCGAGGGAGCTTTTTCGATGACCTAACCCTACTCGACATCGACAAGGCTTTGTCGAGGTCGACGAGCCCAGTGAGCCAAGTCCGAGCACATCGAGCAGATCTAGCCGAGGAAGTCCAGTCGAAGAACCACCCTACTCGAGGTCGACGAGCCTTACTCGAGGTCGACTAGAGACGTGTCCAGGAAATTCTCGACAAGGACTTGTCCGACTAGACTTGGGATTCCTTGGGGCCGAAGGCGGAAGATTCTATCCGATTCCATCAAGTTCTATCATCAAAGAGACAAGATCTATCAAGACATGAAGACCTACCTTAATTAGTTTTATCTTTTCTTTATAGATTTATTTCCTTAAAGCATTTATTTATCTTTAAGTATTTTAGATATAATTTTAGATATAGATAGATATCTTCTTTCCTAGAATAGATAGGGAATGAAGGCTATAAATAAGGCCCTAGGGGGCTCAGTTTTATTCATTCCAGATCACATTCCAACAGAGACAATTAGTTAGTTCCACAGAGAAGTTTAGGAGTTCTAAGGTTTTTAGGGTTTTGGCTTTCTACGAAAGTTGATTGTCAGGATTGTAAAGGCTTTTGAATTTAGTTTTAATGCAAGTTAGTTCTTCTCATTCAATGTCTGCGATTGTGATGAGGCGTGAGTAGTCCACCCACTTCTGGGGCTGGGGTGAGCCCAACGGTGGCCATGTGAGGCGATGCGATAAAGGTCAGATCTTTTTGTGCGATTCATCTTCTATCCCTATAAGCATGATTCTTTTGCGAGAGTTGAAGGTGATCCTTGTTTGTATTATTGAAGCGAAAGTGATCTTAATGCAACTTGGATTAATTATGTGAAAAAGGGTTAGTAACAATTAGGGTTTATGCGAAAGCCTCTATTTGCCTATTTGTTAATGACGAAAGTTATTTGATGGAAAGCATGATCTTTTATGCCTTTATGTGTTACTTTGCATGGTTATCGTTGTGGTGTTGAAACCCTGGCTTTGGAAGTCTTTTATTATATTGAGTTTATTTCTGTCGAAATTCTGCGTTTGTCTTTAAATTCTGCAATTTACAAGTTTTCTGCATAGTTACTCGATACAGAGGAGATCTTGTCGATCTCGAGGAGGACCTTTGTCGAGGTCGAGGAGAGCTTAGTCTAGGTCGAGTTGTGATTCTTCTGTCTTTGTCGATTTCAAGTTTCTGTCTTTACTTTCTTTGTCGAGATAGAGTACCTCTTGTCGAGGTCGAGTACGCTTTGTTCGTCGAGTTGATTTGCCTTTGTTTTCTGTTTTCTGTTTTCATTACTGTTCTTGTCGAGATAGAGGACAGCTACTCGAGATCGAGTAGCTTCTATGTCCTTGCTTTTCGTTTCTGTTTTGCTTTGTTTTATTTCTTGCTTTGTTCTTTGCTTTTATTTTGTTTGCCCTTGCCGGGTTTATTTGTTTCTTTCCTTTTTGTGTTTCTGTCTTTTCTGTTGCTTCTGTGAGAATTTACAGTTACCTAAGAACTGCTGACGTGCTTCCTCGTGGATTCGATCCTGATTTTCTCTTACTACAACGGGAGGAAGTCTTGTATTATTTGCTGAGACAGGGAAGTCAATCTGAACCATATTTGATATCTATTTCATACTTGACAATCCTCCTGCAAGTCAACAAAGCTCTAGATTTTATAGTCTCTAGGCCGACTTTCTCCATAAAGCTCAAGGTGGCATCTGCAGGGCCCATGTAGCTTGGGCTTCAAATAGGACTCCATTCTTGTCCATCAGCTGCAATCCTCCAGAATGGATCTTGTTCACCACAAAAGGCCCCATCCTCTTCTTGTTGAATTTGTTGGGAAACCAATGATCTTTTGACTTGGAAACATAGAGTTTGTCTCCAACTTCATATTCCTTGGGCCCATCGTTGGAAATCCTACATAAGCGCACATACCAAGGCAAACCTCTCCCATGTATAGATAGATCTTTAATGGAAATAGGAGAAGAAAGATCCATACCTTGGCTTCTAGTGGCCTACTGCTCGAGGATGCTGGCGTCGAGGACGGTGGTGCTTGGTCGATATCGACCAATTTGGTCGATATCGAGGAGGTTTTCTCCGCTTCCAGTGGCTTGCTCGTCGATAAAGGTGAAGTCGGGGACGGAGATGGTTGGTCGATATCGAGTAAACTACTCGATATCGAGTAGTGCTCGGCTTCTGTTTGGATGCTCGACGACGCTGGTGCTGGTGGAGGAGGTTGAGTTTGGTCGATGTCGACTAAATTACTCGATATCGAGGAATTTTGTCCGACTTCGACCCCATACTTGCGTCCTGTCAAGGCATCCGAAAAATAGTTAGTCCAAATCGACGTACCTTGGTCCGTGTCGAGTGGATTCTCTGTGTCCTTGTTTAGGATGGTCATGATCTTCTCCACCTGGGCTTCCATATCCCTCTTTTCCAGCTCTTCAGGAGTCATATTTCTTACCTTGGGTTCCCCGCAAGTGATGTAACCAACTGAGATAGATTTTACCTCTTCCATTGGACATGTATGCCTTTCAGTTTTATTAAAGGAATACTCAATTACCTCATCGCTGATGTTGAAAGTGAGCACTCCATTCCTTACGCTTATTTTGGCATCCACTGTCGCGAGGAAGGGTCTTCCTAGAATAATTGGACAAGCAGGGTCCTCCGCCATATCAATAAGTAAGAAATCAGCAGGGAAAAAGAATTTACCTACTTGTACTGGCACATTGTCCACCAAGCCTGTTGGAATGACCACCATGTTGTTGGCCATATAAAGCTTAGCATCCACAGGCTCTAGGGCACCTATCTTAATCTTGGACCATATTGTTAAAGGCATTATACTCACACTAGCTCCAAGATCACATAAAGCATTAAATTTGTATTGACCAAATCCAATGGTTATAGCAAACTTACCTGGATCTGGCCTCTTCTCAAATATGTCCATATGGCTGCACTCCTCTGTAATCTCAGCCATTGATCTCTTCTTGCTTAGAATCTCCTTGAGGAACTTGATGTAGGATGATATTTCATTAAGAGCTTATGTGAAGGGTATGGTGACATTGAGCTTCTGAAGCATCTTGATGAAGCGCTGAAATTTCTTCTCTGCTGGGTCCTTTGGAGATTTTGTTAGGAAGGGCAACTTCTTTTTCTAATTCGGAGCCAGAACAGATGTCGGAGGTGTTGCAGCTTTCTCAACGTCGACTTGGTTCTCCTCGACATCGACCAGATGTTCCTCAATATCGACTACTTTTCTTGACGTCGAGTTGCCGTGCTGTGCAGACGAAGGTTGATCCACTCTGTCGTCGATATCGAGTTGCCTCTTCTCGATATCGACCAAGGTCTGGTAGATATCGAGTTGCTGTTTAGCTCCTATGTCCTGCTACTTTTCGACCTTTGGCTCTTGTAGTTGATGGCCACTTCTGAGTTTTACAGCAGCGATGTGACCAGTCTTCCCCTTGGGATTTGGTTCTGATGATCCGGGGAGAGAACCTGTCTGTCTGGGGAGTCCTGCTGCTAGCTGGCCAATCTGTGTATCAATTGATTTCCGCCATATATCAATCTCTCCAAGCCTAGAGTTGACCCCCTGAATCTGAGTGTAAATGGAGCTCTGTAGGCCGGGGGGTTCTTAGGGGCACCTTGGTTCCATTGTGGTTGCTGGAACCTTTGGTCCCCCATATAGCGATTGGGACCCCCTGCGTAAGCTGCCTCTTCATGGTATTATGCCAGCCTGACTTGCTCTGTGTGTGGGCACTCAGTAGTGGTGTGCCTCTGTGATCCGCATTCGATGCAGGCCTGGTTGATAGAAAGATACTTGACTTGCTTGAGGAGCTTGCGATTCTGATCTCTGTAGTATTGCTCCTTGACATCTCGGTCAATCTCCTTAGAAGGCTCATAGAGGGGCATGAACGGGGTTGTCCTAGCATAGGTATTCTCATCATAGTTGGTTGGAGTCCCATACTTGTTATCATAGTTGGTCAGCTTGTCGAGAGCAGCCCATGCGTCAGCAGGCGGCATTGTCAGATATTCATAGTGAGTATATGTATTGTTCCTATCCTTAGCAGCCAAGTCAAGAGAATTGAGGAAGATCTCTTGAACTACGCAGGGTTGCTGTCCAATGTCCATGTGTAGGGCATGATCCCAGCAGATCCTTATAGCGTTCCCAGGTCTTTGCCAGCGGCTCTCCAAGTTTTTGTTTGAAAGTTGTAATCTTCTGGCGAAGGAGTGCTGTCTTGGCAGGAGGGAAGAACTTGTTGAGAAATTCCTGCTTTACTTCAGCCCATGTCGTGAGGGATCGCGGTTTCAGCCCTTCAAACCACTTCAATGCTGGACCAGATAGGGACCAACGAAAGGCCTTCATCAAGATGTACTCCATGGTGGTACCTTCAGCAAGAGTACGACACATATTAGTAAAGTTGGTAATATGCTGAAGAGGGCATTCATTAAATCTACCAAAGAAAGCATTGTTTTTAATTTCAATAAGGAAAGCAGTGCAAATTTCATAGTTATTTTCAGGGATTAGAATGGCCGATTCAGGCACTATGAGAGTCGGGTGCATGTAATCCTCTGCAGTGGTAGGGTATTGGGCAAGCTCATCTTCCAATTGCGTCCTTCGCACAACCTCCTGTGTAATGCGTGCTCTCTCAACGGTGAGAGCAGTATCTTTAGCAGCTAGTTCCCTCTGAAGCCTCTCAACCAGCTATTCCTGTGTTTCTGCGGCAGCCATGGATTTTTTTAGTTTAGCTTGGATGTGTATAAGGCGCTCCGGTTCGTCTAAGGCATCAAACTCAGGTGTTTGACCAGAACGGCGCATATACCTGCGAAGTAACTTAAAAGAAAAGGTGAGATCTGACTACCTAAGGTGCGAATGATTGCTTCCCCGGCAACGTCGCCAATTTGTTGTAGGAGGAAATCGAGTTTCAAATATAAAGTATAAATCAAACCAGATTCGTGCCCATGCAAATAATTACAAGACCTCCTCCCTATGCAGTAGTGGGAAGTCATGATCGATCCACGAGGAAGCGTGTCAGCGGATCTCAAGTAGCTGTAAATCTCAGAGATATAAAAGCAAACAGAAAGATAGAAAGATCGACAGAAATAACAAACAAAAGCAGAAAATAAAGCAAGGACGCAGAAGCTACTCGATATCGAGCAACAGTCCTCGATATCGACTATAGCAAGTTGACAACAGAAAGCAGAAATCGACCAACAGACAACAGAAACTCAGAAAAGACAGTGTCGAGTAAACCCTCCTCGATATCGAGTAAGATCAACTCGATATCGACAAGAACTTCCCGAGATTGAGTAAAAGACAGAAACTGTAAATTTGCAAACTTCGAACACAGAACTCAGATTTCGGTGAATAAAATCAATAAAATAAAGACTTCTAAAGCCAGGGTATCAATACCACAACGATAACCATGCAAAATAACACATAAAGGCATAAAAGATCATGCTTTCCATCAAATAACTTTCGTTATTAACAAATAGGAATATAGAGGCTTTCGGATAAACCCTAATTGTTACTAACCCTTTTTTACATAATTAACCCAAGTTGTATTAAGATCACTTTCGCTTCAATAACACAAACAAGGATCACCTTCAACTCTCGCAAAAGAATCATGCTCATAGGGATACAAGAAGAATCGCAAAGAAAGATCAGACCTTCACCGCATCATCTTACATGGCTATCGTCGGGCTCACCCCGACACTGGCTCGGTCATCTGGTGTTGGGTTTGTCGATATCGAGCAAACTCCTCGATATCGAATAGAGGCTTCTCGGCATGTTTTGTCCTCGGCTTCTCGACTTGGCATGGCTCCTCGACTCAAGGCATGGGTTTCAGGGTTGTCGATATCGAGTAAAGTACTCGATATTGAGTAGAGCTCCATAGTCGGGTTAGCTTCGTCTTCAGCTCCTCGATCAGCTCCTACTCGACCAGGCACTCCTCGGCTTCTTTGGTCGACATCGAGTAAAAGAACTCGATATCAAGTAACTCTGGGCTCCAGCCTGATTCGTCCTGGTTCCGCTGCTTCCTGACCTTGGACTTCTGTAGTTGATTTCCAAGCTTTTCGTCCTTTTCTCAGAATTGCTGTATATTTCCTCGAATTCTGCGAATTTAAACAAAAATTAGTGTAGATTCCATAATTTGGCAAATAAACATAAACTACATAGATTATGTATTATTCTAGCCCAAATGCATGAAATGTATGCAGAAAACGATATAAAAGTTACTTTAAAACATGGCAGATTCATCTCACAACAGACACTTGCTAACAACCCTCAATCAGCAACCCTTGGTTTAGCCTGCATCGGAAACCAAGACCATTTTGCCGCGGTACGACATCAAACGTCTTATATGATTACCTCTTCTTACTTTTCATCTATATGTCAATACTCTAACTCTATTTTTTCGTTCTCATAGATCTGGTTGCGTCTTAACGCTCCTATTCCTCCGCCTACGCCAGAATGGGTCGCATATCATCAACCGAGCGTCGAAGAATGGGATCTCCTTTTCAAGCTCGGTTTGATAGATTTCGAGCCTTACGTGTCGAGTCTGGTCGCTCTTTACACTTTGCCTAGATTTTATTCCATCAGTTTATTACAATTATGAATGTAAACCTTTTTTTCAAGCTCCTTGTAACATTATTCGCATATTATCCGAATGAAAACCTTAACAATTATTGATTTCTTTTTATATATCACTTGACAATTAAACTCACCAATGCTCGGAATGACTTAGACGCTGACGATGTCGTGGAAAATAGGCTATAAAATAAACACAGAGTATGACATCATAAATGGGTTGCCCAACGCAAAAGGACGGTCGGTCCCACCTGAAGCGTATCGCGAACAAAGTACCCAACCAGACCTAGATAACTAGGCTCAGCACTCCCTACATCTATTAAACCCATTATCTCCCTCGCGACTCAAAGCCAGCATAGGAATGAGAGCTAACTCTCCCTTGTACTTCGATCAACTTCCAAAGACCTAGCAAGCAGTTCGCTGGCTCAAGCAACTCAACTCTAATGGCTCCACGTGTGTTGCCTATGCCCCTAAGCATATAGGCATGCGCTACACGTGTCCTACATAGAACCACGAGGTTACCATCCAACTGCTCGCATGGTTCCCCTATAAATACCCCCCTCCGATCACAAAGAAAGGGATCCAATTCCGAAGATAAGAAAGGCATAAGATCTCTGATTACCTCTCAGACTTAAAACCCCTAGAGTTGAGTTCTAGAGATCCTTGGTCGGAGAAAAACATTCCTAGAGATAACGACCTCGCCAAACTTCCACCGTATAGGACATTTGAACAGTAAAACATAATTCATCGCGAGTCAAACTCATCACCCCCATCGCTTGGACCAATAAGCCTACAATTTGATCGTCGTCCTATCAAGCTAAGGCTTGCAGGTGATGTGAGCCGAATTCGCCATGTTTTATATTATCTTTTATATCGTTTTCTGCATACATTTTATACATTTGGGGTAGAATAGTACATAATCTATGTAGTTTATGTTTATTTGAGAAATTATGGAATCTACACTAGTTTCTGTTTAAATTCGCAGAAATCAAAACAATTTACAGCAGTTCTAAGAAAGGAAGAAAAGCTCGAAGTCATCTATAGAAGTCCAAGGTCAAAGAGCAGCGGAACGGGGACAAATCAAGCTGAAAGCAAGGAAATCTACCCGACAGCATGTTGGTCGATTTTTGTACTCGACATCGAGGAAAGTTTACTCGACATTGGGTTGTTCTGCTGAGTTCTCCTTTCTGTTCGTCGATTTTAGTTACTGTTGGTCGATTTTTGTACTCGATATCGAGGACTGTTGTCGATATCGACCAAGTTCTGTGCTTTGCTTTATTTTCCGCTTTTCTTTGTTATTTTTGTCTTTCTGTCTAAA
Organism: Persicaria tinctoria; assembly: GCA_037127255.1. Lineage (NCBI taxonomy): Eukaryota > Viridiplantae > Streptophyta > Magnoliopsida > Caryophyllales > Polygonaceae > Persicaria > Persicaria tinctoria. The sequence goes on along the minus strand of JBANSL010000004.1, from coordinate 18,153,251 downwards.
TTTCTATCTGTGAGATTTGTTGCTACATGAGATCCGCTGACGTGCTTCCTCGAGGATTGATCCTGACTTCCCGCTGCTATATCAGGAGGAGGTCTTGTAATTATTTGTGTGGGCCTAAATCTGGTTTGATCTATTTCATTTTATTTTAAAATCGATTTCCTCCTACTAACAAATTGGCGCCGTTGCCGGGGAGGCAATCATTCGCGCCTTAGGTAGTTAGATCTCACGTTTGCTTTGAGTTACTTCGCAGGTGTATGCGCCGTTCTAGTCAACCATCTGAGTTTGACAGCTTAGACGATCCGGAACGCCTTATACACATCCACGCTAAACTAAAAAGAGCCATGACGGGCCGCAGAAACACAGGAACAGCTGATACAGAGGCTTCAGAGAGAACTAGCCGCCAAGGATACTGCTCTCGCCACTGAGAGAGCAGGCAGGGAGCAGGAAGCTGAGCGAAGGAGGCAAGCGGAAACTGAGCTTGCCCAATACCCGACCACTTTAGAGGATTGCATACACCCGACTCTTGTCGTGCCTGAATCGGCCATTCTAATCCCTGAAAATAATTATGAAATTCGCACTCCTTTCCGGATTGAGATTAAAAATAATGCTTTCTTTGGTAGTTTTAATGAATGTCATCTTCATCATATTACCAACTTTACTGATATGTGTCGTACTCTTGCTGAAGGTACCACTTTAGAATATATCTTGTGAAGGCTTTTCGTTGGTCTCTAGCTGGTCCAGCATTGAAGTGGCTTGAAGGTCTCCGTCCACGATCTCTCACGACATGGGCTGAAGTAAAGCAGGAATTTCTCAACAAATTCTTTCCTCCTGCCAAGACAGCGCTCCTTCGCCAGAAGATTACAACTTTCAAACAGAAGCCTGGGGAGCCGCTAGCAAAAGCATAGGAACTATATAAGGATCTACTGCGATCCTGCCCTACACATGGACAACAACCTTGCGTCGTTCAAGAGATCTTCTTCAATTCTCTTGACCTGGATACTAAGGATAGGATCAACACGTATACTCATTATGAGTATCTAACAATGCCGCCAGCTGAAGCATGGGCTACCCTCGACAAGCTGACCAACTACGACAACAAATATGGGACTCCAATAAACTATGATGAGAATGCCTATGCCAGGCCAGCCCCATCCATGCCCCTCTACGAGCCTTCAAAGGAGATTGACCCTGATGTCAAGGAGTAGTACTACAAAGATCAGAATAGGAAGCTCTTCAAGCAAGTAAAGTATCTTTTTGTCAACCAGCCTTGCATCGAATGCGGATCACAGCAGCACACCACTACTGAGTGCCCACACACAGAGAAAGTCAGGCTAGTAGAATACCACGAAGAGGTAGCTTACGCAGGGGGTCCTAATCGCTATATGGGGAACCAAAGGTTTCAGCAACCACAATGGAACCAAGGTGCCCCTAGGAACCCCCCGCCATACAGAGCTCCAGGACATCCGGAAAGGGACCAGAAGAAGGATGACCTACAAACCATCCTTGAGGAGATGCGGAGAAACCATACAGACACCAAGCAGTCCTTCAAGTCTGTCTACACTCAAATACATGGTGTCAACGCTAGGCTTGGAGAAATGGATGTCTGGAGGAAATCGATTGATATACAGATTGGTCAGCTAGCAGCAGGCGTCCCCAGACAGTCAGGTACGCTCCCTGGATCTTCATAACCAAATCCCAAGGGGAAGACCGGACACATCGCTGCTGTGAAACTCAGGTGCGGGCACCAACTACGCGAGCCAGAAATCGGAAAGCAGCAGGACAGAGCTGAACAGAAACTCGATATCGACGAGCAGCAAGTCGATGTCGACCAAAACTTGGTCGATATCGAGGAAGGACAACTCGATGTCAAGGAAAAACCTGATCACCCTTCGTCTGCACACAACACCAACTCGACATCGAAAAAAGTAGTCGATGTCGAGGGACATCTGGTCGATGTCGAGGAAAACCAATTCGATGTCGAGAAAGCTGCAACACCTCCGATGTCTGTTCTGGCTCCGAACCAGAAAAAGAAGCTGTCTTTCCCAACAAAATCTCCAAAGGATCCAGCAGAGAAGAAATTTCAGCGCTTCATCAAGATGCTTCAGAGGCTCAATGTCACCATACTTTTCACGGAAGCTCTCAATGAAATGCCATCATATGTCAAGTTTCTCAAGGAGATCCTAAGCAAAAAGAGCTCAATGGCGGAGATCACAGAGGAGTGTAGCCAGATGGATGTTCTTGAAAAAAGGCCAGATCCAGGTAAGTGTGCTATAACCATTAGATTTGGTCAATACAAATTTAATGCATTATGCGATCTTGGAGCCAGTGTGAGTATAATGCCTTTAACAATATGGTCCAAGATTAAGATAGGTGCCATAGAGCCTGTGGATGCTAAGCTTTATATGGAAAACAACACGGTGATCATCCCAACATGCATGGTGGACAATGTGCCAGTACAAGTAGGTACGTTCTTTGTCCCTGCTGATTTTCTAATTATTGATATTGCGGAGGACCCTGCTTATCCAATTATTCTAGGAAGGCCCTTCTTGGCGACGGTGGATGCCAACATAAGCGTAAGGAAGGGAGTACTCACTTTCAACATCATCGATGAGGTAATTGAGTATTATTTTAATAAAACTGGAAGGCACACAGGTCCCATGGAAGAGGTAAAATCTATATCAGCTGGTTACATTACATGCGGGGAGCCTAATGTAAGAAATATGACTCCTGAAGAGCTGGAAAAGAGGGATATGGAAGCCCATATGGAGAAGATCATGGCCATCCTGAACAACGACACAGATGATCTGCTCAACATCGACCAAGGTAAGTCAACGTCGACTAATTATTTCTCAGATGCCTTGACAGGATGCAAGTATGGGGTCGAAGTCGACCAGAATTCCTCGACATCGACCAAAATCGGAGCCCTTTACCAGCAGCAGCTTCGTCGAGCAATCCAGTGGAGGCCAAGGACTCCTCGATATCGAGGAAATTGGTCGACATCGACCAAAATCCTACTGTCTTGACTTCGCCTTCATCGACGAGCAATCCACTGGTTATCGAGAATAACTCCTCGATATCGACCAACTTGGTCGATATCGACCAAAATCTTGCTTCCTCGACTACTCCTCCCTCGACTGGCAGTCCACCACCTAAAGAAAACAACTCGATATCGAGTAATATTACTCGAAATCGACCAAAATCAGAGGTCCCCGAAGCCGATTATGCGAAGGTAAGCCAAGGTTTGGATCTTTCTTCTCCTATTTCCATTAAAGATCTATCTATACATGGGAGAGGTTTGCCTTGGTATGTGCGCTTATGTAGGATTTCCAATGATGAGCCTAAGGAGTATGAAGTTGGAGAGAAGCTCTATGTTTCCAAATCAAAAGATCATTGGTTTCCTAACAAATTCAACAAGAAAAAGATGGGGCATTTCATTGTAAACAAGTTCCATTCAGGCGGACTGCAACTGATGGACAAGAATGGAGTCATGTTTGAAGCCCAAGCTAAATGGGCCCTACAAATGCCACCTTGAGCTAAAAGGAGAAGTCGGCCTAGCGGCTATAAAATCTAGAGCTTGTAAATAGACATTTATTTTTGGACTTTTTGGACATTATTGCTTTTTGTTTGTTTTTGGTTTTTGAACTTTTAGTTTTTCTATTGTGGGTATTTCTCTTCTACATTTTTTCAGGTCCATGGGGATAAAAGCAAGCTAAAATCGGACTAGGCCCAGCAACATTACACTCGATTTTCGACGTCCTGTACACCGGTCTAGTGAGTTTATTTCCTTACCCTTTTTTTATACAGTGAGGACATTGTAATGTTTAAGTATGGGGTGGGGGAAGGGCTTACTTTGTGCATATTTGATATATTTGACATATATGTGCATATTTTAGGTTTATTTCCTGAATTGCTTATACATGGCTACTTTGGAATTTATTATTGATTTATGTGCTTAAATGCAAGTTTTCCAAAGTTTGAAAAAATGACCCCCATTGAAATTTTTGAATAAATGTCATGGAAGCTTATATTGAACTCGACGATGCAAAATTGGATTCATTAGAGATATAGCGTGAAATTGCCTAGTAAAGGGAAGTCACAATAAAATGCATATTTTCTTGAAAACCATGAAATGAGGTAAAATTTGATATTGCTTTTGACATGTTGCATGATAAGAGGATGGAGGACTTTGTATTTCCATATAATGCTCATTGATTAAATTCCAAGCCTTACCTATGCTTATATGCATCACAAAAGCCATAATATGCCTTATTTCAATCATTGCTCCACATGTTCTAAATATTGCCCATTCTTTACCTTATTTCCTATCCGGGGATTATGTTGAGAATGATGTTACATTATGGAGATGTTATATGGTGTTTGTGTTGTGGTTATTATCATTATTGAAGTTTGGCGGGAAATTGTTTGAAATATATGGAAAATTTAATGAGTGAAAGAAAATCCGATCACCTCAGGAGATAAAGGTAGATCGACCCTGCTTGCTGAGATAATAGTTCAGTAAGATGGGACACAGGTGAGGAGTCCAAAGCACTAAGTATCCGGGGCTATTCATGACACCCATGTTTGCGACTCGCGAGAAGGCAGTGCTGAGGTTAGAGAGGTAAAAACATTATTATGGATAAAAGCATTATGAAAGGTGATGATTCTTATGATGAAGGAATGTGGAAATTCAGTTTGGAAATACTCCATTTCCCCGGATCATTATCACCACATTGTCAAAAACTGCCCACCTCTAGCCTTTTACCAATTCTACCCCTTATTTGAGTTTAAATTAAAGTTCTCTTGATTATTGATGCTTTGTCACCTATGAAATTGTTTTGCACAACCCTCCTTTTGTGAGTAGATGTTGTTTTTATTTGCACAAGCATAGATTTGTGACACTAGTATCTTTTCAAGGATGGTAATTGATTGCAAGGCTATATGAGAATGAATCTAATATGTTGAGAGTTTTATTTCTTCCCCTGAATGACAATTAAAAGTATTGCTTGAGGACAAGCAAGCTTAAGTATGGGGTGTTTGATGTGAGCCGAATTCGCCATGTTTTATATTACCTTTTATATCATTTTCTGCATACATTTTATGCATTTGGGGTAGAATAGTACAGAATCTTTGTAGTTTATGTTTATTTGCCAAATTATGGAATCTACACTAGTTTCTGTTTAAATTCGCAAAAATCAAAGCAATTTACAGTAGTTCTGAGAAAGGAAGAAAACCTCGAAACCAACTACAGAAGTCCAAGGTCAAAAAGTAGTGGAACCGGGACAAATCAAGCTGAAAGCAAGGAAATCTACCCGACAACATGTTGGTCGATATCGACTAAAGCTTGTCGATATCGAGTAAAGCTGCTCGATTTCCAGCAAGGTTGACCAGAATCGAGCAAGGCTAGAAGAAAGAAGCACATCTTACTCGATATCGAGGAATTTACTCGATATCGAGGAAAGCCCAAGTTGATTTCCACCTCTGGAGCCGAGATCGACGAAGTTGAGCACAAGGAGTCGACAAGAGAAGCTGGGAGCCGAGCAAAGTTACTCGATGTCGAGGAAATTCCTTGATATCGAGGAAACATCCAGTCAACATGTGTCCTGAAGGCCAATATCGAGCTACTGAGCGGAAGACGAAGAAGGTGCTACTCGATATCGAGGAATCCTACTCGATATCGAGGAAATCTCAGAAGCCGGCGTCGAGTAGTCCGGAATCTTGTTAAGTTTCTATCCCGAAGCCGATGGAGATATTTTTGAGATGAAATTCTATCAAATTCCATCAAGACCTATCAAGATCTATCAACTCCATTGAGGATTTATCGATAAATTAGATATAGTCTTAGTTAATTTAAATCTTTTATTCCATTATTTAATCTTTAGATAAAAGCTAAATAGATATAGATATAGATAGACTTTCTTACCTTGATTAGCAAGGGTTGGAAGCCTATAAATAAAGCCTTAGGGGCTGGATTTTAAGCATTCAATTTCACACACAATTAGTTATACAAAGAGAGTAGAGGAGAGAGGTTGTGGCGAGAGAAGTTGGAAAGGCGAAAGCGGATTTGACTTTGATTGGTTGTAAGCTTTCTTTAGTTTATTTAATGCAATTTATTTTCCTGAAATCTTTGATGAGTTTCTTGATGATGAAGAGCGAGTAGTCCACCAACTTCTAGGGTTGGGGTGAGCCCGGCAGTGGCCATGTGAAGTGATGCGGTAAAGGTACAAGCTTTTTATGCAATTCATCTTCTATCCCTGAAAGCATGATTTTTTTGCGAGAGTTGAAGGTGATCATTCTTTGTGTTATTGAAGCGAAAGTGATCTTAATACAACGTGGATTAATTATGTAAAAAGGGTTAGTAACAATTAGGGTTTATGCGAAAGCCTCTATATTCATATTTGTTAATAACGAAATTTATTTGATGAAAAGCATGATGTTTTATGCCTTTATGAGTTATTTTGAATGGTTATCGTTGTGGTGTTGATACCCTGGCTTTGGAAGTCTTTAGTTTATTGATTTATTTCATCGAATTCTGTGTTCTGCGTTTGAAAGGTTGCGATTTTAAGTTTCTGTTGCTTTGTCGATTCCGAGGAGTTTTTGTCGATATCGAGTAGTTTTTACTCGACGTCGAGGAAAGTTTACTCGGCATTGGGTTGTTCTGCTGAGTTCTACTTTCTGTTCGTCGATTTTAGTTATTGTTGGTCGATTTCTGTACTCGATATCGAGGACTGTTGTCGATATCGACCAAGTTCTGTGCTTTGCTTTATTTTATGCTTTTCTTTGTTATTTCTGCCTTTTTTTCTAAATTTCTGTCTGTGAGATTTGCTGCTACCTGAGATCCGATGACGTGCTTCCTCGAGGATCGATCCTGACTTCCCGCTGCTACATCAGGAGGAGATCTTGTAATTATTTGTGTGGGCCTAAATCTGGTTTGATCTATTTTATTATATTTTAAACTCGATTTCCTCCTACTAACAGCAGGTATTCTAAAAAGTATTATGTCGTCACAAATGAGGTAATAAGTATAGGCGAAATCTCATGAACGCTTCATTGGCGCCGTATGTGGGAACCTTTCGCGACGAGAGGTTCCGCGTAGCAATACGCTTCTTTACATTACTATCTTTTCCATTTCTTTTATTTATTAACCACTCTATCCTTTCTGTCCTATATAAATAAATGCATGCATAAATTGATAATCGCGTTGATTTTTCTTATTTTAGGACTAATATTTTTTATTGCAGGAACCATGAACTTCACCCTCTTTGCAGAAGAGTTTGGGAAACAACACCATGACCACGAGAAAAAAAATGACATCAACCTCAATACTATCCCTAATGAGGAGGCCCTACACGACGGCAACGAATGCGCTCCCCAACAAGCAACGTGGGACCCTGCGCAACCCCCTTCGTTCGCCCCCTACGGGATGTGGGATGCCTGCCCCCCGTACCAATTCTTCGCTGGAAGATGCCCGCGAAGCAGCCTACTTAGAGTTTGTCATATGTGCAAGCAGCCTAATTACACTACCAAGTACTTAGCCCCTTCACAAAATAACATAGATGGAGAATGGTTCACCCACTGACCTCAAACTGCAAATGCAAAAGAAGACTCAACTACTCAGGTAAGGCGTTGGACCACCAATGGAGGAACACATCACGTCCGGGGGGGGGGGGGGGGGGGGGGGACACACCGCGCTGGACATGGCTGGGGGGATTCGCCAATCTGCTCTTGGAGGAAGCGGATATAGCATATTCTCGTAACACGCCTTCCATGCTGCGACTTTGTAGAAGTCATTCACGAGAGAGAAGAAATTGGTACCTCGAAACCTGGCAGCGGCTATGGCGTGCTGGCACGGAAACTGGTCAATGTCGAACCGCTTGCATGTGCAGGTCCGGGCACTCAGGTTCACAATCCAAGTGGAGGACCCTCTGCGGACAGTGTACTCGTGTGCGGTGAGCGCTTTGACATCCATAAATGTTGCCAACGCATAGCTCGTTTTGAGCTCACCTTGAATGTAATCGCTCACCGACGACCTCGATTTGGTGCTTTTTTCCCATCGCTCGTAAAACCACTTGGATACTGTTTCGATGACAGCATTAATCAGGGCTGTGATGGGTAGGTCGCGAGGCTCCTTGAACACGGAATTCAAACACTCGGAGTTGTTCGTCGTCAATATGTTGTAGCGCATCCCCAAGAAGTATGCCCGGACCCAGTTCTGGAATCCAGCCTCTTTCAGGTATTGGCCCGCAGGGGGTGACTGAGCACAGAAATCGGCGAAGTGCTTCTCGAACTATGCCCTCGTGTATGCCCTCACCACCTTGAAGTACAACGTTTGCAGGCCCGTGACCCCCTTGTACTTGACCTTGGCATTCCGAAATAGATGTCATTGGCAGGCCCCTTGCTTGGCAAACAGATAGTGGTCCCTCAAACCTTTGACGATACTAAGATGCCAATCAGGGACAAACATTATGTCCGGTGCATCCTCGACGACATGTAGTATGTTCTTGAAGAAGAAGCCTCATGACCCGTGATTCTCACCATCGACAATCGCAAACGCAATCGGGTATACATTGTGGTCTGCATCTTGGGCTGTGGCAAATAGAAGTGTGCCCCTGAACTTCCCTTTCAGGAAACTCTCATCCACTGAAATCACCTGGACATGGATATCGATACTGGCTGGTTAGGTGACATGGTAATTTATGTTAGGTGACATGCAATATTATAGTACCGACATGGGGTTTTACCTTTCGAAGGTAGGGGATCGCCTTGCGCCATACCCCGAAGCTAACAAAGACGTACTTGAATCTTTGGGATGCGTCCAACTCTAACCTAGTATATGTCCCGGGGTTAGTATGCTCCAACATGTACAAGTATGGAATAATATCTCGGTAGCTGTCTTTGTCAGTTCCATGCTTCACCTCCCTCGCTACCAGTCGTGCTCTTCGTGCCTTCCAGTAGCTACATGATACTCCATACTGGGACTTCGTCATTTTCTGCACTTGCTCGGGAAAGAGTTCCTTTCGAGTCCCGGTGAACCTGCATATAATGGTGTAATGGTGAGTTACATTATGTGACATGTGGAATAATGTTGTGTGACATAAATAGTTGTTCACAACTAAAGTAACACTTACGTGGTCACGAGGTTGTGTCCAATCATGTTCGACGTAGCATGTCGGCTATGGTTGTGCATCATGCTGAGGTCACATGTATGCTCCTCGACATACTGTCAGATGGACCACATAGTCGTGCACCGGTAAGTCGACGCCCTTAACATCCACGTGCACTTGTTGTCCACATAACCAACTAAATACGTCGATTTACACGACCTCTTCACTACAAACTGGAAGCACTTCTACACTGCATTCCACTTAAGGCGACTCTGCACATCAGCCTTCGAGGCGAACAATTGTCCCTCCGAAAGTTCTGTCAGGTTGCGTCGTGGATCCTGGGTCCGAGGCGTTGCTCTGTCCACCATAGCTTCAACGTTCTCCATCGTAGGTGGGGATGTGCTGGACCTAGGAACCCAATCTTCAAGTTCCTTCATCACCTCATCCTCAACTTCGTACCCCTCCATCGACACCCTCAAACCCAGGTCTTCCTCCAAATCATGACAGCTGTCAAAATCATCCCAAACTTTTCCACGCTTCACTCCAGCATCGAAGTCCTCATCCTCTTCATGACTGCTTATGGATATGACATCCAACCCCTTATACATGTCACCTTGACATTTTACCGTGTCATCGGAGGAGGAGTCTGTGTCACCCAAGTGGATAACATCCAGACCCTCACACTTGTCACCCTCGTGAATGTTGCTATCACCAGTTCCAAACCCCTTGTCAGTTGCGTGCTCCTGGCTCTTCCCTATCACCTCACCCAACTGTATCAATTCCGGACCTTTACCCTTGTCACCTACACCCATAAGCTTGTCACCAGTTCCAAACCCCCTGTCAGTAGCGTCCTCCTGTCTCTTCCCTATCACCTCACCCAAGTGGATCAACTCTGGACATTTACCGTTGTCACCTTCACATATAAGCCTGTCACCAGTTCCAAAACCCATGTCAGTAGCGTGATCCTGGGTCTTCTCTATCACCTCACCCAAATGGATCAACTCCGGACCTTCAACCTTGTCACCTCCACACATATGCTTGTCACCAGTTCCAAACCCCCTGTCAGTTGCGTGCTCCTGCCTCTTCCCTGTCACCTCACCTAAGAGGATCACCTCCGGACCCTTACCTTTGTCACCTGCATATATATCCTTGTCACCCCTTCGAAACCCCATCTCTACCTTATTTTTTACCCTTATATCGTTGCTCTTCCCTGTTGACTCACTAACCCCTTTTCCCCCATATAACCGAACATCTACAAACATAGGGTTTGGTTGTGCCTTACCTTCTGCCTCCAGGTCATCCACCTTTTGGGAGTTACGAGGCCCACTCAAGCATTCTTCCCCGACGCCGGGTTGCGGTACTTGAAGGATCTCTTTCACCACTGGACCAACATATAAAGCCATGGGCCATGGATGTTCCTCAGACTTCGAGTTCAGAAACTTAAAAGCCTCAAGGCCGTCGTCATCACCTATCGTTATCGGATGACCCGCTTCTTCCGCCTTTGGCATGTAAGACAACCGACAATCTTCATATGAACAATCATGGCCGACCTTGACCCTCATTAGTTGATTCAGAGAGGCGAAGTCGATGCCCTCTTCAATGATCACATTCTTCCGCTCGGTTTCACCAGAATACACCCACCCGACACCATCGAACAACCAACGACCGTTGAAGATGAGAGTGACACATACTTTGGCGTTTTCCCCTGTAAATGAAAAGTCGGATCATCACCATTGTTAATGGGTATCTACTCTTCGCGAAACATGAAGAGAAACAGGACAGAAGACTACCCATTGCACCAGAGAATTAGGGTTTCTCATAAACCTCGGTGACACGGAAGTTAACTAACACTGACACGTACAAAGAATGCGCCCGACACGTGCTCTGCAACTGGACCTTGATGTCGATGGGTTGTTCTCCAATGGTGGCCTTCTTCTCCAGCTCTCTTGTCCATGGAAGGAAGAAACTAATGTCATCTCTCCTTCTCTCCTATTAAACTTTGCAAATGGAGGGAAACACCTTTCCCATCACCTTTTCTCATAGGCAATCATTACCCTCCTCTCTCTCTCCTCTTTTTGGCGCCAAATTTCCCCACCAAAACTCATGTCCTTTCTCTCTCTCTCCTTGTGAGAACCTGCAACCGGCATCGCCCTTCCCTATTTTTATTTGCACTAATACCAACCATGTTACTTTTGCAAATAATACAAAAAAGTGGCATTTCTGCAAACCCATAAAAAAATGTGTATAGTTGTGCAAATTGGCCTTTTTTTATTGGGTGATTTTGGTAGATGACCCATTTTGAATGTTCAATTAGGTAGCTAGCCCCCAAGGTAATTTAATTAGTTTGGGTAGAGCTCACCCAAATAGTGGTCAATTGTCAACTGGTTGACCGTTGACCAACCCATTTGGATATTTTTTTAAGTGATGCCATATTTTACCGTTTTAATGCCAAAATTTTATTATATTTTATTTTTACTTTGATGCTACTTTTCTAATAAAATGATTGGATGACACTTTTTTAATGCCACTTTTTTAAAACTTTGATGACATTTTTTGTTTACTGTAATGTCACGTTGACCATTGATGCATTTTTTTTTACTAGTACTGACTGATGCCACTTTTTTTAATGTCAATTTTTTGATGATATATTTTTATCATGATGCCATATTTTTGATGATATTTTTTCAAAGTACTATTTTGATGATATTTTTTCAAATTAGTATTTTGATGACATTTTTTCCTTTGATGCCATTTTTTTTTACTGTAGACACTTTTTTATGTCAATTTTGTTGATGATATTTTTTTTACCGTGATGCAATTTTTTCAAAGTAGTGTTTTGATGCCATTTTTCTAATGTAATTATTTGATGCCGCTTTTTTAATCAAATCGATTGATGCCATTTTTTTTAATTTAATCAATTGTATATCGATTTATTTTCATCGGTTATACTAGTACTTTCATTCACTGATGACACGTTTGTGGTTGCTCTTCATTGATGCAATCATTTGTGGTGACACATTTATTACATTTTTATTCATGGATGACATTTGTTATTATGCTTCATTAATCACAATTGTTTATGGTGACAATTTTATATAATTGATGACATAAGAGCTTAAAACGTGGAATTAAAATATTGTCACCTTATTGCACATATAAAAATACAAAGTCTACTTTTATTCACTAATGACACATTTGTGATTACACTTTATTGATGTAATTCTTTGTGGTGGCATGTTTATTACACTTTATTGATGCAATCACTTGTGGTGACATGTGTATTACATTTTATTGATGCAATCACTTGTGATGACATATTTTTTACATTTTTATTTATTGATGACATTTGTGATTACTTTCATTTGTGATAACATTTTTTTATAACATTTTTTTGTTTACACGTGGAATTAAAAATAATGCGGAATCAATAAAATCAATACAAGGTGACATAACCATCCAAGAATTATATACAACATTTCTAAATATTCCACCTTCTCAAAAGTGGCATCAAAGTAGTTGCATATATGCCAATAGAAAAGAACAAGCTTCAAAAACCGATGCTTCATATGGACAAGTTCAATCATCCTTGAACTGAACCCCATCAAACAAATGTTTTTTTTTTTTTGCCAAGCTAGAATCATACCATTTAAAGGGTGTTATCATAATTAAGGATTTCATGCTATAAAGAATCAAATTCACCCGACTATACTCAAATACAACTCTGGGAACTAACAAACAAAGCCTAAATGAAGATCTTAGCTTACTAATCATCCATCAGCATCACAAATAACCCATGAAAGCTTGCAAACCATGACAGGTAAGTTGACGAGGAGTGTCATACTGTGCAAATGAGAGCATTGAACCATTCGAACTAGACAAACAATGGACGGGATATGACAGCTCGAAAAACCTCTATGTGATTGACTTCAACTTCTGCCCATGCCTAGGTTAGCAGTAGCAACCGAGGACCAAAACTCCCATGAAAAATCAGAAAAGAGAGCTTTAATTAGGGTTTTATTGAGCTTGAAAAATAAATTCCAGCAACCAATTGGAAGTCAAAAGCTCACCAACAAGGAACGACAGCGGCAACCAAACCAGCGAGTTCGGCTCCAACGACGATGACAAATCTGGGAGTGAGGGAAAGGACTAAACAAAGTAAGCATCGTACAAATTAAATCTTTTAATGTAAGAAATGAGCACTTAAGTAAATAAAGAAATTCAGCAATGGCCTTGCAAGTGCAATTGGAATCTTGTAGCTTATGCTAATGAAGTGGAATTTGTAGGAAAAACACATTCAAAGTTCATTTCAAGTTGTTTTTGAGCAATTTGACAATTATATAAAATCAAATTCACACAAAATTACTTTTGCAGTAAAGCAATTTGACAATTCTATTGTATGAATGTAAGTCTGTCAAGGACCACCACAATAGAAAAGAGATGGTTTAGGCTAATATAAGATATTATACTGATTCGAAACAAAGCATATGTAAAGACACTGGAGAAGCAATTTGAAGTTGATCCTCATAATCATTAACATATGTAAACAGGGCACACATTGAAGGCAAAAGACATTGGAAGAGACACAAGACCATAGACCTATATCAACAACAAATCATAACTAGTTGAATCAAGATGAAAAGAGTGCCTGAGAATAAATACATCAACTCAAAGGCTTCAACAATGAATGATGGAATTCATCTAAAGCATAAGATAAGAATAATATAGATTTTTTACATTTCTAGACAAAATTATGTCAGCATTCCTGCATCTCCAATCAAGTACTAAGTTGAAGCCTAGAATCAAGGAAGGAATTGATCAGAAGCTAGGCAGCAATAATGGAAAAATGCAACCTTTTTATCCTTACTGCTGTAATAAGCTTTTGTGTTACTATTTCACTTCACACCAAACAACTATTACTATGACATTCTTACCAAATGCAAAAGAGCACAAAACTGAATCTCAAATGCAGAAAATTGACACAAGTGATCTATATGATATTGCAAACCATAAACCCTTAAACCACAAATCCCAGAAAATAACTAGGGATATCATAGCTGAAGCAAAATATCTCTAAGACTAATAAGTGGCAATCAAAGTAAAATTCAACTAGTAGCAGATTTGAAGAAATAAGCAGGTTAAATTAAAAACACTCGTTCGAGTATTCTACCTGCAAGGTCGGGCTATATGCAATAGACCATCTGTGGAAAAGCCGAAGCATTTGTCTAATTTCAAAGTTTACAAAGTAGCACCTTTGACATTTGTTGTGGTCTACAGATCCAAATCCTTGACAATCATACGCCTGAAATGGAGCGAATTCATATTCCAGAATTGGTATAGATTACTAACCCAGGGAGCCACATATCCACCCCAATCCTCGGGAATCAAATTAAACATGGCAGCTCTCGGTTTACTGCAAATCAATCAAACATACAAAAAATAAATCCGAACTCACCTTTCAAATGGCAATTCATCAGTAGAGGGAGAAACTCCATGACCACAAACATCAAATTAGAATCTCAATTGAGACGGCCTTGACTCTCCATAAAGCGGGGATGGTTCTGGAAGAGCATGAGCCTTTGCCGAATTGGATCTAGATTTAGGGTTTTTTTAGCGTGAGACCTCGAATGGTGAGATTTGGAATCAGGATTGGCTGCGAGCTTGGTTTCTAACAAGAAGATGATCTTCCTTCTTCCTCTCTACCGGCTTCAGAATCTACAACAACCATGTCAAAGCACAATTTCGCACTAATTAGGAGGAAGACCGAAGACGGCCACGAGGTCGCAGAGGGTTTCTCGATCGGAGAAGGAGCGGCCAAGGAGGATGAGAGGCTAATCGGAGGGGCGGAGGAAGTAGAGGAAGGTACAGGCGGAGAGAAGGGCGAGGAGAAGGAGGCAGAACGGGTGGGAGATGGAATCGCAAGGATGGAGGAGGAACGACGGGCGCCCAGGAGAACCAGCTATGGGAGGAAGGGTTTAACGTGGGCAAAAAAAAAAAAAAATTATAGGGGCCTAACGCGCCAAAAAAAAAAAATTTTTTTTTTTTTTTTTTTTGGACGTGGGGGTTCCGAGATTATCGACTAACTACATAACTAAAGATGCTTAAAGGTCAATTTCAGCAAATTCCCTCTTTTTTATTCTCCCATTTATTTCTTTAAACTAATCACGTTCTTTCTTTTATTTATTCAATCAATTTTTAAAAAATTCAATTAATTCATGATCTTAGCCTAAATTCTAATATTAGTAATTTTTTTTAAAGAACAATGGGATTAATTTAAAACATAAAATTAATAATAAGGAAATATAAAATTAATATTAGTACTCTATATCTATATATATCTATATATACTAATTTAATTGCTTTTTCAACCAATGAGTTTAATTCAAAACATTTAATTATATAAACTTTTACTATTATTTTATAATATTAATTTAACATATTATTAAGATTTTATTTATAAAAAACCGCGCATGCGCGCGGGGATTATACTAGTATTTCTTAAAAAGAATAACGTAAAGACTTGATACTCTTTTATGGGTTACATAGGAAATCCGGTATCAAATTTAACGTATATTGAATTCAGTCGTCCATCTCAAATTAAATCAAATTTGTCCTAATAATGAACTATGAGTGATTTGATCCCTATCAAAAGGCTGCGTAGGATACTCGACGCAAAGTTAATGCTCGTTGAGTTCAATCACCAAAAACAAATTAAATTGGCTTTTTTTAGAACTACGCCTGATTTAATTCGGACTTGTTGGATACGTAGATCACTCGGCATAAAGCTACAAGTTCGTCAAGTTCAATCACCACACTTAAATAATCTCACGATCAAACCCAAATACAAATTTTTTTTTGTGCCGAACTACGATGACTTAATTCCACCTAATAGGTGGATAGGTAGGAAACTTTGTGTAGGGCGAAAATTCTCACTGAGTCCAGTCACATCCTAACGTTTAATCAAATCCATTTTTTTACTCTAGTCGTCCCAAAAATCAAATTTTCATCAAAGTCAAAGTGTCCACTCTAACTTGATACAAAACATCCACTCGTCGAGTTTGGTCACACCAAATAAATTAAAATCAAATTAAAAAAATTCCCAAATTGACCTTTGATCAAGTCAAATCAAATTAAATCAAACTCCACTTTCAAATCAAGTTGTTTTCTATGCAAATTACTTGAGCTACCCTTCTGAGAAGGTGGGCTCAAGTTACTCGAGTAGAGTGTTGGTCGAGGTATCCTTCCTAGAAGATGGGATTGAACTTCATCGTATGATGCATACAAGAAAACAAATCCAAATCTAAAACACTTTGAACTAGTAAAGCTTGATTATCTCCCAAGGGATACGTAGGCAACCTGTTAAAATTCGGGTGCAGCCCAAATCACCAAAACCAACTAAATCTTGGTATCTGCATGACTTCGAATCAAGAGATGATGACCAAAAGGGGTCAAATTCAATTATTAAAATTATATAGAATATGTTTTACAATTATTCGCGCATTTTGGTTCAACAGTCTATATTAAGAACAACATATTGTTCTAACCAATCTATCTTGGCGCGTAGAACTTATTTAAAGCTTTCCGCAATCATATTTAACTTGTCCATGGACATCGTTGAAAACCAAAATCATCATAAGGATGCATATGAAGCGAAGGAGAAATGATGTCGATGGATCTGCTAGCCTCCCTATCACATAAGCCCTCAAGCTCAAACACAGCACTCGTAGCCTCCTCTCCTTGACAAACTTGTCAAATGCAATCTCAGCTCTTCCCCACTCCAGCGGCATTTGGTTTCCCTTGTCTCCCTTGGGACCGACTACACGCATTTCTCTTAACATACATCGAACTAGAACAATTGCGTCTTCTAGAGCCGAGGAGCCTCCTTGCCCAAAATATGGGCCTATAACATGCATTGCATCACCTGCTACCACTACATTGCCTTTGTTGAAGCTGCTAAGAGCCAATTCCCTCAGTTGTCGGTGTCGAAATCTCAGCAGGCTCAGTGTTTTGATATCAGATTTGCGTACCATTTCGATTATATCTGAAGGGAAGTCCTTGAGTTCACGCAATCCGAACTGGTGCATTGAGGTTGAATCTTTGGAGATATCATCGCCTGTTGGTATGAAAGATAATTAATTAGATTTGAAAATGGGCCTAATTTTCACAACTAAATCACCAAAAAAAAAATATGTTGAAAATGCAAATGTACGTACACTCAGGATACCATTGGTGACCAATGAACCAACATACTAGCTTTTCATCAACCGGGGCTCGTCCAAGCATGGTGTTACCTTTCTTCATTTGCAAAAACTCGCTATCAAGACCATGTCCGTTGGGATAGCTCGCGAAGCCTCTTAATGAACCAGTAGATTCAAACATAGGAGTTTTTAGGTTGAGATACTTGCTTACTACTGAGTTCACTCCATCACACCCTATCACAACCTGCCAGGTATAGATCAACTGATCAGTACAACGAAGAAAAAACTTGACTACATATATATATATATATATATATATATATATATATATATATATATATATATATATATATATATAACACATCTAATTACCTTAGCCTTGATGATTCTTCCATCGTGAAGTTGAAGTGTCGGATACGATGTGTTAGGATCCAAATCAATTTTAACGATATGGTGACTGAAAAAAATGGTTCCTGGGGGCAACTCTTTTGCCAGAGATTCTATAACATCTCTCCTTCTTAAGCATCTTAGTTCTTGTTTCCTATCAAATTAACCAATAAACCCAATTAATCAATATGATCAAATTCGTGGTTAATCTTCTAAAGAAAAAAGGCTTCAACATATTATTATGTAGGGGTTAAATCATCCACTGTATCTATTACTACTTAAATAACCCTCACAAGTCACAACTCTATGTTCCACATGACGGAGTCTGGGAAATGTCCCGTTAATCACTTACTCAGAGGTGGATCTCAAGGAGAGTCAATCCATCAATTGTTGGGTCAATTTTTTTTGGTTCGCTAGATTTTTGTTGTTGTTGGGCTCAATTATTTATAAGCCTGTGATTAATGATGTCCTAAATGCATTCTTATGAGGATTTACTTTGTGTATGAATTTCATTGATGGAATGTATAGTTTGAATGTATAAAATGCAAGGTATGTTGACACTTGTAGTTTCTAATTTTTTCATGATATAAATTCTAACAATTTTCAATTGTATATGTTATAAGGCCCTTGGACATAATGCTAAGACTTGTAAGGGTGACCCAACTGCAAGAGAGCTTAAAGAACAAGTTGTTCGGGTTGAACAAAGGCAAAATAATAAAAGGCTTAGAAAGACAGCACATGCTGAAGGTTCACAACAATGGCTATTGAAGATGATGTAATGGGATCAGCACCATGGATTGATGGAAGTCTACAAGATTAGGAGGGTCTTGCCTGAATGCTATCGGCTAGGTCTTGCCAGCCGAATTCTTACCTAATAAAAAAAAAAAAACTTCCCTAATAAAAAAAAATGACAAGGGTTTTGTATTTTTTTTTTGGCTTTAATTGAATGAACCTTGAGATTTGTGAATGGACTTTTAATCTAAGATCATTCCCTAATTATGTGAAGGTATGGAGCTGCACTTGATTGATTAAAAAAACCACTAATCATGTCATATAAAGATTAATTATGCGTAATTTATATATTTTTATTTGTTTTGATAACAGTTCAAAGAGATTTTTTTTTTTTTTTTATCATCCACAAAATTAAGTCAATTATTTCTTCTAATATTATAATGTTGCATGAGTACTCAACAAAATAAAACAACCCCTAAATTAAAATAATAAAAGCATATAAAACCCCTCATTTTTCGAATTTATGAATAGTCAATTTCAGCGAATAGCTAATTAAAGAGTCTCAATTCACAAAGGTATCCCATATAATAGAAGCTAGGACATGATATTAGTAAAAGAAAAAGGTAGTTTTGTTTAAAGGTTTGGTATAAGAATATTCATCATTGAATACAAAAGACTAAAAATTATGGATTGAAGGATGAATGTCTAAAAAATAATTTAATTAAATTTTTATCCTAGATGGTGGATCTCCATAGTTCATTAAAATTAATCTCATGAAAATTTTCAAAATTATCTTTAAAATTAAGATAATACAAGCAATCCATGTTTATACATTTTTTATTTATTTAAATGTATAAAACTATCATATTGTAGAGAAATAGCAAGAATAATGTTTCCATCCTATAATATCAAATTTCATTTTTGACCAAAAAAAAAACTTTCATTTAAATCGATTTTTATATCTTTGTTTATTTAAAATAAAAAAAATATCTTTCGTTTGGACGCACAAACTCCCTTAGATAAACATAATCTTCTTTTTACGGACATAAGAGCCTCAATATAAACGTACTTTTAGAATGGAATCAAATTAAAATAACTAAGGATTGTTTGACAAAATGGAGTTTTCCTTATAAATGTAGGAAAATCATTTGGTCTTTAAAATTTTCAATGGAGTTTTTCATGTACATATCCATTTCTCAACAATGTTTAGAGACAATTTTCAAATCGTTAAAAAAAGGTAAATAAGCAAACACAATAAATAAAGACAAATAAAAGAAGAAAACAAAGAAGAAAAGATAAAAATGTGCAACTTCAAACCATCCTAGACCAAACGCCCTAGCTCTCAACTTGAACAACTCCCCTTCAACATGCTCAGTCCATCACTGTGTTCTAAATTTAAAATTATGGCTATTTAATATATATTTTAATACTTATCGGGCAGAGCATAGAAAATCCGTATTAAAAATACTAACAAAAATTAGCTAGTGTGCGAATCACACATAACCAACTAGTAATTATAAATATTTGAATGATATTTGATTATACATTTTATAATGTATTTAACATAATAAAAACTTGAATAATTGATTTTTAGGCACTTTTACTTTGAATAAAATAATTGACCGACATCAATATTAATGATAATCTTTCTACTTTTGATTACTTAGGGTTTGTTTAGATATTCATGTACATATTATAACTTATAATGCATAATATTGCATTCATTGTATATGTAAATTAATTTCATATTTGAATTTGTAGTAAAATAACATCACATATAATGAGTGCATTAAATTGTTGGATTCGTTCTTTTGGGCGCTTTCAGTTTTTAGCACCCCTAAAAAGTATGAAAATATTCAAAAGCCAAATTATTTGGATACCAAATAGTATTTCATATTTGCATTTTGAATTCACTTGATAAAATTTTGTCTTTTCTCCGGAAAATTATTGCACTTACCTAGCTTTAAAACTGTAAATCCGCCAATGCACTTACTTCCTCATTAAATGAATCAATCAAACATTATCATTGCAAGTTAATCCATTACATCCCACTACATCACCTCATTCTCTTTCTCCATAACTCTCACTACCTAACAACCCCATTATTGTAACCGCCACACCTTCACATTTCACCCCACTAATCAAATATAAAATCATATATAGATGCTCTATCTATCTACATATAAAATCATCTTCAAATTATTTTTATTTACTATATTAATCTCTTTGTTTTATTATTAATTTTTTTCAAATCATTTTTATATCCCCTAATTTAGGGTTCGTTTGGTTCAATGTGGGAATTGAAATTCTCGGGAAGTTACTTCATGAGAATTGAATTCTCAGGAATTCCAATTGACGGGAATTCTAAAAATATGTTTAGTTGATTTTTTATTCTAGGAGATTAAACGAAGGAAATGGAAATTTCCAAGTTAAAAATTTGGGAAGTTGAACTTACCTAGGAGACTAGGTAAGTGAACTTCCTCCATTTGGGGGGATTCAACTTCCCGGAAAGTTAAATTCATACGTTTTTTAATTTCAAAAATACCAACCAAACACATGAATTTCTCCTACTTTTTGACAAGTTCTACTTTCTGGGTTTTTAGGTTGTAAACCAAACAAGCGCTTATAACCTATAAATGATCCTATCATGAAATAAATTAATCCATATTTCAACTAAGTCGATATATGTAGTAACAGATCGATGCAAAGAGATTACCCGATTGGTGTCCTTTTCTCGGAACGGTCATCAAGATCTACATCGCACAACCTAACAAAAAGAACAAGGCAATTCAATGCTGTCAAAATCTCTTGACAAATATTGATGAATATGCAGAGAGGAAACTTGTAAACTTGCCGATGGATACAAATAGCTGTAGATCGGAGCTTCGAAGCCATTCCCAGTTGCTCCAGTGCAAGCCAGCCATTGGTGTAGACATTGAGGTTTGTTCCAGTTATTCGGATGGAATCTGATCTCTCAAGAACTACGCTCCTTATCCCTTTCCTGTATGTTGATTAGTTCATGTCACATTAATGTAAGGGATAGAGCCAGAAATCTATCGAGGGGGGGCGAAATTTTATACAAATTATTGATTCACTCTTCGATAGATGTTTTGTAGTACGTTTAGCGAATCAAAACTATGATATTTTAGATTAAACGGTGATATTTTAGTTTAAGACAATGTTTTTTAGTTCAAAACACAATGATTTTGTTTAAAACGGTGGTGTTTTAATTTAAAATTGTGTCATTAGTTGTTATATTTTTTTTCTCTTTAAACGAAAAAAACGATGTTATTTTTTCCTTTGTCTAAAAATATATCGTTTGAAACCTACAAAGTGAATATGCAACTTGTTGTTCTCTTAGAATGCAATAACACGTAATAAGATATACAAACTTTAAACTTGCATAATTTCTTATATAATTATCGAATTCAATAATATAACCTCTTGTTTCGAAGCTCACTAGTTGAATTATATGTCAAAATATCAAATTAAGTAAAATATAAAATAATCGTGATTTATTAAAAGACATTTGAAATAATTAATGTGTTTAACTTTCAAACGATTATAACTTTTTACTCGTTTATCGGATTCAGACTTATAATATATCAAAACGAAGCTATCGACGCGTAGAACAAATATAAATGATTCGTCGGATGAAAGGGGGGCGTATCTCCCGCTTGCTCCCTCCTAAATCCGTCTATGAATGTAGATCAAGAATTTGCATTGTTGAACTAATTAATTTGTATTTAAAAAAAAAAAAAAAAACCTGTGAAGAGCGAGTGAAGTGGCAAGTCCTGCAATACCAGCACCTACTATAACTATATCTTCCTCTTCTATCCTCCCCATCTTTAATTTGTTTTTAGTAAAAGATGAATAGTCGTGGAATTTGAGGGATGCCCTTTTCTTGTATTTATAGGATTTGAGAAAATAATACAGTATTTATTTCCTATCTCCCAGCGTCAGTGGTGGGCCCCCCACGCCTTGCCTTGAGAAGTGAACCTGCTCCTAGGGTGTGTGCGGATTCCATTGCATTTTAATTATAATGCAATTATTTTACCTCGTTTTATGTGAGCGTTTGATGATAAAAATAAAAAATTCGTAAAAAGCGAGGTAAAACTGTAATTTAACCAAATAATCACATAAATCGAAATAAAATAATTGTATTATAATTAATACATTGTGCAAAATCCAAAAAAAAAACATAATTTAAACACCTTAAAAATTAGGATAACCAAACATCACCTTATCATTTTGCATTATACGCATAATGCATTTGGAATCCAATTTTATTTTTGGAACACCAAACCGAAGCAGCTGCATTTTGCGCAGGTACGAAAATGGCATGGCAAAAAGGCTTACGTAGAGTGGTAATTGAAGGTGACTGTTTGGAAGTAATCAAAGCAATCAACGGTAATGCAAGGCCCAGATGGGAGATATACTGGCAAATCGAGCTTATCAAGAAGATGCAATTGGAATTTGAGCACATAGAATTCAAACATTGTTTTCGTGGAGCCAACGGAGCAGCAGATTTCATAGCTAGATCTAAAGACATTTGTAATATGGATACGCTCCCTTTGAATAGGGAATTCTGTAACATCATCCGAAAGGATGATCAGGGTTGTGTTCTGTCTTAAGAACCGCCCCTTTTTCGCCTACTAAAAAAAAAAAAAAAATTTATTTTTGGAACAATTACTCAAAATAATATGAAACATCAACTTTTAACCAAAAATAATACGAACTTTAAAATTCACTAATTCATGTACAAACTATACCAATTAATATTAACCGGAAAAAAAAACACGATTTCAAATTCTAACCCATTTTCAAACCAAAATGTTAATGTGGCATCCGTGAAAAAGATGCGGGGCTCAAAATGAAATAAATGGAAATTAAGTGAAATATTGTAAATGGGTGATTACTAGGATGTCCACATTTTTTTGCTTTATTAGGAAAATGTCCACCACCCTCTCCATATTAGCAAAATGTCCACCCACTGCTGAAACGAAATTGCTGAAATTGAGTTTTTTTTTCCGCGTTGCTGAAACTGCTGAAACCGAAGTTGCTGAAATTGAGTTTTTTTTTTCCGTGAGATTGAGTTTTTTTTTTTCGCGATGCTGAAACCCCGATTTCAGCAACGTTGTTGATGCTGAAAACTCAATTTCAGCAACGTTGTTGATGTGAAACCCCGATTTCAGCAACGTTGCTGATGTTGAAATGGTTATTGCTAACACCGGGGTTGCTGAAACCGTGTTGCGGGATATAAAATTTAGCATATGTGGGATTCGAACCCACGTATTTGCACATAAGCACATTGCTCTATCGTTGAGCTAAGAGGCTTTTAAAGGAGATTTAAATCAATGAACATCAAAATTCATTGCAGTCCGCATTTCAGCGATTGCTGAAACTACCATCCGCATTTCAACAATTACCAATATCCAAACCAATTCAGCAATTACCAATATCCAAACCAAGTGCAATTATTCATTTTATAAAGTAGCAACAGTACACTAGCTAAGCGCAAGCAAGCAGCACACTAGCAATAGCAAAACCAAGTAGCACTTAGCAACCGCAACAAAATAATGCTCCTCGACTTCGGCTATGGTAGAATTCAAAGATTAAGAAAGTGAAAATCACAAACAACAACAAACTTACATATAGAGGATTTCGGCAACCAATCGATGACTGTGAGGGAGGCGGCGGCAAACCTTCACATCTCCTCCGCATCTCCTCCGTCATGCAAAACTCCGGTGAAGCATACAGGAAGCGTGTGTAGCCGCTTCACCGCTTAAAACCGAACCCCATCGCACTACAACGCCAACGTCAAGTCACAGTTTCAGCAACAGAGGCCTGTCCAGCAGATCTAGATGCATCGAAGCCGTTTTTTAGCAAATCTGGATGCAAGTGGTGGTGAGGATGGCAGCCATCGGAGCCGGAACAGATCCATCTCAGTCCCTGCTTCAACACTCGACAGCTTCACCACTCCACAGATTCCGCTTCACCGTCGGGGTCTATGAAGATAGAGGAGGAGAGCAGGAGTGAGTGAGAGAGAGAGAGAGAGAGAGAGAGAGAGAGAGAGAGAGAGAGAGAGAGAGAGAGAGAGAGAGAGAGAGAGACGGCGTTGGGGCAGACAACAATGCCTCTCCGCCTTCCGATCAGGGGACGATGAGATCAATTTTGGATGGAAGAAACTACTCTCATACGAAATTGGACTCCGACGCCGCTAGGAAAGCCCTAGGGCTTCAGATTCGTACGAGACCAAGATCGATCTCGGCACGGGGCGAGTTTCAGCACGAGGAGATGAAGCAGTCCTTGACGCCGGCACATCAGGATTGCTTCCTCGCCACTGCCTGCGTTCAGATATGAGATCAAGAGAGACAAATACCTGAAATCTCCTCCGATCGGAATCCCTTCGATGAAAGCACAAGGCCGTTTCCGCCTCTCCTCCGCATCTCCTTCGACGAAAAGCGTAGTGCGACTCGTTTGCAGATCTGAGATCAGAGTTCCATCGTGGTGCAACAGGTCGGAAATGGTGGAGAGAGGAGGAACTAGGGCAAGGAATTAAGGAAGGGCGAGCGAGAGAGATCTGAGCAATGGTAAAACGGTGAGGAAGAGAGCAAGAGGATTAGATTATGTTTGATGTCAGGAGGGTAATTTTATCCAAAAAAAATAGAGATGGAAAAAAACCTAATTTCACAGGGGTGGGGGACACTCCCTCAATATAGGCAAAAAAAAAAAGGTCGGCTGGGCAAATTTTCTCTATTGTAAATTACTAGTATTTTCCAAGCCACAACCCGTCTTCTTCCTTACCATTTGCAGCAAGAGCAGCAGCGGCGAAGACACATCGACGAAGATGGCGGTTGGTGGCAACAGAAGAGTGGCGAGGAGTTCGGTGATTGGAGATACGGTGACAACTACTAGCCCTAATGGCCACTAGGGTTGCCGACGACGCAAGTTGGGAAAAGTTAAACAAACGTCGAAAATCTCACGTATAAGGTTGGGGTGAAAAGGAATATGAAACATCAAATTGAATACGGTTTTATCTTCCATTTCAATTTAAGAAGCTCACCGTGTGCTCAATTCACGATAAGAACGTCAATTGCCATCCCAAA
The DNA here is from genome assembly GCA_037127255.1 of Persicaria tinctoria. Taxonomy (NCBI): domain Eukaryota; kingdom Viridiplantae; phylum Streptophyta; class Magnoliopsida; order Caryophyllales; family Polygonaceae; genus Persicaria; species Persicaria tinctoria. The sequence continues at coordinate 18,127,727 of JBANSL010000004.1, read as the reverse complement.
TCGACAAAGGTAGTTTTTTAGGGTTTTCGAATTTTGATGAAATTGGGGGGAAATTGGAATCAGAAGAAATCAATAGAGATGTCATCACATTAGAAATTGAAAACCAACATGGGAGACTCATTGCTTGCAGACCAGGTTCGAGGAAGGGGGGCAGAGTTGATTTTCATCGCTGCCAGAATGGCCCGACCACATTGAATCTATTGCTAGCAACAATTTTTTGTTCGACATCGTATTCACTGTATGTACTCCTTGCCGCCGATGACCGACGTCGTAGTGACCTGCGGAAGAAGAAGTAATCGGATTAGGTTGTCTGTTTGTACATTAATTTACAATACTCCACCTAAATTTCTTGTTTATTTGAGTTTGAGCCCAAAAATATTTTCAGTGATCGGAATTTGAAACCATATTATTTTTGGTTAATATTGGTATAGTTTGTACATGAGTTAGTAAATTTTAAAGTTCGTATTATTTTTGGTTAAAATAATATGAACTTTTATTGTGAAACTGCACATTTATTAATAATAACCTTTATTGCACTATTTGTTCACTTTATATTTTGTAATCTCATATTTTTCACTTTCTAAAATAAAGACAAAAAATGTGATGTAACATATGTTTTTGCATTTTATAATCTTATAGTTGCACCTTATAATATTATTTCAAAAAAAAAAAATTATGGGCTAAAATCTGTAATTTTTATAATTGAAATAAGGGCAATATTCGTAGAAATAGAAAGTGTGGGGAGGCGGCGACATTTACCTTATAATTAGGATCATTTACCCATTTACTCAATTATTCCATAAAATGAGGCACATTTACACATAAATTTGGCTCGTTTATCCATTACTCATTTAATTAGGTTCATTTACCTCCAAGTTAGACTCATTTTCATTTTAAGCTTATTTTCACTTGACTCATTTTCATTTGAACCTTTGCCTATTTATAGATTCAATTTGGTATATTACTAATAAAAACATTTTCAAATTAAAAGTAATATATTTATTTAAATTATCTAAATGGGTTTTTTTTGCTAAGTGGACTTTTGGTGACCAAAATTTAAGCCCTAGGATAAAAGGGTTACAATATTAGGCGAGTGTCCACTTTTTCCAATTTTACCGCTGCCTTATTTTTTCTCTTTCTCCCCCAAATTAAAACATATCTTGCCCTCACTGCTCTCACCGCCATCACCCATTGCCGACAACCACCACCATCTTCATCGATGTCGCCGCCGTTTGACGTCCTCTCTGTCCGAAGCCGGCCTACAGCATATCCTAGTGGCTATGGAATAGATCGATTTAGATGTTGAAGGTTTTTGATTGAGAAGAATAAGAGGTAGAGCTATATATGGAGAATGAATGCAGATGAATTTCATTTGTAGAGCCAATTAAGAGAGAAACGGTGGTGGCTATGGAAGATAAACTCTAATACTAATGTTTTATAATTATCCAATGTGGCAAAAATTAAGCTTTTATAACACATAGTAATTACTTTATAAACTACTATGTTATATAAACGGACTTAAGGGAGGGTCATTTATGTCTTTTCCCATCTCTTTTTCCTCATGAAATTAATTGAAGCAGCCGGCATATGAAAATGAGTGGTTTTTTGTTGACGGTACCTTAAAATGGATGGTTTTATGTAAATTCAAATGTAATGGGTGGTTAAATTAATGAAAACACTCCTATCTAATGGGTGGTTTTATGTAAATTTCCCTAAAAGTTATCATATTTTTCATTTGTAAAACTTGAAAGTAATACATTTTTCATATTTTATAAATTTATTTTAATCTTACCGCTAATATATTTAAATATAAAATTTTGATTGATAAATGACCTAAAAAATTAAATGATTTTTTTAATATTATTTTATCTATTTGTTTATACGATATGACTGTTAGAGTGTTAGTATTGTTTATTTTAATTAACAAATTTTGTAACAATTTGTTTTATGTATGATTATATTTTGTTTAATTTTGAACCTAACCAATTAATCTCAATCAATAATTTTGAAAATAATTTATTAATATAGATTATGAAGATTAAATGAAATTCATATAATAAACTACACAATTTTATGCATGAAAAATACTCAATCAATATTGTGTTTATATTTGGTTTTGACAATTATGATGAGAAAATGAAAGTCATAAATACGAGACACTAAATGAGCAAATTAAAGTTCTCCCTTACTAGTTGGTGCGGAGTAGTAGGTAAGATGCATGGTGCAGCACTTGCCACTTCACTAAAACCAACATGTTTCTTTGACAGGATTTTGTTTGGCCTGTAACAAAAATATGTGGCAGTAAAAACGGCAATATCCCATGTAATAGATATATTGAATAGGTAGAAAAAAAAACAATCTAAGATGTACTATTAATTAAATGTTCACCACACATTTCAAACTGCTGCCCGTACTGTCGGATCTTCCCCAATTTTCTTGTGCAGCAAACTCTCAATTTCGCTCACGAATTCCAGCTCCCAATTTTGCTTAGGTATTTTCCCATCTCGCTCACCAATTTCACTCCTCAATTTCGTTTATCAGCATATATTAGAATTCTTTTATATACTAGTATTTATCATCAATGGATGTATATGTGTGTGTGTTACTAAGATAATTGTGTTGAAATTACATTATTCGATTAAATTAGAAAACTTATTTGTATTTAACAGAATGATTATTCAGTTAAATTTGATATATTATTCAGTTAAATTTAAGAGATTATTCGGTTAAACTATTGAGATTATTCGCATGAAACAAGGGAATTATTTACATATTTATTGTTTTTTGAATGTCAAAAATAATAATCAATAAAATTGTATGTTTTTCAATAAAATATCAATGAGTATTCGTAGGTACGACGAAGTTTGAAACAATTATATATAAATATTATTGTATACATTATTTGACGAGTGGGTTTTCAGAAAATTATTCGTTATTAGGTAAATAAAGAATCATTATTCGTTGATAAAAAATACAATTTTATTAAGTATGACCAAATAACACACAGAGTAATTAATTTATGAAAGTAGCAAAATTATGGAATACTCCGTATCAAGTACTAATTGCCAACACACACAACATATGTCCCAGTCCCACTACTTTTTATATGGAGTATATACAACGTAGACAAAAAATGCAATTATGGAGTATCCAATAATTGACGAACTTTAAAAAAAAAAAAGCAATTTCCTAGATCCCAATATTTTTTTTACGGTTAAATACACACGGACCCACGACATTTAATTACTCCATCTATTTATTTTTTTTACAGTTAAATACACACGGACCCACGACATTTAATTACACCGTCCATTCCAAATTAAATACTGTATTGTTTTTTCTTTTAGCGCACATTTTTTAACGAGATAAAAATATAACCATAAAATATTATTTTTTTAATCAATTTTTTAAAATAATTTCATACAAAGCTTGTTTGTATAGTGTTAAAAATCCCAGGAATTGCAATAACCCAGGAAGTCCGTGCTAATATATGTGTTTGGATGAAAAAATAAAAATTGAAAAACCCTGGAAGTTATTTTCCTGGGATTTCTACTTACTCCAAAATACAGGAAGTGGAATCACCAAGGGGGGAGTAGGTAAGATTTCTTCCACCCTTTTAAAATCCCCCTTTTGTTTACCAAAAAATAAAATCGCTATTTTTACCCTCCATGTATATCCCATCCTTTATAGATAAAGGTTAAAATAGTAATTAGACATAAATTCCCATAAAATTCTCTAGTGCAACCAAACGAAATGTGGTAATTTAATTCATGAGAATTAAAAGTTAACCAAACGTATTTTTCAAAATCCCAGTAATTTCAATTCTAGGGAATTAGACTTCCCATATATTAAATTCCCAGGAATTGTATTTACCCCTTTTATCCAAACAAGCACTTAGTCATAAGTAAGTACTTATAAAAACAAATTCATTAAAAAATTAAAATTTTATAGAGTTTTTACCTCTGTAAAATGCGTGCAGAAAAGTCAACTGACTTTTATTACTCGCTCCGATACAAAATACATGTCGTTTGATTTTTCAATACGTATTTTAAGTAGCTAAAAACTATATAATATATTAAGTTTTTTTTTGTTTTTTTATAATTTAATACATATTACCAACAAATATTAAGTTATAAAAAAAAATTAAAAAGTTGATATTTTATATATTTTTTAGCTTTTGAATTACGTGTTAAAAAATCAAACTACGTGTATTTTGAATCGGATGGAGTATGGAATATGGGTGTTATTCGAGCCGAATGAGCCGAGCTTGACATGTTTAAGCTTGGTTCGTTTGTTAAACGAGTTCGAGCCGATCAGCCTAATTTTTAAACGAGCTTTTTATTTTGTTCAAGCTTGACTTGTTTAAGAAATAAACGAGCTCGAGCCAAACTTTTTTTTTTAAAGTAGTTTTACTTGATTATAACATGTTAACTTAAATGAAAATTTAGAAATTCCATAGAATTCGAGCTATATTCGAACTATCCGAGCTTTCAACTGAGCTTCAAATTTTGTTCAAACTCGGTTTACTTAAATAAGTGAGCAAGCTCGAGTCGAGCTTTTTCGAACCGATTCCGAACCAAGTTTGAACTGTTCAGTTCATATAACAGAAAGAAGGTTAAAAATGGGTTTGAAACAAACACAAGTCCGTGAGAGTGGAGAATGTTTTACTATGGGTCCCACAGTTTTTTAAATATAAAATCAGTGGCCTTTAATTTGATCCAATCAGATGGTCCTAATGTGTTCACAGTTTAGAGAGTAATTATAATTATATTCACCTACATAATCTACCTATACAACACTCACCCAAACGAGCTGCAACAGCACGTCAAACATCAAAGACAAAAGTAGAACAAATCGCCACCGGCAAGGCATTCAGCAAAAACACAAAAGAACGCCGCCTAGTCTTGAACATTTCCAGATAAATCACCATGAGCGAGCACAACACCGACATCTGCTGTAGTGCTATAGGCCCGTAAAGGATATATTCCGTACCTGCTACGGACGTGGGCCGGACTTAACAGCCCGCGTGGGCTTTTCCCCTGTCCATACTTGCCCATATTAACGGGACGGACCGGATAGACCAATCCGCGTTTGCTCAGATCTAACCACAAGGTATGATCCTTGCGGACCTTGCAGTTGTTGTGGTTGATAGGACAAGTCAATCTCATATGTACAATTGAGCTAGGGAGAACTAAATGTAGTATTATGCTAGGTAATCTCATATGTACAATTGAGCTAGGGAGAACTAAATGGAGTATTATGCTAGGTAGGTTGAGACAATTATTGTTTTTTATGGGAACATTAATGGTGATGGTCGTACGTATAGGAGCAATGAATGAGGCTGTCGGTAGAGGGAAACAATCAATGCACTTGCTGCCTTTCTATGGAGATTAGTACGTGATATCATTGCATTCTACGTGTCATATATTATATGAGTAATTTATAGTCGATTTTAAGTCATTTTTTTTATATGTTTTTCTGGTCTTTTATATAGTTTTTGGTTTTGTTTTTAGAAAAGATCGTTTACACTCGTATTTTGTTTGTTTTTATTTAATTTGGAGATTGTTTGATATCATTTTGGAATCACGGTGGAATAAGATTCATTGAAGTCAAGTTCGAGATATTCATGGATACTGGAAGAGCCTTGCATAGCGGTCTTAGGTGCTAAGAAGCTAGCTAAGAAGAGCTTAATTGTTGAAACAACACTTTCCGGACAGTTTTTGCTTGACGATATTTCTCTAAAATGAGTCGTTTGAGCTTCATAAAATTCAGATGCATTTTTTCTATAGCTTGTTTGAAAGGTGATTCAAAGATCTACAACTTTCATGTTGATAACCACTCCCTTGATGAAAATCGGAATTAGTTTCAAAGGCTTTGACAGACAGTTTGTGTCAAAGGTCTTGAAGCTACAACTGTGTTGATGAAACACAAAACCTGTACTTTATTATATTATGTCCGAATATTATTATATGTTATTATATGCTTCCAGATATTATTATATATGCACTAACATTTCAGGAAGCTTTTCGAATTATATCTTCTTCCTTGAGCTGAATAATGTGGAGAATAAAATCGGAGATCATGGCTTCAGAGTTTCCATGAATAGAAGATTGTGTAGATAGCCATGATCAGCCCAGCCGTTGAAGAGAAGATTCTTCTTTGTTGGAGGCACTGATTTGTTCAATATAAAGAAAAGGAAGAAGGGAAGACAGAAACACATTCGTTGAACACAAGCTTTCATACACTCAAACCTTCAAGTCAAATCTGTCTTCCTCGTGTGCTCTCTGCTAGTTCTTAAGAGTCATTTATTTTGTTTCAATGCATTTGAGAGTTACACAGTGAGCTTATAGGATATATTTCGAGTGAGTGTTATACTCGAGAGTTTGTAACTCAGGAAGTGGACACTATGCGATTGATTCACTAAGTGTAAGAGGATTGTACTAGATAGCTGAGAGAGGTGTGGCTCTTCTAGATTGGTCTAGGACTCCAAGGGAACGTGAGTTGACTAGATTGCAATTGTATAGGAGAGAGGCTTCTCGGTGAACTATTAGGATCCTAAGTCTTGTGAATCAATAAAGTCGGTTGAATCCTAGGGTTGTGGAAGGCGGGGACGTAGGCCAAGTTCGTGCCGAACCTCGTTAACAATTCGTTGCGTCCTTTACTTATTGCTTTACCTTATTTCCGCACTTGTTTCGAATTGTATAACTCTGTTGTGATTCAGGTTTTCCAGAAGAAAGAATTATGTCTAATCTCAAAGGGTTTTGCAAGTGCTTCAAAAGTCTTGAGATTATCTGCGAAAATCCGGCATACTCTATTCAACCCCCCCTTCTAGAGTATCTTTATATTACTTTGTTATACATTATCGAACCTTCAATTGGTATCAAAGCTTTACTCATTGCTTTCGATCTAACAATCTTGTGAGTTTTGATCATGTCTGGTGAAGCAAGCGGAGGATTTGCACAAGGGAGGTCTACCATTAGACCACCACTCTTTGTAGGAAACAACTTCGTCCACTGGAGGTCCTTGATGAAAATGTTCATTATAGATCAAGATCTGGAACTTTAGAACATTATAGAGAATGGTCCGAAGATTCCTGTGAAAGACGGACCAAATGGAAGCAAAGTAGCGAAGACCGAGGCTGAGTTCATCCAAGCGGATCTTGAACTCGTCTCCAAGAACTACAAGGCTATTAACTTACTATACTGTGGTCTTAGTACTGATGAGTTTAACCGTATTTCATCTTGTAGGCCGCCTAAAGAGATTTGGGACAAGCTGGTTTTCACCTACGAAGGAATCAGTCAAGTGAAGGACACCAAGATCAGCATTTTCCTTCGAAAGTATGAACTCTTCAAAATGAAGCCAGATGAGTCTATTAAGGCCATGTTCACACGGTTCACGAAGATCACGAACAACCTTGACTCTCTCGGCAAGACCTTTGAGAATGTTGAGAAAGTGAGGAAGATATTGATGTGCCTTCCAAAAGACAAATGGGGCCCGAAAGTGACAGCCATGGAAGAAGCCCAGAATCTCACCACTCTACCCCTTGATGACTTGTTTGGGAAGCGGATCACACATGAGATGATCCTCAATGAAGACGATGGAGAACTTCCAACAAGCACTAAGAACTTGACACTCAAGTCTAAAAAGGATGAGCCGAAAGATGTGTCTGATTCTGAAGATGAGGATGATGATGAGGATGATCCCTTTGATCTCATTACAAGGGGTCTTTCTCGAATCCTCAAGATGAAGAAGCAATTCAACAACAAAGATGGATCAGAGTCTTCTAAATTTCGAGGTAAGTCTCAATACAACAAATATGACAAGAAGACTAAACATTTGTCTTATTTTGAATGTGGTGAAACAAACCATCTAGTGAAAGATTTCCCTCAAAAGACGAAGAGCCAATTCAAGAAAGGTGATAGATGGAAAAAGAAAGCCATGGTGGCAGCTTGGAGTGATTCCGACTCAGGTGACTCAGATTCCGATGATGAAAAGGCCAACCTTTGTCTCATGGCCTCAGGAGATGAATCCCACGATGAGCAACTTGAGGTAACTGTGAGAGAACTCATGGCAAGTCCAAAAGAGGTACTATCGGAATTCCTTTCTAATATGATTGCCAATGAAGAGAAACTTATTGCCCAAACTAACATTCTTCTTAAGAAAACCGTGGACCAAGAAAGAACTATTGAGGAACTGTCTTGGAGGGTCAAAAGTCTTGAAACCTCTTATTCAGGTCTTGACATTAAAGTCAAGACTCTTGACTCAGAGAAATCTGAACTCAAGCAAGATCTCTCGTCTCTGACAAGTGAACATCATGACTTAGAGAACGAGAAGATCTCCCTGAATAAGAAGATTCAAGACCAACAAACAGCCCTCATAAGTTTTACCAAGTCCAAGGTCACTCTTGATAGGATGTTGGGTGAGCAACAAAGTTCTCTAAACAGAAGTGGTATTGGTTACAACCCGAGGTTTTTAAAGAAGCAACACATTACCACTTTTGTAAAGGCAAAAGGAAGCATAGCCTCTCCTATATGTCACCACTGTGCAAGAAAGGGACATGTAAGAGAGATCTGCCCTTATAGAAGAAAGGATCCACATACTATTCGCAATACATTTCCTGTTCACTTGAGAAGAGAACGGATAATGCAAGTTTGGGTCCCCAAAGGCACTACTTTACCAAATATGGTTTATCCCAATAAAGGATCTAAATTTGCTCACTAGTCTAGCCACAAAGGTTGATTTTTGTTTTGCAGGAGATCACCAAGGTGAAACATCAAAAATGGATTATTGATAGTGGATGCTCGAGACATATGAGTTGGAAGAGGCCTCTCTTCCATGATCTAAAGAAGCAATCCACTGGAACAATCACTCTTGGTGACAAAGGAAAGTGTGACATCGTTGGTATCGGTAGTGTTGGGAGTAATCTTAACCATAATATTAAAAATATTTATCTTGTTAATGGTTTGAAATATAATTTTCTTAGTGTTTCTCAACTATGTGATAGTGGTAATGATGTTGGATTTAACAAGAAAAGATGTCTAGTGCGCAGAGAAGATACAAGTGTAGTAGTTCTAACTGCCTATCGCTATAACAACATCTATGCTGTGAATGCTGAGCAAGTGGCATAAGGAAGCTTATCCTGTCTAAAGGCTTTGACGGACGATCCAAAGCTCTGGCACAAGAGACTTGGTCATGTAAGCCCACATACACTACAAAAGTTTGTGTCCAAAGGCTTGTAAGAGGACTACCTGAGATGGACTTCAAAGGTATTGAGATGTGCAAAGAATGCACACGAGGTAAACAAACACGTAGCTCTTTCAAACCCAAGAAGGTTGTAAGTACTTCTAGACCCCTTGAACTTTTACATATGGATTTATGTGGTCCTATGCGGGTCAACTCTCCCAATGGTAAATAGTACATGATTGTTGTTATATTTGATGAATGCAATGACCGTTCTTTGAGTGGAAGTGTTGCAGATTTAGATCTTAACATCCATATAGAGAACGAGGATGGCGATGATGCTGCTACTAAGAACACAGAGAAAAGGAACATGCAGGAACATATTCTCAACACTGAAGAATTGGCCCAAGGCATTGAAGATTCGCCCAAAGCCCTTGGTGACGTTGAAACATCATAAACTGCTGCAACTGAACCTAACAGATCCATGGAGTCAGATGTACCACAAATCAATCCTACTGGTGTGACGAATCAAGGAGTTGAGACTAGCAAAAGAAAATTCAAATACTCCTCATCACACTCATTAAAGGATATCATCTCTGACCCTACATCTAGTGTTCAAACTCGTTCTAAACTTAAAGATCTTTGTGCTTTTCACGCGTTTGTTTCTCTTATAGAACCAAAGAAGGTACACGAGGCCCTTCAAGAGCCAGACTGAATCATTGCTATGCAAAGTGAGCTCAACGAATTTGAAAGGAACGAAGTCTGGACTTTGAAGCCTAGGCCAAAGCATCAATCAGTCATTGACACACGTTGGGTATTTTGGAACAAGCTAGATGAGAATGGTAAGATCGTGAGGAACAAAGCAAGACTTGTTGCTCAAGGCTACAATCAAGAGGAAGGTATTGACTACGAGGAGACTTTTGCTCCCCTAGCCAGGCTTGAAGCCATTCACATTTTATTAGCATTTGCATCTTTTATGAGCATAAAGTTATATCAAATGGATGTCAAGTACGTGTGCTTTTATTAATGGTTTCTTAGAGGAAGAAGTCTATGTGGCTCAACCCCCAGGTTTTGAAAGTTCGGAATTTCCTAATCATGTTTACAAACTAGACAAAGCACTATATATGGTTTGAAACAAGCCCCAAGAGCTTGGTATGAGCGCTTGTCAAAACATCTGTTAGAAAATGATTTTAAAAGGGGGTTGATCGACAAGAATCTTTTTATCAAGACCAAATGAAAGGACATTTTGGTTATTCAAATATATTTTGATGATATATTGTTTGAGGCTACTAACACATCTTTCTGATATTATGTGCAGTGAATTTGAGATAAGCTTAATGGGAGAACTCAACTTCTTTTTGGGGTTGCAAGTTCATCAATCTAAGAAAGGGATCTTTGTCAACCAAAGGAAGTATACTAAGGATCTCTTGAAGAAGTTTAAGATGGATCAATCCAAAGCAGCCAAAACACCCATGAGCTCAACCTTGTCTCTAGATCTAGACAAGACTGGAAAGAGTGTCAATCAAAAGGAGTATCGAGGGATGATTGGATCTTTATTATATCTTACTACTAGTAGACTTGACATCATGTTTAGTGTTTGCATGTGTGCTAAGTTTCAAGATGACCATAAAGAATCTCACCTCGTGGTTGTGAAGAGGATCTTTCGATATCTCAATGGCACTAAGGAGCTTGGCTTGTGGTACCCGAAGCAAAAAGATTTTACATTAATTGGGTATTTTGATGCAGATTTTGCAGGCTATAAGGTGGATAGGAAGAGCACGTCAGGATGTTGCCAATTCTTAGGAGCATCATTGATCAGTTGGCATTCAAAGAAACAAAACTCAGTTGCTCTATCCACTACCGAAGCCGAAGACATAGCAGCTGGAAGTAGTGTAAGGGTGTGCTCACCCAATAAGTACTATAAATAGCCTATTGTAATAAGGTTTTCATGATTGATTGAATCACAAAATCTGTTCTTCCTCAATAGAACAGTTCCTCTTCCTCTCTTACCCTCTAAATCTGAGTTTTGATTCACAAATCATCATGGTATCAGAGCTTGATGATTGAATCAAGTACTCGATCTCGCTGAGGTGGAAATTGATTGTCTCTCTCAAATCAAAATCCTCAATTCACGATGTCGATAAACGAATAACGCACTCCACTTGACAATGGAGGAAGACGGCGAGCTGACTTCATCTCAACTACAGAACTGAACAATCCGTTGTTCATACATCCTTCAGACAACTCAGGAATGGTCCTGACCATAGTGCAGCTAGCTGGAGACAACTTTCGTCGCTGGAAGAAAGCAATGAGCAAAGCACTGTCAGTCAAGAACAAACTGGGAATTGTCACTGGATCTCTAATTGAAACTCCTGAAAACACTCTTATGTGGAATAGATGTAATGATATGGTATGCTCGTGGATCTTAAATACCATATCAAAGGAGATCTATTCCACACTAGATGAATTTGACACAGCTTGTGAGATGTGGTTGGATCTGGAAGAAGGAGGTCCAGGACTGTGCTCAAGGTGCATCTGATATGACCGAGTATTTTACAAGGCTCAAAGGTCACTGGCAACGTCTATCTGGTCTAGTTCCACCGCTTAGATGTCATTGTGGAAAGTGTGAGTGTAATCTCAATTCTCAACTTGAAGCTCGTGATCAAGAAGAGAAACTTATGAAGTTTCTGATGGGGTTGAACGAGTCATATGCAGCTGCTCGTCGTCAGATCCTGCTCAACACTCCTCTTCCTATAGCCAGCACTGCTCATTCTCTTCTTCTGCAAGATGGAACTGGAATCAAGGTATCTACACCTTCTATTGATTCCACTGCTTTGAATGCTAACCGATCTGAGACCAGATCTGAGTCTAAACCTAGGAAGGATAAGTGTGAACACTGTAATGGGAATCATAAGACTGATAGGTGCTGGGAGTTATTTGGATATCCTGATTGGCATGTTAAAAGCAAAGAGAAACCTCAACTGCGTCGGTTTGGCAGTGGATCTGAGTCCAAAGGAAGGAACATGGAAGCTCTTGACAAGAAGTATAGAGCCAATAGTGTCGCTGCTCAGAATCAATCTCAAAATGTTCTAACTGAGAACAACTCAACTCAGGTGCAGTCCATGTCACCTGAAAACCAGCAGCTGATTCAGACTATCATGAAGCTCTTAGATCAAAAGAAGGATCGTGGCACTGAGGTCAATCTGGCGGGTATTTCTCACTGCTGTAATACTTCAATGTTCTCAAAGTTATGGATAATTGATAGTGGTGCCACAGATCACATGACTTGTGATAGGTCTTTTCTCAAACACATAACACCTCTTACCAAACCTTTATCTGTTCACTTGCCTGATGAAACCACTTGCAGTGTCTCATTTGCTGGGGAAGTTCAACTCTCTCCCTCTCTCACACTGACAAATGTCCTATTTGTTAGCAAATTTCACTTCAATTTACTTTCCATAAGTCGTCTTGTTCATGATCACAATTGATTTGTCTTCTTTTATTCTGACAAATGCATTATCCAGGACCATGCAAGGAGGAAAGTGATTGTTGTTGGTAAAGAACTGGGAGGGTTGTATTACATAGTCCCACATGCTGATCTGGATGCTGCTCTTCTTGAAGATACTACTTACCTTCAGTATACACCACACAATACTCTCAAAAATGCCTTTTACTGTTCAGAAAAACCAAAATTACCCATGTTTTTACCTTCTGTTGCTAACTCTAATATGAATGCTATCTGGCATCTTAGACTTGGGCATGCTCCCTTTGATAAACTTTTACATGTTCCTGTTATTTCTTCAAGTATAAACAAGTTCAAAAAGGAATATACATGTTCTATATGTCCTCTTGCTAGACAAACTAGAAACAGTTTTCACTCAAGTGATTCTCATGCCAGTGCTGTGTTCTCTCTGATTCACTGTGATCTATGGGGTCCTTTTGACACTCAGACTTATAATGGACATAAATACTTTCTAACTGTTGTAAATGATTACAGCAGAGGGGTGTGGGCTTTCTTGCTAAAACACAAGTCTGAGACACCTTCAGTTCTCAAACACTTCATGACTATGGTTGAGACTCAATTCTCAGTCACTGTCAAGACCCTCAGAAGTGATCAAGGCACAGAGTTTTTTAACTCTGACTTGATATCCTTTCTTCAATCAAAAGGAATCATTCATGAGAGTTCCTGTAAGGCCACTCCTCAACAAAATGGTCGGGTTGAGAGAAAACACAAGTATATCTTAGAGACTGCTAGAGCTTTGAGGTTCCAAGCATCTCTCCCTCTCAAATTTTGGGGTGACTGTATCCTAACTGCCACCTATATCATCAATAGACTACCCTCTCCTCTACTTCACCACAAAACACCTTATGAACTATTATTTAATCAGCCTCCTAATTACACAAAAATGAAGGTATTTGACTCTTTGTGTTTTGTCTCTACTACTACAACCTCAAGAGGGAAATTTGACTCAAGGTCTTCACCTTGTGTTTTTCTTGGTTATCCTTTTGGGTTCAAAGGATACAAGGTCTATAACCTCTCTACTCACAAGTGTGAGATCACTCGTGATGTTTCTTTTGTGGAAATTGTCTTCCCTTCTGCTAGCAATGAGGACATTCTTCAAGCCCCACATCATAAGCCAGCTCCTCATAATGAGGTCTCTTCTCCCTTCGTGGATGACTTCATACATGTGGAGATTGATCACCCACCATCACCTGCCCCTCTGAACCCTCCTTCTCCTAATGAATCTCTTGCTGAGTATTCACCATCTCCTGTCCCACCCTCTTTTGATGAACCTCAGTTTGTCCCACCTGACCCTCCCTCACCACCTCCTAGAAGATCTTCAAGAAATGCTCAGCCTCCAGCTTGGCTCAAGGACTATGTTTGCAACTCTTCTACTGACTTTACCAAGGCAATTGCATCTGCTTGTAAGTCATCCTCACCTTATCCCATTGCTTCCACAATGTCTTACAGCTTATGCTCCTCTTCCTATAATCATTTCATTCTTAGTGTGGCTCACTTGAAAGAACCTACAACTTTGACTGAAGCATTGAGTATACCAGAGTGGGTAAAGGCCATGCTAGTTGAGCTCAATGCCTTGGAGGCCAACAACACCTGGACTTTGGTTCCCAGGTCTTCTGCTCCTTCAGTGGTGAGTTGTAAGTGGCTGTTTAGACTTAAGTTTCTTGCTGATGGGACTCTGGACAGGCACAAGGCTAGACTGGTGGCCAGGGGTTTCTCTCAATTGGAAGGCATTGATTACACTGAGACCTTTGCTCCTGTGGCAAAGCTTATCATTGTTAGAACTGTCCTTGTTGTAGCTTCTGTCAGAGGATGGTCTATTTCTCAAATGGATGTTACTAATGCTTTCCTAAATGGCAGTCTCGAGGAAGATGTCTTCATGGAGCTTCCTCCCGCTTACTCCTTTCTCAAGTCCCACTCTTGTCCTCAGGGAGAGTGTATGAGTGAGGACAAAGTGCCCCAAGTTGTGTGCAAACTCAACAAGTCCTTGTATGGACTTAAGCAAGCTCCTAGACAGTGGTTCTCAAGATTTTCTCAGGTTATGAGAGAAGCTGGATTTGAGCAGTCAGAGTCAGATTACTCTCTATTCTTCAAGGCAACACAAGCCTCATACACTGTGCTCTTAGTCTATGTTGATGACATGATCATTACTGGAGATAGTGACACTGAGATTGCAAATCTAAAGAAATATCTAAGTGAGAAATTTAAGATGAAAGATCTTGGAGAGATGAGATACTTTCTAGGAATAGAAGTGGAGAGGTTGGATAATGGTCTTTTGATTAACCAAAGGAAATATGCTTTGGAACTACTAAGTAAGACAGGAATGGAAGATGCAAAGCCTGTGGCTACACCTCTGGATCCTAAGGTAAAGCTGCAAATGGATGAAGAAAGGAAAAGTGTGGATGTTGTGTCAACAGGAGACTTGTAGGTAAGCTAATATATCTTACCATTACAAGGCCTGACATCTGCTATGTTGTACAAGTGCTAAGTCAGTTCATGCACCAACCCAATGATGAGCATTGGAAGGGTGCTAAACATGTGTTGAGATACCTAAAGGCTGCTCATGGACAAGGCTTGCTCATGTCAAACAAATCACAACTGCAACTTAGTGCCTACTGTGATGCTGACTGGCAAAGTTTCCCTATGACTAGGAAGTCCTTAACAGGCTTCTGTGTCATGCTAGGAGGTTCCCTGATATCCTGGAGAACTAAGAAGCAAATTTATGTTGCTCTGTCCTCTGCTGAGTCTGAATACAGAGCAATGGCTACTGTAAGTAGTGAGATCACTTGGCTTCTAAAGCTACTCAAGGACTTGCAGGTTGATCAGACCAAGCCTGTGAGACTCTTCTGTGATAATAAATCTGCTATCCACATAGCTCACAACCCTGTGTTTCATGAAAGAACGAAGCACATAGAAGGGGATTGCCACCTGGTAAGGAACAAGGTGCTAAGTAAGGAGATTGAGTTGGGATATATACCAACTAAAGAACAGCTTGCAGACATCTTTAACAAGATTGTCTCATCCGAGCAGTACAAGAAAATCTTAGGCAAGTTAGGAGTTTATAATCTGTTCTCTAGTCAAAACTCCTCACTTGAGGGAGAGTGTTAGATTGTGATCATGTAGTGCTAGCTCACCTTAAGTAGTGTAAGGGTGTGCTAACCCAATAAGTACTATAAATAGCCTATTGTAATAAGGTTTTCATGATTGATTGAATCACAGAATCTGTTCTTCCTCAATAGAACAATTCCTCTTCCTCTCTTACCCTCTAAATCTGAGTTTTGATTCACAAATCATCAATGCTGCTCCCAAATACTTTGGATAGCTCAACAAATGAGAGATCTAGGCATCGACCTCAAAGGTATTCCCATTAAGTGTGACAATACAAGTGCCATATCAATCACAAATAATCGTTTTCAGCGTTCAAGGACCAAACATATTGATGTAAGACATCATTTCATTAGAGACCATGTCGAAAAAGGTGATGTGTCCATATCATTTATTTCAACTAATTATCAATGTGCTGACATTTTTACTAATCCTTTGGAAGAGGACAGGTTCACCTTCCATAGACGTGAGATCGGAATGCTTAATAGGGATGCACTTTCGTAGGGGGAGCTTTCCCGTTACGAAAGAAAACTTCTACTCAATGTCAAGATCCTTGAACCTCATTTCAAAGGTTGTGAACTGAATAGTAGAGCACATATAACAGATCAGATATTTGGTTGATATCTTATTCGATATTTGATCAAATATGGTTTTAATGGATTTTAACCTTCTTTATTTACCTATTTTATTTTTGGAAAAATCCTTTTATTTTATTCGAGTATAGTTTATTTGTGGAAATTATTTTAAAATCGGATAAATCTTTTCTTGTCTTTAAGAATTGAAAGACTAAAAGGGCGAGATGGTTTGATGGTTTAGACTTTAAAACTGCTGTGAACCAAGGGTCTTGGAAGACCTTGTTTTGTTTTACTTTGATGGATATTTCTCGAATGACTTTGAAAACTTATGATCCAACATTTGTCAAACCCATGCAGGTACTTAGTCTGATTTTACTTATGATATATCTGCTTGACTAAGTTGCAGGGATGCACAGGTTTTGTCTTTCATCAAGGGGGAGATTGATAACTCCACTCCCTTGATGAAAATCGGAATTAGTTTCAAAGGCTTTGACAGACAGTTTGCGTCAAAGGTCTTGAAGCTACAACTGTGTTGATGAAACATAAAACCTGTACTTTATTATATTATGTCCGAATATTATTATATGTTATTATATGTTTCCAGATATTATTATATATGCACTAACATTTCAGGAAGCTTTTCGAGTTATATCTCCTTCCTCGAGCTGAATAACGTGGAGAATAAAATCGGAGATCATGGCTTCAGAGTTTCCATGAATAGAAGATTTTGTAGATAGCCATGATCAGCCCAACCATTGAAGAGAAGATTCTTCTTTGTTGGAGGCGCTGATTTGTTCAATATAAAGAAAAGGAAGAAGGGAAGACAGAAATACATTCGTTCAACACAAGCTTTCATACACTCAAGCCTTCAAGTCAAATCTGTCTTCCTCGTGTGCTCTCTGCTAGTTCTTAAGAGTCGTTTATTTTGTTTCAAAGCATTTGAGAGTTACACTAGGGTTGCTCAGAATCAAGCCCGACCCGAAAACCGAGTCGAAACCGAACCGAAAATTTCGGTTTCGGGCTGATCCGATATTTTTCGGTTCGGGCTTCGGTTCTTGGTTTTGGCCCGAAAACCGCTTTTTTTTTTAAAAAAAAAAATCAAAACCCCAAGCCCCTGGTTGCTCTCTTTCTTTTCATTCTTTCTCTTCACGCGTCCAGTGGCCAAGCCTCCTATTAATTTATTTCTTTGTCTTTCTCTTTCCCTCGTCGCCTCGCCTCCCTTGTCGGCTCGCCGCCCTGCTCCTTCCCTCTCCGGATCGCCGCTCCGCTCCCTCCTTTGCCGTCAGTCGCCCTCGCACAGCCCCAAGGTGATGCTTTAATCTGTAGCCTGTAGTAGTCAATTTCACATACTTCTCCCTAATCCCCAAATTACTCTGGCAACCCTCGCCTCCCTCGCCGGCTCGCAGCTCCGCTCCCTCCTTCTTCGTCAGTCGCCCTCGCACAGCCCAAGCCCCAAGC
The DNA here is from genome assembly GCA_037127255.1 of Persicaria tinctoria. Taxonomy (NCBI): domain Eukaryota; kingdom Viridiplantae; phylum Streptophyta; class Magnoliopsida; order Caryophyllales; family Polygonaceae; genus Persicaria; species Persicaria tinctoria. Next base: position 18,109,889 of record JBANSL010000004.1, on the reverse strand, counting down.
TGATGCTTTGTAGTCTGTAGTCGTCAATTTCACATACAGAACCCTAACCCCCAAATTGCTCCGGCAATCCGCAGCCGCTGAGTGTCGCCGCTCAATTGAATTCGGTTTGTTCGGTTTTTTCAGGCCAAAAACCGAAATAACCTTATCTGATTTTTCGGTTTTCGGTTCGGGCCTCGGGCCACCCCTCCCAAAAAATCGGGCCGTCGGTTTTGGCCCGGCCCGTTTAACTCGGTTCGGTTTCGGCCCGATCCGACCCGTTGAGCCACCCTAAGTTACACAATGAGCTTATAGGATATATTTCGAGTGAGTGTTATACTCGAGAGTTTGTAATTCAGGAAGTGGACACTAGGCGATTGATTCACTAAGTGTAAGAGGATTGTACTAGATAGTTGAGAGAGGTGAGGCTCTTCTAGATTGGTCTAGGACTCCAAGGGAACGTGAGTTGACTATGCAATTGTATAGGAGAGAGGCTTCTCGGTGAGCTATTAGGATCCTAAGTCTTGTGAATCAATAAAGTCAGTTGAATCCTAGGGTTGTGGATGAACCCTAGGCGGGGACGTAGCCAAGTTCGTGCCGAACCTCGTTAACAATTCGTTGCGTCCTTTACTTATTGCTTTACCTTATTTCCGCACTTGTTTCGAATTGTATAACTCTGTTGTGATTCAGGTTTACCAGAAGAAAGAATTACGTATAATCTCAAAGGGTTTTGCAACTGTTTCAAAAGTCTTGAGATTATCCTCGAAAATCCAGCATACTCTATTCAACCCCCCTTCTAGAGTGTCTTTATATTACTTTGTTATACATTATCGAACCTTCACATGTAGAGAAATCGATCCGAGAAGTTGATGTCGACTCAAGGTTTCGACCCGATATCCGTATATTCCAACCCGAAAGCCTAGAAATTTCAAAGTGGGTCGGTACCATGAAGTTTTGGATCGGAATACGTCTAGTTGGAATGTCGTAGCCAAGTTCTAGGTCGACATATGTGTCCTTTTCGAGGTCGGAATGTGCTATCTAAGGGTTTCGACCCAGAATCCTATAGTTCTAACTCCGAGCCTTTGAGGATCTTGCCTTTTTCAATCCAGACGGTTTATTTTATCTTTTAGAATCTATCTATATTGTTTATTTCAGTATATTTTTTTTATATGTTTCCTTTATAAATACCTTAGATTAGTTAGGTTTTTAGAGGTCAACCATGTCAATTCAATTCCTTACAGGTTTTCATAGTTTCAGACATTAATAGTTTTCAAGATTTTTAGAGATTTCAACTTGGAGTTTGTTTTGCTAGATTCAAGATAAGTTCTTTTAATCTAGTTTTATATTTTTTTTATTGTGTCTTAATTTATATCTGACTAATTTTCTTGTTCTAGGGTTGAGTTGATCCCAACGATGCTGAGATAAACATGTGCTTATGATTGCCTGAATCTATCTATCTAATAATATTACTAATTCTGTTAGCATTTTGTTGATGTATCATGCTAAGAATTAAATTTGTATTTTTATTCAAATGCTCTTTTCTTATTGGTCGATATTATTGATAAAAGTTTTAAATATTTGTTTCCTTTAATAAGTTTTTCACACTTGTGTTTAAAGATTCTCTTAAATTCATGAATCTATTAATCTATCTGTCTATTAATATTACTAATTTTGTTTCCATTTTGCTAATGTGTCATGCTATGAATTAAATTTATATTTTTTTTATTCAAATTCTTTTTTCTTATTGGTCGATACAATTAATGAAAGTTGTAAATATTTGTTTCCTATAATAAATTTATCAAACATGTGTTTAAAGATTCTCTTAAATTCATGAAATCTGGGCTAAATAGGCAATCAAAGGTGAGGATTCCAAGGTTGTCGACTAATCCCCCACGGGTCCAAACCCTGGCTTGCAAAGGACCTGAACCGGTAAGCCAAGCGGGCTCACCCAAAGCAGTTAAGGCTTGAGCACCCACTAATTATTACACATAATATGTAAAGAGTGAGATTTGAACCCTGCACCTCGTGCAAGTTCCACCTCTCCTTTACCACTAGAGCAAGGGATCATTAGTAAATCATCATTTTATCTTTATTGGATTCTATTCTACCCTTATCCTCCACACATATTTTTTGTAATTTATTTAATGTTTAATTGTATTATGTAAATTAATAATATATAGGGTTTAAAAAAATTATGAATAACAAATTGGGTACTATTCTCTTATATATATATATATATATATATATATATATATATATATATATATATATATATATATATATATATATATATAAGGATTGACTCCGGTGAAAACCTCAAATTATGGTAAAAACCGTGAGGACTACTTTATAGCTTGGTTTTTTTGAAACCTGTGCTAAAAACCTCAATCACACGGTTACTTTACAACTCGGTTCAACCTAAAAACCGTGCTAAAAACTCCAGTTTTAAAATAACACACGACTTTATAATTCGGTCAAGCCTAAAAATCGTGCTGAAAAACACATGTTTTAAAACTACCTAGTGACTTTATAGCTCGATTTTATTCAGAACCGGGCTAAAATTTGTGACTTTATAGATCGGTTCTATTCAGAACCGGGCTATAGAGCAAGTGAATCGGGCTAAAAAGCCGATCCTCACATGTTTTTACCGCAATTTTGGTTTTCACCGGAACACACCTATATATACATACATACATACATACATACATACATACATACATACATACATACATACATACATACATACATCGATTGTGTGTTTTAAAATCTACAAGCAAAAAAATTGTGAATTTTAAAAAGAAAAAAATGCGTATTTTGTGTGTATTAGCCTTCCAAACTTAAAGAAGAAATATCGACCCCTTATACTTATAATTTTAGAATCAATGTCTTCACAAAATATTGAGCCATGTGCCCTTCAATTAGAAAAGTTTAAGAAGCCAAATTTTCAGCCTTTTACCCCACCCACGTTCTCTCTATCGATTCAACTGCTCCCAATACCAATTCCAAGTTAAAATTGGTTTTCTCCTTCAACTGCCTCACCCACGTTCTCTCCTGCCAGTACCAAAATTGAAATGGGTTTTCTCACCCACGTTTACCTTCTTCTTCAAAATCATCTTTTTCCTCATCTGTTGGTAAACAAAAAGGGATTTCTTGGGTTGGTTCGTTTTGGAGAAACCCTTGATGATGGAGTTCCATATGTAGAGAGTGCAATGGGGCAGGCGGAAAAAGAGCTGGTAAGTGCGTGAGATGTCGAAGGAGGTTGTGAGGGTGGCGATTAGCTTGCCGGTGGCGACAGGGTCGAAGACAATTCCTGTGACTGAGATGGAATCTAATTTGGCAAAGATTGGAAGCGGTTAGGCATGGATGATGGAAACTCTTTGCCTTGATTTCTTCAAGTATTTTCCTTTGGTGAGAGCAGCATAATTCATCCCTAATTGAGGACTCACGGAGAAAGAAAGATAATTGGAGTGATATGACCTAAAAGATCTGATGATTCAAATTCCAAATCAAGCTTCGCGGCGTGAAATTGAAGACCTGGTTGTTCTCCATCCACACCATAACCATCATCGTCCACCACAGCCACCGTCATTGAAGGAGAGCAAAGGTAACACGTACCTATTAATTTCTTATTTCTTTGTTCCTATAGAATCCTAATTTGGTTGCCTTAATCGGTCATGTATCTAATTTCCCTTTTTGAGCAATCCCGCTTTGTATTGCTCGAATTCGTTCCTCTCTCACATTTGATTCGTCAGTGTCTATCTGAAAGCTTCAGTTTTGAACCGTTTCACTTTGTTTTTCAAGAAATTGCAATAGTACTTCATAAACATCCATATATAATATTCAAGATATCAATATCGCTAATGATATCATCTTTGACCAAATGTTGCAATGGTACATATGGGTTGTTGCTGATACAAATATGTCATCCTTGAAAACTTGTGACCATTTGAGGAATTCTTGAATTCTTCAGATGATTTATATTCTCTTTAGCTGATATAGAAAGAGTTTCTGTCTTGGTATTGTACCATTGCGGAAATAGGACAATGCTTATCGTTTTGAGATCTAATTAAAAGTCTACAGTTGGATTTGTGCTCATCTAGAGAGAAAAATAATGATTTAGTTGCACCTATCTTTCATCTTCTGTAGTCGTTCTTGTGGTGTTTGTGAATCTTCATGTGCAGAAGAGCTCAAAGGATAAGGATTGTGTAGAGGAGAAAACTGATCGACAGATGAATATCTTAGGGACAGGGGCTGTTTTAGCGAGTATTGAGATGCATCCATCTTGTATTAATGGGAATGCAGCTCCTCAAAATGATAATTTGTTGAGGTTGTGCATACACAAAAGGCCAAGCGCAATGGGTGAAATTATGTTTAAGGGGATGCTAGAATGTTAATATTATCGAGTAAAGAGGGGTCCTTCTCTATGATTGAAGAAGCGAATTCAGGTGCAGTTGCAAGTTTAGGTGGAGAATTGATAGATAATATACAAGGAAATACAAGTGCTAGCGATGGTGAGAAGGGTGCAAATTGTATGACAACAATGGGGGCTGCTAGAATAGCTACATGTATGACTGAAGAGGGTGTTGAAATCGCTATGACAGATAAGGGTGCTTTCTATGAAAAGTCACAAAGGCTGCTGTATGAGGGACTTTTGTGAGCAAAAAATGCAGCGGAGAGCAGAAGCATGAGATAAAAAGAAGTTAAGGAGTATGTGCAACAGCTGGCTACAACGGAAGAAGAGATTGAGCCCCTAAGTGGTGACAAACGACATATTTGCAACACTCAGGCGACAAAGAGTTGATTTGAAGGGTGTTTGCACTCCAAAATCTGGACAGCTGGAGAAGGGGTGTGGTTCCGAGACCGATGTGCGTTTTTCAAATGATATGAAGACACAATGTTGCATATCTGCGAAGAACACCAAGCTAAGTAGGAGGGCAGCAAGAGCTACTCGAAATGCAATCTTAGCATTGTAATATAATGAGGAGGATGTGGACACTTGTGAGATGACAGATGAAGGGGAAATGCATAGCTGCACAACGCATGTATTCTTTGTAATAAGCAATAGTAATGTTATGTGTTTGACACACTATTGGATTAACCAACAACTTTTTGAATTAGCGAGAATTGGAGTTAGATGGTGGTAATGTTGTAATAGTGATGCAATTTGACTATTGGTCGTTGTCTTGGTTTGGTAAGTCTGTATATCTTAATAGATTTCTATATGAATCATACCACGTGAGTTTTTTGTTTGCATTGCTCAATTTTGTGGTAGTCAATTGTTGGATTATTTCTTAATAATAAATTATTTCTAATAACTTGCCTAGACTCTAGAGTATGGAACTGTTTTTACAGTATTTAGTCTTATCTTCGCTCTCATGATAACATGCACGGTCTTAAAACGAGTACAATCATAAATCAATCATTTTTTCCAGCCCTTTTCACAATCATGATGTGAAGTATATTATGGGATTTCTGGCTATGAAATTTAGGTTTCAATATCAAATACAATATGAATTAAAAAACCCCAAAAGTTATAAACATTTGAAAAGAAATCATATAATAGAGGTCAAATTAAAATAATCAGACCCCGATTAAAAACACAAATAGCCTTAAAACAAGTAAAAACATAAATAATTTATTTTCTTCAACCCAATTCACATGTATGGTATATTATGATGGGTAAATAAGGTTTTAATATTAAATACAATAACAATAAAAAAAAAAAGTAAAAACAGTTGAAAATAAATAATCTATTATAGGTCAATCTGGAATAATTGGATTCTCATGAAAATACACAAAGTCGTAAAACAAGTAAAAACATAAATCATTCAGTTTACTCAACCCAATTCAAAGGCATGTTGTGAAATATATTATGACGATGAAATTAGGTTTCAATATTAAATACAATAGGAATAACAAATCCAAAAAATTAAAATATCTAAAAAGAAATAACCTATTAGAGCTCAAAGAGGAATAATTGGGCCCCGATTGAAACACAACCTTAAAACGACTAAAAACATAAATCATTCATTTTTTACAGGTTGTTTCACAGGCATATTGTGAAATATGTTATGTTTATGAAAAATAATTTTCAATATTAAATACAAAGGGAATGAAAAAACAAAAAGTACTCGATGCTTAACAAGGGTTCCAAGCTCAAAATGTTAGAATCTTGAGCACGTTGAATTCGACAATGGGAAGCTAAATTACAAGCTTATCTTTCTGGATTTCAAAAGAACAAGGGTCTAAATGTCTAATCACGATTAAAGTTGCAGTGTATATGCTCGAGAAATGGTGTGTGATTGGGTCAAGAGTGGAGGGCTACGCAGGTATAGCAGAGAGTATAATTTATACATGCAGTCGGTAATACAAATCCTCTTGCAATTACTTACTGGCTAAAGGCCGGTACACACCCTATGCCTTTATTATCATATGAAATATGAATAGCCAGTAGAGTTGGGCCTACAATTTCTCGGAGTAGACACAACCTGGTCGATAAGGATTCGTTTGATGGGGAGTGCCAGTTCCCACTCATGATTCTTGATGATAGATCCTTATTACTATGAGGATACAACTTCGGACCCTTAATTAGCTAGCTAGCATGGATTTTGAATTAATAACTTAACAATGGATATATGACAAGAGGAAAACATGTCGTTGTCCTTGCCAAAGAATACTCAAACTCACAACTAGTATAGTGCGCAAGCAAGAGATCGATCCACAGGGAAATCTATTCAATTCGAGTATCAATTCTAATCGCTAGTAAGAAGATGGGGGGTTTTTGGTGTGAAAAAGATCCGCCTTTTATCAAAGCGAAAGTAAGCAAATAAAGGAAATTGGTTTTAGAATTTAGTGGAGAGAAATAGGTTCACCTACAATTTATCACTTCGATTGATGAATTCGATCCTTGTTTCAGCCTCTAGTTCTTGCCTTTTCCTATCAATGTCCTTGTCCAGATCTTAGGTAAATTACTAGTCCTACGAGTCCTAGCAACTCTTACCTCTAAATAACCCTAACACGGTTAAGATTAAACCTAGAGATAACATTAAGATTATGAATTAACCAAGGTACACATAATATCAAGCTATGAGTCGATATTCAACATGTATTCAACTTCCTACACATCCAATTAGTCCTACGAGTCCTAAAGGGATATGATTGCCACTTGGGTTAAGGTTCGCTACGAGTAATCTGCAAAACCCTAGCAATTGAATGAATCTACTCTAACTAGTTGATCAGGCCAGAGAGAATAAAACACATTCAAGCAATTAAGCACAAAGAAGTCAAAACATTGCAATAGGAATAAGAACTAGATTAAGAAACTCACAATTCAACAATCAAAGATCCAAACTGTAGGCGAAACCTTGAGAGTTTAGTTGCTCATGCTCAACGGTGCTCTCAGCAATGGAATAAAGTGCATAAGGTTAATGAAATAATAAACTATAAAAATCTTATAAAGCCTCTAAGAAGTCGGCCAAAGAATAAAACAAAAACCATAATTAAAGTCCAATTCTGAACGGCGTGTTTCTGCGAGGGCCGCGGGGCAGCCAACCCAGGCCGCGGGGCGGCCGGCGATCAGCGAAATCGCTCGTCAGAGGTTCGGGCCGCGGGGCGGCTTTTACTGTTCACAGCAATTTTTCCGTTTCGAATTTGGTCTCGATGTCAACACAGAAGTTGTAGATCTCGAAGAGAGCTTTCCAACGCATGGTTATAACAGTCAATCGGACCACCGATGCCTCCAGAAAGTGCGAAACAAGTTCAGCATGTCTGGCAACAACTTTTGACGACTTGTTATTCACTTAGGCTCTCGAAATTCGACTCCGCTCCCGTGCTCTTCATTTTTCTTCCTCAACTTGAATCTTTGTTCATCCAAGAGTCTCCTTATTCCTCGTCGGATCCACATTTACCTGAAATTAACCATAAAATTGCATAGATTCCGAATCTTCCAACACCACAGGTAAACATGTAATTTTAACTAAAATATGCACTATTCACAACTAAATTATGCTAAATGCATTCTATAATGCAACACTAATCATGCTCTATCAATATACTTATGTATTACATTAAAGTAGGAACCATTGTACCTCTCTCAATATTGAAACATAACTTCGAAGCACTAAGATCATCTACCCAACCATCCTCTTCCATGTTGAAAAGTATGGGTTTGCTTATGCTGTTTCAGATCCTTAGTGAGATGTATTGTATTCTTAGGCCATGAAAAACAAAAAGTTCTTTTCTTTGCTTTCAAGTAGAGTACATACATGTTCAGAGAAGTGTAGAAGTGGTCGATCTTATATATATATATATATAGTATGGATCAAATGTTAACAAGTCTTATTATGTTTTGTGTTAACAAATCTGAGGCATTGATTAATAAGAAATGAAAGGCTGAGATTTTTTCAATATTTTAATTAATTATAATTTAATGTTAAATAAACACACAACCATGACCATAAGAAGAGCGTGTGAATACAAACCTTCTTCAAGTTAGTAAGAGAAAGAGAGGGCTTCCGATAGTCTTAGGGTTTCGGCAACCAGGCGGCGGCGAAGTTGGTGAGATTGGAGGAGGGAATGACGGCGACGAAGCGAGCGGCAGATACGATGGAAGGTGTGTTCAGCTGATATCGAATCAAGGGCAAGATCGGAGAGTTTCGAGCAGCGGCGAAGTGGTAGAGATTGGAGGAGGGAACGACGGCGGCGAAGTGTTCTCCTACTCTTCCTGATCACTGGCGCTCGCCTTGGTTTTTGTTAGTCGTTCTCCGTCTCCCTCGCAGCCCTCCGACCTCGCATTGAAGGTCTTCGCTCTTTGATCGTTTGATTTCAACTTCCTGATTACAATTATTCATGTACTGCCTTTCTCGATTTCGGCATGGAATGTTGCCTTGGCGTACTGCCTTTCTCAAATTCCTAATTACAATTACAGTAGTATTTCTCTATTTCTATCCTACTCTAATTCATTCATTATCTTGTTAAGGAGATCAAATTCAATCTCATGAAGTGATCGGTTATTCGGAAAGTTTAGAGTAACTATTCTTTGATAAATAGAAATTATTCATATGTATAGGGGCAATTAGACGTAGGTTTGTTGAAATTCAAACTCTGTCTAAAATTGTTTATGAATTTATCGACTAGTCGAAAAGTTCAGAGTTACTATTCGTTGATAATAGCAAATTATTCATATGTATGTGGGTAATTAGATGTAGGTTTCTTGAAATTCAAACTCTGTTTAAAATTGTTCATGAATTTATCGAATATTCGGCAAATATAGAGTCAATATTCATTGATAATTTGGAATTATTCGGTAATTTGTTCGTTATTATTCATCTAACATATAATGCATTCACTGGTTTTTGTATTACTTTGTGTAAAATTGTTTATGAATTTATCGACTATTCGGCAACTTCAGAGTCACTATTCGTTGATAATAAAGAATTATTCATTTGTATATCGGTAAATATATGTGGGTTTCTTGAAATTCAAACTCTGTGTAAAATTGTTCATGAATTTATCGACTATTCGACAAGTTCATAGTCACTATTCGATGATAATAAGGAATTATTCATTTGTATTTGGGTAATTAGATGTGGGAAATCAAGAATTACATTTACATACTCTTTGAACCTAGCGAATAATTACTATCGACTTAAGGAATAATTACTATCAACCTGGTGAATAGTTGCAAAATTGTCCAACCCTTTTGTTATTATCTAAACGATAACTCCTCTTTACAAACGAATAATAACGATCAATTTAATGAATAATTACTGGAAAAATTATCTAACAAGGTATTACGGTTAAAAAAAAAGAAACAAAGAAAAAGAAACAAAAATTACAACGCACGCGCTTAAATATTGCAACGCACAGTTAAACACCAAATTAGCAATGGGACCCACGCTTTTTTAAATAAAATAAATAAGGAAAAATTGGATTAATCTCAACTCTCCATTTCATCACAATAAAGGGTCCAGATTTGTTAACACAAAACACATTAAGTGTTGTTAACACTAGACCTAACCCCTCTCTCTCTCTCTCTCTCTCTCTCTCTCTCTCTCTCTCTCTCTCTCTATATATATATATATATATATATATATATATATATATATATATATATATATATATATATATATATATAGAGGATATATCATATGAGAACAAGTCTTATTGTGTATCATGTGAACAATTTAGAGCCGTTGATTTAGAGAAAATAAAGGGCCAAGATTGTGCCACGTATTAAGTAAACAATTGGAAAAAAAAACCCAATCAATATGTGAAGCGCGTGGCATGTGTGAAGGAATAAAACCCTAGATTGCTCCTCTTTTAATCGCCGTCTTCCCAGGTATCGAACGTGAGGTTTGTGCAGAGGCGGGCAGACGAAATCAGTGGAAGGCGGAGTAGGCCGGCGATTCAGTCAGTGGGAAGTGGTGTAGGCCGGAGTAGGCGGAACATCAACACTGTGGGAGGCGGTGAGAGTTGAAGGCCGGCGAAGAGGAGGCGCCACTTGAAGAGGATACGCCGTGCGGTGCGGCGGAGCGGCGATGGCTCCCATGGCTCCTCCTTGTTGATCCCACCTCTAATTCGGGCTTCAATTGGATCGCCTTGCACGCGGAGTCGTCCATCGAAGACAAATCATGCCTTCGTCTTTCCGGTTGCCCGAACGCGGGAATCCGGCGATGGCATTGAATTCGTCTTTCCGGAAGGCGGATCCGGCGGTGGCGGCACTTTTCTTCCCCTATTCTCAAATATGGGCGACGGTGAAGGCGGGACGGAACGATTGCATCGACTTCTTCTTTCCGGCAGGCGGATCCGGCGATGGCGGAGCCTTTCTTCCACTGTTTTTTAATTTAAAAAAAGCCAAAATTGTCCATTAATCTCAGCCTTCTATTTCATTCAATCAACGGTCCAGATGTGTTCTCATGTTACACAATAAGGGATGAGTACCCATGAACCACCCTATATATATATATATATATATAGGGGATGGTTCAAGTGTACTCATTGCTTATTGTGTATCATGAGAACACATCCTGGGCGTTGATTGATTGAAATGGGTGGCTGAGATTAATATGCAATTTAACCTTTTTTCTTTAATTAAAAATCAGTGGGTCCCACCAGTTTTCTTTCTCACCTGCTGCATTGGGGCGCGTGTAAAAGCCCATTTTTATTTTCCCGTAAATTATTCGACAGTATCGTTGGATTATTTGATCGTATCGGCAGATTATGCGATGATATCGATGGATTTTTCTAATCGGCTAGCACCATAAATCGATGGTATCATTGGATTATTCGATCGTATCAACGGATTATGCAATGGTATAGACGAATTATGCGATGGTATAGACGAATTATGCGATGGTATCGGTGGATTATTCGATGGTATCCGCTTGATTATTCGATTGTATAAATGAATTATTCAGTGCTACGAACGACTTTACATTTTCAAAAGATTCTAAAATATATAAGAAAAATCACATCACGAAATCGATCCATACATATGAATAATTCGGCTTTTCCTGCGAATACCTCTTAGATTAGATGGAACAACACAAATTCGACGTCTATTCATACACAATTCGCTACAAATCCTCACAAAATAAACGAGTAATTGACAATAATATGACAAACCCCAATTGGGATGTCGATAACGACCGACCAGCCTCTCATCTCTCTCAATTAGGTCTAAAATCTCACCAATTGATTCAATTGTCAGACAACCACCGTATTCATCGACTAATCCTAAACCTAACACATCGATCCACCAATCAATTGACCAAAAAAAAAAATCTGAACTGACCCATTGATTTACTTCATGTTCGTTGATGCACTGCTCGTGGTCCCATCCTCGCAGCCGCCGCCATAGTTGACTGCCGCCGCTGGGTGTGTGAGGACTCCTTGTCGTCGATTCGTCGCTCATCTTCGTCGCCGCCATCTAAAGATGTGATGGTGGGACGCCGCTTCTCCGCCTTCGCTCGCCCGAAAACCACCATTGCAGACCAAATCCTCACTCGCCCCATCGCCCAAAAATTTGATGGTGGGACGGCTACGCCACCTCTTCGCCTTCGCTTGCCCCATCGCTCGGATACAGGAAACTAGAGGAGGAAGACCGACGACCTTACCTTCGCCAACCATCACCATCGCCATCTCCAAATCGCCGGTTGAATTGTGCCGTCGCCCAGATATGAGAATAGGGGAAGAAAGGCGCCGCCATCGCCGGATCCGCCTGCCGGAAAGATGAAGTCGATGCCATCGCCTGAATCACGCGTTCGGGCAATCGGAGCCCTAGTGTTAGGAATGGCCTGATCGCCGCTTCTCCCCCTTTCCCTTTCGCCCGAATCGCCTGATCGCCGCTCTCCTCTTTCTCTCTCTTCTTTGTAAGCAAAGGCACGATATGTGGGGGTAGGGTTAGGAATGGCTGGTACACGCGCCTGATATAAGAGTTGGGTTGGGTTTTTTCAATTTTCTTTTTCAATTAATTAATTTTACGAAATCATCTCAGCCATCCATTTTCCTTAAACCAATGGCCCAGATGTGTTCACATATTATACGATAAGGGCTGTTCTCATATGATCTATCCTATATATATATATATATATATATATATATATATAGGGTGAGGTTAAAGTGAAAAAGGGGCTTAAGATGAAAATTTCTCTTAAAGTGAAAATGGGTTAAAAAAACATTCATCCCAATAGTAGAAGCAAAAGCAGGTCGATCGCTCTCGGACTCCCGCACCCACACCCGCGTCGAGCCGCACCCACACCCGCGTTGAGCCACCTCCAGCCACCAGCGCCTGGCCGCGCTCGAGCCCACCCCGGTGCGCAACCCCCGAGCCCTGGCTTGACCTGGTTCGAGCCATACGCGCCCATCCCGAGCATTCGACGCCTCACGTCGCAGCTGCGCCCGTCGGCCTCTCACGCCACCCACGAGCCACCTCCGGCCACCAGCCCCCCCCCCCCCAGCTCGAACCCCCTCCCTCAGGCGCACCCCCAAGCCCGGAACCCCCATGGTCCGAGCCCAGCCGAGCTCACACCGAGCCCATCTCTCCCGACTGAACTGTTCGACATTTTTGGCTCGATATACCTTCGAAAACCCGATTTTCTCTTTGTTTCAACTCGAATTTGGTATGATTTCTACCCCTAAAATTGTTTATTACAATTATTTAGATTGTTTGAATGATTTAGGTTGAGATTGAAAACCTAGGGTTTGATTTAGGAGCGGAATTTGGGGTTTTTTGCCAAAAGCCAAATTGATTGAAATTGATGATATGGTTGTGTTGTTGGGTTGATTTTGAGCTAATTTCATATTCATATCATTGTCAAATTTTTTATAGATCATTAGCTAATTGGATTTTAGAATTTTATATTGCGATATGTTTTATAATTTGGGGCTTTTTGCCAAAAGCCAAATTGATTGAAATTGATGATATGGTTGTGTTGTTGGGTTGATTTTGAGTTAATTTCATGTTCATATCATTGTCAAATTGTTTATGGATCATGAGCTAATTGAATTTTAGAATTTTTTATTGCGATATGTTTTAGAATTTGGGGCTTTTTGCCAAAAGCAAAATTGACTGAAATTGATGATATGGTTGTGTTGTTGGGTTGATTTGGAGCTAATTTCATGTTCATAGCATTGTCAAATTGTTTGTGGATCATGATCTAATTGGATTTTAGAATTTTATTGCGATATGCTCGATTAGGTTATTCTATTTTAGCATGAAAATCATAATTTAGCCTATTAGCTCAATTGGTAGAGCAATGTGCGTTTGCACAAAGATGTGGGTTCAAATCCCACATAGGTTACATAATAGACAAGAGCGCAACAATCACAAATTGTTAATCATGCACATTATAATCTTAGTTATGCACAATTGTATACTACTTTTGCACAATCCTATCTTACTTTTGCACAATTGTATTATTAGATATGCACAACATAATGTTACATTTGCAAAACATAGTGTTATATTTGCACAACTTAAAGTTATATTTTGGACAATATAATGCTATATTCGCACAACATAATATTATATGTGCACAACGTAACATTATATTATTAGATATGCACAACATAATGTTACATTTGCAAAACATAATGTTATATTTGCACAACTTAAAGTGATATTTGCACAATATAATGTTATATTCGCACAAGATAATATTATATGTGCACAACGTAACATTATAGTATTACATATGCACAATATAATGTTACATTTGCAAACCATAGTGTTATATTTGCACAACTTAAAGTTATATTTGCACAATATAATGTTATATATGCATTATATCATCTTATTTGTGCACATTATCATTTTATTATTGCACTTTATAATCTTATTCATGAACGGGAACACAAAAAAAGCAACCATAAATAGCTTATGCGGGATTTTGAACTCGAATCTTTGTGCATGGGCACATCACGATACCATTTTTTGAGCTTTTTTTTTTTTTGAGAACCAACTAATTATGTATTACCTTGCATCTTCTGCTAACAAGAGTTTCAATTCAAAAGGAATTAACACAGAACTTGCAATGAAAGTAGCATTACTAGGCCTAACACTAGCAAGAAAGTGAGCCACCCGGTTAGCCTGTCTCCGAATGAAACTCCATCTGCACTCGATGAATCTGGAAGCCAGCTGAACAATCTTCCTCAACTGAGCCCCAATCTCACCCTTCGGAAAGCATCCATTACGAAGCATAGTAATGACAGTTGAGCAATCACTCTCTATCCACACCCTCGGCAACCCTCGCTCAATGCACACCTCAAGTGCCCAGGCCAGGCTCTCCGCTTCAACCAAATCAGCCCGCACTGAAGGTCGAGTTCTACGCGTTGCAGCAAACACCATCTCCCCGGTTTCTGTCCTCGCCACACACCCAATACCGCACCCTTTCCTCTCATCAACAGCTGCGTCACAGCTAACCTTGACAAACCCTTCCGGCGGCTTAATCCAGTGCATCTCGTCGCTTACGGTCTCGCGCTGCGTTCCCTTCCCGATTTTGCAGACACGGTTAAACTCCTCCATCCGACCCTCTGCTTGTCTGGCAACCCAAATCGGCTCAGTCTCAGCTTGCTCAAATAGGCGTTTGTTTCGAGTTGTCCAAATCACCTCGATCATGTGAGCCCAAAACTGAACATCCTCCTCAGTGCCGGTTCGAAACGCACGTTCACAAGCCTCCAGTACTGTTCTTGCACCTTCCCCAAATGTGCTCGCTGCCGGGTACTTGTCCCATATCTCCCTCGCTTTCCTACACTTGAAGAGGACATGAATTTCATCCTCCACACAGCCGCACCATGGACACAGATTCTCCTCAGCTATATGCCTCCGCTTCAGGTTTGCAAGGCAAGGTAAGACGCCCCTGCAAGCCCTCCATAGGAGATTCCGAATACGTGGTGGCACGTTGAGTTTCCACACTTGTTTCCACACCCGATCAGCAGCCGTCGAATCCAAAGATGATGGCCCAACCGCAGTGTAACTCCTCTCCACTAGCATGTGGTATGCCGAACGTACAGTGAAGCCACCGTCCCTATTATAATGCAAAATTTGCTCGTCCGGCACATCAGCCTCCGTCAGTCTCATACTTAAGACCATATCGGCATCAATGGGATGAAAGACCACTCTTACTAGATCTTCATCCCATTGTTTTAAATTCCAATCAATTAACTCTATTACCATAAGGTCTGAGGTAAATCCCCATGGGTTCGCGATCGGTTTAAAACTCATTGGCCTTGGGAGCCATCTATCATCAAACACACTTACTTGCGACCCATTCCCGATATGCCATCTCATCCCTTGTACAAGGACATCCCGCCCCGCCATGAGACTCCGCCAAGTGTAAGAAGGTTGATGACCCACCGATGCTTTCAAGAATGGCGTGCGGGGGAAATACCGAGCCTTCAGAATCCTTGCAAGTAAAGATTCCGGCTCCTGCATTATTCTCCACCCTTGCCTTGCAAGTAATGCCTTGTTAAACAATTCCATTTCCCGAAACCCCATCCCTCCTTTTTCCTTTGGCAGACACATCTTCTTCCATTGTAACCAGTGCACCTTCCGCTTGTCGGAGCCATCTCCCCACCAGAAACGACAAAGGTGTTGCTCAATGTCATGACAAAGACCAGTAGGCAGTTTGAAACATGACATTGCGTACGTCGGGATTGCTTGTGCGATTGATTTAATCAACACCTCCTTCCCCCCTCTTGACAATGCTCGTTCCTTCCATCCCGTCACCTTCTTCCAGATTCTTTCCCTGAGCTGGCCGAATATGACTTTCTTCGATCTCCCAATCATCGTAGGCAAACCAAGATATTTTTCATGTTTTCCAACTTCCCTAATCTGCAACACCCGCTGCATTTCCTGTCTTTGAGCCGCACCCACATTTCTGCTGAAAGATATCTCTGACTTTGCGAAGTTCACTTGTTGTCCCGACGCCGCTCCGTAGTCCCGGAGAATGTTGACAATTTCTCTGCCCTGTTGACAAGTCGCTTTCGCAAACAGCACGCTATCATCAGCGAAGAACAGATGGGATACTCTCGGTGCGCCCCTTGCAATTGCTATACCCTCCAAACGGCCCTCCTGCTCACTTCTCCGAATCATACCCGACAAGCCTTCCGCACAAAGCAAAAAGAGATAAGGGGAAAGTGGATCCCCCTGCCTCAATCCCCTCGCCGGCACAAATACAGGGGACGGCCTCCCCTCTATGAGTACCGAGAAAGAGACCGAGGTGACACACCTCATTACAAGCTCTATCCATTCCGACGCAAAGCCCAACTTCTGCATACAAGCCTTCAGAAAGCTCCATTCAACCCGATCATAAGCCTTTGCCATGTCAAGCTTCACCGCTACATAGCCCTTCCGCCCTACCCTCTTCTTTTTCATGAAGTGGAAGATCTCGAAAGCGGCTAACACATTATCTGTTATCAACCGTCCGGGTACAAATGCGCTTTGACTCTGTGAAACCAGCTTCCCCATACACTTCTTTAACCTGTTGGTGAGCACTTTGGACACAATCTTGTAAAGAACATTACATAAACTTATCGGTCGGAGCTCTGTCATTCTGCAAGGGTTCTTCACTTTGGGGATTAGTGATATAAAAGTATAATTTAAATCCGGAGGTATAGGCGCCCCATTGAGGATACTAAGAACATAATTTGAGACATCCGACCCGACGATATGCCAATGCTTTTGAAAGAAAAGCGTCGACATACCATCAGGGCCAGGAGCTTTTGTGGGATGCATTTGAAAAAGAGCATGCTTTACCTCGTCCGTTGTGAAGGGCATAAGGAGCTGAAGATTGTCATCATCCGATACAAGTTGCTCAATTCCTTGAGTTGTCGTGTCCGGACTAGCTCGCACCTCGGAACGAAACAGGTTTTCGAAATAATCCATAGCAATCTTGACCTTCCCGTCAAACCCCTTCCACTCAATCCCATTCTCGTCCACCAACTTCTTAACCTCATTCCGTTTCTGTCTGCCCGACGCCTTCCTATGAAAGAACGATGTGTTCCTGTCCCCCCACTTGAACTCATTTGCTCGCGCTCTTTGACACCACATAATTTCCTCTCTCCCCATCAACTTCCTCTCTTTCTCCTCCAAATTGTGCCTCTTCTCTACATCACTCCCTTTCATACCCCCAAGACCCATCTCCTTCAATTGGTCCCTCACAAGTTGTAACTCCTTCCTAACATTCCCAAACTGAGGCAGATCCCACCCTCTAAGATCCTCTGCACATCTAGCTATCTTCCCCATAACTCCTTCTGTCGAACTGCTGCTTCCGGGATTTTTCCATCCATTTTCAATCACTGTCTCACACTCCTCATCATCAAGCCACATGGCTTCAAACCGAAGTGGTTTTGGACCCTTCCTCCTGCTTATATCCTCTTTTTCCGGACTCAGCTTCAACAGGATCGGCACATGATCCGACCCCATTCTAGCCAAATGATGAACACAAGCCTCCTTATAAAGCCCTAAGAAATCAGCATTAGCAAATGCCATATCCAAGAACACCATTCTCGGTGCTGCACTTTTCGTTTCCATCAAGAACACCACCTTCGGGGCCACCCTTCTCACCAGATCGGTGAGCATATTAACTGCCCGGCCTCCCCCCAATCCCAGGCAGTTATAACTTATTATATTCATGGCTTCCGGCAAGAGAGGTCCGTTACCTCTCTCGCCGATATCGAAACTGAAGCTCCCTCCAGAATCACTTTTTGTTTCTTTGTTTCCCCCACACTGTCTATATTCATCATGTCATCAGCCCCCAACTCCTTTCGTTTTTTATCCCCTAGGCTCCCTTTTTCAATTACAATACTACTTCCCCCCACCTCCTTATTAACCCTCTCGTTACCTCCCCCTAGCCGCCCTTTTCCATGATTTCTTTCCCCCTCCCTCTGTTTTTCTATGCCCTCCCAATTCAGCCCTCTCCTCATTCACTTCCCCTTTGCCTTTCATTTTACATCCCTCATTATTTATAATCCCCTCCTCTATTAGACAAGGGACCACGTTCTCCCTCTTGTCCTCACTCAAGCCCACATTTTGCAATGGTTCCATCACCCCTCCATTCACTTCCCCTTTGTCAGTATCCCCACCCTGCTCTTCATCTTCCTCCTCCCCATTATTATCCTCCAGCTCATCCATCAAAGACCTCCTCCTTCTACTTTTACACACTCCCTCATCACCACTCTCCCTTCCATCCTCCTCCCCGACCCTCTCCCCATTCCATTGTCTCCCCCTACCTCCCTCCATACTCCTTTGGTTGGCCCTTATAGGAGAGGCCCTCATCCAATCACCATACTCATTGTGGTATTGCTTGGCCTCTTCATTCTCGCAATCCAACTCCACATGCCCAATCCTTCCACAAACGTAACAGAAGTTTGCCAATCTCTCATACTTAACCACTATCCACATCTTTCCCCCCCCCCCCCCCCAAGGTCACCATAACTCCCCTCCTAAGCGGTTTTGTCAAGTCCAACATAACCCTAATCCTAGCAAACTTACCGCACACTTGTAGAGAGCCCTCATCGACGTCTAAAACATCACCCACCTTGGATCCCAACTTCTCCGCAATCTCCCTGGTGAATGCTCCGATTGGAAGATCGTAAAGACGAATCCAGAACGATGTTTCGTCGAACTTCATCTTCGACGGTTGTTCCTGTCCCGGCTCCCTGAGAACTAGTATAGCACGGTCAAATGCCCACGGCCCCGACTTGTATATTCGATCCTTCTCAGCCTGATCACTAAACTGGAACGAAAACACGTTCGTCGCCAATTCACGGAAATGATAACCCTTCTTTACCCTCCAAGCCGTCTTCATGGCAGTATTCAGTGCGTACGAGTTGAACGGCCTCGACGTCTTCAGAGACCCTATGAGTATCGGCACACTGCTCTTCTCCCTTGCTGCAATCACATCTCCTATCTCCGCTGCTTCCCTCTCCTCCCTCGTTAAGTGAATATTTTTCCCCCCTTCCATCCGCCCTAATCTAACCTTAATTATTCCGAACACCTGTTCGTCCCAACGGTTGGCTATTCGCAGCCACGGTGAACCTCGCACTAGATCGGCGAGAATCTCTAGCTCCCACAGCCCTGCACTGGAAGAGAATGAAGGCGTGCTCTCGATCGCCGGAAGCGTTCGCTGCAGACCTTCCAAACCCTAGAGATTGACCATCAAAATCTTACTACCATTTTTTGAGCTAATAGGCTTTTAATGGCACATGTTGCATTAAAGTACAAAACTGTCATAAAATTGCGGTCCATAAAGAAATTTTTTGGTAGGACACATTATGAAAATGCACATTTATTAATAATAACATTTATTGTATTATTTGTTCACTTTATATTTTGTAATCTCATCTTTTTCCCTTTTTAAAATAAAGAAAAAAATTGTGATGTAACATTCTTGTTGTATTTTTTTAATATTATAGTTGCACCTAACAATATTATTTCAAATAAAAATTACGGGCTAAAATCTGTAATTTTCATAATTGAAATAAGGGCAATATTTGTATGAATGGAAAGATTAGGGGCGCGTGTGAAATTTACCCCATAATTAGGGTCATTTAACCATTTTCCCATTTACTCATAAAATTAGGCCCATTTACACCAAAATTAGGCCCATTTATTCATTACTCATTTAATTAGGTCCATTTACCTTAAATTAGGCCCATTTACATCCAAATGTTTAGTTTCACTCACGCGCTTTTGTGTTCAATCTATCGGTCCTCCCATGGCTCCTGGTCTCACCCAATCCGTCGTCGCTCACCATGCTCGCTCCACTCTATGCTCCTGGTGCTACGATTTTTTACGGCGAGCACTTCTCCGGTGCCGGGATCCACCGCCTTCCCCGATCCATCCTCGTCGCTCCAGATTCTCCGCCGTCACTGTCGCCCGACCCTCCGCCGTCACCGTCTCTCCCGACCAACTCCAATCCCTTCCTCTACTGCGGCATCGTCGCCCGCCCCTTCGCCATCCTCTCCCTCCCCTAGCCCAACCCCAGACAATGACCATCTCCTCCAACAGCCAACGACGTAACCGTCATCTCCTCTCCGTTTGAGTTTCAGGGTCAAATTATAGAGATGAGGTCGATGGCGTAACCGGCATCTCCTTCGACAGCTCGACGACGTTCGATTCAATTTACAGAGATGACAACCTAACCGGTACTTATTCCAATAGTCGACGGTGTTCGGTTCAATGTTCGATTCAATGTTGAAGTAAATACAATTAGGTGTTTTTATTTCCGAAACTCCAATTGATGCTTCTGAGTACCGTTCTAAAGCTATCTGTCTAGAGACCTGGTTTGCTGGTTAAAAGAAAAGAAAATTGATAGTACTTCAAGTTCAAATTGAATGTCAGATTAAGTTTGCTAAAGATTGACATCAGTACAAAATTTAAATTTGATTATTCAAGAATTATGCGGGATTGACATCATCTAATGTGCTCTAAAGAGTAAAAATGTCTTTTATTTGTGAATCTTTCAGATTGGGAAGATGAACCAAATTTGGGGTTAATTTTAAAAAAAAAGTTCTAAACTACTTCGAAAAAATTCAACTAGTTTAATTGCATAAAAGTGTATTAAGAACATGTATGTATAGATTAATAATTGGTTCATTAATAATGGTTCAGTGACTAAATTGAGGCTGGTTTAGCGACGAAATAGAGTTTGGTTCAACGACGAAATAGAGGTTGGTTCAGTGACTAAATAGAGGTTGGTTAAGTGAATAAATAGAGGTTTATTCAGTGATTAAATAGAGGTTGGTTCAGTAACTAAATAGAGGTTGGTTCAGTGAATAAATAGGTTGGTTCAGTGAATAAATAGATGTTGGTTTAGTGACTAGATAGAGATTGATTCAGTGTGAATAAAATTGTTGAACCGCTGTCAATAAAATTGCTGAACCACTGTGAATGATATTGCTGAACCACTGTGAATGAAATTGATGAACCACTGTGAATAAAATTGCTGAACCAATGTGAATAAAATTGCTGAACCACTGTGAATTAAATTGCTGAACCACTGTGAAAATAATTGCTGAACCACTGTGAATAAATTTGTTGAACCACTGTGAAAATAATTGCTGAACCACTGTGAATAAATTTGTTGAACCAATGTGAATAAAATTGCTGAACCACTGTGAATAAAATTGCTGAACCACTATGAATAAAATTGCTGAACTATTTCTTTGTCAATATTTTTTTCAACAAAACATATACAAAGTGGGTGTCTATGTGTAGATAAAATTAAATTACACCCAAATATATATTTTTTTATAATTTTTTAACAAGTGAAAATGCCAAAAAATGATTTTTAAAAGTTCATGTAAACACTTTGACATGTCTCCGTAACTTTTCTAATTAGCGCGTGCAATTAATTAGTGTGGCGCGTGTACAGTGAGAGTGGGGTGTTACTAATTAATTTGGATGAGTTTCACTAATTAATTTTAAGAATACGCGTGTCTCTTTTTTTAATTTACTTTTGGACACGTGGACCAATGAGGTTTCTTCTTTCCTTCTCATTCTTGGGGTTGTGTGTACCCGAACCCAACCATATATATATATATATATATATATAAGGTTCAAGCGGAAACACACCTTCCCATATAAACATGTTTATTATGGAAACTTTTAATCTTAGCCTTCCATTTTACATCAAAGCTACTACTAAAGAGGTAGCAATTTTGAAATTTGTGAGAAGTTTAAGCCTTTTGTTAAAAAGAAAAATTAGAAGTCTCGGAAGTCGGAACCCATCTCAGAGACGTGAAATTGCCCCTTGCAAGACCTCCGATTCCACTTCGCTCATAGCCTCCTACCGCCTCCAACTCAGAACCCATCTGCTCTCACCAATCACCATCTCCCATTCGGTCGCTCTCCGTCGCCTCTGCCTCGGTCTCTCTCCTCCTCTGCCTCAATCGCTCTCCACCTCTTCTCCTCTTCGCCTAGTCTGTCAATAAATTGGGGTTTCTTGTCTGAATCGATTTTGATTTTGATGGGGGCAAGCAGGAAGCCATGAAAGACGAGGGCCGAAGACCCGCTGATCGCTTTTGTTTTCCTCGATTGCTCTCCGTCCGTTCCCCTACTTGTCAGGTTTGGATTTCTGGAAACTGACCTGAGATTTCTTTCTATTTGTTGATTTTGGATGTTTAATTTGGGGGGAATAACATTAGATTAGGTTACTTTACTTTGTTGTTGGTATTTTTCATTTGGTTGTCATAGGAATAGGTTTACGATTTTGATTGGGGAATTTGCGATCCCAATGAATATTTTTGTGTGTGTATATCTCCCATTAGCCTTCAATTCTTTCTGATTTTATGCTATATGAAAGAGATTGAAAATTGATCTGTCATTCTAATGCTAGAAACAAGGAATGGGCAAGGTCTGATTGTTTTTACAATTGGTGAATTTTTTCCTTCAATTCTTTCTGATTGTTTTTACATTTGGTGAATTAATCTGAATTGTTTTTGAATTGGTCTAATTCAATTTATCTAATTCCAATTGTGTTTGGGAAGATTTTGAATTCCTTTGATTCGATTTTGCTGATTTCGATTGTGTTTTAAAAATTTGTTGTTATTGGGTATCTCATATTAGTCTAAGCTTTAGATCTGAATTGCAAATGCAATGCAAAAAATTGTAAGAAGTGTAGTACTGTAGTGCAATCTTTTTGTATGGGCTGATTTTTGTACGACTGTTGGCTTCCTTTTGCTCTTCTTGGGTCTAATTAGGCTTATAAGGTTCGTCTTAGTCCAGTTTGGGACTGATTTGGCCATTTAGTTAGACATAGATTAAAAGGTTCTGTTTCTATTTTGAAAGCTTCAAAAGGGAACAAAGAGTTTAAGTGTTTGTTTCATTGAGTAGTGCAATTTTGAGATGTAATTTTTGTTATGTTTCATTGAACTGGGCAATTCTTAACTGTTTGGGATAATTTTTTCATGAGGCTACTCTCAGCTGCTTGGAAACAGGGAACAAAGGTACTGACAATGAACATTCACAATGAAATCTTTCAGTTCAATGTTAGAGTTATGAGTTTATGAATATCTTTTAAAGTCTATTAGCTCAATGGAAGAGCAATGTGTTATTATACACATGATTTGGGTTCGAATCCCATATAGACTTCTGTTTTTGTTTCAGATTGCTTCTATTTCATATTATCTCAGATTTTAGATTATTGCTCCTATTTTTAGCTATTGTCATATTGATGTCTGTTTGTTTCTTAGATATGCTGTTTTCTTAGGTATGTTGTGTAGAGAAAGTCTATACGGGATTCGAACCCATATCATGTGTATAATAACACATTGATCTACCATT
Organism: Persicaria tinctoria; assembly: GCA_037127255.1. Taxonomy (NCBI): domain Eukaryota; kingdom Viridiplantae; phylum Streptophyta; class Magnoliopsida; order Caryophyllales; family Polygonaceae; genus Persicaria; species Persicaria tinctoria. Next base: position 18,086,125 of record JBANSL010000004.1, on the reverse strand, counting down.
TGAGCTAATAGACTAAAAAAGTAGCCAAGACAATCGTGACAAACTGAATTCAATAAGACCAAAACCTAAACTAACATATGAGAAATGAGCAGATCGACAGACAGTTGTGACAAAAATTGAACTCAATAAGAGCTAAAACTAAATTTATCACTTGCAACCCCTTGGAATTATAGTTATGTCTTTAGCAGCAAATATACATGAAAGAATTTTTCATGACAGGACACAAGTCGAAACATTGGGAATGCCAACCTACTTGTTCTATGCCAACCAAATGTCTCTCCTCTCATCAATGAAATCTCTCAAAGTTTGCATAATTAGGAATCAGTTTAGCTTGCATAGTTAGGAATCATAAGGTTCAGGCTCATCCAGTACCGATTTTTTCATGTTTCAAGAGATTGATAGGCAAGAAATCCTCAGCAGTTCAGTCAAATCCACAAAGGCCAAATGTATTTTTCATTTCTAAGTTATAATAAAGCACTAATTTCTGGAAGCTATAACAAAATTCCAATAAAGCACAAAAATTCACAACACCAGGGATCTTTCTCGCAACTTAAGCACTAGTTTCACCTACCTCTCAAATCCTTGGGGATGAGAATAAAATAGAGGAGAAGAGGCAGAGACCGGCGAAGAAGAGGCAGTGGTGGCGACCGACAATGGAGAGGTGGCTATAGTGACCGGAAGGAAGAGGAAGAGGAGGCGGTGCCGGCGCTGGCGCTCTTTGAGGAAGGGAGAGGCGGATGTACTGACCGGAAGGAAGAAGAAGCGGTGGTAGGGAATCGTATTTTTACATTCGAATAGCTTTCAAATCTGGCCAAAACCCAAGAGAAGAAGAGGGGAAGAAGCAGAGAACGAGGCGGTAGTAGAAACCGACGGGGAAGGGGCAAGGTGGTGACAAACGGGAGGCGGAGAGATGAGGGAGAGGTAGATCGGATCTAGGGTTTGGTCAAGCCTCAAGGGATTCACTATTCTTTCTCTGAGTTTACATATTCAACGCACACTTTCTCTCTCGTGTTTTTTCTTTAATTTAATTTGCTTTTATTTTTAGTCTTTAAGAGCATCCGCATTAGTTCGGGTTTCTTGAGTTTCTTAACTTCTTTTACCACACTCGTTCTCCTTAAAAAACCCAACTTATTTTTTTACCCACGTCAATAAAACCCCCCATTTGTTATTTATACACTTATAAATAATAGCATGAGTTCCCACCTTCTCTTTTGTCCCACCAATTCCCACCCACTCTCTCTCCTCCCTTCTCTCTATCTCTCTCTTTAATTTGAGTTTCTTGTGTTTTTAGTATAGTTGCTACCTTAGCAACTCAAAATTGGGTTTTTAAGCTTTCTCTAATATTATAATGTTTTTTTATCACTAAAAACCCACTAAAAACTACCAATGTGGGTCCTCTAATGAATGGAATTTTAATAGCCTTTGATGTAAAATGGAAGGCTAAGATTAAAAGTTTCCACAATAAACATGTTTCTATGGGAATGGGTGTTTCCACTTGAACCTCCCCCTATATATATATATAGGGTGAGGTTAAAGTGAAAATGGGGCTTAAGATGAAAATTCTCTTAAAGTGAAAATGGACTTCATTTAAAACAAATTAAGTCAGACCCGGCCCAATTCAACAAACCAAACCCTGCTTCCCAAATCTCCTTCCCCCCCCCCCCCCTCTCTCTCTCTCCTCCCGTTTTCGGATCTGAGCCTCGTCCTGGCGGCTGGATCTGTGGATGTCAAAGCCGGAATCCACACCCGGAGGCCCCCTCTCGCCGGAGTCTCAGGATCTCCGTTCCCCTGCTCGCCTCGCCGTCGGCATCGCCAAGAAAGAGAGGGAGAGACGACGCCGGTATCCAAATGGCATTGTTGTGCTCCCCGCCCTCGGATCTGCTCCACCGAGCTCTCCACGGTGCTCGCCGCCCTCCAAGGTCGAACCCTCAGCCACGGCGTCTCCCTCCTCCCTCCTTTTCGTCTCGACCGGCATCTCTACCTCGCTTCCCATGGCCGCTCGAGCGGAGAACGGAAGAAGAAGCGGACCTCGATCTCTCCTTGTGGGCGCGACTCCTTTTTAATTGAAGATGAGCGCGGCTCCCTACTCTTCCCAGATCCGATGTTTGCTGTTCGTCGTCGCGCTATTTATCCTCGTTCTCAAGGTTTGTCTCCATATCTGAAAATTAGGCCACCCGGCCACTCGAAGAGGAGGAGTACGTTAGGAAACGTCACGAGTATGTTCTATCTGAGCATGAGTGTAGCTCTGTTCTCGTCAACCACATCAGGGCGCCTGTTCACCTGGTAAACCATTTCGAATCTTCGATTTCAGCTCTGCTGTCTCTTGTTTGTTGCTGCTGATTTTGAATTCCTTGAACCTAGGGTACAACTACAGTTTTGATTGCTTGATCCCACCCCCTCTTTCTTTTTCCGCTCTGTGACACAATTCGATTTCTTCCAAACATTGAGGGTTTGTCATCTTCCTCATGTGATTATTCATGAAGAGGCAATGACTCAAATTGATAACAATAATAAACAGTGCAAGCCCTTTCTGACTCTGTTAGTGTTCCCCTTTCCTTCCAATTTGAACAGAATTAGGGTTTGGCTGGTTTTATGGGTTCTAAATTGAAGAAGCCCCATCAGTCAATTGATGATCTTCTTATGTCACTCTTTGCTCTTCATGAACTGTATTGCAACACAACCTGGGTGAATTGCCAGATCTGAACTGACAATATTTTCCAAATACTGAAATAAAAAATACAGTAGAGTTCGTAGAGACATTTATTTTGGTATTAATGGCAATTCTTAGAGGATCTTCAAACTCAATAGTGTATTTTCTGTTGGTACATTGGGGGTTTTTAGTGCTTTGAGGCGTGAAAAGATCACTTTCTTTTAAGTGATATTTGTCCCCACTAGTTGCTGTTGGGTTGCAGACAAATTCACTTCTAAGGATACAACAAAGCCCTAAAACAATCAGACAGCAAATCTGATTATTTTCTTCAGGTTATTTGGAAAGGAGACTGAGTTAAAGTCTTTATAAGAGAGAGAAATAACCACCAAACTGCAGTTAATAGGCAGTTAATGTGGTTATGGCAGTTGGCGGGAAAGTAACCAACCACAGATCTGAGAACCACAGATCTGTAACAGCCCTTGTGCCATGTGTCCACACCACATAATTTCCAAAAACTGAAAAATATAAATCCCTCTTCTATTCCTTGTGGAAAATTAATTAATTATTAGTCTAATATAAAGACTTTCCAACAATTCCCCACTAAGTCTGTAATATTAGACTTAACTCACATAATGCTATCCATAATAAAAGTGTTTTTCAACTTAAACTTTTATTTAGTAATATCTCATCAAAATGTTAACAGAATCAATGGTGGTTAATTCCTTAAACCAAGATTCTTAGGCCAACACCGGATGAAATATACATATAACATTATCTACTCCTTCACAACTCTTGGTAAAATTTCTTGCCTTGAGTTTCACCTTAGTTTTCATAAACAATTTACGAAAGTAAACATCTTTTCGCTGAGAGCAACTCCACTCTCTATTGTCTACATAGGTAAGATTCATGGATCAACACCTATGATGTCATGAAGAATCTTATTAAGAATATCATATATTCAGCCTCCTTTTCCTGCACTAACTTAGTGCGATAATCAAGCCACTTATCTACAGCTTGTTATTACCCATTAAACTCTTTATCTAGTTGTGACCAGAAAAAAGTTGGGTTCCCACTGAGGTGACTTTAATGTAACCTTAAACCCATTGCAGTTGAGGTGTTTCTCACCACTTCTCTAGAGAGTGCTTTTGTAAACGGGTCCGCTAAGTTCTTGCAAGACTTAACATATATAATGGTGATTACACCTTCATCAATCAATTGCCTGACATAAGCATGTCTTAGACTTATATGTCTGGATTTTCCATTGTAAATTTTATTATAAGCTCTAGACATGGTCGCTGCACTATCACAAAATACAGAAATGGCTGGCATTGGTTGTGGCCACAACTTAATATCCAAAAGAAAATTTCGCAGCCATTATGCTTCCTTTCCCGCTGCAGCCAGCGCTACAAACTCAGATTCCATTGTGGAATGAGTTATACAAGTCTGTTTCTTTGAAGCCCAAGATATTGCTCCTCCTCCTAGGGTAAATACCCATCCACTTGTAGACTTGTTTTCATCTGCACTAGATATCCAACTAGCATCGCTATATCCTTCTAAAACTGCAGGAAAGCTACTGTAACACAGCTTCAGATCAATTGTTCTTTTCAAATAACCAAGAACTCTAGTTATAGCTTTCCAATGTTCAATCCCAGGATTACTTGTATATCTAGAAAGTTTGCACACCGCAAATGCAATGTCTGGTCTTGTACTATGCATTGCATACATTAGACTACCAATTGCACTTGCATATTCAATCTGAGAATTTGATCTCCCCGTATTCTTATGCAATTTGCATGAAACATCATATGGGGTGTTAGCTTCTTTAACCATAAGATGCTTGAACTTCTCTAACATATTCCGTATGTAATGAGACTGAGACAAAGCAAAATCCCCACTATTTCTAAGTATTTTAATACCTAGAATAGTATCAACTTCGCCTAAATCTTTCATTTTGAACTGTGACTTCAAAAAGTCCTTAGTCTCATTTACCCCATCCATACTAGTGCTGATTATCAACATATCGTCCACATATAGACATATGATTACACTATATTTTGCAATAAATTTAGTGTAAACACACTTATCCGCACCATTGTGTTGGAACCCTAGAATAGCATGATCAAACTTCTCATGCCACTGTTTTGGAGCCTGTTTTAATCCATACAAGGATTTAACTAACTTTCATACTTTCTTCTCGCTCCCTGGTGTGATGAAGCCTTCGGGTTGTTCCATATAAACTTCTTCATCTAATTCCCCATTTAAAAATGCGGTCTTCACATCCATTTGATGCACCTCTAACTTGTATAATGAAGCAAGTGCCAAGAGGACTCTAATGGATGTTATTCTTGCCACAGGTGCATATGTATCAAAGTAGTCAATACCTTCCTTTTGTCTAAAACCCTTTGCCACTAATCTGGCTTTAAACGTTTGTATTGACCCATCGGGATTGCATTTCCTTCTAAATACCCATTTACTTGCAAGAGGCTTGGATCCGGGAGGCAGCTCTACGAGTACCCAAGTATTATTTGATAATACTGAGTCCATTTCATCATTTATGGCCTCTTTCCAGAATGCAGCGTCTCTTGAGGACATTGCTTCTGTAAAAGTCTTTGGATCCCCATCTAATAGATGTATTAATGGTGTTTGAGTCAACACTTCTTCTCTAGAACCTTCAATCAAGAATAGAACATCATTTGGTAGTTTAAAATCAGACCCAAATGATTTCTCTATCAATTTCCTTTGACTTCTTCTTGGTTCAGCATCAGGTCTTTCTGTGGGTTCGATCCACAGCAGATCTTTCTGCTGGTTCCTCAGCAACTCTTTTCCTAATCAAAGGAGAGGGATTGGATTCTTGAGAGACTTCTGGTGTGTCACACGTTGTATCACCAACAAACTTTGTCTCAAAGAATTCAGCATCTCTTGATTCAATAATCACATTTGATTCCAAATCCAGAAATCTGTATGCCTTAGAATTTTCAGCATACCCTATAAATACACTCTTTAGTGCCTTAGGACCTAACTTTGTCCTTTTAGGATCTGGAATTCTGTAAAATGCTATACATCCCCATACCTTTAGGTAATTTAGATTAGGTTGTCTTCCATTCCAGACTTCATATGGAGAAACCTTTGTTTTCCTTGAAGGAATTCTGTTGTGAAGATGACACGCTGTCAATAAAGCTTCACCCCATAAATTTGAGGGCAACTTTGCATTTATCATCATAGCATTCACCATATCACACAACGTTCTATTTTTCCTTTCAACCAATCCATTTTGTTGTGGCGTATATGGGGCTGTTCTTTGGTGAATAATACCATTATTCTCACAAAATTCAGAGAATTCATTTGAGAAATATTCACCACCTCGGTCACTTCTCAGAATTTTAATCTTCATGCTTTTCTGATTTTCAACAGAGCACTTATAAATTCTGAATTTCTCAAATGCCTCATCTTTTGTTTTAAGCAAATAGACATATGTATATCTAGACTTGTCATCTATAAAGGTAATAAAATATCTATTTCCTCCTCTAGTTAATACACCATTCAATTCACAAATATCAGAATGGACTAGTCCTAGAATATCATTTGTCTTTTCCACACTTGGAAAAGGTTTCTTTGTCATCTTTGCTTGAACACAAACACCACAATCTTTATCAAAGGCATGACTATCACATTTAATCATTCCATGCTTAGACATAAATTTCAGCGATCTAAAATTAACATGAGCAAGACGCATATGCCATAAAGTAGCAGAGGACTCAACAATATAAGTAGAATCATTCATCTTATTATTAATACTTAGTTTAAACATACCATCACAAGAGTATCCTTTGCCTATGAATACACCACCCTTAGTTAGTATCAATTTTCCTGATTCTAAAACAGCCTTTATGCCCACCTTACACAAGAGATCTGCAGAAAAAAGATTCTTCCTAATTTCTGGAACATGTAAGACATTAGTTAATGTCATTTTCTTTCCAGAAGTAAACTGAACTTCAACACGGCCTTTTCCCATGACCTTTGCAACATTGTTGTTTCCCATCAGAACGCCGTCTTCTTTCTCAGTGGCTTCATACGCTGAGAATTGAGACACATCATTGCACACATGAACCGTGGCGCCTGAGTCATACCACCAATCTTTGGATATTGTTGCTCCAGCCATGTTTAATTCAGTAACCATACCAATATGCAGATTTGAAACCATGGCAACGATTTCAGTTGTCTCCTTCTCTGCCATATTAGCCTGGTTGTTCTTCAACTCTCCTTGTTTCTTCTTCCAGAATCTGCACTCCTTCTTAAAGTGCCCTGGTTTGTGACAATAGTGGCATTTGGGCCTGTTGTCCTTGTCATCCTTCTTGTACCTCTTGTTGGAGTTTCCTTCCTGTCCCTTCTTTCTTTTGTTCTGGCTAGTGTTTCTGTTAGAGTTTTCTCCAGCAACATGGTTCACCTTAGAGTCGGATTGAGAATCCACTTGCTTTTTGTATTGATTTCTCGTCTCCTCCTCTATCCGCAAATGTTTCTATAATTGCTCCAAGGACAACTCTTCTGTAGTGTGTAGGAGTTTCTTTCTGTAATCATTCCAAGTAGTTAGCAATTTAGCAACAATTGCACCTACTTGTAGTGATTCAGATATCTCAACCTTCAACTCCTTGAGTCGGCTAACAATACTCTGCAAGTCATGAACTTGATCCATGACAGGCTTGTCAGTAGTCATTGAAAATTCAAAGTATTTCATGATAAAAAACTTATATGTCCCTTGCTTCTCATTGTTGTATCTTGTCACCAGCGTGGTCCATATCTCCTTTGGTGATTTGATGGCAGTGAACAAATTGTACAACCGGTCTGAGAGGCGGTTCAAGATGTGTCCTCTGCACAACACCTCATCTTCATCTCGCTTCTTTCACTTCTCCTTGATTTCCTCTTCTTCATTGTCTTCTGGATCAGGGATAACCGGCAAGTTATCATCCAGAACATAGGAGATCTTCAGCACAGTGAGTAGAAACATCATCTGGTCCTTCCATCGATTGAAGTTGGTTCCATCAAATTGATCCAGTTTGAAGAAGTCTTGATGCATTAGGGTTAATGCTGCTGCTTGTGATCTTGCCTCCATTACGAATATCACTTAAAAATTGTTGGTACATTGGGGGTTTTTAGTGCTTTGAGGCGTGAAAAGATCACATTCTTTTAAGTGATATTTGTCCCCACTTGTTGTTGTTGGGTTGCAGACAAATTCACTTCTAAGGATACAACAAAGCCCTAAAACAATCAGACGGCAAATCTGATTGTTTTCTTCAAGTTATTTGGAAAGGAGACTGAGTTAGAGTCTTTATAAGAGAGAGAAATAACCACCAAACTGCAGTTAATAGGCAGTTAATGTGGTTATGGAAGTTGGCGGGAAAGTAACCAACCACAGATCTGAGAACCACAGATCTGTAACAGCCCTTGTGCCATGTGTCCACACCACATAATTTCCAAAAACTGAAAATATAAATCCCTCTTCTATTCCTTGTGGAAAATTAATTAATTATTAGTCTAATATAAAGACTTTCCAACATTTTCCACAGTGGATATCATCATCATTTGCTTTGAGCCAAGTATTATGACATGTAAATAAACCCTGTTTGTTGTTGATTTTCAATGTGTGTATTATGATTATGATGGACTCTTGCCATTGTTGGTATGAGAAATATGAGTATTGTCCCTTGTTATTCATAATATTCTTGTGATGTACTTCAGGACAGAGACTTCATTTCAAGTACTGGAGAGCTTGATGGAATGGAATGTTAATAATCCCTTCAAAAACTTGAAAAGTAGCTATACCTTGGTCACGATTCATGTCAAATTTGCTAGATATTCATTTGATTCTGCATCTATAGTGAAACGCACACTATTTTTGCTTTCTTTGATCAATGTGGTTACTTTTTCTTCTTTTTTCAATCAAGCAGGCACTTCTACAACTTCTTTCATTAAATCGTCTGACTATCTAGAAGGGGTCTGAATATATCATCATGAACATCTTAAATATCAGACGACTATAAAATTGCACTAATGTATATTATTTTTGCACTTTTCAAACTTATATGATAAGGTACGAGTTTTTGATTTTCTATCTCTATTCTAGCTCTTATCAAAGCTTTAAAAGCCTATTAGCTCAATGGTAGAGCAATGTGCTTACACACAAAGACGTGGGTTCGACTCCTACATAGGCCAATTTGCTTAATTTTAATAGTTTGTTATATTTTATGATAAAAGTGCAATTCATAATCTTAATTGTGCACTTTATAATCTTATTATTGCACTTTATAATTTTAATTGTGCACTTCATAATCTTATTCTTGCATTTTTTTCATTTTATTTATACACTTCGTAATCTTATTCATGCACTTTATCATTTTATTCATCATTTAATTCTTGCACTTTATCATTTTATTCATGCATTTCATAATATTATTCAAATAATTCATCATTTAATTCTTGCACTTTATCATTTTATTTATGCACTTCATAATCTTAATTGTGCACTTCATCATTTTATTCTTGCACTTTAACATCTTATTTACGCACTTTATCATTCTATTCTTGCACTTTATAATTTTAATTGTGCATTTCATAATGTTACATTTGCAAAACTTAAAGTTATATTTGCACAATATAATGTTATATTCGCACAACATAATATTATATGTGCACAACGTAACATTATATTATTAGATATGCACAACATAATGTTACATATGCAAAACATAGTGTTATATTTGCACAACTTAAAGTTATATTTGCACAATATAATGTTATATTCGCACAAGATAATATTATATGTGCACAACATAACATTATATTATTAGATATGCACAATATAATGTTACATTTGCAAAACATAGTGTTATATTTGCACAACTTAAAGTTATATTTGCACAATATAATGTTATATATGCATTATATCATCTTATTTGTGCACATTATCATTTTATTATTGCACTTTATAATCTTATTCATGAACGGGAACACAAAAAAAGCAACCATAAATAGCTTTTGCGGGATTTTGAACTCGAACCTTTGTGCATGGGCACATCACTATACCATTTTTTGAGCTAATAGGCTTTTAATGGCACATGTTGCATTAAAGTACAAAACTGTCATAAAATAGCGGTCCATAAAGAAAATTTTTGGTATGACACATTATGAAAATGCACATTTATTAATAATAACATTTATTGTATTATTTGTTCACTTTATATTTTGTAATCTCATCTTTTTCCCTTTTTAAAATAAAGACAAAAATTGTGATGTAACATTCTTGTTGTATTTTTTTTAATATTATAGTTGCACTTGCACCTAACAATATTATTTCAAATAAAAATTACGGGCTAAAATCTGTAATTTTCGTAATTGAAATAAGGGCAATATTCGTATGAATGGAAAGTTTGGGGGAGGCGTGTGAAATTTACCCCATAATTAGGGTCATTTAATCATTTTCCCATTTACTCATAAAATTAGGCCCATTTACACCAAAATTAGGCCCATTTATTCATTACTCATTTAATTAGGCTCATTTACCTTTAAATTAGGCTCATTTACATCCAAATTAGACTATTTTCACTTTAAGAGAGATTTTCATCTTAAGCCCCATTTTCATTTGAACCTTTACTTATATATATATATATATATATTATCAAATTCGAAGTATTGATCTTTTCGATAAAACACTTCTCCGTGACAACCAAAGATTTTGAAAAAACAACATGGTGAAGAGTATGATCATATACCTTTCTCATGTGGTGTTCGATGAATTAATGCCTCTAAAAAGTACTTAATATTTCAAATTTGGAATTTGATTTAAAGTTAATTTTTAAAATTTGACATATTGAAATTGATGTATAATCTACACTAATTTGTGTGATTTAACATATTTTATTAATATTTTGGTATCTTAGGTTTTATGCGTTTAAATATAGGATACTAAATATCATTTTTAAGGTTTTAGCTCTATAGGGTTTATACATTTAAATATAGAATATCTTTTTTCTCAAAATGTTTATAATTTATACCAATTTAAGAAGTGTAAAATGGTGTGTAACACATAAAATACTACAGAGGATCCAAACTCGATTTTATTTGGAGAATAGTGCAAGACTTTTGTTCTTTTATTTGAAGTAGAGCGGATGTTAGAAGAAGTGTGAAAGCAACTTATATACTATTCTTTATCAGATTCGTAGTATCGATCGTCTCGATAAAAGACTTCATCATAACAATCGAAGATTTAAAAGAACGACATGTTGAGAATGGGCAAAATGGTATGTTAGTATAAAATTAACATGCATCGAATACTTGTGCGGTATGTCATACTCGGTAAAAAATATTATTAAAAAACCTGAACATAGTTCGGGAAAAGTACTAGTATGATCCAAAAAAGAACATTTTAAATCTATGTTGAATCTAAACATTTTAGATGTCCAATATTTTAATTTTTAACATTTTATTATCTTTAAAAAATATTTTACAAATTTTTAGTGTTAATGTATATACATATTCGAGACACCTTAAATGAATTTTATGAATAAACTTTAACATTTTAGGAGTTACAAACATAAAGTTCTGAATTATGTGTGTTGTACGATCATGTACTTGTAATTTTTTTAATCATTATATGTATGTGTCAAGTTAGGTTTTCCATTTATATTTTTATACTTATGACAATAATTATACAAATATTTTGAATTATGTTAAGCGGAATATTTTCCTATGTCTTATTGTTGATTCCCCTTATTAAATCATTTTCATCATTTTTTTTATTGTAATGTATCTTTTTCCAACTAGTAAAAAAAATCATTTTATATAATTTTTTTTGTTAATTAATAAGTATATGTTAATATAGTACTCACTCAGTTTCATTACCAAATAAGCCATTTTAGAAATGAAATTTTAGGAAATATTTTTATGGGATTTAGTCAATTTTCTCGATGTCATCTTTTTCCTAAAAAAATATATAACATTCTAAAATGACATGTTTTGGTAAACAAATGGGGTATATAGATATTTAAAATGGCGCTAAAATTTAGAATATAGTCAAACAATACTTACAAGAAATCTCGGGTCTTCAAGGCGCGAGTATTACACTAGTATATTCTATTATCGGTTTGATTTAATCCATGAGTGCTTAATCTGATTGATTTTGTGTTGATTGGAATCTTTTTTATGTTCAACATGCGACAACTACGAATTCAGATTGGAATATTTGAAACAAACATGTTTATTGCGACATGCGTAAGCTGAGTAACAGGTCTATCCCACAGATAAGCAAGTATTCCTAGACCCCGCTTTACTGCGAGATTAACTGGATTGTTGTTGTTGTTGCGTAAGCTGAGTAACAGGAGGAAAATCATTGTGCTTCCTATCAAAATTTAACTCAACCATACATACTAGTATAGCAAGAAAGGAACAGGTTTATCCCACAGATAATCAAGTATTCCTACGTAATGTAGATTTACCAATTATTAGAAAACGGGGTTTTGATGATGAAATTAGAAAGAAAATAAAATAAACTATAAAAAAATATTACTAATTCTATTAGCAAAATGCTAACAGAATATGCATAGGAGCAATGAGGGTAGCCGTTTCAGTAATCAAGGGAGCGGGAGCCGATGTCTTAGTGGAAGAGAGGGTGGCTTCTTTCACCTCCGATCTAGTAAAACCCTCAACCACCATGGGATAAGGAGCAGGATCAACACCAATGATGACGGTTGGGTTTGGAGAAAGGGCTTGGCTAGTTGTAGGATTATGATTAACAGGGTTCAAAAGCGCATCCCTTGCAACCGGAGAAAGAGAGGCTAGGGCGGTTTTGATCATCGGGTCGGTAAGGAGAGCAGTTAGGCCACCGAGAACATTGTTTTATGGATCCATTATTGTGGTTTCAAAGACGATAATATGTGCTTATAGGGAGAAAGCATAAGGAATGAAAGGGTAATGAGAAGCGGTTGCGGAGAGATAGATCTTGGTAGGGATTTTAAATAAGAGAGGTGATATGGTTTTAGAGAGAGGGATCCCCGTTTTCAAAATGATTAGATACACCAAAGCAAAACCGCACGCCGCCTGAGCAACCACACTACAAAGGACCGGTTGAAATGAACAAGTCAATATTAAGATTCAGCTTCCAAGCTGAATTTGTATCCAACATATACGGATCAACAGATCTTACATGATCACAAGAGCATACACATAACTAGAATAGATTGAAGAAATATGAAGCAGAAGCAAGTAGCGAGAGAGGAAGAGGAGAAGAAGAAAACCAGTTTAATTATGTGAAGTTGTGCTCCTTGATTATTATTCCAAAACCCACATATGTATAATGACTCAATCTGTATTTATAGACCAAGTTAGTTAGAGTGATGACATCACCCTTATTCAGTTGTATCTCATAACAACCAAGCAGCTATAACTAAACAATTCTAACTATATATTGACCTTCTATACTCTACACCCTCCCCTCAAGGTGGGCGTATGGGATGGAAGACCAAGCCCAGATTGGACGCAAGTAGCTGATGTTGTTGTGTACCCAAAGCCTTAGTCATTATGTCTGCAATTTGCAACTGAGAGGACACGTGAACCGTAGAGATAAACTTGTCAAGAACCAAATCTCGAACATAATGACAGTCTATACACAGATGCTTCGTTCTTTGGTGAAACACCGGATTAGCTGCCAGATGCTCAGCTGCCTTATTGTCACAAAACCAAGGACGATTTAGACATTGTCTTTTGTTTCTTGGTTTTCCACGAAACCAAGGAATCTCCCAAAAATACACAGTACCCAGTGAGTGATCGAGCAGTAAAAAGGCATGCCCCCTAGTCGGCATCTGAGTAAGCACGGATCATGAGTGTAGACGATCTCAGATTATTTTAATAAAATATATTTATTTTTTTAATAATGGTAAAATATAATAATTATTTCTTTATATAAAGAAAATTTATTGACATACACCTCACATTATCCTTTTTTACATGTTTTGTTACACATTATGTTTTCTTGCAATTCACTCACATTTACATTTCATTTGAATTTCAGTTTTTTGTCCTCTCTCTGCATTTTCCCGTCTTTGTCCCTGCGAGGGTTTTGCTCCTTTTAGCTGGACTATATAAGCTACACCTTTATGTTATCTTGGAATAAGAGAGAATGATTTGGGAATCTGCAACTCTAGCTCAGCCGCTCTGCTCACTACATTCCTCTTCACATCGATGGTCAACACTGTTTGATTGCTTTTTTTGTTTTGTTGAGCTTTTGATCTAGCTTGAGGCTAGATCTTCTCAAAATCATTCTTCTTTAGTAAAAATGTGAAAACATTAAACATAAACGATCATAGAAAAAGTTATAATACATGAAAATAATTAAGCCAGAACAAGATGACCCGAAAATAGACCTGTCAAACGGGTCATTCGGGTCGGGTTCAGGTCGGGTCACTTCGGGTCCCAGGTATTTTCGGGTTGATTAGAACCCGAGTTTGACCGGGTTTCGGGTCATTTCGGGTCGATTTCGGGTTTGTCAATTTTTTCCTTTTTAAATTAAAAAAATCATGATTTGATAATTTTGCAATAAATTTTAATTATATATATATATATAATTAATTATATTTAATTAAAAATCAACCGGGTCAACCGGGTCAATCGGGTAAAATCGGGTAAAAATTACCGGGTCAATAAGGTCACCGGGTCGAAACCCAGATGACCCGAAAATTTTTCGGTTTTTCGGGTTCGGGTCAATCAAAATTTCCGGATTCGGGTCGAAAATGCCATAATTGTAGGCATTTCGATTGCATATTTTCAGTTTAATATATGGACATTATTAAACCGGAACAAGATGACCCCAAAAGGCCATAATTATAGGCAGTTCGATTACATATTATTATTTCATATTGATAGAGATAATTAACCCTGTCATACAAACCACCTCTTATTCTAGTGGCTTGTGATAATGTAGATGTGCCTCTTGTAGTCTTGTGCCTCATGAGTCTCAAACCTTCAATGATTTGGGTAAATTTATAAGAATGTGGGTGCTTAAATCTTTAATGGTTTGGATGAGTTGTTTGACGATTTGTCGCTTGATATTCCATGGCAAACCAAAAAAATCTGCCCCATTATTTTATTAAAAGGTAATTGATTTAAAATACTTGAGAAAATCATTAGAGACAAGGCAAACAAACAATCCTGTACGTGGGCCAATGTGATTTCATCTCAAAACCAATTACAATGAGAGGAGTAACCACTAAGTGTATATGTTGTTCAAAATATCTCAATATTTTTCGATGTGGGACAACCACATTCTAAGACATTCTGGCAAGTGCAACGGCTTGGCCAAGTTTCACTTGTCAACATGCGCTCAAATCAGAACTAAAGTCACTAACATGTCGCCAAGGCTAGCAACCCCACTAATCTAAAGCCTAGACTGAAACTAGTCAAACCCGCATGTGATATCATATTAAGGTGTGAAAAGACCAAAAGAGTCGCACATGTGCGCTCGTGCACACAACTCCTAGTTACGAGTTCTATTGTTAGTGGGGTACTATGAATTGAAAAGTCTATTATATAAATCAGTGGGTTATTCCTCCTATTGTCAATTGGTTATAAGATGAAATCTCACTGTGCTTATATGTTGGGCCACTAGCGCTTATGCGCATGTACAAGGCTTGGCCACAGATCAGACCCGTCGGGTCAAGGGTCAGTGTTTGTCGACCCGAATCCTCAAAATTTTGCATTGACTCCTCAAGTGTCTTGTCTAAGACATCTCCCCCACTTGTAGTATCGATGGCACTGCGCTCACGATCAAGCAAGCCCTTATAGAGATAGAGGACTAGATCATCCTCTGATATGTCATGTTGGGGGAAATTTCCTTTGAGCTTCTTGAATCTCTCAACATACTCATAAAGGCTCTTTGTAGAAGATTGCTCTATACTTGATAATTCATTCTTGATTTTGCTGAGGAGAGTGGGAGGAAAGTATTTCTAGATGAAAGCTTTCTTCAATCCTACCCAAGTAGTAATGCTCTCTGCAGGTAAGTAATAGAGCCAATCGCTTGATGCATCCTTTAGAGTAAAAGGACACACTCTTAGCATCAGTTGATCATCAGTCAGGTCTTGAGGTCTCAGTCTATCGCAGACACTAGGAAACTCTATGAGATATTTGTTAGGCTTCTCTCCAGTCTTTCCATGAAAACTTGGCAAAACATTTGACCAATTTGACTTGTACACAAATCTTGACCCCTCAGGGAAAGGAGGGAGCCTGATTGCAAGTGGTTGCGAATTGAGATTGGACTCCTTTAGACTTCTCAGGGTCCTTCTTGGCGGTACTAAAATTTCCCCATTTCCTCCATTGGGAGGAATATTGTTGACATTCATCTCTTCTTCTTGTTTGAATTCTGAAGGTTCGATAATGTAAAAACAATGTAATAAGAAATACTCTAGAAGGGGGGTTGAATAGAGTATGCCCGGTTTTCGCAGAAAGTCTCAAGACTTTTGAAGCTTGAATCAAAACTCTTGAGATTAAACCTGAATCACAAAGTTAGACAATCGAACCAAGTGCGGAAATCAGGTAAAGCAAATAAGTAAAGGACACGAGTAATTGTTTACGAGGTTCAGCACAACTGGCCTACCTCCCCGCCTAGGGTTCTTCCACAACCCTAGGATTCAAAGGCTTTATTGAATGCTTAGCTTAGGATCCTAATAGCTCACCGAGAAGCCTCTCTCATATACAATTGCAATCTAGTCAACTCACGTTCCCTTGGAGTCCTAGACCAATCTAGAAGAGCCCCACCTCTCTCAGCTATCTAGTACAATCCTCTAACTCTCGCAAATCAATAGCCTAGTGCAACTTCCTGAGTTATAAACTCTCGAGTAACACTTGTAATAAATATATCCTATAAGCTCACAGTGACTCTCAAAGGCTTTGAAATAAACAACAAACTATTTGAGCGCTTTGCAGAGAGACACTTGGAAGACAGATCGCTTGAATGAATTGAAGCTCGTGTGTAGCACTTGTACTTCTGTCTTCTCCTTCCTTTCCTTTATATAATAGCATGAAGATAGCATGGAGCGTGAGGATCTTCATCACCAGATCTCCAACGGCTCTTTCCAATCAGGTTGATCTTGGATCTTCTATTTAAGGACACTTCGAAGCCATGATCTATTTTTGAACCGATCTTCTCAACAAGTAAAAGGAAGGATGTAATCTGATTTATACTTCCTGAAATGGTTAGTTATTCATATATATATAATATAATGGAAGTATATAATAAGATAAAATAATATACGAATAATAAGATAGGTTTTGTATTTCATCAACTGTTAACGCTCCAAGGCCTTTGACACAAATATCCTGTCAAAGCCTTTGGAACATCTTTTCCGATTTTCATCAAGGGAGGGAGTTATCAAATTCTAGTCTTCTTCTCAACCTGGATAAAAATCTTTCAACTTCTAAATCAAAAAGCAAAGGAGATGAATTAGTAGCACGGGTCTGGACCATGCAGAGTAGTCCAAACCCAAGAAAATCAACAAAAGAACACAAACACTAAAAATTCTCCCCGATAACGGCACCAAGATTTGGTAACGAGTAGTAGGGTTGCGCAAATGGCCCAAACCGACAAAAACGGTTCGGACTGGAACCGACGTCCCAAAATTTTTAGAAGGATGGACCGAGGCTCGAACCGAAAACCAGAAAGAAAAAGCAAGGTCAAGGTCTTCCAAGACCTTTAACCAGAGGTTTTCAAGGTCTAACGATCATCTCCCCCTTTTTGTCTTTCAACAAAGGGCGGAGGTAAAACAGTCACCAAAAGTTTTGAAAATGTTTCCAAAAACCAGCAAAGTAATAAGGTTCAGGGTGGGATAGGTTGGGTTAAGGTTTAGGCTTGGTCAATCCAGAGCATCATCAGTGAGCCTCGTCCACAGTCCTTCCAGCAGCGTTGAAATCCCGCTCATCTTCGTCATCACCTCCGTCTGCAGCTCCTTAATATCCAGGCTAACTTCCTCCAAGCCCAACTCTAGGTTGTCCATGCGTTCATCGAAAGCTGGAGCAGTGGGAAAGGCTTTTGAAGGAGTGGCAAGACTCAAGGTCCCTTGGGGAGACCGAGTGATGCCAATCTTTTCAAGGCCTTTAGAGTCGAACATACCCGTATGACGCAGCTGTTCTTCATTTTTGACATCAATTCCAGAAGCTTTGAAGATAGGGGTCAAAAGGGTAGCAAAGGGGAGGGGAGAGCCTTTTCGAGCTTTTCTGGCATGGGCCATGGTTCCAAGGATAGTGTTGGCCAGATCAGGATCAAGGCCATTTAGAATGCGGTAGAGCAGGACCATGGCATTGTCGGTTAGGAGTGAGCCAGAGTTGAGACGGGGTAAGAGGCATCTAACAATGATGTTAAAGATAATTTTTGCCTCAAGGGTTAGGGATGAGTGGGTGAGTTGTTTTGATGTGCTGTTGGACGCTTCGGGTAGGAGATATTTGGCTCGGGCTAGGATGATGCAGTTTTCTTTTGAGGGGTTTACTTGAGCAGGTGGAACAGGGGTAGGTAAGCCTAGAGAGTCTGCAAAGTCATTGGAGTTGAGAGATATTCTAACCCCTTTGACGACAGACTCCAAAGACCAACCATCAGGATCACTTTTGGCTTTTAGGTTTATGTAGAAAAGTCGGGTAAGCTCGGGGTAGTAAACAGTCTCAAGATTAATAAGGTTCCAGGCAGGGGATTTTTTGAGGAGCTCAATGCAAGGTAACTTCAAAGCTTCAAAGAACTCGATATCTAAAAAATCTGAACAGCTAAGCTTACGAGTACGAAACTCGTCTACCCACTTACCAGCAGTCTCAGCATCTAAAAACCAAGAGGAGGGCAAGGACTGATTTACCTGGATATAGGCCGGGGGTTCAGCGTTCTTCCTGCGTGCAACAGTTGGAGCAGCTTTCTTGGCAGGCGCTACAAGACTCTTGACAGGGCCCTTCCTGGTACGCTTAGGGGAGGGAGGCTTGACGGGAGCAGGGGCTTTCCGCTTCTTCGGAGACGAGGGAGGAGGAGGAGAAGGAGAGGGAGTTTCTTCCTCCTCTTCCTCAGACCCCGAGTCCTCACCGGACCCCGCTTCGTCACCTTCTGGTTCCTCATCCCCTTCAGAATCCTCGTGCTCTTCCTCTTCCTCTTCTTCTTCCTCAGGCTCCACCTCAGATAGAACCTCTTTGACTTCGGCTTCCTTCCGAATTCGCTCATCTTCCTCCTCGACCAGTCTCTTAGCAAGCTCGGCCTCCTCATCGGCCTTTTTCTGTCTCAAGGCCTCCTCCTCGGCTTCCCTGGCAGCATCTCTTTCCAGGGCAGCATCAAGGTCGTCTTCCTCTTCTTCCTCATCCTCTTCCTCAGCCAGGATCTTTCTCTTCCCCTTTTGTTTAGCACTCAAGGGTTTCTTAGCAGCACGTTTCTGAGAGCCTTTGGGAGCCGTGGCTGAGCTCGACTTGACGGTGCTCTGGACAACTGCTGGGATGATGGCTTGAGTAGGAGGTTCGGGTGTGGGAGAAGTAGCAGTGGCCTGGCGTCCCTTGGGGGTGGCGCCAAGTCTTTTGGGAGTGACGGCTTTCTTGGTTTTGGGTGCCATGGAGGTAGTTGGTTAGGGTTTCTTTAAGAGGTTGAAGATGAAGAAGTGGAAAGGGTTTGGATAAAATCTGAGTGTGGGTTGTAGTCGGGTACAGATTTGGTTTAAGTAGAGAGAGAGGGTGACGGATTGATGGGATGGGTTTAGGGTTCCAAGGAAAGAAATCATTACCTTGCCAAGTTGAAGGATTTTCAAATTCAAATTTGAATTCAAATTACCATAAAAATCGGACTAAACACAAACCAATTTAGTTCCAAAAATAAAATATCTTAATGGTTAAGGAAACCATGAAAATAGGCAATTTTTGAAATCCGATTAAAACAAATATAATTGATTAAATATCTAAAAAGATATTAACAAAAAATATATGATCCGATATATGTTCTCCACTGTTCAGTTGGCAGACCTTGACATAACTCTCAAAGGTCTTGACACTGAGTGGAGTATATCTTTCGTAAAGGGAAAGCTCCCCCTACGAAAGTGCATCCTTGTCAAGCATCCCAATCTCTCGTCTAATGAAGGTGAACCTGTCTTCTGCCAAAGGCTTAGTAAAAATGTCAGCCCATTGATAATCAGTAGAAATAAAAGATATGGACACATCACCTTTTTCAACATGATCTCTAATGAAATGATGTCTTACATCAATATGCTTGGTCCTTGAATGTTAAACAGGATTCTTAGTGATGGATATGGCACTTGTATTGTCACACTTAATTGGGATACCCTTGAGGTTGATGCCAAGATCTCGCATTTGTTGAGCTATCCAAAGGATTTGGGAACAACAAGCTCCAGCTGCAATGTATTCGGCTTCTGCAGTGGATAGAGCGACTGAATTTTGCTTCTTTGAGTGCCAGCTGATCAAGGATGCTCCTAAGAATTGGCAACATCCTGATGTGCTCTTTCTATCCACCTTGTAGCCTGCAAAATCTGCATCAGAATATCCAATTAAAGTGAAATCCTTTTGCTTTGGGTACCATAGTCCAAGTTCCTTAGTGCCATTGAGATATCGAAAGATCCTCTTCACAGCCACGAGGTGAGATTCTTTGGGATCAGCTTGAAACCTAGCACACATGCAAACACTAAACATAATGTCAGGTCTACTAGCCGTGAGATATAATAAAGATCCAATCATTCCTCGATACTCCTTTTGATTGACACTAGTTCCAGTCTTGTCTTGATCTAGAGACAATGTTGAGCTCATGGGAGTCTTGGCTGCTTTGGATTGATCCATCTTGAACTTTTTCAAGAGATCCTTAGTGTACTTGCTTTGGTTGACGAAGATCCCTTTCTTGGATTGATGAACTTGTAACCCCAAGAAGAAGTTTAGTTCACCCATTAAGCTCATCTCAAATTCACTACACATGATGTCAGAAAATTCCTTGCACAAAGATGTGTTAGTAGCACCAAATAATATATCATCAACATAAATTTGAATAACCAAAATGTCCTTTCCTTTGGTCTTGATAAAAAGAGTCTTGTCGATCAACCCCATTTTAAAATCATTTTCTAAAAGATATTTTGACAAGCGCTCGTACCAAGCTCTTGGGGCTTGTTTCAAACCATAAAGCGCCTTGTCAAGTTATAAACATGATTGGGAAATTCTGAACTTTCAAAACCTGGGGGTTGAGCCACATAAACTTCTTCTTCTAAGAAACCATTAAGAAAAGCACACTTGACATCCATTTGATATAACTTTATGCTCATAAAGGATGCAAATGCTAATAAAATGCGAATGGCTTCAAGCCTGGCCACGGGAGCAAAGGTCTCCTCGTAGTCAATACCTTCCTCTTGATTGTAGCCTTGAGCAAAAAGCTGTGCCTTGTTCCTCACAATCTTGCCATTCTCATCTAGCTTGTTTCGAAACACCCATCGAGTGCCAATAATTGATTGATGCTTTGGTCTAGGCTTCAAAGTCCAGACTTTGTTCCTCTCAAATTCATTGAGTTCACTTTGCATAGCTATAATCCAGTCTGGCTCCTGAAGTGCCTCATTTACCTTCTTTGGCTCAATAAGAGAAACAAACGCGTTAAAAGCACAAAGATCTTTAAGTTTAGAACGAGTTTGAACACTAGAAGTAGGGTCAGAAATGATATCCTTTAATGAGTGTGATGAGGAGTATTTGAATTTCCTTTTGCTAGTCTCAGCTCCTTGATTCGTCACATCATCAGGATTGATTTGTGGTACATCTGACTCTGTTGTCCTGTTAGGTTCTGATACAGCAGTTTCAGACGTCTCAACACTGTTGGATTGGACACCAAGGGCTTTGGACGCATCTTCAACACCTTGGGCCAATTCTTCAGTGTTAAGAATCGGTTCCTGCATGTTCTTCTTCTCTGTGTTCTTGGTAACATCACCTTCCTCGTTCTCTTCATGGATATTAAGATCTATATCTGCAACACTTTCACTCAAAGCACCATCATTGCATTCATCAAAAATAACATGTATACTTTCTTCAACTACCTGGGTCCTTTTATTGAAGATTCTATAAGCTTTGCTACTCGTGGAATAGCCAAGAAATATACCTTCATCACTACGCGCATCAAATTTCCCAAGGTTATCTTTTCCATTGTTATGAACAAAACAAGTACAACCAAAGGGTTTAAAATAAGATATAAGTGGTTTGCGGCCTTTGAAAAGTTCATAAGGAGTTTTCTTTAAGATGGAACGAATAAGACAACGATTTAAAATGCAGTTAGCTGTGTTAACAGCTTCAGCCCAATAGGTTTTAGGTAATGCATTTTCTAAAAGCATAGTCCTGGCCATATCTTCTAAGGTGCGGTTCTTGCGTTCCACAACCCCGTTTTGTTGAGGTGTCCTAGGAGCAGAAAAGTTATGGGAGATGCCATATTTAGCACAAAACAAATCAAATTGAAGTTGATCAAACTCCCTACAATGATCACTCCGAATAGACACTATGGGCTCATTTCTTAAAGTTTGCAACTCCTTACAAAGTTTTGAAAACTCAAATAAGGCCTCTGATTTTTCTTTCAAAAAAGCAACCCAAGTATATCTTGAAAAATCATCGACAACAACTAGCATGTACTTTTTACCATTGGGAGATTTGACTCGCATAGGACCACATAAATCCATATGTAAAAGTTCAAGGGGTCTAGAAGAACTTACAACCTTTTTGGGTTTGAATGAGCTACGTGTTTGTTTACCTCGTGTGCAAGCATTGCACATGTCAATACCTTTGAAGTCCATCTCAGGTAGCCCTCTTACAAGTCCTTTGGACACAAGCTTCTGTAGTGTATGTGGACTCACATGACCGAGTCTCCTGTGCCAAAGCTTTGGATCGTCCGTCAAGGCCTTTAAACAGGTTAAGCTTCCTTGTGCCACTTGATCAGCATTTACAGCGTATATGTTGTTGTAACGGTATGCAGTCAGAATAACTTCACCTGTATCATCTCTGCACACTATACATCTTTTCTTGTTAAATCTGACATTGTTACCACTATCACATAATTGAGAAACGCTAAGCAAATTATACTTTAAACCATTAACAAGATAGACATTTTAAATACTATGGCTGGAATCACTTCCAACACTACCAATACCAACAATGTCGCATTTCCCTTTGTCACCAAGAGTGATTGTTCCCGTGGATTGCTCCTTTAGATCATGAAAGAGAGAACTCTTCCCACTCATATGCCTCGAGCAACCACTATCAATAATCCATTTGTGTTCTTTCACCTTGGTGATCTCCTGCAAAACAAACATCAACCTTTGTGGCTAGATCAATAAGCAAATTTGGATCCATTGTTGGGATAAACCATATTTGGTAAAATAGTGCCTTTTGGGACCCAAACTTTTGTTATCCGTTCTTTTCTCAAATGAACAGGAAATGTATTGCGAATAATATAAGGATCCTTTCTTCTATAGGGGCAGGTCTCTTTTACATGTCCCTTTCTAGCACAGTGGTGACATATAGGAGAGGTTCTGCTTCCTTTAGCCTTTACAAAAGTGGTAATGTGTTGCTTCTTTAAAAACTTTGGATTGTAACCAATACCACTTTTGTTTAGAGAGCTTTGTTGCTCACCCAACATCTTATCGAGAGTGCCTTTGGACTTGGTAAAACTTATGAGGGCTGTCTGTTGGTCTAGAATCTTATTATTCAGGGAAATCTTCTCGTTCTCTAAGTCATGATGCACATTTCTTAGAGAGGAGAGATCTTGCTTGAGTTCAGATTTCTCCGAGTCAAGCGTCTTGACTTTAATGTCAAGGCCTGAATAAGAAGCTTCAAGGCCTTTGACCCTCATAGACAGATCCTCAATAGTTTTCTCCTGATCCACAGTTCTCTTAATAAGAATGTTAGTTTGGGCAATAAGCTTCTCTTCATTGGCAATCATATTTGAAAGGAATTCCGATAATACCTCTTTTGGACTTTCCATTAGTTCTCTTACAGTAGCTTCAAGCTTTTCATCGTGGGATTCATTTTCTGATGCAATAAGACAGATGTTGGCCTTCTCATCGTCGAAGTCAGAGTCGGAATCACTCCAAGTAGCCACCATAGCTTTCTTCTTCCATTTATCACTTTTCTTGGGCTGGCTCTTAGTCTTTTGAGGGCAGTCCTTCACAAGATGATCTGTTTCACCACATTCAAAACAAGACAATGGTTTAGTCTTCTTTTCATATTTGTTGTATTGAGGCTTACCTCGAAATTTTGAAGACTCTGATCCATCCTTGTTGTTGAATTGCTTCTTCATTTTGAGAATTCGAGCAAGGCCTCTTGTGATAAGAGCAAAAGGATCATCCTCATCTTCAGAATCAGATCCATCCTTGGACTCATCCTTCTTAGACTTGAGTGCCAAGTTCTTGGTGCTAGCTGGAAGTTCTCCATCGTCTTCATTAAGGATCATCTCATGCGTGATCAGCTTTCCAAGAAGGTCATCAAGGGGTAAAGTGGTGAGGTCCTGGGCTTCCTCTATAGCTGTTACTTTTGGACCCCATTTCTCCTTTGGAAGGCACCTCAATATCTTCCTTACTTTCTCAACGTTGGTAAAGCTCTTGCCGAGAGAGTCAAGGTTGTTGGTGATTTTTGTGAATCGTGTGAACATGGCTTTGATTGACTCGTCGGATTTCATCTTGAAGAGCTCATACTTTCGAAGGAAGATGCTGATCTTGGTGTCTTTTACTTGGCTCGTTCCTTCATAGGTGACGACCAACTTGTCCCAAATCTCTTTAGCTGACCTACAAGAGGAAATACGGTTAAACTCATCAGTGCTAAGACCACAATAAAGTAAGTTGATAGCCCTGTAGTTTTTGGAGATGGTTTCAAGATCTGCTTGGTTGTAATCAGACTCCTTCTTTGCCACTTTGGTATCGTTTGGTCCTTCCTTCTCTGGAATCTTCGGACCATTCTCTATAATGTTCCAAAGCTCTAGATCTTGGTCAATGATGAACATCTTCATCAAAGATCTCCAGTGGACAAAGTTGTTTCCTACAAAGAGTGGCGGTCTGCTTGTGGACCTTCCCTGTGCAAATCCTCCGCTTGCTTCACCAGACATGATCGAAAACTCACAAGATTGTTAGATCAAAAACAGTGAGTAAAGCTCTGATACCAATTGAAGGTTCAATAATGTAAAAACAATGTAATAAGAAATACTCTAGAAGGGGGGTTGAATAGAGTATGCCCGGTTTTCGCAGAAAGTCTCAAGACTTTTGAAGCTTGAATCAAAACTCTTGAGATTAAACCTGAATCACAAAGTTAGACAATCGAACCAAGTGCGGAAATAAGGTAAAGCAAATAAGTAAAGGACACGAGTAATTGTTTACGAGGTTCAGCACAACTGGCCTACGTCCCCGCCTAAGGTTCTTCCACAACCCTAGGATTCAAAGGCTTTATTGAATGCTTAGCTTAGGATCCTAATAGCTCACCGAGAAGCCTCTCTCATATACAATTGCAATCTAGTCAACTCACGTTCCCTTGGAGTCCTAGACCAATCTAGAAGAGCCCCACCTCTCTCAGCTATCTAGTACAATCCTCTAACTCTCGCAAATCAATAGCCTAGTGCAACTTCCTGAGTTATAAACTCTCGAGTAACACTTGTAATAAATATATCCTATAAGCTCACAGTGACTCTCAAAGGCTTTGAAATAAACAACAAACTATTTGAGCGCTTTGCAGAGAGACACTTGGAAGACAGATCGCTTGAATGAATTGAAGCTCGTGTGTAGCACTTGTACTTCTGTCTTCTCCTTCCTTTCCTTTATATAATAGCATGAAGATAGCATGGAGCGTGAGGATCTTCATCACCAGATCTCCAACGGCTCTTTCCAATCAGGTTGATCTTGGATCTTCTATTTAAGGACACTTCGAAGCCATGATCTATTTTTGAACCGATCTTCTCAACAAGTAAAAGGAAGGATGTAATCTGATTTATACTTCCTGAAATGGTTAGTTATTCATATATATATAATATAATGGAAGTATATAATAAGATAAAATAATATACGAATAATAAGATAGGTTTTGTATTTCATCAACTGTTAACGCTCCAAGGCCTTTGACACAAATATCCTGTCAAAGCCTTTGGAACATCTTTTCCGATTTTCATCAAAGGAGGGAGTTATCAAATTCTAGTCTTCTTCTCAACCTGGATAAAAATCTTTCAACTTCTAAATCAAAAAGCAAAGGAGATGAATTAGTTGCACGGGTCTGGACCATGCAGAGTAGTCCAAACCCAAGAAAATCAACAAAAGAACACAAACACTAAAAATTCTCCCCGATAACGGCACCAAGATTTGGTAACGAGTAGTAGGGTTGCGCAAATGGCCCAAACCGACCAAAACGGTTCGGACTGGAACCGACGTCCCAAAATTTTTAGAAGGATGGACCGAGGCTCGAACCGAAAACCACTAATTCGATTTCGGGTTTTTTGGTTTTTGGCCCGAAAAAACTGACCTCATATTGCCTTTATTTAATCACTTTAATGTTTATGCTCGAAATGAAAATACCTCTGAACGCAAGGAGAAATTTTGGAAAAATAATTTCAAACAAACATTGGGGCTGGGTGAGGGTGGCTATGTCACAGTGTTTATGCAATCTTTGGTTGCTATGTGAGTGGTGTGGGGCTGGGCGAGGGCGAAAGTGGGGCGGTGCAGCGACGGCGGAGCGGGAGCAGCGACCTAGCGGCGGCGGTTGTGTGAAGTATGAGCGGCCCGGGTTGGGCAATCTAGGAAGAAGCTAGAAGGTTGTATCACCATGCGTGTGCGGTCTGTGCTGTCGTGAGAGTGGCGAGGGCGGAAGCGAGGCTGCGCGGCGATGGAGGAGCGGCAGAGGTAGCGGTTGTGTGAAATGTGAAGTGTGAATGATAAAGAATAAGTGAAACAAAATAAGTGAACCCCTCACCTACACTAACGTAAAATTAAAAACGTAAATGTAGTTTTTTAAAATTAAAACAAATGGTTCCGAGCCCCGAACCATTTGGTTCGGTTCCGTTTTTGGACCGAAACCGAATTTTCAATTTTGACGGCCCGAGCCCCGAATCGCATAGCATCTGGGCCTGCCCGAAACCGAGTTTTTGAGTTCGGTTTTCAGGTCAGGACACATTCTGAACAACCCTGACAAGTAGGATAGATGTGTCGTTGGTCCTAGTCCTAAATGCAAATAATAATTCTAACTTTAGCTAATGATGTCTACTAAAGTAACCATGTTTTTTATGCGCATTTTCGCTTCTTATTCCAAGTAATTTGCATATTTCGGGTTTGGAATATGTATAATTTGTGTAGTATAAGCTTACTTGCCAGAAATAGAGGACTACACGAGTTTATGCTTAATATTGCAGAATTTGGAGCCATTCCGGGACGAAACCAAAAGAAGAAGACGAAAGCAGGATACTACTCGATGTCGAGTAAACTTCTCGACGTCGACTACATCTGGAAGCAAACCAAGTCGAGGGTTGAAGACACAGGTCACTCGAGTTCGATGACTACTTGACGTCGAGTACGTTACTCGATGTCGACCACTACTAAGACCAACTCGAGTTCGACGAGGAGAGAGCACTCGAGGATCCTTGAAGAGTACTCGACGTCGAGTACTTTACTCGATGTCGACCAGACCTAGAACCCTACCCGATCTCGACGAGAAGAAGACTACTCGAGACGCACTGAAGAACACCTGAGATCGAGAAGACTACTCAACGTCGACTACACTGTTTTTGGGCCGAGGACGTGTTGGGCTGATCCGAATTCAAGTGGACTACTTGGGCACAAAGCAAAGACGAGGATATCACGATTTTATCAAGATCTATCAAGATGGGAGAAGATTATTTACCACATGAAGAGTTTAGATATTTACCTTTTTAGATTAATGTTTTATTTATCTAAGTTTTATCTTTAAGAATAGATAGAGATTTGCTTTCCTAGAATAGCTAGGATTAAACCCTATAAATAAATTCCAGGGGGCTAGTTTTTTTATTCATTCAATTCGAGAGCTATTCCACATACAATTTAGGAGTTCAAATTAAAGGTTTTAGGGTTTTGGCGCTTTAGTGAAAGTTGGAGTGCCGGGATTGTAAAGACTTTGAATATAGTTTATGCAAGTTTCTTTTACATCAATGATGTCGATTACTATGATGAGGCATGAGTAGTCCACCTACTTCTAGGGTCCGAGGGAGCCCGACGATAGCCATGATGGTGGATTAGCGAATTGCAAAAGAAGATACTTTATCTACTTTATCTTGTTCTATTCCTCGTGCTTCACATTTGATTGAGAAATTGAAGAACTCATGTTGTGAAACTTGGGTAGTAATTAGGGTTTCTATTCGGAAGATTATAAATTCTAATTATGAAAAGGAATAGACACAATTAGGGTTATTAATCGAAAGGTTTATATTCCTGCATGTCGGATTTGGTGAAAGCCTTTTCCTTTGTTGATAAAGTTGTCGCCTTTTGTGATTTATGATTCTGCTTGCATGGTTATTGTCGTTGCAAACCCTGGTCTTGGAAGTTTTCGTTTAATTGTTTACAATCAAAAATCTATCAACCTATTTATTTTCTATCCATACCTCGTTTCCACCCTTAAACTTTTCGGCCATCTTTCGTCGATGCACACAATTATTCTGCAAAACTACGCGACGTCGACTACTGACGTTCAAAATCAAGTACTTTCTCGAGATCGATTGCTTGTTTTTGTGTTTTGCAGGTACTCGACGAAGCACATCTACTCGACGTCGAGGAGATCTTGCCGACGTCGACTACTTCCTAGTGCCTGGATTTGTTGTTTCTACTCGAAATCGACTGTACGATGCCCTTGTCGGCTACACCCTAGTCAAGGTCAAGTACTCTAAGTTGGTTTCTGGAGGTGATTCGCCTAGCTATCTGAGATCCGCTGATCAACTTCCTCGAGGATCGATCTTGACTTCCTTTTACTACAGTGGGAGGAAGTCTTGTAATTATTTGCGTGGGCACAATCTGGTTTGATTTATATTTATATTTATTGAACTCGATTTTCTCCTATAACAGCTAACCAATAAATTAGTATAGCAGAGAAGTAGGAGTCCAACCCACAGGGAGAACTAGATTCGTGTATCAAATGCTGATTTGAAATAATCAAGAATAATATTGAGATGAGTAAATAAAAGAAATAAGTAAAACGTAGTAATGATTGCAAAGATGTTACCAATATGATGAAAGCGCTTCACCTGCAATTCTCAACAATGGTTGGGGTTCATTGTAACGGCTCGGATATAAATACCTTGGTTACGTTTCGAAGGTTGGATACCTTCGTTCGAATCTTGCAATCTAGGTACGGGTCGAAGTTTCAAACTTCTTAAACATTACTCATTTACTCCCTCCGTCCAATAATACATGGGTTTTTAGAGGTAAATTTTTGTCCAACAATAAATGAGCTTTTATGTTTTCTAGGTAGAAAGTTGTAATGATTTGTATTGGTTTGTGTGTTGTTGACTTTTTAAAATAATTTGATTGGTTAAAATGTGTAGTGGGTGTTTAAAAATAATAAAGTTTATGAAAAAGTTAGTGCAACGATGATGTTTTTTTAAAAGTAAACTGTATTATTAAAACTTGTGCAAAAGGCTAAAAGCTCATGTATTTTAGGACGGAGGGAGTAGTATTTAAAACGGGGATTTCAAACCCCAAAACAATCGTAGGGTCGTTGGGTACCCTTAACCTGTCCTAAGGTCCAAGTTGCGGAAATTCGTTTAAAAAAAAGGACGAAAAACGAAAGTAAAGTACAACTTGCCACGGCGGAGCCGGGTCAAAACCGAAATCATAATCAAATAATACTTAAGCCAAATAAGCGGGTCAGTTCGGTTCTTCGCTTTCGCCCAGGAGGATCCCTCGCCATAGAAGCATAGAGCGGCAAAAGAGCGGGTACCTAAGTCTGTCCACAAAGTCAAGCCCAGAGACACATGCGGGCCCTAAAGACCTCGCAGAGGACATATAGTACGCCTATACCTAGAATAAGGATGCTCTAATGCATTACGGAATTTAAACACGCGAGACATGCTTTATCAGGATATAATATAAGTGCATAAATATAGTAAAGGCGCTCAAAGACTACCAAGTGGCATATCCCCATATCTCTGTATTTCCCGTACCCACTTCGAGGTAGGGCGCTCGGCCTCAGCCGAACCGTAACAGATATATTCGCGTACCCACTCCGAGGTAGGGCGATCGGACTATGCCAAACCATACAGAGATATATACAAATCAAGCTCATCGACTCGATCAGGGACCAAAACGATATAAAACACGAATGCCCCTATGACTCTAGCAAAGACTCTAAGACTCACAGATAACTGTCATTCTGTTCCAAACACATAAAGAATACGGATGATCATTCGAAAGTGCAAGTCCTAATCATGATACTACATGGCATGGTTTTATTCATATGCAACACCTACATACTATATGACACAACAAGCATGAGGTCCAGGTTACTGAGTATGCTCCCGTAGGAAACTTACCTGGAGGCACGCAGAATCCAAGAAATCAACACCAATAGTAAGCAATGTCCAATAGATCGCAAATCACCTAAGAAACATACGAATATGCATAAGTCTATCTAAGTCACACAAGGCGCCCCTAACTATCGTACATAACTTCACATATCACCCTTCAGATCATTCCGTCTTATCTCATCATAAATCATTTCATGTTCATATCACCTCAACATATAATATCTCATCCATCATCTCATCTTGCATCATCATATAGCATTTCATATTTTATTTAAAATTCACATAATTCTCAAGCAGGATTCAACAATAAATTCACCAAGTTAAATCAAGTAAATCATTTTCCCAAAGTTTTCCAAACTCTTAAATCTCAAGTTAAGTCAACTCATATTCAAAACAATTTCTCAAATCATACTTGTCCAATTCAAGAGGAAGTAATCAAATTTTCTAAGTCAACCCAAAATCTTGTTTTATCAAAATATTCCGATATTTTGGTTTTCAAACATTAAATCATTTAAGAGATATTTCCGAAACTTGAAAATCTCTTTTTAAATAATTTTCCAAGCATTACATAACTAAATAAAATATCGAATTTAAATCCTCTTTACAAATTATAAATCCAAGTCAATAAATCACTTTATAATTCCTAAATTCACAAATTTAAAACATCACACAACCCATATTAATATAATAACATTTTCCAAAATAACTTTATAAGATATAAAATTCCAAAATATACTTTCCATAAAATCAGAAATAAGATGATAACAACAACAATAATACATCTAACATTCAAATAAATACAACCATAATATATAGAGGGAATTTGCTGAAATGGAGCTTTAAGCATCTTTAGTTAAGTAGATAGGTCCATTAAATGTTTTTTCAGCATGAGTAGACCTTTTTAATTGTTTTTTCGCTTTCCCGATCCTTCCTCCGTCCCTCCATCCTCTCTCATCTCACTCGTTCTCAGGTGCTCCTTTCTTCTTCCTCTTCGTTCTCCCATCTCGATTCTTCGATCTCTCCATCAATCACGGCCGTTCTCTGGTGCTCTTTAAGCCACATTTGTCAGTCTCCGGCCGCCTCGAGCTATCTATGTCTGTCTCGAGTCACCGTGGTGTCGCCTCCCCTCTCCTGTGTTTTACATGTTCGGGGAAACCCTAATCCGAGTCGTCACGCTTGGATTGGGATCAAATTCGCTAATTGGGTTAGGGCTTTTGTCAATACTGGGTTCTTCTCCCTGTATCTCCAATTTCTTTGCCTAATTTGTGGGTAAATCCCTCATTTTTCCGTCTGGGGTAGTGTTTTTTCTCGGGGTTCGTCTATGCGTTCCTTCGTGGTTCACTCCCCTCCGGCCCATATCCTCCTCTTTCCTCCTCGCGGTTGGTTTGTTGTGGAGTCCGCTCTTTCAACGCCACTGTCATCGGTCTCCGGCTTTTGAGAGATGCTGGTACTTGTTTACAGATGGGGAAAAGTTGAATCTTTTTTTCTTTCTATTTTACATTGGACTAACTTGGCATCTTGTTTACAGATGGGTATAGCTGATGCCATTTCATCTACCATGTTTTCACTTCAGACGATTAAGAATTCGCATACTCCCGTATCGGATGAGGAAGGATTTATGAGATGCTGGTACTTGTTTTTGAATTATAAGCTTTTAGATTATGTCCTGATAATGTAGTTTTCATTTGGAATCTTGATTGATTGACAATTTCAGTAGAGGTGATTCTTTACTGTAGAATGATGAAACAGATTTGTAAAATGACCCTTTACTCTTTCATCTTTGTAGATGAATTGAGCAAGAGTTGTTTTCCCAAGGTTTCCCATCCCTATGATGGGGAGTACAGGAACCTGGACATCATCTAGGCTAGTATGTTGCTTTTTTCATCCTGCCTGCCGAACAGATCTGAAGTATTATGTGTTTGGCCAGCTTCTTTGGGTTCAAGATGAGTTTTTCCCCTGTTGGCATTCGTGCTGAAATGGAAGTTGGCTTTCTCCTATGAGATGACAACTATTTTTAGTGTCATGTAGCTCGAGGGCTGAAATTTTTTTGCAACCGATTCAATATCGCACTCACTGTGAGTTTTCATATCCATTCATAAATTGGATTCCTTTGGCTGTTGTCAATCTATATAAGAAATTTGATGATTTGGAAACTAAAGTGATCATTTGAAGTAGTTTGAAGAGTGGAAATTCGTGTAGATTTTTGGAAATTCATAGTGCATATCAAGTGTTTGTCAAAATGTCTAGTAGAGGTACCGATTTTAGTTGATTAGTTAATCTTGGCTGTCTAGGAATGATTCTTAAGGATTGGTGATGTGAGGGAAGTGTTATTTTTTATGTTTTGGATACATTGTCAACAGATGATACAATATCTTTATCTTTTTTTACATAAGCATCATGTGGGACATTTTTCTTTGATGTAGTTTTTAGTAAGCTTATTAAGTTAACTTCATGACAAATAAACATTGAAACTAAGCTTATTAAGTTAGTACTTGTCAAATTTGTATTCAAAATGAAGATGACTTGAGTCCCAAACTCTGTTCCTGTAATAGGTGGTTGCATTCATTTGTTGATTTGTCCACTTCAAATCTCAGGCATCACCCAGCAAGAGGTTGCCACATTTGCAGCCCTGGAGCATCAGCATGTAATAGGTGCATATCTATGTGTGATTTGGTTTGTGTCACCATCATGTAATAGGTTGCCATATTTGCAAACGATGAAGCAAGTTTTGATCGTGTCATAGGCTTTGTTGTTTTACTAATAACTCTTACTATCATTAATCTCATGAGTTCGTGAAGTGGGGGCCAAATTTGGCTCACAAGCCTTCAAATATGACTACCAAAAATTATGCAAACATTCAAATAGGAGAAACAGAGAGAAATATATCGATACACAATTAATTAAATTTAAAAAGTGGCATCAAACGATTTGATAAAAAAAGTGGCATCAAATAATTATATCAGAAAGGTATCATCAAAACACGAATTTGAAATATATGTGCAATAAGGTGACAATATTTTGATTCCACGTTTTAAGCTCTTATGTCATCAATTTCAATTATATAAAATTGTCACCATAAACAATTATGATTAATGAAGCGTAATAACAAATGTCATCCATGAATAAAAATTTAATGAACATGTCACCACAAGTGATTGCATCAATGAAGTGTAATCACAAACGTGGCATCAGTGAATGAAAGTATAATCGGTGAAAATAAATCGATATACAATTGATTAAATTAAAAACACATGGCATCAAACAATTTGATTAAAAAGTGGCATCAAATAATTACATTATAAAAATGACAACAAAACACCATTTTTGAAAAAGTTGTATCACATTAAAGGAAAAAATGTCATCAAAATACTACTTTGAAAAAATATCATCAAAATACTACTTTGAAAAAATATCATCAAAAATATGGCATCACGGTAAAAAAAATATCATCCAAAAATTGACATAAAAAAAAGTGGCATCAACCGTTACCAGTAAAAAAAATAGCATCAATGGTCAACGTGACATTACAGTAAACAAAAAATGTCATCAATGTTTAAAAAAAGTGGCATTAAAAAAGTGTCATCCAATCATTTCATTAGAAAAGTGGCATCAAAGTGAAAATAAAATATAATAAAAATAAAATGGCATCAAAAAAGTATTTTAAAAAAATACAAATGAGTTGGTCAACGTTGACTGGTCAATGGTCAAACAGTTGACCATTGACCATTCTACTCTATTTGGATGGGGTCTAGGGCAAAACTAATTAAATTAGTTTGGGGTCTAAGTACCTCATTAAACATTCAAAAGAGCCTATCTAGCAAAATCACCCTAATATATAACACATAACACAATTAAGAAATAACAACCCATCAAAGCCCAACAACGCAGCCCAGAAGAGAGAATCCAAGCCCAACCCGCCAACTGAAGGAAATGAAAGGAAAAGAAGGGATCCGGGTTCACACCCCGACCCGAAAGTCAAATACCCAACCCCATCAAATGAAAGGGAAAGAAATGATCCGGATTAGGAGCCCAAACTCGAAAAATTAGGCCCAACTCCAACCATACGTTATAACCTATCTCCTTCCCAGACAAGAATAGAGCAGAGCTCCAGAACGACGATAGAACGGAGGAAAGAAAGGAGTCCAGGCCCCCACCGGGGACCTAGCTTGGCCAGACCCCTCTACCTGACACCGAAGGGCACATAGAAACTAGCAAATAAGGTTCTCACCGAGATTCTTTGAAGTCGTCGGAAAATGTTGTCGGGGCTCCATCGGCTCGTCGAAGACGGAGGCAGGGCGGGATTGGCCTAGGACGAAAGAATGAGTTATAAAAGAGGACCTTTACATCATTTTAGACCAAGGAAGAAAATGAAAGGACTTACCGTTCGGATTTGAGAGAACCCAAGAGAAGGAGGAGAGAGAGGGGCTCTGCGTCGGTGGCGCCGGTGTCGATCGATCTCGTCGAGGGTGGACGGAGCTCCGAGCTCCCTGGGGTGAAGACAACGATTTATAAAGGCGGACCTTGATGAGGTTTTAGGTTGGAACAAAGGGTGAAGGGCATACCGATTCATGTCTCACGCGAACAGATAAACGGCGTACGATGCGACTCGGAGGCGGTTCGGGTTCAGTCGTCGGAGGAGGTGGAATATTGGTGCTGCTACCCGGCACCGAAAAGAGGGAAAACAAGGTGTCGATGATGCTGCAGAGATGTTGGTCTGGCGGCGTCGGGCTCACTATAGGCGGAAAGAACAGGGGCGGTGGTTTCCCTTTGTGTTTGGATTGGGATTGAGCCATAGGAAGCCAAATAAGAAAGAGAAAACAAGGCAATGAGGAAGAGGGGAAACAGAGAGGGAAAGTGAAAGAGAAAGAGGGTGTGTGCAGTGTGCCGATGGAGTGTTTTGTGGGCAGAGTATTTGAAGGAGAGGAAGAAAATGGAGGATGGGAGTGAGGTGTGCTCTGAAATCGGAGGCAACAGAGGCAGTGGGTTGGCAATTTCCACATAGGGGGGAAAAACAAAGGAACAGATGGGCTCTGCTGGGAAATTCGGTTAGGAGGAGAAAAAGGACAAGGAAGTGGTCCAAAAAATACAATTTCAAATACGTGAGGAAAGAATAAACCCTAACGCTCCTTACTCGACCTTATCCTGACGCGATTAAAATAATATTTTGAAATCAAGATGATAATGACATCCAAGGTATATTTTAAATCCCGATGCTCGATCCCAATCCCGTTATCTGAAACAAAATCCCGACACTAGAGAATTTAAATTAAATTTTCGAATTAATTCCAAGATGATCGGAATTAAAGTAATTTTTAGCAAACTCAAAGCTCGAAAGCGGAATCAATTTTCGATAAAATCCAAATTCTAAAACGATGCCGGAAGGATTTTAAAATCGAAACTTGTGCTCGAGGACGAATTTTATTCCACTATTACAAATTGAATAAATAATAATATATTTAATTAAAATAATATTAAAAGAATATAAAAAATATATTCGGTCTTTACATTCATGATCCTTGGAATGATTTCATTGTTATTCTAATTCAATGCGATGCAATTGATATCAATAGTTATTCCGACTTTGGTTTAATTAGATCATTATCCTTCACAGGCTATCGATCCCTTATACTATATGCGATCCTAATGGATTCTTAAACATACATCAGTACAAAATCCCAAAGTACTTGGCAAGTTGGCAATATCA
This sequence comes from Persicaria tinctoria, assembly GCA_037127255.1. NCBI lineage: Eukaryota > Viridiplantae > Streptophyta > Magnoliopsida > Caryophyllales > Polygonaceae > Persicaria > Persicaria tinctoria. Next base: position 18,050,245 of record JBANSL010000004.1, on the reverse strand, counting down.
AACTCCCTATGCTATTAGATTCTCAAAAGATGCAAATCCCTCAACCCTAATCTCATAGAAATCAATGTTCAACCAATAGTCATTACCCTATATAGACAATTGATGCTTTCACAGAATCAATTATCTATTGCTTGCTACCATGGATTAACTAGTCGCAAGAAATCATTAATCACTAGCATGAATGCAAATTCTATCAAAATGATCAATCAATATGCAAACAAGAATTATGAGAAAAAAGATAATGAAATAACAAATGAATAACAATATGAAATCAAAACCTCACAACTCATCCAAGCATGTCTTCGAATCACAGGCGAAACTATGAGTTTAGCAACCGATAGGCTAACGAATTAAGATTGTTTGTAAATGTGTTTATGGATGATTATGTCTCTCTAAAACGGTTGTAAATATGTATAATATATCCTAAAAGTGTCTGCCAAAACCCCTAGAATATAAAATAATAATAAACTAATTAGGATAAATCCGGACAAAATCGGGTTTGCTGATACTGCGAAACCGGTGGGCGCCGCTACTCTGCCTCCGCGATTTCTTCTCTTGGCTTTGAAATTCTTCTCCTTAGCTCCCTTGATGATCTTTCCTTGCCTCTTTTAAGCTCCAAACCAGCCTCGTCTAATCATCTTTAACCTCTCATCAAACTTGGATTATAAAACTGCAGAATAAACACAAAATAGCGTAGATTCCGAACTCGAATGCCCAAATGAATAATAATGCAAATTAACCATAAAACATGGAATAAACCTATCTAAATGCATCTAAAACTATCTATAATTCCTATCTAAAATATGCATTATTATTAGTGTACAATGGTGGAGGGGGAAGAGATTCCTCCCTTTCATCCTCTAGTATTTCATCTTCTGCATGTCACTTTGCAAGGAACCCATACTTAAACGCGAACATCGGTTGCTCATAATCATCAGGGAGGACCTTCACCTTGTATGGTAAAAGTGATGTTGAAGTATGATGAACAACGACTTCCGGGTTCTTTGTCTGTAGCTCTTTTCCACTCGCGGTCCCTCATATAGCTCTTTAAGGACAAACGGCAAGATCGGAATTGAGATCGGCGAAGAATCTTCCTCGAAAACAAGTTCATCCACCACAACTAGTGGATCTGGTGACACTGTAAAGTAGTCGACATTGACAGGTATAGAGTCGACATCGACTCTCTATTCAGTATGTCTGAGTTCTGTCGCCTGCTTTGTGGTGTCAACATCAACCAGTAGGGGGTCGATATCGGCTAGCAATGCAATTCCTGGGAACCTGCTTACTTTTGGAAGGCCAACGTCGAGAAGGGATGGGTCGACCTCGATGTCATCTTCGGCCCCGAACGGCTTCTGTAATGGACCCCTTGCATAGATATCGATTGTGGTGTAGTTGACATCGACCTATACTCCTTAAACAGTTCCTTCAAGGAGTGTTTATATTAGCTCCTCGGTGTCGACATCAACAGGATGTGTGTCAACATCGACCGATGATTCGGGGTCTCCGTCTTCTTTGGCCTTCGTTTGATGCCAAATTGGATCGTCTCCGCCTACAGCCTCACGATTGTAGTAGTGGTCAATTCAGACACTATACCACTCGTATTCCTCCATTGGTTGTGGAGTTGTGGCTTCGATAGGTGTTGTAAGAGGAAATCGAGAATGCAAAACAGTAAGAAATCAAAGTAAAGCAAACCGATCAAATCCCAGCAAATAATGTTCAAGACTCCCTCTAATGTAGTAAGAGAAAGTCAGGATCGATCCACGACGAAGCGTGTCAGCGGATCCTAGGCAGCGGTGGAATCTCACGAAAGTCGACCACAGAAGTCCTCGAGCTCGACTAAGGTTAGTCGACAGAAGCTCGGACAGTCGAACAGGGCACAACAGCTCGGCAACGGTGGTCGATCTCGACAAGGCTCTACTCGAGATCGAGTAGCCTTCGTCTAGGTCGAGTTGATCTGGTCGAGATCCTGCACAGGTAAGCTACGGCGACTCTGGGTCGAAGATCAGTGGTCGAGATCGACGAGGGCAGGGAGAAAACGAAATAAAATAAATGCAAAGGCTTTGGGATTCGAACTTTAAACTTAATGTAAAAGAACTTCCAAGATTGGGGTTTGCAACAACGATAACCAAACATGCATAAGGCAGAACCAAACAGATAATCATGTGAATCGCATTAAAGGATTAAGCTTTCGCCTTTTCCAACAATTAAACAACTCTCTCAAGAAACCCTAATTGTCTCTACCGATTTGATGTTTATAATCCAAGTTGTTAGCATGGATCTCCATTAGACGGGCAATAAACACATCAACAAGTAGGAAAATGCTCAAAACATGATAAAGGTCGGATCTTTACCTCAAACACGCATGGCTATCGTTGGGCTCGCCCCAACCCTAGAAGTGGGTTGACTACTCGCTCTTCATCGCAAACTCAGACATCATCGATTGAAAGAAAACAACTTGCATTAAACTAAATTCAAAGACTTTACAATCCCGGCAATCCAACTCTCGTCGAATGCCAAAACCCTAAAACCTTCAAACTCCCTAAACTGTCTATGTGGAACTACTTGTCTTGCTCTGAAATTGAATGAATAGAATTGAGCCCCATGGGCTTTATTTATAGGCTTCATTCCCTAGCTATTCTAGGAAAGAAGATATCTATCTATATCTAAAACTTTATCTAAAACTCTAATGATAAATAAAAGACATAAAGGAATTAAATCTAAAATAGGAAAATATATCTAAAAGGTCTTCAATGGATAGAACTCCTTCTCTTCATGATAGATGTGGATATTTTCGGATAGACTTTGCTTCTCCTCGGCTCCAAGGACTTCCAATCCGAGTAGAGTTGATCAAACCGCGTCGCACAGCTTCGGGAATCCTCGTCGACCTCGACAAGAGCCTTGTCGACCTCGAGTAGGAAAGTGATCGACTGGCTTGGCTTGTCGTCTCGGCTAGCTAGTCCTCGACAGGCTCGGACATGGATCCTGGTGCTCGTCGACCTCGACAAGAGGCTTGTCGATCTCGACGAAGGGTGTGTTCTCGACTTGGTCTTCCGAGGTTGTCGAGTCGGATGTGGGTTCTCAGCCTTGTCGACCTCGAAGATGCTCCTCGATCTCGACGAAGGATGGCTTATCGACTTGGCCAGCTTGGTGTGTCGGGTAGCCCTTGTCGACATGCTCGGACACTGGCTCCGGGGGCTTAGTCGATCTCGACAAGAGGCTTGTCGACCTCGAGTAGACCTTGGCCTGGTGTTGTCGAGCAGCATCTCTTCGACATGGCTCGGGTAGGCGCTGGGAGGCTCGTCGATCTCGACAAGACGTCGTCGAGGTCGAGTAGGGTTGTCGGCCTCCTGGTCAGGTCGGGCAGCCTTCTCCTCGAGTCTGGGTCCTGGCTCCCCTCTTTGTCGACCTCGAGTAGCTGTACTCGATGTCGAGTAGGGCTCGGGTTCCTTGTCTTCTGTTTCTCGACACAGGCTCCTCGATGATGGCTGGTGCCTAGGCAAGTCTTGTCGAGATCGACTAAGCCTAGTCGATATCGAGTGGCTTTGCCTCCGATTCTTGCTTTCTTGGTTTTCTTTCGAAATGGTTCTATATTCTGCTATATTAAACAGAAACTTATGTAGATCTCCATTTCTGACAATTAAGCATAAACTACATAAATTCGACATATTCTCAACCCGAAATATGCAAAATGTAAAGAATATGGAACTGAAGTATGCATAAAGACATGGCTAATTAGTCTCACAACAATAGGTGATTCTAACGATTCCGATAGCTTCCTCAATGCGTCTACCTCCGGGCTTAGGTTTTGTGGCTCTTGGTACCATGGTGTTGTTGCCCATTGCTCGTACCAATCTTCTTCTTCCATAGATGGGGCTATTTGCTCATAGGGAGGAGGGTATGATCCTCGAGAATGATGGGAAGCCTCAAGCCTTCATACTAAGTCTTCTAGCCCGTTTATTTCCCTCAATTGTTCCTCCTCCCAGGCGAGCCTCTCTCACTGTCTTTCTTCTTTGACTTTCTCATCATAGTAATAATCGTATGCGTCCTGCATCATGTACCTAATCCTGCAAGCATAAGAACGCACAAGTCATATAGCGAGAGCTCAGTACTTAGTCGGTACCGATGAGGCAGATGGTGGGAGATGTGGTGTTCGAGAAAAAAAAATAAAAGCAAAAATAAAAATAAACACTAACTAAAATAAAATAAAATAAAATAAAGTAATATTTACAAAAGAAAAAGGGATGGGCTATTCTCAAACCCTGAAAATAACTAAACAAGACACGATTGAACTCTCTCCGACAACGGCGCCAATTTAATGAGAGGGTTTCTCGACCAAATAAATTTATAGTCAAGACCCCGCTATAGTGTTGGGAGTCAAGATCGTTCCACGAGAGAGAGTCAGCGTTTCTTATTTAGTTGCTTTTTCGGCCAAAGAGTAGCAAGAAGATGTAAGAAATCAGTTTTGGAAGGGATTTGGTGAATAATTTTAAAGCAAATCAAATAAAAGAGAAAACTTCCAAGGCAAGGGATCACCACAACCATAAACAAATGTGTAAACCAATGAATCACGTAAAAGATCATGTTTTTTTTTATCATCAAACCATTGACTTTCGTCAATCAACAAGTAAATCAATCAACTCACGTTAAATAAACCTACTCGTTTCTACCTTTTTTTAGGATTAATAAACTCCGTTCTAAAAAACCTAATACTATCCAAGTTCGCAACTTCCTTTCTCAAGTTAATTGCAAAAAGAATTCCATAGACTTTCATTCAAGGGTAAGCACATAGGCAGATGACGATAAAAAAAAACAGAAAACAATATCATAAATTCATCAATTCCATACACATGTCTATCGTTAGGTTCACCCTAACTGATACGGGGTTAGCCGTGAGATAGCCCGATCTTCGACAATCAAACAAGAAACTAAAGAAATAGACAAGACTCGAATAAGAACTCAAGAAACAAAAAAGAAGACGCAAGAACTCGATCAAGATCATCAAGATCTTCCAAGACTCGATGAACAATAACAAAGACTCGAAATTGATAGCAAAGACACGACCGATAAGGACTGAGTCGATCTATATAGAACAAGATAAAGACCACAGGCCTCCTAAGGGGGTAGGAACCAATACCAATGACTATATAACCCGCCTCTACAACCCTACACAACCAAGCAGACAACTTGGAGGCACAAGGAGGGGGCTCGTGGATACTAGGATCACCAAGTCTTGTGAAGTTGATGAACACAAAGCAAACCAAGCTAAAACAATACCAATAGTTGCAATCGATGAGCTATGCTTCTAATCGATTGACTTTCACTCATGTGTTTCAACACAAAAAGAGAGATTCTCTATTCATTGAAATCCCACTGAATTACAAAGGGGTGAATCGGCATATATAGTGCTCTAAGAGCTGCTGGGCCGATTCTAATGTTCTAAGAAGATAAAAGAAGATAAAATAATGAGAAAATTTGGTAAAATATCACCTTTTGCTAATTTGATTAGGTAATTAGCATCTCTAATTCTTTTATTGTCCGTTCTAGCAACCCTTCAATATTTATTAGCCGCATAATATCCTTCCTTCATACCCGTCGTTCTTCTTCAACCTCACGTCCCTCACACACCCACTTCTTCTTCAACCTCCCTTTTCATGGATTCTCCCTCCCTCTCTCCCAACCGGGACTAACCACGACGAACCAGCGCCGGAGGCTATGGAAGCAAGCACTCCTCTCCCTCTCGACCTCACGTCCCTCGCGCGATTGCCAACCCGAGGCTGAACCGCCGCTTCTTCGCCCAGATCCGAAAGAGTCACAGCTCTCGGGATCTCGACCTCACACTCTCGCCTCAACGACGCCAGATCCGCATCCGGAGCTCGCTCTCCCCGCCCATCCATCCACCCGCGCAGCAGCCCCTCCTCTTCTTCAACCTCCACTTCCTTGTCTTCCTATTCCCCGTATGAACCTCTTTTACCTTGATTTATGGTAAATCTCATTCCATCTAATCCTTTTTTCACATTGAATTGCATATTGATTGATGATTTACCTGATTTATTTGAAGATTTGAATTGTTAGGGTTTGGGAGAAATTGATTAATTTGAGGATTTTGTGATTTATTTTTTATTAGCTAGTGCTTGTATTTTCAGTGCAGCTTATGGCATGCTAGCAATTGAATACTTAAATAGTCTGTTTTCGGTTTGGAGATGACAAAATTAATTTGGGGATGCTGAATTGACATTGCTTTGTGCTTGATGGTGGAAGGGTTGGAAATAGGTTTCTTCTTTTCCATTTATATTTTCATGTTTCCAATTCAGAGTTGGAATCCCCTTTGAAATCGAAATTGAAATCTTCAATTGGTTTGATTTCTTGTTGTAATTAGTCGAGTTGCTATCAAATTCATGCTTTTCGATTCATCTAGCTGGTGTTACTTGCATTTGTAAGCCTAGGGTTTTGAGGTAAAAGGAATCGAGGTGTTTCAATCAACTGGAATTTGGGTTTAGATGTAGTTCAGATTGCGATAGATTGTCAGTTCGACTTTTGACTTTCAATTAACTGGAATTTGGGTTTCAATCTAATACGATGACGAGTTTAGTGTGAAATTGACTCCCCTTGTAAAATTGATGTGGCTATTGAGTATTGTTGACAAGTTCCATATATATTTTTGGTGATTCCTAGATTATTCAAGGTGATGTCCTCAAGTGTGATCTTTTACATATGTGTGTCTCTTTTTTGTTGAACCAAATAACTAAGTTGGTTGTCTAACTCTGAAGAACTTCATCTATCTAACCATGTTTGTGTAATTCAATCTTTTCTTTGATCCATGGTTGGTTTGGTGGAAGCATAGGAAGAGGCCTTGTGACTTTGTAGCTAATTAGTTTCTACTCCTGTGTACAAATTCTTCTTTATATGAGAGATTTGGTTCCTTTTCAATCTTATTTTAGGTGAATTTTGCTGGAAGTTAACAAAATATACTATCCTTTTAATTTGGGATTTTTCGTTACGTACCATAAGCTTATTAGGTGTATTCACTATTGAAATATAAGTTGTTGATTCGAGGGAACAAGCGAATGATAGCTCATGGGAAAGTCTTAGATATATTCTTATTTATCAAATGATGAGCACTTGTCTTGTGTTTTCTTGCCTGAATGTAACAAGATGCTTTGGTGAATAACTGAATATGTAGCAATAATAGAGTAACTAAAGTCATATATCTTGTTTTGTGATTTGCCTACCTTTATAGGATTAGTTCATATTGTTTGGATACATTTTGTAATATGATGTCAAGATAACATCCTGCCTACCTTTTTTGGCCATTTGCTTGGTTTTTTCTTAGCTTTCAGGGGTGAGGAATGCTGCTCAAAGGAAGCTTTTGGATGAGCTCAGTATTCCAGCTAATGATGTGCCAGTTGATGATTTTGTGCCGCTTGGTCGCATGCTGTACTTGGAACCATCTGATGACCAATGGGGAGAGCGTGAACGTAATACTCCCATAACCTTTTGTTGCCAAAATTGCATTTAGTAACTCTTAGTGTCAGTACCTAACAAATTGCCGCTTGTTCTACAAAAATGCACACAGTTGATTACCTCATGTTCATCATAAAAAATGAGCTCAGTATTCCAGGTAATGCTTGATCGTTTCTGCTAGTTTGGTGTGATTCTACGTTCCAATCCACGATCTTCGTTGTGATTTTACTGTTTTGTTTGAATTGAATAAAGATTCCATTTCTTTCTGTAAATCTTAGTATTCAGCTGTGAACTACCTATGCAGGGATGCCTATGGCTTCACCATAAGACCTCAGCATCTGAAGACGTATCAAGAATATGGTCACATATACACGGTGATTCCTTGTCAGCTGTATAATTTCCCCACTAGTATTAGATTTTTAAGGCAAAAGTCTGAAATCTTTATCTATATTGGAATGTTGCTGGAGGCCAGTGGGTCAGGCACATATGAAAAGTATCATTAGGAAACGATGTTCATATGTATGTATGATATGGAGATATATCTCTATGGAAAGAAATCTTTGTTTCTATTTTTCTGCTTTCCTTGGAATTTTTGAAACTATTCTTTGTGTGTGATAGGGTATTTGGTAAGGATGTAGGAACATGAATGGCTAGGTGTTGACAGTTAGGGTTTAATCTTTGTGTATGAAAGTAGGAATCATTCACTTGGATTTTTTGAATGATGATTATAAGTTTAGACAACTTGGTTGCTTGGAAATGGTTCAATAACGGAGTAGGAATTGACCTGCTTGATCCTGCACAAGTAATTCAAGCTGCTAGTATTCATTAAAATGACTTTTAGAAGGTAAGCCATAAGATTTAAACCTTCATCATTGTGGATGTTTTTTCGTGAACATAATGTGCATTCTTGCATTCTCCCACTCTTATGTGTTGCTCTATGTTAATGGACAATATCTCTTATCTATTTGGCTCACCAGTCGTGCTTGTCACTAATTCTGGATTAATGAATAAAAGTATTTCATCAATGAATAAAAGTCATCAATAAAATATGCCATCAATCAAGTTTAATCACATCTTACGCTCTTGTGTCATCACTTGAATAAAAATGTAATGAAAATGTCACCACAAATGATTGCATCAATGAAGTGTAATCACAAACGTGTCATCAGTTAATATATAAAAATAGAATCGATGAAAATATATCGATATACAATTGATTAAATTAAAAAAAAAAAGTGAAAAAAAAAGTGGCATCAAACGATTTGATTAAAAAAATGGCATCAAATAATTACATTAGAAAAAATGGCATCAAAACACTGCTTTTAAAAAGTTGCATCCCATTAAAGAAAAAAATGTCATCAAAACATTACCTTGAAAAAATATGGCATCACGGTAAAAGTATCATCAAAAAATTGACATAAAAAAAGTGTCATCAGTAGTCAACGGTAAAAAAAAAAAGCATCAATGATCAATGTGGCATCACAACAAACAAAAAAATGTCATCAAGGTTTGAAAAAAGTGGCATTAAAAAAGTGTCATCAGTCAATTTTATTAGAAAAGTGACATTAAAACGAAAATAAAATGTAATAAAAACTGGCATCAAAGCGGCAAAAAATGGCATCAAAAAAAGTGGCATCATTAGTTAAAAAAAATACTGAAATAGCCGGTCAACGTTGACCGGTCAACGGTCAACGCTGACCGGTCAACGGTCAAACAGGTTGACCGTTGACCTTAATAGTCAATTTGGGAAGGGTGCTAGGGTAGTTAATTAATTTTATTTGGGTGCTAGTTAGCTAATTAGATATTCATAATAGGCTAGTTGTCAAAATAACCCTAAAATAATAACTTAAAGGAATTAATAAAATTACCCCTAAAGTTTCCTAAAATAACTTAAGTAAAGAAAGTTACTAAAAATAACAAAAGGAAGTTCTTTATTCCCGTCAAAACAGTGATAGCTTGCAAAGATGTTGATTTTCGGCCAAGCTCTATGTCGAATCTGGAAAAACCTTCAACAACAAAGTTGTAGATATCTTCGTCCTCGTTCCAACAAGGTATGACACGATCCAATCCGATTAATATTGAATGCATACAACTCATTTTACTGAAATGTCGAAAAGCTGTCAAATATTCTGAAAAGGTATGGCACGATCTAATCCGATTAAAGCTGTCAAATATTCTGATCGAGTCTAAAACGTCATTTGCACCTTTGGATCTTCTCCCAAGGTGTAGCCTTCTTCTTCCTCTTGAGAAGGACATCATCCGAAGGTGTCTTAAATGTTCCCGCATCACTAACTCTATAAAGAAAGGGGACTACTCACGCAAAAACATAAACAAATGCATAAATAAAAGAAAACCCCTTGAAAAATCTCAAAAACAGTCGCAGCCGCTACCAAACGACCTCTCTCTCTCTATCTCTCTCTCTCTTTCTCTCCCTCGCTCTTGGCTCTTAGATGATCTGAAATGGCTGGCCCTAGGCCTCTATTTATAGCTGAGAAAAACCCTAGATTCGGCTCCCTTGTGTGCAAGAAAATCCCAATGGGTTGAATTTGAACGCGTAAAAAATCTGCTGAAGATAAGGGATCGACGGGCGCCAACACAAAGAGTGTCGCGGGAGCTTCCATGGGTATTGTGGATCGGCGGACGCGGCTTCTACGTTTTCAGCTTTTTCAGGTCTGTCTTGTAATGCACTTTTCGGAGTTCTCGGTTGTCTAATTGAAGCATATGAATATGTGTTGGAAATATCTTTTCGAGAACTACAAATTTCATGAAGAGATCAGAACTTGATTCGAAGTGCAAAAATTCAAAAGGAGGGAGTTTCTCCAGCTGCTCCATTTTGTCGACTTCATTTGCTTCCGCTTTCACTTCTTTAGCTTTTTCCCACATGTTCTTGACCTTCTTTTAAGCTTTTTAATGTGTCACATATTCTCCAAAATATCTCCAAATCCCTAAAAATCACACCAAACTTGCAAAGACTTCATATCTTACAAATAATCACTAACTACACAATTTCCATACTTTACCGACATAAATATGCATAAAAGACTTTAAATATAGACTAAAACAAGACTTTATATATGACCAAAAGCATGGACATCTCCTAAAACCTTTGGCTCCTTCAGATTTATCAATGTTCTCCTCGGAGGAGCTTTAATTTCTCCCCCATCATTATTGTTGTTGTTGTTGGGATTTTGTGGCTGGTTTCCTGTTGTGAGGAGGAAATCGAGTATGAAATATAATAAAATAGATCAAACCATATTTAGGCCCACGCAAATAATTACAAGACTCCCTCCAATGTAGTAAGAGAAAGTCAGGATCGATCCACGAGGAAGCGTGTCAGCGGATCCTAGGCAGCTGTAAATCTCATAGAAAAGCAACAGAAGACAGAAACAAAGAAACAAAGAAAGACAGACAGAAATAACAGGCGAAAACAGAAATAAAAGCAAAGACAGACGTACTCGATCTCGACAACAGCAATTCGAGATCGACAAACAATAGCAGAAACAGAAACTAAAAATCGACAACAGAAGCAGAAACTCAACTCGACCTAGACAAGACCCAACTCGAGATAGACTAAAGCCTACTCGATCTCGACAAGCCGCTGCTCTATCTCGACCAAAACACAGAAAACCTCAAATTGCAAATTTCGAATACAGAATCTCAGATTTCGATAGAAATAAATCAATATATAAAAGAACTTCCAAAGCCAGGGTATCAATACCACAAAGATAACCATGCAAAGTAACACATAAAGGCATAAAAGATCATGCTTTCCATCAAAATAACTTTCGTTACTAACAAATAGGCATATAGAGGCTTTCGCATAAACCCTAATTGTTACTAACCATTTTCACATAATTAACCCAAGTTGTATTAAGATCACTTTCGCTTCAATAATACAAACAAGGATCACCTTCAACTCTCGCAAAAGAATCATGCTCATAGGGATAGAAGACGAATTGCATAACAAGATTGTACCTTTACCGCATCGTCTTACATGACCACCGTTGGGCTCACCCCAGTCCCAGAAGTGGGTGGACTACTCGCTTTTAATTATTAAGAAAGACATTAAATAACAAAAGAAACTAACTTGCATTGAATTAAACAAAGAAAGCTTACAACCAACAAGACAAATCCGCTTTCGCCTTTCCACCTTGCTTGCCACAAACTCTCTCTCTACTCCTACTTACTTGAATGGAATTGAATTGGAATAAGATGTCTATTGCTCAGCCCTTAAGGATTTATTTATAGCCTTCTATTCCTTGCTATTCAAGGATAGAATATATCTATCTATATCTAAAAAGCTTAAAAGATAAATAAATATAATTTAGGAATTAAATCTAAAAGGGGAAAATAAATCTAAATAGGTAAGTCTTCTCTCCATGTGTAGTAAATCTTCTCCATAGATAGAATTTGATAGATCTCGGATAGACTTGGCTTCCTTCGGCTCCAAGGATTCCCAGCTCGACACGGACAGCCAAAGCGCGTAACGCGGTTTCGGACACGGCTCTCCTCGATCTCGACAAACTCTACTCGAGATCGAGTAGGATTGACGTCGATTATGGCTGGCTTGGATGTCTCGGGTAGCAGCTGCTCGATCAAGCTCGGATCTTGGCTCCTGGCTCCTCGAGATCGAGTAAACAACTCGAGATCGAGTTGGGTGTGCATCGAGGATGGCTGGCCTGATGTTGTCGAGGAGCTGGTGCTCGTCATGGCTCGGACTGGCGCCATGGTGGTCCTCGATCTCGACAAGCTTCCTCGAGATCGAGTAATGGTTGGTGCTCGGCTTCTCTGTCTTCGGCTTCTCGACTTGGCAAAGCTTCGTCGACTCCGGACCGGGTGTCTAGGTTTTGTCGATCTCGACAAAGTTCCTCTAGATCGAGTTGGCTTCCAGAGTAGGGTTGCCTCTGACTCGGTTTCCTCAACCAAGTGTGCTCGGACAACTCTCCTCTAGATCGAGTATAGTGTACTCTAGATCGAGTAATCATGGGCTCCTAACTTGATTCAACTGGTTCCGCTGCATCTTGACCTTGGACTTCTGTAGTTGATTTCCGAGCTTTTCCGATCATTCTCAGAACTGCTATAATTTGCCTCGAATTCTGCGAAATTAAACAGAAACTGGTGTAGATTCCATAATTTGGAAAATAAACATAAACTACATAGATTATGTACTATCTTAGCCCAAATGCATGAAATGTATGCAGAAAACGATATAAAAGTTACTGTAAAACATGGCAGATTCAGCTCACAACAAACACCCCATACTTAAGCTTGCTTGTCCTCAAGCAATACCTTTATTTGTCATTCAGGGGAAGAAATCAAAACTCTCAACATCTTAAATTCATTGCCATATAACCCTGCAATCAATTACCATCCTCGAAAAGGTACTAATGTCACAAATTCATGTATGTGCAATATAAAAGCAACATCTACTCACAAAAGGAGGTTTATGCAAAAACAATTTATGTGACAAAGCAACAATAATAAAGAGGACTTTAATTTAAGCTCAAATAAGGAATAGATTGGTAAAAGGCTAAAGGTGGGCAGTCTTTGACAATGTGGTGCTAATAATCCAGGGAAATGGAGTATTTCCAAATTGAATTTCATACCACATTCTTTTTTTCTCATAAGATTCATCACCTTTCATAATGCTTTTTTCTCAATAATAATGTTTTTACCTCTCTAACCTCAGCACTGCCTTCTCGCGAGTCGCAAACATGGGTGTCATGAATGGCCCTGGATATTTAGTGCTTTGGACTCCTCACATGTGTGTCCCATCTCGCCAAACTATTATCTCAGCGAGCAGGGTCGATCTACCTTTATCTCCTGAGGTGACCGGATTTTCTTTCACTCATTAAATTTTCCATATATTTCAAACATTCTCCTACCAAACTCCAATAATGATAATAACAACACAAACACCATATAACATCTCCATAATGTACATCATTCTCAACATAATCCCCGGATGGAAATAAGGTAAAGAATGGGCAATATTTAGATCATGTGGATCAATAATTGAAATAAGGCATATTATGGCTTTTTGTGATGCATAAGCATAGGTAAGGCTAGGATATAACAACATGAGCATTATATGGAAATATAAAGTCCTCCATCCTTTTATCATGCAACATGTCAAAAGCAACTTCAAATTTTACCTCCTTTCATGTTTTTCAAGAAATAATGCACTTCATTGTGACTTCTCTTTACTAGGCAATTTCATGCTATATCTCTAATGAATCCAATTTTGGATCGTCGAGTTCAATTAAAGCTTCCATGACATTAATTCAAATTTTCAATGGGAATGGGGGTCATTTTTTAATCTTTTGGAAAACATGCATGTAAGAACATAAATCAATAATGAATTCCAAAATAGCCATGTATAAGTAATTTAAGAAATAAATTCTAAATATGCACACATAATGTCAAATATGCATAAAGTAAGCTATTCCCCTACCCCATACTTAAACATTACAATGTCATGGAAGCTTATATTGAACTCGACGATGCAAAATTGGATTCATTAGAGATATAGCATGAAATTGCCTAGTAAAGGGAAGTCACAATGAAGTGCATATTTTCTTGAAAACCGTGAAAGGAGGTAAAATTTGATATTTCTTTTGACATCTTGCAAGATAAAAGGATGGAGGACTTTATATTTCCATATAATGCTCATTGTTATATTCATAGCCTTACCTACGCTTATGCATCACAAAAGCCATATTTATGCCTTATTTCATATTTTGCTCCACATGATCTAAAAATTGCCATTCTTTACCTTATCCGGGGATTATGTTGAGAATGATGTCACATTATGGAGATTATTATATGGTTGTTGTGTTGTGATTATTGGAGTTTGGCAGGAAATTGAAAAAATATATGGAAAATTTAATGAGTGAGAAAAAAATCTGGTCACCTCAGGAGATAAAGGTAGATCAACCCTGCTTGCTGAGATAATAGTTCGGCGAGATATGACACACAGGTGAGGAGTCCAAAGCACTAAGTATCCGGAGTCATTCATGATACCCATGTTTGCGACTCGCGAGAAGGCAGTGTTGAGGTTAGAGAGGTAAAAGCATATAAGTGAAAAAAAAAACAAAGAGTGAATGAGCGATGTGGAAATTATTAAAAGGAGAAAATGCATCAAATCAAAGTTTGAAGAAATTCTCCCCGGATTTAGCACCACATTGCCCAAATATAGCCCACAACTTTACCTTTTACCCTTTCTTCATCATGAGCTTAAATTAAAGTTCTCTTGATTATTAATGATTTGTCACATAAATTGTTTTTGCATAACCCTCCTTTTTTGAGTAGATGTTGCTTTTGATTGCACATGTATGGATTTGTGGCATTAGTACCTTTTCGATGATGGTAATTGATTGCAGGGACATATAAGAATGAATCTATAATGTTGAGAGTTTTGAGTTCTTCCCCTGAATGATCATCCAAGTTATTGTTTGGGGACAAGCAAGCTTAAGTATGGGGTGATTTGATGTCCATGTTTTATGCCATGTTTTTATGCTTATCTTAGCTCCTTATTCTCAGTACTGTGCATATTTCGGGTTGGGAATATGTTGAATTTATGTAGTATATGCTTATTTGTCAGAAATAGAGGTCTACATAAGTTTCTATTTAATATTACAGGATTTGGAGCTGTTCCGAGACAAAACCAAAAGGAGAGGGAGAAAGCTGCATTTTACTCGATCTCGAGGAGCTTCCTTTACATCGATTGCGATTGAAAGCAAAACCAAGTCGAGGACAGAAGACGAAGGCAACTCGAGCTCGACCTTACTCGATATCGACATACTTTCTCAACGTCGACCAACCAAAGACCTTGTCCGAGTTCAAGAAGAAAAGAGGCAACTTGAGAACTACGAGGGAAGACGAGATCGAGCAAGATTTACTCAATGTCGACCAAATTGGTCGATGTTGACCAAATCTTTCTTGGGTCGTGAGTCTGTTGGGCTAATCCGAAGTCGAGTTGAATTACTTGGGAACGAAGCAAGGCCGGATCTATCCTATTCTATCAAGATCTATCTATGGAGAGAAGGATTTATCTACCACATCAAGATATTTAGATATTTAGAAAGTTTTCCTTTTAAGATAAATGTTCCTTTTATTTAAGTTTTATCTTTAGATATAGATAGAATTTCCTTCCTTGATTAGCAAGGATTAGAACCCTATAAATAAAGCATATAGGGCTGATTTTTATTCATTCAATTCTAGAAGGAGAAGAGAGGTAGTAAGTAGAGAGAGAGAGAGAGAGTGGAGGCCGAGAGGAGTGAAGGAGCGAGAGCAATTCGGTTTCGATCGGTTGTAAGCTTTGGTTGATTTTAATGCAAGTTATTTCTTTTTCAACAATGATGTCTGCGATTGCGATGAAGAGCGAGTACTCCACCTACTTCTAGGGTTGGGGTGAGCCCAGCGATAGCCAAGCGTGTTTGAGGTAAAGATTTGACCTTTATTATGCTTTGATCATCTACTTCCCTTGATATGTTCATTACCTATTTAATAGAGATCCATGTTAACAACCTGGATTATAAACATAAAATCAGTAGATACAATTAGGATTTCTTGAAAGAGTTGTCCAATTGTTGGAAAATGCGAAAGCTTGATCCTTCGATGAGATTGCATTATTATTTCTCTTTATCTTGCCTTATGCATGTTTGGTTATCGTTGTTACAAACTCCGATCTTGGAAGTTCTTTTTCATACAGATTTTATTTGAAAATTTGCATTCGTTTAGTTTCTCTTCTCCTCGATTTCGACCAACATTGGTCGACGTCGACTACTGATTTTCGACCGAGCAAAGATCGATGTTGTTTCTGTCTCTGAAGATTACTCGACATCGAGCAGCTTCCTCGAGATCGACCAAATCCAATGACTTTCCTTGCTCGAATTCGACTGTACCCAGACCCCTGTTGACTAAACTTAGTCGAGGTCGAGTACTTCTGAAGTCGACAACCACTTGTGAGATTCCTCCGTTGCCTGAGATCCGCTGAACAGCTTCCTCGATGATCGAACCTGACTTCCTACTGCTACATCGGGAGGAAGTCTTGTAATCATTTGCGTGGGCACGAATCTGGTATGATCTATTTTATTATATTTTAAACTCGATTTTCTCCTACAACAAAAACCAACACTCAGGCAGAGAAGTTGCAAGGCAAATGATATGCTAACTTGGCGAGGTCACCGGTGGATAGATGGCGGTCGGAAAACTAGGGAGGCGGTAACGAACACCGCTGAAGGCAGTACAAGACACGGGTTGCCGGCGACCGGGCACACAAACGATACAATCGGAGGCGAAAGCACCGGTCACCGGAGGAGGCCAGCCGACGGCACAAGAAGGGCCCAAGGCTCTGAAATTGCAACTGTACAAGGACAGGGGAGAGTCGAAATGGATGAACAGAAGCCAAAGGCCCGGATTTTGCCAAAATCAAAAGCCGAAACGGTCACCCTGGGGAGACCGAACGGGCAATCGCATGCCAGGAGAAGACAATAAGGTAGGAGGACGATCGAAAAGGGGCAAGTAAACCCAATTCTGATAGCATATATTATATTTATGTAAATATTGTATTGACCTAACTTCCATTACAAGACTCTGTACCCTATATATATTTGAGAATGAATACAAGGCAACCCCAAGGGGGATTATCCAATCTAACATGGTATCAGCCTAAAAACCCTAGCGCCGTCGGCCTCCTACTTATGCCGCCGCTCTCCACCGATCCTCCCTTACCCTTTCCGATGACATCCCTCTCAACACTCATCCCCTCTTCATCAGGGGTGTTCAATCTCCCAAAAACAATGGCAATGTCTCATCCTCCGGCCTCTCTAAGCCCTCCTTCCATTCGGCCTTGGCTATCTCCAACATCAAAAACCTAATTTCGCTTACCCTAGATCTCTCCAACACCAAGTACGCCTCATGGGCGAAACTTTTCAAAGTCGCCGCTTGTGCTCATCGGGTTCTGGATCATATCGATCCTGCCATCCCGCGCCCGGATGAAGTTGATGACACTCTTTGGGATCAACTTGATGCCATTATTCTTCAATGGATCTATGCCAAAATCTCTCAGGATCTCCTGCTCACCATCTTGCAACCAGGTGCGACTGCTCAGCAGGCGTGGACTCGGATTGAGGCCATCTTCCAAGAAAACGAAGCCTCTCACGCCGTTTATCTTCAGAATGAGTTCACAAGGTGCCGCCTTGAATCCTTTCCATCGCGGGTCTCCCTAGAGAATACGACACCGTCGCAAGTTTCATCCAACAGAGCAAGCCCCTCCCTGACTTCGCTGACGCTCGCTCGATGGTGATCTTAGAGGAAACTCGTCGCTCCAAACGAGATGCCATCGCCGCCGAGCATAAAGCGATGGTGGTTGCCTCTTCGCCGTCCAATTCGGATCCATCAGAGAACCCAGCGTCGAATCCACCATCAGAAACCGCAGGATGCGGCAAGGAAGGAAGTCGCGGGCGCGACCCTGTACCTGTCTCCTTCCAGTGAACTCCGTTCGGCTGGATGCAGATTCCTGGCTCTACCCAGTAGCAGCAGTGGTCTGGCACCTTCGGGTGGCAGCCTGGACCATGCTCGTACCCTTCCCTTCCCGTCGCCGGCCTCCTTGGCCCTGGACCGCGCGCCGCCACTCCTCCTGCGAATGAAATGTTCGCGGACTTCGCCTATGGTTTCCAACCGACAACGGATTTCAATCAGGCCTTTAACACGATGATCTTGTACTCGCTGGATCACAATTGGTACATGGACACAGGGGCGTCTTCCAATATGTCCAACAACCAAGGTAACCTCTCTTCCTTTACTAATTCGGGTTGTTCAAAATCGATTATTGTCGGCAATGGCAAGTAAGTACCAACCATGGGTCACGGAACAGCCCTTATTCCTACCAATGGCCGCCCCATGTACCTCAAAAATGTCCTGTTTGCCCCACAGCTACTTAAAAACTTGATTTCAGTTTGAAAATTTACTACTGATAATAATGTTTCTGTGGAATTTGACCCAACCGGTTTTTCTGTGAAGGATCTTCAAACGGGAACCAATGGAATGAGATGCACTAGTTCCGATGAGCTATACCCAGTCATGTGTCTGTCTCCCTCCACTTCTCGGCCCCCTGGCCCCGTCGCCCTGTCTGTTGTGTCATCTCCTGTTTGGCATGCACGCTGCGGTCATCCAGATGCACCTGTCTTTCAATTACATAGGAAGTCTGTTTTACCTCATTGCAATAAAGTATTTAATAACACTCTTTGTCAGTCTTGTCAACTCGGCAAACACTCTAGGTTGAGTTTTCAGAATTCTAAAACTATTATTGTTGCTCCTTTTGATATTATTCATAGTGATATTTGGACCTCTCATGTTGTTAGTTCTGCTGGTCAAAAGTATTATCTGGTGTTTCTTGATGACTTTTCACATTTTCTGTGGGTATATCCTCTCAAATTCAAGTCGCGTGTCTTTGATTATTTTGTTAAGTTCTATTATTACATTAGAATTCAATTCAACCGCCCCATCAAGACCTTGCAATGTGATAATGGAAAGGAATTTGACAATCAAGAATTTCACAAATTTTTTGTCTCCCACGGCTTGTCTTTCCGTTTCTCGTGCCCTTATACATCCCCACAGAATGGTAAGGTCGGACATATCATCAGAACTATCAACAACATGGTCAAAACTCTTTTAGTGCATGCCACCGTACCTCACACTATGTGGCCCTATGTCGTTTGCACTGCCACCTACCTGCTTAATATATGACCCTCCTCAAACTTGGGAAATTGTAGTCCCACTCAGATCCTTTACAATTGCACTCTCCTCTACACTCATCTACGGGTCTTTGGTTGTCTATGTCTTCCCAATTTGTCTCATCAGACATCTCATAAGCTACAACCATGATCCACCCCTTGTGTGTTTTTGGGATACCCGGACAATCATCGTGGGTACATTTGTCTTGAGTTGCCCACTAATCGTGTCATTCTGTCCCGTCATGTCACATTCGATGAGTCTGTTTTCCCCTTTTCAAATCAGCGTCTGAACCTCCATCCACATACTCAATCTCACCTTTATATCTTTCCTCGCCAGTTGCCTCGCCGGTTCCTAGTGCATTGCACCTACCCCGTTCCCCTTCACCGGCCCCTCACACAGCGCCCGTCTCGCCTACCACCAGCCCTTCCCCCACAGTTGCCAGCCCGTCACCAAGCCCCGCCTCTTTGGCTCCCTCGCCACCACCGCCACCTCCCACCAACACCCACGCCATGAAAGCCCGCGGAAAGGATGGGATCTTCAGACCTCGAACCATCTTTAACCTTAACACTGTTACCTCAAAGCCCACCTCTCACATATCTCATATTCGCTCATCTCACAAAACAGCCCTCCTTGATCCTAAGTGGGTTGCTGCCATGACTAACGAATATCATGCCCTTATTAGTAATGGAACTTGGGAATTGGTCCCTCGTCCTCACACAGCAAATGTGGTGCGGTGTATGTGGCTTTTTCGCCACAAGTTTCGGTCCGATGGCTCCTTAGAGCCCTACAAGGCCCGTCTGGTTGCAAATGGTCGCTCTGAGGAGGTTGGAGTTGACTGTGATGAGACTTTTAGCCCGGTTGTCAAGCCGGCCACAATCATAACAGTGTTACATCTCGCCGTGTCTCGCTCCTGGACTGTCCACCAGCTTGACGTCAAGAACGCCTTCCTTCATGGTCATCTGCAGGAGACAGTTTACATGTTTCAGCCACTTGGATTCATTGATCCCGCTCGACCGTCCCATGTCTGTCGATTGTGCCGTTCACTGTATGGCCTGAAACAGGCACTTCGAGCGTGGTACCAGCGGTTCGCTACCTACTTGTTCCGTATAGGCTTTACAGGCAGTTGTAGTGACTCCTCTCTATTTATTATGCGATGCGGGATTCACTCGGCATATTTACTGGTATATGTTGATGACATCATCCTCACTGCCTCATCCGATCGGCTTCGCCAAGACATCACTTCTTTGTTGAGTCATGAGTTTGCTATGTCTGACTTGGGTCCGTTGTCATATTTCCTTGGCATTGATGCGCGTAGGATTGGTCGTGGCTTATTCTTGTCACAAGGCAAATATGCCCGGGAGATAGTTGCCCGTGCTAATTTGTCCTCTTGCAACCCGGCGGTTACACCGATTGATTCAGGCTCCAAGCTTGGTCCTAATGTCGGCCCCCCAGTGTCCGATCCCACTTTCTATCGGAGCCTTGCAGGTGCACTTCAGTATCGCACCTTCACAAGACCTGATATCACATATGTTGTTCAGCAGGTTTATCTGTTTATGCATGATCCTAGGGAACGCCACTTCGATGCATTGAAGCGTATCATTCGCTATATTCATGGTACCCCTAATTTTGGCATCTCCATCTTGCCTGCTAATTCGCCTGCCCTTATCACCTACACTGATGTTGATTGAGCCGGTTGTCCGGATACCAGAAGGTCTACGTCAGGATACTGTGTCTTCTTCAATGACACCCTTGCCAGTCATCTCCCGCTCAAGTGCAGAGGCAGAATACAGGGGTGTCGCGAATGCGGTAGCTGAATGCACCTGGTTACGCAATCTTCTTCTCGAACTACATCAGCGTACCAAACATGTTGAATTGGATATTCACTTTGTTCGAGAAAAGGTTGTTATTGGTCACATCAAGGTCCTCCATGTTCCATTTGCGTTTCAATATGCGGACATTTTCACAAAGAGTTTGCCTCATTCTCTTTTCTGGATTTCAAAGACAGTCTCACTGTTAGGTCTCCTCCCGTTTCGACTACGGGGGTGTGATAGCATATATTATATTTATGTAAATATTGTATTGACCTAACTTCCGTTACAAGACTGTGTGTGTGTGTGTGTGTGTGTAAATACAAGGCAACCCCAAGGGAGAATTATCCAATCTAACAAATTCAACGAAAGCCCCAAGTTAATTTCGTCTTTGAGCGATTCCGCCAAACGGGAATCGAAGAAGCCAAAATTCCACAGGTTGAACAAGAACGGAGCACCCGAGGGGGAGAAGGGGTGGCCGAACGAGGAGGAGAGGAGACAGCCGATGCCGAGGTTCATCGCGCTAAGGAGGCGGGTTGTTGGCTCCCGACGGAGGATTGAGACACCCGAAGAGGGTGGATTAGGACTCCCGAAGGAGGGTTTGTAGGAAAATTAGATGCGCAACGGAAGGGTAGAAAACTATTTTCTAACATCTAATTCGGGATCTCATGCATGAATTGATATGAATAATATAGAGGGGAAAAATCGTACCTTTCTTGTGCAGAACCTTGATTCGAAATCACCTTTGGAGAAAAGAGCCTCAAGCGCGACTCCTCTACTTGGTCCACACGAGCACGTGATTGGATCTCCTTGTCTCCGTTTGCTAGAACGAATGATCGAAGGATTGCAACTCACACCCTACGGGTTAGGGAGGCTAGCGATTTGTGGTGGGAGAAGTTTTGGAGACACACGTACAATCCAAATTGGGTTGAGACATATTCTCAATCAGTCTCCTTATATATTGTAGAAACTAGGTCAACTTATTCCTAATAAGTCACCTTTATCTTTTATCTTCTATCCACAAACTATATCAACAATAATAACTTATTATTATTATTAATCAATTATCCAATTCCTAATACTCTTTGTGTGTGACCTTATAGGACCTGAATAAAATAGCAATAGATTAAATATAATTTAATCTATAAATTATAGTTGGCTTCTAGCAAAGCACTATAATTACCTAAATTATTCAGATTATAAATCTCCATTTTAATCCTATTATATCATTAGTATTTTACACATCAATTAAAGGACACCAATTCCTTCAATCTCCCACTTGTCCTTAAGTGGATGTGCGGTTTCAATTCCTTTGTCACTTAATGTTCAATTTGACGATATCAATTCAAATTATTTCTCGATCATGAGCTTGAGCTGTCAAATAAACAAATGATTACGTATTAATCCATTTGGGCATGGTCATGCATTTTACAGTTCTTACTCTTCGAGTGACCAGAACATTATTCCTACTCAGATATCCAAATATCCAGAATAGAAGGACTTCTCCAATCTTGCGTGACTATAGCTCCCACTTAAATTTTAGCAACCCCAATCACTGCCTTTAGGGTTAAGGCTCCCGAATGAGGTTTCCGGCCACCATGAAGGTGGTGGGCTGTGCTGTCGGCGGAAGAGCTCTCGTCCGGAGTGTGGAGTTATAGAGAGTGTGGAGGGAGACAGATGCCCTGTTCATCTGCTTCTTTACCGTCTCTTCTTTCCCCTTGTTTTCTTCTTTTTTTTAATTTCCAACAAACAGAATCTGTCAAATAATAAGGATAAGGGTATGGGATAAAATGATTTATAACCTCAGGGGCACCACGTGAAAGGGGTAAAACAGTTGGTCACCGCGTGAATTAAGCGATACCTCGCCTCGTGAAATTTCCGAACAAATTATTAGAATTTGATACAAATCGCAAGGGTTTGATTATTTTGATTTGGATTGGAATTGAGAGGTGTTTTTTTTTTTTTTTTTTTTTTGATTAGGTAAAAATTCGGATGGGGCACGAGACCCTCTACCCGAAAGCATCCTGACGGATGAGGTCACAGAGACCTGGATCGGTATAGAAATTAGTTCCCCTGGTAGAGTAGCTAAGGTGTGCAACCTTATCTGCCACTCGGTTACCAATGCGGGGAATGTGAGAAATTCGTACGTTCTCTAAATCCATAAGAAGGGTTTTAATGTCAGCCAATACAAGCTCAATTTCCCAGGGACATTTGCTATTTGTTTGTAACGCATCCGTAATTATCTTAGAATCACCTTCAATTATTAAGTTGTTTAAGTTGAGTTCTTTTGCCTTTTCGATCCCTTGTCTTAGCGCAATTGCTTCTGCCATTAGTGGTGTATGGCCGCCCATTATTTTTCCTCCTATGCAGATAGGGTTCCCAAGACAGTCGCGATATATAAAACCCGTCGAGCTTTTTGTAGTCGAGATGGATGAGCCATCAAAGTTTAATTTAAGCCAGCCAATGGGTGGTTTTTTCCATAAGTTCATTTTTCCCCGGGATCTCAACTGTTTTTGTTCTTGTGACATGTTTGTATTCTTTTTGGGTGGATGTAGTTTGTCAGCTCTCTTCCAATTTTCTACGTTTCCTAAGATGAGTTTTTTAATACTTTCCACGGACGGAATTGGAACATTTCTGAAGATAGCTTGATTCCTCGTATGCCATATGGTCCACCACCTGAAAGCTAGATTTTGCTTGTTTTCTTTAGAAAGATTGGTACTAAGAAAGTGCATGATTTGGTCCATATTTCTGTTTTGGGATATAAGCGTGTCAATTGCCCGAGCAATATTTTGAGGAAATTGTGCTTGGAAGTTATTGTAGGGGCATTCCAGGAAAAGATGGATGTCGTCCTCCTGAGCATGGTTACACAATGTACACGTAGTGGGTACTGCTACACCCTTTTGAGCTAGTCGCAAAGCCGTAGGGAGCCCATTTTGCTTAATCTTCCATAGAAAATTTTTAATTTTCGGGGAAGCGTCAATCTTCCATATCCAATTATAGTCAGTCGTAGTTATGTTTGTTGAGTTTGAAACTAGATTGTAGGCGCTACTCGTTGAAAACCATCCCTTGTTATCTGGCCACCAATAGAGTATGTCCTCGAAGCTGTTAATCGGTAGTGGAATCTTAATAATATCTTCAACGATGTTTTCTGGTAAGACCGATTCTAATTTTTCTTTCCACCACTGACCACCCAAAATATATTCACTGACCGTTTCATTTTCAGAGTTTTGGATATTCATTATGTTATTAATGGAGTTAGTTGTTATCAAGTTGTCTTTCCAAAAACTGATAGATTTTCCATTGCCCACAGACCAAATAAGCCCAGATTTGAATTTTTCTGTTAACGAGCGTAGTTTGGTCCATTGCCAAGAAGCGCTTCCTTTTTTCTTATAGTTAAGAATGTGTTCATTTTTTAGGTATTTATATTGGATAATTTGAACCCAGGGGTTGTCTGGTTCCGCTAGTATTTTCCATAGAAGTTTTAATTGAAGTGCTTCATTCATGTTTTTGGTTTTACGTATGCCTAGTCCCCCAGCAGCTTTTGACTTGCAGATTTTATCCCACCCTATAAGTGGGCTATGTTGTGCATCCTTGTTCCAGAAGAAAGTTCTGTTTATTTGGTCAAGATGTTTATGTATCGAAGCAGGGAGCATGAAACTCTGCATAGAATAAAGCGGTTTTGAGGACAGATTGGAGGTTATTAGAGTTGCTCTGCCCTGTTGAGATAATGCATTTGCGCGCCATTTACTTAGTTGGTCTTTTGATTTGCGGATTAGTTCACCAAAGGTATCCTTTGCTACGCGCCCATTGATGATAGGACATCCAAGGTATTTCTCTAGGCTTTTCTCAAAAGGGATATTGAGGACGCCTTCAATTTCTCGTGCTCTTGTTCTAGAGATGCCTGGGGTGGTTTGAAATGCGGATTTGTGATAGTTGACTTTTTGACCTGAGTATCTACAATAGTCTTCAATGATTTCCTTGATTTTTAAGCATGACGAGTTATTTCCTTTGCTAAAGATTATTATGTCGTCTGCGAATGCTAGAAAAGGAATTCTAGGGCCAGAGTTGCCGAATTTGAATCCCACACCGTTGTTACTATTGTTCATTTCTAGTGAGAGTTTACGAGCTAGAACTTCAGCCCCAAGGAGAAATAAGAATGGGGAGAGGGGGTCTCCTTGACGTAGCCCTCTGGAGGGTATAAACGGCTCTGAAGGACCATTGTTTACTAAAATAGAGAAGGAGACAGTAGTCACGCATTCCATAATCATATTTACTAAATGTGGGTGGAAGCCAAATTTTTGGAGTATGTGTCTTGTGTAATTCCAGTCTACCCTGTCATAAGTTTTTTCCATGTCAAGCTTCATTGCAATCCACCCCTGGACACCCTTACGGTTTCGGAAGGAGTGGAAGATTTCATGCGCTATGAGTATGTTGTCTTGAATTGCTCTATCAGACACAAAATCCCCTTGGAGTGGATGAATTAGTTTTCCCATTATGGTTTTCAGGCGTTCAGTGATTATTTTTGAGATGATTTTATAGATGGTCGAACATAAGCTTATTGGTCTATAATGAGCTGTTGTAGAAGAATTATCATTTTTTGGGATTAGCGAGATGAATGTATGGTTTATTTGTTTGAGAAGTTTTCCGGTATGGAAGAAAGCTTTGATTGCTCGTATGATATCTTTTCCAATTATGTCCCAATATTCTTTGTAGAATTCTGCTGTCATTCCGTCCGGGCCCGGGGACTTGTTATTTCCCAAACTAAAGACAGCGGATTTAATTTCACTATTTGATGGTTGTTTTATTAGCATTTTATTTTCTTCGTTTGTGATTGTTGGGTTTATTAGGGCAATATACTCTTCTAATCTGATGTTTGAGTAAGTTTGTTCCTTAGAGAATCTTCCTTCAAAGTCTTTTTTAATTTCTTCTTTCACATTTTCTTCACCGATGATTTGCGTTCCTTCTGCTGACGTAATTGATCGAATAATTTTTCGATTCCTTCTACCTGATGCTACTCTATGAAAGTAGGACGAATTGGTGTCTGCTAGTTTAAGGTGTTTTGATTTCGCTCGCTGCAACCAGAAGGTTTTGTGAAACAGGAGCAACTGTTCTTTCTTTTTTATTAAGTTTTGTTCTTTAATCCTTTCTTTTTCATTTTGGGGGTAGTTATTTGTTGATTGTATTTCAAGAAGCGCGTCTTCTACTTCTTGCAGTTGTCGAAAGATATTTCCAAATGTTTTTTTGTTCCATAACTTCGCTTTTTTCTTAAGGGTTTTTGTTTTCTGAACCAACCGGAACATGGCTGACCCGACACACAATGTTCTCCAGGATTGCTTAACAATGTTTCTAAAGTCCTTTCTTTCAAGCCAAACATTTTCAAACTTAAAAGGAGGGGCTTTGAAACTAGAATTTTGTGAGAGACAAATCGTGATTGGGCAGTGGTCCGATGAGGAGAATGCACCATTCTTGGTTGCGAGATCCGGGTAAGCTTGGATAATGTCATGATGGACTAATACTTTGTCGATTATTTCATGAATATTATCTGGCCCTGAAACTTTTTTCCTCCAAGTGAATGGGTTGCCAAATGATGGGATGTCGATTATTGAGCAGGCATTTTTGAAGTCCGAAAGTCGCTGAAATCTACTTGGAAGGGTTTCTGCCCCGCCACTCTTGTCAGAGGGTTGTGCTATTTCGTTCAGGTCTCCCATGATTAAGCAGGGTGTGCTTTGTTGGTTAATGAGTATTGAGAGTTCAGACCAGAACGCATCCTTATCACTAGCATTAGGGGGGGCATAGACAAAGAACATTCTGCACTCAAAATTTGTTTTCAGATTTGAGTACTGCACACCAATTATTCTCGGTAGGTGAGTTGTGATTGAGATTGTTTCGTTATTTAGTGAGTTTTCGTTCCAGAGGAGTCCAATTCCCCCGGACTTCCCTAAGGCGGGAGACCAGCAAGCGTTAGTGTATCCCGCATTTTTTCACAACGAGTCGCTTGGTTCTTTATTAGTTTTGGTTTCTGCCAATATAACCATTTGAATGTGTTCCACCTTGTTCCATGCACTTATATTTGTCCACAGGAATTGAGAGGTGTTGTTTGTTTTTGAAAAGGGGTCGGTGATGGGAAACTTGGGGTTGGATTCGGGTGCCCTGAATCCTACAGTAAAAGCGGTGGCCGACTGGCCGTGATGCCCCATCCGAAACATAGGTAATTAGGTAGGTATTGGCAAATTGGAATAGGACGATTAAGGAGGGAGGTGCTGGTTAGGTGTTTTTGTGGTGGTCTGTTGTTGTCGTGGTGGTGGTGGCGACGGTTATCAAGGCATGGGATTTTCAATTCATGTTAAGTTAACCCAACACAACTCTCTCTCTCTAGAAGCCGAGAGAGAGAGAGAGGGAGAGAGAGAGAGAGAGAGAGCGCGTCGTAGTGCTTGCTGCCATATTATCCTTCCAAAAACCTATTGTTGCCAAACAACGGATCTCTAATCTTTCCCTTATAAAAAAAATAAAAATAAAAAAAGGGGGTTACAACAGCTTCAACTTATCAGAGGAGATTCCTCCCAAGATTAGCGTTAGTTACATCCAAGGAATGAATTAAGATAGTTAAGTGACAAGCTACAACCATTTTAGCAGAGAGTGCATCCAATTAAGACCATCTCCCTTCGTGTAGGAAGCCGATTGGGGAACTGTTCATCTACCATCTCCATCTCCTTATCTGATGAGCTGAAATGAAATAATAAATCCCATCTATACACTTATGAGTTATGACTCCTCTCTCTGAGTTGATTCGGATGGACAGTTCTTGCTGCAGTTATATGCAACCAGGACAGAGATGTCTTCAGGAGATAATGATAACGAACCACAACTTAGGTAGTTTTTGGCTACCCTTTTTCTGCAAACCAAAAGCGGGGATTCCACATCAGCATACAACATAATGTGATGCAGCAAAGTAAGTCATATTAGCACCTCTCCAAAGGAAAGGGGCTTACCTTCGTCTTCTTTTGTTGTCAGGACTTTCAGATGTTCGGTGAGACTCCGACTTGGACATGTGGGACAATGTAGAAAGATACTCCATTGTACTGCCTCTCAGCGCCAATAGACATTTAGGAGGAACAACTGAGCGGACTATTTCGTGAAGGCTAGCAACCGTTTCTCTGCATATTAGGTGCAAGGATTGATTATCAGATTAAAATGATGTTGATTAGTACATAAACTGAAAATTGAGTTTATGCCTTATGTACAGGTTAGCTAAATGAGTGAGAGCCTTGTGAATCTAGATCTCTGGCCCTATATTCAAGTCATGAGGGACACCTTAACCTGTTGCATATCATTTTTGCTCTTCAATTTATCTTGTTTGGCAAAATCTCAAGGAAACAAGTTAAAGAGCTAATGTTTGCTAAAAAAAATCCGCCAAAGATCAGGGGAGAAAACCCTATAAATTGAAACTTGCTTCTCAGAAAGAGTTAGATCTGGACTCAAATGAAATCCCTTCCATCCTGAATATCCACTCATTCTTACACCTTCCTTTTGGATGGGTCAAATTCATAAGCACACCCAGCACAAGAGATGGAGAAAAAAGATTGTCTAGATGGTTCCCTTCTATGGGATAGATCAAGAAACACAGATGGTGCCTCTAGGGGTAACCAGGAGAGGCGGGGTCTGGAGGGGCGCTCAGTGGACATGAAGGGGAGTAGTTCACACAAGGGAGATGCTCATTGGTTCAGGCAGAGCTGACTGCAGTTCTGGAAGGACTAATACTTACCCAAGAAAAAGGGTTCAAAGAATGTTATTTATGGATCAGGTAAATTTCATATAATAAGGATTTCCAACCCTAACTCCACAATTCTCTGTTAGTATTTCAACTGGGCAGGTTTTGAAATCTAAAACGGGTAATTTTAAGTTCATCAAGGTTAAGGGTCAGATATGTCTGGGTTATTGGTAAAAAAAAGAAAACCAGAATCATAAAGTTCTCGGTTTGTCGAGGTTAAATTTGACTAGGCTTCAACTAAATGTGCATGGCCAAACATAGATTTGCTAAATGCAAGTCTTCCCGAAAAATGTCTCTATCTTGTTCTAGGCAAAATCATGCAATAAATTTATATGCAGAAACTGTTAGATTAAGGAAAAGCTTAGCGCCTGGAGGAGTATTAAAATATCACTGACAGAGAATAGGCTAAATATCATGTGTCCAAACCTCGTGATGGAATTCCTTGTGACGGCCAATCCCGACATTGACTGCCCGGAAGGAAAAAGTGTTTGGTCTGTTCTACCATGCCTCAACAATTTTCCTAATGCCGTTGAATTTTGTGTTGAGGTCAGCATCTCCCAAGCTACATCCACCCTGCTGTCTAAACCTATCCTTGATCCCAATACAGCAACATCCTTTGCAAAGACACAGTAACCATGTTCTGCAATTGCAGATGCCATCCGTAGTTGCTGATCATGCCACCCAAAAGTAAAGAAATCCTCCACTACATCGACACCTGGTTCAAAGGATTCCTAACAGGGCAAAACATTTATCATGAATGGCATATTATTAAGACCATGATATACAAAAGGAAAGAACATGATTATAAGATACCATCGAATACTTACATTAGTTAGAATTTTGCAATCGTGGAGCAACATGTCAGCCTCTGCAATAAGATTGCACATTTTAGATGCAAGTCTCATAGCTTCACTAGCATCTTTATCCTCTTTGGTGATATGTGGTCTAAAATCTGTGCATTGAAGATCTTTCCATGTTTCCTGGACAAAGTTTAGTTTCAGCTTGGAATTGCATTTTTTTAGGCGTTTGGACCCTCTACAAAAGTCCATACGGCTACACTCATCCAACGCTTGGTAACCCCTTGTGAAGTTTGCAACATCCTCGTATTCCTTTTGAGAGTCAGCCACTTCAGCATCCACCACATTAACATCCCTATTGCATCGATATTCCGTAGTTTCAGAAACCTCATCAAGTTTCGAGATTGGTTGACCTTCATTTTCAAATATAGTACGTGAGATGACTTCTTTCTGGTCTTCACTTTCTGAAATATCTCTTTCATCACCAACTTCTGTTTCTGGTACAAATGTTGACTCTGGCACACATGAGACACTGCCTGAGTGACACAGTCCATTGTTTTCATCGAGTGTTAAGGAACATTGCTGCCAAGATTCAGCCATTTTTTTCCCAGCAGAGCAAACTGACAATCCAGTTACTGGGTTCAACAACCCTTTCACTGCTGGGCATTTGATTTGAGACTCGGGATAAATTGTAGAAGCTGTTAAATCATTAATACTGTCCCTGCATAAATGATCTGACTTTCCAGGAGATTCATAATTAGAAATCTCATCTTCAGAATCAAACAATACAAAGGCCAGCTTTTTGCTACTGTTACGCCGACTAAATGCAACTGGTGATCCTGAAGAGTGGGATAATTCACTAGCGTGAACTACTGGAGACATCGGGACATTCTGATAACTATCAAAATTGCCACTCAAAATAGCTCGCTTTTTTGCCTCAATACTTGTCATTAATCCTTCATCAGCATCATGTTTATTCAGCTTATAGGCATTCTCTACCCCTTCACTAGCCTCAAACAAGGCCAGATGTTCTTCCATTCCGCATGACACCTTTGCAATCTCCATCTCAATATGTGCTGATAGTTGAGATGGAAATCCCCAAGGGATCATTTTGGAAAGTATCTCATGCCCAGCATCAAGATCAAACATCAGAGAGCTATAAATATTCCGTCCATTTGGATCTGAAAGTGTAAAATCATTACTAGGTGAGTCGATTGTTCAATAAGAATTATCTAGTGCAAGCATATCATTGGCAATCTAAAAAATTCAAAAAATATCCTGATCAACCATAAAGCAGTCAAGAAGAATAAAATATAATATATGAAGTTACCAAACTTGAAGTGTTTCAAGGCAGGGCAAGGGTAATGATTTATTAATGTGATGCAAAATTCAAATTAGATCCGAACATATAACTAAAGAAACAGGGTACTTCAACTTTTCTTCTGAGAATGACATTAAAATTACTGAATGCCAATTATCTAGTCATCCCAACCCCTATAATCATAACTGAAGTTATTTGATGTTTTGAGCAAGAGCAATTTCCAAAGCACCGCCTCTCCGCCCTCTTTAAAGCAAATATTTAACATCTTTCAGCCATAAATCATAACAGCCGTTTGCAATTATTGTAAATCATATCCCGTTTTCCTTTTTCTTTTCACTGGAGATGAGTTTGTCATTGGATGAGCAGTATGACAGCAGCTCGCGGAAAAGACACAAGAAACCCTAGGAATCAAACATATTCTATCAGACAGGCATCTCTAGCATATACCTGACTTAGGCTTCTGTCCCTGGCACCAGAACTGAAGATGCATCAGGATTTTTCGTATGTCTCCCTGGCAATATTTAATGTACTTCTCAATCATGTGAGGATCGGCGTATGATTTTTCTGCATTACAAACCTGCTTGGACATTAATTTGGTAAAAACAGAATAAACACTCATCAAATCCTTTTTTTCCTTGAAATGAATCAAAGGGAACAGAAGGCAGGAAAATCCAGGAAAAGTACCGTGCAAGCATGGTGAAGGAGCTCCTTTTGTGATGGTACTGAGAAATGAACCTCTTCCCTATCAAGGCTTTCGGGCAGGATGGGATAGCAACCTATTATAACACAAAAAATATTAATCACTTGCAAGCTTATCAAGACTAGGTTTGAGAAACTGCAATGCAAGCAAGTACTTACTATTGCTGGTCAATATCATTGGTCTTTTAGCTGTCTGCGCAAGTTGTTGTATGGTAGCAATAAAGCCACGGTCTTCAAACAGAGTGGCATCCACTTCCTCAAAGAGTATTAAAGTTTTCACTTCACCAGAGTCCCTAATATTAGTATCACTGCAGAAAGATCTCTGGGACATTATGACAGCATCATTAGTGGTTTCATCATCTGGTATGGTTATCAGTTTAATTGCATCTTCATTGAAGACCTCAGCTGTAGATACACTTGTAGGTTTACTTGAAAGAGATTTTCCTTCAAGCATGCTCTGTATGTCCGTAGGAATTTCAAGTGACCTAAAAGACATGAATGAGTAAAAATGAGAAGGCCAATGTCTAAGTAGATTCTAGTTTGACTTTTTATATACAAAACATAATAGTTCATAATTTAATTTATGCAAAATTTCTATCTTTAACTATTTTTTTTTTTTTGGTGAACTATCTTTAACTATAATAAGTTGGTTTATTGAGCTTGGTGGGAGTCTCAACAGAATTGTAATACAGTCAATGCAATGAAAGCAGATTACTAGTGATAAGCTAACAACAGATATCTCATTCATAAATCATTGAAACGCACAAACCCTTTAAGCCAATGCAGCCCAACTGCCTCACCAAATCTCTGCTTTATAAGAGCTCCACTGCGCCAGTCAGATGAATTGACCTAAAAAGGGAATAATTTAAGAATGTCCAAGTCTATTGTCGCAGATGCTGGGGGAAAAAATCTTCTTAAGTGATTTCAAACAGCTGTTAGGAGCAAAGAAAATCATATAAAGATACCTCAATGACCTCAAATCCTTGTTCTTTGGCACAAGCATATATAGTAGCTGATTTTCCACTCTGCAATAATTATAGAGAAAAAGACCATCCATAAAAAAAAAAAAGGAAAAAAGTAAGCACAAAACATTTATAAAAATAATTAATAAGAAACAGAAATATGTATTAAGGTCCCATCTTCTGACAAAGTCCCATTAAATAGTTTGGAAAAAAAAATTGGTGTTCAAATCCACCAAATGCTGACTAACTACCCATATCTTGAAACAGAGCTAGGGTTTCAGCTCAATCAATCGCTTCTACAAATCAAATAAACACAGGAAGCCATTGGCATGAACTTAAGAGATATAATGCAAATCCTAGTTCACCGAAGCTCATGGATGCAGCAAAAAGATGAACCCCCTTGCGAATTCCTATGGCTCACAACAAAATTCACCAAAGCTTAGAGAATTTCACCAATGTAAAATGAAGGCCTTAGGAACAAGAATATGCATGGGCCTGAACATAAGAGATAATGCAAATCTTAGTTCACTGAAGATCATGGACACAGCAAAAAGATCAACTCCCTTGCGAATTCCAATGGCTGGCAACAAAATTCACCAAAGCTTGGAGAATTTTATCGACGTAATATGAAGGCCTTCGCAGCAAGATATACATGGGTGGTTGAATGCAAATAAGATATAAGATTTGGGTGGGGTTTGCATTTTTCAATTATAACGGATGTTTTTTTTTTTGGAAAGGTAAGGTTTTTCTGAAATTAGGATATGTTTCCTGCAATTTTCCCTTTCAAGTTTTATACATTCAAAATAAACTAAAAACATAAAAATCCTTTTAAAAAATCAAGCTATTTATATGAAATGCAATATAAAGGGATTAAGTCGACTCGTGAAGGGCAGCATAAAAGATAATAAATCTTGGAAGTATGCAATATTATAATGATGGAGAGAGCATCTATTTCCTAAGCACTAGACAAGGTGATTTCTGGTATTTTGGATCTCTTTCCTTTTCAAAAATAAAATAAAATAATGATGGAAAGAAGAGTAAAATAAAAGGAAACTTATGCTAGAAGTCTAGAACTATTTCATAGGAATGAATTTTAAAGAACAAAAGACTAATCACGATTAATGATAACAATAAAGAAGGAGAAAGAAAAGAAGAAGATGAGAAAAATAATGGACAAGAATATACCCCAACTGGTCCAGAGACCAACAGAACATTTTTAAGACCAGTTTCCTCATCTATGCTTTCCACATCAGAGTCAATATCATAAGAATTGCAATCCTCTTCCAGAGAGCATTTCGCAGTCTTAAACCGTTGACTGCAGGTCCGAAGGTCTCTCTCACGCCAAAGACATAACCAGTCATTTATAAGCTTCACATGTTCTTCATTACCACATACCTACATGCATGTGTCATCAGAAAAAATAAGAAAACTGAAGCAGAGAACAAAGGCTTTTATAGTAAGAACTTTAGTCTAAGATTAGATCTTAGGCAGGCACGTATTATACCAGACAAATCCAATACAAACAGGGTTACCTCAGCTGCTTTTTCTGGCTGATACTTATAAGTCCATAAGCAATTCTGAGGTTGATTCGTACGACGGAAACTGTACGGTAACCTGCAGCCAAGTAATTGCCACAAGGGCATTCAAACTTTCCATGGGTGAAGATGATATATAAACCACTTATTTGATCACTCTACAGTATATTAAGCCCCAAATTCAAGAAATTGTAAAACAAATGAATATTAAAATCCCCAAAATATCTACCCAGATTGTATCCAAGATTTCCCTGAGGAATCAAGAACACTAAGATGCCCTTTAATGAGCTGAGGAACAAAAGATATATATTCACGGCAAAAACGATTACGAAAAAGTAAGAAATTCTAGCCATTTCCATTAGAATAATGGCACAAATTATCCAACTAAGAACTAAGGATCTAATTCACCTCAAATCTTTAGGTAGAGAAAGAGTTGCAAAATAAATCGTTTAACAAAGATCTTGCCAAAAAATATCTCAGATAAGGGATTTTGGAAGATCTTCAAAAACCCTTTTAGAAGTATCTTGAAAAAGATGTCTGGTGACAGGTGAGAGACGAGGCGCCTGGCACCTTAGGGCATCTGAGCACCTGGGCAGGCCCTTGCCTCGCCTTATCCCTCTGACCTCGCCTAAGGCTAGGCAGGCCATGCCGCCATGCTCAGGCGAGGTGCAGGCGCTCACCTTTTTGCACACTGCTCTATACATTCTGAACTCTCTCAAATAGAACCCAATTTCTTATCCAGGCATGAAAGCATTTTGTTGACTTGACAAGTAACAGAAACTTTGTGCTTTATTTTATACGCTTATGTATTAGGTAATCGTTTTCTTAAACACATTTTATTTTGGTAAAGATTATGAAGAAGTCTTCAACAACACATACTGCTCCTTTCTAGAAGAGTGGACCTTATTATGCAATATATTCTACACGTGACCGATTGAGAATGAATGAAAACGGGTAACTTCAATACTGCATGGTGAGTATTATGACCATAAAGTGAAGAAAGAAAGAGCAAACATGATTAGCATAAGATCCCTTCTTTTCTTTTTCCCACTTTCTGTGAATTAGGGGAAAAAATCCATGTAATCCTACTTTAATAGAAAAACACTAATGGATCGAAGATATTTCACCATTCTTGAGAGGTGGAATTGTCCTTCTCAACATTTGATACCAAGCAACTGCTGTTTTCCGATCTGAAGATAAGTTCACCCACTGGATTGTCTTCTGACTCCTGTCAAAAAGGGTGTAAGTACTACAAAGCATATGGAATTGCAGACAGCAAGGAACTTGCATTCTACAGTCTTTCCTAAAAGAAAGTGATAAGAAAAATGTTATCTAAATTTGTTACCATAAATATGCCCTGCGAAAGCTGACATGGTTCAGCCTCATCATGAGCTGCTTTCTTAGCAACTTCTTCGTGTGATGATGATTCATGACCCAAAAATGGCTCTTGGAGAGAATTTGAAATGTGAAGAATCTTATCTAATCGCAAACTTTCAACAGAACCATCAGATGAAGATTTGATTTGCTCATGACAATTAGGATTATTGTAGACTGCATCATGGAAAGCCCAATTGCTCCAATCAACGGAAGTAATATTATTATCCTGAAAAATACATACATGCATACATGAAACTAAATAAGATCCAAACAGGTCAAGGTAATACTAAAAATGAAGTGCACGGCAATTAATCATAAAGGTGTCTCAGAATATGTTCATATCAAGTGAATACCGTCAACTTTTCATAAACATGAATAGGTCCACATTCAACATATTTATCTTCCTTCTCAGTCAAACTTTGCTGAACCTCCCGATTTGCTGTCTCCTGATTTTTCCTCCCCAATTTACAAGATGAGAAAAATGGATGAAGTTTCCTTCCTGCAAACCTCCGTGAATCCTCCTGGACAAGATTAAGAGGCTTTAATTAGACTTAAAGGTGGATAGTCAAAACCACAAGCATAGAACTTTTAGTAAAAATCTATAGGCCATTTTTACACAATCACACTTCAGGAAGCAAATGCTTTATTACTATCTTTCTCAACTACAGTAACAATAATGCAAAAAAGGCAGATAAATTTATAGTGCCAAAAACATGAATCAATATGAACTTACTTCAGCTGTCTTTTTCGCCTCAAGCCGAAGGTCAGGAACAAGCTGTGAAACGTGGTCACTCAGAGTTGGGTGATCTTGTAGCCTTCCTGTGCAGGCGTCCTGTATTACATTAGTTCTTCTGTTCTTAGTGGAAGCTTGCCTGTTCTCTTTCTGTGTTTGTGGGCTTGCCTTCCCTGCAGTTATATTTTAAAAGTAGATGGGTGAAATAAGTGGGAATTTGTGAACAATTTCAAGAGTGGATATCATCTACATTGACTCAAACCCAATAAAGACTTCTGTATATCAAAGTTAAATATTGGACAAAGGATATGTGTCATTAATTATGCATATCTCCCTGAGTTATTTCTTGATGTTGTCTACCTGGAGAGTTTTTCTGATTCAATACATCCTGGGAAGCCACAATGTCATTTTGAGCAACCTACACAGATGGAAAGAAAGGTAATTACCTACAAAATAATGATAAAAAGTTGATATAATGTCGAGTTTGCTCTCAAGTTACCAGAAGGCAGGCGGAACAACAATCACGCAATAAAACACTCCCTGTTCAATTTTGCTTGTATTGTTCACCAACGGTTCTAAAGGCACTGGTCCACCCAGACACACTGCCTTGGCGGACACACTAGGCTGATGTTGGTTTTTTGAAGATATAATTTAGGCTTGTCTGAAAAGCATAATTAAAGAAGGTAGAAAAAACCTAAACATAGCACTAGAAGGATTAACTCTTAGAATAACTTTTACCATCAAATAAATGTCATAGACACGTATCCAATGTACAAAAAGTTGATGGTTGCAAGATTCTGCTTATGTAGTTCGTGAAAGGTTTCTGAAAGCAAATGCTTGCATAACAAAGGTTCTAACTTTCCCGTAGGATTGATACCTAGTTTGCTAAGCTATTCGTGTAGCTTCCCTAAAACCTGAAGTGTGGTCAAACTCAAATATGAGTTCGCTCTGAGAGAATACTGCAAACTTCAATTCAGCGTGCTCCTGTACTGTTTCATATGGTTCTAAGTGTAAATTGAATGCAATTGTAAGACCCCAAATTGCAAACTACAAACTCCAATTACATCAAATCTTCAAGCGCGAGTACAGATAGGAAGACACATTGATCCAAACGGCACTACATATCGACATCGACAAGCCTAAAATTCAGCGAAACAAAAACTCACCTTCTTAGCCCTTCGTGGCTGCTTTCGGGCAGGCGTGTGCTTCCTCTTCTTCCTGCCTTGACTGCCGCAACACTCCTCATCCTCCTCGTCCTCAACTCCTCCGCAATCCCTCACATTCTTTTTCTCCGGAGACTTCTGAGGGAACAGCGTCGACTGCACAAATCGCCGGCGGGTAACTTTCTTATCGGGCGACGGAGAATCGCAAGCACTGACCTGAACCGTAGCTTCAATCTCCTCAGCTAGATTCTCCATTGCGCCGAATTAGGGTTTTGATCTGGATTGTGAGATCTTGGAAAAAGAGTATAGGAAAGTGGGAGAGGGAAACGCAGAGGAGAACAACTCCTTCCCGCGCAACTAGGGAGGGAGCAATTGGGATCGGATTGGGAGTTTGGGTCTTTCTAAATTACTGCACCCGCTTTTTTCCGACCTTTTCCCCCCGTTTTCCCCCTATCAATTTATCATTATCAATTAATCTATCGTAACCGTAAGTATATACTTTCTCTCTCTTAAAATATGAAAATATAATACAGTACAGTATTATTTTAAAAACAAATAGATAGATAGATAATATTTTATATAATTTTTAACTCCTTAAACAACCAAATAATCTATATTTTGAGACTGAAGAAATATAATTTTAAAAAATAACTTAAAATGATCTTGATTGTTCGCTATTATTCATTCAAATACCAATAATGTTAACTATTCTCTACGTTCTGCAAAACATTTTATTTTAAAGTATTAATGTTGCTTAGAAAAACATGTTATTTTTATTTTTATTTTTTTGAAAATATAAAAATTATGCAGGTGGTTAGCCAACCCGAGAGCATGTACTCTACAAAAAAATATTCTTGTAATGATTAACGGATTGTTAGTTTTAATTTTCGATAAAATAAAAATATAGTGTAATAAATGAAGGTAAAATAGTATATTTGTTAATTTCCTTAAGAACACAAAGCTAAAATGACATTTTGGTAGACAGATTAGAATGTCAAGTTATTTACCAATAACAATATTAAAGGTTTTCTGATGACAAACCACCGAGAGATGCGACGGCTATAATTTATTGACACTTGACGTAAAAATAATTAATATTATTGTAATAAAATAATGAAAAACATAAAATAAATCTTGCTCGTCCACGTTCCCATTCACATTGTCCTTGTCGCCAATGCTCGCGCCGGTTACGTTGGCAATGGCATATCCACCACTTCATTCGCTCAATCACAACCTTCAGCGCACCAATTGTTCATCAACCTTAAACTCCAACAGCCCCACTCGCAAGTCGTTTCTTAGGGGATCCGGATACTCTCTTTATATTAGGAGACCTAATAAATTAATCTCTAACCTCCAAAAAATTTAACGGACAAGATTATTGTAACGGCCCAGAATTATAATTTCCGGGTTACGTTTCAAGGGATGAAAACCCTTGTTCGGATCTTGCAATCCAGGTACGGGTCGAGGTTTCAAACTCTTCTAAGATCAGTATAAAGAGGGATTTCAAACCCTAAAAACCTCGAAGGGCCGTTGGGTACCCTTAACCTGTCCTACAACTATGTCGCGGAATCCAATTCAAATGAAAGTAAAGCGGAAGCAAGGTTAAGATACAAATGTCACGACAAAGCGTCAAAACCAAATCATAAGCGAGTGATTACCATTTTACCAAGTTAGAATATTAGCTAGGTTCTTCGATTCGCCAAAGGGTTTCCTGTCACAGAAGCAAGGAGCAAACAATATCTGCAGAAAATACCTTAAAAAAAAGAACGGAGAAAGGAGTCAGATCGAGCCACTCATGCGGGACCGGCAGTCCTCGATGAGGCCACATAGTATGTGCTATACCTAATAAAGATGCTCTAATGCAGTACGAAAGTCAAACACACTAGCATGCCCCTAAGTAATATAATGTGCAGAAATACTGTAAAGGGCCCAAGACAATGCCAAGTGGCATATCCCTCTCCTACCTCCACCCCTTCCGATAGGTGGAGACTGGCCAACTCGTGAATGCATTCCATCATAATCGGGGGCACGCATGCCTAACCCGCTCCACAATAAAGCCCGCGGGCATATCATAATATGAGGAAGTTCATGACTCGATTGACTCAGGGTACCCGATGAGGCTGGGCTACCCTATGACCCTAGCAAAGACTCTAGGACTATCACATATAACGGCCGTTCTGTTTCAAACGCATAAAGTAAACAGATGCTCAATCAATTAGTGCAACCTAAACATGATACTACATGGCATGCTTTTATGCATATGCAACACCTAACATAAAATGCAACAACATGCATGAATGTCCAACCTAAGTAAGCCCCCTAGGGAACTTACCTGAAGATGCAGAACATCAGAATAATATAAGCAAGGGCCCAAATGCAAGTCCAAAGCAATCCAAAAGCAAACACACCTATCATCAAGACATTTCCGTAAGCTACCGAACCAACATTCTTACACACCTGAACCCAAGTTCTCCATATCCTCAAAACCAATCGATATTGAAACCATTTTTCCAAAACCTTTCCGATACAATAAACATCAACCAAAATCATTTTCCCAATTTCCTTTTCAAAACCAACATCATCAACCCAAGACAAAAATCTCGACATTTGAAATGACACTTTTAACATAACTTCAAGCTCAAGATCAAATAGTTCAAGTTCAGTCAAATCCCTTCTTTAATATTGAAAATTAAAATAATATTTCAAAACTTTTCAAACTCTTAAGTCTCAAGTCAAGTCAACTCATTTTTAAAACAATCTCTCAAATCATACTTGGTCAAATTCTGACATTAATCATTTAAACCATAAAACCAGTACTCCAAAATCATACTATATAATTAATTCCGGCATTTGATTTTTCAAACAATAAATCATTTAGGAGATAATTCCGGAAACTTGAAACCCACTTAAATAATTTATTACAATACGTGACTAAAATAAACACTAACTATATTTATAAATAAATCATTCAAGTATCCCAAAATCGTATAACTAAACCATCGCAAAATACTTATTCTAAATACTATCACTTTTTAAAACAGTTTAAAATAACTAAAATCTTCCAGAAATATTTTCATAACGTCATAAACGCAATACAATACTAATCTCATAGATGGAAATTTTATAAGTATATATTAACACAATATAACTACATAATATAATATAACGCATAATACAAATATCCTTAAAACATTTAACAAAATGATATAATGACAAGACTCAACCCAGCAAGCCCAACCTTAAACCCGAAATGAAAAGGCCCAACCCGAAAAGGAGGACCCAACCCGCCCCAATTGGAAAGAAGAAACCGGATCCAAACCCTTCCCTGAACCGAAAGAAAGGGGATCCGGATATTGAACCCGACCCAGAAAGAAGATAGGCCCAAAGCCCAACTGAAGAAAGAAAGAAAACAGGATCGTCTCCTTCAGGCTCAACAGAGCTCTCTGAAAGCTCGCCGGAAGAACGGGAGAGAAAGGGGAAGAAGGGAGAGAGAAGGAGGAGGCTCGTCGGCGGCTCCGGATCGCTCCGACCACCTTACTGACGTCCCAACACCCGACACCCATGGACCCGAAAATTGAACAAAGTGGAGAGGGAGAAGCGCTCACCGAAGGTTCGACTTGTCGGAGACGCCGTCGGGGTTCGATTTGGCGTCGGAGATGGTGGAAGGGACTCCAACGGACCTGGGGTGGATGAAGGGAGGTTAAAAGAAGCTCTTTACGCCGCTATTGCGTCGGAAAGCAGAGGCGGATGACTCACCGAGATCGACGCTCACGCCGGAAAATTGGGGCCCTATTCGGCTCGACCTGGCTTCGCCGGAGTCAGAAACCAACGATTCTGGGGCTAGGACGGAAAGAAGAGGTGTAAAGGTAGGGCTTTACATGATTTCGAAGCAAAAGGAGGAGAATGAAGCCTTACCGATTCTCGTATGCGTTAACGCGAAGACAGGAGGAGGAAAGCGACGCTGGGAGACGATGGCGGCTTCTGGGCTAGTGGCTGCGGCCGACGGAAAACGTAACTGCTGCTCGGAGGAGGGAGGAGTGTGGCTTGGAGCGGAGCTGAGCTTTGGAATTAAAAGGGGAACAAGTAGAAGAGCTGCTGTTGGAAGCCATGGGGAGGTCAAGAAATGGGGAAGTTGTTTTCTTTGGATTAGATAAAACAAGTACCGGAGCTGCATTCTTTTATCCTAGGGAAGGTAAGGTGGTCTTTGTCTCATTTCTAAAGAATTCAGGAAAGAGTATTGTTTGCCAAAATGAGTGGAATTAAAAAAAAAGGGATAGAGGTTAGGATAAAATTTTATCCAAAGGAAGAGGGATGAGTTGTTATATCTTGGTCAAACACCAAGTAGAAAGGGAGGTCATTTGCTACCAAAGAAGACAAGAAGGGCTACTAGTCTATTACTGCTGATTGAAAAGGGGAGAGGAATGAGACACACAAAATGATACCAAAACTACATTTGAAATACCCGATAATAAAACCTGGAACCCGCTCTCACAATCTTACTCTGACTCGATCAAAATAACGTTTTAAGAGTTTCAATTTCAATTTAGTAATTTAAAGACGAGTTTTCCTTAAAATATCCGAATTATTATATATATATATATATATATATATATATATATTGACTTAAATCCATTTTATATTATTTGTTAAAATTTATTATTTAAAAATCCGGGCCTTTACATCATCCACCTCTAAAAACAAGTCTCGTCCCCGAGACTAAAACCAAAATAAAGTAGGGGATGAAGTTGAAATTGATGAGTCCAAGGACCATGTCCAAGGATCTTGTAATCATCTCGGTTGCGTCTTCCGGGATTCTCACAACATCCTGGTCACGGTCGTGACATCTCCAATTAGCCTTGACAAGTATGCGATAAGCGCCCCTATCACATCTCGCTTCGACTTTTCGGAAGTACCACAACTCCAAAAGTTCTACAATAGCATCACTAGGTCTTAGCAAGCATCCTATAGGCGCCCCCATAAAATGTATGTATCCACTTCGTGAAGTATCATAGAGTTGCCCGGGTTTGAAAAGTTTCAAAAGGGATTCCATAATTGAAAATAAAGATTAACCTCAAAATCGTTGAAATTCTCGGTATCGTTCATTATTTTACAACCCAAGTTGGTCCTTTTTCAAAATCGTTCAAAATCTTCAAATCCAATCGTCTAATCAAGCAACCCTATACCAAAACAAGTCAAATCCTTTCAAATCAAGATTTCATCAAAATCTTCCAACCACCAGATCAGTTTCTCACATACTCATCAATCAAATTCGGAAGCTCGGAGGTGGAAGCATCCACCTCTAAGGGCTAATCCCATATTCTTTTCCTAGTTTCTAGAATCAAATCAATCTATCAGTCTCAATTCAAGCAGGATTCACAAGTCATAAGCAATGCATAACCACATAACCAATCGATCCTCAACGAGTACATCATATGACAAGTCTCAAACATATGCTAGCACACTGCCACAAGATCACATCAACCTCTCCACATCATACTAGAGGTCATAATATGCATCTATGCTAAAACCATAACACACATCTCGATACCACACCAAGGTCATAACAGATACATCCTCATCATAAAGTCAACGAATTAAACTCATTGTCAACACATCAATACAAGTAGTCATGTTATTAAGATTCCGCGAAAAATGGGAGGTCAAACAATATATCAGTCATCGAATGTCAGCATATTCACCAAATATCATCTTAACTCATCACAACACCATATAACGATCATTTAGCCATCAGACACCATTATTTCATATATAACCCAATCATATTCATGCCCCAAACCATATTCATCATTTACATATTCATAATCATGCTTACCGACCGTATAATATAACATCATGCTTACTACTTCATAATAAGACAATAAGACATCATGCCAGCAAATATGCATAAATCACATAATCAAGAAAATCCTCACATCATACCAGTCAAAATGAAACACAATCCCCACTCGCCCATCTCCACTCTCAAGCCAAGATTAATCCTCTTCTAAACTCGCCAACATCGACCCAGACAAAATTCCCCAGAGAGTCCCAATTCATCTCGATGATCAAATCTCGCCCCTCCTTCCTCTAAGCACTACCACACCATCAACCTCTAAGAATCCAACTCCTATCTCTAACGTCACACCCAAGTACCTCTAATACCATGTCCTCAATATTCACGAGCCCTTCCTTACACTTCTCGTGCTACCCGAAGCATCACCAACATCACCTAGAAGCTCATCAGGACCACCAACATTGCCTCCCAAAAATTCTCAAAGCTCACTCAGTCTTACCTAAGCCAACACCCCATTTTCGCGACTCACCTTCTAATACCATCGATCATCCCAAGTACCCAAGATTCTTTCACCACTCTCCAACCACGCTACCAAATGACCTCACCCACAGGTCTAAGGAAGGAGCAATCATGCAAATCATCAAACATAAGGTCTACATCATATCAACTAGCATTTATATCAATAGCATCATTAGTCCAGCATTAACCATTGCAACTGCGTCGATAAATCTCAATTTACTGTCATGCTCAATCATTATTACAAATCATCATATATGGACACAATCAAGT
This sequence comes from Persicaria tinctoria, assembly GCA_037127255.1. Taxonomy (NCBI): domain Eukaryota; kingdom Viridiplantae; phylum Streptophyta; class Magnoliopsida; order Caryophyllales; family Polygonaceae; genus Persicaria; species Persicaria tinctoria. The sequence continues at coordinate 18,006,299 of JBANSL010000004.1, read as the reverse complement.
CAAGCTAGCAAGTGTCATCATAATCTTATCTAATAGACAGTTCAGGTTTCTCAGCATATGTAGTTCACATTTTACAAGCAAAGGAATTCAATCTTGCTTAGCAATTTAGCGTAGAAACATGTCAAGACATTATGGTACATGAGATATATAAGTCATCAAATCATATCATCATAGACAACAGGCAATCAGGCAATAGTCATCATCAAGTCATCACATCAACACGTAAATCTCATCGCTAGGTTAGTGCAATATCGTCGTCAAAAAATTAAAAAGGGTTAGAAATTCGAATGAAGAACACTCCCGCTTGCCAGTCATATCATACTTAGTAACCGTAATTCTCGATGCGTGCCCGTTACGCCGACATCATTGATCCTGAGGCCCGTGGGTTATGTGTCTACGCTTCCGCTGCACTGCGCTATTGCTATCTAACTTTTCGTTCCTTCCCTCTTCCATGCGGTCGCTCGCCCAATGTATCGCGCAAGGGTCCAAGTTAGTGGGGATAGGGAAGTGACATGGACGAACAACCCAATGTTCCTCCCGAAGACAACCACAGACCAAATGCTAAAGACGACAAGACCAGAGACAAGACTCCGACTCGAGAATAGCAACGATGCCCCTATGGAAGTCTATTAGGTTATAATTGCGACAAGCAAGCACAAATTTATCATGAAGCATACCACACACATTAAACCACACTAACATGTTACCTCTCGGTAGTGTTTCCCTATTACTCTGTTTTATCATCTCGCACTTGCTTGAGTGTAAGACTTGGCACCCCGCAAGATCACACACCACGATATACCATGATTTTACATACGCATAACACATGAATGTTAGAATGAATTTAGTTGAATTACCTTGATTGGGCGGGTTGAGTCCTCCTTTTCGGGTTGGGCCTTTTCATTTCGGGTTTAAGGTTGGGCTTGCTGGGTTGAGTCTTGTCATTATATCATTTTGTTAAATGTTTTAAGGATATTTGTATTATGCGTTATATTATATTATGTAGTTATATTGTGTTAATATATACTTATAAAATTTCCATCTATGAGATTAGTATTGTATTGCGTTTATGACGTTATGAAAATATTTCTGGAAGATTTTAGTTATTTTAAATTGTTTTAAAAAGTGATAGTATTTAGAATAAGTATTTTGCGATGGTTTAGTTATACGATTTTGGGATACTTGAATGATTTATTTATAAATATAGTTAGTGTTTATTTTAGTCACGTATTGTAATAAATTATTTAAGCGGGTTTCAAGTTTCCGGAATTATCTCCTAAATGATTTATTGTAGGGGTGGGCACGGGACGGGACGGGACGGGATTGGGCCGGGACGGAACTCGTCCCGCGAAATTTTTTCGGGACGGGATTGACATTTTTTTTTCGGGACGGGATGGTGTCTGGACGGGACGGGACGAGCCTTGTCCCGCATATAAAAATAATAAAATATTATATAAATTTGCAAAGTGAAAAATGCTTTCATAATTCATTATTTAGTAAGTATAATATGTTGAATACGGTATTATTCTCAACTATATTATTCAATAATAATAATAATATTATTATTATTATTATTATTATTATTAATTCATACAATGATTGTATAATTAATTATAATGTTCAACATATTTGGCTACATTATCTTACTAGATCAGGACGGAAAGGAATTGAGACGAGATTCACCAATATTGTCTCATTATCGATTGATAGTTGGGAAGAATACCGTATTTAATTAGCTATTTGCCTCTTGTAACTCTAAATGGGTATAATAATAATAATAATAATAATAATAATAATAATAATAATAATAATAATAATAATAATAATAATAATAATATCTCGGCTAAGGGAGTGGGTGCCCAGTTAGTATCTCGGCTACCCACTAATTTCTTGTAAAAATGATTTGTTGATAATAATAATGATTTGTTGATAATAAAAAAAAATTAAAAAAAAAAAAAATAATCCCATGTTATAATTAAAAATAAAATAAAATAATATTACTTATTTTTATTGTTATTATTATAAAATAATTATACTTTACAAGACAAAAATATAATAAGATATAATAATATAATAATAATAATAATTTAATTATAAATTAATATTATTATTAAATTATATTATAATATTATATAACAATATTATTATTATTATTATAAATTGAAAATTATTATTATAGTTATAAATAATATTTGCTCAAATAATAATAATATTATTATTATAAAAAAATATTATTATTATTATTATAAATGGAAGATTATGATTATAATTATAATTATAATATTTGCTCAAAATAATAATACTAATAATATATTATTATTATTCTATAATAATAATAATAATAATAATAATATTATTATTATTATTATTATATGCGGGACGGGACGGGATTTGCGGGATCCCACCGGGATCGTCCCGCGTTTCGTCCCGCATAATTTTTGCGGGACGGGATCGGGACGGGATTCGCTATTTTGTCCTAAATTCCACCGGGATCGGGACGGGATCGGGACGGGACCGGGACGGGATCGGGACGGGACCGGGACGGGATCGGGATTTGCGGGATTTGTGCCCACCCCTAATTTATTGTTTGAAAAACCAAATGCCGGAATTAATTATATAGTATGATTTTGGAGTACTGGTTTTATGGTTTAAATGATTAATGTCAGAATTTGACCAAGTATGATTTGAGAGATTGTTTTAAAAATGAGTTGACTTGACTTGAGACTTAAGAGTTTGAAAAGCTTTGGGAAATGAGTTTTGAAATATTATTTTAATTTTCAATATTAAAGAAGGGATTTGACTGAACTTGAACTATTTGATCTTGAGCTTGAAGTTATGTTAAAAGTGTCATTTCAAATGTCGAGATTTTTGTCTTGGGTTGATGATGTTGGTTTTGAAAAGGAAATTGGGAAAATGATTTTGGTTGATGTTTATTGTATCGGAAAGGTTTTGGAAAAATGGTTTCAATATCGATTGGTTTTGAGGATATGGAGAACTTGGGTTCAGGTGTGTAAGAATGTTGGTTCGGTAGCTTACGGAAATGTCTTGATGATAGGTGTGTTTGCTTTTGGATTGCTTTGGACTTGCATTTGGGCCCTTGCTTATATTATTCTGTTGTTCTGCATCTTCATGTAAGTTCCCTAGGGGGCTTACTCAGGTTGGACATTCACGTCTGTTGTTGCATTTTATGTTAGGTGTTGCATATGCATAAAAGTTATGTCAAAAAATTATGTCATCTAGATTAAAATACTTGGCCTTGGAAGACTTGGCCTTGGAAGACAGGGAATTGCTGGTTTGGAGGATGGAGAGGAAGACGACAAACGATTCAGGATCCCTACCGATGAAGGGCGTATCGAATTGCGAGTCGGAGGAGGAGGAAGAAGAATACGCTTTTGGTGAGATTGTAGAGAGGATGGAGTTGGGGCCAACGATGCTTAGGGTTTGTCGTCATCAAAATTTCCCAAATTGAATAAACAACAAACACAATAGAACATTGAATACGATAATTTAACAAAATGAGCAAACGAATAGAGGATTAAAAGATTTGAGATAGGAGATAGATGGACTTGTCACCGAATAGAGCGACTGGAGGAATTGAATTAGTTTGTGATGCGGGACCATCTTCTACACCTCCAAACACGTCTATCATACTCGGAGAAGGACCTATGACTCGAGCCCGAGCTAAGAAGCTTCAGAGAGACTCGTTCATGTTTGTGAGTCATGCTTTGTTCTCGAGCATGGTTCAACTCCCGGAGCCTACATTAAAGACCTATATGTGTATATGAATACAAGAAGCCGAACCACCCTAGGCTCTAGGATAGCCGAATTCATCTAAGTGTTGGAGCCTTGTTTAATTTATTTCCTATTTTAGTAACTTTTTTACTTAAGTTATTTTAGGAAACTTTTAGGATTATTTTAATTATTACTTTAAGTTAATTATTTTTATTATTTTGGCCGAAAATCATCCTTGTTAGGGTTTATATTCTCGGCCTCCATCATTGTAGAACACTGGTTGAATTTTTATGAAAGTTTTTTCTTGTGTGAAACACATTGAGTGCTTAAAGTCAATCGATTCGAAGCAAGGCCCATCGATTGCACAATTGGTATAGATCTAGCTTGGTTTGCTTTGAGTTCATCAATCTCGCGAGATCTTGGTGATCCTGGTATTCACAAGTCCCCTCCTTGTGCCTCCAAGTTGTCCGCTTGGTTATGTAAATGATATACAAGATTTCCGTGTGTTAGTTTTTTTCTCCTCTTTTCTTCTGTCACACCCTCCTCCTATATCCTCTACCATTCCTCTCATTCAATTCCCGCTTCAATGCTCATTTATGCCATGGATCCTAACGGCTATATTGATGACACTAACTCCTTCTTATCCTATATGATTGAGAGTATGTAACTCCTAATGGTGCAATATTATACCAAATAATACAGTAATATCTTTATCAATAATATACTTATCAGTAAGGTTGTAGAGACAGGCTTCACAATCGTTGATATTTGGTTCCTACCCTCTAATGAGGTCTATGGTCTTTATCTCGTTCTATTTTAGTTCGAATCATTCAACTATCGGTCTTGTTCTTCAAATTTCGAGTCTTTATTTCAATTAGTTCGAGTCTTGCATCTTTTGTCGATATCGAGTGGAGTCTATTGTTTCTTGCTACGTCGTGTGTTGTTCTTGATCAATCTTGACCAAGTTCTTGGTGTTCTTGCTTGAGTTCTTGCGTCTTTCTTGAATCTTGCTGATAGATTACATAGGTCTCATATTGTATAGTGGGTTAAAAGCCCATTAAGGCCCAATACTTTTGTAACCTATATATATGTTATATCAATGAATGGAAACTCTCAAGAAGGACTTTACATCAAATCTATCATTCTACATGGTATCACAGCCGTTTCTTCCTCACGGAACCCTAATTTGATCCTCCCGCCTCACCCATCTCCTACCGTCGCCCCCCCCCCCGCCTCATTCCCCACTGTCGCCAGATCTGCGCGCCTTGAGTCGAACAAAAGCTCTTGTTGATTTTCGATCAGCGACGTGCTTACGTATATATATTCACGTACTAATTAGGACTTGCTAATTAGTCACTTTTGAAAGTCCACGGCAGAATTTGAGATTGAAGGTCAACCTTTGCTTCCATCCTAATTTCAATTCGGCGATCGCTAATTAAATTAGCAATTCGGCAGAATTTGAGATTGAAGCTCCTGCACGCGCCCCGCCGCCGCCGGTCCCCCTCATTGCCCACAACCTCCGTTCCGTTTACTCTGTTTGTTCTTGATTCTTAAAAAAAAAAATGCAACCGTACTCCGGATATCCTACCCCTCGACATGTCGGTCCTCAGGCCTCTCTGACATCGCCTGACCCAGGCTATGTTCCGCCATCTCTGCATCACGCCTTCTCCTCTACGCAGCCGATATCTTCAGACACTTCTTGGTACATGGACACTGGTCCCACCTCCCACATGACGAACTTCTCAGGTAACCTCTCATCTATTTCTTTTAAGGGCCCTGCCCACTCTATTATCGTCGGAAATGGTGGTCGTCTTGCTACTTCGGGAATTGGCCACGCCAATTTATAGACCCCAACTCACCCCCTACACCTCAACAATGTCCTTATTGCCCCAAAGATTGTCAAAAACCTTATATCTATCCGTCGGTTCACTACTGACAACAACGTTTCCCTTACGTTTGATCCCTATGGTTTCTCTGTGAACGATCTTACTACGGGGGTTACTCGCATGAGATGTAACAACACCGGGGAGCTCTACCCTGTCACACCACCTCTTGCGTCCAGTCAGTCGTGCCCAATCGCCCTCTCGGCATCGTCGTCCAGCCTATGGCATGCACGCTTGGGCCATCCCAGCGCTGCCGTTCTAGATGTCCTCCGTTCCCAGAGTCTTGTCACCTGTACTAAAGACCCACGCTTTGGTTTATGCTCTTCCTGCCAACTAGGCAAACATACCAGACTGTCGTTCCAACGGTCTTTGACCTCTACCCTTGCTCCCTTTGATATCATTCACAACGACATTTGGACCTCTCCCGTGCCTAGCAAGGAGGGTCACAAGTACTACCTCTTGTTTCTTGATGACTACACTCATTACTTATGGGTCTTCCCATTGCATTTCAAGTCCCAAGTGTTTCCTATCTTTGCCAGATTCCATACCTACATCAAAACACAGTTTCACATGTCCATCAAATGTTTCCAATGTGACAATGGCCGTGAATTTAACAACAAAGACTTTCACTCCTTCTTTGCCGCAAATGGGATCTCCTATCGCTTGTCTTGCCCCTATACTTCTCAGCAGAATGGCAAGGCAGAAAGAATCATCAGAACCATTACCAACATGATGCGCTCTCTCTTCTTCCACGCAACTATTCCCCTTCCCTATTGGCCTCACGCCTTATCCACCACATGTTATCTCCTAAACATTCTCCCTTCCACTACCCTACATCATCGCTCGCCAGCTCAGACACTTTATTACACCGAGCCTAGGTATGATCACCTTCGCACCTTCGGGTGCTTGTGTTTCCCAAACCAGTCCTCCACAGCCCCGCACAAGCTTCACCCGCGCTCCACTCCATCCATCTTAGGCTATCCGTCTGATCATCGCGGTTACATTTGCCTCGATATCAAGACCCACAAGATCATTCTCTCACGTCATGTCACCTTTGATGAGTCGCGATTTCCCTTTGCGTCTCCCACACCCCCTGTGTCTCTATCAGAGTCTGAGTCACCATTCCCTCACTTCCTTTTTCCCCAGAGCTCTCCCAGTGCTCCTGCTTCTCCCCCAACACCACCACCACCACCCCCCCCACCACCAGACCACACACCCGCAACGTCTCCGGTGTCTTCCGACCCCGTCAAATCGTCTCCATGACCACCGCCCATCACCCCGCTATCCACCTCCCATCACCCCGCCAAACAGCCTCCCATCACCTACGTGCGGCGCCCGCAGCATGGCATGCGGCGCCCGCCGCATGTACAAATGTTGCGCCCGCAGCCTTAAACCCTTCTCTGGTGGCGTCCGCCACATGTACAAATGCTGCGCCCGCAGCTTTACACCCCTCCCTGGCGGCGGCGGCCGCAAGTCATGCGGCGCCCGCCGCAACCCTCGCCTCCTTTGACCTGCCCGCCGCCTCTTCCCCTTGCATAGCCCCTCTTGCCCCCGTCCTTCCCGACTCCCATTCACCATCTGACCCCACCCAGACCTCCCTCTCCCCCGTTCCCACCTCCCACAAAACAGCCCTCCTCGACCCGAATTGGCAGGCGGCTATGCTCGACGAATACAGGGCCCTTACGAAGAATGGTACTTGGGTTCTTGTTCCTCGCCCTCCTGAGGCGAACGTCATTCGCTGTATGTGGCTTTTTCGTCACAAGTTCCGCTCTGATGGGACGTTGGAGCGCTACAAGGCCCGTCTTGTGGTGAATGGTAGATCTCAGCAGGACGGTATTGATTGTGATGAGACCTTCAGCCCTGTGGTCAAGCCTGCCACTATCCGAGTGGTCCTGAGTCTGGCTCTGTCGCGCAACTGGGCCATCCATCAGTTAGATGTCAAGAACGCCTTTCTGCATGGTCATTTGAACAAGACAGTTTACATGTTTCAGCCGCCGGGGTTTACTGATGTTGAGCGTCCAAAGCATGTCTGTCTCCTCAAGCGCTCTCTATATGGTCTGAAACAGGCTCCACGGACGTGGTTCCAGCGTTTTGCCTCTCATCTGCTCCGTTTGGGTTTCACTGGCAGCCGTTCGGATACGTCTCTGTTTATCTATCGCAGAGGCTCAGACTTGGCATTCCTGCTGCTTTATGTCGACGACATCATTCTCATTGCCTCTTCTGATGCTCTTCGGACGTCGATAATCTCGCAGTTGAGTGCGGAATTCGCCATGTCTGATCTGGGTCAGCTCTCTTACTTCTTGGGAGTTGATGTTCAGCGGCTTGCGTCTGGTCTGTTTCTCTCACAAAGTAAGTATGTTGCAGAGATTGTTGCTCGGGCTAAGATGGTCAACTGTAATCCCGTCGCAACCCCGGTCGATACATCCAACAAGCTCAATGCTCATTCTGGTCCTTTGGTTGACGATCCCACACTGTACAGGAGCCTCGCTGGTGCTCTTCAGTATCTCACTTTCACCAGGCCTGATATCAGTTACGCTGTTCAGCAGATCTGCTTGTTCATGCATGCCCCTAGGGAACCTCACTTTCAGGCTTTGAAGCGGATCATTCGGTACATCAGCGGCACCCTCGAGCTCGGCACCACCATCACTCCTTCCTCTAAGCTTGATCTTGTGGCTTACACTGATGCGGATTGGGGTGGTTGTCCAGACACACGTCACTCCACGTCTTGTTACTGTGTCTTCCTCAATAACACTCTTGTATCTTGGTCAGCCAAGCGTCAGTTCGTCGTGTCTCGCTCCAGCGCTGAAGCCGAATACAGGGGTGTTGCCAACGTTGTCTCCGAGTGCTCTTGGCTCCGCAATCTCCTGCTTGAGCTACGTTGCCCCTTGCAAAAGGTCACTCTGATCTACACTGACAACGTCTCCGCCGTCTACCTGGCTAGCAACCCAGTTGATAAGCGGTTTTTAGTCGCCTAAACCGTATCAAAATAAATTCGAACCTACCTAACTAATATAGTGTGGTAAGCACGAGTCGATCCCACAGAGAATCAAGTTATTTCTAAGTTAAGTCTATTTACCAATTAATAGAAAAGAGGGGTTTTTGAGTGGTGAAATTAGAAAGAAAATAAACTAAAATATAGGGTTATTTTGACAACTAGCACATTATAAATATCTAATTAGGTAACTAGCACCCAAACAAAATTAATTAACTAACCTAGCATCCTTCCCAAATTGACTATTAAGGTCAACGGTCAACCTGTTTGACCGTTGACCGGTCAACGCCGATTCAACGTTGACCGACTATTTTTTTTTTTTATTTATTTATTTTTTACCAATGATGCCACTTTTTTACATGATGCCATTTTTTGTCGCTTTGATGCCATTTTTTATTACATTTTATTTTCGCTTTGATGCTACTTTTCTAATAAAATTGATTGATGACACTTTTTTAATGCCACTTTTATCAATTCTTGATGACATTTTTTTGTTTACTGTGATGACACATTGACCATTGATGCCATTTTTTTTTACCGTTGTCTACTGATTACACTTTTTTGATATCAATTTTTTGATGATATTTTTTTTACCGTGATGCCATATTTTTTCAAAGTAGTGTTTTGATGAAATTTTTTTCTTTAATGTGATGCAACTTTTTCAAAGTATTGTTTTGATGCCATTTTTCAAATGTAATTATTTGATGCCACTTTTTTACCTTCAATGAAAGGCTAAGTTCAATGAAAGCACAGAGGATGGTTGCTAGCTAGCAAACGTGCACACCCTACCATTAGAAGCCATTATATCCTTCAATCTCATGATTAATTACAAGCAAGCATGTTAAAATTTAATAAGCTCTCCTTTTCACTGCTTGTTGGCATCATATTTACACCCCTTCATTTGAAGGGCACAAGTGCTCCCCACAAATGACAACACAACACTATGACAGATTGACAGCAACTCCTATAAATTTCAGCAAGCTGCAACAGTTGCCAACATTTGGACAATGATGACAACAATATTCATGCTTCCTTTGGTGTGCTTCATCCAGTGGCAACTCCTAATGCACAACGTCGAGCAATTCCTTCTTGTCCTCTGTAGTTACAACTTTCCACCTGCTTTAAGATATAACAATTTTGCTACACTCAACATCAAAATTGGAGCTTGACTTGATTCCAAAATCAGCAACCCACCTAAACTTGCAATTACAACACCAGATCTGCACAAAAAAAAGGTGACCAAGCTACATAAAAAGAAAAGAAAGATGGAGATTCCAGTAGGCTTTCAACTTATTGAATGAATCAGCCATACAAATACATCTCAAATTATCATTATTATTAGGCAGACAACACAACATGTCCAAGCTAGATTAATTAACCAACAACTCTAAGGCAATTTTTTTCGAAAGAAAAACAAAACTGAGCATAACAACCATTTGAGTGTACGTAGCACCAGAAGCTCCATTCTTTGAATTGTCTTACCGGAGGCATCAGCTGGTCCTTGCAATATATACAACCGAGTTGATCTGAAAAATGAATTTTTTTTACATAAAAAAGGCAATTATTCAGAATGGAAGATTATGTTCAGAACTTGACATAGAGTTCAGTGTTCCATAAGAACAAAAATAAACTCATTGAATCAACCCGCCCATAGAGGCATAGAATGCAGTCAAAGGAAATGGCATTGAATATAAACAAAGGGAAATAGCTCACATTCCAAAACTAAGGACATCTCCAACATGCAGCTCCACATAAACTTTAATCTTCACCTGGAGAAATGAATTCATAATATTTAATACAGTAACTATATAATCATCACATGCCTACTAACTATGGATTTCCATAAGATGAGTCCTCAGCAGACAATCTTGACTCGGGCTCCAGTTGAATCATGTGAAGACTCATTTTGCGAAGACCGGGATCAGGAATCTGGAATTACCAAACCCATTCAAGATAAATAAATAAATAAATAAAGGCATTTACAGAAATACCATGGCCATATGCTAGCAGGACTGTCCATCTAATCAAGGATAATGTAGAAAAAATCATGTTCATATACCATACCTATATCTACTTTCAACAATGCAGACATACACTGAACATGGAAAATTGGAAACTGACCAATTCCTGAAAATTGAAATCCTATACGTGTACATATTCATATATAATATACTCTTAACTTTTCTCTTCCTTACCTTCTCAAGAAGTTGACTAGGATCATATTGCCCTCTACGATATGCAAGTAGCTGTGAGAGTTCAAATAGTGGCTGACCCTCCAGGAAAAGCTCTGCTATTACACACCTAGTAGAAAATAAAGAAAAGCATGAACAAAAGAGGAATGACACAACAAATTTGTTAAGCACAAGGGAGGCAAATTTCAAAGAAAGAGAATAAATAGGTCAATTTTAACACATTTAGTAGTTTTTATCATATTGAGTGTCTATTAAAAACCTCTATATAAATTTCATAGGAAACAAACTGGGCATTTAAAACATCTACTAAAAATCAGTCTCTCAAAAGATGCTAAGTGTAACCATCAGTGGAAACATAATATTAGATCTAGAGGGAAAATATTGTTTTTTGTGAAGCAGAAAGATTATTATTTTCAAACACTAGTATGTATGTCTCCAACAATCATTCAAGATCAGTCCAGAAGAAATATTTCTTGAGGAAACAAAATGGCTTGTCAAGGCAAAGAAAGCTCACCCTACAACAAAGATGTCCATTGATGGCTTCAAGGGTGCAACTGGCATATCACCTCCATGCTCATAAAATATCTGGACAAAAATAACCAAGTTAAAAGATTGTCCTCACATACGTGTACGGTACGATAGGAAAATGTACTGTATGGAAGTAATGGAACAACATATATAGCATCAACATTCATGAATGGGGCCTAAATTGTGATGCATAACATATAATATGTTAACATCTATACTATAACATGGAAACAAGTTTTCAACGGCTGAAAGAAGCTTGTTCTCAAGGGAAACAAAAGGAATCATGAAAACACAAGTTTTCAATGAAAAAAACAACTGTTTCATCATTGGATATGGCAAAAATAAATTTGGTGACATTATGCTATAAAATGAGGAAGTAATGATGCCACTAAATCCTAAACCATGTCGATTACTCAATCCTCAACAATCTCACAATCTATAGTATAACCTATCCTTGCCTAGACATTTCCACAAACACTTGGTGGACAGCTTTAGACACCAAGATTTCAGAAAATTTAAGATCAATCCAAGTATTCTCAAGCTCCAAATCCTTATGCGATTTAACGAGTTGAATACTCAGCCTATCTGAATTCAAGAATTTGCAATTACATTGACTCAAATGATAGAAGGATTTATGAAGTTACCTTATGGGAAGGACTCACTCTGTCGACACCATTGTCCACACCGAGGACGTCGTAGAACGATCGGAATTCAACCTGGCGACACCAGTGTCCTCACGATAGAGAAAGACTGAACCTGGCCTTTGGAGCTGTCAACATTTCGAGCAACAAACGATCAGAATTGATCAGACGGCGATGGATGAGGCTCACCGAGGGCGTCGTAGAATGACTTCTCAGTTGTCTGGGGAGCGCCGAAATCGGGAAATTCGACAGGGGCGTCGTCTAATTCCTCCTCCTCCATGAGGACATCGTAGATGAACCTGAGACAAGCGCCGTAGAAATCGGGAGGTTCCGGGGGATCACCGCTGGAGCTTGTCCCCGACGCCGGATCCAGATCGGGACGTAGGGTTTCCAATGGTGGAGGGAGATCTGAAATGGAGAAAGTGAAGGAGAAAGGTTGAGCGATGGTGGAGCGATCAGAGGTAGGAGAGGGTGGATCCAGATCGGGACTCAAGGTTTCCAATGGTGGAGCGATAAGAGGTAGAGCGAGAGAGCGAGGGTGCTACATGCTAAAAAAAAATTAAATGGGTGTTACAACGGCCAATAGATAAAGTAAGGATGTTATTAAGCTAATTAGATTAGACAAATGTGATATTTCAGCAAATTTTCTCTAAAATATAAACAAATTAATGGAGATAACAAATAAAGGAATAGTTTCATCTACAAATATCCACTTTAATTTGACCGGCTGATCATCGATTCTTCTTCAAGTTCTCTTTTCATCCTATTATTGTTCCTGTCCTGATCTTGTGTAAATTACTAGTCCTACGAGTCCTAGTAACCCTTACTAATTAAATAACCCTAACACGGTCAAGATTTAACCTAATAGTAGCATTAAGATTAAGGATTAACCAGGATATATGCAACATCAATCTACGAGTCAGCATTTAACATATAATTGATTCTCTACACACTAGTTTAGTCCTACGAGTCCTAAAAAGGCATGATTGCTACTATGGATTAAGGTTCGCTACGAGGAATCTACAAAATCCTAGCAATAATCTCAACTAGTTGTACGGACTAGAAGAAATCAACGATACTTGCAAAAGAATCAATACGAATCAATAGGAATAGAACAAGAATATAAATCTCACAACTTTATCAAACCAAAGCTTCAATTCATAGACGAAACGGAAGAATTTAGATCTCCATAAAAATAAGACAAAACATAATAAGGGTTTAAGGTTAGAATTGAGTCACCGCCGGCTACGGTCTATATCCTCCACACGGCTTTGCCGTATGAAAGTATATATATCAATTGGCAGCTGCTTCTATCTAATACGGAGTTCTATAATATACCTAAATATGATCTAATATATCTAAATATATATATTATATATAGTAAAACACAGCAAACGAGCAATGCCTCCTTCTGAGTTCTGCCTGGCCACGTCCGTATTCCAATTGCATTAACTTTAGCGCACAAAAATCCTTCAATTTGCAAAATAATCCCCAATATCATACGATCCCGTCCAAAAATACCTGAAATATATAAAAACACTAGTGTAGATTCCGAAAACCAAATAATACAAATTAACTATAAAATATGTAAAATATGCATGAAAATAAGCTAATATAATATGCAATTATACGACTAAAATACACTCTATCACCAGTCCAGCATCAACGCACGAAGCACATTGAACTTGATCTCCACTTCGTCAGGGACAAGGTTGCCATTGGACATGTCCGCGTTCTACATGTCCCGTCATCTTATCAGTACGCTGATATATTCACCAAGGGTTTACCTAGACAGTTGTTCATTGATTTTCGTTCCAGTCTCACTGTACGGACCCCTCCCATTTCGACTGCGGGGGTTTGATATATTACATAGGTCTCATATTGTATAGTGGGCTAAAAGCCCATTAAGGCCCAATACTTTTGTAACATATATATATGTTATATCAATGAATGGAAACCCTCAAGGAGGACTTTACATCAAATCTATCATTCTACATTTGCGTCAATCTTGCTTCCGTTCTTTAGTTTCTTGTTTGATTGTCGAAGATCGGGCCATCCTACGGCTAACCCCATATCAAATTGGCATCAGAGCTTAGGTTTCCGACATCAAAGTTGTATCTTTTATTTCCCTAAACACAAAAACTACAAAAATAGAGTCTTTTTCTTTGTTTCTTGGTTTTTACTTCTTGAATTATTGAATTTGATTATTACTAATCTCCTGTTTGTGATTGTTTGTGGTTGCTAGCCCTAAACACACCTAGCTGAGACCCCCTTTGCAGTCGACCATCCTTTGGCACACATCTACTTGTGCTTCTTCATAGTCGACGACAGCAAGCTCTTTGCTAGTCGAGTTGGCCGAATTCCACACACACAAAACCCTAGTTTGTCTATCTTGTTCCATCTTTTGTTTTATCTATTTAATTGCCTTATTTAAATTTTGATTTTTGGTAGATTAAATTACTTTTATCTATCATAGATTATAAAAGGTCTTAGATAGATCTACTTACCAAAGATAGCCAAACATCAACTATATATATTTCATTAGGGCTACAAATTTTATTTTCTTTCACCATAGCTTATAATTTTCGAGACCTTTTTATTTCATTGTTTGTTTTCTTGCATTAGGTAAAAAAAAACAGTCCGAAAATTCAAAAAAAAAGTGACATTAAAAGCTTGGACCTAGGGGGATAAAATTCACTAGGGGCAAAAGTAAGTTAAAAAAAAAAAAATTATTGTCTAGTGCAAGAAACTTCAAGGACCAAATTGGTGAATTTGATCTAGCCCTAGTCGACATCCCTATTATCTCCCACAAAACACATACCTTGAAACCCTACCTTGCAACTACAACACCCTTACTAAGGGTTTGAATCAAAAAGAGGTAAAAGTTCCAAGTTTTCTTTTCTTTTCCTTTATTTCTTTTGTTATTTCATTATTGTCGAGTACTTCTCCCTAAATTCGAGTACTTTTGTGCGTCAATCTTGCTTCCGTTCTTTAGTTTCTTGTTTCATTGTCGAAGATCTGGTCATCCTACGGCTAACCCCGTGTCTATTGCTACTGTCGAGCACTTGTCATTCTTGTCGAGTGCCATTGCTTGATTTGTCTTGTGTCGAGTACTCTCCGTTGTTTTGTTGACTGTTCTTGATCTCTTTTCGAGTGCAGTTTGGTGTTTCTTATTCATTCTCTTGATCTCTTACTTGAATTGCTAGGTTTTAGCTTGAGTGTTGATTTTCCCAAGGCGGATTGAAACAACAAGCGTGACATACCAATTAG
Organism: Persicaria tinctoria; assembly: GCA_037127255.1. Classification (NCBI taxonomy): domain Eukaryota; kingdom Viridiplantae; phylum Streptophyta; class Magnoliopsida; order Caryophyllales; family Polygonaceae; genus Persicaria; species Persicaria tinctoria. The sequence continues at coordinate 17,991,061 of JBANSL010000004.1, read as the reverse complement.
AGAGGAGTGTGAGCGAAACACTTGGTGAGATTGTTTATATTTTACTAATCTTTACATAGTTTCGTGTTTGTATTTATTTGCAATGTCTAACAATCAGGTTAACAACGAGAACAATGCCAACAACGGCAATAATGAGAACAGTACCACAATTGTGACGCCTGAGCAATTCAATGCTCTCAACGCAACCTTGACGGAAGTATTAAATAGGATGGCGGCCATAGAAGCAAGGCCGAGTGGTTCTAACAACCTTGGTGGCCAAGGTGATCAAAGGCGTAATGATGCGCCTCGCGATGAAAGGGAAGTAATTCATCCTAACCCTAATCCTAATCCCAATGTCGATAACCCTTTATTTGATGAAAACGACTCTCCATGAGGGGAGAGGTATGGTAGAAATAATGGGTTTGCTAATGTGCAGGGACAAGGTAGAGGGGGAGGGAGAGGCCGAGCCCAGCAGGAGGATTACTACTATTCGGAGCGCGACTATGACTTCCAAGAAGAGGAGTATTGGGAGCAACGTCATCGGAGGAATGATAGAGGAGGGTGATACCAATACAGAGCACCTAGAGATCCTGATCAGGACGACATAGGTAAGGTAAAGGTAAAGATCCCTCAATTTGATGTAAGACAGATCCAAATGCATATATTGACTGGGAAACTAAAATGGATCAAATCTGGAATTGTCATAACTTTTCTGAAAATAAAAAGGTGCAATTAGCTTCTCTAGAATTTCAAGGGTTTGAATTAATTTGGTGAGATAATCTGATTAAGGAAAGAAGAAGAGCCATTGATGCGCCTATCGCTTCATGGGACCAAATGAAAGCCCTCATGAGAAGACGATTTGTTCCCCAACACTATGCTAGAGAGCTTAGACAACGATTGGAAAACCTTAAACAAGGTAGTAAAAGTGTTGAGGAAACCTTTAATGCAATGCAAGAAACCATGGCTATAGCAAATGTTGTTGAAAATGATGAAGATGCAAATGCTAGGTTCTTAGGATATTGCATCCCACCTTAGCTCATGAAATCGATTACTTTCCTTATTCTACGCCTACTAAATTGTTACATTTAGCTATGAAAGTAGAAATGGGAGCACGATATATGAGCCAAGGAGGACGAATGTCGAGTGGGCAGCCCCAACCATGGCGCCAAGACCGAGTGCATCAGCCCCAGGGCCGGACTGATGGCGGCTTTAGGGGGAGGAGGAGGAGCCAACCTCAGGGAAGGACGGAAGGCCGAGCACCTCAGCAGGCTATCGACAAGCGCAAGGCGCCTATGTACGGACGAGATTCGTCTGGGGTATCTACTGGCCCCAAAGGGAGTAATCCTAACCCCTCTACTACTAGATCTAGGGATATTGTGTGCTTTAAATGCCAAGGTAGAGGTCATGTTATGAAGGATTGCCCTAATAAGAAAGCTCTCGTGATTAATCACTTAGGCGAATATGAATCTGAAAATTCTTGTGATGAACATGAAGAGCATGCTGATGATAATGATAAAAACCTTAACCTTCTTACTTATGATGAAGATGATGATGGCATTTATTATGAACATGGTGAATCATTGATTGTTAAGATAGTCTTAAGTGTTGTTCCTGCACCTTGTGATGACAATCAGCGTGAAAACTTATTTCATACTAGATGCTTAGTAAAGGGAAAGGTTGTTAATGTGGTCATTGATGGAGGAAGTTGTTGTAACTTAGCTAGTCAGGAAATGATTGATAAATTACAACTTCCTACAATTCAGCATCTTAGGCCTTATAGATTGCATTGGATAAATGACTATGGTAATTTAAAGGTGAATAGGCAAGTTAAAGTGCATATCAAACTAGGACATTATGAGGATGGTGTGTTATGTGATATTGTACCTATGCAAGCCTATCATATATTATTATGTCATCTTTGGCAATTTGATCGTAAGGTCTTGCATGATGGCTTTACTAACCGTTATTCCTTTACTTTTCAGGGAAAGAACGTAGTTCTCAAGCCTATGACGCCAACACAGGTGGCTGACGAGATTGAAAAGCGAAAGGTAAGTAAAGGTGAGTTAGTTAATGAGGCTCAGTCGAGCCATGTGTCTACCTACTCGGCCTAATGATGTATTTTTGGCTTCCAAGAGTGCATATTTAGACGAGTTTGCGGATGGGGAAACAACCCTCATGCTCTTATGCAAAGGGTTGAACCTGTTGAGTGAGGAGTTTAGAGCTACCCTCCCTCCCCCACATCCTATCTCTTCTTGAAGAGTATAATGATGTATTCCCCGAGGACATACCAGCAAGTCTATCCCCTGTTAGAGGTATTGAGCATCAAATTTATCTCATTCCAAGAACTTTTTTGCCTAATAGGCATGATTATAGAATGAATCCCACTGAAACCCAAGAGGTTCAATCCCAAGTCCAGGAACTGTTGAATAAGGGATACATTAGGGAAAGTTTGAGCCCTTGTGTTGTGCTTGTGTTGTTAGTCTCTAAGAAAGATGGTTCATGGAGAATGTGTGTAGATTGTAGGGCTATTAACAACATCATAACTGTGAAATATCGCCATCCTATTCCCCGCCTAGATGATATGTTAGATGAGTTGCATGGTTCTTTCATTTTCTCTAAAATTGATTTAAAAAGCGGTTACCATCAGATTAGGATGAAGGAAGGCGATGAAGGGAAAACATCCTTTAAAACTAAATTTGGACTCTATGAATGGTTGGTTATGCCTTTTGGTTTAACTAACGCTCCTAGTACTTTTATGCGCTTAATGAATCATGTGCTTAGGAATTTCATAGGTAAATTTGTTGTTGCTTATTTTGATGATATTCTTATTTATAGCAAGTCACCTAAGGAACATGAAGCACATTTAAGGGAATTACTTTCTACTCTAAGATTAGAACATTTGTATGCAAATTTAAAGAAATGTGAATTATGTAACGATCAAGTGTCTTTTCTTGGATTTGTAGTGAGCTCGAGTGGATTGAGAGTTGACGAAGCAAAGATCAAAGCAATCCAAGACTGGCTGACCCCTACCAACATCGACCAAGTGAGAAGCTTCCAAGGACTGGCGAGCTTCTATAGAAGATTTGTGCGCGACTTCAGCTCCATCGCAGCCCCTCTCACGGAACTCACAAAGAAGAGGTGCGAGTTCAAGTGGGTTCAGCTCAGGAGGAAGCATTTCGCACCTTGAAGGAGAAATTGACGCATGCACCGCTCTTGGCCTTGCCTGATTTCACTCGGCCCTTTGAGGTGGAATGTGATGCTAGCGGAGTTGGAATTGGTGGAGTTCTCATGCAAGAAGGTAAGCCTATAGCCTTCTTTTCTGAAAAAATGAAAGGTGCATGTCTTAATTACTCTACTTATGATAAAGAGTTATATGCATTGTTTAGAGTCCTTAAGACATGGTCCCATTACCTTTGGTCTAGAGAGTTTATACTTAGGACTCATCATGAATCTTTAAAGCATTTTAAAAGCCAGGATAAACTTGATAGGAGACATGGTAGATGGATGGAATCCATAGAAACATTTCCTTATGTAATAAAGTATAAGAAAGGCAAAGACAATGTGGTAGCTGATGCATTATCTAGGAAACATGTGTTATTGACCACTTTGGATTCTAGAGTCTTAGGCTTTGTGTACATTAAGGAATTGTATGAGAATGATGCTGATTTTGGGGAATTGTTTAGACAATGTCGTGATAAGGGTCCTAGCAATAGTTTCTATATCTTTGATGGATTCTTGTTTAGGAAAGATCAAGTGTGTATACCTAGGTGTTCTCTTCGATTATTATTGGTTAATGAAGCCCATAGTGGAGGTTTAATGGGTCATTTTTGGAGAGATAAGACATATCATACACTTAGATCACACTTTTATTGGCCACATATGCTTAGGGATGTAGAACATTGCCTTAAGAGATGTATTGATTGCCTAAAGGTCAAGTCTAAGCTCATACCCCATGTATTATACACACCACTACCTACACCCTCCGCCCCTTGGGAAGACATATCTATGGATTTTATTGTAGGATTGCCTAGAACTAACAAGGGGAGAGATTCTATATTTGTGGTGCTAGATAGATTTTCTAAGATTGCTAATTTTATTGCATGTCATAAGACCGATGATGCTACTAATGTTGCAAACTTATTCTTTAGAGAAGTAGTTGGGTTGCATGGTGTGCCTAAAACCATTGTTAGTGATAGAGATGTTAAGTTCTTAAATCATTTTTGGCGGACATTATGGAGCAAATTGGGAACTAGATTGTTATTCTCTACCTCTAGTCACCCCCAAAATGATGGCCAAACTGAGGTGACCAATAGAACCTTAACCACTGTCTTTAGAGCCATAATTAGGAAAATTTTGAAGCTTTGGGAAGAAGCCTTACCTCATGTGGAGTTCGCTTATAATAGGACCATGCATTCCTCAACCAAAATCACTCCATTTGAATGCGTATATGGTGTTAATCCACTAACCCCTTTTGATCTTACTTCATATCCTATGAGAGAGAAAGACTCATTTGAAGCAGGTAAGCATGTCGAGTTTGTCAAGGAGCTACATGAACGGACGCGTCAGAAGCTTGTGCAAAAGGCTGAATACAACGCCAATAAGGCCAACAAGGGGCGTCGATTGGTGACATTTCAGCCTGGGGATCTCGTGTGGGTGCACGTTAGGAAGGAAAGGTTTTGAGCTGAACAGAAGATCAAGCTAGCACTACGGGGAGATGGACATTTCAAGGTTCTGCAGAAAGTAGGTGAGAATGCCTACAAGCTGGAGCTTCTTGGAACCTATGGCGTGAACGCAACCTTCAACGTCGCGGATCTCATTCCCTACTTTGTCGTGGACGAGGACTTGGATTCGTGGTCGAATCCTTTCCAAGAAGGGGAAGTTGATGCGGGACCATCTTCTACACCTCTAGACACGCCTATCATACTCGAAGAAGGACCTATGACTCGAGTCCGAGCTAAGAAGCTTCAGAGAGACTCATTCATATTTGTGAGTCATGCTTTGTTCTCGAGCCCGGTTCAACTCCCGAAGCCTACATTAAAGACCTATATGTGTATAGGAATACAAGAAGTCGAACCACCCTAGGCCCTAGCATAGCCGAATTCATCTAAGTGTTGGAGCCTTGTTTTATTTCCTGTTTTAGTAACTTTTCTACTTAAGTTATTTTAGGAAACTTTTAGGGTTATTTTAATAATTATTTTAAGTTAATTATTTTTATTATTTTGGCCAAAAATCAGCCTTGTTAGGGTTTATATTCTCGGCCTCCATCATTGTAGAACACTGGTTGAATTTTTATGAAAGTTTTCTCTTGTGTGAAACACATTGAGTGCTCAAAGTCAATCGATTCGAAGCAAGGCTCATCGATTGCACAATTGGTATAGATCTAGCTTGGTTTTCTTTGAGTTCATCAACCTCGCGAGAGCTTGGTGATCCTGGTATTCACAAGTTTCCTCCTTGTGCCTCCAAGTTGTCCGCTTGGTTGTGTAAGGTTGTAGAGGCGGGCTTCGTAGTCGTTGATATTTGGTTCCTACCCTCTAAGGAGGCCTGGGGTCTTTATCTCATTCTATTTTAGTTTGAATCATCCAACTATCGGTCTTGTTCTTCAAATTTCGAGTCTTTATTTCAATTTGTTCGAGTCTTGCATCTTTTGTCGATATCGAGTGGAGTCTATTGTTTCTTGATGCGTCGTGTGTTGTTCTTGATCAATCTTGATCGAGTTCTTGGTGCTCTTGCTTGAGTTCTTGCGTCTTTCTTGAATCTGGCGTCAATCTTGCTTCCGTTCTTTAGTTTCTTGTTTGATTGTCAAAGATCGGGCCATCCTACGGCTAACCCCATATCAATTTGTATAATTTTTTGTTGAAATCATAGAAAGTAAGGAAAGAGTAGAGATTGAGAGAGAAGGGATGGTGGTAGTGTGGCATCGGGGCGGCAACAAACGACGACTAAGCAAAAAAAGAGGAGGGCTCCTATAGTTAGTCGTACTGTATTTTGCTTCTTGAAAGGGGAAGGAGTGATTAATTACTTAATTAATTAAATTTATATAATCTGCACCGTTAATTTGATTCAACGGTTGATATGGATTTATTAGAAAATTATTAGGCAATTTGTATTAGGAGAGGATTCATACTCTTTCTTAGGGGTCCTAGGTGCTCGTTCCCGCTTCCCAACTCCTCGGCCATTACATGTACATGTAGCTTTTGGCGCACCAATGGTTGATACTTGATTGTGGCCGCTCTTTATTCACCAATTCAAAGAAAAAATTTCTCCCTCCAAAAAAATTTACTACATTCAATCGGCAAAACATGTCGTTTACTATTCACACACGTTTTTTTAAGATGATAAAAAATATATATAAAATATTCATTTTTATTATTTTTTTTACAATTTCGTAGTTGATATTAATAACTATGAAATGACATGCGTTTCTGAATAGGAGTATTAAGATAATAATTAGTTGTAATTTATGTAAAGTCATCATAAGCGACAATTTATCTACATATAGATATTTTAGTTAATGAAAATATAAATGTGTCTGATAATAAGAATATAGCTATCTAAGTTTAGATTGATTAAAAGAGGGAAAAAAGGGGAAAAGAAAAGGTAAACTATATTATCAACAATATTATACATTAATATATATAATATTTTGGTAATTGATTTTAACATTTCTTTTATAGATGATTGATGAAATATATAAGAATCTATAACAGAGAGCTTACAATAATAACAACTTACAATAACAGAAAACAGACCAAAACCATTTTGAAGACAGGGGAATAACCTAAAACAGAACCTCCACTACTCATCATCGTCGTCGGTGAAGGGGTAACCATAAGGGTTGCTCCACTAGGGGCCACCATTGTTCTGCTCGACATCAGGCGAGTTCACGAGTCTAGACACCATGTGAGAACTGCCCTCCTCCTTATCGGCCTCCTGTTTCTTCTTCTTCTTCTTTTCCTCCTTATTATTTCCTGCTCCTCCTTCTCTCACCTATTTGGATACGACGGTTAGGAGCAGTTCTTCTCTGATCGGGAGTGTCCCGAATTTCGGGTTCCGCCGAATCTTCTCCTTGCAATTTACAAACTCTGAAATGTGCGAGTCGGTTTTATTTCCTCTTCTCTCTTCCCTCACCCCACCTCCCTCTTCCTCTCCATCTAAATAGATCGGTTATGCAAAATCTAGTACCGGAACCGGTATGTGATTTTAATTAAAAAAAAATATGTAACTTGTGTGTGTGTGTGTGAGTGAGAGAGAGAGTTTTCTTATTTTAAGTTATTTAAAAAAAATAACTTAAAATATACATTCTTCGGATGATGTTACAAGTGTCTAACAATCATCCAAGACCCGAATACCCAAACTATAATCCAAATATACATCAATTTGCTAGGAAAAATCCTACGAATACGTATGATCATCTTTTTATCCCAAATCAACAACCTATTGAACATTCTTCGGATGTTCAAGGGAGTGGTAATAAAAGTATAACCGAGGATGCAAGACGAGCCCATCAAATAGAAGATATTGAAGATGTTGTGGATATGACATGCTTTTTTTCGGGACACCGGGTTCGTGCAATGACATTACTGCGTTGCAACGATCTCCCGTTTTTTATGATGTCCTCCACGGGCAAGGTCCACAAGCTATGTACAATGTGAATGAAAAAACCTACAACATGGGGTAGGGCCGGACCTGAGAATTTACATGCCTGAGGCGAGATCCGAAAGTTGGGCCCTATATGAAGCACAAATCAGATTTGTTGCTCTTTCAATTTTCTCTGTTATCATCATATAATTGTTTTCCATCTGACTTTTTGCCTCCAATTAATTCTGTTAGATATATGATCAAACTTTCATTCACAAATTGTGTCCATGGATATAATTTACCTTAGGCCAAGGGGAATTGGAAGCTTCGTATTATACAATAATGATGGGGTGGAATTGTTGTAGCTGTAATTGGTCGCACCTAATTGTAACTGCAAGGGGAAGGAGATGACTGATTTCTTTCAATTTTGTTCACGGTTCATGGTTCATTGATCCATTATTTTTTCCCAAAATTTTGGATCAGATCAGGAACCTTCTTAAGAGAAGAAGAACATAGTCTTCATGCCTTTGCAGCCACAGTACGTAGAAGAACTGCATCATCGTACAATCTCGTGGGTAAGGGGAGCGAATGCCTACACCATGGTTGAAGATGGTACCACTGCCGCTATGAACTCCGCCAGGAACGAAAACTATCACTGCAACTCTTTGTCTTGTGGGGGAAAACAGGAAATGACACAAATGCCAACAAAAATAGAGGGCGCTCGAGCATCGCCAATACAGATCTGTAATCTTCTAGATCTCTTCTTCTTTGGAGCTTCCACTTCCATTTTTCAACATTGTCTCCCCTCTTCATCCGCTTGACCAAAGAACGAAGGCAATCAACCACCAAGAAATTTAAAGCATGACATTCAGCGATAATTTTTTGGCGAATTTGGCAGTCGAACAACTTTTGGGGGTCAGATTTCAAAGAGGGGTAGAGATTGGGGTCTGATTTCAAACTGATCGGTTGGATTTCTTTTGGGTATTGTTCGCATCGTTCGAAAGGTGATTTAGGGTTTTTAGACATCTTTCCATTGTTTCCATTTTTCACGGGTATATATATACTATATTAAAAACTTGGGCCCCTTATGTTAGTTGGGCATGAGGCGAAGGCCCGTTGGGCCTCGCCTCAGGTCCGGCCCTGACATGAGGTATTATCTTACGGATGATATTTACTCTAAGTGGGCGACATTCATAAATGCAATTGCCCTCCCCCAAACCGCAAAACAAAGATTTTTCACCGAATGTCAAGATAGTGCTAGAAAAGATATTGAGTGCGCATTTGGGGTGTTGCAAGCTTGGTTTGCAACAATACGACAATTGGATTGAGCATGGAGTCAAGAAATACCACAGAAAATTATGATGGCATGTATTATCATGCACAATATGATCGTCGAAGATGAGTGAGACACGTATCAAGTTTCATATGATTTTGATCAAGTTGAATCAGAGGATATATTTGGATAATCAAGTTGTTCTACGAATGAGCAATTTAATGTTTTTGTCGTGCGATATGAAGATCGAAATCTAGGCAACTATATGGCTATTGGCTATATGGGATGAGCTTCAGGATAGACAAACTCATACAAATTTGAAGATTGGATGAACACGTGTGGAACTATTTCCATGACTCCGATCTGATTTGAGTCGTTACGAAATTAAGTTGTTATTTACCTATAATGTAATGTTATTATTTTTGTTATTTTTCATTTGTATGAAATAATAAATATTAATATCAAGCACTTATGAATTTTATTTATAAATAAAAATAAATGAGGTAAAAAAGGTGGGGAGCAAGGTAACCCATAATTGCAAGGGTAATCTCTAAAGAAGAAGTAGAAAAGATAGAAAAAATTTTAGAGAAAACAATATACGATGTGTCAAATTAGGATAAGGAGATGAAAATAAAAAAGGGGAAGAGATAACCCATAGTTGCTCATGCTCTTATACTTGCTTTACGACCCTATGTTGGCACGTTTATCCATTGTCAAACTAGTACAATGTTTCTTGCAAAAACATGGCCGACCTGCTATAAAGTTTCTTGTATAAATGATGAGCTGGACCTTTTCAAAACAACACCAAAAGGATCCAGGCATACAAGTTACAATACTAGATTGAGAAGGGAAAAAAGAAAGCCATAGAAATTGTCAAATATAGCCATATTCCTCGCGGCAATTATTTTGTGGCATTTTCACATTTAACTGGCTATCAAATGTTCGCCTCAGTTACAAGAACAAGAATGAAGGGGGAAAATCTATATGAAGTCAAAATTACAGATATAGAATTAATCTTCTAGTCCTATAAAGGCATTCTACAGAAGGTTTGATGTGAATAAATTACCTGACTGACTCGCATGAATGCATCTGGATGAGTCATTCAAGGACTGAGGATGATGAGTAGTAACATCCCGAGTGTTCCATTGAGCAAACCTGGCAGAAGGATGATTTCAAAGAAGCATCTTTTGCAGCTGAAGAACTTGTTGTTGTTGCTCTGGAGGCAGTGTACTCAGTTGCTCAGGAGTGAGATTTTTCACTTGTTGGAGCAAAGCAGACTCGATCTCGGGTGGAAGCTGCATCTGCACAAGATGCTCGGTGAGGATTCAGAAGACATAGCAGCATAGAGTAATATGACCTTGAAATCCAGGCAGTTTAGGGATTTCTTGTCAAACGCAGGACCCTATTAGAGTTGAGACGCTGTTGTGAGGAAATAAGTAAATTATTTCAAGAACTGCACAATAGGTTTTAACCTGTAAACTAGTAAAAAAAAATAAAAGAGTTTCTCCAGTGTCACAATACTAACATCTTTCAAGAATCGCCGAATAATGTCACTGGATATGTGAAACACTGTCAGAGAAATGATTTCTCTAATAGCTTCTGAGCTTGTCCCGGTATAAGCTCTCAAGTTAAAGTCTATTCACCATGGGAAATTTACCCCATCTATTTTTCTAAACATCATAATATAGGCTTTATTAAATGCATCCACCTGAAGTGTTTTTTTTCTTGCTAACCAGAAGCTCCAATCACATGAGAATAGTGGGGAGCCATAACCCAGAAAGCATAAGGAGATGAAACTATGATATCGGTAATGTGCTCACCTGAGCAGCTTGTGTCTCCAAGTTTTGTGGTTCATGTGCTCTCAAAGTTTGGCTTGTTGTAATTACACCTCTTCCAGCAGCATTTGGCGGTTTAGTGTTGGAGGCTTTAGTCACAGGAACATCACCTGCCGATAAAGCGGAACCCCTACTGTCACGCAACTTGACAAGCTTTGTGGGACGACCATACTGTTCCAAACTGTCATTTCTATCAGAAGACCCAAGTACAGTACTTGAATTTGGGCTCATTCTTCCAGCCCAGATCCCATCTGGAACCATAGCAGCATCCCTATTGGTATCTAATGTGACAGGACGTAGTGAAGAACCTGTCTGTTGAAAAAACACAGCATTAACTCAGTATATTAAGAACAGATCATGTATTCTGATAACTCAAACAACATTTTTTATGCATCATGTTTTGGATCTAAAATAAACACACTATCGGTGATGATTCTCAATGAAGGTATCCATTTTACCCTCAATTAAAACCGTCTTCAAATCAATTTCATTAAGCAATGGAGTAAGTAGCATGAAACAAATTACCTGAAATCCACTGCCTCTTATAGTAGAACCACCTGAAATAGACGGCTTCCCAAGTCCAGAATATCCAGGTCCACTGAGCACAGCATTTTGTAGCAAAGTTGCTTGCACAGGCCTCATTGGTGGCCCACTTGCCATGCCACCCAAGGGTTGTGAGTGAGTAGATGGAAGAGGATTTGCTACAGAATGTACAGCAATCAGATTTTTCTGTGGACCTCCTGCAGGTGCTGACTGCTGACTTTGGTAGCTACTTTGGACTGATTTCTGTAAGAGTGGAACTGATGCCTGGCGAATATTTGGCATCTGCAACTGAACTCATTCAAAAAGCAACATAACCATCTTTACATCATAAGGAAAAAGGAAAAAAAAAAGATTAGTTCACGAAAAAACTAAGGTTCTAAGACAAACCATTTGAGGGGTCACCATCCCTAGCATTATCTGTGCCTGTAGCAAGTAGTAGAAAGCAAAAGGAAGATTAAATTCAGTCTGCTACACAAAGGAATACTCAGTTGGCATGGAGAGAACGCATTAGAGAAGTTCCAATGTACAGAAAAAAGGTACAGATCAGAAAAGTGAAAATTTATTTTTATTTTTATTTTGAAAAAAAAGGAGGAAAATTTAAATGCAGAAAGAATGCCCAGAAGGTAAATTTTAACAAAGGAAATGGATGATTGGCATGTTGAACTAACAAGTCCAGCCAGATATATATTGGCTCCTTTCCTCATAGTTACTAGTAATCATTCCACCAATCAAAGTACTAAATGTGCCAAACATCTACAAGGCGTTACTAACATCAAGTGGATTTCTCAGTGGCAATTATAAGATGGAAATGGTTTGTTCCCTCCAACACCTCATCCAATCTCAAATCCAAGAGCACCAACTGAAGTGCACAACCATTTACTGTCCTCCACCATCTGATTTCCACCTCTCTGATCCATGAAATAATCAATTAACCAATGCTCTTGATCCTGTCCTTGATGGAAAACACAATGATCTTGTTCTGACTTTTCTCTCTTCATCTTTCAATTCCCTTACATCAAGGGCGTCAATTGAAAAAGTTGTGAAACACAATCAATCAACAAACCCATACTATACTCAGAATCACTCACCCATAGGACACACTACTTAGGGGAACGAAGGGGACCCAAGGAATCTGTTAGGCCACCAGCACAGGCAACCTCCCCTGTCCAAGGAACATGCCTTTACAATTCCTGGCCAAAATGACTAAGGATGAGCCCCCTGTTATTTATACACAATGCTAGTCTTTGCTAGATAACCCATTACAACCAATCACTCTAGGATATGCCTACTATTTGCTATTCTTCCTCTTCTGCCCTTGTAAGAGAATTCAGCTGCAAATCAACCTCCACTGGACTCCATACCAACCGAGTATCCGTGCTTGTTTCATATAAAGCAGGGGCTTCTTTGAGCTATAGGTGAGTATCACAGATACCATATTATGCTGGTCTTATCAAGAAGGCATGATTGGAGGGCTTTCTTTCCCAAATAAGTAACAAGAATGTCATTAACTTGTTTGTCACTCATGTAACAAAGGGCAAAAGGGGAAATGAAATATAAACTATTTACAACATTTGGATATGTAATTAGTTACAGCTATTTGCTACCACCAAACAAAATACAAAGGAAAAGAAAATAACAGTATCCTCTATGCTCATACCAATTTCCAACTATATAGAGGATACGAAATAAAAATTGAATCTTCTAAAATAAACTCTTTTTACTTCAAACACTCATTCTTCCTCTCTATATGCCCAACCTGCCGAAGAAAGAATCTTATGAACAATATGGGTCCACCTACTGAAGTACAAAATTATGTTCGGTGAAAAAATCTCACTGTTTCATGATTTATAAAAGACATCTTATACTGCAACATAACTGCATTTCAGTTTGTTGTTGGGAATTACTGTCAACAGAAATTCTGCTAGGAACATCAAAACATAGAAGACTGAACCAAAAATTAAGAGGGAAAAAAATCTTAACCAGCAGTGCAACAGTGGCAATAGCGAGTGATTATTTAAATATTTTTCAAGTCTCAATACAAGCTACTGGATTTGAGGATGAAGTGAAGACAAAATACAGGTCATCTAAAAAAATAGAAAATGATAAATATGTCAGTCTTTAGTTTCAGTATATCACGGATTTTATAACAAAACTTCTTTCAAAGAAGTCCCTTCATCTGATAAGAAATGCAAGTTTTTCAGATAAGAAATGCAAGTTTTTCAATTTATACACAAAATTAAATCAAAAGGACCTGAAAAAGAGCTTTTGGAAGCTGTGGGCACACAACCAAGAGCTGACGCGCCAAATCGTAGTTTTGTGTAGCCAGAACCTGTAATGAAATGTGACTGCACAGATAAAAATATGGAATTGTAACCTTGATTGGAAATGCATCTTCACATGACTCTCATTATAAGGTTTACCTTCATCTCAGACATAATTTGGATGAGTTGGCTTTTTGACATGTTAGCCAGCTGAATGGTTAAAGGGTCTCCCAACAATGTTTGCTGTGGTGGACCATTTGTATTTGATTGGACGCCAACCTGCGCACCACCAAGAGCCCCTGCCATGACATTTGCAGTCGTCATAGCTAAAGGGAGACCAATCTGCTGATTCAGAGTTGCATCCAAGGCAACAGCTGGACCCCCAACCGGCTTATTCACATCTGTTACAAATCCATTAAAGATGGGCACCGGTATTTAAGCATTCATTGGAAAAGAGAAAAAAGGATAAACGCAAAAATGTTTTAAGTAGCTAAAAGCAATAAGAAAACTAACCAACAATTGCAGCTGCTCCAGGTCCACCTCGTCCCTGCTTGGAAACAAAGAGATCGACTTTAGAAAAAAAAAATTACTGCATGGTTTGCTGATCTAGGTTGTTCACTTTAATCTTATTAGTGCTGTTATATAGATGACTTAGCCTTCTAGCACTAATACAGCATAGCCATAGAGAGTTAGAGACACATTCAAATAGTGAAAGCAAGTGATAATGCAAAGGCATGACTTTTCTTATGCTAGTTTATCTGCACCATGGATACAATATTGAGGATTGAAATTCAATGCTAAAAAACACAAAAAGGCACACATTATTACAGCAAGTGCAAAGACTTCCAGGATTAAAAACAGCAAACATATTTTTTTTTTAAAAAAGTCCTGCAATCCTTTTTTTCCTGATAATTCCTTGAATTTTGACTCTTATGTACTATATACACCAAATGATGATTTAGCTTCTTTATGGTCAGTCAAATCTTATCAATACTTTTTCATAAACTCTATACCGTTCTCTTGAGATCTATTAGTTTCCTAGATAATGTATTGTCTTTTTTTTCCTTCTGCATGTACTATCCTTCTAACTATGAATTTTGCTTTCCATTATATCTAAAAGTAGGCATAAAAGGCATAATGCTTATAGGAATACTGAATTTATATCAACAACTATGAGAAGATTTTGAGGTCAATAACACCTTCAACATAAAGATCATATGACAAGTATTAAACTAGTATCTTTACAAAATTCTAAGACGCTGAAATAGAAAGTTGTTTCTCAAAAAAAAAAGGTTATTAAAATTTGGCTCCGGAATAAAATGAAGCTCATAGAATAATCACGCATGCTAGTTTAGCAAGTAAACATGCCTGTTCACGATTTCTTTCTGACCCTTTGTCATTTTCAGCAAAGTCAACTCTTAACTGACGGCCATTTATCTCATAGCCTTGAAGATTACGACGAGCACTTAATGCTGTCTCCTCGTCTTTATATTCACAGAACCCATAACCTTTGGGCTTCCCAGTTTCCCGGTCTACAACTAATCTGCTCCAATAAGAACGAAGGAATAAAAACAAAGGTAAAGAGCAACACAATATGAGAATTAGAGCATACATAGGGTATGAACATTGTAGAACATAAAATCAAGCACGACGTTGTGAGGTGCAACTCTGAGGAGACCATTATTAGATCAAGTCTATACTGATGATAATTTGGTAACATTTTGCACAGAGAAGCAGCCTAATAAACCTATTATAAAGTAGTATCCACGACTTTAATTGTCAACAATGCTACATATACTATGTTGAGAACAAAGGTTCGCAGACAAATAAAAATGCAATTGAAGGAGAGAAGATAAAAACTGTCATCAATGATTTTGCCAATGAACATACTGTTTAAGACATGGATAATCAGGAGGAAGATAAATGGATAATCATGTAAGGATTTAGTATATAGTATATTCTATGTGCTGAAATTAGGCAGGTTTAAGAAATGACTTGATGAAAAATTGCTCATGTCATTAAGCTAAACATTGATCTTCCAAGTCAATTTAAACGAAACAATGATACTAATTTATTAGCACCAAAACCACCTGAATTGAAGCAATTTACATTCCACTGATAAATCATCGTCAAATCCAGGTAAGGGCTAATTCACTAAACAAGCACAACTTCCATATAAGCAATTTCAAAACAATCCCAACTGGGTAGGATCAAACTGACGCCATAGGGAAAAACCCTAGGGTTGAAGATTTGAAGGAAAAAATCAATTGGAACTCTTAAGAAAGAATCAGGGATAAACGACCAAGGATATAGAAATAAGAGAACAAACCTGAAGGAAACAACAGGACCGACTTCCTCGCAAATTTGAATTAGCTGCTCTTCTGTGGCATCATAAGGTATGTTTCCAACTGTGTTGGCGAACAAAATCAAGCAAACCGAACCAAATAAATAAAAACGTATTTGGGATTCGCAAAACTTGAATCAAATCAAATCAAGATGAATCTAAACCAAATCGGGAAGGATGGAGAGAAACAAACCGAAAACACGGCGATGCTGAGAGGAGGCCATAAAATCACCAGTTGCAGACGAAGAGAAAGCTCAGGTCGAACTTCTTTCTCCTCGGCATGCTTTCGTCCTGCGCGGCCCCTCAGTGTCAGTAATCCTTTAGAAGACAGAAAGAGAGAAACACCATCAAAAACCGGGAAGAGGAGTGAGAAGAAGGGCCGGAGCGACGAGAGAGTCCGCGACGGGAGCGTGCAGCCGACGGAGGGAGGGAGAGAGGGAGGGAATCAGTTCAGAGAGAGAAGCCGCCGATGCCCTCTTTTTTCCTTCTTTTTTTTCTTTATTTTTTTTAAATCCGATATAAGCACGGTTATTACGTTACACGATTTCTGTTTAGCGCAGGGGTAAATTTCCGTTTAGCACGTGACTAGTTGGTCGCAACGGACAATTGGTCGTTGCGACCATTTTTTTTAAAAAAAAATACAAGCTGGTCGCAACGACCATTAGCTTGGTTGGTCGCAACGACCAATGGCGGTCTGGTCGCAACGACCATTTGCTTATTGGTCGCAACGGTCGATGCGGCCAAGTGCAGCATGGTCGTTGTGACCAGTTTCCTCAATTATATACTCACAGGAGTCAACTCAACAGGAGCTGTTTCCCTCAAATGGAATGCTTCCCTCAAATGGAATGCTTCGGCAAGAGCATGCAATTCAATAGGCTATATGCAAGTTTTTCCATCCATGTTGTGGGATGGACTTTGAATTAACTGACCTAGCAGCATTCCATCCCCTTTCCTAATTTCAACATCCCCAACCTGTGTGAATGTAATGGGTACCTCCAATAGATACATGAAGTGGCTTTTTGCAGAACAACTCTTGAAATGGTAGTAACTTGTACCAATTTATTGGATCAACAACACCAGTAAGCTCTCTCGCTCCTTGAAATCAAAGTCCAGCACCAAAGTCAGATAATTTTTAGAAGAAAGTTGGATGAATATAGTATAAAACATGCAAATTAGGACAGTTGATAATTATAAACATGAAAAGCCTTAGCGATAGTGATTGGAGAAAGTACTGAAAAGAAGCTTGCATACTTAATAAAAATCCATAATTAGACAAAATTTATCAACACATCAGTAAAGACATGTCAACAATCACAAAGTGTCCCATCAATGTAAATAGCATAAAGAATCCTTCAAAAAATAAGTGAAAACAAAATGCATGCAAGAAATCAAAGGTGGTGATACAGAAATTGACACCGTTTAGTAATTAGGCTATGAAGAGGACGGTCGTTGCGACCAACAAGCAAATGGTCCTTGCGACCAGGCCGCTATTAAGGTCGTTGCGACCAACCAAGCTAATGGTTGTTGCGACCAGCTTGTATTTTAAAAAAAAAAATGGTCGTAACGACCAATTGTCCGTTGCGACCAACTGGTCATGTGATAAACGGAAATTTACTCCAGCGCTAAACAGAAATCGTGAAAAAAAAATTGAATGTTGAAATAAGGTTTCAAACTCATAGCATTTAACCAAAATCTCATTAAACCCTAAAAATTGGGGGTTTAGTTTTTTGGTAAGCTTTTTAAGAAATTGATAGTTGGGCTTTCTTGGGGATGGATTTCACTCGTGGTAACATCAATTGGTGATGATTTGTGTGGGATTTAGGGGCTCCTTCGAATGTTCAAAGAGGGCACTGGGATTCTCAGTTTGTGTGTGGAGGGAGAGAATGGCGTGAGATGGGGTTGGAGTTGGGTAGGGTAGGTGTGTAATTTAATTTATGCTTAGGGGTATTTTTGTCTTGCTCCAAAAAAAAAAATTCACCCTGCTCTAAAAAGTAGACCTTTTTTTTTTGTCCTATTCTAATTAGATTCAAATGAATACTTTAGGGAATATAAAGCAATAGTGCATTCGTAAAGGGGAAGAAATAGATGGTGCGCACTGCAATTGTAAAGGGAAAGAGATGGTGCGTTGCGCAGTGTGAACTGTCAAAAACACCTTTTAGCCTGGTTCCATGGAGAACCGAGTTAAAAGTATTGTTTTTTTTATCCCGGATATTATTAGAACCGGGCTAAAAACCCATTTTTTTTAAAAAATAAATGGTCGCAACGACCAGTATGACGATTGGTCATTGCGACCAGTATAACAACCAGGGGCGGCCACAGGGTGGGGCGGGCGTACGCGGCCGCCCCACCCTTCGACCCACGTGTCCTGGGGTTTGGAAAAAAAATAAAAAAGAATTTATATATATATAGAAGTGTTGTAATAAGTAAAACTAGGATGAATATAAAATCAATTAGTCTACTTAGCTTAGTTGGTTGGTGGGAAGGAAGGAATCTAACATTAACCCAAAGATTGGGGGTTCAAGTCCCAATAGCCTCAATTTTTTAAAACAAATTTCACCTCCCTAAACATAACTTTTTTATTATTTGTTCAACTTACATCCCACTTTCGTTGTTTCTACCCCTTATTTAATTATATTCCCACTTCCCGACTTTCCTATTATATACAAATTATCTAGCTATAACTAATTAAACCCCATAAAATTGGTGAAATTAGCCTCTTTTTTTTAAAAAAAAATTTCGCCTCCCTCAAAAAAGTTTTTTTAATTCTTTGTTCAACTTGCACCTACTATATATGTTTCTACCCCTTATTTAATTACGTTCCCACTTCTCGAGCTCCCTACTATATACAAATTATCTAGCTATAAACTAATTAAACCCCATAAAATTGTGGAATTATGATTTGATTATGAAAATAATTTTTGTGAAATTTTCATTAGAGTTTTGATTTTGAGAATAAATTTTGTGTTTTAATTATTGTGTATGTGATTTTGAGAATGAAATTTATGAATTGAATTTGTGAAGCTTTATGCAATATTTGTATTTTCGTAACCTACATATTCAAATCACATTTTCTACCATGTCTTTGGGAACCAAAAGATATTATAAAGTTGGTGAGTTTACAATCCTAGCTAATATGCAAAAGCTTTGAATTTAACATGATTGAATTTCGATAAGTTTACACTCCTAAATATAACAAATGCCTGAATTTTCAATGAATGACGAGAAACAACTATCATAGCAACAAAGCTAATGTAAGCAAATGTAAGCCTACTTTTCTATAATCCAATGCTAAGTTGAAAATCATAGCTTAGGTAAAGAAGTTTATTTAAGGCCAATGTCTTAGTACACACTGGAAAATTTCGCCCCACCTTTCGGAGGATCCTGCGGCCGCCACTGATAACAACCGGTCATTGCGACAAAGTTCAGATTTTTAAAAAACATGTGGTCGCAACGATCATTTGTCAATTGGTCGTTGCGACCATACTACCATGCGCTAAACGGGAATTTAACCTGCGCTAAATAGAAATCGTGTTTTTAAAACAAATGGAATTTCCTAGGTACCATTTTAGAAAAAAGAAATTCGTAATTTTTTTTGTCTACCGCACATGGGCTAGATTTTAGGTTTCCTTTTTGCTGTGTGGATCACACGCACACTTTGGAGGGTGGGGTGATAAATACGGTGGGCCCCAAATTTATTTTAAAAATAAATTCAGAAATTGGGCTTTAATCTCAACCCTTAATTCCAACCTAATCGATGGCCCGGGATTGTTCCTAGTTCCCGCCCTAAGGGGTGTTCTCATTCGATCCACACTCAACAGAAGTATAGGCAAAACATACAAACATATGTTGAAATTGTAATTAGAGGAAATGGTACTAAATACAACTTTTTCAAAAATCTTTGCAAAAATGCCATCGTTTTGGAAAAATTGGCAAAAATACCATTTCTTCCCCAAATTTGCAAAAGTGTCCAGATTAACCCCCCCTCCCCCCAAAACCAGCTACCCCTTGTTTTTTGGCCAAAAAAAAAAAGAAAAATAAAATGGAGGCATCATTGCCTCCTAGTATGGGGTTAGGGGGTTAGTAAATGGCAATCCAATCACCATCTATTTCCTGTTTCAAACCAATACAATAGCAAAGAGAGAGAGAGAGAGAGGGAAACCCCTTCATCGGCAGTTGCAGAGACGCCAGGAGATAGAGAGAGAGGGGGCGGTTGCGGTTTCTTCCTCGATAGTTGCAGACAGCAAAGGAGAGAGAGCGGGCAAGTCCAGCGTCGCCGGAAAGGACACACCAGCCACGACCGCCGACGAAATAGAGAAGATGTACGCCCTACTACTCTTCTCCCTTTGGTGGTACTGTACGCGGGTGTGGGTCGGGGAAGCGGTGGGTGAGGGGGTTAGGGCAATGGTGGCCTGAATGGTGGGTCGGGGTGGTGGTTTTCGTGTTTGGAGAATGGTGGGTGGTGGTGGCATGGGTGGTTCTCGGGTATGGAAAGGGGAAATCGGTGGTTAGGGTTTCCAATTGGGCGACAGTGGTTTTCGAAATGGGTTAGGGCAACGGTCGGGGAACTATGGATAGGAGAAATTGGTGGTTTGAGGTTCGAATTGGGTGACAGGGGTTTCCATTTTGTAGAGAAGGGTTCCGAAATGGGGTGACAGGGGTTTGACATTGGGTGACAGGGGTTTCCATTTTGGAGAGAAGGGTTCCGAAATTGGGTGACAGGGGTTTGACATTGGGTGACAGGGGTTTCCATTATGAAATTGGGTGACGAGGTGTGGAAATTGGGATATGTGGATGTCGTAGGTGGCCGATTGAAGGAGGTTTGAGGTATTGGTTATAGGCTTCTGATTCATAAGGGGTGACATGGGTTTCACGTTGAGTGACAGGGGTACAGTGACATGGATTAGTCTGTTAGGTGACAGAGGGAGATGAATATAATTTGTAAACTGACTTTGTTCGTCTGATGGAAATTGCAGGAAACAAATGGTGAGGACAAAATACACAGAGGAAAGAGAGTGGCTGAGAGAGAGAAGATGGGTCAAATCGCGAGGAAGAAGAAAGGCAGGTCGTGAAGATAGATATGGCAGCTAGGGCGGCGGCTGAGTCGAACTCCGGCCAGCCATCATCGGCGGGATACTGAGGAGGAGGAGCGACGAGAAGCTTGTCGGAGCCTCCAGCGACGGAGTTTTGTCAGGTACGACCTCATCGACCACGACGACGAAGACTACTTAGATGACGACGATGACGAGTTCGAGTTCGACGAGGATGACAATACCGACGTGGAGGACGGCGGCCGGAAGAGAGAGAAGAAGCTCGAAGTAATGGCAGCTTCGATTAAGCTGTTCGCGCTAGGGAATCCGACTTTGAAGGTGAAGGGGATGAAGAGGAGGAAGAAGAGGAGGAAGAAATTAGGGTTGTGAAAATCCCCCACCAAAACTCTCTCTCTCTCCTTGTGAGAACCTGAACCGGCTTAGCCCTTCCCTAGTTTTATTTGCAAAAATACCACCAATGGTAGTTGTGCAAATTTTTCAAAAAAATGGTATTTTTGCAAACCCACAAAAAAAGTTGTATAGTTGTGCAAATTGCCCTTGTAATTATTGTGGTTACCATGCATAAAAGAGATTGGCAAATTGTATATACCTTGGGATGAGAGACGTGACAATTGTTTTTGCAAGAAGGGCACCATGAAGACTCGCCTTGTTGCTTTATGTCTTTAGTACAATGTAAGCAAGAAATGTAGAACCAATCGTGCATATTTTCAATAGCAACGATAGTGGCAAGAGTAACAACTTGACATTCCTAATAGGAAAGTAGAATTTGATTAGAAATTGGATTATAAATATTTTTGTAAATATAAAAGGATAAAATATGATAAGAAAAATAACAAATGGTAAACAAAAAGAAATACTAATTTGAGTTGGCTTATTTCATCCAAAGTCTTCCTATCCGAGGGATGTAAAAAATGAATGGGTGTAAACGAAGACTGGCTTGAGCCTTATAAAGTTAATTTTGGAATAGAATCTCTCATAGTAGCCATGAATCTGAATGTAATATCTTTTTTGTTTAACTAAGGTTGACAAATAAACTCGGAATTTAGATATGACTAATCACAAAAGAATAAATCCTCCTATATCTTGAAGCTGAGTCGATAGCTAGGCTATCCACGTGGAACTCTAATTTTATTTTATTTTCCTTTTGTTTTTGCCCTTCTTTTTCCCTTTCTCTCCTTCTGCCGTCTCTCTCCCGATCTGAACTCAAGCAGATCAAGGTATTCCACCGTCGGGTTTTCCTTTCAATCTATTGAGATTTTGAAGCCTAGGTGAGTCCGGTGGAGATGGTGGTATTCCACCGTCGGGTTTTCCTTTCCATCTCCCACGGGTTACGGAAGAGGATATGCAGATGGTGGAATTGAAATCCCTTTTCAACAATCTCTGCTTCTGCAGAAATTATCCTCTGATTCCCCCTTTTTCCTCTTCGATTTCATCTCCATTTCAATGATATTCTCCTGCTCGTATCGAGATTAGGTTAAGGAAATTGAATTCGAATAATCTCTCCTCCACTCCACGCCGGTGCTCTCCCATCCGCTCTTTCTGTAATCTCTCCGATCCTCATTTCTCCTCAAATTACGCAATTTGATTCATTTGCCAATTTTGACTGATGACGTTTTTTTTTTAAAAAAAAATTGTTTTCTTCTACAGCAACTCATTCGTATGAAGGTAAGAGTGTTGACCAGGCGCCTCAACGGACTTCCAGTGATGCGATTCTTCAAGTTGTACTCGTTTCTCCCCAGGTTTTGTACTGCTGTCACTACTAGAATTGTGTTCAGAGACATCGGCTGATTAACATCAGTAAAAAAACGCATGATGTTAAATAGATTTTTAACATCGGTTTCTAATTTTTTGATGTTGAAAACAAAATAGACACCACTCTATTTTATGGACCGATGTGAGAAGTGATTTTTGAAAAAAAAAAAGTAAGGTGCAAAATTGAAATCTGAACTAAGTAAAATTCCGCTCATCTCAAATTTCCCAACACTTGCAAAAAAATTTAAAAACCCGCTCAAAGTATATTGAAATACTTTTGGAAACCTAAAACCTCCCTCTCTCAAGATAACGCATCCCCTCGTCTCTAACCCTCCCTCTCTCCAGACTCTCACCGCCATGCCAGAGCACTTACTCCTCCTCCTTCTCCATCGTCGGGATCTTTGCCACCACCAGATCTACCCACCTTCCCTCAAATCCCCCACTAGGTACCTCTCCCTCCCCTCCCCTCCCACTCTCCATATCTGGCTGAGGTGTCTCTCGTCAGAGACAACAGCAGCCCCACCGTCGTTACAACCACTGCCTGTCGTCTACCACGCTCTTCGATTCCAGGTATGTTTCTCAGATAGTCTGTACAACTCATAGACCACATAGATCTGTCATCGCCATGGCCGGTTGGGACGAAGAGGGTCTTCTTCTCGCTAGCCTTGACGACGAGAACTCTCCGGATAGAGTATCCAAGTAGAAGAAATAGTCTGAACTGCAATTCATCACCCCTCCTACGAATCCAAGAAGGTATATATCTGCTCTCTCTGAAATTTCACCAATTTCGATTATTCGGTTGAGATGAACCCTAATTTTTCAGGAAGCCACGGTTGTAGAGGCGCAGACCCATTTTGATTCAATCTACAATCCTCAATCTTGATGATGAGGACACACCTACTAAGAAGCCGTCTTGACAACGAAGATGTAGTCAATAAAAAAGGTTAGAGTTTTCTATCTTCTCTCACTCTCTCTCCACATAGACGAAGAGAAATCTTGAAGATTGTTCTAATTTATTATGCTCTTTTGATGATCAGACGATAAGAAGAAAGAGAATGATTTGAAGAAAGAGAAAAAGGATGAATTGGTAGTGTCTATAGAGAGCTCCTCTACAACTTTTGAATCTGCTTCAGTGCTTCCAAATATGGATAAGCTCAAAGAGGAACTCTCCTGCGCAGTAAGCAAAATTTATATTGGTTGCTTTTGATTTCTAGGTTGATCAAGGAAGACACAGATTTCATATAGTGTTTGTGTTCTTATTTATTTTCAGATTTGCCCTGAGATAGGCTTTGAACCAAATACCACCACATGTGGGAACCATTCACTCTAAAGGATGATCGATTAAGGTAAAGTTATCCGTCTAATAGACCTTAATCAGGGTCAAAGTTTATCAATTTGTATGTATATGTATATTTAAATACATACGAAGATGGATGAACTATGATAGATTTCAACTAGTCGTAAGATGTTTCATGAAGTTTAAGCTTTGTAAATGCTATATATTGACAGGAATCTATATTGATAAAAATAAAATTGGATGGGTAAAGGATATATATATGTAAGAGAAAATTTGACAAAGGACGGGGCTTTATTCGGTTCAATTATGCAAAGCTTCTTTTTCAACTAACGTGCAGCTTGAAGCCATATGCCAACCCGCTTTCATTACGTATGAATATATGTATATGATCATGTTTATTTTCGATTGAATGGATAGGTTCAATTGAATTTAGAGCTGTTTCTTCCCAAATGACTGTCATGAATTTTGGATAGTCGTGGAAAACACACACACACACACTAGTGTTTATTTCAATTTTAATTTAATTTCATATATGCATGCCTTGAGCTATTGATCGAAAG
Organism: Persicaria tinctoria; assembly: GCA_037127255.1. NCBI lineage: Eukaryota > Viridiplantae > Streptophyta > Magnoliopsida > Caryophyllales > Polygonaceae > Persicaria > Persicaria tinctoria. The sequence continues at coordinate 17,966,591 of JBANSL010000004.1, read as the reverse complement.
GCAAAGAAATTGGTAGACAAACAACTTGAGAAGCATCTATGACTACTGTTTCCTGTCATACCTATATCCTGTCATAAAAATTAACTTGATCTTCAATGGTGCTACTATTGAAATACATTTAGAATCTCTTTGAAACATTAAAAAAATCGAGCTTATCTTCTTGATAGTTTTTCAGAACAGCCTCACTAGAGCTTCATTTTAATTTCTATTCATGTCATAAATAAAATTTGTTGTCTATTTTCTTCAGGTGCGAGCGACCAAGTCCCTATATTTGTTTCATAGTTAGCCTAATTGGTATCAACTTGTGATGCTTATCACATGACTGATCCAAGAGTTGATGGACTTGGTGTCTCTTTATGCATTCAGAGAAGCTTACAAGATGTTGGAGTGTCACCAGAAGAGGTACGATTTTCCTTTGCATAGATTATTTGGTTCTTGTACATGTGGTATTTGTGGTATGCACTTTAGGCTATGCACATCTAAATAGTAAATGGTGTATATTGTGAGTGTACTTTGCTGAATATATCCGGGTGATATGGAGATGATGGTTATGGTTGAGGTTTTTATTGTTAACTAACTTGGTCTATATACTATAACTCCATTGTTACTACATTGGCATTTTAGAGCTTTTTATAATCTCTTATTCGAAAGGGTTTCATTTTCCCCAAATTTTAATAGAGTAATATTGATTGTTGGTGCTTCATTGTGGTGTTTCCCTGTGTTGATTGGTTGGATGATTTCACTCATTATTTAATTCTACAGTGGATGCCATTGTGTGGTCATCTGTTTGAGGGTTCTTTGGCTTGCTTTAGGATATCATTCTCAAGTATATAATCCAGTTCTTCATTGAACTTCCTTTTTTTTTTAAATCTGCTGTAATGTATGAAATGTTCCTTTGCAAAGGAGAGAGGCCACTCGGCTTTGCCTTTGTATCACTAGATTCACATTTATGATGGAAAAAATTTATTTTTATCCTTTTATGCTTGTCAAAAGGGTAATCTTTGCTTAATCAGTTTATCAAGTATGTTGTTCTTGTCAATCTTTCAATCCGTTCGTTCTGATTTTTTTTATTGCTGTTCGATTGCTGTTGTTCATTACCTTAGTTGCTGATTTTTTTTTTCTGAAAAAAAACAGCAATTATGGCTACTGATGAATAGACTTGTTTGGTTGTTCAGTTAATGAATATATCACTGATGAATCTCATTCGTTCAATTGTTCAGTTGCTGTTTTTTTCCTTGAATATTTCTGATGAATGCTTTTGTTTTATTCCCTTGAATGCACTTGTTTTTTCCCTTGAATATGTCGCTGATGAATGCACTTTTTCAGTTGTTCGATTGATGAATATATTGCTGCTGTTTTTTTATTCCTCAAGCAGTTGCTGCTGGATTTTCTAAAGCAGTTTCAGCTGCATTTTTCAGCTGCATTTTGTGTTGTTTTATTTTTCCTCAAGCAGTTTTCAGCTGCATTTTGTTGCATTTTCAGCTGCGTTTTGTGCTGCTGGATTTTCTGAACCAGTTTTCAGTTGCATTTTGTTGCTTTTTTTTTTCCTCCTCAAGCAGTTGCTGCTGTATTTTCAGTTGCGTTTGTGCTGTTTCATCTTGTGTTGTTTGCTATTCCCTCAAACATTTTATTTTATGAGGATTTTTGCAAATTACCGACTAATAAAAAAACATCCTTATCTTAGGTGACAAAAATTAGGTGAGAAAAGAAGTGCAAGAGTATCCCCCCCTTCCACTTAGTACTCTTGAGCTTGAAAAGTATGCATCGCGCTATTTTAGGATGAGTGCTTCAGAAACTCTGAAGGTTAGTCCTTGGGACACACCTCTTTTAGAATTCACTTGTTTGTAATTTTGGGTTTCATTACTGTAAAATTCCTGAAGAGATTAATAGCAGCACATAAGTTCATGGTAATTTGGAAATGTTACAGTTGTGGTGTTGTTAACTTGTTGCAACTATAGCCATGTTTTGCAGCTGCTCCTTTGTGATTATCTTGGAGAAGACTTTGCTAAATTGTTGTGTACACGAGACATTTTCCATCCACCTTGGACTTAAATGTATTGGGGCATCATGAGAACATCTCTATATGTTTTGTACTATTATGTAAAAGACTAGAAACATCGAATTCGACTATTGATGTATTTCACCATATTATAATAAGCATTGGATTTGAATATGTTCTCGATATAATGCATCATGGATTTGATCTTATTTTGATTTTTTGAGAAGTAGCTTATTATTTGATAAAAACAGGAAATGAGACATCATTTAGTAGAATAAAAAAGCGATTTTTAAATGTATTGAAACACAACAAAACAACTAATAAAACTGATGTCTCTTTCGCAATTTTACATTGTTATTCATAAATAAAATGATGTTGTAATCGTTTTAGACATCATTTCTTTCAAATATACTGATTTAAATATATACATATAACATTGTCTTTATAAATATCGAATGTTGTATACTATTTTTTAAACGAAATAACAAGACAAAATACAAAGGAAAAGTTAATAAACATGAAATGAATCACCTATAACTGATGTAAATAAGATATTACAACATTGGTTTCGGAACAAATATCGATGTTAATGTGAATCTTTTTATTGCTCTACATATCTTTAGATAGCTAAAAATGTAAAATAATAATGTTTTAACATTAGGTGAATCAATCAAAATGTAATTATATTAATGCATTTAAATCGATATTGCAAATAGAAACGATGTTATAAATCATTATAGATATCGGTTATAAACCGATGTGGTAAAGTTTGGATTTTTAACACCACCCACTAACACGTCGAATTTATTTTTTATTAACATCGGTTTATACCCGATGTCTATGAACAAAATTCTAGTAGTGTGTACCTGTATGTTTTTGTTTCCTTTATAATCTTATCTTGAATTTTGTTTGTAAAATGGAATGAAATGAAATACTAAGGGGGCATTTGGTTAGAATCGGCATCGATACGAGTTTAGCTTATCGAGTTATCGTTTTCTCCATTGGTTTGAAGCTTTGGTATTTGATTGTTTGGAAATGTTTTGGTAGTATCGGGTTGGTTTAGAGAAAGTAAAAGAATAATAGTCTCCAAGCTATGTTGCCCTCCTTTCCTGCTGAAATTATTGATGCTAATCCTACCTCAATTTGTTCAGCTATATAGATTATCTCTTTCTCATTGCAGAAACCTGCACGAAAGAAGCCAGTTGCGTATACATCTCCACTACCCCCTTTTGCGGTTCTCTGGCCAGTAACTAAATCCTGCATACGATATGCATGACTAACCAAACCCTTTTTTACACAGTTAGATTGTTGTTCACTTTCATCTGTCTATTTGATCAAGTATATATGTTCAGTTCTGTGCTTATCCTGGGAGTTGTAGGCAATGGAATAACTTATATGCATGCAATACTTCTTTTCCCTCTATTTCCTTAGCCTCCTTGTCATAATATGAGATCCTTTTTTAATCTGACTTCTCATTAAAGATATTAATGATCACTTGGACAGAGCATCTATATGACTTCTTGGATATGATTAATATTTCAGTCCTATGAGCTAATATAGGAACCATAAAGCGGGGCAATTATGGCCTTTTAATAGTGTTTGGAATTCAAAATGTGTTGATTTTAAGTATTGTATTTTTTCGAACTCTTAGAGAAAGTATATAGTCTCTTGTGATGTTAGAAATCTGATATTTGCATTGTTGAAAACGGCATAAAACGTCAGTTTATTTGAACAAATAATTTTCCTATTAGAACATTAATTGGTGTTTGACATTTTGTAAAGTTTATCGTCTCTTAATTCCTGAAATTGTTTAACGTATATTGTGTAAAATGGATAATGACTTACACCTAACTTTAGAAGTGATCTTTAGAAATGGATAACAACTTACACCTAACTTTTGGTTTTGATCTTTAGAAGTGATGGCGTTCCATTTTTCTTATATATATATACACCTAACTTTTGTTCTAGTATAAGATAGTGAAATTGATTGTGTTATTGGGTCACTGTTTATTTTGCTTTTTCCTAAATGCCTTATGGATATGCAAAATTTGAATGTTCGATTGCATTGGGCAAGAAACAAAAAACGCTAATAAAAGCGAACAATACACTCAATTCATTTAGAATGAAAAGCTTATAATGGTACCTATAGAACAGGAGGGACATAAAAATGTTTTTCTTTAGAGCTTTTGTTATTTTTTGTTGTTGTGAAGAGTCCGTGTAAATTGTGTAAAGGCGGTATAAGATAGCTTTCTTCATTTGATTCTTTTCATTGTAGACTAGATGAGGACATTTTATAGTATGTTCTAGTGTCCTAGGAAGTAGGAAGAATTCATTTAAGATAGTTTCCTTTTTCTTTGCCTCTCAGATTTCCTTGTGAGTACTTGAGCTAATTGATCTTCAGATTCTTTCCATTATAGATTAGATGAGGACATTTTATATAGAGTTCCTGATACGTTGCTAATCCCGATCCTTCGCATATGGGTTCGGATCAAGATTACGACGTCGAGTTTGTGTCCCAATCTTGCAATAGCTCTTACGTTTCTTCAAAGTTGAACTGTAACCGGCCAATTCGATCCCGTATTAATTCCACCAAAAAATATGCACACGTTGAAAGGCCCGGGCTTGCACTGGATTAACTAATTAGCCTTGCTAATGAATTAATTCCTTGGTACGAGTCGATCAATAGCTTGTTGAATGAACCAGCTGCAATTGACGACGACGTACGTGGATGATTCAAGCCACCAGGTGACGGCAATTAATGGCTCCCCCACTTAAAGATGTCAATATGATTCAAGCCACCATGTGACGGCAATTAATGACTCCCCCACTTAAAGATGTCAATATGATTCAAGCCACAAGGTGACGGCAATTAATGGCTCCCCCACTTAAAGATGTCAATGGAGAGATCACGTAACAAATTGCAAGGTAATTTGATTCTATTTATTGAACGACCGAATCGAAAGCATACGAACGGAATGCGGGTGGATTGACTAATCGAAGAACCCTTAATCCATAAAGGGTTTCTTCAATTCTATATTCAATCTGATTTAATTCAACAGAACTACAACGTTTAAATAGAAAACCTAAGAACCAATTCTATTATGCAAGATAGAGTTTTGGTTTCTTAAAGATAGAATTTTAATCCTAAAGATAAAGTAATCCTAGAAGATAAAACTTAATCTAAAATCCTAATATAGAAAATAATAAAATATGATAATTAAGAAAGCCTAAAGATAGACTCTCATAACCATCTTATTTAACCTAACTAAGAAATACTAAAAATAAGTAATTCTATAATTAGACTCCAACTAACATAGGAGTTACTAAAAATAGAATATATAAAAAAAACAAGAAATATAAATAATAAAATAATTAACGCCGTTTCTTCAACGACTCCGAAGTTCGAAGGTGGAGCCTTCTTCTTCCGCTTGAGGATGACATCAGTTCCAATAATTCATTTTTGTTCTTCCAAGGCATTAGGGCCAAAATGATGTGTATGTGGATGCTCAAACTCAAAGGCAGTGATCTTTTCTTCTGTAATTGTAATTTTCATAATTTGATAAAATGGGTTGGACGTGGAATTTGCTTACAAAAATAGCCAAGACTATTATGGTATTCTTTGTACTATATTGCATTTTAGTTGACATTATTTTATGAGCCAATGATGACAATCCACCTGTATTTGCAAAATTTACTGCAAGATAAAGTTTATGTTCTATTTGTACAGCAATCATGCCTTCTGGAATTTGATGGAGCATCGAAAGGAAATCCTGGATTATCTGGTGCAGGAGTTGTGCTGCACGCTGATGATGGAAGTGTGGTCTGTATCAAGCTTAGCACCCTGTCATGTTTAGTTTTTATTGCAGCACAGTTTTCGTCCCTTGGCCTTTGATCTTTATGATCTATTCTATCGGTTAGGTTTTTCTACTACGAGAAGGTGTTGGAATTGCAACCAATAGTGTTGCTGAGTATCGTGCAATTATTTTAGGCTTGAAACATGCTCTTTCGATTGGGTTTATGCATGTCCGTGTCCTATGAGACTCACAAATGGTTTGCACGCGGGTTACTTTCCTTCGTGCTCTACGCCTTTTTCCCCTTTAACTTTGCTTATAACAGTGGGAGATCAATTTGTAGATTGTCTCAACGGGATAGGGAGGTTTCTACTTGGATAATCATGAATTCTGATTGAGTCACTTGGCTTCGTGGAGTTTGCTTATGAAATTAGTTTGCCGATATGTATATTAGGTTTTGTGGAATGTTTTTTTGATACCCCAAACAATTCACGACTGTTTAAATTCTCTCTTCCACGTTGGGTACACAGATTCAAGGTCTTCAGAGATGCAGAAAACCAGAAATGGCAAAATTGTGCAAGGAAGCAGTTGATCTGAAAGAATGGTTCTTATCGTTTAAGATTGAACATATTTTCAGGGTATGTTCTTAGCGTTCTTTGCAATAATACTTGAATATTCCTATTTCTTTCATCATTTGTTGTTAAATGACATGACATTTTTCCGCGGATGAGAAGGATGGCCCGTTTTGTTCGTAAAAGCTCTTAGTTTACATTCAAAAACGAGCAGGAAATCTTCCAAGAGAGAATTCCCTACCATCAACCATTGTGGATCTCCCCGGTAAGAAGGATATCAACAAAGATATGGTTTTGAAAGGCATGCAAGTGGAAGTTGAACCACTGGCAAATATATCGGTTTCTAAAGCAGCAAGCAACTTATGGGTTCTGAATTGTATTTCAGGGTACAAATTGAAACCTCTGCAAGTTATCTTGAATTAGATACGATTTGGATTTCAAATGTATTTAAACTGGAAGTGTCAAAGAACCATTAAGTTGCAGCTTGCAAGTCAGAACCTAGGTTCCCCAAGATATGTTTTGTATTATATGCAATTTACAAAGCAATAGATTGACATTTGTTTTAGGTGCACACAAAATGCATGTAATACTGGTAGGTTTGGACTCACAGTGCATATTTCAATTTTGTTTTCCAATAAAAAAATAATAAAAATTGGTAGCCCGCTTTCTCCATTTCCATATAACTGCTTCCTTAACTAACCCTTTTATCCCCCATCCCCACTTCATTGGCTTTAATTCTCCACATGGATATATTTATATATGTAACTTCCACCTCACACTCTCATTCCCATCGTCCCCATTTCCTTTTTTTTAATAAAAAAAACGTGCTTTCGTTCCACTATATATTTACTTCTCCATTCCATATAAATTAAATGTTGTTCCATTCTTTTTCACTGCAGATACACATTTTTGTATTGTTTCTCATATTTATTAGTTTTAGTCTTTTATGTTATTTGATATTGGATTGATGATAATGTGGTCCGTGTTTGGTTGTTTCCTGGACGTGTACTATGTTTTATACATCATTGAAAACGCATTGGTTAATATGATAACATCCGAAAAATAATACAAATGTACTTAAATTAATTTTAAAAATCTCGTGCGTGCCGCACGGGGTCTAGGCTAGTTTAGATATAACAAAAATAAGATGCATACCTCGTCTTGAAATCTACTATGGCATCAACAACTTGATCCGAGATGATTTTAGTGATATCAAATGAGTTGGATAACACATTTTTACCTATAGCGTATTGATGAATTTCTATTTATTGTAAATATATGAGGGGAAAAAAAGAAAAAAAATACAAATCGGGTGTAAATAGTAGGGGGAAATATATTCATTTACCTTGCCACTGTTTCAACCTTCAAATTGGATGATAACAAACAAATTGTTATCTTCAAATGATTGGATTACGGTTGACATGGTGTTTGCATAAGGACTCCACAAGGTGCACTTGAGAACCTTACCACTATTTATATAATTAATATAAATAAAATAAAACACCCGATTTATATGTAAGTAAGAAGAAGAATAATGTAATACGTACAATACAAAAAAAAAGTGTTTAAAAAATGCGTTTAAAAGGAACCTTAAATCATGAAGATGGAACTCAAGTATATTGGTTCTTGGCTTATTTCTTGGAACAACATTGTGAACATCATCCATAGTAGAGAGCAACCCAGTTACATCTAATACAACATAGAAAATAAAAATAAATATCAAAATTAACATATAGACAAATAAAGAGATATACGTACCAATTGAATTTATATGTGTATGTATAATGACGATAGAAATAAATAAAATACTAACCTACTAAATATTTTTCAGGATGATTGCTTTTTTCAATCGTTTCAAAATCAACGAAACGATATAGAGGGATCAAATTAGATAGCTGATAATGCACATTTCTAATGGGCATTATAGGATAATTTAGTTGCATTTACATTGTAGAATATGCATGTTTTAGTGTTAATTTAGATAAAACTCTTTTTGTGGAAAAGTTCGGAATCTACGCTATTTCGGTTGAATTGTGCAGAATCGTAGATCCGACATGGTGGAAAGCAAGGGAAAGCTGTTAAACATGGCCAAGTGAAGTCAAGAAATCAAGCTAAGAAGAGAAAGAAAGGAGAAGAGAAAGAAAGAGGGAAGAACAATGAAGAATCGAGCTTCTGGGCATCAGTCGCTGCCAGCGAATGATCAGTCGCTGCCAGCGAGTGGAACCAGAATCCGAGGAGGAGCCAGCGAGAGAGAGCCTGCGGGAAGAGAGAGCCAGCGAGAGGAAGGGCAAGCGAGTCCGCTGCTAGCGACTGATTCCGCTGCAGCGAGACGACCGCTGCCGCGGAAAATTCCGCTGCTAGCGAAAATCATCAGGGGGACGAAGCTTCGGCCACTCGCGGCAGCGGAAGCCCCAGCTCGCGGCAGCGAGTTCAGTGTCTCGCGGAAGCGGAAGGAAGGACTCGAAGAGGATGAAAAAATTCTAAGGCATGGAAAAGTCGCTGCCAGCGAGTGTGCCAGCGAGTTGGTAGCGGAAATCCAACAGAAGCTCAATCAAGGCCATTCGCTGCCAGCGGAAATTTCTCGCTGCCAGCGGAATCCGACGCTGAATTAATTTAGGAAAGTTCTATCTTTGATCTAGTTTGTTTAGGAAATTTCTATCTTTTATCTATCTTTTATCTACCTTTTATGGAAGACATTAGGCTTATAAATAGGATGTTCTAGGGTTAGTTTAAAGAAGTTTTCAAGTAGAGAAAATCACCATTGAAGAGAAGAAAGCTTAGGTAAGCCATGTTTGGCTAATTTTGTAGTTTCCGCCTACACTTTCGAGACTTGGTTGGTGGTTTGTGAGTTTCTAATTCAAGTTATTTTTTCCTCTTTAATTCTTTCAACTTCTTTGTGCGATATTGATTATGTTATTGATGTTATCTTGACTCGCGACCTTGATAATATTGATTTCATGCTAGGATTTAATACTTTCGTATTTGTGTTATTTCCGTAGTAGCACGCATAAGATTGTGGAATCCGTGTTTGAAGCATGATTATGTAGGGAGTTGACATATATCTTAAACATTGATTTACCGTGTTTAATTGGTGTTATTTATATGCTCAAGTTCTTGGGACTATTTGCTATCTCTTTGTTAAATCTTGACCGTGTTAAGGTTGCATTGAGGTGTAAGGGATTAATTGGACTCGTAGGACTTTTAATCTATATAAACCAAGACGGGAGGAATTCGTAGGAAAAGATAATAACTTGAAAAGGATTCGATGATCAATAAAACCAACCAAAGTCGAGAACTTGTAGGTGGAAACGCTTTTCTTCCATCATTTATTTGCTTTTGTCAATATTATCTTCTTTTATTTTCATTCATAAAAATCGTTTCTTTTATATTGATAAATACACAATATTTAGAAATACTTGATTCTCTTGGGTTCGACCCCTTACTTGCATACTATACTAGTTTGTTCGTTTGGGATTTATTTTTGGCGAGGTGAATCAACGACTTTCCTCCGTCAAAATTGGCGCCGTTGCCGGGGAATCAAGTTTATTTCTTTGTTTTGTGTATTTATTAATATTTGTATATATATCTAATCCAGTCGTGGACCTATCTTACGGTTCACGACACCCTAATTACTAATATTTCAAGATGTTGGAGTTATTGCAATACCAAGGAGAATACTTTCACCATTACCTCGCAAGAGTGCAAGATTTAGTGGATGAACGTGCTTCACGGGGTATCCAAGATGATGTGAAAGAACAAGTACTTTGCGTTCAAGATGGCATGCTTCCCGAGATACGAGAATTCGCCCAATCTTTGAAAAACGAAGGCTTTTATGGTTTGGATTGGCCGGAATTGTGGGATATTTTCCTTTGTGTGGGTGACATGGCAAAGGTGGAAGAAGAATACATGTTGGCATCCACACCCTTACCTTTCAAACCAATGGCGGGCGTGATACATGAGGAAAGCCAAGACGCAAGTACCCATGGTTCATTCGAAGATGGAGAAGAGAGCCTGATGCCCCTTGACATGGAGTCTCATGAGTGCACGCTTGAGGAACCATGTATTTTGGCACCTGCTCCACCTATGGAAATCATCCCCAACGCATCTATAAAGGAATCAAGTCCGGAGCCGATTTCTATGGCTCCCGAGCAAGGTAATGATATTTCTTACACTTTTGTGGATTTTGGTGAATATGTAGATCCTTGGGAGCATTACTTCAATAAGCCACCATCGGAACTGTGTTGGTGGTACTACATATCCTCGCCGAGAAGTCACGCTCGAGCATATGAAGAGTTGGAGACCTTCTTCAACATCACATCATTTGACTTCGGCTTCTTCATATGTGGTGCTCGCCTACCTAGATGGTGTGCACCGGAGTTTGATTTGCTAAAAAGGGCGTTGGCAATGTCCGAGTGAGTCTTGAACACATGGACGAATAAACCGTCAAGTCTATGACGATAAACAAGGACGCTACTCGGGAGGCAACCCGAGGTAAGTTTTCCTAAATTTGTTATTTAAATTCCTAGTTATTTAATTAGTTTTGTTGTTTAATAAATTAGAAATTTCCTAATTATTCTATATGGTGGATAGATGCTTTCGGATATTTTTGAGATAACCATGCAGGAAAAAAAAAAAAAAAAAAAAAAAGATCGAAGAATAGAGAATCTGGGCTCAATTCGCTGCCAGCGAATCATGAGTCGCTACCAGCGAGTCCAGCCGCCCAGATGTCATAGAAGCTGATTTCATCCGCTGCCAGCGAACCAAAACTCGCTGCCAGCGAATTCAGCAGCGATGCTCAGTGTCCGAAGCTAGCACTAGCCGCGCTTGCGGCTTGATCAACCGTGCTCCTCGCTCATGCCTAGTCTTCGTCCATTGTCGTCATTGTTGATCTTATTTCTTTCTTCGTCATCTTCATTCATCCGTGCTCGTGGTTCGTTAGCCTTCCTCGTTGTCGTTCTTCTCTGTTCTTCCTCCAAGCTTCGTCATCTTCGCCATCAAAACTTTTCCATGATGTGAGTATTCTTTACCCTCTTTCTCTCATATTTTTTTTATGATTTGTTGTCTTTGATTTTCATTGAGGACAATGAAGAGTTTAAGTGTGGGGGAGGGTTGCATTCATAGATTCATGCATTCATATTTATTTTTTCCGTTATGCATTCATGTTTATTTTTTCGGCTATTTTATTGCATTAAGAATGAGAAAAATGAAAAAAATCCAAAAAGAGCATGCATTGCATATATGTGTTATTCAAATACTCATCTTGCCTTAGTTTGTCCTCTATTTTATTTTTATGAGCTTTACCATATATGTTCCATAATATGATTGAATTGTCTAGCCTTGTCACATACTTGAAATGATTTTTATGGGAGCATGACTTGTTAGTTCAATTGAGTAAGTATGATTCTTAGTCTTGGACATTATTGAAATCCAACAAAAATTGTCCTAGTGAGAATTTTTGGCCTTATAGGGATTTTCATCATATTTATTCCCTTTTGCTTTCTTGTGTGAGATTATACTCTCCTTATGTACTTACCTCTTGAGATTGACATTGTTATTTATATTTGAGGCCGATTTTATATGTCTATTGCTTATGAGTTTCAAATGATAGAGGCATGATTTTCTTAGCCATATTATTATCCATATCCACCCTACATATGTGTCCTTTGCTTGTAGCAAATTTGAGCCTTAGCCTTTTCTTTGAAACTCCACAAAATTTATCCTTAGCCGATGATAAGCCTTACCCAATCCGGGAATTAGGATTAGAGTTGGTGAATGATTGATGTGGTTGAGTGGAAAAGAAAATATTGTTAAGAGAGTTACGAGTTGTGGATTATTATGTAATTTTGGTTTTATTCCTCACATTGTGCATTATTGTATTTTTGGCTCTAGAAAAGAAAAATTGAAAAAAAAGAGGAAAAAAGAAAAAGAAAAAAGAAAAAGATGAATAAAGAGCCTTTTATTTTCATTATGTATGTGAGAGTTGGAAAAAATGTATGGTTGAGAGAAAGTTCTTTTGTTGAGTGTTTTAAGAGTGAAAGTTTGAGTTATCTTGGTTTTGGAAGTATTTGGTTTTTGATGTTCTTCCGGTTGTTCTTAGGGATCCCTTTTTCCCGGATTTTTAGCACCACAAGCCTAAGTATTTCCTACCTTAAATTCCTTACCAAGCCCCATTACAACCTTGATAAAAGACCTCTTGATGTTTCTTATAAGTGATGGCATCCGCGGTGGAGAATATGTGATATATGTGTCAATTTCTATGTAGCTTTTTGCATTTTGGATTGAGTTGAGAGATTGCATTTTTAAGCCTAAACACATGAGAGTGAGAGCAAACAAATGATCCCGGTGAGGTTGGATGAGATGTGCCTTTGCTTTGAATCGTTCATATACTTGCTAGGATGTTAGCTTTCATGTTCATGGCTCCTCCACTTTGATGTTGCTTTTGACAAGGTTAGTGCTTGAAGATTATATGTGTGGGATGATGGTTTTGCTCTTCTTTATTTTGCATTGCTTGAGGACAAGCAAAAGGTTAAGTGTGGGGGAGTTTGATAATGCACATTTCTAATGGGCATTATAGGATAATTTAGTTGCATTTACATTGTAGAATATGCATGTTTTAGTGTTAATTTAGATAAAACTCTTTTTGTGGAAAAGTTCGGAATCTACGCTATTTCGGTTGAATTGTGCAGAATCGTAGATCCGACATGGTGGAAAGCAAGGGAAAGCTGTTAAACATGGCCAAGTGAAGTCAAGAAATCAAGCTAAGAAGAGAAAGAAAGGAGAAGAGAAAGAAAGAGGGAAGAACAATGAAGAATCGAGCTTCTGGGCATCAGTCGCTGCCAGCGAATGATCAGTCGCTGCCAGCGAGTGGAACCAGAATCCGAGGAGGAGCCAGCGAGAGAGAGCCTGCGGGAAGAGAGAGCCAGCGAGAGGAAGGGCAAGCGAGTCCGCTGCTAGCGACTGATTCCGCTGCAGCGAGACGACCGCTGCCGCGGAAAATTCCGCTGCTAGCGAAAATCATCAGGGGGACGAAGCTTCGGCCACTCGCGGCAGCGGAAGCCCCAGCTCGCGGCAGCGAGTTCAGTGTCTCGCGGAAGCGGAAGGAAGGACTCGAAGAGGATGAAAAAATTCTAAGGCATGGAAAAGTCGCTGCCAGCGAGTGTGCCAGCGAGTTGGTAGCGGAAATCCAACAGAAGCTCAATCAAGGCCATTCGCTGCCAGCGGAAATTTCTCGCTGCCAGCGGAATCCGACGCTGAATTAATTTAGGAAAGTTCTATCTTTGATCTAGTTTGTTTAGGAAATTTCTATCTTTTATCTATCTTTTATCTACCTTTTATGGAAGACATTAGGCTTATAAATAGGATGTTCTAGGGTTAGTTTAAAGAAGTTTTCAAGTAGAGAAAATCACCATTGAAGAGAAGAAAGCTTAGGTAAGCCATGTTTGGCTAATTTTGTAGTTTCCGCCTACACTTTCGAGACTTGGTTGGTGGTTTGTGAGTTTCTAATTCAAGTTATTTTTTCCTCTTTAATTCTTTCAACTTCTTTGTGCGATATTGATTATGTTATTGATGTTATCTTGACTCGCGACCTTGATAATATTGATTTCATGCTAGGATTTAATACTTTCGTATTTGTGTTATTTCCGTAGTAGCACGCATAAGATTGTGGAATCCGTGTTTGAAGCATGATTATGTAGGGAGTTGACATATATCTTAAACATTGATTTACCGTGTTTAATTGGTGTTATTTATATGCTCAAGTTCTTGGGACTATTTGCTATCTCTTTGTTAAATCTTGACCGTGTTAAGGTTGCATTGAGGTGTAAGGGATTAATTGGACTCGTAGGACTTTTAATCTATATAAACCAAGACGGGAGGAATTCGTAGGAAAAGATAATAACTTGAAAAGGATTCGATGATCAATAAAACCAACCAAAGTCGAGAACTTGTAGGTGGAAACGCTTTTCTTCCATCATTTATTTGCTTTTGTCAATATTATCTTCTTTTATTTTCATTCATAAAAATCGTTTCTTTTATATTGATAAATACACAATATTTAGAAATACTTGATTCTCTTGGGTTCGACCCCTTACTTGCATACTATACTAGTTTGTTCGTTTGGGATTTATTTTTGGCGAGGTGAATCAACGACTTTCCTCCGTCAATAGCATATCATCCCACTTTGTAACTAAAGTAGCCAATACAAAATATATCTTATATTTATGTTGCGTGGCCAAAACGTTTTTCACCGAGTTGGCCGGTAGCAACGGAAAAATGTTGAACGATGTAATATCCCCCCTCCTCGAGAGATATTGGAAAGTCATCTAGTAAAGTATTCTTCAACGTTACTTGTATTGTACCCCCCTGCGAAATGTTCATAAAAAAAAAGATATAATATTTGTACTTTAAAATATATAAAAGAAATAATGAAAAAAAAAGAGTAGTTATGGTGGTTGTATATAAAGTAAAAAAAAAATGAAGATACAATACCTTCTCATCTTTGAAAATCATCTCCAAATTTGATTTTGATTCCAACGTAGATTGTCGGGCACTCCACAACCGAATGATCCGTATGCGAATTTCCCAATCATCTTTGATAGGAGTGATATCTTGGATAAAAGTAAAGTAACCGGCCATCTTAAATTTATAAAGAAAATTATAAAAGAAAAATTGAGTGAGACAAATAGACAGTTCAAAGAGGATTCTTTATAAAAACATAATCGGTGTGAATTACATGAAAATCAACCGAAGTTGGACATGAAATGTCCCATTGAATGATATGGTTTATATAGAGGAAAAATACACATTATTGTAAAAAAAAGGATTAAGGTGATACAATATGTGTGATTTGATTTGGTAAAAAAAGGGAAGAATATATTCTAGAAAAGATATAACAAATATATTATAATATATAAGATATATGAAAGTTTGCAGTGCCGTAAATATATGATAATGAGTAGAATAAGTATTTACCATAAATAGGTAAATATATACACATAGTTATACAGGCTATTCGGATGGCAATAAATAACAAAATATAATAATATATATTATAATACTAAAGGAGAAGTCGCCTACGACATGTGACGACTTCTCCTTTAAAGTAGGTTTTTTTTTTTGAATTTGTTAATTAAATAATTGGATATTTAAGTAATTAGAGTAATTATTAATTAAAGTTTAGAATTTATCGATAAGATTTTGTCGAATCTCTAGTGGTTATGATTTTGGATAAGGGCAAGTGATTAATTAATAAATTTTCCGATCGGTTACGATTGGATCACGTTTTTACGATTTCAATTCATTTAATTAATTAATTAATTTTCCTATCGTTTACGATTGGATCACGTTGTTACGATTTCATTTCATTTAATAAAATAATTAATTAATTTTCCGATCGGTTACAATTGGATCACGTTGTTACGATTTCATTTCATTTACATACACCCCCCAATACGTAATTGATTGCAAATGAATTTAGCTGATTGTAATTGATTCTCTAATTGAAAGATACTCCGTACAAATGAAGATAAGGTTGACCACTTTACGCTGAGGTAGATTTTATTTTCAACCGAGTTACTCATAATGACAAATATTAAAAGTAAGGCTTCCATAGAGAATAATAATAGGAATCATCGAAAAAAAGGTATGTACGTTAAATATTATTTTAGTTTATGCGTTTGTGAGATTCATTTCGGTTTGACTGAGTTAAATCAATTGATGATGGAGTTCTTTAATCACGTTTGTGTGGATTAGTTTCGTTTTGATTAAATTCCTTAATCACGTCTTTCTATTTAGTTTATTTGTTTGTGTGGATTAGTTTCGATCGTTATGGAGTTCATTCTGGAGTTTATGCGTTTGAATTAATCTTTTTTTTTCCAGACGATGAAAAAGAGTGTACCCCTAAAAAATTTCATTACCTGGACGAGTTATTACCACAACACCTAAACACCACACGAATCTGATAGAATATTACTCCGTATTGTTCGCGTATTAAAAATGTCTAGGTCCCTAAGCTACAATGATCTTGGAAAACTTCATACGATTGACATGATTTTGATAGATGAAAAGGTAATTGTGTTTAAATATTTATTAGTTTGTTTACACTGACCGATCTAATCATGTATTCGAAATTGAAGGTGTTAGTTAGGTTTTGGTCTCGATTGGATTTTATATGTTGATGTGACGCCTTCTACTTTAGCATAGGAATATTAACCAATTATGTATTTTTCAATTTTTAAATAAACTATTATTTATTATAAATCAAATTTCTTATTTAAATACGTAAGTAATTAATTAATTCATTTTCCCCTAAATCTTAACCGATTGATTTTATTTTTAAAATTCTTTTTATTAATTTCATTAAAATTATTTTGAATTGGATATTATTGCAATTTTGAATTTGAATAACAATTCAGATGAACTTAAATAAATAACAAAATCTAATTTTGGTTTTATTTTTATTATTTATTATAAATAAAATTACTTATTTAAATACGTAATTAATTCATTCATTCATTTTTCCCTAAATCTTAACCGATTGATTTTCTTTTTAATTTTTTTTATTAATTTCATTGAAATTATTTTGAATTGGATATTACTGCAATTTTGAATTTGAATAACAATTCGGATAAACTTAAATAACTTTAAAAATCTAATTGGGTTTCTTTATATTATTTATTATAAATCAAATTACTTATTTAAATACGTAATTAATTAATTAATTCATTTTTCCCTAAATCTCAACCGATTGATTTTCTTTTTAAATTTCTTTTTTATTAATTTCATTAAATTTATTTTGAATTGGATATTATTGCAATTTTGAATTTGAATAACAATTCGGATAAACTTAAATAACTTCAAAAATCAAATTGGTTTTCTTTTCATTATTTATTATAAATCAAATTACTTATTTAAATATGTAATTCATTCATTCATTCATTTCCCCCTAAATCTTAACCGATTGATTTTCTTTTTTCATTATTTTTTTTTAATTTAACTAAAATTATTTTGAATATGATATTATTGCAATTTTGAATTTGAATAACAATTCAGATAAACTTAAATAACTAACAAAATCTATATTGAATCTTTTCAATAAGATTCATATACAAAAATACACTTGTGTCTTCAATTCTATAAATTAGATCATCTCTCCATCAATGTGTCTTCTTCACTGTAAGTTTTTATTGATCATTATAATTTATTTTAAATTTCTTGCAATCTTGTCATCGATCTAATTTTTAGCATTTTATCATTCTACTTTGTTTGTTTGTTTATAATTTATTCGAATTGGCTCTTAATTAGTATGTGCATGCAATTGTTTGTTTATAAGATAGTGTAAAAGCAAAACTTGGAGAATCGACTTGATTTAGTTCAATTTATGTTTTTCTACCCCCACTCAAACGTTATAGTTTTCGAGGTGAGTAATGTACAAATTTCTATTCTATAATTATAATTTACAAATTAACTATTAATGTCTTTCTAGAGTTTAGAGTTTATTTAGAAATTTTTTTAATATATTTACTAATATTAAATAATAAATATATTGATTTAAAAAAAACCCGCACAAAAGTGCGGGTACTAAACTAGTTTAATTATGAAAAGAAATAAAGGAAAAATATGGAGAGAAAAAATTGACACGTGGCACACTAATTAAGAGTTAAAAAAAGGCGGGAAAAATTGTAAGGAGAGCGCGACACGTGTCCTATATGTATTGTTTAGGATTAAACACTTGGAAATGGATCCCTTTTGGTGTTGGAAGACATGATCACTTTTTTAAAGTTGATAACATGTAATTTTTTGGTTTATGGGTATTGTTGATGTAAGACAAATATTTGAATTTTTTTTGAAATATTCACTAAAAATTCAATATTTACAATTTTATTCACACTTTTAAACTATTTACAAAAATATCCATTTTTTGGAGGGGGGTCAGAGAAACACGGGTTGAAACCGCGTTTCATTTGTAAGGTTTAAATTTTAAAACGGGAAAAAAACGGATAAAAGTTAAACGGATAAAACGCGGTTTGAAACCGTGGTTTATTCTTTTAATTTTTTTTAATTATATAAAACAAATAAAATAAAAAAGAAGGTAAAGCGCGGTTTGAAACCGCGGTTTACCTATTCATCGCCTTCCTCGACCAAAAGGCATGGATAGGAGGCCGGTGCCGGATCGGAGGTCGGGGAGAGGGAGGGAGGCAGCGGCCAGGGTGGCCGGCGCTGGTGGCAACGGAGGTCGAGCAGAGGGAGGGAGGTCAACGGCTCGGTATTCTCCATCCGCATCCGTCTCTCCGACGGAGAAGTCCGGAATCCGAACCCACAGGCCACACCAGTCTCCTCCTCCTCCAATTTTCAAAATCTTTGTCGGATCTGTCTTCAATTGAACGACTCCCGACTTTGATTCGAGCCCCCACTCCCGATTCCAATTCCTCTGGCAAGAGGGATGACTCCCACTCCCGACTCCGATTCCTCCGGCAAGAGTCCGTCTCCTCTGTCTGCATCCGTCTCTCCGATGGATAAGGACGGAATCCGAACTCGTACCTCTCTCCTCGTTCTTCCTCCTCCTCTAATTGCCCGAATCCATGCCGCCGCTGGAGAAGGAATCCGAACAGGCGCTCCGCTCCCCTCCCCGCTCACCCTCGCTTTGCCCGACCTCCCTCCCTCTGCTCGACCTCCGCTGCCACCAACGCCGGCCACCCTTACCGGCACCCTCGCCGCTGCCTCCCTCCCTCTCCCCGACCTCCGATCCGGCACCGACCTCCAATCCATGCCTTTTGGTCGAGGAAGACGATGAACACCTTTTTTTTCTTTTTTTTATTCGTTTAATTTTTATTTGTTTTTCTTTTCGTTTTAAAATTTAAACCTTACAAATGAAACGCGGTTTCAACCCACGTTTCTCCGACTCCCCTGCACAAAATGAATATTTTTTTAAATAGTTTAAAAGTGTGAATAAAGTTGTAAATATTTAATTTTTAGTGAATATTTCGAAAAAAAATTCCAAATATTTTGGGTTATTAATGTTATTTACTAAATGTTTCATTTTATGAATTTTTGAATATCAGTATATTTGTGTTTAAGATAGATGTTAAATAATCATACACAAATATATATCAAATAATAACATTTTATTACTTTTGTATTAAATATAAAAAAATGTGAATATAAAAAATAAGAAACTAAAAATTTAATGACTCAACCAAATCTCCCGTTGAAACATGTATTTTGTAGAGGGCAACCCAAACGCTCTCTTTGAGAGTCTTTCCAAAAAACCACGCCGCCCTATCCATCCTCTTTTTTCGGCGGATGAACTATCACTCCGACAAATCTCCTCTATTTGGTTGACTACTCTCATCCTCGTCTTCCTCATTAGTGTTTTCCCTCGTCTATCCATGGAGGTGGGCTAGGTGGTCCGAGCAACGAACACCATCTCCGGCCAAACCTCTCTCTTCGGAGAGAGCCCCAAATCTCTCTTCGGAGAGCCCCAAATCCTCTCATCGGAGAGTGCTCGGTTGATTCCAGGACGGTTCTCCCGTCCTTTGGCGTCGACCCTTGTGCATCTGGCGGCGGTTTTGTATCGAATGCTCTCAATAATCCTTCCCCTCCATCCGGCTTGTTGATCGACCGACTTAGTGTCTAGTGTCGTTTCTCCCTTCTCCGGCATAATAATCGACGCAAATCGCCATCGAAAAACCTAACCCCTTATCGCTGGTTTTTTATTTTCAACCCAAACCTAAAATTGTTTTGGGGCTTTTGTTAATATGAGTCCCTTACCTCTAAATCTGCAATCTCATTGCATATCATGTACGTTTCCACCCCTCCTTCTTCCCTTTGGATCGCTTGCCTGGCGGTTTCGCTGATCTTTCTTCCCGCCTTGCCCATCTACCTTCGGTGGCGGCGGCGGCGTGGTGGTTCGTGACCCTCGTCGACTTTCCGTCTCTTGCGTTTGTATGGGTCGCCAGCGGTCTCCCTTCGCCTACCTTGGCCGCTGGTGGCGGTGTGTTGACGTTTGGCGTCCTCTGCTTCCCGTGGATTGTGCCTTGAGGGTTGTCCTTGGGCTTTTGGTGGCCCGGTGCATGTCATATTTGAGCCCGTTGTTGCTTTGGGCTCAAGCTTCCTCTTTTGGGTCCAAAGCAACCTTTGAAAATTACAAATAATAAAAAAAAACGGGTAGATTGTTTTGCTCGTTGAAGCAAAGGATAAAAAAAAGTGTCTTTGGGGAATAAAAATCAAAGTTAAAAATTAAATTAATCTTTACATACGTTTATAAATATATGTAAATAATCCTCGGTTTGGGCTAGGTTATCTCCCGCTCGGGTTTATGGTGCGTTTCGATTCAGATGGTGTTGCTCTGCGGTTTGGGGGGACTGGCTTTTCTTGTTCGGTTGATGGGGTTCTGGCTGTTCGGAGTCGGGTCTGGGGTCGTGGCAGTGTGTATCGAGGCGTCTCCTTTTCCCGGAATGTTGCTTCCTTGGAGGTTCGTCTTCACTGCCCACAGGTGCTTCCTGATGTACCGCTGGTCTGCGGTGTTGTCGTTGGTAGCGCTTGGCTTCGCTTGTTCGTCTACGTCCGCCTCTCGTCCAGTTTAGTTAGGCTTATTTCTCTTTGTAGAGTTCATGTACTTGTTTCTTGCATTTTCGTTGTATTTTGTCTCCTTTTGACGGTTTCCGTGTGCCGACTTGTCAGCCATCGAGGTTCAGGTTTGTCTGGCCTCGATTTATTTCCTGATGAAAAAAATGTATTTTGTAGAGGGGTATGTGTTATAGGTTGTATGGATGGGCCCATCAACCAATCCGTTGGAAATTCCAACAGCTTACATTGTAGCAATTAAATACGGCTTATCTCGTTGGTAATATACCAACGCTCCAAATTTCCATGGATGATCCACCGTGGTTGGTGTTCCCCGTTGGCATTTATAATTCCGTTGGTATTACCAACGAGTATGATAGTGGGTAAAGCCTCCCATTCTAGTAGTGGACAACGGTTCAAAATCAGTGGGTCAAATGACTACTTTTAAAAAAAAAACGGTTTTGTCATGATGTTACAAATTTATTATTTATAATTTGGTAAAACTATTATATACAAAAAATGACTAATTATGAAAATAATTTTTAAAAAATGTCATTTTCTACTAATGGGTAAAAGTAAAACAATGAAAGAAAAATAAATGTGATTCAAATAAAAAAAAAGTTGTTATTCTCTATAGTCTATAATTATAGTTAGATTCAACAAAAATAAATGTTGTTTATGGTTGGGCAAAATTGTAAAGACCGAAATATTATTTTAATATTATTTTAATTACAAGTATATTATTTATATATCTAAGATATAAAATTGGAGAAAAAAAAAACTTGTCCTCGAGCACAATTTCCGATTTAAAACCATTATGAATGATTCCGACATCTTTTTAAAGTTTGATTCCGATGGATTTTATTTCCCCCTTCTTACTTCGAGATTGAAATTTATTTTGAGATTCATTATTTATTTTAGATTCGGAAAATTTTATTAAAATTTTAAGCGGGTCGGGATAACGTCGAGATAGCGGGTTCCGGGTATTTTGAAATTGGGTCTTGTGAGGACCACTTTCCTCCCTTTTTTTTTTCTTCTCTCTCTATCTCTCTCGGGCTGTGGCATCTGCCTGCAGAGCAACAACTCTTTCTCCTTCCCATTCCTGGCTAGACACCACCTCCACCTTCAACCCTTCGGGCCTTCCTTCCCCTTTCAATTTTGGCAAGATGCCAATGGGAAATCATGCTCTCACCATGCCAAATATGAAGAGAATCAACCCCTGCATCCTCTCCTTTTATTTGAATTGGTGCCCAAAACTTCCCTTCACCCATTTCCTTTTCACCTACATCCTCATCTCCCTCTTTCTCTCCAAGTTTCTCCCTTCAAACACACATCCCACACTCGCCCAGGAGCTATACCCCATCCTCCTTGCTCTTTGTTCCCCGTCAGCCACCTCCCGTTGGCCCTGTTTCGCCGGAGCCACCACGTCGCCAACTCGCCAAGCGCCTTCACCCTCTTCTCTGCTTTCCTCCCTATTGCTTTGAGCGCTCGGTAAGCTTCATTCCACCTCCATTTTGCTCGACTACAATAAAGCTATGCCTTTACACTCCTTCCTCCGTCTTAGACGCAACAGAAGCCGATCCCGACCCCGACGAGGTTCAATCGCGCTCCGAAAGTCCGGTGAAGCCTCGACGACACTCGGTGAGATATCACTTCCCTCCGTTGCTCCTAGATGTCCTAAGAAGCCATCCTTAACCCCCCTATACTCTCTCTAGGCCCCTGGAAGCTCGAACCCCCACCACCGGAGCTCAATCGATTATCTTGGAGTTTTTCCGGCGAGGACGACCACCCTAAGTGAGCTTTCTCTTCCTCCTTCCTCTTTTCTCTCGTTCAGCTCTTTTGGGATGGTTCTGGTCGGAATTCCAATCCGTTCGGTATGGGGTAATCTGGGTCGGAGAGGAGCCGCCGGCAGACCGAGCTTCCTCCTTTCTTCCTTCGTCCGCCTTTCGGCAGTTGTAGAACCTCCGTTATGGGTTTAGGGAAGACAGGAGGGGGACTGGGCCTAATTTTTTGGCCGGATCCGAGTTGTTTTTGGGTTATATCGTTTGCAAACGAGTTTCAGCTGGGAGAGGGTAAAATCCGGTTCTCCTTTCTTTTCTATTTTGGATCCGGGTTAGAGCATCAGATCCGGTTTATTTTCCTTCGGGTTGGGCGGGTTTGGGCCTGATTCTATCTTTTGGGTTGCTGATGGTTGTTATTTTATTTTATTTTTTTGATTAAGTAAAAATTCGACGCCCCGAACAGGCCCGGTGGGTCGATAGGCCGATAAAACGGCGACGGACAAACTGTCAAACAACCTAAAGACAAATAATAACAAAAAAAACAAAGATTAAACTTGCTAGGTGAGAAGCTCTCCCTTCTCTCTAAAAATCTAGAGAGAGAGAGGGAGACAGAACATTGTAGGAAACCTTCCGTCGCGCACCACCCTGCCTTCGGTTGAAATCCCTCTTCGGAGGTTGTAAACCACCTCTTCGGAGGCCATGATCTACCTTGTTGGAGGTCAAAAACCAACCTCTCCCGTCTCCTAACCCAAGGTTATCACCATCGCCGCCTGCTCTCGGCCTCTTCCCTCATCCATCGCCAAATCCCTTTCCGATTGGGGCGAATCTCGATGTGTTCGTGCCTCCTCCCCTCGGAGTGTCCTTCTTCCGTGGGGCTTTTAATTATTCTAGGTTCGGTTGCTCAGATCTGGACTCGTCTCTTCCAATCCGGCACTCTAGGCCTCGATTCCGGTCTTGGGTGTTGGAATCCGGCCTTGTTCATGGCTCCTTGATCTCGTCTCTGACGCATAATCCGGGATTGTCCCGTTGCCTTCTTCTACTTCAACCTCGCTGGTTCGAGGATTAGACCGTCGGTCGAAACCTAGCGCGAGCCTCTCGGATGCTCGGCTGCTCTGGTGTCCGTCGGTTCTGTCGTTGTTGCGCTTCTCCGGGCGAGCACATCGACTCCTTGGCCGCCGCAATCCTCTTTAGTGGTTGCCTAGGTCAAAATCTGGTGGTTGCCTACAACCACGATCCATCTCGGGCTCTCCTTGGGCCCAATTGTTTTTCCTTTGGGCCCAAGTTTTACTTGGCCCAAATGAACACAATAATTAAAAAGAAAAAAAAAAGATATACGGAGTATTTGCGTTTGGGGTGCTCGGTCCCATCCCAATTCCTTGTACATCAATTCTATAAATATAATTATTTATATTTATATACCAACTCCCGTAATGGTGGATTAAAAAAGATGAAAAGAAATGGAAATGATTTTATAGGTGTATTTATTCATACATTTATAAAATTTATCATCTCCAAATCTATATAATATACTAAAACAGAGGCCGCTGGAGCGACCTCACGGGCACGGAATTTTCTGGATTAAACGGGATTATTTTTGCCTGCGTGGCATTTTCTGAATTAAAGTTGTATTATATTTTTGGGTCACACCAATTAATAAACGAATATATTTAGGTAAAAAACTTATCTTTTTAGATCAAATAATCTATCTAATATAGCCTTATATTTTTAATTAGATAAATGTATCATACACGTCCTACGGTTATTGTTGAAAATATATCCAATCTAACTAACACAATATAATAATATATAGCACTGATCCAAGTCCTAATAGGTAGAAAATTTGAGATTTGAGATAAACTAATCAAACATATCGTAATTTGAAATTTTTAAAAAATGACATTCATCAAATCAAAAGGTGATATATAATTATAATCAAGTAGTAATACAGGTTATCAATTCATTTGTTATTCCCTTTCTCAAAAAAAAAACCAATTCATTTGTTATTCCCAAAACAATACTCCGTATATACCACAATTTGCTGAGTAAAAAAAATCTGGACAAGGTTATAAATGTATCTTTGACAAGAAAAAATGGTCAATTAAATTATTTTATTAATTGATTTTAAAAAAAGTTCCATACCCTAAAATTTTAGAATACGATGGTATTTAATAGTTTTTGTCGTTTAACATTTTATTATATAAATCAAATTATATATTTAAGTGCAAATTTTATCTTACTAGAAGGATTTTTGTAAACAGAATTTCAGTTTGCTCCAATTTCAACTCATCTATCCTTAACTAAGATATCAAGTAACCTATAGACGGGCAAAATCTATCTTCAAACTAATTTTAATATAACCTATTTAAAATTTATGTATTTTAATTTTAATATAAAAGTAGAAACGGCTTCTGGTTCGATTTCGCATACATGTAATTTTCTGGATTAAAACGGGATTATTTTTGCTTACGTGTCATATTTTAAAATAAATTGGTATTATATTTTTGAACCGCATCAATTAATAAACCAATATAGTTAGGTAAAAAAATTATCTTTATAGATCACTAAAATTAATTATGACTATATTACAAAAGAAATCTATATCTATATCTATATCTATATAAAATACTAAAACAGAGACCGCTGGCGCGACCTCGCTGGCGCGGAATTATTCTAAAGAAAAATAAATCTATATTATATTCAAACTATAGTATATATCTTGTGAATTTGGTCATTTAATAAAATCACATAAGATATATGGTATGAATTAGAATAATTGAATTATTCTAAAGAAAAATAATATATGATGGATTTAATTATATAAATCCTCTAAATAACCTTATTATTTAATTTATGAAATTAAATTAAATAATATTCATCCCGCTAAAGTGGAGAAACCTATCCTCTATCTCCGTCTTTATCCGCTTCTTTTATTTATTTTCTTTAAAACCTATCTTCTACCCTTTATCTCTATCTTAATTTATTTTTAATCCCAAATGATCAAAAATCTGTATTTTATCTGACCTAGTTCAACCGTATAGATACACGTCTAATCCTAGGGTTTCTCACAAATCCAAAAGCTCTCGCCCTCACCGTCTCTCATATCACCGTCATCCATCCTCATTGCCTCCTAATTCAACCCGAGCCGTCCCGTCCTCCCTCTCTCTCCGATCGCTGTCCAATCTACCGCCGGAGGAAGGGCCATTGCCGCCCTGTTGTCGCAACCCAACCTTCACCGCCGAGCCACTGCAATCACAGCCCTTGGCCGGAGAAAGCCAAGGCCGAGCCTTCGCTGTATTCGCCTCTCGAGCCGCCTGACCATTGCCCATCACCGATCGACGCTGATTGCTGAATCGCTGCAGGCCGCCTCCGTTTCTCGTCGCACCCGCCGATTGCCGTCGCAACCACTGCTCGAGCGCCACCCCGATCGCTGCCTTACCGATGTCCACTATCGCCGCTGAGCCGCCGTCTTCGATCGCTGCCATCGACGCCGGAGGAGAGCTGCGCCCATCGTCCTGCGCTCCTCCTCTGTACGTATAAACTCCATGGAAATCAATCGGAGTTTTAGTAAGCTTTTGTCAAAATTACAGAAACGTCCCTCATTTTCATACTAATTCCGTTTCTGGCCCTAAGTTAATTATTTATTAAGTTAAGTGGCCAATATTTCTAAACTATTCGATTCTTATCCGTTTCAGCGACACCAAGAAATCTTGAAGCACCCACGTCGGATCCCGCTTCCCGAGGAATTCATATTGGTATAGATATTTAACTTTATAGAATTAATTCAATTTTAAATTGAGTTAAGTAAAGTTAATTGCATAAAATATCAATATTAAATGTTCCTTTTTCCGTTGGATTCGATAGGTGCTAAAATCTCGTCTGGTTGTCATCAGCTGATCATCGAAGGTTAAGGCAAGTGATTTCGTTCATCGCCCTTTGCGTGTTTCGTGATTCTTTTGACGTGCCTTTTAAATTCGTCTGTGTCGAATGCGGCCCTGTGGCCAATTTCCTTGCCAATTTCGATAAATTGCATACCCGTCTGCTTGATGTAATTTATCTTTTTAATCATAAATTGGCATGAGTTAAATTAATGGGCAATCATTAAATGAATTATAGTATTATACATATTAAATATGAATTGTTTGTTTATAACTCGAGATAAGTAAAGGTTGCCCATTTTCTTCTTCCTAAAGTGCATGATACTCTGCTTGTTCTTTCATGCAAACTAGTAGCATGTGATAGTAAGACCATTTGAATTATCCATGCTTGTCCCTGTTTGATTTAATGTCGTTATTATGATCACCTAGTATAAACTGTTTATATATGATAAGATAGGCACCATGTGATGCTTAGTTGTGATATGTTAAAATGCGCACCACGTGATGCGAGTGGCTTTATGCCTTTGGCAAGTTATGCAGTAGACTGACTTGCAGGTTGTGGTTCGTTAAGCCACCGCCTCAAAAGGTTTCATGAAACACCATCCCGGAATGCATTCTCTGCGGGATGGTAAAACAACGATCTGATGTAGGTCGTGGTCCTTGTTAAAGGCCCGACCGGTACCACGTAGTAATATTATTATTGTTATTATCATTGGGATTAGTGCGATTATGGTTATTATCGACTATTAAATAGGTGATCACTTCAGCTATTATACTCATCTGTCTCGGGTATAATTCCTTTTCTTATCTTGTAATCGATCATTACGATCATCCGAGTCATGTGTGAATTTTTATATTTTTATTCAGTTTTCACTTTAAATATTCGTGTCTTTCCCTTAACCTATGACATACCGTTTATTGTCACTGTAAGGTTAAAGTCTGAACATTTTCCCTATCATTTGCTAGTCTTAATTGTACTAACCATCCTATTTACTGGATGGCTGGTGTCCTTCGTACTCACGAAACACCAGACCATATTCCACAGGTCTAGTGCAAGCAGCAGAGCAGGAGAGAGTTGAAGAGCGGGCTATCATTTATGAACTTTTACACTACAAGTTTTTAACCTTTAAAGTTTCCGCAATACTACTTTGGTGTTAGCTATTTTGGAGTTATTTATACTTTATGGTTTTGGTATTTTTATGTTACTATGATCGGATATTTTAAACTATAATATTTATTTGACTTCCGCCTATTTTATTTTATTTTCTTAAATTATCATCTTGTTTATGGGAGCATGGTTGCATGTCCCTATAAGCCTCAGGTGAATTCAAAGACATTAAAGTCTGCGGATTCACTGGCGCTGTAGCGCTCCCTTGGGATTTAAAAGGGGGTGTTACAGATGATCCAATATATTTAAGTCACATCATACGATTACCCTATCTATTAATACAGAGGTCACTGGCGCGCCCTTGTGGCCACGAAATTTTCTAGATTAAAGCGGGATTAATTTTACTTGCGTGGCATATTCTGAATTAAAGTTGATATTATATTTTTGGGCCACATCAATTAATAAGTAAATATAGTTAGGTAAAAAACTTATCTTTTTAAATACATAATCTATTCAAATTATAATATTTCCCTTATTATATATCATCAATATATATACCATTATTATTTCAAAATAATCCGAACCTTTGGATTTTTTTTTACCAATAGTGCTCAGTCAATTTCAAACTTGAATTGATTTGTAATTGTATATTGATTGATTTTTGCTAAATTTAATCTTAAATTATTTTATGCTTATTTGAAAGGTTCGATATAAATAAAACGTTCCAATCAAACTATTTTGCTATTCATAATTTAATTAAACAAATTACAACTAAGATAGTAAAATATAATTTATTAACGGACCGTACAGAAGGTGAGTAATAAGAGAAGATTAATTATGAAACTATTTTATGGTATATATATTTTTAAATAAATTATTTTTGTAGCACCTAATAGCTAAATTATTTTTAATGTAAGATGGTACGTGGTAACGTTAGCAATTGATATCATTAATTATTAAACAATTTATAGGGTTACAAATAAATTTATAAGAACATGATATGTCATAAATAAACTATTATATTTTGGTACGTAGTAATATATAATGATGGATTTTGAACAATAAAATAAATAAATTTATAAGGGTTAAATTATTTGATTAAGATCGGGTATTTTATAAGGGTTTTGAATTTTTATACGCGTCACATTCTTGATTAAAATGGTGTTAAAGCAGAGGTTTGAAACGGCCTCTGGTGCGATTTCACATTCATTGAATTTTCTAGATTAAAACATGATTATTTTTGCTTACGTGTCATATTTTGAATTAAATTGGTATTTTATATTTGGGTCACATCATTTAATAAGCTAATATAGTTAGGTAAAAAAAACTTATCTTTTTAGATCAAATAATCTATCCAATATGACCTTATATCTCAATTAGTTTTTTTATAATCCTTTTAATGTTAACATTAAATCAGATTATAATATTAGTTCATTAATAAGTGGTGAACGTATAGCATTGTTAAAAAAAATCAGAAAAATACGATAGAAAAAAATTATGTTGATATTAAAATATCCAAAGATATCAACTAAATTATTATAACCTTTAAATTTCAAAAAATATATATAAATTAAACATTATTTTGTTTATTAAGAAACCGCACAACGGGCGGGCCACGATACTAGTTGCTTTATACAATAAAATCCCGTTAGGGCTTCAAACCCCGCTCGAAATGGCGTATGCTAAATCTCGTTAAGGGTTGGAAACATTATATAGTTATTCAATAATAATACTCCTCGAATCGTCCTGCTTTGGTTCGAGGAGTCCCATTCACATTTCCGACGGTGGATCGATCTTCTCTTTGTGGCCCGTATTTGCCCGTCTTCTGGTATCTGGTCGGTGCTTTGGTGTGGCTGGCTGGCTGCGTCTGCTTTGTGTTGGGTTGCAGTATCGGGTGTCCTGATTAATCGACGATGGATCGTGGTGGTGTTTGTGGTCTTCGAAGATCCTTCATTTAGGTGGAGGGAACGTCGGTGATCCACACTTCCTCAGGAGTTGCCCTTTTCAGTTGGGATACTGTCTTGAGTCTTTGCACTCTCCCTGGTTCTTGGCACTCGTGGCGCGTCTTGGTTCTCGATCGACTTCTGTGCTGGTTGACGTCTTGTATGGGTTGATTGAGTTTTTCTTTCCTCTCCGATGTTTTGTGGTATTGTGTCCTATTTGTATTGACAGTTTTCCGTCTGCCGACTTGTTCGGCCATCGAGTTTCAGGTATGCCTGAACTCGAATTTTTACCTAATCAAAAAAAATAAATAACAATACAGCATAAATACCAAATTACAAGGAAGTGGTTACAGACACGACTAGCATAAACGATGACAGAACAGTAGCAGTGTGAAATAACTCATCATCCAGTTGGTAGAGGCGACGCAGGGAATCCCTGGGGAACTAAGTGGAAACCTCCGATTTGGACTCTGTCGACGAGCCTTCAGGTTCCGATCACGTCCACGACCTCTCGCGCGTCGACAAATGTAAAGAACACCATAATCAAACCGCTAACCCACAAAGCCAAGTAACAACACTACCAAATAACTCAGCACCACACCACAATTTGTTAAAGTAGAATGGACCAAATATAAATGTATATAATTAGATATTACACAAGCCCTGCAAAAGTTAGCAAAGGAAGAGGCAAGCAAGACATTTTTTATTTAATTATTATTTTAATTGCCGTGAAGAAAGAAAACCACATCTTTTTACTTTTCTTTAATTGAGTGTTGCAGAAGTTTGGCGTGCAAGCCTAATTTGAGCCTTGTGTAACGGCCCAGAATTATGATTTCCGGGTTACGTTTCAAGGGATGAAAACCCTTGTTCGGATCTTGCAATCCAGGTACGGGTCGAGGTTTCAAACTCATTTCAAAGGTCAGTAATAAAGAGGGATTTCAAACCCTAAAGTATCGTAGGGCCGTTGGGTACCCTTAACCTGTCCTGGGAACTAACTCGCAAAATTCATTTCACACGGAAGCAAGACGGAAGCAAAATAAGGATACAAGTGCCACGGCAGAGCCGGGTCAAAACAGAGTCAAAAGTATAAATCCAAAACAGTATAATCAGAGTCTGGTGAATTCTATAACTCCAGCGCTCACTCTCCGCCGACAAAATGACCCGCGCAATAAGCAAACAGCACCGATAGGATGAACATAAATAATTCCAAAAAAAATTGATTTGGAGCGGGATCAGATCGATGCCCACTTTCTCTGCATCCCAACCATAAGCACACATATACGCTATACTTAATAAAGATGCTCTAATGCAGTACGGAATTCAAACACACTAGCATGCTCCTAGTTCATAATAATGTGCAGAATACTGTAAAGGGCCCAAGACAATGCCAAGTGGCATATCCCTCTCCTACCTCCACCCCTTCCGACAGGCGGAGACTGGCCAGCTCGTGAATGCATTCATTCATAATAGGGCGGCACGCATGCCTAACCCGCTCCACAATAAAGCCCGCAGGCATATCATAATATAAGGAAGTACTCGATTGACTCAGGGTACCCGATGAGGCTGGGCTACCCTATGACCCTAGCAAAGACTCTAGGACTATCACAGATAACGGCCGTTCTGTTTACATACGCACAAAGAAAAGAGAATGCTCAACGATCGATGCAACCTAGCATGGTACTACATGGCATGCTGATTATGAATGCAACACCTAGTATATCATGCACCTATAGCAGGGAATCACTCTATTCGATCTGAGTAAGCTCCGAAGAGACTTACCTGAAGATGCAGAACAGCAAGATAACACAAGTAAGGGCCCAAATGCAAGTCCGAAGAAATCCAAAAGCAATATACACCTATCATCAAGTCATTGTCATAAGACGATGGACCAACATTCATACACACGAAATCCAAGTTCTCAACATCCTTAACACCAATCGACGGTAAAACCATTTTCTAAAACCTTTCCGATATGATCAACATCAACTAAAATCTTCTTCCAAGCAAACCCTTTGATAAAAATCATACCAACAACACCTTTCAACTTCCTTCCCAAAACTAACATTATCGAACCAAAACAAGGAATCCCGACGTTAAATAGTTAAACCTTAAAACCAATTTTCTCAAAATCATATTATAGAGATAATTCCGGCATTTCGATTCTAACACATCTAATCCTTTAGGAATCATTTTCGGTCGACTTAAAACCTTTTCTAAATAATGTAACGACAATCTTTATCTAAAATAACCATTAAATAAATCCGTCTTTATGATCCCCATTTATAAAACATATTAATAGATTACTTTAAAGTTCCTAATCACATATATAAACATCATAAAGATACATATTCCAAATAATATTACCTTTAAAATAATTTTATAATATATCATAATTCCAGGAAGTATATAATTACCACATCATAATAACAATATTATGATAATAATAACCATAATAAGAATGATTATCTAAAATATCATAACACATCATATATATAAACAATACACCCCAACCCAAAAGCCCATCTGATTTGAAAGGAAGACCCGCCCAACACTTAACCCAACCGAATCCAAGACTGAAGAGAAGGAGTTAACCCGGAATTAAAAGAGGGCCCGGCCCAATCCATAAGTAAAGAAGGGATCCCGTCTCTCACAAATCTGAAACCCATTGAAATGAAATGGTATAACCCGGAAAGGATATGACCCACAAAAGAAACGATATAACCCTTTTAGGGAGTCCGGGTCAGGCCCAGCCCAACAAACAAAGAAAAGAAAGAGACGAATCGGGTTTAGCCTGCCCTCTTCCTCAAACAATCCCTGCAACGACGCCGGACGAACGGAAGAGAAGAGGAAACCCAGGCTCGCCGGATCTTCAACCTGACCACCCCTAACTGATCGGAATCTCTCCCCGACCACCCCAGACACGAAGAGCTCAAGCGAAGCTAAAGGAGAGGAAGAAAAAGGGGCTCACCGAGGTCGAAGCTTCGCCGGAAAACGCTCGATCGATGCTCGGTGTGGCTCGTCGGAGGCGGAATCCAAGCGATCTGTGCCCAGGATGGAAGGAAGAGGTGTAAAGGTGGGGGCTTTCGAGTTTTCGACACAAAAGAGAGGGAGAGAAGCTCACCGGTGGTTTCGGATCGGAACAGGGCAGTCGGCTCGGCGTCGGCTCGCAGAAACAGGGACGGCTAGGCACCCTGGGCTCGATTGTCCGGCGTCGGAGACCCTAGCTGTTGCTGCTCGGAGGGAGGAGCAATGGAGGTGACTGGGAGCTCAGCCCTCGGGTTTGGTGGAAAAAGGGTCCCCCGCTTATGCTACTTGGCGGCGAGCTCCTCCTGGCCGCGACGTCGGCGACGGAGGTGCCAAAGAACGGGGATGGCGATGGCTCTGGGTGTGCTCAAAGGGAAGGAAGAAGCAGATTATGGAGAGATTGAGGGGTGGGGGTGAATTGAAAATTTAGACAAACAAAGTGGGGGAAAGATTGGTCCTGCTACTACTGGATTGGGAAAGCAACAAATACATTCAAGGGGGAGGAGAGACATTACCGAGAGGAGGGATAAGGACCCGGACCACAGTGTGTGAGCTGTAGCCTGCAGGCTAGGAAGAGGACAAGAGAAAAGAGCTGGAGAGGGAGCATCCAAGAAATTTTATGAAAATGAATTTGGAATAGGTCCCAAAAGATAGTTGAATACCCGAATAAAATATCTTAAAACTCGCTCTCTGACCTTATCCGACCCGACTCAAAATAATTTTTAAATTTTTAACTAAATATTACCGGAACTCGTTTCAACATATTCATAATAAACCAATAGTTCGAGGACGAAATTTCCAAACCTTCCGAATTTTTATTTTATTTTATCTTATTATTTTTTTGACTTAATCCATATATATTATTTATTGAAATTTATTATTTAAAAATCCGGGCCTTTACATCATCCACCTCTAAAAACAAGTCTCGTCCCTGAGACTAAAACCAAAATAAAGTAGGGGATGAAGTTTGAAATTGATGAGTCCAAGGACCATGTCTAGAATCTTGTAATCATCTCGGTTGCGTCTTCCGGGATTCTCACAACATTCTAGTCACGGTCGTGACATCTCCAATTGGCCTTGACAAGTATGCGATAGGCGCCCCTATCACATACTCGCTTCGACTTTTCGGAAGTATCACAACTCTAAAAGTTCTACAATGTCATCACTAGGTCTTAGCAAGTACCCTACAAGCGCCCTCATAGGATGCTTGTATCCACTTCGTGAAGTATCATAGAGTTGCCCGGGTTTAAAAAGTTTCTAAAGAGATTCCATAATTGAAAATAAAGATTAACCTCAAAATCGTTGAAATTCTCGGTATTGTTCATTCTTTTACAGTCAAAGTTGGTCTCTTTTTTTTTTTTTTTTTTTTTTTTTCAAAATCGTTCAAAATCTTCAAACAAGAAGTCTAATCACGCAACCTTACACCAAAACAAGTCAAATCCTTTCAAATCAAGATTCCGTCAAAATCCTCCAACCACCAGATCAATTTCTCGCATACCAACAATCAAATTCAGAAGCTGAGAGGTGGAATCATCCACCTCTAAGGGCTAATCCCATATTCTCATCCTAGTTTCCATAATCAAATCAATCTATCAGTCTCAATTCAAGCAAGATTCACAAGCCATAAACAATGCATAACCACATAATCAATCGAGTCACAACGAGTATATCATATGACAAGTCTCAAACATATGCCAGCACACTGCCACAAGATCACATCAACGTCTCCACATCATACTAAGGTCATAATATGCATCTATGCCAAAATCGTAACACACATCTCGATATCACACCAAGGTCATAACAGGTACATCCTCATCATAAAGTCACTGAATCAAACTCATTGTCAACACATCAACACAACAAGTCATGTTATTAAGATTCCGCGAAAAGGGGAGGTCAAACAGTATATCAGTCATCGAATGTCAACATTTTCATCAAACATCATCTTTCATTCATCACACTGTCGTATAACAATCATTTAGAAATCTGGTATCATTATCTCACATATACATATCATATTCACATTCCAAGTCATACTCATCATTTAACATATCAATAGTCATGCTTGTCAACCATATAATACAACATCATGATTACTACAACATAATATAACATCATGTTTACCACCACATAATATAACACCATGCTTTCACATAATAACACATCATGATCTCATATATTATCATATCACAACACATCCTAACATGCTTCTAAAACAACTTAACAAGATAGCAAAACATCAATATATCGTGATAACACTAGTCCCTACCAATTAGATTTTAACATTGCGTTTCGACAGGTAATATTATTCCATATTAGGTTTTATCATGGTCATTATCTAACATCATGCCAGCAGATATAAATAAATCACATAATCAAGAAAATCATCACATCATACCAGTCGAAATAAAACACAATCTCCACTCGCCCATCTCCACTCTCAAGCTAAGACCAATCCCCTTCTAGTCTCACCAACATCAAATCAAGTCACAATCCATCTCGATATTCCAATCTCGCCCCTCATTCCACCAAGCACTCTCACTAGCCATCCACCTCTAAGAACCCAACTCCTATCTCTAATTCCACACCCGAGTACCCTCTCATACTATATCCTCACTATTTATGAGCCATTCCTTACACTTATCGTACTACCCGAAGCATCACCATCATCACCTAGAAGCTCATTAGAATCACCAACATTGCCCCTCATAAATCCTAAAACTCACTCAGTCTTACCTAAGCCAACATTACTCCCTCGCGACTTACCCCCTAATACCATCAGTCATCCCAACCGCCTATAATTCTTTTACCACTCATCAACCACTCAACAAGAGAACCTTCAACCACAAGTTCAAAGAAGAAGCAATCATGGACAATATTACACATAAGGACCACATCATATCAACTAGCATTTATAGCATCACGGGTTCATCATCAATTATTGCAACTATATCAACAGTCTCAATGTGCCGGCATGCTTAATAATTATTGTAAAACATCATATACGAGCACAGTCAATCCAATCTAGCAAGTTTCATCATGACCTTATCAGATAACAATTCAGGTTCTCAGCAATTGCAGCTCACATTTTATAGGCAAGGAATTAGATCATGTTTTGCAACTCAGAGTGTCAACACATCAAGGCATAAGGCACATTAGAACTATAAAGCATCAAATCATATCATCATAGACAATCAGACAACAATTCATCACCAAATCAGCACATCAACACGTAATTCTCATCGCCAGGTCAGTGCAATATCATCAACAGATTCAGAAGGGTTAGTAATTCGAACGGAGAACAATCCCGCTTGCAAATCATATCGTACACAGTAACCGTAATCTTCGATGCGTGCCCGTTCCGCCGACGTCATAGATCCTGAGGCCCGTGGGTTATGGGCCCACGCTTCCGTCACACGGCTCTATTGCTATCCAACTTCCTTTCGTTCTCTTTCCCATGCGATCGCTCGTCCAAGTATCGCAAATGAGTCTAAGTTAGCAGAGATAGGGGAGTGACAAGGACGGGTAACCCAATGTTCCTTTCGGAACTAACATAGACCAAGGCTAAGAACGACAAGACTAAAGACAAGACTAGGGACTAGACTCTGACCCGAGAATAACAACAATGCCCTCATGGAAGTCTATTAGGTTATAATCGCGACAAGTAACACGAATTCATCATGGAGCATATCAATTTCACTAACCCACACTAACATGTACCTATCTCAAGGGAAAAGAACATATGTATTCATTCCAAAAGACACAATCAAGTCCTACACGGATGCATGCGAGATAAACTAGTAGTATGTGATTCCATGGAAACAGATATGCTCAGTAACTTTAAACAGGATACGCGGGATTTATTGAGCATCACAATTATCACATATATGAACAATGCACGAGCTTGGTGTATGCATCACGCGAGAACATATAATAGCAACATAGTAACTACCTCATCTAACATAATGATCATATAATAGGTCAATCATGGCACGTAATCATATGACGAGATACATTTAGAAATCATGGGTCCCACACGATACTAGCGATACATGATGTAATACAAGCATAGTCAAGAGTCATTAAGAGGAGCTCAACATAATATTCACGAAACATGAGGCGTCATCAAAATAACAAGAAGGGCATCATTGGCGACATATTATAATCATGTTAAGAGCGAACCATCATAGAGCACATATGTAGTACAATAGTCATCACATCATAGAACAAGTGCAACAAGTGATCCTTTTAGTTAGTTATATTGGAAATTATAAGCCCTACCAGACACTACTAGCACTTATCAAACATTAACACAATCAAGGTAACTCGACTACATCCATTCTAACATTCATGCATCATGCGTATGCGAAATCGTGATATAGCGTGGTGTGTGATCATGCGAGGTGTCCAGTCATACGTTCATGCAAGCACGAGAGAGTATCATAGGGCAATAGGGAAATACCACCGAGCGATAACATATAAGCATGCTAGGATTTACCATCACGAAAAGCAAGCCGATCATCGAATTCAACATCAATTATCTTGCATTAGTAAGACATGTTATGGTGATAGAAAGAGGGAAGAAACACACTATCAGGGACCTAGCTCAAGATAGAATCAACAGTAGCGTAGGCAAGGTATAATTCACACAAGTCATGATCAAAGGTCCTACATGATACTAATGGCTCAACATAACACGCGATACATGCATGCAACTAATCATGATGGAAAACAAGACATAACATGAGTAACCTTATACTAATATGATTATTTGCGAGGCACACACGGAAGATTACAGAATCAAGTCATGCAATTCAGAGAGAGTCACCATTACAACCGGACAGAGATCCTTAAGGGCAACCATTGACCTTTCCCAACCGACTTATCACCCCTCATTCCCGTGTGGCTCTGGTACGACTCTTCATGGCAAGAAGACACTAGTTGATTATAAGGAAGGACAGCCCCATAAACACCTCACTTTTAACTCAAGTGACATCAAGAACTTCCAACACTCACTCAGACAACCTAACATCCAACCATAATTCCCGAAACAATGTGTTTACCAACCCAATTTCCCGGGGAAGACACTGGCATCCAAGAAAAGCTAGATAGAACCGTCAAGGGGTTAACATAGTGGAAGGGGTTATTCCACACAAGCTGGGTTTGACCTCACAGAAACAAGGGTACTCCCACTATCCCGTTTCCACAGATCAGTCAATACACATTTAATTGTTAGGCATACCAAATCAGATCTCTAACATAGCAAGCACTCAGCACCGAATCAGTTAATAACACTCATAATGATCTCATTCGATTCTCCCAACCCACCTGTAAAGAACAAGCTAATATTTCGCCTACCCATTTCCAACTACATCCAATAGGGATGGTCTAACGTCTTTCACTACCCACTCGCGTCCCCATTTGGTCGGTCTTCCTCTTTTATTACAAGTCAAGTTCATTACTTAGTCCAATTTAGGTTAGACATCTTAAATTCATTTTGCCCCTTTAAAACACGTTCAAAACCTTTGAAATTCATGGGCAGTTTTCCAAAACATACACTCGACCCTTTTGTACCCGAATTGCACAACCTCGGCTCTGATACCATCTTTGTAACGGCCCAGAATTATGATTTCCGGGTTACGTTTCAAGGGATGAAAACCCTTGTTCGGATCTTGCAATCCAGGTACGGGTCGAGGTTTCAAACTCATTTCAAAGGTCAGTAATAAAGAGGGATTTCAAACCCTAAAGTATCGTAGGGCCGTTGGGTACCCTTAACCTGTCCTGGGAACTAACTCGCAAAATTCATTTCACACGGAAGCAAGACGGAAGCAAAATAAGGATACAAGTGCCACGGCAGAGCCGGGTCAAAACAGAGTCAAAAGTATAAATCCAAAACAGTATAATCAGAGTCTGGTGAATTCTATAACTCCAGCGCTCACTCTCCGCCGACAAAATGACCCGCGCAATAAGCAAACAGCACCGATAGGATGAACATAAATAATTCCAAAAAAAATTGATTTGGAGCGGGATCAGATCGATGCCCACTTTCTCTGCATCCCAACCATAAGCACACATATACGCTATACTTAATAAAGATGCTCTAATGCAGTACGGAATTCAAACACACTAGCATGCTCCTAGTTCATAATAATGTGCAGAATACTGTAAAGGGCCCAAGACAATGCCAAGTGGCATATCCCTCTCCTACCTCCACCCCTTCCGACAGGCGGAGACTGGCCAGCTCGTGAATGCATTCATTCATAATAGGGCGGCACGCATGCCTAACCCGCTCCACAATAAAGCCCGCAGGCATATCATAATATAAGGAAGTACTCGATTGACTCAGGGTACCCGATGAGGCTGGGCTACCCTATGACCCTAGCAAAGACTCTAGGACTATCACAGATAACGGCCGTTCTGTTTACATACGCACAAAGAAAAGAGAATGCTCAACGATCGATGCAACCTAGCATGGTACTACATGGCATGCTGATTATGAATGCAACACCTAGTATATCATGCACCTATAGCAGGGAATCACTCTATTCGATCTGAGTAAGCTCCGAAGAGACTTACCTGAAGATGCAGAACAGCAAGATAACACAAGTAAGGGCCCAAATGCAAGTCCGAAGAAATCCAAAAGCAATATACACCTATCATCAAGTCATTGTCATAAGACGATGGACCAACATTCATACACACGAAATCCAAGTTCTCAACATCCTTAACACCAATCGACGGTAAAACCATTTTCTAAAACCTTTCCGATATGATCAACATCAACTAAAATCTTCTTCCAAGCAAACCCTTTGATAAAAATCATACCAACAACACCTTTCAACTTCCTTCCCAAAACTAACATTATCGAACCAAAACAAGGAATCCCGACGTTAAATAGTTAAACCTTAAAACCAATTTTCTCAAAATCATATTATAGAGATAATTCCGGCATTTCGATTCTAACACATCTAATCCTTTAGGAATCATTTTCGGTCGACTTAAAACCTTTTCTAAATAATGTAACGACAATCTTTATCTAAAATAACCATTAAATAAATCCGTCTTTATGATCCCCATTTATAAAACATATTAATAGATTACTTTAAAGTTCCTAATCACATATATAAACATCATAAAGATACATATTCCAAATAATATTACCTTTAAAATAATTTTATAATATATCATAATTCCAGGAAGTATATAATTACCACATCATAATAACAATATTATGATAATAATAACCATAATAAGAATGATTATCTAAAATATCATAACACATCATATATATAAACAATACACCCCAACCCAAAAGCCCATCTGATTTGAAAGGAAGACCCGCCCAACACTTAACCCAACCGAATCCAAGACTGAAGAGAAGGAGTTAACCCGGAATTAAAAGAGGGCCCGGCCCAATCCATAAGTAAAGAAGGGATCCCGTCTCTCACAAATCTGAAACCCATTGAAATGAAATGGTATAACCCGGAAAGGATATGACCCACAAAAGAAACGATATAACCCTTTTAGGGAGTCCGGGTCAGGCCCAGCCCAACAAACAAAGAAAAGAAAGAGACGAATCGGGTTTAGCCTGCCCTCTTCCTCAAACAATCCCTGCAACGACGCCGGACGAACGGAAGAGAAGAGGAAACCCAGGCTCGCCGGATCTTCAACCTGACCACCCCTAACTGATCGGAATCTCTCCCCGACCACCCCAGACACGAAGAGCTCAAGCGAAGCTAAAGGAGAGGAAGAAAAAGGGGCTCACCGAGGTCGAAGCTTCGCCGGAAAACGCTCGATCGATGCTCGGTGTGGCTCGTCGGAGGCGGAATCCAAGCGATCTGTGCCCAGGATGGAAGGAAGAGGTGTAAAGGTGGGGGCTTTCGAGTTTTCGACACAAAAGAGAGGGAGAGAAGCTCACCGGTGGTTTCGGATCGGAACAGGGCAGTCGGCTCGGCGTCGGCTCGCAGAAACAGGGACGGCTAGGCACCCTGGGCTCGATTGTCCGGCGTCGGAGACCCTAGCTGTTGCTGCTCGGAGGGAGGAGCAATGGAGGTGACTGGGAGCTCAGCCCTCGGGTTTGGTGGAAAAAGGGTCCCCCGCTTATGCTACTTGGCGGCGAGCTCCTCCTGGCCGCGACGTCGGCGACGGAGGTGCCAAAGAACGGGGATGGCGATGGCTCTGGGTGTGCTCAAAGGGAAGGAAGAAGCAGATTATGGAGAGATTGAGGGGTGGGGGTGAATTGAAAATTTAGACAAACAAAGTGGGGGAAAGATTGGTCCTGCTACTACTGGATTGGGAAAGCAACAAATACATTCAAGGGGGAGGAGAGACATTACCGAGAGGAGGGATAAGGACCCGGACCACAGTGTGTGAGCTGTAGCCTGCAGGCTAGGAAGAGGACAAGAGAAAAGAGCTGGAGAGGGAGCATCCAAGAAATTTTATGAAAATGAATTTGGAATAGGTCCCAAAAGATAGTTGAATACCCGAATAAAATATCTTAAAACTCGCTCTCTGACCTTATCCGACCCGACTCAAAATAATTTTTAAATTTTTAACTAAATATTACCGGAACTCGTTTCAACATATTCATAATAAACCAATAGTTCGAGGACGAAATTTCCAAACCTTCCGAATTTTTATTTTATTTTATCTTATTATTTTTTTGACTTAATCCATATATATTATTTATTGAAATTTATTATTTAAAAATCCGGGCCTTTACACCTTGGACGCCAACTTGGCGTGCAAGGCTCAAATTAGGCTTGCACGCCAAATGCAACTTTTGCTCCACGGTCTACAAGCACAAGAAGGGAGGCGGATATGGGAACTACGGTCGACATATCCGCTCGAAGCATCCCGAGAAGCTCGGCCTCGCCAAAGGGCAAACTCAACTAACCGGGTACGCATCTTCTTCCTCTCAACCCCCTGGTTTATAGTCTTATGATTATCGTAGTTGTCATGATCAATATGCGGAAATGATAGCTGCCGAGGGTTTAGCTTATAGTTTTTCACAACGTTTATGTTTCAATGAATTTATTACGCAAAATGTTCAACCTGCATGGCAAGGTATTAGTGGAAACACGGTTAAGAGGAAAATACTTAGACGGTATAACACCCGTTAAAATGAATTAATCGAATATTTTCAAAAAAAACCATGATTTACACGTTTCGATTTGTAGTGACATTTGGACCGACCATTGGCAACATCACTCATACATGGGTGTTACTTGTCATTGGGTTGATCAACGTTTTCAATTGCACAAACGTGTTTTAGCTTTTCGAGTTTTCGACGAAGCACACACGACACGAAACATAGGAGGTGTCCTTTTAACGGATTTACAAGAATATAGATTAACTAAAAGAGTTTTTAGTATCGGTTTTGACAACGCTTCTGCCAACACCGCATCTATCCCCGATTTAATCCAAAACTGTCAGGCGCGATAGGAGGCAAGTTTTCCCACATCCGTTGCGCCCCTCACATTTTAAACTTATGTGTTCAAGATGGTTTATTATATTTACAAGGTGTTGTTGAACCAATTCGATTTGTTTTGCGGGCACTTTGGCGAAGCAAACAGCTTCGCCTGCAATGGAGCGCTTATTGTCGTAGCCACCAAACCCGCCCAAAAACGTTCCCCAAGGACGTTTGCACTCGGTGGAACTCCACTTACACAATGATTTACGATTCAATCGCTTACAAGGAACTTCTTTCCGGTTTTGCAACACTACACATCCCGGACTCACACATATTTGCCGATGTGTGGACTCAGGCCCGGGACGTTGTGGAGGTTTTCAAAGTTTTTTACGACGCAACTCGGACGTTTTCCCACGTTTACATGCCTACATCAAACGTTTTTTGTTTTATTGCAACGAACGTAGCACTAGCCCTTCAAGACGGAGTTAACACGCCTTCCATTTCCACCGCAACTATGAGGATGCGGCAGAAATGGATCGCATATTACAAATTTGTACCCGACATTTTCCTCGTAGCTTGTTGTTTCGACCCTAGATATAAATTAAACGGAGTTCAATTGTTTTTAGAAAACTATTATCCGACTTTAAGAATTGTGGATGATCCTGATTGCAATGTTACAATTATTGTTGCTAGAGTTAGAGGATTGTTAGAACAATTATATACTGAATATTCGACGGGCAATAGAGCGCCCTCTGGTCGTCCTCCCGTGCCTTCCAGTTCTAGCGGGTCACGAACCAGCATCACCGCTAGAACTAAGGCACTTGCCCGAGATATCTCTGGGTCAAAGAGGTCGAGAACTTCGTCGAGCCCCAACTCGGAGCTCGACGAATATTTGTCCACTAACTTTGATTTTCTCAGCGATGAAGAGGAAGATTTCGATGTCCTTGAGTGGTGGAGCCGTCCCGAAAGACAAAGATTCCCGACATTGCAGGTAATCGCCCGAGAAGTACTTGGGGCACCTTGCTCCACCGTAGCCGTCGAGCAGCTTTTCAGTCGCGGAGGTCGGATTCTTTCGGAGAAGAGATCAAGGTTGCTTCCCGAGAACCTCGAAGCCCAAGTTTGCCTTGCAGATTGGAAGAAGGCGGAGATGCGGATGCAGAAGAACAACTTGGGGACTGATTCCGAGGATGATGACGGAATAGAGACAGAGTCCGTTGGGAGCTCCATTGACGGCGCGGTCACAGATGGCTCAGGAGGTGGTGGAGGATCCGACGATCAAGAAGACTAAAAGAGGAGGTAACCGGGCCGGGGTTCAGACATACAGGTAAAAGAACTACGTGGGCTTTGATTCCTCACCCCCGAGAGGATACGTAGGCAGTCGGGAAACCGATTCAAGCCCTTCTTCCTCCCC
The DNA here is from genome assembly GCA_037127255.1 of Persicaria tinctoria. Lineage (NCBI taxonomy): Eukaryota > Viridiplantae > Streptophyta > Magnoliopsida > Caryophyllales > Polygonaceae > Persicaria > Persicaria tinctoria. The sequence continues at coordinate 17,923,110 of JBANSL010000004.1, read as the reverse complement.
CCCAACACTCCCTAATACAAAAATTGTACAAATTTTTTGTAATTTGTAAAACTTATAGAGTTATAAGTTGTAGACTTTTTAGTTTTGAAAATTATAAGATGTAATATTACATATTGTATTTTGTACATAAAGACTAAAGAGTCAAGTTATGATTTGTGAACACGAAAGGATATTTGTCAAACACATAGGCGTTCAATTCCCGTTCCCTTTCTCGACAAATTCGATCCGACAATTAAGAGTCCGAAGTCCGAAACAAGTGCAAACCCGTCCAACCCGGGTTCCAACTCGGCGGGTCTGACCCGCCGGGTCAACCCGTCGACCCGATGACCCGCCGGGTGACCCGAACCCGCCAACCCGTTGAAATCCCGGGTTAGGGTTCGGGCCGCCTTCCCCCGACCCTTGACCCGACGGGTAGAGCCCGTCGACCCGCCGGGTCTGACCCGTGGCCACGCCTAATGCCAAGGACTTGGAGCCCCGCCAGCAGAGGCCGGAGAGGGAGGAGCGTGTCCGGAGGAAGAAGGCGACGTTGACAACCACCAAGGCCAGCGGAGACAACAGCTAGGTGCCCGAAGGAGGAGGGCTCCTACCAAGGAAGACAAAGGACGAGAGGATGGTGGGCACGTAGTGGAAGCACGACCCACACCAACCCAGCCTCGCCGCCGCCCAAAGATGGCCGAGGAAGACGAACAGAGTGAGCCGGAGGGGCGAGAAGGCCACAAAGGGTAAAAGCCCCTAATCAATTTCATCAATAGAAGGAAACCGACGCACCAACCCCTGGATCGAAGGGAAACCGGGAGAAAGGAGACAGACGAGCCCAACGACGATGGAATCAGACCACAAGAAGGATGTACGGCTGCGAGAGAGGGGTAGAAGAAGCCGACGACAAAGGTGGCCGGAGGAGGGATGCGAGAGAAGATTCGATCATGGCCGCAGGAAGCTAAGCCAATAAAATTGAATCAACGGTTCAAGAAGACAGTTGAAGGGATACGAAACACGTCGCCGAAGGAAGGAACTCGGAAGGAGAGAGGGATACGAGACATATGTCATAGGCGGCCGGAGCCGAGGTTGGGGGGCCGGAGCCGAGTTTGGGCAGCTGAAGTCGAGTTAAGGCGGCCGGAGCGAGGTTGGATGGCCGGAGGCGGAGATAGGGCTCCTTCTCACTAGAAAATTCTAGTGAGAAGAGAGAGCTTTTCTCGACCTCAGTCCGGTGAACATATTGTTGTTGTTGTTGTTATTATTATTATTATTATTATTATTATAATAAACTGGTAATTACATAAAATTGGATGGGAGCCGGCTAACAAGCTGAGCTCCGCAACCATATGTTATTATATTATTATTATTATTATTATTATTATTATTATTATTATTATTATTATTATTATTATTATTATTATTATTATTATTATTATTATTATTATTATTATTATTATTATTATGTGTGGGTTCTATATTACTATATGTTATATAAATTCCATTATATGCATTATTTAAGGTTGAATTATTTCTGAAATATTATTAAGAATATTATTATTATTATATGTTATTGTGAGTTTATAATAAATATATATTTTTGAAATTATTATTTTTATAAAATGGTTTAAAAGAGACATTATTTGGGATATGTATTTAGTGTTGTTTTAAATTGTGATTTTAGGAATGTTAAATGAATTATGAGTTGTGATTTATAAATATGGTTGTGAAAATAGAATTATTTTGTGACTAAATGTCGAAATTTATTTATGTAATAATTTTGTAAATAAACATACCAGGATCGTTTTGATAATCTGATTTTTGGAAATTGGTTAAGAATTTAAATGATTAATGTCGGAATTTGGCCAAGTATGATTTGAGAAATTATTTTGAATATGAGTTGACTTAATTTGGGATTTAAGAGTTTGGAAAATATGGTTGGTACGATTTTATCAATGGGGTTGATTGGAAGTAAATGATTTTGGTTGATGTTGATCGTAGCAGAAAGGTTTTGGCAAATGGTTTTACTATCGGTTGGTTTTGAGTATGTTGAGAACTTGTGTTTCGTGTGTATGAATGTTGGTCTGATAGCTTATGGAAATGGCTTGATGATAGGTGTGTATTGCTTTTGGATTGCTTTGGACTTGCATTTGGGCCCTTGTTTGTGTTATCTTGCTGTTCTGCATCTTTAGGTAAGTATCCTACGAGGCTTACTTAGTAACCTGAACCTCCTGCCTAATGTCATGTGATGCGTAGTTGTTGCATATTAAAGCATGCCATGTAGTATCATGCTAGGATTGCATTGAACTGAGCATGTGGATACTATGTGTGTTTGAATACAGAACGGTCGTTATCTGTGATAGTCCTAGAGTCTTTGCTAGGGTCATAGGGTAGCCCAGTCCCATCGGGTGCCCCGAGTCAGTCAAGTCGATATGAGTATGATTTGATGGCCCAGCACCAACGGGCAAGAGATATTATGATGATGTGATTGATGTGACGATTACCGGGCCTGACTTCGTGGATAGTGTTAGGTACCTATCCTTGCTTGCTCTTTGCTTCTATGGCGGGGAATCCCTAGCTTGGCGAATCGAAGAATCTGGCTAACATCCTAACTTGGTAAAAGGGTAATCACTCCCTTATGATTTGGTTTTGAACCGGCTCTGCCGTGAGACTTTGTATCTTAATTTCGTTCCGCTTTATTTTCTTGAAATGAATTTCACGACTTAGCCTTTAGGATAGGTTAAGGGTTCCCAACGGCCTACGAGGATTTTAGGGTTCGAAATCCCTCTTTCATACTGATCTTAAATGAGGTTTGAAACCTCGACCCGTACATGAATTGCAAGATCCGAACGAGGGGTTTCATCCCTCGAAACGTAACTTGAGAATCATAATTCCGGGCCGTTACAAAAATTATTTAAGAAGAAAAATTAACTATGAAGACAAGATGATTTTATTATTAATTGCCGTGATAACTTACAAGTTACAACCGAACAATATGAGTCTCGACTCTCAAAGCAAAAACAACTAAACAACTACGCATTGCACGCATGATATATTGATAGTCACACACCAAGAAATAAAGTAGATTGTAGACAATGATAAGTCGATAACACATTAAGACCAAAGTACAAAAGCTCATTCTCTCAATTTCATGAGCGGCTTGCTTCGCCTTCTACTCTCGGCCACTTATCAAGATGCTTCTTCTCAATGTGGTTCCTCAGATTACCATTTCCCTGTTTGTTCCTCATTTAAAACCATGTGAACAATAACAACAAACAACCATATAAAAATCATTACCGGGGATTCTTTCTTCATGTCGAAAATGCATCTCGTACAAGAAATCATGAACGTTTATCGCATATCCTTCTTCATTTGGATTTGCCATTGAAATATTGAATGTTTGAAAATATGTAGAAATGCGAGAATGGTTTGAGGTATTTATATAGAGTTCCACAAGCCCGGTGGACACCGTAGAGCTCTGAAATAGACCAAATCGGACCGAACCGTAAATCTCTTATCATGCCACCGCATCAAGTTAAGGGGTATTATCATTAAAGTTATTGAATTATGTAAAATTAACGTGGGTTATCAATGCCCACCGCAATGGCTAAGGTTGAATTTTTTAATATAAAAGAAATATCATGTATTAATTTTTTTAATAAAAGAAATAACTTTTATTAAAAATAAGAGGAATGCTAGAGTTTGAAAAGTAAAACAAGTGTTGTGCCTTAAGGAGGCAAGTCAGTGTGCATCCTTATCCCCGCTCCTGCGAACGAAACTCCAATTGCATATTTGTAACTTCCCGCTAGTCTTGCCGCCCCGTCCAACACACTTTCAAGCTCCGACCTCTTTACCCTCCTCTCATCCAAATGCCTCATCACTTGTAGGCAGTCTCTCTCCACAATCACATGGGTGAGCCCCTCCAAGTCACAGAAGCCTAATTCTCCTTTGGCACAAAGCAATATTGAAAAGCTCTCTTTTGAGAGCGTTTCCAAAAAACCCACGCCGCTCCGTCAACATCCATCTTTGGCCGGTTGATCCAATGCTCCGATCTATCGGTGTTTGAGTTCCTCTCCTCCACTCGTCTCCTCATCAGTGCACTCCCTCTTCCATCCTTAGTGGTGGACTAGGTGAGGTCCGAACAACGAACAACATCTCCGACTAAACCTCTCTCTTCGGAGAGCCTCTAAATCTCTCTTCGGAGAGCCTAAATCTCTCTTCGGAGAGCCCCAAGTCCTCTCTTTGTGAGAAGGTGTTCGAATCTTGGCCCCCAAATTGGGTCTCGTTCCTCCCAATTTCCTCTTTCAATTTGGAGTTTTGGCGAATCGGGACTTGATTTTTGGTCTCGGTGTTCGCCTTTAGTCCAGCGATTTTCATCATATTCTACCTTGGTTGTCCTGCAACCATCTTCCTCGGTGGAGTATTGGGCTCGTCCCCTTCGTAATCTCGTTTGGGTACTGGTCCGTCTCCTTCGAGCACTCCGTTCATCGGTGGCGGCAGCGGCTGTCCGGAGGCCTCTCCCTCTCCGGTTCCGTCGTCTGCTCCTTATTCTGACCCCTTGCCCCTTCGGCCTGTTGGTTTGTCGCGCGCTGTCCCTTCTCGGCGGATGCGGGTGCTCAAGGTGGTGGCGCTTCTATCGGGGTCGGGGATTGCATCTTCCCGGCGGTGGTCTTGGCCGGCGCGCTCTCTCTCGGGGTTGCGCCTCCGTTCCACTGTCGCTTTACACGCTCTTGGATCTTCTCCGGTCGCGGGCTTCTGGCGGCCTTCTCGGTTTGGCCATGGATGGCGTCTCTTGGCCATGGCTGGCGGCCGCTTGTTGCCCTCTTCCGGGTTTGACTTGCCTTGTAGCTTCCTTGGGCCCCAAGTGGCCCTCGGTTGCTTTCCAGGCTCTTTTTTCCCTCACTTTGGGCCCAAGGCTATTTCTTGGGCCCAAAGCTGACCCGACCTAAGGGGAAAAAAAGAAAAAAGAAAAGAAAAAAAAAGGGTTATGGTTACTTATAAAAATAAATAAATAAATAATTAAAATAACTTGTGTAAATTACAACATTGAATTTCGCCGGAGTTCGAATCTAGATTCCTCTTGCGCTCTTTGCCCTCTCGCGGTCGTACTTCATTTTCTCGCGTTGGTTGGAGTTCTGTTTGTTGGTTCGTGGTTAGTCTCGGTTGAGGAGCAGTTCTGCGACCCTGGTTGATCCAAGTGATCGTGTTGGTGGTGTTCGTGGTCTCCGAAGATCCTTCATCTAGGTGGAGGGAACGTCGTGTGATCCACACTTCCCCAGGAGTCGTCTTTGCCCTACGTGGATTTCTGCTTTCCGTCTTTCCGGCGGCGAGACATCGTGTCAGTTGTGTTGTCCCATGCGCTCGCTATCCACTTCACCACGTCGGGTCTCCTTCATCTCGTTGCTGTGTCCGCTTGTTTGCTTAGGGTTTGGGGTTTTTCGGGTTTGTTTCGTGTAGTTCTTTTGTTGTATTAGATATTTGCTTTCTGTTGTATTTCTTTTGCTATATTGTATGTTTAGACGGCTCGCCGTCTCTCGAGGTCCGGGCCTGTCCGGCCTCGAATTTTTTCCTTATCAAAAAAAAAAAAAAAAACATGGGTGAGCCCCTCCCCAATCGTTAGCTTTAAAACCCACACCACCACCTCAGCTTCGCCTAATTCCGGAGCTAAAACACACTCCATTAACCGAGCAGCAACAAAACAAAGCTCAATGTCCTCATCTCTCATCACCATGCCGAGCCCACATCCCTCTACCTTATCCACCGAAGCATCACAATTGATTTTAATAAACCCCGTCGATGGCCTTCTCCATCCTAAAGCATAGCTACATCCCTTCCTCCTCGGTTAGCCTCGAGCCTGTTTGCTACCTCCACCATTCTCCACCCATCATTCAACACATCCTCTGCATCCACCTTCTTCCCCTCAAAATTCCGAAAGTTGCGAACCTGCCCAAATGATATTACTACAACTAGAGTTTTCTGCAATTTTGCTTTCGGTTGCAGGAAGAAGGAATAAGATGGTACATGCGTAAATTAATTACATTACTTAATTAAGCTACCGCAACTTAATTCACTATAGCAAATTGCGGTTGCCATCCACCGCACTAATGGTTCATATACATGATCATATCCACCGATGTATGCTACGGTGTACATAATTAGGATTTAGGAGTGAGATGTATGCTTTTTTTTTTGATACAAGGTAAGAGTTTGGGTGGTGTCAGACCCTGCTGACCCACCACCCAATAGCGTCCTTACGGATGAGGACAAGAAACTCCTGATGTGAAGTGACAACTCTAAGGTACATCGTATGCTTGAGCTTAGCCACCAAGTCCGCAACTCGATTCACTTCACGGAAAACATGCCGACAGGTAGCCACCTCAAAGCACTGCAGAAGAAGCTGAACGTTCGAGACGGTCATCTCAATCTCCCAAGGACAAGGCCACCCTCCAAAGATGTATGCTGCAGTGATTACCGGAGCGGTCGGTTAATTTTTTTTTTTTTGATTTTTTTTGGCTGAAGTCTCCTCTATGTCCACGCACCAGAAGACATGAATAAAGCCTTACAACTTAAACTGCTTTGGAAAATTTTAGCATAACCCATCAACCCTTGGGTAACACTAATTAAGAAAAAAATATCTAAAACAACAAGAACTTCTTACTTATAACAGAAATAGGGCCACTTCCTAGCAGTGGACCAGTTGACTAAATTAATTCCATTATTTAAGCAAGAAATCCAATGGCCAATTGGAGACGTGCAAAACATTAACTTATGGCTGGATCATTGGACATGCAATGCGCCTCTTATATCTTTAGCGTCGTAACCCCAACAGATTGAAACTACCACAACTGTAAAGCAGCTACTAACGCGTGACAAGACATGGGACCTTGAAAAATTGAACAGATTGGTTGATCAACACCTAACTAAAACGGTAAAAAATGATATTAAAATAACACCGATACCTAAGAATATACATATGGATAGGCTATACTCGAAATGGAGCAGAAATGGCTAGTTCTCTACCAAATCAGCTATAGACATGATAAGTAGCATTAAACAACATCAAAAATCCAACATGAGATGGACTTGGGACCTAGATATTCCACCAAAGATTAAAACATTCCTTTGGAAACTTTCAAAGAATGGCATACCCACCACATCTAAGCTGGCATCACGACGGTTAGGTATCCCGACCAACTGCCCACAATGTGATTACAACTTTGAAGATATACCGCATGTACTGTGGGATTGTCCTATTGCAAAAGACACAATAATCTCGACCGATCCAAGCTTGTACATGCACATTAACAATGCTTTCAGGGAAGGCACTACCCTAAATGACATAATTCAAGATATAAAAAACAACATTGGCATGCACCGTTTTGCTAAGCTTGCCTTTGCCTGGTGGGGAATTTCGTACTTTCGAAACAAGACGCTATTTGACGATATTCACCCGGATGTGAGATGTATTAAATCTTTCGTCAAAGAGCAAACATCACTAAGGAAATCCGCAAAAAATAGCGAAGATCTTGACAACAACACAACCAACAACCGAAACAAAAGCAACCAAACGGAGAAAAAGGACAAAATGAAAACCCCTGTCGACTGGGAAACACAAATTTAATTTCGATGGAGCTCTGGCTCTGGCTTCTATGGCTTTATAATCAGAAACCATATGGGAATCCCGATATTCTTTGGTTGTGGTCCTTGTCCTATCCCTTCTGTTGCGAGAGCTGAAAGCTTTGGGGCCTGGAAAGGTATCGCGACTGCACTAGAACTATACATATCCGACTTGGAAGTAGGAGGGGACAATCTAACCATAATTAACAGTTTAAATTAAAAGGTTTTGGGAAGCTTACGGGAGACTAAAAAATGATTGTCTCGGACAATCTAGTCTCGCTAAGTTTCTTTTATTCCGTCAGGCAAACCAAGTTGCAGGCTAATCGTATTTGAACTTTGCCATGTACAACTATATTAGCCCTGACGATTCTTTGCTTTGCTCTGTCATGTATGGATGCCCTTGGCGGTTAGGCTCCCTAAGCCAAATTTTGTCCGGTTCAAAAGAAAAAAAAAAGTGTGCTCGAATTACCCTAATTATCAGCGCTTCCAGGGCGAGCCGTGGGTTCATTTTACCTTACACAAAGCCTCTCATACGTTTCCCCATCTTTCACGCCCTCTTCTCTCTCCAATGGAAGCGGCGCTTTGTAGCTACTCCTCCGCAGTCCTCAACAACGGCAACCTGCCTCCTTCCTCCAAGTCCTCTTTCAATGGCAGCAGCATCCATCCTAAATACCTACACTGCCGCAGCTTTGAAGTGAAGCTTCCAAAGAGTTTCCAAATCTCTGCTTCGTATGGAGCTGCTGGCGATTCTGGTACTTAATTGTCTCTCTCTCTCTCGTCCAGTTCCTTGCGAAACTTAATTTCTTAGTTTTTGATTTTTGGTTTTCTGATCGTGTTTGATGCTCTTTTAATGGATTTGTTGCTGTATTAGTTGTTACACTCCTTGATTATGGAGCTGGGAATGTTCGAAGCGTGAGGAATGCAATTCGCCGCCTTGGTTTTGATATCAAAGATGTGAGATTTCCCCCACATCATGATATTGTTATCTTACCGCTTCCATTTTGGTTGTTTTCCTGTTTTGCGAGTGAGTTTATATCCTCTTAGAAATTTCTTTTTGTTTATTTTTGTAGGTGGAAACACCGGATGATATTCTCAAAGCCAATCGTCTTGTATTTCCTGGAGTTGGTGCTTTTGCACCTGCTATGGATGTGCTTAATCAAAAGGGGTGGGTTGCTACTTTGTTTCTTAGTAACGTGTTCTTCCTTTTCTTTTCTTTTTCCGATAAGGGGAAGTCAAAATAAAGAAAGAAGACAGGAAACTCTTCATACTTCACATTAGAATTCCGAAAAGTAAAATTTCTACCAAGTATATAGCAAATAAGTTTTCTTGTTGAATTTGATGTTCCTTTTTCCTGTGCTTCACGCTCATTCATGTTGTTCTCTACTTAAAAAGTCCCACTTCGTTTGTGCTGAGGGGGAACTTCCCATTGCCTAGTCCATAAAGCTTCTCTCATGCTTTCCTAAGTTGATTCTGTCATGTGTATTTGTCATCAAGATTCCTCTTATATTATGAGCAGATAGTTGATTCTTTTTTTTTAATCCTGTTTTTTTTTTCTGCTTTGCTCGACTCAGGATGGCTGAAGCACTTTGTTCATATATCCAAAGTGATCGTCCATTTCTTGGAATTTGTCTGGGACTGCAACTTCTTTTTGAAAGTAGTGAAGAGAATGGACCAGGTAATACAGTTATTATTTGCTTTCTTTTATTATACAATATATGTTTTTTTCCTAGGGAACACCACTCATTTGCTTATTTTTTAAGCAAGGAGAGTAGATGTCATACAGCAACCTAGTTGCAGCTCCTAATGCCTTTCCTAATGTTCTCTCGTCCTACGAACTTTGTCAAATCAGAATGGATCATATGGGAGTAATTTTACGAGAATGATCCAAACAGGAAGAAAAACAGATAAATAAAAAGAAAAAAGGAAAACAATTTCCCACTCCTATCATAAGCTCAATGAATTAGAATTCTAGAATAAGGTTCTTTAACTCTTCTATGTGGCGTGATAGATTTAAAAACATAAGTTCCCGACTTTAATATGAAATTTAATTAATTGCACAAACCACCGCTACAATAAGTAGAGGGGTGAGAGTTTCACTTCAACCCCTTTGACTTAGCAAGCCACTTTTTAAAGTGGAAGCCTGAAGCCTCACCGTGGAAGCCCATAACCATGGATTACTTAATGAATCCTCTTTCCAACATTCTCTAATACCCTCCACCCCTTCAAATTCAACTAAAAATGTACATCGTTTACTAATTCCCATCCCCCAATGTCATCAACTCTGAAGTTAGCAACGAATGTCATCTCCAGTTCTAAATCACGTGTCTTCCGGGCAATGTTCTAAAATGTGCTAGGCGGCCGGCGGCGAGGCGGGTGTCTAGGCGGCGCCTAGGCGGACTTAAAACAAATTTGATTATATCCTTATATTTTAACGCATACCACATGTTCATATGATGTAATAATAATTCATAATATCACTCATAAACCCAATTTTGCGATGCTTAACGAACACTAAAGTAAATAAACGCATACCACTAGTGACTCTAAACCTCTTGAAATCTAAAACAATAGGTTCGGCTCAATGGCAAATACATCCCGACTTGGGGGATAAAAAAATCCTAAGTCGACTAATCACATGCCTAGAAGCTAAAATTGAATAATCGTTGGGCTAGGCGGGCTTAGGCAGCGTCTAGACGGGCCTAGGCGGTGCATAGGCAGACTTTTGCCTAGATGACCGCCTAGACTTAAAAATTCCTAGGTCCCCTCTAGCCCGGTGCCTAGGCACCGCGCGAATTTTAGAACACTACTTCCACGAACATACTTCAACTTCCAAGTATAAGATCGTGTTTATTAGTAAACTTCCATCAACTTTAATAGCACCTTTGGTTAGGATCTTGTTGTATATACTAGTGTGTTCCCAGTGCCACATGGGTATTGACACAAAAATGGACTGGTATGATTTAAATTTCAGAATTGTAATATATGTATTTTTTAATATAAAATTAACAAATTAAGTTACCTAGTTAGTGCTATTTTGGCATGAATTTTTTTTATATGTAAATGTTTTTATTTTATTTGTTTATAGAATAACGTTTAACTACTATAACTGATTTTTTATTTGGCTATGATGTATTAAACCCTTAGAGTTTGATATTTGTTACACAAATTGATGTTCCTCCTCATAGAATAACGTTTAACTACTATAACTGATTTTTTATTTGGCTATGATGTATTAAACCCTTAGAGTTTGATATTTGTTACACAAATTGATGTTCCTCCTCATATCTTGCACGTATATTATTCACCTTTTCCACTTATATATTATTTTTGATATCTGGAAATAAAGCTGTTGATAAAACATTCAGACAAATTTGAATTTTATCTATTTAAGGGTTAATTTATGATTCTGACAAATTTTATCCATTTGAATTCCTTAACACACAAGACAAGGGAAAATTCAGAACCATGAGATTGGATCACTTTGCAGACATTAGTGCATGCTTGCAAACTTTGAGAATGACAAGTTAACCCAAATGCACAATTGCACAGATCAACCTACGTACATATATACATACATATTGATATATTGATTAACATGTATGTATATGTATATGTATATATGTACACACACACACACACCCCGATATATTGGTCTACTTACCCACCTGTGTTAGTTGCTAAGTTTTCACAGATAGTTACTCTGGTGGACAGTTCTCGATACGACAATACCCATCCTCTTTTGTGGAATTGTTATACGTGCCTTTTGTCTGATTGTGTGTATGCATTGTCAACTGGTTGTCATTTCGGTTTACTTCTCTGCATTGTGTTGCCCAGAAAATTTGACACCTGTATGTTTCCTGTTCAGTGAAGGGTCTTGGCTTGATACCTGGTGTGGTTGGACGGTTTGATTCAAATAACGGTTTACCGGTACCTCACATTGGCTGGAATGCATTGAAAATAAATAAAGATGCTGGGATATTGGATGAAATTGACAACCGTCATGTATATTTTGTTCATTCTTATCGTGCCATACCTGTATGAAACTTATCCCCTGCTTGTTTTTGCTTTTCAACAATTATAAGTCAATTTTGTCATTGACTCGTTGCCAATCTAATCTATTTTTGTTCATCTGTTTAGTCAGACGATAATAAAGAGTGGGTGTCATCAACATGCAACTATGGTGATGAGTTTATTGCCTCAATAAGACGAGGAAATGTATATGCTGTTCAGTTTCATCCAGAAAAGAGTGGAGGCAAGACACTGCTGAAAATCATCATTGTCATTTTTAATGATGTTTTCACCAAACATGCATATGTTCCAAATGGATAAATACGAGTGAAGTTTATTTTGATTAAATAAACCCGAACTAGTGTGAGGTTGGAAGATTGCAGGCAACTCTTCCACATTGTCTTTTGTGGGCATTCTGAAAAAGGTGTTTAGGTCTTTCCAAAGTGATTGACATAGATGCTTTCAGTGGAAAGGGATATGCATTGTTGTCATTGTGATGCAGGGAAACAAACATAGTTTTGTCTTTTTGTAGTGTCTTGCAAATCGTTCACACCAATTGCTTTCTTGTTGTGAATGATTTGCAGGACTAGCAGTGAAAAAAAAAACAAAATTTACTTGCTTTCATTTAAAAATTTTCTTCCATTTGCATAATTGCTGTTTACCGAAGGAAACCAGTAACCGGAGAATATTACTAATTTTTGTAGTGTCTAAGTTGTTATTTGGGTGGTCTCATTGTTAGTCACCATCTACTTATTTGCTGATGTTGCTGCATGCTGTGTGCGTGCGTGTAGTATCTCGTTGCTTGCTAATTTTTTCCCCTTATTTAAAAATTAAAATCTGATATCTTCATTGACTTTATCTGCTTTCTTTTGATTTTTTCAGAAGTTGGCCTTTCAATATTACGACGGTTCTTGCATCCAAATTCTTCTATATCGAAGGTAGCAATTAAAGCTTCTTGACTTTTATGCATGGACATATGATCTTTTGTTCATGTCCATGATTATCATTTACTCATTGTAACACTTTCTGCATAGACAGAAGCCAGTGGGAGGGAAAGCTTCTACACTAGCAAAGAGGGTATGAACATGTTGCTTTTTTCATCTCCTTTCACCTTATATTTATGTTGACTTTGCCTTTGTATGAGCAACAATCCCTTCATTGTTGTTACTTTGTTGTTCCCGTTTTATCATTTTTCCAACAATGCATCTCTCCTTTGTTTGATATTCCCATGCACTGCCATATGCTGAACTTGCAGTAGACTAATTTAATATGATCACAGGGATTGTACTATGATCTGGGGATCTTTTTGTATTTGTGCATGCAGGTTGTGTTTTTTTTTTTTTTTGTAGAGGTTTTGTTTTTATCTGATCCAGCATCATTTTTTTTCTATTCTTCTGTATTATGTTTATAATTCAAAATAACCATTAGCTTAGTTTGTTTTGTTTTCTTCTTTTTCCCATTTTTTACTTGAAAGCCATATAGGTTCTTTTTGATAGCTTTGTTCAACTATAACTTGTGAATTGCACTTTTGAATTGCAACAATCAGTTAATTGTTTAAAAAGGACATCGATAATCTGATTGTTTCGGTATGTTATCATGACAATATGCTGCAGTATTAATTAAAGGTTCTCTATTCAGGTTATTGCTTGTCTCGATGTGAGGACTAATGACAAGGGAGACCTTGTTGTAACAAAAGGAGATCAGTACGATGTTAGAGAGCAGACAAACGAGAATGAGGTACACTACTCTTGTTGATAAATAATACCCCCTCTGTTGCTTTTAATTGATGCTTGCGAAGGAAATAGCTGCTCTATATTAATTGATATTTGGCTAGTACAGAGACCCACCTTCAGTAATTTACTGCAGAGATTGCAATAATTACTCGAAAAAAAACTATTTTCAAATTTTGGTGGCTAAAAAAAAATTGAATAAGAAGGATAGAGATAATGGAAGCGAAAGAGTTAGAAATCTGAAGGTTGCCGATGGCAGGGGGAGCGTACATAAGCAAGGGAGTACTGATTAGGTTGCAGTGCATTTTAATTTTTATAGAGGGTCAGTTCACTGGCAATGGAATTTCTTAGGGGTGTTAAATTTGCCTTATTTAATGTGCATTTCTCCCAAATGATAAATAGTAAGGGACAGATGGAGTATTAAGCATGTTGATTAAATTTTAGTTCAACATCAAGTTGGCAGTCTCTTTGCTGTGTTTATTTTCTTTCATAAAAATGTAAAAGAAATAAACATTTCATTGATTAATCTCATGCATTAGATAACACTTCTCTTCCTGGAATCTTTTCGTTATATTTTGGCAAACATGCAGAATATTCCTGAAAATCCAGGGTTGATTGCTGACTCATAGAATATGATATGGCATTGCTTGTAAATTAGATTTAAAAAATTGATTTTAAATTAAAAGCGAACAAGGTAAGAAAACACAAGTTCAATGGATGGGTTGTGAGTTGTGACTAGGATATAGTCTAAGAGATGGTAGAGTGGGCCTCCCTCCAACTTTGCTAACAATAGAGATTTTGATGGTTGTAAATGGAACATTTTGTTGGTCCTCATCGCCATCAACATTAGGTGAAGTTTGCTAGACCAAATAAAATACTGCCTTCATCAATGGCGTTGTCATCGTGGGCCTCATGTTAGACACCACAAAATTACAATGTCTTTGGTTGCAATTTCAAGGCCTTGGAAGAGCCAAGAACAGTATTAAAGCTAACAATAGTAGTTGTGACTATATTAGTGTCCTAAAAGAATGGGATTATGGGAGAGAGAGGAACAACTAATGAAAATTTTGACGGAGGGACCATATTTGCATAATTATCATAGGTAGGCTGTGCACATGATCTGGATCATGCGGACCTTGTTTGACCATAAATTGGATAGGCCAAACTGCTGCTCATGTCCTAGATTGGACCATATGCCCCATTTTTTCAGGGTAAATAAGATTAAAAGGAAGGGACCATATATGATCTTACTCATTAGCTTATGTGCACGGTCCTTAAATTACAGGCTACACCCTAAATTTACAGCCAAAACCCATAATTTGGTAAAAGGTAAAATGAAAGAAAAGAAAATCCATTTGTTTTGGACTGGACTGTGAACCATATGGTCCTCATGGCCAGGTCCGATTTTATGATCCAAGGCGATTTTGCACAACCTAAGGTTATGGATTGTTTTAGTACATCATCAAGGTTAAGGACTATTATCTAATACTCTTAAAATGTTGAGTACCAAATATGCATCATAGCTTTACCATTATAATCTTGCATTTTGGGTATTCTAGTAAGCTCATTACTTCAAAAATAACATCAAAGATCCAAATAAATTACTTTTGTTTTTTTTATGTTGTTTCCTGCCTGTATTCTCTTTGACACGATTTGTTCTTTACTATCTCATCTTTCATCTCCATTACTTGTTTTGTTTTGGCTAATCCCTGCCAAATTAAAATATAAGTATGAGTAGTCTCTCTCAACATGGCAACATGCGCATAGCATGTTCAGAGAAACATTAGAAGATTCTTTATTCCATTACACCTCATTCATTACAAGTCTCAACCTCTAATTATATGTTCGTAATTTAATCCATTACAGCTCACTACTATGCAGATATGGATGTGAGTTCCTTGATAATGATTTACCTTGTATTATCACTGATAAATAACTCTTCATTTCAAGAAAAGAGGGTAGTAAAAGACGCGTTAGCAATCCAAGTGGCCTGTAGCACATTCCCCGTCCTTGTCTGAATTTGATAGGTAAAATTAAGTTTTATTTGTATGTGGTGAACTTACTCTGACTGGTGTGGGATTCTTATGGGAAAATTCAATTGTGGGCAACAGTGGTGTGGGACTCTTGCAACATACCAAAAATAGCCTTCATTATGTGGCTTGCTGTGTATGAAAGACTCACATAATCACTGCCTACTTTTTGTGGAGGATTAGAAAAGAGGTCTGTACTTACTCCTTATTAGGTCTACTTGGCACAAAATGGGCCACCATTGGTTTCAAATATTAAGAAACATCGAATTTTCGAACCAAACCATTAAATTTGCGTGCCATAAATTCCTAGCAAACTTATCGATAAACTTATCCAGAGAGAACACCACATTTAGACGAAAAAGGAGAAAAGATCCTAACAAACCTGGAGAAAACTAGGAGTAGAACAATTTACTTGCCTCAGTCGAAACCAAACATTGCTGCTTTTCAAATTGTCTTTTTTTTTACATTTATCTTTTCCTTAATAAGTTGACAACATCTAATTTATTGCTCATATTTGTTATCTCATTCCTTCATGAATAACTGTCCATCTTATAATATTTTCTTTATCAAGGTGAGAAATCTTGGAAAGCCAGTGGAGCTTGCTGGACAGTACTATGAGGATGGGGCTGATGAGGTATTCCACATTGGATACATTGGTTCCTATATCTTGATGAAAGGACACATTTTCCATTCTAGGTTTAATTGCAGGTCAGTTTTCTTAACATTACGGGTTTCCGGGACTTTCCTCTAGGCGATTTGCCAATGTTGCAGGTTTGACCTTATGCTCTTTCACCTAAGCATGATGTGTAATCTTTCCTTATTTTTGTTTGTAAATTCTTAGTGCTAAATCGATCTGTATGGATTTTCACTTGGTACCTCAACTAGCAGAATCAGTCTTGGTATCTTGATACAAACCCAAGTTTCTAATGTTATTAGTTTAATTATTATTCAATTTCTCAACTTTCTGGTTAGTTTCTTTAATTCTTATTCCCACTTCCTAGTTTTTCCCACTTTTCCTAGTCTTGCTGATGTTTGTCTCTGTTGACCCTTGGTCTATCAGAGACATCCTCCCGACTTATTAAGGGAAAGGGTGTGTACCTTGAGTCATTGTGGGATCCACTAGGGTCTGGGGATTTGTTGTTGTAACATTTAGTTGTTGCTTTTCTATAATAAAAGGAGGGTAGATGGGATCTTGTTAAATTGAAATACAAATGGGGAGTTTCCTCGTTATTTGTTGGGTGCAAGATGCTTGTGACTACTCTCTTTTATTTTCCTTGTTTCCTTCCCAACAATTTGGTTCCAAATCCTTGTTATTGAGAAACGGTAATTGCCATCTATTGATCATCCCACAACTTCTCTCCCATCCTTCCTGCCACCGCCCTTCCTAATGACTTTCTTGGCGTTAGGTCCAAACAACTAGTAGCGAATCTTACAAAAGACATATTAGAGGAGAATATTCTAGAAACCAATACTAATCTTCAAAAGAGATATTTTAGGCGAATTATCGAGGAACGAGCTTAGTTTTAAATAGAGCAATTCGCGCCGTCGCCGTGGTGCAAAGGTCCCTGGAGCCCAGCACAAACACCTAGGCGAAGATCGCATTTTTTGTAGGGGAGTCGCACATATGTAAAACAAGGTAGAAGGTGAAAAAAACAAAAGAAGAGGGTAGAAGAAAATAAAAAAGATAGAAGAGAGGGAAACAAGAAAAAACGAGAGTAATGAATAGAGAAGAAGATAGAATGAAGAACAAAGAAGAACTACACAGTTCTTGAGAGAAGAAGAAGAAAGAGTGAAAAGGGCCTTTGGCTTGAGTTAGGTGCGGTAGAGAGATCAGAACTCAGGAGGGTTTGCTAAAAGATAAAGGCCCACGTAGTTAATATAGCCCAAAGGGTCAACCACTTTGCATATGGTTTTTATTGATTTGGAGAGGGCGTATGATAGTATCAAGGGATCTCCTGTAGGAGAATTCTTGGAAGCAAAAGAGCTATCGGGAACTTACATGAGGGTCATCAAGGATATGTATGGTGGCACATTGACTAGTGTCTATACACTCAAAGCGGGGTACTGAGCATTTCTCGGTGCGACGAAATCCTAGTTTCTTTAGTTTTTAGTTTCCCATTCCCAAATCCTAGTTTTTAGGCCCAGCTAAAAAAAATTCCCTAGTTTTTAGGCATTTTCCCCATTTCCTCCATGCTATCCATGATTCCATTATTTAGGTTAGTTGCTGATATTTAGGATTAAGTTTGTAATTAATTGTCAGAGTTAATTATTGTTTTTGTATTATTAAAGGAGGGTAGCTGAAATCTTGTAATCATGGACGTGAAATAAATATTGAATTACAGATTATGAGTTTCCTCATTGTCCGAGTGCAAGATACTTGCTTTGGATTACTATCTTTTATTGTTTGGTTTCAATCTTATCTTATATAGCTTTTTGGATACTCATTGTTTACTAGGATTGTTTTTGTTCTTGCTAATTGCTATTCTTGTCCACCCAGGTGTTGAGAAGCTCTTCAGAAAATGTTTTTGTACCATTGACAGTTGGTGGTGGTATTAGAGATTTCACTGATTCGAATGGGAGGTAAATGATTTTATGCTGCCGCTACTTACCCTGATTAGTATTCTTGGCTTCAAAGATTCAATGGATTTATAATATTAATTGCTGTGCGGCTCCAGGAGAAAATGTCAAAAACTCCGTTTGGTCTTTAGAAGTAACTTTCAGCTTTAAGGGCTTTGAAAGTCATTAAATCATGTTGGTTGCAACCTACTCCGTTTGGTCTTTAGAAGTAACTTTCAGCTTTATAAGAATGTTGACCGAATTTGAACCTTTCATCAGCAGCTAAATCCTAAATCTAATTTAGTTTTTCACAAGTGAAATCATCTTGGATACTTGAATTATTCAATACTCCCTCCCATAGTAACTACAAGTCGGTCTACCTTTTAGCACACTTTTTAAAGAACTTCTGAAAATGAGCAAAAAAAATACTCTTTAGTATTACTCTACTCTCTCCCGACTATCACTGCTATTAGCCTAAACCTCCTCTAAAGATTACTCCATTTACTCCTAACAAATTAGGATTACAAAGCTAAAATGACAAACATTTTAGATTTAGATCTAAATACTCTGTTATAATCGGAAAATTTATTGATTGAAACTATAGATTGCTCATGGTGAGTCTGACTTATGGATTCTGGAACATTAGTTTGAAACGTAATAGAAATGTGGAAAGAGCATTATTGGTAAGACAACCAAATACTTCCCTGATGAACAATACTTGGGCTCTGTAGTTACTACAACATCTCTTGAACAAAGTTGCTGACCATTGTTTAGACTCATGAAACATAGGTTCCTACTGAAAGAGCAGAAGCATGCTTCTGCAAACAGATTTGCAGGCATTAACTACGCCATCCCTAACTATGCAGTACTTGAACCATTCACCGTAGCACACATTTAATGTTCTGACTACACCTGTTTCTGCCTTGAAGAGTTGAACTGCCTTATGCTTTGTTTTTTTCATCAGAACTGGTTTTCTTCAATTGTCTAAACCTCCAGTTGACTTGTGTATGAGGTTTTATGTGTGTGCTGCCTTTCCTGCAGGCACTACTCTAGTTTGGAGGTTGCTTCAGAATATTTCAGGTCCGGTGCTGATAAAATTTCGATTGGAAGTGATGCAGTTTATGCTGCTGAAGAATATCTAAGAGTGGGAGTAAGGATAGCTATAATCTTTTGTAGTTTTCAATCAATGATGTCTTTTTTTATATAAATTAAAAAGACGTTATGTTAATCTTTTAGGCTTTAATGGTTCTTGTAGGTAAAAACTGGAAAGACTAGTCTGGAACAAATTTCCAGGGTCTATGGAAATCAGGTGTGTTTTGTCTGGATCATTTTGTTTAAAACTGTTATTGTTTTGACCATCCTGTGTGGCTTATGGTGATATGTATGAGTTTCATCAAATTGCACTTGATAACATACTACCATGTTTTCTTAAAATGATACTCCCTCCGTCTCGCAATACTTGTAGTTTTAGAGTGTTAAAGGTGTATCAAAAAACTTGTTGTTTTAGCTATAATTATTATCTTTATAGGTAATGATTGCTCTTTTTATAGGTAATAATTGCTACTTTTAAGTATTTTAACCTATAAAAGTAAAGTAAATATAGGTTTTGTTAATAAGTGTGTATAGAGCTAAAACAACAAGTATTGCGAGACGGAGGGAGTAAGATACTATGTTGATTGCTATTGCATTCGACTTTCATGCACTAGTGATGGTTTACATTCCAATGTACAATCTCATTGTAGTTCCACATTGGAAATAACTAAGAAAGAATACGAATTATATGAGTAAAACCCTCGCTCAAAATTTGTGTTAGTAAGTGGATCCCGAACTTCTAGTATAAAATTTTGAAACTGACATTGTTATTGACTAATATAGGCCCATTGGATTTTAAACATGGTATTCAGAACTCGATAATGGTCCAGGCAATTTATTTGAAGAGGTAAATATATAGATGTGTGTAACAAAGTTACAAAAGGGTGGCTAAGACCAAACTTAGGGTCAGCCGCTTGAAAAACAAAGAGGACCACGCAGGGCCATCCAAGGATCCCCAAATTACTCACTAGCTCCCCTTCCTGTTTATCAAAAGAACCCAATATTATCTTCTCTCCCCACGTCATCCCATGCCACCCTCACCGGGCTTCACATACCCAAAAGGAAGTTAACAACATAAGAGAATGAGAGGATAAATTTACTTATCAACCTGCTAAAAGCAGGTTCGGAGGGTCAAGATTTACACACCCTTACTCCTAACTCCGAGCAAATCAAGAGGGTGTTTCTAAAAACAAATACTGCTAATAATAATAGTGCAAAGTGGTGACTAGACTAGGCTAGTTGCACTTAAAGGGGTTAAACACAATCCCCTGTATATGGGACAAATAGGAAAGAATAGCAATATCATCTTGTACCTTTTGTGTGTTTGATTCTTCTTATGGTGATATGTATGTGTAAAGGTGAAACCAGTACACATTGACTCGATTAATATTGGTCCACCGGATTCCTAGCTGTTTGTGTGCAATGATTTGTGTGGTATGATTGTAACACGTAAATTTTTTGCTTTACGCTTGTTGCTCTTTTGTTTTCTGTTTTCTGTTTTCCTGCAACTTCTAATAATTGATTCTGCTGCATCCCCACGTTTGGCTTTGCCGTACTGAACTCTTGGCGGGTGGCATAAATTTATTTGTGTTACTGTTAGTAACCTTTTTCGTATTATGCACAATGTGTATCAACGTGAAATTTGCACCATTGTTTACCAGGCAGTGGTTGTTAGCATAGATCCTCGTCGAGTGTACATTAAAGACCCCAAAGATGTGGAATTCAAGACTGTAAAAGTATCAAATCCAGGTAAATAGATTTAGGCATTGTCACATATTGTGGTTCTTTGACATGAGACATCTCTACCTTTGTCCTTCTTTGGTATTGTCGATGTTTGAAATTGACTTCATCTTCACATTTTCCTCATGAAATGGATGATGAAACCAAAGGTGTTTAGTTTCTGTGTGTTTGATTCTTCTTATCATCTTGTACCTTTTGATGAACGATTGCTTCTTTATCATATAGAATGCTCCACAGTGCTACTCGACATATGCTGATATATCATTTCATGATTTATCAGGGCCGAAGGGGGAAGAATATGCTTGGTACCAGTGCACGGTAATTCTATAGGAGCTCCCTCTTCAAGTGTAGTAATCTATGTTTCACTTGAAGCACTTTCAGGATTCCATCCTTGGATTTCATATTAAAAAAAAAAAAAAAGATTTCCATCCGTAGATATACATTTCGGTGGGGATGAAGAAGCTTGTTTATTTCCTCAGACGCTTGCCTTTGCTTGTCTAGGTGAATGGTGGACGAGAGGGCAGGCCTATCGGAGCTTATGAACTTGCAAAAGCTGTGCAAGAGTTGGGAGCTGGTGAAATTCTACTCAATTGCATCGATTGTGATGGTAAGTGCACTCTAAAACTAATATATTGTTGCTGCTGCAATGGATATCTTGATACTCTGGACATATAACTGTACCCATCAAGGGGTCCCTGCTACATATGCCATCTGCATGAAACTTCATTTAATCAATTTCCCAAAGGGGAGTGATTGTTTATGAATCTTCTCTATATGATAGAAAGTTGCATCACATTAAAATTCTAGCTAATTTCGGAAATTCCGATGGACCATATAGATTGCAAACTCAAGTATGTTATTTAATTGACTTGAATGAAGTGGTTATGAACAGAACATTACTGGACATCCATCATGTTTATTATATCAACTTGCCCCCATTTCTCACTTTCAAAAAATATTCTTTCAGGTCAGGGGAAGGGATTCGATATAGATTTGGTAAAACTCATCTCAGATGCTGTTAGTATCCCGGTAATTGCAAGCAGTGGTGCTGGTTCAGCTGAACATTTCCGTGAGGTTTTCAATAACACAAATGCATCTGCTGCCCTTGCTGCGGGAATATTTCACCGGAAGGAGGTAATTTAAGACTAATTCTTTCCATTGGTATGAGTTCCTTCCCATGCTTGTACTCTTTGTTTGGGAAGGAGCCTGAGTCTTTAGGGCATTCTTGCGTTCTAAACCAAATACTTGTGTTTGGTTGGAACTCCATTTGAATACCTGAGGCTGAACCCGAGGATGGGCATTCTTCCTTCGTTTCTTGTGTTGTCATGGTGGCCAGTCTGGAAGGAGACATCTCATCACGGTGGCAGCAAGAAAGGGGGATGAAGGAGACAGGGAATATGGTTGGTAAGGGTTAGGGTTGTGTTGGAAGGAGAAAACACAGTGCAAGCATGGGGGTGTGTTGGTCCAGCGGTTGATTCCTAAAACTTTAACCAAACATCTTTCATAAATCACCTAACTGGTTCCTAATTTCAATAGATTCGTGGAATCCTACCTGATGGGACTGCTTTTCTTTGTTTACAACGAGCCAATATTACATTATTGAGCCCAATGCCTAGAAAATCTTTTGAATTTGTGAATATGGGTTAGAACTTAGAACATGTTTCGATCTGCGTTACTTGAGCACCACCTCTGCTTTTTGTCAGCTTTTTGATTCATGTGATTATTCCAATTTTCAGGTACCGATTCAATCAGTGAAAGAGCACTTGCTCAAGGAAGGGATAGAAGTACGGTTGTAAGAAAATTCAGCCCATACACAACAGTGACTCTACCCCAACAATTTTCTGAACCATCAACTTTGTTTATCCAATGCCAGAACTTCCGTTATAGATCGCCTCCCGGGTTTTTGTATCGTCATAGACATGTTTTGTATTATCAGAAACTTGGAATGTTTCCTGCTGATAACTGAGTTGTTCCCCCTGTGGTGCACTCTTTCGCGTTGACACAATATGCATTTTGAAGTCGTTGCACTTATTGCAAACTTTTTTAATTTGAATGTATTCGATGACAGTCATATGGACAAATCGTTTGTGGAGTCGCAACTCGCATCTAATCTTTATGAACACTAGTGTTGTTGGTGAGAATCTTGTACAATACTGTGAACTAATTCTTGTTAAATGTAAACTGTTGTTGAAATCTTTTCCTGCCCAATCGTTTTGTAGTTGTAGTATTTTATTATGTGGGGATTATTTCACTTATGGTAAAGTATCCTCAAAATCAGGGATATTTTTGTGGTTATGACCACGGATGTCCACTATAAAAGGGAGATTCCGGATGTTGTAATCTAAACAAGAAATTAGATAAACAAAGTACAATCTGGTTCTTTTGTTTACCACTATAATTATAACATGTTATCAGCATGAGATCTAAAAACCAACCGAGTTTTTTCAGATATGAAGGTAAAACTCTCATATCCAAACTCTTCCATTATGAAAAGTGTTTTACCAAAATCGATTTTCGGAGGAGTATGATTTTAGTCGCTCAAATTTAGATATTCTATATAACTTATAAAACTCTCATATTTTTCCGTTTTACATCATTTTTGTTCAGATCCGTTTTCAAAACTCATCAACATGGAACACATAAAAAGGCTCAACACAGTTTCATGAGTTTTTTTTATACAAAACTGAAGATTTTCGGAAATAAAATACAGGAAGTTTTATCTTCGAGTTTTAAACCCTTCACTTCAAAACAAAATTAGTAGATATACAAGAGATTACATAATACAATACCGTTTTGAACTTCGTCTTCGAGCCTCGCCTCACTGGAACCATCGTCAGAGCTTTTAGTAGCACCGTCAATTTTTAACCACTCATAAAACAAAGGAAACCACCAAAACTGCTATCACCACCCCCCTATGCAACATCTTTAGTAAAATCCGGTCGGTATCGGTCATTTTTCGGATCGAAAAATGGGAACAATCCCGGAAAATTGGAGAGATTGGCGAGAGTGAGATGAGGAGGATGAATGTGAGTGGTGGTGGGTGAAAGTGGTCGTATAAGGAAGTATATAAAGGGAAAAAGTGAAAGAGGTAGAAGAAAATGATACCTATAACAAGAGGATGGGGTAGACAAATGAAAAGGATGTAAAGGGAGAGAGTGAGAACATCTCTGTCTAAAAACCCTAACCCCCCAAATCCAAACACCACCATCACCACCCACCCACCACTGCCTTCATCACCTATCCTCTAATCCTAACACCACCACTACTAAATCCCCAAATCCAAACACCATCCCCACCACCTCGACCTTCATCCATAGGTGTTGATTTCATCCTTCTTTCACTCCCGTTTTCACCACCACCACCATCCTTGCCGTCCACCACCACCGCCCTTGCCGTCCCGCCTAAACCTTTGCTCCTCTCCACCACCATCTATTTGGTGGTTTGGATTTCGTTTCGGATCTCTTCCCCTTGCCAAACCCTTCAATCCGCCGCCGCCTCACCGTTACGAGATATGTCCGTCTAGGTCTCGGGTCCACCGGCGCCTCCTCGGCTCCCGTCGCTCTGCGATGGCCGTCGTCGCCGCCGTTCACCTGGGCTTCCATAGCTGAAACCATCCCGCTCCTCCTTGGTCCTTGGGGCCCAAGCTTCGGGTCATTGGGGCCCAAGGTTTGGGGTGGGGAAAAAAAAATAAAAATAAAATTACCCGAAAGGGTTGGAACCTTCCCGAAGGGGCATAAATTCCGTAAGGGCTTGAAAATCCCGTTAGGGTTTAAATAAATTCTCATTCGTGTGAATGGGTTCATGGGTGGTTCTGGGTTATGATCCCTGTTGCTTGGCGTTCCTCTTCCGTGCTGGAGCTCTGACAACCGGTGTGGTTGGCTGGGGTCGTGGTGGTGTGTATCGAGGCGACTCCGCGTCAGGCTATTCCTTGGAGGATCGTCTTCACTGCCCACAGGACTGGCTCCTGATTTACCGCTGGCCAACGGTGTCGCCGCCTGGGGATGCTTGGCACCGGATTCTAGTCTACGTTGTCTCCATCGTGTACGGGTTTGGCTCGCTTGCTCGTCCGGGATTACGCCTCCCACTTTGTAGTTGTTGCACCTTTTTATATATGTATAGATGGTTTCACCGTCTGCCGACTTCGTCGGCCTCTCGAGTTATCAGGTATATCTGACTCGAATTATTTCCTAATAAAAAAAAAACAAAAAAATGAAAATGAAAAGGATGTAAAATTTGGAAGACAATCAAAACCTCATGAACTTGACATATCCCACATTTGTGAAGATAATTGTTCGATTGAAAATGGAGAAGTGTTAGTGTATTTTTGCAAAGAGAGTTTTTCAATAAAGTAAAACACCTCCTGCATAAATGGTAGAGTGTTCTACACACTCGGTTGAAATTATATTGTTTCTCACTTCATTTCAAGATTGTGTGTATATAGGTGATTTGACAATACATTGTCATACATATATAGTTTCATAAGGTGTATACATTACTTCTTTGATGAACTATACATATACTATATACAATCATTACCTTTTTCATTTTTTTGATGGAGTAGTACTTATGACAATTACTATGTATGTAGTGTTTTACTTTGATTTATCAAAACTATACAATTATAGTACTTGTATTCTTTTATATACGTATATGATTAATTTGCTTTCTATTAACCTTTAAAATTTAACTTATATAATAATTAATCAATATGATTTTAATTATGTGTAGTTAGACCTGTCAAACGGGTTATTCGGGTCGGGTCACTTCGGGTCTCGGGTAAAACGGGTCCAGGGTAAAACGGGTCCCGGGTCTTTCCGGGTTGACTAGAACCCGGGTTTGACCGGGTTTCGGGTCATTTCGGGTCGATTTCAAGTTTGTCAATTTTTTCCATTTTAAATTAAAAAAATCATGATTTGACAATTTTGCAATAAATTTTAATTATATATTAAAAAAAATTAATTATATTTAATTAAAAATCAACCGGGTCACCGGGTCAATCGGGTAAAATCGGGTCGAAAATACCGGGTCAATCGGGTCACCGGGTCGAAACCCAGATGACCCGGAAAATTTCGGGTTTTTCGGGTTCGGGTCGAAAAAAATTTCCGGGTTCGGGTCGAAAATTTTCCGGGCGGTCGGGTCGGGTCGGCCGGGTCGGGTTGTGTTTTGACAGGTCTATGTGTAGTACTATTATGACAAATATCACCAAAAGGGAATTTGATGTTCTTGACCTGTTAGGATAAAGATACATCGAATGGAAGATCCGAAGGAATCGTGCGAGAATTTAGCCGAATGATACGACAATAAACTGAATATATTACTCTCAGTGGCCATATATGAATCGAACTCTTTACGAGTTCAAGATTTCAAAAATATGAGGAAGTATAACTCTGTTGTGTTTTGAATCACATCGAAATTGAAATTATGTGGCCGTGAAATTACCAAGGAGCAAATGATGGAGAAGACATTCTCAACAATGCATGCATCTAATGTGTTGTTACAACAACAATACAAGCAGTGTGACTTTAAAAAGTACTCTGACCCGATAAATGTGATGCTTGTAGCGGAGAAAAATAATAAACTCCTAATGAGGAACCACAACATGAGGCCTCCAGGTGCAACACCATACCCCGAAGCGAATGTTGTGAATGCTATGAATGCCAACACAAAAAAGGGCGATGGTCGTAAAAATTCACGGGGTTACAAGAAATTGAAAGGTTGTGCCAATGACCGCAAACAAGGCTATGTGAAAGGTAACTTCTCCTAAAAACATTGTAATCCTGGAGAATCCTCCTCCAAGGGGATGAAATAAAAGGTCCAGAGGGGTCCAAGTGTCCAACAGGAACACCAAACAAAACCAAGTCTCAATGTTATCAATGTGGGATGACTAGCTATTGGGCCAAAGTGTGTCGTACGGCTAAACACTTGTGTGAGCTGTATCAAGCTTCCTAGAAAGAAAAGGGAAAGGATGTGGAAGCAACCTTTGCTACCAACAATGCTCCACACATTCCCACTCTTGATCTCATAGACATGTTTGCAAATAATGTCAAGACTGGTGATGAATTTCCCTTTGATGAAAGTTTCTAAATTTCCATGTCTCTAACAAGTTATGCATGTTTATTTGTCTAAGTCTTATCAAGTGTCCTTGTATATATCAGTGTAATTTCAATTTCCTTATTTGAGTCCTATGAAATATCCTTGTATGATATTAGTGTAACTTTAATTTCAATCAACCATGTAATATAATGTTGGAATTAACTTTGTGTTTTCTTAATTTCTGAAGTTATGAATGCATCTGAAGTTAATCATGATCCTAACGAGCAATGTCTAGTGGACAGTGCCACGACGCATACCATTCTGAAAAACAAAGAGTACTTCACTCAGTTGAAAATCTATGAAGGAAATGTCAACACAATTTCAGGTGTGGCTAAGTTGATCGAAGGACCGGGAAAAGCTTGCCTCTTGCTTCCAAGAGGAACAAAGCTCATGATAAAAGAAGCACTATAGCCGAGGAAGTCTCATAGAAATCTGTTAAGCTTCAAAGATGTGCGTCAAAATGGGTTTCATATTGAAACCACGAATGAAAATGAAAATGGGTACTTATTTGTGCTTGACTGCACATATATCAGGAAAAAGGGAAGTGGTAGAGAAGCTACCAACTTATTCCTCTGGACTATATTATACTCATATAAGTCAATTTGAGATCAATATGGTGTATAGGAGAAGTCCAGACGACTATAAAATGTTTAACTTGTGCCATGGTTGATTGGGTCGTTCAGGTATAACAATGATGCGCATATTATTGAGAATTCACTTGGTCATGAATTAAAGGATAAGAGGAGCTTATAGACAAGTGATCTCAATTGTATTGCTTGCTTGTTAGGCAAACTGATCATTAGGCCCTCGAAAAATAAAATAGCAATTGAAGCTCCTGCATTTTTAGAAAGAATTCAAGGGGATATATGTGGGCTAATTGCGCCACCATGTGGACCATTTCGCTACTTTATGGTGCTAATAGATGCATCAACACCCTGGTCATATGTGAGCTTATTGTCGACAAGAAATGTCGTATTTGCTAAGCTCCTTTGCTCAAATCATACAATTAAAAGCACAATTTCCAGATTATGCAATAAAGAAAATCTGACTAGATAATGCAGGAGAATTCACATTCTAAACATTTAATGACTATTGTATGTCAATTGGGATTATAGTGGAGCACCTAGTAGCACATGTACATACACAAAATGGTCTCGCATAATCGTTAATCAAATGATTATAATTAATTGCTGATAGCATGCATTTAGGTAGTTATAATAGGTTGCATTTAACTTAGTTAAGATGCATTTTATGCATGGATTAAGTACAATTTGCATATTTGCTCTCTATGTTAGTAGAGTCGGAATCTACACACTTTTATTGATTATTTCAGGTAATCGTGGATCCGATAATGAGACATGGGTTGATGACGCATTAGATGAGAATGTCTAGTTGATCGAAGAAGCTTACATTAAGATCTCAAGAGGTCCTGAGAAGAAGAAGCGAGCCTAAACGAAGAACAAGACTACAAAAGTTGTCGCCAGACATGCTGAACTTGTTTTACACTTTCTGGAGGCCTTGGTTGTCCGATCGACTACTATGACCATGCGTTGAAAAGCTCTTTCAGAGAGCTACAACTTTCTTGTTGACGCCGAGAGCTGATTCAAAGTAGATTTTCCATAAAAGACCATTGCAGCGGGCGCAACACATATGCCGCGGCCGCAGCACATCAATTTGCCGCGGTCGCCGCATTTACCCAGAGCGCCGCGTTTCGATTATTAAAAACCCTAGTTGTTATGTTTTTGTTTCATGGCCGACTTGAATTGTTATAAGGCCGACTTTAAGCTATTTTTCTACAACTTCTATTTTATTCTTTCATCAGACACTTTAGGGATTTTGAGCGATGTCTTCCATGAGGAACTAAACTCATCTATTCTGCCTGCAATTTGAAGCTTCATTTGGATTGATTGTGAGTTTCTAATTCTCGTTCCTTGTTTCTTATATTTGAATGCTTCAACTTCTTTGTGCTTGATTATTTATCGATTTGTTCTATCTTGTCTGGCCAACTTGTTAGATCAATTCAATTGCTAAGGTTTTGTAGATTCCTGGTTGTGAACCTTAACCTAAGTGGCAAACTTGTTCCTTTATGGCTGGTTGAACTAATTGAATGAGTAGGAAGTTGAATGTGTAGTTAAATCCCTCTTTAGGGACTGCAAGTCTGCAACTACATTGGTTAATCTCTGAACTTAAAGCTATCAATTGAGTTAAGTTCTTCTTTAGGGACTGTTCGATTGATAAGGGTTGCTAGGACTGGTTGGACTAGTAACTATATTAGGTCGGGACAAGGGCATTCATAGGAAACTTAATAGGACGAGAAGAAGTTACAAGGATCGCTTCAACCAAATTAAGTGGAAAATTGTAGGTAGAATTTGTAAAGACCGGAATTTAATTAATATTTATAAAATATCCGTAGGATAATCCGAATATTATCCTCCCTTATAATTATGAAAACCCGTAAAATTTTAAAATTTTATGCCTAGCTTTACATGGATTCAATGACGGGAAAAATATACTCAAGCCACTTTTCTCGTATCTTATAAACGTAACAGATTTTAACGCTTTGCGAGCTCAAGTTTTACATTATGTTAAAGAGGTCATCCACCCAAATTGCCCAACATTGAGCCACCGAACCCTTGACTTGTGGCTTGCTTGTGAACGTAGACATTCAACCACTCCCATCACTTCTTTCCCATCACACCCATGCTTTGAATCATGAAGCCAACCACCCCTCTCCTCTATAAGCCTGACCCCAAGACTCATGAGGAGCTCATCCAAAGAAGCCCCACCGTCACTTGAGAGGAGAGAGAGAAGGAGAGCCTTGCTCCATTTTAGGTCCATTTTGGACAACCTTCACAAGAAATAGCATAACTCCCTCCATACTCTGATACTCATCCAAATTGAGAAAACTAGGTGGCCATGGATCCGTCTTGAATCCAGCTTTCCATACACATCTCAAACAAAAAAATCCAAGGTCGTTTGCCCAGCCAAAATCGTCCATCTTTGGAGCTGCAGAAAACTGTGTTTGAAGGGTCTTGAGAGTTTGACTTGATTTCTTCGTAAGAACCCTTCCTTTCTTCCAAAACTCAGTTCCAACATGTGTTATAACTCCTTTTATTCAACTTTGAGTAAGAATCTAAATCATGTTTTGGGATTTTTGGTGACAAAATGGCAAGGTGTTTGAAAGGTGTTCCGAAGGACTCCCGAGGGTGTTCTTGAGTCGTTTGTGTGGGATTCTTCAAAGGTAATCCCTCATCCGCCTCCCCCTCTCTAGGAATAGATCTTGTGTGATTGGAAAGGGCTTAGGAAGTGGAGCCTCTATGTGTTTTTGGTTGCGTTTTGTAGCAAACGTCAAGAAACGAAATGGATATACGTGCCTCTGTAATTTGGACTTTATTTCCAATCCAATGGTCTGATTTGGCTGAAGTCTTAATATGATGTTCATGGAAATGTTATCTAACTTCCCTTCAAAAATTACGGCAATCCAAAAGTTGGATCAAGAGTTATTATAATTTTAATAACCAGTGTTTATAATGACTCGATTAAAAAACTTGGTTAAGGGAATGCTAAGAATATGGTTAAATATATGATGGCATAACCGAAACTTAGAGCATATAAAATACAGAAATGAAGTATACCCATAACCCGACTTATGATCCGATAAGAAGAAAATCGATTATGTGATAATACGATATAGATTATAACTGGTTAAGTCCGGATCACTTAACCAAAGTGCGTAATCTATAGAATCGTGAACCTCATGTGGATGTATGTTGATTATTAGGTTGGGTACCATGCATTAGAATACCACCTAATGAAAGCTTAATGAAATTAATAGGCTCTTGTTGATTGGATCCTTGGTTGTGCACTTTATTGCTTGCTTATTCTCAGGACTCCAGGTAAGTCCCCTGGACTTACTCATGATGGATTTATGTGATACTCTTTGTCTTATCGAGAGTCTTCATGCATCACGCGACCTAGTAACATGTTTAGGAATATAAACTGGTAATATGACGTAGGATGAACTTAGTAAATCCAATAATTCATATATATGCTATGTGTCTATGGTAGGACGGCCGTCAAAATCTGAATAAATGACTTATACTCGATGGAACAAGAATGAAATGATGAAAGACTTATGATGAGAAAGAATGAGTATGTTTGACAAGGATGAGTACGTTTGAGAAGATATTATGATATGATGGTGATGATGATGATGATTATGATGATGATACGGGCCCTTGTGTGTTTATTTCGCATTTATATATATCTATACACTTGCTTATGTGTAACATTTTAACATTCATGTAGTTTAAGTATGCCTCTTTATATGGCATTGAGTGTGCATATTTCTGATGATTGACCCCGATTTATTTTTTTTGTTTTTAGATTCAGGTACCCTTTACCCGATATGACTTACTTATGTGGATGGTTGTCGGGACAGACCTTTTGGACGATAAGAGTGAGGGAGGCGCTTGACATTCGTACTCTTTTGCTCATACGTTTTATCGTTTTGACCCGGTGCGGCCGTGGCGTTTTGTTGTATTTATGATTTCCGCTTTTATTTCTGTTCGAAACGTTTTCGCGATAGCCTAGGACAGGTAAAGCCTCCAACGGGCTTACGATCTTTTCGGGGTTCGCAATCCCCATTGTTTGACAATTAAACCTTCTGCTTAAATGAACCTAATAATAACTCGTACTCGGTCGTAAGATCTAAAACTCACGGGAGAAGATCAAGTTTTTCCTATAACGTTCCCCGATAATCTAGTATTCCAAACCTTATTTACCTTCTAAGTAGGTTTATGGAGGTTAATTTGGGTACTTAAATTTTGGGTCGTTACATAATTGCTTCTCATAATTGTTTGAATTACAATCATTTACTTTTGCTTTCTTCAATCCGCTTTAATAAAAGGCGGATCTTGTACACTCTCAAAACCCCCCTTTTGGTTACTTGATTGGCATCTTAATCACACTTGAATGGTGAATTTCCTTGTGGGATTGACCTCTTGCTTATTTCTATACTAGTTATAGGTTTGAGATTTACTTTGGCGGATCAACGACAGGTTTTCCCTCCGTCAATTGCCAGAACCATTGCTGATGAAATCTAAGTTGTAAGATCATGAGATTGATTGTAATGTCCTCCTTGAGGGTTTCCATTCATTGATAAACATATATATATATATGTTACAAAGGTATTGGGCCTTAATGAGCTTTTAACCCACTATACATGAGAAGACCTATGTAATCTATCAAACCCCCGCAGTCGAAACAGGTGGGGTCCGTACAGTGAGACTGGAACGAAAATAAATGAATAATTGTCTAGGTAAACCCTTTGTGAATATATCAGCGTACTGATAAGAGGACGGGACATGTAGAACGCGGACATGTCCAATTGCAACCTTGTCCCTGACGAAGTGTAGATCAAGCTCAATGTGCTTCGTGCGTTGATGCTGGACCGGGTTGCTAGCCAGATAGACGGCGGAGACGTTGTCAGTGTAGACGAGAGTGGCCTTCTGAAGAGGGCAGCGGAGCTCAAGCAGGAGATTTCGGAGCCAAGAGCACTCGGAGACAACGTTGGAAACACCCCTGTATTATGCTTCAGCGCTAGTGCGAGACACGATAGTCTGACGCTTAGCTGACCACGACACCAGGGTGTCGTTGAGGAAGACACAGTAACCAGAAGTGGAGCGACGTGTGTCAGGGAAACTACCCCAATCCGCATCAGTGTAAGCAACAAGATCAAGCTTAGAGGAAGGAGTGATCGTGGCACCGAGCTCGAGGGTGTCGCTGATGTACCGAATGATCCGCTTCAGAACCTGAAAGTGAGGTTCCTTGGGTGCATGCATGAACAAACAGACCTACTGAACGGTGTAACTGATATCAGGTCTGGTGAAAGTGAGATACTAAAGAGCACCAGCGAGGCTCCTGTATAATGTCGGATCATCAACCAAAGAGCCAGAATGAGCACTGAGCTTGTTGGATGTATCGATAGGGGTGGCGACAGGATTACAGTTACCCATCTTGGCCCGAGCAACAATCTCAGCATCATACTTACTTTGAGAGAGAAACAGACTAGACAAATGACGCTGAACAACAACTCCCAGGAAGTAGGACAACTGACCCAGATTAGACATGGCGAACTCCGCACTCAATTGTGAAATAATAGCCGTCCGAAGAGCATAAGAAGAGGCGGTGAGAATGATGTCGTCGACATAGAGTAAAAGGAAGGCCAAGTCTGAGCCTCTGCGATAGATGAACAAAGACGTATCCGAACGGCTGCCGATGAAACCCAATCGTAGCAGATGAGAAGCAAAGCACTAGAACCAAGCCCGTAGAGCCTGTTTCAGACCATACAGAGAGCGCTTGAGGAGACAGACGTGCTTTGGACGGTCAGCATCAGCAAACCCCGGCGGCTGGAACATGTAGACTGTCTCATTCTAATGGTCATGCAGAAAGGCGTTCTTAACATCTAACCAATGGATGGCCCAGTTGCGCGACAACGCGAGACTCAAGACCACTCGGATAGTAGCAAGCTTGACCATAGGGATGAATGTCTCATCACAATCAATACCTGCCTGCTGAGAACGACCGTTGACCACAAGACGGGCTTTGTAGCGCTTCAACGTCCCATCAGAGCGGAACTTGTGATGGAAGAGCCACATACAACGAATGACGTTCGCCTAAGGAGGGCGAGGGACAAGAACCCAAGTACCATTCTTCGTAAGGGCCCTGTATTCGTCGAGCATAGCCGCCTGTCAATTCGGGTCGATGAGAGATGTTTTGTGGGAGGTAGGAATGGGGGAAAGGGAGGTCGGGGTGACGGCAGGGGGGTAATGGGAGTCGGGAGGGACGGAGGCAGGGAAGGCAGAAGTGGCGGGTAATGCGGCGGGCGCAACATGCCCGCCGCGGGTTGATTGGCCGCTGCTGCAGCATGATGTTGCGGCCGCCGCCAGTAGCGTGGGTGAAGGTAGAGGGGTGGGAATTTGATGGGCTACGGGCGCAGCATCGTGCTGCGCCCGCGACATGGGTTCTTGGCAAGGAGACGGGAGGGGGGGGGGGGGGGGGGGGGCGAGGTCATGTGTTTGGATGGCGGGGCGGTGTGCGGTGGTCATGGAGACGATCTGGCGGGGTTGGAAGACACCGGAGACACTGCGGGTGTGTGGTCTGGTGGGGGGTGGTGGTGGTGGTGGTGGGGGAGAGGGAGAGGCAGGAGCACTGGGAGAGCTCTGGGGAAAAAGGAAGTGAGGAACATTTTCCTCACTTCCTTTTTCCCCAGAGCTCTCCCAGTGCTCCTGCCTCTCCCCCTCCCTCACTTCCTTTTTCCCCAGAGCTCTCCCAGTACTCTGACTCTGACAGAGACACAGGGGGTGTGGGAGATGCAAAGGGGAATCGCGACTCATCAAAGGTGATATGACGAGAGAGAATGATCTTGTGGGTCTTGATATCAAGGCAAAGGTAACCGCGATGATTAGACAAAGACACAAGGGGTGGAACGTGGGTGAAGCTTGTGAGGGGCGGTAAATGACTGATTTGGAAAACACAGGCAACCAAAGGTACAAAGGTGATCATACCTAGGCAGAGTGCAATACAATGCCCGAATCGGTGAGCGATGGTGGAGGGTGGTGGAAGGGAGGATGTTTAGGAGGTAGCACGTGGTGGCTAAGGCGTAAGGCCAGTATAGAATGAGAATTGATGCGTGGAAGAGGAGAGAGCACATCATATTGGTAATGGTTCGGATGATTCGTTCGACCTTTCCATTTTGTTGAGAGGTATAGGGGCAAGACAAGCGATATGAGATCCCATTGGTGTTAAAGAAAGTGTGAAAGTCTTTGTTGTCAAATTCGCGACCATTGTCACATTGAAAACACTTAATAGAGGTGTGAAATTGTGTTTTGATGTAAGTATGGAATTTGGAAAAGATAGGAAACACTTGAGATTTAAAGTGCAAAGGGAAAACCCATAAGAAATGTGTATAATCATCCAGAAACAAAAGGTAATACTTATGACCCTCCTTACTATGCACAGGAGATGTCCAAATATCACTATGAATAATGTCAAAAGGTGAAAACGTAGTGTTTAAAGACCGCTGAAAAGGAAGTTTGGCATGCTTGCCTAACTGACAAGAAGAACATAAACTAGAGCGAGGCTCTTTATTACATTGGACAAGACTCTTAGAATGAAGTAAATCTAAAACTGCAGGACTAGAATGACCAAGGCGCGCATGCCAAAGACTGGATGATGATGCCGAGAGGGTGAATGGACTTGACGGACTGGATGGTGAGGGCGACGACATAGGATAGAGCTCCCCGATGCTATTACATCTCAGGCGAGTAACCCCCGTAGTAAAATCCTTCACAGAGAAACTAAACGGATCAAACACAAGAGAAACATTATTGTCAGTGGTGAACCGGCGGACAGAGATAAGGTTTTTTACTAGTTTGGGGGCAACAAGGACGTTGTTAAGGTGTAAGGGGTTGGTAATGTGGCGTGGCCAATGCCCGAAGTAGCAAGACGACCACCATTGCCGACGATAATAGAATGAGCAGGACCCTTAAAAGAAAGAGAAGAGAGAGTACCTGGGTAGTTCATCATATGAGAGGTGGCGCTAGTGTCCATGTACCAAGCAGAGTCAAGAGGTGCCAGCTGCATCGAAGAGAAGGCGTGATGAACATCAGTTGGAGTGTATGCCGGATCAGACGACGACGGGTAGGCCTGATGCCCGGTGGGTCGAGGAGAAGGACCCAACAAGCCCTGTTGACGGTTGGGATACGGGGCTGGTGGGCGATACGACGCGCCGGGGTACCCAAAGGGCATCCAAGGCGGATAGCCGGGATTGGGATACCAGGAGGGGCAGGGGTGTCATAGTGCAGCGGCCGCCGCCGCCTCTTGTGGCTGGGCTGTGGGGCGTAGGTCTCGTCGATGTCTCTGGATGAGACCAACGCCGTCTTGTCCTTGGCGGCTTCGGTGGTCTGACGTTGAAGGCGAGTCTCCTCCAGGATCAATTGGGACCGGGTCTTTTCGAATATAGGGAGAGGTTCCGTCTGCTGGATGTGAGTAGCAGCAGCGTTGTATTCAGAAGGGAGACCCGAGAGTACCTGGAGGACGAGGCGGGTGGCGCTGGGTTTGGAGTCGACGATATCTAGTTGATCAGCCAGGGTCTTGATGTGCTGACAATAGGCGGATATCGACGGAAAAGAAGAAAGCTTGCAACTTGAAAATTCGTGCTCGAGATAAACAACACGGGTGGACTTGTTGTCTTAAAAGAGATTCTGAAGTTTCTTCCAGGCATCCAAGACGGTGTCTTTGGGGTTGAGGATGGTAGTCAATAGATCTTTTTAGATGGTGTTGAAGATCCATTGAAGGATAATGGTGTCAAGTTGAGCGAAGAGATCGTCGTCTTTACTTTCAGGGCGATTGATGGAGGAGTCAATATGGTGGAGGACTTTATGACCCTTAACATGGGTCGTGAAGAGGTGAGACCACATGATGTAGGTACTTGATTCATGATCAAGAATGATAAGGGATGTAGTTTTTGATGTTAAAGATCGTGAGGGCGGAGTGGAAGGGCGATTTGTTGGTGGCAGGGGGAGGGTCGGCCATTGTAACAGTAGGGAGAGAGAGGGGTTGTCGGCGGCAAGGGGTTGCCGAGGAGAGGGAAGGGGCGGCGCCGGCGGGAGGGTGGCAGCAAGGGGGGGGGGGGGGTAGGTGGCGGCTAGGGTTTAGAACAAGGAGAGAAAGAAAAAATTAGGGTCTTTGGATCTTAGGTTGTGATACCATGTAAGATCATGAGATTGATTGTAATGTCCTCCTTGAGGGTTTCCATTCATTGATAAACATATATATATGTTACAAAGGTATTGAGCCTTAATGAGCTTTTAGCCCACTATACATGAGAAGACCTATGTAATCTATCATAAGTTACCATCATCAGCTTGGGGGCATGCTTTATTACATGCTGCAACATTGATTCGGTTGAGACCAACTATATACAAAAAATACTCCCCAATGCAACTTGTATTTGTTA
Organism: Persicaria tinctoria; assembly: GCA_037127255.1. NCBI lineage: Eukaryota > Viridiplantae > Streptophyta > Magnoliopsida > Caryophyllales > Polygonaceae > Persicaria > Persicaria tinctoria. The sequence goes on along the minus strand of JBANSL010000004.1, from coordinate 17,886,250 downwards.
AGGAACCAAATATATCACACCTGAAGGTTTTTGGATGTGCAGTGTATGTTCCAACTTCCAATTGCTCCACCGCAACGAACAAAGATGGTTCCTCAAAGAAGATTAGGAATATTTGTTGGCTTTGAACCCCCCTCGATTATTAAATATTTCGAGCCAACAACAGGTGACTTATTTACATGAAGGTTTGTTGATTGTCACTTCAATGAAAATGCATTCTCAACTCTAGGGGAGAAAAGAACAAAATGGACCCTAATAAAAGTGAGATCACATGGGATGCCATTACTTTTTTTATACCTTGATCCTCAAACAGAAGTGTGTGAACAAGAGGTACAAAAGATAATTCATTTACAAGGCATACTCAATGAATTGACTGATGCATTTACTAATATAGTGAAAGTGACGAAGTCACATATTGTTGTGAGCCTAATTTGTCATGCTTTACACTTACTTTTATATCGATTTTTGCATGCATTTCATACATTTGGGTTAGAATAGTACAGAATCTATGAGTTCACACTTATTTGCCAAATTATGGAGTCTACACTAGTTTCTGTTTAATTTCGCAGAAATCGGACGCACTTTGGAGCTTAAAGGAAAGTCATGAAGAAGCTAAGGATGGTGCAGCCGGAGAAAACTCCATTTTTCATCATTCATCGTTCTGAATCAAGCTTTGATGTCTTCATTAAAGTTGTAGCCCTCGAAAAGAGCTTACAAACGCATGCTCATATGCATCAACCGGACGAACGGGGACTCGGGAAAGTGCGTTTCAAGAACGGAGCAGAATGCTGAAAGCGCACAGAACTAGTCGACGTCGACCAAATTGGTCGACGTCGAGTAACTTTTTGGTCAACATCCATCCCAGAAGTCGAGAACGAGCACCAGACCACTCGAGAGCACAATTATAGTCGACGTCGAGGAGTTTTGGTAGACGTCGAGTACACCCGACGAGTCCAGAACCTGCTCGAGCTCGAGTGCAACCCCGGAAGAAAAATCCTACTCGACGTGGAGGACAAGCCTGTCGAGTCCGAGTCCGAGATCGAGTTGTCCCGAGAAGATAGAATTGGTTGCAAGAGAAGATATGTGGAATTCTATCCATCCACATGAAGATCTATTAAGAGAAGAATGATTTATCCACAACTAGTCCTAGTTTCCTTTTAGATTTAATTATTTTATTTCCAAGTTTTATCTTAATGCTTTAGATATAAAGTTTAGATATAGATAGATTATTCTTTTCTAGATTAGCTAGGGAATGAAGCCTATAAATAAATCCCTAGGGGGCTGATTTTCAAACATTCAGGCAAAGACGTCTTCGGGCGCAAGGAGAGAGGAGAGAGAGAAGAGACGAGAGAGGAGAGAGAGGAGGAACGTTTGGAAGGTTTTGTAAGTTTAAGTTTTATTTTGAATGTTAAAGTTAGTTTTTTTTTATTATGTTTTGTTTCTAATTTCTTTCTTCTAGGGTTGGGGTGATCCCAACATAGATATGTTTGTTTGATTTATGAATTCATGATTTTGTATGTCTTTATTATCATCTACCTATGTGCTTAATTAATCCTTTGCGACAGTCGAGGACAATTCCTTATTTGCAATTATGAAGCGAAAGTGAATTAATTATGAATTTGGATAGTAATTAAGCTTTGCTAGTGAAAGTTGGTTGATCCTAATTAAGAAAAGGTAGTAACATTTAGGGTTTATGAGAAAGCCTCTATATTCCTATTTGTTAATAACGAAAGTTATTTGATATAAAGCATGCATCTTTATATGATTTATAATCTACACACATGTTTATCGTTGCGGTGATCCCTAACCTTGGAAGTTCGCATCTTTATTTGCTATATTTTATTATTTTTATTCGACACAGGTTCTACTCGACACCAACCACCATTCCCTCTCCATCCCTCGACATCGACCAAGTCTCAGTCGACATCGACATCAACCTTTCACCTCTTCCCGCTATCTCTGAACCCCAAAACACACTAAACCTAGAACCTCTGACTTCTCTCCTGAGGACGAACCTGACTCCACTATCCTATAGCGGGGTCTTGAGTATAAATTTATTTGGTCGAGAAACCCTCTCGTCAAATTGGCGCCTTTGCTGGGGAGATATCAATCGCGCCTAATTTAGTTGCGTTTAAGGTTCAGGAAAGCCCATCCCCTTTTCTTACCATCACATACCCTACCACCACCCGCCTCACTGGTACAAACTAGGTGCCAAGCTTTTGCTACTAATTTGTGTTTCTGATTGTGATGTCAAAGCTTAGGTACAAAGATGGAAGACTTTGTCGAAGGGAATCCTGCATGGGAAGAATGGTTTCAAGATTTGAGACGGAGAAATAGGATCGCAATGGAGGAGGCACGATTCAGGGAAATAGCCCGACTGGAAGACGAAATCCAAAGGCTTGAGGGTTCCATTCAGTCTAAAGGGCCATGCCCTCCTCCCGACGAGCCAATTGACCCACTCGATGTCAACAGCTAGGTATGTCCTTCCTCGAATTTCATTCCTACTTTTCTACCTATTGTTGATGAATCTTTTGAAGGATCCCAAGCGCTAGAAGAGAAGAAAGCGGACATTGTTGCCCAGGATGTTTCAAGGTCGCTTTTACCTTACAAGGTGAAGGTCATCCCCAACAATTTTGAGCAACCGATGTTCATATTCAAGTATCGGGTCCTAAAAAAGTGGCATGAAGCTCCGCATGATGAGGTGGAAATATCTCTTCCCACTCCACCATTTTGCCGTGGTGGAGACGCGCAAACAAATCAACATATGAAGCGGAAGAGGTATGATGATGAGGTATGTATATTTTCTTTATATCTTCCTTTATCCATTCCAGCTGGAGCCCAGGAAGATGAATGGGTGAAGCCATGGAGCGTTCATTCGGGGAGGTTTAAGCTTCTTCACATGATGCCCCCGGATGACATTCCACGCTTCCCACAACCGGAGGAACCATCAGATCCACCTATACCTCCGGACAAATATGAGGCAAGCTAAGACTAAAAGGGAAGTAGGTCACGATAAAGACTTAAAATTTAGCGCTTACGGGAGGCAACCCGCTATTTCTTATTTCTTAGATGTTAGATAATGTTGGTTTCTATTTTTAAATATTATTTTGGATTTGCTATTGTGGATTTTGTCTTTCTAACAGAATTTTGCAGGTAAGAAGAAAGTGCAGAAGTACTCGACGTCGACTACTCTCCTCGAAATCGACCACTTCTGCAGCAATTATAGCACTCAATTTCTGATGATTGACACGCATGTCTAGTGAGTTTCTTTCTTTGCCCTTATTTTTTTTATACAACGAGGACACTGTAATGTTTAAGTATGGGGTGGGGGAAGGGCTTATTTTGTGCATATTTTATTTTATTTGACAATATGTGTGCATATTTTTATGATATTTCTTGAATTGCTTATACATGGCTACTTTGGATTTCATATTCTATTCATGTGCTCATATGAATATTTTCCAAAGTTTATTTTTATCACCCCCATTGATAAATTTTGATTAGTGTCATGGAAGGTTTATTGAACTCGACGATGCAAAATTGGATTCATTAGAGATATAACATGAAATTGCCTAGTAAAGGGAAGTCACAATAAAATGCATATTTTCTTGAAAACCATAAAAGGAGGTAAAATTGGAAATTGCTTTTGACATGTTGCATGATAAGAGGATGGAGGACTTTATATTTTCATATAATGCTCATTGTTATATTCCTAGCCTTACCTATGCTTATGCATCACAAAAGCCATATTATGCCTTATTTCATATTTTGCTCCACATGATCTAAATATTTCTCATTCTTTACCTTATTTCCTATCCGGGGATTATGTTGAGAATGAAAGCTACATTATGGAGATTATTATATGGTTGTTGTGTTGTTATTATTATTATTAACGAGTGAAAGCTACATTGGAGTTTGGCAGGAAATTGAAAAAATATATGGAAAATTTAACGAGTGAAAGAAAATCCGATCACCTCAGGAGATAAAGGTAGATCGACCCTGCTCGCTAAGATAATAGTTCGGCGAGATGGGTCCTAAAAAAGTGGCGTGAAGCTCCGCATGATGAGGTGGAAATATCTCTTCCCACTCCACCATTTTGCCGTGGTGGAGACGCGCAAACAAATCAACATATGAAGCGGAAGATGTATGATGATGAGGTACGTATATTTTCTTTATATCTTCCTTTATCCATTCCAGCTGGAGCCCAGGAAGATGAATGGGTGAAGCCATGGAGCGTTCATTCGGGGAGGTTTAAGCTTCTTCACATGATGCCCCCGGATGACATTCCACGCTTCCCACAACCGGAGGAACCATCAGATCCACCTATACCTCCGGACAAATATGAGGCAAGCTAAGACTAAAAGGGAAGTAGGTCAAGATAAAGACTTAAAATTTAGCGCTTACGGGAGGCAACCCGCTATTTCTTATTTCTTATTTCTTAGATGTTAGATAATGTTGGTTTCTATTTTTAAATATTATTTTGGATTTGCTATTGTGGATTTTGTCTTTCTAACAGAATTTTGCAGGTAAGAAGAAAGTGCAGAAGTACTCGACGTCGACTACTCTCCTCGAAATCGACCACTTCTGCAGCAATTATAGCACTCAATTTCTGACGATTGACACGCATGTCTAGTGAGTTTCTTTCTTTGCCCTTATTTTTTTTATACAACGAGGACACTGTAATGTTTAAGTATGGGGTGGGGGAAGGGCTTATTTTGTGCATATTTTATTTTATTTGACAATATGTGTGCATATTTTTATGATATTTCTTGAATTGCTTATACATGGCTACTTTGGATTTCATATTCTATTCATGTGCTCATATGAATATTTTCCAAAGTTTATTTTTATCACCCCCATTGATAAATTTTGATTAGTGTCATGGAAGGTTTATTGAACTCGACGATGCAAAATTGGATTCATTAGAGATATAACATGAAATTGCCTAGTAAAGGGAAGTCACAATAAAATGCATATTTTCTTGAAAACCATAAAAGGAGGTAAAATTGGAAATTGCTTTTGACATGTTGCATGATAAGAGGATGGAGGACTTTATATTTTCATATAATGCTCATTGTTATATTCCTAGCCTTACCTATGCTTATGCATCACAAAAGCCATATTATGCCTTATTTCATATTTTGCTCCACATGATCTAAATATTTCTCATTCTTTACCTTATTTCCTATCCGGGGATTATGTTAGGAATGAAAGCTACATTATGGAGATTATTATATGGTTGTTGTGTTGTTATTATTATTATTAACGAGTGAAAGCTACATTGGAGTTTGGCAGGAAATTGAAAAAATATATGGAAAATTTAACGAGTGAAAGAAAATCCGATCACCTCAGGAGATAAAGGTAGATCGACCCTGCTCGCTAAGATAATAGTTCGGCGAGATGGGACACACATGTGAGGAGTCAAAAGCACTAAGTATCCGGGGTCATTCATGACACCCATATTTGCGACTCACGAGAAGGCAGTGCTGAGGTTAGAGAGGTAAAAGCATAATATTGAAAAAAGCATTGAGCGCTGAGAGAAAAGTGAGAAATCAAAAGGAAGAAGGAATGTGGTATGAAAATTTGGAAATTACTCCATTTCCCCGGATCATTAGCACCACATGGCCCAAAATTTCCCACCTTAAGCCTTTTACCAATCTACTCCTTATTGAGCATAAATTGAAGTCCTCTTGATTATTAATGCTTTTTCACGAATGAATGTTTTGCATAACCCTCCTTTTGTGAGTAGATGTTGCTTTTTAATTGCACATGCATGGATTTGTGACATTAGTACATTTTCAAGGATGGTAATTGATTGCAAGGACATATGACAATGAATCTAAGATGTTGAGAGTTTGTTTTCTTTCCCTGTATGACCATTAAAATTATTGCTTGAGGACAAGCAAACTTAAGTATGGGGTATTTGTTGTGAGCCTAATTTGTCATGTTTAACATTTACTTTTATATCGATTTTTGCATGCATTTCATACATTTGGGTTAGAATAGTTCACACTTATTTGCCAAACTATGGAGTCTACACTAACTTCTGTTTAATTTCGCAGAAAGCAGACGCACTTTGGAGCTTAAAGGAAAGTCATGAAGAAGCTAAGGATGGTACAGCTGGAGAAAACGCCATTTTTCATCATTCATCGTTCTGAATCAAGCTTTGATGTCTTCATTAAAGTTGTAGCCCTCGAAAAGAGCTTACCAACACATGCTCATATGCATCAATCGGACGAACGAGGACTCGGAAAAGTGTGTTTCAAGAACGGAGCAGAATGCTGAAAGCGCACAGAACTAGTCGACGTCCACCAAATTGGTCGACGTCGAGTAACTTTTTGGTCGAGCACAATTATAGCCGACGTCGAGGAGTTTTGTTCGACGTCGAGTACACCCGACGAGTCGAGTGCAACCCCGGAGGAAAAATCCTACTCGACGTCGAGGAGACTTGGTCGACGTCGAGGACAATCCAGTCGAGTCCGAGTCCGAGATCAAGTTGTGCCAAGAAGATAGAATTGGTTGCATGAGAAGATATGTGGAATTATATCCATCCACATGAAGATCTATTAAGAGAAGAAGGATTTATCCACAACTAGTCCTAGTTTCCTTTTAGATTTAATTATTTTATTTCCATGTTTTATCTTAATGTTTTAGATACAAAGTTTAGATATAGATAGATTATTCTTTCCTAGATTAGCTAGGGAATGAAGCCTATAAATAAATCCCTAGGGGGCTGATTTTCAAACATTCAGGCAAAAACGTCTTCGGGCGCAAGGAGAGAGGAGAGAGAGAGGAGAGAGAGGAGGAACATTTGGAAGGTTTTGTAAGTTTAAGTTTTATTTTGAATGTTAAAGTTAGTTTTTTTTATTATGTTTTGTTTCTAATTTCTTTCTTCTAGGGTTGGGTGATCCCAACATAGATATGTTTGTTTGATTTATGAATTCATGATTTTGTATGTCTTTATTATCATCTACCTATGTGCTTAATCCTTTGCGACAGTCGAGGACAATTCCTTATTTGCAATTATGAAGCGAAAGTGAATTAATTATGAATTTGGATAGTAATTAGGCTTTGCTTGCGAAAGTTGGTTGATCCTAATTAAGAAAAGGTAGTAACATTTAGGGTTTATGCGAAAGCCTCTATATTCTTATTTGTTAATAACGAAAGTTATTTGATATAAAGCATGCATCTTTATATGATTTATAATCTACACATATGTTTATCGTTGCGGTGATCCCTAACCTTGAAAGTTCACATCTTTATTTGCTATATTTTATTATTTTTATTCGACACGGGTTCTACTCGACACCAACCACCATTCCCTCTCCATCCCTCCACATCGACCAAGTCTCAGTCGACATCGCCAGCAACCTTTCACCTCTTCCCGCTATCCCTGAATCCCAAAACACACTAAACTAGAACCGCCGACTTCTCTCTTGAGGACGAACCTGACCACTATCCTATAGCGGGGTCTTCACTATAAATTTATTTGGTCGAGAAACCCTCTCGTCACATATACATGTTGTAGACGCCCCTGCAAGAATTGAAGTACCTATGGATATACCGAATAAATCTATTGCTAATGAATCTGCTATAAATAGAAAGCGAGGTAGACCACTTGATTCCAAAGATTTGAAACCAAGATAAATGAGGAGACAAAAGGGTAATATTGATGATCCCAAAATAGTTTAGCCATTCGACAATAATAATAAAGGCAAAGAAATCTATAATGAATATGGCTTGAAAGGCGAAGGAAACTCCTTAGAAGAGGAGAGTCTTCTTAATGAAGATGAAAAAGAGAGTCTTCTTGAAGAAGATAGAAAAATCGACAATTATGAAATTTCCATCAATTATGTATCCACTAGGATGCAATGGAACATGAAAGATGTCATTTTTGATGAAACATTTGTCTTTTCATTAGCAGTTGAAATGATGGCCAAAGACGATGATATTGAACCTAAAACGGCTGAAGAGTGTCTTCATAGAAAAGATTGGCCTAAATAGCGGGATGCAATTCAAGCGGAACTAAAATCTCTTGAGAAACGTGAAGTTTTCAGTCATGTGACAGAGACACCAAAAAGTGTTAGGCCATTTTTGGCTACAAACGGGTCTTAGTGAGAAAACGAAATGAGAAAAATGAGGAGCAAGATATAAGGCAAGACTTGTAGCACAAGGTTTTTCACAAATGTCAGGAATTGATTATGAAGATACATATTCATCGATAGTCGATGCAACTACCTTGAGATTTTTAATTAGCCTGGCAGTGGCTGAAAAGCTACAAATGCGCTTAATGGATATCGTGACTGCATATCTGTATTAGGGACTTGACACCAATATATACATGAAGGCCCCTGGAGGACTAAAAATGCACGAATCTTGCAAATCAAAACCTCGAGAAATGTTCTCCATAAAGTTGAGGAGATCTTTATATGGACTGAAAAAATATGGGCCAATATGGTACAATCGTCTTAGTGAATACCTTCAGAAGGAAGGATACAAGAACGACTCAAGGTGTCCATGTATCTTTATCAAAAGATATGAATTAGGATTTGCCATCATTGCAGTGTATATTGATGATTTAAACATTGTTGGAACTCTGAATGAGATTGCAAGTACAACTAGGTAATTGATGAAAGAATTCAAGATGAAAGATCTTGGGAAAACCAAGATTTGTCTCGCTTTACAAACTGAGCATGTACGAGATGGAATTTTTATCCGTCAATCTAATTATACCGAGAAAAATTTGAAGAGATTCAATATGGATAAAGCTCATCCATTGAACTCACCCATGGTTGTTCGTTATCTAAATATACACGATGACCCATTCCATCATCGAGAAGATGATGAGGAAATACTTGGCCCAAAAACACCATACTTAAGTGCCATTGGTGCCTTGATGTACCTACCCAATAATACAAGGTTAGATATTGCCTTTGTTTTAAACTTGTTGCCAAGATAAAGCTCAACTCCAACAAGCTAGGAAACATTGGAATAGAATTAAGCATTGTTTTGTTACCTCATAGGTACACATGCTTGATCTTAGTTTATTTTATCAAAATCGTCCAAATGCCACTATTATTGGTTATGTAGATGTAGGATATATCAGACCCAAACAATGCTAAGTCTCAAAATTGACATGTCTTCACTTATGGAAATACAACCATATAATGGAAATCCACAAAGCAAACTCTGACTTCTGCATCATCAAACCACACTAAATCGATAACATTGTACGAAGTAGCAAGAGAATGTGTGTGGCTAAGATCGCTGATAAAACATATACAGAAGGAATATGGAATCAAGTCCATCAAAAGTAGCCCAACCGTGAGATACGAAGACAACTTCACATGTGTCTCTCAAGTGAAGGAAGGCTACATCAAAGGAGATTGGACTAAGCGCATATCACTATAATTCTTCTATACTCATGAATTTGAGAATAAAGGGGAAATTGAAGTTCATCAAATCCGATCAGATGAGAACCTTGCCGACTTTTTCATCAATGCATTACCTCCGAAGAAGTTCGAGCAACTTGTGCGCAAGATCGAAATGTGTTGGCTTCGAGAAGCTCATTAAACATGTCAAAATCAGAGGGGGAATTATACGCGCTGCACCCTTTTTTCCTTCGATCAGGTTTTATCCCATTGAGTTTTTCTTGACAAGATTTTTAATGAGGTAGCATCACCAATGTGTATGATAAGTTTAAACTTATGCAAGATCCCTTTTAGTTATGATAGAAGGTGAATATTCACCATTATCAAGACGATTACAGGTGTTTGGCACTGTCATTGGGAGACTGAGATGATTGTCACGGATATCCAGTTTCTCCTACAACCGTTTGATAGGTCACGTTCTCCCACGTCTTCCGTGAAATCAATCGTATTGCGTCAGCATGATCTAACGTCTCCTAAAATCTTGCCTTGTATAAAAAAAGAGGTAAATGATAAGGGGGAGTGTTGTAATATTTTATTATGTGGTGAATATTTGACCTTATGGTAAAATATCCACAAAATCAAGGATACTTTTGTGGTTATGAGTATGGACCTCCACTATAAAAGGGGGATCCTCGATGTTGTAATCTATGCAAGAAATCAAATAAACAAAGTACGATTACACGTACAAACAATATGTTTATCTTGTTTACCAATATTACTAATTATCACAACAATCATATTATGTCGTGTCACATATTTGTTTTGAATTTATGAAATTCATGGATGCAATGTATTACTATTTGAAATTATTCATAATTGGAAAATGTATTTTTGCAACTTTGGTAAACATAAAATCTCTACATGCAGTCTTTCACTCGTTTAGTAATCACTATTTGGTGCTGTTTTAATATAAATATTAATGTGTTTTGAATTAAAAAAGATGCATAAAAAATTGTAATTAACCCCTAATATTTTTTTTAATTTAGATAAATTTTCTATTAACATCCATTTAACTATTTTTTTGATTAAGGAAAAATTTGGGATCAAATATACTTGAATCTCGATGGCCGACAAGTCAGTAGACGAATGACCATCAAAACATATAATATAAAACAATCAAATTGTTATATCAACTTAAAAATAACAATCAAATTAATACAAATCAATTTCTATATATTCTTTCAATTTTTTTGAATTTAAATAAATTGTGTATTAAAACATACTCCCTCCGTTCGGCAAAACTTGTCATTTTAACTCTCCACACAAATTTTAATAAAGCTAATAATTACACTCCTTTTTACTAATTTACCCTCAATTATTACTCTACTTTTTACTTTATCAAAAACTACAACTCACAACACATCAATCAAATCAAGGGCATTTTAGTAAAGTAGAAGCAAAAATATCTAAAATGACAAGTTTTTCCGAACAAAAACAAAACTCTAAAACGACAAGTTTTGCCGAACGGAGGGAGTATTGGATAAAATTTTTGGTAAAATTTATATCTTTACCATTGATTGATATTTAACGGACTTGGTTGAAATCTTGTAAACTACTATCTTAGGGCCTGTTTGGTATTGGTGTATATATATATATGAGATATGTGTATAAGAATAATCATATCTATATCTTGTGTTTGGTAAATAAGTATATGAATATCAATTTGATATCTTGATGTACTAATTTCGCATTTTCAACCCATTCAATACCCTCTCTCGTCATTATTGTTAGATATTTTATAACTTACTACGGTAATCAAGGAAAATGTCACTTTTATGGAGTACTTCCAATTAATTACACTTCAAACTTTTACATTGGTCTTTAATCACACTAAGTTCACTAACGGAAATTTCTCTTGGTACCCCTGTGGTATTGCTAATTTTACGCGGTGTACAAAAGATTCGATCTGGGGCTTGCAATTTAGGGCTTCGATTTGGGGTTAGTTCAAATTAGGGTATGTCTCTGCAATTGAAACTTTGATTTGGGGATAGCAATTGAAACTTTGATTAGGTATTTTGACATATATATTTAGAGGGTCACAACAAGTTTGAATGTAGAAAACGCAGAGCCAAGGTGTGACCCAGGTAAGTCGATTTAGTGTTTGCTAATTGGGGTTTCGATTTGTGTTTGCAGTTTCGGGCTTGGATTTGGGGTTTCAATTTGGGATTAGTTTGAATTAGGGTTGAGAATTTGCGATTGAGGAATTGTTGGACTTGTAAATTCATACTAAACTTTGATCAGGGATTGTTGAAATTCATAGTAAACCCTACAAATTAGGGTTGTTGGAATTTGAGGATTTACGAGGTATGAATTTTCGAATTGGGGGTTTTGTTTGTCTACAATTGGGGATTTTAAAAAATCCTCGTATTGGGTTCAACCTAGAAGCTTCTGTATATAGTAGTTGTTAGGTTTCATATTCAGTCCTTCAATTAGATGTATCATTTTATTCCTCTGCTGCTCCTTTTCCGGTCTATGGTAAAATTGTTCCTTCCATAACTTAATTTTGCTTCTATATGTCACGACATTTGAATAGATTTATCCCACAGACTTGAAGCAGAAAGCCAAAGATTACTGATGAATGCCCAAAACATGGTAAAAATGAAATTTTCAAAGCCAAAGCTCAAACCTGGGAGGTGTTTGATTGTGAGTTGACTACCCATAGTATACTAATTATCGAATACCAAGTGGTTTCTGTATGGATTTTTGAATTGAGGATTATGTTGTTGAATTAGCTTATTAGCTCAAATGGGAGATCAATGTGTTGTACACATCAATGTGGGTTCGAATCCCACATAAGCTACAAATCTTTGCTTTCGTTTTTACATAAATATGTTCAAGTTTATTTTACAAATCTTTACTTTAGTTTATTGCTTTTAGTTGTGTGAGATGTTTTGTGTAAATATCCCTGGTGGTGCAAAAAAAGGAGAAAGCCTGTGTGATCATGGATTTCTTAAGCTATAGGTGGTTGATGTCTAACAAAGGAGAAAGCTTGTTTGATCATGGACTTTGCAGCACCATATACACATGCTTTAACCTACTTAATGGACATTAAATCACATTGCTTCAAAAGTATAATGTCTTACAGAAAAGTAATTTCTAAAACAGTAGCATACATAAGTGCACAACTAATTTGAGCATAGTCAATGGACTATGGGTAATGTATGCATGCGGTAGTAGAACTTTCATATATTTTGTGATGTAGCTATTTTGATATATTTTGTTAAATTGTAGATAAAATTTCTCTAAAAACTATTGTACTAGATAGACTTCATAATACTATAATTTATTCTTGTTAAAATTTAATCTCATAAATATGATATCCAAACAGTTACAGCTATGTGAAAATATCACTAAACGCCAATAAATGCTTTCATCTCCTAACATCGTTAATAACATATTAACATGATATATATGACACCAGATACGCATGCAGTTAATGGGACACCAGATAGGCAGATACGCATGCAGTTAATGGATCATTATGTATCTTCCTCATGATACAATGAACAAAAGGTTGAGGGAGTACTACAGTAAACATTATAATAATTTGGAATTTTTAACCAAGACAAATCGCTCAATATCCAGATAGTCTATGTGGGATTTGAACCCGCATATTTGTGCGTGAGCACAATGCTCTACCATTTGAGCTAGGTTAGCAACATAGGAAAAACATGCATGTGATGCATTGATTGAACAAATTATAGAACAAAAATTCACAATTCAGATACCAACAAATGTATGAATTTCGTTCAAAGGTGAGAGTTGAATTCAAGCATGATATATATCACTTCTTCACAATCCACAAAAGGAGAAACTGCAAGGTGAGTACAACACTAAGATTTCTATAACAAGATTATCAGCAATCATTTAGAACTCGAAAATTTACTAGTGGAGTAGTGAAATTTTCAATTGCCAACACTGGCATTTGATTTCCTGTTATACAAAGTAGTTAGAAACCAAATCTTGTGCTTTAAATAAAAATCGTCACATGCCAACTCTACCATTTACTTTTATGTAGGAGCAGGTTGCAACATGGCAACACCATATAACAACTCCTATCAAACTAGGAAATCAAGTTTCTTAGTGGGATGATTATTTGGAACTGATTTCCTAGTTAATTCTACATCTTTATAACTAAGAAATTGCCAACTATGTTTACATAACTAAATATTTTACTTGGAATAGCATTACCGTTAACAACTGACAAAACACAACCCTAAAGTATATATAGGGAAATTAAGCAATTTTGGCACCAATTCTAAATAATTATCCCACAATCAAGTTTAGAACAAAAACAAATTTCAGACAAATCAGCCGAGAATCAAACCCCCAAATTCGATTTTGTAAAACTAAACCCTAATTTTTGTCAATGGAAAAACCCCTAAAACTGAAAGACCTCATACTTATCGCTGGTCCAATCGAGCTCACCGCACACCAGATGCTTTGCTTCAATCAGTCCAGTCGTCGACGACGTCCTACAATCAGCCAAGTCGCCGGTTGTATCCTCGCAGAAGTCTCTCCTCTCCATCGCCGACGGTAGTGTCCTCTCCATCGCTCTCGCGCAGAAGGCTCACAATCACTCACCTCCTCCGACATGCCTCGTCTCTCTCTCTCTCTCTCTCTCTCTTGTGAGCTTCTCACCGCGTCACTATGTTATCTCTCTTCTCCGGTCAAGAAGGAAAATGTTTTTTATTTTTTAAAATTAATCATTAGCAAGTTAACGGTTTGGGGTTGGTTGGTTGACAGAAGGGTACGGTGTGAAATTTTTATAAAACCCAGGGGTATTGCACGAAATATGTCTAACTTCTGTACACCCCGTGAAAAATGCCTTACCTGAGGAGTACCACGCGAAATTCACGTCACACTAATTAACCAATAGCACATTAGTTGAGGACTTGAGGGTAAATAAAAAAATTATTTAAAGAAGTAAATAGAAAAGAGGACAAAAGCTAGTACAAAAGTTAAAAAAAGCTACTATTACAAAAAATTAAGAAAAGTACTTTAAAGTGGAAAACATTTAATATTACTGATCAAATTTTAAAACCCTAAATATCTAACAATAATGATAGGAGAGAGTATCTCTTTATTTTGGGGTATATTATTTCTCATTTTTCGTCATTCCTCTCTAGTTTTTAACTTCTCAATTACCTTTTCTTCTTCAATTGATGTATCAATCTATACTCACTTCATTTTTAGTCAAGGTAAGAAATTCCTCTTTTTTTTTTTTTTTTACAGTAGGCAAAATTAGAATGTCTTTACAAGTAAAGATCATCCTTGATCATCTCGGCGGATGATGTTACAGAGTTCCCGGTTAAAAGGGAAGGTACAAGAATTACGGTTATGATCACTCTTAGCTATGAAATCTTCTGCTAAGTTGGCTTGTCTAAAGCAGTGTCGGATATAAGATGGAGAGCAAGCTACTTTGAGTCTTTGAATCTTTTCAATTACTCTAAAGATCTCCCATGGTATCGTTGCTTCACTCGAAAGAGATTTGACCACTATCAAGCAATCTCCTTCAATAATGATATTCTCTCATCCTCTTCTCCTGGCTAGATCTAATCTTGCACAAAACGCAAGGGATTCAGTTAAGGTTACCGATCCCTTTGAAACTTGGTGTTGTAAAATTTCAATTACTTTTCCATTACAATCCCTAGCATTGCCACCAATTCTACAATTACCATTACTTTTGACATATCCATCTACATTAATTTTAATTTGTCCTCTATCAGGTTTCTTCCATTGTGTGTTCTTACCTTGTCTTTTCTTTCCATTGACTTTCGATTGAGGTGTAACGGACCGGGATTTTGATTCCCGGGTTACGTTTCGAGGGATGAAACCCCTCGTTAAGATCTTGCGCCCCGAGTACAGGTTGATGGTTTGAAATTCTATCTTAACATTTTGAAGTGGGATTTCATACCCAAAATTCGAAGGGATCGTTGGAATCCCCGGGGAAGTCCCCTGTACCTGTCGTAAGTCTAAACGTGGAAAACCAGCAGTCATGCAAATAGCGGAGTCAAGTGGTAATACAAGAGGGTGCCACGACAGAGCCGAGTCAAACCAAATTAATAAGCGTATTTATCTAAATCTAATAGGCGATGTTAGTGAGGTTACACCATTTCTTTGCAATCGTCCAACAAAGTTCCCACGTCACGGAAGCAAGGAATAATCATGTTGCAAAACAAACCTAAAAAAATATGTATGCGGGGCGGTGTCAGATCGAAGCCCTACGCAATATAATCCCAAACAGGCAGACACATACACACGCTAGTCCTATTAAAGATGCTTCTAGATGCAAGGCAGAATATTAACACGCTAACATGCTCCTAAGATCAAGTGCATAATATAATAAGGCCTTAACACACAATACCAAGTGGTATATCCCTCTTCCTACCACCGCCCCCCTTCCCCATAGGGCGGAGACTGGACAGCTCGTGAATGCATTCCATGCCTCTTATCCAATCATGAATGTGGACTTAAAAGAGAAAAAGAATAATATAATGCAAAAGATAAAATAAATTAGAGCGGTAAGTAAAGTGGTAATTACAACTTGACGATTCAGGACGAACCTGATGAGACTAGGCCATCCTATGGCCCTAGCAAAGACTCTAGATACTTCACAGATAACAGACCTTCTGTTTACAAAAGCAATGAGTAAACGAATACTCAATCATGAGTGCAGTCCTAGCAGGATACTACATGACATGCTTTATTATGAATGCAAGCACCTAGTATGCACATGGCTACAAGCAGGGAGATCTCTTTTTGAATCTGAGTGAGCTCATATAGGAACTCACCTAGTGGTGCATAACAGCAAGGCAAACATTACGATAGATTAAAGATCACCTAGTAAGCATAACAATCGTATAAGTCTATATCTAATCATTCAAGCACTCAAAGCATATCATTCAACGAGAATAGCAACCATATCGCAATCGTCATTCCATCAAGCTCAACCATTCATCATATTGCCACATTCCTCAATAACATATCGTTCTCATCATTCAATTCCGCCACATTCATGTATTCATAACCATATATTTGCATAACATATAACTCAAGTGCATCGTATTCATCATATCTCAACGCATAAGTTAACGATACATAATCTTAACATTTCATCATGCTATTAGTCAACACAAAATCATGATATTAGACAATCATTCACATCAATCATGCTAGTTAGTCATCGAGCACATAATTCCAGAATTAGTCCCGAAAACCGTTTCGAAAACCGAGTTGACTAGTTAGAAATTCCGTCATTGGAATGTGTTAGTCAAATCCCTTTTTAAATCTCCTAGTCTCATAATATTATATTTCTAAATCTTAACAATAATATTTGATATTTTAAATCTCACACAATATAATATAATATTACAAATATAATTTTTCATTAAACTCTTTCATGAAGTATTTCCAATCCTTTAAAACTCCAACCATTTTTACTTAATAAAACATCCCTTTATTAATTTACCAAAATCAATCCCTTTTACTTGTTAAATACTAAAACCGAGCCCTACCTTTTCATTTAACCCAATACCGAAATTCACTTCAAATAGAATTGGCCAAAATCATTTTGTTTGTTGGGAATCTAAAGCCCAAATTCTTTTCCTTTCTTAGAAACACCAAACCCGGCCCAAGAAGTAGGCCCATAGGTCATGTCTTTCTATCTTCAAATGAAACCCGAAATTGGAGAAAATAAAGGGGCCCCCATGGTGCTGATGTGGCTAGGTGGGAGTGGGGCCCGCAATCAAAGAAATTGGGGAGAGAAGGAACACTGTTCATCATCTCTCCCGGCTTCCTGCGTTCGATAGAAGGAAGAACGAAGAGGAGGGGAGCTCGCAGGTGATGTCTCCAAACTAGCCATGTCTTTATGCATATTTTAGTTCCATATTCTTTACATTTTGCATATTTCGGGTTGGGAATATGTCGGATTTATGTAGTATATGCTTATTTTGTCAAAAATGGAGATCTACATAAGTTTCTGTTTAATATTGCAGAATATGGAAACATTTCGGGAGAAAACCAAAAAGCGAGAACCAGAGCACAAAGCTACTCGACATCGACAAACCCTGGTCGATCTCGACGAGCCATGCCTAGACACCTGCCAGGATCGAGGAGCCTATGTCGAGAAGCCGAGGACAGAGACGCCGAGACACCTTACTCGATCTCGAGGAAGCCTTATCGAGATCGAGGACCAGCACCGCGTCTGTCCGAGTCCATGCCGAGGAGAAGTCCTCGACATCACCAGCAAGCCATCCTCGACCACACCCTACTCGACCTCGATAAGAGTTAGTCGAGATCGACGAGCCCGGAGCCCAGATCCAAACCTGTCGAGCAGAGCCACCCGAGAAGACCTAGTCGACGAACCACTCAACTCGACATCGACAAGGGGTCCTCGAGATCGACCAACCCTGTGAGCCTTGTCCGAGCTTGTCGAGCACCAGCTAGCCGAGACGACGAAGCAGAGCCAGTCGACCAACAATCCTACTCGAGATCGACAAGATCCTTGTCGAGATCGACGACAATTCCAGAAGTCGCGTTACTCGGTTTGACCAATTCTACTCGGTGTGGGATTCCTTGGGCTCAAAGTTTGCCGATTTTATCCAATCTATCAAGATACATCATGGAAGGAGAAGATATATCCATTAAAGACATTTAGATATATTTAGATTTAATTTCCTTATTTCTTTTATTTATCCTTAAGCATTTTAGATATAATTTTAGATATAGATAGAGATTTCTATCCTTGAGTAACAAGGATTAGAAGGCTATAAATAAAGCCCATGGGGCTGATTTTAGATTCATTCAATTTCGGTAGGAGAAGTAGTAGTAGAGAGAGAAAGTGAGGCCGAGTGGAGCAAAGGAGCGAGAGCAAGTTAGCTTTGTTCGGTTGTACTTTCTTGAGTTTGGTTCAATGCAAGTTGTTATTTTCTTTCAATCAATGTCTAAGATGGCGATGAAGCGCGAGTAGTCCACCCACTTCTAGTGTTGGGGCGAGCCCGACGATATCCATCCGTGTTTGAGGTAAAGATTCGACATTTATTGTGTTTTGAGCATCTACTACTTGTTTGTGTTTATTGCCCATCTAATGGAGATCCATGCTAACAACTTGGATTATAAACATAAAATCGGTAGAGACAATTATGGTTTCTTGAAAGAGTTGTCTAATTGTTGGAAAAGGCAAAAGCTTGTCCTTTGATGCAATTTACATGATTATCTGTTTGATTCTGCCTTATGCATGATTGGTTATCGTTGCTGCAAACCCCAATCTTGGAAGTCCTTTTACATTAAGTTTAGTCGAAACCCCAAGGCATTTGTTCTTTATTTTCTTTCGTTTTATTTTCTGTCCTTCTACTCGATCTCGAATTGCATCACTCAATATCGAGTAAACTGATCCTCGACCAAGTCGGCGTAGCTTCTCCTGTGCAGGTACTCGACAAGACAAGCCGAAGTCGACAAGACCCTACTCGATATCGAGTAGCCCTTGTCGATATCGACGAGACCCTGTACTTGCTGCTGCGCTGTGTTCGATTGTCCGATCTTCTGTCGACTAGCCTAGTCGAGATCGAGGACATCTGTGGTCGACTTCTGTTCGTGAGATTTCTCTGCTACCTAGGATCCGCTGACACGCTTCCTCGTGGATCGATCCTGACTTCCCGCTGCTACATCAGAAGGAGGTCTTGTAATTATTTGCAAGGGACGGAATCTGGTTTGCTGTGATTTATTTATATTTTAATTTGCAACCTCGATTTCCTCCTAAAACAAATTGGCGCCGTTGCCGGGGAAGCTATCATTCGCGCCTTAGGTAGTTAAAATCTCACATCTGCTTTGAGTTACTACACCGGTGTATGCGTCGTTCTGGTTTACCACCTGAGTTTGACAGCTTAGACGAACCGGAGCGTTTCCTACACATCCACTCTAAACTCAAAAGGATCATGGCGGACGCTGAGACACAAGAACAGCTGATTGCGAGGCTTACCAGGGAGCTAGCCGCAAAGGATACCACTATCGCCAATGAAAGGGCAGCGAGGGAACAAGCAGCTTAGCGCGCAAGGCAAGCAGAAGCTGAGCTTGCCCAATATCCAACCACTGCTGAGGATTATATGCATCCAACTCTCGTCGTGCCTGAATCGGCGATTCTAATCCCTGATAACTCTTATGAAATTCGCACTCAATTTCTTATAGAGCTTAAAAATAATGCTTTCTATGGCAAATTTAATGAGTGTCCTCTTGAACATATTACCAATTTTTCTGACATGTGTCGTACTCTTGCTGAAGGTACAACGCTGGAATATGTCAAGATGAAAGCTTTTCGCTGGTCTCTCGCTGGGCCTGCACTAAAGTGGCTTGAAGGGCTGAAACCAAGATCACTCACAACATGGGCCCAAGTAGAGCAAGAATTTTTGAACAAATTCTCCCCACCCGCCAAAACAGCACTTCTCCGCCAGAAAATCACCGCCTTCAAACAGAAGCAAGGGGAACCGCTGGCAAAGGCATGGGAACGCTACAAAGAATTGCTGCGATCTTGCCCCACTCATGGACAGCCACCCTACGTCATTCAAGAGATCTTCTTCAACTCTCTTGATCAAGTCACTAAGGACAGGATCAACCATTATACTCGCTATGAGTATCTGACGATGCCACCAATTGACGCCTGGGGTGTGCTGGACAAGCTCACCAATTATGACAACAAATATGGGTCTACTGCAAACTATGAGGAGAACTCCTACGCTAGGCCAGCACCATCTATGTCACTCTATGAGCCAGCAAAGGAGATCGACCCAGATCTCAGAGAGCAATTCTACAGAGACCAGAAATGTAAGCTCCTCAAGCAAATCAAATATCTGTCTGTCAATCAGCCTTGCATCGAATGCGGATCACAAAGGCACACCACTACTGAGTGCCCACACATAGAGCAAGTCAGAATGGCAGAGACACATGAAGAGGCAGCATACGTTGGGGGTCCCAATTGCTACATGGGAGACCAACGGTCCTATCAACCGCAGTGGAACCAAGGTCCTCCTAGGAACCCCCCACCCTACAGAGTTCCAGGACATCCAGAAAGGGATCAAAAGAAGGATGATATGCAGCTGATCCTTGAGGAGATGCGTCGGAATCAGGGCACCATCAACAACCAGTTCCAGAACATCACTACAAAATTTGGGGAACTAGATATCTGGAAAAGGAGAATAGAGACGCAGATGGGTCAAATCGCTGCACAGATCCCACGACCATCCGGGCAGCTCCCTGGGCAAACAGAACCAAATCCTAAGGGGAAGACCGGACACGTCGCAACTATCAAACTCAGGAGTGGGCATCAATTACACGAGCCAGAGTTCGGGAAACAGCAAGGCAAAGCAGAGCAGCAACTCGAGACAGAGCAGACCCAACTCGATCTCGAAGAGACTCCACTCGATCTTGATAAAACCCTACTCGACACAGACCAGAAGCTGAGCTCGGACTCCACTGCGAAGCCCAGCAACTCGAGGTCGACAACCCAAGTCGAGATCGACGAGCCCCTGGTCGAGATCGAGGAGCAACAGCATAAAAAGATCCCACTGCAGGTAGGTTTACCAGATTTGTTAATATGCTGCAAGAACTGAATGTTTCTATTCCTTTTACAGAAGCCCTGCAAGAGATGCCTGGATATGTCAAATTTCTAAAGGAAATCCTGAGCAAGAAGCGATCCATTTCAGAGATTGCAGGCGAATGCAAAGTACGCCACTTCCCTAAAAAGAGACCTGACCCTGGTAAGTTTTCTGTTACTGTGGGTTTTGGACAATATAAATATGATTCTTTGTGCGATTTAGGAGCAAGTGTGAGCATCATGCCTCTATCAATCTGGCGGAAGGTCAAAATAGGATGCATAGAACCTGTGGATGCCAAACTATACATGGCGAACAATACAGTAGTCATCCCTGCAAGTATAGTTGAGAACGTCCCTGTCCAGGTTGGTAAATTCTTTGTTCCAGCAGATTTCCTTATCATTGACTGTGCTGAAGATCCTACTAGCCCTATTATTCTTGGTAGACCATTCTTAGCTACTGCAGATGCCAGAATTAGTGTCAAGAATAGATCGCTCACCTTCACCATAGGCGATGAGGTTTTGGATTTCTCTTTTGGCCCTACAAAAGAGGAAATTTCCTGGCTGGAGGTGAAAAGCATAAGCAACCACGGGACCAGGCAAACAGCGGAGGAAAGCGCCAGCACTGTACTCAAGGTTGACAACAGCTCCTCGATCTCGACAAGGCCGCTACTCGATCTCGACAAGCCCTTGTCGATGTCGACTACCTCTGCTAAGCCACTGATTTGCCAAGAGCCTAAGTATGGGGTCCCTGTACTCGAGGTCGACCATCAGTACTCGATCTCGACTAGCCCCAGGCCCAAAGATTTCTGTTTTGGGTCCGAAAAGGTAAGTTCAGGTATGAATTCCAATCCCCCTCAGTCCATAAAGAAAATTATCAATGATTTAAGGGGAGATAAGACACCATGGCGAGAGAATCTGCGAAAACTAAGAGTTGGAAGGAAGAAGAAGAAAGAGAAAGGAGATGATGCAAGCAACCATCTATCAGCTGAGCTTGCATACTACCATCAGGACCTAGATGATCCAAGAGAAGGGCCAAGCATGAGCGGGCCCCACAATAATGGTCCTTGAGCACAAACGGGAAAGTCGGCCTAGCGACTATAAAATCTAGAGCATGTATATAAACTTTATGAATTTTGGGACTTTTTGGTTTTTGGTTTTTTGTTCTATGTCTTTTAGAATACTTCATGTGGATAGTCTTGTTTTTGGTCGGCAAGCATATAAGGATCGCGAAAAGTGGAATAAAGAAGTCCCTGAAAAACAGTTAGAATCGACGAAGGCCAAGTCGATTACGACGAGGAGGAGAAGCCCAGAAGTTACTCGATCTCGAGTAGACGTACTCAACATCGACCAAATCCAGACGCTCCTCGACTTCAGATTCCACCAGACGATGTGAGACTACTCGATATCGAGTAAGAGTACTCGATATCGACGAGCAACCTACTCGACATACGCTGATTCGCCATCCTCGTTGTGTTATCTTGTGAGTTCCTTCCTTTACTCTTGTTTTTATTTGATTTTATACAGTGGGGACACTGTAAATTTTAAGTATGGGGTGGGGAAAGGGCTCATTATCACTATCATATGTGTTAGTCTTGCTTTTGGTTTTACATGGTGAAATTTTAATTTTTATGTTATGCATTAATGTTTAAATTTTAGTCTTTTTGTCATACTTTAAGTCTTGTTTTTAATTACATAAAAAAAAATAGAAAATGTCGAAAAAAAAATATGCATGTTTAAATTTTTGCATTGTTTTAGTTTTTATACCCTAACTTAGATGTCCTAGAATGATAAATAATGACTGACTTGATCATATAAATCCTATGGTGTGTTTGGAAGGTTTAGCCTAAGTCCTCAAAATGGTTTTTATGTGGATTGTGGACTTGTGATGAAATTGAGCACATATGATCCTAAGCTATAGGTTAAAATCCAACAAAAATTGTCCCAGTGAGAATTTTGGCCTTATAGGGAGAACAATAAAAATCCCTCTGCTTTCTTGAGCGTATTTACTCTTCCTATGCATCTCTAAATGTTGTGATAGTTATTCAAAACCAATGCATTTATATGTTTATGTTGATGAAAATTAAATGATGGAGGCACCTTTTAAACCAATTTTATCATCTCTTTACCTACCCTGCATTTTCCCCGCTTGAAGCCAGAACATTAGCCTGAGACTTTTATTGTAAACTCCACAAAATTATCCTTAGCCATATTGAGCCTGACCCCCATTAGGGAATTAAGACTTAGAGTTGGTTGGAATGATGATTTGTGGAAAGAATGAGCTTATGTTGCATTTCAAGAAGGATCATGGAAATTATTGAGATATGGGTTGGTTGTACATTTTTATCTTGTTAGACATATTATGTAAAAGGATTTTTGGCTCACATTATAAATGCACCTCTAGTATTATTTTATATTTTCGTTTCAAAAAAAAAATCCGAAAAAAGAAGAAGAAAAAGTACATATGTTTGTGAATAAAGTGCATGAGCCAAATTTACCTTATTTCTTTCATTATTTTGCAAGATACATATTTTGGAGAGATTTAGAAAGTTTGAAAGGTTATATACTCCATTGAGACAAATTGGAGAGTTTGGTTGATGCATATGATTGGGAAGTTATGGTTTGGTTGTGTTGGAAGATTTAAGAGTCTTGATTCCCGAATTTTATTTAGCACCACATGGCCAAATAATTCCATACCTTATTATTTCTTACCAAGCCCCGTTACAACCCCGCCGAATGGAATCTTCTTTGAAGACTTCTATTGAGCGAAGTTCTCCTAATAATTCTTGTTGCATTTTCATAATTGGTTGCGAAGTGGATTCATATTTAAATTGCAATGTTTATGAGCTTGTATATGGAATTGAGTTGAGAGTCGATATACATAGCCTAAACACATCGAGAGCTGAGTGTAAATACATTATTCCTGTGAGGTTGGATTTATACTGCCTATGCCTATGGATCGCACATATATGTGTGATGACATTAAATTCACTTGTCTTACATTGCTACTACTTGAGATGTTGCTTTTGACAAAGGCGAAGACTTGAAGGATGTGTTGTAGGTCTTGGTTATTGTTTGGTTATTGCTTGAGGACAAGCAAGTCTAAGTATGGGGTGATTTCATGTCTCCAAAGTAGCCATGTCTTTATGCATATTTTAGTTCCATATTCTTTACATTTTGCATATTTCGGGTTGGGAATATGTCGGATTTATGTAGTATATGCTTATTTTGTCAGAAATGGAGATCTACATAAGTTTCTGTTTAATATTGCAGAATATGGAAACATTTCGGGAGAAAACCAAGAAGCGAGAACCGGAGCACAAAGCTACTCGACATCGACAAACCCTGGTCGATCTCGACGAGCCATGCCTAGACACCTGCCAGGATCGAGGAGCCTATGTCGAGAAGCCGAGGACAGAGACGCCGAGACACCTTACTCGATCTCGAGGAAGCCTTATCGAGATCGAGGACCAGCACCGCGTCTGTCCGAGTCCATGCCGAGGAGAAGTCCTCGACATCACCAGCAAGCCATCCTCGACCACACCCTACTCGACCTCGATAAGAGTTAGTCGAGATCGACGAGCCCGGAGCCCAGATCCAAACCTGTCGAGCAGAGCCACCCGAGAAGACCTAGTCGACGAACCACTCAACTCGACATCGACAAGGGGTCCTCGAGATCGACCAACCTTGTGAGCCTTGTCCGAGCTTGTCGAGCACCAGCTAGCCGAGACGACGAAGCCGAGCCAGTCGACCAACAATCCTACTCGAGATCGACAAGATCCTTGTCGAGATCGACGACAATTCCAGAAGCCGCGTTACTCGGTTTGACCAATTCTACTCGGTGTGGGATTCCTTGGGCTCAAAGTTTGCCGATTTTATCCAATCTATCAAGATACATCATGGAAGGAGAAGATCTATCCATTAAAGACATTTAGATATATTTAGATTTAATTTCCTTATTTCTTTTATTTATCCTTAAGCATTTTAGATATAATTTTAGATATAGATAGAGATTTCTATCCTTGAGTAGCAAGGATTAGAAGGCTATAAATAAAGCCCATGGGGCTGATTTTAGATTCATTCAATTTCGGTAGGAGAAGTAGTAGTAGAGAGAGAAAGTGAGGCCGAGTGGAGCAAAGGAGCGAGAGCAAGTTAGCTTTGTTCGGTTGTACTTTATTGAGTTTGGTTCAATGCAAGTTGTTATTTTCTTTCAATCAATGTCTAAGATGGCGATGAAGCGCGAGTAGTCCACCCACTTCTAGTGTTGGGGAGAGCCCGACGATAGCCATGCGTGTTTGAGGTAAAGATCCGACATTTATTGTGTTTTGAGCATCTACTACTTGTTTTTGTGTTTATTGCCCATCTAATGGAGATCCATGCTAACAACTTGGATTATAAACATAAAATCGGTAGAGACAATTATGGTTTCTTGAAAGAGTTGTCTAATTGTTGGAAAAGGCGAAAGCTTGTCCTTTGATGCAATTTACATGATTATCTGTTTGGTTCTGCCTTATGCATGATTGGTTATCGTTGCTGCAAACCCCAATCTTGGAAGTCCTTTTACATTAAGTTTAGTCGAAACCCCAAGGCATTTGTTCTTTATTTTCTTTCGTTTTATTTTCTGTCCTTCTACTCGATCTCGAATTGCACCACTCGATATCGAGTAAACGGATCCTCGACCAAGTCGCCATAGCTTCTCCTGTGCAGGTACTCGACAAGACAAGCCAAAGTCGACAAGACCCTACTCGATATCGAGTAGCCCTGGTCGATATCGACGAGACCCTGTGCTTGCTGCTTCGCTGTGTTCGACTGTCCGATCTTCTGTCGACTACCCTAGTCGAGATCGAGGACATCTGTGGTCGACTTCTGTTCGTGAGATTTCTCCACTACCTAGGATCCGCTGACACGCTTCCTCGTGGATCGATCCTGACTTTCCGCTGCTACATCAGGAGGAGGTCTTGTAATTATTTGCAAGGGACGAAATCTGGTTTGCTGTAATTTATTTATATTTTAATTTGCAACCTCGATTTCCTCCTACAACAGCAGGCGGGGCTGAGTTCCGACCATCCATTCCCGACACCGACACACACAAGGAAGGAAAGAAAGGAAGAAGTACGAGAGATGAGCTCACCGAGGGGAATCGAAAGCGAGGTTCGTCGGAGGTCGATTTGGTTCGTCGAAGACTCGAGCCAAAGCTTGCTTGTCCTAGGATGAGAATAGGAGGTTAAAGGTGACCCCTTTACCATGTTTTGAGGAGGAAGGAAGTGGAAAGAACCTTACCCGGCGGTTTGGAACGAAACATGGAAATGGAGAAGAAGGAAAAGGATCTGGTTGTTAAGGGTTGTTCCCGGCGACCCTGGGCGACTCCTCGGCGTTCTTCGAAGCCGGTGGTGGCGGCTGCTGGTTGGTGGCGTTGCTGGCTTTGAAAATCAGCGGAAAGGAAGCTCCTTGGGGGTTTGTTTGGAAGAGGAAAGAGGGGAAGAAGAGGGAGATTGAGGCAGTGCTTGGAAATGGGTTTTAGGGTGATTTGGTGCCCAATTTTAAGGAGAAATGGGAGGGCTGTGAGGCTGCCGACCAGAGCATGTGAGGAAGGGTGTTTTGGGGTTTGAAATGAGTCAACAAGGTCTGAAATGGGAGGAATAGGTTGCAGCTTTGAAGGAGAGTTTGTTTGGATTAAATTAAAAGGGAGGGGGAGATGCTTTTGCTTTGCTGAAGCCACTACTGCCGAACAGAGATGGGGAGAGGTGGGCTTTGGCACCTTGTCAACAAATAGGTGAAGCATAAGGGTAAGGTTGGGTGAGGAGGGGGTATGACTTACAAAAAATGTGAGTAGAAAAGTGCTAGGAAATTTCATCCATTTAAACATCACAGGGGGATCATTTGACTAAGCTTTAGATAAGGATGAGAGAAAGAGACAAGAATTGTGGTTCCGAGAGCGGGAATTTGAATTTTATTAAATTTAGAACGAGTTTTTACTTGAAATATATGATTGAATTTCATTTTTAATTTCCTTTTTCCGACGATTTAGATTGTAAAATCCAAGCCTTTACATCATCCACCTCTAAAAACAAGTCTCGTCCTCGAGACCAAAATCATTCTAAAGTAGGGGATGAAGTTGGAAGTAGGTGAGTCCAAGGACCATTCCATTAATCCCGTAAATGCCTCATAAGTGCCCCTATGAGATTCTCACAGCATCGTCGTCATGATCATAATATCCCCGATAGGTCGTAGCGAGAGTGTGATATGGGCTCTTACCACATCCTTACCCCGACTTCTCGGTTATATCATAACTTGAAAGCATTACAGCGTCTCCATTAAGTCTTAACAAGCAGTCTATAAGGGCCCCTATAAAATGCCTGTATCAACTTCGTGGAGCGTCATAATGCAAGCTCGGTTGGAAAGTTTCAAGGGGAATCTTAGTTCAAAAAGGTTTGGTTTCAAAATCATTGAAATTCTCAATCACGTTAAATTTCCCAAAATCCAAGTTAGTTCTTTTTAACATCATTCAAAATCCCTTAACCCAGGTTAGTTCTTTTTAACATCATTCAAAATCCATTAACCCAATGTTAGTCAAGCAAGCTTCAATTTTAGGAGGTGGAATCATCCACCTCTAAGGCTAATCCCAATTTTCTTCCTAGGTTCCAAGTCAGAATCAAAGTGCATCCTAGAAATTCCAATTCACGACATCATATAACATAAAATTCATATAACATATATAGCAACCGTATCATGCATTCATAAACAGATCATACTCATGTCAAGGGTAGTCATATACCATAACATATCTACAATAGCATCCTTCATAGTAGGATTCATCATATCATATCATAGAAGGTGCACCTCATGTCAATAAGATAAGCACATCATACTTACGATAACTATCAAGCATCATCACATTAGGGGCAAACAAGTACTTCCGCACACTAGCATTTCATCAAGTTCGGCGGATAACTATTGTTAGTACTAACACCTCACTATTGTCTATGGCAATACGTCAAGGAATCAACATCGTCTAAGCATAAAATTCGCACCACATCCAACCCCAAGTAAAACATACACTAAATCACATCCTCAAGAGAATTTGCCTACAACTACCAACCATAACAAGACACGACCACTATTCATCATCTCTCGCATCAAGATCATCCTCACCTAGGTCTACCAAATCAGTCCAGTATTAGTTCTAGACACCATATCATTCCGCTCCTATACAGACTCTTTAGCCTCACAACCATCCGCAACCTAAGCTAATTACCCAACCAACTATTAAGCATCTCAACTCCTATGCTGTCAAGCCATCTAAGGATCAAGCGACCTTAATATACATAACTTAAGTCATACCTTCCACTCGATCATCTAAAACCATGTCTCGGAGTTCCCAATCACACAATTCCCTTATTCCGACAAGCTTAACAACTCGACCGACTATCAAGACTCTCTATAAAGCATACCCTCGTCCTACAGGTCCTCTATGAGTCTCATCTTCACCTTCTAAGAGAAATCACAAGTCCTCGACTGAACCGCTCTCGCGATCGATTTAGACGCTTCTTAACAATCTCGCTGACTCTTCCTGGGCCCTCAAAACTCCGCCTGGCCATCATCTCCCAAAGAGACCTCTCGAATCACTTGCTAACCTAATCATACTCCCCACACCACTAACCACTATCACTAACCATCCACCTCTAAAAACCTAACTTATATTGACCATCTCATGCCTGACACTCCCATCTAAATCCTCGACATTACCAACAAGGGTTAACCTCCTAGGCCACACTCGAACCTCAACTAATACGAGCATCTTACCTTACTAGAATCTACTTAACCGCCTACTCCCGATAAATTCTATCGCAGAAACCCATCCAGTGCTACTCCCAACCACAAATCATCAAGACCCTCATCACCAACGCCTATCCTGAAAGACAAACCACTGATTCGATCTATTCATCCCATTTCGAATCTCACGAAACCTGCAAATCTATGACTCCTCAACCGACCAATTCTAGATGCTCATCTCAGCATATTCCAAAATTTCCTCATTCCAAATCTTACTAAACCTTAACCATTCGAAATTCTCAAGTCATCCTACTCTAGTTCCTCATCTCTTCATATTCCTAGATCGCTTCAAGCTCCTACTTCTTAACAATGAAACCTTACCATCTAAAGCCCTCTTTTACCGATCATCATTTCCGCAAAATCCCTAAATCATCCTCAAAGTCGCCTACAATCCGCTCCTAGACTACCTAAACACTACACTTCCTCTCAAGAGTCTGCCTCTAAAGAAGACCTTTCCCTCGGAATCTTACCACACTAACTCCACTTCCCACCTAAGACCTACCTCGAAAATCAACTATACTCGCTGACTACTACATCCGAAAAGTCCCACTCATTCGACTCTACCCAAGTCGACGCATCTTTCCTACACCCCATCTCACACAACCAATGACCCAACTCGAAGACTTCAATCTACCTACCACTTTTCAACCTATCTCACCGAGGAATCGCTCGACTCATGCCCAAGGAGAAAACACCACCACATATATAGCCCATAACCTATTCACCAGCAAGTCAGTACACTCAATCATCAAGGCACATCATCGCAAGCACAAGTTAGTCAGGCAATCATTCGTTACTAGTTCAGCACATTAGTCATTACACCTCCAATTATGTCAGTTCTAGGCCTAGCGCACAACATCAATTCCAACTAATAGGAGAATCCATGGTTTGAATATAGAATGCTCTTCCTCGGGTAAGTTGGGATAATCCTGCTCACGATTGCCGTTCTTTGAAGCATATCCGTCCTTTTTGCCATCGGTGATATCGTCCTTGGAGTCTATGGGTCATGGACCCACCACGCTTCCGTTGCGCCATTCCGGTGCCACTTGGTCATCAGCTCTTCCTTTTGCGTAAACGTTCATCAGGGGGTTGCAAGAGTTAGAAGTTACGGAGATAGGGGAGAGAAAAGGGCAGACGACACACGCCCTCAAGGATTTCACACATGCACTAGGACTTGGGACAACGAGACCAAGATAGAATCCCCACCCGAGGATTACAACAATGCCCTTAGGGTATTCCATGAGGTTATATTTATGGCACACAAACATATAATAATCACGAAGTATCATCGCATCATTCCACACTAGCATGTATCTATCTCAAGGGATAGCGACCTATACATTTAGAACATGTCCATCTAATCAATTTTTCATCCACGCAAAGCAAGCTAGCAACCTATCATCTCATTCACTAATCATGCTCAATATATATATATATATATATATATATATATATATATATATATATATATATATATATATATATATTAAGATCATATATGCATAAACCAACAACAGACATATACATGATGAGTTATGTACGACATAGCGGCCATTGTAGAATGTCACATGTATGATTCATCACTCATTTTAGGTACACACATAAGCATGTCAAAACAATGCGAAGCCAATTACGAGCATGTTGAGATGCACCCTAATAATCATGCTAGAGGATATAGTAAGGTCATATGGGCATAGTAACTATCACATAAAATACAACCATGTTCATATAACAAGACGGGTAGGGCACACAATCATGCGAGGGCCTATAATTAGAAGACATATATCCTACATGGTACTAGAAACACTCATTAAGCATGTACACATTCAATGAGGTTCAATTTGATTAACTTAACATGCTCAGAAGTTCATTTCACATGGCATTCATACAAAGAGGGTTGACCATACTATCATGGACCTAATTCGAGGGAGAGTAACGATCATGGGAATTCATACATTTGGCACATATATATATTCATTCATAAGTGCAACCATGCAAAATATCAGGCAAGTCATGCTGAAATATACCAACACACCATGTCATACAATCACAAGAGGGGGCCCCACTATTATAACCAGACATAATTCTCTAAGGGCAATCACTGACTCATCACCCTATTTCCCCGTGGGACGGTAGTATGACTCGCTCGGTATGACACAAGGACATTCACACTGTTTTCGAGATGAGAGGGTATAATTTGTGTTTAGACTCTCGTGGTAAGAAGACACGATTGACCAATATAAGAATCAAGAAGGATAACTCCATAAGACAAATCACTTCTAACTCGAAATTGTTTCATTGATCACCTTTCCTAAACACTCATGACTTTCCCATATCCGACACACCCCCGGAAGTAGCTAGTTGACCGACCCAAATTTTCCCGTGGAAGACACCAACCTTAAGTACGAGACTCGATAGACGCATATATGGTGGGATATCAAGCAGGACTCGAAACGGGGAGAGCGAATGCTCCTCGATCCTCGCTAACATACCTAAATGTTTTGGTGGGACGGTTGACGGAGTCAAAATCATCAGGGGTTTGAATTATGGAAAAGCTATTATTCCTTGAATTGGTAAATAAAGAGAGGTCATTATGGGGTTCGAACCGGGGACCTCTAGGTACTACCCATATGTCATTTCCGATGAAAAAGATATTCCGACAAGACAGGAATTCCAGTGACATAAGAACAAGGTATTCTCCCGCTATCCCGTTTGCACAGTTATTCAATACATGATTCAAGTCAAGGCATACTAATTAGTTCTCTATCATAAGCACAATAGCAATCAGCATGGAAGCAATTACGAGATTAATATGAGGGATGAAACCCCTCGTTAGGATCTTGCGCCCCGAGTACAGGTTGAAGGTTTGAAATTCTATCATAACATTTTCAAGAGGGATTTCATACCCAAAATTCGAAGGGATCGTTGGAATCCCCGGGGAAGTCCCCTGTACATGTCGTAAGTCTAAGCGTGGAAAACCAGCAGTCATGCAAATAGCATAGTCAAGTGGTAATACAAGAGGGTGTCACGACAGAGCCGAGTCAAACCAAATTAATAAGTGTATTTATCTAAATCTAATAGGCGATGTTAGTGAGGTTAGACCATTTCTTTGCAATCGCCCAAGAGAGTTCCCACGTCACGGAAGCAAGGAACAATCATGCTGCAAAACAAACCTAAAAAAATATGTATGCGGGGCGGTGTCAGATCGAAGCCCTACGCAATATAATCCCAAACAGGTAGACACATACACACGCTAGTCCTAATAAAGATGCTTCTAGATGCAAGGCAGAATATTAACACACTAACATGCTCCTAAGATCAAGTGCATAATATAATAAGGCCTTAACACACAATACTAAGTGGTATATTCCTCTTCCTACCACCGCCTCCCTTCCCGAAAGGGCGGAGACTGGACAGCTGATGAATGCACTCCATGCCTCTTATCCAATCATGAATGTGGACTTAAAAGAGAAAAAGAATAATATAATGCGAAAGATAAAATAAATTAGAACGGTAAGTAAAGTGGTAATTACAACTTGACGACTCAGGACGAACCCGATGAGACTGGGCCATCCTATGACCCTAGCAAAGACTCTAGATACTTCACAGATAACGGTCGTTCTGTTTACAAAAGCAATGAGTAAACGAATGCTCAATCATGAGTGCAGTCCTAGCAAGAAGATCTCTTTTCGAATCTGAGTGAGCTCATATAGGAACTCACCTGGTGGTGCAGAACAACAAGACAAGCATTACGATAGATTAAAGATCACCTAGTAAGCATAACAATCGTATAAGTCTATATCTAATCATTCAAGCACTCAAAGCATATCATTCAACGAGAATAGCAACCATATCGCAATCGTCATTCCATCAAGCTCAACCATTCATCATATTGCCACATTCCTCAATACCATATCGTTCTCATCATTCAATTCCGCCACATTCATATATTCATAACCATATATTTGCATACCATATAGCTCAAGTGCATCATATTCATCATATCTCAACGCATAAGTTAACGATACATAATCTTAACATTTCATCATGCTATTAGTCAACACCAAATCATGATATTAGACAATCATTCACGTCAATCATGCTAGTTACTCATCGAGCACATAATTCCATAACTAGCCCCGAAAACCGTTTCGAAAGCCGAGTTGATGTTGATAGGAGGAAATCAAGTTTAAAATATAATGAAATATAAATCAAACCAGATTCGTGCCCACGCAAATAATTACAAGACTTCCTCCCGATGCAGCAGTGGGAAGTCAGGATCGATCCACGAGGAAGCGTGTCAGCGGATCCTAGGCAGCTGTAAATCTCACAGACAGAAGTAATAGACAGAAAGAAAGACAGAAATAACAAAAAATAGAAAAGAAAGCAAAGCACAGAACCTACTCGATATCGACTAAGAGGTCCTCGATATCGACTAAACTCGGTGATGACAGAAACAAGACCCAAACACAGAAACTCGATCTCGGCAAAAGTCTCCTCGATATCGAGTAAACAGTACTCGATATCGACAACACTTCCTCAGAATCGACAGAGAATGGAAACTTTAAGATGCAAACTTTCGAACACAGAATGCAGATTTCGATGAATAAATTCAATAAACTAAAAGACTTCCAAGTTCAGGGTATCAACACCACAACAATAACCATGCAAAGCAACACATAAAGGCATAAAAGATCATGCTTTCCATCAAATAACTTTCGTTATTAACAAATAGGAATATAGAGGCTTTCGCATAAACCCTAATTGTTACTAACCCTTTTCACCTAATTAACCCAAGTTGCATTAAGATCACTTTCGCTTCAATAACACAACAAGGATCACCTTCAACTTTCGCAAAAGAATCATGCTCACAGGGATAGAAGACGAATTGCATAAAAAGCTTGTACCTTTACCGCATCACCTTACATGGCTACCGTCGGGCTCACCCCGACCCTAGAAGTGGGTGGACTACTCGCTCTTCATTATCAAGAAACTCATCAATAAACAAAAGGGAATAACTTGCATTATATAAACTAAAGAAAGCTTACAACCAATCGAAGCCAAATCCGCTTTCGCCTTTCCAACTTCTCTCGCCACAAGCTCTCTCCTCTACTCTCTCTATGTAACTAATTGTGTGTTGAATTGGATGATTAAAACTCAGCCCCTAAAGCCTTATTTATAGGCTTCCAACCCTTGCTAATCAAGGTAAGAAAGTCTATCTATATCTATATCTATTTATCTAATTACTTAAAGATAAATAAATGGAATAAAATAATTAAATCCATAAAAGAAATATATCTAAAGTAGGCAAATATCTTCTTGTTTTGATAAATCTTCTCTCCATAGATAGAACTTGATAGATGTGGATAGGTTCTCGGATTCCTTCGCTCCCAAGCAAGCCAGCTCGACACGGACAGCAAACCGCGTAACGCGGCCCAGGATAGCTTTCCTCGATATCGAGTAGCTGTTTCATCGACTACAACTTCTGATCTTGGTCGAGCAACTGCTCCCCGACACTGGCTCGGACAGGTGGTTCTGGGGTTGTCAATATCGAGCAAACTCGTCGATAACGAGTAAAGGCTGCTCGGCATGTCCAGTCCTCGGCTTCTCGACTCAACATCTTTCCTCGACTCAGGGCATGGCATGTGGAGTTTTGTCGATATCGAGTACTTTACTCGATATCGAGTAAAGTCCTGGAGTCGGGTTGGCTTCGTCTCTCATCTCCTCGATCAGCTCCTACTCGACCAGACACTGCTCGGACATCTTTGTCGATATCGAGTAAAAATACTCGATATCGAGTAGCACTTGTTCTCCAGCTTGGCTCGTCCTGGTTCCGTCGTTCTTTGACTTTGGACTTCTGTAGTTGACTTCCGAGCTTTTTGTCCTTTCTCAGAATTGCTGTAAATTACCTTGAATTCTGCGAATTTAAACAGAAACTAGTGTAGATTCCATAATTTGGCAAATGAGCGTAAACTACATCGATTCTGTACTATTCTAGCCCAAATGCATGAAATGTATACAGAAAATGACATAAAAGTTACTGTAAAACATGACAGATTCGGCTCACAACAAACACCCCATACTTAAACTTGCTTGTCCTCAAGCAATACTTTTAATTGTCATTCAGGGGAAGGAATCAAAACTCTCAACATATTAAATTGAGTCTGTTGGTTCAATTTTTATGTCGTCGGGCTGATGATCCGGGGAAATGGAGTTTTGATCACAACAAACACCCCATACTTAAACTTGCTCACAACAAACTCTCCAGGCTTCTCGACTGCCACATTTCCCCGGATCATTAGCACTTCTGCAATTTCCCAGCCACACCCAACCACTCTTTTGGTTCAAGTTTCACAGCCGTCGGAAACACTCCAATCTTCCCTTTTTCGTGTTGGTATACTTCCTCTACTTCCCTTACCGCTCGCTCCGCCTCGTGATCCCATGGGCTGACTACATCATCGATGTCACTGCTCACACAAATTACCTACTTCCCACGTCCAAATGCGATTGCATTGTCCAACTCATCACTTGGTTCTAACTGGACACGTGGATATTCCACGGACTGACTACATCATTGATAGGCCAGAATCGTTCTCCGGAAAGACAGTTTACAAACTTGTAGGCCTGCAAGTCTTCGTCATCCCCAATGGAAAAAGGTCTGCACCCTTCCTTCTTCGGCTTTACATATGTGAGCTCAACGTCATGCCTCCTCCCATCGACATTAAACTTGGCCATCAGTTGTTTCTTCAGGGAGACGTAGTCAAGTAAGTTTCTATTTGTGTCATTAGCGTGCTAAATCCTAAACGACCCTATATTTTGCAACGGAGGGAGTACTATCTTTTAAATGTTTGCTCCTGTGTTGTATTTGATTAATGCAAGTGAATCTGTCTCTGAGATATTGTGTCCAGTAAGTTTCTATTTGTGTCATGTCTTTATATTTTCGTGTCCAGTTACAACTAAGCGATTACACGTCAGCCTACGAATTCACCTCCACCCACTTTCTTCTTATTCGATGGTTTTTCTCTTAAACTTAACATGTAATTATAAGTATGTTTATGCCCCCTCACTGTCACTCTTCTCCATTCGATTTCAATATGGGTAAAGCATAGTAGTGTCGACCGGAGAGAACGAAATCATGGCATCCAAATATGGGTAAATATTATAATTGGGCACAGATAAAAAAATATGTCATTATAGTGAATCTGCTTATCCCATAAATCTTCTTCATTCGATTCCATTAGGTTGCATGTCGTTATACTTTGTTTTTCATAGTTAAAATCGTGTCCAGTGAAATACAATCCGTGACATGTGTATCTAATATGGATGTCTAGTTACAACTTACTGCTTACACGTGATCCTTCAAATAAACCCCCGGACCCTTCCTTCTTCAATTGGTTTTCTCTGAAACTTATAATTTAGTTGAAAGAATCTTTTTTCTCCCTCACTGACACTCTCACTGATCTCTCTCTCCTCTCATCCTGCACTTTTCTATTTCACCTCTCTCTGTCTCTCTCTCCTGTCCTTTGCCACTGCAACAACTACTTTTTCCCTCCTCCTCTCTCACTGTTCTTCGCTTTTCAGGAGTAGAGTTGTCTCCCTCCCTCTATCTCTCACTGTACATGCAACTGAGATGGTGTCTAGCTGTACCCCACTTGCTGACCTGCTACCAGATGCACCTGTCATGCAGATATTCGCATTTCAGCAAAAAAAAATTCGGATTGGGTTATGCATGCAAACAATTCGGATAAAAGGGTTATTTTTGCAAATTGCCCATTTCGGAATATTACAAAGTTTGAATTTTAAGAAACCCACATCTAATTAACCATATACATGTGAATAATTCTTTATTATCAACGAATAGTGACTTTAAACTTGTCGAATAGTCGATAAATTCATAAACAATTTTAGACAGATTTTGAATTTCAACAAACCTATATATAATTGCCCCCATACATATGAATAATTTATAGTTATCAACGAATAGTGACTCTGAACTTGCCGAATAGTCGATAAATTCATGAGTTTGAATTTCAAGAAATCTACATCTATATATATATATATATATATAAATAAATCCTTAATTATTATCAACGAATAATGACTCTGAATTTATTGAATATTTGATAAATTCATGAATAATTTTAAACAAAGTTTGAATTTCAAGAAACCCACATCTAATTACCCACATACCTATGAATAATTCCTTATTATTAGCGAATAGATACCCTGAACTTGCCGAATAATCGATAAATTCATGAGTTTGAATTTCAAGAAATCTACATCTAATTGCCTATATATATATATATATGAATAATTTCTGATTATCAACGAATAATGACTCTGAATTTGTTGAATATTTGATAAATTCATGAACAATTTTAAACAAAGTTTGAATTTTAAGAAACTCACATTTAATTACCCACATACCTATGAATAATTCCTCATTATCAACGAATAGTTACAATGAACTTGCCGAATAGTCGATAAATTCATAAACAATTCTATATAGAGTTTGAATTTCAAGAAACCTACATTTAATTGCGTACATATGAATAATTTCTAATTATCAACAAATAGTTACTTTGAACTTGTCGAATAGTCGATAAATTCATGAGCTTTAATTTAAAGAAACTGTTAAAAATATTCATATGTACGTGATGTACGTGCATGTAAAATTATATATTCATTAAACCTCTTCTAATTATTCACATTAATTTTGTAAAATATTCATATAAAACTATATATTCATTAAACCTCTTCTAAATATTCGAATTCTTTTGAGTGTTTTTAACTTTTTTTTTTTTGATGAATAGCCCTTTTATTATGTAATCAAAAGATCGTCCAGTACAATATCAAACAAAGCTTTCGGAAGTTCATCTTCATCGCAATAAGAAATAATAGCATCCGGTCTAGATTGCGCCATATAATGAGCAGCTTGGTTGCCCTCCCTCCTCACATGACGCCACAAGCAGGAGTAGAAGTCACCCGCTCGACGAAGCGCCGTCCATAAAAGAATCCCGGCTACCCCTTTCATCGAAACTCCCCTACTTAGCTGTTGAACAACTTGGAGGCAATCAGTTTCTATCACCACGTACCTCATGCCATCGTCTTTTGCAGCTTGAAGAGCCCAGTTCACTGCCTCGGCTTCGGCAACAAGAGGATCCATTCCTTGCTGAATTCGTTTACCCTTCGCCCACCTCATCGTACCGAAAGCATCCCTCGCAACGATCCCTATTCCGCATCCATTCGTAGAGGAGACAACAACATCACAGTTAATCTTAACGAAGCTGTCTTCGGGGAGCGACTATCGGACAGAACCCCGTTGTGATTCAGCTGCAACCTCCGACAGGTGAATTTCCCCCCTGCCCTTTTCCTTAAATTGACAGTGTTCCCACGCCTCCTCAAACACCCTGCGAGGCTCGATATAGGTTCCTTCGAACAGGCGTCTGTTCCTCACGTGCCACATTCCTACCACCATGTACGCCCATAGCTCCTTCAGCCCCTCATCTTTCAGTCCAAGCGCTCTTTCAATCCTTTGTTGGCAGTCCCTCATACCCTTTCCCAGCTTCTTCAGCTACGGGCTCAGTCCCCACGTTTCTCTTGCCCATCGACAATCAACCAACGCGTGCAACGCGGTCTCATCCTTCCCGCAGACTTCACACTTTTTGTCCTGTGTGATTTTCTTATCCCATAGGGCCTTCTTGTAAGGTATAATCCCCCGGTATGCTCGCCATACAAAATTCTTAACCCGAGGGACCGCTTGCAGCTTCCAAATTTGCTTCCACACACACGTCTGGCCCATCACATTAGAGCATCCCTCTCCTCCCCCATCCTGGAAGTATTTGTCCATGATCGAGTGATAGGCAGATTTGACGGTGAAGTTCCCATCTTTTTTGTGAAACCAAGCAAGTGAGTCGGGTATGTCATGACTTATCAAATGGATTTTCAGAATTTCCTCAGCATCGCAAGGGATGAAAGCCGCCCGAACCGCAACTTCATCCCAACAGCCCCTACTCCAATCAATGAAATCAATATCTCGCGTGGAAGCAGCCCAACGGAGCGGATTAGCGATTACCTTAAAGGAACTTGGCCTTGGGATCCAGCGGTCTTACCATGCCTCCAACGCAGCATCATTCCCCACCACCCAGTAAGATCCTCCTTCAATCACCTCCCTAGCTCGAAGTATACTCCTCTAGGCGTAACTAGGATTGCCCCCTAATGTCGCCTCGTGGAATGAGCACCTTGGGAAGTATCGAGCTTTGAGTAGCCGAGCAAGCAATGACTCCGGTTCATGCATAATCCTCCAGCCGAGCTTGGCTAGAAGAGCTAGATTAAATGCCTCCATATCTCTAAAACCCATACCCCCTCGCTCCTTCGATAAGCACGATCTCTACCGTGACAACCAATGGATTTTCCGCTTGTCATGGCCGTCCCCTCACTAGAAATTGCACATGAGTTGTTCTAATTCCTTACAAAGATAGCCGGGCAGCAGAAAATAGGCCATCATGTACATCGGAATCGCCTGCGCAACCGATTTTTGAAGAACCTCCTTGCCTTCTTAAGAGAGAGTCTTCTCCTTCCATCCCTTTAGCTTCTTCCAAACCTCTCACGAACACTAGCAAAGATGACTTTCTTGGATCTCTCAATCATAGTCGGTAAGCCCATATACTTCTCATGCTTTTCAACCTCCACCACCCCTAGTGAACCCTGAATCTCTTCCCGAAGATCCTCTCCCACATTCCGACTAAAAGACACCTCTGACTCCGCAAAGTTAATCTGTTGGCCTGACGCTTCTCCATAGATGCGGAGCATTTTGATAATTTTTTAGCTCTGTTGATAGTTAGCCCCTGCGAACAGAATGCTATCATCGGCAAAAAAAAGATGGGAAACTATAGGTGTCGAAGGCGCGATCTTGACCCCATGCCAACGACCCTCCCTTTCACTTCATCTAATCAGCCCGGAGAATGCCTCAGCACACATCAGGAAGAGATAAGGAGATGGTGGATCCCCCTGTCGCAACCAACGATCCGGCACAAACATCCTTGACGAAGAGCCCCTCATAAGCACAGAGAAAGACACCGATCTGACACACCTCATTACCAGCTTTGTCCAGTCCTCGTGGAATCCAAGCCCTCACATACAATGCTCCAAGAAATCTCAGCTTACCCGATCGTAAGCTTTCGCCATATCCAGTTTGACCGCCATGTACCCCTTCTTTCCTTTCACCCTCTTCTTCATATAATGGAAGATCTCAAATGCAGACAGCACATTATCCGTAATCAGTCTTCCTGGCACGAATGCACTCTGGTTAGGAGAGATGACCTTACTAAGCCAGGCTTTCAAACGATTAGTCAAGACTTTCGAGATAACCTTATACAACACATTACACAAGCTAATCGGCCTCAGGTCCTTCATCCTGAACGGATTCTGAACCTTTGGGATTAGGACAATGTAGGTCATTAGGAAAAGGAGCACTGTTAATTATATCCAAAGCAAACTGAGTAACATCGGGCCCTACAATATGCCAGTATCGTTGGTAGAACAGTACTGACATACAGTCGGGACCCGGAGCTTTTGTGGGATGCATAGAAAAACAGGGCATATTTTACCTCATCACCAGAAAACGGACGCATGAGCTCCTGGTTATCCTCTTCCGACAGAATGGGGGAGAGACCCAAGTCCTCTGCATCAGAGATCGGATTCAGGTTTGCCTTAAAAAAATCATCAAAATAACTCACAGCAACTTCCGTCATACCCTCCCTGCTTCTCCATTCCATCCCACTATCATCCACTAGACGTTTGACCTCATTGCGCTTCCTTCTCCCGTTAGCCTTCTCATGAAAGAACCTAGAATTTCTATCGCCCCATCTGAACTCGTTTGCTTTTGCCCTTTGGTACCACAATATCTCCTCCTCCTCCTTTTCCAACATCCTTCTTCGGTCCACTAGGCCCCCCGACATACCATTCTTCTGCAGATCCCTCAACTGCCCTCTAACTCTCTCCAGTTTCCTAAGAATGTTACCAAAAGTGACACGATTCCACTCCTTCAGCCCGTCCATTCACCTAGCGACCTTCTCCATCACCCCTTCCCCCCTCGCCGCTCCACCTTGTCCTCCCCAGTCATTCCACACCACCTCTACACTTCCCTTCATGTTCAGCCCATAAAGCTTCAAATTTGGTCGGCCTGACCCCCCTCCTTTCCTCTCTCATCTCTCTCTCGACACGAAGAGAGTACACCATGCATGATCGGAATATGGTCCGATCCTTGCCTCGTAAGATGAACCGCACTCGTACTAGGGAAGATCCGGAGCATCTCCTCGATCGTTACAAACAACATAGTCCAGGCACTCTTGAATAAACCCTTCACCCTTTCTACCATTATCCCACGTATACCTAGGCCCTGTGAATGGAGTAACGCTAAGCCCACAATCCTCCAATGCTGACCTGAAAGCTTCCATCTCTTCGATCCTCGGCAAAAGCCCACCCTCTTTATCTCTGGCACTAAGCACTTGATTAAAGTCTCACATGCATAACCATGCTTCTTGCTTCTCCAATGCCAAATGCCGAAGGAGCTCCCACGTAAACTTCTTTTCCTCCCGTTTAGGCCAGCCATACACACACGTTAACCTCCACTCACCCACCTCGGCATCAACCACTCTTGCATCAATGTGATGTGTCGTGTACGACACAACTTTCAAGCTCACCTCGTCATCCCATAATAAGCCAAGTCCCCCTGACTTGCCCATACAATCCACCACAAAGCAATTTTGAAAGCCCAACTTTTGCCGAACCTCCTCCATCATTTTCTTTTCACATCTCGTTTCCATAAAGAAAACGATTATGGGGCCTTCCCATTCTCACCAGATTGGTGAGTCGGACAACTGCACGGGCCTTCCCCAATCCCCGGCAGTTGTAACTTAAGTAACTCATTGGTCCCGGCAAGGGAGACTAATTGTATCCCCCGCCGATACAAATTGCACAATGCTATTGTCTGTCTTTCTCCTCTTATCATCACCCACACTCTCATCAATTATCATAACATCCTCATTACTATTTATCTCCTTTCTCTTCTCCCCACTCCTCCCAAGAGTCTCGCCCTCTCCCTTACCCATTCTTGCTAATCTTTTCCACCCCTTCTTTCCTCCACCCACTCCCATTTTGTTCCCGGCTTCCTCTATGATCTCATTCCCCTCCCTCTTGTTTTTTTTCTCCCTCATTACAGCATCATCACTCTTCTTGTTCCCCTCCTTTTGTATATTTTCTCTCCCATCCAGTGATGTAGTCTCCCCACTCCCCCTTTCATCAACCGACTTGTTCCCCAACGTCATTTGTTCCTTCCCACCCACTTTCATTTGTACGATCACGTCCTTGTTACCCCCATCCTCCTTCTCGTTTTCCCCTCCCTCATCGTCTCCCCCGCCCTCAAGGAGCCGAGCTAGAGACTTCCGTTCACCTATCGCCTTGCCCCCTCCCTCTTTCTCACCACCCTCCCCCAATTCCCCTCCCTGTTGTCTTCCCTCCGTATATGCTCTCCTCCCACCCTCTTTCTCAGCCACCCGCCTTATCGGTGATGCTCGTAACCACTCGCCGTATTCATGTTGTTCTATGCCGGCACCCTCACAATCCGATTCCACATGATCAAGGCCTCTGCACCCATAACAGAAATTGGACAGCCTTTCGTATTTTATGTCCACCCAAATTCTTTTATCATCAACCCTCATCAGCACTCCTCGTCGTAAGGGCTTTCCGAGTTCAACCTAAACCCTAATCCTCAGAAATCTAGCCCCAACCTTTAATTCATCCTTATAAATCTCCATTATTCCTCCAAACACACTCCCAATTGCCCTAGCAGTCCCTTCCGTCATCATGTTTAGAGGAAGATCATACACCCTTATCCAGAACGGAATCCGATCAAATACAATCTTCGACGGCTGGTCACCCCCTGGTTCTTTCAAAGCCAGTAGAGATTTGTCGAAGGACCACGGACCTCCCCGCATAACTTTCTCCTTATCCCCTTCGTTTGCAAACTGAAACACAAATAAATTATGCCTTATTTCCCTGAAAGAGAAACCGTTCTTGAGTCGTCATGCTCCTTTCATGGTCGCCTGGAGGCCATAGGTGTTAAACGACCTTAGCGTCAGCAAAGTCCCAACCAAAATCGTCGTGTCACGTCTGTTCTTTGTCTGTTCATCGTCATCTCCCAGCCTGATCTCTTTCGCTTCCTCATCCGTCAAATTCATACTCCCTCTATCCCTCTTGTCCTTCTCCATACCGCCTTAACCCTAACCCTAGAGAATTGAGAAAGGCAAACCTGGAATCGCGAACCGCTGCTTGTAGTCCCCGCACCCTGTCGACGGGATGTCCTAGGCTCCCACGACCGTCGACCGGAGAGAAGGAAGGCAACCGAAGACCGTCAGGAAACGATCGCCGAAATTTCCTTGCGTTGCCCTAGAAATTAGTAAAAAGTCTATTTGAGAAAGTGAGATTTTTGAGTGTTTTTAACTGGAAATGGAACAATCATTCCATAAAATTGGTTAAGATAGAATTATCTATGGAAAGAATATATAACTTTCAATTTTTTCTTTGTCATTAATA
Organism: Persicaria tinctoria; assembly: GCA_037127255.1. Classification (NCBI taxonomy): domain Eukaryota; kingdom Viridiplantae; phylum Streptophyta; class Magnoliopsida; order Caryophyllales; family Polygonaceae; genus Persicaria; species Persicaria tinctoria. The sequence continues at coordinate 17,842,810 of JBANSL010000004.1, read as the reverse complement.
AGTGCTCGGTAATTGCTTGCGAACGCTTAATTTGATTAAGCTAGTATTCTAGTGTGGTAGTACCTCTATTTAATTCAATCTCATCCATTCATTCTCTTATCATCCAACGCATACTATTATGTTACACGTTACACCGTATCTTTTATTTCATCAGAACCTTACCCTATATATATAATACAAGGTGAAGATTTGGTGATGATCAGCCGTCCACTGCAAAAGAGCGTCCTCGTGTACGAGGTCTTCAATATCGGGGGGAAGACGGTCTAACAATAGAGATGCTGAAAGACTCAAATGCGCCAAAGAGTTTGCAACTCGATTCCCCTCACGGAAAGTGTGAGCGAAGGAGATAGACTGAAGATCACAACAGCGACGGAGAGCATTGGAGATTAGCATTTCGACCTCCCATGCACGAACACTTCCACGATCCCTTCATGGCGTTGATGGTTGTCAGACAATCACCCTCCACTTCGAGATGAGAAAAACCCCGCTTAGATGCTTCCGTCAATCCAGCCAGGAGACCGAGACATTCCGCTTGAACCGCGGAAACTTTGCCAAGTCAATGCGTACCACAGAAAAGGACGACTCTGATGCCATTCCTTAAAACAAAGCTAGAGGCGGCAGAACCAGATGTTATCTTAGTTCCATCAAAGTTTAGTTTTTAGCAGGCTTCCCCATTTTACCGATTTCTTTTGCCTGGCCCTCTTTTGGTTTAATTTCTATCGTAATTGCAGTAGCCGTGTCGACTTCTAGGTCTCAGTCTGCGATTTCTTCCAACTATCCTTGAAAAGTTTAATGTACTTCACCCATTCCGTCAAAGTTTGTTCTGTCATTTTCATTGAATAAAGTTTTGTTTCTCATTGTCTAGACACCCCATAAGAAAAGGAGGAAGAGATACGAGGATAGTAGGTCTCCTTGCCTCATACCCTTTGATGGGGTGAACAAGTCGGTAGGTTCATTGTTAACTAGGACCGAGTAGGTTACTATTGTTATACATCCCTTTATCCAACAACATAATTGCTGCAAAATCCAAATTTATCCAGGATTTTAAGCAAAAGGCTCATATGAAAATGAGCATTTCACCTTTTTTTTTGAAGCTAGATAAGAATTCAGTTCTCCAGACAAGCCTGGAGAAATCGAGAGATTGGACAAGCCGGTAGATGGACTAACCATCATGTACAACCGAAAAAACTTACAGAAACAAATGACATAAAGAAATAACATGAAGCAAATGACAAAAATAAAAAGCATAAATAAAGTACAAGTCATCCTACACTGAAACTACAAGCTAGCAGAACAAACAAACCGATCGGTCAAAGGGAAGACGTACACAGAGAACTCTGAGGAACCTAACGGATATCTCAGATTATGGACTCCAACAGAGTCTTCAGATATCGATCGCACTTCCACGACGTCCACGAACATGGCAAATCGACTACTCGTTCACATGAAGCCTGCAGGACAACAAGAACAACACTGCACACCAATCCGCGTATATTTTTTGGTATTTTTTTTAAATATAGACGTACAAATAAATATAGATAGGAAAATGTAGCGAAGCCCCTAGGGTTTAACCGATCAACAACACCGATCAAAACAAAAAAATAAAAAATGGGAAGTCCCCGAACCCCAAATCTAATCCAATAGATCTTCGTTCCTAATCACTTCTCTTCCTTCGTTGGAAATTCGAAGCAGATCTCCGATCGATTGGTCGATCGAACAACGATTCGATGGTGAGCAAGCCAGACGCAGCGGCGGCGGCGGCAGCAGCAGCGACGGCGAAAGCGCAGGATCAGAAGCCTCCCGAAATGGCGTCGGATCTCTTCAAGTCGTTGTCTCTGAGAAGCCTCAAGCTCAAGACCCGGCAACAAGAGCTCCTCATCCGAGTCTCCATCCTCTCTCTGGTCTACATCCTGGCCTTCATCACCCGCCTGTTCAGTGTTCTCCGCTACGAGAGTATGATCCACGAGTTTGACCCTTACTTCAACTACCGAACCACCTTGTACCTGACTGAGAACGGCTTCTACGAGTTCTGGAACTGGTTCGACTCGGAGAGCTGGTACCCTCTCGGCCGCATCATCGGCGGTACTCTCTACCCGGGCCTTATGGTCACCGCCGCTCTCATCTATTGGGTCTTGAGGTTCCTCCGCTTCGCCGTTCACATCAGAGAGGTCTGTGTCTTGACTGCTCCTTTCTTTGCCTCTAACACCACCATCGTTGCTTATTTCTTCGGCAAGGAGATCTGGGACAGGGGCGCTGGCCTTGTGGCCGCCGCTTTGATCGCCATTGTCCCCGGCTACATTTCCAGATCTGTTGCTGGATCTTATGACAATGAGGGCGTCGCCATCTTTGCTCTGCTGCTCACCTTTTATCTCTTCGTCAAGGCCGTCAATACTGGATCCCTTGCTTGGAGTGTGGCCTCCGCCTTTGGCTACTTCTATATGGTTTCCGCTTGGGGAGGTTATGTGTTTATCATCAATCTGTTGCCCTTGTATGTTCTGGTGCTTCTTATCACTGGGAGGTATTCGATGAGGCTCTATGTTGCCTATAATTGTATGTATATTCTGGGGATGCTGCTCGCTATGCAGATTCGGTTTGTTGGCTTCCAACACGTGCAATCCGGTGAGCATATGGGTGCAATGGGCGTGTTTTTCTTGATTCAGGTAACCTCTTTTCACTCTCTAACTCTTCTTTTCTTTTGTGTGCTTTTATCATAGATGTTGGTTGCCTAGTCTTCACTCTTATTCCAGAATGAGAGTGGAAATGGATGGTTCTGTTGGGCTCTTTAACATTTCCTTCCCATAATTACATTCTGATTTGATATTTTGGATATTCAATACCCCTTTTGCTTCTGTTATCAGTCACTCCTGCCTGATTAATAAATAAGCGATGAACATTTTCTGTATTGCAAGTACCCATCAGCTGGACAAAAAAAACATTTTCTGGCACCATTATCATACCAAGGTCTTAAAGCTGTAAACTTCTCTGCTAAGAGCTCTCTTATTAACCTAGAGCTCAATTTATTGTTTTAGAATAATGAAAATGTGTTGTTGAAATCGAGAAGAGTAAATAAATAATCAAGGGAAAGTTATCCCATGATATTCAAGGTTTAGCATTTTTCTCCAGCCGACCTACAACACCGCTTTATTTCCATCATCTTATTTTCCAACAATATCCTCATGTTGTGCTAATCTAAACATTTCTTCTCAACTTTTAGCTAGAAGGGAAATGGTGTAAATATTGCATCATGCTGTGGTATTTAGAAATATGCATAAAAATATGCAAGATGTAAAGACTGGCAAAATTGTGAACTAAGATCTTGAATTTCTAGCAAACACTCTTGTTTTGCAGTTATGTGGAAGTCTAGGTGATTGCTACTGCTTGTCTACTAGATCTCCATTGTCTTTCTTTCTTTATCCTTTTCTTATTCTCTTTCTCTGTGATTAGATTGCCCTTTTTCTCAATGTATTTTGTGTGCTTTGATGCATATCTTTATGGTAGTTCCTTGCTGGTGTCTTTACATTTTAGTTAATTGCAAATATCAACAAAATGAGTATTTGGTCTGAATAAGTATCCTTGTTTCTAGGATTATTTTTCCAAGCTCCTAAAGTGAACCAGACAAACATCTTTCTTGCAGCACAAAGTTAATAGAATTTCTAGTAATGTTTGCCAATAAATCGCAGGTTTTCTATTTCTTAAATTGGGTGAAGCATCTGTTGGGTGATATCAAGTTGTTCCAGGCCTTTTTAAAGATCACAGTTTCCTGTGCAGTTGGAGTGGGTGCCATTGCTTTGGGGCTTGGCACTGCTTCTGGATATATTTCTCCATGGACAGGACGGTTCTACTCTTTGCTTGATCCAACTTATGCTAAGGATCACATTCCCATTATTGCATCTGTCTCTGAGCACCAGCCTACTGCATGGTCATCATTTATGTTTGATTTCCACATCTTGCTTTTCCTTTTTCCAGCTGGCCTTTATTTCTGCTTTAAGAGATTGACAGATGCAACCATCTTTATTGTAATGTATGGTTTGACAAGCATGTACTTTGCTGGCGTTATGGTTCGTCTAATCCTTGTTGCTGCCCCTGCTGTATGCCTTGTAAGTGCTATTGCTGTATCTGCCACGATTAAGAACCTGACTTCATTGCTAAAGCAGAAAAGCAAAGGTCCCCAGTCTGGCTCTAGTAAAGGAAGTTCCAGCACAAAGGCTTCTTCTAAGGTAATGTGACTATGTATTTGTATCTTCTATAGATGAGTTGGTTGCTTAATTTTAATTTTCTCTAAGATCTGATTCCTTGATGTATCTGATGCCTTGCTTTAAGTTTCACCTTGTTGAAAGTTTTAGATTATAATTTATTCTAGTGTTCTTCTAGTTGAAGGGAGAGTTATGAATGTAGTTAGTATTATGCACTACCTCTAGTAAAAAATCTAAGTCTTTTTAGACATTTGCACACAAATTAAGGAAATCATAAACTTATTACCTTTATACCCCTCATTAATTTAGGAAATCATAAACTTATTACCTGCACCCCTCATTAATTATCCACGACTCTTATCAACCAATAAAATTTAAGAAAATACTCAAAAAGTAATAATTCTCGTATCCCGATACCTAGAAAACTTAAAAGGACTTATATTTTCAAACTAAAATCTAAGTCTAAAAAGACGTATATTTTTGAACGGAGGGAGTATATTATTACTTTCCATCTACTCTGAGCTGGCCTTTGACTATAGCTCCACTACAGTGGAGGTTCTTGTGTGAGAGATGGCTCTATATTTGAGTCTATTGCAGATTTGCAGTACAGTTCTATTAATAATGGCTAACGCTTAAATTTGATTTTCTGATTTCATCTTGCTGGATATCTTGGGTTTGTTGTTGATAATATTGTTGCCGTGCTCGTTCATTAGCATTATCCATGGATGAAGGAAGAAGCTCACATTCAATTTTTAATTGGTTTTGTTTTTTTCCTTCCTGTATGAACAGGCTTTGCTTGATCATTCTTTGCCTTACCAACACCATGTTGTTATAGCATTGCTTGTGGGGGCATTTTACTTGCTCAGCAGATATGTCAGTCATTGTGTGTGGGTGACTTCAGAGGCATATTCATCCCCATCAATTGTGTTGGCTGCAAGGGGTGCGCATGGTGGTAGAGTTATATTTGATGATTATAGAGAGGCATACTATTGGCTTCGTCAGAATACCCCTCCTGATGCTAAGGTGATGTCATGGTGGGATTATGGTTATCAGATCACTGCCATGGGAAAGAGGACTGTTATTGTGGATAATAACACTTGGAACAACACCCACATTGCTACAGTGGGGCGGGCAATGTCATCCTATGAAGATGAAGCTTATGAAATTATGCAGTCACTTGATGTGGATTATGTGTTGGTTGTTTTTGGTGGTGTCACTGGATATTCTTCTGATGATATCAACAAGTAAGTGATCACTTCAATATTATCATTCCTGCAGAAATAAGAACACTGGATGTTGCCACAAAGGATACATATTAAAATTATACTTCATTAAGTGACAAAAAGATTAATATGTGAAAACATGAGTATAGATTTTGTTCTTTTGGGGTCAATATATCTTACTTCTGCTCATAAAACCTAGGCAGAATTATTCTCTTCCTCTTTTGATTGATAATTTTAACTGCATAATCCAACCATTTTTTAAGTCATTTGCATCTAGATATTGATTTTGTTGGATATGTCAAGTCAAAGTTTAAAGTCTGACTTTTGAGTTCAGAGTGATATTGATTTTGACCACTTCTTTTCTTACACTTCACTGCTCTTCTTGCCATCATATGATGATATAACTCATTTTTATGATACGATGCATAGAGGTATGATGATACACTTTTCATCTAATAATAGATTATATGTTTTTAGTAGCATTATTAAGGTTAACTTCTAATGCCTTTCATCTAAGACTACATCAGTTTTATGATACAATGCATACAGGATTAATTTTTTATTATTTTTTTTTTACAATTTAATACTTCTTACTAACAAATATTAAGCTATAAAATAAAAAAAAAATTTGATGATTTATATTCCCTCCGATTTGAAATATAAGACAGTTGACTTTTGTGCACGGAGTTTAAGGAACTAAAAACTATATAAAATATTGATTTTTTTAATTAATTTTTTTACATTATAATACATACTTATTATTAATAAGTACTATACTGTAAAAAAATTAATTAAAAAAATCAATATTTTATATAGTTTTTAGCTCCTTAAACGCCGTGCACAAAAGTCAAATACCTTATATTTACAATTGGAGGGAGTATAGTTTTTAGCTTCATAAAATAGTGTTGAAACGTCAAACGACATGTATTTTGTATCGGAGAGTGTATCTAGTATCAATGTGAGTGTAGAGTGACTGTTATCGGTTATGAATACATCCCAAATAGATGTTCTTGTTGCTCACTTAGTAGGCCACATCTAATATTGGGAGATTTGGACACATGTGGAACACAATCCACTTTATTGGTTTGCTCCAATTCTTGATTATCTAATGGAGCATATAGTATCTTAAAAACATGGCACAGTCACATCGAGGGAACACAACTCACAAATGAATCCCACCAAAGGAAATAATTATTGCTGCTGGATACTAAATAGAAGAAAATTCTCCCTAGCCAACAAAGGTTATTGCCCTTGCAGCAAATTTCACAACATTTACGAGACAGAAAGTTAATGCCTTATTTATACACAAACCTACCCTTTGGTCACATCCACTAGGACTGTTTTTTTTACTTCGCAGTCCCTTGACTACAATCTCCTAGACAATGCTATAAGACTATCTCCAATGGTATGGTGCAAATGTTTAAATATGCACATTTTGATACAAATCGTGCTCCAATGGTTACTTTTGAGTGTGCAAAATGTGCACATTTGCACACAAACTGCTCAAATATAGGCACATCACCTCCCCATGTGCAAAAACTTTGATCACTTTTCAATAAAGTAGGGGTCATTTCTATTGGTTGTTTTTAAGTTTTTCTTTTTCCTTTTTAATTTAATCATATTTATTTAGAGATGGATGTGTATAAAATATACATCTAACCAATGAAGTAAAATATCAAAAAGTGATGTGTATTTTTGAACAGCTTGTGCAAATATGTATATTTGCACACTTAACCATTGGAGTTAGTGTAAAGGACACTTGGCGAGCGCTTGATGGCAGGGTGTGGCCAAGGCCCAAGGGTTTAGCTGGATTTGGTGGGGTCTAGGTGGATTTGCTATTTTGACATGTACTTTTACTCCTAGGGAGTCCTAGGCCATGTCTAAGACCTATATAAACTAATAAACTTTCATAGTCTTTCATAATTTCATATGCTTCAACTTGTTCAAGTTATTAATTAACTATAAACAATAATGATTCTTGTTCTTTGTTAAACATACTCTTAGTCTCAAACTTAAAATCCAATGATTCAAACTTAAACGGCTCAAACTTAAAAAACATAATCAAGTTATTTTAGCGTTACAACTCTTCATTTCCATAGTGTTCATCATCAAGTTTTTTTCCGACTCAAGCTCTAAGAGAGTAAGATGATGCTTGTTAGAAAGCCCCAAACCATGAAGAAAAGAAGAAAATAGAATCTGAAAGCATGAATCTCGCTAAAACCCCGCCAGAAGCAAGAATCTTGCTCCTAGGATTTGATAGACTTCTGAGATGTAAATATCTCACAAATCAGCCAGGTTTGAGGAATCCTCAATCTGTAATTCAATTCGTATTCTAGTCTGATTACAAGTTTTAGGTTCTCCCCTTTTTTTTAATAGAGAAAGCAAGACTTAATAATTAAAATGCTGGAAATGGGAAACAACGTGGAAGAAGTGTGGAAACTGCTTAAAAACTAGGAAGTTGGAATATGAAAAACTAAAAATTAATAATAATGATATTAAAACTAAAAATGTGGGTTTGAATGAATGCCTAAGCACTTCCCTCATATTCTTCTTCGGGCACACACTAGTCACTAGAAACCACCCAGGGCCAACCCTTCACACTTCCTTACTGATGTTCTTTGGGGCCTCCTCTGCATGTGTCCAAACCAACAGAACCAACAACGCCTCGACTCTCATCTTGTCCTATCAACGAGCTTGAGCCTCCACATCCCTCTTAGCATCCTCATCTTCGCCACCTATATAACCTCCTCTCTTACACTTTGGTGATAGACTGATAGGCCATCACTTTCAAAGAACCACCCGCTACTCTTGTTATTGTGTAGAAAAATGTTAAGAAAGTGTTAAATGATCATGCTATTCATGAATGCTTGAACAATTATATTTTATAATAAGGTTCTATTTCATATATATAAAGTGGTAATTTGACATTTTTGACACATTAAAGGGGTTACATTTGGTTTGTCAAATGAAACCAAATTTATGGTTGGTTTTGTGAAAAGTACCCTATTTTAAGGGTGAATTTCTGAAATTTACCCTATAACGATATATCCTTTTCTAATGCTAAACATATCCTCTTGTTTCCAGATTTTTATGGATGGTGAGGATTGGTGGTGGAGTTTTCCCTATTATCAAGGAACCCGATTACCTTGTTAATGGGGAGTATCGTGTCGACAAAGGTGCATCTCCAAAGATGTTAAACTGTCTCATGTAAGTTTTTCTGCCTAATAGCTCCGGAATATAACAAATATATATTGCAATTGTATGTTATCACAACAAGTTTCTGATGCATTTACTTGAGAAATCAAGTTCTCTATTTTCATTATTGTGCAAAATATTGAATGAAATTATTGTTCATCACCTTCAATGGTTGATTCCAATTTATCACAACAAATTATTGTTATTATTGTTCATCACCTTCAACGGTTGATTCCAGTTGAAAGAAAATTGTTACTTCATAACAACACAGATATGAACTTAGCAGGATGTGCAATTAGTTACTTTTGTGTTCTGCACATGCTTTTGTGTTTGTTTGCTTCACTGGCATTATGTTTTCTGTTATTCTGGCTCATAATTAGTTACAACTTACAACCTTGAGAAAGGATGCTGATGTAGGGTAGATGGGAAAGAGGAGTAACCAGAGGTGGAGGAAGAGTGTGATACTGGAAGAATGATCGATTAGAATCTAAATTTTTTGCCATCTTCCCGTGTTTGAAATTATGCTTTCTTTGAATAAAAACACTGCAGTTCCACCCTCAAGTTTGGCTCCGTAACGCTGGCAATTTTTTTTTAATACATACTACTTGGTGCACATGTTGAAATTTTAATTTAGACATGTTCAAGCGATTCAAAATTTCCAGTTATTAATCCTGTGAACTGCAGTCTTATGACGTTAACATTCCAAGTTCCTTTTTTGTGTGAATGTTGTCCATACTCCATGCACAATTTTCATAGAGAAGAGATATATAACATCTCTTTTTCCCTTCCTTCTGATGGAATGGGTACTGATTTGTTTCCTCTCTTGTGGTGATAACAGGTACAAACTGTGTTACTATCGGTTTGGGGAGCTGCATACAGAGTATGGTAAACCTCCTGGGTAAGTTTGGCTTATATATGGTACACATTGCATGCACAACTATTATAAAATTACTTGTCAATGGGACAGCCCCTCGATTTATGTGATTTTGTTTGAAACATCTTATACCCATTTTAGGAAATTACATGGTATGGTTGTTTGTAGCTTATCTTTATCATATATAAGCTTCTATTCTCCTTGAGTTATCCACTTAATTGTTGAGAAGATAGCAAACAGGGGCAAAAAATACCAGGTTTTAGTTGATTGACTTGTTTGCTGTTTTCATTCAATCACGGTGATTGTATATTATCGATTCAGACATTTGATACTGTTTAGGCCATTTTCCACTTGTGCTTTGAAGGAGTTGATGTCGGGTTATACAATGGAGTTTTTCGGACCTGAACAAAGACTGAACATATTCTTCGTTTTTCTCCTTTTCAGGTATGATCGAGCAAGGGGCGTTGAAATTGGAAACAAGGATGTGAAGCTTGAGTACTTAGACGAAGCGTTCACCACATCCAATTGGATCGTCAGAATCTACAAAGTAAAGCCACCGAAAAATCGGTGGTGAGACCTCTTTCTTTGGTCTCTGAGAGACTGTGGTTTTAGCTAATAGATGCGTCAATTCTCTCTGTTTTTTCGAGTTTTTGTTTTTACTAGAACCTAAGGTTATAGAGGTACAAGCCTATGGAACGGTCCCGTTCGAGCAAAGGTTGTCTCTTGCTTTCCTAGTTTGATCAAAGGATGAAATGAGTCTCTTGTTCTCCGCAGCTTGCTAATTTATATAACACGCAGAATTACGGCCTAGTGCTTTTTTTCAACCTATCATCGCCTGAATCAGCATTATCTGCACTCATACTACAATCTACAATCTGGTCACCTACATTTAAATCGGCTACTGTCACAAGGATGAATAACCAAATTATGTGATGCAGGATTTTTTGTTACCATCAAGAATCCATAAAGGAACTAAACCTACCAAACAATGTAGTGAACAAAATTAATTACACAAAAATCCCCATTAATGAAATTGATGATCGAATGATGCGGGACCATCTTCTACACCGTCAACTACACCTCCGGATGCGCCGATCATACTCGGAGACGGACCGATGACTAGAGCTCGAGCTAAGAAGCTCCAACGCGACTCATTCCTCTTTGTGAGTCACTCCTTGTTCTCGAGCGCGGTCCAATTCCCGGAGCCGCCAATGAAGGCGTACATGTGCATCGGGACCCAGGTTGCCGACGACGGAAGCTAGCAGCGAGGCTCGAGAGGCAGCAGCGACGTGCGCGGGTGCAAGCGGCCAGGCGCGCGGGCGTGCTCCGAGGTGCGCGGGCGTGCACGAGTCCACTGTGGCCGCTGAAGCCGGTTCTCCTTTGCCGAGATTGGTGTTGAGTTACGTTGTTAATTTAGGACACTTAATTACTTACGTCATTCTAAGTAAGTCTAGGATTATTTTATTAATTAATTCTCTAAGTTAGTATTTTATTATTCTATTTAATTATTGTCGGCCAAGAGCTTTCCTAGGGTTTATATTGGCCGGCCTCTCATTGTAGAACATTACGTTATTCATTATTGAAAATTTCAGCCTTTGTGTGAAACACATCTATGAGAAAGTCAATCGATTCTTAGCGTTGCTCATCGATTGCAAATTGGTTATAGATCCCGCTTGGTTTGCTTTGAGTTCGTCAACCTTGCGAGAGCTTGGTGATCCAGGTAATCACAAGTCCCCTCCTTGTGCCTCCAAGTTGTCCGCTTGGTTGTGTAAAGTTGTAGATGCGGGCTTTATAGTCGTTGGTATTTGGTTCCTACCCTCTTAGGAGGCATGAGGTCTTTGTCTCGTTCTATTTTAGTTCGAATCACCCATCGATCTATCTGTCTTTCTATTGTTTCTAATCGAGTCTAGAGTTGCTGCGTTTTTATTCCTTTTAATCGATATTGAGTCTTTGTTTGTTGTTCTTGAGTCGTTTGCTTCCGTTCTTATCTTTGAGTCTTGATTGTCGAGGATCAGGCCATCCTACGGCTAACCCCGTATCATCGAATATATTAGAAAACAAGTAGACACGGTTGGTTTACCACAGCGTCAGCACTAGAAAGCATCACAGGAACCAGAAGTACACAAGACCAACTCACATACTAGATTTAGAAGATTGAATGCTTTTCAAAAATTAAAATTTTTATTTGGAAACTTTTCATGGATGGACTCTCCACAAAAATGAGACTGAATGATATATGGGTGATGGCTCCCCTAACGGCCTAACATGCAAATTTTGCAACCAATGTGAAGAAGACTCAATTCATTTGTTCATCAACTATCAATGCACAAGAGAACTCATATGCAAAATTGATCATCAAGTAGGAGAAATTATTCAAAATACACAAACAACAAATATGATTACAAGGAGTATTGATTTTCTAAATTAGATTTGTCTTTGATTATATAGCCCTACTTTTATACTTTGTTTAACTTGACAAATTTTTATGGGTTATACATTTTTTTTTAACAATAGTAAAATACAATACACTTGTAATTTTGACTATATTCCTTTTTTTTTTCTCTCTCAATAAGAGCATTTCTTTACATATATGAATTCCTATCATTTATATTGATTGATAGCATATTCAACATTTATGAAAATCTCAAATTGGCTCGTGTGGTTTGCTTTCCAAGTCAAGCTTATGACGTTTTGCGCCTTTGTCTATCGTAAAGGCCAGCTCGAAATGGATTCATATTTCACAATATCTCCGGCTATTCACCGTCGAAGGCAATGAAGACAGCCTATTCACAGTCGAAGGCAATGAAGGCAACGAAGGTCGAAGGCAACGAAGGACGAAATGCGAGGAAGAATATTGCTCACCTGTTCACCGTCGCCGCACCGCCGCCTGAGCCGAGCTCGGAATGAAGACGACCTGCGCAGGAGAATCCGAGGAAGAAGAGATACTCAGATCGCCGATTCCGCCGAATGCTTCAGCCTTCAGGACACAGGAGCAGAAATTGAGCGAGCGCCGAATGCCACCAAACCCTAAATCCTTCCTTTCATAACCCAGGGGCATTTCGGTAATTTCATGCATCGAGCTTCCGAGCTGAGCTCGGACTCGGTTCGAGCCCAAAAGTATGTTCAAGCTTGGCTTGTTTACCCTCTACGAACGAGCCGAGCTCGAGCTTTTTCGAGTCGAGCCCGAGCCGAGCTCGAGCTGTTCGGCTCACATAATACCCCTAACTCCAAGTGAATGTCTAAGAAAGAGAATTCAAAGTTGTACTAGAGAATCTCCCCTAAGTTTAATGACAAATCAATAATGGAGGTTAGTTGAACGATCGAGGAAAATTGTAGAGTAATGTTTTCGTGCTTTAATTTGACTTGAGAGCGGTGGAGGTGTTGGTGATATAGATGTCGTTACTAGTAGATTTTTGGGGATAACTCTGTATAGGGGAGCATTTCGAGAGGTATGCATTTCTGCATGGCCACTTTTTATACGTTGCATGCAACATCATAACGTTGCTTTTGTAAGTTGATAACTTGATAGTTTATAATAATTCCGCATGATGTTAATTTTAAATATTTGATAAATATATTAAATTTAATTATCTTTTTATTTTTTTTAAATCTAATAAAATTATCATAATATGACATGTCTTTATAATTTTATTAGGATTTTTCTAAAATGTATCCGTGGATATTGGTTTAAATGCATCAACTCTAGCTAAGTATCTAGGGGCTAAAGTATGGGGAAAAAGTGAAAATATTTTTTTTAAATATTTCTAAATATGAAGTTTCTACTATGATATCCTAAAGCCTAAATGCAATCGCTCTCAAATTCTCAAAAAGAGGAGCAAAAATGGGGGTAAATTCAGAGGGGGATATAGAAATTTCAAGAAAAGAAAAAAGAGATCTCCATTTGGGGGCTGGAAGGGCTGGATCTGGTGCCTCTGGTGGTGGTGGCCCTCGATGTCCCGGTGCTGGTCCGGTGGCTGCAATCAAGCTGCGTTTTGGCGCTCTCGTTGTTTCTCCCTTCTTGATCCTACTCGGCTCCTCCTAAGGCGAAGTGGGGGTGGTATTCGCCATCACCTTTGCTTCCTCTGGCGGTGGTGTCTTCTCACGGCTTCCGAGCTGCTGAGTCATCCGCGCCTCTTCCCTTGGGTGCTGGTGACTCCCTCCAGGTGGCCTTCCGGCTGCCGTGGTCGAGTGCCATGGCCGTTGCCATGGGCTGTTGGTGTTCGGAAGACCAGAGCTACCCTCAACCTTTTGCAAAAGATAAAAAATTGTTTTCTTAAATCCAAGCCTTCAAAAACAAAATTTCAGTCCAAACCCTTTAGCTCTACCTCTTATTTTATCAAAAATTTTGGAATCAAATTCTACTTTTTTCAGGATTGTATCCTTGCATGCAACTGGAATACTCAGGGCCCCAACCAAAAGTTAGTTTCACTCGTGATTCCGGATGACAAAGCTCATCTCCTTGCATGCAGTTGGAGCTATAGATGCAGAGATCCAAATCCAGACATTCTTCAGCAAATCTCCCTCAGAGCATACTATCTCGCCGCAAGTTTAACACAAATTCGATTGGTGAAGGCTCTCGGTTTTTCTGGATGGCCTTTCAACAAGGGAATAAAATCTCAATACCTCTATAAAGATGGAAGATCTCTTGACTTTAGGAAAGATAAGTCCTCTTACAACCTCCCCTTCTTTCTACAATTAAATTTATATCATATCAAACACATTGTTAGATCGTGCATGCTTTCCTGGATCTTAAGAAATTGGTATAATTATGTGATTAATGTCTATATGTGCAATATTCTCGATGGTGTTAACTCTGTTAACTTATTGGGGGCTCCTTAAACCAAGTTCCCTTCCTTACCAATTTGTTTTGTTTCTGCCTCTTAACGGGCCAGCTAATTTTCCAGCACTAGGAAGAATAGTTACCCTTCTTGATTACACTGACTCTATCCTCTACCACCATGATGTTCAATATCGTATTTTGATGTCTAGAATTAATCCCCTGATGAACCTTATGCTTGAATCTGCTTTTGAATTCCCTACTGTTAAAACTGTGGTTTTTGCTTGTAATTTTCTGGACAAATTTCGACTGCCTCTTGGTGGCTCCTGGTACTTTTCAAGCCCCACCGGGAGTAGCTATGGCATGATCCTTTTAATTTTTAATCGTTTGATCTACCTGGCTGTCTATATTCTTCTTAACTGTCTTAGGCCATCTCCCATGGTAGGCTAAAAAATGGGTTTTGGCCTAATTTTGCTCCCACCCTAGGCCAAAACCCATTTTAGCCATTTTGTTTTTGGCCTATTTATAAAAGAAAGGCCAAATTTAGCTTCCTCTTTTGAAAGGCTAAATGCTAAATAATACAATTATAAACCTATATATTATATAGTTATGATTTTTAATTAAAAATAAAAGTTGTAGTATTGTAAAGATACTCAAGAGTTCTTCAATATGAATATAATATTTGACATATTTAAATTATCATTGCATAAATGATATTTATAGAAAATGACATTAATCTTTTTAAAATAGATTCATTAAAATTATAATAAAAAATAAATATTATGTTTCTGAATGTACTAAAGATAGAATCGAATGACGGAAATGAGATGTGAAAGTTCTAAATTATATTAATATTCATATGAAATTTAGCCTATCAAAATTGGCCTACGGTGGGAACAACGAAGTCGTATAATAGGCCAAAAGAGAATATTCTATAGAATATTCTCTTTTGATAGGCTATTTCCCCTAGCCATAATGGCTTACGGGGGAAGATGCTCTTACAGAAGAAACTATAGGTATGATCTCTTCCAAATCCCCTCAACAAAACTCGGCTACAATCCCCATCAGATCACCCTCTGGTATCTCTCTGGTATCTTCAACTTATTATTATATTAATGCTTTCCAAGCTCATTCTGTTAATCTTAATATTATTTATCTTCATCCTTGGACTAATCTTGAGTTATCAATCCTATGGGATATCTCCTGTAAGATCACTGCTTCCAACTCAACTCCATCTACACCCAGGGGATGGTTGTTTGAACACAGTAACATACATATAATCCAAGGTAAGACCTTTCTTAAACTTTCTCAACAACAATCGGCTATCATCCCCACGAGGCCAGCTTTTGGTTCCTTTGTGGGGGAAAGCCAAACCAAACCTTCAATCCAACAAGTCTCACACAAACGTTTTCTCAAACATTGTGCAACAAGTCACATACTAAACCAGCTGAACTGCTGCCAACAACTCTTACAAGATGGGGATCAAACTACACTCGGAACAGAAACTGCAATCTTCATGTCAGGGAAAATTCATTCAGGTAAAGACCCTTACTCATACTACTCTCAATACACTCTAATTTGCAGAAACAAACAAAAAGATAAATCACATTACACATCTGTTACCTCTATCAACAAATTGATAACTCAACATTATAGTTGGTATAATGCTTGGATTCTGATTTTGAAGCTATGTAGCATAGTTGCAAATTGGTTTTATGTTTAGGATTGGCTACTGGAACATCAGGGGTTCCAAGAGGCCCCTTCTCTGGCATGAAATCAATCAAATCAGATACAACAATAAACTTGACATACTAGCGTTAACTGAAACCAAAACAGGTGAACCCCCTTCTGATTACCACCTTAAAGAATCTGGCTTCCACAAGGCTCTAACTATTCCCTCTACTGGTGCCAAAGGAGGCATCTGGATTCTCTCCAAAAAACACAAAACCAATGATAGATACACCATCCTTGAACAACACCAAAGATTCTGTATGATTAAAATTACAATAGAACAAATGAATATTGTTATCATCTTTGTCTATGCCCCTTCAGTTGAATCTGATAAAGAAACTTTCTGGTTTGAGATCGTCACTATCGTCAATAAACATACACTTCCTATTCTTCTCATATGAGACTTAAATGACATAGAAAATGACACAGAAAAGGTTGGTGGTTGCACCCCATCTGCACATAGATTTCATAGAATCAGATAACTCAAAGAAGAGCTTAACCTCCAAATTGTCCCATATATAGGCTCTCCCTTCACTTGGAGGAAAAACTCTAACAACAATCCAAACAATACATATGAGCGCCTTGATAGGGCTCTTGCTCACCAAAATCTTATGTCTCACTTTAAAAATCTTAGAACCCAACACCATCCCTTCTCATCCTCTGACCACTACCCCATCACACTACAATCGGGAACACCTAAATGTCTTAAAGGAGCCCCCTTTAGATTTGAGATGGCTTGGTCTACTAACCCCATCTTTGAATCCATAGTAATTAACCAAGGTTTGGAACAACAAGCTGACAGGCTCCTTTGCGTACTCTTTCATGCAGAAACAAAAACTTCTTAAAAAGAACATTAAGAGTTGGTGCAAAAATCACAACCAAAACAACATTCAAAAACAACTCTCGGAAATAGAAATCAACATTCAGAAACTACAGCTTCACCTACCATGGGGTACCCTGTCACCTAGTGATACTAGGAAACTAACTAGATTGGAAAAGAAAAAAAATGCAGTCTTAGACTATAGTCTTAAATTTTGGAAACAAAGATCAAAGATTAAACACCTTCAACTAGGAGATAGAAACACTAATTACTACCAAACCATTGCAAAAATAAAAAATGATAGAAACTCCACTGCTACTTTTATCACAAAGGAGGGAGCTCAACTCACAAAAAATGAAGAAATGACATGTCAGATTACCAAAGAAAGGTCTGATAGATTTTTAGCTCAAAACAGAACCCCTATGTCTAGTGATCAAATTAAGCACATTCAACCACATCACATCCACTGATAATACAGTTCTTCTAACTCTCCCAACTAACAAAGAAATCAAAGATACAATCAGTAGTATGGCTGAGGACAAGACACTTAGCCCTGACGGCTACCCTCCAAAATTCTATCTCAAATACTGGAAAATAATTGGAGCTTCCTTATGTAAAGCAGTGAAAGCTTTCTTTCATTCTTGTAGTATGCTAACACAAATCAATCAAACCTTCATTGCCCTCATCCCCAAGGTAGAGAACCCTCTGAATATCAATCACACTATAGGCCTATCAGCCTGTCCAACACCATGTATAAAATCATAACTAAGATCATAGCTAACCGGCTTAAACCAATCTTACATAAATTAATCAATCCCTTTCAAGGTGCCTTTATTGAAGGAAGATCAATCCAGGACAACACCCTTATAGAACATGAAATCTTTCATAACTTCCACAAACAAAAAGGAAAAAAAGGTTGGATGGCCCTTAAACTAGACATGGAAAAGGCCTACGATAGAATCAATTGAGACTATATAAGAGCAACTCTCACCAAATTTGGCTTCGCCCCACAATGGATCAATTGGGTCATGAACTGTATTACTACGACCACCTTCTCAGTCCTAGTGAACAATTGCCCCGGAACCCCAGTCAAACCAGAAAGGGGAATTAGGCAAGGAGACCCCCTTGCTCCCTATATCTTTATCTTAGTCATGGAGAACCTAGCCAGAGAATTAATCGAGGAAGCGAGCTACGATGATGCTCTCATTGGAATCAAGCTCACAAAAAATGGTACCAGCATCCCCTTTCTTACTTTTGCAGATGACACAATTATTTTCTCCAGAGCTTCTCACAAAAGTCTTCACACTATCAAAAACATCCTCAACAATTTCTCAAACCTCTCAGGACTAACCATAAACTACAACAAGAGCTCTTTGCAAGTCTCGGGAAACATTAGCTCAAATCTGGCTAACTTCTTAGCTCGAGATATGAATATTCCTATATCTAAAACTCTAGAAAAATATCTAGGTATACCTTTGGTCAGAGGAAGAGTTAAAAATGAAGTCTTTAATGAGGCTGTTCAAGGCCTTAAAAAACAATTACCCAAATGGAAGGCCTCCTCTCTCACCCAGGCTGGTCGTGCAACTTTAATCCAAGCAAATTTAAGCTTCAAGACTAATTATTTGATGCAAAATTTTCTCCTCCCTAAATGAATTTTAAATGAAATTGACCAAGTTCAAAAGAACTTCTTCTGGAACAAACTACATTCAGAAAAGTACACCCCTTTAATTAGCTGGGATAAGATCTGCAAACCAAAAGAACAAGGTGGTCTTGGGCTAAAACTGGCTGAAGAAATGAACATAAGTCTTCAAATGAAACTCTTATGGAAAATCATTCATGAACCGGATAACATTTGGGTAAAAGTCATAAAAGAAAAATATCTTCATCAAGAAGGATTAATGGAAAAATCCACGCAGAATACTTCTTGGCAATTTGGGAGACTTCTTAACCTCCGAAAGAGATTCTCCCAGGGACTACTATGGCTAATAGGAAACAGTGAATCAATAAATGTCTGGAAAGACCCTTGGGTACCAGATCAAAATTTAGCGAACTTCCAGCAGTACTTTTATCCCGATCTTAAGGTAACCCATCTTCTTAAAACTAACAAACAGTGGAATATCCCTCTATTACATGAGATCTTCCCCAACAACATTGTTTCAAAAATTATAAAAATCAGAGTCCCACTTTGGAATACCCCTGATAAATTAATATGGAAATACAACTCCAATGGTCAATTTACAACTAAATCGGTGAGACAAATTATGACTAACAGCAACAACCATTCGGACGATTACAAATGGATTTGGAAACTAAACATCCCCCCTAGAGTCAAGAATCTCCTTTGGAAAATAATCACTGACAGCCTTGCCACAAAAAATAGACTAAATAGATACTTCAATAGGGTCCCGTCAAGCTGTTGCTTCTGCAATAACAATAATGAAGACAGTAACCACCTCTTTATCTTTGTCCGTTCACGAGGGCTATCATTGCCTCCTACGGGCAACTGGTAGGCAAAAACAAGACACTAATACCTACCCACTGTAACAATATAAAAGACCTCCTAACTATAAATCAAAACAAGAAGGACATTGAAGAACTCTATTTTATATGGCAAAAAATCCGGGAATCAAGAAATGACTTGATTTTCAGAAACAAGAAACCAATCACATCTCATCATTTAGCAAGTAGAATTTTGTCCGATCGTACGGACTGGCAAACTGCAAATAAACAATCCTCTCCTCATGCCAACCATAGTGCTAGAAAGAAAAGAAACTCTAAATGGACTAAACCACCTAGGGCTATCTACAAAATTAACGTGGATGACTCGCTAAAACCCACAGGCGAATGCCATGTGGGGGTCATTATTAGGGACCATTATGGTTCAGTGATTGATATCCTTCAGTTGGAAACGGCAGCTACATCTGCTATCCAAACAGAAGCTGACGCAGTTTGTGTAGGTATAAACTTAGCCATAGCAAGAGGCCTAAGGAGAGTCATAGTGGAAGGAGATTGCCTGGAAGTGATCAAGACGATTAATGATAAGTATCATGGCAGATGGGAAATATTAAGGGAAGTGGAGCTAATCAAGAATCTTAGTGCTAACTTTGACATCATTGAGTTTAGACACTGCTACAGAGAAGCTAACAAGGCAGCAGACTTCATAGCTAGATCTAGAGACAACTGTACTCTTTGTAATCTCCCTATTCTTAGGGATCTCCGTAACATCATCCGGTCAGATGATCATGGTGGCGCCTTACTTCAGTAAGGCTCACCTATTTTTCGCCTACTGTAAAAAAAACTCTTAAGTACATGCTTCCCACGCACTCCTAAGGCCATCCACACCCCTGTACTTTCAACTTGTACTATGACAACACAATAAAAAAAAGGGAAATGGACAAGTAAATGCAAAAAGTGCACTCACAGAAGAACATATAAATGGCAAGTACATTACACAATTCAAGAATTTTGACAATACACAAGTCTGTAAAAATTGGACAACTAGATTGGGCGACTTCACATCATGCATGGGTATACTACTTTTGCAATGTGAATTATTTGCAAAAATCCGATCAACAACTTGAATTTTTTTTGGTAATTTAGCAAACCCACGTGGCATGAGGAAAATGTGTTTTGATTGTTTTTAATTCAAATTTTCTAAGTTAAAATTATTCAAAAAATTTATAAAAAAAATATATTTGAATAGACATTAATTTTAGGGAAATTCCGGTTGGTACCCTTGTGGTATAGTCAATTTCGGTTGGTGTCTCAAACTTTTTCAATTTCCGTATGGTACCCCAGTACTTTCTCTCAAGTCCATGTCGTGCCCTCAAGTGAGGTAAATGTTTGACACTGTTATAATGTTTTTTTTTTTTACAAAAATACTAATTGAATTAAAAAAATGAGAATTGGGAAGATGAGACAGACGATGTTGCAAGATGGGAGAAAGCCAGTGATCGGAGACGAAAAATTTGGTAGCAGGTAAGGTTGACAACAAAGTTTTTTTCCCTAACAAACTAATTCGACCAATTTCTATTTTATTCGATACATTGGTGGTCGGCTTGCGTCATTTGCGTGAGTTCAAGAGTTGTTGGCGACCCTCACCCAGATCCAACTAACCTGCACTCCGCCACCCGACTTAAACAACGATTTTTGTAGCTCTATCTCCGGATCTACCTTCCCATCGAAATCCATGCCTTTAGGAGTACCATTCCGCCTTCCTTTTTCTTCTTGTCATACCCAGGAAGTTGCTCTGAGCATAGCCGGAACGACGTTAGAGCCACCACCGAGACCGTACCACCGATTGCCCAAATCGCACCACTAGGGGGTGCACAAAAACCGAGGCTTAATGAACACCGAAAGATGGAGGAGTTGGTATTGATAACTCCACTCTCTTTGATGAAAATCGGAATTAGTTTCAAAGGCTTTCACAGACAGTTTGTGTCAAAGGTCTTGAAGCTACAACTGTGTTGATGAAACACAAAACATGTACTTTATTATATTATGTCCGAATATTATTATATGTTATTATATGCTTCCAGATACTTTTATATATGCACTAACATTTCAGGAAGCTTTTCGAATTATATCTCCTTCCTTGGGCTAAATAAACGAGAAGATCAAATCGGAAAGATTGTGGCTTCAGAATTTCCAAGAATAGAAGATCTCAAAGATCCACCCACATGCCATAATCCAAGTTAGCCGTTGGAGAAGATTCCTTCCTCAAGTGGCGCCGATGATCTTCACTATATAAAGGAGATGAAGAAGAGAGAGAGGACGAACGTACATTCACGAATATCATTGTACAATCTGCCCTCAAGTTTACGATCTCTCTTCAGCGTGTTCTCTCTGCTTGTTCTTAAGAATCTTATATTTTGTTTCAAAGCATTTGAGAGATACTCAGTGAGCTTATAGGATATATATTTTGTAATAGTGTTATACTCGAGAGTTTGTAACTCATGAAGTGAACACTAGGCGATTGATTCACTAAGTGTAAGAGGATTGTACTAGATAGCATAGAGAGGTGGGGCTCTTCTAGATTGGTCTAGGACTCCAAGGGAACGTGAGCTGACTAGATTGCAATTGTATAGGAGAGAGGCTTCTCGGGGAGCTACTAGGATCCTAAGTCTTGTGAATCAATAAAAGTCGGTTGAATCCTAGGGTTGTGGAAGAACCCTAGGCGGGGACGTAGGCCAAATTCGTGCCGAACCTCGTAAACAATTCATCGAGTCCTTTATTTACTGCTTTACCTTATTTCCGCACTTGGTTCGAATCGTTTAGCTTTGTGATTCAGGTTTTCAGAGAAAAGACTAAGTCTAATCTCAAAGGGTTTTGCACGAGCTTCAAAAGTCTTGAGATTATCTGCGAAAAACCGGCATACTCTGTTCAAACCCCCTTCTAGAGTATCTTTATATTACTTTGTTTTACATTATCGAACCTTCAATTGGTATCAGAGCTTTACTCACTGCTTTTGATCTAACAATCTTGTGAGTTTTTTATCATGTCTGGTGAAGCAAGCGAAGGATTTGCACAAGGGAGGTCTACCATTAGACCACCACTCTTTGTAGGAAACAACTTCGTCCACTGGAGGTCCTTGATGAAAATGTTCATTATAGATCAAGATCTGGAACTTTGGAACATTATAGAGAAAGGTCCGAAGGTTCCAGTGAAAGAAGGACCAAATGGAACCAAAGTCACGAAGACATAGGCTGAATACATCCAAACGGATCTTGAACTCGTCTCCAAGAACTATAGGGCCATTAACTTACTATATTGCGGTCTTAGTACTGATGAGTTTAATCGTATTTCATCTTGTAGGTCAGCTAAAGAGATTTGGGACAAGATGGTTGTCACCTACAAAGGAACCAGTCAAGTGAAGGACACCAAGATCAGTATCTTCCTTCGAAAGTATGAACTCTTCAAAATGAAGCCAGATGAGTCTATTAAGGCTATGTTCACACGGTTCACGGAAATCACAAACAACCTTGACTCTCTCGGCAAGACCATTGAGAATGTTGAGAAAGTGAGGAAGATATTGAGGTGCCTCCCAAAAGACAAATGGGGTCCGAAAGTAACAGCCATAGAAGAAGCCCATAATCTCACCACTCTACCCCTTAATGACTTGCTTGGGAAGCTGATCACACATGAGATGATTCTCAATGAAGACGATGGAGAACTTCCAACAAGCACTAAGAACTTGGCGCTCAAGTCTAAGAAGGATGAGCCCAAATATGTGTCTGATTCTGATGATGAGGACGATGATGAGGATGATCCCTTTGATCTCATTACAAGGGGTCTTTCTCGAATCCTCAAGATGAAGAAGCAATTCAATAACAAAGATGGATCAGAGTCTTCTAAATTTCGAGGTAAGTCTCAATACAACAAATATGACAAGAAGACTAAACCTTTATCTTGTTTTGCATGTGGTGAAATAGACCATCTAGTGAAAAATTGCCCTCAAAAGATGAAGAGCCAGTCCAAGAAGAGTGATAGATAGAAAACGAAAGCCATGGTGGCAACTTGGAGTGATTCTGACTCGGACTCCGATAATGAAAAGGCCAACCTTTGTCTCATGGCCACAGGAGATGAATCCCATGATGAGCAACTCGAGGTAACTGTAAGAGAGCTCATGGCAAGTCCAAAAGAGGTACTATCGGAATTCATTTCTAATATGATTGCCAATGAAGAGAAACTTATTTCCCAAACTAACACTCTTATCAAGAAAACCGTGGACCAGGAAAGAACTATTGAGAAATTGTCTAGGTGGGTCAAAAGTCTTGAAACTTCTTATTCAGGTCTTGACATTAAAGTCAAGACTCTTGACTCAGAGAAATCTGAACTCAAGCAAGATCTCTTGTCTCTGAGAACTGAACATCATGACTTAGAGAACGAGAAGATCTCCCTGAATAATAAGATTCAAGACCAACAGACAACCCTCATAAGTTTTACCAAGTCCAAAGGCACTTTTGATAGGATGCTGGGTGAGCAACAAAGTTCTCTAAACAGAAGTGGTATTGGTTACAACCCGAGGTTTTTAAAGAAGCAACACATTACCACTTTTGTGAATGCAAAAGGAAGCAGAACCTCTCCTATATGTCACCACTGTGTGAGAAAGGGACATGTAAGAGAGACATGCCCCTATAGAAGAAAGGATCTTCATATTATTCGCAATACATTTCCTGTTCACTTGTGAAAAGAACGGATAACGCAAGTTTGGGTCCCCAAAGGCAATATTTTACCAAATATGGTTTATCTCAATAAAGGATCTAAATTTGCTCACTGGTCTAGCCACAAAGGTTGATGTTTGTTTTGCAGGAGATCACCAAGGTGAAGGATCAAAAATGGATTATTGATAGTGGATGCTCGAGGCATATGAGTGGGAAGAGTTCTCTCTTTCATGATCTAAAGAAGCAATCCACTGGAACAATCACTCTTGGTGACAAAGGAAAGTGTGACATCTGCGCAGAGAAGATACAGGTGAAATAGTTCTAATTGCCTATCGTTATAACAACATCTTTGCCGTGAATGCTGAGCAAGTGGCACAAGGAAGCTTAACCTGCCTAAAGGCTTTTACGAACGATCCAAAGCTCTGGCACAGGAGACTCGGTCATGTAAGCCCGCATACACTATAAAAGCTTGTGTCCAAAGGGAATGTAAGAGGACTACCTGAGATGGACTTCAAAGGTATTGATATATGCAAAGCATGCACACGAGGTAAACAAAAACGTAGCTCTTTCAAACCCAAAAAGGTTGTAAGTTCTTCTAGACCCCTTGAACTTTTACATATGGATTTATGTGGTCCTATGTGAGTCAAATCTCTCAATGGTAAAAGGTATACATGTTATATTTGATGAATGCAATGACGGTTCTTTGAGTGAAAGTGTTGCAGATATAGATCTTAACATCCATGCAGAGAACGAGGAAGGTGATGATGCTGCTATCCAGAACACATAGAAAAGGAACATGCAGGAGCAGATTCTCAACACTGAAGAATTGGCCCAAGGTGTTGAAAATTCGTCTAAAGCCCTTGGTGTCCAATCCAACAGTGTTGAAACGTCAGAAACTGTTGTAACTGAACCTAACAGGACTATGGAGTCAGATGTACCTCAAATCAATCCTGCTGGTGTGACGAATCAAGGAGCTAAGACTAGCAAAAGAAAATTCAAATACTCCTCATCACACTCATTAAAGGATATCATTTCTGACCCTACTTCTAGTGTTCAAACTCGTTCTAAACTTAAAGATCTTTGTGCTTTTCACGCGTTTGTCTCTCTTACAGAACCCAAGAAGGTAGATGAGGCTCTTCAAGAGCCAAACTGGATCATTGCTATGCAAAGTGAGCTTAACGAATTTGAAAGGAACAAAGTCTGGACCTTGAAGCCTAGGCCAAAGCATCAATCAGTCATTGGCACATGATGGGTATTTCGAAACAAGATAGATGAGAATGGTAAGATCGTGAGGAACAAAGAAAGGCTTGTTGCTTAAGGCTGCAATCAAGAGGAAGGTATTGACTACGAGGAGACCTTTGCTCCCGTAGCCAGGCTTGAAGCCATTCACATTTTATTAGCATTTGCATCTTTTATGAGCATAAAGTTATATCAAATGGATGTTAAGTGTGCTTTTCTTAATGGTTTCTTAGAAGAAGAAGTTTATGTGGCTCAACCCCCAGGTTTTGAAAGTACGGAATTTCCTAATTAATCATGTTTATGGTTTGAAACATGCCCCAAGAGCGCTTTATGGTTTGAAACAAACCCCAAGAGCTTGGTATGAGCGCTTGTCAAAATATCTTTTAGAAAATGATTTTAAAAGGGGTTGATCGACAAGACTCTTTTTATCAAGACCAAAGAAAAGGACATTTTGGTTATTCAAATATATGTTGATGATATATTGTTTGGTGCTACTAACACATCTTTGTGCAAGGAATTTTTCTGACATTATGTGCAGTGAATTTGAGATGAGTTTGATGGGTGAACTCAACTTCTTTTTGGGATTACAAGTTCATCAATCCAAGAAAGGAATCTTTGTCAACCAAAGCAAGTACACTAAGGATCTCTTGAAGAAGTTCAAGATGGACCAATCCAAAGCAGCCAAGACACCCATGAGCTCAACATTATCTCTAGATCAAGACAAGACTGGGAAGAGTGTCAATCAAAAGGAGTATCGAGGAATGATTGGATCTTTACTATATCTCACAGCTAGTAGACCTGACATCATGTTTAGTGTTTGCATGTGTGCTAGGTTTCAAGCTGATCCTAAAGAATCTCACCTCGTGGCTGTGAAGAGGATCTTTCGATATCTCAATGGCACTAAGGAGCTTGGACTATGGTACCCAAAGCAAAAGGATTTCACATTAATTGGGTATTCTGATGCAGATTTTGCAGGCTATAAGGTGGATAGGAAGAGCACGTCAGGATGTTGCCAATTCTTATGAGCATCCTTGATCAGTTGGCAATCATAGAAACAAAAATCAGTCGCTCTATCCACTGCAGAAGCCGAATACATAGCAGCTGGAGCTTGTTGCTCCCAAATCCTTTGGATAGCTCAACAAATGAGAAATCTTAGCATCAACCTCAGAGGTATTCCCATTGAGTATGACAATATAAGTGCCATATCAATCACGAAGAATCATGTTCAGCATTCAAGGACCAAACATATTCATGTAAGGCATAATTTCATTAGAGACCATGTTGAAAAAGGTGATGTGTCCATTTCTTTTATTTCAACTGATTATCAATGGGCTGACATTTTTACTAAGCCATTGGCAGAGGACAAGTTCACCTTCATTAGACGAGAGATTGGGATGCTTGACAAGGATGCACTTTCGTAGGGGGAGTTTTCCCTTTACGAAAGATAAATTCTACTCGGTGTCAAGATCCTTGAACCTCGATCATTTCA
Source organism: Persicaria tinctoria (assembly GCA_037127255.1). Lineage (NCBI taxonomy): Eukaryota > Viridiplantae > Streptophyta > Magnoliopsida > Caryophyllales > Polygonaceae > Persicaria > Persicaria tinctoria. Next base: position 17,816,106 of record JBANSL010000004.1, on the reverse strand, counting down.
ATGGTTGTGAACTGAACAGTAGAGTACATATAACGGATCAGATATTTGGTTGGTGTCTCTTTAGATATTTGATCAAATATTGCTTTAATGGATTTTAACCTTCTTTATATGTTACCTATTTTATTTTCGGAAAAATCCTTTTATTTTATCCGAGTATAGTTTATTTGTGGAAATTTTTTTAAAATCGGATAAATCTTTTCTTGCCTTTAAGAATTGAAAGGATCTTTTTGAATTTTAAATTGTTTTGGTAAGTCTAATTTTGGAGAATATTTTCACGCTCCTCCCTTTGTTGAAAGACAAAAAGGGGGAGATGGTTTGATGGTTTAGACTTTAAAACTGTTGTGAACCAAGGGTCTTGGAAGACCTTGTTTTGTTTTAACTTGTTGGATGTTTCTCGTTGACTTTGAAAACTTATGATCCAACATTTGTCTAACCCATGCAGGTACTTAGTCCGATTTTGCTTATGATATATCTGTTTGACTAAGTTGTAGGGATGCACAGGTTTTGTCTTTCATCAAGGGGGAGATTGATAACTCCACTCCCTTTGATGAAAATCGGAATTAGTTTCAAAGGCTTTGACAAACAGTTTGTGTCAAAGGTCTTGAAGCTACAACTGTGTTGATGAAACACAAAACATGTACTTTATTATATTATGTCCGAATATTATTATATGTTATTATATGCTTCCAGATATTATTATAAATGCACTAACATTTCAGGAAGCTTTTCGAATTATATCTCCTTCCTTGGGCTGAATAAACGAGAAGATCAAATCGGAAAGATTGTGGCTTCAAAATTTCCAAGAATAGAAGATCTCAAAGATCCACCCACATGCCATAATCCAAGTTAGCCGTTGGAGAAGATTCCTTCCTCAAGTGGCGCCGATGATCTTCACTATATAAAGGAGATGAAGAAGAGAGAGAGGACGGACGTACATTCACGAGTATCATTGCACAATCTGCCCTCAAGTTTACGATCTCTCTTCAGCGTGTTCTCTCTGCTTGTTCTTAAGAGTCTTATATTTTGTTTCAAAGCATTTGAGAGATACTCAGTGAGCTTATAGGATATATATTTTGTAATAGTGTTATACTCGAGAGTTTGTAACTCAGGAAGTGAACACTAGGCGATTGATTCACTAAGTGTAAGAGGATTGTACTAGATAGCATAGAGAGGTGGGGCTCTTCTAGATTGGTCTAGGACTCCAAGGGAACGTGAGTTGACTAGATTGCAATTGTATAGGAGAGAGGCTTCTCGGGGAGCTACTAGGATCCTAAGTCTTGTGAATCAATAAAAGTCGGTTGAATCCTAGGGTTGTGGAAGAACCCTAGGCGGGGACGTAGGCCAAGTTCGTGCCGAACCTCGTAAACAATTCATCGAGTCCTTTATTTACTGCTTTACCTTATTTTCGCACTTGGTTCGAATTGTTTAACTTTGTGATTCAGGTTTTCAGAGAAAAGACTTGAGATTATCTACGAAAAACCGGCATACTCTATTCAACCCCCCTTCTAGAGTATCTTTATATTACTTTGTTTTACATTATCGAACCTTTAGGTATATATCAGTAGGGATCTTCTACAACATTGCCTACTCCCCTCCCTACATCACATAATTAATTTGGTTAAATATTTATGATAAAAAAATTTTTAAAAATTATATTTATATTATATATTACAAATCATATATATGTGTATAATTTTTTCTAGAAAAAATATATTTTTTAAAAATATTAAAATTATTATCATCAAATAATCATCTTTCTAATTTTAATATTTTTTACAACAAGTTTTTTTCATGAAAAAACTATACAAATATATATATATATACACAATTAGTTATTTATAATATAAATATAATTTTTAAATTTTTTTTATCATAAATATTTAACTTAAATAATTTTAGGTTGTAGGGAGTGGAGTATACAAGGGTAGTAGGGGATCTCTACTGAGTTGGTATGCCTCTGTTCTACAATCACGACAAGATTTTAAAAAAAAAATGACGGTGTCAATGGAGTACAACAAATAAGGGTACGATATGGAATTGAGCTAGACAAAGTATAGGGGCACCATACGGAAATTGAAAAGGCTTGGGACACCAACCAGAATTGACTATACCATAGGGGTACCAACCGGAATTTCCCTTAATTTTATCTACCCATAGACACACATTTTGCATATGATGTCCAAGAATAAGAGGTGGATGAACGTCCTGCTTCAGGACGTACGGAGAGAAGGTAATGGAGTGAGAAGGAAGATGAGTTGGTCCTTAGTGCATGGTTGAACACAAGTAAGGATAGCAACATACTACAACTAGACGTGACCACGGGTCTGACCCACCGGGTCGACAACCCGGGGAGGGTGACCCTAACCCTGACCCGTGGTTCGGACGGGTCGGACCGCCGGGTCGGCCACGTGTCACCAAATCGGGTACCCAACGGGTTTTGCGGGTCAACTATTTCTTTTAAAAAAAATTATTTTAAACCCAAAATAAAACTCAACTCAAGTCTTTCACCACACTTTCGAAATGGAAAGATTTAAGGTTGACAATACATGATATGTGGGAATATATATATATATATATATATATATATAAATGTTGGATTGTGGGAATGACAAGTAGGGTATGAGGATCTGTATATAGAGAAAATAGAGATATATAGCCCACTTTCGATGTGGGACAGAAATATGAGACATGAAAGAAAATGTGAGAAATTGATGTTTCCACGAATCAAATTATATGATGTAAAATGTAATGTAATTAAAGTCTTTAGATTATATGGTGAAATATAATGTAATTTAAGTATTTGGATTATATGATGTAACATATAATATAATTAAAGTGCTTACCTCTTAGGATTTAATGAAATGAATAACACATGGTGATAAAACATCATGATACAATATATCAAGTTATGTTGGATTAATCTGTCTATTTAATTTAATTGATAGTTGTGTTGATCCATTAATCAATCATAAGTATTTTATTTTACTTGCATTATTATGTTAATTTCTTGATCAATGATTTCAAATCTAGGTTCATCTTCATATAGATATGTTAAGCTTTCTCATTTAAAGTTGAATTAGCCACATGTTGTGTATACACTTAATGATGATGTTATTAGAATTACATACTTGGGTTGCTTGTTATGACATGAAAAGACACATTGAAAAAGTATTGCCAATATTATTTTGAAAATAAACGAAAACTCGACATTAAGGATACTATACAAGTGTAACGGCTTTATCAATAACAATATTTGTATTATTTGAAATTATATCATAAAGACTCCTAACTTAGTATCGTATAGAATGATATAGAATGATTTAATAGTGGATCCACCAAATAACACAAATGTTTAAGATATTTTGTTGAACTTCACACTTTCTTGTTACCGGCCCGTTCGTTATTTCTTTCATAATTGATAGGTAAAATATTTTTTTTAAATAATATTTATATAAAGTGTAGTACTAGTGTTTGTATATGATAAAAATTTATAAGTATGGATTGACATTAAAAAACCGAATGGTAGAGATTGAAGACATGGTGTAGTTACTACCCTTGTTCTTGTCCCACATTGCAAAGTAGAGGAAAGGGGGAAGGGTGTTAAGTCTATAAAAGGATAAGCATGGGGGTTCTTTGTCTCACATTGCCATTACATATCAATTTATGTAATATTATGAATTATTCTAAGAATAATTTATATAATTTACATAATAATTATAAATTTATTTTATTAAAAATAAATTTTTCAAAAAAAATATATTTTAAAATGGCGGGTTGACTCGGCGGGTCGAACCGGGTCGGACCTGCCGGCTCACGGTCACGGGTTATCTTTTCCCCGACCCTAACCCTGACCCTCAACCCGAGCCGACCCTCGGACCCGTGGACCCTGACCCGGCGGGTTACGGGTCGACCCGCCCGACTCGTGACCCGTGGCCATGTCTTACTACAACAACTCAGATTCTCCTTTTATAGTGGAGGCCGGTCCAACCCCATAACCACAAAATATCCTTGATTTTGGGGGATATTTTACCATAAGGTGAAATATTCACCACATAATAAAATATTACAACACTCCCCATTGAATATTCACCTTATATCATGAATCTAAAGGATTTTACACAAGTTTAATCTTACGCATTGATGGTGCTGCCTCATTAAAAAGTAAAAACCTTATCAAGAAAAACCCAGTGGGATAATAATCTGATCGAAGGAGAAAATAGTGTGGCGCGTATAATTCTTACCCTGATTTTGACATGCTTAATGAGCTTCACGAAGCCGACACAGTCCGATCTTGCGCACAACTTGCTCAAACTTCTTGGGAGGTAATGACTTGGTGAACAAGTCGGCGAGATTCTCATCTGAACAGATTTGTTGGACTTCAATTTTCCCTTTCTTCTCAAGTTCATGAGTAGAGAAGAATTTTGGTGATATGTGCTTAGTCTGTTCCCCTTTCATGTAGCCTTCCTTCACTTGAGTAACACATGCGGAGTTGTCTTTGTATATCAAGGTTGGGCTACCTTTGATGGACTTGACTCCAGATTCCTTCTATATATGCTTTATCACCGATCTTAGGCACACGTATTATCTTCCTACTTCGTACAGTGCTATCAATTCGGCATGGTTTGACGATGTAGGAGTCAGAATTTGCTTTGTTGATTTCCGTGATATGGTTGTATCTCCATAAGTGAAGACATATCCATTTTGAGATTTTGCCTTGTGTGGGTCTCATAGATATCCTACATCTGCATAACCAATAAGAGTGACATTTGGAGAGTTTTGATAAAATAAACCAAGATCATGTGTACCTCTGAGGTAACGGAACAAATGTTTAATTCCGTTCCAATGTCTTCTTGTTGGAGCTGAGCTGTATCTTGACAACAAGTTTACGATGAAGGCAATATCAGGCCTTGTATTGTTGGCTAGGTACATCAAGACACCAATAGCGCTTGAGTATGGTGTTTCTGGGCCAAGTATTTCCTCATCATCTTCTTGAGGACGGAATGGGTCATCGTGTATATTTAGAGAGCGAACGACCATGGGTGAGTTCAATGGATGAGCTTTATCCATGTTGAATCTCTTTAGAATTTGCTCGGTATAATTAGATTGAAGGACAAAAATTCCATCTCGCACATGCTCAATTTATAAACTGAGGCAAAACTTGGTGTTCCCAAGATTTTTCATCTCAAATTCTTTCATCAAGTACCTAGTTGTACTTGCGATCTCATTCAGAGTTCCAACAATGTTTAAATCATCAACATATACTGCATTGATGGCAAACCTTGATTCATATCTTTTGATAAAGATACATGGACACCTTTAGTCGTTCTTATACCCTTCCTTCTGAAGGTATTCATTAAGACGATTGTATCATATTCGCCCAGATTGTTTCAGTCCATATAAAGATTTCCTCAACTTTATTGAGTAGATTTCTCGAGGCTTTAATTTGCAAGATTCAAGCATCTTTAGTCATTCAGGGACCTTCATGTATATATATAGGTGTCAAGTGACCCATATAAATATGCAGTCACGACATCCATTAAGCGCATTTGTCGCTTTTCAGCAACTGCTAAGCTAATTAAAAATCTCAAGGTAGTTGCATCAACTACCGGTGAATATGTATCTTCATAATCAATTCCTGTAATTTGTGAAAAACCTTGTGCTATAAGTCTTGCCTTATATCTTGCTATCTCATTTTTCTCATTTCGTTTTCTCACAAAGACCCATTTGTAGCCAACTGACCTAACAACTTTTGGTGTCTCGGCCACAGGACTGAAAACTTTACGCTTTTCAATCGATTTTAATTCTGCTTGAATTGTATCCCGCTATTTAGGCCAATTTTTTCTATGATGACACTCTTCAATCGTTTTAGGTTCAATATCGCCGTCTTCGGCAATCATTTCAACTGCTACTGAAAAAGAAAATATTTCATCGACAATGACATCTTTTCTGTTCCATTCCATCCCAGCGGATCGATACATAATTTATGGACATTTCATAATTGTCGATTTTTCTATCTTCTTCAAGAAGACTCTCTTTTTCGTCTTCTGTAAGAAGACTCTCCTATTCTAAGCAGTTTCCTTTGCCTTTCAAGCCATCTTCATTATAGATTTCTTTTCCTTTATTATTATCGTCGGATGGCTAAACCGTTGTGGGATCATCAATATTACCCTTTTGTCTCCTCATTTATCTTGGTTTCAAATCTTTGGAACCAAGTGGTCTACCTTGTTTTCTACGTATAATAGATTCATTAGCAATGGATTTATTCGGTAGATCCATAGGTACTTCAATTCTCACAGGGGCATTTACAACAGGTATATGTGACTTCGTCATTTTTGCTATATCAGTAAATGCATCAGACAACTGATTAGCTTTGCCTTGTAAATGAATTATCTTTTGTACCTCTTGTTCACATACTTTGGTTCGAGGATCAAGGTATGATAAAGTCACGACATTCCATGCGATTTCACTTTTATTAGGGTCCATTTTATTCTTTCCCCCATAGAGTTGGGAATGTATTTTCATCAAAGTGACAATCAACAAACCTTGATGTAAATAAGTCACCTGTTGTTGGCTCGAGATATTTAATAATCGAGGGAGATTCAAAACCAACATATATTTCCAATCTCCTTTGAGGACCCATCTTTGTTCATTGTGGTGAAGTAATTGGAACATACACTGCATATCCAAAAACCTTCAGATGTGATATATTTGGTTCCTTAGACCATCTACAATGGTTTTGTGCAAAATGTACACATTTGCACATGACGTGTAAAAATACATATCACTTTTTTTTAGCAATTTACTCCATTGGTGAAATGTTCATTTTTTACACACCCTTGGAAATACAATTCATTTAAAACAAAAAGGAAAATAAAATCATAAAAAAATAAACCAATGAAATTGTCTTGCTTTTTGTAAAAGTTTTTGCACATGGGGAGATGGTGTGCTCAAATTTGCACATCACATGCTTAAATGTGCACATTTGCACACACCCAAAACAACCAATTGAACTAAAAAATATCTAAAAAATACACATTTGCACACTACCATTGTGGATGGTCTTACCATACATAAGTTTCATTGGGGAGTATTTATAGTATGCAGTTGGTCTCAACTGAATCAATGTTGCAACATGTAATACATGTCCCCAAGCTAATGATGGTAACTTAGATTTCATCAGCAAAGGTCTGCCAATTAACTGTAATCGTTTCATTAACGATTCTGAGAGACCATTTTGTGTATGTACAAGTGCTATTGTATGCTCCACTGTAATCCCAATTGACATACAATAATAGTCATTAAATGTTTGGGATGTGAATTCACCTGCATTATCTAATCGGATTTTGTTTATTGCATAATCTAGAAATTGTGCTCTTAATCGTATGATTTGAGCGATGAACTTAGCAAATGCAACAATTCTTATCGACAGTAAGCTCACATGTGACCAGCGTGTTGATGCGTCTATTAACACCATAAAGTAGCAAAATGGTCCACATGGTGGTACAATTGGCCCACATATATCTCCTTGAATTCTTTCTAAAAATGCAGGAGCTTCGACTGCTATTTTATTTTTCAAGGGCCTAATGATCGATTAGTTCGCCCAACAAACAAGCAGTACAATTGAGATCACTTGTATGTAGGCTTCTCTTGTCATTTAATGCATGACCAAGTGAATTCTCAATAATTCTATGCATCATTTTTGTACCTGGATGACCCAATCGGTCAGGCCACATGTTAAACATTTTATGGTCGTATGGGCTTCTCTTAGACACCATATTGATCTCAAATGGACTTATATGAGTAAAATATAGTCTAGAGGAATAAGCTGGTAGCTTTTCTACTACTTCCCTTTTTCCAGATACATGTGCAATCAAGGACAAGTACTCATTTTCACTTTCATTCATGGTTTCAATATGAAACCCATTTTGATGCACATCTTTGAAGCTTAACAAATTTCTCTGTGACTTCCTCGAGTATAGTGCATCTTTTATTATCAACTTTGTCCCTCTTGAAAGCAAGAGGCAAGCCTTTCGTGATCCTTCGATCAACTTTGCCACACCTGTTATTGTGTTGACATTTCCTTCATAGACTGTCAACTGAGTGAAGTACTCTTTGTTTTTTCAAGATGGTGTGGGTTGTGGCACTCTCCACTAGACATTGCTCTTTATGATCATGATTAACTCCAGATGGATTCATAACTTAAGACATTGAGAAAACACAGAGTTAATACAAACAATATATTACATGATTAATTGAAATTAAAGTTATATTAATATCATAAAGCATGGCTTTTAAGACAAACAGTTGTTTTACTTTGTAATTTAGAAATCAAAATCGGGTGTATAAGAACTATGATTTCATAGGTACAACCTTTAACAAGAACCTTTTTTGTGTGGATTAATTTCCAGCTGAAGACCAGGAGTTGATCTTGTTTTTGGGGTTGGTTTTTGTGGTTTATGCAGTGTACTAGTCCCCAAGATTGCTGCCAATACGTTGTTAAATCTGAATAGGAAGTAATTTACACCATGCAAGCTCTTAGGAAACACATACAATATGTATTTGTGTAAAGAGACAAACCATTTAACATTGATGGAGGATTAATGTAATAGTTTCACCTTATGGGGTTATGTACATAGCAGAATGTTTACGTTTATGATATATTAAAAACTCCTACCAGGTGTGAACTTAGGTGTATGAAAACTTAATTTCTCATGATCATAGCAAAATGCTTTTATACACCAATAACCATTAGATAAGCCAAGCAATATAGAATAGGGAAAGACTTCCTAAAGATGGGTGTGAATGCACGTACACTAACACAAGCTTAAACCAAACAGGCTGCACCAGACATGATATATTGCCCTCAAGCGAGGTGTATAAAGTATTAAAACTAGCAAACACATTCATAGCAAGGTAGAAAACATTTATATATATTCTTAAAGTATTTAACAAAAAAGAACAATTGGTTCGATTTCCATCTACAAACATAATGAGATGTACATAATAGTTTATCAGGGACCTTGAGAAGACCCTCCCAAGATTGTTTATTATTCATTCCTGTCAGACTGGGCGACGCCAAGCTAGATTTGCCTATATTACGAGACAATTTACAAATTAGAAAGTTCCTAATAAGTCTGTGCCATTTAATTAGTATAGTTTTGGAGATGCATAATCGTCCTAGCATCGAAGGCACCATTGAATTCAGAAGAATCTCTACCAAGAAAATCCCAATTTGGACAACTACAGTGCATACTCCTCCACAAAAAGATTTTGGTATAAACATTTTTATAATTAAAGAGTTTGGATAAGAGGGTTTTACCTTCAGATCTGAAAAAACTCAGTTGATTTTTAGATCTCGTGCTGAGAACGTGTAATAATTAGTGCTAGACAAGAGAACCATGTTGTTTTGGTACTTTAAATCGTACTTAGTTTATCTGATTTCTTGCTTGATTTATGACGACTCGGATCCTCTTTTTATAGTAGAGGTCCAACCCCATATCCAAAAAATGTCCCTGATTTTAGGGATATTTTACCATAAGGTAAAATATTCACCACATAATAAGGACATCCGCGGTCAAAATTGGATCCTCCACCTTCAGGGTCATCTCATCCGCGGACAAGAAGAGAGAGTACGTGCCCAACATGCCCACATCCCACGGGTAAGACACGTGTCGATCAAAAGAAGACACGTGTCGATCAAAAGACAACACGTGGCGGCAACCCAAGGACTTCTCGTCAACTATAAAAGGGAAAAACTTAATAGAAGAAAAGGACTTTTGGCCCCGGAGAGAGAGAGAGAGGGAGGAGGAGGAGAGAGCGAACTAGAAGAGATACTTCCTGAAGAATAAGATCCGGAGACAAGGTTCTAAATATCGCGTATCGGGGTCGTATCGGTTAGGAGTAAAAATGATATATCGAGGATATATCGGGATATATCAGATTTATCGTTTTGGCTAATTTTTAATTATAAATATTATATTTATACTTCAAAATGTAAAAATACACATGAAAAATTAATATTTAACTTATAAAATTATCAAATAAACTTAATAAAATAAAAACAACTTCATTCATAATGGCTAAAGTTACTTTATCAAAGTTGGCAATTCTAAATATCCCCGATATATCACCGATATTGACTCGATATATCGGGTCACAAAGGCTAAAATTGCCTTATAAAAGTTGGCAATTCTAAATATCCCCCGATATATCACCGATATTGACCCGATATATCGGCTTTGACCCGATATATCGCCGATATATCACGTTGACCGATATATTCACCCGATAAGCCGATATCATAGCGGATTCTAAATATCATTGATATATCTCCGATATATCGGCCGATATATCCGATATTTAGAACACTGTCCGGAGATAGAGAGATAGAAGTAGACAGATAAGGAAAGATCTTGATTAGGAAGAAGAACTGCTCCGCGGATAGAATCTTCCCTCATCCGTGTATAACTCAAAGAGTCTTTCTCGTAAGTCAAGAGTCTGAAGTGAGGATCAAGCAAGTCGTGACTGTCTTCTCGCGTCCAACAGACAACGACATGTAAATGATTGATCCCCATTTCGTTGACAAAGTCTCGACATGGAGATAGTTTTGTTGGGATACTTTATCTCCCGCAGCACAGGTTGGACCGTACCGAATTTCTCGGTGCGGGTCAGGTAAGCCCGTCGGGAGTGTTTCAGATCCCACGAGGTCCACCTCCGGGTCCTACAAAAAATGGAGGCCTTTTTAGATCGAGATTTGTTATTAATTAGCGACTGGACTAGTAAATTAAGTGAAACGAACACTCCACTTGAAATCCAAACACACCTTTTAGTAGTGGTTTTAGACCGCTTACCCTAAATAAAGAAATGGGAGGTTCGATTTTTAGGATGAGCATTATTTGTTTCTCCTTTGAAGCGAGCCTCTTGGAGCCAAATGATATAAAGAGAGTGGTTGGACCATTGCTGAGGCACATCCCGCGGTTTACCTCCCAAGTCGATGAGGGCCGGAGATTTGGGATCCAGGACTAGTCTATGTGCTCGTTTGGTTTGATGTGGGAATTGATGTGGGAATTGAAATTCCCAGGAATTTACTTCATGGGAATTGAATTCCCATCAAGTTCAATTCATGAGAATTCTAAAAATACGTTTGGATGGTTTTTTTATTATAGGGAATGAAATGATGGAATTGAAAATTTTCAACTTAAAAAGGGTGGAATTGAACTTACCTAGGGGAACTAGGTAAGAGAACTTCCTCAAAATTGGAGGAATTTAACTTCCCAGGAAGTAGAATTCATGGGTTTTTCGATTTTAAAATTATCAACCAAACACATATTTTCCCTCTACTTTCTGGGATTTTCTAGTTCCAAACGAGCTTCACTAAGCGTAAGCTTAAGATATACGTATACGGTATACATGAAAAAAAAAAAAAAAAAAAAGAGAGAAGAAAAAGGTCATTTTTCCTCGTAAAAAGAAAAGAAAAAGGTGATTTTAGTGGCGGCCCACTCTAGTTTGCCGTCCGCTTGGCTTGACGACCTCTCTCGTTGTTCCTCCTCTCCTGTCCTTCCCTAATTCTAACTACTACCTCCTCCCATCATTGCTGCGACCCTTCCGAATCTTCTGGAGGTATTCCCACTTCTCTTTGATTCGATTTTTCTGCGACTTTGACGATTTCAGTTTCGTATTCTATTTATCCCTGCATTTCTTGTTTTCCTTCATTTTGTCTGTCGTTTTTTCCATCTCCATCTCTGTGTAGGATCTGATTTTAGCCCTTCGCGATGTCGTTCTTCAGAGGCATCTCTGCTCTTTCAAAGCTTCGCTCTCGATCCGTAAGTTGCACACTTCTCCTTTTGTTTTCTTAGAAAGATCTGAATAGATCTCTTTTTTTTTTTCTCCCGCTTTGACCGCTACTATAATATCAACTTCTCTCTCTTTGGATTTCGATTCGATGTTTCTTTTATCTGGATGTGATTGATTCGGTTGTTTTCTAATTAGAATGTATGATGTTTTTCATCTGGTAATTTATATGAATATCAATACGTTTGTTGATAAATTTGCGGTATATGTGTTTAGTATGTTGGCTGCGGAGTTACGCCTCATCCGTGAAGAGGAATAATTCGATTCAACTTCAATCTTATTGATTCCTATCACAGTATCTGTTTATAATGGAACTCGACAAAATGAGGATAACTCAGCCAGCAGATTATACACATACGTGCACATTGAAATTGTTTCTGAGCAACATCCGGATATTTGATGGACTTCTCTATCGTTGCTGAAATGATAATCTTGGCGCAGTTTCATATAATATTATCTTCTAGTACCTAGATTACTTAATGTCCTTTATTCCTTTTTATCTGATTCCAATCTTTTTGCAGGGTCAGCAGTCATCCTTAACAGGCATCTCCCAAAGATGGATCCAAATGCAGTCTTCTGGCCTTGTATCTTCTCTTGCCTTCTGTTTATCTTCTCTGTTAGTTTAAGCAAAAATGATATGTAATCAACTTGAAACGAAGAGGCTTAGCAGAAGAGAATTTGCTTGAATGAGCAATATTTGCAACTTTTTTAATGTTAGCTTTATGGCAATGTCTATATAATCGGTCTCTCTAAAAAAATGTGTATAGTTATGGGCAGTGGGTTCAATGTCAGAACTTGTACATTTGAGTGCCAAATGCTTTCTGAAAATTTTAAATGTAACTTCAGAATGTGTTACTGCTACTACTCTTGGAAAGAACTGAAAGGCACAATAGCTACTATAAAATATTATCTTGAGAACTAGTCTCTAAAATACCATCACTAGTCAATTTATTTAAGCATGATTCAGCTAATTACACTATTTGGTCATGTTGGGTGCCATTTATTTGCCAAGTGTTGTTTAGATTTTGAGATGCATTCTTTTGTTGCGTGGAAATGATCTTATAGTTGGTCGGTAGTATTTCGAGTGATCCTTTATAGCGGATTGATTTGTGACTTCATGTTTTCCAGTCTGATCTTATTTATTTGAATGTTGCTGTTTAACCAGGATCTTCATTCTGAGTTGAAGGAAATGATTCCAGAGCAGCAGGTCTGTTTCTGATCGCTTCATCAAATTCTCCTGTTGAGTTTTTGCTTTTATGAATCATAGATGGGTATTGGGAGCTAGGGGAAATATATGATTTGATTGTTAGGAATGTAAGCTTTTATTACTTTTGACACGACTTCTCTGTATTCACTTATTAATTATGGTGTACTCTTGCATATTATTATGCACTTATACTTATGTTTGTAATACAGATGGAAATTAAAATATTAATATTGATATCATGACTCTTTTGCTATGGATTTGTTGAAAGATAATAGATATTGGTAAAGCGCATCTGGAAGAAGGTCAAAAATCGCGTCCTTGCATGTGATTCTGAAAGAAATGTCATTCACATTTAGCCATTAATATGATTCAAGATTTTCAATGAAATCCAATGATGTCATAATTTGTTTATGTTTTCCACTTCTTTATTTGGGCTGACATTGCATATACATAAGAGTTTACTACAGGCATTCTTTTGTGTTTTCCATTTCAGCATTTCAGCTCTTTCTCACTTTGATTTTTTTTTTTTTTTTTTTTTTTGGGGGGGGGGGGGGGGGGTGGAGGGAGTGAGGATATGTTTTTCTGTTCTAAATACTACTTGAAGATCATGGTTTGGGTTTGGCAGATTATGCTAGTGAGACCTTTGCTTTCTTATTGATGAATGTGTTTTTTCTCTGCTGTAGGAACGCTTGAAGAAACTAAAGAAGGAACATGGAAATACTCAACTAGGAAATATAACTACTGACATGGTAAAGACATCCTTGGAAGAAGTCTCTTGCAACCATTTTCATCCTTGAGTTCTTGATTGCTCGTGAATTTCATTTTAAATCATACCTTTGTTTTGAATATGGTATTGTGGGTGAAAAACAGAAAACACTTTATAAGTATATATTGGATGCTTGCTTGCGGAGTTCTCATTTTCTGCTGCCACTAACTTATTTTTGTTGTTAACCAAAATATTTCGCAGGTACTTGGTGGGATGAGAGGAATGATAGGTATGCTGTGGGAAACCTCCTTACTTGATCCAGAGGAGGTAAGTAAATCTGTACTATTAATCATATTTATCAAGCTATATAAAATTAGCAACGCAATATCTATCTATGAAGCTATTTCTTAAAAACATGGAGATGATGTAGCCATTAATAAAACCTTTTTTTTTGGGCTTTTTCTTTTTGATGGTGTTGTTTCTCTTAGGGAATCCGCTTTAGGGGCCTCTCTATTCCTGAGTGCCAGAAAGTATTACCAACTGCTAAGCCTGGGGGAGAACCATTGCCGGAGGGTCTATTGTGGCTTTTGTTGACCGGTAAGGTATGTGATACAAACCGTAGTTATTAATATTAGTTTAGTTATTATCTTATTTTTCTGCAATTTCTATTTAGTTTCTTTACTTTCACATTCCAACTTTCCTAGTTTTTAGGCATTATCCCATTTCATCCACTTTCTCTATGCTCACTTCCTTTTTCTTGAATTTCATATATTAGGATTAGGAGTTAGTTGTTTGCTTTCCATATAAAATGGAGGCAGCTGAAATATTGTATTTAATCTTGAGCACTGAAGCTGGATTCGTGGTACGTATATACGAACTCCGTACCGAGTTCGTCGAACCCAATTTGGTCGGAAACCCGAACCAGTTCGGTGAATTCATCGAACCCAATTAACAAGCCCTTTTAGAGAGAAGAACAAAGAACAAAGAGGAGAGAAGAGAGGAGAGGAGGAGAAGAAGCAGTGAAGAAGAACTTACGGTCGTTACAGACGCCGGACAGAGAAGAAGACGAAGGAAGGGAGGACAAGGATTTGCAAACCTAGGCCCATTTATATACTACAACCCACACAAAAACCCAAAATTTGGCCCAATTAATTCAAATAAAACAAAAAAACCTAAAAACAACCACCCTTCTTATAAATTCTGAAATTAGTGTCTATATTCCTACTATTTAAGAAAAATACCCTTCCGTACCGTTCGTACCGAATTCAATTGAGGTAGCGAACCACGTTTCCGTTTTCGTACCCCGTTTCGAATCGAATTCCAAACCATGTAACATTGTTCTTGAGTATTGAATTGAATACAAATATGGAGATTGTCCACCAAGTTCCTAGTGCAAGATACTTGCATTCGTTGGTTTCCTAGGAGTGAGATACTTGCGCTTAGTGGTTTATATCATATCCACCAATATACACCCTTCCTAGGAGTGAGATACTTCCTAGTGCAAGATACTTGCATTTGTCCCACCACTAGTCCACTACAACTTCCCCTCCATATCCACCAATATACACCCTTCCAGATTTAGGTCCCAATAAATAGCTTCAACTATTTCTCAAATGGATAAGATTCTGGATGCGCTAAGATCCCAAGTCTCTAAGCTTATGGCTAAGGAAGTGGTGCCTCTGAGAGCTGCTGTAGTTGTTGCAGAGGAGGGAAAGAAGCCTGCTGCAGAAGAGGAAATGAAAACCGCTCAGTAGTTGCAGAAGATAAAAGGAAGGCTGCTGCATTGCTAGTGGCAGGAGAGAAGGACTTGAATGTTGCTGCATTGACATTAGAAGAAGAGGATGTGAAGGCTCCTGTAGTGACAGAAGAAGAGGAAATTGAGGCAGCCCGAGTCACTGCAGAAGAGGAAATGAATTCTGGAAACAAGAATCCTACAAGCTATTACAAGTGCATCCATCCATATCTACCAGGGAAGAAGGAACTGGAGAGGATGTGTTCTGGGCAGATTACACAGATTGCAGAGGTTGTGTACGAAGGAGAGCACACCACCCAAAACCACAACTTCTGAAAAGAGGTTCATATGCTGCTCTAGGGCAGGTCGTGGCTTGCAAATGAGCAAGACACAGCCAACTAAACAATATGGGGCAGTCATGTAGACAGGAATATGGTGCCCGAAGTTCCAGCTTGAGGACAAACTGTCTTTTGAGGGGGATGCATTGATACATGCCTTAGTTATTAATTTTATTGGTTTAATGATTAACATATTATCTTATCTTTCAACAATTTCTATTTAGTTTAATTACTTTCACATTCCAACTTTCCTAGTTTTTAGACACTATCCCATTTCCCCCACTTAGTCCATATTCACTTCCATTTTCTAAATTTCATTGTCAGGATTATGAGTTAGTTATTTGCTTTCCATTATAAAAAGAAGGTAGCTTAAATATCTTATTAAGGCTTGATAATTGAATAGAATACAAATTTGGAGATTCTCCACCAACTTCCTGGTGCTTATACTTGCATTTATTGGTTTTCCTAGGAGTGAGATACTTGCTCTTATTGGTTTCTATTAGTATGTTGACCTCAGGCACAATGATCTGAATCACTTGCAACCATTCTTGGTTTCATAGGCTTGCATGAATTTTAGTCATTGTCAACTGGGCTTGAAGGATATGCTGGAGGATGCTTGATTTTTTGTTTTTTAAGATAAACCATAAGGAACAGTGTTTGAGTTTCTAATTTTATTCATCTCTTTTGCCTTATCCATTGATCACAATCAGATTCCTAGCAAAGAGCAGGTTGATGCTCTCTCGAAAGAGTTACGTGAACGTGCTTCTATCCCAGGTATTTTCTTTTTCAACTTAAGGCATTATTATGTACCCATTAAACTGTGCTTCATGGTATTTTGGGCTGTTAAGAACCTTCTTCTTCTAGCCTTTTCATTGATGTGAATTTTGGTGGATATATTATTCCATTTCCCCCCCTAAGATTGCATGTTTGTTTGTGGATATTGCTTTGCATGCAGATTACGTATACAAGACCATTGATGCTCTGCCTATTGATGCTCATCCAATGACTCAGTTTTCAACTGGTGTTATGGCACTTCAGGTTTTTATATACGTGGAATTTGTCAAATTATAATTACAGATTCTATAATTTTCATGTTCAAAATTCTCCATTTTCCATGGGTTTTTGATATTTTTGTTTTTATCGCTTTTGTTTCTTTATTGATTCCTTTCTAGGCTAGAAGTCTAGACTCTAGAACCCAAGTGTAATGCTTAAATTTTCATGGAATTGGAAAATTTTGACAAGTCTCTGTTAGGTAATGTATTGTGCCTTTTTAGAATATAGGGGGTTAGACTAGATTATTCTAGAAGAAAGTGGGTCATGTGCTGTATGGTAAACAGCAAATTGATGAGGGGGAGATGCTTTTGACCTGCAGTAGGTAGCTTAGAGTAAGAAGTATAAATAAGACGTTTTTAACCTGCAGTAGGTATCTAGAACAGATCATTGTTAAACAGCAAGTTGATAAGAAGTATAAATAAGACGCTTTTGTTTCTTTATTGATTCCTTTTCTAGGCTAGAAGTCTAGACTCTAGAACCCAAGTGTAATGCTTAAATTTTCATGGAATTGGAAATTTTTGACAAGTCTCTGTTAGGTAATGTATTGTGCCTTTTTAGAATATAGGGGGTTAGACTAGATTATTCTAGAAGAAAGTGGGTCATGTGCTGTATGGTAAACAGCAAGTTGACGAGGGGGAGATGCTAGGGTGACCGACTTTGAATAGGAATTTCTTAGCTCACAGCTGGTGACTTTAGCTTAGAGTAAGAAGTATAAATAAGACGTTTTTAACCTGCAGTAGGTATCTAGAACAGATCATTGTTAAACAGCAAGTTGATGAGGGGGAGATGCTTTTGACCTGCAGTAGGTAGCTTAGAGTAAGAAGTATAAATAAGACGTTTTTAACCTGCAGTAGGTATCTAGAACAGATCATTGTTAAACAGCAAGTTGATAAGAAGTATAAATAAGACGCTTTTGTTTCTTTATTGATTCCTTTTCTAGGCTAGAAGTCTAGACTCTAGAACCCAAGTGTAATGCTTAAATTTTCATGGAATTGGAAATTTTTGACAAGTCTCTGTTAGGTAATGTATTGTGCCTTTTTAGAATATAGGGGGTTAGACTAGATTATTCTAGAAGAAAGTGGGTCATGTGCTGTATGGTAAACAGCAAGTTGACGAGGGGGAGATGCTAGGGTGACCGACTTTGAATAGGAATTTCTTAGCTCACAGCTGGTGACTTTAGCTTAGAGTAAGAAGTATAAATAAGACGTTTTTAACCTGCAGTAGGTATCTAGAACAGATCATTGTTAAACAGCAAGTTGATGAGGGGGAGATGCTTTTGACCTGCAGTAGGTAGCTTAGAGTAAGAAGTATAAATAAGACGTTTTTAACCTGCAGTAGGTATCTAGAACAGATCATTGTTAAACAGCAAGTTGATAAGAAGTATAAATAAGACGCTTTTGTTTCTTTATTGATTCCTTTTCTAGGCTAGAAGTCTAGACTCTAGAACCCAAGTGTAATGCTTAAATTTTCATGGAATTGGAAATTTTTGACAAGTCTCTGTTAGGTAATGTATTGTGCCTTTTTAGAATATAGGGGGTTAGACTAGATTATTCTAGAAGAAAGTGGGTCATGTGCTGTATGGTAAACAGCAAGTTGACGAGGGGGAGATGCTAGGGTGACCAACTTTGAATAGGAATTTCTTAGCTCACAGCTGGTGACTTTAGCTTAGAGTAAGAAGTATAAATAAGACGTTTTTAACCTGCAGTAGGTATCTAGAACAGATCATTGTTAGGCATTCGCCCTGGCAGTTTTGATCGTCTACTCTCTAGTGGTCAGTTTGAGGTGATATTCATCTGGTAGGCTTAGTAGATTCTGTTTTGTTCCCCAGAGATTGTGTCCATGTGTGTGTGTGTGTTGTGAGTTGATCAAATCCGTGGTTAATTTCCAATTTTCTATTCCATCAGCCAGCCTTGAACAACTGCAATTTAGTTTCAAGTTTCAATATGTTGCTTTTGCCTTCTGTTGCTATTAAGAGGAAACTTTCTCCTCACCTTGATTGTGCTTTTTCTGTTTTAAACAAAAAATATTTCTATCTTGAAGTGGACATTTTCGTTTAGAGTCAGAGATCATGAATCAATTGCTTGGAGTTAGACTCTCATTGGAGTATCTTTCTAATAACATTCTACAATGAAAATTTCATTCCTGTCCCCATGCTTTTCTAAAAAAATTGACAGTTAGGGAGAAGTGGGAAGGGGAGGGGTTAACCATTCCGGAATGGCTCACCGGAAAGGACTTGTGGGTAGTACCCATATGTCCCCGGTTCGAACCCCGGAATGGCCGCTCTTCATTTACCTATTCAAGGGAAGGGGAGGGGTTGAGCACCACTTAATGAATTTGATGAATCGTCCACCAACTTACCTCATTATCAGCTCAATTATATCCAACTTTCGTTGATCTTTCAGGTGCAGAGTGAATTCCAGAAGGCATATGAGAAAGGAATTCACAAGTCAAAGTCAGTTTTGTCGATCTGCAATTAACCCCTAAATGTTTATTCGTACTGTGTTATTATTTGGGCACTAAACTTGATATCATTATCAGATTCTGGGAGCCAACATATGAAGATTGCCTTAATTTAATTGCTCGAGTTCCAGCAGTAGCTGCTCATGTTTATAGAAGGTTAATGAATCTTCTTTATAATTAATTCTTACTGTTCATTTGCAATATACACTATTTATTGGAAAGAGAAATGAACTGTTATATATGCATCCTTCTTATTATCAATTACTCTTTGGATCATAAGCTGCTACATATGCATTTTTTACTATTTAATAATAGTTCTGCTTTAACTTGTGATATCCATTTTTAGGATTTACAAAAATGGTGAAGTTATAGAAGGTGATGACTCACTTGATTATGGTGGGAACTTTGCACACATGTTGGGATTCAGTGATCCTAAAATGCTCGAGCTGATGCGTCTGTATATCACAATTCACAGGTAAATCCTTTTAGGAGTTTTCTGAGTGCTACAATAATGTAACACACTTTTTGAATTATTGTAGAGCTAAGAGTTTATCTATGAAATTTACAGTGATCACGAAGGTGGAAATGTCAGTGCACACACTGGTCACTTGGTAAATACCACAAAATCTTGTGCAAAATTCTTTGCCTTTGAGTATCAAAGTGTTTAATTATGCAAGTGTGAATATGATTGGCTTTCTTTTTTATTCTGAATCCAGGTTGCTAGTGCTCTTTCAGACCCCTACCTTTCGTTTGCAGCTGCTTTAAACGGTTTAGCTGGTCCACTTCATGGATTAGCCAATCAGGTAGTCTGTTTTCTGCTTCACCTTTGTTTTGTTTTTTTCCGAAGTATCTATACCTAGCCAAAGCATTGGAAGGGTTCGTATGGCATCATGTGCTGATGTCCTATAAAAAGGTGATTAGACCTAATGTGTGCTTAACTGCTGATAAGGAAGAATGAACTGCCAACCAATGTATTACACCAACCAGATACTAAACCACATCCACCATTCTTTACCTTGATATTTAATAGAAGACATTGACGAGATTCTGAAAAAATCAAAATCCATTCATTCCTTGAAATGATCTTTTATTCTTGATTAAGGAAGGGTTCATACTTCATATGGATCAAATCTCTGATGTTATCTGATTTTGGTTACAGGAAGTTTTGCTGTGGATCAAATCTGTTGTGAATGAGTGCGGAGAGAACATTTCCACTGACCAGTTGAAAGAATATGTTTGGAAGACTTTGAACAGTGGCAAGGTAAATGGGCTACATCTACTTATTTTAAAGATTTTCAAAGAAATCCAGCATGATTCTCAAAAATGTTATCTGAAAATGTGCATCCCAAATGTTTTCTCTTGGATATAGATAATCTTTTTTAAGGTGATATGTGCTTAGTCTTCTTAAATTAGTATATTCGTTCTTGTTATATTGAAGGTTGTTCCTGGATATGGCCATGGAGTTCTGCGCAACACTGACCCAAGGTACACTTGCCAGAGGGAATTTGCATTGAAGCATTTGCCAGATGATCCATTATTTCAACTGGTATGAATTTTGAGCTTTACTGATAAATGAGGGGTTTATGAATGAAATGACATGTTGGCTAGTACATGTAACATCTAACTTAAATAAAAAAAAAAAATATATATATTTTAAAATATTTTAATATATATTTTTAAAATTTTGTATGTAGGTCTCCAAGCTATACGAAGTGGTGCCATCTATCCTTACAGAGCTTGGCAAGGTATCTCAAAATTTTCACGAGAGTTCAACTTTTTAAAATGGGGTTTTTCAGTGAAATGAAATGTTGTCTTGTTACTCATTGGCCAAACAATATGAATGGTAAAAGATGCATGTCAATTCTAGATCCTCCTCTAAATAGAAATATATGTGGTGCATTTATAGGGTTTATGTTGTTTTCACTTGTTCAATTGAATTCCTAAATTTCTATTAATTTGTGTTTTAAAGAGAAATGGGTGACTTTAAATGGTAGCCATGACAGTAGGGGTGGGCACAGCCATTATGGCACCATTTCATGATGACACTGAACCAAGTTTGATTCGACGATGAATGGAGATTTTCATGGTCCCTGAGGATGGGGTTCCTACCCAAACAATAGTGACTTTAAATGGTGATTTAGTTTGGTAGTCTGAACTAGTATTTTAAAAGGTGACATGCAGTATTTTTGTTGTTGTTTATTTTAAATAAAAAATAGTATGTTGCTTTAGATTATAATTTGTGAGGTGATTTACATGATCTTGGTCTGCACTTTCTTATAAAATGACCTTGTTTTAGATTTATAAAAAACAGGACACCTTAATTTCAATGTTAGATGTGCATAAATGGAATCCTCCGTTCTCTATATCCTAATTTTTGTTAGTCTTGTGCTTCTTTTTTTTCATGGTTCGTGCGTGTCTTCATTTTCATATCATAAGATGGTATTTATATTATGGTTAATTTCCAGGTTAAAAACCCATGGCCAAATGTTGATGCTCACAGTGGAGTACTACTAAACCACTATGGTTTGACTGAAGCACGGTATTGTTACTGATCATTTATCTCTTGGCTTCTTAGCTGTTCTGTATTTGAAAGAAATGCATATCTTGGTAATGATTAGCTGCTCACAAAAAAATGCTTCATCACATGTTTATAAGATGGGGGCAGTATTTGCTTAGTAGGACATTGGCCTTGATATATCCAGCCACATAAAAGAAAGCATTTTTTGAGTTACTGATGTTTGTTACAAACTTTCGTCAGGTATTACACTGTTCTATTTGGAGTATCAAGAAGCATCGGCATTTGCTCACAGGTCCGTTTTACTATTCACTGTTTGATTTGTATAGTGGTTTTCTTTGGAATTTTGACTTGATATTGTACCCTCGGTGCAGTTGATATGGGACAGAGCTCTTGGACTGCCGCTAGAGAGGCCAAAGAGTGTTACTATGGAATGGCTTGAACAACGTTGCAGGAAATGAGCAAGGAATCCGTTCAAAGTTAAAACCGTAATAGAGGGTTTTGATTGAAAGAAAAGGGCAAGTTTAGTTTATGCTGTATACATTCGAGATTTAATCTTTAGTAATAATGTGATTGGAAAATCATGCGAGCAAGATTTCAGATCCTTGCGCATCAGTGTTTTTGCATACCTATACAGGAAACACTTATAGAGGGTTTTCAAATCTTTTACCTGTAAAAGTTTGTGATCTTTTTTAGTGATATGATATGATTTGGGGGTTCAGGTCCCCCCTCTCTAAACGTATTGGTCCATAAAGGTGCATTGATTTTGTATTGACCTTCCAAAATGGAAATCTCGCCTTCAGATCATATCTCTGAATTGAGGTTTAGGGGGCTCAGGAAGAAAGCTGATGATACAGGAAGGATTGGGGTTTGTTGTGACATTTCCAAGGTGTTCTTGGTTTTGTATATAAATAAATGAAATTTGTTGTCTTCGAAGTGATGGGAACATTGCCACAATTAAAATGTATTCCTAACAAAAACCATTCTACATCATTCTTGCGAATGATTAAGAACCATTCTACATCATCCTTGCAAATAAATGAAATTTGTTGTCTTCGAAGTGATGGCAACATTGCCACAATTAAAATGTATTCCTAACAAAAAACCATTCTACATCATTCTTGCGAATGATTAAAAACCATTCTACATCATCCTTGCAAATAAATGAAATTTGTTGTCTTCGAAGTGATGGCAACATTGGCACAATTAAATTGTATTCCTAACAAAAACCATTCTATATCATCCATTTGGTCGGTTCGTTGGTTTTGCAAGCTTTGACTTCGGTGTAGGATGGTTTGTACTTTATTTCTGCAATTTTCTTTCCGTCATTTGCTTCTTGTAATTTCCTTTCAGCCATTTGCTTCTGTTTTTTGATTCGGTTGTACATGATGGTTAGTCCATCTCCTGGCTTATTCGGGCTCTCGGTTTCTCTAGGCTTGTCTATAGAATCAAATTTCTTTCCTTATATAAAACAAAAAAAATCCATAAAAGAATGGTAACAAAATGGATCAGGATTGCAGTACCAATAAAAAAAATTGATCCGGTAGAAAATCTAGATATTTCGAAGCAGTATTAATAAGAAAAAGAATGTGCAACCTATCGCGGTAATGCGGTAATCAATGTTACCAACATAATTCCCAATTCCTTCTCTGCAAGTAGTGGTTATATCAAATAAACTTAGCAACCCTTATTTTGGGATAATCTAGAAGACATTCAAATTCAACTCAAACAATAGCAATGCACCCAAGTCAATAATCCAATTGTATTTTATTCCCATTACGAAAAATTACGGCAAATAGACATAAAAGATCACAACTTGATATTACGATCTAAGTTATTCAAACAAAACTCTTGCAGATCTAACGATAGATTGAAACTCTTGTAGATTTAACGATAAATTGAATTCAAAAAATATTAGTTAGCTACTCCAATAACATCAAGAACAGAGGAATAAAATAGCATCAAGAATAGATAAAGGGAAAGAAGATCTCACAGAATTATAGAACACACTAATCCCTACTCTCACCCAACACTTTGTCAACTATATCAAACACTTTATCAGCTCATTCATTCGCTATTGTCAACCACTTTCTTGTTAGCTTTTCATATAACTAATCAGCTCCTTCAATTGAGGAACCCTGAAGCAGAAACAACAAAACACACACACAACCCATCGAACTTTTGTATGAATCCACTCCCCCCCACCCCCACCCACTAGACTTGATTCGGCTATTGAAAATTATCAAAACAATGATCGATATTAAACAGGGAAGAAGATAATCGTTTAAAATCAGAGAGACAGACCGATGGACAATAAACTAATTTAGGCTAATTAGGGAAGGAAAGTAGAGTATATATGTATCACATCATTCTTGTTTTTTTGGTCAAATGTATCACATCATTCTAATCTAAAATTGCATACTATTGTCAATTTGTCTAACTTCCCAACAATGACGATCCATTATTTAGTATGCGGTCCGACCCAAATTAATTCAAGGGTTCTTCTTGGTAGCCCATGTATAAGTCCAAATCACAATCACGTGATTTCAGCTTGAAAATTTCTTTCATCCAGCCACACAAATTGAGATTTTTGGTGTAGCATCAAACAATCCAAAGTTAATTGAAAAATATCTTAAAAAAATAAAAACACTGGTGTTTATTTTGAAAATACAAAATATAATAAATAATGTATAAAATATAATAAATATGTATGAGAATAATTTATTATGATATGCAAATACATATCTACAATAGATTTATCACTTTGCATAGTAGTGACTGAATCATGGAAAATTATGAGATTAGTCGATAATTTCGAAACCCTATGTCATTAAAAAAAAACATTGTTTCTTTTGTTGTTCTTAAATTATTTTTAAAAAATAATATAAATCCTCTAAAAAACATAGAGTTGTTTATGAGTGAAAATGTCAACTCTTAAATGGGTCATATAGAATTCAATTTAGATGTAGAACGACTAAATCCGATTTAACTAGACTAAGGGAAAAAAAAAGCTCATAGAAATAGATGAGTTTTGATGAATCTAGAATAATAATTTAATTCTGGCAAGTGTAACTATAAATTCTCTATTATACAATTTATTTTATTTTTATTCCATTGTAATCAATAATTAGCTAAATACTTTAATGTCTAATACCGAAATTTAATAGAAAATGTAAAGGATTTGGCAATAGTCATAAATTGATCAAATGGGTCTGTTAAGTAGAGGAGGGAATATTAAGTAGAACCATTTCGGAATGGCTCACTGGAAAGGACTTGCGGATAGTACCTAAAGATCCCCAGTTCGAACTCCGGATATGACCGCTCTTTATTTACAAATTCAAGGAATATTAAGTAGAGTAATTGCAATTTTTAATAGGATCATGTGGCAATTGTATCTCAATTCCCAAAAATATCTAGCACAACCACCAATTATTTAAATCTTAATCATATTTTAATCTGAAGTCAAAACAAGGAAGTCACTTTGTTTGTGCAACACCAAAAATATTTTACTCCGTAATATACAAACACTTACGAAGAAACCAATCATATGCTTTCGTCTGTTGAAGAACCATTGAGTTTTTTATTTGGTATCACCTCACTTTTGAATGATGAATGACCCACGTAGCACCGGCCAGTAAATTTAAAATTGTTTAGTGCTTTGGTACTTTCGGAAATTTCCATTAAGGTGAGTCATTTATCTAATTATTTATAACCCGATCTTTAAGTTTTACTACATTATTAAATACAAAGGAAAGTGAAAAAGAAAGAGTGGGATTGCGACCTCTCCATTGTGCCTAGCCTAGTAGTTTCTCGATTGTTCCAGTTGGGGTTTTTGGATGTAGGAATCTTCTCAAACTCTAAACTCAAGTATTTCCAAATTTATTTTAAAGAATTTTTCCATAATTAATCCCTAGTTTTAGGGGTTGGATCACTTGGATGTATGTTTTTTTTCTTTTATAATAAACAACTAGTACGATCCCCGCGCCATGACGCGATTTTTTTATAAATAATATTTAGATATAGATAAATTATAGACAGTGGCGGATCTAGTATATCAAAGTTAGGTGAGCGGAAATGTTCTAGTCATGACAATGAGAAAAAAAATTAACAAGGTAAAATAGGAGGATTATATACTTCCTCTATTCGGCAAAACTTGTCGTTTATTATTCACGCACGCTTTTTTATAATGATAAAAACTATATAAAATATTTGTTTTTTTAAAAAAAATCTAACAAATTTGTACTTATTAATACTAACTACGAAATTGTTAAAAAAAATATTAAAAAAACTAGATATTTTATAGAGTTTTTATCTCCTAAAAAACTTGCGTAAATAGTAAAATGTCAAGTTTTGCCGAACGAAGGGAGTATTAATTCATAAAAAACACAAAAGAAATTCGAGTCAAGTTGCCACCTAAAAAAATACAGTACAAAAGATATCCAAATAAATAAAATGAAGTTTTTGAATGGAGAGGCTTTTGGGCCTAAAAACATTAAGAGTTTAAGATCATTGCCATTGCCCACCTAAAACATATATTCACCCAGCAATTTTTTTTTTTAACTAACACCAAAAAAAATTCACCCAGCAGTGGCTGGGTTTGCTCCCAAAGCCATCCGCCCCTGATTATAGACCTTAGATTTAATTGAATATTTTTAATTGGGGGTGGGCGCGGGACGGGACGGGACGGGACGAGGGTCGTCCCGCGTCCCGTCCCGCGTAATTTTTGCGGGACGGGACCAGGACGGGATTCATTACTTTTTTTTCAATCCCGCGCGGGCCTTATCCCTCACGGGACGGGACGGGACTGGGACGGGACGGGCCTTGTCCCTCGAATAAAAAACATTATAAAAAATTCTAATATTCTTATATATTTTACGGTTTCAAAAATATAACATATATATATAATACTTTTTATACAATTTTATAATGTTTCTTATATAAATATAAAACATATATACTGATACGTACACTTATATAGTTATATATATACCCACTGTGAAAGTGTAGTATATATACAATATATACAAAGTGTATACATATACACTGTAATACTTTATATACTACACAATACACACACTGCACATACAAATGTATATATACAGTACGTATATACAAAGTGTCAAAAGTGTATGTATTATAATATATATATATATATATATATATATATATATATATATATATATATATTTATTTATTTATATATGCGGGACGGGACGGGATTTGCGGGATAAGAAAATCTCGCCCCGCGTCCCGTCCCGCATAATTTTTGCGGGACGGGACCGGGACGGGATTCACTATTTTTTTTCCAAATCCCACCGGGACCGGGACGGGACCGGGACGGGTCCGGGATTTGCGGGATTTGTGCCCACCCCTATTTTTAATTATACCCATTTTTTAGTAAATGTGTTAAAAATAATATAAAAAAATACACTCGGGTTAAAGAGATAAATAAATAATAAATAGTGAAAGATAAAAGTTTTGAATTAATCCCATTGGTTAAAAAATGTAACATCAAATAATATTGGGTAATTAATATTATAATATTTTTCAAAAAAAAAATATTAGAAAATATAGTTACCATAATAAAATGATATTATGTAAATAATATTTTCACAAATAACTTTGGACATAGATAGGACATGTGACATAAGTTAATATAGTATATAGATATAGATAGTTAGTAAATGAATTTGAGTTAAGATCAATAGTTATATTAGATTGAATTCAATGATTTGAATTAAGCCCAATAGTTAGTAAGATTGAATGAAAAAAAAAAAGAATTAAAAGAAAAAGAAGAAAAAAAGAGAATTAAAAAAAAAAGATTAAAGAGAAAAAAAAATTATAATTAGTCAAAACCCTTAAAATCTCTCTAATGTTGACACCTCAGCATAAACTCTTCTAAATTAAGAGTTTATATAGACTAATTTAGTACCTGCATGTTTGTGTTGATACTTTTTATAAAATAATTTTATACGTATATAAAACATTTATATAAGTTTAAATAGAATTATAAAGGATTCTTATAATATATTTCAAACCTAATTAACTTAGGATTTGTCCAAACTACTTGGCAATTTAATAAAGAAATGTGGCATGTTTACTTATACTGAAAATAAATAAGGACTAAAGATATTATAATTTTTTTTAAAACGGTTAAAGAAAAATAAGTAAATTAACATATCTTAACTAATTTTCATTTGTTAAGATTTGGTCAAAATATTACTGCAAATAATAATAAAAATAAAATATCAATACTTAATTAGGATAAGAATAAAAAAATGCATTCCCTTTCCCATCTCCTCTGTAATATATATTAAAAAAAATCAAAGTAACTAATTGGAAAAAAAAAAAGATAATTTATAATTGATAATTGGGTAATTTTTTTAAAAATTTATTATAGTATCTTTGATTTTTTTTTTTGAGAAATTGTATCTTTGGTTGAAATAGAGATGAATTTTTTTTTTCAAAACAATGTTATTGGAATAATGATGATTAGTATCGGGACAATAATTAATAACAAAAATTACATATAAGCTTAGAGCAAGCCCATTAGTTTTTGTAAAAATTCTCCAAAATTGTTGGAGTTACTCGAGATCGAGTTCTTAACTTGATATCGGTTTAGTCAGAGTTGAGCTCTCATGGTGTTCTGTTTTGTAAACATGTGCTGGTCACGTGATCTTCGTTGTACATAAATAGCTCCCCAGTTGTTCGCTCGAACTCAATCAATCGAATAACAAACTTTCCCGCTCTTGTTCTCTCATTTTCCCCAAATTCGTCCGCCATTAACAAAGCTCCAAGCTTCAATTTCTTTGTTTTCAACATGGTATCAGAGCTATCGTGATCCGATCCCGTCTTCGTTTTTGTTCTCTGCGTTTTGTATTTCGTTGCTTTCATGATGGATCCTGGAAATGATCGGCCAGGGAGAGTTGGAGTTGACACCAACGATCCGC
Source organism: Persicaria tinctoria (assembly GCA_037127255.1). Classification (NCBI taxonomy): domain Eukaryota; kingdom Viridiplantae; phylum Streptophyta; class Magnoliopsida; order Caryophyllales; family Polygonaceae; genus Persicaria; species Persicaria tinctoria. The sequence continues at coordinate 17,787,295 of JBANSL010000004.1, read as the reverse complement.
TGTTCATCCATGCCTCGGATAATCCAGGTATGGTTCTTGTGTCCAAAACCTTCGATGGATCCGGTTTTGGAACCTGGAAACGCTCGATTCTTATAGCACCGTCAGCTAAGAATAAAATAGGTTTCATAGATGGAACAATTGTGAGGCCGACGGTAGGTTCGTCGGATCTTAGGCTCTGGGAAAGATGCAACGATCTGGTTGTGTCTTGGTTGTTGAATTCTGTGAGTAGTAACATAGTAGAGTCTGTGATTTACAGTTCAAATGCTTCGAAAATTTGGCTTGATCTTGTTCAGCGCTTTGAACAATCAAATCTTGTTCAGCGCTTTGGTGTCCGAAAGGAATTGTGCGAGATCTCTCAAGGATCTGGCGACTTTGCCACTTTTTACACGCGTATTAAGCGCCTTTGGGATAAGGTACTCAAGTCTACTCTATGATCAGTCATGAAGAGAAGCAACTTGGCTTCAAATCCAGAGGTCAGTCTATGGGTGATGCATCGGCCATGAACAACAAATTTACTAGGAATTCGAGCAATTCATCCCAAAATCAGAAGTAGAAGCAGGATAGTTTTGTCCCAACTAAAAGACCTTCCTATGCGTGTACACACTGCAAAACGACGGGTCACAAAGTAGAATTTTGTTACAAATTGATCGGCTATCCATCTGATTCAAAGGCTCCTCAATCTTCAGGATCAAAGGATAAGAGAGTTGCTGCTCAGGCAGGTGTTGAAAGTGGTAATCAACAGCAAACTTCACCAATCCCGGGTTTTACAATGGAGCAGTGCACTCAATTGATGAATATATTGAAAGGAGGATCTGCTTCAGCTCCATTTTAGACGATGGAAGTTGCTGGTTGCTCCATGGCAGGTACCTCACTTCACCTTCCTCATTTTGATAAGTATATGGCCTTGAGTGCTCAGTTTGATTTGAAACAAAATGATAGTTTCTGGATTCTTGACACTGGTGCCACAGATCACATGTGTTTCCATAAATCTTTGTTCATTTCCCTTGTCCCTTTAGCCCAACCACAAAGAATCACATTACCTAATGCCTCTCAGATTTCTGTGCATTTTCATGGTTCTGTTCAGTTGTTACCTGATGTTGTTTTACATCATGTCTTCTTTGTCCCTGATTTCAGTTTCAATTTACTGTCCATAAGTAAGATCACTGCTTAGTTGAATGGTGTGGCTCATTTCTCTTCCAATGTTTGCCTGTTGCAGGCCCCTTCTATGAAGAAGCCACTGGTTCTTGGTGAGCAAAAAGATGGGCTATATTTGTTACAATGCAGTAAACCTACTTCTAAGCACAGCTCTTTAGCACATGATGATCTTTTAATACCTTGTAAAACTCTTACTTGTTCTGTTGATACTCTTATGCTTTAGCATTTAAGACTTGGGCACATGCCTTTCAATAAAATTGCACGTTTACCTTATGTTGAGACTGATTGTTCATTTCGTGATATTGTGTGTGATATTTGGCACAAGGCCAGACAACACAAGCTACCATTCCCTCATAGTTCCATCAAAACCTCAAATCCTTTTGACCTTGTCCATGTTGATCTATGGGGACCTTATCACACACAAACCTACAATGGTCACAAGTATTTCTTAACCATTGTTGATGACTTTACAAGATGCACTTGGACCCATCTTCTACCAAATAAAAGCCTTGCCTTTTCTGTCATTGAGACCTTTGTTCACATGGTACAAACCCAGTTTTATGTAACTCCCAAAGCCATTCAAATAGACAATGCCCTTGAGTTGGGTTCAAGTCAGCAAGGCATATCTTTCTTTGCTTCCCAAGGTATCTTATATCAGACCAGTTGTGCCTATACCCCTCAGCAAAACGGGGTGGTTGAACGGAAACACAAGCATCTACTTGAGACCTCACGAGCCTTATTTTTTCAATCCAAACTACCTACCAAATATTGGGGTGACTGTGTGCTTATGGCAACTCATCTCATTAACAGGTTCCCTTCCAAAGTTTACAGAACTTGAACCCCTTTGAAAGGCTTTTTCACTCACCTCCAGATTACACATCATTGAAACCATTTGGATGTCTGTGTTATGCCTCAACCTCTTCTGTTGGTAGAGACAAGTTTCAACCTCGTGCCCAAGCCTGCATTTTCCTTGGATTTCCCTTTGGAAAGAAAGCCTACAAGTTTCTTGTTATTGAATCTAAAGAGATCATTATTTCCAGAAATGTTGTTTTCTATGAAACCACCTTTCCCTTGCAAACTGATCTATCTTCTGTCACACCCTCACCTGCCACTTTGCCCATCCCAGTTCCCTCATTTGAGGATCATGTTTCACCCTTTGCCTCACCCTCTCAAAACAACAATTTTCCTGCAACTCAACAAGGTGTTAGAAGGTCATCTCGTGCTCATGCTCGCCCATCTGATCTACAAGATTATGTCTGCAACACAACCTTGACCCCTCTTGATTGCTCAAACACAATAACCTCTTCTTGTTTCCAACCTCCCACCATTTGTGTCAGTGTTCTGAATTCCACTACTCATCATTTTCTTTCAAATTTATCTGTCATTCATGAACCTAATACTTACTTTGAGGCAGCTTAGTCACCGGCTTGGCAGGAAGCCATGAACAAGGAATTCATTGCCTTAGAGCTCAACAACACATGGGATTTAGTTCCTCTTCCACCTGACAAGAAGCCAATCGCTTGCAAGTGGGTTTTTAAATTGAAATTGAAAGCAGATGGTACAATTGATCGACACAAGGCACGTCTTGTTATCAAAGGTTGTACACAGCGAGCAGGAATTGATTTCACAGAAACCTTTTCCCCAGTAGTGAAGCTCACAACCATTCGGGCTTTGGTAGCTGTTGCTCTCAAACGCAATTGGCCTATTGCCTAATTGGACGTCAACAACGCATTTTTACATGGCGATCTTTATGAAGAAGTCTACATGAGAGCACCTCCTGGCTGACAAACATCAGATTCGTCTTTAGTTTGTCGTCTGAACAAATCCCTTTATGGTCTTCGTCAGGCCTCTCGTCAATGTTATGTAAAATTATCTGATTCGTTGCGTTCTCAGGGCTACACTCATTCTCAGAATGATCATTCCCTTTTCTATCGAAATTGCAATGGGTTAGTGGTGTTTCTGGCAGTCTACGTTGATGACATTCTAGTCAGTGGTGATGATCTGTCTGCTATCAAAGATCTAAAGGCTTTCTTGGATGACCAATTTAAGATAAAGGACTTGGGTTCTTTGCATTATTTTCTTGGCATTGAGTTCATTAGAGTTCCTAATGGATTGGTGATGACTCAAAAGAAATTTGTTTCAGAGTTACTCTTTGAGTTTGATTTTGGATCAGGCACTATTGATGCTCCTCTTGAAGTTGGCTTGAATTTACACGGTTCTACATCGCATTTACTTCCTGATCTAGTTCAGTATCGTCGTCTGGTCGGGAAATTGAATTTCCTCACTCACACTTGACCAGACCTTGCTTTCACGGTTCAATATTTGAGTCAGTTTATGCAAAAGCCCACTTCTGATCATTTGAAGGCCGCCTTTCATACTCTTAAGTACTTGCGTGGCAGATCTGATTTGGGGATTTTCTTGAATTCTTCTTCTAATCTAGAACTACAAGGTTACAGTGATTCAGATTGGGCCGCTTGCACTCACACTCGTCGTTAAGTGAGTGGTTTTTACATCACATTTGGTGGTTGTCCCATATCTTGGAAAGCCAAGAAACAGTCCATTGTCTCTTTGTCAAGTGCTGAAGCCGAGTACAGATCTCTGCAACGCTTAACAGCCGAATTCGCATGGTTATCCAGATTGTTTCATGAGCTTGGGGTGTCCAAAATTTTGCCGATTCCGGTTCATTGTGACATTCAGACAGCAATTCACATTGTCAAGAACCCAGTGTACCACGAGCGCACCAAACATGTAGACCTAGATTTTTCCATTTCGTTCGTCATAAGCTGTGTGAAGGTCTCACCAGTCTCTCCTATATTCCCACCTTGGACCAGCTCATCGACATATTCACGAAGACTCTCTCTGGCCCTCGGCATGGGGATCTCCCTGGCAAGTTGCAGCTAGTTTCCCCACCTACAACTTGAAGGGGGGGGGGGGGGGGGGGGATGTTGGAGTTACTCGAGATCGAGTGATCTCGAGTAACTCCAACATCCCCGGTGTTCTGTTTTGTAAACAGAACTCGATCTCGAGTAACTCCAACTTGAGGGGGGGGGGGGGATGTTGAGCTCTCCTGGTGTTCTGTTTTGTAAACACGCGTTGGTCACGTGATCTTCGTTGTACATAAATAGCTCTTCAATTGTTCGCTCGAACTCAATCAATCGAATAACAAACTTTCCCGCTCTTGTTCTCTCATTTTCCCCAAATTCGTCTGCTATTAACAAAGCTCCAAGCTTCAATTTCTTTGTTTTCAACAAAAATAGATATCAAAATATGTAAAATCTCTAAAAAATTTACCCTCACTCCCCCACAACTTTTCTATTATACAGATTTCTACATTATTTATATAATATAATAAATATAATTTTTTCCCTCTCTCCCAAAGAAATTAATATTTTTCCCCTTCCCTCTCCAAAAACAATTAATGTTTTCTCCTCTCTTCCAAAAACAGTGGATCCTACCAAAAAAAGAGATGGTAGAGGCGTGAAGCATTAAATTTTTTTCTCTCTCTCCCAGAGCAAATGTTTAGAGTGAGTTTGTTTTGCCGTAAATATAGAGAAAAATGTAGTTTCTCCACACTTCTCTATTTTGCAGATGGATATACAAAAGCTGTTGGAGCAAAAAACACCCATTTTTCTCCAAATTCTTCAATTTTCTCTATTTTAGAGATGTTGTTGGGGTTGCTCTTACTGAATGAAGAGCACAAAACCTAAGACCAAAAAGAATGGAGGATACAACACCTAGTTTTACATAGTTGGCCAACCCCAGAAAAGAGCGGATATCTCGCACGTTCTTAGGCACCTCCAAAGCAACAATAGCATCAATCTTCACCGGATCCATGACAACTCTGTTGTTGCAGGAGTTGGTCAAGTATTGAAATAGATATAGAATATAGATCAGACTGACTTCCCTGTCTCAGCAAATAAATACAAGACTTCCTCCCGTTGTAGTAAGAGAAAAGTCAGGATCGAATCCACGAGGAAGCACGTCAGCAGTTCTCAGGTAGCTATCAGATTCTCACAACAGCAGCAGAAAGACAGAAACAAACACAGAAGCAGAAAAGACAAATAACCCGGCAAGGGCAACTAAAACAAAAGCAAATAAGCAAAACAAAGACAGAAATAAAAGCAAAGCAAAGATGGAAGCAAAGCCAGAAAGTAAAACAGCAAATAAAAGCAAGGAACAAAGTAAAACAAAAGCAAAGGCTCTCGTCGACTAGAACAGTAAAAGACAGAAACTTAAATTTGCAGAATTTCGAACCAAAACTCAGATTTTCCGACAGAAATAAACTCAATATAATAAAAGACTTCCAAAGCCAGGGTTTCAATGCCACAACGATAACCATGCAAAGTAACACATAAAGGCACAAAAGATCATGCTTTCCATCAAATAACTTTCGTCATTAACAAATAGGCATATAGAGGCTCTCGCATAAACCCTAATTGTTACTAACCCTTTTTCACATAATTAATCCAAGTTGCATTAAGATCACTTTCGCTTCAATAATACAAACAAGGATCACCTTCAACTCTCGTAAAAGAATCATGCTCATAGGGAAAGAAGATGAATCGCACAAAAAGATCTGACCTTTATCGCATCGCCTCACATGGCCACCGTCGGGCTCACCCCAGCCCCAGAAGTGGGTGGACTACTCACGCCTCATCGCAATCGCAGACATTGATGTATAAAAAGAAACTTGCATAAAACTATATTCAAAGCCTTTACAATCTTGGCAATCAACTTTCGCTGTAAGCCAAAACCCTAAAAACTTTAGAACTCCTAAACTACTCTACTTGAATGGAACTAACTAATTGTCTCTTTTATTGAATGAATAAAACTGAGCCCCTAGGGCCTTATTTATAGCCTTCATTCCCTAGCTAATCTAGGAAAGAAGATATCTATCTATATCTAGAATTATATCTACTTGCTTTAAAGATAAATAAAATGTTTAATGGAATTAAATCCATAAGGGAAAAGATAAAACTAAATAAGGTAGGTCTTCATGATGTGATAGATCTTGTCTCCTTTGGATAGAACTTGATAGTTTTGGATAGATTTCAGCAACTTCGCGCCCAAGGAACTCCAATTCTACCCGGACAAGCCAAGTCGAGAAGGTTCTGGAATCTGGGTCTAGTCGGCCTCGACAAGGTCTCCTCGACCTCGAGTTGGGTGGCTCGGCTTGGCTTGACTCTGCTCGATGTGGCTCGGACTCTGGCTCACTGGTGCTCGTCGACCTCGAGTTGGCCTCGTCGATCTCGAGTAAGGCTGGTCATCGACATGGTCTCCTCGGGTTGGTGTGCTCGACTGGCTCGGACAAGGAGTCAAGCTCTCGTCGACCTCGACAAGGGCTCCTCGAGGTCGAGTTGGGTGTTGCTTCCGCTTCCGCGAGCTGGCTCTTCCGCTGGCAGCGAGTGGCTTGGTCCGCGGCAGCGACTTTCCTTTTCCGCTGCAGCGAGTCTCCTTGGTCGTCCTCGGCTAGCTCTCCTTGTCGACTCCGGGTGTGGGTGTCTAGGCTTCGTCGACCTAGACTAGTGCTTGTCTAGGTCGAGTAGGGTCCGGAGCTCGGTTTGGCTGGCTCGCTCGATCATGGTCTGCTCGACCAAGGCCGCTCGGCCATGGCTCGTCTAGGTCGAGTTACCCTACTCGAGATCGAGTAGACTTGACTCTCAGACTTGTTCCGCTGCTTTGACCTTGGACTTCTGTAGTGGTTTTCCGAGCTTTTCCGACCTTCTGTAGAATTGCTGTAAACGCCTCGATTTCTGCGATTCAAACAGAAACTGGTGTAGATTCCATAATTTGGTAAATAAACACAAACTACATAGATTCTGTACTATTTAAACCCAAATGAATGCAATGTATACAGAAATCGAGATAAAAGTTACTGTAAAACATGGCAGATTCCGCTCACAACAAACACCCCATACTTAAGCTTGCTTGTCCTCAAGCAATACTTTTATTTGTCATTCAGGGAAAGAAATCAATACTCTCAACATCTTAGATTCATTTTTATATAACCCTTCAATTAATTACTATCCTCGAAAAGGTACTAGTGTCACAGATCCATGCATGTGCAAATATATCAAAGCAACATCTACTCACAAAAGGAGGGTTATGCACAAATAATTTTTATGTGACAAAGTATTGATAATCAAGAAGACTTTAATTTAAGCTCATGAAGGAGTAGATTGGTAAAAGGCTAATAAGGTGGGCAATTTCTGGCAATGTGGTGCTTTTTGATCCGGGGAAATGGAGTACTTCCCAAATTTTGAGTTTCATTCCACATTCCTTTCTTCCTTTGATTCATCACCTTTTCATATTGCTTTTTTCAATAATAATGCTTTTACCTCTCTAACCTCAGCACTGCCTTCTCGCGAGTCGCAAACATGGGTGTCATGAATGGCCCCGGATACTTAGTGCTTTGGACTCCTCACAATGTGTCCCATCTCTCCAAACTATTATCTCAGAGAGCAGGGTCAATCTACCTTTATCTCCTGAGGTGATTGGATTTTCTTTCACTCATTAAATTTTCCATATAATTCAAACAATTTCCTTCCAAACTTCATATAAGATAATAATCACAACAACCATATAACAATCTCCATAATGTAACATCATTCTCAACATAATCCCCGGATAAGGTAAAGAATGGCAATATTTTAGAACGTGTGGAGTAATATATGAAATAAGGCATATTATGGCTTTTGTGATGCATAAGCATAGGTAAGGCTAGGATTACAAAGCATATGAGCATTATATGGAAATATAAAGTCCTCCATCATCTTATCATGCAACATGTCAAAAGCAACTTCAAATTTTACCTCCTTTCATGGTTTTCAAGAAATAATGCACTTCATTGTGACTTCCCTTTACTAGGCAATTTCATGCTATATCTCTAATGAATCCAATTTTGCATCGTCGAGTTCAATAAAGCTTCCATGACATTATTTCAAAATTTTCAATGGGGGTCATTTTTCTCAAATTTTTTGGAAAACATGCATATAAGCACATAAATCAATAATGGATTCCAAAATGGCCATGTAGCAATTCCAAGAAATAGTGCACAAGTAATGTCAAATATGGCAAATATGCATATAGTAAGCCCTTCCCCCACCCCATACTTAAACATTACAGTGTCCTCACTGTAAAAAAACCAGGTAAAGGGTAAAGAAAGAAACTCACAAGACAGATGTGCAGAGCCGCTAAATTTCGAATGGAGCACCTCCTAGTCCGAGTAAGTCTATAGCTTGGTTCTATCCATGGACCTGAAAAGTAGAAGACATATACCAACAAAACAAAAACAAAAACCAAAAACAATGTTCAAAACCAAAAACCAAAAACAAAGTCTCAAATGTCCTAAAAAGTCTATGTACATGCTCTAGATTTTAGAGTCGCTAGGCCGACTTCCATTAATGCTCAAGGTGGCATCTGCAGAGCCCATGTAGCTTGGGCCTCAAATAAGACTCCATTCTTGTCCATCAGCTGTAATCCTCCAGAATGGATCTTGTTCACCACGAACGGTCCCATCCGCTTCTTGTTGAATTTGTTTGGAAACCAATGATCCTTTGATTTAGAGACATAGAGCTTGTCTCCAACTTCATACTCCTTAGGCTCATCATTGGAAATCCTGCACAATCGCACATACCAAGGCAAACCTCTCCCATGTATAGATAAATCTTTAATGGAAATAGGAGAAGAAAGATCCATACCTTGACTCACCTTCGCGGAAACGGAATCGGGCACCACTGTGTTTGGTCGATCTCGACTAGGGTTCCTCGAGATCGACGAGTCTGCTGGTCCTGGTGGTGGCTTCATCGAGGAAGAAGAAGTCGAGGAAGGGGGCTTGTCGACATCGACAAGACTGGTCGACCTCGACGAAGACTCTGGCTCTGGTTGCTTGCTCCTCGAGAAAACAGGGTCTGATGGCGCCGATTGGTGGTCGACCTCGACGAGCCTTGTCGAGATCGACGAGGGTTTCTTTCCAGGTTGCTGCGGCGTCGAGGAAGCAGGGACTGGTGGCTCCGAGTGCTGGTCGACATCGAGTAGCTTCTTCGAGATCGACAAGGGCTCTGGTCCTTGAGTTGGCAGCTTCGAGGAAGACAGGTCTGGTCTCCCTGAGTTTTGGTCGACCTCGACAAGATCTTTGTCGATCTCGAGTAGGGCTGGTTCCTCCGGTTTGCTGCTCGACGAAGCTGGTGCTGGTGGAGTCGCCTTGGTCTGGTCGAGATCGACTAGGGTTCTACTCGATGGCGAGGAGCCCTGGTCGATCTTGACCCCATACTTAGCTCCTGTGTTCTCCTTGAGAATTGCCATGATCTCCTCCACCTGGGCCTCCATGTCCCTCTTTTCCAGCTCCTCAGGGGTCATATTCCTGACCTTGGGTTCCCCGCAGGTGATGTAGCCAGCTGAGATAGATTTGACTTCTTCCATCGGACCTGTATATCTTTCAGTTTTGTTGAAGGAATACTCAATGACCTCATCGCTGATGTTGAAGGTGAGCACTCCTTTCCTTACGCTTATGTTGGCATCCACCGTCGCCAAGAATGGTCTCCCTAAAATAATGGGACAAGCAAGATCTTCTTGCATATCAACAATTAAGAAATCAGCAGGGACGAAGAATTTACCTACTTGTACTGGGACATTTTCCACCATGCCTGTTAGAATGACCACCGTATTGTTGGCCATGTATAGTCTAGCATCCACAGGCTCCAGGGCACCTATCTTAATCTTGGACCAAATCGTTAAAGGCATAATACTGACACTAGCTCCAAGATCACATAGGGCATTAATTTTGTATGGACCAAATCCAATAGTTATAGCAAACTTACCTGGATCCGGCCTCTTCTCCAGTATGTCCAGATGGCTGCACTCCTCTGTGATTTCTTCCATCGATCGCTTTTTGCTCAGAATCTCTTTCAGGAACTTGACGTAGGACGGCATTTCATTGAGAGCTTCTGTGAAGGGGATGGTGACGTTGAGCATTTGAAGCATCTTGATGAAGCGCTGAAACTTTTTCTCCGCCGGGTCCCTTAGAGATTTTGTTGGGAAAGGCAGCTTCTTTTTCAGAGTCGGAGCCAGAACAGACGTCGGAGTTGCTGCAGACTTCTCTATGTCGACCAGGGGCTCCTCGATGTCGACTACAGGCTTGTCGACTTCGACTAGATTTGGCGACGTCGAGTTGCTGGGCTGTACAGACGAGGATTTCTGAAGATTCTCCTCGACCTCGAGTAGACCTTTGTCGAGGTCGACTAGGCTCTGGTCGAGATCGATGACGGGTTTGTCGACCTCGACTTGCTGTTCCTTGCTGTTCTGCTGCTTCCCGACCTCTGGCTCTTGAAGTTGATGGCCGCTTCTGAGTTTTACAGCAGCGATGTGTCCAGTCTTTCCCTTCGGATTTGGTTCTGAAGATCCAGGGAGAGCGCCTGACTGTCTGGGAATTCCCGCTGCTAGCTGACCAATCTGTGTATCAACTGATTTCCGCCAGATATCAATTTCCCCAAGCCTAGAGTTGACACCTTGCATCTGAGTATAGACGGAGTTGAAAGATTGCCTAGTTTCAGCGTGATTCCTCCGCATCTCTTCCAGGATTGTCTGTATATCATCCTTTTTCTGGTCCCTTTCAGGATGTCCTGGAGCTCTGTAGGGCGGGGGGTTCCTAGGGACTCCCTGGTTCCACTGTGGTTGCTGAAACCTTTGGTCCCCCATGTAGCGATTGGGACCCCCTGCGTAAGCTGCATCCTCATGGTGCTCTGCCAATCTGACTTGCTCTGTGTGTGGGCACTCAGGAGTGGTGTGCCTTTGCGATCCGCATTCTATGCAAGGCTGGTTGACAGAGAGATACTTTACTTGCTTGATGAGCTTCCTATTTTGGTCTCTGTAGTATTGCTCTCTAACATCAGGATCAATTTCCTTTGCTGGCTCATAGAGAGGCCTAGATGGTGCTGGCCTGGCGTATGGGTTCTCTTCATAAGTTGCAGTAGACCCATATTTGTTGTCGTAGTTGGTGAGCTTCTCTAGCACACCCCATGCGTCACTTGGCGGCATCGTCAGATACTCGTAGTGAGTATAATTGTTGATTCTGTCCTTAGTGACTTGGTCAAGAGAGTTGAAGAAGATCTCCTGAATGATGTAGGGTGGTTGTCCATGAGTAGGGCAAGATCGCAGAAGTTCCTTGTAGCGCTCCCATGCCCTTGCCAGCGGTTCCCCTTTCTGCTGTTTAAAGGCGGTGATTTTCTGGCGGAGATGTGCTGTTTTGGCCGGTGGGAAGAATTTGTTCAGAAACTCTTGCTCTACTTGGGCCCAGGTTGTGAGTGATCTTGCTTTCAGCCCTTCCAGCCATTTCAGTGCAGGCCCAGCGATAGACCAACGAAAAGATTTCATCTTGACATATTCCAAGGTTGTGCCTTCTGCAAGAGTACGACACATATCATGAAAATTAGTAATATGTTCAAGAGGACACTCATTAAATCTGCCGTAAAAGGCATTATTTTTAAGCTCTATAAGAAATTGAGTGCGAATTTCAAAAGAGTTTTCAGGGATTAGAATCGCCGATTCAGGCACGACGAGCGTGGGATGCATATAATCTTCAGCAGTGGTTTGATATTGGGCAAGCTCAGCTTGTGCTTGTTCCTTTTCTGCTCTCTCAGCGGCGAGAGCAGCATCCCTGGCGGCTAGATCCCTGGTAAGCCTAGCGATCAGCTGCTCCTGTGTTTCAGCGTCCTCCATGGCTCTTTGAAGTCTATTTCTGATGTGTAGAAGGCGCTCTGGTTCGTCTAAACCGTAATATTCAGGTGGGATACCAGAACGGCGCATACACCTGAAAAGTAACTCAAAGAAACAATGAGAACTGACTACCTAAGGCGCGATTGATAGCTTCCCCGGCAACGGCGCCAATTTGTTGTTGCAGGAGTTGGTCAAGTATTGAAATAGATATAGAATATAGATCAGACTGACTTCCCTGTCTCAGCAAATAAATACAAGACTTCCTCCCGTTGTAGTAAGAGAAAAGTCAGGATCGAATCCACGAGGAAGCACGTCAGCAGTTCTCAGGTAGCTATCAGATTCTCACAACAGCAGCAGAAAGACAGAAACAAACACAGAAGCAGAAAAGACAAATAACCCGGCAAGGGCAACTAAAACAAAAGCAAATAAGCAAAACAAAGACAGAAATAAAAGCAAAGCAAAGATGGAAGCAAAGACAGAAAGTAAAACAGCAAATAAAAGCAAGGAACAAAGTAAAACAAAAGCAAAGGCTCTCGTCGACTAGAACAGTAAAAGACAGAAACTTAAATTTGCAGAATTTCGAACCAAAACTCAGATTTTCCGACAGAAATAAACTCAATATAATAAAAGACTTCCAAAGCCAGGGTTTCAATGCCACAACGATAACCATGCAAAGTAACACATAAAGGCACAAAAGATCATGCTTTCCATCAAATAACTTTCGTCATTAACAAATAGGCATATAGAGGCTCTCGCATAAACCCTAATTGTTACTAACCCTTTTTCACATAATTAATCCAAGTTGCATTAAGATCACTTTCGCTTCAATAATACAAACAAGGATCACCTTCAACTCTCGTAAAAGAATCATGCTCATAGGGAAAGAAGATGAATCGCACAAAAAGATCTGACCTTTATCGCATCGCCTCACATGGCCACCGTCGGGCTCACCCCAGCCCCAGAAGTGGGTGGACTACTCACGCCTCATCGCAATCGCAGACATTGATGTATAAAAAGAAACTTGCATAAAACTATATTCAAAGCCTTTACAATCTTGGCAATCAACTTTCGCTGTAAGCCAAAACCCTAAAAACTTTAGAACTCCTAAACTACTCTACTTGAATGGAACTAACTAATTGTCTCTTTTATTGAATGTCTAAAACTGAGCCCCTAGGGCCTTATTTATAGCCTTCATTCCCTAGCTAATCTAGGAATGAAGATATCTATCTATATCTAGAATTATATCTACTTGCTTTAAAGATAAATAAAATGTTTAATGGAATTAAATCCATAAGGGAAAAGATAAAACTAAATAAGGTAGGTCTTCATGATGTGATAGATCTTGTCTCCTTTGGGTAGAACTTGATAGTTTCGGATAGATTTCAGCAACTTCGCGCCCAAGGAACTCCAATTCTACCCGGACAAGCCAAGTCGAGAAGGTTCTGGAATCTGGGTCTAGTCGACCTCGACAAGGTCTCCTCGACCTCGAGTTGGGTGGCTCGGCTTGGCTTGACTCTACTCGATGTGCCTTGGACTCTGGCTCACTGGTGCTCGTCGACCTCGAGTTGGCCTCGTCGATCTCGAGTAAGGCTGGTCATCGACATGGTCTCCTCGGGTTGGTGTGCTCGACTGGCTCGGACAAGGAGTCAAGCTCTCGTCGACCTCGACAAGGGCTCCTCGAGGTCGAGTTGGGTGTTGCTTCCGCTTCCGCGAGCTGGCTCTTCCGCTTGCAGGGAGTGGCTTGGTCCGCGGCAGCGACTTTCCTTTTCCGCTGCAGCGAGTCTCCTTCGTCGTCCTCGGCTAGCTCTCCTTGTCGACTCCGGGTGTGGGCGTCTGGGCTTCGTCGACCTAGACTAGTGCTTGTCTAGGTCGAGTAGGGTCCGGAGCTCGGTTTGGCTGGCTCGCTCGATCATGGTCTGCTCGACCAAGGCCGCTCGACCATGGCTCGTCTAGGTCGAGTTAGCCTACTTGAGATCGAGTAGACTTGACTCTCAGACTTGTTCCGCTGCTTTGACCTTGGACTTCTGTAGTGGTTTTCCGAGCTTTTCCGACCTTCTGTAGAATTGCTGTAAACGCCTCGATTTCTGCGATTCAAACAGAAACTGGTGTAGATTCCATAATTTGGTAAATAAACATAAACTACATAGATTCTGTACTATTTAAACCCAAATGAATGCAATGTATACAGAAATCGAGATAAAAGTTACTGTAAAACATGGCAGATTCCGCTCACAACAAACTCCCACTACTGAAATCACATGACCTAAGAAGGTCTCCTCAGAGATCCTGAAATCACACTTGCTGTACTCCCCGTAAAGCTGATGCTTCCTCAGCGCCTCTAAGACTATCCTCAAATCCTTCTCATGCTCCTCTCGACTCCGCGAGTAAACCAGAATGTCATTGACGAAGACGACCACAAACCTATCCAGGTAGTCTATGAACACGCTGTTCATAAGCTCCATGAAAGCTACTGGAGCATTGGTCAACCCAAACGGCATGACCACGAACTCATAATACCGATACCACGCCCTCAAAGCGGTATTCGGAACGTCCTCTGCATATACTCTGAGTTGATGATACCCGGACCTCAGAAGTATCTTCGAGAACACAACTGCGCCCTGAAGATGATCCATCAAATCATCGATCCTCGGAAGCGGATAACATTTCTTCACCGTTGCCCGATTTAGCTCATGATAATCAATGCACAGTCTCAACGAACCGTCCTTCTTCTTCACAAACATCACTGGAGCTCCCCACAACGACTCACTTGAACGAATGTAGCCCTTCTCAGCCAACTCCTCTAGCTAAGCCTTCAACTCAGCCATCTCGTTCAGCGCCATCCGATAAGGTACTCGGGAAATATGTCTGGTGCCTGGCTCCAACTCGATCACGAAGTCGACCTCTCTCTGTGGGGGCAACCCTGGAAGCTCATCTGGTAAGACATCAGCAAAGTCACGGACTACTGCTACATCGGTCACGCTGGGTCTGCCTCGATCCACCTCTACAACATAACACCAAAATCCCGTGCATCCCTGATCCAGAAGCTTCGCAGCTCTCACGACGCTAATCAATGTTTCATTCCTCTTGGGGTCACTACCCCATACCTGATACTCGGTGCCATCATCAGCCAAAATAGACACGGTCCTCATCCTCAAGTTGATGATCGCCCCGTAATGGTCCATGAAATTCATGCCAAGGATCAAATCATAGGTCTGCAGTCTCATCACCATAAGGTCAGCGGGCCGCCACACTCACCTATACGAACAGGGCATCCTAAGATCTCTCAACTTGTCCTACCCTTAGCCCCGTCCGGCATACCCACAATATAGATTGGACCTCTCATGCAGCTCAGGCTCAGCCTAGCGACACATGACTCTTCTATATAGCAGTGAGTAGCACCCGTATTGAACATAACAAGCATCACGAAGAAGTATCGTACCTGAGGCACTCCGAGCGGATCGATCATATCCTCTCATCTGGAAAACACGGGGCGGTGGGGGCAATGAAGATCTTGGTCCTCTAGAACTTTGTCCCTGCTCATAGCCCGACCCAGATTGTTCGTCCGATGAAGAATCTCGACCAACCCCGAACCCTAACGGTCCACGATCTCCTCGAGCTGAACCTCTGCCACGTCCTCCAGATCGGCCTCCAGCTGATGTGCCACCTCTCCCCTGCCCATGAGGATAGGTCAGAAGTGGGGGCCGAGGTACGACGTGAAGTCTCAGCGCTGATATAGTTGATGGGGTCCGATCCCCCTAGAGACAACGAGCAGCCTTGTGTCTCATACCTCCGCAGGTGTAACATATGGTAGATCTGATCGGACAGTCCCTTATATAATGTCCCGACTCAGAATAACCAAAGCATGTGATACTGGGGGTGATGAAGCTCTCGTTATACCTCATCTGAATCCTTCACAGAAAGGTCCTCGGGGCCTTACATCCCATCCAGTGTCAGCCGACCCCGACCTCTTCGTTTTGGGGCGAGAGGGAGCATACGTAGTAGAAGACAGAATCCGCTCCTAGTCGTACATAAGGATGACCTTCAGAAAGCGATCAAAAGATACAACTCCCAAACTAGAGGCATGAAGAAGAACCTCTGATGGTAGCGTCAAGGATAACAAGCTCCCTCTTGAACTGACAGATAATCTCTAAGACCGAACGGGAAGAATCGTAAGCAACACGCATGAAGGTAACCTCTCGAGCAGTCTGTGTCCTCGACAGACAATACTCTCGAAGCAGCAAGGCAAGAGACTCCTCTTAGCTCCACTCCTCCTTGTCCGTCTTATAGACGAACCAACAGGCGAAGGTGTCCTTCTGCAGAAGACTTGCGGACAACCTCTAGCGCTCGGAAGTAGGGATGCCGATAAAATCGAATATGCTATTGATTTGTATCTGCCATGCCTCAACGTCCTCTCTGGCCTCTCCCAAGAAGTGAGGCGGGTCGCAATGTCCGAAAGCTCGAACCCAGTCGACGTGCTTCTTAGGGCGTGTATCGAACAGGCTCCGCCGGCTGCCCGATGGGAATATCTTTAGCGGGTTCAAATGGATGCCCGACGGGGATATGAATCTCTAGTGCCTCCGGTAGAAGACCTCCGACGAGTCCTCACATCATCGCGATCAGTGTCGTCCTATCCACCTGTCTCATAATATCCTCGGGCTGGGGATCCGGAATCTCTACAACTCTGAGGCCCCGGGCCCCGCCGACTGCCTCGTCTGCCTCGACTCAACGAGGTCATCCTCTTCCTCTACATACTGGCTCCCACGCCCGATGGGTTCGCGTTGAGGATCGACCATACTCCTGCATATTAAAAGGTTAGTTAACACCCGGTACAGTAGCAGTTAGAGACGATTATAATGATCCCCTTTGAGGGAGACCGCCCTCAGGCCCAATTGGTATATAAAGCACATCAAGCTATCTAATGTTGCTTTTCGAGGAGCGACTGACCGAATAGGCAAATACCTCACGATATCTACCTAACTCGCCACTCCAACCACCTCGGTGCAATTTTTTGGAGTCTTTCAGGCCCATCTGCAAAGGATAAACTATATTTCGCCTACCCATTCCTGACTACATCCAATAGGGATGGTCTAGCGCCTTTTCTACCCATTCGATCCCCTTTGTTTGATTTCCCTTATTTAGTAGATTGAGTTCAAATTTAGTCCGTTTGAGTTAGTAATATTATGTTCATTTTGCCCCTTTAAAACACTTTCAAATCCTTTTGAAATTCATGGGCGGTTTTCAAAACATACACCCGACCCGTGTGTACCTGAATTGCACAACCTCGTTCTGATATCAAATTTGTAACGACCCGAATATAAATATGCGGGTTACGTTTCAATGGTTGGATATCTTCGTTCGGATCTTGCAATTCAGGTACAGATCGAGGTTTCAAACCTCAAAAGATCAGTACTTTAAAGTGGGGATTTCGAACCCCAAAACAATCGAAGGGCCGTTGGGTACCCTTAACCGGCCCTAAGACTAAATCGTGGAAATTCATTTAAAAGAAACTGCGAAGGTGAAAATAAAGTACAACTTGCCACGACGAGGCCGGGTCAAAACCAAATCGATAAAACATATGATCAATAAGTCCTTTAGCTAAATTAGTGGAGTTAGGCAGGTTCTTCGCATTCGCCCAAGAGATTTTCCCACACCATATAAGCATAGAGCAAACATACTGCAACACATACCAATGTTCTAAAAGGCGCTAAGCGGCCGCTAGGCGGTGGGTGGCCGCCTAGAGCCTAGGCGGCTAGGCGGGTGCCTAGGCGGCGCCTAGGCGGACTTACAACAAACTTGATTATTTCCTTATATTTTGACGAATAACACTTGTCAAAAATTCATATAATGTAATAATAATCCATAATATCACTCATAAACCCAAATTTGTAGTAGTTAACTAACACTAAAGTAAATAAACGCAAAAGTACATGTCTGACTAACAACTCTAAACCTCCTAAAATCCAAAACTATAAGTTCGACTGAAAAGCAAATGTATCCCGACATGGGGGATAAAAAAACCCTATGTCAACAAATCATATGATTAGAATCTCAAATTGAATAATCGTTGGACTAGGCTGTGCCTAGGCGGGCCCAGGCGGCGCCTAGGCGGAACAAGACGGTGCCTAGGCGGCGCCTAGGCGGGTCTAGGCGGTTCCTGGACGAATTTCCGCTTAGAGGTCCACCTAGGCTTAAAAATTCCTAGGTCCCGTCCCGCCTAGCGCCTAGTGTTGACTAGGGAGGAGTATGTCGAGTATTGAAATAGATGTAAAATATAGTTCAGATTGACTTCCCTGTCTCAGCAAATAAATACAAGACTTCCTCCCGTTGTAGTAAGAGAAAAGTCAGGATCGAATCCACGAGGAAGCATGTCAGCAGTTCTCAGGTAGCAACAGATCTCACAGGCAGAATAGCAGAAAGACAGAAACACAAAAAGGAAAGAAACAAATAAACCCGGCAAGGGCAAATAAAATAAAAGCAAAGAACAAAGCAAGAAAAGACAAAGCGAAACAGCAAATAAAATGAGGACACAGAAGCTACTCGATCTCGAGTAAGCTGTCCTCTAGATCGACAAGAAAGGTAATGAAAACAGAAAACAGAAAACAAAGGCAATCAACTCGACAAGCAAGCTACTCGAGATCGACAAAGGACAACTCGACACAGAGAACAGAAAGTGAAAATCGACGAAAGAAAGCAGAAAACCAACTCGACCTCGACAAAGGTCCTCCTCGAGATCGACAAGATCTCCTCTGTATCGAGTAATAATGCAGAAAACTGTAAATTGCAGAATTAAAGACAAACGCAGATTTTAGACAGAAATAAACTCAATATGCTAAAAGACTTCCAAGGCCAGGGTTTCAACACCACAACGATAACCATGCAAAGTAACACATAAAGGCACAAAAGATCAT
Source organism: Persicaria tinctoria (assembly GCA_037127255.1). Lineage (NCBI taxonomy): Eukaryota > Viridiplantae > Streptophyta > Magnoliopsida > Caryophyllales > Polygonaceae > Persicaria > Persicaria tinctoria. Next base: position 17,768,519 of record JBANSL010000004.1, on the reverse strand, counting down.
GCTTTCCATCAAATAACTTTCGTCATTAACAAATAGGCATATAAAGGCTTTCGCATAAACCCTAATTGTTACTAACCCTTTTTCACATAATTAATCCAAGTTGCATTAAGATCACTTTCGCTTCAATAATACAAACAAGGATCACCTTCAACTCTCGCAAAAGAATCATGCTCATAGGGATAGAAGATGAATTGCACAAAAGATCTGACCTTTATCGCATCGCCTCACATGGCCACCGTCGGGCTCACCCCAGCCCCAGAAGTGGGTGGACTACTCACGCCTCATCGCAATCGCAGACATTGATGTATGAAAAGAAACTTGCATAAAACTATATTCAAAAGCCTTTTACAATCCTGGCAATCAACCTTCGCAGAAAGCCAAAACCCTAAAAACCTTAGAACTCCTAAACTTCTCTGTGGAACTGTGTCTCTTGGAATTGTTGATTGAATGTCTAAAACTGAGCCCCCTAGGGCCTTATTTATAGCCTTCATTCCCTAGCTATTCTAGGAAAGAAGATATCTATCTCTATCTAAAATTATATCTAAAATACTTAAAGATAAATAAATGCTTTAAGGAAATAAATCTATAAAGAAAAGATAAAACTAATTAAGGTAGGTCTTCATGTCTTGATAGATCTTGTCTCCTTGATGATAGAACTTGATGGAATCGGATAGAATCTTCCGCCTTCGGCCCCAAGGAATCCCAAGTCTAGTCGGACAAGTCCTCGTCGAGAAGCTGCTGGACACGTCTCTAGTCGACCTCGAGTAAGGCTCGTCGACCTCGAGTAGGGTGGTTCTTCGAGTGGACTTCCTCGGCTAGATCTGCTCGATGTGGCTCGGACTTGGTCACTGGTGCTCGTCGACCTCGGCAAGAGCTAGTCGATGTCGAGTAGGGTTAGGTCATCGACAAAGCTGCCTCGGGTTGGCGTGCTCGACAAGCCTGGATCTGGACTCTGGGCGTCGTCGATCTCGAGTAGCCTTCGTCGACCTCGAGTAGAGATGATCGTCGACTAGGTCTCCTCGAGTGGCTCTCCTCGGCAAACTCGGACATGGCTCAAGGTCTCGTCGATCTCGACAAGGGTTTGTCGATCTCGACCAGGGTTGCTCGGCTTCTCGGGTAGCTTCTCCTCGTCGACTCCGGGTGTGGTGTCTGAGCTTCGTCGATCTCGACTAGGGCTTGTCGAGATCGAGTTGGGTCCGTAGCCCGGGTTGGTCTGGTTCTCGATCAGGTCTTGTCGACCAAGGCTGCTCGGACAGGCTTCGTCTATGTCGAGTAAGGCCTACTCGAGATCGAGCAGCCTTGACTCTCATATTGGTTCCGCTGTTTTGACCTTGGACTTCTGTAGTGGTTTTCCGAGCTTTTCCGACCTTCTGTAGAATTGCTGTAAAATGCCTCGATTTTTGCAAATTAAACAGAAACTGGTGTAGATTCCATAATTTTGCAAATAAACATAAACTACATAGATTCTGTACTATCTAAACCCAAATGAATGCAATGGATACAGAAATCGATATAAAAGTTACTGTAAAACATGGCAGATTCAGCTCACAACAAACACCCCATACTTAAGCTTGCTTGTCCTCAAGCAATACTTTTAATTGTCATTCAGGGGAAGAAATCAAAACTCTCAACATATTAGATTCATTGCCATATAACCCCTTCAATCAATTACCATCCTCGAAAAGGTACTAGTGTCACAGATTCATGCATTTGCAAATATGTAAAAGCAACATCTACTCACAAAAGGAGGGTTATGCATAAACAATCATAAGTGACAAAGCATTAATAATCAAGAGGACTTTAATTTAAGCTCAAATAAGGAGTAGATTGGTAAAAGGCTAAAAGGCGGGCAATTTTGGCCATGTGGTGCTTTTGATCCGGGGAAATGGAGTACGTTCCAAACTTTCATACCACATTCTTTCTCATTAGATTCATCACCTTTCATAATGCTTTTCTCAATAATAATGCTTTTACCTCTCTAACCTCAGCACTGCCTTCTCGCGAGTCGCAAAAATGGGTGTCATGAATGGCCCCGGATACTTAGTACTTTGGACTCCTCACAATGTGTCCCATCTCTCCAAACTATTATCTCAGAGAGCAGGGTCAATCTACCTTTATCTCCTGAGGTGATTGGATTTTCTTTCACTCATTAAATTTTCCATATATTTCAAATAATTTCCTTCCCAACTTCAAATAATGATAATAATCACAAAACACCATATGACATCTCCATAATGTAACATCATTCTCAACATAATCCCCGGATAAGGTAAAGAATGGCAATTTTAGATCATGTGGAGCAATAATTGAAATAAGGCATAATATGGCTTTTGTGATGCATAAGCATGGGTAAGGCTAGGATTATAACAATATGAGCATTATATGGAAATATAAAGTCCTCCATCATCTTATCATGCAACATGTCAAAAGCAACTTCAAATTTTACCTCCTTTCATGGTTTTCAAGAAAATAATGCACTTCATTGTGACTTCCCTTTACTAGGCAATTTCATGATATATCTCTAATGAATCCAATTTTGCATCGTCGAGTTCAATAAAGCTTCCATGACATTTATCAAAAATTTCAAATGGGGGTCATTTTTTCAAACTTTGGAAAACATGCATATAAGCACATAAATCAATAATGCATTCCAAAATAGCCATGTAGCCATTCCAAGAAATAATGCACAAGTCATGTCAAATATGATCAAATATGCACAAAGTAAGCCCTTCCCCCACCCCATACTTAAACATTACAGTGTCCTCACTATATATAAAAAAAAAGTAAGGGTAAAGAAAGAAACTCACAAGACAGATGTGCAGAGCCTCAAAATTTCGAATGGAGCACCTCCTAGGCCGAGTATTAATGTAGCTTGGTTCTATCCGTGGACCTGAAAAGTAGAAGACATATACCCATAATAGGAAAACTAAAAGTGTTCAAAACCAAAAACAAAAAACAAAGTCTCAAATGTCCTAAAAAGCCTATGTACATGCTCTAGATTTTATAGTCGCTAGGCCGACTTTCCATTAACGCTCAAGGTGGCATCTGCAGGGCTCATGTAGCTTGGGCCTCAAATAAGACTCCATTCTTGTCTATCAGCTGTAATCCTCCAGAATGGATCTTGTTCACCACGAACGGTCCCATTCGCTTCTTGTTGAATTTGTTAGGAAACCAATGATCCTTTGATTTAGAGACATAGAGCTTGTCTCCAACTTCATAATCCTTAGGCTCATCATTGGAAATCCTGCACAATCGCACATACCAAGGCAGACCTCTCCCATGTATAGATAAATCTTTAATGGAAATAGGCGAAGAAAGATCCATACCTTGGCTTACCTTCGCGGAGACGGAATCGGGGACTACTGTATTTGGTCGATCTCGACTAGGGCTAGTCGATCTCGACAAGACTGCAGGCTCTGGTGGTGATCTGGTCAAAGATTCAGAAGTCGACGAAGGACAGGTCTTGTTGATCTCGACAAGCCTGGTCGACCTCGACAAGGGTTCCGCTCCTGGTGGTTTGCTCATCGACGAAGGCGGATCTGGTGGAGCCGAGTGGTGGTCGACCTCGACAAGGCTTGTCGAGATCGACAAGGGCTCTCCTCCTGGTTGCTGCGGCGTCGAGGAAGCAGGGTCTGGTGGCGCCGAGTTGTGGTCGACCTCGACAAGGCTTATCGAGATCGACGAGACTGGTCCTGGCTCTGGTGGTGCGCTCGAGGAAGCAAAAGCTGAAGCCGTCGAGTGGTGGTCGACCTCGACAAGTCTTGTCGAGATCGACGAGGCCGGTTTGTCTGGTTCACTGCTCGACGATGCTGGTGCTGGTGGAGTCGTCTTGGTCTGGTCGAGATCGACTAGGGCTCTACTCGATGTCGAGGAGCCTTGGTCGATCTTGACCCCATACTTAGTTCCTGTCAAGGCATCCGAAAAATAATGAATCCAGAACGACTTACCTTGGTCCGTGTCGATTGGATTATCTGTGTTTTCCTTGAGGATTGCCATGATCTCCTCCACCTGGGCCTCCATGTCCCTCTTTTCTATCTCTTCAGGGGTCATATTTTTGACCTTGGGTTCCCCGCAGGTGATGTAGCCAGCTGAGATAGATTTGACCTCTTCCATTGGACCTGTATGCCTTTCAGTTTTATTAAAGGAATACTCAATTACCTCATCCCTGATGTTGAAGGTGAGCACTCCTTTCCTTACGCTTATGTTGGCATCCACCGTCGCCAAGAATGGCCTTCCTAAGATAATTGGACAAGCAGGATCTTCTTGCATATCAACTATTAAGAAATCAGCAGGGACGAAGAATTTACCTACTTGTACTGGGACATTTTCCACCATGCCTGTGGGGATGACCACCGTGTTGTTGGCCATGTATAGTCTAGCATCCACAGGCTCCAGGGCACCTATCTTAATCTTGGACCAAATTGTTAAAGGCATTATACTCACACTAGCTCCAAGATCACATAGGGCGTTAATTTTGTATGGACCAAATCCAATAGTTATAGAAAACTTACCTGGATCCGGCCTCTTCTCCAATATGTCCAGATGGCTGCACTCCTCTGTGATTTCAGCCATTGATCGCTTTTTGCTCAAAATCTCCTTCAGGAACTTGACATAGGATGGCATTTCATTGAGAGCTTCTGTGAAGGGGATGGTGACGTTGAGCTTCTGAAGCATCTTGATGAAGCGCTGAAACTTTTTCTCCGCCGGGTCCTTTAGAGATTTTGTGGGGAAAGGCAACTTCTTTTTCTGATTCGGAGCCAGAACAGATGTCGGAGATGCTGCAGACTTCTCTATGTCGACTAGGGGCTCCTCGACATCGACAAGGCCTTTGTCGACATCGACCAGATTGGGCCCAGTCGAGTTATTGTGTGGTGCAGACGAAGATTCTGGAAGTGTCTCCTCGAGGTCGACGAGGCTCTTGTCGAGGTCGACCAGATGTTTGTCGAGATCGACTTGCTGTTCCTCGTCGTTCTGCTGCTTTTCGACCTCTGGCTCTTGCAGTTGATGGCCGCTTCTGAGTTTTACAGCAGCGATGTGTCCAGTCTTTCCCTTAGGATTTGGTTCTGAAGATCCTGGAAGTGTCCCTGACTGTCTGGGAATTCCCGCTGCTAGCTGACCAATCTGTGTATCAACTGTTTTCCGCCAGATATCAATTTCCCCAAGCCTAGAGTTGACACCTTGCATCTGAGTATAGACGGAGTTGAAAGATTGCCTAGTTTCTTAGTAGTTCCTCCGTATTTCCTCCAGGACTGTCTGTATATTATCCTTTTTTTGCTCCCTTTCCGGATGTCCTGGAGCTCTGTAGGGAGGGGGGTTCCTAGGGACACCTTGGTTCCATTGTGGTTGCTGAAACCTTTGGTCCCCCATGTAGCGATTTGGACCCCCTGCGTAAGCTGCATCCTTATGGTGCTCTGCCAGCCTGACTTGCTCTGTGTGTGGGCACTCAGTAGTGGTGTGCCTTTGCGATCCGCATTCTATGCAAGGCTAGTTGACAGAGAGATACTTTACTTGCTTGATGAGCTTCTTATTCTGGTCTCTGTAGTATTGCTCCCTAACATCAGGATCAATCTCCTTAGGTGGCTCATATAGGGGCATGGATGGTGCTGGCCTGGCGTATGGGTTCTCTTCATAGGTTGCAGTAGACCCATACTTGTTGTCGTAGTTGGTGAGCTTCTCTAGCACACCCCATGCGTCACTTGGCGGCATCGTCAGATACTCGTAGCGAGTATAATTGTTGACTCTGTCCTTAGTGACTTGATCAAGAGAGTTGAAGAAGATCTCCTGAATGATGTAGGGTGGCTGTCCATGAGTAGGGCAAGATCGTAGCAGTTCCTTGTAGCGTTCCCAAGCCCTTGCTAGCGGTTCCCCTTTCTGATGTTTAAAGGCGGTGATTTTCTGGCGGAGATGTGCTGTTTTGGCAGGTGGGAAGAATTTGTTCAGAAACTCTTGCTCTACTTGGGCCCAGGTTGTGAGTGATTTTGCTTTTAGCCCTTCCAGCCATTTCAGTGCAGGCCCAGCGAGAGACCAGCGAAAAGATTTCATCTTGACATATTCCAAGGTTGTACCTTCTGCAAGAGTACGGCACATATCATGAAAATGAGTAATATGTTCAAGAGGACACTCATTAAATCTGCCATAGTAGGCATTATTTTTAAGCTCTATAAGAAACTGAGTGCGAATTTCAAAAGAGTTTTCAGGGATTAGAATCGCCGATTCAGGCACGACGAGAGTTGGGTGCATGTAGTCCTCTGCCGTGGTAGGATACTGGGCAAGCTCAGCCTGTGCTTGTTCCCTTGCTGCTCTCTCAGCGGTGATAGCAGCATCCTTTGCGGCTAATTCCCTGGTAAGCCTAGCGATCAGCTGTTCCTGTGTTTCAGCGGCCGCCATGATCCTTTTGAGTTTGGAGTGGATGTGTAGGTAGCGCTCCGGTTCGTCTAAGCTGTCAAACTCAGGTGTTTGACCAGAACGACGCATACACCTGCAAACTAACTCAAAGAAACAGTGAGAACTGACTACCTAAGGCGCGATTGATTGCCTCCTCGGCAACGGCGCCAATTTGTTGACTAGACAGGAGTATGTCGAGTATTGAAATAGATGTAAAATATAGTTCAGATTGACTTCCCTGTCTCAACAAATAAATACAAGACTTCCTCCCGTTGTAGTAAGAGAAAAGTCAGGATCGAATCCACGAGGAAGCACGTCAGCAGTTCACAGGTAGCAACAGATCTCACAGGCAGAATAGCAGAAAGACAGAAACACAAAAAGGAAAGAAACAAATAAACCCGGCAAGGGCAAATAAAATAAAAGCAAAGAACAAAGCAAGAAAAGACAAAGCGAAACAGCAAATAAAATGAGGACACAGAAGCTACTCGATCTCGAGTAAGCTGTCCTCTAGATCGACAAGAAAGGTAATGAAAACAGAAAACAGAAAACAAAGGCAATCAACTCGACAAGCAAGCTACTCGAGATCGACAAAGGACAACTCGACACAGAGAACAGAAAGTGAAAATCGACGAAAGAAAGCAGAAAACCAACTCGACCTCGACAAAGGTCCTCCTCGAGATCGACAAGATCTCCTCTGTATCGAGTAATAATGCAGAAAACTGTAAATTGCAGAATTAAAGACAAACGCAGATTTTAGACAGAAATAAACTCAATATGCTAAAAGACTTCCAAGGCCAGGGTTTCAACACCACAACGATAACCATGCAAAGTAACACATAAAGGCACAAAAGATCATGCTTTCCATCAAATAACTTTCGTCATTAACAAATAGGCATATAAAGGCTTTCGCATAAACCCTAATTGTTACTAACCCTTTTTCACATAATTAATCCAAGTTGCATTAAGATCACTTTCGCTTCAATAATACAAACAAGGATCACCTTCAACTCTCGCAAAAGAATCATGCTCATAGGGATAGAAGATGAATTGCACAAAAGATCTGACCTTTATCGCATCGCCTCACATGGCCACCGTCGGGCTCACCCCAGCCCCAGAAGTGGGTGGACTACTCACGCCTCATCGCAATCGCAGACATTGATGTATGAAAAGAAACTTGCATAAAACTATATTCAAAAGCCTTTTACAATCCTGGCAATCAACCTTCGCAGAAAGCCAAAACCCTAAAAACCTTAGAACTCCTAAACTTCTCTGTGGAACTGTGTCTCTTGGAATTGTTGATTGAATGTCTAAAACTGAGCCCCCTAGGGCCTTATTTATAGCCTTCATTCCCTAGCTATTCTAGGAAAGAAGATATCTATCTCTATCTAAAATTATATCTAAAATACTTAAAGATAAATAAATGCTTTAAGGAAATAAATCTATAAAGAAAAGATAAAACTAATTAAGGTAGGTCTTCATGTCTTGATAGATCTTGTCTCCTTGATGATAGAACTTGATGGAATCGGATAGAATCTTCCGCCTTCGGCCCCAAGGAATCCCAAGTCTAGTCGGACAAGTCCTCGTCGAGAAGCTGCTGGACACGTCTCTAGTCGACCTCGAGTAAGGCTCGTCGACCTCGAGTAGGGTGGTTCTTCGAGTGGACTTCCTCGGCTAGATCTGCTCGATGTGGCTCGGACTTGGTCACTGGTGCTCGTCGACCTCGGCAAGAGCTAGTCGATGTCGAGTAGGGTTAGGTCATCGACAAAGCTTCCTCGGGTTGGCGTGCTCGACAAGCCTGGATCTGGACTCTGGGCGTCGTCGATCTCGAGTAGCCTTCTTCGACCTCGAGTAGAGATGATCGTCGACTAGGTCTCCTCGAGTGGCTCTCCTCGGCAAACTCGGACATGGATCAAGGTCTCGTCGATCTCGACAAGGGTTTGTCGATCTCGACCAGGGTTGCTCGGCTTCTCGGGCAGCTTCTCCTCGTCGACTCCGGGTGTGGTGTCTGGGCTTCGTCGATCTCGACTAGGGCTTGTCGAGATCGAGTTGGGTCCGGAGCCCGGGTTGGTCTGGTTCTCGATCAGGTCTTGTCGACCAAGGCTGCTCGGACAGGCTTCGTCTATGTCGAGTAATGCCTACTCGAGATCGAGTAGCCTTGACTCTCAGATTGGTTCCGCTGCTTTGACCTTGGACTTCTGTAGTGGTTTTCCGAGCTTTTCCGACCTTCTTTAGAATTGTTGTAAAACGCCTCGATTTCTGCAAATTAAACAGAAACCGGTGTAGATTCCATAATTTTGCAAATAAACATAAACTACATAGATTCTGTACTATCTAAACCCAAATGAATGCAATGGATACAGAAATCGATATAAAAGTTACTGTAAAACATGGCAGATTCAGCTCACAACACCTAGGCGGCGCCTAGGCGCGTTTTTTAGAACACTGCACATACCTAAAAAACAAATATGTGCAGGCGGGGTCAAACCGAGCCCCCCCTAATGTACTATGGGTCCCACAAGCAGGCATACACACACGCTATTCCTACAATAAAGATACTCTAATGTAGTACGGAAATTAAACACACAAAACATGCTTATCAGGATATAAATGTAAGACCTGGGGTCTTAAGAGGCGCCAGCCTATGCCACCTAGCCCTCTCAGATCCATTGTGCCCACTTGGAATCTGAAAAGAAGGAGCTCTTGTGACATAGGTAGGGCTTGAATCACTTATAAATCACTCCCAACATCCTTATGATATCCAATGTGGGACATGGGTGTTATAATCTCCCATACTTAAAGCACTAACGACCCCGTCAGGCCCAAGGGATTGCCCTCCAAAAGGAGCGTACCCGAGCATAATGTCGACATACCTTCGAGCCCGGAGTCGGCTATGATACCATCTGTAAGTTATGGGGTCTTAAGAGGCGCCAACCAATGCCACCTAGCCCTCTCAGATCCGTTGTCCTCACTTGGAGCCTGAAAAGAAAGAGCTCTTGTGACATATGTAGGGCTTGAATAACTTATATATTACTCTCAGCATCTTTATGATATCCGATGTGGGATAGAGTGTTGCAATAAATATAAGTGCAGAAAGACAGTAAAGGCGTCCAAAGAATTCCAAGTGGCATATCCATCTCTTACCTCCACCCCCTTCCCGTTAGAACGGAGCCTGGCAAGTATGGTAACCATTTCATCATATGTGTGCACATCATCATCATATCATCATTATATCATATAATATCGTCATCATACTTAGCAAATAATCGAACTCATGCTCGATGGTGTTGGGATATCAATTCATCTCATGTAATGACAATAAGGACTCGGGACAAACCCGATGGTGCTGGGCTATTCTAGGACCCTAGCAAATAGTATAGGACTCATATACGGCCGTTCTGTTTCGTAATCACACAAAGTATCCAAATTCTCATTCATTAGTGCAATCCTAGCATGATACTACATGGCATGCTTTTAATCCGTATGAAACACCTAGTATGTCATATGACCACAAGTAGGAGGTTTTCTCTTTCGAGTCTGAGTAAGTCCATAAAGGAACTTACCTGAAAGTGTCGAACAACAAAAAGGTATCGAAAGCATAATCCAACAATCATCAATCACCTATAATTATATAGATTCCGATAAGCTACCATACTACCACTCATACATAGAGAAATCGAGTTCCAAAACGTTTCCAAGATCGAGCGGGAGATAAACCATTTCAAAGTCTTTCTGATATGATAAAGCACCAAACAAAGCCATCGAATCATCTCAATTCCATCAATACTCATTTCACAAACTCATTCCCAAAACCAACATCGATCATTAAACCAAGGCAGAGAATCTCGACATTTTGAAATGAAATCCTTCAATACGGTTTCCAAGCATAAAACCCGACAGTTCAAGTTCCGTCACAATCCCATTTCGAATATTTAATATTAAAATAATATCCCAAAGCTTTCTTTTGAAATCATCCTCATCTAAACCATATTCGAAAAGAATCGGATCAAAAACCAACAAGGAATCCCAAAGAGGCAAGGAGCGACTCAGCCAAGTCACTGAAGAAATCTCGTGGCAACGTACGAGAGGGCCGGTCGTGGCCGCGGGATCCTCCCAGAGCTCCCTGCGAGAAGATACCCCTTGCTGGACGTGACACAAGGATTTCATGGTGGCGAATCTCGCCGCAGTGAAACCATGGTCGCCACTGCGAGATTCGAAATCGACCTTGTTCGTTTTTTCTTGATTCAACCCCGTTTAAGTTCAAACTTGTTTTAAAACATTCCTAGCAAAAAAACGACACAATGAACATATAAAAGACTCCAAACAAAAACTAGAGGGGAGAGCGGAAGAGGGATTACCTAGCCTCTTTGAGGTTCTTCGAAAATCTTGAGAGAAGAGAGTCCCTGGACTTCGATTCAATGAGATTGTGCTATAACAAGGCCTAGGAGGGATAGATTTTGGTTAAAAGATGACTGTTACGGAGTTTTAGCATTAAAACGAGCGATTGGAAGTGGCTCTTACCTTGCTCAAAACAGGGAAGGGGTAAAGAGAGGGCTTGAATCCACTCCAAACAATGCTAGATCTGATCTTTCTTGACCTTAAAAGATAGAGGGATGAGTAAGGAACAAGCGGCAATAATCAGAATTGAAAAAGGATTAGAATCGAGGGCGAATGAGGCCTTTTACCGAGCAAATGATGCAACTAGACACGAAGTCGCGGCTGCGAGTATGAGCGTCGTAGCCGCGAGGATAAACTTCTTCACCTAGGTTCGTCTTCGTGGCGGAGGGGAAAGTCGCGGCCGCGAGTATGAGCAGAGGTCAGTTTCCAATTGGAAACGACCTTCCGATCTTGATTTCTGGGTTGTTTTTGTGAGGAGAGATCGTTATGATGGTGTTTTAGGGCTATTTAGGTTATGATAAACAAGAAATAGGATATGAGAGGAGAGAAATATGGATCAAAGGAGAGGAAATGTGTGGTTTTTGGTTTTAGGGTTTTTGATCTTAAAATTAGGAGGCTAGGGTTTCTTGGAGGCTCAAAATTTTAGGGATTGATGAGTATTTATATAGGAGATGGTGGAAGCTCATTAGGGTTTTAATGAGGTACAAGGCAAAATACTTAAGGGGTGGGGGGAGGGGAGATAGAGAGTGAGAACAAGGAATGATTCCGCTTTTTCGACCTCAAATCCCAACATTCCGTCCCAAAATCCGACATCTTGAAATTCGACTCAAGACTCAAATTCATTTAAAACGACTCTCGAGAAATTCTCAAATTGAAATCCGATTGAAGTTTAACGAGTGTTGGGATATTTTCCGAGGACTTTCTAGGAATAGAAATTGCTTGAGGACGGGTTTTTTTGAAAACTTTTTTTTTTTTGGAAATTCTAAAATCCGGTCTCTACAGAGCGCGCTTTAGAAAGCTCTCAAATCGCTCACAAAACTCTCAAAACTATTGTTGTGTGTTTTCCTCCGAAATTAAATGAATAAAAGCTGACCCAATGTTCCTATTTATGCTAAAAACCTAAAATTTATCTTAGGAAATCAGAATTTAAAAGAATCTATCTAAATTTATCTAAAGAGGGGATAGAAATCTGTGTAAAATCACGTTCCAATGACCCATATCGAGCACACCCCCGATCGATACCGAGCATGTTTCGGTCGGTATGGCTTATATTGGTCCAAAGTCGCATCTTAAATCACCGCTTTACGGGCCAGTACCGACTCACCATGGTCGGTACGGGGGTCGGTATGATCACCGCAGGCTCAAATCCGTCTTTTGCATCACCGTCTTACGAGTCGGTACCGAGCAAACTGGGTCGGTATCGTGCTCGATATGACCCTTGTTTTCTCCTACTTCTTCCTGCTCGTTCAAACGGTCGGTCTCATTCCTCTGGGGCTCGGTTTCCACTCGGTTTGGCCCTTTTTTGCACTTGTTCTTGCTTGTTTCACCGTCATTCTTCTCATGCACTCGTCTAACTTCCTTCCACTCCTTTTTATGCTTCAAAGTAGTCTCAAATCAGCTTCAAAAACCTAAGAAGCGCAACAAAAGCTCATGTAGACCTCCATATCTCAAGAAATATGAAAACCTACTGAAACGACACTAAACTCAACACAAAAGAAAGACTTAATTTGACACAAAAATACTCTATAAAATATGAATAAAAACATGGACATCACCATCGAATCTGTCCTTAGACTCTACCAAATCTTAAATATGAACCCAAACACCACCCACTAATCAACCAAATCAAACCGCATCTCCATTCGTTACCAATGGACCCGGTTCCTAGGGTGGAGGTGGGGGTACATAAACAGCTCGATAAGCTTACTCCTGTCAAACCTTTGGACATGGCCAAATTAGATAATCCTACCCTAATGAGATTCAAAATCCTCCCATTGATAATGGCGACTTGTCCTCTCCTATCCAGTGTATCATTACCCACGAAGATTGGCTTAGCCATTAATCGCGTTTTAGAAGTGGTGTTTGCATTCTTGCTAACTAGTCCGGTCAGTAATCAAGCTATTTAAAGGAATTTGCGGACTCAATTGTTACCCATGAAGAGAATAAACCTACTCGTTTGGAATGTCAAGGGTGCATCAAGCACCCATTTCCTTAACACTCTTGGGGAAATTATTCACCTTTACGACCCAAGAGTGTTGGTCCTTGTTGAACCTCGGATCATTGGAGCTTCTACAGACAAAGTTTGTGACAACATTGGTTTCAATGGAAGGAGAAGAGTAGAAGTCATGGGATTCTCATGAGCATCTGGGTCTTATAGAGAACGATCGAAGTTGTGGCGGTACCTATTCAGCTTTAACCCCAACACATAACTATGTAGGTGCAGGGTGGGGGAGGAGTCTTGGATTCTCATTTCGATCTATGGGTCACCGGATAGTGTTCAGAGAATGGATATTTGGAGGGCACTAGAGGAGTTCTCTCTTCACAATGGGAGGTCATGGCTACTAGATGATGACTTCAATGTAACGTTACACCCATATGAGATATCCACCTCGTCGATTGGTTCCAACCATAGCTTGCGGAGATTTAGAGAGTGCATTGAGGAACTCCAACTGATGGATATGGGTTTCGAGGGGATTCCGTTCACCTACTAGCTTGGAAATAGCCCAACCACCTGGTTCACAGCTCGCCTCGATCGAGCCCTTTGCAATGTTGAGTGGAAGATGAGATTCCCTACAACAAAGGTTCATCATTTTTCGGCCCGGCATTCAGACCATACACCCTTACTAATCAGGTTTGAGATGGAGGAATTAGGTGGTGCCCTTGGCGGGCCATTTAGATTCCTCTCTGCATGGTTGTCCCGTGAAAATTCAAAGTCTTCATGGCTACCCAGTGGGATAAGACAAAGGAGGCTTGTGAAGCTCTTTCAACTCTAAGGACGAACTTACTAGATTGGGATAAGGAGGTCTTCGAGAATATTTTTGCTCGAAAACTGAAACTGTAGAAAAGGCTTGAAGGGGTGATACTTAATTTGGCAAGTTGATGCAACCAACACTACCTTACACTTGAAAGGGAGTTGTGCCATGAGTTGTCGATTGTTCTAAATCACGAGCAAGAGTTGTGGCTTCAAAAGTCAAGGGCTAACTTCCTCATCGAGGGGGATCATAACACAAGGTTTTACCACCTTAAAATATTGACTCACCGCCGTGCTAATAAATTTAAGTCACGACTTTGTTGAATGAGAAGGAGGAATGAGTTGAGGATCCTGATGCGTTGAAGTCTATGATGCTAAATTTTTTCAAGGAGATCTACAACTGACATGTTGGCTCATAGTCCATCGACATGTGTGGTGGATGCTTGCTTCCCCAGCTAAACCAGGATCAACATTCGACACTTGAGGCACCATTTACGGTCCTTGGTGTGTGGGCAACGCTGAAACAAATGAGACCCCTGAAATCACCAAGGCCGGATGGCTTTCTGGCGATCTTCTAGTGGAGATTCTAGTGGAGATTGGTGATGCTCTAATGATTTTAATAAACAAAACCTAGCAACTGACTAATTAAGCCCTCCCAATTCAGACCCATTTCTTTGTTGAATGTTATATTCAAATTGACTACAAAGTGCATATTTAACCATCTAAAGCTGATTCTCACGGAGCTCATTCCCCTGCTTAGACGAACTTCATTTCCTGTCGACAAATAATCGATAATGTGGATATTTTCCAAGAGGTTTTACATTTTATGAAGGATGTAAGCGCAAGGGGATGATCATAAAGATGGACTTAGAGAAGGCTTACCATTGGATAAGTAGCATTTTCTCAAAGAGACCTTGCTAGAGGCGAATATGCCAAGTCACTTGGTAGAGATTATCATGAGATGCCAGACTGGGGGTCGAATGGAAATGTTATGGAATGGCGATAGAGCAGAAAGTTTCCAACCGTCTCGGGATATTTGCTAGGGTGACCCCCTCTCATCATACCTCTTTGTTATGTGCATGGAAAGGCTCTCCCATATAATCTAACATGAGGTGTAAGGAGGTCGATGGCACCCTATTACGACCGGGGGAGTATCCTTATCCCATCTGTTCTTTGCAAATGACCCGGTGCTGCTTATCGAGGCTGACTGCTCCCAAGGAGAGGCGATAAAGCATTGTTTGGATATTTTCTGCTCAATTTCATGTTAGAAGGTGAATTTTGCTAAGAGCTCAATGTTATTCTCTAAAAATGTCCCAGTTACCCATAAGCAAATCATAAGCCAGACTAGCTCTCTCCATTCTAGTTGCCAACCAAGTTCGTAAATTATTTGGGGGTTCCAACGACCACGGGAAGGATGATGTCAGAAAGATATAACTTTCTACCGGAGAAATTCACCAATAGGATACAAGGGTGGCAAGAAAAAACTATATCCTTTCCGGGAAGGATCACCTTGGCCAAATCGATCTTAACTAGCCTTCCTCTCTATGTTATGTGGTCTTCGTATGTGCCAAAGTCAATATGCACTGCCATTGACAAGGAGATCAGGGCCTTCTGAGATGGGAAGTAGTTACGACGGCTACTGAGGAGGGAGGTTTGGGAGTTCGCTCAATGGAGACTGCAACCAAGAAACTTTGGCTAAATTAGGATGGCGAGCTCTGCAACACTCGGAATCCATGTGAAGCAGGATTTTGAGAGGCAAGTATTGCCATGAATGAACAGACGTGGATATGTTTGTAAGAAGGACGGGAGCGTCTCCCACATGGAGAGGTATTCTCCATGGAGCAAAAATTCTAACACATAATCTCATAGTGGCGTTGGGCAACGGTAAATCGACTCTGTTTTGGCTACACAAATGGATGCTTAACATCCCAAAAGACCTAATTGGAGGCATTGTTGCCGAAATGAGGTAGCATAGAACCTGGAAGTGGATTGTGATCTCGCAAATAGATTTTTCTGGGGTCAGCAAATAGTGGCGGGGGCAGCAAATAGATTTTTCTGGGGTCTCAACCCTTCTGGTGAGTTCTCTATTGCCTCGGCACTCCGATACTCTAGTAGAATTTTAACAATTAAAAAAATATAAATAAGTAATTATGAAATTGGGAGGAAACTATTGACATTATGGAGGTGAGTTCTCTATTGCCTCGCCTCCACTTCCATCGTATTAGGCTGCCCTTGGTCTGGTGGTGTGGAGGTTGGAGAGGCAAAAATTTGTCACCAAGAGGGGAAAGCTATGGGAAAAAGGATGATGAATTTTAGAAAAAGAAAGAAGCTTCCCGGGGGTGTTGTTGGGTGTGTGTCGAATTTCCGTTTGATTGATGGTAGGTTGGGCTCTGATGTCTCTCCTCGGTCTAGTGGTCGTGTGTGGCTGGTTGTTCACTCACCCGGCTTCTCAAGCCCTGGACAATTGGGATTTCATCCCCCAACGTGACAAGGCTGTGTGTATTGCCCTCTAATAGGTCTAGCTACATTCGCCCTTGTTTTATTTTAACTAACTGCCTTTCAATGCGTATAAAATCCTCTGATCTTACAATTGATGTGGTGATCATGTTGATTTCAGCAAAACACTCACCACTTATCGGTGGTTGGAAAACCCTATGTTAGAGGTTGATTCCTCTGCACATCTTACCCCCCGATTTTCTGGCCTTGAACAAGTTGTGGGTTATGGGGCTGTTATTGCTCCTATCTCCAGCTCAGATGACAAAGCTTTTTTCACAAAATCTAGTACTGAAAATTTGAGTCCAGATCCGGCAGTGATGATAATTTACTCTTATTGCTTTTGTTTATTAGCTAGAACACAAACCTTCCTGGATTTTGTCCCTGGTGAGAGGGTTTCTCAACCAAATAAATTTGTAGTCAAGACTCCGCTATAGGATAGTAGAGCCAGGTTCGTCCTCAGGAGAGAAGTCAACGGTTCTAGGTTTAGTTGGTTTCGGGGTTCGAGAATATATAGCGGGAAAAGATGCAAGGTTGTTGTCGACGTCGGCTAAGAGTTGGTCGATATCGAGTGGATGGAGAGGGAATGGTGGTTTGATATCAAGTAGAATCTGTGCCGAATAAAAATAATAAAATAAAACAAATAAAGATGCGAACTTCTGAGGTTAGGGATCACCACAACAATAAACATATGTGTAGATTATAAATCACATAAAAATGCATGCTTTATATCAAATAACTTTCGTCATTAACAAATAGGAATATAGAGGCTTTCGCATAAACCCTAATTATTACTACCCCTTTTTAATGATTAATCCAAATTCATATTAAGATCACTTTCGCTTCAATAACACAAATAAAGATCACCTACTAGTTGGGATCACAAATTGGGATAGAAGATGATAAAGACATACAAATTCATAAATTCATAAAGAAAACACATATATCTATGTTGGGATCACCCCAACCCTAGAAGAAAGAAATTAGAAAGAAACCATAATAAAATAACCTAACTTTATCATAAAATCTAAAACTTACAAAATCTCCCAAACGTTCCTCCTCCTCTCCCACTCTCCTTGCGTCCGAAGACGACTTGACTTGAATGTTTGAAAATCAGCCAATAGGGCTTTATTTATGGTGTTCAATCCCTACTAATCAAGGAAAGAACAATCCTATCTTTATCCTAAATCTATCTATCTCTTTCCTAAGATATAAATTTGATAAGCAAATAATTAAATCTCTTGAAGTAAATATAGGAATTTCAAATGTGGATAAATATATCTTCTCTTCATGATAGATCTCCGTGCCTTGGTAGGTAAGTAACATCTTATCCCAGTCTTCACTCGATCTCGACTCGGACTCGTCACTAGGAAGTACTCGACATCGACTAGAGGTACTCGACGTCGAGTAGTCTTCGTGTCCTCGAGTGGTCTTGTGCTCGTCTGGTGCTCGATCTCGATTTCTGGGATGCAAGTTGAGGAAAAAGTACTCGACATCGACCAGTTTGGTCGACTTATTCTGTGCGCTTTCAACATTCTACTCCGTCTTGAAACGCACTTTCCTGAGTCCTCGTTCGTCCGATTAACGCATATGAATATGTGTTGGATAGCTCTTTTCGAGGGATACAACTCTCATGAAGACATCAGAACTTGATTCAAAATGATGGATGGTGAAAAGTGGGCTTTTCCCAGTTGCACTTTCCTGTGCTCCTCCTTAGCTTCTCCAATGTTTTCATGACTTTCCTTTAAGCTCCAAAGTGCGTCCGATTTCTGCGGAATTAAATAGAGACTTGTGTAGACCTCCATTAATTGCAAATAAGCATAAACTACACGGATTTTGTATAAATCAAACCCAGAAATGTGAAATGCAGAAAGAAATCGATATAAAAGATAGTATAAAACATAGTAAATTAAGCGCACATCAGTCCCTTATGATGGAAATCTTGGGGCTTTGATGCTTAGATTCATAATTATCATCTTTTGCAATACTGGAGTGTTTGGGAAGAGGTCTGATTATGATGCTGGACAGATGATCAATAGCTTTTTAAGCGTTTAACAAAAATATTTTATGAAAAGTTAAATTGTTGTGTTGAAACTAGTCTCGCTGAATCACTTTATGCACCTATTGTTGCTCCTCATGTTTCTTTTGTTAAGTTTCATGGGTTTGAGCAGCTAGGTGTTTATGTCCTTCGTCCTACCACTCTCGGGTATTACAAATTTGATTCATGTGAAGGGATAACATCGGCCCTGCTGAAGGGAATGTACAATAAAATCAAAACAATTGACCTATCATACATCGACTTCAAGATTATTTGGATTTGTTTTTAGCCAAAACATATTTATGCATTAGTTCTCAACTAAATTGTTTCTTGGTGTGGTGGAAACACATTTGTAATGATGGCATGATCTCTAGTTATGACACCTGTGTAATCAAGTTATCTTCCTTTGTTTGTACTCCATGGTGCGGGACTGCGGGTGGTGTAAATGGGATAATGACTGCCTTGTATATCTTTGTTCGATATATCATTTCCCAATTGTAATTCTGAGTATTTACCATTGTTATAGCTCATGGTGTAAATGGGCTAATGACAACCTTGTATATCTTTGTTCGAAATATCATTTCCCGATTGTAAATCTGATTATTTACCATTGTTTTAAAAAACACCAAAGTTTGGCGTTTAATGCCAATGGAAATGTGGTCATTAAAACACATTTTGGCAAAGGTTTTATGCTCCATATTTTATGCAATTACATCAGCCACTTTAATATCTCAATAACTTTGTTTCTTGATATGAGGAACGTTACATATTGCCCTCGTACTCCGGAAGGTTTTAAATGAAGATCGCCGATTGGAACTGTAGGGGTATAAGGAAGAGAACATTTTGGATGGAAATTGATAGTCTATGTAAGAACAACCACATCTAGCTACTGACCCTCTCAGAAACAAAATATGAATCCATTCCAAATAATAAGTCTTGGAAAATTGTCGATTTCAACGAGGATATCTGGTCTCCGGCCAATGGCCGTTCGGGTGGTATAGATATTCTTTGGAAATCTTACCAATTATCAAACAAAATTATCTATGTGGAAATCCATTTACCTCGTATTATTGGACTTCGCTACGAAAATGTTAATGATATGTTTAAATGCCTTCTTCTGTTTGTATATGCCCCTCCGAGTCCTCAAGATAAAGATTCTTAATGGGACTCTCTGAGTTCAATTATGAAAGGTTATCCTATCCCTTGTCTCGTTATTGGAGACTTAAACGAAATTCTATGTAGCGATGATAAGTTGGGTGGTGTTAGTCCCCGCCCTTCCCGGTTCACTAGGCTACTAGAATTTAAAAATGTTTGTTCTCTTTTGGAT
Source organism: Persicaria tinctoria (assembly GCA_037127255.1). Taxonomy (NCBI): domain Eukaryota; kingdom Viridiplantae; phylum Streptophyta; class Magnoliopsida; order Caryophyllales; family Polygonaceae; genus Persicaria; species Persicaria tinctoria. The sequence continues at coordinate 17,748,911 of JBANSL010000004.1, read as the reverse complement.
CTTCCTACTTTCGGTAACACGTTTACTTGGAGAAAGAACCCTGACGATAAAAACAATATCCGTGAAAAACTAGATCGTGTGCTAGCTCATCACCAGATTATTGAGAAATTCACTGATCTAATTACTTATAATGGAGCATTTTCTTCTTCCGATCATTGTCCTATATTTATCACTCTTGACAGTGGTTCGGTCTTTAAAGTCCCTCCCTTCAAGTTTGAGAATGCATGGCTTCAGCGGAAGGACTTTTGGAACATAGTTAAACAATCTTGGCGAGCTTCATGTCCGAGCTCAATTATGTTTCAACTAATGTTTAAACAAAAAATTCTCAAGAAAAAAGCTAAGGATTGGAATAAGCATACCTTCATAAATATTTTCTGCCAACTACATGATGTGGAAAATGAGCTTATTCATATTCAGTCTACCCATGAATGGGACAATATCCGATCCATTAATAATAAAGAAAAGAATTTTATTATAAAAAAGGAAAAACTACTCATTTTCCAAAAAAACTTTTTGGAACCAAAGAGCTAAAACAAAGCATCTTAAGCTTTCTGATTCTAACACAACATATTTCCATCGGGCTGCATCCAGCCATAGACACAAGAAAAAAATCCGAAATACTACAACCGCGAAAGTTACTTTAAATATAGGCGACGAAAATGTGAGAAATGAGATTAAGAGTGACTTTGAAAAAAGATTTTAAAAAGAACCGATAGATGATAATCTTTTAAATGAAATGCTACTTCTAATCAACCCCTCTATAACCTCTGAGGAAAACGACTTTCTTATTCATAATCCATCTATTGTCGAAATTAAATCGGTTGTGTTCAAACTCGAAAAAAACAAATCACTTGGCCCTGACGACTTTATCGCTGAATTTTACAAGAAATATTGGGATATTGTTGGAACATCTGTTATTAAAGCTGTGAAGGGTTTTTTTCACTCAGGCAAACTTCTATAACAAATAAACCATACGTTTATCTCTCTTCTTTCAAAGCGTGATAATCCAATCAATACTAGTCATTACCGCCCAATTAGTCTATGTTCTACGTTATAAAAGATAATATCAAAAATCCTTACTTAAAAACTCAAAACTGTTATTGGAAGGGTTATTCACCCCCTTCAAGGGGCGTTTGTGTTTGATAGGGCAATTCAAGACAATGTGTTGGTGGTGCATGAAATTTTCCACTCTTTCAAATCTCGGAATGGATGCAAGGGATGGTTGGCAATAAAGTTAGATATGGAGAAATCATATGATAGATTCGACTGGAATTTCACTAAAAGGGTGCTAGAAAGATTTGGTTTTCACAACACTTTTATCTCTTGGGTGATGGAGTGCGTTACGACTTTGTCTTTTTCAGTCCTTGTTAATAATGGATCTACTGAAATGTTTTTTTCTATCTCATGGTCTCGGGCAAGGGGACCCTCTTTCCCCCTTCCTGTTCATCCTAGGTGGCGAAGTTCTTGCTAGGAGACTCTCCGCTGAATCATTTTCTATCAACAACTCAATTGCCTTCTCCTTCGGCAGAAATGACCCCCGTATTCCCTTCCTTTCCTTTGCGGATGACATTATTATCTTCACAAAAGGTAGCGTGGATGCAGGATAGAAAGTTAGAACAATAATTGATGCGTACTGCAAAGTTTCTGGACAAAAAGTTAATTATCACAAGTCATGTTTTCAACCCACTAAAGGAATCTCCAACACTAGAATTGCTGAGCTACGAAATTACTTGAATATTACAAACGAAAACTCACTAGAAAAATACCTCGGACGCCCTATTATTAATGGCAGAGTTAACAAACAAACATTTGAAGATATTATATGTAAGACTAAAGAACAGCTTAGTAAAGTGGCGTGCGAGTGCCTTATCTCAACAAGGTTGAGCGGTCCTAATCAGTTCAAACCTTTATGCAAAACCATAGTACATTATGCAAGAATTTATGCTCCCAAACTCAGTACATAAAGAGCTAGATTAAATTAATAGAAAATTTTTCTAGAATAAAGATCTTCAGTTCCGACCCCTCAATAGCTGGGACAAGATTTGTAGACGAAAAAAGTGCGGTGTTTTAGGCCTTAGGAAAGCTAAAGAAATGAATGAAGTCCTCCAAATGAAGTTACCGTGGAAGATTCTGATTGAGCCAATAACGTGCGGGTATCGCAGGATTTGTAGACTAATCTCTCTCGTTGACAGATTTAAGACCAGACTTATTTGGTCTGTCGGAAATGGAAGATCTATCAAATTCTGGACTAATAATTGGACTAAAACGCCTGCATTGCAGTTTAGGGAAGACTGCCCCTAAATAGATAACATAGACGAAACGGTCAACGACTACATCTTGGGTGGTAAGTGGTGGTCGGAGAAACTTCGCAACATGCTACCCACAAACATCATCACTGAAATTATGGACATCCCTCTGCACATATCCTCATTTGAGGACCGTTTATACTGGTGGCCTTATAGAACGAGTTGGTTTACAACGTCAAGTGCGTATAAGCTTATCACTTCGCATTGTTCCAATTATGTTGACATAAATGCGTGGATTTGGCAAATTGACGACCCACCAAAGATACAATTTTTTTTTATGGAAACTATGTTAGGATGGTCTCCCTACTGCTTCAAGGCTTGCTTCAAGGGGTGTTTGCATGCCCTCTTCTTGCAGTCTCTGTAACGGTGCGGCCGAGGACGAGGTTCACCTCCTGATCGAATGTCCCTTTGCCGGTTCCCTTTACCAATTTACTCAATGAATTGACTCAACCTTAGCTAACATGATCTATCTAGCTCGGGATATAAAACCTATTATATCCTTCTTAGGGCGCAACCTCAGTTCTGAGGCTAAAGTGGAGCTCGCCTTTGTTTGGTGGAATACTTGGTATACTCGGAACCAACTCGTCTTTAGACAAATTCCTATCCCACAGAGGGCCACTTCACTATAGTTCATTAAAAATCAAATATACAATTGGAAAATGACTTAACGGTCAGAAGTCGATCTAGATGTGGATTCCACACAGGCTACCCAAAAACACACTCACCAAAGCAAAATAAAAAAGGTTAAGTATACTAAATGGCGCAAACCTCCAAGGGGAATCTTCAAATTAAAATTTGATGGTTCTTCGCTATCTAATAGGGATAGCTTGGCAGAAGCCATTATCCGAGACTGGAAAGGGCGGCCTATAGGCATAAATTTTTAGAAACATGGTTGACAAAGCGCCCTCAAAACAGAAGCACTTGCTTTAAAATTAGGTATCCAACAAGCCATTCATCTTCGTATTCAGAAGATCCATATTGAGGGTGACTTCTCCATAATCATAAATTATTTCAACAAAAATACTACAGGCCCGTGAGAAATTGAGCTGGTATTGTCAGATGTAAAACTTTTACTATCGACTTTGAAAGAAGTATCCTTCTTTCATATTCCCCGTTTGGGCAATAGAGTGGCGGACAAGGTTGCACCTCTTTGCCACTCTGTTTGGGGTGTCGATATTTACAACAATTCTAATCTTCTTGACCTTATCCACAAGGATGTTGTCTGACCTTATCCGCAAGAATGATGTCGGGTAGAGCTTACTCACCCGAATTCTTTGCTAATAAAAAAAAACGGTTACTAATCGAATTTCAAACCCCACTTCGTTCTATATTTAAAAAAAAAAACTACTACTATATGAGAAGTTTTAATCGAATGTGTAGAAATTGAAACATACTGGGTGTGTATGGATACCCACTTTTACAGTTTTTAAACTATTAAAATGAGATAGTTTTTTTTTAACATTGTATGGGAGAAATTTAAACTTTTTTTTATTAAAATTTGTGTTTAAAAAAAAAATGATAGCTTTTTTGATGTTTTTTATTTTATTTATTTGGTTTGAAAGTACCATAATACCCCTAATAATAACCAAATAAACACCATTTTTTTACAAATACACACTTTTATTCCCCATATGGAGTTTATAATTTTTCATAATCTTTCAACATTTATTTTACACAAATTTTTAATTTTAACTTGTTTATAATTCTAGTTTTTTTTTTACCTCGTCCCATAAGTAGTACATGTACATACATTTGTCCTCAATTAATAATACATGTACAAAGAAGTGAGTGGGGGGATTGAGAAGAGTATCTGACATTGACGGTGACGTGCAGCTAGAGGTGGCAATCGGGTGGGTCGGATCGGGTTCGGGTTCGGTTAGTCGGGTTTCGGGTTATTCGGGTTTCGGGTAATTCGGGTTTCGGGTCATTCGGTTTCGGGTAATGTCTAATAATTTGGTCATTTGGTTGGGTCGGGTTCGGGTTTCGGTTGTATCGGGTTTCGGTTCATTCGGGTTTCGGTTGTCTCGGGTTTCAGTTCTTTCAATATTCATTTTGAAAAATTTACTAGAATGTATCTTAAAGTTCGGGTTATATCGGGTTTCGGTTGTAACGGGTTCGGGTCTTAATGGGTTTCGGTTGAATCGGGTTCGGTTCATTCGGATTTGGGTGAGTTTCGGTTATCGGTTATTCGGATTTCGGGTCCAAAATGGGTCGGGTTGATCGGTGTTCAAAACAATCGGTTCCGGGTCGACCGGGTCGGGTTTTCGGGTTCGGGTCGGGTTTTGCCAGCTCTACGTGCAGCCTCTTATGGGAGAGAAAAATATCATCGCCACGTACGCATACCAAGTAGCGCACAAGCCAGCTAAAGATCTTCTTCCCCCACCCCCTCTCTTCAATCTGCAATCTCCTCCACCCAACCCCTCTCCAAAACCCTTCTTCCCCAATTTCTAACACCAAATTTCTCTTCCTCCAGCTAAAGATTCATCAGAAGCTTGCTTTTTGTACCCTTTCCTTTTCCGCTCCGCTGTTAAGCCTCCCCAGATATTTGTTCTTCTTTCCATTTCTGAACCCTGGTAGATTTTTTCCTCCTATTTCATTCTCTTTTTTTTTTTTTGCTAATCAAGTTTTTTTTTTTGGGCTTTCTTTGTTATTACTTAATACTGGTTTTTTTTTAGGTTGATCCCCCTTTTCGTATTTTTTGTTTGTTTGTTTGTTTGATTTGATTTGTCTGTTTGTTTCTATTTACCTTGATTTCTCAGGGTTTTGATTGTATTGTGATTTGTGACTGTTTGGCCAGGGTGTTGGATTTCTTCTCACGGGCGGAAATAAGTGAAGACAAAGAAGTTGAGTCCTTAATCTTAAGCTTTGATTGATCAGATATTTCTGTTTTCTCTTACTGTGTTGGAATTTTGGTGTCCACATCTTAAAATGCTTTTATTTTAAATTTAATAGAATGGTTTCTTTTTCTATTTATATCTTTTTCCCTCTCAAGATGGGTCAGTTTATAAATTGATCATGCCCGGTGATTATCTGATTTGAATTGGTAATATTGATTGTTGATTTGTTCATCAATTTAACTTATCTGTCCATTTTGTTTGCGGATTGTTGTTGCTGTTTTCCCCCCACTCTGTTTTGTGGGCATCCCAGATGAGCTTCAGTAATGTTTTAATCAAATTTAACTCATCTTGGGTTTTGCAGATTGCCGGGTTGGGAGCTTTCATGTCTGTATACTGATCATAGGGCTTGAGACATCAACACCAATAGGCATAATCTCGCATTTTGGCTGCTATAGCCGCTTTCATTTTTTCTCCTTACTAGGGGAGAAGACATAACTGATTCTTTCCCCCTAAACCTTGCATTTTCTTTTCTAACCCCACTTTTTCTCTTATGCCACCTTTAATATTGATTCAGGAGGTATTGCTTCACCCTTGCAGCTTGGGATGCTGAATTACAAAATTTTAATCCTTGATTGGTAGAACCAGAAGGGGTAGCTTGAATTTTTTTCTAATCGGATACACTTCTCTATTGGCACAAGTTAATGGCACGCACCTCAGAAAGCTGGATTGATGGTCTTCAATTCTCATCTCTGTTCTGGCCCCCTCCACAAGATGTGCAACAAAGAAAGGTAAAAGAACAATCTTCCTGTCTTATCGTATGAGTTTGTTTGAGATGGAGTAATTGATGATCATTCCAGGTCTCTGTTAAAAAATATCAATCTTAATAAGCTGTCTATTTGGAGCAGGATCGTTGATGCCAATGATTTTATTGGTTTTCTTATTATCCAAGTGTAAATATGTATTTATTCATATATATTTTGTAAGTCTGTACAAATCGCGAACTACAAGAGCAACCTTTCCACATTGCTGAAATAGCATGCACCTACATGTGTGACAAAAGGTTCAAGGCATATGGATATGAGGCAATTATGACCCTGTGTACACGTGTCTTGATCAAATGGACAATTTGCTCAATACTTAATCAAAGATTCACAAATGTTTTTTTGTTCCTAACTTTCCCTAGAAATTAGACTGGAGTAGCAAGATTAATACATATTCCTTCACGCTTCCCTCCAACCATTTCGTGGCAGTGGCAAGTGTAGACACCCTCTTGTAATGCCTAGTCAACATCTCACTTGCCCAACACATGTACTCTGTGTTTATACATATCTACTGCTAATGGATTCCTTTTAGTTGTTGTGGGGACAATATCTGGTTTCCCTGGTTACAAGATGGTGGGTGTTTTTTTTTTTTTTGTGTGTGTGTGTGTGTGTGTGTGTGTGTGTGGGGGGGGGGGGTGGGTGGTGATGGGGTCGGGGAGGTGGACGGGGGATGGCGCTGGATGGGGTGCTAGCATCTAGACCTGCCTAGCTTTATGCAGTGGGGGGCTACCCAGTGCCTAGGTTGATTTGTAGAACACTGTTTCTGTCAGACTTCATTTTACAATTTTAGTCTTTCCTCTTCGTTTGGTCATACCCTATTTCTAATGTCTCACACTAAGGAAGCACGGTAGAGTGCACTTGGCCATCTGTCCCTGTTCATATCAAATGGGAGATGCTTTTGATATTGGGAGAATTTCCTCCGAAGTACATCTAATGGTATCATTAGTTTTTGCTGCTTTATGTATCTCATTTTTCCTCTTTCAACAAATCCTCATATTGATATCTTATTGCAATTGTAATTGGCCTTTTCTTCTCTTCTGTTGTAATTGCTCTGACACTTGCATCATTTTGTGTATATGTTACTTTTATTTTCTTTCAGGCTCAAATCACAGCTTATGTAGAATACTTTGGGCAATTCATATCTGAACAGTTTGCGGAAGACATTGCTGAGGTATTCATTTTACTGATCACCTATGAGACATAAAAACTGATACATTGCTCAATAAAGGGGCTAACACTTCTCCTTTATAAGCACTATAAGAAAACTTCCTTGTAAAATTTCCTCATTTCTATTCTTTGTGTACAGGTAATTAGGAACCGCTACCCCTTCGAGGAAAAACGACTTTTTGATGATGTGCTAGGTAACTTGGTTTATTATGTGTTTTTTAGATTGCTGATTGAACTAAGATTCATTCACAAGGTATCATCATCCTACAGTTGTTGAAACGCTGTAACTGTGTTTATTTTCCTGATTTACAGCAACTTTTGTCCTTCACCATCCTGAGCATGGGCATGCTGTTGTTCTTCCTATTATTTCTAGTATCATCGATGGTACACTGGTTTATGACAAGGATAGACCTCCATTTGCTTCTTTTATTTCCTTATTTTGCCCAACTGATGAGGTATGGTTATCGCCATGTTTACAGAAATTTAAATATCAGTTAATCCTGAATTTTATGTTGAAATTTTGCGCTTTTTAATGCTTTTGATTTTTCTCGTCTCTACAGCCTGTAAAGATATGTATTCTATATCATGGATAAGTAAAATCATTTGGTATTTCTTATTATTGCAGAGTGAGTTTTCTGAGCAATGGGCTTTGGCATGTGGAGAAATTTTACGAATTTTAACCCATTACAATCGCCCAATCTACAAGGTTGAACAACAAAAGAATGAAGATAGAAGTAGTACAGGAGATGCCGCTAGTACAAGCAGCTCTAAACATGGAGGAGAATCGTCTCCTTTGACCTCTGTTCAGAATGAGAGAAGACCTTCAAGACCTTTATCTCCATGGATCACTGATATATTACTTGCTGCTCCTCTTGGTATCAAGAGTGATTATTTTCGATGGTAGGTTTATAATTCACGATTGCATGAAGAGACCTCATCATTGCAATATGTTGTCACATTATCTTATTGTGAATTCTCAAGCATAAATCCTACCATTTCTAGTAATGATTTTCCCTCTCTAAAGAATGGAAATTCATTGTCAAGGACATGTTTGATAAAAGGAACAACAAGGGAGGAGTTTGTAGGCGAAACATTTTGGCCCTTCCCTAACTAAATTTATCTACATTCTTTAGCAACAGTTAGTATATTGATGAATTTAATAATGATATTATAGGCCTAACCTACCATTTACATAAATAAATCTGGCATTTCAGAGCTCATAAAAAGCTAATGCTTTTTTAGACTGATAATATGCCCTAGAACTTCTACCAAAAAAATAATAATATGCCCTAGAATGTCCATCTACAAGTAACTCTTTATCTAGAAAAGACTGAAAATCTTGATCTTTGGGATCTACACTTCCGTCACGACTTCCCCTTCATTGAATGTTGAACTATTACTTTTGATGGTTAATAGTGACAGGCATATGGCATCATATCTCTTAAGACCTCGGCCCTAATTAGTTATTAAAGTTTTTAATAAGATAGTGAAGGTTGACCTCTTTAACATCTATTAGAGTTTGAGGCTTGGTGATTTTGTATTCCTGAACATGAGAAGCTTATGTGTTATTGTGCATTTGCAGGTGTGGTGGTGTCATGGGAAGGTATGCAGCAGGAGAACTGAAACCTCCCATAATTGGTAAGCTAAAATGTTCCCTTTGTCTTTGAAAGTAATATCGTTTTTTTTACATCTATTTCTAGCACGTTGTTAATCAGTCTCATACATTTGATGCTTTTGTATATCTGTTGTTGGTAATTGAAATTGTCCCCTTGTCTTTCAAAGTAATATCATATTTTAAAATTGAATTGCACTACAAAATTTTTTTACAATAAGATCCTGTGCAAAACCATCCTCTTATGTTAGGTATGCCCTTTAAAGAGACTTTGAACTGCACAGACTTTATGTGGCCATACAAAGCTTTAAAAGAGAAAAAGTTTTAGACCATGTACAATGCTTATTGGTTATCTCTAAAGCGACGCACCACAGACAATGTTTATGGATCATGAAACAAATGTGCCACACAATTGTCTGATTTCTTATATCCAAAAAGTTTAAGTATGTTTATGCTGACAACTGGTCGGTTGGTGGAGCAAGATGACCTATGCTTTCACTTACCCCACTATATCATTTCATTACCCATGACTCGTTCCACTTGCTTGTGATATGTCCATCACTTGTGAATCAGATAGATGGGTGATTTACCACCAATGCAAAATTTCCATGCATATGAATGTTATTTAAGCTGTTTGCTCAACCTTCTCTTTTGTTGCTTTATTGGTTTGCGACTTTGTGGTGTTCGCTTATTATGAATCAGCTTTTAACCTTACTAGACCAGCATGATACACAATGTGGATAACCTCTGAATGAGCACCTGTTCTCTGTAGGTTCTTCCCGTGGGTCTGGAAAGCACCCTCAGCTTATGCCTTCAACTCCAAGGTGGGCTGTTGCTAATGGGGCTGGTGTAATACTGAGTGTTTGTGATGAAGAAGTTGCTCGGTATGAGACTGCTACCTTAACTGCAGTTGCAGTTCCTGCCCTTCTACTTCCTCCTCCTACAACAGCATTGGATGAGCATCTAGTTGCTGGTTTGCCAGCACTTGAACCATATGCACGACTGTTTCACCGGTAAATTGTTAGCCATTTCTGTTCATTTGTTGATTTTTATGTTACTCCACTCTCACATCGTTCTTTCATTGTTGGGTTAGATACTATGCAATTGCAACACCAAGTGCCACCCAAAGGCTACTTCTTGGGCTCCTTGAGGCACCACCATCTTGGGCTCCAGATGCTCTTGATGCAGCTGTGCAGCTTGTTGAATTGCTTCGAGCTGCTGAAGACTACGCATCTGGAATGAGAGTAAGAATACCTTGATTTCCGTATTTGATATGATGCCACACTTTTATGCTAGTCACTATTCCATGTTCTCTTTTAGAATGCGTGTAAGATCATCTTTTAAAAAAAAAAAATTAATACCTTGATTTCCCTCTCGACGTAGTCAGAGAAATGGCGTGTACAACTCGACTCCCAGACCCTGAGTAGGATTTCACTGGGTTTGTTGTTGTTGTATACGGTTCTATCTGAATTGCCATTAAGTCAGGGAAATGGCATTCATGCATGGCAGCATAAGGTTCTTTGCTAAAGAGTCTTCTTTCTTGTCTTTTGCTAAAGAGTCTTCTTTCTTGTCTTTTGCTAAAGAGTCTTCTTTCTTGTCTTTTGCTTTGATCTCCTGCTTTCTTGCTAGCAATTGCAGAATGATACTGAATTTTTCAAAGCACTAACTTCTGTATATCTAACAAGTGTTAATCATAGAAATTTTGTTTTAAGGGATTAGCAACTGCAAGAGTTGTTTGTGATAAATTTTACTCCTAAAAAGTTGGTGTCGAAAATAAAATACCATTATCATTTCATTATTCTGGTACCAACTAGTAGGATTAACAATTTTGCAACTTTGTATTTGGGGCTATTAAAAAAAGTCACCCTAGCCGTTTCAGAGTCCTTTGAGGTATTGTGGCTAATTGTTTTAACTTCTCTTTAGTACATCTACCACGTTGGTGTACCTCAATGAAACATGCACTCTTCCTGTTGGTTACTACTCTATGCACATTATGGGCAATATAAGTTAATGATTCCTGTTGAGAATATTTGGTTGGTAGAATTCAGTGCACAAGACACTGCTGTTGCTCATCCTTCTAATATTCACGCAGCTACCAAGGAATTGGATGCATCTACATTTCTTGCGAGCAATTGGTGTTGCTATGTCTATGAGGGAAGGTATTGCTGCAGATGCTGCAGCAGCTTTGCTTTTCCGCATTCTTTCCCAGCCCGCATTACTTTTTCCTCCTTTGAGACAAGTTGAAGGCATCGATGTTCTACATGAACCGCTAGGTGGTTACATTTCTTCTTACCAAAAACAGGTAAATTATATTTGTAGGCATATATAATAATTGCATATTGGTGATGAAGGTGAAAAAAACAGTACCTATTCAAATTGTCTAATTAAGAGAAAGAAAGGCTTTTTTGTTTTTCCTTGTTTTGAAATCCATACAAAGTCATTTCTCTGTGTTGGTTGTGTTTTGTTTTGCATTAGGCAATTCATTTTTAACCATCCCTTCTATCATTATTCCTTAGTTTGAAGTGCCTGCTGCTGAAGCAACTATTGAAGCCACTGCCCAGGGCATTGCATCAATGCTTTGTGCTCATGGCCCAGAAGTTGAATGGAGGATCTGTACCATTTGGGAAGCTGCATATGGCCTCATACCTCTGAGTTCCTCAGCCGTCGATTTGCCTGAAATTATAGTTGCTACTCCGTTACAGCCACCCATCTTGTCGTGGAACTTATACATTCCCCTTCTCAAGGTACTAGAATATCTCCCTCGTGGCAGCCCGTCTGAAGCATGCCTTATGAAAATATTTGTATCCACTGTTGAAGCGATTCTCCAGAGAACATTTCCTTGTGAGCCTTCTGTTTCAGAAAACCAAAAGTCAAGATACAGCTCTGGCATAGGTTCTGCATCAAAAAACCTTGCTGTAGCTGAACTTCGTACCATGGTCCATTCGCTATTTGTGGAGTCCTGTGCTTCCGAAGAGCTTGCATCACGCCTGCTCTTTGTTGTTTTAACTGTATGTGTCAGTCACGAAGCTCACTTTAACAGCAGCAAGAAACCAAGGGGTGACACTCACTGCATTGATGGGGCTGCCCCAGATTCCCAAATGTTCTCAGACAAACGAAGAAACTCTAATTCTAAGAAAACAAGGAAACAAGGACCTGTAGCGGCAATAGACTCTTATATACTTGCTGCTGTTTGTGCTCTGGCTTGTGAACTCCAGCTGTTTCCTCTGATTTCCAGAAGCAATAAACTTTCAAGCTCCAAAGGAGAGGAAAGTGGAAACCCTAGTAAACTAAATGGATCTTCCCACGAGTTTCAAAATGGGATTCAGTCTGCAGTTAGTCATACTTGCAGGATATTAGCAATTCTTGAGGCATTATTTTCATTGAAGCCGTCTTCTATTGGAACGTCATGGGGATACAGTTCAAATGAGATAGTTGCTGCTGCCATGGTTGCGGCTCATGTTTCGGAGCTTTTCAGGAGGTCAAAGGCTTGTATGCATGCTCTATCAGTTTTGATGCGATGCAAATGGGACAGCGAAATCCATAATAGAGCATCTTCTTTGTATAGTCTCATTGATATCCATGGTAAAGCTGTCGCGTCGATTGTTAACAAGGCAGAGCCACTGGAAGCACATCTATCCCATGCACCCATTTGGCGGGACTCCCCGACTAGCTCGGATGGCAGGAAAAAAACAGAGTTAGAAGGCACTCTCTGCTTTGAATCAGAAGTACCCTCATCCTTGGACTCTGAAAATTCATCTCATGCAAAGAGTTTGCTGAAATGTGAAAAAACACTGTGCCCAAATGAGAGCAAAGGAAATACCCCCGGGAAAAGGATTGCAAGATTTCAGTTGGATGCTTCCGATTTGGCCAATTTTCTCACCATGGACAGGCACATAGGATTTAACTGCAGCGCACAGATTTTCTTGCAATCAGTACTTGTCAAGAAGCAGGAACTATGCTTCTCTGTCGTTTCATTGCTATGGCACAAGCTGATTGCTTCCCCTGAAATTCAACCTACTGCAGAAAGCACTTCCGCTCAACAAGGATGGAGACAGGTACATCAAGTTGATTATCTTCTTGTAAATGATACAGTGTATGGTGCTAGTTTCCTTGCTTGGCAGTTTAATTCTGCAACAAGGACAAATTTGCTCTGAATTGCAAAATGAGAATAAAGATACACGGTAGTGAAGTGGACAAAAGAATAAAAGCAAAACCCCAAGTATATATTCATATAAGAGGAAATTAAATCAGATTCCAAAATTAAGTGCAATGGTGTAAGATTTGAAAAAACTGTAGGTAATTTTGATACTTAAACTGCTATGCGAGGAATAAGTAAAAGATTGGTTTAAATGGAATAATCTTTCAGATAATTGTTGGAAGAAATTGGTGCTTTATCTAACCCTCATTTTTCACTTCACACAGGTGGTTGATGCCCTATGCAATGTTGTATCAGCATCGCCTGCAAAAGCTGCAGCAGCTGTTGTCCTTCAGGTCCCAGTTCTTTTCATTGAGAAATAATTGCATATAAGATGTCCATAGTGATACCCATACTTGCCATTTCCACTTTCAGTCTACCCTTTATTTAACTAGAGCCCAAGGCAAAATACAAGATAGATTTCTGGATAACTGACTGAGATGCCTAATGTGAATGCCTTGTTTATACTAACTTCCACGGTCGCCCACAGTTAACTTCAGCAAACCTCTCTCACTGTTATAACCTTCTAATTCTAGGATCTTCTGGCTTTCTCTTGACATCTCCACAATTCCACAATATTTCAATTGCATACGTATCAGTTCATCCTTGATTTTGTAATTTGTGGATATTGAAAATGCAGACAAGTGTCTACAGGAAAATAAGTCAAATCACGAGCTTAATCTTGAAGTTATCAGAATTCAAATAACTGGGGCTTAATAATCGTATACAATAATCTTTTCACTTAAAAGCATTGAATTCATCTTCCAACTTTTCTGGGTATCTTCCCTTTCAGGCTGAGAGAGAACTGCAGCCTTGGATTGCCAAAGATGACGAGCAGGGCCAGAAAAGGTGGAGGATCAATCAAAGAATCGTAAAACTGATTGTGGAGCTGATGAGAAACTATGACACTCCAGAATCGTTGGTTATATTGGCAAGTGCCTCAGATCTTCTTCTACGTGCAACAGATGGCATGCTTGTTGATGGGGAAGCTTGTACTTTACCACAGTTGGAGGTAACATGTAGTTTCATATTATCATGATATCCAGCTTTCGACTTTTGTTACTCTTTTACAGTGTGTACGGCTAAAAGGAGTTTCTATTGTGGCCACAAAACTCACATGGTTTAGACCTCCTTGATCATTAATGGTGCTAAAATTCAGTAATTTTTGTTTAGTTGCTGGAAGCCACAGCTCGAGCGGTTCAACCGGTTAAAAGGTGGGGGGAATCCGGGTTAGCAGTAGCAGACGGACTTTCCAGTTTGTTGAAGGTAGGAAAAGCATGAATTTGGATTTAACATTCATTAATTTGACGCTTAATATCTGTGCCTCCATAATTATAGCTGGGCACAAGGCATCTCTCGGTATTTTTGTTGATGTTTTTAGCATGAACTGGGAATTAAGATGTTATTCATGGTAGATCAATTCACAGCCAACTCTGATACACCAGTTTCATTACCTACCCCTGCAGTGTCGCCTATCAGCTACGATCCAGTGCGTGTCTCATCCAAGCGCCCACGTTCGTGCTCTCAGCACATCAGTCCTCCGTGACATTCTCCAGAACACACCAACGAGATCTTGTCCTGAACCAGAACAAGGCAAAAACGGAATACATCAGCCGGCTTACCAGTATTTGAGCCTAGGCATCATTGACTGGAAAGCTGACATTGAGAGGTGCTTGACATGGGAAGCTCACAGCCGAGTAGCCAGGGGGACGACCGTGGAGTATCTTGATGTAGCTGCCAAGGAGCTAGGCTGTACCATTTCCATTTCACGCTGATTTGTTAGACTTTGCATAAGGTGATTGATCTTGGAGGAGTTGGATCAATCACTTGGCCTTACAACCAATCTAATATTCTTTGTTTTTGTTTTCTGATGGTGTGTTTGTTGATAAGACACCTTCTCTCTCTCTCTAGGATCGCGTAGTACGTAACTCGGGACTTGTAAAAAGGGTGATCCAGGGCTGTTCAACCTGGATCTTTTGACGATTTATGTTGGATTAGATGATACAGTCGAGCTTCCTCTGTTGAGCGCAAGCCCTTCGATTCAGATTGGGGGGACAAAAAAGAACACGACCACCTCCAAAGGAGAGCGATGCAGGGAGTGGGCGTTGAGGCTTTCGAGTTTCGGCAATGGTCATACATAACTGTGGTCTATGCTACTATAAATGCAAATTTCGATGATTTCAATTTCGTAGGTCATACTATGCAAAAGGATGGTGCAATTTTATGGCGCTAAACGGATTGGCTCGATTAAACAGTTCTTAATCTGTTATGGAGGAAAACTAAGATGTAAACAAATAGGTGAATAGGAGAAAGGAAGATGTTCTTGCCGATATATTATGTAATCAAACTTTCATCGATAATAAGTGTGGTTGGGGTTAATGCAACCTCTTAAAAACCCAAAGTTTATTCAAACATGCATTTTTATTTATTTTTTATTAGGAAATAATTCGAGAGCAGGACATACCTGACATCTCGAGAAAACTGACAATAAAAAACAGAACAAGGTGCAGTACAAACAGAGAAAAGCATACAAATACAGTCGAACAAGCGGACCTAGCCCAGATATGCTAGAGACAACATAGACTAAGAGTCGTCGTCAAGCACCACCAATATAATCGTTGGATAACTGAGTCCTTACCGGATCTCAGCGGCCTACTCCTGTATATATATCAAGGGGTGAAAACCCTGATGGTACAATCGTCACTATACATGATATGGACAAATATAAAATAATATATGCAAACCCATGTCACTGGTGCCCTTGATGTATCGGATTATCCGCTTGAGCGCCTGAAGGTGATGTTCGCGGGGATCATGCATGTATAAGCAAATCTGCTGAACGACGAAAGCGATGTCTAGCCTAGTGAATGTCAGATACTGAAGGGCACCGACCAGACTACGGTAGGTTGTAGGATCCTCAACCTTAGGGCTGGAAGCAGCATCAAGATTGGACTTGCAGTCGACAGGAGTGGTGGCGGGCTTGCAAGACGTCATCCGGGCTTTGTCGATGATCACAAGAGCATATTTCTTCTGATGAAGAAACAACGCATCACGAGTGCGAGTCACGGAGATGCCGAGGAAGTAGCTCGATGAACCAAGATCAGTCATGGCAAACTCCGGACGCAGCAATGCCATCAGCCTAGACTGTAACGACGAAGAGGATGTTGTGAGCACAATGTCATCGACATAGGCAGTGTCAGACCCCGAATGGAACACAAATAGGGAGTGATCAGATTGACTGAGATACGTGGCGAATCGCTCATGCAACCCATATAGAGACTTCCGGAGAAGGCAGACGTGAGAGGGGCGCGAGCGATCGTAGAAGCCTGAAGGCTGATGCATATACACAGTCTCCTGAAGGTTTCCATGGAGGAAGGCATTCTTGACGTCCAGCTGGTGAATAGGCCAGTCCTTGGTGAGGGCGATGCTCAGAACTGTGCGTATGGTAGCGGGTTTGACGACTGGGCTAAAAGTCTCGTCGTAGTCCACACCAACCTCCTGAGACTTGCCATTGACAACTAGGCGAGCCTTGTGACGCTCAAGAGTCCTATCAGACATGTACTTATGTTTGAACAACCACATGCAGTTAATGATATTAGAGTCCCGAGGCCTTAGAACGAGGTCCCACGTGCCGTTCTTAATTAAAGCACTAAACTCATTAACCATGGCGACGTGCCAGTTCGGGTCATGTAAGGCCTTTTGTGGTGATTTAGGGAGAGGTGATATATCTGTGGAAGGGGTGAGGAGGTTTTATTTGGGGTTGGGTTTGAAGATCCCGGATTGAGACCGAGTCTTTGACGTGAGCTTAATTTTCCATGTTTTATATTATCTTTTATATCGTTTTCTGCATACATTTTATGCATTTGGGTTAGAATAGTACATAATCTATGTAGTTTATGCTTATTTGCCAAATTATGGAATCTACACCAGTTTCTGTTATAATTCGCATAAATCGAAGCAATTTACAGCAATTCTGAGAAAAGAGAAAAGCTCGAAGTCAACTACAGAAGTCCAAGGTCAAGAAGCAGCGGAACCAGGACAAATCGAGCTGGAAACAAGGAAAAACAGTTAGTCGATATCGACATGTCTAAGTCGATATCGAGTTGGCTACATCGAGCTGAAGTCCTAGGAATCGACGATCAAGCTGAAGCTGGAAGACGTTTCTCGATATCGAGGAAATATACTCGATATCGAGTAAAATCCAAGTCGGTTTCCACTTCTGGTAGCCAACATCGAGGAGCTGATCTGGAACCGAGGAAAAGTTACTCGATGTCGAGGAAAAAGTCAAGTCGATGTGCTGTCCTGAAGGCCGGAATCGAGTTGCTGAGCAAAAGACGAAGAAAGTGCTACTCAACATTGAGCAATTCTACTCGATATCGAGGAAATCCCCAGAAGCCGACGCCGAGTAGTCCGGGATCTTGTTAAGTTTCTATCCAAAGTCCAATGGAGATGTTTTCGAGATCAAATTCCATCAAGATCTATCAAGAGCTATCAAGTGGAGAAGATATTTATCTACTTTAGATATAATCCCTTTAGAGATTTATTTCTTTATTTCCATGTTTTAATCTTTAGATAAAAGATAGATAGAATTAGATTTAGATATAGTTTTCTTTCCTAATTAGAGAGGGAATGAAGGCTATAAATAAAGCCTTATGGGTTGATTTCCATTCATTCAATTTCAGTTACAAGTAGTAACATAGAGAGAGTAGAGGAGAGAGCTTGTGGCGAGAGGAGAGAAGGTGTTGAGAGACGGGTTTGTCTTCGATCGGTTGTAAGTTTTATTTAGTTAATTTAATGCAATTTATTTTCCTGAAATCTTTGATGAGTTTCTTGATGATGAAGAGCGAGTAGTCCACCAACTTCTAGGGTCGGGGTGAGCCCGACGGTAGCTATGTGAGGTGATGCGGTAAAGGTTTGATCTTTTTATGCAATTCGTCTTCTATCCCTATGAGCATGATTCTTTTGCGAGAGTTGAAGGTGATCCTTGTTTGTGTTATTGAAGCGAAAGTGATCTTAATACAACTTGGATTAATTATGTGAAAAAGGTTAGTAACAATTAGGGTTTATGCGAAAGCCTCTATATTCCTATTTGTTAATAACGAAAGTTATTTGATGAAAAGCGTGACCTTTTATGCCTTTATGTGTTATTTTACATGGTTATCGTTGTGGTGTTGAAACCCTGATCTTGGAAGTCTTTAGTTTATTGATTTATTTCGTCGAAATTCGTGTTCTATGTTGTGAAAGGTTGCGATTTAAGTTTTTGTTGCTTAGTCGATTTCGAGGAGTTTTTAGTCGACATCGAGGACTTTTTGTCGATGTCGAGTTGATTTTGTCGAGATTGAGTACTTTCTGTTGGTTTTCGTTTTCTGTTTCGTTTTTGCTTTCTATTTTACTCGACAGGTTAGTCGATTTCGAGTAATTTACTCGATATCGAGGAATCTTCTGGTCGATTTCGCTGAGATCTTTCCAATACATGAGATCCGCTGACACGCTTCCTCGAGGATCGATCCTGACTTCCCACTACTACATCGGGAGGAAGTCTTGTAATCATTTGCGTGGGCACGAATCTGGTTTGATCTATTTCATTATATTTTAAACTCGATTTCCTCTTACGACAGTCTTCATGGTTGGGACCGGGGGGGGGGGTGCGGCGGGGGGATCCTGGCCCTGAGGTGGCACAAGGCCGGGTGAGGGGCCTGGGGCACGGTGGCCGCGGACGCAGCATCAAGCTGCGGCCGCTGCATGAGGGGTTGGGCGCAGCAGCGGCCGCGGGCGCATCATCTAGCTGCGGCCGCGGCATTGGTTGCGTGGGTGTGGCCTGACGGAGTATATGGCGGAGAAGGGGTGGGAACCCGTCGGTGTCGGGTGGTGTAAGGGGGGTGGGGACAGGTTCAGAGGCGGGTGGTGAGGCAAAAGGGAAATTTTGTTCGTCAAAAATCATATGGCGCGATGTTACAACCTGATTGGTATCCAAGCGAAGACAACGATATCCTCGATGGTGTGGGGAGATACCCAAGAAGACATATTTGGTGGATCGTAAGGAGAGCTTGTGAGGGGCAGTGGCACTCATGTTGGGAAAACAAAGACATCCAAATACTCGAATGTGATTGTAGAAATGGTAGCGATGGTAGAGTCCCAGGGTTGGGATGGATTTGTTGATAGCTTTGGAGGGAAGTATATTGTGGAGGTAGGTGGTCATGTGAAGCGCCTCAACCCAAAAAGAAAGGGGGAGAGAGGCGTGATGTAGGAGGGTCCGAGTTTTGTCATTGAGAGTGCGGAGGATGCGTTCCGCTTTGCCATTTTGTGGGGAAGTTTGTGGACAAAAGAAGCGGAGGGCTATCCCATGTTGTTGACAAAAGGAGCGGACGAAGGTGTTGTCGAACTCACCTCCCATGTCACACTGAATAGACTTGATAGGCAAATTAAATTGGGTGCGGACAAACGTGTGGAAATTAGCAATATGACTTTGTATTTCCGATTTGTGGCGTAGAGGAAAGACCCAAACAAAATTGGTAAAATCATCAAGAACAACCAAATAATATCGAAAACCACTAGCACTCGGAATAGGAGATGTCCACAAGTCGCAATGTATAATATCAAAAGGTGCAAATGTAAGTGAATGAGAAATGCTAAAAGGGAGTCTCTTGCTCTTGGCGATTTCACATGAAGTGCAAACGCCCGTGGCTTTATTACACGAAATTAAATTGCTAGAGCGGAGACATTGCAGCACGTGATCGCCAGGTTGGCCAAGACGAGCGTGCCACAAGTCAGAACCAAGGGTGATGAGGGCGGTGGGGGCTGCATGGGGCGAATGGCGGGCTGCGGTGAGTGGATAGAGGTCGCCGGAACTATTGCACCACATGATTGGAGTCCCCGTACGAAGATCCTTCACAAGAAAATCAAAAGGGTCAAATTGGATAGCCACGTGATTATCAATGGTAAATTGACGAACAGAGATGAGGTTTTTGACAATGTCAGGGGCACAAGTAGGATGTTGTTAAGGTGAAGGGGTGGGTCATTGGGGAGGATTGCTTGACCCGAACCGACAATTGAAAGGGGTGCGCCGTTTCCGACATAGATAGACGGTAAAGTGATAGAATTAAAAACAGTGTAGGTTACCTGACGCGTTCGTCATGTGAGAGGAGACCCCGATATCCATATACCAGTTGTCGTCCGGCTGCTGAAGTCCCATGGAGGAGAATGCAGCGGAGAGATTGGTGTGCAGGGGGGTCGACGGTTGCGACTGAGAGGCGTACAACGTCGGGGAAGGGGCCGGCTGCGGTGGTTAGCGTTGCGGAAAGACCATCCCCGACGGAGGGTAGCCCGCCCACGTTGGATAGGGGTAGAGTGGCGGGTTGGCGTTCCACTTTTGCGGCTGCTGCGGGTACCAAGGGTGCTGCGGCCGCGGCCACGTCGGTTGCTGCTGCCGCCTCCTCCGCGTTGTTGGTTTGACCTGGGCCAGTTGGTAGGAGGGGTTTGGGGGTAAGGGTCCGTGGACAGGAATTCCTTGGAGGACACAAGGACATGGGATGGTGCCTGAGGGCGGCCCTGGCGACTTTCCTCCCTGGAGAGCATGTTGCAAGCCACCATGAAAGTCGATAGTGGCGAGGTGTTACTGATCATACCGCCGACGACGTCAAATTCGGGGACATCATCCAGACGGCCAGAGCCGTCGATATGGGGGATGACATCATGACCTTTACAGGCGGTATTGAAGAGTTCCGCCCGAGTGTGGCATTGAACCTTCTTGAGGTCTAGGGTTAGAGGAATTTGGTTTTTGATGTTGGTAACGGATTGGGCGGAATGAAAGGAGTGTTGTGGCGGTGATAGGGGGTTAGGGTTGGTTGGGGGTGTAGAGTTATCATTGAGAGTAGACATCGTGGGGCGACCGCAAACAGGTGCGGCGGCTAGGGTGTGGCAGCAGCTAGGGAGCGGCGACGGCTGGGGTGGTGGGGAGGCAGTGGCCTGGTGTGGCGGTGGCGGCTATAGATCGACAGCGGCGGCGGATCGATTTGTGAAATGGGAATTTTAGGGTTTCACAAAAAAGGCTGATACCATGTAATCGTTTGGATAACTGAGTCCTTACCTGATCTCAGAGGCCTACTCCTGTATATATATCAATGGGTGAAAACCCTGATATATATACAGGAGCGCACCTTTCAGGCTCAGTCCAAGGCTCGCCGAATGTCGATGAAGCTTCAACTTCAATCGATGTCCAAAGGTGCTCTCTCCATGACCGACTATATCGAGAAGAAAAGGGCCATCGCTGATGCCCTAGCGGAGGATCTTCAGCTGATTTCCAAAGAGGACCTTATGGGTAATATACTTCACGGCACGGCTTGGACTCCTTCTACAACGCCTTCACCACCTCCTTGATGATGCACTCCGCTGATGTCACTGCCGATGATCTCGTCGGTCTGCTACTTCAGGAGGAAGACAGATTGGCCCGAGACCTTGCTCAGAAGGCTGCTTCCCAACCAATTTCGGCGCCTTTGATTCCGAATTCACCATCAGCCAATGTTGCGCCTCGCAATCCTTCGCGCTCCTCTGGTCCTCGCTATCAGGACTCTCGTAGTTCGGAGACTCGCAACAATCGCTCCTCTGACCCTGACAATCGCCGGCGTCGACCCCATTGTCAGTTGTGCAGCCGACCAGGTCACGAGGCCATCGATTTCTGGCGGAGGGGGAATCAGGTGGACTTCCCCTCCCATCGTCCCAATCCTAGAGACTCGACGAAGCAAGCCAATGTCGCTGAGCATAGCAGTCCCTCCGCCATAGACCCTACCTGGTACTTCGACACCGGGGCCACGTACCATGTCTCCCCGGACCTTCGCAAGCTCACAATCTCGGATGATTATTTAGGCCCCGACAATCTTCAAGTCAGGAATGGTAACCACTTGTCTATTTCGCATATTGGACCGTGCTCTATTAATAATCTCAAGTTGTCTAACATTCTTGTTGTCCCCCGCCTTACCAAAAATTTAATTAGTGTTCTTCAATTGTGCCGGGATAATCAAGTTATGATGGAATTTTGGCCTAATTTTTTTCGTGTCAAGACATTTCAGGGTCGACCTCTGCTCCAAGGAACCGTTGAAAATGGCCTTTATCGGTTGCCCTCCACTCCCAGCGCCCTCACCAAACCTACCACCCTCTTCAGCATCCGTACATCCCTCCACCGGTGGCACTGCGGATTGGGGCATCCTCATGAATCCATCCTCCGACGATTAGTTTCAACATTTCAACTTCCTATTAATTCAAATAAATTTCCGAACATTTGTGACTCTTGTCAATTGGGCAAGAGCCACCGTTTACATCTTCCTTCTGCACATATTGCTTCCCCAAAGCCCTTTGATTTGGTGTATTCCGATGTTTGGGGACCATCCCCGACATTCTCATTGAATGGCAATCGTTACTTTCTTTTGTTTGTTGATGACTGCACTAAATTTACTTGGATGTACTTTTTATCTCATAAACCGCATGTTCTCCAATCCTTTGTGCAATTTCGCATGATGATTCAAACTCAATTTCAATGTGAGATCAAAAGCCTCCAAACCGATTGGGGTGGCGAGTTTCGAAATGTCTCATCCCTTCTTCGTTCCCTTGGGATTACTCATCGCGTCTCTTGTCCCTACACTCAAGAACAAAATGGTGCAGTTGAACGTCGAAATAGAATCATTGTTGAAAAAGGCCTTACCCTCTTAGCGCAATCTTCCCTTCCGAATTTTTTTTGGGAACATGCCTTCAAAACTGCAACCTACCTCCACAATCGCACCATCTCCCCAATCCTAAATTTCACCTCCCCTTATCAATTTCTCTACAAAAAGGAATCCTAATTTCGGCTTCTTAAAGACATTCGGTTTCCTTTGCTATCCTTTCCTCCGCCCCTACAATTCAACCAAAATGGACTTCCGTACTCTCCCTTGCACTTTCATCGGATACAGTCCCACTCACAAAGGATACCTTTTCTTCCACAAAGAAACTTCTTGCATATATATATATCCCGTCATGTAGTGTTTAATGAGGATGTTTTCCCATTTGCAGTGCCCCCTTCGAGTTGCTCTTGTCATTCGACAACGCCACCTCCCAACCCCGTCACGCCCAACCTCCTTGGCCTTGCCACCTCCTCGGCTGTGATTCCGGCACCCACTCTTCACCAGCCATCCCTGGCCAGCAGCGTCTCTACACCCTGCCAAACCCCACCAGTCACCCCTCCCAATCCATCTCCTCGTTACCAGCAACACACCGAGAGCTCCCAGGCAAAACAACCCACACACCTTGCCACACCTAGCTACTTCCGCGCTACCTCCAACATCACCCATCCAATGACGACCCGAGCTCGCTCTGATAGTCTCAAACCTAAGTCCTTCTCAGCCACCATTGTTGTGAGCTGAATCTGCCATGTTTTACAGTAACTCTTATATCGATTTCTGTATACATTGCATTCATTTAGGTTAGAAAAGTACAGAATCTATGTAGTTTATGTTTATTTGCCAAATTATGGAATCTACACCAGTTTCTGTTTAATTCGCAGAAATCGAGGCATTTTACAGCAATTCTACAGAAGGTCGGAAAAACACTACAGAAGTCCAAGGTCAAAGCAGCGGAACCAGTCTGAGAGTCAAGGCTACTCGATCTCGAGTAGGCCTACTCGACCTAGACGAGCATGCCCGAGCACAGCCTTGTCGACAAAGCCTGATCGAGAGCCAGACCAACCCGAGCTCCGGACCCTACTCGATCTCGAGGACCACTGGTCGAGATCGACGAAGCCCAGACGCCACACCCGGAGTCGACAAAGAGAGGAGCCGAGGACAACCAGGCGACAATCGCTGCCAGCGACTCGACTCGCTGCAGCGGACCACTCGCTGCCGCGGAAAAACCCGCTGCCAGCGGGATGCACCAAGCCGACGAAGAGTCCTACTCGACATAGACAAGAGCTTACTCGAGGTCGACAAGCACCCAGTGAGCCAAGTCCGAGCACATCGAGCAGATCTAGCCGAGGAGTCCACTCGACGAACCATGCTTGTCGAGGTCGACAAGCCGTGGTCGAGGTCGAGTAGAGCCGTGTCCAGCAGCTTCTCGACAAGACCTGTCCGAGTAGAAGTGAGATTCCTTGGGCGCGAAGGAAGTCGAGCTGGCCGAAGATCTATCCGATTCCATCAAGTCTATCCATGGGAGACAAGATCTATCAACATCATGAAGACTTACCTAGTTTAGAATTATCCTTTCCTTGTAGATTTATTTCCTTAAAACAATTTATTTATCCTTTCAAGCTTTAGATATAATTTTAGATAGAGATAGATATCTTCTTTCCTAGAATAGCTAGGGAATGAAGGCTATAAATAAGGCCCTAGGGGGCTCAGTTTTATTCATTCCATCACGATTCAATTCAGAGACACAATTCAATTCTAGTAGAGTAGTTTAGGAGTTCTAAGGTTTTTAGGGTTTTGGCTTTCTGCAAAAGTTGATTGCCAGGATTGTAAAAGGCTTTGAATTTAGTTTATGCAAGTAGTTTCTTTTCATTCAATGTCTGTTATTGCAATGAGGCGTGAGTAGTCCACCCACTTCTGGGGCTGGGGTGAGCCCGACGGTGGCCATGTGAGGCGATGCGATAAAGGTCAGATCTTTTTGTGCAATTCATCTTCTATCCCTATGAGCATGATTCTTTTGCGAGAGTTGAAGGTGATCCTTGTTTGTGTTATTGAAGCGAAAGTGATCTTAATGCAACTTGGATTAATTATGTGAAAAGGGTTAGTAACAATTAGGGTTTATGCGAAAGCCTCTATTTGCCTATTTGTTAATGACGAAAGTTATTTGATGGAAAGCATGATCTTTTATGCCTTTATGTGTTACTTTGCATGGTTATCGTTGTGGTGTTGAAACCCTGGCTTTGGAAGTCTTTTTTATATTGAATTTATTTCGTTCTGAGTTTTAGTTTTGATTCTGCAATTTATATTTTCTGTCTTTCTTGTCGACATAGAGTAGTGCTTTGTCGAGATCGAGTAAGCTGTGGTCGATCTCGAGTAGGACTGGTCTAGGTCGAGTTGGCTTTCTTCTGTTTTCGTCGATTTTCACTTTCTGAAGTTTCTGTTTTTCTGCCTTTGTCGACCTCGAGGAGCCTCTTGTCGAGGTCGAGTAGCCTTTGCTATGCTTTTCGTTTTTGCTTTGCTTTGCTTTATTTCTTGCTTTGTTCTTTGCTTTTGTTTTAGTTGCCCTTGCCGGGTTTATTTGTTTCTTTCCTTTCTGTACTTCTGTCTTTCTGCTGCTTTGCCTGTGAGAATTTACAGCTACCTGAGAACTGCTGACGTGCTTCCTCGTGGATTCGATCCTGACTTTCTCTTACTACAACGGGAGGAAGTCTTGTATTTATTTGCTGAGACAGGGAAGTCAGTCTGAACTTTATTTTATATTTATTTCAATACTCGATTTACTCCTGCATCGCAACAACCATCACTCACCCTCCTACACTTGAGCCGAAAACGGTTTCCCAAGCCTTAAAACATGAATGTTGGCGACTTGCGATGAAGGAGGAATACGATGCTTTAATGTGAAATAACACTTGGTCTATTGTTCCCCTTCCTCGACACTCTAACCTTGTTGGTTGCAAGTGGATTTTCAGGTTTAAGAAGAACTCAGATGGCTCGTTTCAACGGTATAAGGCTCGGCTTGTCGCGAAGGGGTTTAGCCAAGAAGAGGGTGTTGATTTTTTTGACCCAGCCCGGTGATTCAGCCAACAACCATTCGGCTTGTCCTCTACTTGGCTCTCTCATATGGTTGGCATATCAAGCAGCTTGACATCAACAACGTCTTTCTCAACGGTGATTTATCGGAGGTTGTCTATATGGAGCAACCGAAAGGATTTGAGGATCTGGCTGACCCGACCCATGTCTGTCGTCTGCACAAGGCTCTCTACGGTCTCAAACAGGCTCCCTGAGCATGGTTTACCAAGATCAAGTCATATCTTGTCCAAAATGGCTTTCGGGCGTGTCAATCTGACACCTCTCTGTTTGTCCACAAGTCCTCGACTGCCATTATCTATCTCCTAGTCTATGTGGATCACTTAATCATAACCGACAACAACCATGCTCTTATCTGTGCCTTCACTGCCAACCTTTATTGCACATTTTCCCTCAAGGATCTAGCTAGGTGACCTCCACCATGTCAGTTTAACCCTCAAGGGTTTGACTAAATCATCCACCGGTTTAACTCTCTCTCATACCAACTACATTCGTGACAGTCTTCTCAAGAGCAACATGTCTGAATCCAAACCCATATCCACCCCGGCCGATCCTTCCACCCGTCTTTGCAGTCAAGGTGAACCCTTCATGGACCCTACTTTGTATCGTCATACCGTAGGTTCCCTACAGTATGCTACCATAACCCGTCCGGACATATCCTTTGCCGTCAACCGTGTATGTCAGTTTATGCAGTCCCCTACAACTCTTCACTGGCAAGCAGTGAAACGTATTCTTCGGTACCTGAATGGCACCCTCGACCACACCTTTCACTTCCGTCCAACCTCTGTTGGTTCTCTCCTTGCCTACTCCGACGCGGGTTGGCTATCCAGCTTCAACGACAGCCGCTCCCAATATGGCTTCTCCATTTCCCATGGCAGCAATTTCATCAGCTGGACGTCGAAGAAACAGAAGGTTGTTGCTCGTTCAAGCACCGAGGCAGAATATCGGGCTCTTGCTTACACCGCTGCCGAACTCATGTAGCTGGATCACCTACTGCAGGATCTGCATATCAAGGTTCATTCCTCTCCCACTATATTGTGTGACAATGTCAACGCTACATTCATGTGTAAGAATCCGGTCATCAGCTCCCGGTCTAAGCACATCCGGTTGGACTTCCATTTCGTTCGAGAGCAACTGGAGTCCGGTGATTTGAAGATTAGTCGTGTCTCTTCGGTTGATCAATTGGCCGACATCTTCACCAAACCCTTGCACAAGAACCGCCTATCCATTCTTCGATCCAAGCTCCAAGTTCGTCCCGCTCTTGGGCTTGCCGGGGGGTAATAACGTGTATATTGCTCAGTCAAATGAGTTGTTATTAGTTCCTATTTTTCCTGTATTTTAACTTACTCCACTCTCCTTGTAATCCCTTGTTTATAGGCTCTTATAGTTAGCGTCAGCTCCTGTACTTGTACTATATATATTGTACTCTTCAGTTGAATGAAATCACATAGCAATTCATCTCAAATACGATCGTGTTTACACTCTAGAGGCCGAAAAAGTTGGAAGACGACGAACCGTCAAAACATACAATATAAGAAACAAAAGAGGTGCAATACAAACGGTGGGAAGCCCACAAATGCAGTCGCACAAGCGAACATAACCCATACATGTTGGGGACAACATAGACTAAGAGCCGACGCCAAGCACCACCAAAGAGTGACACCGCTGGTCAGCGACACATCAAGAGTCAATGTGATGTTCTCCATTGATCCATTTGAGATTTTTTTTATCATGAGCCATTTGAGAGTTTGATTGAATGATTAAGTTATTGGGATATACATAAGTTTTTTAAGCCTCACCTTGGTAGAATATTGGAAATTGAAAAGAAAATGTTAAATTTATCATAAATCTTAGTAGAATCTATATATAACCTTAATTCAGAAGACTTTTCTTACGTGCCAATCTTATAGGAGTTTTAGGGATATTGACCAATTATGTTTTTTCCTTGATTTTTCTATTTCTCCTTATTCCATTTTTTTTATCTATATATAACCTTAATTTAGAAGACTTTTCTTATGTGTTAATCTTAGATGAGTTTTAGGGATATTGACCAATTATGTTTTTTCCTTTATTTTTCTATTTCTCCTTATTCCATTTTTTTTATCCATATATAACCTTAATTCAGAAGACTTTTCTTATGTGTTAATCTTAAGGGAGTTTTAGGGATATTGACCAATTATGTTTTTTCCTTGATTTTTCTATTTCTCCTTTTTCCATTATTTTTTTATTTTCTTTATTTCTCTTTTTTTTTCTTTTTTTTTTCTTTAACTATTGGGCTTAATTCAAAATATTGAATTCAATCTAATATAACTATTGAGCTTAACTCAAATTTATTTAATAAATATCTATATCTATATAAACTCTTAATTTAGAAGAGTTTAAGATGATGTGTCAACCTTAGAGGTATTTTAGGAGTCTTGACCAATCATATTTTTTTTGCCATTTTTTTTTTTCTTTAATTCTTTTTTTTTTCTTTTTCTTTAACTATTGGGCTTAATTCAAAACATTGAATTCAATCTAATATAACTATTGAGCTTAACTCAAATTTATTTAATAATTATTGGATTTAATTCAAAACATTATATATAATTATCGATTATGACACATCACATTTAAACAATGTTTTATCTTAACATCTATTAATATTTTATAATATTTTTATATATAATATTTTAGTTTTAAAAAAATGCGTCATGGCACGGGAATCATACTAGTTCATATTACTCATGCAAAGAATGTAGCTTGAAAGTTTCATCATATGCACTCAGTTCCATTTAATCAGTTTTCTGATCTTAGATATCTTCATTACCTTTATGGGAAGGGAAAGGAAATGATTAGTGTTTGATTGTCTTTTTGTTTGGTTGACTTAGAAGATGAATCATTGAATTCCCTATTGTCTTTGTAAATGTTTGGTTGAATTGATTTAGGAAAGGGATATGTTTAATCATCTCATAAATCCTAAGAGCATCCCCAATGGTGGGGTGCCCCAAAACTTCTCTCTCATTTTATCATTCGTCCACCTCACTTTTCACTAACTTTATTTTCAACCCTCCCCAATTTATTTTCACTTCCCACAATAGTCGGGTTCCCCAAATCATTTTTTCCATCTCACATCAAATAAAAAAGAAAGAAAAATGAATTATTATAGGGACACGTGGCCTCATTTTATTGGTTTCGGATTTGGGAAGGTTCCCAATATATTGAGGCACCCAAAAATCTGGAGGTTGTCTACAATAGTTGGGTTGCCCAAATGGATGGAAAAAGTAAAGTGGAGAGGGGAGCTCCCCACCGTTGTTGATGCTCTAATGTTTGTCGTTTTTAATTTGTAACAAGTAATGATCATCAACACTAATTTGGAGATCTATAAAAACTCAGTTTTGAATTTTTTTTTTGTTATAAATTTTAATTGGAATCATTTCGGATTTCTTCAAAATTGCTGCAAAACAAAGATATAACACCATATAAATTTAATGGCGCACCACAAAAAAAGTTTGACAATTTCCAACAGAAGTTAATACAATACACACAAGAAGCTAACAGAAGTTAATAAAAGTTAAGACAATACACACAAGAAGTTAACAAAAGTTAAGACAATACACACCAGAAGTTAAGACAAGGATTATTTGCAAGAATATACCAACTTTTGGCCACTTGTGCATAAATAGCAGGGGGGAATTGCATGGGTGGATAACACATGACACTTTTGCAAATAAAACACATAGGTCACCACCGGTTCCCGGTCAAATTTAAAAAAAAATCCAACAATATATGGGGATGATGACACGCAAGGGGGTGATGATTGGAGTGCATTAAATGCACTTACCTTTTCCATTTTGGCGCCAAAAAAAAGGGAGGGAGCAATTATTAACTAAGCTTTTAAATTCTCTTCTCTCTTTGTCAGAATAAAAGGAAGCTTAAGAAGCTCAAGGTGAGAATTTAAGAGGGTCTTCATTGAAGGTGATCGAGAGGCAAAGGTGGGGCCAATTACCAGTTACATGCCAGACATCTAAGAAAACGGGACAACAACTGAGTTCAACGTGCCAGAGGAAAAGTAACACGTGCCAATACCATACAGTGGACATTAACAAAAATGGGTAAGCTATCTTGTGGGTTTCTTTATGGACATAACTATTTCCCTTTTGTTCATATCCCCAATGAAATTGGTAAAACCCTTTTATGCTTTTACGAATGCATGTGAGAAAGAGCTCGTATTTGTGAAAAGTGTAAAGATTGTAAGGCAATAGGGCCCGTTTGGTTCGAGCTAGGGAAAGGAAATAGATTCATTACCTTTATGGGAATGCCGGGAAAGGAAAGGATTAGTGTTTGATTGTGTTTTTGTTTGGTTGACTTAGAAGATGAATCATTGAATTCCCTATTGCCTTTGTAAATGTTTGGTTGAATTGATTTAGGAAAGGAATATGTTTAATCATCTCATAAATCTTAATGTTTGTCGTTTTTAATTTGTAATAAGTAATGATCATCAACACTAACTTGGAGATCTATAAAAGCTCAGTTTTGATTTTTTTTTTGCTATAAATTAGAATTAGAATCATTCCGGATTTGTTCAGAATTGTTGCAAAACAAAGATATAACACCCTATAAATTTAATGGCGCACCACAAAAGGAAGTTTGACAATTTCCAACAAAAGTTAAGACAATTTCTAAAAAAAAAGAAGAAGTTAACAGAAGTTGAGACAATACACACCAGAAGTTGACAGACCATAAGTTAAGACAATACACACCAGAAGTTAACAGACCAGAAGTTAAGACAATACACACCAGAAGTTAATAGAAGTTAAGACAATACACACCAGAAGTTAAGACAATACATAGTTCAGAATGCAGAAATGCCAAAAGCTAACAAACTTTGAAGTTTGAACTTGCTGATTTTGTAATGCAGCATAAGTTTATGCATCAATCAGTTGTACAACGTATCCATGAGTCCTTTCAGAGTTCCATGTATACATCTCCAATTCTCCAGTGCTGGAAAAAATACCAAAATTAACTCCTAACAAATCTTCTACAAAGAAACAAGGGAAGACCTAATAAAGGAATTAGAAATATATAATCAGAAACAGCGTTCAAACTAGTCGAACAAACTCCTCCGGGAGGTTTTCGTGGCTCATGGATGAATGTATGAAGTAATTAATATTTCTTCCCTGAATTCATGTGTAACAGTTGAGAAACTGTGAACAGAAGAAAATCCCGTACTGACTCAAATATCGTTGATATGGTTTCAATCAATGGCTGAGCATGTCTGCTAGGTTTACACTTCCTTCCGATTACACAGAATTAAACATGTCCTCCCGGCATCATTCCAAATCAACGAATATCTGAAGTACAAGAAAAAAGAAAATAACACATAAGATGATATGGTATGAATGAAGGGTGTAAAGTTAATAAGAACTGAACTCTCAAGAAAGGGGCCGGCTACAAGAAATTAAGGATGTACCATAAGAATGTTGATTTTTTTTTCAAGTATTCTATTTCTTCAATGTATTATCTGGGTATAGTGATTAGTTATTAAGATATAATAAGAATTATGCTGAGTTTGTGTGTGTATATATATATATATATATATATATATATATATATATATATATATATATATATATATATATATATATATATATATATATATATATATATATATATATATATAACAGTACACAGTAGTAGATTAGCAACTTACAATCTTTTCACTTTTTTTTAAAACAATGTAAAAAACAACAAGGAACATCAAACGCAGCATGAACTGGAAAAAAGGGCAATCGAACAGCACGCGAACAACATATATTGAACAGCAAAACAAATAGCATAAAATTGGTGGAAATAAACGGGCAATTGAAAAGCACCCGAACAATGTAAACTGAACAAGGGCGAAATCGAGTTTGTGGCTGATTTGAAATAATAAAGACGAAGAAGAAGAACAATCGAAATTGATCGGCAAAACAAATAGCATAGCAGCAATCGAAATTGAAGGAATTGAACAAGATGTCGAGAGGCCTTTCAAAACATCAATTGAACAAAAAATCGAAGGAACATCAGCAAACGTCATTGTGCAATAGACATCAATCGACAAAGGGTGATCGAACCTCGATCACCAACAACAATTCAACAAAAAATCAACAACACCAATCGATTTCAACTAGAAATCGAACCGCAATCGGTTATTTCAACAAGGAATCCACCGATCCAAGTCGGACCTAAACAGCTAGGGTTAATTTGACTCACCGATTGAAGATCAAAGATCAACGCCGAGGTAAGGAAGATGACAAGCTACTGAATCAGCACCGAAAAACCATGAGGAAGACATAAATCGGAGGGAGATAGGAGGTATCTCAAAGGGAATGAGAGGGAATGAGCGTCGTCGCTATGTCGGGGTCGGGGAGAGAGAAAATGTGATAGAAGACCCCAAAAAATCAGGGGTAACAAATCGGGCCGGACCATTAGAGCCAATAAACACTTTCATTGAATTGAGTCCATTTACCAAACATTTTATTTTCGGCCCAACTCAAACAAAGTGTTTGATGCGGTGATTTTTACCCAACCAAACGAGCTCTAAATCACCTGTTAAAAGCATAATTTCAAATTTTCAATACAAATGCATGCAAAACACCACCTACCCTTTGGATCAACTAGATTTTAAGTTAAAAATACACAGAAAGAGCAAAATACCCTTAATAAAAGCACAAAGTTGTCCTTCTTTTTCATTCAATACATCGATTTGGATTGGTTGTTATAAAGTATAATGATTAACATGAGATCAAGGTGCAGAGCCTTCAGGATCAAAGATGAGAGCTCCTTAGAGTACAAGAGGTTAATTTGCCGTACTTTATGTATTTGTTTGTAAATGTCAAATAATTTCAAACGGAGGGAGTACAATTAAACTAACTACAAGCCAACAAAGTACAAAAGGCAAGGAGCAATTACACCCAACGGAACAAGGGGGTGAATAAACGATTAAGAAGAGACTACATTTGCCATTGAAGGAAATGAATGAAAGCAGTTGCAACCGTAAGAGACGCGTGGCAATGTGGTCTCTATAGAAAAAATAAAAAATTAAAGGACAAAACACTATAAAAAAAAGGTAATAAACACAATTTGTATTAAACTTAGTTGATAGAATGTGAGTAAATGAACTAGTCTCTATCTCACTTTACCCGCTCACACGCACAATTCTAATTATTTTCTATTCATATGCCATATAAACCACTATTGATTATTTTCTTCCAATATTGTTTTTTAAAAAATTCTTCATTATATATACCTAAATTCAAGGTGTGGTGAAGAACCATCTCAAGCACCACCCAATGTACCTTATTTCAGAGATGGGTCTATCACAAGGTCTTGGGCTAGCAAGTTAAGAGGGGAACTTAACGCCTTCATCAACTCCCAAATGAGGTTGGTGCTACCAATGGAGCCCTGCTCGAGGATAACATCACGACGTCGCTCGAAATCACACCATTGTTGAGCCACTAAGGGGGACACGACTCCCAAGGAAGGCTCGACCAAGGATGATTCAGCTACCATCCACACTTAGCTTTTCATTTGCCTTCCTTGTTTTGAACTTTGTGTTTTTTGGGGCTCATTGTTTGAGTTTAAGTAGGACTTGTTGGACCTTGTCTTTTCGAACTCCTTGTTTTGGAGCTGATTTCTCCCACTATTTAAGGCCTGTAACCTCTCCTTTTAAGGGCATTTTTAGACTTGGTTATTATGAAAATTCCCATCTGGTTTTACTCTTCAAATTGAGGGCTTCATCCCTTGTGTGTTGCATCTAGATCGGTTTGTCATTGATTTTGCAAATTTCCTAAAGATTTGTGATCCCGAGATGAGAACGAGCCTCCTCCTTGTGATTCCATGTTTAGCCATGATTGTGTAAGGTTATAAAGGCTTGGTTTTCGTGTCATTCAAGTTGGTTCTTAGTGCATTCGCTCATGGGTCTTCTTATTGTTCATCAATATTGATTCCTCTTATCTTTTCACTTTTATTGTTATGTTTTTCCCCTTTTACTTGTTCGAGACTTGTCCTAGAGGTTTAACTTTCATTTGTTGTGTTTTCTTGTCTAATTTTTCTCTCATAAATGTTTTTGTGAGTCCTAGTCTCACGTCAAGGTCGGAAAAATAGCAACTAACCCTGCATCAAGGTGCATTACCAAAGAACGTTGTCATAGCTAGCATGAAAAATAATCAAAGATCAGTTGTAACACAATCAGCCATTAAAAACATAGAGCAAACACAAGCACAAGCACAAGTACAAGTACAACTCCATAATATATGAAGGATAAATGTATTGGCGAGAGGGAATTCAAAAGATTGGCTCACCATAGATATATAATAAAAACAATCAAATGGATTCGGAAAATCCCATGGATTTGCCCACCGTAGCCCATAAGAAGAGATTAACCTCTAAAAATTCCTAAGGAGCGTTGGCCCCCAAAACCCCAGTCCTCCAAAAGGCCCACCAGCGAGTCAGCCCAGCCAACCTCGACATTTACGGATTTGGCTTGACCCCATTAACTCGAAATCTCAAAATCAAAATATTAAAAAAGAAAAGAGCATGCCGACATCCTACCCCATCCGCACCCCATTTTTCTCTCTCCCCCATACACTCTTAAAACCAAACCCCAAATAAGCAAAACCTCTATGTTCTCTTTAGTTACCCGTTTGACACATGCATATCTTTTAATTCTTAATATTCATGTTGACTCCATCTTGATGATAATATGTGATATATTTTTGCATGGATGATAGAAGACAAATAAGGTAGTATTTTATGCAAATATCAATTATATTTTGTGGTTGTTTTATTTGATTTATTATTCTCGGAATATATTTATTTGGCTCACAAAATTACATGTGCTATATATTTTAATTAGGCCAATTTTCTAGAAGATTTGTTTTTCAATATATGCTCATTTATTTGCTTTATTTTTTATATATCAAATATTTAAAAATAAAGGTGGCTGAGATTTTGTTTCGAATTCAAAATTCAGATTTGATTAAAAGAGTTTTTTTTTAATTGTTTGAAGATTTGGTTTTAGTTGGTGGATAAACTTTGATTTGAATATATCCTTTTATTGTTATTAACCTTTTTCCACAAGTTCAAATCAAAGATTTGCATGGCTTTATACAGTTGGAAGAGTTTGTTGAAAGTGGGTTGATTTTGTGGAAGGATTATTTAAATTCAAAGGCAACTCTTGTGCACTTATTTTCTTGGAAGAAATTCAACGGGAGAAGAAATTCAAATTGGCTTCCAATTTGAATTCAAAGAAGTTGTTAGATGAGCTAATCTTCAGGGGCATTCAAATGGAACTAATTTGAGAGCTTGAATTATAAAAAGCCACATGCTCAGGAGAAGAAAGAGGGAACAACACAAGCACATTATTCAAGCGAGCACTTCAAAGCCAAAAGCGATCATCTTAAAGCTTATTTATTTTCTTTCTCTCCCTCGTTGTAATTGCTTTTATTTCTAGTTGAGAGAGAAGAAAAAAATCTGAGCGTTATAGGATAAATCATTCTCGTTATACTAAGAGTATCCCTATACTCAAACGTATACACACGTTGGTGTGGTTAGGGCTATTATTTCACGAGCATTTTGGGTTGACTAGATAATAGCGGGTGAGGCTACGAGAAGGGTAGTTCTTCTAAATTGTATCTTGGACTCTAAGAGATCTGAGTTGACTAGATAGGAGCGGGTGAGGCTTCGAGAGTTTAGAAGAAGAAAAGATCTTCTCGGTTGTATCTAGGATCCATAAGAAGTGAAATAATAGTTGTTTGAATCCTACGGGTTGGATAACCCTAGGCGGAGACGTAGGCTGGTTATAGTCGAACTTCGTTAACAATTCATGTGTCCTTTATATTTTATTTCCACACTTATAATTGACATTTTATTTTCATAGCTTAACAGGCCTGCAGGAACAAACAGTTTTCTAGAACAATTTCAAGACCTTGGAAGTCCAGTTCAAGACCTTGAGATCCAGTTTAGAGGCCTTGAAGTTGCCACTGTAGAAAGGCTTTGCGAAAATCTTACATACTCTATTCAACCCCACTTCTAGAGTATTTGTCTTATTATTATTTACATTAAGTACTCGATTCTTCAATTGGTATCAGATCTTAACTCACATTTATTTGATTTAACAATCTGTGAGATCGATCATGAGTACTATAGGAGAAGGTGGATTCGCTCAAGGAAGGTCATCTAATCGCCCTCATCTCTTCTGTGGTGACAACTTTGTGCATTGGAGGTTATTGATGAAAATGTTCATCATTGATTAAGATACGGAGCTCTAGGAACGCATACAGAGAGGACCAACCATACCAATGAAGCATGGTACTTCAGGAGGAGAACAAGTGGGGAAAACAAAAGCAGAATACAACCAGACCGACCTGGAAAATGTGGCCAAGAACTTTCGGGCCATGCATGTACGATATTTTGGTTTGAATACTGACGAATTTAATCGTGTTTCATCTTGCAGGAGCGCTAAAGGGATATGGGATAAGTTGGTAGTAACCTATGAAGGTACGAGCCAAGTGAAGGAGACAAAGCATCTTCCTGCGTTAGTATGAGTTATTCAAGATGCTGCCCATAGAAATGGTAAAAGAAATGTTTACAAGATTTACACAGATCGTGAACAACTTGGATTCTCTCGGCAAAACCTTCACCAATGAAAAAAAGGTTAGAAAGATCTTGAGAACCTTGCCAAAAGCACAATGGGGTCCAAAGGTAACCTCAATAGAGGAAGCTCAAAACCTATCGACTTTGCCTCCGGATGATCTCTTTGGTAAGCTTATTACCCACGAGATGATCCTTGGCGAGGAAGATGGGGAAGTAGCCTCTAGTGTGAAAATTTTGGCCCTAAAAGCTAAGAAGGAAGAAGCATCCTCAGACGACGACGAGAGTGAAGATGAGGAGGATCCCTTTGCACTAATCACGAGAGGGCTAGCAAAAATACTCAAGATCAAGAAGCAATTCTCAAATCGAGAATATTCCAGATCATCAAAGCACCGAGGTAAGTCTTCTAACCCTCATAAGAAATCGAAGATTCTAACTTGCTTTGAATGTGGTGAAACAGATCACTTGGCAAATGAGTGTCCTCAAAAGAAGAAGAACAAACACCAAAAGAATTATTCATATTCCTCCAGTGAATCGGACCCGGAAAGAATTATTCAAAGCACCGAGGGTGTCATGAATGGCTCCGGATACTTAGTGCTTTGAACTCCTCACCCGTGTGTCCCATCCCGCCGAACTATTATCTCAGCGAGCAAGGTCGATCTACCTTTATCTCTTGAGGTGATCAGATTTTTTCTCACTCATTAAATTTTCCATATTTTTTCAAACTTTCCTGCCAAACTTCAATAATGATAATAACAACAACACATCAACCATATAACAATCTCCATAATGTAACATCATTCTCAACATAATCCCCGGATAGGAAATAAGGTAGAAAATGGACAATATTTAGATCATGTGGGGCAAATATATGAAATAAGGCTCAATATGGCTTTTGTGATGCATAAGCATAGGTAAAGGCTAGGATATATATATATATATATGAGCATTATATGGAAATAGAAAGTCCTCCGTCCTCTTATCATGCAACATGTCAAAAGCAACTTCAAATTTACCTCCTTTCATGGTTTTCAATAAAATACGCACTTCATTGTGACTTCCCTTTACTAGGTAATTTCATGCTATATCTCTAATGAATCCAATTTTGCATCGTCGAGTTCAATATTAAACTTCCATGACACTAATCAAAATTTTCAATGGGGTTGGTTTTAAAGAACTTTGGAAAACATGCACATAAGCCCATAAATCAATAACGAATTCCAAAATAGCCATGTTTAAGCAATTCAAGAAATAATGCACAAATATGTCAAATATGCACAAAGTAAGCCCTTCCCCTACCCCATACTTAAACATTACAGTGTCCTCACTGTATAAAAACAAGGGTAAAGAGAGAAACTCACTAGACAGGTGTGCAGATTGTTGGAAATCGAGTGTAATGTTGCTGCAGAGATGGTCGACGTCGACAAAAGTTGGTCGATTTCGAGGAAGTTGGTCGATGTCGACCAAGGATCTTCGAGATCGAGTAAGGTGATGCCTCTAGGGTGGTTTTCCTCGACCACATGCTCCTTTCTGCTCGATGTTTTTAGTCGATGTCGAGTAACTTACTCGACGTCGAGTATGTCTGCAACTTCTCTTTCCTGCAAGATTCGTTAGACGGAAAATATCCACAATAGATAAAACTCAAAAACAATGTCCAAAACAAAAAACCAAAAAACAACAATGTCCAAAAATCTCAAAAACTAAATGTCTATTTACAAGCTCTAGACTTTATAGTCGCTAGGCCGACTTTCTGCGTTAAGCTCAAGGTGGCATTTGTAGGGCCCATGTAGCTTGGGCTTCAAACATGACTCCATTTTTGTCCATCAGTTGTAGTCCTCCGAAATGGATCTTGTTCACTGTGAAGGGCCCCATCTTCTTCTTGTTGAATGTGTTGGGAAACCAATGATCCTTTGATTTGGCAACATAGACTTTGTCACCTATTTCATACTCTTTAGGCTCATCATTGGAAATCCTACATAATCGCACATACCAAGGCAAACCTCTCCCATGTATAGATAAATCATTAATAGAAATAGGAGAAGATATGTCCATACCTTGGCTTACCTTCGCAAAAGTGGATTCGGGAACCTCTTGTTCTGGTCGATTTCGAGTAAGGGTACTCGACATCGAGGAATTTGGCTCGTCCGGTGGACTACTGGTCGAGGAAGGAGAAGTCGAGGAAGTAGGGTTTTGGTCGATGTCGAGTCGTCCTCGGCTTCGAGTGGATTGCTCGACGCTGCTGCTGTTGGTGGAGGGCTCGAATTCTGGTCGACATCGACCAATTTACTCCACGTCGAGTAACTCTGGTCGACTTAGACCCCATACTTGAATCCTATCAAGGCATCCGAAAAATAATTAGTCGACGTCGACTTACCTTGGTCGATGTCGAGTAGATCCTCTGTGCCGTCGTTCAGAATGACCATGATCTCCTCCACCTGAGCTTCCATATCCCTCTTTTCTAGCTCATCGGGAGTCATATTTCTTATCTTAGGCTCCCCGCAGGTGATGTACCTAGCTGATATAGATTTGACCTCTTCCATGGGACATGTATGTCTTTCAGTTTTATTAAACGAATACTCAATTACCTCATCGCTGATGTTGAAAGTGAGTACTCCCTTCCTTACGCTTATGTTGGCATCCATCGTCGCCAAGAAGGGCCTTTCTAGAATAATTGGACAAGCAGGGTCCTCTACCATATCAATAACTAAGAAATCAGCAGGGACAAAGAACTTACCTACTTGTACTGGTACATTATCCACCATGCCTATTGGGATGACCACCGTGTTGTTCGCCATATAAAGTTTTGCATCCACAGGCTCTAAGGCACCTATCTTAATCTTGGACCAGATTGATAAGGGCATTATACTCACACTGCCTCCGAAGTCACACAAAGCATTAAATTTGTATTGATCAAATCCAATGGTTATAGCAAACTTACCTGGATCTAGCCTTTTCTCAAGTACGTCCATTTGGCTGCACTCCTCTGCGATCTCAACCATTGACCGCTTTTTGCTCAGAATCTCCTTTAGAAACTTGACATAGGATGGCATTTCATTGAGAGCTTCTGTGAAGGGTATGATGACATTGACTATTGAGCCTTTGGAGCATCTTGATGAAACGCTGGAACTTTTTCTCTGCTGGATCCTTTAGAGATTTTGTCGGGAAAGACAGTTTTTTCTTCGGCGGATGTGCTGAAGAGTTGTCGATGTCGAGTACAGGTTGGTCGACATCGAGTTGGTGCTGTTCGACATCGACTACAGTAGTCGACTTCGGGTTAGGCACAACGTTCTGGTTGATATCGAGGAGAGTTTCGTCGATGTCGAGTAAGTTTTGGTCAATGTAGACTGGCTTGCTCGATGTCGAGTTGTCTGCTGCGTCTTTCTCCTCTGTATTCTGATCGGCTATTTGCATCTGTCGCCCACTCCTTAGATTCATTGCAGCTACTTGCCCCGCAGATTTGCCCTTAGGGTTGGGTTCAGAAGATCCAGGGAGCATACCTGACTGTCTGGGGACGGATGCTGCCATTTGACCAATCTATGTTTCCATTGATTTCCGCCATATATCAATTTCCCCAAGCCCGGAGTTGACACCATGTAGCTGAGTGTGGATGGAATTGATAGACTGCTTGGTGTCTGAATGGTTCCTCCGCATCTCTTCAAGAATGGTCTGCAGGTCATCTTTCTTTCCTTCTCTGTTAGGGTGATAAGGTGCTCTGTAGAGAGGGGGATTCTAATGTTGGGGTTGGCGATAGTAGCTGCAGTTTTGATTCTGATGTGGCCCTGAGTAGTGTCCCCCCGCATACTTTACCTCTTCGTGGGTCTCTCCTTGATGTACTTGATCGACGTGTGGGCACGCAGTAGTGTTGTGCCTAACAGACCCACATTCCAAACAAGGCTTATCCTTAGACAGAAACTTAACTTGCTTGGTGAGACGGCGTACCTGATCATTGTGGAACTAGTCATTGACATCTGGATCAACCTCCTTAGGAGGCACATACAAAGGCATAGATGGGGCTGACCTTTCATACCTTTCGTCAGAAGCGGCCGCAAAAGTCCCATATGTGTTGTCGTAGTTTGCTAGCGTCTTAAATACCTCCCATGCTCGGCGTAGAGTGTATCCAAGATACTCATAGTTGGTGTAGTTGTTGATCCGATCCTTAGTAGGCGCATCCAGGCAGTTGAAGTTGATCTCCTGGATGACGTAGGGCGGTTGTCCAAGCGTAGGACAGGATTTCAGAAGCCTCTTATAGTGCTCCTAGAGTTTTGCTAATGGTTCCCCTGGCTTTTGTCTAAAAGCCGTGATTTGTTGTCTGAGGGCCGCTGTCTTTGCAGAAGGAAAGAACTTGTTGAAGAACAGGTCCTATAGCTCGTTCCAAGTGCGAATTGATCGCGCAGGCAATCCTTCCAGCCGTTGTTGGGCTATTCCTGCAAGGGACCAACGAAAAGCCTTTAGTTTTAAGTATTCAAGATTAGCACCATCAGCTATAGCTTCGCATAAGTCTATAAAAGTGGTGACATGCTCTAAAGGACATTCATTGATTCTTCCGCTAAATTGACTCCTTCTAATTTCAGTAATAAAAGAAGGACGAATTTCAAAGTTAATAGTGGGAAGAATGATCGCTGATTCTGGAACTTCCAGAGTAGGATGCCCAATTCGCTCCTCAAGTTTCCTCCTTGCGTTGATCTCGCGATCTACCCTTGCTTCCCACCATTGCTGGTTCTGTGCATATTCCGCCTCTCGTCGGGCGTGTTCTGCTTCTCTGGTGGTGAATGCCTCAATTTGTTGGCGGAGTTGCTCAAGCTCCTGTGCAGGTGTGAGCTGACCCGCATTCTCGTTGTCGGATGTCGACATGAGTCTCTTCCTAAGCCTTTGCTGAAGATGGAAAAATCGCTCAGGCTCGAGAATTGGGTCTATAGGTGTGCGATCAGTTCTTCGCATGCACCTAAAAAACAAAAGAAAAAAGAAACAAGTAAAAAGGAACTAAAAATAAAAACAAATATAAAGAAAAGAAATATAACTAAAAAGGGCGCGATTGATGGCTTCCCCGGCAACGGTGCCAATTTGTTGTTGCGGGAGGATGTTCAAGTATGAAATAAATATAAATATAAAATCAAACTGGCTCCCTGTCTCAACAAATAAATACAAGACTTCCTCCCGTTGTAGTAGAAGGCAGCCAGGATCGATCCACGAGGAAGCGTGTCAGCACCCGCCTTTTCAGTTCCAGATAAAACTCCTCGAAAACGACTCAGGAAGTACTCGGTCTCAAGCAAGTTACTCGATTTCGACTACTCAGCCGACCAAAACAGAAAGCAAAGTCGAACAGAAACGAAAGCAAAAGCACAGACTCGTCGATCTCGACCAAACAACTCGACGTCGACCAACAGTGGCCGATCTCGAGTAAGCCTTATCGATTTCGAGTAGAAATTCATAAACAAAGATTTCACCTTTTCGAACGAAAGCGAATGTAAACACGAAATTAACACAATAAACTAAAGACTTCCAAGATCAGGGTTTCAACACCACAACGATAACCATGTAAAATAACACATAAAGGCAAAAAAGATCATGATTTTCATCAAATAGCTCTCGTTATTAACAAATAGGAATATAGAGGCTTTCGCATAAACCCTAATTGTTACTAACCCTTTTTCACATAATTAATTCAAGTTGCATTAAGATCACTTTTGCTTCAATAACACAAACAAGGATCACCTTCAACTTTCGCAAAAGAATCATGCTCATAGGGATAGAAGATGAATCGCATAAAAAGCTTGTACCTTTACCGCATCACCTCACATGGCTACCGTCGGGCTCACCCCGACCCTAGAAGTTGGGTGACTACTCGCTCTTCATCATCAATAGACTCATCAATAATAAAAGGAAATAACTTTGCATTTAATAAACCAAATAAAACTTACAACCGATCGAAGCCAAAACGTCTCTCGACAACTCCAACTTGCTCTCGGCCTAAGCTCTCTACTCTCCTACTCGACTTTCTCTCTCTATTGGCTTGTAGCTTGGATGATTGAATTAATAAAATCCAGCCCCCTAATGCCTTATTTATAGTGTTCATTCCGTAACTAATCTAGGAAAGAATATTCTATCTATATCTAAACTTAACATTAAGATAAAAAGGGAAATAAGAAAATTATTTCTAAAAGGAAATAAAGCTAAAGTGGATAAATCCTTCCATCTTGATAGATCTTCACTTTCTCTTGATAGAATTGATGTGCATTGGCTTGCAAGTAACTCACATATCTCGGACTTCTCCTTGATCTCAGATCGGAAAGCTTCTGGAATCTCCTCGACGTCGACTAACTTCCTCGACGTCGAGTAGAATTCTTCATCTCGAGTGGTCCTATGCTCAGCTCGTGCTCGATCTCGTCCTCTGGCGACCAGTTTGGTCGACTTCGAGTAACTCTGTCGGCTTTCAGTATTCTGCTCAATTCTTGAAACGCACTTTCCCGAGTCCTCGTTTGTCGGATTCACGCATATGAGCATGCGTTGGAAAGCTCTTTTCAAGGGATACAACTCTCATGATGAAATCAAAGTTTGATTCAGAATGATGAATGGCGAAAAGTGGGCTTTTCTCCAGCTGCACCATTCTTAGCTTCTTAATGTCTTTTCTTTAAGCTCCAAAGTGCATCCGATTTCTGCGAAATATGACAAAAACTTGT
The DNA here is from genome assembly GCA_037127255.1 of Persicaria tinctoria. NCBI lineage: Eukaryota > Viridiplantae > Streptophyta > Magnoliopsida > Caryophyllales > Polygonaceae > Persicaria > Persicaria tinctoria. Next base: position 17,705,948 of record JBANSL010000004.1, on the reverse strand, counting down.
GTAGACCTCCATATATTGCAAATAAACATAAACTACACAAATTTTGTATTATTCTAACCCAAATGTATGAAATGCATGCAGAAATCGATATAAATGTTTGTAACTTGGTCTAGCCGAAAAGGTTGAATATATTTTAGTTGTTTTGCAGGATGTCACCAAGACCAAAGAGCATAAATGTATTGAAACAATCGCTCTTGGTGATAAATGATTTTTTTTTAATATTTATTATATACTACTAATGATCATCTTTGCTTAGTATTTCTCTTTGGAGCTTGATAGGTTGAACAGGGAAGCATTATCGTAGGGGGAGCAATGACTGCTGAATTTTAGTTCTTATAATGTTGTCGACTAACATCTCAAGGCCTTGAGATCGGTTTCAAGTAGACCTGTCAAAACATAACCCGACCCGAAAATCCGACCCGACCGCCCAAATTTTTTGGGTCAAGACCCGGAAATTTTGACCAGAATTTTTTTTTCGACCCGAACCCGAAAAACCGGAAATTTTCCGGCTAATTTGGGTTTCGACCCGGTGACCCGATTGACCCAGTTGATTTATAATTAAATTTTTTTATATATAATTAAAATTTATTGTAAAATTATCAAATGAAGATTTTTTTTAATTTAAAAAATAAAAAATTGACAAACCCGAAATGACCCGAAACCCGGTCAAACCCGGGTTCTAGTCAACCCGGAAATACCCGGAACCCGTTTACCCGAGACCCGTTTTACCCGAGATCCGAAGTGACCCGACTCGAACCCGACCCGAATGACCCGTTTAACAGGTCTAGTTTCAAGGTCTTGACTGTAACAGATTTTTTTGGGTGTTATTTTTTAAAATTCGACTTCTTCCCTTACTTGTTGGAAGACAAAAAGGGGGAGAAATGCTATATGGTGTTTATGCTTATGCTTGTTATATGATGTTCCACATGTGCTATATTTATTTGCATAATTGATATTTGTTTTGTCTTCCATCAAGGAGGAGATTGTTGACTCCACCTTGATGATAATATGTGATATATTTTTGTAGGGATGATGGAAGACAAATAAGGTAGTATTTTATGCAAATATCAATTATACTTTGTGGTTGTTTTATTTGATTTACTAGTATTCGGTACCCGCCCGTTGTGCGGTTTCTTAATAAAAAATAATATTTAATTACATCACCAAATTTAATGACGTATTTATATTTAAATATATTATATTCAATTTGATCGAAAAGGTGAAATAATTGACTAACATTTTATAACATGGATATAGAATTATATACAGATTTATCTTCTCAAAGTTTATCATCAAATTAAGATGGTGCATATTTATATTTAAATATATTATATTCATTTGATGTAAAATGTAGAATAATATATGAGGGAATTGCACAAGGTAACCCAAAAACCCAAAAACCTTGCAAGGTTAACCCGATCCGGAAAAAAATTGCATATCCGGTAACCCTTGTACCCGGTAGCCCGTTCCAAAGGAGAGAAAGGGAAGAGAGAAGGAAGGGGATCGGAGACGGGGACATGCGGAGGCATCTCCCTCGAGGCGAGGCGCAGACGACTAGAAGGGGATTGGAGGCGGGCGAGAAAGGAGGGAGAAGGAGGGGGATCGAGGGAAGGCGCAGGCGGAAGCATCTCCCTCGACGGTGGATTGCTTGAGGCGAGGCGCAGGCGGAGGCATCTCCTTCGATCTCTGTAGTTGATTGAAGGCAACGGGGTTAGTTCCTTCTGTTGTTGGCTATTATCGTCGGAGATCCGTGGCTTGGAGGCGCAGGCGGCGAGTACTTCCACTCTCTCTTTCTTCAGGCGATTTCGAGCCTCTTCGAGGATAATCTCCACAATTGGCTTCCATTCTGCGATTCCAGGTACAATCCTTCACCCTTCTTCTTCTCTGCTCTATCTTTCAAGCCTTTGAATTGGAATTTTTAGTTTAGGGCTAGAGATTGAAATTTCGAATTTCAGAATTGAAATGGTTTGGTTTGAAATTTCCCATTCGGTTAGGGTTGGGGTTTGTTGTCTGTCATGTCTGAATAAACAGGTGACATGTTGATTAGTGTAGGTGTCATGTAGTAAGTGATGTTGCCAAATAAACAGGTGACATGTTGATTCGTGGCTTGGAGATTCTGAAACAATACCTCATATGGAGTACTCCATGAATGCAGCATTCACATGAATTAGGATTTGTTATTTGGCTTTCCTGTGTGCTATTTGTTCTCTCATGAGAAGTGGGACATCTAAATGAATGAAGAAACCTTTAATGTAGGTATGTTGCTGACTTGATTCATTTTAGGGTTGTGTATTATGCACTAGTGTGTTTTGTGTGTAGAGCAAATATTGATAATGGCCAAGATAAATGGATAGACCCTCACATATCAAGTTTCATTGACATAAATATTCTTCCCATGTAGCCTATTAGCTCAATGGGAGAGCATTGTGGTCATACACAAAGATGTGGGTTCAATTCCCACATAGGCTTATTATTCATTAATCAACACCGACTATCAACTTATGTTTAGAACAAGTCAAGCTTGCTACATCACCAAATTCATGTGTCAAGTAAAAACAATTCATATGTCAAGTAAAACACATTATATGTCATGTAAATCCGGTATGAGTGACATGTAAATTCAGTATGGGTTATTTTTGGTGCTGCTATCACCTAATTTAGTGGCATAAGTGCTTGGATTAGCATGTTTCTTTGTTTGAGGGACTCGCAACGCAGAAGTGAGTTCATTATTAATAAAACATCAAACGAAGGCCACTTTAGTTTCTTTTCTTGGATTAGCATGTTTCTTTGCTTGGATTATCATGTCTTCTTATTGTTGAAATTAATAAAGCGGATTTGATTCGTGCTTCTTGATGGTCCTGGATTTCAATTTTCAGTCACAATTTTGATTTCTTGCTTTGGGATGATAGGATGCACGTAGCATAGGCTCGAGGCAAGATCATGGAGTTGCTAGCAAGGCACAACATCGGATGAACAAGGGGGGTTGCAATGTGATAGCAGCTGTTGTTTATGTTAGCGATGCAATGATTGATCAGTGCTTTATCTATTTGCCTTATATATATATATAATCTTCATTTAAAACAATATTGATTGTGAAAAGCTTGCCTTAATGAAGGAAAATAACACGACAGGTGATGCTATTAACATGACATGTAATACTATTAACATGACAGGAAATGCGAATAACATGACAGGTAATGCGAATCGAGCCTCTTCTCCTTAATGAATGAAAATAACATGACATGTAATGGTATTAACATGACAGTTTATATCCTTTAACATAAAAAAAAATGTTGTTGTTGGGCAACAACAATCTTCCTCTTCCTACATTTCAAGTGTGGGATAAGACGAACGACTGGTGGAACTCACTCTACGGGAATGACTGTGAAACTAAAGTGGCCTTCCAATAGCTTCATTAATTTCAACAATAAAAAGACATGCTAATCCAAGCAAAGAAACATGTTAATCCAAGCAAAGAAACTAAAGTGGCCTTCGTTTGATGTTTTATTAATAATGAACTCACTTCTGCGTTGCGAGTCCCTCAAACAAAGAAACATGCTAATGAAAGCACTTATGCCACTAAATTATGTGATAGAAGCACCAAAAATAACTCATAACCCATACTGAATTTACATGTCACTCATACCGGATTTACATGACATATAATGTGTTTTACTTGACATATGAATTGTTTTTACTTGACACATGAATTTGGTGATGTAGCAAGCTTGACTTGTTCTAAACATAAGTTGATAGTCGGTGTTGATTAATGAATAATAAGCCTACGTGGGAATTGAACCCACATCTTTGTGTATGACCACAATGCTCTCCCATTGAGCTAATAGGCTACATGGGAAGAATATTTATGTCAAAGAAACTTGATATGTGAGGGTCTATCCATTTACCTTGGCCATTATCAATATTTGCTCTGCACACAAAACACACTAGTGCATAATACACAACCCTAAAATGAATCTAGTCAGCAACATACCTACATTAAAGGTTTCTTCATTCATTTAGATGTCTCACTTCTCATGAGAGAACAAATAGCACGCCGAGGTGCAAATCAAGATGCACACTTCATAGCAAGCATTTAGCCTGACTTGTTTTACTTGACACATGGATTGTTTTACTGGGCATGTGAATTATGTTACTTGACACGTCAATTGTTTTACATGACAAGTGAATTGTTTTACTTGATACGATCATACATGTGGTTCGTGTTTGAAATTTCCCATTCAAGGTTCAAGGGCAATAATTGACAGCCATTACAATAAAACGCAGCATAGTTTGTACACATCAAAACATAGCTTTGGTACATCAGATCGATCAAAGGAAATCCTGCATACATGACATGAACTTATATTAACATGTCATTCAAATCCTGGATACATGACATGAACTTATATTAACATAGCTTTGGTAGCAATTGAAACGAAATTGGACAAATCTGATGAGCGATTAAGTAGTACCTGCGGCTTTAAGAAGGAGAACTGATGCTGAGGGAGTTTTGAGTATGAAAGTAAAGCACTAAAGCTCTTATCCTGTCATCCCAAAGCAAGCAATCAAAATTGTGACTGAAAATTGAAATCCAGGACCATCAGGAAGCACGAATCAAAACCCTAATTTACACTATAGAAATCAAAATCCCAAATCAACAATTTCTATCTATGTATCCCTAAATTAGGTTTAATAGATGGAAAATCAGGGAGATGCCAAAACCTTAACCCTAGAATTTTCACTTACAATCGATCAACAACTACCTTCGACTCATAGCTGTCTCTATCGACCTTAGCAATTGCCTTCAATTTCGTAGGAGTCGTGCACCACTAGCCTCAAAATCTGCCAGATCTGGAGAAATTTCCTAGCGACAGGATCGACCGCAACAATGGCATCCGGGTTTGGGGCCGCCATTGGAGACGAATGGGAGGAAGAAGGACCAAGATGACTGCGCTCAAGCCCTCCCGTCGAGCCCGGAGGCCTATCGCCTAGAGTCGCGAACTCCGCCTCCAACGACGGCGTCTTCCCTCATCCTTCCCTTCCTCTCTCACTGTTGCGCGCTTTTCTCTCTCCAACCGGTTGTAGGCTGTGAGAAACCGGTTACTTTGCAATTTTTTTTTTTTGGGGTTAACCCCCGCAATCCAACCGGGTATTTGGGTTAGTTTTGCAAATAACCCATAATATATTGACCAAAATTTGATGGTAAAAGGTAAAATAATTGAACAAAACCTTACAACGTGGTATATATATTTTATATAGCATTAGTGTTGTTATAATTCGTATTAATTTAAATAATAAAAAAATAGATTAAAGAAGAGAATATATAACATCTTGATGCTTCAGTAAAGCTATATCATCGTTTCGAACTTATTTTTAATTTGTATATTCGTATTAATTTATACTATTATATTATAATCTAAACTCTGAAAAATATTTAAAAACCTATAACAATACCATTTTATGAATCATAACTTAAATAAATAATAAGTATAATCTCATTCGGTGAAATTTCATCCCATAAACTATACCTTTTTAATTAAGAATCATATCAATTAGTGAATATAATATGAAATAAGTTATATAAAACCTCCACACAAGATTTTCAATCACATGTAAATGATGTAATCCAATCCTTCATACGGATTGCATCTATATTTGCACCAAATATTACATAGGCTTGATTATATAAAATCGCGTCCTTCTAAAAGATAGTGTTAGTGTTGATTGATTATTTAAATTATTTCATATTTATGTGAAAGAAAGAATACACGATGCATTTTTTGATTTTTCACTTAAAATCATAGGGAGGGCATGGTATTATAAATATTAGTTTTTTATTTTAAAAAAAATCAAACATTAATCAAATCAACCTATGTTTTAATCGCAGGAGATTTTATCTAAAATGTAGAATAATTGACCAAATATTGGATAGTGTAATAAAACAGAAGAATCAATGGGAGAATGAGAGATTGTATTCAATTATATGTCCTGGGGATTCTACCAAATACAATATATATAGAAGGAATTTCCTTGGTCTCCAAGAATAAAATCTTATCTAAAAGGTAAACTTCTATCTAAGTAAATATACATATATCTTGTACATCCATATATAATAATATCATAACACTCCCCCTTGGATGTACAATCTTTATTCTGCTGACTGCCTCGTTAAAAACCTAGCTAGGAAAACCCAATGGGACAAAACCATAGCTTAGGGAAAAAGAGTGCAGCCTTCTATGGACGCTCTTGTTGTTCTGCCTCATTAAAAACCTTGTCAGGAAACCCCAGTGGGATAAAACCTGATCGAAGGGAAAAAGAGTGCAGTGCGTGTATACTCCCCTTGAATTCAACATCCTCCTCGAAGTCTTCGCATTCTTCTTAATGTCGTCGTTTTCATGAGCTTATGGTCGAATCTCAACATTGTCTTTGATGTGTATAAGCTGGAATGTCTTCGTGATTGACTTTGATGCGCTTGACTTCCATGTATTGGTATTGAGCTACTTTGGATGCACAAGCATAAGGTACTTCAGGACCTAGTGTGCTTTTCATTGTTGACCACGAGGTCTGATGTATTAAATGATGCTTAAGTTGCCTCATTAAAAACCTTACCTTGGAAAAACCCAGTGGGATAAAAACCAAGATTAAGGAAAAGAGTACAACTTTGTATGGTCCTTCGGGACCTAATTATATGTCACCACTTTCACAAATATAGGTAATTCATGTACTCTAATAAGCATCTTTAACCAACTGCATGTGACAGGACTTTGATAATAATGTTTCATGCATTTTAATCGATCATTTCCATTTATATGGGTATGCACTTACAACGTTCATCATTTACATTTGGAGCCAAAATTATATTCACTCCTGGTGAATACATTCTAATGTAATCTTTAATAGGCTTTTGTCCAATCAATTTGGCTTTATATTTTCCTTTGTACGAACACCCACTTAAAACCAATTGATACTACACTTTTCAATGTTGGAGCTACATGTCCAAAAACTTAATGCTTAAATAATCCATCTTTGCATGAATTATTTCTTTCTAGAATTGGGGATATACCATGTATCCTTGTGAGGGGAGTTGCCTCATTAAAAACCTTGCTTTAGAAAAACCCAAATGGGACAAAAACCAAAGTTAAGGAAAAAAGAGTACAACTTTGATCTCCTCCTCAATTTAGTATATAAATCACCAATTTTATAAAGACATGGTACTTCTGGACCCTTAATATCCTTTTACAGTCTAATCAAATATGAAAAGATCATTTGTCTTCATATCATAATATATCTCTCTTTGTACACTCGAACTACAGGTCGAGATATTTTTAGAAGCTCTAATTATTCTTATCAAACACTTCAAGTGCAAACTTAGATATGTGCCATCAACGATAATCAAGGATCTGGTCATTTCAAGACAACTCATAATCAATTCTAACACTGTCAACATTCATGAAATCTGTTCAGGAGTTTTATACCAGCGGACATATCACCATTGTTTGAAGTTACTACTAGAACCTCGATCTAAATCATGCTAGTGCATTATTTGTTGTAAATGTGACTTTTGTCACCATCTTTGCATTTATTAATGCCTTTACTAGCCTGTTTGCTATATAGTTTATTGAACTTCTGGTTCCCTTCTAGTTCATGCAACATATTACTTCTTGATATCCTTTTCCTTTCCCCCTAAATACCGAGTATTTTATCATCAGTGATAAACTCTAGGTATTTGATCATCTATGGCGGGCCAGTCCTCCATATACATCATCTTTCTTGGTTTACAACAACTTAGTGTAATCTGGGAAGGTTTCGGTACCTATACCAAACATTTAAAACCTTATAAATATAAAACTCTCTTCTGGAGATAAATTACAAAGGGGGATTTATTCTATTGTTGACCGAAATTGAATCAAGCTCTTGATATTCATGTCTGCTTATTTAGCAATTATTGATGACTCTACTAGGTCATCCCATGTATTAGCATTATCCTAAATGACAATCTCATAAGTAACGACTTCACTTGGTCGATTTAATCGTCAGCTTCTCAATGCTCATATATCCAAAATATCAATTTCATTGATAGCATTTCCATATTACATCCATATTGCCAATATGGGTAATCTATTTATTATATGCCGAATCTTCTTTTGACATCTTCAACTAGAGGAAAAACCATTGCTTCTGGCAATTATCGGCTTTCACAATCTCAATTTATTTGTCATTACTCCTTCCCTTTAGAGTGTTTTGACGCTCTTATATAGCCATCTTCTTATATGAATTTATTGCTTGATTATATCAACAGTCCTTCGAGGACTAATTTGATGCTTTCTGGAGATATACATGCATAAGGTTTAATTATGCCAAGTATAGAATTTATACAAATACTCACTAGTTATTTTATCCCGAAAACTTCAGGTTTTCCATATCATCAAGTACCAAGCTCTAAATCATTCTAACATTTTCATGCGATGATTCATTCACAGTTCGGGAGATTACAAATCCAAATTAGGTAAACCATCATCCTTGACTTGTTCTTCCACATTCTCCTTGATGTGGGGGTCGACTCATACATGATTATTTATAATCATTTTCAAAATTATGACCAATATCCTAACAACGGTCGCGCGCACCGTATTCTCTTTATGTCATCTGCTGGAGGTAACAATATATATTGCATCTGGCAATAAAAGAGGTTGTTACGAACCATAAGTCATTTAGCTAGCTATTTATTTGAGTTCTACCATACCCAAGTAGATTAAGAACAAGATTCCAAAATAAAGAGTCTTCGGGCTCTCAAGAATAAATTTATCGATTTCACACAATTTAATAAGGATTTGCTTCAAACTCTTCTCCCAAATCATCATTAGTTGAATAAAATTGACATCATTTACCCATAATGGTTTCTTCAAGAAACATTTCCAATGCATATACATATACATAAAATGCAAATCAAATCAAATAAATAAATAAAACATAGATCCCATGTAGCTTCAAATAGCCAAATTATACTAATTATAACAAACCAAATACGACCAAGTTTGCAGAATCAAATGTGCTGGATCATCTAGGCTCTTTCGTTGATAATCTTTCATATGTAGAGGTAAGTTTATCTACTTCAAGATATAACTTTGATTAACACAAACAATATATATATATATATAATATAAAACCACATATGTTTACGACATACCAACTCTTAACAAGTTGTTTCTTCTGGAAACACTTTGAGTTTTGTGCAAAAGTAAATTCAAACATATACACCTCACAAGTAAATAATAAAAGCGATCTCGGTAAATTAAAATAAATGCACTTCAGGTGGATATCAATTCAGATATTGATCACTTGTTTCAATAAACACTATCATTCACAAATACTGTAGGTTCAATAACTATCTCAAATTTCAATTTCAATAATTTCATCATCATCTATGAGAGAAAATGTCTTTTCTTATTTGCATGCAATTACTTTGGGGGATATAATACAAATGAATTTCATGATACATAAATAATGTCAACTTCTGGTGACCAAGAAACAAATAAGTTGAACCACTTCGGAAGTTTATATTTCATCTTCTATGAAACAAATCATATATGAAATAATTTACAAGTGCAAGATGGAATCAACACTATCATCTTAGCTCATTACTACAAAGATGAGGCTAATATTTTAATCGATGCATGATGACGTTATTTATTTATCAACTTATCAATGTATCAATTCATTTAGATATCATTTATCATGTATCCATCAAATATATGGTCAATTTCCCCAATAACCATATCTATATGCATCATCAATCCCCAATCGTACATGATTTATCAATGCTCTAAATTCTTATATATCAAAGTATATTAGCACTATAACATGATTTATGATATAAAATCTACATTTGCAATCAATAACGTCATTTTGCAATTAGCAAGAGACACAAAAATCATAACTCAAATATATGATGTTTAGGCTTACCTGACCGCAAGCTCGATCGTATACACCACCATTGAGAATTCAGTCCAACTCCATCACGAGTTTTAAAGTCAAGCGGAACACAGATAGGCTCACTCCCAAGTAGAGTTCAATCTTCTAGGATTCGCCTCCTTTTACCATGATATCCTAGTGTGGATCCGTGCACAAACCACTCACATGACACCATCCATCACCAAATCAAAATATTAATAAATTATAATCATGGTTTATTTAAAACATATATCATATAACATAATTCTATCCATCCTTATGTATAAACCCTTAAACCTTTTGAAATTCTAATTAATCAAGTAAGGAAAGTCAACGTACCTCTTATGTGATCAACACGTGCATAATCACACTCCGAAATATTGGGATATTTATCTTTATTTACTATCTACTTTGAGAGATAAGACTTTTCATCTACTTCAATAGATGATGATAAAAATATAATATACAAAATAAAACAATAATCATATATTACTCATTGCTACATGGATGATATTTATTGTTTCATCACTACGGGGATGAAATTTATCAATCACATCAAATGATTCATAATATCAATTTCTTTACTTTCATCCACTTCGAGGGATTTAATATTTTCTACTTCGGGAGACCAATTAAATTATTTATAAACAAAATAATAAATTAGAAAAATTAAATTGCACTTACCTCCACTCACCTCCACAATGGCGCACTTCGGGGATTGATATAGTTTATTTATACATCCTCTTCGGGGGATGTGTTTATTTACTTCACTCGCTAAATCTCATCACTTCTGGGAAGAGATTTTCCACTTACCGGAACCTTCACTAGGGACAAAATTTACAACCCTAGAAGTTTGGTTCTTTTCTGTAATTGTTAGAAAAGTACAATCCAAGCCGCAACTTTTGGAAATTCCAAGGCCGGTTTTGTAATTAAAACAAACCTACAAGTTCTCCCTCGTAGTGAATACAGAGGTGCGGCGGCGACAGTTTCGTACAAATTGGAGTGGTTCCTGTGGAAACCGGCGCCGAGCCGCCGTTGAATATACGAGAGGCTTCAGAGGCCATAGATCCCACGCAAGGGCGACGACGTTGACGAAGGGAGCGAGTTTGTCGGTGTTGCAACAACAGGCAGTGCCCGGTGCGGCCATCGGACGACGTCGTTCCGGTGATGCTCTCAAGATGTGGGCGCCAAACGGCGACTCTCCCGCGCCGGCGGTTTCTCTGAGTGGACACCTTCTCGCTCAGCAACTTGGTCAAGTACCGATCCAACTCAACAGCCGACGAGGCGGCTAGTACTCTTCTTATCATCGCCACTGCCACAAAACGACGTAGTGGAGCATTGAAAGTGCTGGCGCACTTGTTGTTGTTTCGGAATGGTGTCGTTGGAGTCAGTGACGCTTCGCGTTTTGGCAGTTCTCCAATTACGCTCCTCGCGGCTCGGATTCGGCTCCGCTTTCACGACTCTCGCCATGGACGAATTCACAAGAAGAAGAAGATGGCGAGTCAATTGATCGGAAACAAGAAACCTTAATTTGGAGGAAAGAGAATTCGAAACTTATCTTTCAAGTTGACAAAAGCTTGGAGACCTGCTACGATCTTTGAAAACCTAGTAAGAGCAAACTCGTGCTGATAACGTGTAATAAAACAGAAGAATCAATGGGAGAATGAGAGATTGTATTCAATTGTATGTCCTGGGGATTCTACCAAATACAATATATATAGAAGAAATTTCCTTGGTCTCCAAGAATAAAATCTTATCTAAAAGGTAAACTTCTATCTAAGTAAATATACATATATTTTGTACATCCATATATAATAATATCATAACAGATAGATAATTTAATCTAAAAAGATAAGTTTTCTAACTAATTAAGATATGACTATATTGGCTTATTAATTACAATGACTCAAAAAGATAATATCATATTAATCTAGAATATGACACGTATGAAAAAATAACACCATTTTAATTCAGAATATATGCCACGTATACGAATCGCATCAAAACCCGTTTCAGGCCTCTACTTTAGTATATTACTATATATAGATCTTCATAAATATTTATAATATTGCAGCGGTATATTATATTTGTGAATCTTCAAACTGAATAATTAATTATGTCATTGAAGAGTTATAATTAATGATTTTGTACAATTTTGGTGAGTTTTTGAGTTTTAATCGTAAAGATGATTAGAATATATTCTAACCGATTAAAATAAAAATAATTGTTTTTCCTAACTATTCCAAATTAACTATATATTATAAAAACAACCTATAAATTATACACTTATATATAAAAAATATTTTATATAAAAAATAAAAAATAAAATTGTATGTAAAAAATATACTACGTATGACTTAATCAACATCATCCTTAGATTTAGTGGAGGAATCCCACCAAATACAAATGATGGAGGACCAACCCAAGAACCACCCGATGCACCTTATTTCAGAGATGGAGATGGACCTATCACAAGGTCACGAGCTAAGAAGATAAGAGATGAACTTAACGCTTTCATCATCCACCATATGAAGTTGGTGCTACCAAAGGAGCCCGAGGATGACATCATCACATTGCTTGAAACCGCACCATTCTCGGGTTCGACTAAGAGTGATTCAGCCACCACTCATACTTAGCCTTCATTTGCTTGCTTGTTTTGGACTTAGAGTTTTGGGCCTTTGTTTGGGTTTAGTAGAACTTGTGTTTTTGGGCCCTTGCTTTTGAGCTGATTTTCTCTACTATTTAAGGCTTGTAAACTCTCATTTGAAGACACTTTGAATCTTGTTAATGAAAACCTAGTTGGTTTCACTCTCCAAAGGTGAGAGCTTTATGCCTTGTGTGCATGTGTGTTGTATTCAGTTCGGTTGTTCTTGGTTTTGTCAATTTCCCGAAGATTGGTGATTCCGAGATGAGCACGGACCTCCTCCTTGTGCTTCCATGGCCAGCCATGGTTGTGTAAGGTTGTATAGGGTTGGTTTTGGTGTCATTCAAGTTGGTTCTTGGTGCATTGTCCCAATGGGTCTTCTTGTTGTTCATCAAGGTTGATTCCTCCTATCTTTCCCTTTCATTTCCCTTTGTTTTATTCTGTTTTTCCTTTTCATTTGGTCAAGCCTTGCTCCCAAGGTTTAATCCCCCTTTGCTGCGTTTTTCTTGTCTCACTTGTGCCATTTCTTTGTGTTCTTGTGAGTCCGAGTCCACAACGTCAAGAAGGTCGAGAAAACAGCGGCTAACCCCGCATCAAATTGGCATCGGAGCATAGGTTCACTTGGCGTTGTTTGAAACAAGAACGATCAAACCAAGAATCACTTTCTCTTGGTAAGTTTTACAAGAAATTCCTTGTTCAATGTCTTGATCTTATTCTATTGTGTTGATTTTGTGGTATTGGCGCTTGTGCATGCAATTTTTCATTTTCGGCCACCCTACCACCACCACAACCCCACCGGTGCACCACCACAACCCCCATCTCAGCCCCCATCTCAGCCCCCAACTGTTCATTTGTGCTTCCTCAAGAAGCTTGTCCTTGGAACTTCCACAAAAGATTAAAAAAAAATCAGATCTTGTGTTCCCCAAAAAGTTGTCCATACTTTATTGTTTCTCCAAAAAGTTGTCTCTTGTGTGCTTTTCAAAGAAGCATTGACATTTGGTTATCTTTTCAGATTTTATTAGTTACCTTTTCGTATTTGTGGAGAGAGAGTATTAAAACCGAAATTTTAAAAAAAAAATCAAATTCGGTTTTTCTGGAAAAAAAAAGAAAAAAAAGAAGAAAAAAAAAAGAAAAAAAAAAGAAAAAAGAGTGACATCTTATGTATCTTATGCATGTGTGTTGAAGTACGTGTTTTAGTAGATATTTATACTATAACATTTGCACTTCATCTTAGTGTTGCTTGGAAAAAAACAAAGCAAAGCTTATTTGGCTTGTTGTGCTTACTTGTTGAAATCAAGCCTTGTTTGCATTGTGTTAGCTTTCTCATTGTGTTGGAAACCTATTCATTGAACACATTGCATCAACCCTTTGCAGCCACTACCTACTGATTTTGAGCCTAAATTGCACACTCCTTGCATATTTGAGCGTCATTGCACGATATTGATACATGAGAATAAGATAAGGGGTTGAACCTTGTAAAACTTGGTAAAACACTTATTCTTAGTAAAAAAAAAACTCATTGTGTCGATCGTTCATAATTGTTTCGGGTGTTTGTTTAGCCATAATTCAATTCATTAAGTCTTTAGCCGCACCTAGAATCTGCGTGTTTGATATTAAGATCATCCCTTGTTGTCGTTGTGCTCTTTAAAGTTTGCTAATCTTGTGGTTGATTATTGACTCTACCAAGGCAAGATCCTCCTTTAAAGGGTCCTAACAATGATCCTCCTTTACATGATTATCGCAGGCCTCCAAGAAGGCAATATGGCTACTTTGAAGAGCAAGAGGAGGATTGGGAACCACCCCGAGGCCCCGGATACCAACAACGGAGAGCTCGTGAACAAGAGCAAGATGGAATAGGCAAAATAATGGTCAAAATTCCAGCTTTTGAAGGGAAGTGTGATGCCGACCTTTATTTGGATTGGGAGAGAAAAATTGAGCAAATTTGGAGCTGCCATAATTTTCCGGAAGAGAAAAAGGTACAACTCACAGCCCTTGAATTTACCGGTTATGCACTAATTTGGTGGGATACTCTTGTGAAAGAAAGGAGGCGAGTTCTAGATCCAGCCGTGGTCACTTGGGACCAAATGAAGGCCTTGATGAGGTCTCGATTCATTCCTCAACACCACACCCGGGAGCTAAGACAAAGGTTGGAAAATTTGAGGCAAGGCTCCATGAGTGCGGAGGAAACATACAATGCCATGCAAGTGGCAATGGTAAGAGCCAATGTGGTTGAGGACGATGAAGCCACAACGGTGAGGTACCTAAGAGTTCTCAACCCTTCCCTAGCTAACGAAGTAGATTGCTATCCTTATGAGTCCATGATAGATTTGCTACACCTAGCAATCAAAGTGGAAAGAAAGCTCAAAGCTAGGAATCAAGGAGGAAGGACCTCGAATGGCTACCCTACTACCTCATGGAAGGCACCAACTCATAGCCGAGGATACCAGCCCTATGGGAGGGAAGCGGTGCAAGGAAAAGAAAAGGGAGCCAACTTTAATCATCAAGGAGACCAAGGTGGTCATCGCAAAGGCTACCCTACAAATGCACCTTCATCATCATTTCGGCCATCTAATGGGGTTTCTGCAGCCCCACAAGGGAGTAACTCTAACCCCTCTTCTAGAACTAGAGATATTGTGTGCTTTAAGTGTCAAGGAAGAGGTTATATGATGAAAGATTGTCCTAACAAGAAAACTCTCGTGATTAATCATTTAGGGCAATATGAATCTGAATCTGATTGTGATGATAATGTTGTGTGTGATGATGATGTGAATTTGCATGCTTGTGATGATAACAATGATGATGGGATTGAGTTTGAACATGGTGAATCTTTGATTGTTAGAAGAGCTTTACATGCTATGCCTTCTTGTGATGATAACCAAAGAGAAAACTTGTTCCATACTCGTTGTCTCGTTAAGAAAAAGGTGTGCAACATGATAATAGATGGAGGAAGTTGTTGTAAACTTGCTAGCATTGAAATGGTTCAAAAATTACAACTTCCAACATTAAGTCACCCTAGACCCTACAAATTACATTGGATGAATGATTGTGGTGAATTGAAAGTGAACAAGCAAGTTAAGGTTGCCATAACACTAGGACATTATGAGGATAGTGTTTTATGTAATGTAGTGCCTATGCAAGCTTGTCATATTCTTTTGGGCCGTCCATGGCAATATGATAGGAAGGTCATTCATGATGGTTTAACTAATCGTCATTCTTTTTTGTTTAAGGGGAAGAATGTTGTCCACAAGCCCATGACCCCAACCCAAGTTGCCGATGAGTATGAGAAGAAACGGGGAAAGGGGGAGAAGAAAGGGCGGGAGGAAACCGAGTGTCCGCAGCCCAAGACCACACCACACCCATCATCGTCTAGTGAGCCGAGCCAACCTAAGGGAGTGTGGGAGAATAAGGGAGTTCTTCTAGAGAATAAGGGAGGACCATCCCAAGAACCACCCGATGCACCTTATTTCGGAGATGGAGATGGACCTATCACAAGGTCACGAGCTAAGAAGATAAGAGATGAACTTAACGCTTTCATCATCCACCATATGAAGTTGGTGCTACCAAAGGAGCCCGAGGATGACATCATCACATTGCTTGAAACCGCACCATTCTCGGGTTCGACTAAGAGTGATTCAGCCACCACTCATACTTAGCCTTCATTTGCTTGCTTGTTTTGGACTTGGAGTTTTGGGCCTTTGTTTGGGTTTAGTAGAACTTGTGTTTTTGGGCCCTTGCTTTTGGGCTGATTTTCTCTACTATTTAAGGCTTGTAAACTCTCATTTGAAGACACTTTGAATCTTGTTAATGAAAACCTAGTTGGTTTCACTCTTCAAAGGTGAGAGCTTCATGCCTTGTGTGCATGTGTGTTGTATTCAGTTCGGTTGTTCTTGGTTTTGTCAATTTTCCGAAGATTGGTGATTCCGAGATGAGCACGGACCTCCTCCTTGTGCTTCCATAGCCAGCCATGGTTGTGTAAGGTTGTATAGGGTTGGTTTTGGTGTCATTCAAGTTGGTTCTTGGTGCATTGTCCCAATGGGTCTTCTTGTTGTTCATCAAGGTTGATTCCTCCTATCTTTCCCTTTCATTTCCCTTTGTTTTATTCTGTTTTTCCTTTTCATTTGGTCAAGCCTTGCTCCCAAGGTTTAATCCCCCTTTGCTGCGTTTTTCTTGTCTCACTTGTGCCATTTCTTTGTGTTCTTGTGAGTCCGAGTCCACAACGTCAAGAAGGTCGGGAAAACAGCGGCTAACCTTGCATCAACAAAAAACATAAATAGAATATAAATAGTACGTCATATCTATGATTTAACAAAATATATTGGCCAAAAAAATGTCTACCCTTCCCCGAGAAGAACGCGCTCCACGCGCTGGTGCATCTTCCCTTTCCCAAATCTCCCATGAACAACTTATTCAAAGAAAACCTAAGTCGACCAAGCTTGAGAAATTTTGGTTGATCTCCCTCCTCTCTGAGATCCTAATCCCTACCCAAAACAATCATGGCTGGCCTAAACTCCCTCTATGGAGTGATTTCTTGTTCCTCCATAGATTCTGTGCGGTCAATTTCTCTTTGGATCCCTTTGTTTCCCCTAAAATTGGGTTTGCGTACGGGCTTATGTTAATCCGTAACCGATCGGATCTGTACAAACTTCATGGGTGGTGGAGTGCTCTGATGGTGAGGATTTCCCGGGTTTGGTCAAATCGCCCTCCGCCTTGGCCAAATCCGGCTTGTACAGACACCGATTTGGTGTCGTTCTGGGAGATTCTGGTCGGCTGCCCATCCTGCATCGAAGTCTGGCTTGATTTTGTAGGATGTGTCTGGGAAGATGGCCTTTGCACGCTTCCCTGTTTCGGAAGGATGGGTGTTCTTTCTGCTTCACTCCTCTCTTTGGATTCGGTTGATTCTCCCTTTTCAAGGTGTTGGTGTTGGTGCTGTAGGATTCGCACCTTCCTCCGTGTCTTCAAAATTCTAATATCCAAAAGCCTAACCTCCTTTTATTTTTCTATATTTGTGTTTCTTATGGTTCCAACTGGAGTTGACGAAGGGAATAAGTTCATGGTAGCAGAAGATCCTGCTCCTAAAATGTCTAAACCCCGAAAGGGAAAAACCAAGCCGGAGGGCTTTAAACTCTTTGAGAAGCCGGAGGGCTCTAAACTCTTTGAGGAGAAGTCTGTCTTCAATGATACTCATGGGGAAATCTGGATGTCGAAAGTGGAAAAGTGATTCAAATGGTCTACCGAATGAAGGTATGGAGAGGTTTGTAAGTTAAGCTTGTATGGTGATGCTCATTATATGTCAATTATTATTTGTTCCAATTTGGCTCATCATTGCCGAAAGATCTTTACCAAACAGCTTATGCATCCTGTTTTACTATGTTCTGGATGGATGTGTAATGAGATTGTTGGTTCTGTATTCCATCTTGTAGAACCTGGGCTGAGAATTAAATCTCAAAACATTCCTTATCAAACAGCAATTGACCATTCATTTTGGGTCTTGATGGTAATCTTTGATTGTTATATATCGGTCCATCATCACTTGCTTTGGAAATGCTATTATTACTATATTAGTGGGTATTTCTCTACCGCAAGTATATTTATGTATGACTACTTCTTTGGATTGGGATTTGGATCATACATCCGTCTTAATCCAAGACTCAATTTTGCAAAGGATAACTCAGCTGATTGGATCAAGATTTATGGTGATTTGATTAGAGTTAAGTCTAGCACTAGGAAGAGAAACTATAAGCATCGTCTCTTTGCAACTTATCATACTTTTTATTTAATCTTTAATGAAAAAACATATCTTGTGCTTGTTCTTCTAATCTCTTAGTTACAAGCTTCACGTCAATTTGTTGGTATAGCCATGCCAGTTTACTGGTGGAACAATCAAGTATACTCTTTTTGCTCACCCGCTATTCAAGGATACCAATTTGCTGGTATAGCCATGCCAGTTTACTGGTGGAACAATCAAGTATACTCTTTTTGCTCACCCGCTATTCAAGGATACCAATTTCACGGACCATGGCGGGCTAAAGGTTTGTCGTGTACTATCATTTGGTTGATGTTTGATCCCTTTATTCATACCAAATTCTCACTGGCTCGTTGCTGTTTACTTTGTGTGCCTCACTACCGAATTCCGCCGGGAAAACTCATTGCGTATAAAAATTATGTTGATATGAAAATTATTAAGTATACATTACCTTATTTGAGAAATAGTTTTCACGGTAAATGTCATGGTAACAATGGGATTGAGGCGGGACTATTCAGAGGAAATAATCTATTGAAATCTCTCTTCAAGAAACATTGGCCGCTGTAAGGTTTAGAATACCCCAGAATCCTGACAGCTTCTAAAGGGTTATTATGAAAATCTGCTTCTGGAACATTAGGGGGATAGGGAGACCTAATCTATGGACATATCTCAAAGCATTACGTATAAATGAACACATCTCGCTAATGGCCATAGCGGAGATCATAACTGACAAAATACCACTAGATAAAGTTTGGCAAACGAGTGGTTTTAATAATTCGATATGGTCAACGGAAAATGGTAGATCTGGCGGTATCGGTTTAATTTGGAATGAGACTCACTTGCTAAACGAATCAATCAAAGTGGAAATAATAATGCCAAGAGTTATTAGAGTTCAATATACATGTATAGACAAGAACTTCACGGGTGCCATCTTCTTCGTTTACGCCCCACCTCATACGGTGGATAAAGAAGCTTTTTGGAATAGTCTTACGACAATTATATGCATGGAGCACCTTCCATGTCTAGTAATGGGGGGTATGAATGAAATTTGTTGTAGTGATGAAAAGGAGGGTGGAGCATTAACTAGTTACAATAGATTTGCGAGATTAACTCAATTCAAGAACCAATGTTCACTTATGGAGATCCCGTATTCAGGTAACAAATTTACTTGGAGAAAAAAGGAGAAGGGTGGAGCATCAACTAGTTATAATAGATTTGCGAGATTAACTCAATTCAAGAACCAATGTTCACTTGTGGAGATCCCGTATTCAGGTAACAAATTTACTTGGAGAAAAAAGGAGGAGGGGGAAGATAACATCCTTGAGAAACTTGACCGAGTCCTTGTGCAACACGAGTTTCTCGAAAAATTCCCTGATCTTTTAGCTGTCAATGGTGCCTTTACATCCTCCGACCACTATCCAATTTCTTTGTCTAAATTCGGAACACTCTTTTAGACCACCTCCTTTTAAATTTGAAAACATGTGGCTTCAAAGGAAAGATTTTTGAAATATTGTCAAACAAGTCTGGCGAAATGATCATAGGGGATCAGCCATGTTTAGACTAGTATGTAAAACCAAAATTTTGAAAGATAAAGCCAAAGAGTGGAACAAAATTACATTTGGTAACATCTTCAGGCAAATACAGGAAGTGGAGAGAGACCTTGTCAGAATACAAAGTCTAAGCAATTACAATGATAGGTTAAAAGAAAAACAATTAATTCTCAAAAAAGAAAAGTTACTTCAATTTCAAAGGGAATATTGGTGCCAAAGAGCAAAATCTAAGCATCTCAAGCTAGCTGATTCGAACACAGCTTATTTCCATCATGTAGCTTCTAGTAGAAGAAATAGGAAAATTATAAGGAATATTTCTTCTGATTCAGGAACATTAATCTGGGGAGAACAAAATATTCGATCAGAAATTAGAAAGGATTTTTTCAAAAGATTCTCGAAAGAAACAATCAATACAAATCTGCTGAACAACTACCTTGAGCTAATTTCCCCATTAATTTCCGACGAAGAAAATAGGCTTCTGTGCAACCAACCATCTAACGGAGAGATAAAGGAAGCAGTCTGGTCTTTAGGCGCCAATAAATCCCCTGGCCCCGACGGGATGATGGCTGAATTCTATAAAACTTATTGGGACACCATTGGGGTCGACGTTATAAAAGCAACTAAGGCTTTCTTTCATTTCGGAAAATTGCTCCGACAAGTAAACCACACCTTTATCACTCTTCTTCCCAAGTGTGATAATCCAGCAAAAACTAAAGATTATAGACCCATTAGCCTATGCTCGACGGTGTATAAGGTAATATCAAAAATTCTAACAGAACGCCTAAAAAAGGTCATAGGAAAACTTATACACCCCTTTCAAGGGGCCTTTGTGTCGGATAGGGCTATCCGGGATAATGTCCTCATAGCCCATGAGATTTTTCACTCTTTCAAAACTCGAAAGGGCTCGCAAGGTTGGCTAGCTATCAAGTTAGATATGGAAAAGGCTTATGATCGGGTAGACTGGCACTTCACAGAATCAGTTCTGAAGAAATTTGGCTTCGACCAGAAATTTATTAATCTAATAATGGAATGTGTAACCACGGTGTCCTTCTCTGTTTTAGTTAACAATGGCCCGACAGAACTGTTTAGACCAACAAGAGGCATTAGGCAAGGAGATCCTTTATCCCCATTTTTGTTTATCCTGGGTGCTGAGGTGCTAGCTCGAAAACTCAACTGGGAATCCAACCTGGATCAGTCTGGCATCGGTTTTCGGTTTGGGCACTCGGGTCCTAAAATTCCGTTCCTAGCATTCGCTGACGACATTATTATTTTTTCTAAAGGCAATTTAACAGCATGTGGAAAGGTTAAAACTGTCATTGACGAATACTGCCAAATTTCAGGACAAAAGGTGAACTACCATAAATCTGCTTTCCAATGCTCTCCTGGTATTCCTGATTCTCGGTTGCCGGTGTTGGAAGGTTGCCTAAACATCTCTAGACAAATTAAACTAGATAAATATTTAGGGTGTCCATTAGTGAATGGGAGAGTAAATAAATCTACATTTGAGGAAATCATTGGCAAAACAACAAACCAGCTGAGTAAATGGAAAACAAACGCTCTATCTCAACATGGAAGGTCAGTGCTAATCAATTCAAACCTAGCCTCAAAACCTCTATATTCCATGCAAAGCTTTATGCTCCTAGTCTCAATACTATCAAATCTAGACAAGATTAATAGAACTTTTTTCTGGAATAAGGACATTCAATACAAACCCCTAATTAGTTGGGATAAAGTCTAAAGAGCAAAATCTAAAGGTGGTATGGGACTTAGAAAATCCAAGGACATGAATGAAGCGCTTCAAATGAAGCTTCTTTGAAAAATCATTGCAGAGCCCGATAATAGCTGGGTTAAAATTATTAAATACAAGTACCTAAAATCAACAAATTTACTAGACTATGATACTAGCTGGCAATGGACTCGGCTAAGAAAACTAATAAAGCCATTTAAGAATGGTCTAGCATGGGTAGTGGGGGACGGAAAAACCATAAAGTTTTGGAAAGACAAATGGGCTCCAGTTACTGACATTGAAAGCCAATGTATAGTACCAGCAAGGAACAATGTAGATGAAACGGTTGACAAATACATTGTTAATGGCGAGTGGAGTTTAGACAAACTTAAGCTAGTCTTGCCTACAGAAACGGCTAAACAAATTGCTAACATACCTTTGCCCAAAAGTAACATTCAGGACATAATGTATTGGTGGCCGGATAGAAATGGGTGGTTTACAACTTCTAGTGCACATAAATTCAACACAAAGCATATGGACCAGATAGATGATGAGAATACATGGATCTGGAAAGTTAATACACCCCCCAAAATTAAAAACTTTCTTTGGAAAGTGTGTCTTGACGGACTACCAACGGCGGCTCGTCTGTCAAAAAATGGTGTAGCGGTCCCTCCTTATTGTGCAATATGCAAACACCATGAAGAGGATGCTACTCACCTTTTCTTTGAGTGTAAATACTCACTTTTCTACTCCAATTTATCGATTAATGTTAAAAACATGATTAAAGACTGTATTAAGAAATCTAGGAAAATTGGTCCAATATTAGCAACCATCGCAGGACATTTAACCCCTAAAGAAAAGCAAACAATGGCTTTCCATTGGTGGACCATCTGGCTAATTCGAAACCATTGGATCTTCCAACAACAGAAACCACCCAATATTGATGGGTTCTTAAGAAAGGTCGAATCAAGTAGAAATGCATGGAGCAAAGCGGAAAAATTCAATGTGAAGGATGACATTAAAATCTTCAATCACAAAAAATCACAAAATAAGACAGAAAGGCACAGAAAGACAGACAAATGGAAAAAACCGCCTACCGGGAAGATGAAATTAAATTTTGATGGATCTGCCCCTACTCATCGACAAGGTTCTATAGGGTATGTTATATGAAACAACAGAGGGAAACCAGAAGCAATGGGATGTAACCTAATTGGGAACCAAACACCGTTGATGGCCGAGGCCCTGGCTCTAAGAGCAGGAGTATTAAAAGTAATAGAACTGGATATTAAAAATATTATTATCGAAGGTGACTCTCTCATAATCATCAATTATCTAAAGAAGAGTGTCAAATGTCCATGGGAAATTTTACTTATCATGTCAGACATTAGCTCGCTTCTTACAGGGTTTAACGAAGTCTCGTTCTCTCACATTCTTCGTGATGGTAACTGCGTGGCAGATAAGGTAGCACACCTTGCCCATGTTGCCACTAACCCTACCATATATACTAATCCAGGTCTTACTGACCTCATCCGCAAAGATGCTATCGGATAGCGATATTTCGCATCCGAATTCTTACCCAATAAAAAAAAAACATATATATTGGCCAAATATTAGATAGTTATTTTATCTAAAAACAAATGGTCATATTCAAATCCTATCTCCAACGGTGCTATAGATCTTGGATCACGTATTATATATAAAAAAAAAATTTGAATACTTATAAAAATCATAATTAAGATATAAGGTTATACTGTATTGGATATATTACTTGATTTAAAAAGATGATTTTTTACCTAACTATATTGGTTTATTAATTGATGTGGCCCGGAAATATACTACCGCTTTAATCCATAAAATGCCACACATGCAAAAATAATCCCGTTTAATCCAGAAAATTATGTGCCAACGAGGTCGCGCCAACGACCTCTGTTTTAGTATATTATATATATATAAGATTATTCTCGGAATATATTTATTTGGCTCACAAAATTACATGTGCTATATATTTTAATTAGGCCAATTTTCTAGAAGATTTGTTTTTCAATATATGCTCATTTATTTCTTTATTTTTTATATATCAAATATTTAAAAAATAAAGGTGGCTGAGATTTTGTTTTGAACTCAAAATTGAGATTTGATTAAAAGAGTTTTTATTTTAATTGTTTGAAGATTTGGTTTTAGTTGGTGGATAAGCTCTGATTTAAATATATCCTTTTATTGTTATTAACCTTTTTCCACAAGTTCAAATCAAAGATTTGCATGGCTTTATACAGTTGGAAGAGTTTGTTGAAAGTGGGCTGATTTTGTGGAAGGATTATTTAAATTCAAATGCAGCTCTTGTGCACCTATTTTCTTGGAAGAAATTCAACGGGAGAAGAAATTCAAATTGGCTTCTAATTTGAATTCAAAGAAGTTGTTAGATGACCTAATTTTCAGGGGCATTCAAACGAAACTAATTTGAGAGCTTGAATTATAAAAAGCCACATGCTCAGGAGAAGAAAGAGAGAACAACACAAGCACATCATTCAAGCGAGCATTTCAAATCCAAAAGCGATCATCTTCAAGCTTATTTATTTTCTTTCTCTCCCTCGTTGTAATTGCTTTTATTTCTAGTTGAGAGAGAAGAAAAAAATTTGAGCGTTATAGGATAAATCATTCTCGTTATACTAAGAGTATCCCTATACTCAAACGTATACACACGTTGGTGTGGTTAGGGCTATTATTTCACGAGCGTTTTAGGTTTACTAGATAGTAGCGGGTGAGGCTACGAGAAGGGTAGTTCTTCTAAATTGTATCTACGACTCTAAGGGATCTGAGTTGACTAGGTAGGAGCGGGTGAGGCTTCGAGAGTTTAGAAGAAAGAAAGATCTTCTCGGTTGAATCTAGGATCCATAAGAAGTGAAATAATAGTTGTTAGAATCCTACGGGTTGGATAACCCTAGGCGGAGACGTAGGCTGGTTATAGCCGAACTTCGTTAACAATTCACGTGTTCTTTATATTTTATTTCCGCACTTATAATTGACATTTTAGTTTCGTAGCTTAACAGGTCTGCAGAAACAAACAGCTTTCTGGAACGATTTCAAGACCTTAGAAGTCCAGTTCAAGACCTTGAGATCCAGTTTAGAGGCCTTGAAGTTGCCACTGCAGAAAGGCTTTGCGAAAATCGTCCATACTCTATTCAACCCCCTTCTAGAGTATTTGTCTTATTATTATTTACATTAAGTACTCGATTCTTCAATTCACAATTGTGAAATTCTTCATTATCTTAATCACTTTCTTATTTTCCCTATTCTTAATCTTCTTCCAATTTCTCTTCTACAACCTAAAATTCAACATAAATAAACAAAATCTCAAACAGATCTATATAACCAATGCAACAACAATTTATCATGAAAAATGGAAATAATTACGATTCAACTAGCGCAATGAAGTGGTAATTGTGATTGGGTACAAGGGACAGAGAGTTGGATGCATGGCGGCGGGATGCTCAACATTGTGAGTGTACACGAGGGAGGGAAACTGATGAGTAAAAGAGTCGAGAGTTAGACGACTAGGTTCAATCTTTTCATTTCTCTCACCTCTACAAAAATATAATACGTAGTATTTTGTTTTTAAAAAAAAGTGTTGGGTCAATGGGTTGACCCGGAAAGCCACGGGTCTTATCAAAGTCCGACTCGGACCGATGACTGGGGGTCGTGTGCACGGGCGCACATGCGCTAGTAGCCTATCACAGAAGCCGAGTGAGGTTCCATTCTAAAACCAATTGGCTATAGAAGGAGTAGCCCACCGACTCATATACTAGGGCTTGATTTGTTCAACTTTTCGATGTGGATACTTTTGGTCTCATTCATATCTCTAACACGCCCCCGCAAGTCCAACTAGGAATGACCATCTAGTTGAGACTTGGACAAGTGGGTAACCCGGACCAGGATCGACACGGACCGTTGGGCTAACCGCTCTGATACCATATCAAAGTGTGACTGGGACCGATGACTGGGGGTCGTGTGCACGGGCGGACATGCGCTAGTAGCCTATCACACAAGCCGAGTGAGGTTCCATTCTAAAACCAATTGGATATAGAAGGAGTAGCCCACCGACTCATATACTAGGGATTGATTTGTTCAACTTTCCGATGTGGGATACTTTTGGTCTCATTTATATCTCTAACAGGTCTGATCCTACCCACCCATAGACCCGATTTTTTTTTAAAAACTAGTAGGGTTATGGTCGAACCTAAAACTGATTTTTTTGGGGATGGATCAGGCCGAGTTTATGGGCCGGGTTAAAAATGAGTCTCCTGCGTATAACTAAGGATGCATAGCTCTTATCACACAATCAAATTATATAAGGTCGTGTGCGCATAAGTAGGAAGATCATATATCAAATCCATTATATATCAAGGCATGTGGGTAACACATAGCACAACATCATGTAATTACACCTATAACACTTATCAAGAATATGCTCGTTGGAGACACGACAATTTCATATAAGTCAACAAAACACATATTTAATGAAAGACCTTACTAGAACCAAGTTTTGTATTGGTTTACAAATTGAGCATTTTCTAAAGAGATTTTACATGGACAATGCATGACCTGTCAAAACATAATCCTATCCGAACACTCGAATTTTTTTGGGCCAAGACCTGAAAATTTTGACCCGGATTTTTTTTTGGATTCGAACTCGAAAAACCAGTATTTTTCTGGGTCAAATGGGTTTCGACCACTGACCCGACTAACCCACCCGATTTATTAAAACAAAACTTTGGCTAATTAATAAAACGTTTCGGCTATATACACCGCAAATCCCCACGTCCTTAAGGACGTGCAAGTAGGGTGAGAGCCACCCGAGCCCGGACGTGCAAACATGTTTTTTTTTTAAAAAAAACGTGCTTGCACGTCCTCAGGGACGTGCTGCACATCTTTAAGGACGTGCAATAGGGCACGTGCTTAAGGACGTGCAAGCCCGTCTACTAAATCCGAAGAGGACGTGCCTCTTCGTCTTCATTCATTCGTCTTCGTCACAGAGAAATCGAGAGAGAGAGAGAGTGGTCGCCAGAGAGAGAGACCGAGAGAGAGAGAGAGACCGAGAGAGATGGAGACAGAAAGAGAGAGAGAGAGAGAGCTCGAGGCGGCGGTGGCGGCCATGGAGGCGGATCTGCTGGCGGCGACGGAGGGTGGTGGTGGTGCGACGGCGATGGAGGTAGAGGGTGGTGGTAGGGGTGGAGCATCGGGGGAGGCGGTGGCGGTGGGGCCGGTGAATGAGGCGACGGTGTTGCTGGCGGCGTTGGCGGAGGAGGAGGGTGGTGGTGGTGGGGCGGCGTCTGGCGGCGGCGATGGAGGCGGAGCAGTGGCGGAGGCGGAGGATGCGTTATTACCGTCGCGGAAGCGTCGGACGATTGAGGTGTCTCCGGTCCCGACTCCACCGGTATGTTATTTGAACGGAAATTTCGTGTGGTACCCTTGAGGTAAGGGTTATTTCGCGCGGTATACGAAAGTTTAGCATAATTCGCGAGATACCCCTGAACTTTTGATTTTTTTCGCTGTGTACCCCTCCGTCATCTCTGTTAAGCTTTTTGTTAAACAAAAAAAATTAAAAGAGAAATTAATAAAAGTGACAGTCGCATTTCTCTATTCTCTCTCGAGTACTCACCCCCGAGGAGAGGAGACGAGGAGGGTGACACGAATTTGCCCGCAGACGTCTTCGACTTGCTGGGAAGACGACATCGGCGATAAATGCGACAATTGATGGTGGCGATGGCGGCAATCTGGGTTTGTGAACTTGCTCATTACTCAACCTGACAGAGAAGCGGAGAGTTTGGTGATGCGAGGGTGGACAACGTACGTTGACAGTGGAAATTGAAGGTTACGTCTAGTGGTGACCACAAGTATGTGTTTCAACTTGGGATTTTTCAAAAACTATGTTTTATGGGTTTGGTACCTAGGAATTTGGAGATTTTTCAAAATTTAGGGTTTATTGGTTTGGAGTTTTGAAATTTTTGGTTGGGTCAATTGAGAATCACACAATGTGATTTTTGTTAGGCTATTGGAATGAGAAATCAATATCTAAATTCATGTTTTGAAAATTATGGTCATTGTTTTTACATTTATTGAGTACTTGCTAACAATGGGAAGTGACCATCGTTTTTACATTTATTGAGTACTTGCTAACAATGGACAGTGGCTATTGTTGGTTAAATATGAAATTGTACTGATCAAATGATGCAAATAGAGGTGGTTAATTAAGGATCTAAAAAAAGGTCATTGTTATGAATCACAGAGCAAAAGCCATACTTTGATGCTTATTTAGGTGATTTAACTTGAAGGTATTATATCTCCTTGCTTCTATTGATTCAACTAGGTTCTTTAATCTGATTTTTTTTTAGTGAAAGAAACCATTCCATTTCCATTCTTGTAATCTGATTTTTTTTTTCAAACTCCATTTTTACTGTGATTACTTTTTCCTCCTTGATTCTGAATTTCTACTGCCGTCATACTCTTGCTGCAGCTGTAAGCTATGGATATAAGCACAACATAATGCTAGGTATTAGAAATTACACTAAAAAGGCAACACAACATAGGTAAGTCCAAACACCCTATATTCAATCTATAAATCACCCTAAATTTGATTTGAGTTTTATAACAACATAGGCAATCTCAAATTCAAACATAAAGTTATGGAAACAATACAATGGCCTTGCTGGCTTGCTACAATCTCTAATGCATTTGTGGCCTATGCATGATTCGAACCCACATCTTGTGTCTAAGCACAATGCTCTACCGGTTGAGCTAATAGGCAAAAAATTCAAAGAAAAGGTTATAAACAAAAATACCAAGCATGAATTTAACCTATCATCGGTTCATCACAAATAATTGGTAAGTTGGCCAAGGAAAAAGAGGATGTGTACAAATTGAGATGGAAACAAGAGAAAGTGTAAAAAGTTCAGTATCTAAATGATAATAAGTGATCAAGGCTAAAACAAATTGAATAGAGTAATTATATGTAAAAAGTCCAGTATCTAAATGAACATTAAAACCATCTCTAAAGGCTGCTGCACATAACATATTCTTTATATATTTTCATGACTCTCAACAGAAGTTCAGTTTAAACAAGCATAGAGAAGAAGATGTTGATCCTGATCGACACGTTGTCAGCAACGACGACCAAACAAGTCCTACTCTGACCAAATTCCAATTAGGTTAATCAACAACATCAACAAAGGTTAAATAGACTTCAATAAGAAAATCCCCAAAACCCTAAACCCCAAAATTCGCAAATTTGAATTGTTTTATCATATCCATTCCTTAAACCCCCACACCTGAAATCCCGAAGTCTCAACAATATCTTCTCTTCTATTCTACAATAATTTCAACATGTTTTCATTCATGAATTGATTTCAGCAAGAAAATAGATAACTGTATAAATCTAGCAAATCAAAAACTCATATCAATCCATATTTTATATATATATATATATATATATATATATATATATATATATATATATATATATATATATATATATATATATATATATATATATATATATATATATGATCAACAAAACAACATTTAACTCATATCACTCCAAAAACTAATAAAGCCCCAAATCCCCAAACCCTAAATCAGATAATTTAAAAGGGAGACGAAATCAAATACATGCCATAAAATTAGATGCATTCTGACCCATAAAACTAACCAACAAACTCCAATTCCAAGATTCTACAATGATAACCCCCCAAATATCTCAAATCGAAAAACCTAAATCCCTAAAATTTTAAATCCCCGTTGAATTTGATAGGAGAGACTTACCCCTACAGCAATGGATGGTGTCTGTGGCCTCCTCCCTCCTAGCATAGGGCAATCTTAGGTGGTGAGCCGAGCCAGGCTCCAAACTCGTAGTTCTGTCCTTCCTGGTGTCGATGGCGTCGAGGGTTAGGTCTCTCCCTGGTGAGCCGAGCTGCGCGAGCAGTCGTTTCATTTCTTTCTTTTCTTTCTTTACTTTACTTGACTCCGTTATAACGTTTTTTATTTAAAAACACGCGAAGGGTATTTCGCGAAAAAAATGGAAACCTCGGGGGTATTTAACGAAATATAACAAACTTCTGTACACCTTGTGAATTTACCTATATCCGAGGGCACCAAGCGAAAAATCCGTTATTTGAATTACTTTTTGTTTGATTTATTTTTATAGTTTTAAAATATAATTTGATAGATTATAATATAGTTTTATAATAGAAGTTCATAGAATATGATTGATAATATATACTGTTTAATAGAATATAATTGATAATATTTTGTTTGATTTATTTATATATTATAATATTTTTTTATAGTATATAGTTTGATAGAAAATAATATAGTTTTAATTTGATAGAATATAATAGATAGTATATATTCAAATACATAGAAAAAAATTACAATTGAAAGACAATAAAAACATTAAAATATATTACAATACTTCAAAAGAATTTAATTAACATTAAAATATATTTGAATATATTCAAATATATTCAAATATATTCAAATACATAAAAATAAATTTATATTGAAAAATAATAAAAAACATTAAAATATATTACAATACTTCAAAAGTATTTAATTAACATTCAAATATATTCAAATACATAAAAATAAATTAATATTCAACTGGATCATAATAACAGGCAGGGAGGCTCATGAGGGGGGATGGTACCCTTCGGCCTATTAGGTTCGGCGACCGGGCAGCGGTCAGCCAGATAAAGGAGGGTACGGCACCCCCCGATCAGACAGCCACAGTCGATGATCTACTTGCGTCTACAGAGCGCTTACAACCGTCGATGGGGACCCCCCCGGCCGATGAGCACGACAGCTTCTGGAAGGGTCCGCCAGCTTGGGATCCTTTTGGCGATGCGACGATGGGGCTGCAGCCTTCCTGGGAGACTGATGATGTTCTGAGTAGCTGCATTACCGACGTAGTCGTTGGGCGACGGGCCGACATGGGTAGACCGCCTACTCGTGTTCCACCGACCATCCCGGAGGCATCTACTTCAGCCGTTCCGGAGACTTCTACTTCAGCCGTGTCGGAGGCTTCTACTTCAGTCGTGCCAGAGGCTTCTACATCCGGCATGTAACGGCCCAGGATTATGATTCCCGGGTTACGTTTCGAGGGATAAAACCCCTCGTTAGAATCTTGCAATCCAGGTACGGGTCGAGGTTTCAAACTCATTTTAATATTAGTAGAAAGAGGGATTTCAAACCCTAAAAACCTCGAAGGGCCGTTGGGTACCCTTAACTTGTCCTAAGACTATGTCGCGGAATCAATTTCAAACGAAAGTAAAGCGGAAGTAAAGTAAATATACAAGTGCCACGGCAGAGCCGGTCAAAACCAAATTATGAGTGGGTAATTACCATTTTTTTCTAAGTTAGGATATTAGCCAGATTCTTCAATTCGTCAAAAGGAAACCCCGTCATATAGACATCGAGCACTCAAAATCTGCAGAAAATGCCTTTAAAAAAAGAACGGGGAAAGGAGTCAGATCGAGCCACTCATGCGGGACCGGCAGTCCTCGCTGAGGCCACATAGTATGTGCTATACCTAATAATGATGCTCTAATGCAGTACGAAATTCAACACACTAGCATGCTCCTAGTTCATAATAATGTGCAGAAATACTGTAAAGGGGCCCAAGACAATGCCAAGTGGCATATCCCTCTCCTACCTCCACCCCTTCCGATAGGTGGAGACTGGCCAGCTCGTGAATGCATTCATTCATAATCGGGGGGCACGCATGCCTAACCCGCTCCACAATAAAGCCCGCAGGCATAATATAAGGAAGTCATGACTCGATTGACTCAGGGTACCCGATGAGGCTGGGCTACCCTATGACCCTAGCAAAGACTCTAGGACTATCACAGATAACGGCCGTTCTGTTTCAAACGCATAAAGTAAACAGATGCTCAATCAATTAGTGCAACCTAACATGATACTACATGGCATGCTTTTATGCATATGCAACACCTAACATAAAATGCAACAACAGGCATGAATGTCCAACCTGAGTAAGCCCCCTAGGGAACTTACTTGAAGATGCAGAACATCAATATAACGCAATCAAGGGCCCAATTGCAAGTCAAAAAGCAATCCAATCGTACTACACACCTATCATCAAGCCATTTCCATAAGCTACCGGACAAACCCAAGTTCTCAACATACTCAAACTAACCGATAGTAAAACCATTTTCCAAAACCTTTCCGATACGATCAACATCAACCAAAAATCATTTACTTTCACTCAAACCCATTGATAAAATCGTACCAACCATATTTTCCAAACTCTTGAATCCCAAATTAATTCAACACATATTCAAAACAATTCTCAAATCATGTATGGCCAAAATCCCTTTATAAACATTAAATCTTTAATCAACTCACAATTTCATACCATTAAAATAATTCCGGCATTTTTATTTTCAAGATTATTATATAGATAAACTCTGACATTAAATCACCCAAACGATTCTATTTTCACAAATCATATTTATATATCAAAACTCATAATTCATTTCAAATCCCTAAAATTACAATTTAAAACAACACTACATGCAAATCCCAAATAATACCTCCTTTAAACCATTTTATAGTAAAATTGCAGAATTTATATTTTCATGAACTCCAAAATAATATAAAATAATAATATCAACAATAATAATAATAATAATAATAATAATAATAATAATAATAATAATAATAATAATAATAATAATAATAATAATAGTAACAAAAATAATCTAGTCATAACATGCAATATATAACAATTTATAAACTAAACCAACAGGCCCAATTATATTCCCAAAACTCGAAGACCCAGCCCAGCCAATTTTAACCCGAAAGAAATAGGCCCAAATTGCATTGGAAGGAAACCGGATATGAGCCCAACCCGAAACCAAAATCTGAAGGGGAAACCCGGATCCGACCCGAACATAAAAGAAAGACCCATCTCCCTCTCCCAATTGTTATAACCCGGAAGTGAGGGGTGGGTCCAAATCCAGACCCGGCCAACAGATCCAAGCCCAGCCCAATGAGGAAGAAAAGGGGCGTCGGCTTCAACCTCCGGTCATAACACAGACGGCGGAGGCGTTGAAACGGAGGGAAGGAGGGAACAGGTCCCTGCCGGCGGCCGTTCAAGCCACCACCGTCCCCATTCTGACCGTCGATCAATTCCGACCAAAACCCAAGCAACCACAGCAAAGCGCGAGCAAGGGGAGAGAGAAAAGAGAGAGATTACCGAGAACGAGAGATTCCGACGCCGACGCTGGCTCCGGTTGCAATGGCGGTCGTCCGTCTGCGAGAGCTCGATAGGGGTTCGATTGAGGGCCTGGGAAGGAATAGAGATGTGTGAGGGGTAGTTTGTAGGGTGATTAAGTCGGAATCGAGCAGAACCCATGAACGAACCTCGATCGGTAAGCACGGAAGGAGAGGCGCCTGCGACTGGGCCCCTGGCGGCTCTGGGCGCTCGCTTGACTGCTGGCTGCTCAGTGTACTTGGGAGGTGCTCGGAAACAGGAACAAGGGGAGCTCGGGGAGTGCTCGGCAATTGCTGGAATCATTCGAAAGGGGAGGGTGGTGCTCGAATGAAACAGGGAGCAAGAGCTTCGGCTGCTACTCGGAAGGGACGGAAGTAGGGAATGTCGGCGGTGACGTGGTGGTCCGACTGCAAAAGGGGAAGAGGAGGTGAAGGTTGTGTTGCTGCTCGTTCAGAGAGGAAGAGGAGGTGAAGGCTGTGTTGCTGCTCGTTCAGAGAGGAAGAGGAGGTGAAGGTTGTGATGCTGAAACGAAGTGAAATGGGTTTGCTGGGAAACAGAGTCAAAAGGGGCGAGGCGTGCTTTCTGAAATCAACAACAGGGGGGTATTGGCAATTTGGCATACAGAGTTGCAGCCAAGAAGACAAGGAGGACAGGACAGATTTTTGGTTGCTTGTAGAAATGAAAGGTAGAAAGGAAAAAGAATATAAATTAAGATGGTCCTAAAACTCCAAATTTTAAATACCCAGAATATAAACCTTAAACCCGCTCACTCGATCCAATCCGACTAAATTAAAATTTAAATCGAACCCTCAAAACCGAGTAACAAATGAAATCCAAATTATATTTCTAAATTCGAATTAAATAACGAAAATCCAAACATTATTTTTTTGATTTTTTTGTATATAAAAGCAGAGTATAACATATATTGAATTTCCAATTAAGTATTGCCGGAACTCGTTTTGAAATATTTAAAATAAAACCAATAGCTCAATGACGGAAATTCCAACCCTCCAAAATCTTTAGAAATCGGAATGATTATTAATCACTATTTTAATAATTTAATATTCTAAAATTTCCCGGTCTTTACATAATCCACCTCTAAAAATAAGTCTCGTCCTTGAGACTAAAATCACTCTAAAACATGGGGATGAAGTTTCAAATTGGTGAGTCCAAGGATCATGCCATTGGTCCTGTAAGCATCTCATAGGGGCCCGTATGAGACCCTCACAGCACCCTTGACGTGATCATAACATTCTTAATTGGTCGTAGCAAGTATGTGATATGGGCCCCTATCACACCCTTACCCCAACCTTTCGGTCACATTATAACTCAAAAAGCGATCATAGCGTCCTTACTAGGTCTTAGCAAGCATTCTATATGCGCCCCTATAAAATGCTTGTATCCACTTCGTGAGGCGTTATAATATAAGGCCGGGTTTGAAAATTCTCAAAAAGGGGTTCCGCAATTGGAAAAGATTGGCCTCAAAATCATTGAAATTCTCGGTAACATTTATTCTTTAAAGTTTCAAGTAAGACCTTTTCAAACCGCTCAAAATCTTCAAGTAAGACGTTTAACTAAGCAACTTTACACCAAAATAAGTAAAATCATTTCGATCAAAATTTCGCCAAAATCCTCCAAAACCAAATCAATTTCCCGCATAACAATCAATCGATTAAATTCAGAAGCTCGGAGGTGGAATCATCCACCTCTAAGGGCTAATCCCATATTCTCTTCCTAGTTTCCAGAACCAAATCAATCTATCAGTCTCAACTCAAGCAAGATTCACAAGCCATAGCAATGCATAACCACATAACCAATCGATCCTCAACGAGTACATCATATGACAAGTCTCAAACATATGCCAACAGAGTGCCATAAGGTCATATAAACATCTCTACATCATACTATGGGTCATAATACGCATCTCAACCACATAACCAAATCATAATAAACGTCTCGACATCACATCAGAAGTCATAAAAGTATCACCTCATCATAGAGTCAACGAACCAAAACTCATTGTCAACACGTCAACACAACAAAATCATGCCATTAAGATTCAGCAAAAGGGAAGGTCAAGCAGCATATCAATCATCGAATGTCAGCATACTCGCTAGACATCATCTTAACTCATTACAACGCCATGTAGCGATCATTTAGTAATCATACATCATTATCTCATAGTTCATATATCATATCACACCACATCCTAACATGATAGCAATGCTGATAATATATCATGATAACACTTGTCACTACCAACTAGATTTCAAGATTGCATATCAACATGTAATTCCATATCAGGTTCATCATGGTCGTTACCTAATATCATGCCAGCAGATATAAATAAATCACAAGATCAAGAAAATTCCTCACATCATACCACCCAAAATAAGACACAATCCCCACTCACCCATCTCCACTCTCAAGCCAAGATTAATCCTCTTCTAGACTCAACAACACTAACTCCAACAAAATCCCCTGAAGAAATCCCAATTCATTTTGATACTCCAATCTCACCCTCATTCCATCAAGCACTCCCACACACCATCCACCTCTAAGAACCCAACTCATATCTCTAACTTCAAACCCGAGAACCCTCTCATACTATATCCCCAATACTCTCAAAAGTCATTCCTCACACTTCATATACTACTCAAGACATCACAAGCATCACCTAGAAGCTCATCAAAACCACCCACCTTTCTTCCCATAAATCCAAAGCTCACTCAGTCTTACCTAAGTCAACATCCCTTTCTCGCGACTCACCTCCTAATACCATCGATCATGCCAACTGCCCAAAATCCTTTCACCACTCTCCAACCACGCTACCAAATGACCTCACCCACAGGTTTAAGGAGAAAGCAAACATGAAAATCAACAAACATAAGATCTACATCATATCAACTAGCATTTATAAACATAATGTCATGTGTTCAGCAAGTCTCAGTTTACCATCATGCTCAATAATCACTGCAAACATCATATATGAACGTAATCAAGTCAAGATAGCAAGTTGCATCATAACCTCATAAGATAAACAATTCAGGTTTTCAACACTTGCAGTTCATACTTGCAGGTGAAAGAATTCAAATCATGCTTAGCAACTTAGAGTAGCAACACGTCAAGACATCATGTTACATGAGATCTATAAGTCATCAAATCATATCATCATAGACGACAGGCAATCAGGCAACATTCATCATCAAGTCAACACATCAACACGTAAATCTCATCGTCAGGTCAGTGCAATATCGTCATCAACAAATTCAGAAGAATTAACAAGTCGAACAAAGGACACTCTCACTTGCAAGTCGTATCGCACTCAGTAACCGCAATCCTCACTAAGTTTTTGTTCCGCCGACATCATTGATCCTGAGGCCCGTGGGTAATGGGCCCATGCTTCCGCTGCACTACTCCATTGCTATCCACTTTCCGACCCCTCTTTCATGCGTCACTCGTCCGATGTATCGCGTAGGAGTCTAAGTTAGCAGAGATAGGGGAGTGACAAGGACAGGCAACCCAATGTTCACTTCGGAAACAAATACAGACCAAGGTTAAAGGACGACAAGACTTTGACCCAGGAATAGCAATGATGCCCTTATGGAAGTCTATTAGGTTTCAATCGTGACAAGCAAACAAGGATTTATCATTGGGCATATCAAGCACATTAATCCACACTAGCATGTACCTATCTCAAGGGGGCATGACATATGTATTCATTCCAAAAGACATAATCGAGTCCTACACTGGTGCATGAGAGACAAGCTAGTAGTCTATCATTCCACAAACAGATATGCCTAGCAACTTCAAGCAAGCTATGCAGAACCAATAATAACCATGTATGATTCGAAGTCATGCAATATTTAATAAAGATAATAAGTATCATGCATATGAAAGAATGTACAACCATGAACAAGTGAGGTCAAATATAGCATGACGATGTATATCATACGACTAAACTAAGTGTCATACGAGAATATATAAGAACGGCATAGTAACTGTCACATCTAACAACAATGATCACATAGTAGGTTAAGAATGACATGTAATCATACGACGAGATACATTTAGAAACATAGGTCCTACATGATGCTAGTGGTACATGATAAGACATGGGCATAGACAAGAGTCATCTATAAGAATTCAACATAATATTCATAGAGCATGAGACATCATTACAGAGAGTAACAAGGAGGACATCACCAGCGACAAATTATAAGCATGCTAGGAACAAACTGTCATAGGGCACATAATGGTCCAATAGCTATCACATTATAGAACAAGCACGACATGTAATCATTTAGCGAGTCATATTGGAAAACATAAGCCCTACATGATACTATTAGTACATATCAAGTATGAATACAATCAAGGCAATTCAACAAGATCCATTCTAATATTTATTCGTCATGCGTATGCGAAATCATGATATAGTGTGGTGTGTGGTCACGCGAAGTGTTAAGTCATACGTTCGTGCAAGCACGATATGATATCACAGAGTAATAGGGGAAATACTACCAAGCGATAACATGTAAGCATGCTAGGATCAAGCACCACAGAAATTAAGCAAGACAGTCATCGAATTCAACATTAATCCAATCAGGATGAGTAAAACATTCTAAGAGGACAACAAGAGGGAAGAAACACACTATCAGGGACCTAGCTCGAGAGAGAATCAACAGTAGCGTAGGCAAGGTATAATTCACACAAGTCATGATCAAAGGTCCTACATGATACTACTGGCTCAACATAACACGCGATGCATACATGCAACTAATCATGGCGGCACGTAAGAAATCAATTCAATCACATTCAAGCAATCTAGGAACATGAGGAAGGTTTTACGATGTATAACACTAGTTTAAGTAATGGCAATATGATTAGAATACGGGGCATGAGCTCAAATCAACACATACTAGGATAAAACATGCATTTCTCAAGACTCAGTTATACCAATATTCTCTCTTCAACACAAGTAACACACAGCAGTATCAAGTGCAAAATAATCAGCAACAGTTAATCTGACAATTACAAAATAGATATGCATGCTATAGGTCCTTGTCACAAAAGGAATAAGGAGCATCGACGCGTCATTAGCTAGTATGAGAAAGAGATCATTTGCATGCATTCATACGAAGAAGAT
Organism: Persicaria tinctoria; assembly: GCA_037127255.1. NCBI lineage: Eukaryota > Viridiplantae > Streptophyta > Magnoliopsida > Caryophyllales > Polygonaceae > Persicaria > Persicaria tinctoria. Next base: position 17,667,901 of record JBANSL010000004.1, on the reverse strand, counting down.
TTTATCACACTATCATGGACCTAACCCAGGAGAAAACAACTATTATGTAGGTTCATATAATGTGGTTTATGCTTCTAATCAATCATTAATCAAGTCAACACAATAGGCTAGGTAGACATGTTATGACAACATGTAATCATGATTGAAAGTAAGACATAACACTAGACCTAAGCAATATAACTAATCATATTATGTCATGAAATTTAGAGAGAGTCACTATTACAATCAAACAGAGACCCCTAAGGGAAACCATTGACTTTTCCCAACCAACTCATCACCCCTCTTTCCCGTGAGACTCCGGTACGACTCTTCATGGCAAGAAGACACTAGTTGATTATAATAAGAATAAGGAAGGACAGCCCCATAAACACCTCACTTCTAACTCAAGTGACATCAAGAACTTCCAACACTCACTCAGACAACTTAACATCCAACCATAATTCCCGACACAATGTGCTTACCAACCCAATTTCCCGGGGAAGACACTGGCATCCAAGAAAAGCTAGATAGACCCATCAATGGGTTAACAAACATAGTGGAAGGGGTTGTTTTACACAAGCTGGGTTTGACAATGTAGAAATAAAGGCACTCCCGCTATCTCGTTTGCACAGGTCAGTCAATACACAACTCATTGTTAGGCATACCAAATCAGATCTCTGACATAGCAAGCACTCAGCACCGAATCAGTTAATAACACTCATAATGATCTCATTCGATTCTCCCAACCCATCTGTAAAGAACAAGCTGATATTTCGCCTACCGTTCCCAACTACACCCAATAGGGGTGGTCTATCGCCTTTACTACCCACTCGTGTCCCCGTTTGGTCGGTTTTCCTCTTGTATTACAAGTCGAGTTCATTACTTAGTTCAATTTTGGTTAGACATCTTAAGTTCATTTTGCCCTTTTAAAACACTTCCAAATCCTTTGAAATTCATGGGCGGTTTTTCAAAACATACACTCGACCCTTGTGTACCCGAATTGCACAACCTCAGCTCTAATACCCCTTTGTAACGGCCCAGGATTATGATTCCCGGGTTACGTTTCGAGGGATAAAACCCCTCGTTAGGATCTTGCAATCCAGGTACGGGTCGAGGTTTCAAACTCATTTTAATATTAGTAGAAAGAGGGATTTCAAACCCTAAAAACCTCGAAGGGCCGTTGGGTACCCTTAACTTGTTCTAAGACTATGTCGCGGAATCAATTTCAAACGAAAGTAAAGCGGAAGTAAAGTAAATATACAAGTGCCACGGCAGAGCCGGTCAAAACCAAATTATGAGTGGGTAATTACCATTTTTTTCTAAGTTAGGATATTAGCCAGATTCTTCAATTCGTCAAAAGGAAACCCCGTCATATAGACATCGAGCACTCAAAATCTGCAGAAAATGCCTTTAAAAAAAGAACGGGGAAAGGAGTCAGATCGAGCCACTCATGCGGGACCGGCAGTCCTCGCTGAGGCCACATAGTATGTGCTATACCTAATAAAGATGCTCTAATGCAGTACGAAATTCAACACACTAGCATGCTCCTAGTTCATAATAATGTGCAGAAATACTGTAAAGGGGCCCAAGACAATGCCAAGTGGCATATCCCTCTCCTACCTCCACCCCTTCCGATAGGTGGAGACTGGCCAGCTCGTGAATGCATTCATTCATAATCGGGGGGCACGCATGCCTAACCCGCTCCACAATAAAGCCCGCATGCATAATATAAGGAAGTCATGACTCGATTGACTCAGGGTACCCGATGAGGCTGGGCTACCCTATGACCCTAGCAAAGACTCTAGGACTATCACAGATAACGGCCGTTCTGTTTCAAACGCATAAAGTAAACAGATGCTCAATCAATTAGTGCAACCTAACATGATACTACATGGCATGCTTTTATGCATATGCAACACCTAACATAAAATGCAACAACAGGCATGAATGTCCAACCTGAGTAAGCCCCCTAGGGAACTTACCTGAAGATGCAGAACATCAATATAACGCAATCAAGGGCCCAATTGCAAGTCCAAAAGCAATCCAATCGTACTACACACCTATCATCAAGCCATTTCCATAAGCTACCGGACAAACCCAAGTTCTCAACATACTCAAACTAACCGATAGTAAAACCATTTTCCAAAACCTTTCCGATACGATCAACATCAACCAAAAATCATTTACTTTCACTCAAACCCATTGATAAAATCGTACCAACCATATTTTCCAAATTCTTGAATCCCAAATTAAGTCAACTCATATTCAAAACAATTCTCAAATCATGTATGGCCAAAATCCCTTTATAAACATTAAATCTTTAATCAACTCACAATTTCATACCATTAAAATAATTCCGGCATTTTTATTTTCGAGATTATTATATAGATAAACTCTGACATTAAATCACCCAAACGATTCTATTTTCACAAATCATATTTATATATCAAAACTCATAATTCATTTCAAATCCCTAAAATTACAATTTAAAACAACACTACATGCAAATCCCAAATAATGCCTCCTTTAAACCATTTTATAGTAAAATTGCAGAATTTATATTTTCATGAACTCCAAAATAATATAAAATAATAATATCAATAATAATAATAATAATAATAATAATAATAATAATAATAATAATAATAATAATAGTAACAAAAATAATCTAGTCATAACATGCAATATATAACAATTTATAAACTAAACCAACAGGCCCAATTATATTCCAAAAACTCGAAGACCCAGCTCAGCCAATTTTAACCCGAAAGAAATAGGCCCAAATTGCATTGGAAGGAAACCGGATCTGAGCCCAACCCGAAACCAAAATCTGAAGGGGAAACCCGGATCCGACCCGAACATAAAAGAAAGACCCATCTCCCTCTCCCAATTGTTATAACCCGGAAGTGAGGGGTGGGTCCAGATCCAGACCCGGCCAACAGATCCAAGCCCAGCCCAATGAGGAAGAAAAGGGGCGTCGGCTTCAACCTCCGGTCATAACACAGACGGCGGAGGCGTTGAAACGGAGGGAAGGAGGGAACAGGTCCCTGTCGGCGGTCGTTCAAGCCACCACCGTCCCCATTCTGACCGTCGATCAATTACGACCAAAACCAAAGCAACCACAGCAAAGCGCGAGCAAGGGGAGAGAGAAAAGAGAGAGATTACCGAGAACGAGAGATTCCGACGCCGACGCTGGCTCCGGCTGCAATGGCGGTCGTCCGTCTGCGAGAGCTCGATAGGGGTTCGATTGAGGGCCTGGGAAGGAATAGAGATGTGTGAGGGGTAGTTTGTAGGGTGATTCAGTCGGAATCGAGCAGAACCCATGAACGAACCTCGATCGGTAAGCACGGAAGGAGAGGCGCCTGCGACTGGGCCCCTGGCAGCTCTGGGCGCTCGCTTGACTGCTAGCTGCTCAGTGTACTTGGGAGGTGCTCGGAAACAGGAACAAGGGGAGCTCGGGGAGTGCTCGGCAATTGCTGGAATCATTCGAAAGGGGAAGGTGGTGCTCGGATGAGACAGGGAGCAAGAGCTTCGGCTGCTACTCGGAAGGGGCGGAAGTAGGGAATGTCGGCGGTGACGTGGTGGTTCGACTGCAAAAGGGGAAGAGGAGGTGAAGGCTGTGTTGCTGCTCGTTCAGAGAGGAAGAGGAGGTGAAGGCTGTGTTGCTGCTCGTTCAGAGAGGAAGAGGAGGTGAAGGCTGTGATGCTGAAACGAAGTGAAATGGGTTTGCTGGGAAACAGAGTCAAAAGGGGCGAGGCGTGCTTTCTGAAATCAACAACAGGGGGGTATTGGCAATTTGGCATACAGAGTTGCAGGCAAGAAGACAAGGAGGACATGACATATTTTTGGTTGCTTGTAGAAATGAAAGGTAGAAAGGAAAAAGAATATAAATTAAGATGGTCCTAAAACTCCAAATTTTAAATACCCGGAATATAAACCTTAAACCCGCTCACTCGATCCAATCCGACTAAATTAAAATTTAAATCGAACCCTCAAAACCGAGTAACAAATGAAATCCAAATTATATTTCTAAATTCGAATTAAATAACGAAAATCCAAACATTATTTTTTTGATTTTTTTGTATATAAAAGCAGAGTATAACATATATTGAATTTCCAATTAAGTATTGCCGGAACTCGTTTTGAAATATTTAAAATAAAACCAATAGCTCAATGACGGAAATTCCAACCCTCCCAAATCTTTAGAAATCGGAATGATTATTAATCACTATTTTAATAATTTAATATTCTAAAATTTCCCGGTCTTTACACGGCACCCATGAGCCCGAGCCTTCGACCTCCCCCACACCAGCGGCGATCTCCTTGGGCTCTGCAGATGATGTGATCCCTAACGTCGTTGAGGAGGCTAACGACGGTCAGGAGGGGCAGGCTGAGGGCCAGAGGGGCCCACAGGTAGAGCCCGAGCCCATCCATGCGCAGACTGCCGCACCGGTTGTGCAGGTCGACCCTTTATTGCCGTCGGGAGCGCTGCTTGTGTCTTACAGGCATCACCGCGCGTATCAGGTGTGGAGAGATCCTACTGTGGAGCTGCCGCTGCTGAAGTTCAACCACCGGGCGACTCACCTGCCGCCTTTCGAGCGCTACATATTTGAGGGCCCGGGGACCTGGGTGGAGGATCTGCTCCCATCCGGCATCCCCCAGCTGAGGTCCCTCCACTGGGAGTGTATCGACGAGTTCACCTGCACAGCCTTTTTGGAGCATTGGCACCCAGAGACCAACTCCTTCCACTTTCCATGGGGCGAGATGACCATCACGCTCCACGATGTTGCCTGCTCGATGAGACTTCCGATTGATGGCCAGCCTTGCACGTCACATCTGCCCGCGGGCGCTTTGGTCCCCACCATCGCGGAGTACTACCAGCTCACCCCGCAGGCTCTGAAGTCATATAGACACGTTGGCGGCCCTCCAGTGACTGGGTTTACTGCCCTGTGGCAGCAAAGACATGGGCCGCTCGTCGACCCCGCCCCCGCCGATGACCCAGATGTCGCGGCTGATCCTAAGCAGATTCGGCTGCGCACGCATGTGGCAGGGGGCAGCCCGAGGAAGACCCTGCAAAACGTCTGTTTCTGCACAGAGGGTACATGGTCATCGAATATTTAGTGGTATGCACTTCAATGTGTACAAAGTTGAGGGTCAACACAAGGTTCTGAAGGAGGCACTTCACTCATCGACTGGTGACTTCCGCATCGTGATCGATGCAATCCATAGAGTCAACGATTGTCAACTGCATGAGCTGCAAACTGCTTTGGAGATCGACCGCTTCAAATGGCCAACAACCGCGTATAAAGTCAACCTTTTCGATAAGGTAAAGACTTTAACCTCCAAAAAGTGCTTCGATTATCTGTACAAGATGTGGCAGGACGTCGTGAACCAAAAGGTTCCTCCGGTATGCACGGGCCGAAATTGGAGGGTTTGTTACGGGATCCCTTGTGTCCATGAGATTCAGGCATACGTCAACTCCGGTACTCCGATACCCGCCGAGGACATCCACCCGTTCTGGATGGATTTGTCATGGACTGACATCGACGAGACCCCACTACCATATGAGCTGTCATCTTCATACACGGCTTCCAACGATGTATGCGAGGATGAGCTGCACCCACCCTCATCAGCAAGCGTCCGAATGAAGGGGATGCCTCGGGGGTCGAGGAATGCCTGCAGAACCAACCCGTTGCCATACGAGGAAGTAAGGGAAAGGTTTGAGAGAGAAGAAGCGTGTGCTGCTCGAAATGCTGCTCGGCATCGTCCACAAGCGACCTCAGCTCGACGTGGACGTGATGATGTGATCGGAGGGTTCAACTGGGGTCGAAACAACGTTGATCCCTTCATGCTCGGTCATATTGAGACGGTGAGGGACACTGTTGGAGATGGTCATTGTGGCTACCGTGCTTTGGCGACTTTGACATCACCGATCGGCGAGACTGCTTTTCCGAAACTCAAAACGTTATTATGCAATCACTTGGAGGATCATGCCGATCTGTACGTCGGTTGTTATACGCGAGGTTACCCATTCCAGCAGTTCGTCGACTACCAGAGATGGGCGGGAGCTGTGCATGGTGATAGGAGACGGTGGATAGAGCTACCCATTATGGGTTTAGTATTTGCAACGGTATATCAGATTCCTCTCGTCTTCCTAACTTGGCATCATCCGTTCACATGTTTCCCCATGACCTCGCCGACACCTGCTAACAACCCTCAATCAGCAACCCTTGGTGTAGTCTGCATCGGAAACCAAGACTATTTTGCCGCGGTACGACTTCAAACGTCTTTTTTTATTACCTATTCATGCTTTTCATATATATGTCAATACTCTAACTCTAATTTTCCGTTCTCATAGATCTGGTTGCGTCCTAACGCTCCTCTTCCGCCGCCTCCGCCAGAATGGGTCGAACATCATCATCCGAGCGTGGAAGGATGGGATGCTCCGTTTCAAGCTCAGATTGAGAGATTTCGAGCCTTGCGTGTCGAGTCCGGTCGCCCTTTACTATTGTCCTAGATTGTATTCCACAACTTTATTAAAATTACGAATGTAACCCTTTTTTTTCCGTTCCTTGTAACGTTATTCGCATATTATCCGAATGAAAACCTTAACAATTATTGTTTTCTATTTAATTTGACCCTAAATCCTTCAACTCCACTAGCTAAACACTTCAATTTTATCAATTCACATTACAAAACCGGCAGAAAACCTAAACCCTATACCCTAAACCCTAAACGTGAAACCCTAACTAGGGTTTGCACGTCCTTAACAACGTGCAAGTATTGCACGTCCTTAAGGACGTCCTTGCACGTTGTTAAGGACGTGCAAGTCATTGCTAGTGGATGTGCACAGTCCCAGACTTGCACGTCCTTAACAACGTGCAAGGACGTCCTTAAGGACGTGCAAATCCTTAATCCGGATTTGCGGTGTATATAGTGACACCTTTAATAAAAAGACAAGAAAATCTCAAAGTCATATTAGGGTAAGTTTAGTAATTAATATATTATTAAAATTAATTAATTTATAATTATATATTATTAAAATTATTCATGGAGATTCCAATTTATTACATTTTATAATTACAAACGCTCGATCTTCCTTTTTCAATTTAACTTTTATATTTATTTGTATTGTATATTACTCCCTCCGATTGGTAATATCTGATTTTTTTTTTATTTTCAACATGTTTTTAAAAAGGTAAAATAACTCTATAAAATTTTAAAATTTTTAATTAAATTTTTATACTCGTTACAAGCACTCGAGCTTTAGATTTTAATCAAAGTTTTAATTAAAACATTGATATTCTATAGAGTTTTAAATTTTATTAAAAATAATGAGTAATAGTAAAAATAAAATATTTTAGATCGGAGGTATTATATAATTACAAGCGCTCGAGCTCGAGCTTTAGATGACATCTTCTATTAAGTATAGAGTCCAAAAAGAATAACTTACCAATTACATTTTTAAATTTACATTTTGAAGTTATCATAAAGTCAACAAAATATGATTTTTTTATTAAAAAATAATTAAAAAAATTGACTAATCCGAAATTGACCTGAAACCGGTGAGTTAATCCGGATCTACCCGAGACCCATTTTATTTGAAATCCGAAATAACCCGATCCGACTCGAACACCTATTAAATTCACCTACAATAGTTCGTTCTTAGCATATAAGATGATCCATTCCGATCAAGAAAAGCAGATTGATAGCACACATTTAGATAGACATATTATGATAGATTTAACATAATTTAGAGGTACATATTACATGTTTTGATTCATATTTACCGTTAATTTTGAACGGGTTAGATTGAGTTTTCGGGTTAGGGTCGGGTTTTTGCAAACTATTGGAGAAAAACATAAAAATAGCTTCATTCCTCCGCCATCGGGTGATTGATAAAACATCGATCAATTAGAAGAATGGCTTCATCCATCAACCACCACCAGCCGACCCATTTCCGCTCAACTTGTAACAGAGTTGAGTTGGTGTGTGGTCTGACCAAAGTTCCCGCGGGTGCGCATCTCACAGTTGACAGTAGTGTGCGAAGATGGCGAGGAATCCCATAGGGTGTGAAGCGGTGGTTGGCTCCCTCAACCCTTCTAAGAAGAGAGATTACAAAGTCACCAACCGTCTTCAAGAGGGCAAGCGCCCTCTCTACGCCGTCCTCTTCAACTTCATCGACTCTCGCTTCTACGATGTCTTCGCCACCGTCAGCGGCAATCGGGTATTTAACTTCCCCTTTTTCTTTCAAAGTTTGAATCTTTTTTCTGGGTTAGAAATTTCCAACTTTTGCTTTTCTGAAGTTGGTGTTTAAGCGAGAAAGATTGGGTTTCGATAGTTGTGACTATTGGCTACAGATTGAATTAGTCCATTGATTTTCATTTTTTGAGGCCCCTTTGTCGATTCCATCTGCACTCTCCAACTCTTCGCTCCTTGTATGGCTTGTTTTTATAGCAATGGCTGGATGTATTCCAGCCCAACCATCAACTGAATAGTCGAAGCAATCTCATGATGTGCATAAAAAGAAAAAAGAAAGGATCATTTGGTTTGGGTGTGATTGCATTGATTTACTGTCAATTCAAGCTAATAGGGTTTGCGGTTGTTCTTTCTCAAGTATGCTATAGTGTATATACCTGGTCAAGTAATGCCTTAATTGGGGATTTCTAGTTCAATAATTTAAGCTTTACTTCACATCTCTGGGTTGTGTTTCCATGAGAATATGTGGCTTCTTTTCAATTGCAGGTCACTGTTTACCGATGTATGGATAGTGGCACTATAGCTGTTCTTCAATCGTATGTTGATGAAGATGTAAGAGAGATACCTCTTTACTCGAAACATTTTCTACTTTCAATTTCTAACTCAATTTGCCTTTGACTGTTCTTTTCTCTTTCATCAGAAAGACGAGTCTTTCTACACTGTTAGCTGGGCTTGTGACATCGACCGAACTCCTTTTGTAGTAGCTGGAGGCATCAATGGTATTATACGCATTATTAATGCTGGAAGTGAAAAGATACATAAGGTATCTTTGATACAAATTTCCCATCTTTCCTGCCTCTTTAATCTTCAGCATACAAGAAGAATATGATATTTATTTTGGTTACATTTGTAATCGTGATTTCGGAAGTTGGTGTTTGCTTAAAGCAATGGTCGGTGTACTACTTATATTTGCATATTAACTTGAGAAATCCATATTAATGAATGGCGATATCCTTGTATAGTTGTGGAGTAACATGCTGTTTAATCTACAGTCTCTCTTCTTATTTCCCTTACATATGCACATATACATTCATATCATGGTAACTTAATATGATTTTTTTGTAGTTTTTGATTGGACTGACCTTCAAAGTAGATTTTCTATTCATCTGTTTTGGAGAAAGCACCAAAGACATGTTTGAATTTTTGGATTTCACACTTTACCTGCTCATATGCAGAGTTTTGTGGGACATGGGGACTCAATTAATGAAATTAGGACTCAGACTCTGAAGCCATCACTAGTGGTATCTGCAAGCAAGGTAGGCATTTTGGTCTCAATGTGGATTGTGGTCTAAGCTACATTTCTAATGAGCGGTAATGGAACAGGATGAGTCAGTTCGTCTGTGGAATGTTCATACGGGAATTTGCATTTTGATATTTGCTGGAGCTGGTGGACATAGGAATGAAGTCTTGAGTGTGGTAATAGCTGATATGCCAACATCCATTTTTTTAAATCCTAGTCACTTCGAGTTCCCACATTAATGCTATATAGTAATGCTATATAGTACTGTAATTTATAGTGTTTGTTTAACCAACTTAATATATTATAATCCTAAGAAAGTAATAAGGAGTGTATCCAGTGTTCACTGTGAAACTTTGCTGGTATGTCGCAGGACTTCCATCCTTCTGACATATACCGCATTGCAAGTTGTGGCATGGACAACACTGTCAAAATTTGGTCAATGAAGGGTAACTACTTTTTTCTTTCTTTTAGATAAGTTTGCTCTTTTTAAGTTATTTTGAGCAATTATTTGCTTACATCGACTTGCATCTTTCTCTTATTATTGGAGCAGAGTACTTTATTGGATATAGTTTGACATTCGGATCACTTTAACAGTAAATGTGTTATAGTGATTAGGGGTATTTGTCCTATAATTTGTAGGTCCGCTTTTCTTATTGCCTTTTTCTGATCATGTCTTTTGGACTCAAGTCTTCATCCTGTATTTATTGAAGACTTTTCCAAGATAATAAACCTCCAGAAATATTATCTCTGTTTACTCGCAGAATGTAGACTAGTATTGATAAACTATCGACAATATACACTAGAGAGGTATAAACACAATTTTTATAGTTAGTGGGATGCCTGAGCCCTTTGAAATATTGTTTCACCAGCCCATATGTTTATTAGGTACGTTGTAGTTCATTTTGAACACATTTTTGAAGTTTTGTATGAAAATATAGAGCCTATGGCTGGATTAACTTTATTCTGGATTAGAATGCTTTTAGAAAATGAGGAAATTGGAGGGAGGAGGGGGATAATGTAGCTGAGAGAGATTGTGAATGAAAGGCTTAAATTTATTCTTAGGCAACTAGCCAATTTATATTACATCAGGGCAGATGAGAGAGAGCATTTAATACTCCTAGACATTCTAAATACATCCATGGGAAATCTACATACAGAATATAAATGCTGACTGTAAACAATTACTAATTGCAGTAATTGTTTACCTAGGGACTCAACATTCTAACAATGCTGACTGTAAACAATTGCTGCTGTAATTGTTTACTCAGAGACTCAATTTGTCTAACACCCCCCCTCAAGCTTGGCTATACAAATCATCCATGCCAAGCTTGGATGTGAGCCACTGAAACCTCGTAGGATGAAATCCCTTGGTGAGAAGATCAGCCAACTGGAATTCATAAGATACATGAGAGATTTGTATGATTCCAGCATCAATCTTCTCCTTGATGAAATGTCTATCAATCTCCACATGTTTTGTTTTATCATGCTGCACGGGATCATGAGCTATACTAATAGCAGATTTATTGTCACAGTATAGCTTCATTGGATCCAGCCACTCAATTCTCAAATCATTCAAAATGATTCTCATCCACAACAATTCACAAATACCATGCGCAGCTGCACGAAATTCAGCTCCTGCAGTAGACCTTGCAACAACTCCTTGCTTCTTACTTCTCCAAGCAACCAAATTTTCTCCAAGATAGACACAATAGCCTGTAGTAGAGCGTCTAGTTACAATATCTCCAGCAAAGTCAGCATAAGTGAAAGCTTCAAGCATAAGCTTGTCACTTTTGGTGAACAAAATCCCCTTTCCTGTAGTCCCTTTAAGATACCTTAGTATCCTATAAGCAGCCTGGAGGTGAGGTTCTCTAGGGTCCTGCATGAATTGACTAATGACACTTACAGAGAAGGCAATGTCTGGCCGAGTGTGAGCAAGGTATATCAGCTTTCCACACAATTTCTGGTACAATCGTTTATCAACTGTTGGTTCAGTTTCGGCCTTACCAATCTTTTGATTGTAGTCAATGGGAGTGGAAGTTGGTTTACAATCTGCCATCCCAGCCTCTTGAAGTACATCTTTGGTATATTTTTGCTGGGAGATAAATATACCAGATTTGGATCGAGCAACTTCAATTCCCAAGAAATACTTCATCCTTCCAAGATCCTTTACCTCAAATTCGTGAGTGAGGATGGCTTTCAAGCGGACTTGTTCAGCAGGATCATTTCCGGTCATAATTATATCATCCACATAAACAAGAAGGACATTTATCCCCCCTGACTTGGAGTGCCTTACGAACAAAGTATGGTCTCCTTGACTCTGACGATACCCGGCAGCACTCATCACTCCTTGAAACCTGCCGAACCATGCACGAGGAGACTCTTTGAGGCCATACAATGCTTTCTTCAATTTGCAAACATGGTTAGCAGAGGATGATGAAAACCCCGGAGGCAAACTCATATAGATATCTTCGTTGAGATACCCATTGAGGAAAGCATTTTTCACATCAAACTGGTACAACTCCCAATCAAAATGAGCAGCAATAGATAAAAGAAGGCGAACAGTAGCCATTTTTGCAACAGGAGCAAACGTCTCTTGATAATCCACACCATAAGTTTGAGTGAAACCACGAGCCACTAGACGTGCTTTATACCTAGCCAGAGAACCATCGGCATGATATTTAACAGCATACACCCACTTGCAACTTACAATATTGTGACCAGACGGCCGCTCCACCAAGTCCCATGTTTGGTTGGCCTCAAGAGCTGCCATCTCTTCGGTCATAGCCTGACGCCACTCGGTTGATTGAAAGGCTCCACTAACACTTTTAGGAATTCTGATCTCGTCAAGATTAGAAAGGAATTTCTTGTGCTGTTCAGAAAACCGGTCAAGAGAAGCATAATTGGACAAGGGATAGAGGGGTGTTTTTGTACAAGCTCTTGAACCTTTCCTGAGAGCAATTGGCCAATCAGATTCTGAGTTAGGAGGAGCAAGGCTCGGATTTGTGGGCCCCCGCCTGGAATACGTCTTGGTGACCGGAGGAGAGGTGATTTGTGGTGGTAATGGTGGGGTGGGTGTAGGTTGCTCAGTTGAAACTGTGGAGGTCTCCTCAGTTGGTGGTTGAGCTGCTGCAGGGTCTGTTAACATTGGATGGAATAGGATCTGCAGTAGGAAAGGGAGGTGTAGCTGCGACAGGGTCTGTAGTAGCACTGATAACATTAGATGGAGTAGGATCTGCAGTTGCTATAGGGTCTGTGGTGGTGCTTATGGTGTCAACAGGAAGGTAGACAGTGGTAGGGAGATCTGAAAGAGTGGATTCAAAGGTGTGTTCATGAGCTGAAGAAGGTGAGGAGCTGTAGAATGGGGTATTTTCAGCAAAGGTAATATCAGCAGTAACAAAGGTGTGTTTAGTAATGGGACAGTAACATTTGTAACCCTTTTTTGTGTTGGAATAACCTATGAAGATGCACTTCTGAGCTCGGGGGTCAAGTTTACCTCTACCAGGAGAATGAACATGGGCATAGGCAGTGCAGCCAAAGATCTTAGGCTCTAACCTGTGATCAATTGAGAGATGGGGAAAGAAGGACTGAAGGTTTTTAAGTGGAGATTTGTACTTCAAGGTTTTAGAAGGGGTTCGGTTAATCAAATAAACAGCGGTGAGGGCTGCTTCCCCCCAATAGAACTTTGGAACATTAGATTGAAACATGACAGCTCTAGTGACATTAAGAATATGCCCATTTTTCCGCTCAGCAAGGCCATTTTGTTGTGGTGTATACACACAAGAAGACTCATGAATAATGCCTTTTGTGGTGAAAAAGGAGGAAAGGGTTTGATTAAAGTAATCTTTGGCATTATCAGATCTGAAGCGTTGAATTGATTTGCCAAATTGATTGAGAATCATAGCATAAAATGCAGGAATGATAGTACTAGCTTCAGATTTGTGTTTGAGCAAGAACAACCATGTAACCCGAGTGCAATCATCAATCAAAGTAAGAAACCAGCTAGATCCATTTATGTTCTTTACTGGCGCAGGACCCCAAATATCACTATGGATTACCTCAAAAGGAACTAGGCATCTTTTATCTCGAATAGGAAATGAGACACGTTTGTGTTTGGCTTTTTCACAAGTGGAACAAACAAGTTTCTCAGACTCTAAGCCAATAAAAAGACTAGGAAGCATGTGCTTCATCAAGGAAAGAGAAGGATGACCTAGTCGGTGGTGTTGGAGCCAAAGTTTAGAAGCTGAATTTGTGGTGCTAAGACATGTAGAAGCTGAATTTGTGGTGCTAAGACAGGTATTAGCATGAGGTTTCTCTAAGAAGGAGGTTCCCACTTTCTCTACCACGTCCAATAATCTTCCTTGAGACCAAATCCATGATTATGCAACCAGAAGGAGAGAACACAACTTCACAGTGAAGGTCATGAACCAATTTCTTAATGGATATAAGATTAGACGAGAGATTGGGAACGAATAAAACATTACATAGAGGCAAGGAGAAGATGGCAGTAACAGTGCCATTACCTAAGATGGGTGCTGAGCTCCCATTGGCAGTGATGAGTTTCTTCTGATAGGTGAAGGGCTGATATGAAGAAAACAAGGACCGATCATTGGTCATATGATCTGTTGCACCGCTGTCCAGAATCCATTGCTGGCCAAAAAGGTGACTTCGGGTACCAGTGAGAGCCAAAGACTCACAATACACCAACTCAGGAGAGGCTTCACATGCTTTTAGAATATTCTGTAGATGTTTGATTTCAGCTGCTATTTTAGCAGTAGAAGAATTTGACATCATGGCAAAAAAGTGGTGGATAGGCGGCAAAGGTGGCAGCCAACTGATGGCGGAATAGGTGGTGGATAGGCGGCAAAGGTGGCGGCCAAAGGTTAAAAACTTAGATCTCTCAAGAGCTCTGGTACCATGAGAGAGATTGTGAATGAAAGGCTTAAATTTATTCTTAGGCAACTAGCCAATTTATATTACATCAGGGCAGATGAGAGAGAGCATTTAATACTCCTAGACATTCTAAATACATCCATGGGAAATCTACATACAGAATATAAATGCTGACTGTAAACAATTACTAATTGCAGTAATTGTTTACCTAGGGACTCAACATTCTAACAATGCTGACTGTAAACAATTACTGCTGTAATTGTTTACTCAGAGACTCAATTTGTCTAACAGTAGCTATTAAGGAAGAACTTTGTGGTGAGTTATTTTTAATCACTTTTATTCACTTACATGGAATACAAAATGTAGCAAAAAAAACTTTTCTATTTATCCCTGTTCTTCATAAAAGGCACATGTATTCTTAACATCCTATATATCCCTAACATAAATCAAATGATAGGGCCACAAGGCTGTTTTTTAATTGTTTAACATCATACTGCTGTACCTGTATCTGTGTATCACGGGGTTTCTTCGTTCATGGTTCTATTCATAAAAATGGAAAGTGTGTTGCAGAGTTTTGGACGTATGTTGAGAAATCATCCACTTGGACAGATCTTCCATCAAAGTTTCCCACCAAATATGTGCAGTTCCCTGTGAGTGCAAGCATATATTCCCTTTCTTTCAGGCTATGCTTTTTGATGCGATTATTTTTCCTTGTATCTAAATTGATTTCAATATTTCAGATATTTGTGGCATCCATACATACAAACTACGTTGATTGTACTAGGTGGCTAGGTGACTTTGTCTTGTCAAAGGTAAGTTATAGATTATTTTGAAATTTTGTTTGTTTTGATCACATATGAGCTAATTCATCCAAATTATCAGTTTTGAACCAAAAAAAAAGAAGAAAGATAATTGGTTTCAGCTGATTTTCTATATTTTCAAATGAATAACAGGGCTATATAACAAGTGATTAGATGTAATTTTTCCTAAAGTTGTTCAAAACCATTTTAATTAAATCAGTTATGTAATCCAGGACTCATTACCGCATTTTGCTCATCTATATCGTTGATATGAATTCCAGAGCGTTGACAATGAAATTCTACTTTGGGATCCACAAATGAAGGATCAATCTCCAGGCGAGGTTAGTTTACATCATATCATCTACAACGAGTTTATTTTTTCCATTTTTCGTGTAACTCTTAGATACAAACCTAGCCTATTAATTTTTATCTTATTTTTCTGCATAATCTAGTTAGTTTCTCATTCCCTTTTCCTAGTTTTTAGACGCTTTCCCATTTCCTCCACTTTCTCCAAGTTCTCTTCCATTTGCCTGAATTTCATTTATTAGGATTAGAAATTAGGTATCTGCTTTCCATTATAAAAAGGGTGTAGCGGAGATATTGTATTCGGACTTCGATATTGAATTTATTACAAATTTTGAGATTCTCCACCAATTTCTTGGTGCAAGATACTTGCATTCAATGGTTTTCCTAAGAGCAAGATCCTTGCTTCTAGTGAATTCTATGATTTGGTATTAGAGCCTCAATGATCTGTTGTGGTGATGTTGTCAACCCGTTATCCTTCGTTTCACGACCACCACAATTTCCCACCATACCCACCACACTACATCTATTCCAATGTTAGGTCCCCAAAGCTAGCATCATTTATCTCTCAATTGAAGAAGATTCTGCTTCTGAGTACTGAAATTTCAAGGCTGCAAGTGCACTATGGCTTTAAACAGCCCATCAACAACCACCCTGAAATGGCTCAGGAAGTGGAGCCTCTGATGGAGGTTGCAGAAGAGGAAATTGAGGCTGCAGCAGAGGAGGAGCCTCATGAAGCTGCTGCAGTAATAGCAGAAGAAGCAATCGAGGCAGCAGAAGATAAAATTGAGGAAGCTGTAAAAGAAGTTGAAGAAGGCGCTGTAGAGAAGTAATAGCTGAACAAGCGTGTCCTCGTTCTGGTTGTCAGTGGCTCAACCCACCACCACTTTGCTTGAAGGACATGACCGAGAGTACTATTTGGGTGCTATCACATAGAGGATGAGCCTACAATTCCTTCTGCCTTGAGGTCAAGGCGGTTTTTCTGGGAATATGCATTGATACAAACATAACCTATTAATTTTACTATTTTTAGTTATTATCTTATTTTTCTGCATAATCTAGTTAGTTTCCCATTTCCTTTTCTTAGTTTTTAGGCACTTTCCCCTTTCTTCCACTTTCTCTTCCATTTTCCTGAATTTCATTAGGATTAGGAATTAGTTATTTACTTTCCATTATAAAAAGGAGGTAGCTGAAATGTTGTATTCGGATGTGAAAATCAAATCGAATAAAAAATGGAAATTCTCAACCATTTTTTTTTTTTTTTGCAAGATACTTGCATTTAGTGGTTCCTTGCTTCTAGTAAGTTCTATCACTCTTCCCCGTCATGTCCTCTTTGTGCACCCAAAGAAGCTTTAACAACTCTTTGCATGTCTTTTTCAGGGTTCAGCTGATATTCTGATGAAGTACCCTGTTCCTGAATGTGATATCTGGTTCATCAAGTTTTCGTGTGATTTTCATTTCACCTCTGTAGCTGTAGGTATGCAAAAATACAATTCCTATATTTTCCTTAGTATAAAGTAAATGCAAATGGATTGTCTTGCTGTACCCTGTGTTTACTTTGTGTTGATAGTCTACATTAAATAGTAGCTTACTTCCATCTCCCACATCTGAACCTTTGCGTTTTTTTTTTTTAATTGACTTTCCTGATTTTTTCAACAGGAAATCGGGAAGGGAAGATATATGTTTGGGAGCTGCAATCCTGCCCTCCTGTTCTTATTGCTAAGTTGGTGTCTATTACTTGTATGCTTTGATGTCTCCTTGTAAATTGTCCTGACATCTCTTATCCTCGGCTGCAGACTATCTCATCAGCATTCAAAATCTCCAATTAGACAAACTGCTATGTCATTTGATGGAAGGTAAATAATGGCTGTTGTGCTTTACAGTTTTGTTTTGGGGACTCTTGTGAAGACAGGCAAGATGGAAGTCTCTTGTTTTAAATTAGAAAAAAACGACTTAAAATAATAAAACCAATTATCATATTTGACCAAAAAAAAAGTATTAAAACAAACTATCAACCTATTAAGCAAAAATAATATGAACTTTAAAATAAAAAAAAATAATAATACAAACCATGAACTTCCGGCTTAAAAATTTAAAATAATATGTAGTGCAAACTTTTGAACTTAAATTAGGAGTAATATTTAAAACATAACCTTATTCATCATAATCATAAAGAAAATATCCATAATAGTCATATTTTGCACAGATCCATAATTTTTTAAATACACCAAAACCACTATTTATTTGTATAGCTTTGTGAAATACCACCCCAATTTTTAAAATTATACAAAATTACATGAATTATAGGGTATCGCTATTGTTTGGTTTTTAATAAATTATGGATAAAGTGGGTGTGATTTTATGTAATTTAAAAATAAAGAGTGTTATGTTTTTTTTTTTGTAAAGCTGGACAGATAAATATAGTAGTTTTGGTGTTTTTTTTTTAAATAAAGGGTAGATTTGTGCAAAGTATGACTATTTATGGAAGTTTGTCATAATTTTGATAAATAAAGTATGGTTTTGAATCTTACCCTAATTTATTTTTAGAGGTTTATATATTTTAAGTTGGAAGTTCATAGTTTGTATTGTTTTTAGTTGATTTTAAAGTTTGTATTATTGTGAACTTGATATTATTTTAAGTATTTTTTCCTTTAAATTATACATTCTCTTGCTCCACTGTCCTTGCCTTTTCTTCTTCTTTTTTCCCTTTCTTTCTTAGTAAAACATGTCCTTTTTTTTTTTTGATCAACACATCACGTTTTTTTTATTTGTGTGGCAGCATCATACTTGCTGGCTGCGATGATGGAACCATCTGGCGTTGGGATGCAGTTGCCTCTTCTTCAGGTTCAGGATCAAGCTGATTGAACAAATGTAGAAATGACACTCATCTTGTGACCTCTAAAACTCAAATGGTTTATGGAACCATCTGGTGTTGGGATGCAGTTGCCTCATCTTCAGGTTCAGGATCAAGCTGATTGAACAAATGTAGAAAATGACACTATCATCTTGTGACCTCTAAAACTCAAATGGTTTATGGTCAGATGGTCAGAAGTTGAGACTTAATATTTAGTTTGTTTTGTGGAAGCTCGTAGTTACTTTAGTATGGTATTTTAAGCTTCTGGACCATTTGGTTTCTCTGATGTAGCTACAGGAAAGGCCAACTTTGTGTTTAGAGCCCCTCAAAATATCTTGTTTATGTTTATCTATCATATAAATGTCTTATTATCTACTTTGTAGTATGTTAATTGGCTGTTTAGCTAGCTTGCCTTTTTGTTTTTTTGGATGGAAAGAGTTTGGTAGGGAGAAGCTATGCTCTACCGCCAACTAAGAGCATCTCTTTGGAATGTGTGGACCAGAGATCAGATTTGATCTGTGAAAAACATGGGTCGTTTGCACACAGTGCAACCTGTGAAGCAGAAATGGGCTGTTCGAGAGGAGGATTTCGATCTCCCATGGAGGGCGTCAAGTTCCATTAATGCTATTGAGTCAGGCAATCACCCTTAATCATGATCCTTGACAGTCCAAGCTCAATATCTTTGTAGAGACCCATCAAGCACAAATCGCAAAGTGAACTCTGCACTCTATAACCTCGCCCAAACGGTTCCTAACTATGAAACAGAGGCAACAGTAGGTGTCGAAGTTAATCTAAAAGCATCCTTCTGGTGGTTTTTTCTCACCATAAGTTCTTCCTTCCGATTATACTATCGGATGCACTCACTTTTCGCTTGCGTTCAGTCGATTGTTGGATCTGGGTTTCCAGCACCCTTTCCCTGGTGGCTGCTGTCTGGGCTGGTTCTTTCAAAGAGGATCATCTCAATGGGGTCAACGCCTTGGGTGGTGCACTCGTCCCCCGCCTAGGCCGCTCTTAAGTTGTACTTCGACGAGCTTTCCCAATTTCCTCTGTAGCACCTCCACTCGGTCAAATCAAGTGTGGTCGGCCCTGCTCCCTCGCCGATTGCTTTTCTCCTCTGGTCGGGTCAATAGGGGTATGCTTCTTCTTCCTCGTCATATCTTGGATCCTTTACACCCAATAAGAGCATTTGGATGAGCTTGTGTGCAACTCACCTTGTTCTTCCTTCCCGTCTTATTTTCTATTGCTACTCTCAAGTGCTAACTCTTCATCTCTTTGTTTGTGACGCAACCATTACATCCTCTTCAAAGGATAAAGGAAAAAAACCCCATGGCGAACGATTCTTTCATTCCCCACCCAAACACACCCCGAAAGGGCAAAAATCAAGTCCAGATGGGTAACTCCATCCCCACGGCGGAAAATTCCAAGCACGCAATTGTTGAGGAAAAAAGGCCGAAGAAGGAGAAGTGTGAATCAACAAGTCAAATGGCAGGTAAAACTACAATTTTGTTATGCCTTATACCCCCTCCCCTAGCTACTGGTTTCTAGCAACCCAAACAAGTGTGAATCAACAAGTCAAATGGCAGGTAACCTTCCCCCCCCCCCCCCCCCCCCCCTCTCGCACCTCTTCAAATTGCTACTATAACAAATTATCTTAAAAAACCCATTATAATGGAAACCCATAAACATTTATTTACAAACTACCACTGGGTTAACTTTGCAGTTTATCAAATTGATGTTGCAAATTCCCTGGACTCAACTAGGCCTCCTTGCTATTGGCAATCCTGTAAGAACCGTCTCTTGGGTTCCTTTCGCATCGTTCCATCACTCGAGAGGTGCAATTTGGATTTAATGTAGAATACAATTGGGACATAACCCTTATTTACTCTTATCTTCTAAACTCTCGGATAGAATATAGCACTAAGATTGATCACACTTATTCCACCCGAAAAGGAAAAATCTATAGGCATATCAATTGAATAATTCCGGTGTTGTCTCTCAACTTAAGCTTTGTTACAAAATATCGAATCAAATGGATAATACAAGGGGAGTATATCCTTACTAACACAAGCCCATGTAGCGACAACACATTAAATAACATAGGTTATTCTCTTTTGAGGCCATATAAAAGAAACTACCAAGAGACTAACTACATCTTTCTAAGTGAGATCTACATCCCTAGTCAAACAATAGTTGAAAGATGCAATAACTCTAAAAACACTTATAAGAATCCCAAGCAAGAATTCTATCTTCAAAAGATAACAAAAATCACAAAAAGGGTAATGTGTTGGTATGGGAAGGGTTACCTTTTGCCCGCCCATGCGAAAACAGTGTGGTCATGATTAGGCGTGGCCACGGGTTACGGGTCAACCCGTGACCCGCCGGGTCGTTGACCCGACGGGTCCGGGTTGGCGGGTAGGGACGGGTAGCGGGTTAGGGTTAGGGCTGGGGAATCCGTGACCCGCCGGGTCACCCTATTTTAAAAAAATAGCCGTTGTAGTGGGGCCCACAGGTCGGAGGTATTTTATTTTAAAAAAATGTAGCCGTTGTAACGGCTAGTAGAGTGCTCGGGGCTATAAATACCCGACTCCTCCTATCACAAATCCCATCCAATCCATTAATCACCTACCAATTTTATTTTCATAAGCTCGTAAGTTGTAATCATGTCCGGTGACAACCTCAAAGAGGCGTTGTTTGAAGATCACTACGATAAGGCGGATGTGCAAGCCGATCGATCATTCGTAGCCGTTTGTCGTCATTGTGCTAAAAGGTACAAGATGCGGAATAACCTTGGCCATGGTAATTTGAAGTCTCACATCACCAACAAGCACCCCGAGAAGATTAAGAACGATGGCGCTTCGGGCTCGAGTGGGACGAGTGGTGGTAAAAACTAGTCTATTATTCCTATGTCCTAAGTCTTAATCCTAAGTAGTGAGTATTGTAGTAATGTAGTAAGTTTATGTTTTACGTTTTTATGTTATTATGTTATGTTATGTGAATCGGTGAATGTGAGTCGTGATTTGTAAACGTGTATTCGTCTTTCGGTTTACAATAAACTTGTGTTTGAATGATTCAAAGAATATTGTTTTATAAGATAATATTTTTACTAATTACCTAACAACTTAGAAAAAATTACCTAAACATTATATATTACATTTAAAATGTTCAAAAAATAAAAATCTACATAAAATATATTGGAAACTTAACATATAAATTTAATTAAAAGTTAAGCTAGTTAACTAGTAGCCAAACACCACCCAAGTGCAACTTAAAAAAAAAAAATTGAATCGGGGGGCAATGACTATATTTGCAACGGTCGGATTGGAGGGAAAGGGCTTGGTTTGGCTCTATAAATAGCCCCTTTCCCTCCCAATTCCAACCCACACCTCACTCATCTCCTCTAATCTCATCTTAATCGCTCTATAATCGCTCGATCTTGTCTCTCGTAATCCCGGTTTCGTAGTCTCTCTCTTAAATCTCCTAAATCTCTTCAATTCAACATGTCGGGTTTCATCAACCGAGTTACTAGGGGTCGCAAGAGTGTTAGTGGAGCCCCATCTTCATCGACCCTGAGTGTCGGAGGAGGCGGCTTGAACCCGGCGGCGGCACCAAGCCTTCGTCGAAATGCATCGGTCTCGGCGGCGAGTGGATCCCGACGTCGTCGAGATGATGCTCTACTCGCCGACCACGTCGACGAGATCATGGAGGAGGAGGAGGCCGAGCTCGAGGCCGATGGGATCCCCAAGCCGGAACTCCGACGATTCCGACCCAAGAGTCCGGGTTCCCCGCCGAAGGGAGCCAAGGTACTCCGGCCGATGGCGACCCTATTACTACAGCGGAAGTTCGAGCCGCTACTTTCAAGTATTGGTTCACGAAGGGTTCTAGGGAGCCGGCTTGGGAGGAATCGAGTTGCGCCGCCAAGTGCAACTTTTGCTCCACGGTCTACAAGCACAAGAAGGGAGGCGGATATGGGAACTACGGTCGCCATATCCGTTCGAAGCATCCCGAGAAGCTCGGCCTCGCCAAAGGGCAAACTCAACTAACCGGGTACGCATCTTCTTCCTCTCAACCCCCTGGTTTATGGTCTTATGATTATCGTAGTTGTCATGATCAATATGCGGAAATGATAGCTGTCGAGGGTTTAGCTTATAGTTTTTCACAACGTTTATGTTTCAATGAATTTATTACGCAAAATGTTCAACCTGCATGGCAAGGTATTAGTCGAAACACGGTTAAGAGGAAAATACTTAGACGGTATAACACCCGTAAAAATGAATTAATCGAATATTTTCAAAAAAACCATGATTTACACGTTTCGATTTGTAGTGACATTTGGACCGACCATTGTCAACATCACTCGTACATGGGTGTTACTTGCCATTGGGTTGATCAACGTTTTCAATTGCACAAACGTGTTTTAGCTTTTCGAGTTTTCAACGAAGCACACACGACACGAAACATAGCAGGTGTCCTTTTAAAGGTTTTACAAGAATATAGATTAACTAAAAGAGTTTTTAGTATCGGTTTTGACAACGCTTCTGCCAACACCGCATCTATCCCAGATTTAATCCAAAACTGTCAGCCCGCGATAGGCGGAAAGTTTTTCCACATCCGTTGCATCCCTCACATTTTAAACTTATGTGTTCAAGATGGTTTAACATATTTACAAGGTGTTGTTGAACCAATTCGATTTGTTTTGCGGGCACTTTGGCGAAGCAAACATCTTCGCCAGCAATGGAGCGCTTATTGTCGTGCTCACCAAACCCGCCCAAAAACGTTCCCCAAGGACGTTTGCACTCAGTGGAACTCCACTTACACAATGATTTATGATTCAATCGCTTACAAGGAACTTCTTTCCGGTTTTGCAACACAAAACATCCCGGACTCACACATATTTGCCGATGTGTGGACTCAGGCCCGGGACGTTGTGGAGGTTTTCAAAGTTTTTTATGACGCAACTCGGACGTTTTCCCACGTTTACATGCCTACATCAAACATTTTTTGTTTTATTGCAATGAACGTAGCAATAGCCCTTCAAGACGGGATTAACACACGATCCATTTCCCAAGCAACTATGGAGATGCGGCAGAAATGGATCGCATATTACAAATTTATACCCGACATTTTCCTCGTAGCGTGTTGTTTTGACCCTAGATATAAATTAAACGGAGTTCAATTGTTTTTAGAAAACTATTATCCGACTTTAGGAATTGTGGATGATCCTGATTGCAATGTTACAATTATTATTGCTAGAGTTAGAGGATTGTTAGAACAATTATATACTGAATATACGACGGGCGATAGAGCGCCCTCCGGTCGTCCTCCCGTGCCTTCCGGTTCAAGCGGGTCACGAACCAGCATCACCGATAGAACTAAGGCACTTGCCCGAGATATCTTTGGGTCAAAGAGGTCGAGATCTTCGTCGAGCCCCCACTCGGAGCTCGGCGAATATTTGTCCACTAACTTTGATTTTCTCAGCGATGAAGAGGAAGATTTCGATGTCATTGAGTGGTGGAGCCGTCCCGAAAGACAAAGATTCCCGACGTTGCAGGTAATCGCCCGACAAATACTTGGGGCACCTTGCTCCACCGTAGCCGTCGAGCAGCTTTTCAGTCGCGGAGGTCAGATTATTTCGGAGAAGAGATCAAGGTTGCTTCCCGAGAACCTCGAAGCCCAATTTTAGCTTTTTGTTTAAGGATTTCGATTTGTGCGTGATTTGAAACATTGCAGAGCCTACACATGAAAGTCTTTTCTCTGCAGTCAAATGTTTTCGAATTTAAACGGGGGTGGTTTGAAGATAGTATTTTTGGAGATGTTAATTGTAATGGGACAATGGTCCGAGTTTGAAAATGCTCCATTTTTAGTTGCCAGATCGGGGAACATATCAATTATCTCATGATGGACTAGCACCCTGTCAAGTTTTTCCAGTATGTTATCTGGGCCAATTTGTTTCTTTCTCCATGTAAATGAGTTACCGAACGAAGGGATCTCCACCAATGAACATGCATCTTTAAACTCCATTATTCTCTGGAATCTACTCGGTAGTGTTTCTGCACCTCCACACTTATCCGAAGGTTGGCTTATTTCATTTAAATCTCCTATAATTAAGTTGTGAAGGTCATTTTGGGCAAATCAAATTATATAGGTTTCTCCAAAAGTCCTCTTTCTCTGCAGGTTTTTTTTTTTTTTTGGGGGGGGGGGGGGAGGGGAGAGGTATACAAAAAGCACAGATTATGCATTCAAAATTCTCCTTTGTGTTCCCGTATTTTACTCCGATGATTCTTGGAGATGGCGAGATGGTTTCATCAATAATAGGGCAATACCCCCGGCACGGCCAGAGGCCGGGGACCAACAGATATTTGTAAAACCCACGTTTTTCCATAGAGATTCCTTTGGTTCTGTTTCAATCTTTGTTTCTTCTAAAATAAGCATTTGTATATGATCTAGAGTGCGCCATCAACTAATATTAGTCCAAAAGGTTCTTTTTCCAATTCCCTTACAGTTCCAATATCGTATGATCATGACTAGGCGTGGCCATGGGTCAGACCCGGCGGGTCGAACCCGTCGACCCGCCGGGTCAAGGGTCGAGGAAGGGCGACCCGAACCCTAACCCGGGATTTCCACGAGTTGGCGGGTTTGGGTCACCCGGCGGGTCTAACCCGACGAGTTGGACCCGGGTTGGACGGGTTTGCACTAGTTCGGACTTTGGAATCTGAATTGTTGGATCGGATTTGTCGAGAAAGGGAACGGGAATTGAACGCCTATGTGTTTGACAAATATCCTTTCGTGTTCACAAATCATAACTTGACTCTTTAGTATTTATGTACAAAATACAATAATATTACATCTTATAATTTTCAAAACTAAAAAGTCTACAACTTATAACTCTATAAGTTTTACAAATTACAAAAAAGTTGTACAATTTTTGTATTAGGGAGTGTTGGGGGTGGGGGGAAGGAAGAAGGGCTTGAATCGGTTTCCCGACTGCCTACGTATCCTCCCGGGGGTGAGGAATCAAAGCCCACGTAGATCTTGATCGTCGGATCCTCCACCTCCTGAGCCATCTGTGACCGCGCCATCAATGGAGCTCCCAATGGACTCTGTCTCTATTCCGTCATCATCCTTCGGAATCAGTCCCCAAGTTGTTCTTCTGCATCCGCATCTCCGCCTTCTTCCAATCTGCAAGGCCAAATTGGGCTTCGAGGTTCTCGGGAAGCAACCTTGATTTCCTCAAACTATGAGATCAAACTATAATTACCCGAGTTGTCATGCTATGTGAGATTTCAGAGTTGATAAATAGCAACAAACGTAACTAACTTGCATATTTATCACAAATTCATAGCATGGAATTCATAAAGGACATGAAAGACAATAATTGTGAAAAAAGCACGAAATTGCAGAAATGCACTGATTGAACAAAACTACTTGCTTTAATCCGACGAAATGCTTATTCGTGGTGAGTGAAGCTTTGGGCAAGATTTCAAAATGACTATTGTCAAGACAATTTCAATTAAATTATGTCCTTCTCATTTTTTCCAAACAAGTTTCAAATAGACCTAAACCTCTCCTCTACAATGCGAATCAATTTAGCCTAAATTCATACACTACTGAATTCGTCAATAAATTAAACCCTTCAATCAATTCGTCAACAAATTGAATCCTTCGAGCAATTTATTGTTGATCGAACCCTTCAAACATGAATTGATTCAACTCAATTCAATACAAAGTAATAGTTGAATTTATGATTACAGTCGGCAATTCCAACTCACAAATTAATTAATGAAAATTAATTGGAGTTTGCCAGTTGGATTGGGCCGATTATACACAAGTAGAGCAATTGCACTAGTTGATTAGAAAGCGTAATTAGGGGGAAGCGTTTTGAATTGAGATTGAATAAGGTGGAACCGTAGAAGTCGCCAAGGAAGATCGAGGAAGGGTGTCTCGAGAGGGGTGCACCAAGGTGGGGGACATAGGAGATGCCGGTGGTGATAGCGATTAGTGGCAAGGTCGAGAGCGGCGTAGTGAGATTTGTGAATCCGGTTGAATTCTGTCAAAACCCTAATCCATTTCCTGTCTCTCACTTGGAGAATTTTTTCTCACTTGTAATTTGTTTGAAAAAAATGAAAAAGACTTATGTGCAATTTAGTTGAAATTGTGTTGACAATAGTCGTTTTCGAAGAATCTTGTCTAAAGTCGTTATGATTCATGGTTGAGGAAAATAATTTGATATTGGACCGGAGAGGGATAGTTACTTTTCATAAATCACGGAAACAGCCCCGTAACTTTTAAAAAGTGAAACCATACCCTTGATTTCTTCCGAAAGAACCCAAATCTGTACCCAAGGAAATCTCAGGAGCCAAAATGAAGGCCAACTGCTTCAATACAGTAGATTGATTAGTATGAGCCCAAACACCTAATCGAAATACAGTAGTTCGCGAGAAACGGATCGGAGCGGATCTTACGGGACTCGAAAATGTCCAAATTTCGAACCTAAGATCCCTTGGTATAATGATTTATAAGAATTAACAGGCCATGGGTCGAAAGAGATAGAGAAAAAACGTATGAAGTTCATGTTTTTCTGCACAGAAGAGAAATGGCTGACCAGTCAACTTCAAGGATGTGATGTGAGCGCCTCGAAATGTTTCTGAGAAAGGAAAAAGTTGAGATCGATAGAGGGTGATGCAGAGAGCACGATGATGTTGAAATCGGAGACGTCGGAGAACTGTGGTGGCGGTGGAGTGGCCCTAATAACGGCTCTATTAAATATCTTTATTTGAAAGAGTCAAATTCAGTTAGTCATGCTACTGTTGTATATCCTAGATTTGTGCTATCTGTTACTTGATTTGAGGTTCCACCTTTCCTTGAGAATAGCTCACGAGATCATGTTCAGTTAGCCTCTTATTGTATATATACCATTGTAATTACAGTGATAGAAATCAAGGAATTCAAAATCATATTTCCTCATTTCCTTATATGGTACCAGAGCCACCAGTTTTTTTTTCCCTACCTTCTATCCACCATGGCTGGCCAAAACACAAACCAACAGCTTCTTGCCGCTGCTACACCAACCCCTTCCAATCTCAGCTTCCAAATACCATCAATTAGCATTAAACTAGACCGTGAGAATTACTCACTTTGGCGTACAACTATCATCTCAGCTCTCGAGACCTTTGATCTCGAGTCCTTCATCTTGGATCCCAATCCACCACCAGAAAACCTTCCCGTCGCTGCAGACGGCACAACACCACCAAACCCAGACTATGTTCTTTGGAAGAAGCGCGACCGGTTTGTCCTCTTATGGGTCAAATCTACCTTGTCGGAACGAGCCCTTGCTCTCGTCGCTCGATCCACTTCATCTCAAATGGCGTGGCTTGCCATTGAAAGGACTTTTCAAGCCCAGACCCGGGCTCGCCGAATGGCAATGAAATCTCAACTCCAAACCCTTATGAAAGGGTCCTTGTCTATGCTTGAGTACATTGAGCGCAAACGCTCTATCGCTGACTCGCTGGCTGAAAACCTCCATGCCGTGTCTGATGAGGATCTCATCGGTCACATCTTGAATGGGCTCGACTCCTCCTATGGGTCGTTCACTGCAGCCTTTATGATGAAAACCGATGATGTCTCGGTTGATGATCTTGTAGGCCTTTTACTTCAGGAAGAAGCCCGGCTTGAACACGAGCATTCCAAACAGGCTGCCATACAACCTCCGACATCTGAAGTGCCACCGATTCAAGCTCATTCGGCTCAAACGATGTCTCGTTCTGGGAACCGAGGCTCATCCTCCTCTTCCAACCTTGGTTCTGGCTCGTCCTCTGGACCCCGGAACTCTGACCCACAGCGCCGTCGTCGACCCCAATGCCAACTCTGCAACAAACCTGGGCATGAAGCTATAGACTGTTGGCAACGCAACAACCATACCGACTATCCTCCTCGTCGTCCAAATCCGAGAGATGCTAACAAGCAGGCCGACTTCGCCAACTATAGCATCCCATCCACTGTGGTCGACCCTTCATGGTATTTTGACAGTGGAGCCACCGACCATGCCTCTCCTGATGTGCGGAAGCTTGCAATATCAGATGAATATTCCGGGGATGACAAACTCCAAGTCGGAAACGGTACCCACTTGTCCATTTCTCATGTTGGTTCATTTTCTTTGCCTAATCTCAAATTGCCTAACGTGCTTATTGTCCCACAATTGACCAAACATTTGCTTAGTGTCTCCAAACTTACCCAAGATAATAATGTATTTATGGAGTTTTGGCCTCACCGTTGGTTTATTAAGACATTTCAGGGAAGAATCATCCTCCAAGGGGGCATTGAGAATGGCTTATACAGACTGTCCACTGCTTCAAATAAATCGCCTCAACTCACAGCCTTAACCGGTGTGCGCACGTCCTTACACGGGTGGCACCGCCAACTTGCACACCCGCATGAGGCCATCCTAAGGCGTCTTGTTGCTTCATTTCATCTTCCAGTTTCTTCCAATAAATTCCCGGATGTGTGTGATTCATGTCAAATGGGAAAGAGCCATCGTTTCCATCTCCCTTTATCGCATGTTCATTCATCTAAACCTTTTGATCTTGTGTATTCGGATGTTTGGGGTCCCTCCCCTATGTTTTCGATGAACGGTCACCGCTATTTTGTTTTGTTTATTGATGATTGCACAAAATTCGTTTGGATCTATTTCTTGTCTCAAAAATCACAGGTTTTCTCCACATTTGTGCAATTTCGTACCATGATAAAAACCCAATTTAGTTGTGACATTAAAAGCCTCCAAACAGATTGGGGTGGGGAGTTTCACAATATTTCTACACTTCTAAAAAATTGTGGAATCAATCACCGCATCTCTTGCCCTTACACTCAAGAACAAAATGGTGCCGTCGAGCGTCGAAATTGCATTATTGTGGAAAAGGGTCTCACTCTTTTGGCTCAATCCTCTCTTCCTAAGGAATTTTGGGAACACGCTTTTAAAACCGCCACTTATCTTCATAACCGGACTATTACCCCGAGCCTTCATTTCCACTCCCCATATAAGAAACTTTACAAAAAATGTCCGGATTATGATTTCTTAAAAACCTTTGGTTGCTTATGTTATCCTTTCCTTAGGCCTTACAACTCACACAAAATGGACTTCCGCTCCCTTCCATGTGTTTTTATAGGCTACAGTGCTTCCCACAAAGGGTATTTATGCTTCCACAAACCATCCTCCCGTATTTATGTGGCTCGACATGTGGTGTTCAGCGAGGAAGTGTTCCCTTATGCTACTCAATCATCCCAATGCCAATCTCCGTCACCAAGCACATCCCCCTTGGCTACAACATCCCCTGATTTGCTCAGCCATGCTTCATCCATGCCCACACCTCCTTCTCCTAATCTTGAGACACCAACTACACCTACCCCATCTCCATCCCCACCTTCTCCAATGTACCAACAGTCCACTATTAGCTCCCGTGCCAAAGCCTCCACAAGCCATTATCGACCCGCGTCCAATAACCAACACCCCATGGCTACCCGGGCTCGTACAAACTCCCTCAAACCCAAATCGTTTGCCACTTCCCTCACCCAACATCCTCCTACTGAACCTAGGACTGTCCCCCAAGCTCTTAAGCACCCCCTTTGGCAAATTGCGATGCAAGAGGAATTTGATGCCTTATTGAGAAATGGCACGTGGTCCTTAGTTCCCCGTCCTCGTAATATTAATCTTGTTGGTTGCAAGTGGCTTTTCAGGATAAAGAAAAACTCGGATGGAACTATACAACGATACAAAGCTCGTTTGGTGGCCAAAGGCTTTAGCCAAGAAGAAGGAGTTGATTTTTTTGAGACATTCAGTCCGGTCATTAAACCGACCACAATTCGACTGGTTATCTCCATTGCTCTATCTCGAGGTTGGTCCATTAGGCAACTCGACATCAACAATGCATTTTTGAATGGCGATCTCTCGGAAGAGGTATTCATGGAACAACCGAAGGGATTTGAGGATCCCACACGACCGTCTCATGTGTGTTGACTCCACAAAGCCCTTTACGGTCTCAAGCAAGCTCCCCGGGCTTGGTTCCAAAAATTGAAACACTACCTTGTTTCTCATGGGTTTAGAGCATGTCAATCAAACACCTCTTTATTTGTTCACTCCTCACCTACTGTCGTCATTTATGTGCTAGTATATGTTGATGACCTTGTCATAACAGGAAGTGATCCTAGGCTATTGCAATGCTTCATTACAGAGCTGCATTCCACCTTTGCTCTCAAGGACTTGGGCAATCTTCACTTTTTTCTTGGCCTGCAAATTGGTAAAAGCTCCACGGGTATCACCATGTCTCAACAACAATATATTAAAGATATCCTATCTCGTTGCTCCATGCTTGATTCGAAGCCGATCTCCACACCGGCTGATCCGGCGTCTCGTCTCTGCATTACGGGTGAACCATTTCATGATCCCACACTTTACAGGAGAACAGTAGGCTCTCTACAGTATGCCACCATTACTCGCCCGGACATTGCCTACGCCGTCAACCGAGTGTGTCAATACATGCATGCCCCGACAACACTTCATTGGCAGGCCGTGAAACGGATATTAAGGTATTTGAATGGGACGCTCTCTCATTGTCTTCACTTCAAGCCCACGTCCGCTCCTTTCCTCCTCGCATTTTCTGATGCCGGTTGGGTTTCCGACCTTGATGATTGTCGGTCGCAATATGGCTTCGCCATATTCCATGGTCCAAACCTTATTATTTGGACATCTCGGAAACAAAAGGTCGTTGCCCGATCGAGCACCGAGGCGGAGTACCGAGCCTTGGCTTACACCGCTGCCGAGCTCCTCTGGATTAAGCAGCTTCTTCGAGATCTTCAAGTGCCCCTCCTCAGGTCACCTCTCCTTCTATGTGACAATGTTGGTGCCATGTTCATGAGCAAGAATCCGGTCATCAGCACTCGATCGAAACATATTAAGCTGGACTTTCATTTCATTCGTGAGCAGCTTGAGTCGGGCGAGTTGACGATTAATCATGTCTCATTAGCGGACCAGTTAGCAGATTTGTTTACAAAACCTCTGGCCAAGGACCGTGTAGCTCAGCTGCGTTCCAAGCTGCA
Organism: Persicaria tinctoria; assembly: GCA_037127255.1. Taxonomy (NCBI): domain Eukaryota; kingdom Viridiplantae; phylum Streptophyta; class Magnoliopsida; order Caryophyllales; family Polygonaceae; genus Persicaria; species Persicaria tinctoria. The sequence goes on along the minus strand of JBANSL010000004.1, from coordinate 17,636,493 downwards.
AGTCCGTCCCATCCTTGAGCTTGCCGGGGGGTAATAACGGCTCTATTAAATATCTTTATTTGAAAGAGTCAAATTCAGTTAGTCATGCTACTGTTGTATATCCTAGATTTGTGCTATCTGTTACTTGATTTGAGGTTCCACCTTTCCTTGAGAATAGCTCACGAGATCATGTTCAGTTAGCCTCTTATTGTATATATACCATTGTAATTACAGTGATAGAAATCAAGGAATTCAAAATCATATTTCCTCATTTCCTTATAGGCCCGACAGAGGGACTGTCGAACACAGTTCTGCAGAAACTTCCGGCGGCGATTCCGGGCACTTTCCGGCAAGCTGCTGTGTCAGGGCGTCCAAGGTTGTCTCCTGGGTGATTGTAGAGCGTGTGGGTGGTGGTCGTTGGCCTTGGGATCGTCAGATTTGTGATCGAGCACAATCGGATCGAATGGTGGAGGTGTGTGTCGATGTGTTGTTTGGGGCTGATGAAGAGGATGACTGGGAGAGGGATATGGGAAGCGTTTGATATGAATGTGAAGCTTGGTTCTCTAGGATTTACCCTAATCGGATTCCTTGATAATAGGGATTTTAGGTTGAAAGATTTGGCTAAAATATTGATAGTTATCACTTTGTTAAAAGATGGATTTTGTAAAGCAAAACCTCTTCCCGCCGTCAAGTTTCTTCCGTGGACTGGGCTGCTGTGCGTGGGCCGGCTTGGTGTGAAGGGCTGAATGTGAGTAGGTGTATATACATGTATGCATATTTCTGTAGGTATATACGTAATATACATGTATATACATAAATAAATAGCTATATATACAGCTAATTACCCATTAATTTATCTATAAATAATAAATTATATTTTTGAAAAGTTTATTTATTCAAATAATAGTCCCGACTTTTATTTAATTACCGAAATTCAATATTGATGATAAGGAAATATTTTATCTATTTAAATAAATTATTTTTATTTTACTTGGAATAATATAATTATTCTAAACTTTACATTATGTATTTCATGTGAACTAATAAAATTTAAATTCAACTTATTTTACTAAATTTAATATAAAGAGAATTTATTTATTTATTTATTTTCATTAAAACTGAAATACCCAAAAATATTTTGGGGTATTTCACAAACTACGTTAAATGCAAACTATTATGTCTATCTAACTATGTGCTATCACTAGATCCCTAAAAATTCCTATCATTCCGTCTAGTTCTGGTGATTTGTCTTTGCCTATGCTGAAGACCACTTTTTAAATTTCGTGATTGGTGACATTTATAGTAAGATGTATATTGTATTTTGTTGTAATTACATTGTTAATTAGTCCAAATTGAGCATTATTATGTTGATAGGTTGTTTTCTAAAGCTCTTTTCGATGTCTGCTTTGATTTCTTCTTCTTCTTTTTTCACATTTTCCTCTCCTATAACATATTTGCGTTCCTTCTGTTGTTGTTATCTCTCTTAAGAGTGCGCTTAATTCAATGGTTTGGTGTGTGTAGGCATGTCTAATCTTCTGCTTTTTATGGGAAGTTAAGGATATTGATGCAACTTAAAAAAACATGTACTCTCTCCGTTCACAAAAACTTGTCGTTTTAGTCTTGAACACAATTATTAATTAGGAATATATTACACTACCTAATTTGCCCTTGCTTAACTTTTGTCTTTATTATCCCCAAAACAAAGTACAGTGACACATTTCCCATCTTCAAATTGGAGCCAAGATTTAAATGAACAAATTTAAATTCAAACTAGAGGTAAATTGGAAAATAAATGGAAAAAATATCTAAAATGATATGTTTTGTTTAACAAAATGAAAAGTCTAAAACGACAAGTTTTCACGAACGGAGAGAGTAGCAATTAAGGACATTATTTATGATTTTTTGCTTTTTATGAGAAATTATAAAAGACCCTTAGTACGGTCTTATCTTTTGTAATTTGGTTAACCACCACATCTATATATTTACCAAGTTCGGATAAAAGCACGTGGGGTCACAATGAATATTTTGGTAAATATTTTCAAACAATGAATATTTTGTTAATTATTTTTTATTTTGTGAATATTTAGATTATGCGATCACATATTAAGATATTATGGTTATATAATATTTTAATAATTTATTTTGGCCCTAAAAAATAATATAGATATAAGTAAAATAAAAACTATTAAATAATTAATTTTGATATAAATAATTCTTTCCACCCAAAAATAATCTAGATATAAATAAAATAGCATGAGTAAAATATATATAGACAAAAAAAAGTGTTGCAATGAAATAGTTTTTGGTAAGTATGGCTACGAAATAGTTTTGATTTATATTTTTATCAATTAACCAAAATATATATAGACATAAAAAATAATATATATATATATAATAAAAATTAAATATTTAATTTTAATATAAATAATTCTTCCTAAAAAAATCTGATATAAATAAAATGGATATGTCAAATACCACATATTTATCTATTAATATTTTTGGTAAGTATGACTATCGAATGGTTTTTATTTATATTTTTATCAATAAAATAAAATATATAGATAGATAGATTTTTGGCTTATGATAACTTTTTATAAACTATGATAACATATTATTTTAATAATTTTATATATATATATATATATATATATATATATATATATATATATATATATATATATAATCAACCACCACACACCACATAAGACGCTATGCATTAGTTTTATTGTATGTATATAGATTTGTGTCAAGTCTATTTTGGATATATTGCTTGCTAGTAGAACAAAGTTTTGAAAAACAAAAGAATCATTTTTGTCGAACATTTGGTATGCGCATTCCTAAGCTTGTTTAGTCTCTTTGGTTGGGTTGGTTATTAGAATCGTATTACAACCACTTACTTGGTTTGTCCTCTGTTTTCTTCTATTGTGTCTTTTTGTTGTGTCTTGTTTTAATTAGCTTTTTTTTACAGCAGGTAAAAATTAGATCGACAAAGCGATCTTGAAGCCCTTAAAAACTCCTCATGTGGCTTCTCCGAGACAGATCCTCGTTGGGTCTATGCTTATCTTTCCAAAAGAGGTTACACAAGTCAATATGACCTCATATTCGAAAGAGATGGAACACAAGGCCATAAAGGTTAAGCCTTCAGGATCCAAGAAAGTCAAGGAGGTTCAAGAAACATGTCATGTCTCTAAAGATAATGCAATAGCGAAAGACCAGCTGAAGTTAACCAGTTCATATACTTCGATGGTTGAATCTCAAGCAAAAATCTCACAAGACGGACCCGATGTGATGCCGGTATTGACTACCAGCACGCAAAGTGTCGAAGAGCAGCTTCAAGAGTTGCAAAGAAAGCTGGATGAGAAAGATGCCCAAATTGCATCACTTCTCGCTCAAATCAATCTTCAAGCTCAAGGAAATAGACAAGAGCAATCAAGGCCAAATGGTGAAGGGTCAAGCGGTAGCACATCAATCACTCCGCAAGAAATAAAAGAGATGATCTCTCAAGGGATAAAAGAAGCTTATGCATCACAAAATCCGATGGTGCTCGGGTATAAAAAGCCATATCCAGCACGTTACGATTTGATGCCATTTCCCCAAGGCTACCAAAGACCGAGCTTTGAAAAGTTCGATGGCCTTCATGGTTCACCTCACGAGCACCTTGCTCATTTTTATTCTGCTTGTGGTGAAACTGCCTTGACCGATGCCTTATTAATTAGGCAATTTGTTCAATCTTTGAAGGGATCAGCATTCACCTGGTACACTCAACTTCAACCAGGGTCGATTCAAACATGGGACGATCTACAAAAAGAGTTCCTAACTCAATTTGTGAGCTCGAAAGCAAGAGTTTCCATTATGGATCTTGCAAACACCTATCAAAAGTCTAACGAGCTCGCCAACGACTTCATCGCCAGGTGGAGGAGCATGAGACTCCAATGCCATGAAAAATTGAGTGAACAAGCATGTGTTCAAATGTGCACCAACAACTTAATACCGGAATTAGCGGTACATGTTGGAAGTGCCGAACCTCGTTCATTTGATGAGTTGGTATCGAAAGCGTGCAACGTTGAAAAACAACTCGCACGAGGATCCAATTTGTCTCAAGCTAGTGAGACTTATGAAAATGACGGCGATGAGGTACAAGATGAAGATGAGTCTATGGCGACTTTTGTCAAACATGATCGAGAGTTCGTTAAAAAGGAGCCAGCCAAGAGACTCACTCTTCATGAAAGAAAGAAAAAGAAATATCCCTTTGACGATGATGATGTACAAGGGATATTTGACGAATTAATGAGTGCTAAGCTTTTAACACTCCCGGAGCCAAAAAGGCCAAAACAAGTTGGTATGACGAGTGATCCAAAATATTGCTCCTACCACCAGCTTGTTAGTCATCCAATCAAGGATTGCTACGTCTTCAAAGACATCATAGAGGAGATGATTAACAAAGGAGAAATTGAAATCGAGGGGGTAACATCCTCAACTCAAACAGCTTCATCAAATACCATTTCAACGGTAGATGTGGCAGAGTGCACTCCCTCGCTCCAAGTGTCTTCTCAAACAGAAAAGACATCTGCTATGGCTATCGAGGATGGGGGCAGCCCCATGGTTTCATTGCCTTTTAAAGCATTGGTGAAAGATGACAATTCAAAAGAAGAGTCATTGAATGGAAAAGACATCGCTCAATGTTGTATGGTCTCATGGACCAATGACATGGACCAAAATGAAGCAGGAGTTAAAACGATTACTCTTCACTCCAAGAAGCAAATTCTCTCCTCAAAATCAGGAGAGAAATCAAAGGGAAAGAAGTCAAGCTCCGCAAAAGCTTCAAAAACGCACAAGAAGCATAAAGTTCAAGTGCAAAAGCTAAAACCCTCTCTCAAGGGTAAATCTCCACAAAAACTTGTCGATGAGACTTTCGTCAGAAATTTCCAAATCTCATACGAAGAGGGTGTTCTAACTGCAAGTGTGATAGAGCCAAGAGTGTATGCATTTGAAAGGCTCGAGACGGCTTCAAGTGGAACTCCTAAATCTTCGGTGTTTAAAAGGCTTGATCTAGCCTCTACATGTGAAGCACCGAAATCTTCAGTATTCGAAAGACTCAAACTAGCCTCAACAAATGAAGGATCCAAATCTTCAATCTTTCAAAGGCTTGATATGGCTTTGACAAGTGAAGAATCCAAACCTTCGGTGTTTCAAAGGCTTAATCCAGCCTCGACAAGTGGAGAATATAAAGCTCCAATATTTGAAAGGCTCGGAAAAGTTGATGAGTCTAAAAGCAAGAAGGTCCAAATGAAAATGACCAAAAGCAAGAGCTCCGGAAGAGGCAGTCAAAAGTTCTAGTCCATAAGCTCAACTAAATCATGGACACCTAATGTCAAGTAAGGGTGTCAAAATGATCAAGTAGTCTCCAAGGCGGAAAATAAATCAGTTCCGCCTAGAACTACGTTAAGACTTGATCTCCAACAAGGAGTACGTAGGAAATTTGGCATTAAATAAAATATGTGTGTCAAATTCAGTCGTAAAAAAAAAGAAAAAAAAAGAAGAAGTTTTCGGGTTCGCATATGATAGTCAGATTATTCGGGAAACCCTTCCTAGAAGGTGGGCCTGAGTGATCTGAATGATGCGGTAAAAAAGAAAAATCCCGGTTTTCACATGATAGTCGAGTTATTTGGGAAACCCTTCCTAGAAGGTGTGCTCGAATAATTCGAAGGATGCAAAATTTATCAAAAAAAAAAAGGACTTGAAATTAGTCCGAAAATCAAACAACCCGGAAGCATAAGAAAAAAAGGGTTCACAAGGAACTACGAGCGGCTTGATCCCTCATAAAGGGGGTACGTAGGCAGTCTAGCTAATCAAAATGCTAGGTGTAGCCACAAAAACAAACAAAACGTCTTCTTTTCTCAGCAAAGAAGAAAGAGAAGTGAAATCCTCTTCTTTTGTAGTCATATGAGCATTATCCCGCCTACAAGGAAAAAAATCAAGTATAGTCTAAAGACTTGCACGTTTTGTGCCTATACTGAAAATGAGGCTGAGGAAGAGAGAGAAAATTGTCTTCCAAAGATATTCTCACAAAGAGAAACAAACAAAAGGCTCATGCCTAAATTTTCCGACTTTGATTGTCACGTCCGAATGTGGTAGTCAATTCAAGTCCTATAAATCAAAATTTCCTTCCATGGAACCCAAAACCAAAAGTTGCTTTAAAACTTGACTAATCAAATGGTCAATGTTTTCTTCTCTCTCGAAGTAAAAAAGGCCTAAGCCTCTCAAAACCCTTCAAACCCTCTCAAACAGAAATTAGCCTACATTATCTGCATATGTATGGTCATTCAAAGCCCCCCAAAATTCAAAACAAAAATTCAAAGGCAAAAAAGCCATCAAATGTCTTGGCAATAAATAGTATGGGTATAAATTTCAAAATCATCTCTTGTGATGTTTTGATCACAAAGCTTCAGCCACAAAGGTTACAAAAGCTCAAACCTACGACACTAAGTCATCAAAACCAAATTCTTGTCCATCACAAGAAAACCCTCAAGTCCAAATTCAAGCTTCAAGTAAAAAATCTGACCAAAAACCAAAAACCAAATTAGCTTGAAAGCCTAAAAACCAAGCGGGTCAAAAGCTCAAAGTCAAATTGGCAAAAAGTCAAAACAAAATTGACTCAAAGCCAAAAATCCAACCGGTTTGAAAGCTCAAAAGTCAAACTGGTTGAAAAGCCACAAAGGCAGAAATCAAAATTTGAGAAGGAAAATCTTTCCGACTCTCGGATACCCATATCAGATTACCTCTCTTTGGTCCTAAGTAAACTCTAAGTACGATTGCTTTTCATTATGATTAATTTTCATCGGAACAACAATGAAAGATCCTATTTTTTCTTCGGACTACAAATCAAACAAAAAGCTTTCACAAGCAAAGTCCGCTTGAAGCATAAAGTGTGCATAAATAGCACATATGTCGAACTTTGAACGTGTTCAATATCTCGCACGTACAAAGTTCGAGGGGCAACTGTTGAGGGATAAAATTTCATGAATTTAATTCATGATTTCAAATGATCTTCACATTCATTGTATGTCAAAAAAAAAGTGATAAATCTTCTTTAAATTGAAAAGAGGATTTACAAATCCAAAATGGGCCCAAAGACATCCATTACAGCCCATTTCTAATCAGTCTATCCATCAACGAGCAGTTACAATTGCTAAATTCTTAATCTTATATTGCAGTTAAAAAAAACTGTAAAGCTGCAGAGATTTCAAAACAAACAAAAAAAAAGTGATGCAACTGTTAGTACGTGGCCTAGATGGAGGTAACTTCCCCTATTCCTCTATAAAGAGCTTGGCTACAGTTTCTTTTTCTTTTTTCTAGGACAGTTTCCTCTGGTTGTTTTCTCCCTCCTGGCATTTCCATTTCCGTCTGCAAGGCAGAAGAAATCAACAAACACATCCCCTTCCTCTGAAAAGGTTACCTGCAAACACATATACACAACCAAAGCAAATCAACAAAAGAAAAGACACAGGACTCCATCAGCGCTTTTCAAACTCCAAAACAGAGGGTATAATTTTATACCTACAACTTTTCTATGGTTTATTTTGCAGGAACATGGAGAGGAAGAAAGGAGGATCAATTGCTTGGATACTAGTACTCTCACCTAAGCGGTTGAGCCCGATAATAGGCTCAAGTACAAGATTACTTTTGCCTAGGGTTCAACCTTATAATAGGTTGAGGGTACTCTCTCGTAGACGGCTCGAAATTTATTTTCGCCGCTACACTCGATCCCGGCGCAGATCGGTTTACAGGGACGAAGTGCTGTCGGAATTTGCCCAGAATTCATAAGCAATGAAATGCCGAATTCTACAAACTGTCACTAATGAAAATTAACATGGACAACAGCACAAAACCAAGGCCAGGCAATTGAAAGGCAAGAAATGTTGGGAGCAAATTTCGTTTGCACAAACAAGCAAACTGCCATCAGCAAACACAATACCAAACTGAACTCAGTGGAAAGCATTAAAAATAACAAAATGCAGACACAAAATCAAAGTTCACAGGATCAATTTCAGAAACTCAAAATCGGCCTATGCTGAGCATAAATCACAACACCCAGAATTAGTAGGCTCAACAAAACTATGCTACTGAGGAATCTAGGGTACTGAAATATGGAAGGAGAAAAGAGGGAAAATTAACCTACCTAAATCAAACTGGTGGCCGCGCCCTTATTCTCTCAAGTGTTCAAGGTCGGAGCTTCTCTGGATCCTCCTCAAGTTCCCGAGCCCCAATTCTCCTGCTCCTTTGGTTTCCGCCAACCCGAATCGAAAGCCCCAAAATCACCGAAATTACAACCCTCGAAATTGCAAACGAAAAAATAGGTCAAGCAATTAAAGGGTTCCATTAGAAGGGGATACGAGCGGAGAATCTGAAATTCGCAAACATAAAAAAAAAAAAAAAAAAAAAACACAGAGCGCACCTGACAGGAGAGATTCGGGTTGAAGCTTTGCCCTAGCCTCGCCCCGGATTGTCGAAGCTCAACTCGGGCTGACCTCCGATGCCGGAGCTCCCAAATGGTGCATCACATGAGTGATGTTGTCGAAAAAAGAGACAACAACTGAGTAAGCCATCCATCGTCGGGGGAAGAGGCGAAGAGCCGATCGCGTCTGCCAAAGAGGCGTGGACTGTGTGTGAACTGTGAAGGGAGGAGGCTAATTTCTCCACAGGCTCGGTTAACAAAAAATATAGAAAGAAAGAATAATGGGCTGAATTGATAAAGGGACGGGTTGGACTCAACGTAAAAAAAAAAAAGGGTGAAAGCTGAAGTCAAGCCCAATCTATCACAAGTCCACATAGTCTTTCATTTGAAGACAAAACCGAAGGCTGGGAAAGTTTGCATGTCCATGTTGATTAATATACACATCCATGTCCGAGCAAAATTGGAGATAGGATGTATTTAATCACAAAATTGACCCACTAAAATATAGAAATTATAATTGGCACAGATTAAGAATTCGAGTTTGATAAAAACATAAAATTAAACTCGTTAAATATTCTTTGCCAATTAATTCTAGTGGGTCAATCTCAAATCGGCTCCTAAACAAAAACGGAGTCAAAACCTCAAATCGAGTTTCATCAAATATAAACTCGGTCTTTGACAGAAGTACGCCTGATTTGATTCCGAGTTATCGGATACGTAGGCCACCGGACATAAAGCTAAAGCTCGTCTGGTTCAATCGTCAAACCACAAAATCAAATTGGTTCCTTCTTCTTTAAGAACTACGGGTGATTTGATCCCGTCCAAACGGGTACGTAGGTAGCTCGGCATAAAGCTTAAGCTCGTCGGGTACAATCGCAACTCCAAAAAAATCAAATCAGTTTGCCGACAGAACTTTGTAAAGACTTGACGCCGAAAAAACAGCTACGTAGGTAACCCGATATTAAATCTCAAAATATGTCGGGTACAGTCGCTAACCTCTAAATTCACTTTAAAAATGAAAATGAGGTTAAAATTAAAGTCAAATTAAACAAACATGATTTTCCGTGTAAGTGATAGCCGTTGAGTTGGGAAACCCTTCCGAGAAGGTGTGCTCAATTTATTCGGGTGATACATGAGAAAATCTCATGCATATGATAGTGTGATTTATGTTAGGGCTACCCTTCCGAGAAGGTGGGTCTTAATACGATCCAATGATGCATGAAAATCTTAAAGATGCTAAAACACACGAATCCAAAACACTCGGAACTACGTGAGGCTTGATTCTCTTCCAAGAGATGCGTAGGCAACCCGTTAAAATTCGGGTGCAGCCCAAATCACCAAAAACACCAAAATCTTGGTGCTCACACTCATGAGCACCATCATGAGTGTGAGACCCGAGATTTTAAAAGGTGTCAACCAATGCCACCTTACAAAGTTGGTTTTTTTTAATTCCACAAGATTCTCTCTTAGAAACTAACAATATTAGTGATCATAACAAATTTAATTAATTTTTGTACAAGATTGGAATGCATCAATTCCTAGAATTACATTATATTGAGGAGGATAAATTATACACGATGTGCTCTTTTTTCATTCGATAATTTTTAAATCCTATTGTTTTTTTTCTAACAAGGTTTTCAATGGGGTGGTTATAGTACTCCGTAATCCGTATTATAGAAAAACCAAATTATTAAGGTTTAATAAATCTTAAATTAATATTTTTTTTTAATAATTTGTAAGTTTGTATTTATTTCCAATAAATTAAAATCCTTACTCCCCTAAATGTGGTGGAAAGAAAATAATGTTCATAAAATGAAAGTTACATTGACCGTTAGATTTAGTGCATCGACGGCTTACAACCCTCCCATTGTGTAAAGTCTAAACTGCCCATCAGAGTTTGAATTTAAAAATATTCATTTTTTTTGTTTAGGGGCACCTTTCGGTAATTTCATGTAATGGCTAACTATGTTCTGCCCTCCCATGTCTTCCCCTATCCACCTCTCTCTCCGTCTCTCTCATTTTGCAACTGCTTCTCCGGATATCGTCTGTCGTCAGAACCATCGTCGCCGCTTCTTATCTTTCTACTGTTCTCCCCTCTCTCGTGGTCTCGTCCTTCGGTTTATTCGCCATCGGCTGTCGGTTTCGTTCAAATCCCAGCTTTGCCTTTCGATTTAGGGTTTTGTCTTCTCGTCTGGGTATGTTTTTTTTAAGGGTGGACACAAATCCCGCAAATCCCGATCATGTCCGGGTCCCGTCCCGATCCCGTCCCGATCCCGGTGGGATTTAGGACAAAATAACGAATCCCGTTCCGATCCCGTCCCGCAAAAATTATGCGGGACGAAACGCGGGACGATCCCGGTGGGATCCCGCAAATCCCGTCCCGTCCCGCATATAATAATAATAATAATAATAATAATAATTTTTATAATAATAATAATAATATAATATTATAGAATAATAATAATATATTATTAGTATTATTATTTTGAGCAAATATTATAATTATAATTATAATTATAATCATAATCTTCCATTTATAATAATAATAATATTTGTTTATAATAATAATATTATTATTATTTGAGGAAATATTATTTATAACTATAATAATAATTTTCAATTTATAATAATAATAATAATATTATTATATAATATTATAATATAATTTAATAATAATATTAATTTATAATAAAATTATTATTATTATTATTATTATTATTATTATATCATATTATATTTTTTTCTTGTAAAGTATAATTATTTTATAATAATAACAATACAAATAAGTAATATTATTTTATTGTATTTTTAATTATAACGTGGGATTATTATTATTATTATTATTATTATTATTATTATTATTATTATTATTAGAGTTACAAGAGGCAAATAGCTAAATACGGTATTCTTCCCAATTATCAATCGATAATGAGACAATATCTAGTGAATCTCGTCTCAATTCCTTTCCGTACTGATCTAGTAAGATATTGCAGCCAAATATGTTGAACATTATAATTAATTATACAATCATTGTATGAATTAATAATAGTATAATAATAATAATATTATTATTATTATTATTATTGAATAATATAGTTGAGAAGAATACCGTATTCAACATATTATACAAAATAATGAATTATGAAAGCATTTTTCACTTTGCAAATTTATATAATATTTTATTATTTTTATATGCGGGACAAGGCCCGTCCCGAAAAAAAAGTGTCAATCCCGTCCCGATCCCGTCCCGTAAAAATTTCACGGGACGAGTCCCGTCCCGGCTCAATCCCGTCCCGTCCCCATCCCTAGTTTTTTTGCCTCTTTGGTTGTTTGCTTTGTTGCTGCGTGAGACATCCAAATTGATTGTTGTCCCGTCTCCTTTGAAAAATTTAATTTGGTTATTTGTCTTCTTGTACCTAATTTTCGAACTGGGTTCAGCAGTCTCAGTTTTTGGTGTCATGGACAGTAAATTTTGGCATCGTCAAGAGAAATTTATGGAAATGAATGCAAGTTATTTCGTTAAGGAATCAAAATTAGAGTGAACAATCTTTTTAATACGTAGCATTAAAAATCAATGTAACGAAATTGCCTTTTACTTTCTAGAAATACATCAATTCTATAAAATAAAATAAAATAAATACAAGATCAATTCCCCAATTTAATTAGTAGATAGTTGTGTTACTTTTGTAACACAAGATTATAGCTTCGATTCTCTTCCTCTATGTGCAACAAACAAAATTGTTATACGATGTGTAAGAACATCATCTAGGCTCCAATACAGTGACGTCTGAAGTGATGTTAACACTAGCAGCTTGCCTCTGGTTACTCTCTGATGTCGCTGGCAAGCTCTTCGGAGATATGCGGAACTATTTTTCATGCTTGATTCCAATTATCTGATTCATATATGAATTAGGCTTTGATCTTCCGCTTCCGTTGATTTTGGGTTGTTCCTTTGATTTTGTGATGTTTATTGATGTTGCTGCACTTAATTTTGATGTTGTTACTATGTAATGGCAGTGTTGGATTTAGGGTTTATCGACTGATTTTTTTTTCCTGTATTCGTGGCTCCCCACCGCATTTGTCCTCGTGGCAGCCTATAATGCTATTTTGGCTAAATAGTTAAATTGTTATGAGGATACCAATAGGCTATATCAATAACTTGAGAGGGGGATGAGGTTAGATCAATAATTTTAGGTCACTTGGCTTTTTTAGAGATACTCTTTATTTGTCGTAATTTCATATACAGATACATTACACTGTCTATATATATGATTGGATAACTTTCACCCCTTTTGTTTTATGCTATTTGTTGAGAATGAAACAATGTGAAGAGACAAAATGTCCCACATTGAATATGAGAAACATAAAGCCCTTAGCATATAACCTAGTGGGCTACCCCACCTAATGCCAATTGGTTTTAGGATGGAACCCCGCGCGACTTATGTGCTAGGCTATTAGCGCAAGGGCGCACACGTGCACACGACCCCCGATCCCGACTCCCAACAGTACTATTGTTATTCTGTTCTTTCTTTTATCTCCTAAACTTTTTCTTTCCCACATGCATGACAATGCTTTCATTTGTAACCCAATTTTTAGCCTATAATGTTAAATCATGTATTTTATTATTTCTAATGGTGTTAATGTTTTTAATCTGGTTAGAGGTTTATGAAGAAGCTCTTGAAATAGTATCATATCTGATATTCTTCACTAATTTTAATGGAGATGTGGACCCTTTGGCCACAAGATTGTGGAAGCTTTAGCAGATTAGGCAGCTCATTATTTCTCAAATAAGTACCATTCATCAATTTTGAATCTTATCAAGTGATTTAGCTTCCTTAGCTCACACTCAAGACTGTTCGTGAAAAAGTTGATCAAACCTTCTAGGTTTTGGTGGTTCATTGATGTCAATTTTGTGGAAATTTCACCGTGAAGGCAAAATTTTAATCTTGATGTTTTTGCCCTGGTGTGGATGTGAATCATGTACACAATTTGGATGATTGTTTTTCCTAAATGTTAATAAATTTCTCTTCTAAAGTTGGAAAGGATTTGCTTTTGCATATTGGGAAGAAGGAGAAATATAATTTTTCCTTCTCCTGGTCAAATATTATAAATTGAAATTTGACTATTGAATTTTCAGTTCAAACCTAGAAACTGCAGGTGGATTCCACATTTACTTTTCCTTTCCCCTTCAACTTTTGATGTTAAATGGAGATCTCTAAATGGAATTTCATCAGTACACTTTTATTGAGTCTCTCGTCGGTCGGTCAAGATTTGCAGTGTGTGGTATGGAATTTGGTGACCTTTTGTAACTCATTCAGGCAGTCCGTTCACAGAGGACTTGTTTTCTTTATTAGAGTTTTTCCCTTTAAATTCGATAATTGGGCCTCTTTCAGTTTCCTCGATGTTATGTTGAAGAACCAATGCAAAGTTACATCTAGGGAAACTGTACTGAGATGTGAAATTATTACCAGACTTTTATTGGGGGGGAATTAAAAAACAGGTTCTTCCAACTTAGGATTATAACTTGCCCTAGGGGTGTATAAGTTTGTAGTGAAGAGAAAACTTGCCTGATGTGCATTTCAAACAGATACATGACTTTAATTTATGCTTTGTAATTTGTATTTGTTCACAACTATTATTTCTAATTTGTTAACTTACATATAATATCACCTATTTATTTATTAATTTTAATCAATGATATCTCAAGGGCTGTTTGGAAGAGCTAAGTTCATCAATGGATAATGATTCTGAGGATGAAGATGGCTTTGAAGATAAAGATAAGATGGATTTCAATGAACGGTGTAAACCCTTACACAAAGTTGGTGATATGGACATTGACCCATCCTATTACCAGAAGAAGCTTTCAGATAACAGCAAATTGGTAAATAAAATTGGAAATTACATCTATAACTGAAGATGCATATGCCTCTGCAATAATTCTGCAATTTAAGGCCTGAATTTTTCCTATTTCTTATCTACAAATGCTTAAATATCCTATCTACTTGGATTATTTTATAGTTAACTTATTTTTTATCTGAAATCTCCTTACAGTGTAGCTGTTGTCTTATTCATAGGCAAAGGTTCATGAGTTTCCAGTTGATAATTACAGGAGTTCTGTTCTGGAACGCATCAAAGATTGGATGAAGGTTGTGTCTTTTCAATTATTTATCTATTACAACCTACATCTGCACCTAAATGAGTTGCAGATTGCTCAATTTGAAGAAGAAAAAATGTGTTAAGAGACTAACAATTTAAACATCCATTTTCTATGTCCTCCAACCAATTCTTCCGGATTTTGTTGGGAATCTCTATCATTCTTACCTTTGGCTACATTGCATTCCTATTAACAATTACAATCAAGGATGATATGACCTTTAGATCCCAAGGAATTAAGCATTCATGATTATGTGTTAAATATGACTTTACCTTGCATCACTGTCCAGTATAGAATCATAATTGCATGGTATAATTCAAGTTCAGCATGTCAGCTGTGAATACTGAAAACTTGCTTACAGGCACGAGAAACAAGAATCAAGAGTAGTCCGTATCAAATAGGAGGTACCAAGGTTGACAAGGTATTTAATGCAATCAATGCTATCTCGACAGTTATTGACTGCAACACTTCACGAATGTTACTGGAAATTCATGTACAGAAACTTTTAACACTTGTAAAATAGAACTTGTACAAAGATAATTGGAAAGAAAACAACCCAGCGAGAGAAGAGCATGACAAAGAATCTCAAGTAAGAAATCTTCTTTCAATGATTTTGTGCACCATGATTTTTGAGGATAATATATCATTTACTGAACTGTTTCTAGGCTTTAGTTGATCTTTGACTCACATTACTCTTTCAGACAACAATGGAGTCAATTAATGTATATGCTTTATTGCTAACATTTATTGTCTCCATTTTGCTAGATTTGAAATTGATACATACTTCTTGCAGGGTCGTATATTAGAAGGGAAAGAACCACCTCTGTTTATTACACTTTTTCAGCCTATGATTGTGCTTAAGGTACGTTATTATTGTAAGGATATATGCTCATGTAAACGATTTTAGAGTTAGTTTTTCCTCCTTGTACTGGTTTATGAATCATACAATTCTGTCTTTAAGGTGTGCTCTCCATTTACTAAAGCCAGCAGGTGAAAATAAAATTTGTTATGAAAAATAGTCGAGAGGCTTTGTGCATTAAGCTATCACATGAGAAATCATGGGACAATGGCAAACAAGAGTGTAATTGCATCTCAGGATATGTTATACTGCCTTGGAATGTCATGATTGGAAAATCATAACTGGCTATGCCTTGAAGAAAACGAGATGAAGCTACCACATGTCGGAAGTCGTGCATAGCACGGCCTTCTTACCTAGTATTGTAAAAGAACCCAACGGAATAAAATTAGAACTATTCAACAATACAAGTGAGAAGCCAATCGTGGCTTAGCCACAGCTAGAAGCGGCTCAGCTTTGGGCATAGTCATACCATACACCTCCCTCGTATCCACCTCCTCTGGCTTAACCCCCTCCGGCGGTTGCCAATTGAAGGCATGAAACAGTCTTGCGAGTGCCATCAGCACAAGAGTGACCCCCAACGGCGCACCTGGACACTTGCGTTTCCCAGCACTAAAGGGCAAGATCTTAAAATCGGGGCCATGGCTTATCTCCACACGTCCACTTCCATCACACGGCATGTGTCTTTCAGGGCGGAACTCCTCTATGTTGTCCCACAGTGACTGGTTACGACCCAGAGCATGTGTGTTGATGAAGACGCGTGTCCCCTTGGGGATGTGGTAGCCATTCATCTCAGTGTCGCATAAGGACTCATGTGGGATCAAGAAGGGGCCTGCTGGGTGCATCCGAAAGGTTTCCCGTACAACGCATCGTAGATAAGTTAAATGGGGAAGATCTGACTCGGTTACCATTCGAGTGGGACCCACAATCTTGTCGAGTTCTGATTGGATGTTGTGGAGGACATGTGGATGCTTGATAACTTCTGTCATAGCCCACTCATTGGTTACCGCCGATGTATCTGTAGCAGCTGCTATCATGTCCTATAAAAATTGATCTCATTAAATTACAACAACCCACTGTATCCCGTCAAAGGCAAGGTCTGAGGGGTCTCATCGTACGCACCCTTTCCCCGACGAAGTCAAGAGGATGTTTCCAGATGACCCAGAAGGCAGGACTAAACACCGAGATAAGCACACAAAAACAAGCAACATACTAAGACAACGAGGAATAAACATCACCACATAAAGAGAGATAAGCACACAGAAGACTCTAAAGCCACTGAAGAGTGTATGGTGTGGGCGAGACACGAAAGCAGGAGCGATGGCAGGCAAGACAGAAAAGTGGGACATAAGACCCGACTGCTATTCTTGCGATCTCATTAAATTGTGAAATTTATTCTACAAAATAATAAATAGTCAAGGTACAATACCTGAATTAATGCCTTGATCTCAACATCATCTAAGTGGGCTTTACCATCTTCTCCGGGCAAAGACAACAAAACATGAACAAAATCCATCTCTCCTCCAATGTCTAATCCACCAGTGGGAGATGCAGCTGCGACAACAGATGTCGACCTCTTGTGATCCTCTATAATCCTAGTGTGGAAGTTATCCACCCTTTTCTCCACCTCCCTCATCTTCTTCTCACACCCAAATGGGTCCCACCACCTCCAAAATGGCAAGTAATCTCCCAAGTAAATCAACCCTAACAACTCATGGGTTATGTGCATGAACTCCATGGCTTCTTGTGGACCGTCTGTTTCCACCCCAAAGTATTGTTTTCCAAGTAACATTCTAGTCACATTGTTCATGGAAAATCCCCCCAATACCTCCCTCATGTTTATGGGCCTCCCACTCTTGGTCTTTTCCCACACATCTTGCACTAGATGGTGTGCCTCTTCGGCTCGACTTCGAGTGAATGACTCCAGTCTCTTTGTTGTGAGCAGGTGCTCCATGCAAATCCTCCTCATCCTTTTCCACTTGGGTCCAATTGGGGCCAGTGCAACATCCCCGCAGTCATAAGCTAGGTGCACAGCGGCTAGAGTCCGTGGTCGAGATGCAAAGACGTCATCTTGACGTACCAGGATTTCTCTAATGATCTCCGGATCATTGGTTGTAATAGCGCCCACATTCCCTAGTCGTAGGTACACTAGAGGCCCATATCGCTCGCAAAAAGAGGCCAAGTCGCGATGAGGAAGAGGGCCCAATTGGAGGAGATTGCCAACAATGGGCCACTGAGGTGGCCCAGGAGGAAGCCTCTTCGTCTTGCCTTGAACCCTTCGACTACCACTCCAATGGGGCATCAATCTTCCAATGAGTACACATACCAATACTAAGAGTGTTGTTGATAAAACTACAAAATACATGCCTACTAGTACAACACCACAAGGCAGAGGTGAAGACAAATGAAGATTAGAGTGCGTTTGGTTGTTTTTCACCTTTAATTTTTATAATGATGTTGAATAAAACTGGTGGTTTTAGTGGGTGACAACCATCTTTGTGTGAGTATGTTTCTTTTTTTAGGTGAGATTTACTTGCAGTATGGAAAGAAATGGGCCTGGTTAGTAGCATATGTAAATTCAACTAATTTGTACAGTACTTGTACCAACTTATTACAGTTTCAAATCCTTGAATTGGTAAATAAAAAGCAGTCATTCCGGAGTCCTATATCCACAAATCCTTTCCGGTTAGCCATTCTGGAATGGTTATTATAGTTTCAAATCCACTTCTTGCTAAACACACACATATTTGGATTGGACGTGAATTACGAGCTGCCATTATATAATTTCCAAAACTTATAATGACATCTTAGTTTACTGAATTTTACCAGAAAAAAGAAAAAGAAATAAAGAAACGACAGCACCATCAACTCTCAAATAACATGAGGTATCTACTCGCCTCCTACCCCCAAAGAAATGGGAATTGTGTGCTTCATTCATCAAGGTAGATCAACTGCTAATTAACAAACTCTATAAACTGATCGCGAGTCATTAGCAACCTTTCAGGGTACATTTCCAAGAGTTTGATTTGCATGTATAGAAATTTCATAGCCGTAAATAGCGGGAACTGAATCTAACTATTTATAACAATAGTTCCCGGTGGGGATTGACCAAACATGGCTGGTGACATTTCCGGACCCATCGAATATCAAAACTCATTCAACCATACAGATGGATGGATACAGATGTGAATATGATCAATAGCCAGAGAACCTGACAACAGGGATTGATCCTTCTTGCAGTATGAAAGAGAGACTTTCCGAGGACTGTCAGGGTAGCCGATGGAATGACAATCCATGTAAGGACATTACCAATCGGATCATCTGAACTGAACAGCCAAACTACCCAATGCAAGATGTTTTGGTTGATCTAACAGTGTTCACACAGAAACGATGCTCCAATCCAACATACAGCAGCACGAAGGATGAGAGGAATACTGCATTTTGTTTAGAGAATAACAAGAGGGTTGGAGTGCTGCTGGAAAATGTCCTGTCAGCAGCCTTGCGCTGCTTTGGGATCACTGACATTATAAATGAAGTTCACTAATTCCATGAAACCTCATGTAAAATCCTCAAGTTGAATGAACCTCACTGATCCATCGCCTCCACATGAAAGAAAACCACCGGTTACAACTTGGATGTCTGTCAAAGCAACCTGAAAAGAAAATGAAGATGGTTTTGTCAGCTGAGAATAGACCTGCACATTATTAATCCAAAAAAGTTGGGTGTTTCCCAAGACATGTGGCATACCCGTGACATGCTTCCAAAGCCTGAGGAACTACGTTGAAGGAATGTCTGTCTTTCATGCAGTTTTGGCCAATGGAAAACCAACTTAGCCCTCTTGGCATCCCAAAGTTTAACATCTCCATCTTTACTTCCGGTCAAAAACAAGCAGGTATTTGGTATGGTAGATATCTTGGCAATGCTCCCTTCAAAAGATAAAGAAATTGCAACATTATGTTTTAGTATTTGCAGCTATTTAACGGGCTATGACCAGTTAAACTTGAAGTCGAAACTTCACCTGAGTGAGCATTGGGTATATACCAAAGCATCCCATTTCGATTATGATCTCCCATGTTGAAAAAAGGCTTTGATTCAGCAAAGGATGCATCCGACATCTGTTCCACTATGTTAGGATGTCTATGGCGTTTAGTCTTTCCAGTCGCTATATAACGGAAGTCATGAAGTCCAACATCACCCCCTTTTCCACCTGTAACAATGAGAGGGGAGATGGAACCACTCCCTACATCATTATCAAACACGGCTATTGAGCTTGCTCCACCTGCACAAGGAGTTAATGATTACATCATCATGTATGAACAGTTCAATGGTTTACGCAGCATCCATCTACTATTACACTTGACTTCCGGATACAGTAACAAATACATTAATTTGACATTCTGAGGTTGAGGTAGGTCTTTAGCTATAACCTTATCCAACAAATCATTGCCCATTCTCTAGTAAATGATGAGCTCCTTCTTGAGAAGGGGTCAGACAAATAACAGTTATGAAAACCAGCACATTTTTAACTGAGCAGTAAAATGATAAAAAAACACTAGAAGCAAGGATCTCACGCCTATGAATAAGAAATCTTAAATGCAAGTATCTCGCAAATCAGTCAATTTGTGGGGAATCCTCAAATCTACATTCAATTCAATTTCATGTCTGATTACAAGTTGCTGGTAACCCTCTTTATATAATAGAAAAAAAAAACTCCCAATAAAAGAACATAACAAGAAATCATGCTAATGGAAAATGAGGAAGGGGAAAATTGAAGAAACTAAGTAGGAAATGGAAACAAACAAAGATAATAATTGAAACTAACAAAATTAGTAACATAAAACGTATGAACAATGCAGACTTATTTGAAGATACTATAGGAATACATTATGAGAACTTCAGAAAGGGCTCATATAAGAAGCAAACCGGGTTTAGAGTTTTCCGGTAAAAGAATACCTTCATGGCACATCACGGAAGCGCGAGATGTTGCCGGAGGAGCTAACATGTCCCATACAACCACATTAACTCCATTAGAGCTATATCCAGCCGCTGCAATAATTGATCCACTGGTGGAGACATAAGAGATATCCCTGCAGAAGTATTTTTTTAAAGGGAAAAACAGATTTTTAAAAAAATTAAAAAGAAAAAAGAAATACTAAGAAGGGTTCAGAACCACTGCAAGCTTAATGCAGATACAGGGTAAAACCTCCAGATGTAAATAAAGTTTCTAAAGAAGCAAAGCAGTACAAAAGAAAGGGACAAAAGAACAGAAGCAATACAACATAAACAAGTAAATGTAAATGAAATTGAAAATCAGAGCTCACTCTAGGAAGTTCTTTGCCAAAGCAACAGCATCCTATACAATTTATATGCAGAGAATGTATATCATGAAATAGACGACCAATGAAATCAAATAAGTCCGAAAAGCGTAATAATTTTTTGCATGTGTATATAGCAAATTTAATGAGAATAAATGGAAACCCCTCTTCATACAAGCTAAAATTGGATCCTACAATAGCAGCGAAACAAAAATATTTCAGAATTTTCAACAGAAAGACAGCTTATAGTACATACGAAGCATGACCACTAAAGCAGATAGATGATTCTGTTGGTCTGACATTGCTCCTCCCTCCCACATCCAGTTGCCATGAGCACACAGTTCCATCTGATGCAGCATTAGCGAAACGCTGTCCACAACCATCAAACTGCAAAGCTGTAACAGATGCCAGAGCATAGGGAGGAGGAACATTGGCTGCAGGGAGCACTCCATACGTTGCAGTTGCTTTGTCTTCACCAAACTGCATATTTGAAAATTAAAAACTAACCAAGAAACTTCACTCCAATAACAAGCAGGCACTAGAGCACACAAAGAAAAAGGTTGTGTTCTGCATGTGTTGTCATTCGTGCTATTTCATTTCAAAAAAGTACGGAAAAGTACTATCCTCGCTTATTTCCATTCAAGGAGTTTGGCACATACACTGAAGGAAACTCCTTGGATAGTTACATTCATATTCAAGAAACTCGTTGAAAGGTTCATTTAACATAATCAGTGCAATACTTATCTGTACAGAAGGGGAAAATGGAAAACATAAATTGCAGCCTTAGGAAATTTCGTCTTGTGAAAATAATTGCTGGCCATATCTATTAGGGACCTTACTCTTATGTTTGTTTGTAGAGTAGGGAATTAGAAAGGAAAGGAATCAAATTATATATGTAAAAATGTATATGATCATCTGTTTTAGTGAGTCTATAGGAGGGGAGAGGGAAATGGTTAAAGCATGCTAAAGGGCAGTAATTTACTCAAATGTCATGCAAGATCATCAATTTACTCAAACGTCATGCAAGGTCATCTTTTATCCATCCCAACACACCAGCTTTAGGCAATTTATGATGACTCATCACTCGTGTGAAAAATATGGTAACTAATATGATGTGGAGACCACAACAAGTAATATCATCGAAAGACACAAAAAGACGTTCAAACAGTTTGATATCCTCTGCATACAACACATAATTAAAATCTACTAAAATCATGAGAATAGTTCACTGATTCAATGGAACCATAAAGTTATAAGATGGTCCCAAGAAAGTGTGTAAGACAGTATACATACCTTCCACAAGTAAATATGTGTATTCCTAGATCCAACTAGGAAGAAATCCCGAGAAGGATGAGCAGATAAAGCCCGTGTGCTAACATTCTCCACTGTAGCCGGTGGATCAATGAACTTCTCAAAATCCTCTTGAATTTCCCAGCCCAGTCCAGATGCACCTATTCCAGCATAACCCGGAATTCCAAATGCCCCACCTCCGGTTAAGTCATTTCTAGGTTTTGTTACAGATCCTAATCCAACAGTAGCTCCACCCAATCCAAGATGTGCTCCTTTTCTGCTTCCAAGACCAACACCATGAGAAACATAGGTAGGAAAAGGAGTAGATTCAGTGCCAGCCCACCCACTGTGTGGCCAATCCGCTTCGGACCAGATGTTTTCTGATTGCTCGCATAAAGGTGACCCATCATCCCAGTTTAAGAAAATGATTCCCTGCATAGAATAAGTGCTATTTAATCCTCACAATCAATACTGAATGTGGCCTGTGTGGATAGGATCCAAAAATTAATTCTACCAGCAAAAAGAAAGGATAAATTGTTGTATGCGAGATACAATTAATGCATATTTTATTACTTCAGAAAGTGGAAATTTTATAAGGGAAGATACAAAGTGGAATTAAATATCCATAAAGCACTCATATCAAATTTACTCCCTCCATCTCAAATTAAACGTCTTTTGACATTTTGGGTACGCTTTTTAATGAGGTAAAAACTCTATAAAGTATTGTTTTTTTAATCAATTTTTTTTAATAATTTCATACTTGTTAGTAATAAATATGAAATTATAAAAAAAATCATTAAAAAATATAATTTTTATAGAGTTTTTATCTCCTTAAAATGCGTGACAAAAAGTAAAATGACTTTTATATGAAACAGAGAGAGTATCATTTATCAAGTGACAGTATGAAGAACAGGAGCATCAGTGGGGTTTTCCACCATTCATCTCCTCAAACACCACAAAATGTCAGAAAATTATTGACATTTGCAAAAAGGAGTAATTTGTATGATGAGGACCAAAGTGCGCCCGGGTCATCCAGAAATGCAAGGGTCTTTTCCCAGTCAACAGCGGCGGACACTTGCCCACCCTGATATTAAAAATGAACATCACTTTATAGAATATGATAGAAATAAATTAAAGTCATTTTCCCACTTCTATAAGTTCATCCATTTTGGATCCAAAATATTAGTGATAAATATGAGACATGTGACCGCTGGATGTTTAAAAAAAAAACAAGTCATCAAATTTGGTAACAGATAAACACAAGTAGAAGTTTGAGGGTAACACGTGGACTTTTTTAAAAAAACTTTGGGCACAAGCGAGTTTGGTTAAAGTTGAGGGATACTAGGGAGAACTTCCCTTTTTTGTTTGCGTGCATGGGGTGAGTTTGTTTGGGTTTCATCCCTAATCAAATTAACTGTAATAACTCATGAGTATAAGAACATGAGTGTAATACAAATCAACATTTTAGTTATTCAACAAAGGCTCGTGATTGAAAGTAGAGCACAATGGATGAGTGGAAACTCAAACCGTAATGTTCTCTGATAAGATCCTTTCTTTACAACGAAGGACAACAAGGACAATCCCAGTTTGTCCTGGTTAATGCAGAGTCTGGAGGGACGAGGTGTACGCATCCTTTCCCCAAATGAGTCAAGAGGAAAATTGTTGACAGTGGCTCTAGATCTCAATAGACGCAACAGCATTTATGGCTACATAAATTGTTGACAATATTTCTAGATCCAATTGAAGACAATATTTGTAACATTTTGTACCTGATTCATGGTATGGTCAAGAAGCTATTTGTAATTATTTTATATTCACTGACATATTTTCCAGCTTCACCAAAAACAAAAACAAAAAAAAAAAACTTCTAATGTGAAATAAGGATCAAGTCAAACTTGTTTCAAAAATAAAGGATGGGGGATATTGCAAGGACATGCAAGAAAATTAGGGAACTTAAATTGGCTATCTATTTCTCATTCTTGTTTGTATCATGAGTTATATGTGCTTTTTAGTTTTTTTATAATCTTTTCATATCATGAGTTGTATGTGCTTTTTAGTTTTTTGATAATCTTTCATACATTTTATTTAGATGGTTAGCATATCACACTATTTATACCACTGTTTTCCTTGTCCATAATCTATATTCACGGGCATTGCAACAACATCATATCTGTGTCATTTCTTTGTACGTGTAAAACTGGATAACACAAATGGTAGATTTCTTTTCATATAATGAGTTCTATGCGCTTTTTGGTTTATTTATAATATTTCATACTCCCTCCGTTAATTAAAACTTGTCATTTTAGAAATTTGCACACTTTTGAAGAAAACAAACAAAAATACACTTATACCCCTAATATTACTCTACTTTTTACTTTCTTGAAAATTAAAACTATCACCTATCTAATCATTACAAGGGCAATTTCGTAAAGTGGATGGCAAAATACCTAAAAGGACATGTTTTTCTTAATAAGATTTACATCCTAAAACGACATGTTTTAACTAACGGAGGGAGTACATTTTATTTAGATGGTTAGCATATCACACTATTTATACCATTGTTTCTTTTCCATGTCTATCATCTGTATTCTTGGGCATTCCAACGTCATCGTATCTGTGTCATTCTTTGCAAACGTAAAATTGGATACCGAGGCCATTTTGGTGTTCGTGGAGTAGGAGGAATCAAACCATTCCGGAATGATTTAGCC
Source organism: Persicaria tinctoria (assembly GCA_037127255.1). NCBI lineage: Eukaryota > Viridiplantae > Streptophyta > Magnoliopsida > Caryophyllales > Polygonaceae > Persicaria > Persicaria tinctoria. Next base: position 17,611,736 of record JBANSL010000004.1, on the reverse strand, counting down.
GGAAAGGACTTACGAGTAGTACCCATAAGCCCCTGGTTCGAACCCCGAATGACCGCTCTCTATTTACCAAAATCAAGGAGTAGGAGGTAAGGCTTTTGGGTATACAGTCCTACGAGGCCATTTTGTTGTACACTAGACCCTTGGTATGGTATACGTCTTTTTGTACTTGTTAGGGTTTTCTAAATATATTTACCGCTTCAGTTAAATTGGTTAACACTAATATACAAAAACAAGAACCTAACCCCTATTAATCATACTAAAACCAAAGTTTAAGATACAGAATAGTTTTAGCACAACTGCACAAGACAGATACCTAGCTGGAAAAACAATCTTTTGTACGACTATTTAATAATTGATACCATAAGATGAAATTGCAGGACCTAGTAGTCTCAAATAGAAGGCAGAACAAAATTCATAAAGGAAATTTACCTTTCTGTCAATGGCGAGGGCAGCCTGTCGTTGATCAATTGAATTAATACATAACGCCTGTCAAGAAAAAAAATAAAAATAATTATAATATCAGCTGCTAATGGAAACGATATTATTATGTTACATTGAGACTTCATCTTCATGGATGATTTGAAATAATATATGCGTTTGTTGGAGCTCACAAATAAAATAAAACAAAATAAAAAAGATATTTTTCTTGCATGCGAACAACAGATGGGTTGAAGATCAAAAAGGAATGATGTGAAAGAAGATGGATATAGAACAAAACTTTAAAGAAAAATAGAGGTGTACCTCCACCAGCTCCCCATTTTTCCTGTAAATTTCTCTAGGATTTTTGAAAGGAAGAAGACTAAATGCAGTAGCTCCCTCCCTCCCATCAAAATCTCGAAGACTATATCCAAATTGAGGCTGGGATTCAGCATTCAACTTTATTTGATTGCCACCAGAAGTAACACTCTGGACACCTTCTTTAATGAGTTGTCCTGAATCAAGTTCCCCTGTCTGACAAACACTCATATGCAAGTTTCTCCATCCACAAAGGGACTTTTTCCGAGAGAGGTGTGCCAAATCAAGCCCTGATTTAGCAAGTAACTGAGAAACCATTCCAGGTTCAGCACACATATTAAAGAATAATTCAGCACGTGATGTAACTTCATTGTTCTCAATGGCCAGAACATGGGCACCTTTATCTGTCTGTGTGGGAGAATCTTTTATTCGAGATTGACTAAAATCCTCAAAGCACGGCTGAGTTGGTAGGGGCACTCCAGCTTCATTTTTCTTCCACAGGAAAAATGCAAGCTGCTGTATATAGTAGGAAAAAGTATGAGTGACAGTGGTCCTTATTGACTCGGCAAACGTTATGGAGACTACCTTGATATGTTCCACTACATTAATGCAACCCAGTTCATTAAATGAAGACGATGAAAGAGACTTCATATCCGCATGACCATGTAAAGTGCTTGACATTCCTGATTCCTCGCATAAAAGATTCAACTTATCCATCATGAAATGTGACAAATGCTGCCACAAACATGCACCAACAATATCCCATGCATCTCCTGGAATTGCAGAAGATGTATTCCTACTTGGCCCATGGAAGAATAATTTTGTACCTCTATGGTCCTGACATTTGCTGGCTAGGATTTGCAGATCCATGTGTTTTGATAACTGTATGAGGATTTCCTTAATACTATCCATGTCAAACTGAGAAAAAATTTCTTCAGTGTGCAAGAGCATCAATGGTTGCAACAATAGAACAATAGCTTGACGATCACACTGTTGTATGGAAAAGGCCAAGCATGCACAATATTTACATATATCAAGAATGGAGAAGGTACTTTTGAGATCTTCATCATTGGCATTTCCCAAAATGCAAAGAGAAGCTTTTGCATGATTGAGTGAGTAAATTAGACCTTGCAAGTAAAACCGTAAATCAATAAACTGTCCCCGACTTTGTCTCATAGGTGAATCATTCATGTATTTCAAAATGTTCGACTGAAAACTAGTCAAACTGCAAGCAGCAACAAACTGTGGAATGAATTGAGCCAAATCTCTAGCAGCACCATGCAGTTTCTTGAGTAAGCTCGGGAATATCTGAAAGCTGGCATGATGATTTGATGAGTGTGAGTATTCTTTGGAGGAAAGACCAAGTATGTGAAATCCAACTAACTCTAACCCATGATTGCTCAACGAAAACCATATCTGTGGTGCAAGATACAAAAGGATCAGCCCTCCTAATGAACATTGTCAAAAGAAAAGAAACATTTACATAACATCAACAAATGTACCTTGTCAAGCAGCTGAATAGGAATCAAAGCAAACTTCTGCTCCAGATATGCTATAGTAAAATCCAGTTTCTGCCGGAGCTCTTCAAGTGAATTCCTGCAACAATGTACTTCAGACTTTTGAGAGAAAGTGATTCCTTCATTTGATGCACCTTTCATGCTTGAGCAGCTTGAATATTCCCACAGAAGTTTTGAGATGTATTGCATTGCAAGATCTGATTTGACTAGGGTTTCCAAATGGAGGACTACCTGACCTGATATCCAATTGGAAGAATTGACTGAATTAGGCCTCAGAGTTCTTGGCAGAATGTCAGAACTTTCACCATAAGTTCCTTGAGCCATAATTGTTGGACTGCTGGAAGAAGATGAGAGACACTCCAAGGCTTCGAGCTACGAGTTTCGATTGGAACACTAGTTAAATTTTGTTAAGTGGGGATAAAAGATCAAACATGGCATGCAGAAAGATCTCAATAGTACATTCTAGAATCTAGGAGATTAGAAAAACATGAAGACTGAAAAAAAAAAAAAAAGAGAAAGAGGAATAGAAGTGGAAGGGTGAAAGACTGCTTATGATATTGTATAAAGGAGCAAAATTCCCAAGAATCATTCAACTTGATTCATCTTCCATATTAAAATCTCAGTCAGAGACTTTCTAAACTGTTATAATACATTTTACATATCTAAACTGTTATATATATCCATGAGACAGACACATAGACAAACATGCACCCATCAAAGTTTACCATAACATGAATGTTGAGCACTTTATGTCATATTATCATACCGTGTCCAAACAATGGGTAAAAAGAGTGCATCTATGTTAGTGATGGAAAGAATGAAACTAAACCTGAGCAAAGTATATGATATTCCATACAACGTAGATACATAATGGAAGGGGGAGGAAAATAATTGATCCTGGACTTACAGGTAAGCCGCACTTATTCAAGGCAGCAGTGGTCACCACAGTCGCCCATTGTGATAAAATTGAAGAATTTTGCTCTCCGACAGCATTCCTTAGACTGTTTTTTGCCACCATTTTCTGGCAAAACTGACCAATACTTGGCTCCAAAAGGGCAACATGCTTGAAAAAATTTGATGCCCCATCAATAGAAGCATCTTTTTCAAAGCCAAGTATACTAAGAAAAGCTTGAAAATAATTCCCCAATGACCACTGTACATAAAGTTCGCAGTGAGCTCAAACGAAACACGACAAATAAAATATCTGGTTGGCAGAAAAATCATTGAGATTGATATATGAACTGAGTCAAGTAGTTCTGTATATATCACCTCCAACACACTTGAAAGCCAGTAGTCTCCATTCTCAATGGCAGATGGAAGTATAAACTTCGATATCAGATGTTGTTCCAGTGTTCCACCTTGACCGTCCAGAAGCCGGCAAATGACGAGTGCAAGTTGTACATCCCCAAGAGTTTTAGCACAAACATTTACTGCAGACATATTATCACCTCCAAGAAGAAAGAATGCAATCGCCAGCTCAAGATGGTGCTTTCCCATTAAAACATAGGCATTCTTTAAAGCAGCAGCCTTGTGTTTCTCCTCCTACCGAGTAAGAACAGAAATTCGATGCATTTTAACTTCAAAATCTTCGACAAGTTTTAGCGCTAACCAAGGGGAAGGCAAATAACTTCCACCCCCTGTTCAATTTAATTTTAATTGCTCAAAAAATCAATGTTTACCTGAAAATTGCGTGACAGGAAACTAACCATCGCCTTATCCTTCTCATCCTTGCTGATCTTGAAAAGGCCAGCCAAAACTCGAAGTCTATTCAATGCTATGTATAGGAGTGTGCAGGCTTTTGGGTCTTTACTTTTTAAATATTGAGATCTAGCCAGCTTCTCCATCTATAGAGGATTATAGTACAAGAAAGAAGAGACATAAAAGCTTGTGTTAAGCCCTCATAACATGCATGCAAATTAAGTTCTGCTGGGGTCACTTCGTATAAGGGAGTTGCATCCAACAATTCAACCAATTACCAAAATCCATAATGCAACAACCTTTCTCATGATGAAAGGCCTCTTTTATTGTACAAGTAGAATGAAAAAGAAAAAGGAAATGAATTGGACACCCTAGACAAGCATTTTCTGTATACCTTTGTCATGTTCAAAGAGACTAGATTATTGACAGGCACTGCCATTTAACAAACAAAGATGGCATAGGAGGCAGAGAAGTAAATCTGAGAAAGGATGCAGATAAAACTTACCTCTACATTGAGTTTCACAATCTAATAGCACTAACAAACAGAAGTGATGATTCACTATACTAGAAAAAAAAAATACTAGAATGATAACTTAGAACATCGTATTTTAAATTTTAAAATTTAACATGAAGTGCATATACCTATAAATTACAAAGAACTTCTATATAGTGCTCCATTTTTAGAGGATTACTTGATAAAACAGAAACTTGCATAAACAATTACCCCTAGTTTGTAAAATCCATATTTATCATAAACAAAAAGAAAAGGGGGGAATTATGTAAGGGTGCAATTTTCAGATACCAAAACAATATCTTTTGTTTATGTGCATTATTCACCCAAATCTTGTAGTCTTAGTGAACCAATTGGTTTGCCCCACTACACCAGAAAAAAGGTACCTCTAATTGGAGTCTGATATTAAAAGAATGGTAACTACATTTGAGTAAGAAAGTGAAAAAGTTTTATACCCGAGAAGTCTGAAACTGAAGTTTTAGAAAAAAATCTGATAATAACCTAAACCTGACCCAATTTGCAGGTTCAAGGAAGTGTGGTTTAGTTGAGCAACGCCTCAAAAATAAAGGAAACTTTTTAAAACCGTTCCTAAGAGAAGGAATAAATCTACACAATACTTGCTTGAAAGGTGTAAACTTTTTTTAAAAACCTTTCCTAGAACAAGAGTTAGTCTCGGTCAAAAATTAAATTGTATCAAGATTCAAAAAATTAAAGCAGACTATACACCCCCAAACCCCCCCCCCCCCCCCCCCCCACCCCACCCCAAACAAAAACAAAAAGGAAAGAATATTGAGTTTCAATCAAATTAACTACAACTACGAGAAACAAAAGTTGTATGGTTGTACCCATTAACTTATGGATGCAGCCCAAATTTGTGATTTCTCGTAATGCTTGGCATCAGAAAATGGTCATACCCATAACCAGGTCATGTTTACACCCTTTCCCCGACTATGTCGAAATGGTGTCAAAATACAAATCATTTTAGCTCATAGCACCAATATTAAAGAAACTATTTAATTATTTGAAACATGTCAAAATCTTCATAAATCTTATCACTGATTAAATATAAATCATTCTATTGAACCAACAAATGAACAATATGGACAAAAATAGTAACAAAAGCAAATTCCAATAACAATTCTCATCAACCATTGTTAATTAATTGCCTTGAAAACCTAAAATGACTAATTGTTGATCAAATTTTACACTCTAAAACGACTTATATTGATGATAGGAGGGAGGACTTAATAGATTGGAAGGTTATGTTCACATTTTCTATATTTCTCCTAGGAAAGCTAAACCAAAATAATCGTCTTAAGACATTTCTTTCTAGGCATACCATAGCATAACACTGGGTTCGACCTGGATATAGCACATATTATTGAAAATTTTGTAGTGAGGTTTCATAACATCAAGAATACCTTTACACGAAGTTCTGCTGCATCTGTAAACCAATATCCAAATCCCATGTTCTGCATGTCGTCCCAAGATGCTTCGGTAGGTAGAACAGCATTAAACAAACTGCCTTGACAATCCGAATGGAAGGCCCATGCTATCAACCTAGAGTTGACATTTATCTCAGCTGTAGATGGCATTCTACCCAAACTCCGTAGACAAATCAATTGTTGAAGTCTCACAGAGCACCAGAACCTTATTGTCATATAAACCTATTGTCAGCAATATAATCTCACAAACAGAAATGACAATAAAACATCATTAAAGTATTAAACACAGTTTGCTACCTCTACATTGCCAATTCTGCAATTATCATTGACATTTATCATGCATCGGCTTTTGAGAGAGTTACAAAAAGAGAGAAATGCTGGTTTGGTGAAAGAGGCAAAATAATACCTCCTCCTTTAAGAAAAAGATATCATTTTAGATTCTTTAGACAATAATTACTAGTGAATTATGATGTTTGCTGTTGAAAATTGCAAATATTGAGACTTGTTATGCTAACGCTATCTCTTCATGGGCTCGTCATGAGGATTGAAATAAAAAATTTGGTGACTTGGGAATATTTTTCTTTTTCCCTCATCTCTTTCCTCACCCTACATGAAAGCATTATCCTTCACACTGGGGTTTCATTTAACAGGAAGAAACAGTTTAGCAAATTGGTTTCAGGTTGGTCCATTCCTCCCTCTTCACCGTCTGCCTAGATACACCTTAAGCGCCACAAAATATCTATTAAACCCACTAAATGAACCACCAAACTTCATCCATTCAACACAGTACTCCAAAATAAAATCAAGGAATCAACCATAATATCCAACAAACGAAACGAAGGGCAGGACAGCTAGAAAGATGAAGATGAAAGAAAGAGGATGTTGGGAGTGATGTGGGGTGCGCCATTTATATTTTTGTCTTTCTCTTTCCATTATTTCTCTCCTTTAAACCCGTTGTTTCTTTGTTGGTGAGTATTATTACACTCATCACAAAAGAAAAATGAAAAGTAGGTACCAGTTTTGCATTCCCCAATAGCATATATCATCACTGTAGTCTGTAGATCTCTCAAAACATAACCCAATCTGAAAAACCCAACATGAAAGCACGGAAATTTTTGTGACCGGTGATTTGGACCTTGTAATTCTCTTTTTACCCGAACCCGAACAACAGAGAATTTTTCGGGTCAACTGGGTTCAGGTCTACCCCGACCTGATCAGATCAGTTTAAAAAAATGGTGCTGCTTTAACTCCCAGCACGCCCCTTACCTCCAGAAACCACCCCAAAATACCGGGCCTTAACTCAAATCCAAACTATTCACACAATCAAGCCCCTTTGTCTCTCCCCTTCTCTCAGATATCTTTACGTTTCCATCTCACATGTCATCTGCTGTTACTGATTCACTTGGATCAGCTTCATATTTTGAAGGTCTAGTTACCTTTTTGACCTGCCATTTCTGATTTCTCCTCACTTTATTAAAAATCTCAAGTCTTTTTTTTAGAAAATTGAGTTCTGTGTTAACTATTTTGAGTACTTCACTGCTCTCCATTTCGCTTTTACTGGTGAGGAATTTTGGTTTTGGAGGTCGTCTACTAGTTCGTTTGTATTGGAATTATGGGTGGTGCAGGATTGAGTAAGAGTTTGGTTATTATTTGCCTTCTTGATGCTAATTGTAAATTTAGGGGGGAGGGGGTGTTGGTGAGTTTTTATTGAATTAGGATTGGATGAGATCGATTTGGCAGTGCTATGTTTGGCTGAGTCAAATTTCACCAATTTAGGGTTGGGAAATGGAATGTTTCGTTTTTATTAGGATGCGAGATGTTTTCTTTTCTTTTTTTATTATTGGCTACAGAATTTAGGGGTGGCTCTACATTTGCTAATATTACCATTTGCAGAAATTGAATTGAACTATTTAAGTATTTATGCTTAGATGTAAATTAATCTATTGATGTTTTGCAATCAACTTTCACTTCTTGCAAGTTACACTCTTTAGTTTTAGCGTTTTGGACTTAACCCCAGAGTCATCAAATCGCAATTTTTTTATTGAAAAGCGCCAAAATCCACAGACCCTGAAAGCGACCCAAATTGACCCCATACCGGGTCAAGCCCAGGTTCAGGTCAACCTGGATCTATCCGAGACTTGTTTTTACCAAAACCCAAAGTGACCCGACCTGAAGGACCCGATTGACAGGTCTAAATTCATCAGACATATACCCTACTTTCATGTGTACTTGTCATGGAAAAAAACTGAGCACCATTGATCAGATACTAGATAATAACACATGATCTATTGCATAAAAAAAAGTATTTAAGAATTGATACCTTCTTCCTGGATCATCAAGGCCTTCATATACAGAAGCAGATTGCGAATTACTAATTTCCTTTAGAAGATCAACGATGGCAAAAGTCTGCATCCTCTCCTTATCAGTTAATGCTAGCATATGATGTGATTTATCCAAGATTTGAAGAAAATCATTGAACTCTGAGCTTGAGGAAGAGGATAATGAATCTTTTGAAGCATGAACAAACCCTCCATCCAAATGCGATGATGCTGTGAAATTAGTAGCATCCCCAACCCATTGAAATCCTTTATTAGGCTCACTACTGCTAGATAGTCCTTCAAAATAGTTCGACAATTTGACTTGCGTAACAATGCTGGGAGAATGAGAAGATTCGGATTTTCGCTCAAAGCAAGAACTTGAAGTTTGGGATTTAACAACGTGACAAATGGTTGCAGATGCGCGTTTCCAGTTGCCTAAGACCAGGTAAATACTGAAAATTAGTAAAAGAAAAACCCTATGACTTAGATGCCACCAAGGACATGGTTAGAAGGAAAGCATCCAGATCTATCATAAATTGTTACATACAATTTCACATAGCATTTTAATCAAATTCAGGGAATCATTTTTTCTACAATAAGACTACCAATGAAAGTGGAGACACTAGAAGTCCTTAAAGTCGGCGACTTAAACCTAAAGATGCATTGTTGACAGTCTAACTAAAAAAAGTCAATCTCCCACCACTGCCACCAGCTTATGTTGCAAGCATTGATGGCATAGCATAAGTCCAGATCTAGGCAGGTGCAAGACGGTTGGCAGGACATTTTATTTTAACTTCAAAAAGAATTAGGAATGTTCTCATTCTTCAAAAGAAGGAGAAGCTTCACTTCTTTCATGTGGTTTTCACAATCTCAATCATCCTATTAAAACTGAATCTTAATACCACATGACTATAAAAAGAAAATTCTTGCTTATACTTTAAGAATTCAAGGATTCAGGATCTTTTTATTCCACTTTAGCCTGCCTTTTTTTTTTAACTTCAGCTGTATACCTGCAGATCGCCTATCACGTATACAAATCCTTTTTCAAAATTGAGAATATCAAGGTGCAGATCCTTTTATAAAACTATCTTGGATTCAACTAATGTTTAATTAAATTAAAGTACATTTGTTTAACCAACCACTGTGTTCTTGCAGTTCACAATTCACACTAGACTGTATATTTCAACCCCATAATAGTTCAATTTTGCTGCATAATGAATGGTGAAACACAATAATAGCTCAATTCATCTAATAACCTAAATAAAGATTCTGGATTGCCTTTTTTTTCTCTTCCACTCCTATGCATTTAGCATAAACAAGGTAATAATAGCATCTAATAATTTAAATATAGCCTGCCTTGCCCCCCCCCCCCCCCCCCCCCCCCAAAAAAAAAAAAAACACTATACAGAGACTAAAAGATGAATTGGAAGTCTGGGTTGCAACTTTCTTGATCATCATGACATCCAGTCAAATAGGAACATCCAAAAATAATCAGCTGCTGATAACTTTAATAAGAAAAATAGCACTTGATCAGGAGTACCAAGCAACAATCCACAGAAAGCAATAGCATACCTGAATGTATGTTCATCATTAGTACCTCGGGGTGATAAAAAGGCAACGGCTCACAAAAATTTTCAGCAAGTTCCAGCATGGACAGAAAACCAATCTTAGTCTTCAAATCATATTTTTCTTGTCCTATTTCCACAAACGGGCCATTTGATGTCCGTATGCTCTCACTCAACTGGCATTTACTGCCTACTTCATCTGATAATAGATCTACATAACCACGAATTCCAGAATCAGCATGAATTACAGAAATAATGCTTCTGTCCATCTCCCCATTAAAAAGTAAAGTGTCATGCTTAGTTGCTTGACTCTTGGTAAGTGTATTTTCATTCATCAAAATTGTGTATGGGCCATAAAGACTAAAGAACTTCTCATGATTCAGTATAATTGTTGCACAAGGGCCCCACAAAAACTCAGAAATGACAGATGATGAACGAGCAATTGAAATGCAGAACCAGATGGAAGAATCCGAAGCATTTTCCAAGTTTAATAAGGATGACCCATTATGCCGTCTTTGGGCATAAACATGCAATTCCTTCTCAAAGCAGACCCCAAGAATCAACTTGCCGTTGCCTATTGGAAACCAACTGAAAGAACTAAAGTGTTTGGCCAGAATTATTTCTTCTTCTATCAAAAAACAGCCTACACCAGCAAGATTTACAGGCTCCCATAGACAAAGTTTGTGTTCCCTATTTGAATTACTAGTTGAGCAACTGGTAGCAATCTTTTGACCGAAATCAGCCACAGATACAGCACTTACAGGGCCTTGATGTGCAAAAAACATACCCACAAGCTCCCAGGGAATATTTACAGCAGTGAACTCTGAAAGCTTGCTCGTCCATAATCTTACTGTACCATCAGCATGACCAGTGACCATATTATATGTAATATAGTTGCCATTCGAGTCATTTGTTAGATCCTGCAATTTCCGTAGAGAAGCCACTGTTTCACTTGGACGGACCACATCAAAACTTGTAACCTGGTTATTGAGATTGCAATCAGGCAAAAAATTTGAGCAAGGATTGACAATGATGCAATATCGTTTACCAGCAAAACTATTTTCATATATAAATCTACTGCATCCTGGATCATCTCTGATATCAAAATCACAGCTGGAGCAGCTTCCATTTAAGCCACAAGACTGCAAGATCATCTTCCAAGAAAGAGCTTTGAAGCCCATGCTCCATGTTCCTATCAATGTGAAACTGCTGAATGTAGAAGTTTCTTTACAAGTGGGAAGCAAAGGAATTGAAAAAATCTTGTCTGGTCCATCCAAAAGAAGACTGTCATTGAGAGGAACAGTGCATAGTTTATGAAACAATATTTTTCCTTCTCCACTTGTATCGGTCTTAATAATGCAGCAATCTATTCCCTGAACATGCCCAAGGAGAAGAACCCATTCTCCATCCGACCATGAAGGGGCCCAAGCAATGCTGTTATACTTAGTAGCCATATCCTGTAGGGGAATATTTCCTAAAGGCTTCCAGGAAGAATTTAGGGCTGGAAGACCAGAGATGAAACTAGAACTCGGAGGCAGTGACCAAAGTACCAATAATCCATTTGAGTCCAATGAAATGGCAAGATCAACTTCGGAACAGAAAGGATGCACAGCAACTTGCATAACATTACCGGTGTGACCATCGATATTCAAGATCCTCCAAGCACCAGGTAACAAGGAGTTGGCATTCTCAGATTTATTTGAAGATTTCTCCTCCCCATTACCTGATGTTCCAGAATACAGCATCAACCAGCCCAAAGTATGGCAGGGTAATAAATGAACTATGGAGCATATCAGTGGGGGGCTACATAACTGGTTCCGCGTGATGGAGACCTTGAAAAAATTAGATTTTTCAATTGCTTTGATGGTATTGATACCAGATGCATGTTTAAAAGCAGGAACAGGTAATTTATGTCTCTTCCATAATGACAATCTTGGACATCGCATTGGAGCAATATCATCAAGACAGTGGACAGCCCAAAATGTAAGCATCATACCGGGACCAAGTGCAACCAGCCATTCACATCTACCAATCTTATCGTGTTGGCTTTCTTGTCCGGGAAAAAGTTTAGGTCCATCAACTGTATGAACTATACCTCCTGATTCTAGCGCCCAATTTACAAATACATCTGTACCCAAAGTTCCCTTGAGTATTTGGTTTATTTCAATCAAAGCAACAACATAGAAAGACTGCCTTGAAAACTTCGAATCACTGGCATCTTTGCTGCTTTTATGCATCCTACCATCGCGTGCCTCACCCCAAAATCTAACTGTCCCATCCAAGCAGCTAGTGATTAAAATATTCCTCCAACTATTTACAGGATGTTTTGTTAGATCCCCTGCTTTTGAAGGTCTCCACTGGATCATTAATACTGGTTGAGGGTGCCACAGCTCTATAAAGTGTCCGGTTTTTCCTTCATTGTCAAAGACATTCACTGAATAATTTTCCTTATTAAAGGCTGAAGACAATCCCTCATTATGATGTTTACTCACATAAGTGGCAGTAGCTGAAAGCCCTTGAATGAACCATGTAGGTGATACTAGTGACTGAGCTTGGTTCATTTCAAACTTACATGCTATTTCCCAGGACATTGATCCTCTTTTCCACAAGACCACATCCATTCCACCAGCAACTATCCCGTCGCCAGAGCCGGTCCATTTAATCGCGTCCACCTTGACAGATTGCACAAGCAAAGCACTCTGGCTCCAACAAAAAGAACCTGAATATCAGTAAATTGGTGTTTATACTTCAACTTTGTGGATTTTGACTTAATTCTATGCACTATAATCTTTTCAAATAAACATTCACATATTTCTCATGATAAGACATATTTAATGCAATATACATGTGTATTCCAGTCTCTTAAGAAGAAAAGCAACACTGCTTTATTTAGTATGAATATCTTTATGGAAAAGTATCCAGGTTCAATGCAAATGTCTAGGAGTAAGCATTATCAATCTTTTTGTATTGGTTATTTTGAAGTAACTGAAATTTCCCTGGCTATCAAAATTGAAATTTGCAAAATAGAAGAAAGCCTCTAGGTTAAATAAAAAGCTTATGCAATAATGCCAATATCAAAGGTCAAATAAACAAATATCGATGCCAACTGAAACCCTCAGGCGGCTAAGATTTGTATATTGAATGAAGGGGGAAATTAGAAAGAAAAGTGCAAGTCATAGAAGCATAAAAAGAGAAATCCTTCTTTCAATATTCAAATAAATTGAGGGATATTACTCAAATTTCTGTAGCTATACCCAAATGAAATGCATACATGTTAAATACAATCACTATCAAAGAGAAAGTACCAGCTACAGTATCTGCAGAAATACAACCAATTCCATGTATATGACCTAAATTCTAGCTAATTTCTCGGCTTGGGCATCGTGAAAAATAAATTAAATTAAAATATTAAGGCATGGGTGATTCCATCAGTAGCTAAACTACCAAGCGAACTTGTCGAGTAGGAAAAATACAATAGCATTGTTTTGCAATTTTAGGATTGATCACTATTTTTATTCATCATACTATTTATTAAAATGAATTGACAACCTCATGGACATTAAGTCCAACTATCCACTTCTTTTCTCGCAAGATTACCCGATTCTGTGCTATGTTACCACAACGCTGTATGTGGTTCTGAAAATGAGCAGTTGAGCACTTAATGTAAATGGATGTGTGTATCTGTTTGGCACCACTGTATAATATAAGCATTTACATAAGCAAACATCTGTATTGATTGCAATTATAAATCTAACATAAATCTAAGCAGAATTGTTCTAAAATCAATAGAGCTTTGCTAGTTTCAGCATCGCAGCACTACAACCCCTTGTCAAACTGCTGTCACGAAAAGAAAGCTGAAGTGGTTTAAACATAGCAAATACCTGGACTTGTATTATACTCGAACAAGAAAATCCGATTCCCGGCAGCGGCGGCTAGATCTCCCGTCAGCGAAGCCCCCGGGGCCAGAGACCACGAGACGGTGGACACATCGCCAGAGGATAGCTCGAGGCATTGCCGGAAAATCGGGACAATTGAGGTCTCCTGATGAGAGGAGAGAGATGTGGAGGAGAACTGAGAGATGACGACCAGAGAAGAAGCTCCGTAGGCTATCCATGAGTAACCGGCGAAATCCGGCAACCAGTCGATGGTGGATCCACACTCGGAGGGGTTTGGGGCGGGTGGAACGGACTCCGATTTGAGGAGTCGGAGGGGGATATGTTCGGCGACGATCGGAGTTTGGGGTGGGGGCTGAGAGGAGCTGGCCATGGCCGCTCGCGGTTCCATCTTTAGCGGTGTGACTTACTGGCTTATGACAGCAATATAACCTGAGCAAGGTTTTGGAGTCTAACCTCCGATTTTTCTGTCCTCTACACCGTTGAACTCTGTTGTGTTGTGATGGGTTGGAACCTTTCTTCTACGTCAAAAAACACGAGAATTTGTGCCTTACATATAAGTCGGTGGGTCCTCTTCATATTGTCAATTGGTTTTAGGATGAAACCGATTGGTGGCTCGGCTTGGAAGCACATGATGCGCTCAGACGTGTGACCCCCACGTTAGACTAACTCCAATGGTTGTGTGCAAATGTCTAAATGTGCATTTTTTTGACATTTTTGAGCTCCATTGGTTGCTTTTGGGGTGTGCAAATGTGCACATTTGAGCATGTAATGTGCAAATTTGAGCACATCACCTCCCCCATGTGCAAAAACTTTTTCAAAAAGCAAGACAACTTTATTGGTGTGTTTTTTATGAATTTTGTTTTCTTTTTTGTTTTAAATTAATTGTATTTGAATGGTGTGTAAAAAATGCACATTTGACCATTGGAGCAAAATACCAAAAAGTAAGGTGTATTTTTACACACCTTGTGCAAATGTATACATTATAGACAAAACCATTGTGGATAGTCTTATATGGTCCACCAGGATTTATCATGGTATCAGAGAACTAGCCGGTCTTAGGCCCTTAATAGAGTTCACTAGTACTTTTCCGCGAACCACCTCATTTCTAATTTTAGTCTATTGAATCTTACACATCCTTATGAACATTTTGCTGGAGCGCGCTATCATCATAAAAACATCCTCATAATTATCATTATAAAAGCATCCACAGGACCACATTCATGAATCCAAGGCTTGAGCTCCTAACTTAGCGTGTGTTTGGAAGAGAGCATACACATTCGTGAATCCGAGGCTTGGGCTCCTAACTTAGCGCGTGTTTGGAAAAGTTTTTGTTGGAGATTTTAGGGGTTTTTTTAAAAAAAAAACGAAGCGAGCGTGTTTGACTGCATCTTCGTCCCGAGCTTCCTCATTTCTAATTTTAGTCTACTGAGTCCCACACATCCATATGAACATCCTCATACTCATATTTATCATCATAAAAGCATCCTCATAATTGTCATTATAAGAGCATCCACATTCGTGAATCCGAGGCTTGAGCTCCTAACTTAGCGCGTGTTTGGAAGAGTTTTTGTTGGAGATTTCGGGGGTTTCAAAAAAAAAAGTGAAGCTAGCGCGTTTGACTATGTCTTCGTCCCGAGCTTCCTAAGTTGCATGTGGAGATTTTTTTTCCACTGAAAATGGAAGCTGCCCCACTTCCCCCAAGATTAAGGAGTTTCAGGAGGGGCTTTGAGCTGAAAGTTGGTAAGAATACCCTCGTGTCGTCAATACTCCCAGCCCTAGCATCTCTTCGTCACTTTTCCGCGAACCACTTCATTTCTAATTTTACTCTATTGAGTCTCACACATCCCTATGAACATTTTGCTAGAGCATTATCATCATAAAAACATCCTCATAATTGCCATTATAAAAGCATTCACATTCGTGAATCTCAGGCTTGAGCTCCTAACTTAGCGCGTGTTTGGAAGAGAGCATCCATATTCGTGAATCCGAGGCTTGAGCTCTTAACTTAGTGTGTGTTAGGAAGAGTTTTCGTTGGAGATTTCTGGGGTTTAAAAAAAAGCGAAGCGAGCATGCTTGACTACATCTTCGTCCCGAGGTTCCTCATTTCTAATTTTAGTCTACTGAGTCCCACACATCCATATGAACATCCTCATACTCATATTTATCATCATAAAAGCATCCTCATAATTGCCATTATAAGAGCATCCACATTCGTGAATCCTAGGCTTGAGCTCCTAACATAGCGCGTGTTTGGAAGAGTTTTCGTTGGAGATTTCGGGGGTTTCAAAAAAAAAAAGCGAAACCAACGTGTTTGACTGCGTCTTTGTCCCGAGCTTCCTAAGTTGCGGGTGGAGATTTTTTTCCACTGAAAACGGAAGCTACCCCACTTCCTCCAAGATTCAGGAGTTTCAGGAAGGGCTTCGAGCTTAAAGTTGGCAAGAATACCCTCGCGTCGTCAGTACTCCCAGCCCTAGCATCTCTTCGTCACTCTCCGTCACCGACCCTCTTCTTAAACAAGCTTCTCTTAATTGGTGCTTTGTCATCGGTATAGGTAACAATCCCGATGCCTCTATTAAGGATTTTGGCGATGATTTCGTCCGTCTGTGTGATTAAGGCCGACAGGAAGCTTCCCATGGAGACATATAGCACGGATTGCAAAGGCTGATTATTGATCCATCAGAGGTGAAATTGGGAATCGGATGCGACGTATGGGAGGTTGACGTACCGGATCATGGGGCCGATTGGGAGGACGGTGATGGTGGAGGAGAATTTGGAACTCAGTGCGTCAATGGTGGGTCCTTCGAGCTCTGATGTGGAGGCGATGAGGAGGAATTGGGCCTTTTGAATTGCTTCGATGAATTGTAGAACTTTCTTGAAGGGTTATGTGTCGGTGTTTTGGAAGGGAAAATCGGTGACGACTATGGGTAGTATGCTTGGAATGTAGTCCACTTCCCTCGACATTTTCACAAACACCTTCAGTGCAATTCATTCATGACAGAAACACCATAGAGGGAGGAGAGAGGGGTAATAATGTGAGGGCACTTACGACATTTTCATCCTACAAACAACTTGAAATCCTTATAAATACCAAAACCATTCAACTTTTTTACAAGATTTAAAAAAAAAAAAATCTTGAACTCCAAGTTTCCAATATCTTTAGAATCTACATCTAAAGAAATCACCTAAAAAAATAGGTCTCCCCAAAAAAAACCATTTGCTAAACATTTTTTAAGGTAAGAATTCGAAGATCAGACATGTCTGACTCATCGGGAGGCCGACAAAATCGGCAGATGGCGAACCGTCAAACATACAACCTAAAAAGACAGAAATACAAACATCTAGTCGTCATCCTCCCTTGGCGTGCAAGCTTCAATCGATGGTGCTTGCACGCCAAGGCTCGTAGCTGTACTTAGTTGTCTCTACTTGGCGTGCAAAGTTTTTTGGCCTTGCACGCCAAGGCTAATCATTTACAAAAAAAAAAAGGTTGTTATTTTTTATATTGAAAAAATAATAAAAATAAAAACCTTCTGAAAGGACTTAAATTAAATCTCGCAAGGGCTTGAAATTTCGCTCGTTAAAGCTTGTTTTAAATCGCGATAGGGCTTGACGTGACAACCGAATTGGGATTTACTATGGTCGAGGTGGTGTGTATGGGGTGACTTCATGATTGGAAATGAGCTCCTTGGAGGTTCATTCTGAAATTCTCCGATTGTATTTTTCTTTGGCCATTTTGCATAACTAGACCAAAAAAAAAAAAAAACTTTGCACAAATAGCCATGTGCCTTGTTTATTTGCTAGGGGTAGAATGTGGCTAATTTTTGCAAATAAAAATTGTAACCGGGAGAGGAAGTAGCAGGTGAAGGGGAGGGATATTGTAGCTGTCAGTAGGTGTCAGTGACATGTGGCACCAAAAGGCATCCTCCGTTCATTTCAGAAAACAGTAGACTGCCCATCTTACCAATAGAATTAATTGGTCCTATCAATAGGCTAAACCTGTCTTTCCATACCTGGAGATATTTTGGAAATAATCTGGAGGGGATTCACTATAGCTAATTTGGCGGGCTGTCAGTGTACTTTTGGCGCAAAAACAGGATTCCTCTTTTGAGAAAAAGGGGGAGCATTTATAAGGGGAAAATGCAATGATTGTATTGATGGGTGTCCCCCAAAAACATATATAAGCCTGAGAGGAGGATCTGAAACACCATAACATGCTCTGCAAAAAGCGGAAAGGACGAGGAAAAAGTTACCCGTTCATTCTAGGAAACGATACAGTCCCCATCCTACCAATAGAATATTTCCGTCCTACCAATATTGTACAACTGTCCTTTCATACCTGAAAAAGTGCAAGAAGTTTGTCCGGTGACAGTGGCAGCGATGTGTAAGTGATCTTGTACCTATCCTTTGTAGTTATTCCTTTTTCTTATAACAGAATTACTCCAAGGTGACGGTTTCACGAGACCGGTTGCAGAGAGTTCGTAATTTATACTATCTTTTTGATCAATTGCATGACTTGCAAATTAAGATAACAAATTCAAGCGCTATTTTTGCTTCCTGCGAAATTATCACTTCTTAATGCCTAGACGATCATAAGGACCCATTGAAAATAGTCTATTAGCTCAATTGGTAGAGCGTTGTGTTTGCACACAAAGATGTGAGTTCGACTCTAACATAGGCTAATACGGAGTATGTGTGTTCATGAATCTCTCTAAACTTATACAATTATGAACCTGGCAGAAAATATATACACTAATGGTATGACACATTTACGAACATGTTAGGACAAATTCATAAATCTCTCTGAACTTATACGATTATAAACACGACAGAAATTATATACATTGGTGATAGGACAAATCTGTGATGATCATGAACTTGTCAGCGATGACTGGGTACTTCTGAGTGTCAATCTTCACTACTTGGATCTTCTCTTTCAGTGTAGCACTAACTTTATCCAGGATAGGGACCATACCTTGAGATTCATCATCGCACATGATATATCCATGTATAGCTTTTGCATCTGTGGTTCATATAACTTCAGTCTCTGCCTGTGGAGCCTGCCTTCTCCTTTTGCTTTTCTGAGATTCATGTGGAAGTAATTTTTTTTCGTAAAGTCAATTATGCATTTACATTTTTCCAATAGTATAAATATATCGTACCATGAGTGTGCATCTATCATACCATTAGTGTCAAGTTATACAGGAATTACTGGGTTTCCATTATGATCCTACCAATATCGTTGTTTTCTCCTACCATTAGTTTCCAGCAATCCTACCATTCTGATCCTACCGATATCGTTGTTTTATCATACCATTAGTTTTCATATATCCTACCATTTTTGTGCATCTATCATACCAATTTAAATAGCTTTCAAGGAAAATCAAGCTAGAAACCGTAACAAATTATGTTCCACATTTTTCAGAAAAACAACCAAGGGTAGAGGGTTTCCAACCTACAACAGAAGATGAAGGAAACCTAAGTAACATTATATCGAAGGGTAGATGTTCTAATTCAGTCGTTCTAGCATTGAATTAGATTGAATTCATGAATTTTGATTGGTAGAAATTGGATTGCGATTGGGATTTATGGATTGGTAATTGAGATTGAGATTATAGTCAATTCACGCCTCAATAATTACTAGTCTGGGATGTGTGGATTGATCAATATTAATTCTACTTCTTTGCCAATAGTACAAATATATCTTACCATTCGTGTACATCTATCCTACCATTAGTGTCAAGTTATACACTTAGGAATTTCGGTGATTACATTTTTAGCATACCAATATCGTATATTTATCCTACCAGATTCACAAATTTGTCTTATCACTAGTCTATATATATCCTACCAAATTCATAATTTTATAAGTTCAGAGATATTCATAATTCATAAATTTGTCGTACCAGATTCATAAATTTGTCCTGACATTAGTGTATATATTTCCTACCATGTTAAATCGTATAAGTCCATAGAAATATAAACGCATACTCCGTATCAGCCTATGTGAGAGTCGAACTCACATCTTTGTGTGCAAACACAACGCTCTACCAATTGAGCTAATAGGCTATTTTCCATCCATCTTCATTATGAATGCATATTAAGATCAGTACAAACCATATGAATGTTCCAATATACATAAAGCCCTTTGATACATGACCAGTGACATCTCAAACTTGCCCAAAGCTGAGTACATGCTTCCCATGTGCACTAGTATTGAATCCAGCATCAATTCTGCATCTTCTATACCATCAACCAATTTTTTGAGCTATCCACACCAAAGAATTGCAAATTTGTGAGATACAACAGAACTTCAACATAAAATGACCAAAAAAATCTTTTTTGAACATCAATCAAGAAGAATCAAGTATCTATGGTCAATAGGACAAAAAACTTCAAGGCTGAATTTATTGACTTGGCTAAATGTGAAAAGAATATTTACAGTTTTGGGCATGAATAATGTCCAGGGAAGAGAAGGGCCAAAGAAACAGCAAAGAGAGTGGTGCTTCTGTTTAAGTGCTGGACAGAAACTACAAAGACGAATTGATTGATTTGGTCAAATTCAAGGACATTTGAAGCTCTGGCTATAAAAATATATATTTTTTAATCAAAGTGAATAACAATAGAGAAGACAACTAAATGCCTAGGAAGGTATTTTGTATCATGTTTCGAAAAATAGGTAGTTGCTAAGAGTTATAGGTTGTTTCTCATAAGATAGATGGGCTGAGTCAGAAATTATATGGGTCATTTGGTATGAATGAGGAATCGGTTTGTAATGAGGAATGACTCAATCCAATTCCTCAATACTGATGTTTGGTTAGATCTTAGAAATCAAATAGGAACGACAGGCCAAGTGATACCTGTTGTTGCAGGAGGATGGTCAAGTATGAAATAAATATAAAGTATAGATCAGATTGACTTCCCTGTCTCAGCAAATAAATACAAGACTTCCTCCCGTTGTAGTAAGAGAATAGTCAGGATCGAATCCACGACGAAGCACATCAGCAGTTCTTAGGTAGCAACAGATCTCACAGAAGCAACAGAAAAGACAGAAACACAGACACAAGGAAAGAAACAGAAATAAAACAGAAAATAACAAACAAAAGCAAAGAACAAGGTAAAACAGGAAATAAAGCAAGGACAGAAAATAACGCAAGGCAACAGGCTACTCGATCTTGACCACAGGGTACTCGAGATCGACAACAGTAAATCGACATAAACTGAAAATTCGACGACGACAGAAGAAAACACAACTCGACTAAGACACGTCCTACTCGAGATCGACCACAGTTACTCGATCTCAACAAAACTCTCCTCTGTCTCGACTAGAATGCAGAAAACTCAAAAATTTAAATTGCAAATTTTCGAACATAGAACTCAGAAATTCAACGAAATAAATCAATATAATAAAAAGACTTCCAAGACCAGGGTATCAACACCACAACGATAACCATGCAAAGTAACACATAAAGGCACAAAAGATCATGCTTTCCATCAAATAACTTTCGTTATTAACAAATAGGCATATAGAGGCTTTCGCATAAACCCTAATTGTTACTAACCCTTTTTCACATAATTAACCCAAGTTGCATTAAGATCACTTTCGCTTCAATAACACAAACAAGGATCACCTTCAACTCTCGCAAAAGAATCATGCTCATAGGGATAGAAGACGAATTGCACAAAAAGATCTGACCTTTATCGCATCGCCTCACATGGCCACCGTTGAGCTCACCTCAGCCCCAGAAGTGGGTGGACTACTCACGCCTCATCGCAATCGCAGACATTGATTGATGAAAAGAACTAACTTGCATAAAATAAACTCAAACTTACAATCTCTCTTTATGTAACTAACTAACTGTCTCTGAAATTGAATGAATGAAAAACCATCCCCAAGGGCCTTATTTATAGCCTTCTAATCCTTGCTAACCAAGGATAGAATATCCTATCTATATCTAAAATTATATCTAAAAGGATAAAAGATAAATAAATTGCATAATGGAAATAAATCAACTAAGGAAAACTATATCTAAATTAGGTAAAATATCTTCCAATGTAGGTAGAACTCGTCTTCCATAGATAGACTTGATGTATTTGGATAGAATCTTCCTCCTTCGGCCCTAAGGAATCCCAGCTCGACTAGGACAGCCCTTCGTCGACGCGTTTCTGGAATCCAGTCTACTCGACATCGACAAGAGCTTCGTCGACCTCGACAAGGATTGTTCGTCGACGGGACTTCTCGGCTAGATCTGCTCGACAGGCTCGGATCTGGGTTCCTGGCGCTCGTCGATCTCGACCAGACGTCCTCGAGATCGACTAGGGTTGGTCGAGGATGGTTCTCTGATGGTGTCGACTAGAGCTCCTCGGCATGGACTCGGACAGCCTCTGGGTGGCTTGTCGATCTCGACAAGGCTTTGTCGAGATCGAGTAGAGGTGTGCTCGGCTTCTCGTCCTCGGCTTCTCTCCTCGTCGACTCCGGGTGTGGCACTGGGCTTCGTCGATCTCGACTAGGGTCTTGTCGAGATCGAGTTGGGTCCGGAAGTCGGGTTGGTCTGGCTTTCTCGATCAGGCACTGTCGACCAAGGCTGCTCGGACAAGCTCGTCGAGATCGAGTTGGGTCAACTCGAGATCGAGTAACCTTGACTCTCAGATTGATTCGACTGGTTCCGCTGCTTTCTTGACCTTGGACTTCTGTAGCCCTTTTCCGACCTTTTCTGACTTTCTGTAGAATTGCTGTAAAACGCCTCGAATTCTGTGATTTAAACAGAAACTGGTGTAGATTCCATAATTTGAAAAATAAACATAAACTACATAGGTTCTGTACTATCTTAGCCCAAATGAATGAAATGTATGCAAAAATCGACATAAAAGGTAATGTAAAACATGGCAAATTCAGCTCACAACAAACACCCCATACTTAAGCTTGCTTGTCCTCAAGCAATACTTTTAATTGTCATTCAGGGGAAGAAATAAAAAACTCTCAACATCTTAGATTCATTCTCATATAACCCTGCAATCAATTACCATCCTTGAAAAGGTACTTATGTCACAGATTCATGCATGTGCAAATGTATAAAAGCAACATCTACTCACAAAAGGAGGGTTATGCAAAAACATTCATAAGTGACAAAGCATTGATAATCAAGAAGACTTTAATTAAGCTCATGAAGGAGTAGATTGGTAAAAGGCTAAAGGTGGGCAATATTTGGCAATGTGGTGCTAATGATCCGGGGAAATGGAGTATCTCCAAACTTTCATACCACATTCTTTCTCATATGATTCATCACCTTTCATAATGCTTTTATTCATAATAATGCTTTTATCTCTCTAACCTTAGCACTGCCTTCTCGCGAGTTGCAAACATGGGTGTCATGAATGGCCCCGGATACTTAGTGCTTTGGACTCCTCACAATGTGCCCCATCTCTCCAAACTATTATCTCAGAGAGCAGGGTCAATCTACCTTTATCTCCTGAGGTGATTGGATTTTTTTTCACTCATTAAATTTTCCATATATTTCAAATAATTTCCTTCCAAACTCCATATATGATATTTAACAACACAACAACCATATGATAGTCTCCATAATGTAACATCATTCTCAACATATTCCCCGGATAAGGTAAAGAATGGCAAATATTTAGATCATGTGGAGCAATATTTGAAATAAGGTATATTATGGCTTTTGTGATGCATAAGCATAGGTAAGGCTAGGATATACACAATGGGCATGTATATGGAAATATAAAGTCCTCCATCATTTTATCATGCAACGTGTCAAAAGCAACTTCAAATTTTACCTCCTTTCATGGTTTTCATCTAAAATATGTACTTCATTGTGACTTCCCTTTACTAGGCAATTTCATGCTATATCTCTAATGAATCCAATTTTGCATCGTCGAGTTCAATATAAGCTTCCATGACATTTATCAAAAATTTCAAATGGGGGTCATTTTTTCAAACTTTGGAAAACATGCATATAAGCACATACATCAATAATGCATTCCAAAATAGCCATGTAGCAATTCCAAGTAACAAATTCTAAATTTGCACAAATAATGTCAAATATGGCAAATATGCATAAAGTAAGCCCTTCCCCCACCCCATACTTAAACATTACAGTGTCCTCACTGTATAAAAACAAGGGTAAAGAAAGAAACTCACAAGACAGGTGTGCAGGGCCTCAAAATGTCGAATGGAAGCACTTCCTGGACCGAATATGACTTGGTTCTATCCATGGACCTGAAAAGTGTAGAAGACATATACCCACAAAAGAAAAAACAAAAACCAAAAAATGTTCAAAACCAAAAGCAAAACAATGTCAAAAAAAAGTCCTAAAAAGTCTATGTACATGCTCTAGATTTTATAGTCACTAGGCCGACTTTTCCATTTAGCTCAAGGTTGCATTTGCAGGGCCCATGTAGCTTGGGCGTCAAATAGGACTCCATTCTTGTCCATCAGCTGTAATCCTCCAGAATGGATCTTGTTTACCACGAATGGTCTCATCCGCTTCTTGTTGAATTTGTTGGGGAACCAATGATCATTTGATTTAGAGACATAGAGCTTGTCTCCAACTTCATATTCCTTAGGCTCATCATTGGAAATCCTACATAAGCGCACATACCAAGGCAAACCTCTCCCATGTATAGATAAATCTTTAATGGAAATAGGAGAAGAAAGATCCATACCTTGGCTTACCTTCGCAGAGACGGAATAGGGGACCACAGTGTTTGGTCGATCTCGACTAGGGCTAGTCGATCTCGACAAGGCTGCAGGTTCTGGTGGTGGTCTGCTCGATGATGCGGAAGTCGACGAAGGACGGGGCTTGTCGATCTCGACAAGGCTGGTCGACCTCGAGTAGGGCTCCGCTCCTGGTGGCTCCAATGTCGAGGAAGAAGGATCTGGTGGAGTCGAGTGGTGGTCGACCTCGACAAGGGTGGTCGAGATCGAGGACGATCCTGGCTCCGGTGGTCTCAGCGTCGAGGAAGCAGGAGTCGAGTCAGCAGAGGGCTTGTCGATCTCGACAAGGGTGGTCGATGTCGACGAAGATCCTCGCTCTAGTGTCGTCAGCGTCGAGGAAAGCTGAGTTGACGTAGGGCTCTGGTGGTCGATCTCGACGAGCCTACTCGAGATCGAGTAGGGTTCTGCTTCCGTCTGGTTGCTCGACGAGGCTGGTACTGGTGGAGACTCCTTGGTCTGGTCGAGATCGACTAGGGTCCGGTCGATCTTGACCCCATACTTAACTCCTGTCAAGGCATCCGAAAAATAATTAATCCACAACGACTTACCTTGGTCCGTGTCGATTGGATTCTCTGTGTTCTCCTTGAGGATTGCCATTATCTCCTCCACCTGGGCCTCCATGTCCCTTTTTTCTATCTCCTTAGGGGTCATATTTCTGACCTTGGGTTCCCCGCAGGTGATGTAGCCAGCTGAGATAGATTTGACCTCTTCCATTGGACATGTATGCCTTTCAGTTTTATTAAAGGAATACTCAATTACCTCATCGCTGATGTTGAAGGCGAGCACTCCTTTCCTTACGCTTATGTTGGCATCCACCGTCGCCAAGAATGGTCTTCCTAAAATAATTGGACAAGCAGGATCTTCTTGCATATCAACAACTAGAAAATCAGCAGGGACAAAGAATTTACCTACTTGTACTGGCACATTATCTACCATGATTGTTGGAATGACCACCGTGTTGTTGGCCATGTAAAGTCTAGCATCCACAGGCTCTAGGGCACCTATCTTAATCTTGGACCAAATTGTTAAAGGCATTATACTCACACTAGCTCCAAGATCACATAAAGCATTAATTTTGTATGGACCAAACCCAATAGTTATAGCAAACTTACCTGGATCCGGCCTCTTCTCCACTATGTCCAAATGGCTGCACTCCTCTGTGATTTCAGCCATCGACCGCTTTTTGCTCAGAATCTCTTTCAGGAACTTGACATAGGATGGCATTTCATTGAGAGCTTCTGTGAAGGGAATGGTGACGTTGAGTTTCTGAAGCATCTTGATGAAGCGCTAAAATTTCTTTTTTGCCGGGTCCTTTAGAGATTTTGTGGGGAAAGGCAGCTTCTTTTTCTGATTCGGAGCCAGAACAGACGTCGGAGATGCTGCAGGCTGCTCTATGTCGACCAGGGGCTCCTCGACATCGACTAGAGTCTTGTCGACATCGACCAGGTTGGGCGTAGTCGAGTTGATGTGCGGTGCAGACGAAGATTTTTGTAGGTTCTCCTCGAGATCGAAGAGGCCTTCGTCGAGATCGACTACCGGTTTGTCGACATCGAGTTGTTGTTCCTCGTTGTTCTGCTGCTTTCCGACCTCTGGCTCTTGCAATCGATGGCCGCTTCTGAGTTTTATAGCAGCGATGTGTCCAGTCTTTCCCTTAGGATTTGGTTCTGAAGATCTAGGGAGCGCACCTGACTGTCTGGGGATTCCTGCTGCTAGCTGACCAATCTGTGTATCAACCGATTTCCGCCAGATATCAATTTCCCCAAGCCTAGAGTTGACACCTTGCATCTGAGTATAGACGGAGTTGAAAGATTGCCTAGTTTCTGAGTGATTCCTCCTTATTTCTTCCAGGACTGTCTGTATATCATCCTTTTTCTGGTCCCTTTCCGGATGTCCTGGAGCTCTGTAGGGCGAGGGGTTCCTAGGGACACCTTGGTTCCATTGTGGTTGCTGAAACCTTTGGTCCCCCATGTAGCGACTAGGACCCCCTGCGTAAGCTGCCTCCTCATGATGCTCTGCCATCCTGACTTGTTCTGCGTGTGGGCACTCATGAGTGGTGTGCCTTTGCGATCCGCATTCAATACAAGGCTGGTTGACAGAGAGATACTTTACTTGCTTGATGAGCTTCTTATTATGTTCTCTATAGTACTGCTCCCTAACATTAGGATCAATCTCCTTAGGTGGCTCATAGAGGGGCATGAATGGTGCTGGCCTGGCGTATGGGTTCTCTTCATAAGTTGCAGTAGACCCATACTTGTTTTCGTAGTTGGTGAGTTTCTCCAGCACACCCCGGCAACGGCGCCAATTTGTTGTTGCAGGAGGATAGTCAAGTATGAAATAAATATAAAGTATAGATCAGACCGACTTCCCTGTCTCAGCAAATAAATACAAGACTTCCTCCTGTTGTAGTAAGAGAATAGTCAGGATCAAATCCACGAGGAAGCACGTCAGCAGTTCTTAGGTAGCAACAGATCTCACAGAAGCAACAGAAAAGACAGAAACACAGACACAAGGAAAGAAACAGAAATAAAACAGAAAATAACAAACAAAAGCAAAGAACAAGGTAAAACAGGAAATAAAGCAAGGACAGAAAATAACGCAAGGCAACAGGCTACTCGATCTCGACCACAGGGTACTCGAGATCGACAACAGTAAATCGACAGAAACTGAAAATTCGACGACGACAGAAGAAAACACAACTCGACTAAGACACGTCCTACTCGAGATCGACCACAGCTACTCGATCTCGACAAAACTCTCCTCTGTCTCGACTAGAATGCAGAAAACTCAAAATTTTAAATTGCAAATTTTCGAACACAGGACTCAGAAATTCAACGAAATAAATCAATATAATAAAAAGACTTCCAAGAACAGGGTATCAACACCACAACGATAACCATGCAAAGTAACACATAAAGGCACAAAAGATCATGCTTTCCATCAAATAACTTTCGTTATTAACAAATAGGCATATAGAGGCTTTCGCATAAACCCTAATTGTTACTAACCCTTTTTCACATAATTAACCCAAGTTGCATTAAGATCACTTTCGCTTCAATAACACAAACAAGGATCACCTTCAACTCTCGCAAAAGAATCATGCTCATAGGGATAGAAGACGAATTGCACAAAAAGATCTGACCTTTATCGCATCGCCTCACATGGCCACCGTTGAGCTCACCCCAGCCCCAGAAGTGGGTGGACTACTCACGCCTCATCGCAATCGCAGACATTGATTGATGAAAAGAACTAACTTGCATAAAATAAACTCAAACTTACAATCTCTCTTTATGTAACTAACTAACTGTCTCTGAAATTGAATGAATGAAAAACCATCCCCAAGGGCCTTATTTATAGCCTTCTAATCCTTGCTAACCAAGGATAGAATATCCTATCTATATCTAAAATTATATCTAAAAGGATAAAAGATAAATAAATTGCATAATGGAAATAAATCAACTAAGGAAAACTATATCTAAATTAGGTAAAATATCTTCCAATGTAGGTAGAACTCGTCTTCCATAGATAGACTTGATGTATTTGGATAGAATCTTCCTCCTTCGGCCCTAAGGAATCCCAGCTCGACTAGGACAGCCCTTCGTCGACGCGTTTCTGGAATCCAGTCTACTCGACATCGACAAGAGCTTCGTCGACCTCGACAAGGATTGTTCGTCGACGGGACTTCTCGGCTAGATCTGCTCGACAGGCTCGGATCTGGGTTCCTGGCGCTCGTCGATCTCGACCAGACGTCCTCGAGATCGACTAGGGTTGGTCGAGGATGGTTCTCTGATGGTGTCGACTAGAGCTCCTCGGCATGGACTCGGACAGCCTCTGGGTGGCTCGTCGATCTCGACAAGGCTTTGTCGAGATCGAGTAGAGGTGTGCTCGGCTTCTCGTCCTCGGCTTCTCTCCTCGTCGACTCCGGGTGTGGCACTGGGCTTCGTCGATCTCGACTAGGGTCTTGTCGAGATCGAGTTGGGTCCGGAAGTCGGGTTGGTCTGGCTTTCTCGATCAGGCACTGTCGACCAAGGCTGCTCGGACAAGCTCGTCGAGATCGAGTTGGGTCAACTTGAGATCGAGTAACCTTGACTCTCATATTGATTCGACTGGTTCCGCTGCTTTCTTGACCTTGGACTTCTGTAGCCGTTTTCCGAGCTTTTCTGACTTTCTGTAGAATTGCTGTAAAATGCCTCGAATTCTGCGATTTAAACAGAAACTGGTGTAGATTCCATAATTTGGCAAATAAACATAAACTACATAGGTTCTGTACTATCTTAGCCCAAATGAATGAAATGTATGCAAAAATCGACATAAAAGGTAATATAAAACAGGGCAAATTCAGCTCACAACAATACCAAAGGACCATTTCCATTTCCATTCCCAATTCCTCACGGATGGTACAAATTGAACCCTGGCAAATTTGAACCTCCGCTGCTAACAATCCGAAATTCAAAGAAATTTCAATCACCAATCTTTAAGTAATCAAAGAATCTTACAAAGTTGTAGAAGTGGATCCTGGATGCAGGCGGGCACAGATGCGTCAGTGCAGGTTGCAATAGTCCTAATCCTAACAAAAAGGAAACACTTGATTGTGGGGAATGCAAGAGAGATTAACACAAAAAGATGCAATTCCTAAATGGAAATCCCACACCAATTAGATAAAAACCACTCAGTAAACCCCCAAGATGAGAATGTATGCAGCTAAAAAGGGACAGCTACATCAATCCAAACAACAAATTAAGGAAGAACAAATTACCAAGACAAGTTTTGCGAAACATATAGGTTGCTTCAGTGAAGTCTGATATTAAGGAGAAATGACTGAGCATACATGTGCGTGCAGCTATGGAGGAAGCATCCGACGCCGGGGAGCGTGGTGAAGCACGGGGAGGCGCGGGGAGGTACCTCCCATATGAAAACAAACGGTTGAAGTGGACCGGGAACTTCATGAGCACCGCTGTCGAAATGGGAGCACGGCGGAACAGACAAAACCCGAACTCACCAGAGGCGGAGAGATATTGGAGAAGGCGAAGACTGAGGCTTCAGATTTGCATTAGGAAGCCATTGCGGGCAGGAATTTAAAGCTCTCCGACAGTGGTGGCCGATTGTTCTCGTGATCGCCGGATGAAGGAAATAACCCCTGAATTTACTCAAATTAAAGGGATTCTAGGGTTAGTGATTTATAGGAAATTAAATTAAATGGATTCTAGGGTTAGGGATTTACATACTGGAAGCAGTGGTGGTGGCCAGTACGGATGGCCTGAGATGAAGGGCCCTAACCCCTGAATTTCCTTCGTCCTCAGAAGGGGCTGATTCTTCTCGTCCTCGGATGAAGAGCGTCAATGATTGTGTTCTCCACCAAGGCTACGGGGTTCCGGTTACATGTAGAAGGAGGGAGAAAGCGATGTCAAGAGGAAGGAGAAAGTAGAAGAGAGGCGGCGGAAAGGAGATGGAGAAGAACGACTCTGGTTGCAAAGATGGAAGAAGCGACTCCCTCCTTACCTGTTATCCTAGGTCATCAACAGTCTCCTTTTACCGGTTGTTTTAATTGCATAAAATAGGCCGGTCATTTTGGGCCAATTTTTCACCCTCTTGGCTATTTGTGCAAATAGGCCCATTTTTTGGCCTATTTTGTGCAATTTCCTCTTTTTCTTTTTATGATGTCACTTTGTAAGGGATTGTGTAAATTAATAAAAATATCGGGGGTGAAGTTTTAAGGTAAAACTTTACGAAGTCTTATCAAGTTTGGAATATAGTGAGATCCAGTGAAGATCCGTTAGCATATCAAAGGTTAAGTAAAGAGGCTATAAAATTTATTGGATATTTAAGACACTCTTAAGAATAAGTTGGTGAAATATTCCAAAGTGATAGAGTGAAAGATTATTAGAATATAAATTTAAGGAGGACAAAATATATAAATTTAAAAACTTTGGGTTGTATCTCGTAATTATAACATAAAGTGGGCCAAAATGAAATTGGCTGCCTTGTTGCCATCTTGATTTGTATGAAATTGAAAGGCAAAATGGTGCAGACATCTGGCTGTACACGTAGCATTATGATGATTGGATGAAGAATGCTATATAAAGGGGTTGCACACATTCTTTTCTACGTACAAAGGGAATCAGGGTATTTCATACACCGTCATTAGCTATAATTACGGGTTATATCATCTCGATCCCGGGTGATTAGTCCGATTGATGAACACTCGTAAATGATCAGTTGGGCTCATTGCTAGCATTTGGCTTATCTCAAAATATAAGATTAGGCTACAAAAGGGCCCAAAAGGGAAAACTGAATTCAGAAGTTACAAAAAGGAAAATATACAGTTTTCTATTCTGATGATAGTTAAAGAAAATTACAAATGGGAGAGAGATGGAGCAGTTTTCTATCCTGGAAGAACGTGGGTTTCTTTAACCCATAACTGTCAGATTCCTCCCATTTAAAGAGGCGATTATATTCTACAAATGGGGCTTCCTCCTTCTTTCACTCGGGCTTCCTCCTGAGCAGTTACCTGCAAAAACATACAAAACAAACAAAAAATTAGAAAGAAGAATAAGAAACTGCAGAACAAAAAAAAACAGAACTCTTCAAAGGCCAAAGCAAAGGGTAGAAATCTATCTTCTTTTCCTTTCTTTGTTTTGCAGGAACAAACAAGCATTACAATGGAGAAAACCAACCTGGCTTGGGTTCATATGCTTTCAAGTTTCACCTAGTGTTTGGGCTCGTAATAGGCTTGAAAGTATTTTCTTTCGCCAAGAGACCATCACTTAATAGGTTGAGAGCATCGACTATCGTAGTTGGCTTGAAAAGTATATACTTTCTCCGCTACACTCGATCCCGCGGGCGGATCGACTCACAGTACAGAAATGCTGCCGAATTTTCTACAAAAAAGGGGGACTGATTTCATCGGAGGGCTAGATCCAAATTCACGGACCTTTCGATGACCCAAAACGACCCTACATGCATGATTTTGTCAAACAAGCAAAGAGGAAATTCACTGCAGCGGGATGTGAGAATAAAGAAATTGAAGAACAGGGTCATGAAAACAAATTTGTTTGCTGAACAAAACTAAATCAGTTCAATTAACTATAAATCACCTAAACAGATCCAAAGGGAAGAAATTGAGGCCCAACCCAGCCATGCATTCGGACAAACCGAAGAGTATAAATCAAACCTTAAATCAGTCGGTGCCTAGTATAAGCACACAAATTAAAGCCCCAATTCGGGAGAAACAAAGGACAAAGGGGAAAAATTAAGCCAACATACCTGAAAGCCAGAGTGATGGCCGCTTCCGGAGTTGTACTGATGCGTTTTAGGGCTTAAACGAGTCCTCGCCGCTCTGCCCTTGCCGCTAATATTGCTCAAGGTCGGAACTCCGTTAATCCCTTTCAAGTTTCACATTCCCCGCAACCTTGCTCTCTTTCAAACGCCCAGGCCGGACTCACAAAATTAGGGGTGGGCGCGGGACGGGACGGGACGGGACGGAGGTCGTCCCGCGTAATTTTTGCGGGACGGAACCGGGACGGGATTTACTCTTTTTTTCTTCGTCCCGCACGGGCCTTGTCCCTCACGGGACGGGACGGGACCGGGACGGGCCTTGTCCCGCAAATAAAAATAAGATTATAAAAGGTTAAAAAATTTATGTATATTTTATAATTTTCAAATACGTAACACATATAAATCTATAAAAATATATATATATTTTACAGGTTCTGCTATATATATACACACACGTGTGTTTATAGTATACACACATTCATGCAGTAGCACTAGCAGTACTTTGATTAATGCAGTAGCATTAACACTGTATGTGTATATACGTAAGCATATACACACTGTATGTGTAGTAATCTATATAGACTATATATACGTTACTGTATGTATAAGCCAATGCATTATTATTATTATTATTATTATTATTATTATTATTATTATTATTATTATTATTATTATTATTTTATATGCGGGACGTGACGGGATTTGCGGGATTGAGACAGGTCGTCCCGCGTCCCGTCCCGCATAATTTTTGCGGGACGGGACCGGGACGAGATTCATTATTTTTTTTTTGAAATCCCACCGGGACCGGGACGGGACCGGGATTTGCGGGATTTGTGCCCGCCCCTACACAAAATTACCGGTGACCGCCAGGCTCCACAGTTTGTGCACTCGTCGTCTGCTTCCTGCGCTTGAGCTGAGAAGCCGCTAGAAAATGGCGAGCAACAGATTCTCGATCTCAGAAAGAAGATGAATTGGAAGAATGGGGCTCGATTAAAAAAAATGAAACAAATTGAAATTGGGATAAAATTGATAGAAAAACAAATTAAGTGGGCTTCGGTGGATGATGGTGATTGAGTCCATTGTTAATTTGCCTCTCAGATTTGTTCCAAGGCAATGAGGCAGACATCAAGAATTCGAGTTTGATCAAAACATAAAATTAAACTCGTCAAATATTCTTTGTCAATTAATTCTAGTGGGTCAATATCAAAATGGTTCCTAAATAAAAACAGAGTCAAAACCTCAAATCAAGTTTTACAAAATATAAACTTGGTTTTATTAAGAACTACATAAGATTTGATCCCGTTCAAACGGGTACGTAGGAAGCTCGATATAAAGCTACGAGCTCGTCGAGTTCAATCACACTCCTCAAACGATCTAAAGATCAAAGCAAAATCAAATTGTCCTTAAAAAGAACTCCGGGTGATTTGATCCCGTTCAAACGGGTATATAGGTAGTTCGACATAAAGCTTAAGCTCGTCGGGTACAATCGCCAATCCAAAAAAATCAAATCGGTTCGTTTAGAACTACGTAAAGACTTGACGCCTCATATCGGCTACGTAGATAACTCGATATAAAATCCTAAAAATATATCGGATACAATCGTCAACCTCTAAATTCACTCTTAAGGGAATATGAGGTCAAAACCAAATAAATTAAATCATTTCATCTTTTGAACTATTGGTGATTTGATTCTCTTCTAAGAGATACGTAGGACACTCGACATAAAGCTTTCGTTCGTCGAGTTCAATCACCGCCCTCAAATGATCTCATGGTCAAACCCAAATACAAAACTTCTCTTTGTCCCGAACTACAATGACTTGATTCCACCAAATAAGTGGATACGTAGGAAACTCGATGTAAATCAAATTCCCACCGAGTCCAGTCACACTCAAATCTTCAATCAAATCTCCTCAAATTCATTTGCCGACTCTAGTCGTCCAAAAAATCAAATTTCCATCAAATACAAAGTGTCTCATCTAACTCGATACAAAGCTTCCGCTCGTCGAGTTTAGTCGATCACACATAAAAATCAAATTTTCTTTCAAAGTCAAAGTGTCCACTTTAACTCGATACAAAGCTTCCGCTCGTCGAGTTCAGTCACAACAAAAATCAAAATCAAATTCCGCCATCCCTAAATTGACCTTTAAGTCAAACCTCTAAGTCAAATCTAACACCACATCAAATCGTTTTCTATGCAAATGATAGGTGGATTACTTGAGTTACCCTTCCGAGAGGGTGGGCTCATGTTACTCAGGTGAAGTGTTGTTCCAGCTACCCTTTGTAAAAGGTGGGTTTGAACTTCATCCTCTGATGCATATAAGAAAACAAAACCAAATCTAAACTAAACCAAACATTAAATCCAAAACACTCTGAACTACGTAAGGCTTGATTCTCTTCCAAGAGATACGTAGGCAACCCGCTAAAATTCGGGTGCAGCCCAAATCACCAAAACCACTCAAATCTTAGTATCGATATGACTTCAAATCAAGAGGATAACCAAAAGGGGTCGAACTCAAATATAAAAATTAAATAAAATGTGTTGTACAATTATTTGCGCATTGTTGTTCAACATATTTTTGGCACGCTCGGTGGGACCCTTTTTGCCTTTTCATCTCTTAGTTTTATTCGATACTAATGTTTGCTTATTTATTTTAGTTGCAAGCAAAATGGCACCAAAATCAATTGTTACCTTCAACGAGCTTCTAGCAACCTTCATCATCATAAGAGGCCACTTGATCAGGAAACAATCATTTGAAGCTCAGTTTGACATCATCCGGGACTCGATGTCTGCAATGATCCCAGTCAACAACATCTTTGGAGCTCTTCAAGTTCTGGAGAACAAGAACGTCGCCGGGTAGGTGTCGAGGTCTCCCGGAACACTTTCAAGGGATGAGGGCTTGAAGCCTAAGGCCCTTCCAATCCATGGAGGCAAGAAGATCAAAAGATCACCCGACTTGACGACGACAAGCTCAACAACCATCCTAACTGCAAAAGGATCAAAATGCAAGAGGATGGTTACAACGGCACAAAGCCCACTAATGAAGTCACTCAAAGGCCCATAATTCGTATCATAAAAAAGAATGAGGGGTCAATCGCAACTTCCGCACAACCCGTCTCCATTCCCAAATCCATGAAGAGAAGGGGACGCAAATGCGGATCTCAACGCGGCAAGACAACACCTCCTCTTGTGCTAGCTTGTTCATCAACTTTAGAGCGAGCCAATGCAACTCTTACAAAAGATCTTTTTAGCTCGCAGGGGGCAAAAAAAATTCCCCTAGTGGCTCCTCCAAGAGAGATCATCGTTGAGTCTATGCCAATCTATCCGAAAGAGGTTGTACAAGTCAACATGACCTCATATTCGGAAGAGACGGAAAACAGGGCCACAAAGGGTAAGCCTTCCAGATCCAAGAAAGACGAGGAGCTAGGTTCAAGAGACATGTCAAGTCTATAAAGATAATGTGAGAGAAAGAGATCGGTTGAAGCTAATAAGTTCAAATACTTCAACGGTTGAATCTCAAGCAAACATCTCACAAGATGGACCCGATGGGATGCCGGTATTGACTACTAACACATCAATTGTCGAAGAGCAGCTTCAAGAGTTGCAAAGAAGTCTTGATAAGAAAGATGCCCAAATTGCATCACTTCTCGCTCAAATCAATATTCAAGCTCAAGAAAAGAGACAAGAGCAAACAGGGCCGAATGGTGAAGGTTCAAGCAGTAGCACATCGATCTCTCCACAAGAAATCAAAGAGATGATCGATAAAGGGATAAAAGAAGTCTATGCATCACAAAATCCGACAGTGCTCGGATTTTGGGATTATTTGGAATTAGGAATTTGGAATTGAATTTGTAAGATTTAGGATTTGAATTTAAGATTGAATTTGGAGAATTTAGGAATTGAATTTTGTATGACAAATAGCATCTGTGGCACCCGAGAGGAATCCTCTGTCATTGCTCATGCCCAAGTTCAGCATCTCCACTTGCCCGCCTCCGACAAGGAGCACCGCCACTCTTGATCTGTCTCATATCTGAGCGATTCGTCCACCCTTTGAATTAGGGAGGACTTCTACTCTCCTTGTTCCGTCTCCCATGATTTTGAATTAGGGAGGAATTGAATTGTGTCTTACTAGTGTTTTTATAAGTTGCAAGGAACTTTGACCTCTAGATAGATAGATGCAACAACTCTCACCGCTTCTAGCTCTTTATAATTTCTTCCTCATTTGTAGTACTAATTAGCATTTTAATCTAGGAATTATGATAATTTTGCTAATTTTTCTTTGTGCGTATAAATTCAGTTGAAATCTTTGTTAAAATGGTTTTTGGCATGAGAAAACTATTTCAAAAATCATTTATTCTGTCATAGCTTAGGCATATGCGGTATAGTAAACCCCGTAGAAGGCCCAATTTTAAAATTTTGCCTCAAATCGTTAAAAACAGGTCCGGCCCTGTGGGTGTTTCCATAAAAAAAACAAAAAGAGACGTACACGTGGTAAATATGTGCCATGAAAATTGAGTGAAATCAGACCCTTCCCACCTTTTTCATTTTATTTCTTTTTTTTTATTGTGATCCCCTTTCCAATGTCTGTTTGTATTGCAAATTTGGTGGGTGTTTAATCATTTCCTAATACCACACCCATCCCATCGTTTATTAGGCACATTCACCCATATTTTGATATTTTATTATATTTTTGAATAGATTCAGGGTTTACAAATGCCCATTGTAGCTGCTCTTAGAGCCTTAGGGTATGCACATTGGTGAGCCTCCGGGCTCATACGGATGCCACATCGGATTAAAAAAAAAAGTGAAAAATTAAGATTAAGGGCCTGCTACAAGGCCTGCTACGCGAAGCCCGCCTGCAAGGGTTTGTGATAGGGGTGTGCAGAAAAACCCAAAACCGAAAACACGACACGAAAAAACCCGAAACTGAAAAAACACGACACGATAATGACACGAACCGAGAAAACACGGCTGTAAACGGTTCGTGTTCGGGTCAGGCAAATCCCCTTATTGGGTACCCAACACGAACCGTTTAAAATATTTTTTTTTATTTATAGGTATGAAAATAAAGTACTAGTATATATAAATTCCTATAAGTATTACAAAGCTTTGATAACTCAGATGGTATTTTGTGGGAAGGGGCGTGTGTGATATTTCAACAAACCTAGGTTCGATTCCCCCAGCACGCTTTTTTTTTCCCCACTTTTTTTTTTTAATATCCAAATTCCAAATAGGTAAACAAACCCTAGATTAAACGCTCAATCTCTCATTCTCACTTCTCAGTTACAGTCGCCGCCTCCTAAGCTCTGTATCTTGCCATCTTCTTCTTCACGCTCAATCCGCCTTCCATCATCCTCGCTCAGATCTGAAGCCCCGGGTGCCGAAGTCGTCCCCCGCTCGGACCTCCGTTCACCTTGTCGATTCAAAGGGGAAGATCGGTGGAAGCTGTCAAGGCCAGCTCCTCGCTCCTCACCGTACCTTCACCTATCGGAGCCGAACCCAACCAACGCCGCTACCTCTCTCTCTCTCTCTCTCTCTCTCTCTCTCTCTCTCTCTCTCTCTCTCTCTCAGATCTCGCTTTCCCACACCTCGATGACTGCCGCCGCCTCCTTTCTCACGTCGGCGCTGTCCCACCTCGTGCCCTGACCAACGGCAACGGAGGGTGAAACCGATGAACCCTTCGTCTGCCATTAGCGAGCCTCATTTACGAAGCCTCCCTCCTTCCACCGACACCTGTTGCTGCAGCCAACCACCATAATGACAACGTCACCGGAATAGAAGGGAAAAAAAGAAAACCTAACGGTTCGTGTCGGATAACACGGTTATCCGACACGGAACCGAATACCCTAACCGTGTCGGGTACCCGGCTTTAAATGGTTCGGATACGGTTCGAGGAATTTGAGCTAAACGGTTTCGGGTACCCAACACAATTAACCAGTTCGTGTCGGGTACCCGGTTATGCACACCCCTAGTTTGTGAATCAGAGTCCCATAGCAGCAGAAACAATGCACCGTGCAGCTCACGTACGTGTTTGCTGGGCAGGCCAAGCCGAAACGCTGTCGTTTAGAGAAACGAATCTCCAATCTGCTGCACTGCGTATGCTGGCTTCCTTGTGCTATTTTTTTTGCAGGTGCTGCCATGTGTCGGCCATCCATTGGCCCGCATGACACCACTTGTAATTACATATGATTAAATTGTTTTTTCCACATTTTTCGTAAGTTAAAAAAAAAATTATATTCAAATGTCAATTAATTTTAGCTGCCTATAGACACCCATTTTGCATATTTTTTTAAAATCATTCAAATAATACCTATATACTATTATGTTACCAGTAAAAAGTAATTTTTTCACCCATTTTGCATATTTCTTTTTGCAATAATAATAATAATAATAATAATAATAAATATTATTATTATTATTATTAATATTATTGAGTAAATGAAAAGGATAAATTGTAAAAGTAACTTAGAGCATCAACATTAGAGGACCTAAAGGCCCTTAGAAATGCCAAATCATCCAAAAGAAAAAAAAGAAAGGAAAAAAAAGGTAAGGGCTCGGGAGATTGGGCTGCAGGAGCCCGCAAGTGAAGGGCCCTTAGCACATCACGTGCCGAAGGCATGCGTTTCAGCACCTGGAAATTGGCCAAAGCGGCACCGTTTCAACACAAAAAATTGAAGTGTTGCATTTAACGTACCTGGGCCCAAAAAATAAAAATAAAGGCAAGTTCTGCGGTTGCAATTTAAAAACTTAAAATGTGTTTTAATCATTTTTCAGTTATAAAAAAATTAATAAAATTATATTCAAGTGTAAATTAATTTTATCTACTCATAGACACCCAATTTGTATGTGTTTTTTTTTTTAAAAAATCATTCAAATAGTAATAATAATAATAATAATAATAATACTTTCTATAAGTAATATTTTTAACACAAAAAATTAATTTTTTTGCAGGTGCTGCCATGCTTATTAGTATAATTTAGTAATTGAAAAAGGTAAATAATAAAAAGTAACTTAAGAGCCCGAGGGTGGGGCTCTCGGATGGGGGTGTAAATAATAAAAAGATGGAATATGACCCTTAAGCTGGCGTGGCAGAGGAAAAGTAAGTTAAGGGCCCGGGTCGGGCCCGAGACCCGGACCCCCTGCTGTGCATGCTCTTAAGGGCCCAAGGCTCAGGCTTACGAATGAGGTTGTAAATAATAAAAAGATGAAATGAGACTTTTAAGCTGATGTGGCGGAGAAAAAGTAAGTTAAGGGCCCGAGTTGGGGCTCACTGATGTGTATGCTCTTAATAGTTATAAATAGATAAATAGATAGATGATTGAAAAAACAATTAAAGTAGTATATATAGATATATATTAATACTTTTAATTTTATGATTCCTTATTATTAATTTTATGTTTTGAATTAATCACATTGTTTTTTTAAAACTACTAAAATTATAATTTAGGCTATTATCATGGATTAATTGAATTTTGTTAAAAAAATTGATTGAATTACCTGCTTTTAAGAGAGAGTGTCACCTCATAAAAATGTTTATCTTTTAATAGTTAGATATAGATAGATTTTTTTTTAAACTACTAAAATTATAATTTATGCTATGATCATGGATTATTTGATTTTTTTTAAAAAAAATTGATTGAATTACCTATTGACACCTCGTAAAAAATACTTCCTTTTTAGTAGTTAGATATAGCTATAGATATAGATAAATATTTTTAAAGAGAGGGTCACACTTGATACAAATCTTTCTCTTATAATATATAGATATAGATATGATATGATATGATACGAGAAGATATGAGACGATCTTTGTCTGGGTTTTAATCTTTCTTCTAGCAAAATGTAATCTATACTGTACATTATTTATATATAATAAAAAAAAAAAAAGGAAGCGTACGCTGAACGAGAGTAACGCAAGGAAATACTCTGATTCTCCCAAACATCAAACACGCAAACGAAGGTCGCCAACGACGCCAGACGAACTCCGATTCACCGATTCTACAACCATCCTAGATTCTAGGTATGTTGCAGACTTGCAGTTGCGGAATTGCTCTCCTTTTGTATTTTTGATTTCTTCTTGATCGGCTTGAATCGTTGATTTAATTGGCCTAATCTTTTGAGTTTTGCCTGTACATCTTTCACTCTTTTGATAAGCCCCATAGTCTAATGAACTATTGTCACTATTTATCTGTTGGGATCTGGGAATTACTGAAGTGTTGAATTAGGGACCGGGACACTGACTTAATTGATTACCGAATCGTTTGGATTGTTGGCTAGGAACCACCGAACTAGGGTTGAATCAGATTGAATTGTTTTAATAGAATTTCAGATAACTGTTATTTTTTCTGCATATTAAGTCATTGCTTATACATTGGCTACCTTTTGTTTTTAACTCAAAACATTCCATAATTTAGAACAATTTATTTATCTTCTGCTGCTTCTAATAAGCTCTTTAGGTGGTGTGCTGGTGTTGTTATCTGTCAAAAAAAATGATGAGAAAAAAAAAGAAAAACGAAAAAAAGGGCAGGAGAAGAGTGAGGGGGGAGCTATATTATCCATTCTGATTAGGAATATAGGTGACTTTGTGAATACTGTCAATATATTTCTCTTGAATGAAAGCAGGGAAGGTTAAAAATTGAAACTTTTTGCTATCCTGATGCTTTATCATATTTTATTTCTATAGTCCCAGTTGCCATGATTTTGTATCTTTTCAATCCTATTCCTTACTGTCATGGAGCTCAGAGTCTTGAATGAGGAGATTGAAATTGTCTAGAGTTATTGTTGAAATATTAAACACATTAGCTTTCTTTGTTGTTAAAATTGTCCAGCTATTGTGGAAAGTAAAATACGAAACCCGGGTTTGGTTAAGATTTGAGACTCATTGGTCAATCAGTTAGAAGCTGGAAAGAAGAAACCAAATGGATAGAGGTGTTAGAGGTTTTTCGCGCAGTATGCTGCATCTGCTGGCCTTACAGACTGCAAGCGAGTATTACAGACTTGAGAGAAAACCTCCGGTGACTGCCGGGCTTATGGCTGTGAATACGCTTGTGTATCTTAGACCTGCTTTTCTTGATTCTATTATCCCAAACATGGATGAGGTCGCGTTAAATGCCCATCGAATCCTCAAGGTGCGTTTTCTATTACTTGTTCTTGATAGGGTCTATTGGATCATTAAGCTTAATATGCAGGCCAGTTCGTTTAGGAGCCACATTGAACTGTTAATGATTATTTGCTTGTTCATCTAGAAAAAATAAAAATTGACGAAATGAATAGTCTGTGACACAATAATGCTTCAAATGTGTTTGTGTGTGTTAAAAATAAAATGAAATCAGAATGTATAGTCTTAACAATGTAAGGTGAAATAAGGTGACTGCCGGGCTTTTGGCTGCGAATACATTTGTGTATCTTAGACTTGCTTTTCTTGATTCTATTATCCCAAACATCGACGAGGTCTGGTTCAATGCCCATCTAATCCTCAAGATGCATTTTTCTATTACTTGTTCTTGCTAGGGTCTATTGGATCATCAAGCTTAATATGCAGGCCAGTTCGTTTAGGAGCCATATTGAACTGTTCGTAATGATTATTTGCTTGTTCATCTAGAAAAAAAATGATAAAATGAATTTTCTGTGACACTGATGCTTAAAATGAAATCAGGATGTATAAAGTCTTAACAATGTAATGCGACCCTCTTTTTAGCAGAAGCTTAAACAATCTCGAGGTTTGTTGAAATTGCTTGTTTCCATCATATCTTAACCTTTTGCCCCTTGATCAATCAACAGTACAAGGAATTCAAACGTTTCTTCTTGGCACCGTTCTACCATGTGGGAGAACCTCACCTGGTGTACAACATGGTCTCCCTTCTGTGGAAAGGTATCCAGCTCGAAACGTCAATGGGAAGCATTGACTTTGCCACCATGGTTGCTGTTCTGGTCGGCATGTCTCAGGGAATAACTCTACTCTTATCGAATATCCTCCTGCTATTTGGTTATCAGAAAGCTTATTACTCCGAATATGCTGTTGGTTTCTCCGGCGTCCTTTTTGCTATGAAAGTCATTCTTCATTCCCAGTCTGATGACTACACCCATGTCCATGGTATTCTCGTACCTTCCAAATACGCTGCTTGGGCAGAACTTTTAATCATCCAGATATTTGTACCTGAAGCCTCCTTCCTTGGTCATCTTGGTGGGATACTTGCTGGTCTTCTCTACCTGCGGTTAAGGAATCGGCGCTCCAGTTCCAGTTTTGCTCCCTTGAATTGGGCAATCTCAGGTATTTCAGGCGCCTGGAGATTTATGAAGAGATTGCTTGGATTTCAGCGACGAACAACTTATGGCCGGGGGACATTGGGCAGTGGCCGTAGGGTTAACAGTGATGGCACATGGAAGTGCAGAGCATGTACCTTTGATAACTCCAGTTGGTTAACTGTCTGTGAGATGTGTGGCACTTCTACGGAAGGGGTCGATGCTTTCACATCAGGCAGGTCCAGTAACCTCTCGGCAGAGGAACTTCGTCTGAGGAGGATCGCGAGATACAGTAGTAGGTGAAACATGCTCAATCCCTCGAGTAAGGCTTTTCCGGGAGAATTGAAGAGATGCTCATATACCTCATACTACCATAAAACCATCTCCTTTGTGTTTTTTTGTTTTGTTTTTTGGTTTATAAACAAATACAGTATTTTCTTTCTTAGAGACTAGGGATTATATGTTTGATCAACATTGCTATTGGCAGTATGCAGAAATTGTTATTATAAGATACTTCATACTCATATCCTGGTGTGAGGCAATTTGGATAAAAATCTCACATCAAAACAAAATTATAAACCCCACAAATCACAAATGTACTATAGACTCGGGATCAAAATAAAAAAAAAAGGTGAAATCGAATGTAGTGAATTAATCACAAAAATAGGAGGATTGAATCGTGAAGACAAATAACAAAGGACAAAAAAAGATAAAAGCAAAACTCTAGAATTAATTAGGTGTCGACGTGTCCAAGCTCTCACCCAACTTGTTCCGCCAAAGATGATCAAGTGGTCTCATGTCCAGATATGTATTACACTCCAATAGACGGATCCTCCCTTCTTGAAATTTGGACTGAGATTTTAAATCATAAACTCAGCCCATACTCTAGAAGATTCAAGACAAAAGAAAGACATGCACACTCTGCAATTGTGATCTAAGTGTCTAGAAAAATCATGTACTGTAGTAATTAATTAATATTTTTTATCACTAGAATTCTTTAGGCATTCCTAGGTGAAAGTCGGTGAAGAGTTCAAGTGTTCAACCGACCTAGACTAGTATATACAGGCATTTGATGGTTCAAGTTAAGCATCAAAGCAAAAACCAAATCCAAGTATCTGAAGTAAGGGTGAATTAGTGTGAATGAGCTACAAAAATTATATAGTGAGAATTGAAATTTTATAAACTGTTTTTTCACTGTATAATACAAGTTCCACTTTTATACAAAAGTGAGTCTTGTCCATATTAAATCTTAATCATAAAAAATGGGAAAACCCCAACACTATTTCACCGTTAATATGACACATGTCCAGTAATCATTACAAGTTGTAAAAAAATACATGGACAGATCTATGATTTGTTCGTTATTAAAAAAAAATAATCAAAGGATGGATCAAGAATCCGTCCTAATAAATTGAAAAGCAAAAAAAAATGAGGAAAGAAACAGAGCAAGACTAAAGAAGAAGAAGAAAAAGGTGGAGGAAAGAAATGGATCATGGATCCGTCCTATAAAACCCTAAAACATGGACGAATCTTAAATCCGTCCGTGAATTTTGTTTACAACTTGCAATGATTATTGGACATGTGTCAAGTTATGGGTGAAATGAATCTAGGATCTGTCCGTATGGAGTGCATATAGCACCTACGCCGGGTGCATATATCCACCCCGATCAAATTTAAATACTCCCTCTATTCTAAATTAACTGAAATTTTAAGGGTTTATTACACTTCCTAATTAATTGACATTTTTTTGGCAACTCATAGTCCAACAGTCCCCTCCCCGATCTTTTGGAGGGGGAAAGAGGTGGAAGAGTCTCCTACTAGCCATTTTGTTTTTAATTGTTATTTTTAGGGTTGATACAGAGTACTTATTTGCATAAGTGAGAGAGTGAGTTTTTATTTTATTTGATTCCATCTATAATTAAGTTGAACAATCCAATTCCTTAATTCTTCTACCAAATTACAAAACAGAGGGAGTACCACCGAAGAAAACAATGTAGACCATTATGTTGCCCAATAGTCTTGTTGTCATTTGAAAAATCCAACATTTGTAGAAGTATTAAAAAAATATCTCCACTATGAATTATAAACCCTCCCCCGGGAGCAAAACTATGCGCTTCACACGCGCCCCCAACTCTCCTATTCAACCCCGTTCAATCCCCTAACTCTGAGCATAATCCTCCCAATTTCACCTCTCTGGGCAATTTCTTGCTTCAATGCTCTTCGATTCTGGTTACCTGTTGTTGGTGTTCTCTGAATCGTGCCTTTAATTGGGTGAAGCGAGGTTTCTCTTTCGTGTTCACTGTGGTCTCTGAGTGCATCCTTCTTTGCCTGCTCTTGCTCTCTTGCGGCCTAAGTTCTCTAAATCCGTCGCGGCCCTCTCGTTTTCTAGCAATCACCCTTTCATTCTGGCGGAATCGAAGTCTCAATCTGTATTTCGTAACCCTAATAATCATCAAACCTCTCCGCTCATCAATCGCTGGCGAGGCATGTGTCTCTCGCCGGGGTGGAGATCTAAGGACAGAAGGATGAAGAATTTCAGAAGGAGAAAGAAGCTGCTTTCCGGGGGTGTGGTAGGCGGAATGTTGATCTTCCGTTCGATTGAAGACGAGATGGGCTCCGGGGTCGTGTTCTCTCTGTTCGGTGATTCTGTGTGGGCTGGTGGTCTCCTTCCCGGCTCTGTCTACGTTGCTTTGGTAGAGATTTCTCCCTCCAACTCCACCTTCGTGGCTATATCGCCTTTGAACAGGTCAATCTACATAAACTCTTACCTGGTTTTACTTATCTGCTTAATCTCTTACCTGGTGATAGAGGCTTATGCCTCTTCACTCCCCAACCCCCGATTCTCGGGCCTCTTTCCTCAGTTCCAATGGAGATTTGGTTATCACTGAATTTGACTGTGCTTGTCTGTACTTGGCTTTGGCTGTGGCTAACTTGTTAATACTCTATGGTTTCAAAAAAAGAATGAAGTGGGCTGGCCGGGGTGGATGGTGCTGCGCCTGGTGGTTCGCAGACGCCGTTTCCGCTCGCTGGCTCCTTGGCGTCGGCCTTCTTA
Source organism: Persicaria tinctoria (assembly GCA_037127255.1). Lineage (NCBI taxonomy): Eukaryota > Viridiplantae > Streptophyta > Magnoliopsida > Caryophyllales > Polygonaceae > Persicaria > Persicaria tinctoria. The sequence goes on along the minus strand of JBANSL010000004.1, from coordinate 17,566,755 downwards.
GCGTGGGTCTGTGGTGGAGTTTTTTCCAACAGTATAGTATGGTACTCGTCGTCTTTCTGTCAACGATATTTTCACCGCCATTCTCCCATTGCTGTCCGCAAGCTCGATACCAAATTAACCCCGAGAAGACTGGGATCGTTGCACTGTCATGTTGTTTAGCTTGTGCAGTTAGTGCATCAATCAATAATATGCATTTGTATCACGAGGATTCAAATGCTTTATGTATATTCTGGCTTGTCTGCTGTCGAAATTCTTTTATTGATATGATGAAAGATGTGGTTAAACCTAATGTATCTGCTTTAATGGCTACTAAAAAAGTTTACTGGTCTGAGTACCTAGTTCTCTTTCCTTCCAAATCCCGTATGGGCCAAATCCTCTTCGCGAGGCCAAACAACTTTCGATCAATATGGATCGACTAAATAACCTTTCATACTATGTCGATATAGATTGTCTTTGTATCATGTTGTTGTATGTGCATTCACTACACTTAGTTATGAACATCTGTGATTTTAATATAAATCCGCTCGCTTTCTATTTGAATTTGGCATCCTCCATAATTATGCAATCTATAAACTATCCAATGGATTACAAGATTCAATCATGGGTGAACTTGTGGGAGAATGATATGGCTGCAATCTTACATTGTGTTATGATTAAGCAGTACCCCCTTCATTGTGTTCTTGACTTTGGGCTTGATTACCTCATTTAGACTAATCTCTAATCTAGACTCCTTGATGTTTTATTTGGCCGGCACAATTGTTGGCTCTGTGTCTCACTTAGTTAACTACGTTTTTAGTTGCACTTGGCATATTAAAACACAAAATAAAACTACTTTGATGTCGGATATCATGCCCCCTCACAAAAATTATCTCCGAATCAGTTTTCCGCTACACTCTTTTGGTGTGAGGTCTCTTAAACCTTGGCCTCACACCCCCGACAGTTATATATGAAAATCACTTACTGGAATTGCAGAGGTATTAAGAAAACAACTTTTTGGACGGAAATTGATAGCAAGTGCAAAAACGAACATATTCAAATAATGGCATTAGCGGAAACTAAATCGGAAACCATCCCTGAAGACAAAATTTGGAAAGCGGCTGGTTTTGACGAGGCTATTTGGTCACCTGCTTCCGGTCGATCGGGTGGTCTCGGTATCCTTTGGAAGTCCTTCCAATTAACAAATGAAATCATTACAGTAGAAATTCACCTCCCCCGAATCATAGGGCTTAAATACGAGAATATTAATGATAGTTTCATGACTCTACTGTTGTTTGTATACGCGCCGCCGGGTCCTCAAGAGAAAGACTCGTTTTGGGAAACCTTATCATCCATTGTGAGGGATTCGTCCATTCCTTGCATTGTTCTGGGTGACTTGAATGAAATTCTATGTAGTGATGACAAGCTGGGCGGTGCTAACCTTCGTTCGGCTCGTTTCACTAGACTCCTACAATTTAAAAATGACTGTGCTATGCTGGATTTACCTACTTTCGGGAACCCATTCACTTGGAGAAAGAACCCCGACGACGAAAACACCATTCGCGAAAAACTTGACTGTGTGCTTGTTCATCACCAGATCATTCAGACATTCCCTAACCTAATTACTCATAACGGAGCCTTCTCATCATCTGACCTCTGCCCCATTTCAATATCTCTTGAGTGTGGCTCGGTTTTCAAAGCGCCTCCGTTCAAGTTTGAGAATGCTTGGCTTCAGCGGAAGGATTTTAGAAACATATTTAAACAATCTTGGCGAGCAAATTGTCCGGGCTCGACTATGTATCAGCTGATGTTCAAACATAGAATTCTAAAGAAGAAAGCTAAGGAATGCAATAAACGAACCTTCGGAAATATTTTCCGCCAATTAAATGAGGTGGAAACTGAACTTCTCAAGATTCAAACTTCGGTTTCGGGAGGTAACAATAGAGAAAAGATTCTCATTACAAAGAAGGAAAAACTACTTCTTTACCAAAAAACTTTTTGGAACCAAAGAGCCAAGACAACGCATCTTAAACTTTCTGATTCGAACACAACTTACTTTCATCGGGTTGCTTCGGGTCGGAGACATAGGAAACAAATCCGCAATATAACTTCTGCCGAAGGAACCTTGATAATAGGAGAAGAAAATATTAGAAACAAAATTAAGAGTGATTTTGAAAAAAGATTAAAAAAGAAGCCGATTGATGATAGACTCCTACAAGAAATGTTAAATCTAATCCATCCTTCAATTACCCCTGACGAAAATAATTACCTTATTCGACACCCATCTAATAATGAAATTAAGGCAGCTGTTTTCAGCCTTGGCAATAACAAATCACCAGGCCCAGATGGCTTTACAGCCGAATTCTATAAGAATTATTGGGACATTGTTGGCTTATCTGTCATTAGAGCTGTAAAAAGTTTTTTCCACTCTGGAAAAATTCTCAAACAAATAAACCATACGTTCATATCACTACTGCCAAAACGGGATAACCCTACGAGTACCAGTCACTACCACCCAATCAGTTTATGTTCTATTTTATACAAAATCATTTCAAAAATTCTGACAGAAAGAATCAAAACAATTATCGGTAAACTAATTCACCCACTACAAGGTGCTTTTGTGTCGGATAGAGCCATCCAAGACAATGTCCTAATAGCACACGAAATCTTCCACTCCTTCAGATCGCGCAAGGGTCGGGAGGGATGGTTGGCAATAAAACTTGACATGGAGAAAGCTTACGATAGAGTTGATTGGAACTTTATAAGAAAGGTTTTAGAAAAATTCGGGTTCCACCCTACTTTCATTACATGGATTATGGAATGCGTAACGACTGTGTCCTTCTCTGTACTAGTCAACAACGGTCCTACTGACATGTTCTTCCCCTCTCGTGGCCTGCGTCAAGGGGATCCTCTATCCCCTTTCTTGTTTATCTTAGGGGCATAAATGTTAGCTTGAAAACTCTCAGCAGAAACAAGTATGGAAAACAGTCCAATTGGATTTTCCTTCGGTAGGAGTGGACCTAGGGTCCCCTTCCTATCCTTTGCCGATGACATCATTATTTTTACAAAAGGCAGTGTTGCGGCGGGACAGAAAGTTAGGGATATAATAGATTCATACTGTAAAGTTTCTAGACAAAAAGTCAATTACCATAAATCTAGCTTCCAAGCTACAAAAGGCATTGCAAACTCTAGGATCTCAGAACTTAGCAGTTGCTTAAGTATTACACATGAAAACTCATTAGAAAATTATCTTGGATGTCCGATTATTAACGACAGAGTAAACAAACACACTTTTGAAGACATCGTATGTAAATCTAAAGAGCAACTAAGTAAATGGCGAGCTAATGCTCTATCACAACAGGGGCGTGCAATCCTCATTAATACAAACTTATCGGCTAAACCGTTGTATACAATGCAGAACTTTTTGTTACCCTCATCAATACATAAAGAGCTTGACCAGATTAACAGAATGTTCTTTTGGAATAAAGATCTACAACACCGCCCGCTTATTAGCTAGGATAAGATTTGCAGACCAAAAAAATATGGGGGAATTGGGCTTAGGAAATCGAAAGAGATGAATGAAGCCCTTCAAATGAAACTACTATGGAAAATATTGGCTGAACCAGGAAATGTTTGGGTGTCTCTCATTAAACACAAGTATCTTCGTTCAGCTAACATCCTTGAATACGTAAAAAGTGGAGATTCTTCATGGCAATGGGCTAAATTGACAACTCTTATAGATAAATTTAAGACTGGCCTTATTTGGTCGGTAGGAAATGGTTCATCTATTAAATTTTGGACGGATAATTGGATTACAACAAGCTCTCTGCTATCTAGGGAGGATTGCCCCCAAATTACCAACATAGAAGAAACTGTTAGTGACTATATTTTAGGTGGTAGATGGTGGACGGAAAAACTTAGCAATACATTACCAAATGACGTAGTCAAAGAAATTCTGGATATTCCACTTCCCGTTTCCCCCTTTGAGGATCGATTATACTGGTGGTCTGATAGGGCTGGTTGGTTCACCACGTCAAGTGCATATAAGCTAATCACAGCTCAATCCTCAATGAGTATAGACAATAACGCTTGGATATGGAATTTGGACATTCCGCCTAAGATCAAAAATTTTCTATGGAAAATTTGTTAGAATGGCCTCCCTACTGCCTTTAGGTTGGCTCAACGTGGGACTTCTGTACCTTCCACCTGTCAACTGTGCAACTGTGCAGTTGAAGATGACGTCCACTTCTTACTAGAATGCCCATATGTGCGCCCACTCTTTCGCTTACCTACACACGTAAACTCAACTTTATCCAATATGATAAGTCATTCACGGGAGATAAAACCTATCTTTTCATTCATCGGAAACAAGCTTACATCCGTTGCCAAGGTGGAGCTTGCCTTTTCTTGGTGGACGGCTTGGTACATTCGAAACCAATTTGGTTTTAGACAGGTCCCCATACCTCATAGAGAAAGTTCATTAAGTATCATTAAAACACATAAGGAAAATTGGAGTAAAACAGCTCACTTTGAGCATAGCTTGGATGAGGACTTCCCCTTACGCACACGAATCTCCAAGCATCCAAGGACGAAAAGAAAGCATGGTAACATTACTTGGCGAAAACCCCCTAGGGGAACTTTCAAGTTAAATTTTGATGGATCCACAATTTCAAACAATGATAGCACGGCTGGAGCCGTACTCCGGGACTGGGAAGGACATCCGATACACATCTGCTATAAAAAACTGGGCAAGCAAAGTCCGTTGAAAGCGGAAGCGCTTGCTCTTAAATTGGGAATCCAAAAGGCTCTACAACTCCGTATCAATAAACTCTATATTGAAGGTGACTCCATGATAATCATAAACCACCTAAATAAAACATCTACCTGTCATTGGGAAATCGAACTGATTCTATCAGATGTCAAATTTCTACTATCGACTTTGAAAGAAGTTTCCTTCTTTTATGTTCCCCGATTAGGCAATAGAGTGGCTGATAAGGTTGCACACCTTTGCCACTCTGCCTGGGGTGTCGATATTAACAACGATTTTGGTCTTCTAGACCTCATCCGTAAGGATGCCATCGGGTAGAGCGAGCTCGCCCGAATTCTTTCCTAATCAAAAAAAAAAAAAAAAAAAATCTCCACTTTTCCATTGCAAGAAAAATAATCTAACCTTTGGGGGAGATGGTCACAAAGTATCCTAACTCATTTTTTCTATCATAAATTGGGCTAAAACAATGACATAAAATTGGTCAAATAATATCATTTTCATTAAAACAACTCAATATAATCCAAAAGTCACCAAAATCTTAATTTCGCCAATTATATATCATCTTTTTTTTTTGGATGTTTGGTTGAAAAAAAGAATCGGGATACTTTGTTACCATCTCTCCAAAGGTTAAGACTATTTTTCTTACGGTTGAAATGTGGAGATATTTTTTTAACGCCCCTCTAAAGGTTGAGTTATTTTAATTAATTTTGCCTTTTGATGAGTTTCCCCTTGAGGATCCTTAAATCTCAGTACAAAGTAAGTCGGAACAAGCCTCGAACCAGCCGGTGGAAGATAGATGATAGAGATGGATTTCGGTGGAATATTTTTGGTATTTTTGTGATAATGATAAAACTCAGATTTGGGAGAAAACAAACTGAATTTTATAAAGGATAGGTGAACAAAAACATGTGGATATGACTCACCACAAGTTCTTGAACAAAGATCAAGTACAAACGGATATTACACACCGAAAATACAAGACCGGGCCTTCGATACTCACGAAGGAGATGAAGTTTTCAAGCTTCAAACTAAGGATATAAACCTGGTTTTGGATGATAAATGGCGTGCCCCCTAATGGCTACAAGGGCTGAATAATATAAAGGAAGTTTGTGGACAACCTGTGCATGCTTGGAAAAAAGGTGGCTTACATTAAATGCAATCTTAGAAGTTGTTCGTTGCAAAAAAAAGCACTAGCTGCATGGGGGGTGTATTCCTTGATGTCTTCTCTTCCCAATGTGCCTTTAAATGCATGAGAAGTTTGAATTTGGATCAGATTTTCCTCCATAGTCAATAACGGGAACCGAGGCATTTTCGGGCTTCCTGGGCTGCGGGTTGCAATCTTCAATTTGTTGTAAACTTGTGAATGCTTGACCTTGATCTTCCTAGTTTATGGAAATGGTAAAGAGTACTTGAAGAAGGTTGGCTTGAAGACGTCTTGCCCGAGCTCGAGTGATGGAACCGAGAGGCTGCTCATTTGATGTGTCATTTGGAGCTTCGGTAGGTCTTGCTTCTTGATTGATCATAGGTGTGGTCACATCATCCTCCCTTCCTTGAAAAGGATTCGACCTCGAATCAGACTCGTCATCTTGGTCATCATCACCTATAACAAAAGGAGACAAGTCAGCAATATTGAACACATCATGAACACCATACTCACCGGGAAGCTCAATTTTGTAGGCATTGTTGCTGATCTTTTCAAACACTTGAAATGGGCCATCTCCTCTTGGCTTCAACTTGGAATTTCTCAATGTAAGAAATTCATCCTTTCTAAGGTGAATCCATACAAGATAACCCGGTTCAAAGATGACTTCCTTTCTTCATTTGTTAGCTTGATGCACTTATTGGGCAGTCCTCTTTTCAAGTTGCAAACGAGTGGACTCATGTAAACTCTTGATGTGCTCGGCTTGGGTTGCTTCTTCAACACTTTCTTGATCTTTCATGGAGTGGGAAACCAAGTCAAGAGGAGTTATGGGATTCTTGCCATACACAACTTCAAATGGTGTCTTCTTGGTGGCCGAGTGGATTGACCGTAGGCAAATTCAACAAAAGCAAGACATTCTTCCCACCTCCTTGAGAGTTCATCAGCCACTACATTGTCTTTCCCCTTCTTGTACTTGATTACATATGGGAAAGCTTCTATGAATTCAACCCACCTAGCATGTCTCTTGTTTAGTTTGCTTTGGCCTCTTAAGAACTTGAGTGCCTCATGATCAGAATGGCTGACAAACTCCTTAGGCAAGAGGTAGTGTTGCCATGTTTTGAGCACACGAACAAGAGCATACAACTCTTTGTCATAGGTAGGGTAGTTCAACTCAACGCCACTCAATTTTTCACTAAAGAAGGCAATGGGGCGCCCTTCTTGCATCAACACTCCTCCAAGGACAATGCCGGATGCATCACACTCTATCTCAAAAATCTTTGAGAAATCTAGTATGACCAATATAGGGGCATGGGTTAGTTTCTCCTTGAGAATTTCAAAAGCTTATTCTTGTGGTTTATTCCATGTGAATGGAACATTCTTCTCAGTGAGCTCGGTCAAGGTAGAAGCCAATGTGCTGAAATCCCTTACAAATTTGCGGTAGAACCCCGCTAACCCTAGAAAAATCCTCACTTGAGTCATGGTCGTGGGAGTAAGCCACCCTTGGACGGACTTAACCCTCTCTTCATCAACCTTCAATCCTGCCTTGCACACAATAAAGCCAAGGAAAACAACATGATCCGAGCAAAAATGACATTTCTTGAAGTTAACATATAATTTTTATTCCCTCAAAACTTCTAAGATCAGCCTAAGATGCTAAACATGCTAATGTAATGTGCGGCTATAAATCAGAATGTAATCTAAGTAAACCACTACAAATTTACCTAGGAAAGCTTTAAGAACATGGTTCATCAATCGCATAAAGGTGCTAGGAGCATTAGTTGAACCAAAAGGCATTACTAACCACTCATATAAACCATATATATTTTGTCTTGAATGTTGTTTTCCATTCGTCTCCTTCCTTTATTCAGATCTGGTTGCAGCCACTCTTCAAATCAATCTTAGAAAACATGTTGGATCCATGAAGTTCATCAAGCATATCATATAGGCGTAGAATGGGGTGCCTATACTTGACGGTGATGTTGTTGATGGCTCGACAATCAACACACATACGCCATGATCCATCATTCTTAGGCACAAGGATGACATGGACTGCACATGGACTTAGGCTCTCACGCACATAGTCTTTCTTCATAAGTTCTTGCACTTGTTTTTGAAGCTCCTTTGTCTTGGCTGGATTAGTGCGGTATGCAACTCTATTGGGTAGTGTTTCTCCAGGAATGAAATCAATTTGATGCTCTATTCCCCCTTAATGGTGGAAGACTATTGAGAATTTCTTCTTGAAACAAATCTTCAAATTCCTGCAATAAAGTGGAAACAAGTGGAGGTAGATCATTCAAATCTTGAGAAACAAACAAATTATCTTTGAAAAACACAAGAAAACATGTTTTACTCCCCTGAATTCCATGCTCCACTTCTTTCGCCTTAGCTAGGAGAATCTGGTGAGAACTAGCCATGTTTGAACCAATGGTGAGCCTTTTCTTTTGCTTTCTTCTCTCCGAGTTAGCTACATGGTCAGCAAAAATCTCATGAGGGGCCATATGATGAAGTGTAATTTTCTTACCTTCCATTTGGAATGTGTGCTCATATATTGGCGACTCCATTGTGGATGACACCACAATCATATTGCTATGGTCTCCCTAAAAGAAGGTGACACGCTGTCATGGGGAGAACATCACAAATGATCTCATCTTTATACCCTCCAATTACAAATGCAATCATAGCTTGCTTGTCAACTGTTAGAGGTGTCTTGGAATTCATCCAATTCAAAGTGTATGGTTGCGGATGTGGGCTGCATTTGAGGTTGAACCTATCTACAACTTCTTGATCAATAAGATTGCAACAAGATCCTCCATCAACTATCACATTATATACCTTGTCTTTGATGTAGCATCGAGTATGGAAGAGGATCTCTCTTTGAGTGGGCAAAGAAGGAGTATAATCGGAGATCAATTCTCTCTTCACCAGAAAACATTCTCCAACAGCTGCATTAGCATGAATCTCTTCTTCCTCATCTCCTAAAGTTGGCTCTTCTTGGCTCTTCTCCTCAGATTTATACTCAACTTGATCATTGAGAAGCACTTACTTTTGAGTAGGGCATTCTCTAGAGAAATGACCCCTACCCAAGCACTTGAGGTCCCGAGTATGAGATTCGGATTCACCAATTGGATTCGGAAAATTAGGCTTGTGGCTTCTTGGGTCTTGGCTTGGGGGTTGAGTTTCTCGCCGTGTGGATGGCCTAGGGGGCTCACTTCTTGGATCATTTTGACGTGGAGTTGATGAAGTTCCGGGGCTAGGGTTTGAGCTCCAAGGTTTAGAGCCATGTGTTCCCTTTTGCCATTGAAGGTTTTGGTACACTTTGTTAGTGTAATGCAGCACCTCCTCAACTTGAGTTCCTGTTCCAAAACATTGCATTTCAACATGTGAAGCATTATCTAAATTTAGCCCAACAATAAATTTTGAGATTACATACCTCTCGGGGAAAGTGGATTCCCGATCTAAAAACAAGTTGCTTTAGTTCCTTGTAGGACTCATCCAGAGTGCGGGAGCCTTGATTGATGTGTTCCAATTTGACTTGGACATGATCCACATAATCTTCGGGCACAAATCTTTCTCTTAGGGCTGTTTTGAGATCCTCCCAAGTGGTGATAGGAGGGTATCCCATATAGGCTCTCTCTTGCTTTTCTTCTTGCCACCATGAGTATGCAAAATCTGAAAAATGAATGGTAGCAACAACCACCCTTTGAGCATCATGATAACCATAGTAATTGAAAATGAACTCAACTTTGGACGTACTCCCAATCCATGTATGCCTCAACATCAGAAGTTTCGGCAAATTAAGAGATGGTAAGCTTGACACCATGATGTTGATCTCGCCCCATATCTTGGCGATGCTCATGCTCCTTATTTGGTACCTCCTATGAAACATGCCATCAAATCTAGCATGTTGAGCTTGTTGTGGATTGCGTCGGGGCATCCTAAGTGGTTGGGGTTGCTGCGGGTGCGGTGGATCTTGAGCATAATGAGCTCGTGGATGCTCCCTGCGATCATTAACACTTATGTTATCATCAAAATCAGTTTGGTAATTAAGTGGTCGTCGGGGCATTTGGGTCCATTTCTCATTGTGAGGGCCTCTTGTTTGACCACGCCCTTGTGGAGTCCCATTGGGCTTGCTCTCTTGACCGGAGTTATGTGGCTCGTCATTTCTGCCATTGGTTCTAGTACCACTAATTCTTTGATCAATCCTTTCATCTAGGGCTCTCAATAGGTCAGCCCTAGTCCTCTCATACTTTTCTCGTCTCGCAGCTAAATCTTCTTCCCTAGATTGTCGAAGAACGGCTTGCAAATCAACTAGGGTGATAGCTCTTCCTTCATTCCCTGCATTAGACATGCTTGCCTACACACAAAATGCACAAACAAAAGGAAAAACAAAGAACCGAGAAAATCACAAAAACATGCAAACACGTTAGGGTTAGAAATCAAAAGATCTCTCTCTCACCTCCCTCATATTCTTTTCACTCATGAATTTTTCTTTTGGGGGTGAAACTCTCCCTCACTTTGAATGTGGTCTCACTTTTCTCAAAACTCATAATGTAAGAACACAAGTATGCAAACGACACTTCTTCAAGAAAGCGAGGTGAGGGTGCTTCTTCCTTGCTAGAACAAGGTCTATCTCCGCTAAGGCATTGCAACTTAGCGATGTTGTCCTGGAAACTCACACAAAGTATCAAAAGCACAAGCCAAGGCAAGCCCAAAGGCGAGTATTTACCAAATTCCAAAATCAAGTAAGTAATGCTCGAGTGGGAAACGGTAAACAAGGTTTAGGCAAGGCAAGGAACAAGGCTTGGAGTAGCTAATGATATCATGAGAATGTCTTATTTTCGAGCACAACAACACAACTTGCACTTCAAATGCTCACAACTTGAACATAGAACAACTTTTGGAGCTTTTCTAACTTATTCTCTTTTTCTTTTTCTTTTTTCTTTTCTGTTTGTTTTTCTATTTTCCAGAATCAAAGAACACAAACAATGCTTGCAAATTAGAACGAACTTCAATCTTCAAACACTTATGAAGCACATTTCATCAAGCTCATCACCATATACTATGCAAAGCATTAGGAGAATAATGGTGGAACACTTTTGAGGGTGAAGTTCAGATTTTGGGTAGGAAGCATAGAAAACCGAAATAACAATTGATAGATCTGATTTTTTTTTTACGGATGTTAAACACTCATATAAAGGTAGAAAGGATGAACAAAATGATGGGAAAAGGCTAGAGAAAATCAAGAACCAGGGTTGATAGAAATAGTTGAAAATCGAGCAAAACAAACCGAAAATGGAGAGGTAATTCATACCCCTTTGGCTTGAGAAACTTACCTTGAAGATAGCTCTGATACCACTTGATGAGTTTACCCTTGAGGATCCTTAAATCTCAGTACAAAGTAAGTCGGAACAAGCCTCGAACCAGCCGGCGGAAGATAGATGATAGAGATGCATTTCGGTGGAATATTTTTGGTATTTTTGTTATAATGATAAAATTCAGATTTGGAGGAAAACAAACTAAATTTTATAAAAGATAGGTGAACAAAAACATGTGGATATGACTCACCAAAAGTTCTTGAACAAAGACCAAGTACAAACGGATATTACACACCGAAAATACAAGATCGGGCCTTCGATATGACTCACGAAGGAGATGAAGTTTTCGAGCTTCAAACTAAGGATACAAACCTGGGTTTGAATGATAAATGGCGTGCCCCCTAATGGCTACAAGGGCTGAATAATATAGATGAAGTTTGTGGAAAACTTGTGCATGCTTGAGAATAAGGTGACTTGCATTAAATGCAATCTTAGAAGTTGTTCTTTAAGCATTCCTAGGTGAAAGTCGGTGAAGAGTTCAACCGACCTATACTAGTATATACATGCATTTGAGTCATGTTAAGTATCCAAGCAAAAACCAAATCCAAGTATCCTAGTAAGAGTGAATTAGTGTGAATGAGCCACAAAATTATATAGTGAGAGTTGTAATTTTATAAAGTGTTTTCACTATATAATACAAGTTCTACTTTTATACAAAAGTGAGTTTTGCCCATCTTAATCATAAAAAACGGGAAAACCCCAACCCTATTTCACCGTCAATATGACACATGTCCAGTAATCATTTCAAGTTGTAAAAAAAGTACATGGACAGATCTATGATTTGTTCGTTATTAAAAAAAATCAAAGGATGGATCTAGAATCCGTCCTAGTAAATTGAAAAGCAAAAAAAAAAAGAGGAAAGAAACAGAGCAAGACTAAAGAAGAAGAAGAAAAGAAGGAGGAAAAAAATGGACCTGCCCTTGTATATTAAAAAAAAAAGATAGAAAGACAATAAAAAAAATACAAGGATGGATCATGGATCCGTCCTATAAAACCCCAAAACATGGACAAATCCTAAATCCGTCCGTGTATTTTGTTTACAACTTGCAATGATTATTGGACATGTGTCAAGTTATGGGTGAAATGAATCTAGGATATGTCCGTATGGAGTGCATATAGCACCTACACCGGGTGCATATATCCACCCCGATCAAATTTAAATACTCCCTCTGTTCTAAATTAACTGGAATTTTAAGGGTTTATTACACTTCCTAATTAATTGACATTTTTTTGGCAACTCACAGTCCAATAGTCCCCTCCTTGATCTTTTGGAGGAGGAAAGAGGTGGAAGAGTCTCCTACTAGCCGTTTTGTTTTTAATTGTTATTTTTGGGGTTGATATAGAGGATTAGGATCCTTTCCTCATAAAAAGTTCCTTATATCTTCCTAATGAATCAATTTAAACCGTCCAAATAAATTAAAGGTCAAGATCTGCTCTCCCTAAATTAACCCTTGGTATTAACTGTTCAATCGGTAGACAGTGATCGCTTTCTTTCTTCCCCTTAAATCTGCAGGAGTACTTCGTTTACTATCACATCATCCACATATTTTCATTGATCAATAAATTGAAATAATTAATTTACAATGGCTTCATTGATGAATGACTTCATCTTCTTCCTATTTCAAAAACAAAAATCAAGAGAGATTGATGCGAGACTTGCTCGATAGAGAATATCGAGTGCTTTGCCTGAAGATCTTCAGCCTACGATTAACATGTGCAACGACAACCAGTCAGTGGCTTTGAAGAGATCTGCAGCGACGAAGCATCAACTAATTGCTAAAAATCGTTGAACCCGACACTTGCGTTCTAATCCGACAATCTGGAGCGGTTTCGACTCAAATTCAACTCCTTTGTTGCACAGATTCGTTAACAAACGAGCACAACATGACGGCGCCACTGAATCTCCCACAACTCAAGTACATGTTCGCATTCAAGATGATGATGGAGGAGTATATATATGCACTTACCGGTCGGAATCGGATTGAAAGTGTAATCTCAAAATTGAATGTAATTTTCTCATCTATCAGTTGAGAAATTAAATTAAGTTGATAAAATCCAACTTGCTCCCTCTCCCTCTCCCATCGAAGTTGTCCCCTTTCGTGTTTAGAGAATTATCAGACTCGATCGACCTTGACAATGGTGCTGGAGATGGTGCTCTGCGACGACATTGAGTTCTTTCCCATCGAACCCGACCTACTCTTGTGAAATCCAACTCGTCTACGGACCATCAGGACCGACTCGCTCTCTCTCTTCCCCATCGGACCTCTTATTGTGAAATCAATCACCAGAATCACCGAATGCAGTATTGAGAGAGAAGAAGAGGATTTTGATTTTGGGTTTAATTAAGTTAGGAGATTTAATCTTAGCCTTCTATTTCATTCAACGGCTGAGATCAATGTATTAGGAAGATATTAGGAGATATTTATTAGGAGAGGATCATGTTCCTGATATAGAGTACTCATTTGCATAAGTGAGAGAGTGAGTTTTTATTTTATTTGATTTCGTCTATAATTAAGTTGAACAATCCAATTCCTTAATTCTTGTACCAAATTACAAAACAGAGGGAGTACTACCGAAGAAAACATTGTAGACCATTATGTTGCCCAATAGTCTTGTTGTCATTTGAATAATCCAACCTTTGTAGAAGTATTCAAAAAATATCTCCACTTTTCCATTGTAAGAAAAATAATCTAACCTTTGGGGGAGATGGTCACAAAGTATCCTAACTCATTTTTTCTATCATAAATTGGGCTAAAACAATGACATAAAATTGGTCAAATAATATCATTTTCATTAAAACAACTCAATATCATCCAAAAGTCACCAAAATCTTAATTTCGCCAATTATATATCATCATTTTTTCTAGATGTTTGGTTGAAAAAAAGAATCGGGATACTTTGTTACCATCTCTCCAAAGGTTCAGACTATTTTTCTTACGGTTGAAATGTGGAGATATTTTTTTTAACGCCCCTCTAAAGGTTGAGTTATTTTAATTAATTTTGCCTTTTGATGAGTTTCCCCTTGAGGATCCTTAAATCTCAGTACAAAGTAAGTAGGAACAAGCCTCGAACCAGCCGGTTGAAGAGAGATGATAGAGATGGATTTTAGTGGAATATTTTTGGTATTTTTGTGATAATGATAAAACTCAGATTTGGGGAAAACAAACTGAATTTTATAAAGGATAGGTGAACAAAAACATGTAGATATGACTCACCACAAGTTCTTGAACAAAGATCGGGTCTTCGATATGACTCACGAAGGAGATAAAGTTTTCAATCTTCAAACTAAGGATATAAACCTGGTTTTGGATGATAAATGGCGTGCCTCCTAATGGCTACAAGGGCTGAATAATATAAAGGAAGTTTGTGGACTTGTGAATGCTTGACCTTGATCTTCATAGTTTATGGAAATGGTTAAGAGTCCTTGAAGAAAGTTGGCTTGAAGACGTCTTGCCCGAGCTCGAGTGATGGAACCGAGTGGCTGCTCATTTGATGTATCATTTGGAGCTTCGGTAGGTCTTGCTTCTTGATTGATCATAGGTGTGATCACATCACCTTTTACTAATGATTTAAGGCGTGAAAAGATCATTTTCTTTTAAGTGATATTTGTTCCCATTGGTTGTTGGATTACAGACAAATTCATTCCTAAGGATACAACAAAGCCCTAGAACAATCACAACAAATCTGAAGAGTTCTCTTCAAGTTGTCCGAGAAGAAGTATAATTTTAAGTATTTGTAGGAGAAGAAAACAACTACCAAACTAAAATTAATATATATATATATATATATATATATATATATATATATATATATATATATATATATATAAGGAAGTTATTTCAATTATAGCATTTGATAGAAAATCAACCAATAGACAGATTTGATCCACAGATCTCTGTGCCACATGTCTAACTCTAGTTAAACACAAACAATCCCCAAATTTAGAGAATCTCTAGTTTCCTCTCCTAACCTTTATGGGAAATTAATTATTAATCTAAAGTATAAAGACTTTCCAACAATTCCCCACTAAGACTTTCCAACAATTCCCCACTAAGTATGTTATATTAGAATTTACTCTCAATAGCACCTACTTGTAGTGATTTAGAGATCTCAACTTTTAACTCGTTGAGTCAATTAACGATACTCTGCAAGTCATAAACTTGTTCAATAACATGCTTATCAGCGGTCATACAGAATTCAAAGTATTTCATGATGAGAAATTTATTTGTCCCTTGTTTTTAATTGTTGTATCTCATCACCAGCATAGTCCATATCTCCTTCGGTGATTTAACGATATTGAACAGATTGTAGAGACGGTTCAGGATATGTCCTCTGCACAACACTTCGTCTTTGTCTCATTTCTTTGCTTCTCCTTGATTCCCTCTTCTTCATTGTCTTATGGTTTAGGGGTAACTTATAGTTTATCATCCAGAACATACAAGATCTTCAACGCATTGAGAAGAAACATCATTTGGTCCTTCCAACGATTGAAGTTGGTTTAAAACTATCCAATTTGAAAAAGTTTTAATGGATTAGAGTTACTGTTGTTGCTTGTGATCTGGCCTCTATTACGAATATCACTTATAAATTGTTGGTACATATGAGTTTTATTAATACTTTGTTGAAGCGTGAAAAGATCACTTTCTTTTAAGTGATATTTGTCCCCACTAGTTGTTGGGTTACAGATTAGGATACAACAAAGCTCTAGCTAGAACAATTAGACAACAAATGTGAAGAGTTTTATTCAAGTTGTTTGAGAAGAAAAATAATTTGAAGTATTTATAGGAGAAGAAAATACTCTCGTTAAACGTTTGATTTTTGTGCATGTAGTTTAAGGAGCTAAAAATATATAAACTACTCTTTTTTAATTAATTTTTTTACATTATAATACTTATAATTAATAATTATTATAATGTGAAAATATTTAATTAAAAAAATTAATATTTTATATAGTTTTTAGCTCCTTAAACTACGTGAACAAAAGTCAAACGTCTTATATTTACAATCGGAGGGAGTAACTAACAACCCCTAATTAATAGGGAAGTTATTTCAGCTATAGCAGTTGGTGGAAAATCAATTAATTGACAGATTTCGACCACAAATCTCAATGCCACATATCTAACTCCGATTAAACACAAACAATCCCCAAATTTAGAAAATATCTAGTTCCCTCTCCTAACCCTATATAGAAAACTAATCATTAGTCTAATATAAAGACTTTCCAATAATTATAGTGAAATACATCAATAAACATTCAATTTTCAAGATTGAATCTAAGATACGACTGTCTGATCATGCCTTGCAAATTGTAATCACTAACTCAACCTAAATTCCTTTAGCAACATTTGACGCTACGATGGACTTTATACAACCTTTTACGTACAGATAAACACCAATGACTCAGTTCACAACTTCACATATAACTCAATTAATGCCATGTGTTATGGGTTTGATTTGAGTTGTGTCCTCATGCCGTACTTTCATGCTTCTTTCCTGCGTCTTCCCTTTACTATTCCCTACTGTCTCTGCTCCCTTCTCTAAGTCCGATTACTACGTGGTTATTGCCCTTTCGTTCTAGGTCTATCAGAAACACTCTCTCGATATGTTTGGGGTATGAGTGCGTACATCCTGACCCCCCAGACCTCGCTTTACAGCAGGATTAACTGGGTTGTTGTTGTTGTATAATTAAACACGCATAATTTATCCATCAAAGTATCACCAGATCATCCCACCGATTTTTTTTCCACATAAAAATACCACGAGAAAATTGATATAAGCTCATTTTACTATTAAACCAGTTTGCAATTTAATACTCCCTCCGTTCCAAAATACATGGGTTTTTAGTTTTCGGCACGTTTTTTAAGAAGCGAAAAACTATATGAAATATTATTTTTTTAATTAAATTTTTTATATAATTTGATACTTATTAGTAATAAGTATCAAATGATATAAAAAATTTGATTAAAAAAATAATATTTCATAGAGTTTTTCGCTCCTTAAAAAACGTGTCAAAAAGGAAAAGCCCATGTATTATGGAACGGAGGTAGTATCTTGAGAGCTAAAAGCCTAAAAGTGATATCCCCGTCAAAATTTGTTGGGTTGTCATAAACAGCTCTGACCAGTTTCGTACTAGAGTGCCCAAGCCTTCAATGCGGCACAATTCCTTATCAGGTTAGGGTCAAATCCAGAGAGTATAGTATAAATATGATTATGTCTGATTCCCTCAATCAAGCAAAGACACTTTCAGATTTAGACTCAGAAACTAAGATATTTGAGCAATACTCCCTCCGTTCCAAAATAGATGGTCTTTTGTTTTTTGACACGTTTTTTAAGGAGTGAAAAACTCTATAAAATATTATTTTTTTAATTAAAATTTTTATACTATTTGATACTTATTACTAATAAGTATCTAATTATATAAATAAAATTAATTAAAAAATAATATTTCACGTAGTTTTTCGCTTCTTAAAAAGCGTGCCGAAAAGTAAACGACCATGTATTTTGGAACGGAGGGAGTAGAATTTTAGTCTGTGAAAATTGCCACCATGGCTAATATGATACTACCATCTCTTCAATACAAGTATGCATGTCAAAACGATGTTACAGAAGGCGATGAAACTTAGGAAATGCCATATGTAGGCAAAAGATGGATAAACCAACCAAAACAGAAGGTACAATCAACTCAAGCTCTCAGTTTGGTTCGGTTCTATGGAGGTATTAAAAGACATTACAGATGCAGTAATGGTGTATATTTTCTACGAACAAACCTGTTAAGAGTTGTAGTTATCAAGCCCTAAATCTCTCAACGCATCTGTTGCTGCATCCTTACAAGTCTTGTGATCCTCCTTGGCTTTTCTAATGATCTTTTCAATACCGTTGTTCAACAGGATTACTCTGCATAAGGAGTTGATCAAGCAAATTAATATACAAACGCTGATGCCAGGGTCAAAAGTTCAAACCCCAAGAAAGTAAGGTTTATTTCTTGGGACGTAAATGAGGAACCATGCTAATTTTTCAACTGCTTGCCTGTTTTCAGGATTCCTCGCAACAAGATTTCTTATCATATAGCATGCATTTCTCTGGACCAGCTGTGATGTAGGAAAATTTTGCATGGATTGAATTGCAAGATCACCAGCACCAGCTTCAATAGCTCGCGCTGCGTGTTCAGGAGATCTCAAACAGAGCACAGTGAAAATAGACATCACCTGCAAGAAGAATCCACTGTTTAACAGACTACATATTTATATAATCACGATGGTATTTCTGTATTTCTCTCTAGTAGAATTTTACTGAAGAAACAATTCTTCTTTTTTTTTTTGCTTCTTTTCTTTTTATTTTCTTCCTACATCCAAACTCCATCTCCATTGATAGGTCGGTTGCAGTTACTCACCTCTTGGATTACAGAAGGATCATCAGAGTATCTGTTTGCAAGTCTTATCAATTTATCCATTCCTCCCTTCGCTACTATAGCAATCTTATTGGCATCACTTCCTGCCAACTAAATAACAAAGATAGTTTGTCATACATACTACAGACAATAAGGATGCAAACTAATAACGTGACAAATTTACTAAAGGCACTGAACCTGCTATATAACTTCTTAAGAGTTAAATTATTCCGCTTGAAGCAGCCGCAACTATCAATAACAATCAATGAAAAGATAATGTATATGAACCTTAGACAACAAGGAACAGCATGCATTTGCAATAATTTTGTTGCCTTGAACACTACTATCATCGATGCACAAAAGAAGAGCATCAATGCCACCTCTGTCAGCAATGGATCTGCATATTTCATCCTGCAGCCAGATGACAGCAGTAAGAATAAAAATGAAAAAAAAAAAAGGTAAGCATGACAAATAAGGTATGAGAAGCAAAGCAAAAAATCGGCTAATGATCAAGTGCAGGAGTGGCACATACACAATTATTACTTTTCTATAAATGTGCAAGTGAAAGCCACAAACATAAAACTGGCATCGTATAATAAGAACATTATCATACATTTACAGCAACAGCCTTCAAAGCAACACTTGCAGAAACTAGGCATGATGAACTCAACCCTTCATGAAGGGAGTCAACAAGAGCTTCAGCAATTCCAGCTTCTGCAAATCTTCTAGCATAGCCATAGACCTGTAGTTGGCAAAAGTAAAGCAACTCTAAGAACCAGCCTTCTACTTACATGAAAAATGCTACGTCCTTGCAATGTTTCTTTTTACAAAGGATCTATCTAGGTCATCATACAAATGAGTTAGTTATATATATATCTGGTAAGTTTACTTACTTGAGAAGCTAAAACACGATTATCATCTGAAGTCAATAGAACACGTATAGCATCATACATGCTAGGAATGCTGCACTTTTTGTACTTTTTTATGATATGGATGATGCAACCTTCAATTTTCAAGTTCATAAATGACTCCTTGAGGATTTCATTACCAACTGCAGCTGCTGCAACGACTGAGAAGCAATCATCGATTACATCCAAATTTTTAGGGTCATCATTCAAGATACTCATTATCATATCTGGCCCGCCACATTTTTGAAATGCTTCAGCACTTGAATAATCTGTTTCAACACATGCAGAGAGGCAAGAGCAAAAGAGGTCTTCAGTCACTGTTTACCATGCTTATTTGTCTTGATTTAAAGATTGATTACTCAACACAATGTGAATCCATATGCTCAATTTCAATCTTCAACTTGACAGTAGGTTCATGTACTCCACTTTAGTTAATAAGCTCTGCCTAAGAAAGGGTTGTAGTACTTCACAAACTCCTAAGCTTCGTTATTGTTAAAGCTAGATGCAAACCAGATTCACTGAGTTGAAAATAAGTCAAACCATCAACATAATAAATGGGAAGTAATGGGATACAATCATACAAGGGAGCCAACTCCAGGAATCCAAATCCTATAATCCCAGATTCCAGACAAATGATCCAAGCCAGTCCGAGTTCTTAAGATGAATGATATTGTAGTGTGATACCAAAATGGGATGCTTTCATTTTGTAAAAATAACAGATGATCTACTAGAATCGTCATTCAAACTGATTTTTAAAGATCAGGACAAACCAAGACTGGCAGCAAAATGGTTACAGAACACTCTCGATTCAAACTCGAGATGGTTAAGCTAGCTACAAAAACACTGAAGTAGAGTGATTCTCAACTCCAAAATCAATAAGCCTGCCGAAAAATATGACACAATCCCAAGTTACTAATTTTATTAGTTTTAGTCATTACCTTCTTTACCGCATTTTCTGGATAGCTCCCTCAATTTCCAATCCATATTCTCAATTCCTAGTTTTACAGCACTTTTTACATTATTCAGTCCACTTTGCCCCTGTTTCACATGGTCCTGAATTCTAGTCATCTAAGTATGTCTTTTATCAGTTAATGGATACTAAGTTATTTTGTTTCTCTAATGTAAAAAAAGGAGATGCAACCGAAATACCTATTGTGAGTTTCCTCATTTGATAAGTGCAAGATACTTGCTTAAGATTACTGTCTTTTATTTGCATTTTTGGATTCCTAACACAACACATTGCAGCACATAATTTAGAATTTTTGATAACTAGCAATGTACAAGAGAGCATACAGTAACTAAGGTCCTTGTGTCCGTACCGTGAAGTAAAGGTGGGATTGCTTTCAAAGCTGAAGTAAGAGTCGGATCACTTCCGTATCCAGAAACCCTAGAAGAAACAGATACAACCAACTCAACGGCCCCATTCTTGGTAGCTATGGCCGCATTACCAGAATCATCGGCTCTACACAAATCAGCCAACTGATCAAGAAAGCCTCGAACCTCTTGCAAATCCGGATCGCTCAACTCCTTTGAGCAGGTATCGAATGCCTTCAACTTCTGAAGAGCCTGTAAGACGGGATGTTCATTGGCAGAGCTGTTGCCCGGGATACAAGTGATAATGCCTGCAAACGCAAATTGTCAGTAACGAAGGAGCAGGAGAAAGAGAAACGGAGAGTCGCCGTGAGAGAATACCTGAGAGATCTACGCCTTGAAGGGTGAGGGTATCGATGGCATCTTGGAGGGCCTCATCTGCCTCCATTCCTAAATCCTCCATGTTCTCTCTCACCACATCATCGAAAGCTTCTTGGGAAATCGATATGCCTCCTTTTGGTGGTCCCATCCCTCCGATCGTCTCTCCGGCGGACAATCCTCGAAGTTGAATTGTTGCCTTGGAAGTTCGAAGTTGAAGTGCGGGGAGGAGATCTAGGAGTGGCCAAAGTTCCGGGACCCGGTTGCCGGTAATTGCAAGTTTATACTGTAATGGGATAAACTTTCGGTTTTGGGAATCGAAACACCCGGTTTGAATTTTTTTTCTAATTTTATTTTAGGGTGTGTTTGGTAAGAATTCGAATTATCGCAGGATTTGCAATAAGCCAATAAGAGACCGAGCTCGGCCTTCAACGGATGGTGGTAGAACCGTAGAGGGGATAATCTTGTTCTCATTAATGTTGTTAATGACACCTAACAGTGTCCTTGGGACATCGAAATACTCATTTGTGACTGTAAGATAATGAGAGTGATTGCAAAGTCCTCCTTGATGGTTTTCATTCATTGATAAACACATACACATATATATATATATATGTTACAAAGGTATTGAGTCTTTGTGCCTTTGTGCCCACTATACAATATAAGACTTATGTAATATATCAAACCCCTCAGTCGAAACTGGAGGGGCCCGTACAATGAGACTGGACCGAAAATCAATGAACAACTGTCGAGGTAAACCCTTGGTGAATATATCAGCGTACTGATAGGAGGACGGGATATGTAGAACACGGACATGTCCAATGGCAACCTTTGCTGACCACGACATAAGGGTGTCGTTGAGGAAGACACAGTAACCAGACGTGGAACGACGTGTGTCAGGACAACCACCCCAATCCGCATCAGTGTAAGCAACAAGGTCAAGCTTAGAGGAAGGAGTGATCGTGGTGCCTAGCTCGAGGGTGCCGCTGATGTACCGAATGATCCACTTCAAGGCCTGAAAGTGGGGTTCCCTGGGTGCATGCATGAACAAGCAGATCTGCTGAACGGCTTAACTGATATCAGGCCTGGTGAAGGTAAGATACTGAAGTGCACCAACAAGGCTCCCGTACAACGTCGGATCATCAACCAAATGACCTGAATGAGCACTGAGCTTGTTGGATGTATCGACAAGGGTGGCGACAGGATTACAGTTACCTATCTTGGCCCGAGCAACAATCTCAGCAGCATACTTACTCTGAGAGAGAAACAGGCCAAACGCATGACGCTGAAGTAGGACAACTGACCCAGATCAGACATGGCGAACTCCGCACTCAACTGCGAAATAATAGACATCCGAAGAGCATCAGAAGAGGCGGTGAGAATGATGTCGTCGACATATAGTAACAAGAAGGTCATGTCTGAGCCTCTGCGATAGATGAACAGAGATGTATCCGAACGGCTGCCAATGAAACCCAAGCGTAGCAAATGAGAAGCAAAGCGCTGGAACCAAGCCCGCGGAGCCTGTTTCAGACCATACAGAGAGCGCTTCAGGAGACAGACGTGCTTGGGACGATCAGCATCAGCAAACCCCGGCGGCTGAAACATGTAGACTGTCTCATTCAGATGACCATGTAGAAAAGCGTTCTTGACATCTAACTGATGGATGGCCCAATTGCGCGATAGAGCTAAACTCAATACCACTCGGATAGTGGCAGACTTGACCACGGGACTGAACGTCTCATCACAATCAATATCTGCCTGCTGAGAGCGACCGTTGACTACAAGACGGGCTTTGTAGCGCTCCAACGTCCCATCAGATCGGAACTTGTGACGGAAAAGCAACATACAACGGATGACATTCGCCTCAGCAGAGCGAGGGACAAGAACCCAAGCACCATTATTTGTAAGGGCCCTGTATTCGTCGAGCATAGCCGCCTGCCAATTCGGGTCGAGGAGGGCTGTTTTGTGGGAGGTGGAAATGGGGAAAGGGAGGTCGGGGTGGAGGCAGGGGGTGATTGGGAGTCGGGAAGGACGAAGGCATGGGGGGTGGAGGCGGCGGCGGGGAAGGATGTGGGCGCTGCAAGCCCGTAGCAAGTTGATTGGCCGCGGCCGCAGCATGATGATGCGGCCGCCGTCAATAGGTTGGATGATGGGTGGGCTATGGGAATTTGATTGGCTGCGGCCGCGACATCACATCTTGGGGAGGGGATGGCGGGGCGTACGTATGGTTTTGGAAGGCGGGGCGATGTGTGGTGTTCATGGAGACGATATGACGGGGTCGGAAGACACCGGAGACGCTGCGAGTGTGTGGTCTGGTGGTAGGGTGTGGTGGTGGTGGTGGAGGGGGAGAGGCAGGAGCACCGGGAGAGCTCTGGGAAGAAGAAAGTGAGGGAACGATGACTCTGACTCTGACTGAGACACATGAGGTGTTGGAGATGCAAAGGGGAAGCGAGATTCATCAAATGTGACATGACGAGATAGGATGACTGATTTGAGAAGCACAAGCACCCAAAGGTACGAAGGTGATCATACCTAGGCAAAGTGCAATAAAGTGCCTGACTTTGTGAGCGATGGTGGAGGGTAGTGGAAGGGAGAATGTTTAAGAGGTAGCAGGTGGTGGCTAAGGCGTAAGGCCAATAGATGAGGGGGATGGATGCGTGGAAGAGGAGAGAGCGCATCATATTGGTGATGGTTCTGATGATTCGTTCGGTCTTGCCATTATGTTTGGAGGTATAGGGGCAAGACAAGCGATAGGAGATCCCATTGTTGGTGAAAAAAGTGTGGAAGTCTTTGTTGTCAAATTCGCGGCCATTGTCACATTGGAAACACTTGATAGAGGTGTGAAATTGTGTTTTGATGTAAGCATGGAATTTGGAAAAGATAGAAAACACTTGAGATTTTAAATGCAACGGGAAAACCCATAGGACATGTGTATAATCATCCAGAAACAAAAGGTAATACTTATGACCCTCCTTGCTAGGCACATGAGATGTCCAAATGTCACTATGAATAATATCAAATGGGGCAAAAGTAGTGTTTAAAGACCGCTGAAAAGGAAGTCTGGCATGCTTGCCTAACTGACAAGAAGAACATAAACTAGAGCGAAGCTCTTTATTACATTTGACTAGAATCTTAGAACGAAGCAAATCTAAAACCGCAGGACTGGGATGACCAAGGCGTGCATGCCAAAGACTGGATGATGATGCCGAGAGGGCGACTGGACTTGACGGGCTGGATGGTGAGGGCGACGACACAGGATAGAGCTCCCCGGTGCTATTACGTCTCAGGCGAGTAACCCCCGTAGTAAGATCCTTCATAGAGAAACCAAACGGATCAAGCACAAGAGAAACGTTATTGTCAATGGTGAACCGACGGACAGAGATAAGGTTTTTGACAAGTTTGGGGGCAATGGGGAAGTTGTTGAGGTGTAATGGGTTGGTTGGGGTTGGTAATGTGGCGTGGCCAATGCCCGAAGTAGTAAGGCGACCACCGTTGCCGACGATAATAGAATGTGCAGGACCCTTAAAAGAAAGAGAAGAGAGAGTACCTAAGGAGTTCGTCATATGAGAGGTGGCGCCAGTGTCCATATACCAAGCGGAGTCAGGAGGTGCCAACTGCATGGAAGAGAAGGCGTGATGCACATCAGTCGGAGTGTATGCCGGATCAGACGATGACGGGTAGGCCTGATGACCTGTGGGTCGAGGAGCAGGACCCAACAAGCCCGCTCCCTGCTGACGGTTGGGATACGGGGCTGGTGGGAGATACGTCGCAGGTGGGTAGCCAAAGGCAGTGTTCTAAAAATCGCGCCTAGGCGCTAGGCGGGACGGGACCTAGGAATTTTTAACCCTAGGCGGACCTCTAGGCGGAAATTCATCCAGGAACCGCCTAAGCGCCGCCTAGGCACCGCCTGGTCCCGCCTAGGCGCCGCCTGGGCACGCCTGGTCCCGCCTAGTCCAACGATTATTCAATTTGAACTTTTAAGCATATGATTAGTTGACTTAGGGTTTTTTTATCCCCCATGTCGGGATGCATTTTCTTTTTAGTCGAACTTATAGTTTTGGATTTTAGGAGGTTTAGAGTTGTTAGTCAGACATGTACTTTTGCGTTTATTCACTTTAGTGTTAGTTAACTACTACAAATTTAGGTTTATGAGTGATATTATGGATTATTATTACATTATATGAATTATTGACAAGTGTTATTTGTCAAAATATAAGGAAATAATCAAGTTTGTTCTAAGTCCGCCTAGACGCCGCCTAGGCACCCGCCTAGCCGCCTAGGCGCTAGGCGGCCACCCGCCGCCTAGCGGCCGCCTAACGCCTTTTAGAACATTGGCCAAAGGGCATCCAAGGTGGATAGCCGGGGGTGGGGTGCCAAGAGGGGTGAGAGGAATCAGACTACTGCGGCCGCCGCCCCTACCGCGGCCGCGGCCGTCGCCTCTCGGCGCTGGTTGGTCGTTGCTGCGGCTATGTTGTGGGTCATAGGTCTCATCAATGTCGCTTGACGAGACCAACACCGTCTTGTCCTTGGCGGCGTCGGTGGTCTGACGGTGAAGACGAGTCTCCTCCAGGATCAGTTGAGACCGCGTCTTTTCAAAGGTGGGGAGAGGTTCCGTCTGCTGGATATGAGTAGTAGTAGCGTTGTATTCAGAGGGAAGACCCGAAAGTACCTGGAGGACAAGGCGAGTGGCGCTGTGTTTGGAGTCGACGACGCTTAGTTGATCAGACAGGGTCTTGATCTACTAACAGTAGGCGGAAATCGACGGGAAAGATGAAAGCTTACAACTTGAGAATTCGTGCTCAAGGTAGACGGCACGAGTGGATTTGTTGTCTTGGAAAAGATTCTGAAACTTGGTCCAGGCACCCAAGGCGTTGTCTTTGGGATCGAGGATGGTTGCCAATAGATCTTTGGAGATGGTGTTGAAGATCCATTTAAGGACAATAGTGTCGAGTTGAGCGAAGAGATCGTCGTCCTCAGTGGTGGGACGATCGATGGAAGAATTAATATGGTGGAGGACCTTATGAGCCTTGACATGGGTCGTGAAGAGGTGAGACCACATGGTGTATGAACTGGATTCATGATCAAGGATGATGGGGATACAATTTTTTATGTTGGAGATGGTGAGAGCGGAGTGGAAGGGCGGCTTGTTAGGGTTGGTAATTGGTGGGTCAGCCATTGGGACGAGAAGAGAGTCGTAAGGGTGGGGGGAATCGGCGGCAAGGGGGAGGCCGAGGGAGGGGAGGGCGGCGTCGGGAAGGGAGGCCGAGAGAGAGGGTGGGCCGGGAAGGAGAGGTGGTGGCCGACGTCGGCTAGGGGAGGGCGGGGAGGCGGCCGCCGGCGGCTAGGGTTAGGAGAAAAAGAAAAAATAGGGTTTTGGGGATCTTAGGCTGTGATACCATGTAAGATCATGAGAGTGATTGCAAAGTTCTCATTGAGGGTTTCCATTCATTGATAAACATGTATTGGGCCTTTGGGCCCACAATACAATATAAGACTTATGTAATCTATCAGTGACATCCTATTGTTCTCAGATGTTTGAGATGGTGTCCTTTAAGGATATCTCCCGTAAAGTCGGCTTTGTTGCGGACTGTATTGTTTGTCTAGGTTGCGTTGACTCCTTCGACTCCCTGCCTCTTCACCCATATCTTCAAGATCTCGTCCTTAGGGACGATGTTGGTTGGCGTATCACTCATGTTTAACGCTTCCCAAATCTTTGCTGGTTCAATGGCAAAGTCTGATAAATCGAGAGGGCAAAAAAATGTCAAATAGACCGTTAAGCAGTGAATAAAAAAGTGTCGCTTAAGCTACTGCTTCGCACTTAAGCGATGAAGCATTGCTCAGAACGCTTCGCCATGTGAAGCGAGCGGTGTCCATAAGCGGGCACTTTTCTCGCTTAAGCGCTGAAGCGACAAAGCGTTAAAGCGGACACTTGATGGACAAAAACATTTGTTTAGCATTTTTTTAATATATTATTTAGTACATTTTCAACTAAAATATGTGATTTGTACTTTCACTAAATAAAATAAATCTTTTAAATTTTCAATAAATAAAAAATTCTTTTTTATCTTGTACTTTTCAAAATTTTATAAAGAGCTTTTGTATGTACCATATAAAGAGAAAATGTGTTACCTTTTCGTCTTCTTCTACCTAATCTACATACCCGGTTTGCATGCTCTTCTCCTTCTCTACAAGCAGTGATCACCTTGGATTGGCAGTGAACATTCCAAGTTGCCAACCAAGTAAGTTTCCATCCTTTATTTTTTTTGTTTTGTTTATACACTAAATTCTCATGTACTTTATTTTATCATTTCCTGTCTCAGTCTTCTTCTGAATCTTCTCTCTACATCCTTTTGAAGTGGTTTGACAGTATTCAACATCTTTCTCCCGTACTTTATTTTATCCCTTTCTACCTCTTTCTTATTCTTCTTCTTCTGAATCTTGATGCCTATGGTTTGAGTGAAGATGATGAAGGAGAAGAGAAGGACAATGCCTTTCCCAAGAAGAGAAAGAATGTGGTAACTAAACACATTGAGAGTTCAACAATCAAAGTTCCAATGGATATGTTTGTGGAAAAGGCACATAAAAAGTTGGCAGTAAGACAAGCTGAAGCAATTATTAATGAGTTGACAAAAAAGCAGCTAAGGCCTAAAGTTCTAAGAAAGATTGCTAGATGGTTTTATGAAGTTGGTATTCCTTTCAATGTCGTCAAGTATCCTAGCTTCAAAGAAGCATGGGACGCAGTTGCTCAATTCGGTTTAGGCTTGAAACCACCCTCTGCATATGAATTAAGAGTGCCATTGCTGAAGGTGAGAAGGAGGAAGTTAATGCTATGTTGAAAAAACATGAAGAAGAATGGGCAAGGTATGGGTGTAGTCTTATGTCGGATGGCTGGCGGGATTCAGTAGTGCAAAATGACTTAAACTTCTTAGTAAACTCTTCAAAAGGAACCGTTTTTATAGTAAGTGAAGATGTTTCTGATAGAGTGAAAGATACCCAAGAGTTATTTTCGTTGTTTTAGATGGAGAACATTTATTGAGCCGGACTAGTATCGTACTAGAAACACGCCTAGACACACTAGTTAAGTTGTTTGGGTTGGATGTGAGATTTGATTTATGCTTAAGATTTGGTTGGTGCATGAGGTTTTAAGGATGCTCGATGTTAATCGATATCTGAGGTTGAATGTTGGTCCACATCCTTTCTAACACGACATTTGTGTCTTTAGTACCCCGAGACATTGGTTACATGATGTATTATATACTAGCTCCGTTTGACAATACATGTTCATTGACTTTTCAACATTGTTTTTAATAAGCGGAAAATCATATAAAATATTAATTTTTTTATTAATTTTGTATACAATTCTATATATATATTACTAATAAGTATAAAACTATGTAAAAAAATAAATCAAAATTAATATTTTATATAGTTTTTAACTTCTTAAAACGTACCAAAAAAACATTCATTTTTTAGCACATGTAGTATATGGTTGTAGCCGGTATGTCTTAATGTTAGTACATCAAAAGCAAAATTGGAGAAAGTGCAATTTATAAAGGGGGAGCCAAGACGCACCCAACACACATGCATTCAGGATGCGTGTGTGTTGTGTTTATAAAAAAAGCGCTATTTAACGGAACCGAGTTAAAAAACATTGAAATTTTTTTAAAACCTACAAAGCATCCTAGGTTGTTCTATTTTATAAAAATGTCACGTCTACCGGGAAGCAAATCTAGTGGCAGATCGGCTGTCACGGCTTGATTCTGCCTCACTCGGTCCATTGACTCCTGATGATTCTCTTTTGCGTAGTCTCATCCGCAAGGATGCTCTTGGCTGATAGGGCTTAGTCCTGTGGCCAAATTTTTTCCGTTTCAAAAAAAAAAAAAAAAAAAAAAAAAAAATGTCACGTGATATTCAGATTTTTTTTTAAGAAAAAAAACAAGCCTACAATACACGCATCCTTTATGCGTGTAGGCTTTTCAATTTTTTTAAAACACGAGAATATCACGTGACAATGCAATAACATCGTCAGGGACCTACTCTCTTCCTCAGCCGCCTCCGCGCACTTCCCACAGCTTGAATCGGGCCATCAGATTAGAGACGAGGAATGGGATTTGATGGTCAGATTGCCTAGCTATGACGAGATCAGAAAGTGCATATGGAATATTGGGGTTAATAAGTCTCCTGGACCCGATGGATTCAGTAGCCAGTTCTTCAAAGATGCTTGGCAGATCATTGAGAAGGACACGTGTGAAGCAGTTAGAGAAATATTCAGAAAAGGGAGGGTGCTTAAGCAGATTAATGCAACCTTCATTAGTCTCTTGCCCAAGGTTGCTAATCCAACGCTGGTCAAGGACTTGAGGCCGATTTCTTGTTGCAACACGGTCATGAAAGCTGTTTCGAAAATCATTGTTGGGAGACTCAAGAGTAAACTAAATGAGCTGATTTCAGAAAACCAAGGGGCTTTTATTCCTAGAAGAGATATGTCTCATAATTGTGTTGTAGCACTCGAGGTGGTGAATGGGTATGGAACGAAGAGAGTTTCCCCAAGGTGTACGATCAAAGTTGACCTCCAGAAGGCTTATAACTACTTGAGCTGGGATTTCATTCGAGCTACCCTTGTTTATTTAAACTTCCCTAGCTCTACGGTGGAGATTATCATGGAGTGCGTTTCTACACCATCGTTCTCTATCCTGATCAATGGAGGACCAGAGGGATTCTTTCCTGGTAAACGGGGTATCCAACAGGGGGACCCGTTGTCTCCTTATCTGTTTGTGTTATGCATGGAAGTCCTTAGAAGAATGATACATAAAGCCACATCAGCCCCATGTTTCAAGTTCCATCCGAGATGCAAAGCTATGAAGCTTGCACACCTCGCATTTGCTGATGATCTTTTGCTGTTCTGGCATGCTGATTTGGTTTCAGTCAGGATTCTGAAGGAGTGTCTAGATTAGTTCTTCTCTATTTCTGGGCTGAAAGCGAATAATGAGAAAAGTACAGTTTTTATATCTAGAATGACAAATAGCGTGGCCGAGTCTATTGTTCAGCAGTTGGGCTTCATGCAAGGGAGCCTTCCGATCAAGTACCTAGGTATTCCTCTTCATTCGAAAACTGTAAAGGTGCATGAATGTGGTGATCTGTTTGGGAAAATTGAGAATCAGATTCAATCTTGGGTCGCTAGAAAGCTTTCTTATGCTGGGAGGTTGCAACTTGTGAAAGCCGTTTGTACGTACTGGAGTTTTCACATTCTGGAGCCGAGTCCTTATACTCCTTAAAGGAGTCGTTCATCGTGTTGAAGGTATGTGCAAGCGCTTCTTATGGAATGGAAACAATGAAGGGCATAAGCATCTTGTGGCTTGGGACTGCGTCACGAAGCCTTTAGTTGAGGGCGGCCTGGACATTAGAGAGATTTTGGTTTGGAACAGAAGCGTCCAGGCCAAGCTGCTTGGAGATCTGGCTCTCGCTACTCCAAGCATTTGGTTTAGATGCTGTGTCCATAATCACCTTAGGGGCGAGGATGTGTGGGAGGTCAATCCTAAAGTTGATGACTCTTGGATATGGAAGAGCATTCTGGAGACAAGAAATGAAGTTAGATGCGCATTATCAGCTGCCACCGACCGACCGTTGTCTCTCCAGCCGATCTTGAAACCGAGTGGGGGGCTCTCCTACTCGAAAACTTATGAGTTACTAAGGGATAAGGGTGAAGCTATATGTTGGGTGGAATTCATGTGGAAGAGATTACAGTGCATGAAGTGGGCTTTTATTGTTTGGCTTGCAGCTAGAAATCGATTACAGACAGGCAATCGTGTGAAGCATCGGAAGGGGGTTGATGCTGCTTTGTGCATTTTCTGCAAGCAGAAGAGGAAACAGCAACACATTTGTGGTTCGGTTGTCCAGCAATTAGACATGTACAGTCTTTTGTGATGAGTTGGGTTGGCGTTGGGTGCAGCTTTCCGTCCATTGATGCTTGGTTACAGTGGTTCGCCGGTGAACCACCCTCTCACCAAAAGTTGTTGCCTTTTTAAGCTAAGTTGTTGGCTTTTGAAGCGTTGGTGTACTTCACCTGGATGGGAAGGAACAAATGTCTGTTCAGTAATGAATCCTTTGACCCATTTGTTTATGCTAAGATCATTATCAACAGTTGTAAAGCTCGTATATCCGTGAAGTGGAAGTGCAAGTCACTCACGGATCATTCTTGGAAGAAATATTATTTAGGTAGATGATTACTTGTGAGTAGATGACTTAAGTGATTGACCGAGTTAGTAGGTAGTGGTCGTAGTTTTGGGTAGTTTGCTAGAGTTGATGTTTTTTTGGAGGGTATAGGGGTCATTTTGGGTATACAGTTCTCTTTTTCATGAGACCCTACGTTTGGTCTCATCTTTTGTATATATGGTGTTATCACCCCATCTATATATTTACCTTTTCAGGTAACACATATGCTTTGCACATGTTATTTAAAAAAAAATTAACCCACATGCATCCTGGATGCATGCGGATTAGGTTTTTTTTGAAAAAAAAACACGCCCGACCCCCTTTCCTCTTCTGTTGTTCATTTCTAGCCGTATGCGACACGAATTCGAACACCTTCGTCCACCTCCCTCCTTCTCTCTTCCCTCTCTCAATTTCCTAAATCATTAATGGAAGCTCGTGATGGTGGATGCAGGGAAGCTCGTGGTGACATGGAAGCTCATGGGCGAGGTCGGCGTGGGGGGCAGTGAGATGACAACTCGTTCCAGCCATGGTAGGTGTTCACACTAGGTTCCGGAAGTGGGAGTGGTGGGGACGGTGGTACTGCGGAAGAGGTGAAATCGGACAGTGGTGGGAGTGCGCAAGGAGCTGAGATCGTGGTGGAAAAAGGGTCGGGTGATCCGAGGGTGGTGGTAACAATGTCTGGTAGTGAGGACGGTGGTGAGGGTGGTGGCTCCGACTCCGGCCATGTGGCAGAGTTTCGATTGCGATGACTCCGAGCATCCCAAAGCAAAGTCGGGAATTTCGGAGAATTTTTTTTTTCTAAAATATTCACTAAAAATCAAATATTTACAATATTATTCACAACTTCAAACAATTTACACAAATATTCATTTTTTGCAAGGAAGACAGAGAAACGTGGGTTGAAACCGCATTTCATTCATAAATTGAAAATGAAGGGATTTAAAAACAAACAAACAAAGAAACGTGATTTAAAACCGCGTTTTATAATTGAATTTAGGTAAAACACGGTCTAAAACCGTGTTTATATCAATTTATTTTTTTAAATTGATTTTTTTTAAAAAGGTAAAGGGATGAAGTGCGACTTCAAGCTGCGCTTCATGTGTATTCCCATCCCTATCAGCATACTTGTAGCCCAACCGTCAACACCGACGTACTTGCATTCCACCACCACCTTCCCCTGGCAGCCCACGGTCGACCCTTCGAGCTCCTCAACCTCGTCCGCCTGCTCCTCCTCCCCATCGCTCCCCCCCTCCCCTTCGAGCTCCTCACTATTGACCTGGGCCATGTCGCCGTAGTGGATCAGCTCGGATCGGAGGGTCGGGTCGATTAGGGTCCAGGAGACCGGCCCAGTCGTCCTCGCTGTTGATCTTCCTCGATAGTCAGATGTGACCGGAAATGGCAGAGGTCGTGCCATCATCATTTGGAGTTGGCTAGCGAGGAGGGATGCAATGGTGGAGGAAGTGACCACCATTGATAGGGATCGATCGATCTGTGCGAGGTTTGATATGGATGTAGATGGATAAAACTTCATGGATCTGTGAGAAGTTTAATACAGATCGATCAATAAAATGCCATTGACGGGGATCGATCAATGGTGGGCTGCGAGGTTTAATGATGTACAATGCAAGCCGCCATTGACGGGGATGCACATGAAGCGTGGCTTGAAGCGACACTTCATTCTTTTTTTTTCCCTTTTTCTTTTAATTTCAATTTTAAAAAATAAATTGATATAAATGCCGTTTTAAATTGCGTTTACCCAAATTTGATTTTTTTTTACAATATACAAGAATTAGGAACGATATTACTCAAACTATAATCTGGCTCCTTGATATCCTTAAGGATGATGGTACAAAGTTTCATATTAAAAGGGATAGTAGAGCTATTACAAATGATACTCTTCTGAGCTATAAAGTCGACTACTTGATTCGCTTCTCGGTAGCAGTGTCTGCATTCAACAAGGTCAAAAGCATATTGCAGTTGTTTGATCTTTTCAATGTGATGTATAATCTACCATCTAACATTATTACTGTTTGTGATGACTTTGATGAGCTATAGATCGTCCTACCCAAATTTGATTATAAACCGCGGTTTTAAACTGCGTTTCAATGTTTTTTTTTCTTTCAAGTTTCCTTCAACTTAAAATTATGAATGAAACACGATTTCAACTCGTGATTCTCTAACTTCCCTGCAAAAAATTAATATATGTGTAAATTGTTTGAAGTTGCGAATAAAATTATAAATATTTATTTTTCAGTGAATATTTCAAAAAAATCAATTTTGGAAGGTATGTACATAATTATTTATTTTTGATGATTTAATTTATTTGAATTAAATTAGGGTTTCAAAATTTATTTAGGTTTTTTGGTGTTGTATTAGTTTATGAGTTATTTGAATTAAATTAGGATTATTATGAAATTTTTAGGACTTTTCGGAATTAAGGAAATTAGATTAGGATTTTGCTGCTAATCTTTTATTCTTCTATCTCCACCTCAGCATCTTAGAATCCCGTTCTTTTTATTTTATTTTATCATTAACATCCTTAACATCTCAAAACTCATCATTTCCAACCAATTCAATTGACAAATATACCCCTATCCAATAATTATTTTCATTTTATAATTTTATTATTATATTCCTTTTAATTCACAAAATATTATTCTAATATTTTTATATTTAAAAGTGACTAAAATATTATTGTAATATTTTTATACTTATGACTAGAGTATGTAATTATTTAATGAAATAAATTTAAAATAACAACTGATTTCATTGATTAAAAAGGTACAACGTACATAGAAGACAACACTTGAGTTACAACAACCAACAACACACAACATAACCAGCAAACCATAGCAACAATACATAAAATACGATGTGAAATAAAAGATACTCCACAAGAAGGTCGAAATTGATATTAGTCCCTACCCTCGCCAATGATCTTCGCTATCTTCGGTTGCAACTTGTGATTCTTCTCCTCAAACTCTAAGATTTTATTCTTGAGCTCGTCAATGATGTCATCCATGTGGGTCACGTACTCACGTTACACGTGAGTTCTTGATTATTCTTCTACAGTTGGTGTTTTTCATCACGCAAAGTTGAGATCATGCTTCAAGGAGTGTTCCTAACTTCAGGGCTTCCATTGTATCTTCAAGCTACTCTCTTTATGATCGCTTTAGTTGATACTTGTCCTTTGCATTGAACCATGGTTCATTATAATACCAATTATTTGAGTGGAGAGTGAATTTGAAAGTGAAGAGTGAAAGGATTCGCTTGTATATATATATATTATAAGTAAGAGATGCCAGAAAGGGATGAACATCACCAACATAATGTCATATGTATTTATAGGCCAAAATAATGCAAGATAATTATTCGTTTTTTCTCCAAACTTCTTACATTTTCAATCCTTACTATTGAAAAATAATTTTTTGGTATTATTATACATAATTGTATTCAAACAAAAATATTTTTTTTTCAAAATAGAGTCAAACATATTCAGTGTTGATGTCTATGTGTAGATAAAAATGAATCTAGTATTGTGATATTTTTTTTATACATTTTTAATGTAAAAAATAAACATTTAAAAATGTTTCGGCCAAATTAAATCACAAATGTCCATGGAGATCCACTTGTCGCCATCACAAGCGCTTAGCAAAACACTCAATGCATACTCGATACGTGTCCTCTTGTGACCTTTGTTGCGTCGGAACCCGGCAGACCGAGACACAACATTTCACCTATATTTTGTACAAAACGAGTCGTTTTGATTGATTTTTTTTAAGAAAAAAAACACAACCCCATTTTTGTCTTCCTAGTATCAATGCTTCCATAGTATCGCTCAAGCATCCCTCTTCTTCCTATTCCATTTTTTTTATTATGAAAATCACAATTATGCTTATCTATTAATATTACTAATTCTGCTAGCATTTTGCTGACGTGTCACGCCCACAATTAAAGTTGATTTTTTTATTCAAATGAGATTTTCTTATTAGTCAACATTATTATGGAAACTTTAAAATATTTGTTTCCTATTTTAAATATGATTTGAATCCATTCTCTTTTTTTCGGTTATATTGTCGTAAATATTGAGACATGTTTCCATTTTTTTCCCGATTGCAATCTCTTTTCGGTTATATTGCTGATGTGTCACGCTCACAATTAAACTTGAATTTTTTATTCAAATGGTATTTTCTTATTGGTCAATATTATTGCTGAAATTTTAAAATATCCGTTTCCTATTTTTATACTAAAATATTATTTAATTTGATATGTTGTATGTCAATTTGTGATCTATTTTAATTGTCTACGTACATTGAACATTCGTCAATTCTTGGCTGATTTTATTCTTGGATATTGAAATTGTTGATTTATCAATTTTAACCGATTGCAATATTCCCCACAATGTCTACATACAACGAACATGTAATAATCAATTTGTAAATATTCGATTTCAAAAATTAATTATAAAAATCAATTAGAGCCAAATAAGTGTTATTTTATAATTTAATTATTTTAGACATCTTAAATGACTATCGAAAAATAAATAATATTTTAAGACTCACAAGCATTACTAATGCTTATTTTACATCTTGGATGAGGCTTCTTAGATCACTTTTCTACCTTTAATGATCTTTTTTTACCATCTTACCTTTATTTTCACTATTAATTTCTCTATCTTTCTAACCATCTTTCTCATGAAAACAATTTATAAGTTATGTACATCTACATATTTAACTTCAAAATTATTGACACAATCATGTGCTTATGATTTTTTAATATTTGTACGGGAGGCGGGAGCTTATATTTTACTTTTTTAGATCTATGCTAATGATAATAATTATATATTTATTTCAAATTATATTAGATGGTGTGTTTGAGTATTATTACTACTTTACCTTATTAAATCATTTTTAAAATTTGTATCGTATCTCTTTCCAACTAATTTATAAATTATAAAAAAATATTTTATACATATTTTTGTTGTAAACACATGTATATATATATATCAATATAGTATTATATAGATATATAAAATGATGTTCAAATTAAAATGGATCAAGCTCCCGTGCCTTACATTAGTTTTCAACTAATAAAATTGCCCTTGCGAATCCAAACACACCCTAAAATAAGGCCACAAAAATATTGTACAGTAGTTATTTGTAGTCTATAATACTCTATACATACAGTTTTTCATATTTTGACGCTTTCCACCTCATACTCACGACAGAAAGCGAGAGATTTCTCTTATCTGAATATGATTCGTCATATATTTGAGGGATAACCATCTAATCCCCCGTACAGCAAGGATTTGGACATGGACCTGTTTGAACCCAAGACGGGTATGGATTCGGACTGCGATCGGGGATCGACCGACTGTAATTTCGGCTTTGCATTCAACGATAGCAACTTCTCCGATCGGATCCTCCGGATAGAGATCGTGGCTGGTTCTTCAGATTCGAAGACGGAACTCGACGGCTGTAGTAGCCTTGTTGATTGGGCTCGCAACCGGAAGCGCAGAAGAGAAGATTTGAACAAGGAACAAGGTTCGTCATCTCTCTTTCGGAGTGGTTCTCAATTTTTTACTTAATTTACTAGGTTAGGGATCATTTGATGGTTTTTGGGGGGTTAATTTGTGTCATTGACTTGCTTCTTAACGATATCGGTGGGTGGACTTTTGGAGCTCATAATTTCTCTCTGAGTGAAACGGAACGAAGCATTTTCATCTGAATTTGTTAATTCGTATGGGCATCAGTCAACTTATTGTTAGCTTTGTTAGCTTTGGCGTCTCCTCTGGGATTTGGCACTTTTGCTTGATTTGTAATTGATACCCTATATTTTCCTAACTCTATGTGGATTTCACTTGTATTGCTGCCACGGATAGTGCAATGAAGCTTTAGGTTTAGACATTATCTTTAGATCATTTTATGGTCACAGCCTCCTATTTTGGTCTTTCGAGTTCTTGCCAAAGTCAAATACATGGCTCGCTGTAATTGCTGTTGTTTTTATTTTTATCTTCGAGAAGAAAGAGATTCATTTAAGCTTTTGAAGTCTTGCCCTGGATCTTCTGGAAGGTGGGATTCAAAATAGATGAGATAAAATTCTTTGCCTATTGAGATAAAATTTCAAGTTTTGTTTAATCTATCCTCTTTGTTACTGTTAGCTGGACATGTTGAAGGATGTCCTGAAGAGCAAGTTTTAGATCAGCCTGATGCAGATGTTGTTTTAGGCTACGAGAATGATGAGGAGGAGGCAGTTGCAATGATTGAAGAATCGCCATCAGGTGGTATGTGCATTCCTTCAGGAAATTCTCCCAATTTCTTAAAGACTTTTGGCACAATAGAATGATCATTATCCTAAAATTGTATTAGGATAAGTAATGGAACTGCAATATCAGGTCAGCTGTAGTATGGACACACATAAGCTCTACAAGGTAAACTATAATAGAAATTCAAATTCACTAGTATAATAAGATCCACCTAAAGAGAGGAACTCTTGTCTAGGTTGTCTTTCATTTTTTTCAGGAATCTATTATGTCTCCTTCCAAGTCCAAAATAATGTGCCTGAGTGTTACTGCAGGAAACTCCTGTTTATATCATGAGTCAAGCAAGTACAATTTAATGCATGATTTTGTTTCCTGCTGCTAATCTTTTAGAAGGACCAGTGCGTGTCACTCATATATGTGATTTTGTTATGGCTTCTGTCCCTGTAGGAGATGAAGCAAGCTGTAGTAATGACTCATCTTGGAGTATGGAATGTTCTGTTGTTGTCAGAGTTAAAACTTTGCATATAAGTTCTCCAATCCTAGCTGCCAAAAGTCCCTTTTTCTACAAAGTAAGCATGGTTTTTTTCTCTGGTCTATTTCCTGTCTCTTCATCTACTTATTAATAGTATTATTGATTTATTTGTACCTTTTAATTTGATATCTTTTGGTTATTTTCATCTGTTTTCTTTCCTTTTTACCTTACTTGTTTTCTTTATTATTTATGATGGTATAGTTATTCTCGAATGGCATGAAGGAATCAGAGCAGAGGCTTGTGACCTTGAGAATAAATGCATCTGGTACGGTGAATATGCTGACCTTCCTCTGATTTTATTTGTCAATTGATTTTCTTTCAGATAAATTATTGCAATTGAATTACTTGAGTATCATTATACGAATTATTTGAGTATCATTATAACTTGTTATTTCACTCTTTTGCTTCCATTGAATGGTTTATGGAGGAACATGTATAAATTGGGGTTAATGAAATGTAATTTTGGTTAGCGAGTCTTCCTACGCAAAACATTTGCTATATTCATATAAATTGATTTAGCAGCTGCTGAGTATGTAGAATATTCCTTGTGCAACAGAGGAAGCTGCTCTGATGGAACTGCTGAACTTCATGTACAGCAACACTCTGAGTGCAACTACCGCCCCGGCCTTGCTAGATGTGCTGATGGCTGCAGACAAGTTTGAAGTTGCTTCTTGTATGAGATATTGCAGTCGGCTATTGAGGCAAATGCCCATGTCACCTGACTCTGCACTTTTATATCTTGATCTACCTTCAAGTGTTTTAATGGGTGAAGCAGTTCAGCCTCTAACAGATGCTGCAAAACAGTTCCTTGCTGACCAGTACAAGGATATCACCAAGTAAGTATCTGCTTTACATGGCACACCCTTTATTTCTGCCAGCTCATGGAATTGGAATTTAGCATGCTTTTCCTTTTTAAATGAATACATCTAAAACCTTTTCTTTTATGGTTGCTTGACCTGTATGTTTTGCAACTGATTTCTCTAATTCTTGCACCTGAATTTGGCGTGTTGAATTGATATATGAACAATGATGATTTTAAGGTTTCAAGAAGAGGTGTTGGCTTTGCCCATTGCCGGAATTGAAGCTGTTCTTGCTAGTGATGATATTCAAGTGGCATCAGAAGATGCAGTGTTTGACTTTGTACTGAAGTGGGCCCGTGCCCAATACCCTAAACTTGAAGATCGCCGAGAAATCCTCGGCTCACGCCTTGCACGGTACATCCGGTTTCCGTACATGACCTGCCGGAAGTTGAAGAAGGTCCTTGGCTGCCCCGACTTTGACCATGAAATTGCCTCCAAGCTTGTGTTAGACGCGCTCTTCTTCAAGGCAGAAGTTCCCCACAGGCAACGTGCCCAAGCAGCCGAGGACTCAGTAGCCACTAACCGCCGCTTCTTAGAAAGGGCTTATAAGTATCGCCCTGTGAAGGTGGTGGAGTTTGAAAATCCGCGACCTCAGTGTGTAGTTTATCTAGACCTGAAAAAAGGCGAGTGCGAAAATCTGTTTCCGTCCGGACGGGTCTACTCCCAGGCATTCCATTTGGGAGGGCAGGGTTTCTTTCTGTCAGCACACTGCAATATGGACCAGCAGGGCTCGTTTCATTGCTTTGGGCTATTCTTGGGGATGCAGGAGAAGGGTTCGGTTTCATTTGCTGTGGACTACGAGTTTTCAGCCAGAACTAAGCCATTGGAAGAGTATCAGAGCAAATACAAAGGGAACTACACTTTCACTGGAGGCAAGGCCGTGGGTTACAGGAACCTGTTTGCTATACCGTGGACTAGTTTTATGGCAGATGACAGCCCTTACTTCATAAATGGGATCCTGCATCTAAGAGCGGAGCTTACCATTAGGTAGTGAGCTCACCATAAAATGTTTAGTGTTGCAGTTGAAGAAGGGCAACTGTAGCTAGACATTGCTGAACAACCGTTGATGGTTGAGTCGGAACTGTATACTGTATTGTAATTTGTGTGCACCTGTAGACGTGTTATGTAGTCATAAAACATGTACATGTTGTATTCTTGTCAGTTGATTCCCTCAATCTTTAGGCTGAGACCTCATGCTTTTGATCATCTCAGAACTACAGCTTAGGGTTCACCATCTTAAACTATGGAGTATTGAGTTTGCAAATAACACAAGTTGTGTCTAAAACAGCACCTGTGTTTGAATCCTGTTTCTGCTATCAGAATCAAGACCACACAAGAGCTGCTTGATCATCAATGAAGTAAAAGAGTAAATGAAACACAGCTGTGCATTTCTTCATCAATAAACTCATGAATGAATATCATCAACACCACATATACAGACTTAGGGGCAGTAGCTTTTACAGATTCAGAATTCAGAAAGAAACAAGATTGAGATCAGATTGAACCGTCAATCCATCTACAAGAAGTTC
This sequence comes from Persicaria tinctoria, assembly GCA_037127255.1. Lineage (NCBI taxonomy): Eukaryota > Viridiplantae > Streptophyta > Magnoliopsida > Caryophyllales > Polygonaceae > Persicaria > Persicaria tinctoria. The sequence goes on along the minus strand of JBANSL010000004.1, from coordinate 17,526,119 downwards.
ATCATAGCCGTTTGATTTGCTCCTCCGATGAACACATAACTGTGATGATATTCTCATCAGAAGGACTGATGGGTATCTTCCTGGGAAGACCAGGCCAGCACAGGATCACTCTCCCTCCACTGTCCTGACTGTTAATCTCTTTCAAGATCCTTGGCGACGGATCCGCAGCCGTTGATGCTGCCGACGAGTTGGAAGTCGTCGACTCTCCGCCATCGGACATCTCCGCTGGCTCACTGTCGCTCAAGGGGGACTCCTCTCCCGTCTCCAACCTCTCCGGGCGCTGGCGGTGACTCCTCCCGTTAACCGACTTCTTCCCGATCAGATCGCGATACCCGATCGCGGACATGCCGGCTAGGGAACCCAAGTCCGAGACGTCAATCACCCTCGCCGCGACGTTAAGAATGCCTTGGAATCTTCCAGAACGGCGCCGGATCTGAAACGCGCCGAACGCCGGGGACCGGAACCGGAAGTCAGGAGAGGAAGAGGATGTCGACGAGGAGACACCGCGATGAGAAGAAGGGAGGAAACTGCTGAGGAGAATGCGGACGGAGCCGAGAAGAGGATCTTTGAGGATGCCGACGGCGAAAACGTCGACGGTGATGGCGGAGGTATCTCCGGAGAGGAAGGAAGGCGAGACGCGGAAGAGGAACTTGTCGTTCCAGGTAGGGTTTTCGGAGCCGACCCGGTCGATTCGGGTACGGAGCTTGGCGTTAGGCTGAATCCAGGTGACGGCGAAGGTTTGGAAGCGACGCAAGGTGGAGGAAAAGGGGGATTTGAGTCCCTGAGCGGAGATCAAGGTGAGCTCCAAGAGATGATGATCGTCCACCATGTTTGACAAGAAACCGCCTGTCTGATCTTCTTCTTGAAAATCGATCCGGTGGAGTAAATTAGGGTTCCGGATTTGGAGGATTGGGAGAGCGGGGGAGGCGGTTAAGCAAGGCCGGAGATCGGACTCCCCAACATCTTCCTCTATTGGGTTTTGGATTGCCTTTATAGCCAATCTCTGTTTGCTGCTAAACAATTTATGGCGGTTTTCATTTTTTCAGTCTCCGTTTCGCTGCATAACTCGCTTTATTCAACTTTTTAAAATATTTTTTTAAAATAATACGGAGTAAAACAAAAGCTCTATAAATATTTTTTTAATGTATTCATTTTTATGGGATTATTTTTAAAAATTAATTAAAAAAAAGAATATTGTATAGTCCATTCGTTCGACAAAACATGTCGTTTACTATTCAGACACATTTTTTATGGTAAAATATCTATTTTTTTAAAAAATTTAAACAATTTTGTTGTTACTATTAAAAAGTAGAAAATTGGTATAAAAAATAGATATTTTATATAATTTTTATCTTTCTAAAAAAGCTTGTATAAATAATAAATGACATATTTTTCTGAATGGGGAAGTATAGATTTTAGTTTTTTAAAAAACTTGCTAAAAACTCAAACGACATCTGTTTTTTTTTTACAGCAGGTAAGAAGTAGATTGACAAGACAATTTTGAAGCTATCAAAAGATGGCTTGATGAACCCTACGCAGATGGTCGTAGGTCAAAAGAAAAAAAACACTAGCTTAAATCTAATATTACAACTAGAGATAAATTTGTAATTGAAACGTCTAAAAATTGGAGCCTGGATTCTTGAAATATCGTTTGCAGACTTAGATGGCTTGCATGCAAGCTGAGTAAGGTATCGAGGCTATAGTCCAAATCGAGAGCCAGAAGCACCGATTGGACCACCAGAGTTCAACTTTGCTTAGAAATCTTGTTGCATGTGACATCTCGGGTTCGAAACCTTGTGTTTTGAAGATTGTATGACCGTAACTTTGGAGATTTTTGTGAATAGGTTTTGTTTGAAATTTTAGGTTTAGGTTTAAAGAACGGGGGATTCATTGCAAGTGGATATAGGAGGACGGGCAAAGCTCGAACTCCCTCTTGCTTGCTTGCTTCTTCTTCTTTTTTCCTTTTTTTTGGGTGGATTTTTAGGGTTTGAAAGAGGTTTGGAAAGGGAGCCAGAGTCCCGCCGCATGTGCCATGTCGAAGTCGTCTGGGCAGCCGAAGAGACTGCGGACCAGGAGGGCGAGGGCGTGGCCGGAGGCGATGGGGGAGGTGACGAAGACGGGTGCGCCAAAGCGTGAGGGGGCTCGAGCGGATAGGAGGGAAAGGGAGATCGATTCACTAGAGAAAGCGAGGCCCAGGAGGGCAAAACTGTTGTCGGAGTTGACGGGGGAAGGAGATGAGGAAGAGTACGTCGGATGGTGAAGGAGCTCGAATAGCCAGCGGAGCGAGGAAGGTCGATCCACCGGAGCTATAAGAGCCCAAGAAGGCTGGATATGAGAGAGGTCGTCAGTCATGGAGCCAGCGTTGATGGTGTGGGTCGAGCCGGCGAGGATCCAAGCGGGCATGGCCATCGAAAAAGACCATGGGAGGGGAGCCCATAGTTTTTTGGGTAGTGGTTTTGGTTTTGGGTGGTGGTTTTCCGCTCAAATGACTTATATCATGACACGGATAGAGTAGGGTGGCTCATCCGGGTCGACCCGACCCGACCCGAACATTCCAGGTGGGGGTCAACCCTAAGGCCCGAAATTTTTAAAAATGCGACCCGCCACCCGACCCGAACCCGAGATTTGTAATTCCGGGTTTTTCGGGTCGGGTGACAGGTTGACCCGAAAACCCGAGTTTTAAAATTTCGATATATTTTACGGTTTTTAAAGGCGTAACACATATAGATTTATACTCGTAATATTTTTTATATTTTATTATTTTCCTTATATATAAATTTTCCTTATATATATATATAGAGGATGGATCAAATGTTTACAAATCTTATTGTGTTTTGTGTTAACAAATATAGGTCGTTGATCGAATCAAAATCGAAGGTTTTGATTAATCCTGAATTTAAGTAATTTATTTTTAATAAAAAAGTGGGACCCACGGGGAAAACTAATTCAATCTGACAAGTGAAGTGCGTGTGATGCACAGGCATGTAACTGCTCGAATTCTACAAAGAGAAAATCATGGGAGACGCTTAATTTTTTTTTTTTTGCCAATTTACTCCAATTTCCTTTTTGAAAAGATTTTTGGTCATTCAAATCAAGATCATGATCTATTAATCTGGTATGTAAAATCCTTGAAAATCCGTGACAGTTTCATCCAAGCGAACGGTGAAGAAGAGGAAGATTCATCAAAGTTTTTTAACTACATAATTTTCCAAGTAGTCATCAATATTCGACAAATTTTATCAAATATTCATCACAGTCACTCAATGATTCATCAAATTTTTTGTTAAAATTTATCAAATATTCATCACAGTCACTCAAATATTCATCACAGTCACTCACATATTCATCACAATTACTCAATTATTCATCATAGTTTTTGTTAAAATTTATCAAATATTCATCACAGTCACTCAAATATTCATCACGATCACTGAAATATTCATCACATTTACTCAATTATTCACAATTTCCCAAACATTCATCAATATTCAGCAAAATTTAAGAAATATTCATCACAGTAACACAATTATTCATCAAAGTCAAGAATCATTTCACCAATATTCATATCACGTCCCTCGAGTATGAAACAAGATCTATTTCGTACCAGTGACTCAAATGTCTACAATATTCATATCAAGACAACAAATATTCATCAAATTAATCCCCTTTCAACTCCCCTCTAATGAAAATTCGTGTTCATCCCTAACCCGGGGCGAATTCGATGGTGCGCTACAATGGCGTCATCGTGGTGTCCCTTCAAGCCGCCTACAGACTCCGCCAACTAGGTTCACTTACAGGCGTTACAACCAAATGTGCGACTCTCGGATGAGCACTATTCGCCGGAGTCGCCCTCTAAATTCGCCGGAATTGCCCTAGTATGAGATGCGATGAAGAGGGTGAGAGACGATGGTTTTCTAATCGTCCAAAAAAAAGGGGGATTTGGGTTGGGATATCACGCGCGTGTGTTGGGAGAAAAGGGTAGTTTTTATCTTTTCATATTAAAATTAATTAATTTCGATAATTAATCTCGTCCTTCCATTTGCAATCAATCAACGGCTTATATTTGTTAACACAAAACACATTAAGGGATGTTTACACATGACCTAACCCCTCTCTCTCTCTCTCTCTCTCTCTCTCTCTCTCTCTCTCTCTATATATATATATATATATATATATATATATATATATATATATATATATATATAATATCTAGTACATAAGTGTGCTTACATGTGTTATTTTATTGCAGTGTATACTTACGGTATACATATGCACATTGTATACATATATAGTATACATGGTCTAACACTAGATGATGTGGTTGAAATTCCTTCTTAATTAGTACTCTGTATAGTAGGCCTAATTAGTTCAGCAAGTTCAAATCAACAACAACAGAAACATGGAAAGACGACAGCATATGAACACATCAATTAAAAAAAAATCCAGGTCAACGGGTCAAACCACTACTAAAAAAACAGGATTTAGCCACGGAAAATAGCAACGATTTTGGCTACGAATGTCCGTGGCTAACCGGGTTAGCCACGGACTCAGCAACGGTCGGGCCATCCGTGGCCATATGCCTCGTGACTAAATTCGGGCCGACTTATCGACCGGAAAATAGCGACGAACCCATTTAGCCGTGGCTAATGTCGTGGCTGGGTATGCCTTATGATTGCCGTGGCTGTGGCGACGACCACGACGTCGGAAATTTTCGTTGCCAATGTCGTGGCTAATTCGGTCGTGGCTATTTCCGTTGCTGAATTCGTGGCGGTTAACTGGCCATGTGTGTTGCTTGTTCCGTGGCTGATTCGTTGCTATTTTCGTGGCTAAATTTGAGGCTAAAGTCGTTGCTGATGTTGTTTCTTGTTTTGTGGTGGCCATCGTTGCCAGGGTTGTGGCTAAATTCGTGGCTTACGTTTATGCTATTATTTGGATGCACTATTTATATGATTGAGAATATATATAATGTTATATCTAATGCTCCCAAATAGATTAGTAAACATCATGCACATAAAGTTCGTGCTATATACATATACAACGCTGTCACCAATGTTCAACAATCAACCATACATCCGCAAGTTCGACAATCCAAAATACATGCACAAGTTTTAACCAAAATACGACAAACTCTGGGAATTGTTGTTCGTCCCATGTACATCGACTCTGATTGATTCGAGAATAAACAAACTATTGTTATATATTCAAGTCATATGTGTGTGCAATACATGTAAGCATTTGATTGAATTGTGTCATACCTTGAACATCTCCCACCATAACTCCATTGTTGGTTCAGGAACATCGCTCCACCGTATATATGGGCCATCGAAATGAGAATGAATCACCTGTGTGAGGACTCCAAATGAAGGATTGCTTGAATCAAATCTTCATCATGCAATACCCAAAAAAAAAGGTATTAGTTATGGTGACTTGCTCAACACAGAGAATGAAGAGATGAATGATGCAAATGTTGCTGCCAATTTCTTTCAATTCAAATAAATGAAAATTTAGCTTTGCTTTCACATTCATAATCAACTCATCAACTTACAATCACCAATTCAAATAAATGAAAATGCAGAAAATGTAAACCTAAAATTACATTAATAAGTCAATTTCTCTTACATTTAATTTATCTATTCAACATCAGCTTTGCTTTCACACTCAATTGATTTCCTCTCAGTTTAATAAGTCCAAAACTTTCACAGTCAATTGTTTTCAGTTCAATGTGTGTATATTTATATGCATCATATATACAATGACAACAATTAAGAAACCTCAAATTACACTAGTCATTTCAGAGAAGAAAAATTCAGAGAAATAAAATTGAAAGGGAAAGGCTAGCCACGACTTACGTTCCATTCACCAGTTGAATGTGCACCTTTCTGTTCCACCTACTAGCCTCGTCACTCGCTGTAGCATCCTCATCGTCTTGGTTTTGCGACTCTGCATGCTCCTCCTCAGTGTGTAAAGATGATTGCCCCTCATTGTTGTTAACAGGGGCTGGAGATTCGGATGACGCCATGGTCCCGTCCGAGAGCCCGAGTTGAGAGGATGGAGAGGCCACAGTGGGAGAGGGCGCAATGGGTGAAGAGTTCAGAGTTTGGGAGGCCACAGATGGGCGAACTCTCCGGGGTGACGATCTGGTTTGAGGGGTGGGAGTGGGTAGCTGGGTAACCGGTGAAGAGGAGGGAGTGGGAGTGGGTAGCTTTCTCCGGGGTGACGGTCTGGTTGGAGGTTTAGGGATCGGTGGTTGAGAGAGGCGAGTGGTAGATGGTCTTGGAGGTGGAGATGGTGCATTGGGGGTTGGAGAGTTATCCGGTGAAGAGGATGGAGTGGGTAGTTGGGTTACCCGTGAAGAGGAGGGAGTCGGTAGCTTTCTCCAGGGTGACGGTCTGGTTGGAGGTTTAGGGACCGGTGGTTGAGAGAGGCGAGTGGTAGGTGGTCTTCGGGGTGGAGATGGCGCAGTGGGGGTTGGAGAGTTAACCGGTGGAGAGGGGGAAGTGGGAGGTGGAGATGGCGCAGTGGGGGGAGGAGAGTTGACCGGTGGAGATGGCGCAGTGGGAGGTGGAGATGGCGCAGTGGGGATTGGAGATTGGGTGGTCACCGGTGGAGATTGGGCGGCGGAGGGAGTGGGTGCCGGTTTAGCCTTACCCCTTCCCTTGATCGGAGCAATTGGTTGTCTGGCGGCGGCTCCGTGGCGGCTAGACCTCCTCACAGCACCTCCTCTCATGGCTTCGGTGTGGTTAGGGTTTTGGAAAGGAAGGAAAAGGGTGGCACAGAGATTGAAAGGAAAGAGAGAGTGACATGAAAAGGGTGGATTCGGTGTGGTTAGGGTTTCTGAGTTGACGCTTCAAATTTCCCACTCAAAATTTGGGATGAAATTTTGAGTCTTTAAATTTCCCACTAAAATTTTGGGTTCCCTCGGAATTTTTGGTTGAAAACTCCAGAAACCCTAACCACTAAAAGAAGATGGGCCTATTGTTATTAAAAAGCCCAACTTCTAAAAAAAAGCCCAATTCGGAAAGGCCCATTTTTCAATCTCCTTTTGCGTTGAACATTACCGTCTAGCTGGAATAGAAACCCTAGCTAACCAAATTGCGTTGAACATTACCGTCTCCTCCGACTGTAGATGAAATCCGATCGGAATTGCAGGACCGATTTGGTGAATTGGCTTCAAACTCGCGCAATCCGATCGGAAATATCATCGTTTCCTCCCACTCTACTGGTAAGCATCGTCGTCTCCCTTGCTCCTTGCTGTTTCTCTTATTTTTTGAATTGGCGATGAAGCGAATTCGTGTTCCTTCTGTTTCAATTCGGTATTGGCATCCATTCCTTGTGTTTTGTTCCTTGTGTTTGGTTCCTTGTGTTTTGTTTTGGGTATTGGCATCAGTTCCGATCGGAATTTGTGTTCCTTGTGTTTGAATTGGGTATTGCCGATCCTCCATAAACATATTGACCTGTGACATTAATCTTCTGTAACAAAATCATTTATTAGTTATGTTTTGTTTTGGGTATTGACATGATTTGTGTTTTGTTTTGGGTATTGCCGACCGGAATTTGTGTTTTGTTTTGGGTATATATTGGCATGATTCTGCCACACAACAGGATTCAACAGATGACATTCATACTTCTTTGTTTTTTCCTTGCAATGGCAATTGGCATGAGTTATCACGTTTATAAGTGTCCAATGCCTTCTAATTGATCAGCATGAAGAGCCAGCATGGATGTTGTTGTAGTTATAGGTATGCTATTACTGCCTTCCTGTCCTAAGCTTCTAATTGATCAGCATGGATGTTGTTGTAGTTAATCTGGTTTAAGGCCGGCCTGTTAGCTCAATGGAAGAGCGTTGTGCATTGCACAAAGAAGGGGGTTCGATTCCCTCATAGGTCAATTGTACATATCCAACAAAAAAATCCCAAGTAATCACATTAGTTTGGATATTGCATAAAGCAAAATATCCCAAAACATTAGTCCTCTTCTTCTCACAGAATTACATTAGTTTTGAAGCAAAATATCCATCTGAATTTTCGTTCCTATGATATGAGATCGTTCCTATGCTATGAAACCCTGCAAGTATAGATAGGCACAAAGCAAAATTACATTAGTTTGGAAGCATAAAAAAATCTCCAAACAGAAATTTTGGACACTTTTGCTGAAAACAGAATCTCACACACCTTGTAGGTCACTGAGGTGATCAGTCAGAGGCTTCTTCGCAGCTTGTTGTCGCCTCCAACTCGTCCTCTTCTTCTGCAGCAAGATTGTCGTCATCGACTTCATCAAACACACCCTCTTCTTCTGCAGCAACCTCATCGGCGACTTCAGCAAACGCACCTGAAGGATCTCGCAAGGTTGTCGGTGCATCACCTACAGCTGCTATGTCGATGGAGAATTCAAGGGTGACGATTTCATCGGACTGATAAGCATCTGTTTCAGCTGGGCCCGTGGATCCCCACCTTTGGTCTATCCTGTTCCGAGCCCTTGTCTTGCACACATGCCACCAATCCATCCGGTCACGGGTGGCTCCTGGATATTGAACGTAATAAACCTGCGTAGCTTGTTGCGCGAGAACAAAAGGCTCATACCTTCTATATAGTTTTTTCGGATTGATTTCAACAAACTGGTATACGGGATGAATTTGAGTTCCTCTTGTCGTTGGATCAAACCATCGACACTTGAACAAGGTCACTTTCAGTGGGTAAGCAAGGGCACTTGGGTAGTCAAGCTCGATAATTTCTTCGAGGAGACCAAAAAAATCTGATTCGTTCGTCGCATAGTTGGACCCACGAACACAAACCCCGCTATTCATAGTTGATTTCCCTACACCATGATCGAGAGTGTTGAACTTATAGCCGTTGACAAAGTATCTTGGCCAACTTCTTGTTTTCACATTAGGTCCCCATGCCAAACTCCATAAAAGATCAGTTGGTCCCAAGCCACGTCCTTTATCTAAGGCCTATCAAACAATCACGTTCCTAAGTAACTACATATGCAATATAATATATACAATGACGTATGAGATCGAATTTTGTATAATTATGAACACTTACATAATTCTTAAACCAATTCGCGAATTCGTTTTCAATGAGGTCATCTCCCACGTTATCCCCCATGTCACTCTCAAATATCCTACACATAATAAAGTAAGTAATGGTAAGTAAATTCAGTCATATATATAAATAAATTGATGAGAAGTGTGTTCGGTTTGTTTACTTACTCAATGTACGGTTGTACTTCCGGACAGTTGAGCAACACATATGTGTGGGCGGCCTTCCACTCTTCCTCTTCAGTCAACCACCTTATTGTCTCCTTCCCCCTACCCTCGCCGGTGTGATTGAAAATAGATAAGGCACAACCTTCACCCTCGAAGACATCATTTCTGGCGGGTCTCCTCAATTTGGAAGGAACATGCGAAGGGAAGTAGTGCACCGAGAAATTAGCTATTTCTTCCCGTAAGTACGCCATCACGATCGACCCTTCTACATTGCTCTTTTGGACGATCTTCTTTTTTAGCTTAAATAGATTTCTCTCGAATGGATACATCCATCGATAATGGACCGGACCACCCACTCGGGCCTCATGTGGGAGATGGACTATGAGATGCTCCATGGAGTCAAAAAAGGATGGAGGGAAGATACGCTCCAACTTGCAAACCAATAGTGGAATCATCCGGATCAGCTGGTCCATGACAGAAACTGACAATGATGACGAACAAATTGTTTGGAAGAAGATACTCAACTCAGTTAACGGGCCCCATACGCTTGGATGCAACAACTCTTTAAAGGCGATCGGCAAGAGTCTCTCCATAAACACGTGACAGTCGTGGCTCTTCATTCCACTGAGACCGCAATCGTCACTCTGAACACATCTTCCTAGGTTGGAAGCATAGCCATCGGGGAATTTGGCAGTCCTCAACCACTCTTCCACCTTCTTCTTCGCCTCTCTTGGCAAGGTATATATTGCTTTAGGTTTCACACCCTTGTAATCATCTGCTACCTCCAGCTCAGGTCGATGGCAATATAGGCGAATGTCCTTCCGGGCATTCAAGGGCCCTCTGTAGAAGTCCTTCTTGTTCTTACGGAAGGGGTGATCAATCTCTAAAAAGTTCCGATGGAAATCGAACCAGCAAGCCTTCCGACCATTTTCGAGCCGAAATGCATCACATCCTGATTCCATGCAAATCGGACAAGCCAACTGACCTGCAGTGCTCCATCCAGACAACATAGCATATGCAGGGAAATCACTGATAGTCCAGAGTAGTGTTGCACGCATAATAAAGTTTTCTCTCCTCGAGGCATCATAGGTAGCAACTCCAACGTCCCACAACTGCAACAACTCATCAACAAGAGGTTGGAGGCAAATATCAATTAACTTCTTTGGGTTTCGAGGACCTGGCACTATCAACGACATAAACATGTACTCGGTCCTCATGCATAAATGAGGTGGAAGATTGTAAGGAGTGACAATCACAGGCCAACAGGAATAATTCTGACCAGATTTGTTAAATGTAGCAAATCCATCTGTGCATAAACCCAACCGAATATTACGAGGCTCAAAAGCAAAATCAGGATGCTTCATGTCTAGCATCCTCCATGCATCTCCATCTGAAGGATGACACATCATCCCCTCCTCTTTTACGTGCTCCGCATGCCAAGTCATATGGCTGGCGGTCACCTCCGACGCATATAATCTCTGTAGCCTCGGAATAAGAGGTAAGTAGAATAAAATCTTTTGTGCCCTACGTCAGCCTGCACCCACAACATATCTTGCTTCACCACAGAACTTACATGATTCTTCATTGGCATCATTCTTCCAATACAACATACAACCATTGGGACACATGGCTATTCTTTTCACCGGTAACCCCAAATTTCGAACTACCTTCTCAGTTTCATAGTAGCTGGTCGGAATCTTGTGCTCAGAAGGTAACACTTCATCATACAATTGCACGAAACCATCAAAGAGGCTTTGGGGAACATTATAATCGCACTTCAAGCTCATAAGTCGGCTCACAAAGGACAACTGTGTATGTGTAGTACACCCTGGAAACACAAGTTCATCAGCGGCTCTTAGCACGTCTGCAAACTGCGTGGACAACAGATTAGCCTCCTCAGTCGCTACTGGATCTTCCCTCATTTCATCGACCTCATTCACTTCAACTGGTTGGAATTCATCATGATTACCATCGACATTAACACTAAACCATGAAGGAGGAACAAAGTTCGGCCCTGCAATGTCAAACACCATTCTTTGCTCTCCAGTTAACTGATCATACATAGCCCACTGGTTGCCCCCTACCATCTGATCATGGTTTGGATGTCCAATAGGTTCGCCGTGTGCCGTCCAACGATAATAATCAAACATAAACCCATGATGGTATAAATGATCCTTCACATCATCTGCTTTCTCAAAATAACAATTCTCACATAATAAGTTTGAGCACAAGCAAAATTTATAAATTCATCCACCCCTGCATAGTATTCAGGCTTTAATCCTCTACGATTCTCCAAGTACATATCATACATCCAGGAACGATCGCCCATATTCGATCAATCGATCTGTATGGATACTATAATCATAATAAATTAATAATAAACTACATATTGAATTAAACATATATTGAATAAATATATATTGTAATATATAATTGAACATATATATATACATGTATCAATTACAACCAATTATTTTATTACATATCACATTTACAAATATATTCTTCAAATTATATACTATTTCAAAAAAAACCTTTTCACATTTGTATATATAATACCCATTTCAATCGATTTCTTCAATAACAAAATAATACCCATTAATTAATTTATACACCATTTCCATATACCCATTATATAATTTATTTACCATTTCATAAAACCCTTTTCATTTGTATATATATTATATATACATATATATATATATATGTAATACAAAGTATATATTATATATATAGTATGTAACTAAAGTTAAACAAAAAAAAAAACAAAAAATTACATACCTCGTACATGAACAGAGCATGAGGCCGGCCACCACTTCCAAGCCTTCCAAATTGCAAGTGGATTGTGGAGCAAGAAGACAATATGCAAAGTGGGCCGGCCCCATTAAATACTCTCAACCATAATTATGCAGAGAATGGACGCGTGTCGCCCCATCTGTGGGTACAGTACAAGCGCATTGAATTTTGACAACATCCGTATTAGCCACGGATTTAGCCACGGATGCAGTCGTCGCTAACGAAGCCCATTAATACCCTTTCATTTTATGGGCTTTGAATTCTAATAGGCTAATGGGGTTTCACATCCGGTTTCACTAACACCCTATTGAATGGACATATCCAATCTAAAAAAAAATTGAGAGATACTTATAAGTCATCCGGCCTATTTAAAACCAAGCCCATATTACATGGCCAAATGCTTATAACGATTGCTGGACCGAATAGTCACGAATTCAGCTATGGATATAATATCGTGGCCGGACCAGCTTCGAATACAGCCACGAATCTAACGGTCGTGGCTATATTCGTGGCTATTTAGCAGTCCAGTCGACCATTCCAGCCACGAAACCAGCCACGGACATATATTCGTTGCTATTAGCCACGAATTTGAGAGGTGTCATACCAAGACGCCACCCAGCCACGAAAATAGCAACGGCTATTGATAGTCGTCGCCAATGTCATTGCTATTGCCCACGAATATAGCCACGCCCAGTATTCGTGGCTAAGTATCCGTTGCTAAATCCTGTTTTTTTAGTAGTGAACCCGAGACCCGCCGGGTTTGACCCCGACTCGCCCGTTGACCCGGGATTTTCCAAAATTCGACCCGAGACCCGACCCCTAGGGGTCTCGGGTCGACCCCGACCCCTAGGGGTCTCGGGTCGACCCCGACCCTGTGTTTTCCGGGTTGGGTCGGGTGGGGTTTCCGGGTCGGGTCCATTTTGAGCCACCCTAGGATAGAGTACTTGCTACATAGTATCATCTTAAATATTGAATAAATAAAAAAAAGGGGGCAATTTTTTTCAAAAAAAAATTGATGATTGACTTTTTGTTATATTTTTAAGGGAAAACTAATTAAAATACTCCCACCTTTGGGGGTATGGTAAAAATATATCCCAAACTTTCAAATGTAATAAAAATATCCCGACCTTTGAGGGTAGTGTTAATATATTACCACGGTTTTCTCATGGGTCAAAAAGCTCATAGGGCAACCTACGTAATTTTTTTTACAAGGGTTTTCTTGGATGCTTTCCTTAGGTACAAAAAATAAAGAGTTGGACCGGATTCATACCCAATGCCTTTTCCTCCCTTTTATCTTCTTCTGTGATCGCTTGTTAAGCTGGTGTGGATTCAAGGAGATTGATCGAGATTCGAGGAGGAGTAGTTGATTGACTAGGTTTAAGGTTGATTTTTTTCATCATTAAAAATGAAAATCAGTCGTTGGGTATGAACCCGGTTTAACTCTTAATTTTTTTCTTCTTAAAGAAACCGTTCAATAAAACTCAATTTTAGTGCTAATTTGTAAAACGCTTTCAATTAGGTTGGCCCGTATAAAAAAAAAATTCCACACAGGCTATCTTGTCAGCATGTTTGACCGATGAGAAAACTCGTGGTAATATATTACCACTACCCTCAAAGGTCGGGATATTTTTATTACATTTGAAATTTTAGAATATATTTTTACCATACCCCCAAAGGTGAGGGTATTTTAATTAGTTTTTCCTATTTTTAAATATAATTTTATAAATAATATGATTAAATATGGAAGATTGGCTTTAAAAGCAATTCAAAATCCAATATTTTTACTATTTACATCCAAATTCAAAGTTTTTTTTTTAAAAATAAACCCTAAACCCCTTGAGTCATAGATAAAGGGGCTAAATAGCAACGGACGACTCGACGTTGGAGGTGTAGGGTTTATTTTAAATCAAAGTTTTTTTAAGCTAAATCAAAGTTTTTTTTTTTATATAAATCCAATATTTTTGAGTCATGGATGTGTAACTTAAGAGTTGTAGGTTTTAAACCAATGACCCCTTACCCTAGTGGTAAGGGAGAGGTGACGATAACATCAGAACCCCTACGTTACAAAAAAAAAAAGGTGTAGGGTTTATTTAAAAAAAAATCGAAGAATTTTTGATGTAGATAGTAAAAAAATAGAGGGGGTAAATAGCAACCCTAGAAAAAAAAATTTTGTTGGTGGGCCTTAAAGGAAAGGAAAAATCTCAATATCATTTTTTTTATAACTAAGATTCCTCTAAGTACACAATGAGGGCAAAGAACCACGTATTATTACGGAAACATAGCTGGAGGCTCCTACAAAATCCTGCCTCCTTATGTATTTGAGTCATAAGGAGAAAGTATTACAACGGACGACTTGACATTGACATATTTGAAAGGCGTACAAGGGCTTCTAGGACGTGAAGAGCGATTGTGCATGAGGTTGAACTGCTTGTGCCAAATCTGCGTGCGAAAATTGGAAATGGCAACTTGACTCTATTTTGGATACACCCTTGGCTTTGTGAGACGCGCCCTTGATAGACAGTGCCACGGCCGAGGTCCCGGAGGCTTATAATTTGAGCGGGGCGACTCTAGTAAATCTGTGGACTAACGACTCTTGGAATTGGCCATTGTTGTCCCAGTCCTTAGTGCTTGTGCCGTTTTCTAGACTCCATTCCATACGTTTCAAGAAGGATACGACGACAAGAGACATATTATACTGGGGGTTGTCAACTTCGGGAGAGTTTTCAACCAAGACAACTCTCCAATACTTGAGGTGGACCTCATATGAGGACCGCCTAGCCAGAGGCTAGTGCTGGATGTGGAAGTTACCAGTTAAACATAGATCTAGATCCTTTCTTTACATTGTGGCTCATGATGCCTTCTTGTTGAATAGTACTCGGGTATAACGACATTTAACTTACTTGAACGAGTGCCCAAGGTTCAATACTAGAGAGACCTGAATCCACCTTCTTAGGGAATGCCCAACCGTACGTGAGGGATGGGGACATCCATTGGGAAAAACACGTGGTAATGTCTTTTTTAGACCCTAGGACATCATGGTGTGGATCTTTCACCATATCAAGAAAGGGGCCAAATAGGCTATAGGGTTCGCAAACATGGTTTGGCTTATATGAAAATGCAGGAATCGGTTGGTCCACAAGCAGAGGGACAACCACGAAGGGTTATCGATCAAATCTGTAGCTACCAAGGAGAGCTATTTCATGGTTAGACACAAATCGAATATGTCGGTAGGTCCTCCCAGCCCGAGCCTAGTACTGCACATGGTCGTCTGGTCGGCGCCGCTTGCCAACTGGGTGAAGCTTAATGCTAATGGGGCGTCTAAAGGGAATCCGAGCCAAGTGAAAGGTGGTAGAATCTTTCACGATCAATCAAGTACCCTCTTGAAAGCCTTTACATTTTCCTGTGGATTTTGCTTGGAGCTAAGGGATGAAATTCTAGGTGTGTTGTGCTGTTTTAAAGTGGGGCTAAGTATGAGGGTACCAAAGCTCATCATTGAATTGATTATATGATTGTTTATGACCTCCTCGAGAAGAATTCCTTGGTACGTCCGGACGTCTACCTAATCAATGAATGTCGTCAATTGAATGCTCTATATCGGTCATCTTGTGGGGCTTGTGAACCATTACAAACAAAATTGACTTTAACGATAACAACTACAACAACCGCAATAAATAAATTACCCCAAAAGGTTGTACTAGGAAGAGATGGAGTCAAAGAAAGTGCACCCAGACCTAACTAAAAGACGTAGGAAAATTTTTAGATGGACCAAATCAGCGGTTGGTGTCTTCAAGATAAAAAATTTAACGACTCCAAGCTGCCATCTGGAGAGGCAATGTCGGGCTACGTTATTCTGGATCACCTTGGTGAAGTCAAATCCTTTATCGCCTCCCTTTGCGGCTTTATATCAACCTTGATGGATGAAGCCTTGACACTCCATTCTGGCCCAATAGCGGCCAAAGGCTTCGGATACAAATGGATCGAGCTTGAAGACGATATTCTCATGGTGATTAATTCAGTTATAGGTGTGTGGCATTGCCTTTGGGAGCTACATGCAAGAATTTTTTTCGTGAAGTGAACTAGGTTGCGGATAAAGTGGCTCAACTCAGACATGTGAGTGACCTTTGGACTTCGCAAATCGTATCCAGAGTTCTTAACCCTCGTCCATAAGGATGCAATTGAGTGATGGGTCAGCAGAGCTTGACGCCACCAAAATTTATCTTATACTCCCTCCGATCAAGTATATATGATATTTTAGCCATTGACACACTAATTAAGAAAATTAATACTCCGTACTACTCAATGGGGCATTGGACAAAGTTTTCTAGAATGAGTAACTAAAAAGACAATTAACTCACTTGGCACATTAGTTAATGACAAAGATGAAGTAGGTTTTAAATTAAAATAATGGAGTGTGAAGTACGGACTAATAATCTTTGTGGCTACAATTCTGCATCCATCTGGCCGTTGCATTTAATGTGACTAGTTTTACAACCGCGCGCGGGTTTATGTTTTATGGGTATTTAGATGTGGAATCGGATGTTGTTGATGAATTGAATTTATATGTATCTGTGTTTGACATTGGTCCAAATACACTGCAATATATTTAAATGAATTTTTATGTTAATCATAATTTAATCGAACAATTCATTCATTGGTAATAAAGCATTAATATGGCGAAATTACAAATGGTGAAACTTAAAATTAACAAAAAAAACATGTGATAAGTTTGTTGTTCAACTTTAATCTAATTACATAGATGTCATATGAAACTTCAAGACCCGATTAAACCAAAACTTAACAAAAGTAATACATTCTGAAATGTTATTGAAAATATTGCAAAATTCTTTTTGCATTCCTACAACCACAGATTAAAAAAACATCAATGTTAGAACAGTGCAATTGATTAACATAAATGTTAATATGAATATAGTAACATTACCTGCCCCACGATCCAAGGATTTTGGAAATTACTAAGTTGGTCCTCTATAAAACCCCGGCTTTACGTAGCAATTCAAATGAAACAACATTAACAACTGTGGGAGTGTCATCGTAAGTGGCATCTGATTCATTTCTTAAAACTGTAACGTTGGATCGATACCTTGCTCTAGATAAAGCAACATATAACTGCCCATGCGAAAAACATGGTTGTCGCAAGTACAATGCAACTTTTTCTAGTGTTTGTCCTTGAGACTTGTTTATTGTCATAGCAAAGCATAACTTAATAGGGAATTGTTTTCTTTCAAACTGGAATGGGTAATTTACGTTTGGTGAGGTTCGCAAGGTAATTCCTGGTAGAAACACATGTTCACCTTTGTAATGACCCATTGTTATCTGACAATGGATTATGTTTTTGAAGAATTTCTTGCAGATCAATCTTGTTCCATTACACAAGCCGCTAGGAGGATCAAGATTTCGTAGCAATATGACTGGGCAGTTTGGTTTCAATACTAATTCGTGGGGGCTCATTCCTGAAGGACATAATGTATTAAGAAAGTCGACAGGATATAGGTGACTCTGATCATCAAGGACTGTATCGAAACTTCTATATGTTGTAGCCGACCCTGGGAAACAACGTAGTAGCTCATTGTTAATATTGTCTACATCTTCATTTTTAGGGGTCAAAATAGCTCGCTTGTTAAAGTATTCGCTGTCATTTATGGAGTGTTGTATTTCAGGGAAGATATGTGAAATTAAAAGAGAATTAGAATCATTTCCAACGTTAAAAGATCTAACCATTTCTGGTTGTAAGTTGATAGAACTATGTTCATCGGTCTATAAGCTCCCATTGCCAAGCTGGAGAAGAAAATCAGAAAATGCAGGATCTTCTAGTGCTCTTATGTTTTCAGTAAGCTTGAACTTGGTTAACTGTGGCCATATATATGAACTTACCAAGCTGGCTTCAATAGCTTCTCGTTGAGTTTTCATTACTGGAAGCACTTGTCTAAAATCACCACCAAACACAATAATTTCCCCCCCAAATAATGCATTGTTGTTGCATATATCTTGTAGCATTGTGTTTAATGATTCAATATTACTCCTCTTGGCCATTGAAGCTTCATCCCAAATGATAAGGGATGTTTGTCTTAGTAATTCTGCTAAACTGCTTTGTTTTGAAATATTGCATGAAACTGAAACGCTGTCATCAAGTGGGAGTTTGAATCTAGAATGAGCTGTTCTCCCAGTTGGTATATTTGAAGCTGCAATTCCTGATGTAGCAGTTGGTAAAACAATTTTCTTCATCGATCTAATCTTAGCATATAAAGCACAATATAAGAATGTCTTACCAGTCCCACCTGGGCCATCAATAAAAAATGCTCTTGGTTTTTTTCTTTTTACATGTTCCATAATGCACTTGTATGCAATTCGTTGTTCCTTGTTTAACAATTTCCAAGAGCCAACATATTCTTTTGGAACTGGACTGTTTAAAGCATATTTGATATCTTGAGTAGCTCTAATTGAAGCAGATTGAGAAATAAGATGTTCATGCAAGTTATAATCTTTCAAAGATTTTCCCATGGCTTCTAAGTGCTTTTGTATTTCAATACTTGTTGACTGTAGGACTTGGCTCTCATCTGTTTTGTGTAGATGGTTGAAATCCTCAGACAAATGTACATAATACATATCCCATAATGCCTTTGGATTTGGAACAGAACAGAATATCAATAATGTTGCAAATAGTCTACGTAGAGTATGATGCATATGTATCGTTGTAGCTTCATCCATACAAGATTCCACGTAACCGTCATGTTCAGGTAGACCCATTTGCATTGATGCTTCTTTAAATGTGGTACAAGAATGCCCGTTTACCGTGAGTAGATCAGTGAAAGAGAGTGGGCCTCGAACATTTGAAAGAAGTAGCCTAAGATAGTATCGCTCTCCCTCTAAAGGATTCACATATAACTCTCCCAAGTGACTTTCTTTGTTTTCGGTGTTTCTATGATTTATCTCTTTGATCCCATACAAAATGTTCGGGAAACTCACAATATAGGTATTTGTGATTAGGGAATTTTTTGTTTGCTATAAAGAACTCCGTTAACATAGTCTTTTGCCGATTCTCATCATTAGAAACAGAGCGTAGGTTCTCATAATCTCTAAAAGTAACCGGATGTAAATCAGGCAAATGGATTTGGAGGGGAATTACAGAAGGGTTGATGTCAAATAAATCAAAATAAAAAATTCGCCATGCAGCCTCAGGTGGTGAAACCCATCGACCAGATTGGTAGCTCTGTACCTCATCATAGGGGGAAACATTGTCAGTTGCTACTGCAAAGCTAACACGATCGTGCCCTTTGTATACATACTTGTATAGATATTTAACGGCTTTAATTGTTGAGCAGACTTCAACATTTATATGACAATCAAATGCTAGTAGAAGATATGGGTTGTAAGGTATAACCCATCTATTATCAAGCATAGATTTCCTCACTTTGAAACCATCCCCATTATTTCTTCTTCTGTATGTTGGATATGAGTCTTCTCCATATGTTGTAGAAGAAACAAAGCTTTTAGGATAGTGGAATTTGCAGATTTTCCTACAACCTTGTTTTTCCATACATGCACAATCAGGATTTAGATCACCACACGGTTCATGCATCATGTGTTGTTTTACTAACTGCCGCAAAGTTGGGTTATCTTCTCCGGGGATTTCAGCACACACATATTTGTCAAAATCTTCCGGGGTAGAAATTTTATTTTGCGGTGAAAATATAATTAACATATGTGCGTGAGGGAGACCCCTCTTTTGGAATTCAATCACATCAACTCTTGCAATAATAGGGCCAAAAATATTTTTTTCAACTATTTGTGATTTCAACAATTTCAGCTTTGCATGAAAGATTCTTGCACATAAATCGGGCCGGTTTTCAGCCTTTTCTCCCGCTTTAAGTTCACTTTGAATCTCATGCCACCTTGGATTACAAGTCATTGTAATAAACAAATCCGGTTTTCCAAATCTTTGGACAAGGGTCATAGCGTTTAAATAGCGTTTCTTGATGTCACATGGTCCTCCGATGAATGAAGCAGGCAATACAATTCGTTTCCCAATTTCTGCAGCGCTTCGGTGACCCTCGTTCAAACTGTCGACGATACCTTGATACAATTCACTCCTGATTGTTGATTGGTGTCGCCGAAAAAAATCTAAACGTGTATTCTCAATTTTCACGTACATATCAACAGTATATTGCTGAAGTAATCGTCCACTATATAGTAGATAGTTAGTTACACGAATCTGTAACTTGTAAGCATAATACTCTCTACATGAAACTTCTTTATCTGACTTGGGCGGTCGTCTCTGAGCAGCTGCATTTGAGTAAGACTATATAAAGATTTCATATACATAGGATACATGTATATAGATATTAAACTAATTATTGGTAACTAACCTTCAGATTCACATTGTAGTAGATCTTCCTCATTCTGAACTAAGCAAGGTACCACAGGAAAGGTGATGTTTTGGTTCATCACGCGCCCCATAGGGGACACTTTTTTAAGCCCTTGGTGCCATTCCGAATCCCCTCGTGGAAAAAGTAATGGATACTGCAATGGATCATAACATCCATAATAATGCATTACACGATGTGATCTATCAGATTTCCCAACAACGGTAATGTGAGGGTTGTTTATCTCTGGAGAGTTGGTTCCATCTACTAAGATTGCAACAACTTGATCAGAGGTTGGAGCATTATAAACGCGTTGGTCAAGAACTAGATTACGAGAAATAATGACTCGAGAGTCATTCACGATATTTACATCTCTAAGTGAGCGGAAAAAATGCGCATATGGATTGATGGTCATCACATTCATTAGAATCGAAACGATCTCAGCATCAAAGTTTGAAAAACGGGCCATTCTTGTGTCATTTTCCAAAGCCCCATCATAAAAATACATTTGCAAGTAATTTGGATTGTTTGCCGCAGGTAATAGATTAGGCAAGTAATGATATAGTTGGCCGTGTAATAAGAAAACATGGATACCTTTTTTTGTCGATATGTCAAAGTCCCCACCTAAGGAGCTAAATGCAAAGAAATTGTTGCACACCTTGATGTACAATTGGAAATGAGTAGCGAGATTACTATCCCCTCGAAACAAATCTATAAGCGCAGGGGGGAAATCATTGCTTGACAAGCACACTTGACCATCTTGACAACAAAAGTTCACGGTTTCAAATGCGAATTTCTTCGCTCCACATTTAATACATGTTGTTGGTGAAGTGAGAGCTAGTGGTGTAGAAGGGAGATTCTCGATCCCCAAGCCTGCATATATTGGGCGACGACAGGTCTAGCGTCGTGGTCTTTTTGAAGTCGATGGTTCGTAAATTGTTGTATCAATGTCAATTGATGAATGCAAAGCCCGTGTTTCTCTAGGTAATTGTGGTAGTCCAGTATCCACAACTGGTTGTACATTTTCCGCTCTTGTACCGACACGTTGTCGAATTCGGGGTGTACTTCTCCTTGTGTTGTGGCGTATTGGTACATCCCCATCCCCATCCATTGTGACCTTTATTAATCTGGGGAAAATATTTTTTTTAAGTAACCTTTCAAGAACAAATAACTTAAAAGCAATGTTGACACACGTTTGTTAAACACCACACATCTAATAATGCAAGCATTTAAAATAAAGATAGCACCACAAATAACACATTAATGTTTGGGCAGCAAGTAAATGCTTCAACACTAATAAAAACAAAAGATAAACACTAATATTTAGTTTTCTTTCATTTCATAACAGGTAACTTTACAACCCTGAAAATACCATGATATAGGGTGCATTACTTCTATACAAAATCCATCACATGATCCACAAACATAGCGTGCATTACTTCTATACAAAAAAACACCCGATCCACAAAATCCAGCACATGATAGTAATTCATAAGCAAAGAACCTGATTAACAAAACCCTAAGCAAACACCCCAAAAAACCCTAATGGAATGGAATACTATCCAAGTCACATGAAGCCAAACTAGAAAATTAAACCCAACAACTTTATATCCCAAATTTCAGCTCCTGACAACATTCTTCAACATCCATTTGATGACATTGTGATCTGTTAACAGTGCCGGCGAATGAGTTATAAAGAAAACGATTGGACAACTAAGAAATGGTTCCCTGGCCGCTTCAATAAAGTCATGTCGATCCTGTTGGGTTAAAAAAATTTAACAAAATCAGAAACATGAGTTTAAATACTTAAAAAAATTAGCAAAAGAAAAACCCGATTACCTTACTATTCATTGCATAAAGCTTGTCAGCATGAACATTAAACAGTTTCTGGGCATTCTTAGTATATGCAGCGAGCACGATAGTACCAGTGCTATCTTTAGCCTTAAAATAAAAATACATCCTGCATAAACAAATAGGATAAGATATTAAGGAAAAACACATTGAAAGATGAAAAATAAAAGATCAAGCTGCATAAATATACTATATTTGGAAAAAAAAAACATACTTTGCCTCTGAGGTGGACTTTTTCTTGCATGCCACACAGACAATGGGCTCGTGTAGTGCAGCATCACAACCTCTACCACAATTTCCACAACCAAGTGATAGTCTAATATCATCCACGACAAAGTCGCACACAACAGCACAAATCCGAATAAGCTGGCCCCGTTGAACATCAACAGCCTAACATTGAAAAAAACATAAGTTTTTGTACAATGAGTAACAATTAACATAAGAATAGAATTGTGTTTATAGGGGACAAACAAGGATAAGTGCCCCCTTTTTTCTTTTAAATTTTGACTAAAGATGTTGAAACCTAAAATGAATGGGGAGATTGAAATAAAAAATAAAACCCAATGCAGCCCACAAAAAAGCAAATACTCACTAATATGCAAATAAATTTAAGGGTAAAGAATGAATAATCAAAGAAAGAAGACCAATTAAAAAAAATATAATGAGTGAAAAGTGCAATTACTAACGTACATAGATAAACGCACGTAGAAACAAAGCATTTGCTCTTGAATCCTAGTAATGAAAGAATATTGGTTGGTGTAGCTTTTGGTTAAGACAAATGAGAATTTGCTCCAGAAATATGGTATTACAAGTTCTGGAAGTATATACTCCTAAACTGATCCTAGTGAATAATATTCCCAAATTTGGGAAAATCATAAACTGATCTACCAACAAATTGGAGACTCATGAGCCCTGTCTAGATCAGTAACACCCCACCAAACAAAAACGATTCTTCTATGAAAAAGTAAGGACTCAAGACAAGAGCAATTACATTAAAACGCATGAAAAACTCAAATAAAGGTTGCACATAAGTATTATGATAAGATGCAAAAGGCAAAAAATAAGATTGATGGATATCGATAAAGTATTCACTACCACTCATCCTTTGGTTTCTGTTTTTCCTAAGACTGATTTGCAAATTTTATCCTTTGGATTTCTGTTTTGCTACTTTCATCTATGTGTTTGCATATGTTGTCTTGATCACCATCATAAAACCAAGCTTAGGGGCTCCCAACCTTTTGAAGGTATACATATAGGTATCATTCAACCACCAGTGAATCAAGAAGAATGAATCATGTTCAAACATACCTATTTTTATTTTTTTTCTTTAATGTTCTAATCTTTATTATTCATAAAGCTAGATACACTCTCCATCTAATGTTAGTCTTCGTCATATGATCCTAAAAGACCTTCAACACACAATTCCAAGTACATTAGCATGGGCTTACAAATTCAATCTGAGAGATAAAACCTATCAGGATCCAATTCGTTGAATAAAAGTATATTACCACTTAGAAAGAAGAAACAACTTTTTTAAAAAAAGTATATAGGTGTTCCAAAGATCTATACATCTATACATGAAAAATGAAAACACACCTTCAACCCAAGCACATCAGCGATTGTTGTAATTTCAGTAGGTACTTCAGGAAGAGCCTTTCTTTGAACATCCACTCGAAACTTGTTTATCAAATTCACATTCTCTAAGCACCTGGATCAAGTAAAATGCATCACAAATAAGTGAAATAAAAAAAAAATCAGAGTAAACAAATATTTAAAGTATAAAATAACAGATTGCACCATTTCTCCAAGGAAGCAACATCATCTCCAACTGGCTTGATAGTGTACTCGGTCGACATAGTTGTTCCCAGGGAAAAGCCTATAATAATAAACAAAAAAAAATACATATTATATGAAGGGCGAAGGGTAATATATATGCACAACTTTACATATGATAAACAACAAACCAGACCTTGAAAGTTAGCAACTCGAAGTGCACTCATAGAGATGGTAACATTCTTGTTTAAATCAGTAACAAGTGATTCATAAAGGACAGAAGCAAGATCATTCCACACGGAAACAAGCACCGGCTGCGTACAACTATGGGGAAAAAAAGATAAATATGAGAATTGCCACAAACATGGTCATATTCAATTTGATTGCAACATTACCACCTCTAATAATTTATAAGAGAAGGGGAAAATACTAAGACATGGAAAAACATGCATGTTTACCTAGTATCAATCACATATAATTCAGAAACATTGGACTTAAAACCCCGATAAGAAGATACCGTCTTGGGAGGTTCAACATGGAGCACAACAACAATAATATCTGCAGTCACTTACAAAAAGGAATAAAATACAAAACCAATAAAGCATTTAAGATTTAAAGCATACATAATAGGACAAACAAATAGTGGATACCAAAGCGCCTATCATAAGCAGCGGTTCGAGGAACAGTAGCCAGCTTGCAAAGGCGACATGAAGCTGCAGAAGAACTCTCACCAACTATACGCACCACTCTTGTTGAATCATTTATAAAAAGCTCCTGCTTGTCCTTTGTATTAAAGGTAGGGTTAACATCCCGAACGAGTACATTTGAGATATCATAGTTATATCCAGGTTCAATTATGTTCTTGAACACATCGACATTGACACCAAACATCTTAGCCCACATTTCAGTTCCCTAGCAAAACAAACCAAATACAAAATACAACATTTAAAAAATAAAAGGGAAAAGGGGATATATTGATTCAACTATGCACATGAAATAAACTAAGTGTGAGAATACCTTCTCATCAACCAATACCAAACTTTGATGCTTGGTCTTTCCTATAGGAGTCTTTACTCGCAACTTCTCTTTCACAAACACTCGAATCATATGATCTTTCGTCTCAGAAACAAGCTGGTCAAGATATTTTTTGTTAGACTTTATCCTAAGGCCACAAATTGGTCTATGTAATTAAAACAATGCTTAAAAAGAAACATAAAATAACAAAGATGCAAGGATTGAACCAAAAAAAAAAAACAGCACTCCTAAAAAACTATTGAAATCACACAAACAATTCACAAAAACACAAAGAAGATTAACTTCCACAAAATAAAGAAGCAAAAATGAGAAAATGTAGGGAAAAAATTGCACAATTGAAATCCACACCCAAACAACAACATCCAATCACAATCACCACGAATATACCTTAAAAACACAAGCGTGTAAGTTCCAATTCGGGTTGAGCAACAACTTAACAGCAGTGGCAAGTAACCTGCATTTATATGACAAAAAATGAGTAATTAAAAGTAGCATAAAAATGACAATAAATTATAAACAGGGGAGACAAAAAGAGCATAATTTATGTCATCAATAACACAAAGGATTTAAGTTCAAAAGTTTAATTTCAACACTAAATAAACTACAAGAGAAGGAATAATAATTAACTAAGAACCCAATCAGGAAAAGAGGAAACTGTTTTCAACAGTAGATGAAAGGAGTAAGGACTGGCTCAGTTGGAAAAATTGTCAACCCAAAACGTACATAATTTATGAAATGCACAGTAAATACAATTTTTTTAATATAAAAAACATTAAGAAGCAAATCTTCTAACCATACCCAAACATAAAAAAATTATATCACATGCAGCTAAAACGAAATCAGAAGATCACACGTGTAAAAAGAAAGAAAGAAAGAACAGCTTAGAGAGGTAATGCCCAAAAATACCAACATGCAGAAATAAGAATAAAGAATTAAATGCATAAATCACACATGCAAGAACAAAAATCAGGAATTGAATGCATAAATCACACATGCAAGAACTAAAATCAGGAATTGAATGCATAAATCACACATGCAACAGTGAAAATCATGAATTAAATGCATAAATCCCACATGCAACGGTAAAAAGAAGGAATCAAAAGTAACCCCATATCCAAACTTAGGGGACAACATACAAAACCAAATATGAACACAAAACCAATGCCAAATCAAACATTAAGGGAATAGGAAACCAAAATCACATAAGAAAGAAAAAAACCATGCAAAATAAGAAAGGAAAAAGGAAGAAGAGAGAAGAAAAATAAAATAAAAAATTAGCAAATATAAAAAAACAAAAGCACACATGCAACTGAAATCAGAACATCACGTGTAAAAATAAGGAAAGAAAGAAAGAAAGAAGAGCATCTGGAGAGGTAGTGCACAGAAATATCACACATGTAGAAATAAAAATAAAGAATTAAATGCATAGATCACACATGCAACAACTAAAACCAGGAATTGAATGCATATATCACACATGCAACAATAAAAATCAAGAATTAAAGGCACAAATCACAAACCTAATAATATAAAAAAGGAATCAAAAGTAAAACATGACAAGCATAAGGAAATTGAAACCCAAAATCACATAAGGAAAAAAGGAGATAGAGAAAGGCAAGGATGAAAACCATGCAAAATAATAAAGGAAAACGGATGAAGAGAGAAGAGAAACAAAATAAAAATTTATGAGGGAGGAGGATCCAGACAAGATTAGGGCAGAAGCATAACCTAGGACATGATGCACATGGAAAGGAGGAGTAAAATAGCGATCACACATCTTTAATTTATAGCAAGATTGAGCATGGGGCCTACAAAATAAAATTAATTAATTAATTGATATAATACCATTTTGAGCTGTAAACCACAATGAGGAAACAAAATGAAAGTAGTTGATATAATACCATTTTGAGCTGTAAACCACAATGAGGAAACAAAATGAGGGTAAAACTGGAATAAACATCAAAATACCACTTTAAGCAAAGTGCACTATTATACACTCTTAATATTAAAAAAATGGCATTAGAAGCTAATATAAAATTAAGGAAGAGAGAAACATAAATCAAAACAAATGCCAACCTCATCCTCACCAAATCTGCCCGCACTGCATATCTGCTTAAACGACTCTCCTCCTGATGCGTACTCCATCAGGATTGCTCCATCACATCACCTAATGCAAGTTCCAGATTTAATCACATCACCATGAGAGGCAAAAAGGAAAGGCAGATGATAGGAATACAAGATATTGAGCACACCTCTTTAAATCTTACAATATTTGGATGTCGCAAGGACCTATAATGTATGATATCTATCTGGACATTTTCGTCTATATGCATCCCCAAAAGGGAAGACCAAGGGAGTATTAAACTCAGAGTAAGCTAATTTAATTGCAATATCAAAAAAACGCAATCAAAATGGATGAAAATATGAATACTTTGAGAGCGAAAGAACTGAAGGTGTGAAGGGTCTGTTTATTTCCAGTGTAAATTGGTTTTGAGTGCATAAGAGAAGGTAAGAAGCTAAGGATTGTAGTTGTATTATCAGATCAATACTGGAAATATATTGTGAACTATGTTTAATGCATATGACTTCTTTTATACCGGAAAGATATTATTGACAAATTCTTTATTTCATTTATATAAATTTTATATTGCATTTAACATAGGGTAAATTCATTCCACAGGAAAAAATACACTTATTGGCAAGGCAAAATGATAAGAATAACCTTTACTCCGAATCCTAAAAATAACTTCTAAAGAACTAACAATGACGTACCGCAGCATTGAGAGCATCTCTTCATAATCTACGATTGATTGTGCGCGAGATCAGCCAACTGGGAAAAATCCTTTCTCTAAATGTACCCTTGCTACTTGGGGTAAGTGTATAGATGGTTGCTCTTGGATGATTCCTCACTCTTGCAACTGCATATAGACTCGAAGGAATCATTATGTCAGAAGTAAGCCATAGCCCATAAGCACAAATAAAGAGATAAACATAAAGAGACCAAGTTGTCGAGAGATCGCAGGCTAATAAAATGTCATGTATGGAGCATTTGGATGCATGGAAGAAGATTCGTAAAAACGAGGTCTGTAAGTTCACCTCTAGGTATGCTACGGACCTGTTTTGGAATCGGTATGGAAGCCAAAACCGGAATGTTTTAATCCAAAATTCTCAGCACTGCAGGGAGGAAAGAACAATAACAAACAGATAAGTATCTTCTTTGATCTGAAAGGTAAGAACAATCCATGTAAAATTGAAAACCGTAGCCGCATTACACATAAAAAAACTATCTAGAAGCAACATTTGGATCAAAAAGTCACCTGGAATATCACCTAGAACAATCCAAAATACATTCACATATGAGAAAGGAGAGAGAGAGAGACAACTGCGAGCCCTAATATTATCTCTAATATCAATAGAGGGAGGACAGAAAAAGTCACCTGGAAGAGGGTTTCGTAAGGAAGAAGAGATGGTTGATCTAAACCTTGTTTTCTTGTTGAAAGTCCCATTTGTTATGATGTGAGTAGTACTTTAGAAGGTAGATTGAGTTTGAATTGGAAGGTCTGCAATTGGGGGTCTGGATAAGAAAGCTTCATGAATTGGAAGGCTAAACAAGGATAAAGGGAGAGTCGGAGAAACCTGATCCAACAAGTCGATAGACAAAGAATCTTTTGTATTGGAGATCGCCCCGAGGCGCTTTGGCCCTTCCAATTCAATATCTTCTTTGGCCGATATCTTTTCAGGAAAAGTCGATGAGACACTCGGATTCATGGTTGGCTGAGACGGTCGACCCATCCTCTTCCTCATCGATCCAAGCTCTTTAGCGCTAGCAACGACTCCAGAAATAGAAAACCCTAATCGAAGCATATGAAATTATACAATAAACAACCGCACAAGGGAAGTGACAGAGATAGAAATTGGAGCCGAAATTCGAGAGAACAAAGCAATTAAGAGATGAATACCTTGAGAGTGAAAGAACTGAAGCTGTTCAGGGTGAGATGGAACCCTGAATTGGAGATGGAACCCGGCAAGTCCTCGCCGAGAGAGGAGGCGGCTGTGAAGGGGAAGAAGAGGCGTTTGTAAGAGGGCTAGTAATTTTTGCCTTTTGGTGAAGACAAAAAATAATAGGAGAAGGTGAAATGAAATACCCAAAACAACCCTATACTGCACAGGAAAACATAATTTAAAAGGAGGACAAATGGGTAAGTGTACTTTGTGAACAGGAATGGTAAACTTTGGCTTTTATATAGTTATGATTATGATACGGAGTACTGGTAAAAAAGAAATTATGGGACATCAAATAGGCTAAAACGTTTTATATTTTTGATCAAATTAATTTCCCTACAACATCATATATACTTGACTGGAGGGAGTATATATGAAAAAAAAAAGAATAGATGAAATCAACATGAAAAATCTCAAAATCAATATGTTCATGTTGTTAAATATGAATGTCATCACCGACATCCCTTCGTCGTCCACTCTTTCATAAACCGGTTAAATCAAAATCAGGATAAATCATATCAAGTCGTTGTACGTACGGTAAGTGCAATGTTTGAATTGATTCTAGACTAGAAGAGATTGTTCGGGTACAAAAGTATGTTAAAAATCCTAAATATGCCTAACTAAGCCTAATTAATTTGATGTTACAAATTTTGATAATGTGACCACAGAAAGGGCAACATTGTCATCCGATGGTGCCTCGTCATTTTCTTCACATCGTCCTCCCCATATTTTCATCCTTTCTGATGCCTGTTCTACCTGCATCTCCATTCCATTATAATTGTTTGGTCAGTTTCTCATATTTTTTGCATTAATTAATTCTATATAGAGCTGGAAAAATCTGGTCCGATATGACAATCTGACCTGACCCAAACCCGACGCGATCAATATCCGAAAATCTAGTGTTACGTACAACCCAAAACTGAACCCTAGCCAGACTCGAATAACATGAATTACATATATGAGACCTAATACTACTAAATAAATGAAGTTAATAGTCAATAATTAAATTAAACAAAAAATAATAATTATTTTATAATAAACTAAATATGACCCGACTTGAACCAACTCGAACTCGACTCAACCCGAAATCCATTTAGCCTAAAATTATCCAACTCGAATACTTACACGTCCTGATCGATCCAAACTCGACCGAACATACAATATACCCATCATATGATATGACCGAACCCGAATGGGTATGTCCGAACCCGACCCAAACAACCCGAATACCATCTCCTATTCTATATGCATTTTTTTCAAAGGAAACTGATCATCGACCAAATAATTTGATTTCATTTAATATTTTGTTTGATCTTGAGAACAATGCAAGTTCATTAAATTTAGTAGCATGCGTACCTCCTTTTTCCAGTTGGTTTTGTAAACCATGAATACAAGTATCATCGTCTGAAGCATGGTTCCACAAATCATTCCTATCCAAATGCCCTGTAAAATTACACAAACAGATAAAAACGACTCGATTCAAAATCCCCGCAAAATATCTTTACCCCATACACCTTTTACATTTTCAAGTCGAGTTTATTTTTTTTAATTTCAACTACTTTTAATAGCACCATAGTAAAAATCGTGTATTGTTTTAATTTCAACTATTTTTTAATTACATGAATCATCACCAGATATACAATAAAAATCATGTATGAGAATGATTGGGTGCTCAAAAATCATCACCAATTGCTTAACCAAATGTGTACATTTAAGCACACAATTAACAATAATTGGGTGCTCAAAAATACCTAAAAAATGTTCATTTGCACATTAACGAACCTCCACTGGAGATGGCCTAATATATATGTAGTTTCCTTAAAGACCTTAACACCAATATTCAATAATATTGTGGATAAATATATAGGTAGCTTCATCAATCATCTGCAACACAACTTGAGAATCTAACATCACACTTTGATGGATCCTCACTGGTGTGATCGCGCTCCCATACTCGATCGATCATATACTACTAGCTAGCTAGGACCATATATATAGCTAGCTCAATAATTAAACACAAGTAGAATTGATTTTTTTTAAAGGTGGTGAGCCTGTACCTGAACACCTAAGTTGGTCTTGTAACCAAGCAAAAACCCCAAAGGAAGGCCGACGAGGTAGTAGCAGAACAAGTTTATATAAGCAACCAGGGCCTGCCACCCTCCTCCGACAGCAACACCTTGAAACATTATTGTAAAATAAACAACACATGTATGTAGTACAATTGAAATCCTAAAAACATTGCAAACAACTATTTAGGGTTAGGGTTAGGGATATATAGCTCATTTTTCACCTGATATTACCGGCTGGACGCTATTTAACACCATGGTGATTTCTAGGAGGTAGGCCAAGTCTGCCACAGCTTGTTGTATCTCCTTGCTGTCGGTGAAGATGATGGCAAAACGGTTCCTAGTGAGCATGATAAAGGCCATTAGCATGATCCCTATGCATAAGGATTGACCCACTGTTATCATCACCGAGTATTTCGCTGCTCTTGGCCGCCCTGCTCCTAGCTCATTTGATACCCTCACACTTTGTTTATAGCAAAAACAAGAGTGAGAGTCACGTTACATAAACATAAACCTACTACGTACATTCCTTATACATATGGTTAACTTGTTTGTGTACCTTATAGCTGCATTGATCCCAATGAACAACATGCCTTCCCATCCGTTCACATTCATGCTGATCGAAATAAATGGTGAAAAAAGTTGTTATTACACGTGCAGAGAAAGCATACATACATATATACATACATACGTACATACTGACCAAATGGAGAGAGATCCAACGGCGATTATAGGATCTTGGAGGTGACCGGTGAGGACTATTATGGTCATGAAGTACCATATCTCTAAACAAATCATGAGAGCGGAGGCGAGGGAGAGCCTGACAAAGGGGCAAATGTCATGGAATGCCTGCCAAGAGAGGCCCTTCCAAGCATCCTGGCACCAGCCGACAACATAGGCAAGCTGGGCCAAAGCGATCCCCCAAGCGGACAAGTTGTAAGCCCAAGCAGCGCCGGTGGTCCCCCACCCGAATACCTCTAGGAACAAGTAGAGCATGAGAATGTGGAGAAGCAGGGCCACAAGGCCTATCCAAGCCATGACCCAGACTTTGCTCTGTGCTTGCAGGAACTTCTGTGTTGGGAAATTGAGGGCAAGGGAGAACATCTGCGGGATAACTTGAATGGTGAAGTTACCAGCTAGGATGGCGACGTCGTCTTCCTGGCCTAGGAGGAGTAAGATTCGCGTCGAGAATAGGTAGAGTGGCAGGATGAAGAGGCAGGCTCCGAACAAGATGATCCAAGACCGCTGCATGTACACTCCGAGCATGTCTATTCGGCCTGCCCCGTAGGCTTGTCCGCAAAGAGTCTCAAGGGCACTTCCCATGCCCAACTATTATATATGAATTGATCCATCAATATATTGATCTAGTTTGTGTTTAGGACATGGAATGAATGAAGGAAGGAATGCAATACATACGAGGAATCCGAAGGCGAAGTTAGCAACAACAGACAAGGCAATGACAACAGAGGAGAGTTGGATCTCACCAATGTGACCTACAAAGATGTTGGTGAAGGAATTGATTCCATAGTTGCACAGAATGTTGAAGGCAATGGGACCAGCAATCGCCCATAGCTTCGATGATTCGATCCACCAAACATGCCTTGCCTCCTCAATGCTCCTCACAGCTGAGTAGTCGCCCTGTTTTCCGCCTTCTTCCGATGCCAAAACCCCGCTCGGCGCAGGGTGCAGTTCCGTCTCATCTTCCTCCTCCTCCTCCTCTTCTTTCTTCAGAGACATCGATCTTTATTTTTATGGCTCGAACCGTTTTATTTTGACTACTTGTCCCCTTTCTCCTTAAGAAAGAGGCCTTTTTTTTTTGTTTGTATGTTCCTTCTGAGTTTGTTTTGTTTTCTATTATATGATTATGACTTATGTTAACCTCTTCTAAAAAGGAAATACAACGGGAGATTGCCAAGTGGGTGTCCGCTTTCGCTTGGAATTCTTAATTAGAGAATCTGATTATTGCTGTTTTTGTTTGTGTTTCAATTGGGTTTCTTAATTCAAACATGCTTATTTTGATAGTAGCGAGACAAAATCGCGCCCCAAATGTTGCGGCTAATGTATCCATCTATCTTGATATAGATTTTCTTTGTTTTTTTTTCTCTTCCAAAAATCTTGACACCTAGTTAAATTAAGTAGAGAAATTTTCAAAAAAAAAAACAAACTAGTTAAATATAAGCTGTTACACTTAACCACTTGTTAAATACAAAATTACATAAAACATCTAGTAAATGGATTTTGTTAACAAATTACCACTCGTTGTCTATTTCTATTAGAGTTTTGTCAAATATGTACGATATTATAATATTTTAAGCTTTATATTTAAATTATAATCTCAAATAGATTTAAATTTTTTTTTTACTAATTTTAAAAAAAAAAATTAAAAACTTGATGTATATATGTGAATAAATTCTCCTATTTTATTCATAAAAGTGGTTATAAATTTTAAAAATATTTTATAGACTACTTTTTAATCAAAATAAAAATAACTTTATAAGAGCATTTTCAACAGTTTCCTTATTTTGGGGATTTTGGAGTTTTTGGAGAATCTTGCGGTATTTTATGGTCCAACAGATTCCCCATCACATTCACCAAAATGGAGAAGCGGCAGAAAAAATAGAAAGGATTCCCTAAATATGCAGCATTCTCTAAGCTAAATAATTCTCCAAATTTTCGAAATAGGGAAGCTGTTGGAGTTAAAGCAAAAATAATTTGAAGAATATGTATGTTGTTTCCCCATTTTGGAAATTTTTTAGGGAAATTGTTGAAGGTGGTCTAAGTCGTTATCCAATTGCAAACAACCAAAGTAAATGAACTCGGTACTCTATCAAGTTCAAACCCAAACACATAACCAAAATCAAGTCAGACACAAAGTTTAAACCCAAAACCAAATCAAATAAAGAAAACTCATATTTTTGAACTATGATGACTTGATTCCCCTAAGTGGATACATAGAAAATTCGTTATAAAACAAATCTCACCGAGTCTAATCACATCAAAACTTTCAATCAAATCTCTTTAAAATCAGTTGTCAACTCTAGTTGTGCCACAAAATCAAAATTTATCAACTCCAAATCTTTCACTCAAACTCGATATAAAGCTTCCACTCTTCGAGTTGGGACACACCAAATCAAATCAAACTCCAATTTCAATCAAAGAATTTCACATACAAATGATAGGCAGGTTATTCTTCCTAGAAGAGGGGCTCATATTACTCTGGTGGAGTGTCGTTCAAGTTCCTAAAAGGTGAACTTGAACTGTATTATCTGATGCATACAAGAAAACAAAACTCCAAATCCACCCAAACACAAATTCTTGTTCAAACAAAACAAATGCGAAACCACAAATATGAAAACCTTTGAGTTACGTAAGGCTTGATTCTCTTCCGAGAGATACGTAGGCAACTCGTTAAAATTTGGGTGCAGCCCAAATCACAAAAACAACTAAAATTTTGGTATCGATATTACTTCAAATCAAGAGATTAACAAAAAAGGGGCCGAATTCAAATAAAAATTAAATAAAATGTGTTTTGCAATATTGTTCCATTGATATTTTTTTTCCTAACCGACACAAGTGACCATTTTTTCCCTCTAATCCAAAAGGTTCTTCACCATTAAAGGTGTCTCTAAATAGCTAATTTCAATTGTTTGGAGAGCATTTCTAAGGGTAAGCCAAAAGGCAACCTCCCTATGAATCATCGACTTGTTCCAAACTTACTAGTTTAAGGCTTTTGAGCATAACCACCACAATGTCAACCTATGGCAAGGCCTTCCTGTTGTAGCCTTAGGAGCCTTGACTACCAATCTCAACTGGACCAATTGGTTTTTCTACATGGACATTGATTCCTTGTGATCTGACGACAAGAACTTCTTGTCTAGTGAGTGGTCTTTTAAAGATGTGTTGTTTTTTCTCCTTCTCTACTACTTTGCTTTCATTTTACCCCCAAAGCGGTGTCCTGACAGAGGGCGTCCTAAGAAGAGCTGGGGTGAAGTGATTAGACATGATCTTACCGCTCTTGGACTCTCGGAGGAGATGGCACACGACAGGATTCAGTGGAGGAGTGCTATCCGAGTTGACGAACGCTAGTCGGGAGCAACGTTTCTCGCTCATGCTTCCCTTTTTATCTCAACTTTCCTTACGTGCATTCTTCCCATCTTTTCATCTTTGTCCCTTTTTGTGTTTTATCATCTTAATTTCCAGTTTTCTAGTGGTGTGGTTTTCCTCTTTCCATTGATGACCGGTCATGGGTCACTCGGAAACACCCTCTCAACCTAGTCGGGGCAAGGGTGCGTACATCTCGACCCCCCAGACCCTGCTCTAAGCGGGAGATACTGGGTTTGTTGTTGTTGTTGTTTTAGTAGTTGGTGAAGTTGGTTTAAAGGCTTAAATGAAATGTTTACAGGTTTACTTGGTTGTTAAATGTTATTTATATGAGTATTGGCTATATGATTATATGGTGTACGTGATGTTGATGATATTTAAATGTTGAGACTTTTAGGAGGCATTATTGTGCTATTTGAACTTGATATTTATAAAGGGTATTTTGGGAAATGTTTTCAAAGGTCGGAAGTTGACTTAATAATTTGCATAAAGGGTTTTAGATATTCTAACCATGCCAGATTATTTTGATAAAATGAGATTTTAAGTTGGTTTAATGTTTTATCATTTGATTTGGCTAATATGTTTTTAAGGATTGTTTTGGGTATCGAATTGACTCAACTTGAGATTTAAGGGCATTTAGAAACTTGGAAATGACTTACTTGGACTTAACTTGGTAAATTGATTGATGAATCTTACTTGTGGAATTATGTGAATTATGATATGATATGAATATGAGTTGCAAGCATGATTGATATTTGGAATCTTGAGTTGAAAATGAAAATGATTATGAAGCATGTTGAGATGCTATTTGATGATATATGTTGAGATGACATGAGAATGAGATGAGATGATATGAAATGTTATATGAGGAATATGATGCATTGAGATAAAACAATGTGAGCACGAGATGCTATATGACGATATGAGATGGTTGAGATAATGATGATGATGATATGAGTCATTTTTGCTTATGTGAGTCTTGACCATTGTATGCATTAGAACATAGACTTATGCATGTTATGTGATGCTTTCTAGGTGACCTGTGACCTGATTGGATCTGCTTGTGATATTGTCGTGGTTCTTTTGGATTATGTTATTCTCCATGTAAGTTTCCTACAGGAGCTTACTCAGTGACCAGACCTCATGGCTGACGTGTCATACATTATGTAGGTGTTGCATATCGCATGCCATGTAGTATCATGCTTAGGACTTGTTTACCCATGAGCATTTGTATTTTTTATGCGTTTGGAACTGAACGGCAGCTATAATGAGTCTAGGGTCTTTGCTAGGGTCATAGGATGACCCAACCCCATCAGATTCGTACCTAATCGAGTCTTGTCATACGAGTCTGATTATATGAGCATAATGACGGATTTTATCGAGATATTCATAAGCATGATATGGACACTATGTGATCTCGGATATGACTTGATCTTTACGTCTAGGTATGGGCGTAGAGTGGTCTCCCCCTAGGTATGGGAGTGGATGAGTCGCCACCCTAGATATGGTCGTGGTTTTTTAGTGGGATATGCCGCTTGGCATTGTTTGGGTCATTTATCGTTTTTCTGCATTTATATAACAATCAACATGCTTGTGTGTTTAAAATTCCAGTACTGCATTAGACTATCCTTTATTCTAGGTATATGCGTATTATATGATCTCGGCGAGGTCTTTAGGGCCTTAATGCTTCTCTTGGCCTGACTTTGTGGTTAGTTTAAGGTATTTGATCATTGCGTGTTCCATGCTTCCATGACGAGGGTTTCCTTCGGGACTCCTAGCTGACCGAAAGACTCCACTTATTTTTTGAGACTTAGTATTTTGCTATTTTTGTTTTGATTTTGACCCGGCTCTTCCGGGGCAACTCTGTATCGCACTTATTGTTTGTATGCTTTTGAACTAAAACACGTTTCTCGTGACTTAGACTCTTAGGATAGACTGGTCTCCAACGGACCATTCACGAGTTTTAGGGTCCTGAAATCCCTTCTTTCCAACTAACATTTTGGTTTTAAAACCTTAACTCGTACCTGGATTGCAAGATCCGAACGAAGGTATTCGATCTTCAAAACGTAACCCGAATATTTATATTCGGGTCGTTATATTTTATAACAATTACTCTCCACTTACACACCCAATTCACTTTCTTTTTTCACTTCTCCCATCTCTCTGTCAGATTTCGTGGCCCCACCTCCTCATATTTTTTTTTTCAAACACTCCTTTCTCTCTGACTAATTGGTGTGCCCCCTCCACATTTTCATTTTTTTATATATTAAACACTCCCTCCCTCTTTGATCGTGTGGTCCCCGCCCTTTTTTTTTTTTGAAGTAGATAAAGATTAGGCTGGACGGTCTTGCACGAGCGTCCTTCCTAGCGCATCCTTCTGAATGAGAATCCAAAGTTCTGGAGCATCTTCCAAGCAGACGTCGACAGGGAAACTGTAGGCCAGATGAGCTAGTCAATCTACAACAACATTGGATTCCTTTTCACAGACGATCTCCTTCCCAACCATCATCTTCTTTAGGGGTTGCTCAACCTTCAAATCCAGGCGATCCCCTTCTCTAATCCCACATTGTTGCAGAGTTTTGAAGTCTTCCAATTTCTTTCC
Source organism: Persicaria tinctoria (assembly GCA_037127255.1). Classification (NCBI taxonomy): domain Eukaryota; kingdom Viridiplantae; phylum Streptophyta; class Magnoliopsida; order Caryophyllales; family Polygonaceae; genus Persicaria; species Persicaria tinctoria. Next base: position 17,488,307 of record JBANSL010000004.1, on the reverse strand, counting down.
GTTGAAAGAGAGAATTGGATTTACCGCTGAAATCCCCGTTTGTTGCTTGAGTTGAGACTTGACCGCTCCACAGATCGATTCATGCCTACAACTATGGAATGAGTGATTCTGTCCGATTGAGCCACCTCAATCGTCATTTCCTAGGTGATGAGAGAGGTGAGAGAATGACGATTGACGTGAGATGAGGCGATGAGAGAGGTGAGAGACAAGCGGTGAACCCTAGAGTTAGAATTGGGAACTGGAAATGAGAGTTTTCCCTCCTTTTCTCTTTCTCTACCATCTCTCTTTCTTTCTACGGGGAAACTAACAATCCTTATAAAAATACACACATTAAAAGTTGAAAAAAAAATACATAAGTCGCTGTTATAAACAACGACTTTAATATTTTATTATTTTTAAAAAAAATATGGGGTAAAGTAGGAAATAAAACTTAAAGTGAATGGGGGGTTATGAGAAGATGAGGTACGCATATATAATCCTTTCTCATTCTAACCGTTAAATTTCAATGTGGAATAAAACTCTTGTCCTACGTTGGAAATGAGAGAATAAGATGAGGGTGATTTTTGATCCACGTTTAGTTTATGTTTTTATTATAAATTATTCTAAGAATAATATACATAATAAGGGCCGGTTTTGCATTTCCACTTTTTTCAACTTCATTTAATAGCTGGAATGGATGAAACTCCTTTCACCTCTCCACCTTCCCCTCCCAAGGTGAAAAATCCCCCCCAAACTTCACCCCATCCACCCCTTGACAAAGGGAGGAAAATATGCCATAATAATAATTATATTTTTTTTAACTTTTTTTTTTGAAATGGCGGGTCGACCTTGTCACATGTTCATTTTTACTAGACATGTCAAAACACAACCCGACCCGGTGACCCGACCCAAACGCTCGGAAAATTTTCGACCTGAACCCGGATTTTTTTTTCGACTCGAACCCGAAAAAACGGAAATTTTCCGGGTAATCTGGGTTTCGACCCGGTGACCTGATTGACCCGGTAATTTTGACCCGATTGACCCTGTTGATTTATAATTATATATAATTAATTTTTTTATATAATTACAATTTATTGTAAAATTATCAAATTATGAATTTTTTAATTTAAAAAAGAAAAAATTGACAATCTCGAAAGGATTTGGATCCTCTCCTTACGAGTTTCACCTAATATCGTCCTAATTAAACAATCTCTACCGTTAATGTAATTCAAGGGTCAAGATCCTCTCTCTCCCTAATTAATCCCAATTATCTTCAAAATTACTGATATTCCTCCCTCACGCTCTTCCTCTTTGACAATTCTCCTTCTCCCTCGAGTCCTCTTCGAAAGTTTGATAATTCTCCTTCTCCTTCGAGTCCTCTTCAAAAATACTAAGGAGTTTGTGTTCTTCAACAGAAAATCAAGACGAGATTTGAAGTTCTAAGATTAGAACATAATTTTTTTTAATCGATTATGGAGTTTTGTTCTTCCACCTCTTGAAGATCCTTGCACTCAATTGAAGTTTGTGGTTGGTTCTTCTCCTTCTTTTCGTTGTACAAAAGTTATCCTCTACTATTTTTAGTGTGATTATTCTTCCTTGTGCTCTTATTTAATTCGGGTGAAGAACACAAACTTGAACCCTAATTTTTGGGCTTTCTGTGTCTGAGATCTATTGGCTCAATTGAATGACGAGTGTTCCTAACCTCGACCTCCAGAAACTATAGTAAGTCGCTTGGTCCCCCTTCTTTCATTTCTATGATGCTATTTGAACTTGTTTACCCGATCGTATCGTGTTTGGAACTAAAAATATTGGGTTTCTTGATTTAAAATATGCTCGACGAATTTGATCCAAATACCCTTGCCCCCATCCGTCCCTAATGGTGCATGTATGGGTAAAAAAAATCTTGCTTGTGGAAGGATTCTAAGGTTGCTGTCATATATGGTTTGACATCTAAAGTTTCCTGGTGTTTGGAATTGGTAATTTGTGTAATAAACTTGGGTATTTGGTGTCATAATCTGCTCATGGAATGGTTCTGCTAGTGCTATCTTATTCACTTTTATTTGGTGTTAATTTATTGTTGCTATCATGATTCGGATGCTATCGATCTCTGCTGTCATGGTTGGTTAAGGTTGATTTATTACCTTGCTCACACATGTCTCTTGTTCACACATGTCTCTCTACAATAACTTCGACATGAACTGAGCTTACACCTCTCTTCTCACCATCTTTATTTAAGTTTTTTGCGCTATGTTTTGTTATCTTGTTGCAGCAATGTTTGACTTAAGTGTACCTATTTTATGACTAATATATACTGAAATTGACTGTGTCATTGAACTCATTTTCCCGATTTTTATGTTGACAAGTAGCCTATTAGCTCAACTGGCAGAGCGATATGTATTTACATAAAGATGTGGGTTCGACTCCCACATAGGCTAATTTGTTCTTTACTCTCTAAAACAAATTGCTTAACTATTCTAGCTTTTGAAACTCCAATTGGGAAGATACGTGATGTAATTTGCTAGAAATGATAATGTCACTTCTAAAAATAACTATGTATGCAAGACCATTTTTCCTAGCTGTGTAACTTGATCTAAACTAAGTACAAGTTTCTAGAAAATGAAAAATTATAATAAAACATGAATCTGATCAATACAGCAAGAAATTGAGTGCTCTAATGTAAACAACTCAAGACCTGATCTACATTTAAGTCGATGACCAAGGCATGTCTGTCCCTTAGTAGGAGTGGAAAATATAAGGGTTGAAGAAGCTATTTGAGATTAAATGCCTTTGTAGATCAGTTTTTTTAAGATAATATTTTAGCCTATGTGGGAGTTGAACCCACGTCTTTGTGCGAAAACACATTACTCTACCAATTGAGCTAATAGGCTACTTGAATAATATCAAAATACTTTAATTGTGAACGACAACTCCATATAAATCTCATAGATTAATCAAACATAAACATAAACTACATACAAATGATTGAGTATGGAATTCATTAATTCACAAACAAAAATCACAGTTTTGCTACCCCTTACACGAAAGAAGGGAGGACTGGCTAATTTGCAACCCACCCAATAAAAGATTTCAAAGATATATTAGAAGACAGGAGTCCAATTTTAGCATAAGAATTCATACAGTAATATGTTCGATAGGCCTAATGTTTGACTACGAATTTTGGCACTCCAAAATTGCTTCAATTAAAGAAACATAAAAATATAAATCATAGAACAAGAATTCAACGTACTTGTAAAATGAGAAAATGGGAGGATTGGGAACAATTGCGACATTTGCAATTTACATCACCTAGTTCTAACTTATTTTCTAACAACCATTTCCTCAAGAGGAGATGACAATGTCCTCATAACAACAGCATCCATTTAAATTTATCTAAGGATCAATTGATAGCTTTGAGTTATAATTCAAGAAATTTCATTCCTCAAACCAAGGTCACATGAACATAATCACAACATAAATGCATATTGATCATGAATGAATGTAAACATCCTATGAGGCAGCAGCAGACAGTTACAACAAAATCGAAAGATTTGAATGTAAACATCCTATGAGGCATTTCGTCGAACCCTTGATATGCGATATGAACTTGAAGACAATAAATCGAAAGATTCTCAACCAATATCTCAAAGTACTGAATTGAAAGAGATTTACTTCAATGAAATCAGGTGGATTGAATGAAATTAAACAAAAAGAACAGCACAATACCTGTGCACGAGACAACATGCTTGGCCACGGCAACATGCGCCTGCTGCCAACAACTGCGTGCTTGGCCACGGCAATAGCGTCATGGACAAGAAGAAGATTTCCCGGAGTTACTAATCTTCCTTGCTCGCACTCTCATAATCCTAGCATCAGCTCACACCCGCTTGGTGCTCCCTCCTTTCGTCGTTCGCCCCCCCGGTCTCCTCATCCTCGCACGCTCGATGCCATCCCCCTCGCATCCTAGAATCGCTCTCTGTACGCGCTCTCGCAAAATGGAGCTCTCACCATCCCGCACCCATAAGAAAGGAAAGGAGAATGTAATTAGAGAAACGAAATCGAAGGAGAGGGCTCACCGCGGGATCGAGGCGCGTCGGGGATTCGTCGGAGTCCTTCGGGGATCGAGTTCGGCGTCGGCGGCTCCTAGACGACAGCTCGTGCTCGGCTTCGTCTTCGGACGGACCTCGGAGGAAGGGAGGGGATGAACTGGAGCCTCGAAGGAGAAGGAGGAAGATGTAAGCGGGGATGAGTTTGAGACAACGCGAAAGGGATTCGGATTGGGAGGGGAGCGTTGGGTTGGGGAATAGGGTGAAATTAGTGAGATATAATCTCAGCCATTCATTTATTTGGAGGGCTAGGATTTGTTTATTAGGACAATATTAGGAAAAGTTTATAGGGAGAGGATCCAAATCCAACCCGAAATCGACCGAAATTCGGTTCCCGGAAATACACAGAACCCGTTTTACCGGAGACCCAAAGTGACCGACCCGAACCCGACCCAAATGACACGTTTAACAAGTCTAATTTTTACTGATCCCAACTCGCAACCCGTTCCGACCCTTCAACCCTTTGATTCGGACCTGAAGCGTCATGGTGACCGGCCAACCCGTGATCCGTGGCCACGTCTACTACGGACCGGTGTCATTCACCATTGTCGAAGCGAATGGGGCTGTGCTTGCTTTGATTCGGCCCATGTAGAAGTCATCTATGCTCCCCTAACTTCCTTCCAATTTCGCTCCCACTTCATTCGGACATCCAAATCGCAATTCGGAGATATGGGGAGAAGCAGTAGGAAACACTCTGACGACGCGGACACATCGTGTTCCTCCCCCTCCCCTTCGAGCTCCGATGTCCGCCGGAGGAGACGCCGCCGATCCAGGAACGAAGAGGACACCTCCGACAGCGACGACAAGAGGCGGAGCTCTTCCACGAGGAGGAGGAGGAGCAGCAGCAGCAAGAGAGACAAGTCCAAGAGGAGGACAGAGAAACGTGATAGAGATAGGCATGGGGAGAGAAAGCGTAGAAGGGAGAGTAAACGTCGTTCGAGGACGAAGAGGAGGAGAGGGTCTGAAACCGATGAGGTGAGCGGATCCGGCTCTTCCGATGAGGAGTGTTCGGAGCCGGAGATTTCTAGGGTTCAACCTGAGACTGTCGTTAAGGATTTATTAGAGGAGTTCCCTGGCGTTGCAGGGGATCTCAAGCAGGTGTTCTTCCTTTCCTCTGCGTTGAATTCTCTTTTTGGTTTCCAATTCATCGGATCAAACATTATAATTGCTCATAATATCATTTAGGAATTTGAGAGGTTGTTGCATGGAAAGTTTTCTGAATTTTCAGTAGTTTGAGTGCAACTGAGTCGTGTTTATGCTCAAAATGTGGCCTATTTTTTACACAGAAAGAAAGCGAGATATCAATTCAACAAATTTAAATTAAGTGTTTACAAATATAAGGAGCCGATACCTATGATTATAGATGCCTCGGGACACTCAAATGTTACAATTGAACATTTTATTTTCTGTTGTAGCTTTTGCAAATGATTGATGGAGGTCAAGCTGTTGACATCAAGGGGATTTCTGAGAAAGCATTAGTTAAGCGTCTGCATAAGCTGTTTTTGTCATTGGACCTTGAGGAGCACGGTGATAGAGTTTTCTTATTAGGTGCCAATAGTTGCCCCACTTTGGAACTTTTGGGGCCAATCCTTTCTCTGCACCTTGAAGGTAATCATCAAGTTAATGACTCCCATACTGTGCCTCCAAATTCAGATCCTGGAAAGGTTGCTGATGAAGCCCCTGGTCCTAGCAGAAGGTAAATTCTGGAAGCAATCTATGAAACTTCTGAATTTCAATAACCACTTGAATTTTAAACAGCAAGAAAGTTAGCAGCTTTCACGTCATGCTATTGCTATTTGCTGGCTATCGAATTAACTTGGATTATCATGCTACATATCATGACTGTTTATTCAACCCCTAACAGTTTCATTGTATGTATACATCTTGATTAATTTGTATTTCAGTAATTAAACATGTCTTCTTCTTATTATTGCTTTTGCAGGGTGATTGGTCCCGAAATGCCATCTGCTGAGTTGCTTGCTGCAGCGGCTAAATTGACAGAAGCAGAGGCTGAATTAAGGTAGTGATAGTATTAGTTTTAGTATTATTAGTTTTTCTTGGTTGTGAGAAAGTGGGCAAAGCACGTCAGTTCTTTCAGATTGCTGCTTAGTATCTGTTTCCTTAAATATCTGGATTCATTCTATGTTCTCCTTTCAAGATTACTCATGGTATTCCAACTCAGAAGTTGTTTTAAGTCACAAATTGAATTGCTGATGATGTGTTCAACTGTATTTCTCTATGCAAGATTTTGTTCATTTAATGTGTGCCTTTCAAGATTACTTATGTACTCAATTCATTGTTCTCTGCTTCAGCTGGACTTGATTCTACACGATGCTAGTCTTTCTTCTTTTTTCCATTTTGTAAAATTTTAAAAGCTCTTGGTACAACACCTTTCAGGGAAGCTGAATTAGAAGAGGATGATGGATTATTTATAGGACCACCACCTCCTGCTCTGGTTTCGGAGGTTGCTTCAACCAATGAAGCAGAGAGATTTGAAGAGGTACTCGTATTAGTGACTCCCTTAGCACATACTTATATTTATATATCACATTTATAGTATTTGCATGAATTATATTCCGTATATTCCTGAGCAATATGCTACTGACACACTCATCATTGATTTTGATGTTCCATTCTTCACACCTTTAGTTGATTATATTTCTTTCCCGATACCAACTATGTCTTGCTTGTCTTTAGAAAAAACTTTTTACTTTGCTAAACATGTCATCAGATCACAAGAATCATGGGAGCAGAAGCAGAAAGTGTCTATGATATTTTGGGGGTGAATCGAAATATGTCTACGGACAATATTAAAAAGAGGTAATTTTTTGGCATTAAATTTATTTTGTAATGTACTTTTATAGTTGTAAGACATCATTTTCTGATTGGTTTCAAATGTTCCAACATGATATGATAGCTTCATGATACCTGTATTCCAGACTTATATGATTGACGCCTTTTATTTGCACAATGACCTTCCATGATATCTCTGGTATAGGTATTGGAAATTGTCCCTTATGGTGCATCCAGACAAGTGTTCTCATCCACAAGCCCACCAAGCATTTGTTAAGATAAATAAGGCGTTTAAAGATCTACAAGATCCGGATAAAGTAAGTTTTTTTTTTTGGGCCATTTTGTATTTCTTTCTCTTGTTGTGGAATTTTATTAAACAAAACACACACAACCCACACACACAAAATTAGGTGAACACTTTATTACTTTAGAAGTAAGGGATGGATAGTGGTTAGACCCGGCAAAACACAACCCGACCCGGCCGACCCGAAAATTTTGACCCGAATTTTTTTCGACCCGAACCCGAAAAACCCGAAATTTTCCGGGTAATCTGGGTTTCGACCCGGTGACCCGGTAATTTTGACCCGATTTACCCGATTGACCCGGTGACCCGATTGACCCGGTTGATTTATAATTATATATAATTAATTTTTTTTATATATAATTAAAATTTATCACAAAATTATCAAATAAAGATTTTTTTTTAATTTAAAAAAGAAAAAATTGACAAACCCGAAATCGACCCGAACCCGACCCGAAACCCGATCAAACCCGAGTTCGAGTCAACCTGAAAAACCCGAAACCCGTTTTACCCGAGACCCGTTTTTACCCGAAACCCGAAGTGACCCGACCCGAACCCGACCCGAATGACCCGTTTGACGGGTCTAATAGTGGTATATTACCGGAAAAGTTATTCTTTGAAGAGAGTGATGTAGAATAGGTCTTGGATGGATACCCACCTAACCCAATAAGATAAAGATATGACATGTTGAAAGATAAAAAGTAACACATAACTTAAGGTAAACGTAAACAACATAGTTCAAGGAAGTTGTATAGATACAGATAACTCATGATGAGAGGTGAGTAATATTTTATAATTTCCCGTATCCCTACTTCCTAGCTCTAACACACTTTTCAATTATTCAGTCCAGTTTCTCGAAGTTAACCATCATCTTGAGTTTTTATTACTAAATCTTTTATCAGTATTAGGAGTTGGCTGTTTTGTTTTCTCTATATACAAAGGGGAGCACCTGCAGCCAGCTTGTAAGGAATTACACCTGAATTTCAATGAAATTGAAAATCCAGTTTTGGTTTCCAGCCTGCTGGGAACAAGATATTTTGTATTTATCTTTTAATCCTCACTTATTCAGTTTCTATCAATATATTGGAAGTACAACAGAATCCTGGAAAGAAGGTGAAGACTTTAAAAGGCAATTATGTGACTCTAACCTTGTGGACAAGGATTATTCTGGCCAGGGGAAATTGGTAGCAGAAAGAAGGTGATAAGTGAGTAGATTGGGAAATCATAAATCATCTGATTCAAGGCACAAAAGAACACAATCTTAGGGAACCTAATGGAATCCACTAAGCTATGAAGTGTGAAGCGTCAGCCACAATGCTTTAATATGCCTAAAGAGAGAAATGTCCATGAAGCGCCCGCTCCACTCGCTTAAGCAATAAAGCGACAAAGTGACAAGGTGGGCGCTTCATGGACAGCGTATTTTTCAAAAATTTTTTTGATATTTTTTTTATAAGTAAGCTCATGTTTTTGAAATAATAGAGTAATCTTAAATAACTAATTGGAGTAATAGTGATATGGAGTTAATGAGGAAAGATTTTGATGATGAAATTGATATGGGTTACAAGCTAATGGTGGTGAAGGTGCTTTGCGTGGTGAGGAGGAGGTTAGTAGCTCAAAATCAAAATAAGTTTACCACCCTATATTTTGATTTCTCTAGTTTTCCTTTTGCTTTGATCGTAGAAATATATTTATATGTGGAACCACCTATTTTGCAATTATCCTTTAATATTCTTTGAAATCTATTAGGTACAGATTTGAAAGAATCTTAAAGGGTACTTGAAAGATGTAGGTTGAATTTGCAGTTATGTCCATCAACATCTATTTGACAAAAAGGAGTATCATAAGTTTTGTGTTTTAAATCATTACTAGTTTATGTTGGTATGATTGTATATTCTAAGCACACATTTTATAGAATTGGGTGCTTTGTCTATGAAACTGGGGTTTTGCGTTGCTTCCTTCACGCTCGAGCGATAGGCATCCCATTGCTTTTTTGCATTTCATGCATTTTTTTTCCCACTGCCACTAAGTCTACCAGATGAAGATCACCACAACCTGGCTAAGGCTAAGACCTTACAATATTGCCTTTTCTGGATCCTTAAATCTGAGACTTAGGCCCCGTTTGCCAAGGGGTTCTTGGAGTTTGTTGGTTTTTTTTTGAAAAAAAACAAGAACACAACTTAATGGAGTTCATGTTCAAGCCACCTACTGTGATATTGGCATATTCCAACACAGCCTTGACGGGTTGTAAGTTGTAACATCTCACATGGTTCCCCCAGCCCCAAGCAGTTTACCTTAAGTTTCCCTCATTACCCTAGTACCAATCCTCTTGATATTGTGGTCTAACAACCAAAGGCGTTGTCTGGATAAGGAGAAGCTTCAACTTTCAATCATATATCCAGCCTTCTGATGTGGGGACCAAGGATTAGCTTGATAATTTGGGGTCAAAGAAGCCTAATGGGGTAAAGGGCATGATAAGGGGTAAATTTAGTTAGTTGGGTTTAGTTGTTGTGACTCTCAGTGAAGTGACAACTATGGTGTATTAATGTGCATAAGCAAGGGTAGTACCATTTTGCATTCGTTCTGATAATTCTTTGTTGATATGAAAGTGGATGCCTTGGGCCATTTGAGGGAATGAGGGATATATATCTCCCTTGGTTTTGTGATTGAGAAATGAGAATAATAAACTACCACAGGATTTCTCTCTTGTTATCCTTGGGTTGATTTTCCTTTAGTTTTGCAATTAACTCACTTAGCTCTAACAGCCTTCCTGTCTTGCTTAATCTCTTCATCATCAGCATGTTTGGTTAGATATAAGTCTTTTTGCCTCTGATTCTAAGCTCCAGCCCCTCCAGTCTTTCTCGATTGTTAGAGAAATTCCTCCAATTCCATTTGCCCAGAGGCTACTATGATTCTCATTTTGTTAGTGACTTTATAAATCTTTTATTCATTCACCACCATTTTCTCCCATCTTCTTTACGAGGCAGAAACTTACATCTTGGGTCCACATGTGAAAAAAAAGTTCCTTCTTCTGTTTCCTATCCATTTTTTAATTAATTAGATCACTGTTGAGTTGTGATCAAAGAAATCAGATGGCAGATAATGGGTTACACTGTTGTTGAACTTGTGAATCCAAGCTTTTCCAGGTTGTTCATACTGATGAAAGGCCTCATGTCACCCAAGCTACTGCATTTGCATTCTGCATAACTATCCAACCCCTTCTAGTTAGATTCTTTATGTCCGAAACGTCTTCCTGTAAGAGTCTTCTTCTTTCTTTAGATTCTTATCTCATATTAGTAGCTCAATATATGAAACTAGTTGAGCCAATGAGCCCTTATCCTTATAATGTTAACTTTATAAACATTTCTGTCTTGGCTAACTGAAATCCTCTGTTTCAGGCAATTATCCTTGTTAGTTGGACTGCCTAGGTTCATATTTTTCATACAACATTTCACCTCTCTTATTTAATTTATATGAATCCATTCATCTTTATTCCGAATTATCTATTCTGTCCTGGTCAGAGTTCAAAATTGTTGGCTGTGCCGAAACAATCCATCACAATCATCCACTTTAGCCTCAGCCTTTTCAATTTCTTACCCTTTCATAATCTTTTTTTTTTCCAATGCACGTTGTCATTTTATGCCTTAAACCTTCGGTTTGCTTGTAATTCTGGCTCCTCCTTATCGGGGCTTTTAGGTGACTAGCTTTGCTCCTGCATATTATTCTTATGCCTGCACTGCCTTTGTTTATTTCTTCTGCATTCCTCTCCTCTTCTTTGCACCTTAAATTTTTGCATTTGGAGCAATACAAGCTTTGTTTAATGATCGAGCTGCCAATGGATCACTCCATCTTTTCATTAGAAAACATAGTCATCAAGGCTTTCATTAATAGGAAGTAGGAACATCAATTAGAAGAAGTGGATAATGTGCTCTTGCCTTCTGTTCTCTTACCTTGTCTTCCCTGATTGATTCCCTAATAAACCTGACTAGCTTGCTCATAGTCGTCACACCCTACTATTGGTAATTTGGTCCTAGAAATAGGATCCACACCAGAGCTGGATGAACATTCTCAAATTGCAGCTGAAGTTCCTTCATTGTCTTCTACCAATTCAAGTTCACAGATATGATGTAGCTTCATCGTTTTACTTCTGCAAAGTCCCTTCCAGTGTTTAAAACAGTGTTGCTATAGGGCGCTATAGCAACCAGCTTCCGCCTCGACCAAGGCGCCTATGGAGTGGAAAGGCAGTCCAGAGGTGCTCGAACCAACCCGTGGCTGCCTTGACCAAGGCGCCTATGGAGTGAAAAGGCAGTCCAGAGGCGCTCGAGGCGCGCCTTTCATTGCTTTTCTTTTTTCTGTGAAATTCTGATTTCGTTGATTTATGCAAATCAATAATCTTCCATTTGTTTTAAGTATAAGATCTTTTCATATCTTTTTAGTTTTGTAAAATTCTGAGTCCCTTTTTCAATAAATCTTTTCAGCCCTTTTCTATTCCTCCTACATGTGTGATTTCTCCCTTTTTCACCCACTCTTACCATTATACTTATCTCCGTTCTCTAGCCTTCTCCCCCTTTTGGGGTTGCATGAAGATCTTACTTGGGGGCAGGTTGCTAGTGCCTCAAGTGTGAATGAACAAAGATTTAATCTGTGGTCAAGCAAAGGTCGAAAGGTAGGGCAGAAGGTTTAGCAGGTAGTAGTAGCTCACATAACCCAGCAACGGAGATCACAAGAAGAAGAGGATGACGAAGGATACAAGTCTGTCATGAAGGTGATGGGGACTTCGTTCCTTGTTCCGGCGTTGAGGAAGAAGAGGATGCAGATGGCCTTGATGATTTTGTTTGACCCACTTCCTAACCATAACTAGTCCACCCCATTCCACTTGAAATCTTTCTTTTATTTAATCTCTTATGTTTTCCACTTGCATTTAGTATATATGATGCTTTAGACTTGGTTTTATTATAATATTAGGTTTTCAATTTGGTTTTATTTCATCATGAACATATTTTATACTATTAAACTTGAAAGTAACAAAAGTTGAAAGTGTTTTTACATGATTTATGGAAAGGCGGATCGCCTTTGCCTCTAAGGCGCGCTATAGTGCTAGCCTAGTCCCGTCACTTTTTCTCACCTCTAGCTCTTTTAAACAGTCCCTTTCACCTCCTTTGCTGGTGAAATCATGAGCTCTTCTAATCTAGCATCATGCTTGGATATCCTCACTATCGCAAATCAAAATATCAAAGTTATCCATTAACATGTGCCACTGCAACCGGTGTTTTAAAAAGCTAGAGGCAACACAAGGCGATAGGCATATTTGTAGCTTAAGCGGGCTTTAGAAGCTAAGGCAATGACTTTTTCATAAAAAATCTCAAAACACCTTTTAATTCAAGCTAAATGCCGTAAAACCCATTATTGATGAAATGAAATCAGATTGAAAACATATTATTGCACTAAAATCAAGTTTTAGGTAGTAAACAAGTAAGAAAACCCAAATCCGGAGCATCACAAAATACTAAATATAAGTCTAACAATAGAAGATTAAAGAATAGAAAGAAATCAAGTTGAATGGGAAGGATGGATGGTTAGGGAGTGGGTCAAGCAAAATCATCAATGTAATTTTGAATCATATTCTTCCTCAATGTCTAGATATGGAGCGAACTCAGCGAAGTCCCCATCACCATTGTCCACAGACTTGTATCTAAATAAAAGAAAGGGAGAACCGGAGGCAGACATGAAGAATATAGGGTTGATAATTTATGATACAAAGAGTTGCTAAAATCCTAAAAAAAAATCAACAAAATATTTTCCAAATGAAAAAAAAGATATGGAAAGATTGTGTCCAAATAAAAGAAGATTGTAATATATCATAATCAACCGAAATAAGGAGAAAAAAAGATAAGCCCATCGCTTTGAGCTTTTCTGCGCCTTTGGCTTAAGCTGCGCTTGGGCGCTTTGGGTGGGCTTTTCCACCCTTGATGCGCCTTGAGCAAGGTAGGCGGTGGCATGTGCGCCTTGCGCTTAAGCGGGCTTAAGCGTGCCTGGGCTTGGCTTTTTTAAACACCGACTGCAACAACTCCGTACACTTAAAGGTTTCTAAGGAATGGAAAACACTCAAAGATGCAAGAGACAATGTGGATGGATAAGGATAGAATGATAATACCACGCTCCATTGAGGGGCTAATATTGGAGTCCAGAGTCTCGACCAAGGCTCAAAACATCTTGCAGCACAAATCTAAATGGGAACACGAGAGGTTCCTTGGTACATGCTTTTTGCAGGCGATGTTGTGTTAGTGGACAACACGAGATCTGGATTGGGATGCAGGCTTTGCGATCAAAGGGAGGCGCTTAAATCCAAAGGCTTTCGGTTGAGTAGGACCAAGACTGAATGTGTACAATTCTGTTTTGACACGTCTGGAGAGTCAGAGGTAGAAGTTATGTTGGGGATGACATAGTCCCAAGGAAAAATGACTTTTATATAGGCTTGTGTATGCAGAGCGACAGGGGTATTGAAAAAGGCATTGAGTACGGTATTAATGGAGGATTGTGTCGGGTGTCCTTTGCCATAAATAGGTGTTTGAAACCGAAAGGGAAATTATAAGGTAGTTGTCTGACGCGCATTATTGTATGGTGCTGAGTGGTGGTCAATCACTAAGACCTAGGAACACAAGTTGATGGTTGTAGACGATGGATGTGTGGACACACGATTTTAGACGGAATAAAATAGGACGTCATTCGGATCATGGATGGAGTGACCAACATTGGAGATAAGGCGCAGGAGGCTAGGTTTCATTGGTGTTGCCAAGTACAAAGAAGGACGCCATCTGCACCTGCACATAGATGCGAGAGTTTTGAACTAGGGTTATTTGAAGGGGCAAGGGTAGACCGAAGAAAATTTGGATGAAGATCATTTGCCAAGGCCTCGCTCTCTTGTCACTCACGCACGAAATGACCATGGAACGAGACCAATGGAGGAGGAGCATTTGCCTTGTGTGTTTGTTGTTTCTTTTTATGCTTTTTTGCCATTGTTTGCTTTGCTCTTCTTGTTTTTCCTTTGGTTGCCTTCTTTTGCTCAGTTTCCCTATCACTTGTTTGTCTTCTATGTTTTTGGGTCTCTTGAAAACACCTCGACTAGTTTGGGGTAAGGATGCGTACGTCCTTACCCTCATACCTTACTTTATTGCGGAATATGCTGGTTTGTTATTGTTGTTGTTATTGTGGCTTATATTGTTTAATTATTTCTTGTAGAGAAAAGCAATGGATGACAAAATTAAGAAGAAGGAAGAGGAAGAGGAAATGAAGGTATCATCCCTACTTGAATAAATTATGTGTCCCTTCACAGGCCACCCATTTCTTCATACTTTTATCTCACTATTTGTTTTGGATGTTACAGGTTGAATTGCGCTCAATGCGCGAGGCTGCCTTGTGGAGGAGATCACAAGGTATCATTTACCCTTTCAGAGAGATTAATCCCTTATAATCTAGGGTTTGGCACTTTAAATCCTTGTATTTTGTCATGTCATTATCTAGCAGTAAGGTAGTTGTTGATGCGATGAACCTCGAAAATGGAAAGGTAAGGATTTTGAGGAGAATTGTTAGGATACCATATACTCCCTCAAGCCCATAAGATGATGATATTTGGAAGTTGTAATGAAAGAAACCGCTAAAAAATGAACAAATGGACGTCTACTATCACACTAAAGAAGGTTATCTAACTAAGCATGTTGATACAAACCCAACTATATATTTCGTTTTTCTGCATTTGCTAATTAGTTTCTTTAATTTCCCATCCCACTTTCCTAGTTTTTAGGCATCTCTCCTACTTACTCACTTCTTCCATGCCCTTTTCCTTTTCATGCATTTTAATTATTCAGTTTTAGGAGTTAGCTATTTAGTTTTTCAATTATAAAATGGAGTTAGCATTTCATATTGAATATTATGAAATCAGCTTGAGGATTCCTCGCAAATTAGCTGAACTGCAGCATACGTGCATTTCAGATTTCTAAATCCTAGGAGCGATATCCTATCTTCTTTCCATTATAAGGTTTAGTTTGTGGCTGCTGTGGAATCAAAATGCTTATGACACCATGCGATATCTGTCTGGATTTGAACCTCGTACTCCTGGTGACAATAAGATAGGTTTGAAGGATCTCCGAAGTTGAAGTGCAAGAATCTCACGCTCAACTTAATTTAAGAATACTTCAATTCTAGGTGTTTTCCTTCATTCACAGAAGATATCTTACAAAATGGCCTTCGTAGCTATTTATAGATGGCAATGCTTAGTCACTATAGAATTATATAATCTACTAGCAAATCTACAACAAAAGGCATACTTGTTGTGAGGATATTCTAGAAACTACAAAAAAGATATTCTAAAGGTAGACCTTGGGGGAGTTGTCTAGAAACTAGTAGCAGGCCTTACGAAATAGATATTATAAAACAATATTCTAGAAACCAAATACTAATCTTCAAAACGGATAATTTAGGGGAATTTTCTAGAAAGTATGACCTTTGGTCTTCATCATAATACTATGCAAAAACGCTGCATTTTTGTGGTGACAGGCATATCCATGGAAGGGGATGACATACTGCTAGCGGAATTGGATCTGAAAGAACCACCTAAAAGAGATGAATGGATGACAACCCTACCACCTGAAAAGAAGGTAAGTCCAAGACTCTTTCCTTCCCTTTTCTGTTTAAGCACATTTAGGGCTCGTTTGTTTATATAAGAGGGAATGGAAAGAAAAGGTATTAAATTTTATGGATAAAATGTACATGATCATCATTTTTTTGTGAGCTTAGAGAAGAGGGTGGGAGAAATGATTAGACAATCCTAGAGGTAATAGAACGTGGGAAAATGTAACAAATTTTGTATGAAAAATGGGAGAAGAAGGGAAATGATTAGAAGAATAGTGATCCATGAATCTTAACTTAAATATGGACTATATTTATAAAGGTAATCATTACCTTTCTCTACACGAAAACAAACGGTTAATCTTTACAAAAACAGAATGTGATGTTAAGTGGTTTATATGGGCAGAGAGAGTGTACTAATTAAATTGGACTATGGAAAAAATATTATGGTGATTCATTCATAAATAACCTACTAGGAAAGTTTTTTTTCCCTGTTGGAATGAATCTCCACTGATGTTTAGTACAAGGTCATTGAACCTAATGAACATGACACACAAGCTGGACAATGCAGATATTATGTACGAGGAACTTTCTGGTTCTTGCTACTCTTTTTACACTCGTCATCGGTATATTGAATTTGTTAATGTCCGTCAACAGCCTGGTGCAATGCCTATGCAATCAACATACTTCAGCAAAACTGGCAAAGAAGGACGAGGGGATACTAGTGCCTGGACAGACACTCCTTCAGACAAAGCTGAGAAGGCTCGGAAGGCTAAAATGAAGTATAGTCATCTGACTGTTGATGTTTTCATTGGTGCAAATTGTCCTGCTGAGCGTTTCTTCATACTTGAGATTTAAACTATAATTTACTCGTATCTGGGTTATCTGCAGTTATTTGGAAGCATACAATGAGGCCACAGCACTAGCTTCTAATCAAGATCCAAAGAAGAAAGTCAATACTGATGCTGAATTGGTGGATCAGTATAACAAGGCCAAAAGATCAAAGTCGTTGGTGCAGAAGCACCAAGAAGAGGCAGCAGAGAGGAGTCGTTCGAAGACGAAATCCAAGCAGCCACAGAAGAAACTGTCGGAGAAAGAAGAACATTGGGTAGGACAGCACCCATGGAAACCCTGGGACCGGGAGAAAGACCTTACTGCTGGACGACAGAGTGTAAAACTTGACGCAGCGAGTTTAAACCAGGGTCTGACATCCCGGTTTTCTTCCGGAAATTTCCAAAGGGACTTCCTATAAACTTTCTAGACACTGACCAAAAATAATCCTTACTATTCAACTTCCAATGTGTATGTGTTATGGTTTACATTATACCAGTCGTCTTCCATTTTGTGTAAATTCACTTGCAAACGATATGAGACGGCATGATTAAACATTTGAAAATAGTTCCATGCGCAACATCATTCAGCAAGTTACTGAATTCTACTATGTTTTGCAATTAAGCCCATGTACGCATAATAATTTTTTTTTTTTTTGGTAATTAATGTTAACAGTAGATTGATTATGAGATTGATTAGAGTTGAGACCAAAAAGGGCAGAGACCCTTTTTTTTGTCTTCCATTTTCGTCGGGTATCTTTTATCTATGTTACACGGAAACAGAAACGGAAACCTGGAGGAAAACGGAAACGGAAACGGGGAAACGACAATTCAAATTTTGTAGGGAACAGAAGCGCCGAGGAAATAACAATATCAATTATATGTTCATTTAAAAGTCTAAATAAAAGCAATAAACAACTCACCAACTGAAACACATTGAATGCATCACTAAGACTACAAATTAAAATGCCATCAATACCATGATAAACAGTGTCCTTGTTCTTTAACAGAAATCAATACAAACATGTCAAATATATTAAATGCCTTGCAAACCAACAAAATAAAGTAACTTAGTTTTAAAATAACAACACAAAGTAATCAATCAAACATCAATCTTCTACTTAGCAAACTCTTCCTTAAATTATGGCTTATCAAGAGAAATTTCTACAAGTGAGGGTTTACCGAAGAGAGCTTAGAGGGAGAGAGCACTGAGCAAGTGAGAGGAGGGAGGACCGAAAATGGAGAAGAAGTAGACGACAAGGATAGAAGGAAACGAGAGTTTCGGAAGGGAGGAGGGGGAAGTACGATTTAGGTTTTGATTTTTTTTTTACCTATAAAATTAGTGGAAACGTCGTCTGACAAGTCAGAAACGTTTCTGGCCAAACGAAAACGGTCAAAGTTTCTGACTTTTTTGGTCAACGAATGTTGAAGAATGCATAGGTGGAACTGTTTACTATATTGAATTGTCATCAAAACCATCATCTCTATGCTTTTCTATTTCATTTGCAATCTTGATCATTAGTTTTGTTTCTCATATTTATTTGCTTATTTCCCACTTTTTGTTAAAGTAGTGTTTAATTAAACTATTAATTTTAGATTTTCCTGTGGGTTCAACCCTGCACTTATCGCTATACTAGCCTTTTATTTGGGGATTTCTTTGACGAGGTTTACACACGATGGTAAACCCTCCGGCCACTCACTATGAATAGGGATGACAATGGGTCGGGTGGTAGGTGGATGGACCCCCATTTCACCCGACCCACCATGAGTGACCCATTTTCCCACCCATATCCACTTCACCCATATCCACTTCGTCCATATCCATCGGGTGATCGGGTGAAATGGGTGAGATATGGGTGAAATGTGGGTGATTTTCCCTAAATGCATGTAATTGAATTCCAATCAATTTGGTACACAAAACACCATATAAAATATGATTATCTTACACATTTAAGTCTTAAACACATACAATAAGTCTTAAACAACACATGCCACAAGTCTTAAACACATATCATAAGTCTAAAACATACGGAAAATAAGTAGTCCGACTTGAATCTGAATCGCCTTGGATGAACGTCAACATAGACCACGAGAGGATAAAGGGAAGCTGGAAACTTTGGGAAGGGAAATTAGGGTTTACAAAAGTGTATATATATTTTTTATACGGGTCGGGTCGGGTGGCGGGTGGTGGGTCGGGTGGTGGATCGGGTGCGGGTGGAGAAAAACTTCACCCCACCCGACCCACCACCCATATCCACTTCACCCACATCCACTTTCCACCCGCTTTTTTTCGGGTTTTCACCCACTTTTTCGGGTCGGGTGATTCGGGTTCGGGTCGGGTGCGGGTGAAATTGCCATCCCTAACTATGAATCATACTCACTTAATTATGTTCCCAAATCATCCATGTGAATTACTTGTGAATGGATGGGCTTTATCTTTAAGTTAAAAGACCAGTTTGAGAATTACTTTGCTTGATCAAACAATATTTGATCAAGCATTGTTTGTCCTACAGGAATAAGAATTATGAACTATTGAAGACAATGTTTGATAGGGTTGCTTTTTAAATTGGGTTTATGAAGGACTTTGGACATATTTACTCTGTCTACGATTCTACACATTCAATCAAAATCCAATACATTCAAAAAGAAAAGAAAAATGTGAATAATTTTAGGTAGTTGGTTGGTGGGCAGTGTCGATGCTATTTTTTTTATAGGTTCGAGTTGGGAGAAAATTATAGGGCTTAATATTATATACTCTCCGTTCGACAGAACACGACATTTACTATTCATGTACTCATTTTTAAGATAATAAAAAGCTATATGAAATATTAATTTTTTTATTAATATTTTTTTAATAATTACATATTTATTGACTTATATTTTATGTAGTTTTTATCGTCATAAAAAGCATGCATGATTAATAAATGCTATGTTTTTCCGGATGGAGATGGTATTTTTTCGGTCTTGCTATCCACACTGTGATATCTCGCCAAATGCACGGTCGTGCCAGCCGATACCGACATTCCAAGTCAACATAGAACTGCTGTTAGAGGAGAAAAGTGGCTTCAGTGGTCAAGGGACTGTTGCTTTGCTGCCTACACCTTACACCAGGTGTCGATGGATGCGGGATCAACTGAGTTTTGCACTGCATGCAGTATTTGTCGACTCCGACTCCCCGTGTCGGTGGAGAGGTCGTGCGTTTGACGAAAAAATCACCGTAACAATAACATGTCCTTTTTATAACATGGCCTTTTTTTGTCAACCAAAGAGGGCAAACCCCCAAAAACTAATCAAAAGAAAACAAAGGATACATAGAAACGAGACGAAGAGTAGCCCTTCCCCAAATATCCTAAAAAAATGAAGCAGATCAATAGACGGGCCAACAAGTAAATGAAAACCAGCAGGTAAAGAAAAGACAAAAGAAGAAAGGGATTCGGTGATATGTCCCAACCTCCCTCATTGACCGTACACGAAGAGGAGGAAGCCATGAGTGTCCGTTCTGACGGACCAATGACTAGAGCGAGAGCCAAGGCGATTGCAAGAGCTACCGCGTCCATTATCACTCGAGGCTTCGCTTCTAAACCGGAGCAACCACCATCATTGAGCTTATTAGTATCTGTCGCCGACACTCCGTGTGATGCGTCTTAGCCTCCGTCGGATACCTTTCCGACGTCGTTCACATAAACTATTTATTATTAAGACTCATTTCTATTTTTAGCATTATTTATTAATAATGGTGTGGACTTACTTTACATAGTAAGTCCAGCCCGTTAGTTAATTAGGTTCATTAGTTAATTAATTAGGGTTATTAGTATTTTCCTATAAATACTCTTTTAGGGTTAATTGTCATCTTTACGTCAAATTTAGAGGATTGCAGAGCGTTGAGTTGATACTCCCCCTTTCCTCCCTGACGTCAAACCCTAATTTCTCTTGCTACTTAATTTACTGTTGAATTCATTGGATCTTCAATCAAAGGTTCTCGCTTGAATTGATTGAAGATCGGAATCTCATCCTCATTTTGAAGAGATTCGTCCTATTTTCCGCTGCCATCACCGCATCGCTGATTGCTGCAAATCACCGGCCTCTGCCGTCGTTTGGAAGAGATTCATTTGGAAGAGGTCGCACCTCTAGCCGGCCGGAATCACTATCTCGCGCTCGCCAACGTATGCCACTGGGAATCGATCTGCAGACGAACGTATAAACTAATTAGCCCTTGCTAATTAATTGAGTCACTCGATTGTCATCCGCCATCTACAAGTTAGAATTTCAAAGTCAAACGGAGGCCACGTGGTTTCATTGAGATTGAATTGTTCAGATTTTCAATTGAATTTCAAAGTCAAATTGGAGATTGAATTATGCCGACTAATTCAATTGGGATCCAATTCAACGTGAGTTTCTAGCCGATTCGATATCAGTCATATTAACGAGCTCGGGGATCGATTGATTTACCTTGGTACCGGACGATTGGGAGTTGTACTCGTTCAACCCGAGTCGATTACGTATCATTCGGAGAGACAATTCACTTAACTAAAGACATGGTGGACCTGAATCTTCTAGTCCCATAGTATGAATTCTTGGCATTGGGTTGCCAGGCTGTAGAGAGGGTGGTGACGTGTAAAACTGCTGGTTATTAGAGTAGTAGTAATTAAGACAAACATTCATCTCAACGATAACTTTTTTGTGTCCTCTATTCTACACAATCCTCAAACCTCCGAGAATGCCCCAAAGCTAAACCATGAGAACAATGCACATTCCTATGTTATGACAAAAACCTACAATCTAGTGGCCTGACTCATTCTGAATCTCCCTAGTAGTTTGACAGAGGATTTTCAGTCGCCTTAAATCCCATCAAATAATTCCGACTAACCTAACTAATGTAGTTTGACAAGTACGGGTCGATCCCACAGAGAGTCAACGATTTGTATGTAAGTCAAGTGTGTCAACAAGAACAAGAAACAAAGAGGGGGGATTGTGATGATTTGAACTAACTAACAATGCACAAGTAAGAAAAATAATAAAGGAAAACAGATTAAATGGATGAATATGAGAGAATAGCTCAGGTCAATCAATCTCAGCAATCAGGTTTGTTCATTGATCATCGAAATCAAATAGATAACTTCCTCTCGAATACTTTTTTGTGGAAAGACTAGGTCTTTTGAATCCAATTCCTTACCGAATCTAGTTAACAGGACAACCAGACCCTGAAAACCCTAATTATCAAACAATCTTGAAACTATCAAGATTCAATTCAATAATTGATTAAGCTTAAAGGAAATCAACAAAGACAATCGATACGCACAACCAGTTATTGCATCAATTGCAAATCAATTCTCTATACAAATCCCTAAATCAACCAGTTTCAGAGATTTATACTTTGCTACTCAAGAACATAGATAACTCAACTAGAAATTACCTATATCTAGCTATAGATTATCATGAAAAGGCATCAGTTGATCAGACTAACGGAAATTCACGAGAACCCTAAACGATCTAAGCAAAGAATTGATAATATTCAAAGAAGAGTATTAAGAACGGAAATCTCACAATGAAATAGAAAACCTGAAGCTTCGATTAATTTCCCCGAGCAAAGGAGTTTAGATGTTCATAGTTGGAGAGAAATCACAAAAGTCTCCCATAGTTCCTATATACAAAAACTCCCTGTTCGTGGTTTTTAGCCAACGTTTCATGTCCTAGCCCTAATTGAAAATCATATTAGAAATAAAGTAACAGCTGTTCACATCTTGCAAGCCGCTAAATAACTCGGGCCGAAACCAAACAAACTCGGCCGAGTTTGTTCTTGCTCCACCCGAGTTATTTGTCTGCAGCAATATTGATGTCCAGATTTCGCTGTTTTCAAGGCCGAATTTGGAAAAGTCGTAAACATGAAAGTTGTAGGTCTTCGAATCCTCTTTCCAACAAGAATAAGTACACCCCGATCCGATAAATACAGCCTCCGTACGACTCGTTTTAGTGCAGCGTCGCCAACCTGGACAGCTCCAATCAATTATATGTTTAGCTCCTCTCTTCGGCTCTCGTTCTCTTCTATTTTCGTCCAATCTTTGAGCATTGGCTCGAGCTTAGCTTCACCTCTTTGCAATCACCTGAAATCATGCACAAATCTCGTAGATTCCGACTCTAATTGAAATATAATGAAAACATAAAAACTACTCTAACTCATGCATATTATTATACCTAAATCTATCTAAATGAATATGTTAGCACTACCTAAATGTGTCCGATCATAGTTCGTGTTCCTACAACCTAGTAAACGCCTTTCTCAAATGCACTAATTGCTCTTCCAAACTAGAGCTATAAATGACAAGTCGAGATAGACCACAATGAAATTCTTCAAAGAGTCTCGGACTACCTGAGTTATTAGCGTACAAAAGGTTGCTAGCGCATTGGTCAAGCCAAACAACATGACAAAAAACTCCTCCTCATGGCACAAGTCGTCTTTGATTCATCCCCCCTATGCAATCTTGACTTGCCAGTACCCCGATCGAAGATCCAACTTAGTAAACAATGTTGCCTTGCTAAGCTAATCAAAAGAGTCGGCGAATGGGATAGTTGTTTCGAGTGGTCACCTTATTGAGTACTCGATAGTCTATGCACATTCAAAGAGAGCCATCTTGCTTCTTCTGAAAAAGAAGAGGTGCGCCATACGGTGACTTAACTGGCTGAAGAAAGCCCGCAACAACTCTTTCAACTATTTCCTGAGTTCTTCCAACTCAGGTTGGTTGTATTGTGACATGCGATAGGGTGCATGGGTTAATGGCTTTGTGATCGACACAAGGTCAATCTGATGATCAACTTCCTTTCGAGGCGGTCACTTATTATGGAGCTCATCAGGCATGACATCCTAACAATCTGCTAAGACTTGCTTCATGGCCGGGCTTCGGTAAGGTCCCCGATGACTCTTCTCCTATCCTGCCAGTTCAACTAGGTACGTAGCCCTACATTTCAGCTGCCTGTAGGGCTGAGAGACTCTTCTCCTCAACTTTGTGATGTGATCTAGGTTCATAGATTTTTATTACATTTTTCTATCAAAAAATGTCACACATCGATTGTAAACACTTAGTAGGCAATAATTTTCTCTTATATATTTTGTAAGGCTTGCCATTTTCTAATACAAGTTGAATTTTTGAGTTAAAATTAGTTTAGCACACTTGCTTACTTTGATTCCGGGTTAAGGATCATATTTTTGGTGAGATGCTAAAAACAAAACCCTTTGGTGAAGGGAGACACCCTAGTGAGAGGCGAAGGTGTCAAAGGGTCGAGATTCTCAGAGTGCGATTCCGAGAGGAATGAGATCGAGTGTGGGAGGTTCAAGGGCGAGGGGCCTGCGAATCTTGCCATACATATCGGGTTCTAGTAGAAAAGTTTATCCATTCAAATAATGGAGAACCCTCGTAGTCGATCCCGCTAGCTTGGAGAGTTTCCGGGCACATCAAGTGGTATCAGAGCTTTCGACAAGGGTTCCTAGGGCTTTTTGTGCAGCCGTCACCGTCATCCATCACAACCCATCAAAGCCTCCGCGGGATCAACCATTGAAGTGCATTACGCAGATTCAACGTACATGTTCGTCATGTACCATTTGGAAGGGCCATTTAGATTCGAGAGCTTTTGCAGGACCGACCATCAACACCTCACGCAGATCCAATGTATAGGCGTTTATCGTACCTTTTGGAAGGGCAATGCAAGATTCGAGGACGAATCTTCTTCAAAAGAAGGGAGGATGATGTGATCTAGGTTTATAGATTTTTATTTCATTTTTCTATCAAAAAATGTCCCTTATCGATTGTAAACACTTAGTAGGCAACAATTTTCTCCTATATATTTTGTAAGGATTTCCATTTTCAAATACAAGTTGAATTTTGAGTTAAAAGTTGAGCACATTTGCTTCCTTTGATTCCGGGCTAAGGATCGTGTTTTTGGTGAGATGCTAAAAACAAAACCCTTTGGTGAGATGCCGAGGGAGACACCCAGAGGCGAAGGTGTCAAAGGGTCGAGATCCTCATAGTGCGATTCCGAGAGGATTGTGATCGATTGTGGGAAGTTCAAGGGTGAGAGGCATGCGAATCTTGTCATACATATCCAATTCTAGTAGAAAAGTTTATCCATTCAAATAATGGAAGAACCTCGTCGTCGATCCTACTAGCTCGGAGAGTCTCCGAGCACATCACTTTGGTAGAAAGAAATGGGATCATGCACAACTTGTTCCCAAGCATCGCAAGAGTTCCAATACTCGGCATCACACTAGTCTTGGTTTTCCGAAAGAATTCTAACCCAAGAAGATCTTGGAAGTCATCCATCACTACAATAGAAAAGTGGACCTCTTCAACAAAAGTCAGGCTTGAAAGCCTGAAGCCGATTCAATCTCGTAGGAGGTGTTGGTTTTGATTGTCTTGTAGCTGATGAGCTTGAATGGACAACCTAGAGATGTGGAGTGGTGTGTGGGACTCATGTAGTAGTAGCTAGACTCCGCGTGCTAGCTTCGCTCCTCCCTCATGTGTAAACCAATAGAGAGTGGTAGACTGAAGCTTATCTAGGTCTCTTGCTTTCATTTTTTTTGACCCTGTTTGGTAGGGGTTGCATATCTAAATAGGCCCTAAGAGTTCAAAGAGTTTCTTAGGAGTCAAGTCCAGTTCCGGTCTATAATACATCTGTGATTTTGAGCATAACATATGAGAATGGTTGGAGAATCGGATGTAACGTATGGTGGGTGCCAACCACTTTTACTTGTTAGGTGTAGGGAAACGAAAGTCTTTCTTTGTATAGGTTGGGTTTACGTAATTTTGATGCTTACCTTCTATTTGGATTGGAGAAAGTATCTTACGCGACCTTTTGCTGGATTGTTGGTTTACAATCAGTCTTGCCCTGGCGAGTTCATAGTTGACTACTCCATTCGTGTTGATTTTAAACCAGCTCATCTGCAGATTCTCCCAATGAATCATCTTCTTACTCGTGCCTCCTTTACCCGCCCCTACTCATGAGTATCCCAAGCAACCATATACTACACGCACGCGACTTATGAGTGTCTGTATTTTTTTAAATCTCTCTCTCTCTTCCCTCTATGTAACTACAATCCCCTCACCCTCTCCCGTAGCCACCCCCTCTACCACCCCTCTTAAATTAACAACCTCTCTCTATCTCCCCAAGTCGTTGTTTCTATCTTATAGAAAAAAATTAAAATAGGGTCATTGTTTCAAACAACGACTCGACGATGTTTTTTAAAACATTTTTAATTAGAATTTCGCTTTCACTCTAATAACTCCCCCCTACATGATTTAAAGAAGCATTTAGTGTTTAGAAAATGTTATAGATTTGAAGAAGACTCACACTGTTTCTTGTTGGGCATTTTTTTTTTTCAAAAAGCTATTAAAAAACC
Organism: Persicaria tinctoria; assembly: GCA_037127255.1. Lineage (NCBI taxonomy): Eukaryota > Viridiplantae > Streptophyta > Magnoliopsida > Caryophyllales > Polygonaceae > Persicaria > Persicaria tinctoria. Next base: position 17,462,291 of record JBANSL010000004.1, on the reverse strand, counting down.
CCAAAATTCCTAAAATAAGAGTAGTGGGGTCCATAGGATTTGCTAGAGAGTGGTGGGGGGATTTTTTTTTATTCATAATTTTTTTCTCGGTATATATAATGAAACTTGTAATATGCTAACTTGTGTTTGATGTTGAATTCATTTGTTTTTTTTAGGATTTGTGTGCGCAGAACAAGGCCAACCGAACCAAAAACCAAAACTCTCCATCAACCATCACTCAGGCTCGAAGCCACTATGCCATAGGGCAGTGAAGCTGGCTGCAACAGGCAATCGGGCACCCTATGTTCAAGCGCTCTTAACGAAATATCTACAACTCTTGCCCAAATGCAGAAGAATGAGTCATAATTAAGTCTCATTTTAATGTCATTGTTTGTATGTTTGAAAGTTGCCATGGGAATGGTTCATTTATGTTCTGATTTTATTATCTAAGTTCTCTATTCTTTTCTCTTCTCTTGTAATATCTAAGATCTGATTTTATTATCTAAGTTATATGAGGAGATCAGCCAATCCACACCATCACCATCCTTGAATTTGTAAATAAAGAGCGGCCATATCCAGGGTTCGAACTGTGGACCTTTGGGTACTACCCGTAAGTCCTTTCCAGTGAGCCATTCCGGAATGGTTACACCATCACCATCCTCAAAGCTAGCACTTCCAGCGAAGCAGCGCCATGCCCCTTGTCCGTAGAAGAACATTGCCAGATTCTTGCTTCTTGCGTTGGAGAGCAGCGAGGCACAGAAGTCAGAGGTATGAAGAATGTCAAATTCTTATTAGATAGTCACATTATGATTAGTAATGAAGTGGTCCAATTTGAGAAGCTTCTAAGTTCCTGTTTTGTTCAAAATTGACTACCAACTTCAGAAAGTGGCCTTGTCTACATCATATGTCTGTCTAATGGTAAATATGGAAATTGAGGGTTCACTAAAACTTTTTATAGTATATTTTTCTTAGTGGGCTATGTTTGAGTGGATATGATTGCTACATACTAAACATAACGTACTATATTAAGTATTAACATGCCTACTTGGTATTTAACATTTCTAGAAAAGAGTAGATTTTTTTCTACATAGAAAAATGGGGGAAATTAAGGGAGATGTTATATGCACTTGTTCTGAAATTGAGATGTTAATCGATGTTTTTAGGATTGAACTTTCCACTTATCTTCATCATCTAAAGCTGCATGTTCTGAAATTGAGATGGTAATCGATGTTATATGCACTTGTTCTGAAATTAAGGGTGATTTTTTATATGCACTTGTTCTGGAAAGAGTGTATATATTTAACTTTGTTCTTCTCTTCTTCATCTTAAGCTGCGTGTTCTGAAATTGAGATGGTAATCGATGTTATATGCACTTGTTCTGAAATTAAAGGTGATTTTTTATATGCAATTATTCTGGAAAGAGTGTATTTAACTTTCCTCTTATCTTCTTCATCTAAAGCTACCAATTCTGAAATTGAGATGGTAGTCTTTTAGAATTGAAATTGAGATGGTAATCGATGTTATATGCATTTGTTTTGAAATTAAGGATGATTTTTTATATGCACTTGTTTCTGGAAAGAGTGTATTTAACATTCCTCTTCTTTTTTCATCTAAAGCTATATTTTCTTGAGATGGTAATCGAAGTTTTTAGGATTGAATAATTTGTTTTTGATTAATATTCAGTCTTTTATTATTTGGATCGAGTTCTTCGTTAGAAATGTTATTACTTATTAACATGGTATATATTTATAATAATGCTACTTGATATGCTAATCAACTTTAACTCGTTCTGAAATTGAGAGTTCCTAATTAATGAAGTTTGTATGATAATCTATTTATAAATATGCTTTTATTTGTTCTTTTGTTAACTATATAAAAATTGTTCTTAACTGTTTCTTTGACTACCGCTCTAGGTATAGGAGGGACTCACAGGTGACCCCCAAAGAAGATGGGAGGCCCATGGGCTGTTGCTGTGGCTGAAGAGAGGAGGCAATTGGAAGAGAAGGCTGCAAAGGCTCAGGAGGATGCAAGGATAGCTTTGTCGCGCATTCCTGCGTTGGAGACCGTTGGGCATGAGCTACTCGCAGCCAAACAAGGCACCCATTCGGACGAACAAGTCAGCCACTTGGTGAATGACCCTCCAAACAATCCATTAAGGTTTTTATTGTATCTCAATGTCGGAACTATTTTGCTAGACTTTTTTTTTTGTAAATATCAAATGGTTGCTAGACTTCTACTAGATATGTCAAGTTTGCGTATGAAGAGAGATGGTTGTGCATTGTGAAATGGTTTGTGTGAATTGTGAATTGTTGGGTTTGTGAATTGTGTAAGAACTTTGGTATTTTGCAAGTTTTTTTGAAATTGAAGTGTGAACTGTTGGGTTTGTGAATAATATTTTTGTGTGAAATGTGTTCTGTTGTGAAATGTGAATTGGTGTTGTGACAATAGGGAGCAACAAGAGCTTCCAAATAGCATTTTTTTTATTACCAATATGTCATCCAAGCAACAATCTTAAAATGTCTACCTTGTCCCTTTAAGAATCAGGCAACGAACATTGATAAATACGGTCGCTTGAACAACACTCATACAACTGTCCCTATGATTCGGGTAACGAACATTGATTTGAATAAGACAATGAACATTGATAAATATGGCCGCTTGAACAACACTCATACAAATGTCCCTATCATTTGGGTAACGAACATTGATAAGAATAAGGAAACGAACATTGATAAATACGGTCGCTTGAACAACACTCATACAAATGTCCCTATGATTCAGGCAACGAACATTGATTAGAATCAGGCAATGAACATTTTCGTCGCTTGAATATTCAAATTTTCTAACAGTGTCCCTATGACACAGGCAAACGCACTTCTCTTGTCACCTGAATGGCTAAGGACGATTTCGTTGGCAATATTCAGGCAACGAATAGTTTGTTTGTTGCCTGAAACGTCTCAGGCGACAAAAAAACATTTTTTTGTCACTTGAAGATTGGGGGCACGAGCTTGAAGCAACCACCATTTAGGTGACGACATGTTCGTTGCCTGAATGCTCAGGTGACGTGAGGGGCATTTAGGCAACGGCGTAATGTCCGCTGCCTGAATTGCGCCATGGCCTAGTGTTAGGCCATTCAGACAACAACATAATGTCCTTTCTTTATCAACTAAGCTAGACAATATTTATATTTTTTTTCATATTTTGTACCTTTGTTTTTATTTTTTACGATTTTGTCCCACCGGGGGGAGGAGGCTGCCCTGCGTCCCTTGTGGCCGCCCCTGAATAAGAGTAATTAGGGATGCTCTTACTAGCTAGTACAATTTATTTTTTTTAAATCCAGGTATCCCAAGCTTATTCTTAGACTAGTCTTGGACCACAAGTCTCCGACCCCTCATTGACTTGGGGAGACTTGGGAAGGTAAACCGCGGGATATGCGTCAGCAATGATCCAACCACCCCCTTTATACCATTTGGCTCCAGAAGGCCCACTCCACAGGAAAAACAAATAATGCTCCTCCTGAGAATCAAACCTCCCACCCGAAGCTTCCAAGCTTAGCATAGGGTGGTCTTTCTACCACCGGGCTATGCCCGGGGGGCTATGCCCGGGGGGCTATGCCCGGGGGGCTACTAGCTGGTACAATAGTTATCAGTCATCGGTGCTAAGGATCAGAAGTGGTTATATAATTACAATGTCACCATCTTCTCATTAATTGCTCGTATAGTTCAATATATGGAGCTAAATATCTTCTAATACACACATACATACATTAATTTCAATTAAGTATCAAATTGTAACAACGTCGTTTTGAAAAGATGAAAGCATATACAATCCATTGGTTTGTACAAATTGACAAATAAAGAGGGGTTAAGAGAAGAAACTTAACATTCAACCACAAGAGAATGAATTAATTAATTAAGGGGTGTCTAATTAACGTACTTGATCCCATCCTAGAAGTACTCGAAATCCACATAGGACGACTCCTCATTCAAGCTGCCATCGTTGTTGCTCTTGCCCTGGTTCATACTCTTATCACTCTCCGTATTCTTATGTTCAGAGTGGTGCTGGTGCTGGTGCTGGTGGTGGCCGTGGTGCTGGTGCTGGTGGTGCCCGGACCCTGACTCCTTGCTCGCGAACCGTGAGAAGTCGACGGGCTCCGGGACATAAGGCGGGTTGGCGCTCCTCACCAGCGCCCAGTTGACACCCTCAAAGAATGGGTGCTGCTTGATCTCGGTGGCTCCCCTCTTGTAAGCGATCCTCTTCTGGGGCTCCTTCACCAACAATCCCCGGATAAGATCACGTGCCACGTGGCTTATGTGCGGCGTGTCCGGGAACCTTAGTGGCTGCCCCACCACGTTGAACAGCGTGGCCCGGTTTCCATTCCCCTTGAACGGCGTGGTTCCGTGGAGGAGCTCGTACAGGAAGATTCCGAACGTCCACCAGTCAACCGCGCTACCGTGGCCCTCCCCGCGGATGATCTCCGGCGCCAGGTACTCGTGGGTGCCGACGAACGACATCGACTTCACGTTGGTGGGCTCCGCCATCAGCTCCGGGAGGGAGCCATTTACAAAGAGGCCGAAGTCCGACTTGGACTTGCGGTTCTTCTTGGAAGGGAGGATTCTTGGGAAGAAGCCGGTGGGCTGCTGGGTGACTGTGGCGGCCGCGGTAGCGGCCGCAGCGTTGCTGCCTCCGTGGCCTGCACCTGCGAGCTCCTCGTCGTACACCTTGTTGCCTGCTCCTCCGAAGGTGCCGATCAATTGGGTCCCCATGGTCGAGCCGTGTGTGGACGACGACTTCACTAGGGTTGGGTTCACCGAGCAGCGGAGCGAGAGGTCGAAGTCCGACAACATAATGTGTCCGTCATCACGAACTAAAACGTTCTCTGGCTTCAGATCTCGGTAGACTATCCCTAGCATGTGAAGATACTCTAATGCTAGTAGAATCTCGGATGCGTAGAACCTGTCGATTCAATTCAATTCAATTCAATTCAATTCAAGGTAAAGATCGATCAATTGATGGATATAGATCATAACCTTGCATCCTCCTCATTGAAGTACTTATCAGGCTGCTTCTGCCTAAGAGAATGGAGATTACCACCACTACAAAACTCCATAACCAAGCAGCAGAACTTGTCGGTTTCGAAGTGGCTGTAAAGAGTGGGCAAGAAAGGATGATCAAGAAGGCCAAGAATCTCCCTCTCAGTCTGCGCCCTAAGCAGCTTGTTCCGGCTAACCAGCGACGCCTTATCCATGACTTTGATAGCGTAATGGGTGTCGGTCCCTTGTAGCTCGGCCAGGTAGACGCTGCCGATGTCTCCATAGCCGAGACGCTTGAGGAGCCTGAAGTGCACAAGGCTAAGCGGGCCGTTCCTCGCACCGGCCAGGTTGATGGCGTCCCACCTGACGTCACCGGCCCCAGTGTGGGGCTTGAATGCCGCCGGAGTCACGCTCTGGAGGCTGTCCAGGCTGTTGCTTCTAGTATGCCCACCTGAGGCTCCATCTCCTCCTCCGCCGCTCCTCTGGTGCTTTGAGCCTGCTTGGGTTGCCGTCGACGTCGCCCCTAATTCTCCGGGCTTCGCCATGTGCGTCGTCAGCGAGTTCGCTCTTGCTTTCGAGTTTGGATGATCTTGGTGCTCCACGCTTTGGGCTGCCGTACTATTGCTATTCATGCTTCCTTTGATCGTCATTTTTTGGGTTTGGTTTTTTCTATCCCGAGCATGCCTAGCTATATATATATTTATAATTATATATATATATATATAGCTTTTATATATTTGTTTTGAACTAGATTAGATACATGATCAAGAAAATTAGGGTTACTAGGGCTAGATTGAATTTTCTCCTGCGAGGGCGTTGGTTGAGGGTTTGAGGGATTTCTTAATTGCTAATACACTTAATTGGTAGGAAATCAATTTAGGGGGAAAAGAAGAGAAAATTTCAGGATAAGGGGATTGTGAATGAAACTTTGTAGGGAGAGAGAGTGGGAGGGAGGGAGGAAAATATGGGAAACAAATTTGGGGAATTTGTTTGGATGGATGTCCGTTTAATACTATCAACTTGTGGCTTCAAATATGTCTGCATAAATTTGGAAACACATTTTGAGTTATGTTGGTCTTTATTATAGTTATTTTAATAGATAAAAACTTGGGCATTTTTCTAAATCATTTCAGAAATCCATTTAACACATGGTTATAAGTTATAACTAATAATGTGTAGTTAAATGGTCAAGATCATTTTTCTGATATTATTAAATATTTTCTTTTTCAGAAATAGTCTGAATTTGTTAATGTGTTCTCCAAGTTTTCACCAAAGTATATAATTGTCATGGTGATTTTCGCAAAAGTTAACTTTCATAAGTTGGCATTTTAAGTGAGCTTAGGAATTCTGAACCAACAAAAACAAAACATACAAGGATAAATAGGATTACTAGCTTCGCCCTACAAAACAAATGGCACTTGACACATATTTCTAATTATTAATAGAAGAGTTAATAGGAATACATTGGAAAAAACGATGGGTATAACAACATCTCAACTTGCAAAATCGAAAGTGAACTCTCTCTCCTAACAAGGTAGAGGTTCTCATTAGATCCAATCTTGGTACGAAACCATGCTATGTGATGCAGAATTTCATGCTACCGAGAGATATACATATGGAACTGGACCAAATTAACCGATGAACAAAGATAGAAGCTACAAACTTCTAATTAGATGGGATATATTGGATATGTGAACCTAAACACCTCGGATGTCTAGGACAGGCCCACTTCCGCAAGGGGTCCAAAGCCCAAATATATGTATTTATAATAATATACATGTATTTTGAAAAAAAATATTGAATACGTAGCTAAGCGAGAAAACCCAAAAAAAAAAGGGAAAGAAATCCGGAACGCCACCACTGAGAGAGAGAGAAAGGTAGAGAGAAAAACTCTCTCTTAGGGTTTTGGCCTTTGGGTTTTCTACTCTAACACGTTCTCCTTCCCTTTCTTCATCCTTCCTCCACCCATATCTGATTTTTCATGTGTACAACTTTCTTTGCAATATAATTTTTTGTGTGGGTGTCTAAAATTTCAGTATTTTGAGTCAGATCAGCATTTTTTTTCGAAATTTTTCTGGGTCCGTTGAGGAGTTTCTTCGGCGGCGTCTTTGGGTCTAGATCTGGGTGGTTGTTTGGTGGCTCGGTGGTCAGATTTGGGTTCGATTTCATGGTTTGCGCCTGGGGTTGGGCTCACATCTAGGTCCTTTTCGTCAATTCTTGCACCTTCCTCGGATCTGGCTGTGGGTCGCTCCTTTGCGTCTCTTTCGGTGGCTGTTAGTTTGGAGGGTGGGGTTTGGATTTCGTGAAGGGCGTGGCTTTGGATTTCAATTTTGTTTCATTATTTGCTATCGTTGAGTGGAACTGCTGTTTTACTTTTTGAATTGAAATGTTGTTTGTCTGTCATAAATTGTTTTTTTTTTATAATAGAAAGTGGTTAGGTCTGGCTACATTATGTCTCTAGTCCAGCCTAGAGCATCCTTACGGATGAGAACTTGCAATTCTATGTCGGAGTTAAGGTTAGCATTAGGGGTTAAATGTCCCAGGTGGGTCAGTCTATCCGCAACGCTATTAACTTCCTTAAACACATGACGAATACGGACCGAGGAAAATTTCAATAGGTCCATTTGGGAGTCCGAGATGAGCATTTCGATCTCCCATGGGCAATTCCAGGAGCCCAAGAGTGCGTTAATAATACATTGATTATCTCCTTCAATTTCAATGTTTTTGATATTTTTATTGAGTGCTTCTTTAATAACTTTATATACCGCCAGGGCTTTAGCCCCGATTACAGTGTTACAATTCTCTTTCTCAGCTTTTAGAGATATGGTGTGGGCATTGTGGTCTCTTATAATATATCCTATCGATGTTTCTCCAGAGTCGAGTCTTGATCCATCAAAGTTTAGTTTATAGTAGTTTTGTTGTGGTTTTTCCCATTTGATATTTTTCTTTTTTCGAGCTGTCATTGGTTTTTCTTATGATTTTGACTCTTTCTTTCATCCTCTTCGAGGTCCTTCTTAGAGAAGTTCCAATTCAATATCGTTATTTATTTATTTATTTATAAAAGGTACAATGGACTTGATATTCCCAGTGTCATTTCTAAAAATTATTTGGTTTCTAAAGTACCATAGGCTCCACTAGATTGTTGCTAGTTTGGTAAAGGACTCTCTACCTAATGATAGTTTTAGATCATTTAATGTTTCGCTTGGATTTTTATCAAGGTTCCTATATTTACTGATCTCCCGACATATTTTTGGCTCAATATTGTTGGCAACGTTTCTTGTGTTTGGGCATTCTAGGAAAATATGGTACAAATCTTCATGTGGATGGTTGCAGAATTCACATTGCATGGGCACTGCAATTCGTCTTTGTTCCAGTTTAGCTTTGGTAGGGAGTCCATTTTTTGTTATCTTCCAAAGGAAGTTCTTAATTTTTGGTTGGGTGTCAAGTAGGCGTGGCCACGGGTCGGACCCGCCGGGTCGACGGGTTCGACCCGCCGGGTCAAGGGTCAGGGTTGGCCGACCCGAACCCTAACCCGTAAATCTCACGGGTTGACGGGTTCGGGTCGACCCGTTGACCCGGCGGGTTACATTATTTAAAAAAAAAACTTTTTTTTTTAAGAAAAATGACTATTAAAATAAATAAATAAATAAAATGTAAAGATTTTATCTTCACAACACATTTTATCACTTTCATATGAAGTGTTAAAAATGTAGGAAAATTATATCTCCATATTAATTCTTTCATCCACAATAATTTCATTGTGTGATGTAAGAGAAAAAAATATGAGAATATATTTCTCAAACTTTATTTCCAACTTAATTTCCAATGTAGGAAATGTAGGAAACAAGTGAAGTGGAAGAAATGTGGTAGGTGAGATACATATATATAGCCCCATGTCTTCTCATTCTAACTCCATATTTTCGATGTGGGACAAAACCTTTGTTCCACATTGGAAATGAGGGGAATGAAGGAAGCCTTCCAAGTCTATAAAAAGAGAAGGGATGGGGTTTATGTGTCTCACATTGCATTTTGCATATTAGTTTATGTATTATTGTGAGTTATTTTAAGAATAATTTACATAATATTATAAATTTATTTTATTAAAAATAAATTTATTAAAAATAAATTTTTCAAATTTTTTTTTTTTAAAAAAAGCGGGTTGACCCGGCGGGTCGACCTGCCGGGTTGACCCGCCGGGTCACGGGTCACGGATTCCCCGACCCTAACCCGCTACCCGTCCCCACCCGTCAACCCGGACCCGGCGGGTCATTGACCCGTACTACCCGGCGGGTCACGGGTTGACCCGTAACCCGTGGCCACGCCTAGTGTCAAGGTCCCATAGCCATTCGCAATGAGTTTTTCGGTGTCCTCTATTCCAGTGTATTAGATTAACTGCTGAGCTTGTAGAGAACCATCCGTTTTTACTAGGTCCCCAGTAGAGGCGATCTGTAATTTCATTTGTGGGGATAGGTATATCACAAATGTTCTTAATTAGAGTTGAGCCTAAAAGTTGCTGACATTCACGTGTCATAAATTGTTGTTGAATTGAATTGATGTTTCAATTAATGATATGAACCATTTTTTTAGTGATGTATTTTGGATTTTTTTTTCTATACTATTTAAATGCTTTTTTTAATAGTTTGATGTTTTTGTTAGGATTGACAATAGCAAAGGGCCATGTGTTAGAATCTCGCCTTGGACCTTTGCAATCTCATGTCCGGCCCTAGTCTAGGACTCAAGAAATCGAGAGACATGAATAAAGCATTACAAATAAAACTTTTGTGGAAAATCTTGGCAAAACCTGAAAACATTTGGGTGAAAGTCTTTCAAGAAAGATATTTGAAGGGGGACAAACTTTGGGAACATGAAAACCGAAAAATGTAGCATGGCAGTGGAGGAAGCTAATGGAGATAAAAGAAAATTTTTACAATGGATTCATCTTGCAAGTTGGCAATAGAAAAACAATAAAGTTCTGGAAATATGAATCGTTGGAAGGAGAGAAACTATTTAAGAAAAACATCTCTGGCATCGGTATTAATGAACAAGACCGTGTTGAAAAGTACATAAGACTGGATAAAACATGGAAAAATGATGAACTTTAAAAATCCTCCTTTAATGAATTGTCGATAAAATAATAAACATCAAAATTCCAATGAATGAAATTCAAGATATACTCTATTGGAAAGCCAGTCGCTATGGGCGGGTCTCCACTTCTTCTACTTTTGACATGATAACATGTCAGAGTAGAGTACGAGGAAATGAAAACGGATGGATATGGAAAAACTAAATGCTTCCCGAAGAAGAAAATAATTCTTTGGAAAGTATGAATGAATGAGTTGATAGAGATATTGAAAGAGTTATAGATAACAGATACACAAGGAAAGCAATCATAAAAAGTGATTTCTGAAATCTTTTCAAGGCTTACTAAGAACAAGAAAACATCCCTAGCAACCTGGTAGAGGAGGATTTGGACCATAAGAAACAAAATAATATTTGACGACCAAAGCTTCATGACGAACATACAAAAACAAGGGTTTAACAAATATGAGGAAGAAGAAACAAAAGAACTAGAAACTATCATGAATCTAGAAGAAGAAAACACGTTCGTTGGGAAAAAAACCCTTGAAGGAGTTTTCAAGGTCAATTTTGATGGTTCAGTTTTGCCTACAGGTGCCGCCGCAACGGGCTTCGTTATACGCATCCACGAAGGAAGTGTTCATGCCTGCGATGCATTGTTATGTGGGTCTATTTCAGCCCTTATGGCAAAAGTGTTGGCCCTTCACTCGAGCTTGGTTGCAGTGAGCTTGGTTGCAGCTTTGGAAATGAGGTTGACTAGGATTATGACTGAGGGGAACAACTTAACGGTCATCAACTCAATCAAATGATTGTGTACTTACACGTATGAAATTGAGATGATGATGGCGGATGTTCTAATCCTGATCCCAGGCTTCGCTAAAGTGTCCTGCAACCATGTCTTCCATGAAGTCAACCAATTGGATGACAAAAGGGGTGGGCTCATGTTCAGATCAAACCTTGTTCACCTTTCAAACATTTCTTATGCAAACAAAACAACACATTTTCAAGTTAAATTGTTAAATCTCAAATAGATTCATATCAATCTGAATGATCAACAATCTGGTTCTAGGCATCCATCCTAATGCACAATGCGTGAATGCTGAATTCCAATAAAGCCGAGTTACAATGGAAATGTTACAGGAATACTGTGATCAGTTTATCGACATGGTACACATATCCAAATATGTGCTAATGCAAAAGGGTCGTTAGTATCAACACTAAGTGCAAGATACAAGCAATGGCTCCTGTGGATTGAGACTGAGCAAGAGGTTTGGTATCACCAAGAGTATGGATTGATCAGAATTCGTCTCCGATAAGATGACTGCAGCCCTGCAGATGGATAGGGGAGGAGACAGAGTTGAGATCAGAAATTGTATTTAGGCAACGCCGACTGTTGTCCTAAGAGGGGATACAGTAGTAGTATTTTGGGTTGAAACAAACTATGGTACAAGACATCAATAACTTCAGAAAACACAATTAAAATAGAGAGAAAACATACCATCACGAGTTTTTTCAAGCAGAAGAATCCGAGATGAGAGCCTCCAATTCATCCACAATAACACCATAGCAAAAGAAATATTGGTCCTAAAAAGGCATATTCAGAGTACCAGAATATTACTATTCGTGTGGATTACATTCTACTAGTTTATTTTCTAAACATTCAAACTCAACAGCCTTCATAAAAAGCATGGAGCTCGCAATTCTTTACTTTTCCTCTTTCTCTTGGTTAGTAATTCTACATACTAAAACAAATAGGCAATTACAAAAGCAAAAGGATTTGCAACAGATTATAAAATTTTATCTCATTTTTTATTGGTGGTAACCCAGATGCTGGATCAATGTTTTGTGCCATGAGTACTTATTTATCAACTAATACCACTTAAAGCACTGTTTCGGGGAACGCACCCTCACCCTGAGCAGACCAAGAGGTATGGATTATGCAATGTGTGTGTGTGCAACTTTGTTCCCTATTTAATTCGGTACACTTAGAGGTTCAGCAATCGGGCGAGTGAATTTGGGCTCAATTCAAGTCAAAGATCTGTTTTGCTAAAATATTTTGGATCAACAATTTATGGTACCATACTTCTTAGTTCTTACTCAAATCTTAAAACACTTATACTCATCAAACTAGGGAAAGGGGTAGATACCAGTGTTTGGACCATCCCAACTCGTTGAGATCTGAAGGTAGACACTGTTTTCTCAAGATCTAATGCTGACATATCTCCAGCAACAATCCTTTGTATAGTATGGTGAATGGTGCAGTACGTGCCCGTCCTACCAATTCCTGCACTGATCCAAGAAAGAAAATGTCTCAGAGGTTGCAGCTAGTTTAACTAAGTAGCACAATCAAGGGAAAACAGGACCAAAATCAAAATACAAGTGCCATAATCCAAGAGATGAAAGTCAGGTGAACCTGCAGTGCACCACTATAGGGCCCAGCTTGGGGGATAAATGATATGTTCTCCTTAAAATCTCTCGGACAGCTAAAGTGTTTGTAGGAACACCATGATCTGGCCACTCAGGATACTGAATATGCAACACTGACAATGGGGGCTCCTCAGACTGCAAGAATGGAAACAAAGATTGAAAAATGCATCCTGTGAGAAAATCAATTAAGAAATTTTCACTTGGCAAAAACATAAGGAAAAAAATACACAAAACAATTTCTTGCTCAAGATGTTCTGAGAAGCCCAGCCCCACAAGATTATTTTTTCAGTTGTTTTTGGGCTTCATTTCGAAGACCATGAAAAATTTCCAGGTTAATCAATAATTAGCCCAACCTCATTCGTTGGGCTTAGAAAGTTAGGCCAAATCATGCATTCATGCTTTCACCTTTTTTCCTTCAAAGAGACTTCATTAGATTTTTGTTTGCTTTTTACAAGGTGCTTTCTCAACCTGTCCATCATAAGGCTCTTAGCTAATCTCTTCCTATATCTCTATTCATTTTCTAGAACATTTGGATGCACAACAGGGCAAGAACAGAAGTGAGGACACTGCCACAATGCGATGACTTAAATACATGGGTAAAATCATTGCCAGGCCCGTCCAATGGGCTGTGCAAAGAGCCCAACAAAACAGGGCCCCCAATTTTACTAGGGCCCCAAGTAAAAATTTATTATGACTTATATTTTTTATGGTTCCAATGAATCACAATGTTATGATGGCTTAGTGGCACTCGGCCCTACTAAATCCAGCTACTACAAAGCCCATAGGCGTGTGTTCGAATCTCAATTGGTTTTTTTTTTGTTTAATATTTTAATACGTCCTAGTAAAAATGACTATTTTTAATTAATTTTGGGTCTTCTTATCATCTAATTTTATTTGTTAATTTAATACATCCTCATGTTACATTATTTTCGGGGCCTTCTTATTTACTATTTATATTACTTTGGGGCCTTCTTTTTAACTATTTTTTTTGTTAATTTAACACAACCTTCTGTTATATTGATGCAAACATAACGAGTAAAAATGACTAAAAATCTAATAGAAAGTACTTCTATATGAATTTTTTTTATTATTTTTTTAAAATAAATTTATATTATACTAATTTAACATGTGATTTATTAGTAAATCTTAATAAATACTCCTAGTAAAATATTTATATTTGACTTTTTCGTAGGGTCTAGAAAAAATAAAAACTCGACTTTTATTTATTTTTAATAAATTCATACTACCTCCGTTCGGAAAAACTTGACACTTTACTATTCATGCACGCTTTTTTAGGGGATAAAAAATATATAAAATATCTAGTTTTTTTAATAATTTTTTTAACAACTTCGTAGTTATTATTGATAAGTACAAACTTGTTAAAAAAAATTTATAAAAAAATGAATATTTTATATAGTTTTTATCGTTCTAAAAAAGCGTGCATGAATAGTAAACGACAAGTTTTACCGAACGGAGGGAGTATATTTTTATATAGTTTTTTTCTTTATTAAAAATTATATAAAAAATCAAATATTTTAATAAGGAGGGCCCAAACAGGGCCCCCAATTTTACTAGGGCCCCAAGTAAAAATTTATTAGGACTTATATTTTTTATGGTTCCAATGAATCACAATGTTATGATGGCTTAGTGGCACTCGGCCCTACTAAATCCAGCTACTACAAAGCCCATAGGCGTGTTTTCGAATCTCAATTGTTTTTTTTTTGTTTAATATTTTAATACGTCCTAGTAAAAATGACTATTTTTAATTAATTTTGGGTCTTCTTATCATCTAATTTTATTTGTTAATTTAATACATCCTCATGTTACATTATTTTCGGGGCCTTCTTATTTACTATTTATATTACTTTGGGGCCTTCTTTTTAACTATTTTTTTTGTTAATTTAACACAACCTTCTGTTATATTGATACAAACATAATGAGTAAAAATGACTAAAAATCTAATAGAAAGTACTTCTATATGAATTTTTTTTATTATTTTTTTAAAATAAATTTATATTATACTAATTTAACATGTGATTTATTAGTAAATCTTAATAAATACTCCTAGTAAAATATTTATATTTGACTTTTTCGTAGGGTCTAGAAAAAATAAAAACTCGACTTTTATTTATTTTTAATAAATTCATATATTTTTATATAGTTTTTTTCTTTATTAAAAATTATATAAAAAATCAAATATTTTAATAAGGAGATAGTATTGAACAGGGCCCCAAAAATACATTGGACGGCCCTGATCATTGCCTAACTGAGGAAGTTCTAACAAGAATATACTTTGCATTCTCTGAAAGGCCACCAATAATTCTAGGAGATCCCCCAATGATGCATTAAGGTGCAAGAAGAGTTGGTTAGTAGATCAATAAGGATAGGTTAAAAAGAAATTCAGTGTAATAAGTTTCAGTTAATTTTAAACTAACATTTCTAATTATTAAGAACTCTAAAATTCATTGAAATATAATTCGTATTGAGAAAGATGACTTATCAGTTCTTGAGTGAGAAATCATCCCATTTATCAGTTTTGTAGCATTAGCAATGGCCTTATTCAGCAAACTTCTAGGATAAGTAAATAATCCTTCCTTTTTAACTTTGATTTCCCACAAGTGATTTTTGTAATTGCTTAAATGTCATTAACTGAAAGAATATATTCTTTTGGTAAGGTGAAGAGCCTACCTCAGCTTTGGTCACTTGTAAATGCCGCAAGATTAATGAACTCTCAGTTGTTTTAGTCCATTTGGTAGCTATACACATATTACCAAATTCTCTAGGACCATCTTCTGCTTGAAAATAGTTGCCACATTTCACCATCTGCACAAAGTTCCATGCCACAAAGACGACTTAAGACATATAAGAGTAAAGAAGATAAAAGAACAAATTGATTCAATTGAAACGTAATCATATATGCTACCACTACCAATACACTAAATAAAATCTATATTGAATACTAAAATTGTTGTCTAGCATCATTCGTGTCATTATTTGGTTGAGCCTTGCAAACCAAAAGCTCCGCAAAGTTACTTGCATTGCCTAAAGGAGCCTTAATACTTTTAAAAAAATTACAAGATATGTTAACTATATACAGTTGAAATTGAAAAGTGAAAAACAAAATATATAGATTTTGAAGAAATAGAAGATATGATAACTATGTATGATATACCCAAGATATGGTAAACATAAGTTAAAAATAATATTTTTACTTAATTTCATTATTTTTACATGAATTATAATTATAACTTGTAGAAATCCATGTAGTAGACGACAACACTAGTATGTATACACACACACACACTACATTATTACCTACAATTAAGTATAGCTTATCTCCCCCTACTTCCAAAATATCTCCCACGAGTTGTGGCACATACACGATATATGAATGTGTGCACACATACCCACAAACACAAATCCAAACAAGATCAGAAAGAAAGGAAATTCATGGGTTCATGTTACTATGAGACTATTTATAGTTTTTATTGGACAAGATGAAATATAGTAGTATCCCGCACTGGGATTAATGGTGTAACAAATCCACCTGATCTACAATGAAAGCAGCACATTGAAGTACCTTATAGTTGTCAACCAGCTTAGTCAACATCAAAACTGCAGGGCAACGGTACTGGAATACCATCTCCCAGAAGTCTTCATATGTGTGAGGTAGTGGACCTTGTGTCGCTATAAACTGGGGAGTATTTTCAGCAGAGGAAGCCTAAATTGTAGAAGCAAATTCAAAGGTCAAAGGACATATTCCTTGATGCATGCCATTGCAGTAACTACAAGGGGGAAAGGGATATGAAATAAAATCGGAGATCGTGCAATAATTCATTAAGAAAACTCATACTTGAACAAAGCTCGCATTGATATAACCCCTTGCCGGTTGCCTGTAGTCACTTGAAGATTTCAAAACAACCCTACTGGCATCAACTGAAATCAATCAAAAGACGTGTCAATATTTTGAAATCCGAACCCGAAGTTTTGCTTTCCAAAGAAAGAAAGCAGTTGGCTAGAGCCTCACATGGTAAGACATCTGTATATCGATTTTTGCTAACATTAACAGTGTCAAGAGCTACTGAACACAGCTTCTCCAGTTCTGAGTGTCTCATCCTTTTTGCCTGAATGAATAAACTGATGAATCATTTTATTATTTTATTTAAAAAATAAGAAGAAGAAAAAGAAAAAAGAACTCATATTATGCACAACAAGAGTTACAAGACTGCTAAATACAGTAGATCTTAACAGCCAAGAATAATACAATGTGGTACAAACCTGTCCAACATCACAATTCACAAGATAAGAATAAAATAAACTGCTTCTATTGGATTATTCAAAATGAGTTATTATCAATCAAGGTTTAAACTTGATCATTTCTGCAGGGAGCAAAATAATGAGGCAAATAAACTAGACAATTAGGACACTTAAGCTTCATTAGATAACATGCTATTTTTAATACCAAGAGCTAAGGATGACTAGTTTTTTTTTTACCAAAGGATGATAATCAAACTGAACATCATCTCAAACTATTAAAGATCAAAACAAAAATGCAATCATAGAAATATGAAAACCTACAGGTAAATCAAGCAATACCTAGACAAAACTAAGCCAATTCGAGTGAAATAACAACCCATGGGATCATGATAATACAAAATTAGGGCACAAGTCCAAAGTATTTAAGAAAAAAACAGAACGCAAGCAGAATCAATCAATCACAAACAATTGGAGATTCATTACCTGGAGGGATTCAAATTCTCGGAAAATAACCTCTTTTGAGTTGAGCTTGTCTTTGAAGACCTGTAGAGCTCGAGCGCAATGGTGGCTCTGATCTGAGGAGAGAGACAAATTGGGAGGATCGTTCGATTCAAAATCAAACAAATTAGAAGACGGAGAAGAGGGAAACGATTTCCCTCCGGCGGCGGCAGACATTTTGGGTTTCGGGCGTCGAGTTCGAGCCCGTGAAGAAGAAGATGTGAGATTCCCCGTTGTTGCTACAGCGGGGGAGGGAGGGAGAAAAAGAGAGATTGGGAGAACGGCGACCCTCGAATTAGGATATGCGCCAATTGTGTGCATTGCTACAATACAATGGCCAATGAGAGCATCTTCCATTGTGCCATAACGAGGGGTTTGTTGTAATGTTATGTTATATTTCCCTATGTCTTGCTTTCATATGTGTTACATGTAATATTGTTATATGCTTGTAATCATGTATGAGTGTATGATGAATATACATATAACATATATATATTATATGTTTGGATATACATGGATGCACAAGATATGATTAGGCTCGACTCAGTTGTATTGAGTCGAGATCGACTTGATCCTCTAACGAGTCTAGTGCATACTTGTGGAGTGATAATGTATAACCTATAGTATATATAATGTATGTATAAAATGTATGATATAAGGATAGGAGGCTTACCCGGATGTGGGCCTTAGGCCCATTCCCAAGCCCATGTGATCTCAAACGTTGGAGCAAGCTTGGCGGCTTGTGGTCCATTTGACGAAGCGCTGCGTTTTTGCCTCACTTGAGATCCGAAGCCCTAGCTATTTAAGCTCGCTAGCACCTTCTGAATCCTTCAGTTCAGCTCTCTCTCTCCTCCGTCTCCTCTCAAACGCTCTCAAAGGGTTCTAGGGTTTCTAGGGTTTTCTCCTGGCTTCTCCCCGACGATTGTGACGACGAAGGCGTTAGCTGCTCTCGGTGATCTCCTGGTGGTGGTGTGGCTAAGCTTCTGGCTTTGGTTGCCGCTTGTCTCACGTCTGGAGATCTAGGGTTTGGGATTTTCGAAGAGATCTTCGAACTCCGGTCATCCCACACAGGTGGATCTTCTTCTCTTGTATCTCTGAAACTCGTACATGCTTAGTGGATTCGGCCTGTTCTTGAGGCTTTACTTTTGAAGAGATCTAGGGTTTGGGAGTTTCGAAGAGATCTTCTGGCTTTACTTTTGTATTGCTTGTTTGTAACCCTCCGTTGAACATTACCTAGTGGATTCGGCCTGTTCTTGAGGCCCCGAGGACGTAGGCATATCTTTGCCGAACCTCGTAAAACTCTGGTGTTTGTTCTTGCTCTTGCATGTTTGTTTTGAGTTTCTTGTTCTTATCTCTCGCTTCCGCATTCAATCACTTTCGTTATCTCGATTCAACAAGTGGTATCAGAGCTTGGTGTCGCGTTTCCGATTTCCTGGCTCATTGTTGAGTTCTAGGGATAGGTTACGGGTGTAGGGCCTCGGGCTGACCTAAAAGGCGACATCGCTGGTGCAGCACCCCCCCTACACGACATACCACTGCCTTGTTTGCTTAGATCTAGGCTTGTGTGTTTGCGATTCTGTGCTCTGCTCTTGGATTCAAGGTTTTCTTGAATCTTTTGCGTGATTTACTGTGTTTTGTTAAGTTTTTTAAGCTCTTGACTATAAACATGGGTGAATCCTATCGTTTAAAACCCTTCAATGGCAATACTGACTTTGCTATGTGGCAGGTAAAAATGAAGGCCATATTAATCAAAGAAAATTGCTATGAAGTGCTCACTGGAGAAGATGTCGATGAATACAAAAAGAAGGATCTAAAACGTCTTGATAAAGTAGCACACAATGAGATTATGTTGAGACTCACAAATGAAGTGGCTAGGCAAGTTCTTACTTGCACAACTACTGAAAAGCTTTGGAAAAGGTTGGGAGAATTATACTTGGTAAAATCACTACCAAGTAGGGTAAATCTCTTCAACAAACTTTTCAATTATAAAATGTCTACTACTTGCACTCTTGCTGAAAATCTTGACAGATTCTTGGCTATTACCCAAGATCTGGAGAGATGTGGTGACAAAGTTGATGAGACTCAATTGTGTGTGTTGTTGCTTAATTCTTTGCCTGCACAGTTGACAGGCCTAAGGTCGTTATGCCAAATCAAAGTAAATTCCTAAGATGCAAACTATAACAAGTATAGTAGGTAAGTTAGGGTCGAACCCACAAGGAAACAGAATCAATTGTAAAAGCAAGTATTATTACCCAAAAGTGACCGATTCAAGGGGGAGTTTTGTGTGTTATCAATGGTGACAGAACAAGTTGCAATAAGAGGTTGCGAATATATGATGGAAAAGTATCACACCAGGTAATTATTCGCACAACAATTGAGATGGTTCATCATCGCATTCTATGAGTCTCAAGTTCTAATGTCCAGTAATTGTTCTCAATTCAGATCGTGTAATAGCTTTTAGTCCTACCAGTCCTAAAAGCACTTATCACCAAATTACAAGGGAAAACCTTCACCAAATAATAAAGCGATAGCATTCAAACATGAATTATAATGAGATACAAGCGATTCTAACAACCCGTTAAAATAGCATGTAATCGAATCTCCCTCACAATCTACCACAAGCAACCCGCGTATGGAGATTGTGTTTGCTACAATGAATCTACAACCCCAAACCTGGAATTGGAAACCCTAGCAATATGACTAGTATCGATAAACCTAGGTGATCAATCCAGATAAATCAATAATAAGCAATCAAGCAATAAGCTCAGGAGATCGAAACAATTAACAAAGGACGAACAAGAGTAGAATACTCACAACCAAATCAATTGAAGGCTTCAAAGAACCAAGTGCAACAAAGGAGAGCTAGTTCTCCATAGGGTTTGTGAGATGAACAAAAGGGAAAATACGTCTCTGGAAAATAACCTCATTCTCTTTCTGCCTTCTCGGCCTATATAACCTAATTAAGTCGGGTTTAACATCCCGTAAAAATATAATATTAAAACTAATAAGATAAGGAAAATCGGATAAGAATCCGTCTTCAGGGACCCGACGCGGGCGCGCTAGATAGCAGCGCGGGCGCGCCAGCCTCGTCTTCACTCTTCCATCTGTTGCCTTGACGCGGCCAATTCCTCCTAGCAGCGTGGGCGCTCCGAGTAGCAGCGCGGGCGCGTTGGGTGCAGCGCGGCCGCGTCAGACTCAACAGTCTTCCAGCTGCTTCCGATCTTCTTCACTTCTGTAACTTGCATGATTTCTTCAACTTCCTCAACATGTTCCGAATCACCAAGTTCACACAAATATCTCTCATAATGACATGTAAGTGATGACAAAAACTACTAAATGCGCTATGGAATATATCGCATATCAAATTCCCCCATACTTAAACCTTTACTCGTCCCGAGTAAGCATAGAAGTTAAGCCTACTCTCACCCTAAATCTCAAAGGTTCACAGACAGTACAAGGAAAATGAATACTAAGCACTAGTAGTTTTCACCATCTCAACAATCAGCACAAAAGACAATCAAAATAGGAAATGAGACTTACAATTATATCTCAACCATCTACACCTTATAGCTCCTAGTGGCCTACCCGAAAACCTCCTTATCACTCCACTTCTTATGTCGCCTTCGCCAAGAGATCAATCCTAAACACTCAAAGTAAACGCTCATCTTGCCAAGGCGCCCTTTCGAGTTTTCACCAAGCCACTCAATTTTTTTTTTCAAAGATGGTACTCACATAAACATTCTCACTTCCCTCAAGTCTCATATTGCCAAAGCCTAAGGCTCGCCAGACTACCTGCTTTTTGCCTGAGTAGCCCTTTCGGGTTTTCGACTCATCCCAGGATTTTGATTGCTTCTTTTTTTTTTTTTAGAATATAACAAGTGCAGAATCTGTACACAAATAATGCTGAAATAAAATATGTACAAGATATGTGAATCCTTTCCCTCCCCCATACTTGAATGAAGCATTGTCCTCAATGTGAAAGAAGACAGAAATAAGTAGGGAGAAAGGAAACAGACGGACTCACTAAGGGGGTGGATAGTGGCGAGAGTAGTCCTCTCGCATGCGGCGCAGCTCTTCCCTCATCTCCCTGAACTCGCCAAAGCCCTCTAGGATGTCGGCCTGCTGGTGGAGAATCTGGTTCGTCACTGTCGTCAAACTCCCCACGTCTTGGCGCAGAAGGCCAATCTGATCAGCCAGGTAGGCCCACTGGTGAGGCTGCTGATAGGCATCCTGAAAAGCTTGTTGGGGCCAAGGAGTCCACTGATGTGTCTCCTGCTGGCTCTGATATGTCGGTTGAGAATCCCAACCGTGAGACGGGGTCTGATAAGTAGGCATCTCCTGATGTGGGTTCTGCGTGAAACCCTGTGTATCTGTCTGAACAAAAGCCTGTTGAGCCACAGGCGCATCCTCCATTGTGGCAGCTCCAGCTGTGCCACTACTGCTACCCACCTCCATGCGACGCCTTCTACCCAGAACTGACGTCGGAAAGTAATCGGCCCCAATGTACCAATCAGACCAAGTCTCAGACCACGAAAGGGGCTTAGGGAGCCTGAACTGATGCTCCTTCTTCTTGTCTGTGCACCAAATGGCTCCCCCATCCGGTGCAGTATCAAGCATCAAACATCTCCGTAGATACTCCTCTGTATAGGTCCTTGCTATGACCTGCTCCTCCAACTCCTCCAACCCATTTTGCCCAACGCATGCAGCAATGGCCACCCGAGTAATAAGTCCGCTCTGGACCATTTCTGGTCCAGCGGCACTGCGATCCTTTCTGATCCTGTCGAGGCCATCGAAAAAGAGCCTAACCCAGTCAGGCGTATAATCTGCAGTAGGCACAGCGCTGTAGGCAAACCTCAGGTGCGTCATGGAGAGCTTTGTATCTGTGATCAGCCCATAGTATGTCCCAGAAACGATCTTGCACAACATACGGAAGACAGGATGAGTAATCCTACTGTTGTACTCGTTACTGGTCAAGAAGTCCTCTTCCGACACCGCTTTAAAGAACGCAACTAGGTCTGGGTCGGACGCGGCTGTCGTCCATCCATCAGTTGGGGCTTTAGTGACCCCCAAAGCCTTTCGCAACCTTGATGCAGAAGCCCTGTAGGTAGTGCCATTGTATCTGAAAGCAACCCCCCTAATGCTGTTATCTCTCAGGTACAGCTGATATGTCGCGAGGAACTGCTTGCACAGTTCCGGGTATCCTACAGCTCTCAAATCCAAGAAATCACTAATACCAGCGTGAGCTAGACACTTCTGCATACAATCTAGCATCTGAAGTCTCTGAAGTGTCTCTCTATGCAAATACTTCGTAGAACTGACACAGCTAACCTTATTGTAAATAGCCCATTCCTCATCAGACATTTCTAACCCATTATCAGATCTACTCGCCTCTTCCTCCGTTGAACTCATACTCGATAGATAATAAGACTAAATCGGAATCGAAGTAAGGACAACGGGAGTAACTCACGAAGAACAGCGGAGTCTCGGCGCAGGGGGCAGACGCGGGCACGTTGAAGGTGGCGCGGGCGCGTTGGGGAGCAGCGCGGGCGCGTCGAGTGGCAGCGCGGCCGCGCGGCCGCGTCGGGGTGTCAGTCTCCTGGTGGGTTTCTCTGACGGGCGCGGGCGCGTTAGGGGTGGCGCGGCCGCGTCGGCGATTTCTGCAGATCCGGAAATCGTCGAAAGCAGTTGTCGATGTGGAGCCCACCGATGTTCCTCCGGTGCCGATTTGTGGGGGTCCTGGTGCGGGCGCGTTGGTGGCTGAGTGCGACAGGAGTGAAGGGGACGGGGTGTGGTGGTCCAGGTGGGGGGAAGTGTGGGTGGGTGTGAGGGATGTGTGAGAGTTGTGAGAGAGATTGAGAGGGATGTGTGGTGTGAGGTAAGAGAGTGTGGGGGTGTAGGGTTTTGGTGATGATAATGGGGGATCTGATGGGCTTGAGGTTTTGATGGACTTGAAGCTGGTGGGCTGGCCCGAAGTGGGTTTTCCAGCCCTTGGCCGGATTTTTTTTTTTTTTGACGAAATTTAACACTGCGGGTGCAATTCGTCAACAGAAACTCCGTCTTTATTACCTACAAGTTAGAATAAAATCGAGTTAAAGGAAAGAATGCAATACCTTGGGTTGCCTCCCAAGCAGCGCCTTTGTTTCATGTCGCTGGCTCGACTAACTGGCCCTTGATTGGCCTAGGTTCCTCCACCAGGGTCACCAACACCAGTCATCTCATTGACAAATGCGGGAACCCTTGAAAGGTGTAACTTCCTGTCCAAGCTGTCATCCCAAACATAGTGGTTCGCTTCTCTTCGAATCTTCTCTGTTTGAGCATTGGTATGATCCGGAGGAAATTCCCCACAAACTAAGTAGTTTACAATGTCCCGGTACCAAGGGCTTACAGAGTGAAGTCCCAGAACGGACTGAGATGGGCTGAGGGGCAATGGCGTGGGCGCGTCAGGGGTCGACGCGGGCGCGTCGGTGGTCAGCGCGGGCGCGCCATTGAGCAGCGCGGGCGCGTCATAGGTCAGCGCGGGCGCGTCATCTGTTGACGTGGGCACGCCAGACTCCGGCTTGCCCTCCTCATTCACCAATCTGCTTAAGTGGTCAGCCACCAAATTCTCCGCTCCTTTCCTGTCCTTAATCTCCACATCAAGAGTGCAAAGATGACTAGGGCGTTGTTTGAGTTCAATTTCAGGTGCCTGCACAACAGATGGAACAAGCACTTCGCTTGGAGTCAGTAGATTGGGGCCAATGCCCAAAAGAGTAGGGGACTTACCTTCTACATCCATCTGGGCTACTAATTCCTGCATGTTGGATGTAATTGAAAAATCTGTATAGGACTCGTCAATAGCATTCCCAATAATTGACTGCAACTCATCTTCCCTAGACATATCACATATATCTTGAGCTAATGGTTCAATCACATCAATAGAGCACCGAGAATGGTCATCAACAGGATGTTTCATAGCCTTGTATAAATCGAATTCAACCTTTTTTCCATCAAATTCCATTGTTAGTGTCTCAGAGACACAATCAATTTTTGTCCTAGCTGTTTTAATAAAAGGTCTACCTAACAGAAGAGGCGCATCATGCTTATCATGTTCCATATCCAGGACAAAGAAATCTGCAGGAAAAATCAGTTTATCGACCATAACCAAAACGTCTTCTACTACTCCTTTAGGGTATTTATGAGACCTGTCAGCTAGTTGCACAATTACTCCAGTTTCATGCAAAGGTCCTAAATCTAGCGATTTGTACAGTGAGTAGGGAAGCACATTTATGGAAGCACCCAAATCAAGCATAGCTCTATCAAATTTTACATCTCCAATGACACAAGGGATAGTAACCATACCTGGATCAGCGCACTTTTTCGGCATTCTCCTCTGAAACACAGCGGAGACTTGCTCACTTACTTTCACTTTCTTTTTTCCTTTCAGCTTCTGATTTCTCCTCACCGTGCAAAGCTCCTTCAAGAACTTGGCGTACTTGGGCACAATTTTTATCATTTTCAGCAGAGGAATGTTCACCTGACACTTGCTAAATGTCTCAAACAGCTCTGAATCATCGATTATCCTCCTCTCTTTGAGAGCCTCAGGGAACGGAGGTTTTGGTTTCTCCGACCCGAGAGGGGGAAAATTCGGTCGGACATATGTATCGACATAGGGCTCGGTTTCAGGCGAGATCGGACTCGACGTGGGCGCGCCAGAACTCAGCGCGGGCGCGTCAGGGGTTAGCGCGGGCGCGTCGGACCGTGGCGCGGGCGCGCCAGTGTTGGGCGTGGCCACGTCGGAGACCTGCGTGCTTTTCTCCTCTTCTTCCTGACTTTTCAGCTCTTTTCCATTCCGAAGAGTTATAGCACTGACGTTTTCCCTTGGATTGACCACCGTTTGAGATGGTAGACCCACTGATGTCTTCGCCTCTATTCTCGTGATTGCTTCAGCCATTTACCCCATTTGTTTCTGTATATCTTTTATGCTCGATTCAGTTGCCTGAACATGCGCAGTGAAGTGCTGTGTCAGAGTATTGAGCATGGACTCAGTAGAGGGAGCGTTACCCTGCTGCCTCTGATTATAGGGAGGTGGCTGCTGCTGTTGTGATTGGTTTGGTGGATCCCTCCATCTGAAATTTGGGTGATCCCGCCACCCTGGGTTGTAGGAGTTTGAGTAGGGGTCATGTCTGGGTCTCTGAGGTCCATTTCCACCTAAAACACTTACTTCAGCGGTGTCTTCCTGGAGTGTAGGACACGCATCAGATGGGTGGAAGTTATCACCGCAGATTCCACAAGCCTTGAGTTGTTGAGGCGTCCCTTGCAGAGTGAGCCTCTTAACCATTTCCTTCAATTCAGCAATATCTTTGGATTGGTTAGAGTCTACCGAATTGACTCCTTTCCTTCTGGTGGACTTCCCAAAATTTCTAGTCCCCTCAGCCATTTCCTGAATCTTATCCATGGCTTCCTCTGGCGTGGCATTCAGAATATTTCCTCCGCAGGCGGCATCAATCATCCTTCTATCAGATTCCAGCAATCCCCCATAGATGTATAGGACTAGGTCCTTCGTGCTGTAGCCATGGAAAGGGCAATTAGCGCAAAGCTTCTTGAACCTTTCATTGTAATCATAAAGGGTTTCATCATCTTCCTGCTCTATATTGCTGATTGCCTTCTTCAAGGTGTTCTCCTTCTTAGCAGGGAAGAATTTCTTCAGGAAGGCCTTGTGGAGCTTAGGCCAAGTATCGATGCTCCCTGTAGGAAGGCTGTAGTACCAGTCATCCGCAACATCGACCAGCGTGAACCCAAAAGCTCTCATCTTTATCTGTGCTTCGGATATATTGGCTGGTTTCATGCTCATGCACACATTATGAAACTTCCCCATGTGCTTGATGGTGTCTTCTCCAGCCAATCCATGGAATTTGGGCAGTTGATGAATCAGCCCAGACTTTAGCTCAAAATGGTTGTCATCCCCTATAGCAGGGATTGTCACAGCAGGTGCCTGCTGTGTGATGTTTGCTGCTGTCAGCTGTCGCAGCGTCTGATTTGCATTTCCAGCCATTGGATCAGGTTGTTGGGAATGTTGGTGATGTTCTCTATGGCGGCGGTGGTATGTCCTGTCTATTTCCCAATCAAAATAAAAAAGATGGGGATCAGTAGCACGAGTGCGAACCATGCAAGAGGTTCGCACCCAAACAGGTAATAAGACAAACAAGAACAAAGATAAACCGTTTCCCCGGCAACGGCGCCAAATTTGACAGGCCTAAGGTCGTTATGCCAAATCAAAGTAAATTCCTAAGATGCAAACTATAACAAGTATAGTAGGTAAGTTAGGGTCGAACCCACAGGGAAACAGAATTAATTGTAAAAGCAAGTATTATTACCCAAAAGTGACCGATTCAAGGGGGAGTTTTGTGTGTTATCAATGGTGACAGAACAAGTTCCAATAAGAGGTTGCGAATATATGATGGAAAAGTATCACACCAGGTAATTATCCGCACAACAATTGAGATGGTTCATCATCGCATTCTATGAGTCTCAAGTTCTAATGTCCAGTAATTGTTCTCAATTCAGATCGTGTAATAGCTTTTAGTCCTACCAGTCCTAAAAGCACTTATCACCAAATTACAAGGGAAAACCTTCACCAAATAATAAAGCGATAGCATTCAAACATGAATTATAATGAGATACAAGCGATTCTAACAACCCGTTAAAATAGCATGTAATCGAATCTCCCTCACAATCTACCACAAGCAACCCGCGTATGGAGATTGTGTTTGCTACAATGAATCTACAACCCCAAACCTGGAATTGGAAACCCTAGCAATATGACTAGTATCGATAAACCTAGGTGATCAATCCAGATAAATCAATAATAAGCAATCAAGCAATAAGCTCAGGAGATCGAAACAATTAACAAAGGACGAACAAGAGTAGAATACTCACAACCAAATCAATTGAAGGCTTCAAAGAACCAAGTGCAACAAAGGAGAGCTAGTTCTCCATAGGGTTTGTGAGATGAACAAAAGGGAAAATACGTCTCTGGAAAATAACCTCATTCTCTTTCTGCCTTCTCGGCCTATATAACCTAATTAAGTCGGGTTTAACATCCCGTAAAAATATAATATTAAAACTAATAAGATAAGGAAAATCGGATAAGAATCCGTCTTCAGGGACCCGACGCGGGCGCGCTAGATAGCAGCGCGGGCGCGCCAGCCTCGTCTTCACTCTTCCATCTGTTGCCTTGACGCGGCCAATTCCTCCTAGCAACGTGGGCGCTCCGAGTAGCAGCGCGGGCGCATTGGGTGCAGCGCGGCCGCGTCAGACTCAACAGTGTTCCAGCTGCTTCCGATCTTCTTCACTTCTGTAACTTGCATGATTTCTTCAACTTCCTCAACATGTTCCGAATCACCAAGTTCACACAAATATCTCTCATAATGACATGTAAGTGATGACAAAAACTACTAAATGCGCTATGGAATATATCGCATATCAACAGTTTACTACTTTTGTTGATGTTGTTCAATATGGTACTAATAAGTTGACTCAAAAGGAGCTTATTGACTCTATCATACAGAAAAATGAAAATCTGAAAGTGTTTAAAGCTGTGAATGGAAATAAGACTGACCCTAAACCTGAAAACAAAGATGAGGTTCTTATGGTGAAGTCTAAGTACAAAGGCAATAGGAAACCTAAGCAACAGGAAAATAAAGACAACAAATCTGATTCTGTGTCTTCTGATAAATCCAGTGGTGAAAAACCTGATAAATCTCATCTTTTATGTACTTACTGCAATAAAACTGGTCATCTTGAGAAACACTGTTTTAAGAAGAAAAGGGATATTAAAGCTGGTAAGAAACCTAATGTGTCTGCTATTTGTGAATCCCATCCTTATGTTACTCATGAAGTTCTTGCATTATTAAGTGACAATGATTCTACTACTTGGATTTTGGATTCTGGGTGTACTATGCATGCTACCTTTCATAAATCTTGGTTCTTTGAGCTTAAATGTTTTGATGCTGGTACTGTCATGCTGGGTGATCACTCTATTCTTAAAATTAAAGGTGTTGGATCTGTTGCTTTAAAGATGTTTGATAATGTGATTAGAATTGTTAAGGATGTTAAATGGGTTCTTGATTTAAGGAGAAACTTGCTCTCTGAAAGTGCTTTTGAAGAATTACACTATGATATGTCCAGTTCCAATGGTGTTAGGATTATTTCTAAAAATGGGAAGCCCGTCATTAAATGCTTTAGAAAGAAGGGTCTTTATGAAGTGTTGACTACTCCTGTTTTGAATTATTCTGCTTCTGCCTTTACTGCTTCTGTGCACACTATGTCTCTGCATGATACTATGTTGTGGCATAATAGATTAGGTCACATTGGCAATAAAGGCTTAGAACACCTTCACAAAACTGGCATAATCAATTCCAAACCTTGCATGATTGATCTCTGTGAAAATTGTATCCTAGGCAAGCATGCTAGAAAAGGTTTTAAGCATTCATCTTATGTTGCTGCTGCACCTCTTGAATATATTCATTCTGATTTGTGGGGACCCTCTCCTGTTCCTACTGTAGAACATAAGAGATATTTCATGTCTCTCATTGATCACTACAGTAGGAAGGTCTGGGTCTATTTGCTTAAAACTAAAGATGAGGCTTTTGAAACCTTTAAAAACTGGAAAGTTGGAGTTGAAAATGAAACTGGCCTTACTATTAAATGTTTAAAAACTGACAATGGCCTTGAGTTCTGTAATTCTTTGTTCAATGAGTACTGCAAGTCTAATGGTATTAAGAGACACTTAACCATTCCTGGAACTCCCCAGCAGAATGGTACTGCTGAGAGGATGAACAGGACTCTCCTTGAAAAGGCTAGATGCATGCTTATCTTTTCTGGTTTGAAACATTGTTTGTGGGGTGAGGCTGTTGTGACTGCTGCTTATTTGATAAATAGGACTCCTTCCTCTGTTATTGATTTTAAAACTCCCTATGAGTTATGGACTAAAAGAAAGCCAAACTTAGACCACATTAAACCTTTTGGTTGCACTGTGTTTTCTTATGTTAACCAAGGTAAGCTTAATCCTAGGTCCCAAAAATGTGTGCTATTGGGTTATCCTGAAGGGGTTAAGGGTTATAAGTTGCTTCTTGTCCAACCTGGAGTGTATAAAACCATTGTGAGTAGTAATGTCTTTATCAATGAGCATGAATTTCATTTTAAGAAAGCTTCTCCTGTTATCTCAGATGCTAACTTGCAGGTACAAGAGGATCAATTCTTTGTGCCTAAGCACAATGACGTTGATTCAGATGATGAGTTTGACAATGGTTTTTCTCCCTCTTCTTCCTCTACTCTCTCTGCTCATGATTCTTCTCTGTCTACTTCTAATGATGCTACTGTTTCTGATAATATGCAAATTGATGTTGTGCAACCTCACCAATTGGGTGGGGAAGCAAATAATGAACCTAATTCCTCTTCTACTTCTCCTATTTCTGTGAATGAGGATGATGTTGTCATTTCTGTGCCTGTGTCTGGTTCTGGTTCCTCTAGTTCTTCAACCACTGAAGGGCATGACTTGAATAATTGGCAGTTGACCAGGGATAGGAGTCCTAGGACTGTTATACCAAATAAAAGGTTCATTAATAACATTGTTGAGTTTGCTTGCTTAGTTTCTGATGTTGTGAAGATTTTTACTCCTGAAACTTATGAACAAGCTATGAAGTGTATTCACTCTGCTAAATGGAAACATGCCATGAATGATGAGATAGAATCTATGAGGGTGAATAAAACCTGGACTTTGGTGCCTAAACCCATGAATGCTAGATTAATTGATTGTAAATGGATCTACAAACTGAAAGATGGCATTTCTAAGTCTGACCCCCTAGATACAAAGCTAGGTTGGTTGCTAAAGGTTTTACCCAAAGAGAGGGTGAGGATTACAATGAAATGCTCCTGTTGTGAAATATAAAACCTTGAGACTGTTGCTTGCCATGACTGTTGTTTATGATTTTGAATTAGAACAAATGGATGTTAAGACAGCTTTTCTTCATGGTGACTTGGATGAGACAATTTATATGAGACAGCCTAAGGGCTTCATTGATTCTGTGCATCCTAATCATGCTTGCCTGTTAAATAAATCCATCTATGGTTTAAAACAGTCACCTAGACAATGGAATATCAAGTTTGACAAGTGCATGAGGTTCAGTCTAGGATTTAAAAGGAGCAAATTTGATACCTGTTTATACTTTAAGGGTGTCAATAAGAGTCCTGTGCTTTATGTGCTTTTATATGTGGATGACATCTTGCTGATTTCCAAATCTGTTGATGCTATTCATGAAATTAAAAAGAACTTACAAATGCATTTTGACATGAAAGACTTAGGCATTGCTAAAAAGATTTTAGGCATGTCTATTATAAGAGATAGGAAGCATAAGAAGTTATGGTTGCATCAGTGTGACTATGTGCAGAAGGTTCTTGAAAGATTTCATATTTCTGGTGATAAGTTTAACAATATTCCTTTAGGTGCTCACCTTGATCTCACTAAAATAAAAGGGAAATTGTCTGTTGCTGAGTTGAATATTATGAAATCTATTCCTTATGATGTTGCTGTAGGTTCAGTGATGTACTCTATGATTTGTACTCGTCCTGACCTTGCATTTTCTATTAGCACTCTCAGTAGGTTCATGTCTGAACCAGCTGAGAAACACTGGGTGTCTATGAAATATCTGTTAAGATACTTACTTGGAACTGCTAACCTGTCTTTGTTATATGCTGAACACTCCTCCTCTTATAATCTTCATGGCTTTGTGGATGCTGATTATGCTTCTAACAAGGATACCAGGAAATCTATCACCTCCTATGTGTATACATGGGCAGGCAATTGTGTTTCCTGGAAATCCCAGCAGCAACCCATCGTTGCTCTCTCATCCACTGAAGCTGAGTACATAGCAGCTACAGAGGCCTGCAAGGAGGCCATCTGGCTGCAAGGAATCCTTAAGGAGATAGAGAGGAAGCACTACACTTCTGTCTTACACATTGACAGTCAAAGTGCACTCTATCTCTGCAGGGACCCCATGTACCATGAGCGTACTAAACATATTGATGTTAGATACCACTTTATTCGTGAAAAGGTGGAAGATAATGTCATACATGTTAAGAAAATTGATGGTAAGCTTAATCCTGCAGATTTTGGCACTAAAATTGTTCCTTATGAAAAATTTGTGTTCTGCAGGAACTTCCTCCATTTGGAGGATTTCCATGGGTGATCCTTGCATGTCTGGGCTGATGACGGATGGCTTTGAGTCCACTATGTTTAGGTTATAGTCTGCCTGGAGCAAGACTTAGAGAAATAGAGGGTGATTTGTTGTAATGTTATGTGTTATATTTCCCTATGTCTTGCTTTCATATGTGTTACATGTAATATTTTTATATGCTTGTAATCATGTATGAGTGTATGATGAATATACATATAACATATATATTATATGCTTGGATATACATGGATGCACAAGATATGATTAGGCTCGACTGAGTTGTATTGAGTCGAGATCGACTTGATCCTCTAACGAGTCTAGTGCATACTTGTGGAGTGATAATGTATAACCTATAGTATATATAATGTATGTATAAAATGTATGATATAAGTATAGGAGGCTTACCCGGATGTGGGCCTTAGGCCCATTCCCAAGCCCATGTGATCTCAGACGTTGGAGCAAGCTTGGCGGCCTTGTGGTCCATTTGACGAAGCGCTGCGTTTTTGCCTCACTTGAGATCCGAAGCCCTAGCTATTTAAGCTCGCTAGCAGCTTCTGGATCCTTCAGTTCAGCTCTCTCTCTCCTCCGTCTCCTCTCAAACGCTCTCAAAGGGTTCTAGGGTTTCTAGGGTTTTCTTCTGGCTCCTCCCCGGCGATTGTGACGACGAAGGCGTTAGCTGCTCTCGGTGATCTCCTGGTGGTGGCGTGGCTAAGCTTCTGGCTTTGGTTGCCGCTTGTCTCACGTCTGGAGATCTAGGGTTTGGGAGTTTCGAAGAGATCTTCGAACTCCGGTCATCCCACACAGGGGGATCTTCTTCTCTTGTATCTCTGAAACTCGTACATGCTTAGATCTAGGGTTTACTTTTGCATTGCTTGTTTGTAACCCTCTGTTGAACATTACCTAGTGGATTCGGCCTGTTCTTGAGGCCCCGAGGACGTAGGCATATCTTTGTCGAACCTCGTAAAACTCTGGTGTTTGTTCTTGCTCTTGCATGTTTGTTTTGAGTTTCTTGTTCTTATCTCTCGCTTCCGCATTCAATCACTTTCGTTATCTCGATTCAACAGGGTGGAATTGGTACAATACCAATTAGTTTTTTCCGTTACCACGTACCAACCAATTATAATTGGTAATCTTCAAATCCAAACCATTACCAACCACCGAAGAGCTTGTACCAACTTAATTGGTAACCAATTAAATTGGTTGGTACATGTTGGTAATGGTAATTACCATGTTTTTTTGTTGAAGAAAAAAACATACAAATAATCAAAGGCAATACAACTTAATTAAAATTTAAAATTTATAAGTAGCAACATAAATATTTAAATTGTTCATACATTTAAGCACAAAAGCAATATAAAGACTTAAATAGACCCGATAATATTCAAAATAAAATGTCTACTAGCTTCCGAATAACATTTAGGTTTTAATCTGAACCGAGGCCGATCTAGCATTCCTCCCTTGATTAAAAGCATTTTCTGAAAATAAAAAATATAAAAAGAAATCAAGTTAATAGACAACACTTATTAGTTATTACTTAATATCAAAAACAAAATAATAAATAAAAAAGAAATAGGTATTAGTGCTAATTAACTTGAATAGCTTGCACCAAAAAAAAGATTCTCCTATATAGCAATAACAGATAGAAATAACGAACAACAATAAAAAGATTCTCCTATGCAGCAATAACAGATAGCATAAAAAACCACACAATTTGTGAAAACTGCAAGTCTTGAACAAAATAGGAAATAAAAATGAAAAGGTTGAACAACAGCAATAACAGATAGCAAATTAGCAATAATGAACAGCAATAGCAAACAGTATGAAGTCTAGAAATAAGCTTTTAAAAATAAGCTTTTAAAAATAGAAATAATTTTTTAAAAATAATTTTAAAAACCTCAAATATATATTGGTAATATTTGGTTGGTAATTACCGTACCAACCAATTGAAAGTCGGTTGGTAATGGTAATCCCAACTTTTCTGTTTTGATTACCATTACCATGCCGACTTCTAGAAGTTGGTACGGTATACCGTACCAATTAAATTGGTAACCAATATAATTGGTTACCAATTTAATTGGTTCGGGTGGTACGTCTTGGTACGGTTTTCATGGGAAAATTTCCCCAGCCCTACCCATAATGACTAGGGTAAAGAGCTAGTAAAAGAGAATATTCTATGAAATATTTTTTTTTGGCTTATCGTGCGGTTTAGTTGTTTCCACCGTAGGCAATTTTGGCAGGCTAATTTTCTATAAATGATTATGAAAAGAGTAATTCGAATCTGTCAGGATATTAAATGTGATCATGATTAACTAACCTATACGTATATGTATAATAATAAAGATTATAATTTGGGAAAACTAATTAAAATACCTCCACCTTTAGGGGTATGGTAAAAATATATCCTCAGCTTTCAAATGTAATAATAATATCCCGATCTTTGAGGGTAGTGGTAATATATTACCACGGGTTTTCTCACGGGTCAAAAATGCTTTCTTGACAAAGGGTTTTCTTGAATGATTTCCTTTGAAAAAAAAAATAAAGAATTAGACCGAGTTCATACCCAACGCATTTTTCTCACTCCTATCTTCTTTCGTGGTCGTCTCTTGAACGTACTGTGTTCCGGGTCTTCCTGGCAGCTCATGGTTCCTCTTCAATGACAGTCTTCCTCCCTCGTGGTCGGCTACCTTGAGCCGTCTCTCTCACATATTTTTCCTGTTTGATTCGTTCACGGATTTGACTGAGTAAAGTTTTTTTCCCTAGTCTCTTCGTTGTTGTTGTTGCTGCTGTCGATTTAGTTTTGTTGTCGGTTTGGTGTAAGAAATAGTTATGTTGTGTTAAATTTGAGGTAATTTTGACCGGATTAGTTGCTTCGTTGAATCAATTTCGTTTTTCGAGTTTAATTTTGTCGTCGGTCTATTTTTTTCCTAATGAAGTCGTTCAAGAAAACCCAATTTTAGTGCTAATTTTTAGAAAAGCCTCTATCCAAGCTGTCTTGTAAAAAAAGTCAACGCATGCGGTCTTGTAAACATTTTTGACTCGTGAGAAAACTCGTGGTAATATATTACCACTATCCTTAAAGGTCGGGATATTTTTATTACATTTGGAAGTTGAGGATATATTTTTACCATACCCTCAAAGGTAGGGGTATTTTAATTAGTTTTCCCTTATAATTTTGATGAATCTATAATAAAAAAGATTAATGTCATTTAAAAAAAAATATTATTTGTGCAATAATAATTCAAATATATCAAATATTATAGTCATATCGAAGAACTCTTGAATATCTTAACAACAACAACAACCCAGTACATCCCGCGATTAAGCGGGGTCTGGGGGGTCAGGATGTTCACACTCATACCCTGACCAAGGTCGGGAGAGTGTTTCCGAAAGACCCATAATATCACATAACAGGGACCACAGTGCTACTGAAAATAAAAGGGCAGTAAAGAATCAAGACAATGCTTCCGAAAATAGAAGAATAGAAAGAATCTACCCACCGCTATTGAAAATAGAATGACAGTATGAAATCTAAACAGGAGGCATAGACAAAAGGACACAGCAACAAAGCCTAAAACACTAGATATCGGCAGCTCGTATACATCTCCTCCACTGCTCGTATACATCTCCTCCACTGGTGCCTATCTAAAACCACATCTTCCGGAAGGTTCAGAAGGTTAAGGTCATGGCGGATGACCTCCATCCAGCATTTCTTAGGTCTGCCTCTCCCCCTGCGGCTGACCCCAAGATCCAAGTTCTCACAACTACGAACTGGAGCCGAAAGGTCTCCTGCGAACATGTCCAAATCATCGAAGTCTGGACTCCCTCAGTTTTTCAACTATACACGCAGCTCCTACCTTGCTCCTAATGTCAACATTTCTGACTCTGTCTAGTCTCGTAACTATATATCTTAACAATAATACAAATTTTATATTTAATTGAAAATCATAACTATATAATATATAGATTTATAATTGTATTTTTATAAATTTACATAAATATTAAACACTTAAAAATAAATAAAGAAATAAATAAATAGGATTTGGCACTCTAAAAGTGGAAGCCAAATTTGGCCTTTGTTTTGGAATTAGACCCAATACAAAAAGGCTAAAATGGGTTTTGGCCTAAAGTGGGAGCAAAATTTGGCCAAAACCGATTTTTTAGCTTACCATGAGAGATGCCCTTATAGAGGTTGTATAGTAGCCTCTCCAACAGAACCTCTATTTTCGAGAAAACTAGTATGAGATACGCGTCCTAATGCTCATTTAACATAAGAGTTACCGACAAAATAGTGACATGTCAATTAATAAAATGATCGGAAATTTCGCGAGGTACCCCTGGAATATTGTAATTTTCGTGAGGTAGACAACTCTTTTGTATATTTCGTGTGGTGCTCTTGAGGTTTTGAATCATTTCGCGTCGCGCCCTCGGGGGTTAAATTTAACAGAGAGGGTTAAGCTCCGTTAGTTTTGAATTTTAATTAAAAAAAGAAGAAAGAAAGCGGACACCCACCACACCCTTCTTCCACACAAATCCGGAGAGGGCTTAGAGCCGTCGGTTACCCACCACACCCTCCTTGCTCTCCCACCTTCTTCACCACCCTCACGTTGTCCCTCCACTACCACCCTCACACTGGCTAATTTGCTGCTTGGAAATGGCCTTGTCGCCCTCGATGGCGATAAACGGGCCCTCCATGGCCATCGCCGAATCGCTAACCAAGCTTTCGCCATGGACAGGGTCAAGGTATTATTTCCTTCCGTTACTGCATCGATTGAGGTCATTATCGAGTTAATTCGGATTGTTTAAAGTCAAATGAGGGTAAACAATCAAATTTGATTTGAAATGAGGGTAAACAATCAAATTTGATTTCAAGGTTGAATCAGGTTTCAAGGTTGAATCAAATTCGGCTATCGAGTCTCACTCATGTTGAATCAGGTTTTAAGGTTACAAGTTCCGATTTGATTTGGAATGGAAAATTCGAAAATTGTGATTTTTATTTTTGTTGCAGAGTTAGATACCGGAGATGGTGGATAGTACAAGGAAGGTGGGAGAGACGGCGTGAGGGTGGTGGTGGAGGGACGGCGTGAGGGTGGTGAAGAAGGTGGGAGAGCAAGAGGGGTGTGGTGTGTGATTGGGGGCTCTGAGCCCTTGTCGGATTTGTGTGGAAGAAGGGTGTGCTGGGTGGTCAGCGGCTCCGAGCCTCGCCGGCTCTGAGCAAGAGGGGTGTTCACGTTCTTTCTTCTCTCTTGTCCGCTTTCTTTCTTTTTTTTTTAAATTAAAATTAAAAAAATAATGGAGCTTAACCCTCTCCGTTAAATTTAACCTCCGAGGGTGCAGTAACATACAACCCGCTAGGTTTGAATCGCTCTCAATGAGAGCACTTATCTAGCCACCGCCGCCACCCATGGCCCTCCCACCCTTGGCCTTTGCCTTCACCGGCATCCCGCCACCACACTCCCGAGCCCCATCTTGCTCTCAACGGCAAGCCACCACCATCATGGTTCGTCCTCACCATCCCTTCCCGCCACCACCGCTATTAACCCAGCTTTCCGCCTCCGCCGGCCTCGGTTTTGTTGCTGTAGCTACCACCATCCTTGCTTCCGCTGCCCTCGGCTCATTCGTTGTACACCGATCTCCATCGTCTCTCTCCGACCTTCTTAAGAGCACCGTCGCCCAGTCAGCCCCCTTAGGGCACTGCCTCTGACACCAACCACCTTGGCCTCCGTCACCAACCGCCACCTACTCCTCCCCTCGCCTTGCTGGTTCTCCGGCGGTCCTTCTCTGTTCCTCCCTTGTTTCCGGCCTCCGAATGGACACCATCGGCTCCGCCCTCATGCCTACAGTTGTTGCGGCCTTGGGTGATTTCGTTGTTCTAACGCTTCTTTCTTCATTAAAAATACAAATTCAATCCTTGTTAGCCTTTATCCTTTTCTTTTGATTTTTGTTTTATTTTTTCTCCTATTGGGCATCTTGTCGTCTCTAATTTGGCTTGCCCTTGTGCAACCTATTACGATCTTGTTATCATCCTTGAGGGGTTAAGATGGGTTTGTGGGGTTTGAATAAGCAATGGTTTGGTTAGGATTTGGGCTTGCGGATTGGTGTGCAGTGCCGTTTTTGTTTTCCTGCAGGCTTCATGTGAACGATGAACGATTTGCTATGTTCGTAGACGTCGTGGAAGTGCGATCGATATCTGAAGGCTCCATTGGAGTCCATAATCTGAGATGTCCGCTAGGTTCCCCAGGGTTCTCTGTGTGCGTCTTCCCTTTGACCGATCGGTTTGTTTGTTCTGCTAGCTTGTAGTTTCGGTGTAGGATGACTTGTACGTCTATTTTTGTTTTTTATTTTTGTCATTTGCTTCATGTTATTTCTTTATGTCATTTGCTTCAGCTATTTGCTTATGTAAGTTTTTTTTTTGTTGTACATGATGGTTAGTCCATCTACCGGCTTGTCTGGTTCTCGGTTTCTCTAGGCTTGTCTGGATAACCGAATTCTTATCTTACTTCGAAAAAAACCCTCCGAGGGTGCGACGTGAAATGATTCAAAACCTCAAGGGCGTCACGCGAAATATTCAAAAGGGTTGTATACCTCGTGAAAATTGCAATACCCCATGAAGATTGCAATACCCTAGGGGTACCTCGCGAAATTTCCGTAAAATGATTTTCAATAAATTACACACTAGTCCTTATCACTTCATAAAAAATAAGGGTAAAATCTACCTATGGTCCTTGGACTTTGACAAAAAGTTCAAACGGGTTCTTGAACTTTTTTTTTTGTTTCATCAAAGTCCCTGAACTTTGAAATTTTGTCCATGTTTAGTCCTTCCGTTAGCTAATCCGTTGAATTTCTTTTAAATAATGATATGGCATTTTTACATTTTAAAGAAGTTGAAAAATAAATTATAGAAAAATTAAAAAACACACATACCTATTACCCTCAATCCCTCATCACCCTTCTTGTTCACCCTTTTCATCTCCTCGTTCTCTGCATTTGAAGAATAATCTTCATAGTCCAAGGACATGACGAAACGCAACTCCTCCACATCCAAGAACTGGTAATCGCAGATCCGTAACACAGCATGCAACCCGATGAAGAAAACACCCACCACAAGAGCGACCAAAAAAGCGCCGGAACTCCGAGGCCAAAAAAGCAGCAGCAAGAGAAGCAACTCGGTTGGCAGAAATCACAGCCTCGACGGCAAAATGGCTCAAATCAACAACAACAGGAGGGGGTCGTAGCTCTGAACTCCCAGTAGCACTCGATTCGCCTCCGCCAATGATCGGAAACGGCCAGATCTCGGAGAAATTGTATAGTGCTCCATTGGTCCCTTACTCTCGGATGCGATCAAATACAAAAGATTTTCAAAATTGGGATGCAAAACCATAGAATCCCTTAAATTCTCATTCTCGCTCAGTGGATTAATTGAATTCTAGCAAGAAGAGTCAAACATAGACCTAAAGGGATGGAATAACTTCATATGTGGCTGCTACTTGTGATTTTGCTAGATTTACATCCTCCATGAACCGGACTGCCTTTATTGATTATCAGAAGTTCCATCTCTCTTATGGTTCTTGATCTGTAGTTTCATTTTGGGAGAGAGGGAAGTCATGGAGGGTTGGACAACTAGGCTCCATTTGAGAAGGGTGAATGAGAGAGGGAAGTCATGCAGGGGCTAAAGATGATGACAGGGAATTCCTTGCTACAAACTCTGGATTTACACAAGGAACTTTCCCCTTTAGATACCTAGGAATCCCTATCTCTTCAGGGAAATTAACAGTCTCTCAATTCTCCCCCTCCCTGGACAAGTTATTAATAAACATAAGCTACTGGAATTCAAAAACTCTATCATATGCTGGAAGGGTGGAGCTGATCAGAACTGTTCTTCAAGGTATTAGTGCATTCTGGTTCTCCATCTTACCATCCCCGTCTACGCTTATTGACAAGGTAAACAGTCTCTGTGCTAAATTCCTTTGGAAGTCTCATAGGATAAAATGGAAGGATGTGTGTTTGCCTAAGGATGAAGGTGGTTTAGGTTTGAAAGATTTGAAAACCTGGAATAATGCCTTTATTTCAAGAATTTTATGGGATATTGATAGAAAAAAAGACAGTCTTTGGATTAAATGGGTGCACCACCAATACCTTAAGCATGAAGACACATGGAATTGGCAAGTTCATGATAAAAATGATTCTCCCTTGATCAAAATAATTTTATCTATTAGAAATGCTCTTCTAACCTTTACAACAAGTGCACAAGGGGCCTCTGCTATGCTTAACAGCTGGGCTCAAGGTGGAACCTTCAGCATTCAGGCAGCCTATGATCATTTCAGAAGAAGGGCTCCCAAGCCACCTTGGACATCAGTGGTTTGGGACAATTCAATTGTCCCAAAACATGCCTTCATTCTATGGCTTGCAGTTAAAAGAAGGCTGGCCACAAATGACAAGATCAAATCAAGGGAAGTAAATCTAAATTGTCATTTCTGCAACCATAATTTGGAATCTCACCAGCACATATTCTTTGCTTGTAATTTTTCTTTGAATGTCTGGTCACAGGTGAGGACGTGGTTAGGAATTTGGAGAGGAATGATCACGCTGAGTAGTGGACTAAAATGGCTTAAAAAGGAGGCAAGAGGGAAAGGATGGATCTCTAAGGCTAAAATGACAGCATTGGCAGCCACAATTTACTTCATATGGAAGACGAGAAATGAAAAAGTATTTGAGAACACAAGCAAAAGTGTCGAGGAGATTGTCCATATGGTCAAGATGCATGTTTACAAGATCCTTTGTCATGACTTTACCCTCCAATTCAAACCATCAACAAACCTGCAAGAGGGATTAGTACAGCCACTCTGAAGACCTCCAAGTTACTGGTTTTTTGGTGGGATTAAGACTTTTAAGGAAGGCATGAACTCCACTTTGTAATTTTGTAACTTCAGACCTTCCATAGCCTACCTCGACATCCCAAAGGCTTTCATGCCTGGATGTGCCCTTAGTGGTACTCAATATGCTAATCCAATTGGGCATAGCCTATAGACTTGGTGTGCTAGGTTTGTTGGTGTGTAAATCCCTTGATGGCTGAGTCGAAGGGGGATTTATGCTCTCACAAATCTAGGGGGTAGGCCCGACTTCTGATAGCTTTGGCTTGAAGAGACAAGGGGTTACCCCGAGCCATATGCTCAACACACCCATCGATTGGAACAATTTACTTGTTCCATGATTTTGGTAGAATTCGACAAGTGATACACATCACTTAGTCACACCTTTTGTACTATGTAAATACTTTCAGTTTATGCAATATATTAACCTTTAAAATAAAAAAAAAGGGTGAATGAGATGCCACATCATTATTTTTTCAGTTTCTTTAAAATGTAAAGATGCCACAATAATTATTTAAAAGCAATTTAACGGATTAGTTAACGGAAGAACGAGACATGGACAAAATCTCAAAGTTCAGGGACTTTAATGAACCAAAAAAGAGTTTATGGAGCCATTTGAACCTTTTGTCAAAGTTCAGGGACTATGAGTGGATTTAACCCTAAAAAATAATCATGTTTTGCCCCGAGACACAACCAAGGAAATCATACTTTCGATTGATAAAAAGAAACAATTTCAATGATTTTTTTGGAATGAATTCGAACCATTCGATGCTTGATTTGTTCTTGTCTTAATCTTTTGATGTTTATGTTGTTTCGATTGTATTTGATCTTGATGTATATATATTGTTTTTTTATTCAAGGTTCGGGTTCATAGAACCTAGATATGAAATTGGATGGCTTGTGATTCGAATTGGACCTGAATTTCATCGAATTTGAAAAACCTTATTCTAGCATCTATGAAAATCCTAAATAAATTCAACGATTTGTTATTCAACTATGGGGGTTGTGATTTGATTTTTTTAGGGCTCTTAATGATGATTTGGGCGTCAAAATTCGCAAATCCAAGCATCGTCTAATTTTGAAATCCTCATCGGCACCCCCCTTCTCACCAATATTTCCGTAGCCGATTCAAAGCAGCGAGGCGGTCTCTTGGCGTTGATTTTGCCCAAGGTGAAGTTGAGCATCGTAAGAGGTTTGTTCATTGGGTTTGATCCCTTTGAATGGCTCGAAAGAGCAAAGTTGTGACTGTGGAGGGTTTGATTCTACTATCAAGTGTCGTTTGGGGTGGTTCGACGGTGAATCAGACCGGTGAGGGTGTTTTGGATGAAACTACGAAGAAGACCAAAGCTAATTCGATTACTCCTAGTGATGGTGTTGCTGATAAAGTGCCAACGACTGCAATTATGGGGGCGTCGATCTCCGTCGATGGGGCTCGTAAAGGCAAAACGAAGGCTAGTGCATCTGGGTTGGGTAATGGCTCAATCAAAAATGAAACTAATTAGTAGTATTTGTTGATTAATTAATCATAGAGGAAAGGGTAGTAAATAGAAGTGTTTTTTGCCACCTTTGCAAAACTAGACAACGGGTCCAAGATTTTGCAAAACTAGACAATGGGTTCAAGATTTTGCAAAACTAGACAAGTTACAACAAGTTACAAGGGGGATGGGAAGGGCTATAGGCAGTCACCAGGAAGAGATGAGAGAGACACTCTCAACCAAAGTAACCCTAGTCCCCAATCGAGGTGGAAGGAGATGGTTCAAGCGTTCTTCAATTTCAACCCTAGTTGTGCTGCGCCGATGTCATCCTTAGCTTGTAGGCGGTCGTCGCCAGCACCGTCATCATCCTTGTGGACTGTCGTCGTCTCCATCATCTTCAACCCTAACCCTGTGCGCCACCGTCGTCGTTCAATTTCACCGATAAGTTTCAATCGTTCTCGTTCTCCCGTTCAGTTGATCAAATCTCTTTGCCAATGTGGTTTTGAATTCCCCCAATTTGGAGGGGATTGATCTTGTCTCCTTTCCCTAGTCCAACTTAGCCGAAGAAATTGAGCAGGCGCTCGGACTCTCAGGCCTACGATAGACGATTCATGTGGATTCGAAGAAGGTCCGTTAATGGCGGTGTACAGAAGAGGCGTGGTGTATTTTTTCAAATTGAGGAAGGCGATGGCAAGATCAGTGGTAAGTTTTCCTAATTTCCATAAATTACATAAAGTTTTGAGGTTTTTGCTATTCAAGTGTGTGTTTTTTTCTTACCTCTATGTTTATCCAATTTCTTGGAATTTCTGTGTGATTTTATCATGTCTGTGTGCTATTTGTACAACATATGTGGATGCTTTCAATTAGAGTCCTGGGTTCCATAA
Organism: Persicaria tinctoria; assembly: GCA_037127255.1. Lineage (NCBI taxonomy): Eukaryota > Viridiplantae > Streptophyta > Magnoliopsida > Caryophyllales > Polygonaceae > Persicaria > Persicaria tinctoria. The sequence goes on along the minus strand of JBANSL010000004.1, from coordinate 17,419,582 downwards.
AAAAACGGGTTTTCTGAATACACCGCTAATTTTTATTGGAACCACCGCTAATCTCCGCAACCCCCTGCGGACCGAGCTTCGCAACTCCTTGCGGATCTCCCCGGACATCGTGCCAAAAACGCCCTAAAAGTCCATCAACAAAACGTCCGCAAGACGTTGCGGAGAGAGGTCCGCATCCTAATGCGGAGTTCCCTAACCTATATGTTAAAAAAATTAAAAAAATAAAAATTCCCAAAAGAATTACGCATGGAGGTGTGTAGCTTCTTTTTTTTTTTCCTCCTTGGATTTGCTCCTTGGAAGGAGAATCGGACACAGAGTCGCAACCGGGTGCCGACTTAACTCCGCAACGGGTTGGGTAGTTAAGTCGGCGTAAAGGTTGTTTGGCACAACGTCAAAAGTATTTTGCAACAGGGTGCGGACTTAACTCCGCAAGGAGTTGCGGAGATTAACGGTGGTTCCAGTAAAAATTAGCGGTGTATTTATCAATCCCCTAAAAAAATTGTATGATATCCGTGTTGAAGAGACAACTTGTTTCCTAGCTTCTTCTTTTTTTCATATGATTTTGTGTGTGTTTTATTTTTGTTTTTCATATGAACACATTCTCAGACAAATGATTGTTTCAAATCTCATGTGGCAAATTTGTATGCAAATGTGGATGGATTATGAAATAAAGGTCTTGGAGAAAATGCATATACCAGGCCGAAGCTGCTTGCTAGATCGGCTGAGGGTAACTCGGGGCATGTAGACGGGAAGTTACGGGAAGCGAGAGAATGAATCACCCAAAGGGTGTTGCTGTTGGTGACAGAGCAAACATTTATGTTGCAGATACTATGAATATTGCTATAAGAAAAATTACTGATGCAGGTAAGCTACAAATCTCAATAGGTAGCTTGTGGATGGGAAAATCTCGGAGAATTGTTAAAAATTGTCGAAATGCATGGACTAATTTTTGATGCTGTGGCTTGTGATTTGCACAATGAATTGTTGAGCATTGTGTATGTATACAAAGATGTGAGTTCGACTCTCACATTGGCTAATGCGGAGTATGTTCATAAATCTTACTGGACATATATGATTATGAACATGGCAGGAAAAATTTATAAATATCTCTGAACTTTACAATTATAATCCTGGTAGGAAATATATACACTAGTAGTAGGAAAAATTTATGAACCTAGTAGGACAAATTTATAAATATATCTAAACTTATACAATTATAATCCTGGTAGGAAATATATACACTAGTGGTAGGACAAATTTGTGAACATGGTAGGATAAAATTTTGGTCTAGTTAACATATTTTTCTTCCCCGGTGGAAAGGGTAAGATGACTTGTAATCTTGTATGATAAGCAAGACTTTTATGTTGTCAAATCTGAAGCTACCCTTCAGCTGAGCTTTTTCTTTTGCATTTGATGAAATAAAAGAGGCAATGGTAGATTTTGAATGTGTACCGATTCATTACAGTGATTGATTGTTTGTTATAAAAAATGACAATTCGAGACTGTTTGTAAAGCAATGTACCTATTCAGATGCAAGAACCATACAACATGTATAATAAAGGAACAAGTTAGCTTCCATAGTCTTTGCTTCTGCACGCCTTCTGCTCACGCGTCGCAACCTCCATAGTCTTTGCCTTCTTCAGCGCCTTCTTGCTCGCAACCTCATCCATCCTCGACATCATCTCATTGTCTTCTCGCTGAAGAAGAAGACCTTATTAATACGACATCTCTAGATGTATAATGTTAGTGGAAAGTTTCCCTTCGGGGTTGTGTGCTATCCACCGTCTTATGTAGGATAACAATTGGTAGAAGATATACACACTATTTGTAAATATTTTCTAACTATTGGTAGGATTTAAATACCTTATTGGTAAGATGATAATCTAATCCCCAATTATAGCCCTACTAGTATGATGATAATGGTAGGACCACAGGGCGATAATGGTAAGGTATGTTGACAGTCATGGTAAGATAAAAATACATTATTGTTAGGATGTTGATGTAATCAACGAAATTCCCAAGTGTAGCCCTAATGGTTGGATGATATGGTAAAATACTTTTAAACTGTTGGGAAGATAAAAAATTCCCTATTGCTATAGGATGCTGACGTAATCACCGAAATTCCCAAGTGTAGCCTTAATGGTTGGATGAGAATGGTAGGATCATAGGATGATAATGATAAAGTATTTTGAAACTATTGGTCAGAAAAAATACCCTATTGGTAGGATGATTATTTAATCACCGAAATTCACGCGTAGGCCTAATGGTTGCATGATATTGGTAGGATGAAAGTATGATATTGGTAGAATATGTTGAATCTAATGGTAAGATAAACATACGATATTGGTAGGATGCAGCTGGAAATGCATAATATCTCCGACACTTGAAGACACTTGAGACAAAATATTGTATCCATTACAAATATCCCCATAATATCTCTGACACCTGAGACGAAATAGGGTATCCATTACAAGTTTCTCCATATATATCTGACACATAACACATAATATCTTCTGCTACACATTCATCACACAACTGATGTCCATGGGAGGGAGTGGATGTGCTTGTCGTTTTGCACCGTAAGGTGATGTACAAGATCACTTACCCATTGCTGCCACTGCTACCGGACAAACTTCTTGCACTTTTCTTTGATATTGACTTCCCATTGAACTTGTTTATTAATCTATATGATGGAAAATAGCATATTAGCTCAATTGGTAGAGCGTTGTGTTTGCACACAAAGATGTGAGTTCGACTCTCACATAGGCTAATACAGAGTATGCATAGGTTCATAAATTTGTTGATGTTAGATCAAATGAAAGAAAAAATAGTGTATCTATAAATTTGATAATCAAAAGCAACTACAAAATTCAATACCTCAACCTCATGATCTCTCGAACTAGGGAACCAACTATAAAATTGCCAATCAAAAGCAATTTAATCCCACTTATTTTCGTTCAGTTTCTCTTAACATCAAAGCAATTTCATTTAAATAATTTATCTATAAAATCGACAATTCTAGTACCTTATTTAGAATTGGAGCAAAACACATACAAATTCAAACACAAACGCATTAGAGTAATACTTTACAGAAATGGAAGAGCAATTTCCAACTGATGGCGAGACATATTTACACTATTGGTAGGATGGAAACTGTACAGTTTCCATAAATGAACGGGTGACGTTTCCCCTCCTTAGCTTTCCACCACTCTCCTATTATCTCTCTCTCTTTAAAGCATAATAAATTAGCTCTGAGGCATCCATCACTAATTTTTTATGTCTCACTTAGCCCCAATAATAGCATTAAATGCTTTATATATTAATACTCCATAGTAATCATTACTTTAATCTCCAATCCATTGTTCACCCCCTGCAAAACCTGACAGCTTTCCCTCCTCTTTACCCACTACCAACCCATCCGTTAACCCCAATTTATTTGCAAAACTAGAAATGTGTTACTTTTGTAAATTTTCCAATTGAGGTGCTACTTTTGAAAAAGAGGATTTTTTTTTGTCTACTTATGCAAATTGGCCTTAATCATGCTGGCTTCATGAAGATTAATTAGGACTTGAGATTATTTGCTTGAATTCATGTGATGGTTAATTGAAGATGGACTGCTTTTTTTTTTAAAAAAAAAAGGACTTGAGTATAATTTGTTTATACTTATCTTGCCAATAGACATTTGGACATCTTGTCACCAGTCTCACTTCTTATTTAATCAACTTTTTAGAAATTCAATTACCATGAATTATAAATCAAGAATTGAGAAGTCAACCTTTCAAATACCCAACAAATTTGGGCCTAAAAAATTCATTGGGTCGAAAAAGAACCCAAAAACATGCATTAAAGAAATGAGCAATATAACCCATTTTTCAAAAGCATATGGAAAATTCAACCCACGTCTCAAATTCTTGTGGGAAACCAGCCCCTGGATGATGACCTATGGCGAGATCACTTCTAAAAATACAACACGTCTTCATGTTGACAAAAGAAACGCAGAGCAAAGATCTACAGACTATTACCCCGAAGTACTCAGCCAAGAGCACATATGCCAACACTTGGTAATCATGCCCACGTCCCATGTAACACTAAGGAAGTGGACATTTGGATACCAAAACTTCCATGTGAAGACAAGGGTTCGTACAACCCTTATAGTATAATAGGGGAAGAAACAATCATATGAAGGACTTTTTTTAAAAGGTAAAGAAAGAGAGAATATATAAATAGAGAGTGATCTAATGTGGGTAACACTTATAAGTTCTTACGCTCGCTTCGCGAACTAGCCTAATCAACACTCATCCTCGTCCAGCCTAACCGAAAGTTACGTGAAATCCACAGGGAAGAAGGTGGTTGGCCCTATTTAGGTGTTAGTCACTAAAAACGTTCCATCCGCGAAGAGTATCCCACACTCAATTAGATCCCTATATCTACTCAGCGGGTGACATGCGAGGTGACTAAATTAAGATAAGGATGCGTTGCTTGATCCTAGAAATCAAGGTGACCGGTTCCTCAAAAGGGCTTTATCAATGCTAAATCAAAATCGAGTAAATTAATAGTATACAAGCTCTTTTCAACTTTCTAAAATAAAAATACAAATTATGTAAAGGATATCAGAACCCTTGATCAGTCGTCAGCTTATTTGGAAAAGCGGTGTAGGCCTTTTTGCCCCCTTCTATCATCTCCCTTCTAACTATCTCCCCCTCTCAATCGAAACCCTAACCGAAACAACAGTCGATACGATCCAATTTAATGGTGATTATTTGATTACAAGAGGCGATAAGGACTCGAGTCTTTTGAAGGGAGCAACTAGTAAAGGAAAGAGGAATTTTGGAGGTTTAGGGGTGTTGTGTGAACACCCCTAAACCTCGACTCGAGCTCATTTTTTTTCTAAACGAGACGAGTATGAGCACATTTTTAAGCTTGATTCAAAGCTCGAATCGTTCAAAATAAGATCGAATAGCTTGAATTTTATGGAGTTTCTAAAATTTCTTTTAAGTTACTGTATAATGAGCAAGTAGAACTGCTGAAAGCTCGAAAAAAGCTCGGCTTGAGCTCGTTCATTTCCTAAACAAGCTGAATATGAGCACATTTTTAAGCTTTAGTTAAAATTTAGGCTCAGCTCGATCTTGTTCATATCCTAAATGAACTGAATATGAACAAGCAATACTCAGCTCATTCGGCTCGAATAACAGCCCTCAAGCGGAATAACTTCAAAATAGAGCCATATTCCAACAAATGAGATATAAGACAATGACGTAGAAAGTATAACTAAAAAGTAGAAAATAGTCATCAATGACTAATCCAAAAGAAAAATCTAAACCCAAAAGGACAATCTTCAAAAATGATGCAAAATGTTTTTTTTACTCATGTCTTGATCTGGATTCTTCAATCTACATGACGTATGTTATAATGATTTGTATGGTTATGATGATACATTTCACGGAAAACCTTAATTCATTCTTAATATTACATGTTGATCATAAGATGTATAAAACAACAAATATGTTGATTACTATATGCACACCTAGTTTGCCTTGACTCACATCATCGATTTAAAATAAAACATTCGTGGGTAAGTGAATCAATTTTGTTCTTTTAAGAGGTTAATTATACTTTGTTGATTAACAATGATGAAGAGTCTATAAGGCGATGAATAATACTCTAGAAGGGGGGGATGAATAGAGTATGGATAATTTTCGCAACTAAAGAAATTTAAAGCAACTTGTCAAGACCTTGATATAGCCTATCAGGGCTTGATAAAGTGATATCGAATAAGATAACGTAAATGCGGAATATAAAAGATGAACACACGAATTGTTAACATGGTCCGGCACGAACTTGGCCTACGTCCCCGCCTAGGGTTATCCAACCCGTAGGATTCAAACACTTCTTATTTCACTTCACTTGAGCCTAGAACTTCCTAGAGAAACTACCCTTTCTCTATACAAAGCCTCACCACTTCTATTCTAGCTCTCAACCTTACAAGTGAAATAAAAGCTCACACCACACACCAAGTGTGTTTGTTCGAGTATAAAATACTCTAAGTGTAAGATGAATGACTTGTACAATTAGTGCTAGTGTTTCCCTCAACTCTTAAACAATAAACAACACTTAGGCTTTAGGAGAACGTAAGAGAAACTAAGATGACGAATGTTTTTAGGTCGCTATGATTGCTCGAGTGCTTGCTTAGATAATCGTGGTCCTTTCTGCCTTCGTCTTTATATAGCCAAATGCCTTCGAGAACCTTTTGGAGGGATGACCGTTTGAATTTCAAATTCTTTCCGATTGTGAACCTTCCCAAGTTGTAGTAACAATCTTCTCCATGATTATGCATGATCGGAGATGTATAGTATCTTTCCTTGTATGGCATATGATATCCTAAAAAATCATACATAATGCATGTAACACATAAAATGGGTTAGGGGAGAAACATACACATAGGTTAAGACCAAATCGATTCTCATGGCCCAAAGTGAGGCCCATGATATAGTTAGGCCTAACAAAGTTGACCTCGAATCATTTCCTGTTAAAAGAACAAGTCAATAGATAAATGTACAGAAACGCATCCAAACATTTTAGTCTGGGTTTCAAGACCTTGAAACCCAGCATTTTGTCTTTCATCATCCTTTAAATCACCTGCACGTTAGATCTCAATATCTTACAATCAAGATGGAGTCTTCAAATGATACTGTATATATATTGGGCATAGGTGATTGTGTTGTATACATGCTCAAGTACACTGCATTTGTAAGCATCAAAAGGTCTAACTTAAAGGTTATAGCAAACAAGTTTATGGATGGATGCCGCTAAGGTTTGTAAGCAGATGATGATGTCAGTTGGCTGGGGATGATGGAGTGGGTCCATGTTGGCCTGCCACCTACCCTTGATCGATCCTCTGTTGTTTGTCATTCCGGAGCGATTGTCTTCTCAAACGTCGATCGAAACGTGTAATGATGGAAATGCTGCTAGTACCATTGGTTGTAGTCACGCGCCTATCGCCTTAAATATGGTATGCTCTCGTTGAATGTCGATCATTATCCTGCATATATTGTTAACCCGATCCTAATTTTTGTAGACATTTGGAGTGAATGAGACAACATAGTGTGGATAAGACCTCCTCCTCGCCTCGATGGGTCGGATGGGTGGGTCCAGCTGAATGGACTGCACTCGATCGAATTAGCAAAGGACACAAACGGGGTGGTATGACTCCTCATAGTGGAAGTACTTGATCATTCCCTGTAGGACGATGCACGTATAGTAGATAGCTTCTTCTATCTTTGGGTAAGCCATCTAGTTCACCCGTTGAAATAGTTCTACAGAATTGGACACTGCTGAAACAACTGTAAAGAAACTTTTGACACTGTTGATTTTTTACCTCCCCAACAATCATATAATCCAATATGGCCATGTAGCGCGTCGCGTCTCCATCCCGTTTGGAAGTCCTATCTGGTCGGTGCTCAGGTGCCTTCTTAGGATTTTTCTATACCTTTAGGTTCTCCTCATAGTATCCATGTAGAACGGGAAAGTACGTCCATATCCATTGTTCTAAAAACAAACACATTGTAATCTATTGCTTGTATTAGGGGACAAAAACCGTTGATCCCATTGCATGTGCCTCTCGTGGCCTCTCCATCGCATCGATAGAAGTGAGCGAGTAAGCCAACGCCCCGGATGATGTGAAGGGTATGTCCATGATCATACTCATGGACTAGGGACGCAACAAATGTAACTTTTGTTAAAAAAAAAACTAATTTTGAATATAAATTGGATTCTATAGTTAATTAAATTATCTAATCGTACTTCTTACTCCATCTGTTAAAAAAATCTACACACTTATTAAGAAAACAAACAAAAATATACTTATACCCGTAATTATTAATCTACTTTTTATTTTCTAAAAAACTATACTAACAATTATCTAACCATTGCAAGGGCAGTTTTGTAAAGTAGATGACAAAATACCTAAAATAACAAGTTTTTCTTAACAAGATTTACTTACTAAAATGAAAAGTTTTAAGTAATAGAAAGTATTATTTTTTTATATAAAAATTTACATTTGGGTTTTTTTTTTGAAGCAAGATAAGAATTCGGTTCTCTAGACAAACCTAGAGAACCGAGAGACCGAACAAGCCGGTACGTAGATTGGCTAACCATCATGTACAACTGGAAGCAAGTTACAGAATTAAATAACTGAAGCAAATGACAGAAAGGAAATAACCGAAGCAAATGATATAATTAAAAAAAAAACACAAAAAGACACAAGCCATTCTACACTGAAAATCTCAAGCCAGAAGACGAATGAAACGATTGGCCAAAGGGACAACGCACTCAGAGAACTCTGGGGAACTTAGTGGACACCTCAGATTGTGGACTCAAATGAGCCATCAAATGTCGATCGCACATCCACGATGTCGTCGGACATGACAAATCAACCACTGCTCACATGAAGCCTGCAATACAACAAGAACAACACAATACACCAACCCGCAAACTCAAACTCAAACCACATCATTGCATTTTAAACCCCCATGCACTCATCTCAACCCTCAAGGATGATAACTAGATCATAAGCAGACTACCACAAGGATAGGCCCAAATAGAGGCGATAAAAAACGAGACAAGGAAGCAAAAAAGACAATAATGAACTGGTAAGCGAAAGAAAGAGCGGACGAAAAAAGAACCCCAAATTGTTTTGTAATTAATTTTTTCCACAAAAATAAGGAAGCGTTATAACGCTTGAGATTTGCTTAAGAAGCATCGCTCGGTGGGAGGCTGAAGCGGCGGCAATAGAAGAAGTGGGAACCCGCAAGCAGCTGGAGAAGCAGGGGGCCGACGATGAAGGGAGCCGGAGGGCCGAGGTGTTCGGAGGCGGTTGCGGGCACCAGAACGCCTCAAAGAAGATAGCGCATAGGGCTGGTGGGTCTTTGTGGAATGTTTCCAAATCGGAGGTGAGCAGGAAGGATGGAGGAGCCGAGGTGGCTGGATCGAGCGGAACAGACAAACAAGGAGGAGACTAAAGCAACACAAACAGTCGCTTGAGAAGCCGATGGGCGAGGAGTAGGACGGTGGTAGTCACAAGACCAGGGAGATTGATGGAACACCCGCGGGAGGTAGCGGAGGCAGTGGCTATGGCTAGGGCGGTGGCCATGGCGGCGGACCGGAGGTAAGCCGAGGCGGAGAGGATTGGCAGATTTGGAAGAGCAGCGGCAGAAATAAAACCCACTCTGAAAGAGTGTTTTTTTGGGTCGGCTACTTTGTTTGTTTTTTACAATTGGGTATTTAATAATGTGGCACAACATATTTTTTCTATTTTTAATACTTTATTGTTACACTATTATTCTAATAATGCACACTAATATAAATATAAGATATTGTTATATAAACTAATTTATCAAACTTTCACAAACACCTTATAATTATATACCCCACAAAATTTATCAAAAACTTTATATACCATATCAAATTTGCTTGAGCGCTATGTGAATACTTGCACTCATCTATATTTTCGACATTCACATTCTTTCTTGGTTCTTTCTCGACTTTCACGTCGCTTGATGATTTTATTGTAATTTGCGTTATTTTTAATTTTCTATGTTGTATTAGTAACAATTAATCTGTCTGCCGATCGATTGCCCTTTTGAGTTATCAAATACATCCTTTGTTCCATAATAAAAGTCATTTTATTTTTTTGACACGGATTTTAAAGAGGTAAAAACTCTATAAAATAGTATTATTTTTTTTAATGAATTTGTTTTTATAAGTTCATATTTATAACTAACAAGTATGAAATTATTAAAAAAATTGATTAAAAAATATTTTATAGTATTTTTATCTCTTAAAAAACGTACACAAAAGAACAAATGACATTTAATTTGGAATGGAGTGACGTTATCTAGTACATCTCCAATCTTTTCCGGTTAAAAAAAACGGAAATTTTGTATGGTACCCCTAAGGTAAGGGTTTTTTCGCGGGGTGCAAAGTGTGGAATATTTCGTCCCGTACCTCAGAACTTTTATTTTTTTCTGCCGAGTGCCCCTCACTCCATTCCGTTAGCATTTTCCGTTAAATTTTAAGAAAAGAAAAGAAATTGAAACAAATGAACGATGATATACCGAGGAGTTCTACGAGAAAGCGAGGCTTTCAGAGAACTTGTCGGAGGAGTTCGACCCCAACGAGAGGAGGTCATCGAGGTGGAGCAGACCGTGGTGGCTCTAGTGAAGGTAAATTTTCTTCCCTGCTCAACTGATTTTGGGATTTAGGTTTTTTTTTTCTTTCGAATTTGGGGTTTGGGGTTGAAATGCAGTTGTGTTTGTAGTTATCTTTTTTAGAAGAATCGGGGGTTTCGGCTTGAATTGTGATTGCGATTGAATTATGAATCTATGATTGTGATTGAGGGTTTTAGGTCCAATTTCTCCAAAATAATAGCTTTGTGCTTTGGGGGCTCTTTCAATGGAAAGGAAGCAGAGAGGCTCTTTCAATGGTTTGGGGGCTCTTTTTAAATGGTAAGGATCGGCTTAAATTGTGATTGGGATTGAATTATGAATCCATGATTGTGATTGTGTTGGAATTCACCTATAATCTGAGATCTGAGATGGAATCGTAACAACCTGGAACAGAAAGGGAGAGAGAGAGAAATGGAGGGAACTGGATTTCTTGATTTCTCATGAATGAATTGTAACAATCTGATATTGGATTTTATACAAGCCAAACCAAAACTAATGTCCAGCCCAATATCAGTAAGCCCCAATACATTGTGAATTGATATAACCCGATAACCCGAGTTGTGAACCCGGATCCTAACACCCCCCCCCCCCCCCCTCAAGATGGAGATGGGGCGTCCACAACTCCAATCTTGCCCAACAATGGCCGGAGACGACACCCAGGAACATTTTTGGTGAGAAAATCAGCCAATTGGGCGTGAGAGGGAACATGGTGAAGTGAAATCAGGCCTTCCATGAGCTTTTCTCGAGCATAGTGACAGTCCAACTCTATATGCTTGGTACGCTCGTGGTATACCGGATTCTTCGCAATGTAAATGGCAGCCTGGTTATCACATCTGACCGGCACCGGAGTGACACCAGGAACATCAAACTCACCGAGGAGGCGAGTGAGCCACGCAATTTCTGTACAAACCCGACGGAGGGAGCGGTATTCCGCTTCAGCAGATGACAAGGAAACGCTTTGCTGCTTCTTTGATTTCCAGGACAATAAGCAAGGTCCAAGGAAGACGACGAAGCCACTGATTGATCGACGGGAAAACGGGCAGCTAGCCCAATCAGCGTCGCAGTAAGCACGAAGTGTAATATTCGAAGATTTGGACAACAAAAGACCTTTAGCAGAGGTGCCTTTCAAGTACCGGAGTACATGACGGGCAGCTGCCATGTGAGCAGTGCGAGGAGCCTGGAGAAATTGGCTTAAGAATTGGACGGTGAAGGCTAAATCCGGCCGGGTATGGACCAGGAAATTAAGTTTCCCCACCAACCGACGATATAAAGAAGCATCAGCAAGCAACACACCATCAGTTGACAACAATCGCAGATGAGGTTCCAGTGGATTGGCAACCGGGGATTCAGAACATTGGAATTCAAGGAGAAGCTCATTGATGAAACGTTGTTGACTGAGCAATAACCCATTATCAACTTTGATGAATTCGATCCCCAGAAAAAAACTAAGAACCCCAAGGTCCTTGATTCGAAACTCAGCGTCCAGAAAAGCTTTGAGATGCAGCATCTCAGAGGAATCGCTTCCAGTAACAAGTATGTCGTCGACGTATACCGCCACAAAGCAAACCCGACCATGATTCGTGCGGAAGAATAGCGAATAGTCATTTGTGGACTGCTTGTATCCTCGTCGTCGCAGTGCAGAGGAGAGTCTAGCGTACCACTGGCGTGAAGCCTGTTTCAAACCGTAGAGGGACTTGCGAAGACGACAGGCTTGATTAGCACCATCGACTGACATCCCAGGAGGAATCTTCATATAGACTTCTTCATCGAGATGTCCGTGCAAGAAGGCGTTGTTAACGTCCAGCTGCAACACAGTCCAATCCCTTTGAAGAGCCACCGACACTAAGGCACGAACTGTGGTCATTTTCACCACAGGGGAAAACGTCTCATTGTAGTCGATACCCTCCTTTTGCGTGAACCCTTTAACGACTAATCGAGCTTTGTACCTCTCTATCTCACCATCGGCCTTCCTCTTCACTTTGTACACCCATTTACACCCTATTGCACGCTTTCCTTTAGGGAGCTCAACCACATCCCATGTCCTATTATCATTTAGAGCTTTAAATTCATCTTCCATAGCAGTTTGCCAAACTCCATATTCACAAGCTTCTCCAAACGAAGAGGGTTCATGTTCAGGACGAGTGGTTAAAGGAGCTAAAGCGGATGGAAAGTGGCAATTGGATGTGAGTGTATGAAAGCAAAACTCCATCGATGTGCACTGAGAACACACATAATCAGAGAGGTAAGAGGGAGGATGATGGGATCTAGTAGAGCGGCGAGAGATCAAAGGAGGTGAGATCAAAGGTGGTGATGAATTGCCAGGCATTAGAACAGGAGATTCAACCCCACCAGAACTGGAATACTCATCAACATCAGACACAATGTTTGTATCTGAAGAAGGGAAACTGAAAATTGGACTGCTGTCTTTGACAGATGATGAAAGTGATAGATAGGGAAAAACGTGTTCATGGAACACCACATCACGAGACAGAACAATTTTCTGAGACTCAATATCAATCAGTTTATAGCCCTTTTTCCCACCAGGATATCCTAGCAAGACGCAGGGGGTAGCTCTGGCATCAAACTTGTCACGGCCATGGGACAAAGTAGATGCATGGTATCAGAGCGGGAGAGAGAGAGAAATGGAGGGAACTGGATTTCTTGATTTCTCATGAATGAATTGTAACAATCTGATATTGGATTTTATACAAGCCAAACCAAAACTAATGTCCAGCCCAATATCAGTAAGCCCCAATACATTGTGAATTGATATAACCCGATAACCCGAGTTGTGAACCCGGATCCTAACAGATTGGGATTGAATTATGAATCCATGATTGTGATTGGGGATTTTAGGTTGAATTTTAACCGATTCTGGACAAAATGTCTAGGTGTGAGATTCAAATATTCAACGATGCCAGCGACTTTTTGTTTAGGGTAGGATTACTTTTGTTTCCATCTTGCAAGTGTTGCTGAAAGAGTTTGGATATCTGATCTAAAACTTTTTTCCTAAATTTGTTGAAAGGGGTCACTACAGGATATGCGGGTTAAATACAAAGAGAATTCACATAGAGGTTTTTTGCCACTACAGGATGAAGGTTAGCATTTAGAGATGTTGAAGGTTTAGATAAACTATGTAGAAGCTTTCCTAGTCCTATAAACGGATTTTTAGCATGACAATGTGATTTATAAATTGAAATTAATTTTTGAGAGGTTTTAAGTCTATTAGCTCAAATGGTCGAGCGTTGTGCTCATGCACAAAGATGCGAGTTCAACTCTCGTATAGACCATCTATGGTTATGTGTAGTTATACCAATTGTGTTTGTGTGTAGTCATCTTGTATAGAGTGAGTTTGGATTAATACAAGGGGATTAAAGTTAAATTCAGAGTTTGGAATACAAGGGGATTAAATGACCCCATTAAGAATAAAATAATTAAGAAACATTGCTTAGATAATGACATTTCCCTAATAGCATTTTTGCATTTTTGCTCGAAAAATCGATGAAGTGAAGAAAGGTCTTATGTAAAATTGGGACTGTTGTATGAATGGAAGTGAGGAGGAGAAGGGGAGAATATGGGTTAAATGGAATCCGAATGTTTTCAAAGTGCATAATTTAGAAAAAGAATTTCACAAACCAAGATTTAAACACAAGATTGAAATAGAATCCAGATGGGGAATTCAGTTTCTGAAATTTTAGTTCATGTAGCTCAATTTCTAAAATTTCAGTTCTGTAATTTTTTGTTGACCAACACTGAAATCTAATTTACATAATTATGTTTCTGAAATTTAGGTATGTAATTCAGTAACTAAAATCTAATGTTTTTCGTTCTTCTTAGTTTGTGGGAGAATTGAGCGACCGAGAAGTCGACTTCTAATTGTTTATGCTTGAAAACAAATTGTGAGAACCTATGTGGGATTCGAACTCACATTATTGTGCATGAGCACAATGCTCTACCAGTTGAGCTAATAGGTCAAAAAAATCAAAATACAATCATAAGATGAGCTATGAGTCTATGACACATAGCCAACTCATGTACTGATTGTCAACAATCCACAACTAGCAAATTCATTATCTCTATGAGATGAGCTCATAATCTGATCACTCAAACATGTATTTTCCACTATGAACAAAATGAGCTTCTAGCTATATTGATGCAAATGCATAACTTATATAGTTGACTGGAAATTTCACAATCATGTTCTAAAACCTCAAAATATTACTGTATTTGTAGTTTTACATCTTGATGCTTGCCTACTAACAGTGTTCTAAATATCGGATATATCGGCCGATATATCGGCGATATATCGGGGATATTTAGAACACGATACGATATCGGGGTATCGGTTGGCTTATATCGGTCAACGCTATTTATCGGTCGTTGACCGATATATCGGTAAATATCGGTCAATATCGGTTGGCTTATGTCATTTTTGTTTTGTTTTATTTTATTTTATTTTATTTTATTTTATTTTATTTATTTATTTATTTTTTTTATGGAAAAAATAAAAAAAAAAGGCAGTCATCTGATCTGAGAAATCGGTGGTCCAACTTCCAAACCCTAGTTTGCGATTTGCGAAGAGGTGAACAACCGCGCGAGAGCTTCTTCTCCGGCTGGCATGGTGCTTCCTCTCCGGCGGGACCTGCTGCTTCCCCTCGGCGGCCAACATTTCCTCTCCGGCGGGCCCTGCTGCGTCCTCTCCGATCTACAGTGTGCGAGTGCGCTGTGTGAGTGACTTTAATTCCTTAATTAAAAGTGCAGAGATAGGAATGGAAGGTTAGAGAGGGTTCAATTGAATTGAATTCAGTAGATAGGAGGGAGGGAGGAAGAAGGAGGAAGAGAAAATGTGACGAGGAAGAGGATCGAACAGGGGGAATTAATTGTATTTTTTTTTTTAAAAATAATGACAATTAATAAATTAATTTGGGAGACGAAATTAAATAAAAAGAGGGGAGTAATTTGGGAGACATTTACATAAGGTAGCTTTAGCTTTTATTGAGTTGTTTTTAATTTTTTTTTTTAAGTTCATTTGGTAATTTTACAATTTAAATATTAATTTTTCATGTGTATTTTTAAATTTTGAAGTATAAATATAATATTTATAGGTAAAAATTTGCAAATCTGATAAATCCGATATATCCCCGATATATCCTTTTTACCCCCAACCGATAATACCCCGATACCCGATATTTCGACCATTGCCTACTAATGAACACATAGACTAAGTAACAATCCAATGAAAGTTCGCCAATCATAAAGAACGGTATGTCATAGTCACATGAGAATCAACAAGCTATTATTTTAATTCTGAGAAGTGACAATGTAGCCAACAACCTAATTTTTGAGAAGTGAAATATGGTTTATACAAAATTAAGACAACTCACCTCTGCAAGGAAATATGACATGCTTGTGTTTATGCAACAGAAATAGATTTGGATTCCACAGTGTATATGCAACAGAAATAGATTTGGATTCCACAATTACAATTGGTAATTCTACAATTTCAGAAACCACCCAATTCTACAATTTCATAAAACCTAATTCAGAATTCAGAACTAATAGATGGATTCACAATTTTCACATATAGCAAAACAAAGATCCTCAATTCCACATAAACGTAACACAATTGAGTAGAGAAATTAGAAAACAATAAATTTTAGAGAAATAGAGTAGAGAACACCAATTTTTGCAATTTCGCACAATGGTTAAACCCTAGATTTCACAAAAGGGGAAAATTCTCAGAGAAGAAAACCTTCATCCCCCACTGTCGAGCCCATCGTCGCTAGACTCCACACACCAGTCCCTGCCATCAGTCGATGTCTCTTGAACGCCGTTGTCTCCAATCGGTGCCGACGTTAGATCAGACTTTACTCTTTTGCCCTCGCTGACCGAGCTCGTCTCCTCTGCCTATGCCTCTTGAATGCAACAATTAATCAATTTTTTTTTTTGTTTTAAAACAAAATAAACGGTAAACGTTAAGTTTAATGGAGAGGGGCACGAACCGAAAAATCGAAAAATCGAAAAATCGAAAAATCTCAGGGACACCACACGAAATATGTTAAACTTTGGTACATCACGCGACATATCCCTTACCTCAAGGGTACAACTCGAAATTTCCGAAAAAAAAAAAAACTCAGTTACCGGGCGGAAGGGATTTCCATTTGATTAAGGGTGCGTATGTGACGGGGTTAATAAACTGACTAAAATTATAAACAGGGTAAAAATTTATAAACTGTCGGTAAAAGTAGTTAAAAATTTATAAAAAAATATAAACTCCGTATGGGGCGAAAAATAGTTTATTTGTAAAAAGTGGAGTTTATTTGGTTTTTATTAGGGGTATTGTGGTACTTTCAAACCAAATAAGATAAAAGAGAAGGGGTAAAATAGTAATTATGGAATATAAACCTCAAAATAAGCTTCAATCTGCAGCTTATTTATAAACCCTTTTTTTAACCGACTAAAGCTTATTTGTTGTTCCCATACACCGTTTAAACCCGTTTATTTTTTTAACAGCTAATAATTTCACACTTTTTAACCGGTTTATATGCATCCATACACACCCTAATTCATAGCTTTGGATTATTACTCGTGGGTTGATAATTTATTTATTAACTAAAAGACAAGGAATCCCAACAACCCTTGTGGACTATCATACGTAGTTTTCCGAACCAAAATCATCTCTTCATGTATAAAGAACCTGCTTTTAAGAGCAATTGGACAAAACTATTATTAACCCCAATCCCTCTATGTTTTTTTAATAGTATAACATAAAATAAAATACTGTATAGTACCTATATTAGTTCTCTGCACCAACACGGCCCTCCCCCAGCTTCACTAGTCCAATATCTTTTCCCTTACCCTTCTGTGACTTCTCTCTCTCCCTCTTGCTTACCATTTGTACCTCCACGACCAGATATTGTTGAGCTGTTTTCTTATTTTTTGTATTTTATTCAGTCTAGTTGAAGGCAACCCATTTGCTAGATTCTTCAGTTCATTGATTCATTCCGCCCAAATAATTAGTGTTCTGTAGCACAAGATTGTGGAAATTCCATTTAAGGGTTTGCAATTGCAAGTTTACCCTAATTAAGTTTGACCCCTGACTTGGTAGCAAAGAGCTTGCCCGATTTGGTAGCAAAATTCATAGCTGGATATCTGTGAACTGGATGGGGATTGAGAGCTCAGAAAGAATGATGGAGAACCTGAGGAAACAGTTGAGTGTTGCAGTTAGGAGTGTTCAGTGGAGCTATGCTATCTTCTGGTCTCTCTCAACAACACAACAAGGGTATTATTTTTTCCCTTTTCTACAAATTTGACTTATATATTCTCTTGTTCCTTTCTTTATTTTTGGGTGGGGCTGTGATGGAGATCCATGAATTTGCTTTTCATATCTGATTATGGGAACCAAAACAAAATTTATGGGTTTTGGATGTGGTTTATGAATTTACATGTAAATGCATTAAAGATCCTAAAAACGTAAGTCCAAATCCAGGAAAAATTCTAAATCTGGTGTAGAATAAAGTACTGGTGACATAAATGCACAGATACTGTGGCACATAACAGCATCTCTCATGGCAGATATATATACCATTTTCAATTGAGAAGAAACAGAAATCCTAGCTCACAATCTTTATTGCCTTTGATAGGTTAAATCAGTAAACAAAAAGAGGCAACAAATGTTATCAAGTAAAAAAGTTGGCATTTGCTCATCTCCCTTGTAAAAGTGCTGTGATGTTTGAGCTTATGCAGAAGTTCTAAACAAATAAAGTTCTTCGTTTAGCAACAAAAGTTGATCTTCTTTTATCTGTTGGGGAACTCTCCTGATAAACTTCCGAATTCAACAAAAGTTCATCTACAAGCTCTCTGATTTGGACATTTTAATTGGTCATTTTGCCCCACATTTACTAATTTGACACTTGAAAGTATGTTGGCTTCCTCTGTAGGATACTGGAGTGGGGTGATGGATACTACAACGGAGATATCAAGACTAGAAAGACAGTCCCTGCAGCAGAAGTTTGTGTTGATAAACTGGGTTTGCGGAGAAGTGAACAGCTGAGAGAGCTTTACGAGTCACTTCTAGAAGGGGACTCTGACTCAGGAAGTATGAGGCCTGCTGTATTGTCTCCGGAAGACCTCTCAGATCTTGAGTGGTACTACTTAGTTTGCATGTCCTTCACGTTCAAAGTTGATCAAAGGTACTGATTTCTTCCTAAATTGTCGCTTAATGCTGCATCTTTAACAATAAAAATCACATCATTCAGTTAGGTGCTTAAACGACTTGAATACGATGAATTTCTTAATTCAGACTTTATGTAGGTCTTGAGTTGACCATATTAAACATGGAACTTCACTCATCTTTTACCTCATAGTGTATGTTGTTATTTTTGAGTGACATTTTATGGCATTTTAAAACTAGGAGCTTAACAGAATAAGTTTTGACATTCTTCTTCAGTTTGCCCGGAAAAGCATTCGCGACAGGTCAGTCTGTCTGGCTCTGCAATGCTCAAGATGCCGATAACAAACAGTTCTCTCGCTCTTTACTGGCAAAGGTTAGTTATTTTGGTTACTTCCATTTCATTTTTCACTTGGATCTTTTCTAAGTTAAATAGATTTTTAGCAGCAAAACAAGCTGACTTAGTCTTTTGCTTTCTCTTTGTCACTTGTTGATACCGGCCTAATTCGTCAGAGTGCATCTGTTAAGGTAAGAAACTTCATCTATTAAGAAGAAACTTCTTAGTATCTGAAAATATCTATAACCTACAAGTTTTGATGGATTCCAAAGTTGAAATCTTATAACTCCTTCGCCCTTTTTTTTTTTTGCAGACCGTAATATGTTTCCCACATATGGGAGGTGTGATTGAGCTTGGTGTCACAGACCTGGTAACAATTTCCTTGCTAGAAACTGGCTCTGAAGATCCTAATTCTTTCTAGTGTTTTCTTTTTTTTTTCTTCACAATTTGATCTATAAGCTAACTATACATATTTCGTGTTAAATATTAGGTGTCAGAGGACCTGAACCTTATACAACATGTTAAAACCTCCTTACTTGAGTTTGCAAAGCCTGTTTGCAATGAAAAATCCTCATCCAGTCAGCAAAATGCAGAATATGACGAGGACCGGTTTTGTGCAACGATCACTGAGATGAATGAACACCTATTGGAGCCTGAAACCTTTACGAACCTCTACCCAGTGGGGGAGGAGACCAATTTTCACGAGGCCATGTTAGACAAGTTTCACAGGAGCATGTCAGAGGAGTTCAATAACATGGGTTCTCCTGATGACTGCTCAAATGAATGCTGCAGAACCAACCAACAAACAGAATACTCCTTCATGTTGGAAGGTCAGGTAAATGATGCCGTGGCTAATTCCCCTGTCCGAAGCTGGCCTTTTGGAGAAGAAGATGGTGATAATGATGATGATGATCTTAGCCACTGTATTCAAGACTCCTTTAACTCCAGTGGTTGTATATCACAAGCCTTTATGAGCACAAAGAAGGCCACTTCCATTACCAAGGATGCAAATGATCGTCTTCATTTGAGACAAATCCAAGACTGCAACGACACCAAGTTTGGTTCCTTGGATCTTGGAAATGAGGATGTTGAAGATTTGCACTACAAAAGAATACTTGCTGTTATCCTTCAGAGCTCACCTAGTTTAGTTAAGGAAAAACCCTTTTGCAGTTGGAGCCACAGATCATCGAGCTTTGTCCCCTGGAAGAAGAATTGCCTAATAAACCAATTTGTTCCTTTATCACCTCAGAGTGCACTGAAAAGTATTTTGTTCACAGTGCCGTTAATGATTGCAAGAAGCCCTCTCGTGCCTCCAAATAAAGATGGGAAGGAACCATTGCCTTACAAGCCATATTCCGGAAGTAAATCCACTCAACATGGGTTCTCGGAAAATGGAAGAGAGAACGAGAAGTATCTTGTTCTTCAGTCTTTGGTTCCTTCAATCAACAAGGTAATTTCAGCCCTTCCCTTGTTTTCAAAGAAGGAAACAAATCTAAGGCTTTTTAGTTACCGAGATTGGTGTCATTCATTCTTTCATCAAAATGCAGGTCGACAAAACATCCATCCTCAATGACGCGATTGACTACTTGAAGGAGCTTGAGGCTAGAGTGGGAGAGCTAGAATCATGTGTAAATCATTCAGAATCCGAAGCAAAAGCTAGAAGAAAGCACGTGGATGTGTCGGAGCAGATATCTGACAACTACCACAGCAAGAGCCGAAGTGATGGGAAGATGTGGATAAACAAGAGGAAGGCTGGCGACATTGAAGAAAACGAAGCAGACCCTCAACTCAGAAAGGTCTCTCCATTTGACAGTAACATGCCACTTGACGTGAAGGTTACGATCAGAGACGAAGAGGTTGTGATCGAAATGAGGTGCCCTTGGAGGGAGTTCTTGTTACTGGATATCATGGATGCAGTTAACAGTCTCAGTTTGGATGCTCATACAGTTCAATCTTCGACTATTGATGGCATCCTGATCCTGTCTCTCAAATCCAAGGTCAGTTCTTAACAATGTATATGTTTATCTATATTAGGGTGTGCCAACGAGTGAGATAAAAGCGATAACCTACTAGCTAAGGTATTGAAAAATCGGTTAACAACCAAAAGTGTAAGAAAGCGCGCGAAACTAGCAATGATAGGAATCAAATCCACCACACATGGAATCAGTGCAGGTTTATCTTATCTAGTCTGAGGAAGCAGCATGTCAAAATGCTTACAAATAATGAAAGGACCTAGATATATGGCTCTCTGACAGGGCTGTTTTTTCGCTCCATGTGACTCAAAAATGATATTTGAATCGGACACTGAAACTATCTGTCTGTTCCGGGAAGGGTATGGAGGTCCCGGCTTATGCATTTATATACATAAGACACTTGACATGTGTTGTTTTTTGTTTCTTTCTTGCTCGTTGATTTACATTTTGTTAGCTACTATACACAGATGAGATAGACCTAACATTAATTGTGATAACTGTACTGGAAAGCCCCAAGAAGATCAGACAAGCATTTGGTCCCCCGGCTTTTTGAAATCAATTTTGAAACTGCATTGGGTTAAAAACTAAGTATATATGACTGACTAATGAGTTTATTTTCGGGAGATTTCAGTTTCGTGGAGCGGCATTTGCATCAGCCGGAATGATCAAGCAAGCGCTGAGAAGAATGGTTGGAATTTGCTGAAGACGCCACCGCGGAGACACAGACGAAGACGCCATATATGTGAGCTGTTGTACAAGAAGACTCTTTAAATCTCCATATACGTTTCTAGTAGTAGCTCTGCCTGTGGCTTTGTTTCAGACTAGTTATTTTTCCTTTCCAGATCGAGTTTTTAATAAATGAAGCTTTCTTGTTCGAATAATTGGCGCCAAAGGTTGTTGATAATCCAGTTCTCTTCCTGGCCGGCCTCACCTTTATGAGCATGTAGTGGTAGGACCTTGTTGTGCTCCTTTAAGCTCTTGATTGTTTTTTTGATAAAGTAAAAGTTTGAGATAATTCTTGAGTTCGACGAGTGGGCAGACGGAAATCGTCTAAACATACAGTAAAAGCGAAAAAGAGACGCATCAGTCGAGTAGAAACAAACTCTACAATAGGACGACCTTTAAGCTCTTGATTGTTGTTATAACAAACGAGTGACGATTCAAATCATTGAAAATTTATAAATGTGGAATATGGCATATATAATACACCCCAAAATTATAAAAAGGGAGATTTGCACAACTAGACACATTTTTTTTTTTGTGATTTTGCAAAAATGTCACCGCTTTTGGGAGAATTGCAAAGGTAGGATAGAGGTGTGTTTGTGCAAACTAAAAAATGGAAGGGGGGAGCCGGTTGAAGGTAAAACTGAGCAGGAGAGAGATGAGGTTTTGGTGGGGAGTTTTTGGCGTCAAACCTAGGGGTGACAACACAACAATCATTACAAGTGAAAAGGGGGATGCGATATGGGGCTTTCCGTCCAATTTGTCGGGTATAAAAAGAGAGAAAGGGAGAAGATAGTCAGTTTCTTCCTGCTCTTGACAAAAGAGCTGAAGAAGAAGGCCACCATTGAAGACAATCCGTCGACCTCAAGGTCCAGTTGCAGAGCACTTGTCGGCCTCATTCCGTGTTCGACGTAGCATGTCGGTTATGTTTGTGCCTCGCACCCAAGACCCACGAAGCAACATGATAGAACTTTCGAAGGGACAATTATTTGCATCGAAGGCTGATGTGCAGACTCGCCGAAATCGTTGTATGTCGTTGGATGTGTGAACAACAAATGCACGTGGATGTTTAGAGCCTCCACTTACCGGCGCACCACTATATGGGTCATCCGAAAGTATATCCAGGAGCATACATATGACATGAACATGAAGCACAACCATAATCGATATGCTACGTCGAACATGATTAGACGGAACCTCGTGTCCACGTAAGTGTTACTTTAGTTGTGAACACTGTTATTTATGTCACATGATAATATTCCACATGACACATAGTGTAACTCAACTTGTCACTTGTAGGTTCACCGGTACTTGAAAGAATCTCGTTCTCGAGCAAGTGCAGAAAATAACGAAGTCCCATTTTGACGTCAAGTGTAGCTACTGGAAGGCATGAAGGGCACGATTGGCGGCGAGGGAGGTTAAGCATGGGACCGACGAAAACAGTTACTGAGATATTATTCCATACTTGCACATGTTGGAGCAGACTAACCCTGAGACATATACTAGATTGGAGTTGGACTCATCCCAAAGATTCAAGTACGCCTTTCTTAGCTTCGGGGTATGGCGCAAGGCGATCCCCTACCTTCGAAAGCTAAAACTCCATGTCGGTTATACTATTGCATGTCACCTAATACAAAAGACCATGTCACTAAACCAGTTGTTATCGATTTCCATGTACAGGCCATTTCAGTGGATGAGAGTTTTCTAAAAGGGAAGTTCAGGGACACACTTCTCTTTGCCACAACCCAAGATGCAGACCACAAAGTATACCCGATCGCGTTTGCAATTGTCGATGGTGAAAATCACGGGTCATGGGGCTTCTTCTTCAAGAACATGCTACATGTTGTCGAGGACACACCTGACGTAATGTTTGTCTCTAATCGCTATCTTAGTATCGTCAAATGTTTGAGGGATAACTATGTGTTTGCAAAGCAAGGGGTCTGCATATGACATCTATTTCAGAATGCGAGGTGTCTCGTACAAGGGGGTCACGGGCCTGTAGATGAAGATGACGAAGGCGTACACGAGGGCAGAGGTCGAGAAGCTCTTTGGTGATTTATGTGCACATTCAGCCCATGCGGGCCAATACCTGAAAGAGGCTAGATTCCAAAACTAGGCCCGGGCATACTTCTTGGGGATGCTCTACAACATAATGATGATGAACAACTCCGAGTGTCTGAACTCCGTCTTCAAGAAGCCCCGCGACCTACCCATCACTGCCCTAATTGAGGTTATCATCGAAACCGTAGCCAAGTGGTTTTACGAGCAAAGGGAAACCACCACCAAAACGGGTAAGTCGTGTTGAGCAATTACATTGAGGATGCTTTGAAAACGAACTATGCGATGGCAATATGCTTGGATGTCAGACCGCTCAATCCACACGAGTACAATGTCCACAAAGGTTTCTCCTCCTGGGTTGTGAACTTGAGTGCCCGTACCTACACATGCAAGCGGTTCGACATTGATTAGTTCCCGTGCCCACATGCCATAGCTGCTGCCAAGTTTGGAGATACCAATATCTTCTCTCTCGTGAATGGCTTCTACAAAGTCGCAGCATGGAAGACGTGTTACGAGGATGTGCTATATCTGCTTCCTCTAAGAGGAGATTGGAGAATCCCCCCAGCCATGTCCGGAGCGGTGTGCCTCCCCCCTACCGTGAAGCGGCGGCCTGTTCACCTTAAGACATCTCGGTACCCATCTCGGGGAGAATTTCTTCGTGTTAAGCGTCGTCATTCGTAGATGTGTTCCTCCATTGGTGGTTCAACGTCTTACCTCATAAGTTGGGTCTTCTTTTGCATTTGCAGTTTGGGGTCAAAGGTTGGACCATTTTCCTTCGTAGTTCTTTTAGGAACGGGTTAAGTACTTGGTAGTTTTTTTAGGTGTATGCACATATGACAAACTAGGTAAGTGGTTAAGAACTTCACTTTAGTTTTGGGAACGAGTTACATACTTGGCACACTATATGGCAAACTATAGGTAAGTGGTTAAGAACTTCGTAGTACTTTTGGGGATGAGTTCAAGAAATAACCCCTGTCACCGATTTGGATTCTCGTGTCAGATGAAAAGGGTAACGTGTCACTGGTTTGAATTTGATGTTTGACGTTTCTGTGGTTGGCACTTTGATAAGGAAATCACCCTTGCCTTGACACTTGTTTGAATTTGATGATTACATTTATGAGTGTTTATGCTACTTCGATAAGGAAATCACCATTGTCACCTTTTTGGAATCTCGTGTCACCTAAATTATTTATCGTGTCACTTATTTGAATTTGATGGTGCGTTGATAACCAAAGTTTCGAGCATAACAACATAGTCAACTACCGACCAACAAATATCATAAAAATATCATAACATTCTACAACTTATGACCAACGAACATCATAAAGAAAGTAACAAAGTTCATAGCAATGTACTACAATAACAATCTAGTCACCTACCGTCGACAACTATATGTTTTGAGCAACAAAGTTCATAACAACTTACGTCAATAACAACAAAGTTCATAACAACCTACGACAATAACAACGAAGTTCATAACAACCTACTACAATAACAACAAATTTCATAACAATGGCCAATTACAATCACAACGACTATCATAACAGTCTACCATGGAAGATAGCAACAACAAGCATGTGCATGTACACCCCGATGAATGCGTCGTTAAGACCGTTGAAAATGGGGGCGTCCTTCGTTAGGAGTTGCACGAACCTGATCGTGTATGGTCTGCAGTCACCACTGCAATAGAGATGTTTCAGTCAGATTCATAATAACCGGATAACATCGTCAGATGAAGAGATATTTAAGGGTTGCACATAAATTACCTCTGCTTGTTCTGAGGCATCCCTTTCTCGTGATGTAGGGCGAACGACTTTGGAAACTTATCCACATAGGTGGTCTTCAATGCAGGGTGGGCATTCTTCAGTACTGGGATAAGGTGGCTGACGCAGCTTAAGTGTGCTGCCAGCAACCAGTCCCTCACCATGTAAACATCCAGATCATAAACCCTTACCTGCCACCCATTCAGATCAATCGCTACGGCGATCCAATGCATAGTGTTCAGGTTCAATGATAGAAGGATGAGTTTCTCCCCTTCCCACGAACACCCTATCGTCACTGGGGACCGCCCGTCGAAGTAGTGAAGCAACTTCTGATCCGCTTCGTAGCTCTCTGCATCACTGTTGTATTTTTCCTACTCACTTTGAAGAAAGCACTCGAAATTGGTGTCCACAACCACAACACGACGACCAACATCATCGCCCCTCGCCGTTAGCGCTCTAAATTACGCAGAAGATAGAATTCTTGGTCCATGTGCTGCATTAATTACAAACCTAGTGAAAACAAAGGTAATCACTTAGGCGGCTTTTGTACCTCAGTGTTTAACCAAATTGTGGGCGTTTGTAGGGAGGTGAAGAACTCCTTCATAAGCTCTGTGCCACAGCCAGGCTTCCACCTCTCCCCGTCCCCGCTACACAACAACACTACAATGTTAGGAGAATGGCGTCATGTCTACAATAAGTTGGATACAAATATTGTTATGGGTTATCTAGCTATCCAGTGAACGAAGCCATCGCTGTCGGACAACGTCTTTCCCTTTTTAGCCCCGCGGTTTCTTCGGAGGGGGAGACTTTACTTCTCCATCACCTCCTGGATCCCTGTTACTCTTCTTGCCTCAAAAGCATTATTATTGATAAAATCATTATGAAAGGTGATGAGTCTTATGAAGAAGGAATGTGGTTGAGAAAGTTTAGAAATAATGCATTTCCCTGGATTTAACACCACATGGCCAAAAATTGCCCGCATTTAGCCTTTTACCTATCTACTCCTTTTTTACCTTAAATAAAATCCTCTTGATTATTGTTGTTTTGTCACATAAAATTGTTTTGGTATAAACCTCCCTTTGTGTGCAGAAATTGCTTTTCATTCACATGCACAGATTTGTAGGCACCAAGTACATTTTCAAGGATGGCAATTGAGTGTTGGGTAATATAACAATGAGTCCATTATATTGAGAGTCTTTGCAGGTTTCCCCTGAATGACCATCCAAGTTATTGCTTGGGGACAAGCAAGCTTAAGTATGAGGTGATTTGATATCCACTAAAATAGCCATGTTTTTATGCATATTTTAGCTCCTTATTCTATATACTTTGCATATTTCGGGATGAGAATATGTTGAATTTATGTAATATATGCTTATCTGCAAGAAATAGAGGTCTACATAAGTTTTGGTTTAATATTACAGAATTTGGAGCCATTTCGGGACAAAACCAAGAAGAGAAGACGGAAGTTGAGTTTTACTGATTTCGAGGAAAGTTCCTCGATATCGACCAAAACTGTGAACCGGAGCTTGGTCGAGGAGAAGCTGCTCGAGAAGCTGAGAAGAAGAAGTCAAATCGAGTAACGTTTTTACTCGATGTCGAGTAAACTGCTCGACATCGACCAAACCAGAAACCTTGTCCGAGTCCCGAGAAGGAAAGAAGCTATTCGAGAAGACGAAGAAAGCCGAAGTCGACCACAAAGTTCCTCGATGTCGACCAAATTGGTCGATATCGACCAAAAAGATCTCTGAGCCGTGAGTCCATTGGGCCTGTCCGAAGTCGAGTTGCATTTCTTGGATGCAAAGAGGTCCGAATCTATCAAGTCTATCAAGGTTTATCCAAGGAGAGAAGATTATTCATTAATGTCAAGATATATTTAGATATTTAGATAATCCCTTTTAATATTTATGCTTTATCTTTATTTATTTTTATCTTTAGAAAGTAGATATAGATTGCTTTCCTTGATTAGCAAGGATTAATCCCTATAAATAAAGCACATGTGGCTGATTTTCTATTCATTCAATTTCAGAAAAGTAGTTCCACATAGATTTTAGGAGTTCAAAGGTTTTAGGGTTTTGGCATTCTACGAAAGTTTGAGTGCCGAGATTATAAAGACTTTGAATTTAGTTTATGCAAGTTATTTCTTTTCAATTAATGTCTGCGATTGCGATGAGGCGCGAATAGTCCACCTACTTCTAGGGTTGGGGTGAGCCCAACGAGAGCCATGTTGGTGGATTAGCGATTGCAAAAGGAGGTATTTTTATTGTTATCTTATTCTATTCCATGTGCTTCATCTTTGATTGAGAAATTGAAGAACTCATGTTGTGAAACTTGGGTAGTAATTAGGATTTTTATTCGGAAGATTATAAATTCTAATTATGAAAAGGAATAGATGCAATTAGGGTTATTTATCGCGAGATCTATATTCCTACTTGTCGGATTGGGTGAAAGCCTTTTCCTTTATCGATAAAGTCACCGCCTTTTATGATTTATATTCCGCTTTCATGGTAATCGTTGTTGCAAACCCCAATCGTAGAAGTTCTCTTTCATCCATCCGTGTAGATTCAAAATTTGCATTTGTTTTTACTTTCTGTTCTCCTCGATTTCAACCAAACTGGTCGACGTCGACTTCTCACATTCGATCAAACAAGATCGCCGTAGCTTTTGTTTCTGCAGGTTCCTCGATCTCGAACAAAACTCCTCGACCTCGACAAGTCTCCTCGATATCGAGTAAACTAATCGAGATCGACCAAGCCTAGTAGCTGCCGCTTGCTCAGTTCGACTTGCCCGACCTTCTGTCGACTAACCCTAGTCGAGGTCGAGCACCCTGAAGTCGACTTCTACCCGTGAGATTCCTCTGCTGCCTGAGATCCGCTGACCAGCTTCCTCGAGGATCGAACCTGACTTCCTTTTGCTGCATCGGGAGGGAGTCTTGAACATTATTTGCTACGATCCAATCGGTTTGCTTTACTTTATTCGTATTTTAATTGCAATCTCGATTTCCTCCTACAACAATTAACCCCGTGACCCTTAAGAGAAAATACCACGTGAACTAACAGCCACTTTACCTCCTCTTCCTGTCCTTTTGGTGGATGGTCATCCATTTTAGGTGGTCCTGTCGTCTCCCCGACCTTGTGGTGGTTCTCCTCAACCTCCCCATGCTTCCCCTCATCCTCTCAACAAGCATCTTTCATTTATGGCTGCACACCTCCTGCCTTCTGTTGTAGGAGGAAATCGAGTTTAAAATATAGAAATATAAATCAAACTAGATTCGTGCTCACGCAAATAATTACAAGACCTCCTCCTGATGTGGCAGCAGGAAGTCAAGATCGATCCTCGAGGAAGCACGTCAGCGGATCTCAGGTAGCAACAAATCTCATAGACAGAAAATTAAACAGATAGACAGAAATAACAAAGAAAAGCATAAAAGAAAATGAAAGCAACAGAAACTCCTCAATATCGGCTAAAGTTACTCGATATCGACTAGCAATATCGACCAACAGTAACCAAAATCGAGAAACAGAAACAGAAATCAAAGCAGACAACTCGATGTCGTCAACCCTTCCTCGATATCAACAAAAACTCCCCGACGTCGAGTAAAGACAGAAACTTTAAATTGCAACCTTTCGAACGCAAAACACGGATTTCGATGAAATAAATCAATAAACTAAAGACTTCCAAGATCAGGGTTTCAACACCAAAACGATAATCATGCAAAATAACACATAAAGACATAAAAGATCATGCTTTTCATCAAATAACTTTCGTTATTAACAAATAGGAATATAGAGGCTTTCGCATAAACCCTAATTGTTACTAACTCTTTTCACATAATTAACCCAAGTTGTATTAAGATCACTTTCGCTTCAATAACACAGACAAGGATCACCTTCAACTTTCGCAAGAGAATCATGCTCATAGGGATAGAAGATGAATTGCATAAAAAGATCAAACCTTTACCGCATCACCTCACATGGCTATCGTCGGGCTCACCCTAGCCCTAAAAGTGGGTGGACTACTCGCTCTTCATCATCAAGAAACTCATCAAATATTTCAGGAAAATAAATTGCATTAACATAAACCAAGAGAACTTACAACCGATCGAAGACAAACCGTCTTTCAACACCTTCTCTCCTCTCTCCACAAGCTCTCTCTCTACTCTCTCTCTATGTAACTAATTGTAACTGAAATTGAATGCTTAGAAATTAGCCCCTAAGGCTTTATTTATAGGCTTCCTTCCCTCTCTAATTAGGAAAGAATATCTTATCTTTATCTATGTCTATCTATCTAATTACTTAAGATAAAATAATGGAAATAAATAATTAAAACAACTAGGACTATATCTAATGTGGATAAAATATCTTCTCTCTTGAGTTGATGGCACTTGATAGAATTTCATCTCGAAAATATCACCATTGGCTTCGGGATAGAAACTTAACAAGATACTCGGACTGCTCGACGTCAGCTTCTGGGATTTCCTCGATATTGATTAGAATTGCTCGATATCGACTAGCACTTTTCTCGTCTTCTGCTCAGCAACTCGATTCCGGCCAACAGGAGCAAAGTCGACTTGGATTTTTCCACGACATCGAGTAAATTTCTTCGACGTCGACCAAGGCTTGGTCCGTCTTCAGCTTCTTCGTCGATCTCGGCTCCATAAAGTGAAAATCGACTAGGTGTTTCCTCGATATCGAGTAAATTCCTTGACATCGAGTAAAATGTTCATCTCCCATCTCTGTTCTTGAAACGCACTTTTCCGAGTCCTCGGTCGTCGAATTGACTCATATGACCATGCGTTGGAAAGATCTTTCCGAAGGCTACAACTCTCATGAAGACATTAAAGCTTGATTCAGAGTGATGAATACCGAAAAATGGCATTTTCTCCAGCTGCACCATCCTTAGCTTCTTCATGGGTTTCCTTTAAGCTCCAAAGTGCGTCCGATTTCTGTGAAATATAACAAAAACTTCTGTAGACCTTCATATATTGCAAATAAACATAAACTACACAAATTATGTATTATTCTAACCCAAATGTATGAAATGCATGCAGAAATCGATATAAAAGTAGGTATAAAACATGACAGATTAGGCTCATAACAAACACCCCATACTTAAGCTTGCTTGTCCTCAAGCAATACTTTTAATTGTCATACAGGGGAAGAAATTAAAACTCTCAACATATTAGATTCATTGACATATGTCCCTGCAATCAATTACCATCCTCAAAAAGGTACCTGTGTCACAAATCCATGAATGTGCAATTAAAAAGCAACATCTACTCACAAAAGGAGGGTTATGCAAAACAATTCATAAGTGACAAAACATTAATAATAAAGAGGACTTTAATTTAAGCTCAATAAGGAGTAGATTGATAAAAGGCTAAAGGTGAGCAGTTTTTGGCAATGTGGTGTTAATGATCCGGGGAAATGGAGTATTTCCAAACCTTCTTAACCACATCCCTTTTTCATAAGATTCATCACCTTTCATAATGCTTTTATCAATAATAATGCTTTTACCTCTCTAACCTCAACACTCCCTTCTCGCGAGTCGCAAACATGGGTGTCATGAATGGCCCCGGATACTTAGTGCTTTGGACTCCTCACAATGTGTCCCATCTCGCCAAACTATTATCTCAACGAGCAGGGTTAATTTACCTTTATCTCTTGAGATGATTGGATTTTTTCTCACTCATTAAATTTTCCATATTTTTCAAACATTCTTGCCAAACTCCAATAATAATGATAACAACAAAATAACCATATAACATCTCCATAATGTAACATCATTCTCTACATAATCCTCGGATAAGGTATAAGGTAAAAAATGGCAATATTTAGATCATGTGGAGCAATGTATGAAATAAGGCATAATATGGCTTTTTGTGATGCATAAGCATAGGTAAGGCTGGGATTATAACAATGAGCATTATATGGAAATATAAAGTCCTACATCCTCTTATCATGCAACATGTCAAAAGCAATTTCAAATTTTACCTCCTTTCATGGTTTTCAAAAAAATAATGCACTTCATTGTGACTTCCCTTTACTAGGCAATTTCATGCTATATCTCTAATGAATCTAATTTTGCATCGTTGAGTTCAATATAAGCTTCCATGACACTTATCAAAATTTTCAATGGGGGTCATTTTTTCTTTAAACTTTGGAAAACATGCATATGAGCACATAATTCAATAATGAATTCCAAAATAGCCATGTATAAGCAATTCAAGAAATAAACTTAAAATATGCACGCAAAATGCCAAATATTCATAAAGTAAGTCCTTCCCCCACCCTATACTTAAACATTACAGTGTCCTCACTATATGAAAAACAAGGGTAAAGAAAGAAACTCACTAGACATGCGTGCATGATCGTCAGAATTGAGTGCTATGCTGCTGGGCCTGTCCGATTTTAGCTTGCTTCTATCCCCATTGACCTGAAAAATGTAGAAGAGAAATACCCACAATAGAAAAACTAAAAGTTCAAAACTAAAAACAAAAGCAACAATGTCCAAACGTCCCAAAAATAAATGTCTATTTACAAGCTCTAGATTTTATAGTCGCTAGGCCGACTTTCTCCATTTAGCTCAAGGTGGCATTTGTAGGGACCATGTAGCTTGGGCTTCAAATAGAACTCCATTCTTGTCCATCAGCTGCAGTTCGTCTGAATGGATCTTATTCACCGTGAAGGGCCCCATCTTTTTCTTATTAAATTTGTTGGGAAACCAATGATCCTTTGATTTGAAAACATAGAGCTTGTCTCCAATTTCATACTCCTTAGGCTCATCATTGGAAATCCTACATAAGCGCACATACCAAGGCAAACCTCTCCCATGTATAGATAGATCTTTAATGGAAATAGGAGAAGAAAGATCCATACCTTGGCTTAATTTCGCAGAATCGGATTCGGGGACTTCGGATTTTGGTCGATTTCGAGTAATAGTACTCGATGTCGAGGAAGTAGGCTCGTTTGGTGGACTGTTGGTCGAGAAGGAAGGATTTTGGTCGATATCGAGGTATTCCCGACTTCCAGTGAATTGCTCGTCGATGAAGGCGGAGTCGAGGCAGAAGGATTTTGGTCGATGTCGACCAATTTCCTCGATGCCGAGGAGTCCTTGGCCTCCACTGGATTGCTCGACGAAGCTGGTGGTGGTGGGGGGCTCCGATTTTGGTCGATGTCAACCAAATTCGCCGATGTCGAGGAATTCTGGTCGGCTGCGACCCCATACTTGCATCATGTTAATTAGGCATCCGAGAAATAATTAGTCGGCGTCGACTTACCTTGGTCGATGTCGATCAGATCATCTGTGTTGTCGTTCAGGATGGCCACGATCTTCTCCACATGGGCTTCCATATCCCTCTTTTCCAGCTCTTCAAGAGTCATATTTCTTACCTTAGGCTCCCCGCAAGTAATGTAACCAGCTAATATAGATTTTACCTCTTCCATGGGACCTGTGTGCCTTCCATTTTTATTAAAAGAATACTCAATTACCTCATCGCTGATGTTGAAAGTGAGTACTCCCTTCCTTACGCTTATGTTGGCATTCGCCGTCGCCAAGAAGGGCCTTCCTAGAATAATTGGACAAGCAGGGTCCTCCGCCATATCAATAACTAGAAAATCAGCAGGGACAAAGAACTTACCTACTTGCACTGGCACATTGTCCACCATGCCTGTTGGGATGACCACCGTGTTGTTTGCCATATAAAGCTTAGCATCCACAGGCTCTAGGGCACCTATCTTAATCTTGAACCATATTGTTAAAGGCATTATACTCGCACTGGCTCCAAGATCACATAACGCATTAAATTTATATTGACCAAATCCAATAGTTATAGCAAACTTACCTGGATCTGGCCTTTTCTCAAGAACGTCCATCTGGCCGCACTCCTCTGTGATCTCAGCCATTTACCGCTTTTTGCTTAGGATCTCCTTGAGGAACTTGACATATGATGGCATTTCATTAAGAGCTTCTGTGAAGGGTATGGTGACATTGAGCCTTTGAAGCATCTTGATGAAGCGCTGAAATTTCTTCTCTGCTGGATCCTTTGGAGATTTTGTTGGGAAAGGCAGCTTCTTTTTCGTCGAAGCCAGAACAGATGTCAGAGGTGTTGCAGTGTCCTCGATGTCGACTTGATTCTTCTCTACATCGAATGGATTCTCCTCGATATCGTCCAAATTCCTCGATGTCGAGTTGTTGTGCTGTGCAGACGAGTCGTGGCCATGTTTTTCCTCGACATCGAGTTGACTTTCCTCGACATCGACCAAGTTCTGGTCGATATCGACTTGCTGTTCAGCTCTGTCCTGCTGCTTTCCGACTTTTGGCTCGCGTAGTTGGTGCCCGCTTCTGAGTTTTACGGCTGCGATGTGTCCAGTCTTCCCCTTTGGATTTGGTTCTGAAGATCCATGGAGCGTCCCTAACTGTCTGGGGACGCCTGCTGCTAGCTGGCCAATCTGTGTATCAATTGATTTCCTCCAGACATCGATTTCTCTCAGCCTAGCGATGACACCATGTATCTGAGTGTATACAGAATTGAAGGACTGCTTGGAGTCTGAATGGTTCCTCCGCATTTCCTTTAGGATGGTCTGTAGATCATCCCTCTTCTGGTCTCTTTCTGATTGTCCTGGAGCTCTGTATGACGGGGGGTTCCTAGGGGCACCTTAGTTCCATTGTGGTTGCTGAAACCTTTGGTCCCCCATGTAGCGATTGGGACCCCCTGCGTAAGCTACCTCTTCGTGGTGTTCTGCCATCCCGACTTGCTCTGTGTGTGGGCACTCAGTAGTGGTATGCCGATGTGATCCGCATTCGATGCAAGGCTGGTTGACAGAAAGATACTTTACTTGCTTGAGGAGCTTGCGATTCTGATCTCTGTAGTATTGCTCCTTAACATCTGGGTCAATCTCCTTAGAAGGCTCATAGAGGGGCATGGATGGGGCTGGCCTGGCATAGGCATTCTCATCATAGTTGATTGGAGTCCCATACTTGTTGTCGTAGTTGGTCAGCTTGTCGAGGGCAGCCCATGCGTCAGCTGGCGGCATTGTCAGACACTCATAATGAGTATTTGTGTTGATCCTATCCTTAGCAGCCATGTCAAGAGAATTGAAGAAGATCTCCTGAACGATGCAGGGTTGCTGTCCATGTTTAGGGCAGGATCGCAGTAGATCCTTATATAGTTCCCATGCCTTTGCTAGCAGCTCCCCAGGCTTCTGTTTGAAAGCTGTAATCTTCTGGCGAAGGAGCGCTGTCTTGGCAGGAGGAAAGAATTTGTTGAGAAATTCCCGCCTCACTTAAGCCCATGTTGTGAGGGATCATGGACGGAGATCTTCAAGCCACTTCAATGCTGGACCAGTGAGAGACCAACGAAAGGACTTCATCATGACATATTCCAAAGTGGTACCTTCAGCAAAAGTACGGCACATATCAATAAAGTTGGTAATATGTTGAAGAGGACATTCATTAAATCTACCAAAGAAAGCATTATTTTTAATTTCAATAAAGGAGTGCGAATTTCAAAATTGTTTTTAGGGATTAGAATGACCTATTCAGGCACGACGAGAGTCGGGTGCATGTAATCCTCTGCAGTGGTTGGGTATTGGGCAAGCTCAGTTTCCGCCTGCCTCCTTCGCGCAACTTCCTGTTCCCTCTGTGCTCTCTCAGTGGCGAGAGCAGTAGCCTTGGTGGCTAGTTCTGTCCTAAGCCTCTGTATCAGCCGTTCCTGTGTTTATGCGGCTGTCATGGCTCTTTTTAATTTTACGTGGACGTGTATAAGGCGTTCCGGATCGTCTAAGCCGTCAAACTCAGGTGGTTGACCAGAACGGCGCATACACCTGCGAAGTAACTCAAGGCAAACGTGAGATCTAACTACCTAAGGCGCGAATGATTGCTTCCCCGGCAACGACGCTAATTTGTTGATAGGAGGAAATCGAGTTTAAAATATAGAAATATAAATCAAACCAGATTCGTGCCCACACAAATAATTACAAGACCTCCTCCTGATGTAGCAGCGGGAAGTCAGGATGGATCCTCGAGGAAGCACGTCAGCGGATCACAGGTAGCAGCAAATCTCACAGACAGAAAATTAAACAGATAGACAGAAATAACGAAGAAAAGCAGAAAAGAAAACGAAAGCAACAGAAGCTCGTCGATATCGGCTAAAGTTACTCGATATCGACTAGCAATATCGACCAACAGTAACCAAAATCAAGAAACAGAAACAGAAATAAAAGCAGACAACTCGATGTCGAAAACCCTTCCTCGATATTGAGCAAACTCCTCGATATCGACAAAAACTCCCCAATGTCGAGTAAAGACAGAAACTTTAAATTGCAACCTTTCGAACGCATAACACCGATTTCGACGAAATAAATCAATAAACTAAAGACTTCCAAGATCAGAGTTTCAACACCACAACGATAACCATGCAAAATAACACATAAAGGCATAAAAGATCATGCTTTTCATCAAATAACTTTCGTTATTAACAAATAGGAATATAGAGGCTTTCGCATAAACCCTAATTGTTATTAACCCTTTTTACAAAATTAACCCAAGTTGTATTAAGATCACTTTCGCTTCAATAACACAGACAAGGATCACCTTCAACTTTCGCAAAAGAATCATGCTCATAGGGATAGAAGACGAATTGCATAAAAAGATCAAACCTTTACCGCATCACCTCACATGGCTATCGTCGGGCTCACCACCCTGACCCTAGAAGTGGGTGGACTACTCGCTCATCATCATCAAGAAACTCATCAAAGATTTCAGGAAAATAAATTGCATTAAAATAAACCAAGAGAACTTACAACCGGTTGAAGACAAACCGTCTTTCAACACCTTCTCTCCTCTCGCCACAAGCTCTCTCTCTACTCTTTCTCTATGTAACTGAAATTGAATGCTTAGAAATCAGCCCCTAAGACTTTATTTATAGGCTTCTTTCCCTCTCTAATTAGGAAAGAATATCCTATCTTTATCTATATCTATCTATCTAATTACTTAAGATAAAATAATGGAAATAAATTATTAAATCAACTAGGACTATATCTAATGTGGATAAAATATCTTCTCTCTTGAGTTGATGGCACTTGATAAAATATCTATATCAAGAATGCCTTGATAGAATTTCATCTCAAAAATATTACCATTGGCTTCGGGATAGAAACTTAACAAGACCCCCGAACTGCTCGATGTCGGCTTCTGGGATTTCCTCGACATCGAGTAAATTTCCTCGACGTCGACCAAGGCTTGGTCTGTCTTCAGCTTCTTCGTCGATCTCGGCTCAGTAAAGTGAAAATCGACTAGGTGTTTCCTCGATATCGAGTAAATTCCTCGACATCGAGTAAAATGTTCAGCTCTCAGCTCAGTTCTTGAAACGCACTTTCCCGAGTCCTCGTACGTCGGATTGACGCATATGTCCATGTGTTCGAAAGCTCTTTTCGAGGGCTACAACTCTCATGAAGACATCAAAGCTTGATTCAGAGTGATGAATACCAAAAATTGGCCTTAGCTTCTTCATGGGTTTCCTTTAAGCTATAAAGTGCGTCCGATTTCTGCGAAACATAACAAAAACTTGTGTAGACCTCCATATATTGCAAATAAACATAAACTACACAAATTATGTATTATTCTAACCTAAATGTATGAAATGCATGCATCAATTGATATAAAAGTAGGTATAAAACATGACAGATTAGGCTTTCCATGGGCATCTTGCATCCCATTCACAACACCTTCCATGATCTTCATTTGAACCACATAGTACATAAATAAGGGGTTGTTCGCCAATGCTATTCGTAATTAGGGGGAAAATGTACCCGTTCCACTTACTAATTCTACCGTGGTGCTAGTCTATTTCCTCCTGTCATCGATGTTATTCATAATTGGGGCAAAAAATTTTAGGTGAAACACGTACCTTCTCATCCATGCTCCGCATCTATGTTGTTATAGTTCCCAGCCTCTCCAACATCAATTCAAGTGTTTTTCCTACCTTATTTCCCAGGCTTCCCTGTTTCCATCACGTTTTTCCGAACTGGGTCCGGCCTTCCCGGAGTCGTCACCATAATAACGGGGTGCCAACGCAGCCTCAATGTCATCGTAGTAGAGGTTAGGCTCCTCATGCTTGTAGAAGCACCCGTGCATCAACTCAAAGTCACCGTCCTTCAAGACTAGTATGGGGTTATCTTCTACATTTATGCTCTCCGACTTCTCTGGGTCCATGCGTGTTTCGATCGTCTCATAACTTATATTGTCATCACCAGCTGCCCACCTCAACATGTGAGACGACGTCGTCTTCAACACCTTGTTTGCAAACTCCTCCCCAATGTCAGGTACCACTTCGTACAACCAAATCTACAACACCCACACTTGCCACTCGAGGTCATAAATTGCACTTAAGAATTAAAATATAACTTCGGTAGAGAAGGTTACCTGAAACGCATACGGATAACCCATTAGGCCATAACCATGTCGGTTGTCATTCGGCTTTAAATCAGCGACAGAACGTTCTATGACACCCCACAAGGATGTGTGGGTGGCCTCGTACAGTATCTTGCCCGATGGGATTTCCAAGAATCGATCCATGTTCTCCACAAGCTTGACAATCCATCCTCGTATGGGTTTCCTGGGTTTTCACCATAGCAAAACTCCTTCGACGATGAGGAGGAGAGTGATCTTAAAACGCCTTCTCGCACTCGACTCCTTCAAGATGGAGTTCTTGAAAGCGGTCTCTAGCTCACCCACCATCATGATGTCCGTTGCGAATAAGTCCTTGTGAGCTTTCTTGGTCTTCTTTTCATCCTCCGTCTCTTCCCTCCGGACTCGAACACATCGCAGCCCAGTAACGAGCGCAAACTCCTTAATCGAGAAGTTCCGGAGCTTTCCTTGTAGCATGTACCATATCTCCCACTTCTTCTCCATCACAAGTTATCGTTGTAACACGCAATTCAGTAGTTGCAGGGAGAATGGTACTCGGTTTGCCAATTCCACAACCCCGCTAAGATGACTTCTCTGCAGCTTCTCCCAATATACGGGGTCGACCCAGTCGTCTAAGTTCATGAGTAGCGACACTCTCGAATTATGGTTCACCCGCCCCCGGAAATGCTTGTCCTCCAGGCCTGCGAGTCGTGGCTCCACCTTTTTGGGTCGCGGGACTCCCTTCCCCCTCAAGTTTTGGGATCGGACCATCTCCTTCCAGCAATTAGGTGGACATAAACATAATCAAATATCCACACAAAATCATCACCCAATTAATAAACTCGTCTACGATTTTGTCATAAATTTAGGAACAATTAACCATATCACCTACATGTAAACCCATGTCACATAAAAACAATACCAATGTCATGCATGTCAGATGGCTTTCCCCTTTCTGGAATCCCCATTTCTGACATTTCTCCTATCATCGCCGACAATCTTCGTGACAGAACCGGCAAACCTCCCTCGGTCTTCTGCAATCGGAACCCAGCCCCAACCTTCCTTGTTGTTCTTCAATCGCAACCCAATGTCAACCTCCCTTGGTCTTCTTCAATCTCAAGGTCATACATCCCCATATGCCAATATCTCTGTCCAACCTTCAATTCCATCGTTCTTTATCGTCCCAATCAACTCAAACTCCCCATTTCCCCATATCCCCAATTTCCCCATTTCCCCAATGCATGTTTCAATGAAACAATGAAACATTGCAAAATAAGTCCAGAATCATAGTAGCAGAGATGGGAGAGGGATTTCAAGAAGAAGGTATGTGACATACCTATTTTCCGGTGCTCTCCTCTCTGGTAGGCTTTTCTCCGGCGTGTTCCTCCATTCTCCTATGTCCTCTGTCCAAAGCGGTCGGTCTTATTCCTACTATCGGGTCTTGTGATTGCATGCATGTGTCACGTGACAGGTTTTCACGTGTCAATAGTATGAGTCTGAATTTATATTCATTTTGGAAATAACCCTTGTCACCAGTTTAAATCCCCATGTCATCTGAAATGTCTAACTTGTTTATGTATTTGGATCGAATGAAAAATGTAC
The DNA here is from genome assembly GCA_037127255.1 of Persicaria tinctoria. Classification (NCBI taxonomy): domain Eukaryota; kingdom Viridiplantae; phylum Streptophyta; class Magnoliopsida; order Caryophyllales; family Polygonaceae; genus Persicaria; species Persicaria tinctoria. The sequence goes on along the minus strand of JBANSL010000004.1, from coordinate 17,380,328 downwards.
CAAGTACAACCATGTTCATACATAAACCATCAAGAGCATAACATGTTCATGTCCACATACAAAATGTACCAAGTTTAACAAAATATCCAAAGTCCTACTTCAAGTAGTAACGTCAAGTGCGTGCTTTAAATCAATTAACAGTGTTCACAAAAAAGTACAATCGCCATTGCAACGGCTAGCATCCGAGTCGACTGTGGAAGACGCCAACGGCTAGTATCTGCCGGTACTCCCCAATAAAAATGTCGTCCAATCCAACGAACGTGGGGGCAGTCTTCAGCAGGAGCTACATGAATTTAATCGTGTACGGGCCACAATCACTACTGTAATGGGGAACAATTCGTCAGAACTATGACGCAGATACCACCTCGAATGAAATGAAATTGAAGTATGGGACCCAACTTACCTTAGCTTGTTTTGTGGAAGTCCCTTGTCCCCGCGTAGGGCAAACGATGTGGGGACCTTCTCAACATACTTGACCTTCAGCTCGGGGTGTGCATGCATGACGACATGGATTAGATGGGTCATGGACATTAAGAGGGGTCGGAGTTGTCGGTGCGTCATGTAGTGGACATCGCAGTAATACACCCTCACCTCCCACTCCTTCAGATCAATAGCAAGCGCAACCCAATATTTGTTCTTAAGGTTGAAGGGAAGAAGGACGAGGTCCGCCCCTAACCACGGACGCCCCATCATCGCCGGGGACCAGCCTCTAAGTACGCCAACACAACATCAGTAGGCTTGTAGCCTTCGGCGTTGCCACTGTACCTCTTTCATTCCCTCTCCAGATACAGTCCCGATAAGTATGTATCGACAATGATGAATCGACTACCAATGTCATCCGCCCTGGCCGTGACCACTTTACGCAGAAGGTAGCAACACTCCTCCATGTCCTGCATGAAGTCAACCCAAATGATAATCCAGTACGAATGCACTGCATATTCCAAACAAAAATCTCATACAAATGCAATAAACAAAACTCAAACAAATGTACTCACTACATAATCCTAGATCCGTACATGTGTGCCAAACCAAACTTGGGATGTCTTGAGGGAGGTGAGGAAGTCCTTTGCCAGGTCCGTGCTGTAGGATGACTTTCGCATCTCCACCTCCCCACGACACGGTAAACTTCTGTCAAGGTTAGTAGACGTTTACCTCTTTACCTTTTTCGTATATTCAAGAGTAAAATAAAAAAGTGAGGTACCTTGTGAGCCATCAGGCTAGGCCGTCGTTGTTCATTAGGACACAATTCCTAGCGCAACGGCGTCAGCGGGAACTACGACTTTCTTCCCTTTCTGGGCACGCGGTTTCTTGGCCGGGGGAGCCAGCTCCTGTCCATCACCCTTCTTCGTCTTCTTCGCCCCCTTAGATGCATACACTTGGGATAGCGGGGGATTCCCCATATCATCACCAATGGCCACCTGGGAAATAAAGCCAAACGTGGGATGTAAACCCAGATGTCTCGCGTCAGCTAACAAAATTCATCATGTCATCATGAAGTCATTACTGTAATTGTTGACATAATCCACATGGTTAACCACAACCTTCCTTACCCCTTTGTCCATGTAGGGGCTTCTCCCCGCCTTTAGATGCAATCGATGTAACCACACCGGCATGAACGACCTGAAACACATAACGAAGATTGAAAGTGGATCCCCGTTTTTCTGTGTCAGTCAACACTAAAATGTATGTTGTCCAAAAACAAACTTACCTCGTCACCCTTTCCTCCCCCCCCCCCCCCCCCACATCCTCTACCTTTACAACTTCACCTTCAGGGTGCTTGTCCCCGTCATTAGTACCAATCCCCTTGACAAAAGGATCTCCTATCTAGAAATCAAATTGGATTGAAAATATCCCGTGTTACTTAACATAAAACACCAAATCAGACAACTAAATTCTCCCTATCACCATGAATTCATAAATTCGTTGTTGACATAATCGAGATGGTTAACAGCAGATTACTTACCACCTTGTTCAGGAAGAGTCTTCTCCCCGCCTTCAGATGCAATCGACTTAACCAAATTGGTAAGTACGGCCTGAAAAACAAATTTACGTGTGAAAGTGGATCCCCGATTTCCAGTGAAACTCAACAGGATAACGCATGTCATGCAAAAACAAACTTATATCATCATCCTTTTCATCCAACCCATCCCGTTCTTTCTCATCGCCAACTTGGTCTTCCAGTCCATCATCCAACCCATCATGTACCTTCTCATCGCCAACTTGGTCTTCCAGTCCATCATCCTTTTCATCCAACCCATTTCATTCCTTCTCTGCATCAATTTCAACTGAAGCGCTACCATCCTGGGTTGTTTGCTGTCGGGCTGTCCCTGTCCCTTTACCAACCTGCAATCCAGTGACGACCTCATCCAACGTACCCTTTCATCTACAGGGAATAGGTTTTTAGCATCACGCATAGAGTCTAAGGTCAACAAAAGCATTCAATTACGTGTCACCTTTCAAATTGAATTAAAAACCAACATATTCATATCAGATTCTTTCAAATTGAGTTCAACACCAATAAATTCATATTAGACTAAGGTCAACAAATTGACTTCACAACCAACAAATTGAATCCATATCAGACTAGGGCCTATTCAAATTCATATCAGATTCGTTCAATATGAAAGACTACGTGTCATCTTGAAAATTTCACGTGTCAGGCATTCATTTACCCTTGTCACCACAATTATCCAAACTCTGCAGAAAACGAAGATATGGGAATGAAATACGTACCTTCCCATCCCTCTTCTCCATCCAACTTGACATGGTAGCGAGCCTCTCCAACACTGCTTCAAGTGTCTTGGCCATGTGGCCCCCCCTGGCGTCCTTGTCATTGGGTCCTCTCCGTGTAGTTGGGAAAGCCTTCGAGGAGCTTCTACCAAGGGCATGAAAATGGCGCACCAGAGGTGCCACAATGTCGTCCAATAGGGGGTCCGGCTCCTCTTGCCGGTAAAAGCATACATCCATCAACCTCAGCTCGACCTCCTCCGGTATTAGTAGTGGATTCTCCTAAATCATAATGCCATCATCTTCCTCCAGTGCCATGCGTTTGACTATAGAGTCATAAGAGAGGTTCTCCTCTTTGAGGCTCCATCTCAGGCAATGAGGCAACGCCTTGTAGGTCACCTTCGACGCAAACTGGAGCCCAAAGTCCGGTATGGATTCGTACAACCAAATCTACAAGGCATTCGCACTCGAATTACAAACTTTTAAGCATATCAATTACAAACCTATTTTTGTAGAGTAATATGAGTGTGGTCGAGAAGGCTACCTAGAAGGCAAGCAAATAACCCATCAGCCCGTATCCGTTGCGATCGACATCTGGCTTCAAGTCAGCCACCCGACGCTTTATGGCGCCATTCGGTGATGCGTGTGTGGTCTCATAACCGATCCTCCCCCATGGGAATGCTAAGAAGCGATCGACGATCTCCACCAGCCTTAGAATCGAGCTCTGTAGCGGCTTCCTGTCCTCCCCCCCAACAATACTTCTTCGACGATGAGGAGAAGAACGAGCTTAAATCTTTTTCTCGTGCTCCGCTCCTTCAACAACGAATTCTTCATGTCGTCCTCCAGATCCCCCACCGTCATCCTGTCATTGGAGAAGAACTCCTTCACAACTTTCTTGTCGTACTCCATCTCAGCCCCCTTGTGTCGACCACACCGCAGCTCGATGACTAGGGCAAACTTCTTGATCGAGAACCGCTGGAGCTTCCCATGTATCATGAACCACATCTCCAACTTCTTCTCCGTCTCAACCTGGCGTTGTAGTACGTCATAATGCACCAGTTGTGACGAGAATTGGACGCGGTTTGCCAAATGGATAATCCCACCGAGCTGGTTGTCAAGGAGCTTCTCCCAGTCGTAGGGGTTGAGGTAGTTGCAGATGTTAGCTAGCACCGACAATTTCGATCCTTGGTTCACACTTGTCCGAAAGTGCTTATCTTTCGAGACTGCGTACCGCCACCGGCGCTCCCGCTTATTCGACGATTCCCCTCCCTTCGGCCTTAGATTCCTAGTCTGCACCATTTATTTCCTGCAATTTAGGTCAGACGAACAAAATCAGTTTTCCGCTTAAATTCATATCCATTTGTCACCTAATGCTAAATCCTTAGTCAACAAACAGTCAAACCCATGTCACTACACCCTTGTCACCCAACAATTTCCAAATCAAACACACCCAAAACCTCAATTTGAAACCCAAGCAAACCACAAATTCATATTGTCACATTCGAAACCATGCCTAGGTTCTGACCGAACACTGCCCGTTGCTTGGCCTCTCCACAAACCGATTCTCTACCCTTTTCCATATTTTTTTAAAGAGAAATAGGAGAGTTGAGTTGACATGGATTGAAAATGCATTTAATGCATATCAACCTTTTCCCCCTTTTTTTCCTTTCTGCACACAATTCATTAAAGACTCCCCTCTCATCATTTTTTTCCCTTTTTTTTGGCCGATTAACCTGCTACAAGCGGTGGAGATGACCTGCGGTTTTGTGCAATTTTTTTCCAAACCGGGTCATGTGTGCTAACTTTCAAGGGCTAGTGACAAAAGTGCAAAGTTTTTTTTTTGTGCTACCTATGACCATTTCCTATTATAAAAACTTGGCGAGAAACGTACATTAGGCCAAGTATTTAATCAATCTATAATCTCGTTTGGGTGTGGTTTTCTCGTCCTATACGCCTAATCTTTCTCCTTGAGAATGTTTTAGACAAAATACAAACACATCCCCAAGTTGATCTCTAACATTTGTGGAGCTTGTGAGGCAAGACGGTAATCATGTTGCAGACTTCTTGGCCAAACTTAGATCGTCGACTATTTATTTTGTTATTTCAGAGGACGAGTTACTTCCAATTTTATTTGACATTGTATTCGGGGATTTAATGGTTCGAGAATAAATGGTTTTTTTTTACATATTCGATGATAAAATATATGAACAATAACAATATGACTATCCCTAATATGGCTAATGACTTCAAAGATAACTAGTGTGAATCGATATTTGTTTAAAATTTTGAGTTATATTCTTAATTTCTAATGTATGATATGTTAAAAAAAGCACAAAAGAATTTGATCATGTATGGAAATGATGGTAGGACCTTGTTGTCGGGCGAGCCATCCCACACTAGCCATCCCACATTGATTGTGGGTGGTATAACAATACAAAATATAAGGAAGTGAGAAGCCCCTACACAATGGCTTATGTTTTTGTGTTAGAAGGGTGGATCCCAACTTTATAACTAAAAATAAGATAACCCCAACATGACTCCCGTTTTCATACGACCGGACCGGGATTCTCGGAATCTAACAAATACAAACAAAAATAATGGTTTGTTGAAAAATTTATTTATAATTCCTTAATCAAATAATTTCTCAATAATAATAGAGTCTTGTTAGATACACCGCAAATTGTCATTAAGAACTTGCACGTCGTTATTAACGTGCATGCACGTCGTTATTAACGTGGACATATGGTGGGTGGGTTCTTAGTACACGTCGGTCTGCACGTTAAAAGCGACATGACTGCACGTCAATAATGACTTGCAAGTCTGCACGTAGTCATTGACGTGAAAGAATGCACGTCAAGCACATCTAAAATCAAATAGTTAAAAACCCATGTTAACCAAATAGTTAAAAACCACATCCATACCCGATTCTCACTAGTAAGAACTTGTGTGCACTGCTTGTTTTAGCTTTTGATTACAATAATAGCTCAACCAATTCTATGCCTTTTACTCACCCTATTAACAACCCAATAAAACAATAGACTTATGCACCATGATCACTATTAATAACTCATCTTCAATCTTCACAAGAAGTTCTTCGAAGTGCTCAATGTCAAGCACATCTAGAAATGCCAACTGACACTTTTGCTTATATTACCCAATAAACTCAAAAGCAGTTATATAATTGAATAATCCGGCTTGCACTACACATAAGATAGAAAAACATGTAAACTTTAGTCTTAAGACAATAGGAAGCATGATCAGCAAAACAAACTAACAAGGACAAACAACTAGATACAAAGAACTTGGTCGATAGAGAGATATGGTCACAAATCAGGTTAGGAGCTAGTGTAGACTTGATTTCATTCAACTTAGATTGAAGGTTTTTCACCTATCTTCCCAAATTCTTTAACTCGTCTACAACCAAGGAGAACCACTTTGTAGTGGTAGAATAATGAACCTTGAGTTTTTCATTCACCATCCTCAAAGCATCTTTCTAGTCCTTTGGTCTAGCGATAGGGCCACTGCGTGCTCTCCTTTTTTTCCTTCTTCTTTTCCTTCTTATCCTCTTCCCTCTGAGGACTCAACATCCTATTCATCTCTTCTTATCCAAGAAGTTCCATCCCAGTACAACTTCATCTTTGACACACACTTAGGGGCATCCCTAGGACTTTCTTCTCTTTAGGATCCACATAGGCCTTCCTCCTTAAAAACCTCAATAATAATACCATAAAATGGAAGAGTGTGCTTGGAGGTTGCCTTCACGTGCTCCATACCCCTAATCATGATTCTAGGCAAATTCAACTTCGATCTTCTTCTTGATTATCTTCCTTAGAATGATCGCGTTCAAGATGTCATTGCTAGATTTCCTCTTCCCTCGCTCTGGGCAATAGTTTTATTTAAACGGATGAAATTTGCTCTAACTTAATTATCGTGTTAAAAAAAACCGAATGAAATCTGCTCTAACTTAATTATCTTCTTCATGGTCTACTCATTAGAGACACTAGCGGACCACTTCCCATTCACAGAAATTTCCACTCCATCATGAGGAACTATCATCACTTAGCAATACTTCTTGCCTCCAATAACATAACGACCCAAGAACTCGTCACCCTCATCAGCAATGGTGATAATCGAATAAAACTCTCTGCACAATTTTGAATTCACATCCACATACTTTTTGTGTGCATCACCCCAACCTTGAAATAGAATTAACTCCCATACTTCCTCTAACACATGTTCAATAAAAATAACTTCTTATTCATGACCCTATGGTCAATCAACCCTCGGTTCTCATTTCTACCATGTCAATCTTAAGGGTCTTTTTTACTTTCCCCTGAATGTATCACTCTTTCAACTTTCTAAGGTCGGACCTGTTAGATAGAGCCCTCACAACCTTCTTTCTTGACTTCTTGACGTGTTGGTACTTCTCGGCCATTAAAATTCAAGCTCTTATTCTTTTCAATACTCTCGTGGTGGTCGCTTCCTCTTATAACTATCTCACGTAGCCTTTTTTCCCCTCTTTATTGTAACGACCTTCCTTTTTCTCTTTTTGAGAATAGGAAGGTCAAATATAATCTCCTTTTAATACCTTAATCATTTTTTAGTATTAAAAAAAGTTGTAGTAGGGTCAATAAATGGTACCGCCTTTTGATTTGAAAATCCCAAGCTGTTGAACCCCAATCTCATCCATTTCTTTCTCATTCAACTGAGTCTCCAAGACCAAAGATTCGTCATATTCTTTGTCCTCTACTTAGATTGTACCTGATACCATGTAGATTTGCATAGTTTTAGGGCTTAGTTAGAGTCGACTTTAGTTGAATTTTGAGTCAATAGTTAGCTAATTAGTGTTAATTATATTCGGTTTAGTAAATCCACAAGTATAGGTGTCTTCACTTGTATTTTATGCATTTCCAGGATTAAATAAGTCACATAGAGGTAAAAAGAAGAAGAAGAGAAAACATGCTTAAGGTTTATGATATAACCCTTGATGGAGCTAGCTTGTCTGACGATCGGGTTGGAGATCTAGATGCTAGGGATGGAGCTCCGACGGATGTTATTAAAGATGATAATGAGGAGCTAGAGTGGTTGAGTGCCAAGAAATTTGCTCAGAATCGTTGTCAGGATCGCTAAGGCCGTTATAAGTGGTATCATAGCCAAGTTTGAAGAACAAGACGATGTCGGGAACAAGAGAGGATTTTGTGATGCTCGCCAAGGCTGAGAGTCCGATAGGATTGCGAAGAGGACTCATCAAGGTAAAACTCAAGATTCTACAGCCCCATCGAAGACTCGAGTTCAAGCCCTAGAGGAGAAGGTTGTAGTACTTACGAAATCCCTCAAGAAGGTTGAGTTCATGTGCGACCAGTTTGGAGCGCAAGCCAATATTTTGGAGGACCACATCTTTGAACAGATAGAGAAACTCTGTAAGGGCATGGACCTAGCCCAATAGACAATGTTTAAGCACTTCGAGCATGCTCGATCATCAGATGAATGACAACAACTTGGCAAGCATCTCCATGACACGTTGGCCCATGTGTGCCATCTTGAAGGGAGCGTTGTAGCACTGCAAGGAAGAAGGAACGGAGAAGAAGCCCTTGTCATGAACTCGAAAGTGATGGTGGGGCCTTAACCAAAGACGCTGAAGCCCAAGGAATTCAAAGTAGCCCGTGATGCTCGAGAAGTTGAGAACTTCCTTTGGCAAATTGAGCGGTACTTTGAACCTATTTAAGGGAAGAATGAGAAGGACAAGATCACCCTAGCGACCATGTTTCTCGCCAATGATGTGATGCTTTGGTGGAGACGCAAACATAGAAAAATGGAGAAAGGCTTAGTGCTTGTCGATTCATGGGACAAGTTCAAAACATATTTGAAGAAGCAATTTTATCCCGAAAACAGTGAGTTTAATTAGCAGAGACTTTTGCTTTTATATAGAGAAAAATGACAAGATATAATACGAAGTATTGACGTTGAAAAAAAATAATACTCCCTCCGTTAATTAAAACATTTGTTTTAGAAATTTGCACATTTTTTAAGAAAGAAAATAAAATAAAACAAAAATACACTTATACCCTTAATTATTACTTTACTTTTCCACTTTATTCAAAACTAAAACTAACAAATCCCTAATCATTACAAGGGTAATTTTGAAAAGTGAACACCAAAACACCTAAAACGACATGTTTTTCTTAATGAAGGGAGTATGAGTTTAAAAATGATGATTTTATATGTAAAGACCAAAATTTCTTAAATTATTTAATTTCACGATTTGGAAAGTTTCTAGAAAATCCATCCTCGAGCAACTTGCTATTTTGGGAAATCCTTTGAAATAATTCCGGGATCCTTTGTATTTAAGATTTGACGGGTCTTATTTCCGCTATCGAAATTCAGATTTGAAAACTTATAGTCTCATTGGTTTCATTGAAACGACTTGAAATTCGATTTGGATTTTTCAAGAGTCGGGATTTGGGTCGAATTGTCGGAATTAGGAGTCGGACCTAGCGGGACCATCTCTCTCTCTTTACCCCTCGCACGCACTATCTCCTTTACTCTTTTGTCCTTTTCTCCATTAACCCTAATTAAGCCCACTTGTCTCCCTATATAGATTGCATCAATCCCCAAACCCTAGCATCAACATTAAAATCCGAGCCAAACACAAAATCCTAAAACTCTCTCTCCCATTTCGAAAACCAAAAGTGAAACCCTAAACACTTTCCTCCTTTCCTCCTCCTTCAATCTTCAAACTCACCTCCAAATCCATTCCTTTGTGTTTCTCTCAGCTGAAGCACCACTTCAAACCCCTCATTTCCCTTCTCCTTGAAGATCTAGTGAAGAAATGAAGGCCAGTTGTCGATTCCAAGCAAAACAGTAGCTGCTTGACAATTTCGCCGCAGCGAGATCCTTGTTTTTGTTGCAAGCCAGAACCCAGAAGCCGTTGGAGCCCAGTCACCACCGTGAGTTCCCCATCGTCGCCGCGATAAGGAGCCTAGCCAGCACCATGTTCGTCTTTTCTCGCGGTAAATTAGCTTCCTCTCCCTTCTCTTGCTTCCTTTCCCTTCCAAACCTCTTAAAGGTGTAACTTTACTAAGTCATTTATCTTTATAATGTTGAGAGGAAGCGGATCTAACCTCTCGAGATGTGGGATCAAGCCCCTTCTCCCCTGTTTTTCGAAGGCGAGCTCAATTTCTCTCGTTCTTGCTCGTTTTGGTATCAATCTTTGTAAAAGATGACTTTTACTCATCCTCTACTTTTCCTAGGCTTGATCATTCATTTTCCTCGTCGATTCGAAGCTCGGGAGGCCACCATCGAAGCTTGAGAAGTTTCCCTTGAAGATCTTTGGTAAGATCTCTTCCGCTCTCCCCCTCTAGTCCTCGTTGGAGTCATTTTATGTTGTTTTGAGTTGGGATGGGTTTTACTTTAGTTGGTTTTGATTTGAAAAAAGAATGGAGTTGATTCGAGGCTAAAACAAGCCAAAGTGTTCGAATCTCGCCACAATGAGGTCATGGTCGCCGTGGCGAGTTAGAACAGGACCCAGGGGAAGGAGATGGGCCTTTCGCGGCCGCAAGTGACCATTTCACCACGAAAAAATGGGTCTCTCACGGCCAGTGAAGTGCCTATCTGGAAGGAGCCCTGGGAGTGAGTTTCGTCGCGACGAGCGGCCATTTCGCCGCGGCGAAACTTGCTATAAGGCCTTGGCCAAAGACGGCGGCCGGCTCTCTTGATTCTTTAGATCTTTGGTTGATTTTTTGGGTTGAACCATTCTATGTTGGATTGTTGATTTTAAAAATGGGGTTTTAAATATATTATTATAATGGTTTAAAATATGACTTTGAAAAGTGTTCGAGTGTGTTGATTTAAATGTGTGCCTACAGTGGGACCTAGTAACATGTATGGGTCTCAGTCTGATCCTACACCCTGTATTATTTTTAGGTATGTTTGCAGATTGATGCTTACTCTATGTTTCTGTGACGGGTTATCCTTTTGGGACGATTGTCGACTGAGAGAATGACTTCTTTGATTTCTGTTTTTACATACTTGAACTTGAAAGGGTTTTTGAGTGACTTAGTCACTAGGATGGGTTATGGGTACCCAGCCACCCTTCGCGTATTTGGGGTTCGAAATCCCCTCTTTAAAAGACTAACTTTTGAGATTTGAAACCTTGACCCATACATTGATTGCAAGATTCGAACGAAGGTATCCAACCTTCAAAACGTAATCCGAATATTAATATTTGGACCGTTACATTATATATGAACTATCAAACCAGTGAAGATTTCGACCAAATTTTCCACATGGATGTCAAAAACACAAGATGCAACAAACAATTTTCCACCTTACCATTTCTTTTTCGCATAATTAAATATAAAAAAAGAAAGAACAGGTAGAAAGAGGGAGAAGAGAACGAGGCTCTCGACAGACAAAGGCTTGTGAGAAGAGAAGAAGCACAGTGACGATGATAGTACGTATAAGGGAGGTAGAAGAAGAGAAGCTTGCGATGACTATGATGGTAGTAGCTTAAAGTCCCAAAATTGGAACCCACAATTTTTTAATTTCCAATGAAAGCCCTTAAAATTTTGAGTTATATTCTTAATTTCTAATGTATGATATGTTAAAAAAAGCACAAAAGAATTTGATCATGTATGGAAATGATGGTAGGACCTTGTTGTCGGGCGAGCCATCCCACACTAGCCATCCCACATTGATTGTGGGTGGTATAACAATACAAAATATAAGGAAGTGAGAAGCCCCTACACAATGGCTTATGTTTTTGTGTTAGAAGGGTGGATCCCAACTTTATAACTAAAAATAAGATAACCCCAACATGACTCCCGTTTTCATACGACCGGACCGGGATTCTCGGAATCTAACAAATACAAACAAAAATAATGGTTTGTTGAAAAATTTATTTATAATTCCTTAATCAAATAATTTCTCAATAATAATAGAGTCTTGTTAGATACACCGCAAATTATCATTAAGAACTTGCACGTCGTTATTAACGTGCATGCACGTCGTTATTAACGTGGACATATGGTGGGTGGGTTCTTAGTACACGTCGGTCTGCACGTTAAAAGCGACATGACTGCACGTCAATAATGACTTGCAAGTCTGCACGTAGTCATTGACGTGAAAGAATGCACGTCAAGCACATCTAAAATCAAATAGTTAAAAACCCATGTTAACCAAATAGTTAAAAACCACATCCATACCCGATTCTCACTAGTAAGAACTTGTGTGCACTGCTTGTTTTAGCTTTTGATTACAATAATAGCTCAACCAATTCTATGCCTTTTACTCACCCTATTAACAACCCAATAAAACAATGAGGTCATGGTCGCCGTGGCGAGTTAGAACAGGACCCAGGGGAAGGAGATGGGCCTTTCGCGGCCGCAAGTGACCATTTCACCACGAAAAAATGGGTCTCTCACGGCCAGTGAAGTGCCTATCTGGAAGGAGCCCTGGGAGTGAGTTTCGTCGCGACGAGCGGCCATTTCGCCGCGGCGAAACTTGCTATAAGGCCTTGGCCAAAGACGGCGGCCGGCTCTCTTGATTCTTTAGATCTTTGGTTGATTTTTTGGGTTGAACCATTCTATGTTGGATTGTTGATTTTAAAAATGGGGTTTTAAATATATTATTATAATGGTTTAAAATATGACTTTGAAAAGTGTTCGAGTGTGTTGATTTAAATGTGTGCCTACAGTGGGACCTAGTAACATGTATGGGTCTCAGTCTGATCCTACACCCTGTATTATTTTTAGGTATGTTTGCAGATTGATGCTTACTCTATGCTTCTGTGACGGGTTATCCTTTTGGGACGATTGTCGACTGAGAGAATGACTTCTTTGATTTCTGTTTTTACATACTTGAACTTGAAAGGGTTTTTGAGTGACTTAGTCACTAGGATGGGTTATGGGTACCCAGCCACCCTTCGCGTATTTGGGGTTCGAAATCCCCTCTTTAAAAGACTAACTTTTGAGATTTGAAACCTTGACCCATACATTGATTGCAAGATTCGAACGAAGGTATCCAACCTTCAAAACGTAATCCGAATATTAATATTTGGACCGTTACATTATATATGAACTATCAAACCAGTGAAGATTTCGACCAAATTTTCCACATGGATGTCAAAAACACAAGATGCAACAAACAATTTTCCACCTTACCATTTCTTTTTCGCATAATTAAATATAAAAAAAGAAAGAACAGGTAGAAAGAGGGAGAAGAGAACGAGGCTCTCGACAGACAAAGGCTTGTGAGAAGAGAAGAAGCACAGTGACGATGATAGTACGTATAAGGGAAGAAGAAGAGAAGCTTGCGATGACTATGATGGTAGTAGCTTAAAGTCCCAAAATTGGAACCCACAATTTTTTAATTTCCAATGAAAGCCCTTAAATCGAAATCCAATTCGAAACCCTAAAACGTAAATCCAATTTGATATCAGTTCCAAATCCTAAAATTTGAATCTAATTCATACCCTGAAATCTAAATCAATTTCAAATGCCTATATCATCCCTTCTCATTTTCGTCATAAACGTACATTGTCGCAGCCACCGCCATTGCAAGTTAGTCCTCCTCTACCTCTTTTGTTGGTGTCGTGAGCATCTCTCTCTCTCTCTCTCTCTCTCTCTCTCTCTCTCTCTCTCTCTCTCTCTCTCTCTCTCTCTCTCTCTCTCTCTCTCTCTCTCTCTCTCTCTCTGTATGTCTGTATGTACGTACATATGTATATACGTACATACATATGTATATACACTATATATATAGTATACTAGGTAAATGACCGCATGCGGCTCCTCTGGTGTGCAGGTCACAGTTACAAACTTTAACCTTTTTTTTATAATCCCAATATTGTCATCAAAAGGCAAAAGAGAGCAACTCCAAGTGTGATTACATTCGTGGCTTCAATTACAAGAAAACAAAAACAAAATCTGGACAAGGTTCTTGGCAGACAACCTTTCTTAATTTATACCAGTATATATTATGTTAACGGAGAAAAAACAAGGTAACTTGATTAACTGATTTCAGCCATCCATAAAACCATCCAAAGTGCACATCTACCTTCCGAAAAAAAAACGATGCTACAGTTGTAGAGAAGTCTTAAGGATTTGTAACTGGCATAGGTGTTCTTCAGCGACCCAAGGGGTGTGCACCCGAAGAGCTCTCCCATAAAATTTGCGCTCATCATCATATGAGTTAACCTTTACATATTTACAAGTGAGCAAAAGCAAGGAGCTAGTATGCTGATTATTTGATAACATCCTTGAGTATCCACTTGATTTTTTTTTATGATCAATTAGCAGCAACAACGATGAGACGATGACTAATTCAGTCAACTCGCTATTTAGGGTCGATGTTATTGCAATAATGAACTCCTTCTTTCTATATATATATATATATATATATATATATATATATATAATATGATGTGTATAAAAGGAAATGTCATTTAGTAGGAGGTGTTATAAATCACTTGGATTATGAATTAGAATGGTTATCAAACATACCTGATCAAGTATCCTTTATATGAAAGGCAGACACATCGTTTTCAAATAGTTTTTCGACATGGCTTGTAAATACAGAAAGCTGGAAGGTTCCATATTGATCCAAGTGTGTGCAAGTTTGAATATTTTATGGAAATCTCTTTTATAAAAGCTAACACCTAAGTTAAGAGTTTATAGCCTTGCCTTGGTTGGGCGATTGATTCGTGGGAACATGATGCACAAGTAAAAATCGTTTTAGCTTCACTCCTGCAATTTATATTGCAAAAAAGGCATCCAATGGATAGTTTCACTTTAGGTGGTGTAAACATCTCAATCTGGACTCTGATTTTATAAACCTGTCCTCGTGGGATGTCCTCTTCCTATTGAATTATATAGACAATATACATAAGAGAAAATGAGTGTGTGTAATGATAAGAGTTGAATAACGCATACAAAAGGAATAGAGAATACCGTTTTAGACAATGCCTCAATGATAGGAATAAGTTCTGAGGGACATCAACGAGCTGGTGAGCCCGTGCTTGGAGCTTTTGGGTTTCAATGATTTCTGTGTTAAATTTACACCTATATATAGTGTAAATGCAAGTTATAATATTGTAATGTCAAATATGTTAAGCTAGGTGGTTTGACTATATAGTCAAGGAAAAAAATAATGCATATATCAATGTACAAAAGGCAGTAAGGATCAAGTCTATATTCATATATCGACATTGTTTTCTATATTAGCATTCTTAAATTTTACTTATACAAATTTAATTGCCCCTTAAAAAAAAGTGGGCGATTTGCAAAACTAGCATGTTTTTTTTGTGACTTTGCAAAAATGTCACTTTTGGGGGAAATTTGCAAAACTAGCATGGGTGTCATTTTGTGCAAATAAAACATTGGAAGGAAATAGTTGGTTGAAGGTCATCTGAAAGGAGAGAGAGGACTGACCGGGAGAGAGAGAGAGAGAGAGATGAGGTTTTGGTGGGGAAATTTGGCGCCTTAACTAGGAGAGAGAGAGAGAGAGAGAGAGAGGTGATATGACTCTAATGATTACAAAGGAAAAGAGTGATGTAATTAGGGTTTTCACTCCAATTGGCAAAGTATAAAAAGAGAGGAGGGGATAAGACATTCAATTTCTTCCTCCCTTGGACAAAAGGGCTGGAGAAGAAGGCCACCATTGAAGAAAATCTGTCGGCCTCAAGGTCCAGTTGCAGAGTACTTGTCGGCCTTATTCCTTGTTCGTGTCAGTGTTCAGAAACTTCCGTGTCACTTTGGTTTATGAGAAACCCTAATTCTCAGTTGAAATGGGTAGGCGCCTCTCTTATTTCTTCTCATGTTTTGCGAAAAGTAGATACCCATGAACCATAATGTTGAGCCCACTTTTCATTTTCAGGGGAAAACGCCAAAGTATGCGTCACTCTCGTCTTCAACGGTCGTTGGAAGTTGGAACTTGTTACATGCATATGTATGTAGGTGACAAGGGTAAGAATCCGGATGTGATCCACTTGAGTGAGGTGATAGAGGTCATAGGGAAGAGTAAGGAGCTGGGTGTGGTAGACATTACTGACGGAGGTTTTAGAACTGGTGACAAGCATATGTATAAAGGGGACAAGGGTAAGGGTCTAGATGTGATCCAATTGGGTGACACGGACTGCTCTTCATATGACACGGTAAATTTCCAAGGTTACATGTATGAGGGGTTGGAGGCCATATCCATAAGCAGTCAGGAGGAGGATGAGGACGAAGACGTCGGAGTGAAGCGGGAAGAAGTCTATGATGATTTTGAGTGGAAAGGTATCGAGGACGACCCGGGTATGAGGGTGTTGATGGAGGGGGACGAAGTTGAGGGTGAGGTGATCAGGGAACTTGAAGATTGGGTTCCGAGGTCCATCATATCCCCAACTACGATGGAGAACGTTCAAGATATGGTGGAGAGAGCAACGCCTCGCTCCCAGGATCCACAACGCAACATGAAAGAACTTTCGGAGGGACAATTATTCGCATCGAAGGCTGATATGCAAACTCGTCTTAAGTGGAATGTGGTGGAGAAGTGCTTCGAGTTTGTTGTGAAGAGGTCGGCCATTGAAGACAATCCTTGGCACTTGTGTGATTTTGATGATTACATGACAGAACTTTCGGAGGAACAATTATTCGCATCGAAGGCTGATGTGCAGACTTGCCTTGACACTTGTTTTAATTGATGCTTACATTTCTGAGTGTTTGTGCTAGTCGCATAAGGAAATCACCCTTGGAACTTGTGTGAATTTGATGATTACATTTATGAGCGTTTCTGCTACTTCGATAAGGAAATCACCATTGTCATCTGTTTGGAATCCCGTGTCACCTGAATTATTTATCGTGTCACTTATTTGAATCTGATGGTACGTCGATAACCAAAGTTTCGAGCATAACAACATAGTCAACTACCGACCAACAAATATCATAAAAATATCACAATATTCTACAACTTATGACCAACTAACATTATAAAGAAAGCAACAAAGTTCATTGCAACGTACTACAATAACAACCTAGTCAACTATCGTCGACAACTATATATTTGGAGCAACAAAGTTCATAGCAACCTACGACAATAACAATGAAGTTCATAACAACATACTACAATAACAATAAAGTCTCCACTCAATCGCGTCCGCGCCTTCGACGTCGTCCTTCTCTTTTCGGCCCCACGGTTTCTTCGGAGGGGGGACTTTACTTCTCCATCACCTTTTGGACCCCTCTTACTCTTATTTATTGCCTTGAACGGGCTCCGCTTTTGTAGCCTTTGAGTTCTGACAATTAGTTAGGATGTTTCAACTGTCATTTTGATAAATTTTGTAATCATGTGTCACCCAACTAAACAAATCGTGCCGCTTGATGTAAATAACCTTGTCACTTGACTACTACAGATTCAAATATGACAATCCCAATTTGTATTAACCTGTGATCCTTAAGCGAAAATACCATGTGAACTAACAACCAATTTACCTCCTCTTCATGTCCTTCTGGTGGTGGTTGGTCATCCACTTTAGGTGGTCCCTCCATCTCCCTAGCGTTAATGTGATTCTCCTCACCCTGCCAATGTTTCCCCCTCATCCTCTCCACGGACACCTCTCATTTGTGTATGCACACCTCCTGCATTCCAATAGGCATCTCGCATCCCATTCACAACACCTTCTATGACCTTCATCTGAACCATACCTTCCATGACCTTCATCTGGCTCGGTCGTGCATGATTGCAAGTCTTAAGAATTCAACTCCAAATTCCAATTCAACTTTTGAAGCCCTAAAAACAATCTTGAACAATTACAAAAAATCATTGGTAGATAAGATCATGGATCCAAAAAGATGAGGTCTTTCTAGCGGTAAAAGTGAAACAAAAGAGAAAGAAATATGTTTGTACCTCAATTCTCATGTCCGCTCAGGAAGTTTAGGAAGACAAAGTGGGGCAATAGAGATCCATTTGTTCCACCAGTAGTGTCTATTAATAACGAATAAGGCAGTAGAATTTGAGGCGGTGCAGATAGATCAATGATTTTTGTTGGGTTATTTAAAAAGTAATATAATATAAAAGGGGTAGATGATGTAGAAAATGGGTGATATTTGAACGAGTGCATAGGTATAATTATTACATGGGTAAACTGCAGGAAACCACCCCTTAAATATGAGACATTGCTCAAAACCACCCCTTATATTAATAATTACAGGAAACCACCCTTTATAAGGCTCGAGTTAGCGATCAGCCACCCCCTCGTAGGCTGGTCACCGTCAGCATATCCGTTAAATATGTGAAATTACAAAACTACCCCTTCTTCTTTTAATGTAAAATGGAGAAACTCTCGGTGGGCTAGAAGAATGCGTACACGCGCCCCAAAATCCTCCTTGCCAATCATCTTTTTCAACCCTAAACTCCCACCATTTTCACCCAAATTGCCTCTTCTGGTTGCAATCGTTCGGTTCCGGTCGGTATTTGGGTACCCTTCTCTTTCCTCAGTGGTGTCCGCCTGCCATTTGGGATGTGTCGTAGCCTCCGGCCTCCGATAACCTATCTCCCACCCTTGCTTCTACAATCGAACCCCCAAATTATTCTCCCTGTGCAATGTGCATCATTCGGACCCTCCCTTGCTGGCTCGTTTCGGTCTCGTGGCTCCCATCTTCTGGGTGTTGTTAAGCACCGTTCGAATAACCGTGTACTGTTCGCCGACTCTGGTGTCGTCTCCTCACCCGGTGTGCCCTTTAAAAGAGAGTAGTTTAGATCCAGAAACCCATTGATTTCTAGTGCTATTTTTCTCAAATCCGACCCAAAAAAGCCACATAAAATCTTGTTGAGACTTCAAAATCCGACCCAAATCCAATTGAAGTATGAACAACTCTAAAAAATATACAGTTCCAGCAAGAGTAAAATCTTAGATCTGGGCAAATGAGATAGAAAGATCTGGAAAAAAAAATCTTGTAAGATACTTTGTACAAGTGTTACACAATATACATCTCAAATTTGTAGGCCAAACATCTCAATCACCCACCCATATTTGTTCTGCTAATACAAAGGAGGAGGAAGAATAAGTCCACACCAATTTTTTTTAGTTTTAATCGATCATTTCATTTCATTTGTCAAGTGATATGTTAAAAGTAGGGGTAGTTTTGTAATTTCACATATTTAACAGATTTACCAACGGAAAGCTACGAGGCGGACGAGGGGTGGCTGATTGCTAATGGGAGCCTTCTAAGGGCTGGTTTTCGGTAATTTTGTATATAAAGGGTGGTTTTAAGCAATATGATATATTTAAGGGATGATTTTATGCAGTTTACCCTTATTACATTTGTTTAATAAGCCCAAAAGTCCAAACAAATGAGGGAATGCAATGGGCTTTAAAAACTAATTTCTATAGCCCATTACTGTATATTGTTGTTTAGTGCATAGTAATACTAGCTTTTTTTTTTATTTATCCTATTAAATTATATAAAAAATTAATTAAAACTGAATATTTCATATAGTATTTATAATTCTAAAAAAACTATATAAATAAATAGTAATGATAGACTCTTTTTATATTAGAGGTATTATTAAGTGTCGTTTGACTTTTCGATACGTTTTTTAAGTAGTTAAAAACTATTACTTCCGTTCAAAAATATAAGTCTTTTTAGACATTTGCACACAAAATGACTTATATTCTCTTATCTCAATACCTAGAAAACTTAAAATGACTTATATTTTCAAACAAAAATCTAAGCCTAAAAAGACTTATATTTCTTAACGGAGGGAGTATATAAAATATTAACTTTTTTATTAATTTTTTTAATAATTTTAAACTTATAACTAATATGTATAAAATTATAAAAAAAAATCATTCAATTTTTTTTATATTTTATATAATTTTTAACTCCTTAAAAACGTGTCAAAAAGTCAAAAGTCACTTATTTCTGAACGGATGTAGTATATTAATGCTTATTAATGCTTCTAATATCGATTCTTGTTTTGGTAATCTATATAATCTATATAATTACTTAATTTCGTATACTTTCCGCTGACGTGGCGCGTTCTCCTTATTCTACTCCCATCTAACCAATCACATTTTTTCTTTTAATTTTCATTTTTTACTCATTTACTAAACATCTATATAATTACTTAATTTCGTATATTTTCCGCTGACGTGGCGCACTCTCCTTATTCCACTCCCTTCTAACCAATCACGTTTTTTCTTTTAATTTTCATTTTTTACTCATTTACTAACCATCTATATAATTACTTAATTTTGTATACTTTCCGCTAACGTGGTGCGCTCTCCTTATTCCACTCCCTTCTAACCAATCAAGTTTTTTCTTGTAATTTTCATTTTTACTCATTTACTAACCATTGGGTTTAATTCAAAATATCTATCAATATAATATCTTAATTTATAATATTTTTGATGATATGTCAACAACTCCTTCATTGGGTTTAATTTTTTACCCATTTACTAACCATTATATAATTACTTAATTTCGTATACTTTCCGCCGACGTGGCGCGCTCTCCTTATTCCACTCCCTTCTAACCAATCACGTTGTTTCTTTTAATTTTCATTTTTTACTCATTTACTAACCATCTATATCTATATAATTACTTAATTTCGTAGACTTTCCGCTGACGTGGCGCGCTCTCCTTATTCCACTCCCTTCTAACCAATCACGTTTTTTCTTTTAATTTTCATTTTTTTACTCATTTACTAACCATCTATATAATTACTTAATTTCGTATACTTTCCGCTCATGTGGCGTGCTCTCCTTATTCCACTCCC
Organism: Persicaria tinctoria; assembly: GCA_037127255.1. Taxonomy (NCBI): domain Eukaryota; kingdom Viridiplantae; phylum Streptophyta; class Magnoliopsida; order Caryophyllales; family Polygonaceae; genus Persicaria; species Persicaria tinctoria. Next base: position 17,359,847 of record JBANSL010000004.1, on the reverse strand, counting down.
TTCTAACCAATCACGTTTTTTCTTTTAATTTTCATTTTTTACTCATTTAATAACCATCTATATCTATATCTATATAATTACTTAATTTCGTATACTTTCCGCTGACCTGGCGCGCTCTCCTTATTCCACCCCCTTCTAACCAATCACGTTTTTTCTTTTAATTTTCATTTTTTTACTCATTTACTAACCATCTATATAATTACTTAATTTCGTATACTTTCCGCTGACGTGGCGCGCTCTCCTTATTCCACTCCCTTCTAACCAATCACGTCTTTTCTTTTAATTTTCATTTTTTACTCATTTACTACCCATCTATATAATTACTTAATTTCGTATATTTTCCGCTGACGTGGCGCGCTCTCCTTATTCCACTCCCTTCTAAGCCTAACCAATCACGTTTTTTCTTTTAATTTTCATTTTTTACTCATTTACTAACCATTGGGTTTAATTTAAAATATCTATCGATATAAGATCTTAATTTATAATATTTTTGATGATATGTCAACAACTCCTTCATTGGGTTTAATTTTTTACCCATTTACTAAACATCTATATAATTACTTAATTTCGTATACTTTCCGCTGACGTTGCGCGCTCTCCTTATTCCACTCCCTTCTAAGTCTAACCAATCACGTTTTTTCTTTTAATTTTCATTTTTTACTCATTTATTAACCATTGGGTTTAATTTAAAATATCTATCGATATAATATCTTAATTTATAATATTTTTGATGATATGTCAACAACTCCTTCATTGGGTTTAATTTTTTACCCATTTACTAAACATTGGGTTTAAATCAAAATATTGGATTAAATCTAAAGTCTACTATTAATCTATATTTAAATCTTTATACATTACAATACTAATAATCTATATCAACATAATATCTTAATTTAAAAACCTTTTCATGGAGCCTAACTTTATGATTAACATTTTTACCATTTTCTTAAAGATTTCAAGTCTACATTCATTATTTTATGGGTAAACTGCAGAAAACCATCCTTTAAATATACTACATTGCACTAAACCACCCCTTATATATAAAATTGCAAAAAACCACCCATTAAACAGAAACCGTTAACCAAAAGCCACCCGTTTTCACTATTCCGTTAAGTAAATGTTAAGTTATTGATAAAATTATGTTAGATTGCCATTATACCCTTATCTTTGTTAGTATTAGAGTTTTTTCCCCAAAAAATAGTTTATTTTAACAAAATCTTTTATTGTATTTTTTTAACCAATTTTTTTTTATAGAATATAATCCATTCAATTTAAATATCAATCTCTATTTTTATAAAAAAATATTTTAATTCTTGATGATATTTTATTTTATTGATCAAAATTATTTGATTCAATTATTTTTTTTACAAAATAAAGTGCATATTTTTTATTTTTTTGTGAGCAAATTTTATTTATTTTTTAGGATTTAAAAATAAATGAAACATGTATTTTTTTTTTCTATCTTGAGGAAAATTTATATTTTCATTAGCTATTTAATTCCTAGATAACTAAAAAAAGTAAATAAAATAGAATTTTTTTCCCAAATACTTTCTGAAAATTAAATGTGGGTGGGTGATGGGGTTGAGTACGGGGTCACACAGGAAGAATGGTGTGGATCTGAGGAGAAAGCTGGGGCTGGGGTTGTTGAAGAGGTCCGGGCGAGGCGGGCAGGGCTCCGGAGAGCCTAGATCCGGCGACGGGGCGGGGATGAAGGTGTGGGAATCCGGGGCGGAGGTGGATTTGTTGTTGCGGGGCTGCAGAGATTGGCGAGGTTGTCAGGCGATGGGCGATGGGGCGTCGGCGATAGGCTGCACAGACTTCCTCCCTCAACTGTCCCGACCTCCTCCTTCCTCCCCAACTTGCAACTGCTCCTCCAGATCTCGATCCAAAGTCGTCTCCAATCCAAGGTCGCTTCCAAACGTGGCCTAAATCCAGATCTAGATCGAAAGAGGAAGCGACCTCTAGCTCTTCCTCCTTGATCGAAGGTCTCCTCCTTCCTAGTGATTTCTCCGGCCTCCGGCATCCCGACCTCTCTTCCTCCTTGATCTGAGACGACGGCTCGACCTCCATTTCTCTTTCTCCTTGAAGGCTACGATTTCTTGGGGGTGAAATTGTAATTTCAATTATTTTAACGGAAAATAAACGGAGTTAAGGTAATGGGTGGCTTTTTGTTAACAATTTGTTTTTAATGGGTGGTTTTCTGCAATTTCAGATATAAGGGGTGGTTTAGTGCAATGTGACTTATTTAAGGGGTGGTTTTCTGAAGTTTACCCTTATTTTATTTAGTATTAAATATCTCGAACATGTCTTATGCTTTCAAATCTGTTTCATCTGTTCAAAATCTGGAATCTGTTCTCACTTCGCAGCTGGTGTTCGTAACCATAATCTGTTATCGTTCGATAACAATATTGTTGTTTTAAAATTTCCAAACATTTATTTATGTTTTATTTGGTCATTCCTTATAATAATTATTTTATACTGTAATTTTTTTTCCATCGCAACCGCGTCATGACGCGGGTATTACACTAGTTAATGCTTCTAATACCGGTTCTTGTTTTGGTAATAGACTAACAGTGTGACCCGGACCTACTTCGGTTTATCAATACAATTACTTGTCAATTTTTTTTTAAAAAAAAGAAAACTTAACAACGACTTCCTAATAGGATTACAGGTGGACCAATGATGTGTGAGTATTATATCCGTCCTCGCTACTGATTGGTCCACCTGTTAATGTCTACGTAACGTTCCTTCCAGAGCATTCGAGATTAATTCGGAAATCCCCTGTCCTCTTCCTTCGGGTGATCGGGTCTCAGCCTCTGAGGACAAATCCAGATTTTTGCATTCCCCTCTCCATCCCGTGAATCACAACTCTCTACTTTCTGGTTTTCCTGTTTCTCTCCAATGGCTTCTCTCCGATTCGTTCAATTTTTTTCTTCTCTTCTTTTTCTCTTCCTATTCATGAGCTCTTCGCCATCCATGGGTATGATCTCGTCGCCGGATTTGAATCCTCCTTATCCAAAGGCTATCTATGTAAGTTTCCATTTTGATCTAGATGAATCCTTTTCAATTTTGTTTTTAGTTAATTGTTGTCAACTTTTTTTTTTTTTTTGGAGATTGTTGATTGTGTTTTGACGTTATTTGATGCAAATTAAGATTATAAGGGGGTGATTGAACCTTTGACAATGATTTATTTGATTCTTGAGGACTTTCTTCATCTGAAAAAGCTTCGCTTTTTTATTTTCTGATAATTTTGTCGATCTACGTACGGGTTTCACGTAGCTCGATATTTTAGGCCTTCGTCTTGTTGGTAAAAAATCAGGAGAATTTAGGTGGATTATTGTTTCGTTTCCAGTGGTATTTTTACCTTCCTTTGTTTGATTCCTTAGATTTGACAAGATTACAGGCTTTTGCAATTGGATGTTTGAATTGCATGCAATTTATGGGCTTCTTGGAAGATCAATATCTTTTGGTGACTTTGCTTTGCAGGATATGAGGGAAGCTATAGTAAAGGGGTTAGGGTTTCAGAAAGATGGATTCAAGGTTTCTGGGTTTGATGTGAGAGATGCCTTGGTTGGGCAGTCAGTGGCATATGAGTTTGATATTGAAGTTGACAATAAGGTGCTTCCTGTCAAGTTGTTGGAGGATGTAGATAGGTGGGAATATGTGGATTTGCCTATATTCAGAGTTGAAGATCAGGTGAAGTCAGTTGATGAGTATCCTTTGGTTCAGAGTCGGAAATTGGATGCTGTCACGCCTGTTCTGGCCCCATTTCAGCTCGCAGGCCCTATGGAAATCTGGATTCAGGATGCAAAGGATATGAGACTTTCTTTACCGGTATTTTGCAGCTACTCTGATTATAATTGTTACTTTAAATTATAATTTGAAAGTTTTAGATTCTGTCAATTTAGTTCATTTTATTTTTATAATGTGTTTGCTCGATAATTTTGGGAGTTGTTCACCTTCCATGTCTGGTGCTAGTATGCTTTGCTAAATTAGATAGCATAAGTCAGTTCATATCCATCTTACTAGATTGAAGCTAGCATGTTCTGCTAACTTGCTGCAACCAACATTTCTATTCTAGGTTCAGTTTGGAATGCTTTTGATCTTGTGCTTGTAATACTCCTGGAAGTAGTTTATCTGATATAGTTATTCATGTAAATAGACATCGTGAATATGCAATTAGTTTGAGACTTGATCTTATCACTTTAGCTTTTGTGCACAAGAAAAAAGCAGCAATTCTGCGATAGCTAATTCTATTAGGATTTAGGATTGTGTGATGCCTTGATGTACTGTGGATCCTAGGAGATTACTTGTTCTGCTAAAGATCCTAGTTGCCTTTCGGAAGTTCAATGGAGAACTTGAAATAAAAATATCCCTTAAACCATTTTCCCTCGTCTCAAGCAAGCAGATTGAAATTCATATGTGATTTATCTTTTGGCATTGACAGTTTAATTGTTTATTGGCTTTCATTTCTGATTATTTTTTGCTTTTGATCGGGTTCTAATGCAGCATGATGTTGATGCTGGTGTATTGCGGAAAGTAATCCTGGCTGACGGAGCTGTGGTAACTGTTACTGGTGCAAGATCTGTGAGCTTGCGTCAACCATTTGATCTCCCACTTCCTTTAAACATGAGTGACAACGGATTCGCATCGGGCCTTCTGGCCTTGGCTGAGCACCTTCGACACGCGTCCTGTACCGAAGGGACCCCACTCCTATCCCTTCGCATCGTTGGGCCCACCTCTCTCACGTCACCATCCTCACTATCTCCCTCTTCTTCCACTAAGCTGAAGCTGAAACGCCTTGCACCTGGTCTAGTGGAATTATCCTCTCAACCAAAGCAACAAGGCTCAGACAAGACCTCTTCCTCTGCCCTTGATCTTCAGCGCGAGGCCCCATCTCTTCTTACCCCTACCCAGTTCACTACACTGTGGCCTGTTGCTTCCATCAACGGGTCAAACTCTAACCTGGTTGGATTCGAGAAGCTTCTGTCCTCCGTTCTGGGTCCTAGAGCAAACCAGAAGGGCTCTTTTAGGGTCCTAAAGGCAGATGTATCGGCTCAGACATTCCTGAAAATTGGCTTTGGAGTGGAGAAGAAACTGGAGAAGGGAGACGACGGAGTTAGGTTTGAGGGCTTCCCAGAATGGAGGACAAAGCCGGAGTCAGTAAGAATGCACTTTGAAGTGCTCGCAAAGGTGGATGGCGATAAGGTTGTGCCTGAGAGGATAATGCAGGTTAATCCCGTGGAGATTGAGGACACAGCAGCCCCAAGTGTACTCTTAGGTAACTTGACCATGTCCACGACGCCCGTTATGCACCCGCCCCCAATACCATTCACCTTATAAGGTGCTCTGTGGAAGGGCTCGTTTGATTGAAGTCCCAAATCGACAACTGTAGAGTTACACACTTATTCCGACCATGCTTTATGCCTTTTATTGTAAAGCTCAGACGAAAATGATAGAAGCAAACATTGCCAACAAGGTTTTGGGAATGAAATGATAAGCAGCTAAGCACATCGTGCTTTAATTAATAGTATACAGTATATGCAATGTTCTAAAAAACGCTCGGCGGATGCTCGGCGGCAGAGTACCGCTAAGTGCCAAGACGGTTTGGCGGTCTTATTAGCGGTTCTTGGCGGATAAAACGGTTTTTGATTATTTTGTTATATTTATCCCATAAACTATGTATAAAACATATATTATGTAATAAACTATATATTAATTTTAAGTTTATAGCATATCAAATAAAAAATCACCATTACCCTTTTTAAAATTGTCTGAATCAAATACAAAATCATATAGATATATTCAAATAAGTATCATGACCTCATAATAGAGAAATTTGAAAGCATAAAAACTAAATAATCTCAATTTAAAACCGCCAAGACCGCTAAGCCTCCGTCCCGTGCCCGCCAAAACTCTTTCCCGCCAAGCTCAATTTGCAGCCGCCAAGTCTCCGTCTTGCACCCGCCAAGGTGCTGTTCTATTCCCTCCAAGGCCCTCCCCCGCCAAGCTACACCGCCAAAGCCGAATTCGGGACGGTGTGGGTCCGTCAAGCGTCTTGGCGCCGTCTTGGCGGCCGCCAAGACCGTTTTTTAGAACACTGAGTATATGTTACTTAAGATAGGCATTTTTGTTCCTTTACTATAACTTTGTGGTTATGGGAATTGAGTAGCTTGGGCTCGGCTTAAACTCTGTTTGATTAAAAGTAGCCCTGTTTGATTAAAAGTTTGTTTGACGTGTACACTTTACTACGCAAGTAAAGTGTGATAATGTTTTTAAGGTCGAATCGGACTGAGGTTTGGCTCAATTTTAGTTTAAATTTTGCGGGAGTTACAAAAGTATGGCTTATACAACTTAACTTTCTTTGAATTGGTAAATAAGAGAGAGTCATCGAGGGCCAGCATAGGCAACGAACAAGAACTCATAAATCCAACTGCACTAGCTAATGCAGCACCGATCAATATCTGTATAATTATTAGCCATTAAGGAACTATAGACCTCTTGTTGCGAAATGAATAATAGCAAGACACGGTAGTGCTTGTGTAGTAATCATGCCTAATATATAAAGATGATGTATAATTATGTGTGACAGTGCGCAATGTGCGTGTTGATCGACTGACCGGTGCGTTTTTGTGTCACTTACTCACTTATGATGCACTTGGAAACGATTATGCTACATAACGAGTAATTGAGTATGTGGTTCGCGCACTTTGTAATTATGGGAAATTCGAACTTGTCGTTCAAAGACGATGTACATGAAATGAACTGCTATTAACATGTCATTCAAATACGATGTACATGACACAAGAAATTTTCTTTCCTTAAAACAAGTAAGAATGTCAAATTCCCCTTCTTTGAAGAAGTTTCTAAAAACTAATCCCCTCTTTGTGATGTTCTTCTGGAACTCGGCTACTTTCCTCTAGCGATTCTAGAAATTCTATGGGGAATACCAAGACTAAAACTATGACTCTAAGATCAATTAGGTATGTTTTTTCCGAGTAATTCGGTAAGCAAATTGTTTAGTTGAGCTTAAGAAAAAGAATTAAGAAAGATGTTCATCCAATGCTTAAGCAGAAAATCACTCTACGGAATTCAAAAATTGCTACAACTTTGTCGTCTGTCATGTCTGAATAAACAAGTGACATGTTGATATGTGTAGGTGTCATGTAGTAGGTGAAACTGTCGGAATGAACACAACTCCATGTTTTTTGTGTGTTTAGAAATTGTAGTTTTATGTGCATTCATTATTTATATGAGTAATTGATACGGGGTTAGCCGTAGGATGGCCCGATCTTCGACAATCAAGACTCAAAGACAAGAACGGAAGCAAAGACTCAAGAACAAGAACAAAGACTCGAAAACGCAGAAATAGAAGACTCGACAAAAGTAATGAAAAAGACCGATAAAAGGGTGATTCGAACTAAGGTAGAACGAGATAAAGACCTCAGGCCTCCTAAGAGGGTAGGAACCAAGTATCAACGACTACAAAGTCCGCCTCTACAACCTTACACAACCAAGCGGATAACTTGGAGGCACAAGGAGGGGACTTGTGATTACCAGGATCACCAAGCTCTCGCGAGTTTGATGAACTCAAAGCAAACCAAGCTAGATCTAAAACCAATTTTTGTAATCGATGAGCCACGCTTCGAATCGATTGACTTTGCACTCATGTGTTTCACACAAAAAGAGAGACTTTCTTCATAATGAATAACGTGCGTTTGACAATGGAAGAATCGGCCTCTTATAACCCTAAGGAGGCCGATTTCTAATAAAAATAATAAATAAAAGGAATTAATTAAAGGGGGATTTTGCAAAATAGCCACGAAAATGGGCTTATTTTGCGAAATAGACACGTTTTGGAACATTTTTGTGAAATGACCTAAATATAAACCCCCTTCCCTTTGTTTCACGAGCCTTTCCCTCTCCTCCGACCTCTCCCTCTCCGCGCTCTCTTTCTTTCTCAATCCCGAACTGCTCAACGGCGATTGTGAGCGAGGCCGAGATCTATGGCTTCGGCGCCGGATCTGAAGCAATTACGTCCATCTTCCTCCTTTCCTCCTTGTCGTTGCCGCAGCCGCTCCGCCTCGCGCCGCCTCGCACCCTCCCTCGGCCAGATCTGAATACGCCCTCTATGTCCAGTTGATTATGAAGTCGAATTGATTCTAGTCGAATTCCAGATCTGAATTCCAGTCGAATTCGACTAATTGATTCTGAAATTGAATTCCAGTCGAATTCTAGTTGCATATGCTTGACGGAGATCTAGAGGATTGATGGGAGGAGAGGCGTGAGCGTCGGCGACCGAGAGTGCTCGAGATGGAGATCGAGAGCGCCGGAGAGCGAGAATGCCGGAGCGAAGTCGAGCGAGCCGGAGGCCTGCGAACGATGGATCTGGAGAGACGAAGGTTGAAGAAGGACTTAGCGAGCGAGCGAGGGAGGGAGGCGGTGGTGAGTGAGCGTCGGAGCGAGGGAGGGAGCGAGCACTAGAGCGAAGGAGGCCGACGGCGGTGGCGTCGAGCGCGGAGCGGGATGGATTCCTGTTCGCAGAAATCGGAGGAAGAAGATAGAGTTTTGATAACATTACAAAAATCACCCTACAAATATGAGAAATTAAAAAAACTATCTGTATTTTATTATGTGATCCATAATCTATATTTTTATTTTTATTTTTGCACAACAAAATGTTATATTTGCACAACATACGATTATATTTGCACAATTTACGGTTATATTTGCACGACAAAATGTTAAAATAAAAATAAAAAATAAAACTAGACTTGCTTCAATTTATTCTGAATCGTTTACAGTTTATTGAGAAAATATGAAATTATATTGAGTTAAAATAAGATCATGTTGAGAATAAATTCACAAGTCTCGATTGTCGTGCAACTCTTAAAACAGAGTCGTCCAATTCTTACAACAGAGTCGTGCAACTCTTAAAACAAGAGTCGTACAACTCTTAAAACCGAGTCGTGCAACTCTTAAAACAGAGTTGTGCAACTCTTAAAACAGAGGCGTCCAACTCTTACAAGAGAGTCGTGCAACTCTTAAAACAAGAGTCGTGCAACTGTTACAACAGAGTCGTGCAACTATTAAAACAGAGTCGTGCAACTCTTAAAACATGGTCGTGCAACTCTTAAAACAGAGTCGTGCAACTCTTGCAACATAGTCGTGCAACTCTTACAACCTAGTCGTGCAACTCTTACAACATAGTCGTGCAATTCTTAAAATAATATTGAGAGAACATAAAATCATGTTGAGAACAATTTCAGAAATCTCGATTGATTTGCAAAAAATAACCTATTGTTGAGCAAAAATAAGAGTAAGTTGTGCAAATATAAGAGGACGTTGTGCAAATTTAATCATAAGTTGTGCAAATATGACCCTAGTCTAATTTTTATTTTTTTAACTTTTTATCGTGCAAATATAAGAGTACTTTGTGCAAATAAAACCATAAATTGTGCAAATATAATCCAAGTCTAGTTTAGAGTTGCACTTTTTTCCGTGTCATCACTTTTTTTCCCATGTCAGCACTTTTTTTAGAGTTGCACAAGCATGGATAACAATTTCACAAAGAATCGAAGAAGCACATGACAAATGAATCATAAGCCGATCAAATGATGTCGAACAATTCCATCAAGCGTGGATAACAATTTCACAAATATGATCCAAATCTAGTTTTTTTTTCTACATAGATAACAATTTTTTTTACTTTATAATATTATTCGTGCGCATTTTATTCTAATTTGTGCACTTTTTATTCTATTTGTGTCAGCACTTTTTTCAAATCATTTTTTTTTTCACGTCGGCACTTTTTTAAAATAAGATCATGTTGAGAATAAATTCACAAGTCTCGATTGTCGTGCAAATCTTAAAACAGAGTCGTGCATTTCTTACAACAGAGTCGTGCAACTCTTAAAACAAGAGTCGTACAACTCTTAAAACCGAGTCGTGCAACTCTTAAACATAGTTGTGCAACTCTTAAAACAGAGGCGTGCAACTCTTACAAGAGAGTCGTGCAACTCTTAAAACAAGAGTCGTGCAACTCTTACAACAGAGTCGTGCAACTATTAAAACAGAGTCGTGCAACTCTTAAAACAGAGTCGTGCAACTCTTACAACATAGTCGTGCAACTCTTAAAATAATGATAAATATAATGAAAAGTGTTTCTTGGAGGTGATGGCACAAATAAAATACAGTTGTGAAAATCTAAACTAAAGTTGTGCAACTCTAAACTAAAGTTGTGCGACTCTAAAATATAGTTGTGCAACCCTAAAAAAATGTGCTGATATGAAGAAAAAAAAGTGCTGACACGAAAAAAATATATACCGAACTACAAAGTTATTACTTAGGAAGATGACTCGATTGTAACTAATATCAGTGTCAGCACTAATTGTAACTAATATCATTGTCAACCCTAATTGCAACTAATATCAGTGTCAACACTAATTGTACCTAATATCAATGTCAACACTAATTATAACTAATATCAGTGTCAGCACTAATTTTCACCACTAGTTGTGCAAAAATAAAGTATTGATGAGCAAAAATAAGAGCATGTTGTGCAATAATTTATTGAGAAAGTATGAAATTATATTGAGAGAAAATAAGATCATGTTGAGAACAAATTCACAAGTCTCGATTGTTGTGCAAAAATAAAGAATTGTTGAGCAAAAATAAGAGCATGTTGTGCAATAATCTGTTGAGAAAGTATTAAAACATATTGAGAGAAAATAAAATCATGTTGAGAATAATTCACAAGTCTCGATTGTTGTGCAAAAATAATCTATTATTGAGCAAAAATAAGATCATGTTGAGCAAATTTCCACCAATCCCCCATGTTGTGCAAACATAATATATTCTTTGATTTTTGATGTATAAGATACAATTTTGAAGTATCCATTTGAATATGTGACTGTTTATGCTTGTTTTTGCAATATATGTGACTGTCTAGCTTGTCTAATATAATGAATTTAAGCACTCGAATAGGGGGAATAGCTTGTCATTAGAGCATTCTTCTCGAACGAAAACTTGTAAACGAGAAAATGCGACCAATCAAATAGAAACACCTTTGAATAGAGATGAACACAACTCTGCCTTAGAGTTGCACAACTCTGTTAAAAGAGTTGCACAACTTTGTTAAAAGAGGTGCACAACACTATTTTAGAGTTGAACAACAATCAAATTCCATACCTCAAGCTGCAGTATATACCTAAAGCTGTAGTATTTTAGAGGCAAACAGAAATTTGCAGTTACAAAGACAACATACATGAACAACTGATTTTATTGCAAGCAAAATATTGCACATATAACAATTTCTGTCAACACAACACTTTCTGTCAGCACAAAATCCATGAAAACCAAAACAAAATCAGCAATCCTCATATGCAACAAACAACTAAAGAGAGCCTAACTATCGACTAAAATGTAAACTTCGGCTTCAAAGCAGAGTTGGATCGCAAGCTTGAGCTATTGTGCTTTTGAATCTAGTGGACCAGACCCTTCTTATGGTCGTGAAACGACACGTTCTGCACGAGCTCCAGGGTCCCATCCGCAGCAAGCGATGCCCCAAGCTGCTCCAGGATTTTCGCAATCTGCGAAAACTCATGCCTCTTTTCAGGCTGCGAAAGCCAGCATTGCTCGATTAGAGCTCGCATTGCATGAGGGCAATCCTCCGGAATAGGAGGCCTCAAATTCTGAAATTCCCAGGCAGTCTATGTTAGAATTCGAAAGCCAAAGCAATATCATATCAATCATGACTACAAGTAACAAATTACATCTATGATGCTTCAAACTTCAAATTACATCTATACAGCTTACAACAATAAAATATAGAGATTGCAAACTCACCATGTCCATATGAAGGAATCGATCAATACTATCATCTGGAAATAATCTGCACAAGAAGAAAACATACTTCTTGTGCATCTTTCGTAGCATAGCTTTGTGCTTTTCAATCTTTAAAGTGCCCCATTGCAGTGCTGTGGTGCCCGGATGATTGGCCTATTGAGGCTCCTCCGGTGTTCAGTAGGTTGCTTGATCCAATACATGTGCTCGGTTTCCAGAGCTCTAATCCTGATTTGACAGGAGAGAGAGCACAGCTGAAGTCGGTGACCCGGCCCCGGCAAAACATTCATCCATCTTGTGAAGCTCTAGCATCTTTGTTTCTGGCTCGCAAAGCCCTGATTCAACAAGGGTTGATTCATCTTCAATATCAAGTTTTGCAGTTTGCTTGTTTCTCTGTCAGCTAAATATGAAACTGATATGAGAAGTCATTATAATAAGAGGTGAGAGGCTAGAAGGTCAACCTGAACACCTGGGTAAATCCCATACAACAATAGATGATGTCGTGCACTTTGTCTCACATAGCGCTCTTTCATGCTCGTGTTTGACATTCATAGCAAGCATCCATGAGCCAATCGTTACATCCTCGTTGCTGAACATCCGGAAGCTGCAATTTTCCAAAAATGAAATAAAAAAGAGATCAGCAGTGATGGATCTGTTCCGGGAGCGTAGATAATTTTCGGAGAAATCTCATTCCAAATAGACGCTTACCTGAAACCGGTGGATTTTGGTTGGTTGGTTATGTACTCTACACTTGACTCGACGGTCACTTGTCGTAAGGTTGTTGCCCTCACATCTTTTCTGACCTTTGGCTTGAATGTTAGCCCCGTCAGTAATGGTTGTGTGTAAAACAAGATCCATGGATGTCCTGCAAGATTCAAAATGATGATATTATTCCTTTTTGAGATTCTGGTGGTATTATTGTGGGTACTAAAACCTACAGCATGCTTTGTGAATTGTAATTGTTCATTTGTCAGAGACAGATAGTATTGATTCCTTAAATAAGTAATCCAATTAAACTAAGTTATTTTAAAGCAAGTATTACAATCACCAAAAACCTGAAAATATAAAGAAGAAAAAGGAGCCTTACTTAATACATCATCAGCAGATAGCCTTTTGCAAACATCCCTGCATAGCATCCGAGCAATCAAATCACGAGCAAGCTAAGAAACTGAGGTCAATACACCACTCTCAAAATCTAGATTTACAGTCTTGATAGCCTCAAAGACGTCTTCAATAGAATTGCCTTGAAATGGTAGAAGACCGGTTAGGAGCGCATGAAGGAGCACACCAGCACTCCAGATATCCACTTTCTCTGAATATTCACCTGCCAGAACTTCTGGACTTCCAACTACACTTGACAAACTTTGTCCTGAAAAAAGATTGAAAGTTTTGGTGATGAATCATATGCTAAAAACTAGACTACTAGTTTCGATACATTTTCCTTACGAGTGAAACTCACACTACATTTATCTTTATGTTCCAAGAAGATCACACACGCATGAAATTCCCAAGTAGACAATGACTGAAAAACATTGCCCAACAACTAGAAATATACCAGTAAAAGGTATCACCATTTAAAACTGTAAACTGAAATCAAGAAGGATAAGAGTACAAAACAAGTTAAACAACCATTACACTAGCAACTCATAACATTTCAGTAACCATAAAGGTTCACACTTGGATTGGAGATAGCCTTTCGATAACCAGACTGAAAACAATATCATTTCCTTCAGTAACCCATAACCAGTCAGACACATAAAACATAAACACAAAATTTTATTTCCTATTGTATCAAAATCTCTAGAAAAGGCAAAACAGTGAGACCACTTGGTCCATTTGAAGGTAAAACCAGCAACATCAAAATGTAGTAGGAAGATAATGAAGCTTAATGAATAAATTGTAAAATGCAACACAGAATGCATGCAATCCAGTTAATGAAAACACATCCACACACAATGAATCATCATAGCTAAACACAAATTCAATTCCTTCACAAGAGTAAGAACATAAATGTATAACAATTGAGTGCTCACCTGTCTAGAAGGAAGCAACCTAGCAGTCCAGGATTCGATTTCTTTGACACTAACATAAAAGCGGGGGCTGATAACTCCACATTTGTTCAGCCTGCCGATCATTTCGACAACAATCTTTCCAGATCTGTGGTCATCAACATACTCAAACTCTCCAATGTATCCTATAGGAAAGCAAAATGAGGAGATTAGAAATCATAACTGCATAGAAGGCCACAAGGGATACCAAATACAGATTCTGGATTCATTCATACCATGCTTTTGCATGACCAAAAGATACTTGGTGATAACCATAGACGAAGGTCTAATCAAGGCCTGTCGCTTCCCACGTTTCTCAGCATTGTACATGGTATTCAGAGCATCATTGAGCACGCTAACCTTCATTTTTCTTCAAACTGCTTAAAAGCAACAGAATATACACAAGTGTGATTTATACAATCAATTGAAACCACCAGCATCGATTAGATGTTTCAAATCTCAGAGATCAAAGGGCATAAGTTGGCAATTAAACCACAAATTTAGGATCTTTGATACGAACTAGCAAGAACAGGCAAAACTTAATTCAAAGTTACAAAAATAATGAAAAGATCAAAGTTTGCTGCTCATCGTTAGTCAACTCATCCCTTCTAGATCAGATTCAATGTGTAATAAGCTGCAATTGCTAGGCCTTAAACCTAATTCAAGTCTTCATAGCCCTAAGTATAGAATCAATTCTGGAAATGTAGAATTTCATCACTAGTAAAGCCACCTCACCTCCTCATTGCTCCGCTCGGTGGCGCCTTTGCTCGCTCCGGCCTCCGGCGCTGGCTCCCTCCCCCGCTCCTTCCGCCGCTGGCTCCCTCCCTCGCTCCTTCCGCTGCTCGCTCCCTCCCTCGCTCGCACCGCCGCTCGCTCGCTACCGCCACCGACGCTTCCTCTCTCCCTCGATCTCGCCACCAGACAGTGGCTCCGACGCCAACCTCACTCGATCTTGCCTCCATATATCGATCGAGATCTCGCCGCCACTTCGATGTCTGGTCTTCGCCGCCATAGATCGAGATCGAGACCTCCAATCCGGCGCCGGAGAGATCGAGATCCAAAATCGCCTTCAATCGGGAGCGGAGAGAGAGAGACGATGGAGCAACTCTCAGAAAAAAAAAAAAAGAGAATTAGTATATATTTGGGACATCTTGCTAAATTGTCCAAACCCGCGACCATTTTGCAAATACGTCCAAATAAATTGCCTGTTTTGCAAAACATTTCTTAATTAAAATACCCCTAAATTACCTAAAATAACTTAAGTAAAGAAGGTCTCTAAAAATAGTAATAAAAAGAGTTCCAACACTTAGAATAAATCCCGTCTAAAACAGTGACAGCTGCAAGAATGTGATTTTCGGGCAAGCTCTAGGTCGAATCTGGAAAAACCTTCAACGAAAAAGTTGTAGATCTCTTCGTCCTCATTCCGACAAGGTATGACACGTCTCAATCCGATCAATATTGACTCCGTACGACTCAATTTATTGAGACGTAAAAAAGTTGTCAAATGCTTAACGAATCTAAAAAACGTCAAGCTTCCACCTTTGCACCTTCTCCCATGGTGGAGCCTTCTTCTTCCTCTTGAGGATGACATCATTCTCATGAGCTCGAATCATAGGTCATTCCCCAAGTATAGGTGTGTCCGAATGTGTCTTGGATGGTCCCGCATCAGTAATGTGATAGTTGGTAAGTTTAGTTTTCAAATGGGTTGAGAATTAAAACGAATTGCTGCAACTTTGTTGTCTGTCATGTCTGAATAAACAGGTGACATCTTGAAATGTGTTGCTGTCATGTAGAAATGCAAAATTAAGGGTTGAATTCTGTGATAGCAGCACAAAAAATAACCCATAGCCTATACTGAATTTACATGTCACTCATACCGGATTTACATGACATATAATGTGTTTTACTTGACATATGAATTTTTTTTACTTGACACCTGAATTTGAGACAAATGATATGTGATAGTCGGCGTTGATTAATGAATAATAAGCCTACGTGGGAATTGAACTCACATCTTTGTGTATGATCATAATGCTCTCCTATTGTGCTAATAGGCTACATGTGAAGAATATTTATGTCAACGAAACTTGATATGCGAGGATCTATCCATTTACCTTGGCCATTATCATTTTCTCTGCACACAAAACACACTCATGTCTCTTGGACATGGTATTTTCAGATTTTTGATTTTTTATTGTTGATTCTTGAGCTTTCCACATAAAACACACTCTTGTCTCTTGCCTTCAGATGAGATATATCTCTTATCTTAGAAGTTTTTTTGATATGATTCAAAGTTGATTTTTCATTTAAATGGTGATCAATGCATTAGTAGTATTATAAACAATACCGTAGTATAAATAATGAAACACAAAAAGAAAACAGGCGGCGAAGAGGTTATGTAACAAGCTCAAGTCAATTCCTTCCTTAGGTAGTTGGGAAATGATAAAGCTAGAATGCAAATTGCTTTGATAGCCGACTATATAATCAACAGAAATAGCAGAACCCAAGTTCCAAATCTAGAAAAATACTTAAACTTTTGATTGCAAGACACTAAGACAAGCTGAGTGTTTCATGTTTGCTAAGAGTTCATACAGAGGTACCAGAAGTTTTGTCCAGCAGAACGTAGGATCAAGTTAGCAACATACCTTTATTAAAGGTTTCTTCATTCATTTAGATGTCCCACTTCTCATGAGAGAACAAATAGCACACGGGAAAGCCAAATTTACAACGGTGGGAGATCGACAGCCTTGCTGATATATTCAGCAACATGCTCTCCTTCTAGAACAACCAAGCGCTCAATTCGTGGAGGGAGTCTTGTCTGGGGACATGGAAGAAGACGATGGTACACAATTCCACAAGTAACAAATCCTAATTCATGTGAACGTTGCATTCATGGACTGAAGCTTTCAAGCTCTAATTCAATTCCACAAGTAACAAATCTCCGATCATCTCAACAAATGCCTACTACAAATCCTATTTCAATTCCATACCATTAAAATCTACACCAAACAGCAAAGAATTGAAAAATTGAAGCTGAGGTAGCAAGCAAAACTCAATCATTCAAAGAACAACTAGAAAAACAGAGAACTTTATCGCGAAAACGATCCTGAAAGCCCAATATACTGCACAAAGAAACCTAGGCCGTCCCACTTGGAGCCTCATCGGCCCCCTTCTCCCTCTTCTCGAGCGTCATGCGCCACCCGAGAAGCTTGTCCTGCTCCACCTCCGTCTCCCTTCCTTCTCCCTTCCCCTTCTCTCTCGCAGTGGCTCGAGCCCTCCCACTGAGCCCGGAGCCTCCCACTGATCCCGGAGTGAATTTTTCGCCCGCCTCCAATCCCCTTCTAATCGCCTGCGCCTCGCCTCAAGGGAGATGCCTCCGCCTGCGTCTCGCCTCGAGCAATTCACCATCGAGGGAGATGCCTCCACCTGCCCCCGTCTCCAATCCTCTTCCCTCTCTCTTCCCTTTTTTTCCTTTGCAACGGGCTACCTGGTACACAGGTTACCGGATCTGCAATTTTTTTTTTCGGATCGAATTAACCTCGCAATAAATCCGGATATTTGGGTTAGATTGTGCATTTCCCTCTTTCAATATCTTGATTGTGTAAAAATATCATTCAAGTTTATTAGATTGGTTTTTAAGTTTATCTTAATTTTTTTTTTGGATTTAATAAAAAATAAAAAATTTACATTTTTTTTATATTTTTTAATAATGATAATTTACTTCTTATATAGTATAAATGAACACCATTGAATAATCTAAATAATTAAATTTTTATTTCAATTTACTTCTTATAAGTTTATAATTGACAAAATATTCTTCAGTTTTGATAGGTTAAATCACTAGCTAATCATTTACTAATTGAAAATATGTTATTTTGCTTTACATTTTTTTATTTGGCTTGTTATAGATATTATTGATTTAAAAAAAGATATAAAAAATTAGGTACAAATTAAATCTAAAACTACAAAAGTTTATTAAATAAACTTTTAAACTCGTCTAATTTAATTTTATATGTTTTATTTGAATTGAAAATACATGAGTACGTAATACAATACATAAAATAAGAATTTTATTGGAGAGAAATCATTAGGATATTATATTACCATCACTTATGAAGGTCGGGATATTTATTTTACATTTGAAAGTTTGAGATATATTTTTAACACCTTTTAAAGGATGGATTATTTTAATTAGTTTAGCCATATTTTTATTTATGGTTTTGTCAATTAACTAATATATATATATATGGAAGCTTTAAAATGTAAAAACTCTTTAACATGTAAAATACGCTTAACGTGTAAAATTTTGTAAAATTAAAACAACGCCTGCGCTCACGTTTGCTCTCGGCCTCCCGCACCCACACCCGCGTCGAGCCGCACCCACACCCGCGTCGAGCCACCTCCGGCCACCAGCGCCTGGCCGCGCTCGAGCCCACCCCTAGGCGCACCCCCCGAGCCTTGACTAGGCTTGGTTCGAGCCAACTGCTGCCCAGGCGAGCCCAGTCGAAGCCCCACGTCGCTTCTTCTCTCATCGGCCTCCCACGCCACCCACGAGCCACCTCCGGCCACCAGCCCCCACCTTCTCGAACCCCCTCCCTCAGGCGCACCCCCCCGAGACCGGAACCCCCATGGTTCGAGCCCAGCCGAGCCCACACCGAGCCCATCTTCCCCAACAACGCTAATCGGTGCTTTTGGCTCGGAATACCTTCGAAATCCCGAATTTGCTCCTTGTTTCCACTCGAATTTGGTATGATTTCTAACCCTAAACTTGTTTATTACAACTATTTAGATTGTTTGAATGATTTAGGTTGAGATTAAAAACCTTTGGTTTGATTTTGGAGCGGAATTTGGGGCTTTTTGCCAAAAGCCAAATTGATTGAAATTGATGATATGGTTGTGTTGTTGGGTTGATTTTGAGATAATTTCATGTTCATATCATTGTCAAATTGTTTATGGATCATGAGCTAATTGAATTTTAGAATTTTATATTGCGATATGTTTTAGAATTTGGGGCTTTTTGCCAAAAGCAAAATTGACTTAAATTGAAGATATGGTTGTGTTATTGGGTTGATTTGGAGCTAATTTCATGTTCATAGCATTGTCAAATTGTTTATGGATCATGATCTAATTGAAGTTTGGAAGTTTATATTGCGATATGCTTTAGAATTTGGGGTTTTTTGCCAACAGCCAAATTGACTGAAATTGATGATATGGTTGTGTTGTTGGGTTGATTTGGAGCTAATTTCATGTTTATAGCATTGTCAAATAGTTTGTGAATCATGAGCTACTTGAATTTTAGAATTTTATTGCAATATGCTTTAGGTCGATTAGGTTCTTCTATTTTAGCATAAAAATCATAATTTAGCCTATTAGCTCAATTGGTAGAGCAATGTGCGTTTGCAAAAAAGATGTGGGTTCAAATATCACATAGGTTACATAATAGACAAGAGCGCAACAATCGCAAATTGTTAATCATGCACATTATAATCTAAGTTATGCACTTTTTAACCTTAATTATGCACATTTTAATCTTATTTATGCACTTTAATTTTAAAAGCTTATACGTAAAAAAATCGATTTCAAACTTACATCTATTAACCTAAATTATCCGAGAGGTGAACCCAAACTTTCAAAAGTAAAAAAAAAAATAATTAAAACATCGATTTCAAAAGCCCAACTTTTGTCTTATTAATGCACATTATGATCTTACATTTGCACAATTGTATTCTTAATATGCACAATTGTATCTTACTTTTGCACAATTGTAGTTTAAATTTGCACAATTGTATCCTACTTTAAATTTGCACAATTGCACAATTAAAGTTGCACAAATGCACTTTACAGTTGCACAAGTGCGCTTCACAGTTGCACAAATGCACTTCACAGTTCCACAAATGCACTTCACAGTTGCACAAAAGGTATCGAAAATGGGAAAAAGTGCATTTACCCATAAAATTAGACATATTTACCAATTTACCCGTAAATTAAACGTATTTCAATTATAAATTTTTATAATTGAAATAGACACATTTACCTATTTACCCCATAATGAATTATTTTGTCTGCACAAAATAAACTTATATTTGCACAATAAGATGTTATATGTGCACAAAAGCAAGTTATACTTGCACAGCAGAAAGTGTTACCACGAAAAAAGAATCTGGGCCAAAAAAAAAAATGGTCCGAGAAGGGGGGCAAGGGGGGCACACGAATGAGCAAGGGGGGCAGATATTCTACTAATGAAATTAGGCCCATTAATAATTAAATTAGGCCCATTAGTAATTAAATTAGGCCCATTAGCAAATTTTACGCGATAAGCAAATTTTACACGTTAAGGAGTTTTTACATTTGAAGTAAACCCTGTATATATATATAGAGTATGGATCAAATGTTTACAAGGTTTAACATGTTTTGTGTTAACAAATTATGACCGTTGATCGAATCCAAATCAAAGGCTACGATTTAATCTTATTTTTTGGGGGTTTTTTAATTAAAAGGTTGGGGCCCACTCAAAAATCACTGTACTCTCACTCTAACGTGCGTTTGAAACACTCACCTAATTAATGTAACTGCTGGAATCTGGATTTGGAGAAAAAGGGGGACCACCTTAATTTTATTTATTTATTTTTTGTTACAATTGTTAACAAATTCCCTTTTTAAAAATTATTTTCTCAATCAAATAAAGATCGCTGGAATCCAGATTTGGAGAAAAAAGGGGGTCATCTTGATTTTTTTAATTTATTTTTTGTTACAATTGTTAACAACTTCCTTTTTAAAAAATTATTTTCTCAATCAAATGAAGATCAATGAAACCGGACGTGAATATTTGTGAGTATGTGAGATGTTAAAGTGGAGATCTCATATTCATCAAACATTCATAAATTATTCATCAAGTTGTGGTAAGTCATCTTCATCATTTATTAAAGATTCAACAATAACTCACATATATTCGTCTCACATTCAGCAAATATTCATCAATTATTACTCCATGTCTCATAATTATTCTTCACATAGTTATACAATATTCATCGACCTATCACAATTATTCATTAAAAAACCATAAAAGATTCATCTAATATTCTTACAAAATTCATACACCTGCATAATAACTCCAATATTCATTAATATTCTTCACATTGGAAGTTGTTGTTTTCTGTCCCATTTCAGCTCGCACTGGTTATTTTTCAAATTAAAGTCGTCATTGTTGTCTTCGGGATACACTGACCGTTTTCCCGTTGATTTGTCTGAAAATGTTTCGTTCCCTACGATGGGGTTTGTGTTTCCAACTCTTCTAGCCATCATCTTCCTCCCTGCTAGACACATGAACGATTCATCAATAATTCACATATATTCATCTCACATTCAGCAAATATTCATCAACTATTACTCCATATCTCATAATTATTCTTCACATAGTCAAACAATATTCATCGACATATCACAATTATTCATTAAAAACCCATAAAAGATTCATCTAGTATTCTTACAATATTCATACACCTACATAATAACTTCAATATTCATTAATATTCTTCACATATTCATCCAATATTCGTCAACCTATCACAATTATTCATTAAAAACTCATAAAAAAGATTCATCCAGTATTCACCAAACATTCACCAATACACATGAGAAATCGATGCATCTTTCTACAGGATAAACATTCAGCAGTATAAACAAATTAATACTTGAATTTCATCATTGACCAACCGATATGCAGCGGGATTTTTTTTTAAAAGGGAAAACCCTAATCGACATTCTTCTCTCTCCAAAAATCGGAGTTCAACCCACACCTAAATAAAAAATCGATCCACTCCTAAATAAAAAATCGATGTTCACTATCAATTAAGCAAAGCATTGTCAAAGAATTGGAACTAACCCATGGTGTAGAATCTTCCCAACTAGCGAACACGGCTTGGAGATGGAGGTCGGGTTCACTCCTCCGATCCTTCGGTTGCAGCAACTACTGCGGTGGTGCTCGTCGCCGCCGCTGTCCACATTGCTTGGCTGAATGGCGGCGCCGGTGAAGAAGAAGGCGTCGGAGAGCAGTTGCACCGCTTGGATGAACTCGCTCGCCGGTTTCGCCCTACGACAAGAGACGTTCTAGGTACCCAAAAAGAAAGTGATTTTGTTTTATCCAAAAAAAAAGATAGATTTGGGTTGAATACCTGCGCTTGAGTAAGGATCCTCTGCAACCCAATATGTGACTCTCTGTACACCCTTCATTTAATTGGTCCACCTGTCTACATGGTAAAACTTTCAATTTAACAAAATTGCAGAAGAAAAGATTTTAAAAAAGAAGCAATTGCCCTCTTTTCCCTCTCTTTTTGTCCTTATTAGTACTTTTTCCTCCCAATTTACTCCCTTCCTCTGGGAACATTCCCTTTCATACATTCACTTATGACTCATTTACTCTTTTATTTCAGAGAATAAATTTCACATATTGATTCTCCTGCCATCCTGAAATTCAATAGTATAACTTCTTATCAGCTTATGAGGCAATCATCTGGGTAACCCATTATAAGTTTCACTTACTTTTCCTTTTTCCATACTCTGTTTTGATGGATTAAATAGGATAGGTAGGTAGTTGCACCTCGTGAATCTTATAGATTATGAGTGCCTTAGGTTATAATTTATCCACCTAGCCTTTGTCTTGGATTATATTTGTATGAAAATGGAATAAACTTGCACTTATACAGAAAACAGGAGTTGGGTGATTACTGTCATAATAGGCAAAGTTCTAAAATCATAGATTCATGTTTAATCTTAGTATCATTGTTGTGAACTTGTAATTATAAATGCTAACCAAATCATTTATGTCATTGATTTTATTAGGAGTGTTTGTTTTGGACGCATTTTCATTGATTAATTTAATTTGTTTAAAGGCTATAGAGATGGATATACAAGAAACGCAGCCACGCCGTCGTCTTGAATTCGAGCAAGATGGTGATTTGCCACTTTCTTATCGTGAAGATGAAATGGTGCAACAGATCCATTCAAAGTTATCTGAGGAGATCATTCCAAGAGTTGGTATGGAGTTTAAAAGCGAAGATGAAGCTTACGAGTTCTACAATGCTTATGCATTGGTGGCTGGCTTTTCTGTTCGAAGAAGTACAACTCACAAACACAAAGGGGCGGTGTTGGACAGAATTTTTGTTTGTTCGTGCCAAGGTAAACGAAGACGCGACAAACGAGATGACGTTTATAGACCCCATCGTGCGGAGACAAGATTCAGTTGTTTGGCCATGTTAAGAATAAGTTGTCGGCAAACGGGAAAATATCGTATTGTCAACTTCATTGCTGATCATAATCATGCACTGGCAAGCCCAAGTAAGAGTCATTTATTTAGATCACATCGGAGAATGTCGACATCTCAAGCATCAGAAGTTGACTTGGCTGAAATTTCTGGAATTGCTCCAAAACAGGCCTTTGAGTTCATGGCAAGACAAGCAGGAGGTCATGAAAATCTTGGATTTTCTCATGTGGATTATAAGAACTATTTGCGTAGTAAGCGCAGCTTGGAAATAAAATTAGGGGATACTGGTGGTGTTCTTGAGTACTTGCAAAGAATGAAAGTACAAGATCCTAATTTCTTTTACGCTATTCAAGTGGATGAAGAGGATTTGATAACTAATATCTTTTGGGCGGATGCGAAAATGATGGATGACTATGAGGATTTTGGCGATGTCGTTTGCTTTGATACAACATATCGCAAGCATAAAGATGGTCGAACAATTGCTTTATTCGTCGGGGTGAATCATCATAAGCAAACTACTGTCTTTGGGGCTGCATTATTATATGATGAGAAATCTGAGACATTTGTATGGTTATTTGACACTTTTTCCAGGGCTATGGGAGGCAAATTGCCCAAGACAATGCTAACAGATCAAGATATCGCAATGTCAACAGCCCTTCATCTCCAATGGCCAGAGACTCGTCATCGTCTTTGTGTTTGGCACATCTTTCAGAATGCTGCGATTCATCTGAGTGCTGTTTTCTCAAGGTACAATCCTGAGTTTTCTAGAGATTTTAGTAATTGTATTTACAATTATGAGTACGAGGAAGAGTTTTTGGATGCTTGGAGCAAAATGCTAGAAAAGTATCAGCTACAAGATAATAACTGGCTGAAGAGAATGTTCAGTATAAAAGAAAAGTGGGCATTGGTTTATGGGCGAGATACATTTTGTGCAGACATGGTCACTACTCAACGAAGTGAAAGCATGAACAAACTCATCAAGGGCTATATAAGTTATAAGCATGATTTGAGAAGATTTTTTTGAAAACTTTCAGCGACTACTTGATGATCGACGCTATGGTGAGATGTCTGCAGATTTTAAGGCAAGCCAAAGTAAAGCAGCGTTATGGTTTCCAATAGCAATTCTGAAGCATGCTGCGAGTGTTTATACACCGGAAGTGTTTGTGCTGTTCCAGGAACAAGTATATATAGCCTATGATTATCATCTTGAGGTTAGTTGTGATACAGAAAAACCTTTGAAATATGTGGTCACACCTCCTGGTAAGCATTGCAGTTTCATTGTCTCCTTCTATGATGATAGAGAAGGAACCGTTTGTTGTACTTGTAGGAAATTTGAATTTGCTGGTTTGTTGTGTAGTCATATACTCAAGGTTTTCTCTCATAGAGAAATTCCTAAAATTCCTAGCAAGTACATTTTGAAAAGGTGGACAAAAGATGCTAAAAGAGGAAGCACTAAAGCTACTTGTGAGAGTTCAAATGTTGATCAGGAAGATCTTAAAACAGCAACGAGAAGGCGCTACGGAGACTTATGTCGTCGATCCACTCGCTTATTTGCAAGAGCTGCAGAAACTGAAGATGGGTACACCCTTGTGAAAGAGACCATTCTTAATTTGATGAGAGAAATTGATGCAAGTAACAATGAAAAACCATTGCAATCCAGCTTGGAAAATCACTTGGGAAGAAATGAGGAAAATCATGATATGGATGTTAGTGCGAATGGCAAGATACAGACAGTTAGAGGTGTGAAACCGAAGCCTAAATCTGGAACTCAATCAAGTAAGAGGCCAATAAGTGCTCTTGAAAAAGCAACAAACAAAAGCAAAAGGCATAAGCAAAACAGAGACTTATGTCATAGTGATTTGGTTGCTCTTGAACAGGTATAATATAAGTTCATGATAATTTGATACTTTCAATTGAAGGTACTGGCTTACTGCATTTTTAGTACTTTTTTTATTATTTGCCTTATTACACTTTAAGTACTCACTTCTTCCATTTATAGGTTGCTCTTGAATAGGTATAATATAGGTTTATGATAATTTGGTACTTTCTATTAAAGTTACTGGCTTACTGCTTTTTTACTACTTTTTTTATTGTTTGCCTTATTACACTTTAAGCACTCACTTCTTCCATTCACAGGTTGCTCTTGAACATGTATAATATAAGTTCATGATAATTTGGTACTTTCAATTGAAGTTACTGACATATTGCTTTTATAGTACTTGTTTTATTATTTGTCTTATTACACTTTAGTTATTCACTTCTTCCATTTACAGGGGAGCCATTCAACTATGGGTTCAACTTGTTTCATCCAGCCATGGGATCCATCTATGCACACCTATTCCACATCTTTTGATTACACACAAGGGAACATGTATATTAGCTCACTAGTTGGCCAGCAGCCTAGTCACACAGCATTATTGACTAGCATTGGAGTGCCTCAGGTAAACATGAAAGGAGATCATAATTATGCTCTTGGATATGTGTTTTTATTATTATTTTTTTATAGTACTATCTAGCTCAAAGCATTTACCAGAACTATGATAATGGCAGGTTCAACCTAGGTGAAGCTTTCTCATGCCCGGCCCATTCCAGAATATAGCTTAGAAGGAGACTTATTTGGGACGATGTATATACCTTGAAGATCAAATTGCCTTTTTCCCACTGTATTTTGCTTTGGATAGGAAACTTTTGTTGATAGTATAGGCATTGAAGATTAATATTTTGTGTTTTTGCCCTTGGAATTGCCTTTCTCCCACTGTATTTTGCTTTGGATGGGAAACTTTTGTTGATAGTATAGGCATTGATGATTATTTTGTGTTTTTGCCCTTGGAAGGGAAACTTGTAATTGTATAAGGTTTGGATATGTTTTAAACTGACATGGTTGTTGGCAACCTTTCATATATTTGGGCATTTTCCTTCTACAATCACAACTACTCTTAATCTATATAGATGGTTATATAGGCTTATATGGGATTCGAACCCATATCTTTGTGCCGAAGCACAATACTCTACCGATTGAGCTAATAAGCCAAGCTTTATTAGTGATATCATGACAGCACTCTAATAAATACTCTTAGATGAACTAAAACAATCAATTTGAACTCTGAAAGTTCACCAATAAAACAAGAATAACCAAGCTAAGTTATAGCATGACAGTAAATCAAAAGAATAACATATATCAAGATTTGGCACACTAAGCTTGAAATAGTGTGGAGAAACAATATCAGTATATCACCAATAGAATAGCAGAGATCAATATTTCAGAAAACAAAATACATGGCTGAGATTGGGGTGTTGTAATGATCATAATAAGTATCAGCTAATTAGTTGACAAAGAACAGGTGTTTTCTATAAGTGCAATCAAAATTTAACAAGCTAACTCCCTATCAGTTAACATTGAAAGACATCAGATTGTTTTCTCTAATTGAAAAGTAACCCAACCAAGACAGCAACTTTCAACAAGTCACAATAAGTATAGGTTAGTAGAAATCGATCTAGAACCTTGTTTGACAAAGGGTTCCACTAATCCTAATTCCCAATCCACACTAATAAACTTGATAATCAATAGAGCTGCAAATTCGATAAATTTCAGAGAAATTGGACTCTGACATCAATTTCGATTTGATTTTGAATAATGGTAAAAAAAAAAAAACTCTGAAATTTAAATTAAAGAACCCTAATTTGATAACCTAAATCAACAACGTAGACTAATTTCAGCAAATTCAATAAATTAGATTACCGTGAAACTTTGAAATCCAAAGAAGTAAAATAATCTCAGAGAACCAAAACCTCTTCATCCTCATCGACTTGCCTCCCAGATTTGTCATCGTCAACTTCACTCTCAGATTTGGCGGTGGTGGCTTCGTCTCCCGGCTTCGTAGGCGGTGGCTTTGCCTCAATGATAACGGCAAAAAAACAAAGAAAAGAGGGAAGAAGAACCATCGTCGAACAAGGATAGCGACAACAAAGGTGAAATTGCTCCATTGTCGAATAACAATTGCAGCAACAGGGAAGAAGAACCATTGTCTTGTGGGGGAAGAAGAACTATCGTCTCTCTTGAAGCTCCGAACAGTAGCTACGAGAAAAGAGGGCAAACTTTACCAAAAATATAATGAATAAAAAAAGAAAAAGAAAAGGGGGCAACCTTTACCGAAAAAAAAAAGCATTTGCCCTTCTTTTTTTTTTTCACGGAGCAAATCTTTTTTTAGGATTCAATTTTAGTTAGGTAGATAGGTGGACCAATTAAATGAAGGGTGTACACAGGGTCACACGTTGGGTCACAGAGGATCCTTACTCCCTGCGCGGGAAAGATGAAACGGTGGATTTTCAATTTTCTAATTAAAAAAAATCCAAAATTAGGGAATGAATCTCAGCCCTCAATTTATAACGATCCAATGGCTTATAGTTGTTAACACTTAACACCATAAGAGCTATAAACACATGACCTAACCCCTCTCTTTATTAATTGTTTCCCCTAGGATCAACCACAAAGCGTCACATAGAATTTTTTTCCCCTGATGATCAATCACAACGTGCCACATAGGACGTTATATATGCATTGGGTTTAGTACGTATATTTATACAAAAACCTTTCAGGACCCGCCTAGACCCCAACTTAAACCCTTGATCTTGGCGCAATGAAATCCGCTTTGACCTCGCCTAAACCCTTTAACTCTACCTTACTGTCAAGCACCCGTCAAACGCTTTTTAGAACATTTTATTATGTATATAGATAGATAGATAGAGATGTAGATATTACTATAAAGAGAATGAAAGATGTGTTATAAACGAGTTTTCTTTATTACTATATATATAATAACAGAAAAGACATCTTTAACCGTATGGATTTTTAGGAATCTATAGATAAAACATCTTTAACCACTACATCAAACATTTCCCTAGCAAGAGCCCGATCCGTCAAGTAAACACAATGATAGTAGCCGGCCCGATAAATGCCCGAAACACCAACTCCCTTCTTCTCTAACAGCTTCGCTAGTTCCACCTCCCTGTCATAAAGCGGGTCCCCGTCAACCGCCGTCACCACCACCCGCCACCCCAACTCCCTCATCCTCTCTATCCCCCCTGACCCGCCTCCACCCGTCGGGTTACAGTACTCGTGGTCTAGGCTCGATCCCACCGGCAGCGATAGCTCCCACATCAGATCACTTGCGGACATGGGTAGAACCACATCGTCCTCTAGCCGGGTCTCTGATTCGGTGCGTTCTGATCCCCCAAAATAGGGTTGCATAAGGATCAATCCGAGGACCCGCAGAGGCTTGAGCAGCCCCGCCGAAGTGGCGGCGGCGGCCCGGAGGCCGGCGTGGTAGGCTATGTTGCCTCCAGAGCTTTCGCCCATGAGGATGCAACGGGAGAGGTCGGCGTGGTCGGCGATCCACGGGTCCGGCGATGTGCGGATGAAATCAAGTGACTCGGCAGCGTCATCGTAGGCCGCCGGGAGGCGGTGCTCCGGCGAGAGCCGGTAGTTGAGGGAGGCCACGAGTGCGCCGAGCTCAGCTGCCGTGTATTCACAGAAAGCATGGAAGAGAGAGCGGTCAGCGGTATCGAAGGCGAAGCCGCCGCCATGGAAGTAAACGACGACGGGGAGCTTGTTTTCTTCTCCGGCTGGGAGGTTACGGGGGAGGTAGAGGCGGAGCCACGTTTGCTTGTCGGGGTTGAGGGGGATGTCTTTGGACCAGACGGAGGCAGAGGGATCGGTGGCGTTGCCGACGGAGGTTGGAGGAGTGGTGTGGCGGGTGATAGAGCCGTCGGGGTTGAGGGTGATGTTGAGGAACTTGTAAGGGTCAACGGCGCCGGCCATGGAGGAGAATCGACGAGGTTTGAATTGTAAATAATAGTAAATAGCGGGGGCTTTGTGGAATAGTTTGTGTTTTTTAAGTCTTAACTTGTTAACCTTTGTTGTTCGATTTGGTGAAGTTAAATAGACAAGAATGTCTTAATTAATGTTTATTTTGCTTTTAAAGTCTTTAATTAATGTTTGTTTTGCTAGTAAAGTCTTTAATTAATGTCAAGGCGAGCTGGAGTTGTGACTTGTGGTGTTTTAGTTTATCTTCGCTTCCATTTAGTGGCGGAGCAAGGAAATTTTCGGAAGGACCATAGTACAATATGCTTTTAGATTAAAATGACATAAATGGTTATATAATACGATAATAAATGATGTTATTTTAAGATAAAATGTTATTTCGGTTTATGATAAAATGTTAAGTTTATAGTTGTTATATGAGTTAAGTAGCTCAAGTTTTGCTCAATAAAAGCCACTAGAGCATCATTTACAATAGAGGGAATAGCACAAAATGACCTAAAAAACCGGTTTTTTTTTTGCAAGGTTAACCCAATTCGGTTTGAAATTGGGTCAAACCGGATATGGGGGTAAAAGGTTCCCCCACTAGCAGTTACGTGAAGGGGGTTTGGCCTTCCACTGATCGACATCTAGCAAAAATCAGAGAGAGAGAGAGGGAAAGAGAGAGAGACAGAGCAAGTCCCATCTGCAGAGGAGAGATGCAGGGAGAGAGAAAGCAATTGAGAGAAGAAGAGAGAGAGAAAAAAAAACAAGTCCCATCTGCTGAGGAGAGAGGCAGAGAGAGAGAAAGCAATTGAGAGAGGACGAGCTAGAGAGAGGGGGGGGTGAAGTAAAGTTGCAGAGGAGAGAGAGAGATATATATCAGCGAGGATAGGACAGAGAGAGATGGAAGGGTCCTCTCTCCTCTGCGACTTTACTGTTGTTTTTTTACTTCGAATAAGAAGCAATCGAACGAGGGTTTATTTGCAGGTTGACGTGTGTAAGCAGTTAGTTTCAACTGGACACCCAAAGCAAAACTACATGACACATATTGGAATCGACTGGACAAGAGTTATCGGAGAAACAGATTCACCATCGACTTCAGATAGAAAATGGGAAAATTTGCTTTCGATAAAGGTTATGCAAGAGGTGTCTCCCTCAAATCTGAAACAAATTTATCCATTTTCTATCCGAAGTCGATGGTGAATCTGTTTTTCCGACAACTCTTGTCGAGTCGATTCCAATATGTGTCATGTCATTTTGATTTGGATGTCCGGTTAAAACTAACTGCTTACACGTCAACCTGCAAATAAACCCCCGCCCAATTGCTTTTTCTTCGATGATTTTTATTTAAAACTTAAGATTTAATTCAAATTATATTAATGTCCCCTCATTGTCACTCTTTCATCTCTCTCTGTCCTATCCTCACTAATCTCTCTCTCTCCTATGCAACTTTACTCTTTTTTTCCACTCCTCTCTCTCTCTCTCTCTCTCTCTCTCTCTCATCTACAGACTTTCTCTATCCTCTGCAGAGTTTCTCTATCCTCTGCAGACTTTTTTTTTATTTCCTCTCTCTCTCTCTCTGATTTTTTTTTTATCGAAATCAAACCTACCCATTTTCTATTCGAAGTCGGTGAATCTGTTTCTCTGATAAATCTTGTCCAGTCGGTTCCATTCAGTGGCGGATCCTGAAGCGTTTAGTTGAGGGGGCGAAAAATTGTCTCTAATTTTATCCCGAAAAAATCATCAATATTTGAAGTTTTCGGGTTTAATTATAGTATTAAGTTATGAAGTTTAACAAATGATGAGTATGATAGAAGGGTATTAATTTGGTAAATGATGTGAAAAATAATTTATATCGCTTCAATCTTGAAACGTTTATAACTTTTTACCCAGTTATCGGATTTGAGCTTATAATATATCAAATCGAAGCTATCGACAAGAGGAATATGTATATTAAATTTCATTTTTGATTGAGGGGGCGACTGCCACCCCCGATCCTTTAAAGGATCCGTCCCTGGGTTCCAATAAGTGGCATGTCGTTTTGCTTTTAGTGTCCAGTTAAAACTAACTGCTTACAGGTCAAATTGCAAATAAACCCCAACCCACTTGCTTCTTTTTCGTTGGTTTTTCTCTGAAACTTAAGATTTAATTCAAATTATATTAATGCTTGGATGATTTATAATTCAAATTATATTATAAATAAGCTCTTCAATAATGGAGCTCTTCAATGGAGAAAATGTAACACCCCCTTCTGTAAACGAGGGAATGTTGCAGCGCCAGTAATTATGCAGACTTTAAGGGTCTCATAATTACCTTAGGCTTAGAGGGACATGCAACCATGCTCCCATAAACAAGATGATAAATAATTTAAAAAAATGACAGCGGTAAACTTGAAGTACGGTTTTTATCATTAAATATGGTGCAAAGCTTTTCCATATATTTTCCAGAATCTTGCAAGATAAAGTGAAATTTCATACATAAAGTATAGAAATTTGAAAGACTTATATAACCAAACATTTAAAATATTTACTTGTACAATGTCAACTCTTCAAGACCTCCTTACCTAACCTGCAAAATTTGACTGATGTACATCGTATGCAGACGAGGCACACCAGCCAACCTGATGCGGGACCATCTTCTACACCGTCATCTACACCTCCGGACGCGCCGATCATACTCGGGGACGGACCGATGACTAGAGCTCGAGGTAAGAAGCTCCAACGCGACTCATTCTTGTTTGTGAGTCACGCGTTATTCTCGAGCACGGTTCAACTCCCCGAGCCTTCACTGAAGACCTACATGTGCATCGGAATCAAGAGCGTCGAGCCATCTTGATCCCATGTTGGAGCCGATTTGCCTAAGGGTTTACCTTGTTTTATTTCCTATTTTAGCAACTTTCCTACTTAAGCTATTTTAGGAAACTTTTAGGGTTAATTAATTAATTTCTTTAATTTATTTTTCAATTAGGAGAACCGGCCTTTCTAGGTTATATTAGCCGCCTCCTTCCTCTGTGAAAACTACGTTGAATTTTATGAAAGCTTTTCTCTTGTGTGAAACACATTGAGTGCTCAAGTCAATCGATTCGTAGCAAGGCTCATCGATTGCAAATTGGTTATAGATCCTGCTTGGTTTGCTTTGAGTTCGTCAACCTCGCGAGAGCTTGGTGATCCAGGTAATCACAAGTCCCCTCCTTGTGCCTCCAAGTTGTCCGCTTGGTTGTGTAAGGCTGTAGAGGCGGGCTTTATAGTCGTTGGTGTTTGGTTCCTACCCTCTACGGAGGCCTGGGGTCTTCATCTCGCTCTATTTTAGTTCGAATCAACCAATCTATCGGTCTTTTCATTGCTTTTGTCGAGTCCTCTATTGCTGCGTTTTGAGTCTTTGTTATTGTTCTTGAGTCTTTTGCTTCCGTTCTTGTCTTTGAGTCTTGATTGTCGAAGATCGGGCCATTCTACGGCTAACCCCGTATCAAATTGGTATCAGAGCTTTGGTTTACGACATCAAAGTTGTGTCTTTTTTTTCCCTAAACACAAAACCTACAAAAATAGAGTCTTTTTTTTTTTTTTGTTCTTGGTATTTTTACTTCTTGAATTTTTTTAATTTGATTGCATTAACCTTTGTTTGTGATTGTTGTGGTTGCTTTAGCCTAAAACACAAAACTTTAGCCGAGACCATAGCAACCATTGAAATTTCGATTCGGCAACAGTACGTACGTGGTTGAATCCCTGGTTGACTTTGATTACCTTTTGTTCAGCCGAGTACTATTGTGAAAGAAATTAGCATTGTTGGCCTTTTGTTTCGGCAGACTCATTCCAAGCCAAAAACAAAGGTTCCCTAACCCTAGCTTGTTGGTCTATCTTTTGATATATCTATTTTAATTGCCTAAATTAGCCTAACCTCAATTATATATTTCATTAGGGCTATACAAATTTTTATTTTCTTTCACCATAGTTTAAATTTTCAAAAGTCCTTTATTTCATTGTTCGTTTCTTGCATTAGTTATTAAAAAAAAAATAAAATAAATAAATTTGCATTCAAAGCTTAGTCCTAGGAGGATAAAATTCACTAGGGGCAAAAGTAAGCTTTCAACAAAAAACAAAAACAAAAACAAAAACAAAAACAAAAAAAAAAGGAATTGTCGAGTCTAGTGCAAGAACTTCAAGGACCAATTTCGGTGAAAATCTCATAGCCCTAATCGAAATTCTCAAACACATACCTCCCAAACCATAATTTTTTTTTAAGCCCTACCTTGCAACTACAACATCCTTGCTAAGGGTTTGAATCAAAACAAGAGGTAAAAGTCCAAGTTTGCTTGTGTGTCGAGTTGTTTACATAGCTGTGTCGAGTGATCTTTGCAAGTGTCGAGTGATCTTTGCAAGTGTCGAGTGCCTTTTACCCACATATCGAGTCGACATCCCACCTATCGAGTCGATACATACACATACCGAGTCGATACTTTTGGCTCTGTTGGATTTCTGCCGAGTGACATACCGAGTCGATACCCCAGGTACCGAGTCGATACTTCAACATACCGACTCGATACTTTTGCCACTGTTGAAAAATTTCGTGTCTTGTTTCTTGCTCCTTCTTTTGATCTCTTACCTTGTGTTGCCAAGTCTTTGCTTGAGTGTTGATTTGCCCAAAGCGGATTGCCCCAACAAGCTTGTCATACCAATTAGAGAGAAGAGTGCGAGAGAAACACATCGTGAGATTGTTTTAGTTTGCTAATCTTGACATAGTTCTGTGTTTCTTTAGTTGCGATGTCTTAACAGGTTAACAACCCAAACAATGCCAACGATGGCAACAATGACAACACCTCCGAAGCAACTATATCCGCCGCGTTGTTCAACAACACAATGGACACTCTTAACGCCATGTTGGCGGCGATGATGGATAAGCTGGCGGCTTTGGAGGCTAGACCAACGGGTTCTAATAACCTTGGTGGTCATGGTGGTCAAAGGCGTAACGAGCAGCCTAATGATGAAAGGGAAGTCCCACATCCTAACCTTCCTCCTAACCCTAATTTCAATAATCCTATTTTTGAAGAGAACCACTCTCCACGAGGGGAGAGAAATGGTCAAAATAATGGATTTGTTAATGCGCAGGGGCAAGGACGGGGAAGAGGTAGAGGTCGTGGCTTCCAGGAGGAGTTCTACTATTCGGAGCGTGAGGATGACTTCCAGGAGGAAGACTATTGGGATCAACGCCCGAGGCGGAACGACAGAGGAGGGCGTTACCAAGACCGTTACCAATACCGTGAGCATAGAGATCCTGATCAGGACGGCATAGGTAAGGTTAAGGTAAAAATTCCTTCCTTTGATGGCAAGACAGATCCAGATGCATATATAGACTGGGAAACTAAAATGGAACAAATCTGGAACTGTCACAATTTTTCTGAACCTAAGAAAGTTCAATTGGCTTCTTTAGAATTTCAAGGGTTTGCTCTTATTTGGTGGGATAATTTGGTTAAGGAAAGAAGAAGAGCCCTTGATGCGCCTATCGCGTCTTGGAACCAATTGAAAGCTTTAATGCGAAATAGGTTTGTCCCTCAACACTATGCTAGAGAGCTTAGGCAACGCCTAGAGAACCTTAAGCAAGGTAATAAATCTGTTGAGGAAACCTTTAATATTATGCAAGAAACCATGGCACGAGCAAATGTTGTTGAACATCATGAGGATACTAATGCTAGGTTTCTTCGCATTTTGCATCCCGCCTTAGCTCAGGACATTGATTGCTTTCCTTACTCTACTCCTACTGAATTATTGCATTTGGCTATTAAAGTTGAACGTGGAGCTAGATACAGGAACCAAGGCGGAAGATGGACGAGCGGCCAGCCCCAACCTTGGCGCCAAAACCGGCCACAACAGCCCCAAGGGCGGTCTGACGGCGGTTACACCTCTCGGCCAAACCAAGCCCCTGGGAGAGGAGATGGCCGAACCAACCCTACAGCTGCTGACAAGGGTAAGGCGCCTTGGACAGGACGAGAGTCGTCTGGGACATCTACTGGTCCCAAAGGGAGTAATCCTAACCCCTCTACTACTAGATCTAGGGACATTGTGTGCTTTAAATGTCAGGGTAGAGGTCATACTATGAAGGATTGTCCCAATAGGAAAACTCTCATGATTAATCACTTAGGTGAATATGTGTCTGACAATTCTTGTGATGAAAATGAAGAGCATGCTAATGATAATGATCAAAACCTTAATCTGCTTACCTATGATGAGGATGATGATGGCATTGATTATGAACATGGAGAATCACTTATTGTTAGGAGAGTCTTAAGTGTTGTTCCTGCACCATGTGATGACAATCAACGTGAGAATCTTTTTCATACTAGATGCTTAGTTAAGGGTAAAGTGGTTAATGTGATCATTGATGGGGGAAGTTGTTGTAACTTAGCTAGTCAAGAGATGATTGAAAAATTACATCTTCCTACTATTCAGCATCCTAGGCCTTATAGATTGCATTGGATGAACGACTGTGGTAATTTGAAAGTGAATAGGCAAGTAAAAGTGCATATCAAATTAGGACATTATGAAGATGATGTGTTATGCGATATAGTACCTATGCAAGCCTTTCATATCTTATTAGGTCGTCCTTGGCAGTTTGATCGTAAGGTCTTGCATGATGGCTTTACTAACAGATATTCCTTTACTTTTCAGGGCAAAAATGTAGTTCTCAAGCCTATGACGCCAACCCAGGTGGCTGATGAGATTGAGAAACGGAAGGTAAGTAAAGGTGAGTTAGAAAAGGAGGCTCAGTCGAGCCATGTGTCTACCCCTACTCGGCCTAAGGGTGTATTTTTGGCTTCCAAGAGTACATTTTTAGACGAGTTTGCGGATGGGGAAACAACCCTCTTGCTCCTATGCAAAGGGTTGAATATGTTGAGTGAGGAGCTTCGAGCTACCCTCCCTCCTCGCATCCTATCTCTTCTTGAAGAATATAAGGATGTTTTCCCCGAGGACATACCAGCAGGTCTACCCCCTATCAGAGGAATTGAGCATCAAATTGATCTCATTCCAGGGGCTGCATTGCCTAATCGGCCTGCTTACAGAATGAATCCCACTGAAACCCAAGAGGTTCAATCCCAAGTCCAGGAATTGTTGGACAAGGGATACATTAGGGAAAGTATGAGTCCTAGTGCTGTGCCTGTGTTGTTAGTCCCTAAGAAAGATGGTTCATGGCGAATGTGTGTAGATTGTAGGGCCATTAACAACATAACTGTGAAATATCGCCATCCTATACCCCGCTTAGATGACATGTTAGATGAGTTGCATGGTTCTTCTATCTTCTCTAAAATTGATTTAAAAAGCGGTTACCATCAGATTAGGATGAAGAAAGGCGATGAATGGAAAACAGCCTTCAAAACTAAATTTGGGCTCTATGAATGGTTGGTTATGCCTTTTGGCTTGACTAACGCACCTAGTACTTTCATGAGACCAATGAATCATGTGCTTAGGAATTTCATAGGTAAATTTGTTGTTGTTTACTTTGATGACATTCTTATCTATAGTAAATCACCTAAGGAACATGAAGCACATTTGAGGGAAGTACTTTCTACTCTTAGATTAGAACACTTGTATGCCAATCTTAAGAAATGTGAGCTTTGTAATGATCAAGTGTCTTTTCTGGGTTTTGTAGTGAGTTCAAGCGGATTGCGAGTCGATGATGCCAAGATCAAGGCAATCCAGGACTGGCCGACACCTACCAATATCGGCCATGTGAGGAGTTTCCAAGGCCTAGCGAGCTTCTATCGGAGATTTGTGCGCGACTTCAGCTCCATCGCAGCCCCTCTCACAGAGCTCACAAGGAAGCGGTGTGAGTTCAAGTGGGGTCCAGCTCAGGAGGAGGCGTTTTGCAAGCTCAAGGAGAAGCTCACTCAAGGGCCATTGCTGGCTCTGCCTGATTTCACTCGGCCTTTCGAGGTTGAATGTGATGCTAGCGGAGTTGGGATTGGAGGCGTCCTCATGCAAGAAGGTAAGCCTATAGCCTTTTTCTCTGAAAAAATAAAAGGTGCATGTCTTAATTACTCTACGTATGACATAGAATTATATGCATTGTTTAGAGTCCTTAAGACTTGGTCCCATTACCTTTGGCCTAGTGAGTTTATACTTAGGACCGATCATGAATCCCTAAAACATTTTAAGAGCCAAGATAAGCTTGATAGGAGGCATGGTAGATGGATGGAATTTATTGAGACATTTCCTTATGTTATAAAGTATAAGAAAGGGAAAGACAATGTGGTTGCTGATGCTTTATCTAGGAGACATGTCCTTTTGACCACTTTGGATTCTAGAGTCTTAGGCTTTGTATACATTAAGGAATTGTATGCTAATGATGCTGATTTTGGGGAAGTTTTTGGGAAGTGCCTAGATAAGGGTCCTAGCGACCAATTTTATATCTTTGATGGATTCTTGTTTAGGAAAGACCAAGTGTGTATACCTAGGTGTTCTCTTCGATTATTATTAGTGAATGAAGCCCATAGTGGAGGTTTGATGGGTCATTTTGGGAGAGATAAGACATACCACACACTTAAGTCTCACTTCTATTGGCCACATATGCTTAGGGATGTAGAACATTGCCTTAAGAGATGTATTGACTGTTTAAAGGCCAAGTCTAAGCTTATGCCCCATGGTTTGTATACCCCACTGCCGATTCCCTCTTCCCCTTGGGAAGATATTTCTATGGACTTTATTGTGGGATTGCCTAGAACTAAGAAGGGGAGGGATTCTATCTTTGTTGTGGTAGATAGATTTTCTAAGATGGCTCACTTCATTGCATGCCATAAGACTGATGATGCTACCAATGTTGCGAATTTGTTCTTTAGAGAGGTAGTTAGGTTGCATGGAGTGCCGAAAACCATAGTGAGTGATAGGGATGTTAAGTTTTTGAGTCATTTTTGGCGGACTTTATGGAACAAATTGGGAACTAGATTGTTATTTTCTACCTCTAGTCACCCCCAGACAGATGGCCAAACTGAGGTGACCAATAGGACCTTAACCACTATCCTTAGAGCCATTTTAAGGAAAAACTTGAAGCTTTGGGAAGAAGCCTTACCTCATGTGGAGTTTGCTTACAATAGGACAATGCATTCCTCAACTAAAATCCCTCCTTTTGAATGTGTATACGGTGTTAATCCACTAACCCCCTTTGATCTTACTCCATATCCTATGAGAGAGAATGAGTCTTTTGACGCAGGTAAGCATGTTGAGTTCGTCAAGGAGCTACATGAACGGACGCGTCAGCAGCTCTTGCGGAAGGCTGAGTACAACGCCAACAAGGCCAACAAGGGTCGCAGATTGGTGACATTCCAGCCTGGGGATCTAGTGTGGGTGCACCTGAGGAAGGAGAGGTTTCCCAACGAGCGGAAGAGCAAGCTTGCACCGCGAGGGGATGGACCTTTCAGGGTTCAGGAGAAGGTGGGCGACAATGCCTACAAGCTGGAGCTTCCTGGAACATATGGTGTGAGTGCAACCTTCAACGTCGCGGATCTCATTCCATATCTTGCCGTGGACGAGGACTTGGATTCGTGGTCGAATCCTTTCCAAGAAGGGGAGGTTGATGCGGGACCATCTTCTACACCGTCATCTACACCT
The DNA here is from genome assembly GCA_037127255.1 of Persicaria tinctoria. Lineage (NCBI taxonomy): Eukaryota > Viridiplantae > Streptophyta > Magnoliopsida > Caryophyllales > Polygonaceae > Persicaria > Persicaria tinctoria. The sequence continues at coordinate 17,321,303 of JBANSL010000004.1, read as the reverse complement.
CCGGACGCGCCGATCATACTCGGGGACGGACCGATGACTAGAGCTCGAGCTAAGAAGCTCCAACGCGACTCATTCTTGTTTGTGAGTCACGCGTTATTCTCGAGCACGGTTCAACTCCCCGAGCCTTCACTGAAGACCTACATGTGCATCGGAATCAAGAGCGTCGAGCCATCTTGATCCCATGTTGGAGCCGATTTGCCTAAGGGTTTACCTTGTTTTATTTCCTATTTTAGCAACTTTCCTACTTAAGCTATTTTAGGAAACTTTTAGGGTTAATTAATTAATTTCTTTAATTTATTTTTCAATTAGGAGAACCGGCCTTTCTAGGTTATATTAACCGCCTCCTTCCTCTGTGAAAACTACGTTGAATTTTATGAAAGCTTTTCTCTTGTGTGAAACACATTGAGTGCTCAAGTCAATCGATTCGTAGCAAGGCTCATCGATTGCAAATTGGTTATAGATCCTGCTTGGTTTGCTTTGAGTTCGTCAACCTCGCGAGAGCTTGGTGATCCAGGTAATCACAAGTCCCCTCCTTGTGCCTCCAAGTTGTCCGCTTGGTTGTGTAAGGTTGTAGAGGCGGGCTTTATAGTCGTTGGTGTTTGGTTCCTACCCTCTACGGAGGCCTGGGGTCTTCATCTCGTTCTATTTTAGTTCGAATCAACCAATCTATCGGTCTTTTCATTGCTTTTGTCGAGTCCTCTATTGCTGCGTTTTGAGTCTTTGTTATTGTTCTTGAGTCTTTTGCTTCCGTTCTTGTCTTTGAGTCTTGATTGTCGAAGATCGGGGCATCCTACGGCTAACCCCGTATCACAACCATTTCACAACACAATTGGTTAGTTCGGTGAAGAACTAGCAAATGACGGAACGGAATAGATGATAACCACTTAACAACCAGTGTCCGTAATATGGTATAGTTTTAAGAAGATATATAATTTACAAAGTAGTAAATTATATAGAATATTTACACTGCACAACTTTAGGTTACACATTGATTCCACAATATTTTGTCTAACATACATGACTTGGATAATTCATAAGGATAAAATATTTACTTAACACATACCATTCTTCGAATGATATCAAACAATGATTACTTAATTCCCACTAAAAGGCATTAATGCTTATTTTATGAAACATTTATTTATCACTCACTTATATCGTTATTGAACCACGTTGTACTTGACATAACAGTAGCAACGTCATACCGGCACATGCCTATTTTACCACTCATCTGGGTAAAATGTATCATTTTGATAATATTCAAAATGAACTTTTCATGAAAAGCTTATAGAGCAAGACGTAACGAGTCTTGACCTGTTATGATCACGCACATTCACGCACAACCACACCCGCACACGCTTAACACTCTTTTTGTTACTAGATTAGTAACACACGTGTCACATTATAAGGATTCATTAGATGAACCCGTGTAATTTCCCACTATATAAATTTATTTCGTTAGCCATCAGCTAAACACTAATTTATACATATATTCAACTTACATAATAAATAAGGATTTGGTCTAAAAATGAACAAAAGTCCACACCTAGAAAGTATATAACTGGCTTGAATAGAGATGGAACGAATAGAGATTGCAAGAATATAATATATTAAAACTCATTAGCTTGAACAAAGAATGAATGGAAATAAATTGCAAGAATAAATAGACCTTGCAATTTATTTTCAACGGATAGATATACTCGATAATTAACAACTGACACATATATTAAAAGGAAGGCATTGAGTCTTTTAAGAAGAGCAAATAGGACAAAGTCACTTGCCTTGGTTATAGACCTGAAGTCTGCGGATAATAAAGATTATAACCAACCAAGAGATTTAATTCTTTCTGAAGACGCAGGATCACGATTGACGTATACCCATGCGCATCTATCCACGTCGTACATAACAGACAAGTGATAATTTAATTAGCTTATGTCCAATAACTTTACCCTTAAACTTCGGCAAAGTCTCCTTTTTAAAATAATCCTTTATTAACCCGATAAAACTTATATCCTTTACTTTCCGATAATCACTTGTCCAACACCATTTTTAAAATGCCCATGCAGTATTAGGACTGACAAACCTAATTTAGGATTTCCTTTCCTAAATTTAATTGGGCATTATAACGACTTAGGAATGTCATATAATCCAAAATAATTGGGCATTATCTCAACTTAAAAGAAATACTCGTTTTATCCAATGTTATATCGTATTAAGTAGAGCTGGCAAAATCTGACCCGACCCGAAAACCCGACCCGACTCACCCGAACCCGAACCCGACCGACACCCGAAAGTCTGGAGTTATTCATAACCCGAACCCGAGACTGAACCCGACCCGAACTTGACCCGACTCGACCCAAACCCGACCCGACTCTGAACCCGACCCGACTTTGAACCCGACCCGACTCTGAACCCGACCCAACTTTGAACCGACCCGACTCTCAACCCGACCCGACCCGACCCGAATTGAAATGGTTATTTAACCGAGTCAAAATAATTTATTTCAAGTAAATTACATATTTAAGTATGCAAACGAGTCAAAATAATTTATTTTAAGTAAATTACATATTTAAGTATTCAACCGAGTCAAAATCAACCTAATTATCCAAACGGGTCGAATATGATTCGACCGAAAACTCAAACCAACTATACCGCTATACCCACTTTGATTCGAAACTCAAATGAGACCGACCCGCCTCTTGACCCGAAACCCGAACGAGACCGACCCGCTTTAACCCGAACCCGAATGGACATGACCCAACTTAACCTGAAACCCGACCAATCTAAAATTCATTATGATCGAACCCGAACCCGACCAATACCCGACCCGAACAATACCTGACCATAAATTTTACCCGAGTTGACCCGACCCGAGCAAGTCTGACCCGAACGACCGACCCGAACGACCGACTTGCCAGCTCTAGTATTAAGAAATACCCAAAATTCTTAACAATAATGAGCATCATAACGGCTTATAAAAACTAATAAGAAAATACCTTAAATTCTACACGGGTATTATAACGATATAAAATATCCATAACTTTAAAATAAACGAGAGATATCTTACAATGTCGGCACCTCTGGTAGGCGGATTACGAATCGAAATCGAGTCGGCTTCGGTAATTGTACTCTTGTACCGGAGGTTGGAGGAGTGGTGTGGCGGGTGATGGAGCCGTCGGGGTTGAGGGTGATGTTGAGGAACTTGTGGAATAGTTTGTGTTTTTTAAGTCCTAACTTGAATTGTTAACCTTTGTTGTTCGATTTGGTGAAGTTAAATAGATACGAATGTCTTATAAATTAATGTTTATTTTGCTTTTAAAGTCTTTAATTAATGTTTGTTTTGCTAGTAAAGTCTTTAATTAATGTCAAGGCGAGGAGTTGTGACTTGTGGTGTTTTAGTTTATCTTCCTTTCCATTTAGTGGCGGAATGGCTCACCGGAAAGGACTTGTGGATAATATTCATAGGTCCCCCGGTTCGAACCCCGGAATGACCGCTCTTTATTTATCAATTCAAGGCGGAGCCAGAAAAATTTCGATTGGACACAATACGATATACTTTTGGATTAAAGTGACATAAATACTTATATATAATATGATACTCCCTCCGTTAATTAAAACTTGACGTTTTACTATTCACGCGCGCATTTTTAGGTGTTAAAAACTATATAAAATATTAACTTTTGAAATAATTTTTTTAAATAATATCATACTTATTACTATTAAGTATGAATTTATAAAAACAAATTTAAAAAAAATTTAATATTTTATATAGTTTTTATCGTTCTAAAAAAGCGTGCATGAATAGTAAACGACAAGTTTTAATTAACAGAGGGAGTAATAAATTATTTTATTTTAAGATAAAATGTCATTGGTTTATGATAAAATAATATCATTTTTTCGCACCTAAAAAAAAGAAATATAAATACATAAATGAAATATCCGGAAAAAAAAACTAAACAAGTATAGAAAACGCAATATAACAAGCATTAAGTTAAGGTTATGTTTGTTATATGAGTTAAGTAGCTAAAGTTTTGCTCAATAAAAGCCGCTCGAGCATTATTTACAAAATGAGTTAATTATAAAAACCTTTTTATGCTCGATTCAAAGCCCACCTTGGCTCGATTGAAACTCAAATAGCACGAATTTTGTGAAATTTACAGATTTTTTTTAATTTACCATGTCATGAGCAAGTAATTTGCATAATACTTGGGGGAAAAAAACTCCCCAAGCTCTTTCATTAATTTACTAAACAAGTCGAGTATGAGCTCAAGTTCAAATATATGTTCGACTCGAGCTTGACCTGTTTCTAAATGAGCTAAATATAATGAAACAATAGTAGACTTGTTTAACTCGAATAACAACTCTAATTAATATAGTGTATAACTTGTTGCACTCATAACATATAATAATATATAACCAGATATAAAAAATTTAAACTTGTCTAACTTCTTATCTAACTGTCGAAATGATTAGTATAACCTCTAATTTCGAAGCTCTCGAGATGAATCATAGTATGTAAATGTTGTTTTAGTAAAATATAAAAGCATTATAGTCTATTGAAACAAAATTAAAGTGATTAATATACCTTTAATTTAAAAACATTCATAACCTTTTACTCAGATGTCTGATTAAGGCGTATCTATATCTAATATAATACTAAATCACATGTTAAAGATGTCACTTGGTGAGTTTTACTTACAAATAGGCTTATGTGGCAACTTTCAATTAATCATAGTCCCACCTTTATAATAAATTACTTTATATTAATTATATTAATTAATTATTTACCCAAAATATTTATTTGAAATTGAATAGTTCCTTCCTAAATACAAATTTGTCAAAACTTTTATTATATTTTATTTACGAATTTTTTGGTCATCCGAAAATTTTAGAGTGTTGGGCCCCCTTGTTTTCTTTCTTTTCACTTCCTTTCTTAAATCCATATTTGGTGGACCGGATTTCATTTATTTATTTGGTTCGATTTGGTTGGGTCTGTAGGACCGGTTTTCAGGGTTGGTTTTCTTTATTATTTAATCAATTAATTAATTTTAATCTATCTAATCTAATTCAATTAATTCCTAATTTAATTTTCTAATCACGCTCATATCCATCTTTAATTAAAAATAATATCAATCTTTAATTAAAAATAATAATTGATGGAACTTACCGTAAATTTTTGGCTTAGATTTAAAATTTTCTCAGTAATCAAATTTATTTAAAAAAAAACAATTTTTTATATATACAAATTAAGGCCCAATGACCTAGAATGAATTATTTCATCTATCTAGCATAAACCAATTCTCATTAATGATTAATCAATGATATTTAATCAATCATCTATCTATCTAATTTCTAAAACTTTATACTCCAAATAAAAAAAATCTTGATTAAATCTTATTAACCAATTAAAAAAATAAATCAAATCATTTATGTCAAGATAAAATTTGAACGTAAAAGGCAAGATAAAACTTAAAAAAAACAAGAAATATATACATCTTTAACACTTTTCTAAATATATACATCTTTAACACTTTTTTTACTCACGGATAATCTACTTTGCAATCTATAAACTCTAATTTTAGTTTTTTTTTATTTAGCTCTATTTACAACTACGATGTCATTTTTAATTTATCTCTTTGACCATGTTTCGTTCTTTTGCATGAGTAGATTAGAAATCATTTTTCCCTTAAAATTATGAGTTTGTTTGGTTGTTATAATCTTACGTAGATAAGAATAAATTAATAAAAATAAATAAAACTAAAAAATGATTTAATTAATAATTACTTATCAATTTATATCATAAAAATTGTTGTTAATAAAAAAGAATTATTTTTTGGTCAGATAGAATCTTCTTATTTAACGGTTATGATTTGATACATTGTATACTTGATTTTTATTTTCAAAGAAATGGTTGTTAAATTATTTTTTTTAATATGGTGTTTTTCACACGATAATTGTGAAAGTTTTACTTGAATAAACTTGGTCTTTAAACCTCTTTTATAACCCCAAACATATTGGCATTAAAATGATGTGACAAATACTTCGAAAATTATAGACATGCATGTTTTTTATAGCTTAAGTTAGAGTTGTGTAAAAATTATGAGTAGAGTTAAAAAATTTATAAGCACTAAAAATATTGAATGATTTATATTTTAATATTCATTTTATTTTAGCTTTTTCTATGGTTCACTATTTTCTATTAGAGCAACAGTTAAATTGTATCTAGATTATCCAATAAAACAAGATTAGCTCTACATAGTTTTTTCCTTAAATTTGGGCCCACCTTTCAATTACAAAAATTATCTCAATTTAAACTTTTATAATCAAACTAATTTATTAATTTAACTAAATAATCAAACTAATTTAAAAGTAAAAAATTAATTCAAATATGAATTAATTATCCAAATCTTTACCAATCTCTATTAATTATCCAAGTATTCTATTTTATTAATTTAACTAAATATTTTTAATACAAATATGTATTCATTATTAAATCTTTGCCGATTGTTTTCTTATTTCACTCAGGATATTTAGTCTAAAAATAATTGGTACTTAAATCAAATATTTAAAGCTAATGCTAACAACTATGCTATACATTTTGTTTAACTTAACCACATAATAGTTTACTTTAAACCTTAATTTGATACTACATCACATTTTTAATTTTTTTTACGTATTAGAAAGTTCCATACCGATCTTCCACTGATTGGATATTTAACTAATTTTCAAAACACTCCCGAACAATATTTTTATTGTTAGGGAGTGCTTTGAAAATTAGTTAAATAAAATTCTAAACTCCTACTTTATGTTTGCTGTAAATTGTGTATTTTAATTCAATTGATGGTTATAAACTTTGTTTTGATTCATCTGTGTATATATTTTCTTCTCATATATTACCATTTATATTCTGAAATTGATTTCGTGTTTTTAATAATGCAAGATGGTGATGACGATGAATGATTAATTTTCATAACCACAATGATCTAAAAAGAAAATTAATATATATACTCTAAAAGATTAGAGTACGTATGCTTCAAAAATGAAAATTGAATATTATTAGTATGATTAGAGTATGTATGTTTCCTTTAACCTAAAACAATTTTAAATTTCATATTTAAATGAAATACTAAATGGTTATTGTGGATTTTAGGCAAATAAAATACTCATTTGAAATATAAAATTTGAATCCAAGTTCAGATTTTCATTATCAATAGGTTATGAGCTGGATTTCAATCCCCATTTTGTTTAATAGTTTTTCTTCCACTTCTTCTTCTTTTTATACAAATGAATTGAAAGTACAGGCTCGAGATCCAAAAGATTTTCATTCATTTTTTTATCTGTCAAATGTTTTACGACACTAAGCTAAATATCCGTGTTTTGGTCTAATATATAATAATAAAGCTTCTATTTAGACATTGCAAATCATATAACATGATCAAATAAAACTAATAAAAAGATAATATTTGACAGAGTTTTTAACTTCTTGAAAAACATGTAAAAATAAATAAAATGGCCTATATTTTGAGACGAAAAGGATTTTTTTTTACTTTTAAGTTTATTAATATAATATATCTTTTTTTATGTGTTCTCCATCCCAAAGTTCTGAAAATTCTATTCACCCGTCTTTGTGGAATGTGTAGTCCAACTACCAAATTATTTGGTTTTACCTTCCAACTTATTACAAGAAATGTGTGTTTAATGCTCAAAGTAATCAATCAGCTTACTAAAAAACTTATAAGGCTAAAAAAAACTCATTCCCATACGCCAGTACGTGGTGACTCAAAACTTTGTACTACCTATGTCTCAAAATATCGGACGTTTTAATTTTAGATGGTGACTCATTCCCATACGACCTATATTTAGAGAATGAAGGATTTTTTTTTACTTTTAAGTAGGGGTGGGCACAAATCCCGCAAATCCCGTCCCGTCCCGCATCCCGTCCCGATCCCGTCCCGATCCCGGTGGGATTTAGAAAAAATATTTTCAATCCCGTCCCGCAAAAATTACGCGGGACGGAGAGTTTGAATCCCGCAAATCCCGTCCCGTCCAGCATATATATAAAATTATATATTTAATTAAAATTAATAAAAATATATAAGAATATATTTACATTATACCTTAACATTTATTTATACCCAAAATTTAAATTTAAAATAATAATAAAAACATTAAAAATATACTCCATATAAAAAATATACTCCGTATAAAAAATATACAGCCTAAACTAACTTACTGTTGTCCTGGCCTTTATAAAAAAAGAAGACTCACTGCACTTAGAAGCTAGCTCTCATATTGTATTTTAATTTGCATGAATGAATTAACATTTACAGTGGATGAATTTAATTTTAAAAAAAGACTTATTGTTATTTTTGGATTGTAGGGACAAATCCCGTCCCGTTCCGATCTCGTCCCGTCCCGTGAGGGATAAGACCCGGCGGGATTTGAAAAAAAAATACTCAATCCCGTCCCGATCCCGTCCCGCAAAAAATACGCGGGACGGGACGTGAGATTACCCCAATCCCGTCCCGTCCCGTCCCATGCCCACCCCTACTTTTAAGTTTATTACAAGAATATTTATTCTTCGACATTTTTATGTGCTCTCTATTCAAAAGTTCTTAAAATTCCATTCACATAGAGTTGATGTAATATGTAGTCGAACTACCAAATTATTTGGTTTTATCTTCCAATCCATTAACACAACGAAAAATAATAGTAGAGGGTCACTTTTTTATATCCTGTCCCGGGCATTTCAAATCTCAAACCTGACTCTGCTACGAATGTAAGACATTGACGTTTTGCCCCATATATTATATATTGATATAATATAAGCATTATTTTTTTATCCAAATTTATTTATTTCTCTATATCGTTTTCATATTATTATAATAGTATAATATATCTAATATATAATGTAAAAAAATTATGGTAATATCTTCTATAAAATATAATATATTTTACAAATCCCGTGCGTTACGCACGGGTACTACGCTAGTACATATACTAAAACCGATGCATTGGTGCCTGCGTGGCGGCATGTGAGTGAATTTGCCTACGGGGCAGCGCGTGAGCGAGTCTCGCAGAACTTTCTCCCGTCAAAAAAGAAATCTAATAAAAATAATTATTTTATCTTAACATTAACACATATAATTGGATAGATGGAATATCTTATAAAAGAGTAAATATTATATAAGGAAAAAACTATATCAATATAATTAAACGTAATAGTAGTAATAATAAAAATAATTAATAAAACTAATTTTCATAGTCATACTTACCAAAAATATTAATAGATAAATATGTAATATTTGATAGGTTCTATTTTATTTATATTTAGATTATTTTTTTATGGAAAGAATTATTTATATCAAAATCAATCATTTAATAATTGTTATTTTATATCTATCTATATTATTTTTTGAGGACAAAATAAAAAATTAAAACATTATATAGCTATATATGTAGCCATAATCCATCTGTACATAGATATTTTAGTAAACTAATGTAATAAATATATACTACATATTTAATAAAAAAGAATATTAAAATATTTTTGAAAATCAACTATCTAATTAAATTACATGAGATTTAATTAACCATAGATTAGGAAAAAAAAAAAACTTTTACGTAGTACCTTATAAATGTGAATTTTATTTATATTTTGAGAGAATCTAATTAAAAGATATTTTGATTATATATAACCCGTCGAACTAGTTTTATTTATATTTATATTATTTTTTGGAGGAAAAACTAATTTATAGTTAGATTAACACATTTCCCGTACACCGGACATGATCTACACTAGTTATATATCAAAACGAAGCTATCGACGAAGAGAATGTAACGGCCCAGAATTATAATTTCTGGGTTACGTTTCAAGGGATAAAACCCCTTGTTCGGATCTTGCAATCTAGGTACGGGTCGAGGTTTCAACTCATTTTAAGATTTGTAGAAAGAGGGATTTCAAACCCTAAAACCTCGAAGGGCCGTTGGGTACCCTTAACCTGTCCTAAGACTATGTCGCGGAAATCATTTCAAACGGAAGTAAAGCGGAAGTGAAGTACAGATACAAGGGCCACGGCAGGGCCGGGTCAAAACGGAGTCAAAAGTATAAATCCAAAACAATATAATCAGAGTCTGGTGAAGTTTATAACTCCAGCGCTCACTCTCCGCCGACAAAATGACCCGCGCAATAAGCAAACAACACCGATAGGATGAACATAAATAATTCCTAAAAAAATTGATTTGGAGCGGGATCAGATTGATGCCCACTTAACTCTGCATCCCAACCATAAGCACACATATACGCTATACCTAATAAAGATGCTCTAATGCAGTACGAAATTCAAATACACTAGCATGCTCCTAGTTCATAATAATGTGCAGAAATACTGTAAAGGGCCCAAGACAATGCCAAGTGGCATATCCCTCTCCTACCTCCACCCCTTCCGACAGGCGGAGACTGGCCAGCTCGTGAATGCATTCATTCATAATCGGGGGGCACGCATGCCTAACCCGCTCCATAATAAAGCCCGCAGGCATATCATAATATAAGGAAGTACTCGATTGACTCAGGGTACCCGATGAGGCTGGGCTACCCTATGACCCTAGCAAAGACTCTAGGACTATCACAGATAACGGCCGTTCTGTTTACATACGCACAAAGAAGTAGAATGCTCAACGAACTATGCAACCTAGCATGGTACTACATGGCATGCTGATCATGAATGCAAGCACCTCGTATATCATGCACTTAAAGCAGGGAATAGCTCTATTCAATCTGAGTAAGCTCCGAAGAGACTTACCTGGAAGTGCAGAACAGCAAAAGGACAACAACTAGGTATACAGGCAGCCAACATGTCACATATGATCACCTAACACATATATAAGTAATATAAATAAGTCTATTCCTAATGTTACTTAAAGCATACAATATCACACATAAGTCCTCAAATTCCCAAGATTTCCAAAACTCTTCCAAAATCTCAGGTTATATCAAATCATCATTCAAAACACTTTCTCAAATCATCCAAAAACCCATTTATAAACATTACCCTTTCATCAACTTATTTCATTATTTTTATCAAGACAAATCCGACAAAATTAATGTATTGCCAAAATTCCTCTTTAAATTTTATTAAATCCATTTCCAACCTTTAAAACTTTTTTTTTTCAAATCCAAGTCCAAATATTATACTTTAAATCTCAATAATAATATTATATATTATATTATCCCATTTATTTAATATATTCATGAGTCATAAAATTCTTTCCTCAAATCAACATACATAACCCATTTTAATTAAATTAGGCCCAAATACATTTCCTTCCATTTTCGGATCCAATAACCCAACCCATCTCCATTTTAAACTGAACCGGTTCACATGAAGAGAATAAAGCTGAACCGAACCCATTTTTAAAACAGAAAACCGGACCCAAAACCTCGCACTGTTCATCTCCCTCACCAACGCTCTGCGCGAGAACTGGGAAAGGAAGGGGGAGGGAGGAGGCTGGCCGGCCGGCGACGACTCAGCTCCGACCGTCTACCCCGACACCAAAGACATGGAATCGGATAAATAAAGGGGAGGAAGAGAGGTTCTCACCGGGGTGCGGCTTCGCCGGAGAAGGTTCTCGGAGAGCTTCGTTCGGGTTCACCGGGGCTCGTTCAAGCTCGTCGGAAAGCGTGGGAAGGATCCGGGGGCCTGGATCGGAAGTGATTAGCCATAAAGTCGAACCTTTTGTACGGATTCGATCGGAAAAGGGAGGAGATAGCCCTTACCGTTGTTTTCGAAGGGAAACAGGGCGAGGAGGCAAATTGGCAGCTCGGCGGCGCTCGGGAGGTTCTGCTGCTTCTTCCGTCGTCGAGGGCGTGTAGGAGGAGTGTTGCTGCTGGTGGACTAGTATGGAGGAGGAAGAAGCTGCGGGAGGCTCGGTCCTTGCTCACGGAAAACAGGGGAGAGGTGGTGCTGGGGCTGACGTCATGTGGCCGGCGGTGACTGGTGGCGGTCCTGGAGGCTCGGCAGCAGAAGACGGGAGGGGGAGGAGCCTCGGGTGTGTCGCTGCGGTGGCTCGAGTGGTGGCCTGGCGGTTGAACGAGGAGGTTATAGTGGTGGTTCCAGTGGATGCGAGAAGCAGTGAAGAGGGAGGCTTGTGCTGGTTATCGATGGTAAGAGGACAGCAGGTCTCAAAAAGAGGGCTTGAGGTGTGTTGTCTGCAGAACAAAGAGGAGAGAGTGGGTTGTGTTTGAATCAATAGACAAAGATGGGAAAATGGCGTGAGAGAGGTTGAGAGTGGAGATGCGGATGTTGGGCTACATCAGGAAACAAATAAAGTGTGAGCTGGCTTCTTGACATTTAGATAAGAAGAAGGGGGAAAAAGACAAGAGGTGAGCTTCAATTTTGACCCAATATGAATTTTAAGATACCTGGAATATAAATCTCGAAACCCGCTCTCTCTCTCGATCTTATCCGACTCAAGTTAAAACGATTTACAAATTTCCAATTTCGAATAAGAGAAAGAACTCCTAATATTAACCTCAAGTCAAATTAGCGATATTGAAATCATGTCGGAAAAATCCGCTTTATATAAATTCATTTTTAGTTTTTATTATTATTATTATTATCCTCTTTTTTTTTCCGACTTAATCCATTTATATTATTTAAAATCCGGGCCTTTACAGAGAATCCACCTAGGTAGTTCGTCAAATGAGAGAGGGGGCACGTGACCCCTAGGCCCCCCCTCAGCTCCGCTCCGCTTTCATTAATCACAAACTACTCCAAATTCGTGTGACATAGTGCGATTTTTTAATTAAAATCTTAATAATATAAAATATTAATAAAAGTCAACATATAATTCAGTACAAATAATGTGTGTTAGTAAATATGTTAAAAATGAAAGAAAGAATGTGATTGATTTAAAGAGATAAAGAAAAGAATAAAAATAATAATTAAAGGAAATAAATAATTAAAAAGGGTAAAAAAAATTTGATTGGTGGAAGAGAGAGGATTAAGGAGAGGTTGACACATAAGCTTTACGTATTTTAAATTAAGAGCATATAGATAGATATATAGTTATATTAGAATCAATTCAATGTTTTGAATTAAGCCAAATAGTTAATAAATATGTTAAAAATAAAAGAAAGAACGTGATCGGTCTAAAGAAATAAAGGAAAGAATAAAATAATAATTAGTAAGACAATAAATAATTAAAAAATGGTTAAAAAATTTGATTGGTGGAAGAGAGAGAATTAAAGAGAGGTTGACACATAAGCTTTAAAATTTAAATATTCTAAATTAAGATATTATGATTTTAAATTAAGGAGGTGTCGACACATTCTGAAAAAATCTTCTAAATTAAGATATTATGATTCTAAATTAAGATATTATATAGATATTATGATCAAAATGTCACCATATGTAGGATTCCACATTTTCCACTCCTTTTTCTATCTTCAAGTGGACCACTAATTTTCATCCACGTGGTTAATTTTTGCCACGTCTTCATGACAACCGCCACACCTTTACTAACTACCCACTAAGTTTACTAACCACCTCACTAACCCCACTAAAATATTGTTAAATATTCATGAAATTAAACTAATTTCACATACAAAACTATTTAGTTTATTAATAAAATACGAGAAAATGATATAATTATAGAAAAAACTATATGATATATTTTATTATAAAATAAATAGTTTTTTAATATAACCACCATTATTAACCTTTTTAAAAATACTTTAGCTATCTAATAAAGTTTATTATATATGTATAATAAATTGCCATCTTGATCTTACATTGTGATAATACTCCTCTTTATATTATTGTTTAAAAATTATACGGTTAAGGATTTATAAATAAATTTCTAACGAACCATTATTTTCTTTTTTATTATTTCATCGTCTTTATAGATTATTAAATTCTTTTGTGTATTTTTTTAACATATACCTACCACTATTCTCTCTAAATTACTTATATTGTTATTAGATTGTAAAATAAAAAAAAAATTAACCAAATATTAAATACCCGTGTCTTAGACACGGGGCTTACACTAGTTATAGTCAATTATACATCTGTTTCTTTCAATTTTCCTTCTTGTAGTTAATTCGTGCAACCATACTTAGTTATTGTAACTATACTTATAATCAACAAAGTCACATTATTGTAACTAATTCGTTGTAGGTGATTTGATTCTTGTAACTAAGTACTTGTACCTAGTTTGTATCGTAATTAATTAACCTCATTATTAAGGTTTTATTAGGTTACAATAAATATACAAATAGATTTCAATACCCAACATATAAGAGCGTAACATATATAGTTTAAGTAATAAGGTTCCAAATACACAAAGTAGGTTTCAAGACTCATATTCGTATTGTAGTTAATTTATTGTAACCGTACTTAATTATTCTAACGGGATTTGTAATCAACACATTCACATTATTGTAACTAGTCTGTAGTAGGTGATTTGATTCTTGTAACTACTTGTACATTGTTTGTATCGTAACTAACCTCATTGTTAAGGTTTTAATAGTTTACAATAAATACACATAATATATTTCAATACTAGTGTATGTCCCGTCCCTTGCACGGGAATATGTTAACATAACTTTATAAAATTACATTTATTATCTATAAAAAAAAAATCCTATCATAAATACGAAAATAAATAAATATGAATTACATTATGATAATTAAACTAATATCTGAAAATATAAGATTAAAATTAATCTAGATCTAAATAACTCATTTTCCTGAAAAATAATATAGATATAAATAAAATAACTATGAAATAATTAATTTTGATATAAATAATTCTTTCCACCAAAAATAATCGATAACACCTATCAAATATTTACTACTATGTATCTATTAATAATTTTGGTAATTATGATCACTGTTCTAAAAAAATCATTCAAGGCCCGCCTAGACTCCCGCCTAAACCCCTTACCTCACCCCTCCCCCAAGGCCTTCAAGGTCCCCAAGACCCGCCTAGACCCCATAGACCCACCATAAAATTCGTCTATATGGCAATTGGGCGAACCTAATATCTTTTTAGGTCTCGTCCATATAGTTTAATTTATATATAAATCGTCCATTGGATATGTAAAGGCCCGGATTTTCAAATCTTGATTTTCGTAAAAATGAATTTAGATCGGACATTTCAAGGAGAACTCGTCCTCAATTTTAATAAATCGAACTCGAAACTTTTAGAGCGGATTCCGACCAAAATTTGAAATTTATGCAAAATAGATTTTATCCCGTTTTCATATACCGAGAATTGAAAAATGATGTTCGGATTTCATTATTAAATTCGGAATTTGAAAAATTTAGGCTGTGTTTGGGAACTGGATGGATTTTTGGGGATTTGTGGGATTTTAGGGGATGTGTTAGATGGAGATGGATTTTTGGGATGTAAAAGATGAAAACTCAACACCCAAATTTTTGGGTTTTGTGTTTGGTTGTATTTTCATTTTTTTGGGGATGGAGTGACGGGCAAAGACCGAATTACCCCCACTTATCCATATGAAATGACGAAATTGCCCCCAAAACATACCCCTCTTGATTTTGATTTCAATCATGCCGACAACCATTTTATCAATAGCATTGCGATCCACCAGCCGTCCGAGTCCCACCTCCTCCTTGGCGATAGAAGAGCCTTCCACAACCGACGAAGTCTTGCACCCCACCACCGGCGCCGGTGAGCCGACAGCTGCGACGGCAGCCGACGACGTCGCCCCCACTGGTCTCCTTCCATGTAAGTTCTCCCCTTTTTCCACTGTAAGAGCTCGAATCGAAATGGGGGAATATGGTTAGGGTTAGGTCGGAATTGAAATGGGGGAAATTTGTGTCTGATTTTGTGGGGGTTTGCATGTGTTTGTGTGAATTGATTGGGGGAAATCTGAGTCGATTGTTCATGAGGCGATTATAGCTGAGGGCGGGAATTGAAACCACAACCCACCTCATGAATTGAATTGAGACATCCTGAAATTGAATTGCATGATTGTTGAGGGCTGTTCATATGGGTTTTGTTGAGTTGTGATTCCTCAATTTGTTGGTTTTGTGTCCACTGTTTCGTTTCGATTGAAGTTGAATTGAATATTAATTTGGCCTCGATATTTCGACTGTTGTTGTGCATCGCCGTCCATCGTCCCCATACCATACCTCGCCAGCTATCCAATCCAGATTGCCATGGAGTCCACGCCCGTTCCCAATGACAAAGGTAAGCGAAAGGCGACGACTAACCGAAGGGGAAAAGCTAAGACACCCGCCAGTGGTGACGACAAGGTCCCCGTTCCAGCCGCCTTCTACTGGTCCTACGACCTCACGATGAAGCTGATGCATGTTCTCTTAGCTTACCAGAAAAAAAATGGAAGGGAGCAGGCCTTCCTTTGGGCTCCCCTAACTGCCCAGTTCGAGGAATTGACGGGGAAAAAGTGCAATACCAACACTCTTAAGAATCGCACTCGCGATATGAAAGCTTATTACAATTGTTGGAAAGAGCTTAAGAAGGATGAGACGGGGTTGGGTTGGGATCCCGTTAGAGGAACAATCATGGCGTCTGACGAATGGTGGGAGAAGAAAATTGCGGTACGTTCTCCTTTTGTGTTTCAAATGATGTCTTCATAGTGCACACCGCCATTTTCAAAACGTCCCACAACATTGCCTTCATTTCCCCTTTAGCAGGTCGACCATAACTTCAGGAAGTTCCGAACGAAGGGCATCCCTCCCGAGTTGGAGGACTTGTTTGACCAAGTATACGGTGGCACCGTCGCCACCGGAGAGTACTGCATGGCCCCATCCATGGACCCATCGGCCCGGGCATCTCAGGAGCCCCCCCGCGATGAAGGACCGCCCGAGTGCATCTCCATCGATGACGAAGATGGTTGTCATGGGAATGGCCGAGACAATGCGAGTGACCCAAAGGGTTCCCAACATGATGGGGTAGAGGAGGAGTTTGATGAGTTGTTCCCTAGTCAGACCCGAACTCCATCTATGTCTGAAGCAATGAACGGCATCTGCGACAAAGAGCCGAAGGACGGGAGCTCACCTGACAAGTTCCCTACCTCCGACGCTTCAAATGGGGCAAGGTCTCGTCCTTCAACTGGCCACGGCTCGGGTCCATCTCATGTGGCAGCTGCATGTCCATCCGGGAGCAAAAAGCGGGGTTTATCAAGTTCCGGGTCTGGTGCATCAACCGTTGCTCCAAAACGCAACATTCGGAAGTCGGAGGGCTCTAAGCTTGCTTCGCGACATTTTGATTTGGCGGAAGACACCAACAGTTTACTGAAGGCCATGCTGGAGAGGGATGCGAGGGAGGCGATGGAGGAGAGGGAGGAGGTGTCATCCAACAAACCTCATGAGACCACCCGGGAGGTAATGGACATTGTGAAAACCATGGTGGCGGATGGGCTCATGAAGACAGGGGATCCCATGTGGTGCTTCAGCTTGGCCCTTCCCACACCCGAAAGGCGGGAGGTGTTCATACAGATTGATACGAATGAGTCCCGTCTTGCGTGGCTGAAGTGGCTGTACTCCACCAACGATGGCCAGCATTTGGGCGCTTGTCCCCCATGACTGCCAATAAGAGCGCGTCCTCTGCAACTTCAAAATTTTCGTTCCTTGAACTTGTTAGTTTGAAATTACAATACTTTGCGTTTGGCTTTCGTTTCCATCATTTGAGTTTATGAAAATTGTCAAACTGTTTGCGTTATAAGTCCCATACCGTGAATAATGTGTGTGTTGTTGGAATTTGCAACGTGTGTGTTTGTGAATTATGTGTTTCGTTGCATGAGTAGTTGTGCAGATTGTATTTGAAATGCTATTATATATGACGCTTGATTGTTATGGTTACCTTGATATTGCAGGCTGCAACCCAAGGGGTACGAGCGCCGTCGTCGTAGGCGTTGACGACGGCGACGCCTTGTAATCGCTTGCCTCTTCATCCAACAACAGTCCATCCCCATTCTTCAGCACTACTTTCTGCATGTGCATAAAGTGCCCCAATACATCGGTCCGTACACAGGTGCGCGTTGGGTCGATGACATTGTGAGGCATTCGTCGCAGACTTGGAGCGTCAACTCGTTCAGGATGGAAAAGGGCGCTTTCGTGCGTCTATGTGGGGTTCTGGAGCATCAATATGGTCTTCGACCATCCTCTCAGATGTCTGTTATGGAGAAGGTTGCAATCTTCGTCAACACCATGTCTTGGGGGGCAACCCATCGGAATGCCTGTGAAAGGTTCCAACGATCCTCGTACAGTATATCTGAAAGCATTGGACAAGTTCTAGACGCAGTGTGTGGGGCGAGGTGCAATGGCTACCGAGGTTTCGCTTGCGACATCATCCGCCCTCAGGACCCCCACTTCAACAACATACCTGACGCCATTCAAAACGACAACCGGTACTGGCCGTACTTCAAGGGCGCTATCGGTGCAATAGACGGGACACACATTCAAGCGGCGATTCCCAGGGGTGACCAGATACGGTTTCGGTGCAGGAAGGGCACATGCACGTTCAACGTGATGGCGGCGTGCGACTTTGACTTGCGATTCACGTTCGTATCGGCCGGGTGGGAGGTTAGCGCACACGATGCACGTGTGTTTGATCACGCCCTAAGGACAACCACGATGCGCTTCCCACACCCTCCTACCGGTAAGATGAAGCCTTCATATAACCTTATCAAAACCATATGATGGTCCAACGTGGTCACTAATGCGCACGAATGTACACTCATGTTGTGTAGGCCGGTACTACCTATGCGACAAAAGGTATCCGTTCAGGCCCCGTTACATGGTTCCCTATTCGACGACGAAGTACCATCACCCGACGTTCGCCGCTTCACAACTGTCTACCGAGAAAGAGGCCTTCAACAAGTCGCACTCGTCCCTCAGGGGCGCTATCGAGAGGTCATTCGGGATCTTGAAGTCCAGGTCAAAGATACTAATATTACTTCCGAAGTACCCTATTCGGAAGCAGATTGCAATCATCATAGCTTGCTTTGCGCTCCACAATTACGTTAGGCAATCTTGTGCGGAGCCCGAGCTCGTCGACGACGACGACCCGCGGTTCACGGAGTTCACCATGCATGTTTCGACGTCAGACGGGGAGGACGACGATGACTCCTACGACGACGAAGAGGAAATTGGTCACGAGGACGACGATCCCCTGTATGACTCGAACGCGGATGGAGGCCCTGACACAGGTATGATGGGGTTGAGGGACGAAATCGCTCGCCAGATTTGGAATGACAGGCGCATGCCATGATCCAGGAACACCCCTTTAGCTCATATGCAACTTTTTTGTGTAACTAGAAGTACTCACGACCATGGCAGACCCTCTCGTCGCACTCATTCGATCTGTGACGAATGTCGTTCATGGCATTTTGCAGTTGTGTACGTATCCCATGTGTAGTAATGTCATTTTGTAACTACAAGTAATCACGACCATGGAAGACATGGTTGTGTAATTTCAAACGTTTTGCAATATGGTTTTCAGGCCATCCCCATTTTGCAATATGGCTTGGTACCAATTATAAACTCGTGTCGTCCGTCGCAAACTGAGAGTCATACAAACGGCAAAATGACAATGATTGCACGAAGACAATCAGATAACAAATTTACATAATCATTATAGTATTAACATGCCGGCCCTGCTTGCCTGCGAAGACGGAAACAACAACCTGCACAAAAGGTCGCAAGCAAGCAGGACGAGGGATATGTTTGTTCTAACACAACAACCTGCACGAATGCTCGCAGGCAAGCTACAGAGACGGAGAAATAAGTTGTTCTTACATCATCTAACCCCAACTACGTGCACAAAATGAGGGGCAAATAACCATAAACATTGTATCTGAATGGACGAGAAACGGGTAGGATGCTAAACAGATCTTCCAAAAAGGTCTTGAAGTCGGGGAGGACTGGCTACGCCATAAACCAGAGGGCGACGATCACCGCAATCGCCATGACAAGGAGCCACCCTCGGATCCTCGCCACACGGGCAAGCTGAGCGCCCCGGAGTTGCTCCCCAGCGTGATCGACCCACCTTGCGCACAAGTAGGCGCATAGCTCTGCAATCCTCTGCACCATCTAGTTGTTGCTGGCCTCTGACGCGACTAGGCGGGTGGCAAGGCTGGAGCTGTGGGCCCTCTCCGTCTGGAGTTCCACCCTCGTGTTGTTGAGCTCACCCCTAGTCGCCTGGAGCTCGATGACCCGGGTAGCATCATTGGCTACGAGGGTCCTGTTGCGCTCCCTCACAACAGCAAGCTCGGACTGGGCGAAGTCCACGAGGGCGTTGTTCTCCTCGGCGTCCTCTCTGCGCTGAGACGAAGTCGCGGCGTCCTCTCTGCGACGCGACGAAGTCGCGTCGTCCTGCAGGTCCCTCTCGTCGCGCGAACGCCCATAGTCATAGTCGCTATGAAGCCAGGGGTACTTCCTTGGGTCGCCACTCTGGTAGGAGGCGTCCGAGTCGGTGTCGGTGTCAGAGTATGGATACATCCTGAAAGAAAATGACAAATTACGTCAAAAGGGAACTGGATGGAAAATACAAAACTGATACAGGGATAAGAAAAGGCAATGGAGAATCACAGCAGCATAAGGCCCTCACCACATATACAACTCAACTAGTTACAAAACCATAAACATTGAAAATCAGTTGATCAACACAAAACTGTTACAGGGATAGGAAAAGGCAAAATGAAATCACAGCATCATAGGGCCCTCAGCTCATACACAACTCAACTAATAAGAGCAGTTTACATGACCAAATAAAATCACAACAATCATAAGGGATAGGAAAATACAAAACTGATACAGGGATAAGAAAAGGCAATGGAGGATCACAACATCATAAGGCCCTCACTACAATATACAACTCAACTAGTTACAAAACCATAAACATTGAAAATCAGTTGATCAACACAAAACTGTTACAGGGATAGGAAAAGGCAAAATGAAATCACAGCATCATAGGGCCCTCAGCTCATACACAACTCAACTAATAAGAGCAGTTGACATGACCAAATAAAATCACAGCAATCATAATAGGCATAGCTCTTAACAATCACAACATCATAGGAAAAGGCAAAATGAAATCACAGCATCATAAGGCCCTCAGCTCATATACAACTGATACAGGGATAAGAGCAGTTGACATGGCGAAATAAAATCACAGCAATCATAATAGGCATAGCTCTTGAAAGTCAGTTGATCAACACAAAACTGATACAGGGATAGGAAAAGGCAAAATGAAATCACAGCATCATAAGGCCCTCAACTCATATACAAATCAACTAATAAGAGCAGTTTACATGACCAAATAAAATCACAACAATCATAACAGGCATAATAGACAACAACATAGGGCCCTCACTTCAAATCTCTTGAAAATCAGTTGATCAACACAAGGTAAAGAGGCAAGGAAGTTCTACTTCATTCAGATCAATGACCAAACAATTGAAATGCACATGTTACCTTTCAGGCAGCTGTCGTCCCACACACATGAGGTGAAGTGGCAATGACCAAACAGTTACTCAAAATGAACAAGTGCAATTCACATGAAAAAAATAATGTGACAGGTGACTTGAATACACCCTGAAGCGGAAATAAGTTGTCTTCCAACATTGATAGGGCCCCCAATGTCATGTACATACCTGAAATGAACGAGGTCGTCCAACAATAGAAGATAAAACAAGATGATGAACACATCATTGGGCCCTCAGGCAGCTGGGAAATGTGCTTAGCGTCATTGGGCCCTCAGGCAGCCCCACAGGTGGGTAGCATCATTGGGCCCTCAAGCTACAAAGTAAAGTTACCTTGCCATCAGTTGATCAACAAGAGAGGTTGGCAGTGAATGCCAGCTTCTCATGTCAATGCAAAACTGGGACAGGGCAACAACAGTTCACCCTAGCTGCATATACAAGTCATGAAAACATCATTGAGCCCTCATCACATTTCATCCAGCACGCAACAGTTGAAATGCAATAATAATAGGCTTCATGAAAACATCATTGGGCCCTCAATTCATAAACCTTTAAATCAGTTGATCAACATTAGGGGAAGGGGCTTTCAGGCCAACTTCACATGTCAATACAAAACTGAGACAGGGAAAGGGAAAGGAAATATGAAATCACAGCATCATTGGGCCCTCAATTTACATGCAAGAAATATGAAGCATCATTGGGTCCTCAACTCATGAGGATGGTAATGAAAACATCATTGGACCCTCAGGGATATGGATGAAAATGATACAACATGCAAGCAGAGGGCAACATGCAAGCAGAATACGCATAAGTAATGGCACTGGTGACCTTCCCAATATCAGTTGATCAACACAGATGGAAGAGGCAATGACTGCCAACTTCATGTGTCAATTCAAAATTGAGAGTCAGGGAAACGAAAGAGGAGGGCATGGACCACATCATAGGGCCCTCAACTCACAGCCAGTGCAATAAGCAATGTCACAAAGCAACGTGAAATCATCATTGGGCCCTCACTTCCATATACAACTCCTGTAAACATGTGAACAGGCAAATGGGTAAGCCACAGACATCATAAGGCCCTCACTGTATACATATATATGAAACCACAACCTGCATTTCTGTTAGAAAGCAGTTCAGTAAATGCAACAAATTCTTTGCACATTCATGAACACAGCCAAAGGGGTAAGCGACAACAAGTGACAGTGGGAGATGGTGTGCATTCAGTTGTGCTTTTTGGGTAAAAGACAAAACTTCAGGCAAAGTATTCAAAAAAGGAAATGGAGGACACGAGCATGGGTACGGCAAACAAGTACATGTTCCCCATCAATGAACAAACCCTATAATCAAATTCCCAACATACCCAAAATAGCAACAAATCCGAAAAAGCAATTGCAGAAACCCTAAAATCAGTAGAAGAAACCCCAAAATTGATGAACAAACCAGAAATAGCAAATGCAGAAACCCTAAAATCAAAAGCCCCAAATTATCATATGAACAAACCCTAAAATTTATGAAGATAATCAAAATCCCCAAAATCAGAAGAACATACTACCTAAGAGAAAAATGCAAGAGAACGAAGACAACCCGAAAAAGCAAATGCATTTGCTTCAGAAGGACATCGAAAAGTGCAAGAGAACAAAGACAACCCGATGATGAGATCAAAGACAAGCCCGAAATAGCAAATACAGAAACCCTAAAATGAAATCCCCAAAATGTATTAAGAAAAAAAACCCTAAAATCTATCAAGAAAATCAAAATCCAGCAATATCAGTCGAACAAACCCGAAATTCGAAAAGTGCAAGAGAACAAAGAGAAGATCTGTGCACACAGTCGAAGAGAACAATGTCGAAGGGCGTTTTCCGATACCTGATGATGACGGCAGAGGCGGACTGGTGGTGTTCCTCGTCGGCGATTAGGGTTTCGCTCGCTTCGTCTCCTTGTTCGCTCTCCAGAAATCGTGTGAGAGAAGAGTTACGAGAAGTGGAAGTATTTATGAGGGATTGGAAGTCGAAAGGGCAAAATGGGGGGTTCGGATTTCCCATCCACCAAACCTTGGTAGAGGAGGGGGGAAACCCCATCCACTTCCATCCAGCAAACATCATCAATCGCACACTGCAAACACCATAAACACCAGCACCCAAACAACGCAGCGGTCTTCCCGAGGCAGAAACCCCATCCACCAAAGCTTATAAACCCGACAGCCAAACACAGCCTTAGAATCTAATTTGATCGAGTCGGGATAGGATCGAGTCAGCGGGTCTCGGGATATATTTCAGGTATTTCAAAATAAACCTTTTGGAGACCTCTTATGATTTTCTACCCTTCCACTTTGTCACTTTCCTCCATCTCCCCTTTACCGATTTCAGTAGTAGCAGAGCATCCCCTCACAGGCTCACACTTTTCTCCAGCTTGACTTTCCCCTTTGTAGACTAGCAACTTCCCTTTAATCTCCCTCCCACACACCCTTACCTCTCCATTTTTGGGCAAAAGCCAACAGATCCCTGCCATAGCGCTCATTCCACGCCAAACAACTCATAGCCTTCTGATTCCATTTGACTCCAAAAACAGGCAAAGAAGACAAGGTTGTGCACCCAAAATCAATCCACAAACCATCACAGAACACCTTCATTCTCCATCGCCGATCGATCGCCATCACCACCGCCTCACCTTGCTGCTCTTCGCTCCCTCTGTTTCATTTCCGGTTTTGCGCAGCAACCTACGCCTCCAAGGTCCGAGGAGGCATAGCCGAGTGCGAGCCCAAGCCGCCGGCGCCGAGCACTTGCTCCACTTTTCACTCCTTCCCTGTTTCCGCGAGTGAAGCTCGGTAAGGCCCTCCCCGTTACCTTCTGTCCTTAAATCACCTAGAGGTCCGCCTTCATCAATCGTTGTCTTCACCCCAGGGCTCTCGGAGTTCCGTCCACCCTCGGCGAGCCCGATCGACGCCGGAGCCACCGGCGCAGAACCGCTCTCTCTCCTCCTACTCCTGGTGTCTCTCAGATCCAAACGGTAATCTTTCCTTTCCCTTCCTTTGATCAAAATCAAGCCAAAGACCCTCTTTTATGATCGGAGTTGTCCATCCTAGGCCTGTTCGAACCTCCTCTCGAGCTCTCGCAGCCGGAGCCGCCCTCGGAGCGTCTCCGGAGTCGGATTCTCGGTGTTTAGGTGAGACTTCTTCCCTCTCTTCTCTCTTTTCGCGTCTGTTTTCTGGTATGCGTGAGGGTCGGGTTAAGCTGTCAGTCGGTTTGGTGGTTGTAGCCGAAAAAGGAGCCGCCGGCGGGAGCGTTCTTCTTCTTCTTCCTCCGTCTTTCCTTCGGCGGTGACAGAGAGCTCTGTTCAATTAGGGAGGGAGACGTTGTTCTTATTCCTGTAGTTGGGCGGCTTTGGGCTTCAATTTGATGGATCCGGATTCTAATATCAGGGTTATAACATTGAGAGAGATGGGGTTGCTAGGCGGGTCGGATTCCATCCGGATCGGATTTATTCCTTGAGAGATCGGGTTTGGGCTTCGGATTGGGCTGAGCCCGGTTTGTTTTCCAGAAAAGAGAGTTGGGCTTGGTTCCTTATTTGAGAGGGTTGTGTTTTATGGGTTATGGGTTATAAATATACTTATGGTTATTGTTTTGAAATTATATGGATAGTAATTAGTAAGTGTTAAATTATTTGAATATTATTATTATTTTGGAATTTGGTTATAATTATAAATTCTGGATATTAATCGTTACATATTGTTTATTTGTTTTAAAATAGTATTAATTGGATTATTTATATATGATGCATTTTGTGATGATTTAAATAGGCGATTTTGAGAATTTTGGAAAAGAATCACTAATAAAATAGTTTATGCTTATGATAATTATATTTATTGTTGATAAAGTATTTAAGAGGGTTTTTGAGAATCCGGAAATATACCTTAAATGATTTATTGTTTGAAAACCAAGAAGCCGAAATTATTCTATATTATGATTTCAAGAGATTAGCTTTAAGGTTTAAATGTTTAATGTCGGGATTTGACTAAGTACGATTTCAAAAGAATTGTTTGGAAATGAGTTAAATTAACTTGAGATTTAAGAGTTTGGAATTATGGTTGACACGATTTTATCAATGGGTTTGATTGGAAGTAAATGATTTTGGTTGATGTTGATCATATCGGAAAGGTTTTGGAAAATGATTTTACCATTGATTGGCTTTGAGTACGTTGAGAACTTGGATTTTGTATGTATGAATGTCGGCACGATAGCTTATGGAAATGGCTTGATGATAGGTGTGTACTGCTTTTGGATTGCTTTGGACTTGCATTTGGGCCATTGCTTGTGTTATCTTGCTGTTCTGCATCTTCAGGTAAGTTCCCTATGGGGCTTACTCAGGTTGGACATTCATGCATGTTGTTGCATTTTATGTTAGGTGCTGCATATGCATAAAATCATGCCATGTAGTATCCTGTTTAGGTTGCACTAATTGAATGAGCATATGGTTACTTTATGTGTTTGAAACAGAACGGTCGTTATCTGTGATAGTCCTAGAGTCTTTGCTAAGGTCATAGGGTAGCCCAGCCTCATCGGGTACCCTGAGTCAATCGAGTCATGAACTTCCTTATATTATGAGATGCCTGCGAGCTTTATTGTGGAGCGGGTTAGGCATGCGTGCCGCCCGATTATGATGGAATGCATTCACGAGCTGGCCAGTCTCCGCCCTATCGGAAGGGGGTGGAGGTAGGAGAGGGATATGCCACTTGGCATTGTCTTGGGCCCTTTACAGTATTTTACACATTATTATAACTAGGAGCATGCTAATGTGTGTGACTTTCGTACTGCATTAGAGCATCTTTATTAGGTATAGCACATACTATGTGGCCTCAGCGAGGACTACCGGTCCCGCATGAGTGGCTCGATCTGACTCCTTTCCCCATTCTTTTTTTAAGGTATCTTCTGCAGATTTTGAGTGCTCAATGTCTATATGACGGGGTTTCCTTTTTGGCGAATCAAAGAACCTGGCTAATTCTCTAACTTGGTGTAAATGGTAATAATTCGCTTATGTTTTGGTTTTGACCCGGCTCTGCCGTGATACTTTGTATCTTAACTTTGCTTCCGCTTTACTTTCATTTGAATTAAATTTTGCGACATAGTCTTAAGATAGGTTAAGGGTATCCAACGACCCTTCGTGACTTTTAGGGTTTGAAATCCCTCTTTCTACTAATCTTAAAATGAGTTTGAAACCTCGACCCGTACCTGGATTGCAAGATCCGAACAAGGGGTTTCATCCCTTGAAACGTAACCCGGAAATCATAATTCCGGGCCGTTACATGATAGATTACTTATAATTCAGATGGAGATACATTTATATGGAAATTTGTATATCTGTATATGCCAAATTTATTACTATTATTGCGTTTAATTATATTGATACAGTTATTTTATTATATAATATTTACTCTTTTATAAGATATTCTATCTATTCAATTATATGAGTTAATGGTAAAATAAAACAACTCGATCGCTTCTTCCTTTGCTGGAATTGCCTAATTATTTTTAATTATATAGATGAGAGCTATCTTATTATTTTTATTAGATTTCCTTTTTTATGGGAGAAAATTTTGCGAGATGCACTCACGTGCCGCCACGTAAGCAGATTCACTCACACGCCGCCACGCAGGCAACAATGCATCTGTTTTAGTATATGTACTAGCGTAGTACTCGTGCGTTACGCACGGGATTTGTAAAATATATTATATTTTATAGAAGATATTACCATAATTTATTTACATTATATATTAGATATATTATTCTATTATAATAATATGAAAACAATATAGCAAAATAATATAAATTTGGATTAAAAAAATGCTTATATTATATCAGTATATAATATATATGGCAAAGCATCAATGTGTGACCTTCCTAGCAGGGTCGGGTTTGAGATTTGAATTGTCCGGGGCAGGATGTAAAAATGTGGCCCTCTACGATTATTTTTTGTTGTGTTTATGGGTTAGAAGGTAATGCCAAATAATTTGGTAGTTTGACTACATATTACACAAACTCTACGTGAATGGAGTTTTAAGAACTTTTAGATGGATAGCACATAAAAACGTCGAAGAAGAAATATTCTTGCAATAAACTTAAAAGTAAAAAAAAAAAGCTTCATACGTCTCAAAATATAGGTCTTTTTTTTTGCATGTTTTTTAAGAAGTTAAAAACTCTGAAAATATTATATTTTTATTGGTTTTCAAAAATAATATTATGCTTATTAATAATAAGTATAGTATTATTTTTAAAAACTAATAAAAAGCTAATATTTTATAAAGTTTTTAGGTCATTAAAAAACGTGCTAAAAAATAAAACGACCGATATTTTGAGACAGAGGTAGTACAAAGTTTACAGCAACTACGTACTGCTGCTTAAGAATGAGTTTTTTTACCCTTTAACTTTTTTAGTAAGCTAATTGATTACTTTACACATTTGTTGTAGTAATGGGTTGGAAGGTAAAAAAAAAATTAATTGGGTAAATACTTGGACTTAAAAAATATTACAGTCATATCCGAATCAAGAAAATCATATCTAGTTTCTTTTAGCAATATCCTAGTTATTGAATATTTTAAAAAAACTTTTATAGTTGAAAGAATCACAACAAAATATTGATTTTTCCTAAAAAAAACATAATATTGATTAGGTAACAACCGATAAAATCTTAATAGATAAGATCAAACATGTAACGGCCCGGGATTATGATTCCCGAGTTACGTTTCGAGGGATTAAACCCCTCGTTAGGACCTTGCGCCCCGAGTACAGGTTGAAGGTTTCAAAACTTACTTTAATGTTTTCAAGGGGGATTTCATACCCAAAATCGAAGGGATCGTTGGAATCCCCGGGGAAGTCCCCTGTACCTGTCGTAATCTAAACGTGGAAATCAGAAATCATGCGACTAGCGAAAACAAGTATAATACAAAAGTGTGCCACGGCAGAGCCGGGTCAAAACGGAGTCTAAAGTGTAAATCCGAAAAAGTATAATCAGAGTCTGGTGAAGTCTATACTCCAGCGCTCACTCTCCGCCGACAAAATGACCCGCGCAATAAGCAAACAACACCGATAGGGTGAACATAAATAATACCTAAAAAAATTGATATGGGGCGGGATCAGATCGATGCCCACTTAGCTCTGCATCCCAACCATAAGCACACATATACGCTATACCTAATAAAGATGCTTCTAGATGCATGGCGGAATATTAACACACTAACATGCTCCTAAGATCAAGTGCGTAATAATAATAAGGCCTTAGCACAGAATACCAAGTGGTATATCCCTCTCCTACCTCCACCCCTTCCGATAGGTGGAGACTGGCCAGCTCGTGAATGCATTCATTCATAATAGGGCGGCACGCATGCCTAACCCGCTCCAAAATAAAGCCCGCAGGCATATCATAATATAAGGAAGTTCATGACTCGATTGACTCAGGGTACCCGATGAGGCTGGGCTACCCTATGACCCTAGCAATGACTCTAGTTACATCACAGATACGGCCGTTCTGTTTACATACACATAGAGAAATAGAATGCTTAACGATCAATGCAACCTAGCATGGTACTACATGGCATGCTGATCATGAATGCAACACCTAGTATATCATGCACCTAAAGCAGGGAATAGCTCTATTCAATCTGAGTAAGCTCCGAAGAGACTTACCTGGCGGTGCAGAACAGCAAGACAAGCATTACGATAGATTACAAATCACCTAGATACATATCATAACGTCCATATAAGTCTACATTTAACCATCCAACCCCACAAGCACACATCACTCAATAAAGTATAACTACATCATAATCATCATCTCATCAAGTTCAACAATTCATCATTTCATCACATTCCATAAGGCCATATCATTCTCATCATCCCATTTCGCCACATTCGTATATTTGCCACACTATATCCGCATATTACATATATCAAGTTCATCATATTCATCATATCTCGAAAGCATAAATTAACGATACACAAGTATAACACTTCATCATGCCTTTATTCAATCAATCATGTCATTAGTACACACCAATCATGATATTAGTCAACCATTCACATCAATCATGCTAGTTAGTCACCAATCACATAATTCCCGAGTTAGTCCCGAAACCGCTTTAAAATCCGAATCAACTAGTTAGAAATTTCGACTTTGGAAAATATTCGTCAAGTCCCTTTTTCGAGTTAAATCCGATAAAACCCTTTTTAAATATTCAAGTCTCATAATATTATATTTTATTTAAATCTCGAGATAAGATTTTTTTTTTTTCTCAATAGCATTATATAATATTTCAAATTCCATTTTCTTTTAAACATTTTCATAAAATATTTCTAAATCCTTTAAAATCCCAATCTTTTACATTTAATAAAATCAGCCATTTTTAAATCACCAAAACCGACCCTTTTATTTGTAGAATTCCAAACCGACACCCTTTTAAAATTACCAAAACCGGCCCCCTTTTATCTTAAATTACCAAAACAAGCCTCACCCTTTTTAAGGCTCCAAAATCGGATACAAGTTGAAAGAATAGGCCCAATATCATTTGATCTTCATAAGCAAATTAGGCCCAATCCCCACTCTCAGCTTCTCATTTTAAAATCTGAACTCAAAAGGAAGGGGACCCACGGTTTATATGGATGCTGACATGGCGCAGTGGGGCCCGGACGCTGAAGGAAGGGAGGAAAGACACGCCACTGTTCATCTCCCCTTCCAAACTCATTGTTTTCGGCGGGGAAAGAAAAGAGAAAGAAGAGGAGGGAGCTCGGCCGGGTCCGACTACTCCGACCACCCAATCCCGACTACCCGACACTCATGGACACGAAAAGGATACAAAAACAGCCAAGGAAGAGGGAGAAAGGGGAGGAGCTCACCGAGGTTTGGGCTCGCCGGAAGTGGTGCTCAGGAGCTGCGTTCGGATGCGTCGAGGCTGAATCTGGCGCGAGGAGGCCTGAGAGAGATGTGGGAAGATTAAAAGAGAGACCTTTCGCAACTCGAAGTCGAAAAGAAGGAGGGACGAACCTTATCAATTTCGAAAACGGAACCAGAGGAGGCGATGTCGGCTGCGCTCGGGCTCGACATCTGGGCTCGCTCAGCTGCTGCTGCTGGTCACTGTTCGGAGGAGGATGAAGGCGTTGTGGGGCTCGGACAGCGCTCGGGAGGCGCTCAGGAGCGCTCGAGAGTGGAACTCGGGGTTGTGGTTGGCTCTTTCAGGGGAAGCTGCGGCGTCGGACGCCGGAGAGGGTGGTGGGTGGAGTGGTGGTGTCGTCGCGGTGCTGTTTGGTGGCGCAAGAAGGAGCGCGGAGCTGGTGGTTCAAAGGGGGGGGGGGGGGCGGAACAGAGAACTAGAAGTGGGAGGCGGGGAGATCTGTGGTGGTTGCAGACAGTGAAAGGGAAGTGGAAAGTAGAGGTGGGGTGTGGGGTGGCTTGGGAGGAGGAGATTTTCTGTGAGGAGGGAAGGGATAGGATTTGTTTGTTGCCTGCTGCACAATGCCTGAAGGTTGTTTGTATGTATGTGTGAAGGGATCCCAATTAGAGATAAGAAAAAGGGGCTTTAGGAATTTTGTTTTCATCCAGCAGGTGAATCAGATGGTAAAGAGAGGGAGTCAATTTTGGCTCTATCTGGTTGTCCAAATAGGAAAAGAAATGGGAAGAAATGGGGGGTTATTTTCTTACTGAAGTTCGGAAATGGGGAGGAGTGTAAGAGGACAAAATAGAGATGGAATAGCAAAGTTGTCCCATGTAAAATAATACCCGGTTACTAATCTCGAAACCAGCACACTCGACCTTATCTTGACTCAAAATTTCAATCGAATTTTCCAAAACCGAATTAATTAATCTAATAAAATCTCGCTCATATTTCAAAATCTCAAGTCAAGGTGGCGGAATTGAAACCCATGGAGAAATCCGTTTCATGAGAGTTTTTTTTTTTTTTCCCGAAAAATTAGGATTTTAAAAATCCGAGCCTTTACATCATCCACCTCTAAAAACAAGTCTCGTCCCGAGACTAAAACCAAAACCAAGTAAGGGACGTGTTGTTGCAGGAGGATGGTCAAGTATGAAATAAATATGAAATATAGTTCAGATTGACTTCCCTGTCTCAGCAAATAGATACAAGACTTCCTCCCGTTGTAGTAAGAGAAAAGTCAGGATCGAATCCACGAGGAAGCACGTCAGCAGTTCTCAAGTAGCTATCAGATTCTCACAGACACAGCAGAAAAGCACAGAAACGAAGACAAAAGCAAGCAAAGCAAGCAAAATCAAAGGCAAACTACTCGACAGAGACAGCAAGTAACTGGACCAAACAACTTGACCAAGCTTTGTCGACACAGAAGTCCTCGATATCGAGAAGTACTCGACACAACAGCAGAAGTCGACAACCGCAAAAGGGAAGGAACTCGACTCCAACAATCTCCTCGACGTCGAGTAGATAACTCGATGTCGACAAGTTTCTCGAGGTCGATAAGAGCAGAAAATTAAATGCAAATGCTTTTCGAACACGGAACACGAATTTCGATGAAATAAATCAATAAACTAAAGACTTCCAAAGCTAGGGTTTCAACACCACAACAGTAACCATGCAAAGTAACACATAAAGGCATAAAAGATCATGCTTTCCATCTAAATAACTTTCGTTATTAACAAATAGGGATATAGAGGCTCTCGCATAAACCCTAATTGTTACTAACCCTTTTTCACATAATTAATCCAAGTTGCATTAAGATCACTTTCGCTTCAATAATACAAACAAGGATCACCTTCAACTCTCGCAAAAGAATCATGCTCATAGGGAAAGAAGATGAATCGCATAAAAATCTGACCTTTATTGCATCGCCTCACATGGCCACCGTCGGGCTCACCCCAGCCCCAGAAGTGGGTGGACTACTCGCTCTTCATTGCAATAAAAGACATTGATGTAAAAGAAGAAACTTGCATAAAACTAAATTCAAAGCCTTTACAATCTTGGCAATCAACTTTCACTGTAAGCCAAAACCTTAAAAACCTTAGAACTCCTAACTGTATCTCTGAATGGAACTAACTACTCCTCTCTGAATTTGAATGATTAAAACTGAGCCCCATGGGCTTTATTTATAGTGATCTATTCCTTGTTAGCCAAGGATAGAATAACTATATCTATATCTAAAATTATATCTAATAACATAAAGATAAAACATGGAATTAAATAAACTAGATAGACTAGGATTATATCTAATGTGTTGGGTCTTCGATAGATCTTGATAGAATAGGATAGAATTCGTCGAATCTTGGCTTGCAAGCAATCTCCCGCTCGGACTTCTCCTCGAACTCGACTTCTGGACTCCTCGACAATCTTCTCGACATGTCTCCTCGATATCGACAAAAGTTGTCGATGTCT
Organism: Persicaria tinctoria; assembly: GCA_037127255.1. Taxonomy (NCBI): domain Eukaryota; kingdom Viridiplantae; phylum Streptophyta; class Magnoliopsida; order Caryophyllales; family Polygonaceae; genus Persicaria; species Persicaria tinctoria. The sequence continues at coordinate 17,288,448 of JBANSL010000004.1, read as the reverse complement.
AGAAGTTTCTTCGTCTGGTGCTCGTGCTCGACGTCTAGAACACATGTCGAGTTGATAACTCTTCGATGTCGACAAATCTTGTCGATATCGATAACTTTCCTCAGCTCCCAGCTCTGTTCGTAAAACGCACTTTCCCGATGCCTCCGTTGTCGGATTGACGCATATGACCATGCGTTGGAAAGCTCTTTCCGAGGGCTACAACTCTCATGAAGACATCACAGCCTGATTCAGAATGATGAAAGCCGGAAATTGGCCTTCTCTCCAGCTGCACCATTCTTGGCTTCTCCATGACTTTCCTTTAAGCTCCAAAATGCGTCCGATTTCTGTGAAATATCACAAAAACTTGTGTAGACCTCCATATATTGCAAACGAGTGTAAACTACACAGATTCTGTATTATTCTAACCCAAATGTATGCAATGTATGCAGAAATCGATATAAAAGTAAGTGTAAAACATGGCAAATTAGGCTCACAACAGGATGAAGTTGGAATAGGTGAGTCCAAGGACCATTTCATTGATCATGTAAGTGCCTCATAAGTGCCCCTATGAGATTCTCACATTATCGTCGTCATGGTCATAATATCCCCAATAGGTCGTAGCGAGGGTGTGACATGGGCCCTTATCACATCCTTACCCCGACTTCTCGGTTATATGATAACTCGAAAAGCATTACAACATCTCCACTAGGTCTTAGCAAGCAGTCTATAAGGGCCCCTATAAAATGCCTGTATCCACTTCGTGGGGCGTCACAATGCAGGCTCGGTCAGAAAATTCCAAAAAGGAGTTCCTTAGTTTAAAAACGATTAGTCTCAAAATTATTCAAATTCTCGATCGTGTTCGGTTTTCTCAAAATCCATGTTAGTCATTATTGAATACCATTCCAAAATCCCTTAACCCGACGTTAATCAAGCAAGTTTCAAATCTCAGGAGGTGGAATCATCCACCTCTAAGGGCTAATCCCATATTTCCTTCCTAGGTTCCAAGTCTAAGTCAAATTCATCAATTTGGTTCTATCATACTGGAAATTCTAATTCAAGTCACCATATATCATAGCAATCGTTCAACATAACAATCGTATCACACATTCATAATAAGGTCAAAATCATGTCACGGAGAGTCAAATCATATCACAGAGGTTGCACATCGTATCAATCGGATAATCACATCATATTCATACTAACTACCAAACATCATCACATTAGAGGCATCAAGTACCTCCGCACACCAACAACTCGTCAAGTTCAGGGGGGTAACTGTGTTAGTACTAACAATTCATTATCGCCTATGGCAATTCATCAGGGAATCGACATCGCCTAAGCATATAATTTGCACCACACTCGACCCCAAGTAAAGCATACACTAGATCAAATCCTCAAGAGACCTTGTCTTACAACTACCAATCACGACAAGACACGACCACTACTCATCATCACTTGCATCAAGATCAACCTTACTTAGGGCTACCAACTCAATCCAATACTAGTTCTAAATACCATTGCATTCCCCCTAGCGTACAATCTCTCTAGTCTCACAACTATCCGCAATTCAAGGCCAATTACCCAAACCAACTACTAGGGGTCCCAATTCCCATGCCATCAAGCCATCTAAAAACCATCCCACTTCGACATCCTGACCTCAAATCCTACCTGACCATCTAAAACCATATCTCGGAGTTCCCAATTGCACAATTCTCTTATTCCGACAAGCCTAACAACTCGACCAACAACCAAGACTCTCTATAAAGCACACCCTCATCCTAGGAGTCCTCTACCAGTCCCATCTCGCCTTCTAAGAGAAATCTCAAGCTCTCGACTCAATCACTCTCACGATCGATCTAGACGCTTCTTAACAATCTCGCTTAATCTTCCTAGGCTCTCAAGACTCCACCTCACCATCATCTCCCAAAAGGACATCTCAACTCACCTTGCTAACCTCATCACGCTCCTCGCACCACTAACCACTCTCACAAACCATCCACCTCTAAGAACCCAACTCATACTGATCATCTCACACCTGACACTCCCGTCAAACTCTAACACAAAAACCCATCTAGGGGTACTCGCAACCACGAATCACCGAGTTACTCATCACCCACGTCTATCCTCAACGACCAATCACAGATGCTACCTACTTATCCCATTCCGAATCTCACGAAATATGATCATCCACGACTCCTCATCCGACCTATTCTATATCCTCGTCCCAACATATTCCCAAATTTTCTCATTCCAAATCTTACTGAACCTTAATCATTAAAAATCCTCAAGTCGTCCTACTCCAGTCCTTCGTCTCTTCATATTCCTAAATTGCCTCGAGCTCCTACTTCTTAACCATGACACCTTACCATCCAAAGCCCTCTTTTACCGATCATCATTTCCGTAGAGTCCCTAAATCGTTCTCATCCGAGTTTTCCCAAGTACCGTTATTTCACCAACCTTCTAAAATCCTTCATCCTCTAACGTTCCCAATACATTCTACTCTGCCTAGTTCCCCATTCCAAGCTCAGAATCTCCCTGTCTCAACCTCAAGCCCACAACCTTGCTAGAAATCTCAACGACATCCTTGCCTAGCTACCAACCTCTCCACAAGGACTCATCTCACATCCTCAAATACCTCAATAGCCACAATAACCTCCACACATCAATCTCTACTCCTTTCTGATGCTAAAAATCCTCCAACATCGCATCTAGAAATCCTTCCCTCAGAAATCCTCTAACCATCACTAACCCTATTTAAGCAACCCCAAGTACTCATCCCAGATACAGCCTGCTACTACTCTTTCTTAGCGATTCCTCAATCTCATCCTTTACCATAAACAGTTCCCAATCACCGCACATACCACCTAATCCCAAATTCCTACGATTCCTTAGACATTCCCTTAACCGATCATCCTCAGTGTCGCCCATGATTCGCTCCTAGACTATCCAGATACCCTCTCTTGGCGCACTAACCCGTCTATCGACACATCCCCTCAAGAATCCTTCCGATCCACTCTTAACTCCTATCCACCTCTAGGACTACACTACCCGCAACTGCTATTTTCCCACACTAACTCTAATGAAGACCTCTACCTCAGAATCTTACCACACTAATCCCACTCACTCAACTCTAACTAAGCTGCCGCGTTTTCCCTGCACCTCGTCTCACACAACCCATGACTCAACTCGAAGGTCTCAATCTACCTATCACTTCCCGATGTAGCTTACCGAAGAACCTCACGACTCCTATTCAAGAGAGAAATGCCATCAACCATATATACCCTACATCTTACTTACTAGCACATCAATATACTAGAGCATCAAAGCATATCATCATAGGCACAAGTCAGTCAGGCAATCATTAAATACCATTTCAGCATATTAGTCATTACACCTCCAATTATGTCAGTTCTAGGCCTAGCGCACAACATCAATTCTAACTAATAGGAGAATCCGTGGTTTGAATTAAGAATGCTCTACCTCGATTAAGTTGGGGGAATCCTGTTCACGACTGCCATCTTTGAAGCACATCCGTCCTTTTTGCCATCCGTGATGTCGTCCTCGGAGTCTATGAGTCATGGACCCACCACACTTCCGTTGCGCCATTTTGGTGCCACTTGGTCGTCAGCTCTTCCTTTTGTGTCGACGTTCATCAAGGGATCGCAAAAGTTAGAAGTTACGGAGATAGGGAAGAGACAAGGGTGGACAACACGACTTCCTCAAAGACTCAGACACAGACCAGGACTAGGGTCGACAAGACCAAGATAGAATCATAACCCGATGATTACAACGATGCCCTTAGGATATTCCATGAGGTTATAAGTGCACATGGCAATCACAAAATTTTTCAATCATATCATTCCACTCTATCATGTACCTATTAAAGGAATAGTGTCCTATGCATCCATATAACATTTCACATAATCAACTTTAAATGCACACGGGTCAGGCTAAAACTTATCATCTCATACACTAATCATGCTTGGCATATTAATACCATGTATGCACAAACCGACAATAGACATCTGCAGCATAAGTTATATATGACATAGCGAGCATTATAGGATATCTCATGTATGATTCATTACTCACTTAGTGTACACATAAGTAGGTCAAAACAATGTGGGTTCTAGGTAAGCATGTTAAGATGCACTCTAATAATCTTGTCAAGGGGTATGGTTAAGTCATTTGGGCATAATAATTATCACATCCAATACAACCATATACATGTAGTATGACAAGTATGACACATAGATGCATGATGATCAATAATTAGGAGATGTATATCCTACATGATACTATCAACACTTATTAAGAAAATACATAGTCAATGAGGTTCAATTTGATTAACTTAACATACTTAGAAATTCATTTCTCATGGCACTCATACGAAGAGGGTTGACCACACTATCATGGACCTAATTCAAGGGAGAGTAACAATGATGGGAATTCATAGATTCGACACATATTCATTCATAAGTGCAATCATGCAAGTTATAAGACAAGTCATGCTGAAATATGCCAACACATCATGTCATACGATCACAATAGGGGGGGCCCACTATTATAACCAAACAGAATTCTCTAAGGGCAATCACCGACTCATCACCCTGTTTCCCCGTGGGACGCTAGTATGACTCGCTCGGTATGACATAAGGACATTCACACTGTTTTCGAGATGAGAGGGTATAATTTGTGTTTAGACTCTTGTGGTAAGAAGACACAGTTGACCAATATAGGAATCGAGAAGGATAACTCCATGAGACAATCACTTCCAACTCAAATTTGTTTCATTGATCACCCTCCCAAAAACACTCATGAATTTCCCATATCCGGCACACCCCCGGAAGTATCTAGTTGACCGACCCAAATTTTCCCGTGGAAGACACCAACCTCTAGTACAAGACTCGGGAGAAGCATAGATGGTGGGATACCAGACAAGACTCGAAACGGGGTGAGCGGATGCTCTTTGACCCTTGCTAACATGCCTAAATATTTTGGTGTGACGGATGACGAAGTTAGAATCATCAAAGGGTTTGAATTAAGGAAGTTCCATTCCGACAAGACAGGAATTCCAATGACATAAGAACGAGGTACTCTCCCGCTAGCCCGTTTGCACAGTTATTCAATACATGATTCAAGTCAAGACATACTGATTAGTTCTCTATCTTAAGCAAAACACCACTCAACATTTAAGCAATCAACGGGGTTAGTATGATCCTCTTCGAGGAGGATCGCCCTCAGGGTCAGTTGGATATAATGCATATAATAATAGAGACGATCTATGCCGTCCTTCGAGGGACGGCTGAACGGAGGGGCAAATACCTCACGGCCTCCTAACCCAAGCTACTCCAACCCTCGAGCTCCTTGGAGTCTTCAAACCCTATCTGTAAAAGAAATCTAGCATTTTGCCTACCCATTCCCAACTACATCCAATAGGGATGGTCTAGCGCCTTTATTACCCCGTCATTTCCCTTTGTTTGATTACCGAATTTATTGAGTCAAGTTCATATTTAGTCCATTTGAGTTAGCCATATTAAATTCATTTTGCCCTTTCTAAAACATTTTGAAAAACCATTTGAAAACCTTGGGCCATTTCAAAACCACTTCAACCTATCATACTCGGTTTGCATAACCTCAGCTCTGATACCCCTTTGTAACGGCCCGGGATTATGATTCCCGAGTTACGTTTCGAGGGATTAAACCCCTCGTTAGGACCTTGCGCCCCGAGTACAGATTGAAGGTTTCAAAACTTACTTTAATGTTTTCAAGGGGGATTTCATACCCAAAATCGAAGGGATCGTTGGAATCCCCGGGGAAGTCCCCTGTACCTGTCGTAATCTAAACGTGGAAATCAGAAATCATGCGACTAGCGAAAACAAGTATAATACAAAAGTGTGCCACGGCAGAGCCGGGTCAAAACGGAGTCTAAAGTGTAAATCCGAAAAAGTATAATCAGAGTCTGGTGAAGTCTATACTCCAGCGCTCACTCTCCGCCGACAAAATGACCCGCGCAATAAGCAAACAGCAACGATAGGGTGAACATAAATAATACCTAAAAAAATTGATATGGGGCGGGATCAGATCGATGCCCACTTAGCTCTGCATCCCAACCATAAGCACACATATACGCTATACCTAATAAAGATGCTTCTAGATGCATGGCGGAATATTAACACACTAACATGCTCCTAAGATCAAGTGCGTAATAATAATAAGGCCTTAGCACAGAATACCAAGTGGTATATCCCTCTCCTACCTCCACCCCTTCCGATAGGTGGAGACTGGCCAGCTCGTGAATGCATTCATTCATAATAGGGCGGCACGCATGCCTAACCCGCTCCACAATAAAGCCCGCAGGCATATCATAATATAAGGAAGTTCATGACTCGATTGACTCAGGGTACCCGATGAGGCTGGGCTACCCTATGACCCTAGCAATGACTCTAGTTACATCACAGATACGGCCGTTCTGTTTACATACACATAGAGAAATAGAATGCTTAACGATCAATGCAACCTAGCATGGTACTACATGGCATGCTGATCATGAATGCAACACCTAGTATATCATGCACCTAAAGCAGGGAATAGCTCTATTCAATCTGAGTAAGCTCCGAAGAGACTTACCTGGCGGTGCAGAACAGCAAGACAAGCATTACGATAGATTACAAATCACCTAGATACATATCATAACGTCCATATAAGTCTACATTTAACCATCCAACCCCACAAGCACACATCACTCAATAAAGTATAACTACATCATAATCATCATCTCATCAAGTTCAACAATTCATCATTTCATCACATTCCATAAGGCCATATCATTCTCATCATCCCATTTCGCCACATTCGTATATTTGCCACACTATATCCGCATATTACATATATCAAGTTCATCATATTCATCATATCTCGAAAGCATAAATTAACGATACACAAGTATAACACTTCATCATGCCTTTATTCAATCAATCATGTCATTAGTACACACCAATCATGATATTAGTCAACCATTCACATCAATCATGCTAGTTAGTCACCAATCACAAAATTCCCGAGTTAGTCCCGAAACCGCTTTAAAATCCGAATCAACTAGTTAGAAATTTCGACTTTGGAAAATATTCGTCAAGTCCCTTTTTCGAGTTAAATCCGATAAAACCCTTTTTAAATATTCAAGTCTCATAATATTATATTTTATTTAAATCTCGAGATAAGATTTTTTTTTTTTTCTCAATAGCATTATATAATATTTCAAATTCCATTTTCTTTTAAACATTTTCATAAAATATTTCTAAATCCTTTAAAATCCCAATCTTTTACATTTAATAAAATCAGCCATTTTTAAATCACCAAAACCGACCCTTTTATTTGTAGAATTCCAAACCGACACCCTTTTAAAATTACCAAAACCGGCCCCCTTTTATCTTAAATTACCAAAACAAGCCTCACCCTTTTTAAGGCTCCAAAATCGGATACAAGTTGAAAGAATAGGCCCAATATCATTTGATCTTCATAAGCAAATTAGGCCCAATCCCCACTCTCAGCTTCTCATTTTAAAATCTGAACTCAAAAGGAAGGGGACCCACGGTTTATATGGATGCTGACATGGCGCAGTGGGGCCCGGACGCTGAAGGAAGGGAGGAAAGCCACGCCACTGTTCATCTCCCCTTCCAAACTCATTGTTTTCGGCGGGGAAAGAAAAGAGAAAGAAGAGGAGGGAGCTCGGCCGGCTCCGACTACTCCGACCACCCAATCCCGACTACCCGACACTCATGGACACGAAAAGGATACAAAAACAGCCAAGGAAGAGGGAGAAAGGGGAGGAGCTCACCGAGGTTTGGGCTCGCCGGAAGTGGTGCTCGGGAGCTGCGTTCGGATGCGTCGAGGCTGAATCTGGCGCGAGGAGGCCTGAGAGAGATGTGGGAAGATTAAAAGAGAGACCTTTCGCAACTCGAAGTCGAAAAGAAGGAGGGACGAACCTTATCAATTTCGAAAACGGAACCAGAGGAGGCGATGTCGGCTGCGCTCGGGCTCGACATCTGGGCTCGCTCAGCTGCTGCTGCTGGTCACTGTTCGGAGGAGGATGAAGGCGTTGTGGGGCTCGGACAGCGCTCGGGAGGCGCTCAGGAGCGCTCGAGAGTGGAACTCGGGGTTGTGGTTGGCTCTTTCAGGGGAAGCTGCGGCGTCGGACGCCGGAGAGGGTGGTGGGTGGAGTGGTGGTGTCGTCGCGGTGCTGTTTGGTGGCGCAAGAAGGAGCGCGGAGCTGGTGGTTCAAAGGGGGGGGGGGGGAACAGAGAACTAGAAGTGGGAGGCGGGGAGATCTGTGGTGGTTGTAGACAGTGAAAGGGAAGTGGAAAGTAGAGGTGGGGTGTGGGGTGGCTTGGGAGGAGGAGATTTTCTGTGAGGAGGGAAGGGATAGGATTTGTTTGTTGCCTGCTGCACAATGCCTGAAGGTTGTTTGTATGTATGTGTGAAGGGATCCCAATTAGAGATAAGAAAAAGGGGCTTTAGGAATTTTGTTTTCATCCAGCAGGTGAATCAGATGGTAAAGAGAGGGAGTCAATTTTGGCTCTATCTGGTTGTCCAAATAGGAAAAGAAATGGGAAGAAATGGGGGGTTATTTTCTTACTGAAGTTCGGAAATGGGGAGGAGTGTAAGAGGACAAAATAGAGATGGAATAGCAAAGTTGTCCCATGTAAAATAATACCCGGTTACTAATCTCGAAACCAGCACACTCGACCTTATCTTGACTCAAAATTTCAATCGAATTTTCCAAAACCGAATTAATTAATCTAATAAAATCTCGCTCATATTTCAAAATCTCAAGTCAAGGTGGCGGAATTGAAACCCATGGAGAAATCCGTTTCATGAGAGTTTTTTTTTTTTTTCCCGAAAAATTAGGATTTTAAAAATCCGAGCCTTTACATCATCCACCTCTAAAAACAAGTCTCGTCCCGAGACTAAAACCAAAACCAAGTAAGGGACGTGTTGTTGCAGGAGGATGGTCAAGTATGAAATAAATATGAAATATAGTTCAGATTGACTTCCCTGTCTCAGCAAATAGTACCCTCTTGTATAAATGGTCATCAATTATATGATATTGCCATGTTATCTATAATAACCAAAATATAATTTTTTTTTTCAAAAATCCGAATTAAAATATTTAAGTGCGGATAAAGTTAAATTAATAAAGTAAAAATTTGTTTGTTAGAAAAATATGGCAACAATATCAAAATATGGAAAAGAAAATACATTAATTTAAAAATAAATTAATTAAAATTATAAGCATTAATTAATGTTCTTCTAAATTGAAGGTGGGGTCGGGTTTAATATGAAATCGCCACATAAGCCTATTGTTAAGGAGAGTTTGCCACATGGTTTGAGAAACAGGTGCTTTAGTATTATAACAACGTTCGATCATGCATCCGATCGATCGATAAACTTGATAAACATAAACAAATTAAAGAAAAAGAAGCAAAGTTCCTACACTACATAAAAAAAACAAATTAAAGAAAAAGAAGCAAAGTTCCTATAATATTATTATTATGTGGATGTACAAAATATACACTTTACTTATATAGAGTTTTGTCTATAGATAGATTTACTATTGCTTGGAGCCTAAGGAGTTTATCTCTTTATATTGTACCAGTGTAATACCAAGAGAGATCAATTGAATACAATCTCATATTCTCCCCTTTTCTTTTACCCTAATTTATAATACGTTATCAGCACGATAGACTCTAAAGTCAAAACCCTAATCCCCTTTTTTCTATCCTACCGCCGCCTATTCTAACAATGGGGAACGCCTTCAATTCGGCTTCAGAAATCAAAAGAATGGGGAACGCCTTCAATTCGGTTTTAAGAGAAGACCGGACCGCCCTCGTCTTCTTCGCGGCCTCCCCTGTAGGCAAAGGGGGAGTCGGTGATTCGGATCCCGGCACCTAGGTCTTCGATGACGGGATCTGCTGATGGTACCCCGACCCCAAGAACAGCCGCCGCCGTCGCCGCCTCTGCAAATCAAAATTAGTTCAAATCGCCCTGATCTGCGCGAGCCGCGGATCCTATTGGCGATCCCGTGCCTCTACGCGAGCCGCTCCTTCTCCGCCCTAAGCACAGCGTTGGCGGCCTCCACGACACCGGTGGTGAGTCCAGAGCCCAGAGGTAGTCGACCACTACCTCCAAGGACGACGCCGCCGACCTCCACTCAAGCCCCGAGGTTGAACCTTGGCCCTAATCAGAACAAGGACGCCGATCTGCGATTTTCAGTCAAGATCCTGAATTTGCTTGCTTGGGCGGTCGCCTTCCGATTCGCAGATCTCGAGTTTTCAAGGATGGAAGAACTGCCTCCGGTGAATTCAAACTTTTGTTTCAAAATTTTCATTAATTAATTGATTAGCATCTGCATATAGATCGATCGATCGGAGGAGCAATCGTTGACGGCGTCCGCCGCTGGTTCCACCGCCGAACCTGCGTCACTACTACCGGTTTTCAGCCCCACCGGCTTCCCCGAAGACGACGCCGCTAGCACCTCCACCGGCACCACATCTTCTTCTTCGTTCACGGTGCAGGACGACTTGGGTTTTCTACTTCCGAAGCCCAGCCGCCATTGCCATCCCAATCTGGGTAATTTGATTTGAAGAACGAAAGGTCTGTATAAGCTTTTCTTTTTCTTTTAATTATGAAACCAGCTCGGAATTTCTTAAAAATTGCAGATGGGCCCATATATTTTGCCCTTGTGAAATATATGAACACATCCTGAAGATGTTAGGTAGACATAAGTGGTGAATTTTATCCCTTGAAGTGGATAAAGAGATATTTCATCTAAAGCAATTAAATTAATTACCAAACACATCCCCCGAAGAGGATGTATACATAAATTATATCAATCCCCGAAGTGCACCGTCGTAGAGGTAAGAGTAGGTAAGTGTAATTTGATTTTTCTAATTTATTACTTTATTTATAAATAATTTAATTGGTCTCCCGAAGTAGAAAATATTAAATCTCTTGAAGTGGATGACAGTAAAGAAATTGATATTATGAATCACTTCATGTGATCGATAACCTTCATCCCCGTAGTGATGAAACAATGAGTATCATCATCCATGTATATTAATGATTATTACTTTGTTTTGTTTTATTTGTATATTATATTTTTATCAACATCTCCTGAAGTAGATGAAAAGCCATATTTTTATTTGTATATAAAGATAATAAATCTATTAATGTTTTGGAGTGTGATTATGTAAGCGTTGATCACATAAGAGGTACGTTGACTTTCCTTGATTGATTAATTAGAATTTCAAAATGTTTAAAGCCTTATACATAAAGATGGATATAATTATGTTATATGATAGGTGTTTTTAAATAAACCATGATTATAATTTATTAATATTTTGATTTTGGTGATGGATGGTGTCATGCGAGTGGTTCGTCCACGGATCCACACTAGGATATCATGGTAAAAGGAGCCGAACCTTAGAAGACTGAACTTTACTTGGTAGTGAGCCTATTTGGGTTAGGCTCAACTTTAAGGCTCTTGATGGAGTTGGACCAATTTCTAAATATTGGTATATGCAATCGAGCTTGCGCTCAGGTAAGCCTAAACATCATATATTTGAGTTATGATTTTTGTGCATCTTGATCAGAAGTGATTGTATATTTGTGTTATGAGTTCATCTCGTACATTAAATATGATTTACCATTTAGTTGCAAATTGCAATGTTATTGATTGCACATATAGATTTTATATCGTAAATCATGCAATAGTGCTAATATACTTTGATATATATATAAGAATTTATAGCATTGGTAAATCATGTACGAATAAGGGTTGACGATGCATATAGATATGGCCATTGGGTAAATTGACAATATATTGAACGGATACATGATAAATGATATCTAAATGAATTGATACATTGATAAGTTGATGAATAAATAACGTCATCATGCATCGATTAAATATTAGCCTCATCTTTATAGAAATGAGTTAAGATGATATAGCAGATTCCAACTTGTACTTGTAAATTGTTTCATATATGATTTGTTCCATATAAGGTTAAATACAAACTCCTGAAGTGGTTGAACTTGTTTGATCCTTGGTCACCAGAAGTTGACATTATTTATGTATCATGAAGTTGATTTGTATTATATCTCCCAAATGTAATTGCATGCAAATAAGAAAAGACATTTTCTCTCATAGATGATGATGAAATTATTGAAATTGAAATTTGAGATAGTTATTGAACCTACAATATTTGTGAATAATAGTGTTTATTGAAACAAGTGAACAATATCTGAATTGATATTGACCTGAAGTGGCCGAATAAATTTTAATTATGTATAGTGCATTTATTTTAATTTACTGAGATCGCTTTTATTATTTGCTTGTGAGGTTTATATATTTGAATTTACTTTTGCACAAAACTCAAAGTGTTGAAGAAACATCTTTTTAAGAGATGGTATGTCGTAAACATATGTGGTTTTATATTATATATATTGTTTGTGTTAATAAAAGTTATCTCTTGAAGTAGATAAAACTTATCTCTACATTTGAAAGATTATCAACGAAAGAGCTTAGATGATCCAGCACATTTGATTCTGCAAACTTGGTCGTATTTGGTTTGCTATTAGTATAATTTGGCTATTTGAAGCTACATGGAATTTATGTTTTATTTATCTATTTGATTTGATTTACATTTTATGTATATGTATATGCATTGGAAATGTTTCTTGAAGAAACCATTATGGGTAGATGATGCCAATTTTATTCAACCAATGATGATTTGGGAGAAGAGTTTGAAGCAAATCCTTGTTAAATTGTGTAAAATCGATAAATTTATTCTTGAGAGCCCGAAGACTCTTTATTTTGGGATCTTGTTCTTAATCTACTTGGGTATGGTATAACTCAAATAAATAGCTAGCTAAATGACCTATGGTTCATAACAACCTCTTTTATTGCCAGATGCAATATATATTGTTACCTCTAGCAGAGGACATAAAGAGGATACAGTGCGCGCGACCGTTGTTAGGATACTGGTCATAATTTTGAAAATGATTATAGATAATCATGTATGAGTCGACTCCCACATCAAGGAGAATGTGGAAGAACAAGTCAAAGATGATGGTTTACCTATTGGATTTGTAATCTCCCAAACTGTGAATGAATCATCGCATGAAAATGTTAGAATGCTTTAGAGCGTGGTATCTGATGATATGGAAAACCTGAAATTTTCATGATGAAATATCTAATGAGTGCTTGTATAAAGTCTATTTTTGGCATAATTAAACCTTATACATATCTCCAGAAGAGCATCAAAATTAGTCTTCGAAGGCCTATCGATATAATCAAGCAGTAAACTCATATGAGAAAATGGCTCTAGAAGAGCATCAAAACACTCTAAGTGAAGGAGTGATGATAGATATAGTGGTTTTTCCCTAGTTGAGGATGTCAAAAGAGGGATCCAACATAATAAATAGATTACTCATGTTGACAATATGGATGGGATATGGAAATGTTATCAATGAAATTGATATGTTGAGCATTGAGAAGCTGGCGATTAAATCGATCAAGTGAAGTCATTACTTATGAGATCATCATTTAAGATAAGACTAACACATGGGATGACCCAGTAGAGTCATCAATAATAGTAAATAAGCAGACATGAATATCAAGAGCTTGATTCGATTTCGGTAAACAATAGAATAAATTCTCCTCCTTTGTAATTTATCTCCAGAAGAGAGCTTTATATTTACAAGTTTTTAAATGTTCGGTTCAGTCACCAAAATCTCCCCAGATTACACTAAGTTGTTGTAAAGCAAGAAAAATGATGTATATGGAGGATTCGGTCCCCATAGATTATCAAATACCTAGAGTTTATCACGGATGATAAAATACTCGGTATTTAGGGGGGAGAGGAAAAGGAGATCATGAAGTAATATGTTGCATGGAAGAAAAGTGAACTGAAAGTTCAATGAACTATATAGCAAACAAGCTAGTAGAGGCATTAGCAAATGCAAAAGATAGTGACAAAAGTCATATTTATAACAAATAATGCACTAACATGATTTAGATTGAGGTTCTAGTAGTAACTTCAAATAATGGTGATATGTTCACTAGTATAAAATTCCTGAAGAGATTTCATGAACATTGACAATGTTAGAATTGATTATGAGTTGTCTTGAAGCGATCAGATCATTGATTATCCAATAAGTAGAGGATTAATTGGAAATTAGTTGAAAGCTCTAAAAATATCTCAACCTGTAGTTCGAATGTACAAAAAGAGATATTATAATATGATGACAAATGATCTTTTCATCTTTGATTAGATTGATAAATGATATTAAGGCCAGAAGTATAATTGAGGAGGAGAAAAGTTGGTGATTTATATGCTAAATTGAGGGGAAGAAAAGTTGTACTCTTTTCCTTAACTTTGGTTTTTGTCCCATTTGGGTTTTTCCAAAGCAAGGTTTTTGACGAGGCAACTCCCCTCAAAAGGATACATGGTATATCCCAAATTCCAGAAAGAAATAATTCATGCAAAGATGGATTATTTAAGCATGAAGTTTTTGGACCTGTAGCTCCAACATTGAAAAGTATAGTATCAATTGGTTTTAAGTGGGTGTTCATAAAAAGGAAAATATAAAGCCAAATTGATTGGACAAAAGCTTATTAAAGGTTACATTAGAATGTATTCACCAGGAGTGAATATAAATTTGGCTCCAAATGTAAATGACGAACGTTGTAAATGCATACCTATATAAATGGAAGGGATCAATTAAAAATGCTTGAAGCATTATTATCGAAGTCCTGTCATATGCAATTGGTTAAAGATCCTTATTAGAGTATATAAATTACCTATATTTGTGAAAGTGGTGACATTTAATTAGGTCCCGAAATACCATACAAAGTTGTACTCTTTTCCTTAATCTTGGTTTTTATCCCACTGGGTTTTTCCAAGGTAAGGTTTTTAACGAGGCAACTTAAGCATCATTTAATACATCAGATCCCCCAGATCACCAATGAAAAGCACACTAGGTCATGAAGTACCTTATGCTTGTGCATCCAAAGCAGCTCAACACCAATACATGGAAGTCAAGCGCGTCAAAGTCAATCACGAAGACATTCCAGCTTATACACATCAAAGACAATGTTGAGATTCGACCATAAGCTCATGAAGACGGCGACATTAAGAAGAATGAGAAGACTTCGAGGAGGATGTTGGATTCAGGGGAGTATACACGCACTGCACTCTTTTTCCCTTCGATCAGGTTTTGTCCCACTGGGTTTTCCTGACAAGGTTTTTAACGAGGCAATACAACAAGAGCGTACGTGGAAGGATGCACTCTTTTTCCCTAATCTATGGTTTTGTCCCATAGGGTTTTCCTAGCTAGGTTTTTAATGAGGCAGCTGGAGCAACAAGGAATGTACATCCAAGGGGGAGTGTTATAATATTATTATTATGTGGATGTACAAAATATACACTTTACTTATATAGAGTTTTGTCTATAGATAGATTTACTATTGCTTGGAGCCTAAGGAGTTTATCTCTTTATATTGTACCAGTGTAATACCAAGAGAGATCAATTGAATACAATCTCATATTCTCCCCTTTTCTTTTACCCTAATTTATAATACATATATTTAAAAATTATAAAGAAAAGGATAATTAAAATTTGCTCCAGTCTCATTTTCAAAATTTGAAAGGTAAAATCTAAATTTAGATTAGGTTAAAATTCCGTAATTAATTTTTTTTTTATTAGGTAATGATTCAGGTGAGGCAAGGCCCCTACCCGAAGGCATCCTGTCGGATGAGGTCAAGAAGACCTGAGTGAGTATATAGATTAGCTCCCCTAGTAGAGTAGGAAAGGTGTGCAACCTTATCCGCCACTCGCTTACCATTTCGGGGAATATGAGAGATTTTGACATTTTTAATCTTCATAAGTAAGGTCCTAATGTCTGCCAGTACAAGCTCTATTTCCCATGGACACTTGTTGTTTGTCTGAAGAGCATCAGTGATTATCTTGGAGTCACCCTCAATGATTAAGTTCGTTATTTTTAAATCTTTAGCCTTCTCTGTCCCTTGTCTTAAGGCAATGGCTTCAGCCATGATAGGAGAAAGACCACCCATGGGTTTCCCATCTAAGTAGATTGGTGTCCCATTCCAGTCTCGACAAATAAAGCCCGTAGAGCTCTTAATACTCGATATAGAAGATCTGTCATAGTTTAGCTTGTACCAATTTAACGGTGGTTTTTTCCATGAAGTGGTTCTTTCCCCTTTTTTTATTTGGGCTCTCTTTTTTTTTTTTTATGATGAGTTATGGTAGTATTTTTATTTGGGTATATTTTATTTGCTATTTTCCATTTGTCCATGTTTTCTAAGATGGTTTTCTTGATTCATGTGGCCGATGGGATATGCGAATTCCTAAAAATGATTTGGTTTCTAGTATACCATATTGTCCACCATCGGAAAGCTAAATACTGTTTGTTTTCCTTTGATAGGCTAACTCCAATGAGGTTCATTATTTTATCCATATCCCTATCATGTGAGATGATAGTGTTGATTGCTTGTGATATTTTCTGGGGGAAATTGTTGTTCGAAGTTATTATACGGACATTCCAGGAAAAGATGAATATCATCTTCCTGCCCATGGTTGCACAATGTGCATGTTGTAGGTACAGCCACACCCTTCAGGGCTAAACGCGAGGCTGTTGGTAGTCCGTTTTGTTTTATTTTCCAAAGAAAGTTTTTTATTTTTGGGGGTACATCTAGTTTCCAAAGCCATTTATAGTCTTTAGTCGTAGGAGTTATAGGCGTTGTAATTAGGTTATATGCACTAGATGTTGTGAACCATCCATTTTTATCGAGCCACCAGTAGAGTCTGTCTTCAAACGAGTTAAGCGGGAGGGGGATTTTGGTAATTTCCTCAACAATCTTCTTTGGTAGAGTTGCATCTAATTTTTCTTGCCACCATCCCCCCCCCCCCCCCCAATAATATACTCACTAACAGATTCATTTACATCTTTATGGTCGTTCATTATGTCATTAATAGATGATGTGGTTATCCAGTTATCTTTCTAGAATTTGATAGATTTTCCGTTCCCCACCGACCAGATGAGCCCTGATTTGAATTTTGTTATCAATGTGCAGAGTTTTGTCCATTGCCATGAAGAGTTTCTTTTTTTACTGTAATTCAGAATATGTTCATTCTTGAGATATTTATGTTGAATAATTTTGACCCAGAAATTGTCTGGTTCGGCTAATATTTTCTACAACAGTTTTAATTGGAGAGCTTCATTCATTTCTCTAGATTTGCGTATGCCTAATCCACCAGCTGCTTTTGATTTGCATATTTTATCTCATCCAATTAGTGGACTATGTTGAGCATCTTTATTCCAGAAGAAGGTTCTATTTATTTGATCTAGTTGCTTATGCATAGATCCTGGAAGCATGAAGCTTTGCATGGAATATAGTGGTTTTGAAGACAAATTGGCGGCAATGAGAGTTGCTCTCCCTTGTTGTGACAGCGCATTGGCTCGCCATTTGCTTAGTTGGTCTTTTGATTTACAAATTATTTCACCAAACGTATCTTTCGCAACACGTCCATTTATAATTGGGCACCCAAGGTACTTTTCCATACAACTTTCAAAGGGAATATTTAGGACTCCTTCTATCTCCCGTATTCTTGTTCTATTAATGCCCGGGGAGGTTTGAAATGATGATTTATGGTAATTAACTTTTTGCCCCGAAAATTTACAGTAGTCTTCAATAATTTCTTTAATTTTTACGCACGCCGAGTTGTTTCCTTTACTGAACATGATGATGTCATCTGCGAAAGCCAGAAAAGGGATTCGCATATCGGATTGCCCGAAATTGAATCCCACCCCGCTGTTATTGATGTTGGCTTCCATGGATAGTTTTCGGGCCAAAACTTCCGGCCCAAGGAGGAAGAGGAAGGGAGATAGGGGATCTCCTTGGCGTATTCCTCTTGAAGGTTTAAAAGGCTCTGTAGGGCCATTATTGACAAGTACAGAAAAGGAAACTGTAGTTACACATTCCATGATCATGTTTACTACGTGCTGGTGAAAGCCAAATTTTTTAAGTACAAGTTTTGTGAAATTCCAGTCTACTCTATCATAGGCTTTTTCCATATCTAGTTTTATAACAATCCACCCCTTAGATCCCTTTCTGGATCGGAAGGAATGGAAAATTTCATGCGCTATGAGGATGTTGTCTTGGATTGCCCTGTCAGATACAAATGCCCCTTGAAGGGGATGAATGAGTTTACCCATAATGGATTTCAGTCGTTCAGTGATTATCTTGGATATGATTTTGTATATTGTTGAGCATAAGCTGATTGGTCTATAGTGAGCCGTTGTAGTTGGGTTTTCGTTTTTAGGAATTAGTGAGATGAATGTGTGATTTACTTGTCTAAGGAGTTTTCCGGTGTGGAAGAAAGCTTTGACGGCTCGGATGATTGCTTTCCCGACAATGTCCCAATATTTTTTATAGAATTCCGCAGTCAGTCCATCAAGGCCAGGGGATTTGTTGCTGCCCAAATTGAAGACTGCCATTTTTATTTCACTATTTGTGGGCTGCTGGATTAGCATTTCATTATCTTCTTCTGAGATAGCTGGAGTTATTATGGAGGTATATTCTTGTAGTTGATGAGGAGAATATGTTTGTTCCTGGGTAAACCTCTTTTCAAAGTCGTGTTTTATTTCGTTTTTGACATTGTCATCCCCAATGATTTGAGTTCCTTCTGCAGAAGTAATGGATCTAATAATTTTCCGGTTTCTTCTCCCAGAAGCTACTCTATGGAAGTATGAGGAGTTGGTATCTGCTAGTTTCAGGTGCTTCGATTTTGCTCTCTGGAGCCAAAAAGTCTTATGGAAGAGGAGCATATTTTCTTTCTTTTGGATTAGATTGTGTTCTTTTAGTTCCGCTCTATCATTTTGAATTAGGTTATGGTCTGATTGTATTTCCACAAGTGCCTCCTCGACATCTTTTAATTGGCGAAAAATATTTCCAAAGGTTTTATTGTTCCAAATTTTAGCTTTTTGCTTGACAATTTTAGTTTTGTGAACTAGTTGAAACATAGCCGAGCCGGCACACGAGGATCGCCAAGCCTGGCGGACAATGTGTCGAAAATCCTTTCTCTCGAGCCAAATGTTTTCAAACTTAAAAGAGGGGGCTTTGAAGTTGTTATTTTGTGATAAGCGAATCGTAATCGGACAATGATCCGAGGATGAGAAGGTACCGTTGTGAGTTGCTAGATCTGGATACGCTTGGATTATTTCATGGTGGACTAAGACTCGGTTGATTTTTTCGTGAATATTATCTGGTCCAGATCGAGACTTTCTTCCTCCAAGTGAATGGATTGCCAAATGAGGGAATATCAATGAGGGAGCAAGCATTTTTGATGTCTTGGAGTCTCTGGAATCTACTTGGAAGGGTCTCATCTCCTCCGATTTTGTCCGAAAGTTGAGTTATTTCATTTAGATCACCCATGACCAAACAAGGTCGTCCTTGTTGGATAATGAGGAGTGAAAGATCCTTCCGAAAGGCTTCTTTGTCGGTAGGATTGGGAGGTGCATATACAAAAAACATTGCGCAATCGAAGTTTGTTTTCAAATTTGAGTACTGAATCCCAATTATTCTGGGTAGGTGAATAATGATTTTGATTGTCTCATTATTTAGAGAATTTTCATTCCAAAGAAGGCCAATTCCTCCAGAGCGTCCGGAGGCCGGAGACCAACACGCATTTGTGTATCCCGCATTTTTCCATAGCGATTTGTCTGGTTCATTTTCTGTTTTTGTTTCTGCCAGTATAGTCATTTTGACATGCTCCATTTTACACCATGCAGTGATGTTCGTCCAGAGAGTTTTCTTACCGATACCTCTGCAGTTCCAGTATCGTATTAACATGTCCACTTTATGATAACATGAGAAAGCAGAGGGTGATCTCTCCCATGTTGAGCATTTTCCGTATGAATTTGATAAATATTCTTTAGTGGTATTATGAATGATAATTCCTCTATGAAATATTTGTAGATGAGTCTGTTTAGTACTTGTTTTCTTATGATATGCAGGTAGGTTATCCTCAAGTATTTGCTCATGTATTTCATTAATAATCATGTTACAATTTGCCCCTCTAAGACTTTGAACAGATCGTTACTTTTATGCTTCAAGAAATGAGACAAGATGAGACACCCTTTATTGATCCACCAATTCCATTTAATACTAAGGGATTTTTTTCATAGTTTTTTGGTAGTCAGAAGGTTGGTAATCCAATCCAAGGAGACTGCCTTTTCCTAAATCGATCGGTTTGGGTGAAGGGTGTCTTTTAAAAGGTTGGAAAGCAAACAACTTGTAGTGATAGTAGTATTTGATTTTCCTAATATTCATATTTGAGTTTGATTTTGAATATATTTGATGTTTTTTGAATGGAAGGTTGCCCAAGAAGTTGCACATGATGATTTTGATTAGAGGTGTCGAGTGCCAGTAGAATGTAGCTATAATGGGTAGATTTTCATTACATACTGCCTTCATTTCAAACATAGTCCTAGAGACCTTGATTTGCCTAGCCGGTGCAAGAGTAAGTCTACAACGGCTTGCCAAAGAGCGATAATACGTCAAAGGATTCATGAACCTCAGTGACAATCATCTCAAAAGCCACCGAGGATAGCCATTTAAGTTCATGAACTACTACAGCAACACAAAAGGGCAGCTTTTTATCATAGCATGACATGAGTAGTTTGCCTAAAGCAGGCGACCGACTCGCATTCCAATTATCAAAGACATAAGAAGGGGGGTACCATGAGAGTTTACTTACCATTTTTTCGGCGCTTGCTGTCAACCCAGTTTGCTTCTTACTCCCAGCAGATGAATTCAGTGGGTTTTGACAAAAGATTATATATAGAGAGGTTAGTCTATGAGAGTGAAAACAAGTTTTAAGCATAGGATAATGAGTCGTCTTGACGAAGACTCTTCTAAACAAGGCTACATCAAATTCATTTCCACACAAGGTGAACACCAGTATATGTATAATAGGTTTTAGTGAGACATTCCATTGAAGACTAATTTTGGTAGATGCCAACAAGGAGAAGAGGTTAACAATTGATATGATTTTATAGTAATATATTGGCAGCCAGTAGTACCAAAACATCATTTTTGTTTCATAGACCGTATTCATGTGCATAGAATGAGATGGCCATTCAAAACGAGTCTGATCCACTACCCAAATATATACATCAACCAAACTACAAATGGTTAGGCTATATAGCAAGACAAGTGCGATGATAAGGCTATTCAACACAAGATTCCAATTAAGACTGACTTTGGAAGATACCAACAGGTAGAAGAGGTAGTCAAACCAAATACCCTTAATAATAATGTAGGTTGGTGTGAATTTTTTGCACATTCCCTTCCGCTGGGACGATATTATCCATTCAAGAGAATCAATAAAGCGATACCAGTGGGAAGATGGACGGAGGTCATATACATCTAGCTGCTCAAACCCATATAACTTAGCAAAAGAAACATGGGGAGCAACGATAGGCCCATAAGACGAATCAGCTAAACAAGATGGAACACGACACATTAATTCCCCATTGAGTGTTTTTCCACAAAGTTTAACAAGGTTAATCTGTTTAAAATCATATTCGAACCTAATACCATCCTCCCAGGCATCGCCTAAATTGATGATCAAGAATCTAAGCAATATAGTACCCAGATTATCATCACAAGGGGTATAATCCTGAAACATTCTTGTTCTAGTCAAGCAACAGTAACACATACGACAACAACAAAAGACTCCAGTTTTTTTAGAGAATATTTTTCCATCATAACTGGGGAGAGGGACGATCCAGATTCCACAGACCACAGTTTGTTCGAAACCCTTTCGGGGGGTATAAGGCGAAGAGGAATACACCTCTAACGCAGATTTTTCAAAGCCCTTTCGGGGGGTATAAGGCGAAGAGGAATACACCTCAAGCGCAGATTTTTCAAAGCCCTTTCGGGGGGTATAAGGCGAAGAGGAATTAACCTCAAGCGCAGATTTTTCAAAGCCCTTTCGAGGGGGTAAGGGGTGAAGAGACATACGCCTCTATCACCAGGTTTTCCAAGAACCAGCAGAGGGTGATTTTCTGTGCTAAAACCAGCCAGTTTGTTAGATCAACGGTAAGCCCATGAGATTTCATGAGTATTATAGGCTAAGCAAGTAAACTCAAATATAGGGATATGTAGATAATGAAGATTGTGTGCCACATGAGTAGACTCAAGTAAGAAGGTAAGTAAGCAAACCTCAACATGAGCAAAGAAACCTCAGTTGTAGACATGTGGGAAAGATCCCCAATTTGTCCACGGTTTGAGAAGCAAGATTTGTAAACCTCCGACCAGTCGCAACCAATCGCCAGACCTAGCTCACCATCCCACGGAACACACATCCAGGACCAAGCGGGGATGCCCCACGTTCCCCCAATGCGAGATTTCTTCCACCCCTTTAAGGGATAAACCCTAGTTACGTCAAATCTCGACCCATCCTTCACCGCCTCGCTTGATATTCTGCCGAGAAGCCTCTTCTTCCTCGAACCCTTCTTCTTTCTGACCCTTTTCTTCGGAAATTTTGAGCTATTTTGGTCAAAGGAGATCCAATCGAAAATGCTTTCCTCATGAGCAAAAAGGCCGAGATTAGGATATGAGGCAGCAGTACCACCTCTCGATTCGTCATCCGGGGGAAGAAACCAGCACCAAAGTGCCCGGATCTTGCCGGAAGAGATATTTGGATAAGATTTTGGCCGAGAAATCTGAAGATTTCGGATTTTTTGAGCTAGGGTTTGAAAGGGAGTTTTGGGGGTGGAGTTGGGGGCGCGTAGAGCGCGTTCTTCGCAAGCCATGAAAAGATTCACTAAATTTTACGAAGGCCAAATTCCGTAATTAATTGAATGACAATCTTCCCCCGCAAGTTACAAAAAAAAAGAGGCAGGAGTCTACCATTCAATTAATGATAAGAGAGACATTTTTCAAGATAAAAAATATCTAATAATAATAATAATGACCGGAAGGAATATAGTTGAAGGATTTTAGTTCGTTTAGATTTATTATGAATCAAAATAAACGTAATTTGGTATTTATTTATTTATTTTAAATGAAATGATCAATTAGTTGGTTATAAAGTATAAGGATTAAGGATCCATTCGAAAATGGTCTGATCAAACTTTGCATCCGATTGTGTATGCTCTAGTGTTGGAGGATTCAAAGTTTTTTTCTGAAAAAAAAATATAAGAATCAATTCGGTTGAATTAATTAGATAAGTAAAAAAAAAAGTATTAATTAATTGGTTAGATAATATACTCGAGATTTGCATAATCTGTTTGGTGAGTTCAAATCCCGCTTAGCAAGAATGATTTATTTATTTTTTACAATAAAAGTAGGCTAAATTAATTAAAAATGGGTCCACTTGAAATCAAATATTTTTGGTGAATAATTATATAAGTTAATTATTAAAAGTAAATTAAATAGGAAGGTGGGCCCATAATTGATGGAAAGCTTCCACATAAGCCAAATTTTAAGGGTTTTGTGACATGTGGCATATTAAGCAACTGCTTTAGTATTATATTAGTATTAGTATTATATTAGACTAGTGTAATACCCGTGCCTTCAATAGGCGCTTTGGTTTTAGAATTTGGGGCTTTTTGCCAAAAGCAAAATTGACTGAAATTTGGTATATGTGGAAGAGATTTGGATGAGATCATTAGGATATGTGGAAGAGATATTAAGCAACTGCTTTAGTATTTTTGTTCAAACCCCAAATATTAAGCAACTGCTTTAGTATATGTGGAAGAGATATTTGGATGAGATTTGGATGAGATTAGGATATGTGGCATATTAAGCAACTGCTTTAGTATTTTCGGATTTCATGTTCATATCATTGTTAAATTGTTTATGGATCATGAGCTAATTGAAATTTAGAATTTTATATTGCGATATGTTTTAGAATTTAGGGCTTTTTGCCAAAAGCAAAATTGACTGAAATTGATGATATGGTTGTGTTGTTGGGTTGATTTGGAGCTAATTTCATGTTCATAGCATTGTCAAATTGTTTATGGATCATGATCTAATTGGATTTTAGAATTTTATTGCGATATATTTTAGAATTTGGGGTTTTTTTGCCAACATCCAAATTGATTGAAATTGATTATATAGTTGTGATGTTGGGTATTTGGAGCTAATTTCATGTTCATATCATTGTCAAATTGGTTGTGAATCATGAGCTAATTGGATTTTAGAATTTTGTTGCGATATGCTTTAGTTCGATTAGGTTCTTCTATTTTAGCATGAAAATCATAATTTAGCCTATTAGCTCAATTGGTAGAGCAATGTGCGTTTGCACAAAGATGTGGGTTCAAATCCCACATAGGTTACATAATAGACAAGAGCGCAACAATCGCAAATTGTTAATCATGCACATTATAATCTTAGTTATGCACAATTGTATACTACTTTTGCACAATCCCATCTTACTTTTGCACAATTGTATTATTAGATATGCACAACATAATGTTACATTTGCAAAACATAGTGTTATATTTGCACAACTTAAAGTTATATTTTGCACAATATAATGTTATATTCGCACAACATAATATTATATGTGCACAACGTAACATTATATTCTTAGATATGCACAACATAATGTTACATTTGCAAAACATAGTGTTATATTTGCACACCTTAAAGTTATATTTGCACAATATAATGTTATATTCGCACAACATAATATTATATGTGCACAACGTAACATTATATTATTAGATATGCACAATATAATGTTACATTTGCATAACATAGTGTTATATTTGCACAACTTAGAGTTATATTTGCACAATATAATGTTATATATGCATTATATCATCTTATTTGTGCACATTATCATTTTATTATTGCACTTTATAATCTTATTCATGAACGGGAACACAAAAAAAGCAACCATAAATAGCTTATGCGGGATTTTGAACTCGAACCTTTGTGCATGGGCACATCACTATACCATTTTTTGAGCTAATAGGCTTTTAATGGAACATGTTGCATTAAAGTACAAAACTGTCATAAAATAGCGGTCCATAAAGAAAATTTTTGGTATGACACATTATGAAAATGCACATTTATTAATAATAACATTTATTGTATTATTTGTTCACTTTATATTTTGTAATCTCATCTTTTTCCCTTTTTAAAATAAAGACAAAAACTGTGATGTAACATTCTTGTTGAATTTTTTTAATATTATAGTTGCACCTAACAATACTATTTCAAATAAAAATTACGGGCTAAAATTTGTAATGTTCATAATTGAAATAAGGACAATATTCGTATGAAAGGAAAGTTTAGGGGAGGCGTGTGAAATTTACCACGTATTAGGGTCATTTAACCATTTTCCCATTTACTCATAAAATTAGGCCCATTTACACTAAAATTAGGCCAATTTATTCATTACTCATTTAATTAGTCTCATTTACCTTTAAATTAGGCCCATTTACATCTAAATTAGACTATTTTCACTTTAAGAGGGATTTTCATCTTAAGCCCCGTTTTCATTTGAACCTTTACCTATATATATATATATAAATAGGGTGAGGTTAAAGTGAAAAAGAGGCTTAAGATGAAAATTTCTCTTAAAGTGAAAATAGGGCTAATTAAAAATCAAAAGAGCGTCCGGCCTATCTGGACACGCTAATTAAAAATTAAAAATCCCTTTCTCCTTCCTGTACGTTCAGCGACAACTTCTTCGTTCTTCCCCCTTCCAGTTTGTCGTTCTTCGTTTGCACTCGATCAGTTTCTTCGATCTTCAAGGAGAGCCCGTCTTTAAGGAGCCAAGGAGCCCGCCGCCCTGTCACCACCGTCAACCGCTCGCGATGAGCCTCAACAATCTTCTCTGGAGTGGCCATGGCTTCATTAACCCTCGCCTCTCCAGTCTCCGTTGCGTCCAAGCCTCGCAGCCTGGCGGTGTCGTCCTCAAGCCGAATTTGTTGGAGGAACCGATTTCTCCAGTTAAGCAGCATGAATGGAGATTCCCAAACCTCCGGTGAACCAATTTCTGTCGATCCCCTTAATAGCAGTACTACCCTCCAACCTCCGCCCCTTTCCATCCTTGTTTCCACTCGAATTTGGTATGATTTCTAACCCTAAACTTGTTTATTACAACTATTTAGATTGTTTGAATGATTTAGGTTGAGATTGAAAACCTAGGGTTTGATTTATGAGCGGAATTTGGGGCTTTTTGCAAAAAGCCAAATTGATTGAAATTGATGATATGGTTGTGTTGTTGGGTTGATTTTGAGCTAATTTCATGTTCATATCATTGTCAAATTGTTTATAGATCATTAGCTAATTGGATTTTAGAATTTTATATTGCGATATGTTTTATAATTTGGGGCTTTTTGCCAAAAGCCAAATTGATTGAAATTAATGATATGGTTGTGTTGTTGAGTTGATTTTGAGCTAATTTCATGTTCATATCATTGTCAAATTGTTTATGGATTATGAGCTAATTGAATTTTAGAATTTTATATGGCGATATGTTTTAGAATTTGGGGCTTTTTGCCAAAAGCAAAATTGACTGAAATTGATAATATTGTTGTGTTGTTGGGTTGATTTGGAGCTAATTTCATGTTCATAGCATTGTCAAATTGGCTGTGAATCATGAGCTAATTGGATTTTAGAATTTTGTTGCGATATGCTTTAGTTCGATTAGGTTCTTCTATTTTAGCATGAAAATCATAATTTAGCCTATTAGCTCAATTGGTAGAGCAATGTGCGTTTGCACAAAGATGTGGGTTCAAATCCCACATAGGTTACATAATAGACAAGAGCGCAACAATCGCAAATTGTTAATCATGCACATTATAATCTTAGTTATGCACAATTGTATCCTACTTTTGCACAATTGTATTATTAGATATGCACAACATAATGTTACATTTGCAAAACATAGTGTTATATTTGCACAACTTAAAGTTATATTTTACACAATATAATGTTATATTCGCACAACATAATATTATATGTGCACAACGTAACATTATATTATTAGATATGCACAACATAATGTTACATTTGCAAAACATAGTGTTATATTTGCACACCTTAAAGTTATATTTGCACAATATAATGTTATATTCGCACACCATAATATTATATGTGCACAACGTAACATTATATTATTAGATATGCACAATATAATATTACATTTGCAAAACATAGTGTTATTTTTGCACAACTTAAAGTTATGTTTGCACAATATAATGTTATATATGCATTATATGATCTTATTTGTGCACATTATCATTTTATTATTGCACTTTATAATCTTATTCATGAACGGGAACACAAAAAAAGCAACCATAAATAGCGTATGCGGGATTTTGAACTCGAACCTTTGTGCATGGGCACATCACTATACCATTTTTTGAGCTAATAGACTTTTAATGGCACATGTTGCATTAAAGTACAAAGCCGTCATAAAATAGCGGTCCATAAGAGCATGAGCAACCATGGGTTTTAGCAACCTTAAGGTTGCTAAAAGGTAAGCCCATGGTTGTGACCTTTACCTTAAGGTAAGAGGTGGGAAGGGGTTACCTTGGTAGAGAGAGGTAACCTCTTCCATTTTCTAATTTTTTTTTTATGATAAAGTAGGTTGATATATTTTACATTTAGATTTATTAGTTGTGATAGGATTTAAAATGAAATAAAAATATATTTATATTTCATTATTTTTTAAAATAAAATATCTCATTGGTTTAATTTTATTTTTTTTCTATAATTTGAGCCCAAGTTTATCCTACATATAACCTCATCTTGATCTATTGTAGTTACACCTATTTTCTTAACCATGGATCACAATAATCCAAATACTCAACCCATTCCAAATATGTCTTTTGATCCAAATCTTCTAAAAAATCCTCAATTTCAAGTGATGTTGCAAATGTTTAACAATTCTTCAACACCCGGATATCCAAATTATACCCCACATAATCCTACCAATCTGTACAATCCTCTTTTTCTTTTTTTCCAAACCAACAACATTTTGAGCATTCGGGATAGACAAACTCATATGAATTTGAAGAATGATTTGATTGAGCACTTGTGGAACCAATTTCAAGGCTATGATTCGAAGTTATTATAACATCTCGTGATAGAGTTCGAAACGTCCAGGGTTGTGAACCTACATAAGGTCCACAATCTCTGGGAAGACAACAAATTCACTTATGATCTTTCAACAAGAGCTTCACAAGACTTCACCGTTCACATATGAAAACGACTAAACATTCAAACATATAGTTATATAGAGCAAAACCCAACGAATTAAAATAACGAAAATATGCTAGGGACGTATTTAGCCAAAACGATAGGAATGTAAAACTCAAAACCAATCAGTATCGTATGCAATTAACCCAGACTATCCAAAGGCAACATCATGCTCAAGTAGCACCACCGGTTGGGCAACCCCGCCGCTCACCACTTGCATCTGCAACTGTACCATTGTACAGTTTCAAAATCAACAAACAAAACAACCGGGAGTTAGCTATTGGAATCACAAGAAAATACAAGGGGGCTAGGACCCACACCAAAACGCTATATAACATCTAGTAATTAGTTCACCGCCTATATCATCCTTGAGAAGCTAATGGCGTGAGAATAATGGAAGATGATAGCAAGTCAAAGTCATCACCATTCATCATATGATTACAGAAGGAAAATATATACTATATATGTAATGGAATACAGTAACATAAAAGGGAATGGAACCCCCAACACCCGTAGGCTAGACCCGGCAACGCCCGCATGCTCGACCCGGTGAACGACGCCCGTAGGCTCGACCCAGTAACAACGCCTCACAGGATCGCCCTTACCACCTGATGCCCGTAGGCTCGACCCGCTATATATCCTTGAATTGATTGTAAGCACACTTACTAACAATAAAACATATATTGCAGGCAAAAATTGACCCAAAGTTATGATGAAAATTAGATGCGCAGCGGAAGTTTTAGAAACTATTTTCTATCATCTAATCGTAAGGATCTTCATGCATAAAATCGATAGATCAAATCATTGTTCATAGGAGATACCTCTTGATACGTGAACCAGATCTGAACGGGGAGGATTCGGAAGAGAACTAGAGCCCCACGTGTTGCTCCTCTACTTGGTCCACAAGAGCCCGATCTAGATCTCCTTTGCCTTCGACTGCTAGGACGAAGATCGAAAGGTGAACAATCAAATTGCTCTTGATTGATGATGGTGGAATTCAGCCCTCACAAACCAATTCGTGCGGCCAAAACTCACGTCTCTCTCTTTTTTGGGATGTGTTAATTAGGTCAAGTCTCAATAAGCCCATCTTTATAAGCTTATATTTACACCTTACTTGATTAATTATTTATTTCACAAATAAATCTTATCCCTTTATTATTAATATATATCTAATATACACTAATAATAAAATCATCTATCTTTTGATCAAGCCCGTCAACTCTAAGTGTGTGACCGCATAGGACCCGTTTATAATAGCCATGGGTTTAACCCGTTTAAGCCCATTAATCGTAGTTGGCTTCTAGCAAAGCATTACGACTCCTAAAATAATCGGATTGAATATCTCTATCAATTGTCCTATTCCATAACTAGTCATTGCACATTAAATTAAAGGACACAATTCCTTCAATCTCCCACTTGTCCTTAAACAAGTGTGCAATTTAAGATACCCGTGTCTCTTAATGTCATATTTGATGATATGGTGACATTCATATCTATTATCAAATATATATTCCTTGAACTCTGAGTTTGAACTGTCAATTAAACGGATGATTATAAATAATCCATCCGAGCATGGCCATGCATTTTCAGTTCTTG
The DNA here is from genome assembly GCA_037127255.1 of Persicaria tinctoria. Taxonomy (NCBI): domain Eukaryota; kingdom Viridiplantae; phylum Streptophyta; class Magnoliopsida; order Caryophyllales; family Polygonaceae; genus Persicaria; species Persicaria tinctoria. The sequence continues at coordinate 17,258,560 of JBANSL010000004.1, read as the reverse complement.
CTCTTCAAGTGGCCTAGACACCATTCCTTTTCAATGCATCACAGTATGCATGAAGAAGGAGGACATCTACAGTCTTGTATGACTATGGCTCCCACTCAACTTTTGGCAATCCCAACTACGACCTTTATAACTCCCTGTTACGGAAAGCGTTTAACCGTGTCAAAGAAATACCAATCATCAAGAGAGACCATAACACACTCATGTATGAGGAATCTACTAATCATGGTTTAACTTAAAACTCCGCAATCCCTTTTGTAGAGTCTTAAGGTGGGTCTGTCCTATATGTATCATCCATACATATATATGTAATTGACTAGACATCTCCATGTCCCTATAGCCCATGAAACCTGGCGCTATCAGTCAACTTACAATATAGTCATTTAATAAAATCACATATGTCCAATTTGATGATTTCAGACTACGGACTTGTGATAATTCATAACTGCATTTCACTTAATGGGGTTTCATTTACCAGAACACTTAAGATAAGCCCATTTGCGAACTACGAATTATTTGGACATTTTATTTATTATCGTTCAACACAATATATAAATAAAGATGAAATATCATATATCATAAAATCATCCAATCGAACATAAACTTAGTGTCTAGCACTCTAAACATAAAACGTAATAGAAAGCAATCTCAAAGCCATTCTCCAATGTGTTTGAGGCCCTTAGCCCTGGTGTGACTATCATGCTTGGGCCTAGGCATAGGCTTTGTCAATGGATCTGCAATGTTGTCATCTGTATGCACCTTACACATCTTAATGTCACCCTCGGTGACTATGCGTCGAATAAGGTGATACTTCCTCATAACGTGTACGATCAACTTATCATCACCCTTAAGAAATCATCCTTGGTTCTTCTCAAGAATTTCAGGATGTTCTTAGTTGCACACTAGTGTGCCTCTCATGGAATCGATTGGTATTTGCTGCACCTGCTCAAAGCAAATGCAACATTAGGTCGTGTACACACCATGACATAGGTAAAACCCTTTCTTGGAATCTTGCATATTGAATTTGTTAAGAATCTTATCTATATATAAGTTCCTTGATTCAATCTAAGCAATCTCTTAGATCTATCTCTATAGATCTTCATTCCACATATGTACACTGCCTCCCCAATGTCTTTTATTGAGAAACATTTATTTAGTCATTCCTTAATGGACTCTAGCATCGAAATGTCATTCCCGATAAGTAGTATGTCATCCACATACAATACTAGGAAGACCACTTTACTCCCACTAAACTTCTTGTATACACAAGGGTCCTCTTCGCATCTGATGAAATCAAACTCTGTGATCTTTTCATCAAACCGAAAGTTCCAACTCCTGGATGCTTGCTTAAGTCCATATATAGATCTCTTAAGGTTGCATACCTTCACAACACTTCAAAACCCTCTGGTTGTGTCATATACACATCCTCTTCCAAGAATCCATTCAGGAAGGCGGTTTTGACATCCATTTGCCAAATGTCATAATCATAATAAGCGGCAATAGCAAGGATTATCCTAATGGATCTTATCATGACAACTGGTGAAAAGGTTTCATCATAGTCTATACCATGAATCTGTTTAAAATCTTTGGCCACTAATATTGCCTTGTATACCTTTCGATCCTTATATGTCTTAAGTTTGAAACCCATTTGCTCCCTATGGGTTTTACCCCATTTGGCAAATCTATCAAGTCCCATACTTGATTTTCAAACATCGAATACATTTCGGATCTCATGGCCTCAAGCCATTTCGTGGAGTCTGGACCCGTGGTTGCTTGCTTATAGATATTAGGCTCATCATGTTCTAGCAGAAGAACATCAAGGTTTACATTCAAGATTAAATCATCATAATGTCTTGTTTGTACCCTTGGCCTATCTGATCTACAAGTGGGTTCAACTCGTTCAACAACTGCAGCTGGAACAGTTTCCACAACTATTTGTGGATCCTCTTGTTCCGGTTCTTGGATGATTTGGGGCCCTTGGCCTTCCAAAACCATCAACTCGTCCTCGACATCATCTATGTCATCTCGTTGTTGAGTTTGTTGCTCTTCATCATGAACTGGTTCAAGATGAAATATTTCTCCCACTTGACTTATTGGAAATGAACTCTCTTTCCAAAAAGACACTATCCCTTGCAACAAACACCTTTTGTTCAGCGGGATTATAGAAGTAATATCCAAAACTGCCTTTTGGATACCCTATAAAATATCATTTATCTGATTTAGGGGCAAGCTTATCCGTTTGTAAACGCTTTACATAAGCTTCACATCCCCATATCTTCATAAAAGACAATTTTGGAACCTTTCCAGTCCATATCTCATATGGAGTTTTGTCTACAACTCTAGATGGAGTCCTGTTTAGTGTAAGTACGGCAGTTGTGAGGGCATATCCCCAGAAAGATACCGGAAGGTCAGCAAAACTCATCATAGATCGGACCATGTCTAACAGGGTCCTGTTTCTCCTTTCAGATACACCATTAAGCTGTGGTGTTCCTGGAGTAGACAACTGTGTTACTATCCCACAATTTTTCAAATGATGATCAAATTCATGGCTCAAGTACTCACCACCACGATCTGATCGAAGTGCTTTTATTTTCTTGCCAGTTTGAGTCTCTACCTCATTTTGAAATTCCTTGAACTTTTCAAAGGATTCCGATTTATGTGACATAAGGTAAATATATCCATATCTACTCATGTCATCAGTAAATGTGATGAAGTATTTATAACCACCTCTAGCTTCTGTACTCATTGGCCCACATACATCAGTATGTATAATGCCCAATAGCTCAGTAGCCCTTTCATTTGTTCCTTTGAAAGGTGACCTTGTCATATTGCCCATCAAACATGACTCACATGTATCAATGGATTCACAATCCACGTCTTTTAGAAGTCCATCGTTATGGAGCTTCTTCATGCAGTCTAAACTGATGTAACCTAAACGAAAGTGCCATAGGTAGGTTTCACTCAACTTACTTGATTTTTGCCTTTTTGTATTTATGTTATATGATTCTGTTGTAAGGTCGAATACAAATATTTCATTAATATCTTGAGCACGAGCATAGAATATATCATTCTTGTGAATAATTATACCTTCATCTGTAGTGCTAAAATTAAAACCTTCAGAATAAATTACAGCAGCCGAAACAAGGTTCTTTGTAATGCTAGGAACAAAATAACAATTATTTAGTTCTAAGATTAAACTAGAAGGAAGAGATAAACTAAAATCTCCTACGACAAGTGCAGCAACGCTTGCTCCATTTCCAACGCGTAGCTCTATCTCCCCTTTCTTCACTTGTCTCCTATTTCTTAGTCCCTGCACATTTGAAATAATGTGAGCACCACATGCGGTATCCAATACCCAAGTAGGACCATTATCTAATGTGAGGACATTGGTTGACAGTAATTCAATAACATAAATACCTGAAGTGTTGGAACTCAAAATCCCATTCTTCTTGTCTTCCAGGTACTTGGGACAATTTCTTTTCCAGTGTCCCTTAGCCTTACAATGGAAACAATCATGGTCTGCAGCCACCCTTGGCTTCTCACCACCCTTAGGTTTTGCAACTTCCTTGCCCTTCCCTTGGGTATTGTTCTTGTTCTTGGCTACCTTCTTGAACCCTTTCCCTCTGTTGACGTTAAGAACTTCCTTCTTGTTGTCAGTGGGAGTATTCTGCTCAACAGCTTTGAGCATACCATGGAGTTCGTTCAGGTTTTTCTTAATACCATGCATATGGTAGTTCATCCTGAATGATGCAAAGTCATCATGTAAGGAGTGCAAGACGATATCTGTGGCCAACTCTTGGTCATATGGGGTGCCCAGTGTCTCCATACGGCTAAAAAGACTGATCATGTTTGATCACATGGGGACCTACTGGCTTTCCCTTCACACGCTTGCTATCCAATATAGCCTTGTGAGTTTCATATCGTTCAATCCTTACCTGTGCCTGAAACAACATTTTCAGGTTGGTGATGATAGAGTAGGCATCCTGGTATTCAAACCTCTTTTGAAGGTCAGGTTCCATGCTTGCTAGCATCAAACAAGTGACAGGTAAAGAATCACTCCTTAACTCCATTTCTCTAACTATCTCCTCATCCTCATCCGATGAGGCATCGGTAATAGTAGGGATAGGGTTTGTTAGGACGTCCTCACGCCCTTCAGACCTGAGAACAATTCTCAAATTCCTTTCCCAATCAAGAAAGTTCGTTCCATTCAATTTGTTTTTCTCAACTATTGAGCGCGGGGTGAAATTCAAGTTATCGTTCGACATAATGCCTATATAAAAAGGAAATGACATACAAATCAGTTTATGTTCGAAATGCAAATTACTTAGGATTAAACACCTTTAAAATAAGTAAATGCGCATTTTATTCAAATTGTTATTGTTCCTGGTGAAATTCAAGTTATCGTTCGACATAATGCCTATATAAAAAGGAAACTTCTTTTTTGGGGGAGATATGAAATACCCTCGTATTTCCGTTTATTTAATTTTAGAATTTAATTAAATAAAATTCGGAATTATTTCCTTTTTCCTATTATTTTAACGTGTCAAGTTCGTAAGATAATTACTTCACATTTTATAATGTGAAATGTGGGAAATTAATTTATTTAAATTATTTAAATAAATTAAAGTTTTACAAATAATATTTATATATTATTTATGGGTAAATTAGTGGATAACTAGGTTTATATATATATATGTGTATATGTTATTTATATATGTACGTGAATAGTATAAATATACACTATATATACACAAGTGTACAACATGTACACATGTGGATTTAGTACCAATCCAGCCCAATTGAGGGATCTCGCAACAGCAGCCCATAACTGCACACGGAGACGGAAGAGAAGGAAATCATAACAAAAATTCTATCTTTAACTTAGTAATAACTAGTAATCTTTGGTCAGATTTTTCAACCTCAAATCTCTATCTTTAGGGATTTGGATTAAATCTTGAAGGGAACGCTGCATTCTTCTATTCCAGTTAACCCTCTCGCCATAAACCTTTCCCATTCATTCTCTACAAACCCATCAACAGCGACCGAAGATCACAAATCACCAACTATCTCCGATCACCCTCGACCGCGATTCCGGCGACACCAGGGCCGAAGTCCGCCACCACTGGTCTTCTACAACACCCAGGCAACCACCGTGCAAGCCCCGACACAGCAGCTCACCGGAAAGACGTCCAAATCGGCGTCGGAAGTTGCTGCAGAACAGTGTTCGACAAGCCTACTTTCGGGCTTTGCCACCACCAGCACCGTGGTCCAAAGCCAGAAAAGCCGACTGCATCCGAAATCTTGCAACACCCTCTGTTGAATCCATCTGTCTGTTCCTTCATACCTTCTTCGAGGCAATCGCAACACAGCCTCGAACTTGACTGGTGAGCAGTGTTTCTGTAGTTCAGGAAAACGTGATTTATGTTCGTTTTTCTTTCTTTCCTTCAATCCAAGGGCTGTTATCTGACCAAAATTATTCCTTTCAGATTCATACCATATCCAAGGGTTCATAAGCTCGAAACTTGGACGTTTTCGAGTCCCGTTTGGGTAAGATCCGCTCTATTCATCGCAATTTGTCGAGGTTCGAATAAGTATACGATGTTTAACCTAACCTACCTACTGTTTTGGAACAGTTTACAACCTGTTTATCCCCTGAGATTTTGTGAGACAGAATCGGGTTGGCTTTTGGGAAAAGCAAGGGTAAGTTTTGTACTTTTTAAAAGTTACGGTGCCGTTTCCGTAATTTCTGAGAAGTTACTAATACCCTATTTAATTCTGTAAAATCTCAGGTCCGTTATCAAATTATTTTGCTCAACCACGAAAAAGCATTTCGTAATATTAAGGCAAGTAGTTTGGTTCAATCAGTGCATTTCTGCAAATTTCGTGCCTTTTACGCAATTATTGCTTTTTGTGTCCTTTATAAGTTCCATTCTATGAGTTTGTGATAAATATGCAAGTTAGTTCAGTTTGTTGCTATTTATCAATTCCTTAATCTCACATAGCATGTCAACTCGGGTAATTATAATTCGACCCTATGGTTTGAGAAAATTATATTAGATGCCCGAACTTCCTAAAAAGCATGATTTGTCCATTTTGTTCCTTCATGCTAGTTAAGTATGGTATATTATTGGTTTTGAATATCCATGCTTTTCAGTTATATTATTTCGTGCACTTTATAGATCTAAAGTGTACATTATGCCTTTTGTGGTCACCTAGGATGTATTTGTGGATTGGTACTTATACGAGCTGTGTTATTATTATTGTTGTTGTTGTTGTTGTTGTTGTTGTTATTGTTATTATGATGTGTCTTAAATAATGGAAAAAAGGGTAAAGTCAAGTCAAGGTTCGGTTATACCTTGCTCTATAAACGTCTCATGAGATGCCCCTTCGAACTTGCAAATCTCTCGAATGGGTACATCTACCTAAGGGTAGTAGGTCATCCGCCCAGTATATGCGGCCGAGGCCGGTACCACTCGTCCTAAGTAAACGATAATGTTGTGTATATTGTGTTATTACTATTATTGTTGTACATTACTTACTAATAGGTGATCCACTTTCAGTGATGTTATATCATATTCTTTCCGTACTCGGAATATGATTCCCTAGGATCTCCGGATCCGCATCCCATTCAAACACTCGGTTCTTTTGGATCATCCTGTTATTTTATTTTATTTTGATCAAACGAGTCAGGTTCCACATAAATATTTACTCCTAATTCATATTTTAGTCTACAATCACCAATACCCTTTTATGGTCAATGGGTGGTAGACGGAGTCTTGAACATTTTACTTTCTGCTACTTGCTAGTCGTAAAAAGACTAACCGTCCTATTTTTCTCCTTTGGACGGTTGGGGTCCCTGGTCTGCCTACTACACCTCAGCCGTCGATCCACAGGTTTAAGTAAACGGTCTTGAGGCACTGAAGAATAAAGGATTTCATTGTTTTTCGGTTTTATTGTGTTTTTGAAATAAGGTACAGACTTTTAGAATTTATGGGATTTATTTTATTCATTCCGCTGCTACTATTTGAATATTATTTCCGCTGTTGTTATTTCATTATTTCGGTTATTGTATTTGGCCCTTTTGTTTTGGGTAACTAATTTTATTTTAGAACATTATTTTATATTTAAGTCTTCCGCTTATTTAATATTTGTATTTTATCATCTTGTTTATGGGAGCATGGTTGCATGTCCCTATAAGCCTAAGGCGGTTACAAAGACATTAAAGTCTGCGTAATTCCTGGCGCTGCAACAGCTCTTCAGTGTATTAAGAAGGGGTGTTACAGAAGGTGGTATCAGAGCTTTTGGTTTTATAACATGAAAATATGAGTTTTGTATACTTCAAAATGAATTTTAAAGTTTCTTTTAAAAGGGTTAAAAAAAAGAATTTAAAATTTTAAGAAAATGTATTTTTATTTATCGTATAAAAAGAGTTTGAATTTTAAAATAGTTAAGCCCTCAAGTACCTAACCTGTAATTGTAGAGTCATTAGTATTCCATTCTTTAAGTGCAAGTCAACTTGGGTATTGACACACTATTACTCTTACTCTTAGATGTCTGTGATTTCTACGAGGGCTAGTGCAGTGACGGGGAAGAGAGTCGCTCCGAACGAGAATGAAGAAGATGAAGTGAATGGGCCCATATGGTTGCATGTCCCTATAAGCCTAAGGCGGTTACAAAGACATTAAAGTCTGCGTAATTGTTGGCGCTGCAACAGCTCTTCAGTGTATTAAGAAGGGGTGTTACAAAAAATAGGAAACAAATATGTTTAAAATAGGAAACAGATATTTTAAAATTTCAGCAATAATATTGACCAATAAGAAAATACCATTTGAATAAAAAATTCAAGTTTAATTGTGAGCGTGACACATCAGCAATATAACCGAAAAGAGATTGCAATCGGGCAAAAAATGGAAACATGTCTCAATATTTACGACAATATAACCGAAAATAAAAAAAAGGGAATGGATTCAAATCATATTTAAAATAGGAAACAAATATTTTAAAGTTTCCATAATAATATTGACCAATAAGAAAATCTCATTTGAATAAAAAATTCAACTTTAATTGTGGGCGTGACACGTCAGCAAAATGATAGCAGAATTAGTAATATTAATAGATAGATAGATAGATTCCACACAAAAGCATAACATGGTTTCAATAATAAGATTCCAAATACACAAAATAGGTTTCAAGACTCATAACTATGGTCTCAATAGATTTCAGCAACTATACAATTCTTGTAATATATAGTCATTATCGATCGACCATACTTAATCATCCATCAGTCTTGGCTAATCATCAAATTCCGGTAACAAGTGATTCTTGTAACCACAATTGGTTGTTGGACTTTGAGTTACATGAAATCGTCCACATGAAGCAATTATTGTAACCACATGTAGCACTTACAAATTCTTAAAATTATTGTAACTAAAAAAACCAGCTCATCAAATTCGGATTTACGTAAGGATAAAACTCGTCCCCAAACACCGATTCATCCAAAAAAAATTGTAGACTCATCAAAAAAAATTAAAAATTGCCGACCTAAAAAAAATTTAAAAAAAAGAAGATATGTACGATATATAGTTTGTAGATACAAATTGACAAGTTAATTGTTTCAATGATTGAAACCATAATTTCATTTCACAAATTGAAATTGAAAAGAGTTTGGTGGAATGGAAAAGATGTGTGCTTACTTTTCTTTTTTTTTGATTAGGAAAGATTTCGGGTGAGCAAGCTCTACCCGAAGGCATCCTTTCGGATGAGGTCTAGTAGACCAGAATTATTTTGAATATCAATCCCCCGGGCATAGTGGCAAAGGTGTGCAACCTTGTCAGCCACTCTATTGCCTATACGGGGAATATGAAGGAAAGCTACACTTTCCAGATTTATCAACATAAGCTTGATATCAGAAATAATGAGTTCAATTTCCCATGGACATTTCGTCTTTCTTTTTAGATGGTCTATAATTATGCTGGAGTCACCTTCAATGTGGAGCTTGGTAATTCGTAAATTTAAGGCCTGCTGCACACCAAGTTTTAAAGCTAGAGCTTCCGCTTTTAATGGACTTTGGATACCGAGTTTTTTGTATCCTATGTTACTTGGGCATCCTTCCCAGTCACGAATAATTGTTCCAGCTGTACTCGTTTTGTCAATAAGGGAAGACCCGTCAAAATTCAATTTAAAGGACCCTATTGGAGGTTTACGCCACCTACTGCTAGTTTGTTTACTATTCTGCCGCCTAAGGTTGGTTTTGTGTGGCTGTATATTGGCCTCTTCCTCGAAGTAGTCTTCAAAACGAGATATTTTGCTCCAGTTCTCCTCATGTGTTTTAATGATGTAGTTAATTGTGTCTCTACTCGTGATAGGAATTGATCTGCATATATACTGATTTCGAATGTACCACGTGGTCCACCAAGAGAAGGCTAGCTTAGCTTTGGATATGTTGTTAATGTTTTTACCAATGTAAGACATAACTGGTTTAATGTCTCTTGATTGGTTAAGCATGGATGAAATATGTGATTTGATATGGTTCGGGAGTTGTAGGAGAGAGATCGTGTACTGGCATTCCAGGAAATTGTGGGCCTCATCTTCACTTGCGCAATTGCACAAGCAGCAAGTGGAAGGAACGGAAACGCACCGCTGAGCAAGTCTTAAGGCCGTGGGAAGACCGTCCTGACATAACTTCCATAGGAAGTTTTTCACCTTTGGTGGGATGTCCAAGCTCCAAAACCAAATATTGGAGTCTAGACACCGCGAGGACTGCCTGGACACCAGATTGTACGCACTCGGGGTGGTGAACCAACCCTCCCTATCAGGCCACCAGTACAGTCGGTCTTCAAAGGGAGCAACGGGTAGAGGAATATTCGAGATTTCCTTGACAATACAACTTGGTAGCACCTGGCAGAGTTTCTCTGTCCACCATTTTCCGCCAAGAATATAATCACTAACAAAGTCCTCAAGATTTGTTATTGGAGGGCAATCGCTCCTGGATTGCAGTGGAAGAGACGAGACCAAGTTATCCGTCCAAAATTTGATCGACTTTCCATTTCCAACTGACTAGATCAGCCCAGTTTTAAAGGTTCCAATGAGGGTTGTTAATTGGGCCCATTGCCAAGATAGATCACCTTTTTTAATATATTCCAGAAGATTGGACGAACGCAGATACTTGTGTCTGATAATGGATACTCAGACGTTTTGTGGTTCTGCTAATATTTTCCATAGAAGTTTCATTTGAAGGGCTTCATTCATATCTTTTGATTTTCGTATTCCAAGACCTCCAAGATTTTTTGGTCTGCAAATTCTATCCCAGCTAATAAGGGGGCGGTGTTGGAGATCCTTATTCCAGAAAAACATTCTGTTAACTTGGTCTAGTTCTTTATGTATTGATGCTGGTAGTAGGAAATTTTGCATTGCGTATAACGGCTTGGCCGCTAAATTTGTGCTGATTAGGATGGCACGACCATGTTGTGACAAAGCATTAGCCCGCCAATTTCTCAGTTGCTCTTTGAATTTGCAAATGACGTCTTCAAAAGTCGCTTTGGTTACTCTACTATTGATAATAGGGCAACCCAGGTATTTTTCCAGGGAGGCGACATTAGAAATATTTAGGCAATTACTCGGTTCAGAGATCATTGAGTTCGAAATTGCTTTGGTAGCTTGGAAGCTAGATTTCTGATAATTAACTTTTTGGCCAGATACTTTACAATAAGCATCAATAATTTTCCTAACTTTGTGTCCTCCCTCAGAACTCCCTTTAGAAAAGATAATTATGTTGTCCGCAAAGGAAAGAAAAGGGATTGTCGGGCCTCCTCTACCGAAGGAAAATCTAATATGACTTCTATCCGAGCTAGACTCTGCTGTTAAACTACGTGCTAGAATTTCTACACCGAGGATGAACAAAAATGGGGAAAGGGGGTCCCCTTGGCGAATGCCCCGAGAGGGGAAGAACAATTCTGTTGGACCATTGTTTACAAGTACTGAGAAGGAAACAGTAGAGATGCATTCCATAATCCAAGAAATGAAGGTTGGGTGGAACCCGAATTTGTGGAGGACTTTCATGGTGAAATTCCAATCGACTCTATCATATGCTTTTTCCATGTCGAGTTTAATCGCAAGCCAACCCACACGACCCTTATGGGTTCTGAAAGAGTGAAAAATTTCGTGAACTATTAGAACGTTGTCTTGTATGGCCCTATCTGACACAAAGGCACCCTAAAGGGGGTGGATTAGTTTTCCAATGATAACTTTGATCCTTTCAGTAAGGATCTTAGAAATGATCTTATAAATTGTGGAACATAAACTGATTGGACGATAATGATTGGTAGCAGTCGGGTTATCTTTTTTTTGGTAAAAGAGAGATGAAACTATGGTTAATTTGATTAAGTATCTTCCCAGAGAGGAAGAAACTCTTAACATCTCGAATGACAGAAATACCAACGATATACCACTATTTTTTGTAGAACTCAGCTGTAAAGCCATCCGGGCCCGGGGACTTATTTTTTCCAAGGTTAAACACTGCAGTTTTTATTTCTTTGTTGGTTGGGTGTCGAATAAGGAAATCATTTTCCTCTACCGTAATTGACGGCTGAATTAAGGTAAGCATTTAATCTAATAGAGCTTCATCGGTTGACTCCTTTTTGAAGTGTTTCTCGAAGTCCTTTTTAATTTCATTTTTGACATTTTCTTCACCGATTATCAAAGTGCCGTTGTCGGATAGAATGTTACGGATTTGTTTTCGATGTCTTCGCCCCGAAGTGACCCGGTGGATATAAGAAGTGTTTGAATCAGATAGCTTGAGGTGCATTGTTTTAGCCCTTTGGTTCCAGAATGTCTTTTGGAATAGGAGAAGTTTTTTCTTTTTTTTTTGATAAGGCAGTGTTCTTTGTTATTTGACCTTACCGACCCCCCTAGAGTTGTAGAAGATTGGATCTCGAGCAATTCATTCTCTACCTCTTGTAGTTGTCGAAAAATGTTTCCAAAAGTAAACTTATTCCAAATTTTTGCTTTTTGCTTTAGGATTTTTTGTTTGAACATTAAGTACTGATTGAAGTAAATTGTTAAAATATGGGCAAAATTTTCATTAGAGAAAAAAAAGGTATAATTAACATAACAAAAACTTAAAGGTTACATCTATCAAAACAAAAAATAAAAATAGTACAGTTAGCTAATTATCCCTTACTTTTTTCCCATGGAAAAAGAACAAAAGAGTTTTAAAAATGCTCCCTGTTTTGATGAAAAGGACGACACAGAACCTAATGCCATCTTGAACAAAGGCAAAGAAAGAGCAACATCTTTGATTCAAGATGTTGAACACTTGACAATTTGTTCCGATGACCAAAGGAACGACCATGAACCAATTGTCAATTTGAACAAAGGCAAAGGGAAAAATATCATCTCTAAACCAAGATGAATCATCTAAGAAGCTTGCAGGTTGATGAATTCATCAAACCAATACATGATTTTGGAAATTTTGTGTTGAAAATATTTATTTTTAGAGAGAATTGTCATAGATAGACCACTTTTGCCAAAACTTTGCAAAAATAGCACACACTCTTGCAAATTTGCACAAATAACACAAATCCCAAAATTTTGCAAAAAAGTTCCGGTGGCACAACCTGTTGTAGGGGTTTAGGCTCCAAAATAAAATATGAAAAGAAAACGAAAGAAGGAAAAAGTGGCCAAAAAAAGGATTCGGATCCTCTCCTAATATTGAAGTTTATAATATCTTCCTAATATAGATCTCAATCGTAGAAAGCAGTGGCGGAATCAGGATTTCTGTTAGGGGGGTGCTAAAAAACTTTTGTGAAATATTTTTTTGGGTGTATACTTATTAAAAAGATTTTAAAAATATATATATTTAAAAACACTTAAATTGTAATTTTTTAATGATTTTTTTATTTAAATAGTTGAGAGAGTAACCAAAAAATAGAAGAGAAACAAAAAATATAGAAAAAAATCACGAAAAATTACATTGAAATAAAAGGTTAAATGGATAATGTAAACATAAATATGAGATTTTTTAATGAAATAATTGATAGAAACAAAAAATATAGAGAGAAATCAAGAATGATTAATAATATAATAAAGGAAATAAAATGTGAAGGACTTGAGATTTGAACTCAAGACCCTTTCCTGCCCTCTCTAACTTCCTCCCTTCCTTTAATAATTGAGCTAAATAACAATCTTGTTTCAAACGTCATTTAAAGATGTTATATTACCTTAAAAATACTAAATATATGCAAAAAAATATCTTTTTTTTCCCCCAAATTCCCCCAAAAAAATACCCTTTGCACCCCCTAGCTCTACCACTGGTAGAAAGTAATCAATGGTTAATATCAGTTCTCATAATTAATTCCTTTTTTTCCCCCAAATTTCTGAAATTTTTACCAGTAAATTTCTAACATCTCTAATATCACGTTCTCCACTTCTTCAGTTGAATCAGTTTCTTGACTTCTCTTTGTATTCTCTATCTCATAAGCTTAACGTCCTCTGCCACCCTTGGCAATGGCATCTAACCCATTGGAGGCATGTTATCTTCGCCCTCCCCGCCCTCGCTTTAGGCCATCAAAGGCATCTACCATCATCGTCCTCTGCAGGCTCTTACGCCCATCAAAGTCCTGCCCCTTCATCCTCCCTCGGCCCATCGAAAACGTCGTTTCCACCCATTAGAACAACCTGTAGTGAAGTGTAGTATTCGACAATTGGATCAAAGATCGATTTAGAGGATGACTTCAAATTGGAACCTGAATTAGCACGATGAAGCACTACTCTATTTTTCTCTTTTCATCAATTATTGACCAATTTTGCCACATCTCAATTTCATAATCACGTTGGTTCAGCTTTTTGATTGGGGTTTGGGTAGATAATTTGTTTTTCCTTGAGATTGACTAATCATGAATTGCAGTACATTTTTCTGCATTTTTCATGAACTACAATAGCTCTTGGACTCAACAAGAAGAGTTTATTTCAATTTTTTGTCATCAAATCTTTTACAATATGTGGACAGAGTTACAAAGTTTTTTCCCTAAAGATAGGTTTCTGGGATAAAATTGAACCAGTTTGTGTTCTAAAAGATGTTGTTATAGGTGTGGATCAAGCTATTCTCATCATCTTTTTCAACTTTTCTTCAACTGTTGCGGGCCTTGATGGGCGTGAGAGAGAGAGAGAGAGAGAGAGAGAGAGAGAGAGAAGATGGTGTACACCCAATCGATGCAGAAAGCCGACATCTAGTTGGACGGAAAGTATGGCGGAGGTCGTCGGAGTCCCGGACTAGAAGATATGAGGGATCGAATATTAGGAAGAGAAGAACTTAATGGAGTACAGAGTAATAGAGATTAGGAATTAATTAAATTAGAGTTAATTAGAGTAGAATGGATAATGACCATTGATCAAATTGAACGCTTGAGATCTATAAATTCTATAATGCTTCACCGCCGGCAGGCCGGGTAGCGGATCAGTGGCGACTAGGGTTGACGTTGGCGTTGACGTTGGCGGCGACATTGGTGCCTGTCCTGGACTGCTGGGTGGGAGGTGGGGAAGGTGGGAGGGAAGAAGAAGCAGTCTTCGATGAGGAAGTCGAAGGGGAGCCAAAAGGACGGGGAATTGGGGACTCTTTCCGGAGTAGTTTCCGCCATTGGAGAGATGGAAAATGGAGGAAGGGAGGAGGACTGGTATGACTTATGAGGGGATAAGGTTAATTAAATAAAATGGGTTTAATGATATGGGATGTAATCTTCTTGACCATCCATTTAGATTAAGGGTTGAAATCAATCTATTAGGTAAATATTAGGAAGAATTGATTAGGAGAGGATCCTGATCCCAAAAAAAAAGGAAAAGGAAATAAAAAATCTAAAGCAATAAATGCTATCATACTATCTCTCTCATTTTCAATTCTCTCTCCATTAAGTGAGAAGGAAGAGAGAAAAACTCTCTCTTCTCATTAGAATTTTCTAGTGAGAAGGAGCCCTATCTCCGGCTCCAGCCATCCAACCTCGGCTCCGGCCGCCTTAAATCGGCTTCAGCCGCCCCAAACTCGGCTCCGGCCGCCCAACCTCGGCTCCGGCCGCCTATGACATGTGTCTCGTATCCCTCTCTTCTCCCGAGTTCCTTCCTTCGACGACGTGTTTCGTATCCCTTCAACCGTCTTCGTGGACTGTTGATTCAAGTTTATTGGCTTAGCTGCCTGCGACCATGATCGAATCTTCTCTCGCATCTCTCCTCCGGCCACCTTCGTCGTCGGCTTCTTCTACCCCTCTCTCGCAGCTCTACATCCTTCTTGTGGTCTGATGCCGTCTTCGTTGGGCTCGTCTATCTCCTTCCTCCTGGTTTCCCTTCGATCCGGGGGTTGGTGTGTTGGTTTCCTTCTATTGATGAAATTGATTAGGGGCTTTTACCCTTTTTGGCCTTCTCGCACCCCCGGCTCACTTTGTTCGTCTTCCTCGGCCATCTTTGGGTGGCGACAGTGCTGGGTTGGTGTGGGTCGTGCTCCCTCTACGTGTCCACCCTCCTCTCTTCCTTTGTCTTCCTTGGTAGGAACCCTCCTCCTCCGGGTGCCTGGCTATTGTCTCCGCTGGCCTTGGTGGTTGTCGATGTCGTCTTCTTCCTCCGAACACGCTTCTCCCTCTCCGGCCTCTGCCGACGGGACTCCAAGTCCTTGGAGTGCAAGGCTCAAATTAGGCTAGCACGCCAAGCTTCTGCAACACTCAATTAAAGAAAAGTAAAAAGTTGTAATTTTCCTGCTTCACAACAATTAAAATAATAATTAAATAAAAAAGCTTTGCTTGCCTCCTTTGCTAACTTTTGCAGGGTTTGTGTAATATCGAAATATATACATTTATATTTGGGTCCATTCTACTTTAACAAATTGCGGTGTTGTGGTGAGTTATTTGGTAGTGTTGTTACTTGGCTTTGTGGGTTAGCGGTTTGATTAAGCGGTGCTCTTCTCATTTGTCGACGCGCGAGAGGTCGTGGACGTGATCGAAACCTGAAGGCTCATCGACAGAGTCCATATTTGAGGTTTCCACTTAGTTCCCCAGGGATTCCCTGCGTCGCCTCTACCAACTGGCTGATGAGTTGTCGCACACTGCTACTGTTCCGTCATCGTTTATGCTAACCGTGTCTATAACCACTTTCTTGTAATTTGGTATTTATGCTATATTGTTACTATTTGTCTTTAGGTTGTTTGACGGTTTGTCCATCTCCGTTTTATCGGCCTATCGACCCTCCGGGCCTATCCGAGGCGTCGAATTTTTACTTAATAAAAAAAAAAGTCTCTCTCTCCATTTCAATTCCCTCTCTCTCCTTTTCAATTCTCTCTCTCCATTTCAACCGATGATTTCGAAAGGGAGGAGGGCGGAGAGGATCCATCGCTGTCGGAGTGTGGAGGAGAAGTAAAGAACGCCGTTGTCGAACTATAAAGGTACGGCCCCTCTCCGTCAACCCAAAATCATTCTTTCCCTTCTCCGTGTTGTGCGAACGTGGGGTGTCGGGTGTGTGGGTGAAGGAGTTAAAATGGGGTTTAGGGATTGAAGGCCAATGGTAGGTTGAGTGATGGGTTGTGGAGGGGTGACAATGGTGGGTGCGATTGAAGGATGAGGAGGGTGGTTTTCGGGTATGGTTAGGGGAAATCTGCGGTTAGGGTTTAGGAAGGCCAAAGAGGGTGACAATGGTGGGAATTGAAATTGGGATACGGGGATGTTTTGGTGGGTAATTGAAGAAGAACGATTGAGGTTTGAGCCGTATTTCATTTGGAATTTTTTTTTGAAAGAGAAATTTGGTAAAAAAGGGTTTCAAATTGGATGAGAAAGTATGTCATTCATTCGAATATCTTCGTTTTTTGCGGAATCTGCATAACTTATGTGATAAATGGACTCATGACACGTGAAATTTTCAAGGTGACATGTAAATATTGATATTTAAAGGATATTGTTCTAATCATTTCGATATGAAATTAAGCAACGATTAGAATCTGATATCAATTTGAATAGTCTTACGAATACCACATATTCCCTTTGATGTCATTCTCTTGTTTTTTTATTTCAATTTCATTGGTTGCTGGACAACAATGTCGTTTTCTGTTTTAATTGGGCTTGTTTCTGAATTATAAATGAGTTTTGACATACCCAGCTCATCTAATGTTGTTTTCTGAACACTTTTGTTCACCTTAGTCTGTATAAGTGATGCTAAAAACCTAATCCATGCAGATGAAAGTGTTGGAGGAGATCGTCAATGGACTATGGGTTGCTAAAGGGATGGGAAGAACCGGGGAAGAAAGAGAAAGGGATGTCAGCGCTTCTTTTGACATTGTTGCATAGAAGGAGGGTGATGTTGGGAAAGATGGAGTTGAAGACAAACTTTTCGATGAAAATGAAGGGGATGGGGCAAGGGCATAACTCAATGGGGGTGGGAGGTGGCCATGGCCCCTCCGGATGGAAAAAAATTAATGTTATATGTAATATATTTTTATGATACGTAAATTGTAAAAGAGTATTTTAACAACAAATTACTCTAGTTTAGTTGGTAAATGATGGATATTTTAACTCCTTTTTGAAATAATATTTTTTAAAATTATTATGTACTTGGTATAAAACAAACCTGAATATATTTTTTGGCCCCCTCGACCAGATATCTTAGGTTCAGCCACTGGGATGGGGGGCACGAAAGGATGAGGAGGTAAGTTTGTTTTTAGGTGTCATTGTGTTTTATCTTAAGTGACACGGGAAATTGGGGATCCACTTTAAAGTTTGAATTTGTTTTTCAGGTCGTTCATGTCGATGTGGTTACAACGATTGCACCTGAAGCCGGGGAGAAGCCCCTACAAGGAAAAAGTGATAAGGTAAGCTCTTGTGGTCCGTCGAAAGGATGGTCTCGAAGATGTTAGCAAGGAAGAGGATGTGGAGGTGCTTGTCAAGGACAAGGGGAAGGGTGGAGAGGACCCGGACATGGATGTTGAGGCTGCGATTTAGCAAGGAACAAAGATGGGGACGCTGAGGAGAACGATCACAAAGGCAGGGAGACGGAGGGTAAACCTGAAAAGGATAACCAGCCACTAAAAAAAGACAGGATGAGGAGGTAAGTTTTCTGCTTGGTGACATGGTATTTACGGTTAAGTGACACGGGTTAAAAAAATATGGGAATGTCATATATGAATCTGTTTGTTTTTAGTTCATGTGACATGGTTGTTGATGTTGAGTGATAGGGTTTATTTAGTTTGGTGACACGAGATAAAAAAAATCTAGGAATGTTGATTATACAAATCGGTATTAGTTGATGTGACAAGGTTATTGCAGCAAAGTGACATGGTTTACTTAGTTGGGTGTGTAGCGAGGATGGGAAGAAGTGGATGACAGGATACGGCATGAAGCTTATGAAGGAGTTGTGATCTTTGTTGCCATCAGGGCGTAGAGGCAGTTGCTTGCTATTTCCATCTTTCCATGGTAGACTATTATGAGTTTCGTTGGGGTTGTATTTTTTATGAGGGCGTACTGTTCATATCCCTAGGTTGTTATGAACTTTGTTGGGATTGTATTTTTTAAACTTTGTTGCACAAAACTCGTAGGATGTTATCATCTTCGTTAGTCAGTAGGTATAGTATTTTATGAGATTGGTTGGTCAGTACATATTAGTCTTTTATGAACATCTTATGCACTTTGGGGTTAAATCCTTCAAATGACACGACCATACAAACATGTGACATGGTTCATTTCAAAAACAAATTTAAAGTGAAACTTCAAACTGTGACACATGAAATCTAACCGGTGACACGAGTATACAAACAGGTGACATGGGCGAATTCCTTACGAAAATGGCAGACCCTCAAAACTATAATTCATCATAATCAAACAAATGACAAGTGAGATCTAACATGTGACACGGGCATACAAACACGTGACAAGTGTGAATTCCTTACGGAAATGGAAGACACTCAGAACTCAAAGTCATCAGATTCAAATAAGTGACACATGAAATATAACAGAATAAGGAAGTGTGCAACCACAAAAAATTATCAGGGCAAAATACAACTCATTATACCTAAAGTTTATCATATGTGTATTGACCCGAAATTACTCCCATGTACTTACCCCGTTCTCAAAAGTATTACGAAGTTCTTAACCACTTACCTATCAAAATGGTCCAATCAATGGCCATAAACTAAAAATGCAAAATAAAACCCAGCTTCTAAGGTAAGCCGTTTGACCACCAATAGAGGAACACAACTATGAACGACGATGTTTCACATGGGGAAACTCACCCGTGTCCTCCTTGACATCGTACAACTCCAAATTATCCCAGTCTTCTTCGAGATTCACTTCAAAACCTTCATCCTCGTCCGAGACCCCAAAGTCGTTTATGGGGGTTGACCCTAGGGTGGCTCAACGGGCCAAGCCCGAACCGAACCGAACCGACCCAAACGGGTCGGGCCGAAACCGACGGCCCGATTTTTTGGGAGGGGCAGCCCGAAGTCCGAACCGAAAACCGAATATTCGGTTACGGTTTTTTCGGTTTTTGGCCCGAAAAAACCAAAAAAACCGAAATGTCCAGTGTGTATGTCTGGAAAAAAAAAAGACCCTGAAGGCTGTAAAGTGTAAACTTAATCTTGTTTCTCTAAAAATCAGTCCAATTGTGCCCAACCACAGAAATGGTAAATCTTGTTTCTCTCATAACAAAATCAGCCGTACACAAATCTATTGTCTATCAACACAAAACATAAACCCTAAATTTCTTGCAAGTCTCATAAGTCATAACAATCCAAAGACAAAAATTGCTTTACAAATTCGAAATTAGAACAAAATAAAACAAATTCATCAAGAGATATATGAAAGATTGGAAAAAATTTGGGGTTTTGGGTTCACTGCTTCACCAGTTGCGAGTGCTACAAAGTTGTTGACCACCGAGTACCGACTCAAGCACGAACTGTTACCACCGAGTACCGACCACGGGCTACAGTGCTGCAAAGCTGTGAGTGCGACGGGAGGGAGAGGACTGGCAGGCAGGCTACGACGGCCGACGGGAGATGGCGGCAGCGTCCAGCCAGTCTGCGACGGACGGAAGAGCTGCGAGTGCGACGGGAGGGAGAGGGTTGACAGCCTGCGACGGTCGACAAGAGATGGCGGCAGCGGCCAGTGAGTCTGCGACGACGGAAGGCCGGAAGGGAGGGTGTATCTGGTTTGGGAGAACCAGATGCGTGAATAGGAATGGGCGGACTCAAAGAAATGAAAGAATGAAATAAAGGCAGCCGCCACACTTAGGGTTTTTTAAAAAAAAAGATTCGGTTATCCGGGCCAAAACCGAAAATTTCGGTTCGGTTACGGTTTTTGGCCCGAAACCGAAATTTAATTTTTTTAAGGACCGAAGCCCGATCCGATAAAATCCGGCCCGGCCCGAAACCGCATTTTTCGGTTCGGTTTCGATTCGGTTTTCGGGCCGGGCTTGATTCTGAGCAACCCTAGTTGACCCATTGCCATCCTCCTCCTCACTGCTAATGGATATCACCTCCAACCCCTGACCCATGTCACCTATGTCACCTGAAGAGGTATCCGTGTCACTCAATTCAATTACATCCAGACCCTGTACCCTGTCACTTGAACATATACCCGTGTCACCTAATTGTTTAATCGTGTCAGTAATGTCCATCGCAGCCAGCTCCTTGCTCTTCTCTAAGGCAGTGGTCAGCTTCTCCCCGATATATAGCACATAATCTAGAGACACGGGGTTTTGTTGTTCCTTACCGTCTGCCTCATCTATCACAATCTCAGTCAAATCATCCACTTTTGAGGAGGAATGTGGCCCACTCAAGCATTATTCCCAGACAGGTTGCTTTACTTCAAAGCTCTCCTTATGTAATGGACCAACATATATCGCAAGGGGCCACGAATCTTCTCCACACTTCAAGTTAATAAATTTAAACGCCTCAAAGTCGTCGTCATCAGCTATTATGATCGGATTACCCCCTTCTTTCGACTTTGGTATGTAAGACAACGCCCACTCTTCATATAAAGCACCATCGCCGACCTTGAGACTGATCAGCTTTTTAAATGAGTTGAAGTCGATGCCCTCTTGTATCATGGCATTCTTGTGCGCATTCTCACCAGCAAACACCCATCCGTCTACTCTCCCTCGAACACTCAAGAACCATCGAAGATGAGTGTGGCACATACCAAAGCGTTTCCACCTTGAAAAATGATACTAGAGATGAGAAGAAATGTTATCAATCGGTATCTAACGCCATATCTGAGGAGTATTCGCCAAATACACTTACCCATTGCATATGGGAAGAAAGGTTTCTGGGGAAACCAAGGTGACACGGGGATTCTGAACACTGACATGAGCACCGACTAAAGGCGATAAATGCTCTACAACTGGAACTGCAAGTCGACAGCTTGTCTTCAATGGTGGAACGTTCTCCATCTCTTTCTCCAAGTAAGTTTATGTTGTAGAAGATGTGAGAGAAGAGAGAAAAAATGAAAGTCTTTTCTCATCCTCCCTTTCTATACAATATAAAATGATAAAAGAAAACTCAACATCACATCACCCATCGTCTCACAATTTTTGGCGCAAAAACTCATCAACCCTTCTCTCCTCACATGTTCCCTCCTCCCTCCAACCTGCAACCTGTCCAAGAGGTCACCTTTTTTTTGGCAAAAGGAGACTCATAAACTACTTTTACATTTGTCTAAAAGGTGGTCTATTTATGCAAACCCTTAAAAAAACTGGTTTATCTATGCAAATCCCCTTATTTTTGACATGCGTTGGTCTTCATCTTTTCTTGTCGGTCTTATTTGAGATATGAGTCATGTCTAGTAGGGGTTATGATCGTGTACTTCAGACAATTCTTATTTTAGGAGTAGTTTCTTTAGAGTCTCTTCTTCGCATTCCACGAAAGATCGTGTCCTACTATATTATTCATTCAGCGGTGCTAAATTTTCAACATTTTCCCCATTTTTTATTTTTATATCATTTCGATTTGTTAGACAACGTTTTTTTATATTTTTTCATTTTTTAAAAAATATTTCATAATTTTAAATATCAGAAGAAATTATGAGATTGACCATGATCAAGAAATCAATTTAAAAATATATGTGTTTAGAAGATTGGTATGTATTTTAACTAGATAAGTCAAACTTTTCCAAATATCAACTACAATATATATTTCCCTACTTAAATAGTTATATAATCACTTTTTTTGAAAATAGTTGTTGCACCATCAATTATTTTTAAATACTTTTTACAACATACTTCATCCATTAATTAAAACATGTCATTTTAGGAAGTAAATCTTGTTAAAAAAAACATATCATTTTAGGTATTTTGTCATCCAATTTATTAAATCGCCTTTTTAATGGTTAGATGGTTGTTAGTTGTAATTTTTTAGAAAGTAAAAATGTAGAGTAATAATTAGGGGTATAAGTGTATTTTTGTTTGTTTTCTTAATAAGTGTGTAGATTTCTAAAATGACAAGTTTTAATAAACAGATGTATTAAATAAATGATGTGATATTATTATTAAATTCAATAGATTTTTTTAAGGTCTCATCTCCTTAAATATCGTTGTGTTTGTGAATTCGACACTATTTATCTATTGACAACACGAATACAAAATAATTATGATTTGATCCGTGGAAAAAAATACATTTTTACCTTTACCCATAGTACATCTCCTCCCTATCTCCTACTTCAACCTCAAAAGAAGCCATTGGTGAACATAACCTCAACCTCATCCATCCTCTTTTCAAATCTACTTGTGTTTCGTGCATTTTTTTTTTGTTGGAATCTACACTGATCTATCACTATAAAGAGATGTTATTCCATATAACGTCAAAATCTCATTGATTTCGGGTATAATTGACATATAAATTAGATTCTTTTTAATTGTTGTTCGAAAAATTGAAAAATCCAAAATCTCAATCGATTTTCGGCTGTTTTAAAAGGTTTTTGTTGTGTTTTGTTGTTGTTGCTATGATAAGAGTGTTGTATTTGTAAGTATGGGTGTCAATATGGGTAGGGTTGTGCAAAACTTGAAGACGTCGAAACAAACAGAAAATACCTGAACCTTGAAGACGTCGAAACAAACAGAAAATAAATATACGGTGCAAAATATATGCAAAAGCACTCTACAATAGCGAAACTAAACACAACTAAACCAAACAAGATGAGCACGTAGACCACGGACGACGCCAAGCACAACCCTGATGTAGCACCGCAGGCCAAGGGTACATCAGGGGTCACCTATAGGAAGTGATCCAAGGAAACAGTCTTGTCGAAAAAAAAAATACGAGATGCACACACGTACACACAAACGCGTGCGCATGCACACCCCTAGCACCGCAGGCCAAGGGTACATCAGGTGTCACCTATAGGCATTGAAGACGAACCTCCAAGGAAATACCCCCCCCCCCACACACACACACACGAATCGACAAAATTTTCTTATTGTTATTTTTTTTTTATCTCTTACTCCCTCTATCCCACAATTGTTGTCTTCAACTATTCATGCACGTTTTCTTAAGAAGCTAAAAGCTATATAAAATATCAACATTTTATTAAATATTTTTAAATAATATCATACATATTACTAATAAGTATAGAACTATTTAAAAAAATTAATTAAAAATGGATATTTAATATAGTTTTTAGCTCCTTAAAACGCGTGCATAAATAGTCCAAAGACAACCATTGTAGGAAGAAGGGAGTATTAACTTGGGCAACTTTGGGCCCAAGGCTTGGCAGGCTGATTTCACCAAGCTCATGCCACATTCGGGCCCAAGGGAAGCCCAAAGCCAAAGAAGGCAAGAGCCGACACAGAGGAAAACATCCAAGTATTTTTGCAAGGCCAGCACGCAGTCGAGGATAGACAAAGCAAGGACAAGGCCGACCTTGCTCAACACGGACCGCCGGTCAGGCGGACAAGGAGGAGACGATCACGAGGGACAACAGATCTCGGCTGAAATGAGAGGATAGAGATAGCGAATGAGGGAGATCTATCGAGTCGGGAACAACTCATCGTCGGTCAGAGAAAACTGTGAGAAAGGAGACAAAACTCGAGTTTTGCTTGGCATCGTCGAGGGCAGCCGAAAGAGGACAAAGCCAAAACAGGGAACCGAGCCGACTCGCAACCCACTCGGCAGAGATTTGAAAGGAGGGACATCGAATCGACGAGATCTCTGGGAAGAGGTATTCCAGGAAACTAAAAGGAAGGAGGAGTAGAGGATTTTCATAAGCACGAAAAAGCGAACCTAAGAGCTAAAATTCGAGATGTCGTAGTTCCAATTGGTTGGGAAAAGGGAAAATGTGAGATTCATGTCCATAAATCTTCAAAAGCCCTAAGAAAATTGGGCACCCGGAGTTGGATTGCACTCTCGGGGGAGGATTGGACTCCCTCAACAGAGAGCGAAAATCGAAGTCGGAATTTAACCATTTCTTTTCTGGTTTGTTATACGCACGGCGCCATATCGCCATACGCACGGTGGAGGTGTCGGACTCCGAGACCGGCAGACATTGTGGAGGTGTCGGACTCCCAGACCGGCATACCGCTATGGCGGTGTCGGACTCCCAAACCTGCATCCAATGCCCGAGGTAAGTTCGAAGCCTATATATAACAAAGCGATGCCCGAGTTAAAACACAAAGTTTTCGATTCAAAATCCAAATTCTAACATCAGAGGAAATGGCGTTACCGGAAGAAGATGGCGGAGGCGTTTTACCGTTCGACATTTTTAGCTATAGCGATCCGGAGGAGCTCGTGAAGAAGATCGGGGTAAGTTAATATTGTTATAGCGTATCGTTTATATATAGCGGAACCTTTATATAATTATGTTTGAATAGAATCATATTATAGCATATAGCGGAACCTTTATGTAATTAGGTTTGAATAGAATCATATTATAGCATATAGCGGAACCTTTATATAATTACGTTTGAATGATTATATTATAGCATATAGCGGAACCTTTATACAATTAGGTTTGAATTTAATCATATTATAGCGGAACGTGTATATAGAGGTAACATTTATGTCATTAAGTTTGAATGTATATGATGGTTTTTCTCGAAACATAAGATAGCATAGTTTTGTAAAACGAAAGCATCATATAATATAGCATTTTGTGATAATATAATCCAAAAAAGTTCTTAGTACATAAGTGACATTATGCAGGAACAAAACCAACCTCTAGATGTGGGTACAGAATATGGTTCGATGTTTACAGTCGATGGTTATTGGGCTGATCAAGAAAACATGAAGGCATGGGCTAGATACGTAG
This sequence comes from Persicaria tinctoria, assembly GCA_037127255.1. Lineage (NCBI taxonomy): Eukaryota > Viridiplantae > Streptophyta > Magnoliopsida > Caryophyllales > Polygonaceae > Persicaria > Persicaria tinctoria. Next base: position 17,233,310 of record JBANSL010000004.1, on the reverse strand, counting down.
GGAAGATTAAGAACATGGTACTTGTGATCACTCGGTCATGGAAGAACCAAATGAGTGGTTTGGTTACCTTTCGTCTAGTGTGTGATAAGTACGGAGGGGGTAGAGATATTCCAGATGTCGACAAGGATTTTCCGCCTGCAGTGAGTAGGCACGGGAAAACGACAAAGATCGGATGCATGTTTCAGCTAGAGGGTCGTCAAAATGATGCTGACAATTGGACCATGAAGGTTATATGCGGTGTGCATAACCACAAGCTAAACGATGTGATGTTAGGACATCCCTATGCCGGTAGATTAACTCCAGATCAACATCGGCAGGTTCGACGTGATACAGTGATTGGGATAAAACCGGGGGATATGTTGCGCGGGATGAAGTATGATGATCATGACTGCGTGACTGACATTCGTCAAGTCTACAATGCACGAGCCCAATTGCGGAGAACCGCTGCAGAAGGACGGAGGGACCTGCCTCAAGCGCTTCACAAACTCAAACAAAAGGGATACTTTATCGCCACACGGAATTCCTCTAAAGCAGGAGTAGACGAGGTTACTGATGTGTTTTTGTCCCATCCGAACTCCCGACATCTTCTGATGTTGTTTCTGTATGTTATCGTGATGGACTCGACCTACAAGACGAACGAGTAAGAGGAATCACATTACTTTTATATATGTCATACGTTGTAGTAAATTGTTTGACTAATTCATTAAAATGTTAGGTACGAAATGTCGTTGCTGGAGATCGTAGGGATTACTAGAACGAAGAACACATTTGCAATTGCGTTCGTATTCATGGCAGGCGAGAGCGCAGAACACTATAGTTGGGCACTAAGGCGACTACGCTATTTGTGCGGTCAACGACTCCCAGAAGTAATTTATACAGACAGAGAGTTGGGTCTTATCAAGGCTCTTCGGGAGGAGTTACCCACGGTAAAGCATATGTTGTGCACTTATCATATTATGTGCAACATTGAAATGAAGGGTAGGATCACGAAATCTACCGAGAAGCGAAACGCCTTCTACAATGAATGCAAGGCCTTATTTGAGTCAAAGACAGAAGAAAGTTATGAAGGTCGTCTACAAGTGATGAAGGCGAAATGGGAGGCACGATGGGGTCTTATGAAGTACCTTGAAGACACATGGCTGACAGAATTCAAGGAGGCGATAGTTCGTGCATGGGTTGATAAGTTCCTACATCTCGGGCTGCGAACTACGAATAAGTAAGTAACATTGAATCGTATAAATTCGTAATAATTATAATATGTAAGAATCCTACATAACCGAGGTAAAATAATTGTTATGATACAGTGCCGAGTCCGCACATGCAAAATTAAAGTCCATGCTAGGGACGGCTATTGGTGGGTTCGTTGACGTTACAGATTGCATTGACAACTTGGTCAACGAACAGGTAGACCAACTCAGAGGGTTCCTTGAGAAGTCAAGGCTAACAATCAAACGGTGTGTCATGAGTGAACCAATATTTGCCCCGCTATTGATGCTGGTGACTGATGAGTGCTTCGATCTTCTGCTGGCCAACTACAACACGGCGAAGGAAATCCCGGCTAGTCATGACGGTGTCTGTAGGGATCGCTATTGGAGGGACGCTTATGGGGTACCATGTGTACATGAGTTCTTCGAGGCGATCGCAAACAGGCAACCTATTAGGCCCTCGCAAATTCATCCCTTCTGGAAGCAAGTAATGTGGGATCCTACAATTCCTCCCGAAGATTCAAGTGGTGGCAATGATGGCGCCACTCCTAACAGTCAGGAATATGTCAGCCTTCGGAGGGATATTGATGGCAACAACCTCACGCCCGATCAGCAGGATTTGATGGGCGAGGCATACTTCAACATGAACAACCCTGGGTTGTCTACCATGAGAGAGCCAACAGGGATCCATCGAAAGGGTCGTCCCACGGGGAGACGATCATTGCAGCGTGACCCATCTGGTTTTGAACACGGGAGACGAGAGGCTGCCTCTCGGGCGCGTGGTAGAGGTCGATCAAGAGGTAGAGGTCGGCAGACAGATCGGGATGTTGATCCTTCGGTATTGTTGACAACTCACATCCATAACTTCATGCTCCCCTTTGTTGATAGAAGTACCCAGGTTTCAGCTGATGGTCATTGCGGTTATCGGGCCTTAGCGGCTGTGCTGGGGTATGGAGAAGACCAGTACATGCGAGTCAGAAGAGAGGTCGCGCAAGAGCTTAGAGGGAATCGGTGGCTATATCAACCAGCAACCCTATTACACTCCATTGACGATCTTATCGAGAATGTCGATCTGCAAGACCCAGGTCCTTGTTTACATCGTCATCAAAACTGGATGGAGGCACCTATGGTCCCCCTTGCTGTAGCAACCTTGTACAACAAGGTCGTTGCTGTCCTAAGTGTCGACAATCCTCACACCTGTTTTCCTATTGTCGCGAATGGGTCGAACCAAACTCCACCAACTGAGGTGATTACAGTTGCCTGGCTAGCAAGAGTCCATTGGACCCCCGTGTGGCTGAAGGAAGGGTCACCACTTCCACCTACTGCAGCTGAATGGTCTCACTTCCACCACCCAAGTGTGAATAGGTGGGATACCCCATTCAACGACCGCATTCAACAATACTTGAACTACCTTCTAGTTGAAAGGGCAACTCAGTAGTTGTGATGCTATTATATTCTGGGATCACACTTATTTTAATTTAAATGATCTAGCATCGGAATTTGTAATCTCATTCAATATCATATGTGTAGCAATCTTGAAGACCCACAATGTGTTTTCAAATTTCATCAATCAATACCAAAACACAGTACATGATTCGAAAATACAACTACCAACAAATTCAACACAGAGACAAGAAATACGATAAAACCAGCTACCAGTTCGATCCCTTTCATCAGGAGTTTGGCATAAAATGAAAAAGCTGTGATGCCCGGACCTGAGTTGGCGCCAATGGCACACCTCCCCCCCGCGCTTCTTCGACATACTGCCGAAGCTCATCTACGGAAACATACGCGTCGCCCCGAGCGATCAGCACATCCAGACGATGAAGCAACATACCAATCCGCTGCATTTCAAACAATATGATGGTGAAAACGACCACTTTATTAAACACCTGAACCAATAACGAAAGGACATTGGTATTATTCACACGTACCCGGTGATCGTAAACGGCCACTGGCGGAGCTATGTTTGCTGGTACCTGGTGGCTTGAGCTTTTGAATAGAAAAGGGTGGCCGTGCTCACCAAACCACCCCATGTACTCATCGGATACAGCGTACGGTTCCAGCGCAGCCCTATGGTGACTGAAGGATATGTATACAGTGGGAACAATCAAATTGTCATCCCATTGGTCGTCAACTGGGTGCCATGTCAGCTTCAGACCCTTGACATTCGGTGGTCTCTCTTCTTGCATGGGGAGGATTCGCAGCATGGGGATTGTCTGAACATGACCAAACTGTCGCATAACCCTGTCTGGCATGTAGGCTTCCATAACAGAGGAGTAATGGATTAATCCTCTGTAACGCGAAACTCTGTAAAACCCATCAAAGTCAAGGGGACCGTAGGGCATGAATTTGACGTCCTCTGCCCGCATCGTTTCTAATTGCTTGATAAACTTCAAAGTCCTCTCGTGGGTGATCCGTGGTGTTGGTCGACAAGCGTACCTCTTTGCCCAGCGTGCGTCTCCATGGTCCGTGGGGTCCTCACATACGCCGGGCGCGAACATTGGAAAGTGAGCGAATATCCAAAACTGAAAATTCCAGACGTCAGTTGGACATTGATTTATCATCAATAATAACACACACCATGTGTATGGGGGTCGGGACATACCTGAACAAGAGCAGTACATCCCCCCAAGTTGGCCATCCCCTGTCTCGATGAGATCCCCAGCTGCCGATACAGATATGCCAGGACTCCCGCACCCCATGCATACTCTCCTGAGACTCGGTGATCAGTCACGAAATCCAAAGCAGTGATCGGTATGGTGGTCGTGGTCCGGTCGTTTAAAACCAAGCAACCGAGAACCTCCAACAGATATCCGGTTGCGATGATAGTTGGGGGTGTCTGCGCGTTGTGAACTAGTTGGCCCATATGGAAATCTAGGCTTCCTTGGTAAAAAGCATTGCCACTTCGTACAAAGTCTTGAGGAGCGAAGCCTAATTTTTCCATCAACCACGCCTGCCGCAGCTGGTTTGTGCTGTTAGGTCTCAAGGCCCTTCCGTCGATGGGAAGACCAAACAACTTGTGCACATCGTGCAAGGTAATTGTCATCTCCCCCCACGGGAGATGGAAGCTGTTGGTCTCTGGATGCCACCGGTATAGAAATGCTTGGATGAGACAGTGATCCATTGTGTCCATCCTGATGTCATCCATCATATGCAACCCACTCTGCTTCGCCACATGCCACCATTCCCACTGCCCCGGTAGACGAGGCCAGCTGCGCACTGCATGCCACCGGTCTGCACGCCTTATGCTTTTGCATGTCATCTCGACCTCTTGCAAGACAAATAATAAGAGTATGAGCTGGACGGATACCACAGTTGCACATAACATAACATTAATTATGAACAAATCGTTCATACATTAACACACACCTCACTTAACCACAGATGCTGACACCTGTGAGTCCTATAGTGTCGTAGTGGATCCACATACTTGGGGCGGCCGTCGTCCACATCCCTACTGTTCAACTCGTCATTCATCCCATGACGACAGTTGGGGTTATGCTCGGGAGCTGTACTGGAAATACCCCCAAACCTGTCAGCGAGCCCAAAGGGGTTAGACGCTCCTGCCGCGGTACCACCAGCTGGGTTTGAGGAGGATGCCCCCTCGTCGCGGATGGGCTACTGAGTCATGCCCTCCCAGTTCGGCCACCGTCCAGATCCACCCACGGTTGAATAAATGGGGGTGGTCTGGTGGACTAATCGTTCCCACGCACTCGAATGCTGTGTGGAAGCGGTGTCGCACTCGTCGGCTACTGTAGACATGGGGTTTTGGGGGCTGGCTGGGACGTAAGGTGTCTCCGGCACTTGTGTGGTGTCGACATCGTCGACGGTGTAATCTGCCAAGAAATCCTCGTCGTCCCGCCCAAGAAACGACGTACTTGCCCTTGCCGGCTCTTGCATCGGTCGCTGTACTGATGGTTGTCTAATGGCCGATGTGCTGGCTCTCGCCGGCTCTATCGGCCTCTCACCTCTCCTCACAGAGGCTGTGGGCCTTACCCGTTCCTGCTGCCTTACAACCCGCCTCATCATCTACATTAAAAAATTCCATACCCATTAGGTGAACGTAAATTCCAAAATATATTTGCCCATAAAATCTTATTTATCTACATGTTGACATAAATTCTTTGCAGTTAATGATTTTTCCTACGGTCCTAATTTTCCTACATTCCACATGTTAACAAAAATTCCATATCTAGTTTTCACGCATAATTATTATTCTCATTCTATGTTTCATGCATTACAAATTTTAAATCTAATTTTATCTACATCTCATTTTCATTCCATATCTACATCTCATTTTCATGCATTCAAAAATTCAAATCTAATTTTATCAATATTCCATATCTAATAACATAAACTTAACATAAACTTAACATAAAATCTAATTTTATCTAATTTTATCAATATTCAAATTTTATCTAATTTTATATAATTTTTCTTTTATCTAATTTTGTCTAATTTTATCAATATTCAAATCTACATAAAATCTAATTTTATCTAATTATATCAATATTCAAATCTAATTTTATCTAATAATAACATAAACTTAACATACCAAATATGATATCTAATTTTATCAATATTCCATATCTAATAACATAAACTTAACATAAAATCTAATTTTATCTAATTTTATCAATATTCAAATTTTATCTAATTTTATCTAATTTTAATTTTATCTAATTTTGTCTAATTTTATCAATATTCATATCTACATGAAATCTAATTTTATATAATTATATCAATATTCCATATCTAATAACATAAACTTAACATAAAATCATTAATTACCTCCGCAGCAGCTTGCGCTCTAGGATCATTCGGCGGGGGTTGTGAAGTCGAACGCTCATCGGGTGACTCGGGACGCGGATTCCGCGTCCCTGATGAAGAGGCGGATCGAGTTCTGCCAAAAAACCGATCTAACAAACCGTTGAACTTCGGCATTTTGGAGCTCAAATTTGACGAAAGAGAGAGTAAGAGATGGAGTTGAGAAATGTGTGTGTGGTGCAAGAGAGCTGGTCCGTTCCATTTATACTACGACGGAATCGGAACCCGACACCGGCGGGGCCAAAGCTGACGCAAACAATCGCGCCGAGTTGACTGATGGGACGGAAGGCTGAAGATTCCCGGCCAGGCCTATGTCGGACTCGGAATCCGGCACCGGCTGCACCAACGCTGACGAACACAGACGCCGATTCGACTGATGGGACAGAAGGCTGAAGATTCCCGCGCCAAGCCCTATGTCGGACTCGGAACCCGGCACCGGCTGCAGTCCCGCGCCAGCTTTGTCAGTCGATGTGACTGATGTGACGAAAGCTGACGAAAGCTGAAGATTCGTTCCGCTCCCTATGCCGGTTCCGGCGTCCGACACCTGCCGATCTTGGACGCCGACACCGCCAAACTTACCTGCCGGTCTAGGACTCCGGCTCCGCCACCGTGCAAATGGCGATACGACCGCCGTGCAAATAGCAGGCCCGATCTTTTTTAATGTTCAGTTGTCAACCTCTCACTCTTTATTTTCAATTTACTTTAGAATTACAGTAGGTGGTGATGTGGTGTGGTGGTCTTCTTCAACTCTTTAATGCGCACCGGAAAATCCGAGACCATATATTACGGTCGCAGTCCAAGATTTAAAAATTTTCCGTTCATCAGTTTTGGACCGAACTGGAATTTTCAGTCCAGACCGAAAGCCCAACCCTAGTTGAAAATGTGCAATTTAGATGGTTGACCTTCATGCCCCAACTCAGTGAATCTAGCCGAGCAAAAGGCATAGGCTCGGTGAACTGAACCGAGCTACTGGTTTTTTGTTTGTTTGTTTAGTTTCACAATTGGAAAGGAAATTTGGTTTGTGATTTGTTATTGTTCATGGTAGTTAGGGTATTCGTATTCTAATTAATGGGATGAATGTGGTATGAACGTTTCATATTTGGGCAGATTTCGAATGGGTTTGAAACAACGTTGAGAATCGGAATTTTGTGTCGAGTATAATATTTCTTCTTGTTGAGTATGGCCAAGAAAAATGTTTTTATCTCAGTGAATTGAGCCGATGCTCTTGATTTTGCTTGGTACATTTTACCGGGGCTTAGTGGAGTGGAAAAATTGATACATATGTTATGTGAAAATCCATACATAAATGTTACTAAGGAAACATTGCTTTGTTTATTGATATTATTTAAAGTGGTTGTTTAGCATGATCAAATTGGTGTTTACTTGCATTTATCAATCTGTAGGTGTTTACATATTGATTTTTCAATGAATTTTATATTCCTGAATTGAAAGATGTTAGATTAATGGTTTTGGGTTTGTCAATTTGCAAATGAGTGATCAAGGGCATTGTCATGTCTCCGCTCGCAGCCGGTGTAAGAATGTTGTGGAGGAAGCACATGACTCATCGGGCACAAAAAGTGATAGCGAGTAAAGGTCCAGGGTTTGTGAATTGGGTTTGGCATTGTAGTTAGTGAAATTTTTTTTGAGCCCCCCGCCCCCCTAAAGTTAATCCTGGCTCCGCCCCTGCCCATATTGCATCGTCGGTGTGGAAGAATGCTAGTGTAAGTATTTTTAATTCATTATTATATACTTCAATAATTACAGTAAATTGTAAAGTACAAAAATGATTGCTCTCTTAAACAGGCTAATGAAGTCAACAATCAATTTTTTTTGTTGGGTGAAAAGAATATCATGAGGTTTTGAAGGTACATCACAAACCAAACACAATAGTAGGTTGCGCTGAAGAAGAAGGCGAATGGTTGAGTTATATTTTGGGAACCGGGTTAGCACATTTGAGGCATTGTGTGTATGAAAAAATTGATGAGCATCTGCTAGGTGTGTTTGTTGATTGACCATACCCCAAGAGAAACTCCTTTCACATGAAATGAGGTGAGATGACAATAACTCTCCATGATGTGTGGAGAATGCTTCAACTTAGAATTGAGGGCAAGTTCGTCGAAGAAGTTTACAAGATGCCCAAGTTGGCAGCAGATCAACAAAAGGAAACATAGGCATATTTATAATCCCGATCCCGTAAATATCATTATTTTGAATCTGTTCAAATTGAATTGGTATTGTCTTCATCAAAAATTTTGTGAAGAAGCCCCCACAAAAATAAGTCTTGGACAATTTCTTTGTGAAAATGCCTGTATAGCCAAAATAGTAAGTCAAATTTCTACATATGAATGAAGAAGAGCTAAAAGGAAGAGATGAAGCGTCATAGCATCAAGTTTAACACTTTACAAGATTACGGGGAGATGTTGGAAGATCTAGAAGAACGTGCAAGTGCTTATTTGTTGTATCCGGTATCTGGTACCATCTTTTGTGATAAAACTGTTAACCGGGGACAACACAAATTCTTCTCATTGCTTCGTGATGTCAGAAGGGTACATGCTTACGCTTGGGGCGCAGCTGCATTGGCACACCTTTATAGGAGCTTAGGGAAGGCTTCTCGGGTAGATTGCAAACAACTTGTGGGTTCTGCAACACTATTTCAACTTGCGGGTTCTGCCAACATTGGTTTGGTTTCTTTTTATATATATATAAGGTAAGGTTTTAGATGAGAACATACCTTATTGGACCACCATTCAAGGTCATCCTTTCGGATAAGGCCACACAATGTCGAATCAGCGAGGAGATCCTGCGCTGATATTGTTAATTCGGTTTTTCAATATGCCTTGAGAGTATATGAAGAGGCTTGGTTTGAAAATATTTTCAAAATTTTAATTATTTTATCCTCTTTAAATCTATTTCACTATTTTTTGTTGGTAGAAAATATTTCCTAATCAATGTTCTTAAGACGTTAATTTTACACGTGGATTTTTTTGCTTAAAATGTGGGGATTATTTATGCAAACATATTTGATCACATTGGATAATTTTTTGGATGAAAAAGGAATGGTATTTAAGTAAGTTTGACCATTTATTAACGATACTCTAATACGGAGTAGAAATAATGGATGTCAGAGAGTTTTTTTTTATTAGGTAAAAATTCGAGCTCAGACAAATCTAAAGCTTGAGAGACCAGCGAATCAGCAGACGAACTAACCGTCAACACACAACATACAAATTAACACAGATAAAAGAAACAACCCAAAAAACTTATATGAGCCGTCAACCAACGGAAGAGTCGCGGGAGATCAAAGGCAAGCCACCAATGCCGAGAACACGGGAAGAGTGTGATGACTCACACGGCGTCTCCACACCAAAAAGGCGAAAAACAAAGAAACCTGGGGAAGTGCGATGAGTTTGAACTTTGAATGATTCCGTATTTTGAATAAAAATAAGATTTTAACTCTGATGAGGATCACTCCAGTTTCAGAAAGTTGAATTTTCATTTTCAGATGATGGCACTTGATGGGGATTTCGAGCCAAGTCGAGCTTTGAATTAAGCTTTAAAATGTGCTCTTACTCGGCTCAAACTAAGCTTTTATCGAGCCAAACTCGAACTATTCGGTTCATATACCAACCCTAGCCAGAGCTTTCCTTTCCAGCGGCTTGATAATAAAAGCTGTCAGAATCAACCGCCTTCAGCAGCCAGTTTCGGAAGGGAGGAGACTCTTTCAACATCTTCGACATTTTGTTATAGTCTCCAGCTTTCTCCTGCAATCGGGGATCCAATTTTTAGATTCAGATTGCAACAGGGCTTCATACCTATCTAGTTCATCGCACTGGTCACAGGAGTCATTGTAAAACCAACCATTATATGTGCTCTGTTAACAAAACACCACACGGGAGAATATTTCATCCAATATTCTGTTAAACTTAACAATGAGGGCCCAAATGTTTGAGCGAGGGAAGGCGGGCAGCTGTTATGCTTCCCCCTTTGGTCACTTTAGCTGTTGAATAGAGGATTAAAGATATGCTTCGATAGCTCGACCTTTGAACCGCAAAAAAAATTATTGGCCTTTTCATTCCATCTCTGAAACTCCTCTCATACTCTACATTCAGTGGCTGTTTAGTTTGAGATTTCAGCAGTGTTTCAAAAAGCTAGAGGCAACACAAGGCGATAAACATACTTGTCGCTTAAGCAAGCATCAGAAGTGCAAAGGCTATGGCTTTTTCATAAAACATCTCAAAACACCTTAAAACTCAATTTTAATGCTATAAAACCCATCCTTGATTAAATAAAACCAGATTGAAAACATATTACGGTAATAAAACCAAGTTTTTGGTAGTAAGCAGGTAAAAAAAAAATCGAAAGTATCACAAAGTACTAAATATAAGTCTAAGCATAGAGGATTAAAGAATGAAATGAAATCGGCCTGAATGGGAACAATGGTTCGGGAGTGGGTCAAGCAAAATCATCAAATGTCATCTACATCCTCTTCTTCCTTAATGTCATTGTCGAGAGATGGAGGGAAGTCCCCATCACCATCGTCCACATACTTGTATCCTTTATCAGCACAACAAAAACTCTACCAAAAGGAAGAAGGGCAGAGAAAGGAGAGGGTAGAGTGACAAAAGGGAGAATAGGTGGCGCGAAGAATAGAGAGTAGGACTGAACATTTATGAAGATAAAAAGATGTTAAAATCTTCAAAAAAAATCAACAAAATATTTTCCAAATAAAAAAAAATATGGAAAGATTGTATCCAAATTCAACTAAGATATGTAATATACCATGATCAACCAAAATAAGGCAAAAAAAAAAAAAACTCTTCAGCACCTGGTGAGCTTTGGGTGGGCTTTTCCACCATTGCAGCGCCTGGACTAAGGCAGGCACTAGACTTGGTGCCTTGGGGCCTTGGGCTTAAGCGGGCCTGGACTTGGCTTTTTTAAACACTGGATTTGAATAATCGACCAATGGACAAAAAGGGGTACTAGCCTACAATGGAAGCTTGTAAGAGTTTTGTTCGTGTATGGGTATGCCATGGTTGTTTGAATACTCTAGTCAAATGTCTTGGTAATGTATTTTTAACTTTTGACTTTTAGTTTACAAATTGAAAGTTTTGAATGTCAATAGGAATCGTTGATTTGGGATTCCAATTTGTGTAGCTGTAGTTTCTGTTCTATTCAATGATAATTTGTTTTTTTTTTAAATGGACATTTTGAATGCAAAATTTGAGTAAATTGTTGTGATTGTATTTCAAGTAGCTGTTAGGGTTTTCAATAGCAATAGAAAGAAATTTTGATTTACAGGTGAGGGTAAATTGGTCATGTGAAAAAAGGTTGACAGATTTCTTAGTATGGGTGGCGGTATTTTGTTAAATAAGTACCTATATTGGGTGGTTTTGTGTAATTTAGTTTATAACGGGTGGTTAAGTGAAAAGTGGGTAATATAGTAGATGAATTTTTGTAGTTTGCCCTTATTTATAAAATATATGTTGAAGGCATCAAAGACAACAGCAGACATGGTATAGTTTTTTTTTTAGCAGCTTACCTTTACTTCTCTGTAACAGATTTCACCATTTTGGGGTTCGTTTAGCAGGTCTGGTCTAACAGACAAGAAACACTCCAAGAGACGCTTCCTGAAACATGATACAGGGGAAATCACAATGTTGATGATTGCTTCAAAAATTGTTGTCATGCCAAGGATGAAAGGACAAAAAAGACAAGCATGAACAAAATTTATCATTTTTACTTGCAAAGGGATGACTCAGTCGATGGATAGAACGCTCCCTTAGCAGAAGTTCCCTGTTTTCTACCAGTGCTCCCCAGGATAACTTCATGTAACCCTCCTTTGTTCCAACAAATGGAATACCTGCACATTAAAGCAACACCAAAAGTAAGTCTTCAAGCTTGTAACAGAGTCAGCTATTACATGACATAAATGATCAACTAACCCGCAAGTTAAAGTAGCCTGTGCAGATTTTTCACATAGCTGAAACTCACTAGGTGAGACTGGCGCTTGGAAAATTTGTGGCTGCAAATATCAATGGGTGAATTCTATTGTAATTTCCAAGCAATTGAAGTCAGGTGTAAGGGCTTAAATAATAGGCTCCCACCTTGTTCACTCGAAAAGGAACAATCAAATCACTCGACAGTGGTTGAATGCGCTCATATAAAGCTCTTTTGAGGTTATCAAAAGGAAACTCATGAGCACTGTTAAAAGATTGTCCAATTGTTATAGAAGAAATGTAAATTGGCTGAAGTATGGAAGAAAGCAAACCACCTGTCAATGAAAATCACCATCAATTGATGTGAAAAAGATTGTAAAAGCTGGCTACGATAGCTTTGTTGTACAATTCTGATACACAGGTTGAGAAAAATTGCTATTTCTTGTGAAACATGAGTCCAAGACGCGAAGCATATCATATACGTAGTAATTCACAGGATAAAAAAGAAAGCAGGATTCGACATCCTAGGGAAAAAAACATGCCATTATTGTGCACAGGATAGCATTTCTCGTCAAATGTTGGTAGAAAGTAGTAAGAACTAGGGGTGGGCGTGGGACGGGCCGGGATGGGGGTCGTCCCGCGTCCCGTCCCGCATAATTTTTGCGGGACGGGACCGGGACGGAATTCACTATTTTTTTTTCAATCCCGCGCGGACCTTGTCCCTCACGGGACGGGACGGGCCTTGACCCTTAATTAAAATACATTATAAAAAAAATTCTAAAATACCTATATATTTTGCGGTTTTCAAAGACATACTATATATATAATGTTTTTCTTATATATATACAAATTGATAAACTTTTATACACACACAAGTTATACATAGATATATACACACTCTAAAAGTGTGTCTATATATAGATACACAGTACATACAGTTATACAAAGTACACACACAATTTATACTATACCTATACACACAGACTGGAAAAGTGTATATATATAGATATACACACAGTCACACACTGTGTATACACACACACAATTTATACTATACCTACACACACTGTGTATATACACAGTGTATAATTATACAAAGTGTATATATATATAGTGTTATATTATTATTACTATTATTATTATTATATATGCGGGACGGGACGGGATTTGCGGGATAAGAAATCCTCGTCCCGCGTCCCATCCCGCATAATTTTTGCGGGACGGGACCGGGACGGGATTCGCTAATTTTTTTTCAAATCCCACCGAGATCGGGACGGGCTCGGGACGGGTCCGGGATTTGCGGGATTTGTGCCCACCCCTAGTAAGAACCATAATGTCCCCATTGTTACCCTCATACAGGTGCCAGTGCTCAATCCTTCAAAACGTTAATTTGCCTTTCTCCAAAAAAGAAATATTAGATCATTTTGTAGAAATGGAAAAATTGAAATTGAGCTTATAAAGGGAGAAATAAAATGATGCTAAAATATCACATTTGAACAACCTAACATGTGTAAATCAAAATAACTAGGCTGATTATACCTTGAATCCCAACAACGTTCCAACGTGCTATCTTGTCAGAGCAACTAACAGAAGAAGTAGTAATGCCACGACCAGGCTTTCTCTGAACCAAGCCATTTGTGTCTTCTTGATTGCCTGGAAACATTTTCAGCAAGTGCTGTTCTGATTAAAATTAGTTTGTAATCTCCTACAATATCATAGATGTCAAAGAACTACAAACAGCCATCTTCCAAGAGCGAATTTTAGAGGTAGACAAAGCGAAAGTAACTTGATTGTGTCGAACAGTCTCAGAAAGAGAGGGCCAGTGGGTTGCTATAACATTTTTTTCCTCAATCCCCATATCAGTTCTCCCCAAATTCAAAGACAAACAGATGCAATTGAAGGCAAATTATGTTTCCTCTAAGAGACAAAAGGTGAAACAATTATGAATTTTTTATTGCACACTCCCTGCTGAAAACTCATAAAGAGATACAGCCATGGGCATCTAGGCAGGTGAAAAGATGTAAACTGCAGAAGTGAAACAACGTTATATATGAACTAACGAACTAAACTTAAGAAGAAGGAATTACCTTTTCACCATCAATCATTGCCAGCGATGCGTCAGAAGACCCATTGGTGACGGTGTTAGAAGATTGAGGAACTTCCTCTTCCTCCGCAAAGGAAATACTCCTCAGAGAAGTAGGCAAACTTTGTGAAGCATCCCCACCTGGAAGGGGAAAAAAAAAGATGCAGCAGTTTAATGACAAAAAATAGAATTTTGGCTCGCTCATGTATGGTTTCATGTCAGTAATTAAGCCCCATTTGGTATTGACAACTTGATATCTAGATATGATATCGATATCAATATAAGATGATCAGTGTATCAAGATATCAAGTGATATGTCTATAGGCTAATTTACCAACACTATTAAGCCGGTATCTAATATCTGATACCAAATGACCACAAGGTAACTTACATGGCAACTGTGAGACGTACATATGCAATTGCCAACCCTCTCCTAAGGTGTATTTACCATCAGTCTCAAGCAAAATAGGCAATTTCTTAGCGACATCATCGGATCTCGGACGCTTATTAGCAAGACATTTGTCTGAATCAATTCTAAGGCTGCATTTGATCTCTGAATACAGGAACCTTGAATTGAACAGACAGTTAAGTAAATGGAAAACAAGCATTGAAGCAAAGACAAGACCGCCAAGTTTGAAGCTATGTAGCAAAAAAGAAAGTAATTTGTAAAAGTAGGAAATAAAAAAACCTCAAAAGAGCTCTTCTGGAAATGATCTCGGCATGGGAATCATTGACCACATCGCCGAGTTTGCTGCGGCGAGCCCTTGAAAGGCACTTGGTCCCAGTGCCTAATGCTACCACTTCCAGGTCTGCAAACAACACAACGCAAGGACGCAGTCATCTACCAATTCAAATCGAACCAAATCAAGTGAGTAATCGGAGAAGTTTGAGACCTTGACAAGGGGAGGAGAGAAGAAAAGCGGAGATGACGGTGACTTCACGGCCCTGGGGTTTGCCTTTCTTAGGAAGAGATTTGTAGAGAGAGAAGACCTTGGCAGCAACTGTGGCGCCCCATTCTACTTGTACGTCGCAGGTTTTCTCTATCTTCTTCATCTTCTATCCGCTGTTAGCAACCTGAGAAAGAGCCGCTGGGTCAATCAATCGAATTTTTTTTATTTTTATTTTTTTTGATAAGGAAATAATTCGAGGCCGGACAGGCCCGGACCTCGAGAGGCCGACAAAGTCGGCAGACGGCAAGCCGTTTAAACATACAACATAGTAAATGAAATACAACATAAAACAACAACCTAATACAACAAAAGAAACTACATGAAACAAACCCGGAAAACCCCAAACCCTAGGCGAACAAACGGACACAGCAAAGAGAAGATGGAGCTCAGACATGTCTCAAGCTCGAGAGGCCGACGGACTAACCATCAAATACAACCAAGCAACACAAATCAATAAGAAAGAAAGAAAAACCCCAAGAACCCATAAAAGACGTCGGTCAGCGGAGAAGTCAATGAAGATCCAAGACGTGTCACGAATGCCGAGAACACGGGCAAGTGCAACGACTCACACGGCGTCTCGATGCCGAGAATGCGGAGAACATTAACCCACTACCGAAAAGGCGAATCCTGAGGATGTGCGGACCACCGACGTTGTCCCCACCTAAATGAGGGATCTTCAAAGACCACGAACACAGCCACGATTCTCTCGATCATACAGGACGCCCGATACTGAGGGTCGAACCTGAGGCGAGGCCCAACAGGCGCTCACCTCGGGCCCAATCAGCCTAGGGGCCAGAGTATATATATATCCGGTATTTATATAATAAATAGAAGCAAAGTGGATTATTAAACAAAGAGGTAACTTGGCTCACTGGTAATGGGACGGAAAGGCATTTAATTCTGATTGCATAGACCAAGGTTCGAATTCAATCCCCGACATTTTAGCATCTGTTTTTTTTTTCAACTTTCCACATCAAAACCCTACTTTATCTCACCCAGCAAACTCACTCGAACATACTTTTTTTTTTCAACTTTCCACATCAAAACCCTACTTTATCTCACCCAGCAAACTCACTCGAACATACTTTGCCGCCGACCTCTTCTTATTCTAGAATCTAGACCGTCATTCTTCAAGAGTTCAAGGTTAGTTTTTGTTCCTCAACTTTTAATTTGATTGTTTTTAAGTTGAATTGGTTGAGATTAAAATCAAAAACTTTCCACATCAAAACCCTACTTTATCTCACCCAGCAAACTCACTCGAACCTACTTTGCCGCCAACCTCTTCTTATTCTAGAATCTAGACCATCATTCTTCAAGAGTTCAAGGTTAGTTTTTGTTCCTCAACTTTTAATTTGATTGTTTTTAAGTTGAATTGGTTGAGATTAAAATCAATTTAGGTTTGTTTTTAAGTTGAATTGGTTGAGATTAAAATCAATTTAGGTTAGATGGTGTGGATTTGTGATTGAGTCTGTCTGTCTATTCTCTTGATTTCTCAGCAAATGACACATAACTTGGAGTTAAAAGTTAAAACCCTCAATCAGCAGAAGCAAATAAAACGCAACAACTTCCCCCAAAGAATTTTCAATGTAAAGGATCAGCATCAAATTATTTGACGCCAAGTAAAATGACAAATTTCTTCCAACAACAAAGACTGAAATTCATACCAAAGAAGTTCATCCCGATGTGTAGGGTAAGGTGATCCTGACTTGAAAAGAAAATTTTCATGGTTTGATTGCTATTAAAATTCAACACAAGAGCAAGAAAAGAACACTTGCTGCAAGTGCATTCTTTTTGCATTTGTATCCATGGCTACATTTCCCCATAATTTACTCTTCCTGACACTTTTTGCGTGCATTGTCATACTTGCATTATTAAACTTATCTGGCATTTACCTTCCTTTTGTGGTTGCTTTTTTAGGTGGTTGGTTTGTGATTAAGGTATGTGAAAATATTTTCATGGTTCTTTAATGACAGTACAACAAAGGCATTAACTTAAACAATCTCAAAGTCTTGCAAACAATATCAAGAGGTATTTCACTACTAATCAAACTATTGATGAAGGTGTCAATGAAGAGGGCCCATTTTCGTTTCTCACCTCAGCCATTCCAATCTCAGGTCCGACCCTGCCGATACTGCAACCCAACTCTTACTCGGAACTAAACGCAACCACACCAAGGCAGCGACTCGAAGCCAAACGACGAAGCAAAATACAGGCCAAAACAAGGAAGATCAATCATCCGACGAAAATTTGTGAGCAGAACTCCCGGGACCCGGAATAAAGTACGGGGAAATTTATTACTAATACTTATTAATATTAATATTTTCCAAGCCCTTTAAGGATTTATTTAACCCTTTCGAGATTTTACGCAAACCTCATCGACTGTATATATATAATCACGATCAGATTTTTTTTAATTAATTTTAGATTGAAGACAAAAGCATCAAACTTGATGATTAAAGTGGCGTGAAACAGTACCCAAACCTTTTTTTTTTATTAGGTAAAAATTCGAAGGTCATGCAGGTGACTCTTCGATAGGCCGACAAAGTCGGCAGACGGCGAACCGTCTAACATACAACCTAAAAATACAGAAAACCAGACAACCAGCGAAATGAAACAAGCAGCAAAAAACTCTACAACACGACGACCCAAGAAGAACAACTCCAGAAAAGCCGAGGAAGCCGCCGAAGAACGAAGCCAATTCGCACCACCAGAAAGTGGTACAACAGGACTCTATCTCCTGTGGGTAGTGCAAACGAACTCCAAGGAAACTCAATCCCGGATACGGAGTTGCCCCTGAGCGCACCACCACGACCCCAACCAGTCCCGACTCCATACTCCACACCCCCCAACCAAGCAAAAAACCTCCTAGAACAAAACGCCAATAAGATTTCATCTGCAAGAATATCTTCAAAACCCTTGCGGGATTTGGTCATACCCTTTCGGGTAGATTTACTCAAACCCTTTCGGGATTTAACAAAGCCCTTTCGGGCCATATTATTAATTTTTTTCCCCCGAATTGGCAACTCGACATCCTTGGACCCGAAGCTTTAGGCCCAAGCCATTAGACTTGGGCCCGAAGCACTAAATTTGGCCTGTTTATCACAAAATCAGGCCACCTTCGGGCCCAAGGAGACCCGATAGCAGGAGACTCCACACAAGCAAAACGATACCAGAGCCGGAGACTGCGAGTCCCCCGGAGGGAGAGCCGTCGACCACCCCAGTACCACCGAAACCTGACGGATGGGGAAAGCAAAAGCCCCCGGCGCAAAAAGACACCACCCAAAATAGAAACGAAGAGTATTGACAACCCAAAACCCTGACCAAACCCAATCCGGTCGGCGACAGGAAACCCGATCCCAACTGGAACAGTGAGCGCGACCAGAGAAGTGGTGGATAAATAAAGAGGGAGACAAGACTCACGTCGGGGTGGGGCACGCTGGCCACAGACGCCTCGGAGATGAGGGAGACAACCCAAAAGCCACCAGATCCGACCGCAAAGTACTCAGAGAAGATGGGAAGTAGGAGATGGATTGTAGAGATGGAGTTTAGATGAACAATTTGGCCAAATCAGAAATGATTTGGGAAGGATAACAAAGAAGATGGATGAATTTAGGGGTTTGACAGGAAGATTTGGGGTTGGCGGATAGACAGTGGAGAGTTTCTCTCTCCTAGGAGAGAGAAACACTCAAAGTTTTTAAAATAGTACCCAAACCTGCAAAAAGCCAGCAAAGAGTGGCGTGCAAGTCTTTTCTATTCTTTTTTTCTCTTTTTTTTTTAATTATTACTGTATTATTTTTTGTTGTGAGAAGCCAAGGAAAACACAACAAGGCTAAACACCAACTGAGCGCCCACCACGTGTCGGCAACCGCCAAGCCCGACCGCCGACGGTGAAGACCGCCACCGCAGAGAACCATATCTACCCAAACCCGGAGGAGAAGCCCGAGGGTGTCACCGGCCCGAGAGTAACACCAGAGGCGACACTGGAGAAGAAAGAGGGGAGGAAGGCGCCCCTACAACCCCACCCCAGTACCATCGGAGAAGACAACGAACCCCAAGAATGGCGCCGGAATCGTCCAAGCTCAAAGTGGGAAAACACCAAGGCAAATAGCCCCAAATCAATTTGACCTTATGGGGGATACTCGCTCTAAAATCCGGGCAAAACAAGGGTTGAAGACAGGTGACAACCCAAAGCAGCCAGATTCGACACCAAGGGGGTGATTTTTCACCAGCCAGAAAGGAGAAGGACGGAGGTATATGGGGTAGTCAGGCCAACCGGCCAAGGTCCGGCGTAGCCGCTTTCCGACCTCCAAAGAGAGGATTTATCCCACAAAGGGTTTTCTCAAACTCAAACACACACAAGAGGAAGAGGAGAGGGAAGAAGGGATGAATCCACGTTTTTCTAACACTACTATTCTCTCAGACCTCCATAGAGGGGATTTTCGAACCTCCGAAGAGGGATTTTTGGACCTCCGAAGAGGGGGTTTCAGTCCTCCGAAGAGGGGGTTTTCGATCCTCCGAAGAGGGTTTTCAACCGGCTACGTTATGGACTCAAAACGAGCCTTCAGATGTCAACGCACATCCACGACATCATTGAACATGACAAATCAATCATCGCTCACAAAAAGCCTGCAACACAATAAGAAACAGCACAGTACACTAACCCACAAACTCAATCACAAACCACACCAATGGCCAATCAAACCTCTAAGCACTCGTCTCAACCCTCAAAGGACGATACCAAGATCGTGAAAATGCTACCATAAAGATAAACTCAAATAGAGGTGATAAAAAAAACGAGACTAAGAAGTTAAAAAGAACAATAATGAACAAGAAAACGAAAGAAAGAGCAGATTAAAAAACACCCCAAATTTGTAAACAATTTTTCCAAAAAAAAAGGAAAGAAGCCTAGAAAACTCATGGCGAGACATGGCGAGATCGACAGACCCAGGCGGTGGATGCTGAAGAAGGCGAAGGTGCGGTGGTGGAGACAAATTCGTCGGAAGCCGTGGAGGGCCAGACCCACATCCAGCAACTACCCTAGGGCAAACTAGAGGCGGTGGAAATAGATGAAGGCGGTGGAGCCGACGGAGGTAGCTGAGTGGCGACGGAGGACGGTGGAGACTGAAGGGCGGTAGCAAGATGACAGATGGTGGGTTGCGGCGGTGGAAATGCTCAAAAGAGAGCGTTAACAACCAAAAGGTCGGGTTAGAGGTAGCGCCGGGTTGGGGGCGGCTGAACAAGGGGAGAACCGAGGAAGGTCAGTAGGCGACATTAGTGAGCCGAGGTCGAAGGCGGAACCAAGAGTGAAGGTGTGCGGCGACCACGACGTTGACAAGACAATGGGCGAAGGTGGATGTCAACGGGGGTAGAGAAGAGGCTAGGGCGGCAGTGGCCAAGGCGGCGACAAATCGGGGTTCAAACGGAGGTGATGATGAGGACAACTGGACGAGCGACGACGAACAAAAACCTCTCAAATAGAGCGCTTTAAGGCTGGCTAACCAAAATATGCATAGGCCGAGTTTTCTAAAATACTACTCTCTCCATTTCAAAATAAAAGTCGTTTGTTTTTTTCTCCATGCTTTTTTAAGAGATAAAAACATTATAAAATATTATTTTCTGATCATTTTTTAAATAATTTCATACTTAGTAGTCATAAGTATAAACTTATCGAAAAAAATTCATTAAAAAAAAATATTTTATATAGTTTTTACCTCATAAAAATGCGTGTAAAAAAGTCAAACGACTTTTATTTTAAAACGGAGGGGGTACTAACTCCGTTTATTAATGTGATAAAAATAATATAAAAATATTAATTTTTTTATAAACTCATACTTATTAATAATAACTACTATAATATTATTAAAAAATTAATTAAAATTTTAATATTTTATATAATTTTTATCCTCCTAAAAATACGTGTTTGATTTGAAAAAGTCACTTATTAATAATAAAAAATTCACTTTTTATGACATTATAAAAAAAAGTGAATTTGTTGTTTAGCCCCTAATATTTCATTTGGGGAATTTGTAAAAATACCCTATTATCCGAATTGTTTGCATGCATAACCCGATCCGATTTTTTTTTTTGCTGAAATACGGATATCCGTTTGACAGGTGCATCCGGTAGCAAGTCAGCCAGTGGGATACAATTGGAGTCCATCTCGGTTGCATGTACTGTGAGAGATAGAGGGAGGGAGACAACTCTACTCCTGAAAAGCGAAGAACAGTGAGAGAGGAGGGAAAAAGTAGTTGTTGAAGTGGCAGAGGACAGGAGAGAGAGAGGTGAAATAGAAAAGTGCAAGCTGAGAAGAGAGAGAGAGATCAGTGAGAGTGTAAGTGGGGGGGGGGGGGGGGGAAGATTCTTTCAACTAAATTATAAGTTTCAGAGAAAACCAATTGAAGAAGAAAGGGTCCGAGGGTTTATTTGAAGGATCACGTGTAAGCAGTAAGTTGTAACTGGACATCCATATTAGATACACATGTCACAGATTGTATTTCACTGGACACGATTTTAACTATGAAAAACACAGCATAACGACATGCAACCTAATGGAATCGAATGGATAAGATTTCTGGGAGAAGCAGATTCACTATAATGACATCTTTTTTATGTGTGCCCAATTATAATATTTACCCATATTTGGATGCCATGATTTCGTTCTCTCCGGTCGACACTACTATGCTTTACCCATATTGGAATCGAATGGAGAAGAGTGACAATCAAGAGTGACAGTGAGGGGCATAAACATACTTATAATTACATGTTAAGTTTAAGAGAAAAAACATTGAAGAAGAAGAAAGTGGGTGGAAGTGAATTCGTAGGCCGACGTGTAATCGCTTCGTTTTAACTGGACACGAAAATAAAAAGACATGACACATTGAAATTGATTGGACACAATATCTCAGAGACAGATTCACTTGCATTAATCAAATACAACACAGGAGCAAACATTTAAAAGATAGTAGCAGAGAGTAGCAACATAGAAGACATTGAAATCAAAATTTATGGTAACAAGAAGCGAAATTGCGGCTACGTGGTGAATCTGTATCCATCCCAGTCGAAGTATCCAAAGTCCATAAGGTGTATTAAATGCAATTACTAAAGAGGGGGTTCACAAGGAGTATTTCAAACCAACTGAGAATAACATACATCTTGCCTATTCAAGGAGAGTCATGTTTATCCTATCAGGAATACCATTCTACTGAGAGGTGATAGGTATAGTTAAGTGTCCTTTTATTCCATATTCTTTAACTACAAAATGAATCAAATAATGTGTTATGAAAGACCTAGGTCTTTCATATAAAAGTGCTTTTGTAAATCACCATATCATGCTTTCTCTACTATTTTGCGGAATCGAAAACGACGATAGCGGGATCGAAAACAAAGAATCTAAAATGACATGTGCAATATCAACACAAGAGGTTTGTTAACGAGGTTCAAACAAAGTTTTACGTCCCCGGGACCTCCAGAATCAACCCAAAATCCACTAAGATCGAATTTGCAGATAGGCAATGCAAGAAGTCGGTGTAACACAAACCCTAGATCGATCCTATGCATGCAGCACGAAGGTAAATAAGAAGAAAGCAAGAGTGAATAAGATATCCCCCCTATATGGAACTCAAGATCGAAGAAGAGCTTCGATCTTCTACGACTCTAAGGCTACTGGTAGACTCCAGTGACTACAATTGTTGTCTTTAGCTCATTGGGGGATAACACCTTCGGCTGAGGAGCTCTGCAAACAGAGGAGGAGTTTCGACGAGCAAAACCCTACTAGAGTGGAGAGAGCATTTTGAGAACAGTGATACCACTAGTACAAATATAGGGGGTGGAGCACGGTAAGTTGGGTACGGTTTTTGACAAGCGTGCTTATTTTTTTATTTTAAGCACGATTTTATATTAAAAGTGTGTTCCCAACCCCAAATTCAACTAAAAGCAACACGCTTTTCCATAAAACCGTTCTCGTTTATTTCTCAGAAAATATTTAGACCGGTTTTCGTGTAAAGCGTGCTTAAAAAAACTTAAAACGAACACGGTTTAATTTTCAAAGTGTGTTCCCAAAACCAGATTTGACTAAAACAAACACGTTTTGCTATAAAACCGTTCTCGTTTGTTTGTAAAAAAATATTGAACTCGGTTTTCGTGTAAAGCATGCTTAAAAAAATTACAACGAACACGGTTTAATTCTCAAAGTGTGTTCCCAAAATCAAATTTAACTAAAACGAACACGCTTTTCTATAAAACCGTTCTCATTTATTTATGAAAACTAGTAAGCTCGGTTTTCAAGTGAAGCGTGCTTAAAAATAAATTAAAACGAACACGGTTTCATTTTACAAGTGTGTTCCGAAAACCAACTTTAATTAAAATCAACACGCTTTTCTATAGAACCGTTCTCGTTTGTTTCTAAAGGAATAATTAGCTCGGTTTTCATGTAAAGTGTGCTTAAAAAAATTAAAACGAACACAGTTTTATAAGAAAAGTGTCTTCCCAAAACCAAATTTAACTAGTGGGAACACATTTTTCTTTAGTAATTAGATTAAGTAAATGCACAAAGTTACAAAAAAATTCCGTAGCTCGGGTGGCAGGAGTGTAAAGTGGACGAATTCAGTTTGAGGGTGCAAGAGGTCTTGGGTTCGACTCTTGGTTCGAGGGTGCAAGAGGTCTTGAGAGAAATATGAACGAGCACACTTTTTATTTAAAGCGTGCTTACAGAAATATGAAAGAGCACACTTTTCATTTAAAGCGTTCTTATTATTAAGCACGGTTTGAAAAAAAGTGTGCTATAACTTTTTTTTTAGCACACTTCAATTGAAGCGTTCTTATAATTGGTCATATGACAATTTTAAGAACGCTTCAACACAAAACCGTGCTTAAAATATGGGATCACGGTTAAATAGTAAGTGTGCTTGTTTGAGAGCGCACTCACTATAAGCACAGTACGCTCCCATGCATAAAAAAAGCGTGCTCTGGTCCCCCCTTTTGTACTAGTGTACCCTACCGAGCCTTCAACAAGGTTTAGATAGCTAGGTCAAATAAGTCATCCACCTCAAAAAATAGTGTTTCCCATAGTGAAACACTAGTGAGCTGGCGAGGTCGGCCCAATAGCTCAACTCAAACTCACACCTTTGGGCTTAGTTGAGTTGGGCTGGAGGCCATCCCGACAGACTTAGCCCTAAACCGAGCCCCATTAAGCTCAATACAACTTAGTTAGAATTAGTTACAAATTGAGCATCAATTAGGATGTTGCATACCCTAAGTTTAGGCTTATCAACATAACTAATTTACACACATACACGAAGTAACAATGCAAACATTACATGTCAACACTTATGAAAGTACAATTTACAAATACTTTCCTTTAGTTTTATAAATAAATAAATATAAATTTAATGCACTTTGTTCATTTATGACATTTTGTAAAAATAGTTTGATTCGTTTGGTATATTTTTTGTAATACAGATATTTTTAGACTAATTTGAATAGGTTGGATTGTTTTGAAAAAAAAAAAAAGAAGAAAAATCATGAACATGTCGAGTACTGCTGTGTTGTATGATCTTATAATTTAAAATCTGAAAGAGTTGATTGAAACACAGTATAAGTTTGTGGATGACCACCAAACCATAGCATGTGCTGCATCAGAATTATGAACCCAATAATGGACGATTGGACGAATATGATACCCCCCCATATGATGATATAAAGTAAAGGAATTTTGTGACTTTCGTATGGATCAATGTATGTATATTAGTTGACCCCACCCTGACAGCGCTCGTTACCTGTCTCATTCTCCCCTCTCGATCCCCCTTCCGATCAATGTTTTTAATTTCTGTATATATAAAACCAAACCCCCGCCCCGGTCCTCTTCATTCATCCCTTCCCAAATCCATCTCGATCAGATCTCTTAATTAATTTCCTTCCTACCCGTCCCGACCCGTTTGCAATCAATCAATCAAATCAATCCAGAAAATGCCCACTTGTCTGCCCAAATCCGCGACCACCGCCGTGGACGGCCGAGCCGTCCTCAAGAAACTGGGCCCAAGAAACCCTCCTCCTCCGCCGCCACCTACATCCCCCAAGCTGAGATCTCCCCGGCCTCCGGCAACCAAGAGGCTCGGGAGCGAGACCAACGGCCTCACCTCCAGCTCCGACAGAATCCACCTCCCCTCCCCGCCGGCCGCCTCCGCCAAGGGCGGCATTGCTCCCAAAGCCCCCGCGGCCCCAACCTTGGAGAGGAAGAAATCCAAGAAGCTCTCCTCCTCTGATCGATCAATCCCCCTCCCAGCAGCTGCTGAGTCGACGACGTCGTCGACGTGCTCAGTCCTCACGAGGAGCTACTCCTCGTCGCTGATAACCGAGGCGCCCGGGAGCATCGCCGCCGGAAGGAGGGAGCAGGTGGCGCTTCAGTGCGCCCAACGGAAGATGAAGATCGCCCACTATGGACGCTCCAAGTCCGCCAAGTACGAGTCCACCACGACGTCTCTGCAGGGCTCCAGTACTCCTACTGCTTTCGATGCTACCCTCAACATTAATGATCTTGGGGAGAAGAGATGCTCCTTCATCACCCCCAATTCAGGTTCACACAACTACCTTAACTATTCCATTGATGATATCTCCATCTGTTTTCTTTATTTACTAAATGGACGAGGCATGTTTGCAGATCCTCTTTATGTTGCTTACCATGACCAAGAATGGGGAGTTCCTGTCCAAGATGACAAGTGAGTGATCATCTCTTTTTCAGAAATCAGAATAAATGGGGGATTTGGGCCATTGGGGGGATAGTTTTTAATTTTTAATTTTTTTTTTTGATAATTTTTTACTAATTTTAGAAATAAAAGTGTTTTAAAACAATAAAGAATTACATATATAACGTAACGGCTTGCAGTTCAAATCTTTTAGTCTCACTTTTTTTATAATTTTTACTAAAAATAACTATTTAAATAAGAAATTGAAAGTTTTTCTAACATATCTAAACAAAAAATAAGAATATTAATTTGAAAATATTTTTCAATTTTTCATTAGACTATTTTTTAGTTAGATTTAATATGTCATTTAATTAGTTTGTTTGGTAAGGAATCTTTGGCAATTTAGAATCTTATTTATTGAATTTTCTGCTTCAAATTATATATTTATACATATATTAATTTGGAAATATTGATGGATTGAGTAGGAAGCTGTTTGAATTGCTGGTTCTAAGTGGTGCTCAAGTGGGTTCTGATTGGACTTCAATACTCAAGAAACGCCGAGTGTTTAGGTGAGGATCCATCATCCATCCCCTTAATTACCTACCTGCAATTCATCGAATCATTAATTGATTTTATGGTCGATCTGGGGGCCGGTGCAGAAACGCATTCGCTGAATTCGATGCGGAGGAGGTTGCGCGCTTCAGCGAGAAGCAGATAACGTCGATCAGCGCGGAGTACGGCATCGATATAGCTCGGACTCGAGGGGTGGTCGACAACGCAAACCGGATCCTGGAGGTTAAAAGGGAGACAGGATCGTTCCACAAGTACGTGTGGGGGTTCGTAAACAACAAGCCCATCTCCCCACACTACAAATTCTCCCACAAGATCCCCGTCAAGACCTCCAAATCCGAGTCCATTAGCAAGGACATGCAGCGCCGGGGCTTCCGCTTCGTCGGCCCCACTGTCGTCCACTCCTTCATGCAGGCCGCCGGCCTCACCAACGACCACCTCCTCACCTGCTATCGTCACCCGCAGTGCACCCCCCGGGATCCATCCATCCATTGCTTCGATGCCTAGCTAACTTGCTAACTAAACACATGTCCATTATACTCTATCCATTTTAAAATATCTATCGTTTGACTATTCACACACTTTTTTTACAATGATAAAATCTTTTTAAAAATTAATATTTTTTATAGTTTTTCGAAAAGTGTGAAATATTTTGAGACGGATGGAGTGTATTTCGTGTTTAATTTATTAATTTATTACTTGACTAATTAACCGGTACCATCCATGCATGTAGAGATCGATATATATATAGTGTGTAATTTGTGGTTTGCACTTGTAACTTAAGTTGGGTCATCATGTAACATAATTTGCATAGTGTAACGTTGCTCAAAAAAAAAAAGAGGATTTTTAATTTGAATTTTCTTTTCTTTTTTAAATTTTCCTAAAAAAAAAAAGAAAAAGAAAGAGGAAGAGAGAAAAAGGAAAAAGGTAGGAAGAAGGTGGAGAGGGGGGCAGAAGCCATGTGAAGAGGGCAGCAGGAGCATGTGGGAAGGATACAAAGCAAGAGCATGCTTTGTTGAAAGAGAGAGGGTGATGAAGTGGTTTATATATTTGATTTGTCAGCAGATCGATCAAAGTAAGTGAGCATGTGAATTGGCCAGATAGGTGATAGATGCCTTTAACAGCCTGTATGTTGTATGTGTGAGCTATGATTTGTACGTTGATGGAGTTATGTGATATATCAGCAAAGGGAATTAGGAAATGGAGGAATAATATATATATATATATATATATATATATATATATATATATATATATATATATATATATATATATATATATATATATATATATATATATATATATATATATATATATATGTTTCTAAGATATCATCGATCACTGTATAATATAATATGTAGATGTAGTCATGTAGGGTCCAACCCGGCTGCTTCTTTCTACGTACTTTCTACTACGTACATCTTAATTCCTCTTGATTAATCTTCAACGTACTTGAATTGTTTTACGATATTAATTACATTTTAGTTTATTTTTGGGTTTTAGTTCTCCAGTTTGTAATATTCTACGCCCGAGGATTCGTTTTAAACCAATAATATATGAGTGTTGTTTCTTCTTGTGCTGACATGATTTTTGTTGGTTAAATAGAAATTAATTTTCTAAATGTATGTTAAGTGATAATGCACAATGCCTTATTTCCAAGTTTTAGGTTTTAGCAATAGAATTGCAAATTAAATAATTGTTGAACTTTGCTTCAGTTTTTGGGTTATAGGTAGAAATTAAAGAGCTTATTTCTATTCATAAAATTCTCATATTCGGTAACACTTTGACCCATCAAATTCCAACTGACAGAAAGAAATCTTGTGTGCTGACATTGTCTCTTTTTGTGCAATTTAAGTAGAAATACTCTTTGAAATTGGTGTTTGAATGCGTTATTGGTTGTGTAAGCACCGAGCCACTTGAATCGAACACAAAATGGCTTAGTTATACCTAGTCAAATGATGACGTCAGCACATAAATTAGACCATGCCAGAGCATAATTAGACATGTCAGCGCATAGTTAAACCATGTCAGCACACAAATTTCATCATCTGTTGCAATCCAGTGGATAGTATTTGAGGTGGGAAGCAGTTGTTGTCTTAGCATATTTGAGGCGGAAAGCTGTTTTTTTTTTTTTTTTGGGTTATGTGAGAACATAGCAGGGTTTTGTACACTAGATGAATAGGTTTTGTGCTGACATGAGTTTGTAAATTATTAAAAACCATGTCAGCACACAAATTTCATCATCTGTTGCAATCCAGTGGATAGTATTTGAGGTGGGAAGCAGTTGTTGTCTTAGCATATTTGAGGCGGAAAGCTGTTTTTTTTTTGGTTATGTGAGAACATAGCAGGGTTTTGTACACTAGATGAATAGGTTTTGTGCTGACATGAGTTTGTAAATTATTAAAAACCATGTCAGCAATCTTAATTTGAAACTAGAGATGCTTGCCTAGTATGCGGTCTCGGTAGAAGTGATATCAAGCATTCGATATCGGATTCTCTATTATGATACCTTTCCGGATAGGGAATCGCGTCATGGTTCAAACTCACTGCTATGCCAGGACTTATGGCCTTTTTAGGCCATCGGAGATCATTTCAGGGCTTAAAATTGAGTTTTTATGTTTTTTTTTTCGATAATATAAGCAATTTTTGTTATTTTATTTTTATCGTTTAACTACTAGGGTTTGTTTCCACTTTTCCTATTTAATAAAGTGTTTGTATATTTACATTGAAGTGCCTTGTGATTCCTGACTTATCTCGAGATATTAGCTAGTAGCTCTACAAAGTTTAATTGGGTGCTGACATGGTTCTTTTTTTATTTCTAATAGTGTGATGACATGTTTTTTTATTTCAAATTGTGTGTTGACATGATATCTTTTTGTGCACTTCAAGTAGATGCATAGGTTCTTTTTTATTCTGATTGTATGCTGACATTGTCTCTTTTTGTGCAATTCAAGTTGATGTGGATTTATATGAAATCTGGAACCTACTATGGTTTTATGAATTTTTATGAAATCTGGAACCTACTTTGGTTTTCAGGGCTAATGTTGTTGTCACTCCTAATAATTTTCACAACAGATTGTTATTTGTGCACATTATAAAGTTATAATTGCACAACAAATTGTTATTTGTGCACATCATAGGTTACAATTTGTTTTGATGGGTTGTTTGTCAGCATTCAACTAGTTGTCTTTTTTATAAGCCATTCTAGTGTAAGCTTAATGTATATGATTCTGAAGCTTCAATTGATGTTATTAAAGTTCTTAGAAGCACTCATCTTTTGGAAACTTAAAAAATTCATTAAATGTTGACATCTAGCTGTTTATAAGCAAAAGCTTTATCTTTTACAATATCTTTTATTAAAGGATTGTAGATGTTTGAGCTTCTTATCTCATGTAATATGATATCAATTTTGAGAATGATTTTATTTGTAAACTTTATCTTTTGTGATATCAATTTTGAGAATGATCTTATTTGTAAACTTTATCTTTTATTAAATGTTGACATCTTCTGGAAACTTTAGAAATTCATTAAATGTTGACATCTAGCTGTCGATGGGCAAAAGCTTTATCTTTTACAATATCTTTTATTAGAAGATTGTAGAAGTTTGAACTTCTCATCTCATGTAATATGATATCAATTTTGAGAATGATCTTATTTGTAAACTTTATCTTTTACAATATCTTTTATTAAATGCTGACATCTTCTGGAAACTTTAGAAATTCATTAAATGTTGAGCTGATTATGGGCAAAATCTTTATCTTTTACAATATCTTTCATTAGAGGATTGTAGAAGTTTGAGTTTCTCATCTCATGTAATATGATATCAATTTTGAGAATGATCTTATTTGTACACTTTATCTTTTACAATATCTTTTATTAAATGTTGACATCTTCTTAAAACATTAGAAATTCATTAAATGCTGACATCTAGCTGATTATGGGCAAAAGCTTTATCTTTTACAATATCTTTTATTAGAGAATTATAGAAGTTTGAGCTTCTGATCTCATGTAATATGATATCAATGTTGAGAATGATCTTATCTGTAAACTTTATATTTTATAGTATCTTTTATTAAATGCTGACATCTTCTTAAAACTTTAGAAATTCATTAAATGTTGACATCTAGCTGATTATGGGCAAAAGCTTTATCTTTTACAGTATCTTTTATTAGAGGATTGTAGAAGTTTGAGCTTCTCATCTCATGTAATATGATATCAATTTTGAGAATGATCTTATTTGTAAACTTTATCTTTTACACTATTTTTTATTAAATGCTGACTCCTAATAATTTGCACAACAGATTGTTATTTGTGCACATCATAAAGTTATAATTGCACAACAGATTGTAATTTGTGCACATCGTAGGTTACAATTTTTTTTGGTGGGTTGTATGTCAACATTCAATTATTTGTCTTTATACAAGCCGTTCTAGTGTAAGCTTATTGTAATATGACTCTAAAGCTTCAGTTGATGTTATTAAAGTTCTCAGAAGCACTCATTCTGAATTTTTTTTTTGTTGGAAAGAAATGCTCTCTTTCTTTAACAATGAAATTGACGTTTCTCGTAAGTTGACAATATTTAAAATGAAGCCTTTCCATTTTTTTCCTTTTTATAAGGTTGTTGTGTTAGTCTGGTGGCACTACAAAAAGATGACATTGACTTACATCAGCTTCTTTTCCCTCATAATTGTGAGTGTTGACATGTGAACAATATATGATTAGATGTGCTTGAATGTGCTTGCGAAAATTCAGCAAGCTTAGATGTGCTTGAATGTAATTGCTGGATGTGTGTGGTTAGATATGCTTGTGAAAATTCAGTAAGCTTAGATGTGCTTGAATTTAAGTGCTGGATGTGTGTGGTTACATTGAAATTGAATATTGAGGGACAAGTGCAATGTGTGTAGTTATATGATTAGTTTATGCTTGCTCTTGTACACAAATTGACGGATTTTTTTGATTGCAGATTATGCTTGCTTTTATATAATTAGTTCATTCTTTTATATGATTTGTCACATTATTTGCTTAAAATGAAGAGGTACAAACAATGTTGCTAAAATTTGGTGTCAACAGTAACAATTTGCACAACAGATTGTTATTTGTGCACATAAAAAAGTTATATTTGCATAACATTAACTTATACTTGCAAAACATAAACTTCTTATTTTTTCAACTTTTTTTTTAAATTCAGATTGCTTGTTTTTTAATTGGATTTGCGACTCCAGGTTGATTTGGGACTCTCTCCCATGTTCTCATCCATTGTCTCTCCTTTGTTTATCTATTTATTGGTTGTTGGCTTCTACGCACTAAATTGGCCGAAGACTCGAAATCGATTTACTAATTCTTGTTTATGCCAATTTTAATCCTAATGTCAAACTTCTTGATTGTCTTTTTGAACCGCGGGTTCCTTTTTTTTTTTTTGTTGTGTGAGAACATAGTAAAAATTTGTGATCTGTTTTGCTAGTTATGCTATATTTATCCCATTCTCTTTATGATGCATTGAATCCTTTTGCTAGTTATGTTATGTTTTATATTGATTTGGCATTTATTATTCACATGTTATTGCTCTTGCTAAAAGCTACTGATATATTGTAGAATTTGTTAACTATGTTGATTTGAAAATAGATAAACAAAAAGAAAAGATACGTGTGTTGACATGATCTTTTTTGTGCAATTCAAGTTGATGTGTAGATTTTTTTTTTTATATTTCTAATTGTGTGCTGCCATGGTCTCTTTTTGTGCAATTCAAGTTGATGTAGAAGTTCTTTTTTATTTCTAATTGTGTGCTAACATGATATCTTTTTGTGCAATTCAAGTTGATGTATAGGTTCTTTTTATTTGCTAGAATGTATAGGTTCTTTTTTATTTCTAATTGTGTGCTGACATGTTCTCTTTTTGTGCAATTCAAGTAGATGTATAAGTTCTTCTTTATTTCTAATTGTGCTGACATGTTCTCTTTTTGTGTGCTGACATGGTGGTGGTGGCGCCAGGAGGACCGCTGGTAATGGGGGTGGTGGCGGTGGTGGGAGAGCCGGTGCTAGCCGGAAGAGGCGGACGTAGGAGGTATGTCCCCTAACGAGTACTCCATCGGTTAGTATGAATTTATTTAATTTTTCATTTTATCTTGTTGTTTAATTGTTGAATTTTATACCGAATAACTTTATGATATGAATCGGATAAGTTAACCTTATTTAATTTGAATGCATAATATGTTTAAGACAAATTGTTACAGAAGAACTACTTTAATGTCTAAAGCGAAATTATAGAAAAAAATTGTTACAAAATAAGATGTATTAGAAGAAATTGTTACAAAATAACATGTTTTAAAAGAAATCATAGAAACGAATTGTCGAAACATACAAAAAGAAATTATAGAAACAAATTATTACAAATTAAGATGTTTACAGTGAACTACTGTAAGCGGATCGAAAATTAAATTCTTGAATGAAATAGAATATTTTAATAGAGGGGTGAATATGAAATTAAACTTAAATGAAAAAATATATTTACAAAGTAGTTCAATATTTTAATAGGATTCTCGGATGAGACGGGGTGACGGGACCGTTCGCATCGTTCTCAGGCAAGACCGCAATGAGCCTTCACATGTCGTAGAGAGCGCCGATTCGGAGGAGGTCATCATCAATGACTCGTCTTCGCAGACGGTGTCAGATCTCATGGCTCTTGCGGAGCAGGAGACTTTGACCGTGAGAGATACGACGGTTGAGCCTGATACAGCCCCGACACAGCAGAGAGCGGAGGAAGCTGCGAACACTGATGGTATTTTCTTCGCCTTGAGTGTTGGGGTGCCCTTAGCACAAGAGTTGTTGGCAGTACCTCCGTCATCGCAGACGGCGCCAGATCCCAGGGTTGTTGCCAGTACCTCCGGACACGCTCATGGAGACGCTGCTTGGGTTGAGGTCATCGCAGCAGCAAGTGGCTTCTTGACACCTACCGTGGTAGCCAGTGGCGGATGTCTATGGGAGCAGACCCAGCTCTTGCTGGGTAAATTTTGCAAGGGTTAGGTTAAAAAAAAATATTGCTGGGTGAAATGTTTTTTTAGGTGGCTAGTTTTAGTTTCAGTGGGCTTAATGTATTAAAGGTCCAAAGACCTCTTAATTCAAAAGCTTCAATTTTTTTTATATGTTTGGAATCAAATAGACCACCTCACCCCCCTTCCAAGTTTCACCGTTCCACACAAAAGCAAAGGCTTCGGCAGTATTAGGCTACGCAACACGCTTTTTTCGGCATTTATCAAACTTCAACTTCGATCGCTTTAATCTAATTTGTGATGTATGTTTTTTTGCTCTCTTCTAATTATTCTTTATTTAATTTTTAATTTACTAAATTAGGGTTTTAAATTATCTGGGAATTTGATTGTAGACATATATTGAGATGAGATCAGTATTTTATATCATCTATTTTTTATACTTATATATTATTTTACCGAGTGATCAATTGTAATACAACATTATCCGATTGAATTTATATACTTTATTGTTTTTATATATTTTTTTGTTACAATGTCAAATACTCCGTAACTCTTATAATTGATAAATCTTGAATTTTCTTTATATTTTTTTATGAAGTACTATATAATAATCGTATTTTGACTTGTTAATTTTTTTTCTCTTTGTCGCGACTAAAACATTTCCGCTCACCTAGCTTTGATACACTAGATCCGCCACTGGTGGTAGCGGATGACACGCAGACGGATGGAGCGGAGGATCTTCATTTCGAGCAGAAGGAGCTCCATGACGAGAGTGACGGGGAGGATGAGGAGGACCCTCGGGTGGCTGGTGAGGAGGAGGAGGATGGGGGAGGACACGCACCGGTCCAGGACCTGCATGGGCTGGCCCAGGGGCCATAAGGGGCGGCGCCCGAGGATGGGGTGGAGGCTCAAGATTAGGAGGGGGGGGGGGGGGGAGGGAGGACGGTGATGGGGACGATGAGCTCCCCGATGGCGACTTGCCTCCAGGAGATCTTTTGGTCTCGTTTAGGCACCATAGGGCTCAATGGCTATGGACGGACCCGACCTTTCAGCATAAATTGTTGAAGGTTCATCATCGGGTCTCACACCTCCTTCCGTTCCAATACTACATGTATGAGGGTCCATCGACATGGGTGTATGCGACAACTCAGTCTGGTCTACTGCGGCTGCTTGATTTGAACTGGGACGGAGTGGATGCCCGGTTGTTGACTGTTTTCATTGAGCACTGACAGCCGGAGACGAACTCTTTCCACTTCCCATGGGGCGAGATGACCATCACCCTCCACGACGTCGCTTGTCTTATGGGGCTGCCGATTGACGGACTGCCTTGCGAGCCTCTCCCTGACTATCTTCCACTACAACTGGAGCCTCTCCTGCAGCAGATGTTTCGTTGGACCGCCCCCCAGCTGAAGAAGCATAGGACGGCTTGCGGAGCGCCCATCCCGCATTTGACGACTTGGTGGGAGGAGAGGCACGGCCGCCGTCGGGATCAATGGGACGACCATACCCCAACTCGCAGAGAGTGGCAGCACGACCTCGCCGTTTCGTTCTTGGCTACGCTGCTGGGTGCGACGATCTTCATCGACAAGTCCCAGAGCCGCGTACACTTCTCGTTGTTCGGGCTAGTTTGGGACATGCCGCACTCCGGGAGACTAGCTTGGGGAGCAGGAGTGCTTGCCTTCCTCTACCGGGGATTAGGGGAGATCACGAGAGGCGAGGCTAAGGGACTACGTGGGTGTGTTGCATTGTTGCAGGTAACCTGTTTCTTTAATACGGTTAATATGTTTATCTGCTTTCGAGTTACATAAAATAAGTGCGCTAATGGTTTATAATTTTCAGGCATGGATCTGGTCGTACTTCCCTTGTTTTGCGGGTCCGCTTTGCCCGGACCAGGATGCACTTACTGATGATCCCCGCTACATGGCACGTTTCGACCCGTCGAAGTCCGGGAAGAGGAGGAACGACAGGGAGAGGCGCAAACGTGAGAGGAGGCTTCGAGCACAGCTTGAGCGCATGACCATCGATCAGGTAACCTGGTTCTCACTTTCTTTGATTTTAATTAACTACATATGTCTAGAAAGATTATTTCCCTTATATCATTTTTTCAACCTAAGGTCGAGTGGATGTTGTTGGAGGGTAAAAATTGACGAATCTTTTTCGATTCACGGTTTCAAATTGTCACATTCATCACATATCAAACAATGTGATAAATTTCCTTCAAAATTAAATACAAGGCCTACAAATCGGGCCTAAAAAAATCCATTATAAGCCCAATACTGTCTGGCCTAAAGATGTCGAAAAAGGGTTGAATTGGGAGGTTACTGAGTGGTAACTGTATTCCCAATTACAAGTGCAGTTAACAAAAAAAAACTGCATAAAAGAAATGAGTACAGTTATTTTGTTCGTGGCCTAAGTGAATGATAACTGCCCCTATTCCTCTATAAAGAGTCTGCCTGCAGTTTCTTCTGGGTTTTTTCCCAAGCATCCACCTGCAAACACAGCAACAACAAAAGAAGGGTTGGCTTTTCTTCCCTTTTGGGCTATTCAACTGCAAAACAAAGAGCAGTTTCCTCCTGATTTCTTCTCCCTTCTGGCACTTCCATTTGTTAACCAGAAGCAGCAAATACAGCTTCCCTTCTCTGCCTGGGTGCACCTGCAACAACCCATAAAACAAACAAAAATCAGCAAGAAGAAGAGGAAACTGTAGAACAAACAAAAAAAAAACAGCAGAACTCTTCAAAGGCCAAGACAAAGGGTAGAAATCTATCTTCTTTTCTTTTCTTTGTTTTACAGGAACAAATAAGGATTGCAATGGAAAAGACCAACCCGGGCTTGGGTTCATATGCTCTCACCTAGTGTTTGGGCTCGTAATAGGCTCGAAAGTATTTTCTTTCGCCTAGAGACCATCACGTAATAGGTTGAGAGCATCGACTATCGTAGTTGGCTTGAAAGTATATTCTTTCGCCACTACATTCGATCCCGGCGTGGATCGGCTCATAGCGCCGAAAGGCTGTCGGATTTTTCCCGGAATTCACAAGCAAATCAATTGCCGGATTCCATGGACTATCAAAAACAAAAGGTGATAACTCCCTCCCTTGATGAAAATCGGAATAGATGTTTCAAAGGCTTTGACAAGATATTTGTGTCAAAGGCCTTGGAGCATTAACAGTTGATGAAATACAAAACCTATCTTATTATTCGTATATTATTTTATCTCATTATATACTTCCATTATATTATATATATATGAATGACTAACCATTTCAGGAAGTATAAATCGAGATTACATCCTTCCTTATACATGTTGAAGAGATCAGTTCAAAATAGATCATGGCTTCGAAGTATCCTTAAATAGAAGGTCCAAGATCAAAGCCTGATTCAAAAGGAGCCGTTGGAGATCTGGTGTTGAAGATCCTCACGCTCCATGCTATTATATAAAGGAAAGGAAGGAGAAGACAGAAAAAACAAGTGCTACACACGAGCTTCATTCATTCAAGCGATCTGTCTTCCAAGTGTCTCTCTGCTAAGCGCTCAAATAGTTTGTTGTTTATTTCAAAGCCTTTGAGAGTCACTGTGAGCTTATAGGATATATTCATTTCAAGTGTTACTCGAGAGTTTATAACTCGGGAAGTTGCACTAGGCTATTGATTTGCGAGAGTTAGAGGATTGTACTAGATAGCTGAGAGAGGTGGGGCTCTTCTAGATTGGTCTAGGACTCCAAGGGAACGTGAGTTGACTAGATTGCAATTGTATAGGAGAGAGGCTTCTCGGTGAGCTATTAGGATCCTAAGCTAAGCATTCAATAAAGCCTTTGAATCCTAGGGTTGTGGAAGAACCCTAGGCGGGGACGTAGGCCAGTTGTGCTGAACCTCGTAAACAATTACTCGTGTTCTTTACTTATTTGCTTTACCTTATTTCCGCACTTGGTTCGATTGTCTAACTTTGTGATTCAGGTTTAATCTCAAAGGTTTTGGCACAAGCTCCAAAAGTCTTGAGAGTTTCTGCGAAAAACGGGCATACTCTATTCAGCCCCCCTTCTAGAGTATTTCTATATTACATTGTTTTATATTATCGAACCTTCAATTGGTATCAGAGCTTTACTCACTGTCTTTGATCTAACAATCTTGTGAGTTTTCGATCATGTCTGGTGAAGCAAGCGGAGGATTTGCACAGGGAAGGTCCACAAGCAGACCGCCACTCTTTGTAGGAAACAACTTTGTCCACTGGAGATCTTTGATGAAGATGTTCATCGTAGACCAAGATCTAGAGCTTTGGAACATTATAGAGAATGGTCCGAAGATTCCAGAGAAGGAAGGACCAAATGACACCAAAATTGCAAAGAAGGAGTCTGAATACAACCAAGCAGATCTTGAAACCATCTCCAAGAACTACAGGGCTATTAACTTTCTTTATTGTGGTCTTAGCACTGATGAGTTTAACCGTATCTCTTCTTGTAGGTCAGCTAAAGAGATTTGGGATAAGTTGGTCGTCACCTATGAAGGAACGAGCCAAGTAAAAGACACCAAGATCAGCATCTTCCTTCGAAAGTACGAGCTCTTTAAGATGAAGTCTGATGAGTCAATCAAGGTCATGTTCACACGATTCACAGAAATTACCAACAACCTTGACTCTCTCGGCAAGAGCTTTACCAATGTTGAGAAAGTAAGGAAGATACTGAGGTGCCTTCCAAAGGAAAAATGGGGTCCAAAAGTAACAGCTATAGAGGAAGCCCATGACCTCACCACTCTACCCCTTGATGACCTTCTTGGAAAGCTGATCACGCATGAGATGATCCTTAATGAAGACGATGGAGAACTTCCAGCTAGCACCAAGAACTTGGCACTCAAGTCTAAGAAAGATGAGTCCAAGGATGAATCTGATTCTGAAGATGAGGATGACGATGAGGATGATCCTTTTGCTCTTATCACAAGAGGCCTTGCTAGAATTTTCAAAATGAAGAAGCAATTCAACGACAAGGATGGATCAGAGTCTTCAAAATTTCGAGGTAAGCCTCAATACAACAAGTATGAAAATAAGACTAAACCGTTGTCTTGTTTTGAATGTGGTGAAACAGATCATCTTGTGAAGGACTGTCCTCAAAAGACAAAGAGCCAGCCCAAGAAAGGTGACAAATGGAAGAAGAAAGCCATGGTGGCTACTTGGAGTGATTCCGACTCTGACTCCGATGATGAGAAGGCCAACATCTGTCTTATGGCCTCAGAAGATGAATCCCACGATGGAAAGCTTGAAGCTACTGTAAGAGAACTTATGGAAAGTCCAAAAGAGGTATTATCGGAATTCCTTTCAAATATGATTGCCAATGAAGAGAAGCTTATTGCCCAAACTAACATTCTTATTAAGAGAACTGTGGACCAGGAAAAAACTATTGAGGATCTGTCTATGAGGGTCAAAGGTCTTGAAGCTTCTTATTCAGGTCTTGACATTAAAGTCAAGACGCTTGACTCGGAGAAATCTGAACTGAAGCAAGATCTCTCCTCTCTAAGAAATGAGCATCATGACTTAGAGAACGAGAAAATCTCCCTGAATAATAAGATTCTAGACCAACAGACAACCCTCATAAGTTTTACCAAATCCAAAGGCACTCTCGATAAGATGTTGGGTGAGCAACAAAGCTCTCTAAACAAAAGTGGTATTGGTTACAACCTAAAGTTTTTAAAGAAGCAACACATTACCACTTTTGTAAAGGCTAAAGGAAGCAGAACCTCTCCTATATGTCACCATTGTGCTAGAAAGGGACATGTAAAAGAGACCTGCCCCTATAGAAGAAAGGATCCTTATATTATTCACAATACATTTCCTGTTCATTTGAGAAAAGAACGGATAACACAAGTTTGGGTCCCAAAAGTCACTATTTTACCAAATATGGTTTACCCCAACAATGGATCCAAATTTGCTTATTGGTCTAGCCACAAAGGTTGATGTTTGTTTTGCAGGAGATCACCAAGGTGAAAGAACACAAATGGATTATTGATAGTGGTTGCTCGAGGCATATGAGTGGGAAGAGTTCTCTCTTTCATGATCTAAAGGAGCAATCCACGGGAACAATCACTCTTGGTGACAAAGGGAAATGCGACATTGTTGGTATTGGTAGTGTTGAAGTGATTCCCGCCATAGTATTAAAAATGTCTATCTTGTTAATGGTTTAAAATATAATCTGCTTAGCGTTTCTCAATTATGTGATAGTGGTAACAATGTCAGATTTAACAAGAAAAGATGTATATTGTGCAGAGATGATACAGGAGAAGTTATTCTGACTGCATATCGTTACAACAACATATACGCTGTAAATGCTGATCAAGTGGCACAAGGAAGCTTAACCTGTTTAAAGGCCTTGACGGACGATCCAAAGCTTTGGCACAGGAGACTCGGTCATGTGAGTCCACATACACTACAGAAGCTTGTGTCCAAATGGCTTGTAAGAGGGCTACTTGGGATGGACTTCAAAGTTATTGACATGTGCAATGCATGCACACGAGGTAAACAAACACGTAGCTCCTTCAAACCCAAAAAGGTTTTATGTTCTTCTAGACCCCTTGAACTTTTACATATGAATTTATGTGGTCCTATGCGAGTCAAATCTCCCAATGGTAAAAAGTACATGCTAGTTGTTGTCGATGATTTTTCAAGATATACTTGGGTTGCATTTTTGAAAGAAAAATCAGAGGCCTTATTTGAGTTTTCAAAACTTTGTAAGGAGTTGCAAGCTTTAAGAAATGAGCCCATAGTGTCTATTCGAAGTGATCATGGTAGGAAGTTTGATCAACTTCAATTTGATTTGTTTTGTGCTAAATATGACATCTCCCATAACTTTTATGCTCCTAGGACACCTCAACAAAACGGGGTTGTGGAACGCAAGAACCACACCTTAGAGGATATGGTCAGGACTATGCTTTTAGAAAATGCATTACCTAAAACCTATTGGGCTGAAGCTGTTAACACAGCTAACTACATTTTCAATCGTTGTCTTATTCGTTCCATCTTAAAGAAAACTCCTTATGAACTTTTCAAAGGCCGCAAACCACTTATATCTTATTTTAAACCCTTTGGCTGTACTTGTTTTGTTCATAACAATGGAAAAGATAACCTTGGGAAATTTGATGCGCGTAGTGATGAAGGTATATTTCTTGGCTATTCCACGAGTAGCAAAGCTTATAGAATCTTCAATAAAAGGACCCAGGTAGTTGAAGAAAGTATACATGTTATTTTTGATGAATGCAATGATGGTGCTTTGAGTGAAAGTGTTGCAGATATAGATCTTAATATCCATGAAGAGAACGAGGAAGGTGATGATGCTGCTACCATGAACACAGAGAAAAGGAACATGCAGGAACCGATTCTTAACACTGAAGAATTGGCCCAAGGTGTTGAAGATGCGTCCAAAGCCCTTGGTGTCCAATCCAACAGTGTTGAGATGTCAGAGACTGCTGTAACTGAACCTAACAGGACCACGGAGTCAGATGTACCACAAATCGATCCTGATGGTGTGACGAATCAAGGAGCTGAGACTAGCAAAAGGAAATTCAAATACTCCTCATCACACTCATTAAAGGATATCATTTCTGACCCTACTTCTAGTGTTCAAACTCGTTCTAAACTTAAAGATCTTTGTGCTTTTAACGCGTTTGTTTCTCTTATTGAGCCAAAGAAGGTAAATGAGGCACTTCAGGAGCCAGACTGGATTATAGCTATGCAAAGTGAACTTAATGAATTTGAGAGGAACAAAGTCTGGACTTTGAAGCCTAGACCAAAGCATCAATCAGTCATTGACACTCGATGGGTGTTTCGAAACAAGTTAGATGAGAATGGCAAGATTGTGAGGAACAAGGCACGGCTTGTTGCTCAAGGCTACAATCAAGAGGAAGGTATTGACTACGAGGAGACCTTTGCTCCCGTAGCCAGGCTTGAAGCCATTCGCATTTTATTAGCATTTGCATCTTTTATGAGCATAAAGTTATATCAAATGGATGTCAAGTGTGCTTTTCTTAATGGTTTCTTAGAAGAAGAAGTTTATGTTGCTCAACCCCCAGGTTTTGAAAGCTCAGAATTTCCCAATCATGTTTACAAACTTGACAAGGCGCTTTATGGTTTGAAACAAGCCCCAAGAGCTTGGTACGAGCGCTTGTCAAAATATCTTTTAGAAAATGATTTTAAAAGAGGGTTGATCGACAAGACTCTTTTTATCAAGACCAAAGGAAAGGACATTTTGGTTATTCAAATTTATGTTGATGATATATTATTTGGTGCTACTAACACATCTTTGTGCAAGGAATTTTCTGACATCATGTGCAGTGAATTTGAGATGAGCTTAATGGGTGAACTCAACTTCTTTTTGGGTTACAAGTTCATCAATCCAAGAAAGGGATCTTCGTCAACCAAAGCAAGTACACTAATGATCTCTTGAAGAAGTTCAAGATGGATCAATCCAAAGCAGCCAAGACTCCCATGAGCTCAACATTGTCTCTAGATCAAGACAAGACTGGAACAAGTGTCAATCAAAAGGAGTATCGAGGAATGATTGGATCTTTATTATATCTCACGGCTAGTAGACCTGACATCATGTTTAGTGTTTGCATGTGTGCTAGGTTTCAAGCTGATCCCAAAGAATCACACCTCGTGGATGTGAAGAGGATCTTTCGATATCTCAATGGCACTAAGGAACTTGGACTATGGTACCCAAAGCAAAAGGATTTCACTTTAATTTGATATTCTGATGCAGATTTTGCAGGCTACAAGGTGGATAGAAAGAGCACATAAGGATGTTGCCAATTCTTAGGAGCATCTTTGATCAGTTGGCACTCAAAGAAGCAAAACTCAGTTGCTCTATCCACTGCAGAAGCCGAATACATTGCAGCTGGAGCTTGTTGCTCCCAAATCCTTTGGATAACTCAACAAATGCGAGATCTTGGCATCAACCTCAAAGGTATCCCAATTAAGTGTGACAATACAAGTGCCATATCCATCACTAAGAATCATGTGCAGCATTCAAGGACCAAGCATATTGATGTAAGGCATCATTTCATTAGAGATCATGTTGAAAAAGGTGATGTGTCCATATCCTTTATTTCTACTGATTATCAATGGGCTGACATTTTTACTAAGCCTTTGGCAGAGGACAGGTTCACCTTCATTAGACGAGAGATTGGGATGCTTAACAAGGATGCACTTTCGTAGGGGGAGCCTTCCCTTCACGAAAGATAAATTCCACTCAGTGTCAAGACCTTTGAGAGTTATGTCAAGGTCTGCAAACTGAACAGTGGAGTACATATATCGGATCATATATTTTTTGTTAATATCTTTTTAGATATTTAATCAATTATATTTGTTTTAATCGGATTTCAAAAATTGCCTATTTCTATGATTTCCTTAACCGTTAAGATATTTTATTTTTGGAAATATATTTTTTAGTTACCTTGTCCGATTTTAATGGTTATTTGAATTTGAAATTGAAAACCTTTCAAATCTTAGCAATGTAATGATTTCTTTCCTTGGAACCCTAAACCCATCCCATCAATCCGTCACCCTCTCTCTCTACTTAAACCAAATCCTGTACCCGATTACAACCCACACTCAGATTTTTCCAAACCCTTTCCACTCCTTTATCTTCAACCTCTCAATTGCCTCTCAAGGAACCCTAACCGACTACTTCCATGGCACCCAAAACCAAGAAAGCTGTCACTCCCAAAAGACTTGGCGCCACTCTCAAGGGACGCCAGGCAACTGCTACCTCTCCCACACCCGAACCTGCTACTCAAGCAGTTGTCCAGAGCACCATTAAGGCGAGCACGGCCACGGCTCCCAAAAGCTCTCAGAAGCGCGCTCCTAAGAAACCCCTGAGTGCTAAACAAAAGGGGAAGAGAAAGATCTTGGCCGAGGAAGAGGACGAGGAAGAAGAGGAAGACGACCTTGATGCCGCCCTGGAGCGGGATGCTGCCAAGGAAGCCGAGGAGGAGGTCTTGAGGCAGAAAAAGGCCGGTGAAGAGGCCGAGCTTGCTAAGAGACTGGCCGAGGAGGAAGCCGAGCGAATTCGGAAGGATGCCGAAGCCGAAGAGGTTCCATCCGAGGTGGAGCCTGAGGAAGAAGAAGAGGAAGAGGAAGAGCACGAGGGATCCGGAGAGGACGAGGAACCTGAAGGTGATGAAGCGGGGTCCGGTGAGGACTCGGGGTCTGAGGAAGAGGAGGAAGAATCTCCCTCTCCTTCTCCTCCTCCTCCCCCGTCTCCGAAGAAGCGGAAATCCCCTGCTCCAGTCAAGCCTCCATCCCCCAAGCGCACCCGGAAGGGCCCTGTCAAGAGTCTTGTAGCGCCTGTCAAGAGAGCTGCTCCAACAGTTGCGCAGAAAGAACGCAGACCCCCCGGCCTATATCCAGGTAAATCAATCCTTGCCCTCCTCTTGGTTTTTAGATGCTGAGACTGCTGGTAAGTGGGTAGACGAGTTTCGTACTCGTAAGCTTAGCTGTTCAGATTTTTTAGATTTTGAATTCTTTGAAGCTTTGAAGATACCTTGCATTGAGCTCCTCAAAAATTCTCCAGCCTGGACTCTTCTTAACCGTGAAACTGTCTACTACCCCGAGCTTACCCGACTCTTCTACATCAACCTAAAAGCCAAGAACGACACTGATGGTTGGTCTTTGGAGACTGTTGTCAAAGGGGTTAGAATCTCTCTCAACCCCAATGATTTTGCAGATCTTCTAGGCTTACCTACCCCTGTTCCACCATCTGAAATCCACCCCTCAAAAGAAAACTGCATCATCCTAGCCCGAGCCAAATATCTCCTACCTGAAGCATCCAACAGCACCTCAAAACAACTCACCCACTCATCCCTAACCCTTGAGGTGAAAATTATCTTTAACATCATTGTTAGATGCCTCTTACCCCGTCTCAACTCTGGCTCACTCCTAACCGACAATGCCTTGAAAAGATTGGCATCACTCGGTCTCCCCAAGGGACCTTGAGTCTTGCCACTCATTCAAAAGCATCACTCGGTCTCCCTAAAACTTGTTACTTTGCTGGTTTTTGAAAACGTTTTCAAAACATTTGGTAACTTTTGGTGACTGTTTTACCTCCGCCCTTTGTTGAAAGACAAAAAGGGGGAGATGATCGTTAGACTTTGAAAACCTCTGCTTAAAGGTCTTGGAAGACCTTGCTTTTTGATTTATGGTTTTCGGTTGGAGGTTTTCTTACTTTAAAATTATTTGATCCAACATTTGTCTAACCCTTGCAGGTACTTAGTCTGATTTTGATTATGTTATATTCGTTTGACTAAGTTGCAGGGATGCACAGGTTTTGTCTTTCATCAAGGGGGAGATTGATAACTCCCTCCCTTGAT
Source organism: Persicaria tinctoria (assembly GCA_037127255.1). NCBI lineage: Eukaryota > Viridiplantae > Streptophyta > Magnoliopsida > Caryophyllales > Polygonaceae > Persicaria > Persicaria tinctoria. The sequence goes on along the minus strand of JBANSL010000004.1, from coordinate 17,188,727 downwards.
GAAAATCGGAATAGATGTTTCAAAGGCTTTGACAGGATATTTGGCTTTGACAGGATATTTGTGTCAAAGGCCTCGGAGCATTAACAGTTGATGAAATACAAAACCTATCTTATTATTCGTATATTATTTTATCTCATTATATACTTCCATTATATTATATATATATATATATGAATGACTAACCATTTCAGGAAGTATAAATCGAGATTACATCCTTCCTTATACATGTTGAAGAGATCAGTTCAAAATAGATCATGGCTTCGAAGTATCCTTAAATAGAAGATCCAAGATCAAAGCCTGATTCAAAAAGAGCCGTTGGAGATCTGGTGTTGAAGATCCTCACGCTCCATGCTATTATATAAAGGAAAGGAAGGAGAAGACAGAAAAAACAAGTGCTACACACGAGCTTCATTCATTCAAGCGATCTGTCTTCCAAGTGTCTCTCTGCTAAGCGCTCAAATAGTTTGTTGTTTATTTCAAAGCCTTTGAGAGTCACTGTGAGCTTATAGGATATATTCATTTCAAGTGTTACTCGAGAGTTTATAACTCGGGAAGTTGCACTAGGCTATTGATTTGCGAGAGGATCTTCATTTCGAGCAGAAGGAGCTCCATGACGAGAGTGACGGGGAGGATGAGGAGGACCCTCGGGTGGCTGGTGAGGAGGAGGAGGATGGGGGAGGACACGCACCGGTCCAGGACCTGCATGGGCTGGCCCAGGGGCCATAAGGGGCGGCGCCCGAGGATGGGGTGGAGGCTCAAGATTAGGAGGAGGGGGGGGGGGGAGGGAGGACGGTGATGGGGACGATGAGCTCCCCGATGGCGACTTGCCTCCAGGAGATCTTTTGGTCTCGTTTAGGCACCATAGGGCTCAATGGCTATGGACGGACCCGACCTTTCAGCATAAATTGTTGAAGGTTCATCATCGGGTCTCACACCTCCTTCCGTTCCAATACTACATGTATGAGGGTCCATCGACATGGGTGTATGCGACAACTCAGTCTGGTCTACTGCGGCTGCTTGATTTGAACTGGGACGGAGTGGATGCCCGGTTGTTGACTGTTTTCATTGAGCACTGACAGCCGGAGACGAACTCTTTCCACTTCCCATGGGGCGAGATGACCATCACCCTCCACGACGTCGCTTGTCTTATGGGGCTGCCGATTGACGGACTGCCTTGCGAGCCTCTCCCTGACTATCTTCCACTACAACTGGAGCCTCTCCTGCAGCAGATGTTTCGTTGGACCGCCCCCCAGCTGAAGAAGCATAGGACGGCTTGCGGAGCGCCCATCCCGCATTTGACGACTTGGTGGGAGGAGAGGCACGGCCGCCGTCGGGATCAATGGGACGACCATACCCCAACTCGCAGAGAGTGGCAGCACGACCTCGCCGTTTCGTTCTTGGCTACGCTGCTGGGTGCGACGATCTTCATCGACAAGTCCCAGAGCCGCGTACACTTCTCGTTGTTCGGGCTAGTTTGGGACATGCCGCACTCCGGGAGACTAGCTTGGGGAGCAGGAGTGCTTGCCTTCCTCTACCGGGGATTAGGGGAGATCACGAGAGGCGAGGCTAAGGGACTACGTGGGTGTGTTGCATTGTTGCAGGTAACCTGTTTCTTTAATACGGTTAATATGTTTATCTGCTTTCGAGTTACATAAAATAAGTGCGCTAATGGTTTATAATTTTCAGGCATGGATCTGGTCGTACTTCCCTTGTTTTGCGGGTCCGCTTTGCCCGGACCAGGATGCACTTACTGATGATCCCCGCTACATGGCACGTTTCGACCCGTCGAAGTCCGGGAAGAGGAGGAACGACAGGGAGAGGCGCAAACGTGAGAGGAGGCTTCGAGCACAGCTTGAGCGCATGACCATCGATCAGGTAACCTGGTTCTCACTTTCTTTGATTTTAATTAACTACATATGTCTAGAAAGATTGTTTCCCTTATATCATTTTTTCAACCTAAGGTCGAGTGGATGTTGTTGGAGGGTAAAAATTGACGAATCTTTTTCGATTCACGGTTTCAAATTGTCACATTCATCACATATCAAACAATGTGATAAATTTCCTTCAAAATTAAATACAAGGCCTACAAATCGGGCCTAAAAAAATCCATTATAAGCCCAATACTGTCTGGCCTAAAGATGTCGAAAAAGGGTTGAATTGGGAGGTTACTGAGTGGTAACTGTATTCCCAATTACAAGTGCAGTTAACAAAAAAAAACTGCATAAAAGAAATGAGTACAGTTATTTTGTTCGTGGCCTAAGTGAATGATAACTGCCCCTATTCCTCTATAAAGAGTCTGCCTGCAGTTTCTTCTGGGTTTTTTCCCAAGCATCCACCTGCAAACACAGCAACAACAAAAGAAGGGTTGGCTTTTCTTCCCTTTTGGGCTATTCAACTGCAAAACAAAGAGCAGTTTCCTCCTGATTTCTTCTCCCTTCTGGCACTTCCATTTGTTAACCAGAAGCAGCAAATACAGCTTCCCTTCTCTGCCTGGGTGCACCTGCAACAACCCATAAAACAAACAAAAATCAGCAAGAAGAAGAGGAAACTGTAGAACAAACAAAAAAAAAACAGCAGAACTCTTCAAAGGCCAAGACAAAGGGTAGAAATCTATCTTCTTTTCTTTTCTTTGTTTTACAGGAACAAATAAGGATTGCAATGGAAAAGACCAACCCGGGCTTGGGTTCATATGCTCTCACCTAGTGTTTGGGCTCGTAATAGGCTCGAAAGTATTTTCTTTCGCCTAGAGACCATCACGTAATAGGTTGAGAGCATCGACTATCGTAGTTGGCTTGAAAGTATATTCTTTCGCCACTACATTCGATCCCGGCGTGGATCGGCTCATAGCGCCGAAAGGCTGTCGGATTTTTCCCGGAATTCACAAGCAAATCAATTGCCGGATTCCATGGACTATCAAAAACAAAAGGTGATAACTCCCTCCCTTGATGAAAATCGGAATAGATGTTTCAAAGGCTTTGACAAGATATTTGTGTCAAAGGCCTTGGAGCATTAACAGTTGATGAAATACAAAACCTATCTTATTATTCGTATATTATTTTATCTCATTATATACTTCCATTATATTATATATATATGAATGACTAACCATTTCAGGAAGTATAAATCGAGATTACATCCTTCCTTATACATGTTGAAGAGATCAGTTCAAAATAGATCATGGCTTCGAAGTATCCTTAAATAGAAGGTCCAAGATCAAAGCCTGATTCAAAAGGAGCCGTTGGAGATCTGGTGTTGAAGATCCTCACGCTCCATGCTATTATATAAAGGAAAGGAAGGAGAAGACAGAAAAAACAAGTGCTACACACGAGCTTCATTCATTCAAGCGATCTGTCTTCCAAGTGTCTCTCTGCTAAGCGCTCAAATAGTTTGTTGTTTATTTCAAAGCTTTTGAGAGTCACTGTGAGCTTATAGGATATATTCATTTCAAGTGTTACTCGAGAGTTTATAACTCGGGAAGTTGCACTAGGCTATTGATTTGCGAGAGTTAGAGGATTGTACTAGATAGCTGAGAGAGGTGGGGCTCTTCTAGATTGGTCTAGGACTCCAAGGGAACGTGAGTTGACTAGATTGCAATTGTATAGGAGAGAGGCTTCTCGGTGAGCTATTAGGATCCTAAGCTAAGCATTCAATAAAGCCTTTGAATCCTAGGGTTGTGGAAGAACCCTAGGCGGAGACGTAGGCCAGTTGTGCTGAACCTCGTAAACAATTACTCGTGTTCTTTACTTATTTGCTTTACCTTATTTCCGCACTTGGTTCGATTGTCTAACTTTGTGATTCAGGTTTAATCTCAAAGGTTTTGGTACAAGCTCCAAAAGTCTTGAGAGTTTCTGCGAAAAACGGGCATACTCTATTCAGCCCCCTTCTAGAGTATTTCTATATTACATTGTTTTATATTATCGAACCTTCAAAAGGATATGGGACAGGTTCTGTTTTGTAAAACAACGACACAAAACCACATACTGGAAGTCACTAAAATTTAGGCACAGCAAATGTTGCTTCCTGTTGTCCCAACCCAAACCAAAGCAAGTTGCAAATTAAGCCACTGCAGTCCAGATAAATAGCAGATAAAGGGAGATGAATTTTCTAAAGGCTCAATTGCATACAAATTGATCCTAGACGTGAGAAATCAAATTCTCCATGTCAAAAATTCAAAGGTTCAAACCTAAATTGAAATTGGTTCTCAAAAAGAGAATGCAAAATGGCCATGGGTACACAGTTTAATACTTTGATCAACCCATGCCAAATACAAATTGAGAATAAATAAGATCTCATAAGGAGCCCGGGAAGTGGGGCGAATGAGTTGATTCAACAAATTGATAAAGCCCTAAACTGAGTTTTAAGAAAAGCGTTAGAACTCAAGCAAACCTGGGGCGCCTAACTCATAGCTTTGTCGACTCATTCGAAGAGCTCTGGCTTGTTTCCGATCACTCAGCAGCCGACACCTTGGATTCAGCCCCGAAAGCTCTTATGGTTGTTCTTGTTGCAGCCATGGTCGGAATTCCGTTTACCCTAAGTCCAGAGCCCCAATCTTGTTCGTCAAAGCGCCACCGCTGTCAAAAGTTACAGACGTCGGCGACTTCGGCGGCTCTCGAGTGTAGGCAAGTCCCCTGGATGACGGCAAGACAGAAAATTGGGCATAGGTCGCGAAATCCCTAAAAGTAAACCGACTAATTCGGGTTGCATCAAGCGTACTTACCCGGAAATCCTTGAATGTGGGGCCTCCCTAGCCTTCCTCGGCCTGAACCTCAAATGCTGCTACGTCCGACCTTACCGGGTGTTGATTTCGTTGGTTTCAAAGCCTTCGGTCACGGAATTCATCTGGTCGAGTGCAATAAGGGGAGACTGGCGGCGATTTGGAGACGAAGGTCGTTGCTCTCATTCATCAGCTAAATAAAATGAAATGGGGTTGGGCTGAGATAAATGACATTAAAATTAATTGGATCCAAATCCCAATTAACTTTTGGGCTGCCATCCGAAGGAAAATACATACATATACGTGTATACGTCTTCGGCCTGGTCATTTTAAAAAAAGTTGGTTGAATTACGAAACCGGCCCACAAAAATATAAGAATTATAATTGATGTAAATTAAGAATTCGAGTTTGATCAAAACATAAACTCGTCAAATATTCTTTGCCAATTAATTCTAGTGGGTCAATCTCAAATCGACTTCAACAAAAACGGAGTCAAACCTCAAATCGAGTTTTACCAAATATAAACTCGGTTCTTGAGAACTACGCAAGATTTGATCCCGTCCAAACGGGTACGTAGGTAGCTCGACATAGAAAAAAAAAACTCGTCGGGTTCAATCGTCAAATAAAAATTAAATCGGTTCGTTTAGAACTACGTAAAGACTTGACGCCGAAAAAACGGCTACGTAGGTAACCCGATATTAAATCTCAAGAATATGTCGGGTACAGTCGCTGACCTCTAAATTCACTTGAAAAATGAAAACGGGGTTAAAATTAAATTTAAATTAAACAAACATGATTTTCCGTGTAAGTGATAGCCGTTGAGTTGGGAAACCCTTCCGAGAAGGTGTGCTCAATTTTTTCGGGTGATACACGAGAAAATCTCATGCATATGATAGTGTGATTTATGTTAGGGCTACCCTTCCGAGAAGGTGGGTCCTAGTACGATCCAATGATGCATGAAAATATTTAAGATGCTAAAACTCACAAACTCAAATACTCGGAACTACGTGAGGCTTGATTCTCTTCCAAGAGATACGTAGGCAACCCGTTAAAATTCGGGTGCAGCCCAAATCACCAAAACTACTCAAATCTTAGTATCGATACGACTTCGAATCAAGAGGATAACCAAAAGGGGTCGAACTCAAATATTAAAAATCAAATAAAATGTGTTGTACGATTATTGCGCATTTTTGTTCAACAGATGCCTTTTGGCAGAGACCTGGATTTTGCAAGTCAGTTTCGCTCCTCCACCTATCGAGGCACCCTCAGATTCGGTGGCCTCTTTGAGCCGTACATGCCAGACAGTGTGCTCCGATAGTTCGGCCGCGTGCAGGAGTAGCCATTGCCCGTCATCCCTCCGTCCATCGTGACTTTCGGCCTCCGTCCATCGTGCAACGACCGTTTCGCCTGAAGAGGCGTTACATCGTGACTTTCGGCCTGCAACACCACCGTTGGGCAGATCAGGACGATGAGAGATTCTACCTGGTCACCGGAGGACGATCGAGAGCTGTCAGGGAGAGGCGCAATCGTGAGAGGAGGCTTCGAGCACAGCTTGAGCGCATGACCATCGATGAGGTAACCTGGTTCTCACTTTCTTTGATTTTAATTAACTACATATGTCTAGTAAGATTGTTTCCCTTATATCATTTTTTCAACCTAAGGTCGAGTGGATGCCTTTTGGCAGAGACCTGGATTTTGCAGGTCAGTTTCGCTCCTCCACCTATCGAGGCACCCTCAGATTCGGTGGCCTCTTTGAGCCGTACATGCCAGACAGGGTGCTCCGATAGTTCGGCCGCGTGCAGGAGTAGCCATTGCCCGTCATCCCTCCGTCCATCGTGCAACGACCGTTTTGCCTGAAGAGGCGTTACATCGTGACTTTCGGCCTGCAGCACCACCACTGGGCAGATCAGGATGATGAGAGATTCTACCTGGTCACCGGAGGACGATCGAGAGCTGTTAGGGAGGCGTCTCAACTGACTACCTCGCTTGGTTCCAGTCCTAGAGTCGAGGTCCTGTCTTTCCCACGACAGTGGTACTACCTGATGCTCCTCCGGCTGCACCTACGTACCCACCCAGGCGACGTCATCAGATTAGATGGGGATGGGGATGAGGTTGAGACTACTGCGCGCCAGGCCCGGGTCGACGAGATAACGCAGGCCATTTAGGCATTGGTCGGGCATCCCCAGCTAGACCAGATGTATGAGCATTTCATGGGCTACATTCGATCTCTGCAGTAGATACATTATAGTCCGTTTGTTTATGACATACATTTCGTATTTTGTCCGTATACTATATTTATGTAGTTTGTTTTGTTTGCGTTTATTATTTTCGATGGTTTCTACCCAATCACAACAACAAACAATCACATGCGAACGCTTCACTTCATAGATAACAATCAGATTACACATCGAGGCATTACTAAAACTAACAAATTACATGCATCGAGGCATTACCAAAACTAAAAAAATACAATATGGATAACAACATAATTTTTTCTTCATATCGACCAGCCTATTCTTAATCCGTCTGCGGAATGACTCCATATTTGCTTCCCTCACAAGTATCCCTGCCGTTTGAGCCACGTCAACGTGGTCACGTCTGTTTACATCGGCAAAGAATGACCGGATATGTTGAAGCAAAAGATCTCCAACCTTCCACTCGTAGGCTCCACGAATGCCCAGATGAAAATCATTGCAGTCCAGACACCCGAGCAGCAAGGGTGCAGAAATATGATTCTCTTTTTCACAAACGACCCGAAACAGCGCGCATGGATGCATGCCTCTGTATTTTGGACTGCTGCAAACACATTTGGACTCCTCCGGGGGCATTGGGTACTGAACCCTTTCGATTACAAAATCAATTCTGTCCGTGGAGCCTACTATTCCAGATGTAACCGGCTCCATGGAAGGATTGAAAATGTGGACGGAATGAAAATGTGGAAGAAATGAGAATGTGGAATTATTGTGTTGAGTTATTCAAATTCGGTCCTCATTCCCTTTTATAGGGGTGGTTGATTGGGGGAAATTTGGAAGTTGTCACAACGTCAAAATAGACGTTGCCAAGCCCGCCCTTAGTTTGCCTTCGGTCATTTGTACGTAGCAACAACGTTAAATCTGACGTTGTAGCAACGTCCAAATGAACGTTGCTAAGCCCGACGAAGCCCGTTTGGGATCCAGGTTGCAACGTCCGATCCGAAGTTGCAACAACGTCCGTACCGACGTTGTTACAACGTCGGATCCCCTTCCCTTGGGCAATTTTTACCAACAAATGCAACATTAAATTGGACGTTGTAGCAACGTCTAATCCAACATTGTTGCAACGTCCAATCCGACGAACCATTTGCGGTGTATATAGGGAACGCATTTGTTTAGGAAGCCTAATTTTTTTTTAGATAAATTACTCTATTATACCTTTAAAAAAAATATCATTAAATAACTATCCTCTCTTATGAAAAATTAAGCACATTAACCCCCTCCCCCTATCTCTCTTTCACGTCATTTCATCCCCAAGTCCTAACGCCTACACCTTCATGGTCTCCTCCTCCAATGATTTCCCTCTCAATAGCAATGGCAATGACCACCACCACCATCATCACTTCTCCTCCTCTTCCCATAACCACCACCACCAATTCACCCGCCACAACTACCTATAGAAGCCCGACACCGTGCATCCACCAATCTCAAGTGATTGGCGTCAGAATCATCACTCATATGTTAAAGAAACTAATTGTAACCGGAACTACAAGTGCGACATATATCATCCCAATAATATCTTAACTATCTAATTGCATACATGTCCTTAAATCACAATTAATTTCCAATAATTAGTTAAAACCAAAATATTAACTAAAACTAGATAAATTAAACCTATGCTATGCACGGGCCAAATCATACTAATTATTTTATAAGAATATATTTTCAACTTAAAATATGTATATTAAAATTTTGGGAAAATTTATAGATTGAAAACATTAAATCATCTTTTAAATCACGTCAAATTTTAACTTTATAATATTTTTTAAGAATTACTGCATAATCCACATTATTTATTTCTATAATCCAACATCTAATCAAACTTGAAAATCTCCAATAGAAAAATATACATATCAATGATTAATAAATTAAAAGCAATACTATGGAGGCAAGACAGTCTAAAAATAAGATATCTAAAAATCTCTCAAAAAACTATCATACCCAAACAATGATTAAAAGTAAAAAAAAAACATAAAAATCATGAAATTTGGTAAAATGTACATATTAAAAATATTAAATCATATTTTAAATCATGTTTAACTTTATCATATTTTTACAGAATTACTCCACAATCCCCATTATTTATTTCTATAATCTAACATCTAATCAAACTTAAAATCATGAAATTTGGGAAAATGTACATATTAAAATTATTAAATCATATTTTAAATCACGTCAAAATTTAACTTTATAATATTTTTAAAGAATTACTCCATAATCCCCATTATTTATTTCTATAATCTAACATCTAATCAAACTTGAAAATCTTCAATAGAAAAATATACATATGAATGAATAATAAACTAAAATCAAGACTATGGACGTGAGAGAAACTAAAATTAAGTCATCTAAAAATCTCTCAAAAAACTATCATACCCAAACAATGATTAAAATTAAGTTGTTCCAACTCGAACACTTAACTACTAACATTAAACTTGTTATAAATACTAGATTAAAAAAAATTCATTTGAAATGATATTCTAAATTAGACTTCAAATATATTTTAGTGGGGCCTAATTACACATGAGCAAGAGTTAATGGTCAACTCGAACCCAACAGGTTTTGATCTAATGAGAACCTTTTGGGTCGACGACCCCCTTGGTCAGGGTCTAGATGTGAGCATGTGTGAAAAAGTATAATGCGTCATGGAATACATGAACACATAAGGCCGAAGGTAGAGAGAGCCAAGAGTGCCGGTTGGCGTGGGAGAAACCCAAGAGTGAATGGATGGAGATGAAATTGGATGGAGTTGTGAATCGAGAAGGTATAACCTTTGCAGGGGGGTTACTTACGTGATGAAAAAGGAAGGTGGATCATCGATTTTGACCATAAAAAAAGATTGTGCACATTTCCGATGGCGGAATTATGGGGCATTCTTGATGAGCTCCATATTGCTTAGAGTAGAGGCTTTCGGAAAGTAGAAGTTGAGACAGACTCTTTGCTTGTCAAGAATTTGATCAAGGGGAATATTACCATAAACTACCAGTTTTTCAGCCTAGTTAGTATTTGCATAGCGACTTACTCGCTTGGATCTGAAAAATTACTCTGTCATGTCTTTAGGGAAGCGAATCGTGCCCCCTGCCCCATTGTCGCCCTCGCATTTGCCTTTCCAATTGCTCTTCATTTATTTTGAAAGACTTTTTGAAGGAGCATTATACCCCGAGTATATGCTAGTACAATCTAGTTGGTTGGAGAGTCATTTCCAATTTTCTTAGAGTAAGTCCATAGACAATATGTTAAAATGTCTATTGACAAGATAAATTTAGGCAAATTGCACACAAATCCTTGTGGGCATAGAGGAGTCCGAAGAGGAGAAACTGAGATTGATTGAATTTGGGAGGAAACCTTCACACCATAAAATTCAAAGCCCCACACAATAGATCTCAACTCCCCAACCTTCACACCATCTTGATTTCCGTCTATTAGAATTCAAAGGTTCTCATCAATTCATTCAAAGGTTCCCCATTAATTCATTTTGTGTGATCAACTGCACTCCACTAGACCTAGATCCTTCCCCTCCCTTTACACCCTCATCTCCCACTACTCCGCCGAGCCTTCGTTGGCACCGGAGACCGGCCAACACCCCGGGATAGAGCCGACGACGAAGTAGAATAGGAAGTCGCGCCTTGTGATTTTGGGAATGGGTTGGGATGGAAGTCAACTTAAAATCAAAATGGAAAGGTCTCACAAACCTAAAACCTCGAAGTTCAATTGTCGCTAATCAAGGATGGAGAAGTTGAAGAAGTGCCCAAGTAAGTCTCACCCTTGAGCCCTAATGGGGAGACGAATAGTCACTGGTCTTCCTTCTCCACCTCCACGGTCGTCCTAGAAATAAAAAAAGTTGGGAACAACATCGAGTTATGGTGGTGGCGAGACTCGATGGTGGTAGCCGAGAGACCCAAGGGCAAGCGCATCTAGGATTAGGGAAATCTAAGGACTTAAGTGTAATTTAGGCGAAATTGTCTTTGTCAATAGTTGTTTTGAGATGTTACTTTATGATTTTATTTATAAAAAAAAAAAGATATATAATTGAATTGGTGGACCATGACCGCTTTTTATTTACAAATTCAAGTGGGATATGGAATTAGTCACCAACCAGCCCATCACCCGCGGCCCATCATGTTAGAATTTGGTAAACATCAAAATGGTTTACCAATTCCAAACGTGTTATTGTTCGCTTCCGTTGGGAAAGTGGGAAGAGTCTTCGGGCGTCAGCCTTGAGTTTGATCCGAAATTCAATTGCTGACCTCTCTCAGTTTCTAGAAAGTCAACGTTCAAACCCAACATTCAAATTCGCCAATCTCTCAAATTCCCAATCCCCTTCTTCTACTTCTTCTTCGTCTTCTTCATCTTCTCCATCTTCTCCTGCGGATACCATTACCCGCTTTCTGATCGTTATTCTGCAGTACTTACGGCGGAGGTTTTTTCATTACAACTATAACTATTATAATTATTTGGGGATATAGAAGGAGCGCGCAAAAGATCTTGCTGCAAGTGTTTTCGCGTATTGATGATGAACTCAAACGCCACATCCACTTCAGGTGGTGCCGCTGCCGCTACCGGATCTGCCGACCCTTCAGCTCCCAGAAGGAATTCCAAGCGACCTAAATGTGAGTTGTACTTTATTCAGATATTCACGGATTTTGACTTCTTGCCCCTTTCTGGGGTCAAGTGGGGTTGTTGCAATTTGTAATTGAGTTTGATAGTCTGCAATACCACCCTCTTAAGGGTTTTCCTTGGCTGGAAAATCTAGATTTGATAATTGGGGTTTGGCCCCTCTGGAGATTTTTTACTGCCAAACTTGAACATCTCCTCCACGAGAAGGGGAGTTCTAATTGTGATTGTGATAGTGGTGGGAGATGGGACAATCGTTGGATTCAGCCACATAAATGTAGATTATCGGTGGTCTCTGGGCAAAGATGCCTGAGTCATAGCTGGTGTTTAATGTTGCAGCTGGGATGCGAGTAGCTTAAGAGTGCGGGTTCAGCTGGCGCGGATAGGCTATAAGGTGGTTGCTAGTTAGTTGTATTGCCGGCGTGTTACTAGCCAAAGAGAAGAAAGTGAGCAAGGGGCTTGAGAGTTGGTCTTGTTATGATCATTTGCATTAGGCTCCAAACATGGTTATAGTTACAATATTTGGAATATATCAGTTATGTGTCTCATCTTGAGTTCAATTCCCCCAACGGTTGCTTCGAGTCTCTTAGGGGGTAGATGGTGATACATTAGTCCTCTTAGCTTGGGAGTGGGATAACCCTTCTACCCTAAATTCTTAATGTGGATTCTGTTAAAATTAAAAGTAAAAGGTCGGCTCAGTCGCTTAAGCGGGGAGTTGGACAAGTTTTCGTAACTTTCCTAGGCAAGTGTTTGTGACCTGAACTGAAGCTGAGTTACCTTTTCTTGTTTTCGATTTCAGATTCCCGGTTCACTCAACAGGAACTTCCAGCATGCAAACCAATCTTAACACCTGGATGGGTAATTGATAATGTTTCTCATTCATCATTCTATGCTTTTTAATGTTAGTTTGTGGCCTAAATTTGTGCAATACTTGTATTCTGTAGGTGATCAGCGCATTCATGCTCGTGAGCATTGTATTTATTCCTATCGGTGTTGCTTCCCTCTTTGCTTCCCGTGATGTATGTTCCAATACAAGAACAATATGCAATCTTATCATTTTTCTTTATCCGCTCATTTTGTTTTGCATTTAACATTTTATTGATTTTATTTTATAATCAGGTGGTTGAAATTGTTGATCGTTATGATGAGGCGTGTCTACCAGATTCTGCCAAAGATGATCCGGTCAAGTATATACAAACTACTGGGAATAAACTTTGCAACAGAACACTCGTAGTAAGTTCTTGTAATTGAAAAACAGCTGTATGTATGTGTTAATTGCGATTCATTACAAGTGAGGGCTGACATAAGTTTTTAGTTGATACAGACACGGGTTGTCTACCTGCTTAAATTTTGTTGCTCTTGCTCTTGCCACTTAGTCTGCAGTGCGCTAACTTTCTGACTGTATGTTTTCATTCTTCTAGGTGCCAAAACATATGAAAGCACCTATTTATGTGTATTATCAGCTTGACCACTTCTACCAGAATCACCGCAGGTATTGTTGTTTTGTGTTACAAAATGGTATCTTCTGCTGTTCTTATTATGTTTCCATGCATCAGAGTTCAGACTGTCTGTCTTTGTTACCATTTATGCCCTGGAATCCTTTATAAATAATTGAATACCAATTTGCATGTGGTAGTTAGATTTTGCTGCTATTGCATTAACAGATTGAGGTTACTGTTAACATTTGGATCCCTTTGATTGGGGTAAAGGCGATCACATGTTAAAAGCTTTTGCACAATGTTAAGATTCACTATATACACTTCAGCGCAAGCTCTGAGTGTGAACATCTGTTCGGGCTGTATGCTAAGCTGATTGTGATCAATTCAGGTACGTGAAGAGCAGGAGTGATGAGCAGCTGCGTTCTAAAGACAGTGCTAACGAAACTTCTGCTTGTAAACCAGAAGACAAGGCTAATGGGAACCCAATTCTGCCTTGTGGTCTCATTGCTTGGAGTATGTTCAATGACACCTATGCTCTCTCTGTTGGTGGCAACAATCTAACTATAAACAAAACACACATTTCTTGGAAGAGCGACCGAGAACACAAATTCGGGAGTGACGTGTTTCCAACAAACTTTCAGAATGGAACTCTTGTAGGCGGTGCCCATTTAGACCCTAACATATCTGTAAGAATTTCCCTGTCCCTTTCAGAGTTCACATTATCGTTTGTGTATGCATTTATCCCATGCCTGATTAGTTACGGTTTATGTCTAATCGGATTGTGTTTTTTTTTCCCTTGAAACTTGATACAACAGCTAAGCAAGCAGGAAGATCTCATTGTTTGGATGAGAACAGCTGCCCTTCCGACTTTCAGGAAGCTGTATGGGAAGATAGAACAAGACTTGCAGGCAAACGACAAGATACAGGTGTCGTTGGATAACCTCTATAATACGTACAGCTTCAGTGGAAAAAAGTCGTTGGTGCTTTCAACTACAAGCTGGCTTGGAGGGAAGAACGAATTTCTCGGGATCGCGTATCTTACCATTGGTGGCATGTGCTTCTTTCTAGCAATGTCATTCTCGATTATCTACTTGTTCAAGCCAAGGTAAGTTTATCCAAGTGGCTCCAAAATTGCCAATTCCTTTGAAGGCTTAAGAACTCTAAAAGCACTCTTAAAGTTTGAGGTTCCTAAACTTGTTTCTCTGGTGTTGTTGAACAGGCCACTTGGCGACCCTTCATATCTGTCATGGAACACCCACCCTGGAGGGCATTGAACAATCATTCCGGAATGGTTCAGCCGAAAAGAACTTGCGGGCAGTATCCAAAGGTCCCTGTGGTTCGAACCTCGGATAGCCGCTCTCTATTTACCAGAATTGAGTACAGCATAGTTTGCATGGATATTTTTTAAATAAAATAAAGCCTTTAAAGTTCATAATATTCTTGTAAAAATGAAAAGGGAGATAGATCGTCAAGCATATGTAACAAGGCGGAATTCTTTAATTTTTATTTTTTAGTTTTGTACAAGTGAAAAATATTCCTAGACATTCCTAGTTGTTTCCTCTCAAAACATTCCTAGTTCCTATAAAGGATGTTTACATGAATCACTTCTTGTATTTGCATTAATTATATAAAGGTGACATTTTTCACTAGTAATCCAAGATGTGAATAAAGGAACATGAATTGGGCATTTGAAATCAGAGGTGTTTGCACGGTGAAGACGGTAATCGATAAATTGCAACAGTTTTTAGCAACAATCTGGATTTCTACCTCCTGCAAAATAGGATGCATGAACTTTCACTTTTCAGTTCACCGCTACAGCACCCTAAGCAAAACGTTAGTGAGATATGCGCCTTCAGGATAGGAAGGGTCAATTGGATGATCACCTGCAGCTCCAGCTTTGCGTACAATGGTCACCCTTCTACCTGCCATTGAAGCCGCGCCCTATAATGACAAAATACATCCATAAGAGGTTTACATGGAGAAGACCTTGATGAATTCCAACTTCCAAGACAGATTGGAGCTTACAGGGATGCCAAATGAAAGAAATGCAGTCATTCTCTCGACTAATTGTGCGTTTTAACTCTTCAATGGGAGTTGTAAGCCTTCTGAAGTTGAGTCAAGGATCAACTCACCACCCTAACAAGTTTCTTTGTTTACTTTCCCGGGCAGCTTAGCATTCCTCTCAAGGATATTGTTATTAATGAAACAAATCGTTACCAAAAAAAAAATAGAGATGAAAAGCGAGATGTAGTTACCCCTATGAATGAAATGAATAACAGGCATGGATATGGTAATATGCTTCCTAGTATACTAAAAACCTTTTGCAAGTGAGTAGATCGACTTAAATTCAGAAAACAATAAGCATATAGAGGACTACTTGCCTGAAGAATGCGTGTGAACAACCCACTCTGTGTCATAGCCCCTGAACACGAGCACGTCATTAGCAGACCACCTTTTTTAGTTAGTTTCATCGCCAATGCATTCAAATTCCTATACATGCCAGATGCATTCTGCAGAACCTGGATTATGTAATAGTAATGTTCAGTAGCAGACAAGTTTGGAGGTCCAATAGAAAGATTTCCAAGGATCAGTGTCTAGTTTCTTGACAATTTACGATATAAAATCAAGCTACCTAATATGCAATTAAAGCCAGTAACTTTTCGAAGCTCTAGACACAATATATAACAGCATCATTGTACATCCCACACCAATGGTAAAACTGCTTAAAAATAGTACAGAGGAAAAGGGGGTGGGCTCTGATTTGCCATAGCAGTCGACACTGTTGATAACAACAACATCAACCCAGTATGGCAGTATATCGTTGAAAGCCCAAATGAACATAAATTATTTTCAAGATATTACTTCCCCAAATTCATCTTCATTCTCTTTTTTATTCAAAGAAAATCTTCATTCTCTTTTAAAAAATAAAATAAATTAAAAATAAATGAGTCCTAGCGAATGCTGATTTCCTTATATTTTCAAGGAATAAGCAGAGTTGAGTTAAAGCCATCAACTTGAACATGTCAGATCATGGTTCGTTAAAAATTCCAGAAGGGCATTTGTCTCAAGCAGTGATTGAATCGCAATAACAGAGATTAAAGTACCTTCTTGCGAGGCGCCAGCTTTGGTGGGTCGAGAATAACAATATCCCATGACTCATTACGAGAAGTGGCATCTTTCATAAACTGAGTTGCATCCTGTCGCAAAAATGATACTCTTTCTGGATCAAGTTCATTAAGGAACATGTTTCCCTTGGCAAGCTCAATAGCTGGCAAGGAGGAATCTATACCTGCCCGACAAAATGGGACAAGTCAGCGCTCTATTATGTATAAAAACCAATTTACATTTTACACTCTGAATCATGGGAAACAACAAAATAATTGAGAGTTGAGCCTGATAAATGAAGTCTAATCAATGATCTTGCCATGAATCTGCCTCCATTATTTTTGAAATACAATATTTTTGAGTTCGTGCACTGAAGAATTTTGAGAGAAATATCCTCAGTTCTTCATTAGTGTACTCACAGAATCACCTAACATGAATAAGCACTGAATCTTAGATAATTACCAATAACACTTGCAGCACCACCTCGTGCTGCATTTAGAGCAAAGCCACCACTGTAGCAGCAAATATCAAGTACTCTTTGGTCTTTGCAGATTGTTGATACAAATTGACGATTTTCACGCTGATCGGCATAGAATCCTGTTTTCTGACCTTCAAGAGAGACTTCAAAAGAGATCCCGTTTTCCTTTACCTATAAGTAAGAACCGCATTATAACATGAAAGAGATAAGTAAATCTAGTGTTGGGCAGTTAATTACAAGGGTCAACAAGAAGCTACAGATGTAATTTCCTTCCATTAAGACTAATTTTACCTTCTTCTAAGACTACCAACAGATATCATTTCCCCCTTTTATGCATAATTAAGGGTATGAACAAAGGGAGGAAACTTGGAAAGAAGAAGGCAAGAGAGAAAAAGGGGGAAATTTAACTTCCCTTTGCTTATATGAGTTCAAAAATGAAAGAGAATGGAGGGAAGGAGTGGTAACACTTTCCCTACAATCCATCCACTACACAAAGGGACCTTTTTTTTTTTCCTTCTGTCTATCAATTTCTTTTCTTTTCTTTTTTTGTTTAAGATTGACCAGGGAAACTGAAAATCCTAAGTAGAAAAAGTTGAGAAGAATATTGATTACTTCCCTTTTCAAATAAAAATAATTTACCTAGGGTTTTACAGTTCTCACCAACAAAGTAGTAATCATATAGGGGATGCTTTCATTAAGTATTTAATAAGATGAAGTAAGCCGGCTCTCATCTGGAGGTGAAGCCTACCTCTACTGTCTCAAGAGGAGCAAACGCTTGGGCTTCCTTCAGAATTGAGAGATCAAGTCCCTCTTCTTTAAGAATTTCAACAGATGGTCTCCAGCTAATATGACTAATCCCTTCGAGTTTACTGATGCAAGCCTCAATTATTGGCCTGTACTTCTCAACCCAAGCTGCCGATGAGGCAACAACAGCTACATCACCAAAGATATCAACAATTAATCCGGACAACCTGAGGTAGAACAGCAAAACCATTATAAGAGAACAAAATAAGAGAGAAATAAGAGCATAACAAATATCCATCATATCCATAATATCCAGTGCCATACAAGAATGATATGTCAAAAATTCCTAGAGAGAGATGTTAGAGCTCCAACAAACTCTAACGTGAATTCTTTACCTATCTCCTTCACTATTGACAAGACGATATGCATTTGTATGCAAAGAAGGAAGGCCTAAACGCTTCCGCAATTCTGCAGCTTCAGAAATCCTAGTTTCAAGTAGTCTTTCCATGTTCAGTACACAGCTCTGATCACTACATGAGTAAATGGTATCAATATGACATTTAAAGTAAGGGATTGTAAAGGGAAACGAGTGGTATACTATACACCTTTCTTGAGAAAATTACTACCTAAATGCTTCCTCCTCAAGCTGCATCAAGCGAACACAGAACATAGAGACAGAATTATAGAGGCCCCATCCTATAGGTGTTTCGGTTCCATCGGCAAGCAGTACCATATCTCCAGTTTTAGGTGGTGGTCTACCTATTATCCTATCAACTGCTCCACTGTAAACCATTGGACTTCCATCTTTGAAGAGCTGTGCCTTACCTTTCTTCAAAACAACCTTTGCAACTCCTGCCATGTTGAACCAAAATATTTAATCAATCAACCATGGTTTCTCTTTCTAGTGTCTCAAAGGTAACAATGGCCAACAACTAAACAGTAGAGATCATTCAGTATTTCATATAGCATCCAGAAATCTAATATAAGCTTCTTGAAGCCGAATGGAAAGTCAAGGCCCGCTAGGTATTAGGGAATAGGAATAGAGAATGAAGTTAGGAGGGCTAAACCCACGGTATACCCAAAATGTCTCGTCTATTTACACACACTCATTAGTCATGACCCCAACCACAAAGCTCAAACTCTTCCTAACTCACCCTACGGCAGTCCTTACCATAGAACATCACTCAAGCATTCTCCTTAACCATTGTTTCTCCTAAGTGGTTTGCCTTTATACTTGAGAGAGATCCTATTCCCTATTCCTATTCCCGCTACTAAACGGGCCCTCAGTGTGATCACACATTACCACCTTAAACCAGACTTCAATCTTATTTGATTGATTCAACCCATGGAAGTGCAGGCATATCATATGGTTAACCTATTCATACGAAAACACGAAAAAAAATCAACCAAATGTGGTTCAGGTAAAATGAAAGAAAAAGGAGAAACAAGAAGGGAATCTGCGCTAATGCTCAAGAGTAGTAGTTCGTCAAGCAAGCAGCAAATACACAGAAATAAGACGGTCCGGAACGAAACGAGGAAATGTGAAGAAAGAAACACTGGAATTGAGATAAAGCCGCAGCTGAGACTGAAATTGATATCGACGAATTGCAACACAAGTTAGGAATCCGAACCTTTAGGTTGAGGAAAAGCGAAATCATGAAGTGCAAAAGAGGTGGAAACAGCGGTGGTAGAGGAGTGAGAGAACCGCCTCATTACACGGCAGGGATGAATCATCATCATTCTCTTTCTTGCTTTGCTTGCTTCTACAGTGTGCATTAGACTTAGCGTCATGCCGTCATCCCCTCCTTTATCAAGTTTTTTTTTATTTTTTTGATTGAGCAAGAATTCGAACTCACTTAAGCTCGAGAAGCCGACAAGTCGGCGTACGGTAGACCGTCAAACATACAACAAATATATAAAAGGTGCAAAAGAAAAGGCTATACAACAATAAAAGATGAAAAACAGCAAATCTAAAGCCAGTAAGTCGGGGACGTAGACTACGGACGAAACCAAGCACCATCCAACGATAAACCAGGCATCCCTATGGTTAGTGAAGACGAACCTCTAAGAAATCATTTCGTACATGGAGTTGCCCCGTACACACCACCACGATCCCAACCAATCCCGACTCCGACTGCCCAACAAAGCCAAAGACCTCCACGTCATACCAAGCGAAGCCAAAAACAAAACGCACCTAGAAATTTATTACTAATCTAATACTATTGTTTTCTCAAACCCTAGCGAGATTTACGAAATAAAGGAGTTTGCTCAGCCGCAAACGGAAAATTGGATAATCGAACGGGGAAAGATTCCCTTTCGGGATTTTGTTCAACCCCTTTACTGACGGGATTCATCACGACTTTAGCTACTTTAGCGGCTTGGCCGGTTGCTTGGGATTCCCGATTATTCCATTTCTTGATGTTAGCAATGTATAGTGGTCAAATATGATTATTTTCTTCTCGAGACCGTTTACTTTTTTTTTCTAATGTGGGAATTAGAATTAATTCCCGTTTATCTACTTTTATCTATATGGGGATGAACGAGGCGTCTATATTCAGCAACAAAGTTTATTTTGTACACTGCAGGGGGGTCCATTTTTTTGTTAATGAGGGTTTTGGGTATTGGATTATATGGTTTGACACATCAAGCACGCCGAGGAGGAGGAGGCTGACCACCGGTAAGCTAGCGAGGCACCGACGGGGCACCATCAGACCAGCAACGACGCGGTAAGGCCATGAAGACGACGGTGAGGTGAAACAAGATGGAGGCGATTCGATTCGAGAAAAGTTAATGGGCGAACCGAGAATAGTTAGGGGGATTCAGATTTGAGGGCTAACAGGAGCACAAGGAGACCCAACAGCAAACCGAGGGCCACCAATTGGGAGAACGGCAACCCGGAGAGGCGATTTGAAAACAAATTTGGGGGTTTCAGATTGTAGTTGGCGGGGGAGAAGAGTGGGAAGGGAGCACGGGAGGAGTGATGGGGATCGTCGGTCAGCAAGTCCAAAGGCAAATCGAGATAGACCAATCGAAAAGAAGGGCAAATCCGACCGTGGAGCGGGCGAGTAAGTCAACGGAGAGGCTGGGTTGAACCAAGAAGCCAGATTGGTAGTGGGATCTGGCGGAATCCAGGCCACTGGTTTTTGGAAGGACGAGGTTCTATGAGAGATTGGTGGTGGGATCTGGCGGAGGAAACCAGGCCACTGGTTTTAGGGGCATTTTTTTGTTCTCTCACAAAAGAGAGAGGGGAGAGAGTAGTGAGGGTGATCGATTAGAGGGTGGTGCAATGAAGCGTAGAGAGGTTGACGACACCGGACAAGCATGGTGTTGTGAATTTCCACGAGTAAACATCGTGAAAGAGAAAGAGATTGAACAATATGACACAAAGGATTTCCGTGTTCTGGCAAGAACCGCGCAGAACACCCTGCAGAGAAAAACCTCTCTGCAGCTAGGATTTCTTATTATTGTGATGCTTTGATGGATACATAATTCCAACCCTACATGTCTCTATTTATAATAGAGAACCTCTTATAGATAACCCTATAGATAAACCTATCTTATCTAGATAAACCTAGATATAGATAAACTATCTTATCTAAAACCTATTGTAGATAAACCATCCACAATAATCCTTCTATAGATAAATATCATCTATAGATAGACTTTCTAAAGATAGATCTAGATAATTAATTGTCCCAAACAACAATCTCCACCAAGACAAATAATCTATATCTATAGCCACCAACGGAAACATCCCCAGGATCTTGTCTGCCCCATGTCTTCATGTGCTCCATTCCCTAGGGCTTCTCACTCGACTAACATCGAGCAATATGAACCAAATTCAAGCAGTGCTTGAACTTGTCTGCGGTGACTGGTTTGGTTAACATATTCGTATCATTATGAGAGGTGTGAACTTTCTCTAAGATGATCTCTTCGGACGCTACAAGCTCCCTAATCTTGTGAAATCTCTCATCAATGTGCTTCGTCCGAGCATGATATACTTGGTTCTTATCCAGATATATATAACTCTGACTATCACAGTATATCTCAACTCCAACTTGCTCAACAATCAGTTCCTTCACAATTCCTTTGAGCCATAGTGCCTCCTTGGATGTCTCTGCTAAAGTCATGTATTCTGCCTCGGTAGTAGAAAGGGTTACCACAGACTGCAAAACAGATCTCCAACAAATAGGTCCCCCAACAAGAGTAAAGACATACCAAGTAGTGGATCTCCGATTGTCAAGATCACCCGCATAGTCTGAATCAACGTATCCTTTGACTGAAAGACCACCCTTTTCGCCACCAAACATGATCTCATGGTCAGCAGTACCCCTCAAATACCTAAGAATCAACTTGCATGCATTCCAATGTTCTCTCCCGGGATTAGACATGTACTTACTCACTTGGCTAACAGCTTGGGCCAGATCAGGTCTTGTGCACACCATAACATACATCAGACAACCAATTGTACTAGTATAAGGAACTTTGGACATATCTCTAATTTCTTCATCATTCTTCGGACACTGAATGGAAGAGAGTTTGAAGTAATTCTCCAAAGGGGTGCTAACGGGTTTGCATTTTGCCATGTCAAATCCGTCAAGCACTTTCTTGATATAATTATGTTGAGATAGCCACAATCTCGCTTCCAGAACTTCTAACTCTGCGAATTTCCATACCAAGGATTTTCTTTGCTGCGCCAAGATCCTTCATATCAAACTTCTTTCCCAGCAAAACTTTCAGCTCAACAATATCATCAATGTTCTTCTCAACAATGAGCATATCATCAACATATAGGAGCAAAAGCAAAGGGGAGTCATCATCAAGATATTTCACATAAACGCATCAATCATACTCACATCTCTGGTAGCCAATTCGAAGGATATAAGAGTAAAACTTCTTGTACCATTGCCTAGGAGCTTGCTTCAACACATACAGTGACTTTCTCAAACTGCATACAAGTTGCTCCTTTCCAAGTGCAACAAAACCATCTGGTTGCTCCATGTAAATTTCTTCATCCAAATCACCATGAAGAAAAGTTGTCTTCATATCCATTTGCTCAAGATGTAAACCCCAACTAGCTACTAGTGTCAACACCAATCTGATAGAAGTGTGTCGGACCACAGGGGAAAATATTTCATCATAATCAGTCCCCTTCTTTTGTGAGTAACACTTTGCTACTAAGTGTGCCTTGAACCTCACCCCTTTTTTGTGTGAGTCACCTTATTTCTTCTTGAACACCCATTTGCACCCTATAGCCTTCTTCTCTGCTGGAAGACTAACTAACTTCCATGTCTGATTTTGATTGAGAGACTCCATCTCTTCTGCCATTGCACCTACCCATCCTTCTTTCTCCTGACTTTGAATAACCTCTTGAAAGTTAGACTGATCATCTTCGCCAATAACAAGAGCATAGTTAACCATCTTATCAACACCAAATCTGACTCGAGGCCATGTCACACGCTTAGGTCTTCCAGAAACAAAACTCTCCACCTTTTGTTGTTTTTGCTCACGTACTTCCTGGTGATATATGAGCATTAGTATCAATCTCTTCACCAAGCTCCACCTCCGTTGTCTTAGGATCAGTCTCTGTAACCACAGACCTCTCAACTTCTTTGGCCCGTTGAAGCATATACTGATAATCAAATACAACATCTCGACTGATCACTCGTTTCTTAGCAACAGGGTCCTAAAACTTGAAACCCTTTACACCTTTTTCATAACCTAAGAAAATGCACTTCTTAGACTTTGCATCCAATTTCGTTCTCTCATCACTTGGAATCAGCACATATGCAGGGGTACCAAAGATCTTTATATTTGACAAATCTAAATTTGAACCAGTCCATACCTCGTCAGAGACCTTCCCGTCTAGAGAAATCCGTGGTGATCTATTGATCTAATAGACCGCCATGCTCACTGCTTCTGCCCAAAAGCTCTTTGCAAGCCCTACTTGCAACCTTATGCAACGCTCCTTCTCTGTAATTGTACGGTTCATCCTCTCTGAAACACCATTTTGTTGCGGTGTCTTTGTAAAGTGCCTCTGAATGCCATGCTCTTCACAAAACTGCTGAAACTTTGTGTCAGTGTATTCTGTACCATTATCTGATCTCAAATACTTCACCTTCCTTCCTGTCTGATTCTCTACCTCTGCCTTCCACAGCTTGAACTTGTTGAAGACCTCAGATTTGTGCTTCATGAAAAACACCCAGACTTTTCTTTCAATAAAGGTGACAAAGTACCTGGATCCTCCTAATGACACTACTTGAGTTGGCCCCCACACATCAGAATGTACATAGTCAAGCAGGCCACTTGTATTGTGTTTGCCTGTCTTGAACGATACTTTGGAATGTTTTCCCATCACGCAGAACTTGCAGAAACCCATCTTACAACTCTTTACACCAGCCAGAAGACCTCACTTGTGAAGCTCAGTCATGTTGTGATCGCCGATGTGGCCAAGGCGCATGTGCCACAAAATTGTACTACCAGACTCAGACTCTGCAATTGCAGCTCCACCTACAATTGTACTCCCTAACAAGAGATAGATATTTCCAGAGGTACGTCTCACTCTCATTACTGTCATGTCTCCTTTGCTCACTTTTAGACCGTCATCGACTGTCTTGTAACGGAACTCATTTGCATGTAATGTACCCAAGGAATTAAATCAGATTCTTCTTGAGATCTGGAACATAACGTACAAAAGTTAATGTCCGGACTACACCATCATGCATCTTGAGTTTGATCTGCCCGATTCCTACAACATTACATGGCTTGTCGTCTCCCAATCGAACAGAACCAAAACTTCCTGACTTTTACACCTCGAACCAGCCTTTGTTCGAAGTCATGTGGAATAATCAACCAGAATCCAAGATCCATAAATCTGAATATCTTCCCGACGATACTGAAAGTATATCTAAGTATGTACTGTCTGAATCGTCTTTCTGCACTACGTTTGCTGATTTCGAAGACGAATCATCTGTCTTTCCCTCGTACTTCTTCTTCCTTACTTGACAATCACGCTTAAAGTGACCTTCTTCCTTGCAGAAGTAACAAGTAACTACCTTTTTCCCTCTGGACTTCGATATGAACGGTCTGTGACCCCCATCTTGCTTCTCTTTCTTCCTCCCCCTTCACTGGTTGCCTTTGACGTATAAGTGTATAACCCTTCTATTTGGGAACCTTCGCCGTTAGAATTTTGACGTCGCTCATGATGAGCAAGCAATATCGTATTCATAGTATCCAGGGACATCGTTTCCTTCCCTACTGCCAGCGCCGTCACCAAATTCTCAAACGAAGAGGTTAGAGAACATAGCAAGATCATGGCTTTGTCTTTATCCTCAAGCTTTACATCCAGTTGTGCCAAATCTTCGATAACTTGGTAAAAAGTGTTGATGTGCTTTACCAAGTCGGAGCCTTCTGTCATCTTTAACCCATACAATTTTTTCTTTAGATACAACTTGTTGGATAAGGATTTCGACATATACATGTTCTCCAATTTCACCCAAATCTCCTGCGAGGATTTGAGATCGCCAGATAAAGTCGAATGATCGACGCCGTCTTTTCCTGCATCTCTTCCCAATTTTCATCTTTCACCACCTCAGGATTTGTCTCCTTCAACGCTTTTAACATTCCCTACTGAGTCAACATGTCCTTTACTCTTCGTTGCCAAAGACCGAAATTTCCAGCACCGTCGAAACGCGGAGCCTCGAATTTCACATCGGATGTCATCATCTAACCTGGCTCTAGTACCAATTGTTGTGAATTTCCACGAGTGAATATCATGAAAGAGAAAGAGATTGAACAATAGGACACAAAGGATTTCCGTGTTATGACAAGAACCGCGCAGATCATCATGTAGAGAAAAATCTCTCCGCAGCTAGGGTTTCTTATATTATTGTGATGCTTTAATGGATACAGAATTCCAACCCTACATGCCTCTATTCATAATAGAGAACCTCCTATAGATAACCCTATAGATAAACCTAGATATAGATAAACCTATCTTATCTAGATAAACCTATCTTATCTGGATAAACCTAGATATAGATAAACTATTTTATCTAAAACCTATTGTAGATAAACCATCCACAATAATCCTTCTATAGATAAATATCATCTATAGATAGACTTTCTAAAAATAGATCTAGATAATTAATTGTCTCAAACAACACACGATAATACTGAGGAGGAGCGGAGGTGGTGGTCGACAACCTTCCGACGATTTGAACTCCTATAAATGAGGTTATTGCTCCCTCTTTCTAGATTTCTAGAGAGAGGAGAGAGTGTACAAACATTTCCCCTTTTTCAAGCTCCAGTTCTCAATTGTTTTTCATTTCATTCCTTTTTAGTCTATTTCCTAGTGTAGATCCAGTCTAGTGGAAATAGAATACGTTAATATAATATTATAAATAATCTAGATAGATTTTAATAAAAATAATAATTTAAATATGAATCATTTTTTCCACCAAAAGATAATATAAATATAAATAAAATTAGTTCAACGGATTATGTATAATCAAAACATTTTTTATTTAGTTTCTCTCAAAATATAAATAAAATTCACATGTATAAGGTAAAATATTTTTTCTATTAATATTTTTGTCTATTAATATTTTTTATTTATATTTTTGTCAATTAACTAAAATATATAGATAGATTGTGGCTTATAGATAACGTTATATAAAGTATGACAACATATTATTTTATTATTTTTTTCCTAGAATCGACCATAAGAGCATGAACAATGGAGGGACTTGAGGCCCTTAACACCCGGACCCTTAACTTACTTTTTCTCTGTCATATCAGCTTAAGGGCCCTGTTCCAGCTTTTTAATTATTTGCACCCACATTCGAGGGCCCGGACCCGGGCCCTTAACTTACTTTTTACGTAGTACTATTTACATTTTTCAATTACTCAATCACTTAACAAAAAATAATAGTATAGGGGTATTGTTGGAGTAAAATTTTTTATTTGTTAAAAAATGGGTGTCTATGGGTAGATAAAATTAGTTTTTTTATGTGTTAAAAATAATAGTATAGGGGTATTGTTGGAGTAATTTTTTTTCTTCAAAATTAACATATGCAAAATGGGTGTCTATGGATAGATAAAATTAATTCACACTTGAATATAATTTTTATTTTATTTTTTAATTACATAATATGACGGAAATTGCATTTATAAATTATGATTTTAAACGGGACATGTGGCACCACATGATTGGGTCACTTGTCACCACATGGTTGGAGGCTCCAAACCCAAATTGGGTTGTTGAATTGTCGTAGCTCTTTGCCTCGGTTACTGCGCATTGGAGCCTCACTTTTCAAGTCCCCATTTTAAGTGACCCAAAGTCGGGCCCTTATACTTTTTTTTTTGCTGATCTGTCATCATCTAAGGGCCAAGAGGCCCTCCATTGTTCATGGCCTAATGCGCCATATAGGATGTTGTGTATCGATTTTAATATATGTATATATTGATGTACTAAAAATTCAAGACTAAAAAGTTTAATATAAGAAATTCAAAAGTGATTGCGGAGTTGCTTGAGCATCCCCGTAAAATGGCGATCCCTAAGGTGTGTAATCAAGGATGTCTTGGTAAGCCCTTGGCCACCACCATCTTGGCACCCGTTGAGAGCTACGAATGGACAATGAAACCGAACCGTAGCAGTCGGCATCGACAAGCAAAAAACAAGGAACACCTAATTAAAACACACCCACGCCAACTGATCGAGACGTCCCAACACCAACAAAAACAAGGAACAAGCCCCAAACACACATCCGATCAACACCAGCAACTGAAACTGCAAAAAAGACACACCAGCACCGGAGACTCGGCAACGGAGACCCAACACACACCCACACTAGCAACTGATCGACCCAACACAAACCCACACCAGTGACCGACCGGGACCACAGTCAACTGACGTAACTGACCGCAATCAACACAAGCCCACACCAGCAATAGTACCTAGTGCAGCAACTAACGTCGAAACAATGAAAACAAACTGGTGTTGATGAAGGAAATGTGGGCCCCAAGAGGAAGGAAGACAAACCTGAAGAGATGCCACCCCGGACGCCGATGAAGGGATGTACAGAAGATGCCTCAGAGATGGCGACTCCGAGAGTCGGGATCCACCGGAGAAGACAACATCGCTGAACACTTGATCGGCTGATCGCCAATCGCACAATGCCTTAGCAGACAAGGGATTATTATTATTATTATTATTATTATTATTATTATTATTATTATTATTATTTTATAATAATAACAATAAAAATAAATAATAATATTATTATTATTATTTTATTTTTTTAAATTATAACTTGGCATTATTATTATTATTATTATTATTATTATTATTATTATTATTATTATTATTATTATTATTATAATTATTATGGTAACTAATTATTACATGAAATTAGATGGGAGCCGGCTAACAAGCTGAGCTCCACAACCCTTCTGAATGCTAAAGGCAACCCTAGTCAAAACATGACAAGTATCCCTACTATATCCAGGTAGCCCTTTAGCAACTCCGCATATCCGCTTGAGAAGTCCTATGGCATCGTCCCCTAAGTCACCAATAGTAGAAAAGGAAAACGGCATAAAGTGATACCCTTTGTCTCCGCAGACCTTCTCATACTTCTTCCTTTTATTATTATTATTATTATTATTATTATTATTATTATTATTATTATTATTATTATTATTATTATTATTATTATTATTATAGAAATTAAACAATCAAATGTTTACAAGAAGTTAGCAGACAAACGAGAAACAAGCTGCGCACCAACCCCTTTAGCATTGGAAAAACAAACTCTGGTAAAAATATGAGCAGCTAGACGAGAACTAGAATCTAAGGCTAAAGAAAAAGAGCGGATCCGTCCCAGCAGCGCAACAACATCAAGATCCAGCTCACCAAAAGAAGAGAAAGAAAAAGGAAAAAACCCATTGGATAAGTAATATTTTCGTAATAATATTATTATAAAACGTGAATAATTCGACGATACATTGGGTAAGTAATGAGTATATCAATATTTTATCGGATTCAGACACTACCTACTGTATTCAATGAAAATAATCCCCCGCCGCTCCGTCACCTCCATCTTCTGGCCTATCCAACGCTCCGATGATCAACTATTGGTGTTTGAGTATCTCTTCTCCCCCCCCGTCTCCCTCTTTGTGCGCTCCCTCTTCCACCTTTAGTGGTGGACTAGGTGAGACCCAAGCAACGAACAACAACTCCGACCAAACCTCTCTTCGGAGAGCCTAAATTTCTCTTCGGAGAGCCTAAATCTCTCTTCGGAGAGCCCAATTCCTCTCCTTGTGAGTAGGTGCTTGAATCTTGGTTCACTGGATGTCTGGATATTCTCCCTCACTGATCCCTCGTTCACTTTGGTTTTTTGGCGAGTCGGGGCTCGATTTGTGGCATCGGTCTTCGCCCTGTGTCCCACGAATTAGCCATCATCTTCTACCTTGATTGACCTGCAATCTTCTTCCTTGGTGAAGTATTGGGCTCGTCCCCTTCGGATTCTCTCCGTTTGGGTCCTGGTTCGCCTCCCTCGAGCCTTCCGATTCATCGGTGGCGGCGGCGTTCCGGAGGCATCCCCCTCTTTGGTTCCGTCGTTTGCTCCCTAATTCAACCCCCTGCCTCTTCGGCTTGGTGGTTTGTCTCGGTTTAGCCCTTATTGGCGGGTGCTCAGTGGTGGTGCCACTTTTGCACTTCTGTCGGTGTC
Source organism: Persicaria tinctoria (assembly GCA_037127255.1). NCBI lineage: Eukaryota > Viridiplantae > Streptophyta > Magnoliopsida > Caryophyllales > Polygonaceae > Persicaria > Persicaria tinctoria. The sequence goes on along the minus strand of JBANSL010000004.1, from coordinate 17,159,652 downwards.
GGGGAGTACATCATCCCGACGGTGGTCTTGGTTGGCGTTGTCCTTCCGGTGTTGCGCCTCCGTTTCGCTGCCGGATTTCACTCGCTTGGTCGTCTCCGGCCGTGTGCTTTTGGCGGCCTCCTAGAATTGGCCATGTTGGCGTTGTTTTGGCCTTGGCCGGCGGCCGCTATTTGCTCTCTTCCGGTTTGACCTAGTTCTTTGCTTCCTTGGCTCTCAAGTGGGCTGAGGGTTACTTTTCGGGCTCACTTTCCATTTCTTTGGGCCCAAGGAATGGAAAGTGAGCCCGAAAAGTAAGTGAGCCCGAAAAGTAAAATTTGCTTATCGCGTAAAATTTGCTAATGGACCTAATTTAATTACTAATGTGCCTAATTTCATTAGTAGAATATCTGCCCCCCTTGCCCATGCGTGTGCCCCTCCTTGCCCCCCCTTCTCGGACCAGATTTTTTTTTTTCGTGTTAACACTTTCTGCTGTGCAAGTATAACTTGCTTTTGTGCACATATAACATCTTATTGTGCAAATATAAGTTTATTTTGTGCAAACATAATAATTCATTATAGGGTAAATAGGTAAATGTGCCTATTTCAATTATAAAAATTTATAATTGAAATATGTTTAATTTAGGGGTAAATTGGTAAATATGTCTAATTTTATGGGTAAATGCACTTTTTCCCATTTTCGACACCTTTTGTGCAACTGTGAAGTGTATTTGTGGACCTGTGAAGTGCATTTGTGCAACTGTAAAGTACATTTGTGCAACTTTAAAATGCAAATATAAGAACATAAAGTGTGAAAATAAAATTGTAATGTGCAAATTTAGAATACAAGTGTGCAAAAGTAGAATACAATTGTGCAAATTTAAACTACAATTGTGCAAAAGTAAGATACAATTGTGCAAAAGTAAGATCATAATGTGCAATAATAAGACAAAAGATGTGCTTTTGAAATCGATGTTTTATTTTTTATTTTTTTTACTTTTGAGAGTTTGAGTTCACCTCTCGGATAATTTAGGTTGATAGATGTAAGTTTGAAATCGATTTTTTTACGTATAAGCTTTTAAAATTAAAGTGCATAAATAAGATTAAAATGTGCATAATTAAGGTTAAAAAGTGCATACATAAGATTATAATGTGCATGACTAACAATTTGCGATTGTTGCGCTCTTGTCTATTATGTAACCTATGTGGGATTTGAGCCCACATCTTTTGTGCAAACGCATATTGCTCTACCAATTGAGCTAATAGGCTAAATTATGATTTTTATGCTAAAATAGAAGAACCTGATCGACCTAAAGCATTTCACAATAAAATTCTAAAATTCAATTAGCTCATGATTCACAAACAATTTGACAATGCTATAAACATGAAATTAGCTCCAAATCAACCCAACATCACAACCATATAATCAATTTCAATCAATTTGGATGTTAGCAAAAAAACCCCAAATTCTAAAATATATCGCAATAAAATTCTAAAATCCAATTAGATCATGATCCATAAACAATTTGACAATACTATGAACATGAAATTAGCTTCAAATCAACCCAATAACACAACCATATCATTAATTTCAGTCAATTTGGCTGTTGGCAAAAAAAAACCCCAAATTCTAAAGCATATCGCAATATAATATTATGTTGTGCGTTTATAAATTACGGAATAATTTTGTAATTTATTAAATTTAGATAAGGGCATATTTGGGAAGAAAGGGAAAATATGGGTCAAAATTGTAATTTCATCATCATCTTCCTCACATCGACCCAGTAACCCGCTCTGTAGAAACGACGGTTGCGCAGTGGACTTCGGCAAGCTCCCGGTGGCAGCCTAGGGCACGGCAAGCTCCCGCCACACCACCACGGGACCGTGGTGGTGTGGCGAGTCTGTTGGTGGCAATCGCTAGTGGCTTCGGTGGTGGGAAGGTGGCGCTCGAAGGCGGCGAATCGGCGCTCCGGTGTTGCCGGGCAAGGTGGAGTGTGTTGGCGATTCCAATGATTCCGATGGGGATTCCGGCTATTGCGAGGAGGAGAAGCCAAATCCACGTCTGCCTTGTCGAATTGACCAATGCACGATGTTCGATTTTGGCGATTGCGAGGCTTCCAGCGATTGCAACGATTCCGGCGATTGAGAGGATTCCGACGATTACAACAAGGAATATTCCGATGATTGAGACTTCGCGCTACCCCATGGTCGATGCCACCGCCTCGGCGCCTCCTGCCATGGCCGCTTCCGTGTTCTGTGCGCAAAGGGAGAGATGGTGATGGAGGATGGCTTGGTTTTTTTTACCCAACCGGTTCGGTTTTTTTTTAAAAAAAAAAGGAGGCGTGGTCTGGTTTTCACTAAAAGACAAAATTTTACACGTTAAGCGTATTTTACACGTTAAGGAGTTTTTACATTTTAAAGCTTCCCTATATATATATATATAAAATGATGGGCCATCTTTCCGGAATCCTCTTGCGCTCTTCGCCCTCTCGCAGCCGTGCTTTATTTTCTCGGGTTGGTTGGAGTTCTGTTTGTTGGTTCGTGTTTAGTTTCGGTTGAGGAGCAGTTCTGCGGCCCTAGTTGATCGAAGTGATCGTGTTGGTGGTGTTCGTGGTCTCCGAAGATCCTTCATCTAGGTGGAGGGAACGTCGTGTGATCCACACTTCCCCAGGAGTCGTCTTTGCCCTACGTGGATTTCTGCTTTCCGTCTTTCCGGCGGCGAGACATCGTGTCAGCTGTGCTGTCCCATGCGCTCGCTATCCACTTCGCCACGCCGGGTCTCCATCTTCTCGTTGTTGTGTCCGCCTGTTTGCTTACGGTTTGGGGTTTTCCGGGTTTGTTTTGTGTGGTTCTTTTGATGTATTATGTGATTGTTTTCTGTTTCTATGTTGTATTTCTTTTACTATGTTGTATGTTTAGACGGCTTGCCGTCTGCCGGCTTTGTCGACCTCTCGAGGTCCGGGCCTCTCCGGCCTCGAATTATTTCCTTATCAAAAAAAAAATGAGTATATATATGAGTATTTAAATGTTTTAATTTTTTTTTAAAGAAAAACACATACAAAAAGGTGTCTGTAGATAGATAAAAATAGGGAAATTCCGTCTGGTGCCCCTGTGGTTTATGCTATTCCGGTTGGTGACCCAAGGTTTTCCGTTTTCCGTTTGGTGCCCCTGAACTTTTAAAAAAGTTCGCCCTGTGACCAATATTGAGTTTCTAGCTAACTCCGTTAATCTTTGTTGCCTTCTATTGTTGCCTTCTATTTATGATGGTAGTTTACTTTCAAATTAACCTCTTTTAAATCAAACTAAACCCAATTAACTCTATTATGCCCATTTATATTTTCATTTTATTGTTGAAACATCCTAAGATGTTAAGTACCAACATATTAACCCAAGTTTCATCCTTCTAATTAGTTCTAACCTTCTAGCTTTGCAACAAAATAAGACAAAAGGGAATCAATTTACATAGAATTATAAGGTCTAGCCTTCTAGCTAGCTAGTGCAACAAAAAGAACATATAAAATCAAGTGTTAACATTACAAGTTCAATTATCCTAGTCTTGTTGGCTTCCATCAACCCATGGTGCCGATCCCATTACATCATCTTCAATGGGACATTGTTGTGAATCTTCAACTTGCACCTTCTTTTTACACCTTTTAGTCTTCCTTTGTTCAACCCGAACACTTTGTTCCTTAAGCTCTTTTGCGGTTGGACCACCTTTGCAAGTCTTAGCATTATGGCCAAAGGCCTTATAACACATATAATGAAAAATAGTTAGAATTTATCTTATGGAAAAAAATTAGGAACTACAAATGTTAACATACCTTGCATTTTCCACAACGCACTGTGTTAGACCTCTTTCCCTTTTGCTTTTCACCCTCTTCCCTTCTTCTATTCCTTGATGGCCTTCCTACTCCTCTTTTTATAATGGGAGGTTCTATGTTTGGAAAATCGAATTTCGGCCACTGTCCTTCATCGGGTACCGAGTGAAAATCAATCGAGTAAGCCATCCAATAAGCTTGTACAGAAAACCAGCTTGATACATATGCTTCCACAGGGGCTTCTGTCCTCATATGTCGAATAGCCCTAATTGCATGTTTGCAAGGGATCCCACTAATCTGCCATACCCCACAAGCACAAGTCCGATCAATGAGGTTAACGGGTAAGTAAGAACCGTTGTCTAGAACCTCACACTCGGTACTTGATGCTTTAAGAACCTGTCAAATTAAATCAAAAGAGCATACAAATTGTGCAATGTTCAGAAGACAAAATTCAGCAACAAATTTCAACAATAAAATCAAAATTCAGGAACAAATTTCAGCAATAAAATCAGTCCGTAAAGGCCAAAATAAGTCCACAAACAGTAGCAAACTCAGTCCATAATCAAGCCACAAAAAATCAGAAAATCAAGGTCTAAATCAAGCCAAAATCAAGCCACAAAAATGATACCTGTAAACTGCGTGATTCTTTTAAGCGAGTTTCCAATTTTTTGGCGATTTTTGGAGTTATCCCAGTGCTTGGCCACTCTTTTGATGCATCTTGCCTCCCGACATATCTAACCATGTGCGTCCGTCGAATACCTACAATTAATTGAAAATGACCAATGTATCTATCATATTATGAGAATATGGATCTAAAGACTTTAAAAAATATAGTAAATAATGAATAAGTCATTACCTTCAAGAAGACTTAACACCGGACTACATCTATCTAATCCTAAAGTAGAATTGAAAGACTCTGCCACGTTGCTCGTGTTTTCATCTGAACAAAGTGTCGGGTCAAACTTGTGCCTTGTCCATCGCTCTATGTCTCCTGAATCGTGTAACCACTTGACTGCATCATGTCCAGCTTTCTTATGTAGTTTATCTATTGCCTTCTCGTAAGCAAAGGCAGAATATGCATCACAACATCCCCAAAACAGATTATGCATCATTATTCCAGGATACAACTTCTTGAAATTGGCGCACAAGTGTCTACAACAATATCGCCTAGAAACAGTTGGCCAAATTTCATCTAAGGCTGGTTCAATGCCCTAGATAAAAAAAAAAAGATAATTAATAACAAAAGATGGATAACTTGGGGCATCATACATAACGATACTTACTAAATCTAATAAATAGTGTAAAAAACATAGATACCTTTTGTCTATCGGATATAATAGTCAAATTGTCTCTCACATCGTCCTTCAAAGCATCTTTTAAGTGGCAGATGAACGAAGACCATGTATCTTTGCTTTCATTTTCATATACACCATAAGCCAGCGGAAAAATCTCATTGTTCCCATCCACAGCTGTAGCAGCAATCAAGACTCCACCAAATCTCCCTTTTAAGTGACATCCATCTACAGCAATAAGACCTCTGCACCCTCTAAATCCCTCGATCATTGGCCGTAAAGAGATAAATATGTTTTTGAAATGAATAGGCTTCTCCGGATGTTCTTCGGTAACCTTCCAAGCAATGTGGGCCTTAGAACCGGGATTGGTACTTTTAAGAACCTCACAATACGCAGGCAGCTTTGCATAAGAAGTGTCATGGCTTCCTTCAAGAGTAGCTAATGCCAAGCTCCTTGTGTCATAAGTTGCTGTTTTCTTTAACTCAATGCCATATCTCTTCAATAAGAGCTCGTTCATCGCTTTCCCTTTTATAGATGGATTTGCTTTGACATCATCTAGTAGCTTCTCTGCAGCCCACCTTGTAGATGCCATCGGATTGTGCGATGCTAACCTGGTGCAAGTGTGATTGCCTCCCAATGATTTAATAGCCCAAGTGTATCCGTCTGACAATCTAGATGCATGAATTCTCCAATTACAAGTTGCAGAAGAACAAGCAGCAGTAATGGTGCAAGTGTGATTGTGGTTGTGCTTGAACTTGTGGAGTTGTGTTTGGGTTAAATGGCACTATTTGAGATGGTAATGGAGCTGGTCTAGGATGTGTTTCATCCATGTATCCTATGGATGGGATAGTATGGTGGGAGGATGGAAGATTTGTATCACCCGAAGAAATCCTAGAATCAACCAAGCCCTTTGCCAACAACAAATTTTCACACGGGATCTCCGCAGAACCAATAGCAATATTAATTACCTTCTTTTCAGGGAGTAAACGGAACAACTCCATGAGCTGATTATCCCTCTCCAACTTATGACTTTTTGAGTCATGCATATACCACAAACTCGGATGTTCTGGGAGACACAACTCCTTCTTTGCAGCCCCTTGTAGCAACTCAATATAAACATCGAGCATATTGCATTTGTCGATATCATCCACTTCAACATCCAAGTACTCCACACATTTGTAGCGCATTCTCAAAACTTTTTTATCTCCCATTCTGCATAATGTAAATTACAATTTCAGAAATTCACACATGGTTGAGCATTTCAAGCAACAAATGTGACAATTTCAGAAATTCACACATATCGAGCATTTCAGAAATTCAGTCTGTTTCAAGCAACAAAGGGTGAAGTGAAGTTATTGAACCCTAAAAATAATATGACAAAATTCAACCTAAAACAACCTTATATGAGAATAGAGAACAAATTTCACCCACAATCAAACAAAAATTCTCAAAGTAAACCCTAGGTCAAAATAGAGAACAAATTTCACCACCAAAGCTAATTCCCGAATTGAACCCTAGTCAGATTAGAGAACAATTTTCACAATAAACACCACAAAATTTCCCCTATTCGAACTCAATCAACTGAGATTTAGGCAGAAACTTCCATAAATTTGACCCTAAAATCACCCAAATTCGGATCTTGTTTCGACAATAAAATCGATATTCAAACCTGTAGGATTGAGATTGAAGGCGGTAGAGTCTCCCAATCTGATCTACATCACCTGTCGAGGCACCAACACACCGGCCGACTTTCCGACGTTGCTCTTCACCACCGTCCGCGCCTCCCACTGTGAAGTCCTCTTCCTTGAACGGCTTGAAGTCTATCTCCAGATGAAAAACGAAATCCTTCGTGCTTTTTTTCTTTTGTTTCTTTTTTTATTATTACTTTTTTGCTTTTGTTTCTTTTCTTGTGCATATTGCTTTTTTTTTTAATTCAATTTTTTATAATAACTGGCGGAGTTAGCTAGAAACTCAATATTGGTCACGGGGCGAACTTTTTTAAAAGTTCAGGGGCACCAAACGGAAAACGGAAAACCTTGGGTCACCAACCGGAATAGCATAAACTACAGGGGCACCAGACGGAATTTCCCATAAAAATAAATTACATTAAAAAAATTATTTTATTTTTTTATCGTTAAATAAGGCGGAAAATGGGTTAAAATATAATTTACAAAGTGTTGCCACGTGGCACACTATGATTAGCCCACGTGGGAGTACTGCACATCATCCCCTCATGCCCTTTGTGCTGCGTTTGGGCCTTCTAACGAATAAAATGATGCGTTTTGGACATTTTCTTTGGGGGAAAAAAAATAAAAAGTGGGTCACTCCCTCCTCATCTGCATTCACGAGCCCACTCTTTTGGGGCTCAACTGCGAGCTCTCTTCCGGGGCTCATACGTTAGGTGAGCAACTTCCACATTTTTTTTCCCGAATGATCTGGTATATTGGTGAGCCTATGGGCTCACCAATAAATATGCCCAACGAGGGGCCTCTGTTCCTTCCACTTTTAGCCTATGCAACGGCGCGGTAGAAGATGATGTTCACTTCCTGTTTGAATGTCAATATGTGCGCTCTCTCCTCCGTCTCCCTACACATATAAACTCAACAATATCCGGTATGACAAATCAATCACGAGATGTAAAACCTATCATGTCCTACATTGGGAACAAACTTACCTCCGTGACAAAGGTTGAGCTTGCTTTCTCGTGGTGGACGCCTTGGTACATTCGGAAACAATTTGTGTTTAGACAGGTCCCCATCCGTCACAGTGACTAGGGTTGACATGGTACGGTAACCACCAAAAAATGGTGATTACCACGTACCAACCACAAACTGGTGGTACGCAATTTTTCACACCGCGTACCAACCACAAGTCGTGGTTACCGCATATGTGGTAACCACGACTTGTGGTTGTAAGTGTTTGGAGAACTGAGTCCTTAACGGATCTCAGAGGCCTACTCCTGTATATATATCAATGGGTGAAAACCCTGAGGGTACAATGGTAACTGTACATGTATAAATAATATAATGCTAACATCCTCCCTCAGTCGCATCTAGAGGTGAGCGAATAGCAAGACTGGAACGAAAAGAAGTAAAAAGAGGAGTAGGTAAGCCTTTTGTGAAAATGTCCGCATACTGATGTGCGGAAGGGACATGAAGACCTGGCCTAGGATGACCTTCTCTCTGATGAAATGAATGTCAATTTTGATATGTTTCGTCCGTTGGTGCTGAACTGGGTTTGACGACAGGTAAACAACGGAGACATTGTCGCAGTAGACTAGTGTAGCCGATCGAAGGAGAACCCGGAGTTCGCAGAGAAGGTTGCGGTGCCAGCAGGTCTCAGCGATGGCGTTGGCAACACCACGATACTCAGCCTCGGCACTCGAGCGGGAGATGGTGGCCTGACGCTTGGAGGACCACGATACCAGATTGTCGCCCAGGTACACTGCGAAACCAGATGTGGAGCGCCGAGTTTCAGGACAACCCGCCCAGTGAGCGTCAGAATAGGTGGTGAGGGAGTCAAACCTGCTGCGAGCGAGATGTAAACCCATGTCAGAGGTGCCCTTGATGTACCGGATTATCCTCTTGAGCGCCTGAAGATGGTGCTCGCGGGGATCATGCATGTATAAGCAGATCTGTTGTACGGCGAAGGCAATGTCCGGTCTGGTGAATGTCAAATACTGGAGAGCACCGGCCAGACTGCGGTAGGCTGTAGGATCCTCAACCTTAGGACTGGAGGCAGCGTCGAGCTTGGACTTGCAGTCGACAGGGGTGGTGGCGGGTTTGCAAGACGTCATGCCGGCTTTGTCGACGATCTCAAGAGCGTACTTCTGCTGATGAAGGAACAGGGTAGTAGGAGTGCGTGACACAAAGACCCCAAGGAAGTAGCTCAGGGAACCGAGATCAGTCATGGCGAACTCTGATCGCAGCAGGGCCATCAGCCTAGACAGGAGTGATGTAGAGGAAGTGGTGAGCACGATGTCATCAACGTACAGAAGAAGATAGACGGTGTCAGACCCTGAGTGGAACACAAAAAGGGAGTGATCAGACTGACTGCCCTGAAATCCAATGCCAGTGAGGTACGTGGCGAACCGCTGATACCAGGCGCGAGGCGCCTGTTTCAACCCATAGAGAGACTTCCGGAGAAGGCAGACGTGAGATGGGCGGGTGCGATCATAGAAGCCTAGCGGCTGATGCATTTACACAGTCTCCTGAAGGTTGCCGTGAAGGAAGGCATTCTTGACGTCAAGATGATGGATAGGCCAATCCTTAGTAAGGGCGATGCTCAGAACTGTGCGGATGGTAGCCGGTTTGACGACCGGGCTGAAAGTCTCATCACAGTCAACCCCAACCTCCTGCGACTTGCCGTTGACCACTAGCCGAGCCTTGTGTCGCTCTAGAGTTTCGTCTGACATGTACTTATGCTTGAACAACCACATGCAGTTAATGATATTAGTGTCCCGAAGCCTTGAAACGAGGTCCCACGTGCCGTTTTTAATAAGAGCACTAAACTCATCCATCATGGCGGCTTGCCAGTTCGGGTCTTGTAAGGCCTTGTGGGGTGATTTGGGGAGAGGAGATATGTCGGGGGACGGAGTGAGAAGGTTGTATTTGGGGTTAGGTTTGAAGATCCCGGACTGCGACCGGGTCTTCATGGAATGGGCGGGGGGTGCAAGCGGAGGTTGGTGGTTAAGTGGGGCTGCCTGCGGGGGGGGGGGGGGGGGGGGGGGGGGGTACCCGCCGCATGTGTTGCGGCGCCCTCCGCCAATCGATTTGGGCGGGGGGTTGGTTCCGGATGATGCTTGTTGAAATAGGTGGCGTAGGAGGGGTGGGAATTCGTCAAAATTGGGTGGTGTTGGTGGGTTGGGGACAACAGGGGTGGGTGGTGTGGCGAAGGGGAAGGTCTGTTCGTCAAAAATCACATGGCGCGAAGTGACAACCCGATTGGTATCCAAGCGAAGACAACGGTAGCCTCGATGGTGTGGGGAGATGCCCGAAAAGACACATTTAGTGGATCGTGGGGATTGCTTGTGAGGGGCGGTGACACTCATGTTGGGAAAACAGAGACATCCAAACACTCTAATGTGATCGTAAGAGAGGTAGCGCTTGTAGAGTGCCAAGGTTGGGATAGAGTTGCCAATGGCTTTGGATGGAAGTATATTGTGGAGATAGGTGGCCATGTGAAGTGCCTCAACCCAAAAGGGGAGGGGAAGAGAGGCGTGATGTAGGAGGGGAAGAGAGGCGTGGTGCGGAGAATACGTTCCGCTTTGCCATTTTGTGGAGAGGTTTGGGGGCATGAGAAGTGGAGTGATATCCCATTTTGTTGACAAAAGGAGCGAACAAAATTGTAGTCAAACTCTCCTCCCATGTCGCACTGAATAGCCTTGATGGGCAAAGTGAATTGAGTGCGGACAAATGTGTGAAAATTGACAATGTGACTTTGTGTTTCCGATTTGTGACGTAGGGGAAAAACCCAAACAAAATTGGTGAAATCATCAAGGACAACCAAATAGTATCGAAAACCACTAGCACTTGAAATAGGAGATGTCCACAAATCACAATGCAAAAGATCAAAGGGTGTAAATGTACTGAAATGAGAAATGGTAAAAGGGAGATGCTTGCTCTTGGCGATTTCACAGGAAATGCAACCGCTAGAGGCTTTATTACAAGAAATTAAATGACTAGTGCGGAGACATTGAAGCACGTGGTCGCCAGGATGGCCAAGACGAGCGTGCCACAAGTTAGAAAGTTGGGCGACGAAGGCGGTGGGGGCGGTGGGAGATTGTTGGCGAGCTTTGGTGATGGGGTAGAGGTCGCCAGAACTATTGCAGCGCATGATTGGGATCCCCGTACGAAGATCCTTCACAAGAAAACCAAACGGGTCAAATTGGACAGCCACGTGATTATCGACGTAAATTGACGAACAGAAATGAGGTTTTTAACAAGGTCAGGGGCAAGCAGGACTTTGTTGAGGCGAAGGGGTGGGTCATTGGGAAGGGTTGTGTGACCCGAACCGACAATTTTAAGAGAATCACCGTTTCCGACATAAACAGACGGTAAAGTGCTTGAATTAAAAACAGTTTGTAGGTTACCTGGTGCGTTCGTCATGTGAGAGGAGGCCCCGGTATCCATGTACCAGTTGTCGTCCGGCTGCTGAAGTCCCATGGTGGAGAAAGCGGCGGAGAGGTTGGTGTGCATGGAGTGCGCTGGAGGCTGTTGTGAAGCGTACATCGTCGGGGATGGGGCCTGCTACTGTGGCGGACGTTGCGGGCAAACCAAGCCTAGCGGGGGGTATTCCGCCCACGTCGGATAAGGGCAGGGCGGCGGAGCGGGGGACCATTGCTGCTGCGGGTACCAGTTCCCTGGCGGCGGCCGCCGCTGTTGCCGCCTCTGTCGCGTCCTCCGCGCTGTTGGGGTTGTCTGGGTTGGGTTTGGGGAATGGGGTCCGGGGCTATGAAATCCTTGGAGGAAACAAGGACATGGGAAGGGCCCTGGGGGCGTCCCTGACGGCTCTCCTCTCTGGAGAGCATGCTGCGAGCCACCATGAAGGTCGGAAGTGGCGCTGTGTTGCTGATCATGCCACCGACGACATCAAATTTGGTGGAAAGGCCTTTGATAAGTTGAAGAACAAGGCGTTCTTCGCTAACCTTGTGCCCAACATCGCCTAGTTGATCAGCGATGGCTTTGATGGCGAGGCAGTAGTCAGAGACGGTGGAGAAGCTTTCCTAACGGGTGTTGATGAACTTGCCCTCAAGATCCGCTGCCCTAGCGGATTGATTGTCATGGAAGAGGCCCTTTATGCGGAGCCAGACATCACGAGCGGTGGAGTTTGGTTGGAGGACGGTAATCAGGACGTCCTCAGAGATGGTGGCATAGATCCATCCAAGAACGATGGAGTCAAGGCGGTTCCAGAGGGGCTCAGGGACATCATTCGGACGATCAGAGCCGTCGATGTGGGTGATGACGTCGTGAGCCTTACAGGCGGTTTGGAAGAGCTCCGCCCATGTGTGGTATTGGACCTTTTTAAGATCAAGGGTTAGGGGAATTTATTTTTGATGTTGGTGACGGATTTAGCGGAGTGAAAGGGGTTTTGTGGTGGTGGTGGAGGGTTAGGGTTGGGTGGAATGGGGTTAGGGTTGATTGGGTTGAGAATCTCGTCGGTAGACATCGAGAAGAGGTGGGAGATTGCGGCGGAAGGGAGAAAGAAGGAACAAGGGGGCAGCGGCGGCGGCAGGAGGGGGAGGCGGCGGCGGCTAGGGCGTGGCTAGCGGCGGCGGCTAGGGATTGCGGCGGCGGCGGCTTAGGGCTGCGGTGGCGTAGTGGATCGTTAGATGTGAAACAAAATTAGGGTTTCACACAAAAGCTTGATACCATGTAAGTGTTTGGAGAACTGAGTCCTTCACGGATCTCAGAGGCCTACTCCTGTATATATATATCAATGGGTGAAAACCCTGAGGGTACAATGGTAATTGTACATGTATAAATAATATAATGTTAACAATGGTTACCATCGGCACATTATCATGGTTACCAAGCTGTAATTCTGTTTATATTTTTTTGAAACCCCTTGGCTACCTTTCGGTAGTCATCAAAGTTATCGAACGAAAAAATATGGTTACCAAAAATAATATGGATACCACCTATTAAAAGTTCAAATAAATCAAGTTCAGAACCTAAAGTACAAATCAATTCAAACCAAACAAGTTCAAAGTCTTGAAACAAACCTAGTTCAATTCTTCAAACATCCAAAATATTTCTGCAAGTTCAAACAAAAAAAGTTCAAAGTATTCAAACATGCAAAATGTTCCTACTGTTTCTAGTAGAAAAAATATAAAGGACCAATTTAAGTCAAAATCAAAACACAAAATATAAATTAAAAACTTAAAGGTAATAACAATAAAACATTAAATGAAAAAAATTAATATATATACTTGGTAACCATGGTATTCAAATTAATATATCTTCACGCGGTTACCACAATGTTGGTTACCAACATAGTCGGTTTGTGGTTGGTACGTGGTTGGTATAGTAATTTCCGTACAATTTGTCAACCCTAACAGTAACTGCAAACCGCTCGTCTGAATTCTTTGTAATAAAAAAAATGTCCTAAGGAACGGTCCTAAGACAATTTCTCAAAGAAACACAAGATTCTTATATACAAGAGATCGGGACAAGGATGACCTGGAATGGGCATGTGTGTTCTCGAATACTCTCTGGTGGGTATGGCGGTGGAGGAATGGGAGGGTCTTCAACGAGGAGATGCGAGTGGAGGATAAATCCAGGTTCATCATCAGACAAACGAACGAGTATAAGGAAGCCTGGAATACTCGATCAGTACAGGGGGAGAGGAAGCAAAGAATTCAAACGTCTGTCCGGTGGGAGAAGCCTCCTACTGGATGGGTAAAGGTGAATACCAATGGATCGGTGGACGAGACAGGAATGGAAACAACCGGGGGTGTAATCAGGAACGCCCAAGGTGAATGGGTGGGAGGAGTGGTGCACTCAATTGGAATTGGCCCTGTGATCATGGCTGAATTACGGGGCATTGTGGAAGGATTGGAATTGGCATGGGACCTCGGATTTAGAAGGGTTGTAGTCGAGACCGATTCTCACTGTGCGGTGAAACTCATTGAAGGTAAGATCAATGACTACAATCCCATGTCTAGCCTGGTTCATAAATGCCATGGCTTAATAAATCGTGATTGGGAGATCCAATTACGACATGTCTTCAGGGAAGCAAACTTCGTCGCTGACTCCTTCGCTTTAGAGGCTATGCTTTAGAGGCTAGAAATTTTCCATTAGGTGTTCATGTGATAGCGGAGCCACTGTCGAATTCTAGTAGGTTTATTGAGGAAGATGCTAGGGGAAGAGCTACTCCCCGTTTTATTCATGTGTAGCTCATGACTTCGGTTTGATCTTATATATTGAGAGCTTTAGCTCTCGTTTTTCGACCCAAAAAAAAAAAAATAGAGAGATCGGGACAAGGAATCATAATGCTTATAGGGTTCCGCGCTAGTTTTACGAAAGAAACCCCAAATGGAACTAGAGAAGGCATACTCATTGGAACTTGCTAGAGTTCACGAGCAAAGGAATTGCAACAGGGTTGAAAAGAAATGTTCGTTGAAGGAGCCATCCCAAGGAGCAAAGGAACCCAGCACCTACGACATCATTCCAAGGAAGGACGACAAAGCGAGAAGTGTGACGGAGAATGTACAACATAGTGAAACATAATGATACATTATGGGGCCAATTATAATTGGAAGCGAGTATTTTCTCTCAAGAGAGTGAATAAATCAAGACATTCAAATTTACATCCAACCATATATTCACATACAATTCAACATCATCACATAATGCACAAACTTGGAAGTTACAACATTGAAATCCTGTGCAATACCTCCTCATAGAGCAAGAGCCCCCATTTTTAATCCTCGAGCAGATACCTATTTCGACGGGCACCAAATGCCAACCTCTGCATATGAGAGCGATACGTTAAGCAGGTCACTAACCATCAACTTCTAGACAATCAAACATGATCAGAATCTAAATTGTCTGTTAGGTTGCAGATTACTTACAGAAAAAATCTGGGAGTAGGCTTTCAACCCGGTGAGGAAGCGTATGTATGACGGCCTGGCTGATCCATTGGCGACAATGTTTCTAATGTTAGGAACAAGGTACTCGGCTACCTGGCAAAGATTGTAGTAGGATTTCAAATGTTTGAAGTTCGCAAGGGACTATTAACAGTTCATGCTTTATGCCGATGTGAAAGGCTGAAGACATACCACTTCAGCTGGCTCAGCCAACACATTTATGAAAAACTTAGCCTGCAGCATAAGACAACTGAATCATCCATTGCAGAAATGAAACCTGCAGCCTACAAGTACTGAACATACTGGAATGAAACAGCATACCTGCTTCGTAGTGGCACCCGACATTAGAAGATCTGTTGTCACCATTCCCGGCTACGTATTGAAAGTAAAATTAAAACAGTTAATAGTTATGTTATAGAATGAAATGAAATTGAAAGTAAAATTAAAACGGAACTCATGACATAAACGGATAAATAAAGTGCTAGTCTTGTATGGCAACTGGATCTTAGCATCATGAAATAGCATACCAGCACAAAACATGGAAACAAATACATACATTGAACGAGTCAAAGTATTGGAGGAATCTACCACCCAAAATGTAATCATTCTCCAACTGCTGAATTCTTTACCCACAATCGTGCAGCAAATCATCACGTCTAAACTATTAAGGTAACTAATGGTTAAGATCCAATTCAGAGGAAAATGTCTATCTGCACTTTAGACTAATTAGGCCCCTCATGTACTTACGCTTGTTTAAGAAGCTTTACACATCAAATCTCACCTTCTTGAGGATGAAAGCAGAAGAAAATGGTTCAGGTTGACAAGATATGCAAGAAAAAGGGAAAATCTGGAAAGTGATTTGTTCACTTTTGGTATTTCCTATCTTGGCTGTTTCATATCAGTAGTGGTGGTTTGTTGTCCTCAGGAGATGAAGCATCCGTAGGTTATTGCTCACCAACTGATAAGTTTATCCAGTATTATGTGTTTTGTAGACCTGGTGGGGTATGAAGGTGAATCTAAAACAAACCAAATTATTAGTTTAAATGCCGTACATATCAGCTTCAGAAGGATAAATTTTAAGGATTTGGTACAGGATAAATTTTAAGGATTTGGTACAAGTTAAGGCTTGACACATGGATAGGTTATTAGTTTAAATGGAAAATAATTGAACATCAATAGGTATCCATTTATACTATCAGACAATGAATCCATGTCGATATTTAATCATTCCAATTATGAAATAAAACATAACCTCCACACAACTTTTATTTACAAGGGAAAAACAACCAAACTCTGTAAACTATTATCCTTTTTTTTGAAAAAAATACTAGAAATAATCCAAACTATCACATATGAACCAAAAATAATATGAACATTGAAAACTACTAATCCATATAAATACTAAACCTTAATAAACCAATTTTAATATGAACAATTTTTTTTACCAAAATTCTGGCCATATTGGTGATGTGAGACCAGGAAAAAAAAAAGTATCAAAATTGTAATTATCAATAAATTTAGGTGAAAATGTGTAATTAAACAAAAACATAAAAAATGCACTCTCCCCTCCTCCCCCAGGCAACCTGCTGCCAACTTCTATTCATCGTCTTCCACAATTGGTATATCCGTCATACACCAACATCTCCAACGGTCCGACCGTTGTGGTCACCCTCCGCCTATCACCGCCCATTGTGGTCAGTGGTCACCCACCTCTCCCAAGTCAGAACTGTCATCTTCTTGACCTAACTAAACCCCAGATTGAAACGTTAACCTATATCTAAATAGCTTAAATCTGAAATTTGTTTTTGAGTGCATACATAATTTGTCTAGAATATCTTCACTTAGATCTATAATCAAAACCTAACCTAATTTGAAGTTTTGATTTGGTTGATGAATGAGATTTTGGTGTTCTTGTGGGTTCAAAAATTTTGGGTTGAATAATGTTGAATATATCAGGGTTTAGATTGAATGGTTCGGATTTAGTAAGGTTCAGCCGAGTATGATTGTAAAGGAGTGGCACCACATTATATTGGTTGAAAGATCAGCGGCAACGATGGCATCGAATGTTGTAGATGGCAGCAAGTAGGTGGTTATAAGGAAGAAGGGGAAATACTGCCTTCTTTATGTTTTTGTTTAATTCTCTGCAACACATTTTCTACCAAAATTTATTACTGTATTAATTTCAATTTCAGTTGTAATTTTTTTCTTCCAGTTGTCACATCATCAATATTGCGGAGTTTTGGTAGGAAAATGTTTCATATCAAATTTGGTTTATTAAGGTATAGTTTGTAAATGGATTAGTAGTTTCCAAATTTCGTATTATTTTTGGATCATGTGTGATAGTTTGTATTATTTCTATACATTTTTCCCTTTTTTTTTCCCAAAAAAAAAAGAAAGTAGAAATCAGCCGTGAAGGGCAAGATAAAAGATACACCATATAACTAGAAACTCATTAATGTTCTAGTCATATGATGCAAATTGCATTAGAAGATAACCATGAGTTTAATTTTTACTACAGACACAATTTGCATCTACCCATAGACTTCTCAGGGGAAAATCCTTGCACGGAGGGAATATAGCAAGACAATGCTTCTGCCTTGCCACCTTCATCTCTTTTTCATAACAAAGGTAGGAAAACATTTTTTCCCAAAATATATCAACTAATGCACCGAGAAGTAGGACAAGAAGATCAAGAAAGGGCCAAACAGAGCATGATAAAGGGGGGAAATTTCAAAAAACAAAAGGGGAAAAAAGAATTAGCCATTTGTTTACTTAGATCAAGTAATTCAAATTAAGCAGCATACCGACAAATTGTGAACAACAACATTCTTAACATCCTGCATTTGCAACTCAGCCTGCAGAAAGTTAGCACAAATGCATCAATGAAGGTTTTGGAACTTATGGTAGTGGAACTCAGCAATGGTAGGAAAATCTCCCTGAATCAGAGCCTTACGATAGCATTAGTTTTCTTGAGAATAAACACAACTGACTATTTTCCTAATGAGGAAAGAGTTCATGTGCAACTAATTCATATATTTAAAACATTTCTTATTATGTATAATCAAGATAACAAATTGCATCATGTCAAGCATTCGCTTAAACTTGCTGGCTCCAACATTGGAGAGATGTGTATATTCATGTGCTAGGCTCAATAAAATAAGTGCTTAATTTGATGCCAAGGGACATTGGGAATTAATTTCAAGCCAAATGGCTTCAATGGAACATTTAAAAAAGTTCAGGTAAACCACATGACGTAAGATTCTTATTTAAGGATGCAGGCAAACAGATAAGATGTCCATACCTGCAATGATTTTGTTAGATGGACCACACCGCGCTTTGTTGCTCCATATGCAGCAAACCTAATTTGTAAGTCATTGGGATCAATGATATGAAATTATAAAGCCTAGATGCATATCTTAAAAATAATATGCTCATCGTATATGCATTCAGCTCAGAGTTTGGGGTGTGATGATAAAGGACAAGCACTGAAAATTTCCTACAATATCTTGATCAAATGCATTATGTATCAGTAAAATATATTCCATTTAAGGCTCAATTTCTATATGCAATGTTCCAAACTATAAATGGATAAACCTGCTTCGAATCAAGCATGCGACTTATGGTGGTATATCTAAAAATAGTACATTAAGGGGATATCTAAGGAGTAAGTTAAGAATGGGTGAAAATCCTCTAGACATAGTTGACAAATTCAGATTAGATGTAGCTATTAAAACTTGTGCACAATCCTAAAATGACTTAAATTTTGAGACGGAGGGAGTAACATTTAACTTTCTACTTATTATATTTTTTTTTATATTAATGAATTTAATTGTATCAAATTTCTTTGTTATTATTTATAAAATAAAAATACATGCCCACTAATAGAAGAAATCAAGCAAAGACTTTTTAAAAGTGGAAATACGTAGTCAGACATGGATGAACAGTTGAAGTTTACCTCGGAGTTGGTCTTCCGTCAGAACCAGCTCCATCAATATTGAATATATGGCCTCCACATTGTTGGTTCAGCATCATATTTATTGCCTACAAAAAAACCTTGCAGAAAGCCATAGAATCTCTTTTCCCCTCTAAGTAATACTCCGTAACAAACAACAGTTTTTACCTCTCTACAACAGATCATCAAACCAAGGGTGTTCGTAGTGACAACCTCGCTGCGTTAACAGACAGACAAAGTAGCACAGTAATACAAGAAAGGTCACAAGATTTTTCAGGAACAAACCCAGAGATGCAAGAAGAGTATTCACGTTAAAGAAAAAAGGACAAGGGGTGCTGGAAGCCTACATTAAATCTTCATCTGAAGCTTCCGCTAGTGGTTTATAGCTATATGCATTAGATCCTGCATTATTGATCTGCATCAATCTTGGGGAGAGAAGTCAGAGTAAAAACAATATATGGCATAATGATTTATGTACAAAACCTTAAATTATAGATCTGAGAATAACGACGATAGCTGCTATACAAGTTTCAAAAATGAAAAAGACAAGTGAACAAATACCCATATGTCAACATGTTTCAGGTTTTCTTGAGCAAATGCAACTAATTTTTTGACATCCTCCCCTTCTCGTACATCACATGTTGTTCCCTGTAAAAAAAGACATTTTCATAAAAATTACCAAGGACCCTTCAAAGCTTTTATATCTGAAACAGTTTTTATTTATGAAAGAAACAAGAGCACAATGTGAGGAAAAAACGCTAAATGTGAGTAATGAAGGAGGGTACCCACACACGCTGCTCCCCAAACTCCACTTTCAAGCTATCAGCAGCCAATTCTACCCGTTCCGCTGTCATGTTATCATCAAATACATCAGATTTTTTTTTTTTAATCATAGAGAAGATTCATGTGTCAAGAGCTCAACTGGAGTTGGAGAATTAAGCTCAATGAATAGGAAAGTTCAAGCTAATAACATCCAAATTTTTATACAAACCTATAGAATTGCCTGAAATAAGAAAGAAAAAAACGAACGAGACTACCCAGGGATCCTGATCACAGGAAAAATAAAGAAGAATAACCAAATCAACAAGCTTCTGGTAATTGATACTCTCTTTCAGAATCCTACAAATGCAATAAGGATATTTCTAAATCTGAATACTAAGGCCAAAAACAAAAATCTCACCAACAAACGTATACAAAAGCTAATGTAAGATAATTGTATCAGCATCTGAATATTAAGGCTAAAGATAATTGTATCAGTATATGATAATGATAGCCAGTCACTGCTACATTGACAAACGGTGCAAATATAATACTCTGTGAAGTCTAAAAAAACTAGCAAAGAGAATTTATATGCCAGATAACAGAAAAATTAAAAAGAATGCAAACATTAGAGTCTCACCTGATCTTGAACATAAAATGACATTATCGCCAGCTTTCAGGAACTCTTTAGCCAAGGCATATCCTATCCCTGTTTGAAGTTATTTAAAAAAAAACATATGGATGAATAATCAATAAGGACTAATTATACGCCTTGCCTTTGAAAGTAACAGGGAGGAAAGTAAGAGCAACACTCTTATCTAACTCGCAGAGATTTGCCTAGTATAATCAGTGGCGGATCCTGAAGCGTTTAGCTGAGGGGGCGAAAATTTGATCTCTATTTTTTTTTTCGAAAAAATCACCAATATTTGAAGTTTTCGGGTTTAATTATAATATTAAGCATTTATAACTTTTTACTCAGTTATCGGATTTGAGCTTATAATATATCAAATCGAAGCTATCGACGAGAGGAATATGTATCTAAATTTCATTTTTGATTGGGGGGCGACTGTCACCCCGGTCCTTTAAAGGATCCGCCCCTCCCCTGAGTATAATAGCGCAATTGAATGGAAAGGAGATCAACTATGTCGTCCTTTAGATTCATAACACCCTAAATTGGCACAATTTCATATCAAATGTTGGAGTAGCGTTGCTCTTCTCGAAGTTTCCATTCAAGAGAAACAAATAATTAAGATAGTAAGTGGGAATTGGAGGGAGACCTTTGGTTGAACCAGTGATAAGAACGTTGAATGGAGGGGCCATGGGACCTCTGTTGACAGCGGATACCGTTCCTGCCGTAGCCGCCAGAGGCTTAAAATCGTAGGGCTTCGGCGGCGAAGGAAGGGACCAGTAACGGGAACGCCGGAGAGGGCAATGGTAAATTATCGGCGGGAGAGTTGCAGAGAATGGATACAGATGGAGAGAGGGGCCATGTAATTGGGAATTTGAGAGTCGTGAAAGGTGAAGGGTAGAGCAGCTCACCGCCATTTCCATTTCTATTGCAGTTGGAGATGGAACCGTCTCAAGTCTCAACTTATCTCCATTTTTTTTTTTTCAAGTTAAACACTCAATATATTAGAGGAAGTCAATACCGCTAAGTCAACTAGACCGTGCGGGAAGCAATGTTCTAAAAGACGCTGGGCGGATGCTTGACGGTGAGGTACCATCAAGCGCCAAGACGGTCTGGCGGCCTTATTGGTGGATTCTTAGCGGATAAAACGGTTTTTGGTTATTTTCTTATATTTAACTCTTGATCATATTTAAAACTCATATAATGTAATAAAATATGCATTTTCAAAGTCATTAACATCTTCAAATAAAAAAAACATCATACAAATCAAATAAATATCATGATCATTTTAACCGTTGTTAGATCCAAACGTAAAATCAAATATAAAATCTCATAAACATGTTTAAATAAACATCACAGTCCATAGTTTCTACATTAACAACATAAAATAACAAATAAATCGTCAAAGTGTCAAATGCCAAGAAACGCCAAGCACCTTGGCGGTGTCTTGACGGCTAGCCTACGCCAAGCGTCTTGGCGGTGTCTAGACGGACGCCAAGAGCGTTTTTTAGAACAGTGGCGGGAAGTGATCGAACCATATACAGGAAGAAAAAGTTAACCTAAATCCTGATTACTACGACAGAGTAAGGCGATGTGCCGATGTCAGGGAGTCTTGGCTTCGATCCCTACCTCCACTTCTTTCTTTGGATTAAAATTAAAGGTTTGTCTTGCTTCTTTCAAGTGAGTCGATCTGGTTGGCGCAAGTCGGTTTACCTGGTGCGTTATTTTTGCCGGTTGGGTCACGTGTCCGGCTGGGTGTGGATGGATGGAGGAGATTAAAAAGGTTTTTTCTTTCTTTTTTAATTAAAAGCAAGTGGGCCCCGCGCATAATTGATGAAAATCGCTCTCCTCCTAGCAGTGAGCGCGTGTGATTTGCGTGAATAAAACCCTAATCCCTAATTGCTTCTTCTTCAATTTTTTTTGGCCACAATTGATCAATTCTTCTTCTAGTGTTTTTGACCGGCAATTGATCAATTCTTCTTCATTGTTGTTCAGTCATGGAGCCGAAGAGAGGCGGAGGCGGAGGCAGCGAGGCGGAGGCTGAGGCGAGGCGAAGGATTTCGGAAATCGTCTCAGTGGACCAGGGGTTGGTGCTGGTGGCGAGAGCGGCGTCGGAAGGCTGTCATTGATCATGGCGGCAATGTCCAGGCGGAGGTGTTTCGACGGCGAGGCGGAGGCGAGAGTAGTGCGACTCTGGAGAGATCGACGAGATCAACTTCGGAGAGATCGATGAGCAGGTATCGCCAATTCGCCATGGATTTCGATGAGTTTAAGGTCGAGCTCTCTCTATAATAGAGAAACACAGGAAAATCATCCTCATCTTTCCGGTCGAAGGGGCGAATCGAATTGAAGGAGACGACCAAGGTGAAGGCGGGGATACGATTCGAAGGCGGAGGGCGACGTCTGACAACCGTAGGCGCTGACAGGTGCGAGCAGCAGAAGCGATGAAGGCGTGGTCGAGCAACGGTGGTGGCGATGTCAATCGGGCAATCGGCACTCAGCGCGGTGGTGCGAGTAGGAGAAGCTAACATCGTCTTTTTTTTTTTGATGGGGTGGGGGTGGGGGGCGGGGGTGGGTGGGTAGGGTGGGTGGTTGGGGGTAGGGGGTGTGGGTGTGGGGGTGGTGGACTGGTGGTAGCGAATGTTGATGGATCATCGCAGGCGACCGGGGTGTTTGGGTTAGGGTTTTCTAGATGCATAATTTTGAGTAATTATTCGTTAATTATTCAGTCTTATATAGCGAATTTTGGTTACTAGTGATAATGGTTTGGTAAATTATTCGGTGAAATCTGATTCCTTATTCGCTAGAATACGGAGTCTTTGGTTTGGTAAACAATATAAAATAAATCAATATTCGGTGGAATGTGAGACATTATTCAGTGAAATGTGAGACATTATTCGGTAAAATATGAAATATTATTATTATTAATGGTAAGTATTGTTTAGATATTTGAGGTTTCTTTTATATGAAATTGATTTATAAAAATAAAATAAAATTATTTGGTAGCATGTGATAAATTATTCAATGGAATCGGTAATTTTTTTTATAAAACTGAAATATTATTCGGTGAAATTGCCAATCTTTAAAACGAAATAAAATCAGGTGGATTTAAAAAAAACATTTATTCTCCAAAAAAAAAGCATTTTGTTCACAAATATTTTATATATTAAAAAAAAAACAAAAAAAGGAAGGGGAGGGTTTGAATCACACGCACTAACCCAATAAGTGAATTGGGGTGGTTTTTTTTTGGCATGTGGGTCCCACTATATTAAAAAGAAAAAAGGAAAAATCTCTTTTAATCCTAGCATTTTATCTCCTCTTAATCAAATGCTCATAATTGTGCACAAGGTATATCTTAAAAGGTGTGTACAAGGGAACCACTCCATATATATATATATATATATATATATATATATATATATATATATATATATATATATATATATATATATATATATATATATATATATATATATATATATATAGGGTAGGGTTCAAGTGAGAAGTATTCGGTCCGGTGAGAAGGAAAGAAGCGTTCCTATTGGTGGAGACAAATCAGATTTTTATCTAAAGAAAAAAACTCTCACGCGCCTCATCCTCTCATCTTCTCCAGACTCTCCGCTTTCATCCTTCTCATCTTCTGTTGGTTTCCTCCTCCGCCTCACGCTTTCTCACAGCCGCCTCAGATTTTGCGCTCTCCTCTCCCATGGCGGCTCAGATCTCGCTCCTCCTCCTCCTTCCTCCCTCCCTCCCATCGCAGACGCCCCCTCTCCGCGCATCCAAGCCGCTCCCCGGCGTGCCGATGTCCGTCCGCGAGGACTGTTGATCGCCCGAGCGTTTTCCCTAGCCGTGGACGCCGCCCGAGCGCTGCCTTAGCTGTCGCCCGCTACTTCTCGGCGCAGCACAGACGGGCGAGAATGCCAAAGACGGTGAAGCAGATGGTGCGTTTGATGAGCGCAGCCATGGAGGAGTCACTGAAGCGCAGCGGCTTTGAGGTGGCGCCGTGGCGGAGGAATTGAATTCGTCGACTCCACGGTCTCATCACAAACCTCTCCCTCTTCTCTTCGACGTACACTGGGAAGCAGCCCTCCAACTTCTCGTCTGTCCTCCTTCTGATGCTGCCTTGCTCCGGTGACCACGATGTTACTGTTGTCAAAGTTATATGATGAATTTAATCATTTGATCAATATATAGATATAATGAGTGTCTGACATTCAGGGCCTTCTTGACGTTTTACTAGACCCGGTGCGATAATTAAAATTAGGCCCTATAATTTATACGTAGTATTATTTTCATTTCTTATGCAATCATAATTATATTTATGTACTATAATATATGACATAAATGACATCACGAAGAAAAAAAATACTTATCTTGTATCTACATAAAATCTATGTGTTATATATATAATCAATAAGACATGATTATAAATATTGTTAATTATACAATTATTAAATTTTAATATTTAAGTAACTTTTTGTCATCCCAAAAACATAATAATAGTAGAATTTTTATTTTATTTTATTTTAGCACCAAATATGTTAAAAATGAAAGAATGAAAAATATGGAATAAGTGTGGAACTTAATATTTTTTTTTTTTTGCAATGTCGAATGTGGGAAAAAAATAAAAGATAAAGAAGCACGTTGAAGAGTTGGGCTATTAAAAGGGAAAAAAGAGAAGGCAAAGGGAAAAAAAAGGCTGATGAGGAGATTCGAACCTGGGATGCTATAATTAAATTCAACAGCCTCCTGCCACTACGCCAAGTTCTTTCATTCTATCTTTTTAGATGCATTATTGTATATATAGAGGTATGAAATATATTGGGCCCCAAACCAATTTGGGCCCTGTGCAAGCGGACCGCATGCACCACCCTCCTAGCCGGGCCTGCTGACATTGAATATATAAGGTGATTATTACTGTTTTCGGAGTACTTGATTTGCAAAAGCTTATGTATTTGATGCTTATGATGTTATTTAAAAATTGCAAATAACTTTCGTAGGACTAGAAGGAATCTATTTATGCCTAAGAGTGATATGTTTTACAGTGCGCTCATGACTCACTAGCACCGGCTTGTTTCTTCTAATCTTAAGCTTGAGATTCACTAAGTACACAACACAAATATAGTGTTTTTTTTACCCCTTTTGTTTGATTTACTAAGGATTTAATACCAAATGGTTCATCGTTTTAATACCAAGCGGTTCAGGGTTTTATACCAAGTGGTTCAGGGGTTCAAATCAAGTGGTTCAGGGATTTAATACCAAGTGGTTCATCGTTTCAATACCAAGTGGTTTAAGGTTTGATACCAAGTGGTTCAGGGGTTCAAATCAAGTGGTTTAAGGGTTTAATACCAAGTGGTTCAGTGTCTAAATAGAGGTTGGTTCAGTGACTAAATAGAGGTTGGTTCAGTGACTAAATAGAGGTTGGTTCAGTGAGTAAATAGGTTGGTTCAGTGACTAAATAGAGATGAGTTCAGTGAGTAAATAGGTTGGTTCACGGAGTAAAAAGGTTGGTTCAGTGACTAAATAGAGATTGGTTTAGTGACTTAATAGAGGTTGGTTCAGTGATTAAATAGATGTTGGTTCGGTGACTAAATATAGGTTGGTTCAGTGACTAAATAGAGGTTGGTTCAGTGAGTAAATAGGTTGGTTTAGTGACTAAATAGAGGTTAGTTCAATGACTAAATAGAGGTTGGTTCAGTGAGTAAATCGAGGTTGGATAAGTGACTAAATAGAGGTTGGTTCAACGACTTAATAGAGGTTGGTTCAGCGACTTAATAAAGATTGGTTCAGTGACTTAATAGAGGTTGGTTCAGTGACCAAATAGATGTTGGTTCGGTGACTAAATAGAGGGTGGTTCAATGACTAAATAGAGGTTGGTTCAGTGAGTAAATAGGTTGGTTTAGTGACTAAATAGAGGTTGATTCAGTGACTAAATAGAGGTTGATTCAGTGAGTTACTCGAGGTTGGTTCATGGATAACTATAGGTTGGTTCAGTTACCGAATAGAGAGTGGTTCAGTGACCGAATATAGGGTGGTTCAGTGGTTCAATATTTTAAAAGAAAGTGGTTCATGAAATAAAGAATATTGGTTTATGAACCATTTTATTTTAAAAACAAATAAATACGAAATTAACAATTAAAAGAAAATAAAAGAGTAGTGATTCATGAAAGTAAAGAGTATTGGTTCATGAAATAAATAGTATTGGTTCATGAACCATTTTATTTTAAAAACAAACAAACAAATAAGTAATAATTAAAAGAAAATAAAAGATTAGTCGTTCATGAAATAGAAGAGTATTGGGTCATGAAATAAAGAGTAGTGGTTCATCAAATAAATATTATTGGTTCATGAAATAAATAGTATTGGTTCATAAACCATTTTATTTTAAAAACGAATAGATAAATAATTAAAAAAGAAAATAAAAGTAGAATGAAAATTTTATAATTATTAAATAGTAGTGGTTCATGAAATAAATTGTAGTGGCTCATAAAATAAATAGTACTGGTTCATGAAATAATTACTTTAATATATTTATTATTCTTTTAAAAGATAAAATTAGTAATTATTTTTTGAAAAAAAAATTAGGGTGAAATGTATTTTAACATGTCTATTAAGGTGTAATTAAATAAATTCCATGACCATATTTTAATTACAATTTGGAAAAAAAAATATAAATTAAAGGTGTTAATTGAATTTTATAATAAGTAAAACAGATAAAAAAAAAGAGTAAAATAAAAGGAATACGTTAAGTACCAATAAATGTTTCTTGGTACCATGGTTTGACACTTAACTTAGGAGCAAAAGGTTGTGGGTTCAATCCACCACATTCCCAAATTTTCATCATTTTACAACACGGCTGTGAGTGGGAGACCGCGTGAGGTGCGACTGGGGGAGTCCGTGCGCGCGCTGGGGAGGGTGGCATTTTTTTTCGAGCGCGCGTTTTTTTTGCGAAAATTTATATTATTTTAATTTATATGGACCAATCAAATGACTTCTTTCCTTCTCACTTTTGGTGACCTTTGCACCTGAACCCAACCCTATATATATATATATGTAACGGCCCAGAATTATAATTTCCGGGCCGTTACAAAGATGGTATCAGAGCTGAGGTTGTGCAATTCGGGTACACAAGGGTCGAGTGTACGTTTTGAAAATCGCCCACAAATTTCAAGGACTTTTGAAAAGGATTTAAAGGGGCAAAATGAACTTAAGATGTCTAACCCAAATCGGACAAAGTAACGAACTTGGCTTGTTATAAAAGAGGAAAATCGACCAAACGGGGACGCGAGTGGGTAGTAAAGGCGCTAGACCACCCCTATTGGGTGTAATTGGGGACGGTAGGCAAAATATCAGCTTTTTCTTTACAGATGGGTTTGGAGACTCCAAAGAGATCATTATGAGTGTTATTAACTGATTCTGTGCTGAGTGCTTGCTATGTTAGAGATCTGATTTGGTATGCCTAACAATGAGTTGTTTATTGACTAATCTATGCAAACGGGATAGTGTGAGTACCCTTGTTTCTGTGTGGTCAAACTCAGCTTGTGTGAAACAACCCCTTCCTCTATGTCTGTTGACCCTTTGACGCTCATATTGAGTCTTTCTCCCGGATGTCAGTGTCTTCCATAGGGAAATGGGTTGGTAAACACATTGTGTCGGAATCATGTATGAGTATGAATGTTGTCTGAGTGAGTATTGGGAGGTGGTTCTTGATGACATTTTGAGTCAAAAGTAAGGTGTCATGGGGCTCTCTTTCTTCATCCTTATGATGATCAGCAATGTTTTCTTACCACAAAGAGTCGTACCAAAGTCCCACGGGAAAGAGGGGTGATGAGTCAGTTGGGGAAGGTCAATGGTTGCCCTTAGGGATCTCTGTCCGATTGTAATGATGGCTCTCTATGAATTGAATGACATGATTTTGTAATCTCCCGCATATACCTTATAAATGATCATTAGTAAGAAGCTACTTAGGTTATGCCTTGCTTTCTATCGTAATTTTATTGTGTAAGATCATGTTGTGGTTAGTTACATTGCTCAAGTCTCGTGTTATGTCTTGTCTTATATCATGATTTTATGTTGTTATAGCATGTTTACTTTGCTTATTGATCGTATGAATGACTAGAAGCATGGACCATATGATATGAACCTACATGATCGTTATTTTCTCCTGGATTAGGTTCATGATAGTGTGATCAACTCCTCTTTGTAGGAATGCTTGTAGATTATCGCTTTAGCATGTTGGATGACGACATGTCGGTGTTTATTATCCTTTTTGTGACAAGAATCCATATCATGCCCATCTATTTTGTACTTGCCAAATAGCTATTGCTGATTATTTTGCACATAATATTGTTGTGCGTTATCTGTGTTGAATAGAGAATATGTGGTATAACTGAGTCTTGGAAAATGCATGTTTCATCCCAGTATGTGTTGATCTGCACTCATGCCCCGTATTCTAATCATATTGCCCATTACTTAGACTCGTATTATGCATCATTTAACTTTTCTCATGCTTCTATATCGTGGAATATGATTGAGTGATTTCTTACGCGTCGTCATGACTAGTTGCATGCATGTATCGTACGCTATATTGAGTTTTTAGCATCATGTAGGATCCTCGGTTGTGACTTGTGCGAACTTGTATCTTGCCTACGTTGTTGCTGATTTTCTCTTGAGATAGGTCCCTGATAGTGTGATTCTCCTCTTTCATATCATCTTAGGTGTTCTATTCATGATTAGACTGATGTTGAATTCGATGAGCGACTTGCTTTTCGTGATGGTTATCTTAGCATGCTTACATGTTACCTCTCGGTAGTGTTTCCATATTACTCTATTTTATCATCTCGCACTTGCATGAATGTATGACTTGGCACCTCGCGTGATCACACACCACCCTATGTTATGATTTCGCATACGCATGATGAATGAATGTTAGGACGGATTTAGTCGAGTTACCTCGATTGTGTTCATGTTCGATATGTGCTAGTAGTGTCTTGTAGGGCTTATGATTTCTAAAATGACTCGCTAAATGATCACGTGTTGTACTGGTTCTATGATGTGATGACTATTGTACCATACATGTGCTATATGCCGGTTCGTTCTTAGCATAATTATAATATATTGCCCATGATGTCCTTCTTGTTACTTTGATGATGCCTCATGTTTCGTGAATATTATGTTGAATTTCTCTTAATGGCTCTTGATTTTGCTTGCATCACATCATGTATTGCTAGAATCATGTAGGACCCATGTTTTCTAAATGTATCCCGTCATATGATTACGTGCCATGCCTGACCTATTATATGATCATTGTGCCAGATGAGATAGTTACTATGTTGCTCCTATATGTTCTCGTATGATACATACACCAAGCTCGTGCATTGTTCATATATGTGATAATTGTGATGCTCATTAAATCTTGCACATCTTGCTGGCATACTTGCTTTTATGAATAATGGACTACTACCTTGTCTCGCATGCATCCGTGTATCACTCGAATGTCTTTTTGGAATGAATGTGTGATACGGTATTATCGTTCCTACGAATATGAGAGAATGAAACAACCAAATTGTTTGGAAAGAAATCAAGAATATCATCGCATACAATACCGATGTATGAAGTGGAGCGAGCTGGACTCTTTAGGCGAGCAATGAGGTTGGCATCATCCGACTCAGTCAATAACATCTCAAATGTTCGACCTTGCATCAATTGGACACCAAAGAGGAGGGTTGACGCTTCAGCCAAGGCCGCTGTCATTGTCCCTGCGAAGTGCTTGGTAGTCACCACGAGGATTGTGCCTCTAAAGTCATGGAGTAGCACACCCAGACACATCGAACCATTCAACAGAGTCGCATCAATATTGAGCTTCAAAGATCCGGGAGCCGGAAGGGACCAAGAGGTGGTTGCAGCTGCCGTTAGGTTAGTGGTATAGTCGAAGACCCAATTCTCTTGAAGTTAGAGACATACCTATGATATCCATCATGAAGTATCATCGGACTAAATATCTCATCAGTAAAAATGACTTTGTTGCGTAGGGATCAAGCCACACAAGCATTGGTGGGAAAATCATAAGCCATTGCCTCACCAAATGCGTTAAAAACAGTCCTGAGCGCCTCAATAGGATTGAAAGTTAGGACGGTAGATATTAGGATGGAGGTGAAGGAAACCACCCAAGCAATTGCAAAAGATCTGCAAGTAAACAAGGCATGCCAAGTCGTCTCCTCCTAAGCTTTGCATCAAGAGAAAATTGGCGAAGTGATCACCCTTTTAATAAACAAATTGGAATCGACACTCAGAAAGTTGTTGCACCAGCGCCAACCAAAGTTGAATGCTTTAGCTAGGAGAGAGTTTAACTCCATAAGAGGCACCAACCATCTGTACAGGGCACAAAATGTGAACCCAAACATCCCAACCAATATGCCAATTTAAAAGAGAAAGAACCTGATTTCTAAGGGAACCAGATGCGAACATATTTAAGCAAGCGATGGCTGAGTGGGATAGAAGTTATACGATAAACATCAGATGGATCAAAAGCAGCAAAGAGAGCAGGCACATCCCAAGAAAGAGTAATAGAATCAATGAAGTCTTAAACCATCACATCAAAGCACATACCATGTAGCAATATATGTCGGGCATGCCAGCCCCGAGTCACAAGGTACCCAAGCGTCGGTTGCAGCAAAAATGGACCCACCATTCCCCAGCCTTCAACTCAAACCCTCAAGAAGAAGATATTTTGCGCCTCGAATGTTGCGTTAAGAATAGATGAGTCTATCGCCTCTATACGAGGTGAGAAAGGAAGAGTACGTACGTGCTTGAACTACGTAGCTTTATTAACACCATAAAGAAGGGAATCAGGGTGTTGAAGAAGGCGTACGTCAACCCTGCCAAGTAAGCAACAACTAATTGAAAATGTGGAAACCTCTAAACCCCATACCTCCATGCTACTTTGGGACACAAAGGCCACTCCATGAATGCCAATGGATCTCACATCGGGAGCTTGTAGAACCCACCAAAAGCGTGCAAGCAGCAGGTTGTGTATTTCATCAATGAGGTCGTCGAGTAGGCGAAAGACACTCATCACATAACTTTTTAAACTTTACAAAGTTTAGAGTAATCCAAAATGGTTGTTTTTTCAAAAAAATTATTCGTGAATTTTACTTTTCACTAATATTTACGTAACTTTTTTTACTATGAAGAATAAAAAATAACAATCAATTATTTTTTACAAAATAATTACACTTTTGTCTAAGAGATTAAAAAAATTCAAATTAAACCTTCCATCACTATCACTATTAATGTGGATTTGTGGATATGTTACTATCTTCATGTGCTTCAATGGTCGTTTCATGAATTTGCCACGAAGAATCTCGTCCTTGTTTTCCTCTTGTACCAGCAAGTCAGATATTCAAAATCTTAAATATGTGAAGAAATATATAAAATATATCACTTTACTATCTTCATGTACTCCCTCCGTTCGGCAAAACATATCACTTTACTATTCATGCGTGTTTTTTTAGGGGATAAAAAATATATAAAATATCTATTTTTTAAATAATTTTTTAAACAATTTCGTAGTTATTATTAATAAGTACAAATTTGTTAAAAAATATAAAAAAATGAATATTTTATAAAGTTTTTATCATTCTAAAGAAGCGTGCATGAATAGTACTCTGTCTCTTTCAAAATAAATGTCACTTTACTATTCAACACGCATTTTAATGAAGTAAAAACTCTATAAAATATTGTCTTTTTAATTAATATTTATAATAATTTTATACTTGATAGTAACAAGTATGAAATTATGGAAAAATTTTGATTAAAAAAATAATATTTTATAGAGTTTTTACCTCCTTAAAAAGCGTGCACTAAAGTCCAAACGACTTTTATTTTGAAACGGAAGGAGTAAACGACATGTTTTGCCAAACGGATGGAGTAGTAAAGTTTATTTCCATATAGCTCATACAAGTGCCTAGCTGTACGAGACACTTTGACCCAATGGTCAATCATCCCACGTCGATAACATTGAGATATGGTTTTGTTTGGGGTTCATGTTGAACCCCTTTTGGACCTTTTGCTTCAACCCCTTTGAGGAGGATTCTCCGGGATATTGCCATGTTTTTTGAGAAGTTACCTTTTTTATAGCCTTGTTTGCGATCATTGCCATGACCTTTTCAATTCTTGTATCACCGTGATTTTTTATGATTGTCACCCCTTTTGGGGTTGTCATTCATAGCATTCACATCATTCGCTTCGAGGTATGGTGTTGCACCTGGAGGCCTCATGTTGTGGTTCCTCATCGAGAGTTCATTATTTTTCTCCGCCATACGCATCACATTTATCGGGTCAGCATACGTTTTAAAGCCAAGTTACTTGTATTGATGTTATAACAACACATTAAATGTATGCATTATTGAGAATGTCTTCTCCATCATTTGCTCCTTGGTAATTTCATAGTCACAAATTTCTAGTTTCGATGTGATTCGAAACACAATAGAGTTATACTCCCTTATATATGGTCAGTAGGAATAATATATTCATTTGATTGTTGTACGTATTGTTCGACTAAATTCTCCCATAATTAATTCGGATCTTCCACCAATAAATATTTAGATTTTAGGCTTTCATTTATATGCATGGTGGCGAAGGAAGACAATGACATTGACTTTTTCTTGTGGAGTGGTGATGTTATTTTCTTCGATGGTCTCTTTCAAACCATTAGTCTTCAAGTGTGTTAAGGCTAAGGATGACAATGGAGCGGGGACATTCCATTGGCAACTCCCCATCGTGAATGGAAGAGTTAAAAATGAAGTCTTCGAAGAAGCCTTACAAAGCCTTAAAAAACAACTCCCCAAATGGAAAGCTTTCTCACTTTCTCAAGCAGGAAGAACGACTTTAATCAAAACAAACCATAGTTCTAAAACAAATTATCTGATGCAGAGCTTTTTATTACCAAAAGGAATCCTAGCTAAAATTGACCAAATAAATAAAATTTTCTTCTCGAATAAGATACAATCTCAAAAATATTGTCCCCTCATTAGATGGGATAAGATATGCACCCCAAAGAACAAATGTGGTCTTGACATAAGGAAAGCAGAGGAACAAAATATAATCCTTCAATTAAAATTACTTTGGAAAATATATACGGAACCGGAAAATATATGGATCAAGGTTATCAAGGAAAAGTATCTGCAAAACCGGAAAATAACATACCTGAACATACATAATACCTCATGGGAATTTGGTCGTCTATTACAACTAAGAGAAAAGTTCCATAAAGGTCTCTTATGGCTAATAGGAGATGGCACAAAAATAAATGTATGGTCTGACTCGTGGCTACGTGATGCTAACCTCGAGCCATACAAAAACAACCACAATCTAGATATGAAGGTTGCAGAACTCATATCTGATGTCCGCATATTTAGTCTTATTTTACATCATGTTTTCATTCCATCTAAGTCATTTTATTAGCTTTTATGTTGGGAAAGTAAGGAAAATGTGTAGTTATGCTTAATATTACAAGATATGGAGTCTACACAAGCTTTGGTGTGATTTATTTTTATAGGTTTTGGAGGTGATTTGGAAGAGTTTGGGTGCATTTTAGAGCTTAATGAAAAATCATGAAGGCAATGGAGAAGCAACACAAACGCAAAAAGTGGTACAGTTGGAGAAAAGCCTTATTTTCGCCATACATCACTTCGATTCAAGATCTGGAGCCTTCATGAGAGTTGTAGTCCTTGAAAAGACCTTTCCAACGCATATTCATATGCGTCAATCGCATGAACGAGAACTCGGAAAAGTGCGTCTGAAGACATAGTTGAAAAACTGGAGAAAAAACAGAGGCTATTGCGTTCGAACAGAGCCTCGGCGCCGACCTTTGCCCCCTCGATGCCGACACCCAGCGAATTCCAGTAGTAATGTTTTTGAACAGACCCTCGGCGCCGACACCTCTACCCTCGACGCCGATACCCTGCGCACCAGGAGAAGTTTCAACGGGTTGATTTTATTACTTAATGGGCTTTTGAATTAGGGTTTTCATCTAAGTTCCTTTTAGGATCTTTTTAGTTAGATAGACTTGGGATATTTTATCCTTCCTTAGATAGATTATATTCTTTTCCTAAGATAAAATCTCTTTCCTTGGAGATTAAGTCTTAATTTTCTATCTTTAAATAAAGTCAATTAGAGGCTAATTAGAGATCATCACTCACGGCTGAATTTACAGCGGGAAGGAACGACAGGTTGGAGTTTTTGGTTGAAGAATATTGACGTGAATTTAAGGTTTGGTTTTATGCAATTTAAGATGATGATTTCTTCCACTGTTTTTGTGTTTTTCTTTGCAACGCGTGAGTAGTTCCCCCATCTTCTAGGGTTGGGGTGAACCCAACAATGAGCATGTGTGTGGATGAATGAATCTATGTTTATTTGATGTTTTTATCTACTTCTACATATGTGCTTAACCCTTCGATGAAAGTTTAAGGGAATTCATTGTTGCAATTGACTTGAAAGAGGAGATTGTTAACATTGATAGTAATTAGGGACTTTGACGAAAGTAGAAGAGATCTAATTATTAAGGAAAGGTAAAAAGAAATAGGTTTTATGTGATCACCGATCTATTATCTATTTGTTGAGTATGCGAAAGCTATCTCTTTAAGATAAAAGCATGATTCCTTATATGATTTATTGATTCATACATATGTTTGTTGTTGTGGTAAGCCCTAATCTTGGAAGTTCTTTCTCATATACTACATTCGTGTTATTTGCTTGCTACTTGAGCCGATTTACGTGAATTTACCACCATTTACAGCCGCTACTTGTGCCATTTATTCCCTTATTTTCGACCATAAAAACAACTAGGATAGAACCGCTGACATACTCCCTTGGATTGACCTTGATTTCCACTATACTATAAAGGGATTCGAGCATAAATTTATTTGATTGGAGTGAGAATAGGCATCGATCTCCCCTCACGCATGTCAATATCACAAGAAAATAAATGGAATACAAACTTGCTAAACCAATTATTTCCGCCAACGATAAATCAACAAATTGCACAAATCACTATCCCGGATAGGGAAGCTAAAGATAAACTTATTTGGAAATTCGACAAGGAAAGTATCTATACCACGAAATCATATAGGGAAAAAACTGAGAACATCGCCCCAAACAACGTAGATACCTCATGAACTGGAAACTACAGTTGCCACCCAGAACACAGAACTTCATTTGGAAAATTGCAACCGATGGGCTAGCAGCAAATTAACGCTTTAATAGATTCTTTAATAGAGTCCCATCGCAGTGTTATCTGTGCAACACCGATGATGAAGACATGGACCATCTATTCCTTAAATATCCTATCCCAAAAATGATCATGATCAAATACGAGCAGGTGACCGGGAAAAGTTTTTTATGTGTCAAAGACCCCTTGGCATCTATAAGCAATATAGACCAAAAACATATAGGAACTCCGTAATTCCATTATCTTTAAAGGAGGTAAATTAGAAAACATTGATACAATTGTGAGGAAAGCTTCACATTGTATCCTTGAATGGGAAAACCAAAAAGCTGAAAATAAAACCAACAAAACTAAGAGGAGTAGAAACACAAAATGGGCAAAACCCCCAATAACCATCTACAAAATTAATTTAGATGGGTCGGTCAAACCATTATGGGAGTACAATATTGGGGGTATTGCCAGAGATGGGAATGGATAGGTAATGGATATTTTTCATGAAAAAGTTTCTAAAGGATCTGTCATCCATACAAAATCCCTTGCTTTCTGCAAAGGGTTAGAAATAGCCCGAAATAGAGGATGACGTAAGGTCATCATCGAAGGTGATAATCTGGAAATGGTCAAGGCAATTGAAGGACCACACTCAGCTCCATGGGATATACTAAGAGTAGTAGAGAAAGTCAAGAAGATGCAAAAGGAATTTACAGCTGCACGCTTTCAGCACTGCTACCGAGAAGCCAATTGTGCTGCAGATTATATAGCTAAGCATAGTATTGATTGTAATAATTATGCCTTCCCTTTGAATAGAGATCTCTATAACATCATCCGTCAGGATGATCAAGAATGATCTTTGTTCCAAAGACATTCTAATGGTTCCCTACTGTAAAAAAAAAATTGGGGCAGGGACGATCCGATCCCTGTGGAGAATCCCCGTCGCGAGGATTGGGATAATAGTCCCCACCCCAATCCGTGCCCCACCACCACTCCCATTGGGGATCCCCGATGGGGAGTACAAAATCCCCATTTTTGTTTAAATCTTACTTAAGTTTATATAAATTTTCTCTCACTTTTAAAATTTTACTTTATAATTTACATTTATGAAATATCATATGTAATATTTATATCATATGTTTAATATAACGTTAATAATATCTTATAGTTTTCTTTTAAATGGGGGAAAACCATGAGTTTTATATGGAGAACCCGATTGAAAAACCGGTGTGAAATGCAAATGAGAAAAATTAAGCGAGGATGGGGATTTCCCGCCGGGGACGGGGGCGATTTATAATCCCCGAGTGGGGACGGAGACGAGGGGCGAGGATTGTGTTAATAAACAGGGACATGGACGGGGAGGGTACCCCCCACCCCGGGACGAGGACAGGGAGGGTACCCCCCGCCCCGAATTCAATGCAGAAAATGGTGTTCATTGTCTGGTTGGTCGCTAAGAATCATCTTCAAACGGGGAATAGAGTGGAGCATTGGAAGGGTACTGAATCTGTTGTGTGTGTACTGTGTCAACAAGAGGAGGAAACCGTGAGTCATCTGTGGTACGGTTGTCCAACGGTTATGCTTATTCTTGAGCGGGTGATGACTTGGGTGAGCATTGGATGCAGATTCCAGACCCTTACAGATTGGTTGCATTGGTTTGCTGCATATCCTA
This sequence comes from Persicaria tinctoria, assembly GCA_037127255.1. NCBI lineage: Eukaryota > Viridiplantae > Streptophyta > Magnoliopsida > Caryophyllales > Polygonaceae > Persicaria > Persicaria tinctoria. The sequence continues at coordinate 17,122,755 of JBANSL010000004.1, read as the reverse complement.
TGCCGGTACGAAAACCTTGCAGTTCCAAGCTAAGTTGTTAGCTTTTGAAGCATTAGTTTATTACACTTGGATGGCTAGAAACAAACTTGTTTTTGGAAAGAAAAGGTTTGAACCAAATGTATATGTTAACATTATTATTGATAATTGTAAATCCCGTCTATCTGTGAAGTGGAAGTACAAGTCACTTAGGGATAAGACGTGGATTAATGCATGGCTTATTGGGTAGAAAGAGCTTGACTTAGTAGTTTATAGTAGTTGGAGTTGTTAGAGTTCGTGAGATGGGAGAGTAACTTGAGTTTTTTGGAGTACTTTTGGAGGATATAGGGGGGCCTTTTGGGTATACGGTGCCCTTTTTCATGAGATCCTTAATTTGGTCTTATCTTTTGTAAATTTGGTGATTTTCATCTTATCTCTATATTTACCTTTTCAGGCCATCTCTAATAAAGGCACTCACCCTTTATTCAAGGTACTTGTCTCTCTTGATAAGTCGAAGGCATCAAATTCCCTTTTGATTATGTTTTCTAATTGCTATAATAACACTACCTATGAAATCATAGTAATTAATATGGCATAATTAATTAATGTATAAACTAAAAGTTATAGGTTAAGATAGCACAAATAATTATGTATATATATATGCATTCCCTTTAACTAACATTAATGGTATATGCATATACGATGGTGAATAAGATCAATAAATATATTGATGATTTATGCAAGATGATGTATAGTAGAGTATGTGCAATACAGTGATAAAAAAAATAGGTCATGTGATGTTTGAATAGTAATAGGACTAGATTAGATAGAAATAGTATATTGCATATCATGTTAATGTGATGATAGTAATTGTAACAATGAATAATGAATCTTAATAGTAGCTAGCTAGTTTACCTCATTTCAATTGCGTGTAAAATGAAAAAAAATATATTAAATACCATATACTAAACAAATATGCGGTAGCAATGTAAATCATCCACTTTAACTTCAAAACAATTTCATCGATTGGCTTAGGAAAAACACCCTCTTTGCAAAAACACACAACGAGCTTTCTCCCCATTTTCAATGGAAAAAAACTACCTTCTCAAATATGAAATACGCCAAGTTAAGTTTTGACAATTTATTGAACAATTGTCTTTTAAATTTTATATCTCTTTGATTTGTCTGTCCAATCCTTCTGTTTTCAAAAGAGCAAATAGTGTAATTTATTTAAAATATTTTCACATTTTCCCTTTATATACTCCCTTATCCCACCACTTTCACTCACCACCACTCACATTCATCCTCCTCATCTCCCTCTCATCAATCTCTCCAATTTTCCGACATCATCCCGTTTTTGGATCCGGCAAAAAAAAAGGACTGAGAGCAATCGGGTTTTACTAAAGATGTTGACTTGTGGGGTGACAATAATATATGGTTCTGATCATTTTCTAAGTTTTGTGGGTAGCCAAAAACTGTCGGTGCTACTAAGAGCTTTGGTACACATGGTGGTTTCGGCGAGACGAGGCTTGAAGATGGAGTTCAAAACGTTACTGTATTGTGTAATTTCTTAGCAAATCTCTTGCAATTAAGTATAGATATACGAATTTTGTTTTTGAGTAACGGGTTTAACAAAACTCGATGATGAAACTTCTCGTATTTTATTTCTGAATTTTTTTATTTTGTATAAAACTCATGAAATCGTATTAAGCGTATTTTGTGTTCCATGTTTTTTATTTATTTTTGGAGGTCTGAATAAAAATGATGTAAAACAGGAAGATCTAAGAGTTTTTATGAGTTTCTGGTGTGGAGGATCCCAATTTGGGTAACTACACAACATACTTCTCCAAAAAATCGATTTCAGCAAAACATTTTTTAGAATTAAAGAGTTGGGGTTTGAAAGTTTTACCTTCAGGTCTCAAAAACTCGATTCCTTGTGCTGATAACGTGTGATAACTGTGGTTGAAAACAAAATAACCAGATTGCAAACTGGTCGCATTGTCAAAGATTGGAAGGGGCCTAGCACGGCGTGGTGCACGTTTTGCAAGGAGAAGGGGGAGACAGAGCACCACCTATGGTTCGAATGTAGGGTGATCAAGGACATACAAAACATTGTGTGGGGTTGGATGGGCGTTGATGTCTGTTTCCCTAATCTTAGGGAGTGGATGCGATGGTTTGAGCAAGAACCGCATGGGGTCCGGAAAGGTGCAATGTTCCAAAGGAAGTTGATCGTGTTGTGTGCATTTGTGTATATATGACATGGAGGGCTCGCAATAGAAAGATCTTTAGGTGCGAAGAATGCAGTGCAAGTGAATGTGCGAAAGGCATAATTCAAGCATGTAAAAATCGTATTTCCATCAAATATAGGTGCAAGACATTGATGGAAAAACGATGTGTTAGGAGGTTGATGAGCTGGCCGATAGTAGGAGAGGTATAAGGTTTTTTTTGGATGAATAGAAGATGATTGAGTTTGTGAGTGACACTTTTTGTATTTTCCCACGAGACCCCTGGTTTGGTCTGTGTGTTTTTGTAACTTGGGTACACTAATCGTATATATATATTTACCGTTACAGAACAAAATAACCAGATTGGTTGCACTTGAACTTGCTTTGTTTATCCGATATCTTGCTTAGATTATAACATCCAACATGCTCCTGTTATAGTGGAGATCAATCTTTATAACCACAAAATAACTTTGAATTTAAGAATATTTTACTTTAACGTAGAATATCCACCTAGACCTAGGCAAACGCGGGCCGGGCTTTGGCCGAAAATTTGTCCAGTTTATGCGGGTGCAGGCCGGGCTAAGCCCGCTTAACGGGTTGAAAACCTTGTCCGATCCCGTCCGCTATTGCGGTTACGGGCAGCCCGTGGGTACCCGCGGAATTTCCCCCCTTTACTGTTGTACTCATTAAAAAATAAAAATAAAAACAATCAATCAAAACAAATCAACTCAGATGCCAAACCTCAGTCAGACAATAGCCTTTCACAAAAGTCCCCCTCCTAAATTCTAAACAACAATGAGATTGAAGTATCTCACATACATATGCATGGGCTTCAAGATGATAAGTCATCAGAAACTGTCCACTATGTGCACATTCATTGTTTAAAGCAAGTATCAATAACCACAGACATACATCAGACCAATAAGAAACTTTCTTCGCCCGTGTCACCTCTAGGATCCTCAATGTATTATCTAAACACTAACGGGATAAAGGATCGGATACTTTTTGGTGCTAGTTTGAAATTCTTCAATCAATCACCAGTCTCCAGTACTCAGTAGCCCACCCAAAAATTAGCAGGCGCGGGTCGGGCTTAGCGGCCCGCGTGGGCTTTTCCCCCTACCCAAGTGTGTCCAATTTTGCGGCAGGGCGGAACGGGTCGGGCGGGTCGTTCCACGTTTTCCCAGGTCTATATCCACCACATATTAAAACATTAGCTCTCTCATTTCATCCCTCTCTCTCTCTCTCTCTCTCTCTCTCACGCCTCCCCCATTACTCCCTCTCTCTTTCTCTCCCCTTCCTTCTCCCTGCAAAATGTTTAAAAAAAAACATCCCTAAGTCATGAACAGGAAAAACACCCCTAATTCGTTGTTATAAACAATAACTATAATGTTTTTATTATTTTTAACATGGGTTAGACTCATTACATATAGTGAGTTAGTTATGTTTTTGACTATTTTTCAAAAAATAGATTCCCTGTTTGGTTAATTTTTTTACTAAGTCGGAAAAAAAAAACTCTCCAATTCACAATGTATCCTTTTTACATATTTTTTTACAGTGGGCAAATATTTGAAGTTTTTTTACGGAGACCGTGAAACACTTCCATCATCATCCTGAAGGATGATAGAATATAGATCCCTATTAAAAGGGAGAGTATATCTATTACATATGATGTCATATCTAGCTATGTAGTCAGCAACTCTATTAGCTTCTCTAAAGTAATGCTGAATTCAATTTGATCAAAGTTGGTAGCCATAGAGTGAAACTTTTCTATATGATGCATGATTTCTCGATTTACGTTGTCATTCCCCTTTATTGTCTTGACTAATACTTGGTTGTCACGTTCTATGATCACTCTCCGAAGGCCTCTCCTTGTTGCACTCTGCAGACCCAAACAGACTGCAACAACCTCTGTCTGTAGAATAGTACCTTTGCACGTCTCCTGATAGAAAATATTCATAACATTACCCTTGAAGTCTCTGATGAATCCCCCCACCTAACAAATGCTCGTGGATTTAACAGAGTCACCCACATTGATTTTGTAGATAGCTTCCTCCGGTCTAATGCATTTAACTTTCCGCCTTTTTCTTGTTGGTTTATTTTCTGTTTGTTCCTTTTCATCATGTTTCCAATTTCTATAATTAATAATTATTTGATGAGCAAAATTTGCTATATGATGTAGTTTCTTAATTCTTATGTTTAAATATGAGTTCATTCCTTGACTTCCAAATAGCTTGTCAGATGAATCTTAAGTCTTCCAAGGGTGTTTTCACCATTTTGTTTAATAGAATATCCATTATGTCAACGCTATCTCCTCTAACATTTAGACATTTTTTTTTGCCAACAATTCTTTCATAATGGGAGATTACTTCTTTCGTGTACTTACGATATAGGAAAAGATATGTAGTATCATCATCATAATATTCGCAAAGACAACATTGAGATGGAACTCGATTTATGTATATATTAAGCCTTATTTTGGTTGGTAGACCATATGTCAATCATTATTTTCCATACTAAATTTTTGATTCTAGGTGGTAAGTTCAACTTCCAAATCCATTTATAGTCATCATTGTTTTGTTGTCTTGAGTCATTTAATCTTTTAGCAGACCTAGTAGTAAAGGTTCCATTTGGTTCCAATTTCCAAATAAGTTTATCAGGTGTATCCCAATCTGGTACCTGAATCTCAATGATTTTTTGAACTATATTATGTGGGAAGATAGTATTAAGTAGGGGAATATTCCACTGCTTTTGGTTCGTAAATAGCTAGCTTACTTTCATATCGGGGTCATAGTTTTGTAAATAATCCGTCAGAGGGTGGTCATTTACCCATGGGTCTTTCCAGACATTTACTGACGTGCTATTTCCAATTATCCGAAGTAATCCTTGATTGGATTTTTTCTAAGGGATAGGAGTCTTTGAAACTGCCAAGATGTGTTCAAGTTAGATCTTTGGTTAATATTTTCATATTCCAAATATTTTCCTCTAATTAATTTGACCCATATATTGTTTTATTCTACATGAGTTTTCCATATAAGCTTCATTTGGAGACTTTCATTTAACTCTTCAACTCTTCTAATTCCAAGACCTCCTTGTTGCTTAGGTTTACAGATCTTATCCCAACTAATTAGAGGTGTGTACTTTTCAGGCTGGAGCTTATTCCAAAAGAAGTTTTTTATTTGGTCAATTTGTTGTAGTATACCTTTCGAAAGAAGGAAATTTTGCATAAATTTGGTTTGTTTTAGAATTAAGATTTGCTTAGATAACAACCGCTCTTCCCGCTTGCGAGAGGGATGTTGTCTTCCATTTCGACATTTTTTTTTTAGACTTTGGATTGCATATATCTTCAAAAGCACAATTCTTTATTCTACCATTAATCAAAGGAATGCCTAGGTATTTTTGGGTGGTAAGTTGGGCACCCGCAAACACATCCTGGATGTGCGCACCCGCAAACACATCCAGGATGCGCAAGGGGGTGGCATGCTCGCGGACGAAATCCGCGTGTTGTCACACGTGTGAAGTGAAAATTTTAAAATAAAAATAAAAACTTAAATAATAAATAAAAGAAAATAATTTTTTTATATAAAATAAATAAAAAGAATACATAATAAATAAATAAAATAAAAATAATTTGTTTATATACATAAATAAATCAATAATTAATGAAAAAATAGTATAATAAATAAATAATTAATACATATATAAATATATATACATAATAAACAAATAAATATTTAATAATTTAATAAATTAATATAAATATAAATATAAATATATATAATCAATACATAGATAAAAACAATAAAAAAATAAATGAAGAGTAAATAAAAAAGAAGTAATTTGGCCTTTAGACCACCAAATACTTTTTTTTTTTTTTTGATCTGATAGACCACCAAATACTAACAATGTGTTTGGCACCTGGGTTTTTTAGGGGAGGGAAGGGGTGAGAAATTGGGAAAGAGAAAGGAAGAGGATGGAAGGGGAGAGATTTCACTTTCTCATCAAATTCCACCGTTTTGATGGGGTGTGAAATCCCATCAAATTGAGCAGTTATCCACTTTTATCATCCCTTCCCTCTTCCCCTTGATTGTCCACCCAAACACCAATTTTATTGAGAAAATTTGCGAATTTTCGACCAAATTAGCCAAATATACACATTTTTGTAAAATTTGCAAAACTATACATTTTTAGAGAAAAACCTAATCATTTATCTTATCTTTCCATCCCAATTGTCGGACTATCGCTCTGCCATGGATTCCCTGGCCTCCATGTTCTAGATCCCTCTCTCTCGGCGCCCTTCTGTTCATCGACGGAGGCTCGGCGCCCTTCTGTTCATCGACGGAGGCGAGGCGGAGCCGGAGGAATCCGACGGTGGGAATTTGGGAGTGCAGCGGCGAGGCGGAGGCTCTGAATCGACAATCTCTTGTTCATGGAGGCGGTGGCGGTTAATTCGTTCCGCAATTCACATCTGGAATTAGCTGTTGTCTCGAGCACGAGATCCAGGTACTCTCTCCTCTCCCAATCTCTTTTATTCTCGCGACAACGATCGTCCGTGGCGAAGGATTCCGAATGCGTCGGGAGTGAACTATACTGATGTCGGAGGATTTTGCTCAGATTTGGAGTTTAGAAGCTTTTGCTGTACAGATCCGCCATCCACTTCTTCTTCTCCGATGATGATGACGGCGACGAGGAAGATCGACGGGGATTCTGAGTACGGAGATGAGTTTTGCCCTTCTTCTTCTTCTCCGATGTCAGCGGTGGTGGGATTCAGAGAATGAAGGTTTGCTCTTTTTTTTACGAGAGAGACGGTGCTGATGTTGTATCAAGATCTACTCTATTTGACTGATACGATCTCTATTTCTGTTTGGAGAGATATACAAACTGCAGGCTACGCTGCTACGGTGAGCATTTTTTCCATTTCATTGCACTAGAATATGATCTCTATTTCTGTTTGGAGTTTTTTATAAGAATTTCTACCTGTTTCTGGCTTCCATATCATGCCTTACTGCCAACTCCAGTATGGTATCGCTTCTTCTTGCCAAGTCTGTGAAAAAGTGGCTTTGAAGTTGCCACCAGGTTCATAACTAGCAAGTCCAAATCTCTCCCAAGAAGGTGAGTTCTCTCCCAAATCTCTCAGGGTGTCATCAGATTATTGAGATGGCTGAGAATGTGTGTAATTTGAAGAGGGCAGAAGCCCTGATTGAATTTGGAAAGTTGATATTGCTGAGCAAGAGGATAAGCTAGAGGTAGAATTTGGAGATTGCAATCATGATTAATAACTGAATGCCTTCTAATTGAGATATTTCTAAGAGAATTAATTATCAGTTTTCATTTAGTACTTAATTTTCATTTTGTTTACTTTATTTAGTCTAGTTGTTTGGTCGTAATTAATGATCGATCTAATTTTTTACGTGAGTAATGCAATTTGTCTCCAATTTATTTTAGTGCTGACATCGTTTTTAATTAGATATTATATATGTAGGTATATATGTATGCTTGAATCCTTAGAAATTGGGTTGTTTTTTAGTGCTGACGTCATTTTTATGAGTATTTTTTAGTGTTGACATCGTTTTTATGCGTATTTTTTAGTGCCGACATCGTTTTTATGCTTATTATTTACTGCTGACATCGTTTTTATGCGTATTTTTATGTAGGTATATATGTGCTGACATCGTTTTTGCAATATAAGAGATGAAGAAGGAAGGATGTACAGTGATTTTGAGCGATTCGGTGACATGGTCTTTGTCGAGAAGGAAGAGGAGTACATCATTAGATTGAAGTTATGTCCTCGTGCTAACATGGTCTTTATTAGCTTGTTTAGTTTGCTCTTTAGGTATATATGTATGCTTGAGTCATTAAAAAATGGTTTGTTTTTTAGTGCTGACAGCGTTTTTAGTTGTATATTATATATGTAGGTATATATGTATGCTTGAGTTCTTAAAAATTGGTTTAGTTTTTAGTGCTGACATAGCTTTTAATTTGATATTATATATGTAGGTATATTTGTATGCTTGAGTCCTTAAAAATTGGTTTGTTTTTTAGTGCTGACATCGTTTTTAGTTGAATATTATATATGTATGCTTGAGTAATTAAAAATTGGTTTGTTTTTTAGTGTTGACATCGTTTTTAGTTGGATATTATATATGTAGGTATATATGTATGCTTGAGTCCTTAGAAATTGAGTTGTTTTTTAGTGCTGACATCGTTTTTATGCATATTTTTTAGTGCTGACATCGTTTTTAGTTGTATATTATATATGTAGGTATATATGTATGCTTGAGTCCTTAAAAATTGGTTTATTTTGTAATGCTGACATAGTTTTTATGCGTATTTTTTAGTGCTGACATCGTTTTTAATTTGATATTATATATGTAAGTATATATGTATGCTTGAGTCCTTAAAAATTGGTTTATTTCTTAGTGCTGACATCGTTTTATATGTATTTTTTAGTGCTGACATCGTTTTTATGCATATTTTTGTGTAGGTATATATTTGCTGACATTGTTTTTGCAATATAAGAGATGGATGAGGAAAGAGGTCAGCATCGTCGGCATCGAAAAATTCTTTGTTTCTCACTACAAAAAAAAATAAAATATTCGTTTTTTTTTAAACATTCCTTTGTGTCTTTGTTCTCCCCCTTTTATATTTTATATAAAAATATATTGATCTTTGATGTCATCACTGTCGGTGTCAGCATTCTCGTAGAGGGCGTCCACAATGCTGACGTCAGCATTCCCGACGTCATCGTCGGCTGCGTAGCATCCTCGTAGACGGCGTCAGCATTCCCAACTTCGGTGTCAACATCCCTCAAACGGTGTCAGCATCGTCGACATCCCCGATGTTAGCATCGTCGACGTCCTCCGCGTCAGCGTTGTCGGAGTCTGCGGTGTCAGCAATGCGGACGTCAACATTCTCGACGTCGGCGTCAGCACCGACGCGTGGGAAAAAGGAAAAAAAAATTGGCGTTAACATCCATGTAAACGGCGTCAGCAATGCTGACGTCAACATTCCCGATGTCAGCGTCAGCACTAACGCGCGGGAAAAAAAACTTTCTTGTAAACAGCGTCAGCATTGCCGTCAACTATATTGATCTTCGATGTTATCACCGTCGGCATCAACATCCTCGTAAAGGGCGTCAACAATGCCGACGTCAACATTCTCGACGTCGGCGTCAGCAACGACGCGTGGAAAAAAGAAGAAGTTGGCGTCAGCATCCCTTTAAACGGCGTTAGCAATGCTGGCGTCAACATACCCGACGTCGCCGTTAGCATTGACGCGTGAAAAAAAAAAGAAAATGAAACAAAGAAAATAAGAAATAATATATTGGTTAAAAAATAAATTAATGGCAAATCTTATTCATGCAATAATTAAAAAGAAATGAAAAACAAAGAAAATGAGAAATAAAGGGGGGAAATGAAAGAAATGAAAAAACAAAGGAAATGAGAAATAAAGAAAAATAAAATAAAAAGTTTAAAAGGGATAGTTTCCGTAAGTTTTTTAAAAAAGAAGAAAAGAAAAAAAAATAAAAGAGAGGGAGAGAGCGTACCTGTACATGGGAAGGGAGGGAGGGAGGGTGGGGCCCAGGGGGAGAGAGTGCACTGTAGCACACGGGTGCTTTCCCCTTGTTGGAGTATATTGTGTATAATTTTGCAAAATTTTCAAAATCTTATATATTTGGCTAATTTGGCCTTTATATTTGTATATTTGGCAAATCCTCCCAATTTTATTTTCCCCTCACTTTCCATCCTAAAAATCCCACCAAATCCTTCATTCCAAACAGGATGTAAATGTCCTAAGATGAAAGCATTGCTAGTAAATGTCCATTATTTGTTCATAATACCCCTTTTACCCTTACTTTTATAATTTCTATCAGAACTTATAAGGAGTATTTCACATCTCGTTCTTCCCCCGTCTTCTCCCAATCTCCCATGGCCGATTGCTCTCTAGATTTGGATTTGGTGATTTGCCACCGCCGATCACATCCTCCTCTCCTCTAGATTGATCGCCTCCAACATCTCTTCCTCCCTCCTTGTCGGCTTCCCCTCCTCCCTCGCCTGGCTCCCTCCATCGTCGTCCTTGCACCGCGCCGCCCCGCTCCTTCCCTCGCCGAAACGCGCTTCCCTTTCTCCTCAAAATCAGATCCATGGCTTTGATAAGGATTTCAGTCGGATTTCATCTCGGATTCGCATTCCCACAACCACTCCCTCCATCGAAGTCAGTCTCCAAATTGGCCCTGTCTGCTCCAATCGGACCACCGCCTTTGCGGCCTTCCGAACCGCGGTGGATCAGGCGGGGGGCGGGGATGGTTCCGGTAGGTCATCGGTGGAGAACTGGAGATCAGCGGAAACGGATCCTCGGTGTACGCTGGCGATATGCTGGGAAACGCTAAACGGGAGCGAGTGTACCGATTTCTTCTGCGGTGGCTACGGCTTGCTTGCCGGCGGTGGATGGGAGGGGTTTGATGGCTGGTTTTCCAAGCCACTTCTGGAGGCCGGTTCAAAACTCCGATCAATGACGATGCTACTGAATTATTTTTTATTTTCTCAATTTTGCAATTGCAGAACAATGTGTAACTTTGCTCTAGCTTTCACGTGCCTCCATTAGTTTGTGTTTGATACTTTGATGATCGAGTGTGTAATTGTTACTGCGGGGTTTTGCTGTAATCATGCTAAATAGCAATTACAGGGGATCCTTCCCAGTTCCCACTTGAGTCAATATATGAACTTTATATTGAAGGCTGCTCCAATTTGGCAAATTTTACCTATTAGCTTAATTAATCGCTTTTTATGTTTAATCTCCCATTAAAGTTGTTTTTGTAATTAAGAAAACCATATTTTTTTTTAACTTTAATCACTTCAGTGATAGGTTTTCATTTGATTACAGTGGTTATGACTCTATTTTTGTAGTGGTGACATTGTATATGACCCTATTTTATTAGTGGTGACAATCCATTCATATATATATTAGAGGAGAACTGTCACCACATGTATTTTGGCTTCTCATTAGCCCCTTTAGGGTTTGTGCTTACCTTTTCCTAGGATTTTCTTTTGATTAGAGTGTCTACGAACCTTTTTTCATAGTGGAGACAATGTCTATAAAACTATTTTTATTTTGGTTACATCGTCTATAGGGTTTTCCTTTTGATTACAGTGTATTTGACCGTGTTATTATAGTGGTTACAGTGTCTATGATCCTATTTTTATTTTGCGTACAACATCTATGACCCTCTTAACCATTCATATGTTATAGGAGAACTGTCACCACATGTATTTTGGTTTCTCATTAGCCCGTATAAGGTTTATACTTCCCTCGTCCTAGGGTTTTCCTTTGATTACAGTGTCTATGACATTTTTTTCATAGTGGTGACTGTGTCTATGACCCTATTTTTATTTTGGTTACAACGTCTATAGGGTTTCCTTTGATTACAGTGCCTATTACCTTTTTTTCATAGTGGTGACAGTGTCTATGACCCGGTTTTTATAGTGGTGATAGTGGCTATTATCTTGTTTTCATAGTAGTGACAGTGTCTACGACTCTCTTACCATTCATATATTGAAGGAGAACTGTCCACCTAATGTCTTTTGGCTTCTCATTAGCCCCTTTAGGGTTTGTGATTACCTTGTCCAAGGGTTTTCCATTTGGTGATAGCAATCATCTCTTAACGACGTACTGTACTTAACATTTTAGGGTTTAGGGCCTTGGCCCTAAACCCTAAAGACTTAACCCTAAACTCTAAACCATACTGTACATCACATGTTCTTTTGGCTTCTCATTCGCCCTTTTAGGGTTTGTGCTTCCCTTCTCCTAGGGTTTTCCTTTGATTACAGTGTCTATGAACCTTTTTTAATAGTGGTGACAATGTCTACAAAACTGTTTTTATTTTGGTTACAGTGTATATAGGGTTTTCCTTTTGATTACAGTGTCTATGACTTTGTTTTTATAGTGATGACAGTGGTTATGACACTGTTTTTATTTTGATTACAGTGTCTACGACCCTCTTACCCATTCATATATTAGAGGATAACTGTCACCATATTTATTTTGACTTCTCATTAGCCCCTATAGGGGTTGTGCTTCCCTTATCATATGATTTCTCATTTATTATAGTGTATATGACCATGTTTTTATAGTAGTGACAATATCTATGACTTTATTTTTATTATGGTGACAACAATAGTTATATTTTTATTTTTTTATTTATTGTGGTGACACTACTATAAAAAATATATAGAAAACTAGAAATTAGAAATTAGAGAAGAACTGTCATCGCATGTATTTTGTCTTCTCATTAGCCCCTATAGGGTTTGTGCTTCCTTTAAGATATGATTTCCCTTTGATTACAGTGTCTATGACCATGTTTTTACAGTGGCGACAGTATCTATGACTTTATTTTTTTTTATTGTGGTGACACTACTTTAAAAAAATCTAAAAAACTAGAAATTAGAAAAGAACTGTCACCACATGTATTTTGGCTTTTCATTAGCCCCTATAGGGTTTGTGCTTCACTCGTCCTTTGATTACAGTGTCCGTGACCCTATTTTTATAGTGGTGACAGTGTCTATGACTATGTTTTTATAATGATGACAGTGTCTTTTACCCTTTTTTTTTATAGTGGTGACACTCTGTTTTTATTTTGATTACAACGTCTATGATCCTTTTTTCATAGTGATGACAGTGTATATGACCCTATTTTTATTTTGGTTACAGTGTCTATAGAGTTTTCTTTTCATTATAGTGTCTATTACCCTTTTTTCATAGTGGTGACAGTGTCTTTGACCTTGTTTTTATTTTGGTTACATCGTCTATGACCCTCTTAGACTCTTACTCATTCATATATTAGAGGAGAACTGTCACCACATGAATATCGGCTTCTCATTAGCCCATAAAGGGTTTGTGCTTCCCCTTTCTTAGAGCTTTCCTTTGATTACATTGTCTATGAACCTTTTTTTTATAGTGGTGACGGTGTCTATAAAACTGTTTTTATTTTGGTTACTACGTCTATAGGTTTTTTTTTTATTACAGTGTCTATGACTTTGTTTTTATAGTGGTGAGAGTGACTATGACATTGTTTTTATTTTGATTACAGTGTCTATGACCCTCTTACCCATTTGGGAATGTATAATATGCTTCAGAAAATAGACAAATTTTAGCTTGTTTCATATCATGAATATTATAGCAGCACATTTCGTTTGCATATTCCTATATGTCGTTTTTGTTAATTATCCAAGATTCTCAGCACTCTTCTAACATCACCTTGTGGATCACAATTGGAAGACTATGGTAAATGAAGGGAAGTTTGGTATTTATTGATGTCAAGGATGAACTTTGGCATACATCTCATCAATAACTATGTGTGCATATATATGCCCTGTAAATCAAGGCTATTGCAGATATTGACAAATGCAATCATGCAAACAATTTTTCAATCAGTTGCCCACATCTCCTTCCCAGAAAAATTAAGCAATTGAGAGCCAAACCCGTCGATTCCATGTCACCACCAACCTTCAGCATTCAATTCCAAATTGGCCCTCCACCGCCTCCAAATCCCGTCGGCGACTCTACCGCCCCCAAGCCGACCACCTCTCTCTTCCAGAACTTCGACCATCGCTCCTCCAAATCCGACCGAATCAGCGAGCTCTCAACTCCGTCGCCCATGGCCTCTTCTTCAAACTACCTTATTCCTCCTCGCATCTCCTCCATCCCGATCCGATCTGAGCTCCACTCCTCCTTCCTCCTTCCACCAGATCCGAAACGCGCAGTCCCTCAAGCTCTCAAATCTCCCTTCAATGGTTGCCGCCTCCCCTGTCCTCCATCCGCGTCCTCTCGTTCTCCTCTGCGAGCGCCACTCCCAAATCGCCCTCTCACTCCAGATCTGGGCACCTTGAGACTGTTTCAAATCTCCCTCTCGCTCTGGATTTCCATCGGAGATTTGACCCCGCCTCCGCCGCCGAAAACTGCCGCCACCGCCCGCCTCTCCTTGGCTTGTCGGACCTTCTGAACCCTTGCGCCCGATTCCAAGCTGAATTCCGTCAAGAAATTGGCCGAATTCCATTCGCGAGGAAGAGATTTTGTGGTGGATCTCGATTAGTTGGGGAGAAGGACGAAAAAGAGAAGAGCAGATCTAATTTTAATAGGCAGGGGTAAAATTGGAAAATGTGGACACTTACCTAATATTGTAACCCTTATGTCTTATGGCTTAAAATTTGGTCCCCAAATGTCCACTTAGCAAAAAAACCCCCAATAAAAAATAATATATTTCATAATTACTTATTATAAGAATTATATATAGCTACATAAAATAAAAATAATTTGTTTATATAAATAAATAAATGAATATTTAATAAAAAACAATAATATATTTAATAAATATTTAATATAAAAATATATTTATATAATTACTATAATTACAATATATATATACATGTATATATATAAATAATATAATCACAAACATATATAAATAAATAAAATTTATTCATTGATAAATTAATTAATATGAAATTATATTAATTTAAAATCCTTAGTAATATTCTTTTAAGATAAAAATCAATTAAATATAATAAAACAAATAAACATATATAAATAAAAAAATCAATTAAATAATGAAATTAGGTAATAAAAAAAATAATGAAAATTAAATTAAATTTTATTGGTTATTTATGTAAATAAAAATATACATAATTAATAAACAAATAAAAACAGTAAAAAAAATAAACGGAAATTTCGCCAGGTACCCCTGGGGTATTGCAATTTTCGCGAGGTATACAACTTTTTTGCATATTTCGCGTGGTGCCCCTGAGGTTTTAAAACATTTCGCCTCGTGCCCTTCCCGGTTAAGTTTAACAGTTTTGGCTTTTCTCCTGTTAGTTTCCAAATTAAAAAAAAAGAAAGAAAAAGAAAGGTCGGACGAGAGCGAAGACGCGATACCCATCGAGCGAAGAGAGGAGAGCGAGGAGAGAAGGCTCCCGCTGCTCGAAGAGAGAAGGCTCCCGCTACTCGAAGGCCGGCTCCGGCTTGGACCTGCTGCAACCGAGAAGCGAGCGACGAAGGGAGGTGGATCGAATTGGAGTGGAGTCCGGTGAACCTAACAAGCCGGTATGTTACCTTTCTGAAATTTCTCCCCTTTGACCAAAATTAGGGTTTAGGTTGTAACGTAAACTACTCAGTTTCTCTAAAATCGAGCATGTGTTCTCTAATCAAGCGAGTTATCATGTGAATTCAGGAGTTGTGAGTTTGAGTTTGGGTTTATTTTGCTGATTTTTTGAATTTGTAATTATGCAATCCTTTGTGAGGAATTTCTGTCTAACTGATTTGCAATTTTGTATTTATGTAATTTTGAGATTGTGAAGTGGAAAATTGCAATTTGTAATCCTAAGTTACGACATTTGAATCATAGTTTCTGTTTATTTTGCTGAATTTAGGTTTTCGAAATTGTAGAATTTAGGTTTCTGTTTATTTTGCTGGATTTAGGTTTCTGAAATTCTGTATTTTCTATTTAAAAAAAACCATGGACAGCTACTTGTACTAGCAATTGTACCAACTTTCCTAATTGTATGCTGAATTTTTTGTTGAATTTTTTTATAATATAGATGGGTAATTGTTGCAGCAAAGAGATGTGTTTCTTGGCGGTTTTGATTAATTCCCTTGCTTGATCAATTATATGTTTGTGTGTTTTACATGTTTCTACCCGGTAATGCTGCCATGCTAGATTTTAAATTCTCAATTTGGTTGGCTCGTAATAATCTTAGATTGATTTCGTAGATCCTTCTTTCAACATTCTATATCTATCTTGGATTTCATATATCGATGATATCGCTATTTTCATCCCTTTTGTGAGTTGGCCTTTAAAATTAGCTGGATATTCAGGCTTTGATGATTGATCTGATTTGGAGTGAGTTTTTTTTTGGATTTGTTGCTGCTATATATATTGAACTTGTTCGATTGAATCTGTTCACTTTGTTTCTGCATAAGGAGACTCTTTAGGTTGTACTGTTTATGCAAGTCGTGAATTCTAGACTCTCTTTTGTTATCATTTAACTAAAATAAAAATATTGCTCACTTTTGCCTTTATTTACCAATTCTATCGTCCTATAAGCTGAAAATTGCTGAATTCCTCAGTTACTCACTACAATTGAATAGTTTATGGTCAAAATTAAGATGATGATTCATTATTTTGTTGGTTGGCTCAGGTTACTTCTTGAACTACTTTTAGTTAAAAATTTGATTGATTGATTCATAAATTTCAAATGAGAAAACTAGCTGGTGCCAGCATTAGATTTTGTGCAGGTAGTTTTGGTGATAATCACATGCCCGATTTCC
This sequence comes from Persicaria tinctoria, assembly GCA_037127255.1. Classification (NCBI taxonomy): domain Eukaryota; kingdom Viridiplantae; phylum Streptophyta; class Magnoliopsida; order Caryophyllales; family Polygonaceae; genus Persicaria; species Persicaria tinctoria. Next base: position 17,106,238 of record JBANSL010000004.1, on the reverse strand, counting down.
TATGTTGGTAATTCCTTCTTGTAATAATCAGCTACCCTAGTAACCGACTTGTTGTTTTCGTATGAGAGCATTGCCTCGATGCTTCTATATTTCATAAATTCTAGGTATATATCTTCATATGTGGAGGAGTTTTTTTTCTTCCCTGGATTCTGGTTGATATACAACAGCTGAATTTCCGTATTTTACAACTTGTAAATACAACAGCTGGATTTTTAGAGCAGACAGATTTTGCAGTAGCATTTTTTGCAAGAACTGACAGCAAATCTATTAGTAGTTAACAACCCCTAGCTTAATGACTACTATAAAGCTGAAAGAGAAACTTACTGTATGGCTGGAAAAAATATAGTTAGAATTAGTATACCATCCATTTGATAAGGCCAACTTCTCATGTTTGACCGATTTCCCATTCAATTTAGTATGTTAAATGCATTAACTTGGACATATTTATGTCAAAACGAAAGGAAAGATTTGTAGCCTATGTGGGATTCGAACCCACATCAATGTGTATAACACATTGCTCTACCTTTGAGCTAATAAGCTAATTCAGCGCAAGGATTTTTGAAAATCTTCAATTAGAAAATCCATATAGAAACATACTCCATATTTGATAAACTAGTATACCATGGGTTTAGTGAAATCTAAATAAGAGAACTCACAAGCAAACACCTCCCAAAACAAAACAAACCAAAACAAAGAAGAAATGCTTGATCTATACCTCGCCATCTTCATCAGCATAGGCATATTCTCACGGACAATTTGAGAATCAGAATGATGCCTAGCTGAAAAACTCTCGTTTGCCATGTTTTGGGCAGTAAAGAGTTCTAATATTTTAGTTTGAGCTTCAAGTCTGTGGGACAACTTCTTGTTCAAATCCTTTTACATATAAAAAGCAAAATTAAGTTATAGATTGAGCAATTTAACCATATACTAGGAAAAGAGTTCCCCAATACGAGGATTTTCGAAAATCTCCAATTAAAGTACCGAACTACCATTTTGCCGAAGCCAATCAATTGATGCAGTTCATACTTCATAGCACTTTCAAGTGATAGATAGTTCCACACACATGCAGGGTAGAAAATACAAGGAGAAGATCCTTTTTCTATGGAACAACTTTTGCTACAAGGATAAGAATTCAACCAGAATGGTGTCCATAAGGATGGATCACAAGATTGGTGAATGAAATTAGCTACTGGTCCATGTTTATTGCAATGGCCTAGGATAGTTAGCCTGACCTAATGTCAAGGCGAAATGCATATATGATATATGCACTCAAAAAAGAAAGCTGAGAGGAACAATAGAGCATCCATACCTTAAGTGTTATGTAGTCACGACTAAGTATGTATCTACCATCCCTTGAAAATTTGATATCTGAAATGGATGCAATAATCTCTTTAAAGAAAGATCTTGAACCTGGTGCCTTCAGTTCTTCAAACCTGCATACATGGAGCACCTCTTTATTTAGAGTAGTAGTCAACAATTTAATATATTTCATATACTACACAAATCACAATAAAGTTAGAAATGAACAGATAAGCAAGCGTATCACATAGTTATGAGAATACAACAGGTAGAGACCACTTACAGTTTAGCATAAACCCCCTATTCGAAAATTCATACATACTAAATCCCCAAATTCCAACCTTAAAAACCCTAATTGGAACCAATACAATCCCTAAAGCTAAAGCTAAATTAGTAAATCCCTAAATACGAGATTTTCGATTAGTAATTTGATGCAAATTAACGAACAACTAAAATCCCTAAATCGAGAAACTGCAATACCTTTGGAAAATTAGATTATCGCAGTCGCCAGGGCATCCCTCTTCTCATTTGTCCCTTCGACGCCGGCGGTGTTGAGTTCTACTTGAAAATGGCCGGTCTCCCTCTCAGTCTCTCTGGTGTGCAAAATAATCATCTCCGTGTTCTTCCATCTTCAACCTCTTCTTTTGCTTTTATTTTAATAAAACTTTCTTTTTATTTAAGAAAATTTAACGGGACTGTTAGAAAAACAAACGGAGGGGCACGAGGTGAAATTTAATCAAACCTTAGGGGTACCACGTGAAATATGCAAAAGAGTTGTATACCTCACGAAAATTGCAATACCTCAGGGGTACCTCGCGAAATTTCCGAAAAATAAATGAATAGTTAATAAAAAAAATATATATATAAATAATTAATTAATATACATAAAGACATGTATAATTAATAAATTAGAAAAAAATAATAAAACATAAATAAATAATAAATTAATTTATTACATGGAATTTTAATTGTTTTATAATTTTATTATGTTTTTGTAAATAAATTAATTTATTATATTTATTATTTATTGTTTTATATTTTTATTTGTTTTTTAGTCATAAATAAATTTATTTTATTTATTTTTTATTTTTTATTTTTCTATTTCATTATAATTGTATTTGTTTTTATGTAAAAAATAAATTTATTCTATTTATTATTTAATGTTTTACATATTTTTTAATTTTATAAATTAAAAAATTTATTTTATTTTTTATGATCTTTTTCAGTTAGACATGTTGGATCTCATTAATTTAAGAAGTAGAACAGATTAAGTAACATCTTAAACATTGCAATGAAACAAATTGTGTTTTATACCCGAGTCTTTGAAATCAGCATTCCCCTTAGCCTCTGTCCCGACCCAGGTCGCAACTAATTCCTCCAGTTTGATGACACGATCAACCAATTCCTTTTCAATCTTCCTCTTCTCCTACTCTAAAGCCTCATACTTCCGCTCAAGCACAACAATTGCACCATTCTCACCGCCACCTTCCATGACTCTCCTCGCAGTCATGAGATCGATCTGCAACTTATTCAATTCCACATCCGGATGCTTAGGGGAGGCTGGAATTTGCCTCCAAATCCTAACAAGCCTCCCTCAGCCTCCTCGACAACATTAGTCGAGCTAAAATCTACAGCACATTCAATGGTTTTATCCTGTTCTTGACCAAACAGTACCATTCCCATCGATTGCCGGTGCTTTCGATTTTAGTTCGAGTAGTGTCGGTGAGGACGAGCGGGATGCAACATGAAACAGATCACATGCGAAAATATAACCGAGATCACCTTCTGGTTTTGCATATTCTGAGTTTTTTTTCCTTATTTATTTATCTTTATATAGTTTTTTTTCCCTTTACTTGTCTAATTTAAATGACTATATGTCGTTATATTTTTCAAATTTCATTCCATTTACCCAAAAATCTTCGTCTTCACATTCCGCTGACGTTTGTACATAGTTCTGTATGCAAAACATTTCAAGTTAGAGCCTAAACCCTAAACCTCCCTAAACCTTAAACCCTAAACTCTAAACCTCCATAAACCTTAAACCCTAAACCCTACACATCCTGAATGCGCACAAGGTGTACAGGCATCCTAGATGTTTTATCTACAAGGGGGCATTTTATAAACAGAAGTATTCCAAACGTAAAATGCATGTAATTTCTTTTAAAATGTAAGGAGAATAAAAGAACACTGATTGGGTATTTAATTTTAATACTTAGATTTGTCACCGAGCGATCTATTCTTATCGGCTATATTATTTAAGAATAATTCTCAGTCTATAATGGTTAGATGTACTTGCAACATTCTGATCAACATTTATAATTTCGTCGATGAGGTACAAGCCCAATGAATTGAGACTTCTTCGGATTTCGTCACTCTTCGCCCTTCACCTTGTTCAAATCAGCCTCCAACTCCCTCTTCTTCTTCAAAAGCCTATCGATCTCGTCGTCCTTCTTCGACTCCAAATGGCGAATCTCCCTCACCAACAAGGCGCTTTCTTTTTGCAAGTCATCAACTTCTCCCGTTTCCTGGCGAACTCTTCTTTCCGGCTTCTTGGTCCCTGTGATTCGATCCAATTATGTACACAAAACTCAAGCTTGGAGAATGGAGATTGCACTACTCACAGATTATTACTTATTAATGGTAAGAGATTTCAATTGTCAAAGGTTACAAGAGTTTTCAAATTCTCTCGCCCTCTCTGACAACTCCACCTCTAAATTCCTAATGACACGCACCACACGCCGCCTATTTCTCATGACACGCACAAAATAATAATTCTTAAAAAATATATAGCTGATAAGAATAAATCGATCGGTGACATATCTAAGCATATCGTCGTGCCTACTCAATGTGTTTATTTATTCTCATTATAATTTCAGAGAAATCACATTTCGTTGACATTTGTAAATAGTTCTGTATGCAAAACATTTCAAGCTAGAGCCAAAACCCTAAACCCTACCCTACCCTAACCCTAATCCCTAAACCCTACACATCTTGAATGCACAATATTAGGGGTGAGCGCGGGACGGGATGGGGGTCGTCCCGCGTCCCGTCCCGCGTAATTTTTTCGGGACGGGATTCTTTTTTTTTTTCCAATCCCGCGCGGGTCCTATCCCTCACGGGACGGGACGGGACCGGGACGGAACGGGCCTTGTCCCTCAAATAAAAAAAATATTTTAAATTCTCTAATATTTTTCAATTTCTAAAAGGCATAACACTTATAAATTTATAATATTTTTATAGTTTATAGTTTCTTACAGTGTATTATATATATATACACTAAATATATGATATATACTTTTTCTGATAGAATATATGATATATACAAGGAAAAATAACTTTTAATAATACAAACTATTGCTTATAGACCCAAAACAATACCAACTTTAAAAACAATAAATTAATACCCAAACTTTCTCAACATATACCAAAAATTAGGGGTGGGCACAAATCCCGCAAATCCCGTCCCGTCCCGCATCCCGTCCCGATCCCGGTGGGATTTAGGAAAAAAAAATCAATCCCGTCCCGATCCCGTCCCGCAAAAATTATGCGGGACGGGACGCGGGACGGAGAGTTCTAATCCCGCAAATCCCGTCCCGTCCCGCATATATATAATTTTATATATAAAAATTATATATATTTATATATATAATTAAATTAATAAAAATATCTAAGAATATATTTATATTATATATTAATATTTATTTAAATCCAAACTTAAAAATTTTAAATAATAATACGGAGTAAAAGGTTAAAAACGTATAAGAATTTGAATGAATATTAAGCAGTACTATTACTGTTGTAAAACAATATGGTTGTTTTTTCTGACGACAAATCCGATGAAGGTGATGATCTGGCACCGGAGAAATGATATGCCACCACCAGGCTGGCAGCATTATAAATTTACACGGGAGTAATAATGTTTAATTAGCATATGTATAAAAAAAACGTTTCGGCTATATACACCGCAAATCCCCACGTCCTTAAGGACGTGCAAGTGGAGGGAGAGCCAAAAAAAACGGGACGTGCTTGCACGTCCCTAAGGACGTGCAAGCCCGGCTTCTAAAGGCAAAGAGGACGTGCCTCTTCGTCTTCCTTCCTTTCTTCTTCCTCCCGACTCCTTCCTTCTTCCTCCGTCTTCCTTCTTCCTTCTTCCTTCCTTCTTCCTTCTTCCTTCTTCCTTCTTCCTTCTTCTTCGTCTTCCTTCCTTCTTCCTCCTCTGAGACCGAGAGAGAGAGAGACCCAAAGAGAGAGATGGAGACAGAAAGAGAGAGAGAGCTCGAGGCGGCGGTGGCGGCCTTGGAGGCGGAGGCGACAGCGAGGGAGGCGGTGCCGGTGGCGGTGGAGCCGGTGGCGATGGCGGAGGGGCTGGAGGTGCTGGCGTCTGCGGCGGTGGCGGAAGAGGTTGGTGGTGGTGGGGCGGCGGCTGGCGCCGGCAATGGAGGCCCCACAGTGGCCGAGGAGGAGGGTGGTGGTGGTGGGGCGGCGTCTGGCGCCGGCGACGGAGGCCGAGCAGTGGCCGATGAGGAGGCGGAACCGCCGCGGAAGCGACGGACCATTGAGGTCTCCCCGATCCCGACTCCAACGATATGTTATTTTAATTACTTTTTGTTTAATTTATTTTTAGAGTTTGAAAATATATATAGTTTTTTTATAGTATATATTAAAATGTTTAATAGAATATAGTTTGATAGAATATAATTGAAAATAGATTTTTTGAAAATATAGTTTGATAGATAATATATATTGTTTAATAGAATATAGTTTGATAGAATATGATTGAAAATATAGTTTGATAGATAATATATATTGTTTAATAGAATATAATTGAAAATAGAGTTTTTGATTTATTTATATATTAAAATGTTTTTTTTTAGTATATAGTTTGATAGAAGAGAATATAATTGTAATTTGATAGAATATAATACATAGAAATAAATTACAATTGAAATACAATAAAAAACATTAAAATATATTATAATACTTCAAAAGTATTTAATTAACATTAAAATATATACTTGAATATATTAAAATAGATTCAAATAAATATAAATAAATTTATATTGAAAGATAATAAAAAACATTTAAAAAAATATTAAAATACTTCAAAATTATTTCATTTACATTAAAATATATTTAAATATATTGAAATACATAAAAATAAATTTATATTGAAAGATAATAAAAAACAATAAAAAAATATTAAAATACTTCAAAATAAATAAAAATATAATAAAATACATAGAAATAAATTTAAATTTAAAGAAAATAAAAAAATTAAAATATAATAAAATACATAGAAATAAATATAAATGGAAAGAAAATAAAATCATTACAATATATTAAATTATATTGAATTATAATATAATTAATTATAATAAAATACATTTCATAATAACAGGTAGGGAGGCTCCTGAGGGGGGACGGTACCCTCCGGCCTGTTACGTTCGCTGACCGGGCAGCGGTCAGCCAGATTCCAGGGAGCACGGTACCCGACAGTTCGACATCCACAGTCGACGATCTGCTCGCGTCTGCAGAGCGGTTGCAGCAGTCGATGGGGACCCCTCCGGCCGACGAGAACGACACCTTCTGGTCGGGTATGCCAGGTTGGGATCCTTCTGGCGATGCGATGATGGGGTTGCAGCCTTCTTTAGAGCCCCCAGAGGTTTTGAGTAGCTGCATCACCGACTACGTCGCTGGGCGACGGGCTGACATGGGTAGACGTCCTACTCGTGTTCCACCCACCATCCCGGAGGCTTCTACTTCAGCTGTGCGAGAGGCTTCTACATCCGGCACACAGGAGCCCGAGCCTTCGACCTCCGCTACACCAGCGGCTGTCTCCTTGGCCTCTGGAGATGATGTGATCCCTGACGTCGTTGAGGAGGATCACGATGGTCAGGAGGGGCAGGCTCAGGGCCAGGGGGCCCACAGGTAGAGCCCCAGCCCATCCCTGCGCAGGGTGCCGCACTGGCTGCGCAGGTCGACCCTCTGTTGCCGCCGGGAGATCTGCTACTGTCTTACCGGCATCACCAGGCATACGAGGTGTGGAGAGATCCTACGGTGGAGCTGCCGCTGCTGAAGTTCCACCACCGGGCGACTCACTTGGTGCCTTTCGAGCCCTACATATTTGAGGGACCGGGGACCTGGGTCCAGGATCTGCTCCCATCCGGCGTCCCCCAGCTCAGGTCCCTCCATTGGCAGTGTGTGGACGAGTTCACCTGCACGGGCTTCTTGGAGCATTGGCACCCGGAGACCAGCTCCTTCCACTTTCCATGGGGCGAGATGACCATCACGCTGCATGATTTTGCTTGTCTGATGGGACTTCGGATTGATGGCCAGCCCTGCACGTCACATCTGTGCGCGGGAGCTCTGGTCCCCACCATCGCGGAGTACTACCAGCTCACCCCTGCGACTCTGAAGTCGTACAGACACGCTGGCGGCCCTCCAGTGACTGGGTTTACCCGCCTGTGGCAGGAGAGACACGGGCCGCTCGTCGACCCCGCCCCCGCCGATGATCCAGAGGCCGCGGCTGATCCTGAGCAGATTCGGCTGCGCACGCATGTGGGAGGGGGGCAGCCCCAGGATGACCCTGCACAGCGGCTGTTTCTGCACAGGACCTACATGGGCATTGCTCTCGCCGCGACTTTGTTTATGGACAAGTCGCAGAGCCGGATCCCATGGAAGGTGTTGGGCCTTGTTTGGGACATCCCACGTACGGCCACCCTTGCATTGGCTGCTGGTGCCCTCACATGTCTCTACAGGGGCCTAGGCGAGGCTACCCGCTCATCAGCAAGCGTCCGAAGGAAGGGGAGGCCTCGGGGGTCGAGGAATGGCTGCAGAACCAACCCGTTGCCATACGAGGAGGTAAGGGAAAGGTTTGAGAGAGAAGAAGCGTGTGCTGCTCGAAATGCTGCTCGGCCTCGTCCACAAGCGACCTCAGCTCGACGTGGACGTGATGATGTGTTCGGAGGGTTCAACTGGGGTCGAAACAACATTGATCCCTTCATGTTCGGTCATATTGAGAGGGTGAGGGACACTGTTGGAGATGGTCATTGTGGCTACCGTGCTTTGGCGGCTTTGACATCACCGATCGGCGAGACTGCTTTCCCGGAACTCAAAACGTTACTATGTAATCACTTGGAGGATCACGCCGATCTGTACGTCGGTTGTTATACGGGAGAGTACCCATTTCAGCAGTTCGTCGACTACCAGAGATGGGCCGGAGCCACACATGGTGATAGGAGACGGTGGATAGAGCTACCCATCATGGGTTTAGTATTTGCGACGGTATATCAGATTCCTCTCGTCGTCCTAGCTTGGCATCATCCGTTCACATGTCTCCCCATGATCTCGCCGACATCTGCTAACAACCCTCCCCAATCAGCAACTCTTGGTGTAGCCTGCATCGGAAACCAAAACCATTTTGCCGCGGTACGACTTCAAACGTCTTTTTTATTACCTGATGAGCGGTTTTTAGTCGCATAAACCGTATCAAAATAAAACTCAAACCTACAAACTAGTATAACAAGCAAGTAAGAGGTCGATCCCACAGAGAAACAAGTATTTCTTAGCAATGTGTATTTACCAATTAGTAGAAAGGGGGGTTTTGGTTGATTGAGATTGAAAAGAAAACAAAATAAAATAAAAACAAATAATGCAAAATAATTTAGAGAAGATCGCTCTACCTACAACTATCCACTTTATTTGGGTGAATTGATATTGTAACTTCCTCTTGTCCTTTTAGATTTCCTATGAATGCCCTTGTCCCGACCTAATATAGTTACTAGTCCAATCAGTCATAGAAACCCTTATCAATCGAACAGTCCCTAAAGAAGGATTTAACCCAATTGATAGCTTTAAGTCCAGATATTAGCCAAGGTATTTGCAGTCCCTAAAGAGAGATTTAACAACACATTCAACTTCTTACCCATCCAATTAGTTCAATCAGCCCTAAAGGGATAAGTTTGCCACTTGGGTTAAGGTTCACAATCAGGAATCTATAAAACCCTAGCAATTGAATTGATCTAACAAGTTGGCCAGACAAGGTAGAACAAAACAATAAACAATCAAGCACAAAGAAGTTGAAGCATTCAATATAGGAAATAAGGAACAAGATTTAGAAACTCACAACTTAATCCAAATAAAGCTTCAAATTGCAAGTAGAACGAAGAGAGTTTAGTCGCCCATGGCGAACATCGCTCTCTCTCTAATTGTCTGATAGAACGTAGAATAGAATGGAAGTTAATGAAAAATAACATAAAAGTGGCCTAATAAAACATCCAAGTCGGCCTCAAAACAACATAATAGAAAACTAGGGTTTTTTTCCAAAACGCGCTGCGCGCTGGTGGCAGCTGCGGCGGGCGCAGCATGAATACCGCCCCTGGCGGCGGGCGCAGCAAATTATGCGGAGGCCGCTGCATTGGGTTTTCCCGAAAATTCCGTCTCGAATTAGCTCTCGACGTCAACATGAAAGTTGTAGATCTCTGAAAGAGCTTTCCAACGCATGGTCATAATAGTCGATCGGACAACCGAGGCCTCCAGAAAGTGCAAAAAAAGTTCAGCATGTCTGGCGACAACTTCTGCAGACTTGTTCTTCGTTTAGGTTCGCTTCTTCTTCTCAGGACCTCTTGAGATCTTCATGTAAGCTTCTTCGATCAACTAGACATTCTCATCCAATGCGTTATCAACCTATGTCTCCTCCTCGGATCCACGATTACCTGGAATAATCAATAAAAACATGTAGATTCCGACTCCAACCACACAGAGAACAAATATGCAAATTATACTTAAACCATGCATGATATGCATCATAACTAAGCTAAATGCAACCTATTATAACTCTCTAAATGCATGCTATCATTACCTATTCATGCTTTTCATACATATGTCAATACTCTAACTCTAAATTTTTGTTCTCATAGATCTGGTTGCGTCCTAACGCTCCTCTTCCGCCGCCTCCACTAGAATGGGTCGAACATCATCATCCGAGCGTCGAAGGATGGGATGCTCCGTTTCAAGCTCAGATTGAGAGATTTAGAGCCTTGCGTGCCGAGTGCGGCCGTCCTTTACTATTTTCCTAGATTGTATTCCACAACTTTATTAAAATTATGAATGTAAACTAATATGCAAGTGCAACCCTAAAATATTACAAAAATAAATGTTATCATTGTGTAAGTGTTTCACTTTCCACGAAAACGCAAACATCTCCGACTTGCAGATGATTCTCTTTCACAAATTTTCTCCACCCGTATTTAAGAAAATGTACTCGATTCTTTGGAGGGGCTTCAATGCTGTAATTTACGAACCAAGATCTTCCATCTTCGCCAAGATTAAGGTGAATCCCAATGTTTTCCTTTCCAAGGAAGTGGCTTCTTGCCATACTTTGTGGAACATACTACAAGACATTTTTTTGACATATACTTCAAATCCACTAGCTAAACACTTCAATTTTATTATTAATATTACAAAACCGTCGGAAAACCTAAACCCTAACCCTAACCCTAAACCCTAAACCCTAAACGCAAAACCCTAACTAGGGTTTGCACGTCCTTAACAACGTGCAAGTATTGCACGTCCTTCCGTGCAAGACTGAAATAGTGGATGTGCACAGTCCGAGACTTGCACGTCCTTAAGGACGTGCAAGCACGTTCTTAAGGACGTGCAAATCCTTAATCCGGATTTGCGGTGTATATAGTGGCACCCATGATTTACCTCCACTGTCTACACCCATCTTTCTCTTCATTTCATCCCAAATCTTTATGCAACAAATTAAATTGATGTTAGCAGTTCTTTCCTTGAAATTTTAGGGATGGGTTTGCCGATGGTGAAGAAGAAGAGGGCGAGGGTGGCAGAGAAAGCAGTGAGAAAAGGAGATTTGGAGGGGAAAATCTCCGGGTGATGGCGGCTGCAAGGAGGAAATGAAGGATAAGTGTCATATATCAAATATCATTTTTGTCAGGAGCTAAAAGCCTAAAACTATATCAAATATATTTTTTTTTGGTAATTTTTTAATATAATATAAATATTTATTAATAATAAGTTTCATATTTTTTAAAAAAATTATTAAAAAAATTAATATTTTATATAGTTTTTACCTCATTAAAAAAATGTGTCAAAAACTCAAACGACATCTATTTCTGAACGGATGTAGTATAAATTATTTCACATTGAACCAATTTTGATACGAAAAAAGTTCCGATCAAGTTTTGGTCAAACTTTCGATGTGTGATGTGTCAATCTAATGTAAAAAAAAATAATGTCGTTGCATCATATCTTTAAGCGTTCAATGTATTTTTTACTATTAAAAAGATACTAAATTTGAGTGCAAATTAGATGAATAAGTTAACCTTTGAATCCAGTTTGTAATGATAGTTAGTTTTTATTTTTCAACGAAACTAATCAAAATAACCCAACCCGGGGTGTTAACATAATATCCTACCCAAAAAAATGCTTACATGGCAGTTGGCACATACTTGGCAAAAAATAATTAATGATCATATTCACAAGCGTGTTCTGAATCTTAATGTTCGAATTATACAAAGTATAGTCTAGAATGTCATGATAATTTTTTAAAAATAAGTCTTTTTTGTAACTAAAAAAAATCATTCAATTTAATACGTATTTATAGATTATAATTAAATTTAATCAAAACAAATATAATAAAATAAGTAAATATTTAAAATATAATTTTCAAATATTCATTTGACAGTTAAAAATCAACCATTTTTTTTTCTGTGTTCAAATTGATTTAATGTGAGCATTATTTTTTTATAGTTTTTAAAGTTTGGATTATTTTTTATCATTTAAAAAATATATAAAATGTATATGGGCCCTAGTGTTGCCGAGTTGTTTGTCTATGATTTGGTAGGTTGGACACATGTCATTTCTCCGGTGCCACATCATCACCTTCACCGGATTTGTCATCATAAAAAAACACCGTATTGTTTTTGGTATATGTTGAGAAAGTTTGGGTATTAATTTGTTGTTTTTAAAGTTGGTATTGTTTTGGGTCTATAAGCAATAGTTTGTATTATTAGAAGTTATTTTTCCTATATACAATGCAATATATGCTGCATATATAAGCTACATGATATACATCTATACACTGTATATATACATTGATATATATATATATATATATATATATATATAGGGAAGCTTTAAAATGTAAAATATCCTTAACGTGTAAAATTTGCTTAATGTGTAAAATTTTCAAATCCTACGTAATACAACCGCGTTCAACATTAAAGCACAGCCTTGCCGCCCTCGAGCCACCTCCAACCCCACGTCGAGCCACCTCCGGCCTCCACCGCCTAGCCGCCCTCGAGCCCACCCCGGTGCGCATCCCCCGAGCCCTGACTTGGCTTGGTACGAGCCCAGACGCGCCCACAATGCCCTGTCGAAGTCCAACAGCGCTTCTTCTCTCATCGGCCTCCCACGCCACCCACGAGCCACCTCCGGCCACCAGCCCCGGCCAGTGTAACGGCCCGGGATTATGATTCCCGAGTTACGTTTCGAGGGATAAAACCCCTCGTTAGGATCTTGCGCTCCGAGTACAGGTTGAAGGTTTGAAACCGAAGATTTGTAGTTTAAAGCGGGATTTCGCACCCAAATCCGTAAGGTCCGTTGGAGACCCCGGGGTAAGCCCCTGTGCCTGTCCTAAGTCTACAACGCGGAAAATCCATTTAGGCATGCAACCAGCATAAGTGAAGTTAAAGCAAAATACAATCCCAAAGGTGCCACGACATAGCCGGGACAAAACAACGTATAAGAGAGGAAGTCTAGTGGTCTCTCGAGCTCTCAATCTAACGCCAAAAGTCTGAACCCGCCAAACATCCATATAAGCAAAGATAGCAGCTAGCGGTTACCTGAATCTAAAAAAAATGAGGGGGATCTGGGTCAATCATCAGGCCACTCACGCGCGTGTGTAAACACACGCTGAGAGGTATATAATAAGCATCCTATTCCTAAAATGAAATGCGTAATGCAAAGCGGAACTTAAACAGACAAGCATACGAATAATTAAGTGCGGACATAAATAAAGAAGCGCGCAGTTACAAGAAATGTCAAATAGCATGTCCCTCTAGGCTCATAAGGAATCCTCTAGCAACTCCCTTCAAAGGGAACTACCTCACCCACGGTGCAGGCCGTCCCTACGTAAGGAGCCTACTAACTATGAAAAGAAGGCAAACAACGACACCCATATAAGGCCTAATGCTCTAAGAGTCCTATGGCGACTTATTACCAAAAAGCCTACCTCACCCATCAAGTGCAAGCAACTTTCTATAATAAGCCCCACTAAGATGACAAGAATAGAGAAAAAGGTCACATCCAATAAACACCTATAACGGCCGTTTTCTAGCAAAGACATATAGCAAGTCATATGGTTTCCATTTTAGATCCTAAGCATGATTCTAAGTCGTATGGTGCATGAACACTAGCCTACTATATAACACCCAGTGCATAGAGCGCCCATCATGAGTAAGTTCAAAGAACTTACCTGGAGAAGCGCAGAATCCAAACAATGATCAGCAATGGCAAGCAATCCAACATATAAGAGATCACCTAGTAATCCCATAAATAACATAATAAGTCTAAGTCTAACTTATACAAAGCATATCAAATAACACACACAAGATTCACATAAAGCATATATAAGTTAACCATCCCATCATCAACAACATTAATGTCTCAAATCAATTTCTCATCTCGTTTAACCATCTCATATCGTTTTCATCATAACTTGCCAACTCATAAGCTTAAGATAACCTCCATATCATACTTAGCCAAATTCGCATACTATCAGTTTATACCCATACTTTGCATACGGATATATATATCATTATCGTAATTAAGTAATTAACTAACCTTTAATCTCTAATATAATTCACCACAAGTCATGCTATTAGTCACATATATCATTCGGTCAGTCAAACGATCATTTTATCATGCTAGTTAGTCATCGAATAAGTCGGGTTCCCAAGTTAGTCTCAAAATCCATTTCAAAATCCAAATTAAACAATTAAGAATTCCGACCCTTGAAAATGTTCACCAAAATCATTTTCCAATTTATTTATTAAATCACTTCCCGATCTTTGAGATTCTTTTCCAACTTCCTTTTAAATCTTCAAGTCCAAAAATATTTTTTTAAACCCCCAATAATAATATTTCTTTATTTAAATCTCAATAAATACGTAAGTAAGTAAACGGTTAAACCCGAACCGAACCAAACTCATTTAAATCCAACCAAATTGAACCAAACCGACGCGCTAAATCTCAAACCGATTAACAATTAACATATAATATATAAGTTATAAAATGTTAGAAAAAGGGGGCCCACAAGTCCACATCTACGTCTTCCTCCTCCGGATTCAAATGGACTCCCGCCCGCGGCCGCGCCTGTGCAGCTCCCGTCGGCTTGCCTCTGCTCGCTGTGCTGCTGCTCATCCTCGGCTCCCACTGGCTCACCTCTGCTCCTGGCTCAATCAACCCACGCCCGCTGGTCTACTCGACCTCGCTAGCCAACTGCGCTCGTGCTCGTCCTAACTACCTCCGCCTCTGCTCAGCTCCCTCGCTCACAACGCTCACCGATGCTCGCCGGAGCTCAGCCCGAGTTCACACGCACCACCCGACACCCCGCACTCAGCTCACGCACACTCGACACTAGCCCTCAACCCAAACCCAGTCAGAAATTTATTCAAAACAGAGGGAGGAGAAGCGATGACTCACCCAGAAGGTTCGCTACTTCGGGGCTCTCGATCGGAGTTCCGAGCGTCGTCGGAGGCTCGCGATGGCTCGTCGGACCTGCGTGGGACATGGGTGAGCGTGATGGTGAAGTCCGAGAGTGGTTTCGATCGAAGACGGAATAGAATCGCTTACCGGAACGTTAATCGCGCTCCACAGGGCGACGGGGTTCCGGTGGCCTTCGGAGGCGCTTTGGAGCTTCTGCGCTGCTCCGGCTGCTGGTGGGGGCTCCGAGGGGTGCGTGGGACCTTCCGCTAGCAGCTCGAGGTGGAAGGAGGGAAGACGAAAGAGGAGGCGGTGGTGTGTGTGGTGGTTGAAGGTGCGGCGACGTTGATGGAGCGAAGAGGAAGGAGTCGGGGAGGGCGAAGGTGAATGACGATGATGGAGAGTAGGAGAGAGCAAAGATGATGGCGATGAATATGGTGAATGAGGTAATGGCGATGCAGATGGTTGATGGAATGGGCTTCGGTGATGGTGGCGTGGACAAGTGAAGGATCGAGGGAGCAGGTGAGGGTGATGTGCTGAGTGAATGACGGGGCGAGGGATGGCCCTTTGAAGAGGTATGGTGAGGGAGTTGGTGAGGGTAATGTGTGGAAGTGGTTAAACAAATACCCGAAAATAAATTCCGAATACGCGAATTTCGAATCACGTAATTAGTTTTTGAATGTTAGTTTCCCCGCCTCTCGCTTTCTCGATCAATTAGATTTTTAAAATCGACAAGGATATCGCCGTCCGATAATGATTTTGAATTTTCGAGGTAAAATGATGGAAATTATTCGTCAATTTTTATATTCCGGTCGGAATCCGCTAAACGATTTTTACAACCGATTTAATTTCATTTTTAATTCTCTTTTTTTTTTCTTCTCTAAAATTAGGATTTAAAAATCCGAGCCTTTACATCATCCACCTCTAAAAACAAGTCTCGTCACCGAGACTAAAATCATTTTAAAACAGGGGATGAAGTTTGAAATCGCTGAGTCCAAGGATCATGTCATTGATCCCGTGAACACCTCATAAGTGCCCCTATGAGATCCTCACAGTACCGTTGCCGTGATCATAATATCCCCAATAGGCCGTAGTAAGAATGTAATATGGGCCCCTACCACATCCTTACTCCGACTCCTTGGTCATATCATAACTCAAATACTTGTATCCACGTCGTGGAACGTTATAATGAGAACTAGGGTCGCATTAGTTTCTGAAAATCCAAGTTAGTATCCTTTGAAACACCATTCAAAATTTCAAGTTCGACGTTAGTCAAAATCCTTTCCAACTTCTCAGTTCATTCTATCATCCACCTCTAAGGGCTTATCCCATATTCTCTTCCTAGATTTCAAGTCAGAATCAAATTTCAATAATTCAGCTTCTAACATTTCTATCATTATGCATCGTATATAGAATAACAATCACATCTCACGTTTATAGTAGGACATAGCACATCAAGGACGGTCGCATACCAAAAACATAAGTAGCACATCATCACATCAACGAGGCTCATCACATCATATCACCAAAGATCCGCACACAACTACCAATCATAAGCACGAAATCAAAGAGATACCACTAACCATCCACCTCTAAGAATCCAACTCATACTAGTCATGTCACACCTGTCACTCTCGACAAACTCTTACGTAGAAGTCTATCTCGTGCTACTCCCAATCACGAATTACCAAAACCCTCATCACCAACGCCTGCCTCAAAGACCAACCACTGATTTTACCTACTCATTCACTGGGCATACTAACTAGCCTCACCACATTTCCCCTCAACAATCCTCCCGATCCACTCCTAGCTCTCTCTCATCCACCTCTAGAACTACGCCCACTGCCTATACTCACACCCACTCTTAAGGTCACCATCATGGAACTAGTCTAGTCCTCAACCGCTACCTTCCTATCCTAAACTCTCACACCGCGCACCCACTACCTACCGACACTTCTAGCTAGGACATCTGTCTCAAAATCTCGACATACTAGCCCCACTCCCCACTCAAGACCTACCTGGAAACTCATATATACTCACAGACTACTATCTTCAACACATCACCACTCACTCGGCTTTACTCAAGCTAACGCATCATTCCTGCACCCCATCTTACACAACCAAAGTCCCAATCCGAACACTTCAATCCACCTGCCACTTTTCGACCCGTCTCACCGAAAAATCTCACGACTCAAGCTCAAAAAGAAAGCACTACCATATATATATAACCCACAATCTATTTACTAGGAAATCAGTACATCAAGCATCGAGGCACACCATCATAGAAACAAGTTAGTTAGACAATCACTTGCCACCAGTTTAGCATATCAGTCATTTACATGTTCACGTTAAGGCATTCTGATTAGTTTGCTATCCTAAGCACAGTAGCACTCATAACGGAAGCAATCAACAAGATTAATAGGATCCTCTTCGAGGAGGATCGCCCTCGGGCCCAATTGCGTATATGTATATATAAACGTAAGAATAGAGACGATCTATGCCGTCCTTCGAGGGACGGTTGACCGGAGGGGCAAAAACCTCATGACCTCCTAACTCAACATTCCAACCTCTATGGTGTTCCTTGGAGTCTTCTAGGCCCATCTGTAAATAAAAGCTAGTATTTTGCATACCGTTCCTCGAGTTCTACATCCATAAGGGATGTCTATCGCTTTGGTCTCTACCCCCGAGATTGTTTTCCTTTTATTCATTTTAGGTTTAATTCCAATTAAATTCATTCTGCCCTTTTAAAACATTTTTCAAAACCAATTGAAATCATTGGGCGATTTTCAAAACCTCCTCAACCTATTGTACTCGGATTGCACAACCTCAGCTCTGATACCATCTTTGTAACGGCCCGGAATTATGATTCCCGAGTTACGTTTCGAGGGATAAAACCCCTCGTTAGGATCTTGCGCTCCGAGTACAGGTTGAAGGTTTGAAACCGAAGATTTGTAGTTTAAAGCGGGATTTCGCACCCAAATCCGTAAGGTCCGTTGGAGACCCCGGGGTAAGCCCCTGTGCCTGTCCTAAGTCTACAACGCGGAAAATCCATTTAGGCATGCAACCAGCATAAGTGAAGTTAAAGCAAAATACAATCCCAAAGGTGCCACGACATAGCCGGGACAAAACAACGTATAAGAGAGGAAGTCTAGTGGTCTCTCGAGCTCTCAATCTAACGCCAAAAGTCTGAACCCGCCAAACATCCATATAAGCAAAGATAGCAGCTAGCGGTTACCTGAATCTAAAAAAAATGAGGGGGATCTGGGTCAATCATCAGGCCACTCATGCGCATGTGTAAAAACACTCTGAGAGGTATATAATAAGCATCCTATTCCTAAAATGAAATGCGTAATGCAAAGCGGAACTTAAACAGACAAGCATACGAATAATTAAGTGCGGACATAAATAAAGAAGCGCGCAGTTACAAGAAATGCCAAATAGCATGTCCCTCTAGGCTCATAAGGAATCCTCTAGCAACTCCCTTCAAAGGGAACTACCTCACCCACGGTGCAGGCCGTCCC
Source organism: Persicaria tinctoria (assembly GCA_037127255.1). NCBI lineage: Eukaryota > Viridiplantae > Streptophyta > Magnoliopsida > Caryophyllales > Polygonaceae > Persicaria > Persicaria tinctoria. The sequence continues at coordinate 17,087,693 of JBANSL010000004.1, read as the reverse complement.
TACGTAAGGAGCCTACTAACTATGAAAAGAAGGCAAACAACGACACCCATATAAGGCCTAATGCTCTAAGAGTCCTATGGTGACTTATTACCAAAAAGCCTACCTCACCCATCAAGTGCAAGCAACTTTCTATAATAAGCCCCACTAAGATGACAAGAATAGAGAAAAAGGTCACATCCAATAAACACCTATAACGGCCGTTTTCTAGCAAAGACATATAGCAAGTCATATGGTTTCCATTTTAGATCCTAAGCGTGATTCTAAGTCGTATGGTGCATGAACACTAGCCTACTATATAACACCCAGTGCATAGAGCGCCCATCATGAGTAAGTTCAAAGAACTTACCTGGAGAAGCGCAGAATCCAAACAATGATCAGCAATGGCAAGCAATCCAACATATAAGAGATCACCTAGTAATCCCATAAATAACATAATAAGTCTAAGTCTAACTTATACAAAGCATATCAAATAACACACACAAGATTCACATAAAGCATATATAAGTTAACCATCCCATCATCAACAACATTAATGTCTCAAATCAATTTCTCATCTCGTTTCACCATCTCATATCGTTTTCATCATAACTTGCCAACTCATAAGCTTAAGATAACCTCCATATCATACTTAGCCAAATTCGCATACTATCAGTTTATACCCATACTTTGCATACGGATATATATATCATTATCGTAATTAAGTAATTAACTAACCTTTAATCTCTAATATAATTCACCACAAGTCATGCTATTAGTCACATATATCATTCGGTCAGTCAAACGATCATTTTATCATGCTAGTTAGTCATCGAATAAGTCGGGTTCCCAAGTTAGTCTCAAAATCCATTTCAAAATCCAAATTAAACAATTAAGAATTCCGACCCTTGAAAATGTTCACCAAAATCATTTTCCAATTTATTTATTAAATCACTTCCCGATCTTTGAGATTCTTTTCCAACTTCCTTTTAAATCTTCAAGTCCAAAAATATCTTTTTAAACCCCCAATAATAATATTTCTTTATTTAAATCTCAATAAATACGTAAGTAAGTAAACGGTTAAACCCGAACCGAACCAAACTCATTTAAATCCAACCAAATTGAACCAAACCGACGCGCTAAATCTCAAACCGATTAACAATTAACATATAATATATAAGTTATAAAATGTTAGAAAAAGGGGGCCCACAAGTCCACATCTACGTCTTCCTCCTCCGGATTCAAATGGACTCCCGCCCGCGGCCGCGCCTGTGCAGCTCCCGTCGGCTCGCCTCTGCTCGCTGTGCTGCCGCTCATCCTCGGCTCCCACTGGCTCACCTCTGCTCCTGGCTCAATCAACCCGCGCCCGCTGGTCTACTCGACCTCGTTAGCCAACTGCGCTCGTGCTCGTCCCAACTACCTCCGCCTCTGCTCAGCTCCCTCGCTCACAACGCTCACCGATGCTCGCCGGAGCTCCGCCCGAGTTCACACGCACCACCCGACACCCCGCACTCAGCTCACGCACACTCGACACTAGCCCTCAACCCAAACCCAGTCAGAAATTTATTCAAAACAGAGGGAGGAGAAGCGATGACTCACCCAGAAGGTTCGCTACTTCGGGGCTCTCGATCGGAGTTCCGAGCGTCGTCGGAGGCTCGCGATGGCTCGTCGGACCTGCGTGGGACATGGGTGAGCGTGATGGTGAAGTCCGAGAGTGGTTTCGATCGAAGACGGAATAGAATCGCTTACCGGAACGTTAATCGCGCTCAACAGGGCGACGGGGTTCCGGTGGCCTTCGGAGGCGCTTTGGAGCTTCTGCGCTGCTCCGGCTGCTGGTGGGGGCTCCGAGGGGTGCGTGGGACCTTCCACTAGCAGCTCGAGGTGGAAGGAGGGAAGACGAAAGAGGAGGCGGTGGTGTGTGTGGTGGTTGAAGGTGCGACGACGTTGATGGAGCGAAGAGGAAGGAGTCGGGGAGGGCGAAGGTGAATGACGATGATGGAGAGTAGGAGAGAGCAAAGATGATGGCGATGAATATGGTGAATGAGGTAATGGCGATGCAGATGGTTGATGGAATGGGCTTCGGTGATGGTGGCGTGGACAAGTGAAGGATCGAGGGAGCAGGTGAGGGTGATGTGCTGAGTGAATGACGGGGCGAGGGATGGCCCTTTGAAGAGGTATGGTGAGGGAGTTGGTGAGGGTAATGTGTGGAAGTGGTTAAACAAATACCCGAAAATAAATTCCGAATACGCGAATTTCGAATCACGTAATTAGTTTTTGAATGTTAGTTTCCCCGCCTCTCGCTTTCTCGATCAATTAGATTTTTAAAATCGACAAGGATATCACCGTCCGATAATGATTTTGAATTTTCGAGGTAAAATGATGGAAATTATTCGTCAATTTTTATATTCCGGTCGGAATCCGCTAAACGAGTTTTACAACCGATTTAATTTCATTTTTAATTCTCTTTTTTTTTTTCTTCTCTAAAATTAGGATTTAAAAATCCGAGCCTTTACATCATCCACCTCTAAAAACAAGTCTCGTCACCGAGACTAAAATCATTTTAAAACAGGGGATGAAGTTTGAAATCGCTGAGTCCAAGGATCATGTCATTGATCCCGTGAACACCTCATAAGTGCCCCTATGAGATCCTCACAGTACCGTTGCCGTGATCATAATATCCCCAATAGGCCGTAGTAAGAATGTAATATGGGCCCCTACCACATCCTTACTCCGACTCCTTGGTCATATCATAACTCAAATACTTGTATCCACGTCGTGGAACGTTATAATGAGAACTAGGGTCGCATTAGTTTCTGAAAATCCAAGTTAGTATCCTTTGAAACACCATTCAAAATTTCAAGTTCGACGTTAGTCAAAATCCTTTCCAACTTCTCAGTTCATTCTATCATCCACCTCTAAGGGCTTATCCCATATTCTCTTCCTAGATTTCAAGTCAGAATCAAATTTCAATAATTCAGCTTCTAACATTTCTATCATTATGCATCGTATATAGAATAACAATCACATCTCACGTTTATAGTAGGACATAGCACATCAAGGACGGTCGCATACCAAAAACATAAGTAGCACATCATCACATCAACGAGGCTCATCACATCATATCACCAAAGATCCGCACACAACTACCAATCATAAGCACACAACTACCAACAACACAACCATATCATCAATTTCAATCAATTTGGCTTTTGGCAAAAAAACCCCCAAATTTCGCTCCTAAATCAAACCCTAGGTTGTCAATCTCAATCTAAATCATTCAAACACTGTTTTGTGCAAATATAATTTTAAGTTGTGCAAATATAATATTTTGTTGTGCGTTTATAAACAACGGAATAATTTTGTAATTTATTAAATTTCGATAAGGGCATATTTGGGAAGAAAGGGAAAATAATGGGTCAAAATTGTAATTTCATCATCATCTTCCTCACATCGCCTGTAACCCTCCGATTAGAAACGGCGGTTACACCGGTGGACTTCGGGAAGCTCCCGGTGCCAGTCTAGGGCACGGCGGGGCAAGGGGAGGACAGATACGGGACCGTGGGGGCGTGACGAGTCCGTTGGTGGCAATCGTTGGTGGCTTCGGTGGCGGCAAGGCAGTGGTCGAAGGCGGCGAAGGGAGCTCCGGTGTTGTTGGGCAAGGAGGAAATTGGTGGCGATTCCGACGATTTCGATGAGGATTCCGGTGATTGCGAGGAGGAGAAGCCGGATCCACACCCGCCTTGACGAATTGACCAATGCTAAATGCTCGATTCCGGCGATTGCAATGATTCCGACGATTGCGACGGAGGAGTTCGATTCTGATGATTTCGAGGATTTCGACGAGGAATATTCCGGCGATTGACACCGTCCTGTCCGATGCTCAATGGCCTACCTCCTGCCATGCTCGATGCTCGGCGATTGAGGCTTCGCCCAGGCCATGGCCGCTTCTGATTTTTTGCGCAGAGGGAGGAAGGAGATGACGGTTCATTTTTTTTTAAAACAAACCGGTTCGGTTTTTTTAAAAAGGGCACGGGTCTGGTTCTCTAAAATTTTACACGTTAAGCATATTTTACACGTTAAGGACTTTTTACATTTTAAAGCTTCCCTATATATATATATATATATATATATATATATATATATATATATATATATATATATATATATATATATAAACATATATACACTGCATATATGATATGTATATATATACTTAGGTATACTGTATTTACGTATATAATATATCAATATAAAAAAATATAATATATATGCGGGACGGGACGGGATTTGCGGGATGAAGAATCTCCGTCCCGCGTAAATTTTGCGGGACGGGATTCACTATTTTTTTTTTCAAATCCCACTGGGATCGGGACGGGACCGGAACGGGCCCGGGATTTGCGGGATTTGTGCCCACCCCTACACAATATGTTGTTAGCATTGAAGAGTTCCAACTAAATCGTGAATGTAGTGGTCGCTCGAGGGTTTAAAATAATTAGCAGTTATATTATGTACCAAATATTATGATGAAGCTCAATGTAAAAGTGTTTGCATGACATTTACAGTTCTAGTTTGACATTTAATGTGAATCACTTGCCCTTACTTATATTACTAGTTGCTCTTAGCTTTATTTGTGCGAGTTATATGTTGTGAGGCATACTATGGTTGATGTAGAATATGTACAGAATGAGCCGATAAGAACACATAAATCACATCTTATGTACTTCTGTATATAATTATTAAATAATACAGCCGATAAGAGTACATTGAACGACGACATATCTAAGTATTTAACTATACTAAATCAGTGTGTACATGCACGTTCTTTATGTTTGAAAATGATTCCGTGTACAGAAAATGCCCTATTCGACTATACACATCTAGGATGCGTGAGAACATGCTGCACATTCAGGATGTGGGACCTTTAGATTGAGATTTTCTGTATATAAAACTACTTACGACTGTCACCTACATGTAATTTCTCTGACGTTGTAATGAGAACAAATGTATGTTTGTATTCCTTTATAATTTTTTTTATAAATAAATTAAAATCAAACTCAATTTTATTTGTTTATTATGTATTAATGTTATTTATTTTATATAACTAAATTATTTTCTTTTATTTATTATTTATGTTTTTATTTTTTCTATAAATAAATATAAAAATAAATTTATTTATTTATAAACTTATTTATTTAGAAATAAATGATTTTATTTTATTTCTTATTTATGTTTATTTCATTTATTTTATAAAGTCAATGTATTGTATTTATTATTTATTGTTTAATTTTTTGATTTGTTTTTTTTTAAATTAATTAATATATTTAATTTAATTTTTTTTGGGATTGTGTAATGTATGTTTGTATTCCATTATAATTTTTTGGCAAATTTGCTAAAATGACCCTCATATCCAGAAGGTTTTCATGAGTAACCCAATCCGGAAAAAATTTGCACAAAAGCGGATATCCGCTTGACAAGGAGAGCCGGTGGCCGGTCACCCTGTGGGGTACAGCTGGACTCCACTCTCGGTTTCATGTACAGTGAGAGAAAGAGGGAGGGAGGCATCTTTACTCCTGAAAAGCAAGGACTAGTGAGAGAGGAGGGAAGAAGTAGCTGCTGTAGTGGCAGAGGACAGAAGAGAGAGACAGAGAGACGGAGAGAGAGGGAGAGAGAGAGAGGTTAAATATAAAAGTGCAGGCTGAGAGGACAGATAGATCAGTGAGAGTGTCAGTGAGGGGAAAAAATATTCTTTCAACTAAATTATTAAGTTTAAGAGAAAATCAATTGAAGAAGGAAGGGTCTGGGATATTTATTTTAAGGATCACGTGTAAGCAGTAAGTTGTAACTGGACATCCATATTCGATAAACATGTCAGATATTGTCTTTCACTGGACACGATTATAACTATGAAAAACACAGGTCATTAACTACTGTTATCGAATGGAGAAGATTTATGGGATAAGCATATTCTCTATAATGACATATTGTTTTATGTGTGCCCAATTTTAAAATTTACCTATACTTGGATGCCATGATCTCGTTATCTCCGGCCGTCACTAGCATGCTTTTCCCATATTGGAATCGAATGGATGAGAGTGACAGTGAGGGGGCATAAACATACTTATAATGACATGGTAAGGTGAAGAGAAAAACCATGGAATAACAATAAAGTGGGTGGAGGTGAAATCGTGGGCCGACTGGTAATCGCGTAGTTGTCACTGGACACGATATAAATACGACATGACAGACATTAAAATATACTGGACACAATATGGCGGAGACATAATCACTTGCATTAATCAAATACGACACATGAGCAAACATTTAAAAGATAGTAGGAGAGAGTAGCAACATAGAAGACAGTGAACACGAAATTTACGGTAACAAGCCGCGAAATTGTGGCTGCGTGGTGAATCTGTATCCATCCCAATCGAAGTGTGGGCGCATATTGCGGGCACGATGATCAGACGTCTCGTCGCTGAGTGGAAAGTAGACCGTGAAAGTTCGGTCACTCCCATAACCGGACACACCAAGGACCCTCCCGGCCCAAAACCCATCGTTGTCGCGGCAGTCGACACGGTCTTCGGGCATGTAGGCGTCGTAAGAAATACGAGGCGGCCGTGGACGAATTCGTTGCAACGGGAGGACCTCCCTCAGTAGCTCTCTTCTGTTGTTGCGTAGGAGGGTCACATATTCGACCTCCCAGTGGTTAGGGTCCAGTTTGCGTACAAGGGTCGCCTCGTAGAACGACCCGAGCATCCCAGACTCACCGCCGACAATCTCTACTATTTGATTTCGTCGGTATGACGGCGGCGACATTGGTCCTGCATAAAATAAAAAAAATAAGGTAGTATAATGATACAAGTAGCACAACTGAAATCTACACAAATGAAGTGATCGACAAACCTCCATCGTCCGATTCGTCGGATGATATAACAATGGGGACAGGTCGGGGAGGGAGGCCAGATGAGGAGTTGGGGTGGTGTGAAGAGGATGCCATTTCGTTGAATGGTTTTTGGAGAGGTTGTTAAATGGAAATGGGGAGTTAACTTCACCGATTTGTGGGGAGTATGGATGGTGAATGGCTATCATATAAGTGGGGATCGTAGACGTCCAATGTCCACTCCGCGAAGTTGATGTCAAGGGCCACCCAGTGCTCGTTCTTCAGATTCCAAGGTGCCAACAACCGGTCGACATCGGCCCAACCCATCGGAAACATCTTCGGCAACTTGCCGTCGAAGTATTGGGTCACCGTGTCGTCCCCCTTCACCACCTCAAGGTCCCCCTTCGCGTCCGCCGATTTCTTCTGCAGGAGATACCCCCAGAAGAAATCCAGAACGACGACTGGCCCCTTCGTACTTATCACCTGCGTTGATGTCCTTCCGCAGTAGGGCGCAAGCTTGCTCAATATGCTGGACGCAAGGAAAAATCATTAATTTGGAAGACCATATGAGGAAAAAGGTGATGACTCGAACCACAATGTGAGAACGTAAATAACCTTGGATGACACCCAGTTGGTCGGTGATTGAAGTATCCCAAAGAACTGCTTCGCCAATAGGTTGCCTTCGACCGACCGGACGGGGTCACTTCCGTCCTTCATCCACGCAGCGAACGCATCAACATCTGCCCTGGTCGCCATGCCTAGCTCGACGACATCCATTGGCTTCTTGCCCACACGCAGCTTCTTTGCTGGTTGAGTTTCGTCCGCCTAGGACAACGTATCAGGATGTTGACGGGTGCTTCTTCTCGGCCGTATGAGGGGCACCTCAGCCTCAACATCAGAACCGGGTGCCACCAACTCCTCCTGCAACATGAAGCCCATTGCGTTTGACATGACAGTAAAAAAAAAGAACATGACATCAGTTATATATTAACATGACAGTCTCATGCGCAAACCTTGTCCTTGTCCTGCAACTTGTCCTCCTTCAACTTGGCCTTGGCCTTCAACTTGTCCTCTTTTCTCTTGTCCTTGCCCTCGTCCTTGTCCTTGTCCTTACTCTTATCCTTGTCCTTCCCTGATCCCTGAACCTCAACACATGACCTCCCAGTAAATTAACATGACATCCATTATGAAAAACATGACAGTCATATGAAATGACATGACGATTATGATCTGATATGGGGAGAACCTTACCTCCTTTCCCAGAACTTCCTTGTCCTTGTCCTCCTCCTCCTTGCCCTTATCCTTGTCCTTCACTGATCCCTGAACCTAAGCACATGACCTCTTATTAACATGACATATACTGGAATAGGCATGACATGTATTGATACTAACAGGACATCCATTACTACAAACATGACATTAACAGGAAATGACATGACGATGCTGCTCTAATACCAGGAGAACCTTACCTCCTTTCCCAGAACTTCCTCTCGCTCCTCCGACTCCCTAGTCCCCTTCCACCGCAGTTCCCTCCTCATGTTTTCAATCGCCTCCTCAAGCGTTGCCATCTTCGAGCTTACCTCCGCGGATATACTCCTCAGCATGTCGTCCATCTTTGCCACTAACCGTGACTCTATCTCTAATAGGGTAGCTTGTGTCTACGTGCCCTCCCCGAATTCTTGCGTTGACCCACTTGCTCCCTTTGGTTGTTTCTTTGGTGGGGGTTTGAGATTTGCTGATAAGAACGCCCGGACTATGTCGTCAAAGAAGTTGCGCGCCCCGCTTGTCGTGAGTGTTTCGTGCATCGCGGTATAAACGGGCCGCTCTCTCTACATCATCGGGGAGTAGAAGAGGCCTCACGGCTACAGGGACATTGAAGTGCCCGAGCTCCTTCGCCTCCTGCAGTCGGGTTTCGATTGAGGCATACTCGAGGTTCGGGTCTCTAAACTCGTATCGCAGACACCTGGGGTACAGCTTCTCGTCTATGACATTCGCGAATTGGTCGGTCATTGGAGTGAGGGCTTCGTACACCCATAGCTGCAATTAAATATTGTCCAGTAAATAATCACTTCTTGTCCAGTCAATAAATATAAGAGGCCTAGTAAACTTGTATACGACGTCCAGTGATATCTGTGTACGAACCTGGAAGGCGAGAGGGAAACCCAGTAGGCAATAGGCCGGGCGTGCATTGGAGCTGCCTTCATCCCGTTGGAGCTTCCTCTCGATTGCACGGTTCAGGAACTCGTTCGTTCGCTCGTAGCAAAGCCGACCCCACGGAAACGTCAGGAACCTGTCAATGTCGCCGACAAGGTCGACCACCCACCCATGAATATAGTTTTTGGGTTCCTTCCCGAACAATACTCCCTCGACCAGCATCAGCAGGACAAATTTTAACTTTCTGGTTGACGATTTCTCAGATGCCATTGCCACACGGAACTGCACCTCGAACTCGGACATCCTCATCTTTGAAACTCCAAATAAATCATACACTGCCTTCTCGAACCCGTCGTCGTCCTCGGGCTCTTCGCCATAGCCACCGTTGAGACCGGTGACAATGGCGAACTCAGCTATTGAGAACCTGACGACCGCATCATGGATCTTGTACCACGTTTCATTCTCCTTCTTCGTCTTCAATTGTCGTTGGAGAACGTAGTGTACAAGCTGTCCCGATAACTGGACCCTTGTGCCCAGTCTTGCAACACCCCCCAACAGGCTGTCCGTCAGGCGCTTCCAATGGGACTAGCTCAACCGGTTGTCAATGTTTACCAGCAGCGCCATCCGGGAGTCTTGGTTAATTTTTGCTTTGAAGTGTCTATCTTCCTCTACGACGTACACAACCTGCACAGACGTCAACATGTCAGCCACACTGCAGCACAACAATCACAACTTACATTACTCGAACGAAAGCCATATTACCGCGCCGGAGGTTTGAGCTGTATGGTCTACAATCTTCTTTACACTTCGCTGCGACATTCAGTATTCTACACATCACATTCAGTATTCTACATATCAATATCAAATGTAACATGACACAAACACAAGTACACATGACACACACACATATACACATGACACATGGTTGTGAAAACATGACAGAATACTTATTCAATCTGTCCATCTCCATTTGCACACAAGTCACCCTATTCCAGATAATGTCGATTCCACATCAACTTTTCACCCTTTCTAACATTTTCCCTAACCCTAATGCGCCGCATTTCATCCAATTTCCCCCAAACCTGAACGTATCTACAGTCATAAGCCCCATTTCGCCCAATTCCCCCCTAAACTGAACGAATCTACACTCACCCTGCTCCTGATAAGTTGGATTCAACAAGACAGTTGCCTAATTTCCCCATTCCCAAAAATCCCCTTCTCTCCCAGACGCGCAAACCCAGTACTCAAACTTTCCACCAATTGTTTTTAACTTGACGCCGGTTACTTCCTACATGACAGGGCGATATTGCGTACTGTCAACCCATTCGACCCCTTCTTCCCATTTTCACACAATCCAAACCAGTTTTGGTTCTTCAAATCGGTTCCTCCCCTAGGAATCGAAGCAAAACGTATTTAATCGGCATTGTGAGGGTTTACTTACTTCAAAGTCGACCTCTTCGTCTCCTCTTCTGCATTGTCGTCTTCTTCCTCGCCTTTGCTTCTTCTTTTCTTCTCTCGCTCCGTCGTCTCCTTCCTCTTCTTTTTCCTTCTCTTCTTGTTTGCATGTGGAACTGTTGCCCTCTCTCTCTCTTCCTCTTTTGTAAGCCGTAAGAGACAGTTGGGGGTCGACAGTTTTCAATTCAAACTGCTTCCTCTCTCACTCATCCACTCTCTCTCTCCACAATAACCCCCCCCACTTCCACTCTCTCTCTCCACAATAACTTCCCCTTGCCTCTCTCTCTCCACCCCGCTTCCTCTCTCTCTCTCCTCCTTTACCTTCTCTCTCCTATGTCCCGGTTATTTCCAACCGGCAAAAATGCAATTTTTTGGTTGGGATGGGGGGGGGGGGGGGGGGTTAACCTTTGCAATTGTTGTGGATAGTGGGTTAGTCTAACAAACAATTTCGGGGAAAGGGTTATTTACTTTAATTCCCTCTAATTTTTTTGATAAATAAATTAATGTTATTTATTTTATATAACTAAATTATTTTCTTTTATTTATTATTTATGTGTTTATTTTTTCTATAAAAATAAATTTATTATTTATTTATTTATTTATGTTTATTTCATTTATTTTATAAAGTCAATGTATTGTATTTATTATTTATTGTTTAATGTTTTGATTTGTTTTTTTATAAATTAATTAATATATTTCATTTAATTTTTTTAGGGTTGTGTAATGTATGTTTGTATTCCATTATTTTATAAATAAATTAAAATCAAACTCAATTTTATTTATTTATTATGTATTATTTTATATAACGTAATTATTTTCTTTTATTTATTATTTATGTTTTTATTCGTTTTTAAAAAAAACTTACTTCACACGTGTGGCAACACGCGGATTTCGTCCGCGAGCATGCCACCCCCTTGCGCATCCTGGATGTGTTTGCGGGTGTGCACATCCAGGATGTGTTTGGGGGTCCCCCCGTTGACCCGGTATTTTTCTATGGTTTTTGAGACAGGGATTCTCATTTGTTGAGCTAAGGATCTACCTAGCGTATTGCTCAGATTAGTTGAGACTTGCATGCAACTTTTGTTATAATTTATTGTTAGTCCGGATGAATTAAAAAAATTATTTATCATGTTTTGGATTGTGTTGAGACTGGTGTATGATGTTGTTGCGAAAATAATTGTGTCATCGACAAAGGTTAAAAAAGGGATTGGAGTGCCATTTGTCTTTAGCTTGAGGCCCACTAAGGTGTCATCAAGCAAGGCTTCCTTGTGAAAATCTCTTACTAGATTTTCCATAACTATAACAAAGATGCAGGGGCAATCGGGTCACCTTGTCTTATACCCCTATTTGGTTTTATATTGTTTTCCTGGGGTGTTATTGACTATAACAAAAAATTTAGGTGTCGTTATGCATTTCATTATCCAATTGATCCAAATTGGATGAAAGCCAAACTTAGAGATGATGACTTCAATATAAGACCAGTTAATTTTATCATAGGCTTTTTCCATGTCTAGTTTTAGGGTCATCCAACTTCTCTTACCTTTTTGTTTATGAAAACTATGGAAGATTTCATGAACAATTAACTTGTTATCTTGTTTTGATCTCTCTTCCACAAAAGCCCCCTGAAAAATACTAATGAGTTTTGAGAGAATGGGTTTTAGCCTATTTTCTAGGATTTTGGTAATTACTTTATAGATGGTGTTACATATGCTAATTGGTCTATAACGATTAATATTCATTGGGTTCTAAACTTCTGGCATAAGAGCAATGAACGCTTGGTTGATTTCATATAGTAGATTTCCAGAGTGGAAGAATGCTTTAATAGCTTTACACAACGAGGGTCTAACTATATACCAATAGTTACTCTAAAATTCTAGTGTGTAACCATCAGAGCTATGATGTAACGACCCGAAATTTAAATACCCGAATTAACCTCCATAAACCTACTTAGAAGGTAAATAAGGTTCGGAATACTAGATTATCGGGGAACGTTATAGAAGAAGTTTGATCTTCTTCCGTGAGCTTTGGATCTTACGACCGAGTACGAGTTATTATTAGGTTCATTTAAGCGGAAGATTTAGTTGTCAAAAGATGGGGATTGCGAACCCCGAAAAGATCGTAAGCCCGTTGGAGGCTTCACTTGTCCTAGACTATCGCGAAAATGTTTCGAATAGAAATAAAAGCGGAAATCATAAATACAACAAAACGCCACGGCCACGCCGGGTCAAAACGATAAAAGTATGAGCAAAAGAGTACGATTGTCAAGCGCCTCCCTCACTCTAATCGTCCAAAAGGTCTGTCCCGAAAACCATCCACATAAGCAAGTCATATCGGGTAAGGGGTACCTGAATCTAAAAAACAAGAAATATATCGGGGTCAATCATCGGAAATATGCACACTCCGTGCCATATAAAGAGGCATACTTAAACTACATGAATGTTAAAATGCAACACATATGCAAGTGTATAGATATATATAAATGCGAAATAAACACACAAGGGCCCGTATCATCATCATCATAATCATCATCATCATCATCATCATCATCATCATCCTTCTCAAACGTACTCATCCTTCTCAAACATACTCATTCTTTCTCATCATAAGCCTTTCATTATTTCATTCGTGTTCCATCGAATATAAGTCATTCATTTAGATTTTGACGGCCGTCCTACCATAGACACATAGCATACATATGAATTATTGGATTTACTAAGTTCATCCTACGTCATATTACCAGTTTATATTCCTAAACATGTTACTAGGTCGCGTGATGCATGAAGACTCTCGATAAGACAAAGAGTATCACATAAATCCATCATGAGTAAGTCCAGGGGACTTACCTGGAGTCCGGAGAATAAGCAAGCAATAAAGTGCACAACCAAGGATCCAATCAACAAGAGCCTATTAATTTCATTAAGCTTTCATTAGGTGGTATTCTAATGCAATGTACCCAACCTAATAATCAACATACATCCACATAAGGTTCACGATTCTATAGATTAAGCACTTTGGTTAAGTGATCCGGACTTAACCAGTTATAATCTATATCGTATTATCACATAATCGATTTTCTTCTTATCGGATCATAAGCCAAGTTATGGGTATACTTCATTTCTGTATTTTATATGCTCTAAGTTTCGGTTATGCCATCACATATTTAACCATATTCTTAGCATTCCCTTAGCCAAGTTTTCTAACCGAGTCATTATAAACACTGGTTACTAAAATTATAATAACTCTTGATCCAACCGTTGGATCGCCCTAATTGTTTAAGGACAGTTAGATAACATTCCCATGAACATCATATTAAGATTTCAGTCGAATCAGACCGTTGGATTGGAAATAAAGTCCAAATTACAGAGGCATATATATCCATTTTGTTGTTGTGACATTTGCTACAAAACGCAACCAAAAACACATAGAGGCTCCACTTCCTAAGCCCTAATTTACACATAAGAATCCTAACCTATATAGGGGAAGGTGGATGAGAGATTACCCTCGAAGCCTCTCTCGAAAAAGACCAAATTACCCCTCCAAGCTTCCCGGGACCTTGCGCCAAACACCTAGCATTTTTGACAAATCCAAACCAAAACATAAAAGGAATTCTTAGACAAAAACCTTCAAAATTAGTTGTAAAACAAGTATAAAATCAGATTTGAAGGGGAGGAAACCAAGACTCACCCAAACACACTTGAAAACCTCAAGAACACAAAGGGCTTAGCACAGCTGGCTCGGAAACGGGGCTCAACGGGTGGATTAATGTGACTGGATTTTTGTGAACTCACTATGGTTGGAAAGGCCTCTCTTGTCTGGATATTTGGGTTCAAGAATCAGCCAAAAAGCTTGAGTGAGGAGGGAGTTATGGTGGTTTGAAGTTGGCAAGGTTGCTAGGGCAACTTGCTCTCTCTTTCTTTCTCTCTTTCTTTTTCTTTCTTTCCTTCTTCTTTTCTCTGATTTTTGCCGTGTGGAATGACTAAATGAGGCCATAAATGTGTCCTTAAGAGATCCAAAAGGGTGGGCAAGGGTGGGGTCAAGGAGTTGGTGTGTATTAGGTAGCATAGTGAATGGAATAGGACTTGGTCATTCAAAGGTGTCAATCCATGGGGGGGGGGTTTTATTCTTTAATCAACAAAATGATGGCTCATATTTGATCATATAAAGGGCTGAAATGGGGTGGTTTGGGCAGCAATTTAATGTTAAAACAACGTCCCGAAATGTCGCGACAAGTTACGAAAATTACCGAAATAAACGGATGACAAGGCTTTTGCCTCACTAATATTTCTCGGAATTTTATCATACGAATTCCAATAGATTGGAATTGTAATCCTCTTTCCATATAAAATATGTCATCCATAAATTTTAAATTTTTCCGGGTTTTCAAAATCGTCAAAAGAAGGATAATTGATCGAATTATCCCTCGGAAATTAATTAAATCTTAATTAATCATAAATAAAATTTTCGGTCTTTACAATCATCCACCTCTAAAACAAGTCTCGTCCCCGAGACCAAAAAGATTCAAACCGGTGGAGAAGGTGTTAAACCTTGAGTCCTTGGATCGGAACAAAAGGCACGCGATCATCTCGGATGCGTCGTCCAAGAATCTCATGATGCTTTTGTCACGACCGTAATAGTCTCGAACGGCGTCGTCGAGCATGTGAATGGGCGCCCCCATCACATCTCGCCTCAACCCCCAAGAGTATCACAACTCGAGAGAAATCATCATCCTACCGCTAGGTCTTAGCGGAAATTCCACGATGGCCGTCGCGGAAAGTCCGTATCCACTTTGCGAAGCACAATGAGCTTACCCGGATCATGGAAGCTTTAACTCAAAAGGTGTTGGCGTCCTGACACGACTTGGCCTAGACTCCTCTAGACTCCGCTCGATCTTCTCTCTCGGGAGGTGGTCATCCACCTCTAAAGTTCAAACCCAATTCCCGACATTCTATTCTCCCAACAGGAGTGTGGATCAAAATCCACCTCTAAGGATCAAACATATGATCTCATTACGACTCAATCAAAACAGAGGGTGGATTAACATCCACCTCTAAGGCTAAGCCTTATTCCTTTTCCTAGGTTCAATATTCCGACATACCATCATTTATCAACCATACTCACAACAATCACATAATTATAACGATATCATATCAGTCATATATCAAAAAGTATCACACATCAATGATAATCACATCATATAGGACCGCTCATGGGCCCCACCACGCATATCAATCACAGAAAATGCGCACTCAATCCCAGAGGTAAACACCCAATCACACATAGTACGGCTAAGGGTCCCCTTCCCAGGTACTCACCGGCCACTCACGCAGTCAAAGCTATATCTGCATGTGGCTGTACATACGACGCTAGCAACTCATCTAATACATCTCCATAGCTCGCCCGTATACTCTCCTCTGTCTCCCAAGTGGCCTCCTCGGGGCTTCTCCTAGCCCACTGTATAAGTACCAACGGTACCTCTCTGCGCCTCAGCTTCTTGACCCGGCGGTCAAGAACAGCAATCGGATGCTCCACGAAGGTATGGTCAGGTGCTATCTCTAATCCGGAGTAGTCCAATCTGTGACTCGGATCTGGCTCGTACTTCCTCAGCTGTGACACGTGGAAGACATCGTGTATACCAGCCAAACGGGGCGATAAAGCAACTCTGTAAGCTACCTCTCCTACTCGCTCGAGGATCTCAAAGGGCCCCACATATCTAGGGCTCAGCTTGCCCTTCATCCCGAATCGCCGGATCCCTCTCGTCGGTGACACTCGCAACCAGACATGATCTCCAACCTCAAAGGCCAACTCAGTCCTGCGCCTATCAGCATACTTCTTCTGTCGGTCGTGCGCAACCCTCAGATGCTCTCGGATCCGTCTGACCTGATTGTCGCCTCCTGCACGTACTGTGGTAGTGTCCCCACTCGGTCTGCAGGCTCATCCCAGCAGATAGGCGACTTGCATCGCCTCCCGTACAACGCCTCAAAAGGAGCCATCCTGATCGATGAATGATAGCTGTTGTTGTACGAGAACTCTACTAGGGGAAGATGCCGAACCCAAAGGTTCCCCCACTCCAAAACACAAGCCCTCAGCATATCCTCCAGCGTCTGAATCGTCCTCTCGCTCTGCCCGTCTGTCTGCGGGTGATAGGCCGTGCTGAAATGCAACTTGCTCCCCAGAGCCTCGTGCACCTGCCTCCAGAATCTCGAAGTGAAGCGGCCATCTCTATCAGATACTATCCTCTCGGGAACCCCATGCAACCTCACTATATGCTGGATAAAAGCTCGGACTAAATCAGACACAGGCCATGTCTCCTGAATCGGGATGAAATGGGCGGTCTTGGTCAACCTGTCGACCACCACCCAAATTGCATCAAAGCCTCGTACATCTCTCCTCAATCCTGTCACGAAGTCCATCGTGATATCCGTCCACTTCCACACAGGGTCAGGAAGTGATCGTGTCATCCCTCCGGGCTTCTGGTGCTCTATCCGCACCTGCTGGCAGACCTGACATCGCGCTACAAACAAAGCGACGTCAGTCTTCATCCTACGCCACCAGAACGTCCTTCTCAAGTCCTGGTACATCTTATTCGATCCCGGATGGACCGAATAAAGAGTGGAATGGGCCTCTATCATGATCTTCTGCTTCAGGTTGTGCACATCAGGCACAGCAACTCGTCCCTGCAACATCAACATCCCATCATCTCGGACGGTAAAAGACCTACAGTGGCCTTGGGCCATGCGCTGTCGGATATCGGCAATCCGCGGACACTCTGTCTGCGCTCGTCGGATCTCATCCATCAACTCTGACTGAACCTCTAGGAAACTCAGCTGTCCACTCCCTCGCTGTGACCAGACCTCTATCCCAAAACTGATCAGATCCCGCTGCAACTCAGGTCGAGCCGTCAATCTGGACAAAACAATCTCCTGACGAGTCTTCCGACTCAAGGCGTCGGCCACCACATTGGCCTTCCCCGGGTGATACTCAATCTTCAACTCATAGTCCTTGATCAACTCCAGCCACCTCCTCTGACGCATGTTCAGCTCTTTCTGCGTGAAAATGTACTTCAGATTTTTGTGATCGGTCATGATCCTCACTGACGTGCCATACAGATAGTGCCTCCAGATCTTGAGCGCATGTACAACTGCGGCTAGCTCAAGATCGTGCGTGGGGTATGACTCCTCCCCTGGCTTCAGCTGGCGTGAAGCGTAAGCGATGACCCGATCCCTCTGCTGTAGCACACAACCTAAACCTGAACTCGAAGCATCCGTGTAGACTACGAAGTCCTCCGTCCCTTCTGGTAGTGCTAACACTGGCGCGGATGTCAACTTCTGCTTCAGCAGATCAAAACTGGCCTGGCACGCCGGGCTCCATTCGAAGGGTACTCCCTTCTTCGTCAGCTGCGTCATCGGCCTAGCTATGCTGGAGAAGCCCTCGACGAACCGTCGGTAATAGCTAGCCAAACCTAGAAAAGACCTGATATCTCTGACGTTCTTGGGGACCTCCCAAGCAACGATAGCATCAACCTTCGATGTGTCTACTGATATCCCTGCTGCGGATATAACATGACCAAGAAACATCACCTCGGAGAGCCAAAACTCACACTTGCTAAACTTCCCGAACAGTTTATGCTTCTGCAGAATCCTCAACACAATCCTCAGGTGCAAAGCATGCTCCTCTCTGCTCCTCGAGTAGATCAAGATGTCGTCGATAAATACCACCACGAATCTGTCAAGAAAATCGATGAAGACCCTGTTCATCAACTCCATGAAGGCGGCTGGCGCGTTGGTTAGCCCGAACGGCATAACCACAAACTCATAGTGTCCGTATCTAGTCCTAAAGGCCGTCTTCGGTATGTCCTCTGCCTTCACCCTCAGCTGGTGATAACCCGAACGCAAATCTATCTTCGAGAAGACGACAGCTCCCTGCAGCTGATCCATCAAATCGTCTATTCTCGACAACGGGTAACGATTCTTCACCGTAGCCCGGTTCAACTCTCTGTAATCTATGCATAGCCTCAACGACCCATCCTTCTTCTTCACGAACAACACCGATGCTCCCCACGGCGAAGCACTCGGCCTAATGTAGCCCTTCCCAACTAGCTCCTCTAACTGTGCCTTCAGCTCGGCCATCTCTGTCGGCGCCATCCTGTACGGGACCCTCGAAATCGGCCTGGTGCCCGGCTCCCACTGTATAGCGAAATCAACATCCCGCTGTGGCGGAAGTCCTGGTAGCTCGTCTGGGAAAACGTCAGCAAACTCACTAACAACGGGGACATCTGTCAGGCTGGGTCGCTCGCGACCCACCTCTAAAGCATAACACCAGTAGCTCGTGCATCCCTGGTCTAGAAGTCTCGCCGCTCGAACGGCACTGATCTGGGCTCCGTTCCGTTTGGGGTCGTCCCCCCACACCTCGTGCTCAGTCCCATCCTCCGCGAGGATGGAAACTGTACGGGTCCTCAGGTTGAGGATTGCCCCATAGAAGTTCATAAAATCCATCCCCAGGATCATCTCGTTTGTCCGCAGTGGCATGACTATCAAGTCAGTGGGCCACTCTCGCTCTCCTATCCGAATGGGGCATCCTAGGATCTCACGCCCCGTCCTAACCCTAGCCCCATCCGCCATACGCACTACTAATGCGGGACATACCGAACATACAAGTTTAAATCTAGCTACGCATGAATCTGCTATAAAGCAGTGGGTTGCCCCGGTATCGAATAGAATGCGAAGAGTAGAGTCACAGAACGATATCGTACCTATGGAAGTCGGAGCTGTCGAATCACCGTTCCGCATCGGGAACGCGCGGGGCGGCGGGGGTGGTAAGAAATCAGTGTCTACAGCTATCGCTGCCAGCTGTGCAGAACCTCTGCCCTGGCCTAGTCCTGTCGACCCTGCCGACGACTGTGCCTGCTGATGCTGGTAAGATCCTCGACCGCCCCGACCTCCTCCTCTACCTCTACCTCGACCTCCACCTCGGCCTCGTCCTCCTCTAAAGCTGCTGTCTCCTCGACCACCTCCGTAGCTACTATCTCCTCGGCCAGCTCCCAAGGGAGTCCCCCTCCCCTGACCCTGTGCATAAGAAATCTGAGCGGGTCTCGGTGCCTCTGGAAGGCGTAAAGCTGAAGCTGCAGGAGTGAATGAAGATCTCTCGCCCTGCGGGCACATGATAACACGATGTCCTACCCCTCCACACGTGTAGCAGGAAATGAACTTCCTAGGGCAGTCTGTCTGGTAGTGGCCCTCCTCGCGGCAGCTGTGGCAGATAATAGCTCTCACTCTAGCCTCGCGGTAGGATGATACAGGTATAGCTGGAATGGCCCAAGTGGTCCCGCTAGTCGATCCTCCTCTCGCTAACCCCTTCCCTGGGCACCTATCAAATCTGTGCTCTGCGGGTCGTGGCCTCTTTCCGCCAGATGGAGTGCGGAAAGCTGAAGACGGGGCAACTGTCAGACGTAGCTGCTGGTCATAGCGAAGGATCATCTCTAGAAATCTGTCATATGTCATTCCCTCCATGCTGGTAGAGATCAGAAGAACGTCTGGCGGAAGCCTCATAGAAAGCATGCGGATGCGCATCTCGTCAGTGTTACAGACCTTTCCACAATAGACGAGCTCCTTCTTGAACTGGCAGACGATCTCGGAGATAGATAGTCGTGGGTCATAGCGGGTGCTGAAGAACGCAACCTCTCGTGCTGCTTGTGTCCCAGATGGACAGTACTCTCTCAGCATCAACTTCCTGAACTCCTCGTAGGTCCATGCAGTACGATCATCACAGTAGACAAGCCATCTGTCATAAGCATCTCCTCGAAGCTGCCCAGCCGCAAGCCTCTGTCTCTCCGCATCGGGTACTCCAATCAAGCTGAAAACTCCCTCGAGTCCTCTGAAGAACTGCTCGATATCCTCTCCGGGTCCGGCCTGAAAGATAGGCGGGCTACTCTGTGATAGTCTCTTCACCCATTCGGTGACGCCAGCTGATCTCTCTCGCTCTAGCAACGCAAGTAATGCCCTCTCTATCGTTGATCCCTGCTGCTGCCTATCAGCCTCTCCCTCATGCTTCCCGGGGATCTCGACCTCAACATCGGTCTCAGTCTCTGTCTCTGTCTCAGGAATGCGGCTACGACCTCGGCCACGTGGTCTCCCGCGTCCTCTAATAATCTGGGTGTCGACCATGCTGACAACTAGACATTTAAATGTACTCAATATACAATTAAATAAAACGTCTTCTTCAAGGAAGACGGCCCTCAAGCACATTCATCTCACATAATTACATCCCTTCAAGGGGATGGCCCGTAGGCACAGTTTTATATCGCACAGAAGCTAACTATATAGCTATCCTTCGAGGGATAGCTTGGCGAGCCCGCCTCTAAATCCTATCCTACTCCAACCACCATGGTTGCTCTCTTGGAGTCTTCCAGGCCCGTCTGTAAGGAAAAGCTAGGCAGTCTACCCGAACCCTTCTACATCTCTAAGGATGCCTATCGCCTTGTCTCTACCCGTCGATCCTATCTCTCGTCTATAAATATCCTAACCATTTTCATTTTCCAAAGGGTTTTCATCTTTGCCCTTTAAACACTTCGAAATCCTTGAAAATTTCCAAAACGGTGGGCGGGTTTTGAAAATTAATTTTTTTAACTCGTGCGTACTCAGGTCGAACAACCTTGGCTCTGATACCAACTTTGTAACGACCCGAAATTTAAATACCCGAATTAACCTCCATAAACCTACTTAGAAGGTAAATAAGGTTCGGAATACTAGATTATCGGGGAACGTTATAGAAGAAGTTTGATCTTCTTCCGTGAGCTTTGGATCTTACGACCGAGTACGAGTTATTATTAGGTTCATTTAAGCGGAAGATTTAGTTGTCAAAAGATGGGGATTGCGAACCCCGAAAAGATCGTAAGCCCGTTGGAGGCTTCACTTGTCCTAGACTATCGCGAAAATGTTTCGAATAGAAATAAAAGCGGAAATCATAAATACAACAAAACGCCACGGCCACGCCGGGTCAAAACGATAAAAGTATGAGCAAAAGAGTACGATTGTCAAGCGCCTCCCTCACTCTAATCGTCCAAAAGGTCTGTCCCGAAAACCATCCACATAAGCAAGTCATATCGGGTAAGGGGTACCTGAATCTAAAAAACAAGAAATATATCGGGGTCAATCATCGGAAATATGCACACTCCGTGCCATATAAAGAGGCATACTTAAACTACATGAATGTTAAAATGCAACACATATGCAAGTGTATAGATATATATAAATGCGAAATAAACACACAAGGGCCCGTATCATCATCATCATAATCATCATCATTATCATCATCATCATCATCATCCTTCTCAAACGTACTCATCCTTCTCAAACATACTCATTCTTTCTCATCATAAGCCTTTCATTATTTCATTCGTGTTCCATCGAATATAAGTCATTCATTTAGATTTTGACGGCCGTCCTACCATAGACACATAGCATACATATGAATTATTGGATTTACTAAGTTCATCCTACGTCATATTACCAGTTTATATTCCTAAACATGTTACTAGATCGCGTGATGCATGAAGACTCTCGATAAGACAAAGAGTATCACATAAATCCATCATGAGTAAGTCCAGGGGACTTACCTGGAGTCCGGAGAATAAGCAAGCAATAAAGTGCACAACCAAGGATCCAATCAACAAGAGCCTATTAATTTCATTAAGCTTTCATTAGGTGGTATTCTAATGCAATGTACCCAACCTAATAATCAACATACATCCACATAAGGTTCACGATTCTATAGATTAAGCACTTTGGTTAAGTGATCCGGACTTAACCAGTTATAATC
This sequence comes from Persicaria tinctoria, assembly GCA_037127255.1. Lineage (NCBI taxonomy): Eukaryota > Viridiplantae > Streptophyta > Magnoliopsida > Caryophyllales > Polygonaceae > Persicaria > Persicaria tinctoria. Next base: position 17,065,414 of record JBANSL010000004.1, on the reverse strand, counting down.
TATATCGTATTATCACATAATCGATTTTCTTCTTATCGGATCATAAGCCAAGTTATGGGTATACTTCATTTCTGTATTTTATATGCTCTAAGTTTCGGTTATGCCATCACATATTTAACCATATTCTTAGCATTCCCTTAGCCAAGTTTTCTAACCGAGTCATTATAAACACTGGTTACTAAAATTATAATAACTCTTGATCCAACCGTTGGATCGCCCTAATTGTTTAAGGACAGTTAGATAACATTCCCATGAACATCATATTAAGATTTCAGTCGAATCAGACCGTTGGATTGGAAATAAAGTCCAAATTACAGAGGCATATATATCCATTTTGTTGTTGTGACATTTGCTACAAAACGCAACCAAAAACACATAGAGGCTCCACTTCCTAAGCCCTAATTTACACATAAGAATCCTAACCTATATAGGGGAAGGTGGATGAGAGATTACCCTCGAAGCCTCTCTCGAAAAAGACCAAATTACCCCTCCAAGCTTCCCGGGACCTTGCGCCAAACACCTAGCATTTTTGACAAATCCAAACCAAAACATAAAAGGAATTCTTAGACAAAAACCTTCAAAATTAGTTGTAAAACAAGTATAAAATCAGATTTGAAGGGGAGGAAACCAAGACTCACCCAAACACACTTGAAAACCTCAAGAACACAAAGGGCTCAGCACAGCTGGCTCGGAAACGGGGCTCAACGGGTGGCTTAATGGGACTGGATTTTTGTGAACTCACTATGGTTGGAAAGGCCTCTCTTTTGTGGATATTTGGGTTCAAGAATCAGCCAAAAAGCTTGAGTGAGGAGGGAGTTATGGTGGTTTGAAGTTGGCAAGGTTGCTAGGGCACCTTGCTCTCTCTTTCTTTCTCTCTTTCTTTTTCTTTCTTTCCTTCTTCTTTTCTCTGATTTTTTCCGTGTGGAATGGCTAAATGAGGCCATAAATGTGTCCTTAAGAGATCCAAAAGGGTGGGCAAGGGTGGTCAAGGAGTTGGTGTGTATTAGGTAGCATAGTGAATGGAATAGGACTTGGTCATTCAAAGGTGTCAATCCATGGGGGGGGTTTTATTCTTTAATCAACAAAATGATGGCTCATATTTGATCATATAAAGGGCTGAAATGGGGTGGTTTGGGCAGCAATTTAATGTTAAAACAACGTCCCGAAATGTCGCGACAAGTTACGAAAATTACCGAAATAAACGGATGACAAGGCTTTTGCCTCACTAATATTTCTCGGAATTTTATCATACGAATTCCAATAGATTGGAATTGTAATCCTCTTTCCATATAAAATATGTCATCCATAAATTTTAAATTTTTCCGGGTTTTCAAAATCGTCAAAAGAAGGATAATTGATCGAATTATCCCTCGGAAATTAATTAAATCTTAATTAATCATAAATAAAATTTTCGGTCTTTACATATGAGGTCTTGTCTTCTGCCATACTATTTATAATTTTTTTGATCTCATCCGTAGTTGGTTGTCTAATTAGAGCCAGATTGTCCTCGTGAGTTACTTGTGGATGTATATTCCTGATATCATCTTGTAAGACGTTCATTTTGTTGAGAACTAACAAATCTTTCAACCATTTCGCTTGTGATTTGATCCACAATTTTATTTTGATCAGTGAACATCTCCCCTTCTTTAGAAATGAAGGAAAGCATCATTTTCCTGAAATTTCTTATTTTGGTAGTAGGTTGGAAATATTTTGTGTTCTTATCAGCTAGTTTTATGTGCTTGACTTTGGCACGTTGTTTCCAGAATTTATGGTTATAGTCTAGTAAAGATTTTTTTTCTTTTCCTCTAGTCTTATTAATCTAGACTTTTCATATGCAGATATACTTCCCTCGGGTAATTTCATCTGAAGGTTTACAATATCTTGTTCCAACTTTATTAATTGCTCTTGAATATTAATTAGTTTGTTTTTTACACCAAGGATTTTAGAAGTTTTTATTTTTTAATAAGTTTGTAACTAAAAGATCATGTAATATGATTTTGCCAAACTTTCTTGACAATATTTTCATAGCCATTTTAAGTGGTCCAAGCCATTTCAAACATAAATGGAGTACCTTTTTTATGTTCTAAAAGACCCAACTGCATTGTTATTGGGCAATGATCTGAAGTGGAAAATGTGTGGTGTTGAACTTGAAGATTGCTAAATTTAGTAACAATATCTCGGTGTGCCAAAACTTGATCTAGTCTTTCATATGTGTTATTGATTCCAGTTCTAATTTTCCTCCAAGTGAAGGGTGATCCTTTATAAGGGATTGTATATAGATTAAGCTCTTCTTTGACATGTTTTAACCTTTTGAATTTAGCTATAGTCAGGATGTTTTCTCCAACCTTGTCAATATATATCATTTTCAATATCGTTCAAGTCACCTATAGAATCATGAGATTGATGTAAAGTCCTTCTTGAGAGTTTCATTCATTAATCAATCATATATATAGGTTACAATGGATTGAGCCTTTTGGCCCACTATGTATATGAACACTATGTAATCTATCAAACCCCCGCAGTCGAAAGTGGAGGGTCCCGGATAGTGAGATTGGACCGAAAATCAAGGAACAACTGACGAGGTAAACCCTTGGTGAATATATCAGCGTACTGATAGGAGGACAGGACATGTAGAACACGAACATGTCCAAGAGCAACCTTGTCCCGAACGAAGTGGAGATCGAGCTTAATGTGCTTCGTGCGATGATGCTGGACTGCGTTGCTAGCCAGATAGACGGCGGAGACGTTATTAGTGTAGACCAAGGTGGCCTTCTAAAGAGGGCAGCGGAGCTCAAGGAGGAGATTGCGCAGCCATGAGCACTCGGAGACAACGTTGGCGACGCCCCTGTACTCAGCCTCGGCGCTAGAGCGAGACACCACGGACTGTTGCTTCGCTGACCACCACACAAGAGTGTCGTTGAGGAAGACACAGTAGCCAGACGTGGAGCGACGTGTGTCAGGACAACCACCCCAATCCGCATCAGTTTAAGCGATGAGGTCATGCCGAGAGGAAGGGGTGATCGTGGTGCCCAGCTCGGGGGTACCGCTGATGTATCGGATGATCCGCTTTAAAGCCTGAAAGTGCAGTTCCCTGGGCGCATGGATGAACATGCAGATCTGCTGAACGGCGTAACTGATGTCTGGCCTAGTAAACGTAAGATACTGCAACGCACCGGCGAGGCTCTGGTACAACGTCGGATCATCAAACAGAGGACCAGAGTGAGCACTGAGCTTGTTGGAAGTATCCACAGGGGTTACAAATGGCTTGCAATTACTTATCTTGGCTCGAGCAACAATCTCGACAGCATACTTACTCTGAGAGTGAAACAACCCAGACGCATGACGTTGCACGGTGACGCCCAAGAAATAAGACAACAGACCCAGATCTGACATGGAGAACTCGACACTCAACTGGGAAATAATAGACGTCCGAAGAGCATCAGAAGAGGCGGTGAGGATGATGTCGTCGACATATAGTAACAGAAAGGCCATGTATGTGCCTCTGCGATAGATAAACAGAGACGTATCTGAGCTGCTGCCAACAAAGCCCAAGCGTAGCAGATGAGAAGCAAAGCGCTGGAACGAAGCCCGCGGAGCATGTTTCAGACCATACAGAGAGTGCTTCAGGAGACACACGTGCTTGGGACGATCAGTATCAAGTATCAACGAACCCCGTCGGCTGAAACATGTAAACTGTCTCATGCAGATGGTCATGCAGAAAGACGTTCTTGACATCCAGCTGATGAATAGCCCAATGTCGCGATAATGCTAAGCTCAGCACCACTCGGATAATGGCAGGCTTGACCACGAGGCTGAATGTCTCATCATAATCAATACCTGTCTGCTAAGAACGACCATTAACCACAAGACGAGCTTTGTAGCGTTCCAATGACTCATCAGAGCGAAACTTGTGGCGGAAGAGCCACATGCAGCGAATGACATTCGCCCCAGGAGGGCGAGGAACTTGAACCCAGGTACCATTCCATGTAAGGGCCCTGTATTCATCGAGCATAGCCGCGTGCCACTTCGGGTCGAGGAGGGTTGTTTTGTGGGAGGTGGAGGTGGGGGAGAACGAGGCCGGGTTTGAAATAGGAGGGACTTGGGAGACGGTGGGGGCAGGTGTAGGCCGGGCGGCGGGCGCGGCAAACGGCTGCGGTCGCGGCAAGGGAGCCACGGCAGGGGGGCGTGACGGGAGGTGTGCTCATGAGGGCTCATGGGAGGTGTTGGCGGGGTGATCGTAGGCGTGCATAGAGACGATTTGACGAGGTCTGAATACACCGGAGATGCTATGGGTGTGCGGTCTGGTGGTAGTAGGAGGAGGTGGCGGTGGAGGCGGTGTAGGGGGAGAGGCAGGAGCACCTGGAGAGCTCTGAGGAAGGAGAAAGTGTGGGAAGGGAGACTCTGACTCTGACTGGGACATATGAGGTGTGGGAGAGACGGGAGGAGGGGAAGAGAAGGGAAAGCGAGACTCATCAAAAGTGACATGACGTGACAGAATAAGCTTATGGCTCCGAACATCGAGGCAAAGGTAACCGCGATGATCAGATGGATAGCCAAGGAAGACACATAGAGTGGAGCGCGGGTGAAGCTTGTGAGGGGCGGTGGAGGACTGGTTTGGGAAGCACAAGCACCCGAAAGTACGAAGGTGATCATAGCTAGGCAAGGTGCAATAGAGTGCCTGAGTTGGCGAGCGATGGTGTAGGGTAGTAGACGGGAGAATGTTAAGGAGAAAACATGTGGTTGATAAGGCGTGAGGCCAATAGGTAAGGTGAATAGATGCGTGAAAGAAGAGAGACCGCATCATGTTGGTTATGGTTCTAATGATTCATTCAGTCTTTCCATTCTGCTGAGAAGTATAAGGGCAAGACAACCGATAGGAGATCCCATTTGTGATGAAGAAAGTGTGAAAGTCTTTGTTATCAAATTCACGGTCATTGTCACATTGGAAACATTTGATAGATGTTTGAAATTGTGTTTTGATGTAAACACATGGAATTTGACAAAGATAGGAAACACTTGAGACTTGAAATGCAACGGGAAAACCCATAAGAAATGACTATAATCATCCAGAATCAAGAGGTAGTACTTGTGACCCTCCTTGCTAGGCACAGAAGATGTCCAAATGTCACTATGAATTATATCAAATGGTGCAAAAGTAGTGTTAAAAGATCGCTGAAATGGTAGTCTGGCATGCTTGCCTAACTAACAGGAAAAACATAAACTAGAGCGAGACTCTTTATTACATTTGACTAGACTCTTAGAACGAATCAAATCTAAAACGGAAGCACTGGGATGGCCAAGGCGTGCATGCCACAGACGAGACGACGATGCCGAGAGGGCGACTGGACACGACGGACGAGACGGTGAGGGCGACGACACAAGATAAAGCTCCCCGGTGCTGTTACATCTCAGACGAGTAACCCCATAGTAAGATCCTTCACAGAAAAATCAAAAGGTATTTGTGCACTACTTTATATATCTCTTCCCAAAAGGTGTTCTTATCATGCTCTACTGACGGTGGATAAAAAAATAGTAGTGCAAGTTCACATTAGTTTACATTAATTTTGATTAAAGAATATGCCACTTTATTCCAAGATATAACTATAATCTAATATTTTGTGTTGCTTATAGAGCATCCATAATCTGCCTCTATATCCATTTGCTTTGATAACATGAGCTTTATGAAAGCCTGAATTTCGAATTTGCAATTCAGTGGGAGCTTCCATAGTTTTGGTTTTTGCAATGGCAATTATATCAAGTTTATTCGTATATCGCAGTTGGTTTATTTCTTGCAACAGTAGAGGTAGAGGCCGTTTAGAGCCTCTAACATTCCAATATCCTAGTATTAATCATATACGTTATGCTTAGGAGGCCAGTTTGGCTAGTAACTTGTAAAGATAAGTTTTTTTTTATAAGGAAATAATTCGAGATCAGATATACCTGAATCTCGATGGCCGATAAGTCGACAGAGGGAAACCCGTCAAAACATACAAATGAAAACAAAAGGCGGTGTAATACAACAAGTGGAAACGCAAACTACAAGAAATGAGCCAAGGAAAACTAAATCTAACGCGATGGGGACGTAGACTACGGAGGAAAGCCAGACACCATCCTAAAACTAAAACAGCACCGCTGGCCGGCGATACATCAAGAATAATCACCGTGGGTAGTGAAGACGAACCTCCAGGAAGCTCCTTTCCGAACACGGAGTCGCCCCATACACACTACCTCAATCCCAGCTAGACCCGACTTAAAGATAAGTTTATGATTTGTCATATTTCTAGCTAACTTCTCTGTGTTTCTCCTTTTAATCCACAAGGTAGCCAAGAAACTCTGCTCACTATATCTTAAGCTAGTAATGATCTTGATAGGATTACCTTTTTCCTCGTTCGATATAGTTTTATGTAGAGAGAACCCATAGCTAGTCTTAAAACCTGGTTTGTTGCAATTGTTCCAGAGCAAAAGTTTTGTTTGTACTTGTTCATGGAGAAGGTTGTTGTGACTTGCCACTGTACTCTTTTTATAGTTAGTTACACATTATACAACGAAAGGAGTATATGAAATAGACAAATGAAACATCAATTTTCTTATTTATTTATTTTAAAACAACATTGCACCCCTTTCTAAAAAAGGAGTGTTAGATCACATGCTGAATGGTTGATCAGCTGGGTAAACTACCTATTTTCGTGTTGCTCTTGTCAGGGTAAAACTTAACTACAAACCTTGTAACTTTAAATTTCACTCGATTTTGATAGTAAAATACAAACGAAGGTTGTCACTCATAAGGCAACGTACTACCAAATGACTAAATAAGAAAAGAAATGTGACTTGGAATAGCCTGCTGCACCTCTGCACTGGATGCATATTTCTCACGCCTTGCCATTGTGCTCAGGCCGGTGAGTGAACTCGAAGTCGATGTGGACGAATGCGCGTTCCACATCGGGGAGTTGCTCGAGCTTCTCTTGGAGGGTTTCTCCGATGTTATGGGCCTGATTCAGGAGCATGTTCTCAGGCAGCACAATGTCAACCTCCACGAAGTAGTGGGCTCCGAATGTGTATGCTCTCACTGTGTCGATGTGCTTGATCTCCTCGTGGTGGTTCCATATCAGGTATGTCAACTTTGCCAAGAACTCTGGAGGCGCAGTTCTTCCGATGAGCGACCATACATTCTCCACCACGGTTCTAGCCCATGTGCACATTGTGTACAAAGCAATCTGTGCATTCAAAACCAAATGATTATAATTTTGCAACATCACATGAAATAAGGCACTCTTGAAAGATTGAATACTCACAATTATAGCTCCGGTGGGATCAATCCACCAGAAGAATTTCACAGCAAGAACTGCAGTCACAAGACCAATAGAGTTGGTAACCACGTCGAAGAAGTGGTCTTGAGCATAGGCCCTAACAATCTCATTCTTGAAGCGGCGGCAGAAAATCATTAGAGCAAACTTCACGGCTGTTACGGACACCATAATCCCAATCATCCACATTTCTTGATTGTGATTCATTTTAGGCCCTTTCTGTAACACAATATTAGGTTCCAGATGTTAGAACGTGTTCTCTTAATGACCCTCACAACTGTACAGTTTATCAAGGATTTCCTGAAAAGGTAAATTTATAGACATGTGATCTTAAACAGAAGGTTAACCAATCTGCCTAAGCTAGCTATCCACCGTCCCTGCCTTGGAGTTTTGCCTTGACTCTTAAGGGGTTTATCAAGTATTTCATTCAAGAGGTTTTAACATAGATAGACTGGAAAGACATTAATATTCTCCCATTCTTTCTAAGAACTGAAACTAAGGATTCCTGTATAAGGTGGCGTATTGGCCATACCTTGACCGAAATGGACCACAACAGGTTTCGACAAAAAGTTGCCATACTGGAACAGTGCCAAAACCACATTTTCAGTCCTTTCTGAACTAAAGTTTTTCAGAAAAATTTAGTTTCACAGACTAGGAGTGAACAAAAACCTGCCACACTGGAGTATTCAAGTTTAAACTAATCTGATATTTGCTGTTGAAGGAAGGTAGCTGAGATCCTCTTTGGTCAATATTCTTCAACGTACAATTCACTCTGGTATTTTTTTTTACTATATAATCCACAGAAGAATGGTATCCCATACCTGTGAAATGAGGTCGCGACCAGATTCCAGCAATATTTGCAATCCAAGAGTGGCCATCACAGATGCAAAAACAATTATTCCCTAAACAGAAAAGACGACAACAATCAGTTATCTCACAGAAGAAAAATGAATTCATATCTTCATCCTAAGGTTGTATAGATAACTAGAGTCTTTAATTGTGGCATGATAGAAGGACCATATGAATGCTCAAGACTGGTACTATTCATGGTTCTTTCATTTAATTTCCAGACATGATGATGTTAACAAATTCTAGAATCCCTTTCAGTTTTTGCTTCTAAATAAGAGGCCTTGCTTTAGGGCTAATTGAAAGATGTAATATGAGGATTCTGAACTATATTAGCATTTTGTAGCCGATGTTATAGAGAAACTCCAGTTTTGTAGAGCAAGATGTGCTAACTCATCCAGTAAACTTACCACTGGCTGCATTCGGTTCTTTCCAATTGGATAATGATAGTGATTTGGGGTCCTCATAGCATGGGAAGTAAACCACAAAATAAAGCCAGATAAAAGATCAAGCAGTGAATCCAGCGTCGAGGCAATTACTGCCAATGATCTGCTCTCAATAGATGCATATATCTTTGCAAGGAAAAGGACAACATTAGCCATATTTGAGATGTTGATTGCCAACCGCTCACCCTTTGCAAGCTGCTTCATTTCATCCTGGTGGCAGTGTTTGTATGGGTGTGAGAGATAAAATCAACATAGCTTAAATTCCACATATACAAAAATAGACAAAAGAAACTACTCCCCCCTGCCATTAATATACGATGTTTTAGCATTTGACACAATTTTGAAGAAAAGTAAACTTTATCTTTTCAATTTCATAAAGCAATATGAACGGACCAATAGAAATACCCTATTGCATAGAAATTGAAGAACAAGGCATTGCAAATGATGCTAAATACATTGGATTTTGTAAAACATCAACTATTGTTGTTCAAAATTTACCCCCTAAAACATCAAATAAAGTTGATTAGAGGGATTGTAAAATCCAGCAGAGATGCAAGCATAGATCCAGCCTATACTTGTGACTCAGCTAGAAAACATATAACAACAAAATCGGAAGCCTCAAATCAAGCCTATTCGGGTGAATTTATGCGTGAATAAATAACTGCACTTTTTATGTTCGACTAAATGAAGCGGAATATAACACAATGGAAGCTTCAAAACCAAACAAACATCTGTTAAACATATAGAACCTTTATCCGTTGCCCGTTGGAGATAGGAAAGTATTACCAACCTCAGTTAGGCTTCCAGGGAAGAAGCCTGTTTCGATCATATTCTCCATTTCATTGAATCCTTCAAGTAAGCTCTCTTGTTTCTTGTAATACTCAGCTACTCTTCTCTTCTTCCCTAAAGCAAATGGAGGAAAAGGAAGAGGTGTCATTGAAAAATCCATGGAACGTCACAAGGGACAACAGAAACCCTTAACCCAGACCGAGCACTTGTCAGCAAGAGTGTTTTGCTCTCAGTATATCATGACAAATTCACACACAGGGAGTAAAATACACAGCTAATTAGGAGCTGCAAAGATAGACTAAGTACACTTTAGGAACATAGAACTAAGATTAGGAATCCGATACCTTGGTCATCTGAGGAACTACTTAAACATTACGCGAACTTGACATTCGTTATGCTTCTAATGGTATCTTCCACAGAAAATATGAAACAAGTGGACCCTACTCCTACTTGGCTGGTTTATCCTTACAACTTTTTTCCCTTATGGGCCATGGCTTACTTTAGAGACAATCGTAAATAGTACTAGTATATAAGCTACCAAGACACTTTTTTAGAGGAATCAAGTTTTAGAGACAATTGGAAATGCATTCGAACTTAGTTTTAGATGAATCTATTGGCTAAAACTTTTTCTTGGAAGAAGAAGCTAAAGCATATTCTGGCTGGATGAAGAGTTAACTAACTAATTGGCACATCATTCTACACGTACAGAATGAGAATCAATACCCATACTGAATCATAGAAAAGAAATTGATTGAGGGAACAAATTAAGAATGCACAAAATTAGGACAGGCAAGATTCAAGAGTGAATATATAAACACTACACTACAGTAGAAGACAATGAATATTAAATGTTGATGGAAATAGCATTAATTGGTAAATTATTCATATGATATCAATATGGAAATCTAGAAATTGCATGATCAGAATTGCCACTTTTGGAGCGCCCGTAATGTCTCCAAAAAGAGTCTAATCTTCCAAGATTCAGGTCTGATAAAAGATATTCGTAATTAAAAATCACCAGTAGCGAAGCAAAAAACAATCGCTCGCAATCGCAACAGCTAAAAAAGCAATCTAATCCACATAAAAGCAACCACGAAGAAGGAAAAAGGAAAGTTGCTTTTCATTCACATTTCCTCTGGTTATGTTTGTTCAAGAGAGAGAGAGAGAGAGTGACGACGGACAAGGTGTGCGACGGAAAAGACGACGGAGGATGAAGGGAGAGTGGTGTTGTTGACGTTGAGAATCGGATGGCGGGAGGCGGAAGTCGCCGATTTTAAGCCTCCACCTCTCCTCAGTGGCTCCGGCGTCGTCTATGGAGGTGGACAGGGCAGCCATGGGGGGTTTCAGAGCGGCTCTTGAGGGATCGTAAAACGAGCGATCGAGTAATGAATTTGAGGGGCCAGGCAATGGTTATGTTGTTGTTATGAGGTAGGCATAATGCGAACAAAAGGCAGGATTAGGAAGGTGGAGGAGGAGGGTGGTAATCCAGTGGACTCCAATACAGTTATGATTCAGTGGTCCTTCATATATCCTCTCTCTCTCACTTGTTTACTTTTCCATTTCTTCTCTTTACCAATGCCTCATTGTTTGGCACTTGTATCAAATATTTTTTGTCTGGTTGCTAATGATTTGCAGTTTTTGCACATCTCCAAGTGTGAGCACTACCCTCGTTAAATGCATACTTCATCCATATCTGTTCTGCCTCTGGTATGGTAAAAATATATCCTCAACTTTTAAATGTAATAAAAATATCCCGACCTTTGAGAGCGATAGTAATATATTATCCCATATTTTCTCACGGGTCAAAAATGTTGATAAGGTAGTCTATGTGAATTTTTTTTTTGGCAAGACAACATATGTGGAAGTCTTTTTTACAAATTAGCACGAAAATTTGGTTTTTTTGAACGGTTTTCTTAGGGACAAAAATAAAACGACAATTAATTAAACTTCAAAAACGAAATTGATTCAACCAAGTAACTAATCCGGTCAAAATTGCCTCAACTTAACAACACACGACTATTCCTAACACCAAACCGGCAACAAAACTAAACCGACGACAACAACGAAGAGGAAAAAAAATAAAACTTACCCAACCAAGTCCATGAACGAATAAGAGGTGAAGAAGATGTGAGAAAGAAAACCCAAGAAAGTCGACCACGAGGGAGGAAGACTGACATTGAAGAGGAACCATGAGCTACCTTGAAGACCTAAAACTCCTAGAAGCCAATTCAAGAGGCGACCACGAAAGAAGACATGAGGGAGGAAAAGGCGTTGGATATGAACCCAGTCAAGCTCTTTATTTTTTTCTTAAGGACATTGTTTAAGAAAACCCTTGTAAAAAAATCACGTAGGCTGCCTTGTCAGCATTTTTGACTCGTGAAAAAACGTGTGGTGATATATTACCACTACCCTCAAAGGTCGGGATATTTTTATTACATTTGAAAGTTGAAGATATATTTTTACCATACCCCCAAAGGTGAGGGTATTTTAATTAGTTTTTCCTTTTTTTAATAATTATTTTTTAACAATCTCTTAATTACAATTAATAAGTACGAAATTGTTAAAATAAATTTATAAAAAATAAATTTTTATATCGTTTTTATCATTCTTAAAAGCATGTGTGAATATTAAACAACATGGGAGTATATACATATATAATGTAGAACTAAAAGTCTAAAACAAAGACTTGGAGGTGATTCACATGAGTCATATTAGACTATCTACAATGGTTTTCTCTATAATGTATATATTTGCACAAGATGTGTAAAAATACACATTGCCTTTTGGTATTTTGCTCCAATGGTCAAATGTGTATTTTTTACACACCATTCAAATACAATTAATTTAAAACAAAAAAGAAAACAAAAATCACAAAAAATAGACCAATAAAATTATCTTACTTTTTGAAAAAGTTTTTACACATGGGGAGGTGATGTGCTCAAATTTGCACATTACATGCTCAAATGTGCACATTTGCACACCTCAAAAACAACCAATGGAGCTAAAAAATGTCTATAAAATACACATTTTACACACAACCATTGGAGTTAGTCTTATGATGTAGGATGACCCAAACCACTTTTTTCACCCACGTTAATTAATGAAAGAGGTCATGGATTCAAACCTTATTATTTACCTTTTTTAATTAAAAATAACATATTTAAATCGTATTTTATAGTTTTATGTTACTATTTTTCACAAAAGTATGCATTATGGTACACATATATTTAAAAAAATCTATTTTTATATCATATGACTTGTTTTTTAATATAAATGTCATATTTAAACCACAATTAATTTTTTTTCACTACTTTTCAATCATATCAATTTTTTTCCATTTAAAATGACATACTTCTAGGAAAAAAAATATAATCTTCTTTTAATATTTTTTTAAAAGGAGTATTCATCATACTACACACATATAAATAAAAAAATCTATTAATTTTTATTGTATTATTTTTGCATTAAAATGTCTTATTTAAACCATAATTTATTTATTTTTTTTATAAAATTTCTACATTATATATACTAAAAAAAATTGTTTGAAACAAAGATTTCGCCTTCCCTCTATAAAATTTCTGCTACCGTTGCAGTATATATAGTAACCAAATCAAATTTGTTGGAATTAGGGAGACTTGAAACCAAAATGTACATGGCCAAACATAAATTCGATCTTATCCATGACAAGATCGGATTAATTAAACATATATAAATTCTCCACCCATTCAATTAATCATATTATATTACACAGTATCTCAGTTAAGGTTCGTACGTGTTTAATTAAACTTAAATCTATTTAAAATATCAATTTTTATATCCTATGGCCCATGGGTATAGGATAAGGCCCTAAATTTGAAATTTTTTTTAAAAAATTTAATTAGTTTAGCCTTTTATAATTAGATTTTTAGGGTCGCTTATCTTTTTTTTATGAAATATTTTTCAATTTAATATCTTATCCTATATTCCTATGCCCTTAAAACATAAGATATAGGTTAGATGTGATTTTCAAGAAGTGATAAGATTTAGGGTTGCTCAAAATATGAACCGGCCCGAAAACCGAACCATAACCGAACCGAAAATTCGGTTTCGGTTCAGTCCGGGTAGTAATCGAGTCGGGCTACGGTTCGTAGTTTCCGGGTAGAAACCGAAAACCGAGTATTCGGTTTCGGGCCGGGCTACGGTCCTACCTCTCGAAAAATTCGGGCCGTCGGTTTTAGCCCGAACCGTTTGACTCGATTCGGTTCAGGCCGGTTCGGCCCGTTTGAGCAACCCTAGATTTGGGTTGCTTTAATTAGAATATTGAAAAGTTGATGTGTTGAAGGCGCAGCGTGCAAGTATAGAAGAAGAAGTAAAATAAAGAGGCAAAAGTTGATGTTAACAAAAGGAAAAAGGAATAAGCTACCAAAATCAGTTGGATGCAATGCAGAGTGCGTGCCTGCGTCACGTTTTTTATAGTGTCGTCTGGAATTTTACAACCACATAATATAGTACTGTATTTCATTTGGTTGGAAATAAAAATTTGATTTCCAATTAACACCTGGGATTTAAATGAAACAAATCTGGTGAACATAATTTGCAATTTAATCGTTAACTTCACCGAGATTTAAAGAAAAGTCAAAAGAGTAAAATTATTCATCTGAAATAAAATGATTATTCGCACATAATACATACGATTAATAAGGTTGCAACCAACGAATAATTTTTACATAAAAAAATTTATTAATATATACTCCGTATATATTTATAAATAAGTTTAAATTTATTAATATATACTCCGTTAAAAAAGGTCAACATCTTAGTGCGGGTATCTGAACTAAATTAAATTAATCAATTAAGAAACTAAATTTAAGTTTAAATGATACTCCGTATAATAATAAAGGAATGAATTGAATATTAAGACTACAATAAAAAAAAATTAAAAAAAAGTAAGGGAAAAGGAAAAAAGACTCACGCTTAAAGATGAAAGTGAAGGAAGAAGAGGAAGAGCGTTGGGTCTTGTTATGAATCTGGAAGTCGGAGATGTTAAGCCTCCACGCCGGCGGCCAAACAAGCTCATCCTCCGCAGCGCCCGGCATCACCGACAACTCTTCATCCGCCACCGGTGACAGCAGCTCCCTTCTCGACTCCGTCTTTACTTCTCCCCCCATCGCTCCGATCACTTTCTATTATCTCAATTAATTATCTAAAACTCGATCAATATTGATTGATTGATGATTTGAATGATTGATTGACAGAAATCGGATCGCCCAATTAATTAAGCTAAGCTAAGCTTAACACCTTGATGGATGAATTAATTAAGGAGTTAGACAAGTTAGCTAGATAGATATATATAGATAGTTAAGTAGTGTGAAATCAATATAGGGCGGTGGGATGCTTCATTTCATGCAGTTCCTCCAAATTGCGTAAGCTGCTGATCCATCGTTAACCTACAAATGGAATAAACACTCAATTAAATATCTCACCTTTTTTTTATTTTTACCTAATTAGCATAAGGATATAACCACTCCCACTATAACATCATACTTAAATCTATCAATTAATATTGTTAATAGTATTATTTATTCTTTGCTATCAATCTTACATGATCACATCACAAGACACGCTACCAGTTCAATTTAATTTGTTGCAATTATATACATGGAAAGTATATATAGGAATAAGAGGACTGACATGGGTCATGTATGTGTAAAGGTTAAATGGAGTCAATTTGTGATTAATTAAGTGAATAAAGGGGGCCAGTTTTGTTATTAGATATTGATAGAGCATATCTTATATTGTTCATATTTGTGTTATTCTGTTCACACTTGTAACCTTATATATATATAGTGAATGATATCTGGAGAGATCCCTAGGAGGAGAATTATTATCTCTAATTTCTCTCACATGGTATCAGTCTAACCTCTTTCCTCCAAACCCTAATCTCGCCTCCCTGCTCTCGCCTCCCCTAGTCAATCTCCATGGCCGACGATAATAAGAAACCTGTCTTTTCGCTTTGCCATAGCCATCTCCAACATCCGCAACTGCATCCCCCTAACCCTAGATCATAAATCCACTCCATATGCATCATGGTCAGCCCTCTTGATCATCATCAACGCCAAAGCACATCATGTTCTCAATCACATCGATGCTACTGTCAACCGTCCCGCCACTGTTGGCGACGATCTCTTTGAACAATCAGAAGTCGTTATCCTTAAGATATATAACACCATATCCAAAGATCTCCTATATCCTTGATCCATCCAACACCACTCTCTCTACATGGAACAACCTCTGAGACTTGTTTGAAGACAACAAGTCGACAAGAGCGATCTATCTTGAGCATGCATGAATTGTCCAACTGCAAACTTGCTGATTTCCCCTCCATCTCAGGCTACTACCTTCACTTGAAATCAATCTCAGACCAACTTATAACAATTGTTGGTTCCGCTCCCAGTCAAACTCGCTTGGTCCTCCAAATGATCGTTGGTCTTCCGGCAGAATACAATGCGGCCACCACTCACATCCAACAAACAGAACCCTTGCCCTCTTTTGACAAAGTTTGCTCCCAACTCAAGCTTGAGGAGACTGTTCTATCCAACCAAAAGGACTCCATCCCCGAGAAACAAGCCTTGGTGTCTTCGTCGGACATTGATTCCATGCCAGACGTAGGCGTAGCAGAGGGACACGGGTGCGACAAGGGTGGATGCGGGTGCGACAAAGGTGGATGCGGGCGCGGCAGAGGAGGATGTGGCAATGGTTGGCCTCCTCCCTCCTTCGTCTTCCAACAGCCGCACGGATCCCCAATAACCATCCCCGTCATGGAAGTCTCCAGCCAGGCCTCCTATGCAGTGGTACCCGCCTCCATGTTCGTACCTCTTATCCTTCAACGCCGATATTCTCAGACCTAGACCACCTGGTGGGTACAGCCCGGCTCAGCAAGCCTATCCTACGTTCACTGATATGGATCAGGCCTTTTTCTAAGTGCAAATTTAATTTCATCTTGGATAGAATATATATAATAGAGAATCGACATTTCTTTTTTCATATTTCTTTCATTTCTTACTACATGTTTGATGGATCTTTGTTTAATCTTGTTTTGTTTTTACATCTTTTGGGTATTATCATTCAGTTTCTGTTGGTCAACATATTTTTCTTGTTTTTTCTTCCCAATGATACAATTGGAGCCCCTTTCCTCGTTGATATTGCAATGGGGGTAAAGCTTCTTTCATTGAAGAATTTATGGGTTTTCAAGAGAGATGCTATTTTTTCCATCTCCTATGTTTTCTGCTCCCTTCATATATATTTTCCTACTCATCGCCATTCTTCCTGCTTTTTCATTTGAATAGAAGTTTTCAGTTGTTTCACTCTCTAGCAAAAGCCAGCAAATGTTGTAGTCCATCAATCTTAAACAACCAGGAAAAGGGGGGGGGGGGGGTAAAGTGTTGATAAAACCATGCTGGGGAAACAAGGGAAAACAAGCCAAAGATGGTCAAATAAATACAGAGCAAACAGTTTCCAATTCCTTGTCAAGATCTTTGATTTCTAGCTTTTAGTGTTAAAAGTAATGTAATTTTGTGTGATTCAAGCTAGTTGTGATGAACTTAGCATTTTAAAAGTTAGTTTATTCTGTTAAGAGTTGTAACAAGTCGATTTCGAGTAGACTCATGTGTAGTAGTCGATGTCGAGTTAAGGTTGTAAGTTGGAGTCAGTTTCTGTTAGTTTAGTCCTAGCTAAGGTAGTGGAGTAGTGGGGTTTACAGTTATGGAGCCGGTTACCAAAATTGTAAGGTGTCATGTAGAAGTTTGTGTGTTCAATCAATTGTGGGAGTTATTGGCTGTTCATCCTTGTTCTTGTCTCTCTCGAATTCTAGGCAATTGTCAATTGACATAAGCAAGTGTGTGTGTGGTTTGTGTGTTGTCTTTGTAATTCTCCCTTAGCCATTCTAACCTTTGGTATTAGAGCAAATAGCTTCACTCTTACTGAGTTTGTATTTTGGGAATTGAGTGGTGTGAGAGCAAAACACAAGGAAAAACTTTGAGAGATCATTGTTCATCAAGATGCAGAACAATGGAAATGGCAATGTTGGCAATCCTCATTTACCAATATTTAAGGGAGTAAACTACCATTTTGGAGTTTAAAGATGGACACGCGGTTCAAATCACAAGAGCTGTGGAATCTGGTGGAGTAAGGATTTGAAGACACATGACCTGCTGAGCCAAATCACCAATTAAGAGACAAGAGGAAGAAAGACTCTAAGGCATTGTTCATGATACAAAGTGCCTTAGATGATGAGATTTTTCAGAGGATAGCTGCCTCCACAACTGCTCATGAAGCTTGGGAAGTGTTGAAACAAGAATATGTAGGTGACAAGAGAGTTGTCACAGTTAAGTTGCAAACACTAAGAAAAGAGTTTGAAACTCTTGTGATGCAACAGAAGGAGACAGTGCAGGTGTTCCTATCTCGTGTTTCTTGAATTGTTAACCATATCAGAACATATGGGGAGAATGTGAGCAATGAAGCAGTTGTAAGTAAGGTGTTGGGAAGCCTGACAAAGAAGTATGATCATGTAGTTGCAGCCATTGAAGAGTCCAATGATTTGTCAGTATATCGATTTGAGGAGTTGACAAGCTCCTTGCAAGCTCATGAGGAGAGATTGAGTAGGAAAAGTGAGCTAAAGAAAGAGAAAGTCTTCCAAGTGAAGGACGAGAATCAGAAAAGCAAGTCTGAAGGCTCATCAAGCAGAGGTGGCTTTAGAGGTGGTTATAGAAGTAGAAGCAACTACAGAGGAAGTCATAGAGGATGAGGTGGAAGAGGATATGGAAGAGGTCAATCTAGTGGCTCGAGAAGAGGCAATGGTGGAGATCAAGGAAGAGATCAATGGAATGAGTCTAGTAGAGGTCAAGGAAATGACTCTAGATCTCACAAAGGTAACATTAGCCGTTACTATTTTAAGAAATATGGGCACAAGGAAGCTTTATGTTGGGAGAAACAAGAAAATGAACAGAAATGAGTGAATTATACAGAGATGGGCACAAGGAAATGACTCTAGATCTCACGAAGGTAACATTAACCGTTACTATTGTAAGAAATATGGGCACAAGGAAGCTTTATGTTGGGAGAAACAAGAAAATGAACAGAAATGAGTGAATTATACAGAGAAAGCCGAGCATGAAGATAGGCTATTCATGGCCTTGTCATCCATCATAGATTTAGCAATCACCATGTGGTACTTAGACAGTGGTTGTTCAAATCAAATGTCAAGCTCAAGAAGCATGTTCAGAGATCTTGATGAGTCCAAGAAGAGGGATGTTAAACTTAGACACAACAAAGTACTTCATGTTGAAGGAAGAGGTACCATAGTGATCAGAAGTGTGCAAGCAGGAGAGAAATTCTTGCAAGATGTTCAGTTTGTGCCAAGACTTGCCCACAACCCGTTGAGTGTAGGACAACTCCAAGGAACAGGTTACTCAATGTTGTTTGATGAGGATGCATGTGTGATCAGAGAGAAGAGAACAGGTGAGGTGGTTGTGAATGTGAGCATGACCAAGAATAAAATGTTTCCTCTTGACTTGGAAAGATGTGTGAATATGGCCATGACAGCAAAAGGGAATGATGAGTCAAGGTTGTGGAATCAGAGGTATGGGCATCTAAATGTTCAAAGCTTGAAGATGCTTAGCACAAAATCAATGGTTCAAGGTCAACCTAGAGTGGATGAACTTGATTTGTGTGAAGGGTGTGTGTATAGAAAATAGTTGAGATGACCATTTCCCAGTGGTGAAGTCTGGAGAGCAAGTGAGTGTTTAGAATTGGTTCATGCAGATCTCTGTGGACCTATGCAAACAGATTCACTTGGTGGGAGCAAATATTTATTTCTCATCACTCATGATTTCAGTAGGATGAGTTGGGTGTACTTCCTGAAGCAGAAGTCTGAAGCCTTTGAGTGTTTTAAGAGATTTAGAGCTCTCACAGAAAAGCAGTCAGGCAAAGTAGTGAAGGCTCTAAGGACTGATAGAGGAGGAGAGTTTATGTCCTTTGATTTTATGTCATGGTGTGAAGAGAATGGTATTAGGAGGGAGTTGAGAGTACCCTATACACCTGGGCAAAATGGGGTGGCCGAGAGAAAGAATAGAACTGTGGTTGAGATGGCTAGATGTATGTTGAAAGAAAGAAAGGTTCCAAATCAGTTTGGGTGTGAGGTAGTTGCTACTGCAGTCTATGTGCTTAATATCTCTCCAACAAAAGTTTTTGAGAACAAGACTCCTTTTGAGGTGTGGAGAGAGAAGAAGCCATTTGTTGGTCATCTGAGAGTGTTTGGATATGTTGCTTATGCAATGGTAAACCTGATATCAAAATGAGATGACAAAGTTGAGAAATGTGTCTTCATTGGTTCTGCAACTTAATCCAAATCTTATAAGTTGTATAACCATGTGAGCAAGAAGACTATAGTCAGTAGAAATGTGATCTTTAATGAAGAGGTTGGTTGGGACTGGGAGAAACCAGCAGGTGATCAAGCAACTAGAGATGCGGTACGGTGCACATTGATAGTTCAAGTGCAAAGACTGGAGAGGAGAATATGTTTGATGATGATGATCAAAATGGAAATTCTCCAGCATCACCAGTGCCTCAGTACAGTTCATCCAGTAGCCACCAATCATCCCCTCAAGTTCATCAAGTGAAACTTCTCCAAGAAGGTTTAGATCACTTGGAGACATGTATGCCAATTGTGGTTTTGCTCTAACTGCAACTGATCTAGAGAGCTTTGAAGAGGCTAAGAGTGAAAGCAAGTGGATGATAGCCATGAAATAAGAGATGAAGGTTATTCAGAAAAATGAGACATGGAGTTTGGTTGATCTTCCACCAGAGAAGAACATAATTGCCTTGAAATGGGTGTTTAGAACCAAATTTAACACAGATGGAAGTGTTGCAAAGTACAAGGCAAGGTTGGTTGCCAAGGGTTATGCTCAGCAAGAAGGAATTGACTTTGAAGAGGCTTTTTCACCAGTGGTAATGCTTGAAACAGTTAGAGTAGTTTTGGCTCTAGTTGCTCAGTGGAAGTTGAAGGTTTATCAACTTGATGTGAAGTCTGCATTCTTGAATGGTGAACTTCAAGAAGAAGTGTATGTGGAACAACCTACAGTTTTTGTGAAAGATTGTGAGGAGAGCAAAGTCTACAGACTTAAGAAGGCTCTCTATGGATTAAAGCAAGCCCTAATGGCATGGTATAATAGAATTGACTCTTTCTTTTGTGAAGAGATGGTTTGAAAGGATTGGAAATTAGCTAACCTTGTATGTGAAAGGAAGAGGCATGAAGGATTTCATTGTGGTGTGTCTTTAGGTAGACGACGTCATATATTTTAGTTCCCCACAGAGGATGCTAAATGAGTTCAAGAAGTCTATGACGGAAGAGTTTGAGATGACAGATCTTAATGTTTTGAAGTATTTTCTTGGGCTAGAGGTTGATCAAACCGATGATGGGATATACTTGTGCCAAGAGAAGTATGCAAAGTATTTTCTCAAGAAGTTTCATATGGAAGGGTGTGACATAGCTCACACACCTATGAATACAAACGAAAAGTTGCACAGAAATGATGGCACGGGGCTTGCTGATGAAAGAATGTACATAAGTCTAGTTGGAGGCATGAATTACCTTGCACATACAAGACTTGACATCACTTATTGTGTGAGTGTTGTGTCAAGGTTTATGCATAGTCCATCAAAACAGCAAATGGGTGCAGACAGAAGGATCATTAAGTACATAGCATGGACCTTAGACTACGACATTTGGTATGGAAGAAAAGATGAGTTTAAGCTCCAAGGTTACACAGACAGTGATTGGGCAGGGTGCTTGGACGACAAAAAGAGTACCTCGGGCTTAGTTTTCAGCTTTGGCACAAGGGTTGCTACTTGGAGCTCAAATAAGCAAGAGACATTTGCTATGTCATCATCTGAGGCAGTGTATGTAGTTGCATGAGCAGCAGCAAATCAGGCTTTGTGGTTAAAGAAGTTGCTGGTGGATTTGGGTTGCAAGCAAAGTGGAGCAACTGAGCTATGGTGTGATAACAGATATGCAATTGCTATGACAAAGAACCCTGCATTTCATGCAAGGAATAAGCATATTGATGTTCAACATCATTTCATCGGAGAGTTGGTTGCCAAAGAAGAAGTAGTGTTGAGGTTTTGTGGCACAAATGATCAGAATGCATATTTGATGACCAAGGCCTTGAGTACAACAAAACATCTATTCTTCATGGTAAGAATTGGGATAAGGAAGTTTGAATCAAGGGGTGGTGTTAAAAGTAATGTAATTTTGTGTGATTCAAACTAGTTGTGATGAACTTAGCGTTTTGAAAGTTAGTGTATTCTGTTAAGAGTTGTAACAAGTCGATTTCGAGTAGACTCATGTGTAATAGTCGATGTCGAGTTAAGGTTGTAAGTTTGAGTCAGTTTCTGTTAGTTTAGTCCTAGCTAAGATAGTGGAGTAGTGTGGTTTGCAGTTATGGAGTCGGTTACAAAAACTGTAAGGTGTCAGGTAGGAGTTTGTGTGTTCAATCAATTGTGGGAGTTATTGGCTAGCTGTTCATCCTTGTTCTTGTCTCTCTCGAATTCTGGGAAATTGTCAATTGATAGAAGCAAGGGTGTGTGTGTGGTCTGTGTATTGTGTTTGTGATTCTCTCTTAGCTATTCTAACATTTAGTTTACTACCTTTTTTCAAAGTCACTCCTCTTTGCGAAAGTTCAACAAAGGTCATTGTCAACAAAGGCCAATATTGGGTTCCTATGTATCCCTTAGTTCAAGTTTTTAGTTTGGTCGATTTTCGTCTTCCAACCCAAAGAGTCGCAGAAGCAAAGAGGACCATATATGCGTGAGTGGCAAAGGGGTGCGGTTCAAGTGTACATGAGGTCTAATTCTCTTTTTTTGTATATATATATATATATATATATATGTATATATATATATATGTATATATATATATATGTATATATATATATATGTATATATATATATATGTATATATATATATATATGTATATATATATATATGTATATATATATATATGTATATATATATATATGTATATATATATATATGTATATATATATATGTATATATATATATATGTATATATATATATGTATATATATATATGTATATGTATGTATATATGTATATGTATATATATATATGTATATATATATATATATGTATATATATATGTATATATATAAGAGATAGAAAGCTAATCAATTAATAGATTCGATAATGAGACATCCATGTGGGTGAAACGGGTGGATTAATCTGCCCGTACGTTTCACCCACATTAATTTTGTAGGAGAAAACCTATAATAAAGTGGGCGACTGGTGGTGCGGGTGTAAGTAATGCGGGTGATGGATGGATTATGGGTGAAGATATTTCACCCATCACCTGTCCCAGTAGTCTACCCATTAACCCGCCACATTTACCAGCCTTGCATACCCACATTAAATCTTGAAAATTTATATGTGCGTTTACTAGTTTACCCTTTTCAAATAAAGTCTCTAAAATCTAAGTAACATGTTATTATAATATATGACACATATTCGACTTCCACAAACTCATATTTCTAGTATTTAAAAATTAAAATTTAAGCTTATATGATCAACTTTCATTTTTATTAAAAAATCGTAACTACCTTCATTTCGATCACCCCTTAGCCACCCGTTCCACCCTCATCACTTGCACGAGTCTAGTGAGGGTGAAAAGATTTGCAGGTGATACGGCTGTTATATGAGCGGATTATAGCTCGAGCTCATCTCGAAAAAAACTTGACTCGAGCTCGTTCACTTAACTAAACAAGCTGAGCCTGAACATTATTATAAGCTCGGCTCGGCTCGCTCGATTTAGGCTCGAGTGTTACGGAATTTCTAATATTTCCTTTAAGTTAACATGTTATGACCAAATAAAACTACTTAAAACTCCAAAAAAAGCTCGGCTCGATCGAGCTCGTTCATTTACTAATTAAAACAAGTCAAGCTTAAAAAAAGCCACGTTCAAAAATTGGACGTAGCTCGGCTTGAGCCTGTTTAACAAATAAAATAAACCAAACTTAAATCTGTCAAACTCGACTCGTTCAGCTTGAAAAACACCCCTAACGATTGGAACTATGAAATGACTTCCTCCACCCATACCTGCCCCATTTCCACCGTGGATATACAAGTAAGATGAAATCAGATTCAAAGGGATATTCAGAAGAATGATTATCACTTTTACTAAAATCGCAAGTCTGTAAATGGATGCACATAAATCTAAAGACAATAGTCATTTCAACACCTGCAAATTCATCACCAAAAATCACAGAGATCGCACAAATTATTGATGACATATATCTAAGTAAATACGATAAAGGAGACAGATTTGAAGGATCATTTTCAATGTTACTAGCTTGTAAACCAAGTATGGAGAGAGATCAGTTCAAAGTAGCGAAATAACGTACCTTGGAATAAGACGTCCCAACAATCAAACCAGACCTGGTGCAATCTGATTGTTGTGCGATTGCACCAGGTCTGTTAAGAGCCGACTGCAAGTGTCGATCCATTAGAAAGAGGGTGGCACAAATTCGTGAGAGAGAGTAGAAAGAGAGGCCCGACCTCACAAATTATTATTATTATATATTATTATTATTATTATTATTATTATTATTATTATTATTATTATTATTATATATATAGCTACAAAAACATTTACATTTTTTGCAGCAAACATACATATATATGGAGGTAATAGCTTACAAGTAGGTGGCTACCTAGAAAGCTTAGGTACGGAACAGAACGGAACGGTGGATCGATCATATAGCTAGTAGGGATCGAGTATATATATGATATGGGTATCCGATGGGCAGAGTATCTAGCAAGGCTTCCTGCAGAAGCAACGCTTGCGGATACCCTTGCAGTGTCCGTCGGGGAAACCCTCGGTGGAGCAAACACCCGCGCACTTCCTGTCACTTATGCACACGAACTTGTACTTCTGGCTCGGCCCCTCGCACAGCAACCCCTCCGCCCCCATTTCTGCATTCATTCATTATATACATACAATTAATTAATAATCTTATACATATAGATATAGTAATTAATTAATAGAGGTAGCTAGTAGTACGTACGAGGGCCTAAGAGGACAAGAGCCAGTAAGAGCAGCAGCCAGCATTTCTTGTTCTCCATCTTCGATATTATTCTCTTGTAAGCTGCTATTCACTCACTTTGCTCAGCTCGATCGTTTTCTCAACCTTTAATTACGTGCGGTACGTATTATTTATAAACAGATATGTATATATATATTGTTATAGTGGAATGTGGATGATCGATATCTCGCGCGCGGTGACAGCCTGTTGATCAATTACAGATTGAAATGGCAGGTGGCAAGCGGCTGGTGGCAGGTGGATTGCATGCAACCAATCTAGCCTACACATATATACATAACTTCTATCTTTACTATTTTCAGAGTTTTTGTTTTGTTAATTTTATTTTTTTTCTCCAATGATAATTTTGTCCATGTTTTAACTGTAATGATAAATCTTTTCTCTCCCACCAACTCTTTTCAATTTCAATTTGTGAAATCAAATTATGATTTAAATAATCAGCTTGTCAATTTGTATCTACAATTTATTTTTTATTAGGTAAAAATTCAAAGGTCAGACAGGCCTGAGTTATCGATAGGCCGACAAAGTCGGCAGATGGCGAACCATCTAACATACAATCTAAAAATACCGAAAGCCAAATAGTGAAAATCAGTCAACCAACGAAATGAAACAAACAGCAAAAAACTCTACAACACGACAGCGATCCAAAAAGACCAACTCCCGAAAAGCTGAGGAAGCCGCCGAAGAACGAAGCCAAGCACCACCGGAAAGTGGCACCGCGGGCCAGCGGTACAGCAGGACTTTATCTCCTGTGGGTAGTGCAGGCGAACTCCAAGGAGACTCAATCCCGGATACGGAGTCGCCCTTAAGCGCACCACCACGACCCCAGCCAGACCCGACTCCATATTCCACACCCCCAACCAAGCAGAAGACCTCTAAGAACCAACCGAAGCAGAGCGGCATGCTGTTTCAACAAAACGCCAATAAGATTTCACCTGCAAAAAATAACGTCAAAACCCTTGCGGGATTTGGTCATACCCTTTCGGGTGGATTTACTCAAGCCCTTTCGGGAATCAAACAAAGCCCTTTCGGGCCAAAATTTCTTAATTTTATATTATTGACAATTCCGCGACTTGGGCCCGAGGCACCACGGCGAATGAGGCAGCACAAGGCGATACTAGGCAACGCCGTCGTCAAGCCCAGGCGCCCCCGAGAAATAGACGACACCGATAGGCCGGAGGACGACGCGAATAAGAGATGGAGCCGTGGGGAGCGTATAATCAGCCGCACCAACTCCGACACTGGAGCCAGCGGGGAAGGCGAATTTGACAGGAGGGAGATCGAAGACGGGATTAAGAAAAGGGGTAGGCTAAAAATGGGGAGCAGGGAGTCCGATGCCAGGAGCCCAAGACGAGGAGGGTACCGGTATCGGAGGACGACTCGATTTAGAGATGGGGATAGACCAGAGGGCATCGAGCCAATCGACAGAAATGCGCCAAATCAACCATCGCCGGGAGGAGGATTGAAGGAGGTGAGACTGAGATTTTGTGTTTGGGTGGGAAATAGAGACAAGCCAGGGTCGATTGTAATAGGTTGGACAGTGATGGGTGAGTAGAATTAGGGATTGCGAGATGAAAATTGGGGCAAAAGTTTTGACAAGCCTATCCCTTCTCTCTAGGATTTCCTCTATATCCTAGTTTTAATCTCCGTTGTGTGTAATTTGTATCTACAATTAAACATCGTACATATCTATTATTTTTTAGGAATCCTAGCATTCATTAGGGCTGGGCAACCGGTCTGGACCGGATATTCTGGTCCCGGTCCGATCCGATGGACCGGAAACTTTGGGGGCATGGACCGCGGATCGGACCGGGACCGGGATATATGGTCCCGGGTTTTCCGGTCCGCGAACCGTTTGGACCATTTGGACCGTAATTTTCTGTAGCTCTGTTTGAACTTTAATTTAAAAAAAACAGTCTTGCAATCTGTAAGACCCGGGGTCTTAAGAGGCGCCAGCCCATGCCACCTAGCCCTCTCAGGTCCGTTGTCCTCACTTGGAGCCTGAAAAGGAAGAGCTCTTGTGACATAGGTAGGGCTTGAATCACTTATAAATCACTCCTAACATCCTTATGATATCCGATGTGGGACGGGGGTGTTACAATCTCCCCCACTTAAAGCACTGACGACCCCGTCATGCCCAAGGGACTGCCCTCCGGGAGGAGCGTACCCGAGCATACTGTCGGCGCACCTCCGAGCCCGGAACCTGGCTCTGATACCATATGTAAGACCCGGGGTCTTAAGAGGCGCTAGCCCATGCCACCTAGCCCTCTCAGGTCCGTTGTCCTCACTTGGAGCCTGAAAAGGAAGAGCTCTTGTGATATAGGTAGGGCTTGAATCACTTATAAATCACTCCCAACATCCTTATGATATCTGATGTGGGACGGGGGTGTTACACAATCAACAGTCTGCACAAACCTAATTCAAGTGAAGATACATGATCCCTCGATTCATCATTTCATCCACATCCCTTTTCAAGAAAAATCACAAATTGAACAAATCCACAAAAAGTAAAATGGTTCAACTTAGATATGAAAATCAATAAAGTACAAATTGAAACCTAGATCTGAAAAATTGAATCTAGAGTACAAATTGAAAAAAAAAAATTAGGGACGAGATAGACTAAAACTGAACCTAGATATGAAATTCCCTAAAATCGGGACAAGATAGGCTAAAATCGACATTACAAAGGTGCAAATCGGGACGAGATAGACTAAAAGAGAGGGGAGCGGGATCAATGGCTACTGGACGGTGAAGGTCGGTGGCTGACAGTGATGCAGGGCGAAGGACGACGGTGGCGAAGGACGGCGGTGAAGAGCGACGGTGACTAGGCGTGAGTGAGCGGCTAGTGTGAGGACGACTGTCAGTGCGAGCACCGAGCGTGACTGATGATCGAAGGCAGAAGAGAATAGAGTCTGAGAGAGTATTCGGAGGAGAGAGATGAGAGGTGAGAGAGATGAGAGCCTGCGTTAGTGTAGTTAGGGCTAAGATAAGAGAGACAGAGTACGCACTCCTCTCTCTTTCTTCTTCTTCTTTTTTTTTTAATAAAAACCCAAAATCCGGTCCTATTCCGATCCGACCCGGAAATTCCGGTCTGGTCCCGGGTTTGGACCGGAAACCGGAATTGAAAAATCCTTGGACCGTTGACCAGACCGTAATGCTTCCGGTTCGATCCAAGACCGTAATTTCCGGTCTGGTCCGATTCCGGTCCGATCCAATTTTTGCCCAACCCTAGTATTCATCATGAAGGTTTCATATGGTATTTGAGGTTGATCCTGCTGAAAAAGTTCGGGTTTCGGAACATTTCATTTTTTGACTATTTGGCCCCGACTTGTATTTTGGGCGATTTGGGGTTAATAAAGGAAGTGTCGTCTCTGCTGCTCCAAAAAAGCTGAAACTTTGTGGGTAGTTTTGAAATATCTAATAACGTGGGAAAGTCCAAAAAAAACTAGAATTTGCAGCCCAATACGATCCACTTACCGCGTGAGATTTGCAACCCGTCCTAGTTTATTTTGGCGATTTGGGGTTAATGAAAGAAGTGTCGTCTCTAGTGCCCCAAAAGGGCTGAAACTTTGTGGGGAGCTTTAGTACATCTAATAACGTGAAAAGTGCAAAAAAAACTAGAATTTGGAGGTCAATACGATCCACTTACCGCGTGAGATTTGCAACACGTCCTAAGGTGGCGGACCCTTGAAACCCAACTCGGGGGGGGGGGGGGGGGGGGGGACGGTCTATTATTCGTCGTGCAGGTTTCAAATGGTATTTAAGGTTAATGTGGCTGAAAAAATCCGGATTTCGAAACATTTCATTTTTTTTTACCATTTGGCCCGGACTTGTATTTTGGCGATTTGGGGTTAATGAAGGAAGTGTCGTCTCTAGTGCTCCAAATGGGCTGAAACTTTGTGGGTAGCTATGGAACATCTAATAACGTGGGAAAGTCCAAAAAAATATGAATTTGCAGCCCAATACGATCCACTTACCGCGTGAGATTTGCAACTCGGCCTAGTTTATTTTGGGTGATTTCGGGTTAATGAAGGAAGTGTCATCTCTAATTCTCCAAAAGGGCTGAAAATTTGTGGGGAGATTTGGTACATCTAATAACATGGGAAAGTGCAAAAAAACTAGAATTTGGAGGCCAATATGATCGACTTACCGCGTGAGATTTGCAACACGTCCTAAGGTGGCGGACCCCTGAAACCCGACTCCAGGGGGGCCAAACGGTCTATTATTTATCGTGCAGGTTTCGAATGGTATTTAAGGTTAATGTGGCTGAAAAAATCTAGATTTCGAAACATTTCATTTTTTTTACCACTTGGCCCGGACTTGTATTTTGACGATTTGTGGTTAATGAAGAAAGTGTCGCCTCTAGTGCCCCAAAATGGCTGAAACTTTCTGGGTAGCTTTGGAACATATAATAACGTGGGAAAGTAAAAAAAAACTTCATTTTTCAGCCCAATACGATCCACTTACCGCGTGAGATTTGCAACCCGACCTAGTTTATTTTGGGCGATTTCTGGTTAATGAAGGAAGTGTCGTCTCTAGTTCTCTAAAAGGGATGAAACTTTGTGGGTAGCTTTGGTACATCTAATAACGTGGGAAAGTGCAAAAAAAACTAGAATTTGAAGGCCAATACGATCCACTTACCGCGTGAGATTTGTATCTACAATTAAACATCGTACAATTTGTATCTACAATACCATATATGCAGGGCCGGACCTGAGATTTTGAATGCCTGAGGCGAGATTTCAAAACGGGGCCCTTTACTATTTTCAACCCTAACAAAACAAAAATCAAAGTATTAAAAAAAACAAATAGCAGCAATATACACTATCTTTGTTGTTGTTTTTTTAAAAAAATATACAAATAGCACTGTAGCAGCAAGATGTTTTTAAAAATAAAACAAAAAAAAGGCCAAAAAATGTTAAAAAAAAAACAAATAGTAGCAACATACACTACTGTCTTTGATGCTTTTTAAAAAAATAAAACAAAATACAAATAGCACTTTAGAGGTTTTTTTAAAAAAAAAACAAAAAAAAAACATGCTGATGTTTTTAAAAACAAAACAAAAACAAACATACATTGTCTTTGATGCTTTTTAAAAAAACAAAACAAAATACAAATAGCACTTTAGATGTTTTTAAAAACAAAACAAAAAAAGGCAAAAAAACATGCATGTTTTTAAAAACAAAACAAAAACAAAACAAAAACAAAAAATAAGGTAAAAAAGTGGAAGTTTAGGATTCGAACCCGCGTTTCCTTCCAATCCCTTGCGTCTCCATCCGCTGTGCCATGCTTTTCATGTTGTCACTAGTGTATTCAATTTCTATATATATATATATATACATACATACATACGAAAATTGGACCCTTTAGCGAAAGTGGGCCTGAGGCGGCGGCCTGTTGGGCCTCGCCTCAGGTCCGGGTCTGACCATATGAAACCTCCGTTGTGTGTAGTTTTAGCCTCCACATTACCACATATACACATAACTTAGCTATCTCTACTATTTCCCGTTTTTGTTTTGGTAGATGTACCTTTCAAGTTTTTGTTTTGTTAATTTTATTTTTTTTCTCCAATGACAATTTTGTCCATGTTTTAACTATAACCATAAATCTTTTCCATTCCACCAACTCTTTTCAATTTCAATTTGTGAAATCAAATTATGATTTAAACAATCAGCTTGTCAATTTGTATTTACAATTAATCATCGTACATATCTATTTTTTTTTAGGTCAGAAATTTTTGTAAATAATTTTATTTTGGACGAGTTGACAATTTTTATTGATAAATTGGTGTTAGAGGACGAATTTTATCGTGATGCATCACAATAATTTGATGAACTGATTTTTTTAGTTACAATAATTTTAGGAATTTGTAATCGCTACATCTGGTTATAATAATTGCTTCACGTGGACGATTTCCTGTAACTCAAAGTCCAATAATCTATTATATATCGTTACATGAATTGATGTACAGCTTACATGAATTGTATGTACTTATTATAACCTATTGTATCCCTAATAACGAATTTAGTTACTATAACATTTAGGTACAAGTAATTAGTTACAAGAATTAAATCATCTACAATAAATTAGTTACAATAATATGATTGTGTTGATTACAGTAATGCATACAAGAATGAAGGAGGGTTACAATTCTTGTAAATCGATATGTATTACAAATAATTTTTTTTAAAACGTAAACAATTCTTGTAAACAATCTTATCTATATCTATTTACTTTTTTTTACTTTTAAAAAGATAAAAATTCTACTTCAAGGGTATATAAATAAAAGCCACCCTAAAAAAGTGCAATTATCAAAAATAAAAACTTAATTAAGAGTATAGTTACAAAAAAAAAACTTAGAAAGGTACCTTTTTCTCAAATTTTCACTAACGAACACGTTAATCTTCCACCAAAAAATAAAAAATAATACATTTGCGGGTCAAAATCTATTATACTCTTGTAATAAAATTAAGGAGGAAGTTTGTAAAATGTCTAAAAAAATTATCATAATTGGTGAATTGTTCACATTTTGAAACAAATTAGTGAAATGTCCACAATATAAACTGGCTGCCTCTGCCTCTACTCTCTCTCTCTCTCTCTCTCTCTCTCTCTCTCTCTCTCTCTCTCTCTCTCTCTCTCGCTCCAATAATGGAGATCGCCGTCTCCAAAGGCTCTCCTCCCAAATTCCGATCATTCTTTCGACGGTGCTGAGCAGCCCCTCCCAAATTCCGAAGGCTCCCCACTGATACTGTTTGTTCTGTGAATTCCTCCTCCTATCTAACTTCCTCCCTTTCTTCTTCAATCATCCACCATGCATGGCTACCGGATTAGGTTCGTTCCCTCTTTCTCTAATAGTTTCGCCTGAAGCAGACGCTTTTCCCCTCTTGCTCCTTTGATTTTATGTGTACTCGGTCTTCTATAGTGGAATATGTGAAACTATACATCAGATTTAGGTATGGTTGTGCTGATTTGGTGTTTGATTCCTAAAATCGAACATCAGGTTCATTAGTTCAGGGTTTGTTATGCATTATTGATGGCCAATTGGTCACAAGTTGCTGGAAAGGGATCAATGTTTGTGTCATCTACCTGTTCTTTGTGTCACAAGTTGTTGGAAGGGGATCAATCTTTGCTTCATTGTAGCTATATGGATTTGAGTAATTTTAATTTATTTGTTTAAATCTATTTTAGTGCAGGTGTCAAGTTCATCCATCAGAATGAGTGATGGTTGAATTTTGAAAATATATTTTAGTTGAACTTTGTTTGATCTGTTACTGATTTGTTTGAAGTTTGATGGGTGTTTTGATGTTGTAAAGGTTGACTGTGTTTTGATGCGAGGGGTGTTTGAAGTTTGATGGGTGCTTTCTTTACCTCCGGTCTTGCTCATTATGAGTTAATATTTTCCTTGCTCTTGATTGTATTTGTATGTTGCTTTCTGTAAATAAGCAGTCTTCTTTGCTTTGTTATGATTGTTACACTTATAATCTTGATTCAATCGTATTTTTCAGTGCCTCTTTTACTTGTTGGTTATGGTTTTGGAGCTTCATTCGTTACCCTCTTTGCTCAGCTGGGTGTTGCTTACATCTTTCTGATGATCTTATGGTTGATTTATATTTACTTTGATTCCTGCAGCTTTTGAACTTCAGTTCATTTTATCGCATTTTGATGATTCATTCTAGAGGCTCGTCAGAGATCAAGGTATACCTTTGCCTTATGCCTCTGAAATAGCTCACCCGTGATGTCCCGTTTTCCTTCTTTGAAGTGGCTCTTTTTGGCAATACAATAGCTGATCCAAATAGATATCCTTGGAGATGGACGGCTGTGTCTCTTGGCTCTTTTTGAATCTGTATGTCAGCATGTTCAATTTGTCATTTAGTCTTTCTGAATCTGTAGGTCAAAATGTGATTGATGATTTTATGAATAAAGATTATATATTGTGTCAATTGGGAGTTAGTTTAGGGGATTTATGGTAGGAGCATTGGAATTTGGCTAGTAGAGTTAAAATATAAACAAGCTAGCTTACACGTGGCTTAGTTGTAGAGGTGAATCTATTTTTCAACATGGTGAAATATGTAGGTCAGCAGGTGAATGCAAGTGACTGCAAGTACACCATCCAGGATGCAGATGCTCACAGTGAATGGGTGAGATGTGTCTGCTTCAGCCCAAACAATCTGCAGCCAACTATTGTCTCATCTCCATGGGATAAGACTGTGAAGGTATGGAACTTGTCCAACGGTAAAAAGAGGAATACCCTTGCTGGCCATGGTGGCTAGCTATGTGAACACTGTTGTTGTCTCTCCTGATGGTTCACTCTGTGCTAGTGGTGGCAAGGATGGTAAGATCTTATTGTGGGATTTGTTCGAGGGCAAGCAGTTGTACTCCCTTGAGGTCGGTGCCATCATCCACTCCCTCTACTTCAGCCCGAACAGGTACTGGTTCTATGCTGCCACTGAGAATGCCATTAAGTTCTGGGATTTGGGGAGCAAGTCTGTTGTTGATGAGCTGAAGGTTGACCTTAAGTCCGAGGCAAAAAAATGTTGAGGGATCTGCTACTGCTTCCAAGAAGAAGGTACTTTTTAGTCCCTTATTTGTCGCGACCAGGAGCAGGAGGCGTCACTGGGATGAAAGTGTCGGGGCCTCCACCTCCACCATTGACAGCATCTGCGTAACTCTGATCAATCGGATTCGGCGAACCTCTACTAGCCATAATCGATCATCAGATCAAGTAACAGCGATCTCAGATCTCAACAAAAACACGACACCGAAAAAAACAAACAAAACGACGACTGAATTCAAACACTAGATCGAACAAGCTCTGATACCATTTGAACAATTGAAAACAAACAGAAATCGATCTCAATTGGAATTAAACTCCATTACAAGGAGAGAACAAAACGAGAGATACAAGATCTGTGTTTGTTACAACCAAAGAACTCAACTGAAGTTGGCGCCAAAACCACCCCTTTGTACACTCAGCTGCACATATAGACGAATCTAGGCGGGGCAAGCGGGAGCATACCCCCCCCCCCCCCCCTATCCGACGAAACACCTATATTTTTTATACACGTCGATAGCTTCGTTTTGATATATTATAAGCATGAATCTGATAAACGAGTAAAAAGTTATGACCATTTGAAAGTTCAACACATATTAATCATTTCAAATGTCTTTTAATAAATAACGGTTCTTTTATATTTTACTTAATTTGATATTTTGGCAAGAGATTATGTTACTAAATTCGATAATTATATAAGAAATTATATATTTTACTTAATTTGATATTTTGGCAAGAGATTATGTTACTAAATTCGATAATTATATAAGAAATTATACAAGTTTAAAGTTAAGTTTGTATATCTTGTTACACTTTATTGCATGCTAAGAGAACAACGAGGTGCATATTGACTTTGTAGGTTTTAAACGATACTACCTCCGATCCAAAAAGAATGTCGTTTGACTTTTTAACACGTATTTTAAGGAGCTAAAAACTATATAATATATTAACTTTTTTATTATTATTTTTTTATAATCTAATACTTATTACCAATAAATATTAAGTTGTAAAAAAATAATTTAAAAAAAGTTGATATTTTATATCGTTTTTAGCTCCTTAAAATACGTGTTAAAAAATCAAACGACATTCTTTTTGGATCGGAGGGAGTATATTTTTAGAGGAAAAGGAAAGTTTTATTAAAACGACATCGTTTTTTCATTTAAAGAGAAAAAAAAACAATTTTAAATTAAAACACCACCGTTTTGAACAAAAAAACATTGACGTTGTCTTAAACTAAAATATTATTGTTTAATCTAAAATATCATATTTTTGGTTTGCTAAACAATATACTATAAAAAAAAGTCTATTGAATTAACGATTTGTGGCTCCGTCCCTGGCTGCACAAGTGGTCAACACCCGAAATGACTAAAATGGCCCTTACAGAATTGAAGAATTGCAATAATACATTGCAATATAATGCAATGTTATGACTATATATTCCATAATTATTATATAGCTACAAAAACATTTGCAGCAAGCATATATATATACACACACACACGCACGCAGGAAGGCATATATATGGAGGTAATATCTTACAATGCAAGGTGGCTACTTAGCAAGCTAGGAAGCTTAGGTACGTAGGAACGGAAATTAATGCATGTAAATAGGAAAGGAACGGAACGGAACGGTGGATGGGCAGAGTATCTAGCAAGGCTTCCTGCAGAAGCAACGCTTGCGGAGACCCTTGCAGTGTCCGTCGGGGAAACCCTCGGTGGAGCAAACACCCGCGCACTTCCTGTCGCTTATGCACACGAACCTATACTTCTGGCTCGGCCCCTCGCACAGCAACCCCTCCGCCCCCATTTCTGCATTGATCATTCATTATATACATACAATTAATTAATAATCTTATACATATAGATATAGTAATTAATTAATAGAGGTAGCTAGTATTACGTACGAGGGCCTAAGAGAACAAGAGCCAGGAAGAGCAGCAGCCAGCATTTCTTGTTCTCCATCTTCGATATGGTATGATTCTCGATCTTATAAGTATTCGCTCACTCCGGTCAATCGTTAATTTTCTTAACCTTTAATCACGTACGGTATTATATATATAGAGAGAGAAACGTATATATATTGTTATAGTGGGCGGATGATATCGGGCGCGCGGTGACAGCCTGTTAATCCATTACGGATTAAAATGGCAGGTGGCAAGCGGGTGGTGGCAGGTGGATGGCATGCAAGCAATCAACTCTCCACATATATACATAACTAATACGTTTCTCTTCCACCAAAAATAAAAATAATACTCCCTCCGTCCAAAAATACATGGACTTTTACTATTCATGCACGTTTTTTTATGAGTTAAAAATTATATAAAATATTAACTTTTTTATTAATTTTTTTTAATAATTAGAAATTTATTATCAATAAGTTTGTAATTATAAAAAAAATTAATAAAAAAGTTAATATTTTATACTACCTCCGTTCGGAAAAACTTGACACTTTACTATTCATGCACGCTTTTTTAGGAGCTAAAAACTTTATAAAATATCTAGTTTTTTTAATAATTTTTTTAACAACTTCGTAGTTATTATTAATAAGTACAAACTTGTTAAAAAAAATTATAAAAAAATGAATATTTTATAGTTTTTATCGTTCTAAAAAAGCGTGCATGAATAGTAAACGACAAGTTTTGCCGAACGGAGGGAGTATAGTTTTTACCTTATTAAAAAAGCGTGCGTGAATAGTAAAGGCAATGTATTTTTGGACGGAGGTAGTACTACATTTGCGGCTCAAAATCCATTATACTCCTAAAATAATAAAACTAATGATACCCGCGCCATGGAGCGGTTGCGATGACAAAAAAAAAAGAGAATATAAAATATTTATTATAAGAAATGACCAAATAAAATATAAACAAATGTTTGAAAAGTATAAAACAACCAAATTATTATTGAACGACATATGTGTTTAGAAAAGGCACAGATTGAGTTGGTGATGTGAGCTTCGTCTATCCAAATCCTAGAAAAAAATAATAATGTCAATACAAATGGATGTAGGACTTAAAGCAACCAAGTGTTAAATCGATGTAGGAAGCATTCTAGTCATGGCGGAGAAGAAGAAATCAATACATCACGCTTAGAGAAACGCGGAAAATACAAACTGACAATTCAACAAAGATACAGAAGGCGAACCCTAAATTTTCATTAAAAAGAACAGGAGAGAGAATGAAACTAAAAGAAAAGGATTTGGGGCTTACGGTTTTCAATTGGCACGGGAAGATCCTGGATGCTGAACTACAACCGTCGAGGGTCAAGAGCAGGAAGGAGAGGGAATTCGCGACTGTCAACCGGCTTCCAATCGTTGGCGTGGCCATTGAAGGTGATGATTCTTGGTCTGATCTCGGCAACAATCTAGGCGTCTGAGTTAGAGTTGCAGATCCAGTCGCTCGATTCGGTGTGCGATTGGACAAAGACGGCGAGCGAAATCAGCGAAGGAGGGAACCGACAGAGGCAAGATCAAACTTTGATTTAGGAGAAGAGAAGGCATCTGGGAGAGAGGAGGTAGAAAGAATGGGAGAGGAGGCGTGCGGGAAAAGAAGGGAATCGGGAGAGACAAGGCGTGGGAGAGAAATCAAATCATTCTTTAGTGCAAATTGTGGGAAAGAAAAACGAAAATTGAAACTCAGTGAGGAAGATGGTGACGGGAGGCGGTCTAACCTCAACGAAGGAAGAAGACGGAGTTCTGAGGCGGGATATCTTCAATGGAGGAGGAAGACGAAGGCATGAGGCGCGAAGGATGCCACGATCGAAGTCGGCGGAGGAGAACTGGACCAGTGAACCCTAACAAAGCGTTCTTTCCCAATTGTGAAGAGGGGGGAGTAAATTGAAAGAAAATTAATATAAAAAAAAAGAATGTGATTGGTCAGAAGGGAGTGAAATAAAGAGAGTGCGCCACGTCAGCGGAAAGTATACGATATTAAGTAGTTATATAGATTTAAACTTTTACGCTTATATATATATAGTATAGATCATATGTACTCAAGGCTTATTGTGTATCATGTGAACACATCTAGACCATTGATTAAAGTAGAACGGAGGGCTGAGATTATTCAAAAAATAATAATTAATTGTGATTTTGTTTTTTGACAAATTAAAAGACTCTCATCAATTAAGCGTGTGACATAAATCGACAGTAGAGAGCCCAGGAGATCTGGAGGCGAGAGGGGAGATCTGGGGCTAAGGCGAACGCGATGCGAAGGTGAGAGGGCGATTCGCAGGTGGAACGACAGAGGGACGATGGCGGAGAGGACGACAACAGGCGTCCCAAAACAGCCTCCTCCGGTGGCTCGTGAGTCCATCACAGAAAGAGAAGGGGAGACGATCGGTACTCCAACGTCGGCGGTGGCGGCGAGTCTCTTTCTGGCATTCGAAGGCGGATCCATGAGGTGTGTCGAAGGCGGATGGCAAAGGCGGACCACGAAGGCGGAGCCGTGAAGTGCGAATCGGGGCAAATCGATGGCGATTTCGGCGGCGATTTGTAACGGTGATGATGTGTTGGTCGGACGCCCCCTTCTCTTCTACTCCTCCCTTCTCGATTCACAATGAAAGGGGTGGTTTGTTGGCGGATATGGGCAGCCAATCCATCGCAGTTCATTGAATTGATTGAAACAAAATTTTCAACAAGACAAAAACCTAGTCTTTTGAATTCAGTGATGTTACTCGATTCATTACAAGGTGAGTGATTTTGTGGTCTGCCTTTGATTATTTGATTACACGGTGAGTTTGTGATCTAAGCCTTTGCTTAGTTGTAAATGACTAAATGTTGATGTCGATAGAAATTTTGTGATTCTTTGATCTGACATTGGAATTGAAATATCCCCATAAACTCATCATCCAAATCAATTCTTTCATATTTATTAATCAATTCTTGCTCGTTCCAAATGCATCGATACCATCCAATAATCATGTTATATCATCGAATAACCAAGCGATACTATCGAATAATTATTAGTTACTCGTTAAAATGAGTAACGGAAACCTTGAATAATCAAGCGATATCATCGAATAATCAAGCGATACCATTGAATAAAAAGGTTAGAGCGTTTTCAGGGTGGTAGCCGATTAGAATAATCCATCGATAATATTGCATAATCCATTAATATCATCACATAATTTTTCGATACCATTGCATAATTAGATGATACGATTGAATAATCTAGATATACTGTCGAATAATTTGAAGAGAGTGCGCCACACACACCCCCATTCAGCAAGTGGGCAAAAAAACGATGTGGGTCCCACAGTTTTTTAATTTAAAAAAAGGCAAAATTGCCTATTCATCTCAGCCTTCAATTTTATTCAATCAACGGTCCAAATGTGTTCACATGATACACGATAAGGCCTAATTACACTAGAACCAACCCCTCTCTCTCTATATATATATATAGAGAGGGGAGAGATCCTATGTGAGCAATGCTTATTATGTAAAATGTGAGCAAATCTTGACCATTAAAGTGATGAAATGGATGGATTAGATTTAATTAGAATTTAATCTATTTTAATTGATAATATATGGGGCCCACATAAAAATTAATCCCATCTAATCCTAGATGGGAGGTGTATCACACACACCATTACAAACCCTAGCCGGATCAAAATATAAGGTCGTAAATCACATCCCTTCTTCTTCATCGCCTCTCTTCCATATCTACTATTTGACATTCCATGATGATCTCCTCTCATATATCTCTGTTATTCTTGATAAACACCTATTTATGCTTCTCTTCGCTGTCATCGGAATATATACAAAGATCTCATCTACAATCGGCCATTCTCTCAGCCCAGACTTTGAGCCTTGTAGAGAATCCATCGCCCTCGGCCTCTACTCTTACTCCTCCGGTGTCGTCATTGATCAATCCAATCAGCCCTCGATGAATTGATTTGGTTTTTTTTTTTCTCTATTTCTAATCAGGAACGGAATTATGGGGATACATTGAGCAAGATCTTAATTTTAGGGATATATTGATGTTTTATTATTAATTAGGAGGATATCGTATCTCTACTTATTTGAAATCTCAATTAGTAGTTTCATAAGGAATTACTAAATGATTTTAAATCTCAATTGATCAAGATCTGCTATAGTGCTATTATTTGTCTATTGTGCTATATGCTACATATGTCTTGATGTTGGAATTGCAGGTGTCGCTGTCATTTGATATATAAATCAACCGGATGATTTTGTTCAAGTCCTTATGAGTTGTACACGTGTTGACAGTGAAGTTTGTGAAAAACTTTTGGGTAATATGTAAATTATTCATATGTATATGTGATAGTATTCGTATGTACATGAGGTTTTTTTGGGGCTGTTTATGTATAGGTGAATAAAGGAAGATTATTCATTTGTAATTTTGATTTATTCGTTGTATGACCGATTTTATTCATAAGTACATGTGATATTATTCGTCTCAATAGTGACAAATTATTAGTAATAAATTTGAATAAATATCATGTTATGTACGAATAATCTTTGGATTTCCTAATAACAATTGTCGGGTTATATACAAATATTTTTTTACATACGAATAATCTCGTGATTGCCTATGAATAATGTCGTGGAGAGTGAAAGTCACTCTCTTTAGGAGGAGGGTGAACTAGAATTTGATGTGAGTCCCATTATAATTAATTTAGATTTGATTTGAATTTTAAATTAATCTCATCCATCCATTCTTTATTAATCAAAGGTTATGATTTGCTCACATTTTACATGATAAGGCTTGCTCACATAGGAGCCAACCTCTATATATATATATATATATAGGGTCGCGCTCCGGTGAAAATCAATATTGTGGTAGAAACCGTGAGGAGCGTTTTGATTGGTTGACACTGTGGGGCTCACAGGTGGGGCAATTCTGATAGTAATTTGCAACTTTACCCAAGCTTTATAGAAATTACAAATTTGTTCAAACTTTTTATAATTTTATCAAAGTGAAATAATGAAGATTTATAAATGACTTTTAGTGGTACTAACTACCATAATCTACTAATTATATTGTGAATAATAAGTTTTCTGTGGTTTGAAGCCCACCACGCTCTGCAACTAAAACTTTCAAAAGAGTTTTGACCCATACCTGAACGTAGTTACTCTGGACCACCGGTGTTCCTTAGCTTCCGGCTTTCTAGAGGTGGCTAACCTTCAACCAGGCCTCCCTTAGTCCAGATTGAGCACAGATCTGTTTCGTTTCCTACCTCAGACCGTAGTCTCTAGCTTTTGGTTTTGATTTTGAGAGGGTGAAGGGATTTGAATCAAGAAAACAAAGTATTCAGAACATAGTGTTCAATTAAGTAGCTTTCCCTTTCTTAAAAACAAACTTTATTGAATTTGAGAAATATTACAACACACAAGCACTCTTAATCACTCATATCAGAAGATCCATTGAAAGGTTTTGAACTCTAGAGTGATGGAAACGCCAATCTACTCAAATTTAAAACGTTTCTACTTCTCTTTCTGATTTACAAACTCTTCTCTTTCTTCTCCTATGGTTTTTTTTCTCTTCTCTTTCCTTGTGTGTTGAGAAGTTAGAGAATGACTCTATTTATAAAGCTGAGTAGAGAGCATTGGATGCCTTCCAACGTCTCATTTACAAATGGCCGACAGATGGGCCCCTACGCACTCAGAAAACAATAAAAGCACACAGTACAATAATTTACAGGTTCACGTGATAAAAACACAAACAGTAAAAGCAGAGAGTACAATAATTGCGTATGGTGGATGATGATGACTTTCAGTTGTCCAAGTTCTGGACCCCTTCGTCTCCCATGTTGGCTTCCAGGTCATCATCATTGTAATCTTGAACTAGATCTAGAGTATTATCAAACTCCAGATCTTGATCATTGTCTAGATAGAGATCAAGCATTAATCCTTCAGTGTAGTCTCGATCCCATGCAATTAGTAAATCGATCATCCTCTCGTGTCCTCTTCTGTCTAAAAAG
This sequence comes from Persicaria tinctoria, assembly GCA_037127255.1. NCBI lineage: Eukaryota > Viridiplantae > Streptophyta > Magnoliopsida > Caryophyllales > Polygonaceae > Persicaria > Persicaria tinctoria. The sequence continues at coordinate 17,024,391 of JBANSL010000004.1, read as the reverse complement.
TGACCGGCCTCTATTTCTGCTAAGTAAAGATTGATGGATTCGGTCCTGTTTATGGCTTGCTGCATTAATGGATTGAGTTGTGGGGTTACGATGAAGGTTGTATTTCCAACTTTGAATATCCCACATCATGTATCTCTGAACTTAGTGATGTAGTAGTAGATGTAAAAGAATCCTTTTGCTCTTGCTTCCCAAGTATGCCTTACTACTTCGATTCTTCCTTCCGCTACTGGATCTGTCACGTACCAGTAGTCTTCCCTCATTAGTAGGAAGATTATAATGTGGGAGCTGGGTTTTTCCCTGGCTAACATCCATACAGGCACTGAAAACACGACAACACTCTATGTCTCCTATTTTTTCGAATTTTGCTGCTCTGAGGAAGACCTTCTTCTGGAACTTAGTGAAATACTTGTACAAAAAGCTCTCTTCTTCTTTCTTTGGCCACGGTCGTCTATAATTGTGGATTCCATTGCACATTCCATATTTCCATGATTTTAAGTAATATGCATCTTCATTTGGGATGATGGGTAATGATAATCCTCCCAATCCGGCGCCAGTGGTTACACAAAAATGGTTACACCATTCTCTTATCCTTGTTGGAGTATCATGATCTCTCAAAGTTACCATCCAGTAGAAGTTGTCGAAATCTCTCATTCTCCATCTTCTACAGATGTCTTCCTGGAGTTCAATAGGTAGCTGGAGAACTTTTATTATTATCTCTAGGATTAGCATTCTTATGACCGCTCTGTGTCTCGTTTGTAAGAGTCCACGACAGAATCTATTCTCAGTAAATCATCCAAAATCAACAGAAATAGAAAAACTTGGAGGGGAAACCCATCCTTGGTATCCTCGTATTTCTCCTAAGAGATTAATGTCCCATGGGTGGAACACCCATTGCGGATTTTCCCACCGCGTTTGATTTCTCTGATCCATCAGCTAACTCTCTCGTTAAGCTGTCAGCTAGAGAATTTTTTTATCCCTGCACATGTTCAATGGTAAAAGTGAATTGATTAAGGGCTAGTTGCCAACGCAGGAGTCTCCCATGCATGCGCTTTCATATTATCAAGGTTATTATTTATGAACCCCAATATTCCTTTACAATTTGTTCTGACTGTCAAAGGTTTAGGAGCTAAGAAAATTATAAACTTTTGGATTCCACGATAAATTGCAAGAATCTCCTTTTCCATGACAGTGTAATTATACTCAGATTTGTTGAAGCTACCACTCCTATACCTGCAAAGCTTGTTATCTTTCTTTATTTTTAAAACAGCTCCCCAATGATAATCACTAGCATCTGTTTCAAGAACTAACTCATCATCTTCATTAGGTAAAGTTAATATTGGAAGTTTTTCACATCTTCTTTTCAACTCTTGGACTATTTTGGTATCTAAGTGAGTCCAACTCCAAACTTGATCTTTCTTTAATTTTATCTGTAGAGGTTTTCTCAATTTGGCTAGATCTTTCATAAAATCAGACGCATAAGTAAGACAACCTAGAAATCTTTCTAGTTGTTTTCTATCTCTGATTTCATCAGGAAATGTTTCTACCTTTTCTAGAATATGTTCTTGCAAAATAATTTGACCTGCTTTAATCTTTAATCCTAGGAACTCAATTTCAGGCTCAGCATAAATGCATTTTTTCTGTCCTAAAATGATTCCACCGTCAATACATTTTTGAGTTATAGCTTTCAAGTCATGCTTATGTTGTTCTATAGTTTTAGAGAAGATTAAGATATCATCAATGTAAACAAGACAACAATGTTTAAATTCTTTGAAGACATTGTCCATTCTTCTCTGAAATATCTGTGGTGCATTTTTCAAACCAAAGGGCATGACTACCCATTCATAGTGTCCTTGTGGAGCACTAAATGCAGTAAGTGGAATACTCTTTTCATCCATTCTTACCTGCCAATAACCACTTTTACAATCCATTTTAGAGAACCAAGTGGCTCCCTGTATTCTATTAAATAAAAGTGTCTTATTAGGGATATAATATCCATCAAAAACAGTATTATCATTAAGCTTTTTATAATTGATAACCATTCTAGCTTTTCCTCTTTTTTCTTCATCATGATTCCTAACCATAAAGGCAGGACTAGAATGAGGACTTTTACTTTCTCGAATTAAAACCTTTTTTAAGAGTTCATCAATTTGTTCTTTAAATTCTTGTTGATCCTTATAAGTGTAAACCATTTGTTTTACTCTAATGACCGCTTTAGGATCTATTAGCTCTATGGTAGCAAATGATTTATCTTTTTCCCAAAATTTTAAAGGATTTTCAGAATATAACTCCTTACACATTTTTTCTTGTTGTTTAAGAATTTTATCTTTTAAGGTTACTTCACATATAGATAGTGCAAATTCTCTTTGTGTAGGAAGAATATATTCCTCACCACGCTTAGTGCGCGTAAATTCTATTGCTTGGTGTGTATAAGCTTGTTTAATCTTTTTAACCCAAGTGTCTTCACCATGAATGTTGAAGACCATCATATCTAAGTGTTGAGTTACTGGAACATGGAGTCCTTGGAAATTATTTCCAATTAACATATCATGTGATGGCTGATTTGTAGCCCATAGTGTAGGAATTACACATTGGACTCCTCCTATCATGATAGGTACATCAGAAGCTAATTCTGAATGGACCGTGATACTATCATCAGCTATTCTAACTTGAATTGGTCTACGAGACTTTTGCCAAATAAACTCAGGAAATAATGCCTTTTTTCCAAAGCATATTGAACATCCCGTATCGACAAAGGCACATAACTCATATTTATTGAATCATTCTAAGCAAATACTTATCGGGATATAAATGCTATTGGGGTTGGTAATCCTATAGTTTTTCTTTAGTGATTCTCTACTGACATGTTCAAGACTTTCTTCTACCCTCATATTATCTCCATAGAGATGTCTAAGGTCTATTACTTCCATTCTCATACCCATTTCATCTTCGAAAGCTAGGTCAGGAAATGGTTCGTTGAGAGGTTCCTTGAAATCCTTAGCTCTTGGATCATTTTCATAAATAGGTTCACTAAAGGTTTTAGTTTGGTATCCTATTATCTTTCCTTTTTGTTCAGAACTAGAAGATCCTTCTTGATTTTCTCTAACCTTGTGAACTATTGGGGGAATTGTTGTTACTGTTTCCTTAAAAGGATAAGAACCTAGATCTACACTACGTCTGCCAGGTTCTCTTATAGTTTTATTTTCTAACCTCTTGTTTAATGTTGCTATCATGCTTGCTATGTCTTCATCTACCACAAACGATTTGTCTTTTCTGCTTGTAGTAGTTCCCTGATTCCTTGGAGTAATACTAAGATTAGGATTGAACCTAAAACTAGTGTTTCTAGATAAACTTGAACATCTGGAGAGATTGGCTGGTGGTTTAGCATTCGTATGGATTCTACCTTCTTCATCTATGGTTAAAACTTTATTACTGCTAGTACCCGTAGGATTTTCAAATGCGTTTATCCAAATGGTCTTAAGTCTTATCTGATCGGGTCTTAACTTAACAGGTACAACTTCTTTGCTTGGACCTACCACCTCGTGTTTCTCAGCTTCTACTATATGGCACTTTTGTGGAGGATTTGTAGTATTCTCAAGTTTATATACTACCTTCCACTTTAATTGTAAAGGACAAGTTCCCTTATGCATACTAATACCTTCTGTTAACAATTTTATAGCTAAGAACTTAGATGCATAATGATCTTCTAGACTAACATAATAGTTAGGCCTACAGATCCAAGAAACTGCTCCTTGACTCAAATTACAGACTATACCACTGATACATTGATCACTAAACTTTTTATGCCCAATGTCACAAACAAAATTAATGCATTGCACATCTTTTCCATAGTCTTGTAATGGAGTTATTATTACTTGGATGCCACATATGAAAATATATTTAAATTTTTTATCTTTGTTATGTTTTTGAATGTTTGCCCAATTGATTAGATTTACTTCAGTTGCTTGATTTTCATTATTCTTGACAGTTACATCTCCAGACATTTCTTCGCAAACATATTTAGCATATTTAGAGAATAACGATTTTTTAACAAACTGTTCTTTAGCGATGATTGGGAAATCAACCCCTGATCTCGTCATTTCTTCAACTTGTTCCTCATCAATAGAGGTTTCAGCTTGCTGAAGTTGAGCTAAGGTGGTCATTTCATATTCATCAGAGAACTCACTAGGAGATTCTCCTTCCATCATTTCATTAATCTCTTCACCTTCTATTGACTCATTTTCATATTCTATTTCTTCTTCAAGCTTTTCCTCTATTATTTCTACTATCCCTTTATTATTTCTTAGGGCTAGATCTACTGCTTCATCTTCAGATAGTTCGATGTAATCCAAACTATCTAGGGCTTCTGCTAATCTATTGTTTTTCTTGTTTTTGCATTCATTAGCATAATGACCCGATTCTCCGCATGCCCAACACTTGCAGTTTTTCTTTTTCTCAGGACAGAACGAGGCTTTCTGGAAAAACCTTCTGTTTTTAGAGAATGGTCTTTTATAATACTTCTTATAATATTTTTCACCTCTCTATTTATTGAAACTTTTTCTCTTGTAGTTTCGTTTTCCATGGTAATCTCTATTATTACATCCCCATTCTGTTGGCGTCTCCCAACAAGTTAAGAATTGTTTTTTCATCCTTTGGGTGCTTCTTACGTCTCGACATTTTTTCTCAACCCATTTCCTAACATAGGAAATTCTGTTACCAAGAGTATCTTTATCTCCATTTTTAATTAACTCTCGATATTCTTCACTTATTTGTTCATTAATTGGAGCAGGAAGTTTATCAAAGAACATTTGTAGATTAGTGCTGTTTTCCCCTATCTTATAGTAATACTTCTCGAATTCTATTATATAATTATCAACATATTTCATGTTACAGATTTCGAGATTGTTTAATGTTCTTTGCCATTTTAAAGCTTCCTTATCTTCATCTTCTTTTTCTCCAATAAATTCGTCTTCTATTAGTTCACATATTAATGTGAACATAGTCACTGGGCTTGCTAAATTTCTAAGCTCTTGTTTTGGGTCATCACCAATAGCTCCATATCAGTCGGCAATACATCCATAGAAACTATGCTCTATGTAATTAAGAAATTGGGAAGAGTTCCAACCTACATTCATGTTTAATACACTCATCATACTTTTCTTCCAGAACTCTATAATTTCACGCCTATTCCTCACACCATCTAGGTTTAATTTATAACCGGTTTCACTTATGGGTTCTAGATTAATTTCTCTTTGATTTGGTCTATGGTTTGGCATAATGCTTACTCCAAATCTTTCTTTCTTTTCTAAAAACTCTCTAGGCTTTAACCTAGGTCTGTAATTACTAGTTGAACGATGTTCATACCTTCTATAATGTCTTCTAGTTTCATTTTGTTCTACTGGTTCATTCTCCTTCAGCCTTCTTTGTCTTAATATTTCATTCAACCTTTGTTGGACTTTAGATATGGGAATGTTTTCCATATCTTTTAGTTTAATTAATCCCATTTGTTGATATACAGCTTCTTCATCCGAATTCTTTTCAGACTCGTCGTCGCTCATGACTTCTTGGTTCATAAAGTTGGTTTCAATGGCTTTTTGTTTATGTAATTTCATCTTCCATTCTGGATCATCCAACTTAGTGCTGAATCTCCTTGTTTGTCGAAGTGGATGGTGATTCATTTTTAAGATTTTCGTCTTGGTCTTCTTATATAGTCTCTTTGTTCTTTATATTATCTAGTTTAGTAGAAAACTTCTTTTTGGATTTTTTAAATGGATAACTGTATTTAAAAGGATCTCCTTTCTTAATCTCACCACCTGATGTTAGGCTTATCTGATGGCTAATTTCGTTAATGGCTTTTAGATTTGTTGAGTGATGTACTTCGCTTGTCTCTTTTACAGTCTTAAATATTTTACTGCTAATCTCAATATATAATTGTTCTAATTTTTTAACTTCGAGTTTTAGATCTATAAGTTGGTCTGAAATGGCACTTAAAATTGCTCCAAAATGCTTATCGTTTACATCTAAATGTAAGGCATGAGGATAAGTCTTATGGGGGAAATTAGTATACAACTCCAGATTGTCTTATAGATAAATACAGATTATTTTTAATTAACTAGGCTCTGATACCAAATTGCAGGATCACTCTTAATATAATATAAATGCGGAATATTAAAGATAACTTAAAATAATACACAAATTAAAATTAAAATTCTAAAACTATGGCTATTTTCTGTAATTTTTGGTTTTTTGGTTGGATTTTAGTGGAAAAGTGGAGGGGTCCACTGTTAAAAAGCAGCCAATAGGATTAGTCCTTTCAGTTTTCACTATAAGAAATGGTCCTCACCCGAGTCAATCCCTATATATATATATATGTATATATATATATATATGTATATATATATGTGTGTGTGTGTGTGTGTGTGTGTGTGTGTGTGTGTGTGTGTGTGTGTGTGTGTGTGTGTGTGTATGTGTGTGTGTGTGTGTGTGTGTGTGTATATATATATATATAGGGAGTGGTTCCAGAGTGCACACCCCTTAGGGTGTGCATTGTGCACAAATATTATTCGGTGAAATGTGAAACATTATTCGGTGAAATGTGAAACATTCTACCGAATAATGTTTAGTTTTTTTATTTATCCATTTCAAATAAAAGAAACCTCAATTCCCTAAACAATAGTTATAATTTATATAGAATGCCTCAAATTTCACCAAATAATGTTTCACATTCCCCTAAACAATACTCACATTTCACCGAATAATGCTTCAAATTTCACTGAATAATGTTTCACATTTCACCGAATAATATTTTGTGCACAATGCACATCCTAAGCCTTGTGCACAAGTTACCCATTCTCTGTATATGTGTGTGTGTGTGTGTGTGTGTGTGTGTGTGTGTGTATGTGTGTGTGTGTGTGTATGTGTGTGTGTGTAAACAAGAAAAGGACTCTTTTTGTGGGTTTTTTTTGTGTTTATGAAAAAGAAAAGACTCAATCTTGATGTCGGAAATCAAAGCTCTGATACCAATTTGATACGGGGTTAGCCGTGAGATGGCCCGATCTTCGACAATCAATCAAGAAACAAGAAAGACTCAACAAGAACTAATGACGCAGCAAAGAAAGCTTCAAGAAACGAACAAGAAAGCAAGGATCTTGGACAAGATTGACCAAGAACGACTCAAGAACAAGAATACGCAGCAAGAATTAAAGAAAGACTCGAAATTGAATAACAAGAATTGAAAGACACGACTGATAAGGACTGAGTCGATCTATATAGAATAAGATAAAGACCCCAGGCTTCCGTAGAAGGTAGGAACCAATATCAATGACTACACAACTGTTGTGAGCGGAATTTGCCATGTTTTATAGTAACTTTTATATCGATTTATGTATACATTTCATGCATTTGGGTTAAGATAGTACAAAATCTATATAGTTTATGCTTATTTGCCAAAATTATGGAATCTACACCAGTTTCTGTTTAAATCGCAGAAATCGAGGCATTTACAGCAATTCTACAGAAGGTCGGAAAAGCTCGGAAAACCACTACAGAAGTCCAAGGTCAAAACAGCGGAACAAATCGGAGAGCCAAGTCTAGTCGACATCGAGTAACCCTACTCGACCTAGATGAGCCATGGCCGAGCAGCCTTGGTCGAGCACACCGTGATCGAGCAAGCCAGACACCCAGACTTCGGACCCTACTCGACCTCGACAAGCCCTGGTCGAGGTCGACGAAGCCCAGTCCCCATGTCCGGAGTCGACAAGGAGAAGAGCCGAGCTTGCCGAGGAGATCCACCCGAGGACGACCAGGAGCATTCGCTGCAGCGGAAAAGGAAACTCGCTGCCGCGGAAGAAGTCACCCGCTGCCAGCGGAAGAGCCAGCTCGCGGAAGCGGAAGAAGACCCAACTCGATCTCGACGAACTCTTGTCGAGATCGACGAAGACCTTGAGACATGTCTGAGCATGTCCGAGCCAGTCGAACACACCAACCCGAGGAGACCATGTCGATGACCAGCCTTACTCGAGATCGACGAGGCCAACTCGAGATCGACGAGCACCAGTGAGCCCACTCCGAGCCACATCGAGCAGAGTCAAGCCAAGCCGAGCCACCCTTGTCGAGGTCGACTAGACCCAGTGTCCAGAATCTTCTCGACGTAGCCCTGTCCGAGTAGAGTTGACGTTGCTTGGTCGCGAAGTTGCTGAAATCTATCCGAAACTATCAAGTTCTATCCAAAGGAGACAAGATCTATCACATCATGAAGACCTACCTTATTTAGTTTTATCTTTTCCTTATGGATTTATTTCCATTAAACATTTATTTATCTTTTAGCAATTTAGATATAATTATAGATAGAGATAGATATCTTCTTTCCTAGATTAGCTAGGGAATGAAGGCTATAAATAAGGCCCTATGGGGCTCAGTTTTATTCAATTTCAGTTAGATTCAATTTCAGAGACAATTAGTTAGTTCCATTCAGAGATACAGTTTAGGAGTTCTAAAGTTTTTAAGGTTTTGGCTTACAGCGAAAGTTGATTGCCAGGATTGTAAAGGCTTTTGAATATAGTTTTATGCAAGTTTCTTCTTTTACATCAATGTCTGCAATTGCGATGAGGCGTGAGTAGTCCACCCACTTCTGGGGCTGGGGTGAGCCCGACGGTGGCCATGTGAGATGATGCGATAAAGGTCAGATCTTTTGTGTGATTCATCTTCTATCCCTATAAGCATAATTCTTTTGCGAGAGTTGAAGGTGATCCTTGTTTGTGTTATTGAAGCGAAAGTGATCTTAATGCAACTTGGATTAATTATGTGAAAAAGGGTTAGTAACAATTAGGGTTTATGCGAGAGCCTCTATATGCCTATTTGTTAATGACGAAAGTTATTTGATGGAAAGCATGATCTTTTATGCCTTTATGTGTTGTTTTGCATGGTTATCGTTGTGGTGTTGAAACCCTGGCCTTGGAGGTCTTTTAATATATTGAAGTTTATTTCTGTCAAATTTCTGCATTCTGTCTTCAATTCTGCAAAGTTTTAAGTTTCTGTTCTTAGTCGACATAGACCAGCCTTTGTCGATCTCGAGTAGCATCTTGTCGAGGTCGAGGAGGGGTTGTCTTAGTCGAGTTGTCTTTTCTTCTGCTTTTGTCGATTTAAAGTTTCTGTCTTTGCTTTCCTTTGTCGAAGTCGAGTAGTAGTGGTCGAGATCGAGTTGGCTTGTTTTGTCGAGTTGCTTCGTTTTCGATTCTGAGTTACTGTTGTCGACTGTCTTTGTCTATCTCGAGTTGCTGTCGTCGAGATCGACCAGTGTGTTGCCTTGCTTTTATTTGCTGCTTTACTTTCTGTCTTTAGTTTGTTCTTTGCTTTTATTTTAGTTGCCCTTGCCGGGATTATTTGTTTCTATTTTATTTCTGCTTCTGCTTGTGTTTCTGTGCTGTTCTGCTGCTGTTGTGAGAATCTGATAGCTACCTGAGAACTGCTGACGTGCTTCCTCGTGGATTCGATCCTGACTTTTCTCTTACTACAACGGGAGGAAGTCTTGTATTTATTTGCTGAGACAGGGGAGTCGTTCTAAACCATATTCTATTCTATACTTGACTTACTCCTGCAACAACAACAACCCGCCTCTACAACCCTACACAATCAAGCGGACAACTTGAAGGCACAAGCGGACAACTTGAAGGCACAAGGAGGGGGCTTGTGGATACTAGATTCACCAAGTCTTGCGAAGTTGATGAACGGCAAAGCAAACCAAGTTAGATCAATACCAATAGTTGCAATTCAAGAGCACAGCTCTATTCAATCGTCTTTCTCTCATTGTGTTTCACACAAAGGAAATTTATATTCAATGGAAGCGTAAGTTCTCTACAATGATCAGCCGTTAATATATAGAAAACCTAGGGCTGATTTTAGATAAAAATAATAAATAAAAGCTAATTAAAATAACTCTCTAAATTACCTAAAATAACATAAGTAAATAATGTCTCTAAAAATAACAATAAGGAAAGTTCTTTAATCCCGTCAAAACAGTGACAGTTTGCAAAGAATGCGATTTTCGGCCAAGCTCCATGTCGAATCTGGAAAAACCTTCACCATCAAAGTTGTAGATCTCTTTGTCCTCATTCCGACAAGGTATGGCACGTCTCAATCCGATAAATATTGAATCCGTACAACCCATTTTACAGAGACGTCGAAAAGCTATCAAAATTCTGAACGAGAGTATAAAACGTCATTTGCATCTTTGGATCTTCTCCCATGGTGGAGCCTTCTTCTTCCTCTTGAGGACAACAACATTCTCATGAGCTCGAATCATAGGTTCATCCCCAAGTATAGATATGTCCGAAGGTGTCTTGGATGGTGACTTGGATGGTCCCGCATCAATCTCCCTTTCTTGAAAAGGATTCGTCCTCGAATCCAAGGTTGCATAAGATTCTGCAAAGGCATCCATACGAGCTCCTGGATCGAAAACTTCATGCCCATGGAAATTCAACTCAAGACCGATTGTTGTAGGGATTGACCACTCCTTGTTGGTAACTGTCTCAGCTTCATCTACAAAATCAAAAAAGAAACTTGATTAGTGCACAATTCAGATTCCATATTAATGTCATGATGTTCTAACTTAATATGCACTTGAGTTTGGTCATTAATCCCTAAGTTTCCATCCAATGCTAGCAAAGTTTCATCATTTTTCAAGTCTGAATTATCAATTAATTCAAGGCTAGCACTATTAGAACAAGTTTCAGCATCAACGATCATATTAGAAACATTGCCGTTTTCTAAGCATTTAGTATGACACAAATCTTCTCTTAGATTATCATAACAAGGACTAGGTTGAAAATTTACATCAATCAAAGAATCATCATGCTCATATTCAATGCAATCTTCATGATCAAAGGCAAGCAAATGAAGTTCTTGATCATTATTAACATGCTCATCATGTTTATCACTAGAATTTTCAGATTCATTTTCGCCTAGGTGATTAGTCATGAGAGTTTTCTTATTAGGGCAATCCTTCATAATATGTCCTCTACCTTGGCATATAAAGCAAGGAATGTACATAGGTTCAAGAGTAGAAGAGTTAGGATTACTCCCTTTAGGGCCAGTAGATGCCCCAGACGAAGGCCATGTGTTAGAGCCAAAACAAGAACTAAGATTAACACTTTGTACCGGTAAGCCGTACCGACGCTCTTGTACCTTCAATCTTTCATCTATCTTAGAAATGTTCTCCATTAAGGTATTGTACCAGTCATTTCCCTGGCTATTAGACATCTCAAAGCAACAAACAAAGAACTATGTGAAAGGTTAGAAAAATATAAACAAACTCACAAGTGTTTCGCTCACACTCCCTAATTGGTATGCCACGCTTGTTGGGGCAATCCGCCTTGAGCGAATCAACACTCAAGCAAAGACTTAGCAACACAAGGTAAGAGATCAAGAGAATGGAAAGAAACAAACAACCAATATTCTCATGAGTATTTACTCAATGTAATGTGTGTGTTTTTTTTTTTTACCAATTCATTGAATATGCTACCGAATAATGTTTTATTTTAGCGAAGATCAATGGACAAAAAATAAAACATTATTCGGTAGCATATTCAAAGAAATTGGTAAAAAAAAACACACATTCCATTGAGTAAATATTCATAATTCAAATAATAATATCAAAAAAATCACCAATTCTACTGAATGATCAATATGGGCATGTATGACTAATGTGTACATTTCGGATCTGATTGTATAAAGCCCAATCTGATCTCAGCCCGATCCAGACAGCTAAGTCCATACCTTTGGAATTATGGTCGTTGATGTCGTTTTACCTTGGCTCAATTTTATATGGATTTGTAAATGAGAGAATTGCATCCAATATACCAACAAGTAAAACTCTTTGCAAAAGTAACTCCCTCCTTTCAAATTTTGCAAAAATAGCAATTCCCTCCCCCTTGCAATTTTGACAATAGCAGTGCTACTTTTGCCAAAATGAGAGATTTTTGGTATATTGTTGCAATTTTGCCTTTGTAAATGGACCCTAATAGTCTATACCAAAAATATTGAGAGCTTGCAAAACTAGCCGTTCTAGTGAAAATTTTGAAAGAGGGAGGAGAAATGCTAGTTTTGCAAATATTTGGGTAACCCTTTCAACAGGTTACAGGTTTGGGTCACCCTTAAATTTTAATTGTTTTAAACTAATTTGCAGTCGTTTTCATTAGTGAAAATTAAAAAACAAATTTATTTTTTAACTTAGTTTAATTTTATCTACCTATAAACACCCACTTTATATATGTTTATGGGAAAAAATATTTCGAAGTGAGATTATTTTCTGGACAGAGAGATAAATACGGGACTTACGTGTCATTCAATAAATTATTCGTGCCACTGACGTCTATTTATGTGCCAGCATGGGTATATCTCGTGTCAACTCTTTTGACTCTAACAGATAAACACAAGTCCGAATATTACAATTATCTTAACGTCTATCATGACAGTCAACTACATGTCACTCAATACGGTCGTCATATCACTAACGTTTATTTACGTGCCAATATATGCATTTCATGTGTCAACTCTCATGAATCCGATCGAGACATATATTCATTATTATATATTGTATGATGATGGCACGGTGCCCTTTACTTTTTCTTCTCTCTTCTCTGCAAATCTCTGCACACACACACTCTCTCTCCCTCTCTCAATTTGACACTTTTTCTTCTCTCTCCTCTGCAAATCTCTACACATACTCTCTCTCTCTCTCTCTCTCTCTCTCTCTCTTTCAATTTGGCAGCCCTCTCTCTCCAATTAATACTCCCTCTCTCAACTTGCAACAATGGGTGAGAGGACCGGTTATTTTTGCAAAATTTTAATTCTAATTGTTAGTTTTGCAAATTTCTCAAGGGGGTGCTAGTTTTGCAAAACCCAAATTTTTTCGGTATATGGAATACCAATTACTCTAGTCGAAAAAAAGAGAGAAATTTGAATGTTGCTCTTGACCTTCCTCCCTAGTCTCTTCGGCTCTCTTAGGATTTCCATTCCCTTGTACTCTTGAGCGTAGGTAGAGCTCGTTTAGTTGGACGTCATGGAAACTGCAATCGAAGGTTGAAGAAGGAGAAGTGAAGAGGTGTTTTGTAACAGATTTTGCAACTGAATTTCTTGCTTCACTGAATGGGTTCGGGTTACACTTATAGCCCAAACAATTAGGTGATGAATCATTGAGAGAGGGAGAATTGGGAGTAACAGATGAGGATTCAGAAATATGAGGGACTGTAAAAGAGGAATTGGTAGGTTGAGAATTTAGTTCAAAGCAAGTGGCTAGATTAACCAAAGGTAAGGAAGGTATTGTTTTTGGTTTAGAATGATCAGAAGAAGTGGAATCTTAATGAGGGGATAACTCCTCATAAAACAACACATCTCTACTGATCAAGGGTGTTTTGGCAGTGAGATCATATAGCCTATAGGCCTTGTGGTCTTGAGGATACCCCAGCAATATGCACTTATGAGTCTTGGATGCAGTCTTTCACACTGCTTCGAACAAGTGCAAAACATAAGCAACCAATGACTCTAAGTTTGTAATCAGGTGCAATGCCCATCAATTTCTCAAAAGGAGTAACCCATCTTAACACTGAAGAAGGCATCAAGTTAATCAGGTGAGTGGTTTTTAAGACACAATCTCCCCAAAACATCAAAGGAAGATTGGCAAATAACCTAATAGCCCAGATTGTTTCTATCAAATGCTTATGTTTGCGCTCAACTCTCCCATTCTGTTGAGGCACATATGGCACTGAAAATTGATAAACAATACCCTTCTGAGAAAATAAATCTCTACACTTGAGAAACTCGGTGCCATGATCTGTTCTTATGGATTTAATCTTGGTGTCAAATTGATTTTCAACAAGAGCTATGAAATTGACAACGATTGGAACAACCTGACTCTTAGCAACAGCAAGATAAGTTCATACAAATCTAGTATGATCATCCAAAATAGTGACAAAATAACGAGCTCCAGATCGGCTTTGAACTTTGTAAGGCCCCCACATATCAATGTGTAACAAATCAAACTTTGCATTAGCAGTAGCTTTGTTTACAGTAAAGAGTAAGGAATGATGTTTATCCATGATACAAGCTTCACAAAACAAGGTGTCACTTGTAGCAGACAAACATCCTTGAACATGTCTAAGCTTGGAAAAAGAAATGTCTTCTAGCCTAGCATGCTACATATGACACACATTTATTTGAATTGAAACTACCTTTATTGTGCTTAGGAACTACATGAGCAGCACTGCAAGCCCTCTGAGATCCAACTTTATTAGACAAGGTAGCCTTGAACAGCCTCCCAGCCATCTTTGCTGCACTTAGTATCTCTCGACCACTATTAGGGTCCATAAAGACACACTTGGTTCTCTTAAAATTGACATCCAAATCAGTATCATCGACAATTTTCCCTACTGACATCAAGTTTATTTTGAAATCAGGCACATGAAAAACATTTTTCAGCAAAATCCCAGAGATAAGTGTAATATCTCCAATATCTTTCACTTGTCTAATAGCCCCATCGGGCAAACATACTCTAATAGGCCTTGATAACACACGTTTGTGTTGCAGGAAGCTCTCATCATAGATCATATGATCGGTGGCCCTAGAGTCAATAATCCAAGTCAAGGCATTCTTAGGTTGAATCTTAAAGGAATACAAAGCAAAGGAAGTATCTGCGTAACTAGCATAACTTGCATATGATCCCTGAGCTATGCCTATCCCTTTCATAACTTTTAGGACCACTTGGAAAATAGCATTCACCAATGCCATGTCATATCCTGTGCCATCCTCTGCTATCTCTGCAACAGTGTCATCAAGAGGTGACTCAAACATCCCTGCAACAATTGCAGCAGCTTTGGATGCTTTCTTGCCTTTTGGATCCTTAAACCACTCTAGATAACCGATAATTTTGAAACATCCATCCACTGTGTGTCCAGTCATTCCACAATGACTACACAACTTGTCAGATTTGTCCTTCTTAAAGGATTTCTTGTTGCTGGTGGACTTGTCGACATCAAACGCACTCCCATCCTGAGATGTCTCACTGCTATTGCTACCTCTAGCTGCTTTAACTTGTTTCACCATATAGTAAGCTCTATTGACGTTAGGTAGGAGATCATTTGAGAGAATTTGATTCCTTACACTGTCATAAGTATCCTCTAACCCCATCAAGAACTAGAGAAGTTTATTGCGATTGTAACTCTTCTCCATTTTCTTGAAAAGTCCACATGTGCACCTGTGTCTAGCTTCACAAGTACACCTTGAAATTCCTTCAAGAGTGAGAATCTCATCCCATAGTTTCTTGATTTTGTTGAAGTAATCGGTGACGTTGAGTCCTCCTTAAACTTGATTGCACATGCTCTTCTTCAATTGATACAGAAGATGACCATTTGTCTGTGCATATCGTTTAACAATCTCTTTCCAAAGTTCTCTAGCAGAATCTGCGTACATGAAGCCCTCAGCTATTTCCGCGTTCATAGAATTCAATATCCAACATTTGACCATATAGTCACACCATTTCCACCTCGGAATATCGGTCGGCAGGACTGATTCTCAATCTGAACTGTCGTTGATGAAAGCGATCATATACTTCGCTCCTCATGCCATCTTTAATTATGCCTCAACTCAAACTCCATAAATTGAGACCATTGAAGGTACTAGCAACTAATTGTGCACCTGGATGGTCAAAATTCGAAAGTCCGAGCGGATCGTTCATGTTTCCGCTTCCAGATCCAACTTCTCCGGCCATCGCGTTTCTCGCAACTAGATTCTCTCCCATGCTCTCGATCTTCTTCAGAATGCTGCCTCCAAGCGTCGATCGAACACCTAATTTTGCAACCGAATATCTTGCTTCACTGTATGGGTCCGGTTTACACTTATAGCCCAAACGATTGGGTTTGTAATGACCAAAATATCCCTATTTTACAATGCCCGAATTACAACAATACCCTTTAAACCACTATCCTTTATACCTTCACATCCAAACACTGCTAGGTTTTCATTCTCTTGTGCTTTTGAGCGTAGATAGAGCTCCGTTCACATCCAAACACTTTGATACTGAGAGCTTGTGAGATTTGAAGCTCGGTTACCCTTCGGTTCTATCCTTGGTGACTGGTGTCCTAATTGAGGCCATTATTTTTCATTTCCCTATTTTGTTTCGAAGTTAAATCATTTGTAAAACTGGTTTTCGATTCTTTAATACAAGTTTGTCTTTCGGTTTTGGTGTTTGTACTATCATTAATTTGGATTTATTAATTAAAAAAGTTTAAACGTTTTAATAATTTAATAATTATTTCATAGTATAAATTTGAATAAAGTATCATAAATATTGGACATAATTAAAATAAAAAAAAACTCGACATTTTGCTAAAAAAAATAGTGATTGAATATGAGGTGATTATATTATATTTTAATTTTTAAGTTTCTGTATGGTTTAATTTAGATATAAATAAAATATTAATTTATCTAGATTAAATTATTCTAGAAATTTACAAGTGAATTGAGTATATAACGACAATTTAAGATTCGGGTTGAAAAACTTTTATCTCATACGAGTTTTTTTTTTTTGAAGCAAGATAAGAATTCAGTTTTCTAGACAAGCTTGGAGAAACTGAGAGACCGGACAAGCCAGTAGGTGGACTAACCATCATGTACAGCCAAATTAAATAACAGAAGCAAATGACGGAAAGGAAATAACACGAAACAAATAACAGAAATAAAAATGCGAAAAAAAATGTGATAGCTATCCTACACCGTAAAACACAACCAACACGACAAACGAAACAATCAGCCAACGGAGGACGAACAAAGATAATTATGGGGACACTAGCGGACATCTCAAATTATGAACTCTGAAGAACCATCAGATATCGATCGCAAATTCACAACGTCTTCGGATATAGCAAATCAAACACCGTTCACATGAGGCATGCATCACAACAAGAACAGCATAGCACAACATGTCGTAAATCCAAACCTAAGTCAAACTATTGTTCAATAAAAAACCCCAACCCGTCTCAAATCTCAAGGACGATAACGAGATCTTAAGAGACTACTAGGTAGTCAAAATAGAGGCGACTGAGATGGGACAAAGCAAGGAAATTGAACAGCAATCCAAAGGCAAATGGAAAGAAAGACGGAATGGAAAGGAGAACCCTAAAAAGGTGTTGTTACAAAGCATATATGAACCAAGGAGCGCTGAGCCACAACCCACACTTGAAGGTGGGTCGAGCAGGAGGCGGTGAAGTCGAGGTGACCTCGGAGGTGAAGGCCAAGGTGGTACAAGCGATGGCTATAAGCCATGGAAGCAGCGACGGCAAGCCAAGCTAGCGGCGAACCAAGGTGGCTAACGGCAACGACCAAGAGTGAGGACGTCCATATACGAGTCGAGTTTTGACAATACATCGAAAGTTGAAATAGCAGTACATTTAATAAAAAGAAATTACTCGTGCTTAGAGTAGCCCATTAATTTTCCACTCATGTATCACCTAAAGCAAACCACCCCAAAAGGGGGGTCGGTATGTAAATTTGAATAAAAAAAATAGGAGGGTTAAAGACCCGCACAAGTGGGCTTCACCTCCCCGAGGTTGACGTACAAACCAACCTTCAAGGAGACTTAGTCAAGCAGAAACGACAAGGGTATACTCAATCCGGTATGCAGGTCATTTTGACACATACAAAAGTCAAGAAAACAAACCAAAGGGGTATGTCCATCGACACGCGAACCTACGGAACCCTACCAAAGTACAATCAAAACAAGTATGTTTTAAAGGGTATGCAAACTCCACAAGACACATACCAAAGCCCAAAAGATGAAGTATGTTCCTAAGAGCACGCATACTCCAAAAAGCACGCAGACTCTAGGACAGATACCAAAACCAACCTAGATCAAGTAACCACAAGACAAATGGGATGAAGTCAAGCCACACCGAATACGACTCCTCAAATCCTTTCCACAAAGAAGTGGAAACATGTCATGGAGAAGGCGAAACACATGGGTGATGATTAATTTGGTGACCACATCTTCCGAAGTGCCATACAAAGTAGATCGAAGCAGAGAGCCCAAAGATTTTGGCTCTCGAGGCACACCTCTCATCCTTGACAGTTCATTGGAGCCATCAGAGCGCCCTAGACAAGCTAGAGACCATATCAAGAATACCAAACCTAAGGCTCACTTTCCTCTAGATTTCCTTCGAGTAGGGGTACTCGAAGAAAAGGTGGTCGTGGGTTTCTAACATGTCTTCATTTCAAATCCTGCAAGCGGGTTCAATATCCAAAAATAGCATTCGATCATGGGTGGAGAGCTTACCAAGTGCGGCAAGCCAGAGGATGAATGAATGCTTAATTAGGTGTGTTACCTTTCTCCCCCACCTCCTTCCACCATCGGATATTCGGACCCGTAGAAAAATCTATAAGAAAATCTAAAATATCGAAGAGTGAATCAAAATATCATCGTTTAATCTAAAATATCTTAGTTTTGTTTAGCAAAACTATAGAAAAATCCATCGAAGAGTGAATCAATGGTACAAATGCCCCCCCCCCCCTTCCCCCCGATAAAGTTCTAACTTCGTCCCTAATCGGATCATAGGCTCCTTCTCACGAATAGCCTCATAGGCCTTAGAAACTTTGAACCTGCCACCCACACACCAAGACACAAGAGTATCATGAAGGGTATGGTTTAACGAAATTACCTCGTTTCTAGCTCTCAAGATGGCCTTTATCAACGAAGAGTCACGTCGGTGAACCTCCCAGTCTTCAACCTCGTCCACCTCAAGATACTTGTGGTGCACCTAACAAACCCAAAAGTTAATTGATCTTGGGTATATGAGGTATATTTTTCTATAGAAGGTGCTCAGAGAATGGTAGGAAGGACTAAAGGCGAATAAGGGTTGAGTGTAGGGATGTTATTCGAGCCAAACGAGCCGAGCTTAGCATGTTCAAACTTGGTTCATTTGTTAAACGAGTTGAATTGAGCCGAGCCCGATTTCTAAACGAGCTTTCTTTTTTGTTCAAACTTGACTTCTTTTAATAAATGAACGAGCTTTTTTCGAGCTTTAATTAGTTTTACTTGGTCATAACATATTAATTTAAAGGAAATTTTAGAAATTCCATAAAATTCGAGCCTAAATTGAACGAGCCGAGCTTTCAACTGAGCTTAAAATCATGTTCAGGCTCGACTTGTTTAGGTAAGTGAGCGAGCTCAAGTCGAGCTTTTTTTGAACTGATCCCGGGCCGAGTTGTTCAGCTCATAAACAGCCCTAGTTGAGTGCCTTGCTTTATATCTTTTGAATTTGGGTAAGTTTAATTTTATTAAATCGATATCTAATATTCAAAACCAGCCCACTTTTTACTGAACGTCCAATGAAGTAAAAAGGGATGTTTGTCAGCTCAATTTTGATGGTGCTAAATCTTCGTCTGGTTATGCTTCTGCATGTTTCGTGATTAGAGACGATGACAGAGGGCTAATCGTTTGCGATGCCATACGTTGTGCGAAGTTTTCGGCGCTTCAGACTAAGGCAGTTGCTCTGCAGCTCAAGCTGATGGGAAGCTCAGAAGAGGGGGATTCGGAAACTTGATGTGGAAGACGATTGTCTTGCTATTGTCAACGCGATCAAAGGAGTCTAGACGATTCCCTGGGAGATCGAAATACTTATTTCGGATGCTCTCCTTCTGCTTGTGGCATTGAGTTGGCCTCCGTTTCCCATATCTTTAGGGAGGCCAACAGGGCGGCTGACCGTCTTACACACTTGGTCTTGGCTTCTGATTCGTCTTCTTAGAGGTCCGATATAGAGTTTTAGACTCTCATTCGTAAGGACGCGCTTGGGCGGTGGTATAACAGTGGTTGACACACCCTAAACTTTCTCCTCGTATTAAAAAAAAAAAAACAGATGTTGTTCTATCGAAGATAATCAATTATTTTATCTATTGTCTTTTAATATACCAATCTATTCTAATGGAGTCATTTAAATACCCATTTGTCTTTTAGTCTTTTTACACATACACCATGTGAGCACCATTTCTTGTACCAATGTTAAAGAGTTTCGGGCTTTCTATCCGCACCGCAATATCTCGCCATTCACACGGTACAGGTGCCGTCTTCCAAGTTCGGTGAGCTCCACAGACATCATCCTCTGCACTTGAGCTTTCACACACAAAAAGCACAGACATCATCCTCTGCACTTGCTCAATTGAGCTTTCACACACAAATCCCACCCAGCTCCATCTCTCTCTTTCCTTCAAGAAATCAATCGATGATCGAAGAAGCGAAGAGCTCAAAATGTCTAATTGAATATGCGATTTCTCGGATCTGGTCCAGCGCTTCACCGAGAATTGCCTCCTTCACCACTCGGCAGCAACCGCTTCGACCGTGGCGAGATCCTTCGAATTGCCCAAGCGAAACCAAAGACGATTGTCTGCAAGAGGCGGAGCCCTCGGAGTATTAATCCGGCAAGGAAGAAGAGATCGAAGGGGGAGAGAAGAGGGAGACAAATCGGGGACAGATGTAAATGTAAAACTAAGTGGACGGAGGGGGCAACCGACCTCGCCAGTCGGCATCGGCTTCCATCTTGCAGTCACCGGTGTACAGTGTCAACGAAGGGCTTGCCGTCTCCGGAAATCGGTACCGGGACCGTGCGATTGGCGAGATGAACATCGTGCCGATAACAGTCCCAAAGAGTTTTCATACACTAATTGGAGGAAGCATTTTTCCAAACGCAACTCAAAACTAATGCTAAGAATTTACCCAAACGACCCAAACTTCAAACACTACAACACCCACCAATCTTATAATCCCAACGCATTTAAGGGCGAGTTTGGCAATGGGTTATTTTTGAAGGGTGGAGATTATTTTTAAGGGGTTATATGAGGTGGAGATTTTTTTGATAAATAATTCCGGTAAGGTGTTTGGTTGATAGGAGGTTATTTTAGGGTTATTTGTTATAAAAAGACAAAATTGCCCCTCCCTCCTATCTCCTCCTTCATCCCATTCCAAATTCCAGCCTAGATCCCGTTTGCTGCCTCCTTGCCTTGTTCTCCTCCGTCCGCCATCACCCTCTCGACCACCATAGAAGACCAAGCTCAAGCTCCATGGAAGCACCCTCCGTCATCGAGTTCCCATGGCTTCGGATTCGAGCTCTCATGGCATCGGCTTCGAGCTCCCATGGCGAAGAAGAGGAGATCTTCGTGCTCCCATGGAAATGGCGGCTTTTGTTGTCTGGGAGAGATCTGATGGAAGCACCCTCCATCAAGCCCGAGCTCCATGGAACAAGGGACAAGATAATCAAGCAAGGGATTGTTAGATTCGACAACCTTGCTGGAGAAGGGTTGGATGGCCAAAAATAACCCCGATTAATCTCCACCTCCTAAAAAATCGACCCCAAACAATCCCTTGTCAAACACTAGCCCCGGGATTGTTGTTTTTTTAAAAAAAAAACCAAGAACCCCATAGAATCTCTTGCCGAGCGCAGCCTAAATCTATAACAAAATGGGAGTATTAACAACTCTAGTCAAATACTTGCTGCTATCCATCACTTAAGCAATTCAACTTCCCAAACCTACAACCACACGCACATTAATCCATTCACATACATACAACTTCGTATCAAATAGTATAAAAGTTATCCCAATTCCCAAATGCTTTGGGAGGGAAAAAAGAATCATAATTCAGCTAAAAGATCACTACAAGCCTGGAATTTACAATTAATCAAATAGCAACCGAACCTACCAAGTACCAACCATTCCCCTCCAATTCTATACAATCAACGGTACTCTACTCGATGTCATCTGTCAAACCCTACAGAAAAAAAGGGCAGCGTTTTATACAACAGAAGCCAAACCACGTACTAATCCCCCTAGGTCTCACCAGGCCTTACACCCAAGTTAATTGAAAACATTCGAGTTGGATGACGTGTTCACATGAACTGTGCCGAGGGTCGGTGTCTCGTTGATGATATGTACACAGAGTCGCCACAGTCAAGAGGTGTGTGAGAGAGCGGATTCCACCTATCGAATATAATCCGCCCTCCCCTCCCAATTCTTCCACGGAAGCCAAAGGATCTTGGTGACGACTGGTTATTCTTTATCTGGGGATCTGTAGGTGGTGCAATGCCAGCTGCGGTCAACTTGTCTGGAAGTAATGGCTTCGTAAATGCCATAACCGGCTCCAGGGGATCCTGCAAAATTCCCTTGCTTACATTTCACATTCAATAGGTCAAGCAATTCCAGACCCAAATCTGAAACATCTTCATATGCTTATTTCCTTTTACATCTCTGAAAGCCATACTTTTATATAGAGGAAATCATGAACATGGTATATAATTTCGGTGATTTTCATTTCAACAAATGAGGCTTTGGCAAACCCATAACTTGCCAAGATAGCACTCTTATGAAGCAAGCATAGATAATACTAACCCTGATGCAATCGGCAAAATAAAACTAGGCAATACAGCTATCATCTTGAACTCATTTGTTTGAAAAAGGTAAATAGATGAATCATGGGAAAACCAAAGAGATAAAGAGCCATAAACTTTACCAGCCTTTGAAGCCAAGAGCTTCCTGTGTTTCGCCATCTTGATTCCTGCTTGTGGTTTGCAGCAGCAACCATTACAGGTTTGGTATCCAACAATGTTGGATGACGTGATACACCAGGGCGATTTTGCATATGATTGTTAGCAATATCTTCTGATTCCACAAGTTCATCCTCACTTGAAACAAACTTGTTTGATACTGCTGGGAATGAAGGGAAAATGAAACTATCCTCTAGGAGGTCAGTTTCATGCTGTAAAAGCCAACAATGCATACACAAGATCATCAGAATTCATTAACGAAAGCTGTATTCAAGGGACAGCCAAAATCTCACCAGCCCTGATGAGAAAGCCTGTGAAATGCTGTCCCTTGACCATAATATACAACTAATAACAACATTAAAGCCTAACATGAGTAATGACCCACATTGCATTTCCAGTCATGTTATTCATATCAAAAACAGTGACTTCATTATTGCATGAAATGATTAAAAATAAATAGGAACTAGTTCATATATCCCCAATACAAATGAAAAAATACTGGCGATGGTACCTTGTACTTCATCTGGAGCCTCTGAAGGCTCACTTCAGTCTCCATTACTTCCCTCTTCTTCTCTTCTCTCTGCATATAACCAAAAAATGACAATGAAAAAAGCTAAAGCAAGAAGAATTGAAAGACCACAAAGCTACTATTAAATATTCAACAAACCTTTATCAATGCCTCCAATATGGTCTTTGCCTGCTCAAGATTGCGTCTAACCTGAAAATCACAGGAAAAAAAATAATAAGAAATTTCACATTTATGCGTAACTGTGTAGCATTATTCCATCTTGTATAGTACCTTCCCATCCTAGGAATAATCAGACTTGACGAAATAACTTAAACCAAAACGTACAAAAAAGAATGCACAACACATGTTAAGAGTATCCACACTGAATGGGTACCCCCTATTTTTCCTATAATTTTAAATATTAAAATAAATCAACTAATTTCGAAACAAAAAATTTCTTAATGTAATTTATAATTATATTTGATAATTAATTTTAATAATTTAAAATCTTTCAACTAAATTATTAATAAATTCAACAATTTATAATTATCAATCGAATAAGTTATATTATTTTGCTAATGATAATTATGACGAATTAATAAAAATCATTATTATAAAGTATGAAAAAGAGAAGCAAAATAAAATAAAAAATTATTTAGTTGTACACGTAACACGTGATATCATTTGATTGGGTTCAGATTCGGGGAGGTTCCCAAACTTATGGGGAATGCCCAAAAGTGGGGAGCTAGCCCACAATGATCGGGTTCCCCAAAACGGAAGAAAATATGAATTGGGAAGAGGGGCTCTCGACCATTGTGGGTGCTCTACACGTATTGCATTGAACAAAAGGAGAATATAAATGAATCTGTTGAATGAATATAAACAAAGAAACTTTATACCAAAGGAAAGGGATTCGATCAATCTTGCCCGTTATGTAAGTCAAGCCAAAACACCCTGATGGTAACAAACCATATAGGAAGGTTGATGGAACAAGAGACCAACAAACCCCATAAACAATCAGCAGTGGCTCTTCCAATCCCAACTAAGTGACACAGTTGTCTATTGAGGTCTGTGACAACAAGGATATTGAAAATAGGATGGCTATAGCTAACCGTAAAAACAACCAAGAACACATAACTAAGAATCAATTTGTCCAAAAGAAAAATCTACACTAGCTTGTTTTCACAAGTGGGATCACAGATATTTCAGAGTTTCAGAGTTGAGCGTTTCTTATTATGCAAAACCAAGATAAGTATATTCAGCAGAAGTTACATTAGCCACCTCGAGCACCACTCTCAAACCAAACAAAGCCAGTTTTTCTTTTCCCGTTTTCCCTATTGATCTATTGAGCATTGAGTGAAATTGGTAACAAAGTTAACATTTATACAGCTGATTGTAGATAATTAGTAACAAGAAATTATGTATGAAACAGGTAAAGGCACTAGAATATATGAGAAAAAAAACCTTTCTTCCCCACACATTGAAGTGCCAGTAATTCAATAGCCATTAAGATGCCTTGCTAATTTAAGCCATGGATTAAATTCCATAAAATGACAAGAGCATCAGTTTTCAGCCTTTACCTGTCTAAGCTTCTCGAAAGATTGCACATTGTTTTCTCTCCGTTGCATCTGAACAGGGAATAGAATAAGATTTATTATGTTTCTAGTGTCAATATATGCTTACAAGTACCGTTCTTCATATAATTTGTCTCGTTAAGCAACTGATAAGGCAAATACTAACCCTTCTTGTGTGGAGTTTATGGGCTTTCTCCCTTGGTCTAAAAACATTGTATGGATTTGTATCATTAACTGGAGGCGGCGGCTGCATCAACACACATTAAGTATTAGTGGATTGAACAGGGGTAGTAATGAGGAAATATAGAACAAATAAATAGAAGTTCCTAAAGACCTTAAGTAAGCAGACTTGGACCAGAATGGTTTTATATTATGGACATTTAATATACTGCAAAGGATGCAAATGAAACCTTTCCACTGAAGAAAGTGCAATTTATCTCATTTTTGCTTAAATTTTAAATAGCAATCTCATTTTTGCTTAAATTTTAAATAGCAATCTTATTTATGCTCCATAGTTGCTAGCTCAACTGCAGTTCATAGTATGATATTTTTGTGATTCAAAATTCTGCACACTATTTTCAGATTTTACTTTATGCGCACTAAAACAGTGATTATTAGAAAGATCAGATAAACCCTTCCCTCCCAAATAATGGGGCATATAAACCCTTAATTATTTTGGGGTTTATTTATATTCCCGAGAAAAAGTGAAAAACACACTCACAACCACTTTTAAAGTTTAAAGATAAAAGCTACTTTGATTCACTTTTTCAACTTCAACTAGATTATAAACCCGTCCCAATACGCACTAGGGCAAGAAGGAACTGAACTAGATGCCCTGCTTTCTGATAAAATTATCATTTTAGACAGTTGCTCTTTTCAACACATCTAAGTAGCTTCCAATGGGGTAATAAACTAATAATGAAGAAAATCATCAAGTGGACAACTTTTAAAAAAAATGCCAATTTTTCTTGAAATCCATACAAGAACATATTAGTAAAATAATTATTTGGGTGGAAGAACCTACATAACCTTTATCTACTAAAAACTAAATCTATGTTAAAAGTCAATCAAAATCCTGGCAGTATAGGTCTTTTCAGAAATTTAAGATTTTGTAGGAATTTTACTCATTTTTCCTTTACCATCACATTAATAACTAACGGAGTATGTGTCAAATTGCAAAGGGATCCTGTATATTATCATGATTGCTATTCTGAAATGTGTGAGAGAGGGGGGTCAGTACAACATCCACGTCAACCATTTTTCTTAATTAATGTGCTCAAACCCAAAACATCTTATAAAAATGACCGGAGGGAGTAATAATAATGTATGGTATAGTAAGCCAAAAGAAGTCACTGAGGAAGATATATAAAGGGTACTGATATCACCTGTAAACGCCGCAAAATGGGTTTTTGCCATCGTTCCCGCTGCAGAAGACAAAAAAAACACAGCATGCAGGTCAGGATTTGAGATACAAGTAGCCAACCTCTATATTATGCACCAAAGTGGTAATAAGTATACATCTTTTAAGAAACTATTGGAGAATTATTTAAAAATATCTATGATACTATACTGTGTGATAATAAGTATACATCTTCTATATGCATTGCCACTTGACAAAGATATGGTCAGGCAGGGTTGCCGAAATCAACTACAGAGAACCTAGTTTGCAAGTAAAATTGTCCATCCAACGTTTACTGTAACAATCCTTAAATGTGATAATCGTTTACCAAAAAAAAAAACAATTCTTAAATGTGACAACCACACAAGGAAAATCAAATGAAAATCAAAACGGAAATTATAAGATACTGAATGATTTCCATTATAGGAGGTACTGGAAGCTACAACAAGTCATGCATGAAGGAACTGTGAACACTCGCAGACCTGCATTAAGATGCACCAACTCCTCGACTGCAAAGACTCTTATATAGGTACTCTTCCTTGGATTTTTCAGATAACTAAAATAACTTCATTACATAATTTATATTAAAAGGGATTGTACATCAAATGCGTAAACCTCCATAAGCACCAGCTCCTCTAGACAAGGGTAAGAAGACCTCTAACTGAAACAGCTTTAACTGAATCACATAGAAACTTGTTGGATTGCACCCAACAAAACTAATAAAAGAGTGCAAGACTTACCTGAATTATGAAGGAAAGCTTACAAATGGATTAGATGATAAAAATCAAAAGCAAGTTTAGATGAAATGAAACTAGAAGTACAAATTAAACTCTACCTTATCCCTCCAGTAGTTATAAACAGATTCCAGAATAGCATACTTAATAGACAGAGCCTGCAATGACTACATCATTAAGAGGTCATAAGTAATTTGATAAGGAAATAGAAAAATGTACCTACAAAGATGTGATGCCTCAATAGTTACCTCAAGTGCAGCATCAAGTTGAAGAAGTGGAGGAATTGGGGCGCCATAGGTAGAAGTTATCAGACCAGCCCTTTCTCGTGCTTTATGATCCAGTACTTCCAACTTGAAAAGCAGAATCTCAAGTCTATACAGATACAAAGCTTATATTATTTATATAATCAAATCAAACTTTGCACATTAAGCAGAAAACTGGCCAAGATACCAGAAACACAATGCAACAGCATCAACAACTTAATAAATGCATGGTAAAAGAGATGCAAATCTCCTCTAAGAGAACAATAGTGAGCACAGACCCGTAGATTAATACCAGGAGCCATAAAAATTAGCCACAGGGTTTCTAAACTATCTGACATCTATTAAAAGGAGGCTGTGATGCATGAAGCAATTTGCAGAGACACGTATGTCTAAAGCAGGATGACCTGCATTAGACATAATTTCATCAACAGATGTATTGTGTGAACACACGTATGTCTAATGCAGGATGACCTGCATATGATCACATAAACTTCCATGGACAGAAGTATGGTGACTGGGCAACTAGGAAAAAAGAGAAATCAATATACTTTTCAGGAGCAAGAATCTTCTTGTCCATATTGAACTGTTCAAGCCAATCGTCATCCTCATTGTCTAGGTCATACTCAACAAACTCTCCGATCTCAGAGCGAGCTGCAAAACACAGATGGCATAGGGTTACTCTTTGTTACAAAGAGTGAACATAACTAAGGTAAATATATAAAATATTGGCTGACCTCCCCTTGCACGTATATATGATGTTGGCTGACCAAATGTGCGGGAATAGTCTCTTTCATAAGTATCAACATAAACAAATTCTGGAGTAGGTATTTCAGAAGCAGACTTCTTGGTCGGGGCATGATGGACCTAAAATATAATCGAACATCAAAAGGCTTTCACAAGCAAGTAATGAGTAATCCAAAAAGAACAGCTGCCTTAATATAGTGCAAAAAAGAATGGTGTGTTGATAAAGTTGTACAAACAGAACTGCTGCCTTAATAAAGTAGTGCAACAAGAACTGCTGCCTTAAAAAAGTAGTGCAAAAAAAATTTCCCTAATAAAGTAGTTATTTCAAATTTGGAAATAACTATTCCAATAATTATGCAACTCCTCCATTGGACCATTTCATATATTTGTGCAAAATCAACTTTCAACTTTTATCCTTATATTTTCTATTTACCCCTTTACTTTTAACAGATTATGCATAGCACAGACAAGCTGGTACCTCGGTTTCAGCTTCTGCAGCAAGACGTAATATTTGAGAATTACGAGTAGATGTTGGAGTATCATCATCTTCAAAATCCTTAACAGACTTTAAAATTGGTAGCTTCTTGTGAATGTCAAGAGGACGAGGTCGGAAAGATAACCTGCTCATGTCCACTATATATCCTATAAACCAAGATTATCTATGCTCTCTAACAAACAGCACCTGAAATTACGTAGAAACAAGATTCAACAACCACAAACTATTCATCTTACAAACTGTTTTCACAAAAAGAAAATTGAAAAATATATAAGGGGGGCAGTTAGCATTAAGTATATGACAAAGTGTAATTGTTATTATTTGTTCTACAAGAGGTAATTTGCATGAAAACATTGCCAAATCTCATTCTTCATACAACTTCCAAGGGCTCAAAAGGTGTTCAAGGCCCAAGTAAAAGAAGAACACAAACCGCTTGAGATGTTTCATTAGAAGTTATGATATGAATCACTTTGAAGCAGATTATTTACAACTAATAGTTAAGATTACATTACATAATAAAGATCAAATTGAGGTTTCTTATGCCAAATCACCAGCTAGGTTCACCCTGCAGCTAACACACTAATTACCCGAGGGTGAAGCAAGTGGATTAGGTGATTAGTTCGTTCTATTTTTAATTTTAAAAAATAAGCAAACTTAGCTACTTAACTACATTATTATTTCCAACACCCCAACAATAAACCAACAAGCTGTTAATTACAAAGAAAATTGGAAGAACGGAGTAACATACAACGGAAGGCGAGAACAGAGTCAGGCTGAAGCGAGAATCAGAGAACGGAGGCAAGCAGGAGAGGGAGACTTATCTTCTCGACAGAAAAAAAGCGAGTCCGAGAGTCTGGGAGATGAAATTAGGGTTAGGGTTTCGCAGGAATGAAGAGTATATATTTTCATTGGCAGAATAAGATCGAGTTGGTGGAGTGGAGTACCTGATGCCCTCGACGGGTGACAGAGGCTGATCCGGAGGAGGTCGTGGCGAGCAGGGCGGTGAGGGTGCCGGCGATGCGTGGAGGATCCGGAGAAAGAGATGGGGGCGGGGCGGGGCGCGGCGCGGGTAAACAGAGATAGGCGGCTAGGGTTTCTGAAACGGAAACGCGATGACAAAGAAGCCCCTTTTTCCAATTTACCACCATAATCAAACTTTCTTCAACTGGGAAATTACAGGAATTTAAATTTTAGGTTTTTGACATTGTTTTTTTTTTCTGGTAAGTAAATACTCCATATAAATAAAACTGCTTGAATTTCTTGATGATCCCTTTCCAATTTGCATAATAGGCTTTTAAAATGGGCAAAATTATTGGGAAATGTATAAATTAGGTAACTGCTATTTTTAAGAGTTTGTTTGGGTAGTGTTGAGACCTATTTAACATCATTTTAACACATTTTTGGGATAAAAAAAAATACAGTAATAAGTGGTAGATAGTGATAAAATTGGACAATCTTATTTGCATCATTTTAACACATTTTTTGGGATCGGAGTTCGTTTGACTCCCGTCGCTGCCTTTGTTTTGGGGTGATCGGCACCGTCTCGGCCTGATCTTGCCGGTAGGGTGGCCTCTTCTCTCCTCTCCGTCTACCTGGGTGCCTTGGTACTCCCTCCCTCTCGCTCGTGGATTCCTGCATCTAGCGTCATCTCGGTCTCGGATTTGTGTCTTCGCTTCATCGGCGGCGTCTCCTGGGTCTCCTCCCTCTCGATCTTCTGATGGTTGCGCCCGGTACCATTTGTCGGTGGATTGGCCGGCTGGCGTTTGGTCCGACGTTTGGATCGGGGTCGATCGTCTGCCTAGTTGTGTCTCCTGCAAGCTGCCCTCCGGTTGTCTTCTGGGCCCGTGTGGCCCGAAGATTGGGCCCGATAGGTTCCTTTGGGCCCAAGGTTTATCCTTGGGCCCAAAGCAAGAAAAAAAAAAGAAAGAAAAAATCTGGTTTGCATGAGTTGTATTTGGCGGGTTGCTGAGGTGCTTGGTGTTTGAGGTTTTTGGCTCTTGAGACTAGCGGTTTTTTGAGTGGTGGTTCTTCTTATGTGTCGACGCGCGAGAGGTCGTGGACGTGATCGAAACCTGAAGGCTCGTAGACAGAGTCCAAATCTGAGGTTTCCACTTAGTTCCCCAGGGATTCCCTGCGTGCCTCTACCAACTGACGTATGAGTTGTGGTCACCGCTCCTGCTCCTTCATCAGTTGTGCTTGTCTTCGCCGCTAACTTCACCCTTGTATTTCAGTAGTTCGGCCTTTTTATTGTTTTATGTCTTCAGCTTAATTGACGGTTTATCCGTCGCCGATTTATTCGGCCTATCGACCCACCGGACATGTCCGGGGCGTCGAATTCTTACCGAATCAAAAAAAAAAAAAAAAAAAAAACTTATTTGCATTTATGTAAAAGAAAAATAACTAAAAATAATATCAACTATCAACGGTAAACAAAAAATAATATGAACTTTAGATCCTCGTGATCTCATCCTTCGGGATGCTCTCGGAGTCTCGGGTGGGCTAACCACCACCCGAATTTTTATCTTATCAAAAAAAAATATATGAACTTTTAAAATTATAAATTCATATACAAATTTTACCTTATTAAACTAATATTGATACAATGTTCATAATTTGCAAACCAAAAATTAATATGGACTCAAAGTATAATTAAAAAAAGTTTAAAAGTTTTGAGACAAAGGTTGGGTGTTAGAGTGAGAAACCTTGAGAGAGAAACTCTCTTTGAGGGTTTCTCTTCTCTTGGTTTTTTCATCTCGTTTTGGCCCTTCCTCCATCTCCCACCCATGGTACTTCAAATAAATCAAATCTATTTGCGTTTGTTTATCAAACTCATTCTTTTGGGTGGTTGATGAGTTGTTTGTTTCTGAAATTTAGAGGTTGTTACTATTATTTTGTGGGTTTCGGAGATGTGGTTGTGATTTGTGTCTGTTGGGTGGCTATTTTGGTGGTTCCGGGCCGGATCCGGCCTCCTCACTGACTTCCCTGTGGCTCGTGGGTGGTTGGTGCGGCTGATCCTTTTATGGTGGCCAGATCTAGTGTCCTCTACCCGTCTCTCCTCTTCTTCTCCCTTAGATCTAGAAATGTGTTGGGCTTGCTTTTGCCTCTCGGATCCGTTGCTTTATCGGTTGGGCGGGTCGTGGCTTGTTGGTTGGTTCGGAGACGTGAACCGGTCGTGCTGGGACTCGTGAAGCATTTGAGTCCCCCCGGTTTGGCCGGACCGATGTCGTCGATCGCCGGTGGGTTCAGCCTGGTTTTGAGTGGGGTGGTGTGGCCTGCCGTTTGGATCTGAGCGAGTTGTGGAGGTGTTGTTCTACTTTTGTTCGGGCTGTTTGTGAGGGCTGTGGTGGGGGCTGCTTGGTTGATGAGGCTTGTTGTGTGGGGCTGTTGTCTTGGGCTCATCCAGGTTAGGCTAGGCGTTGCCCCTGTCCGTCTTCACTTCAGCCCTAGCGAGGTTTCAACGGGTTGGTCATGACCTGAGGAATGTGGCCGGTTTCTTCACCTTCATCTTCTCCTAGCTCCTAATAAGTATTTCGGTTGGGCTGAACGCAGAGGTGATGGTGGTGTTGGTGGTGATGGAGAGCCCGGGTTCCATTCCTTAGGTTTGGTGGTTCAATGGTAATGTTTCGTGGCTTTGCTCCTCTTGTGGTGGGCTGAACGATGGCAAGCTCCGTCGGCGAGCTCCGATGGTGGCGTTTGCACTACGTTTCCTTGAAGAGAAGGGGCTTTTTTTGGCGTGTGCAGCAAGCTGGGCTATGGTATCACGTGGGTGAGGTCATGACTACATCTCCTTTACTTTTTCAAAGTTACAGAGGCTACTTTTGTTACTTTGAATTTGCTTTTTGGGGTTGGTAATGTGTGCAAGAAATGTGATGTTGACCGGACATTAGTGGTGGTCCCCTCCTCTTTTTTTTATATCTTGCAAATCCTATAATTTAAAGTGCTGAACTCGGCAAGACAAAGTGGAAGGTTAGGTGTTTCATTGCTTGGGTGGGACTCGGCTTGTGGGGTCACTTATTTTGTGAGTTGTCCACAAAATGTGTTGTCTTTATGTGAGATAATAGGAGTTGTTTATTTTTGTGGGATTGAGAACGTGTAAAGTAGCGTGTGAGTGGCAGTTTGTGAGTGGACTTTGATGATGTGGAATGTGGAAGGGTCACATGAGGGATGGTAACGCGTGGTGGGCTTTTGAGAATCCATTTTTTTTACCGTGAGACCTTTCGTATGGTCTTACGTTATTGTACCTCCTTGGCATTTATGTCATCATTTATATATTTACCTTTTCAGAAAAAAAGTTTATAAACAAATTATAAAATTGGTGAATCTTCACCAATATTCCTAAGGCCATGCACATCCTTGTGCATTCCTCCCCTATACTTCACCCACTTTTTATTCGTCACATTGGCATAGAAACATTTTCATTTTTTTTATCAATTACACCTCACATCCGTGTACTCTACTTTTTGAAACTTTACTCGATTTTAATCATTGAAGTTTTATCTTCTAACTTGACATTATAAATTCAATTAATTGTTAAATTATTATGTAAATGATTTTAAATATTATGTAAATTATTTTTTAAATAATTATTGATATTATTAAAATAATATACCACTTTGAAAAACACAAATACATTATTAAATTAATTTTAATATTTTTTCTCTCTCTCAAACATATAAAAAATGGGTGTCTATGAATAGACAAAACCAAGACCGGTTAAAAAATACCTTTTTTACCATCAAACTCAACTAAATAGAGGTTTAATTTTCAAAACAAAATGGTTTTAATTTTTTTTTATTCAAATGGTTTTAATTTTTAATAACTCTTGAATGGCGTGCCATGTACACCCACTTCTACACTTCAAAGTGTTCTTGAATAAGAGTTGTATAGGGGTAGGCTTCAATATTTCTACTTTTTAAAATTATTTTTAATTCTAAGAACACCCCAAAAATACAGCATTGTACATGCTCTAAGGCAATGCACACCCTTGTAAACTTACCTCTGTACTTAACCCATTTTTTTCCTGACACGTCAGCACAAGTACACTCTTTACTGTTTTTATCAATTCCACTCACATCTCTGCACTCCACTTACGAGCCCTACCTCAATTTTTCATCATTTAATACTTATGTTATTATCCGACATATTATATCTATTTATTTAATTAATTTCATCGTATGAAATTATTTTACAATAAAAGAATATTATTATTATTTTAATATAATATAAATAATAAATTTTATTGAAATTAATAAAATAAGATTGTAAAAAACCCAAATGCATATTAAATTGCAATAATTCAAATACATGATCTAAAAGCATTAGCATTGTTGAGACTTAAGAGCAAGTCCAACAAGTTTGGTAAAAAATTTCTAAAATAGAGATTAAAATATCAAAATCTCTAAAAAAATTCACTCCAACTCCAACAGCTTCTCTATTTTATAGATTTTTATATTTATTAAAGACTATAATAAATAAATGCATTTATTAAATATATTTAATTCTACATTTCTAGAAACTTAATTTAAACTTAATTCTAACATTTAGCCTCGCATTTGTTGGTGAACTATTATATGTTACCCATCCTTTTGCACGACATATTAATTTTCTTCTTCTTCTTATTATTATTATTATTATTATTATTATTATTACTATTTTTTTTTTTTTTTATTATTATTATTATTATTATTATTATTATTAATAAAATAAGAGTTTACACAGAATTAGTGGGGAGCCGAGAGACAATCTGAGCCCCCACTCCCTTAGCAATAGAAAACTCTACCCTGGTGAAAATATGAGCTGCATTATGAGCCCCCATATCATGAGCGTGAGCAAATTTCTGGATCCTCCTTAGTAGGGCTATGGCGTCTGCCTCAAGTTCCCCCATTGCGGAAAAAGAGAAGGGTAAGAACCCATAACCAATAGCCTTACACTTATCTTGATACTTAACTCGCTTACGACGAGCCGCCTCGGCCACCACATGCCCAGGAACAAAATCAATCATCCCAGACCGCGTCAAGGGGGATGACCCTGTCAAGTCAACACAAACATCCAGCCCTTCATCCCATGCATAAAGAAGCATGTCCGCCGGACGGAGGTGTTTTCCGTCTCCCCCACACAACCCAATATCAACCTCTTTACCGGCTGAGATCCCAGAACGATAAAAGACATTCACCAAAGTGTCACGAACAGCATTATGACGATGTTTAATCCCCACAATACCAGCACACGACACAGCATGGTCTCCAAAAATGTCTCCCTCAAATACTCTAGAGCACGCGGGACAAGGCTTCGAAATGGAAAACAAAGGGATACCTTGTAAAGGCCCGGATTTTTAAATAATAAATAATATAAATAATATAAGTGGATTTAAGACGAAAAAATAATAAGATAAAATAAAATAAAAATTCGGATATTTCAAGAAAACTCGTCCTTAATTTCCTAAATCGAAATTGAAATCCTTAAAACAAGTTCCGGCATTAATAAATTAAAAATTTAAAATAACGTTCGGATTTCATTTATTAAATTCGGATTTAGAAAATTGAGGAGTATTTTTAAACGCGTCGGGATAAAGTCGGGTGAACGGGTTTTGGGATTTATTTCCGGGTATTTTGAAAGTCAAATTTGAGACCCATTTGTTTCCCCTCTTTCTTCCATCCGATTTCAAGGATGCAGGTGGGTTGCAGCATCTCTTTTGTCCTCTTCCCTTCTCTTTACTTTTGATCCCATATCAATTCAACTGATCCCCTCTCCATTGGGTTCAACAGTAGGAGCAGCACCAAGGAGCAGACCTCCTTTTGTCCGTTTCCCTTCTTATCCGAAGGCTCAGCCAGCTACAGCCTCTCCCAGCTTGCATTTCCTGAATTGAGACAACCTTATCTCCTCCCTCACCCACCCTTGTCCTCCTGTTTTGGCAAAACCAACCTGTCTTTGTCCTATTTCAGTGCAGGACCACCCCTCTTTCTTCTGCCTTTGATTTTCAAAGAGCTACAACCCCCAATTGTTTTACAAAATCACACAGCAACTCCCTTCCTCCATCTCCACTCCCCTCTCTATTCCAATGAACCCAAACCACCAAGTCATCACCACCTTCACTCTCCTCCTCGTTAGCCACCTTAGTCGTCGTCGCCGTCGAGGCGTGCAGCGCCGCCCACGACTCATGTTCTACCGAGGGGAAGAAGACTCGCGCATCCAAGCCCCTCTTCCTCCTCCTTCGTGTCCGAGCCGAGCAGTAGCAGCAGCCGCTTCCTCGGATGACCAGCGCAGCGACCAGAAGCGGCGACGATCCCACAGGAGCCCCGCCGTCCGCCGGAGATCCCAAAAACGAGCCCTTCCAGCCCGGTTTTCCGAGCAAGGTTCGTTTATGGTTAAAGCTCGATTCCGAAATCGAATCTCTTTTCAAACTACCCCTCACTCGTCTCTATACGTCCTAGGCCACTACGGTGTCGATTCCGCCTCCGACAAGCCAAATCGAGTCCGACGACCGGCGAGTCATGCAGCCCCCCCCCCCCCCCCTCGATGAGATTCTTCTTTCCTCGATTGTTCTTGTTCGATTGCTTTTCTCGTTCCAAGGGTATCGAAAAAGAGTGAGAGAGCGAGAGCTGCCTGGGAATCCCTTTTTCCTCTTCCCCTTCCTTCGTTCCTTCTCTTCGGCGGAGACGGAGCTCTGTTCTGATGATTGGGAGAGGCGAGGTTCCTCCTTTCTTTTCCTCTGAACGGGTAGTGGGCCTGTTTTCGGGTTCAAGGCAACCGGTTTCCTTTTTTTTCTTTCTTTCTTTCTTTTTCCTGGGAACCGGTTCTTTTAAATGGGAATGAGTTTTGGGCTTGTTTTGTTGGGATTGGGCCTAATTTTCCGGGCCCCTTTTCTTCTTTTAATTTGGGTTCGGGTTGGGGCTTGATCCGGGTTTCAGATTGGGCTGTCCGGGCCTTTCCTCCTCCTTCTCTATTGGGCTCGGCTTGGGTTATTTAAGAGAGTTGGGCTTGATTGTTTTAAATGGGAAGAGTTGTGTTTTATAAGTTATGTGTTATAATTTTATTTAAGATTTGTAGCTATCGTATTATTATGTTATATTATGATTATCATCGTATTATTCATTTTTGTGAGATATTATATATTTTGTGAAATTATTTTGAAAAGTGATATTAATTGAGTAGGTATCAAGTGATATTTAAATATATGATTTTAGAAATTTTAAAGCGAATTATTGGCTTGATTCTATGAATATGATCTATAAAGTGGATTTATTTTGAGAAATATTTATCATTGTCTTAAATTGTTTGAAACATTAAAGTCTAGATTTTGAAATAAAATGCCGGAATTATTTCTATAATATGATTTTGAGAGATTGGTTAAGGATTTAAATGATTAATGTCGGAATTTGGTCAAGTATGATTTGAGAAATTATTTTTAAATATGAGTTGACTTAATTTGAGATTTATGAGTTGGAAATATTGTTGGTAAGATTTATCGATGGGTTTGATTGGAAATGAAATGATTTTGGTTGATATTGATAGTATCGGAAATGTTTGGAAAATGGCTTTACAATCGATTGATTTTGAGGATGTTGAGAACTTGGGTTTTGTGTGAGTATGAATATCGGTCCCATAGCTTATGGAATTGACTTGATGATAGGTGTGTATTGCTTTTGGACTTGCATTTGGGCCCTTGCTTGTGTTATATTGTTGTTCTGCATCTTCAGGTAAGTCTCTTCGGAGCTTACTCAGATTGAATAGAGCTATTCCCTGCTTTAGGTGCATGATATACTAGGTGCTTGCATTCATGATCAGCATGCCATGTAGTACCATGCTAGGTTGCATCGATCGTTGAGCATTCTATTTCTTTGTGCGTATGTAAACAGAACGGCCGTTATCTGTGATAGTCCTAGAAGTCTTTGCTAGGGTCATAGGGTAGCCCAGCCTCATCGGGTACCCTGAGTCAATCGAGTACTTCCTTATATTATGATATGCCTGCGGGCTTTATTGTGGAGCGGGTTAGGCATGCGTGCCCCCCGATTATGAATGAATGCATTCACGAGCTGGCCAGTCTCCGCTTGTCGAAAGGGGTGGAGGTAGGAGAGGGATATGCCACTTGGCATTGTCTTGGGCCCTTTACAGTATTTCTGCACATTATTATGAACTAGGAGCATGCTAGTGTGTTTGAATTTCGTACTGCATTAGAGCATCTTTATTAGGTGTAGCGTATATGTGTGCTTATGGTTGGGATGCAGAGTTAAGTGGGCATCGATCTGATCCCGCCCCAAATCAAATTTTTTAGGAATTATTTATGTTCGTCCTATCGGTGTTGTTTGCTTATTGCACGGGTCATTTTGTCGGCGGAGAGTGAGCGCTGGAGTTATAGACTTCACCAGACTCTGATTATATTGTTTTGGATTTATACTTTTGACTCCGTTTTGACCCGGCTCCGCCGTGGCACTTGTATCTGTACTTTACTTCCGCTTCACTTCCGTTTGAAATGGTTTCCGCGACATAGTCTTAGGACAAGTTAAGGGTACCCAACGGCCCTTCGAGGTTTTAGGGTTTGAAATCCCTCTTTCTACAAATCTTAAAATGAGTCTGAAACCTCGACCCATACCTGGATTGTAAGATCCGAACAAGGGGTTTTATCCCTTGAAACGTAACCCAGAAATTATAATTCTGGGCCGTTACAAAGATGGTATCAGAGCTGAGGTTGTGCAATTCGGGTACACAAGGGTCGAGTATATGTTTTGAAAATCGCCCACAAATTTCAAGGACTTTTGAAAAGGATTTAAAGGGGCAAAATGAACTTAAGGTGCCTAACCCAAATCGGACTAAGTAATGGACTCGACTTGTAATAAATTTAGAAAACCGACCAAGCGGGGACACGAGTGGGTAGTAAAGGCGGTAGACCACCCCTATTGGGTGTAGTTGGGAACGGTAGGTGAAATATCAGCTTGTTCTTTACAGATGGGTTGGGAGACTCAAATGAGATCATTATGAGTGTTATTAACTGATTCTGTGCTGAGTGCTTGCTATGCTAGAGATCTGATTTGGTATGCCTAACAATGAGTGGTGTATTGACATATTTGTGCAAACGGGATAGTGGGAGTACCCTTGTTTCTGTGTGGTCAAAACCAGCTTATGATGAATAGCCCCTTCTACTATTTTAACCCCTTGACGGTTCTATCTAGCCTTTTCCTAGATGTCAGTGCCTTCCACGAGAAATTAGGCTGGTAAACACATTGTGTCGGGAATCATGGTTGGATGTTAAGTTTGTCTGAGTGAATATTGGAAGTTCTGGATGTCACTTGAGTTAGAAGTAGGGTGTTTCTGGGGCTGTGCTTCCTTATTCTTAGGATGATCAACCTTTATTTTCTTACCACCAAGAGTCATGCCAGAGTCCCACCGGAAAGAAGGGTAATGAGTCGGTTGGGAAAAGTCAATGGTTGCCCTTAGGGATCTCTGTCCGGTTGTAATTGCGACTCTCCCTGAATTGCATGACATAGTTTTGTAATCTTTGGCATGTACCCTGCGAATGACCATTGGTAAAAAGCTACTCCTGTTGTTGCATCTATGATTGGTTACATTGCTTAGGTCTTGTGTTATGTCTTGGCTTCTACCATGATTATATGTTGTCATAGCATGTTTACTTGGCCTATTGATCGTAGGATTGAATGAAAGTGTGAGTTGCATGAAATGAATCTGCATGATTTTACTCCACTAGGTTCATGATAGTGTGATCGTTAAATTTTGATACCCTGATGAAGCAAATTCCTTATTTGATACGTGCTACAACTTGATGTCAACATATAATCCAGTACATGCTATTGTCATGATCCTTAATGTAAATTTGTGATTGTTTAACATTCTGTATCCATGCTAGTCACATTGTTTAGGTCTCATGTTGCATCTCGCTTTCTGTCATGATTTGGTTTGGGTTCGCGTGTCTGATTTACCTGTTGTAACGATCGTACTACTGATTGGTTAGAACCATGAATGGCATGATGTGAGTCTATATGAATGTTGCTTTCCCTGAATTAGGTCCATGATAGTGTGGTAAGCTCCTCTTTGTACGAATGCCCCGTATTCTGCTTATATTGTCATGTTACGTAGGCTTATAATATGCACTGCTACATTCCTCCCATGCTTTTGTATCGCTGGACTATGTCAATGTGGTCTCTTGTGTATCGTTGTGTTAGTCAATCAAGCGCATGTATGTATCAAATGTTGTATTGCGTCATTAGTACCACGTAGGGCTCTTGGTTGCGAGTTGTGCGGATTTGTACCTTGGCTACATCATTGTTGATTCCCTCTTGAGATAGGTCCCTGATAGTGTGACTCTCCCCTCCCGCTATTCTCTTAAAAGGTTGAGTTTATCCTGTTTAGATTGATGTTAGATTCGATGATTTACTTGTTTTCCATAATGGTCAGTCCTAGCATGCTTACCATATAGTCGCTCAGTAGTGTTTCATATTACGCTATGATAACCTCTCATGCTTGTATGAATGTATGACTGGACACCTCGCATGATCACACACCACGCTATATCATGATTTCGCATACGCATGATGCATGAATGTTAGAATGGATTTCGTCGAGTTACCTTGAATGTGTTAATGTTTGATAAGTGCTAGTAGTGTCTGGTAGGGCTTATGATTTCCAATATAACTAACTAAAAGGATCACTTGTTGCACTTGTTCTATGATGTGATGACTATTGTACTATATATGTGCTCCATGATGGTTCGCTCTTAACATGATTATAATATGTCGCCAATGATGCCCTTCTTGTTATTTTGATGATGCCTCATGTTTCGTGAATATTATGTTGAGCTCCTCTTAATGACTCTTGACTATGCTTGTATTACATCACGTATCGCTAGTATCGTGTGGGAACCATGATTTCTAAATGTATCTCGTCATGTGATTACGTGCCATGATTGACCTATTATATGATCATTGTGTTAGACGAGGTAGTTACTATGTTGCTATTATATGTTCTCGTATGATGCATACACCAAGCTCGTGCAGTGTTCATATATATGATAATTGTGATGCTCAATAAATCCCGCATATCCTGTTTAAAGTTGATGAGCATATCTGTTTCCATGGAATCACATGCTACTAGCTTTTCTCGCATGCATCCGTGTAGGACTTGATTGTGTCTTTTGGAATGAATACGCATGTTTTTTTCCCTTGAGATAGGTACATGTTAGTGTGGGTTAGTGAAATTGATATGCTCCATGATGAATTCGTGTTACTTGTCGCAATTGTAACCTAATAGACTTTCATAAGGGCATCGTTGTATTCTCGGGTCGTAGTCTTGTCTCTAGTCTTGTCGTCCTAGCCTTGGTTCGTGTTTGATTCCGAATGGAACATTGGGTGTCCGCCATTGTCACTCCCCTATCTCCGCTAACTTGGACTCTTAC
Source organism: Persicaria tinctoria (assembly GCA_037127255.1). Lineage (NCBI taxonomy): Eukaryota > Viridiplantae > Streptophyta > Magnoliopsida > Caryophyllales > Polygonaceae > Persicaria > Persicaria tinctoria. Next base: position 16,983,699 of record JBANSL010000004.1, on the reverse strand, counting down.
GCGATACATCGGACGAGCGGCCGTATGGAAAAGGGAACGGGAAATTAGATGGCGATAGAGTAGCGCGACGAAAGCGTGGGCCCATAACCCACGGGCCTCAGGATCTATGATGTCGGCAGGACGAGCACGTTTGGTGGATTGCGGTTACCGAGTACGATAGAACTTGTAGGCGGGAGTGTCCTTCGTTCGAATTGCTAATCCTTCTGAATTTGTTGATGATGTGACACTGATCTGGCTATGTGACTTACGTGTTGATGTGCTGACATGGTGACGACTGTTGCCTGATTGTCTGTTGTCTATGATGATATGATTGGGTGCTTTATACTAATGTGTCATAATGTCTTGATGTGTTGATACTCTGAGTTGTTAAGCATGATCTAAATTCCTTTGCCTATAAAAGGATGAACTACAAATGTTGTGAAACCTAAACTGTTTATCTGTTAAGGTTATGATGAAACTTGCTATCTTGACTTGATTATGTGTATATATGATGAATTGTAATAATGATTGAACATGGCGGTAAATTGAGATTTTTCGACATATTTGTAATGCTTGATGATGAATTAATGGTGTTATCATTATAAATGCTAGTGGATATGATGTAGACCTTATGTTTGATGATTTTCATGATTGCTTATTCCTCAAGCCTGTGAGTGGGGTCATTTGGTAACGTGGTTGGAGAATGGTGAAAGAATTTTGGGCTGTTGGGATGATCGGTGGTATTAGGAGGTGAGTCGCGAGAAAGGGATGTTGGTTTAGGTAAGATTGAGTGAGCTTTAGGAATTTTGCAAGGCATGATGCTGGTGATATCTTGAGAAGTGTGGGAAAGAAATGGCCTTAAGAGAAGTGAGGATATAGTATGAGAGGGTACTCGGGTGTGGAGTTAGAGATATGAGTTGGATTCTTAGAGGTGGATGGTGTGTGTGAGAGTTTGGTGGAATGAAGACGAGATTTGAGCATCGGGATGAATTGAGATTTCTTTGGGAAATTTTGTCTGAGATGAGGTTGGCGGGTCTAGAAGAGGATTTGTCTTGGCTTGAGTGTGAAGATGGGCGAGTGGGGATTGAGTTTATTTTGACTGGTATGATGTGAGGATTTCTTTATTATGTGAATTATTTATATCTGCTGGCATGATGCTAGATAGCGAACATGATAAGACCTGATATGGAATGACACTACATGTTGAAATCTAATTGATAGTGACAAGTGTTATCATGATATATTGATGCTTGCTACCCTGTTATATTATTTTAGAAGCATGATAGGATGTGTTGAGATATGATACATGAGACGATAATGTGTTATTAAGTGAAAGCATGACGTTATAGTATGTGGTAGTAATCATGATGTTGTATTATATGGTTGGGAAGCATGATTATAAATATGTAAATGATGAATATGATCTGTATATATGAGGTAATGATGCGTGATTTCTAAATGATTGCCATTTGGCATTGTGATGAGTCAAGATGATGTTTCGTGAATATGCTGACATTCGATGACTGATATACTGTTTGACTTCCCTTTACGCGGAATAGAATTCGGATAGGTTGATAAGATGATTAGGTGAGTATGTGTTCATTAAGAGAAAAACCCATGTTATGACTGGTTCTACTGGTGTTGCGACGAGAGATGCGATCGTGAGATTTGACTGTAGTGGCGTACTGACTCCATGACACCTCACCTCTTTGATCTCTTGACATGTGTGCTTGTGTGATAAGTTGTGAGAATTCGATGATGCACTTGTGATGCCTTCTGTATGATGTAGACATACTTCATGACTCGTGACATGATGTTGAGATTTTTTTATTGCTTTTGGCGTGATAATATGATTTATGTTTTGGGAAAACACGATATGTTGTTGAGATGTCGATTGGTTGAGATTATCGTGATTGATGTTGAGATTTGCCATATGAGAGGTGGCTCGTGATGTTATGAGTTGATGATTTGATGTACTTTTGTTCATATTGAGTTGAGAATGATGATTGATTTGATTTGGAAACTAGGAAGAGAATATGGGATTAACCCTTAGAGGTGGATGATTCCATCTCCTGATTTCTGAATTTGATTGATTGATATGCGGGAAACTGATTGGGTTTTGGAGGATGTTGACGAAATTTTGATCGTAAAGATTTTACTTGTTTTGGTGTAAAGTTGCTTGGTTAAACGTCTTATTTGAAGATTTTGAGGCCAATCTTTTCAAATTGCGGAATCCCTTTAGAAACTTTTCAAACCCGGGCAACTCTATGATACTTCACGAAGTGGATACAATCATTTTATGAGGGCGCTTGTAGGATGCTTGCTAAGACCTAGTGATGACATTGTAGAACTTTTAGAGTTGTGACACTTCCGAAAAGTCGAAGCGAGGATGTGATAGGGGCGCTTATCGCATACTTGTCAAGGCCAATTGGAGATGTCACGACCGTGACTAGGATGTTGTGAGAATCCCGGAAGACGCAACCGAGATGATTACAAGATTCCAGACATGGTCCTTGGACTCATCAATTTCAAACTTCATCCCCTACTTTGTTTTGGTTTTAGTCTCGGGGACGAGACTTGTTTTTAGAGGTGGATGATGTAAAGGCCCGGATTTTTAAATAATAAATAATATAAGTGGATTTAAGACGAAAAAATAATAAGATAAAATAAAATAAAAATTCGGATATTTCAAGAAAACTCGTCCTTAATTTCCTAAATCGAAATTGAAATCCTTAAAACAAGTTCCGGCATTAATAAATTAATAAATTAAAAATTTAAAATAACGTTCGGATTTCATTTATTAAATTCGGATTTAGAAAATTGAGGAGTATTTTTAAACGCGTCGGGATAAAGTCGGGTGAACGGGTTTTGGGATTTATTTCCGGGTATTTTGAAAGTCAAATTTGAGACCCATTTGTTTCCCCTCTTTCTTCCATCCGATTTCAAGGATGCAGGTGGGTTGCAGCATCTCTTTTGTCCTCTTCCCTTCTCTTTACTTTTGATCCCATATCAATTCAACTGATCCCCTCTCCATTGGGTTCAACAGTAGGAGCAGCACCAAGGAGCAGACCTCCTTTTGTCCGTTTCCCTTCTTATCTGAAGGCTCAGCCAGCTACAGCCTCTCCCAGCTTGCATTTCCTGAATTGAGACAACCTTATCTCCTCCCTCACCCACCCTTGTCCTCCTGTTTTGGCAAAACCAACCTGTCTTTGTCCTATTTCAGTGCAGGACCACCCCTCTTTCTTCTGCCTTTGATTTTCAAAGAGCTACAGCCCCCAATTGTTTTACAAAATCACACAGCAACTCCCTTCCTCCATCTCCACTCCCCTCTCTATTCCAATGAACCCAAACCACCAAGTCATCACCACCTTCACTCTCCTCCTCGTTAGCCACCTTAGTCGCCGTCGCCGTCGAGGCGTGCAGCGCCGCCCACGACTCATGTTCTACCGAGGAGAAGAAGACTCGCGCATCCAAGCCCCTCTTCCTCCTCCTTCGTGTCCGAGCCGAGCAGTAGCAGCAGCCGCTTCCTCGGATGACCAGCGCAGCGACCAGAAGCGGCGACGATCCCACAGGAGCCCCGCCGTCCGCCGGAGATCCCAAAAACGAGCCCTTCCAGCCCGGTTTTCTGAGCAAGGTTCGTTTATGGTTAAAGCTCGATTCCGAAATCGAATCTCTTTTCAAACTACCCCTCACTCGTCTCTATACGTCCTAGGCCACTACGGTGTCGATTCCGCCTCCAACAAGCCAAATCGAGTCCGACGACCGGCGAGTCTCGCAGCCCCCCCCCCCCCCCCCTCGGTGAGATTCTTCTTTCCTCGATTGTTCTTGTTCGATTGCTTTTCTCGTTCCAAGGGTATCGAAAAAGAGTGAGAGAGCGAGAGCTGCCTGGGAATCCCTTTTTCCTCTTCCCCTTCCTTCGTTCCTTCTCTTCGGCGGAGACGGAGCTCTGTTCTGATGATTGGGAGAGGCGAGGTTCCTCCTTTCTTTTCCTCTGAACGGGTAGTGGGCCTGTTTTCGGGTTCAAGGCAACCGGTTTCCTTTTTTTTCTTTCTTTCTTTCTTTTTCCTGGGAACCGGTTCTTTTAAATGGGAATGAGTTTTGGGCTTGTTTTGTTGGGATTGGGCCTAATTTTCCGGGCCCCTTTTCTTCTTTTAATTTGGGTTCGGGTTGGGGCTTGATCCGGGTTTCAGATTGGGCTGTCCGGGCCTTTCCTCCTCCTTCTCTATTGGGCTCGGCTTGGGTTATTTAAGAGAGTTGGGCTTGATTGTTTTAAATGGGAAGAGTTGTGTTTTATAAGTTATGTGTTATAATTTTATTTAAGATTTGTAGCTATCGTATTATTATGTTATATTATGATTATCATCGTATTATTCATTTTTGTGAGATATTATATATTTTGTGAAATTATTTTGAAAAGTGATATTAATTGAGTAGGTATCAAGTGATATTTAAATATATGATTTTAGAAATTTTAAAGCGAATTATTGGCTTGATTCTATGAATATGATCTATAAAGTGGATTTATTTTGAGAAATATTTATCATTGTCTTAAATTGTTTGAAACATTAAAGTCAAGATTTTGAAATAAAATGCCGGAATTATTTCTATAATATGATTTTGAGAGATTGGTTAAGGATTTAAATGATTAATGTCGGAATTTGGTCAAGTATGATTTGAGAAATTATTTTTAAATATGAGTTGACTTAATTTGAGATTTATGAGTTGGAAATATTGTTGGTAAGATTTATCGATGGGTTTGATTGGAAATGAAATGATTTTGGTTGATATTGATAGTATCGGAAATGTTTGGAAAATGGCTTTACAATCGATTGATTTTGAGGATGTTGAGAACTTGGGTTTTGTGTGAGTATGAATATCGGTCCCATAGCTTATGGAATTGACTTGATGATAGGTGTGTATTGCTTTTGGACTTGCATTTGGGCCCTTGCTTGTGTTATATTGTTGTTCTGCATCTTCAGGTAAGTCTCTTCGGAGCTTACTCAGATTGAATAGAGCTATTCCCTGCTTTAGGTGCATGATATACTAGGTGCTTGCATTCATGATCAGCATGCCATGTAGTACCATGCTAGGTTGCATCGATCGTTGAGCATTCTATTTCTTTGTGCGTATGTAAACAGAACGGCCGTTATCTGTGATAGTCCTAGAAGTCTTTGCTAGGGTCATAGGGTAGCCCAGCCTCATCGGGTACCCTGAGTCAATCGAGTACTTCCTTATATTATGATATGCCTGCGGGCTTTATTGTGGAGCGGGTTAGGCATGCGTGCCCCCCGATTATGAATGAATGCATTCACGAGCTGGCCAGTCTCCGCTTGTCGAAAGGGGTGGAGGTAGGAGAGGGATATGCCACTTGGCATTGTCTTGGGCCCTTTACAGTATTTCTGCACATTATTATGAACTAGGAGCATGCTAGTGTGTTTGAATTTCGTACTGCATTAGAGCATCTTTATTAGGTGTAGCGTATATGTGTGCTTATGGTTGGGATGCAGAGTTAAGTGGGCATCGATCTGATCCCGCCCCAAATCAAATTTTTTAGGAATTATTTATGTTCGTCCTATCGGTGTTGTTTGCTTATTGCACGGGTCATTTTGTCGGCGGAGAGTGAGCGCTGGAGTTATAGACTTCACCAGACTCTGATTATATTGTTTTGGATTTATACTTTTGACTCCGTTTTGACCCGGCTCCGCCGTGGCACTTGTATCTGTACTTTACTTCCGCTTCACTTCCGTTTGAAATGGTTTCCGCGACATAGTCTTAGGACAAGTTAAGGGTACCCAACGGCCCTTCGAGGTTTTAGGGTTTGAAATCCCTCTTTCTACAAATCTTAAAATGAGTCTGAAACCTCGACCCATACCTGGATTGCAAGATCCGAACAAGGGGTTTTATCCCTTGAAACGTAACCCAGAAATTATAATTCTGGGCCGTTACAAACCTAACCGATAGCACAACACACAACGATACGTCTTACCATTCATACTCCACGCCCTAAGCCAATCAGTCGCATGGTCTTGACGCTGAGAACTCCACAAAGCCATCTGACGCGGTGATAAGGAAAAGGTATTCTCTGCATCTTCCGTAATCCGTGTGAAATATATGTCTGCCAATTTCTTCATGAGTTTGGGGGCAGCGATATCACTTGGACTACTCAGAATATCAATTCCTACCTTATCGTTGAAGACACGCACGACGTCATCCAATGCAAATCCAAACGAAGTGACCTCAGCATGTTGGAGAAGCTTAATTTGCAGGCTAGCAGATTGTAAATGCGAAGCTAGAAAAGCATAAAAAAGAGCATCACCTGCAGAATAAACACCAAGACCCCCAAACCTGAAGGGCAGTGTGGTGAGCCTCCATTGCCAATTGCCGAAACTCGGCCCAGAGGCAGTGATAATCCGTTCCAAAGACCGTCAAAGAGCTAGGTCAAACTTAAGCTGGGCAGACTCGAAGGCAGGAGGGGGACATGTGCGTAAAGCAAAATAAAGCTTGGAGACCCCAGTACAAGCACGCAGCAACAATAGCTCACATTGTGGGTCACCAATCTTAGCAACTGCATCCATAAGCTCGATCGTTTTGTCCACTCTCTTCATCACCAGCTCACTACTAAACGCCGAATTAACACCGACAGATCCACCAAGAAGCTTAACCCCTTGCAGCGGCCTAGCAATGTTAGGCGGAAAAACACCAGCCATCCTGCTCCTTGGGTCCTCTCTCGGCCAAAAAATTTCAGTTTTATCAACATTGAGGTGCATACCATAACTGGGTCCGTCCTCAATAATCATCTGCAGAACCTTCCCCAAGATCAAGGTATCCCCCACAATAGTGCCGTCATCCAAATACCAAGCCTAAAAACACAACTGAAACGTGTCCCAGATTTTGCGCACCAAATGATGCAAAACTAAAGCAAACAATAAAGGGCCGAGAGGATCTCCTTGCTGCACCCCTTGACAAGACCATAGGGTATGATCACCATAGTACAACCTAGCTGGACTGGAGTAGCAAAACTCAACCCAATGCGAGATTGCGGGACAATGGGTTCGGACTTCATGAATCATCGCTTCCCGCTCAACCAAATTGAAAGCATTTTTAAAGTCCACCAACAACATTATTATTATTATTATTATTATTATTATTATTATTATTATTATTATTATTATTATTATTATTATTATTATTATTATTATTATTATTATTATTATATTCTCATGTGATATTTTTTTAAAACAAAATCTAGTGATAAATTTGATATTTATTTTTTAAATGGTATTAATATTAAATTTAGGTTGTTACTATAAAAGTTATCATAAAATTGGATAAAATATTATTCAAAATTAATCTTATTATTTTCAATTAGTTAACACATATTTTATTATAAATTATATTGGCGATTGATCATATATGATTAATTAATTAACTAATAAGGCTTAATTTATAATTTATAAAAATAAAATCATTCTGATATGAGTTATGAGTTCAACTGAATATTTTTTGAAGTGAAAATTTTATAGACTATTTTTTTAATGTGAATTTTATAGCATTAAATTGGATGAAATTAGTTGTGGTGTTTTATTTATAAAAGTTAACATAGAATTATGATGTTTTGTTCTATCTATATCGATTTAACATAATTAATTTATATATTATATTAAATCATATCAATTTTTTTAATTAATTTTTTAAAATAATTATATTTTTATTACTAGTGAAAATGTGAAGTTGTATCATTATGGGTGAAAATGTGAAGTTGCATCATTAAATTCTATATAGGGACAAGTGAACAATAAATTATAGAGATCAACTTCTCTTCCTCCAAATTTAGAGATTTTTCCCCCATCTTCATCAATTTCTCTATTTTAGAGATGAGTTTGGAGAAGTTGTTTGGGGGGAATGGTCATTTTATTTAAAATCTCCCTTTTTCTCTATTTTAGAGAAGTTGTTAGGCTTGCTCTAAGTCCCATAAAATTGGACAGCTAAGCAAATTTATTTATAAAAAAAATGAACGGATAAGGGACTCGGAAGAAGTCACGTAAATAGGGACTTGGATGAATTGGTCACATAGCGCGGTAATCAAGGCATGCATTAAATGGCAAAGTGAACAATAGCCCACTTGCATCATTTTTGTGTCAAGCAATTGGCACAAGGCGACGCGTGCCAACGCAATTAATTAAATTATTTAAAACGTTTTTAGTCTTTTTTGTAAATAAAAAAAATAAAAAATTACCGTCATAATCACAAGGCGCCACGTGTCAGCGCAAATAGGTTTTTGACCTTTTTTTCTAGTAAGTAAATTACCGTCATAATCGAGAGACCGGATTTTCGAGATTCATTTCCGGGTAATTTTTGAGTTGGGATTAATGGGGACCATTTTTTTCACTTATTTTCTCCTCCCTCCCTATTTCAAAACAGAAGCAACGGGATCCCATGCCACCCTTGGTCTACTCCTTTCCATTTCAGGCTAAACCCCACACCTCACCCTCCTCCTCCCTGATGGTGATGTCTCAACTTTTGTGGCTAAGATGCAAGGCCTCCTCTTCCCCTCTTTTGTTCTGTAGCAATAGCAGGAGAGGCATGCCTCTTCCCTACTTCTGAACCCCGCGTGGCAGCCCTTATCTCCTCTCCTTTCTGTCTTCAAAGGCTCAGGTTTCCCTCCCCTCTTCTGCCTGCAAATACCCCACATGTCACATGCCACAAACAAACAACATCAACTTTCTCCCTCTTTTACATTTCCCTTGATTCAAGACCTTGCTCCTCCTTTTTCGTTGAGGCCAGCAGCCGAACAGCAGCAGTACGCCTGAGCTCCTCTTGAGCGCCTCCCTGAACAGCCGAGCCGAGGTCCCTGCCTCCTCAACCCACCTTGCCGAGGAGAACGCCAAGCCATTTGCACCGAGCCAGCGGCAGCCCAGAATCCATTGAGCCTCCAGGAGCCTCGTCGGAGCCCATTCGTTGACCGCCGGAGCCGAGACGCGAGCCGCATTCGTCCCCGGTTCTGATTCGCAAGGTCGGTTGTCGATTTCTCTTCGTTTTCAATCCTAAACGCCTAAAAATCCGCCTTTAACTCCATACCTACTGTCCTAGGACCCGGACGAAGCTTCTCTCGCGCCCTCGCCGTCAAATCCGCCGTTAACGCCTGGAGATCCTCGGAATCGCGATGTGAGTACTTCTCTTCCTCCCCTCTCTCACGTGCTCACTTCTTTTTGTCTGGTTGGGTATTGATCGGAATCAGCCACCGGAATCCCTAGATTCATCCCCTTCCTTCTTCATTTTCCGTCCAATTTCCCAGAGCGCTGCTCGCTTCCAAGGTAGGAGGCGGGGTTCTTTCTTCTTCCGGATTTTGGTTGGGAGATATTGGGTGTGGGCTTGGACCTATGGGCCGGATTCGGATCCTTCCTTCCGGATCTCTTTTCCAGATTGGAAGGTTGAGTGGGCCGGGTCTCCTTTCTTCCCTTTCTTTTGTTTGGCCGGGTTGGGCTCCTGGGCTGAGGGTGTTGTTGTTGTTATATTATTTGTTAAGTTATTGTTGTGTCATCTATTACTATATGTTATGATTATTAATTATTATCATTATTATTAACTAATTTTTGTGGAGTTTTATAGTAAATATTATATTTCTGGGATTTTATATATTATTAAAGTATTTGGAAAATAACATTATTTGGAAATGTATTTAGTGATGTTTCGAATTATGATTTTAGGAATTTGAAATGAATTATGAGTTTTGATATATAAATATGATTTGTGAAAATAGAATCGTTTGGGTGATTTTATGTCAGAGTTATTTAAATAATGATTTTGAAAATAAAAATGCCGGAATTATTTTAATGGTATGAAATTGTAAGTTGATTAAAGATTTAATGTTTATAAAGGGATTTTGGCCAGACATGATTTGAGAATTGTTTTGAATATGAGTTGACCTAATTTGGGATTTAAGAGTTTGGAAAATATGGTTGGTACGATTTTATCGATGGGTTTTGATTGGAAATGAAATGATTTTAGTTGATGTTGATCATATCGGAAAGGTTTTGGAAAACGGTTTCACTATCGGTTGGTTTTTAGTATGTTGGAAACTTGGGTTTCGTATGTATGAATATCGGTCTGGTAGCTTATGGAATTGACTTGATGATAGGTGCGTATTGCTTTTGGACTTGCATTGGGCCCTTGCTTGTATTATCTTGCTGTTGTGCATCTTCAGGTAAGTTCCCTAGGGGGCTTACTCAGGTTGGACATTCATGCCTGTTGTTGCATTTTATGTTAGGTGTTGGATATGCATAAAAGCATGCCATGTAGTATCTTGTTTAGGTTGCACTAATTGAATGAGCATCTGCTTACTTTATGCGTTTGAAACAGAACGACCGTTATTTGTGATAGTCCTAGAGTTTTTGCTAGGGTTATAGGACGACCCAGTCTCATCGGGTCTCGTCCTGAGTCAATCGAGTCATGAACTTCCTTATATTATGAGATGCTTGCGGGCTTTATTGTGGTGCGGGTTGGGCATGCGTGCCGCCCGATTATGATGGAATGCATTCACGAGATGGCCAGTCTCCGCCCTATCGGAAGGGGGTGGAGGTAGGAGAGGGATATGCCACTTGGCATTGTCTTGGGCCCTTTACAGTATTTTTACACATTATTATCACTAGTAGAAAAAAGGGTTTTGGCGACAGTGCAATTACCACGGTTCCGTGTTTCTGCGAAGTAAATTTGCAAACTTGGAAATTTACCTCGGTTCTGAAGGGAACCGTGGTAATTATGTATTAAAAAATTACCACGCTCTGTAGTAAAATTATATGGTGGATCTAATTACCACGGTTTTTTTTTAAACCGTAGTAATTTATCAAACAAAATTACCACGCATTGAAGTAAAACCATAATGATCCGTATGCTTTTATTCATCCAAACCCTAGCCCTCTATCTCTCTCTCGTCTCTCGTTCTACGCATTCGCTCACCACCTCAAATCCCTCTTCCATCATTCACTTCTTCTCTGCAATCTCCCAACGTTTTTTGCAATTTTCGCTCACCACCTCCGAAGTCGTCGTACGTCGTGGTCATGGCGATTAGTTTTCACCTCTTCTCCGCCATCTCCGCAATGTCCTCTCAGGTGCTTTCTGATTTCCCAATTTCCGCTCAGTTGCCTCTGTCCCGCCACCATCTCGTCGATTTCTCACTGTATGCGGTCTCTGGATCAGGAAACGAAGCATAAAACTAACCAACGGCGGAAAATGGCTCCCCCTTGAAGTAAAAAACCTAACCGATGTGATCGCCGAGTCCGGCCAGAAGATTATCAAGGGCTTTAATCTCTCCGTTTATGAAGGGAAGGTGTGCTTTCTATGCTTATTGTTTTCCAATAAGCTACTTCATTCAGTTTCATGATATTGTTTTGGTTGATTGATTTACGGCCTGTTTCGATTTAGATTAGATGATAGAGTTTTTGATTGATGCGTTTAAGGAATTTTACAATTGAAGGCCTGGGAGCTCATATGTTGAACTTGCATACTCATTCCAAACTTTAATTTTGTGTTAAATAGTTAAAACAAAAGAATTAAGTACTTTGGACTATATATATAGTTTAATTCTGAGATCAGAAACACAATGATCAATCTCAGAGTCCATAGTTATGCAAATCTCATTTTCAATGAAACTCTTAGCCAGTAAGTTGCTGATTCTATGTAGTTTTGCATGAAGCATGGCAATATCTCTATGTAATGAGTGGAGAAGTTGAAAGAAACAAACTTTCATTCGATTTACCATGTGTGTGTCTAATGTGAAAGAAATAAACTCACTTATCACGTGTGTACTTTTTTTGAGCTCGTTGGCGGTTATTATCTTGAATACTTCGATTGTTCTGTAATTAGCTCATCTCATTTAGGAGATCCAAGACTTTTTTCTTACTGCAACTCCGAATCAGCGATTATGTGCTCAATTCTAGTGCCTTAGATTTCATTGAGCCATCAGACTCTAAACTTGGCACCCAATTAATTTGAATGAGCCTACGAGTCGGTGTGTTCTTGTGGTCAGGTTCACCTTTCACGACCCTTTGAATCGGCGAGTTCTTGTGATTGGGTTCAACGACTCTCCGAATCCAGCACCCAATTGAGCGTTCAGTTCATTCAATTTGTCTTGAGAACCTGGTAAGTGTTCTGGTTTTTTATAATTCAAAGTTTTTTTTGTCTTCTTATTTCAGAAAAGTAGCCCTAATTGAACGCTCTTCGTCGTTTGTTTTAATTAGATGCATATTCAGTTAGGGTACCTTCTTTTTCTTCATGCTGTTCCTTTTTATTCATTGCCTCTTGTTGGGTTGAGTTGATGAGGTTCCTTGGTAATATCTGATGAGGGATTAGTGGTTGATTTGGGATTGTTGTTGTCAATGTTGGTGGTGGTGGCAGCGTTATCTTGGATCTTAGTTTGAATACCTGCCTATTTGAGTTGTTTGGTGTTTTTGTTTGATCTTTAGGTTTTTAGGGATCAATGGGGTATATATGGCTTGAAATTGTTAGGCAGTGTGAGTGAAAATGGCTGGAATGGAAGTGACAAGATAGAAAATTACATATGTGATTGGAACTTTGTCTTGGAACAAGCTAGATGCTTGCTTCCATCTCATCTATATCCCTATCTCAATCTCATTTTTTTAAATAATGAATATATTAAAACAATGGTTTGTTTTAATTAGATATTTAGATACATATCCAATTGGGGTTGGTGTGATTAAAAGTCGTTTATAGAACTGATTGAATGCATCTATGAAATGAAAGGTACTGGGCTCAATTGGGATTCATCCAAATAAAATTCAGCACACGAGCTTTAATTATATGCCAACCATACATATTCGTTAGTCATTTTTCTTCATCCAACCCCACTTGAACTTGTGTGCTAACTTTAAACAATTCTATAGATGCCAAACCCAGTGATTTTGTATAATTTTAGGTTTAAATTTTGTCTTCCTAGGCATCTATAGACCGACCTAAAAGTGAATAGTATCGTTAGGCATGTATAGAATTGATTAAATGTCAGTTATTAGAATTCTTTATATCTATGCATGAGTTGAGAATTTCAAGTTAAACAGGTAAACTAACCATGTTCATCTTCCGTGAACGTTCCTAGTTTTAGAATATTCTTACAACATGTCTTCAAAATGGAACGACCCTAATTGAACTCTCTTCTAAATTGTGTATATTTAATGTTATCAATCGATATGTTAATAGAAGGATATTTTGTTACTGAATTATGTTCTCTATTTTGTTACTGAATTTGTCTTCTAGATTGTATTTTAATATCTTTTCTCAGTTGACATGTTTAGAATCATAGGCATTTCAATTAAATTGGCTTGTTTTATTTTATACTATATCATTTTGTCTCTATCAGTTTTCCTTAATGAATTCTTAACTATTTGGTTCATTTTATGTATTAGCTTTTGATTGTGTATTTGAGTCGACTAATGACAATTGCTTTCACTTGATACTTATAGTTGTTTCTAATTCCTAGTACCGGTGGTTGTTTTTAATTACTATGTTTCATGCATGTACCGTATATGAGTCTATATGTGGCTCACCATGTGTGTTCTCTGGAGTATTATGTTCTCTTTTCTTCGTGCTTTATCTTTGAATGTTTGATCTTCTTAACATTAGTTATTGTGTCGTGATGGAGCAAATGTATATATTCTCAAATGAAAATAGAACAAGACGCCTATTAGATGGATCTATTATAACTACATTGCAAGGTGCGTTCTCATATCTTTCTACATTTCCTCTTGTTTTTTCACTTTTTAAAGTTTATTTGGGAAATGTAGAGTCTTTTATCCAAGAATAAAGGTGAAATTGTATTACCGAGTGAGCAAAAAGTTTGGAAACATTCTTTTTCAAGCCGACAAGGTAACATTTTACCTTGGAACTTTATATATTTCTAAAACATGTTATGACACTAGCATATTTCTAGAAATGCTGATATTCACAGTATTTGGTATATTAGTTGTGGTTATCTTCTGAAAAGGTGCATGGCTATGGATATTATATGGTCAAATCTTGATAAAGACAGGGGTTCACGTTCGTCTTCAAGTTTGTTCTTTGCTTTTATAATTTTATATTCCTTTTTTGTGTGGTTTGTCTAACTGTAACTTTTTTTACTGCAGTCGAGATGAATAGGAGATGAGAACCTTTCAAATGAGTTTGAATCGTCACGACTTACATGTGGGTAATTTCCTTTCGACCTTTTTTCCATTGTTGATGTTTCTTCGAAGAGCATGAGTAACATATTAGAAAGTGGGTTGTTTAATGTTTCGCTATGGGAAATATATTTTGACACCTAGTTATACCAAAAAAATATTAGAAACAGGACATTTTATGCATGTAGCAGAGGCTTAAATCAATGCCAGCCTTGGCGAGAGGACCCTAGGGTTAAACCTCACTTTTGGAGTTGTCTGCGCTCTGTATAGTGTAGGCTTCCATTTTTTTTTTAAATGATTAATTTGAGCTTAGAACATACAAGGAGCTCCTACTTAAAGAATACATCCGACTCACCCTATTTAAAATATTTTGATTACTATGGTAGATCTCATTCAACTTTTTAAGTTGGGTGCTGAAACTTTTTTATTCATTTTGTTTTTGTTTTGTTTGCATGTAGGATGGATAGTAAACCCTTATCTACTGACTTACATGGAAGGTTGCTTGATAGGTTCTCCAATCAATGCAATTACATAGGCTCAGAAATTGAATTGAATCGGTAAACAGCCAAGGCTTTTTGTGACCCACTTTGCTATATCAGTCATTTGGATGTTATATCTTTTAGGTTAAGCTCTTGTTGTATTCATCCTCTAATCATAGATTATTTGAAATTTTTGAGGGCAAAAGAGACTGTGTAATTTTTATTTGTTGATGAAGACCGTTCTAGCAGTAGCGCAGCATTTTGGCCAAAATAACCATCAAGTGCAGCAACAGAGGAGTATATGGACATTTTGGCCAAAATAACCATCTTGTGAGTATCTTAACTTGGCTTTATTTTGAAATGTATAGTACGTGCTTCAGTATTATTCTGTTTATTTTTTCTGTTGCAATAAATAATTCTTCATTGAATCTTGAAGGTACCAGATTTTGGGTGCTCATGGGAGATGGAGAGATTGGGCCATCATATAGATGGACTAGGTCTGCTAGAACAGACTATGGCAGCTACTAAGGTGATTTTTCGAATGAGCATACTGTGTATTAAAGATTTTTTTTTCTTTCTTTATGCAGCTGTTTTACATTACTGTTAAACTTTGAGCTCTCTCTTTGATCTCCGTACCATGCATAGTTGTTGTGTTTATTTTAATTGGCTAATTATTCAATGAGAGATGAAAGTCATGAAACTCTATTGCTCATCTCTTCCAAATTTCAACAGCATTATAGCATTTGAGTTATAAGTATTTTCTGCCTTATTTTTTTCCCCATCGAGTGTTGTATGTTCTTCATGCAATTATCTTAATTTATTTGTTAGTTTCCTTTGCAAGGTAGAAAATTATAATATTGTTATATTTAAGCCTATTAGCTCAAATGGTAGAGCGATGTGTTTTTACACAAGATGTGGGTTCAAATCCCGCATAGGCTACTAGAATAATAAAGTAACAATTACCACAATACATATTTACTTCGGTTCACAAAATTACCACGGTTCAAAACATTTACCATGCGACCTATTTACCACGGTTCCCTCATTTGCCACGGTTCACAATGGCTACAACTTCAAACATATTTACCACGGGTGGGCTATTTTACCACAGTTCAAAATATTTACCACGCGACCTATTTACCACGGTTCCCTCATTTACCACGGTTCAGAATGGCTACAACTTCAAACAGATTTACCACGGGTGGGCTATTTTACCACGGTTCTGCTAGCGTGGTAAACAAATTTACTATAGCCACTTTTACCTCGGTACAGAACCGTGGTAAAGCTTGCACACGGAACCGAGGTAAAACCGGCTTTCTCTACTAGTGTATGACTAGGAGCATGCTAGTGTGTTCGACTTTCGTACTACATTAGAGCATCTTTATTAGGTATAGCACATACTATGTGGCCTCAGCGAGGACTGCCGGTCCCGCATGAGTGGCTCGATCCGACTCCTTTCCCCGTTCTTTTTTTTAAGGTATTTTCTGCAGATTTTGAGTGCTCGATGTCTATATGACGGGGTTTCTTTTTGGCGAATCGAAGAACCTAGCTAATTCTCTAACTTGGTATAAATGGTAATAATTCGCTTACGTTTTGGTTTTGACCCGGCTCTGTCATGACACTTTGTATCTTAACTTTGCTTCCGCTTTACTTTCATTCGAATTGAATTTCGCGACATAGTCTTAAGACAGGTTAAGGGTACCCAACGACCCTTCGTGGCTTTTAGGGTTTTAAATCCCTCTTTCTACTAATCTTAAAATGAGTTTGAAACCTCGACCCGTACCTGGATTGCAAGATCCGGACAAGGGGTTTCATCCCTTGAAAC
Source organism: Persicaria tinctoria (assembly GCA_037127255.1). NCBI lineage: Eukaryota > Viridiplantae > Streptophyta > Magnoliopsida > Caryophyllales > Polygonaceae > Persicaria > Persicaria tinctoria. Next base: position 16,967,251 of record JBANSL010000004.1, on the reverse strand, counting down.
GTAACCCAGAAATCATAATCCTGGGCCGTTACATCACCCGCTCTATCCATCACCCGCATCCGACTCGCGCGGATGATGCGGGTGGAGCGGGTACCCAATTGGTGAAACAAAAGAAAAAACCAAATCAACCCAAAGAGTCCAATTCTAACTCAAAATTACAAAGAGGGTGCGTTTATGTATTTATATTTTTGATCGACAAAACACTGAAATCACGAGTTAATTGAATTTTGAAAGTTGAAGGATATATATGATATATCGCTATATTAATCATATATTAATCCAGTATATCCCTTGTTATAACGTGGAAGAGCAAGCCGAGACCATATACATTCTAATTGAAATTTGGCGGGGAAAGCACTAATCAAGGATTAAGGCTTGTAGAAGTTAAACTTGAAAAGGGTAAAATAGTAAAATCACACACTTTATATATATATATATATATATATATATATATATATATATATATATATATATATATATATAGAGGGAGAGAGAGAGAGAGAGAGAGAGAGAGAGAGAGAGAGAGAGAATGGATAACTGTGCACAAGGCTTAGGATGTGCATTGTGCACAAAATATTATTCGGTGAAATGTGAAACATTATTCAGTGAAATTTGAAGCATTATTCGGTGAAATGTGAGTATTGTTTAGGGGAATGTGAAATATTATTTGGTGAAATTTGAGGCATTCCATATAAATTGTAACTATTGTTTAGGGAATTGAGGTTTCTTTTATTTGAAATGGATAAATAAAAAAACTAAACATTATTCGGTAGAATGTTATAAATTATTCAGTGGAATTTGGACGTTTTCATCTGAACTGAACGGGAAAAAAAGCATAACAGTGTTCGGTAGAATGTTTCACATTTCACCGAATAATGCTTAAAATTTCACCGAATAAGGTTTCACATTTCACCGAATAATATTTGTGCACAATGCACACCCTAAGGGGTGTGCACTCTGGAACCACTCCATATATATATATATATATATATATATATATATATATATATATATATATATATATATATATATATATATATATATATATATATATATATATATATATATCCATGTTGCCAATTAACCCAGAAAATACTTAAGTCGAGTTGTTTTTTCATCCCATAACCGCCATCAGGGTTAACAAATGCATATTTACAACGACAAATTGCTTCTAACCATCGATCAATTCAACTGCTAATGAGGTCTAAAAACACAATACCTGAATCTATCGGCGATTTTCACTGTCTGTGTAACGGCCCAGAATTATGATTTCCGGGTTACGTTTCAAGGGATAAAACCCCTTGTTCGGATGTTGCAATCCAAGTACGGGTCGAGGTTTCAAACTCATTTAAGATTAGTAGAAAAAGGGATTTCAAACCCTAAAAACCTCGAAGGGCCGTTGGGTACCCTTAATCTGTCCTAAGACTATTGTAAGAGGGAAAATCCCGAGATCCCGATGCAGGGGCGGTTCCGTCTTTTATCAATTACCACTTATTCTATTGTGATGACCCACATAAATGCCTCGACCGTTTCCCATACTTAATGCCTCGGTCGACATCAATACGGTAACGGTTTCTTTATTAAATATATCAAAACCGTTTGAATTCCTTGAATTAAATGCATTGACCGTTTCATTTATCCTCGACTAATATAAATACGAGAAGAAATCTCTTTCTAATGGAAGATAACTGACTTGAGCGTCGGAGGGTCCTACGGGGGAGACAAGCCCCGCCCCGACCTCGTTCGTTCTTGTTTGCAGGCTATGAGGGCATGATCAAGATCGATCAACAATGATGCAGATTTTATGTATCACAACTATGTCGAGAAATCCATTCCAAACGGAAGTAAGGCAAAAGCAAAGTAAAGATACAAGTGTCACGGCAGAATCAGTCAAAAACCAAATCATGAATGTGTAATTACCATTTTACTAAATTAGGATATTAGCCAGATTCTTCGATTCTCCAAAAGGGAACCCCGTCATATAGACATCGAGCACTCAAATCTGCAGAAAATACCTTTAAAAGAAGAACGGGGAAAGGAGTCAGATCGAGCCACTCATACGGGACCGGCAGTCCTCACTGAGGCCACATAGTATGTGCTATACCTAATAAAGATGCTCTAATGCAGTGCGAAAGTCAACACACTAGCATGCCCCTAGTCATAATAATGTGCAAAAATACTGTAAAGGGCCCAAGACAATGCCAAGTGGTATATCCCTCTCCTACCTCCACCCCCTTTCGATAGGGCGGAGACTGGCCAGCTCGTGAATGCATTCCATCATAATCGGGCGGCACGCATGCCTAACCCGCTCCACAATAAAGCCCGCAGGCATAATATAAGGAAGTCCCTGACTCGATTGACTCAGGGTACCCAATGAGGTTGGGCTACCCTATGACCCTAGCAAAGACTCTAGGACTATCACAGATAACGACCGTTCTGTTTCAAACGCATAAAGTAAGCAGATGCTCATTCAATTAGTGCAACCTAAACAGGATACTAAATGGCATGCTTTTATGCATATGCAACACGTAACATAAAATGCAACAACGGGCGTGAATGTCCAACCTGAGTAAGCCCCCTAGGGAACTTACCTGAAGATGCAGAACAAAGGGATAATACAAGCAAGGGCCCAAATGCAAGTCCAAAGCAATCCAAAAGCAATACACACCTATCATCAAGTCATTTCAATAAGCTACTGAACCAACATTCACACACACACACGAACCCAAGTTCTCAATATCCTCAAAACCATCGATGGTAAAACCATTTTTCAAAACCTTTCCGATTTCATCAACCAAAAGCATTCTTCCAATCAAAACCATTGATAAAACATACTAGCAATATTTCCAACTTCCTTCTCAAAACAACATCATCAAACCAAGAGAAAGGATCCCGACATTAAACATTTAATCCTTAAAATCAATATCTCAAAATCATATTATATAATTAATTCCGGCATTTGGTTTTCCAACACAAATCCTTAAGGAGATAATTCCAAAGACTTGAAAATATCTTCTTAAATAATTATCATCAATATATATAGTTAGCATAATCATCAATTATATTTATTAAGAAATCTTTTCAAAATTCCCAAAACCACCTTTTAACATCGCATAACAACATTTTCCAACTAATACTATTTCTAAAACAACTGAAATATATATATAAAATTTCAGAATAAAATTTCCACAATCCGGATAATATATAATATTACAAAATAACAAACATAACATATTTATATATGTAAAATAGTTAACAGCTAACCATAACAACAAAATAACCCAACCAATGTTCAGAAGCCCAAACCAAAGATAGGCCCAACCCTTCCCTCATTTTCGGATCCAGTAAGAACAACTCCAAATGGCCAAATCTGATTTCTTGCATAAAACCGGACCGGTCTATTTAAAATAATAACTGAAACGGTCTAAATTAAAAGACATCAGAACCCAACCCCTTTTCTACTGTTCATCATCTCCCAGGTTTCCCATCGGATTCGACGGAGGGAGAGACGGAGGGGAGTTCGCCGACGGCCTGGGCCCAGCTTCCGACTACTCATCCCGACACCACAGACAGAAAACAAGCAAGAAAGGGAAGAAGGAGGAGGAGTGAGAAAGAGGGAGAAATTACCGAGATCGGATTCTCGCCGGAGGGGGTTCGTTCGAGGCTCGCCGGACTTCACCGAGGCGAATTGATCCCACTAGAGATGGAGGAAGCTTCGGGGGATCTAGGGAGAAGATAAACGTTCATAAAGGTGAACCTTTAGGGGGAAATTGGAGGGAAAACGAAAAAAAACGCCCTCACCGACCTTGGAGACGAGAAACAAGGAAATGGGTGCTCGAACGGGCTCGGCCTTGCTCCGTCAGAGTTCCTGGGCGTCTCCAGACCTCCTGCGACTTCCCAGCTGCTACTGCTACTGATTGGGAAGGGAAAGACGCGACTGCTTCAACCAAAATGAAGACGGGATGTTGCTCGGCTTCTTCGTAGCGAACAGGGGAGGGCAGCGCTGGTAGGGGTGTGCATATCCGGGTGCCCGACACGAACCGGATAATCGTGGTGGGTACCCGAAACCGTTAAGGTCAAAATCGTCGAACCGTATCCGAACTGTCCTAACCCGGGTACCCGACAGGGTTAAGGTATTCGGTTCCGTGTCGGATACCCGACACGAACCAAGGTTTTTTTTTTTTTTTTTGGGTCTCTGTTCGTGTGCTACAGGCTACATCTGCTTCAAAAAAAAAATTTATACTGCTACTGTAATGGCCGGCATTTACCTTCAAAGCAAAATTGAAAGAAATTAACATTCAAAGTGGTTACTATAAGGATGAATTTTTGAAGCATTCAAAGCAAAAGCTTCCCAAATTGAAATGAGACAACAAAATTGAAAGAAATTAAATATATAGGCAGCAATACACCACATACGCAGCAAACTAGCAAAGGTGGGACAACGCCGGCTTTGAGTCTATGTTAGACTGGTGTTCGTGGCTCCACCCACCGTTGCCGACTTGCCGTTGGTCATGGCACGAGGTGGGACAACGCCGACGTCAGAAAGGAGGCAACGTCGGTGATTGAGGCGCGGGGAAGCCAGATCTGAGAGAGAGAGAGAGAGAGAGAGAGAGAGAGAGAGAGAGAGAGAGAGAGAGGGGGGGGGGGCAGAGGGAGGTAGCGGCGCTGGATGGCTTCGGCTCCGATAAGCGCAGGGCAGCCGGGCCGGGGCTTCAGATCTGTCCGAGCCAGCGACGACGATGGAATGGAAGAAGGGAGGGCTAAGAATGAACACGAATGACGGAATGAGAGTACTGAGTTAGGGTTAGGGATTTAAATTGTAAAAATAAAAAGAGAAAATGATTTAAAAGGTAAAAATAAAAAGAGAAAAAAAGTGGTTGTGTGGGAGGGATTCGAACCTGTATTTGCTTTGAATCCTTCCGCCTCCCAAACCAATTAAGCCAGCTGAGCATCTTGTTACTATTGGGATCTTATTTCTATATGTATTAATACACCAGATCTAAAATTTTTAAAAAAAAATTAAACGGTTCGTGTCGGGTATCCGATAAGGCGATTTGCCCGACCCGAACACGAACCGTTTAATGCCGTGTTTTCTTGGTTCGTGTCATTATCGTGTCGTGTTTTTTCGGTTTCGGGTTTTTTCGTGTCGTGTTTTCATGCCGTGTTTTCGGTTTCGGGTTTTTTTGCACACCCCAGGCGCTGGTTTATGGCGGTGGAGCTACGAGGATGAAGGTGATGGACAGACGGCGGAATGGAATGAAATTAGTGGAGAGGAGGTGGTTCTGGTGGGTGTTTGGTGAGTCCCGGTTGTCTTCAAGAAGAGAGGGAGAGAGGTGGGTGAGTTTAAAATGAATAAGAGGGTATGTTTCCTCTGAATCTGGCGTGCCTGGTGTTGGTCATCAGATGTCAAAATAAAAAAAGGGAAAGGCATGGGAGCATAGGTGTGGGAGGAGGTGAGTATTGGTTTAGATTTGGGAAAGAAACAACATGAGTACTGCCTTTGGGATAAGAACACAGGGAAGAAGACAAAATGGGGTCCCCAAAATGAAATTCAAACACCCAAAAACTAAAAATTGAAACCCGCTCTCTCGACCTTATTCCGACGCGATTAAAATAACGCTTAAAATTTTTCCAATCTGAATTTAATAATAAAATCTAAACATCATTTTTCATTTCTCAGCATCTGATAGCGGAAAAAAAATCTATTTCGTATAAATTTCAAAATTTAGCCGGAGTCCACTTTAAGATTATCGGATTTGAGTTATTAATTTGAGGACGAGTTTTCCTTGAAATATCCGATTTAAATTCATTTTTCCAAAAATTAAGATTTGAAAATCCGGGCCTTTACATCATCCACCTCTAAAAACAAGTCTCGTCCCCGAGACTAAAACCAAAGCAAAGTAGGGGATGAAGTTTGAAATTGATGAGTCCAAGGATCTTGTAATCATCTCGGTTGCGTCTTCCGAGATTCTCACAACATCCTAATCACAGTCGTGACATCTCCAATTGGCCTTGACAAGTATGCAATAAGCGCCCATATCACATCCTCGTTTCGACTTTTCAGAAGTTCCACAACTCTAAAAGTTCTACAATGACATCACTAGGCCTTAGCAAGCACCCTACAAGCGCCCTCATAAAATGCTTGTATCCACTTCGCGAAGTATCATAGTGTTGCCCGGGTTTGAAAAGTTTCAAAGGGGATTCCGCAATTGAAAAAGATTGGCCTCAAAATCGTTGAAATTCCCGGTAACGTTTATTCCTTAAAATCCAAGTAATTCCTTTTTAAACTGCTCAAAGTTTTCAAATAAGACGTTTAACCAAACAACTTTACACCAAAACAAGTAAAATACTTGCGATCAAAATTTCGTCAAAATCCTCAAAAATCAAATCAGTTTCACGCATAACAATCAATCAATTTCAGAAGTTCGGAGGTGGAATCATCCACCTCTAAGGGCTAATCCCATATTCTCTTCCTAGTTTCCAGATCATGCAACATCATTCACAACTCAACAAGTAATATGACCAAAATCTCATCAACTCTTATACAAACATAATACCATAAGCCATCTCACACATAGCAAGTCCCACATCATATCATAGTCACAATCCATCACATAACCGTCTAAAATAAACATAAACATGCCAACAAGTCTTAAGTACCAAAGAAACAACAAGCCTCGACCTACTAAGAATCATAAGGTACATCTATATCATACCGAAGGCATCACAAGTGAATAATCAAATGTTCACCACTCATCACGTAAGCACACATGTCCAAAAATCAACGGGGTAGGTGTTATGGGGTTAGTACGTCAGTACACATCAAACCTCACAATCGCATATCGATATCGCAACCCAAGTAGAACATATTCATCACGTTATCATATCAACACAACAAGGGCATGCTATTAAGATTCAGAAAAAGAAAGATCAAGCAGTATATAAATCATCAAAACGTCAATATGCCCTAAAGGACACCACCTTAACTCGTCACAACACCATATAACGATCATTTAGCCATCAGACACCATTATTTCATATATAAACCAATCATATTCACGCCCCAAGCCATATTCATCATTTACATATTCATAATCATGCTTACCGACCATATAATATAATATCATGCTTACTACTTCATAATAAGACATCATGCTTCCACATAATAACATATCATGATCTCATATATTATCATATCACAACACATCCTAACATGCTTCTAAAACAACATAACAGGATAGCAAAACATCAATATATCATGACAACACTAGTCAATACCAATTAGATTTTAACATTGCGTTTCAACTGGTAATGTTATTCCATATCAGGTTTTATCATGGTCACTATCTAACATGATGCCAGCAGATATAAATAAATCACATAATCAAGAAAATCCTCACATCATACCAGTCAAAATAAAACACAATCTCCACTCGCCCGTCTCCACTCTCAAGCCAAGATTAATCATCTTCTAAACTCGCCAACGTCAACCCAGACAAAATTCCCCAGAGAATCCCAATTCATCTCGATGATCAAATCTCGCCCCTCCTTCCGCTAAGCACTACCACACCATCCACCTCTAAGAATCCAACTCCTATCTCTAACGTCACACCCAAGTACCCCTAATACCATGTCCTCAATATTCACGAGCCCTCCCTTACACTTCTCACACCACCCGGAGCATCACAAGCATCACCTAGAAGCTCATCAGAACCACCAACATTGCATCCCATAAATCCCAAAGCTCACTCAGTCTTACCTAAGCCAACATCCTTCTCTCGCGACTCACCTCCTAATACCATCGGTTATCCCAACCGTCCAAAATTCTTTCACCACCCTCCAACCACGCTACCAATGACCTCACCCACAGGTTTAAGGAAGAAGCAATCATGAAATCATCAAACATAAGGTTTGCAGCATATCAACTAGCATTTATAAACATAACATCATGTGTTCAACAAGTCTCAGTTTACCATCATGCTCGATAGTCAATGCAAACATCATATATGAACATAATGAAGTCAAGCTAACATGTTGCATTATAATCTTATCCGATACAATTCATGCTTCTTAACATATATAGTTCACATTTTACAGGCAAAGGAATTCAAATCATGTTTAGCAACTTAGAGTAGCAACACGTCAAGATATCATGGTACATGAGATCTATAAGTCATCAAATCATATCATCATAGACAATAGACAATCAGGCAACGGTCATTATCAAGTCAGCACATCAACACATAATTTCATCGTCAAGTCAGTACAATGTCATCATCAACTAATTTAGAAAGGATTAGCAATTCGAACGGATGACACTCCTGCTTGCGAATCATATCGTACTCAATAACCGCAATCCTCTAAATGTGTTCATTATGTCGGCATCATCGATCCTGAGGCCCGTGGGTTATGGGCCCACGTTTCCGCTGCGCTGCTCAATCGCTATCTAACTTTTCGTTCTCTCTTCCATGGGGTCGCTCACCCAATGTATCGCGCAAGAGTCCAAGTTAGGGGAGATGGGGGAGTGACAAGGGAAGACAACCCAAATTCCTTTCGGAGACAATCACGGACCACAACTAAAGACGACAACTAGAGATGAAAGTCCGACCCGAGAATAGCAACGATGCCCTTATGGAAGTCTATTTAGGTTATAATCGCGACAAGTAGCATAAATTCATCATGGAGCATATCAATTACAATAACCCACACTAACATGTACCTATCTCAAGGAGAATAACATGCGTATTCATCCCAAAAGACGCAATCAAATCCTACACTAATGCATGTGATACGAGCTAATAGTTTATTATTCCATGAAAGCATAGATGCCTACTAATTCAAGCGAGATATGCGAAACTAATAATGATCATGCAAGATTCGAAGTCATGCGGGATTTAATGCGGATAACAGGTATCATGTATATGAACGAATGCACAAGCATGGTGTACACATCACTAGGTGAGGTCAAACATGGCATGTCGAGGTATAATATAACAGCCAGATTAAGCGTCATGCGGGGACACATAAGAGCAGCATAACAACAATCACATCTGATAACATTGATTACGTAATAGGTCAAGAATGACATGTAATCATATGACGGGATACATTTAAAAGGCACAGGTCCTATATGATACTAGCGATACATGATGTGATACAAGCATAGTCAAGAGTCATCAAGGGAGCTCATCATAACATTCATGATAGCAAGAGGGGGCACCATAGAGTAACAAGGAGGACATCTTGGGCGATAGAGGGTAATCAGACTAGGAACGAACCATCATACAACACATATATGATACAATAGTTATCACATCATAGAACAAGTACAACACGTAATCCTTTAGTGAGTTATATTGGAAATCATAAGCCCTACAAGACACTACTAGCACATATCAAACATGAACACAATCATGGTAACTCGACTAAATTCATTCTAACATTCATGCATCATGTGTATGCGAAATCATGATATAGCGTTGTGTGTGATCATGCGAGGTGCCCGGTAATACGCCCATGCAAGCACGAGAGAATATCATAGGGTAATAGAGAAATACCACCGAGCGATAACATTTAAGCATGCTAGGATTTACCATCACGAAAAGCAAGTCGATTATCGATTTCAGCATCAGTCTAATCAGGATGAGTAAAACACTTTAAGAAGAGGGAAGAATCACACTATCAAGGACCTAGCCCGAGAGAGAATTAGCAATATTGTAGGCAAGATATAAATTCACACAAGTCACAACCAAGGGTCCTACACGACACTAATGGATCAACATAACATGCTATACAAACCAACATTTATTTGATAATTACAATGGTACGCAAGAAATCAATCACTCATATTCCAACAATACAGAAGCATGGGGGCAAGTGTAGCGGTGTATAATACGAACCTAGTAATGGGACAATATAGCTATAATACGGGGAAATGAGTTCAAATCAACACATAACATGATAAAACATGCATTAATCAAGACTCAATTTTACCACATACTCTCCATCCAAAGCACGTAATCATACAACAATATTAACTTGCAAGATCATCAATAGTAGTCAATTTAACGAATACAAAATAGATAGGCATGCTGCAGATTCTTGTCACAAAAGGAATAATAAGCATCGACGCGTCATTATCTAGCATGTACTGGGAATTACATATCGCATAAGGCATATTGACATCCAATGGTAACACGTATCCATCAAGTAAGGAGCTCACTCTATCATGATATCAAAACTGAACGATCACACTATCATGAACCTATTCACATGGAGGACATCAATTATGCAGCTTTCCAACATATGACATTTAGATTCATGCACTTGTATGACGATGTAGCATACTAAGTAAAACATGCTGGATTGATAGGAATGTAACAATTGTAACTCGGACCCATACAGTGATCATCATGAACATCAAACATGTAAGCACAATTTCACATTAAAGATTAATCCGTAGGTCAAAGAGTAGTACATGTAGAATCATACGATTAGTAGGCCAAGTAAACATGCTATAACAACAAACACGTAATCATACAACATGATATAAGGCAAGACACCACACGAAACTTGAGCAAGGTAACTAACCACAACATGAACTTAAACAATAAAACCATGATAGAAGGCAAGGCATAACATGAAAAGCTTCTTACTAATGATCATTGACAAGGTACATGCGGGGGATTATAAAATCATGTCATGCAATTCAGAGAGAGTCACCATTACAACCGGACAGAGACCCCTAAGGGCAACCATTGACTTTTCCCGACTGACTTATCACCCCTCCTTCCCGTGGGACTCTGGTATGACTCTTTGTGGCAAGAAGACGCTGGTTGATCGTCATAAGGATAGAGAAGGACAACCCCATAAACACCTTACTCTTTAACTCGGAATTACGTCAAGGACCATATTCCAATAATCACTCAGACAACCCTCATATCCACACATATCTCCCGAAGACAATGTGTTTACCAACCCAATTCCCCATGAAAGACACTGACATCCAGGGAAAGGCTAGATAAAGCCGTCAATGGGTTAACATAATTGAAGGGGGTTGTTCCACACAAGCTGGGTTTGGCCACACAAAACAAGGGTACTCCCACTATCCCGTTTACACAGATCAGTCAATGCACATTTAATTGTTAGGCATATCAATAAGACTTTAGCACATCAAACACTCAGCATAGAATCAGTCAATAACACTCATAATGATCTCCTTGGAGTCTCCCAACCCATCTGTAAAGAACAAGCTGGTATTTTGCCTACCGTTCCCAACTACACCCAATAGGGGCGGTCTAGCGCCTTTACTACCCACTCGCGTCCCCCTTTTGGTCGGTTTTCCTCTTTTATTACAAGTCAAGTTCATTATTTAGTCCAATTTCGGTTAGGCATCTTAAGTTCATATTATCCTTCTTAAAATCCCTTCAAATCCTTTGAAATTCATGGGCGGTTTTCCAAAACATACACTCGACCCTTGCGTACCCGAATTGCACAACCTCGGCTCTGATACCATCTTTGTAACGGCCCAGAATTATGATTTCCGGGTTATGTTTCAAGGGATAAAACCCCTTGTTCGGATCTTGCAATCCAGGTACGGGTCGAGGTTTCAAACTCATTTAAGATTAGTAGAAAAAGGGATTTCAAACCCTAAAAACCTCGAAGGGCCGTTGGGTACCCTTAATCTGTCCTAAGACTATGTCGCGAAATCCATTCCAAACGAAAGTAAGGCAAAAGCAAAGTAAAGATACAAGTGTCACGGCAGAATTAGTCAAAAATCAAATCATGAATGTGTAATTACCATTTTACTAAATTAGGATATTAGCCAGATTCTTCGATTCGCCAAAAGGGAACCCCGTCATATAGACATCGAGCACTCAAATCTGCAGAAAATACCTTTAAAAGAAGAACGGGGAAAGGAGTCAGATCGAGCCACTCATGCGGGACCGGCAGTCCTCACTGAGGCCACATAGTATGTGCTATACCTAATAAAGATGCTCTAATGCAGTGCGAAAGTCAACACACTAGCATGCCCCTAGTCATAATAATGTGCAAAAATATTGTAAAGGGCCCAAGACAATGCCAAGTGGTATATCCCTCTCCTACCTCCACCCCCTTCCGATAGGGCGGAGACTGGCCAGCTCGTGAATGCATTCCATCATAATCGGGCGGCACGCATGCCTAACCCGCTCCACAATAAAGCTCGCAGGCATAATATAAGGAAGTTCCTGACTCGATTGACTCAGGGTACCCGATGAGGCTGGGCTACCCTATGACCATAGCAAAGACTCTAGGACTATCACAGATAACGACCGTTCTGTTTCAAACGCATAAAGTAAGCAGATGCTCATTCAATTAGTGCAACCTAAACAGGATACTACATGGCATGCTTTTATGCATATGCAACACCTAACATAAAATGCAACAACAGGCATGAATGTCCAACCTAAGTAAGCCCCCTAGGGAACTTACCTGAAGATGCAAAACAGCAGGATAATACAAGCAAGGGCCCAAATACAAGTCCAAAGCAATCCAAAAGCAATACACACCTATCATCAAGTCATTTCAATAAGCTACTGAACCAACATTCACACACACACACGAACCCAAGTTCTCAATATCCTCAAAACCATCGATGGTAAAACCATTTTCAAAACCTTTCCGATTTGATCAACCAAAAGAATTCTTCCAATCAAAACCATTGATAAAACATACTAGCAATATTTCCAACTTCCTTCTCAAAACAACATCATCAAACCAAGACAAAGGATCCCGACATTAAACATTTAATCCTTAAAATCAATATCTCAAAATCATATTATATAATTAATTCCGGGATTTGGTTTTCCAACACAAATCCTTAAGGAGATAATTCCAAAGACTTGAAAATCTCTTCTTAAATAATTATCATCAATGTATATAGTTAACATAATCATCAATTATATTTATTAAGAAATCTTTTCAAAATTCCCAAAACCACCTTTTAACATCGCATAACAACATTTTCCAACTAATACTATTTCTAAAACAACTGAAATATATATATATAATTTCAGAATAAAATTTCCACAATCCGGATAATATATAATATTACAAAATAACAAACATAACATATTTATATATGTAAAATAGTTAACAGCTAACCATAACAACAAAATAACCCAACCAATGTTCAGAAGCCCAAACCAAAGATAGGCCTAACCCTTCCCTCATTTTCGGATCCAGTAAGAACAACTCCAAATGGCCAAATCTGATTTCTTGCATAAAACCGGACCGGTCTATTTAAAATAATAACTGAACCGGTCTAAATTAAAAGACAACAGAACCCAACCCCTTTTCTACTGTTCATCATCTCCCAGGTTTCCCATCGGATTCGACGGAGGGAGAGACGGAGGGGAGTTCGCCGGCGGCCTGGGCCCAGCTTTCGACTACTCATCCCGACACCACAGACAGAAAACAAGCAAGAAAGGGAAGAAGGAGGAGGAGTGAGAAAGAGGGAGAAATTACCGAGATCGGATTCTCGCCGGAGGGGGTTCGTTCGAGGCTCGCCGGACTTCACCGAGGCGAATTGATCCCACTAGAGATGGAGGAAGCTTCGGGGGATCTAGGGAGAAGATAAACGTTCATAAAGGTGAACCTTTAGGGGGAAATTGGAGGGAAAACGAAAATAAACGCCCTCACCGACCTTGGAGACGAGAAACAAGGAAATGGGTGCTCGAACGGGCTCGGCCTTGCTCCGTCAGAGTTCCTGGGCGTCTCCAGACCTCCTGCGACTTCCCAGCTGCTACTCCTACTGATTGGGAAGGGAAAGACGCGACTGCTTCAACCAAAATGAAGACGAGATGTTGCTCGGCTTCTTCGTAGCGAACAGGGGAGGGCGGCGCTGGCTTCTGGCGGTGGAGCTACGAGGACGAAGGTGATGGACAGACGGCGGAATGGAATGAAATTAGTGGAGAGGAGGTGGTTCTGGTGGGTGTTTGGTGAGTCCCGGTTGTCTTCAAGAAGAGAGGGAGAGAGGAGGGTGAGTTTAAAATGAATAAGAGGGTATGTTTCCTCTGAATCTGGCGTGCCTGGTGTTGGTCATCAGATGTCAAAAAAAAAAGGGAAAGGCATGAGAGCATAGGTGTGGGAGAAGGTGAGTATTGGTTTAGATTTGGGAAAGAAACAACATGAGTACTGCCTTTGGGATAAGAACACAGGGAGGAAGACAAAATGGGGTCCCCAAAATGAAATTCAAACACCCAAAAACTAAAAATTGAAACCCGCTCTCTCGACCTTATTCCGACGCGATTAAAATAACGCTTAAAATTTTTCCAATCTGAATTTAATAATAAAATCTAAACATCATTTTTCATTTCTCGGCATCTGATAGCGGAAAAAAAATCTATTTCGTATAAATTTCAAAATTTGGCCGGAGTCCACTTTAAGATTATCGAATTTGAGTTATTAATTTGAGGACGAGTTTTCTTTGAAATATCCTATTTAAATTCATTTTTCCAAAAATTAAGATTTGAAAATCCGGGCCTTTACAGTCCGAGAGCTCTTCTTCTTCCTCTTCTTCACCGTCCGTTCACTTGGATGAAAACTTCACAGACCCCTTTCAAAGATTTTGAATGCTAGAATATTTGATCACAATCTTCTAAATATATTTTAAACAATGAAATCTGTGTAAATTGGAAAAAAAATAAAAACCGCTTGGATGAAATCTTGATTTTGAAATTGTGTTGTGAATCACACGCACTTCCTTATGAGGGTGGGGTGTAAATTCATGTGGGTCCCCCCTTTTAATTAAAAATAAATCTACAAAATCCTTGATTAATCCTGACCTTCCATCTTCATTCATCCAACGGTTATTATTTGTTAACACAAAACATGTTAAGCCTTGTAAACATTTGATCCATACTATATATATATGTATAAATTTTAGGGTTTTATGCGGGTTTGCAGGGTGAGTATGCGGAGCGGGTTAATGGGGCGGGTTATGAGTGAAAAATCTTCACCCATAATCCATCCATCACCCGCTTCACTCGCATCCGCTCCACCTGTCACCCACTTTTTTGCGGGTTTTCACCCGCAAAATTAATGTGGGTAAAGCGGGTGGAGCGGGTACCCGCGGGTTATTTACAGCTCTATCCGTGTGTACTCCTCCCATGTACTTCACCCACTTTTTATTCGTCACATTGACATAGAAACATTTTCACTTTTTTATCAATTGCACCCCACATCCGTGTACTCTACTTTTTGAACCTTTGCTCGATTTTAATCATTGAAGTTTTATCTTCTAACTTTACATTATAAATTCAATTAATTGTTAAATTATTATGTAAATGATTTTAGATATTATGTAAATTATTTTTTAAATCATTATTGATATTATTAAAATAATATACTACTCCAGGCGCTTTGGAAGCTCTGGAGTAGGCGTCGTGAGTTAGCAATCAACATTTCGATCTCCCAAGGACTGCTCCAGACGTCGTTTATAGCATTGATTACCGCAAGGCAGTCGCCTTCGACCTCGATCCTAGTAGTATCCATTTGTAGATAGAGCTGGAAATCACCCGTGGGTGACCGACCCACCTGACTCACCCGATCCGATTATACGGGTAAAAACCTGAAAAAAACCAGATGATGGGTGGGTGAAACGGGTGATGGGTCGGGTGATGGGTGATATGTTTTTCACCCATTACCCGACCCATCACCCGGCCCATTACTTGACCCGTTTAACCACCTGCTAACTCACCCGATTATTTTTAAAAAAATCATAGTATTTTTTTTTAAAAAATAGCCTAACATAACTACATATTTTTCCTTTTTCTAATTCTAGCTTCTCTATTCTCTAATTGTTTTTGTGCAAAAAAAATCTAAAAGAATATAAATTTATTTTATTTAACTCCTCATCACATCTTTTAAAAAACAATATTTTATTTGTTTTGCTTACACTACTAGAATGTTAGCAATTTCGCTCATTGTAACGACTTAGCATTTAATGTGTTAAGACATGATTTAGGCAAATTGTTATTTTTTTACTACGAGTTTAGCAAAGGACTAAAATTCATCTCATTTGATTTGATATTAAACTTTTAATGCTAACTTTGTAAGATGAGGATAGTGATATAATGTATGAATAAACCTTTTATACAATTAATAAGATTTCCACGTTGACGTGGTTTGTGAAATTATCAAATATGATCGATTTCTAAGTATGTCTTATGACTGTTTTTTTTTAATTTACTTTACCCGATTACCCATCCGACCCACCCGATTCACCCGACGGATCGGGCGATGGGTGAAATATTAGATGGACGGGTTATGGGTCAGGTGATTTTTTTTTGTGACGGGTCAGGTGGAAAAATGGCTCCACCCATCCATCACTCGACCCATTTCCACCCCTATTTGTAGAGCAGCAACAAGCCCAGAATGAAGAGCAAGAGCTTCGGCCATTACCGCCGACAACTCACCACACAGGGAGCCTCTACAGAACACCACAAAGCCATGGTGATCACGAATAACTACTCTTGTCGAAGTCTCGCCAAAAGAAAGCACAGAAGCATCAAAGTTAAGCTTGAATCCTCCAACCGCAAGCTTTTTCCATCTCAAATTTTTCCTTTTCCTTTGGGTAGGTTGGCTGACATTTTTCTTTTGGTCCGTATCTTCCCAGAATTTCCTTTTGGATTCTTCCCATTGTATTAATTGGTGTTTCATATATTGTTCTTGCTTTTGTCTATTTGCAAACCCGTGAACATCGAAAACAATCTTATTTCTAATTGTCCATAAGCTCCACCAGATAATGGCAAGTTTTGTTTTTTGTGTTGCGGAAAGATTTGTGAATATCTCTGTTGTGATTTCTTTCATAGTTTTGTTTCTTATTTGAGTGTTTTGTATTGTTCTTCCAATCTGTTGGTCTATTTTCCAAATGAGTTCCCTTGAGCATTGACAGTTTATGAAGATGTGTTCAGAGTCTTCATCATTAAGATTGCAAAGACTGCAAGAGAGGGGAACATCAACCCCTTTCCTGGCAAGTCTTAGCTTGGTGGGGGTTCCATCCATGACAACATTCCATAGAAAATTTTTTACCTTTGGAAAACACTCAATATTCCAAATCCATTGTGTTCGTTGGTCTAATGTTGTTCGAGTTTTTGTGATGCTTTCCAGTGCAGATTTTGTGGTGAACCAACCGTTTCGACTAGGTTTCCAGTATAATCAATCTTATATTTCATTTAGCGGGATTTTCGTGTTTTTTATTTTGTCAATAATATTATCTGGAAGAAAGGCACGCAGTTCCTCTAACATCCCTGTACTCCACTTACGGGCCCTACCTCAACTTTTCATCATTTAATACCTATGTTATTATCCGACATATTACATCTATTTATTTAATTTCATCTTATAAAATTATTTTACAATAGAAGAATATTATTATTATTTTAATATAATTTAAATAATAAATTTTATTGAAATTAATAAAATAAGATTGAAAAAAAACTCAAATGCATATTAAATTGCAATAATTCAAATACATGATCTAAAAGGATCGATAAACAAAAAAAGAAGACACGAAACTTTAAAGAAAAGAATCACACTAACAGATGGAATCAAGTATCATGGCTTGAAGGTCCAAATTTCTGTCATATATGCTCAATTAAGTCGAATTTCAGTCGGATTCCCATATATGCTCAATTATGACTAAATGGCATTGACTTCTTTGACAACGTTGGAAATTGGGTAACAAGAAGAGAGCACAATGGATGTATGGGAGGGAGTATATTTACTTGGATATGTTCAAAAGGCATCAAAGCATATTAAGTCGAATTCCCATACTAGGGCCGGACTTGAGTTTTTGATGGCATGAGGCGAAACTTAAAATTGGGCCCCACTACTATATACTAGGGGTGGGCACGGGACGAGACGGGACGGGATTGGGCCGGGACGGGACTCGTCCCGCGAAATTTTTTCGGGACGGGATCGGGACGAGATTGACATTTTTTTTTCGGGACGGGACGGGCCTTGTCCCGCATATAAAAATAATAAAATATTATATAAATTTGCAAAGTGAAAAATGCTTTCATAATTCATTATTTAGTATAATATGTTGAATACGGTATTATTCTCAACTATATTATTCAATAATAATAATAATAATAATAATAATAATAATAATATTAATATTAATATTATAATACTATTATTAATTCATACAATGATTGTATAATTAATTATAATGTTCAACATATTTGGCTACATTATCTTACTAGATCAGGACGGAAAGGAATTGAGACGAGATTTACCAATATTGTCTAATTATCGATTGATAGTTAGGAAGAATACCGTATTTAATTAGCTATTTGCCTCTTGTAACTCTAAATGGGCGGGATGTGTGTATCGATCTGACGGGATCCTCTCCATTGACTCAGTCTGGAATTTCTGACTTTATGCCTGGTCGTGCTGTTGTTGATGCTGCTCGACGTAAGTGTGTCAAGTATCGAGATTTGTGTACGGCGACTGGTTATGGTTTCCTACCCTTCTCATTCTCTTCATTGGGGGAGTTGGATACAGATGTGGTTACATTGCTGAAGCGGATTCAGAAATTCTCGGTATCTCATGATGCTGGGGCTCGTGCTGCACGTTATATTTTTACTAGACTTGACTTTGTTATCGCTAAAGGAGTGGGTGCCCAGATAGTATCTCGGTTGCCCACTAATTTCTTGTAATATTTTTTTATTATAATAATAATAATAATAAATAATAATAATAATAATAATAATAATAATAATAATAATCCCACGTTATAATTAAAAATAAAATAAAATAATATTACATATTTTTATTGTTATTATTATAAAATAATTATACTTTACAAGAAAAAAATATAATATGATATAATAATAATAATAATAATATAATAATAATAATTTTATTATAAATTAATATTATTATTAAATTATATTATAATATTATATAATAATAATAATATTATTATTATTATAAATTGAAAATTATTATTATAGTTATAAATAATATTTTCTCAAAATAATAATACTAATAATATATTATTATTCTATAATATTATAATATTATTATTATTATAAAAATTATTATTATTATTATTATTATTATTATTATTATTATTATTATTATTATTATTATTATTATTATTATTATTATTATTATTATTATTATTATTATTATTATTATATGCGGGACGGGACGGGATTTGCGGGATCCCACCGGGATCGTCCCGCGTTTCGTCCCGCATAATTTTTGCGGGACGGGATCGAGACGGGATTCACTATTTTGTCCTAAATCCCACCGGGATCGGGACGGGATCGGGATTTGCGGGATTTGTGCCCACCCCTACTATATATTCTCTAATCTCTCAGGTCGGAAATAATAATGTTTGACTTTTAGACACATAGTTTTAGGAGCTAAAAACTATATAAAATCTTATTTATTTTAATTAATTTTGTCTACAATTTAATACTTATTCCGATCGAAGGGAGTAGTATGTATATACATAAATTATGGTAGAATAAATGGTTTTTGAAATAGTTTTCTCATAAAAAAACCAATTAAATGAAAGTTAAATTTTTTTAAAAATCAATTGGCCATTGCCTAACCAAATGGGGGAAGTAAAAAAATTCAAATGCACAAAAAAAATACGAGAATTTAAATTTAAAAAAAATCATCGATAGTTAATTTTTTTTTTAAAAAAATCAAATAGGTGGTGGGCCTTGTGGCCTTGCCTAAGTAGGGGTGAAATTGCCTAATTAACGGAGGGAGTGGAAAAAAAAAATCAAACATACCGGAATTTAAATTAAAAAAAATGAACTACGCACCGAGTATCAATCCTTAGACCTCATGATCAAAAGAGGAACTTTATCTACATCCCTAACCAACTAGGCTACTCTACTTTCATATAATAATAGGGATGGTGTTGTGAGCTGAATCTGCCATGTTTTATAGTAACTTTTATATCGTTTTCTGCATACATTTCATGCATTTGGGCTAGAATAATACATAATCTATGTAGTTTATGTTTATTTGCCAAATTATGGAATCTACACCAGTTTCTGTTTAAATTCGCAGAAATCGAAGCAATTTACAACAGTTCTGAGAAGGGAAGAAAAGCTCGGAAGCCAACTACAGAAGTCCAAGGTCAAAGAGCAGCGGAACCAAGACAAATCAAGCTGAAGTCAAGTGTTACTCGATATCGAGAAGATCGATTTACTCGATATCGACAAAATGTGCACCCAATCCTGGTCGAGTAGGAGCTTGATCGAGGAACTGAAGACAGAGCCAACCCGACTCCAGGACCCTACTCGATATCGAGTAAATTACTCGATATAGACCAAACCCTAAAGCCATACCCGGAGTCGAGGAAGCCACACCTGATCAAGAAGCCGAGAAGAAGGCAACCCGAGCAACATTGTTACTCGATATCGAGTAGACCCAGAGCACATGTTCGAGCAGAGTCAAGAAGAAGCTGCTCGAGAAAGACAGGTCAGCAAGTCGATGACACCGTTCCTCGATATCGAGTAGTTTACTCGATATCGACAAGACCAGCAGCACCTGTCCGAGCCAAGTCGAGAACCACTTACTCGAGAAGCCCAGCCAAGCCAAGTCGACGAAGAAGTTACTCGATATCGAATAAACTCCTCGATATCGAGGAAATCTTTTCTGGGCCGCGTTACGCGGTGAGCTTTCCGAGTCGAGTTGGGCTTGCTTGGGAGCGAAGGAGTCCGAGCCTATCCACATCTATCAAGACCTATCAAGATCTATCAACTCCATGGAAGATTTATCTACTTTAGATATATTTTCTTTTTGGATTTAATTCTTTTATCCAATTATTTAATCTTTAAGTAAGTAGATAAAGAGATATAGATATAGATAGATATTTCCTTCCTTGATTAGCAATGATTGGAAGCATATAAATAAAGCCCTAGGGGCTGCATTTTAGTCATTAAATTTAAGAGACAATTAGTTACATAGAGAGAGTAGAGGAGAGAGCTTGTGGCGAGAGAAGTTAGAAAGGCGAAAGCGGATTTGGCTTCGATTGGTTGTAAGCTTTCTTTGGTTTATTTAATGCAAGTTATTCCCTTTTGTTTATTGATGAGTTTCTTTATGATGAAGAGCGAGTAGTCCACCCACTTCTAGGGTCGGGGTGAGCCCGACAGTAGCCATGTAAGGTGATGCGGTAAAGGTTTGATCTTTTTATGCAATTCGTCTTCTATCCCTATGAGCATGATTCTTTTGCGAGAGTTGAAGGTGATCCTTGTTTGCGTTATTGAAGCGAAAGTGATCTTAATGCAACTTGGGTTAATTATGTGAAAAGGGTTAGTAACAATTAAGGTTTATGTGTTATTTGATGAAAAGCATGATCTTTTATGCCTTTATGTGTTACTTTGCATGGTTATCGTTGTGGTGTTGATACCCTGACCTTGGAAGTATTTTAGTTTATTGATATATTTCATCAAAATCTGTGTTTTGCGTTCGAAGGGGTTGCACTTTAAAGTTTCTGTTGCTTATTGATTCCGAGGAGTTTTGTCGATATCGAGTACTGTTTACTCGATATCGAGGAGACTTTTGCCGAGATCGAGTTTCTGTGTTTGGTTTTCGCTTCTGTTTGTCGATTTCTGTTTCTGTTGTCGATTAAGTTTAGTCAATATCGAGGACTTGTTGTCGATATCGAGTACTTCTGTGCTTTGCTTTCGTTTTTGCTTTTGTATGTTATTTTTGTCTTTTTGTTTGCTTTTCTGTCTGTGAGATTTACAGCTACCTAGGATCCGCTGACGTGCTTCCTCGTGGATCGATCCTGACTTTCCACTGCTACATCGGGAGGGAGTCTTGTAATCATTTGCAAGGGACGAAATCTGGTTTGCTTTACTTATTTCATATTTTTAATTGCAAGTCTCGATTTCCTCCTACAACAGATGGTATAATACTAATACAACTAAAACAAAATTTATGCCCCCCCTAGAAAAATTGGGTCTGAGGCGACAATTTGTTGGGCCTCACCTCAGGTCCATTGACAAAAGGAAAACCTGTCGTTGTTCTTGCCAAAGAATACTCAAACTCACAACTAGTATAGTGTGTAAGCAAGAGGTCGATCCACAGGGAAATCTATTCAATTCAAGTATAAGTCTAATCGCTAATAGAGAATATGGGGGGTTTTTGGTGTGAAAAAAATCCGCCTTTTATAAAAGCGGAAGCAAGCAAACAAAGTAAATTGATTGTAGAATGCAGTGGAGAGAAATAGGTTCACCTATAATTTATCACTTTAATTGATGAATTCGATCCTTGTTTCAGCATCTAGTTCTTGTCTTTTCCTATCAATGTCCTTGTCCAGATCTTAGGTAGATTACTAGTCCTAGCAACCTTTATCTCTAAATAACCCTAACACGGTTAAGATTTAACCTAGAGATATATAGCATTAAGAATATGAATTAACCAAAAGGTACATGCAATATCAAGCTACGAGTCGATATTTAACCTTTATCTCTAAATATGAATTAACCAAAAGGTAGATGCATTGCGATTGAGATTATTAGGTGGTTGCCCCTTGCCGCCTTTGGCAGAGACCAAGGTTAATGGGAATCCATTTGTAAAACGAGAGGAATATGTGTCACTTGATTCTTCTCTATCTTGCCTAACCTCCCTAAAAACGACAACTGACTTGAGCCTCCTTAAATCTCTTCAAATATGAAACCAACGATGTCGGAGCCTACCTCTTCCCATTCCAATTGACGGCGGGGAACAATCCAGTAGCCGTTGAGCTCGACGGTGGTGTGGGTGGTGCAAAAAACCCAGCGGCAGTGTGTGTGGTTCAAAGAACCTGGCTGCTCTTCAAGTATGTTTTTTAATTTTTTTTTTAGTTCAAAATTATAGGGTGTAGGGAAGAGATTTGGGGATTTTCGAAGTTTTTATTTATCCGCATATTAGAATGCAATTTGGTGTGTTGATTCCATAAGTAAATCAGTACCCCCGGATGTGCTCAATTTCACTATTAAAACTCAGCTTTCATGGTTTGATATTTGGTTGATTGGTATATTTAATATATTAAGAACTGTATTATATTCTATTGTATTTTTCATCTTTAAACTAACTTTTCAATTTCGATAATGTTATAGACTATCTACTTGTAGTAAGCCTGTGCCTTTTGTCCAAATTACCAATCCAACTTTATATTAGAATTTTTTAGATGTGTGATATAAATTGATATTTGATATTGGATCGTTTTTATACTTGTAGTAAGACTATCTACTTGTATTAGAATTTTTCGCTTGCTTTTGCTGTTCGGTTTTTCTGAAATTTCCTTTTCGATTTGCTTTTGTTGTTCGCTTGCTTCTGATATTCGAAATTTTCTGTTCGATTTATTGTTCTGAAATTGCTTATTCCAAATTACTAATAGATTTTCTGAAATTGCAAATCGATCATCATTGCACAACAACATGATTTCCTCTTTTTTGTTTTTGGTTTCTCAAGGCCGATGATTTGTACACATGCTTCCAGGATCAGTACATTATTTATTTTTCTGCGGATATTCTGCCGTGTACATCTCTATGATCATAGGATCCTTCCAATCTTCCGCAATCGAAGTAAACCCTAGGTCCGTACTTCTCTGCCTTTGTCTCTTCTTTTGTGTAGAGCCTATTAATATTTCAACAAAAGGGGTATGCACACCCTCAAGAGATATGTGGTTAGCTTTTGCGAATTGGTGTTTGTTGATGTTCTAGAAATTACAAGCCAATTTTGCGTCTCGAGAAATTACAAGCAAATTTTGCAAATCTATAACTGCGTCACTGTGTCCTTGCCATTAAGGGGGAATGCCTGAATCTGATTTACCTTTTCTATCTAATCGTCTTTGAAACTTTTGATAGTTGTAAGATTCTCAATTATTATCACCTCAAATGGGTTCTAATCTGGCTCATGCAGTTAAGGAAGTAATGAAATTTCTGAATCGAACTTTTGAAGATGAATTAAATTTTTCGGGACATTGTCTGATTGTACTCGATATTCTATATGCAGGTTTCAATAGGGAATGTACCTGCATCCTCTCAGCCCCTTGCTTCAGGTGTGGTATCAACAAAGGTTTCTTCTAGCCCAGCTTTGATTTATACGCCTCTCCCGTCGTTCAGCTGGGATCAAGACAATGAAAAACTCTTAAACAAACTCTTGTGTGTTCTCGATTTATGTTACGATTCGAGTTTATGTTCAGGTCTGGATTTATGTTTGGGTTATATGTTTGTATGGGTCGGTCCAGTTTCTTGTATGGGTTCTGTATAAATAGGGCAATGTCTTCACATTCTGTAATCAGAAAATTCAATTCAAAATTTCCCAAAATTCAGAGTTCATTTGTTTCGTCTTTATCTTCTCCCTTTGGTACTGATCTCAAATTCCAGATCTATTTTGGTTTCTAACAATTTTACACTTTGTTCTGCTTCCACTTTGCTCAAATCTGTGTCGATCTAGACACTTGTGATTTCACTGGTATTTTCAAATCTAGATTCTTGTGTCAAGCTTGCTTCTTGATTTCTGGCTAAATTTGGTGGAGCTGCAGCTGCACAAAGTGAAAAATCAGGAAGCAACTCGCTAGAAATTCATTACATATGCTTTGATCGAATTGGAGTGAGCGCGATAACATGGTTTTTTTTTTTTTTTTTTTGTAGTTCAATGTATAATGTATGAGCAATTCAAAATCTTTATGCACTCAGTTGTAAGATCCTCTTTTCCATCTTGAGTGATTGGTGCTGTCGAATTGGGATTGAGTTCCACTTCAAATTACATCTCTTTCTGATTTCTAAACTTTATGAAACTTTAGATTCAAGTGATTAATTGGTGCATTTGGTATATATTAAGAACTTAATACATAGATTAGTTTGGGTAGGTCTGTTTTTAATAAATTTGATTTCATTGCTATTTTCTTATTATTCTTAATCAAATTTTTTCAATTTATTCATCCAAGAGAAATTAATTCCTTACATTTCATACTCGGGAGGATCCCATCCCATGACTTATCTACCACCAAACAGGCTTAAATGTTTCTCCGAACCAGTTACATGTCCGTCCTTAAAAGTTGAAAGCTTTTCGGATCAAACAAATTAAGAAAAAAAAAACAGTGAATGCTTTTCCTGCAACCATGTTGTTGAATGGTTTGGTTCACAATCTGAAGCTTGTCATCATTTCCTACCACCATGTTGTTGGAGTATGAGATTTGTTGGCTGAAGAAGGTTGTGATGTTTCAATGGGAGGATCGCACCCACCCGATTGACGAAACCGACCTCTTTGCCTCGGTGATGAGCTTCCCATTCAAGCCTTGACAACCAAAGGTGCAAGCTTTGAGAGTTATGAGCTTTGGTGAGCCCAATCCGTCGCCGAAGAAGAAGCCTAATCAGCCAGGAATGCCAAGTAGTGACTACGCCTTCGAGTTCTCATCCATGGTAAATTCTTTTTTTGATTTCAATCGGCAATTTGGGGAATTCATCTTATTTTTCAGGCATATCTAATATCAGCTATGGTTTGATACAATTTCATTTTGCCATGCACTTTAGGTGTTTGATGAAATGTCATCTAAAGAATATTTTGTCAAGAATTTAAGATTCCTCATCCTTACCCATGTGTGTTGTATTGATACAGTTTGTGATTCGACGCTGATTTGCGCAACAATAATGGCGGATTCCATCGATCAGATGCTCGCTCTGGTGCGCGGCGCGAAGGAGTAAGGCTCATTTTTTAATATCGATCGTTTTATCTCAGCATGTTTCACAACAATGATGTGAAATAGTTAATGGCCATAAAACGCATTTTTTAATATCTAATACATTATGAATATAAAAACCTACAAATTTGTTGTTGTTGGGTTACATTTGGAATATATGGACTCCCATGGTAACATGTCGGTTGCCGCACCTTAAAACCATCACAATGATGAATCCATAGTTTTATCTCAGCACGTTTCACAACAATGGTGTGAAATAGTTAATGGTCATGAAACACATTTTTTAATATCTAATACATTATGAATATAAAAACCTACAAATTTATTGCGGTGAGGTTTTGTAATAACTACATGGGAACTTTTGTGAAAAGCAATATATATAAAATAAAAAAATATGTATATAATTTTTTTTTGTGTGTGTATATAGTGGAACTTTTGTGATAATTAGAAACAGAATGTAGATTGAATAAGAAATTCCGCATAGCTCACTTGGTTATTTCAAAGGGAAGGAATGTGTGGCTAAAACTAGGACCGAGTCAAATCCCCATCACATCCCGATTTAATTTGACGTGTCGAATATTTTGTACTTAATAGGTCAAACTCGACCCGTACAGGGTACGGGAAAAGTGCTAGTTATTTATTACATATATATACACACATATATTAATTTTAATAAAAAAAAGGCGGGTACCCGTTACGGGCCTAGCGGCCCGTAACGGGTTGATTGATATGTCCAATCCCACACCCGTTGCGGGCGCGGGCCGGTCCTAGCAGCCCGTGTGGGCTTTTCACCATGTCCAAGCCTGCCCACTAATGCGGGCGGGCGGGGCGGGCCGAACGGGCCTACCCGCGTTTGCCCAGGTCTACAAAAAACCAAGACCATACAAAGGGCCTTGTGTAAGATGGGATTGGGATCTACGCTATAACCAAAAGTCTCTCATATGCCCACCAAAAGTCCTACGAAAACACGATCTACTCCAGAAACCAAATCACCCTCAATCAAACCCTATTACAACCCACAACATCAACTAATCCCCCCTGAATTGGTAAATATATAGATGAATGGGTAACCCAAAATACAAAAAGCAAGACCAAACCATGGGTCTCACGTACGACCAAAAGTGTAGCACTATACCGAACAGGACAACGCCCCTACTGTATCCTCCAAAAGCCCTACTCCTCCTACTTCACACCCTCCCCTAACCTCCTACCTCTAATCCGAGGCCTCCTCTAACTACCCCTTCGGTCCCGGATTCCCGCAATCGCCTTGCATTTCCATATCGCAGCAAACCGGGACCGACAACTGTTAATGATAATCGAGATATACACAGAAGCATCAAAGGTCTCATTACAAAAAATACATTTGTTTCTAGCAAGCCAAGTAAAGTAAATGATAGCTTGTAAAACTAGCAGCTTAGCTTGGAACATCTGCGTCTTCTGGATTGCTTTAGGTGCGCTCGCAAACCAAGCCATCCACTCCCCAATCGTCTCAAATCTGCGTCCGATCCCTATCCAACGCAACACCTCATTCTGTACTTCCACTACAGCCGAACAAGAGAACCACAGATGCTCCTCGGTCTCAGTTCCATTTCGGCATAGGACACACTCAGCTGCTGTTTCTCCCTTCCAATGCTTCACCCTATTTCCTGTCTGTAGCCTTCTATGTAACGCTAGCCATGTGATAAACGCCCACTTCTTACATTGAACCCAATATAAACCCCCAACAGCTATATGGTTCTAATGCCTTTTTATCACTGTTTGAACCCAATAATATTTACGAAGCATCAAAGGACCCGGACTAGATTGCTGTCATGCAAGAGGAATTGAACCGGTTGAACTGTTGAAGAGAGACAACAAGTTGATTGTCATAGGGGTTCTACCTTTAAATAATTGGTCCTCTAGTGCTTTATTCCGCCTAATTCTATTTAGTAACACCAACAAAAATGATGAATTGGTGGCAGCAATTAGCACCCATATGTATATTGCACCAGGATCCGTAGCTAAATCATGAGATCTAAACCTTACTCAGGTTGATATCATGGTTAGGTTTTCTTTAATTTTACACTGGAACTATAGAATGTACATATACAGAGTGGAACAACAACACATCTAGGATTACAACCGTTACTTGAAGGCTCGAAGACATTAATGAATGCCAGTGTACCTGTGACCTACGGGGATCAGTGAGGTCCCTAGTCAAATGGATCAATCCGGGGGTCGTGTTCACTAGCCATGGCCATACCCGTGCAGAGACAAGTAGGGCACATTACCTGAAAAAAGTGCACAATACAGTTTGTATGTCAATCCATGTTGTACCTCAGCAAGTGAGATAGAACAAATAAAAAGATATCTAACCTTCCCTGAACCGGCACAGTTAGTACACCTCTCAGTCCTAGGGGGTGAGAGAGGCCGGTCTCCACCATTAACTGTTGAGACAGGCTCAATCAGCACAAGTGCTCCTGTATTGGAACACCGAGCGCAAGCTAGATATCCTGCTTGGCCAAACAAAACACACTCAAATTATATAGCCTGTTCCAGTACAGATATAAACACAAGGTGCAAAATGGACTTTTAATACATTCACAGGGTATAAAAACTGTCATGTGGGATTCAACAAACACTCAACCCCTACGCCCCAAAAGATATTAATCCAGAAGTCAGGAAGTAGTCATGTACAATGCATGTGTTTACTCTGAATATTAAGCTATAGATGGCATAAAGAACCAAAAGATGAGCTGAAAGATACTCCCTCCATTAAGCAAAACATGTCATTTTACGAGTGGATCTTATTAATAAAAAAATGTCCTTTTAGGTATTTTGGTGTTTACTTTACAAAATTACCCTTGAAAATTGTAATGATTAGGGAATTGTTAGTTGCAGTTTTCGAAAAAAAAAAAAGGTAATAATTAGTGGTATAAGTGTATTTTTGTTTTTATTTCTTAAGAAGTGTGAACAATGCTAGAATGACATGTTTTGATTAACGGAGGGGGTATATATATATATATATATATAAAAAAAAACTGTAGCTAGCTTTGGTTAAACTCTTGAAAGGTAGAGTAGAGGTTCACCAAAAAGTATAGAAGAATCAAAACATATCATGATTATGATTATATTTCTTGTAGAGTTAACATGCACATCTCAGTCCTTACACCTCTTTTATTTCCTTTTCAGCAATCCTGGAAGTCGAGGTACTTTTAAAGAATCTAGCTTCTCCAAAGTGCATTCTTGATTCTTTAATCGAACAAGACCTCTATTTTAAGGCTAGAATCCACCATTGTCCCCTTGGCTTTCTAGAAAGTTAAGTTTGTAAAGCTTGCAATTACTAGTAAAGAAAGTATGCAAACCCTCCTTGTAGAAGAAATATGCTATTCAATCCCAAAGTTTATTCAAAATTTAAAAATATGCTTACCTGTTCCAAGGCAGTATTTACATCTCTTATGCTCCTGTTGTTTTACATTGTTTATTTCAACCACCATCAGTGCTGAGATCACACCAACTGCTCCACCTGAAAATGAAGCCACTATAGGATCCACCTGACTGCAGTTCCCAAGAATGATGTCTAAGTTAAACATCATATCAAAGTTTTCCAATTTTTATACAGGAATTGACAGAAATGTGATAGCATAATGCGTGCCGCCTTCCACTTTAAAAATTCAGTAATTTTTTTTTCTATTCATTAGTTCAGCGGAAAAAAAAAACATCTAAACTGGATTTCAATTGCCATAATAGCTTTACAAGAAATCTGAGCAAGACAGCCCAAGTATCTGCTAACTGCTACCAATTATTTGAGCAGTCTTGCAGAATGAAGCCAATATTTGAGGACATTAAATGAATATTTAAAAAAAATAACTAACAACAAAAACTGAAATTACCTTAATTGCATCGGGAGATGCATGTTTTGGATGAAATCTGCATATGAAGTTCCCCCGATTCCCAGTTTAAGCTCCAGCTGAAAGTAAAGTTTAAAATAAGGGCACTATTTTTACGTAATATTATTTCTTCGGGAACTTGAATAGGTTCTTTCACCTATTGATTAGACGATTAATTAGGAAACATTCATTTTCCATGCTAGAAAAATATCTGAACACTTGCTCACATTCAACTTAATTAACATAAAGGGACGCATCAAAGTATTCAACTGTACAAGGATAATATAAAATCCTCCTTGTAGCACGGGGCTCAATTCCAGTTCATTATAGATTGTGCAGTAATAGTAGAAGTAAATAAATTCTTAAACATATGAAATCACACCTTTTGAATCAAGTAGCTGTAAGTCAGAAACTTACTGTTGGAGCTAAAAGACCGCCAAACAGAATAATTCCAGCAATAAGAGCAAAACAAGAAGCATAGTACCGCTTAAGATTTGCAGCGCTCTGCACACAAGACATTGCGTAAGAGATTTGTAGTACATTGACAGATATTAAGACAGTTCATGGCTAAAAGTAGATGACAAATATGAATAAAAGTATCCAACAAACAAACAGTACAGTTCAGGATTTAGGTGGATATTGTATTCAATCTACCTAAAATTACAAAAATTTCACAACTACAGTAAAGCCCATGAACTCAAGGATAACATATGGTCAAGTTACAGTTCTGTTGACACACCCTAAAGGAGATTTGAATAAAAAAGTTTTTTATTTGGACAGAGAAACAATATTGCAGTAAAGGAATTTTCTATCTTCTTAGAAAAAAGATTCGATCTCCGAGCTAAGAGATGTGCAAAACTTGAGCACAAAAACATCCTTGTCTTAGTTTCTCAAAACCTCTTCCCCTATACTGCCCGTGGATTGTTTTTCTCCACAACTTATTTTCGGAATTGAACTAATGTTATGGCATCTTCTGGGGCTCTGCATGGAGGAAGTCAACAAAAGTGACTTCACAATAGAAGCTTACATGACTTGGATAAGGTATATAGAAGTCCTAAGTGCTCTCTAGTAGTTTGTCAAAAATCTGCAAGCTCCTTTCTCAATATTTCCCAACAAACGAGTCAAGGCAAAAGTATCATCTGGAGCTACTCACATGCAGCCTAACCAATATAATTAAATATTTTGTCTGAACCAAACATGAAGACTTCTAGAGTATATTTTGGAGTAATGCAACCCAAAGCAATATTCTCATCATGTAAAGCGAAGTTCAGAAACTTAAGAGAATCCATTTAGGATGGCAAAAGTACCATCAGTAAAAGCTTAAAATTAAATATAGCCAAAATATTGAAGTGTGGAGATGAAACTATAAAATGGTTACAAATCAAAACTCACCAATGGAGGCAAAAAGGGAATAAATGATGGGAAATTCGGAAGTTCATTTTCCTGCTTTTCACTAAAGATTCCAAGTTCAGCATTCTTGATCCTCTGCTGTATCCTCAACCTCCTGACCTACAAAAGTTGAGCATCGTATTTGACATTGTAAGATCAGAATGTCTTTTTTTTTCAACCCGATAAGGTAAGAATGTTAAATATTCAGTAGTTTATGATCCTTTTTTACCATTCTTTCTGGATGCAACAAGAATAATAGATAATAGTAACTATTCTCATCTTACTCTGCACAAAAATATAGGACACTAAAGCAGTGAACTATGGAAGACCTCCATGAGGAAAGAAAGTACACAACAAAAGTCACATTGAACTAAGTTGTTGGCAGAACTAGTTACCAGGTCAGTTAGTCGGACAACAAGGTTATTGATTCTCTAAAGTACCTCTAAAACTGAACACTTAACACCTCTTGATGTGAAAAGACTCTTCTGCCAGCATTGCTTAAACTTCCCCTAGTAGCACCATTTCAAGCCACATACTTTAGAATCAAAATGGGATGACTTTTACATTTTACCCTTATGAATCAAAATGGGGGTTTGCATACCCTTATGAATATGTCCTTAGTCTGTAGTTGGCTATTTACCAGCAGGTTTCTCCTGGCTGGTTATCATTTTAGTATAATTTACATTTTACCCAAAAAAAAAAAGTGGGATGACTTTTTCTTTAAATTGTTATCCCTATAATAATAATAATAATAATAATAATAATAATAATAATAATAATAATAATAATAATAATAATAATAATAATAATAATAATAATAATAATAATAATAATAATAATAATAATAATAATAATAATAATAATAATAATAATAATAATAATACTAATAATAATAATAATAATAATAATAATAATAATAATAATAATAATAATAATA
Source organism: Persicaria tinctoria (assembly GCA_037127255.1). Lineage (NCBI taxonomy): Eukaryota > Viridiplantae > Streptophyta > Magnoliopsida > Caryophyllales > Polygonaceae > Persicaria > Persicaria tinctoria. The sequence continues at coordinate 16,935,345 of JBANSL010000004.1, read as the reverse complement.
ATAATAATAATAATAATAATAATAATAATAATAATAATAATAATAATAATAATAATAATAATAATAATAATAATAATAATAATAATAATAATAATAATAATAATAATAATAATAATAATAATAATAATAATAATAATAATAATAATAATAATAATAATAATAATAATAATAATAATAATAATAATAATAATAATAATAATAATAATAATAATAATAATAATAATAATAATAATAATAATAATAATAATAATAATAATAATAATAATAATAATAATAATAATAATAATAATAATAATAATAATAATAATAATAATAATAATAATAATAATAATAATAATAATAATAATAATAATAATAATAATAATAATAATAATAATAATAATAATAATAATAATAATAATAATAATAATAATAATAATAATAATAATAATAATAATAATAATAATAATAATAATAATAATAATAATAATAATAATAATAATAATAATAATAATAATAATAATAATAATAATAATAATAATAATAATAATAATAATAATAATAATAATAATAATAATAATAATAATAATAATAATAATAATAATAATAATAATAATAATAATAATAATAATAATAATAATAATAATAATAATAATAATAATAATAATAATAATAATAATAATAATAATAATAATAATAATAATAATAATAATAATAATAATAATAATAATAATAATAATAATAATAATAATAATAATAATAATAATAATAATAATAATAATAATAATAATAATAATAATAATAATAATAATAATAATAATAATAATAATAATAATAATAATAATAATAATAATAATAATAATAATAATAATAATAATAATAATAATAATAATAATAATAATAATAATAATAATAATAATAATAATAATAATAATAATAATAATAATAATAATAATAATAATAATAATAATAATAATAATAATATAATAATAATAATAATAATAATAATAATAATAATAATAATAATAATAATAATAATAATAATAATAATAATAATAATAATAATAATAATAATAATAATAATAATAATAATAATAATAATAATAATAATAATAATAATAATAATAATAATAATAATAATAATAATAATAATAATAATAATAATAATAATAATAATAATAATAATAATAATAATAATAATAATAATAATAATAATAATAATAATAATAATAATAATAATAATAATAATAATAATAATAATAATAATAATAATAATAATAATAATAATAATAATAATAATAATAATAATAATAATAATAATAATAATAATAATAATAATAATAATAATAATAATAATAATAATAATAATAATAATAATAATAATAATAATAATAATAATAATAATAATAATAATAATAATAATAATAATAATAATAATAATAATAATAATAATAATAATAATAATAATAATAATAATAATAATAATAATAATAATAATAATAATAATAATAATAATAATAATAATAATAATAATAATAATAATAATAATAATAATAATAATAATAATAATAATAATAATAATAATAATAATAATAATAATAATAATAATAATAATCCGTTCAATGACATAAGTTTTATCTAGCATTTGACACAGTACTGGAAATATTACAACAACAACAACAGCCACAACCTACCACAGGCCCAACCCCGAGGGGAGTGCCAACTGCCAAGTCTGGCGGGCTCGGATGTAGGCAGTCTTACCCCACTGAGGTGAGAGGCTGATTCCGGGTGAAATTAAATAATCTTAAAAATCACTCCTTATTAATTGTTCACCACTCATCACAACACATGAGTGGATATGAAAAAGTTAAAAAGAAAGTAATTTAATAATAATTCTTGTAAATCACCGTTTAGAAAATCTAAAAGACTTGTATTTTTAACAAGATTTAAAGGATAAAATAAGTTATATAAATTGGAGGGATTAAATAATAATATTTTTTCAAAAAGAGAAAGAAACCAAAAGAACAACTACTACTACTTGAGTTGTTGAGCTACATTGCACTAGCCTACACTTGGTGATTCTTACCTCTTCCATGTGCAAGAAAATTTTGTTTCGGCGGCTACGAATATTATCTTCGATTTCTTTCAGCTCCATCTTTGCGAAATCCTGAACAGTTTCAGGACCTTCTATGATACAGAAACTGCATAGCAGCAAAAGAACACAGAACTTTGTTTGAACATTGAAAAACATGTATGAACTACTCGTGTTCTAAACATACAGTAAACTTAAATAACTCATCCATGAAACCACTTTTTAACAATGACAAGTTTGTCTAATTGGATATATCTGTAAGGATCCACACCATTTTATTTTGAAAATCATTCACAAATTCACATTTTTAAGCTATAAAGCACCTCACAGATAACAGTAATTCCATGAGCAACCAGAGAGATGTTAGCCAATCAACCCACGAAAGAATGTCAAATATTTTATCATGAAAACTAAAATATCAGGACTATGACTCCATAAGAGAATCTGAGTAACTGAACCAATGATGGATATCAGTAAAATAGTAAGATAGCCCACATAACTACAAAATCGATTTAGTTGCATACCTAATGCCCACTTCAATTGGAAGCAAATAGAGATGATGAGCAGAGGCGAAAAAAACCATTCAATTATCACAAATTGAATCCATTATAAAGTGATAAAACAATGAAACCCAATGACTGATATATAGCAAAAGAACTAGGGGTGTGGAAGAGGGGAAAAACAGAAGCAAGGTTTCCTATGTATAGTCTCAATGACCTTTTGACACTATACATAGGGAACTATCATAAAGAAGCTTCAGCACCATTGATCTTTATCTATATCTTCTAATTCTTTAGAAGAAGAACAAAATAGCCAATATGATTATGCCTTCAGTTTTCATCAAACATTTCTTTTGTTTGAATTATGCTGCCACATCCAGTATCAGCATCCTTCTGTCGTCATATCTTCTAGCTGTAGTGCACTGAGACACTTCATGCATAATAAACAGCCAATTGAGTAGCAAGGAAATATAGTTTGTTTTCTCCATGATTAAGGGAAGATTAGTAAAGTGTGTTTCAAGCGCATAAAATACTCAATAGTAAGGATAAGTCGGGGTCGAGCTACCCTTACACCAATTTCAAAACACCATAACCAAATATCAACCCTACCAATATCAATCATTGCAAATAAATCAGGTGTATCAAATTGAAACATGTCAACACCTAAATGCTTACAAACTACAAGATCTAAAACACATGGTCTTTTAGGTGGATTTTTTTAAACCAATAATAGATCGTCTTTTTTATTTTCTGGGTAGCGGGTTACAACAATTTGTACTCCTTTCAACCAGACCCCTCTTTCCCGGGATATACTGGGTCGTCGTCTTCGTCTTTGTTGTCAACAATAGTTGTCATTTTATCATTGTGCACAGTTTATATGAACACTAAATAATACGGAGTATACTCTTATAAGTTATACCCCTAATTACTTTTCTACTTTTTACTTTATTGAAAATTACTACAAATAATGTAGTAACAAATGCCAGGGAGTTATGTAAACTAAACAAAATTTTGAACCTAAAAAATAGTAGACTTATTATTGAAAGGAAAGAGCGTTGATTTATGTATTGTTGACTTTTTCAAATCTTTGATTGGTTAAAATGTGAAGTGGTTTTAAAAAATACTCCGTAGTAAATTTTATGAAAAAGAGTTAGTAGAATGAGGTTGTTTTTAGAGAATTGAAGTATTTTCTTAAAACTCGTGTCTTTGCTGAAAATCGTGTATTTTAGATCAGAGGGAAGTAGCAAGAATCGGTTACCCGACTCACACAAGGAACTATTAACAGTAAACTAACGAACACGTGGCTGGAGCTGTCAACTCCATAGTACCACCACATTACAATCACTTCCACTTATAATCTTATACCATCTTCTCCCCTTAAAATTGGCAATTAGCTTCACTAAAACAATAATAACCTAATCCTACTCTCTGCTTTATTCAAGGAGACACCCTTTAACACACTATCTGAAGCTGAACACAAAACCATCAGAGTGGAAATACAAACTAGATTTCAAGTGGAAGCAGAGAAGCAAACTTCAAGCATCCCAGAGTATGAGAGATATTAGTAAGTCAGCATGAATATTCGTGCAATGAGCCAACAGCCACAATTTCTTGAATTTTGATACAGAAATGAATATATTCTTAACATTCACAAATTTAATTATTAAAAAAAAAACCAAAACAAAACATTGATTGTTATATACGTAGTAATAAAATATAATTTATTGAAAAATCGAAGGTTATAAAACTAGTGAATATTCGTATTCAAAGGGAGAAACCTGAATAAAAAACCGTTGATGTCCAAAATTCATAGATGAGATTAAAGGGCGATATCCATCAACGGTTAAGATATCAATATCAGGTAACTTTTCTTCCAATTAGTATGCCGATAGGCTAAAAAGGTCTCACATCAATAAATCAAGAAATATCGATCTGAAATTCTAATATCTAAACATCGATACCAAACTGAGCCTAAATGAACTTTTAGAAACTAGTTCCAACAACCACAAATTCAATAGAGAAATGATGATAAATAATACTAGGACTAGGAGTAATAAAAAAGAAGGGGCAATTAGAAAAAAGAAAATAAAGAGGGAATTACGAGGGAGTAGAGTTGTCGGGGAAGTCGGAATCAACGGAGGAGGAGGGAGGAGGATCGGAATCGGAAGCCATGGAAAAAGAAGCAAAGCAACGCCATGAACGTCTAGCGGAAGGAATCGAGGAGGAGGTTAGAGAGCGGGGGCGGTGGTAGTGGCAGGAGGAGGGGAGGAACAACGGCTTGTTAGGAAACGAAACAGCGAGGATTCGGGCGGAGGCTGACATTCTGATGGACAGCCAAACACGGCCTTACCTCCACCTCCTGGAGAGTGGAGATTGTCTTCTACTCATCTGTGTGTGTGTCAGAGGAGAGCTCAGCTCATTCACATGCGTCCAAATCCTCCGCCCCATCCCCAACTACGTCCCACTAAATTAATTTCTCACTTTAATTTTATAGAAACGAAATTATAAAGTAATAATCCATCCGTTAATTCAAGGGTAAATTACAGAAAGCCACCCTTAAAATAGGTGAGTTTGCACAAAACCACCCTTAAAATAAAAGTTTACAGAAAACCACCCATAAATTTACTTGTCTTTCAAAGAACCACCCATGACCATTTTTATTTGTAAAAAGCTATAGTTTTTTTAAAAAGTTTTTATATTTTCTTAAATGTTTTGGTTATTTTATTATATAATTAGGCTACTTTGAATACAAAAAAATGAGAAGTTAAAAATTTTAAAACACTTTTTACACATAAAAATAAGGGTTAAGGGTGGTTATTTGAAAGAAAAATAGGTTTATTGGTGGTTTTCTGTAAAAAAATATTTTAAGGGTGGTTTTGTGAAAACTCACATATTTTAAGGGTGGTTTTCTGTAATTTACCCTTAATTCAAACATACTCCGTATCATATAAATCTTACACCCTCGTTGTAGAGCTCTTGTGCTTGTTTCTTGCACCCTCGTTATATTTTGTCGGTTTTGGACGGTTTTCGTCTGCCGACTTATCGACCTTCGAGGTCCAGATTTGTCTGGCCTCGAATTATTTCCTAATAAAAAAAATATCATATAAATCTTATTAATAAATTCACTTTACAAAATTACCCTGATTAAATAGGTATTAGTGGTAGTTTTCAAGAAGGTGAAAAAGTAGAGTAATAATTAATGTATTTTTTTATCGCGTCTTCTAATTCCACCACAAAAGATTTCGGTTGGGCACCCAAAAAGGTTTTATACTTCCATGCCTTAAAAACGGAAATGTAATTGGAAGATTAATTTTTAACTTCCGATTTTGAAAAACGGGAGTTGTAAATATTAGTTGTACTTTCTTTTTTGAAAAACGAGAGTACAAATTTTTGTTTTTGCCTTCCGATTTAAAAAAACGGGAGTTATAAAACTAGCCGATTATGCTTTCGTATTTCAAAAACGGAAGTACAATTTTAATTATACCTCCCCTCTTTCAAACCGAGCGGGATCACCTGTCCCAAAGAGACATGCCCCGTGCTGTCACCTCCCCTCCCCCGAAAATTTAAAAAAAAATAAAATGGAAAAAAGAAAAAGAAAAAAGAAATATAGTAAGAGCAAGTCCAACAACTCTTGTAAAAATTCTCTAAAATAGAGATCAAAATACCAAAATCTCTAAAAAATTTATCCTCCAACTCCAACAGTTTCTCTATTATACATATTTTTGCATTTATTATATATTATAATAAATGCATAATTTCAAAATATAATAAATGATTTTTTTTAAACTTTAGGTAACTAGTATAGTTTTCGTACCTTGTACGAGATTTATCCCATAAAATAAATAAATTTGATTTATTTATTATTATAATTTATTTTGTTGAAAATATCAATGTCTTCATTTTATTATTTTTCATTTACTATTACTAATCATGTATGGTTTTTAAGGATGATAAAAACTTTTATAAAATATCAATTTTTTTATTTTATTTTATAATTTCATACGAGTGCTATATAATATTTATAATATATATTAAATTATATAAATAAATTATGAATCCAACAAAGCTTTATATTTTGAATCCCATTTTAGTTTCATATATTATATAATATTTATAAGTCCAAGTTCATATATTATATAATATTTATAAGTCCAACTAAGCTTTATATTTTGAATCTCATTTAAATTTTATTTGTGACTTAAATGGTTGGCATGGGGTTTGATGAAAACATTTAATTTTAGAGGTTTTTTCTCTTCCTCTAAGAGCAACCCCAATAGCTTTGGTAAAATAGGAAAATTTGGAGATTTTAGAGAAAAACGACATTTTTTCTCCCCAACAGCTTCTCTAAACACATCTCTAAAATAGAGAAATAGATGGAGAGAGGGAAAAAATCTCTAAATTTGTAGGAAGATAAGTTGATCTCTATAATTTAATGTTCGCTTCTCCCCATATAAAATTTAATGACACAACCCCACATTTTCACCCATAATATAGAAAAACCTACAAACCCATCCAATGACAATAGACAAAACAATAATAAAATAAAAATAATACAAACGGAAATTTTGTATTATTTGCAAACCCAATGACAATAGATAAAACATTAAGACATCTATAAAATATTATTTTATTTTATAAAAATATATATTAATAAATTGAAAATAATAAGATCAAATTTGAATAATATTTTATCCAATTTTATGATAACTTTTATATAGTAACAATCTAAATTTAATATTAATACTATTTAAAAATAAATATCAAAGTTATCACTAGAGTTTGTTTTTAAAAAATATCATGTGAGAATATAATAATAATAATAATAATAATAATAATAATAATAATAATAAATTAATTTATAATCTCCAACATTTATTTATTATAGTCTTTAATAAATGTAAAAATCTGTAAAATAGAGAAGCTGTTGGAGTTAGAGTGGATTTTTTTTAGAGATTTTGACATTTTCATCTCTATTTTAGAGATTTTTTACCAAAGCTGTTGGGCTTGCTCTAAATATAGAGAAATTATTACTCTCTCTCCTCATTTCTCTATTTTACAAAACATTATAGAGTAGCTGTTGGACCATAAAATTCATCTTTTTCTCTAAATTTTCCAATTTTCTCTATTTTGGAGTTTCTCTTGGGGTTGCTCTAAGGGGAGTTTATGTGAGGAGGACAAGGAGAGAGTAAGGGGAAGGAGACATGTGATCTTCACCGCTTTCAAACACGGGAATACAATTTTTAAAGCCTTTTAAAAGGTTTGGGAGATTTAGATATAACTTCCGTTTTTAAAAAACGGGAGTGTAAAAAGCAAGTATAACTCTTGTGTTTGAAAAACGAGAGTACAACTATTTTATGCCTCCCATTTTTTAAATACGGGAGTACAATTTTTAAAGTATTTTGAAAAAACAAACGAGAGTTTGATTCAAACATTTTTTTTTAAAAAAAAATTGGAAACACACGTAACTTTAATAAATAAATTGTAATGGTTACCCACGCCCTTGCGCGTTTTGTTAATAAATTATATTTCAGTAACTGGTACCAACCAGCAAGGATAGGCGGTAATGGGCTAGTATTATGCAACGATATCTAGATAAACAACATATATATAATATGTTTAGTTGCTTGAAAAAAAAATTGCCATGAATATGTCAAATTGTGCAGTAAATACTAAATGTTATTACTCCTAGGAAATGAGACTTCAATCTATCTCTAAATAAAGTGAGTATCGTGCCAGTAGGGGGGCTGCTTGGGGCCGAAGGTTGTCTCACAATGGGAAGGCTAGTGTGGGAAGCAAACCGGTCAAGGTAGACAAGTGTACACTGGTAAATCGTGGCAAATAAAATACCACATAAAGGCATATCCATCCAGTGATCATCCGGGGCTATAACCCCTTCATGGTACCAATTAAGTCGAGTGTCGAAGCTATCCATGAACTGGCCGAATAAAAGTGCCTCATACCTCTCGGGGTGAGCCCTGAACTCTGATAATGCTGAATCGAATGTGTGGCCAGGTCACCTCCTCCATGCCTAACAAATATGCGAGCGCTCGGAATCCACAATTCTCATCACCTGCAACATTATGTAGCCCCGCTACATAAGGAACCATGAAATTCTCGAAATTATCCTGTCCAAAGTCACATCCACCTATTAATTGTAACTAGCAGAAACTGTGGGTCACCATGTTGCGTCCCTCTTCCTCGACCTCTACCGTGTCCCCTGCCCTTTGTTTGGCCTCTCTCTTCCCTTTGCCTCATCTCCTCCCGTGCTTTAGCCATGTTTTCTCGAGCAAACTCAAAATCCATCGTTGAGCGGGTTGTAGATGTATCTGTCCTCCCCCTCGGCCTCCCCTTTGGGTTCACTGGGTTTGGAACACCAATAGCCACACAGTTAGGCCTGTCCACGGGTCACCCCGTGACCCGACGGGTTTGGCGGGTCGACGACCCGGCGGGTCCGGGTCAAGCGGGTCGCGGGTCTTGGCGGGTTACGAGTCCGGGTTAGGGTCGAGCATATTTCAACCCGACAACCCGGCGGGTCGACCCGCAACCCGTGACAAAAACTAAAAAAAAACTGAAATATAAATTTATATTTATAACAATAATTTATAACAATAATAATAATATTATTATTATTATAAATATAAATTATAAACAAAAAACCAAAATTTATATTTATAATTATAATAATAATTATAATTATAAATTACAAATATAAATTAAAAAAAAAACTAGAATTCATACTTATAAAATATATAAATATGAACTCATATTCATATGCATTCTTATGCAGTATATGTAATGCATGATAAGTTGTACATGTGTTGAACTCTTTTACCTTTTTTATAGAGTTAGGGTACCACTTACCATCTCATTTCCAATGTGGGACAAAAAACCTCCCATTTTCAATGTGGGACAAAAAAGATGGAACTCACATACTAACAATCTTTTCATGTGATCATGTCACATATACTCACTTAGTTTTTTTTGTTGAATTATATTAATATTAAATTTATTGTTAAAGATAACAAAAGTGATTGTTAAAGATAATAAAATGGCTATTGTTAAAGTTATTGATTCATAAAGAGTTAGATAGGCATGAATGTTTTGCCTCTTTCGAAATCGTGAACAACTCCAACAATTTCAATTGTTCTTTTTCACCTATCAATTTCTTGTTTCTTATCAAAGAATCTTGCCACCCCAAATTACCCATGATTTAAGTAATATACATTTTGTTCCAAGTTTTGTGGGTTATATTTGACGTCTTAGCCACCGATCACAACTATTGTATCCAACAACACATATAGACTTCAAATGTGAAATTTTAATTTGAATTGTGTGAATTAATTAATCATTACATATCATAACTAATTAATCATCTTCAAAGACAATTATACAAATATATCAATATAGTAGGCAAAAAAGGAGATAAACAAGTGATGAATAAGTTCCATCTTTTTTGTCCCAAGTTGAAAATGAGAGATTTTTTGTCCCACGTCGGAAATGAAAGTATAGGTGGTTGGGAGTATCCTACTCTATAAAAGGAGATAAGCAAATGATGAATCTTACCATGCATTACATATTGCATATTGCATATGAGTTGCATATTAATATGAATTTATATTTTATGGATATGGATTCTAGTTTTGTTTATAATTTATTTATGTTTATATTTATAATATTTATAATTATAATTATTATAATTATAAATAAATATAAAATATATTCTAGTTTAGCTTTATGTTTATAATATTTATAATATTATTGTAAATATAAATATTATAGTATAATTTTATAAAAAGTTTTTTTTTCGGATCGACCCGTTGACCCGACGGGTTGACCCGTGACCCGCCGGGTCAGCTGACCCGCCGACCCGGCTATTTCCCGGGTCCGGGTGCGGGTCATGCCTTTTCCGACCCGTGGACAGGCCTACACACAGTCAGGAGCATTCATCATCCTCCAGCGGGTTGCGTCCATTTGAGTTTCCTGCTCAGTTAGAGTACCTTTTGTAATTTTTTTTCCAATTCTCTAATAGACACTGCATTTAAGTCAATCTCAACCGGTGCATCTGCACTTGCCAACCTAGGACCCCACCACTCTACTAGTTGCCAAAATATATGTATATCATCTTCAACGAACACTCGACATTCCACATCTTTAATCCGCTTCACTTCATGCACACATGGCAAGCCCATCGAAGACCTAACATAGCAATCTAGACACTCTGGAGGATACCCTCCTCTGCATGCAAGCACGTATATGTTATATAAATGTTTGATACCATTCTCAGACACCCCAGTCCACAATAAAATGAACATATCAATTTTCTTAATCTTCATCAATGTGTTGTCTTGAGACATCTCTAAAGACACCTCAAGTTGGAGACGTTGATCCATCAGCATCATGTGGATGTGCTCAACAACAGTGTCAAGTTTCTTAGTGCTCATACCCAACTGTTGCTTCAATACCGAGTGTGCAGATTTCACCCTGCGTATAAATTTAATGAGATATAAATAATTTGATATTTGATGGACAAATTAGGTGTCTTAAGTTTAGTCATTCACTTGGATGAGAGATTATGTACCTATTTGTTGTTCGGTTGTCAAGATGAAAATATCGGTCGGTAAAGTACCAAGCGAACTTCTCCTTATGATTGACCCCTACAAGGTCTAAATACTCCATCAAACCCCACCATTTCCCCCAACGACCCTTCATCTCTTCGTGACGTCGGGTGAATGACTGACTTGACTTAGATCTGAACAATGCATAACAATCTCTAGAAAACTCATTCTGTATAGACTCCTGGTTATGGGACTTCGTGTAAGCATTTTCTTCTATATGTTACGATGCATGTGAACCTCGCACAACATGTGATTTGCATCCTCAAATACAATAGCAACCACATTGATAAGAGCACTATCTTTACCAGTCACTATTACCCTCTACGGTTTGGACACCATTCTTCCACTTGTCGCAATACCCAATTGTATGTATTTTCAGTTTCATCACCCAAAAATGCAAATGCCACATTAAACGTCATCTCAGTGCTTATTAGTCCAACTATCTCAAACAACAGCAAATCGTACCTACATCATAGTCATTTTCTAAATTAATATGATTCATTTACAAACAATAAAATTAGAATAATGTATGCATTACCAAAACTTAAGCTTGCCTATTGGTCTTATAGGTTGTGTCCATAATTACGACGTATGAGAATTTCTTCCACAACTCTAGTGAATCCTTATGAGCAAATGCTAAGTCTTGTAAAGACCCATCGGGACGAAGTCTGTGACTGAAAGTTAATTTTCGATACGCGAGCATATTGTGGAGGTGTTGCATTGGGGTCATATCTTGCATCTCATTCTTCTTCATTCTCACCCTTGCATTATAAATTTGCTGTCTCGTGCTCAAATTTTCCTTGAAAGTAATTTTCGATACGCGAGCATATTGTGAAAGTATTTTTCGATTGTCAAATCTTTCACTAGTTGTATCTCCTCATTCGTCAATCGTCCCACCATCTGATGACCTTGCAGTCTAGGAGGCAGTTTATGGTTATGCATACCGCACTCCACTCTCAGCCGCCATATATTTCTTTCGGCTTTCCAATCATATAACAAAAATGGACAATTATTTTGTTTAGACCTTCCATCCCGCGGGACTATTACTGGTACATCAGCACCTCTGATTTTCTTCTTACGATTTCTATATTCTCCATATTTTTCACATCCAAAATATACTGAGCCGTATCGGGTTGCAAAGCTAGTCCAAGATTTTACAATTGTGAGAACAAAGTTGTTCACAAAAGCAATCTGACGAACCCATTCTAACATCGATTTTCTATCCGTCCAGTAATAATTATTCGCAAAACAAGGTGAATAATCGAATCCAACAATGTTCATTCTATCAAACTGAAAACAATTGAAATAGCGTTGAAAATAATAAAATGTCACGAATTGAATCAATGTTATCATTAAATTCTACTATAAAAGTTCATAAATACCTGAACATTATTGTTGACTCATTCGTTACCATTGGATGTGTGGTTTTACATTCTTCTACGAAGTACGGCGCACCTAGGGCAAAATACCAGTTATGACTCATATTCGTCATATTAAGCATACCCTTTTTGGACGCAAAATAATAATAATAAGCATACCCTTCCGTTTTCTAAATACGGAAGGTAAGCAACTATTTTGTACTTCCGGATTTAAAAAACGGAAGGAAAAAAATAGCTTTATACTCCCGTGTTTACAAAACGGAAGTTAAAAAGCATATTTGTCCTTTCAGTTTTATAAAACGGAAGGCAAAAAGCTCTCGTGTTTTAAAAACGGAAGGTATAAAGTTGATTTGACCTTTTATTTTTTTAAACACGGAAGTTAAGTATAATATTTTTCAAAAAATAAAAACGGAAATTTCGTTTGGTAACCCTGAGGTTTCGCGTATTTCGCGTGGTAAACAAAGGTTTCAAATATTTCGCATGGTAACCATGGGGTTTAGAAAAAATTTGTCTCGTGCCTAGAAGTTTGACTTTGTCCAAAAATCGTGTTTTTAAAGTTATAGACGGGTAAATAATGTAATATTAATAAAAGTTTGGAGGCTTTTCAAAAATATTAACCTTTTCAATGTTCTATCTGAACGAGAGATGAGCAGAGGGAGAAGACGAAGTGGAGAGGGAGAAGTCGAAGTGCAGAGAACGACGACTGGTGGCACCGGTGGTGGCAACTGGATAGAGAGGGATGGCGGATGGTTGCAGTGGCCCTGACGGTGGCTAGCTGACAGTGGTGGTGGCTACGTCGGTACGAAATTGAGAGCTCGAAGAATTTGAAAAGGTACAAAATATCGATTTACTTTATCAAATTAGTTCTTATGATTGAGATGAATGACATAGGTGCGAAATTGAGACTAACTCATGGTTTGAAGCTTGGAGTTTTGAATTTTAGGGTTTAGGTTTCTGAAAATTTGGGAATTTTTTTTATGGTTTGTATTTCTTGTTCAATATAGGTAGGATTCCGAATGTATGATCTGATCCGATGAGAACAAACATGTGTATGATATTGTTTATGGGTTTTTTAGTCACGTTTCAAAAGATCTGTGTTAATTTGATATTGTTTCCATAAAATAGTATAAAATAGTTGCATATGTATGTCCTTTTTTGTAAGTAAGCAATATAAACTCCCATCTCCCTTGGATTTGTACACAATGCATAATTGAACTTGAGGATGTCATTGGTGTAGGCCAGCAGAAGTTGATTTTGGTTGTAAACTAACAAGCTGTTGCATCTGTCTAATTTATGGTGGCAAACAAATCAGTACAATATGAGTGATTATATTTGAACAAGCAGCTCATCGTCACAAGTCCCTACTTTGATTAATCAATATTCCTATTGGTTTTGAAGTTTTTCCTACATTTTTCAGATGTCTTAATTTTATGTCTCTAGATGTCTTCTTTGTAGTAGGTTTATTTATATAAAATTGCCTAATGGTTTTGACTTTTTTCCTACAAAATTTTAGTCTATTAGCTCAATCGGTAGAGCTAGGAATGTGCTTAGGCACAATATGTGGGTTCGAATCCCATATGGGCTATATACATATTGCAGAAAGTGAGAATCACAAAGAAGAAAAATAGGAGGATACGTATTATTACCATGATGATGTTGAAAACAAAGTTGTGATAATGGATACCAATGTAACATTTTATAGATCAAACTATGTGGGAGTCGAACCCACATCATGTCTATAACACATTGCTCTACCATTTGAGCTAATAAGTTAAACAAATTTGACCCCAAAAATCTTTCACGATAAAATATCCCTCCCAATACCCATTTCAACTGTAATATTATAACTTAGACATTAGACTTACTTTCTTAAAGTTTGCAATTAGCTGGATAGGAACCCAATTAACCATGTTCATCCATATCCTGGAGCAAATATGTATCCTTGACCAAGTTCTCATTACTGCAACAAAGAAAGAAAGAAAGAAAGAGTGACAATTGATATACTTTGAAACTTCGATGTATAAACATGACGTATAATAGGTCATAGTTTGTGAAAGTAACCTGAAATAATATTATATATGGATAAACAAGCAATGAGAATTGATAAGCATTCCAAGAAATTATAGTTGTACATCAGAAAAGATATGGTTTAAAGAATAAGATCATTTACAGAAAGCATATAAAGAGTTATATGTTATTTATTTAGTTATTTGTCTTATGCAAAATTATTTTCCAATAAGGAACAAGTGGGAAGAAACAACCACCTTTGTTCTACAATCCAAGGACAAGCAACTAGCCACTAGGAAACATATTTTCCTCTACATTATCCCAAACCATTTACATATTTTAGGCCATTTACATACCACATTGATATATGCTATTAGATCATTTACATGAACTCATATTTGAGGCCATTTACATACCAAAACACTTTTCAGTTTTCACAACCAAACAGATGAACAGACAATGAGATAAAGAAATAAAATACACATTGCAGTAATAATGCTCTCAATTCGAAATATTAATCAAACAAAAATAACCCACGCAAGCACAATTTACTCGGATTCAACAACAGAACACACAAAAAAAAACCCCAAATTTTTAAAATCCTAAACCCTAAATTTTCTAATTCGAAAATTTCAAGCAACAGTTGGCCTCTATTTCCTACAATGTTAATCAATCTGAACACAAGAAGAGAAATTTCGATGGTAATTTGGAGCTATTCGAAGTGCTTCGACATAAAACACAAAACTCACCTGTTTTCAAAACTGGACTACGAAATACTGCCTATCGTCCGCCGCCGCCGGGTCCAGAGCTTGCACCGCCGTTCGGACCCGCCACCACCACCCCCGTTACCGCCGACAGTCTCACCTTTTTCTTCTTCTTCTTCTTCTTCTTCTTCTCTTCGCGTCTTTCACGTTTTCATCTTCTTCGTGGTTCTCTCCTTTAGCAATCACTTTTGTCCCTGAGCATCGATTCCAGAAGTTAGAAGATAATAGGAATTATTATTAAGGAAACCCAATAATTTTTCAATATTATAAAATACCACCCTATCAAAGTTGAAACTCTTATTCCTCAACCAAAACAAAAGTTTTGGGCGCGAGACAAAATATTTTGAAACCCCAGGGTTACCGGACGAAATATCTGAAACCTTTGTTTACCACGTGAAATACGCAAAACCTCAGGGTTACCAGGCGAAATTTCTGAAATAAGAAAATGAAATAATTAATAGAGGAAATTTGGTGGTTTAGACCCCTAAGCATATTTAGTTAAGTAGTTAGCCCCCTTACGTTTTTTATTAGGTTTGCTGGACCCCTTTAATATTCTTTTAGCACATTGGACCCTAACCCTCCTACCCCGTTCTCTCTCTCTCTCTCTCTCTCTCTCTCTCTCTCTCTCTCTCTCTCTCTCTCTCTCTCTCTCTCTCTCTCTCTCTCTCTCTCTCTCTCTCGTGGCTGTCACTGCCTTCGTCATCTTCCTCACCAGCTTCGGATCCGTCCTCATCTCCGCCGTCCCCGTCGTTGAAGCCTTGTGCCATCCCAAGCATCCTCGTCGGAGTTGTTCTTGTCGCTCGGTAAATCTCTTCTTTCCCCCATCCTATTAACTCTCGCTTCCTTCCTGCAGTGTGGGTTGTGGTCGGAACCCTATTCCGACCACCTGGGGTAGGTTCCGAGCCGAGCAGGGCCCCCGGAGACCCGAGACTCCTTCCCTCCTCACCACCGTGTCCTCCGTAAAAAACAGAACTATGCTCTGTGGTTGAAGACGACGCCCTCCTCCTTTCCTTGTGGGCTTGGGCATTGGGCTTGACCCGGACTATGGCTTTTACAAGGTATAATTGCAGCTCTATTTATGTCGTTCCCTCAGATCTATGGCTTTTACAAGGTATAATCGCGGCTCCATTTCTCTCGTTCCCTCGGATCTTCTTTTTCCTCTCTTGAAATTTTGCTTCGATAACAACCACCGTGATAAGAACTACAAGATTTCATTAATCTCGCCCTCAAATTTGACGTCAGATGATTATCGATGTTCATGAATTGGAGTTTTGTTTGTCTTGATTTGGTTTGCTTATGCAGCGAAATTTTCTACCTCGGGAAACTGAATTTCATCGAGTCTTGTTGAATTGGAACTTCGCTTGCTTGATTTTGATTACAGAATTTGATTTTTGTCTAGACACAGTAGGTTGAATTGAATATGTATTATTTCCTGTTTGCACTAGATTTCAGCTGCAATTGGATTCGATGTCGGAGTGTTGTCATGCCTCGAGTATTTGGAAGTTGATTTTTGTGTAGACACGGTAGGTTGAATTGAATATGTATTATTTCATGTTTGCACTAGATTTCAGCTGCAATTGGATTCGATGCCGGAGTGGTGTCATGCCTCGAGTATTTGGAAGTTGCACCGTGGGCGGAGGATGAGGAAGAAAGAATCACTTCTCTATTAACATACCTCCACCTCGAAAATTTCGGTGCAGGTGAAGTGTTTAAGAGGGTCTTTACTGACTATAGTTCTTCGACTGTCGTTAATGGCATCAGCATTCATTCGATTTGAACGGGAAAGTGGGTTATTGATATTAATGGGATGAATCTGATATGTAGAGCTTGTGAGGAGGACGATTAAATATGTTCTTGTTGCTGCATCTTTTTAGTTGACCTCACTCCTTACAACAATTAGATAATTGCCTACATCTGTTTTTACTTTGCTCTTAAGAGCTTTTTGGGTTGTTAGCAACTACTTTCATGGTTAAAGAAGAGTTCTGTTGCTAGCAAATACTTTGATGCCACTTTTGAGAATGTGGAATCTTTAGAAATGTTGTATATAATTCTTGGATGGTTATGTCACCTTGTATAGGGTTGGGCGGTGGTAGGAAAATTTCCATACCAATCGATTACCAACCGTACCAACAGGTCATTGGTACCAAGAAGTCGGTAACCGACTGAATCGGTAACCGAAGTCTCGGTACCAAGGGTAGTCGGAACGGTAACAGTATGGGCAACCTAAATATCGTGGTACCGGTGGTTACCGAATATATATTTAATTTTTTTAAAAAAAAAAAATCTATCATGTACCAATGGTACCAATGGTACCGATGGTAGAATCTGTGAATGTGAATTATGTGAATCTGTCATTGGTACCATTGGTACCATCGGTACCGATGGTACCACAGTGTATAAAACGAAAATCGAAGAATGAAAATAGTGGCTTCGGTTACCACGGTACCGATATTCGGTAACCGATACTTTCGGCACCAAGAGTTTCGGTATCGACACTATTCGGTTGGTCCGTGGTACAGAAAATCCCATACCGAGGGGTATCGGTACGGTACGTGGTAATCGAAAATTTACCATGGTACCGTACCGTGCCAACCCTGGTCCTTGTATTGATTTTATTGATTCCACATTATATTACTTTTGTAGTTTCAAAAGACTTTGTATTTTTACGTATACAGCCAATATTAATGTCGTAGTTTCAAAAGACGTTGTATTTTTATATGTGCAATAAGGTGACAATATTTTGATTCCACGTTTTAAGCTCTTATGTCATCAATTGTATAAAATTTTCACCATAAAAAATTGTGATTAATGAAGCGTAATAACAAATGTCATCCATGAATAAAAATTTAATGAACATGTCACCACAAGTAGACCTGTCAATCGGGTCAAACGGGTCGGGTTCGGGTCGGGTCGTAACGGGTTTCGGATAAAACGGGTTTCGGATAAATGGGTCTCGGGTAAACCCGGGTCAATACTAACTCGGGTTGACCCGGGTTTCCGGCGGGTTCGGGTCGATTTCGGGTCAATTTTCAGATTGTCAATTTTTTTTATTTTCTCAATCAAAATTGACACTTCGACGCCCCATAAAAGGTGTAAAACGCTAAAATAAAGGGCCAAACTTATCAGAAATGACAAAAAGACAAACATAACCAAATATTACAATAACCAACAAGTTAAGATGACCAAATACTAAAAATATCCAAGCAATATCTGATCATTTGAAGATTCTAAATCAGTCTAAAAATCTGCAAATTCAAACACAATAGATAGGGTTGAATAAAAATTAGTTAGGATAACATCCTTTACAATAGAAATAAAACCAATACAAGCTTCAAAATATGATATTAGATGAGCCACAAAACAGAACTGGCGTACTCATTCAATCGTCAGATCCCCATTTTGTTCATTTGATACTCAATTCCTCGAATATCTTGGTGTTCATTTTTATCTGTATTGTAATAAATATTCAATCAATACTCTAAATCTCTAATCAATTCTACAAGATAGCGTATCAATGCCATTTAAAGTAAACGTACCTTCATCAATATGAAATCCAAACAACCAAGTGCGAGAGCAGCAGCAGCAGAAGCGATTTAAAGTAAACGTATCTGTTTTTTAGTCTGCCAAAAACAGAAAACAATCCTGATAGCAGCAGCAGCAGCAGCGAGAGCAGGCGAGAGCAGCAGCAGCAGTATAATATACATACATTATTATTTGCAAGAGGCTTGGAGTATAATACACATTAATTCCTGTAATTTGGGTCTTGCACACATCTTACACAAGGGAGCCCCATAAAATTGAACTGGACAGGGCCTTCCATTATTATTTGCAAGAGGCTTGGAGTTTAATCCGTTTTAACTTAAAACCTACTTACAAATGTCAGAATCAACTAGTTCTGTTGTTTGGACTAGTTGCAATAACCAGTAGAGAAGAACATAACCTGAACTACAACTCTAGGACATAGATTGTACATCAAATCCAAAGTTTTGAACTTCATAAATTGTCTGAACAACCAACAAATGTAATTTGACAAAAATTTGAGGAAGCACTAAACTGTATTGCTAACGAGTAGTAATTTCTTACATAACTGGACATAAAGGCTAATGAAATCGAGTTCCATACGTAATCATATCATCTTGAAAATTAACCTTGCAGTTGTCCTGGCTCCTTATCCTCACAACTCACAAGGTTTTCCAAGTTTCCAATGTTCATCAACAAAGATAGATGTAGCAGTCACGCTTACTGTCAAACTGCAGCTGCTCGTAACCTACACCAAAACAATAACTTTGCTAATGGTAACAACTGGATTTGGAAGCTTACTCTTCCTCTGAAGATTAAAAATTTTATGTGTAAGGCTCAATATACAATTTTGCAGAGTTCTGTCTCAATGTGTTCTTTGTGAAGTTAAAGACAAGGACAATGATAGTCTTCTTTAACTCTAGCTGCAGCAAATCTATGATCAATGACATTAATAGTTAACTTAAGCTTGACATAGCTTTAGCAGAAGTGATTAGACAGGCAATGGAGCTCGGGATATAAAAAACACGATTATTGAAAGTGACAATCTAACAATCATCAATGCATTCAACAAGAAATGGAACGTTCGATAATATACACAAACTAAATCGAAAATAAGCATATATAATATACATACATACCTGATAGCAGCAACAGCGAGAGCAGGCGAGAGCATCAGCGAGACAGTAGGCGAGAGCAGCAACGACAGCAGTAGGCGAGAGCAGCAACGAGAGCAGGCGGAACAGCAGGCGGGCGCTGTCGAGACGCCGGCGAGAGCAGTAGGCGCAGCAGCAGGCGAAGGCGAGGGAGGAAAGCGGCCGGTTGAAGACGAACAACGATGGTTAGGTTAGGGTTGAAGTCTTGAAGACGTACGTTTTGCCCCAAACCAAACCCTTCTTTCTTTTCCCTTTTTTTTTTTTTTTAAATCATTGACCCGATCGGGTCGACCCGGACCCGGACCCGGACCCGGTAGACCCGGAAATTTATCGGGTTTTCGGGTTCGGGTCGGAAAAAAATGCCGGGTCTAAATTTTCGGGTTTTGACCCAAAAATTACCGGGCGGTCGGGTCGGGTTTCCGGGTCGGGTTTCATTTTGACAGGTCTAACCACAAGTGATTGCATCAATGAAGTATAATCACAAATGTGCCATCAGTGAATGAAAGTATAATCGATGAAAATAAATCGATATACAATTGATTAAATTAAAAACATGTGACATCAATCGATTTGATTAAAAAAGTGGCATCAAATAATTACATTATAAAAATGACATCAAAACACCATTTTGAAAAAGTTGTATCACATTAAAGAAAAAAATGTCATCAAAATACTACTTTGAAAAAATATCATCAAAATACTACTTTGAAAAAATATCATAAAAAATATGGCATCACGGTAAAAAAATATCATCAAAAAATTGACATACAAAAAATTGGCATCAGTCGTTAACAGTAAAAAAAATGGCATCAATGGTCAACGTGACATTACAGTAAAAAAAATGTCATCAAGGTTTAAAAAAAGTGGCATAAAAAAAGTGTCATCCAATCATTTCATTAGAAAAGTGGCATCAGAGTGAAAATAATATATAATAAAATTTTGGCATTGAAACGGTAAAATATGGCATCACAAAAAATGCATCACTAAAAAAAAACCAAATGGGTTGGTCAACATTGACCGGTCTACAGTCAATGTTGACCGGTCAATGGTCAACCAGTTGACCATTGACCACTATTTGGATGAGATCTACTAAAACTAATTAAATTAGTTTGGGGTCTAAGTACCTAATTAAACATTAAAAAAGGTCTATCTACCAAAATCACCCTAATTAATATAGCACAACTTCTGTTTTCAAAACACGGAAGTGTATTTTCTTTTTGGGTGCCCCACCGAATTTTTTGTGGTGCTAGATTTCTAAAATGACAACTTTTAATTAACGGAGGAAGTACTATTTAGTTTCGAAAAAAAAATTAGGATTTATTTCTAATAAAATATCAACCTAGATCATCCTTTTGGAGTAGTAATCTAAAATCCAAACACATACGATTACGAACTATTTTTTTCTCATGAAGTCAGCTATATTGCACAGAAACGGAGATGAACATGGACACGTTGACACGGACACGGAGAAATAACATTTTAAAAATTACAGGATACGCCCAGTGTTCTAAAAATTGCGCCTAGGCGGCGCTTGGGTGCTAGGCGGGAGACCACCTAGGAATGTTTAGGCCTAGGCGGGCCTCTAGGCAGATTTTCGCCTAGACACTGCCTTGTCCCGCCTAGGCGCCGCCTAGACCCCGCCTAGTCCGACGATTATTCAATTTTAGCTTCTAGACATGTGATTAGTCGACTTAGGGTTTTTTTATCCCATAAGTCGGGATGTATTTGCTTTTGAGTCGAATCTATGGTTTTGGATTTTAGGAGGTTTAGAGTCGCTAGTTGGACACATATTTTTGCGTTTATTTACTTTAGTGTTAGTTAAGCACCACAAATTTGACTTTATAAGTGATATTATAGATTATTATTACATTATATGAATTATTGATATGTGTTAAAATATAAAGAAACAATCACGTTTGTTCTATGTCCGCCTAGGCGCTAGGCGGCCACCCACCGCCTAGCGGCCGCCTAGCGCCTTTTAGAACATTGGATACGTCAATGACAATATAAATAATATGTTGTTTTGAAGATCTAAATATAACCCATATATAGATCTACCAACAAAATGATTAGATAAGAAATTAAATTAGGGCCTCTTCGGTGTCCAGTGAAATTGGGAATGGGCATGGGAATGGGAATGGGAATGAAATTGGGAATGGAAAAGGCAAGCAAGACAAGCAAGAGAGATACGTAGAGATGAGAGATTTTTCAGGAAAAAAAAAATCATAAAAAGGTTTTTGAGCATTGAATAACTTGGAAGAGGAAGTTAAGAAGGAGACACAAGTCTCTCAAGTAGTTGCAAAAGCCTACAATGCTCATTTCAATTAAAAATCACGTGAATCTCTCGTGTTTAATAAATCTTCATATAAACACCCATTCCTATTAAGAATCACGTGCTCCTCACATGTCATCTCCTTCCTCTAGGCCAAAAGAGGGTCAACAGTGTGGAGGTGTTGAAGAAGCGATGTGTCAAAGACGTATTGGAGGCGTTTATAGCAATGTCGTGCTCGATTCTTTCTGGTCTCCAACACGTTGACCATGTCCGATATAGAATCGCCATGTCAAAAGTGTTTTCGGAGCGACGGAGTTTGTCGTCCCATGCCCTACACAAAAAAGGGTTTTTAATGAACATATGAATATATGTGTTTGCTGGACTTTGTAATGTGTATATGGGAAGGACAGTAAGGTCTTTTCCTAATTGAGCACATTAGACTTTGTAATGTGTATAAATGAAGCATGGGAATGGGAATGAAATTGGGAATGGGAAAGGCAAGCAAGACAAGCAAGAGAGATACGTAGAGATGAGAGGTTTTTGAGGAAAAAAAAATCATAAAAAGGTTTTTGAGCATTGAATAACTTGGAAGAGGAAGTTAAGAAGGAGACACAAGTCTCTCAAGTAGTTGCAAAAGCCTAAAATGCTCATTTCAATTAAAAATCACGTGAATCTCTCATGTTTAATAAATCTTCATATAAACACCCATTCCTATTAAGAATCATGTGCTCCTCACATGTCATATCCTTCCTCTAGGCCAAAAGGGGGTCAACAGTGTGGAGGTGTTGAAGAGGCGATGTGTCAAAGACGTATTGGAGGCGTTTATAGCAATGCCGTGCTCGATTCTTTCTGGTCTCCAACACGTTGACCGTGTCCGATATAGAATCGCCATGTCAAAAGTGTTTTCGGAGCGACGGAGTGTGTCGTCCCATGCCCTACACAAAAAAAGGGTTTCTAATGAACATATGAATATATATGTTTGCTGGACTTTGTAATGTGTATAAGGGAAGGGCAGTAAGGTTTGTTTCTATTTGAGCACATTAGACACTGATGTATAAATGAGGGGTGATCAGTTGTACAGAACTCATTCATTCAATATAGTCAAGAAACACATCTCTCTCTCCCTAACTAACTTGTAACCGAACCTCCATTGATGGAGTGATCTAGAGCTCATCAGAGCTTCCTTTGGTTTCTTCTCATGGTATCAGAGTGCACGGAAGATCCATCGCCGCTTCGTCAACACTGATCTACATCTTCGAGCTAGAATTCCCGGAAATCAGATTCTTGGAGACCTTGGGAATCAACAGAACATGAATGATCCCTTGAGTTTATCTAACTCGGATCATCTTGGAGCTCAACTCGTCGCTAGTCTGTTCAATGGATCAAATTTCCTCAGTTGGAGCCGAGGAGTTCAAATGGCGTTCGGCGCCAAATTCAAAATCGGATTTATCGATGGAAGCTCGTCGCTGGAGATTGTTGCACCGGAAGATCTACATCACTGGAAGCGGTGTGAATATATGGTGCGATGTTGGATACTTAATTCCATGACTTCGAATCTATCGGAAGGACATGTACGCAGAATTAGCTCGCGAACTCTGGTTGGACATAGTCGAAAGGTACGCTCAATTCAATGGTCCTTTACTCTATCAGTTGAGGAAGAAACTATGCAACACTACTCAAGGCAATTTATCTGTTCCTGATTACTTTACCAAAATCAAGAAGTTGTGGGATGAAATTCTCTGTTTAGAAGGAACTGCTAAAGTGCTAAATGCACATGTGGTGCTATGAGCAGATGTACTTGTGAGGTTAAGAAGCAATTGGCTGAAATGGATAATCGTAAAAAACTTCTTCAATTCCTCATGGGATTGAATGATAGCTGTGTGATAGTGCTTGAAACCAGATTTTGGCAACTCAACCTTTGCCAACTGTAGGCAAGGCTTATTATATGGTGCAATAGGTTGCTTCAGGGTCTGGAGGAGATGGCAAATCTCAAACCTTAGATGCAAGTGCCTTATCTGTTAGTAAGCCTTCCTATGACAGGAAATCTTCTTCTAAGAAAGAGAGGATTGATAAGTCAGACAAGCTCTGCACTCATTGTGGTATGAAAGGGCATACAGTGGATGGATGTTTTAAGATCATTGGCTATCCGGATTGGTTCAAGAATCTGAAGGCTAAGGGTGAATCAAGAACAACTACTGATGTGACAGGCATGGTTGATTCTCTTCTATGTGAAATGATTCCAAGCTCCAGCAAAGGACACATGGATATGTCTTTTGTTAATGTTGTTTGTCAGGAAGTACTCAAAGCCATGAAAGGGAAGGAGATTATGCCTTCTACAAGCTTTGCAGGTACTGTTCTTGCTTTGAGTTCATCTAATCATGGTTTTGAGAATTCCAGCATGTGGATTATTGATTCGGGGGCCACTGATCATATGACCTGTCATAGCAACTTTCTCTTGAATAGACGCATGCTTCTTAGGCCTATCAGTGTGTGTCTCCCTGATGGTTATGTTAGGCATGCCAGGGAAGTTGGGGATGTCAAATTGACTTGTGGTTTATTGCTGCGTGAGGTGTTCTTTATTCCTGATTTTAAAATCAATTTGCTCTCGGTTTGGAGAGTGGTTGATGATACAGATCTTGATGTGCTTTTTAAGAGATCCAAGTGTGTATTTCAGGACCCTAAGAATGGGATGCCAGTGTTCAGTGCAGCTCAAATCACAAAGCATTTGTTCAAAGCCAACCTGGTTGTTGTACAATGTTCCAAGTTTGAAGATTCTCATATAGCTGGAGCTATTATAGATAGCAATATTAGCAGCAATAAATCCTGTCTGTTATTTCATCATAGACTGGGACACATTTCCTTTTCAAAGATGCAACATGTTCATGGTTGCCAGTTTTCAGATTCTTCAAAGTTGTTATGTGAATAATGGCCAAACATCATTCTCTTCCTTTTGAATTGAGCAGTACTATTGCAGATGATAAATTTCAGTTGCTTCATATTGACTTGTGGGGACCTTATAGGGTTCCTAATATTAATGGAGCCAAATATTTTGTCACTATCCTAGATGATTTCACAAGAGCGGTGTGGACACATCTGGTTATTGACAAGACACAAGTTGTTGATATTGTGTCTAACTTCATTTTGATGGTGGAGAATCAGTTTTCTACAAGAGTTAAGATCATCAGAAGTGATCATGGTACGGAGTTTCTTAAATGCATTCCCTTCTTCAGCTCAAAACGGATTGTTCATCAACAATTAGCTCCCTATGTCCCTCAACAAAATGGGAGAGTGGAGAGGAAGCATCGCCATTTGATTGAAACTGCTAGAGCACTTCGGTTACATGCCTCGTTACCTATGAAACTGCAGGGTGAGTGTGTGCTGGCTGCAACTCATCTCATTAATCTCATGCCATCCTCAGTTTCGAAGTGGTCCACACCATTTGAGAGGCTCTATGGCAAGAAACCTGATTACAGTTACCTTTGCACAGAGGTCCAAATAAAGATAAATTTGCTGCTAAGGCTCAAAGGTGTATCCTGCTTGGTTATCCTCCATGTCACAAAGCCTATAAACTGCTTGATTTGGAAAATGACAAAGTGGTCATCAGTAGGGATGTCCATTTTTGTGAAAGTTCTTTTCCTTTTACTCAGACATCTTCCACCAATGTTACTCCCCCTTCCTTTCCTTCCCTTCCATTAGTTAATCCAGATCATTTTCCTTCCCCTAATTCACCACTTTCTTCCCCATCTATATCTAATTTTATTCCCAATACCAGCTCATCAAACTCAAACTCCAATTCTATTGCTGCTCCTTTATCTCCTACAAATACTAACCAACACACAACCTCCCACAATCCTATTTCAACCTCTGAACCCGCTTCTGTCTCAACTCCTGAGTCAGTAGCTCCACATAATGAACCAATTCTCATTCCACCTACTGTCAATACCAGGCCCACAAGACAACATCAAATCCCTGCCCACCTCAAGGACTTTTACTCTTCCTACTTTATCTTCCTCTATGTCAAGCTCTTTCATGGTCTCTTCTGTGGATAATCACCTATTTTATCCCCCAGATTATGTTGCTTCTTTAGCTCATGTTTTGTCCATTCATGAGCCAGCAACTTACCGTCAAGCCAAAGGTGATCCTCTATGGGTGGATGCTATGCAAAAGGAACTAGATGCTCTAGATACTAACAACACCTGGTGCCATACATCTTTGCCTCCAGGGAAGGTGGCAATTGGATGTCGGTGGGTGTTTAAGATAAAATTCAAGCCAGATGGGTCTGTGGAGCGTTACAAGGCTCGGCTAGTGGCCAAGGGCTATAACTAGATCAAGGGAAAGGATTTCAAACACACCTTTTCCCCGGTTACGAAGTTCACTACAGTGCGTGTTCTTCTTGCTTTGGCCACAATGAAGCAATGGAAGGTGCATAAGTTAGATATTAATAATGCATTTTTGCACGGATTTCTGAATGAGGAGGTGTACATGGACATACCTCCTATCTATAATCGAGCTCTCCCTGGGCAGGTATGCAAGCTTAAGCGCTCTCTCTATGGCTTAAAACAAGCTTCTCATCAATGGAACATTGAATTGTCCAAATTTCTCATTTCCAATGGTTATGAGAAATCTATGTTCGATTTTTCTCTATTCATCAAGAAGGTGCCTACTGGATTAGTGATCATCCTGGTTTATGTTGATGACCTTCTTATTACTGGGGATGATGAATACGAAGTTAAGTGCATTAAAGATGCTCTGCATTCGGCTTTCACTATCAAGGACCTGGGAGATGTGCGTTATTTCCTGGGTTTGGAGGTCTCTCGCACTGCTAAAGGTACACTTCTCAATCAGTGGAAGTATATATTAAATATCTTACAGGATACCCACATGGAGGATTGCGAACCTGCAACTTTTCCCATGTCGAGAGGTCTGAAATTGAGCACAGAAACTGGGGAGATTCTTGATGATCCGGAGAGATACAAGCGCCTTGTTGGTCGATTACTATATCTCAACATGACCAGGCCGGATATCTCCTACTCAATCCAACACCTAAGCCAGTTCATGGGCACTCCTCGTCTTCTTCATTGCCAGGAAGCACTTCACGTTGTGAGGTATTTGAGGGAGGACTTTCAATTTAGGATTGTAGTATCCTTCACAGAATCACATTGCCCTTAATGCCTTATGCGATGCGGATTGGGGCAATTGCCTATTCACTAGTCGTTCTCTCTCTGGCTTCTGTGTATTTCTAGGATTGGCTTTGGTTTCGTGGAAAACTAAAAAGCAACCAACAGTGGCAAAATCCTCTGCTGAGGCTGAGTGTCGCAGCCTATCGAAGACTTCAGGGGAGCTTGTTTGGTTAGATTCTATCATGGCTGGATTTCATTGTCAAATCCCCAAACCCGTTCCCCTACATTGTGACAGCAAATCGGCTATTCATATTGCTGAGAATCCCATTTTTCATGAAAGGACGAAGCATCTTCGTCTTGACTGTCACTATGTTCGTGAGCGTCTTCAAGAAGGTTTTCTTACTCCTACCTTTGTCCGTTCTCAACACCAGCTGGCGGACATACTTACCAAACCATTAGGAGAAGATCAACATCGGCTCATGGCTTGCAAGCTTGGTCTTGTGGTCACCACAGGTCTAGCTTGAGGAGGGGATAATGAACATATGAATATATGTGTTTGCTGGACTTTGTAATATGTATACTGGAAGGGCAGTAAGGTCTTTTCCTAATTGAGCACATTAGACACTGATGTATAAATGAGGGGTGATCAGTTGTACAGAACTCATTCATTTAATACAATCAAGAAACACATCTCGCTCTCTCTCCCTAACTAACATGTAACCGAACCTCTATTGATGGAGTGATCTAGAGCTCATCCGAGCTTCCTTTGGTTTCTTCTCCGACAGCGTGTCCATGCAACATAGAAAGTCGGTTGTTTGGTTAGCTTCTCTATGATAGTGATGTGTATATAATGACTTCAAACTTTTTTCGCCAATTTTTTTGGAATCGTTTTGATAATTCAATGGATTTTCCAAGGAATCTTTCTTATGAGTTATGAGTAAGAATGTTTATAAGGGTGTTCACATTCTATGAGTATAGATCACTCGCCCATTTCATCCCTGAAATGAAGCCAATAAAGGTCTGGTCATTACCTTTCCAAGATGTGTCCTAATTTAGTTTAATAAAACTCGAGGTGGCTTCCTCGTACTTACTTTTAGTGATCTAATTAAAGCACGAGTGCAAGGAGTTTTTCCTTTTGATAGTTCCCGATTATGAAGATTGTTAAGGGCATTTAAGATAATTTCAAGCAGTAAATTTTATTTTTATTGTTGAAAATATTACTATTTGGCAAATAGCCCACCAATGAAACGCAAGGTATTTAAGGAGATCGGAGTTCTTCTTTTTTTTTTTGGTGGGAAAACATGAGAGACCAGCTCTCAATTAAACAACTAACAGACGGGCTACACAGTCACAGAGCGGGGAGTAGCCCTTCCCCTAGCATCCTCATCAACAATAAACTCTATCTCAACTGGTGGAATTAAAATACTATGTACACCAATCGGAAAAGAAAAGGCTAGGGCTGCAAGGGCGTCGGCGACAAAGTTCGCTTCCCTGAAGACATGCCAAATTTAAGTCGGGCTGCAAGGGCGTCGGCGACAAAGTTCGCTTCCCTGAAGACATGCCAAATTTAAATCGGAGTTCTTCTTAATAGGGTTGATATTAGCGGAAGAAATCATCTTTCGATTGTTTTGGTCAATCTGACAATTGATAAATTATTTGTTTAGTACTTAATACTCCATCCGTCCCAAATTTAAGTCGTTTTAAGATTTTCCACAAGTTTTAATAAATCTCTCACCCCTCAATCAACATCATAATTTCACTAACTTTTTCACAAATTTTATTATTTTTAATATCCACTACATTTTTTAATCAATCAAAATCTTTTAAAAAGTCAATAACACACAAATCGATAAGGTTGTGCAAAAAAATACGACACGGTTGACACGACACGAAACCGCAACAAAACGATACGAAAAAACACGAAACGATATAGATACGACACGATTATGACACGAAACGGTAAAACACGACAATAATCGTGTCGTGTTCGGATCGACATATTTCCCTTATCGGGTATCCGACACGACACGATAATTTTTTATTTTTTATTTTAAATATTAGCATTCCGTAATAATACATATAAAATAAATGTCTCTAAATATCAAATAACTCAGGTTGCCCAGTTGGTTGGGTGTTTTGCTGCTCGCGGCTGGGTATGGGGCGTCTAGAGTTCAAATCCTGGACTCTACTTTTTATTTTTTTTATTTTTTTCCCATGTCTACTAGGGCTAGGCCGCATCTTCTTTTTCATTTTCCCCTCCCAATCTCGCAGAGAAGCAAAATCGCCGCCAGCTCAAACTCACCTCGCCTCTCTTCAGTCTCGCTCGCCCTCGCCCTCGCTCGCTCTCTCCCCTCGTTCAGACTTCAGATCCGGCCTCGCTCGCCCTCTCCCATTGTTCAGACATCAGATTCGGCCGTTCCTCAGTCTCGCTCGAGTCTCGTCATCGGCCTCACTCGCTCTCTCCCCTTGTTCAGACTTCATAATTCAGATCCGGCGTCGCTCTATGCTCGCCCTCGGCCTCGGCCTCGCTCACCCTCTCCCCTTGTCCAGACTTCAGATCCGGCGGGTTGACTTGCTTCAGATCGGTAACTTTCGTGTAGCTGCTCGTTTTTGTTTTCAATCAATGGTTCGAGTTGCAAAGGTTGAATGGTTCAAATTGGTGATTTATTTGGTGATTGAATGATTCGAATTGGTTGATTGTTTTAGTGATTTTCGGGGGTTATTGTTGATTCGATTGGGTTGCATTGTTATTCAATGGTGTTGCTGTTCGAATTTGTAATTATTTTTAAGCTTATGTAATAGTGTAATTTAATGGAGTGAGTAATATATAGTCTGAAATAATCAAATTGAAAAGTCACCTACTGTGTCGTGTTATCGTGTCGGATAGAGGGAATAAGAAAAAAATGGGTTTTTAACTTTTTATAAACGGATCGTGTCGTGTTACACGGGTATCCGACACGAAACCGTGTCGTGTTATCGTGTCGGATACCCGGTAGTTATCGTGTCGTGTTCGGATCGGCACTTTCCCCCTATCGTGTCGTGTTTTTTGTCGTGTTGTGTCGTGTCGGATACCCAGTTATGCACAACCCTACAAATCGATACAAATCATTACTATCTTCTACCTAGAAAACCTAAAATGATCGACATATATTTTGATATAAAAATAAAGACCTAAAACGACCTAAATTTTGAGACATGGGGAGTATTTTTAAAAAGGTGCACTTACAGAAAATGTGATTGGACTTGTCTAGGCAAGTCTCACGGATGACACATTGAGAAGGAATACAATTGAAGTGTTTGTTAAGCCTAAGTTTGGTGGGGGAGTTACAACTTGACTTGATTGCATTGGTTTGGAAATTAGTTACATTGCCGATTTAGCAAAGAAAATCCTATCAAGACTAGGTGCCCAAATACAATCATCACAAGGGATATGAATGGTGAGTATTTGTTTGATGATGTTATTCGTGAGAGGGCTCTAGAGCTTAGCAACTTCCCATTTTTTTTATAGATCTCTTGGGCACTAATTTGATTCCCCCCATGAGTTAAATAAAATTTAAAAATATGTAAAAAATATGTAATTGAACAACCGTATGCTATAAATAAGATTGACCAAAATATTTATTTATACTATACGGTTGAAAAATATGTAATTTGGTATTTTGAGCATTTCAGGTAACATGGCCCAAGAATCTCGCAGACAACATCACGTGTGAATGATGAAGATGGATTCACAAAGGGATTTGACCCATGATCACAATTTCTTCTTCTTCTTCCTTTTTGGTTAAACCCGGGGCTAGTGCCCCATAGTGTTAATTATTACTCCCTCCGTTCATTAATAAGTGTCGTTTAACTTTTTGACACGTTTTTTAAGGAGCTAAAAACTATATAAAATATTAACTTTTTTATTAATTTTTTTAAATAATTTTAAACTTATAACTAATATGTATAAAATTATAAAAAAAAATCAATTAAAAACTTTATATTTTATATAGTTTTTAAATCCTTAAAAAACGTGCCAAAAAGTCATCGTCACTTATTTCTAAACAGAGGTAGTATTTAAAATGGAAGGATCCATAATGTCTGAGTACATAGAGTTTGGAGCACAGTCGGGCATCGAATTGAAAATCAAGGAGTTTGTGGTCAACCCAACTCCTTTATTTGCGAGAAGGTCCGCCTCCTTATTGGCTTGGCGACGAACTTGCCGAATCACCACCGTCCAGTTTGCATCTCTCACCAGTTGTCTACACTGTATAGTCAGATTGTAATAGGCATGGGAAGCTCCCTCCTCTTGTGACAGCAATTTGTAGGCCACTTCAAAATCCAGCTCGAGCACCAGTTGTGGGATTTGTATCTCCTTGGCGAGTTTTAGCCCGAAGAGAATTGCCAGTAATTCAGCCTCAAGAGCCCGACAGTGGCCACAACGCATAGCGAAAGCTCGCAACAGGGATTCTTCTACATCTCGGAGGATCCCTCCCCCTCCTGCTGGTCCAGGATTCCCTCTCGTGGCACCATCCGTGTTTACTTTACCCCATCCGATGTCCGGAGGATTCCACACGGACGGTACATTTCTGCGTTCCTTCTCTTGTTCCTGTAACCTGGTCATCTTCTCCCTGCAACGAAAGAAAGTCGAGGTTGTCTTCCAGACCATGTGTTGCACTCCTTGTATTCTGTCTCTTGACTCTGCCTTGAAACACAAGCTCGTTTCTCGACTTCCATGTTGCCCATAGCATCGTAACAAACAGGGCACTCCATCTGTCCCTTTTTCCCACATTGCGGAAGATCCAATCTTTCACTTCCGGCTCGGAGAAGAAGTCTTGGGTTTGTTTTATATTTCAGGATGGGAGGGAATATTTGGACTCTACCCCCAACTATTTCAAGGGCCAATGACAAAAAAAATTGATTGTGGCAATATCAATACGGATGGGAGGAAAGATATGGACTCTATCTCCAACTATTTCAAGTTTCTACCATATCCATTTACTTGCAGGCTAAAGTTTCTTATTGACATTAAACATTCTTTTTTTTTTAATTAGGAAATAATTCGGGTGGGCTAGCCCTACCAGTACCCGGTAACATCCATGCAAATAAGGTCAAGAAGACATGGGTCATTATTAATATCGACTCCTTGGACAGAGTGGCTAAGGTGTGCAACCTTATTCGCCACTCTGTTTCCCACATGAAAGAAAACTATTTCTTTCAAAGTTGATAACAGAATTTGTACATCAGAAAGGATTAGTTCGATCTCCCACGGACAGTTGGATTTCCTGTTTAAGTGATCAATGATTATCTTACAATCTCCTTCAATTTGGATTTTGTCTATATTGAGTTGACATATGTGCTGGATCCCCAATTTGAGAGCTAGGGCTTCCGCCGTGAGTGGTTTTTGTTTTCCTAACTTCTGGTGACAAACAGAAATAGGGCGACCTTCCCAATCCCTGATAATGGCTCCTGCAGAGCTCTCGCTGTTTGTTAGCGTTGAGTCGTTGACCCATCAAAATTTAGTTTTAGCGTACCCTGTGGTGGCTTGCGCCAAGAAATAATTTTTTGTTTATTATTCTGTTTTGGAGGTTTGAGCCGAAGAGGGCGAACCTTCTCCTCTAAATCAGCCTCTACTACCGAAGTTTTATTCTAGTTATCTATATGTGATTTAATCAGACGTAAGACTTTATCTTTTTGTGGGATGGCCACCTGCTGAAACATATGTTGATTCCCAACATACCATGTAGACCACAAAGAGAAAGCGAGACTCACCAGAGCCGATGGATTTAGGCTCTTCCCAAAAACAGATAGAATGGGTTTGATATCCCGGGACTGGGCAATCAAGCAGGCAATGACTGATTGAACATGGGAAGGGAGTTGGTGGATGGCTTGGATGAATGGACATTCCAGAAAAAGGTGGACCTCATCCTCGGGTGCCCAATTACATAAAGAACAGGAGGAAGGGACATCCTCAGGTGCCCCATTACATAAAGAACAGGTGGAAGGGACAGACGTCCCTCGACTGGACAACCTAGAAGCGGTCGGCAGGCCATCCTGAGATATTTTCCAAAGAAAGTTTTTAACTTTCAGAGGAATATTAACCTTCCAAATCCAGGCATTACTGTCCGGGGGTGCTGTTGACTGAGCTGTTATCAATTTATATGCACTGGCAGTAGAAAACCATCCCTCCCTATTAGACCACCAGTATAAACGGTCTTGAAGATGAAGGCAGGTAGAGGGATGTCTAAGATTTCATGCACTAGACAATTATGTAGAACTCCATGAAGTTTTTCCTTCCACCACTTGCCCCCCAAAATGTAGTCACTGGTTGTCTCTTCCTGATTACAATCTTGAGGGCATTCTTCCCTGGACAACAACGAAGAGGTTGTGACCCAATTATCCGTCCAGAACTTAATTGATCGTCCATTTCCTACCGACCAAATAAGTCCAGATTTAAATTTATCAATTAAAGATGTCAGCTTTGTCCACTGCTAGGAGCTAGACCCCATTTATTTTTGTAGTCAAAAATACTGGCAGAATGAAGGTATTTATGTCTAATCAACGACACACTAACATTACTAGGCTAAGCCAGAATCTTCCACAGTAGCTTCATCTGGAGAGCCTCATTCATGTCACTAGATTTCCGAATCCCCAACCCCCCCCCCCCCCCCATATTGCTTCGGTTTGCAAATTCGAGCCCAGCTAATCAATGGCCGGTACTGAAGATCTTTATTCCAAAAGAAAGAGCGGTTTTTCTGGTCGAGTTCTTTGTGCATAGCCGAGGGGAGAATGAAATTCTGCATAAAGTGTAGGGGCTTAGCAGAAAGGTTGGAGTTGATTAGGATAGCACGACCTTGTTGCGAGAGGGCATTAGCCCTCCATTTTGTTAATTGTTGTTTAGATGTACAAATGATATCTTCAAAAGTACTTTTGGTTACTCTTTCATTGATAATAGGGCAACCTAAATACTTTTCTATTGAATTTTCATTTGAAACATTGAGGCAGTTGTGCAACTCAAGGATCCTATGGTTAGGAATACCTCTCGTAGGCTGGAAACTAGATTTATGGTAATGAACCTTTTGCCCCGACACTTTACAGTATGAATCAACAATCGACTTCACTTTGCGCCCAGCATCCAAGCTACATTTCGAGAAGATTATGATATCGTCAGCAAAGGAAAGAAATGGAATCCGAGGGTCGTCTTGTCCAATCGGGAATCCAATGGGTGTTTTATCCAGGCTAGCCTCAGCGGCTAGTTTTCGGGCCAGTACCTCAGCACCTAGAATAAATAGGAAAGGGGATATCGGATCCCCTTGACGGAGGCCCCTCAAGGGGAAGATCAGATCTGTAGGACCATTGTTGACAAATACTGAGAAGGATACCGTCGTAATGCATTCCATGATCCATGCAATAAACGTATCGTGGAAATCAAATCTTCCAAGCACCTTTTTTATGAAATTCCAATCGACTCTATCATATGCTTTCTCCATGTCTAATTTTATTGCTAACCATCCTTCCCGACCCTTCCGAGATTTGTAGGATTGAAAATTTTCGTGAGCTATCAGGACATTATCTTGAAAAGCCCGGACTGACATTCAACATTCTTTCACTATTTAAACAGTATTTTTTAAAATAAAAATTTAAAATTGTATAACATATCAACTTTTTTAAAAAATTAATTTATGTTTTTATAACTATTAATAATAAGTGAAATTATTAATTTTTTTTTTAATGTATGTTATCTTCCTTAAATATACAACAGTAAATTCACGAGCCAAAGCAATTTACAGAATCTTTTATCCTAGAATGGCATAAAAGTAGACTTGCGTTGCGGGAGACCAAAAAGGGCATGTAATCACACCTTGGATTCATTTTTGTTTAAAGAAAAAATTGCATTTATACACCTTAAAACCCGTTACATAAAACAACAATCAAAACAGAAAAAATAGAGCCATGTTTGCTTCGACAATGACACTCCCTAATATGGTCGTCTCGGGTTCAATTCCAACCATCGGCGTGGTGCGTCTAAAGGGCTCTCCCATGCCCAAAAGTGCTGGGCTACGGGTCTCTCAGTCTGCACTGAGCCTACTCAATAGCGAGAAAAAGCCAACCTTACAAGGGAAAAACAAAAATCACAAAGAACAGCAAAAACACTTTGCTTGCAGACTCTCCAATCCCACTCACAGGAAAAGAAGCCCTGTTCTGATTTTTTTTTTTAAAGAAAAAGAGCATATACAACGCAATGTTATGAGTAATTCAATTCCACTCCCTGGGAAAGAATTGGTTTGTGCAGGTTCAGAGCAATTGGCGGAGCCGCTGGTTTTCCTCTCTCAGAGCTTGCACCTCTTTCATGAGCTCAGCCTGGTTATTCAGGATTTTATTCAACACGGTAGACGTCTCAATCTACATACAAAATCATGTCAAGAACCGTGCTTAAGTTACTTGATCAACACAGCATAAGGAAGACTTAGGGGCAGGTTACACACCTCCTGCATATGAAATTGCCTTAGAATTTCAATATGAAGATTCCTCACATCTTCATGAATTGTGTTCTGAAATGATGCAAGAGTTTCTTCAAGTGTACGCTGAAACAGCTGAAGAGTGAATGATGAGCTTCCTTGCTCTGTATCGGTTTGAGCTGATGTTCTCTTGGGGTGAGATAGCGTTCCCTGCTGTAATGGGACAGAAGGAATCGTTAAATTTGATAAATAACACCCCATTAAAGTTAGCTTTGCTGTACTTGGTCATGATACTGCCTTCTGAGCTGAGCTTAAGCTAGATGAGATAAATGAAAGAATAGCGGCCAAGGGCCTATCAGCCTTTGCAAACAGAATGAAAACGAATATAACCCAAAAGTCAAATAAAGAATAGAAACAGAAGCATACAGCTGCATTGAAATATAAAACCATTCACCTACATTTGTGGACGGAAGTAACCCAGATTCATTGGCAGATGATGTGTCCATTCTTGAAAACAAGCTATTCAAAAGCTCCTCCCTGGTTTCAGCTCCAGTTTTCTTTGTTTTGGGTGATCCTAGTGAAGCAGATGTTACATCACCAAAGGATGGAGCAGTGTTTATCCTATCAGCATAGCTAGAAGACCTACGAGAATAGCTTAAAGAGGCGGGCACAGTTGATTCAGAGTTGACTTGACTGATTGTGGATTTTGGACCAATAGGCAGAGTAAGTGAACTAAAAGGAACATGTCTAACAACTCCAGGGGTAGCCTCTTGGCCAGAAGTAAGTTCTTTTGGACGTGAATATAAGTTCGTGCCTGAACTTGTCAATGAAGCCATGCTTGTCTGGCTTGACGAAGAAGGATCTTGCAAACTAGTATGTACTGATGCAGATGTTAGGCCACCTGATGTTAGAATACTGAAGCGGGAGGGCGAGCTTCCTAATTGACGATTGAGAACAAATTTGTCTGCCATTCTATCCCCAGCCCAAGCTTCTGGTGGGGTAATGGATGAAGAATCATCAGCTTTGGAAGATGCAACTTGGGGAAAAGAAAGGATTTCATCCTGCATAGAAACAAGCACATTGAACCACATAAGAAACACAACCCGAATTTCAATGGTACATTTTTTTATGACATTATGAAGACACTTCTGATGGTTGGATGAACCCAAACCAACCAGATCCAACTATGCAGGACAATTCTCAGCATTCACATCTCACAAAATGGAAAATATGAAAAACCAAGAAATCACAAGAACGCAGTAATGCAATTCTTAACAAGAAAGCAACAAGGACAACTTTTAAAATCTTTTCTATACCAATATTCCTTGTTCATTTCTGTCACAACTTTTTTTCCCTTTATGCTTAAGTTGTTTCCCTTAAAAACTAATAATGAAAACACATAATCCTTTATTAAATTGCAGATGCTTTATTTCCTACAGTGCACTACACCGAAAGCATAACCGTGCAAACACCAACATTTATGCTCATTCAATTGTGCTTTCATATTTAACCTTCTCAATGGTGTCTCACATATTTTAAATGTGGTTACGAACAACTGCTGACAAATGCAAAACCGACATTTTCAAGAACCAGGAGTTCAGTCGACATTTT
Source organism: Persicaria tinctoria (assembly GCA_037127255.1). Taxonomy (NCBI): domain Eukaryota; kingdom Viridiplantae; phylum Streptophyta; class Magnoliopsida; order Caryophyllales; family Polygonaceae; genus Persicaria; species Persicaria tinctoria. Next base: position 16,897,895 of record JBANSL010000004.1, on the reverse strand, counting down.
TTTCTGCTGAAATTAAATAAGAGAGAAAGCAAAAACCTGTTTAGAGCTTGACCCAGACTTCCAATCAAAAACTGGATGACCATCTTTCTCTCCAAATAATGAAGGCTTTCTCTCCAAATAATCTCTCTTTAGTCCATCTTTCTCGTTCCAAAGCTTATCAAGAGACGGTGTGATAGGTTGAACATCCACAAGTGGTGAGAAAACTTCCATATCATCCTTGAAATTATAAGTTCTAGTAGCATGTACTCTTGACAATGTCCCACCTGGCCGCAATAAGTTCCGTTGCGGCGTTCCCTCCAAAGTAGGCAAATTAAATGTATTTGTTGCCGATCCACTGCCTTCTGTATTGAGAAACGGTGTATCTACAGAGGAAATCGTTCGGCCTGTATTACGAAGACCAGCTACTGATGCAGTATGTGAAAAGCTTGACAAAGTTGACGAAGGAAGTGGATCAGGCATTAGAATTGAATCTTCAACAGCCCCTCCTAGAAGAGCAGTTTCAGCTGTACAATTGCTTTCATTGACAACAACTGGTTTTGATCTTTGCCAGCATAAACTTGTGACAGCCTTATTAAGAAAATTCAATAGAAAAGATTTTTTAGTGATGCTATATATCGAAATAGAAAAGCACTTAATACCCTACCGGCATAATGCCAGCTCATAAGACCCAAGCATGATGTAGAGATTTGATGCAAACTAAATTACAGTTCATAATTTTATACTCCCTCCATCTCGCAATACTTCTTGTTTTAGACTAGTAAAATTGTATCAAAAAACTTGTTGTTTTAGCTATAATTATTATCTTTATAGGTAATGATTGCTCTTTTTATAGGTAATAATTGTTGCTTTTAGGTGTTTTAACCTATAAAAGTAAAGTAAATATAGGTTTTGTTGATAAGTGTGCATAGAGCTAAAACAACAAGTATTGCAAGACGGAGGGAGTAATATATAATGGAGGCCTGAACAAGTATCCCATAGTGACAACATGCCAAGCTCAACAGCAGCAAAAAATTGAATTCAATATAAAGACGAGATTCTAAAGAATTCATTTCATTAGAGAGATAATCAAGGTCTGATCACTCTTCCTGCTTTGATTTGATGAAAACTGTCAAAATTCACAAATACATTGAAACCTAATTCTCTCTCTTCTTCTTTTTTTAAATGGAAGCAGTCTGAGTCTCAGGACTCAGGAGGTATCACTGTTTCCTACTCCGGCATCTCAAACATTGAATCAAATTTGACACTCCACAAACAACTCAAAAAGTATTGCTCCTCTTTAGCAGGAGAAATACCCTGATCTGGTAAGAGTTAGTAGGTTGGTTGCAGTTAAAATGTAGAAGCTAATTTCTACAGCTGCAAGAAACTATTGTCCAAGTAAATGTAGCTGCATTGAAATTATGCATCATCTGCTTCTATTCTAACACTTCAGATATATATGGTCAATTTCTTATATATAGAGGAAATAGTTCAGATAAAGTCATAAAGATTCTTTTATCATTTCAACAATAAAATATCCATGCTTTCAAATGAAGAGAAGTGGGAAGCCCCTCTAATCTACCTATCATATTAGTCCTAAAGCTCATATTAAGATTTTGTGCAAATCCACACAATTTTGTAATGTGGTCCTTTCTATCCAGATAAATTTGCCAGATAACATATGAAGCATAGAAATTTAAGAAGAGAGTACTTTTTGTTTCTTAATTACAAAATGTCTTTAATGCCAGGGTTGCAACAAAAATACCTCCATACTACCGTAAGCACGGAGAACAGTAAAAGGTTGTAATTTCCCTCGAACGTCGTAGAATACCACGCGGCCATTACTTGTACCAGCTGCCAGTGTCCAGCCATCATCACTAAATGAAAGTGACGAAAAAGGCACATCATAAGAAATGCAAGAGGTATACTTCTTTGTTCCTGATTCAAACATGTACAGTTTCTTATCTAGACCAGCACTTGCAATGACCTGGGACGGAAAGAAATCAAGATCAAGATGTTACTTATTCACTTGTGTCCATCTTCTCAAGTTTGATACCTTTGTTTTCATACCAAAAAACTAGACAGGAAAGTGGGACTAACCTTGTCGTTTGTAGGAGAAAAGCTAACACCAGCTGTTGGTGCAGAATGCTGCTTGGACCAAGACACCTATGGTGAAGGAAAGTAAACCATTTTACAATCACTGACATTGGGGAACTACTTAAGACTAAACATTGAACATGCATGACCTACAATATTAAATGGTTAGGAATGTAGGATGCATTCCTCTGAGGAGAAAGCATGGAAGTTAAAGGAAGAACAGCAAAACAAGACAAAGTTATGATAAGAAATTCGATATTTTTTCCCCTCACACCATGTAACCCATATTACATTATTTTTAATCATAAATCTATGACTGTTTATCCAGCAGATCCAAGAGCTCCCAGTCCTATATGTGGGACTTAGTTTTTCTCTCAACCAAGTCTGCCTACTTGCACACTTTAACTCTCAGCCCATCCTAGACCCAAGGCTAGTCACAATAATGATAAAGGAACTGATTGAAAACCATCCCTTTTACCCTGAACAGAATAGCAGAAAACTGAAAGTTGTTATTTTATGGCAACATTGAAAGAATCAGCAAGTAGAAGTGCTTATGTTCAGTAATGCTATAGAAAGTAATGGAACCCCCTGTCCTACCAAAGCCAATACACAAACTTCATTTTCCTTGGAAGCTGCAACAAGAAGAGTTAATTCATAAATTCTTTCATCAAATGCAAAAAAGCTTGCCTTGGATCTCAAATATTCCTTACTGAAGACATGCGCACACACCCACACACAAACGCACACACATTCAAAAAATATATATAGCAAAGAGAAAGGGCCGAAAGGCAGTCAGCAAACCTTAGGATTACGGCCAGTTGTATCCCACAGATGCACGGAACCATCATCTCCAGCTGTCACCAACAGATGCCGGCTAATCCGAGAGTAATCAAGCACTCTTAACATCTGGTCTTAATATCCAGCAAATAAACATTTAACATCATCCAAAGGGACTATATTAAATTTTTAAATGGAAACAAAAAACATGCTCAAGTAGTTTGAAAATTTGAAGACAAAAACCACCTGCTTTTCAGGATCCTTAAGGTCAGCAGCCCTTGCACCAGAAGCAAGATTATGAACAATAAGATCTCCACTCAAGCTAATGGAAGCCAAATGCTCATCTTTACAATTATATGTTGTGCCTGTTATTGTATTTGTATGACCCTTTAACCATTTAATACAACGCTTTCTCTGCAAGTCCCATATTCTTACAACCTGCCCACTGCCCCCGGAGCATAAGTATCTAGATCCTTTGTTACTAAAAGCAATAGTAAATATAGCTTCCTGCAATGACGATAAAATGTCAGAATGTTACTGTGCAAAAAGAAAACCCTGCAACTGCAAGAATGAAAAAGCTGACAAATCCATAGTGGGACTATTTTCATTCTATGATTTATCTTTCTTACTCTCTCCAGCCAAGTATGGAAATGTACTACAGAAAGGAAGCGAATCAAGCAAATAAATGCATGATTGAGAAATGTAGCAGATAGATATTTTGATTTCTAATAACCAGCAAAAGCTTTCAGTCACAAGGATTTGAGACCAATGGAACTTTGTGGAAGCGAAAGAAGAATCTAGCTATTCTCATAATAAGAAGTTGGCAGTTTTCGCAGTCTGTACCCACCAAAAGAAACATTTATTAGGTTGGAGCCATTAAGATAGAATGCCAAAAGTAGAAAATAAAATCATATGGTTAGATAAATCATATAAACTTACAAACATCCATTGGCACAAACTTATTCAAGAACAAACCACAACAATAAGCTAGCTACCCCTCCTAAGACTAGAATGTTGCAAATAACGCAGCTCAATGTAACATGTGTTAAGAGAGTAAACAAAAGATAAATGCAGAATTATCTTAGCTGAATGCTACCAATTGTCATTACTATTAATTTCACATCAAACCAATGTTGGAATGCCATACACAATCACACAGGACTCAGCCACTGCTGCTTACACAATAGCCCTTTCTACCAGCCTCCAAATTTCCTCCCTGTATAGGCCATTTCATTTATCTAATTTACTAGCTGAGATTATTGACATGTTTGTTCTCACAGCTGTACCCTATGGAGTCAATCGCATTCACCATAAAATCGAAAAGAAGAAAAGTAGTAAACCTCAATGTTGTCTCCACTATCAGAGCCGGAAACGGGAACGGTTCCCATGCTCTGCCCACTTGTTCGCCACAATGTCACCTTCTTATCGTCTCCAGCGCTCGCAACCACCAAATCTGGCACCGCCATAGCCATAGTTCGATTGATATGAAAAAATGCAAAAGAAGAAGCCGCCAAAAGCAACAATAATGTATAAGAGGGAAATCCAAGCGGAAAAACTCACTGGTGTGGTTCCATTTGACGGAATTAACTTGGAAACCAGGCGATGGGGAGTAATTGAGGGTGCAAGGATCTCCAGAATCCACAGATACGTCAAAGAGCTTAACAGTGTCGCCACCGCTCGCCGCCAGTAACGCCATCTCCAGTCCACTGAGGAGGATCTCCCTCCGGTGTACTGTGAGAACTGAGATTCGGAAGAAGCGAAAAAAGCCCTAACTCTCCAGAAACTAGTCGCCTGCCTAATCGGAGAGAGAGAAGAGGAGAGAGAGTGTGCCGCTCTTTCCCCTTTTCCTTTGTGTTTTTGAATTCGTATCGATGTTTAACTTCTCCGAAATAAATACAGTAATACGGATGCAAAATCGTTGGAATATGGGATTGTTGCTCATGAACAACCTATAAATTTGATTGATTCCTCTTAGTACATGGGTTTTAAGATAGAATCTTGTTAGATTTGTACGTTGTTCGTGTCTTCCATACGTGTGTCCCAGGGCCGGCCCATAGCATGTGTCAAAGGTGCGATCGCACGGGGCCTCGAAATTTTTAGGGTCTCGTATAGGTTATATATTATATATCTATATTTGTAAATTGCGCATTGTAAACAAATGTTTTGGTGGGTCAGTTGGTAGAAAGCTAGCGTGAGTTTCAAATTAGGATGAGTTCAAATCCCAGTGATAACAAGTACCCCTTTTTTTTTAACAAATTACTAAGCCAGCCCCTATTTTTATTTTTAACAAATTACTAAGCAGCCCATTAGCCCTTTTTTAACTTTTTTTTTACAGTAGCTAGATTAGTTTTTTTCCCATCATAAATATTCAGGACTCATGCAATAGCCATCCGCCCATCCCTACGCTATTCCATACCACAGAAGAAAAAAAAATCCTAATGTAGGAACTCAATTCAAGTTATTCAAACATTGTAATTTTCCCTTCAATCTTAAAGGTTTCGATAGGTAATCTAAAATTCTAATTATATTCTTTTGTTAGTTTCAATACTTTTTAGTTTCTTAGATAATCAAAATTATTATTTTTGTTATTGTTTTGTATCTTTCTACTTTTTTTTGGTGAGGCATATATCTTTCTACTTTAGGAATCACTAAGTTGAGATTTAGAAAGATAAAATGTCTCCTACGAGATTCGAAGTGGTCATGTCGAACGGAACGACATTGATTATTTTAAAAAAAAGGCCTCAATATGTACGTTGCACAGGGCCTCAAAATGTAATGGAACGGCCCTGGTGTGTCCACACACTACATCCCTTCAGGCTGTCTGGACCCCACCGAGCCTAGCCGACTTTAATAAAAAGAAAGGCAATAGCACTCTACAAAGCGAAACTAAACATAACTAAACCAAACGAGATGAGGACGTAGACGATGAACGAATTCAAGCACTACCCATAAGAAGCACTGAAGGCTAGCGGTACATCAAGAGTCACATATGCCTTCCGGGGAAAAGGAAACCAAACGAGATGAGAACGTAGATGACGAACGAAGCCAAACACTACCCGGAAGTAGCACCGAAGACCAGCGGTACATCAGGAGTCACCTATGAGCAGTGACGACAAACCTCCAAGGAAATAGTCTTTTGGGAAAAAAGAGACGCAGTGATACACACTACCACGACCCCAACCCGTCCCGACTCCGAATAGCCACAACCCTTGGAAAAGAAAGTTCAGTAACGCCAAACATAAAGCCTCACACCGCCTGAACTGAAAGCACGAAACCCTAGTGGGATTTTAGCAAACCCAACCGAGATTTATATATTATTTGTTATTTATTAATATTATTAATTCTAAATTTTATTTTTATCATATTTCTACGGGCCAACTTTGGGCCCAAGACATTTAGCTTGGGCCCAAAACACTTAAACTGGGCAGCCCTGGGCCAAAAGCATTACCTTGGGCACAAAAGACGAGCTGAAACATCCGATCGCACTCCCTAGACCTAGAGCAAACTAGGCAAAGAAGGGTGCCAGGGAGAGGGTAGAGCGGAAAGCCGTCGGAGAAGCCGACAACAACCTCCCGGCAAGATGGACAGCAAGCTAGAGATCCCGACCGATAGCCCAAAAACCGAGCCATAAGAGAAGCAATACATCGGAGGAGAAGGCCACACCTTGCCGACTAGCATCGGAGGAGGCAGCCGGCGACAGAAGAAGGCCCGAAGGCCCTGGATTCGCAAACACACAAGGACGAAAGCCGAAATGGTTGAATGAAAGTCAAAGGCCCTGGAATCGTCAAAACGAAAGTCAAACCAGCGACCCAAGGGAGGCCGATCGAGCAATCGCAGGGCAAGAGAAACAATTGGGCAAGGAGGACGACCGATTTGGGGACAAGAAACCCAAATCAACGAAAGCCCGAAATTGATTTTTTCTTTGAACGATTCCGATGAAGGGGGATCGGAATAGTTAAAACACGTTCACATACACCACCACACATGGACAAGGACCTAACGAAGTATAACTCCACCGAGGACGCCTGGTTGAACTTAAATAGCATACCCGAACGAGGAGGACAAGGGCTGGCTGAGCAAAGAGGAGAAGAGGCGGCCGGAGCCGAGGTTCATCATCCCGAGGAGGCTGATTGTTGGCTCCCGGATGAGGGTTTGGCTCCCGGAGATGAAGTGTTGGGACTCTCAGTAAGAAAGCGTTTGTGAGATTCTTACCCTTTCCACCGTGGTTGTAGGTGGTGGAGGGTGGCTAAGCCCCGGAGGGTTTTCCGAGCTCTTCGGAAATAGAGCATTTCCTTCTACTGGAGACAAAACTCTCTTTTTAAGAATGGAAGCATGATAGTCTAGATTAGTAAGTGTGCTGCCGGATTTATAATGCAGTTGTAGGTGAAAAAATGAATTAAAATAATTTTTATTTTTAAATTTTAAAAGTGGTCATGTGTGGGTGTAAATCCTATGTCCCCGATCCCGTCCCCCTCTCCTGTCCCCTCTCACATAAATTTTTTTTTTTAAAAAAAAATTCTTTTAATCCTTTTTTTAATTTAATTTAATTTTTATTTTTCTTTTAAGTTGGGGTTTGTGAGGGGGGTTTGGGGATAAGAGGGGAGACATATTGAAGGACAAGGGATTTGAAATCATCGTGTGTTTGTTTTTTCGAAAATATAAATAAAATCCAAAATAATTTAGGGTTTAATGGTTAAAAGCTTTAAGAGCATAGGCAACGGGGGTTCTTTAACCCAAATTTAAGAAATTTAATACTGTTTTATTTTAGATTACAAAAAATGGGGTAAAGAACGATTTGACATATTCTCTCCTACACTTCTCTTAAACGCTAGGCAAAAGAGAAACTTGGGAACCACTCCTAAAAAAATTAGGGACTACACCTAGAAGAATTGGGAAGAGGATTGTCGTGCTGTGTCAAAATTGGGAAAAGGATGGAGTGATACGTGACATTTGTGTGATTTAATTGAGGTGGGTGATTACTAGTATATTTTAATTCTAGCCTAATTTCAAGCATAATTTTTTTTTCCAATTTTTAACGCTTCAGAAATTCATAAAAAAAATATTTATCAATAGACATCAATATTGTACATTTTAATGAAGAAAAAAAATAAATAATTAATATATACTATGTGTACATTTGGGTTTAAATAACAACAAAATGTAATATATAGTAAATAAAATTAAAAATTCCTCTAATTTCCCTCTATTAAAATTCAATAATTGATATATAATACGTGTACATTTGGGTTTATATTATGTAGTATAAATATTATTATTATTATTATATCTATCTATCTATCTATAAAGTTGGGTTTTGCCCCAGTTAATTGCACCTGTTAAATGATAACAAATAAACTAATACTCCCTCCGTTTCAAAATAAAAGTCGTTTTTAGCCCGGGACACGAATATTAAGGAATGTAATTAATGTTGCCAATATAAGACAGTACCGAGTACGGTACATGGTTTAATCAAACTGATCCTTACTGTAATACTCTAGAAGTCCCTAATTAACCTTTTCACATTCCATTATTTTCAAATTTGGGAGCCAAAACTGCAATTTAAAAAACAAATTCTGATGGGGAAGGAAACAGCAAACAGGGAGGAGGAGGGGAGAGGTAATCATTGTAGAAAAGTAAGTATACAGAACGTCATTCATTTTGAAACGAGATTTCAATGCTAAAGCGACTTTTAAAATGAAACAGAGGGAGTATATATTAAATATTAACACAAAAAATCAAAAGGTTGTTCTAGCCTAATGGTTAAGGAATAGTTTCTATGTGCAAAGTCAAGGGTTCAACTCTCCTCGACTACACTATTTTTGTATTTTTTAACATTATATTAATATAATGTCTTAAATCTATTAGATAAAAAATCTATAATGTTTGTTCATTATAAAAATTCTAACGGTTTCTTATATAATAGAATTATAATAATTTTTTATGTAGCATCATAACTGTAATTTTTTACATATAAAAAATATTTTTTACATATAAAAAATATTTTTTAAAATCAATACTTTATGTTTAACTAAAAATATTTTTCAAAAGATTACAAAATATTTTAAATTGCCATAAAAATGATCAATTCTATTAAATATAATATAGTATAAGAATAAATATTGTACATACTAAATTAGATTATTTAACTATACTGATAAATAATAAAATCGGTATATGAAAGATTGAAATATAAGACTAATAACATGAGAATATATATATAAAAGCATAGTTACATTAACGTGTAAATATGGAGTAATATTTTTCAAAGATGTCATGTGTGTAGCATACAAGATTTAAAATTCGACATAAAAAATAATGTCTCGCCCGTAGAGCAGGAATGCCTTCTAGTATTAGTATAATTTTGGTAAATGAATAAAAAAAAGTTGAAAGAAGAGTGAAGAGATAAAAGATAAAAAAGGGAGTTACGAAACTCTCATGAGTTAAAGGGATGTGAGTGAGAAATGTATAATGGGTTGTTTAAAGAATGATGAAGATAGAAAGATAAAAAAAAGTGGAGTTAAGAAACCCTAATGGGTTCGATGGATGCGGATGCCCTAACACCATCCACAATGATTTTAGTTAAAATATATGCACATTTGCACAAAATGTGTAAAAATACACATTACTTTTTAGTAATTTGCTCAATTGGTGAAATATGTATTTTTTACGCACCATTCAAATACAATTCATTTAAAACAAAAAGGGAAATAAAATCATTAAAAAAAACTAATGAAATTGTCTTGCACTTTTTGTAAAAGTTTAATTTATACACATGATGGATGTGGTGTGCTCAAATTTGCACATCACATACTCAAATGTGCATATTTGCACACATCCAAAACAACCAATAAAACTAAAAATGTCTAAAAAATACATATTTACAACCATTGTGAAATTTGTGGGTGTTCTAAGAGGTTCAAAAATATAATTTTGGGAGTTGAGAAGCATATATTACACTTAATTATTTTAGTTATAAATTTCATATTATAAAAATTACATTTATAGTTTATATATTTATATTGATACTTTTATTTTAAAAAATTATATTTTGTGATAATTGTGGTTGAAAACAAAATAGCCAGATTGGTTGCACTTGAACTTGTGCTTTGTTTATCTAATTTTTTGCTTAGATTATAACATTCAGTATCCTCATTTTATAGTGGAGATCCATCCTTATAACTGCAAAAAAATATCTCTAAATTTGGAGATATTTTGTCCTATTGTGAAATATTCACCACGTGTTAAAATATTACACTACTACCCTTTGAATATTCACCTTATATCATGACTTTAAGATATTTTAGATGAGTTTAAACTTATCATACACATTGATAATGTTGTCTCATTAAAAACATTGCCGAGAAAAACGAAAAGGATAAAAGTCTGATCATAGGAAAAAAGAGTGCAACGTGTATAATTCTCTCCTTGAATTTGACATGTCTAATGAGCTTCTCGGATTCAACACATTCCGATCCTACGTACAATTTGCTCGAACTTCTTTAGAGTAATGACTTTGTGAAAAAGTTGACAAGGTTGTCATTTGATCGGATTTGTTGGATTTCAATTTCCACTTTCTCTTCAAGTTCATAAGCAGAGAAGAATTTTGGTGATATGTGCTTAGTCTGATCTCCTTTAATGTAACCTTCCTTCCCTTAAGCAACAGATGCGGAGTTGTCTTTATATATCATGGTTGAGCTACTTTTGATGAACTTGATTCCATATTCATTATGCATATATTTTTATCATCGATCTTAGCCACACACATTCTCTCCCTCGTACAATGCTATGAATTCGACATGGTTTGACGAAGTAATAGACAGAGTTTTCTTTGTGGATTTTCACGATTTGGTTGTATCTCCATCAGTGAAGACATATCTATTATGAAATTTATTCTTATGCGGCTCTAATAGAGATCCTGAGTGTAACCGACAAGAGTGACATTTGAGCAGTTTTGATAAAATAAACCAAGAGCATATGTACCTTTGAAGTAACGTAACAAATGCTTAATTTTGTTCCAATGTCTCCTTGTTAGAGCTGAGCTTTATCTTGACAACAAGTTTACAACGAAGACAATATCAGGTTTTTTATTGTTGGCTAGATGCCTCAAGGCCTCAATAACACTTAAATATAGTGCTTTTGGGCCAAATATTTCATCATCATCTTCTCGAGGACGGAATGAGTCATCGTGTATAACTGTATATTAAGAGAACGAACCCTTGAAGAGGTAGAAGAAAAAAGTTACAACAATGAAATGTATTAGTTATAAATGAAAACCCTAGAGTTTTGATAGCAAGAGAGATGGAGAATGAAAACATCTAATCTACCTATTCAATTATTTTTTTCCTTATAAAGTAAAACTTTGAATATGATCAAACTGTACTAAACCACTATCCAAGCCGGAGGGCTTGGACCACCATCCAAGTTGTCTGTATGTTCAATCTAATGCTTTTCCCAATGTAACCTAACAAGTATTGTATAAAAGATTAAAAAAAGCGCTAAATTAAAGAAAGTGGATATGATAGTTGCAAAGCTTTGTAATGTAATAAATCCATCGGCCAAGTACACAACTCTCCATACAATAAACTTGGCCTATATATAACCCAGTATGATATAAAAAACTACATGTAAGATAATCAGCTTAACAGGTCAACATATTGGGTGATAACATATTTTACATAATAAGACTTTGTAAATCTGGCACACGGTCGGCCCATCCAGATAATTATATAAATATTTAATATTTCTGTTACAAAAGATCAATGAAACAGAAATCAATGAAAAAAAGGCGAACAACCACTTCTTCTTCTCCCTCAAACCTCAAACTTCATAAATGAAGACTTTGTTTCCGCTTGATTTTACTTGAGAATTTCATGGTATCAGAGCAAGAGTTAGATTCTTGATACAGATCCACTTCTACGAATTCGTTTTCGCACAAGAATTTTGTAGATTTGAAAATGGTGTACGGAGACTACAAGCCAATTCCGACTACTGAAACCTCAAATCCGCTTTATCTTCACCCCAGTGACCATCCAGGGCTCGGGCTTGTGACTCCGGTGTTCGATGGCAAGAACTTCGACGAGTGGTATAGGTCGATGAAGGTGGCTCTTTCCGTGAAGAACAAAGTCGATTTCGTAGATGGAAGCATTCCGATTCCAGAGAAACTGGATCCGACCTACGGAGGTTGGGAACGTTGTAATGACATGTTGATTTCGTGGTTAATTATGAGCATCAATCTAGAGATCAGGATCAGTACTGTGATCTACACTGAGACAACAACAAACATATGGCAACAGTTGCAGACTCGATATGGCCAAGCAAATGGAGCACAACTGTACGCGGTTGAGCTAGGGTGGCTCAAAAAGGACCCGACCCGACCCGGAAAACACGGGGTCGGGGTTGACCTGAGACCCCTAGGGGTCGGGTCTCGGGTCGAATTTTAGGAAATCCCGGGTCAACGGGCAGGTCAGGGTCAGACCCGGCGGGTCTCGGGGTTTGACCCGTTGACTCGGATTTTTTAAAAATTTTTTTATTTTATATAAATATACATGTGGTATATGTATACACCATGTATACAGTGTATATACCATGTATACTTTGTATATATGTTAATATGTATACAGTGTGTGCATATGTATGTATACCGTAAGTGCATATACACTGCATTTGGGAGAGTATTTATTAGTATAGTATATTAATTTGTATGTGTGAAATGTGAATCCTCATAAGATTTTATGTGAATTCGGTCATGGATTCACATGTAAAGTAACACATATATGCACACTTACATACTGGATATTTTATATATATATATATATATATATATATATATATATATATATATATATATATATATATATATTTTGATTGAGTAATAATTCGGATGCAAACTGCTATCCGACAGCATCCTTTCGGATGAGGTCAGTAAGACTTGGGTCATTGTATAAAGTAGGGATGGGGGCAATATGAGCAAGGTGTGCAACCTTATCTGCCACGCAATTGCCGTTACGAAGAACGTGTGAAAACGAAACCTCGTAAAACCCCGAGTAGAGTGCTAATATCTGACATAATTAGTTCGATTTCCCATGGACATTTGATCTTAGCCTGTAAATGATTGATGATGGTTAGTGAGTCTCCTTCAATTATAATTTTTGGGATTTTCATTTCGAGAGCCCTCTGAACGCCCGACCTCAATGCCAAGGCTTCAGCCATTAAAGGGGATTGGTGGCCAATGAGATTACTTCCCATTGCAACAGAATTTCCTGTGCTGTCTCGAATGATGTAGCCAGTCGAACTTTGTCGTTGGCCCGAGGCAGTACCATCAAAATTTAGCTTTAGTTTCCCAATAGGCGGTTTTTTCCATTTTTCCCTCCTCCTGATCCTCACAGTTGCACTGGGTTTGGTTGCTCTTTGTTGTGTTTTGTTACTTTCCTCTTCGTAATGCTTTCCTGCGTTATTCCATTCATTGATACTTGAGTCGACAAGCTTTTCAAATCCTCTTGCACTTGGTACTTTTTGTTGTTGGAAGATCAATTTGTTACGAATATTCCAGATGGTCCACCAATGGAAAACCAGTTTCTGTTTTTGTTGTGAATCAAGTAGTCCACCTAATTTTACCAGTAATGCCTCTATATTTCTTGATAATACAATATTGTCTGAAATAATAGATTTCACTCTAGGAGATAGGCTTGAGCAGCAGAGTGTGAATATGCATTCAAACAGTAGATGAGTAGTGTCTTCTTCATGGTGATTGCACAAGGCACAGTAAGGTGGTATAGCGATTCCTCTTCTAGCAAGACGGCCAGATGTTGGTAGTCCATTGTGACAGACTTTCCACATGAAATTCTTAATTTTAGGAGGGACATTTAATTTCCAAATCCAAGCATTATTATCACTATTAAGCTCTGTTGCTCTTGTGTTAAGTTTATAGGCACTAGACGTCGTAAACCATCCTTTTTTATCTGGCCACCAATACATTCTGTCCTGTATTTGACTTATTGGGAGGGGAACCTCAACTACTTGTTGTGCAATATCATTTGGCATTATCGTTCTAAGTTTCTCCAAATTCCATGTCCCGTTTCGAATGTACTGGTCAACCGTTTCTTCCCAATTGATTTTAGTCGGATCAAGACAAGCGTTTTGAATATCTTTAACCGGAGCCCATTTGTCATACCAAAACTTGATAGTTTTCCCATCACCGACTGACCATGCTAGACCTTCCGTGAATGGCTTAATAAGTTTTCTCAGTTGCGTCCATTGCCATGAAGCATTTCCTTTTTTCTCGAATTTAAGTATTGGTGTTGACTTGAGATACTTATAATTGATGATTTTGACCCAACCATTATCTGGTTCAGCAATTATTTTCTAAATGAGTTTCATCTGTAGGGCCTCGTTCATTTCCTTTGTTTTCCTTAATCACATTCCTCCTTTTGCTTTTGGTCTGCAAACTTTGTCCCATCCTATCAAGGGTTTGTATTGAAGGTCTTTATTCCAGAAGAAAGTTCGATTGATTTTGTCTAGAGTGGAGTGAATTGTCACCGGTAGCATGAAACTTTGCATTGCAAAAAGTGGTTTTGAGGCTAAATTTGAATTTATTAACACATACCTTCCGTGTTGAGATAGTGAATCAGCTCTCCATTTTGATAATTGACTTGTTGTTTTGTTAATGATATCCTCAAATGTGCTTTTATTAACTCTCCCATTGACAATTGGACACCCCAGATATTTGTCCAGTTTAATGTGCTTTGATATGCCCAAACATCCTTCGATAGTTGCTATTCGCGACGTAGGTATCCCTGGAGAAACTTGAAATGCAGATTTGTTATAGTTAACTTTCTGTCCTGACAATTGGCAGTAATCATCGACAATTTTCCTTACCTTTTCGCACGCTGTCATGTTGCCTTTTGTAAAAATGATAATATCATCTGCGAACGCCAGAAACGGGATTCTTGGTCCAGACGGACCAAACCTGAAGCCGATCCGAGATTGGTTGATATTGGATTCAGCAGTTAGTTTTTTAGCGAGCACTTCTGCACCGAGAATGAATAAAAAAGGAGACAAAGGATCACCTTGTCTTAATCCTCTAGAAGGTTTAAACACCTCCGTAGGCCCATTATTAACCAATACAGAAAAAGAAACTGTTGTTACGCATTCCATGATCAGGTTAATAACATAGTTACTAAAACCAAATTTTCTTAGTACCGCCTCTGTGAAAGTCCAATCCACTCTGTCATAAGCTTTCTCCATATCTAATTTAATTGCTAACCATCCCTCTGATCCTTTTCTTGTTTTGAAAGAATGGAAGATCTCGTGAGCTATTAATATATTGTCTTGAATTGCTCTGTCAGATACAAATGCTCCTTGAAAAGGATGGATTAGCTTGCCAACGACCTTCTTGAGTCGTTCTGTTAGAATTCTCGATATTACTTTATATATTGTTGAGCACAGACTAATCGGTCTGTAATCCGTCGTCTTCGATGGGTTGTCGCATTTTGGCAATAAGGTAATAAAAGTATGATTGATCTGTCGGAGTATTCTGCCTGAATGGAAAAACGCTTTGACAGCTTTGATAACATCGTTACCGACAATATCCCAATAAGACTTGTAAAACTCTGTTGTCATTCCATCTGGTCCTGGAGATTTATTGAGACCTAGTGACCAAACCGCATTTTTTATTTCGCTATTAGATGGTTGTTGGCTTACCCTCCTATTTTCTTCATCTGTTATAGCGTGTGGTATTAGATCTAAGTAATCATTAAGAAGTGCCATGTTAATTTGTTCTTTGGAGAATCATCTTTCAAAGTCATTTTTGATTTCCTCTCGAATATTTTCTTCTCCCACAATCTGCGTACCAGAACTTGTTGTGATATTTCTAATGATTTTCCTATTTCGTCTCCCAGATGCTACTTTATGAAAGTAAGCTGTGTTTGAATCAGTTATCTTGAGGTGTTTTGATTTTGCTCTCTGTCCCCAATATTCTTTTTGGAATTTTAACAATTGTTCTTTTTTCCTGAGTAGTTGTTTTTCGACTATAGAGTCCTTACTCGTTCTGGTTGTGCTATTTGATTGGATATTAATCAGATCCTTTTCCACAGTTTGTATTTGACGAAAGACATTTCCGAATGAGTTTTTGTTCCACTCTTTAGCCTTTCCTTTCAGAAATTTTGTTTTGTACACTAACCTATACATTGCGGACCCCGTACATCTGATTCGCCAAGCTTGTTTGACAACATTTCTGAAGTCCTTTCTCTATAGCCACATATTTTCGCATTTAAACGGAGGTGGCGTAGATTCTCTTCCTGAAGTTAAGCAGATAGAAATAGGACAATGGTCAGACCCGGTAAAGGCTCCGTTGAATGTTGCTAGATCAGGGAAAGTTTCAAGAAACGCATGTTGAACCAGTACACGATCTAATTTTTCCCATATGTTATCCTCCCCTTCTCTTTTTTTCCTCCATGTAAATTGATTTCCCGAAGTTGGGATCTCAATCATGGAGCATTGATTTTTGAATTGATTTAATCTAATATATCTTGCTTGGTTGTTCGCTGCTCCTCCAAGTTTTTCACTACTGCTACTAATTTCATTCAAATCTCCAATTACTAGGCATGGTAGGGGCTCACTCGTGACTATATACGAGAACTCATTCCAGAAGACATCTTTGTCCTTCTCATGGGGAGGAGCATAGACAAAAAATATAATTCCTGTAAAAATGTTATCCAAGCATGAGTATTTTACACGGATTACTCTTGGTAACACTACGTCAACCTCAATTGTTTCATTGTGAAGAAAGTTCTCATTCCAGAGGAGACCTATTCCTCCCGTTCTATCATTCCCCACCGACCAGATAGCCTTACTATATCCAGTCGATTTCCAAAACTTCTCCTGAGGAATTTTATTCGTTCTAATCTCAGCAACTGCCATGAGCGAGATATGCTCATTGATTCGCATAGCTTTAAGGTCTGTCCAGATATTCGTCTTTCCTATACCTCTGATATTCCAAAAACAAGCTTTCATTATTTAATTACCCGATCTATCAGAAGCCAAGGGTACAATGCTTCTGACAGCGACAGATTATACACCTTGCGATTAGTTAGAAGATTATTATCCATGATTGTAGTTCTCACTTGCTTATAGTTTCCCTTACTTTGATCTGATAACGAATATATCGTCCGTGTTGTAGTTAATCCTAATGTTTTTCTTTTATGTTTCACCCAAACGGACTCTTGTATAATTCTACCATTAGAGCTATAGTAGATGATAATCAATCGGCTAAACCAAATAAATGTGTACACCTTTAGAGGGTGGGCAGTTTGTCTACTCCTCTTCCTTAAGTTAGTTTGCATTGCAATTAACACACAAATCCTACCTATCATGCTAGCCAAATTGCCACCTTCTATCAAATTTCTCCACCAAGGCCCCATTCTTACATCAGACCTGCTCGCCCATAACTTAACAACATAAAAGCAAGTCAAAACATTTCCCAGTAATAGCATGGCCACACAATCGTAGCATAAGTCATTTAAGCATAGGTGGAATAACATTCTTCCATAATTTTTCATTACATTTTTGTTTTTAGCACTCTCCATATATGTTGTTACATCAATGAATACTATCTTGCACAGTTTATAATTAAATCTACAATCACTTGAAACAACTGATAATCCATACATTCTTAACCATACAACATTACACCCATGTCTATTACATACAACAGCAACATGAAATTTACCCAGCCAGCCATATCTATGTTTACCATAACTTAAACTCTTCCAGCACAACACAATCCTATAATGTTTGTTAGTTTTACCCTTCAGCAAAGACGACACCACACTAGTTCTTCCTGAACTGTTCGCACAACACCTAGGTTCACATTTGGGTAACTCTTTCATCCTTGCCAACCTCAACTGATAACACCCCAAGAGAGATGTATCAGGAGCAGCAACTGGATTACTCACAAGGAAAAGATCACGGTTTGGCTGGGCTTTGCAGACCAAAAGGGCATCAAAGCCCTTGGTGAAATGTAGAACACCCCTAGGAAAAACTAGTGCTGCACGATCCTTATTTACATCATCAGGGATTTCAAATTGTAGTTCCTCCTCACAAAAGGAATACTTCCATAGGTTTATAGAAAGTGAGATCAAATTCAGTAACCACACATGGCAAAATGGTAGGCTAATTTGAGTCAAGGAATACCACCTCAAACAGAGCAAAGAAGGCACATTGCAGTTTCTTACCAGTTTCTTATATGTACAGGGGATTCTTTTCACAAAATTAGAGCCAACAGATCCCTTCAAACCTTTTTTCCTTTGCCCGACATCATCGGAGAATGATAACTCCTCAGTCTCATTGCTTTTGGCAAGATTTAGTTTGCCCTTTCGGATAGACTTCTCAAAATTATATCGCAAAACGAACCTGTTAATTAAATCAGAGGTAGACATAGACTCATACCTGATCCAAAACCGAAACAACTTGGCCTCTAAGAGTTTGCCAGTGAAAGCTGAGAACGGAGAGATACGATTCAACCCAATTCCACGAAACGACATCAGCCCTAGCCAGATGATGCCGATCAACCATAAACTCTTTTCAGGGTTGGACACCAAATACCCAATTCGCACCACCGTTTTCAACTTCAGAGTTTCCTCATAATCATCATCGGAGACAGACATCTCCTCATAGAGTTTAGAGCCCTCCGGCTGGGTTTTAGACATTTGTGGAGCAGGATCATCTGCTACCATGTGATTTTTCCTTTTGTCAACTCCATTAGGAGCCAATAGATTTTCACAGACAGTAAAGTAGAGAGAGATTAGGCGTCTAGATATTAGACTCTTGAAGATACGAAAGATGAAATTGCAGAAACAGTAGCACCACCCCCAACGACTTTCGTAGGGTGGAGCAACCAAAACCAAAGCGAGAAGAGAAATTGAACCGGAACTAACCCTTCCATAGCCGAGAAGCGCGCAGAAATCAACATCCCGACCACAACCCCCACCAAATAGCCAACCAACTCTGAAGGAGGCGCAACCACCCGCAAACGCCCAAATCGACACCAACATGGTTTCCGTCGAAGCCGGATTTGACCACGGTGGAGGGCGATTAGGCCAACCCAGCGTATTCATCATCAACAAAACTCTCTCACACCGCTGAAAGGTGAGCAGATCTGATCTATTAGGGATACACTTGAACCCTAACTCAAACCAAACTTTAGGGGAAACGAAGGGAACGAAAGGGAAATTGCCCACACAATACCACAGGGAGTACTCGAAATCAGACCAAAGAAGAGATTTAGTCCGGCCAAGATTGATTTGGGAAGGGATTAACCACTCGGAGAGGAAGGAGATCAGCCACAATTTCTTAGACTCGATCGATTTAGGTTTTTTTTGAGAAATTTGTTCACGGGGGGTGTGGAAAGGGGGGGAGGCACAAGCGCGTGCCGTGCGTTCTTCTCGTGCAAGGGTTCTCATTTTTTACTCATTTGCTTCTCGCGTCTTTGTAACTGCGTTACTGTGGATATTATATATATATATATATATATATATATATATATATATATATATATATATATATATATATATATATATATATATTGTATAGTATATACAAGGAAAATAATAAAATATAAAAAAATATTATAAATATATATATGTGTTAAGCCTTTGAAAACCGTAAAATATATCGGAATTTTAAAACTCGGGTTTTCGGGTGAACCCGTCACCTGACCCGGAAAACCCGGAATTACAAATCTCGGGTTCGGGTTGGGTGGCGGGTCACATTTTTAAAAATCCCGGGCCTTCGGGTTGACCCCCACCCGCAATGTTCGGGTATGGCCGGGTCGACCCGGATGAGTCACCCTAGGTTGAGCGTAATTCGAGCTTGATCATGCAAGGATCTGACTCAATCACTTCATATTACAATAAAAAGAATGCTCTATGGAACGAGATATCCAGTTTGCGTAATTTTCCTGTGTGCAATTGTGGAGGAGCGGAGAGCTTCGTCAAATTCATCGAAGAACATAAATTGCTAGAGTTTTCAATGGGACTCAACGATGTTTACACCACAGCTAGAGGAACTCTCCTGATGATGAAGTTGCTACCTGATGTAGATTATGCTTATTTTTTACTCACGCAGGAGGAGAAACAAAAAGAGGTACATGCGCTAGGCTTAATCATGATAGATGCAACTTCTATGCAAGCAAGTACCCAATCTGTTCCAAAAAGGAGGCAACGAGAAAAGAGGCACTTACTGCACCAACTGCAAGAAGACAAATCATACGATCAAGAAATGCTATCATCTAATCGGTTTTCCACCACATTTGCAAGGAAAAGGGAAGAAGAAAGGCAATAATGAGAAGTTTGCAGGAGAGCGGGTGAAGATGTTGATTCGGGAGGCTCGAAGAAGGTGGATCTTAGTCCTAAGCAGATTTCTCAATTGCTAAGTCTACTTGCCTCGTCGTCAAACAACAAAGGAGTCGTGCAAGATGACTTCGTTAGATTCGCATGTAATGCTAAAATAGTGAAATTCAAAGTTGTGATGAACAATGTTGCCTGGATCATAGATAGCGGAGCAAGCTGTCATATGAGTGGCGACATGTCTTTGTTCCTTAACAGAGAACAACTAAAACATCCTGTAAGGGTCACATTACCCGATGATCAAACGTCCACCGTATACACTGCAAGCAGAGTGCGAGTGTTGGATGATTTGGTATTGTAGGATGTTTTGTTTGTTCCGTCATTCAAATGTAATCTGTTATCAGCTAGTAAATTGATTAAATACATGCAATGCAATGTGTTATTCGCACCTACAAGGTGCTTAATGCAAGATCCTTTTGATGAAAGTTCCTTTGGAGCTTGGTAGGGCATACAATGAACTATTCTTTACAAGTCCATCAGGGAGTACAGGAAGGCCAAGTGCCCTTCTGCTTTTGTTGATGCGTAGAATAAAGTTGCATGTGGTATTGAGGTTTCACTTTGGCACAACAAGCTGGGCCATTTGCCATACTATAAACTTAATTCACTTCCTTTCTTGACTATTAGTTTGCTTGATAAGACTGCATTAGATAGTTGTGATATTTGTGCAAGAGCATGCAAAACAATCCAGGTTGTCTTTTCCTATAAGTGGCATCAAGACTGATTATATGTTTGAAATGATTCATGTGGATCTTTGGGGACCATACAAAGTTCCCACATATGATGGTTACATATACTTCGTGACCATAGTAGACGATCACTCCAGATCCGTTTGGGTGCATCTTCTATCAACTAAGAGTAACGCCTTTCATGTTCTGAAGGGTTTCTTAGCTATGGTTGAGCGACAATTCGGGATGAAGGTTAAGAAAATTCAGTTACACAATGCTTTAGAGCTAGGGAAGAGTAGAGAAGCTTCAACTTTCCTAGTAGACAGGGGTATACAACATCAAACCTCCTGTGTTGCAACTCCACAACAGAACGGAGTTGTGAAGAGGAAACACCGACACCTCCTGAAGGTGGTGAGGTCGTTGGCCGCGTTGTTATTTCATTCGAACATGCAATCAGATTATGGGGAGAGAGTGTTTTGACAGTGGCCTATTTGATTAATAGGATGCCCACTCCTTGAATAGGATGCCCACTCCGCTATTGCAATAGAAGACACCTTATGAGGTTCTGTTTCGTTCTTCTTATGAGCATTTACGAAGCTCCGGGCTCTAGCTTGTGCTTTCCTAGGTTATCCCTTTGGGAAGAAGGCATATAAATTGTTAAATCTAGCCATGAACCGAATGTTTCACTCTAAAGACGTCATGTTCCATGAAACATTGTTTCCTTTCCATCAAGATCAAGCCCTTCCACATCCACATAATCCATTTCCATTGCCCAATTTAGAGTACACGGATGATCCACCTCTTTCATAAGAACAGATTTAGACCCACATAGATGATCAAACCTTGCTGCAACCTGTTGATCCTCCTCTCTGTCATCCTCCGACATACCTCTATGATTATGTGTGTTTTGCTCACCATCCTCATAAGTTTTGCAATCATAAGCTTACTTCTACAGTCTCTTTTCTGGTGGCTACAACTCCGAAAGATTTCTTCTTGGGTGGAGCCTTCTAGTTACTCTCCAGCCTATCAAATTGGTGTGTGGCAGGATGTAATGTGGGCAGAATTTGATGCCCTTGAGCTTAATCACACTTCGAGTTTGGAGCCTTTGGCAAAGGGAAAGAGAGTCATCGATTGTAAGTGGGTGCATAAGATCAAAATGAAGGTTGATGGGGTATCGAACGATACAACACTCGTTTAGTGGTAAGGGGATTCACACAAAGGAGGGTGTTGATTATACAGAGACATTCTCTCCGGTCATTAAGATGACCACAATGAGGTCTATTGTCTCCGTGGCATTAAAGAAGAAATGTCATTTGTTCCAAATTGATGTGAACAATGTCTTTTTACATGTGGACTTGGATGAAGAAGTCTTCATAAAGATCCCACAAGGTCTGGCAGTTGATGATTCTTCCTTGGTAAGCAGGCTTCACAAGTCTCTATACGTTTTGAAGCAAGCTTATAGGCAATGGTATGTCAAGCTATCTTTTTCCTTGAGATCTAGGGGTTATGTTTTAGTCTGTGAATGATCATTCCTTGTTTTCAAAGAAGACATACTCATCAATCGTGTTCGTTACCGTGTATGTTGATGGCATAGGATGATTTGGGAGAGATTAATGGCCTTAAGACGTTTCTGAATGACACTTTTCGCATCAAGGACCTTGGATCATTAAACAACAAGGATCTCACTTTCTTTTGTAGAGGCCGAGTATAGGTCACTTCGCCTTGTGTGTTCTGAATTGCCTTGGCTTAGTCATCTTCTGGCTGAGCTTGGGCTTACGAATATCACACCGATACATGTCCAGTGTGATAATCTGACATGATCTATATTGCTAAAGACCCCGTGTTCCACGAACGAACTAAGCATATAGAGCTCACCTACCACTTTGCTCGAGAACGGTTGCTTGAGGGTCTCATCAACCTCTCTCATGTCCCTACTACTTGTCAACTTGCTGATTATCTCACTAAAGCCTTTGCCAGGGATCCGCCTCCGCTGATGTCCAGGCTAGGGTTAACTTTGGCACCTCCAGCTTAAGGCCGAGGGAGGGTATTGTGTGATGACATATTTACATAATAAGACTTTGTAATACTGGCTAACAGCCGACGGCCATCCAGATGATTATATAAAGACTTAGTATTTCTGTTACAGAAGATCAATGAAACAAAAGGCGAACAACCACTTCTTCTCCTTCAAACCTCAAACTCCATCAATGGAGATTTTCGTTTCCGCTTGATTTTACTTGAGAATTTCACAACATAGGTCAGGTTTTATATATAATAAATTCACAAGCTTGCATGCAGCAAAATTGACCTGCCATAACACATGGGGGATACTAGCACAACCCAAGATTCATCCTTTATCAACGCTTGCAAGACCCAAGCATCGGAGATACACATATGAGACTTGCACCATCCAAGATTCATCCTTCATCTATGGAAATAGTGTCTAAGGTAATCCGCTTTTCTATCCAAATCATCGCTTGAATAAGAAGACTAAAATAGGAGCAGAGGGCCTGTTAAGCGTTTGAATCTGAGTGCATACCCACTCCTCCGCTGGCAATCCAGAAGCAAAACCTTGAATAATTTCAAATTCCTCCCTGAATATAGATAGCACTTGGCGGCATTAGAAAACATTCACCGCTATGTGATCCAAAGCAAGTATCTAATTGACTGATAGGTTTCAGGTCAACTATAATTTATGAAACAAATAAACATATTTTTGGTTACCAAAAATGTAGGAAGTCTACAAGGGAGGTAGAGAAAGCATAGATAGCTCAAT
The DNA here is from genome assembly GCA_037127255.1 of Persicaria tinctoria. NCBI lineage: Eukaryota > Viridiplantae > Streptophyta > Magnoliopsida > Caryophyllales > Polygonaceae > Persicaria > Persicaria tinctoria. The sequence continues at coordinate 16,874,202 of JBANSL010000004.1, read as the reverse complement.
CACTAACTTTTAAATTGCTTGAGATATGTGATACAAGTTAGAACTGGATATCAGATTTACTTCCATAAGGTGCAGCAAATCATATTGCCACTTAGAGGAAAAACAGACAGAGGACGAAAGCACTTGGATTCTTATTTCGCTTGACACTGATTTTGTTGGTTGCTGATAGTTTTGGGATGAGATAAAGAAGAATATATGTATGGTTGATTTGTGATGCAACTGGAAAGACGATTTAAATGGTACCTTCCACCGGGATGGCCCACATAAACAACAGCACTTATAAGTCCTCCAGGAACAACCATTTCCTTGGCTGCCTCCAGTGCCAACAGTGTTGTGCTGGACTTGGTGATGATTGTCTTGTCACTTCCTGGAAGATATCCCAAGTTGAACGCAACAAGCCTAGAGCAGCAAACACCAAAATGATCAAATCTATAGTGAATACTGAATACTGCTTGAGCATAAAACAAACCAACAAAAGAAAAAAACAGTTCACTTTTAACAACATATGAAGTATTGAAGTTTGCCTCAAATTATGACAAAGACACATAGGTGGACACACATTTAGCATTCAGTGCAGTAAAACTGCCGATACTAATCAAGTAATCATATCAAGCCTAATGATGACGAGAAGATTACCCTTTTTGGCAATTGGTATTTGATGAAGGATTCCACTTGTTTTTATGAAATTCAATTTCTTCAACTGTCTCTTCTAAGAACCTTTTAATAGAAGAGATAAAAAAAAATGTACCTTATGCTATTTAGAGAATGATTACCTCACAGAGATGCCTTTTGGAAGCAATTGCAACATTCTGCTGTGACAGACAGAAAAGAGCTTGACACATTTTCTCTGCACAACTTTGGAAGTCAGCAAAAGCATTTCACGGAACTTGTTTGAAAAACATTTGCAATAATTGGAGTGGCAAAACCATTTCAAATATTAAAACTGAGTACAAAATTAGTACAAAGTTAGGGTCTGTAACAAACATCGAATTATTGCTATAACTATTGCTCACAAAAGTTTAGTCTTGCAAAAATATACTCTTCCATGCAAAAGTTTAGTCTATAAAATATACTCTTCCATGCAAAAGTTTAGTCTTGCAAAAAAAAACATATTGCGAGCCTTTGGTTTTTTTGGCAACCGGTACATATATATTTTCATATATAAAGGATGCAAATTTGTGCCAGAGTGCAGTGGTTGTGTCGTTACAACATCAAGGCACACACAAGCCTGCAGTTAAACTAAAGCACTTGACCAACAAAAGTTCAGTCTTGCACAAAAATATATTGATAATAAGACAGGCCCGCTGTTTAATTAAGCACCTGACCATCAATCTGCTTGATACGAGGCACAGGGGAATCATGATGCCTCAGATATCCTTTTATTAAATCAGAAGAAAGCAAAAGCTTTCAGTGTTTTGCAAATAACTTGGCAGAGGTAATTTCAGTCTCAGAGTCAAAGTTGCATAGAAATCTAAACAGTCCATGATACCCTTGTTAAATGCTTCTATAAGGTAAGGACTAAGGTTTCTAGAAACGCTCAAGAGGACAGTAAGACGAAACGAATCATGAAGATAATAAAGCTGGGAATATCAAGCAAATTTTTCTCACCATAGAGCCTGACTTAAACTTTTTTTTTTTCGAAATCCATATCAAAGCAAGCATTGCGATGAAAACACGATAGTCATGCGGTAAAATTGGTAATTCCAACATTTTGTCATACTATTTTTACATTGACAATTTGAAATTGACAAAATCTCCACGAATCTAAAGGACAAATGCTAAAGTTGCTCACATGGATGTATCTTCAAGGCAGCATGTTCAACCTATAAACTACTCATTTTGTGTGTTGTCCGCTAGTTCAAAGGTTCTATAGAAAGGGGGAGGTGGATTACGCACAAACTTTTTCCTGGCTTCCAAGTGGAAAACAGGACCAAATAAAACAAAGCTGGAAAAGAGGTTCACCTCAGTTGGCCCAAGAGACATGTCAAGAAGAGATGATGTGTTATTTATGGCATCTTCCTGGATGTCAAATCCATAAACACAGCCATTACCAGAATCATCCTTCACCAATTTCAGCAACGCCAAGGTATCATAACCATTTCCACAAGTGGCATCGATAACAACATCCCCCTTTCGAATGACATGGTTCCAAACCCTATGTAGAAAGACATAATTACTTATAAACCATTGCTCTTACTATTATCAATGAGGATACACACATTAAAAAAAGAAGAAGCAAAAGAGCATATAAATTAGCATGAACATAAATAGGGAAATGTAGGAAGAATTTCCAACTTAATAAATCACTCATGAGGCAGTGAATACTGTTTCACAAAAGAATGGCAGACAAAATGATAGCCGAATACCTACGAGTGAGCAACTTCAGTAGCCTTCTTCTTGCCTATAATATAACCAATCATAACATCTTCAAGACCTGAAACGGACAAGAAACAATAGGAGATTAGAACAGCCAAAGGAAACAAAGATTTCAAACAATAGATGATGTTATGAAGCCTGGTAACATCGTAACCGATGTCCAGCAAAGTAGCTAGCTAACTCTCCCTCATAACATGAATCAACCATACAATGAAAGCTATTGTTCCTCATGGCTCCTTGAGTTTTAATGGTCAAAGTTCCTCGTTGGTTGGTCGAATTTGTTATGTTTGGTTCATACTTCATAGCAGCAAGATAGGATATAAAACTTGATACAGATACAATCCATTTGGAAGAATACATATTTGAAATCCGTCTCAGGAAAAAAGAGACAGTCTACATACTCTTACACAATAACTGAGAAACCATAGAACAAAGAGGGACTCATTTCATTCTCAACAGTCAGCACCAAGAAAAGAGTAGATTAGCAGTAGCACTTGAATTGGAACCCATCTTTAACCCTAAACTCATGAAAGATGCCAAAATCCAAAGGGCGAGGATAAAACAGACATGGAAAAAAGGTGGGGGCTGAGGTGAAATTGGAGAATACCTGAAACAGGGGAAATGTAATCGAATGATCCGACAGCTTGGAGGCGGAAAGCATTGGTGGTTGTAGTCCTAGTCTGATAGCTTGTGGGCAGGAAGAGGAAATGGGTTCTGTAACTGGAAGCAGCAATGTTTTGGGGTGACAAAACATGGTAAGGAGGCAAATCAAGAGTCCTGCGGGGCCGTGGCCGTGGCCATGCCCAATAACGGAGAGACATTGCTCGCATCGCCTCACTAATCAACTAGGGTAAGTGGGGTTCGGCACTTCGGGGTTGTGCTAGCTATTGCCAATTCATTGGAATGGTAATTGGGCGGGTATGTCGTGCCTTCAACTTCAACCCAATGTGTCCCGACTCCCGATTATTGAACTTTGGATAAACCCAAGAGATAGAAAAAGAGGGCGGGTGAGACTAGGGGTGGGCACAAATCCCGCAAATCCCGGTCCCGTTCCGGACCCGGTGGGATTTCGAAAAAAATTAGTAAATTCCGTCCCGGTCTCGTCCCGCAAAAATTGTGCGGGACGGGACGCGGGACGACCCGTCCCAATCCCGTACTATATATTACATACTATATATTACATATATATACACACTGTATTACATATATGTTAGATTACATATGTCACGTACACTGTGTGTACAGTGTGTACATATACACCATGTATATTACAGTATATAGGTATACAAAGAGTGTATATATATACTGTATATTAGTAATTAGCAACTGTTCTTAGTAATATATATTCTATACAGTGTGTGTATATATATTGTTTGTAATATATATTGTGTGTAATTATATGTATAGTGTGTATACAATATACATATAAAGAATATTCATGAGGACCAGGGGAGCATGAGAGAGAAGAGAGCAAAAGCCCCCTTTTCGCAAGAACCCGGAAACCCTAGCTCACCTAGTTTGATCAAATTGCCACTCGATTGCTCAAACTAATGCATTTCTGGAAACCTATTTGCCAAATCTCCACAAATCTATTGCTCCAAACACCCGCTCTAATCATGATTTCAGTCAAAACAACACAAAATTTCAAGTCTCAAAGATCTCGATCGCCCAGATCTCTCGAGTAGCATGCAATCCTTTGTGTGCGGCGCAGATCGAGGATGAAAGATGGCGTACGACCTTCAGAGTGTGGTGGTGGTGGGAATTTTCTTGGCTTCTCCCAGCCATAGTATCATATGATTCTAATCTTGTGGGAGCCATAAATATTATTGAAAGATCGAAGCTGCAATCGATGGCGAAGTGTGATTTTGGGTCTATGGAGGTTCGGGTCGCAGGTGGTTCGCTCCCCCCCCCCCCCCGGGTTCGCCTGTTCAAGTACTCTTGTCGCCTATAATTTTCGGGTGGATTGGATTTACATTCTTCACACATCTCTCAAATCTAACTTTCATCACTTCTCTTTTACATATTCTATAAAAAATAGTGCTAATCAAACCTCCATCTTGTTGGTTGCGAGCATGAATATCCAGAAAGAAGACAAGTGCAAGCAAAAGATGGTGGAACCAAAGACAATACCGAAGAAGATAGCTAACAAAGAAATTGTGATCAACGAACCAACTGATCCTTCCGATGGGATACCAGATCCAGAGGAAAAGGGTGAAAACCCTAAGAACAAACCCTCTAAAGGGTTGAAGAAACCCTTTAGAGATACAGAAAAAGATCCGCTTTGGGTGGATACAATTAACCTTCAGAAAACCATCTCGTATGCAACCATTATTGGAGAACTTTTGGAGCTAAAAGAGACAAGGAAAAAGATCCGCTTTGGGTGGATATCTGTTGAAGGAGGATTCCAAGTAACCCCATCATCCCACAACTGGTTTGATGCATGTGTAAACAGCCTGAGTAGCTTATACCTCCTGGAGGTCCTCTTGTATGGCCTCACCCTGATCAATTACTTTTGGCTGAAAAACTGTGTTAGATATGTGTGTATATGTCTTTGCAATGACTCCAAGACTATGAAGATTTTGCAATATATGAAATGGAACGACCTGGTGCAGGTTTTATTTTATTATGATTGGTTTGGTCTTGCCAACTACTGGATGTTGCATAGCCAAGTAGACAAAAGCTATCTAGTACTGAACCTACAGCAAACTAATATAGGAATTGAAAGATGTTTTGAATTAACAAAGGATCTACAACACATGTGGGCACAAAATGAAAAATGTAAAATGAAAGAAATGACTACAACCTGCTTGAACAAAATAGGAGAAGGCATCAGGCGGGGTGAATATACTCACAAATCAAATCGGAATACTCCTGATCCAAACCAACCTCGGGCTATCCCGACCATGTTTGGTTACGCCATGGCCAAGCTGCCCCCTCGTTACTAATGGCTTCCTTGGGGTAACAATACAAATTATATCCTTTATCGGGATGGAAAACCACAAAGCAAGACAATGTATTCGACACATCGAAAATCAAGAAATCGAAATGTTAAACAAGTACATAAAAACATTGTAAAAAGATCAATTTATAAACGGTATCACAAATCACTACTCTTGAGTCAAGCCAGTGGCGATTTGCGAGTACATGTCTCGCTCGCTCTTAGAATAGTTAATAATGAAGATTAGTTTCTGGAATTGTCGTGGAATTGGTCGTCCTACATTCTGGATCGATATCAGCACTTGGTGTAAATCAGAACACATACAACTACTGGCACTTGCTGAAATCAAAACGGAACACATCCCTGAACCTTCGTTATGGAGGGGGGCGGGGTTCGATAAAGCTATCTGGTCGCCGGCATCGGGTAGGTCTGGTGGCCTGGGTATACTATGGAAGGAAAACACCATGATTAATGAAACCATCGAGGTCATGGTGCAAATGTCAAGGGCTATTGCCATCAAATATGCAAACATCATCGACAACTTCACATGCCTAATATGGTTCATATACGCTCCACCCAAGAACAACACAAAACAGGATTCTGGTCCCCGATAATAGAGCAGATAAACCGGGCCACTATCCCATGTATAGTCATGGGTGATTTTAATGAAATTGGATGTTTTGCTGACAAAGAAGGCGGTGCGGTGACTCACCCACGCAGATTTATCAGACTCGCCGAAATTAAGAATCAATGTTCTCTCGAAGACATTCCGTCTTAGGGAAATCCATTTACATGGAGGAAAAAACAAGAAGAACAAGGAAACATAAAAGAAAAGATCGACAAAGTCCTAGTTCAACATGCCATAATACATCAATACCCCGCCATCCACACAAAAAACGGTGCATTCACATCCTCTGATCATTGCTCTATTACCGTTGAATTAAATACCAGTCAAAACTTCAAACCCCCACCCTTCAAATTCGAGAATGTATGGCTACGCCGGAACGACTTCAAAAACATAGTCAAACAAGCATGTCGATTAAAATGCCACGGTTCCGCTATGTACCAACTGGTCCGAAAAACAAAATTGTTAAAAGACAAAACAAAAAGTTGAAACAAAAACACATTTGGAAACATCTTTAGCCAACTGCAAAAAGTTGAAGCACATCTCCTCCAAATCCAACAGGGTATGGCAAATAACACAAACAATAATATGCACACAAAGGAAGCAAATCTGATAAAGAAGAAAGAAAAACTACTCACATTCCAGAAAATATATTGGAACCAGAGAGCAAAATCGAAACATATTAAACTCTCAGACTCAAATACCGGATATTTCCATAGAATCGCCTCTGGCAGAAGAAACATAAAGTACATTAGAAGCATAACCACATTGGAAGGCACTCAGATAACAGGAGAAGACAACATAAACAATGAAATTAAAAAGGATTTCCAGAAAAGATTTACAAAACAGCCAATTAATAGGGCTAAATTAAATGAATTCCTCAATCTGATCTCCAAAGATATCACAGATGAGGAGAACATAATGCTAACAACGATACCCTCAAACGGGGAAATAAAGACGGCAGTTTTCAACCTAGGATGGAACAAGGCCCCTGGGCCTGACGGCATGTCGGCTGAATTCTACAAAGAATCATGGAATGTGGTTGGGCCCTCGGTTATAAAGGCAGTCAAGAGTTTCTTCTTATCTAGAAGGATGCTCAAACAAATAAATCACACGTTCATTACGCTTCTGCCAAAAACAGACAACCCCACTACCACGAGTCACTTCAGACCCATTAGTCTATGCTCAATAATATATAAAATAATTTCAAAAATTTTAACAGAACGCTTGAAGAAGGTTCTAGGAAAATTAATAAACCCTCTCCAGGGTGCCTTTGTCTCGGACAGAGCCATTCAAGATAATGTACTAATCGCCCATGAAATTTTTCACTCCTTCAAAACCAGAAAAGGTAAGACTGGATGGCTGGCGCTAAAATTAGATATGGAAAAGGCCTATGACCGTGTTGACTGGGACTTTACGGGAGCTATCATGAATAAATTTGGGTTCCACCCAAGGTTTGTAAACTGGATTAAAGAATGCATTACCTCTGTTTCATTCTCTGTTCTTGTGAATAATGGACCTACAAAATTGTTTACACCTACAAGAGGCCTACGACAAGGCGACCCACTCTCACCATTTTTATTTATACTCGGGGCCGAAGCCTTAGCTCGACGCCTTGTTTGGGAGGCTGCGTCCCCTGACAAGGCTGTCGGGTTCAATTTCGGGACGTCGGGACCTCGTATTCCCTTCCTGGCCTTTGCAGACGATATATTAATCTTTCTTAAAGGAACCAACACAGCATGCCACACCGTTAAGGAAATTTTAGATGACTACTGTCAAATATCTGGGCAGAAGGTTAACTATCACAAATCAACCTTCCAAGCCACCGACGGGATTACCCGAAGCAGAATTTCTGAGCTCGGAAGTGCACTCGGAATCACCCATTCCAATGCTATAGAAAAATATCTTGGCTGCCCCATTATTAATGGCCGGGTTAACAAAGACACGTTCAAGGAAGTAATTACGAAAACCAAAAACCAACTTAGTAAATGGAGGGCGGATTCATTATCTCAACAAGGTCGGGCAACTCTTATTGGATCAAACCTGACAGCAAAACCATTATATATAATGCAGAAATTTATGCTTCCAGCCACAATGCATAAGGAGTTGGATTCGATAAATAGATGCTTCTTTTGGAACAAGGATGCCCAACACAGACCACTTATCGGATGGGACAAGATCTGCAAATCAAAGAAATTGGGTGGGTTAGGAATATGAAAAGCAAAAGAAATGAACGAAGCCTTGCAATTAAAACTCCTGTGGAAAATTCTTGCTGAACCCAACAACACTTGGGTCCAGGTAATCACCCACAAATATCTCAAGAACACACACATTTTAAAATATAAGAAATTCGGAAACTTGTCCTGGCAATGGGCCAAACTAACAAACTTGATCCAGAAATTCAAAGAAGGCATAATTTGGACCATTGGAAATGGTAAATCAGTTAAATTCTGGACCGATCACTGGGTTTCTGAGATAGCCTTATGTGATCGGTCAGACTGCCCAAATCAGTTTGATAAGGAAGAACCAGTCAGCGAATATATCATAAACGGCCATTGGTGGGTTGAAAAATTCAATAGGGTCCTACCCAGACAACTAGTTGATGAGATAATTTCGATTCCACTACATGTGTCAGCGTTTGAGGACATGCTATATTGGTGGCCAGACAAGCATGGTTGGTTTACGACCTCCTCCGCATACAAATTCATCATCAACGACAATGAACAGCGAGACTATAAATGGATATGGCAACTTGATCTCCAACCTAAAATAAAAAACTTCCTATGGAAAATTGCTCACTCAGGTCTATCAACCAAAGCCAAACTTGCTTCACGTGGTGTAGCGGTACCTACGGATTGTGTTCGATGCCCGGACCGGGTGGAGGACGACATCCATCTTCTCACAGAATGCTATTCAGACTTGATTATAAACCACCTAACCCCAAATGAACAACAAACACTCAAGCAAACCATTGGTAGATCCAGGGAAATAGGGGATCTGCTAAACTGGTTGCGTACCTTATCAAAGGCAAAAATGCAAATCATCGTAACAAGATGGTGGGGGATATGGTACTTCCGGAATGGATGTGTTTTTAGGAACCAGCAGCCACCGACAACCAACACCATTGAAATGTTTTAAAAAAACAATCTGAAAACTGGACACGGGCGTGTCTACTCGAAGAATCAGATCAACACACCCGACCCCTGGAACCCTCAAAGAAAAACAAGACCAATAAAAGAACAGAAAAGACCAAAAACAAGAAATGGAGAAAACCACCGTATGGAATGCACAAACTGAATTTCGATGGCTCTTCGCTTCGTTGCGGGGCAAGTACCGCTGATATCATAATCCGCAACTGGAATGGAGAACCCTCTCAAATTTCTAGTTTGCGTCTTGGCCGTTCATCACCCCTAATGGCTGAGTCAGCAGCCCTAAGGTTGGTGGTGCTGGAAGCCAAGAAAATGAACATACAAAATTTAATCATTGAAGGTGACTCAAAAATCATCATCGACTATCTTCAAGGTACAACACGTTGTCCTTGGGGGGTGGAAATGATCCTATCTGATATACAGAAGATCATTCGAATATGAGAAAAGTTTCCTTTTCTCACATACCCCGTGCTGGCAACAGAGTGGCTGATAAGGTTGCACACCTTTGTCACTCTGTTCATGGGGAACATATACCATCCAATAAAGATCTTCTAGATCTCATCCGTCTGGATGCGCTTGGATAGCCCTCTATCCAAAGCTTTACCTAATCAAAAAAATATATATATATACATATAAAGAAAATCGTAAAATATAAAAAATATTATAAATTTATATATGTTACGTCTTTGAAAACCGTAAAATGTATAATAATTTTAGATTTTTTTATAATGTTTTTTTATTTGAAGGACAGGGCCCGTCCCGTCCCGCGAGGGACAAGGCCCGTGTGGGATTGAAAAAAAAGTAGTGAATCCCGTCCCGCACCCACCCTTAGGTGAGACCATCTTCCACCTTTTCCCAAAATTTCACCAAAATAGAAAATAAAATACACATTCTTTAAACGGAAATTTCACGTGGTAACCCTGTGGTTTAGCTTAATTCGCGTGGTAAACAAGAGTTTTAATTTTTTCGCCAGGTAACCCTGAGGTTTCGAAAAAGTTTGTCTCGCGCCCAAAACCTGTGGTTTGGTTGGAAAAAGTGTGTTTGAGCTTTTATAGGGTTAAATACTGTAAATTACAGTATTACAGCCTGTAATACTTACATATTTTGTGGATCAGTTTCACAAATAAAGACATTTTCTTCTAAACAGAAGAGAGTTGCTAATGTGCGAGGGTGAAATGACACGACACCGGTGACCGGAGAGTTGCTTATGTGCCGGGGTCATCAGTATACATCTCTCGAACCTCTGGCTAGTGACCCCGGCGGCGAACTTGTGACTGGATAGGGAGGGTTGTGCGGTAGTTCTCGCAGTGGCGGCTCCGACGGTGGCTGGAGAGTTGTGTGGTGGCGGCGGGTGGTGGATTGAAAGTTGAAGGTGAGTTTGAGACCTTGAACGGCTTCGAAAAGGTAAAACAATTTGATTCAGTTTCTGAAACTAGTTCTTATTGATTGGAATGACTGACCTAGCGTGCGAAATTTAGACCAATTCAAGGTTGGAAGCCTGGAATTTGGAAGTTTAGGGTTTAGGTTCCGAAAATTTGGGGTTTTTTTATTTATGGTTTGTATTTCTTGTTCAATAATTACAGGGTTTCTCAATATTTTGCTCTGGAATTATTCATTGTGCTCATTTCTGATATCCTTGTACAAAGGACGATTGTTCTATGATAGAAGCTCCTCTATTACACCATATTTCTGCTCTTTGTTTATGCTGCCTGGATAGAAGAAGAATGAAACTGACAACCTGGGCCCTATGCTTCTAGCCAACACTCTGTGCTAAGCACTCTTGAATCAGCCATTCGTTATACGCTGTCCTGTGAACAAGCAAGAAGAAATCATATAAGAAGTTGCAAATGACAGAAAGCAGTAGTAAGAGATGTTGTTCTTTCTTTAACTGAAATTCTATTTACCCTACAGACTATAGGTAACTCAGTGCTGGCTATGCCCTCACCTTCACAGGAAAGTGAATCCTTCCATAGATAAGTATTTTTCCCACTTTGCATCATGATGGTTTAAATTTGCACTTGAAAATGTTGATGGAAATTGATCCAAATTTTGGGATTTTTTTAGTATGTAGCCTATTAGCTCAATCGGCAGAGCGATGTATGTTGCACACAAAGATGTGGGTTCGACTCCTACATAGGCTAATATCTTATTTAAAATTAAGTGATCTAAAAAGACATTTACTCTCAAATAATCATCCAATCTCAATTAGTGTTTACCGGATGGTAAATCAGATTTTTAATAGAACATATTAGCCTATGTGAGAGTCGAACCCACATAAATGTGCACAAACACATTGCTCTACCAATTGAGCTAATAGGTTACCTATAAAAGCATATAGGATTCATTCTTAGCTGGCAAACTTACTAGAGAAACCAACAAAGTAGAAACAACTGCAAGAAATTGAAGTACCTGATGGTTCACACTTGGTCTGCCAATGCAAGAAAAAATCCTTCATCCTGTTTGTTCATCTTCTTCTGCAGCAAGGCCTCTGCTATAAGGGGGCAGCAACCTGGAACATAGATGCCCACTGGGACGATCCTGGCATTTGATTGTACACCCTATAAGTCTACAACAGTTTGAAAACACAGAGGGTTATACAACAAAAGTGAAAAAAAAAAGAAGGTAAACACCATAGGTTAGTGTACTAAAAAAAAAATTAAGGCCTCGAAAAGTCTATTTTTCTTCATTAACTACTACTCCCACAAAGAAATATAAATTCAAAATGAGTTTTACCATGTGAAGCACAACAAATATCAATTTCTCAACTCTCCTTCAATTTATCGGCGCAATTACGAATATAATGTAATCCAAACCAGAACAGATAGCTCAACTATTGTAGAAATCCTTTAGTCATTAGGAATGTAGTTTCATGATTCAAGAACAACAAATTCATTTGGACGAGTCATTCCTGGTAAGATATCTCAACTATTATAGATAAGCCTTCAAATGAGTATCAGAGTGTATAATCAGTAACAAAATTATCAAAAAAAAAAACATATATGGATAAAGAAAGTAACTCAGTTACATAACAAACGAGTTTCAAGTCCAACATAGCAAAATCAAACCAGTAGCCAGGTGCGCACACACACACACACACAAACCAAATTTCGTAGAGTCCTTGACCCTAAAATTCATAGTTCAAAATTCGAAGGTTCAAACATGATTTGAGCTCAATTTCACACTATATATCACTCATTTCACTCAATAAGAACTAAATTGATAGATAGTACATAGAAATTTCGGTCGAACCTATTCAAAATTTTCAAAATCAACATCTTTACCTTAAATCGCAGCCCACCAGCCAGCCATCGCACGTGCCACATCACTGCCAGCCACCTCTCGCGCCGCCGTCGCCCTCTCACCCGTCGTCGTTGCTAAAGCCACCGCTAGAGCCGCCGGCGTGCCACTGCTATCGTATTCTCCTCCCTCAATCTGCTATCGCCTACCTCTGCTCATCTCATCTCTGTATCGTAAAAAGATTGAAAAGCTTATTGTAATTGTGAAAACAATCCATAAGTTTTGTTAATATTACATTACTTACCAGCTTATAATTTTAAAATGACGTTTTTTGGTCAAAGTAAACTTTCTGGGTGTGAGACAAACTTTTTCCAAACCCCAGGGTTACCAGGCGAAATATCATAAAACCTTGTTTACCACGCGAATTAAGCTAAACCACAGGGTTACCAAGCGAAATTTCCGTTCTTTAAATTATTGTTATTTCAACTCAAGGCGGTGCCAAACACATGTGTCTTTTGTAACCAGTTTGTAGAAGATGATATTCACTTATTCATAGAATGCCCCGTCAACAATTTCCAATTCCAATTTCTTGGAGACATATCTCAAAGAGTTCAAACTCTCCTATCTGGAAATAGAGATATAGACCAAATTTTACAAATATTAGGCTCCACGCTTCCAGTGGTGAGGAGACAAAATATAGCAATTAGATGGTGGACTATATGGTTTGCTAGGAATCAAACTATCTTTAGAAATGAAAATATCCCCTCTGTAGAAGGTTTCAAGAAAATGATAAGGGATAATATTGAAAATTGGAAAAGAGGTAGCAAATGGAACATGGCTCAAAAAGAGGAGTTCGCGAAACAGAATGGGGGAAATAAATCACACTAGAAGCAATGCAAAAGTCTGTTGCTGGATGAAGCCTCCTGCGGGCAAATATAAGTTAAACTTTGACGGGTCATTTATATCAACCTCAAACAACTCTATTGGTTACATCATCAGGGATTGACGTGGTGATCCGATTAGCATTGGTAGTAAGACTATTGATGGACAATCTCCCCTTATGGCAGAAGCGCTAGCCCTCCGTCTCGAGGTGGAAAAAGCTAAGGAATTAAAGATAGCAGATCTAATAATATAAGGAAACTCAAAAATCATCACGGACTATCTCAGTACACGAGTCGGTTGTCCCTGAGAAATATAAATAGTTATGTTCGATATCCAAGCCCTTCTCCAAGGAATAAATAATGTTCAAATATCACATATTCCCCGTATTGATAACCGGGTAGCGGATAAGGTTGCATATCTTTGCTATTCTACCAAGGGGCCAGATTTATACCTTCACACAAGTCTTCTAGGCCTCATCCGACATGATGTTTTAAGATAAGGTACTCTCATCCGAATCATTACCTAATAAAAAAAATGTTCGCCATCTTGTAGATTTGAAAAATGATTTAGTTAGTCTTCCTATTTTTTCTTCTACTTCTTCATTTTAGAGAATGAATCCATTGTATTAAAAAAAAACACCTTAAAATTCTCCAAAAAAAATCTAAAAATATACAGTAGTATTTTAAGAAGTTGGTTGGAAATGGTATAACAGCCACACGATTGAAGGAGAAAACAAAATCTAGCAAGGAAGGGTTTTGGAGCCCTGTCCACTTGATGGCCTCATTTGTTAGTTTCCTGTTTTCACTCAGAACTCAGACGTCAGACAGACCTGTCTGTCACCCAAATGGACAGACCTCTATGGAGACTAGTTATCTCTATCCACTATCTCACTCTCTGGTGCCTCCTGTCACCCTCCCTGTCACCACACACTACCCTCTCCCCCCAAACCCTCAACACAACTTTACCCTTTTCTTTTTGAGTTTTTGAGTTTTTTCCTTTCCTTTGAATTGTTACTTCATTAATGGAGTATAAATATACGGAGTATATAAAATGAAAATTCATCTGATGTATATGTACTACCTCCGTTCCACAATACATGTCCTTTTACTTTTCAGCACGTTTTTTAAGGAGCGAAAAGCTCTATAAATTATTATTTTTTTAATTAATTTTTTAATATAGTTTGATACTTGTTACTAATAAGTATCAAATTATATAAAAAAATTAATTAAAAAAATAATATTTCATAGAGTTTTCCGCTCCTTAAAAAACGTGCTGAAAACTAAAAGACCATGTATTATGGAACGGAGGGAGTATCTCAGTATCTGTACTCCCCTACTGTAATTAGTAATTTAGTAGTAGTAGTTGAATTATTAATCAGTAGAAGCTCAGAAGCTAGGTAGCTAGGGATGATGGTCCATCATGGACATTGGACACCTCAGCTAAAGAAGGAAACTAACCAGTTGTCCTTTGATTTCCAGTAGTAGAGGGAACCCAAGTTGTCTGTGTTTCCCCTCACCCCCACATTCACCCTTTAAGTCCTTTTTTTTTTTTTTTTTTTTGCCTGTCTCCTTCCCTCCCACTTTAACTCTATTTAATTTATCATTATTTTAATAATAAAATTAAAGTCTCCTATCTTGTTCCCTCCTCACCCACAACTCCCCCTCCCTATATATCTCATCTCCCTATCTATGTTCTGAATTCAACTCAACCAATAAAACCCCCAAAATTAAATTGGGAATTATTAAGGTGGAAAAAAGGTCGACTAGCCTAGTTCAATTCCTTAATTCGATATATGGATTGGGATTTGAAGTTGGGTCGGGTGATGGATGAAGGGACCGCTTCCGTAGAGAGGGTGGCGAGGAGGAGGAGGACGACCAGTACTGAAGGGGGAGGTGTGCAGGGGCAGGGGCAGCCAGTCACGTGCCTGGTGGATGGGTGCACGTGGGATCTCAGCAGCTGCAGGGAGTACCACCGCCGACATAGGGTTTGTGAGCGCCACTCCAAGACACCGGTTGTGCTCGTCGCCGGCCAGGAGCAACGCTTTTGCCAGCAATGCAGCAGGTATCCTATTCAACTATATACAGTAATTTTCTTTATCCTGAAAGCTCGTGATTAATTACTTCCACAACGAACAAAATACTGAATGCACCCTTTTAAAAATTAAAAACAATGTTAAAATTGTTTTTGGTGAATACTCCGTACACCCATTTTTATCATACAAATTTTGATCTGAATTTTTTTTTTGTCAACACGTTAAATTGGATTTAAAAAAAGAATTTAAAATTCATAAATAATATATACTCCCTCCATCAATTAAAACTTATTATTTTAAAAATCTAAACATTTCAGTTATTAAGAAAACAAACAAAAATACACTTATACTTCTAATTATTACTCTCCTTTTTTTTTTCTCAAAAATTACAGCTAACAAGATTTATCTAAAATGACAAGTATTTCTTAACAATATTTATAATTGATCAAGTTTTAATTAACAGATGGGGCCTTTAATTGATCATACTAAACTAATCCGCACTTAGCATTTCACTTAATAAATATTATTATTCTATTCATTTTAAAAAAAGGAAATTTACTATTTTTTAATATTCATTATATATTTTTAAACCAATAATTTTTTTTAAAAATATCATGCATAAATAAATACATTTTATTGTGATCCACTACCTAAAATAAAATGTCTTGCTTTCAAGTAAAAGCATATTACACTGATTTCATTCTTTTCAAAATAAAGCAAATTGCTCTTGAGGCAAATTACTCCGGAGGCAAATTAAATGTCTTGCTTTCAAGTAAAAGCATTCTTCTTTATTTTAGTTTGCAGGAATGAGAAAATTTTGGAAAACCCTATTTTCATTTATAATTAAGAAATTCAATTATGGAAATTTTCTATTAAAAAAAAGTGATCTCAAGAAAAGAATATTAATAAAAGCTACTGTAAAATAATTTAGTTTTAAAAAATATTTTTTTAAATTTAATTAATTTTATTAACTTAGAGCATCTCGGCCTATTTTCTCTTCCACCACATGTCATTTTCTATTTTAGCCAAAATTTTGGTAGGCTATTTCTAAATCAAAGGCCAATTTTGGCTTGGATTTTGGAAGGTCAAATGTGGATTTCACTTATTTTATTTATATTTTTAATTATTTATTATTTATATAATTCTATAAAAATTATAAATATATATAATAATTGTGATTATAAATAAAATAAAAGTCATAACATTGTAAAATATTATCGAATTCTTCAATACTACTATACTATTTTACATTTGGATTATTTTCGTATCAATAATATTTTAAGAAATTCACATTATTTTTTTATTATAACATCATCAAAATTATACATTGGATCAAAATAAATACTCATTCCGTTGATTAAAACTTGATGTTTTACTATTCACGCACGCTTTTTGTGGTATTAAAAACTATATAAAATATTTACTTTTCAATATTTTTTTAACAATTTCATACTTATTACTATTAAGTATGAATTTATAAAAACAAATGTGAAAAAATTCAATATTTTATATAGTTTTTATCATTCTAAAAAAGCGTGGATGAATAGTAAACGTCATGTTTTAATTAACGAAGGGAGTACTAGTTTGTGACCATTCTTACATTTTAAAGTATAAAACCTAAGAAATAACAAGTATAAAATGAAACTACAAACTATTCAAACACATTAAAACTTAAAATTATCTAATATGTTATAGATCCACATCTATCCTTTTATAAACGTTCTTTGTTCCGAAGACACCACTTCGATCGACTTTACAAATCCCGCAAATCCCGGGCCCGTCCCGGTACCGGTGGGATTTGAAAAAAAAAAATAGTGAATCATGTCCCGCAAAATTTATGCGGAACGGGACGCGGGACGGAGATTCTTCATCCCGCCAATCCCGTCCCGTCCCGCATATATATTATATTTTTTTATATTAATACTACACCCGTTCAAAAATATAAATCATTTTAGACATTTGCATACAAATTAAGAAATCATAAATTTATTTCATTTATACCTCTAATTAATTATTCACAACCATCATTAACCAATAAAATTTGAGCAAAAAGTCAAAAAGTAACAATTTTCATATCCCAATACCTAGAAAACCTAAAAGGACATATATTTTCAAACAAAAATCTAAGGGCATGTACACCCCTGTACATTTGGGGTGTACTTAAGCCAAAAATAATTAAATAAAAAAGGAAATGTTCAAGTACACTCTAGAACTGTTGTTATTTGAGAACATGTTCGAGTACACCAACATCATAGGTTTTATTTATTTCAAACCCACTTTTCAAATGTTTAAAAATATTAAAATAAATAAATAAATTTATATTTGAATAGACAATAGTTTTATCTTTTCCCATTTTGACTATATTTAAGTAAAAACAAAAAATGAGTATAATTAAATCTTTGCAATTTGAATATATATTTGGATATTTTAATGTGATATGTTATTTTAATAATTTTAATAATTGTAAAAAAAAATTATAATTTCATATAATTAGACTAAAATAAATGATTAAATAACCAGTGTACGATTCGAGAATGGAGTACACGGATGTGAGTAAAATTCATAAAATAGTTAAAGGAGTGTTCTTATACTGATGTGACAGGAAAAAAGTGAGTGAAGTATAGATAGAGGTGTACACGAATGTACATGACCTAAGTCTCTATGGACTTATATTTTTGAACGGAGGGAGTATATTATATACATAAATACAATATACCTAAGTATATATCATATATATACAGTGAGTGTCAATGTATATATACCGTGTATATATATCATACTTATATATGCAGTATATATATAATCATACAGTGTGTCAATGCAGTGTACTGTATCATATATGTAGTGAATATATACATGTGTAGTGTATATACGGTGTCTGCATATATGATATATGTAGTGTGTCAATGCAGTGTTTACATACTATCATACTTGTATATACAATGTCTATATATATATATATAGTCAAAATGGCTATATATAAAAAATAAAATAAATTTAAAAGTGCTATGTCTTTTAGAAATTAAAAAATATTAGAGAATTTAAAATATTCTTTTATTTGAGGGACAAGTCCCGTCCCATCCCATGAGGGATAGGGCGCCCCGCGCGGGGTTGAAAAAAAATAGAGAATCCCGTCCCGGTCCCGTCCTGGGAAATTTACGCGAGACGGGACGCGGGACGACCTCCATTCCGTCCCGTGTCCACCCCTAACTTTAAGTACAAATTTATTACGATTTGTTCTAAAGTTACTGCCAAAAAATTGTGAATTTAAAATTTTCATTATTCATATAGCTTATAATCCCTTTTGAAATTTATTAACATTACATTCTAGCTCAATCATGATAAATAGTAATGTGACAAGGAACTCCCTTCTATGTCTTAATTGAGCAGCATCTTCTTCATTTTCCTATGGTTCTGTCAGGAATAAATTGTTATTTACATACCATTAAAGTAACAAATCTTGGCGGGTTCATTATATTGTAGTAAATTGAAATTGAAAGAGTATCATATGTGGGTAAGAGAGAAATGAGTTATATAATCAATCAATGGTAATATATATATTGATTTATAAAGAATTTTCATATTTTAGCCTAAAATATTTGACTTACGGGGAAACCACATTTTTTCATGATAAGCCATTTAGAATATTCTATAGAATATTCTATTGTGATAAAGAATTTTCATATTTTAGCCTAAAATATTTGTAATTGATTTCATATTTTAGTAATTTTTATTTCTATTAGTTTTTTCCACAAAAAGGGAAAATTTATATAATAAATTTATTTTTTTCCAATATATTTAAATAAAAATAAATAAATTTAGAACCTAAAAAAAAAATCAACCCTCAAACAAATATTGGATCCACCAGTAAACACAATACTAATTTGAAAATCCAAATCTAACTGTTAGTGCAAAATGTATGCAAGCTGGACATGTGACTGAATGTTGAATATATGAAGAAAACATTGGGTCTAGAATCCATTTTAAATGATACTCCCTCCGCCGGAAATATTTGATGTTTAATTTTTATGCACGTAGTTTTAAGAGTTAAAAATTATGTAAAATCTTAGTATTTATTTTGATTAATTTTTTTCATAGTTTAACATTTCTTAGTAGTAGCTACTCCCTCCGTTCAACAAAACTTGACGTTTTACTATTTATGCACGCTTTTTAGGAGCTAAAAACTATATAAAATATCGACTTTTTAAATAATTTTTTTTAACAATTTCGTAGTTATTATTAATAAGTACAAACTTGTTAAAAAATTTTTTAAAAAAAATGAATATTTTATATAGTTTTTATCATTCTAAAAAAGCGTGCGTGAATAGTAAACGACAAGTTTTGTTGAACGGAGGGAGTATTAAACTGCGAAAAATAATTAATTAAAAGATTAATATTTTATATAGTTTTTAGCTCTTTAAAATACGTGCAGAAAGTCAAAATATCAAATATTTTCGATCGGAGGTAGTATAATATTGTAGACAAATATCCACGTTCTAATCCTTATACTCCGTATTAGCTAAAAGTCAAAATATTTTTTTTCCAGACCAAATTACCACTACCTTATTTCACCATTTCTTGTCTTAAGCTTTTTCACAAATTTCAAATGCTTTTGCCGCTCAACCTTCCTTCCCTTACCGTTTAAAGTTTAAACCTTGTTGGTCTCGTTATTTAAATAACTCTCATACTCCCTCCGTTCCATAATACATGTTCCTTTATTTTTTGACACGTTTTTTAATGAGCGAAAAACTTTATAAAATATTATTTTTCTAATTAAATTTTTTATATAATTTGATACTTATTACTAATAAATATCAAGTTATATAAAAAAAATTAATTAAAATAATAATATTTTATAGAGTTTTCCGCTCATTAAAATGCGTGTCGAAAACTCGAAAAATAAAGGGACATGTATCATGGAACGGATGAGTAATAGTCATTCATAATACGTCACTAACTTTCCTGTTTACAAATCGAGACATCACAAATGAATTTTGACAACATCCCCCCCCCCCACACCCCCACCCCACATTTTAATGACAATGTATAGCATGTGACCTCATTTGTGAACGATTGAATTCCTTACATAGTTTATAATAGCATATTTAACGGTGCACTGTAGCGAATGCTAAAGTCCCAAAATAATATAAAATATTGAAGAGTAGGTGGAGATGGATGCTTATGTGATGCTAATTAAGCATCCATACTAAGCATCCTCAAACTACAGCAATGGGAAACATGGTGGGACACGTGTCGCTTCATGACAGGGGAGAGAGTGGATGGGTGAGATCTTTTGGCAATGGACGGCTATGATTGTTTATGAAGTTAAATTATTTACATTTATAAAATGTAATTTTCGAGAATGAAAATGTGAAAAATAAAATAAAAGAATTTTACCACTAAACTAGATTTATTTTTCTCTATACGTAGACATCAATATTGAATATATTTGACCATATTTTAAAAAAAACTAATTTTCTATTAAATAAAATTACGTATAATAATACCAAAAAAAACCAATTAATTAATAATATTTTTATATTTTGGGTTATATATAGTTGCATATTTAGTTTATAAATAATATCAATTTATTAATAATATTTGTATAACAAAATATGAATATAATAAGTTAATCTCGAATTGATGAAATTAGTCGAGAGGGGTATAATCGTAATTTTTTTGGTAGGAAATAATTGTTAGAGAAGGGTATAATTGTAAATTAAATTGATAAGAAAAGATGGGATTTTGGGATGATAGGGATGCTATTGTTAAAGTGGAAAAAGTAAGGAAGAGATACTTTGCTGATGTGGCGGAGAGAGGTGAATAAAAAATTAGTATTTTTAACATCTTAAATAGTAACTGATAAACATGGTCTAAGAATCATGAATGCATGAACCATTATAGCTCGTAGTTCATCCATTCAAAGAGACGACAGCTGTGAACCTAGCAAAAACCATATATCAAAGTTGTCTAAATATGTTAGGCACTTAATAACAATACAATATAACCAATTGTCCACCCTACGTTACCAAACTCATCAAATCTCAGATCGCAAATCGACATAGATCACAAAATGTCTTAGCCAAAAAAACCATGTGACCAAACCTCTATTTTAATTTGATAATTTAAATATTAAAAATCTATAAGTGCTTCTTATAAACAACTGTCACAATACTTATTTCAAGATTAAAATTAATTCTATACTATTATTTTGATACTCTGTATATAAAATACTGGAAAAACTAAACTTCTAATGTTGATTGCATATTTATGCTCAAATGCAGTAAATTGAATCAAATAAAGCATTAAAGTATTTTACAATGAATAAAAAATGATTGAAATGTTGTAAAAAGGAAAGTAGTGATTTGAAACATATTTTTATGCTGAAAAATTAATTAAAACATACAATATATATATATATATATATATATATATATATATATATATATATATATATATATATATATATATATATATATATATATATATATATATATATATATATATATATATATATATATATATTTTACCGTGGGCAAGAAGTGGATCGACAAGCGATCCTGAAGCCATCCGAAGATGACTTGTTAGACCCTACGCAGAGGGTCGCCAAACAAACGAAAAGAAAAAAACAAAAAAAAAACAACAACATAAAATAAAATCTAAAACAACTAGAAAATTACAACCCTAATGTCTTGAGATCTTGTCTTGATTCTTGTTATCTGGATGTCTTGAGATCTTGTCTTGATTCTTAATATCTGGACTGCTGTTCAGATCACTTTAGGTGGTGATGGTGTCGGATCTAGACCCAAGGTCGTAGATCTAAACGCCGGGCTTTATAGGGTTTATCGGATTTGTGGGTTTTCCATTTTTTGGTGGGTTTATTCGATTTGGGTATTCGATTTGGGTAAAAACAGATTTGGGTTATCAAATCTATAGATTAGGGAATAAAACAGATTTGGAGAGGACAATTGAGTGTGCATATTAACAACGTCGATTGAAACAGGTTTTTTTGTACCCGGCGAGTTCAAACTGTTTATCGTTACAAGTGATGTTTTTAATCAAATTATTACCCGTATTTGTAACAATAATTATGGGCATAATAGTTGTTTGGATCTTGCAAATCTCTCCAAATCTTCTCCTAGTGATACAACTCATAATATTTGAAACTAACCAAAAGGGTGTTAACCCATAGAACTTACTGTTAAGCCCTTTAGAAACATATGTAATCCAACATGTTTGAGAAACCATAGTACTTAAAGCAACATTCGGTACACAACTGATATCCAGAAGGCCATCATATAGACAGAAGGATGAACCTGGGAACACAAGTACAAACCACACAAAGCCCCGAAACAAAAGACATAGCCACACCGCCAAAGAGACACCCATATGAACACCAAATTCATGGGTGCTCTCTGGACCACCTGTACAAAGGAAACCCAAGCATACAACCCTTACAGCAATAAGGCACACCAAGCCATAGAACAACCAAAATCTAAAACTATTACAATACCAAATTTGAGGGGAAGACGAACTATAGCCTTAGGAACAACCGCCAAAAGGTAAGACGAAGACTTGGACATCCAAATTTGAGAACCATTAATAACAACTTGTACAGACAGATTTAGACCATCAGAAAGATTATACTCCCAGAAATAAGGGATGGTAAAATAAAGATAGGTAAACATGAAGAACTGCCTGACCAAACCGTCAACAGATGGACCATCAAACAAAACGTTCACACCATTAGGGGTGGGCACAAATCCCGCAAATCCCGATCCCGTCCCGGTCCCGTCCCGATCCCGTCCCGATCCCGGTGGGATTTAGGACAAAATAGCGAATCCCGTCCCGATCCCGTCCCGCAAAAATTATGCGGGACGAAACGCGGGACGATCCCGGTGGGATCCCGCAAATCCCGTCCCGTCCCGCATATAATAATAATAATAATAATTTTTATAATAATAATAATATTATAATATTATAAAATAATAATAATATATTATTAGTATTATTATTTTGAGCAAGTATTATTTATAACTATAATAATAATTTTCAATTTATAATAATAATAATAATAATATTATATAATACTCCGTATTATAATATAATTTAATATTAATATTAATTTATAATAAAATTATTATTATTATTATATCATATTATATTTTTTTCTTGTAAAGTATAATTATAACGTGGGATTATTATTATTTATTATTATTATTATTTATTATTATTATTATTATTATTATTATTATTATTATTATAAAAACAGATTACAAGAAATTAGTGGGCAACCGAGATACTATCTGGGCACCCACTCCTTTAGCGATAACAAAGCCAAGTCTAGTAAAAATATAACGTGCAACACGAGCCCCAGCATCCTGAGATACCGAGAATTTCTGAATCCGCTTCAGCAATGGAACCGCATCTGTATCCAACTCCCCCAATGAAGAGAATGAGAAGGGTAGGAAACCATAACCAGCCGCCGTACACAAATCTCGATACTTGACACACTTACGTCGAGCAGCATCAACAACAGCACGACCAGACATAAAGTCAGAAATTCCAGACTGAGTCAATGGAGAGGATCCCGTCAGATCGACACACACATCCCACCCATTTAGAGTTACAAGAGGCAAATAGCTAATTAAATACGGTATTCTTCCTAACTATCAATCGATAATTAATTAGACAATATTGGTAAATCTCGTCTCAATTCCTTTCCGTCCTGATCTAGTAAGATAATGTAGCCAAATATGTTGAACATATATTATAATTAATTATATAATCATTGTATGAATTAATAATAGTATTATAATATTAATATTATTATTATTATTATTATTGAATAATATAGTGGAGAATAATACCGTATTCAACATACTCCCTCCGTTCAACAAAACTTGACGTTTTACTATTCATGCACGCTTTTTTAGGAGCTAAAAACTATATAAAATATCGACTTTTTAAATAATTTTTTTAACAATTTCGTAGTTATTATTAATAAGTACAAACTTGTTAAAAAAGATTTTTTAAAAAATGAATATTTTATATAGTTTTTATCGTTCTAAAAAAGCGTGCGTGAATAGTAAACGACAAGTTTTGTTGAACGGAGGGAGTATTATACTAAATAATGAATTATGAAAGCATTTTTCACTTTGCAAATTTATATAATATTTTATTATTTTTATATGCGGGACAAGGCCCGTCCCGTCCCGATCCCGTCCCGTCCAGACACCATCCCGTCCCGATCCCGTCCCGAAAAAAAAATGTCAATCCCGTCCCGATCCCGTCCCGAAAAAATTTCGCGGGACGAGTCCCGTCCCGGCCCAATCCCGTCCCGTCCCGTCCCGCGCCCACCCCTACACACCATCATTTAAGTAGAAATCAGTTGTTAAGCTTTGTGTTGTGACATATACATCCCCTTAAGTGAAATAGAAGATAGCCGTTAAGCTTTATATTCACCATATCATATAACTGTTATCCTGGCTGTTAAGCCTCAGTTGAAATCCGACAGAATTACATGTAATTGTCCAACACCTTGTCCAACACCAAGTACTGACTTCCATATTTGATATTTCATTCCATATGACCATCCAAATCTGTCTGTACAAAAGCAGGAAAGAAAAGAGGATAAGAAAATAGGCCAAAATCCTAGAAGAAATAATGAAAATATCGGAGAACTCAAGACTACAGTCTAAAACGAAATAGAAACATGGAAACCAGAATTCGATAGAAAGAAGAACACAAATCATCATTTGCAGAAGAACCAGCTGTTAAGCTATAAGATCAAGACGGCCTGAATAGTTCACACAATTGATAGCTGTTAAGCTTGAAATGCAACCTTACCATAAAAATTAGTACCTTGGTCCCTGGCTGTTAAGCCTCAATTGAGATTTGAAACAACTAGAAATAAAAGTCGGATATGAGATACTATCTTCCTCCGAAGAGGGAAAAACAGTAGCCACAAAGAAAAACGGTTGTCAGAGCAAGGCTGGTGTTGGGAGAAGGCTGGTGTTGAACGAAGAGGCGGAGTCGCGCACACAAGGCTATCGGAGAAGAAGGCAGCAGTGACGGCGGAGCTTGGACGGGATCCAGCGAACTGATGAAGGTGAAGGAAGGGGCGATGCTGTGGGGAAGGAAGGTCGGCGGTAGGCCAGCCGCACAGGCCGACGGAGAAGATCCATCAAAGGCGGCGGCGGGTGTTTGAAAGGGATTTTTAGGGTTGGGTTTCAGGAGTACTTGGATAGTTGAATGTATATAAAATGTACGTTTTTGTCTTGTTTGTTTCAAAACATACAATATATTTTTGATTAAGTTTTCTAAGGCGTAATTTATTTGCAAAAACAAAAAAATTATACAAATGAATTTGTAAATATTATCCAATTTATGATATAATTTATTAAATTTTTAACAAAGTGCAGGATACAATTGAACCTCAACCTAGTAAAAAAAAAAAAAATATTAGCTATTTTAAATTATATAAATAAAAAATTAATTCATTCATGCTACAAATAGACTGCCCTATTTTCAAAATTGTTATTCATAAAATATTTTTTAAAAATAATAAATAAGTGGTTAAATATGTAGCTAATTTGCATGAATGTACCAAAAATAATTGATTTTGAAAAAATGGCAGTGACATAGGGTAATTTGCACTGGGGGAAGGAAATGACATGTTTGCAATTATTAACCTTTTCTATCGGTAGTAGGTGGTGGCAGAGGAGAAAGAGGGGGGGGGGGGATTAAATGAAAAAGGAAAAAAGAGAGGAACATTAAATGCATATAAGAGAGAGGGGGAAGAGAGATGAGAGCGGCTTTTAGCAGATCAGAGAGAAAGTGTAAATGACGATATTGAAAGAGAATCGAGAACACAGACGACCTAGTGATTAGTTGCATCCCAACCAATAGGGGATACGGACCAGGATTTCTCTCTTGCACCATCTCTTCAAGCTCGGATTTAGAGATCTGCATAAATAACATAGAAAAGTAGATTCCAAACTTCGAATAGAAAATGATAAAGATGCGGCTTAAATATAAAACCTATATAATGCAACCTAAAACTATCTAAAATGCTTATACAAAATATTCATTATCATCATCTCAGGCCTAAGCATGTGCCTGGCACATACCCATTTCCCAAAAGGCCCATCGCATACCCATCTGGCAGATTGTTGCAGGGCGAATCGAATCCTCGACCTTTTCCATATCATCCCATGGATATGAAAACCATGTGCGCTTCTTACAATGGGCCTATGTCGGGCACATGTTTGTGCTTGAGATGGGCTGGGTTAGAGTGTATGGTATGGAGACTAGGGGTGTACATCGGTCTAAAACCGAACCGAACCGGGCCGAACCGAACAGAACCGAAACCGAAAATCCCAAATTCTCAAACCGAAAGCCGAACTGAATGCATTAGGTTTGGTTCGATTATTTGCCGGTTCGATTTGTGTTCGATTCAGTTTTAACATAATTAAACTGAATTTTCATTAAAAAAGATTTAAGTATACAAATATATATAAAATATAGTATATATACACATTCCAAAATATGTGTATATATTCCAAAATAAGTGTACATATTCCAAAATACTTTAAAGTATACAAAATTTAAAATTTTAACAAATATAGTATATATACATATAAAATATATTATATATACACATGCAAATCTAGTGTATATATGTGTATTTAAATATAATGTATGTATATACATTATGTAGCCACATTATGCAAATATAGTAAGTATGTGTGTATATATAAAATATTCAAAAACCCATATATATAATATATTTATGTAGTGTATAAAAAAATTCGGTTTAACACAAACCGAACCGAAACCGAACTGAAATCGAAAAATGAAAATTCTCGAACTGAAAAACATCGGTTCGGTTCAGTTTGGTTTGTGTTGGTTCGGCCCAAAAATTCGGTTTGGACCGAATCATGCACACCCCTAATGGAGACCTGATGCGGGGCCTGAGATGGGTGGGTTCGAGATTGGTTGAACGTGCATCATGAAAGTGCACGTTTATTATACGAGTTCAGCCCATCTTAGACCCACCCATCTATGGCCCCGTGTCAGGTTTGCAACACACATGGTTGACATGCGAGGCTTGAGATGGGATGATATGCCAAAGGTTAGGGTTTTGATTCCCATTGGCAACAACACGCCCGGTGGGCCTGCGATGGGCCTTTTGGGAGATAGGCTTGTGCTGGGCACAAACCCGGACCTGAGATTGGCCGGATTGGAGTGTGTGGTTTGCAGAACCAATGCGAGGTCCGAGATGGGTAGGCCTGAGATGGGCCAAACTCACATCACTAGAAGACATAATGGTAGGAAATTCCAAGAATTAAGAAGACGTAAAGTAACACAAGAGAAGCTCCTAGTGAAAAACAATAAACCCCATATTTGAACTCAAATAAGAGCGGCTTCAGGAACCACAAATCCACGAATCCTTCGGCATAGCAAGAAATGAGATACAAGAATTGGCAAGAACATCAACACCAATCAAACTCAAAGCAAAACACATCAACACCCAAACTTTTCAAAGTGGGGAAAAATCATTTCAAATTTCATTTTTGTTTTCCAATTTCCAATCTGATTATATCTTTTACATCAAACTCTAGTATTGAATCTCTTCAATATATACTTTAAGGATATAGTCATCTTGAGATAACCATAGTTGTTTATTTTTGTCGGTCTCTAATAATGTTAACACCAAGAATCTTCTTGGCATTCTCTAGATCTTTCATGTCGACGTTTTTCTTTAAGTCCATTTTTATGTCTCTAATGAGAATAATAGAGCTACTAATAAGCAGAATATCATCAACATATATATAATAACACATATAACGGATCATAGTTGCTCCTACGAAAACCTAGTTTCCTAATCACATCATCAAACTTAGTATTTCATTTCCCAGGGGACTATTTAAGTTCATAGATGGACATTTTCAGTAAGCAAACATGAGCATGGTGCTTCTTGTTTTCGAAGACTTTAGGTTGTTTAATATGGATGGTCTCATCTAAAATACCATGTAAGAAAGCAGTCTTAACGTCCATTTGTTCTAATTCCTAATCAAACACAACACACATAGACAACATAAGTCTCATGGTTTTATACTTAACTACGGGTACAGAAATATCATTGTAATCTATCCCTTATCTTTGAGAGAACCCTTTACAACTAGCCTAGCTTTAAACATAGGGGATCTGAGGATTTAAGGCCTTCTTTAAGCTTAACGATCCACTTTGAATTTATAAGCTGAGTCTTACGAGGCCTAGGGACCAATGTCTAAGTCTTATCGGTGTACATTGACCTCATCTCTTCTTTCATGGGTTATATCCTTAAACTAATACATTCACTTTTAATGGTTGAATCATAAGAACTTGGAGTAACAGGTTGCCTAATATGGTTAGCAAATAGGAAAGAATACTCTACAATATAATTGTACTTCTTATTAGGGATGATTGTCCTGGGTTATCTATCCATAGTCAACTAATAATCATGTAGAGTAGGCAACACGTCGGGGAAAACAGATTCAATAGTAGATTCATGCATATCCAAAGAATGGGGGGAGGAGAAACTAGATTACTCTACATGAGAGTATTTAGAGAGGCCATTTACATCACTAAAAATAGAAGGATGGGAGATAGAAGGAGAAACAGAAATAGAGAGGGGTTAGAGGAAGAGCCAAAAGAGGTAGTTGA
Organism: Persicaria tinctoria; assembly: GCA_037127255.1. Lineage (NCBI taxonomy): Eukaryota > Viridiplantae > Streptophyta > Magnoliopsida > Caryophyllales > Polygonaceae > Persicaria > Persicaria tinctoria. The sequence continues at coordinate 16,845,253 of JBANSL010000004.1, read as the reverse complement.
TCGTCCTCGGGTTGAAGCTCTTCTTTCTCATTGGGGAACTCCTCAGTTGCTTCTTCTATTTCAGCAACCTAAACTTGTTGCACTTATTCTTCAAGTACAGTCTCCTTGGCCCCTATAGTGTAAAGAATGGTGGTGTATTAGCTGGTATAAGAGCTCTAACTTCTTTCTCTCCTTGCCAGACGAGAGAAAGAAGTTAGTTTATCTTTCATAAGAAATCCGAGCTCATTAAACTTTACGCTTCTAGTAGTGATCACCTTGAAGCACGAGGACTCTATATCCTTTGATACCCTTAGCGTAACCTAGGAAGATACCCTTAACAACTCTAGGTTGTAGCTTGCCTTGTGAAATTTAAGGGTAAGATGGAAAACTAAAGGGCTTAGGGTAGTCAAGGTTGGGCGATTTTCCTATCCGCTTTTGTTGTGGGGTAAGAAAATTAACCACACCAAAAGGTGGCTTGTTAATAAGGTACGTTGCTGTTAAGAAAGCTTCTCCCTATTGAGTATTTTTCATCCTAGGGGAGATAAGGATGCACCAAATTTCTTCTAACAAAGCCCTATTCATTCTTTCTGTTGTCCCATTTTGTTATGGGGTACCTGGAAAAGTCAAATGTCTTTTTATACCATCTTTTTTACTAAATAGATCAAATTCTTTATTGTAAAATTTCAATCCATTTTATGTTTTCAGACATTTTAGCTTGTGATTAAATTGGCTTTCAACCATTCTGGTTTTGTCATTCGTGACAGCCAGGGTGCAGTTCTGTTGTGCGGGGCGCAACGCCATGGAATGATCTTCGCTTTACAAGCGGAATGCTTTGGCCTTATGGCTGGTTTTCCAGAAGCTTCAAAGCGGGGCTTTTCCCATCTTAAAGTGGAGGGTGACTATTTGACAGTTTTTAACGTCATGAATGGATTATGAAAGAGCCATTGTTTGGTCGAGATGCTGCTTTCAGATGCCCTCGACCTTTGCCATTCCTTTTTGCGCGTCTCCTTCACCCACATTGTCCGCGAAGGGAATCGGGTTGTGGATAGTTTGGTGCATCTGGGTCTTTCGACGACAACGCTTCTGGACCGTACTCCATCCAAAATCGAAGACTTCGTCCACCAGGACGATGTTAGGCAATGGGTCAACCATGGTTAGAGATGGAAATGGGGGAGGGGACTTCCCGTTCCCCGCGGGGAATCCCCGTAACGAGGACGGAGATGGGGATTTTAAACGGGGACGGGGACGGAGATGGGAGGCAAAGTGATTCCCCGCGTGGGGACGGGGATGAGGATAGTAGTCCCTACCCTGATCCCCACCCCACCCCGCCCCCGTTGGAGACCCCCGCGGGGATCTCCGATGGGGAGTATGAAATCCTTATTGTTATTTACATTTATGAGATATGATATGTAATATTTATGTCATATTTTCTACATAACTTTTATAATATCTTATAGTTTTCTATTCAATGGGGGAAAACCATGAGTTTTAAATGGGGAACCCGAAGGGAAAACCACGAGGAATGCAAACGAGGAAAATTTAGTAGGGACGGGGGACACTTTTGATCCCTGAACAGGGACATGGACGAGGAAGGTACTCCCAGCCCCAAACCCTCCCTGTTGTCATCTCTAACCGCGGTTGACCTCCTCTAAATCCTCGCCTTATATCAAAAAAAAGAAAATAAAAAGATTGGCTTCCAACCATGACCATCAACCTCTTAAAGGTTTCAAAGGTCTGGTCCTTAATTTTGAATAAGCTTACCTATATCTTTATGAAGAAGTGATCGATGAAGCTAATGAAATATCTCATTACACTTACAGTTGGGATCTGAGCAGATCCCCAAAGACCAGAATGCACATAATCAAGTGATAAAGATGCAATATATCATGAAGACTTAGGAAATTTCACATTTGCAGTTTTACCAAATGCACAATTTTCACATAATTTAATCTCAACTGGCCTTTTGGGAAGAAAATCATGTTTATGCAGCAACACTTGTTGGGAAGATATTTTAAGTGGCTACAACTTTATTGAAGGATGCATTCGTTAATTCAGCTTGGAAGATGGCCGAAATCTGGGATCTTCGCAACAGTCCGAAATTCTTGCAGCTCATCGGAAATTCAATAAATGAAGACGAAATGCATTCAATAAAGTCGGATTAAATGACAGGGCTTTAGGGATTTCCGACCTTCCATCTCTTTGATGGCAACCAAGACCATTCGTTTTCCCCCATTATGGTTGCCTATCTCTCCGTCATAAATCTCAGAAACCCTTTCGTATTATCCGTCATTAGTTTATCAATTTATTTTAATTTTCATAGAGTCAATATTTTTCTATATAAAGGGATGTAAGAACTTCTTTTGAGATAAGTTGAATTTGACAAAAAACTAAGCTTTGTGCTTCCTTCGTTTCGGGTTAAGAAACAAAAATCTATCTTGGTGAGATGCCGTATAAAACCTCTTGTTGAGATTCTAAGAGCGATTCCCTAGTGAGAGACGACGGTATAAAAGGGCCGGAAACACTCAAAGTGCGAGACCGAGAGTGCAGAAGATCGAGTATTGTGGAGAGCTCGGAGTGCAAGGCCGAGAGCGATCTTGCATCACATATCCCTCAACCCCTATCCCTTACTTTACCACCATTCTAAGGCCTTCCACAACCCCACCATCACCCTCAAATCACCCCGAAAACGTCACTCCAAAACAGCCCCTCAATCCCTCTCGAACGAGCCCCATTCGGAATCGTCTCTGCACAGGCGACGTCTCGGTAAAACGTTGTTTCCAGCTTCGTCTGGCCTTTGATTGACGAGGCTTGACCCAAAACGCGACCGTGACTTCAAGATCTACAAAACTGCAAGCCAATCTGCGGGAAATTAGCAGTTTTTGCTGCTGATCTGCTGCTCTAGAAATTGCCAACAACTTCCTGACAAGCTGCCAGATTTAGAATCATCTCGATTAAAAGGAAACACACTTTTCATTAATCTTAAATATCATTTCTAAGCGAGGATACAAACTCTTTATATAGGAAAAATAATACTAAATGAAAGGTCAAAAGCTAGCTAAAACACTTATTAAGCGGATAATATAAAAGGTCCCTTGAAATGATGGAAAAGGAGGTGGGAAACCAAGGGGCGGAAATTTGAAGAGTCGGCAACCTTCAAGACCATCAATACATATTAAAATATACATCTTGATTGCACTAATTTATTCGATTTCATTAAATGTGTTCCGTCTTCAATAAACACATTTCCAACAAGCTGCCAGATTTCATACTGTTGTAGAGAACAACATTTTCGGTCATTGTCAAGGCTGATTTGGCAAAAGTGTTCTTCATGGAAGTTGTATACACTTAAAATAGCTTTCCAACATGTGCTCATAGGCTTCAATTAGAATTTTATACAGTCCGGTGGATCCAAAATACCGATGTATTGCCAAGCTGTTTTCTCAAATGATATTTCGTGTGACTCGGGCTCATATGTTAATATGATCACATCACTTAGTAACAGTTCTAATGACATTTTTAAAAGACATAAAGCAACAAAGTTCTTCCAGAGCATATTCAGACATAAGACTTCTTGGACTTGGAACCTACCTAACATTGGTAAAGACTCTAACAACACCATCGTGCATAATTAAACGTACATTCCCTACCCCCATAACTTTAAGACAAGTGTCATCACCAAGCATATGATTACCATACATAGATTTATCAAGGTTCTTAAAGTAATGTTCATAAGGTGTAGCAAGCATAGTACAACTAGAGTCTAAGATCTAGTTATCAAATAAAGTAGCAAAATCAAAACACATAAATAACTCATCGGGAGTCAGGACAATCATGCATACATTTCAACACAGAAGTAAACAATTCAAGTTGGTTAGCTTTGGCAAAAGCTGACAAAACCCGAAAACCCGACCCGAAACCGATTGTTCTGAACACCGACCCAACCCGACCAATTTTGGACCCGAAATCCGAATAACCAATAACCGAAACTCACCCAAATCCGAATGAGCCGAACCCGATTCAACCGAAACCCATTAAGACCCGAACCCGTTATAACCAAAATTCGAAATAACCCGAACTTTAAGATACATTCTAGTAAATTTTTTAAAATGAATATTCAAATAACTGAAACCCAAGACAACTGAAACACGATACAACCGAAACCTGAACCCGACCCAACCAAATGACCAAATTATTAGACATTAGCCAAAACCGAATGACCCAAAACTCGAATTACCTGAAATCCGAATAACTCAAAACCCGACTAACTGAACCCGAACCCAATCCGACCCGCCCGATTGCAACCTCTTATGCCCTTCTGTTTTTTCCCACAATCCTTGACCCAATGGCCCAAGTTTCCACAATAGTTGCACTTGAAATTAGGGTCAGATCTCTCATGCTTGTCAGCCTTATCACTCTCCTTCTTATCCTTTTTAAACTTCTTATTTTTATTTCCCTTTTTATATTTACCTTTAGTAAACATAACCTCTAGTTTGTCAGGTTTATCAGTTTTGATTCCTTTTATCTTAAAAACCTTCATAACCTCATTTTTCTCAATAATAGATTCAATGAGTTTATCCTTAAATTGTCCATCATGATTGAATTGTATAACATCTTTAAAATTGTTAAACTGATTGAGCAAAGAATTCAAAAGGAGAATGGCTTGGTGAAAGTCCTTGATCTCATCATTGCATCTTTCAAGTTCTTGTGAAATCTTTAAAACTTTTCTAGGTTATCATCAAGAGTACGTCAATTGAGTGTTCTTCTTGAAATTAAATAGCAAACAAAGTAGAGAGATATTGGAGAGCAAGGATTTAGATAGAAAAAGCTCCTCCAGGGCAATGCCATTGAGAGGAAGCGGAAGAAAACCTTACCACTTGATTGGCTATACTGTTAGTAAACCTGGGCATAATCTCAAAGTGAGCCTTCATGTCCGGCTCCATGTCTTCTTCTGTAGGGACCGAGGCAATCTTTTCTTTCCCCTTGCCTTTGACATCCACTGGACTAGTGGTAGACAAGGGTGAGTCTAGAGGGCCGCCCCCAATCTTGATGCTTGGAGCCAGATTTACAGCCTTGGGCACAATCACTATTTTCTTTACAACCTTCCAGCACCCCTCCTTGATTAATACAACCTTCATCTGGACTTGCCACATGGAAAAGTTAGTCACACCATTGAAGGGTTTGATCTTGAGAGCACTATCCATTTTTTGTACCTGTAGCACACAAAAAATACGAGTTAGTATCAAGATTTAGCGAAAACGTTTACGATCTTAAAGAGTAATAGAAAATCCCAAATATCAGGATTTTGAAATACGAGTCAGTATCTAGACAAAGAGTAATAGAAAATCCCAAAGATCAAGATTTTGAAATAGAAAATGGTCAAGAATAGGTGACCAGTTCAGATCTGACAATATTAGAACCTTAGCAAAGCTCTAATACCATTTTGTAGATATGAATGCCTCCCGATCTCTCAGATCGGAGGCCAAGAACTAGATCATTCATAGGACACAACCAGAATCAGTAAACAAAAAAGGAACAGAATGATTTTTAAATGGTCCGGTTTCCCTATGTCCACGGAGCCTTAGCGGGGAAGGCTCGAGCCAAATTGACTAATCCAAATCAAGAATACAAGCAGGGTTGGTCATAGTCTAAATCTAGCTTTAACTAGTCTCAAACTCACATGATCTAAGAGATAAGAGTACGTAGACATAGAGAAGTAGCAAAGCATCGAAGAAAATCCATGGATCTTGTGTCGGAGACTAGATCTCAACCAGAGTTTGCCAAATAATACGACCGTCGCTAGGGAAAGGAAGCTTGATGTCCTTGTGGTAATCTTCGAGGATGAATCTGAGGTCTCACTGAGAGATACGTCTCAAATTAGAGCTCCGCCACCGAGGAAGAGGATGGAACACTTAGAACTTCCTCTCACCTTTCTCTTATCTCTTTTCTCTCTCTTTTCGAATGTGTGAGCAACCCTAGAACATCACCTCCTTCAGTAGCTAGGGTTAAGTAGAACGCATCATTTCAACTCAACACAAGCAATCCGGAGTCATATGTTTGTCGGCTTCTATGTTGGGCTTCCGGCCCATGGGTCGCTCTATTTCCGAAATCCAAAGTATACACAAATACACTTAAGGTCTTCAACCACACATCATATACTATACATGATCACAAGTATTATCTTGCAATTCTAATGTATAATATGCGATATTTGGGAGAGTCTATTTGTATGTGTATATATGCGTTTAAACCATAGCCCCCTGACTAAATCTAGACTTAACCCTTCCTAAACTTTCAAAGTCCTAGAACCATGATTAAGATGAATATTACATCTATTAATTTAGTTTTTGCACATCATTTTATTAAGTAAAAGATAAAATAAATTTATTTTTAAGAAATAAAATAAAATATATTATTTTTTAGAACTTTATTTGTGGCCTAGAACAACAAAGAGAAAAACTCTATTTTAAAATAGGATCATTGCTAATTTTGAAAACGACTTATGGGAATGATATTTAAAACAAATCCGTTAAGAGCATCTCCAATCGCTTTGGTAAAAAAATCTTTAAAATAGAGAAGAAATTTTCAAAATCGCTAAAAAAATTACATTTCAACTCCAAAAGTTTTTTCTATTTTACATATTTTATACCGTATTTATTATGTTGATCATTTATTGGTTCAAGTTGAATTAGAGACCATTTTTTCTCCAAATGAAATTAATATGAAATTTTTTAGTTGAACCTCATAATGGATGGGTGAAAATAATTAGAGAAAAATATATGAAAGATGACAACATTAGAGATTACAAAAATAAGAAAAACACTTCATGGCAATGGGCTAAATTGATGGAATTAAAAGACGAAATATGTCAAGGGTTGATATGGCAAATCGGAAATGGGAAAACAAATATATTTTGAAAGGACAAACCGATAAACAATTTGAAATGCCTTCAAGAAATTCGACTACAAGACCAAATAGAAGAGACCGAAACAATTGACCAATATATAAAACCAGACAAAATTTGGAATGAAGAAAGATTAAAACAAAACCTTCCGATGAATATTATGGACAAGATCCTTAGAATCCATATCCCTACAACAAATATTGAAGATAGATTATATTGGAAAACCAGCAGAAATATAATGGTTGGTTTTCTATGGCTAGTGCTTAGACCACATCACAAAAGCAAGTAGAGCTAGTTGCGACCCGTTAGAGTGGATATGGAAGATTGATTGCCCGCCAAAAATTAAAACCTTTCTATATATCCTCAATGGAACCCCAACGAAAATTAGACTTAGAAAGAAAGGAATTGATATACCTTTGAGCTGCCCTTTTTGTAGCCATTGTGAAGAAGACACTACACATTTATTCACTACATGTCAGACATCTCTGGCACTAATCGGAAGAATGGACAAGCAGATTGAAAGAATAATATGAAACACTGACAAGACTAACAAGACCTATAAGTCGATAATCATTGAAATCTTTTCTCAACTATCCGCTACTCAAAAATCGATACTAGCGTTTTCCTTATGGGGGGTTTGCTCTATGGGGAATAAAATCCTTTTCGAAAATCATGACTTCAGAAATATGGAACAATTGATAAAGCTCATTACACAATATAGGTTATCTTGAAAAAGGCTCAAGAAGATGATCTAGATGACGGAGAGTTTACAACTGCTCATCACAAACCTCAAAACGAATCGAGACGTCAGAAAAAAGTTAAATGGAACAAACTTTCCAACGATTTCATGAAGCTAAATTTTGATGGAGCCAAGGTCGCTTCTGGGCAAGCCGCAACGGGCTTTGTTATCCGTGATAGCCTTGTTAGAGTGGTGTCTTGCGGTGCATAAGGACTTGGGTGCACTTCTTCGATTCAAGTTGAGTGTCTCGGTCTTCATGTCGGCCTTTTGACTATTGTGAAGATGGGCTTTTCTCACCTTGAGATGGAAGGAGATTGTCTGACCGTCGTTAACGCACTCCGATGGATCGGTACTTGCACGTGGATGATCGAGATGATGATCATCGATGTTCTTGGCCTCTGTAAAATGTTCGAACTTATCGCTTCTCCTACACTTTGAAAGAAGGCAATCACGTTCCTGGCAACTTGGCGCACGTTAGTTTGACCTCCTCCTTGAATTTGGTAAATGAAGAGCGGTCATTCCGGGGTTTGAACCGGGGACCTATGGGTACTACCGACAAGTCCTTTCTGGTGAGTCATTTCAGAATGGTTGAAAATTTGGTAGGGTAAACTTTTTATAGTGACTAGCCCCACCGCTTCGCGGCCCCATACCTCAGAAACCCCTTGCAAGGTTTTTTGAGGAGGCTCAGTACCACTTTCGCAAAGTGCGATCAACGGTCGTAACCTCACCTACCTGCACACAGACCACTTCACCACTTCACCGCTTGGGCCATATGCGCTTGTGGGAATTAATATGGCTTAAAATGCACCAAGTGAGATTTGAACTCGAGACCTCTCCTTTGACCTCCTCCTTCACTGTTGAGCGGTACCCAACTTTGATCGAGGAGCTCGTCCGCTAGCACACTATTGAGCATTGGTTCGACCGAGGTTGACCACCCCAAATTTTCGTCTTGTATAAAAAAAAGACCACTTTTTTTTTTTTTTGTGATATACGTGTGATGAAGCCTTTGAGTCTAGTGAAAATTTAATTTAACAAGTTCTATCAATTTTTTTTTTTTAATTAGGAAAGAATCCGGGCGAGCGAGCTCTAGCGGCAACAAGCTCTATCAAATGTTACAAAGTTCAAGATTTTTCCATTCTCTCTTTTTATATTTTAGAGAAAGAAATAGAGTAATTGGATAGAAAAAACACAAATATGTTTCAAAATTCTTTGTTTTCTCTATAATATCAACTAGTATGATCCCCGCGCCATGTCGCGATTTTCTTATAAATAATATTTAGATATAGATAAATCATAGACATTAGATTTAATTCAATATTTTTAATTAAATCCATTGATCAGTAAATGTGTTAAAAATAATATAAAAAATACACTTGGGTTAAAGATATAAAGAGAAAAATAAATAATAAATAGTGAAAGATAAAAGTTTTGAATTAATCCCGTTGGTTAAAAAATGTAACATCAAATAATATTGGGTAATTAATATTAGAATATTTTTCAAAAAAAAATAATATTAGAAAATATAGTTACCATAATAAAATGATATTATGTAAATAATATTTTCACAAATAACTTTGAACATAGAGAGGACACGTGACATAAATTAATATAGTATATAGATATAGATAGTTAGTAAATGAATTTGAGTTAAGCACAATAGTTATATTAGATTGAATTCAATGTTTTGAATTAAACCTAATAGTTAGTAAGATTAAAGAAAAAAAGAGAATTAAAAGAAAAAGAAGAAAAAAAGGAGAATTAAAAAAAAGGATTAAAGAGAAAAAAAAAATTATAATTGGTCAAAACCCCTCAAATCACTATAATGTTGACACCTCAGCATAAACTCTTCTAAATTAAGAGTTTATATACATATAGATATAGATAGTTAGTAAGATTAAAGAAAAAAAGAGAATTAAAAGAAAAAGAAGAAAAAGGGAGAATTAAAAAAAAAGATTAAAGAGAAAAAAAAATATATAATTGGTTAAAACCCCTCAAATTACTATAATGTTTACAACTCAGTATAAACTCTTCTAAATTAAGAGTTTATATAGATGGCGTTGGAGATGGTAACGAGTTGCTTTTTTGGTCCTCCGTATAGATTTCACTCCCTAGGCGAGTTTGACGAGGCCAAGCGAAGCTGCCGGAAACGCCTCGACGGCCACAACCGCCGTCGCCGGAAATCCAACCCACCGGAATCTAGCTATCTCCGCACCGACTCCTCTTCCCCAGCCGCAACCACCACTCCTCCGCCTCGTTCTACCACCACCCTCTTCCCACCCCCTCCACTCTTTCATCACCTCCGGGGCCCTCCTCTACCGCCGTCCATGTTCCCGCCACCCGCAACAATCCCCTGGCGGGTTGCGGCCCCGTCTCATCCACTCCCTCAACAACCGACCTCCTCGCCGTCACTTGGGTATGTCAACAGGCACCACGACCACGAGAGCACCGACAACCGCCACCGCGGTGATGGCGGCCAAATTGACTGTGCTCTCTCTCTTCTGTCATCGGGGACACATGGGCAGGGTGGCGTCCGACAGCAGCACTTGGACTGGCAGCAGCAGCAGCTGGGGTTCGACGGCGGTGGCTGCACGGCGAGTGCTTCCCACGGCGGTGGCGGCGGAAGCGACTGCTATGGGTTTGACGACGACGATGAAAGCGACGGTGCGCCTTGCCGGATCTTTCCATTTACTTGGGATTAATTAGTAAATCCAGATTTTGAGTTTTATTAATTTGTTTTAGTTTGATTGACTAGGGCACCCTTTGTATAATCCTGAAATTTGATTTTTGTATAACATGATTCTGGATGTTGAATGTTTGATTTGGTAATTTGTGTGTTACTGTGTTAGAGCTTCTCTAACGTACGTACAACTTCAGGGGAGGCTGTCGGCTTCCTTTGCTCTGCGGTTGGTGTCGGCAGCCCTCGTCGATACCCCGGGTGGATGTGACACTGTGCGGTGGCTCCCGTCATCGGCTGACACCTTCACGACGGCATCAGTATTCATGGCTATACACCAGCAAACGGATTGCAGCTTTTGAATCCTAGCGTGTTCACGAAGTTGTGGAAAGTGGAGGCGTCAGAGCGTGTTCGGGCTTTCCTTTGGCTGGTCTACAAGGGTTGTGTGCTTACAAACCAGGAGCGCACGAGAAGGCATATTACTAGTTACTACTGATCCGATTTGCTCTTCTTGTAATAAGGAGCCTGAGTCGCTTATTCACATGCTTTGGGACTGAGTTTGCGATTGATATCTGGAAAGCTATTGTACCAGAGAGTTTGCACTCATCCTTCTTTGCCCTTGATTGGAATGAGTGGTTGTTTGAGAATGTCACCCTCGGTCGCGATGGAGGAATGGGTATCAGCTGGAGTGCAGTTTTTGCTATAACAATGTGGTGGTTGTGGAAGTGGCGAAATCACCGCGTTTTCGGGGATACAAATCCGATGATAGATAGGATTGAAGGATAATTAGATGCGTTTAGTGGAATTTCAGATCATATCTAAACATCTAATTCAAGGATCTTCATGCATAATTTATAGATCAATCATTGTTTAGAGAATATACCTTTGATGCGTGATCCGGATCGAATCTGGATGGAATTGAAAGATATCGAAAGCCCCAAGCGTGACTTCTCTAATCAGTCCACACGAGTCCGACGTCTAAATCTTCTTTGCCTTCGACTGCTAGGAAGAAGGTCGAAAGACGAGCAATCGAATTGCTTTTGGAAATGATGGTAGTCTCTTTGCAAACGATTTGACTTAGAAAATAGCAACCACTTTGCTATTCATTCACGTACTTGTCTCACAAAAAACCGGCCCTTTAACCTCCTGATGATGCAAGTATGTATATATAGAAAAGCAAAGTCTGAACTTTGATTTCTTTCTCTCAATTACACACGTTACCTCACCAAAGAAGAGCCTCGCATATCTCCTTGGAACATGTCACTTATAAGACACACTTAATTAGGAGATTTAATTGAGAGTTTTAATTACGAGGTAACTTCAAAGGTAATGCCAAACGACATCCTTTGTTACTTCTGAATTCGTAACCCTCAATTTATAACTCTCCTAATTAATTCATTATTTATTTAAAAATAAATAAATATTATTTCTTATTAATAATAATATATCACATATCTCTCTCTCTCTCTCTCACACACACACACACACACACACACACACACACACACACACACATATATTAATAATAATAAAACCATCAACAATCATAGTTGGCTTCTAGCAAAGCACTACGACTCATAAAATAATCGGATTGAATATCTCTATCAATTGTCTTATTCCATGTTTAGTCATTGCACATTGAATTAAAGGACACAATTCCTTCAATCTCCCATTTGTCCTTAAACAAGTGTGCAATATAAGATACTCGTGTCGCTTAATGTGTCTTATTTGATGATATGATGACATTCATATCTATTATCAAATATGTTTCTTGAACTCCGACTTCGAACTGTCAAATAAACAGATGATTATAAATAATCCATCCGAGCATGGCCATGCATTTTCAGTTCTTGCTCTTCAAGTGGCCTGGACACCATTCCTTTTCGATGCATCACAGTAAGCATGAAGAAGGAGGACATCTCCAGTCTTGTATGACTATGACTCCTACTCAACTTTTGGCAATCCCAACTACGACCTTTATAACTCCCTATTACGGAAAGCGTTTAGCCGTGTCAAAGAAATACCAATCATCAAGAGAGACCATAACATACTCATGTTTGAGGAATCTACTAATCGTGGTTTAACTTAAAACTCTGCAATCCCTTTTGTAGAGTCTTAAGGTGGGTCTGTCCTATATGTATCATCCATACATATATATGTAATTGACTAGACATCTCCATGTCCCTATATCCCATGAAACATGGCGCTATCAGTTAACTTACAATATAGTCATTAATAAAATCATCTATGTCCGAGTTGATGATTTCGGACTACGGACTTTCAATAATTCATAACTGCATTTCACTTAATGGGGTTTCATTCACCAAAACACTTAAGATAAGCCCATTTGCGAACTACGAATTATTTGGACATTTTATTTATTATCGCTTAACACAATATATAAATAAAGATGAAATATCATATATCATAAAATCATCCAGTCGAACATAAACATAGTGTCTAACACTCTAAACATAAAATGTAATATAAAGCAATCTCAAAGCCATTCTCCAATGTGTCTGAGACCCTTACCCCTAATGTGACTATCATGCTTGGGCCTAGGCATTGGCTTTGTCAATGGATCTACCATGTTGTCATCTGTATGCACCTTACACATCTTAATGTCACCCTCAGTGACTATGCGTCGAATAAGGTGATACTTCCTCATAATGTGTCTGGATTTGGAGCTTGAACTCGGTTCCTTGGCTTGGGCTATGGCACCATTGTTGTCACAATAGATGTCAATAGGCCCTGAAATGCTAGGAACAACACTGAGTTCATCTATGAACTTCCTCATCTAGACAACCTCCTTAGCTGCTTCACTAGTGGCTATATATTCAGCTTCTGTCGTAGAATTGGCAACTGTGTCTTGTTTGGAGCTCTTCCAGCTCACAACTCCTCCATTAAGGATGAAAACATATCCCGATTGAGACTCAAAGCCATCTCGGTCAGCCTGGAATCTTGCATCAGCATAGCCTTGTACGATCAACTGGTCATTACCCCCATATACTAAGAAATCATCCTTGGTTCTTCTCAAGTACTTCAGGATATTCTTAGCTGCACACCAATGTGCCTTTCCTGGATTCGATTGGTATCTGCTACACATGCTTAAAGCATATGCAACATCAGGTCGTGTACACACCATAGCGTACATGATAGATCCTATAGCAGAAGCATAAGGAATCTTACTCATCTTCTCTAGCTCAGCAGGTGCCTTAGGACACTGCTTCTTGCTAAGATATACACCATGTTGCATAGGTAAAAACCCTTTCTTAGAATCTTGCATTTTGAATCTGTTGAGACTTGAGAATCTTATCTATATAAGTAACCTGACTCAATCCAAGCAATCTCTTAGATCTATCTCTATAGATCTTTATTCCAAGTATATACTCTGCCTCTCCCATGTCCTTCATTGAGAAACATTTCTTCAGCCACTCCATAACGGACTCTAGCATCGGAATGTCATTCCCAATAAGTAGTATGTCATCCACATATAAGACTAGGAAGACCACTTTACTCCCACTAAACTTCTTGTATACACAAGGGTCCTCTTCGCATCTAATGAAATCAAACTCTTTGATATTTTCATCAAATCGAAAGTTCCAACTCCTTGATGCTTGCTTAAGTCCATATATAGACCTCTTAAGCTTGCATACCTTCCCTCCATCACTTGGATCTTCAAAACCCTCTGGTTGTGTCATGTACACATCCTCTTCCAAGATCCCATTCAGGAAGGCGGTTTTGACATCCATTTATCAAATCTCATAATCATAATAGGCCGCAATAGCAAGGATTATCCTAATGGATCTTATCATGACAACTGGTGAAAAGGTCTCATCATAGTCTATACCATGAATCTATTTAAAAACTTTGGCAACTAATCTTGCCTTGTATACAGATAAATTTCCATCCTTATCTGTCTTGAGTTTGAAAACCCATTTGCTCCCTATGGGTTTTACCCCATTTGGCAAATCTATCAAGTCCCACACTTGATTTTCAAACCTCAAATCCATTTCGGATCTCATGGCCTCAAGCCATTTCTTGGAGTCTGGACCCGTCGTTGCTTGCTTATAGGTATTAGGCTCATCATGTTCTAACATAAGAACATCATGGTTTCCATTCAAGATGAAATCATCATAACGTCTTGGTTGTACCCTTGGCCTATCTGATCTATGGGTGGGTTCAACTGGTTCAACAACTGGAGCTAGAACAGTTTCCACAACTGTTTGTGGATCCTCTTGTTCCGGTTCTTGGATGATTTGGGTCCCTTGGCCTTCCAAAACCACCAACCCGTCCTCGACATCATCTATGCCATCTTGTTGTTGAGTTTGTTGCTCTTCATTATGAACTGGTTCAAGATGAATATTTCTCCCACTTGACTTATTGGAAATGAACTCTCTTTCCAAAAAGACACTATCCCTTGCAACAAACACCTTTTGTTCAGCGGGATTGTAGAAGTAATATCCAAAACTACCTTTTGGATACCCTATAAAATAGCATTTATCTGATTTAGGGGCAAGCTTATCTGTTTGTAAACGCTTTACATAAGCTTTACATCCCCATATCTTCATAAAAGACAATTTTGGAACCTTTCCAGTCCAAATCTCATTTGGAGTTTTGTCTACAGCTCTAGACGGAGTCCTGTTTAGTGTAAGTACGGCAGTTGTGAGGGCATATCCCCAGAAGGATACCGGAAGGTCAGCAAAACTCATCATAGATCGGACCATGTCTAACAGGGTCCTGTTTCTCCTTTCAGATACACCGTTAAGCTGTGGTGTTCCTGGAGTAGACAATTGTGTTACTATCCCACAGTTTTTCAAGTGATGATCAAATTCATGGCTCAAGTACTCACCACCACGATCTGATCGAAGTGCTTTTATTTTCTTGCCAGTTTGAGTCTCTACCTCATTTTGAAATTCCTTGAACTTTTCAAAGGATTCCGATTTATGTGACATAAGGTAAATATATCCATATCTACTCATGTCATCAGTAAATGTGATGAAATATTTATAACCACCTCTAGCTTCTGTACTCATTGGTCCACATACATCAGTATGTATAATGCCCAATAGCTCAGTAGCCCTTTCATTTGTTCCTTTGAAAGGTGACCTTGTCATCTTGCCCATCAAACATGACTCACATGTATCAGTGGATTCACAATCCACGTCTTTTAGAAGCCCATCTTTATGGAACTTCTTCATGCGGTCTAAACTGATGTGACCCAAACGACAGTGCCATAGGTAGGCTTCACTCAACTTACTTGATTTTTGCCTTTTTGTATTTATGTTATAAGATTCTGTTGTAAGGTCGAATACAAATATTCCATTAATATCTTGAGCACGAGCATAGAAGATATCATTCTTATGAATAATTATACATTCATTTGTAGTGCTAAAATTAAAACCTTCAGAATAAATTACTGCAGCCGAAACAAGGTTCTTTGTAATGCTAGGAACAAAATAACAATTATTCAGTTCTAAGATTAAACCTGAAGGAAGAGATAAACTAAAATCTCATACGACAAGTGCAGCAACACTTGCTCCATTTCCGACGCGTAGGTCTATCTCCCCTTTCTTCACTTGTCTCCTATTTCTTAGTCCCTGCACATTTGAAATAATGTGAGCAACACATGCGGTATCTAATACCCAAGTAGGCCCATTATCTAATGTGAGGACATTGGTTGACAGTAATTCAATAACATAAATACCTGAAGTGTTGGAACTCAAAGTCCCATTCTTCTTGTCTTCCAGGTACTTGGGACAGTTTCTTTTCCAGTGTCCCTTAGCCTTACAATGGAAACAATCATGGTCTGCAGCCACCCTTGGCTTCTCACCACCCTTAGGTTTTGCAACTTCCTTGCCCTTCCCTTGGGTATTGTTCTTGTTCTTGGCTACCTTCTTGAACCCTTTCCCTCTGTTGACATTAAGAACTTCCTTCTTGTTCTCAGTAGGAGTATTCTGCTCAGCAGCTTTGAGCATACCATGGAGTTCGTTCAGGTTTTTCGTAATACCATGTGTTGGAGGGTAAAATTTCATGGATTTTATTGATCTATGATCTCATAAATAAGGTTATCACATTGATTATACCTTAATAAGAAAAATTGTGATTGATATCCTTTATTTAATCACAAAGCTTGACAATTAGACAAATCAAGTCCTGGGCTCGATACAAGTGAAAAGGCCCAATAAGCCCAAAACCATATGGTGAATGACTGAATGTAAATCTGTGTTGTCTATGGTACATAGAGTTAACCAGATAAAAAAAAAACTGTAAAAGGAGGTGAAGCAGGTGAAGCAGTGCGTGGTGTAGGAGGTTACTTGAAAACTGCTAGTAGTGGGTGGTTACTCGTTTCTTGAGATAACCTCCTGTTGCCCACAATATAAAAAGGAGGACTGGCTTTTTCCTTTCTCCCCTTTTGGGTTATTCGACTGCAAAGTCTATAGCAGTTGTTCCTCTTTCTTGGCTTTTCTTCCTCCAGCAGTCACCTGCAAACACAAATACACACTCAGCAAACAAATCCAACAACAAAGCTACTGCAGTAGAGAAGAAGAATCAAACAAGGTAGATTTCATGGCTCTCGAAACCCCCCTTGCAAAGCATTGAGCTTTAGTAAGGGTTTGGGTTTCGGAATCATAAATTTGCCTAGAAGAACTCAACCGCTGCAGGAAGTTGATCCTCGGAATCGACTCTTATAAAGCATTGAGCTTTAAGAAAGGGTTTGGATTCCGGGATCATCAAATCGCCCTAAAAGAGGGCGAAATGCTGCCCAAATTCGTCCTAAATCAAGGCGAAAATCTGGCAAAATTTCATCAAACAAACAAATGGAACTCTAGCTTTTATTAGGTTCAACAAGGGGGCCTTAAACAAAAGCTAGAGATCACCAAAGGAAAAAATAAAAAAAATCAGCAGCAATGACAATTGGAAGAAGGCGCAGTCCTGCCTAAAACAAAGTCCTATGATGTCTCTAGTTGCTACCAAATTGCAACTAGCCTAAGGATCCATAGCCCTAATTTATCATCACCACTATCACCCATTTCATGATTCAGTTTCTGTAAACATAAAATTGGCAAATTGGCAGTGGTAAAGGGATAATTCTCAATCCTAAAACCAAGTACAGAACCGGCCAAAATTGGTGATTAAAGAAAAAGATGATTAAAATTAAGGCTGATTAAAATTGGGCAATAAACTCAGGGTTGGAACTGGAACTCAAAATTTTCATTTCAAACTTGACATGCTCAATCCGAACAAGCAGGTTTCAAAAGAGTGAAAAGAGAGGGGCCAAACGTACCTGGGCGGAGAGACTGACCTCTAGCAGCCCTCGACTCCACCGAGCCGGTTCCCAGTCCTCATTCGGACCTCCCGAGCCCGGGATTCCGACCACCCGAACTGAAAGCTCCAAAATTGCCAATTGCAAGGGAGAAATCAGTCAATTTGAAAATTAAACACCCGATTGATGGTGGATGGGGGATGAAGTTCGAAACTTGGGGCATGGATTAAGCAAAACAAGAGGCCACATACCTAATCGAAATTGTTAGGGCGTGGGCGGATCGTTGTAGCGCTCCTGAGGGCGTGAGCGGATCCTCGCGGCACCAAGCCTGAGGAAGTCGCCGAATCTGTCGCCGAGAGTTCGTGCAATCTGTCGAGTGTACAAGGTGGAGGTCATACCGGGTTGTCGCTCACATTGCTCCTCCTTCAAATGGCGAGGGCGGTGTGGCTTCTCCCTGACGAAGCCGCTGAAATGCAAAATATAAAAAAAAAAGCGATTGAATGCAGGGGCAGCAACAAAAACCCCAAAAGAAATGGCTTGACCTAGCAAATTTGGATTAACGTTGGGCTGAATTAATGAAGAAAATAAATTGGGCTCAATTTGGCAAATAAAATGAAATGGGCTTTCATGAAGTGGAGGTCAAGTTCTTTGTTGAACATAAGCCGATCGGTTTTCGGATATGAAATACATGTTACAGGTGTACAGTGTACTAGATATTTTCTTTTACTTGTTATAATATCTAATGCACATGTATGACATGGAGGAAAGCCATGTATGCCTTCGGCATATTTTAAAAAAAAATGTGTTTAATCACACAACCGACCCACTAAAACCCACTAAAATATAAGAATTATAATTGGCTCAAATTAAGAATTCGAGTTTGATCAAAACATAAAAATAAACTCGTCAAATATTCTTTGCCAATTAATTCGAGTGGGTCAATCTCAAATCGGCTCCTAAATAAATAACAGAGTCAAAACCTCAAATCGAGTTTCATCAAATATAAACTTGGTTCAATTAGAACTACGTAAGACTTGATACTCTTTTACGAGTTACGTAGGAAATTCGGTATAAAATTTAACATATACCGAATTCAGTCACCTTTCCCAAAATTAAATCATTTCACAGGTAGAACTACGTAAAGACTTGACACCGTAAAATCGGTTACGTAGGTAGCCCGATATTAAATCTCAAAAATATATCCGGCACAGTCGTCGATCTCTAAATTCACTTCTAAATGAATATGAGATCAAACCCAATTAAATTAAAATGGTTCTCAAAGGAACTACGAGTGATTTGATTCTCTTCCAAGAGATACGTAGGAAACCCGATACAAAGCTATAACTCATCGGGTTCAATCACGCGGTCCTCAAACGATCAAAATGGCTCTTTTAAAAGAACTACGGATGATTTGATCCCGTCCAAACGGGTACGTAGGTAGCTCGACATAAAGCTTATGCTCGTCGAGTACAATCGTCAATCCAAAATTATCAAATCAGTTCGAAAAGAACTACGTAAGACTTGATACTCGTTTACGAGTTACGTAGGAAATTCGATATTAAAATTCAATATATATCGGATTCAGTCGCCCGTTTCAAATCAAATCAAATTTTCCTTTGGTAGAACTACGTAAAGACTTGACGCCGTAAAAACGGCTACGTAGGTAACCCGATATTAAATCATAAAAAATATATCGGGTACAGTCGTCCACCTCTAAATTCACTTTTAAATGAATATGAGGTTAAAACCAAACAAATTAAATTGGTCTTTTTAAAAAAAGAACTACATAAGATTTGATCCCGTTCAAATGGGTATGTAGGAAGCTTGACATAAAGCTACAAGCTCGTCAAGTTCAATCACGATCCTCAAACGATCAAGTTTGTTCTCAATGAGAACTACGTAAAGACTTGACGCCGTAAAAACGGCTACGTAGGTAACCCGATATTAAATCTCAAAATATGTCGGGTACAGTCGCTAATCCCTAAATTCACTTTTAAAATGAAAATGGGGTTAAAATTAAATCTAAATTAAATACACATGATTTTCCGTGTAAGTGATAGCCGTTGAGTTGGGAAACCCTTCCTAGAAGGTGTGCTCAATTTATTCGGGTGATACACGAGAAAATCTCATGCATATGATAGTGTGATTTATGTTAGGGCTACCCTTCCGAGAAGGTGGGTCCCAATACGATCCAATGATGCATGAAAACCTTAAAGGTGGTAAACCACACAAAACTCAAACACTCTGAACTACGTGAGGCTTGATTCTCTTCCAAGAGATACGTAGGCAACCCGCTAAAATTCGGGTGCAGCCCAAATCACAAAAACCACTCAAATCTTTGTATCGATATGACTTCGAATCAAGAGGATAACCAAAAGGGGTCGAACTCAAATATTAAAAATTAAATAAAATGTGTTGTACAATTATATCGCGCATTTTTTGTTCAACACCATGCATATGGTAGTTCATCCTGAATGAGGCAAAGCCATCATGTGAGGAGTGCAAGACGATATATGTGGTCAACTCTTGGTCATATGGAGTGCCCAGTGTCTCCATACGGCTAAAAAGACCGATCATGTTGAACACATGAGGACCTACTGGCTTTCCCTTCACAAGCTTGCTATCCAGTATAGCCTTGTGAGTTTCATATCGTTCGATCCTTGCCTGTTCATGAAACAACATTTTCAGGTTGGAGATGATAGTGTAGGCATCCTGGTGTTCAAACCTCTTTTGAAGGTCAGGTTCCATGCCTGCTAGCATCAGACAAGTAATAGGCAAAGACTCACTCTTTAACTCCATTACTCTCACCTTCTCCTCATCTGATGAGTTGTCGGTGATGGTAGGGATAGGGGTGTTCAGGACGTCCTCACGCCCTTCGGACGTGAGAACAATTCTCAGATTCCTTTCCCAATCGAGAAAGTTCATTCCATTCAATTTGTTCTTCTCAACTATTGAGCGCAGGGTGAATTTCAAATTATCGTTTGACATAATGCCTATATATAAAAAGAAATGACATGCAAATTAGTATATGTTCGAAATGCAAATTACTTAAAAATTAAACACCTTTAAAATAAGTAAATGCGCATTTTATTCAAATTGTTATCGTTCCTGGTGAATAAAATGATTCCAAGATCCCATTACAGACAAGACCCAACGTACTTTTGCACTGTCTTGAGTCTTGTGTGCTCAAGGTAAGTAACAATTACTAATTATAACTCCTTATAACTCTTGGTTGATGATCCACATCCAATGTTGAAGCATCCTATGCCTCAAGATCCAAAACTTTGCCTTTTGGTCTCTCGTTGGGTACAACCATATCAAGGTTTATGAATCCCCGTATAGATTCACCCTCATTAGCCCAAGATTATGGAAAGACACCCTCACTTTTGTGAAGCCCATCCAACCAAAAATCCAGAACTTAATGGGTTATGATATGGAAAGGCATTGCCCCAATTTACCTTTGGAACTTAAGTCTTTTATTTTTCTTTTATTTATAAGTGAAAAAAAATGTCATAAATAAATACAATATAAAAACTTAAAATAAAGCATTCAAAATGCAATAATATATTGTGATCCTAGTATGGCCCCTACGATGCAAAATTTTAAAGATCTAATCTTCATGGGTCTCCACCCTCGCATCCTTCATGGATCTCCATCCTCGAACTTCTTATGTCTTCTTCTTGTATTACAATATTTCCTAATAATCTAATTACCGAAAATTAAATACAAAAATACATAACGATACGCAGATCGTGTACAAAAAAACATAACGATGCGCATATCGTATTTATGGGCCATACTAGTCACCTTATGCAAGCAATTTATATCATAATATAAAATCATGCAAAATAATATCTTAATTTAAATATAAATCCTTATATGGTACTTCCTCCGTTCAACAAAACTTGTCGTTTACTATTCACGCACGCTTTTTTAGAATGATAAAAACTATATAAAATATTCATTTTTTTTAAATTTTTTTTAACAAGTTTGTACTTATTAAAAATAACTACGAAATTGTTAAAAAAAATTATTTAAAAAGTCAATATTTTATATAGTTTTTAGCTCCTAAAAAAGCGTGCATGAATAGTAAAACGTCAAGTTTTGTTGAACCGAGGGAGTATTAATCAATGTTAATCATTAAATTGCATTTATTGGAAAATTGCATGATGGCAAAATATAGCCTCCTTGACCGGATCATATCGAGTCATACTCGGCTCAACCCATGCCGAGTCATACTCGGCTCAAACTTGACCGAAACCTATTTCGGTCTAAATGGTGGTTAGCCCGCGAATTGGAAATGAAAACCCCCCAAATCGGATCTAATCCAATTCAGTTTGATGGTTCATAAATTCCTCTTATTAGATCACACAATTCAGAAATTCCAATCAATCAAAATCTCCATTTCGATCTAGCAAAATAATCCATATATTATTTACCATCAATTTAAATCAAGATCCGCATCAAAAATTAACAATTAATCTATTGATCGTATCAATTTATGCAAGATGACTCTGATACCAATTGAAGGATAATTAGACGCGTTTAGCGGAATTTCATATCATATCTAAACCTCTAATTCAAGGATCTTCATGCATAATTTATAGATCAATCATTGTTTAGAGAATATACCTTTGATGCGTGAACCGGATCGAATCTGGATGGAATCGAAAGATATCGAAAGCCCCAAGCGTGACTTCTCTAATCAGTCCACACGAGTCCGGCGTCTAAATCTTCTTTGCCTTCGACTGCTAGGAAGAAGGTCGGAAGACGAGCAATCGAATTGCTTTTGGAAATGATGGTAGTCTCTTTGCAAACGATTTGACTTAGAAAATAGCAACCACTTTGCTATTCACTCACGTACTTGTCTCACTAAAAACCGGCCCTTTAACCTCCTGATGATGCAAGTGTGTATATATAGAAAAGCAAAGTCTGAACTTTGATTTCTTTCTCTCAATTACACACGTTACCTCACCAAAGAAGAGCCTCGCATAACTCCTTGGAACATGTCACTTATAAGACACACTTAATTAGGAGATTTAATTGAGAGTTTTAATTACGAGGTAACTTCAAAGGTAATGCCAAACGACATCCTTTGTTACTTCTGAATTCGTAACCCTCAATTTATAACTCTCCTAATTAATTCATTATTTATTTAAAAATAAATAAATATTATTTCTTATTAATAATAATATATCACATATCACATATAATAATATATATATATATATATATATATATATTAATAATAAAACCATCAATCCCGTTGATTTAGTCCGACAACTCAAAGTGTGTGACCTCATAGGACCCGTTTATAATAGTCATGGATTTAAACCATTTAACCCCATTAATCATATTTGACTTCTGGCAAAGCACTACGACTCCTAAAATAACCGGATTGAATATCTCTATCAATTGTCCTATTCCATGTTTAGTCATTGCACATTGAATTAAAGGACACAATTCCTTCAAGGATCTCCTTCCTGCGATCGAGGTTCCAGGAGGTGGGAGAGGAAGCTAGGAGGAGAAAGGATGAATTGGCTGTTGGTCCACGGATTGAGATCCTCGTTGGGTGGAGTCGTCCGGCTTCTTCATGGGTGAAACTGAACACGGATGGTGCTTCAAGGGTGAATCTGGGCCTGGCCACTACAGGAGGGGTGTTGCGTGATGGCTCAGGCGTGTGGCTAGGTGGGTTTGCCGCAAACCTTGGGATTGCCACGGTAACAGTTGGGGAGCTGTGGGGGTGTTGCCTATGGCTTGAGCCTTGCTTGGTTTCGGTGTGTATTTTTGGAAGTTGACTCAAGGTCGATTCTTGATTTGCTACAGAAGGGGGTGGACTGAACTCACCCCTTGTTCAGCCCGGTACTACGGTGCCAAGGCTTCTTGATTAGGGACTGGATCGTGAGATTTGGTCATAGTTTTCGGGAAGGTAATAGGGTGGCGGATTCGTTTGCTAACTTTGCTTTCTCTTTGGATTTGGGTGTCCATGTTTTGGATGAACCCCCTTTAAGCTCGAAGAGTATTTTGTTAGATGATTTGATAGGGGTTTGCGTTCCCCGAATGACTCGTATGTAGTTTAATTTCCTACTTTGATAAAACGCGCTCTCGGCGTGTTCTTCTACCAAAAAAAAAAACAACTCATTTAAAAATTCAGAAATGTTCAAGAACAATGAAAAGAAGGGAGATGAAGACAATATGTGTATGTCTCGGGTGAGGTTTATAAGCATTTATATAGGCAAAGGGGTGAGGTTTATAAGCCTTTATAAAAAGACATAGTTTTATTTGCATTTTATTTATAAGTGAAAAAAAATGTCATAAATAAAAAACAATATAAAGACTTAAATAAAACATTCAAAATGCAATAAAATTGTGATCTTAGTATGGCCCCTATACGTGCAAAAAATAAAGACCTAATCTTCATAGATCTCCACCCTCGCATCCTTCATGAATCTACATCCTTGGACTTTTTATGTCTTCTCATCTTCTTGTATTAATTACAATATTTTTCTAATAATCTAATTATTAAAATAAATTACAAAAATACATAATGATATGTAGATCGTATACAAAAAAAATATAACGATGCGCATATCGTATTTGTGGGTCAACATACTAGTCACCTTATGCAAGCAATTTATATCAAAATATAAAATCATGCAAAAGAATATCTTAATCTAAAATGTAAATCCTTATATGGCATTAATCATTAAATTGTATTTATTGAAAAATTATATGATTGGAAATATATAGCCTCTTAGACCGGACCATGTCGACTCATACTCGGGTTGGCCCATGTCAAGTCAAACTCGGCTTAACCTAGACCTGAACCTAGTTCGGTTTGTATTAGGGGTGGGTGCGGGATGGGATTATACGGGACGGAGCCCTTCCCGCTTAATTTTTCCGGGACGGGATTCACCCCTTTTTTTTAATCCCACACGGGCCTTATCTCGCACGGGACGGGGCGGACCTTGTCCCTCAAATAAAAATAATAAAATATTATTTTAAAAACTCAAAAAATAAAAATATTTTCGTAGTTATATTATATAATGTTCAACAATAATACGTACTGCCATCACAATTTAATTTAAAAAACCCACTACCGGAAAAAATATATAACTAATCTTAATTTTATAGTGTATCTAAATGCAAGTGTTGAAAAAAAAACTACTCCGTATATCCTAATCTTACCGTGTATGTAAATGTAAGTGTTGAAAAAAAAAACACTAAATCCTAATCTTACAGTAGGTAAATGTAAATGTAAGTGTTTAAAATTTAAAATGTAAATACAATAACTAAATCCGAATCTTATAGTATGTAAATACAATAACTAAAAATATATATGCAAAAAAAATAAAAAATTATTACAAGCTGCTATGAGAGGATTGTATAACTAAAAATATATATATGCGGGACATGACCGGGATTTGCGAGATCCCATAATCTCGTCCCACGTCCCGTCCCACATAATTTTTACGAGACGGGATTGACTTTTTTTCCTTCAAATCTCACCGGGACCGGGATGGGTCCTGGACGGGACTGGGATTTGTGCCCAACCCTAATTTTTATGGTGGTCGTTTGGCCTGCGGATTGGCAACGAAAACTCCTAAAATCGAATCACATCAAATCCAATTCAATTTTATGGTATGTAATTTCTTGTTATCAAATCATATAATTTAAATTGAATGATCATCTCAAGAAATGGGATTGCATTGAGAACCACTTTCTCAATTATGCCTTACGTATGCCTTTTGTTGTGCCTCACCAAAAACAAAACCCTTTTGCTCTACACTTTATTACTTAAGTCAAACCCAAAAATGAAAAAAAAAACTCATTTTCATTTATTAGCAACTTCTTGCTAGTTCAGACGACATCCGGATGACGACAACGTCTTGAGCGACCTCTTTCTAGCGCATCCTGACGGAATACGGCTACTCCGAAGGTTCCATTGCGCCATCGTATTGGACAGCACGTACAAAACAAATGCGTAAGTTACTTAATTACGATTACATTATTGCACATATAGCCAATTATAAAGTATTGTACATTTAACATACTTACACTTGCAGATATGGGATTTCATTGTGCGAAGTGGTCGGGTTCACACCCTCAGGCAATACTTACTGCATCGCCTATGCCCTCATGTTGCACGAGAACGAAGACACATACGCCTGGGTGTTGCGTCAGCTTCAGATCTTGCTTGGGACGGTTCAACCTCAAGCTATTATGACTGATCAGGAGCTAGGTCTCTTGGCGGTGCTAAATGTTGTCTTTCCCAACGTCTAGCATCTCTTTTGCTGGTTACACGTGACGAGAAGATGCGAGGAAGCTGCTCTAAAGATCACAAAGAATTTAAACCACGCTGGCATCTTCAAGGGCAACTGTTGGGGGTTGTTCCAACGAGGTCGGAGGAATCATTCAACCGTCGTCGTCGGGCACTACACGCTGCATGGCACCCATTCCCAGGTGTAGTGGCGTATTTAGAGGCGGTGTGGCTTCCGTATAGCACGAACATCGTACGATGCTACGTAGATAATGTCTTCCATCTCGGCACCCGTACAACAAACAGGTACACCTTACTTCATATCTCTCATTACAATATGATATGGCATCAAACATACGCCTCAGGCAATACTTACTGCATCTTACTCGCATCTTCAATGTGTACAGAGTTGAGGGTCAACACAATGTTCTGAAGGAGGCACTGCACTCATCGACTGGTGACTTTCGCATCGTGATTGATGCAATCGATAGAGTCAACGATTGTCAACTGCATGAGCTGCAAACTACTTTGGAGATCGACCGCTTCAAATGGCCAACAGCGGCGTATAAAGTCAACCTTTTTGATAAGGTAAAGACTTTAATCTCCAAAAAGTGCTTCGATTATCTGTACAAGTTGTGGCAGGATGTCGTGAACCAAAACATTCCTCCGGAATGCACGGACCGACATCGGAGGGTTTGTTACGGGATCCCTTGTGTCCATAAGATTCAGACATACGTCAGTTCCGGTACTCCGATACCCGTCGAGGACATTCACCCGTTCTGGATGGATTTGTCATGGACTGACATCGACGACACCCCACTGCCATATGAGCTGTCATCTTCATACATGGCTTCCAACGATGTATGCGACGATGAGCTCCACCCACCCTCATCTGCAAGCGTCCGAAGGAAAGGGAGGCATCGGGGTCGAGGAATGCCCGCAGAACCAACCTGTTGCCATACGAGGAGTTAAAGGAAAGATTTGAGAGAGAAGAAGCACGTGCTACTCGAAATGCTACTCGACATCGTCCACAAGCGACCTTAGCTCGACGTGGACGTGATGATGTTTTCGAAGGGTTCAACTGGGGTCGAAACAACGTTGATCCCTTCATGCTTGTACATATTGAGGGTGTGAGGGACACTATTGGAGATGGTCATTGTGGCTACCGTGCTTTGGCGTCATTAACATCATCGATCGACGAGTCTACTTTTCCGGAACTCAAAACGTTATTATGCAATGACTTGGAGGATCACGCCAATCTCTACGCTGGTTTTTATATGGGAGGGTACCCATTCCAGCAGTTCATCGGCAACCAGAGATGGGCGGGATCTGTGCATAGTGATAGGAGACGGTGGATAGAGCTACCTATCACAAGTTTTGTATTTGCAACGTTATATCAGATTCCTCTCGTCGTCCTAGCTTGGCATCATTCGTTCACATGTCTCCCAATGACCTCGCCCACACCTGCTAACAACCCTCAATCAGCAACCCTTGGTTTAGCCTACATCGGAAACCAAGACCATTTTTCGCGGTACGTCATCAAACGTCTTATATTATTACCTATTCTTGGTTTTCATCTGTATGTCAATACTCAGACTCTAATTTTCCGTTCTCATATGTTGTGAATTTCCCCGAATGAATACCGTTAAAGAGAAGGAGAATGAACAATAGGACACAAAGGATTTCCGTGTTCTAGCAAGAACCGCGCAAAACACCCTACAGAGAAAAACCTCTTTGCAGCTAAGGTTTCTTATTATTGTGATGCTTTGATGGATATACAGGTACTCCATAATTCAACCATACATCCTCTATTTATAATAGAGCAATCCCTATAGAACCTCCTATAGATAAACCTAGATATATATAAAACCTATCTTATCTATAACCTATTATAGATAAAACCATCTATAATAAACCATCTATATATCAAACCATATATAGATAAAACTTGCTATAGATAAATTGACTTGAGCCCCAATCCAATTTATCTATTTACCTAGGATGATTAATTGTCTTCTACAACAATCTCCACCTAGACAGATAATCTATCTATAACAACGAATAAAGACATCTTTAGGACCTTATCTGCTCCAGGTCTTCCGTGCTCCGCACCCTGGGGCTCCTCACTTAAATCTCATCAAGTGATGTTGATCAAGTCCAAGTAGTGCTCCTTGAACTTTTTCCTAGTGGCATGCTTCACTAGTCCGGTACCCTCCACCATCTTCCATCTTGACAACCTTTGCAGCAGATACAACTTGTTGGACAAAGACTTTGACATATATCTCTTCTCCGATTGAATTCGAATCTCCTTCAAAGATTCTATGTCAATCACGTGGTATATCACTTTATCCGCCTCACAAAGTCGAATACCCGACGATGCCTTCTCTTGTATCTTCTCACATTCATCATCTTTCAACAAAACAAGTTTTGTCTCTTTCATCTTCTTTAAGATTCCCTGTTGAGTCAGCAGATCCTTCACTCGTCGTTGCCAAAGACCGACATTTCCAGTGCCATCGAAACGCGGAACCTCAAATTTCGCACCAGATGTCATCATCTAACCTGGCTCTGATACCAATTGTTGTGAATTTCCCCGAGTGAATATCGTTAAAGAGAAGGAGAATGAACAATAGGACACAAAGGATTTTCGTGTTTTGGCAAGAACCGCGCAGAACACCCAGCTGAGAAAAAACCTCTCTGCAACTAGGATTTCTTATTATTGTAATGCTTTGATGGATACACAGGTACTCCATAATTCAACCCTACATCCTCTATTTATAATAGAGCAATCCCTATAGAACCTCCTATAGATAAACCTAGATACAGATAAAATCTATCTTATCTAGAACCTATTATAGATAAAACCATCTATAATAAACCACCTATATATCAAACCATATATAGATAAAACTTGCTATAGATAAATTGACTTGGGCCCAATCCAATTTATCTATTTACCTAGGATGATTAATTGTCTTCTACAACACCATAGATCTGGTTGAATCCTAATGCTCCAATTCCGCCGCCTGCGCCAGAATGGGTTGCACATCATCAACCAACCATCGAAGGATGGGATGCTCCGTTTCAAGCTCAGTTTGACAGATTCCGAGCCTTATGTGTCGAGTCCGGTCGCCCTTTACACTTTTCCTAGATTTTATTCCACCAGTTTATTACAATTATGGATGTAAACCTTTTTTTCTCGTTCCTTGTAACATTATTCGCATATTATCCGAATGAAAACATTAACAATTATTGTTTGCCATTTAATTATCACTTGACAATTAAACTTACCAATGCTCGGAATGACTTAGACCCTAAATCCTAAACCTCCACTAGCTAAACCCTTCAATTTCTTTCAATTAACCCTAAAAAACCCCTCGGTAACCCTAAACCCTAAAACCCTAAGTAAGGTTAGCACGTTGTTAAGGACGTGCAAACCCTAGTTTGCAAACGACGTGCACAGTCCCACACTTGCACGTTGTTAAGGACGTGCATGCACGTTAATAAGGATGTGCAAATCCTTAACTACAATTTGCGGTGTATCTAACAAGACCCTTTACTTAGGAAAGACCAAAGGGTTATATATGCACAACAACAAATAATTTACGTAATTATTTATTTCACAAATAAATAACATTTATTATTTATTTCTTAAATAAATAATATTTATCATTACAATTTACACTAAACCAATCAATCAAAATCTAAATTTTGACATAGCAAAATAATCCATATCATATTTACCACCAACTAAATCAAGATCCACATCAAAATTAATAATTAAAATATTGATCGTATCAATTTATGCAAGTAGCTCCGATACCAATTGAAGGTTTATTAGATGCGTTAAGCGGAATTTCAGATCATATCTAAACATCTAATCGTAAGGATCTTCATGTATAAACGATAGATCAATTCTTGTTCATAGGAGATACCTGTTGATGCGTGAACCAGATCGAATCTGGATGGAATCGGAAGAGATCGAAAACCCCAAGCGTGACTTTTCTAATTAGTCCACACGAGCCCTGTGTATAGATCTCTCTTCTCTTCGACTGCTAGGACGAAGATCGAAAGGCTAGCAATCGTATTGCTTCGAATGATGATGGTGGACGGGTGGTTAGCAAATCAACCCTTTGATTTTCCCCTCCTATTGCTACGTATTGTTGCTTCGTAAGGCTTAGAAAAGATAATGGCAACTATTTGCCTTGTCATTCTTAGGCCATGTTTATCGACCTTTTTATTGTATAGAATACTAGGAATTTTAATATTATAAAATTGGAACAGTAGAAAATATGATACTAGACCCATGCTTGCCTAGTATCGATACCAGGAGAAGTTAATTCAACTCATGTGCCGCACCAATTTTTTTTGCAGGTGAAGAGAAGGACATGTGTCAACCTTTCATTCGGCTGCAGGAGAGGCACATGGATGGAGGACACATGTCCTGAAACGGACGACCGAGATGAAAGCGGGAAAAAAAAAATCAAATTTTCACGTTAAAATCAAGTTTTCGGTATAAAAAATATATTGTAAAAAAATAAAAATAAAAATTACCACAATAATAGATTAATTTTTTATCTACATGCATACATCAATTTTGAATATGTTTAAGTATATTTTTTTTTAAAATATTTCTCTTTGATTATAAATATGCAAAATAAAATCCGAAAAATTGAAGTATAATTTTGGAATAATTTAAAATATTAAATTGATTATAAATATGCAAAAAATTGAAGTATAAAATTAATTTAATATTAATATTTTAATAATAATAAATGAATATCATAATATAATCGATAATGAAAATAATTGTTGGGGAGGGGTATATTTGTAAATTGAGTGGGTATGAAAAGATGGATTTTGGGATACTAGGGATGCTATTGATAAAGTGAGAAAAATGAAAAATGAGATGCTAGGATGATGTGACGGAGAGAGAAGAGTAAAATACGGAGTATTAGTATTTCTAGTATCCCTTGATAAACATGGCCTTACTTTTTCTTTCATCCGTAAGGTCATATTTATCAAGGGATACTAGAAATACTAATACTTTATTCTTCTCTTTCCGTCACATTATCCTAGCATCTCATTCTCGTTTTCCCACTTTATCAGTAGCATCCCTAATATCCCCAAAACTCTTCTTTTCATATCAACTCAATTTACAAATATACCCCTCTCAAACCATTATTTCCATTCTCGATTATATTATTATATTCATTTATTATTATTCAAATATTAACATTAAATTAATATGATTTATAAACTAAATAGACAAAACTACTCATATCAACTTCCACATTTAAAAAAAATATTTTTTTAATAATTATTTATTTTATATCTTGCAGTATTTATTATTTCATAATTATAATTCAATTTTTCGGATTATATTTGACATATTTATAATCAAAGAGAAATATTATAAAAAAAATATAGTCAAACATATTCGAAATTGATGTCTATATGTAGATAAAAATGAATCTAGTATTATGGTAATTTTTTTATTATTTTATTTTATATTTTTATAAACAAAATATTGATTTTTAATGTGTAAAATACAAAATGTCCAGCCAAGATATCAGCCGTCCATCAGCGCCCAGGTGGCCTCCATCCGGTTCCTCTCCCTGCAGCCCAATGAGGACGTGCCACATGTCCACTTTGGCAGGTGCAGGTTGCAGGCCTCCAATTGTCCAAACGTGTCGTTTGTCCATATTCTTCCGCCCTTGCGACATCGTTTTGTAGCCGGGACTTCGAAAATTTGAAAGCGCACCCAGCTGGTCTGACACGGTAATAAATAAAGCAAAGCAAATATCGATAATATCGGAAAATCGCTCTAGTATCGATTAATCCACTGTTCTAATTTTTAATTGTTAAATTACCTAAGTATCTTAAACAGTAAATACACCGATAAAAATGCTCTAAGAGCATCCGCATTCATAGAACCCAATTCGGTTCCTTAACTTCACTTTTTATCTTTCTCTCTCCTTAAAAAACTCATCATAATTTTTAACCCACAAGAGTTCCTTAATTTTTCATTTATAATTATTTTAAAACCTATTACACACTATAAAACCCAATTTCATGGGCATGAGTCCCCCATTTTCATCTTCTCTCTCCACTTTTAAAGGTTCCTTGCTAAAGAACACATCACATCATTCCTTAAAAAAAAATTCTCTCTCTGTCCTATTATATTAATTGATTCCTTATATTTTAAGTTTAAACACCCCAATGCACATGCTCTAACAGCTCTATAGTGCAACCAAGGAATAGGCAGTCACTTTCTAGTTTAATTAGGAGGAAAATTTGACGGAATAGGCAGTCACTTTCTAGTTTAATTAGGAGGAAAATTTGACTAATTAATTAAGAGGTAACCAAGAGCCATGTGAAACCGGTGGCTTAACTTGTAACCCCCAAATTAATGGCTCAATTGTAACTCCCTAATTAAAACCTTAATTATTTATTTCAAAAATAAATAATATTACTTATTAAAAATAAATCACATATTATATATTAATAACCAATCATCAATTCCATGGATCTAGTCCGTAAACATAAAGTGTATGACCTCATAGGACCCGTTTATAATAGTCAGGGAACTAAACTGTTTAATCTCATCAATTGCAGTTGGCTTATAGCAAAGCACTACGACTCCTAACATAATCGGATTATATATCTCTATCAACCGTTTAATTAAAGTACACATTTTCTTCACCTACAAGTCAATGCGCACCAAAATTTCCAAACTACAACGATCGGGAGCATCATAGACATAGAAATCGCAAGCACTCGGTTAGAAAAATGGAAATGGATTGCAAACCGGAATAGGTATCAAAGTGCTGAAATTGGAGACTTGGTGCTCGGGCTTAACAGAGGAGGAAGAGCTCCAGCGTCGACACCGGCGGCACCATCCCGGCGCTATTGCCTTCGTCGGTGGGCGGCATCAGCGAGCGCTAATTTGTTCTTCCTCGCTTCCTCTCTCACTTGCATTCAGCAGAAACTCTTCCGCGGGGGTAGATCGGGATATCGAGACGATGAAGACGGAGCGTGTGGCAGATCGGGATATCGAGACGATGAAGAGGACGTGCGTGCGACATATCCATCCCGCCAGGTTCACTGCCCGATGAAGGCATCCAAGATCCGAGATCCTGAAGGAATTGTGTCCTTTAATTTATTGTGCAATGACTAATTATGGAATATGACAATTGATAGAGATATTAAATCCGATTATTTTAGGAGTCGTAATGCTTTGCTAGAAGCCAACTACGATTAATGGGCTTAAACGGGTTAAACTCATGGCTATTATAAACGGGTCCTATGCGGTCACACACTTAGAGTTGACGGACTTGATCAAAAGATAGATGATTTTATTATTAGTGTATATTAGATATGTATTAATAATAATGAGATAAGATTTATTTGTGAAATAAATAATTAATTAAATAGGGTATAAATATGGGCTTATTATGACTTAACCTAATTAACACATCCCAGAGAGGAACGTGAGTTATGTCGCATAACATCCCATCTTTAGTTGGGGCGTGAGGGCGGAATTCCACCATCATCAATCAAGAGCAATTTGATTGTTCACCTTTCGATCTTCGTCCTAGCAGTCGAAGGCAAAAGAGATCTAGATCGGGCTCTTGTGGACCAATTAGAGGAGCAACACGTGGGGCTCTAGTTCTCTTCCGAATCCTCCCCGTTCAGATCCGGTTCACGCATCAAGAGGTGTCTCCTATGAACAATGATTTGATCTATCGATTTTATGCATGAAGATCTTGCTATTAGATAAAAAAAAATAGATTCTAAAACTTCCGTTGCGCATCTAATTTACAACAGAGGGTGGCTTCAGACCATGATTGTTTCCATTGTAAGGCTAAGGGACACTGTAAAAGAAACTGTCCCAAGTACCTGGAAGACAAGAAGAATGGGACTTTGAGTTCCAACACTTCATGTATATATGATATTGAATTACTGTCAACCAATGTCCTCACATTAGATAATGGTCCTACTTGGGTATTAGATACTACATGTGGTGCTCACATTATTTCAAATGTGCAGTGACTAAGAAATAGGAGACAAGTGAAGAAAGGGGAGATGGAGCTACGCTTTGGAAAATGGAGTAAGCGTTGTTGCACTTGTCGTATGAGATTTTAGTTTATCTCGTCTTTCTGGTTTAATCTTAGAACTAAATAATTGTTATTTTGTTCCTAGCATTAGAAAGAACCTTGCTTCGGATGCAGTAATTTATTCTGAAGGTTTTAATTTTAGCACTACAGATGAAGGTATAATTATTCACAAGAATGATATCTTTTATGCCCGTGCTCAAGATATTAATGGAATATTTGTATTCGACCTTACAACAGAATCTTATAACATAAATACAAAAAGGCAAAAATCAAGGAAGTTTAGTGAAGCCTACCTATGGCACTGTCGTTTGGGTCACATCAGTTTAGACCGCATGAAGAAGCTCCATAAAGATGGACTTCTAAAAGACGTGGATTGTGAATCCATTGATACATGTGAGTCATGTTTGATGGGCAAGATGACAAGGTCACCTTTCAAAGGAACAAATGAAAGGGCTACTGAGCTATTGGGCATTATACATGTTGATATATGTGGGCCAATGAGTACAGAAGTTAGAGGTGGTTATAAATACTTCATCACATTTACCGATGACAAGAGTAGATATGGATATATTTACCTTATGTCACATAAATTGGAATCCTTTGAAAAGTTCAAGGAATTTCAAAATAAGGTAGAGACTCAAACTGTCAAGAAAATAAAAGCACTTCGATCAGATCGTGGTGGTGAGTACTTGAGCCATGAATTTGATCATCATTTGAAAAATTATGGGATAGTAACACAGTTGTCTACTCCAGGAACACCACAGCTTAACGGTGTATTTGAAAGAAGAAACATGACCCTATTAAACATGGTCCGATCTATGAAGAGTTTTGTTGACCTTTCGGTATCCTTCTGGGGATATGCCCTCACAATTGTCGCACTTACGCTAAACAGGACTCCGTCTAGAGCTGTAGACAAAACATATGAGATATGGATTGAAAAGGTTGCAAAATTGTCTTTTATGAAGATATGGGGATGTGAAGCTTATGTAAAGCGTTTACAAACGGATAAGCTTGCCCCTAAATCAGATAAATGCTATTTTATAGGGTATCCAAAAGGTAGTTTTGGATATTACTTCTATAATCCCGCTGAACAAAAGGTGTTTGTTGCAAGGGATAATGCCTTTTTGGAAAGAAAGTTCATTTCCAATAAGTCAAGTGGGAGAAATATTCATCTTGAACCAGTTCATGATGAAGAGCAGCAAACTCAACAACGAGATGACATAGATGATGTCGAGGATGAGTTGATGGTTTTGGAAGGCCAAGGGCCCCAAATCATCCAAGAACCGGAACAAGAGGATCCACAAATAGTTGTGGAAAGTGTTCCAGCTCCAGTTGTTGAACCAGTTGAATCCACCCGTAGATCAGATAGGCCAAGGGTACAACCAAGACGATATGATGATTTCATATTGAATGTAAACCATGATGTTCTTCTGCTAGAACATGATGAGCCTAATACCTATAGGCAAGCAACGACGGGTCCAGACTCCAAGAAATGGCTTGAGGCCATGAGATCCGAAATTGATTCGATGTTTGAAAATCAAGTATGGGACTTGATAGATTTGCCATATGGGGTAAAACCCATAGGGAGCAAATGGGTTTTCAAACTTAAGACGGATAAGGATGGAAAGGTATATGTATACAAGGCAAGATTAGTTGCCAAAGGTTTTAAACAGATTCATGGTATAGACTCTGATGAGACCTTTTCACCAGTTGTCATGATAAGATCCATTAGGATAATCCTTGCTATTGCCGCCTATTATGATTATGAGATTTGGAAAATGGATGTCAAAACCGCCTTCTTGAATGGGTTCTTGGAAGAGGATGTGTACATGACACAACCCGAGGGTTTTGAAGATCCAAGTGATGCTAGGAAGGTATGTAAGCTTAAGAGGTCTATATATATGGACTTAAGCAAGCATCCAGGAGTTGGAACTTTTGGTTTGATGAAAAGATCAAAGAGTTTGATTTCGTCAGATGCTAAGAGGACCCTTGTGTACACAAGAAGTTTAGTGGGAGTAAAGTGGTCTTCCTAGTTTTGTATGTGGATGACATACTACTTATTGGGAATGACATTATGATGCTAGAGTCCGTTAAGGAATGTCTGAAGAAATGTTTCTCAATGAAAGATTTGGGAGAGGCAGAGTATATTACATTTTATGACGAAGCTAATGCCTAGCCCAAGCATGATGGTCACACTAGGGCTAAGGGTTTCAAACACATTGGAGAATGGCTTTTGAGATTGCTTTCTATTACATTTTATGTTGAGAGTGTTACACACTAAGTTTATGTTCGACTTGATATGTGTGATATTTCATCCTTATTTATATATTGTCTTGAACAATGATAAATAAAATGTCCAAATAATTCCTAGTTCGCAAATGTGCTTATCTTAAGTGTTCTGGTAAATGAAACCCCATTAAGTGAAATGCAGTTACGAATTATCGCAAGTCCGTAGTCTAAAATCATCAAATTGGACATAGGTGATTTTATTAATGACTATATTGTAAGTTGATTGATAGCGCCAAGTTTCATGGGCTATAGGGACATGGAGATGTCTAGTCAATTACATATATATATATATATATATATATATATATATATATATATATATGTATGTATGGATGATACATATAGGACAGACCCACCTTAAGACTCTGCAAAAGGGATTGCAGTGTTTTAAGTTAAACCATGATTAGTAGATTCCTCAGACATGAGTATGTTATGATCTCTCTTGATGATTGATATTTCTTTGACACGGCTAAATGCTTTCCATAACAGGGAGTTATAAAGGTCGTAGTTGGGATTGCCAAAAGTTGGGTGGGAGTCATAATCATACAAGACTAGAGATGTCCTCATTCTTCATGCATACTGTGATGCATCGAAAAGGAATGGTGTCTAGGCCACTTGAAGAGCAAGAACTGAAAATGTATGGCCATGCTCGGATGGATTATTTGTAATCATCCGTTTAATTGACAGTTTGAACTTGGAGTTCAAGGAATATATATTTGATAATAGATATGAATGTCACCGTATCATCAAATATGACATTAAGAGACACATGTATCTGAAATTGCACACTTGTTTAAGGACAAGTGGGAAATTGGAGGAATTGTGTCATTTAATTTATTGTGCAGTGACTAATTTTGGAATAGGACAATTGATAGAGATATTAAATCCGATTATTTTAGGAGTCGTAAATCGTAATGCTTTGCTAGAAGCCAACTACGATTAATGGGCTTAAACGGGTTAAACCCATCGCTATTATAAACGGGTCCTATGCGGTCACACACTTAGAGTTGACGGACTTGATCAAAAGATAGATGATTTTATTATTAGTGTATATTAGATATATATTAATAATAATGGGATAAGATTTATTTGTGAAATAAATAATTAATTAAATAGGGTATAAATATGGGCTTATTATGACTTAACCTAATTAACACATCCCAGAGAGGAACGTGAGTTATGTCGCATAACATCCCATCTTTGGTTGGGGCGTGAGGGCGGAATTCCACCATCATCAATCAAGAGCAATTTGATTGTTCACCTTTCGATCTTCGTCCTAGCAGTCGAAGGCAAAGGAGATCTAGATCGGGCTCTTGTGGACCAATTAGAGGAGCAACACGTGGGGCTCTAGTTCTCTTCCGAATCCTCCCCGTTCAGATCCGGTTCACGCATCAAGAGGTATCTTCTATGAACAATGATTTGATCTATCGATTTTATGCATGAAGATCTCGCGATTAGATGATAGAAAATAGTTTCTAAAACTTCTGTTGCGCATCTAATTTACAACAGGTCCATCATCGCCTGCGATTGGGATATCGAGAAGATGAAGCAGTTGTCGTCGATGATGAGAGAGAGAGAGAGAGAGAGAGAGAGAGAGAGAGAGGGGGGGGGGGCAATTTGATCCCGGAAGCGTGTGATTGAGATGGACTATTTGCTAAATATCCAAGTTCACGCTCTCCCAATAAAGACCCAAAAAAAAAAAGGAAATGGTACCAAATAGGCCAAAAAATGGGTCTATTTGCACAAATAGCCAAGAGGGCAAAAAATTGGCCCAAAATAGCCGGGCCATTTCATGCAAATATCACAGCCGGTTTTTTGGAACTGTTTGTAACCAGGTGCAGAAGGTCACCAGTGCGGGAGTGGTTCACAGGCAATTTGAAGCGAGAGAGACGGACGAAAAACCAGAGCATCGCCTCTTCCGAACAAGGAGGCCGTCGGAGCCTCCTTGTTCTCCGACGCTGAAGTCCGGCCAAACCCGACACGAGCATATTGTGTTCATTAATGTTGCATATTAGTAACCAATATTCATTTTGAGTTCTCAAAGACAAGCAAAATTTTCTTTTCTCTGATGATGAGATGCAAATGCAAGTAAGTAAGTAACCAATATAGAAGCATTCATAGCTGCATTCACCTCATAACGAAAGCTAATGGGAGGTCGTCAACAACAACTGGTCTCATTAGAATGTTTGATGTTCCATCATCCAATAAAATACGGACTTGAACAGAGGCTGATGAAGCCGCACTAGCAGTAACAACCGCTACTTGTGCTGTAGTGGCAGCAGCTTCCCTTGCTTTTCTGTGGAGCTCCGTGCTAGACACATCGTCGATGTCCCTAAACCCTTCACCATTTCCCGAACGGCCAAGATCCACAGGAACGAAACCTCGTAAGTTTCTCTTAACTCTTGGGTTATGTACGTCTACTAATATTTATAAGATATAAACGACCTATTGGTAGGATATATTCCAACCATTGGTATGATAAAATGATGGAAATGGTAAGATGTAAATAATTTATGTTGTTTGTTCATTCCTTCATGTGCAGTGGTGACTGTGGGGCATACGTGATTAGGACTTTGCAGCTGGTGGCAGAGGGCGTATAGACATTCGAGAGCGTCAATGACAGTTATATTGCCCCCTACCGCCAGTACTTGGGCCTCTCCATACAGAGTCACGCTTTGTAGGTCTCTCCCTGGAAGACCAAGCTCCCACCCACGGGAGCCCACCAACCGCCGAACACGACATCGATGCATACCCTATCACCTGGGGTACACCAGGGGAAAAGAGTATCAGCCTGGGGGGTAGTTCTTATATAATAAAGGGGAACACCTACAAATGAAAGGTACAAGATGACTTACCCATCGCTGCCACTACCACCAACAAACTTGTTGCACTTTTCTTGTAATGGAAAAACAGTAGAACACTATTGGCAGGCCAGAACTATACTATTGGTAGGATGACAACTGTATCGTTTCCTCGGATGCACGTGTGACTTTTCCCCTGTCTTTTCCACCTCTCTCCTGCTCTGCCTCACTTTTTGCAGGTCATGTTGGGGTGTTTGAGATCTTCCTCTCAAGCTTATATATGTGCTTGGGGAACACTCATCAATGCAATGATTGCATTTTCCCCTCATAAATGCTCCCCCTTCCCCCCAATGAAGAACCCCGTTTTGGCGCCAAAATTACACTGACAACCCGCCAAAGGAGCTGCTGTCAATCCACTCCAAATTTCTCCAAAATTTCAGGTATGGTAGGACATGTTAAGCCTATTGGTAAGATAACTATATGCTATTGGTGAGATAAATGTACCATATTGGTCAGACAGATGCTCTCCCTCTTCCCCCAATGAAGAACCCTGTTTTGGCGCCAAAATTACACGGACATCCCGCCAAAACCGCTACGGACAATCCCCTCCATATTATCTCCAAAATTTCCATCTATGGTAGGACATGTTTGGCCTATTGGTAAGACAAATGTCTTCTATTGGTAAGCCAAACGTGTCCAGTTTCCAGAAATTAAGGTGATGTTTTGCCCTCACCTTTTCACTCGCCTCCTATGTTGGCTCTTTTTTTTGCAGAGCATTTAATAAGAAATGACACACATCAATCAAGATTTTATAAGGGTTGATTGACACCCTTAATTCCAATCATTTAGATTTCCCCTCATAAATGTCCCCCCTCTTATTTCCTTACTTTATTGGAGCCACACCCCAATTCCCTGACATGTCCAGCACCTCCCCCTCCCTCTCCCGGTAGCAATTTTTTTTTACAAAAATTAGTCACTTTCTACCCCTAGCAAATAAACAAGGCTAGGCTATTTGTGCAAAGTTTTTTTTTTGGTCTAGTTATGCAAAATGGCCAAAAAACCAAAAAAAAAAAAGCATGTCCCACAATTTAATTCCCGATTAATCTGCTCCTTACATGCCCATTAACTTCTTCACTCGCCCACTTCAAAAAAACATCTCAGGAAACTAGTGCCTAAAATTTAATTGAATGGCATTTCCGAAGATTTGATTAGGGGAGAATCCTTTTCCTTCTTATTACTCCAATTGAGTACTGAAACATAAAGTTAGCTAGCCTTGTCTAAAGCTCTTGCAAATGCCGCAAAATGCTGGTTTGGTTCTGAACTTTTTGGATGTTTTTATCGACTCGACCTAAACACCAACTAAACCAAAAAAGCATACAACACAAAGCAGGGGGGTTTCAACTTTCTTCAGAAGGTATGCAAGTTCCTGTACTCCAGTGTAGACTTCCAAGTAGAAGATGGGCAGTTGCTCTCAACTGAGACTACAAGAACCCAACTGAAAACAAATTATTTATATAAATAAAGCAGCAGCAAGTACTCATTCATTATAACGAAAATCAATATGCAAAAACAGAGAAAGGGTTCAGCCGCGTCCTGGATAGCAGGAGAATGTATCGACAAAGACGGATAATTAAACTCACTTCCACTTGTTATCCTTCTCTCCTTGACTCCTTCATTATTAAGGCAAAAGTTACAGGGAGATCAAATTGCATTCAACTGATTTAAATACAGCGGCTGAAGATACTCGTCACACGAAGAGCAATTGCTCAGAAAGGTTGTCCCGGGTTTAAGCTGTGGTATCAACAGGGGTATCAGAATGAGCTCCCCACTCGGTCCATGATCCATCATATACAGCAACGTCAGTTTTCCCAAGCCGATGGAGACCCTGATTTTGAAAATTCATTAACAAGCTGCCAACTTTCTCTAAAAGAAAAAGGATTGGAAGGCAAATGAATTCTGGTGCAAGGGATAAAGTAACATGTGAGACAGATGGAGAAAGAACTGACCAGTGCAAGAACACAAGCAGTTACTCCAGTACCACAGGAAGTTGCGATGGGCTTATCTAAGGAGATACCTGCACACACAGGAAACATTTCATGTCATGATCTTCCTTTTACATTGGGTAAACAAAGTGAGCTCTTTACGTAATTTTACAAGGATAATCTGGAATTTTAGATGGTTTCATATCCTTGTATGATCCAAACTAAGCTGTGTTGAGTGCTCACTATAACAGTATAACAGCAGATATGCATGCTGCCATTTGTTACATGTTTGAATTTGAATTTGTATTGAGTCAATCTGGAAACATTGCAAACTAAATTTTGCGATGTAAGCCATCAATAGCTAATTGACAGTGATGCAGGTGGGAGAAGGTACAAATAGAGGATAATACAAGAGACATAAATAGTACACCAACCTTCTTGTTCAAATCTTGTCTTCAGTTGATCTGCAGGTAAAAGTTTTTGTGTAGAATCCAATACCTGCAGAAGGAAATAGAAGAAAGTGAAATTTTGGGAAATAAGGGATGGTCTGTTCATATAAAAATATATATCAAACTGTTGGTAAAAAAGATTCAAAATTTCAATCTTCAGATTGTGTTTTCAGTACATCCTGACATGAAAAGTGGAGAGACAACCTAGCAACATTAGAAGATAATAGAGAGGGTGAACATAAAACTAAATAGATGTCATAGGAACATGTATAATTTCTAAAATATTATAAATACAAAGAGCAGTGAAAAACCCAACCAGACCAAGGACCTAATCTAAAATAAAAAATTATAACCTAAAAATGACCCACCCAATCAACCCGCAAATTGGGAGGCCGGGTTCAGGGTCAACCCTCCATTTGTAACTCGTGGTAGCTTCACTATTCCACTACATCACACCATCTAGCTGTGACTCTCACCCATTCTGTCATCTTTTTTATTTTTATTATTAATTTCTTTCAACTTGCTGGCCCAAATTTTCATTTTTCCAACTTTCAGCCAAAACTTTGAAACCTATCAAATTGGAGCCCAATTATTTCAAGTTCTCAATTTCCCAACTCAAGTTTTTTATTTTGAACGTTTTTTTTTATCCTATGCCCTTGGGGGGCATAGGATAAAAAGTCAAATTGGGAAATATTTCCCCTAGATACACCCGATTTAGCCATTTTTATATTTCACCCATTTCCTTTTAGGGTTTCCTTTTCCAATAAAGTATCCTTATCCTATATCCTTACGGCAAACGGCAGATAAACCGTTTTTTGAATACCAAACCAATTTTTTCACTATCTCAATTTCTTGCCTCAATGTTTTACTTTCTACCAAATAAGCGTTAAAAAAATTGATTAGAATAATATTTCCTCTTTGAGATATGGAAAAGAGATAATAGCCTAATATATTGTGTACTTCTCCAAAAACAGATTTTCTAAAACCAAATCACCGTTAACTTCCATATATAACACTATAGCAGTATCAATATAAGTTAAATAACTCCAGCTGGTCTATGAACAAATCTATCATCTATCATACTACGTATATGGCATTTGAAGCAAAACAAAATCCATGTAAAAAATTGCA
Source organism: Persicaria tinctoria (assembly GCA_037127255.1). NCBI lineage: Eukaryota > Viridiplantae > Streptophyta > Magnoliopsida > Caryophyllales > Polygonaceae > Persicaria > Persicaria tinctoria. The sequence continues at coordinate 16,802,664 of JBANSL010000004.1, read as the reverse complement.
TGTGTTGCTTCTTGATTTAGTTCTATTTTGATTTTTTTTTTTAAAAGAAGCAAATATAATAAAATATTTGAGAAGTGGGGAAGTGGAGATAAGTACCTCAATTTCATATACTCCTTCCATTAAGAAAAACATGTTGTTTTAGCCTTTTTAGAGAGAAAATCTAATTATAAAAAGATGTCATTTTAGGTATTTTCTGTCACTTTCCAAAATTGCCCTTGTAATGATTAGGGAGAAGTTAGTTATATAATTTTCAATAAAGTGAAAAGGAGAAGTAATAATTAGGGGTATATGTGTATTTTTATTTGCTTTCTTAATAAATGTGCAAATTTCTAAAATGACATGTCTTAATTAACGGAGGGAGTATTTTGGGTGTGTTTGGATTCCAATTGTATTATGTTTTATAATGCAAATAGATAAGGTGATGTTTGGTTACTATAATTTTTAAGGTGTTTAAATTAAGGGTGTATTTGGATTTGGCGATGTATTAATTATAACACAATTAGTTTATCTCGATTTATGTGATTATTTGGTTAAATTATTTTTTACCTTGGTTTTTACGAAATTTTTATATATACAACCAAACGCTCACATAAAACGAGGTAAAATAATTGCATTATAATTAAAATGCAATGGAATCCAAACACACTATTTAAAGAGATAAATTAAAAATCGCCATCTATAGCATGTATGGAAACATTAGCTGAACAAAGCAATGGACATATTTCCAGAGAGGAAAACAGGATTAACTCATCCACACATTTTCATCCAAAAAAAATAAAAATTATCCACGCATGCATTTTATTTGACTTATTTAGTTCACCTGAGGAAAAGGAATGCATTTGCTCCCTGGCACATGACCACTCCTTATGCCCTTTCGTGGCTCTGGTGCAGCACCATCAAACCTACATTAATACCCAAATCCCATCATATACTACTCTAAACAAGGAGTTCAGTTTCTAATTTAGTTATTAAAAGGTTAACTGTTACATTTTGACAACTATTCAAGTCACAGCAAGCCATCCACATAGAAGGCAACAATGAAGCAACAATGTCTGTATGCATCCCTCTCTTAAAGTGTTAAACAAAACTAGAAACAATTATAAAACCCAACCCTTGTTGACAGAGATAAGAATATGAAAACAATCCTACACAAACAAAAATGATAAAGTAATCCTCAAGGAAATATCAAGTAATAATATATGGGAAGAAACCTACAACTTCAGTGAGTATATCCCCTTGCAAGTAACCCTTGCCGCACATAACAGCTGGTTAATTACCCAGCGGAAAATTTTCAGATTCCCCAAGACTGAGTTCATTCCATTAACCTATATGTTTCCCGTTATCCTCCTTTACTATGGTTCAAGCCTAACCCTAGTAAATACTATAACCATAATCAGTGTTCTAAAGGATGCTAGACGGGTTCTAGCCTCTAGGTGGCAGCCTAACGCTTGGAAAGGTCTAGGCGGAATCAGAAAGATATTGATTAGTTCATTGTATTTTAACCACTAGATAATGTCCATAATCCATATAGACTAATAATAATAATAATCAATATTCTAGAAGACGCTTGGTGGGCGTTTGACGGGGTTTGACGGTAGGGTGTGGATTTCCTATTTTTAATCCTAGGCCATGTCCAGACCTATATAAACTAATAATAAACTTTCATAGTCTTCCAAAGTTCCATATGCTTCAACATGTTCAAATTAAATAAACAACAACAACAACAACTACCCAGTAAATCCCGCAATTAAGCAGGGTCTGGGGGGTCAGGATGTACGCACTCTTTCCCCGAATACATCGAGAGAGTGTTCAACCGACTCAAGTCCCAAACTAAATCCAATCATTCAAACTTATGAGTCTCAAACTTAAAACATAAACAACATCAGCCGGCAGGAAGGAACTGAGAGAGAATGACCAAAAGAGAGCCCGCAGCTAGTTTAGGGAATTGGGGAAATACCCCTAGATCAGGTTCCAGTTCCTAGACCGCCAAGGACGACAAAAATCCTGCCAGACATGACCCCCATCAAGACATCACCGCCAAGCACCTAAACTCTCACATCGTCAGGGTCTAGAGCAATGATAATAATTCAAAATATCATTCATAAACTCACAATCATGGCCCTTTACCGACTTTAAAGCAAATAATCCCACCTAGAATGCCTAGGCTGCCACCTAGCATTCCTAGGCAAAAACACAAAACTCCCACCTAGCCAACCGCCCATGCCACTAATCTCCTTCGTGGTGGGTTGCTTACCACCTAGGCTGTCTTTTAGAATGACCTTATTCTACTACTAGCTCAGCCTCCCTGCTGGACTAGACTAAAATTATTTCCCCATCAAACCAATCCTTGTCCTCAAGGCTTGAAGTTAAAACATAGCCTAAGAAGACCACACAGATCATTCTAGATGAAGCAGGGGTACCATTTCCACCCTTCATAACCAGTTGGTATAGTTTTCATCATTTTCAGAATCCAAATTTGCTTCAGCCTTCATTGTGTGCACATACGACACATCCAGACTTGCATCAAAATAATAATTTTGTTTATCAAAATTTTCATTTCAATTCACAAGCTAAATCTTGAGCTTCTTTCCAATGCATTTGAACAAGACAAAAAATTGATCTACATGGTGTGGTATACACCGAAGGAGAAACAGGCACCCTCTATAAAATCCACAAGTATAAAATACAAAAGGAAAGAAAGAAATCTAATGTGCCCTAGCAATACAACAATGACAAAAATAGCAGCAAAACAGCAAAAACTAACTAAACGACCACAAAAAAAAGTCGGAAGACTGTGCCATAAACCTACTAGACAGAAAAACACACAAACAAACCTATGCCCTAAAGAACAGAACACCCCTACCTTGGACTTCAAACCCAACTCTGCCCTAGCAGTAAAATTTTGATTCCAATGACTTTAACATTTTCTTATTATGAAAACATATATCCACACTTCCTTTACATTTCAATGAAATGAAGATACTTGATCAGAGATCATTACCTTCCAGGATGATTTAGTGGGGGATGGTGGCATTTCCAAACTATGAAAAGTCTTAAATCACGAAATATAAACTATCGCAGTGTTTAATCCACTATCTACTAATCAGGTAACCATGTCTTTAATGCTTTCCAAGAATGTTATGGGAGTCCTTTTTTGCTTCCTTTTTATTGTGAGACACTACAATAGCACTCCCCACAAGAGGAACATCAATGATAAGAGTTTAGAATATAAACTATCTACCTTGCCTTTGATCTGGCATCAATTTGCTGGAACGTCTTCTCGTCAATGTTCTTCTTAACCTGGGACACAAGATTGTTTTAGTAGGAAGATAAGAAGACTGATGCAAACCACAAGTGAACGTCTTTTTATATATGGATGTATCATCAGAGTGTAAAGAAGGAAATCAACATTTTCCATTTGACTTTTTTTATAAAATGAAAGTCTTTATATTACCAGCTATTTTGTTTGCATACCACCATTCTGTGATAATTCATATTGTTTCATGTTGCTTTCGTTAAGGCAATCGAGCTGAAACACCATTGGTCTACATTTGTTCATCATCATCAGTAATAAGCATTTCATGCATTTTGACAAGCTGAATTAGGTAAATAATATCATAATAAGAAATATTACTGTTCTTATCATGGCAAAAAAGTTGATTTCACTTCTTTATCCATTTTCATGGGTACGGAAATCACCTCATTCCCACTAGTCAACAAAAAGACACGTTAACACATAACATAACAAGGTTTGGAGTTTGGACCAGCTAATCACAAAGTGGACAGATCATGCCTGAAATGGACATTGGACAGAGCCCACTGAAAACTTTGGACCACTCAAAGCTATTTTCACAGCGTAAATGCCATTTGTTAGGCTATAAGAACAAAGCATGAATGCTGCATCTTGTCTCCCCACCCCCCATCATTGCAACAACTATTTTTTCCTTTATTTAATGAGTTGCAACTGCATCAAGCCAAACCTATCTCCCACTCCTACCTAACAGAAAAAGCCTGAAATGTTGTTTGGTACTCCAATGAGTTTACTTTTTAATAACAAGGTATGCATAGGCCTAAGAAGTTTCTAAAGGAGAAAATAATACTGGAAAAATAACGAAGAAATTGAAACAAGAAATAATTTCCTCCTTTTTTTCAGGTGAAGAAATTTTTCATAATAATCCACTCAGCCATAGATAACATAAAATAGAGTTTTTTTTTCAATAAAAGAAAATGACCTGTTCAAGAGACAACAAAAGATGGGCCTGGAATTTAGTCTGGAATGTAACTGGCCCAACCTGAAAAACAAAATAAAACAAAACTAATGTTAATAGCAAAAAATCATTTGATGAGTTCAGGTTAAAAAAAATTCTATAGAAGTGCAAGAAAAGATGATCGATATTGGAAACATATGTCAGTCAAGTACCATGGCTGGTAACTATAACTCTATAAGGGCATTTTAGAATGAAAGACTTCTCATAAAGCCTAGGCAATGCTACTTTGTTATGCAAGGCCATATGACACGGGCAAAAGCTAAAACAATGCCAGTCACCCCAGCCACATAGGGACAATGGAACCATGAATGCTCAATCGGGGGTCAATAGGCTGGTTTTCCGTGGACACCTGTAAGAAGTTCCACATGTTACAAAGTAAGCTTATGGCTACTTGTTCTCTTATATACTATGTATGAAGGGCTAGGAACTTGTTTATCTTTAGTAGTACAAAGTGGTCAAGCGAAGAGCAGTCTGTCCATTATTTATTCTTGTAAGGAATGTCTTTGAGCCAAATGTAACGTTCATAGAACTAACGTAACGGATAGGCGTTACCCTAGGGTGTATGGACATGGGGAACAAAAACAACGGGAAAGAGGGAAGTGGCAATCCGAAAAAACCGCAAGAAACGGAAATGGGGAGGAAACAACACTATGAAGTATATGCTATTTTAAAGCTCATGCAAAGATTAAGACATAAATCTTAGAAAGAGTCATGTATATGATCATCCAATGACAACTAACACAAATAGGGGGAACAAAACAGAAATGATCTTGAGCGTTACCTACTATAGATAGCAAATTGTATTTACCAGTGGATATTCGGTATGATTTTTCCCTTTATTTTCAAATATCAAACTTGATTCAAATTCATATTTGATTGATTGGTTGCTTCACCTTCACCTTTCATATTTGCTTACATAGACATAATTGTATGAGAAACAAGAATATTATGACAGAAGCCTCTTAAAGAAGCAAATGATAATACTGCAAGTTGAATAGAAGGATCATCACCATATTCAAGAGAGAGAATTTCAAGCTTTGATAGGCATTTATTCGAATCAAGCAAATGACAGGATAGAAGTAAGGGCAGTTCCTTCCAAAAATATAAAAATATAAATAAATAAATAAAAGAAAGCAAAGAAGGAGAAGAAAGAGATATACTGATTGCCCACGGTAAACTCTTTCAATTGCCTCACTAGCAGCACTAGCTTTAACAATAGCATCACCAGAAGCACTGGATTCAACATCAAATCCTGAAGCACGCCACAATGGCAGGCCTCCATCTAACACCCAGACTCTGTCATGTCCAAATACTCTGAACATCCTTTTCCATTTATCAAGGATAGAATCAGTTCGTTCTCATCACATATAAGGAGAAACCAACAATTAGCAACATTATTCACAATTTCACATGACTCACCACCAAACACGAGCTGCACTGAAGATCCCTTTTCCATCATAAACAACAACTCCGTCCTTGTTCTCAATACCAAGAGCAGAAACAGCAGCAGCAAAAGCTTCCTCAGATGGTAACATGTGGGGCAACTGGCATGCAATTATGGTAATCAATATATACATAAACACATATGAGAGATTCTGATGTAGAAGGATGCAAGTTGAGCCCATCAATGGATATCTGAATGCATTGACAAGGCATAAGATGAAAATAAAAAGAAATCTCACATGTGTAGCTCGATCTGCTATCCCATCCACATCAAAGAAAAGCGCACCGGGAATGTGGGCGACCTACATTTAAAATTAAATCATTGGACATTAAAAAAGTAATAAAGAGCCAAAAAAAAATGATTGAGCAAATTAAACTTGTGAGTGGAGGCTAGAAGAACCGATCTGGCTATGGGGTAATAAAAATGTTGCTGTTATGCCTCAGTCAGTAACACTTGCAAAAGAGGGCGCGTGAAAACAACTATACAATACTAAAACTCAAGCTAATCCATTTTTCTCTTCACTGCTAGTACCTGAACAAAAACTGGGAAACCCGCTAAACATGACAACCAAAAACGAACTGATCAGTATTCTTAAGAAGATGTTCAAAGGCATTAAATGAAGAAGGGTTATAGTGGATCAGTTGAGAAAAGCAAAGCAAGGCAAATAAGAAAACTCCAAGTTTGTTATGTATATAATTTTTGAGATTTGAAAGACTCGAATGTGCTACAAGGAAGGGCAATAAGGAGCTATTTTCGAATTGCAGATTTGCAACACCACAAGGAACCCTTAACTTTTCTTCAAATGTCGTATGATTACATGAAATTTACTGCCTAGAGCGCAACAACTTCAAAAAAATTCTATTAGAGTGATTACCACCCAAGAGGCTTATGTTTCATTTAAAAAAAAAATACACCAAAATTGATCCATATAGAATTCTGAACTTCAGTTCCAAATTACCTACATGAAGATCAATACAAGTGTATTTTGTAATGGTAAGAAGGTATCTCATCAACACATGTCAATACACTTACATTTATAAATGTAACATCTCCTACCAAAAAATCAACAAAGAGGCCAAAAACAGGAGAACTGAATTTTATTTTTATTTTTCAAAATGACATGACATATAGCTAGAAGTTGACAATTTTCAACCTGGTACTCCTGAAGTGGATTTCTTTGCTCGTCCGGCATGTACCAAGAAGCATCCAGCACCTGCAGAAGAATGAAACAGCAGATTATTTCTACTTTAAATTAAAACCAAAAAGGCTCTTAAGTACAAAGTTTTATCCTCCAATGCACTTCACTCTCAAAACATTGTTTTTAATATTCTTTTTTTTTTTATCATGAATTCATCTCAAGAATCATCCAAGCAGCATCCTCAAGCAGGGCTATAACACATAACCAAAGGCGTTAATTTCTAGAAAACTCCCCTAAAATCTATTTTGAAGATTAGTATTGGTTTCTAGAATATTCTCCTATAATATCTCTTTTGTAAGGCTTGCTTCTAGTTTCTAAACAATTCCCTCAAGATCTATCTTTAGGTGGATTTGTTTTGTAGTTTCTAGAATATTCTCGTAAGTATGCCTTGTGTAGATTTGCTAGTAGGTTCTAGAATTCTATAGTGACTAAGCATTGTCATCTATAAATAGCTCAGAGGGCCAATTTGTAAGAAACAATTTACCCATGAAGGAAAAATCATAGAATTGTAGTCTTCAATTATGTTGGGTGTGAGATTCTCGTACTTCAAATTTGGAGATCCTTCGACCATATCAGGTTAATCTGTTCTACTAGTCCATCCAAGCGAATGTCACTTAGCCATGGTAAATTGATAATTGCATTTCTATGATGTTACATAATGCTTCAAAGACAATATAATTACTGTACCACAAATATAATGCTTGACCTAGCTAGGCCCTTGAAGATGTTATGTCAGATTGTCAGTTAAAGGGCAAACTCTGTGAGCGACTAGAACACTAACCCCAAATAAAGAGGATGAAAGGCATGCCATTAGTCCAGCAACAATTTACCATATTGCTTAGAAAGCATAGCTTTGAGTATATGATGCAGCTCTTTTCATAAAGTGATTATAATCATTAGTGAATGATCCAGTAAGCACCAGAACAGTGGGTTTATATATAAAAGATCTCCCTTGTATTAAAAAGGAAAAAGAAAGCTCCTTTGTGTCCTTTTAGGCATTTTTCAAGATTGCATATTTGCACACAATCACTGGTAGAAGATGAAAGGAAAATACAAAATACCTTCAAGTCAGGCTCCCGGAGGTTGGCATGAAGCCAATCAGCAGAAACAACAGGTTCATTTGTAGACATGGACTTGGTAGAATAACCAAATTTTTTCCCAAAGACTGCTGGTGAGGAAGCAGAGCAAACCAAACCTATCCTAGACGTCAATCTGTAGGAGCTTGAGTGTCCAGAGAGTAAATGTAATGGCCTCTTCTGCAAATAAACAGAATTGAAGAAGAATGATAATATGCACTCCAACAGTAACTTGCAAAAGTTCGATTCAACAATAAACAAGGCAGGCAGAACCGAACAGCTGGATACAGGCAATCAATCAATCACAAGTAGAATACCGAATGCAAGAACACTTCCAAAATCAATCAAAAACATGTAATTCGGAGAATCGGAATCGCCGGTAAATACAGAATACAGAATAAAAATTATAAAAAAAAAAAAAAAGGACACCTATAACGCTAGAGAATTAGAACCACGGTTTGAGAAAGACGGACAGCAAAGTCGGCGGAACTTTGAAAGCTCCGGAACCCTAATGGATATGAATAAAGCGAAGAAGCTTACATTGAATAGAGGAGATAATAAAGACTTGTAAGAGGGAGAGGTTGAAGAGGGGAAGAAACGGAAGGAACAGAGAGATTTGGACAGGAGGGCTGAAGCCATTGTCTCAACCCTGGGAGAGCATGAGAGAGTATCAAAAAGGTCTAACAGAGAGAGAGAGATTGGGGTTTGTTCTTTTTTCCTTTTTTTTGACGCTATTGGTTTGTTTGGGTTCACTAGCCAAAATAAAAACACATCACTAGGATTTTTTTTTTAATACTGTAGTATGCAAACAATAGAAGTAATCTCGCTCGTGAATCGTCCTGACAGATGATAGTATAAAGAGAAAATTTGCGCCGAATGCGCAAATTTTCTCCCCAATTTAGCTAATGGCATGGTCGAAAGCTCGCCTGCCCCCTGTTGGATGCCACCGCCCTTGCATTGGGTGAAATTGAACACGGACGGTGTCTCGAAAGGGAATCCCGGGGCTGCTGGTGGTGGTGGTCTCTTCCGTGACCCAAATGGCAATTTTCTTAAGGCCTGTGCCTTTACATGTGGTGTGTGCTCGGCGTCGACGTCGGAGCTTTGGGCTATCTTCCATGGTTTGCGCATTGCTCTCGAGGCGGGCTGGACACAACTTTTGGTGGAGACTGATGCAAGCGGGGTATGTGAGGCCCTTCGGTCCAGGGAGAGTAACCTGCACAGGGACTTCTTCCTCGTGGAGAGATGCCGCAGGATGGTAGATCAACATGACGGGGAAGTTCGTTTTGTGCACGGTAGAAGAACGGTGAATAAAGCTGCTGATGCTATTGCAAACTGTGCACTCACCTTAGCAGCACCTTTTGTGGAACTTGATGCTTGCCCACAATTTTTATTTCCTTTGCTGAACTGTTAAGCTATTGTAAGCTACATTTTCTTTATATATTATTATTATGGGCTTAGTCCCTACCATTGGAGCAAAAAAAGCTATTGTCCCCCAACTCCGTCATATTGGGCTTTTGTCCACGTAAATTTTTTTGGACAAAATTGCCCCCCGTATATAAGGGTTTTTGCTGGAAACCGCCTTTCTCTCTCCTCACTCTGTTTGTCTCTTGGCTTCTCTCGGACGATTCGCTCTCTTTTCTCCATCCTCTCCCAAGCGACTTTTGCGGTTGAAACCGACGATTCTTCTTCGATTCTGCTCCAATGTCAGAGAGCAAAGTCGCCGGCGACCTCGAGGGACCTGCTGTTGGTGCAATCGAGCATAAACATTCAAGCGATCCTTCAAATGGCGGTGTGTTATCTGTGTTTTTAATTTTGTACTTGTTTTGAAGTTCAAACTGACATTTCTTTTCAATTTTTGTCGATTTTTAGAGAACAAGGACTCCGATGAGAGGGAAGGAGTTGATGTTGCCGCGGTTGACGGCAAAACTGAAAGTGATTCCGCACATGACGGTTTGTATTCTGTGTTTATGTCGTTTATGCATGTTTGTCGTTTTCCCCCCCTTATTACTATGTTTGATGTCGAATGTATCTGATTTGCAGTGAAGAAAAGCTCATCTGAGAAGGTTCCTTCGGTTGAAGGTAGCAGTTCATCCAATTCTTCAAGCAGAGGTGTGTCGTTTTTGTTCTAAAGTTTTGTATTTATGCTTTTCCAGGCATTTGTTGTGCTTTGGTATGAAATGTATACATGCATGTGGTACTTTGTCTTTGATTTTAGCATAAATGCATATTTCAGCATAATATGTAAAAGACCTATTTCAGCAGTTGTCTCTATTCATGCTGAAACGGTTGTTGTGTATTCTTTGTCTGTGTTTTTTAGATGTTAATGCCTCTGCAAGTGATCTTCAAGAATATAAATGTCAATTCGATGTGAGTATATTTTTTTTCCATACCTTACCCCCCTTTGTGTGTGTTTTTATGTTTATTCATGTTTATGAATGTGTGTTTTTAAGAGAGATTGCAGTATTGCATTCTTGTGAAGGATAGATTTTGTGCAAAATCCAATGTTTACTGCGCCCCAGATGTCTGTGATGTTATAGAGGAACATCTGTCCAAATCTGATTTTGAGTTGCTGAGGAGAAGCTGCTTTGGATGGGTCTTTGTTCAAAGAGATAAGATGAAACTTAATTTTCAGTTGATTCATCAAATGATGCTACGTTTGATTAAGAGTGATAAGCTGCATGAATTGTGGTTCAAGGTTGATGGTCTAGTTGCTCGTTTCTCTCTGGTAGAGTTTCATGCAATTACAGGGCTTCCTGTCATTGATACTAAAGTTAAACCGCCTGCGAAATTTGAATGGTCTCATTTTCTGGGGCGGGAGCAGTGACGGAGGGAAAGTCGTTGGTTTACCTCGCCAAAAATAAATCCCAAACGAACAAACTAGTATAGTATGCAAGTAAGGGGTCGAACCCAAGAGAATCAAGTATTTCTAAATATTGTGTATTTATCAATATTAAAAGAAACGATTTTTATGAATGAAAATAAAAGAAGATAATATTGACAAAAGCAAATAAATGATAGAAGAAAAGCGTTTCCACCTACAAGTTCTCGACTTTGGTTGGTTTTATTGATCATCGAATCCTTTTCAAGCTATTATCGTTTCCTACGAATTCCTCCCGTCTTGGTTTATATAGATTAAAAGTCCTACGAGTCCAATTAATCCCTTACACCTCAATGCAACCTTAACACGGTCAAGATTTAACAAAGAGATTGCAAATAGTCCCAAGAACTTGAGCATATAAATAACACCAATTAAACACGGTAAATCAATGTTTAAGATATATGTCAACTCCCTACATAATCATGCTTCAAACACGGAATCCACATTCTTATGCGTGCTACTACGGAAATAACACAAATACGAAAGTATTAAATCCTAGCATGAAATCAATATTATCAAGGTAGCTAATCAAGATAACATCAATAACATAATCAATATCGCACAAAGAAGTTGAAAGAATTAAAGAGGAAAAATAACTTGAATTAGAAACTCACAAACCACCAACCAAGTCTCGAAAGTGTAGGCGGAAACTACAAAATTAGCCAAACATGGCTTACCTAAACTTTCTTCTCTTCAATGGTGATTTCTCTACTTGAAAATTCTTCTTAAAAACTTAAGCCTAGCACATCCTATTTATAAGTCTAATGTCTTCCATAAATAAGGTAAAAGATAGATAAACTAGATAGAAACTTCCTAAACAAACTAGATAGAAGATAGACTTTCCAAATTTAATTCAGCGTCAAATTCCGCTGGCAGCGAAAATTTCCGCTGGCAGCGAATGGCGTCAATCAAGCTCCTGTTGGATTTTCGCTACCACACTCGCTACCACACTCGCTGGCAGCGAATGTCCATGCCTTAGAAAATTTTCAGCTTCTTCGGTTCCGCTTCCGCGAGTCCACCCTTCCGCTGCCGCGAGAGTCTCCATTCGCTGTCGCGAGAGCTTACATCCGCTGCAGCGAATCCGGTCGTCCGCTGGCAGCGACTCCATTCGCTGGCAGCGAGTTTCCTTTCGCTGGGAGCGAGTCATGCTGCTCCTGGACATGCTTCCGCTGACTCCAGTCGCTGGTAGCGAGATGCCATTCGCTGGCAGCGACTCATGCTCAGGCTGGCCACCTTCTCGCACATGTTGTTGCTGACTTGATTCGCTGCAGCGGAAAGGCATTCGCTGGCAGCGAAAATCCAAAAGAACACCATCACGTAGATCTTCGAAAGAGCTTTCCAACGCATGCTCATATGCGTCGATCGGACATCCGAGGCCTCCGGAAAGTGCGTTACAAGTTCAGCTCGCCGAGCGGACAGCTTTCGCGACTCGCCCTCGTTTCCGCTCTTAGACCTCGATTTCGTTCTCTGTTGCTCCTTGGGTTGTTCCATTCTCTTCGGGACTTCTTCCTTAAGCTCTCCCAAGTCTCTCCTTAGCCTTACTTAGCTCCGTTTCTCGTGTTCTTTGCCTCGGATCTACGAATCTACATAAAACCATCGAAATAGCGTAGATTCCGAACTTTTCCACAAAATGAATGCTAATCTAATTAACACTAAAACATGATTATATAACAATGAAATGAACCTAAACTAACCTATAATGCCTATTGGAAACATGCCTTATCAAGCAGTCAAAGTGTATCTATGATGAGTTGTTGGAGGCATTTAAAACATGTAGAAAATCGTCTACAAAGAAGCTTCAGATGGCAAAGCTGTTGATTATCGAGAAGATGTTATTGTTCAAGCGGTCTAAAAGTGTTAAGAAAGATCATGCCGCTCTTGTATGCAATCCAGCGAAATGTGAATTGTATCCATGGGGGGGGGGGGGGGGGTTGTCTTATTCTTTGGTTGTGAAGTATTTAAAGAAGGTCCTGGATTGCGATCGATCTGATCCGAGACCATCATATGAATTGTTTGGATATATTTATGCTTTTCAGGTAATTTAAGTCCATGCATATATGTTTCAGCATCTGTTTGTTTCAGCATTTATGTTTCAGCAATATTTGTGTTTCAGCATCTGCTTGTTTGGTTATATTTGTAGGCTTGGATATTGGAGGCTTTCCCGGTGATTTCTGATAAGTTCCTTTGCGATTTCAAAGTCCGTGTGGGTGATCCATATTCTCTTCGGTGGGAGTGTAAGTTACGACATACTTACATTGAAGCGCAAGAGTTGTTTGATGGTGATGTGGTATTATTCTTGTCTCGGATCTATCTTCATACAATCTTTTTTTTTTTATTAATTTCATTTTTATAATTTCAGTTGTCTTATTGTGTGTTAATATTATTGGTTGTTTATGCACCCATGTTCCCAACCTTTGGGGAGTTTGCAAGGTCCCCAGGAATGGTATTTGAAGATGAAGTTGCTCACCCCATTCTTGATCACATGACTGAACCTGTATTTTCCCAACCTGAGGCAGATAAGTTGTATGATTGTTGGAGACTTAGGACAAGAGCATACTGGAGACGGTTCAATTGCTATGCAGATGGTGATTTATCATTGGATATACCTTCTGCTGAAACCCAAGGTGAAGAACAACAAGAAGTGAATGAAGATTCAGGTGGCAAGGAAAGTGGAGGTGCTGCAGGTTCGAAGAAGCGAAAGACTGTGAGTAAAGCGCCGCCATTGGTGAAGAAACAAAAGATTGAAACAAGCAAACCTACGCCAACGCGGTGAGGTCGGTCTGCTGGTTTAGTTTCAACAAAACAAGTTGATGAAATCGGTTCTATTAGAAAAAAGAAGACAAGGGGTAAGAAGATGTCAGCTGCAAAGAAACCACCAGCTGTTGAAGATGCAATTGCGAAACCTAGGTTTGTATTTCGTAAGAGAGGTAAATCTGTTTATGAAGATTCCAGTGATTTGTTTATGCCAATTGAAGTTGCATGTCCATCCTTTCATCGAGTTGCTGAAACTGCATTGAGGCCGGCCATCGAAGCTGCACCTGCAAAGGAATCTTTATTATTTAAGGGTGGGAACGATGATGCTAATGACAGAGTAGCGGAGGGCCCCCAAGGGGGTGTGGCTCAAGGAGGGGACGATGGAATGAATGTTGAAACTGATGACTACATAAACAATGAAGGCACTGAGAACGTTGCCAGAGATGATCACTTTGAAGGAGCGGGGAAGAATGTGGATGGCGCTCAGACTGATGATTTCAGCAAACAAGGGGGACATCCTAGCTAGTTGAAAGAAATACAGATGAGGTTAGATAAGCTTGAAGAGTTGCCTCAAAGAGTCTCTGATTTAGCTGCGAGGGTGGAGATGCTTGAGGAACGTTTGTCAGGATGTTTAAAGTTGGTGGATGTTGTTGATAATCTGCTGAAGAAGGTAGATTCCTTAGAAAATAAGTGAACAATGCAAGAGTCAATGCAGTTTAAGACCCAGTCATCCAATGCTGCAACTTGTGATCCAGCAATTTCAAAGGCTGTGAAGGAGGTGTTGGATGAAATTCGGGAAGAGATACCTACTGAGATTTTAGGTCAACCAAATGGTACCAATGTTTCAGCATCTGTTAATGAGATCATTCCTGTTACCCTTGTTGAAGGGTAGAGGTCATTAGACTCATCTTCAGGGCATGTACATGCGGTTGACTTAGGGCGCGACTCTGATTTCGAGTTGAAGGGTGGGGATCTGTGCTTAGATGATGGAGGTTCTGTTGGGGTGAGGAAGGTGGTTGGTGGTCCTGAAGTCAAGGCAGCTGGAATTGAAGTTGTTGAAACAAAGGTTGCTGAAAGTATGGTTGCTGAAACGAAGGTTGCTGAAAATGAAGTTGCTGAAACCAACGTTAATGCTGAAGCAGCATCACCTCATGGGCAACTAGACAAAGATGCTGAAATGGGTGAGGCTGAAGCAACAAAAGATGATGCAAGCAAAGATGCTGCTGGTGACTTAATGACCCCACCCCCTGGAAAAACAATACATTTAAGTGATGGTGAAAGTGACGATGAAGACTTGGTGAAGAAGCCATGCATTCAGTGGGATACAATTTCCAAAGACCCTAAATGTGTTGAAGAAATTGAAAATTTCAGGCGTTCAAAGCGTCTTCCAAAAGCAAGTAGTTTTCTGGTGAGCCCGTTTGTTGCTGAAAAGTTAAGGATCCCAAAGCATGTTGAAAAAAAATCATTGCTCAGCAAGGTTGACCATGACTTCATGTATCAATGTGTTAAAAGCTCAAGGTATGTCCATCTTAAATTTCCATGTGTGTTTTCGAGTGCTCTAGCAATATATATATATATATATATATATATATATATATATATATATATATATATATATATATATATATATATATATATATATATATATTTCGAGTGCTCTGACCCGATTTTTAAATCTTGTAATAATATGCGCAGGGATTTTTCAGTACTTTTAATGGGATCCAGAAAAGAGAAGTCATTTTTTAAGAGCATTGTTAAGAAGGATGGTTGGCTTGACATAGATGTAAGTATGCTGAAACTGTTTTTCTTTACAGCATCCTTTTTCGGGTAAATGTAACTATGTATGTATTTTTGTTTATATGAATTTCAGCACCTTACACTGTTTACTGTTTCAGCACCTTAAAGCTGGACTGGTTCACATGAGGAAGAGAGTCAGTGAAGATCCTAGCAGTTTTGAAGGCATTGTCGTGATGGATCCTATTTTTCATCAAAAATATCTTCCAGAATGCACGTCATCTTACGAAGAAACAACACCTGTTGAAAATTTCACTGCTAGCTACTTCCTGAGCTTATATCCTAGTGATTATCCCAAGAGTTGGGAGTCTGCAAAACTGGTCTACACCCCTTTCAACATAGACAATGAGCACTGGATTGCATTGGAGATAAATCTTGCTGAAAAGGTTATAAATGCATATGACTTCAACCACTACATTGTGTCTGCTGAAAAGCTTGTTGATTATCTGTGCGGGATGGCTGAGTGGTTGCCAATTCACTTGGATAAGGCTGGTGTGATCCCAAATTTTCAACCGTTTACATTCCACATTAACAAGGTCCCCGATCTAGTGCACGATACAACGGGGTATGGAAACCTACATTTACAATGTCTTTAAAGCCTTATAGAAGCATTATGTTGTTGTGCTTGTTATCAATATGTTTTGTTTCATTTTTTGCAGCGCATCTTGTAGGGTCTTTGTACTGAAAGCAATCGAGGCGCTGGTGTTCGGGGGAGATGTCAGGAAGTTTACCAATGAAAGAATCTTTCGATACCGAGAACTTATGGTCTCAGACTTGATTCAAGAGAAATGGAGCTTTAAATTCTAGTTAATAGCATCTTGTGTGTAACACCGTCTATCAGATTTAGGGATTTCAAGACATTCTAACGTAGTTGTGGTTTAGATGTATTTCCGTGGGATATTCTGGACAACTGTTGGTATTTTGTATCATTTTGGATGCGTTTTCAATGGCACTCTTTGAAGCCATTGGAATTGACATTTTATCTAATGTTTTAATGTAAATTATGTGTGCATTTCTGGTTCAGCATTGTTTTCCGCTAGTTTGTTTAAGCAAATGTTCCAGCAAGGATTTCAGCAAATAATTCACCATATCTGTGTTGCTGAAACAGTGTATAAGTCAACCAAAAATCAGAAATATAATCTTTAAAGAGGGTACTTATTGCGTCTGTCAAGGTGCCATAGTTGTTCAAGTTATATTTTCAGCATTTTCCGCCAGGACATTTGTTTTCAGCACATTTTTCATGCTGAAACAGAGATGATTGCCTAGAACAAAGCTTAAGCATAGCAATAAATGGTAAACATAATGAACTAAAAACAATATGATATAGAAAAGCAATGACACAGAGTACAACTGATTAAAAAAAACACAAAGCATCTCGTAAAATTCATATCAAATTGCTGAAACGGTGTAAAATTGAACTAAAAATTAAAATCAGCACATTTTTCTGTAGCCAGCTTCATTGGTGTTGAGCTTTTGAACTCTGCCCGTGCTCCCTTTGAAGCCATTCCTTACTGTATTTTGCTCTTCTCACAAACTCTCCCTTGGAAAGTAACATTTTCTGAGGAGGTCGACCACATCTTTTCCTTACGTTGGGGGGTAACACTTAATCTGTTTAATATATTCAGGGAGGTTTATTTCATCATTAGGGAGGACTGGATATATGGTTTCAGCATGTGCTAAAATCCAAGCTTCATTTGTGTAGAAACCAGCAACAAAATCTGCAACATCAAGCCTTTTAGACACTATCGCCGACAGAGCATGTATGCATGAGATTTTTTGAATGTCAAACACCCTACAGGTGCATTGTTTTGCTGAAAGATCAACAACAGTCCGCGTACCTTCTCCAGTAACCTCAAATTCAGACTCACTCAAGTGCTTTACAATGTATGCACCGACATCCTTTTGCAATTCCTGGATCATTTTCATTATTGCAGGGGCGACTCTCCGTGTATTCAGTGCTGCAGACTTCCTTCTATCTTGAGACCACTATGTGAACTTATCTCTAAAAAACTCCAACAGTGCAACAATGGGCAAATTTTTTTTACCACTCAAAACTGAGTTTAAGCTTTCAGCGTTGTTGGATGTCATCATGTTATACCGATTACCCTTTGCATGCGCTCTTGCCCACCTCTCCAGCCCCGCGGATATCAAATATTTTGCTAGGCTTGGGCATTCTTCTTTTATACGGTCAAATTGGTGTGCAAAATCACCAACAATGTAGGTTTCAGCAGCCTGTTGGAACATGTCTGCAAGATGCCTTTTCTTGAAAGTTGCTTGGATGTTCTGCTTCAAATGCCACATGCATACGCAATGGGTAGCATTAGGGTATATCTTTTTGTGTGCCTTAGAAATGCTGGAATGCCTATCAGAAACAAACACCAAATCATCTGTAGGTTGTATAACTTTACTAAGTTGCTGGAAAAACCACTCCCAAGATGCATTATTTTCTGTGTCA
Organism: Persicaria tinctoria; assembly: GCA_037127255.1. Classification (NCBI taxonomy): domain Eukaryota; kingdom Viridiplantae; phylum Streptophyta; class Magnoliopsida; order Caryophyllales; family Polygonaceae; genus Persicaria; species Persicaria tinctoria. The sequence goes on along the minus strand of JBANSL010000004.1, from coordinate 16,784,797 downwards.
ACAATCCCAATAGCAAGCGGGTATAATTTCATATTTGCATCCTGTGTAACTGCTCCAAGCAATGTACCCTTATATTCCCCTGTTAAGAATGTGCCATCTACTACAACAACCTGCAAATAAGACGGGAACAATTTAAATACTGAAATCACCATAATTTTGCTAAATTATAAATTATTATGTACATATACATACCTTTTTTAAGATGGGAAATGCTCTAAATCCTCTAATGGATTGTCCATAAGACAGGAATAAGTATTCGAACCTTTCATCACTGTCTGTTTTAATGAGAGCTACTGTTCCTGGATTTTTCTCCATAAGAATGTGACAATACGACGGCAAGGCAGCAAAATTTGATTCCGGCGACCCTTTTTCCCTCACTTGAGCTATTCGTGCTGACTTCCATGCCTTCCAATAAGTAATTGAGATCTTGTGGTTTGTTCTCATCTTATCAATAATTTGTAATGGGGTGTATCCACTGTTAAAAACACAGAAATCAGTAACAATAAATATAGTGCTGAAATGAAAGCTGAAACTAAAATGCTGAAAACTAACTGCTGAAACAGTATACACCTTGACTGTATGAGGCCTGCAATAACATTGGATGGTGCATGCCTGGAGTGTCTTGTTCTTGTATCCCATGTGCATGTGTGTATATCTCTATACAATATCACCTCATGACAAATAGTTGAAATTCTCTTTGTATGCAATCTCCAACCACAATTTCTGTCTATGCATGCTGCTCTATAATATTTCGGTGTTGATTTTTTAACCTCAAATCCAAATATGTATGTCATAGGCATAATGTATAGAGCATCCTTTACTGCTTGTCTAGATTCAAATGTTTTTCCAACATACATAACCCTTGGGCATTGAGTGACACGGGTGACAATATTGTCCGTGGTATAGCTTCTAGCACCCCTTTCATCAACTGTGTTCCCTTTTCTATTCATCATTTCATAGCGCTCATTCCAATACTCATCATTGGAGTTATCTCAAAATGATTCACTGTTTTCAGCATTAAAGGAATATGAAAATCTGTCAGCATCCATATCGTCTTGTGGCACATCCTAATTCTCATAAAAAATAGAGACATTTTCTATTATATCTAAATTGGTGCTATATCTCTCATCAGTTTCAGGAAGCTCAACAGTTTCAACAGTAAATTGAAACTCATGGCCAACAATATCCAATGGCAAGGTGTTTGTGACACACAACTCTACAGAAAAATTCACTCCATCCAGCTTACTCAACAAGAAGAATTCTTTTAAATCAGCATCAGAATCTACCTTAAGTGGCGCTCTCAATCTCTTGAAGGGGTGCAAATGGATGAATTCCAATTGAACTGATTCATCAATATTGAATCTGCTGCAAACCTTGTCCCTCAAGGTTAATAAAGTGATTGTATCCTCTCGCACAAAAGCCTTTGAAGTAGTGTTTCCATCGAACAGTAATCCTGTTTCAGCAACTCTCCACTTGCCCCCATACACAACAGTTACAATGTTTGATGACATTTCTACCCCTGCAATTGATTGTTTGACAGTATTAAAGTACTTGAAACACTAAAAAACAGAGTTGTTGGAAGCAACTAAAAAACATATAACTGCAATCTACATGAGATCAATATTCCACAGTTTCAGCAATCGAAAACGATAGTTTCATTCCACATGCTAATGTTATATAGAAAATCGAAACATATACTTGCAAAAACACTTTTAGTTGCAATTAAAAAAAACAGGAATTCTGTTAGTTTCAGCAGATCTCGTAGAAACTTTGCGCGCTCACAACAGATCACAGCAGAAAGTGTTGAACTATAATAAATTGATAGAAAGTATTGATCTATAAGAAATCACAACTGAAACAATATAAACGATCATAACGGATCTGTTGGAACGTTACTTGTAGCAGAAAAATCGAAAATCCGTGTTTCAGCAAACCGAAAATCTGTTAGTTTCGATCACATCAGACCAGATCTGTAATCAATTAATAGCATAATCAAAATCTCGAAGAACATTGCTGAAGAATAGTCCAAAATTACAGGAAAAAACGAGCGACAGTGCTTACCTTCTGCTGTGATCGCTTAATTTGTCGATATGCTTACGTAGTAAAAGTAATTCAGCAATTTACAGCAGCAATTCAACGTTACTTTGTCGATCGATGAATTTACAGCAGCAAGGATGAAGAGGAGAATGCGTGTGCGGCAAGGTTTTCTGTGTGTTTCGGTTTCAGCACGATGAAAAATTTGGTGGACAAATCCCAAATATGGAGAGAGGGGGATCCTGATTCCTAATATAGGCTAATTTCGTGGCATGTATGGAAATTGCCCCTAGTATAAATGTCCCTATTGTCCCTATTAAAATAGATTGTGGACCTATCACTAATAATGTCTTTCCTAGCTATATAATCGACAACTGTGTTTAGTTCCCTGAAGATACGTCTGAACTCTACATACTCAAATTTTGATCTCATCATGTTGATGCCCTCTACTCGACACATAATTTTACATCCGATGTCATTCCCTTTTGTTGCTCTCATTAACTCTTGATTATCACCTTCTATTGTAATCTTCTTGAGCCCCTTCCTTAGAGTTTGTTGCATGCCTACCCGAACAGTTGCAGCTTTTGTTTGAATAACATAATCAAACCTTACTTCCTAGTGGAAAATATCAATTACATGGCCCTTACAAGTTACAATCACTAATGATTCCCCCCACATAGCAGCCGCCAGTGGACTTAACATAACCATCTACGTTGATTTTGTAGACGGTTCCTTTAATCCATTTAATTTTGGACATCTTGTCTTTATTCTTACTCGTTTTATTTTTGTCACTATTTGCCTGGTTCTAGTCTTGCAGGTTTGTTTTGATTCGGCAAATTAGATTTCCAAACAAGTCAGGCTTTAATTTTTTGAAAATTAGGTTATTTCTAGTTTTTCAAATTGTTTGTCAAATGATCACTAGCTCTTCGAAGTGTTGGTTTGATTGTTTCATTATTTCAAGATTTTCATGAAGAATTTGCACGTCGATTGTTCATACTGCGCTATTAGTTTCTTTGCAAAGGAGCAAGTTGTAAATAAGTGAGTAGAGTGTTCATTGCTTTGGTGGCAAAGAGAGCATAAACTGGGCACTCTGTTGACATACCCGTTTAGTCTAGTAGTTGTTGGCAGACCGTCAACTTTAATTTTCCACACATGATTTATAATTCGAGGCGGGAGATTTAGTTTATTAGACTTTTTAATTTTAACATTATACGATTGCAAATGAAATAAGGGGATGGATATATAGATATAGACTATGGGTATAAAAGGTCCAATATATATATACCGTGTTTGGTATATTTATCGAAATTGATATATGGACATCAATCATATATCCCCATATACTAATTCAAGATTATTTTTCAGTTTTGGATATCTACAAAAATTTGGGGCTATAGGCATACGAGCGAGTGGGCGAACTTCTTCTTCTCTAATCTCCTTTTTCTCCTTCTTCTTCTCTAATCTCCTTGTTGCATTTGTTCAAAATTGTTGTTCGAAATTTTTTCCACCGTCACTTGCACTTCTGTTCGATTTTTTTTTTTTTTTTTTGCATCTGTTCAAAACTGAGGGCTTGTTTGATTCGAAATACATGTGTTCTCCTTCTTCTAAAGTTATATTCGAAATGCATCGTTCCTATAAGCTATGGGTCTGTTCGAAATGCATCTTTTCGAAATTGAGGGCTTGTTTAATTGTAGGAACAAGCTTAGGGGTTCTATTTGAATCTTCGAACCCTAAAATGCATCTGTTCGATTCGAAATGTTCGAACCCTAATGCATATTTTGAACATTTCGAAAGTTATAAGGTTTTTGGTTCATTTTTATCACATTTTCTTTTCTTTTTTTAATTATGATATCTATATATCCTTTCCAAACAGCAGATATAAGATATAAATATCAATCTCATACTCACAAGTAGTCACACCCAATACCATTAGCTTGAGGGCCCGTTTGGAAAGGGTATATAGATATATGATACATGCTATGTGTATGAGATATAGATATCAAGATATCAGTATTGGATATGGGTATGTGATTGATATCCGTATTTTATATCCGTGTTTGGAAATGGTATATAGAGATATTAGATTTAAAAAAAAAAGAAATTTAAGTAGAAAAGCCCATCTCTTCTTCATCTCTTTGACTTCTAGAACCCAAAATTGGGGGAAAAAATTTACAGGAGCACGAATCAAAGTCAGAAGACAAATCAAAGGGAGTGATGGTTCCGTTTCATCACCTGAACCTAATTGGGGAGCAATTGGATTTGGGTTCATCGCTTCGACGATATCTCTCCAATAAAATTCCGATGGGTTTTTATCACCTGACCTTTATGGTGAGCCTGAAATACCCCAAACTATCTTAGGGTATTTCGTTTTAAGTAAATATAATTTTGGTAATAAAAATTATTTTATTTTGAACATAGAAATTTTTAAAGTGGATATATATAAGTTTTATAACTAGTTTAAAGATGTTTTATCTTAGGTGCATATATAGTAAATAAATCAGTTTTTAAGTTATAGTGTTTTAAGACAAAGTGATATATATTTTTGTTAAAAAAAAAGGAAGGATTCATAATTATAATTTATTTTAATTTACGAAAAATATTTAATATAAAGATTGGGAAAAAAATTACTTATGCAAAATAAAATGTATTTTAGTAGGTGTTTTGTTATTTAATTTATGTAGACTTTTAATAAATAAATTTTCGGATATACATATATATAATTATAAATTGAAAAAGGACTTGAACCGGTTTTCCTTTGGTTCATTTGAACCGGACCACCCGCCTTCTTCAACCTCGACTGTCTCTAGAAGGGGCGATTTGCGTATCCCTCGAATCTCGCCGTATCTGCAATTCAACCTTATCAATTTGTTAGTCTCATATTATTTCTGAGATTGATCCTAATTCCTAACGAATCCCCCGTCAAAATCTATGCTAAAACCGCGCCTTCGACGTCTCTTTGTTTTCCCACAACCATAACTCCCCCATCTCATCCTCCAAGCGAAGTCGCCGCCGGGCATCGGAGTGTTGCCACAACCGATGCAGGCAACCATCACTGCACCCGAAAGCTCCCCAAGAGAGGTACCACGCAGCCAGGCCGACCGAAGTAGCTCCGAACGAAGGCCAGCAGTCCTGTCTCTGTGCCCCTGGATGCTCAACACAGCCACCTTTCGAGCTCCGTCGATGCCTCCATACTGGACCGTTGTTGCTGTCATTAGTGCCATCATAAAGCTTGCAGCGCCTTCATGTCAATGCTTCTACTCGCAACCCCTGCGGTGTCCTGAAGCCTCCGTGCTAAGTCCCCGGATATACCTCGGTGAGATGTTATCATTCGAACTCGATTTCAGATTTCAATCCGTTAATTAATCGACTATGTCAGATGATTAATTAACATCAATTGCTTCATTCTAGGTCCTAAATTGCAGATCTGTTGATCATAATCAGCAAGAAAACCAATCCCCAATTCCTTATGTTGTGAGATCGAAGGATCGATGGGAAATTAAGCAAGTGGGAATGTTCGTACATAATTTCCTGCAGATTCCAGTCGTCGATTTGGATTGCGACCCTAGGCGAATTAAACATCACATATCCTTGTTCAATCGGTAAGTTAAAATGAACTTGATTCGTTGATCCTAAATCATATCGATTCGGGGTCGAACTTACCCAACCAAGCATATGTGGGTGTGCTGATTTGTTCAAATCGCAGCTACTGTTCAAGCCCTTGTCTCGACATTATCGATTATCTTCTCACAAAACCAGCATAATCACACTCAAGTAGAGATTGCACTCGTCAGTATGGTAGGTCATACGCCTCAAACGGACCTCTGTGCAAGGAGAACGAGCCGCCGGAGGATCCCCGAAAGTCACTGTTGAAGCTGCAAGGAGGTGACTGTCGGGCTGTTGTAGAAGATGGTATAATTACGCTTAACCTCCCAACGTTTCAGTTTTTACAAAATATGCCCCTATTATAGTTTCTAAAATTTCAGAAATTACCCTGCAGCTTTAGACGTTGTTCTAACTCGCGTAATCTCCTTAATCTGCAGCGTTATCGTCAACTCTTACCCCTCCTCAATGATTGAAGATACCAAAGAAGATCGTATTGGTATTATTTCTGGCTTTTGAAATTAATTCGATTTTTAGTCAAATTAAATAAGTCAATTCTAATGATTAAGTCATGTTTCTTTTTGTGTCTCCTATTTCATACATATAGATTAATTCATAGACTTCATCAACTCCGTCACCAAGTGCTTTGAAGTCCATAGTTGGTACCGAAATCCAACAAGATGAATAAGGCAAGTGACTTTCCGAGCCTTTCCGCTCAATTGGTGCCTTCGTGTCTTGTTGTTTTCTTTCATTTGATTGCTTGCCAAATTATTTAAAATAAATTACAGTTCATCTGCTTGTGTGATTTATTTACCATTCAGTTTGGATTTGGCAAGTTTAATTGGGTGACCTTAAAATAAGATAATAATAATATAGTTACCCACCGTTTATTTAAAGCATGATTTATTCTTGTTCTTTCATGCTGATTGGTTAGGAATGGAACACGCCTTTTTCTTTGATGTTTCCATCCTTTTATTTTAATTGTTTTAATTTCATTTGGCATCCATGTTATCTATAAATAACATGGGTTATCGTGTGTTGTGTGATCACCTAGGTTAAGTAAAAGTAAATAGTAATAATGTGAGGATTGTGTGTTACGACTGGAACTCAATTGAATCAAGATCAATCAAATAAAACGTGTCAATCAATGCAGAGTAAAGTAAATGCAGTATGTAAAGTAATAAAAATAATGGAAACAGGCCGGGACTGTGTGTGCCCGGTCTATAAAGGGTTTCATGAAACTAACACATTTCCGTAGAGAAATGTTAAACTACCTCCGGTAGTAGGCTGCTATCTGCTAGTGAGAGCGGGGCCGGTATCGTATTATAACATACAGTGTGTGATGTAAATCATTCAACTTATATTAAAAGTGGTAAACGTGTAAAGCATATAAACTTGTGTTTAAACTACTCAACGTGAGGAGGTGAGTGAAGCGTGTGTTATATCAATATTTGTTTTAAGCTACTCAACGTGAGGAAGTGAGCGAAGCGTGTGATATATATACATCTTGTTAACATAATGAGAACAAAACTTTATAGTGATCACAATTAATTCAAGCTATATCACATTCCATCTGTAATCGGAGTATGGTTCCTAAGAGTGCTTGTCGCTCGCATCTTTTGTTACTCAATCCTTCTGGATTATCTGTGTCACAGGAGTCGTGTCTTAAAATGTTAAGCCTACATAAAATATTCTCAATAATCACATTTGGTTTAGATTCATACCTTATCATGGTCACTGAGTTTGAATCCAAAGTAGTCCCAGTTTTTGAGCCGTTGCTTGCTAGTTCTTACGAACTAACCGTCCTAGTTTTTGTGACGGCAGGTTTAGGTCGAGTCACAGAAGAGAAGATGAAGAGAAGTCGAGAAGACATTTAAGTTATTTTAATATTGTATTTACATTTTAAAAGTTCTAGATATATTGTATAGGAGTTTAAATGCTTTCTTAAATTTAAAGGTCTTCCGCTTTAATGTTAACAGGTTGTAAATTCAAATCCTCAGTTTTAGAGGGAAGATTAATAAATAGTTATTTTTATTTATTTTATTCAAGTCTTCTGCTATTTAATTGTATTTCATTTATATATTTAGTTATTATCATCTTGTTTATGGGAGCATGATTGCATGTCCCTATAAGCCTAAGTTGGTTACAAAGACATTAAAGTCCGAGTAATCACTGGCGCTGTGGCATTCCCTCGGGTTATAAAAGGGGGTGTTACAGAGCCTTCAACGCCTGAATTGAAATCCAACTCTTAGAGACAACGAATCATTAATAATGGTGAGCCTTCAGCGCCTGAACATAACTGAGGGAGAGAGAAAATTGAGGTTGTGGTTAGCCATTAGCGGGGTTGATGGGGAATGACAGTCGACGGTGGTGGTATTGATGGAAAACTAGAGGCGAGTATGTAAAAGAGAAGAAGTCATATACCCCAATTTGAAGAGATGTCTAAAGTTAAAGAAAATCCTCAAATCATTATATAGAGATATAAGATTGATATCTATATACTGATTTGTTAAAATATACCAAACAGAGATATAGATATTGAGATTTCTATATTTATAGCCTATATTTATATATCCTTACCAAACAAGCCCTAAGTGAATTTGGAATTAACCTCCAAGAAAGCGATCAGTATTTGTAGCGATACCTTGCAAGGCCCTCTGTGCTAGGGCTGTGCAAAAATCAGTTTGAACCGATTTTCTTAAACGAACCGGGCCGAAAAAAACGGACCTAAACCGAACCTATGTCTTTCGGTTTTCAGTTCAAGAAATTTTATTTTTCGGTTCGGTTTGTATTCGGTTCAGTTAAACCGAAAAAAAAACCGAATTTAATTTATAAATTTTATATAATATTATTTTATAGGTTATTAAATTCAATCAATTGCACTCCGTTGATCTGTGGTTGCCTTGTCTTTTCCTTTTCGTTGTCACACCCTTAATCCTAGAGAGTAGAAGCAACCTCGTGTCCAGTCGTCCTCGATAGTCGACTCCTCTCTCCGTTCTCAAGCCGCCGCCGAGGTTTGGTGGCCAACCACCAACCCACCTCTCTATCTTCTCTCCTTCTCAGCTCCTCCTGCTAGTCGTCAAGTATCTCCACTCCGTTGTTCATCGCTCAAATCACCGCCTTCGCTCAATCGATCCCTCTCGAATCTCGCTCAATTGATGTTAGGGTTGTTATTCGAGCCGAACGAGCCGAGTATTGCTTGTTCATATTCAATTCATTTAGAATATGAATGAGCTCGAACCGGCCTAAATTTTGACTCAGGCTTAAAAATGTGCTCATATTCGACTCATTTAGGAAGTCGAGTTTTATGCAATTCCACTTGCTCGTTATATAGTAATTTAAAGGAATTTTTAGAAATTCCATAAAATTCGAGCTATTCGAGTTTAATTCGAACGAGCCGAGCTTAAAAATATGCTCATACTCGGCTCGTTTAGAAAATGAATGAGCTCGAGTCGAGTTTTTATCGAGCGAGTACGAGTCGAATTCGAGCTACTCGTGTTTAGTGTTCACATAACACCCCTAATTGATGTCTTCCATTATCCATAGGTTGTCAATCGCTCAATTCAACGGATTCAACACTAGTATCACTGTTACGTATTCTCCCAAGTCTCAACCAAGTCCCAAGTGGTGAAGTGAGAAGTCCCAATACCAAATTTCCAATTTATAGGGTACCGTACTACTGTTTTTTTTTTTTTTTTTTACTTTTTGACTTTCTGTTTAATTGTTTATTGATTTGTTGATTGAACTTGAATCCGAAATAACAAGTTGAAATAAATTCGGTTTATTAGGTTCATAAATCGAACTGAAGCCGAACCGGTTGAAAACCGAACCAAACTGGTTAGTTTCAATTCGCCTTTCGGTTTGATTTTTGAGGGATTTCGATTTTCGGTTCGGTTCGATTTGATCTGGTTCGGCTTAGTTTTAGGCCGATTAACCGCCGTCTGTACCACATCAAGGCGCTTGAGCCCCGCCACATCACCAATTGTAACCCTACCTCCAAGCGAAGTGATGACGTCCAATGCCCGTCGCCGCACATCTGAGTGGAGTTTATCGCTCTCCACTGCCCTTCCAAGAGGTTCCAATGCAATCGGGGAAAAATCGACGCTCTTGGTCATAACAAAAACGCAGGGAATTCTTCTCTTCATCGCCTCTCTCCTTGCCATCAACATCTGTTGATTTGTCTGCTCTCCAGTTGCTCCTCGCTCTATTTATAGCGGTCTTCAGTTTCTTGCTAGGCCTGAAGCTGATACCTATTAGGATATAGTATATCAGATCTATGGAGGAGGCATCGAGATGTGCGAGTGTGATCCATCATCCGCCAAGAAAAAAGAGCATCGCTTCCACATCTGCTTTCCCTAGATGAATTGAAGCAACGTAAGTTTTGCAGGGGATGATGAAGAGACAGGTAAAGGGAGAGTTAAAACTAAACAAGACAAACTTGGTATTATGAAAGATTTTTTGAAAATTACTAAAAAAATTATTTAAGGTGGACATTTACCTAATGGATTTTTTTTTTTGATTAAGTAAAAATTCAGTAGGTCAGGGCTAGCCTGGCGAACCGAGAGCATCCTTACGGATGAGATCACGCAGATTTGGATGGTTTCTGATGTGGCTGGCAGGAAGACTGTGGCCAAGGTGAGCAACCTTGTCAGCCACTTTATTCCTATTGCGCCCAATGTGGTGTATTTCAATCCCTGCTCGCAAAACAAGGAGGGATTGGATGTCTGAGATGATTGTTTCTATCTGCCACGGTGGTTTCCAAATTCTATTGATTGCATTAACCACGGAGAGGCAATCACTCTCAATCACACAGTTCTGTATATTTTGTGAGATGGCCGTTTTGAGCCCAATAAGTACTGCCCTTGCTTCTGTTGCAATTGGTGACTGGCAACCAACCAATTGTTGGTGTACGACCAGTGGGGAGCCGGCATGGTCCCTTAAGATCAAGCCTACTAAAGATGGGCCCGACGCTGGTGTTGACCCATCCACATTCATTTTTAGCGTCCCTCTTCTGGGTTTGACCCAGGTTTCATGTTTTGCTTTTCTCCGTTTGTTGGTTCTAGTTTTGACTCTTTTTGGGTATGACTCATTCTCCTCCATATCGGCATCGTCGTCCAGCCTGTGGCATGCACGCCTGGGCCATCCCAGTGCTGCCGTTCTTGATGTCCTCCGTTCCCAGAATCTTGTCACCTGTACTAAAGACCCACGCTCTGGTTTGTGCTCTTTCTGCCAACTAGGCAAACATGCCAGACTGCCGTCCCAACGGTCTTTGACCTCTACCCTTGCCCCCTTTGATATCATTCATAGTGACATTTGAACCTCTCATGTGCCTAGCAAGGAGGGTCACAAGTACTACCTCTTGTTTCTTGATGATTACACTCATTACTTATGGGTCTTCCCGTTGCATTTCAAGTCCCAAGTGTTTCGTGTCTTTGTCAGATTCCATACCTACATCAAAACACAGTTTCACACATCCATCAAATGTTTCCAATGTGACAATGGCCGTGAATTTGACAACAAAGACTTTCACTCTTTCTTTGCCGCAAACGGGATCTCCTATCGCTTGTCTTGCCCCTATACTTCTCAACAGAATGGCAAGGCTGAACGAATCATCAGAAGCATTACCAACATGATGCGCTCTCTCCTCTTCCACGCATCCATTCCTCTCTCTTATTGGTCTCACGCCTTAACAACCACATGCTATCTCCTTAACATTCTACCGTCGACTACCCTTCAACATCGCTCGCCCGGTCAGGCCCTCTACTTCACTTTGCCCAGGTATGATCACCTTTGTACCTTCGGGTGCTTGTGCTTCCCAAACCAGTCCTCCACCGCCCCACACAAGCTTCACCCGCGCTCCACTCCTTGTGTCTTCCTAGGATATCCGCCTGATCATCGCGGTTACCTCTGCCTCGATATCAAGACCCATAAGCTCATTGTGTCTCGTCATGTCACGTTTGATGAGTCTCGCTTCCTTTTTGCTTCTCCTCCCCTCCCCTCTTCTACACCTCCTGTGTCTCAGTCTGAGTTAGAGTCGTCGTTCCCTCACTTTCTTCTTCCCCAGAGCGCTCCCGGTGCTCCTACCTCTCCCCCTCCCCCACCACCATCACCCCCTACCACAAGACCACACACCCGCAGCATCTCCGGTGTCTTCCGACCCCGTTAGATCGTTTCCATGACGACCGCCCATCACCCCGCCGCTCATCACCATGCCTACACCCCTCCGTCAGATCGCCATGGTGTGATGTTGCGCCCGCAGCACGACGCTGCGCCCGCAGCCAATCAACGTAACCACCCACACCCTACGTCCCACACGCTGGCGGCGCCCGCAACCAATCAACAACGCTCCGCCCCCCTTGCCCCCGTCCCTCTCGACTCCCAATCAACCCCTTCCTCCACCTCGACCTCCCTGTCCCCCATCCCCACCTCCCACAAAACAGCCCTCCTCGACCCGAATTGGCAGGCGGCTATGCTCGACGAATACAGGGCCCTTATAATAAATGGTACTTGGGTTCTGGTCCCTCGCCCTCCTGAGGCGAATGTCATTCATTGTATGTGGCTCTTCCGTCACAAGTTCCGCTCTGATGGGACGTTGGAGCGCTACAAAGCACATCTTATGGTCAACGGTCGATCTCAGCAGGTAGGTATTGACTGTGATGAGACCTTCAGCCCCGTTGTCAAGCCTGCCACTATCCGAGTAGTGCTGAGCTTAGCACTGTCACGCAACTGGGCCATTCATCAGCTGGATGTCAAAAATGCTTTTCTTCATGGTCATCTGAATGAGACAGTCTACATGTTTCAGCCGTCGGGATTTGCTGATGCTAATCGTCCCAAGCACGTCTGTCTCCTGAAGCGCTTTCTGTATGGTCTAAAACAGCATCCGCGAGCTTGGTTCCAGCGCTTTGCTTCACATCTGCTACGCTTAGGCTTCATCGGCAGCCGCTCAGATTCGTCTCTGTTCATCTATCGCAGAGGCTCTGACATGGCCTTCCTGTTACTATATGTCGACGACATCATTCTCACCACCTCTTCTGATGCTCTTCGGGCGTCCATTATTTCGCAGTTGAGTGCGGAATTCTCCATGTATGATCTGGGTGAGTTGTCCTACTTCTTGGCCGTTGCTGTTCAGCGTCATGCGTCTGGTCTGTTTCTCTCACAGAGTAAGTATGCTACTAAGATTGTTGCTCGGGCTAAGACGATCAACTGTAATCCAGTCGCCACCCCTGTCGATACATCCAACAAGCTTAGTGCTCATTCTGGTCTTTTGGTTGATGATCCGACATTGTACAGGAGCCTCGCTGGTGCTCTTCAGTATCTCACTTTCACCAGGCCTGATATCAGTTACACCGTTCAGCAAGTCTGCTTGTTCATGTATGCCCCCAGGGAACCCCACTTTCAGGCCTTGAAGCGGATCATTCAGTACATCAGCGACACACTCGAGCTCGACACCACGATCACTCCTTCCGCTAAGCTTGATCTTGTTGCTTACACTGATGCGGTTTGGGGTGGTTGTCCTGACATACGTCGCTCCACGTCTGGTTACTGTGTCTTCCTCAACGACACCCTTGTGTCGTGGTCAGCCAAGCGTCAGTCTGTTGTGTCTCGTTCCAGCGCTGAAGCGGAATACAGAGGTGTTGCCAACGTTGTCTCCGAGTGCTCTTGGCTCCGCAATCTCCTGCTTGAGCTTCGTTGCCCTCTTATGAAGGCCACTCTGGTCTACACTGACAACGTCTCCGCCGTCTATCTAGCTAGCAACCCGGTCCAGCATCAACGCATGAAGCACATTGAGCTTGATCTCCACTTCGTCATGGACAAGGTTGCCATTGGACATGTCCGCGTTCTACATGTCCCGTCCTCTTATCAGTACGCTGATATTCACCAAGGGTTTACCTATACAGTTGTTCATTGATTTTCGTTCCAGTCTCACTGTACGGCCCTCTCCAGTTTCGACTGCGGGGGGTTTGATAGATTACATAGGTCTCCTCATGTATAGTGGACCCAAAGCCCATTAAGGCTCAATACCTTTGTAACCTATATATATAGGGTAAACTGCAGGAAACAACCTCTTAAATATACTGTATTGCTCAAAACCACCCCTTAAAATGAAAATTGCAGAAAACCACCCTTTAAACATACTTCGTTAGCAAATAACCACCCAACTCGTCTATTCCGTTAAAAATTCCATCAAATGTGTGAAAATACAATTCTACCCTTGGGTTCACCCTCCGAACTAGCCAAAACCTCTGTTCGATCAAACCCTGTAAACTCAAGAACAACGGCGGCGACGACAAACAACTTGCAGCTCCTCGACGACTTCCTTCTTCTTCTCCTCGACCTCCTCTGCGAGCACTTCAGCAGGCGTTTCCTTCAGATCCCGGACGGCGTCGACGTCGGGGTCACGGGAGATATGGAAGAACCAACCTTGGTGACCCAACCATAGAGACCCTCGGGAGACATGGAAGAACTCGAGATCGGTTTGGTTCAGCGGCGGAAGAGGACCGGTGAATCGATTGAAATTGATGGGGATTGAAATCGATGGGGATTGAAGAGGAGCGGTGTACCGACTGAACTTGAAGAGGAGCGACATCAACCGGTCGAGGGGGTTGAAATCGATAGGGATTTGACCACACTGCATTCACAAGCAGACGTTCAGTCGGCGCCGGATTCTCCTGCACCTTCTCTTTCTACTTCAAATTGCTCTCTGACGACCTATCACTCTGCTCCCTTGCCTTTTCCGAACCCAGATCCAGCGCCGGCCCACTACTCGTCCTCGAATTACTCACAAATCCCAATCCTTGAGAAACCCTAGCTTTCCTCATCATGTCTCCATGATTCACAACCTTGAGAATTCCTAGCTTTCCTCATCCTTGAGAAACCCAGATCTCAATCCTTGAGAAACCCTAGCTTTACTCATCCTTGAGAAATCCCAATCCTTGAGAAACCCTAGCCAAAACCTCTTTTGATAACGGAATAGCAGACTTTTTAACGGAATAAATGGGTGGGGTGGTGATTTGCTAACGGAAAAAGGTTTAAAGGGTGGTTTTATGCAATTTTTATTTTAAGGGGTGGTTTTGAGCAATATAGTATATTTAAAGGGTGGTTTTCTACAGTTTACCCATATATATATATATTTATCAATGAATGGAAACCCTAAAGGAGAACTTTACATCAATTCTAGAATCCTACATTTGAGTTTTGAATTTAAATTTGGTACTTAGGCGGGTAAAACTGAAAATCAAAATTTGGCTAAATTTTTTTGCGGTAAAAAGTTGCTTTTTTTTACTCTTATATGTAGCCACCCATACTTTATATTTTTTTTAAAAATCAACACCCTAAGCCTTTAATAATTATCCATACTTTTTTTATTATTCCAAATCAGCACCCTGCACTTAATACATTTCTTATGCAAAATTTGTAAACGTAAAGAAAAAAGATAACTAAAATTCATAAAATATATATGAATGAATAAAATTAAATTTCATAAATCTTACTCATGTAAAAAGTTAAACTCACAAACTTTAATGGTCAAATTAATAACAAGAAGGAATCAAAACAAGTACAATTGGTACTTATAAACTTAAATTAATAATTTTGATATTATATATATTTTATTATATAAAATCAACTTAATAAAAAAAAAAAGGTAAAATTATTTTTGTGATAACATATGTATATTTTTTTTATTATATAAACTTATACAAATGAACTTATATGCATCAAATCAAAACCAATTCTATATCTATGTATATTTTTGTGATAACATATGTATATTTTTGTGATAACATATGCATCAAAGGTAAAATGATTTGTTAGGATTCCTAAAATTTCTCTAAGCTTAACACATCATCCAAAACTCTTCTAAACTAAGAGTTTATATAGATATAGATATAGATTGATGGGTTGAGAAAACGATTAAAGTAGTGTGTGTGTGTGTGTATTACTAATATTAATTTTATGTTTTAAATTAATCCCATTGTTTTTTTAGAAAAACTCTACTAAAATTATAATTTCGGCTAAGATCAATGTTTTTAATTAAGCCCAATATTTGGTAAAATTAAAGTAAAAAGAGAATTAAAGGAAAAAGAAAAAAAATGAAAATTAAAGAAAATCAAAGAAAAATTGCAAAAAAAAAATGATTTGTTAGGGTTCCTAAAATTTCTCTAAGCTTGACACATCATCCAAAACTCTTCTAAATTAAGAGTTTATATAGATATTTGGTAAAATTAAAGTAAAAAGAGAATTAAAGGAAAAAGAAAAAAAATGAAAATTAAAGAAAATCAAAGAAAAATTGCAAAAAAAAAATGATTTGTTAGGGTTCCTAAAATTTCTCTAAGCTTGACACATCATCCAAAACTCTTCTAAATTAAGAGTTTATATAGATTGTTTTTTTAGAAAAACTCTACTAAAATTATAATTTCGGCTAAGATCAATGTTTTGAATTAAGCCCAATATTTGGTAAAATTAAAGTAGAAAGAGAATTAAAGGAAAAAGAAAAAAATGAAAATTAAAGAAAATCAAAGAAAAATTGCAAAAAAAAATGATTTGTTAGGGTTCCTAAAATTTCTCTAAGCTTGACACATCATCCAAAACTCTTCTAAATTAAGAGTTTATATAGATATTTGGTAAAATTAAAGTAAAAAGAGAATTAAAGGAAAAAGAAAAAAAATGAAAATTAAAGAAAATCAAAGAAAAATTGCAAAAAAAAATGATTTGTTAGGGTTCCTAAAATTTCTCTAAGCTTGACACATCATCCAAAACTCTTCTAAATTAAGAGTTTATATAGATTGTTTTTTTAGAAAAACTCTACTAAAATTATAATTTCGGCTAAGATCAATGTTTTGAATTAAGCCCAATATTTGGTAAAATTAAAGTAAAAAGAGAATTAAAGGAAAAAGAAAAAAAATGAAAATTAAAGAAAATCAAAGAAAAATTGCAAAAAAAAATGATTTGTTAGGGTTCCTAAAATTTCTCTAAGCTTGACACATCATCCAAAACTCTTCTAAATTAAGAGTTTATATAGATACAAAACCAAACACAATTTCTCCATTCCCATGATTTTCAATTTACGGGATTTGAATTCCTAGGAAGTTAACTTCCCGAGAACTATACTTCACACGTTAACCAAACGAGCCCTTATAATTATTTTACTTAAAATAACAATGAAAATTATTCTAAAACTTTACCTATTTTACTTAATTAAATCTGAAATTGCCATTGGAGATGAGTGAGGTAAGAGGCATTAATTGTTGATGCTATAATCAAGGTTGTCTATTAATTACTCCCTTAAAAGCTGCAGGTAATTATTACCCTACTCTCTTCATTTTCATTTTTTTTTTTAAATCTGACTTACTTTTTACGAGAAGGAGATTACAATTTACCCCCCGGAAAAGCTTACCAGAGGGTAAGAAAATCATTGTCTTCTCTCAAGTCTGAAGTTGGATCACGATTTTTCAATTTTCCCAATTTGAGCAATGAAACATATTGGCCAGAACACTCTGGTGGTTCAAAAAGTGAGCCTTATCAGTATAGAGCGTTAACCCAAGAGAGGCAGAGACCATACTATTCTTCTTTTTCCAGACATATAATCTGGATTAGGAAAAGGACCATGATACATTTGTTAAAATTTTACACTACAAATAATAACACGACATCGTCGACATGTGTTAAAAAGTTATGTAAAAAGTAAATAAAGTAACTACAAGTCTAGCTTTTTCTCTTTTTTTGCTCACCTCTCATCACCAACTCATGTGGGTCTCATCCAATATAAGTTTTTATTTTATTTTAAAAAACTACAATAATATGATTAAATTGATATTTTCAATTATGATAACACTTCCTAATAATAATTGTGGACACCACCCACACTTGTACAAACAACTCATTTTATCTTGATTTTTTTTTTTAAAAAAAAACTAACATAATTTTATTTACATAAACTCTTAAAGATAATAGGAGTATGTTATTTTTGTTAAATATTATTATTTTTATATATTTTTCTAGGGGTGGGCATGAGATAGGACAAGACTGGATTAGGGTAATCCCGGGTTCCGTCCCGCATATTTTTTACGGGACGGGATTGAATTATGTTTTTAAAATCCCATCGGGTCTTATATATCCCTCGTGGCTGAAAAAAAATTCTAAAATAATTCAATAAAAAGGGCTTTTATCGATCTTTAGATAGAAATCAAATTTATTAAATATGTAAATATGCTACTGAGTGTATATATACACCACTACTACTAAGTGAGATATACTCATTGTGTATGTATATATGCTATGCTACTGAGTACTGAGTATACATACTACTATGTTTTTTTTTGGGTGGGTTTTTGGTGGGAATGCTACTGAGCACGACACATACTATGTTTTTTTTGTGGGAATCCTACTGAGCATGACACACACACATATAACATATATAGAACTTATTAAAACCGACATTATGTGCATTTTTTTATATAAA
Source organism: Persicaria tinctoria (assembly GCA_037127255.1). Classification (NCBI taxonomy): domain Eukaryota; kingdom Viridiplantae; phylum Streptophyta; class Magnoliopsida; order Caryophyllales; family Polygonaceae; genus Persicaria; species Persicaria tinctoria. The sequence continues at coordinate 16,766,703 of JBANSL010000004.1, read as the reverse complement.
ATATATATAGTTTTATATTATATATATGCGGAAAGGGATTTGCGGAACGAGAACTTTCCGTCACGCGTCTCGTCCCTCGTTTTTTTTACGGAACGGGATTTGATTTTTTTTTTCAAAATTCCACCAGGATCGGGACGGGATGCGGGAAGGGATGAGATTTGCGGGATTTGTGTCCATCCCTATATTTTTCAATGAAAAATTATTATATATTTTTCAATTTACTTTTTTTTTAATAATTTCCTAAAAATCAAATATTTATTTATTTAATGTAAGAGATGTATAATTAAGTAATGATGGTAAAATTAATTATAATTGTGAAGTTACTTTTTACTTTTTGAATCATTATTTTCTTTTAAAACGTGTGAGTAAGAATCATGCAATTTGATTGGTAATGTAAAATGTTTACTTTTACACAGGTGTAAATGTAGACGTAAATACTTTACACAATTACACTGGTGGTTGAAGTCGTGTTTAGACGATGCCACCACTAACCACCGCACCGGTCTGATCGAGCATGCTCATTCTTGCCATCCTTTATGAAGACAAACGCATCGATAAGGTCCTACTCCTACACAACCAACGTTATGTGTAGTAACTGAATGTTGTTTATAGGACTAACACCTAAAAAGAGGGTTACAACTTATACATTTAATCACCACAACAAAGAGAAGGAACCTCTATCCGAAAAAAGGTAACCATGCCAAACAGAGTGGAGTTCCGAGTTCGTATCAACTTCCAGCATCACAGGGTTAACACATTTTGTTGACTATGTACAGTCAGTCTGTTGGCTCAAAGCATTACATGCCAAACACCATGTATGCCAAAACCATGCTCGATAGAGGGACAGATATGTTATCATCAATTACCTTAGAAGCTGGAAGAGACTCGACAATGGCTGCCATTAGGGAGACCAAAGCAACCCCTTTGACAGTCCACAACCAATCTAAGCTGAAGTAGCCTAGGCATGAGAAGTAATAGAGCATCCTGCAATACCAACACAACGTTTCACAGCTTTATGATCTAATCGAGTATTCTGCTGCATGACTTGGAATTGAAATCCTTTTTAGCTAATTCAGGAGTATCAGTTGTAGTAAACTGCAGGCAGAAACATACCCTAGTGATACCAAGAAACCGAATGCGAACATTGAGATGCTGCCCGCCCAACTCTTCTGTTCGTTGTGCGGAAGCTTTGCAAATCCAAACCTTCTACCAATTATGTCAGCAACACCTACAAGTATGAACATAGGAGATGCAGGATTGAGAATACTTGGATCTCAAGTGCTATAGATTAGTATGAGAATAACCAAGCATATACCATCGCCGCCACACATCATAGCAAGGGAGATTACACCAACGGGAGATTCACGCCAGAAAACAAGAGCACAGAATATTAGTACAAGCACATAGTACAAAGGACCTCGAAGCAATTCCCTGCAATTACAGAACCGGCCATTACATAAAGCCCTGACAGAATGTGATTTCAAGCGGATGAGAGATGATTATTACTGAGGGTTCCCATCACGGGTAACTGATTTGATTAGCCCTTCATCGGTTGCGAGGGAGAGGCCATGGATCAGAAGCCGGATGCAGTTAGCCAAAGGAACTAAAGCAGCAAAATACCGAGCTTCCATGGATGTGCTATTCTAGGATTAGAGCAAGCAGCTGTCAGTAATTCATTCAACATATCGCTATCGGATCCTATCTTGATACGAGTTATACCACACACTAGATATCTTATATTGGGATTTGAACATCATGATATGTGATATCTAGATATCGATACCTGAAAAGAGGCCAGGAAGCCATGAAAAGCAATCCGGATAGTATGTGTACTAGCTTTCTGCTTAAGCTCTGCTCCAAATAGGAAAGAAAACATCGCAACAAAGATAAACAGCTGTAAGATAAAAGTCACTACAAATCCTGGATTTAATTGATTCAAGTGAATCGATCGTCTAAAAGCAAAGCTCGCAAAAAAAAAAAGTCAAGAAATTCAAACAAGGAATTGAGATCTGATAGTGGTAGACTGGTAGGTAACCTGTTGAATTAAGTTGGATTGGGTGAGAGAGTCGAACGCCGAGACGAGAGCGTATCCGCCGGCCATGGCCGCTGCCGTGGCTCCAGCATCTCGAAACACGGTGGCCGAATTGGCAAGGAAAGAGCGCGGCGGGAAAAAAAAGCTTCTAGGCGACCATGGAGGTGAGGTCCAGCAGGAGAAAGCGATGCGGTTAGGGGAAAGAGAGAAGCGGAGCGGAACATCGCGATTACGGATTGAAGTGAAGCGGTAAGAGAGGAGTGGGGTGTCCGCCATGGAAATGTAGCTCTGACTCTCAGTGGAGGGAGAGAATAAAGGGATTCGCATTGTCGACTTGCGTCGGTATTATCGATGGCCCTCCGAAACTAGATTTAGATTATACTCCGTATTTTTTTTTTGTCAGCTGAGCTCTGATGTAATACAGTACTAGATTATCCATACTTTTTCACTGTAAGCACTAAATTCATTTTTCGAAAATTTTGCGAGATACCCTGAGATAGTCTCATAATTTTCGCGAGGAACACGACTCTTTTGCATATTTCGCGTGATGCTCCTTAGGTTTTGAATCTTTTCGCCCCGCGCCATTCCTTGTTAAACTTAACAGATCTGTGATGTTCCGTTAGTTTTCAATTAAAAAAAGAAAGAAAGAAAGAACGACAGAAGAAGGAAACGAAGGGAGAGACCACGACGCTCGCGCCAAAAAGAGAGGACGAAGCTCGCGAGTGAAAGAGCACGAATCGGCTACCAGGTCGGAGCTACGACGCCGGTGAGAGCGCCTCCGACCGGAGTTACTGTTGTTGCGCCAGGTCGGAGTTGCGAAGACGAAGCATGTGAGTATATGAACCATAATATAGGGTTTGGGGATTTGGGGGTTAGGGGTGAGGCAGGTGAGTATTTTGGTGCCGAATCGTTGTTTATCATCTTCGAATTTCTACTGTAGTTGATCTAAAGACTGAAAAAATTTGGGGGTTAGGGATCTGTGGTGCTTATTTTGATTGCAAAATGTTGCAAATGTTGTTAAGAGTCTCCTATGATGTTTGAATGCAATGTCATTGTCTGGCAAGCTTAAGTCCTTGATTGCCTCATATTACCTTGCTTCTGCCTTTGTACAACGAAAGGTTTGTTCACATTCTCGTTAATGATTTGTTTGGCAAGCTTCTTAAGCGTCGTTGGTTATTTGATTTTTTTTTGTTTCATTTGAATCTCTGGCTTCTAATTTTGTGTGCTTGGAGCTTTGGTGATAGATCTAGATGATTTTATGTTCAACTATTGCTTATTTAAAATGGTTATTTTGCATAAAGAACTCTCTGACAGAGGTTTGCTTTCTGATATATCATAGATGAGATGGATATTATCACGTCCAGTGTACTCACTTGCATTGTTTTAACTAAATGTACCAGATTGCAAGCATATTTGTCCCAACAGTTGTTGCAATAGCATTTTTGACGTTACTGGGATGGTAAGCCATGATGGGCTTTCATTGTGCATTTTGTATATTATGATTGTTTGAAATCAATTACAAAGGCTTGCCTCATTTGATAGTTTTGCTTTGTTTTGGTTTCGGGTACATTTGTGGAGTTGTTGGTGCCTATCCAAAAAGTTGGCTACCAGATAATGGCAACTTTTTTGTGTTTTCTCTCGCGTTCTCTATATCAGTTGTTGTAATTGCATGTCAAGGAGGGGATGCTCTAGAAAGGGCTCATTTCTATTTCTTTGACGAATCTTCCCCTTCAAAGGATGTTCAAAAATATGGCAATGATTACAAATACTTTGGATGGCTTTTGGATGTGGCTGATTTTTCTACTATTCCTGGTAAAGGCATTTAGTGTTTCATAGATGCCAAACAAGTTCTTGTGAGCCTGTCTTTTCTCTAAACTTGTTGAAATTATTTAATTTATTAAATAACTGAATACAATGCTTATTATGATGTCATATGTTTGACAGATTGGTAATAGGAGATTGTTGACTGAAAGTGGGTTGGCAATACCAACCCATGCACAAAGTGATTTAGTAGAGTTAGAAGACAGTGCAAAGACAGGCTTACTTGTTGCCTATAATGAAGAGTTTATTGGAGTTCTAGGGATAGAAGATGCTGAAAAGAGAAGTTACAGTGGTTATGGAGGGCCTAATAAAAATGAGCATTAGACCAGTCATGGTCGCAGATAATTGGAGAACAACTCGAGCTGTTGCCAAGGAGGTAATATTTCGATTTCATTAGTTGTTCAATTCAGTTTAGTGTAAATTGAGTTCAATTTAGTATTTAAATGATATATGGTTTAATCTGTTATGTTCAGTTCGGTTTTTAAATTGAAGATTCATGTTCTGTTTAAAGTCCACGTTGAGCTATTGTAAATTTTGCTTTGAAGCCTATTAGCTTAAACGGGAGAGCATGTGCTTATACACAAGATGTGGGTTCGACTCCCACATAGGCTACACATCTTTGCTTTCGTCTAAAAAAAAGCTAAATCTAATTTGAAGATGCAAATAGATTACTTGACAAATAATGTATTAAATAAGTCTATGTGAGATTTGAACTCACATCGATGTGCATGAGCACATTGCGCTTCCACTTGAGCTAATAGGCTAAAATATCCAACAGAGACTAGTATCATCCACATTAGAGTATACAACCAACAAACATCCGACTGAAAGCAATAATAGTTATGACAACCTAAAGCCTAACTCAAATTAGTTATGTCTTCAAGAGTGAAACTGGAAAATGTGTGACAACCTTCAATTTGAGTTTGTGCAGTCATAGCTTTCTTTTAAGGTTGCTTACTTGTACTTATGAATTTGATTGGGTATCTAGAAGAAAATTGGAGAATTGTTTCATAAAGTTTAAGATTTTCATATTCCTCTTTTGCTGATGTTTAGTTGTTGGATTCGATTGCTCTTTTGCTAAAGTTCAGTTTTTGCATTCAATTTTCCAGTTTCTTGCAAGTTGCATTCAAATTTTCATATTTTGAGCAAAAATTCCAGATGATTTTTAGTTTTTGTAAACTGCATTTAATTTTTTTTTAAAACCTTTTTGCACTTATGGCATGATGAACCTTATAATCACAAGATATTCTTATATTTGCTCAAACATGTTCATCAAGGAAAAAAAGAACAAGATGTGATTGGTTATCTCCCATTTTACAAAGTACAATGTTTACACAAATGAATTCAAAAACAAATAATTTGTATAGTCTTATAAAACCTAAATTCAATCAATAGAAATCAAAGAACCAAAGAACCAAGATTCTAAACAAATTAGTAAAGATCATAAATGAATTGAGAGATAAGATTGATTGATTCTTTAAAAAAAATTATTAGGCTCCCAAAGCCTACTGATGTATATATAGCAGGTTTTAAGTTTATTTTTATGTATTTTTCATACGAATTTCATAAAGTTTACCGACACAGCAAGGTTCCATACGAATTTCACACAATTGTAAGGAGGTATTGGAATATATGTGTTCTCAGACTACAATTGACCCTAAAAACAAATCCAAAATCTCCCTTTAACACCACCATACCATCAAGATAACCGAAATAAACATTTTTTCGCAATGTTTTACCATACCCTCAAGATAGCCGAAATAGACAATTTTTCGCAATGTTTCCTGACAAATAAACCCTAACTTTCTCAAAATTAAGAGGCAAAATTTCATAGAAGACATACCTCGTCGTTAGAGTTCACTTTCAGTCGCCCACCTCGTTGTCGGACTCCACCTATAGTCCGCACCGAGGCAATGGGCCGCCAATGCCTCGTTTTTGTTTAACCTGTTTTTTGTTTATTTTTATGACCAAAAAAAAAAAAATACCATAAAGTGTAATTCAAGCTATACAAAATCAAATTAAAATTAAACATGTGTGTGGCACGGACCTAGCACCTAGTATACAATAATTACATTGTTCTAAAAAAACCCTTCAAGACCTGCCTAGACCCCCGCCTACAACCTTGAACTCACCCCGTTGCCAAGGCCGTCAAGATCGTCAAAACCCATCTAGACTACAAAGACCCGCTATGAAATCCGCATAAACCCTAGACTTGACCCTACCCTTGAATTGGTAAATAAAGAGCGGTCATTCCGGGGTTCGAACCGGAGACCTATGTGTACTACCCACAAGTCATTTTCAGTGAGTCATTCCGGAATGGTTAACTTGACCCTACCCTACCGCCAAGTACCCGCCAAATGTTTTTTAGAACATTGATATTTTCGTGATGCATTTAATTTCACCATTAAACAATCAAACGATATAGATTGATAAGCTGATGGATGTTTTTAAAGTTTATTTATTTTGTGTGACAATGACCTTTTACCAGTAAAATAGATAGGCATTAGGCACCAACCATAATAAAAGTACTGTAAGTTATGATTCTCTTAAAAACTTAAAAATATTGCATGCAAGAGTTTAAAATTATGTGCACCGCCTTTATTCTAAATTCATATGAGCACATTTAACACCCTCACTATTCAAGATGCTTGGGCTTAGGTCAATAACCATTAGAGAGATCCTACATTCTAAACCATCTATTCCGAATTTTGAGAACCTCTGTTTTATTTGGCAAGCAATATGGGAAACAAGGAACAACATAATATTCAAAGGAAAAAAAATCGACTCTATCTCACAAATCGCGAGTCGATCTTATGTGCAGGTGAGAGATTGGTTGAATGCCAATCCCAATAAAAGTCCGAAACAAGACAGGCGAAGGTCTGTGATCAAATGGAAAAAACCGTCTAGGGCCACCTACAAGATTAATGTAGATGGCTCAACCAAGCCTACCGGTTTCTGCCAGGTAGGTGGGATCCTTAGGGATTGTGAGGGAACTGTGGTGGATATTTTTCAGCAGCAGGTAGATAGTGGCTCCGCTATCCAAACCGAAGCAGCTGCATTTTGTGCAGGTACGAAAATGGCTTGGCAAAAAGGCTTACGCAGAGTTATAATAGAAGGTGACTGCCTTGAAGTTATCAAGGCTATCAACGATAATGGAAGGCCCAGATGGGAGATATGGTGGCAAATTCAGCTTATCAAGAAGATGCAATCGGAATTTGAGCATATAGAGTTTAAACATTGTTTACGTGAAGCTAATGTAGCAGCAGATTTCATAGCTAGAGCTAATGACAGTTTTAATATGGATACTCTCCCTTTGAATAGAGAATTCTGTAACATCATCCGAAATGATGATCAGGGTTGTGTTCTGTCTTAAGAACCGCCCCCTTTTTGCCTACTAAAAAAAAAAAAAAAGATGCTTGGGCTTAAACAATTATTAAAATATTGAAGAGCGGGGCGCTTGGATGCTTGAGCGATGATAATTTAGCATCGATGCTAATTGTGTCTAATAAATGCATATTACTTCATTTCTTTTCCTTTTTCTCGAAAATTAAAAATCAAAATGACGTTGTTTTCGCAATTTAAAATATATTTTTTTTTAAAAAAATACCATAATACTAGATTCATTTTTCTCTACACATAGACATCAATTTGAATATGTTTCAACATATTTAAAAAAAAGGATTTCTTTCGATATAATTATATTGTAATTTTCCTTGGTAAATTGGATCTGGGGTGTTTGGTGCCCAATTGCTTATTAATACTGATGACGCCCAAGAGATAAACGGGTCAGAAAAGCCAACAAAAGGTCTTCGGGAGGTAAAAGGGTAATAAACCCCAAGATTCGAGCCGATGAAGGTTTGCGGTCCGCGGACGAAGAATGTCCAATCCAGAAAGACAAATGGCACGAAAGGGGACAGGTGTCGGCCATGCCGCCCATCCAAGTGTCCTCGCGCCCTTTAACACTTGGCCTCATAACATCGACAGATGGCCAAAAGAGGGGAACATCCCCCTTGTTTAACAGACGGAACACAGTATAAAAGGGGGAGAAAAAGGAAAGAGAAGTGATCTTTTGGAGAAGAAAAGGAGAGGATACTCGTGCTCTGAGTGAGAGGAAGGGGAATCATTACGCTAGGAAAACCCTTACGTCAAGTTCACTCCGATCCACCTCAAAACCCCCGCATCCGCGGACGCCTATAGTTCATGAGTAAAAGCTGTGGAAGCTATACAGGTAGTAAAGCGTGCGATAAGGAAAGCGGGGAATGCGTAGTTTTATCCCTTGAAACTTTCGCTGAGCCTGCATGCGTGCCCTCTTCGCCATTGGGTCATTTGATGGACCCATTCGGATAATGATGCGAGCCTTCTCGGAAGGTTCCGCGGCACCGACCGTGGGTCCCCCACACGCGGGTCGGGTCCCACGGAGGATACTCGTGCTCTGAGTGAGAGGAAGGGGAATCATTACGCTAGGAAAACCCTTACGTCAAGTTCACTCCGATCCACCTCAAAACCCCCGCATCCGCGGACGCCTATAGCTCCTGAGTAAAAGCTGTGGAAGCTATACAGGTAGTAAAGCGTGCGATAAGGAAAGCGGGGAATGCGTAGTTTTATCCCTTGAAACTTTCGCTGAGCCTGCATGCGTGCCCTCTTCGCCATTGGGTCATTTGATGGACCCATTCGGATAATGATGCGAGCCTTCTCGGAAGGTTCCGCAGCACCGACCGTGGGTCCTCCACATGCGGGTCGGGTCCCACGGAAGGGTAAGACCGTCTGCATGTTCCTTCAACGTGTGCGGCACAGGTAAAGGTCCTCATAGCCCCGGTTGGGCCGCCCTCACCGGGTATCCAACCAGGGTTGCGAGGGCTTTAGGTAAGCCCGTCACACCAGTCCCTTAGGAGCCGGACATTTGGTCTTCTTCTAGTTTGGTTTCGTCATTGGCGCCATCTGTGGGAACACTCTCACCCTGAGAGGTTCCCGAGTTTTAAAACATCTTTATACTATTCTCAACGTTACCATTCAGCTAACACCCCTTTGCCTATACAGGTTGGAGAATGAGCGAAAACCAGGGAGAAGCCTCTCCCGAAATGATGGGCCAGGATCAAGAAGGGCCACAGGGGACCGGGGGACCCATGAACTCCCCAGGTCAACTCAGCGCACCAGAGGTTCCGATTGTCTCGCCATATGTCCCACCGCAGATGGCCCAAGGCTACTTCATGCCCGGGAATCATTATGTCCCCCATCAGGGCATGGGGCCAGGTATCTTCTATGGATATGACGGTTATCCCCCGCCTCCACCCCCGCCGGGGAACCCGTTCCCGTTCTTTCCCCATGAGGCATATGGAGGCGTGTACCAGGATCAGTTCCGGCCCAGATTCACCGATGATTTTGGCTCCCAATATCGCGGCGAAGGCAGACACCCTTTCAAGCAGCACAGGGGGGAACATTCATCTGATGTATCCACGTCCACCCGAACTGGTTCACCCCGGGAGAGCGAGAGGAGGATAGATCTTATCCCCTCAGTATTCACCACCGAGGTTTGTTTGGCGCCCGTGCCCAAGCGGTGGAGGGATGCCAATCTGATGAAGTATGATGGCACCACTGATCCCGACGATCACATGTGCCATTTTACAACAGCCATGGGGGTCAATGAATACAACGACGCGATGTTGTACCGGACTTTCCCGTCAACTCTGACCGGCATCGCATTAACTTGGTTCACTAATCTGCCGCAGAATTCGGTCTCGAGTTTTTCCAGCTCTCCCAGATCTTCAAGTCTCATTTTGGAAGTTCGCGGTCCAGAAAGAAGACCATGTTGGACCTCAACCCGATCAGACAGGGGCATAATGAGACCCTAGGACAATTCTTCGCCCGCTTCACTTCTGTGGTGGTACAGATCCCCAATTTTAATCATGAATCCGCGGTCATAATCCTGATGGGGAACATCGCGGACGGAAGCTTCAAGACCCGACTCTTCAGAAAGAAGCCCAAGGACTATGATACGTTAAGAAACCTGGTGTCCGCCCAGATTGAGGCGGAAGAAGCCGCAGCCTCTAGTTCAAGGACCAATGAGGGCTCACGCGGTCTTCTGGGGAAGATAGCGGGAAAGTTCCGGAAGGACAAAGGAGCAATGAAGCCAAAAAGAAATTACTCTGCGGGCAGAACGCCCGCGTCCCGGCAAGACGAGGTCCATTACAACCATGAAAGGGAGAAGCCGAACGCAAGGTATCAGGGTGGTGACCAAGAGATGCGCAAACACAGAGGGCCGGTCTCTCCGGCCAGAAGAAATGAGCGCGACGACGACCCTCGCCGCTACCAGCAGGCCCAGGATCACCATAATCGAAGGCTCGCGGACGACCGAAGAAGCCACCACCCCCATGCCACTCGAATGGAGGATCCACGGGGGAGGGATGAACCACGACGGTACCCCCCGGGGAACAGGGGCCGAGGCAGGGGACGTTGGTGGAGAGAAGGTCGCAGAGGGCAGGATCAGCCTGCACAAGTATCGGTCAATCAGGCTCCCCGCCATGAAGACCGCCCGGAGGGGTCGCGGATCAACCGAATCCCTGAACCAGAAGGCTTTATTGACACCCTCGCGGGAGGACCGTCGATCTCAGGAATCAGCCGGCAAGAGAGGAAGAGTTATGAGAGAGAGTCGAGACATCCTCCGTCCCTGGCGAGCCAGAAGATTGCTTCGAAGCCACACCCAGAAATCATCTTTACCTCAGCCGACGCGGAGCAAGTCCGCATGCCCCATGCCGACCCCTTGGTGATCCATGCTCAGATTGCAACCAAAACTATAAAGAGGGTTTTCATCGATACGGGATCATCAGTCGACATACTCTCGTGGGAAGCTTTCTCCCAGTTAGGTGTGTCGGTGACCGCCCTGAAACCTTACCACGACACCTTGATTACTTTTTCAGGAGATGAAGTACAGGTAGCAGGCACAATTGAGCTCACAGTGGTTTTGGGCACCCCCCCTCTACGAAGAATGGAGAGCATCACCTTCTCGGTGGTCCGAATCCCGACCACCTACAACGCGCTCTTGGGAAGGGTCTCCCTCTTTAAATTTCAGATGGTGGTGTACATATACCATTTTAAAGCCAAGTTCCCGGCCTCCGGGGGAGGAACGGGGGAAGTGTGCGGCCACCAACCCGAGAGTCGGAGTTGTTATGTAACATCATTGAAAAAGAATAAGGAAGTCATGTGCCTCGAAGATACGGCTCAGAGCAGAACCAAAATCGCCGAGAAAGATCTTTCACCCGGGAATGAACCAACAAGAATGACCGATGAGGTTGGGTCGGAAGCTGAGCTGGAGGTTCGACCCTCCGAAAGAGAGGTCCCAACTGCGGATTCAAGAACCGTCCACCAGCCATTCCCTAATACCGAGGAAAGAATCTACATGGGCCAAGCCCTCGGGGCAGGAGAGAGAGAAAGAGTCTTGGAGATTATCCGGCAGTCGCGGGACGTGTTCGCTTGGTCCCCGAAGGATCTGCTGGGCGTCCCCACTTCCATCGCGATCCATACACTCAGAATCCGTCACGACGCACGGCCGATGGCCCAGAAGAAAAGAAAGATGGCTCCGGAGAAAGCTCGGGCAGCAAAAGCAGAAGTGGATAAGTTGCTCGATGCTGGCTTCATTGAGGAGGCAGAAGACTCAGAATGACTCTCGAATGTGGTCCTCGTTAAGAAGGCCAACGGGAAATGGAGGATGTGTGTTGACTTTTCGGATCTGAACAAGGCTTGCCCCAAGGACAGCTACCCATTGCCATCGATAGACGAGTTAGTAGATATCACTGCCGGAAACGAGGCTCTGAGTTTCTTAGACGCCTACTCTGGGTACAACCAGATCAAGCTAGACCCACTGGACCAAAGAGCAACCACCTTCATTACCAATCAGGGGATTTTCTGTTACAAGGTCATGCCTTTCGGTCTGAGGAACGCCGGGGCGACATTCCAGATGACAGTGGACAAAATCTTCCGCGATCAGCTGCCCCGGAACGTGTCCATTTACGTGGACGACATCGTGGTGAGGAGTCAGAAAGCGGAAGATCATGCCGCAGATCTGCCGGAAACCTTCGATTCGCTTAGACGCGGAGGGCTAAATTTGAATGCCGAAAAATGCGTGTTCGGAGTTGAATCCGGGAAATTTCTAGGTTTTATGGTTAGCCAGCGGGGGATAGATGTAAACCCAGCAAGGATAACGGCAATACAGGAATTACGTCCTCCACGGACTATCAAAGAGGTCCAGTCGTTGAACGGTGCAGTTAACTACCTGGGACGTTTCTGCTCCTGCCTGACGGACAAGGCTTTGCCTTTCTTCACGTTGTTGAAGAAGAAGGGGCCGATACAGTGGACGCCGGAACTCCAACAGACGTTTGATGAATTGAAAGTCTTTTTGCAGTATTTGCCTACTCTCCAGCAGCCGCAAAAAACTGAAGACCTACAGATTTACCTCGCGGTTAAGACAACCACCATCAGCGCAGTTCTCGCCCGGGAAGGGCGATACCCGGTTTACTATGTGAGTAGAGTGCTACAAGACGCCGAGACTAGATATGAGCCAGTCGAGAAAGTAGTCCTCTGTCTGATATTCACGGCGAGAAGGCTACGTCCTTATTTTCAGGATCACAGGATCGAAGTCTTGACAGATTTACCGTTAAGGCAGATCCTACACTCACCAGACTTCTCATGACGAATGTCGAAGTGGTCCATCGAGCTATCCGAGTTCGAGGTAGCGTACATTCCCCGAAGGGCGGCGTTGGCTCAGGTGCTAGCTGATTTCATAGGTGAAACCAGTTTTGAGGAGGAGGAGCAAGACTCACAGAAGTTGTGGTTGATCAAAGTGGACGGAGCCGTAAACACGGATGGATGCGGTGCGGGGATCGTGCTCACCAACCCCGGGGGAGACCAGTTTTGTTTCTCTCACCAGCTGAACTTCCCAGCCACCAACAACGAGGCCGAATATGAAGCCCTGATAGCAGGACTAGAGTTGGCTCTGGCCCGTGGGGCTCGGGCCGTCGCCGTGTATACTGATTCTGAGGTTGTCGCCAAGCAGGCGGACGGAGAATATGAAGCCAGGACAGGATTGCTGCCGGATTATCTGCGAAAAGTGAATGCTCTAAGGAAGGCTTTCCTGCATTTCACCCTCGAGTCCATCCCACGGGAGGACAATAAACAAGCCGATTTATTGGCCCGAGTGGGGGCCGCCATGCCAACAGACGTAGAAGGAGAGTTTGACTTCGAAAGAAGGAATCAGCGAAGGCTGGTACATGAAGTATATTTTGTCCAAACGGAAGGGCCCGATGACTGGAGAACGCCGATCACTGAATATCTGGAAAAGGGGACTCTTCCACAGGAGAGAGCAGAAGCCAAGAAATTAACAAGCAGAGCGGCCCGATTCCTAATCCGCGAAGGGAAGTTATACAAGAAGGGTTTCAACTTCCCGGACTTGTTATGTGTGTCCAGCCAGGAGGGACGAATCATCGCCGAGGAGTTGCACGCCGGGGTTTGCGCTCACCATCAAGGCTAGAGGGCTTTGTCTACCAAAGTATTCAGGTTGGGATACTATTGGCCCACGATTAGGGCGGACATGCAGAATTTCGTGCGCAGTTGTGAAGCTTGCCAGAAGCATGGGAACCTGAAAAATGTACCCGCCGAGCTGCTTCAGAGCCTCTTCGGAGCCTGTCCTTTCGCTCTATGGGGAATGGACATTCTGGGCCCTTTTCCCACAGCACCCGGACAGCTCAAGTATGTTCTGGTCCTAGTAGACTATTTCACCAAGTGGGTAGAAGCGGAGGCAATGAGCTTGATCACCGCGGAGAAGGTCAGGAAATTCCTGTGGAGGAGGCAATGAGCCATCATCACTGATCATAGGACGCAATTCGATTGCGAGAGCATTCGAGACTTTTGTGAGGGCCTCGGAATAAAACTGAAATTCTCGTCAGTAGCCCATCCCCAGACAAACGGGCAGGCGGAGACTACGAATCGCCAAATCTTGGAAGGTATTAAGAAGAAGCTGGGGAAAACTTCCAAGGCCCGGTGGGCAGAACTTCTCCCTTTGGTACTCTGGTCGTACCGTACTTCGCCAAAAACCCCCACCAAGGAATCACCTTTTTCCCTGGTATTCGGGTCAGACGCGGTCATCCCAGTGGAGCGCCTGATTCCCTCTGCCCGGGTCCTAGCTTACGAGTCCAAGGCTAATGATGAAGCTCTGGAGGTCGAGATGCACCTTCGGGAGGAGAAACGTATGATCGCTGAAATCCATGCCCGAGAGTACAAAAGGAAGACCCAGAAGCACAGGGACCAGCATTTGCAAGAGCAACGTTTCGAAAGGGGAGACTTAGTCCTACGTCTGGCCCTAACTGGAGGGAAGCTAGACGCCAAATGGGAAGGACCCTATATAATCGTCGAGCGTGTTCAAGTCGGACCATACAAGTTACAGACCCCTGAAGGTGTGGTCCTTCGGAAGACGTGGAACGCCGAGCACCTAAAGAAGTACTACTTGTAATTTCTGAGTTTGTTTCAACGTTTATTCAAGTCACCCCCGCTACTAGTAAATAAATCAAGGCGGTTAGTGGGTGCTTTATAACCTTTTTGTAACGATTCATATAGCACTGGAGCTTGCTCTGCATCGGACATCTGGTGGACGCATTGAGCTCCCAAATTGATGCTTTGTCTCAGGACGCTGGAGCTTGCTCCGCGTCGGACATCCGGTGGACGCATTGAGCTCCCAGATTGACACTTCGTCTCAGGACGCTGGAGCTTGCTCCGCGTCGGACTTCTGGTGGACACATTGAGCTCCCAGATTGACACTTCGTCTCAAGACGCTGGAGCTTGCTCCGTGTCGGACATCTGGTGGACGCATTGACCTCCCAGATTGACACTTCGTCTCAGGACGCTGGAGCTTGCTCCGCGTCGGACATCTGGTGGACGCATCGAGCTCCCCGATTGACACTTCGTCTCAGGACGCGGGAGCTTGCTCCCTGTCGGACGTCTGGTGGACGCGTTGAGCTCCCAGATTGACACTTCGTCTCAGGACACTGGAGCTTGCTCCGCGTCGGACATCTGGTGGACGCATTGAGCTCCCAGATTGACTCTTCGTCTCAGGACGCTGGAGCTTGCTCCGCGTCGGACATCTGGTGGACGCATTGAGCTCCCAGATTGACACTTCGTCTCAGGACGTTGGAGCTTGCTCCGCGTCGGACATCTGGTGGACGCATCGAGCTCCCCGATTGACACTTCGTCTCAGGACGCGGGAGCTTGCTCCACGTCGGACATCTGGTGGACGCATTGAGCTCCCAGATTGACACTTCGTCTCAGGACGCTGGAGCTTGCTCCGCGTCGGACATCTGGTGGACGCATCGAGCTCCCCGATTGACACTTCGTCTCAGGACGCGGGAGCTTGCTCCACGTCGGACATCTGGTGGACGCATTGAGCTCCCAGATTGACACTTCGTCTCAGGACGCTGGAGCTTGCTCCGCGTCGGACATCTGGTGGACGCATTGGGCTCCCAGATTGACTCTTCGTCTCAGGACTCTGGAGCTTGCTCCGCGTCGGACATCTGGTGGACGCATTGAGCTCCCAGATTGACAGTCGTCTCAGGACGCTGGAGCTTGCTCCGCGTCGGACATCTGGTGGACGCATCGAGCTCCCCGATTGACACTTCGTCTCAGGACGCTGGAGCTTGCTCCGCGTCGGACATCTGGTGGACGCATCGAGCTCCCCGATTGACACTTCGTCTCAGGACGCAAGAGCTTGCTCCGCGTCGGACGTCTGGTGGACGCATTGAGCTCCCAGATTGACTCTTCGTCTTAGGACGCTGGAGCTTGCTCCGCGTCGGACATCTGGTGGATGCATTGAGCTCCCAGATTGACAGTCGTCTCAGGACGCTGGAGCTTGCTCCGCGTCGGACATCTGGTGGACGCATCGAGCTCCCCGATTGACACTTCGTCTCAGGACGCGGGAGCTTGCTCCACGTCGGACATCTGGTGGACGCATTGAGCTCCCAGATTGACACTTCGTCTCAGGACGCTGGAGCTTGCTCCGCGTCGGACATCTGGTGGACGCATTGAGCTCCCAGATTGACTCTTCGTCTCAGGACGCTGGAGCTTGCTCCGCGTCGGACATCTGGTGGACGCATTGAGCTCCCAGATTGACAGTCGTCTTAGGACGCTGGAGCTTATTCCGCGTTGGACATCTGGTGGACGCATCGAGCTCCCCGATTGACACTTCGTCTTAGGACGCTGGAGCTTGCTCCGCGTCGGACATCTGGTGGACGCATCGAGCTCCCCGTATGACACTTCGTCTCAGGACGCTAGAGCTTGCTCCGCGTCGGACGTCTGGTGGACGCATTGGGCCCCCCGATTAACCCATGGCCCCATAATGATGGAGCCCGAATCACGTCGGAAATCAGGGGAGCGCGTTAAGTTCCCAGAGGAGCCCAAGTCCTGTATTGACGGAACTCGATACCGCGACGGACTCCGGGATATGCATAAGGCACCCCGGGGTGTCGTTAACCCAGTAATGTCCCAGCTTAAGGCATGCCGGTGAAATAATCGGTACCCCGTAGTTAAGGACCCAAATCTGAGACCCAATCAAATCACGAACTTCCCCCAAGAATCTGGGCGGTTAACATTCAAGAAGGGAAACCCCCGGAAAAACAGGAAACACATGGAAAGTCCAAAAAGACTAAAACCAGCAAAACAGAAGTGAAAATTCAAAGAAACGCAAGGACAACTCAAGGGGTATCCTGAGGACGACCCGAAACCAGGCGAGTTCGGTCAGCACACAGACGGGTTCTGTTGGGCAGAGGACCCTCAAGACGAGGCTCCCGCCACTCGGCGTCGACCTCGTTGCCATCCGCGGACAAGATATGAACCTCGAACCGAGCGTTCCCTTTGTGCAGAAAGGTGATGGCAGACCCTATGTCGACACTATGAGTGCTGGCGAAATGATTCCAACCCTGCCCCAAGTAGGGCACCCGGTAATCACCTCGGTACACCGTCACATGGAAATCCCGTAGAATCCTCGGCGATAGCAGGACGCGCTCAGGGAGATCCGGGCCATATTCGATCTCAAAGCGGGCAAGCAGCCTCTGCCCAGATACACTAGATAAACAAGGAAAGATTAATTAGCAAAGGAAATAAACAAAACCGCTGAAACCATGATTATGACGTACCAAGTGATACATCTGTTCCGGGAAATCCAGAGAACGAAAGAAGGCCCAGGTCGTGGGGGTTGAGGATGACATCTTGTGGTAGGTCTCCTTTATGGAATTGAGAGGCCGAGCAGACCTCGACTTTTAAAGGAAATCATCAAGGGTCACGAGCTGCACAGGCACCCTCTCGATAAATCAAAAGACTGAAAAAGAAACCAGGGCAGAACCCGAGGATAGTCAGGGCATCACTGCCCCAGGCCGGGCATGGCGGACAGATGTACGTCAGAGGGGACAACACATGCTAATCACAGCCTGCACCACCGAAAGGAAGTGACGAGGGAGGGGAGAGAAGGAGACCCGTGAACATGGTTCTTCTCCCCAGGAGCGACCGAATCAAGTTTAGGGCTCAACTCGTCGGGTATAAGATTAAGCCCTGACGACTCGAGGAGTTCAACGCCCCCCAGCGACGCCGATGAATCCAGGGACGCCGCCCAAGGCTTTCTGTCGTGTCATTATGAGGGAGGAACAACTCCGGGCACTCCGCCTCCCACTCGTGTATGTCCTGATAGACGAGGACACCCAGTCGCAGGCCCGTCTTTGGTCTCGCTCCAACCAAGAGCACGAGGTGAAGGTTGAAAAGGATAACGACGGCCTTTTCTGGCTGACCCAGGGATGGCACCACTTTGTTCAGGCAAACCGAGTCACAGTAGGGTCCGCTTTGATCTTCGCCTACATGGGGGATTCCATCTTTGAAGTCGACATAATCAATCCCGACAGAGAAGAAGCGTCAGGGTGAGAGATTCCTAGTTTCCTCCTTTATGTAATCAGTACCCTTTGTAGTTTTTAATGTTCCAGGCCTCAGGAAATTGGCTATGAGGAATATTAGTTCCCGGTTACTTTGCAATGAATAATAAAAGTTTCAAGCGTCTCATAATGGTTGAGAATCATAGAAACGCAATCGCACACATAGAAGCGGCCGAATGCCTTCACGATTCACAAATTATCAAACATACCCGCGGACGGCCAGCCGCCGCCCCTTGAATCACCAACGTCAGATAAATCTCTCTATACGAGGTTTCCGTGGTCGTCCGAGAGACCCGGACTAGGAGCCACCAAGGGTACTAAGGTACCAAAATTCGAGGAAGTTAACCCACGAGTACCAAGGCGCATGGAAACAAACGAAAGTTTTCCTTTTTTCTATTTTTTCTGATTTGAAAACCAATAAAGCTGCCTTTGCCTTTACTGACCGAGTTTCCTTCCCGAGGAACTCGGGGAAGAGACGGTTCGGAAAAGATACTCGAATATCGCAAGCATTAAATGTTAAAGATCGCCCACAGTAGGGGTTGAGGTTCACCACCCCTCTATTAAAGCAGGGGATCCGATAGTCCTGCAAAGAAACGTTCCCCCATCGGGTAGAAATTTCACCTAAAATAGCCCCGGAGAAAACATGGCATCAGGTGGAGGCCGCCGGAGAGATTTCATCCGTTTAATCCAGAATGCTTCCATCTTGCAAAGAATGGTAACGCCCCTCTAAGAAATCCCTCCGTTAAGCACTTCTGTTATCTTCTTACTCACGATTAATCATCTCCTTTGAACCACCCCAGCCTCTACCGGCGTCTTTCGAAGAAGAGTTCGGGCTGTTTGGCGTTGAAAGGATCATTTTAACTAACGGACTGGGGAGGAGGGGCACGCGTACCTCAGTAGAAAGGGACGAAGCTGGAGTGCTCTGGCTCACCCAGGGGTGGAGAGCATTCACCCGATCCCGGAATGTGCATGTGGGAGGGGCCGTGGTTTTCAAATACCTGGGCGACTCGCGTTTCAAAGCCACTCACATACCCTCGGGAGAAAGCACCCCAGAGGGCGAGGATAGCGATGATTACCTTTGAGAAAAGAGTACTCCGAGCCAAGCAGTAAGGTAATCAGACAAGAAGAAAACTTGTAATAAATAAGATCGTGCAATGAAATATCCCGACAACTGCGCGTCGGAGGTCTTTTACGAAATCTTTCTCAAAAAAGGACAGAAAATCACTATTAAATTACAACCAGGTTCTCCCTCACATGGTCCATCCGCGGGACCAGAGGTGAGGATCATTCCCCAAAAAACAACCGCGGATCAAGTTTTTTCATCCATAGCTTCCCATCGCGAAGTTCAAACCCCCATCATCCCAAAAGAAATATAAAGTACCAAAGATCGCTTAAAAACATAAAACTGTCTTGGCCCACTAGAACGAGCATTCACAGACCATCGCCGGAAAAATCTACTTTGTCGTCATCCACCATACCCCAGTCGTCCCGATCCTCACTGGGAGAGAACGGTTGGAGAGGAACTCCCGGGTTCTCCGCGGATTTCTTCACGCTTTGGTGTATCCCGGCTTTCATCCCGATGAAAAAGCAGTCTCTATACCGATCTTGGATAAAATCTTGCCCAGCTTCTTCATTTAACCAAACAGGGACCGCGCACTTCATGAAGTCCAAGCCGGACGGAGATTTCAGCCAGTCGTCTGATAGGATAAAACCTACACCCACAAGTGTATGGGATTCAGTTGTAGTAATCAAGTGTCGTATCCACAAGGACCGGAGGAATATCGATTGTCAATTTCAAACTAGTTCGACTAAGCCAAAAAGTAACGAACAATTTAAGGGGAAATGTGTGTATAAAAATAGAAAACACCGGTAAAAAATAATGAGAAATATATGTATGGAAGATATTCTAGGGCTAGGGATTCACCAACGATGCATCGTCAATAGACCAAAATATATTCTCGCTTGAACGATTTCTAACTCAAAAGTGAAGGTAGACTGTCTAAGGTAATCGCAAAGCTCCTTTCGGAATCGAAGCGAATGTGTCTAAATTGGTTAACGATCTCCTTTCGGTTTCAAGCAACCAATTTAGAACCCTTAAGTGCTTAGAATTCTAAATGAAAATCACATCAATTTCGCCTTTCGGTCTCAATTGATATAACGATCATCTAGAATATCTATAACAATCTATAAATCCTCAAGAAGTTCAATTTCACTTTCGATCCACTAAATTTCGAGTTTAATCCTATGGTTCCAATGGATCAAATAGCCTTTCGGCCTATAATCACCATCTAAATTCCAATTTAGGGTCTTAGTCTTTCGATTTCAAACCCAAAATCAGTTCTAACCAATTCTCATCGATTAGGGCTAGCGCAATAGGATTAAATCACCAAACAAAATCAGAAATCAATCAAACGATACTAAGAACGAGTCTATTTCCGCATCGCCGGGATCACCCCGACCCTAGAACAAGAGATCTAGCCACTCATGGAAAAGTACATGCTTGATTCAATCAAATTCGGCAAGACAAACATAGAACAATAGAGATGAAAATGGAATTTACCGAAATTTGATAGATCGAACAAGTTGTCTTCTCCAAAGTCCTAGTCTCCAAAGTTCACCAAACGCTCAACCCCCAATTCCCCAAGTTCGGCCTGAGCTTTCTCCAAAAAACAAAACGTAACTCCCCCTTTGAAAAACTGGCCATTACATTTGTTTGAACAAGGGAAATGTGAAAGGTTGGGCTGATCTGGCACTGTCACGACTCGTGAAGAGTCTGTCACGGGTCGTGACAGCCTGCAGACGCCCTTAATATATATGAGTTCACCTGTCACGACTCGTGAAGGCCTCCCACGAGTTGTGACAGCTTGCTGAAGCTGAAAATTGCACAAACGCCTTTGTTCCGCGAGTTGTGCTACACCACCTTGAGCTCCTATGAGTGTTTCGCTTGATATACTTGCTCTATCACCCGTCTCTTTTGCTTTTCTTTCAATCTCTTTCCATTAGATGCATGCAATTTAGCCCAAATCACCGACCTAAACCTACAAAACACAAACAAAGCTTGTGTAGATCTCCGAATCATAAATAATACAGAAACCACACAAAAAGACAATAAAAATACTCTAAAATGATGCATGAAACTAACCTAAATGCACATGAATAATATATAAAACTAAGTGTTATCAAAATACCCCATACTTAAACCTTGCTTGTCCCCAAGCAAAATTCGGTATCCAACCTCTTTTCCTTTCTTTCACTTTCACTAGTTTACATCAATATCAAGACAACTCTTCCATTTCTTATCCATACTCAGCATTCAATTTTTCAACAACCATCACACTCCACAAACCATCACTACTCATGGTCCTAACTCCCGGATGGGTAATAGGCTTAATAATAAGGCTATGGATGTTTTGAGGAGCTACCAAAAATAGGCAATTAAAGGCTCAATGGGCTGTCAAGCAGAGGATTAGCATAGGACAAGGAAAAAGAGGGCAAAATAGGCTCAGAAACAAATATCATGCCTCTATCACATCAAAGTCATGCATATGCACAGAATACCTTCAACCCAGATTCTAATGCAAGTTCAAGAGATTAAGCAATCATGTGAGTGACTCTCAATATGGTATAAGAGGACTCAAGTCATGTCCTTTTAGGCTCCTTCCATCAGGGTGGTTGCTTAGAAGGCTGAATTATGCATGATTTTCATCAATGACTCCTAAGCTAGGCAATTCATCCATGCAAACTGAGCTTAACACATAAATCAAGAGCAACTTTGAGCTTCCTAGATCATCAACATATCAATGTGAATTCTTTAAAAACATGGGGATTTATCACACACGCTAGCCAGACATAGATGGAAAAGAAAAAACAAAACAAAAACTGAGAATATAAAAATAAAAGTGTAGAATGCAAGTGGAAATGCAATGAAAATGCAATGCAATGAAGACTATTTATACAATGCAAATGCAAATGAACCCCACCCCATACTTAGACAAAGCATTGTCCTCAATGTGCAAAATAATCAAGTAAGAGATGTGAATACTCATAATTTCAACATGTAGAGCATGTGTAGGTAGCAAAGCTAGAGCCATTTGCATCCAAGCCTAGAAAAGATAACCAACATAAAGAAGCAACAAACTCGGCAAGATGGGGGTTAGTAGATAGGTGTAAAACACCTTCAATTCAGCTCAAAACACAAATAATATTCTCAATATAGTGCACTCTCCACCCCATACTTGCACTTTTGCAAATCATGAAAAAAAAAAACAAAAGAAAAAAAAAACTGAAAACTAAAAATGAATAAAACACACCTTGGGTTGCCTCCCAAGAAGCGCTAGTTTAAGGTCTGGAGCCGACCCTTATTACCTTCGAGAAGCTTAAATCGACCCGAATGAATGGTCCATAGCTCGTCCCATCCTTCCAGCAGAGTCTTCTTGGAGCGGCCTGATTTAGATCGCTTTTCTCTCAAGCTCCATAGGTGTGTGCTCCTCCTCTTCTTAGCCCATTGGCCCTTTGTGCCTTCATTGTTACCACCGACTTCAAATATTAAGATCACCTCTTGAGACTTGATGGGAGGCGGTATGTCGGCAAGAACTTTAATTGATATCTCCTCCTTGTGCCATTTTGCAAGCATTCCAGCAAATGCCCCAAATTGTTGATCAACATTCTCTTGAACCATCGCTTCAGAAAACAGTGATGGCACCATGTATTCTTGGTGAACAACCAATCGGGGCTCTTCTTTGGGCTCATCCTCCTCAAAATCAATCTCTGGCTCCATCAACTCTTGGACATGCTCTTCCAAACTTTCCGCAATCTCAAAAGAAATACCAGTGCAATTTCCATTGTCACTGACATCTGTTTGGATTGGGAGACTCTCCGGAATAGCTAGAGCATTCAATGTGTGTTGCGCTAATTCAGCTTTCAGCTCTGCTATCCTACCGACTAGCTCATCAATGGATGAATGTGAATAAGGCTCTGGATCAGGAGAAGGTTGCGAAGTTTGGCACTCAAGCTCGAATGAATCTCTTTCATAAGTGTGCTCCCACTCATAATGCCCATCAGGATTGCAAATGCGGTACATGAAATCTGCATCATGAGAGGTGGGAGCTAGCAAAACCGGGCATTCAATAATTGTGTGTCCAAAACCACCATAAAACTCGCAATAGGCATATGTACCATAAATAGAGAACTGATGATCACGAGTGGCATGACCAAAAGATGCACAAACATCACAGAAGGGAACATGACTCATCTTCAAAAGAGCATATCTGAAACCAAAAACAAAAAGAAAGAAAATCAAAGCAACAAAAAGAACTTAGTGAACTAGTTGTCAAAAAGACGATCGATACTAGCACCGGTCCCCGGCAACGGCGCCAAAAACTTGATAGGATAAAACCTACACCCACAAGTGTATGGGATTCAGTTGTAGTAATCAAGTGTCGTATCCACAAGGACCGGAGGAATATCGATTGTCAATTTCAAACTAGTTCGACTAAGCCCAAAAGTAACGAACAATTTAAGGGGAAATGTGTGTATAAAAATAGAAAACACCGGTAAAAAATAATGAGAAATATATGTATGGAAGATATTCTAGGGCTAGGGATTCACCAACGATGCATCGTCAATAGACCAAAATATATTCTCGCTTGAACGATTTCTAACTCAAAAGTGAAGGTAGACTGTCTAAGGTAATCGCAAAGCTCCTTTCGGAATCGAAGCGAATGTGTCTAAATTGGTTAACGATCTCCTTTCGGTTTCAAGCAACCAATTTAGAACCCTTAAGTGCTTAGAATTCTAAATGAAAATCACATCAATTTCGCCTTTTGGTCTCAATTGATATAACGATCATCTAGAATATCTATAACAATCTATAAATCCTCAAGAAGTTCAATTTCACTTTCGATCCACTAAATTTAGAGTTTAATCCTATGGTTCCAATGGATCAAATAGCCTTTCGGCCTATAATCACCATCTAAATTCCAATTTAGGGTCTTAGTCTTTCGATTTCAAACCCAAAATCAGTTCTAACCAATTCTCTTCGATTAGGGCTGGCGCAATAGGATTAAATCACCAAACAAAATCAGAAATCAATCAAACGATACTAAGAACGAGTCTATTTCCGCATCGCCGGGATCACCCCGACCCTAGAACAAGAGATCTAGCCACTCATGGAAAAGTACATGCTTGATTCAATCAAATTCGGCAAGACAAACATAGAACAATAGAGATGAAAATGGAATTTACCGAAATTTGATAGATCGACAAGTTGTCTTCTCCAAAGTCCTAGTCTCCAAATTTCACCAAAAGCTCAACCCCCAATTCCCCAAGTTCGGCCTGAGCTTTCTCCAAAAAACAAAACGTAACTCCCCCTTTGAAAAACTGGCCATTACATTTGTTTTAACAAGGGAAATGTGAAAGGTTGGGCTGATCTGGCACTGTCACGACTCGTGAAGAGTCTGTCACGGGTCGTGACAGCCTGCAGACGCCCTTAATATATATGAGTTCACCTGTCACGACTCGTGAAGGCCTCCCACGAGTCGTGACAGCTTGCTGAAGCTGAAAATTGCACAAACGCCTTTGTTCCGCGAGTTGTGCTACACCACCTTGAGCTCCTATGAGTGTTTCGCTTGATATACTTGCTCTATCACCCGTCTCTTTTGCTTTTCTTTCAATCTCTTTCCATTAGATGCATGCAATTTAGCCCAAATCACCGACCTAAACCTACAAAACACAAACAAAGCTTGTGTAGATCTCCGAATCATAAATAATACAGAAACCACACAAAAAGACAATAAAAATACTCTAAAATGATGCATGAAACTAACCTAAATGCACATGAATAATATATAAAACTAAGTGTTATCATCGTCCGCCAACTTGGTGCGGTTGTGTGGAACTTCCAACCAAGACAGGACTATGTCGCCATCCTTGCGGGCTTGGTAACGTTCCAGCTCAATTGTACGACGATTGGCTTCCACGACGGCCTTACTCCTCGCCTCATTAGCCGCAAGCAGTTGGTCCTCATACTCCTTCTTCTGAACTTCAAATCCCTGCCGTTGACTCTCAAAAACTTGTTTTTGATTCTCAAAATCAGCCCGCAGTGTGTCCATCGCCTGCTGAGAAGATTCGAGTTGAGCCTGCAACGTCTCCACGTCTTCAGACAACTTGCTGTTCTTGGCCCTCTCAGCAGTTATGATGTCATCTGATTCCTTCACCCGTGAACGAAGGGACTCTACCACCTTCTTTGGCGTCTCGACCTCTGAGAGTTTCTCCTCCATTTGCTCCAACTTCTTTTCCAGTTCCTCAGCATGCTGACCCAAGCGAAGATATCTGCCCCAGCCGTTGTGAGTGAAGACGTGACCCTAGCCACCAAAAAAGGGGGGACACTGAGAATACGGAGCACATGTGAAAATAAAACAAACCGAAAATAACGCATAACTCATTTTCCCAGTTGCACCATCGTTCCTGCTCTAGCGTAAATTGTTCGTCGGTTAAGTGATCCAAATATCGTAGCTCCGCTTTCCCGAGCTCCGAAGGAAAGGCCAATCGCTCAAGAGTGTCGGAGTGGAAGCCGGGCATCCGATACGCATGCCGGTCGTTGGCGTCTACATGGAAAACCGGCACATCCCAGTTTACACCTTCCCACGACGGATACGACCGCGTCTTCCTTTTCTTCGGCCTAGACTTTGAAGGACCCGCGTCACCAGAAGATGCAACCCGACGCTCCGCGGGAAGGGCCAAAGGTAGAGGCTGGACATCAACAGCGGGAGGGGAGTCAATTAGTATGACCACATGATTTGTTTCTGCGGGGACAACCCGAGGAGGGGAAGCCGCGACAGTAGTCGTCTCCTTCACAGCCGCTTTTCCCTTGGCCTTGGAGGCGGATGTCTTGGGGCGCTTCAAGGCACTCAGAACATCATACGGGATTTTCCTTTTTGATGGAGGGGCCGAAGACATCTTAGCCGCGTCCACCATATCTTTCAACTCAGCAGCACCTACACAACACCACGCGAAATCGGAAAAAGGATAAGAAAAACGACATACCAAACTATCATCGCACAAACAAGAAGCCAAGGCAGTCTCTGAATTTAGCTACAACCTATGCGAGGGTGAGGAAGGCTCAATCCCGCCATTTCTAGCCGAAGGGGAGAAACCATGTCTTTCCATGACGGTTTCGTCTCCACGGCAAATTTCTGCTCTATCTCCTTGAGGCCCGGAAACGCCTTCCTCTCTGGCGTCACGTATAGACGAGGCTCAGTGTGGAAATTCAAAATCTTACGCGAAGGATCCCTAACCAGGAACCACTTATGTCGCCACTCCGGCTTGCTGGTGTTCCGGTCCACAATGGGGACACTGAGCTTGGCTTGATAAAGGCTTTTGTGAATTACCCCGTGACCCAAGGTGAGCATATGGTTCAACAGCCCAAAAGAAGGTTGAACCCCGATTTTCAGACAGCGCATCACAAACGAAGTCATAAAAAGCCAACTGTTCGGCACCAGCTGAGCGGGGCTCAAACCACAGGCTTTTAGATAGCGCTTAAATAAGCTAGGCAAAGGAAGGCGGAATCCTTGCACCAGACTCTCGATGTATACCACCAAGCAACCCGGGTAAGCATCCAAACTTCCTCCCCCCTCGGCCGGCAAACACAGCACGACCCCTTCAGGCCAAGGAAAGACGCGGGCAATTACGTTCAGGTCTTCCACCGTGGTGAAGGTTCCCCCTCCGCGGCTCTGAGCATTTGGAGGAGCTACATGGATCACACACTGAGGGGAGACAACTGGTATTGGGCCCGCGAAAGAGGGTTGGCAATCTCCCTTAAAAAGACAGGTCGCCAACACATTCTCGTTATACAAAATCGGCTGGAAATCTCCTAACACAGATGACGAGCGCCGCTCCTTTGGCATGAAGACGGTGCCAGAGGGTAAACCGGTGTGAGAGTCCCACTCTTTGTAGGAATGTTGAGATTCCGGCGATTCCAATATCGAGTCTGAGTCTGACGATGAAGCCCCGCCGGTTGACCGCGAAGAAGATGAGTCGATTGGGGAGGAATCCTCTTCCACTTCACGGCTCGGGGAAGCGTAGAAAGAGGGGTCCTCAAGATCCTTGGGCCGCCTAAAGGTAACATCTTCGGGTACCTCAATATCACCCATCCGAAGCTTCTCTCCGGGGCGACGGGAGGGTGGAGGCCCGGTCAGAGTTTGCACACTCCCCGAACTACTCGAAGGGGTCGGCATAATAGAGACGACGGGACCAATGAGGAAAGAGACGATGGGGGGAAAGGTCCATAAAAATACCTAAGGATCGACCGCGGCCAACGCCAACACAAGGGACAACCCGCACAACGGCCACCACCCAAGAAGATAAGAGGGAACTAGGATCAAGGAAACAAAAGCTAAAGTCGCGGAAAGAAAGAAGTGAAGGGTCAAGGTTTACCTCGAAGACGTCTTGGTTGAGAGAGCGGTAAAAAACGGGAACAGTAAAAATAAAGGGGGGTTAGATCTCCTATTTATAGGCACTACAATCCACGACGTTTCGCCTCCTCACTTCAGGACACGTGTCGAAAATACGGACCCCCATCAATCAGGACTAATGGGCCGCAACCCTCATCGGCCCAGTAGAACCCATAATGGGCCCCCTCCCCCGAAAGTCCAAGGGCTTTATTCACTCTATCTCATCGCCCTAGGAACAACTACCCCCCGCGGTAGATTTTCTTCGAACCGTGGAGGATCCTAACCGGATCCCCCGCGGCCCGAGGAGCTGTGATGACGCCCAAAAGATAAACGGGTCAGAAAAGCCAACAAAAGGTCTTCGGGGGGTAAAAGGGTAATAAACCCCAAGATTCGAGCCGATGAAGGTTTGCGGTCCGCGGACGAAGAATGTCCAATCCAGAAAGACAAATGGCACGAAAGGGGACAGGTGTCGGCCATGCCGCCCATCCAAGTGTCCTCGCGCCCTTTAACACTTGGCCTCAGAACATCGACAGATGGCCAAAAGAGGGGAACATCCCCCTTGTTTAACAGACGGAACACAGTATAAAAGGGGGAGAAAAAGGAAAGAGAAGTGATCTTTTGGAGAAGAAAAGGAGAGGATACTTGTGCTCTGAGTGAGAGGAAGGGGAATCATTACGCTAGGAAAACCCTTACGTCAAGTTCACTCCGATCCACCTCAAAACCCCCGCATCCGCGGACGCCTATAGTTCCTGAGTAAAAGCTGTGGAAGCTATACAGGTAGTAAAGCGTGCGATAAGGAAAGCGGGGAATGCGTAGTTTTATCCCTTGAAACTTTCGCTGAGCCTGCATGCGTGCCCTCTTCGCCATTGGGTCATTTGATAGACCCATTCGGATAATGATGCGAGCCTTCTCGGAAGGTTCCGCGGCACCGACCGTGGGTCCCCCACACGCGGGTCGGGTCCCACGGAAGGGTAAGACCGTCTGCATGTTCCTTCAACGTGTGCGGCACAGGTAAAGGTCCTCATAGCCCCGGTTGGGCCGCCCTCACCGGGTATCCAACCAGGGTTGCGAGGGCTTCAGGTAAGCCCGTCACACCAGTCCCTTAGGAGCCGGAATTTACATACATGCTTCCCCCCACGATCGCGTGGGGGGACATTTGGTCTTTTTCTAGTTTGGTTTCGTCAAATACCTTTCCGAATAGGAAATCGGGTCACAAACAAAACTCACGCTTTGCGGTGATGTACGAGCTTTTTCGGTCATTTTGGGGTCGTTTCATGGCTCAAATTAGGGTTTTAATGTGTTCGAAATTTTCTGGCAATTTTCAGAACTCCATACCTAGTCCAGTTATTTTATTTTAAATCTCAAAAGTGGATCGTATATACTTTTACTTATGCATTTTATAAATGATATAAATTTTATAATTAAATTTTAGTAAATAAATACTAATATAATATTAGAATCATATTATAAACATGTTGAAAATAATTGTTATAAAAGGGTTTATTCGTAAATTGAATTGGTAGAAAAAGATGCATTGTGGGATGCTACTGTTAAAGTGAAAAAAATAAAGAAGGGATGCTATGCTGATGTGGTGGAGAGAGATGAATAAAGAAAATAGTAATTTTAGTATCTTGAATAGTAACCGATAAATATGACCTAATTAGTGAAGTATCGGTGTAACACACCCACAATTTATAGAAAACTTTATACTATCTAACACTCACATGGATAAAGATAATTTTCCAATGCAGATTCATTCTTGATATTCGAAAGTCTAGATCGATCGCGAATACGAGGGAAAGCGGAAGAAAATGAAATGACCGAAAATGAGCAAGAGATCCACTACTAGAAAAACGCTATATAGCCTCGAATTTTTTGGCTACCAATTATTTTGAGGGTCCCATCGTAGCCAATACCGTCGAATTTGGCGTCGAACAAATATTTGGTGCCTAAGTACCATTGAAATAAAATTGGGGCTATTTTTTCATGCTATATAACCACAAATATATATTTTGAGGGCATTGTTGAGTGTATATTAGCCTCGAAAAAATATTTGGTGCCTAAGTACTATTGTTGAGTGTATATTTTGAGGGCGTTGTTGAGTGTATATTAGAACATAGTCAGTATAGTTACGAGATTCGGTTAAAGACGACCTACATCCTTAGGGCCTCAAGTATCGGGGCCTAATTAAATCTACTAACTCAGGGTAACAACAGACATACAAGGACCTTACACTTAAGAGGAACAAATTAGACAAAAAACACACAAGTAATAGGAGATAATAGTAAAAGGGATAAAAGAAGGAGGAGAAGATCTTCTACAACACAAGAGATGACGACAACGAGCACCGTCGATGACCACCGGATACTAAGAACCCTACAGAAGCTCTCTTTCGAGATGCGGCTCAACTAGAGTTTCTCAAACGACGCTTCACTCTTTCTCTCTCTACCGGAGCTTGAGACTTACCAAGCTAGGAAGACTCGGACGACGTAAGCGAGGAGTTGAGAAAGAGTCCCTAGGCTATCTGTCGTAGTTCCGTTTGTCATCAGACCTTGGAGGGTGTGAGAAACCGAGAATCCCGAGCGGGTCGTATCAAATCAGGAGTCGTGTCGGGGTTTATTTTATTTTTGTTTAGAAGGTTGTGATCCACCACTTTACACAAAAGTTTAAGCCATTGTGTATGAGCTTCCCTCTCCTTATATTTTGTTGTTGTTTTTAGTCCGACACCGGTGTGGGACGTTTATAATCCTAACTGAGGGAAGGAAGCGTGCAATAGTTAAGGGGTGACCGGTGGACATTTAACTAATAAATCTTGAATGGTGCATATTTAATTAATTATGTCTTATTACTTTTTACTTTATTATAATAAACTTTAAAGTGACGTATATAATTTTTACGGAGTACGGGGTATTAATTAAAGATCCATC
The DNA here is from genome assembly GCA_037127255.1 of Persicaria tinctoria. Lineage (NCBI taxonomy): Eukaryota > Viridiplantae > Streptophyta > Magnoliopsida > Caryophyllales > Polygonaceae > Persicaria > Persicaria tinctoria. The sequence goes on along the minus strand of JBANSL010000004.1, from coordinate 16,736,522 downwards.
AACCTTATGGATCAATGGGTGTATGGTGCACCCGTTAATCCGTTGAGGACGACAGATCCATGTACGACTTCAAATAAGGTGGAAGAACTGCGACCCGAGCCCACCTTTCCCTCCAAACAATACTTAACCAACTTTGGTGCAACTTGAAAAGATACACCTGTTAATTATGTAAACAAATCTCCTGATTTTATATACTACTCCCTCCGTTCCATAATACATGTCTTTTTAGTTTTGGACACGCTTTTTAATGAGCAAAAAACTCTATAAAATATTAGTTTTTTAATTATTTTTTTTATATAAGTTGATACTTATTAGTGCGTAGGACTAATTTAAAAAAAAAAAACAAAAAAAAACAATAAGTGCCACACCGCCACGTTTTTTATTTTATTTTGAGCAATCGAGGAATATCCTCGCGGAGGATCCCTTTGACTTTGTATTTTGCTTCATCATTGCATGGTTGTGTACGCTCACTCATCCACGTGGGTCCCACCTTCCAGCCAGCCATTTTGATCCCCTTGATTATATTATATTTACATTTTGGTGTCAATGTGATAGGTATTTACAAATTGGTCCTCCTATTACTTAGTTAAGTTATTTTTAATACCTACAGAGTATGTTCTTATTTTCCCGTGATATTGTTTTTTTATCCATAAAATAAATTTACTAAAGGTTTTTTTTTTATTTAAAAAAAAAAAAATGAAATTCTACATTTCTAGTGGTATCCTTTGTACGCCAATGAACTTGGGTCCAGAAATGAAAATAAGTAGTGAAGGAGGGACTGTAATGCAAATTTGGGTCAAAATCCAGTTGAAGTGTTGAACCGCGGAAGCTCGGAATCAAGGGCTTGAAAAGGAGTCTGAAACTCCAAACCTAAACCCAAAGCCTTTGCCCGGAGCAGCTCCCATCTGAAGGATCAATCAACTCTGAAACTGAAATCGGAGGGATGGACGGCAGCGGTGTGGTGAATTGCGGGAGGTGGATCAAAGGCCCTGACAACCGCCATCTGGTTGTTTTAGGCTACTCTTACCCTCGCCCTTCCTCTCTTAAATCCACTCTCCAGATTTTCTCTTTCAATCCCGACTCCTCCTCTCTCTCTTCTTCGCCGCTGGTTCGTTTCTCTCCCACCGTCTCTCGTTCTGATTCGTCTGTTTGAGTGGTGTTGATGTCGTCTCTTCTTTTTAATTGTTGCAGGCTACACACGTGATGGAGGAGGGAAATCCAATTAGCATCGCTGTTCACCCTACCGGTGACCACTTCGTTTGCTCCACTACTGCCGGTGATTGCAAGTAAGAAGACATCATGTTTTTTTTTTATTCTGTTTCGGAATGAGGTTTTTGGTTGAAAGTTGTAATTTCGTAGAATTTAAACTGCTAGGAGGTGAGATCGAATTGCCGATGAAACAGTAAGTTTTTTTCTTCTTCTTAATTGGGGGATGTTTTGGGGGAATCGTCCCCTAACGTTTTTCCTAACCAAACACGCTATCAGAATTCAGAACCACTTAAACTGGTTCCTAATTAGGAATGTGTTATGGACCAATGAGGGATCGTTTGACATGATTCCCAAAATTGTTTTGGAATGAGGAATAGCTCAACAGTCAACCCCTATTCTTTACTATTGTTTAGTATCATTGAACCTACTATTTGGATCAAATTTGGGAATAAAGCCTTAATTTACTTAGAAAGCTTGGTACTTGAAGCTTAGAGGGCTGTCCTGCATACCTTGTGTCCCAGTATCTGCATCTGCATAAAATTAACCAGCATTACCTAGCTAAGCTACAAGAGCAAGTTGAATCCTTCAGATTCCATTTTTCCATATATTTCAAACTTGTAAAATAAAATGTAACTCTAAGAGGGCACAACACCAATTTCAAAGCTCTCCATAGCTCAAAATTAAACTTGTGCATTCCAAAACAAACAAGGAGACATCCTTACGAGTCAACTGCATAAGGTGTGAGGCTTTGGGGATTCCCATATCAACTATGTGGAAGTCGTTATAGGATTTATATGCTCATGATAACTTTTGTGGTGTGGTTTTCCCATAGGTCTATATCAAATGCCATGATGTTAAACCCAACCATGCTTGCAAAACAGGTTCGAGTAAGCCTTGATTAGGATTGAAAACTGTTAAATGGAGCACAGATTTTGTGGGTTCAAGATTAAGGAGCATTTTACAGTAAAGAAAAAAAAAATTAATGGAGTAATTTATTATTTATTATTTTAGCTTCATTTTTTCCAAACTGATTGATATTTAACCTAAGAAGGCTACCCAGCATGCATGAGAATATTACCGTCGAAGTAAAATAATACAGTAAGTTAGTTAATTTGTTTTACACCTCTAATTTTTGTTTGTATTTCAATGAGAACATCATTTGTGAAAGAAATGGTCAAATAACAACATGGCCTCCTTTATGTGATTCATCTGAATGGTTCTAGCTCTCATGGTTTGAAAAATTGGAGATTACATATTTCCATATCGATTTTCGCAATAAAATACTAATATTCCATGCAATGCAGGTTATTTGAATTAAATGGTAAAGAAACAGCTGTGAAGTTGCTTGCGAAAGAAATGTCTCCTCTCCAAGGAATTGGCTTGCAGAAATGTGTTGCATTTAGTAATGATGGATCCAGGCTTGCCACCGGTGGAGAGGTATATGCTAGATTCTTTTGTTCAAATTTCAATAAAAAAAATTCTTACCTATTTATTTATTAGAGGAAATGTTAAATCTTAGTATCAAAGCGCAGATTTCAATTTAAAATCTGTTTATCAACTATTATCTTATATCTTGATAATTGGATTTAAAATTGCATGCCTTGACTTTTCTTTCACAAACTTACAAGTTTGTTTATTTATGTTTTTTTTTGGAATCATTCAAATAGGATGGGCATCTTAGAATTTTTGAGTGGCCTAGCCTGCAAATTATTCTGGATGAACCAAGAGCTCATAAGTCCTTCAGAGATATGGATTTTAGGTGAGAATCAATTTTTTACTTTATTGTGTTTTCTTATAATAAATGACTTATATTTCTCAGTGGCATCCTTTACTTGCAAAATTGACCTATTTGATGAATCATTCCATTATACTACTCCCTGTCTCAAAATTTAAATCACTTGTTATTCCGCACATATTTTAAGAATGATCAAAACTGTATAAAATATTTTATTTCTTTTTCTTAATACTTTTTTATAAGTTCATAATTATAATTATTAACTATGAAATTATTAAAAAAAAATTAAAAGCTGATATTTTATAGATTTTTTAACTTCTTAAAAAGTGTTCGGAAAAGTCACACTTAAATTATGAGACGGTGGGAGTAATGTTTTTTTTGGATACGAATGTGAATCCATATGATAAGACCTTTTGAATAGTACATCACAGCATCCTAAATTGAAATTGTTGATGTTTCTGTTGTGCATGTACAAAGTGATTGCTTTCTATTTGTAACTGATGAATATAGTTAGGCTAAGTGAAGATGCAAACTTACATGTAGCTCAAAATTCTGACTTGATGACGAAGTTACAAAATTGATGTCTATGTCTTGATTGTTGAGCTCATGGGACATATAAAATTTAATCTGTAAAATAGATGTTGGGAAAATGTTGTTACTTTGCAAGCACTTCCTATTTAAAAAAACTGAAAGACAAGGAAATGAAAAGCTCACCCTAACCTTTAGAGTTTTTATGGAAAAGCCATCACCTTCGCTTCTAAAGCCCGCTTAAGCTACAGGTATGCCTATCGCCTTGTGTCACCTTTAGCTTTTTTAAACACTGGTCTCTCTGTTGATCATTGAGCTTTAAGAGAGAAAAGAATTGAATCTTTAATGTTGATTAGACAAGGGAAAGTATTGATACTTTACATTCACTTCTTATTTGAATCTTCTCTAAAACTGAAAGGTTAGGAAATGAAAGCTCATATTAATGGTCCCTGTTTAATCAGTAAAAATCTACCTCATTAGGCCTAGTGGGTTTCGTTGTCCATCTATAGGATCCATATTCTAGCGTTTATCAAAGCGAAGCTCTTGTTGGTTCCCTAATGTTACATATTATAAATGGAAGGGTTGCAATAATTGCAAATTTACTTCCGTCTTTTCTCTTGACTTGACTTGAAAATATTGTAGTTCTTGCTTCCATTTTGTATAGTTGATAACATTCCAAAAAGTTTTTTACGGATGAAGTGCTTCCAGGAAGCAGGACAATATTAGGTTTGTATATAGGAAGTTACATTCCGTTCTGTTACTATATGGTCGATATTATGTTCCTTGTTTACATCTGGTCAGCATAAGAAAGATAAAAGTTTTATCAAAGTCTTAGGGATTCACATTTACCGATTTATGTGATCATTTCATTCTTTTCCTATGCAGAAAATGAACATCCATTGGAAATTAGATATCAAGTAGAATTTCATGTGAAATTTTATATTTTTTTTGGATATATTCCATTAGTTCTTTTGATAAGCAATGATTGAATGAAGTAATTTCGGAATGCCTATTATGATATTGGATCATCAACTCTTGCTTTTGTTTACCTTGTGTCCTTTGTAGTGAAATTTGGATGCAACTTGTACTTAATACTGTACCTTGTTTTCCTCCAGCCTCGATTCAGAGTTCTTGGCTTCAACTTCTACAGATGGTTCAGCTAGAATTTGGAATGCAAATGAAGGAGTCCCAGTAACAAACTTGAGGCGTAATTCTGTAAGTCACGGCATAAGGAAGCATGTCATTATACTATGCTCATTTATACCCCAGTTTATGGTCTTGATTTCATACACTTTATGTCTTTTGCAGGACGAAAAGATTGAGTTATGTCGCTTCTCTATGGATGGAACAAAGCCATTTTTGTTTTGTACTGTGCAAAAAGGTATTGCATCGGTTATTCTATTTAGACAGAGTTCTTCGTTTATGTTTTTAGGTTTTATGTTCTTAAATCGATTAAATTAATCCAACAGGTGATAAAGCTCTCACTTGTGTGTGGGACATAAGCACCTGGGAGAAAATTGGACATAAAAGACTGCTTAAGAAGCCTGCTTCTGTAATGTCTGTCAGTATGGATGGGAAATACCTCGCTTTGTAAGTACATAGTGCACGATAATTATTTTTAGCTTAAAACTGAAGTTTTTAGCTTGTGCATGCTGTATGTTGGTGTAAAAGTATCATTTAATCATTACATGGTCAGTATCTTACCTCTTGAGCATCCTATCTTCACTGACGTTATTGCATATTGGATGTGAAATTACTTTGATCAATTACTATTGCACAATTTGCACCAGCCACTAATTATTCTGTTTTTATGTTGTTATTTAGAAATGGTACAGTGGTATGTCAGCAATGATTTTTTATTTAGTTATTTATTTTCTTTGTATTGAGATGCTAACAATGTATTGTACTTTAGTTGAAGCCATTTTTTGTAATTTACTCATCATAGGATTTTTCTAGGGGTGTGCCTTTTTTATTTTGAAAATTTAATTAGGGGAATCCTTTCTTGTTCTCTTTCTATCTTTTGTTTTCCTTAAGTAGCTGTTTGTTAGATTCATGAAAACCTGTTGAATAACCCAGGCAAGACTCATAGTGGATGTCTGCAAATTGCTACCATGATAAGAAATTTAATTTAATAATTCTAAACTCCAAGACAGAAATGTGCCTTGTGCACAACGAAAATGTGTATTCAAGATCTGATAACCTTTAAAAAGATGGGTGACAAAGATGATGTGCACTATGGCAATTTTGGCCCTTTCATAAACACGGGTGGCAAAATTTTGAATAGTAAGTAATTCCAAATTGCCGATGTGAAGTAGCTGCTGCTTCCATGTAGCATAATTCCAAGGATAATGTAATATTACTATTTCTGCCTTCTCCCAAAAACTTGCATTAGGATCACTTCACAGTTGCAAGGGGCGTTGTCAGATTCACCCAATATTCTTGGCAAGTTTGCCATGTAACTTTTGTAGAATGAGTTTTTATTAGAAGTTTAATTTAGCTTCCCGCACCAAACCACTTTCAACAATTTAATCTTAAACTCTTAAACAATCTTCAACTAGCTTTTACTCTACTTGCCAAACTTGCTGAAAATATTGTGCTGGAATTTCTAATGCACATCCCAATGTTTTTCTATTTTGTCTTCTCAGTTGAGTTATATTTGGTCAGTCTACTATCTGTTATGTTGCTAATTTTATGCTTCTTGTCAACTTATATGGGTTGGCTATGGATCATCTCTTGATTCTTTTGTGTCTTTTTATGTACTCAAAGCTGGTGTTGCAGGGTTTTATTATTTGAACATTCACCTTTTTAGAAGATGGAAAAGTTAAATCCTTAAGCAGTCTTGCATGTGTGATTAATTGAAAATTTATGTTTCCCCCCTTGATAGTGGTTTATAAATTACAAATTATATGCACTCATTTCTCCCAAGACATTAACAGTTGGGCATTGTTGCACTCCTAATTATCTCTACTGGTGCATTGATTTTGTTTGTGCGCAGTGGAAGTAAAGATGGTGATATCTGTGTAGCTGAAGTGTTGAAGATGCAGGTCTGTCACTGGAGTAAGAGGCTTCATCTGGGATCATCCATTGCATCACTGGATTTCTGTCCCAGTGAAAGGTAAGTTGTAACTCAGTGCTGAATAATCATTGCATTTCTTTTCCTGTTAAGATTTTTTTTTTTTTTAAAATATCTATCAAGGTGGAAAGAGTTGTGCCCCTTACTTTTCTGTACTTCAACTGCTACTCTTACTGTGCTTCATATTTTCGTGAGGACACGGATATTAGTTGAGTCCTGGAAAGGACACGGATATTAGTTGAGTCCTGGAAGGATTTGCATTGTCATGGTTGCATCTGTGATAGTTCAGTACAGCCCAAGTCAACAACTATTGTACCCACTTGAAGTTGTTTTGGGGCCTTGGCTATGGTAGATTGCCAAGAGTAGAATATAGCATCATATTTTTCATTATGATCTGCTCCATTTCCTTTTATAGGTATATATATAGCCACAAAATGATTCTATGGTGCTTGTTTTATCGGTTTACTCTTGAGCCTTGATACATTACAACTGGGTTCCTCTTTCAGGGTTGTACTCACAACGACAACAGAATGGGGTGCCTTGGTGACTAAACTAACTGTTCCTAAAGATTGGAAAGGTTCTCTCTCTTGTCTTCCCCCAACCCCATCCCTTCTCCACCAATAAAAGTTAAATTTAACGCCTTCTACCCTTTTCCATTGCCTGCAGATTGGCAGATATATACGCTGCTGTTTGGTCTGTTCTTGGTGTCAGGAGCACTCTTCTACATTTTCTACTTGGTGTCCGACCCATTTTGGAACTTCCCTGTTGCAGAAAATTCAACGCAGAACATGGAGGCTATCTTGAGTGATTCCCACTTGAGTGATGATTTGTCCGGACCATTTGGGCCATTAGATATGTAGGCAATTAACCCCTACATTCTACATTTAAAGTGACCTTTTTCTGGCCTCTTCTGGGACAATTCTGGTTGTTGAATAATTTGCTGGTAACCATCTCACTAATTCTGCACTCGTGTGTATTTCGTTAGGACATTGTATATGTCTTCTATATTTGTGTCTATATCTGGACAAGAACCAGTTATTATCTACACTGATGTATGCTTAGAATCCATCAGTTGCCCATAATCCTGGGATCTGTATTTTTATTTTCTTTGCTTGCAGAACTGATTTCTCAGATATGGAAACCGCTTAGTTTCCAGGTTTGGAATTCAGGTTAGGATTTGATTGCTTTTTTGTTTGTTTTGTTGGTATGACTCGCTGCATCAAGGTTAGTTTTCAGGCGAGAATTTGATAAATTGAGTGATTTATTTGTTGGTGTTACTTGCTGCATCAAGTGGTATTAGAGCTAGAATTGTGCCATTTTGATGGCCAATCTTGGTCACCTTTTTTTTTGTCTTAATTACTTTCCGTACTTCTCCTCGCGGCCTCTCGCCTCCTACCTCTGTTGCTGGCGTTGGCAAAATCGCGACCTCCAACGCGCCGTCAAGGACAACGCCTACTCCTCTGATGGTGGCGTCACGATTCCGAGTGTGATGTTCGCGCCGGAGATTGGGAACCCTTACCGGCCAGACTCCTCGACCGGTGTCGTCGACTTGGAAGAATAGTGCGTCATCAGATCGTACCTTAAATCTGCCCTCCTCCGATCGTCGTTTGTCATTGTCATCGCTATCGCATCTCCTCTCATATCTATCCATCAAGGGAGTCCGTCAATCCGGATATGCAAAATTCAATCAATTCAACACTAATCTGACTGAAATTCCTTGATTTCCGCCATTAAAGCCAAAAGCTTTCAACCTTTGTTGCCTTGAAATGGAAGTTGAGCTGGTAAGGTGCGAGCGCTGCGGGCTGAAAGAGGTTTATACTTTTGATTACATTAAGGGCGTGAAGGTGAAATTCAATCTTCATTCTATTGATTATCTATGGGGCCTATTGACAAATCGTGAATATTATTCTCGAAAGTCATATACTGATCAATTGAGACACCTAATTGATCAAATGGAGAATCCAATTATCAATTAACCAGTTAACTGTATTACAGTTAATTGATAATCAATTAATTGTCTATTCCAATTCAAATAGAATTATTACATTTTGCTAATTGAAATATGAATTAATTGATTAACAATTGCAATTGAGTGAGGCTAGAGGCAAGACGTTGGAATGGCTATTGACAAGATAATTTCACCTAAATTACCCCAAATCCTTTTCATTTTTTCTGAACACGTTGCAAAAAGCTCAAAACTCTCTTTTCCGAATCGAAACCTAAATTTGACGAACGAATTGTTTTGATTGAAAACAGCCTAAAAATCGATGAAATTAATCAAAAGATCAATCAATCAACACACGAACGGGTATATCGATCGCTTTAAGTGATTATCGAATGACAATTTTAAGTCTTCGTTCGAAAAAACCGTCGAAGGAAGATCTCAGCATACAGAAATGAGGTTAATGCATAAGCTCAGCATATTTATGTGAGGTGAATAAATAAGCTCAGCAAGTTTTTGTGAGGTGAATACGTAACCTCAGTGCATAAAAAAGAGGTTATGAAGGAGCCTCATCTACTTTTTAGGAGGTATATAATGACCCCTTTGAAGATCTTATCTAAATCCTCATTGATATAAGCTAAGCTAAATAAACAACCTCAGCCTCTGGTGTTGAGGTGAAGGAGGTAGCTCAGCTTCTGTTGTTGAGGTTAAAGAGAGAGCTCGGCTTCTATTGTTGAGCTTAGTGAGTGAGCTCAACCAAGGTTGTTGAGGCTATAAAATATCCTCCTTGACACGTATTGCATAAATTCATTAAAAGTATATGTGTGATGAATATTGTTATAATGCAAACTCATATGCTTCTAATAATGAGACATACTAAATGACTAAATCAGTTTAGAAAATGTTGTTTTCTCCACTTCTGATTGCAACTCTAAATGAAATAGTAAAATAGTTATTCTTAAGCAGACATGAAACAAATTAATGCATATTTTAATGTTCTATCTTACGGTAATTGTTTCAAGTGCCCACTTCCCACTTATCCTCAACCTAAGGATTAATGGCGTCTCAATTTCTTTCCGTCCTGATCTAGTAAATAAGAAAAATGTAATTATTTGGAGCTACGTTACATGTACTAATCTAAATAACAAGTCATTGGTAGTGGCTGTTGTTATGCTATGGAAATCTAATGTATTAGCAATAGAAAAACAACTAAGAATTACATCCACGTTGCATTCACGATGGTTTCATGAACAAAAAATATTTATATATGTCAATTCGACAAGTAATATTGAAATCTTAAATTACCTCTATTGATGTTACATTTATGACGAATACATCTATCCACTAGTGTTTTGGCCTGTGCTACGCACGGGTCTAAATTTTTTTAATATAAATTATATATAAAATAATATTTTTATGTTATAATTATTAAAGATTTATCGCTAGGGAAAAATATTTTTGTATAAATATATTGAGATTATTTATGATGAACTTTAACCGCTAAATTGTTATCAAATGTATAGTTGTTCGTGCTTTATACTAATATTTATATTTAACACCACAAACATTATACAACCAGCCTTTTTTCTTGCTTCTATTTATTCAAATTAATATGATATATTATGATTTCTAATATTAATTTTAAAATGATGAAATTAAATAAATGAGTAATGTTAATCTAAAAAGGATATTTCTAACTGATGAGCAAGCATTTAGTGAATGGATTTATTGGGCAAAAAAATCTCTTTTATAAGTTCATTCTTAAAATTTAATATATTGATTTTTTAATTAAAAATTGATGTTTATGCCAATTTATATGATTATTATGATTTCAAATAAAAATAATATGATTATTATGATTTACAATATTAATTTTAAAATGGTTAATCTAAACTGACGGTTAATCTAAATATTTTAAGCTAACTTTATATGTTATATAGATATATAGATATAGATGTTAAACTGACGGTTATTTTATGAACAAATAATATTGAAATCTAATATTAGTCAATAAAAGTCGCTATGCCATTGGTTCTACCCTTGCACATATTTCACAACATCTTAGGTTCGATTTCGAATAACCCGAATTTTGCACTTCATTTTTTTTATTTTTAGGATATAAAAGAAGCTCAACAAAATCTACTGAGCTTATGAAATAGCCTCAGCTTTATTTGGTGAGGTGATGTTGTGAGCTCAGCAAAGTTTGATGAGCTTAACACGTCACCTCATAATAAGGTTGAATTTACCACAACGGCGCCTACAAAAGCCCGAGATGGTTTTGGAGGGAAAAATAAATGGATTGGGAGGGAAAATTTAGGGTTTGGCCACCAATAAATTCTATATAAGACCTCCATAGTTCTACAAAGTAGTCACAACTCCAAAACATGGCGGAAAAACACAAACAACATATTCGCGACCTTGTTGAAGTTCGAACATTCATGAGGAATTTGATGGAGGAATTCGGCCCATCACTTGTCGAATGAGGTACGAATGAGGTACCATTCCATGTACTCTACTGTAGTGTCCCATGGTGATCTCACTTCAGGACCCATGGTCTCAAGTGGGATGCGATGTGTAGGGAGTTGATGACGCAATGCCCACGAGGTGTTCGGGTACTCAACTCGGTAACGCGTGTTATCGCCCAATCTATATGCACGTGTCGGTTCAATCACCGGTTGTGGAATACCCTGCACACGTCCAAACTAACGGGCCACTCTATCTGGCATATATGGTTCTGTTATATCCAAACAAGATAGAGTTCCATGGAACAAAGAGACCCTAAACTCGCTGCCATAGAAATCCATGCTCATTCCATAAGGCTGGAAAACAATCTGTATCAACAATTTTGTATAGATATTAACATCTAAATTGTAAATGACATAATCTGTATTAAATAGAAGTGAGCTAAATTGACCTCAGACGGGTGCATTCTGTCCAAATCACGCATGTATCCAAACAATGCATCAATCTTGTTGTACGGGGTAGCATTTGTCACCCACCTCATAGCCAGGGGCTCACCGCGCCTATATTCCCTGTTCCTTTGTGGTTGGAACTGGGGAAAATGCTCATAGATCCAGGCCTAATATATACAAATATGAACATAAATATCTATTCTATTATTCTAACCTGGAAATGGAGGTATTTAAAGTAACTGCCTTTAATTTATACGTTGTCGTGTTACCTGTAACAGTGTTGCAGAACCGCAAAATTGTTTGCATTCTTGGCGTGAAGCTTGCCCGAGCCTTCTGTAAAGGGTAGCTAATGCAGCCGCACCCCATGCATAGTTATGCACCTTCCTCACCTCACGGATTAAAGGGAATAATTTATGTTTTGCTCTGTATACTGACTTATCAACAAAAATGGTCGCGGACACCAAATACAACAAATATGCAATTACACGATCGTCGACCCTAGTTAGTTCTTGTCCGGCGCCTTGTAGAGTGGAGAACTTGATGCTATGCTTCTTCATCTCCTTCTTCAGCTCATCCACATCCAAATGCAGGAATTCAGCTAACTCTTCCTTCTCCTTATTTGATGTCAATTTAGCCATCTTCCCGCTTGCCTCGACGGACTCGCCATCAATCTTTAGGTTGAGTATCATCATCACATCGTGTAGCGTTATTGTCATTTCCCCCCAAGAAAAGTGAAAAGAGTTAGTCTCGGGATGCCAGTGCTCCACAAATGCACTCAGGAGGGGCTCATCAATGTGCTTGTGCACACATTGCCTCAAGTGCGCCAATCCGCTTCGCTTGACCAAACTCCACCACTTGCCTACTCCCTCTCGCTCCCATGACTTTATTGGATCGGGTTTATGATGGATCGTCAATACCCCACGGTCATGATGCTCGACCTGTACAACAAGTATAAATTGTATGATAGATCAATAACTAGGCATTGAAATAAATTTTAACGGAGAAGCTACACTTTAACATTGAACCAATATTTAAACATAACTCACCGTGGCATTTGTCCACAAAAAGCAAGCCACGTGTGCGTCATACGATATCAACAATTCAGGTATCTGTGGCCCGCTAGGTCTTGGTCCATCCAGTTGGGGTACATATCGATCGCGTCGAGGGTTGATCACCACCTTTTGTTTGCCTTTTTCTTTTCGTCTAGCCCTAGCTTCTTCTCTCTCGTCGCTATGTTGCAATGTGTTGTCTTCGGGGAAGCTCACTTCTGTAGATGACTCACCATGAGGATTTTCAATTGCTTGAGATGTGGAAGCCTCGGTGTTCATCCTAGATCTTCGAGCCGAGGCGTTTAGATGTTCACGAGCCCCTCTAACCATCTACATGCATAAAAAAAAGAATGAATAAATGGCATAAAAAAAACGAATGATCCAATGCCGATCTAACTAGCATGAATTTGGCAAGGTACTTAAACTACATTTTCTGCAAAATACATCATCAATCAAATTCATCTTGATGAGAAAACTATGCCTTCTACTTTGACGATACGGTAGAGGAGATAAATTCATCTTCCGAGTTTTTATGCTTTTTTTCTCATTTATTTACTCCAGTTTTTCAATTGACCGAATTTAATGGTGCTTTTTATGAGAAAACTATATATGCCTTCTAATTTGAATTCTTTCATAGCATAAGTGTTGATGGGTAAATTTTCATGAATTTAATTATTCGTGATTTTATGTGAGAATTGCCAAATTTAATTATCTAAGTAATAAATTTGGTGGTAAAAATTCCATATATGCTTGGGCTAATGGGTCAAATCCATCAATTAAAAAGCCCAAGTCATCAAGTCCAATTTTTTTAAAGGGCTTATAACATGTTTAACAAGCTTGATTAATTAAGTTGGTTAAAAAAAAATCTGGAAACGTGAAGATAGAAAGCAGTTTGGAGGTTTCTTCCCATTCCCACCCATTCTCCACTATGGGATAAATAAAGGGAAAAAGTAGTGGGCAGTTTTCTTTTTTAAAAAAAAAAACTGTTTCTTTTTCACTTGCCATATAAATGTAAAATTGGAGTGTGCTCCTGATTTGGCCGGTTGATTACAACTGCAAACAAAAGACATCGGCAGAGAAGTTAACAAATAAAAAGAGAGGAGGTTTATCAATTACAAAAAATCCAAAGGCGTCGTTCAGCAAGGAGTAATTGAGGAGGCCTTGATGCTTTGCAGGTAAAAAAAAATGGAGAAATTGAGGAGGCCTGCCCAAACACATGTACTCTCGCCTAGCGTTGCACTCTTTAAGGGTTTGAAAGATTTAACTTTCTTACCTTGAGTGTACCGCGTAGTAGGTCGAGAGTATACTCTCCCGTAGTTGGCTCGAAAGTAAATATTTTCGCCGCTACACTCGATCCCGGCGCGGATCGGTTCATATATAGGGACGAAGTGCTGTCGGATTTTCCGTAGACGCTTTTGGTTCCTGGACAGTTACAATTGGGTTCATGTATACATAAAAGAGGGGGACTACTGGTGTCTGACTTCAATTGATGTTCCAGGCACAATACCGGCAATCACCGCCCTTGCTAAAATCAAATTGAGACGGGTTGGTGAAAAATCCTCTCGTCTGCCATTTCCAGCGTACAGTCAAAACAACAAAGACCTGCAAATATTGCTTAATTGCTCCCCTAATTTGCAATTAGCAAATAACAGGATAGCTCAAACCGTCTAAAAATTTGACAGATGCCCTGCGTGTGTGCACTGGCAGATGCCAAGCATAAAAAGCCAGAATTAATTTTGAGCCAAATTAATATTGGATTAATTAATTTAAGTTGGGTTCAACCCCATTGACCAAAACTGGCCCAACCCGTTGGCTTTCAACAAAAATAATTGATGATTAATGAAATGCTCATATTGTTGTACACACGCACACATGCAATTACTTGAGAGAAATTCCATTTAATTGCGAAATCGACCCACTAAAATATAAGAATTATAATTGGCACAAATTAAGAATTCGAGTTTAATGAAAAATATATATATATATAATTATACTCGTCAAAATTTCTTTGACAATTAATTCGAGTGGGTCAATCTCAAAACCGACTCCTAAATAAATAACGGAGTCAAAACCTCAAATCGAGTTTCGTCAAATATACACTCGGTTCGGTTGAGAACTACGCAAGATTTGATCTCGTCCAAACGGGTACGTAGGTAGCTCGACATAAAGCAAAAGGCTCGTCGGGTTCAATCGTCAAATAAAAATTAAATCGGTTCGTTTAGAACTACGTAAAGACTTGATGCCTCCTATCGGCTACGTAGGTGACCCGATATTAAATTCTAAAAATATACCGGGTACAGTCGTCAACCTCTAAATTCCCTTTAAATGAATATGAGGTTAAAATCAAACAAATTCAAATTGTCCATTCCGACTCGATACAAAGCTTATGCTCGTCGAGTCCAATCACCACTCTCAAATGATCCCATGATCAAACCCAAATACATAATTTCTTTTCGTTTAGAACTACGATGACTTGATTCCACTAAACAAGTGGATACGTAGGAAACTCGGTGTAAATCAAATTCTCACCGAGTCCAGTCACGTCCAAACCTTCAAATAAATCTTTCCAAATTCATTTGTCGACTCTAGTCGTCCCAGATGTTAAATCTTTCATCAAAATCAAAGTGCCCACTCTAACTCGATACGAAGCTTCCGCTCGTCGAGTTTGGTCACGACCAACATTCAAAATCAAATTCCACCGTCCCCAAAGTGACCTTTAAGTCAAACCTCTAAGTCAAATCAAACATCAAAATCAAATCGTTTTCTATGCAAATGATAGGCGGGTGCTTGAGTTACCCTTCCGAGAAGGTGGGCTCAGGTTACTCGGGTGGAGTGTTGTTCGAGCTACCCTTCGTAGAAGGTGGGTTTGAACTTCATCCTCTGATGCATACAAGAAAACGAAAACCAAATCCAAATTAAACTAAACCAAACACAAATTCCAAAACACTCTGAACTACGTAAGGCTTGATTCTCTTCCAAGAGACGTAGGCAACCCGCTAAAATTTCGGGTGCAGCCCAAATCACCAAAACCATTCAAATCTTGGTATCGATACGACTTTGAATCAAGAGGATAACCAAAAGGGGTCGAACTCAAATATTAAAAATCAAATAAAATGTGTTGCACGATCATTGCGCATTTTTGTTCAACACATAGTTTTATATAAAATGCGTGCACTTGACTTACAAAACCAAGATGTTTTACAAGGTGAATACATACTTTGCCTAACTTTCTCTACATTGTGTGAGATATTAATTCTTTTTTTTTAGTTGATGTCTACCTTTTAAATTTCATGAGTCACCTAGAAATATCTAACTGATATGTTATTCATCTAGCTTAATGTCTTTGTGTTCTCATTCCACTTTAATTATACATATTATAAAACTAACAGATGTATAAATATACATATACCTCTTTTTTGGATTGGGGGGGGGGGGGGGGGGGGGCTTCAGCCACCTCGAGCCCCCATAGATCCGCCTCTGAACTCAATAGCAAGAAAGGGGGAAATTTGAACTCAAAAGCCCCAGAGTGAACCTTCTATTCAAAAAATGTAAAATGGAAAAGGGATGGAATTCGAACATGTGACCTCTACCAAACCCAGTTCAACATTGAGCAAGCATCGGGACCTTTACCACCAAGCTACCCATTCAACCTTGTTTCATTTTACAAGATATTTAAATTAGTATTCTTGAATACTTTGTATATAGGTGTATTTCAAAATTATTTAGAGTACTTTTAATTAATACAAATAAATTAAAAATTATATTTATATTGTGCATGTCCAATTATATATATTTTCATATTTTTTTCTTACAAAATGATATTTGTAATAAATATTATGATTATTATTCTAAAATAATGATTCTTTGTATTAATTAAAAATACTCTAAATAAATTTGTAATTATTAAAAAAAATTAATAAAAATACTTTAAAAATACTCTAAATAATATTTTTTTTAATAATTACAAACTTATTAATAATACTTTAAAAATACTTTAAAAAAAATTATTAAAAAAAATTAATAAAAAAGTTAATATTTTATGTAGTTTTTAGCTCCTAAAAAAACGTGCATGAATAGTAAAAGTCCATGTATTTTTGGACGGAGGGAGTATTACAAATAAAACATTAAAAACATTATATATATATATATTTCCGGGGGTAACACCCTAGCTCCGCCCATATGCTTGATTATTTTGAACTGCTCAATACAGAACTGTCAAAAGAAAGAAAATAGTATCACATCGTGAAAGAAAGTGATCAATTTTCAACTCTCATATACAAGTTGTACCAAAGATATAACCATATAAGCATTAAAAGTATAAGGAAAAAATTACTGAAGATCATCACTTCTAAAGCTCATGTTTGATTGGACATATGCCATTTTAACATAAGGCAGACCTATTACCCTCGTTATTAACCGCTTGGCTCGACTGACTCGCCATTAATCCTTAGGTTGAGGATAAGTGGGAAGTGGACCCTTGAAACATTTACCGTAAGATAAAACCTTAAAATATGCATTAATTTGTTTCATGTCTGCTTAAGAATAACTAATTTACTATTTCATTTAGAGTTGCAATCAGAAGTGGAGAAAACAACATTTTCTAAATTGATTTAGTCATTTAGTATGTCTCATTGTTGAGGATATTTTATAGCCTCAACAACCTTGGCTGAGCTCACTCACTAAGCTCAACAATAGAAGCTGAGCTCTCTCTTTAACCTCAACAACAGAAGCTGAGCTACCTCCTTCACCTCAACACCAGAGGATGAGGTTGTTTATTTAGCTTAGCTTATATCAATGAGGATTTAGATAAGATCTTCAAAGGGGTCATTATATACCTCCTAAAAAGTAGACGAGGCTCCTTCATAACCTCTTTTTTATGTACTGAGGTTACGTATTCACCTCACAAAAACTTGCTGAGCTTATTTATTCACCTCACATAAATATGCTGAGCTTATGCATTAACCTCATTTCTGTATGTTGAGCTCTTCCTTCGACGGTTTTTTCGAACGAAGACTTAAAATTGTCATTCGATAATCACTTAGAGCGACCGATATACCCGTTCGTGTGTTGATTGATTGATTGATCTTTTGATTAATTTCATTGATTTTAGGCTGTTTTCAATCAAAACAATTCGTTCGTCAGATTTAGGTTTCGATTCGGAAGAGAGACTTTTGAGCTTTTTGCAACGTGTTCAGAAAAAATGAAAAGGACTTGGGGTAATTTAGGTAAAATTATCTTGTCAATAGCCATTCCGACGTCTTGCCTAAAGCCCTTATGATTGCGATTAATTGTAGGAAAAACTAATTAAAATACCCCCACCTTTGGGGGTATGGTAAAAATATATCCTCAACTTTCAAATGTAATAAAAACATCCTGACATTTGAGGGTGGTGGTAATATATTACCCTATGTTATCTCATGGGTCAAAAATGCTAACAAGACACCCTACGCGGATTTTTTACAAGGGTTTTCTTGAACAATGTCCTTAGGTAAAAAATAAAGAGTTGGACCGGGTTCATACCCAACGCGTTTTCCTCCCTCATATCTTTTTCTGTGGACCGTGGTCGCCTCTTGAACCGTCTTCCAGGTCTTCTAGGTAACTCATGGTTCCGGCCTCTTCAATGTTAGTCTTCCTCCCTCGTTGTCGACTATCTTGAGTTGTCTCTCTCATATCTTCTTCCCCTTTGATTCGTTCACAGATTTGGGTGGCTAAGTCCCCCCCCCCCTCTTCGTTGTTGTTGTTGTTGGTTTAGTTTTGTTGTCGGTTTGGTGTTAGGAATAGTCGTGTTGTGTTAATTTGAGGCAATTTTGACCAGATTAGTTGCTTGGTTAAATCAATTTCGTTTTTCGGGTTTAATTTGTTATCGTTTTATTTTTTTTCCTAAGAAAACCGATCAAGAAAACCGAATTTTAGTGCTAATTTGTAAAAAAAGGCTTCACGTATGTTGTCTTGTCAAAAAAAAATTCACGTAGGCTGTCTTGTCAGCATTTTTGACCCGTGAGAAAATACAGGGTAATATATTACCACCACCCTCAAAGGTCGGGATATTTTTATTACATTTGAAAGTTGAGGATATATTTTTACCATACCCCCAAAGGTGAGGGTATTTTAATTAGTTTACCCACCCCTAGTAGAAACCAACCTCTTTAATCCATAGTGAGGGAGTATGCCGGCCGTTGAAACAGTTAAAAAGTGAATGAAATCGAACTTGTGATCTCAAGGTCGAATACCTTACATTTATGTCCTTGAATTGGTAAATAAAGAGCGGTCATCCGGGTTCGAACCGGGACCCTATGGGTACTAGGATCCACAAAGCCTTTCCGGTTGAGCCATTCCGGAATGGTTATATAGAAAATCAATTCATCTTGTAGATGAATTGATGATTGGGTTCAACCTAACGCAGCAAGGTGCGGTGGGATTGTTGGGTTCAACCCAACACAATATGTGGTGGTAGAGCCGGACCTATGATCTACCCTTGGGAAGATCTTCAAATCTAGTATTTCATTACCAACTCACAATCTTATTAATTTGACCTTTTATGACTTAATAGGGTGGAAATAGATGTTTTTGGAGGTTCAAACCAACAAGAAACCAAAAACCTATAATCATGTGTATTGGAACAAGCCACCTAAAAGGGTGTGTTGTAAACCAACTTTTTGATGGATAAATTAAGTCTTCATGTCAAATAAAGATTATCATAAACTAGATAGATGACTGATTTTTTCCCCCAAAAAAGAAAATACCTCTTTTTTTTTAAGGTTAAATTTGGTGAATATCCATTTTTTTATGTCAAAATTAAGTAAATGTCCACTTTTTAACATAATTAAGAAAATGTCCATTTTTTCAAAAATACCCATCCTTCCCCATCCCTAACCCTTCCTCCTCCCCCCTTTGACCATTTTTAATTTTAACATTGACTAGTCAACATTGACCATTTCGGTCAACGCTTTCATTTGATGACAATTTTTTTATGACAGTTGAGTATATTTTTTTTTGTGACAGTTAGTTGTGGCAATTATTTTGGTGACAATTGATTTTTTGTGACATTTTATTTTTTCTGGTGACAATTAGGGGAAAATCTTTTCTAGTGACAATTGATTTTCTTTTTTTCTTGTGATAATTGTTGGTGACAAAAAAAAAAATTTGGGTGACAGTTGATTTTCTTCCAGTGACAGTTGCCAATAACACTTTTCCTCGGTGACAAATGGGGTTTTTCTGCTAATAGATGATTTTTCCGATGACAATTGTTGGTGACAACTATTAATGACGAGGTTGATGACAATATATTGTCATTATGATAGTGTAACCTTAAAAAAAAATGATCACCATAACATTATACATCACCAAGACAATGTCACCAACTACAGAACATTGTTTTCATATTGTTTAATCAACCGTATTGTCACCAACGTATAAAAAACATTGTCATCAACCTCTTTTCGGTAAATCTATTGACACCAACAATAAAACAGTGTAACCAACCTATTTTCATAAAGCTTTGGTGAATAATCTATTGTCACCAATTACAAAACTTTGTCACCAATCTAGTGTCAACCACCTATTTTTAGAAATTAATTGTCATCAACGACAAAACAATGTCACCAACTACAAATCACTTTCATCAAACTAAAATGTTTACAATGCTAATGTTATCACATTTGTCATCTAATATTAGCATATTTTTGTTACAAAACTGAAACCCTAAAACAAGGGGATTATAGACCCAAGAGGGGCTAAACCTGAGCAGACGAAAATTTGATGTACATTATAGTTTAGGGTTTAGTCTTTAGGGTTTAGGGCCAAGGCCCTAAACCCTAAAATGTGTGTACAGTACCAATGTTATCAGATTTGTCATCTAATATTAATGCATTTTTGTTACGAAACTGAAACCCTATATCTGCACACCCCTACAGATTTGTCATCTAATATTAATGCATTTTTTTGTGTCGGATACCCGGTATTAAGCGTGTCGTGTTCGGATCGGAGTTTTCATCTTTAACGGTTTCGGGTATCCTACATGGTTAACCGTGTCGTGTCGGATACCTAGATCTGCACACCCCTAAAGATGGAGTTTGAGGAATATAGATCGAATTGAGAACCAAACTTATATGGATAGTTTACTACATCTAGTGCATTGGATTTTATTATGAACTCCAATGGTAATGAAATAGATCTGTTCAATTGGATATGAAAAGTCGACTGTCTGTCCAAGGAGAGAAATTTCCTATGGAAAATTGTGTTGGATGGACTTCCAAACAAAACTAAGAAACAAAGGAATACACACTCCCATGGATTGCGCCCTTTGTAACTCCATGGAGAAAGGTGCTATCCACCTTCTGATTGAATCTCCGACAACCTTACGAATTATAGGAATAATGGACAAATCCATCAATAGACTAATTAGAAATACTTACAAAAGCAATAAAAGTATAAAGAATATTACCAAAGAAGTTTTCCGACAAATAAAATCCGAACAAAAAGCCACTCTATCATTCTCTTGGTGGAATATTTGGACTAAGAGAAACGAGATAATATTTGAAAACCAAAGTACAACTGTACAACATGCGAATTGATAGAAATGATCAATCACCACATGAAAAAACTGGAAAAAAAAACTAAATTAGAAGACGTAAAAACAAAAATAACCAAACTAAACCCTCGCCAAAGGAACACCATTGTGTGGAGAAGACGTAAAAACAAGAATAAGTGAATAACCAAACCAAAGAGTAATCCTAGCAAAAAGAACACCATTAGGTGGAGAAAACCCGAGGATGACACTTTTAGACTCAATTTTGATTGTGCCAAAATTTCTTCTGGATGTACTTTTGCAGGTTTTTTGATTAGAGACGTTGAAGAGAGGATTATTGCTTGTGATGCCAAAAGATGCAGGAAAGTATTGGCGCTACAAGTTTACGCTATTAGTCTATAGCTCATACTGGTGGAAGCCCTGAGGAGAGGGGTTCGAAGACTTGCAGTGGAAGGTGATTGTCTCGCAATCGTTAATGCGATCAAAGGAGTCTAGATGACTCCCTGAGAGATCGAAGTACTTATTACAGATGCTCTCCTTCTCCTCGGTTGCTTTGAGACGGTCCCCGTTTTCCACATCTTTAGGGAGGCCAAGGCGACTAATGTCTTGTTGATCTGGCTTCGGCCTCCAACCCGTCCACTTGGAATTCTGACCTAGAGCTTTAGTCTCTCATCGGTAAGAACAGTCCTAAAAAAAATCCAGATCGGGTTGAGAAAGCGAGATGGAATACATGACTCGCAATACGGAGTAATAAAATATGAAGGAAAATTTACAGAAAACCACCCCTTAAATATGAGTGTTTTCACTTAACCACTCCTTAAATTCAAAATTACAATAACCACCCTTCAAATGGTTTTTTTACATACAACTCACCACCCCTTCATCTATTTTCATTAATTTATCATTAAATATATTATATTTTAATATTTTTCAACTTAAATTTGATTATAAATATATTCAAAATTTTAATTCAACGGCTCGATTATATTTTAGGGCTAATTTTATTTATTTTTACAAAACAATAAAAAAATATAGCCTACAATTATTATCTTAATAATTATAGGGCTATTTGCACAAATATACACTTTTTTTGGCGGGTTTGCAAAAATACCACTTTTTTAGAAAATTTGCAAAAATACCATATGTGGTATTAGTGCAAATAGGATGGGGAAATTGCTTAGCCGGTTGCAGGTTGTCCCAAGGAGAGAGAGAGAGAGAGAGAGAGAGAGAGAGAGAGAGAGAGAGAGAGAGAGAGAGAGAGAGAGAGAGAGAGAGAGAGAGAGAGAGAGAGAGAGATGGGACATCGGATTGGGTGGGGGATTTTGGCGCCAAAATTGGAGAGAGAGGAAGTGAGGTGATGGGAAAGGCTTTCCCTCCATTTTTAAAGTCTAATAGGAGAGGAGGAGAGAGGCCATCATTTTCGGTCTTCCCGTGGAAAAGAGAGCTGGAAAAGAAGGCCACCATTGGAGAAGAACCCATCCGCATTAAGGTCCAGTTGGTGAGCACGTGTCGGGCTCTTTATTCGTTCATGTCAGTGTTTGTAAACTTTCGTGTCACAGAGATATCTGAGAAACCCTAATTCTCAGTTGCAATGGGTAGGCTTCTCTTCTATTTCTCCTCATGTTTCGTGAAGAGTAGATACCCATTAACAATGGTGCTGATCTGAGTTTTCAATTGCAGGGCAAAACGCCAAAGTTTGTGTCACTCTCAACTTCAACGGGCGTTGGTTGTTCGATGGTGCGGGGTGGGTGTATTATGGTGAAACAGAGCGGAAGAATGTGATAATTGAAGAGGGCATCGACTTCGCCTCTCTGACTCAACTGTTGAGGGTCAAGGTCGGCCATGATTGTTCATGTGAAGATTGGCGGTTGTCTTACATGCCAAAAGGGGAAGAAGCGGGTCATCCGATAACGATAGGTGATGATGACGACCTTGAGGCTTTTAAGTTTCTCAACTCAAAGTCTGGGGAACATCCATGGCCCATGGCGATATATGTTGGTCCAGTGGTGAAAGAGAGCCTTCAAGTACCATAACCCGGCGTTGGGGAAGAATGCTTGAGTGGGCCTCGTAACTCTCAAAAGGTGGACGAGCTGGAGGCAGAAGGTAAGCCACAACCAAACCCTATGGTTGTAGATGTGGGGTTATATGGTGGAGGAGGGGTTAGCCAGTCAATAGGGATGAGCAACGATATAAGGGTGAAAAACAATGTGGAAACGAGGTTTGGAAGGGGTGACAAAGATATATGTGAGGGTGACAAAGGTAAGGGTCCGGAGGTGATCCTCTTGGCTGAGGTCATAGGGAAGAGGCAGGATCACGTTAGTGAAATGGGTTTTGGAACTGGTGACATACGTATTTTTGAAGGTGACAAGGGTAAATGTCCAGAGTCGAACAACATGGATGAGGTGATAGGGAAGAGACAGGAGGACGCTACTGAGAGCGGGTTTGGAACTGGTGAAAAGCTTAAGAGTGTAGGTGACAAGGGTAAAGGTCCGGAAATGATCCAGTTGGGTGGGGTGATAGGGAAGAGCCAAGAGCACGCAGGTGACATAGGGTCTGGAACTGGTGACATGGATATTCTTGAGGGTGACAGGTGTGATGGTCTAGATGTTATCCACTTGGGTGACACGGACTCCTCTCCAGATGACACGGAAAAATGTGAAGGTGACAAGTATAAGGGGGTGGATCTCATAGCCATTAGCAGTGAGGAGGAGGAGGATTTCTATTCCGGAGTGAAGAGGGAAGAAGATTGTTCATATTATTATGACTGGGAGGATTATGAGGAAGACCCGGGTATGAGGGTGTCGACGGAGGGGGATGAAGTTGAGGAGGAGGTGATTAGGGAACTTGAAGATCAGGTTCCTAGGTTCAGCACATCTCCACCGTCGATGGAGAACGTAGAAGCTATGTTGGACAAAGCAACGCCTCGGACCCAGGAACCATGACGGAAGCTGACAGAAATTTCGGAGGGACAAATGTTCGCCTCGAAGGTAGAATTGTAGACTTGCCTGAAGTGGATTGCAGTGCAGAAGTGCTTCGAGTTTGTAGTGAAGAGGTTGTGTAACAAAACCTATTTAGTTGGTTGTTTGGACATCAAGTGCACGTGGATGTTAAGGGCGTCGACTTACCGGCGCACGACTATGTGGTCCATCCGACAGTATGTCCAGGAGCATACATGTGACCTGAGCATGATGCACAACCATAGCCGACATGTTACGTCGAACATGATTGGACGCAACCTCGTGACCACGTAAGTGTTAATTTAGTTGCGAACAGCTATTTATGTCACACAACATTATTCCCCATGTCACATCACGTAACTCACCATGACACCATTATATGCAGGTTCACCGGGACTCGAAAGGACCTCGTTCCCGAGCAAGTCCAGAAAATGACGAAGTCCGAGTATGGAGTATCGTGTAGCTACTGGAAGGCACGAAGGGCACGGCTGACAGCGAGGGAGGTGAAGCATGGGACCGACGAAGACAGCTACCGAGATATTATTCCATACTTGCACATGTTGGAGCAGACTAACCCCGGGACATATACTAAGTTAGAGTTGGACGCATCCCAAAGATTCAAGTACACCTTTATTAGCTTCGGGGTATGGCGCAAGGCGATTCCCTACCTTCGAAAGGTAATACCCCATGTCGGTACTATAATATTGCATGTCACCTAACATACATAACCATGTCACCTAACCAGCTGGTGTCGATATCCATGTCCAGGTGATTTCAGTTGATGGGAGTTTCCTGAAAGGGAAGTTCAGGGGCACGCTTCTAATTGCCACAACCCAAGATGCAGACCACAGTGTATACCCGATCGCTTTTGCGATTGTCGATGGTGAGAATCACGGGTCATGGGGCGTCTTCTTCAAGAACATGCTACATGTCGTCGAGGATACACCGGACTTAATGTTTGTCTCTGATCGGCATCTTAGTATCGTCAAAGGTATGAGGGACAACTATGTGTTTGCCAAGCAAGGGGCCTGCCAATGGCATCTATTTCAGAATGCCAGGGTTAAGTACAAGGGGGTGACGGGCCTGCACACATTGTAATTAAAGGTGGCGAAGGCGTACACGAGGGCAGAGTTCGAGAAGCACTTTGCTGATTTTTGCACTCAGGCACCCGCTGCGGGCCAATACCTAAAAGAGGCTGGATTCCAGAACTGGGCCCGGGCATACTTCTTGGGGATGTGCTACAACATATTGACGACGAACAACTCCGAGTGTCTGAATTCGGTGTTCAAGGAGCCCCGCGACCTACCCATCACAGCCCTGATTGATGCTGTCATCGAAACAATATCCAAGTGGTTTTATGAGCGACGGGAAAAAAGCACCAAATCGGCGTCGACGGTCAGCGATTACGTTCAAGGTGAGCTGCAAACGAGCTATTCGTTGGCAACATTCATGGATGTCAGAGCCCTCAGCGCACATGAGTATACTGTCCGTAGAGGGTCCGCCACCTGGGTTGTGAACCTGTGTGCCCGGACCTGCACATGCAAGCGGTTCGACATTGACCAGTTTCCGTGCCAGCACGCCATAGCAGCTGCAAGGTATCGAGGTAGCAATTTCTTCTCTCTCGTGAATGACTTCTACAAAGTCGCAGCATGGAAAGCGTGGTATGAGAATGTGCTATATATATCCGGTTCCTCCAAGAGCAGATTGGCGAATCCCCCCATCCATGTCCAGCGCGGTGTGTCTCCCCCGGACGTGAAGCGACGCCCTGGTTGCCCTAAGACTTGTCGATACCCATCTCGGGGAGAATTTAGCCGTTCCAAGCGCCGTCGTTCTTAGATGTGTTCCTCCATTGGTGGTCCAACGCCTTACCTCAACAGCTGGATAGTCTTTTGCATTTGCCGTATCGGGTCAGTGGTTGGACCATTCTCCGTCTATGTTATTTTTTGAACGGGATACGTATTTTATAGTGTAATTAGGCTGTTTGTACATATGACAAACTGTAAGTAGGCTGCTGTACTTTTGGGAAGGGTTTCCATACTACAGTTAAGTGGTGAAGAACTTCGTAGTACTTTTGGGGATGGTTTCAGAAAAAAACCCTGTCACCCTATTTGTATTCCCGTGTCAAGTAGAAGGGGTTATCATGTCACATCTTTCAATTTCATGGTAGACATTTCGGTGGTTGAAGCTATGATAATGAATTCACCAATGCATTGGCACTTATTTGACAACATGTTTACATTCCTGAGTGGTTGTGGTAGTGGTGTTAGGAATTCACCCTTGTGAACATATTGAAATCACCTTTATGACAATGTTGAAGGGGTTATTATGTAAGGTGACACGGGATTGTAAGTTGGGTGACACGGGTGATTTCCTGACAACTTATAACCAAAGTTTCGACAATCATAACTTAGTCAACCAGTGGTCAAAGATAGACCAACTTTTGGCCAAACTTGCATAAATAGCACAATGGGGGATAATTTGGAAAATTTGACCCTTTCCCATTTATGTCGAAAAAGTTGCCCGTAACTCAAAACAAAAAGAAAACAAAAAAGAATATTTTCGGGTGAGTTGACACGCGTCCCGGATATCACCCCACACTCTCTTTCTGTATTCATCGGGACTCCATCTTTAAATTTCCATAACTCAAAACCGTTCGAAAGGGGGAGGAAGAAGAGACGCCGACGACGAGGAACAACGGGTCGAAGAAGAGACTGCCGGGAACTATCAGATAAGAGAACAACGCCGGGAGGAAACTCAGAAGGTACACCCCCTCTCTCTGTTGTCCGTTATCTTCGAATCTGAGGTTCGGGGTGGGTGGATGGAACAACCTACTATGGTGGTAAGGGATTGAACGTTAAGGAGCGCGGTTTTGGGGATTGTGGAGGTGGTTGCGAATGAAGGACAAGGAGCCGGGTTTTGGGGATTGGATAGGGAAAACCCGCGCTTAGGGTTTAGTACGCCCGAAGAGGATGGCTACGGTGGGGGTCGAAATAGGGAATGGGGTATATTAGGGGTTTGATTAGGAATGGACAAGATTTGGGGTTCCATTAATTTGAAATTCAGATTTGGGGAGTTGATGTGGAATGTATGTCGTCAGTGGTTTAGGAATGTTCTGACATTTATGACATGGGTTTACAAATTGAGTGACATGGGTTTACAAAGGTAGTGACATTGAATATAAAATTTCTCGATAACGTATTGTTGCTATTAAACTGCATGAAACAAATGGCTACGTTGTGTTATGTGACATGGGAAATGTTTTTTTGAATTCAGAGGTTGTTCGTCGATCGACCAGGAATGTGAGAGCAAGGCGTGGAAGATTACGAAACTGCGGGCGTCTAAAGGGAAGGACGTCGTAGTTCACGGTGAAGCCGTTGCCATGGGACTAGTTTCTGCGTCCGACTATGACGCCCTACAGGGGTGGCTCGCAAGGTAACCCATCGTCTCATTTCAGTCTTCATTATACGGCACAGTCACCCTTTCATTGATTCCACTCCATTGTACGGTCCAGTGCCGACGGTGAGAACCGGTCAATGGCTTACGGCAAGGACCTGTCGAAGGAGTTTTTTACCACCCTCCAGACGCCCCGCTATTGGATCAACTCAGAGCTATATTGTATTTCTCACATTTTATTATGATTGGCCTTGTATACGCATTTGGGTTGGTGTTGGACTATGTTGTGGGTTGTCATGAGGGTTAACTTGTCGCAGCACTTCGAGCAGTCATGCTTCCTGCTACGGAAACAAAGCGCGGAGAGGGGTTACGACAATGGGCGTCGAGTCATTGTGTTGGATTCCTACTTCTCCAGCTTTCTAGAGAGGGAGTGGAAGGAGTACAACTCAGACGTCGGGGGGTATGAGGCGAGTGGCATACTCCTCTCATACTTCGACGGGCGGGCCCCGGCGCCCATGGCCCGTCCGTGGGTAGGCGGGGACCTCGTCCTCCTACCCCTCAACCTGAGGGGAAGACATTGGGTTGCCGTTGCTCTTGATCTGAATGAGTGGCAGTTGAAGCTGTATGACTGCGATGTGCACTGCGTGATAGATGTCGAACTCTCACCCCTACTGATGCACGTTACCCACCTCCTCCCCATCATCATGGATGCACACGCTGAGTTGAAGGTGAAGTATGCATCGAAGCTGCCATGCTCGTTTCGCATAATCCGCGACAAGCGCGTTCCGCAAAACAAGCTCAGGTATGATTGGTGCGACCCCTGTATTTCATTTAACTTGATGATATCTCCGCCTCTGTTTTAACAAAATCTCCGTCATTGCAGTGGTGGCAGTGGCCCTTACACGATCAGATTCATGGAGCTCCTCATGGAGACCGATCCCCCCTTCGATGGGTTGGACGACACGTTTATTGGGTCGTACAGACAGATGCTAGCGGCTGCCATCTTCAATGGTCGGCTCGGTGGACGCATAATCTGATCGTCGTTTGGGTGTAGTTATGGAAGTGATTTGTTGTCTTTTGTTGTGAACAACGTTGGTTTTAATCTTGTCCTTTGGTTGTTTGGATACATTTACTTTTGGAAACGGGTTACACTCTAGTGGTAAGTGGTAAAGAACATCGCAGTACTTTTGGGGATGGATTCTATAAATAACCCCTGTCACCCTCTTTGTATTACCGTGTCAGGTTGAAGGGGTTATCATGTCACTGGTTTTAATTTCATATTTATCAATTCAGAGGTGACACTTTCATAATGAAATCACCCATGCACTGGCACTAGTTTCAGGTCATGTTTAAATTCCCGAGTGTTTGTCCTACTCGTGTATATTTTGTCACCGTATTCTCCTCAGTGACACGATAATTATGTAAGTTGACACGGGATTCCAACTTTGCTGACACAGGTGATTACGAAACAACTTATAACCAAAGTCTACAACACATAACCACCGAATGAAGATAAAGAAATCGAAACACTTACTTGTCGTTCGACAAAACTTGTCGTTGACTATTCACGCACGCTTTTTTATAATTACAAACACTATAAAATATAATTTTTCATAAATTTTTTGTAACAAGTGTGTACTTGCTAATAATAGCTACGAAATTGTTTTTAAAACTTTACATAACTAGATATTTTATATAGTTTTATCTCTTAAAATAAGCGTGCGTGAATAGTCCGTGTCCTGTGTCCGTTTCCGTTTCCGTGCTACAAAGTCTACAACACATAGCCACCGAATGAAGATAAAGAAATCAAAACACTTAGTTGTCGTTCGGCAACACTTGTCGTTGACTATTCACGCACGCTTTTTATAATGAAAAAAACTATATAAAATATAATTTTTCGTAAATTTTTTGTAACAAGTTTGTACTTGCTAATCATAGCTACGAAATTGTTTTTAAAAATAATTACAAAACTAGATATTTTATATAGTTTCCCGTTTGATTTATGTTCACCGCAACT
Organism: Persicaria tinctoria; assembly: GCA_037127255.1. Lineage (NCBI taxonomy): Eukaryota > Viridiplantae > Streptophyta > Magnoliopsida > Caryophyllales > Polygonaceae > Persicaria > Persicaria tinctoria. The sequence continues at coordinate 16,707,180 of JBANSL010000004.1, read as the reverse complement.
CTCTTCCGACCACAGTTTCCCGTTTTTTTATGTGATACGTTGGCAAACTCACCAAATGGAGTATCATTTGCTCGCTTCCATATTTGTTGGACTGTTCTCAACGAAACCGAAAATAAAGCTGCCACCTCGTTAGTTGTATTCCGTTTCAATTTTCCGTTGATACTTTTCTCCAATAAAGCATTGTAAATTGCCCATCGTTGCCCATTTGAAAGGTTTTTTCTTATCATTCCTGGTGTTTCTTGAGATATGTCTACAAGGCATTGTATAAAGAAAAAATCATTGTTAGTCAAATGCAGCATATATAGAATCCCTGACACAAGTCTAATAGAAGCGATACTTTAGACTGCTCGGTTTATATTTAAAAACTTCAAATTGCTTATCGACATCGTAAATTACCTAGATTAGGAGCTTCAAAGTCTTCTTCTATCTCTTCATCCGACAATTGATGCATATCAAATTCCATTGGCATAGCTTCTGTCTCTGCATTTGGTGGCTGGTTCAAATCGATTGGCAAGGCTCTAGTAGACGATGAGTTGATCAACGGCTGAATAGAATCAGTTTCTTCTTCTTGTATCTCAGCATCTGATTGTCTATGCATACACTGCTCGGTATGAGGATTTTCTTGCCTTTCATCTTCATTCTCATCATGGGAAGGAGTGACATTTAGATCAAATAAGTATCCAATCTCACTAATTGTAGTTGTGGAGGTAGTGAACTTCATTTTTCTAGTATGCTTGTATCTGTCTGTCCATCTTGGCATAAATGGAGTGAGTTATACGGGATAAAGAAACTGATTACTCCCTCTGTTTTTTAAATTGCACTTTTGGCTCCCAAATTTGAAAATAATGGAATGTGAAAAGGCTAATTAGTGATTTCTAGAGTATTACAGTACAAATGAGTATGATTAATCCATGTACCGTACTCGGTACTGTCTTGTATTGGCAATATTAATGACATTCCTTAATATGCGTGTCCCGGGCTAAAACAACTTTTATTTTGAAACGGAGGGAGTATCTCCTAAAATAAGCGTGTGTGAATAGTCAAGTGACAAGTTTTTCGAAACGGAGGTAGTACTTCATAGCAACGTACAAAAATACCAACCTTGTGACCATATTGAAATGTATATTTGTGCAAATTGACCTATATTTAATGTTAAAGGGGTTATTATGTTAGTTGGCACGGGATTCGAAATTTGGTGACCCTCCCCAGCCACCCCCACCCCACCCCCCGATGGAGCCCATCTCTCTTCATAAATACCACTCCATCGGTCCTTTCACTTCCACTATTCTCTTGCAAGCCACAACAAAATTCATGAAGAAGAAGCGACGCGTTCGGGTTTGGTTCACCAGTGGTGCTCATCCTCATTGACAAGCTTTCAATTCCAAGTAAGTACAACCCCGATTGGCATATGTGTTGAAAAAAATTGTTTAGATTTTAGGGTTTTCATCGATTAGAAGTTTGTTTTGAATGAAATCTGAGTTGTTCATAGGGTTTTCGACATAGAGTACTAATTGACGACATCGAAAGCTTTCCGATTAGGGGCTACGGTTTATGCGTGTGTATGCTGCAGATTTTGGGTGAATATGTCCATGGCTTACTGTTTTATGGCTTGTGCCTTGTGTAGTTCCCTGTTTAAAACATCCATTAGTCTCTTATCTTGCATGTGCTTATTACATACTTATGTTGAGTAGTTGCTTGGAGTTCCTATATGTGTTTATTGGTTTAGTCTTCATATATGCAATTACTTGGTGGAATTTGCTGAATTGGGGGTGAGAATGCAGCCAGTCAAGTATATATACTTGGTGACACGGGATTACAACTTTGGTGACACGGGTGATTTCTAACCACCTTTTTGTAATTGGTCTTTGCTTGCACATAATTATCTCCTTATCAAAATTATAAGGTGCTTACAGTAATTTAGCTTATATATTACATTCTCCTTTAGTTGTTTGATGACATATCATCTCCCTCTCCCATTCATCTTCTTCATATATATGTACTTGTTAGGCTTGAAAAAGAAATAGAACATTTTGGATCCTTTCTGTGTGAATCTAAAGCATAAATATGATTAAGCCTATGAAAGTTGCAACCTTTCTCTTTGTCTGTGAAGGTTCTTAGTAGGATGTATGTCAAGTATATATAATTGGTGACACGGGATTCCAAATTTGGTGACACGGGATTCCAAATTTGGTGACACGGGTGATTTCTTCCCATTTGTTATATAACTTTGTGAAAACTTTAATTCATTGATATGAGTTTGTTATCAGAATTGTGGACTCCTTGGCCACATGCATCTTACAAATGGCATCTTCCACAAATTTCATTGATATGAGTTTCATATTCACACCTGTATTTACCATTTCCAACTTTGCTTCCACATAAATCTCTCCTTGTCAACATATAAGGTCCAGACATTATTTTAGCTTATATATTACATTCTCATTTACTTGTTTGGTGACATATCATCTCCCTCTCCCATTCGCCTTCTTCATATATATGTACTTGTTAGGCTTGAAAAAGAAATATAACATTTTGGAACCTTTCTGTGTGAATCTAAAGCATAAATATAATTAAGCCTATGAAACTTACAACCTTTCTCTTTGTCTGTGAAGATTCTTAGTAGGAAGTCTGTCAAGTATATATAGTTGGTGACACGGCATTCAAAATTTGGTGACACGGGATTCCAAATTTGGTGACACGGGTGATTTCTTCCCATTTGTTATATAACTTTGTCAAAACTTTAATTCAGTGATATGAGTTTGTTATCAAAATTGTGGACTACTTGGCCACATGCATCTTACAAATGGCATCTTCCAGAAATGTCATTGATATGAGTTTCATATTCACACTTGTATTTACCATTTCCAACTTTGCTTGCACATAAATCTCTCATTCTCAACATTCTAAGGTCCGGACATTATTTTAGCTTATATATTACATTCTCCTTTACTTGTTTGCTAACATATCATCTCACTCTCCCATTCATCTTTTTCATATATATGTACTTGTCTCCATTATAAAACATGCTTAGATATTTTTCATATGTACGTATGTTCTTGTGGTTGGTTTTCTTCTGCCATCTCACGTTTATTTTCCCTTGTACTGGTAGGAGTCATGTGGCCGTACTCAGACAGCGATATTGACACAGACTCCGATAGCAATCGGAGCTACCAGAGCGGTGACGACCGGAGGTACTTCTGGCTGCGTACAGACTACGACTACGGGCGGAGCCGTCAGGACCGTCGAGATGAGGACGAGGATAATGATTAGTCAGACAGAAGAGACCCCGAGCAGGTGGCTGAGGACAACGCGCTATGGGACTTGGCCGCCGAAGAGCTCACCGACCTTCGCCAGCGAGTTCAGTCGCTGCTGAACCGGGATGCTGCCCGGGAAGGAGTTATGGCCGCACAACGCACTCAGCTGGAGGCCGCCAACACGCAGGTCCAGACAACCACTCTTCAGCTGCAGGCTACCCAATCCACCTTGGAGGACACAACTGCTTAGTTGGAGGTTACCCAGAGCTCGCTGCAGGCCACAATGGAAGAGAACATGGTCCTCGCCAACAAGTTGGTGAGGAGCGAGGCTAGCAACAAGCACCTGGGGCAGCGGGTGGCCGAGGTGGGCTCCTTCCTTTGTGGGCAGTGGGTCGGGCACGCTAGCGAGCAACTCCGTACCCGACAACTCACCCGCTGGAACAGGCTCATGGGGTGGATTCTCGTGCTGATGATGGGAGTTATGGTGCCTCTGGTCACTAGTGCTTAGGACCTCCGAAACCAGTTCTCTTTGTTTTTTGCCAAAACTTGTGATGTTGTTGTAGTAGTTGCCAAATACTGATGTGATCCCAAACATATGTGGTTTTTTGGACTTGGAACAACTTCGTATGTGGCGGATGGCCCCCATTTTTTGCAGTTAGGGGCCTATGTAAGGGTAGTTAGAAACAATGTCTCACCCACGCTCGGTTAGTTGTCGTTTTTTGGAAAGCCGAGTGTGGTTGCACCGTTATGAATGGTGCATGTATGATCGGATATGGTATGTATAGGGAAATGTCCCTCCTATATTATGCATGTCTATTACATTTCCACTTGTTGGTGTTATGCATGTGTATTACATTCAATTATACATGAAAAAATGTAAACTTATGTGGTTCCTATGATAGGGACTTGTAACAATTCGTATATGAACCTATCAACACATAAACAAGGTTAGAAAATCACCCTACTCACCATATCGACATCAGTGACACGGATAATCACGTCAGTTGAAACAGGATTCCAAGTTTGGTGACACGGGAGATTTCCTTAGAACTTATAATATGCCTTTCAACCGAGTAAGTTTCTTGCCACATGACATTCAATCATCCATGACAAAATGTAAACTTATGTGGTTCCTATCATAGGGACTTGTAACAATTCGTATATGAACCTATCAACACATAAACAAGGTTAGAAAATCACCCTACTCACCATATCGACATCAGTGACACGAATAATCACGTCAGTTGACACGGGATTCCAAGTTTGGTGACACGGGAGATTTCCTTACAACTTATAATATGCCTTTCAACCGAGTAAGTTTGTTGCCACATGACATTCAATCATCCATGACAAAATGTAAACTTATGTGGTTCCTATCATAGGGACTTGTAACAATTCGTATATGAACCTATCAACACATAAACAAGGTTAGAAAATCACCCTACTCACCATATCGACAGCAGTGACACGGATAATCACGTTAGTTGACACGGGATTCCAAGTTTGGTGACACGGGAGATTTCCTTACAACTTATAATATGCCTTTCAACCGAGTAAGTTTCTTGCCACCTGACATTCAATTATACATGCAAAAATGTAAACTTATGTGGTTCCTATTATAGAGCCTTGTAACAATTCGTATATGAACCTATCAACACATAAACAAGGTTAGAAAATCACCCTACTCACCATATCGACATCAGTGACACGAATAATCACGTTAGTTGACACGGGATTCCAAGTTTGGTGACACGGGAGATTTCCTTACAACTTACAATATGCCTTTCAACCGAGTAAGTTTCTTGCCACATGACATTCAATCATCCATGACAAAATGTTAACTTATGTGGTTCCTATGATAGGGACTTGTAACAATTCGTATATCAACCTATCAATACATAAACAAGGTTAGAAAATCACCATACTCCCCATATTGACATCAGTGACACAGATAATCACGTAAGTTGACACGAGATTCCAAGTTTGGTGACACAGGTGAATTCTGAACTAATTATAACCAATGTTTGCACCATGCCAACATGGTCACTCACTGCTTAAAAATTATCATACAAATAAAGTAACAGTCCACAACACATAACCACTCACCGAAGATAAATAATGTGAAATAGTTCATACCAACGTACTAAAATACCAACCTAGTGAACTACCGTCCACAACTAAATGTGAGAACCAGCAACCATGTTCATAAATATCCAACACAATAAAAACGATGTTCATAAGAAGCTTATACCTAACATAAAATTTCATAACACTGGGCAATGGTGATCACAACTAAGATCATAACCGTGTACCATTGAAGATGCGAACAGCGAGCATGTGCCTGTACGCCCCGATGAATACGTCGTCAAGACCGTCATAGGTGGGGGCGTCCTTCGTGAGGAGTTGCATGAACCTGATCGTGTAAGGACCGCAGTCTCCACTGCAATAGAGAATCGCCGGAGTCATATTCATTACAGCCGGATGCAACTATGAGACGAAGAGATATTTAAGTGTTGGACAAAAATTACCTCTGCTTGTTTTGCGGAATCCTTTTCTCGCGACTAAGGGCGAACGGCTTTGACAAATTGTCGACGTAGGTGGCCATCAACGCGGGGTGGGCATTCATCAGTACTGGGATAAGGTGGGTGATGCAGCTTAAGTGTGCAGGCAGATGGCGGTCCCTCACGATGTAGACGTCCGAATCATAAACCCTTACCTACCACCCGACCAGATCTATCGCTATGGCGATCCAGTGAACATTGTCCACGTTCAACGGTAGGAGGATGAGTTCCGCCCCTTCCCACGCCCGGCCTATCGTCGCCGGGGACCGCCCGTCGAAGTAGGCAAGCAGCTTTTCGTCGGCTTGGTAGCTATCCGCATCGCTCTTGTATTTGCCCCACTCGGTCTGTAGATAGCGACCGAAATATGTGTCCACAACGACAACTCGACCGCCAATGTCGCCGGCCCTCTCCGTTACCCCTTTCCGAAGAAGATAACATGCTTGTTCCATGTGCTGCATCGATTACAACCCTAGTCAAAATCCAAAACTATTCCACTACCTTTTACAGTACATACCGTGTCATTCACTAGACAAAGATAGTCACTTAGGCGGGTTTCGTACCTCAGAGTTTAGCCAAACTGTGGGCGTTTTTAGTGCGGTGAAGAACTCCTTACTCAGCGCCGTGCCGTATGCAGTCTTTCAGCTGTCCTCATCCCCGCTGCACAACCACAACCACAATGTTAGGGGATTGGAGTCATCTATGCAATAACTTGGGTACGTCTGCTGATGAGTGTCACCTATCCATCCAGCGGAGGAACCCATCGTTGTCTGACACGGAAACAAGACCCAGCTTAATCGCGGCCGCGTCTTCGACAACGTTCTTCCCTTTTCGGCCCCGCGTTTTCTTCTGAGGTGGGGACTTCACTTCTCCTTCACCTCCTGAACCTCTCTTACTCTTCCTGCCTCGAACGGGCTCCGCTCTTGCAGCCTCTGGGATCTGCCAATTGGTCAGACAGTTTCAACGGTCAAGGCAAAAATGTTTTGACCCCCGTGTCACCCCAATCTGTACTCGTGTCGGCTAACACTGATACACTTGTCACTTACGTACTACTATAGATTCAAATGACATTGTGAAGTAACAGGCATTTTACCTTCTCATCCCGTCCTTCCGGCGTTGCTTGGTCGTTCACTATAGGTGGTACATCCGTTGAACCGGCTTTACCGCTTTTGTCCTCAGCATCCCTATGTTTCCCAACTTTCTCTCCACTGACATCTCCCCCAGTTCCTCCAACGGTCTCGTCTGTGACCGCCTCTGAGATCTGGCAATTGGTTACGGTTATTTCAATTGTGATTCAGATAATATATTTGTTCCCTTGTCACTTTACATATTAATATGTGTCGCTTCACTTTAACAACCGTGTGAGTTGTGTACAAAATATTGACATATTATAAATTGTTGATTCTATTACCCCTTCACCGTGGATTCAGAAAATACCATGTCAAGTAACAACCAATTTACCTCCTCTTGTCCTTCTGGTGGCTGGTCTTCCACCTTAGTGTGTCCCCCTGTCCCCCCGGTCTTTTGGTCGTTATCCTCTCCACGGACATCGCCCATTGGTTTCTGCTCACCTCCTGCATTCGATTGGCCATCTCGCATCCCATTCATAACACCTTCCAACACCTTCATCTGATACACAAAGTACATAAATGAGGGGTGGTTAGCAAATGTTATTCGGCATTGGGAGATAAGTAACCCGTGTCACCTTTGAAAAATACCCGTGTCAAATATAAAATATACCCGTGTCACAAATGCAAGAAACGTTACACGTACCTTGTCATCCATGCTCCGCATCCATGTTGGCATGGTTCCCAGCCTCTCCAAGATCAGTTCTACTGACTTCCCCAACTTATCCTCCCAGAATTCCCTTGTCCCATCTCGTTGCTCCGAATTCGGGCCGGACTTGCCAGAGCCTTCACCATAATAACTCGGTGCCAACGCAGCCTCAATTGCATCAAAGTAGAGGTCAGGCTCCTCATGCTGGTAGAAGCACCCGAGCATCAATTCATACTCGCCGACCTTCGGTACTAGTATCGGGTTGTCTTCGACCTTGATTCTATCCGATTTTTCAGGGTCCATGCGGGACTGGATCGTCTCATACATTAGATTGTCGTCATCGGCTGTCCACCTCAGCATGCGAGGCAACGCCGTGTTCGACACCCGGTTCGCAAACGCCTCGCCAATCCCCGGGACAGCTTCGTACAACCAAATCTAAAACAACCACACATGCCACTCGAGTGCATCAATTGCGCGTAATAGTTCAAGCATAACTTCGGTCAAGTAGCTTACCTAGAACGCATACGGAAAACCCATAAGCCCATATCCATATCGATCATCCTTGTCGTTTGCCTTCGGCTTCAAGTCAGCGACACATCGTTCTATGACGCCCGACAGGGACTCGTGGGTGGCCTCGTACACAATCCTGCCCCAGGGGTAATCCAGAAATGGATCAACGTTCTCCACAAGCTTCACAATCCACCCTCGTATGGCTTTCCTGGGTTCTCCCCCCAGCAGAACTCCTTCGACGATGAGGAGGAGAGCGATCTTAAAACGCCTTCTCGCACTCGGCTCCTTCAAGATGGAGTTCTTGAAGGCGTTCTCCAGCTCACCCACCTTCATGTTGTCCGTTCCGAATAAGTCCTTGAGAGCCTTCTTTGTCTTCTTGTCATCCTCCGTCTCTGTGTCTTCCCCCCGAACTCGACCACACCACAGCCCAGTCACGAGCGCAAACTCCTTGATAGAGAATCGCCGCAGCTTGCCTTGAAGCATGTACCAAGTCTCCCACTTCTTTTCTGTCACAAACTGCCTTTGTAACACGTAATGCAGTAGTTGCGACGAGAATTGAACCTGGTTTGCCATTTGCACAATACCCCCAAATTGGCTTCGCAACAACTTCTCTTAATCGACGGGGTCGACCCAGTCGTCCATGTTGACGAGTAGAGACACTTTGGAAGACTAGTTGACCCGCCCTCGGAAATGCTTCTCCTCCGGCACTACGAGTCGGGGCTCCACCTTATTCGGTGGCCGGACACCTTTTCTCCTCAAATTCTGGGACCGAACCATGTTCTTCCTGCAACTACGTGGACATGAACATTATCAATATCCACACAAAGTCACCCCCTACTTAATAAATCTGTCTACGACTGTTTCACGAGAAAAGGCCCATGTCACCTACTGAAGTAACCCTTGTCACCCAACATAATAGCTCATGTCATGAATGTCAATTGTCTTCTCCCAATTGTCCTACAATACCCGTTTATGACAGGGGTTATTCTCCACTCTCACAATCTGGGTTAAAGGACCCGCAAGCCTCCCACGCTCATCTTCAACCCCCCTCGCTCTTGTCTATCAATTCCTCAGTTCCCCATACCCCTTTTACCCCAGATCTGTATTTCCCCGTATCCCCAATTCCCCACATGACCGTTATTCCAATTCCCCAATTTCCGATTTTTATCCAATCCCAAATTGCATGCTTTTGAACGAAACAATAGAAGAATGAAAATGAAGTGGGGAAGATTGCAAATTAAGTGAAGATTCAGACTAGTAGAGATGGGTGAGGACAGATTTCAATAATCAATTGAGTTGTACATGTATTCCTGCGCCTTCCTCTCCGGTACTGCCTTCTCCGACGTCTTGCTCATTTATCCGACGACTTCCTCCCTCTCCGGTACGAAACAATGGGAGAATGCAAATTAAGTGGGGAAGATTGCAAATTAAGTGAAGATTCAGAGTAGTAGAGATGGGTGAGAACGGATTTCAATAACCAATTGAGTTGTACCTGTTTTCTTGCGCCTTCCTCTCCAGTACGGGCTTCTCCGGCGTCTTCCTCCCTTCTCCGGCGTCTTCCTCCCTCTCCGGTACGGGCTCTCCTCTTTCCCTTCACTTCACAACCGCCTCCCTTCACTCCTATTAATATTCGGTCTCTCTCTCTCTCTCCTTCCCTTGTGTAGGTGATGGTTTTTTTCCCCAACTGCAGTGAATGCAAGTTACTTTAACTTTTCTTTTGTTTACCTTTTAATTTCGAGGAACACAACATTTTCTTTTTATTTTTTTATTTTTTTGTAAGTAGGTCAAAGGAACTGTGCAACCAACTGCCACCCTCATAGATTCCTTTTCCTTTGTCGTTTTGTTCTTTTGTCCGAGTATCGGGTCCCGTCTTTCCATGCACGTGTCACCTGACAGGTTTTTTCGTGTCACTATTGACTGTCTCAGATTCCTACGTATAGTGTAAATGACCCATGTCACCCCTTTTAATCCTCGTGTCATCTAACGACATATACCTTGTCACCAAATTGGATAGATACATGTAGCTACACTGGCAAGTTTAACATGTCCGCATACATACTAACATATACAAATGTTCACATTCGACAACTACCAAGTTTCGCAAAATATCCAAATGTTTTACTTCAACTATTACAGGAGGGTGTTATGATTGGAAGCAAGTGTTCAACTCCAAAGTCTAGCATCTGAGTCGACCATGGAATACCCCAACAGCTAGCATCTGGCGGTATGCCTCAATGTATGCGTCGTCCAATTGATCGAAGTTCGGGGCGGTCTCCAGCAGGAGGTGCATGAATCTAATGGTGTACGGGCCACAATCACCGCTGTAATGGGGAAGAATCGGTCAGAACGCGGACACCGATTCCACATCCAATCAAACGAAATTGAACCATGTCATCCAACTTACCTTTGCTTGTTCTATGGAAGGCTCTTGTCCCGACGAATGGCAAACGGCGTGGGGACCTTATCGGCATACTTGACCTTCAGATCGGGGTGTGCACGCATGACGACAGGGATCAGGCTCGTCACAGGCATTAACAGGGGCTGGAGCTGGCGTTCCGTCACCATGTGGACGTCGCAGGCATACACTCTTACCTCCCAGTCCTTAAGATCGATGGCAAGGGCAACCCAGTGTTTGTTCCTGACGTTGAAGGAGAGGAGGATGAGGTCCGCACCTGACCACGGTCGTCCCAACGGCTTCGGCGACCCCCCATTTAAGTACGCCATCAATGCATCACTAGGCTCGTACGCTTCGGGGCATGCGCTGTACTCCTTCCATTCCCGAGGTAGATATATTCCCGCAAAGCGCGTATCGACTACGATGGCTCCACTGGCAATGTCACCCGCTTTGTCTGCGACCGCTTTGCGCATAAGGTAGAAGCACTACTCCATCTCCTGCATGAAGTGAATCGCAATTACAATCCAAAATCCTGACACGGGAAATTTTAGAGGTGACAAGTGTTCATACCACAGTTCCAAACCAATCTTGGGGTTTCTTCATGCGGTTGAGTAACTCCTTCGTCATATCCACACCGCAGGGTGACGTGCGCACCTCCGCGTCCCCACTGCACCGTAAGTTTCTGTCAAGTATTGTGGACGTTCAACTATCTACCTTCGTCGTCTATTTGAGAGTAAGACACATAAGCTACGTACATTGCCACCCAACTTGTCATGGCGTCGTTGTCCTTCGCTGACACCATTCCTAGCTGAACAACATCGGCGGGAACAGTGGCTGCCTTCTGGGCTCGCGGTTTCTTGACCAGGGGAGCCAACTCCTCTCCAACAGCCTTCCTCGTCTTCTTCGCCCCCTTAGATGCATAAACCTGAGCTACCCGGGGCTTCAGCCTCTCATCACCTTCAATTTTCTTTCCACCTTCCTCAGGACCAGACCCCTTTAAACCAACCTCTCCCAACTGCAAACATATCAAACTTCAGCTAAGATTAACACTATCCCTTGTCACATAACAGATATACTCATGTCGTGCAACTACAATGTCCCTGTCACCAATAACTGATAGAAAAAACTTACATCCTTGCTCTCTCTTGCCGTCCCATCCCCTGCCTTGACAGATTCACCTTCAGCTACCTTGTCCTCGATATCAGATTGCTTGTCCCCTGCCTTGGTCTGAAAAAAAATTCATGTCACTTGCCATAAACTTTCATGTCACATATATAATCACCTTTTTTTCATAAATAAACCTGACCTCGTTGGTCTTTCCTTCCCCCTCATCCCCTGCCTTGACAGATTCAGCTTCATCATGCTTGTCCCCGACATCATCACCAGCTAGCTTGCTCTCTCCTGATATCTCATCCCTTGCCTTCACAGTTTCAACTTCTGTGTGCTTATCCCCGCCATCATCCACTTCACTTCCCTTCTCAACAGCACCTCCTAACTGCAAATGAAATCAAAATTCAATTATGCCTCAAACTTTCCAGTGTCACTTAACATAACAAATCATGTCACACAGCTACAATCTTCCTGTCACATTCTTCCAGTGTCGTTTAACATAACACATCTTGTGATGTTTACCAACAACTAACCTTACCACCTTGTCCACCCTCACCGGCTTCAGCCGCAATTGACTCTATCAACTCATCAAGTTCGACCTGTAAAATACATATTAACATTTGATATTGAATCCCCGATTTCAAACAGGACTAAACATCGAAACGCATGTCACGCAAAAACAAACTTACAAACTCATCCCGTTTTTTCTCATCTCCAACTTGTTCTTTATCGGTTGCTTCTTGCCACGCCGTCCCCTTACATTGACCATCCCGCAGCTCAGTCACGGCCACCTCCAATAATTTCAGCTGCAGGTGATAAAATTATTACTTCATATCACCATAAGGTGACAAAATTCAACACAATTCACCCTTCATATCACCATGAGTAATGAACACCAAACAATTCCTAATTCACACTTCATATCAGACTAAGGTCACCTAATTCAGTTCTAAACAAACACATATCAGACTAGGCCCCCCTCAATTTCATACCACATTCGTTCATTATCTACACTACGTGTCACTTGTCCAATTTCACGTGTCAGGAGTCCATTTACCCTAGTTCACAGTTATCCAGAGTCTCCACAAAACGAATAATTGGGAAGTTATTGCGTACCTTTTCATCCATCTTCTCCATCCCTGTTGACATTTTCTGAATCTTGTCCATAACTTGTTCCAAAGTCTTGGCCACGTCCCCCACCCAGCCATCCTTCTCATTGCCTCCTCTTCCCGTCCTTGGGGACCTCCCACCAGGGGCTTCGAAATGTGTCAGGAAGGGTGAAACTAGGTCGTCGAAGAAGGGGTCGGACTTCTCATCATCGTAGACACAACCATCCATGAGCTCCAGCTCAGCCTCCTCTGGTATGAGTATTGGGTTATCATCAATCTCTATGGCCTCCTCTCCCTCAGCTTCGGTGCGGCTGGCTATATCCTTATAAGCGAGGTTCTCGTCCTTGAGGGTCCATCTCATGCAACGAGGGAATGCCGTCGTCGACACCTTCGTCGCAAACCGGACCCCCCATTTTGGCATGGATTCGAACAACCAAATCTGTATCGCATCCCCACTCAAATTAATACATTTTTAGCATATGAATTACAAAATGATCATGGGTGTGGTCGAGAAGGTTACCTGAAAGGATAGCGGATAACCCATCAGGCCATAACCATTGCGCTTCTTTCGATCTTCTGCCTTTATCTCAGCCTCCCGGCGCTTTACGGCGCCGTTCAGCGACACGTGTGTTGCAGCATAGATGACCCTCCCCCATGGGAATGCCAAAAACCGATCGACATTCTCCACCAACCGGACGATCCAGCTCCGCAACCCCTTCCTCTGCTCCTCCCCTAACAAAACGCCCTCCACAATGTACAGAAGCACTAGATTGAATCGTCTTCGCGGGCTTCGCACCACCATTATTGAGTTCTTCAGCTCGGTCTCCAGGTCACCAACCGTCATCTTCTCGTTTCCAAAAAACTCCTTGATAGCTTTCTCGTCGTCCTCCATGTCACTAGTTGTTGGTTGACTGCACCACAGCCCGGTTACTAAGGCAAACTCCTTGAGGGAGAACCTTTGGAGCTTCCCCTTAATCCGGTACCACGTCACCCACTCCTTTTCGCTCGCAAGCTGTCGCTGGAGTGCATAATGCACCATTTGTGAAGAAAATTTCACACTGTGCGCCAACTGCACAACCCCACCAAGCTGGGAGTCAAGCAACTTCTGCCAGTCGCTAGCGTCAACATAATCATCGATGTTGTTCATCATTGACAGTCTTGAGCCCTGGTTGACCCGGGCCCGGAAGTGCCTAGCTTCGGGGACTACGTATTCAGGCTCTTTGTTCTTCGAGCTCACATTCTCCGTCCTCACCATTTCTCTCCTGCAATTTCCATCACACGAACAAAGTTAGCTTCTACCAATTATATTCGTCTCCCTCTGTCACCTAACAGACTAACCCATGTCACTCTACCCTTGTCACTCAGTGTGAAACCCATGTCACCCATTATGCATCGGAAGCCTATAACCAATACCTCAAACCTCCTTCAATAGGACACCTACGACATCCACATATCCCAATTTCCACACCTCGTCAATTCCCCTATTCCGCCTACCACAACAAATTCAGAAACCCTTCTCTCCAAATTGGAAACCCCTGTCACCCAATGTCAAACCCCTGTCACCCAATTCGAACCTCAAACCACCAATTTCCCCTATCCATAGTTCCCCGACCATTGCCCTAACCCATTCCGAAAACCACTGTCACCCAATTGAAAACCCTAACCACCGATTTCCCCTTTCTATACCCGAAAACCACCCATGCCACCACCACCCACCATTATCCAAACAAGAAAACCACCACCCCGACCCACCATTCAGGCCGCCATTGCCCTAACCCCTTCACCCACTCCTTCCCCGACCCACACCCGCGCACAATACCACCAAAGGGAGAAGAGTAAAAGGGCGTACCTGATTTATGTCGTGTCTGGTGTACTTTCCGGCGACGGTGGACCTGTCCGCTCTCTCTCCTGTGTTGTTCCTCTCTCGAACCGGCGTCTATGCAACTGTCGAACAAGAAACCGCCCTCTCTCTCTCTCTCTCTCTCTCTCTCTCTCTATGCCTCGCTGCAACTGCCGATGAAGATGAAGAAGCCTCTCTCTCTCTTTGCTATCGGTGTGTTTTCAAACGGGAGAGATATTTGTGATTGGATGGGCATTTACTAACCCTCCTCCTATTTCTCCTTCCCGCCCTCTCTCTCTTCACTAGGCAATGATGCCTCTAATTTTTTTTTAATTTTTTTTTTTGCCAACTTTACACATGATAGCCGGTTTATGTTGTTGGATTACCGTGGCATTTGTGCAAATTTGCGCCAAAAATGGCATTCTTGCAAAAGTTTCCAAATTGCTGGCATTTTTGCAAAGTTTTTTGGAAATGTGGTATTTAGTACCATTTCCTCATAATTATATTTAAGTTATATGATTAATTGATAACCTAATTTTTTAAAGGGTAAATTACACAAAACCACCCGTTAAATATGCTACTTTTCATTTAACCACCCACTACAATCAAAATTACAAAAAACCACCCATTAAATGAATTATCTTAACAACACACCACCCATGGGGTATATTCTCTGAATATTCTACCAAAATCCTTTAGATGGACAAATTTAACCCCGACCTTTAAACTAAACATAAACTCTTTTTTTTAAAGGAAAAACATAATCAAACTATCCCCACCCCTCCATGGTTAACATCCTTCAAGTTTCATGACACATCCTATTCAAGCAAGAACACACTTTGTACACCATCCCACCTTCTCCTCTCGTTTTTAAAATTTATTTCAAAGTTCATATTTTTAAGAAAGAAGGTAATCTCACCTCCCCCACTATTTGGTCTATTGCCCCATATTTTTTTTATCCATGGAGAATTGAAGATGATATTGAATATATCAAATTCTAGATTCAACAGTCTTCTTAATTTATCAAACACAAATTACACAGTTCAATTTGGGGTGCTTAATTTGGGTGGCAACAAGGGAAGATTTAATCTATTCCCATGGGTATTATTGTCTTTTCCTTACACTTTAAACAAAACCCCAGACATGGGTGGCGTCTTGTTAATAGATATGTTATAATGGGTGGTTTTGTGTAATTTAAAGTTTAGCGGGTGGTTAAGTGAAAAGTGACACATTTAATGGGTGGTTTTATGTAAATTACCCTTTTTTAAAATTTAGATAAATTTAAAGAAAAAAGTTACCTATAACAAATAAAATGGATCAAACTCATATTTTAAGTTGAAAATTATTATATATTTATTATTATTTTTTAAAAATAAATAAAATGATTACTAAAATATAATCAAGCCCTTAAATTCAAATTTTGAATATATTTAGAATCAAATTTGAGTTTAAAGATATTAAAATATAATATATTTAATGATAAATTAATGAAAATAGATGAAGGGTGGTGAGTTGTAAGTAAAAACCATTTAAAGGGTGATTTTCTGTAATTTTAAATTTAAGGAGTGATTATGTGAAAATAATCATATTTAAGGGGTGGTTTTATGTAAATTTCCCAAATATGAAATACGGAGAAATAAAAATAAGAGAGTCCGTACATAAAAGAGTCCGACTGTTGTTTGGGCTTGTGTGGGTTTGGGACTTGGGAGGGGCCATCAGCCATGGGCGTTGCTCTCTCACCTTTCCGCTCGTCTTCTTCCCCTCTCTCCCTGTAACGCGTTTCTGCTTTCGATTTTTACAATCCAACCGCCTTTCCCAAATTGCAGGTTTGCCTTGCCTTGCCTGTGAGGGGAGTCGAGAATTCGACATACTAATTAATGGAGATCCATCTCCACAAGCAGATAGATAGATTGATTGATTGATTGATTCCGTATCTGCTTCCTCCGCGAATCATGATGCGGAGCTCACCGACTCCCGAGATCACGTCCCCTCCCACCGACGACGCCTCCAACAATGGCGATCTCGCCTTCCGCTCCTCCCACGAACAGCGCTCCCTCTTCAAGCGCACCCACCCTCACTCCGATCGCTCTAAACGAGTCCCCCGCCTCGGCCTCGGCCTCGGCTCGGCCCCCCGCTACCCCCACCCCTCTCGTCGCAAGCCTTTATTCCCCTTCAAAGGCCGCTCTCTCATTTACTTGGTTATGTTACTTGCCGTCTTCGGCTTTGCTTTCGCTTCCATGGTTCTCCAGAGCTCCATCACTTCGGTTTTTAGGCCTGGTGGCGAGAGGGGGAGGTCCTCCATTCCAGGCTTGAAGTTTGGGAGCTCTTTGAAGTTCCTCCCCTCCAGGAGTTTCCATGATGACGACTTCCTTGATCGCCAACGAAAGGAGCCTAGGGTTACGATCCGTCGTCCTACTATTGCTCTTGTGAGTGTTTCTCCTGTTAAATTGAAAATCAGTCCATAGTTCCTAATTCTGAGCAACATTATACCAGCTCTGTCTCACTATCACTATGGTATTTTGTACATTATCTTCTGTGGCAAGTGTAGGGCGTTTCTAGTTCACTGATGTTTTTGTTTATGCTAAATTTATTAGGAAAACTTACGAATCCTTAAGATTATTGACATATCAAAATGATTGGTGCGTTACATTCGTTGGATTGATTTTGGGCATTTTTGGCATGACATAATTTTTTACATTACGAGGATTCAGTTACCTAATCAGGCCCTATCATATTAGTTACCTTTAATCAGACCCTATCATATAAGTAGAAGTAACCTTATCTGCAAGTCATGCCAAACATGCCCTGAGTTAGTTCAAGTGTATGAATATGCGTGGGTAAGACATAGCTCAAAACCTTCATCGCTTCTAAAGTATCTATTATTCCATCTTGAACATTTATACCACACAGCATGGATCTTACAGAATATTGATGATTGATAAGTTAAACCGGTGGAAGTTTTCTATTCCCTATCTATTCATGGTAGAACTTGGAGTTTTCATTTCTCTAAATACTCACCATGTGTCATATTCTGTCAGATTTTAGGAAACCTGAGAAGAAACCCAGAGTCACTGATGCTGTTTACTGTGATGAAGAATTTGCAGAGCCTTGGCTACATTATTAAGGTGATTTCTTCACTATCTTCCTTTTTTCTACTTTGCCGCAATACTTTAGTTGGCGACTGTTGCTCGGGTTTATTTGCTCAATGAAATGTCGGTCGGTTGGTTGCCTTAAGGTTCCTAGTAAACTTTCATGACTTGTAAGCTATACATAAAGTGCAGGCAGAGGGTGGGGAACCAAGAGAATAGGAGTGCTGTTATGTAAAATTCGACATTGGTTGGTAACAAATATTGACATGACCCTAAACATGATCATCTGGAAATTCTTTTATTGGAATTTATTTGCATTATTGACATGATTCTTAGCCTTCGTAGCTAGGTATTCTATGGCCATTTAAGTCCTTTTGAATAAGCTAACATGCACGACATGCTGCTTTTCCCTCTTCTTTCTTTATTTTCCTATAGTTCCAGTTCTGTTTTCAATGGCAGATGTAAATCAATAGAATTTTGTGTCATTGGGTTCTAAGAGTTGTATCATTAGCTTTTCTCTAATCTACCTTATTAAGAATTTGTCATTCGTGAAGCTACTTTTAAGTTTTATCGACTTGTCTATGTAGTGATTTTTCCATTTCCACATAGACCCTTCGTTTGTTGGATTGTTCATAATTGTAAGAACTTACACTTAATACCTGGATCAATAACCTAGTGTCTTATCCTTTGCTTTTCAGACTAAGTGTGATTTTTTTTTTTTTATATTTAGAATCACATGGTTAGGAGATATACCAAACCTCTATGTGTGAATTTCATAATCTTGATTTTCTTGATAATCTTTTCATGCGTTGTACCTATTTGATCTCACCTAGAAGTGCTCATTCTAATTACCCCTTATAGTTGTATGCAGTGGAGGATGGTGAAGCACGAACAATATGGGAGAAACTAGTAGGTCAAATGACGATTCTAACTCAAGAAAAATATGTTGATCTTGATTGGTCACTGTATGTTTGCTCTAACCATGCTTGCTTTCTAGTTATATAATTGTTTTTTGAAAATATATAAACACATCTTTTGATTCGCTTTGTTTGCTGATGATGGCATTTGTTCTCTTTCTTTCCTGCAGTTTTGAAGGTGTCGTTGCAGGTTCTCTTCAAACTGTTGAAGTCATTTCCGGGTAATAACTCTATTTGTATCCTGATTACCAATTATATTTATACTTCTTTTTCTCTAGATTTTAGAAGAATGTAGGCTTAGAAGACTGAAACTCCATTAGGGTCTTTGTTTAAAAATCTCCTTGACAAAGTTAAAACTAAAAATGGTCCACATTTTATTAGAAGCAACACCATAAAAATATTATTTATTTTCCAGTGGGTAAGACTTCTTAATAGGTTATCTACTATCTCCTAAAAAGGTATAGTTGACTTGGTTTTGTTCATATCCTGAAGGCATTACAATTTAGCCACTCATTCCGTTTATTTTACTTATTTAAAATTATCAGATCAGATAGATGCTTCTCGATTTCTATGTCCAATGAGTAGTGAATTGTATGTTCTGCAGCCTTATGCAGGAACCATTCTGTTCTGTACCACTTGTATGGGTAGTTCAAGAGGATACTTTAGCAAGACGCCTTAACTATTATAACGATATGGGCTGGGAACATCTTAATTCTCAGTGGAAAAGTGCCTTTAGTAGGGCTGATGCAATTGTCTTTCCCGAATATTCTCTATCGGTAAATCTTTCATCAATCATTTTCTCAGAAGACTTAAAAAAATATTTATAGATTTTCTCAATTATCATTCCTTCCTGTATCAGATGTTATATAGTGTCCTTGACAGCGGAAACTTCTTTGTGATTCCGGGATCACCCATAGATGTGTGGGCTGCAGAAAGTTATGTTAAGATCCACTCCAAGCATGCTTTGAGGGAGAGTAGTGGATATGATACAGATGATTTGCTGGTTCTAGTTGCTGGAAGTTCCTTCTTTTACAATGAGCTATCATGGGACTATGCTGTTGCTATGCACACCATAGGGCCTCTTCTAATTAAATATGCCAAGAAAAAAGATGCCGGGGGATCCTTCAGATTTGTCTTCTTATGTGGTAATTCCACTGCGGGATATAATGATGCTCTGCAGGTAAAGCATGCCTTTTACCCCATAATATTTCAAGATAATGTTATTCACTCAATCAGGTTTCATTCTTGTGTCATTGTGTGTGCTTGTATTTCTCTTTATTTGCTGTTGGCTCCTGTCTGTACTCTTGTTCTACATTCTGGTACCTTTTGTTATCCTTCCAAAAAAATTAACCAAAAAAACTGTCGTAGGCCCCAAGGGTACAGGATAAGAGTCATAACTTTGACATATTTTCAAAATTTCAATTAGTTTAGCTTTTCTTCTAATTAGATTCCTAGGGTTAACTATTTTTTTTTGGTAGGGAGTCTTTTCCGATTTAGGTTCTTATCCGGCCTATGCCCTAAGGGCATAGGACAAAAAGACCGTTCTTATATTTAATCTTCAATCCATGCTATTTATTGACTATATTATTATATGCAAGTGCTTGCTTCAAAACTTGTTTTCCTTTGCTTTACTGTGTTGTGGAGCTGATTCAATGTTTACCTTGCGGTTATAATACCTTCACTTATGCCCAGACAGATAACACTTCTTTCTGATTTTCTATTTAAGTAATGCTTTGTGTGCTTTTGAATTGCAATTGATGATTTACAATTTATTTTTCATTTGTGTAGGAACTGGCTGTGCACTTGAGCCTTAGTCCTGGTTCGATAAGGCACTATGGTATGAACAGTGATGTCAATGGAGTGTTATTGATGTCTGATATTGTTCTTTATGGAACCTCTCAAGATGAACAGGGTTTCCCATCATTACTTACAAGAGCTATGTCTTTTGGGATTCCTATCATTGCACCTGATCTTCCAGTTATAAAGAAATATGTGTGTATAGCTTTTCTCTCTTATTTTCCTATTTTTAGGCATTTCTGCATTTTTTCAGTAGTAAAATGTTCTACCCAAATACAGGTACTTGATGGTGTTCATGGAATGATTTTTTCAAGGCATAATCCAGATGATCTGTTGAAAGCCTTCTCTCTTTTAGTATCAAGGGATGGGAGACTCTCAAAGCTTGCCAAGGCTGTTGGTTCTTCTGGAAAACTTCTTGCTAAAAACTTGCAAGCTTCTGAATGCATCAAAGGTTATTCAAGGCTGATGGAAAATGTTTTGAATTTTCCATCAGATGCTTCACTACCAAGTTCCATTTCTCAGATTGAACAGGATACATGGGAGTGGAATTTCTTTAGGGAGATACTAGAAGAGAAATATATTGACACGATGACCTTTGATGAGACAGACACTACAATGGACAAGTCAAGGATTATCTATTCGCTTGAGAAAGATCATTTAGACTTGGGTATTACAGATCCAATGAATATATCGGTGTATGATGGAGATTTGGAGCAGGATCTACTTAATGCAGAAGACTGGGATGGGATTGCAGAAATAGAAAGCTTTGAAGTCTTGGAGAGGCTAGAAATAGATCAGGTGCTTCTCTTACTTTTCGGCCTCCATCTTACATTTATTTATGGAAAAGTGACTTCTAAAAATATCATGAACTTTAAAAATCATAAATCTATAGCCAAAATACGCCATATTCAGTTTTGATACAAACCATCAATTTGGCCAAAATTGGCAACCGAAGAATGTGTTGGCAATAAAATAACTAACAACAAATTTAGGTAGAAAAAATAATGTAAAACGGGTCATCTTCTACTATTCATTCAATCGATAATGAATCCACATCTTCCTCTTGTTACTCCTGCCACCATTTCCTCTTCTTCTACCTGCCCGATTCGCCGCATACTGCCAGTGGCTCACCGCTAAACGCTCTTGCCGCTGGTAAGTTTTGCTACCACTCCCAGTTTCACTCTTTTTACTGCCATGGATTTCACTTTGCTAATCTCGGTTGTAGATTTTTCTGCTGAAAAAAAATCAAGCGTTTAGGTCTTTGAATTTTTAGATTTGGACTGATGATTTGAAATATCATGGTTTCCTGCACTTTCATCAGCAGGTTCTGTGATTGTGGACCACGGTTTTCTCTCTCTTATCAAGTTTCTGATGGCAGCTGATTTCATACTGAACATTCATGAAACGTGTTTTGAACTTGTCGAAGTCTTCTGATAGAAGTTTGTGATGATATGTACATGGTGATAAATTGTAAATAAAAGGAAGTCAGAATAATAATTTCGCAAGTCTTTGTTGGATTCATTAGGCAGTTCAAGTTCTCTCCATTGATAGAGGAAAATCATCGAGTTTATGCTTTCATTGCTGAATAAGACAAAGATGACCCATTTTATAATTTTTCAATTTATATGCAATTTTGTTGTTAATTACATTTTATTGCTAAACACATTTTTCAGTTGTGAAATTTGGCCAAATTGATGGTTTGTATTAAAATTGGTTTAATAGGGCGTAGACTGGGTTATGGATTTATGATTTTTTAAGTTTGCATTATTTTTGGTGCAAAGCTGGTACATGATGATACAAATGCACAATAACATAAGTATTATTCAAAAAGCATCGTACAACAGAACGTTTTAAAACTGATACTTGAAGTTCCTATTATTTTTCGAGGTTTTTTATTGTGCATTTTGTATTTATTTCTTTTCGTTGTATAGATGGCTGATAACTGTTACAATTTGCTGGTACAGATTGATGAAAGAATGGAGAAGGAACCTGGGAACTGGGATGAGATATATAGAAATGCACGGAAATCGGAAAAAGTAAGGTTTGAAGCAAATGAACGAGATGAGGGTGAATTAGAGCGGACAGGCCAGCCTGTATGCATTTATGAGATCTATGAAGGAGCTGGTGCCTGGCCATTTTTGCATCATGGTTCATTATATCGTGGAATAAGTCTCGTGAGTGCTTCTCTCAGTTTTTGAATGATTGGAATTGATGTGTGTCATTCCTTCGCAATTATAAGTAGTAGTGTTTTCTGCAATTTTTCATACATGACTGTCTAAATAGTAAATACTACTCAAGGATAATAAAAACTATGTAAAATGTCAATTTTGACATATAAATATAATATATTAATATAAATATATATACATATTTTAATATAATTTCGTACGGAGTAATTGTTAGTAACAAGTATGAAATTATAAAAAAAATCAATCAAAAATTCTATATTTTATGCATTTTTTTAAACAGTAGGAAGTATAAAAGCCTTTATGCTTTTGGGAACCTTGAACTTCAAAAGTAATTTACATGGAGAAAGTGAACATATAGTAATTGGAGAAAAAAGAGGTTTAAATTAAAATTGTTAATTTGAAACAAGATTCCAATCACGCCACACTTTCCTTACAGATTTCCGTGATAAGTGGAAATAAAGAAAGCCTATTATCTGTTTCTCAAATCTCCCATGCCCATCTCACTGAAAATGAAAATTCCAAGAGAAGGAACTTACACTAAATAACAGTCTTTTAACTTTCCTTTAATTACATCAAATCCTCGACCCAAAGAATTCGCATCATAATATGCTGATATATTTTAACTCCAATTTGGTTCATGTTTTTCTTTTTCTGTTTTTCTTTTTCTTTTTCTTTTTCTTTTTTGTTTCATAAGTAGCCACTTAGGTGTATTAATAGGGGGAGGGGGGTTTGAACTAGTGACCTAATAGGCACTTTTGTTCATGTTTTGCTTATGTGAAATTTGAAATATAAGTGTGAATCATTTTAGTTTTCTGGTAAAGGTTCTAGCAAATTATGTGGTTTGTTTTGAAATTTCGTTGACATTGCTAGGCTACCAGAACCCGAAGATTAAGCTCAGATGACGTTGATGCAGTTAGCAGGCTTCCCTTCTTAAATGAATCATACCATCGAAGCCTTCTTTGTGAAATGGGAGGGATGTTTTCTATTGCTTATAAAGTCGATGATATTCACATGCGACCCTGGATTGGCTTCCAATCATGGCGTTCCTCTAGTAGAAAGGTAATATAAATATTTGAGTTAAATCTTCTTAGCAGGGAAATGATGTGTATGGATTATGGAACCCCTGCCCATGCTGTATAACCTACATATTTCAGTTTAAAGTCTGCAGTATTGTCCTCCACTAGTTTGCGTTCAAGGAATGCCAAATTTAGACAATTATTGTTTTCAATTATGAGGGTCACTTTGGGGGAAGAGTAGAGTATGTGTGATCACACAGGTCTTATTTCTGCATCCTACTACGTAAGATTAAGTGGAAACAATTGACAGTGCATTGAAGTCCAGAGGTCTATTCTTGGAATGAATTAGAGTGAGATTTTACATTTTTATTACGATTAGGAGTGGTAATGTTAGAATTTTGGAAATGGTAGTCAAATTATCAAAGGAAATAAGTGCAAGCTTCTATATGTTACTTGGGTGGTACAACAGGTTTCATTGTCAAGTAGAGCTGAAAGAGCTCTTGAAGAAAGTATACAACAGACCAAAGGAGATGTCATATACTTCTGGGCACGCCTTGACATGGATAGTGGGCTTACCGGTGGCAATAATCTGCTTTCTTTTTGGTCGATGTGTGATGTCTTAAATGGAGGACAATGCAGGTAAACTGGGGATTTCGAAAATTTGTTTTAATCACGCGTAATGTATGAAATGCTCTTCCTAGAAAAAAAAGATGGTGATGTAGAACTTAAAAAGCCTTTACACCTCCTTTTTTTTCAAGTCTTTTACTATTCATGCACGTTTTCTTAGAATGATAAAAACTATATAAAATATGAACCTTATTTTTTTAAAAAAAATTCATACTTATTACTAACAAGTATAAAATTATAAAAAAAATTTATGTAGTTTTTATCATTCTAGGAAGATGTGCATGAATAGTAAAAGACTCGAAAAAAGAATAGAGAGTATTATATTTCTAGTATGAATGGGGCACCCGAAAGGAAAGTTGTATTTGATAGTGCAGAAAATTGGTTCTTTTGTCGTGGCTTTTTTTTTAATCATCATAGATTTTCCAAAATAGTTTCTTGTGAAGTATTGTATTAGAATCTATAAACTGCTTGTGGCCCAGCTGGACACTCCGGTGAAGAAGCAGCTGGTCATTAACTTGTCATTATATATGCAATGGTTGTACAGAGAGTTTTACTTTCAAACAGATATCTAAGAATATAAGATATGCTGACTGTGTTGATTGATAGCGATGCTTTTTTTTTTTTTTTTTTTTTTTTCCGTTTGCACCCTTCACAGAATCACAATTCATTTGATGGATGCCTAAGCTTGGCCACAATGATAGTTTCGTTATATTTGAACTGAACCAATGTAATTTCCAACGTCTCCAGGAGAACTTTTGAAAATGCATTCCGTCATATGTATGCATTACCCCCAGCGAAAGATTCCCTTCCTCCTATGCCTGATGATGGAGGTTACTGGTCAGCCTTGCATGGCTGGGTGATGCCTACTCCTTCCTTTCTCGAGTTCATAATGTTTTCAAGGTAAATAAGGACAAAGGAACTTACCTATGTCCCATTTACATGTCATATTACTCAATACTTGGTAAATCTGTAATCTTGTTTGATTGACAAACTCCCCCTGTGTGCTGGAAACTATAATGCAAATTGTGATCTCAGGATGTTTGCTGATTCCATTGATGCGTTGCATAGCAATATGGGCAAAAGATCTCATTGCCTATTAGGTTCATCTGAACTAGAGGTAAATCCTCTTGCTGAAACTATCAAACACATCAAGCATTCAAGCCCGTGGAATAGTGCAATTAACCTTGTTTGAACTTGGCAGAGAAAAAATTGCTACTGCCGAATTCTAGAGCTCCTTGTAAATGTTTGGGCCTATCATAGTGCACGAAGGATGGTTTATATTGACCCACAAACTGGCTGGCTTGAGGAGCATCATCCAGTCCAGCAACGGAAGGGACTCATGTGGGTTAAATACTTCAACATTACTTTGTTGAAGAGCATGGACGAAGACCTTGCAGAGGCAGCTGATGATGGTGACTTGCAGCGTGAAAATTGGCTATGGCCGCTAACTGGGGAAGTGCATTGGCAAGGTATTTATGAAAAGGAAAGGGAGGAAAAATACAGATTCAAGATGGACAAGAAACGGAAAGTAAAAGAAAAATTAATCGACAGACTGACACATGGATACAAACAGAAGTCACTCGGAGGTTAGAAGGCGGCGAGAGAACATAGAACGAGGTTGATTTGTTGAGCTTGAAGGACTCAGTTCCTGCTTAAATGCAAGCTCAACCTCTTCACAGAGGATAGGTAAAGCTACCAGCTAATTCATGTGTGAAATGATACCTTCCTGATTGATTTGATGAACAACTGGACCAAGGCGCAACAGCCACAGAAGGTAGCATGCAAGCAGTCAAACTGGGTTTGTGCATTTGGACGACACAGCTGAAATGCAAGGTTGAATTTTTATTTTTTAAGGAGAAATCAGTTGAGAAATTCTCGCTTCTTCTTTTTTACAACTAGTAGGTTAGGGCATAGCAAATAGTGACTGTATTATTCTTCGTCGAGCTGTATATTTCCATAGGCTGCAACCTCGGTTGGATTTTGAACTCCCTAAATAAATGAAAAACCACTATTTGTTACATACATTGTGTTTTTCCTCCAGGGCAGGCACATGATAGGAAGGGGAAATCCATAGTGAACTCTAGGGCCGACAAATGGTACGAAAATTACCCTATCTAAACATCGTGGTGATAACCACGTGAAGGTGGTACGGTAATGGTAATGAAATCTGAATACCATGGTTAACGAGTATGTGTGTGTGTATATATATATATATATATATATATATATATATATATATATATATATATATATATATAATATATATATATAGGGAGTGGTTCCGGAGTGCACACCCCTTAGGGTGTACCTTGTGCACGAATCTTGGCCTTTGATTGAAAGAAATGGAAGGCCAGGATTAAATGAGTGTTTCATTTTTTTTTAAATAGAAAAAATTAGGGGTGGGCGCGGGACGGGATGGGGGTCGTCCCGCGTCCCGTCCCGCGTAATTTTTGCGGGACGGGATTTACTACTTTTTTTTCAATCCCGCGCGGGCCTTGTCCCTCAAATAAAAAAATTTATAAAAAATTCTAAAATTCATATATATTTTATGATTTTCAAAGGTATAAATATGTGATTTATAATGCTTTTTATACTTTATGATTTTTCTTATATATATACGCACATTTTACATATAATTATACACAATATATATATTGACGACCCACACACTGATACAATTATATATACTGTACTGTGAGTATATATTTTGCGAGTATCCTGAGTATATGTATATATAATATTTGTATTCCCACCAAAAAAACAGTGAGTATATACTGTTATGTATTCCCACCGAAAAAAACAGTGAAGTGAGTAATGTATATTGTATACTGTATATACTGTTATATATGTATTCCCACCAAAAAATCAGTGAGTATATATGTATAAACTGTTAATATTATATATATGCGGGACGGGACGGGATTTGCGGGATAAGGAATTCTCGTCCCGCGTCCCGTCCCGCATATTTTTTGCGGGACGGGACCGGGACGGGATTAGTTATTTTTTTTCCAAATCCCACCGGGATCGGGACGGGCCCGGGACGGGACCGGGAGGGGCCCGGGATTTGCGGGATTTGTGCCCACCCCTAGAAAAAATGGTGGAACCCACCTAAAAAGTCTGACGCGCTTCTTTTTTTTTTCGGATCTGATTTCGCTGTTTTGAAAAACTTGCCCATTCCACCGAATAATATTTCATATACTACCGAATAATGTTATATTTTGTTTTTCCATCCATTTCAAATCAAATTTTACCAATTATACTGAATAATCTGTCACATACTACCGAATAATGTTTGTTTTTTGTCAATCAATTTTAGTTTTAACTCCTGAGTTAATTTTTACGCATTCAGTTTTGAAATATTATTCGGTAGAATATTTATATTTTTTTGGGAAATAGAAACAACATTAGGAATGATTATTCGGCCGTATACAGGAGGTTTTGATGTTGTTTGTCAAACCGAAAGCTCTCTATACCGACGAATAATAATCCAAATTTCACCGAATAATTAACAACTCATTACCACTAACAACCAAAATTCAACTCATTTTTCTGAATAATTAACGAATAATGTTGATGCAGAGGTCCAAATTAAATCACGCCCACCACCCCCTCCACCCCTAAACCACCCACCCCTGGACACCCCCGACCACCAGCCATAGCCGGCCTGAAACCGCACAGATCCAGCACCGCCCGGATCTGACCCATAAAAGAGGAGGAGCTGCCCCTAGCACCGCCGGATCTGAGCCATAGAAGAGGAGGATCCGCCCCTAGCACCGCCGGATCTGAGCCATAGAAGAGGAGGAGTTGCCCCTAGCACCGCCGGATCTGAGCCATAGAAGAGGAGGAGCCGCCCCTAGCACCGCCGGATCTGAGAGGAGGAGCCATCTGCGCCGCCGCCATCTCCTTGGCGTTCAGCCGCCGCCAAGCCCGCACCCCCGTCGATCTCCTCCTCACCCAACTGCGCCGCCGCCACCACCCACCACCCCTCACCATCCACACAACCACCCAGCCCAGACCACCCTCGCCCCCCAAACCCCTCCACAACCGCCCAGATCTGAGCCGGACCACCTTCTTCCTTCCAGTACCAGATGGAGTCGGCGACGCGAAGGAGAGCAGGTGCGAGTGAGATCTGGGCTTCCATCGGGACTACCAGGGGCTTGCGCCTCCGCATCCGCCTCCGCCTGGCTCGCACCTCCGCCTCGGCCTCGACTGCGGTCACGCCTCCGCCTCACCTGGGTTCGCTTTGGCTCCACGGGTCCACCGTCGACCTTCACCTCTCGCCTCACCGCCGACCATCATCTCCTCGCCTCCTGAATCCGCCGCCGCCTTCGCACCCACACCCGCCGCCAAGCCCGCCACCGTCGATCACCTCTCATCTTCAACCTCTTCTTTGCCTCTCTCCTCTTTGCCGTCACCTTTTAGGGTTTTAAACAATTATTGTCACGCGCTTCACATTCTAAGGGGTGGGCTTGGGCTTGTTTTTCAGTTTTTTTTTTAAATCAACCCAATGACGTGGCATCATCCCAACCATCAATTTCATATAGATCAACGATCCACAATTGTGCACAAAGTACACCCTAAGGGGTGTGCACAAGTTACCCAATCTATATATATATATATATATATATATATATATATATATATATATATATATATATATATATATATATATATATATATATATTTTTTTTTTTAATTTTTATTGTTCTTACCTTCAAGTCTTATGTTTTTAATTTCAAGTTTTTACTTTATGTTTTGTGTATTGATTTAAACTTAAATTATTTCTTTCTACTATCACTACTAAAAACATATAAACAGTAGGAACATTTTGAATATTTGAAGACTTTGAACTTATTTTGTTTGAACTTGCATGAATATTTTAAATGTTTGAACAATTGAAGTTGATTTGTTTGAAGACTTTGAACTTGGTTTGTTTGAATTGGTTTGTACTTTTGGCTATGAACTTGGTTTATTTGAACTTCTAACAGATGATAATCATATTATTTTTGGTAACCATATTTTTTCGTTCGATAACTTTGATTACTACTAGACGATAGCCAAGGGGTTTC
Source organism: Persicaria tinctoria (assembly GCA_037127255.1). Taxonomy (NCBI): domain Eukaryota; kingdom Viridiplantae; phylum Streptophyta; class Magnoliopsida; order Caryophyllales; family Polygonaceae; genus Persicaria; species Persicaria tinctoria. The sequence continues at coordinate 16,677,924 of JBANSL010000004.1, read as the reverse complement.
AAAAAAATACAAACAATATTATAGCATGGTAATCATTGTAATGTACTAATGGTAACCACAAGTCATGGTTACCATATATGTGGTAACCACGACTTGTGGTTGGTACGTGATATGAAAATTTATGTACCACCAGTTGGTGGTTGGTACGTGGTAATCGCCATTTTTTTGTAGTTACCGCACCATACCAATCCTAGTAAACTCAGTTTAACATCGGACAAACATACACCTAGTGTATGTGTAAAATTATATACCTACTAGTCTTATTACCCACAGTTCGCACGATTTTTCTCACAGAGAAAATTGGGTGGAGTATATTTTTTTCATGTTTTTTTTTACTAACTGTCCTTTTGAGCCTTTTTTTAGATAATTGTACATTTTTTTTAGGTGGATATTACCTATATACCATTACCATCAAATTTTATCCTTTTAAAAAGTAGGCGGTCAATAGAAGGGATTGGTAGATTCTTAAGTAGAGAAATGCCTCTAAGCCATACATATAATGGCGTTAATCAAAAGGCTAGAGGCTCATCGAGCTGAGATGCTATTCTTGTTCTCTTCGCATTAGAAGCATTTGAATGGTTTCCTGCATTTCAAAGCGATACCAAATGAGGTGACGACGTTAAATTGTACGGAAAGAAGCAATTAGAGCGTGATTTGTTTTTATTTAAGACTTCAGTTTGCTTCCCTTGTCACTTGTAACTGAACCGGTCTTGTCTTGAATAGGTAAATAAAGAGCGGCCATTCCGGGGATCGAACCGGAGACCTATGGGTACTACCCACAAGTCCTTTCCGGTGAGTCATTTCGGAATGGTTTACTGAACTGGTCTTGTCACATCCACATGCTTGGCGCAAAGCTTGCTTTGAGTGTACAAAAAGACAAGGTACATTCTGGAAAAGAGAAGAAAAATACTACATCCGTTCGGAAAAACTTGTCACTTTACTATTCACGCGATAAAAACTATATAAAATATCTAGTTTTTTAAATAAAATTTTTAACAACTTCGTAGTTATTATTAATAAGTACAAACTTGTTAAAAAAATGAATATTTTATATAGTTTTTATCATTCTAAAAAAAGCGTGTATGAATAGTAAACGACAAGTTTTGCCGAACGGAGGGAGTATCAAATTAAGGATCCATATAGAAAAGAACAAACAATGGAAGTTTTAATGGAGATGAGAGTATTCCATTAAGAGCAACAGGGTCTTAACTTCCAACTGAATCTCATGGTTATATGAAGTTGTGATTATGGATGACAATAGGGCAGGGACTCCCCGTTTCTCGTGGGGAATCCCCGTGACGGGGACGGAGATTTTAAACGGGGATAGGGACGGGGATGGAGGACAAAGTGATTCCCCACACGAGGACGGGGATGGGGATGGGGACGGGGATAGTAGTCCCCACCCCGCCCCGTCCCCATTGGGGAGTATGAAGTCCCCGTTGTTGTTAATATCTTACCTAAGTTTAAATAATTTTTTTTATTTTTAAACTTTTACCTTATAATTTATATTTATAAGATATTATATGTAATATTTATGTCATATTTTTTACATAACTTTAATAATATCTTATAGTTTTCTATTAAACAGGGGGAACCCATGAGTTTTAAACGGGGAACCCGACGGGGAATGCAAACGGGGAAAATTTAGCGGGGATGGAGATTCCCCGACGGGGACGGGGATGGGGGACGGGGGGCATTTTTTATCCCCGAACGGGGACGGGGACGGGGGAAATTTTCACAAACGAGGACGGGGATGGGGAGGGTACTCCCCGCCCCAAATCCGCCCCGTTGCCATCCCTAGTTGTGATATAGTGAACAGGTAGAAGTAGTGTAGAACCCTTTGAAGCCCAAGCCAATCTATACTACTTCCGTTCGATAAAATATGTCGTTTACGATTCATGTACATTTTTGTAGGATGGTAAAAACTATACTCCATCCGTTAATAAAAACTTGTCATTTTAGAAATCTTCATAATTTTTAAGGAAGTAAACGAAAATACACTTATACCCATAATTATTACTATATTTTTTCACATTTTCGAAAACTACAACTAACATCCCCATAATTATGATAAGGGCAATTTTGTAAAGTGAATACCAAAATACCTAAAATGACATATTTTTTCTTAACAAGATTTCATCTTTAAAACGACAAGTTTTGATTAACGGAGGCAGTATAAAAAATTATTTTTTAATAAAATTTTAAAACGATTTCAAACTTATTAACACTTACAAAATTATTTTAAAACTAAAGTTAATATTTTATACTTTATAACTTTTATCATTGTAAAAAGTGTGCATGATTAGTAAATGACATATTTTGTACAACGAATAAAGTATGTGACAGAGGGTGTCAAATGTTGCAGCAGCAAGCAACCGATGATAGTAATAAATGTCATTATCTCCTTCTACGACAACTCATGATTACTGTCTACTAGTGAACATTCCCGTGCTACGCATGAATTTACTTTTTAAATAATTTGATACTATATATTCCATATATACAATAATTATTTATATTACTCGTATTAACTTATAGTTTCAATCTTATAATTTTAACGGTTTATTTCATTAGTAACATGAAGTACATGTTATAGGAAGCAAGTTTAAAAAACATATTTTATTTTATAATTTAAGTTTTTTTCTTACATATATAAATATAATTATTTTATATTTTTATCTATTGCTATCATATTTTCTCAAATAAATTCAAATAATCTACATTTATCCATTTGTCATATACCTAAATAATATTTACTCCAATAATTATATTTGTATAAAATATAGATAATATTATTTTATTCTTTTAATTTTCATCTGTTATTTTATTCTTTTAATTTTCTTCATTGATTTACATTACTCAATTGTTTATTTGGATAAGTTACTTAAAATTTTATTTCTAGCTAGTTTTTATTATATGATTTACTTATTCAAACTAGAGTTTAATTTTATTTCATTTGATAATATGAAAATTTGTGCTTATATAACACTTTTTTAACAATTGTGGTAGAAGAAGAGTTTTTTTTTTTTTAATTTGAAAAGAAAGAAAAATAAATAGCATAATACTAATGAATGAACAATAAAGGGCCAAAAAGTTCACTTTCCTATACGTAGTAAGAAGTAAGATTTCAAAATTGAAAATTCCATTTGCTATATAAGCATGAGTAACTCATTAGATATCTAATCAATTCTATCCTCTTCACCACTCACCTAGCCATTCCAAAAACGCCGAAAAAAGGTAAAATGGAATGCACCAGCCGGGAATCGAACCCGGGTCTGTACCGTGGCAGGGTACTATTCTACCACTAGACCACTGGTGCTTTGATGATTGTTTTTCGTTCAAAGTATTATTTATAGAAATAAAACACGGAATAGCTACAATCGCTTTCAGAGAGTCATAACTTCTTTTGCCGCAACTTCCACGGGAAGCAGAGCCGATCCTAATTCCTAATACTATAGAGGCCCGGAAAAGATAAAATTTTTGGGTCCCAATAATATAAACGGTAATTAATTAATATTATAATACTAAAAGAGAAGTCGCATATCCATGTGACGGCTTTTCCTTTAGAGTAGGAATTCAAAGTATGAATTTAAAATAGGATTTTTAAGTTAGAAAATTATTGGTTGGAATTGGATATGTCATATATTTGCTAAGTAGATTTGGTTGTTAGATTAAGTAGATTGTTTTAAAAAACGGTAAATTTGGTTGTTACATACATAACCAATTTGATTTGATTTATTGATAATATTAAGTATCTTGATCATCATCATCATATACCGTTCAACAAAAAAATCATAAACATATCCGATTTTTTTTAAAAAATTTATCTTTATCTACATTCATAAAAAGTATAAAAGCACGTACCTTATATCAATGTCTTTTTTTTTGTTGAAATGACTTTATTTTTTTTTAAAAAAAAATTCTTTTTAAACGTTGAAATTGTAGACACGTGATCCAGATTATCCGGGTTGCAAATGTTAATCCACGCAATGTAACAAACGAATTTGGTAGCTAACTACCAATATTTACTAAATCATCAATATGATTTGTTTTTCAGTCTTTATCTTCAACAAATATTATCTTACAATAATTAAATAAATAAATAAGGATTTGGTTGAGATTATATATTTAAATATTATTTTTTTTATCTATATAAAATACAAAAAGCAGAGGCCGCTGATGTTATCTCACGTCCACGGAATTTTCTGGAATAAAACGGGATTATTTTTGCTGTCCAATTGTCATTGTCGTGTTGTTGACCCTCGAGCTCAAATTCACACCAGCCCCATTTTCCTAGACATCACTACCCTGGTTGATGCGGGGGGAAATCCAAATCGTGGTTCCCTGCACTGACCACCATAGTGCTCGATCACACACTAATCCGAAGGTTGAAACCCGGTTCGTTTGTTCTTCCATGACAGGTGTATCACGAGAACCATGTTTTTAGCACTACCTACATAGCGAGCCCAACCCTTCATATTCTTCTCGTCATACCACACCCCGACAAGCTGAAACATCGATGAATAATCGGTGCCCCCTTACAAAGGTTGGTGTTGACTCTACATTATAGTGGATTATAAAAATTATTAATTATTATTTCACAGCTATATCAAATGGTACCTATAATATCATTTCACAACTATATCAAATATCATTCCATAACTATAAACTCTGTTTTTCGAATATTTTATACACTATCAAATATCATTTCACAACTATAAACTTGAGTGACAACAATACAGTATGTAAAATACAATATCAAATGTCATATTCATACAAGAACATATTTGTTTCGAATATTCTATAAACTCTAATGGCAATACGGTACGTAAACTAAATTGAGAAATTTGTACTCAATATACCAAAAAAGTTAACCCTTTGCAAAAATGTCTCTCCCCCGTAAAAAATTAGTTAAATGTCAAAAATTAACATTTATTTGCAAAAATAACAAGTCACCCTTACCCATTATAGTGGGTTAAAATTTTTGGAGGGAGTTTGAAATTTTAGAGGTGGTTTGGGCAGGATTTAAGGCAAAGCAAATGAGGGAGGGAGAGAGAGAGAGTTCACAACAACAAAACAGGAGAAGGAAGAAGGGGAAGTGGAGGCATGAGGCTGATGGCGGCGGTCGTGGTGGCTCTTCCTCATCTCTTTCTTTTTTTTTTTTGGATTTTGTGAAAGGGAAAATGGAAATGTGTGGAGGCCGGTCGGATTTGTGGAGATGGAGGGAGATTTGTGGAGGAAGGGTGGTAGAGATGGATGGAGGGGGTTCACTCCGGCCACGACGACTCTTTGCCTCGCCGGAGACCAAGGTGAAGTGGATGGTTGAACAGTGGAGGATTGAACAGGGGTTAGTCTTATATTGACTAAGAGATCGTAGTTAGTGGCTAGGCAAAAGTAGTTACTGGCTAGTAAGCATAAATCGTAACATTTTCTTTATTTTTTTTGCGGGAGTTTGAAATTTTGGAGGTGTGTTTAGGCGGGATTTAAGGCAAAGCGAATGAGTGAGAGAGAGAGAGAGAGAGAGAGGGGGGGGGGGGGGGGGGTTCACAACAGCCGAACAGGAGAAGGAAGAAGGGAAAGTGGAGGCCTGAGACTGATGGCGGCGGGGTGGAGGGCGGCGGTCGTGGTGGCTCTTCCTCTTCTCTTTTTTTTTTGGATTTTGTGAAAGGGGAAATGGAAATGTGTGGAGGTCGGTCGGATTTGTGGAGATGGAGGGAGATTTGTGGAGGAAAGGTGGTAGGCATGGATGGAGGGGGTTCACTCCGACCACGACAACTCTTTGCCTCGTCGGACACCAAGGTGAAGCGGAGGGTTGAACATGGGTTAGTCTTATATTGGCTAAGAGATCATAGTCACTGGCTAGACAACAGTAGTTACTGGCTAGGCAACATTAGTTACTGGCTAGTAAGCGTAAATCGTAAATTGAGATCAAGATACGATGTAGACCCAACTTTACTTCGAATTTTTTTTCCATAAACATATATAAAGTGGGTGTCTATAGATAGATAAAATTAAATTAAGTTTAAAAATAAATTTATTTTTTAATTTTAACAAATAAAAATGGCCAAAAATTAGTTTAAAACAACTAAAGTGGGTCTCTCTTCTCTCTCCCCCCTAGCCTTGTTTACCTTCAATCGGTCGGGAAGATGCCCAAAAAATTTGCAAAAATGACATTGTCATTCCCATGCAAATTATCCCCCACATGGTCATTTTTTGCAAAGTTGAATTTGATTTGGTGTATTGGTGCAAATCATCCAACTAAATTATATACACAATTTATTATAAGATGTACCTAAATGTTCTTAATGACTATATGAGGACTAAGGTTATATTGTTGTAATTAGAGAGTCTTGGGAAGTATTCTGTAAATACTCGAAAGTGAAGGATAGGAGCCTATATATACATGTAAAGCTCCTAACCAACGTAACAACTTCTTCTTCTCTTTGATTTCGAGATCTCTCTCTCTCTCTCTCTCTCTCTCTCTCTCTCTCTCTCTCTCTCTCTCTCTTTGTAAACCTCCATTGTTGATTGATCAAGGTTCCACATGGTATCAGAGCGACGAAGCTTTGATTAGTCATAGTTCGTGAGGTTTCCTGTGTGGATTGGTGGTTTCTTGCTTGGTGCGAGAAGCTTGCTGTGTGCGAAGAGATTTCGGCGTCGGATCTTGGTGATCGTCAACAATTGGGTCTTGAGATGGCGGATGGAGTTGGAATTGAGGGTCTCGTGAACACAGGCGTTCAATTGAACAACAATGATCCGCTTGCGTTGGCTAATTCGGACAGTCCAGGTGCGCAATTGATTTCGTTTCAATTCTCTGGTTCGAATTTTTTGGGTTGGAGTAGAGGAATTCGTCTCGCGCTTGGGGCGAAGAACAAAATTGGGTTTATTGATGGGACGTGTGAGAAACCACGGGGGGATTCGGTGGATTTACAACGTTGGATCCGTGCGGATTATATGGTACGATGCTGGGTGCTGAACTCAATGGTGAGTTCAATCTCGGAGGGGTTTATGTGCGTTGAATCGGCCAAAGATCTTTGGTCGGAGCTTTATGAAAGATATGGCCAGGCAAATACGCCCTTGATTTTCCAGTTGAGGAAGGAATTGATCCATATTACTAAAGGGGACACGTCAATTGCTGAGTATTTCAATAAACTGAAGCGTATCCGGGATGAGTTGCAGAGTGTAGAGGGGTATCCGAGTTGTGGTTGTGGTGCAATGGCTGCGTGCACTTGTCAAATTACCAAGAAGGTGTCAGATATTGAGGGGAGGAACCGCTTAATGCAGTTCTTGGTTGGATTGGGTGAAGGTTATGAATCGGTGTGCAACAACATTCTTGGTACTGATCCTCTTCCGACGCTCAACAAGGCCTATTATTTGGTACAACGGGTTGAAGGAGGGAAGGGAGTGTCAACTGGCTCTCAATCGGATACTATGGCTTTGGCAGCAGCAAGAAGAGGTGACAGGTTCCAGTCCCAACAACCATTTCAGTCCCAATCTCAAATTGGGAAAGATGGTAGAAAGGATTTCAGGAAGGATAATAGAGACAAGCTAAGATTTGCTATCATTGCAGAGGGAAAGGACATATCATGGACACTTGCTTCAAGTTGCATGGGTTCCCTGAGTGGTATAAAGGTCCTAGAGATGGAAAGCCTACAGCTAACAATGCCTATGAAGTTTCTGAAGGTCCTTTAGAGTCACCTTTGGAGGAAGGTGGTACCAAGGAACTGTGTTTCAACTCTTCCAGCACTGGTGGATCTAGAAGTGGACTAAAGATGGACCAGACAATGGTGAATGCCCTTTGTCAAGAGCTTTTGAGGGCTATGCAAGACAAAAGCCAGATCAACTGTGCTGTGAGTCTGTGACCAATATGGCAGGTAATTCAATATCCTATAATTTGGCTTTCCTTGCAAGATTTTCGAAAGAAACTGATTGGATCATAGATACTGGAGCTATTGATCATATGACTGCTTTTGATCATTTACTTTGTGATAAAAGGTTACTGGCTAAACCTATTAGTGTTGGTATGCCTGATGGTGGTGTTGCTTGTGTTACTGAGATTGGTAATTTGGTTTTAACTGATTCAATTATGCTTAGAAATGTGTTAATTGTGCCTAGCTTTAAGCATAACTTGTTGTCGGTTGGTAAGTTGGTAGATGATTCTAGTTTAGCTGCAGTCTTTACAGCAGGCAATTGGTTTTTCCAGGACCTTAGCACTAATCAAGTCATAGGTTCTGGAGCTAAGCTGAATGGACTATACATGCTACAACAAGATCAGGCTACCTGCACTGCTGAGCAACTGCCTTTCAAGATCAAAATTCCTTGCTTTCCTGTTTCAAGTGTTTCTAGTTCTTTACATAATAAATCTGTATCCAATGTTTCTATTGGTTGTAAAGATGTTGAGCTTTTGCAGAAGCTTCATGTTAGATTGGGTTATGCATCTCTTAGCAAGATGTTACTTTTGCCTAATGTTTCTGCTAAACACTTACCTCCTTGTGAAACTTGTGTTTTGAGTAAAATGCATAAACTGCCATTTCCTGTTAGTACTTCTGTTTCTATGAACTGTTTTGATTTGGTACACCTTGATATTTGGGGTCCATATAAGACCAAAAGTATTGAAGGATTCTCTTATTTCCTTACTGTGATGGATGACAAGAGCAGGGTTACCTGGACTTTTATGATGGCTAGTAAAACTAAAGTGTTTCAGATTTTGTCATCTTTTATCTCTTATGTCCACACACAATTTAATGTTACTGTCAAGTGTTTTAGAAGTGATAATGGGAAAAAGTTTCTTTAGAAAGATTGTCTCAAGCTCTTTGCTGAGAAGGGTATCATTCATCAAAGAAGTGCTCCCTATACTCCTCAACATAATGGTAAAGTTGAGAGAAGACACATGTATCTTATTGAAACTGCTAGAGCTATTCGTTTACATGCTCATTTGCCTGCGAAATTTTGGGCTGATTGTGTTTTAGCTGCAACACATATCATCAATAAATTACCTTCTGCAGTGTTACATTGGAAATCTCCTTTTGAGGTCATGTTTGGTTCTCCTCCTGTTTTGGATGATCTCAAAACTATTGGTTGCTTATGCTTTGCTTTGAATTGCATGGCAAAGATGGATAAATTTGGTTCCAAAGCTTTTAAATGTATATTGGTTGGCTATCCTTTTGCACAAAAAGCTTACAGGTTATATTGTTTGGACACAAACAAGTATATTGTCAGTAGACATGTCCAGTTTTTTGAAGATAAGTTTCCTTTCAGAGAGGATGGTTTAAGTACTGATGGCTCTTCATCCTCATCCTTTCAATTTCCCTTGGTGAGTCATGCTGACTCCTCTGATTTAGTAAATAATGGGATTAACTGTTTACTGCATGACAATCAAGATTCCAACTCAGACCCTGTTGGCAATGGCCACATTAGTGACACTAGTAGTGACTCAAATGAGTATTTTACACATGTTGAGGTACCAGATATATTGCCTAATGAGAATGCAGGCTCCAGTAACCAGTCATTACAAATGGTGAATGTTCAACCAAGGAGATCTAACAGGTTACACCAGCTTCCTACTAAGCTCAAAGATTTTTTGTGCTCTTCCATTCCACAAAATAATTCTATATCTCAGAGTTTTTTATCTCATGTTCTTGGTGATACTAACTGTTTCTCTAGTGATTTTGTGAGATCCTTTGTCAACATGGTTCAAATTTCAGAACCACACACTTTTTCTCAAGCAAAAAAGGACTCCAAATGGATTGAGGCAATGGACAAAGAATTGGAGGCTCTGGAAAAGAACAAGACATGGGAATTAACATCTCTTCCTCCAAGACATATACCAATTGGATCTAAATGGGTTTTTAAACTCAAATACAGGCCAGATGGTAGCATTGAAAGGTATAAGGCACGTTTAGTTGCCAAAGATTACAATCAGGTGAAAAATAAAGATTACAAGCATACTTTTTCTCCTGTTGCTAAATTTACTTCAGTTAGATGTTTACTTTCTTTAGCTACTGTTAGAGACTGGCCTATACATCAATTAGATATAAATAATGCCGTTTTAAATGGATATTTAGATGAAGAAATTTACATGAAAATTCCAGATGGCTATGTTAATGCTAAGCCAGGACAGGTGTGTCTCTTAAAGAGATCCTTGTATGGCTTAAAACAAGCCAGTAGACAATGGAATGTAGAGCTTACTAAGTTCCTACTTTCATTGGGCTATGTACAGTCTAAATTAGATTATTCCCTGTTTATTAAACCTGTTTCCAAAGGCATTGTGACAACTCTTGTGTATGTAGACGATTTACTGTTAACAGGTGATGATGAAGAGGTGATCATCAACACAAAGGCACAACTGCATTCCAAGTTCACCATCAAAGATCTTGGCCAGGTCAGATACTTTCTAGGAGTGGAGATCTCAAGGTCAGCAACTGGAATGACAATCCATCAAAGGAAATACACTTTGGACCTGCTCAAAGATACAGAAATGCTTGATGCAAAGGAATCCAAGTTTCCTCTACAAAGAGGCCTGAAACTGTCTCTAGATGAAGGTGATATGTTAGAAGATCTAGAAGTATACAGAAGGCTAGTTGGACGTCTTCTCCTCCTCAACATGACAAGACCTGACTTATCATATGCAGTCCAACATCTATCTCAGTTCATCAGTTCTCCAAGGATTCCTCATTATCAAGCTGCACTCCATGTTCTCAGATATCTCAAGGGTACCTTGAATGCAGGCTTGTTCTATTCTAAGGATTCTTTACTTGATATCTAAGCATACACAGACGCAGACTGGGGCTCTTGTGCTTATTCTGCCAAATCACTCTCTGGATACTGCATGATGCTTGGAAAGAACTTAGTTTCCTGGAAAACTAAGAAACATAAGACAACCTCTAAATCCTCCAAATAATCAGAATATAGAGCTATGTCCTATGCTTCAAGTGAAATGATATGACTAGAAGGTCTGTTTGCTCAGTTAAGGGTGCATATTCCTCGTCCTATTCCTCTATACTGTGACAACAGATCAGCAGAGCACCTTGCAGCTAATCCTGTCTTCCATGAAAGGACGAAGCATCTAAGGATTGATTGCCACTTTGTTAGATAACAACAACAAGATGGCTTCCTTCAAACTCATCACATTCCCTCAGCTCTTCAACTGGCAGATTTGTGAAGGATAATTAGATGCGTTTAGCGGAATTTCAGATCATATCTAAACATCTAATCGTAGGATCTTCATGCATAATTGATAGATCAATCATTGTTTAGAGTATATACCTTTGATGCGTAAACCGGATCGAATCTGGTTGGAATCGGAAGAGAACGAAAGCCTCAAATGCGACTTCTCTACTTGGTCCACACGAGCCCGGTATCTAGATCTCCTTAGCCTTCGACTGCTAGGACAAAGGTCAAAAGACTTGCAATCGAATTGCTTGGGATTGATGATGGTGATTAACAACCTTTGAAATCAACACTTTTGATTTCCTTATGTTTCTCTACGTACTGATGCTCCGTATGCCCCTTTTTAGAAAATTAGCAAAATGCTAATTCATTCTCTGCATCCATCCCCTTTGTAACTCATTTGCCAAGCCTTAATTGAATGTCCGTTTGTAAGAAAGAAACGGTCAAAATCAAAGCAATGCTTGCAAACGGTCTTTTCCTTTTTAACTCCTTGTTAATCCAAATTAATTAGGAGCCTATTTATTAGGTTGGACCAAAAGAGGTATGTACACCCATATCAAATGTACGTAATGTTATTTATCAAATAAATATTATTTCCTATTAATAATATATCACATATAGATTAATACATCATCAATCTCGTTGATCTAATCCGTCAACTCAAAGTGTGTGACCTCATAGGACCCGTTTATAATAGTCATTGGATTAAACCGTTTAACCCTATTAATCGTAGTTGGCTTCTAGCAAAGCATTACGATTCCTAAAATAACCGGATTGAATATCTCTATCAATTGTCCTATTCCATGTTTAGTCATTGCACATTAAATTAAAGGACACAATTCCTTCAATCTCCCACTTGTCCTTAAACAAGTGTGGAATATAAGATACCTTTGTCTCTTAATGTCTTATTTGATGATATGGTGACATTCCTATCTATTATCAAATACGTTTCTTGAAATCCAAGTTAGAACTGTCAATTAAGCGGATGATTACAAATAATCCATCCGAGCATGGCCATGCATTTTCAGTTCTCGCTCTTCAAGTGGCCTAGACACCATTCCTTTTCGATGCATCACAATATGCATGAAGAAGGAGGACATCTCCAGTCTTGTATGACTATGACTCCCACTCAACTTTTGGCAATCCCAACTACGACCTTTATAACTCCCTGTTACGGAAAGCGTTTAGCCGTGTTAAAGAAATACTAATCATCAAGAGAGACCATAACATACTCATGTATGAGGAATCTACTAATCATGGTTTAACTTAAAACTCGGCAATCCATTTTGTAGAGTCTTAAGGTGGGTCTGTCATATATATATCATCCATACATATATATGTAATTGACTAGACATCTCCATGTCCCTATATCCCATGAAACCTAGCGCTATCAGTCAACTTACAATATAATCATTAATAAAATCACCTATGTCCAAGTTGATAATTTCAGACTACGGACTTGTGATAATTCATAACTGCATTTCACTTAATGGGGTTTCATTTACCAGAACACTTAAGATAAGCCCATTTGTGAACTACGAATTATTTGGACATTTTATTTATTATCGTTCAACACAATATATAAATAAAGATGAAATATCATATATCATAAAATCATCCAATCGAACATAAACTTAGTGTCTAACACTCTAAACATAAAATGTAATAGACAGCAATCTCAAAGCCATTCTCCAATGTGTTTGAGACCCTTAGCCCTAGTGTGACTATCATGCTTGGGCCTAGGCATGGGCTTTGTCAGTGGATCTGCAATGTTGTCATCTGTATGCACCTTACACATCTTAATGTCACCCTCGGTGACTATGCGGCGAATAAGGTGATACTTCCTCATAACGTGTCTGGATTTGGAGCTTGAACTCGGTTCCTTGGCTTGGGATATGGCACCATTGTTGTCACAATAGATGTCAATAGGCCCTGAAATGCTAGGAACAACACCGAGTTCATCTATGAACTTCCTCATCCAGACAGCCTCCTTAGCTGCTTCACTATCGGCTATATATTCAGCTTCTGTCGTAGAATCGGCAACTGTGTCTTGTTTGGAGCTCTTCCAGCTCACAGCTCCTCCATTAAGGATGAAAACATATCCCGATTGAGATTCAAAGCCATCTCGGTCAGTCTGGAAGCTTGCATCAGTATAGCCTTGTACGATCAACTGGTCATCACCCCCATATACTAAGAAATCATCCTTGGTTCTTCTCAAGTACTTCAGGATGTTCTTAGCTGCACACCAGTGTGCCTCTCCTGGATTCAATTGGTATCTGCTACACATGCTCAAAGCATATGCAACATCAGGTCGTGTACACACCATAGCATACATGATAGATCCTATAGCAGAAGCATAAGGAATCTTACTCATCTTCTTTAGCTCAGTATGTGCCTTAGGACACTGCGTCTTGCTGAGATATACACCATGTTGCATTGGTAAAAACCCTTTCTTGGAATCTTGCATTTTGAATCTGTTGAGAATCTTATCTATATAAGTTCTCTGACTCAATCCAAGCAATCTCTATAGATCTTTATTCCAAGTATATACTCTGCCTCTCACAAGTCCTTCATTGAGAAACATTTCTTCAGCCACTCCTTAACGGACTCTAGCATCGGAATGTCATTACCAATAAGTAGTATGCCATCCACATACAAGACTAAGAAGACCACTTTACTCCCACTAAACTTCTTGTATACACAAGGGTCCTCTTCGCATCTGATGAAATCAAACTCTTTGATCCTTTCATCAAACCGAAAGTTTCAACTCCTTGATGCTTGCTTAAGTCCATATATAGACCTCTTAAGCTTGCATACCTTCCCTGTATCACTTGGATCTTCAAAACCCTCTGGTTGTGTCATGTACACATCCTCTTCCAAGAATCCATTCAGGAAGGCGGTTTTGACATCCATTTGCCAAATCTCATAATCATAATAGGCCGCAATAGCAAGGATTATCCTAATGGATCTTATCATGACAACTGGTGAAAAGGTCTCATCATAGTCTATACCATGAATCTGTTAAAAACCTTTGGCAACTAATCTTGCCTTGTATATAGATACCTTTCCATCCTTATCTGTCTTGAGTTTGAAAACCCATTTGCTCCCTATGGGTTTTACCCCATCTGGCAAATCTATCAAGTTTGATTTTCAAACATCGAATCCATTTCGGATCTCATGGCCTCAAGCCATTTCTTGGAGTCTGGACCAGTCGTTGCTTGCTTATAGGTATTAGGCTCATCATGTTCTAACAGAAGAACATCATGGTTTACATTCAAGATGAAATCATCATAACGTCTTGGTTGTACCCTTGGCCTATCTCATCTACGAGTGGGTTCAACTGGTTCAACAACTGGAGCTGGAACAGTTTCCACAACTGTTTGTGGATCCTCTTGTTCCGGTTCTTGGATGATTTGGGGCCCTTGGCCTTCCAAAACCATCAACTCGTCCTCGACATCATCTATGTCATCTCGTTGTTGAGTTTGTTGCTCTTCATCATGAACTGGTTCAAGATGAATATTTCTCCCACTTGACTTATTGGAAATGAACTCTCTTTCCAAAAAGACACTATCCCTTGCAACAAACACCTTTTGTTCAGCGGGACTGTAGAAGTAATATCCAAAACTACCTTTTGGATACCCTATAAAATAGCATTTATCTGATTTAGGGGCAAACTTATCTGTTTGTAAACGCTTTACATAAGCTTTACATCCCCATATCTTCATGAAAGACAATTTTGGAACCTTTCAAGTCCATATCTCATATGGAGTTTTGTCTACAGCTCTAGACGGAGTCCTGTTTAGTGTAAGTACAGAAGTTGTGAGGGCATATCCCCAGAAGGATACCGGAAGGTCAGCAAAACTCATCATAGATCGGACCATGTCTAACAGGGTCCTGTTTCTCCTTTCAGATACACCGTTAAGCTGTGGTGTTTCTGGAGTAGACAATTGTGTTACTATCCCACAATTTTTCAAATGATGATCAAATTCATGGCTCAAGTACTCACCACCACGATCTGATCGAAGTGCTTTTATTTTCTTGCCAGTTTGAGTCTCTACCTCATTTTGAAATTCCTTGAACTTTTCAAAGGATTCCGATTTATGTGACATAAGGTAAATATATCCATATCTACTCTTGTCATCGGTAAATGTGATGAAGTATTTATAACCACCTCTAGCTTCTGTACTCATTGGCCCACATACATCAGTATGTATAATGCCCAATAGCTCAGTAGCCATTTCATTTGTTCCTTTGAAAGGTGACCTTGTCATCTTGCCCATCAAACATGACTCACATGTATCAATGGATTCACAATCCACGTCTTTTAGAAGTCCATCTTTATGGAACTTCTTCATGCGGTCTAAACTGATGTGACCCAAACGACAGTGCCATAGGTAGGCTTCACTCAACTTACTTGATTTTTGCCTTTTTGTATTTATGTTATAAGATTCTGTTGTAAGGTCGAATACAAATATTCCATTAATATCTTGAGCACGAGCATAGAAGATATCATTCTTGTGAATAATTATATATTCATTTGTAGTGCTAAAATTAAAACCTTCAGAATAAATTACTGCAGCCGAAACAAGGTTCTTTGTAATGCTAGGAACAAAATAACAATTATTCAGTTCTAAGATTAAACCAGAAGGAAGAGATAAACTAAAATCTCATACGACAAGTGCAGCAACACTTGCTCCATTTCCGACGCGTAGGTCTATCTCCCCTTTCTTCACTTGTCTCCTATTTCTTAGTCCCTGCACATTTAAAATAATGTGAGCACCACATGCGGTATCTAATACCCAAGTAGGACCATTATCTAATGTGAGGACATTGGTTGACAGTAATTCAATAACATAAACACCCGAAGTGTTGGAACTCAAAGTCCCATTCTTCTTATCTTCCAGGTACTTGGGACAGTTTCTTTTCCAGTGTCCCTTAGCCTTACAGTGGAAACAATCATGGTCTGCAGCCACTCTTGGCTTCTCACCACCCTTAGGTTTTGCAACTTCTTTGCCCTTCCCTTGGGAATTGTTTTCTTGAACCCTTTCCCCTTGTTGACATTTAGAACTTCCTTCTTGTTGTCACTAGGAGTATTCTGCTCGGCAACTTTGAGCATACCATGGAGTTCATTCAGATTTTTCTTAATACCATGCATATGGTAGTTCATCCTGAATGAGGCAAAGTCATCATGTAAGGAGTGCAAGACGATATCCGTGGCCAACTCTTGGTCATATGGGGTACCCAGTGTCTCCATACGGCTAAAAAGACCGATCATGTTGAACACATGGGGACCTACTGGCTTTCCCTTCACAAGCTTGCTATCCAGTATAGCCTTGTGAGTTTCATATCGTTCAATCCTTGCCTGTTCCTGAAACAGCATTTTCAGGTTGGAGATGATAGTGTAGGCATCCTGGTGTTCAAACCTCTTTTGAAGGTCAGGTTCCATGCCTGCTAGCATCAGACAAGTCACAAGCAAAGACTCACTCTTTAACTCTATTACTCTCACCTTCTCCTCATCTGATGAGTCGTCGATGATAGTAGGGATAGGGGTGTTCAGGACGTCCTCACGCCTTTCGGACCCGAGAACAATTCTCAGATTCCTTTCCCAATCGAGAAAGTTTGTTCCATTCAATTTGTTCTTCTCAACTATTGAGCGCAGGGTGAATTTCAAGTTATCGTTCGACATAATGTCTAGATATAAAAGGAAATGACATGCAAATCAGTATATGTTCGAAATGCAAATTACTTAAAATTAAACACCTTTAAAATAAGTAAATGCGCATTTTATTCATATTGTTATCGTTCTTGGTGAATAAAATGATTCCAAGATCCCATTACAAACAAGACCCAACGTACTTTTGCACTGCCTTGAGTCTTGTGTGCTCAAGGTAAGTAACAATTACTAATTATAACTCATTATAACTCTTGGTTGATGATCCACATCCAATGTTGAATCATCCTATGCCTCAAGATCCAAAACTTTGTCTTTTGGTATCTCGTTGGGTACAACCATATCAAGGTTTATGAACCCTCGTATAGATTCACCCTCATTAGCCCAAGATTATGGAAAGACACCCTCACTTTTGTGAAGCCCATCCAACCAAAAATCCAAAACTTAATGGGTTATGATATGGAAAGGCATTGCCCCAATTTACCTTAGGAACTTAAGTCTTTTATTTGCCTTTTATTTATAAGTGAAAAAAAATGTCATAAATAAAAAAATAATATAAAGACTTAAATAAAGCATTCAAAATGCAATAAAATTGTGATCCTAGTATGACCCCTACGATGCAAAATTTTAAAGATCTAATCTTCATGGGTCTCCACCCTCGCATCCTTCACGGATCTCCATCCTTGAACTTCTTATGTCTTCTTCTTCTTGTATTACAATATTTCCTAATAATCTAATTACCGAAAATTAAATACAAAAATACATGACGATACGCAGATCGTGTACAAAAAAACATAACGATGCGCAGATCGTATTTATGGGCCATACTAGTCACCTTATGCAAGCAATTTATATCATAATATAAAACAAGCATAATAATTAATCTCAATTTAAAATTTAAATCCTTATATGGCATTAATCAATATTAACCATAAAATGTAATAATTGGATTAAATTGTATGAAAAAGATATAATATCAAATATTAATCTTAAGTGGGATTTCCTAACTTTTAGGAAATAATTAAAATAAACAATATCATAATATTATCCATCTTAATTTAATGGGCAAAATCTCAATTCACCGGCAAATATTTTACAACCAAATATTTTATGGCAAATATGTTATATCAAGTATATTTTGAGATCTAGCCAAATATACACTCGGAAATCATCCACCGTTTCGATTCCATCACCGATTCGGATCGAATCCGACTCGGATCGGTGGTATACTATTTCCATGTCAATTCATACAATTTCATCTCTCAATTCATCAAAATCTCCATTTCAATTTTACATTTTATCCATATATAATTTACCATCAATTTAAATCAAGATCCGCATCAAAATTAACAATTCATCTATTGATCGTATCAATTTATGCAAGATGGCTCTGATACCAATTGAAGGATAATTAGATGCGTTTAGCGGAATTTCATATCATATCTAAACATCTAATCGTAGGATCTTCATGCATAATTGATAGATCAATCATTGTTTAGAGTATATACCTTTGATGCGTGAACCGGATCGAATCTGGTTGGAATCGGAAGAGAACGAAAGCCTCAAATGCGACTTCTCTACTTGGTCCACACGAGCCCGGTATCTAGATCTCCTTAGCCTTCGACTGCTAGGACAAAGGTCAAAAGACTTGCAATCGAATTGCTTGGGATTGATGATGGTGATTAACAACCTTTGAAATCAACACTTTTGATTTCCTTATGTTTCTCTACGTACTGATGCTCCGTATGCCCCTTTTTAGAAAATTAGCAAAATGCTAATTCATTCTCTGCATCCATCCCCTTTGTAACTCATTTGCCAAGCCTTAATTGAATGTCCGTTTGTAAGAAAGAAACGGTCAAAATCAAAGCAATGCTTGCAAACGGTCTTTTCCTTTTTAACTCCTTGTTAATCCAAATTAATTAGGAGCCTATTTATTAGGTTGGACCAAAAGAGGTATGTACACCCATATCAAATGTACGTAATGTTATTTATCAAATAAATAACATCTATTATTTATTTCTCAAATAAATATTATTTCCTATTAATAATATATCACATATAGATTAATACATGATCAATCTCGTTGATCTAATCCGTCAACTCAAAGTGTGTGACCTCATAGGACCCGTTTATAATAGTCATAGGATTAAACCGTTTAACCCTATTAATCGTAGTTGGCTTCTAGCAAAGCATTACGATTCCTAAAATAACCGGATTGAATGTCTCTATCAATTGTCATATTACATGTTTAGTGATTGCACATTAAATTAAAGGACACAATTCCTTCAATTGGATGACAAAAGCTCTTGGAGAGGCACAACATCAGTTTCTTGAAGTCAAGTTGGGAATGGTATTTGAAACCCCATCTCCAACTTGAGGGGAGGGTAATGACTATATAAGGACTAAGGTTATATTGTTGTAATTAGAGAGTATTGGGAGGTGTTCTGTAAATACTCGAAAGTGAAGGATAGGAGCCTATATATACATGTAAAGCTCCTAACCAACATAACAACTTCTACAGCTTCTTCTTCTCTTTGATTTTGAGATATCTCTCTCTCTAAACCTCCATTGTTGATTGATCAAGGTTCCACAGTTCTGAACAAGTTTTTCAGATTCAATGCAACAGTGGGGAGGACATGATCACGACAAAAACAACAACGTCGACATATTTTCAAAAACCTCAATGTGTGTTTCCAACTACACTACCACTTCGCCCATCGTTTCTATTTATAAACGATTTGAAGTCGGGTTAGCCTCGGACTTTCCCATGATTCAACAACAGTACCAGCCTACATTTCTACGGTTTTTAAGACCGTCGCCGTCTTTTTTTTTTTTTCTAGTTTTTAAAACCGTCGTCGCCCATTGGATCATTGGCGATAAATTAACCGTGTATAAAGCAACGATCAGTATATAAAACCAGGCATAGATCACATCCAATCAATTAAAGCTTTTTAAGTAAGTGTAAATGAAATTGGTCAATCAGATGATTGACCAAATATATATAATTCGGATATATAGGAAAAATGATTACAATTCATATTATTATTGATCGATCGGACATAAATCCTGATTTAGATTGACCTTCGATCGCAGCAGCTGGAAACCTATTCAGGATATATGATCTATAACACATGTAGATTTACCAAAAAGTAAATTAAAATCCTCCCCGTCGATAATTAAATTAAATATACCTGAATTGATATCTTATGAGCATCTCGGAAGGAAGGACAAAAACGAGAGAGCGATGGCGCGGATCGGGAGAAGCAGTCCCGGCCAGTAAAATTCACAGAGGCCTTTTGAAAATCCACCAAAAAAAGCTTGTTCAGATTATATAATTAAGCACTTATTCCTCTTGGAAGCGAGCTCAAATCCGGTTCTGAACAACTCGTCGAGTTCATCTCGGTTAACGATCTCGAAAAACTCCAATTCGGATCTGAGCTTCGTCTTGGAGGGGAGAGGCCGACGCCTCTTCTTCCGAGGCGCAGGCGGGGGGCTTCTGAGCTGCGGAATCCGGTGATCGGCCGATGTCGGAGTCCGGCAGAGGTCGTCGGAAGAGGAATTCTGCGACAACGGAATTCCGGATAGAAGAAGAAGATCGCAGTGGAGGGAGTTTGTGTGGACTCGGATCGGAGGTAATTGGATCTCCAGATCTGTCGACATGGAAGCAATCGCGATGGGGTGGGGGATAGATGAGGGAGGGGCGTCTGGTTCAATTAATATATGATGGGACGGAGAGGATCGACAAAAGAGAATGTGGAGGCGCGTCTGTGAAGTTATTACTAAATCTGGTTGAGGATTGTTTTTTTTCTTTAAAATAATTTACCCAGCTGATATCTTCTTTGGGAATTGGAGTCCTGTCTACGTTTACGGGATCCCCATTTATTATTTTATTATATTTTTATTATTATTTACTCGCATTTATTTGAGTGTTTTGTTTTGAGTTTTAAAGCATGAGATGAGATTGAGATGTATCATGCTCATGTTCATGTATGAACAAACTAGCTCAGCCTTTTCAGTTTAATATATCCATTTTTTGGTTGATAGTTAATTCCTTTAATATAATATATTTTAGGAGTAAGTAAGGATTCGAGATCAGGTAAACCTAACTTTCCCTTGTGGTATCGTTTTTGAGGGTGTGAGATGGGTTTTGGGGTTTGTTTTGACAATGATTTGACTAGAGTTTTGGTCTACGAGTTGATGTACTTTGCTTTTCTTACTGTGATTCAGGTTTCAAGTGAACGGTGACTGGTTTGTCAATTTTGTAGTCGTCGTGGAAATGTGATGATGCATGTTTATTCTGTTTAGAGTCCATGTTGAGGTGTCCTCTAGTGATCCCCATATTTCTCTGTGTGCGTCTTCTGTTTGGCCAATCGGTTCATTGGTTCTGCTAGCTTGTTAGTTACAGTGGAGATGACTTGTACTTTATTTTTTCTCTTTCATTTACGTTATTTATTTCTTATTATTTCCTTTCAGTCATTTGCTTCCGTTGTACATAATAGTTAGTCTATCTCACAGCTTGTTTGGACTCTCGGTTCCTATAGACTTGTCTAGATAACCGAATTTCTTTCCCTATATTAAAAAAAAAATTGAGTGTTTGATGCACTTGGATGGCCTTCCAATTAGTTTTATAGGCATTTCTCTCTCTCTCTACCAATTTAATGTTAAAATTCTTATAAGAAATTTACCCCGGGCTTGTCCTACTACCCATTTGACCCCACCGCTCAATAATTTTTATTTTTGTCTTATGATTTTTATGCACGTGATGGGATTGTAATATTATATTTAAGGGTGTGTTTGGATTTAAAGCATGTTAATTACTTTTTTTTTTGTCAAGAAAGCATGTTAATTACTAATCCAATTATAATTATGTTAATTTTGTAATACAATATAATTGATAGGCACTTCTTACCATGTAATTATTTTAAACGCATTATAAAAAGTACTAATAAAACACTATTTATGTATTTATAATAATAATTACATTATAATCAAAATGCATTTGAATCCAAATACAACCTAATTAACATGGGTGAGTCGGGTCGGGTTCGGATCGAGTTATTCAGTTTCAAGTCATATCAGACTCCCGTTGATATCGAGTGTGATGACAATTCGGGTTTGATCGGGTTCAGGTCAAGTTCATTTGGGCATTATTTTAGGAGAAATTTTTTTAGTATTTTAGGAGAAATGCTAAGATTTTTGTTGGTTTCGGATATAATCTGATTTGAGTTGTTTCGGGTGTCGGTTATAATCAGGTTCCAATAATTTCGAGTTTCGTATTTGTTCGGGTCGGACAATTTTAGGTTTCATGTTGGTTTCGGGTCCGTCCATTCGGATATAATTGGGTTCGGGTAATTAATGGGTTCAAATTGCTTTCATTGTCGGGCTTAACTCGGATTGGATCGGTCGGTCTCAGATCCAATTTTTTTAAAAAAAATTATTCGGGTGTCTGAACGATTTTCTAGAGTCGAGTCGGGTATTACCAGCTCTAGCTTTTGGTGTGGATGGAGGTGAAGGGGGACAAAATGAGAAAATAATGCAGGAAAGGGCGAGATCACTGACTCAGAGACTTGTCAACTTCGGATGTCGGTGGTGGCCAAGTAGGTAAAACATCTTAGATGATGGTGGTGGATGCTTTGTCATCACTGACTTTTGATTTCAGTAAGTGATCGGTTGTTTGGCAACAACAAAAAAAAAAAAAAAAAAATCACCATGTCAATAGTAGATCCATTTATTTTATTTGCAGATTTTATGTTTGGTTTGATGGTATCACAGTTCGATACTTCGATAACGTACACTCAATTTTTGTCACGTTAATTTGTTGGTGAAAATTGAAGTACGTTACTTATATGAAGTACGTTTCACGACATTCTGGTTTGGTGGTTTTATATGATTTGTTTATGTTTTGATGATACCAATCTAAGTGTTTGGTGACATTTATTTTCGCAAGGAAGCCTTGCTAGAACAAATGACAAGCGTCTTGAAGGACCTGGAGAGTCGGCAGGACCAAGGGCTCATTGACCTTAATGCGACACTCCAACAAGACCTAGATAGGGTCCTCGCCCAGGAAGAACTCCTTTGGTACCAAAAGTCCCGAGAGAAATGGGTACGACTTGGTGATCGAAACACATCCTTCTTCCATACATCTACAATTGTGCGACGCCGTCATAATACAATAACTATGCTAAAGGGTGAGGATGGAAACTGGGTGACTGAGAGTACTAGTGTAGAGAAGATGGCTACAGACTACTTCGCCACGTTGTATAGCATTCCAACCAATGAAAATCATGTGATCGACTTACCTAAGGGTGGTTTTCCCCGGATAACCCACATGGAAAGGGTGGGGCTCTGCTCGCCCTTTTTGGCAGAGGAAGTGCGAACGGCTATTAAGCACATGGGTTCCTACAAAGCTCCTGGTGTCGATGGGTTTCAACCGCTCTTCTATCAGAGATGTAGTGATATTGTGGGGACGGATGTTGTGAATGAGGTGTTGGGTTTCTTCAAAACAGGGGTGATACCGAGTGGTTTAAACGATACTCTCATCGTGCTTATTGCGAAGGTTGCCAAACCTGAACTGATTAGTCAGTTCCGCCCCATCAGTCTATACAACGTGCTCTACAAGATCATCACCAAGGTCATGGTGAATCGGCTACAGCCGCTGATGTCAAAGGTGGTTGGACCCACGCAAGGTTCCTTCATCCCTGTAAGGCTGATTGAGAACAATGTTGTGGTGGTCCAAGAGGCCATCCATTCGATGCAAAAGAAGAAAGGCGGGAAAGGATGGATGTTGCTGAAGCTGGACCTCGAGAAAGCCTATGATAGGGTGAGATGGGACTTTGTGGAGGATACTATCCGTGATGTGGGGCTGCCGGAAAGTTGGGTTCAATGGATAATTACTTGTGTCTCCTCTGTGAATATGCGACTGCTATGGAATGGAGAGATGACTGATATGTTTAAACCGGCCCGAGGTGTACGGCAAGGGGATCCCATTTCACCTTACATTTCCGTCTTGTGTATGGAACGACTCAGTCACATGATAAACCTCGAGGTGGGAAATGGTAATTGGAAGCCTATCAAGCTCACCAGGGATGCTCCAGCCCTCTCCCACCTCTTCTTTGCGGATGATATTATCTTGTTCGCGGAGGCTTCGGTAAAGCAAATTAGGGTGATTAAGCAATGCATTGAGAGATTTTGCAAGTCTTCTGGGCAAAAAGTTAATCAGGCGAAGTCAACAATCTACGTCTCTGCGAATGTTCATGCCACGCTACGGAATCGGATCGAGAGTATTAGTGGCATCAAGGTGACGGCAAACCTAGGCAAGTACTTGGGGATGCCTATCCTGCAGGATAGGTTGAAGCATTCTGATTTCGAGTTTCTTTTGACAAAAGCGAATGCTAGGTTGGCGGGATGGAAGGGCCAATCTCTCAGCCTTGCAGGTAGAATCACGCTCTCTAAGTCAGTTCTGCAGACCATCTCTACTTATGCTATGAATACCGTCAAACTTCCTGCATCTATATGCAACAATCTAGACAAGATTTGCCGGAATTTTGTATGGAGTGGGGCAGGGGATCAGCGTCGTATGCACCTAGTTGCGTGGGACGATGTGTGCAAACCGAAAGAACTAGGGGGGTTGGGTCTTCGGAAGACGAGAGACATGAACTTGGCCACTCTTGGTAAGCTTAGTTGGCGGTTGTACCATGATAAGGACGAGTTATGGGCGAGGCTAGTTCGAGCTAAGTACAAGCTGAGGGACGGGGCTGAGCTGCTGAACTGCTCGAGATCTAAACAGGGATCCCACATCTGGAGAGCGATTAGTTGGAGTACCCATGAGGTGCTCAACAAAGGGCTGAACTGGCAGCTTGGCAATGGCAGGACCATCCATTTCTGGACGGATCGGTGGCTGCTGAATGCTCCTCTCCTCAGCCTAGCGCTGTCACAGGTAGATGAGGGTATGAAATTGGCTCGTGTGGCTGAGTATTGGAGTTCCGAGGGGGGGTGGAAATGGCAGGAAATTGCGAATGCGTTACCGGCGAATGTGCTTCTACGACTCTCGGCTCTGGCGATTCCCTCGGAGCCGGGTTGTGATGATGCTATTAGCTGGGAGCCCTCTCAATCAGGGATTTACACCATCTCGTCGGCATATCGATTTCTGGTGAGTCCTAATGTGCTGGGTAGTAACAGGAGCAACATTTGGAAACATGTCTGGAGGGTGGGTGTCCCGGAGAGAATAAGAGTATTCTTATGGACTGTGAGCCATAATAAAGTGCTTACCAATAGCGAGAGATTTCGGAGGCATATTGCGGATAGCCCGATATGTAGCAGCTGTGGCATTCAGGAGGAATCTACTACACATCTTCTTCGCGACTGTGAAGAGGCTTGGTGTGTTTGGGGAAGTTTGGTTCCGCCACATCGTCGTTCGCTCTTCCTATCCGTTCCATTGTTGGATTGGCTGGAAGGGAATCTCTCGTTAGAGGATTCTAGTTGTCATGGAATCCCTTGGAATGTAATCTTTGCTGCGGTCATCTGGTGGTTATGGAAGTGGCGCAACGGAAGAATTTTTGGCGATGGAAAGTGCCCTGTCGACAGGGGTGGGTTCGTGCTTGCCCAAGCTCGGTGCTATCATTCGGCAATTACACATCAGGATAGAGGAATGAAACAAAGCAGAAGGGAGGAGGTGTTGATCCAATGGAAGGTCCCGCAGGTAGGGTGGGCTAAGTTGAATTCGGATGGAGCTGTGTCACAAGAGCTTGGATTGGCGGCGGCCGGTGGAGTTCTTCGTGATGATGAGGGACAGTGGATTGCTGGGTACGTATGTAATATCGGAATCTGCTCAGTACCTGCTGCCGAGTTATGGGGTGTAGCCCACGGCCTCCAGCTTGCGTGGGAGAAGGGGTGTCGCCAATTGGAAGTGGAGATTGACTCGCAGCTTGTGGTTCAGTTGCTACATAAACAGGTTCATACGTCGCATCCTCTTGCTAGCTTGGTACATAGATGCCAAGGCTTTATTCGTAGAGACTGGGTAATCCGGTTTCGTCACGTATACCGCGAGGCCAATTCGGTAGCGGACTTTCTAGCTAGTTTAGCATTTAGTTTTCCCGTTGGGTACCATGACCTGCCTGACCCTCCGGGGGGAGTTGCTCAATTGTTAGGGAACGATGTAAGGGGATTGGCTATCCCCCGCTTAATTAGGCCATAGTCGGTTTCTTTTTCTCTAATAAAACGCCCTTTGAGGCGCTGTTTACCAAAAAAAATCTAATTGAAATAGTTTTTCGTTGTCTAGTTTTAATTAATGTTGGAAATTAAGAAATGATATACGAATAACTACTGTGTGCGTTGGCAAGAAAGTAATCAGATTTCTTAATTTCCATGTAAATAATTGATAAATGTTATGATTTTGTTACTACAATTGTCTTTATATATATGTTGCTATATATATAATCATTAAAAATGATCAAGCTAATTAATTGAATTTCTTTTATAACAATTTAGGTGAAATTATATATATGAAGATTTGTTACTATTTCAGTATAGGGTTCAATTCATGGAAATGGTTTTCCCGGAAAGACGACTTTCTCTAAAAAAAACATGATGTTTGTTAATTGTTATAACTAGCTAGCTAACTAGTTAAGTACCCGCACATTTGTACGGTTTTTATAATATTAATTCGTTTGATATTAAAAAATGTATAAAATAATTTATCATTAAACATTAACTCGAACTACCACTATACTATATACATTATTTTATTTTTTAAAAAATTTAAATAAATTTTATTTTAACACCCGTTTAACTATTAACTTTTGCATGCGAATATGTTTAATTGATTATCAATAAAAGAGATATAATTAATATTCATATTTAACAAACTGGGTCAAATCTTATAAAAATATATCGATATCTAAACTAATTGGGTAAAATCTTAGGTTAAGCATATATTTTTATATTGATAAAGTGGAATTGAATACAAAATAGTAAAATCTTATCTTGAGTATATATATATTGCTATATTGTACTCCCTCTGTTCGACAAAACATGTCATTTACTATTCACGCACGCTTTTTTAGAATGATAAAAACTATATAAAATATTCTCTTTTTTTTATAAATTTTTTTAAACAAGTTTGTACTTATTAATAATAACTACGAAATTGTTAAAAAAATTATTAAAAAAATAGATATTTTATATAATTTTTATCCACTAAAAAAGCGTGCGTGTGAATAGTAAAGTGACATGTTTTGCCGAACGAAGGAAGTATTAATCAACGGAGAAAAATGCAATTGGTTAAAAATATTACAATTAAGGAAAAATCAACACGTGTCACAAACGACTTCTCTTTTATTATATATATAATAATTGATTGATGATTGATACGATGAGGTGTTCTCATTTGGGTTTTAATAGGGGTGATATATAGGGAATTAGAATATTTGGCGAATAACTGAATAAATATATCGAACTTTATACCGAAAGCTTTGAATTGCAGTTGTATTCACATGTGTAAAATTACAAGAATATATAGATATAAAAAAATCTATCTTGTTATAAAACTATTGGTTTATAGTGGATGTTTCACCTCCTACCTCTTCACATTCCTTAACTCCCACATGGTGAAAAACCAAAGAGTTTATATATAGTTTTATAAGTCTTTATCTCTATGTATTCATATGCCTATATAAGACCATCTGCATCTCCTTTGAGAGACACACAGACAATAGAGACGATTTCTCTCTTTCTCTTCCCCCTCTCCACTCTATTATTCTTCATATATTATAACATATCTAAATTTATAGACAAATTTAAAATAATATCTCAATGTATGATAGGTATATCAAGAATATGTAAATTTTATATATCCTTTAATTTTACCCCCCCCCCCCCCCCCAAGATGATGAACGAGGTTGGACAAGAAGCTAGGAAGATAGAGGCGTGAACCCAAGTCCGACAAGAGCCTTAGGCTATGTTTATCAGTTACTATTCAAGATACTAAAATTACTATTTCTTTATTCACATCTCTCCGCCACGTCAGCATAGCATCAATTCCTCACTTTTTCCACTTTAACAATAGCACCCTAACATCCAACAATTCATCTTTTTTTACCAATTCAATTTACGAATATACTCTTCTATAACAATTATTTCCAACATGTTTATAATATGATTATAATATTATATTAGTATTTAATTACTAAAATAACCCTTCTATAACAATTATTTTAGTATTTAATTACTAAAATAACATTTTTTTTACCAACTTCCAATTTACCGACAATATAATTATATCGAAAGAAATAACATTATTTGAATTTAATTAAAATGTCCTAGATTAAATCTCAGTCGTTGCCTTCCCTTCAATCTCAACCGCTTCTTCCCACTGCCAGTGAAAGCGTGACATGCGTCCCCCAACCATTTATTATACCCATAAGCATCGATGCTTAATTAGCATCGATTAAGCATCTCTCTCCCCCCTCCTTTAATATTTTACTAATATATTCACCATTAAGCATCTTGAACAGTTACTGATAAAAGTGCTCTTAGTAAAGATATCAGCATGGTTTTGAGCAACAGAAATATGACGAACAACAAGCTCTCCAAAATCAAACTTTACACAAAGAAAGGAATAGACAAGACGAATATGCTTAGAAAGGGAGTTGATGACCGAAATGGACGTCATAAATGTAGCGGACAAGTTGTCATAAAGGAGAACACAGATCCTATGAACTAGTTGACTAAGCTAGAACAACAATGCAGTTAAACTAACTCATCAGTGGCAAAAGCTATAGCCCGATGCTTGAAGGAGCAATGACCTTTTGTTTGCGATGGTATATGCTCGGTGAATTTTGCCGAGGGTATAACATCAACGATGGAAACACAAATTTTTTTGTTGAAAACCACCAAACTCAAAGGAAAAAAATCCAAAACAAATCTCAAATACTATTTTCCATCACATTTCTACAAGATTGACAATGTTTTCGAGATTTCAGGTCTTCGACTTCTCATTGTCTCTCGAGCCAAAACCGTAATTATTATTTTTTAATGAAAAGGACTTCATTGCAATATATCTTCATTCATTTTGTCAATAGACCAAAGCTGTATTGTCAATAGATTTCCTCAAAAGAAATTAGGTGCACCGTAGAAACATATTAAAAACTAGATAAATCAATTAATCATATTGGAAAGATGCCCTTAGAACATAGGTTAGAAAAATCATTTTTTAAATAATATTCTTCAGGCCTGTTTATAAGTTGCATGAAGTGCCTAGCTTGGTTAATTATGACCTTTCTCTTAGTGGTAAGAGTGAGGTATTCTTTGGCCTTGTGCTTCAGTACCATGAGGTCAATAGTTAAAAAAAACCCACTAATTACATTTGTGTTAGGTCGGGTGAGTACTCATGCCTTTGATTTGCCTTGACATAGATTGAGCTTGTCTGGCTGCTTGCCACTTAGCTTTCTCAATTCGAGTGTTTTGCATATTAGTACCCGAGTCCGTAAAAAATTAGTCGATAACCTCAAAATCTTCACGTCATTAAAAAAAAAAAAAAAAAAAAAGGCAGCTTTGGTAAGATTCCATATCTTGCCCTTTTTTTCCCTCCTTTTGGGCTACTTTTGTTTGTTTCCTGCATATATCGTATAATATATATATCCATCATACATTCCTTCATCTGCACGACTAATTAGTGTGTTGAGGAGAAATGAGAGGAGCCCAGTGTTCACTTTCCCTATTCTTCCATGTCAGAAGATTCCTTGCTTGTACCTTCATCCTACCTACCAATAGTTGAAATTAAGATCAATTCGTCATCATCTTATAATTTGTTGCTATTATACTAGTATTTTGCATAATGTTTCAGGATTTAGCAAGCCCAAGTTGTCGCCTGTCGAATTCATGATATTGAATATATGCAACGTCGTATTAGCACATCAGTTTTGCATGTTTTTGTCTTTTACAATCATAAGTACTCTCGTGTACGTGTAATGCTAGTGACGAGCTGTGATTGATCTTACTAAAGATAAGTACATACTTAATAGTACTCAACACTAGTATAGCGAATATAGCGAATAAATACAGCTGTCGATCCCACAGAAAGCATATATTCAGTATGTTTCCTATTAACTATGCACAATAAAGAGAGAAGGAATATAGCAAAACAATCGGTTGTTGTTGAGAGCAAAGTAGTAGTGATTGGGTGGATATGGTTTCATCCGCTTATCTCGACATGGTTGTGTGAGATCATGAGATTGATTGTAATGTCCTACTTG
The DNA here is from genome assembly GCA_037127255.1 of Persicaria tinctoria. NCBI lineage: Eukaryota > Viridiplantae > Streptophyta > Magnoliopsida > Caryophyllales > Polygonaceae > Persicaria > Persicaria tinctoria. The sequence goes on along the minus strand of JBANSL010000004.1, from coordinate 16,647,834 downwards.
AGGGTTTCCATTCATTGATATAACATATATATAGGTTACAAAGGTATTGGGCCTTAACGGGCTTTTAGCCCACTATACAATAGGAGACCTATGTAATCTATCAAACCCCAGCAGTCGAAACGGGAGGGGTCCGTACAGTGAGACTGGAACGAAAATCAATGAACAACTGTCTAGGTAAACCCTTGGTGAATATATCAGTGTACTGATAAGAGGACGGGACATGTAGAACGCCGACATGTCCAATGACAACCTTGTCCCTGACGAAGTGGAGATCAAGCTCAATGTGCTTCGTGCGTTGATGCTGGACTGGGTTGCTAGCCAGGTAGACGGCGGAGACGTTGTCAGTGTAGACCAGAGTGGCCTTATGTAAGGGGCATCGTAGCTCAAGCAGGAGATTACGGAGCCAAGAGCACTCGGAGACAACGTTGGCAACACCCCTGTATTTGGCTTCAGCGCTGGAGCGAGACACGACGGACTGACGCTTGGCTGACCAAGACACAAGAGTGTCATTGAGGAAGACACAGTAACCAGACGTGGAGCGACGTGTGTCTGGACAAGCACCCCAATCCGCATCAGTGTAAGCCACAAGATCAAGCTTAGAGGAAGGAGTGATGGTGGTGCCGAGCTCGAGGGTGCCGCTGATGTACCGAATGATCCGCTTCAAAGCCTGAAAGTGAGGTTCCCTAGGGGCATGCATGAACAAGCAGATCTGCTGAATGGCGTAACTGATATCAGGCTTGGTGAAAGTGAGATACTGAAGAGGACCAGCGAGGCTCTTGTACAGTGTCGGATCGTCAACCAAAGGACCAAAAAGAGCACTGAGCTTGTTGGATGTATCGACTGGGGTCGCGACGGGATTGCAGTTGACCATCTTAGCCTGAGCAACAATCTCAGCAACATACTTACTCTGTGAGAGAAACAGACCGGACGCATGCCGCTGAACAGCAACTCCCAAGAAGTAAGACAGCTGACCCAGATCAGACATGGCGAATTCCGCACTCAACTGCGAGATTATGGACGTCCGAAGAGCATCAGAAGAGGCGGTGAGAATGATGTCGTCGACATAAAGCAACAAGAATGCCAAGTGTGAGCCTCTGCGATAGATAAACAGAGACGTATCCGAACAGTTGCCAGTGAAACCCAAACAGAGCAGATGAGAGGCAAAACGCTGGAACCACGCCCGTGGAGCCTGTTTCAGACCATATAGAGAGCGCTTGAGAAGACAGACATGCTTTGGACGCTCAACATCAGCAAACCCCGGCGGCTGAAACATGTAAACTGTCTCATTCAGATGACCATGCAGAAAGGCGTTCTTGACATCTAACTGATGGATGGCCTAGTTGCACGACAGAGCTAGACTCAAGACTACACGGATAGTGACAGGCTTGACCACATGGCTGAAGGTCTCATCACAATTAATACCTGCTTGCTGAGATCTACCGTTCACCACCAGACAGGCCTTGTAGCGCTCCAACGTCCCATCAGAGCGGAACTTGTGACGAAAGAGCCACATACAGCGAATGACGTTCGCCTCAGGAGGGCGAGGAACAAGAACCCAAGTACCATTCTTCGTAAGGGCCCTGTATTCGTCGGGCATAGCCGCCTGCCAATTCGGGTCGAGGAGGGCTGTTTTGTGGGAGGTGGGAACGGGGGAGAGGGAGGTCTGGGTGGAGGCAGAGGGTGAATGGGAGTCGGGAAGGAAGGGGGCAAGAGGGGCTAAGCAAGGGGAAGAGGCGGCGGGCGGATCAAGTACGGCGAGGGTTCATGCGGCGCCCACCGCCAGGGAGGGGTTATGGGAGGCGGGCGCAACATTTGGAGTTGCGGCGGGCGCCGCCAGGGAGGGGTTATGGGCGATGGGCGCAGCATTTGGGGTTGCGGCGGGCGCCGCATGACCTGCTGCGACCGCCGCACGTAGGTGAGGCGAGGATGTTTGGCGAGGTGATGGGAGGTGGATAGCGGGGTGATGGTCGGTGGTCATGGAGATTATCTGACGGGGTCTGAAGACAACGGAGACGTTGCGGGTGTGTGGTCTGGTGGTAGAGGGTGGAGGGGGAGGTGGGGGAGGGGGAGACGCAGGAGCATCGGGAGAGCTATGGGGAAGAATGAAGTGAGGGAATGGTGACTCAGACTCTGTCGACGACATAGGGGGTGTGGGAGACGCGAAGGGAAATCGCGACTCATCAAAGGTGACATGGCGAGAGAGAATGATCCTGTGAGTCTTGATATCGAGGCAAATGTAACCGCGATGATCAGACAGGTAGCCAAGAAAGACACAAGGGGTGGAGCGTGGGTGAAGCTTGTGGGGGGCGGTGGATGACTGATTAGGGAAGCACACACAACCATAGGTACGAAGGTGATCATATATGGGCAAAGTGCAATACAGTGCCTGAAACGGTGAGCGATGGTTGAGGGTGGTGGAAGGGAGAATGTTGAGGAGGTAGCATGTGGTGGCCAAGGCGTAAGGCCAATAAAGGAGGGGAATGGATGCGTGGAAGAGAAGAGTGCGCATCATATTGGTAATGGTTCAGATGATTCGTTCGGCCTTGTCATTTTGTTGAGAGGTGTAGGGGCAGGACAAGTGATAGGAGATCCCATTGGTATTAATAAAAATTGTGAAAATCTTTGTTGTCAAATTCGCGGACATTGTCGCATTAGAAACACTTGACAGAGGTGTGAAACTGTGTTTTGATGTAAGCGTGGAATTTGGCAAAGATAGGGAACACTTGAGATTTAAAGTGCAGAGGGAAAACTCATAAGAAATGTGTATAATCATCCAGAAACAAGAGGTAATACTTATGACCCTCCTTGCTAGGCACAGAAGATGTCCAAATATCACTATGAATAATATCAATAGGTGCAAATGTAGTGTTTAAAGATCGTTGAAAAGGAAGTCTGGCATGCTTGCCTAACTGACAAGACGAACATAAACTAGAGCGATGCTCTTTATTACATTGGACAAGACTCTTAGAACGAAGTAAATCTAAAACTGCAGGGCTGGGATGACCAAGGCGTGCATGCCAAAGACTGGATGATGATGTCGAGAGGGCGACTGGACTTGACGGGCTGGATGGTGAGGGTGACGACACATGATAGAGCTCCCCGGTGCTATTACATCTCAGGCGAGTAACCCCCGTAGTAAGATCCTTCACAGAGAAACCAAACAGATCAAACACAAGAGAAACATTATTGTCAGTGGTGAACCGACGGACAGAGATAAGGTTTTTGACAAGTTTGGGGGCAACAAGGACGTTGTTGAGGTGCAAAGGGTTGGTAGGGGTTGGTAATGTGGTGTGGCCAATGCCCGAAGTAGCAAGGCGACCACCGTTGCCGACGATAATAGAATGAGCAAGACCCTTAAAAGAAAGAGATGAGAGAGTACCTGAGGAGTTCGTCATATGAGAGGTAGCGCCAGTGTCCATGTACCAAGCGGCGTCAGGGGGTGTCAGCTGCATTGAGGAGAAGGCATTGTGCACATCAGTCGGGTATGCCTGATCAGACGATGGGCGGGGAGCAGGACCCAACAAGCCCTGCTGACGGGGGATACGGGGCTGGTCCACAAAACGACGCACCGGGGTAGCCATAGGGCATCCAAGGAGGGTAGCCAGGGTTGGGGTACCAAGAGGGGTGTCGGGGATCATAGTGCTGCGGGCGGCCACTGCTGCGGCCATTGCTGCGGCCGCCGCCTCGTGATCCCTGCTGGTCGTTGCTGCGGCCGGGCTGGAGGGCAAGCTGCTCGATGATGTCACTGGATGAGACCAACGCCGTCTTGTCTTTGGCGGCGTCGGTTGTCTGACGTTGAAGGCGAGTCTCCTCCAGGATCAGTTGAGACCGGGTCTTCTCGAACGTAGGGAGAGGTTTCGTCTGCTATATATGAGTAGCAACAGCATTGTATTCGGAAGGGAGGCCCGAGAGTACCTAGAGGACGAGACGGGTGGCGCTGGGTTTGGAGTCGATAGCATCAAGCTGATCAGCCAAGGTCTTGATGTGCTGACAGTAGGCAGATATCGACGGGAAAGAAGAAAGCTTGCAACTTGAGAATTCGTGCTCGAGATAGACAACACGGGTGTACTTGTTGTCTTGAAAGATCTCCTGAAGTTTCTTCCAAGCATTCAAGGCGGAGTCTTTGGGGTCGAGTATGGTGGTCAATAGATCTTTTGAGATGGTGTTGAAGATCCATTGAAGGACAATGGTGTCAAGTTGAGCGAAGAGATCGTCGTCTTCGCTTTCAGGGCGTTTGGCGGAGGAGTCAATGTGGTGGAGGACTTTATGAGCCTTGACATGGGTCGTGAAGAGGTGCGACCACATGGTGTAGGTACTGGATTTATGATCAAGAATGATAGGGATGCAATTTTTGATATTGGAGATGGTTAGGGCGGAATGGAAGGGTGATTTGGTGGCGGTGGGTTCGGTGGTCATTGTGACGAGAAGGATGGAGAGAGAGAGGAGTGATGGGTCGGCGGCAAGAGGACGGGGAGGCCGACGGCAAGAGAGTGGCCGAGGCGGGTGGGGAGGGTGGCGGCGAGGAGAGAGAGAGGACCGGCCGAAGTGGGTGGGGGCGAGGAGAGAGAGAGAGAGAGAGAGAGGTGGCGGCGAGGAGAGAGAGAGAGAGGTGGCGGCTAGGGTTAGAGAAAAAGAAATTTAGGGTCTTTGGATCTTAGGCTGTGATACCACGTGAGATGATGAGATTGATTATAATGTCCTCCTTGAGGGTTTCCATTCATTGATATAACATATATATAGGTTACAAAGGTATTGGGTCTTAACGGGCTTTTAGCCCACTATACAATAGGAGACCTATGTAATCTATCAGGTTGGTTACCTCGTTCTTTGATTCTTCTTAATTATTACCCTAGTGACTAGCTAATGTATGCATAGAATGCTTCTTACTCTTGCTTGGGGGTCGAGCAACACTAGGTCCTAGCTGTCTCCTATAGCACTTCAGCAATACCACTGGAAGTTTGTAGCAATGTATACCTAGTCTAACCATAGACATCGGCCGCACTGAGAGTAATATTCCTCAAGTCTCGATCTTCTTACACAATCCACCTTCCCAACCTGTTCTTTCGGGTGTGTTTTTTACTATAGGTTCGACCCGTAATAGCGGAGGTAGTCGAAACACTAGCTAAATGCAACTCAATCTATGTGATCAATCAAGACAAAGCAACAACAAAATAACAATATAAAACCAAAGGAAATGGAAATAATATTAATAGATACAACCTGGATAACCAAACCAATGTCGATCTTGACAAACGAGATGAGTGCGAAGTTAGCCTAGCATAGCTTCCTTCATGCAAAACTAGAAATAAGAGTAAACCTAGGGTTTCCGCTCAGCAAGGGAGGCAGAACCCTAAGAGAGAGAAAAGAGAGAATGATGTATATTGTAAATTATGTGTTGAATGACTGAGAAGAGAGGTGTATTTGTAGTGTTAGGAGTCGGCAAAATTAAGGTAGAAGAAAGGCCCAATGAGCTGGTAGAAGCCTCACGCAGAATCTACGAAATCTAGGATCAGCGGGTGTCGATGGCCAGCGGTGGGCGCCAACTCAGCAGGCGCTCAAGATCTTCCATGGGTGCTGCAGGATCGGCGAACGCCGCTTGTCATCGACATGCTCCAATCTTTCTGATTTCATGGAGACGTAGAGCTCGTTGAGAGATTCCCAATGCATGGTCATAATAGTCGATCAGACATTCGAAGCCACGGAAAATTGCGTTTTAAGTTCAGCACGCCGCGCGGACAATTTTCGCGGCTCGCGGTCGTTTCTGCTCTTAGACCTATCTTGATTCCTTCATTCGTTGTTCCTCGGCTTGTATTGACTCTTTCATGGCTTGTCCTAGCTCTCCTTAGGTTCATTTGATCCAAGATTCCTCCAGCATTCGAAGCTCGAATATCTAAATCTGCATAGAAGCACCAAAATAGCGTAGTTTCCGACTCTTTCCACAATTAAGCATAGGTGTTGTTGCAGGAGTTGGTCAAGTATTGAAATAGATGTAAAATATAGTTCAGATAGACTCCCCTGTCTCAGCAAATAAATACAAGACTTCCTCCCGTTGTAGTAAGAGAAAATCAGGATCGAATCCACGAGGAAGCACGTCAGCAGTTCTCAGGTAGCTATAAATTCTCACAGCAGCAGCACAGCAGAAAAAAAAACAGAAACAAACACAGAAGCAGAAATAAAACAGAAACAAATAATCCCGGCAAGGGCAACTAAAACAAAAAGCAAAGAAACTAAAAGACAGAAAATAAAAGCAAAGCAAATCAAAGCAAGGCACACACTGGTCGATCTCGACGACAGCAACTCGAGATAGACAAAGACAGTCGACAACAGTAACTCAGAATCGAAAACGAAGCAACTCGACAAAACAAGCCAACTCGATCTCGACCGCAAAACTCAACTCGATCTCGACAAAGGTAACTCGAGATCGACAAGGGTTTCGTCTATGTCGACAAGAAACAGAAAAAAGACAAAAAACTTTAAAATAACGAAAATTGCAATTGCTCAAACCCAAACTCAGCTTTTCGACAGAAAATAAATCAATATATTAAAAGACTTCCAAGGCCAGGGTATCAACACCACAACGATAACCATGCAAAGTAACACATAAAGGCATAAAAGATCATGCTTTCCATCAAATAACTTTCGTCATTAACAAATAGGCAAATAGAGGCTTTCGCATAAACCCTAATTGTTACTAACCCTTTTTTACATAATTAATCCAAGTTGCATTAAGATCACTTTCGCTTCAATAATACAAACAAGGATCACCTTCAACTCTCGCAAAAGAATCATGCTCATAGGGATAGAAAATGAATCGCACAAAAAGATCTGACCTTTATCGCATCGCCTCACATGGCCACCGTCGGGCTCACCCCAGCCCCAGAAGTGGGTGGACTACTCACGCCTCATCGCAATTGCAGACATTGAATGAAAAGAAATAACTTGCATTAACTATATTCAAAAGCCTTTACAATTCCGGCAATCAACTTTCGCAGAAAGCCAAAACCCTAAAAACCTTAGAACTCCTAAACTGTATCTGTGGAACTACTTGTCTTGCTCTGAAATTGAATGATTAAAACTGAGCCCCCTAGGGCCTTATTTATAGCCTTCATTCCCTAGCTATTCTAGGAAAGAAGATATCTATCTATATCTAAAATTATATCTAAAAGCCTTAAAGATAAATAAATTGTTTTAAGGAAATAAATCTTAAAGGAAAAGATAAAACTAAATAGGGTAAGTCTTCATGTCTTGATAGATTGCGTCTTCCATAGATAGAACTTGATGTATTTGGATAGAATCTTCCACCTTCGGCACCAAGGAATCCCAACTCTACTCGGACAGGTCATCGACGACGCGTTTCTGGACACTGGGCTCGTCGACCTCGACCACGGCCTTGTCGATCTCGAGTAGCCCTCGTCTATCTCTAGTAGCCCTCGTCTGTCTCGAGTAGCCGGTGCTCGACAAGGCTCGGACATGGCTCGGAGGTCTAGTCGATCTCGAGTAGCTCTACTCTGTCTCGAGTAGAGGTGGTCTGCGTCTTCGTCTTCGGCTTCTCGGCTTCTCGGCTCGGCACAGCTCGTCGACTCCGGACATGGCTCGTCGATCTCGACCAAGTCTACTCGAGATCGAGTAGGGTTCCGGGAGTCGGGTTGTCTCTGACTCAGTGTCCTCGACCAGCCCTACTCGAGAAGGTATGGTCGACCAGCGCTCGTCGAGATCGAGTACATGCTAGTCGATCTCGAGTAGAGTTTTCCCAGCTTTCTGCTCTGTTCTTAAAACGCACTTTCCCGAGTCCTCGTTTGTCGGATTGACGCATATGACCATGCGTTGGAAAGCTCTTTCCGAGGGCTACAACTCTCATGAAGACATCAAAGTTTGATTCAGAACGAAGAATGGTGAAAAATGGTCTTTTCTCCAGCTGCACCATTCTTGGCTTCTCCATGAGTTTCCTTTAAGCTCCAAAGTGCGTCCGATTTCTGCGAAATATAACCAAAACTTGTGTAGACCTCCATAGATTACAACTAAGCATAAACTACACAGATTCTGTATTATTCTAACCCAAATGTATGCAATGTATGCAGAAATCGATATAAAATTAAGTGTAAAATATGGCAAATTAGGCTCACAACAAACACCCCATACTTAAGCTTGCTTGTCCTCAAGCAATACTTTTATTTGTCATTCAGGGGAAGAATTCAAACTCTCAACATATTAGCTAGATTCATTCTTATATAACCCTGCAATCAATTACCATCATCGAAAAGGTACTTGTGTCACAGATCCATGCATGTGCAAATATATAAAAGCAACATCTACTCACAAAAGGAGGATTATGCTCAAACAATCTATACGTGACAAAGCATTGATAATCAAGAAGACTTTAATTTAAGCTCATGAAGGAGTAGATAGGTAAAAGGCTAAAGGTGGGCAATTTCTGGCAATGTGGTGCTTTTATGATACGGGGAAATGGAGTATTTCCAAATTGAATTTCCACATTCCTTCTCCATAAGATTCATCACCTTTCATAATGCTTTTTCTCAATAATAATGCTTTTACCCCTCTAACCTCAGCACTGCCTTCTCGCGAGTCACAAACATGGGTGTCATGAATGGCCCCGGATACTTAGTGCTTTGGACTCCTCACAATGTGTCCCATCTCTCCAAACTATTATCTCAGAGAGCAGGGTCAATCTACCTTTATCTCCTGAGGTGATTGGATTTTCTTTCACTCATTAAATTTTCCATACATTTCATATAATTTCCCTCCAAACTCCAATAAGAATAATAATCACAAATACCATATGACATCTTCATAATGTAACATCATTCTCAACATAATCCCCGGATAAGGTAAAGAATGACAATATTTTAGAGCATGTGGAGCAATATATGAAATAAGGCATACTATGGCTTTTGTGATGCATAAGCATAGGTAAGGCTAGGAATTTACAATGAGCATTATATGGAAATATAAAGTCCTCCATCATCTTATCATGCAACATGTCAAAAGCAACTTCAAATTTTACCTCCTTTCATGGTTTTCATAAAAATAATGCACTTCATTGTGACTTCCCTTTACTAGGCAATTTCATGCTATATCTCTAATGAATCTAATTTTGCATCGTTGAGTTCAATATAAGCTTCCATGACATTATTCAAAATTTCAATGGGGGTCATTTTTCTCAAAATTTGGAAAACATGCATATAAGCACATAAATCAATAATGCATTCCAAAATAGCCATGTAGCAATTCTGAGCAATAATGCACAAGTAATGTCAAATATGGCAAATATGCATAAAGTAAGCCCTTCCCCCACCCCATACTTAAACATTACAGTGTCCCCACTGTATAAAAACAAGGTAAAGGGTAAAGAAAGAAACTCACAAGACATGTGTGCAGAGCTGCAAAATTTTGAATGGAGCACCTCCTATTCCGAGTATGACTATAGCTTTGATTCTATCCATGGACCTGAAAAGTAGAAGACATATACCCACAAATAGAAATAACCAAAACCAAAAACAATGTTCAAAACCAAAAACCAAAAACAAAGTCTTAAATGTCCTAAAAAGTCTATGTACATGCTCTAGATTTTATAGTCGCTAGGCCGACTTCCATTAATGCTCAAGGTGGCATCTGCAGAGCCCATGTAGCTTGGGCCTCAAATAAGACTCCATTCTTGTCCATCAGCTGTAATCCTCCAGAATGGATCTTGTTCACCACGAACGGTCCCATCCGCTTCTTGTTGAATTTGTTTGGAAACCAATGATCCTTTGATTTAGAGACATAGAGCTTGTCTCCAACTTCATACTCCTTAGGCTCGTCATTGGAAATCCTGCACAATCGCACATACCAAGGCAAACCTCTCCCATGTATAGATAAATCTTTAATGGAAATAGGAGAAGAAAGATCCATACCTTGGCTTACCTTCGCAGAAACGGAATCGGGCACCACGGTGTTTGGTCGATCTCGACTAGGGCTCCTCGAGATCGACGAGTTTGCTGGTCCTGGTGGTGGTCTAGTCGAAGAATCAGAAGTCGAGGAAGAACAGGTCTTGTCGACCTCGACAAGCCTACTCGAGGTCGAGTAGGGCTCTGGTTCTGGTGGTGGTGGCTTCATCGAGGAGGAAGAATCTGGTGCAGAGGGCTTGTCGATATCGAGTTGTCTACTCGATATCGAGTACGGCTTTGCTCCCTGTGGCTCTGGTGGTGCTGAGTGCTGGTCGACCTCGACAAAGCTACTCGAGGTTGAGTAGACTTCTCCTCCTGGTGGCTTGCTCGTCGAGGAAGGCGGCGCTGGGTTCTCCGAGGGGTGGTCGAGATCGACAAGATCTTTGTCGATCTCGAGTAGGGCTGGTTCCTCTGGTTTGCTGTTCGACGAAGCTGGTGCTGGTGGAGTCGCCTTGGTCTGGTCGAGATCGACTAGGGTTCTACTCGATGTCGAGGAGCCCTGGTCGATCTTGACCCCATACTTAGCTCCTTTGTTCTCCTTGAGAATTTCCATGATCTCCTCCACCTGGGCCTCCATGTCCCTCTTTTCCAGCTCCTTAGGGGTCATATTCCTGACCTTGGGTTCCCCGCATGTGATGTAGCCAGCAGAGATAGATTTGACCTCTTCCATTGGACCCGTATATCTTTCAGTTTTGTTGAAGGAATACTCAATCACTTCATCGCTGATGTTGAAAGTGAGCACTCCTTTCCTTACGCTTATGTTGGCATCCACCGTCGCCAAGAATGGTCTCCCTAGAATAATCGGGCAAGCAGGATCTTCTTGCATATCAACAATTAAGAAATCAGCAGGGACGAAGAATTTACCTACTTGTACTGGGACATTCTCTACCATGCCTGTTGGAATGACCACTGTGTTGTTGGCCATGTATAGTCTAGCATCCACAGGCTCCAGGGCACCTATCTTAATCTTGGACCAAATCGTTAAAGGCATAATACTAACACTGGCTCCAAGATCACATAGGGCATTAATTTTGTATGGACCAAATCCAATAGTTATAGCAAACTTACCTGGATCCGGCCTCTTTTCCAGTATGTCCAGATGGCTGCACTCTTCTGTGATTTCTGCCATTGATCGCTTTTTGCTCAGAATCTCTTTCAGGAATTTGACATAGGACGGCATTTCATTGAGAGCTTCTGTGAAGGGGATGGTGACATTGAGCTTCTGAAGCATCTTGATGAAGCGCTGAAACTTTTTCTCCGCCGGGTCCTTTAGAGATTTTGTTGGGAAAGGCAGCTTCTTTTTCTGAGTCGGAGCCAGAACAGACGTCGGAGTTGCTGCAGATTTCTCTATGTCGACCAGGGGCTCCTCGATGTCGACTAGAGGCTTGTCGACTTCGACCAGATTGGGCTCAGTCGAGTTATTGTTCGGCGCAGACGACGATTCTGGAGATTTCTCCTCGACCTCGAGTAGACCTTTGTCGAGGTCGACTAGGCTCTGGTCGAGATCGACGACGGGTTTGTCGACCTCGACTTGCTGTTCCTTGCTGTTCTGTTGCTTTCCAACTTCTGGCTCTTGAAGTTGATGGCCGCTTCTGAGTTTTACAGCAGCTATGTGTCCAGTCTTTCCTTTAGGATTTGGTTCTGTTTGCCCAGGGAGCTTGCCGGACTGTCGTGGGATCTGTGCAGAAATTTGTCCTATCTGCGTCTCAATTCCCCTTTTCCAGATGTCCAGTTCTCCAAATTTGGTGGTGATGTTCTGGAACTGATTGTTGATGGTACCCTGATTTCGTCGCATTTCCTCAAGGATCAGGTGCAGATCATCCTTCCTTTGATCCCTTTCTGGATGTCCTGGAGCTCTGTAGGGTGGAGGATTCCTAGGGGGACCTTGGTTCTATTGCTGTTGATAAGGCCTTTGATCCCCCATATAGCGATTAGGCCCTCCTGCGTAAGCTGCATCCTCATGGTGCTTTGCCAATCTGACTTACTCTGTGTGTGGGCACTCAGGAGTGGTGTGCCTTTGCGATCCGCATTCTATGCAAGGCTGGTTGACAGAGAGATACTTTACTTGCTTGATGAGCTTCCTATTCTGGTCTCTGTAGTATTGCTCTCTAACATCAGGATCAATTTCCTTTGCTGGCTCATAGAGAGGCATAGATGGCGCTGGCCTGGCGTATGGGTTCTCTTCATAAGTTGCAGTAGACCCATATTTGTTGTCGTAGTTGGTGAGCTTCTCCAGCACACCCCATGCGTCACTTGGCGGCATCGTTAGATACTCGTAGTGAGTATAATTGTTGATTCTGTCCTTAGTGACTTGGTCAAGAGAGTTGAAGAAGATCTCTTGAATGATGTAGGGTGGCTGTCCATGAGTGGGGCAAGATCGCAGAAGTTCCTTGTAGCGCTCCCATGCCCTTGCCAGCGGTTCCCCTTTCTGCTGTTTAAAGGCGGTGATTTTCTGGCGGAGATGTGCTGTTTTGGCCGGTGGGAAGAATTTGTTCAGAAACTCTTGCTCTACTTGGGCCCAGGTTGTGAGTGATCTTGCTTTCAGCCCTTCCAGCCATTTCAGTGCAGGCCCAGCAAGAGACCAGCGAAAAGATTTCATCTTGACATATTCCAAGGTTGTGCCTTCTGCAAGAGTACGACACATATCATGAAAATTAGTAATATGTTCAAGAGGGCACTCATTAAATCTGCCGTAAAAGGCATTATTTTTTAGCTCTATAAGAAATTGAGTGCGAATTTCAAAAGAGTTTTCAGGGATTAGAATCGCCGATTCAGGCACGACGAGCGTGGGATGCATATAATCTTCAGCAGTGGTTGGATATTGGGCAAGCTCAGCTTGTGCTTGCTCCTTTTCTGCTCTCTCAGCGGCGAGAGCAGCATCCCTGGCGGCTAGATCCCTGGTAAGCCTAGCGATCAGCTGCTCCTGTGTTTCAGCGTTCTCCATTGCTCTTTGAAGTCTATTTCTGATGTGTAGAAGGCGCTCTGGTTCGTCTAAACCGTAATATTCAGGTGGAATACCAGAACGGCGCATACACCTGAAAAGTAACTCAAAGAAACAGTGAGAACTGACTACCTAAGGCGCGAATGATTGCTTCCCCGGCAACGGCGCCAATTTGTTGTTGCAGGAGTTGGTCAAGTATTGAAATAGATGTAAAATATAGTTCAGATAGACTCCCCTGTCTCAGCAAATAAATACAAGACTTCCTCCCGTTGTAGTAAGAGAAAATCAGGATCGAATCCACGAGGAAGCACGTCAGCAGTTCTCAGGTAGCTATAAATTCTCACAGCAGCAGCACAGCAGAAAAAAAAACAGAAACAAACACAGAAGCAGAAATAAAACAGAAACAAATAATCCCGGCAAGGGCAACTAAAACAAAAAGCAAAGAAACTAAAAGACAGAAAATAAAAGCAAAGCAAATCAAAGCAAGGCACACACTGGTCGATCTCGACGACAGCAACTCGAGATAGACAAAGACAGTCGACAACAGTAACTCAGAATCGAAAATGAAGCAACTCGACAAAACAAGCCAACTCGATCTCGACCGCAAAACTCAACTCGATCTCGACAAAGGTAACTCGAGATCGACAAGGGTTTCGTCTATGTCGACAAGAAACAGAAAAAAGACAAAAAACTTTAAAATAACGAAAATTGCAATTGCTCAAACCCAAACTCAGCTTTTCGACAGAAAATAAATCAATATATTAAAAGACTTCCAAGGCCAGGGTATCAACACCACAACGATAACCATGCAAAGTAACACATAAAGGCATAAAAGATCATGCTTTCCATCAAATAACTTTCGTCATTAACAAATAGGCAAATAGAGGCTTTCGCATAAACCCTAATTGTTACTAACCCTTTTTTACATAATTAATCCAAGTTGCATTAAGATCACTTTCGCTTCAATAATACAAACAAGGATCACCTTCAACTCTCGCAAAAGAATCATGCTCATAGGGATAGAAAATGAATCGCACAAAAAGATCTGACCTTTATCGCATCGCCTCACATGGCCACCGTCGGGCTCACCCCAGCCCCAGAAGTGGGTGGACTACTCACGCCTCATCGCAATTGCAGACATTGAATGAAAAGAAATAACTTGCATTAACTATATTCAAAAGCCTTTACAATTCCGGCAATCAACTTTCGCAGAAAGCCAAAACCCTAAAAACCTTAGAACTCCCAAACTGTATCTGTGGAACTACTTGTCTTGCTCTGAAATTGAATGATTAAAACTGAGCCCCCTAGGGCCTTATTTATAGCCTTCATTCCCTAGCTATTCTAGGAAAGAAGATATCTATCTATATCTAAAATTATATCTAAAAGCCTTAAAGATAAATAAATTGTTTTAAGGAAATAAATCTTAAAGGAAAAGATAAAACTAAATAGGGTAAGTCTTCATGTCTTGATAGATTGCGTCTTCCATAGATAGAACTTGATGTATTTGGATAGAATCTTCCACCTTCGGCACCAAGGAATCCCAACTCTACTCGGACAGGTCATCGACGACGCGTTTCTGGACACTGGGCTCGTCGACCTCGACCACGGCCTTGTCGATCTCGAGTAGCCCTCGTCTATCTCTAGTAGCCCTCGTCTGTCTCAAGTAGCCGGTGCTCGACAAGGCTCGGACATGGCTTGGAGGTCTAGTCGATCTCGAGTAGCTCTACTCTGTCTCGAGTAGAGGTGGTCTGCGTCTTCGTCTTCGGCTTCTCGGCTCGGCACAGCTCGTCGACTCCGGACATGGCTCGTCGATCTCGACCAAGTCTACTCGAGATCGAGTAGGGTTCCGGGAGTCGGGTTGTCTCTGACTCAGTGTCCTCGACCAGCCCTACTCGACAAGGTATGGTCGACCAGCGCTCGTCGAGATCGAGTACATGCTAGTCGATCTCGAGTAGAGTTTTCCCAGCTTTCTGCTCTGTTCTTAAAACGCACTTTCCCGAGTCCTCGTTTGTCGGATTGACGCATATGACCATGCGTTGGAAAGCTCTTTCCGAGGGCTACAACTCTCATGAAGACATCAAAGTTTGATTCAGAACGAAGAATGGTGAAAAATGGTCTTTTCTCCAGCTGCACCATTCTTGGCTTCTCCATGAGTTTCCTTTAAGCTCCAAAGTGCGTCCGATTTCTGCGAAATATAACCAAAACTTGTGTAGACCTCCATAGATTACAACTAAGCATAAACTACACAGATTCTGTATTATTCTAACCCAAATGTATGCAATGTATGCAGAAATCGATATAAAATTAAGTGTAAAATATGGCAAATTAGGCTCACAACAATAGGCTATGCAATTAACTATTTTTAAGGTTATAATGCCATGCAAATGAGCCTAAAACCAGCCCATACAATTTTAAAAAATAAACCCATTCCGAACCAAGAATCCGTTGAACACATCATTTCAACTCATGTTGACAACTGAAATAAAACTTCCAAGCTGGAAAATGAGGATGATTTACAATATACTCGAAAGAATAACGCAACCACTCACACAAAGCCCAATACACGACATAAAGCTACCAAATGGAGGAAACCTCCGCTTGGCTTGGTTAAACTAAATTTCGATGGATCTACACTTGACAATAATGACACCTTCTTTGGCTACATCATTCGTGACTGGGAAGGCAGGCCGATCCATATTGGATACGGAAGATTGGGTAACCAAACCCCATTAAAGGTTGAGGCCCTGGCCTTAAGGCATGGAGTAATCCAACTCCTCGCACTGGGTATAAACAAATGTCATATTAAGGGAGACTCCCGATCATAATAACCATTTAAAAACAAAATCTACATGCCCAATTGGGAGATTGAACTAGTAATGTACGATATCAAAACATTATTGTCGAGGGTGAGGGAAGTCTCTTTCTCTCACGTGCCTCGTAATGGAAACAGAGTGACTGATAAGGTTGCACACATTTGCCGCTCTGCCAAGGGCCTCAACATTTATACTGATTTAGGTCTTCAAGACCTCATTCGTATGGATGCTATCGGGTAGGATCAATCCAACCGAATTATTACCTGGTCAAAAAAAAAAGTATAGGGCATATACATATATACACACATAAAACTGAAAATACTAACTACCGTCATTTGTATTCGTGTTTACGACCCTCGAAACACTCTCTTTTGGATTGCACAAACCCTCCCCTCCGGGTGCCCAAATCTCCTTCGGGAGCCATTACATCGGCTTCGGCCGCCACTACTCGGGTCTCGTTACCCTCTCTACTCCTGATTTCCTCTCGTCTATGGCGGGGGACCTCATTCTCCGGCCTCGGGCTAGTGTGAATCTCTACTTTGGTGGCTTGTTCTCCGATCTCCGGATTCTTCTTTGGTAAGGGTGGCTTCGCTGCTCTTCTCTTCGGTAGAATTTGATCTTGATTCTTCCCCTTCGTGTCCTCCGCCGGCCTAGGGGCTCCTATGTTCGACCTCCCTGTAACCTCCTTTTTTGGGGTGTTTACTCCCTTTTCTGTCTCTACCGTCGGCCTCGGGCCTCCTCCGACGGACCTCCTAGATTCCTCGTGCAATTGGGGTTTTGTGGTTTCCAGTTTCCCCTGCCTCCTCTTCATCGTCATCTATCCCCATCTCCGGGCAGTGCTGGTGATGGGACTCGCTCGCTCCCTCCTCTGCTGCCCTGGAGAGCCCGACTCCAAGGTCTCGCTCTGCGAAACTAGTTCCTTCTCTCCCGGCGCCGTCTGCATGTTGGCTCCCCTCCGCTGCTGTTAGGGTAGGCGGTGCCTCACTTCGTCGGTGACGATGTTGCTCTCTCCCTCTCTGGTCCTTAACCCCTTCGCCTCTCTCTTGGGTTGTGGTCGTCGGTCGCCGGGGATGAGGCTTCGTCCCTCTCCTCGTGCTCTCTCGACATTGCCTGCAACATTTACCTTCTTTGTTGATTGGGCCCTTGTGCCCCACAATCTAGGCCCGAATCCTCTCCTTTGGGCCCAATGCATTTTCTTGGACACAAAGCACCCCTTTTAAAAAAAACAATAAATAAAATTACTATTCAACTGGATTAATATATATATATATATATATATATATATATATATATATATATATATATATATATATATATATATATATATATATAACGTGTAAAATTTGCTTATGGTGTAAAATTTTGTCTTTAGTGAAAACCAGACCACGCCTCTTTTTAAAAAAAAAAAAAAACCGAACCGGTTGGGTAAAAAAACTGAGCCGTCCTCCATCACCATCTCTCCCTCTGCGCACAGAACACGGAAGCGGCCATGGCAGGAGGCGCCGAGGCGGTGGCATCGAGCATGGCAGGAGGCAAGGCATCGACCATGGGGTAGCGCGAAGTCTCAATCATCGGAATATTCCTTGTTGTAATCGTCGGAATCCGCTCAATCGCCGGAATCCTCGCAATCGCCAAAATCGAGCATCTTGCATTGGTCAATTCGACAAGGCAGACGTGGATTCGGCTTCTCCTCCTCGCAATAGCCGGAATCCCCATCGGAATCATTGAAATCGCCAACCCACTCCACCTTGCCCAGCAACACCGGAGCGCCGATTCGCCGCCTTCGACCGCCACCTTCCCACCACCGAAGCCACCAGCGATTGCCACCAACGGACTTGCCACACCACCACGGTCCCGTATCTGCCTTCCCCTTGCTCCGCCGTGCCCTAGGCTGCCACCGGGAGCTTGCCGAAGTCCACTGCGCAACCGTCATTTCTACAGAGAGGGTTACTGGGTCGATGTGAGGAAGATGATGATGAAATTATAATTTTGAGTCATATTTTCCCTTTCTTCCCAAATATGCCCTTATCTAAATTTAATAAATTACAAAATTATTCCATAGTTTATAAACGTACAAAATATCATTGTCAAATTATATTTGCACAAAATAGTGTTTGAATGATTTAGGTTGAGATTGAAAACCTAGGGTTTGATTTAGGAGCGGAATTTGGGGCTTTTTGCCAAAAACCAAATTGATTGAAATTGATGATTTGGTTGTGTTGTTGGGTTGATTTTGAGCTAATTTCTTGATCATATCATTGTCAAATTGTTTATAGATCATTAGCTAATTGGATTTTAGAATTTTATAATGCGATATGCTTTAGAATTTGGGGCTTTTTTCCAAAAGCCAAATTGATTGAAATTGATGATATGGTTGTGTTTTTGGGTTGATTTTGAGCTAATTTCATGTTCATATCATTGTCAATTTGTTTGTGAATCATGAGCTAATCGAATTTTAGAATTTTATATTGCGATATGCTTTAGAATTTGGGGTTTTTTTCCCAACAGCCAAATTGACTGAAATTGATTATATGGTTGTGTTGTTGGGTTGATTTGGAGCTAATTTCATGTTCATAGTATTGTCAAATTTTTTATGGATCATGAGCTAATTGAATTTTAGAATTTTATTGCAATATGCTTTAGGTCGATTAGATTTTTCTATTTTAGCATAAAAATCATAATTTACTATTAGCTCAATTGGTAGAGCAATGTGCGTTTGCACAAAAGATGTGGGTTCAAATCCCACATAGGTTACATAATAGACAAGAGCGCAACAATCGCAAATTGTACATCATGCACATTATAATCTAAGTTATGCACTTTTTAACCTTAATTATGCACATTTTAATCTTATTTATGCACTTTAATTTTAAAAGCTTATACGTAAAAAAATCGATTTCAAACTTACATCAATCAACCTAAATTATCCGAGAGGTGAACCCAAACTCTCAAAAGTAAAAAAAAAAACAAAATGAAAACATCGATTTCAAAAGCACATCTTTTGTCTTATTAATGCACATTATGATCTTACATTTGCACAATTGTATTATTAATTTGCACAATTGTATCTTACTTTTGCACAATTGTATCTTACTTTTGCACAATTGTAGTTTAAATTTGCACAATTGTATCCTACTTTTGCACACTTGTATTCTAAATTTGCACATTACAACTTTATTTTCACACTTTATGTTCTTATATTTGCACTTTAAAGTTGCACAAATGCACTTTACAGTTGCACAAATGCACTTCACAGTTACACAGATGCACTTCACAGTTCCACAAATGCACTTCATAGTTGCACAAAAGGTATCGAAAACGGGAAAAAGTGCATTTACCCATAAAATTAGACATATTTACCCATTTTCCCATAAATTAAACACATTTCAATTATAAATTTTTATAATTGAAATAGGCACATTTACCTATTTACCCCATAATGAATTATTTTGTCTGCACAAAATAAACTTATATTTGCACAATAAGATGTTATATGTACACAAAAGCAAGTTATACTTGCACAGCAGAAAGTGTTAACACGAAAAAAAAATTCTGGGACAAAAAAAAATAATAAATTTTTTTTAATAATAATAAAAAAAACTGGTCCGAGAAGGGGGGCAATGGGGGCACACGCATGGGCAAGGGGGGCAGACATTCGACTAATGAAATTAGGCCCATTAGTAATTAAATTAGGCCCATTAGCAAATTTTACACGATAAGCAAATTTTACACGTTAAGGAGTTTTTACATTTGAAGTAAACCCTCTATATATATATATATATATATATATATATATATATATATATATATATATATATATATATATAGGGGAGATATCTAATGAGAAGTGACATTTGGGTGAGAAGATAAGAAGTAAGCCTTATACCCTTTAGATTAAAATAATTTTTTTTATATGGATATAGGGGACATATCTAATGATAAATATATCAATGTTTTTTTTAAAATTATTTTTTATGCTATTTTTTTAGATGATGAATGAAAAAACTAATTTAAATTAGTATAAAAACCCTAAAATGAACCTTAAATCACCATCTAGATAAATAGCGTAAAAAATATTTTTTTAAAAAAAACATTGATATATTTCTCATTAGATATGTCCCCTATATCCATATAAAAAAAATCATTTTAATCTAAGGGGTATAAAGCCTACTTCTCATCTTCTCACCTAAATGTCACTTCTCATTAGATATCTCTCATATATATATATATATATATATATATATATATATATATATATATATATATATATATATATATATATATATATATATATATATATATATATATATATATATATAAAATCTTATTTATCCATTTATATATATAATCTTATTTATCCATTTATATATCAATTTTATTTACAAACCAATCCGTAAGGGTTGAATTTAAATCCCGAAAGGGCCCTTTCAAATCCCGAAAGGGTTTCTAGATGCGTTTTACTATGGTGGATTTCAGTTGTACTTCTGGTGGGTCTTCAGATTCCTTCTTCTTAGTGAGGCTCTTGCGTCCGGAGTCGGGTCTGGCTGGGGTCGAGGCGGTGTGTATCGAGGCGATTCCGCGAACCGGAATTTTCTTTGGAGGATCGTCTTCACTGCCCACATGGACTTCTGCTGTACCACTGACCAACGGTGTCGCTGTATGGTGGCGCTTGGCTCGGATTCTTAGTCTACGATGTCCCCTGTATGCTAGGATTAGGTTTGCTTGTTCGACTGGTTGTATTTGTTTGCCATCATCTGTTTTGCACCGTTTCTTTAGGTTGTTTCTTTTGACGGTTCGTCGTCTGTCGGCTTTTCGATGTGTCAGACTTGTCTGACCCTCGAAGTCTTTCCCGATTAAAAAAAAAATAATAAAAATAAAACTGAAAATACTTGAAATATTGAGAAAATAAGGAAACAATAAACAACCAAAAGGTAAAAGCTGACACACTTTGCATCTCTACGTTCCTCGTGTCCGTGTCCATGAAAATGAGCATGGCCATGGTTTCCTTCCACCAGAAGTCGCCCACTTCCTTGATCCCCCATCCTGATAGATCGATCCCTCTTTCCATCTCCAAATCATATCTCTGCGAGTTTGATTAATGTTATATACATTCACATATGGCTGAAATTGTGATAAGCGACAACATCTCCCGCAACTATGTTTAAGCTGTCGAGGCCCAAATCTGGCCGATCTTCTTTTGCCCATGGCAACCGTTCCTCTTTCCACTTCTCCAACTTTCAGGTTCTTCAGGTTTGTGTTTTTCCAATCCCCCACCCCCAATTTCCATCTGCCCTTCTCTTTGATTCTTGATTTTGCATTAATTCATATACCTTATTTGTCAATTAATCCAAGTTTCTGTCATTTTGAACATCTTTTAAGCTACTTGTCTTGTTAGGTTTTCTAACAACATTCAAGTAATTAGTTGCTTTAATTATGGTGTTTTCAGTTACGCACTTGATATCTGAGATTGAATTTGAAATTGCTGATTTGTGATGCATCACCTCATCTCTATAAAGTCTAAATATCTCCTTACTGTTGCAGTGATTTAATTAGCTCTCTGGTTCATTGTGATTAACCTCATATACCAAGCTACTGGATTGATTACTAATTAAAACCTCACTTGTTTTTACATGAAATCATCATAATCTCTGGATGAAAACTATATATATGGTTCTAGAGAAAGGCAATGTTGATCTCCATAAATGTCCATATACATATATATGACAGAAACTGCTATTTAGAGACTTGGCACTTGGCCAATGGATTTGACTATATGGTTTCCACTACATATGATCAATTTCAATCCTTAGAAAAACGAAGACTAGAGCTACATTATTAATTATTTGATGGAGGCTTTGTAATGCCAAATGTATCTTCGGATAAACTAGGTGCCAGAAGGATGGGAAAAGCTGTCAGTGGCATTAGTTTCTATGCGAACAGGAAAGAGCATTGCCAAGTTAGGGAAGGAAACAGTGCACAATGAAAGTTGTCAGTGGACGGAGACATTAACAGAATCTATATTGGTTTCACAAGATGATGGGAACTCAAAAGAGAACGAAGAATCTTCTTTGAAGTTTGTTGTCACAATGGTGTGTTAATTGTTCTATATACAAGTTCTGTTGATTCAGTATATCAACATTTTTAGTGAATGTAAATTCTAACTAAAATTATATTCAATCTTTTGGTTGCAGGGTACAACAAAAACTGGTGTCCTCGGGGAGGCTACTATTAACCTGGCCCGATATATTGGCTCAAAAGCTTCCACTCCTCTTTCATTACCTTTGTCAAAATGTGACCATGGAACTACCTTACAAGTAAGGAATAGCAGCTAATTCAATTTTTCATTTTTGTTTTTTGATTTTTTTTTGTCAGTACAACTTCTTCTGATCACATTTGTTTTCAATGGACTAAGATGGATTCCCTAATTTTGTCCATTGTAGCTCAAGATTCAGTGCCAAACTCCCAGAAAGCACAGGTTCGTAACACAATACAGAAGTGAAACTTTTGAGATTTTATCCATTTTTAAAGGTGATAAAAAGAAGAAAAGTTGAATAAAGTAGCTGATGTTTTGGGATCTTAAGAACTTTGTAGTGAATACAATGCAGGGAGGATGAGAAGACAGATTCAAATTCTCATGGGGACTATCCTATAGAGGGTGATGACCCAGAAGCAGCGTCGGATAATGCGCTTTCCAGAACCATTGAAGATGAAGAATTTCCTAGTAGGGCAAGTGTTCCTCTCTCTTTCACTTGTACACACACGCACACACACACATATATATGTTATAGTTTTTTGATACATTTTGTTATGCACTTTTTTCTTTTTAATTCTGATGGAAACATGTTATGGACGCTACAGGAGGAAACCATTTCTGATTCATCAGGGAAAAACAAAGCTTCACATAAACATAAAAAGGCTACAAAAAACAAACAGATTAAGGGCCAATACTCAACTGTTTCAGATAACAACAGACCAACTCACAGTTTAGCCTCCGCAGAAGATGGTATTAGACCAAATGATTCAGATAACAACGCAAAGAAATCGATGCTTGGTGTTGAATCATCAGATATTGGCAGCAAGGAGTTGGAAGAAGAGATGCGGTTGCTTAAAGAATCAAATGCCGACTTGGCAGAACAGCTACTAAAGGCCCAAGATTCGAATGTAGAACTCATGTCCATTCTACAAGAGCTAGAAGTAATCATTGAATCTCAAAAGGCAGATATAGAGAGGTTTTCGTCCGAGAAGCTCAAGTTGGAGGCAGATTTATCGGAGTGCGAGTCAAAATGGAGTTCTATGTTGGCTGAAAAGGAAGAAGAAATTGCTAGCCTTGAAGAACAGATAACTCAGTTTATGGAAGACCGCCAAGGAGGCCAAGAAGAACAGTCTCATTGTCCACACGAAGTCGAATTCTTGAATACCAAGTTGGAAGAGCTAGAGAAGGAATGCACTGAGCTTATTGAAGAGAACATGCAACTTGTTCATAAGCTCAAGGAAGCCAAAAAAAGTCCATCGAAAGAAGGTGATCAGGATGATTCATCTACCGTTGGTGACTTGAGTATTGATGAGTTAAAGAGTAGTATGGAGTCCTTGGAGACTGCCAACAAGATTCTTGAAAGGAAAACATCGGAGCTGGAGACAGCGAAACAGGAGCTAGAGCTCCATCTATCTAAATTGGAGGAGGAGAACATGCAGTTATCTGAGCGAGTGTCAAAATCGGAAGCTCAACAAAGATTGATGACAGATGACAAGGAAGAAAGTAAGCACAAACTGAAACAATCAGATGGTGAACTTAAGAAAGTTCGTGAGGAGATAACAAGATTGGAAACCGAGAGGGAGGCTCACAAGGCTGAAGCGAAACAGAAGCTACAGAATATGCAGAAGAGGTGGTTAGAGGCTCAAGAAGAGTGTGAGTATCTGAAGAAAGCCAATCCGAAGCTAGAAGTCACAGTCGGCAATCTCATGGACGAGTGCACTACGCTTCAGAAACTAAACGCCAATCTAAAAAGGCAGAACAAGGAGTTGCAAAAGTACCGCTCGAGTCTAGAAGCAAGGGTAAGTGATTCAGATAGAAAATTCTCAAAATGTTCGTCTGCATTTGAGGCTCTAGAAGCTGAATTTGGCACAATGTTAGAAGTGATCGCGTTCAAAGAGGCGAGCATTAAGTCTGAGCTGGAGACTCTGGTTAAAGAGAACAAGGATCTCAAGGAAAAAGTTGCTGCAGAAGAGAAACTTGTGAATGAAATGTACTTAGAGAAGTCTCTGGAAGTCGAAAATCTTCAAAAGGAACTAATCCACCTTCTTGATCAGATATCTACACTGTCCGGTGGAGGTGCAAACTACTCCGCTTCTGAAGCAATCGTTGAGCTATGCTCTCTACGCACGGAAAAATCCAAGCTAGAGATTTCTGTTGAAGATTTCCGTGAGAAGTTTGAATCAACAGAAAGGAAGCTGAACGCGCGCCAGTTAGAGGCAGAAGCTAAAGTGGGCGAACTGATGGCTGAGATAACCTCTTCCAAGCTAAAACATGATGTTCTTTTGGCTGATCATAAGAAGCTTAAAGCGAAGCTACAAAACGTCAAGAGTAGGAAAAAGAAGTACCGAGGTGCCATCCGTGACCTTGAGAAGAAGCTTAAAGTTTCGGAGCACGAAAAGCTTCAGGTGCAAGAAGAGATTTCTGTTCATAAAGCACAAAAGCAAAGGGCAGCACAGCTACAAGAAGAGATTGTGAGTTTCAAGAACTCACTGGATGAGGCAAAGTTTGAAATCAAGAGGCTCCATGCTTCGTATGACTTACTGTCAGGAGATCACGAAGAGCTTGTGTCCGAGAGTGTTCTGCTGGCTCAGGAGCTTGGCACTGCAGAGGACGCAATCTCTGAACTGGAGGAGTTTAAAACTCGCAAATCTGTCATGGAGGATAAGATTTCGCGGCTAGAGGCAGATCTCAATGCAAGAGAGGCATTGTCGGTAGAGGACGCTGAGATGAGGATTGAGCTTGGTAGAACTAAGAGAGCTAACAATGAACTGCTCAGAAAAGTAAAGTATCTTGAAGAGGACAGAGAACAGTACCTCAAGAAGATCAAGGTATGTAATATAGTACGTTTATCCGACCAACTAACAATCTGTGTACTCATAGTGTGTTCATAGTACTTGTTTCTGAAGACTAATGGTATGAAACGACGCAGGCTTCAGATGGAGGCTCTGAAGCCGGGATGGCTGATTATTTAGCGAGAATTCAGTCCCTTGAAAACGAGCTTGCTAAGGCATTGGAAGCCAGCGAAATGTATCAGTCCCAGCTATCAAGGTATGGTAAATGTATTAAGATACGATGACAAGTTGTTGCTCTGTTGATTCACTTAATGAGCTCATAGTCGGCTTGTGTTTTCAGGTTTTTGTCAGATGAGCAGAGTAGCTCGAGCTCGTCAACAGCAAAGCAAAATGGAGGGAATACAAAAGGGGCCGATGACAGTTTGGTGTGGAGTCTCCAATCAGAATTGAAAGATATACGGGAAAGGTATTTTGAAATGAGCCTGAAATACGCAGAAGTAGAAGCTCAGCGAGAAGAACTTGTAATGAAACTCAAGTCTAAAAATAATAAAAAAGGCTGGTTTTCATGAAATTCTATGCTCCCAAATTCGACATTCTTTGCCCGATCTCTCTTCTCAATTCTTCAAAATTTATAACGTACCATTTTGCTCCATCATTCAACACTAAACTATTTTGGGAATCAGGAGACTTGACGACTCCTCATGACTCGGGAGTGTATAGGGTAATAAAGACCTGTCAAAACTCGACCCAACTTAAAGTATCCAACTGAACTACTTGCGCCGAGTTCATGTATAGGAAGATGAACTGAACATTCTGTGGACGAGGATTGGATGAGAGAGTTTGTAATACCCATGAAATGGCCTTGTAAGGCTGAACAAGATATGGAAGCTAATGTTCCGGAGAGTGGTGATTTGGGGATCCATCCTTACGAACAAGCAGGCAGTTGCTGGGTGATGTAGCCGCCACATTGCTACTAGTCGTTGGTGCTCGGAGTGCCATGACGAACTGGAATCTCTTACTCACTTGTTCAGAGATGGACTGCCCTGAGATTGAAGGTGTGTGTGTGGAGGACAATTGACGTACATCATGGTGCGGCAGTTGCTGGGTGATGGGCTGGAGCCTGGAGTGGGCGAGTTTCTTTGTCACCATGCTTTGGCTCATGTACCGTTCTGATGAATGCGGTGTGGGGGATTGTTGATGGCCTCCGGGCATTCGGAAGGTGCTTGTCCAGACTGATTCATTGTTGGTTCTCATGCTGATCAACAAGAATGTTGTTGATTATCATTCCATCTTTAGTCTGATGGCTTTTTTTAGTTAGAAACTAGGAAATTCAATTTCTACATTTATTTAAGGAATCGAATTTTGTTGCCAACTCCCTTAATGTGAGTGTTTTAGTTTTTGTTAATAGAGATGCTAAAGAAAGGGCTACTCCCCAATTAGTTCCTCTGTAATCCGATTTAGTTTATTTGATGGTCTCCCCCGAGTTTTTCCACCTAAAAAAAAAAGAAACAATGGGTTTATAGGCTTTTTGTTTGAGCTGATTTTGAAATGGATGTGAAGGCCGGTTGAGCTTTGTAGAGGTAAAAGTCAGCTAGGCCTCATGGTTGTTTGTCACACACTCACACCTAATTATACCTCATGTAACCGACCTACTTGTATTATAAGAAAGGCCTTTAGCTGTAACAAACAGATTCAGATGACCAAATTAATGAATCACGTACTTTCTTGCTCGCATGCTTCGTCTTCCTTCCAATTTCTTTGTTCTCCACCTTGCTCTGTTTTTCATTCATTCTGCAAATCTATTTTTCTTTTATTGATTGATCATCAAACATATTAGTTTTTCAATATTTATCACCAAACTTCTCATGGTATCAGAGTCATAGCAGCTATGGAGCAACTTAACGAGGTGAAAGGTCGTCGTTCTGAAACTGGAATTGTAGATCCGATGAATGAGCTTTATCGATCCACCACTCAGATCGCCCTAACTATGTTCTCTAGATGTGTTTGTTGATAGATGTGAATGAGACCATAAAAGAGTCTCACATCGACAGTTGAACATAACGAGCCTTAGTAGCTATATAAGTCGGTAGGCTACTTATTCTATTTCCAATTGATTTTAGAATGGAACCTCACTTGGCTTGTGTGCTAGACTACTAACGCATGTGCGCGCCGTGCACACGATCATCAAACATATTAGTTTTTCAATATTTATCACCAAACTTCTCATGATATTAGAGTCATAGCAGCGATGGAGCAACTTAACGAGGTGAGAGGTCGTCGTTCTGAAACTGGAATTGTAGATCCGATGAATGAGCTTTATCTCCGCCACTCAGATCACCCTAACTATGTTCTCTAGATGTGTCTATTGAGAGATATGAATGAGACCACAAAAGAGTCCCACATCGAAAGTTGAACATAACGAGCCTTAATATACAAGTCGGTGAGCTACTCCTTCTATTGCCAATTGATTTTAGAATGGAATCTCACTCGGCTTGTGTGCTATACTACTAGCGCAAGTGTGCCCGTGCACACGATCATCAAACATTTTAGTTTTTCAATATTTATCATCAAACATCTCATGATATCAGAGTCATATCAACGATGGAGCAACTTAACGAGGTAAAAGCTCGTCATTCTGAAATTGGAATTGTAGATCCGATGAATGAGTTTTATCTCCACCACACAGATCACCCTAACTATTTTCTCTAGATGTATCTGTTAAGAGATGTGAATGAGACCATAAAAGAGTTTCACATCGAAAGTTGAACATAACGAGCCTTAGTATATAAGTCGGTGGGCTACTCCTATCACCAATTGGTTTTAGAATGGAACCTCACTCGGCTTGTGTGCTAGACTATTATCGCATATGCGCCCGTGCACACGACCTCGAGCCATCGGTCCAATTGGAAATAGGAAGAGTAGCCCACCGACTTATATACTAAGGCGTGTCATTGATGGCCATGAACAAGCTTGGCTTCGTTATGAGAACTTGTTGAAGAGCACCAAAATATTCCCTGCTTCTGTAATAATTGGATTGGTGCAATCACATGGTAATTTCTTGGCTTTTACATTCAGTTGAGATTTGAGAAGGATATCACCCAAAATGTATTGTACTGTCAAACTGCGAGTCAAATTTGGCAAGAATTCGGGACTAGGTTTGGTACATCCAACCGAACAAGAATTTATCAGGTTCAAAAGGAAATTTCTGCAGTTGATCAAAGAAATCTTGGATTTCCTTAGTATTTTACAAAGTTTAAAAGACTTTGGGATGAATATGTGATTTTGATTGAGCATTAGGCTTGTAATTGTAGTTCAAATCTAGTTTGATGAAGCTTATTCAAGATCAACAAGTGATCCAATTCATGATGTGACTTAATAAAGTTTATAATGTCATTCAATGAAATATTTTGATGATGATTTCACCTTCAAACGTTGATGAAGCATATCACTTCTTAGTGCAAGAAGAACAACATAGAGGGATGAGAAAAAGTCCAGCCATAGAAGGAGATGATTTAGCCTTTGCATCTTAGCAAGCTAAAAACAGTCCAGCTTCAAGAAATCATTGTATATATTGTGACCATTGCAAGGTTACAGGACATGCGATGGATAAGTGTTGAAAGATCCATGGTTGTCTAAACAATTCAAGATCAGGTGCTTATTGTGATCCTTGTAAGATTGGAGGTCATACCATAGAGAATTGGAAGTTGCATGGATATCCTACTACAAAACAATGGTTCTACTACAAACAGTAGCTCAAGACCATTTTGTATTCATTGCAAGGCATTAGGACATGTGGTAAACAAGTGATAGAAAGTGGATGGATACCCAACAAACGGTGTGAATACATGAATAAGAAAGAAGATTTTTGCTACAACACCGTCATCCTTGGCCCCAATTACTCAAGAACAGTATCAACAATTGATGTCCTTGCTATAAAATCTTCAAGTGAAAAATCCAACTACTTTGTTGGCAGGTAAGACCACGTACGTACTTGTCTCTTCTCTTCTAAGTTGAATTCCATATGGATCTTGGACAGTGGAGCCATTGATCATATGACCCCCAACCATAGCCTATTTCAGTCATCTAAATCCTTAGATAAACCTTCATACATTACAATGCCAAATAACAAAAAAGCCACCATATTTTACATTGGTGCAGTACGCATCTAACCACAAATCTCATTGCTAGATGTATTACATGTCTGGCCTTAACTTTCATTACAATTTGCTTTCTATCCGTAAACTTGTTCATGACATGAAATCTAATATCCTTTTCACTCCCACCTCATGCATCATTCAGGGCCCTTCGATGAGGAAAGCCTCTGATAATTAGAAGTGAGGAAAGAGGATTATACATTGCACACAAATTTTATGAGCTAAATGATTTCTCTGCTTTGATATCCATTTTACAACATTCTTTTTCACATTGTAATAATGCTTCAAGATCTTCTGTGAATCATGTTGATTGTAATGGTGTTTTTTCTTGCTAGTTGTAAGTATGAGCTCTTGCATTGTCGAATGGGACACTTATCTTTTTTCACAATTAAAGCATATTGATGCCTCTGTATGTCATATATATATATATAGGGGTTGGTTCTGGTGTACTCAACCCTTAACGTGT
The DNA here is from genome assembly GCA_037127255.1 of Persicaria tinctoria. NCBI lineage: Eukaryota > Viridiplantae > Streptophyta > Magnoliopsida > Caryophyllales > Polygonaceae > Persicaria > Persicaria tinctoria. The sequence goes on along the minus strand of JBANSL010000004.1, from coordinate 16,618,471 downwards.
ATCATGTACTCAGAAATTATTCATCTATTTGTTCATGATTATTCATCTGTTTTCACGTAATTATTCATCTGTAAAAAATGTAAATTTTATACTACCGAATAATCGCCCAATGGCCAATACCATTGAATAATTTCATTCTACTGAATAATCTGCCAATACCATTGAATAATCAGAAGTTACTTTTAATCTCATCTGTTGATCTTCTTAATTCAATGGCCCAGATTTGTGTACATGATACACGTTAAGGGATGAGTACATATGATACATACTCTATATATATATATATATATATATATATATATATATATATATATATATATATATATATATATATATATGTTATAATATTATTATTATTATTATTATTATTATGTGGATGTACAAAATATACACTTTACTTAGATAGAACTTTGTCTATAGATAGATTTACTATTACTTGGAGCCTAAGGAGTTTATCGCTATATATTGTACCGGTGGTGGCACAAAGAGAATTCAATTGAATACAATCTTATATTCTACCCTCTTTTGCCCTAAATTATAATACGTTATCAGCACGAGTTTGCTCATATTAGAAGGGTTTCAAGATCGTATCGATTATAATTTATTTTATTTTGCACTTGCTTATCGATTGCTTCATGTATCAATTGCTTATCGATTGCTTCATCCTCTCAGTGGCAAGGTCCGGCTTTCCTCGCTTTCAACGACGCCGCTTTCACCAACGAGGATTTTGTTAGTATTTTCAGGATTGGTGGCAGTTCCAAGCACGGACAGGCCTGGAAAACTGGTCACTTTGGTTGCATCACAAACTCAAGCCCCCAATTGCGGTTCCTCCTCCGCAGGTCTTCGATGACAGGGCCAGATCCGAGTCCCCGCCGATCACGACGGCGAGGGGGTACCGGAAGAAATTGAGACCTTTAAAGACGGCGACTTGGCCGGGAACGCCTCGATTGGGATCACCGTCGATCGGGCCAGGAATCTTGTCATGGTCGCGGTCGCCTCGATCCCGAAAACGACGCCGTTTTCATTCACAGAGCCCTCGATCGGGATCACCGTCGATCGGGCCAGGAATCGTGTCATGGTGGGATCTTATGTGGTTCGGCGTCGGTTCCGTCGTTGACGCTGACATCTTCGTCCTCACCGGCCACCGCCGCCCGCGAAATCGTAGAGCTTCGCCGCCGTCACCGCCTTTGTAAATTCAGAAACGAGGAAGAAGAAAGGTTTGCAAGTTTTTTTTATAAATTACAAAATCGGCCCGGAAATTTATTAAATCACAGATCGGGAAGTATATATTGTATATTTACAGAAAACGGCCTAACACTATAGGGTTTTCATATTTTGCCCCATGAAGTATATAAACACATCCCGAAGAATGTGAACCCCTGAAGTGGTAAATTTTATCCCTTGAAGTGGATATAAAATACATAACAAGTATATATTCCCTGAAGCGGATAAATCAATCAAAGTGATTAATAAATCTCATCTCCACAGAGATGATCGAGCCGATAAATTTCATCCCGTAGTGATGAAATTATATTTATTATTTATGTTTATATTCTTTTATTATTTATGAGTAATATATGATTATTGCTTTATTTTGTATATTATATTTTTATCATCATCTCTTGAAGTAGATGAAAAGTCATATATCTCAAAGTAGATAGTAAATAAAGATAAATATCCCAATATTTCGGAGTGTGATTATGTACGTGTTGATCACATAAGAGGTACGTTAACTTTCCTTACTTGATTAATTAGAATTTCAAAAGGTTTAAGGGTTTATACATAAGGATGGATAGAATTATTTATATGATATATGTTTTAAATAAATCATGATTATAATTTATTAATATTTTGATTTGGTGATGGATGGTATCATGTGAGTGGTTTGTGCACGGATCCACACTAGGATATTATGGTAAAAGGAGGCGAATCCTAGAAGATTGAACTCTATTTGGGAGTGAGCCTATCTGTGTTCCGCTTGACTTTAAAACTCGTGATGGAGTTGGACTGAATTCTCAATGGTGGTGTATACGATCGAGCTTGCGGTCAAGTAAGCCTAAACATCATATATTTGAGTTATGATTTTTGTGTCTCTTGCTAATTGCAAAATGACGTTATTGATTGCAAATGTAGATTTTATATCATAAATCATGTCATAGTGCTAATATACTTTGATATATAAGAATTTAGAGCATTAATAAATCATGTACGATTGGGGATTGATGATGCATATAGATATGATTATTGGGGAAATTAACCATATATTTGATGGATACATGATAAATGATATCTAAATGAATTGATACATTGATAAGTTGATAAATAAATAACGTCATCATGCATCGATTAAAATATTAGCCTCATCTTTGTAGTAATGAGCTAAGATGATAGTGTTGATTTCATCTTGCACTTGTAAATTATTTCTTATATGATTTGTTTCATAGAAGATGAAATATAAACTTCTGAAGTGGTTAAACTTATTTGTTTCTTAGTCACCAGAAGTTGACATTATTTATGTATCATGAAATTCATTTGTATTATATCCCCCAAAGTAATTGCATGCAAATAAGAAAAGACATTTTCTCTCATAGATAATGATGAAATTATTGAAATTGAAATATGAGATAGTTATTGAACCTACAGTATTTGTGAATGATAGTGTTTATTGAAACAAGTGATCAATATCTGAATTGATATCCACCTGAAGTGCATTTATTTTAATTTACAGAGATCGCTTTTATTATTTACTTGTGAGGTGTATATGTTTGAATTTACTTTTGCACAAAACTCAAAGTGTTTCCAGAAGAAACAACTTGTTGAGTTGGTATGCCGTAAACATATGTGGTTTTATATTATATATATATTGTTTGTGTTAATCAAAGTTATCTCTTGAAGTAGATAAACTTATCTCTACATATGAAAGATTATCAACGAAAGAGCCTAGATGATCCAGCACATTTGATTCTGCAAACTTGGTCGTATTTGGTTTGTTATAATTAGTATAATTTGGCTATTTGAAGCTATATGGGATCTATGTTTTATTTATTTATTTGATTTGATTTGCATTTTATGTATATGTATATGCATTGGAAATGTTTCTTGATGAAACCATTATGGGTAAATGATGTCAATTTTATTCAACTAATGATGATTTGGGAGAAGAGTTTGAAGCAAATCCTTGTCAAATTGTGTGATAGCGATAAATTTATTCTTGAGAGCCCGAAGACTCTTTATTTTGGAATCTTGTTCTTAATCTACTTGGGTATGGTAGAACTCAAATAAATAGCTAGCTAAATGACTTATGGTTCGTAACAACCTCTTTTATTGCCAGATGCAATATATATTGTTACCTCCAGCAGAGGACATAAAGAGGATACGGTACGCGCGACCGTTGTTAGGATACTGGTCATAATTTTGAAAATGATTATAAATAATCATGTATGAGTCAACTCCCACATCAAGGAGAATGTGGAAGAACAAGTCAAGGATGATGTTTTACCTAATTTGGATTTGTAATCTCCCGAACTATGAATGAATCATCGCATGAAAATGTTAGAATGATTTAGAGCTTGGTACTTGATGATATGGAAAACCTGAAGTTTTCGGGATGAAATAACTAGTGAGTATTTGTATAAATTCTATACTTGGCATAATTAAACCTTATGCATGTATATCTCCAGAAAGCATCAAATTAGTCCTCGAAGGACTGTTGATATAATCAAGCAATAAATTCATATAAGAAGATGGCTATATTAGAGCGTCAAAACACTCTAAAGGGAAGGAGTGATGACAAATAAATTGAGATTGTGAAAGCCGATAATTGCCAGAAGCAATGGTTTTTCCTCTAGTTGAAGATGTCAAAAGAAGATTCGGCATATAATAAATAGATTACCCATATTGGCAATATGGATGTAATATGGAAATGCTATCAATGAAATTGATATTTTGGATATATGAGCATTGAGAAGTTGACGATTAAATCGACAAAGTGAAGTCGTTACTTATGAGATTGTCATTTAGGATAATGCTAATACATGGGATGACCTAGTAGAGTCATCAATAATTGCTAAATAAGCAGACATGAATATCAAGAGCTTGATTCGATTTTGGTCAACAATAGAAGAAATTCTCCTTCTTGTTATTTATCTCCAGTAGAGAGTTTGATATTTACATGTTCAGTATAGACACCAAAATCTCCCCAGATTACACTAAGTTGTTGTAAAGCAAGAAAGATGATGTATATGGAGGATTGGGTTTCCATAGATGATCAAATACCTAGAGTTTATCACAGGATTCACAGATGATAAAATACTCGGTATTTAGGGGGAGAGGAAAAGGAGATCAAGAAGTAATATGTTGCATAGAAGATAAGTGAACTGAAAGTTCAATGAACTATATAGCAAACAGGCTAGTAAAGGCATTAGTAAATGCAAAAGATAGCATGATTCAAATCGAAGTTCTAGTAGTAACTTCAAACAATGGTGATATGTCCACTCGTATAAAACTCCTGGAGAGATTTTATGAATGTTGACAGTGTTAGAATTGATTATGAGTTGTCTTGAAATGACCAGATCATTGATTATTGTTGATGACACATATCTAAGTTTGCACTTGAAGTGCTTGATAAGAATAATTAGAGCTTACAAAATGCTAAGAGCGTAATGGGATTGGTTTATTGAACAATTCATTAGATTGTGAAAGGATATTAGGTCCAGGAGTACCATATCTTTATAAAACTGATGATTTATATGTTAAATTGAGGAGGAGAAAAGTTGTACTCTTTTCCTTAACTTTGGTTTTTGTCCCATTTGGGTTTTTCCAAAGAAAGGTTTTTAACGAGGCAACTCCCCTCACAAGGATACATGGTATATCCCAAATTCTAGAAAGAAATAATTCATGCAAAGATGGATTGTTTAAGCATGAAGTTTTTTGACCTGTAGCTCCAACATTGAAAAGTGTAGTATCAATTGGTTTTAAGTGGGTGTTTGTACAAAGGAAAATATAAAGTCAAATTGATTGGACAAAGACCTATTAAAGGTTACATTAGAATGTATTCACCAGAAGTGAATATAATTTTGGCTCCAAATGTAAATGACGAACGTTGTAAGTGCATACCCATATAAATGGAAAGGATCGATTGAAAATGCCTGAAGCATTATTATCAAAGTCCTGTCATGTACAGTTGATTGAAGAGTCTTATTAGAGTACCTTAATTACCTATAATTGTGAAAGTGGTGACATTTTATTAGGTCCCGAAGTACCATACAAAGTTGTACTCTTTTCCTTAATCTTGGTTTTTATCCCACTGGGTTTTTCCAAGGTAAGGTTTTTAACGAGGCAGCTTAAGCACCATTTAATGCATCAGATCTCCCAAGTCAACAATGAAAAGCAGACTAGGTCCTGAAGTACCTTCTGCTTGTGCATCCAAAGCAGCTCAACACCAATCCATGGAAGTCAGGCGCGTCAAAGTCAATCACGAAGGCATTCCAGCTTATACATATCAAAGACAATGTTGAGATTCGACCATAATCTCATGAAGACGGCGACATTAAGGAGAATGAGAAGACTTCGAGAAGGATGTTGAATTCAGGGGGAGCATACACGCACTGCACTCTTTTTTCCTTCGATCAGGTTTTGTCCCACTGGGTTTTCCTGACAAGGTTTTTAACGAGGCAGTACAACAAGAGCGTACATGGAAGGCTGCACTCTTTTTCCCTAAGCTATGGTTTTGTCCCATTGGGTTTTCCTAGCTAGGTTTTTAACGAGGCAGCTGGAGGAACAAAGAATGTACATCCAAGGGGGAGTGTTATAATATTATTATTATTATTATTATGTGGATGTACAAAATATACACTTTACTTAGATAGAACTTTGTCTATAGATAGATTTACTATTACTTGGAGCCTAATGAGTTTATCGCTATATATTGTACCGGTGGTGGCACCAAGAGAATTCAATTGAATACAATCTCATATTCTCCCCTCTTTTGCCCTAAATTATAACAATATATATATATATATATATATATATATATACTCCCTCCGTTCGGCAAAACTTGTCATTTTAGGGTGTTAGTTTTGTTCAAAAAAACTTGTCATTTTAGGTATTTTGCCCTTCACTTTACAAAAACGCCCTTGATGTGATTGATGGTTTGTTAGTTGTAGTTTTCGATAAAGTAAAAAAGGAGGGTAATAATTGAGGGTAAATTAGTACATTTGTTAATTGCCTTAAAACTTGTGAAATAAACTAAAATGACAAGTTTTGCCGAACGGATGGAGTATATATATATATAATTCTTCAATTTGCCAAATTTGTCCTCAAGCTAGACAAAATAGAAAACCATTCTTTTTGAGGCACCACAAAGCTTCTAAACTTTTCCATCTTGTATACTTTGATACACGGGGAGCATACAAGCAGCCTACCCACAATGACTATAGGTTTTATATTACGCTTGTTGATGACTATACCAAGTGCACTTGGACTTATCTCATGGCCTCCAAGACTAGTATTCTTCACATTATACAAAGTTTTGTCTCCCTAATTGCTACCCAATTTAAGTCCAAAATTAAGGCCATGAGATTAGACAATGCAACTGAATTTTGTGATCAAGCCATGACGATTTTCTTTACTAAGGAGAGGATATTCATCAAACAAGTTGTGTTGATTCTCCCCAGCAAAAGGGGGTGGTTGAGAGAAAACACAAACACTTATTGGAGGTTGCCCAGAAATTAAAGTTTCAAGCTAATCTTTCTCTCAAATATTGGGTTGAGTTTATCCTTATAGCCACCTACTTGATAAACAGAAGTTCCTTACCTATCCTATCTAATAAAACACCTTATGAGGTGTTGTTTCATAAACCTCCAGATTTTTCCCATCTCAAAGTCATTGGTTGCTTGCATTATGTTAGTACCTTGAAGAGAGGGAGAGACAAATTTCAGACACTAGTTTTATCATTCTCTTAAGAGAGTCTCCTATAAGTTGGAAATCAAAGAAGTAGGGTGTCGTCTCTTGTAGCACTTCCGATCTTGAATATCGAGCAATGACTTAAGCTACAGCTGAGATTACATGGTTAGTACGGTTGCTCGAAGAATTATTTGTAGCTTCAATCAAGCCAAGTACAATTTTTTTTTGTGACAATCAATCTGCCCTTTATGTTGCCAAAAAATACTATAGTCGATGAACGGACTAAGCATATATAGAAGTAGATTACCATTTTACCTGTGAGAAGTTCCTAGAAGATTTGCTTGATTTATGTCATGTTCCAACAACATCGCAACTTGTAGACCTACTCACGAAGATCTTACCATCTCATCATTAGAATGATCTTTTGTCCCCCTCTTATGTCTCTTCTCACAAAACCCTTTTAATTTTTATTCTTTTAATTTTTTTTGTTTTATTTTCTTTTTGTTTCTCTCATGTGCCTTATCCCTTCTTCCTCTCTCTTCCTTCTAAACAAGTAGCATCCTTTGAACACAAAATAAATTTCGGTTTTCTTATCAATACTCCTTCCGTTTGGCAAAATATTTCATTTACTATTCACGCACATTTTTTTAGTATGATAAAAACTATATAAAATATTCTCTTTTAAATAATTTTTTAAATAATTTCATAGATTCTATTAATAAGTACAAAATTTAAAAATATATATAAAAAATGGATATGTTATATAGTTTTTATTTTCTTAAAAATGTGTGTGAATAGTAAATGACATATTTTTCTGAACTAATGGAGTATTTCTTTTAGGTGGATTGGCCTAGTTTATACTTTAGTATAATCTTAATTTATAGGATACATCTAAAAAATGTGCTTCGAGAGGTTATTATGAGCAACCCTTTATAAAAACAAGGGTTATTTGCAAAACTAACCTAAAAACCCGGTTGGGTTGCACTCCCTATTCCCTATCCATATTATTTGCAAAAAGTTAGCCCAAACCCTTTAAAATTTGCAGCACAGCTGGTTACGATAGGGAGAGAGACCGGTTGCATTGATGGAGGAGAGAGAGGGAGACGTGTGGGGGGAGTTAATTGACAAAAGCATGTCAATTCAACTATCGATAGTTGCTCCATCTCTCTCTCTCTCACAGAAAATAAAAAACGGAAGGAAGAAGATGAAGGAGTTCGAAGAATAACAAGAGCAAGTCTGCAAAGGAGAAGTAGAGGCGGACATCAAACAGGCCACACACCCCGAAAATGGATATATTGGTTGTAGTTAGATGGGGAAATTGGGGGAATGGGGGGATTGGCAAAATTGGAGAAATTGGGGATTTTGGGGGAATTGGGGAAATTTGGGAACGGCTATGTGGAATACGAAATACCAGGAGTAGGGCGACTTGGATATGTTTAATCTTGCGATACCTTTGAACATTTAATGGATTTGCCGACACTTTGATTTCTGTCATGTTTGTAGTAGTCAGATGTCATGTTTATAACTCAACCTGTCATGTTTGTAGTAGTCAGGCGAGGTATGGTTTAATGTTTTCCTGGTTCTAGTGTATCCCTCCCCCCTAAACCCATGCGGTAAAAAGAGAGAGGATATAGGGGATAAGACAGAGACAAAGATAGAAGGGGGGGGGGGGAGTGACGGTAAGGGGGAATTAATATAATTTGAATTAAATCTTAAGTTTCATAGAAAAACCATCGAACCATTAATATAATTTGAATTAAATCTTAAGTTTCAGAGAAAAACCATCGAAGGAGAAGCAAGTGATCGAGCTGGGGTTTATTTGCAGTTTGACGTGTAAGCAGTTAGTTTTAACTGGACACCAAAAGCAAAACGACATGCCACATATTGGAACCGACTGGACAAGAGTTATCGGATAAACATATTCACCATCGACTTCGGATAAAAAAATCGGTAGGTTTGCTTTCGATAAAAAAAAATCAGAGAGAGAGAGAGAGTATGCAGATGAGAGAGAGAGAGAGAGAGAGAGAGAGAGAGAGAGAGAGAGAGAGAGAGAGGAGTGAAAAATAAAAGTAAAGTTGCAGATGAGAGAGAGAGAGAGAGAGATTAGTGAGGATAAGACAGAGAGAGAAAAGTAAAAGAAGGTCTGCAGTGGAAAGAGAAAGCCTGCAGAGGAGAGAGGGGGAGAGAGAGAGAGTGTGTATGTGAAAAAAGAAAAGTAAAGTTGCAGAAGAGAGAGAGAGATCAGTGGGGATAGGACAGAGAGAGATGGAAGGGTCCTCTCTCCTCTGCAACTTTACTGTTGCTGTTTCACTTCGAAGAAGAAGCAATTGGGTGGGGTTTATTTGCAGGTTGACATGTAAGCAGTTAGTTTTAACTGGACACCCAAAGCAAAACGACATGACACATATTGGAATCGACTGGACATGAGTTATTTGAGAAACAGATTCACCATCGACTTCAGATAGAAAATGGGTAAATTTGCTTGAGATTTGAGGGAGACGCCTCTCGCATAACCCTTATCGAAAGCAAATTTGCCCATTTTCTATCCGAAGTCGATGGAGAATCTGTTTCTCCGATAAATCTTGTCCAATTGATTCCAATATGTGTCATGTGATTTTGCTTTGGGTGTCCAGTTAAAACTAACTGCTGACACGTCAACATGCAAATAAACCCCCGCCCAAATGCTTCTTTGAAGTGAAAGAGTAACAGTATCTTTTTATACCCCCTCACTGACACTCTACTGATCTCTCTCTCTCCTCTCATACTTCACTTTTCTTTTTCACCTCTCTCTCTCTCTCCCTCCCTCCTGTCATTTCTCAATTTCTTTTTCTCTCTCTCCGCCTCTCTCATCTGCAGACGGGACTTGTTCCCTCTCTCTCTCTCTCTCTCTCTCTCTCTCTCTGGCCAGGTGTCACACATTGGAAGGTTGCACCCCCCCTCCCTTACCTGCTACCGGCTCCAAGGGTTTCCCAATTATCCGGTTTCACCCAATTATAAACCGGGTTGGGTTAACCTTGCAACACTTTCGGGTTTTTGGGTTAGTATGTGCAATTCCCTCTAAAAACAATATCAAAAGAAATGTATATTCAATTCCCTAAGAGCATCTTTATCCATGGTACCCAATTCAAGTATCATATCGTACATTTTTTTTTCTCTTGCCACATCATTTTAAGACACTTGAATACACAACCATGATACTCATAAAAATATCTTAACATATATTTCATTTTATTTTTAAATCTTTATGGGGGTAGGAAAAAAACAGAAGTGATCCTCACATGTTAATATTGTTTATTGGATAAAACTAATGATATTGTGTAATAGTGAGTGTCATCTAAATGGTACTCACTTGTAATGATTGCCTTGATTCCCACCCCAACTCTTACATTTATTTTTATTTTTTATTTAAAAATAGGGCTATGATACTCCAAGTACCACCATTAAAGATGGTCTAAACACACATATGTAAGTATAGGAAAAGGATTAAATACAAGGACGCGGTCAAGATAGTTAACTATATCGAAATCAAATCACCAAGCCAATGCAATGCAATATAATAATATGAAATCTAACTAATAACTAATTCAAATAACAATATAAACACAAATAATATGAAAACATAGATTCTAGGACTCGTTAGGTTAAACGTGGGAAATAGACTTCCCAGGATTTGTAATTTACATGAATTTATTTCACGGGAAATGTAAAAAAGTGTTTGGCTGGAAATAATTTCCCATGAATTCAATTCCTATGTTTTGTTTGGTTAAACATGGAATTTTTATAGTAATTTATGTTTAAATTACTCTTATAACCTTTTGCTTTTTTTGTTTAAAATTAATCCTATTTGTCGACCAAAAACTTTAACAGAAGTAAACCTTGAAAGATCAAAAGCATAATATAACTTTGCTGCTATACTTCGATAAATATCAAAGCAATACACACATCTTCTCCCCCAACAACGGGACCCTAAGAGAAAGGGTCAGCGGGCCAGCACTTAAATCAATAAACACCCACCTAACGTCATGCAAAAAAACATTTGCTCAGATATAATTGCATTCATTTAACTATAAAATGAAGGCATACAACATACCTGTCTTTTCCAATCCATGCATATGTAAGACAATCAGTAACAAGACGCCTGAAGCTCCTTGTCTAACAAAACCTTTCAATCTTCATCCTTACCTCCCAGCAACTGAAATCAAAGATCAAAAGACAAACAAGATAAATTCTTCTAATATGCAAATAGTTATCTCTAAAATCAACTATAAACTAAAAGCTCATACCTCCGGAACCTTGTTACAAATGATGTTAGCAGTGTCCTCTTTATTATTTAGCTTCTAAACCTTGTTATAAAATCAATTGTCACTCTGTATCTCTCTTCTCTATCTGAACTATGTTCCTCATCCCCTTTCACCTTCAATCTCAATCTTGATTAGTACATCAGTCTCTCGGTGAGATCGGGACATCACACAATACATAACGGGAGACTGAAAGGATTGATAAACCAGTGATCTATCAACATCTATAGGCTAGGATTGATAAAAAAAAAATGATACCATGATTGGAAGTAATATCAAGATTAGGTAAAAGTAACTAAACCAAACCATGAATAGAATCCTAAATCCAAATACATAAATAAAACAGCATATCAAAATAAAATCCCAATAGCTATCTAAGAAACCACAAGAAGACACAAAAATGTCCAAGTATATAGGAATTGACGAAACTCAAAATTTAAGCAATAAACTTTCGATGTAAGCTTTTCTATAGTCTTCTGGAAGACCGAAGAAGAAATCAACTTCAAGAGGATTAAGAGCAATCTTCTTTGACACTCCTAACACTTGAGAAGGAGTGAGTCCTAAAATCTTCATCACTTTAGAAGGGACTTGCATTCTTCTCTCAGCTGAATCAGACTCATGTTTGAAACAATCAGCTAGACGACCAATGTGTTCACCTGCATCTTCCATCAATTTAGCCATTTTTTCCATCCTAGTAAAGAATGCCTGCATAATTTCCCAATTGTTGATCTTTCTCTTTCCCTTCTTATCAGATGGTACAGTTGATGGTGCAACTAAATTTTTTGTAGGTGATGGGCTGGTTGTGTCCCCAAGCCAATAGTTTCTTCTAAGTCAATAAAGGAAGGTTGTTGTGCCTCATTCCGGCTAATTTCCTCCTCAACATCTCCAATAGTTTCAGCATTTTCGCTAGTAGCTCTATCTTTTCCAAATATCTTATCCATGTCGTTAAAGAATGGAAAAAACTTATTTCTTAAACTGACTGCATTTTTGTGACTCCGCGCCACAAGAATGTAAAAACAAATAGTCATATCTCCTTGACAAATTAAGTTAAAAAACAGAAAGTACTAAATAATAAATTGATATAATGAAAAGTTATTTTACCTTTACCCATTCATCCCAAACCTCTCTAGGACATACCACAAACTTGTGCACATCATCCCATCCAAAACCACCATCATTTGGACCCAACATCTCAGCAATAACATTGTATTGGTTTCTTAATAGCTTGATTCTAGACTCAATATGCGGTTTTGCCTTCATACGACATCCAATCAACTTTTCTTCCATATGCTTATCAAGCTTTGCATAGGCACCATGTTTGAATTGTCCATTATCCTCTTTCCAACCACCGTATTCTATAAGCTCAAGCATAGAGGTAATAAGTGTTTCATCCTCATTGTTCTCCCACCTAAAACATGATCTTGAATTGCTGCTACCACCAACATTGTTTTGACTCATTCTATATATTGAAAAGGAAAATAAATAAATACAAGAGACCGTGTACTACACTACTAGATCAATAAATGAAACTTGAGTTATCCAAATGAGCATATAACAATGTTAATCATCATTTACATGAAATTTGATGATTATAAATCAAGAAAGGAACACGTGCAGACTTTTAATGGTATAGCTAAATATGCCTCGTTTGTAATCATGCCTCGAATCTCGGTGACTAAATCATTTCTAAATGAATTCCATTCATTGCTGGACTGAAGCTCTTCAATAGTGGACTGATCTTCTGCTTGATCATACGACCAAAGGCCTTCTTTAATGTAGTCCAATGGGTCATCTTTAATGTATTCCCGAATAAAGCATATGCCATTATTATACGACCAAAGGCCTTCTTATCATACCAAGTAATGCATCTTAAGAGACCACATCGCATTTTTAACAATCCAAAACATCTCTCTATAACATTTCTTGCTTGAGAATGTGTTGTGAGCCTAATCTGCCATGTTTTACAGTAACTTTTATATCGATTTCTGCATACATTTCATGCATTTGGGCTAAGATAGTACAGAATCTATGTAGTTTATGTTTATTTGCCAAATTATGGAATCTACACCAGTTTCTGTTTAAATTCGCAGAATTCGAGACATTTTACAGCAATTCTAAGGAAGGTCGGAAAAGCTCGGAAAACCACTACAGAAGTCCAAGGTCAAAGAAGCAGCGGAACCGGTCGAATCAAGCTGAGAGCCAAGGTTACTCGATCTCGAGTGAACCTTACTCGATCTCGACGAACATGTCCGAGCACAGGCCTTGTCAACTAGGAGCAGTGTCGAGAGCCAGACCAACCCAGCTCCAGAACCTTACTCGATCTCGAGTACCACCTAGTCGAGATCGACGAAACCTCAGCGCCACACCCGGAGTCGACGAGAAGAGGAGCTGATCGAGAAGCCGAGGACGAAGACGTCAAGCACATCTCTACTCGATATCGATGAGACCTTGTCGAGATCGACGAGCCACCCATCGCCTATCCGAGTCCATGCCGAGGAGGAGTCCTCGACATCACCAGAGAGTCATCTTCGACCACAACCCTAGTCGATCTCGAGGAGCCCTAGTCGAGATCGACGACGCCCAGGAGCCCAGATCTGAGCCTGTCGAGCAGAGTCACCCGAGAAGTCCAGTCGACGACGAATCCTAGTCGAGATCGACGAGCCCTTGTCGAGATCGAGTAGGCCAGCTTCTGGAAACGCGTCGCCGTGAGCAGTCTGAGTCGAGCTGGGATTCCTTGGGCACGAAGAAAGTCGAGTAGGCCGAGATCTATCATCATCTATCCATGGAAGGAAGATCTATCAAGATGAAGACATATTACCTAGTTTAGATTTATCTTTTCCTTTTAAGATTTATTTCCCTTAAGCGTTTTATTTATCATTAAGCATTTTAGATATAATTTTAGATATAGATAAGAGATTCTATCCTTGATTAGCAAGGAATAGAAGACTATAAATAAAGCCCTAGGGGCTGAGCATTAGGCATCTTATTCCAATTCAGAAACACAATCAATTCCATTCGAGTAAGTAGGAGTAGAGAGAGAGTTTGTAGCAAGCAAGGTGGAAAGGCGAAAGCGGATTTGTCTTGTGGGTTGTAAGCTTTCTTTATTTAATTCAATGCAAGTTAGTTTCTTTTGTTATTTGATGTCTTTCTTGATGATGAAGAGCGAGTAGTCCACCCACTTCTGGGGATGGGGTGAGCCCGACGGTGGCCATGTGAGGTGATGCAGTAAAGGTCAGATCTTTTTATGCAATTCATCTTCTATCCCTATGAGCATGATTCTTTTGCGAGAGTTGAAGGTGATCCTTGTTTGTGTTATTGAAAGTGTTCTTAATGCAACTTGGGTTAATTATGTGAAAAGGGTTAGTAACAATTAGGGTTTATGCGAAAGCCTCTATATGCCTATTTGTTAGTAACGAAAGTTATTTTGATGAAAAGCATGAACTTTTATGCCTTTATGTGTTATTTTGCATGGTTATCGTTGTGGTGTTGATACCCTAGCTTTGGAAGCCTTTTATATATTGAATTTATTTCGTCGAATTTCTGAGTTTTGGGTTCGAAATTTGCAATTTAAGTTTTCTGTCTTTCTTGTCGATACAGAGTAGAGCTTGTCGAGATCGAGTAGGACTGTAGTCGATCTCGAGTACGGTCTTGTCTAGGTCGAGTAGAATTTCTGTTATGTTGTCGATTTTGCAGTTTCTGTTTTCACTGTTGGTAGTCGATCTCGAGTAGGCTTTAGTCGAGATCGAGTGCCTCTGTCTTGCTTTGTTCTTACTTTCTTTCGCTATTTTCTGTCTTTGCTTTTATTTTCTGCTTTGCTTTGTCTTTCTTCCTTTGTTTCTGTCTTTTCTGCTTGTCTGTGAGATCTGTTGCTACCTAAGAACTGCTGACGTGCTTCCTCGTGGATTCGATCCTGACAACCTTCTACTACAACGGGAGGAAGTCTTGTATTTATTTGTTGAGACAGGGAAGTCAGTCTGAGCTTTATTTTATATTTATTTCATACTTGACCATCCTCCTGCAACAACAGAATGCTTCATGTTAAAATACTCTTTAGTTGAAGTTGGTTGAGCACCCGTCTTCCGATCGCTCAAATGATATCTCTCGCCACGAAATGTTGTTAAACACCCTTCACAATTCATATAGCCAGCATAACAAAGATAGTACATGCCTATAAGTCAGTAAGGTGATAATGTTTTAGTTTTTGTTCTTATATAAGGCAAAATCCTAAAACCGAAAAGAACGTGTTACTAAATCTATTACCTCGTGGAATTATAAGAGGATTTCGCCTAGACAGATCATCTCGAGGTACTCTATTGTCATGTGTAGAGCCTTCCCAACCAGCTAGTATATAAGTGAATTGTAATCGTGAATCTATATTTCTGTATTTACGTTTCTCATCTTCCGAGACACGAAGCTTAATATGTGTTCCATCCAGTGCACCCAAGCAATTCTACAATAGAAGGTATGTGTTATGTTTCAATATCTTGTTTAAGCATTCATTATATATATATATATATATATATATATATCCAAAAACTATGAATGTCCAACACACCTTAAACTACTTCCATATTTCATCTTGGCTATCAGCATGCACTGGGTGGGCTTTCTTTAAAAGAAAATGATGGCATATAATTACAACACAAAGAACTGCATGAAAGTGTCTAGATAATGTCTCACCACTTCTTCTAAAATGAATTTGAGTTCTTCTATTTTTTTGTATGGTGAGAAAGGGTAAATTGAAATAATGCAACCATTTCCTCCAATGTTGTATTCTTATTCCGTTTTAACCTACCAACATCTCTAAGCATATCACATAACCTATTAAAGCATTGTTTATCCATCCACATCACTTT
Source organism: Persicaria tinctoria (assembly GCA_037127255.1). Taxonomy (NCBI): domain Eukaryota; kingdom Viridiplantae; phylum Streptophyta; class Magnoliopsida; order Caryophyllales; family Polygonaceae; genus Persicaria; species Persicaria tinctoria. The sequence goes on along the minus strand of JBANSL010000004.1, from coordinate 16,602,414 downwards.
CTTCAATCATAGGTCTAAGGTTTAAGATCCTTGCATAAGCTCTTTCATGTGATGATTGATCGAATGTGTAGATTATAGGTCTCTGCACTTTGATACTCATGATTGAACACAAATGACTAAACTCAATCAAAAGCTCCACCATCATAAGCATCATATTATATAGTGTCACCACACATGCATCAACCATCTTCTTCCTTTTACTCAATGGTATACGAGCCATAACTGTAACCATAAATAAATCCAAATTAAAACCATACTTTAACAAACAAATAAAGTGAACTATTGAATATAACCAAAGTTAACTAACAAATAAGACTGCATGTATGGTCTAGAGACAAAGAATCTGATACATAACCCTCTAATTGAACATTTGAAGTAAAATATTATCAGCAAATTGCAACAGAAAAAATTATCAATGGCATCGTACAAAGCAAGCAAGATGAAACATAACTGCACCCTATTGTTAATAATAATTCAAAATCAAGATAATGAAATAAAAAAATTAAGTTAACCAATGCATAAATACATGATGATGAAAAAACCCCTAAAACATAAAATCTACGAAGTTTATAATAAAATCACAAACCAGAATCGCACTATCGTCTATTACTGTGAAAGTTCACAAAGGTCATACAAAGCAAAATGAAGGTGGTGGCAAATAGGTTTCCCGGGGTTGAGAGACGCGCACAAATGAAGATTTCCCGGGGTTGCGTCTGATTTCATATATGGGCAAATTGGAGATTTTTTTAATAAAGAATAAAATTTATAGGAGATTTGAGATAATTGAATGGAGGAAGTACATCTTACCTACCCCCTCATGGTAAGCCAACTTCCCCCCTTTCATAGGAATTGAAATTCCCATGATTTGAAATTCTTAGGTTTTTCCATTTTAAAAAATCATACCAAATACATGTATTGAGGCTTACTTCCTAGGATTTTGGACTTCCCGGGAAGTAGGAAGCTAACCAAACGAGCCCCTAGAGATCGGATTCCCACAACGTTGTCATCACATGATTTCAAACGAATAATAGAAAAGATATAGTAGTAATATTTATATAATTATATTATAAAAAGTAAAAATCACCTAAGTGGTCATTAGTTCATAGATAAACACCATAATTGTGCTCAACTACGAGACAAACATCATATGACCATCACATAACTCATCAATGATATCAAATGAAAAATTGGTACGAAAGAAATAATATCATATCGATGATTTCGTGAGATGTATTTGGTATTTCAGGAACAAAATCATCTTTAACAATGATAACATCAATATGGTTTCAATAATCACATTTGCTAAAATATGAGGAAGATAACATGGATATTGCAAATTGTATAATCAAACCCAAGCTTCAGCCTAGGAAGATGAAGAACATAATATGGGAAATCCATAAAGGAATCAACATAAACTAAACTTCGATAGATAATTGGTTCTAAACAAAGAGGGGTGGTTTGGTTATGTTATTAGAGACCACCAGGCTAATGTTATCAAGATGGGGACATAAACTTATGCATTGTGGGGAAAAATCAAAGACGCTCGAAAGGTTATGGGAATGATACAAAATCTTTCTATTAAAGGTGACAACTTGTGTGTGATTAATGTTGTCATGGATATTTGGAGCTACCTTTTAAAGATTGAAATAGTTATATATATCCAACTCCCACTTAATTATCATATTTCTTTTAAACATAGTGGAGATCATTCAGAAAAGGGCTTATTGTAAATACTGTTCCAGAGGAAAGATTTGGGATTTTGGAGCTGCATATAGGAATGACACTTCTGGTATGCTTAGACATTACAATCAAAGTTGTAGGTATGTTCCACATTCGACTGATAAGGCATAGAAGCTCGTAAGTGGGGATAAGTCTAACCCTAAGACAGGAAAACTAGCAACAATTTCTTATAGCCAAGATGATTATTTGGCAGCTTGTGTGGAGATGATTGTCATTGATGAGTTGCCATTTAGTGTTGCGGAGAAGAAATGTTTCAACTGGTTTCGCTCAAAAGTGTGACCTTTGTTTAATGTCCCAAGTAGACAAAAGTTGTGTAGATCCTTTCTAGGGACATATGAGACTAAAAAAACTAGAGTTAAAGAAGATTCTTAAGAAGTATAGGTTGAGTCTTACAACTAACACTTGGACAAGTGTTCAAAATGTCAATTACATGGTGATTACTGCTCATTTTGTTGATGAAGATTGGAAAATGCATAAGAGGATTATCAGTTTTTGTGTTATTCAAAATCACCAAGGTTCATCCATAGGGAAGTTGATTGAGTCTTGCTTGGTGCAATCAATTGACAAAGTCATGTGCATTGCTTGTGATAATGTTGCTGCAAATAAATCTACCTTAGAGTGGCTTGTTGCTAAGATGAACAAGTCGGCGTTTTATCAACAAGTCTTATCTGGAAAATATATGCGTGTTAGATGTACTGCTCACATCACCAATTTGATTGTGGGTCATGGTTTGAAGAGGCTACAAAAAACAGTGTTAGAAATTAGGAATTGTGTGAAGTTTGTGAGATCGTCTCCAAAAAGATTAGAGACGTTTAAGAAAGTTGTAGAGTGAGAGAAGCTTGGATGCAAGGGTTTGGTTTGTATGGATGTCCCAACAAGGTGGAATAGCACCTTTTTGATGTTGGAAGCTACACTGAGGTTTAAACAAGCATTTTTAGTGACGGCAAAAGACGATGAATTGAGTTTTGGAAATTACTTTAAAGAGCCGGAAGAAGAATATGATGATGATGGAGTGTTAGTACATGGCAGCGGTAAATGAGTAGGAGTTGGTCCTTCGGATGAAGAAGATTGGTTGAAGGCGAAGGTGTTTGTTTATTTTCTAAGAGTTTTCTATGGAGTGACTATAAGGAATAATGCGTCACTGCACCTACTGTGCATACTGTCTTCGCCGATGTTATAGATATGGAAAATAACATAAAAAATTTGTTTGTGGCATCGAATTTGACAACTTTAGTAGAAACACAAAAGACTTTGCAAGAGATGACAAGCAATATGAGAAGTAGATGGTTGAAGTATTTTGGCTCTTTTGGGGATCTTAATAATATATATGTTGGTGATTGGTTGAAGTATTTTGGCTTTTTTGGGGATCTTAATAATATATATGTTGGGTGGTGAGGAGGTGACAAGGAGAACCAATGCAATCAAAAGCCTTCTTATGGCTCTTTATGGTGGGGTACATATTCATGCAATGAAGCTCTTAAAAAACATTTTTCAGTTGAGTTATGTTGAACGGGCTAATGAGTATATTTATGTTTTTAGAATTGGCTGTTTTTCTATTTAGTTTCAGATTTTAGTTTGGTTTAGTATGAATCTTGATGCAACAGAGTGTTGGAGCTACCGATGTAGGGGATAAGTTAGCATAGTTAAGTCATTGATTATAAATAGGAAAAGAAGTTCAGATTTAGTTGGAAACTGGTTTTCTGTTGATTATAGGTTCAATTCAGATTTTAGGTTTTGTTAAGATTTTATTTTGTTCAGCTTTTGTCGATTTAGTGTGAATTTTGAACTGATTTTGGATTTTTAATTTAATTTTTTAGTATGTTATTCATGTGGATAGAGGTATGCATATGCAAGATCCACAATCAAACTCTTTATCTTCAACCCTCACAAGTCGAAGCACTACTGCTAGATCCAACTAATTGAGTAACTAGAAGAAGATTGTGCAAGAAAGTGATGAGACAGTTGCAGCTCATGAAGTTGATCAGTACTTGGATGCTCCTTTAGATCCAACCGAATAAGAAGATCACATTGACATATTGGGTTGGTGGAAGATTAATGGATGCAAATATCCTGTCTTAGCAGCAATATCAAGGGATGTTCTTGCCATTCAGACTTGAACCGTGACCTCAGAGTCGTGTTTTTGAACAGGGGGCAGAGTTATCAGTGCATTTAGGAGTTCACTAACTCCTACATCAGTAGAGGCACTTATTTGCTTGCAAAACTGGCTGTTAGGATATGACATTGCATATATTCTTGTGGATGTAGATGAGCCAACAATTGAAAATACTGAGTTTTATTATGAAGTTGAGCAAGGTATAATATAATCCTTTCATTACTTTAGCGTTACTGTTTTTTTTACTTGGAAGTGACCCTATAATTTCTCAAATGTTATTGTTATCAACTAGTTTTCCTTGTGTTTTTCGAACACAGAGCATGAGACAACGACTTCAAGTAACAACACACCGACTAAAGCTCCAATTGGGTAAGGGAAAGGGAAATCAATTGCTACAGACTGATTTGTTTACACATGCTCATCATCTATGCCTCACTCTTATTCGATCAGTATCCATTATCCTGCCTTTTTGTGTGGCATCTTGACAGTGTATACTTACAGTGTAATTAGGATGACAATGTTTTTTTGTATATATGCAATTAGGGTGCTGGAAGTTTTTTTTAGGCAGTTTTGCTACTGGAAGTTTTAAAGCAATGTTTCATTATTAGTGTCTTTTTGTGGCTCATCATCTATGTTTGGCTACTATTAGTTTTAAGAGAAAATGGTATTGAATATACAAAAAAAAGTGGGACTTGCACATGTAACCCTCCCTCTGTAAAATTTGCAAAAGTAACCATTAAGCTCCAAAATTTGCAAAAGTAATGGGGACACTTCCACTAGTCACTAGTTTGTCTGCGTTCTCGATCCTTCAATGGGGACACTTCCACTTTCCCTCTCTCTTCCCCCTCCATCCTCTGCGAAAAAGCTGTTGTGAAAGCAACCCATTCGGAGTCATCATACACTGGAAATGAATTGCATCCCACCTTCTTCGTGTGGAGAAGGTAAGTCAACTCCAACTCGTAGCAAGAGGTGTCCACCCTGAACTTGTCTATGCTCATGCTTCTCACCTCCCCAAACTGCAAGGTCTCCACTATCAACAATGCTATGTGCGAATTTCGTCCTTTGAACTCTCAACCACCTCCCATGTGAGTGTAAGAGGAGAACATGATCTTATTACTTTTGGGGGGATATGAAGAAGATGACGAGTAGTGATGGACATAAAACGAATATTGCAATCTTTCTTACCCATTTTCGTTAATATATACTTTTTGGTTCTAGCACGTGTCACCCTTCGTTTGGGATACAATAATCAGTTGTTGTCCCGTGTTTCCTATTATCTAGCATATAACTGTTAACTGGGTCCACATTTGCTTTCCGATAAGCTTCAATGACGTCTCTTTTACTTTCCCTTCCAAACTAGAGCTATGATGGTTTTGTGATTGACTCCTCCTGATGTAACTGCTTTTATACATCTCTCCTTACTTTTTTTGGACGGGAACTCTCTGCAAATAATGCATATGGGGAGTGACATTTAATGCCCATGGATTATCCCCTCTCTGTCTCTCATCTCCTTTTCCTTACAACTTTCATCTTTTCAATTTTTTTTGTCTCATCTTTGCACCACCCCTGACACATTTGCACACCTCTCTGCAGGGTCGGACCTGATATTTCAAAGGCCTGAGGCGATATTAAAAAAATGAGGCCCTTTATATATACATAAGCTATAGCCAAATAAATAAATTTTTCATACCAAAAATCATTTCAATGGAGATTTCAATAGAATACATATAATTAAAAAGTTATTATCCCACTTGACCACTTCTCAACAACAACAACAACAACAACAACAACAACAACAACAACAACAACAACAACAATAACAAAAAGCTATAACTGTTATAAACTAGGGTAAGAAAGATGAGAGAATATGCGATTGTATTCAACTGATCTCTCTTGGTGTTACACCGGTACAATATATAGAGATAAACTCCTTAGGCTCCAAGCAATAGTCAATCTATCTATAGACAAAAATCTATATAAGTAAAATGTATATTTTGTACATCCACATAATAATAATAATATTATAACACTCCCCCTTGGATGTACAATCTGTGTTCCACCAACTGCCTCGTTAAAAACCTAGCTAGGAAAACCCAATGGGACAAAACCATAGCTTAGGGAAAAAGAGTGCAGCCTTCTATGTACGCTCTTGTTGTTCTGCCTCGTTAAAAACCTTGTCAGGAAAACCCAGTGGGATAAAACCTGATCGAAGGGAAAAAGAGTGCAGTGCGTATATGCTCCCCCTGAATTCAACATCCTTCTCGAAGTCTTCTCATTCTTCTTAATGTCGCCGTCTTCATAAGCTTGTGGTCGAATCTCAACATTGTATTTGTTGTGTATAAGTTGGAATGTCTTCATGATTGACTTTGACGCGCTTGACTTCCATGTATGGGTGTTGAGCTGCTTTGGATACACACGCATAAGGTACTTCAGGACCTAGTGTGCTTTTCATTGTTGATCTGGGGGATCTGATGTATTAAATGGTGGTTAAGTTGCCTCATTAAAAACCTTACCTTGGAAAAACCCAGTGGGATAAAAACCAAGATTAAGGAAAAAGTACAACTTTGTATGGTACTTCAGGACCTAATTATATGTCACCACTTTCACAAATATAGGTAATTCATTGTTGTGAGCGGAATCTGCCATGTTTTACAGCAACTTTTATATCGATTTATGTATACATTTCATGCATTTGTGTTAAGATAGTACAGAATCTGTGTAGTTTATGTTTATTTGCCAAAAGTATGGAATCTACACCAGTTTCTGTTTAAATCGCAGAAATCGAGGCATTTACAGCAATTCTACAGAAGGTCGGAAAAACTCGGAAAACCATTACAGAAGTCCAAGGTCAAAGCATCAGAACAAGGCTGAAAGCCAGGTCTACTCGATCTCGAGTGACCCTGGTCGAGCTAGACGAGCATGACCGGGCACAGCTAGGTCGACAAAACCATGATCGAGGAGCCAGACAACCCGAACTCCACTCGACCTAGACAAGCACTGGTCTAGGTCGACGAAGCCCCAAAGCCATGCCCGGAGTCGACGAGGAGAATTGGCCGAGGACGAACCCGAGGGTGACCACAAGACTCGCTGCAGCGGAAAGGGAAGCTCGCTGCCGCGGACCAGACCAGTCGCTGCCAGCGGAGAGAGCCAACCCGAGCACCCAACTCGATCTCGACGAGTCTTACCCGAGATCGACAAAGACCCTGAAGCCATGTCCGAGCCCTTCGAGGAGATCCACTCGAGAAACCCTAGTCGATGACCCACCCTACTCGAGATCGACTAGGCGTGGTCGAGATCGACGAACACCCAGGAGCCAAGATGAGCCACATCGAGCAGATCTAGCCGAGACGACAAGTCAAGCCGAGCCACCTTACTCGACCTCGACGAGCCCTACTCGAGGTCGACAAGAGCCCAGTTCCAGAAGCTTCTCGACTTGTCTTGTCCGAGTAGAGTTGACGTTGCTTGGTCGCAAAGGCGAGGATTCTATCCGATCTATCAAGTTCTATCTATGGAAGGCGGAATCTATCAAGACATGGAGACTTTCCCATATTAGTTTTATCTTTTTCCTTATGGATTTAATTCCATTAAACATTTATCTATCATTAAAGCAATTTAGATAGAAATTTAGATATAGATATTTATCTTCTTTCCTAGATTAGCTAGGGAATGAAGGCTATAAATAAGGTCCTAGGGCTCAGTTTTATTCATTCCAGTTCATATTCAATTTCGAAGAGAAGTAAGTAGTTCCATTCAGAGATACAGTTAGGAGTTCTAAGGTTTTTAAGGTTTTGGCTTACAGCGAAAGTTGATTGTCAGGATTGTAAAGGCTTTGAATTTAGTTTTTAATGCAAGTTTCTTCTTTTACATCAATGTCTGCGATTGCGATGAGGCGTGAGTAGTCCACCCACTTCTGGGGCTGGGGTGAGCCCGACGGTGGCCATGTGAGGCGATGCGATAAAGGTCAGATCTTTTGTGTGATTCATCTTCTATCCCTATGAGCATGATTCTTTTGCGAGAGTTGAAGGTGATCCTTGTTTGTGTTATTGAAGCGAAAGTAATCTTAATACAACTTGGATTAATTATGTGAAAAAGGGTTAGTAACAATTAGGGTTTATGCGAGAGCCTCTATATGCCTAGTTGTTAATAACGAAAGTTATTTGATGGAAAGCATGATCTTTTATGCCTTTATGTGTTGTTTTGCATGGTTATCGTTGTGGTGTTGAAACCCTAGCCTTGGAGGTCTTTTATTATATTGAGTTAATTTTCTGTCGGAAAGCTGAGTTTGGGTTTCGAGCAATTGCAATTTAAATTTCTGTTCTTTTACTGTTTCTTGTCGAGATAGAGGAAGGCTTCGTCGAGATCGAGTACCACCTTTGTCAATCTCGAGTTGTCTTAGTCTGTGTCGAGTTAGCTTTCTTCTGTTTTCGTCGATTTCAAGTTTCTGTCTTTATTTCCTTTGTCGAGGTCGAGTTGCCCTTGCCGGGATTATTTGTTTCTGCTTCTGTGTTTGTTTCTGCTGCTGTTGTGAGAATCTGATAGCTACCTAAGAACTGCTGACGTGCTTCCTCGTGGATTCGATCCTGACTTTTCTCTTACTACAACGGGAGGAAGTCTTGTAATTATTTGCTGAGACAGGGGAGTCGTTCTAATCCATATTCTTATTCTATACTTGACTTACTCCAGCAACAACATTCATGTACTCTAATAAGGATCTTTAACCAACTGCATGTGACATGACTTTGATAATAATGCTTCAGGCATTTTTAATCGATCATTTCCATTTATATGGGTATGCACCTACAATGTCCTTCATTTACATTTAGAGCCAAAATTATATTCACTCCTGGTGAATACATTCTCATGTAACCTTTAATAAGCTTTTGTGCAATCAATTTGGCTTTATATTTTCCTTTGAACAAACACCCACTTAAACCAATTGATACTACACTTTTCAATGTTGGAGCTACAGGTCCAAAAACTTCATGATTAAATAATCCATCTTTACATGAATTATTTCTTTCTATAATTTGGGATATACCATGTATCCTTGTGAGAGGAGTTGCCTCGTTAAAAACCTTGCTTTGGAAAAACCCAAATGGGACAAAAACCCAAAGTTAAGGAAAATAGTACAACTTTTCTCCCCCTCAATTTAGCATATAAATCAGCAATTTTCTAAAGACATGGTACTTCTGGACTTAATATCATTTCACAATCTAATCAAAGATGAAAAGATCATTTGTCTTCATATTGTAATATATCTCTCTTTGTACACTCGAACCACAGGTTGCGATATTTTTAGAGCTTTCAACTAATTTCCAACTAATCCTCTCCTTATTGGATATCTTATGAATTGTTCAATAAACCAATCGCATTACGCTCTTAGCGTTTTGTAAGCTCTAATTATTCTTATCAAGCACTTCAAGTGCAAACTTAGATATGTGTCATCAACGATAACATTGTCAACGTTCATGAAACCTCTTCAGGAGTATACTTGTTGACATATCACCATTGTTCGAAATTACTACTAGAATCTCGATCTAAATCATGCTAGTGCATTGGTTTACTTCTATTCCATGCAATATATTGCTTCTTGATCTCCTTTTTCTCTCCCCCTAAATACCGAGTATTTTATCATCTGTGATAAACTCTAGGTATTTGATCATCTATGGGGTTCAATCCTCCATATACATCAACTTTCTTGATTTACAACAACTTAGTGTAAACTGGGGAGATTTATGTGCCTATACTGAACATGTAAATAACAAGCGCTCTACTGGAGATAAGTTGCAAGAAGAAGAATTTATTCTATTGTTGACTGAAATCGAATCAATCTCTTGATATTCCTGCCTTCTTGTTAGCTATTATTGACGACTCTACTGGGTCATTCCATACGTTAGCATTATCCTAAATGATAATCTCATAAGTAATGACTTCACTTGATCGATTTAATCGCCAACTTCTCAATGCTCAACATATCAATTTCATCGATAACATTTTCATATTACATCCATATTGCCAACATGGGTAATCTATTTATTATGTTGAATCCCTCTTTTGACATCCTCAACTAGGGGAAAACCACTGCTTCTGGCAATTATTAGTCCTCCATTGGCTTTTATGATCCCAATTTATCTATCATCACTCCTTCACTTAGAGTGTTTTGACGCTCTTCTAGAGTCATAGAGCCATTTTCTCATATGAGTATATTGCTTGATTATATCAATAGGCCTTCGAGGACTAATTTTGATGCTCTTCTGGAGACATGTATAAAATTTAATTATGCCAAGAATATACTTTATACAAGCACTCATTAGATATTTCATCAGGAAAACTTCTGGTTTTCCATGCGATGATTCATTCACAGTTTGGGAGATTACAAATCCAAATTAGGCAAACCATCAACTTTGACTTGTTCTACCACATTCTACTTGATGTGGGAGTCGACTCATATATGATTATCTATAATCATTTTCAAAATTATGACCAGTATCCTAACAACGGTCGCGCGCACCGTATCCTCTTTATGTCCTCTGCTAGAGGTAACAATATATATTGCATCTGGCAATAAAAGAGGTTGTTATGAACCATAGGTCAGCTAGCTATTTATTTGAGTTCTACCATACCCAAGTAGATTAAGAACAAGATTCAAAAATAAAGAGTCTTCGGGCTCTCAAGAATAAATTTATCGATTTCACACAATTTAACAAGGATTTGCTTCAAACTCTTCTCCCAAATCATCATTAGTTGAATAAAATTGGCATCATCCACCCATAATGGTTTCTTCAAGAAATATTTCCATTGCATATACATATACATAAAATGCAAATCAAATCAAATAGGTAAATAAAACATAGATTCCATGTAGCTTCATATAGCCAAATTATACTAATACCAAACCAAATACGACCAAGTTTGCAGAATCAAAGGTGCTGGATCATCTAGGCTCTTTCGTTGATAATCTTTCATATGTAGAGATAAGTTTATCTACTTCAAGAGATACCTTTTATTAACACAAACAATATATATAATATAAAACCACATATGTTTACGACGTACCAACTCTTAACAAGTTGTTTCTTCTGGAAACACGTTGAGTTTTGTGGTAAATAATAAAAGCGATCTCAACAAATTAAAATAAATGCACTACACATAATTAAAATTTATTCAGCCACTTCAGGTGGATATATCAAGTCAGATATTTATCATTTGTCTCAATAAACACTATCATTCACAAATACTATAGGTTCAATAACTATCTTAAATTTCAATTTCAATAATTTCATCATCATCTATGAGACAAAAATGTCTTTTCTTATTTGCATGCAATTACATTTGGAAGATATAATACAAATCAACTTCATGATACATAAATAATGTCAACTTCTGGTGACCAGGGATCAAACAAGTTCAACCACTTCAGGGGTTTGTATTTAACCTTCTATGGAACAAATCATATATGAAACAATTTACAAGTACAAGGTGGAATCAACAATATCATCTTAGCTCATTACTACAAAGATGAGGCTAATATTTAATCGATGCATGATGACGTTTATTTATACATCAACTTATCAATGTATCAATTCATTTAGATATCATTTATCATGTATCCGTTCAATATATGATCAATTTACCCAATAACCATATCTATATCATATATGCATCATCAACCCCAAATCGCACATAATTTATCAATTCTCTATATTCTTATATATCAAAGTACATTAGCACCATGGGATGATTTATGATATAAAATCTATATGTGCAATCAATAACGTCATATTGCAATTAGCAACTAAATGATAATCCATATTTAATGTACGAGATGAACTCATAACACACATATATAATCATTCACGATCAAGAGGCACAAAAATCATAATTCAAATATATGATGTTTAGGTTTACCTGACCGCAAGCTCGATCGCATATACCAATATTGAAAAATCAGTCCAGCTCCATCACGAGCCTTAAAGTCGAGTCTAACCCATATAGACTCACTACCAAGTAGGGTTCAATCTTCTAGGATTCGCCTCCTTTTACCATGATATCCTAGTGTGGATCCGTGGACAAACCACTCACATGACACAATCCATCACCAAAACAAATATTAATAAATTATAATCATGGTTTATTTAAAACACATATCATATAACATAATTCTATCCATCCTTATGTACATGTCTTAAATCCTTTTAAACTCTAATTGATCGATTTAATTAATCAAGCAAGTAAAATCAACGTACCTCTTATATAATCACACTCCGAAACATATTCAAACAAACTATAATGTACCAGTCGTACCTCTTATGTGTTTTTATCTACTTCAGGAGAATTGTCTTTTTCATCTACTTCGGGAGATGAATGATAAAAAATGTAATAAACTAAACAAAATAATAATCATTGATCATCGCTACGTGGATGACTTTTATCGATCACATTAAATACTTTCATCCACTTCGGGGGATTTAATATTTTCTACCTCGGGAGACCGATTAAATTATTTATAAATAAAATAATAAATTAGAAAAATTAAATTACACTTACCTACACTTACATCCACGACGGCGCACTTCGGTGATTGTTATAATCCTCTTCGGGGGATGTGTTTATCTACTTCCCTCGCTAAATCTCATCGCTTCTGGGAAGAGATTTTCCACTCACCGGAACCTTCACTAGGGACAAAAACTGGTAACCCTGGAAGTTTGGGTCTTTTCTGTTATTTATCAGAAAAGTACATGCCAATCTATAATTTTGATGATTTTAGGGCTGGTTTCGTAATTGTTCCAAATTTGGAACCATCTGCATCGTCTTTTTCGATTGGCAACGCGGTGAGTCGGAGGCCGGAGGTAGAAATTTGATCCAGATCTGCAAAGCACAGCAAATCGGCTACCGCGCCGTGGATTCCGCCATGGGAGGCTAAGGTGACGCCTACACTCCCGCCGACGCCTCCGGTTACACCGTCTTCCACATGGTCGGTGATTTGGTGGCGCAGGCGCTCCTCGACGCGCTCGGCTCGACGCCGACATCGAGGGCGGAGGAGGAAATCGGGGCTGAGGACGGCTTCAAGTTCCATAGGGTAGCAGATCTGAGACGACGTCAGGACGGTGGTGCTTGGGGTCGGCCAATTAAAGCAGTCCCGGATTCGATGGTGAGCCGTAAAATTCCGCCGACAAAAAACTCGGCTTCGGTGCCTGGGACCCGTTGCACCCGATCAGCACTGCTTTCTTCGCCATGGAATTGGATGAATCAATCGGACGATCTCGCCGGAGATGGAAATTGAAGGGGCTGGAATAGCTTCGCTGTTTGAAATTGCAGTTCCTCATATTAGCATCTCCGAGATCGCATCTTCTCTGAAGTGCACTTGTGAAATCGGCCTTGATGTCATCTTCATGAACTGCAATAGATCGGGTGAGGCGAAATTAGGGTTATTTTCTAGAGCAAAACTCGTGCTGATAACGTGTTATAAACTAGGGTAAGAAAGATGAGAGAATATGCGATTGTATTCAACTGATCTCTCTTGGTGTTACACCGGTACAATATATAGAGATAAACTCCTTAGGCTCCAAGCAATAGTCAATCTATCTATAGACAAAAATCTATATAAGTAAAATGTATATTTTGTACATTCACATAATAATAATAATATTATAACAATAGCCAAATAAATAATTTTTTGTTCATACCGACCAATAACCATTTCAAATCCTTAGAAATTATTCTGTACAAGATAAAATTATTAAAAACTCCTTTAGATTAAAACAATTACTACTTCAATGCTACTTGGCCTTGCAATGCTACTTGGGCCCGACCCAACGTTACTTCTGCTTTAAAGACTCTCCTTATTTGTTTTACATATAGGAAATAAAAATATATGGGCCCTAAACACTACATGGGCCTACAGCGGCGACCTGTAACCTTGAACTGGTAAAATAGGTTAAGAAAAAAATTATAAAAATATCATTTCACCCCCTTCTGCAAAATGTCGGACTAGCACTGCTACTTTTGCAAACCCCCTTCTTTATTGGTATACTTTTGCAAATTAACCCACTTTTAAAGCAATGTTTTGCTACCAGCAGTTTTAAAGTCATCATCTATGTTTTTTTATTTGCAGTTTTGCTGCTGGAAGTGGCTTTTTGTGTGGCAGTTTTGGGATGACAATGTTTCATTGTTATGGTAGAAAGCACTAACATTGAAAACTTATTTATTTATTTAATTTTCAAGTTTTTATAATATTTTATTATTTTTATTCGAGGGACAAGGCACGTCCCGTCATGTGAGGTGGAATAAGCCCCGTATGAGACTAAAAAAAAAGAGTAAATCTCGTTCCGAAAAAATTAAGCGCGGCCGGTCCCATCCTGCAGACCCAGCAGTTGCCGGGTCAAACTTCATGTTCACAGTTAAAAAAAAAATTTTGGTTGGGTTAAAAATAAAAGTATATTTGGTAAACCAAATTATGTTGGGCCAAAAACATACCAGCCCAAATCACTCCCAATTTATTTCACTTTGTACTTACACAAATCTACTCACGTGTACTAACTTTTTTTTTAAGTTTCATTGTTTAGTGATAAAAAAAATTAAAATAAAACCTTCTAGTTACCAGCTACGGAGAAGAGGTTGGGATTGACAATACCTAATTTCTCAATTCTCTCCCATATCGATTTTTATTCTTTACTCTCCTTTTAATATAATAACATTCTTTTCGCACTATCAAATTTCTAAATTTCAGAATTAGGTTTTTTTACTATTGATTGTAGAAAATTGAATTATTTGTTTTTTTATATCATCTATTGTTTTTAATGTACACAATTCATTATTTTTATTAAGTATAAAATTCTAATACAAATTTCGAAAATTATTGATTATTTTGAGTCGACTGGAGATCGTAGAGAAGAATTTCGGTAAAGCATATTTAATTTGTAATGGAATTATTTATTATTATAAATATCAAATAACTCAATCTTGTAATTGAAAAAAGTTTAAATCTCTTTTGGATTTTGGATGATATTCTCATATTTTGGCTTGGCAAAATTTGATCTTTTTAACTTCAATAGTTTTTCGCTCCCCTAACTTTTATTCACTAGATCCGTGCCATCCCGTCCCATGCCCACCCCCATGCCCACCCTACTTTTAACAATACCAATGTCATCGGAATGTCATCATATAGTGGGCAGATTAACTAAACTGAACTAATAAATCTCCCTTTTTTCCTGTTAAAAAAAAAAGTTAAAAATATATAGGGACGAAAATGCTTAAAAATCGGAAGTCGTCGGCTAGTCGGCTCTTCTTGCGCTTGGTAGTGGTGCACTGCGTTTGAATCTCCATTTATCCTTACAGATCCCAATCAAATCCTGCTTTCAATTTCTGCAATTCGATACTTGTTTCTACCTCTTCCTCTCCCAGATTTCTTTCGGAGGCACTGAATTCCCACCTTCATTCCGGCCGACGATTTCTAGGTATTCTCTCTCTCCGATTTTTGTTTTACTTGTTTTCATCCGATCACAATGTATCCGATTTTGGCTTTGTAGATCTAACATAGTCAAGGTTATCGCTTCGATCTTGTGTTGGGAGCGTCACCATTCAGCCATTCAATTTACAATTTCCATGTTTGTTGTCGATCTGAATCCGTGCTTCCTTATATTTGTCCTCATGAATTGGTTTATACACGAGCAGATTTGAATTTTTTATTTTTTATTTTTAACAATACTTTTAGGTATTCATTTCGCCAAACCTGTTACCTTTTTTTCTTGCTGTTGCGGATTTGGTTGCATTCGGTCATTTGGAACGAGTAATGGAAGCTTATTTTCGTGAAGCCTTACAGATTAGGTACTTTGTATTTTACTCTATTGGAGGCTCAAGTAAGATAATGTGCAAGTGTAAAATGACCAATTTGCATATTTTATGTAGCTGGTGTAGGATTTTGCATCAGTTGATTTTACCAAATGGTAGTATTACTTTTACCTTGTTATAGTTGATCATCTTAAGATTTGTTCCCCATGGGGTGTCGAGTTTTCCTTTATGAATAAGTAAACCTTTATCACAACCTTATTATTGATTTTTATTTAATCTTCTCTTTTTATGGCTTGAAGATGGGATTTAGTCTAAACATTATTGACCTCCACCAGGTAGGATGAGCAAGGAAGATATCAAGCAAGATGCTATAGGCTGGTACTCAAATTTACCTTACAATCAGTGGGTTCAGCTTCCTGTTTCTGGTCCGCGTCCTACAGCTCGCTACAAGGTTCTGGTTACTGTATAATATTTGTATTTACTATATATTTCATATACTCATGCGTCTTTGTGCAGTCATTTGTGATGCATCAATTCCTAATAGAAAACGATTGCAATTTTCCACTGCCTAAGTTTCATCTTCTCTCAATTTATGGTTTTCTCGAATGTTGGAGATTTTTTTTTGTTCAGTAATAAACATTTATTATTTTGTTTTTATTGCCGTTAGCATGCTGCAGCCATTATTGGTGGTAAACTTTACATTTCTGGTGGAAGCCGCAATGGACGTCATCTGTCAGATTTTCAGGTTTCAAGCTTTTCTGTTTCCTTACACTTAACTGTCTCTCGTATCTGGTTGAGATGTTCTCATAATTGAGTTTGTTTCCAGATTTTAGATCTTACAGATTTGACATGGTCTTCTCTCAAATGGAAAACGGATGCAAATGCTTCTAGGTTGGAAAATGGAAATATCCATGAAGTCTTTCCACCCATTTCTGGTCACAATATGGTATAGATATGCGGACAGTTCCTATTTATTACATAAATAAAGAATCTTATTTACTCAGTGAAATAATGTGATGTAGTAGGTATTAAAAGTAGTGTTTTTTTTAATGGCGTTTTCAAGGTTGTGTGGGGAAGCAAACTTCTTGTTCTTGGTGGGCAGTCAAAGAACTTTTCAAACTATGCAAAAGGTTTGCTAATGTCAATTTCGATTATATTCATGGTAACTTTTTTTCTTATAATTATTTTGGGCTCATGCTTTGCTAAAAACAATATCTGTAGTTCAATGCGTGGATCTAGATACACAGGAATGCAGTATTGTACAAACTTCTGGAAAAGTTCCTGTAAGAGATCCATTTTTTTCTTTGAAAGTGGCTTCTAAATATCATGAACGGCTTTTAATAATATTCACAAGTTTCCTTCAATATATATATATTTATGTTCCTATTATTTTTTCAGGATGCTCGTGAGGGCCAGTCTCTAACACTAGTCGGTTCTAAACTGATAATGTTTGGCGGAGAGGACATAAAACGGAGACTTCTTAATGATGTTTATGCCCTTGATCTTAATACTATGACATGGGATGAAGTGGAGACCACGTAAGTGTATTCTGGCTTCACATTTCTCCAATCTGTGTCTATCCAAGAACTCCAGAATTTACTTTTTTGTTATATGATAGGCAGCAACCTCCATCTGCAAGATATGATCACATAGCTGCTCTGCATGCAGAACGTTACCTCCTAATATTTGGTGGTTGCTCTCATTCTACTTGTTTTAATGACCTTCATGTTCTAGATTTGCAAACAGTAAGTTTTGTTTAATATTTTTATCTTCCTTGATATCTTGCCATCCTATATGCTTCACTGCAGTTCCATCACATACAGCTAAGTTGCTAATCATAATGGTTATGGTTGTACAGGATTTGAAATTATGAAGAATGGCAGATGTCTATAGTCTTTAGATAAGAATATGGCAATGCTATCTCCAATCATCATTTCCATCTTTTCTTGCATGTCTTATAGCCTCAACTCTCTAGCCAAATTCTTAGCAGATGCATAAAAATTAGTGAGTTTGGTTATACGTGTGTGAAAAGTGAAAATGATACCATATCAATAGATTTTTAATTTTATTAATATCTTTACAACAACCTCATGTGATAGGAGTGTGGGTATTTTATGCTAACCAGATCATCTAGTGTCAGTGCTACGACATTTTTTTACCAGAGATTTCATAAGAAATCGAGGGTGCCGTTTTCACATGTAATTTTTTTTAGTATAGTTTAGGATATTTATTTAGCACATGCAAGTTTAAAGTGCTCAATTCACAACCCTCTATAACTTTTGTGTTATTTAAATTAATATTTTTCTGTGTAAAATTGATTTATTTTCCTTGTTGAAATCTTCATTCTTATTTCCATTTACCTCAATATCGCTGTAGTAAAAATGCTTCTGTTGCAGATGGAGTGGTCACTACCTGAGATTCAAGGAGACTATGTGACTCCTAGAGCAGGACATTCTGGTGTGACAATTGATGAAAGCTGGTTCATACTTGGTGGGGGAGATAATAGAAGTGGTAATTTCTATGTTATGGGATTCGCTATAAGAGTGTACCATATTGCCATTTACTAAATTTTGTCTTCCATTAATATATGTTTAATCGGCCATAGGTATATGATGCTTAATGGATTGTTTCTTCAGGTGCTTTGGAAACTCTTATGTTAGATATGACTAAGCTTGTTTGGTCTGCGGTGGCTACTATCAGTGCGAGGGAACCTCTTGCTAGCGAGGTATGATTTTTTGCGCAAGTTTTATTTTGATATTCTACTTGAATTTACTTGTTTTGGAATTTTATGATGGACTTTGGATTTACTACTATGCATGTTAATATGAGCAATTGATTATATTGATTGTTTATAGAAATTGATTCATTAGATCTAATTATGTGCCTAATTATTGAACTCTGAATGTTATTAGACTATTAAAGTGTCTTCACTGTCCATGTAGTCGTCTCTCTAATTCTATCCTTGAAGATTATTGCCCACTTTCATCTTTCAGATGATCATTTTAAGTGTGCTTTTCTCGTCCTCTGCATCATTTCCCTATTATATTAAGTGCATATACCAGAATCTAAAATATCGTTCCTGTGCTGAGCAGGGAACCAGTGTCTGCTGCTTGCTAAATGGTGGGGAAAGATATCTGGTTGCTTTCGGTGGCTACAATGGGAAGTACAATAACGAGGTAGATTGCTGTAAAATGTGACTTGGCATTATTATTGGTTACTAGTGGGTTTTCTATTTATTTATTGTGATGTAGTATTCTCCTCCTTCAGCTTGTTATTTGTTTGCTGAATGGAGAAACTATTAATGTTATTGTTGTTAGCAGGTGAATAAAGGGATATTATGATAATCTATGTATCCATTTTGCCCTTGACCCCATTCTTTTGACATACTGATACAAATACTCAGAAGCACTATCATGTGAATTTGTAGTGTTGTCAAATCATCATATGTCCATGTCTTGGGTTCCTATTCCCTAGGAATTTGCTAATTGTTAAAAAATAGTTCATTATTTTGATTCTTCCGTCATTTGCTTAGCAAGAACTTGCCTGTTTTTTTTTTTACCCCACTTTGCGAGTGCAACAGTTTTGTTCTCTCTCATAGTATGTCAATGGAGATCCGTGTTGAAACCTGAAATTAGTTTTAGATGAAACCTTATACACCTTTGTAATTTATATATTTTTGTCCCTGACCCTATTCTTTTGACATACTGATACAAATACTCAGATAGGAACCACCGAGTACAAGCATCTCGTACCTAGGAAAACCACTCAAGCAAGGATCTTGCAATGAGGAATTTACGAGTTTATTGAATAAACTTAATAATAATTTCTGAATGATAGTCCTCCTTACATAAACTCTAGTAATGACTTTATATAGGCCTAGAATATTAATGGGATAAGGGAAGATCATCCTAGAATAAGGAAACGGTAGATGATATGATAAACTACCCTATAATACAAGGATTTATTGCCTAAAATACAAGATAATAGAAAATACCAATTTTCAATATAATAAACTAATTTGGGGATCGTAGCAAGGAGATGCAATAGGTGCTTGAGGACAAGGCAATAAATCCTTGTATTCTAGGGTAGTTTATCATATTATCTACGGTTTCCTTATTCTAGGATTATCTTCCCTTATCCCATTAATCTTCTAGGCCTATATAAAGTCATTACTAGAGTTTATGTACGGAGGACTATCATTCAGAAATTATTATTAAGTTTATTCAATAAACTCGTAAATTCCTCATTACAAGATCCTTGCTTGAGTGGTTTTCCTAGGTACGAGATACTTGTACTCAGTGGTTCCTATCATTTGGTATTAGAGCCGTGTCAATCCGATGGGGTGATGGTGTCAAATTGTTATCCTTCGTTCCACCACCACAACTACCCACCATATCCACCAACCTACACTTATCCCGACATTAGGTTCGGTTTTTCTTTGGGCTAATTTTGCCGTCAATTCAAAAACCTCAATCTCCTTGTCTTCAACACCCTTTTCAACTTCTTATGCAGCCTCCTCAACTTCTTCTTCCGCTGTCACTGAAACAGCGTTGCAAGGCTCCGTTGCGGCCTCGATTTCCCCATCTGCAGGCGCTGCAGTAGGCTTCATCTGCTCTCCTTCTGCTGCACTACTCATAAGTTCTTCTGAGCCATAGGCTTTGACAGTTGAACAATCAGCCCTTCCAAAATCTTCTCCAATTGAGAAAATATGGAAACCATTTTTGGGGACCTAATGTCGGGATAAGTGTAGGTTGGTGGATATGGTGGGTAGTTGTGGTGGTGGAACGAAGGATAACAATTTGACACCATCACTCCGTCGGATCGACACAGACTCTGATACCAAATGATAGGAACCACTGAGTACAAGTGTCTCGTACCCAGGAAAACCACTCAAGCAAGGATCTTGCAATGGGGAATTTACGAGTTTATTGAATAAATTTAATAATAATTTCTGAATGATAGTCCTCCTTACATAAACTCTAGTAATGGCTTTATATAGGCCTAGAAGATTAATGGGATAAGGGAAGATAATCCTAGAATAAGGAAACCGTAGATAATATGATAAACTACCCTAGAATACAAGGATTTATTGCCTAAAATACAAGATAATAGAAAATAGGGACTATCATTCATAAATTATTATTAAGTTTATTCAATAATCTTGTAAATTACTCATTGCAAGATCCTTGCTTGAGTGGTTTTCCTGGGTACGAGATACTTGTACTCAAGGCGAAACTTCAGTCACTTCCGTGATAGCACCTATTGCATCTCCTTTTGGGCCAAGGGGTGATTTTATTGGACGCTCAGTGACCTTCGGCTTGGTCAACATTGGGATGTTGCAAATCTGCTCAGGGCTCCTATCTTGCTGCAGGCTGCCGTTTGGTGGGCTGGAGATGAGAATTTGGGATCACAGATAGTGAAGGTTGGTTTGTGGTTGATGGACAGTAGAGGGAGAAGGACGCCTGAATGGGTATGAGTGGGTTGATGAGTTTGATGGATTGTTGGGCAGTTTTAGGGTTTAACCGTAGATAATATGATAAACTACCCTAGAATACAAGGATTTATTGCCTAAAATACAAGATAATAGAAAATACTAATTTTCAAGATAATAAACTAATTTGGGGATCATATCACACTCAGAAGCACAACCATGTGAATTTGTAGTGTTGTCAAATCATCATATGCCCATGGGTTCCTATTCCCTAGGAATTGGCTAATTGTTCAAAAATAGTTCAATATTTTGATTCTTCTGGCATTTGCTTAGCAAGAACTTGCCTAGTTTTTTTTTAACCTGCTTTGCGAGTGCAGCAGTTATGTTCTCTCTCATAGTATGTCAATGGAGATCCGTGTTGAAACCTGAAAGTACACCTTTGTAATGTATATATTTTTGTTTTAATAATAATAGCCGGGTGTTGGGACTATAGCATAAATTGATTCCTTAACAATAGATACCCAACAGGTTGATGCCCTGATCGCTTTAATTTTGCAACACTTGAGGAAATAATTATATCAATTGCATAGTAGTTTTATATTAGATTTTTATTTTCATGTTGTATTCTTTGAGTTATATTTTGTAAGGACCTACTTCAAACACAAACTGCAGTGGCAATAACTAATAAGATTACCAAAACCTTAAGCCATTCATTGTTCATATGGAACCAACTCTTATTGCAAGTTATTTTGTTCCTTCATGTACATTCATGTATTTATATTTGACTTCCCACTGTATAACTGAATGTATTGGTTTTCTGCATGAGTAGATGTTTATATACCTTCACATCGACATTGCTGCCTATCTTACGTCTGAATAACTCTTTTACCTGCAGGTGTTTATTATGAGACCAAAACTTAAAGATCCATCACGCCCTAAGATATACCAGTCCCCGGCTGCTGCGGCTGCTGCAGCATCTGTTTCTGCTGCTTATATGATTGGTACAGAAAACCAGTCAGAATTGACAAAGGAAGGAGATTCTTCAAGTGAGACTATTGAGACCAAGTATCCTCAAGAGGATCCAACCGCTGATTTTGATGAACTAAAACAAGAGAAGAAGCTGTTGGAATCATCAGTTGCAGAACTAGTTGAAGCAAATTCTACTCTTCGAGGAAAAATTGATGATATAAACAGCAACCATGCAGAATTGTCCAAGGTAAGTTCAATATTTTACAAGTTGATGTCCTTTTATTAACGGGGAACTGATAGACAAACTTCCACAACAATTTGTATCTATATACAGGAGCTTCTTTCAGTTCAAGCTCAGTTAGTTGCGGAAAGGTCAAGATGCTTTAAGTTAGAGGTATGTCTCAGTTTATTTTATCCTACTCAACTTCCTGACATACAATTAATTGTTTTTGTGTTTTGAACACACTCACAACCTCATGTTACACATCATGCACCAGCGTTTTGTTGCTAACTTGCAGTAATTGACAAATTTCAATTTGTTAACCAGGCACAGATTGCAGAACTGCAAAATGTATTGCAATCACTTCCTTCTGTAGAGGCCGAGGTGTCATCACTTAGGAAGCAAATATCTGCACTGGAAGAGGGTATTGAACCTAGGGCATCAGCTGAAGTACAAGGTTCTGGTGGTGTTTGGCAATGGCTGGCTGGTAGTGCTTGAGGTGCCTGATACACAAGATCAACCACTTGGAAGGTTTTGCCTCAGATGCCTTTATTTTGCCTCGTGCAGGAATAGTCGATAGGATACCCGATCTCTTATTGCATTTCCTATTCAGGGAGGCAAATGTATACATAATTTACCTATTCCAAGTGGATGGGTTGATCCAAATCTAATTCGGGGAAAGGTATAAAGTGCAGAAGGTTTTTGGAGTGTTTATTTTTTGTGTTTTCACGTAATACCCTCTGTTGAAAAAGTGGAGTACTTTGGCTTAATTTTGGTACAGATAGATTCACTTGTTCCTTTTGTGATATACTTGGGATGATCCACATTTGTCAATGCTTTGATGGCAGAGTAGCTCGATTTTTTGTTGTTGTTGATTAAGTAAGAATTAAGTCAGAGTAGCTCGATGTGCTTATTATATTCCATCTGGATTCGAGTTTATTAAAATATTATATATTTTTATTGAAGCTTTTTTTAATTAAAAAAATTATAATATCAAATGTTGTTTATAGAAGCTACGGTATTCCTCTAGTGAAGTATTTGTAGAACTCAAGGTTTTGTACTTTTATTATACCATAATAAAAGAGTAGTACGTGACACATGACATCTTCTCCTTAAGTGTACTATTAGCAAATAAAAAAAACTAGTACTTCTCCCGAACCATGTTCGGGTTTTCTTTTTCTAACATTTTTTGTTGAGATAGACGCACGTCACAAAACCTTTGCTAAATCTACAACTAAAAACATATCGATTATTTGGAAATAGATATAATAAAAAAAAAACTAACAAAGATACATAAAATAGTTCGTAATCTACTGACTGGCTTTGAGAATCGAAAGCAGGTGAAACAAATGTTATTAAAAGCCCCTTGAGCAAACAAAAGTAATCACTCATCATCAAGCAATGTAAGTCAAAAAGTGAGTATCAGCATCTTATGGAATATTATAGTTGATGACAATCAATATTGACGCATTCAATGCCAAAAAGTCCACAAGAAGAGCGTCGTAGTATCAAAAGGACATCCTGCAAAAAGTCTCATGCTCAGCACTGCATCCTCTAACCTCATTCTACAACCAACAAAACACCCCCCAAGCTAATGTTAAATTTAACACCCTTGAACGCGGATGTAAAATTACCTATAAAGATGCAAAACAAATTAGCAAACAACCCTTAGCAAAGACATCAAAGAATTCATACAACATCAACACACATACATGCAAATATGGATTATGATTCTTAAAATAACCATAGATTTAAAAAAAATCAGAAACTCCACACCCCCCTCCCCCCTCCCCCCTCCCCAAACACACACACACACAAATAAAATACATTACTCAAAATAACCATAGATTTATAAAAATTCTACAAATATGGATTATGATTCTCATAAACAACAACCTAGCTAAAAAACCCAAGCATATTTCAAGAACTCTTGTAAATTCTTCATATCATCAATTTGGAACAATCCCACCTAAAATTGTAAGCATTTGTCAATAATAAGAATAGAAACATACATCAGATGAATAAATACTAATTCACAAATTCATATACAATAAAGTGCAAGATTATTTCTTGAAACTATACATGCTTTGTCTCTTGTGGAGTTGTGGTGCCTCTCCCTCCAATTCATTATGAGTTCGAGAAGGGGTATGATGTTGCAATTCATTATTTAATTTGAAAGAAGGAGGGTTCTATGTAGTATTTTTGGATGCCGATTAGACAAGTTAAAAGAAAACGTGTATAACCTTACAATTGAAGAATGTCGATAGAGATGATCGAGGGGTGTTTTAAACTTTCATGGATAGGTTATTTCTCTTATTACGCCGTGTAGCTCAATAATATTTTGAGAAAAAAGCTGCACATATGTTAATATGTTCTAAGAGAATAGGTTAAAAAAACAATCCAAGAAAAATGCCATGTGTTTTAATCTATAAAATGTAGGAAAATCATTTTTTAAATTGACTAAAATCATTGAAAAATGAAAATCCTTCTAGATTTGATCTTTTAACATATGGTTCAAGGGCATATGCCAGAAAACCCAATTTTAAAAAGCACAAGGGAAGATGATGTGTTTCAACTTTCAACACCACATCTCCATTTCATCAAGATTTGACCTTTTTCACGCACACACGCGCGTGCGCGCGCGCACACACACACACACACAAATAGGACCGTAAAAGTAACATGGTCATAAAAACATCATTTGTAAAACTCATCACATTTTCCAGTTTCTTTCATAATGGTGTCGTGAAAAGTATCAAGGTCATAAAAACATCAATTGTAAAATTTTATCATATTTTCTCCGGACCAAGTCTGATAGAAAGAGTTGGTTTTTGGGGCATGAATTTAAAAAATCCTGGAATCCTATTTCAATTCATCAACTAATTAGCTCACTCATGAATTGTTTTCAAATAAAGCTTAAGATCATAGAGAACCATCATGGAATTGATTTCGATTCAGAAACAACACAAGTGATGCCGAGAAACTAACCGCTAAAAGTGATGACGGAGAAACAAAAACACAAGTTTGAATCACAGTGTTCCTCATCTGCTTATTGACTTCGTGTTCATTGTTTTGCCTAGCTTCTCCAGCGCGACGTCCTCCTGAAATAGGTCAATTGAGATTAGATTTCATTTGAATGTAATAATAGAAGCCCTATAATTGGGTGAAAGATCAAGAAACCTTGTCATTGGGCTATTGATATGAATTTGGGGCTTTCTTTGGACAATGGAGGCAACAGATAAAAGGTACATAAACAAATAAGATCATATGTAAAGTGCAATGCACAACTTATGGTGTCACTGGTGTATATTATGTACCATGGTCTTATCCATTGATATCGGAAAGCATGTAGGTAGTGAGTGAGGCAGTGGAAGCTCCATGGATAGTGGATTACTATATTTTTTTACAAAGAGGTTGCTTCTGAATTAATAAGTATTATAGGTAGATATACCTATAAGCAGTGCAATATGTGATCAAATATACCTATGAAGCCCAACACCTTATGAAGCAGTTCATTTATTTCATAAATGATATATTTATTTCTGGGTTCATTTATTTCATAAATCATATTGCAATTTGAAATAATGATATATAATATACCTATAAGCATTTCATTTATTTCATAAATGATATATAATATACCTATGAAGCCCTTTTGATCTAGTTGACACTCAAGAAGGCAGTGCAATATATTAATGCAAAATATACCTATAAGCATTTCATTGAACACCTTGTGTGCAATATATGAATCAAAATCCTCCAAATTAATCAACCAATAAGCATTTCCTCAAACACCTTGTGTGCAATATATTAATAAAATCCTCCAAATTAATCAACCTAGTATACAGATCCAATTGGTAATCAAATAGCGAACACAGAGAGTTTTACCTCCATTTGACGCATCCCGCATTTGATTGCAATTGATTGCCACCTCCAAATCAAGAGCATTCTAATAATATGCAATTTGTAAAGCTCAACATGAATTAAGTGGGGGGAGGGGGGGGGGGGGGGGAGCAATTGAAGAAGGGCAGGCGATTGACTCCACAGTCGGTGTCGCCCCACCACAGTCGGTGTCTGGCCTTTGATTGGCTCCTCCAAAGTCGTCGTCGACATCGAACTTGCGTGCAACAAATTCCATGAGAGATCATATTTGGCTTCGAGATAGGTGAGAACCGCAAGATAACTCAAATTGCCGAGAAAGACGCTAGAGACGAAAGATTTTTAGATCGACGGAACCCATGGATGGATTTCAAAGCGAAACAGATTGTTTGAGGAAGAAAGGGCAGGAAGAAACATATCCTTTGAGAAACAGATTGATGGAACTACAAGATAACCCATGGAAGGATTTCAAAGGGGAGAATAAAAGAAATTACCTTTGAGGAAGAAAGGGCAGGAAGAACGCTTTGAGGAATCATGGAATCCTAGTTACTTCAATTTGAGAAAGGGATTTTAGCATTTGAAGAGAACGTGGGGGTGTCGGCGCTCAGAGAGGAGAGATAGAGGGGCGGCAAACGGTTGAAGAGAGAGTGGGTGAGATACTAAAAGCTGCTTTTTAATTTTGCTCTAGGGAAGGACACGTGACGCAAATTTTTACAAAGACATTGTTTCTAATTTTATAAGTATAAAGAGTGGATATCTCTTATTGTTTTAAGGGGAATTACTAGTAAATACCCCACTTTGATATTTGGTTTGCAAAAATACCTAGGTTTGAAAACAATTGCATCAATATATGAAAATTTGCAAAAATACCTTATTTAATTATCAAAACTACCCACCACCCCAAAAAATCTGGAAAAAAAAGTTAAATATTTTTGGTATTTATCATTTTTCTTATATTTTTAAATTATTTTTAAATTATATTAAATAATTAAATAAAAAAATCTGGAATTAAAAAAAAAAATTCCCAATCCCAATCCCTAACAGTTAGCCCTCGATCGACCCAATCCCAATCCCTAACCCGAACACATAAGAGCCGCCTGACCAACCCTAAGTCTCAGGCGCTAGCTCTGACCTTAGCCCGCACTAATTCTCCGGCTCCGTCTTTGTCCTCACCCTCCGTCACAACGCTCACTCTTCGACGCAGTCATTCTCTAGCTCCGGCTCCATCGTCGGTCTCTACTGTCTTAACCCGTGCTCAACCCCACGAGCAGCCCGACCAAACTCTCCGACCTTAGCCCTATCTCTTTACTCAATCTCCCGCCGATTATTTATCATATCCTGTCAATGTTCATATTTGGATGATTTACCGTATCTTCAGCGATTCTCTCCCCGATTATAGCTTCAATCCTGTCAAAGTAAACCTACAGCTTTGTCACTATGAACATTACTCCTGTCGTTGTGAACAAATAACTTTGTCATGTTGGACATACCTTTAATTTCTAGTTATGATATGGATAAAATCGTGTCTTTATTCTCTTCACTATTATAGACTTTCATCCTGTCATTATTAATTATTAGCTTTGTCATACAGAACCTATATCCTGTCAATAACAAATTTTATTCCTGTCACTATTAATTCTCTTACTAGGACAGCGATTTTCATCTAGCTAGTTTAATTATTTTTAAATTTCTGAGAAAAAAATATTAAAATATTATTTTAATATATATTTCATTATTTTATTTATTTTTTACTTTTCTTTTAATTCATAATTATCCTTTTAATGATTTTTACATTTAAATTTAAAGGTAAAACCATTCATTATTTTTTAGCACAAATGACTTATTTTTTAACACAAATGACTCACCTATCCTATTTTTGCTATTCTCGTAAAACGGGTATATTTTTGCAAACCGAACACCAATTTGGTGTATTTCTGCAAATCGGCCTTGTTTTAATCAATCTTAAGATAATAGTTATATATAAAAAAATTATCTCATGCATTTAATCAATACGTAGTATATATGGAGTTCGTCCTTTCATACACCACTGACCACCCTACCCCACAGGTAGGCCATAAAGCGGTTGACATCCGCGATCATTTTCACAACCCACTCGTGCAACGTTCGTCGTGGTTCCCTCGCAAATAGAACCCCTTCCACTAACAGCAGCAACACCATCTTGAACCTTTTGGAAATGGACGTCTCGTATTTTCATCATGATCTGAAATCGCAACTCTAGATTGGTTACCATCACCGGAGCTGGGAATGGGCTGACAGTTCATCCCCATGATGAGAGAAAACTCTGTTAAAGAGAAGCAGATGATAGACTCATGCACCTTATACCAAGTCTCCCACTTCTTACGGGTCTTCAGCTGCCTCTGCAGAAAGAAATACACAAGTTGTGGTGAGAATTAAACCCTTGTCCCCAGCTTAACTGGCTATCTAAGAGATTTTCAGTGCACTTTGTCCAGCATGTCATCCACGTGCTTCGGTAGATGTAGCTTCAAAATTTGGCTACATCTCTCTCTGAAGTGGTTCTCCTGCGTGACCACATATATGGCATGCAAAAACTTAAAATCGTCAGATATTGTCACCGACCCAATAACTTACATACTCGACATTAAATGGTTATATCTTCCCACTAATGGGGGATCGAACTTCTTCCCACTTGTACGCACCATCGCCGAAAAACGGCTATTTCCTGCATCGTTGAATAACACACGTCGTTAAGCAACACACCAACATCATATTGTACCTCCATCTAACCCAATCCACACCTTTGTACTTCGCATCAGTAACAATTACATGCCTCTAGTCATCACTTACATTATAGTCTATACATTGTACATTCTCCTTCTAAACATTGCTCTTATCCTGTAACATATGTACATCCTACTTGCCACTAGTAAGGTTATTATTGTCTCTAGTTTAGTTTTACAGGACATACCTTAACTTCTCTTTTACAGAAATGTAGAACGATCTACCCACCACATTATACCCAACACTTCCATACTTAAGCAGTCCTCTTCGGAACCCCGTTCACACAATCCTCTCTAGAACCCCATTTGACTGCTTCTTCTTCCATTCAATACAAACATTTGTTCAATTTTGCTCATCAATCTCACAATCCCATTTTCTTCAGATTCCCACAATTTACCCAATTTTCGACAAATTGAATACAACATTTCTCAATAATACCTCTTCACTTTCATCCCTTGATTCCCTCGGTTTGGAAGTCCAACCCATCCTCTGCACAACCCAATTTATGTCAACCCAATTCATGACAATTCCGAATTCAACATGTCGACGTACTGCGTCGTCTTCGATTCAACACCAAATTTTTCTCAATGTCGGTTGACAACCTCTCATTCTCATAACGTTCAACTGCCCAATTTCGACCAATTGATATCAAAATTCCTCATTTTGACCCCTCCCCTAACCCTAGCTCCAACCCAACATTGCCTAGCGGTTGGATGCCTTCTCAGAAAATAACTACACCATGAAGGATAAGGGGTACTTACTTGTCTGAGCCCTCTTCTTTGAACTTCGCTATGTGTTGGGCCTTCTATTGCCACCTTCTCTTCTTCTTCGTCTCTTTGTCTCTAGCGTTGAAGGACGGTACATCCTTGTCTCGGTTTCACAAGTCGACAGGAGTCTTCTCCCTTCTTCCCCTCTTTTTTTCCCTTGCTTGGTCGCTTTCCCCTTCTCTTTGTCCTTTCTTTCTTATCTCACTATTGGTCTCTCTACAAGTTGGTTCTCTGTCCCTCCAATTTTCATTCCCTAGCGATTTAAAACCCCCTTGTGAGATGATTGACACTGAAGGTTACCCTAATTTTTTTCACCAAGATAGGACTAGAATTATATCAAGGGAAGGAGGTATAGTTTTGTAATAAATCATGGGGAGGTTTAGTTTTGCAAACGAGTTTTTTTTGGGAGGGAAGTTATTTACTGCAATTCCCTCTAACCAATAATATTCAATTTTTAATTAAAATCCATCTTAGTAATCAACATTTTATCTCTTTGTTTTCCATGAATTATAATATTATATATCTTAATTTTAATACAATTTAAAACATTATAAAGCATTATAAACATTGTATATATTATTGAGATAATTTTAAGAAATAACATAATAGATTAAGTGATGACTAAACATGACACATTAAGAGTAGGCTTACCTATGATATAAATATAAAATAATCACCAACTTTAATGGGTATTAAATACAGTAGTAATTATAAGATACGATTTTACCCAATTTTGTAGGTATTGATATATTTTTACATGAGCAATATAATAATATATATGTAAGATAATATTTTACCCAATTTCATTAGATATTGATATATTTTAAAAAGATTTGACCCATTTTTTTTTTTAAGATTGCGGAATTGATGAAAGAACACACAATCAAGCATTAAATCTCCTTAAATTACATATCAGAAATCAGAGATTTTTGAGCTCAAAACAAACTCCATTTTTCGTTCTTGTTCTAATAATAGAACTCTCCCCAATAATCCAATATAACATCTCCTAACCAACTTGTAACCATACCTGCAAGTAGACCTGTCAAACGGGTCATTCGGGTCGGGTTCGGGTCCGGTCACTTCGGGTTTCGGGTAAAACGGGTCTCGGGTAAAACGGGTTTCGGGTTTTTCGGGTTGACTCGAACTCGGGTTTGATCGGGTTTCGGGTCGGGTTCGGGTCGATTTCGGGTTTGTCAAATTTTTTTTTTTTAAATTAAAAAAATCATTATTTGATAATTTTGTGATAAATTTTAATTATATATATAAAAAATAATTATATATAATTATAAATCAACCGGGTCAATCGGGTCATCGGGTCAATCGGGTAAATCGGGTCAAAATTACCGGGTCAATCGGGTCAACGGGTCGAAACCCAGATTACCCGGAAAATTTCGGGTTTTTCGGGTTCGGGTCGAAAAAAAATTTCGGGTCGGAAATTTTTCGGGTCGGTCGGGTCGGGTCACCGGGTCGGGTTGTGTTTTGACAGGTCTACCTGCAAGGTATGCCACCAACACGAAGGAAAGTGTGTTAAGTAAGTGAACTTTCCTCTCCTTCTAAGAGCGCCTCTGGCAAAAAAAAAAAAAAAAAAAAAAAAACCTAGCCGCACCAGTTCACCCACAGCTTTCTCCGATCGGCTTGTGCGGCTGCCTCCCGACCGCCCTTGGCTCGCCTCACCAGCGAAGTCGAGAGAACTCCGATGGCACTGAACAGCTGACCCCCTCCGTCCTTGACCTTCCTCCTCCGATGGCCCTGAGATTTCTCTCTGAAGTGAAATTACTCGCCGCCGCCGCCACCTTTTACTGTTCATCTCATTCCTCAACCATTGCACAACCGGATCTACAGCCTTCCACTCCCCGGACTCCTCCGGCGGCCTGCTCACATGGATCCCCTCCGCATCCAACCCACTTCCTCTCTTTCGGCTTTCGTTCTAGCTGCCCTGCTTGGTGCCTGGTCGAGTTGGGCCCGTCGACGCTGGCAAGGTGAACTCCTTCTCTTCCGCTTAAGACCTCCTCCTCTACTCCCTCCCCAACTCTTCCCTATCCAAACTCTAGCCACCAGAAGCACCTCCGATCCAAACCCAAATTCCTAACAAATCTCACATGCAATCTTCATCGCCCCCGTGTCTCCGCTGCAGGCGACCGCTGCGATTCCTTTTTCCAGCGCCCCTGTCGGGCTGCGGTACTCCCTATATCCGATCTCTAAAACAATGCCATCACCTCAAAACAAATAAACAAGCCATAAATCACCCTCTCTCAGAGGGCCGTCCAAAGAAACCCAAACCACAAATCTAACCCTCTCCAAACCAGTCTTAACTCAATTTTGATACAAATCCAAAACTTCAATCCAAATATAGATTTTTAACCCTTCTAGATCCCACAAATTGATCTGCCAGACTTCACTTCTCTCCCATTAAAATTCTAATTCCCAATCAATCACCAACTCCGGTTACCTCCGCCAATCCCAACATGTACTAGCTACCTCCTTCCGCCTCCTATAACCCAAAGACGCTAGCCCGTGTCCGTTTCGGTGCCAGATCTGCATCTGACTTAAGCCATATATCTAGGCTATATCTAACCATTGCAATAGATTGCATGCAAGCCGTCTAAGCCGCATGATCAGTTCTCAATTAACGTGCTAATTTTCTAGAAATTTTATATTTAAATTAATGTACTTGTAATCTTAGATCTTTTTTTTCTTTGGACTGGTGACTCTCTGCGTAGGGTCTTACAAGCCATCTTTTGATGGCTTCAAGATTGCTTTGTCGGTCTACTTATTGCCTACTGTTAGAAAAAAAAACTTGTAACCATACCTGTAATGACCATATTATACCCCCTCAAGTTGGACATGTGCTTGGAGACACAAGGACAAGCTTGGAGCAAAGGAATCGATGCTAATGAGCTCCCAATGCCCTTGTGAGGACATCTGCTAACCGAAGGGTTGAAGAAACAATAATTGTTTTGAGGAACCTTTTTTGCACCATTGGTGCGGCTACATAATGTCGTTACCTTTCTAGAGCACCCAAAAGAGTAACCTAAACCAACAACTTAACTAGTAAACTAGTAACTAGTATAGAGGAATAGTAAGGGGTTGATCCCACAGAGAGAATACCTTTCCGGTCTATCAAATCGCTACCAGAACAGAGTACTATCAAAGAGTAAGTTAATATCAAAGCAACTAAACACAAAGCAACTAAACACAGCAAAAGTAACAATGGTGAATTGGTGATAATTATCAAAGATAAGATAGTTTCCCCTACAATTCATCAACAATGGTCATGTCTTTGATCCTTGACTTTATCTATCTTTCCTTGTTTGAATGGAAGATCACTCCAACCCTAAGCAATGCAACAATAACAATCACACAAACAACCAAAGATAGGGGCACAACTCCCTAACCCTAATCGGTACAATTGATAAGGTAGAATTGTCAATGTCTTGCACACCCGATCGATGCTTTCAGGGGATCAATTAGCTATGTTGTGATACTAATCCAATTAACTTGCAATGGTTAATCAAACCTTTAGCAGGAAAGCAAATTTCGTTAAGGTGGCCAATCAAGAGGGAATACATGCAATCAATCAATAACAAACAAAGACATTGAATCAATCAAACTCAGAATAGGTAGAAATAAGTCTCACAAATCATGTAACCATGTCTTTGAATTGCAGGCGAAACAAAAGAGGTTTAGTGCCTCATGGGAAGTCTTCCTCTCAATATCTCCATAAGAGTTCTCTTCATTAGAGGTTTTCCACAAAAACTCCTCTCTCTCACAAAGTCGGCCAAAAACATAATAAATACTTTAACCTAATTAGTTTCCAAAAGACGGATTAGAAATTCCGTACCGGCACGGGCGGCGGGTGTCGTGCGTCAGGCGGTGGGCGCAGTTTCATCAGTAGCCTCTCTTCTTCAATTTGCCAATTCCGAATCCAAGCTAACTTCTTCCACGCCTATAATTCCTATATAAAATACGCATTATCAACCATCTATCGAATGAAATGAGAATCAATACGAACATGTTTAGTCCTCTCATGAAAGGCTGGATTCATGGCCAAGGACTGAGCAACTCGATTATCATAATGAAGATTGATAGGAAGATTGATCAACAGGAATGTGCAAATTAGACAATAAGCCTTGCATCAAACAAGTTCACTGGCTACTAAAGACATGTTGCGATATTCACTCTCTGTTGAGGACTTGGAGATCACTTTATGTTTCTTTGTTTTCCAAAACACCAAAGATGGACCAAGAAAAACACAGTATCCTGATAGAGATCGCCCAGTATCAAGCAGTTCCCCCACTCAGCATCACTGTATGCAGTCAGAGTAGAAGTTGTCATAGTAGAGTAGGATAAGGCTAGATGAAAACTACTCTTCAAGTATCTCAGGAGATAGATAGCTTCATTCCAATGAGGCCGGAGAGGGTTTTGAAGAAATTGACTTAACTGTTGCACAGTATAGGCAATGTATGGATGTGTAAGAGTAAGATAAAGTAATCTCCCAATCAACCGTCTACACACTTCAGGATGTTCAATGGGTTCATGTACTTTGGCTAAAACTTGGTTCCATACTGCATAGGAAAAACAGTAACCTAGCAAGACTCCATTTGAGCATCCTTGAGGCAGATATCTAGGATGCATTTCCTTTGATTAAGAAGAATCCCATAAGAAAACCTGGAAATTTCCATGCTAATGAAGTATCTAGCCACTCCTAAATCCTTAATTTTGAAAGCAGTGTGGAGAGCTGGCTTTGTGTGAGCAATCTTAGAGCTAGAGCTGCCCAATAAGAGCATGTCATCACCATAAACCAAAGCAATAGTTATACCTGGTCAGTCAATCTCATGATTCCACTGCCTACTACCTTGTTTGAGGCCATAGAGGGATCGATTGAGCATACAAACAAGGCCAGACTTGATTTCATATCCTACAGGAGCTTGTATATAGATTTCCTCTTCAAGGAATCCATTTAAAAAAGCATTGTTCACATCCAATTGATGTAAAACCCATCCCTTAACAGTTGCAATAGAAAGAATAACTCAAACTGTCGCAAGCTTAGCCATAGGAGAAAAAGTTTGCTTGTAGTCCTTGTCCTTAACCTAATTGTACCCTATAGCCACTAATCTGGCTTTAAATCTTTCTATACTCCCATCAGGTCCGTATTTAATTTTATAAATCCGTTTGGACCCAATGGCCTTCTTACCAAGAGAAAGTTGTGTAACAGATCAAGTGTTGTTCTTCTCAAGAGGTGATAACTCAGTAGCCATAGCATCTTCCCATTGAGGAGTCCCTTTAGCTTGACCATAATTCCGAGGCTCAAAGGTAGCACATACTTTGACAAAAGAACGAACATAATCCTTCGACAAATGAGCCAAATTTTGAATAGAGAGCACAACAAATGACTTACTGTCAGAGTTAGAACGTGGCACTTGTGTTCTAGAAGGTAACCCTGAACAAATATAATCATTGGACCTTGATGGACTATGAATTTTCTATTTAGGAATCTCAGGTTAAGGCATAAACTGCACACTAACAGTAGGTAAACCATTTATAAAAGAATAACTAACATTGTTATCTTCAGCAACCATATCATTGTTGCCAGGAACAAAAAAACTGACATCACTATCCTCAATAACCAAATCACTATTATCAGTAACCATATCATTGTTACCATCATCAAGAAGAGGCAAAGAAATATCAGGAAAAACACTATGGTTGGCCTCCTCTACAATGGCTTTAGGACTTTTGAAAGGAAACACATTCTCAAATAAATTTGACATACCCGCTAATTATAATAACCTTTTTATCAAGATCAAACAACTTGAAAGCCTTTTTCCCTCGAGGATAACCTAGAAAAACACATTTCCCAGAGATAACCCCAAGCTTATCCCTATAATCATTGGGTTGAATGACATAACACAAACAACCAATTGTTCGAAGATTGTCAAAAGAAGGACTGGTGTTATACAATACCTCAAAAGGAGACTCCCATCGAAGAACAGAAGATGGCATCTTATTGATCAAACATGTAGCACATAAAACACACTCACTCCAAAACTGAACAGGTAAACCAGCATGCTATCTAATGGCCTTAGCAATTTCAATTAAATGTTTGTGCTTCCGTTCAACTCTACCATTTTGTTCACGTACTCTAGGAGCAGATCTCTGGTGAATTATACCACGATCCATAAACAAATCAACACACCCTTTCTGTGTAAATCCAGCCCTATTATTAGTGCGAACAACCCTTAATCTCATTTGAAACTTATTTACAACCAAATTGAGGAAGCCAATGACTACTCTCAGAACCTGCAACTTGTCTTGAATGAGATACACTCAAGTGGTCATTGAATGGTCATCTAAAATGGTCAAAAAATACCATGCTCCACACATTGATGGAGCATAAATCCAAATGAACTAACTGAAAAATACCGTTGGCCAAAGAATCACTTCTAGAAAAAGGCAATTTGTGAAACTTAGTAAGAACACAAGTATCACAAGAAAAATCTTTCAAACCATCTTGATTATAATAAGAGATATGTCTCATCTTAGAAACAGATATATGCCCAAGTCTAGCATGTAATGTTTGCAAACTAACAACTTTATTACAATCATGCATGCTTAACATGATCTAATCTAATCTTGAAAGCACCCAAGCACTTATATGTATATCCATGAGATCTTAGAATGTATAAACCTCCTTCTTCAGTCCCTCGAGCAACCACTCTTTTAGTTGTAAGATCATGTAACCATGCCAGCATGAGGCCCCATTAAAACTAAACTCCATCTATTGCAAATGCAGCATTTTGGAAGCTGATAACAGATTATGCCTAAATTGAGGGATATAAAGCACATTGTGTAACAACAAATCATCTCTCAGCTTAACAATTCCAAACTGACTAACATCAATACTTGATCCATCAGGTAATACAAGAGAAATAATAGTATGCAAAATCTTCAAATTGGAAAACATATACTTATAAAAAACAATATGACCAGTTGCTCTAGAGTCAACAATACATGTATACTTATCAACTTTATTAGCACCAATAAGAAAAGATACACTCAACGTACTTGCATAATGCACCATGGCTTGATTGGTTGAGCTCTCAAACTGCTCCATCTTGTCTTTGCATTTCATCATTTTTAACACTTCATTGAATATGGCATTCATCATAGCCATATCCGACCTTGCCTCTGTACCATGGGCATCAATTGGATTATCAAACTGAGGTACCTCAAGATGATCAGCAAACCTCCCACTTTGGTTGGACCTATCATCCTCTCTAGGTTCCTTATACAATTCTAGATACCTCACTAACTTGAAGCAAGAAGCAATAATCTTTGGTATGACCCTTCTCATTACAATGATCACATTTCCTGTCATACTTGAATTTCTTAAAGCCCCTTTTTTCCTGATCACCAAACCTGTATTGGTCCTGTTTGCTATGTGAAAACCGGTTCACAACTTTAGCTTCAGTCTCTATCATGTGTTGTGTACCAACTGCAAGAACATTAGAATCCCTTTGCAAACTAGAAATAACACCTTTAGACCTCTTAATCTGAACAGCCATTTAAAAGGCCTTGTTGAGCCTTGGAATAGGATCTTTGGATAGCACATTGCTTCTAAGTGGTTCATAAATCTCATTCAGGCCTATGAGGAACTGCATGACCTTAGCCTTTTCTTCCCTTTCAATAACATGTTTTAGCAAACCACAACCACAATGAGTGATTCCTCCACAAGTACAACTAGGAACAACATCAAGAAGTAGTAACTCATCCCATATCTTCTTAAGCTTTCCAAAATATGCACCTACAGACAAATTATCCTATTTCAAGTTACACATATCTCTCCTAAGCTGAAAGATTAAAGGATCATTAGACTCATAAAACCTTTCTTTAATTTTGCCCCAAAATTCCCTAGATGACTGAACATACTTAAATGTCTCAGCCACATCACTATTCATCGAATTAATCAGCCATCACATGACCATATAGTCCGCTCTCAACCTTTTTTCATAATCCTCACTATCTTCTCGAGGTTTGATACAACTGCTAGTAACAAACCCGAGTTCGGCCTTTGACGAAACACCAAAAAATAAGTAATAATATTTGCACTATCACGAGTAAATAAGAATATATAAATATAAAAGGTTCCCCGCTATACAAATAGAACCTTATAAGTATGAAGAATGGGCGAATACAAATCGAGATACAGACTTGAGATGTCCGCGGATGATAAAAGATACGGACCTAAGACGTCCGCGGACTATAAACCGCCCGCGGACTATAAACCCGGCGAACACGTGGAAAAACCTACTAAAAACCCCTACCGACACGTGGCATCACCCATTCGACACTTGTCCTAAAACTCGACACTTGTCCTAAAAACCAAGCCACTTGTCCAAAGATTCATGCAAAAGGGGCTCATCTTGGTCTATATATATTGAAATAATGGGCCATTTCAAAAGGTCGGAAATTGGGATCTTCAACGGCTTAGGCCGGATTCCCTAGCCTTGAGCCCCCTTTCAAGCGGGATTACTCTCGGCTGGTAAAAAACCGACATTGATGGAACCTTGGGAGGATGGTGGTCCGCGTAGGGCTTGAGCCCGGATCGGCACAGGTTTGGGTACGCCGACGGTAATCTTGTCGCGCGTCTCAGGTAAGCCCGATCGTCTGAGCTCGCTCGTGTCTCACTTGATCCCGGAACCCGCCAACACGGGATTCTACAGAACGGGTTTTGTCACTGGCGCCGTTCGTGGGGAATCCTCACGCTAAGAGGTAATCTATAAGTAAAACAAAATATTTGCCTATTTTTGTCACGGTCGTGTTGAATTCTTTTTGTTTTTGTCCGATCATGAATCAAATATATACCTGTGAAAATTCAGTCCAAATATATATATATATGTGATTCAATGTTTGAAAGGGCTAGTTTGTGACATTGAATAAAAATCAGAAAATATAAAGGTGAAGTCTCACTGCGGCACAGTTAATTGATCCCCAAAGCTTAAAATGTAGGGTGTGATCTTTTCCATCTTTGATCTTTATGTGCTAGGGAGGCTTCTTTTCAAATTTTGATACTAAAGGGTTGGTAGAATTACGTCGCGTCTTCATCTTTCATTTTTATGTGGAAATTTTGGTGAGCGGCAATTATCTCACTTATAAAAAAAATTAATAGATGGCTTTCCTATTCATCTACCACTGATTAATATTGTAAAACTTATATTGGACTCAAGATACATATAATTTTCGAGCAAGAGGAGATTTAGTAAGCAAAGAGGCTAGGGAGGTACGTTCCTCTAGTGGTTCTTTGAGATACACCACTCGTAGCGAGACCACTAATTCAAGAACGATACGGAGTATATGCTTATTTAGATTTGAGTGGATTCATCTTTATGAAATTATTTCAGATGAGTAACGGAATTAACTAGTTTACAGATGCACTTAATGGAAGTTCATATATAGCAGGTGTGGTTATGATTTGCATAAACAAAATCGAAGGAAGCATCTCTTTGACCCCTTTTCATCTAAGTTATCGACAGAAAGTGAGTGGGGGTCATCAAGGTTAATCCCATTAAGGCATAAAAGTAATACGCTATATTAGACGTGAAATGAAAATATCTCAACCATGATAGTGGTCCGCGGCTGGAAGTAGACAAAGAGCATATATACATATACATATACATTTGTATGTTTGTCATGAGATGCCCAAATCAACAGTCGTGGGCAGAAGAAAGCAAGCACGGAAGGCATGTGCAGCCGCGAAAGACACGAGGAAGACAAATTGGTCACCATTCAAGAGATCCGTTCGCATACAATCATCGCTCACCCCGAGTCCGCGTGTGCAACCTCGTACTTGCAAAGACATCCACCGCCGCGGGAGCCTCTTGATGGGCCGTGATGAATGTATATACGTATATATCTAAGTGTGGAAAGTGTTTTTATAACCTATTTAACTAATGTAGAACGTGAGTTATTAAGACCCATGACGCAGGAGCTTGCTCCGCGTCGGGTATCCGGTCGTAGAGCTAGCCTCCCGGATCAGATATTTTATTAAGTCCCTTAAACGCGTGATCTTGCTCCGCGTCGGGTATCCGGTCGTAGAGCTAGCCTTTCAGATCAGATATTTTATTAAGTCCCTTAAACGCGTGATCTTGCTCCGCGTCGGGCATCCGGTCGTAAAGCTGGCCTCCCGGATCGTAGATTTTATTTAGTCTCTTTACGCGTGATCTTGTTCCGCGTCGGGCATCCGGTCGTAGAGCTGGCCTCCCGGATCGTAGATTTTAATTAGTCTCCTTACGCGTGATCTTGTTCCGCTTCGGGCATCCGGTCGTAGAGTTGGCCTCCCGGATCGTAGTTTTTATTTAGTCTCCTTACGCGTGATCTTGTTCCGCGTCGGGCATCCGGTCGTAGAGCTGGCCTCCCGGATCGTAGATTTTATTTAGTCCCCTTATGTTGGAGCTTGGCTCCGCGTCGGGCCTCCGATCAAATCTGCATTCTCGGAGATGATATTTTATTAAGTCCTAGGACGCTGGAGCTTGGCTCCGCGTCAGGCCTCCGATCGAATCTGCATTCTCGGAGATGATATTTTATTAAGTCCTAGGACGCTGGAGCTTGGCTCCGCGTCAGGCCTCCGATCGAATCTGCATTCTCGGAGATGATATTTTATTAAATCCTAGGACGCTGGAGCTTGGCTCCGCGTCAAGCCTCCGATCGAATCTGCATTCTCGGAGATGATATTTTATTAAGTCCTAGGACGCTGGAGCTTGGCTCCGCGTCAGGCCTCCGATCGAATCTGCATTCTCGGAGATGATATTTTATTAAGTCCTAGGACGCTGGAGCTTGGCTCCGCGTCAGGCCTCCGATCGAATCTGCATTCTCGGAGATGATATTTTTTATTAAGTCCTAGGACGCTGGAGCTTGGCTCCGCGTCAGGCCTCTGATAAAATTTGCATTCTCGGAGATGATATTTTATTAAGTCCTAGGACGCTGGAGCTTGGCTCCGCGTCGGGCCTCCGATCGAATCTGCATTCTCGGAGATGATACTTTTTATTAAGTCCTAGGACGCTGGAGCTTTGCTCCGCGTCAGGCCTCCGATATAATCTGCATTCTCGGAGATGATATTTTATTAAGTCCTAGGACCCTGGAGTTTGGCTCCGCGTCGGGCCTCCGATCGAATCTGCATTCTCGGAGATGATACTTTTTATTAAGTCCTAGGACGCTGGAGCTTGGCTCCGCGTCAGGCCTCCGATCGAATCTGCATTCTCGGAGATGATATTTTATTAAGTCTTAGGACGCTGGAGCTTGGCTCCGTGTCAAGCCTCCGATCGAATCTGCATTATCGGAGATGATATTTTATTAAGTCCTGGGACGCTGGAGCTTGGCTCCGCGGCGGGCCTCCGATCGAATCTGCATTCTCGGAGATGATACTTTATATTATGTCCTAGGACGCTGGAGCTTGGCTCCGCGTCGGGCTTCCGATCGAATCTGCATTCTCGGAGATGATATTTTATTAAATCCTAGGATGCCGGAGCTTGGCTCCGCGTCGGGCCTCCGATCGTAGCTCGTATGCTCGCGGAGATAAACTCTTAACGAGTATAAACTAAGTCCCTTGACGCTGGAGCTATCGCTCGCGGAGGGCCTCCGATCATAGCTCGTAGCTCGCGGAGATAAACTCTTAACGAGTATAAACTAAGTTCCTCGACGCTGGAGCTATCGCTCGCGGAGGGCCTCCTGCTCATAGCTGGTAAGCTCGCGGAGATAAACTCTTAACGAGTATAAACTAAGTCCCTTGACGCTGGAGCTATCGCTCGCGGAGGGCCTCCTGCTCGTAGCTGGTAAGCTCGCGGAGATAAACTCTAAATGAGTATAAATTAAAGTCCCTCAACGACGGAGCTCTCCTCCGTGGAGGGCTTCCTGATTGAACTACGAAAGGCTTGATTCTCTTTCCAAGAGATACGTAGGCAGCCCACTAGTAAGTAAGGTACAACCCATACCAAACAAACTTTAAAAATTTTACACCAAATGTCTGATATATTGAGTACTCTTCCCAAAGAAGACGAAGGAGAAATGCATATGTTGTCTCGTTTGAGTCGAACCCTAGCTAAGTCTCATCTTAACTAAGGTCCGAGGAGCTGTGACGAAACACCAAAAAATAAGTAATAATATTTGCACTATCACGAGTAAATAAGAATATATAAATATAAAAGGCTCCTCGCTATACAAATAGAACCTTATAAGTATGAAGAATGAGCGAATACAAATCGAGATACAGACTTGAGATGTCCGCGGATGATAAAAGATACGGACCTAAGACGTCCGCGGACTATAAACCGCCAGCGGACTATAAACTCGGCGAACACGTGGAAAAACCCACTAAAAACCCCTACCGACACGTGGCATCACCCTTTCGACACTTGTCCTAAAACCCGACACTTGTCCTAAAAACCAAGCCACTTGTCCAAAGATTCATGCAAAAGGGGCTCATCTTGGTCTATATATATCGAAATAATGGGCCATTTCAAAAGGTTGGAAATTGGGATCTTCAACGGCTTAGGCCGGATTCCCTAGCATTGAGCCCCCTTTCAAGCGGGATTACTCTCGCCTGGTAAAAAACCGACATTGATGGAACCTTGGGAGGATGGTGGTCCGCGTAGGGCTTGAGCCCGGATCGGCACAGGTTTGGGTACACCGACGGTAATCTTGTCGCGTGTCTCAGGTAAGCCCGATCGTCTGAGCTCGCTCGTGTCTCACTTGATCCCGAAACCTGCCAACACGGGATTCTACAGAACGGGT
This sequence comes from Persicaria tinctoria, assembly GCA_037127255.1. Lineage (NCBI taxonomy): Eukaryota > Viridiplantae > Streptophyta > Magnoliopsida > Caryophyllales > Polygonaceae > Persicaria > Persicaria tinctoria. Next base: position 16,559,959 of record JBANSL010000004.1, on the reverse strand, counting down.
TTTGTCAGCCTTGACTCCAACTGGTCAAATTTGAACCATTATACGATGTGGACACTAATTGCATCCCAAGGTGATCCAAATTTGATTAGTACAAAGGATTATAATAAACATTACCAAATCCCTGAGCAAGATCCCCAAATTGAAATCCAGCCGCACCAAGATTAATACCTCTGCCAGCAGGAGGTGGTGTCATCGTAACGAACGCACCTCGGCTTGCTCCATTTCCGACTCTAGATCCATGAGTTTGAGCGCTATTCGTTGGATTTCCACGACTAGCCATCGTCGATCGCAATTACGAAAAATGAAATCGAACACGAAACAACTTCTTACCGAAGCTTTGATACGATTTGAAGATTGCGGAATTGATCAAAGAGCACACAATCAAGCATTAAATTTCCTTCAATTATAGATAAAAAAAAGTTAGAGAAACAACCTCCATTTTTCGTTCTTGTTTTGCTAACAGAACTCCGGCAACTCCCGCCCATTATAACATCTCCTAACCAACTTGTAACCATACCTGTAGGATCTAATGACCATATTACCCCTGCATATATGTGTATTTTACATGATCATATCCTATACACATAATCCTATAAAAATCTCTTTTGTTTGTAGTAAATTAAAAATATTGACATAAATTAATTAGGTGAATGAGTATTAATATAAATTTTATTTAAATTTTTTAAAAAATAAAAGAATATGATAGTTAGGTATTAAGGTTTAATTACAAGTTTTTTTATACCTTTTTTTAAATATTAAACAAAGTAATACGAACTAAAAAAATCAAACATGAACAAAAATAATACGAACTAAATAAAAGTCTCAAAATAATACAAACTATCCACCTATGAACCTAAAATAATACAAACTTTAAAATCAACCAAAAATAATACTAATTTAACTTAAAATAATACAAACTCTTAAAAGTTAAATTAGGATAGGAGTCAAAACAAAATTTTATTTATCAAAATTCTAAAAAATATCTATAATTATTTCTACTTTGCACAAATCCACTTTTTTATATTTCAAAGATCAAACCCGCTATTTGGTTGTTCAACTTTGTGTAATACAATACAACCCTAATTTTTAAAAATCACACAGAATTATATGAATTCTAGGATATGATTCTTTTTTTTAATAATTATGGATAAAGTGGATGTGATTTTATTTAATTTCAAAATAAAAAGTGGTTTTTGTAAATTCGATTAAATAAATAGTGGTTTTGGTGTATTTAAAAATAAAGCAGATAAATTTGTGCAAAGTGTGACTATATACACATGTTTTTGTAATTTTGGTAAATAATATTTTGTTTTGATTCTTCCCCTAGTCCAACTTCAAAAGTTTGTATTGTTTTGAGTAAAAAGGTCATAGTTTGTATTATTTTTAATCAATTTTAAATTTTGCATTATCTTTTTGTTTATAAGTGAATAGTTTGTATTATTTTGAGACTTTTTTTAATTCGTATTATTTATGGTTCATATTTAATAGTTGATATTATTTTGAGTCATTTTCCTAAAAAGTGTTGGCTATAAACTATTTAGGTTAAACAAAAGTCGTGTCAAGGAAATTCATGATACGCATATGTATTTATTTATTTATTTTTATTTTTTTTGAAAGCACAAAGAAGTCTGCAACAAAATGTATTGAGTTAGATACACCAAAAAATCAAGTGGGTTATGTGCGAAGCCGCCAAGGCCATACCATCGGGAGACGAAGTGCAAACGAAACGGAGACGTTTAGGTATGGCCGTATCCGTATGGGTATTTATACCGATCACTAGATTTCCAAGCTGAGATGTCCATATCTCATTCGCAATTCATCTCCCAAATTATCCCCCCGACAAAACATAACCTCATCATCGATCGAAAGCTACTCTGTTACTGTTCTGAGTATGCGATGATCTCCTTCTGACAAGTGTCCTTTCCATGGCCTTGTTTTCAAATCAATCCTCTTCCCCCTCTCCAAACCCACTTTCTAACCCCACACTTGATTTCTGCTCCGTAGATTTGGATTCCTCTCTCCCTCTCTCTTTCTCACTCTCTCTGTGAGGACTCTGAAGAGGAGGAGGAGAAAGAGACCCAATCAAAGCAAGCTCTTCCCTTTCTACTTAGCAGCCATGGCGGTTGCAGATTTATCCCCTTCCTACAAAACCCATCTCAGTGCCTCCCACCTCTCCTCTCTTTCCACCCGCTTTCCGAATCCCCGCAGAGTCCGTCTCCCGCTCCTCCCTCCATCCAGGAGGCTTGGCGTTCATTGCTCTGTTGCCTCCAAGTGAGCTTTCCACTTTAGCAATAAGATAACAGCTTAACTATCTGATTCCAACCAATTTGTTGGGTTTCCTTAATTTCTGATCTCCGTGTTGTGTTGTGTTGTGTTGTTTGGCTTTCAGGGAAGCTCAGTCTACTGTTTCTGTTCAGAATCAAGAAACCAAGGCCAAGCAGGAATGTTTTGGTGTTTTCTGTTTGACCTATGATCTCAAGGCTGTATGTTCTCTCTTTTAACTCATCATCAGTGATCAAATATTTATGCCTTGATTGGTTTGTTTGGTGAATCAATGCTTAATTTTAGCCAAATTCATCCCTTATCTTGTTTGAGAGTTTCGATTCAGGACATAACTGAAATATCTTCAGTTTTGGAATTATTAGGCTGTATGTTTTCTCTTACCATTTGTTCTACATATTTAAAATGGTCATGGATGTAGAATTGTCAGCTGTTCAATGCCTTAAGTTAATGATTCGCCCTCTGAATTTCATGGTTGGCGGGCTACTCTTCACATTGTCAATTGGTTTTGAGATGAACCTGTTGGTTTATCTAAACTCTGGATTGAGTTGCATTTGTTCTTCTTAACTATATAATGATTAGTTTTTGTTATTTCTTTATTTATATTATTAAAACTTGTTCAGGATGAGGAGACGTCGTCATGGAAGAAATTGATAAAGATAGCTGTTTCAGGTGCTGCTGGGATGATATCAAATCATCTGTTATTCAAAGTGAGGATTTCTTTCATCAACCTCGATCGATTGTTTGTTGTTCATCCCTCTCTGCCTAATTTAGTTCTATTGTATAAAAAGCAATATGTGCAAGACATAAATACAATGCTTCACTCTTTGCAATGATTAATGTTCAATATCAGTTGGATCCTCACGATTCATATTACTATGCCATTTTTATAAGATTTTTCCATAAACCTGATGTTATTCTTTTCAGAACCTTTCACTTGATGGCCATTTGCCTTTTTTTTTTCCCTTCATATATAAAAGGCTTACCTTCTTTGTCATGCCAGCTTGCCTCTGGTGAGGTGTTCGGGCCAGATCAACCCATTGCGTTGAAATTGTTGGGTTCTGAGAGGTCAATACAAGCACTAGAAGGTTTGTTTCGTAAAATGTTGTTTCATTTTATTTATTATATGTTCCATTGAGAATAAATATTAGATTGAGGATTGAGAATATGCAGCTCGACTTATTATATATGGATGAGGATCTAAAAAGAAAAGGAATCCCACATTGGAAACATGAATCCAAGCCTAGCATATAAGGTTGGCAGGCTACTCCTATTGCCAATTGGTTTTAGAATTAAACCTCATTGGGCTTATGTACTGGGCTTCAACTGACGCTTGATGCCCTCATATGGATGTTATCTATTCTTATCTATATCTCAACTTAATATGTATTCATTTGCATTCTCAATTCTTAATCTAAAATAGAATTTTCATGGAACAAATACCTATATATATAACAAAAAAGACAGTCATGTAATGAATCACTCATTCGTTACTTTTATATGCTCTCCAAAATGAACACTGATACAGGAGTAGCAATGGAACTAGAGGATTCCTTATATCCGTTACTAAGAGAAGTTAGTATTGGCATCGATCCTTATGAAGTCTTTCAAGATGCTGAATGGGCCCTTCTAATTGGAGCAAAGCCCCGTGGACCTGGGATGGAACGTGCTGACTTGCTCGACATAAATGGTCAGATTTTTGCTGAGCAGGTACACAAACTGGCCTAAGTTTTACAGTGAAATGAGTCCCACTGAAACTCTCCATTATGTCCTCATCTTTGATTTTAATTTGTATAACAGGGAAAAGCTCTTAATGCTGTAGCGTCGCGTAATGTCAAGGTGATAGTGGTGGGAAATCCCTGCAATACCAAGTGAGATTATTTGATCTGTATAAGTAACTCTAGTCAGATACCCTTTCGATTTTGGCATTTTGGGCATGGTTAAGGAGATTTGTTTAATTTTTCTCCTTTGGTTTTGAATTTTGTTCTATTCAGTGCATTGATTTGCATGAAAAATGCTCCCAATATACCCGCAAAGAACTTCCATGCGCTGACAAGACTAGATGAAAACCGAGCAAAATGCCAGGTGAAGTTAGCTTGTTATGAATAGCCTAATTACTTGATGCATTCTTAATGTGTGGAAACCTAAATGTTTATCTTTGATGGTTTCAGCTTGCTCTCAAAGCTGGTGTATTTTATGATAAAGTATCAAACATGACAATCTGGGGAAACCACTCAACAACTCAGGTTCATTTATGTTCGAATGATGGGATTGAGTAATTTCCAATTTGTTGATGAAGAAACTTAACTGAATGTTTTCTTCAGGTTCCAGACTTCCTCAATGCCAGAATTAATGGCTTACCTGTCAAAGAGGTCATTAAGGATCATAAATGGTTGGAGGAGGAATTCACTGAGAATGTCCAGAAGGTGAGCTGAAGGCGAACTCTTATCAGTATATGGAAGTTCAGTGATTCGTCATCATAACCCGATGATCCTATATTGCTATTGAATGCAGAGAGGTGGAGTTCTGATTCAGAAATGGGGGAGATCTTCTGCTGCATCAACTGCAGTGTCAATTGCTGATGCGATGAAATCGTTAGTGACTCCCACCCCAGAGGGAGATTGGTTTTCTTCAGGAGTGAGTTTTCTATTGCACTAAGACAACATTTTTGTTGCCAATTTGTTATACAAGGGGAAACAATCAAGATGATAAGTTTTTATATAAATAAACACACTTCATCATATTGAGTTTGTGTTTTCTGCAATTACAGGTATACACCAATGGAAATCCCTACGGTATAGCAGAAGATCTTGTTTTCAGCATGCCCTGTAGATCAAAGGTTCTATTGCTTGTCCAACCTGACTTTGTTGTTTTTTCAAGTATTACTATAGGGCAATTTCAAGGTTATTTCAGATGGTTCTCTAACATTCAAGCCATTTATTTATTTCCGTGATGATTGATCTCTCGTTAAATTTCACTGATCAGGGGGATGGTGACTACGAACTCGTGAAAGACATCATATTTGATGAGTATCTTCTGAATCGGATTAAGAAGGTAAGGCGATATCAGTAAAAAGCACAAGAATAGTGAGTGAGTGTAAGCTGCTGTAGAGGTCTCTTCCTTCTTTATATAATGCAAATTGGTTCTCACTTGAACAGACAGAAGCAGAGTTGCTAGCTGAGAAGAGATGCACAGCACACCTTACCGGAGAGGTGAGTAATATGTGTTACAGAGCGAGTACTACGTACCATTAGCCTTGTCTCTTTTTCCTCATTTACTAAGTGCTTAGTGTTGTTCTTTCAGGGCATCGCCGTCTGTGATCTGCCTGGGGATACCATGCTTCCAGGAGAAATGTAATGCGTATGCGAATACAAGTGGAACTCAAAAAATTGCCTTAAATTTGGAAGCTATCGATTTATTAGTTGCTCACAGTATGATCGATATCAAATCCAAATCCAAAATTCCAGTCTTGTGGAACATGATCTCTTCATAAGGGATGGTGGGATTAGATCCCCCTTATGCACAACAAAACCACCATAAAATGAAGATCAATGATAGTGTTTCTTTCTATGTATAAGCATAGCTTTTTCATACACTCATCACATAAAGCAAGCATCACCTTTCTTGCTATTTCATTCATTTCTTGATTGCTGCTTCTTAATTTTGCTACTTACTACTGTGTGTTGGAACTTTGTTTAATACTCTTTCTTTTAATCAACTTGGTAATGTAAATAACCAATTAATATTTGGAAATGGAGTATGTATGAAGAATAACTACAACCGGTGCTCAAAACATAGATGCTAATCAAGGCTAGGAATCTAAAATCATTAAAAGATAGTCATCAGACTTCTTTTTTTTTGTGGGTTTTAACCATGTAGTTCTCTTATGCAGATTTCAACGAGATTGTTTGGCTTTTAAATGTTTAGCCGTTTAGGGAGACAGATGATACAGGACAAGTCCGATCCTTCATATGTGGACTCGAATCTTCGTAGTCAAGTCAAGGGTGGTCCGATCGTGTTCTGGCTCTCAACTTCTTGACTCAACCACGCCCAAAGAATAGCCTCGAAACTCAGCACAAAAACGTCGAATACAATGTACTCCCTCCGTTAATTAAAACTTGTCGTTTTAGACATTTGCACATTTTTTAAGAAAGCAAATAAAATCAAACAAAAATAAACTTATACCCCTAATTATTACTTTACTTTTCCACTTTATTGAAAACTACAACTAACAAACATCTAATCATGACAAGGGTAATTTTGGAAAGTGAATACCAAAATATCTAAAACGACATGTTTTTCTTAACAAGATTTTACTCCTAAAACGACATGTTTTTCTTAACGGAGGGAGTAAGAAATTGTACCGACGTCGACCAGACAGACCTTAACGTCAACTCGATGTAGGAAATTCTACCTGTTGTGGACGTTGACCACAACATGTCCCGAATGAAGTTGCCTGGTTTTTCGTACGGTCCGCATTCGATCGAACCCCGGCTCTCCATGGTTCGGTACACACAATTTGGTACAAATCCCACTCGGAGAAAAACCAAAAACTAACCAGAATCAGCTGAAGTCAATTCCAATGTCAAATACCCGAGGGTGGAATAAGCATTGTCATGCTTGGAGTTTAGCTTCCATCTCCCTTTCCAACACGTGTCCTAGTGACCTCGTGATGCTTGGGAATTCGCGTGCATCACATGCCCTCGTGGGCACTGACGTGACAGAAATGAGTATGGATGCTTATTCGTGAAATGTGTCTTGACGACATCTCGTAAAATGGGTCTTTTGAAGGCTGTATTTATTGGATGGAGTCATACTTATATCTTGTTGGAAAGAGAACTCTAAAGATCTACCACTTTTATGTTGAAGATTTTTCCAAATTCAGTCTTGAAGGCACCTTAATCGAGTCATCTTTGCAGCAGGAGGATTCTGAAATGGCGCACGTCATGCAAGCGTGTCTTGCCTCACACGCAGGGGCGGAGGGAGGGGGGGCATGAGGTGGCTCGAGCCCCCCCCCCCCCCCGGGTCGGAGGAAAAACGTAAAAAAAAAAAAAAAAAAATATGTATTTTTTTGGTAATTTTGGATAATTTAAGGGTTAAAACAAGTTAATTTGAATGAAAAATCAAGTAATGTGGTTAGATCAGTTGGTAAGGGGTTGGAATTTGAATCATTTGGTCTTGAGTTCGAACCCCCATAGCTTCATTTAATGGATTTTTCTCCCTTTTAAATTTTTTAACTTAAAATAGCTATTAAAATCATACATTTAATGTGTTTTCTACTATATTCTTTACAACAAAATTATATCTTATACATATTTAAAAAAAAAAAAAATTCCCAAGCCCCCCCTCGATTATTTTCTGGCTCCGCCCCTGCTCACACGTCCGTGCGTCTGTGTCTGGGCTGCTTGGCTTCCCACGTGTATCCTATTTTATTTTATCTAATTGCATTATTATATTTTACTATTTATGACTTTTTCCTATCTAGTTAGGTTTAGTTCTCTATAAAGTTGATTTTAAGTTTAAGTTGACATTAAAAGTTAAGTTTTGAGAATAATATTTTATGCACATTGCTTTTATTGTTCACTTTGCTCACGGTAATCTTGTGGACTCAAGGTGGTCGCACCTTGTTCGTGGACTCGATCAAGGCCCCAAAAACCCATTGCTATTGTGACAGTTACTAATATTTTGTCAAAAATTAAGGGTGTGTTTGGATTCCATTGCAGTTTCATTATAATACAATTATTTTACCTCGTTTTATGTGTCCGTTTGGCTGTAAACATAAAAATCTCGTAAAAAAACTAGGTAAAACCGTAATTTAACAAAATAATCACATAAATCGAGATAAAATAATTGCATTTTGATTAATATATCGTGGAATCTAAAACTGTCATAATTTAAACACCTTCAATTTTTTGTTAACCAAACACCGCCTTATCTTTTTGCATTATAATGATAATGCATTTGGAATCCAAACACACCCTAATATTCTTGAAAATAGGTTAACTATCCACGAGTCTATGGTGGCTAGAACTCAGTCTTCTGATCACCGTGTAGTGAATAAAGTTGTCAACGATGTGTTATCGGATTTAAAGAATGATGATCCATCTATTTCACCCCCCAATCACTCAATCGGACAAGGAAGGTGGTATGGTTGGAATGTTTGATGATGAAATAGGTGCAGGAAGAGAAAGCTTCTTTGCCCTTAGTCAAGCTTGCAACTGTAGCTCCCATGGATTCATCGCCGCCAGGAGAAATGATTGTCGTTACACTTGTCGAGGGTTGGAAGCCTTTGGAGTCTGATTCAGGGCATTTTGCGACTGAGTTAGGGTGAGATTCTGACTCTAGTTGAGAAAAATCCTCTAGCAAGGACCCCCTAGTGAGAGTGTCAGCAGAGGAGAATTTCTAGCTATGAATGGCAACGGAGATGCCGACACCCATGCGAGGAGACAAATGGTGCCAGTTCTCCGCCAGAGGCACTCTTGACCGATACAGTAGTTGATTTTGACACCCTTCTAGTGAAGACTGATGTTGTTGCATTATCTCCATGTGAGATACCTATCGAAACAAAGAATGACAAGACTGATGTTGTAGATTTGTTGTACCAGTGGCTTTGGTGGGAGGTCCAAGAGAGATGAAACTAGAGTTTTCAGGTTTTCGAGTGTGTGAAGAGATGAGAATATGACAGCTCCTAATACTCAATTAACAAAGGGCTTTGATGAATAAACATGGAATCCCTACAAACTCGAATATCTATTTCCTCAGAAGCTTACTTGTCATGTTTAACCAATCGAGCACTTGATTTTAGTTGCTTCAAACTAGTTCCGAGTCCCCTGTGAATATGGCATACAAGACACCAACAAGCCTTACCAATCCAGATATAAATAGCAAAAGCAGAATATGTTTCTATGCGCGCTAACCTAGCAACGTATACCTATAGCTGCATCCTGGATGCATCAAACAGGTCCTGAATCTAGCAGTAGTCAAACAAGTAAATGGTCCTTCCTCTTTAGTCTTTGGTTGAAGGACCCACCAATACTTATTGTACCTTAAGACATAGGAACCTTGTCTAGAATTAATGCATCACCTTGCATAAATGCAGGCACCCACTTTTGCACTGATGAAAAGAAGCATCACTGAATACAAAAAGTAGGCCCAGTCGTGTGAAATTACCGATGTCATCTTCTGCGAGATCGTGCCAGTGAGTGCCTTGATGCCACCAGGATTAACAATGATGCCATCTGGAAGATCAAAGGTGAGGACAACATTGACACTCCCACTCTTATCGAAAGACCAATGGATTCCATTGTTATTCATTGACTCCCTGATCCTTATAATCCCAGCAGTAACACGGACTGATTCAGAAGAGTGCACAGCTGCATGCAGCTTTGCAGCCCCGTCTTTTGTGGAGAAATTGGACGCAAAGGCGGGAGGAGGTGCAGGAAAGCAGCCCAGCATGTGGCTTTCCTTCTTCATGAAGGGATATTTGACATCTGCATCACAAATTATCAATGGTCAGATCATGAGGAGTTAGGCATGATAAGTAAACATGCTGGCTGCAAGCATTATGCAGATGAATAATGTATAAATGTAATTTCAATCTCTTTTCTAACTACCCCCAGTATTGCATAAAATGTTAATTAAGCCTTGTAATTCAGTCCCAAATGAAAATGGCAACAAAACATCTATAATGCATTTACACTCAGTATTTTGTTACGTTAGGAAGGTGGGTGGGGTGGGGGGTTGGGGTAAGGTTAGTGTTTAGCATGTTGATATGAAATGAGGGTAACACATAGGGGTGATATCCCGGGAACAAATGGAAAAGTTTTAGCTGCCCTGGCAAGTATAAGAAAAAAGTTCACTTTCCCAATACAAGATAAAACTTGATTTCATGTACTAACCTGGCTCGGATTTTTGTGCCTCCATCACTTGCTTTGAAGAGGATGCACTCTCAGCTCCATATGCATCCAGAGCTGGAAGCTGTTGGTTTGAGGTAGATGCTTGCTCCATATTCTGTAGACAAATAATATTGTTGTAAAAACTCTAAACTATACATCATAAAATAAAGTGTAGCTATGGAAATCTGTGTAAAACACTACCTGGTCAGGGAGGAATGTTTGATCAGAAGGATTTTCATTAGCATCTAGCGAGTCAGGTTGATCAAATGTCAGATACTGCGTAATATCATTCTCTGCATCGAAGTATGCGAGGTACTCATCAATCAGTGGCAAATCTGAGGGATTTCCTTCAATAGGGCCTGAAAGATCATTTGCTTCCAAATAAAATCTGTCATCTGATGGAGGAAGGTTGACACTTTCAAGACACTGTTCCCCAGGTACATTGTTCATTGGGATGTGACTCATGACATTGGTTGGTGGAACAGCATACTCATTTTTTACAGCTCCCAACTCATGCTGAACAGGAAGATTGAAGAATTTTCCGTCGTCATTTGTCTCCAGACCAAGTTGATCCTCATTCAATATAGGCAAGGGTTCCAATTCATTCGTAGCCAAATCTTCAAGAAAACTGCTGCCATCTCCTTGGTATAAGTCCAATGGCGGATAATTACCCTCACATGGAAGATCTACAGTAGTTAGTTTCTGCACAAATAACAGTTCAGGGTAAATTCACGAGAGTAAGTACATAATCCAAAAGAGAGAAACAAGTGGCACAAAAGACCATTAATACAACCGCACAAAAACAAGCAGATCCGCATGGCGTAGTTATGTGTTGTATTAACAACATGCCTCGTTAGTAGGATAATGTCAAACTACAATCAGATTTCCATGTGCAACATCTTTGCACCTACTTGTAAACTGTTCTTACAACTAGTACATAGCATGGTAACAATGGTACTACGTCCAATCTTCTAGAAACAGGACATAGCTTTACAGTCGAGTTATGCATAATTATTCATTGATTGTCAGCTCTTAGATCTTATGCATAAATGAGATTTTCAAGGTGAATGTGAAATTCAAGTGTCTTAAGTACATAAAAAGGATTTGCCACACACAAGCAACCACCAGCTTCATTAAAGTTTACAGGACAGCTAAAGATAATGTTGTAAGAGTCCACCTCTGCACACTTGCTAATTACTACAGGAAGCAGTTCAACGGGCACCTGCTAGTCACAAGCCACTGCACCTTAGGGATCAATCTTAGCTTATCAACTAATTCCTAGATAAAAGTTACTATTTAACTTGTTTTTTATTTTAATTAAGCTTGCTCCTGAGTTATCTCTTTTGTGGGTTATTAGCTCCTGAAATTTGCTTTAGGATCCACCCAAACTCACTTATAAATATTTAAGAGTGTAAAGTCTGCATGTATAATCGACTGCAAATTAATTCATTCTATCAAAAAGTTGATGCATTCTTTACCATTGCCACCTCACACTTGCATTGCAGCCTTCTAATATGATCCTAACACAATACCACTAAAAACTCTCAGGTTCTACTAATACATGTAGTTACTAAGAATAAGTTGCAAAATATATGTCAACATTTCTACTTTTCCTTGAGACCCTCCTCATAGCATTACCATCGCCACCTCATACTTGCATTGTCCACAAACCAATGATGAAATATGAATGCAAAAGAAAAGGCAAAGAGGTATAAATATCAGTAATTCACAAACAACAAACCTGGTCATCATCATTTCCTTCAGTGTATAATTCATCGGTAATAAAGACTTCATCAGCAACAGGTTCAATAGCTAAGTTAGTGCCTTTAACGTCCTCTGCTTCCCATTCCTCATCAACAAACGGAGCTCCATACCGCTCCCCATTCTTTGGCCCTGTGCCACTCTTCTGAAATATCCTACACAAAACAAATGATTCCTGCCACAAAACATTCAGGCGACATTAGTCTAGCATATGGAAATGTGCCTTAAGAATCCATAAAATCCATATGAACAAGACAAACAAGGGCAAAGCTATCTAGATAGTGTACCCCAGCCTTTTCCAGTTCCTCGTCAACAAGTCGGTACTCATGCATCACCCAATTAGTCCTCTCACCACGAGGCGCTCGCCCACGGTGATACACCAAAGTTTTCTTCATCCCAAGAACCTGGGATCTGTGGCTTACAGGTCTATCCTTTCCAGTTGTCTTCCAGTAGCCTTCTGAAGTAGCACGATTAGTCTTTGCCCCATTGCTATACTTCTTGTCCAGATTACTGAAGAAGTACCACTCAAGATCTCGAGTCTTCAGCTTTGAAAGACCTAAACGTCCGAAAGTAAAGCAAATACTCCTTTTAAGGCTTTAACAACTTAAACAGGCGGAGATAATCAACAGAAGGCTATAACAAAAAAGAGGAACCAGCTAGCAAATAAGCTAAAACGCAGACCCAAAACTCGTCAGAAGTTGATAAACGGTAATGAAAGAAGCATTATAAACAAAAGGAGGAGTATTAATCAATAATCATAACCAAATTGAAGAGAATTCGGTAAATACAAACCCTACAAGCCTGGTAGTCAAAAATCGAAAATTTCAAGAACCAAACCCTACCAGGCCGAAATGAAAATTCAAACCCAACAATAACTAATCAAGCGAGTAGTGGTTGGAATTAAACAGATAGCAATCGAATACAGAGAGGGCAGGAAAGAAGAGATGATGAGGGAGAGATACCAGGAAGATCCCAAGGTTCGGCTTTGTAAACTTCGATCTCGGAAATGGCGTCGACACGAAAGGGCTTTCGGGAGACCTTCCTTCTGAGATAGTAAGCGACGAGCTCTTCGTCCGTGGGGTGGAATCGGAACCCCGGGGCTAAGGAAGTTGAGGAACCACCACCGTTTCTTCCCATGGAAAATCAAAGGAGTCCGACAAACAATCGATTCGAAATCAACCAAATTTGGGGTTAAATCGAACAGATTGAGAGACAAGGGATTGGGGTTTCGGAGCTTTGTGAATCAAAGATCAATCGGCGTCGGAGAGAGGTTGAGGGATCAAAGCAAAATCTGGGCAATGGGAATTGGAACAAGACTGAGAGAAGGAAAGTCGCAATGGGAATCTGTATTTACGCTTCGCAACTTGCTACCGCTACGTAACTTTTACGGAGTACTGTAATTGGTAAATAGAACAGCGAAAATTGATTTTTAAATCTATAAAAAGAAAAAGAAAAAGAAAAAGAAAAAGAAAAAGAAAAGGAAAGGGTGGGACTTGGGAGGGAGTGGGACTGACCTGGAAAGCGCGAGTTTGTGGTCACCTGTTGTAACTTGTAAAAATTGTATTTTGCCACGTCATTGCTGATGAATTGGGCTAGGCCACGACTCTCCTAATTTGACGAGAATCTCACCCTTTTTCCTTGAAACAAAAGTAAATCTCATGCTTAAGTAGTCGATTTGGTTTATACACAAATCAAAATATCAGCAATCACAGTGGCGACGACGATTTTTAAAACCGCTACAGTTTCGTTAGACTACAACCCACACTTAGGTGGCTACAGTTGCTAAAACCAGTGTTCTAAATATCGGATATATCGGCCGATATATTAGAACCCGTTACGATATCGGTGTATCGGTTGGAAATTATCGGTCAACGCTATTTATCGGGTCAACGACCGATATATCAGTCAATATCGGGTTGACCGATATATCAGTAACCCAAAACGGTGTCGTTTGTTGTGTTCTTATTTTTACGTAATAAAAATAAAAAAATGGCTGAGACTCAGATTGTTCAGTTCGAGGGGCCAGGGCTTGCGAGAGGCAAATCAGTGAGTGTTCTTCTCCGGCCGCACCTGCTAGGCTACTTCTTCTCCGGTCGGCGGTCTCCTCCGGCATGGCGGCACCCATCAAGCCCCGGTTCCTCTCCGACCGCCTCAGCCGCTCAGCGCGATTGCTTCTATTCCTCCAGCCTGCTCTGCCCTGTCTTGTCCCTGCTTCTTTTCTCCGGCTGCCCCTGATCTTCTCTGACCACCTCTTCTTCTCCGGTTGCCCCTGTGGTTTTGGGAGCAATTTGGAGTTTGTGTACTGTGCAAGTGTAACTGTGCTCTATTAGTTCAAGGGATTGATAAACTTTCAACTTTCAATTTGAGGGATGGAAAAAGTTTCAACTTTCAATTTGGGGGATTGAAAAAGTTTCGATTTATGTGGGTATTTGAAAATTGAAGTGAGTAAATATTATGCAGGCTATTTATTTGAAGTGAATTAATTGATTGATAAAGCTTTCAATATGTGTATTTTGAATAGTTGACATTAGTGGCGTGTATTAAGTTCATTTGAATAGTCGAAGCTTTAGCTTTTATTTAGTTGTTTTTATTTTTTTAAGTTGATTTGATAATTTTACAATTTAAATATTAATTTTTCATGTGTATTTTTAAATTTTGGAGTGTGAATATGATATTTATAGTTACAAATTACCGAATTCGATAAATCCGATATATCCCGATATATCTTTTTTACCCCCAACCGATAAGACCCCGATACACGATATTTAGACCATTGGCTAAAACAGTGGAAAGTCCGAGGCTAAATCGACTTCAATTCATCTATTTCGTGATCATGTTGAGGTGGAAACTAGTAAGTTACACATCGAGGTTTTCGAAAACATGTTGAGGTGGTTGTCTTTTTCGTGATCATGTCATTCAACCTCCACTTTTATGAAGGAAATTAAAATTAGATGCGTTAAGTGGAATTTCATATGATATCTAAACATCTAATCGTAGGATCTTTATGCATAATTGATAGATCAATAATTGTTTAGATGATATATCTATTGATGTGTGAACCGGATCGTATTGGGATGAGATCGAAAAGCCTCAAATTTGACTTCTTTAATTAGTCTATACGAGTTCGGCGTCTAGATCTCCTTTGCATTTGACTGCTAGGACAAAGGTCGAAAAGGGGCAATCGAATTGCGCTCACGTACAACTAGTGGCGGATCTGTGGGGGGCTCGGGTGGCTGAGGCTCCCCGCTGGCCAAAATAAGAGTATATGTATAGGGGGGTTGACTCCTGCGAGAACACCCCTTAAGATAAAAACTAGGAACGAATCTAAGTCATGGGATCCAACGAAATCAAGGGCTCCAGATTAATCATAATTTTGGCGGAAAAAAATTAATATGGTTGGGCCCCACCACTTTAATGCATGAAACAAAGGCCATCTCCTGCGCGTCAGAGCGTGTGTTACTGTTTTGATTTTTTTTTCTTTTTTAGTTTGTTTCGGCTTTTTTAGCGTGTTACAATTAGTTAGTTTCGTTTTTTTTTTTAAACTTTGATTCCTATATAATTTTATTGAAATGATTATTCGTTAAATTTTGAAATATTATTCGATTGAATTATAGACATTATTCATATGTAGAAGACGATTATTTATAAACTTTTTCATTTTAGAGAGGTTAAAATAATAATAAAAAATATACATTATTCAGTAAAATCACAAATAATATTTATACGTAAGAAAAAGTTTGAAACAATTTTATATAAAAAAATATGCATTATTCGGTTAAATTAGAAAGATTATTCATATTAAAGGAATAATTATTAGGTTAAATTTAAGAGATTATTCGGTTAATTATATAGATTATTCATGTATAAGGAGACGCTTTTTTACAAACTTATTATTATTATTATTATTATTGCCTTTTTTTTACATTTGTGATCAAGATAGTTTAGTGAATTGAAATTATTCGGTAAAAGTAGAAGGATTATTCGTATTTAAAGGATGATTATTGATTTAAGCTCTATAGATTATTCGGTTAAATTTGTGAGATTATGAATTTAAATTATAGATATTATTCGTATTTAAGAGGACGCTTAATTATTTATATATTTATTATTTTGTAGAATTTTAAATAATACTCCGTAATCAACAAAAGTGTACATTATTCGGTGAAATCACAAAGAGTATTCATATATAAGAAGAAATTTAAAATAATTATATATAAAAATTATGCATTATTCGGTAAATTACAAATTATTATTCGTACATATAAACCCACTTTTTATTATTTTGCTATATAGTTTGAAAAATTGAAAAATTTAGAAAATATTAAATATATGAAAAATATCTATAAAAATGAGAATCATTATTCTTTGAATCGAGAATCATTATTCTTTGATATCAAATCATTATTCGTATAAAATTGAAGAAAATATCCTTTTCAAAGACTAGATTATTCATAATTGACATAATATTGTTCGAGTAAAACGTTTTGAATAAATAATTAATATAATTATCCTAAATTTTATTTATTGGCATTCTTCACCACAAATTTTCACCAAATTTTTTCCACAATCTATCTATATAAACTCTTAATTTAGAAGAGTTTAGAATGATATGTCAATCTTAGAGGCAATGTAGGAGTATTAACCAATCATATTTTTTTTGCCATTTTTTTTATTTTCTTTAATTCTCATTTTTTCTACCTTTTCATTTAATTCTTTTTTTTTTCTTTAATTTTACTAATCATCTATATCTATATAAACTCTTAATTTAGAAGAGTTTAGGATGATATGTCAATCTTATAGGAATGTAGGAGTCTTAACCAATCATATTTTTTTTGCCATTTTTTTTTTCTTTAATTCTCATTTTTTCTTCCTTTTCTTTTAATTTTTTTTTAATTTTACTAACCATCTATATCTATATCTATATAAACTCTTAATTTAGAAGAGTTTAGAATGATATGTCAATCTTAGAGGTAATGTAGGAGTCTTAACCAATCATATATTTTTTTGCCATTTTTTTAATTTTCTTTAATTCTCCTTTTTTCTTCCTTTTCTTTTAATTCTCTTTTTTCTTTAATTTTACTAACCATCTATATCTATATAAACTCTTAATTTAGAAGAGTTTAGGATGATATGTCAATCTTATAGGCAATGTAGGAGTCTTAACCAATCATATTTTTTTGCCATTTATTTTATTTTCTTTAATTATCCTTTTTTTTTCTTCTTTTTCTTTTAATTCTCTTTTTTCTTTAATTTTACTAACCATTGGGCGTAATTCAAACCATTGAATTCAATCTAATATAACTATTGGGCTTAACTCAAATTTATTTACTAACTATTGGGCTTAATTCAAAATATTGAATATAACTATTGATTATGACA
The DNA here is from genome assembly GCA_037127255.1 of Persicaria tinctoria. Lineage (NCBI taxonomy): Eukaryota > Viridiplantae > Streptophyta > Magnoliopsida > Caryophyllales > Polygonaceae > Persicaria > Persicaria tinctoria. The sequence continues at coordinate 16,542,644 of JBANSL010000004.1, read as the reverse complement.
CATCACATTATAAGATACATTTGTTATAAAGTTTTTTTTAATGATTTTTATCTTAACATTTATTAATATTTTTATATATAATATTTTATTTTAAAAAAAACGCGCCATGGCACGGGGATCGTACTAGTTTAACTAAAACGTTGAGAATATTCCTTCATGTATATATTTATCCAATAAAATAATTAGATATAATAACAAGTAGCACCTATTTATTTTAATTTTAAAAAAAATGTTAAGCATTTTACATGAAAGAAGTTGTAATTGTATCAAAAAAAAATTAATGTATTTATGGGCCCCACTGTTATCATTGTATGTAGTAGTATGTACGGTGGAAGAAGAATTTCATTCGGTTGTATCCCACGAAATTTAAGTTGAATCTACACCCTCCATTTCATTCAATTTGATGGCTGTGATTTGCTCTTACGTTCCCACCCTAAGGGGTGTTCTCATCCGATCCATGGATGATCCATCCTCTATGTATAAGTTTATATATATATATATATATATATATAGGGAAGCTTTAAAATGTAAAATATCCTTAACGTGTAAAATTTTCAAATCCCACATAAAACAACCGCGTTCAACGCTGCTCACGTTTGCTCTCGGCCTCCCGCACCCACACCCGTGTCGAGCCGCACCCACACCCGCGTCGAGCCACCTCCGGCCACCAGCGCCTGGCCGTGCTCGAGCCCACCCCTGGGCGCACCCCCCGAGCCTTGACTAGGCTTGGTTCGAGCCAACTGCTGCCCAATCGAGCCAGTCGAAGACCCACGGCGTTCTTCTCTCATCGGCCTCCCACGCCACCCACGAGCCACCTCCGGCCACCAGCCCCGACCAGCTCGAACCCCCTCCCTCAGGCGCACCCCCCGAGCCCGGAACCCCCATGGTTCGAGCCCAGCCGAGCCCACACCGAGTCCATCTTCCCAACAACGCTAATCGGTACTTTTGGCTAGGAATACCTTCGAAATCCCGATTTTGCTCCTTGTTTCCACTCGAATTTGGTATGATTTCTAACCCTAAACTTGTTTATTACAACTATTTGGATTGTTTGAATGATTTAGGTTGAGATTGAAAACCTAGGTTTGATTTAGGAGTGGAATTTGGGGCTTTTTGATAAAAGCCAAATTGATTGAAATTGATGATATGGTTGTGTTGTTGGGTTGATTTTGAGCTAATTTCATGTTCATATCATTGTCAAATTGTTTATGGATCATGAGCTAATTGAATTTTAGAATTTTAGGTTGCGATATGTCTTAGAATTTGGGGCTTTTTTCCAAAAGCCAAATTGATTGAAATTGATGATATGGTTGTGTTGTTGGGTTGATTTTGAGCTAATTTCATGTTCATATCATTGTCAAATTGTTTATGGATCGCGAGATAATTGAATTTTAGAATTTTATATTGCGATATGTTTTAGCATTTGGGGCTTTTTTCCAAAAGCAAAATTGACTTAAATTGGTGATATGGTTGTGTTGTTGGGTTGATTTGGAGCTAGTTTCATGTTCATAGCATTGTCAAATTGTTTATGGATCATGATCTAATTGAAGTTTGGAATTTTATATTGCGATTTGCTTTAGAATTTGGGGTTTTTTGCCAACGGGCAAATTGACTGAAATTGATGCTATGGTTGTGTTGTTGGGTTGATTTGGAGCTAATTTCATGTTTATAGCATTGTCAAATTGTTTGTGAATCATGAGCTAATTGAATTTTAAAATTTTATTCCAATATGCTTTAGGTCGATTAGGTTCTTCTATTTTAGCATAAAAATCATAATTTAGCCTATTAGCTCAATTGGTAGAGCAATGTGCGTTTGCACAAAAGATGTGGGTTCAAATCTCACATAGGTTACATAATAGACAAGAGCGCAACAATCGCAAATTGTTAATCATGCACATTATAATCTAAGTTATGCACCTTTTAACCTTAATTATGCACATTTTAATCTTATTTATGCACTTTAATTTTAAAAGCTTATACGTAAAAAAATCGATTTCAAACTTACATCTATCAACCTAAATTAGCCGAGAGGTGAACCCAAACTCTCAAAAGTAAAAAAAACAAAATTAAAACATCGATTTCAAAAGCACATCTTTTGTCTTATTAATGCACATTATGATCTTACATTTGCACAATTGTATTCTTAATCTGCACAATTGTATCTTACTTTTGCACAATTGTAGTTTAAATTTGCACAATTGTATCCTACTTTAAATTTGCACAATTGCACAATTAAAGTTGCACAAATGCACTTCACAGTTGCACAAAAGGTATCGAAAACGGGAAAAAGTGCATGTACCCATAAAATTAGACATATTTACCAATTTACCCATAAATTAAACATATTTCAATTATAAATTTTTATAATTGAAATAGACACATTTACCTATTTACCCCATAATGAATTATTTGTCTGCACAAAATAAACTTATATTTGCATAATAAGATGTTATATGTGCACAAAAGCAAGTTATACTTGCACAGAAGAAAGTGTTACCACGAAAAAAAAAATTATGGGCAAAAAAAAAAAAAAAAACGGGTCCGAGAAGGGGGGGCAAGGGGGGGGGGGGCACACGCATGGGCAAGGGGGGCAGATATTCTACTAATAAAATTAGGCCCATTAGTAATTAAATTAGGCCCAATAGTAATTAAATTAGGCCCATTAACAAATTTTACACAATAAGCATATTTTACACTTTAAGGACTTTTTACATTTGAAGTAAACCATATATATATATATATATATATATATATATATATATATATATATATATATATATATATAGGGTTTACTTCAAATGTAAAAACTCCTTAACAGGTAAAATTTGCTTATCGTGTAAAATTTGCTAATGGGCCTAATTTAATTACTAATGAGCATAATTTCATTAGTAGAATGTCTGCCCCTAGGCGTGGCAACGGGTCGGACCCGCCGGGTCGACGGGTTCGACCCGCCGGGCCAAGGGTCAGGGTTGGCCGACCCGAACCCTAACCCGTAAATCTCACGGGTTGACGGGTTCGGGTCGACCCGTTGACCCGGCGGGTTACATTATTTTAAAAAAACAATCTTTTTTTTTTAAAAAAAAATGACTATTAAAATAAATAAATAAATAATATGTAAAGATTTTATCTTCACAACACATTTTATCACTTTGATATGAAGTGTTAAAAATTTAGGAAGATTATATCTCCATATTAATTCTTTTATCCACAATAATTTCATTGTGTGATGTAAGAGAAAAAAATATGAGAATATATTTCTCAAACTTCATTTCCAACTTAATTTCCAATGTAGGAAATGTAGGAAACAAGTGAAGAGAAAGAAATGTGGTAGTGGGATACATATATATAGCCCCATGCTTTCTCATTCTATCTCCATATTTCCGATGTGGGACAAAGGTTTTGTCCCACATTGGAAATGAGGGGAAGGAAGGAAGACTTCCTGACGAACCCAGATTTTCAGAATCCCGTGTCGACGGGTTCCGGGATCAAGTGGAGCTCAGACGATCGGGCTTACCTGAGACGCGCGACGAGATTACCGTCAGCGTACCCAAACCTGTGCCGATCCGAGCTCAAGCCATCCGCGGACCACCGTCCTCCCAGGGCTCCATCAATCGTCGGCTCCCGCTAGGCGAGACGAATCCCGCTCGGGAAGGCTCTTCGAGCCATCAAAATCCGACCTCTAGCTTTGAGGCCATGGGGCCTTATTTATAGTGTGAGCTTCATGTGCCATGCCCAACTCATGTGGCAAATCCGACGACAAGTGTCGCTTGGCCTGTGACAAGTGTCGCATGGCTTGGAACAAATGTCCCCCATGTGGCACCTTATGAGTTTATCTATATTTAGTGTATTCAAGTGGGGTTTGGTGGGAAAATCCACCATTTAATAGATGCGGGTTTATTTATATAGCAGGGACCCGATTATGCATATGTTTAAATATTATTTATTTTTTGGTGTTTCGTCACAGCTCCTCGGACCTTAGTTAAGATGAGTCTTAGCTAGGGTTCGATTCAAACGAGACAACATATGCATCTGTACTTTGTCTTCTGTATATCAGAGTTTTTGTGTAATGTTTTAAATAAGTTTGTTTGGTCTGGGCTGTACCCAACTTATTAGTGGGTTGCCTACGTATCTCTTGGAAAGAGAATCAAGCCTTTCGTAGTTCAATCAGGAAGCCCTCCGCGGATGAGAGCTCCGTCGTTGAGGGACTTTAATTTATACTCATTTAGAGTTTATCTCCACGGGCTTACCAGCTACGAGCAGGAGGCCCTCCGCGAGCGATAGCTCCAGCGTCGAGGGACTTGGTTTATACTCGTTAAGAGTTTATCTCCGCGGGCTTACCAGCTACGAGCAGGAGGCCCTCCGCGAGCGATAGCTCCAGCGTCGAGGGACTTGGTTTATACTCGTTAAGAGTTTATCTCCGCGAGCATACGAGCTACGATCGGAGGCCCTCCGCGAGCGATAGCTCCAGCGTCGAGGGACTTGGTTTATACTCGTTAAGAGTTTATCTCCGCGGGCTTACCAGCTACGAGCAGGAGGCCCTCCACGAGCGATAGCTCCAGCGTCGAGGGACTTGGTTTATACTCGTTAAGAGTTTATCTCCGCGAGCATACGAGCTACGATCGGAGGCCCTCCGCGAGCGATAGCTCCAGCGTCGAGGGACTTGGTTTATACTCGTTAAGAGTTTATCTCCGCGAGCATACAAGCTACGATCGGAGGCCCTCCGCGAGCGATAGCTCCAGCGTCGAGGGGCTTAGTTTATACTTGTTAAGAGTTTATCTCCGCGAGCATACGAGCTACGATCGGAGGCCCTCCGCGAGCGATAGCTCCAGCGTCGAGGGGCTTGGTTTATACTCGTTAAGAGTTTATCTCCGCGAGCATACGAGCTACGATCGGAGGCCCTCCGCGAGCGATAGCTCCAGCGTCGAGGGACTTGGTTTATACTCGTTAAGAGTTTATCTCCGCGAGCATACGAGCTACGATCGGAGGCCCTCCGCGAGCGATAGCTCCAGCGTCGAGGGACTTGGTTTATACTTGTTAAGAGTTTATCTCCGCGAGCATACGAGCTACGATCGGAGGCCCTCCGCGAGTGATAGCTCCAGCGTCGAGGGACTTGGTTTATACTCGTTAAGAGTTTATCTCCGCGAGCATACGAGCTACGATCGGAGGCCCTCCGCGAGTGATAGCTCCAGCGTCGAGGGGCTTAGTTTATACTTGTTAAGAGTTTATCTCCGCGAGCATACGAGCTACGATCGGAGGCCCTCCGCGAGCGATAGCTCCAGCGTCGAGGGGCTTAGTTTATACTTGTTAAGAGTTTATCTCCGCGAGCATACGAGCTACGATCGGAGGCCCTCCGCGAGCGATAGCTCCAGCGTCGAGGGGATTAGTTTATACTTGTTAAGAGTTTATCTCCGCGAGCATACGAGCTACGATCGGAGGCCCTCCGCGGAGCCAAGCTCCAGCGCCCTAGGACTTAATAAAAAATATCATCTCCGAGAATGCAGATTCGATCGGAGGCCTGACGCGGAGCCAAGCTCCAGCGTCCTAGGACTTAATATAAAATATAATCTCCGAGAATGCAGATTCGATCGGAGCCTGACGCGGAGCCAAGCTCCAGCGTCCTAGGACTTAATATAAATTATAATCTCCGAGAATGCAGATTCGATCGGAGGAATGTAGTTTGTAGATTTATCTTTTTACTAAAATCGATAATCATGGGCTCTTTCAAACTATAGACAAAAATTGTTACAAGCCCAAAAATGATATATATGACCCATGCTATAGAAATCTACCTGCACTACATGATATGTAACTGGGTGATATATACCCTTGTGACATGATAAGTGGCAACAATCACAGCGTACTTGTAAACCTTGTCGAGAGGGTAATTAACCTTCCCCCCCGGTCGAGTAGAAATCGTGGAGTTAAATTTATACGCGATTTGAGTCAAAGTACACCATTACCGGCTGAAATGGTGCGATGAAGAATTCTTCAAGTAGATGCGTTTAAAAATAGATTGACACTATCGAAGATGCAGAAATGTCGCGTTCAGAAACACGTTGTCGACGTAAACGAAAATACAGAGTAAATGCGATCTCATGCGTTGTTCTACTCCATCTTAATCGATGTTTTTAGGTCGTTGCCTAGCAAGTCCACTCGTCCGCGGATGGCGCAATATGGCGATTTCCAGATTATGCACCCATTGCTTATAAAGACCCTCATTTTTATGCGGACGATTTACTACATCTTGAAATAATGAAATGGAAAGGCAGAGAAGGGTTCCATATGGCAACCACGAAGCTTCTAATTTATACTATCTAGGCAGAAACATCCCTCCCCCCAAATCTTAGTACCCAAGAGTGTTCATATACACACACATATATATATATTTAGACTTTTATTTTTGGAACCGTAGTTGCCGCTACCTGCCTTAACATATCCAAGATAGCAAATGTTCCTCTTAATTTTAACATGCAAGTGTCCAAATATTGGAGCAATCATCTTATCCTCAAATTTTCGTAGCGGATACCATATGCTTGGGCTGAATTAAACAAGAAAGAATGGCTTTTAAAGGTACAAGTCTACCCAATTGTACGCATTCAAGATTCAACACTTAAAATGAGACTTATAGATCGATCTGTGCATCTCTCAAATGAATCCGCGTACCAGTTTTCTTCCGCTATCCAATCATCTAAAATAATTTTTCGAAATTGAATTCAATCGGAGCTAAATCGGTAGATACTCCGTATTAATTTTAAATTACCTCTTAGCGTGAGAACTTCCCACAGACGGCGCCAATGACGAACCCAGATTTTCAGAATCCCGTGTCGGCGGGTTCCGGGATCAAGTGGAGCGCAGGCGAGCTCAGACGATCGGGCTTACCTGAGACGCGCGACGAGATTATCGTCAGCGTACCCAAACCTGTGCCGATCCGAGCTCAAGCCATCCGCGGACCACCGTCCTCCCAGGGCTCCATCAATCGTCGGCTCCCGCTAGGCGAGACGAATCCCGCTCGGGAAGGCTCTTCGAGCCATCAAAATCCGACCTCTAGCTTTGAGGCCATGAGGCCTTATTTATAGTGTGAGCTTCATGTGCCATGCCCAACTCATGTGGCAAATCCGACAACAAGTGTCGCCTGGCCTGTGACAAGTGTCGCATGGCTTGGAACAAATGTCCCCCATGTGGCACCTTATGAGCTTATCTATATTTAGTGTATTCAAGTGGGGTTTGGTGGGAAAATCCACCATTTAATAGATGCGGGTTTATTTATATAGCGGGGACCCGATTATGCATATGTTTAAATATTATTTATTTTTTGGTGTTTCGTCACTTCCAAGTCTATAAAATGACAAGGATGGGGTTTATTTGTCTCACATTGCACATTGCATATTAGTTTATGTATTATTGTGAGTTATTTTAAGAATAACTTACATAATTTACATAATATTATAAATTTATTTTATTTAAAATAAATTTTTCAAAAAAAAAATATTTTGAAAAAGCGGGTTGACCCGGCGGGTCACGGGTCACGGATTCCCCGACCCTAACCCTAACCCGCTACCCGTCCCCACCCGCCAACCCGTCAACCCTGACCCGTACGACCCGGCGGGTCACGGGTTGACCCGTAACCCGTGGCCACGCCTATCTGCCCCCCTTCTCGGACCAGATTTTTTTTTTTTTTGTCCCAGATTTTTTTTTTTCGTGTTAACACTTTCTGTTGTGCAAGTATAACTTGCTTTTGTGCACATATAACATCTTATTGTGCAAATATAAGTTTATTTTGTGCAGACAAAATAATTCATTATGGGGTAAATAGGTAAATTTGCCTATTTCAATTATAAAAATTTATAATTGAAATATGTTTAATTTATGGGTAAATTGGTAAATATGTCTAATTTTATGGGTAAATGCACTTTTTCCCGTTTTCGATACCTTTTGTGCAACTGTGAAGTGCATTTGTGGAACTGTGGAGTGCATTTGTGCAACTGTGAAGTGCATTTGTGCAACTTTAAAGTGCAAATATAAGAAAATAAAGTGTGAAAATAAAATTGTAATGTGCAAATGTAGAATACAAGTGTGCAAAAGTAGGATACAGTTGTGCAAATTTAAACTACAATTGTGCAAAAGTAAGATACAATTGTGCAGATTAAGAATACAATTGTGCAAATGTAAGATCATAATGTGTATTAATAAGACAAAAGATGTGCTTTTGAAATCGATGTTTTAATTTTGTTTTTTTTTTACTTTTGAGAGTTTGGGTTCACCTCTCGGATAATTTAGGTTGATAGATGTAAGTTTGAAATCAATATTTTTACGTATAACCTTTTAAAATTAAAGTGCATAAATAAGATTAAAATGTGCATAATTAAGGTTAAAAAGTGCATAACTTAGATTATAATGTGCATAATTAACAATTTGCGATTGTTGCGCTCTTGTATATTATGTAACCTATGTGGAATTTGAACCCACATCTTTTGTGCAAACGCACATTGCTCTACCATTTGAGCTAATAGGCTAAATTATGATTTTTATGCTAAAATAGAAGAACATAATCAACCTAAAGCATATTGCAATAAAATTCTAAAATTCAATTAGCTCATGATTCACAAACAATTTGACAATTCTATAAACATGAAATTAGCTCCAAATCAACTCAACAACACAACCATATCATCAATTTCAGTCAATTTGGATGTTGGCAAAAAACCCCAAATTCTAAAGCATATCGCAATATAAAATTCCAAACTTCAATTTGATCATGATCCATAAACAATTTGACAATGCTATGAACATGAAATTAGCTCCAAATCAACCCAACAACACAACCATATCATCATTTTTAGTCAATTTTGCTTTTGGCAAAAAGCCCCAAATTCTAAAACATATCGCAATATAAAATTCTAAAATTCAATTAGCTCATGATCCATAAACAATTTGACAATGATATGAACATGAAATTATCTCAAAATCAACCCAACAACACAACCATATCATCAATTTCAATCAATTTGGCTTTTGGCAAAAAGCCCCAAATTCTAAAAAATATCGCAATCTAAAATTCTAAAATTCAATTAGCTCATGATCCATAAACAATTTGACAATGATATGAACATGAAATTAGCTCAAAATGAACCCAACAACACAACCATATCATCAATTTCAATCAATTTGGCTTTTGGCAAAAAGCCCCAAATTCCGCTCCTAAATCAAACCCTAGATTTTCAATCTCAACCTAAATCATTCAAACAATCTAAATAATTGTAATAAACAATTTTAGGGTTAGAAATCATACCAAATTCGAGTTGAAACAAAGAGAAAATCGGGTTTTCGAAGGTATATCGAGCCAAAAACTTCGAACAGGTCTGTCGGGAGAGATGGGCTCGGTGTGAGCTCGGCTGGGCTCGAACCATGGGGTTTCCGGGCTCGGGGGGTGCGACTGAGGGAGGGGGTTCGAGCTGGTGGGGGATGGTGGCCGGAGGTGGCTCGTGGGTGGCGTGGGAGGCCGACAAGCGAAGCTGCTGTTGGCTCGACGGTGCTGCAATGAGGTGGGCGCGTCAGGGCAGCAGGTGGCTCGAACAGGGTCACGTTTGGGCTCGGGGGTGCGCACAACGGTGGGCTCGAGTGCGGCTAGGGGTTGGTGGCCGGAGGTGGCTCGAGGTGGGTGTGGGAGGCCGAGAGAGAAGGTCGGCATGTGGTCTCCGTTTGAAATCCGATGGGTGAGCGCGCGCGTTTTGATTAAAAAAAATACATTTTACACGTTAAGCATATTTTACACGTTAAGGAGTTTTTATATTTTAAAGCTTTCCTATGTGTGTGTGTTAATTTAGTTATATAGAAAAGTGAAGTAAAATTAAATTACAAAGATGTGTTGACTCGGCGGATATGACATGAGATAAGTTGTTGTGGGGACTCCCATCTCCGGTTCATTTGTTTATTTTTAAGTCACTAACCCCTTTTTTTTTGTTGCAGATGTTTTTTTTAAATATTGCATTTGTTTTTTTTAAAATAAATTGTTGAATCTATTTTTTTTATAAAAAAACACCAATCCCTTTTTTTCTTATCATCAATACTTATAATAACTAATACAGTATTAATTAAAATTCAACAAATATCTGTTTTTTTTGTGTTCTAAGTAGACAACATCAAGCCGCTTGATCATTACCCCAACAACTATTTTTTTTGGATCGAAATAGATAGCATACAACATTTTTTTTGTCGAAGTACATAGACAGTTTAGATTTTACGGGTACCCGCGGGTAACCCGTGGACGAGATTGGACAATACATTCAACCCATGAAACGAGCTTAGCCCGGCCCGCGCGCACCCGCAACACCGGTATAATATTTGGGGTAAAACTCGTCCCATGTCCTGCCCGTGCCCATGTTTGCTCGGGTCTAGTTACATTACAGTTAGTGATGTATGTTCTTGAATCAGCAAAATAATATAGTGTCGTTTTTAGTGCCATTCAACAATAAAGGAACAATCTTGGACTCGAGCATTTCAAACCATTTCAAACCGTAATTTATTGGAAAAAAATTCAATCCCCCCTTACTAAAATTCCTAGATCCGCCATTGCGTACAACAATCAACTCCTTGATCCCCCATAGGATTTGTGTCGAGAACTCTCTTTTGTGCGTACATATTGATTAGAATAAGCAAAAAAAACCTTTTTCTTATTCCTTTAACCCTAGAAGCTACTGTCTTTTCATCTATCTTAGCTTATACTCACTCCTCTGTATTTTTTTTAATGACGTGAGGTTTCCGAGGTTATCGACTAGTCCTCCACGAACCGAGCACTAGCCTGCAAAGCACTCGACCCGGGTAAGCCATGCGACAAGCCGCAAGACAGACTAACCCATGCCAAGGCAAACCAAGGCATGAGTACCCACTCAAGCACAAATCACTCCTCCGTATTAATCAAAAGAAGCTACCAATTAATACGAGTAACTTTCTTAATTATTTATTTCTTAAATAAATATTATTTCTTATTAATAATATATCACATTTATATTAATAAACTATCAACCCCGTTGATCTAGTCCGTCAACTTAAAGTGTGTGATCTCATAGGACCCGTTTATAATAGTCATGAACTTAAACCGTTTAAACTCATTAATCGTAGTTGCACTAGTACAAAATAGTTATCTTACGGCTGGAAATTTTCGGGAGTCTTTAAAAACACCTGAGAGATTAAATTCGCACAGGGGTTATTATAAAAACTCCCGTGAAATATATATATTTAAAAAAAAATCCGCTATAATATGTCAGCGGTTATTATTTAACTCCTGATAAAAACAATTTCTATCGGGATTTTTTGGAAAACTTCCCGAAATAACCTTTAACCTAAAATATAGATCGATCCTCAACTCTCAAGGAGGGCTCGTGGAGAAATTGCTCTGAATCGAATTCGACGGTCCGTTGCAGAGGAAGGATGTCGGCAACCTTGCAGAAGATGCCGGTAAAGTCGGTGATTTTGCCCCTTCTCTGTTCACAATATCTCCCTAGGAAGGCTCGCTGAAATGTTGCTTCGAATTCTTCGACTGAAGTCGGGGATTAGTTGCAGAGGAAGGGTGTCGGCAACCTTGTAGAAGGCACCGATAAAGCCACTGATTTTGGCCCTTCTCTCTTCACAATATCGCTCCCTTGATATCAAGGTTAATCGCTCCTGTAAAGGCTCGGATTTCTAAATCTTAATTTTCGGAAAAAGGAAATTAAAAATGAAAAATGATGTTCGGATTTTATTATTTAATTCAGATTGAAAATTTTAATAATTTATTTTAATCGAGTTGAGATAAAGTCGAGAGAACATATTTTGAGATTTATTTCCGGTTATTTTGAAATTAGATTTTGAAACAACTTATTACCTTTATCCCTTCTCATTTTTGTCTTCCCCTCCAATTTCCAGTCAAAGCTCCCCTGTTGATTCAGACTTCATACCTTATCTCCTCACCTTACTTCCTTTTTGTGGCAAGAGACAAAACTTGCTCCTTGACATATCTGAAAGCAACACCTCCAAATCCTCCATTTTGATCCATCAATTCAGATTCCTTTGACTCATTTCAACACAACCCATGCCAATCTCAGATCCCAGCTCCCATTCTTCCATTTGATTTCAAAAGACGTGTACCCCCATTTGTGCTTCAAAATTCACACAGTAAGCTCCTTCCCCCTTATCTTCTTTCAACTCAACACCAGCCCCTCCTCTCGCTGCCAACGCACCACCACCCTTCCGTCACCACTGCACCACCCTCCACCACCGTCGCCGGCCACCGGAAACACAACCCTCTTCGTTGTTGAAGCATCTCCATTCCGAGAACCCCCGTGTAGAATGATAGAATTGATGTAAAGTCCTCCTTAGGGTTTCCATTCATTGATATAACATATATATAGGTTACAAAGGTATTGGGCCTCAATGGGCTTTTAGCCCACTATACAATATAAGACCTATGTAATCTATCAAACCCCCGCATTACGGGAGGGGTCCGTACAGTGAGACTGGAACGAAAATCAATGAACAATTGTCTAGGCAAACCCTTGGTGAATATATCAGCGTACTGATAAGAGGACGGGACATGTAGAACGCGGACATGTCCAATGGCAACCTTGTCCCTGACGAAGTGGAGATCAAGCTCAATGTGCTTCATGCGTTGATGCTGGACTGGGTTGCTAGCCAGGTAGACGGCAGAAACGTTGTCAGTGTAGACTAGAGTGGCCTTCTGCAAGGGGCAACGTAGCTCAAGCAGGAGATTGCGGAGCCAAGAGCACTCGGAGACAACGTTGGCAACACCCCTGTATTCGGCTTCAGCGCTGGAGCGAGACACGACGGACTGACGCTTGGCTGACCAAGACACAAGAGTGTCATTGAGGAAGACACAGTAACCAGACGTGGAGCGACGTGTGTCTAGACAACCACCCCAATCCGCATCAGTGTAAGCCACAAGATCAAGCTTAGAAGAAGGAGTGATGGTGGTGTCGAGCTCGAGGGTGCCGCTGATGTACCGAATGATCCGCTTCAAAGCCTGAAAGTGAGGCTCCCTAGGGGCATGCATAAACAAGCAGATCTGCTGAACAACGTAACTGATATCAGGCCTGGTGAAAGTGAGGTACTGAAAAGCACCAGCGAGGCTCCTGTACAATGTTGGATCGTCAACCAAAGGACCAGAATGAGCACTGAGCTTGTTGGACGTATCGACTGGGGTGGCGACGGGATTCCAGTTGATCATCTTGGCCCGAGCAACAATCTCAGCAGCATACTTTCTTTGTGAGAGAAACAGACCAGACGCATGCCGCTGAACAGCAACTCCTAAGATGTAAGACAGCTGACCCAGATCAGACATGGCGAATTCCGCACTTAACCGTGAGATGATGGACGTCCGAAGAGCATCAGAAGAGGCAGTGAGAATGATGTCGTCAACATAAAGCAACAAGAATGCCAAGTCTGAGCCTCTGCGATAGATAAACAGAGACGAATCCGAACGGCTTCCAATGAAACCCAAACGGAGCAGATGAGAGGCAAAGCGCTGGAACCATGCCCGCGGAGCCTGTTTGAGACCATAGAGAGAGCGCTTGAGGAGACAGACATGCTTAGGGCGCTCAGCGTCAGTAAACTACGGCGGTTGAAACATGTAGACCGTCTCATTCAGATGACCATGCAGAAAGGCGTTCTTGACATCCAACTGATGGATGGCCCAGTTGCGTGACAGAGCCAAACTCAGGACTACCCGGATAGTGGCAGGCTTGACCACGGGGCTGAAGGTCTCATCACAATCAATACCCGCCTGCTGAGATCTACCATTCACCACCAAACGGGCCTTGTAGCGTTCCAACGTCCCATCAGAGTGGAACTTGTGATGAAAGAGCCACATACAGCGAATGACATTCGCCCAGAAGGGTGGGGAACAAGAACCCAAGTACCATTCTTCGTAAGGGCCCTGTATTCGTCGAGCATAGCCGCCTGCCAATTCGGGTCGAGGAGGGCGGTTTTGTGGGATGTGGGAACGGGGGAGAGGGGGGGCTGGGTGGGGGGGGGGGAATGGGAGTCGGGAAGGATGGGAGCAAGAGAGGGGAAGCAAGAGAAAGGGGCGTGGGATGCGGCGGCGGCCGCCAGTGAGGGGTGCAGGGGGTGGGGGCAGCAGCGGGGGATGCGGCGGGCGCCACAGGACTTGCGGCGGCCGCCGCCAGTGAGGGGTGCAGGGGGATGGGGGCAGCAGCGGGGGGTGCGGCGGGCGCCGCATGAGATGCGGCGGCCGCCGCCAGGGTGAGATGTAGGGGGTCGGGGGCTGCATGGGGGTGATGCAAATATGGTTGGCTCGGGGACGGGAGGGGAATAGCGGGGTGATGATCTGTGGTCATGGAGATGATCTGACGGGGTCTGAAGACACCGGAGATGCTGCGGGTGTGTGGTCTGGTAGGGGGTGGTGGGGGTGGTGGGGGAGGGGGAGACGCAGGAGCACCGGGAGAACTCTGGGGAAGAATGAAGTGAGGGAATGGTGACTCAGACTCTGGTGACGACACAGGGGGTGTAGGAGACGCGAAGGGAAATCGTGTCTCATCAAAGGTGACATGACGAGAGAGAATGATCCTGTGGGTTTTGATATCGAGGCAGATGTAGCCGCGATGATCAGACGGGTAGCCAAGAAAGACACAAGGGGTGGAGCATTGGTGAAGCTTGTGGGGGGCGGTGGATGACTGATTAGGGAAGCACAAGCAACCAAAGGTACGAAGGTGATCATACCTAGGCTCGGCGTAATAAAGTGTCTGAGCTGGCGAGCGATGGTGTAGGGTAGTGGAAGGGAGAATGTTTAGGAGATAACATGTGGTGGATAAGGCGTGAGGCCAATAGGGAAGGGGAATAGATGCGTGGAAGAGAAGAGAGCGCATCATGTTGGTAATGGTTCTGATGATTCTTTCTGCCTTGCCATTCTGCTGAGAAGTATAGGGGCAAGACAAGCGATAGGAGATCCCATTTGCAGCAAAGAAGGAGTGGAAGTCTTGGTTGTCAAATTCACGACCATTGTCACATTGGAAACATTTGATGGACATGTGAAACTGTGTTTTGATGTAGGTATGGAATCTGGCAAAGATAGGAAACACTTGGGACTTGAAATGCAACGGGAAGACCCATAAGTAATGAGTGTAATCATCAAGAAACAAAAGGTAGTACTTGTGACCCTCCTTGCTAGGCATGGGAGAGGTCCAAATGTCGCTGTGAATGATATCAAAGGGAGCAAGGGTAGAGGTCAAAGACCGTTGGAACGGCAGTCTGGCATGTTTGCCTAGTTGGCAGGAAGAGCATAAACCAGAGCGTGGGTCTTTAGTACAGGTGACAAAGTTCTGGGAACGGAGGACATCTAGAACGGCAGCGCTGGGATGGCCCAGACGTGCATGTCAGAGGCTGGACGATGATGCCGAGAGGGCGACCGAACACGACTGACTGGACGCAGGAGGTGGTGTGACAGGGTAGAGCTCTCCGGTGCTGTTACATCTCATGCGAGTAACCCCCGTAGTAAGATCGTTCACAGAGAAACCATAGGGATCAAACGTAAGGGAAACGTTGTTGTCAGTAGTGAACCGACGGACAGAGATAAGGTTTTTGACAATCTTTGGGGCAATAAGGACATTGTTGAGGTGTAGTGGGTGGGTTGGGGTCTGTAATTTGGCGTGGCCAATTCCCGAAGTAGCAAGACGACCACCATTTCCGACGATAATAGAGTGGGCAGGACCCTTAAAGGAAATAGATGAGAGGTTACCTGAGGAGTTCGTCATGTGGGAGGTGGCACTAGTGTCCATGTACCAAGAAGAGTCTGGAGATGTCGGCTGTATAGAGGAGAAGGCGTGATGCAGAGCTGACGGAACATAGCCTGGGTCAGGCGATGTCAGAGAGGCCTGAGGACCGGTATGTCGAGGGGTAGGATATCTAGAGTATCCAGAGAAGGCGTGATGTCGACTCTGATACCATGTAGAATGATAGAATTGATGTAAAGTCCTCCTTAGGGTTTCCATTCATTGATATAACATATATATAGGTTACAAAGGTATTGGGCCTTAATGGGCTTTTAGCCCACTATACAATATAAGACCTATGTAATCTATCACCCCGCGCCATGTTTCGCAGTGCCGAGGAGCCGAGCAACCCATCTCCTCTCCGTCGAAACCAGCAGCAGCAGGCGACACCGACACCACCTTCCCTTCCTCCGACGCCGAAGTGAAGCCGAGTCGCTGAGCCTCCCGCCCCTATTTCCGATCCGAGGCCGGTAAGCCCTCCTTCCTCCTCCTTTTGGTCTGAAACTCCATAAAGGTCGCACCTTTAAGCTATTACCTCTCTCCCTAGGACGTCCCCAACGAAGACCCATCTCCGGCGAGGCCGAATCGATCTCCGACGAAGTTCCGGCGAGTCGACGCCCCTCGGTGAGCCTCGACCCCCTCTTTTTCCTTCCTTGTGTGCTGGTTGTAATGTATTTCTGTTCCTGGGAGGTCGGGGCGAGAACGGAGGAGTTTTGGGGTAGTCAATGGCGGGCGAGAGCGGTGAGCTCGGAAGCACCGACGGGAGTGAGAGCGGGCGAGCGGATCCGGCGAGGTCGAGAGCAGAGATGGTGAGAGTGAGTGGTAGCGAGAGAGAGGAGAGCGAGAGCGGCGAGGTGAGAGAGAGAGGAAGTCGGAGCCGAGGAAGCGAGAACGACGTCGGGAGAGCGAGACCGAGAGTTGCGAGGGCGGTGGGAGCAAACCAGGGCGAGCAGGGGACGGGGATTGGGAAGGAGAAGAAGCTGACGGGGCAAGCAGTGGGCCCTCTTTGTTATTTTGTTTCTCCTTTGAAGATCCGAAAGCCTGGGAGAGAAATGGAGGAGTGGTGTGGGTCGGGCTTCTTTTACATGGGTTTTGGATCCGGGTTTGGGTTTAAACTCTTGGGCCTAATTTTGTTGGGATGAGATTTTGGGTTTAAAACAAAAGAAAGGGGTGTGTTCGGGCCAAGTAATCCGATTGGGCCTATTTCTTTGGGGCCTAATTTTGATTAAAATGTGTTAAAATGTAATAAAATGAATGTCATGTTTTAAGACTTACTTATATATATAAGTATTTTATGAAAATATTAAATAAATGGGATAATGCACTATATTATATTATTATTGAGATTTAAAAATATAATCTTATTGGACTTGAATTTTAATAGGAGATAAATTTAGAAAAAGGGTGTTAAGGTTGAGAATTGTTTTGATGAATGGAGAATTGATTTAATAAAACTAAAAAGAGGATTTTGGAAATATACTAACCTTGTCGGTTTGTCTTGAAATAATAATAATAAAATAAGTTGATGAAAAGGTAATGTTTTATAAATGGATTTTCTGGATGATTTGAGAAAGCGTTTTGAATGGTGATTTGATCTAACTTGAGGTTTTAAAAGAGTTTTTGGAAATCTTAGGATAATGGCTTACCCTGCCTAACTTGGTGAATAAATTTGATGGCTTGTGTGTGATATTATATGCTTTAAGTAACATTAGGAGTAGACTTATTTATATTACTTATATATGTGTTAGGTGATCACCTGTGACATGTTGGCTTCATGTGTACCTAGTTGTTGCCTTTTGCTATTCTGCACATCCAGGTGAGTTCCTATACGAGCTCACTCAGATTCGAAAAGAGATCTCCCTGTTTGTAGCCATGTGCATACTAGGTGCTTGCATTCATAATAAAACATGCCATGTAGTATCCTGCTAGGATTGCACTCATGATTGAGCATTCGTTTACTCATTGCTTTTGTAAACAGAACGACCGTTATATGTGAAGTAACTAGAGTCATTGCTAGGGTTATAGGACGACCTAGTTTCATCGGGTCCCGTCCTGAGTCAATCGAGTCATGAACTTCCTTATATTATGAGATGCCTGCGGGCTGTATTGTGGATACAAGTTGGGCATGCGGGCCTCCCGATTATATGGAATGCATTCACGAGCTGGCCACTCTCCGCCCTATCGGAAGGGGGTGGAGGTAGGAGAGGGATATACCACTTGGTATTCGGTGCTAAGGCCTTATTATATTTATGCACTTGATCTTAGGACCATGCTAGTGTGTTAATATTCCGCCTTGCATCTAGAAGCATCTTTATTAGGACTAGCGTGTGTATATGTCTGCTTGTTTGGGATTATATTGCGTAGGGCTTCGATCTGACACCGCCCCGCATACATTTTTTTTAGGTTTGTTTTGCAACATGATTATTCCTTGTTTCCGTGACGTGGGAACTTTCTTGGGCGATCTCAAAGAAATGGTTTAACTCCACTAACATTGTATATTAAATTTCGATAAATACACTTATTGATTTGGTTTTGACTCGGCTCTGCCGTGTCACCCTCTTGTATTACACCTTGATTCTACTATTTGCATGACTGTTGGTTTTCCACGCTTAGACTTATGACAGGTACAGGGGACTTCCTCGGGGATTCCAACGATCCCTTCGAATTTTGGGTATGAAATCCCACTTTAAAATGTTAGAATAGAATTTCAAACCGGCCGTTATAGCTCCTCTCTTCGCTCTCTTCCATCAATTGCGCTAATTAGGGTTTTCTTCTATCTGGTCAATTTTACGGGTTCCCTTCCCTAATCTCCTGCTCTATGTTTACTTCTTGATGGTGAAATGTCTCTGAATCGCCCAATTTGCTTGCAGGTCGTACTCCGATTGGGGAAGTTGCTTGGAAGAGTTCGTGTGATCTCTCGCCCCGCTGGTAAAGGTTTGTTAACCACTTCTCTCTTTGTCTTCTTTGGTCATTTTTCTTCACTGACATTGAAATCAGGTTGGTATATCTTCTTCTCCATGTTCCATTTCTTATGGTGAAGTTACTCGAGCAGCAAAGTTGCTTATTACATACCACATAAACGAAATTGAGTTTCTCTGATTGCATAAAAAATACGTGTAAGCAAGTTTCCAAGAGTGAACAACTTGCGTATTCTTTCTGATATAGCTCCATGTCCCATTTCTCTAAATTAACTTCTTCTATTAATTACATGTTGCTCTTGTGGCTACTGTTAACGGAGGAAGGGTAAGAAATGGTTGTGTTATATCTATCTAATTTGTATGCATAATCGAAACATTCCAAATATCTTGTACATTTATCCATCATGCCATTAAATCAATTTTTGATTTAGAGTGTAACATGGTGTAGACTTTCATAACTAGAACATTTGGTCTAGAATTAATCTAGTTGGGATAGCAATGGTGTGAAGCTTCGTTCCCTTGTTGTAATCTTTCTTTGACACCCATAAAAAGGTAATGCACAAACCCGTCTGAGTTGTAATCTCTCCAAGCTATTATGTATGCTATGCAAATTCCATTAACGCTGACAAATTGACTTAATGCTTTAAAGGCTCTCCAAACTACTAGATTATTTTTTATCATTTAAGAATAGCTTGTTCTACGTTTGGTGTGTAATTATTTTTTATTTTATGCTCAATTAGGTGAGCTCCATGTCTATTTGGAGTTGAGATAGATCTTTGTTCATCCATGCTTTAATTTTTCCGGTTTCCTGATATTTCACAGATGACATCTACCAAGAAGACAAACCAAAGGGATTTAATGTGCTGACATCAATAAACAATTCAATTAGAACATTTATAACAAGTTTCAGTCACTGAAGGGTAGGTCTACACCTCTCCCTAAAACATCATGCCTTTTTCCTAAGATTTTTCTGCACATTATCACTCTGAAAAGCACATTTGCATCAGTTGCATTAAGAAGTTACACACCAATTCAAAGCTATATATGCATTCAATCTATTCATTTATCAAGAAATTTGAATAGCTCGAGTAGAGTTCAAACTTATGGTGTTTTAAAATCTCAGGTGAATTAATACAAAAAAAGCCCAAGCAAGAAAAGGCACTATAAGAAGCTGCAGGTGAATGAACCCACTTCTTACTATATATCTTACTTCCAGAGGGACACTATAAGAAGTTGTCACTTGTGTAATTTCTTATAGGTCTGAGGTTCATTCCTCATTATATTGATTTATCCATCCTATACCATATAAATTCATTATTGATTCTTTTCCCTTTTTATTAATTAGGATATCTTGGCAATTATTACTGATTTTGATTTCCTTAAATTTATCAGTTGTTGTGGAGTGTATTGTGGATTTTATATTAATCATTGCTTGCTTATGAGGAAGACGTAAGGATGTTTATATAAGTTTCTCTTATAGGTTAATCAAATAATTTAGTTGATTATATATTTCATTTGAACTTTGTTTGGTTGCACGACGCTTATGCTTGGTTGACAATCTTTCCTGTCGGTCTGTCCTGGCAATTTCTGGTTGCTATAGAAATGCAAAATTTACATAATTGCAGAAATCTGCTTGCTACAGAGTATCTTTTGGTCTTATTTTACCAAGTAAAAAATTTGTTCTTTTTGGTACTCCGTTTGGAAAGTAAATGGTCCTTGTGTTATTAGTAGGGAATGATTTTAGTTCGTAAATATGGTTAAAGATGCAATAATCATGATAAATTCACCTCAAGGGAAAAAATAGAATTTTCATTACAACAAATGTCAATTATCTATTAATTACATCAGGAAAAGTTTTCTATACTTATCTTATTTATGCGTGCATTAAATTTAATTTGAGTATCATATTCTGAATTTGACAAATAACTTTATATCTTTAGGATCTGGTTCAAGAATCAAATGGCAAGGGTACATCTCCAACTCATACACAGATGCAAATGGGTAAAAATTTACACCGCAATATTCTACGACAAACCTTTTCTTGATAAGTTACAAGAGGAATGGTTACAGTATCTGACCACACAACGTTAGATTGCATACTTCTAGATAGTAGCTACGTAGATTTACATTGAGTATTTAACAATAGCCGAATTATTTGTAATTTATATGTATAGCTAGTCTTTTGATGTTGATATAATCGTGATTGGATCTTGCAATTGAGGATTTTTCATCTTCTACATTTGGTGTTGTGACTACATGTTAGCAGCTCGTGTTAGAATTTATAGGGTAGTACTGCAGGTGATATAAACAGCAAAACCAGAAAGCATATTGGATTTTTTTAAAATTAAAAAACATTATGTCGGCGGTTTTAAAAATATACTCCTGAGAAAGGATTAAAGGGAAGAGGTAGATATGTTGAGCATATATCGGGAGTTATTTTAAAAACTCCTGCGAGAGCTACACTGGGGCGGTATGTGGGGAAAATCGCTCTCTCGGGAGTTTTTATAAAAACTCCTGACCGAGAATTATTTCTCAGGGGTTTTTATAAAACCCCTGAGAGACATCTATCAGGTGAGAGAATAAAAGGAGTTGCAAAACTCCCGTGTGCTTTGTAAAAAAACACCCGATAGACGTTAAATTTGTACTAGTGTTGGCTTCTAACAAAAACATTACGACTCCTAAAATAATCAGATTGAATATCTCTATCAATTGTCTTATTCTATTTTTAGTCATTGCACATTAAATTAAAGGACACAATTCCTTCAATCTCCCACTTGTCCTTAAAAAAGTGTGCAATATAAGATAGCTTTGTCTCTTAATGTCTTATTTGATGATATTGTGACATTCATATCTATTATTAAATATGTTTCTTGAACTCCGAGTTGGAACTGTCAATTAAACGGATAATTACTAATAATCCATCCAAGCATGGCCATGCATTTTCAGTTCTCGCTCTTCAAGTGGCCTAGACACCATTCCTTTTTGATGCATCACAATATGCATGAAGAAGGACTTCTCCAATCTTGTATGACTATGACTCCCACTCAACTTTTGGCCTGACAATCCCAACAACAACCTTTATAACTCCCTTTTATGGAAAGCGTTTAGCCTTGTCAAAGAAATATCAATCATCAAGAGAGACCATAACATACTCATGTTTGAGGAATATTTTACTAATCATGGTTTAACGTAAAACTCTGCAATCCTCCCTTTTGTAGAGTCTTAAGGTGAGTCTGTCCTATATGTATCACTCATACATACATATGTAATTGAATAGACATCTCCACGTCCCTATAGCCCATGAAACCTGGCGCTATGAGTCAACTTACAATATAGTCATTGATAAAATCATCTATGTCCAAGTTGATAATTTGAAACTACGGACTTTCAATAATTCATAACTGCATTGCACTTAATGGGATTTCATTCACCAAAACACTTAAGATAAGCCCACTTAATGGGATTTCATTTCACCAAGACACTAAGTTTATTTGGACACTGTATTTATCATTTTTCAAAACAATATATAAATAAAGATGAAATATCATATATCATAAAATCATTAAGTCGAACATAAACTTAGTGTCTAACACTCTTAACATAAAATGTAATAGAAAGCAATCTCCAAGCCATTCTCCAATACGTTTGAGACCCTTAACCCTAGTATAACCATCACGCTTGGGCTTAGGCATAAGCTTCGCCAATGAATTTGCAATATTGTCATCTGTATGCACCTTACACAACTTAATGTCACCCTTAGTGACTATGCATCGAATAAGGTGATACTTCCTCTTAACATGTATGGATTTAGAGATCAACTAGCTCATAGCTCCTCCATTAAGGATGAAAACATGTCCCGATTGAGACTCAAAGCCATGTCGGTCAATTTTGGAAGCATGCATCATTATTAGGGTGGCTCATCCGGGTCGACCCGACCCGAATATTCCGGGTAGGGGTCAACCCGAAGGCCCGAAATTTTTAAAAATGCGACCCGCCACCCGACCCGAACCCGAAATTTGTAATTCCGGGTTTTCCGGGTCGGGTGACGGGTTAACCCGAAAACCCGAGTTTTAAAATTTTGTTAATTGTTACAAAATTAAAATATTTAAAATTAAATAAAAAAGATTTTTTTTACTTTTCATCCGCATATTAGTTATTAAATATACTCCGTAGTCTCCAAATTAGTTACGTATTACATATAAACGTACTATTCTTAGTCTCTCGAAGCTACTGTAAAAAAAAAAAGTCTCTCGAAGCTACTATAAATTAGTTACGTATTACATATAAATTAGCTACTATAAAACAAATTAAACCAAAAAAAAAAGAAGCTACTGTAAAACAAAAAGAAAGGAGAACAAAAAAAAAGCTACTGTAATTGTAATACGTAGTATGTTATATGTATATATTTGGCTGTTGGAGCCAAAAAAAAAAAAAAACCGGGTCAACGGGTCAGACCCGAGACCCGCCGGGTCTGACCCCGACCCGTCCGTTGACCCGGGATTTTCTAAAATTCGACCCGAGACCCGACCCGTGGGGGTCTCGGGTCAACCCCAACCCCGTGTTTTCCGGGTCGGGTCGGGTCGTGTTTCCGGGTCGGGTTCATTTTGAGCCACCCTAATCATTATAGCCTTGTAAGACCAACTTGTCATCACCCCTATATATACAAGAAATCATCATTGGTTCTTCTTAAATACTTGAGGATGTTCTTAGTTGTACACCAATGTGCCTCTCCTGGATTCGATTGGTATCTGCTACACAAGCTCAAAGCATATGCGACATCATGTCGTGTACACATCATGGCATACATGATAGATACAATAGCAGAAGCATAAGGAATCTTACTCATCTTGATCTCTAGCTCAGTAGGTGTCTTAGGAAACTGCTTCTTGCTTAGATATACATCATGTTATATAGGTAAAAACTCTTTCTTGGAATCTTATATTTTGAATCTATTGAGAATATTATCTATATAAGTTCCCTAACTCAATCCAAGCAATCTCTTAGATCTATCTCTATAGATCTTTATTCTAAGTATATACTCCGCCTCTCCCAAGTACTTCATTGAGAAACATTGCTTCAACCATTCCTTAACGGACTCTAGCATCGGAATGTCATTCCCAATAAGTAGTATGTCATCCACATACAAGATAGGAAGACCACTTTACTCTCACTAAACTTCTTGTATACCCAATGATCCTCTTTGCTTCTGATTAAATCGAACTCTTTGATCTTTTCATCAAATCAAAAGTTCCAACTCCTAGATGCTTGCTTAAGTCAATATATAGACCTCTTAAGCTTGCATACCTTCCCAACATCACTTGCATCTTCAAAACCCTCTAGTTGTGTCACGTCCACATCCTCTTCCAAGAATCCATTAAGGAAGGCGATTTTGAAATCCATTTGCCAAATCTCATAATCATAATCGGCGGAAATAGAAAGGATTATCCTAATGGATCTTATCATGACAACTGGTGAAAATGTCTCATCGTAGTCTATACCATGAATCTTAAAACATTTGGCAACAATCTTGTCTTGTATATAGATATCTTTCCATCCTTATCTGTCTTGAGTTTGAAAACTCATTTGTTGCCTATGAGTTTTACCCCAAGGTGCTCAGCGAATGTGGTTAGCTTTCTCTTCGCCCAAATAATAATGATATCCTAAGTAAATGCTTAAACCAAAAGATTAGTATAACAATGAAGTCCGGAGTCGAACCCATAGAGAGAAAAGGTTTAACTATAATAGTCCTAGCAATGATCTCTTAAGACAATAACAATAGTTTATAGCAACTTAATGAAATAACAAAGTAAAGTAAATAGGATAATGATTGCAAAGTATTGATAACAAGATAGAAAAGCGTTTCACCTGTAATTCTCGACAATGGTTGAGGTTCACGATCCTAGGATTGATTCAATAGTATTTATAGAATATATGTTGACTTACCCTAATGTCGATTGATCTGCAAAGATACAATCTTCTTATTCAATATCACCAAAGAATAACATTAATGATTCAAGTTCTTAAGACCAATTGATATGCGATTCAATGCAAATAGAAAACAAGGGAACAACCCACTCAGCCCTAGACACATCTACTCGACATAGATCAATCGTTATCATCCACTACAAAGGCATAGAAATATCACTAAATCAATGACTTCGTTTGCTATCTCGAAACCAACAACGAATTCATAGCATAGATGCAATTTCTAACACGGTGCTCAAGCATAGAAAGGAACACAAATACATATCAATAAGAACAAGATGATAAATATACTCATAAATAACTAATTGAAATCAAATCATCACAATTCATTCGCATGCGAAACTATGAGTTTGGGATGACCCCTACCTATGGAAGCATTGCGCATACCAAGTGATACGTCGGTGTCTTCCCGACGATGAGGTACAATCTGTCCATAATTTTTGTCATTCCCATGAATGTGGTCGACACTTTGGACCACAAAAGACAGCTAGAAAGGTACTTGATGCATGATTCTTTTGGCCACATATGTTTCGTGATTCATATGCCTTTTACAAATCCTGTGATCGTTGTCAGAGAGTTGGGAATCTTTCTAAGAGGAATGAAATGCCACAAACTCGCATTATATTTTGTGAGATTTTTTATGTTTGGGGCATTGACTTCATGGGACCATTCCCTAACTCCTTTGGAAACTTATATATTTTGCTTGCGGTGGACTACACCTCCAAGTGGGTGGAGGCGAAGGCCACCAGAACTGACGATTCAAAAGTAGTTGTAGGTTTCCTCAAGGGGCTTTTCTCTAGATTTGGAGTGCCGAAAGCACTGATAAGTGATAAAGGGACCCACTTCTGCAACAAGACTGTGAGTGCGCTATTAAAGAAATATCATGTGACTCAGAGGGTGTCTACTGCATATCACCCCCAGACCAATGGGCAAGCTGAGGTGTCTAATCGCGAGATAAAGACTATCTTGGAGAAGACTGTTGCCCCAAACAGGAAGGATTGGAGTGTCAGACTTGATGATGCTCTATGGGCTTATCGAACGGCTTACAAGACTCCCATTGGGATGTCTCCGTTTAGATTAGTCTATGGAAAGGCTTGCCATCTTCCTGTCGAGATCGAACATAAAGCATATTGGGCGGTGAAGTAGTGCAACATGCAGATTGATGAAGTTGGGGAGTTCAGGAAACTACAGCTGCAAGAGTTGGAAGAATTGAGATTGGATGCCTATGATAACTCTGTCACCTATAAGGAGAAGTCAAAGGCATGGCACGATAAACATATCTTGCGAAAGGACCTCAATGTTGTTGAAAATGTCCTTCTATTTCAATCGCGCCTACAACTCTTCCCAGGTAAGCTTCGTTCTAGATGAACAGAGCCATATATGATCACTAATGTCTTTTCTCATGGTGCAGTGGAGCTACTCAATGAGAGAAATGGAGACATATTCAAGGTAAATGGTCATAGAGTGAAACCATATTTTGAAAGCTTTGTCAAACAGGACGGTGATGAGTTGGTTCTCACTGAACCAAGTGCTGAGGATCATTAGGGAGCCATAACATCGAGCCAACGACGGTAACCAAAGGCGCTACTTGGGAGGCAACCCAAGGTAATAGTTTAGGTATTATTCTCTTTTTACATTAAGTTTTTTTTTTAGTTTAGTTTTAGGTTGGCTTGGGATACTAATGCTGCAGGAAGGAAAGAAGAAGGAAAAGGGCAAAAAAGGACAAGCCGCCCCATCGCCATCATGGGCCGCCCCATGGCCAAGGCGCCCAGGCAAATCCTTCGCGGAATCACCGACCGCCCTGTCGCCCACCCTGGCCGCCCCGCGACCCTTTCCGGATAGAAAATTTAAAAGGGGCCCGTGTGGGCCCCCACTTGCTATGCTAAATTAACCCTATCCACCTCTTTTCTTCCTCTTTCTATCTCTATCAGCCGCCACACCCACCCCTCTCCTCTGCTTCTTCAACCTTCCAAAACCTCCATTGAAGCCACATTCCAAGCTTTTAAACCCCACAAAATCACCCTCCTTCCCATTATTCCCATCTTCCTTCTACACCAAATCCACCAAATCACCTCTATTTCCTAGATCTACGACATAATCGCTCCTCCCAAGGTCTTTCAAGGGAGTTATTTCGGATCCACGACGGAGAAGGAAGATTTGGGATGTCAGAGAGCAGATCCGACGCCGGAGTGTGCAGATCCGGAAAATCTCGAGCCGCCCCGCGGCCATTCCTGTCGGGTCACGGGTCACGGATTCCCCGACCCTAACCCTAACCCGCTACCCGTCCCCATCCGCCAACCCGTCAACCCGGACCCGGCGGGTCAACAACCCGGCGGGTCGTTGACCCGTACGACTCGGCGGGTCACGGGTTGACCCGTAACCCGTGGCCACGCCTAATGTATGATAGTGTTAACAAAATTCAAAAGAGATAACTAATGAATTAAAACATAAACCTAAAACTAGTCACGATATGGTAGAGCATATTATAATTCATAAATTGAGCAATTTGTAGGAATGAAACGAGTAACATTTATGTACCTCTTTGTTGTTCGGTTGTCGAGATGAAAATATCAGTCGGTCAAGTGCCAAGCCAACTTCTCCTTATGACTAACCCATACAAGGTCTAAATACTCAATCAAACCCCACTGCGTCCCCCAACGACCCTTCATCTCTTCGTGACGTCGGGCGAATGATTGGCTAGACTTAGATCTGAATAATGCATAACAATCTCTAGAAAATTCCTTCTGTGTAGACTCCTGGTTATGGGTCTTCATGTAAGCATTTTCTTCTATGTTACGATGCATGTGAACCTCGCACAATATGTGATTTGCATCCCCAAATACAGTCACAACAGCATTGATAAGAGCACCATCCTTATCAGTCACTATCACCCCTTGACGGTTTTGACACCATCCTTCCACTTGTCGTAGCACCCAATTGTATGTATTTTCAGTTTCATCACCCAAGAATGCAAATCCCACATTAAACGTCATCTCAGTGCTTGTTAGCCCAACTATCTCAAACAACGGCAAATCGTACCTAGATCATAATCATTTTCTAAATGATATGATTCAATTACAAACAATAAAATTAGAATATTGTTTACATTATCAAAACTTAAGCTTACCTGTTGGTCTTATAGGTTGCGTCCATAACCATGATGTATGAGAATTTCTTCCACAACTCTAGTGAGTCCTTATGAGCAAATGCTAAGTCTTGCAAAGACCCATCGGGAAGAAGCCTGTGACTGAAAGTGAATTTTTGATACGTGAGCATATTGTGGAGGTGTTGCATTGGGGTCATATTTTGCATCTCATTCTTCTTGATTCTCGCCCTTGCATTATAAATTTGTTGTCTCGTGCTCAAATTCTCATTGAAAGTATTTTTCAATGTCGCAAGAAGGGGAATTGGCTTTACCCCTCCAAATGTCAAATCTTTCACTAGTTGTATCTCCTCATTCGTCAATCGTCCCACCATTTGATGACCTTGCAGTCTAGGAGGCAGTTTATGGTTATGCATACCACACTCCACTTTCAACCGCCATACATTTCTCTCGGCTTCCCAACCATACACCAAAAATTTACAATTACAGTATTTTTTTAGACCTTCCATCCCACGGGACCATTACTGGTACATCAACACCTCTAATTTTCTTCTTACGATTTCTATTTTCTCCATATTTTTCACATCCAAGATATACTGAGCCGTATCGGGTTTCCGAGCTATTCCAAGATTTTACAATTGGGAGAACAAAGTTGTTCACAAAAGCAATTTGTCGAGCCCATTCTAACATCGATTTTCTATCCCTCTAGTAATAATTATTCGCAAAACAAGGCGAATAATCAAATCCAACAATGTTCATTCTATCAAACTGAAAACAATTGAAATAGAGTTGAAAATAATCAAATTTCACGAATTGAATCAATATTATCATTAAATTCTACTATAAAAGTTCATAAATACATGAATATTATTGTTGACTCCTTCGTTACCATTGGATGCGTGGTTTGACATTCTTCTATGGAGTTCGGCGCAACTAGGGCAAAATATGGTATCGACCATATTCGTCATATTCATAGCCCTTTTTGACCGAAAAATAAAATAAAATAAAAGCATACCCTTCCGTTTTCTAAACACGGAAGGCAAACTATTTTGAACTTCCGTATTTAAAAAACGGAAGGGAAAAAGTAGTTTGTCCTTTCGTTTTTTAAAAACGGAAGGCAAAAAGTAGATTTGACCTTTCAATTTTTAAAAACGGAAAGCAAAAAGTAGTTTTCTTCTCCCGTGTTTTTAAAAACGGAAGGTATAAAGTTGATTTGATCTTCCGTTTTTTAAACACGGAAGTTATGTATTATATTTTCCAAAAAATAAAAATAAATAAATAATAAATAGAAAATTTTTGCAAAATAGGCACTTTATTTGGACGTTTTTGCAATATGGTCGCGTATTTGGACAATTTAGCAAAATGGCCACAATAAACACCCCTAAAACCTAATCCCGTTCATGCCCTCTTCCTCTCTGTTGTTCATCATCGGTCTTCCTCCCCCGCTCAGATCCGATTGAAGGAAGCTTCGATGCCTCGATATGAAGCAAGACGATTGAAGGAATTTGACTTCAGATCTGGAACTGGACTTCAATCGATTTCAGATCTAATTCAATAGGAAATTGAATTCGACCTCGGATCGGAGGAGGAGCTGCGGCAGAGGAGGAGCGGCTACGGCAATCGATAATGAGAAGAGGAGGAAGATGGACGACGGCGAGCGGAGCGAGGCGAGCAGCTGGAGCGAGCGAGGGAGGGAGGCGTTGGCGAGCGAGCGACGGAGGGAGGGTGGCGGTGGCGAGGGAGCGAGCGACGGAGGGAGGGAGGGAGGCGGTGTCGAGGCCGGAGCGAAGTGAACAGCGTCCGAGACTCCGAGATGGCGATGAACAGCGTTCCATCAATTAGGATAATTTAGTGAAATTACAAAAATTGTCCATTATTTTTATATTGTAAAATTTTTACCCCAATATTACATTTGCACTACATAAAATTATACCATTTGCATAACAAAGTGTTATATGAGCACAACATACCATTATGTTTTAAAAAAATATAAAATAAAATAAAACTAGACTTGGGTGATGGAAAAAAAAAAAAAAACCTTTAAAAAAGTGCCGACGAGAAAAAAAAATTTATTTGAAAAAAGTGCTGACACAAATAGAATAAAAAGTGCACAAATTAGAATAAAATGCGTACTAATAATACTATAAAGTAAAAAAAAGTTGTTATCCATGTAGAAAAAAATAAAAAAAAAAGTTAAAAAAATAAAAACTAGACTAGGGTCATATTTGCACAACTTATGATTAAATTTGCACAACATCCTCTTATATTTGCACGGCAAAATGTTAAAAAAAATTAATAAAAAAAATAGAATGGGGTCATATTTGCACAACTTACGGTTAAATTTGCACAACGTACTCTTATATTTGCACGAAAAAATGTTAAAAAAATAAAAAAATAAATAAAACTAGACTTGGGTCATATTTGCACAACTTACGGTTATATTTGCACAACGTACTCTTTTATTTGCACAACATACTCTCTTATATTTGCACGACAAAATGTTTGAAAAAAAAAACTCGACTTGGGACATATTTGCACAACATACGGTTACATTTGCTCAACATGATCTTATATTTGCACAACTTATGGTTAAATTTGCACAACGTACTCTTATATTTGCACGACAAAATGTTTACAAAAAAAAACAAAAAAAACTAGACTTGGGTCATATTTGCACAACTTACTCTTATTTTTGCTCAACAATAGGTTATTTTTTGCAAAACGATCGAG
The DNA here is from genome assembly GCA_037127255.1 of Persicaria tinctoria. Taxonomy (NCBI): domain Eukaryota; kingdom Viridiplantae; phylum Streptophyta; class Magnoliopsida; order Caryophyllales; family Polygonaceae; genus Persicaria; species Persicaria tinctoria. Next base: position 16,512,132 of record JBANSL010000004.1, on the reverse strand, counting down.
ATTTGTGAAATTGTTCTCAACATGATTTTATTTTCTCTCAATATTATTTTAAGAATTGCACAACTCTGTTGTAAGAGTTGCACGACTATGTTGTAAGAGTTGCACGACTATGTTGCAAGAGTTGCACGACTCTGTTTTAAGAGTTGCACGACTATGTTTTAAGAGTTGCACGACTCTGTTTTAATAGTTGCACGACTCTGTTGTAAGAGTTGCACGACTCTCTTGTAAGAGTTGCATGACTCTGTTTTAAGAGTTGCACGACTCGGTTTTAAGAGTTGCACGACTCGATTTTGAGAGTTGTACGACTCTTGTTTTAAGAGTTGCACGGCTCTGTAGTAAGAATTGCACGACTTTGTTTTAAGAGTTGCACGACAACCGGGACTTGTGAATTTATTCTCAACATGATCTTATTTTATCTCAATATAATTTCATACTTTCTCAATAAATTGTAAACGATTCAGAATAAATTGAAGCAAGTCTAGTTTTATTTTTTATTTTTTTAACATTTTGTCGTGCAAATATAAACCGTAAATTGTGCAAATATAATCGTATGTTGTGCAAATATAACATTTTGTTGTGCAAAAATAAAAATAAAAATATAGATTATAGATCACATAATAAAATATAGATATTGTTTTTTAATTTCTCATATTTGTAGGGTGATTTTTGTAATTTAGTCAAAAGTCTTTCTTCTTCCTCAGATTTCTGAGAAGAGGAATCGTCCCGCTCCGCGCTCAACGCCACCGCCGCCGGCCTCCGGCTCCGGCTCGCTCGACCTCGCTCGGCCGTTGCTCGATTTCGCTCCGGCATTCTCGCTCTTCGGCGCTCTCGATCTCCATCTCGAGCACTCTCGGTCGCCGACGCTCACGCCTCTCCTCCCGTCGCTCACGCGTCTCCTCCCGTCGCTCCGGCATTCTCTCTCTCAGAATCAATTAATCGAATTCCAGATCTGGAATTCAGATCTGGAATCAATTATTCAATTAATCGAATTCGACTTCAGAATCAATTGGACATAGATGGCGAATTCAGATCTGGCCGGGGGAGGGTGCGAGGCGGCATGAGGCGGAGCGGCAGCGGCAGCGACAAGGAGGAAAGGAGGAAGATGGACGGAATTGCTTCAGATCTGGCGCCGAAGCCATAGATCTCGGCCTCGCTCGCAATCGCCGTTGAGCAGTTCTGGATTGAGAAACAGAGAGCGCGCGGAGAGAGAGGTCGGAGGAGAGAGAAAGGCCCGTGAAACAAAGGGAAGGGGTTTCTATTTAGGTCATTTCACAAAAATGTCCTAAAACGTGTCTATTTCGCAAAATAAGCCCATTTTCGTGGCTATTTTGCAAAATCCCCCTAATAAATATAGCACAACTTCCATTTTTAAAACACGGGAGTGTAATTTTTTTTTGGGTGCCCCACCAAATTTTTTGTGGTGCATTAACACCCTTTTCATATATTGTTAAAAAATCATGTTGTTCAATCGATCTAATTATTTTCGAGATCGGATAATCACAGGTCAAAATGTCTTACACATGAACTACCGAATTGACACTTCTACCGCCCACGACATCATACTCATCGTTTAGAATAAAATTTCAGAACGTTATTTTCCAATAATCGTGATTTGTGAGTGTTTATGAAATACATACACTAATTTTGGGATTATGTTTTTAATTATGTTAGAATATGATCCAAAATTAAGATAATTAGTAATTAGGAATTAATTTGGTTAGTGAAAGTGTGGCCGGTTAGGATTCATGTTAGTGGCCCGATCAATCTTTCTCTATAGTAAAGTTAGCTTTTTTTGGAGAAGTAAATAGGGTTCTTAATTGAGTAAATAGGTTGTTTAGCATTTGGTAATTGAAATGAAAAAACACAATTGGGTTCTTAATTGAGTAAATAGGTTGTTTAGCATTTGGTAATTGAAATGAAAAAACACAATTGGGTTTATAATTGAGTAAATAGGTTGTTTAGCATTTGGTAATTGAAATGAAAAAACACAATTCGGACTTCATTTGGAGAAGTAAATAGGGTTCTTGAGTAAATAGGTTGTTTAACATAACACTATTCGGACTTCATTTGGAGAAGTAAATAGGGTTCTTGAGTAAATAGGTTGTTTAACATTTGGTAATTGAAATGAAAAAACACAATTCGGACTTCAATGAGTCAAAAAACAAAACTCCCAGCTTTTTGTATTCCAATTATTTAATTGGACAACCTGTAACCTGTAGAAACTGCATAAATAAATAGACATCAGCCCCTTCATATATTTTCTGTAATAAGTAAGACATGTACTTAAATCACCCATTCTGTATAGTAAAGTTAGCTTTTTTGGAGAAGTAAATAGGGTTCTTAATTGAGTAAATAGGTTGTTTAGCATTTGGTAATTGAAATGAAAAAACACAATTGGGTTCTTAATTGAGTAAATAGGTTGTTTAGCATTTGGCAATTGAAATGAAAAAACACAATTCGGACTTCATTTGGAGAAGTAAATAGGGTTCTTGAGTAAATAGGTTGTTTAACATAACACTATTCGGACTTCATTTGGAGAAGTAAATAGGGTTCTTGAGTAAATAGGTTGTTTAACATTTGGTAATTGAAATGAAAAAACACAATTCGGACTTCAATGAGTCAAAAAACAAAACTCCCAGCCTTTTGTATTCCAATTATTTAATTGGACAACCTGTAACCTGCAGAAACTGCATAAATAAATAGACATCAGCCCCTTCATATATTTTCTGTAATATAAGTAAGACATGTACTTAAATCACCCATAAGAAATAACAACCTCACCTTTCGTATTCCAATTAAATAATTGGACATATTGGATCAACATGTAACCTGCATAAATAAATAAGGAAATGAGGCAATTATTTAATTGGACAACCTGTAACCTGCAGAAACTGCATAAATAAATAGACATCAGCCCCTTCATATATTTTCTGTAATAAGTAAGACATGTACTTAAATCACCCATAAGAAATAGCAACCTTACCTTTTTGTATTCCAATTATTTTATTGGACATATTGGATCATAATGTAACCTGCAAACATTTGGATAAGGTGGTAATTGAAATGAAAAAACACAATTCGGACTTCAATGAGTAAAAAACAGAGGTCCCACCTATTTGTATTCCAATTATTTAATTGGAAAACATGTAACCTGCATAAAAGGCATAAATAAATAGACATCAGCCCCTTCATATATTTTCTGTAATATAAGTAAGACATGTACTTAAATCACCCATAAGAAATAACAACCTCACCTTTTCGTATTCCAATTAAATAATTGGACATATTGGATCAACATGTAACCTGCATAAATAAATAAGGAAATGAGGCAAGACATCAGCCCCTTCGTATTTTCTGTAATAAGTAAGACCTGTTCTTAAATGACATAGAAGAAACAACAACCTTTTTGTATTCCGAGTATTCAGTGGGACATCACAAGCCTTTGAAGTCCACTTATACCTTTCATTGCATATAAATACATAATGTAATTGGATTAGACTCCATTGTTCCTGCTTTACCTGCGACAAAACCAAACACCATGGGTGACGATATGCTATGTGTCCCCCTAAATGAATTGGTTGAAGGGCTTGATGCTGAGATCAAAGTGATGGTTAGTCGGAAATGGGATGTTTTGAGTGTTTATGGGAGGTATATGAGCACTGATTTTATCCTCTCGGATGATAAGGTATGTTAAAAATATCATAGAATACTATTATATATATTACATAAATATATACTTTCATGGCTTACTTATTAAGTTTGGATTTGTTGTTTGTCTTCTTAGGGAAATATTATACATTGTTATGTGAAGAGTAAGATTGCTCATTCTATCATTGACAAGTTAGAAGAAGGTTGCGTGTATCGGTTGAAGGGATTTAGTATCCTTCCTAATAGGCTTGAGTACCAGATTGTTACAACCAATGCTCATATGCTTGAACTTGAAGGATCTACAACCATTAGTCGAGTGAAGATACTAAATGATGGATTCCTTCGCTATCCTTTTAATTTTGTTGAATTTGAGAATCTTCAGCCTATAGGGAAGAGATTTCTTATTGGTAAGAAGTGTTTTAAAATTATTATATCAGTATATATTGAAGTACTTTCATAGCTTGCTCTGAGATATTAAGGTATAATTGTTTCAGTTAGTTGTTTTTGTTTTCATCCTGGAATATCTTTGGCAAGCTCTGCCATATTCCCTTTTCTCAAACATTGATTTTTTTCGCTTGAGCCCAATTTAGATGTCATAGGCTGTGTCACAAATGTTGGAAAGGCACCGAAACTGACTGGTAACTCAACGACGCTCGATTTCTTTTTAATCAATGAAAGGTAAGTTCACACATCTCAATTTTTAGTTACACACTCTTCGTTTCTGCTCGGTTGAATATGGAAAATCAGTGTTTAATTGTGCAATATAGGGGTAAAAAGGTCAAGGTGACTTTATGGGGAAAGCTGGGAGATGAACTTTTGAGGCAAAAATCTGAAGATGGGGTGAAGTACAACATCATATTGGTTGCAATGAATGTTAAAGAATTTAAAGGTAAGTTATGTTCATTTCAAATTATATACTATTATCTTCATAATTTATTATTAATCTTGAAACATAATGACCTTATGTGTAGATGAGTTATACCTCTCAAGCTCTACATCAACACAAATCTTTGATGGGAACCATATTCCTCAATTACTTGAATTCAACAATCGAATGAGGTATGAACCTTATTGGTTTTTAGCATGAAATATGAATGCATATTACGCTCATTAAAACAATTACGTACCTGTATTTGAACTTATGCAGCCCCTAACAATTGTTTTTTGCCCCTTTGATTATAACCATGTTGAGATCATCGTTGACCATGCTGAAAATCAAATAATGCAAGGGCCATTATCAGATCTATTAGAGTGCGGAAGGGGAAAAAAAGGTATTGTCCAGCCTAACTGAACATATAAATTTCAAAAAACAAAACCAATCATTCGCAATAACGCATGGTTTATGCAACAAGATGTTACCTTTGAATGCTATGTACGAATTATAAGTATTCGTACACCAACCAACTGGCACTATTTTGCATGTAGTAGCGGCAAATGCAAGAAAGGTGTAGCACCCCGTGATGGAAATTTCTGGTGTGAATCCTGCGAAGCAATGATTAGTTTTCCAAAACCAAGGTATATGACTTCTTTTCCTAATTTACACCCTAATGATGAACACATCTGCATACCATTAGATAACACTATATATTGTGTATTATTACAGCTACAAGCTACAACTTGAGATAGAAGATGAAACGGCTTCTACATTTGTCACACTATTTGATAACACCGCTGAAAAATTAGTGAAGGCATCAACTGAGACATTGCTAAAGGAGATAGAAGTATGTTTACATTATCCTACGTAAATGAATATATGCTAATGGAATTCTTAACATTTACACTTTTGCATTAGGCTGGGAATGACAAGAATGTGTTGCCAAATGCTTTATCGAACCTCATCAACACTCGACACACATTTGAGATTAAATCCCATACCTACTATGCATATAGGACATTTGAGAGCTTCGCATGTAGCAATATCATCCACCCCATTCCTTCCTCTAAGGTATGAGTTATGGATCTATATCCATAACATAATAGTAGGTTAATTTTGACATTTGCGGATATTGTATCATAAATTTCAAATATAACAATTTCAACATTCGTTACCTGCACAAAGTCCTTGCAAGCGTGTGAGAGGTGAAGAAGGATCCTCCTGTGCATCTGATACAGTGGAAAGCAAAAAACACATGTTAGTATTTTCTATATCTAATGCATCATGTTTGCTTACAATCTACCAATATGTTACCATAATATGTTCCTATTTAATATTAACAGCCGCAGTGAAGAAGAAAGCGTGTCGAGTGAAGACCTAGAAGTCTCTGCCAAACCGACACTCGATGGCGCTGATTGAGTATGGCTGAATCAGTAAAGCAACACACATAGTTTATAACTAGAGAGTCAGAATATGTCAGAACATGAATGTAGTATGAAGCAATATAGCTTCACATATAGCTTTCAATTTCATAGCTAGACAATCTATCTCTGTCGTTATAATAGTTGGCTAAGTTCTGCAATTTAGATAAGGGAATGTTTGACTATATATAGCTTCACCTATGGTTTTTATTTTAGTGTTTTGAGAAATAAAGTTGTGTTTGCTTTACCGAATTGTGAATAGTTGGTAACTTTTTTAATATATCTATTATGTTCCTCCAAAATGGTTACAAGATACACATAAAAATGTCAAATTATTTTGTTCCCCAGAAATTAGACTTGCTTAAAGCCATCTTCAGAAATTATGTACGTAAATATTAAGGTACAACAAATTTCAGAAATGCCCCAATAACAAAAAAAAAAAATGCAAATTTCAGGAATGAAATAGTCAATTTTAAAATTATGTGTTATTGGGTGTTCTCAAAATTATCTCAGCATAGTTCAGCTCTGTAAAGCTTCATCTCTGTACACCTGATATGCTCACTATATGGGAGTTTGTATTTATACACATTTAGAGCATAAAAAACAAGCACATAAAGCTTCAGAGCTACAGTTTTCAGCCACTGGAAATGTCGATTATCTAACAGTATAATGTATATATATAGCTATGCAGAAAGGGTGAATAATTTTATTTTTAAAAAAAAAAACACGAAACCCTCCTCCTAAAAGACCCCACTATCTGGTCCCTAGGTTTTGGTAGAGATGTAAATGAGGGATTTGCCTATGTTAAGAAAGAGAAAAGACAAAACAAGAATGGGAATCAAGGTCAATATCTCACCACTTTCTCCTTCACATTCATACTTGGAGATACACATCAAGGGCTACCTAGACGAATGGTGCTTGATGACCCTCCTTCGCATAATCTTCTTCTCTGTGACTGAGGAGTTTGGACCTTGAGTGGTGTAGCTACAATAAGACAAAAAAAAAACCATAATAAGTGAATATTTTAATATATTATAATTTCCATTAAATAAAGAGAACAAAATATAAAATGAAGTGAACTAATTCAGCATACGCAGAGAAAACACATACAAAGTTCAGCATACGCAGAGAAAACACATACAAAGTTCATTGCCAAAATATATTATTAAAGGGCAATGACAACAAAGATATGTAACTCCATTAACATTAAATGATGAACTGAAAAGACAACCATTTGAAACACCAACCTTGGTGGTTTTCTAAAGCCATTCATCTGGGTATGCTTTATATCTCATCTGATCCAATCAAACCATAAAACCATTACCTTCAACAAAACAAACCAATTCCATTGGTAGATTTCATTCCAAAACTACATACCACAAATCACATGATATAAATTAAGGTACACACATACCATTCTCCATTGAAATAGAGAATATTAGATTGAACTCATTCGTACTAATATTTTCATATATATCCAGGTGAGTATGGTGCATCATCTTCAACCTACAATTGTCTCCTAGAATAAAAACAAAATCGGAAGAAGCAATTAAGGTACTTACTTAAACTCATTGTATACTGATTAATAAACTTATTATTGGTAATATAAAACTACATATGTATCACATTCTCACCTATGCTAGCAAGTTTATTTGCATCATGTGTTGTTCTTACTACATGTAGGGAATCCATCAAAGAGACCAAATCAGAAATGGAGGAAAGTACATATATTGTGATCTCATACCTCTATGAAATTTGTAACAAAATATTTAGTTATTATATAGTATAATATTGCAAAAACACTCACACCATAACATTATATAAAACCATAGTTCCATCTATCTTATCAAGCTACAAAACACACAATATGCATAATTGTGTACCTAAATTCAAAAAAGATAGTTTGTTAACAAAATTCAGTGTTATTTACCTCATTATATAAAATTGCAAGTGTATAACATACTCATTAACATCATTGCAGATTTATTCAGAAGGTTTATTGCATCAAAAGCAACAGTACACACCTCCAACAACTCAGTAACATTTGCCTTTCAAACATATTTAAGGAGTGATGGCACAGCACAGACCTTATGTGGGTTAAAACTCACCGAACACTCAGAAATAAGAGGTATTTAAGAGTCAATCTCTTTACCCTTCTATATTTAAAATACATGTAGTGATGATATAAAAAATTTGTTCTCCAATTGTACATTTACCTAAACAAATAAGAATGACCAAATAAATCTCATTCTCTATCAACAAATATATACTTTATTTATTGACTATAAGCATATATAGCACATTTATATAAATCATGAATGAAAAATAACTACAACCAATGAAGCTTCTTCTTCGACATTCAAGATTTCTACTGTAGGGGAAGCTATTGCTTCTTCTTCGAAATTCAAGGTTTCTACTATAGGGGAAGCATTCAACTCATGCAGTAAGTACATTTGTCTTTGAATATCGTCATTTCACTTTCTAAAATATTCAGTTCTATACTAATATTGTCAATGTGTAACAGGAACGCAAGTCTCATATAACAAACTTGACCCCCCATCATATATATGTCAGTTTTGCAATGCAACAATGTGGCTCAATGAGAAGAATTCAAGATAAAAAAAACGTGGAAATCCCACATTCTCTATTTGCTGCCAAGAAGGAAAGGTTAGATTGGAAAAGCTCCAAGATACTCCATCACCCTTGAATCAACTACTTCAGTATAATAGTGGTTCGAAGGCCGCAAACTTTCGTCAACAGATCAGAGTTTACAACAACATGTTTTCTTTCACATCATTTGGAGGGAAAATTGACAACTCTGTTAACGAATCAAGAGGCCCGTACACATTCAGAATTTCAGGGCAAAACTATCATAGGTTTGGATCTCTTTTGCCCATAGAAGGAACCCAGCCAAAGTTTGCACATATGTATTTTTATGATACAGAAAATGAGATAAAAAACAGAATGGGGTGCATGGGACAAGATGCAAACGAAGTGGATGAATCAATAGTCAACGACTTCATACACATGCTCAATAGACATAGTTGTGTTGCAAAAGCATTCAGAATGGCAAGAGATTGGAGTACCCACAATAATTCATATGAGTTGAAGTTAAGGCTGATAGGACAAAGACAATCAACTGGGAGAGAATATAACATGCCGCAAGTGTCTGAAATTGCAGCATTGGTTATAGGAGATTTTGGCCAAACCGTTGCACCCCGAGATGTTGTAATTCATAGCAAAGCATCTGGATTGCAATGAATAAGTGACCTACACCCGCAGTACATGGCAATGCAATATCCTCTACTCTTTCCTTATGGTGAAGACGGATACCATGAGAAGATAGAATACTATGACAACACTAGAAGAAGGAAGACAAAGAGATGTTTTGTCACAATGAGGGAGTTCTATTGCTACAGAATCCAACAGAGATTGAATGAAGGATTAACAGTGATAAGAGGCGGGAGATTATTCCAACAGTATTTAGTTGATGCATATACTGCAATTGAGGAGCAAAGACTGAGGTGGTTGAGACTGAATAAGGATGACCTACGTGCAGATTTATATCAAAACATATGTGATGCAGTGACTAGAGGTGACACAAAAGCAACTGCAGTAGGGAAGAGAATTGTTCTACCTTCATCTTTCGTTGGTGGTCCAAGGTATATGATTCAAAACTACCAAGATGCAATGGCGATTTATCGCACACTTGGAAATCCATCACTCTTCATCACCTTTACATCGAACCAAAACTGGCCAGAGATAGAAGAAATGTTGTCTCACTTACTTGGACAACAACCACAAGATAGACCAGACATCATCACCAGGGTTTTCAAAATCAAGCTATCGCAACTCATGACAGATATTCAAAAGAATTCAATTTTTGGAAAAAGCCCCGCTGGTAAGATAACGTCAAACCATCATATAATCTAAACTATTTATCTCATATATATATATATATATATATATATATATATATATATATATATATATATATATATATATATATATATATATATATATATATATATATATATATATATATATATATATATATAGTATGGATCTTTTGTTCACATGTCTTACGGTGTACCTTGTACACAAATATGGACCTTTGATTGAAAATTGAATAGAGGGTTGGGATGGTGACACGTGTTACGTTTTATTAAAAAAATAAAAAATAAAAAAGTTATCTAGCACATATCCTAGGAGCGTGAGCGCGTGATTGCTGGAAATAAAACCTAAATCCCTCGTCGTCTTCTTGTACATGAGGAACGATGAAGGCAAAGCGGCGGCGATAAGGGCGAGAGCGGCGACGATTTCGGCAACGATGAGAGTGGTGGCGATTTGAAGTGGCCGCCGGCGAGTCCAGATGGTCTTCTTCTTCATCGATCTGGACCCGTGGAGCCAAACCGAACCCAGGCGAGGAGTGATTCAGGCGAGAAGGAAGCCCTGGTAGTCTCGGACATCACCCAGATCTCTCAGTCGAGAAGGCCGACGGTGAGACGATGGCGGAGGAGGAGCCGATTGGCGGGGCGGACGACTGTATTTCCAGGAGAGACCCTTTGGGATTCGACTCGGAAACAGGTTCGGAGAGCCTTCTGCATCACCTCATCCCTCTGACTTCTCCTCTTTCTTCTCCGTCCAGGGATCTCATGGCTCCGACTTCCCCGTTTATTCTCCTTCAATTCGAATCCCAGCAGCCATGAATGCTGAACCCGCGCCTCATTGTCCCTCTTTCCTCCCTCAGATCTGTGAAGAGTCACCACCTCTCAGCCCCATCCAATCCTCGACGACCTCGCCTCATTCGGGGGTCAGAGAAGATGAATCCCACGGTGCTAGACCTACGAGCACCCTCCCTCTCTTGCTCTGCTTTCTTTCACGTCACTCACGCCGGATTAAAGCCTGCCCAGAGGCGGCTTGACGGCTGCGATTATGGGTGATTGAAGGCGGCGGCGAAGTGAGATGGACGAAGAATGCCCAGAGGCGGCGTGACGGCGGCGACCCGCGCCTTACCTAATATATCTCCTTCAATTTGCCTCAAATCCGATTATTCAGTCGACGTTTGAATTGGTATTTCTGGTAATTGGGAATACACCTGCTATCTCTCATTCAATCCGATTATTAAGGCGAAGTTTGCTATCTCTCCTTTAATTGGAAATATACATCTTTGGGTTTAGGTTTTGATTTCACTTTTTCCGGCGACGACCTAGTTGCGATTTCACTAGGTTTAGCCGTTTAGATGGTCGTTATTTCACTAAATTTAGGTTTCGTGTTGTTATTTTTTAAGTTTAGGTTCCTGGTAATTGGAATTCATCTCTTTGAATTGGTGTTTGTGTTGATTTATCGAATTTCGTTATCGGAATTCAGGTCGAGAAATATAATGATTATTCAGTGTAATACAAGGATTATTCAGTGAGTTTCAAAAGATTATTCATACCAATTGTCAATTTTTTTTTAGGAAAATTTGAGATGGTTAATTTTATTCGATACACTATTCAGTGGAATACAAGTTTTTTTTTAATCGCAATTGATACGTTCGAGTGAAATATGAATTATTCGGTGAAATTGTAAGTATTATTCTTCGGTGGAATACAAGCCTTTTTGAAGCAATTGTTACGTTTGAGTAAAATATGAAGCATTATTCGGTGAAATTGTAAGTATTATTCTTTGGTAGAATACAAGCTTTTTTTTATTCGCAATTGATACGTTTTGGTGAAATATGAAGGATTATTCATTGAAATTGTAAGTATTATTCGTTGAAATATGAAGTATTATTCATATAAACCGTGAGTATTGTTTTAGGGATTTGAAGATTCTTTTATCTAAAATTGATGAACAAAAAAAATTATCAAATTATTCGGTGGAATTGACAAATTATTCGGTAGAATTGACAACTTTTTAATTGATAAATTTTGATAAATGATTTGGTAATTTCTGACAAATTATTCAGCGAAATGTGAAGTTTATTAAGTAGAATTGATCAATTTTTAAAAATAACGAAATTGGGACCATTTATTTTGAAAAAAATCGATAAAAATCTGAACGTTGAAAAAAAAAACCATAAAATCTGAATGTTGAAAAAAAAAAAATTATTGAGTGCCACCTAGACCTGTCAAACGGGTCATTCCGGTCGGGTTCGGGTCGGGTCACTCCGGGTCTCGGATAAAACGGGTCCCGGGTAAAACGAGTTTCGGGTTTTTCGGGTTGACTAGAACCCGGGTTTGATCGGGTTTCGGGCGAGTTCGGGTCGATTTCGGGTTCGTCAATTTTTTTCTTTTTTAAATTAAAAAAATCATAATTTGGTAAATTTGCGATAAATTTTAATTAAATATAAAAAAAATTAATTATATTTAATTATAAATCAGCCGGGTCACCGGGTCAATCGGGTCAAAATTGCCGGGTCAATCGGGTCACCGGGTCCAAACCCAGATTACCCGGAAAATTTCCGTGTGTTCGGGTTCGGGTCGAAAAAAATTCCCGGGTCTTGACCCAAAAAATTTCGGTCGGTTGGATCGGGTCACCGGGTCGGGTTGTGTTTTGACAGGTCTAGTGCCACCATTAAATTTCCAAATAGAAAGCAAGGGGGTGAGATTCACGTAAAGCGTGAGGTGACTGGATGCTTTTTGGCATGTGGACCCCACTTTTTTAATTGCAAAATAAATTAAAAATCTCTTTTAATCATGACCTTTCATTCCTTTCAATCAATGATCTATATTTGTGTACAAGGTACACCCTAAGGCTTGTGAACACCAGAACCACACCCTATATATATATATATATATAACATATATTCTAAACTATTTGTCTCATATGCATATTCTGCAGTTGTATACACCATTGAATTCCAGAAAAGAGGCCTCCCGCATGCACATATATTACTATGGGTGAGTGAACAATACAAATGTCAAACAGCAAGTGATATTGACAATATCATTTCAGCAGAAATCCCATGCAAGGATGAAGATCCAATTGGATATAAAGTTGTCACAGACTACATGATGCATGGACCTTGCGGGGAAGCCAACAAAAAATCTCCATGCACAATTGATGGTGTATGCACAAAGCATTTCCCTAAGTCATATCATGTAGAAACAACAATTGATGATGATGGTTTTCCAACCTACCAGAGACGAGATAATGGACAACATGTCATGAAGCAGAAAGTAAGGTTGGATAACAGATATGTTGTGCCTTATAATCGTTATTTGTTAATCAAATACCAAGCACATATAAATGTCGAGTGGTGCAATCAATCAAGGGCTATCAAGTATCTCTTCAAATATTTGACTAAAGGGCCAGATAGGACATCCGTAATAATACAAGAAAACTTCATCCCTACAGATACTTCAAAGCCCGCAAACATCATTGAAGTCGATGAAATAGAGCAATATCTAGATTGTCGGTATCTATCTGCCTGCGAAGCTTCATGGCGTATATTTGGTTTTGGCATACACCACTGCACACCGTCGGTCATGAGGCTAACCTTCCATTTGCCGGATCAAAACATTGTGACACTTCGAGACTCTGAAAGCCTCCCGGCACTCCTTCGTAGAGATGGTATTCAAGACACTATGTTCACAGAATGGTTCAAACTAAATGCAGCTGATGCAGAGGCAAGGAAATTATCATACGGACAGATACCAAAAGCGTTTGTATGGAATGCAAAAGAGAAGCGATGGACTACCAGAATACAAGGAAGAAGCATTGGTAGGATAACATATGCTCATCCTACATCAGGTGAAATATATTACTTGAGAATGTTGTTAAATGTTGTCAAAGGCCCACGATCTTTTGAAGAAATCAGAACAGTTAATGGCAGATTGTTCAGCACTTTTAGAGAGGCTTGCTATGCTCTGGGTATGGTGAATGATGACAAAGAATGGACAGATGCAATTTCAGAGGCCAAATTATGGGCAACAGCAGTTCAACTTCGTGAACTTTTTGTCACAATATTATTATTCTGTGAAGTCAGCAGCCCTAAGAACCTATGGGACCAGAACTGGGAAACATTGTCAAAGGATATTGTCTATGAAAAGAGAAAGTTGTTTAACTTTCCGAGTTTAAAGCTCACAGAACACCAAATAAAAAACTATTGCCTGTTACATATTCAGCAAATTCTGAACAGGAATGGCAAATCTTTGGCAGATTACCCAGATCTCCCAATGCCAGATACAACATTGTTGACAAGCACGGATAATCGGCTCATTCTAGAAGAGATGAACTATAATTTCCATGACCTAGCTTTAGAACATCAACGGCTTCGTGCATCTCTAAATTCAGATCAGCTACTCATCTATGACAAGGTGCTTTCTTCAATAGAGAACAACCAGGAAGGGTTCTTCTTCGTCTATGGTGTAGGAGGTACAGGGAAGACTTTCTTATATCGAACTTTATTAGCTCGGCTGAGATCGGACAAGAGCATAGTTCTGGCAGTTGCATCTTCAGGTAATTTTAAATCAATAGTAGTATTTTCATGTTAAATATCATTTCACAAAAATATACAACTACACCTAATTTTGCTTTGCAATGGCAACATCATTTAGGTATAGCATCCCTACTACTCCCCGGTGCAGAACAACTCACAGCAGATTTGTCATTCCTATAGAATTAATGGAGAATAGCACATGTGGCATAAAGCAGAACACGCATTTGGCAGAGTTGATGCATGAAGTGAAATTGATAATATGGGATGAAGCTCCAATGAATCAAAGATTTGCATTCGAAGCGCTTGATAGAACTTTGAGAGACATACGGGGGTTCAAGAATGAGGCAAACAGGAAAAAATTATTTGGAGGAATTACAGTTGTACTAGGAGGAGACTTTAGACAAATCTTGACTGTCATACCAAAGGGAAGAAGGCCCGATATTGTACAAGCATGCATCAACAATTCCCCTTTATGGAAACATTGCCAAGTCCTACACTTAGCAATAAGCATGAGAGTCAATGAGGTGGATGCTAATGGGAATATTGACATTATTAAGCAGAGATTCAACCAGTGGGTCCTAAAAGTCGGAGATGAAGATGTCCAAGCCACTGCAAAACAAGAAGAGGATGAACCCACATGGATAAAAATTCCTAAACAGTTCCTTCTCGAGACAACCAGTTCTCCAGTGCAGCAGATTGTGGAACAAATATTCCCAAATTTCATA
This sequence comes from Persicaria tinctoria, assembly GCA_037127255.1. Lineage (NCBI taxonomy): Eukaryota > Viridiplantae > Streptophyta > Magnoliopsida > Caryophyllales > Polygonaceae > Persicaria > Persicaria tinctoria. The sequence goes on along the minus strand of JBANSL010000004.1, from coordinate 16,497,036 downwards.
GCTAACCAAAATGATGGGGATTATCTTAGAGAAAGGGCTATTCTCACGCCTCTAAATGAAGAAGCTGATGCAATCAATGAGTATATGTTCAAAATGCTAGAAGGGAAAATGAAAGCGTCAACTGATGCACCCGAACAAGACCAAATGTATCCTACAGAATTTCTAAATGGTCTTCAGTTCCCTGGTATTCCACCCCACTTTCTAAACCTCAAGGAAGGATTGCCAGTTATGCTTCTTCGAAATGTCAATCCCAGTCAAGGTCTATGTAATGGAACAAGGTTGTTAATCTCCCACCTAGGTGACTGGGTTATTGAGGCTACAATAATTACTGGCAGCAACCTTGGGAAAAAAGTCTTAATACCAAGGATCACAATGACTTCCACAAAATCAAAATGGCCTTTTATCATGAAGCGTCGGCAGTTTCCAATCAAACCATGCTATGCAATGACACAAAATAAAAGTCAAGGACAATCTCTCCATCATGTAGGACTGTATCTACCGAAGCCTGTATTCAGCCATGGACAACTGTACGTGGCAATATCGAGAGTCACATACCCAAAAGGACTGAAAATCATCATGTTGGACGAAGCCAGACACTCAAACAACAAGACAAGAAACATTGTTTTCAAGGAAGCATTTAACAACTTGAATCGAGGTATGACAGCTGCTCACATGAGATTTAAGCATACTAATTTCTATATATTAAATTTAACTCATTCTCTTTTTCTCACCACCGAAGCCAAAAACATTATTTATACTAATATTTCGACCCTTATACATGCAGGAACATAATCTGTTGAAATTGTTGTCAACCCACAATCATGCCAGCATGGAGATTCAACTGCAAACTATGATTAGGTGGGTCAATCTATTGAAGCTATAACATGTAATAACTTTTTTTCGAACAATAGATAAGTTTTGTTTATGTTCACTCTCCTACTGTAACCTTCTCTTGAAGTCATAACACATGTAATACCTATGATCAACTGGTATTTCTTTCAGTTTTTTTAACCTATTAACATTACATCTACAAAAAATTACTCTTCTAATCAAATGCATAAACCAAATATTTAATGACACAATAAACAAATGCAACATAATCTACAATCTGTCCAATATTTAACACACAACCGATATCAAATGAATAAAAAGACCTTTAATAACATTTTGAACTACAATTTGCACAGCTAATAAATCACCTGGTTTGATCACCTTGCGAGTTCGATATTTAAACCACTAACACGTTGTTCATATGATCCACTCCTTCGCAGCTCTAAAAAAGGTACAACCTCCAATTGCACTTCAGAGGATCTACACATTCTCTCAATAAAAGAGGTCAAAGTTAGCTTCACATAATAAAAATTTTCACAATAATGTTGTTTGAAAACGGAGAAACTCGCAACTCAACCACTTCAGGTACAAGAAAAGGTGAAAAAACTGTTACCATGAATCATTGCCTTCCATGTAGCACATACCCACAAAAATTAAGTATTTTTCCTTTAGTACATGCATTTCCTAATTTCACTTTTCTCCTCCATTTTTATTAACATCAGTTCCCTTAACCCTTAAATTCCCTTAACCCTACAAACTGTCAAATCTAATTCCAATTGCATCTCTTAATTGCTTCCAATTTAGACAACCTTCTGACCATATACCAACTCCAATGACTTATTATTAATTATTAATGATTTTCTGCCTAAAATATGATACCAATATTCATTCCATACCATTTTAGGGAAAGAAATTGAGGGGAAACAATAACAAGACTCCAAAAACCCCAATTCGATCAACATTCAACCCCCAATACACCAGAAATCAAAACGCCCAACACTAGGATGTCAAGGATTAAAGAACAAACCTCCAATTTTCAATGGTCTTACACATGCAAGGTGCCCCAGGAACCGCATCGCATTCACCCTGCGCTTCCAGCAACCAGCTGTACAAATTACAAATCAATCAGCCCCCAAAATCCTAGGAAATGAAGAACCTGGACCATTTGAGAGCTGAATCATGAACCAGTAGAACAAGAAATGGAAAACCAAATTCCCACCAAAAAGGATAACAAATGGAAAACCAAATGAAAAAATTTCAAGAAAAAGACATGAATATTATAAACTAGGACAAAGAAAAGAGGAGAGAATATGAGATTGTATTCAATTGAATTGCTTTTAGAGTATCCACCAATACAATATATGGGAGTCATATCCTTGGGCTTCAAGTATAAGATAAATCTATCTATAAAAGGCAAAACTCTATCTAAGTAAAGTGTATATCTTTGTACATCCACATAATAATATTATAACACTCCCCCTTGGATGTACAATCTTTATTCCGTCAACTGCCTCGTTAAAAACCTAGCTAGGAAAATCCAATGGGACAAAACCATAGCTTAGGGAAAAAGAGTGCAGCCTTCTATGTACGCTCTTGTTGTTCTGCCTCATCAAAAACCTTGCCAGGAAAACCAAGTGGGATAAAACCTGATCGAAGGGAAAAAGAATGCAGTGCGTGTATACTCCCCCTGAATTCAACATCCTCCTCAAAGTCTTCTCATTCCTCTTAATGTCGCCGTCTTCATGAGCTTATGGTCGAATCTCAACATTGTCTTTGATGTATATAAGCTGGAATGTCTTCGTGATTGACTTTGACGCGCTTGACTTCCATGTATTGGTGTTGAGCTGCTTTGGATGCACAAATATAAGGTACTTCAGGACCTAGTGTGCCTTTAATTGTTGATCTGGGGATCTGATGTATTAAATGGTGGTTAAGTTGTCTCATTAAAAACCTTACCTTGGAAAAACCCAGTGGGATAAAAACCAAGATTAAGGAAAAAAGTACAACTTTGTATGGTACTTCGGCACCTAACAAAATGTCACCGCTTTCACAAATATAGGTAATTCAGGTACTCTAAGAAGGATCTATAACCAACTGCATGTGACAATACTTTGATAATAATGCTTCAGGCATTTTCAATCGATTCTTTCCATTTATATGGGTATGCACCTACAATGTCCTTCATTTACATTTGGAGCCAAAATTATATTCACTCCTGGTGAATACATTCTCATGCAACCTTTAATAGGCTTTTGTGCAATCAATTTGGCTTTATATTTTCCTTTGTACAAACACTCACTTAAACCAATTGATACTACACTTTTCAATATTGGAGCTACAGGTCCAAAAACTTCATGATTAAATAATCCATCTTTGCAAGAATTATTTCTTTGTAGATTTTGGGATATACCATGTATCCTTGTGAGGGGAGTTGTCTCGTTAAAAACCTTGCTTTGGAAAAATCCAAATGGGACAAAAACCAAAATTTAAGGAAAAGAGTACAACTTTTCTCCCCCTCAATTTAGCATCACCAATTTTATAAAGACATGGTACTTCTGAACCCTTAATTAATATTCTTTCACAATCTAATCAAAGATGAAAAGATCATTTATCTTCATATTGTAATATATCTCTCTTTGTACACTCGAACTACAGGTCGAGATATTTTCAGATCTTTCAACTAATTTCCAACTAATCCTCTTCTTATTGGATAATCAAGGATCTGGTCATTTCAAGACAACTCATAATCAATTCTAACACTGTCAACGTTCATGAAATCTCTTCAAGAGTTTTATACAAGTGGACATATCACCATTGTTTGAAGTTACTACTAGAACCTCGATCTAAATCATGCTAGTACATTGGTTTACTTCTCTTCCATGCAATATATTGCTTCTTGATCTCATTTTTCTCTCCCCCTAAATACCGAGTATTTTATCATTCGTGATAAACTCTAGGTATTTGATCATCTATGGGGACTCAATCCTCCATATACATCAACTTTATTGATTTACAACAACTTAGTGTAATTAGGGGAGATTTCGGTGCCTAAACCGAACATTTAAAAACTTGTAAATATAAAGTTCTCTTCTGGAGATAAATTACAAAGGAGAATTTATTCTATCATTGACCGAAATCGAATCAATCTCTTGATATTCATGCTTGCTTGTTAGCTATTATTGATGACTCTACTGGGTCATCCCATGTATTAGCATTATGCTAAATGACAATCTCATAAGTAACGACTTTACTTGGTTGATTTAATCGTCAGCTTCTCAATGCTCATATATCCAAAATATCAATTTCATTGATAACATTTCCATATTACATCCATATTGCCAATATGGGTAATCTATTTATTATATGTCGGATCTTCTTTTGACATGCTCAACTGAAGGAAAAACCATTGCTTCTGGCAATTATCGGCTTTCACAATCCCAATTTATTTGTCATCACTCCTTCCGTTTAGAGTGTTTTGATGCTCTTATAGAGCCATCTTCGTATATGAATTTATTGCTTGATTATATCAACAGTCCTTCGAGGACTAATTTGATGCTCTTCTGGAGATATACACATGCATAAGGTTTAATTATGCCAAGTATAGAATTTATACAAATACTCACTAGTTATTTCATCCCGAAAACTTCAGGTTTTCCATATCATCAATTACCAAGCTCTACACCATTCTAACATTTTCATGCGATGATTCATTCACAGTTTGGGAGATTACAAATCCAATAGGTAAACCATCATCTTTGACTTGTTCTTCTACATTCTCCTTGATGTGGGAGTCGACTCATACATGATTATCTATAATCATTTTCAAAATTATGATCAGTATCCTAACAACGGTCACGCGCACCGTATCCTCTTTATGTCCTCTGCTAGAGGTAATAATATATATTGCATCTGGCAATAAAAGAGGTTGTTATGAACCATAGGTCATTTAGCTAGCTATTTATTTGAGTTCTAACTTACCCAAGTAGATTAAGAACAAGATCCCAAAATAAGGAGTCTTCGGGCTCTCAAGAATAAATTTATCGATTTTACACAATTTAACAAGGATTTGCTTCAAGCTCTTCTCCCAAATCATCATTGGTTGAATAAAATTGGCATCATCTACCCATAATGGTTTCTTTAAGAAACATTTCCAATGCATATACATATACATAAAATGCAAATCAAATCAAATAAATAAATAAAACATAGATTCTATGTAGCTTCAAATAGCCAAATTATACTAATAACAAACCAAATACAACCAAGTTTGCAGAATCAAAGGTGTTGGATCATCTAGGCTCTTTCGTTCATAATCTTTCATATATAGATATAAGTTTATCTACTTAAAGAGATAACTTTTATTAACACAAATAATATATATAATATAAAACCACATATGTTTACGACATATCAACTCTTAACAAGTTGTTTCTTCTGGAAACACTTTGAGTTTTGTGCAAAAGTAAATTCAAATATATACACCTCACAAGCAAATAATAAAAGCGATCTCAGTAAATTAAAATAAATGCACTACACATAATTAAAATTCATTCGACCACTTCAGGTGGATATCAATTGAGATATTTATCACTTGTTTCAATAAACAATGTCATTCACAAATACTGTAGGTTCAGTAACTATCTCAAATTTGAATTTTAATAATTTCATCGTCATCTATGAGAGAAAATGTCTTTTCTTATTAGCATGCAATTACTTTGGGGGATATAATACAAATCAACTTCATGATACATAAATAACGTCAACTTCTGGTGAATAGGAATCAAACAAGTTTAACCACTTCAGGAGTTTATATTTCACCTTTTATGAAGCAAATCATATATGAAACAAATAGTTACAAGTACAAGATGGAATTAATAATATCATCTTAGCTCATCACTACAAAGATGATGCTAATATTTTAATCGATGCATGATGACCTTATTTATTTATCAACTTATCAATGTATCAATTCACTTAAATATCATTTGTCATATATCCTTCCAATATACGGTCAATTTACCCAATAACCATATTTATATGCATCGTCAACTCCCAATCGTACATGATTTATCAATGCTCTAAAATCTTATATATCAAAGTATATTAGCACTATGACATGATTTATGATATAAAATCTATATGTGCAATCAATAACGTCATATTGCAATTAGCAACTAAATGGTAATCCATATTTAATGTACGAGATGAACTCATAACACACATATATAATCACTCATGATCAAGAGGCACAAAAATCATAATTCAAATATATGATGTTTAGGCTTACCTGGCCGCAAGCTCGATCGCATATACCAATATTGAAAAATCAGTCCAGCTCCATCATGAGCCTTAAAGTCGAGTCTAACCCATATAGACTCACTACCAAGTAGAGTTCAATCTTTTAGGATTCGCCTCCTTTTACCATGATATCCTAGTGTGGATCCGCACACAAAACACTCACATGACACCATCCATCACCAAATCAAAATGTTAATAAATTATAATCATGGTTTTTTTTTTAAAAAAACATATATAATATAAAATAATTCTATCCATTCTTATGTATACGGCCTTAAACCTTTTGAAATTCTAATTAATCAAGCAAGGAAAGTCAACTTACCTCTTATGTGAGCAACACGTAGATAATCATACTCCGAAGCATATATCTATTTTATTCACTATCTACTTCGAGAGATATGACTTTATTCACTACCTGGATGATACTTATTGTTTCATCACTACCGGGATGAAATTTATCAATCACATCACGTGATTCATAATATCAATTTCTTTTACTTTCATCCATTTTGAGGGATTGAGATTAGTTTATCCACTTCAGGGGATATTACAAATTCGATTGACTCAATCACTTCAGTGATTGAGATTAATTTATCTGCTTCAACGATATTACAAATTCGATTGATTCAATCACTTCAAGGATTGGGATTAATTTATCCGCTTCAGATATATATATTAAAAAGAAAATAATGGAAATCGTATGTTAAAGCATATATATAATTATGTGCAGTACAGAGATCACAAGTCGACTACGATGAAAGATGATAGTATAATTACGTGCAATTAATCATATTAGCACTAGTTGGAGGCTAAGGTGAACAAAAAGCTCAACAAGAACACCAAGACCATAAAATTTAATCGAAATTGTGTATGAACAATATGACAATTAGATGCATGATACACTCAATATAAAGATTCTGAATGCATAAATTTCAATCCAATCTTTCCACATAGTTATTTGGATAAGACCCTAATTTCCCTAAAATTGCGATTCAGATTATATAAAGGAGATCAATTATTGAAAGATTATGATTCAGATTATCAACTAGTAGCATTTGTACGATCACACAAATCAATTCCGCACAACGTGAAAAAATCGATGGCTGAGCATGAAATTTAGAAAGGGAGGGGATGGAACAACAACAACCATAGAGATCTAGAGAGAGTGAATGGATTTCTTATGCAAAAATAAATTGAGGGCACATACTGTATCAAAGAGCGAATCAAAGAGCAATGGTCGAATCGAACCTCGCTCACGATGGACGATCAACAAGCATATCAATCTAATCTTTTAATTCCCTAACGTAGGTGTTGCATCTTGACCGATTATCTTTCACGCTGTCATAATTGAAGGCTTTCTTGCGAACCCCCAATTCCCGCAGAAAGGTCGAGGGTCGACGGAATCGGAGCTGCATAGGGTCGTCGGTGTCGATCCCGTGCCTACAGCCACAAGGCTTCGCGTCCGGCATCGACAGGCTGGGGTCGGAGACATTATCGCCGAGTAGGGCAACTCGTCGGCGTTGACTCGTTCCAGTGATAGCAAGGATGAGAGTGGCGCCTATATCGAGAGAGAGCGGCCTGGGCTCGGGTTTGAGGCGACCACGAGGGTGGGGGCACCATTTGGGGAAGGAGGGTCGAGAGAGAGGACGAGGAGGCCGGGAACAATGCTGGTGGCTTCGAAATTCGGCGTCGATCTCTTCCCTTTCGGCTCTTGTCAGCAACCACAGGCATCGAAAAGGGAGGCAGAGTGCTCGGCATTCTTCTCACCAGCGACCATGGGTGGCGGAGCGCCAAGCTCTGCCAGCGGGAGCCCCAAATTTTCTGATGGCGTTGCCCACGGCCACACTGCGGCGAGTGGTGGAGCACGACTGCGGAAATCGAGGCCGACCAGTGCTTTCGATTGAAAGTCTAAGCAGTATAACCCTAATTTTTTCATAGAGCGAAACTCGTGCTGATAACGTATTATAAACTAGGACAAAGAAAAGAGGGGAGAATATAAGATTGTATTCAGTTGAATTGCTTTTAGAGTATCCACCAATACAATATAGAAAAAATTTGCGAAATGGGCACATTAAGTGGACGTATTTGCGGAATAGACGTGGGTTTGGACAAATTTGCGAAATAGCCCCTATATATACCTAATTCTCTATTTTTTTTAATTTTTTTTTCCTGATAGTTGCTCCATCGTCTCTCTCCAATCTCTCTCTCTGCTCCCGATTGAAGGCGATTTTGGAGGCGAGATCTCGATCGATCTATGGCGGCGAGATCCAGTGGGGTTGGCGCCGGAGCCGCTGTCTGTTGGCGAGTTCGAGGGAGCGAGGAAGCGCCGGAGGCGGTGGCGAGCGAGTGGCGGTGCGAGAGAGGGAGGGAGCGAGCGGCGGTGCGAGTGAGGGAAGGAGCTAGCGGCGGAAGGAGCAGGGGAGGGAACCAGCGCCGGAGGCCGGAGCGAGCAAAGCGCCACCGAGCGGAACAACGTTTGCTATTTGCTTGATTATCGAGTTGCTGGATTCTGAAACCGGTGGCTCCGCTCATCTTCCTCCATCTCGTCTTCTCCGATGGAATCGGCGGCCTCATCTTCGTCTATGACACCGGTACTCTCTGATTATATCTCCTCCTCATCAATCGATTAAAGTGGAAATTAACTAGAGGATTGCTGTGCATTACATTAGAGGATTGCTGTGCATTACATTAAAGGATTGCTGTTTGGAGTTGCTCTTCAAGTCCCTTTTAATTGGGACTAATCGAGAAAAACCTTTGGTGTGTACGCACAACCTAGTCATTGCTTCTCAACTGGCCCTTTATTGCTCTTTCTTTTCAATTTTTGTTCCAGGGATGACATTTATGTAACACACCTTTGATTTTCTGTGAATTCTAAGAACACTGTATAATCTGTCCCCTAAAAAATCAGTTTGATGATTGTTAACGCTTGTTCTGATGAATAGCTCTCCATTCCCTGACCAATCGTTATTCAGAATTGTGTGTTTCACTTCAAAGTTCTAATTTGTTTATTTCTTTTTCCGTCCTGCAGGATTTTGGAGGAAGGCATCATTTTAGCATTAAAATGAGTGGAGCTAATGCTGGTCCTTCATCTAAGCCTAAAGTTGAATCCTCTAAACCAACAGATACTTCCCTTAAGCGCAAGAGAGGAATGTTTCAGAAAGACTGTGAGTTTCTTTTGTCTTTTGCTGATCAAATGTATGTTTAATAACAAGTTTTAGCTTATGTTGTTTTGGATTAAACAGTACAGCACATGATGTATGGTTATGGAGATGATCCAAATGTAAGTCTGCCTCTATCTTTTGTTAACTGGCTGATACCTAATTTAGGGAAAATAAAGATGCAATGTTTGAATAAATATATCTCATCTTTGAAGCTTACACTTCCCCCTCCTAGTATGTACAGCCTCTTCCTGAGAATGCTCTGTATTCGATGACATACATCATTCCTTTCCTTTCTTTGTCTAACTATATATTATAGAGTCAGACGTAGGCCTGAATTGCTGATCTGAACCTTGTTTTTACTCTACTTTATTTGTTGCTGGTGTGCTGCATTTTTGTCTAAATTTACTTAGCAAACTTTTCTTTGCTCTCTTTTCTTGTCAATGTTCCAGAGGCTTACACTTGTTTGTTAAGATTGAAAAGCTCACCTGAAGAAGATGCTATTCGAATGCAACCTGGGTCAGGGGAGTCGCATGTCTTGTAAGTGGTTGCTAGTGTATCTTATTTCTTACTTCCTTATTTTCTCCATATTTGTGTTTTTCAAGCCCACTTTAATGCTTTAGCCTTTAAAATTTAGTTTTTTCTTCTTTTTCTTTTTAACACAAAAAGTTGATTTAATTGGATCTCTTTTACCCTTTACATTTTTCAACTTTCGTAATGAAATTGAAAATTGATAAAACGATAATTAGTAATGGAGCTGGTATTATTAACTTGTCCTTTTCAAGAAAATAATTGTATATAAACTTTGTTAATGACTTTGCAGCTTTCCAGATGGACTTGGGGATGATTTAATGGTTGAAGTTTAGGATTCGAAGGGGAAGCTGTGTGGTCGTGTCCTTGCTCAGGTTGCAAATGCAGCTGATGATCCGGTATTGCTTTCTAATCCTTGTAACTATGATGAATACATGAAACTGGTTTGTTTGGGAAATTGACCCTTATTTCAATTTAGAGTGACAAGCTTTGGTGGTGGTCCATATTTCACGAACCAGAGCATGAACTTGTTGGCAAAATACAGTTGTATATAAACTTCTCAACCACTGCTGATGAAAATGGTCATCTTAAGGTGAGTTTCCCTGAAGATTCATTCAAATGCAGTGCAACTTCTGATCTTCTTTCTTGTTGAGAAAATCATTGGTTTTTTTTTTGTTGGTTTTGGTATTTGCTTACAGTTTCTGTTTTAGCTATTACAGATTTGGGAGCTTGATTTTGGTACTTTCTGTTTTAGTTATTACAACAAATAGATGTTGAAATTTGATCATCGAATTCGGTTATCTTGAAATAATTAGCTCTGGATTGGTGTAGATCTGATTCTCTGTTAATAAATAGCTACTGAATCCAGATTTGGGAGCAAATCGGAAGCAAAATGCAGGTCCAACACTATTCAATTCTGAGGTCAGTTTCGCCTTTTGATTAGTTGGGAGAAATCTGAATGCAGAAGTTAAACAGATTAAATTACAAATGTATCTGGATAGTGTTGCGAATCTCTGTGCTGTTTTTAGATATGTGCTAGTCCAAAGGACAGTTCCAGCTTAGGGGATGCTCATCGACAAGGTACACGAGCAATCTGGAATCGTTAATGTAACCAAAGACGACATTGATCCCGACAGAAGCCTTAGGGGATGCTCTTAGATGATCAGATGAACACTATTTTTTCCTTGCCGTTCCATATGACAATATAAGTGAGCCAATCTCAGCCCTCTTTAAAGAAGGGCCTAAATTTTGTCAATTGTTTTGTAATAGAGTTTTTTTATATTGTAAGCACAACCTTGCTCCTCAGTCTTGTACATGTAATCCAATCTCCCGCTATGAAAATTAGCTCTTTGTTAAAACTCTTTAAAAAAAAAAGTGCTGACACGACAAAAAAAAGTGCAATTTTAGTTTGAATTTGCAATTTTAGAACTTAAAATGTGTAATTTTAGTTTGAAAAAAGTGGAAATATAAAACTGAAAAGTGCAATTTTATAACTCAAATACAAAACTGAAAAGTGCAATTTTGTAAACTAATATTTGCACAACACAATTTTTTTTGTGCTCAACGTAAACTTATATTTGCACACCAAAATAAAATTTCAAAAATTGTTGACATGGAAAAAAACTATAAATTTCATGAATAACACTATGAAATTTTAGAGTTGCACGACGCTGTTGTACGAGTTGCATGACTCTGTTTTAATAGTTGCACGACTTTGTTGTAAGAGTTGCACGACTCTTGTTTTAAGAGCTGCACGACTCTCTTGTAAGAGTTGCACGACTCTGTTTTAAGAGTTGCACGACTCTGTTGTAAGAGTTGCACGACTCTGTTTTAAGAGTTGCACGACTCTGTTGTAAGAGTTGCACGACTCTGTTTTAAGATTTGCACGACAATCGAGACTTGTGAATTTATTCTCAACATAATCTTATTTTAAAAAAAGTGTTGACGTGAAAAAAAAATTATTTGAAAAAAGTGCCGACACAAATAGAATAAAAAGTGTTCAAATTAGAATAAAATGCGCACGAATAATATTATAAAGTAAAAAAAAATTGTTATCCATGTAGAAAAAAAAACTAGATTTGGATCATATTTGTGAAATTGTTATCCAGGCTTGATGGAATTGTTCGACATCATTTGATCGGCTTATGATTCATTTGTCATGTGGTTCTTCGATTCTTTGTGAAATTGTTATCCATGCTTGTGCAACTCTTAAGAAAGTGCTGACATGGGAAAAACAGTGCTGACACGGAAAAAAGTGCAACTCTAAACTAAACTTGGATCATATTTACACAATTTATGGTTATATTTACACAAAATACTCTTATATTTGCACGATAAAAAGTTAACAAAATAAAATAAATAAAACTAGACTAGGGTCATATTTGCACAACTTATGATTAAATTTGCCTAACATCCTCTTATATTTGCACAACTTACTCTTATTTTTGCTCAACAATAGGCTATTTTTGCACAACAATCGAGACTTGTGAATTTGTTCTCAACATGATCTTATTTTCTCTCATATATTATTTTAAGAATTGCACGACTCTGTTGTAAGAGCCGCACGACTATGTTGGAAGAGTTGCACGACTATGTTGCAAGAGTTGCACGACTCTGTTTTAAGAGTTGCACGACCATGTTTTAAGAGTTGCACGCCTCTTGTTTTAAGAGTTGTACAACTCTCTTGTAAGAGTTGCACGACTCTGTTTTAAGAATTGCACGACTCTTGTTTTAAGAGTTGCACGACACTCTTGTAAAAGTTGCACAACTCTTTTGTGAGAGTTGCACGACTCTGTTGTAAGAGTTGCACGACTCTGTTGTAAGAGTTGCACGACTCTGTTTTAAGAGTTGCACGACTCTGTTGTAAGAGTTGCATGACTCTGTTGTAAGAATTGCACGACTTTGTTTTAAGAGTTGCACGATAATCGGGACTTGTGAATTTATTCTCAACATGATCTCATTTTATCTCAATATAATTTCATACTTTCTCAATAAATTGTAAACGTTTTAGAATAAATTGAAGCAAGTCTAGTTTTATTTTTTATTTTTTTTAACATTTTGTCGTGCAAATATAAACCGTAAATTGTGCAAATATAATCGTATGTTGTGCAAATATAACATTTTGTTGTGCAAAAATAAAATTAAAAATATAGATTATGGATCACATAATAAAATATAGATAATTTTTTTAATTTCTCATATTTGTAGGGTGATTTTTGTAATTTAGTCAAAATTCTTTCTTCTTCCTCAGAATTTTGCGAAGAGGAACCCCGCGTCCGCGCGCTCGATGCCGCCGGCCTCCGGCTCTGCCACCGCCGCCGGCCTCCGGCTCCGCCTCCGGCCTCGCCTCCGGCTCGCTCGACCTCGCTCGGCCGTTGCTCGACTTTGCTCCGGCATTCTCGCTCTCCGGCGCTCTCGATCTCTAGACTTGGAATTCAGATCAATTAATCGAATTTGCTCTCCGGCATTCTCGCTCTCCGACTTTGCTCTCGATCAATTAATCGAATTCTAGATTTGGAATTCAGATCTGAAATCAATTAATCAATTAATCGAATTCGATTTCAGAATCAATTGGAAATAAGGTGCGACTGTGCGAGGCGGCGCTCCAACTTCAGATCTGGCCGGGGGAGGGTGCGAGGCGGCGCGAGGCGGAGCGGCTGCGGCAACGACAAGGAGGAAAGGAGGAAGATGGACGGAATTGCTTCAGATCCGGCGTCGAAGCCATAGATCTCGGCCTCGCTCACAATCGCCATCCAGAGAAAAAGAGAGCGCGCGGAGAGAGGTCGGAGGAGAGAGAAAGGAAACAAAGGGACGGGGAATTTATTTAGGACATTTTGCAAAAATGTCCCAAAACGCGTCTATTTTGCAAAATTAGCCCAATTTCCTGGCTATTTTGCAAAACCCCCCTACAATATATGGGAGTCATATCCTTGGACTTCAAGTATAAGATAAATCTATCTATAAAAGACAAAACTCTATCTAAGTAAAATGTATATCTTTGTACATCCACATAATAATATTATAACAATGAAGGAATAATGCAAAATTTCTCTCGCCATTTCTAAAATAGAGTCATTAAAAAAATATATATATATATATATTACTCCGTATATTCCACTATTTTCGAGAAACTTACTTATGGAGCTGTCAAAGTCAATATTACTGTAAAAAAATAGTACTACCTCCGATAGTCCGATTTCAAATATATGTCGTTTGACTTTTCAACAAGTATTTTAAAAAGGTTAAATATTAACTTCTTTTAAATTATTTTTTACAATTTAATATATATATATATTGGTAATAAGTATTAAATTGTAAAAAAATAAAACAAAATTAATATGTATTATATAGTTTTGGGGACTGGAAAAACTACATAAAAATATTCCTCCCTATTTTTTTCGGACTGAAAAAATTACATACAAATATTTTAAGGTGTGCTTCACTTCAAAAACTCATTTATTTCCAAATGGAACGAATAATTCTTTAATTAAATTTTTTTACATAAATATCATATTTATTACTAATAATTATGATATTATTTTAAAATTTTAATTAAAATTTTAATATTTTATAACTTTTTATCGGTTAAGGTTAACACAAACGATAACATGTGGATAAATTATGTCAAATTATTCGCTTAAATATATCAAAACTTTCATTTAGGTGTGTAAAGGAATTGTTAACGAAAATTATGAATATATAAAAAAATTAATCTATGAAACTCACCTAAATTTTATTTTCTAGCTCTAACAAAACAAAATGTTAACGAAAATTATGAATATATAAAAAAAAACATTATCTATGAAAATCAACTGAATTTTAACAAAACAAAACCATCAAATTTTAATTAAGCTAATTGGATGAACTATTATAAATCCCGTGCGTAGCACGGGCACGTCAACTAGTTAGGAGAGATTTTAGGGTGAATTAGTTGTTAGGTTATTTAGTGGCCGGGTTAATGGGTTTAGTAGTGAACGGTTAAGAGTTTAGGGTTATAAATTGTAATCTCTTTTATCAAATCAATTGAATTGAGGAGGACTCAGAGAAAACGTTCTGCATCCTCTCTAACAACATGGTATCCAAGGTAGGGTTCGAGATCCTATTCCGGGTTCGATCCTATTGAAGATTGGAGAGACAATGCTTCATCCGGTGTCTTTCCATGAAGAGGAAGACACCATGTGTTTGTGTGTTTGTTGAAGATGATTCCAAGGGAAGGAATCATGAAGGAGGTTCAAAGATGACACTCCATGTTTGTTGAAGACGGTTCCAAATGAAGGAATCGTGAAGGAGGCCGAGAAGCTGGTGCTCCATGTTTGTAGATGGTTCCAACCAAGGAATCATGAGGAGGCGAGATGGTTCTCTAATGTGTTTGAATCTTTCCATGGTGGGAAAGAAAAGAAGGCCGAAGATATGAAGGCTGATTGTTGATCCGGAGATAAAGATCCCGGAGGTTGAAATGTCAAAGAAGAATGTCCGGGAAAGAAGCTATCCACGGAGGACGGCACCGCCGATGAGGAGGAGGCGGAAGATGCGGCCGATTGAAGAAGGCGGCCGTAGAACGAGGGCTCTGATAAGATTCCATCAGTGTGTAGTATGTGTCCGGGGAAGGAAAATCTGGAGCAGAAGAACGCCGACGAAGAAGGCGGTTGTCGAAGGGATTGAGAGTCCAGCCGAAGGCGGCGGAATAGAGTCCAGTCGTTGACACCATGAAAGTGCGGCCACAGAAGGTCGATGTTTGAAGAATTGGGCTCCGATGGGGAGAGTTCGGCCGAAGAAAAGGCAGTTGATCAAAGGCTCCAAGAAGAGAGTCTAGGCTAAAGAAGGCAGTTGAAGGCTCCGAGAAGAAAGGTCGGAGAAGACAATTACGAAATTGAAGGGCTCCGATGAATGTGAGTCTGAACGAACAAGGCAGTTGAAGAATGGGCTCTGACGATGATAGTCTGGTTTGGAAGATGTCGATGAGTACGTGCATCGTAGCTTGATCGAGGAAGTGAGTCCGTCTGAAGGTGCGTCCGAAGAAATTGAAGGAGGAGGGCTCCGGGGAAGAGAGTCCGACTGAGGAAGATCAAGACAATAATGGAGATCCGAAATTGCTCCATGGATCAAAGATTGTGATGAGTGCATCGATCGATTGAGAACTAAAAAAGATGAGCAAGTGCATCAAGCTTAATTCGAAGAAACGATGAGATGTGCATGAAGGATCGACGGCGATGAAAAGCGCATCAATTGATCAAGGTTATGAAGATTATGAGAAGATGCATCCGGAGTTCGAAGACGTTGAAGATGATGAAGAGCATCTCTGTCTAAGAAGAAATTGTGAAGTCGAAGATGATGCGCCTCTGAAGAAGAAGATGATGCGCGTCCGAAGAAAATTAGCAAAGAAAAAAAAAATGATTTTGTGGAATTTTGGATCAAGGGGAGATGTTAGAATATGATCCAAAATTAAGTTAACTAGTATAGACCCCGTGCGCTACGCACGGGATTTTTAAAATTAATCCGAGCAAACTCATTATTTTTCAAATTTGTCATATTAATCAACAATAACCGTTTAGACCATTAGACATATATAATGAAAGGAATGTCACAATAAAAATATGATAATTGATAGTTGTAGATATTTTAATCAAGGTAAAACATGATGAAAGAAATAGATAAAATTTTGGTGGAAATGAGAAATGCATAAATATGTTTGGAGTATAAAACACAATGAAATGTATATCTTAAATAATCATAAGATTAAAAACGATACTAAAAAACACACAACGAAATGATCATAGAAGTATTCGTGGTACTTGGATATAACTACAAAATGTAAGAAACCACTACATTAAAAGTAAATTTCAATCTAATTAAATAGAAAATGTGATACAAAATTAGCAAGTTTTACATAACAGAAAAACAATAACAGCAGCTTACTCCTCCAATCACCTGAGCAGATTTCCATTTTTTTCCCATCAGTTTTAAATGATACTGTATAAAAAACAGAAGGAAAAAAAAGAGTGCATAATACAGATGGTCGCCCTACCTCTGCCTAAGAAAGAGGTAACATATAATCATTTTCTCGAACCTCCTCTACAGCAACACGGTAAAGAGACTGGAAGTCCAACAAACATATAATTGAATAATTGACAGATTGAAACTGAAAAAGTCCCTGCAAGCATGACAATGATGTACCTCTGGCTCAAAGAAACCCATGGGATTCGGATCACGTATGCTTGACAGTAACAACCCTTTCGTTTGGCTTGGGCTTGGAGGAATGACCACCGGGTAAAGAACCAATTAGGAGCACCGAAAATTAGATGGAAAGAGGTAATAGTTGAATACTGATAAAACCCAAAGGTTTCAAAGCATAATACATAATTCATTCTAAGATGTAAATATTGAAGCACCTTGATTACTTTTCCTATATCATAGTTTCTTTTTCTTGAAATCATATTAATAGCATAAAATACATGACAACTAAAATATGACAACACATACCTTTAGACCAGAAACAGGACAGAAGAAAGCCTCAGGAGACCGGGAATGGTAATGTCCACCATGGCCAACTACACCATTTGAAGACCTTATTGTCAAGCCTATAAGTAAATTTAGAATTAGCGAATTGAAGAAAGACTCAAATTAACATCTCAACATTGAAAGGCACAAACCTCCAAAATTGAACTGATTCCCACTTCTGTACCTGAATTTAGAAGCTTCATTAACAATTTGCAGGAGCAAGTTCATTTCACAATTTAGGCAAAATGAGGAGCATCAAGTAATTTAAGCACTAGTATTAGCAAGTAGTCAGGGATATACCTGATCAAATGTAGGATAGATATAATCAGCAAATTGAATCTCTACAATAACTTGATTCCCCTGCAGCGAAAGCAAAATGAGAAATGAATGTGTATCAGATAACAGTTTTAATTTGTTTCAATTTTGCATCGAAATTAACGACAGACAACGTACCATTGCTACCAGACCAATAACATATCCAACAATACCCTGTGTTTTCGACATGTTGATTAGCAAAACACCATAAACATCAAGATGGAGATGATGATACATTATAAACATAATTTAAGTAGAAAATAGTTACTTGTTAACAGAGAGGAGTGTTGGAAACCCTGCTTTTACCAAATCGATCAACTAACCCCATCGTGCATCGAAAAACCCTACCGAAACTCACATCTTTTCCGAATACATAGGAGCTTGACAAAATTAGGCTTGAGACACGGAATTAGCATCCAAATCAATTAATTAACAGCGATTATTGAAGGGAGACAAACCGAGGATCGGAATCCAAGGCGCTGCGAAGAGCTTGATTTGAATGATTTATAAAATCTATAATATAATTTTTAATTTGAATTTTTAATCTGAATGTTTTATAAAATCTGTAATCTGATTTTTAATCTGATTGTTTTATAAAATCTGTAATCTGAATTTTTTATAAAATCTGTAATCTAATTTTTTTATAAAATCTGTAATCTGATTTTTAATCTGAATTTTTAATCTGAATTTTAATCTGAATTTGTAATATGAATTTGTAATCTGATTTTTAATCTGAATTTTCAGTCTATCTATAAAGCATGAGTAAATTCATACAATACGAAAAATAATTTCCTTTTTTTCTGAGAATCATAGGCGAAAACAAAATATTCATCAATGACAGATGTGATAAAAAAAATCAGTTGAATCTTTTAACCAAAGGAGGAATATTATAAGATAGATTGAATTTTATTTTTTTTAAAAATCAGTTACATTTTGTGGTTTGCTTTCATACAGTAAACCAAATATGTCAGATTTGAAATTATAAAGATAGATTGAAAATCAGATCTAAATATTCAGCAGTGACAGATCTGAACATTATAAGATAGATTGAATATTATAAGATCTAAAAATGTTTGAACATTGTCTAGCACCCCTGATTTTGTTTATAAATTGTACTGATCATGAGGAAAGGAACAATTTAAAAAAATATACACATTAAAAGAATACCCATGTAACTTGAATTTTTAACAAATCAGTACACCTCTTTGAGGATTACCTATACTTCACCTACTTCAATGACCATTTCCTGAGGATTTGTTGCCCATCCATGCTGAATAGGCTAAGCTGAAAAGGGAAAAATTCCAATCATCAGGATTCAGGATTGTTATTTTCCTCTTTTTATATAAAGACATAGAAAAATCACACAAGTAAGAGATGAAAAATCATCCCAAAGTGGCAAAACCATCAGTAATATTTGCACAAAGACCAGCCCAGTATAAAACCTACTCCGTAGTTCTTATCAATCGGGTACATCACTGATTCACCTATGCAGAAAATCTCTTTACTGACTACTGACATTCCGACACACACACACACACACAGAGAAAAATGCAAGGGACATGGACCTACCCAATGTACCCATACAGTCGTCAATCGTGACCAAAACTATTCAGTTAAGACATGAACTCAGTGAGATGAATTTGATCTAATCCCAAAAATATATGTTTAAATGCTGAATTTGCAGTGACATACACTCTCTAACCACATCAATATATGCCTTTAAAAAAAATTGAGAAAGCATAGGCAATAACAACCTATTTAAGAAAGCATAAGCATAGACCTTTAACAAAAACTATCGTTGTAATGTAGTAGTGCTATATCAATCTCATGGATTCGGAACATTAATACATTATCAAGAGCAGCCATACAAGATGTTTCACAATGTGTTCGTATGCATCACTAATGTGTTCATCCACTTAGTACTCTAGGATTATTTACCAAGCAAATATGGATAGATCAAGAACAATAGCACACTAAACCCTTTTACCTGGCTGCCTTTACACATGAATCCAGAAAGAAACAAAATCTCCTCAACTGCAAGTCCGGCCAAAAACGCCCTCAAATTTCTGCATATAAATGTCAAAGAACAGCTCATTAAATTTTCATAAAAAAGGCTTAAAGAAAAGGTAAATTCAGGGACCTAAAGAAGATACGACTAAACCTCAACAGCTCATGCTCGGCATACTCGAAGGCTAAGAGTACTTGATTCTTTGGATCATATATACTCATTTTAACCGGCCTTAGTACCTTAACTGTAGGTTTGAAATAGAAACTTTGTAACAAAATCAAATCAAATGTCAAACATGAAACATGATCCATAAAATTCAAATATGCCTACATGGAGATTGCATAATAGTTAAGTGCCAAATGCATACGAATTCTTGCTTGAAATCGATTGTGAGGCAGTTTATGTTCGAAATCAAGCTCTAAAACAGTAATTAACCAACTACAATCACCAATATTCAGACGCAAAGTGATACAAAATAGCAAAAGAAGTCCAGATTTACCTTCTTCGGGGCGAGTTATCTACGATTGGACAACGGAAGCGAAGCAAAGAGCCGGGAGGAAGAGGACCGACCCAACAACAAAAGTCCTAGAAACCGATTCTGTATTTTGATTAAGAATTTGAGAAAACCTAGAAATTGGGGTTTTGAAACTTTACCTCAAATCTTCAATGGAGAGAGGAAAGAGGAGAACAGGCTGACCGGGGATGGTGGTCGGAGCTGGGTGCCGGAGGTGTCACCGGCGTGGCTGGGTGAGTTTTACGGCGGCCTGGTGGCGATGGAGTGGCTTCTGGCGGCTCCACAACGATAGTCCCTAATCTATTGTGATGACGAACTGGAAAAGAAACCCATATCATGCCAATTTCTAATGTGAAGAAAGGTTGAGTTTGAGAGAACGTGGGCTGGGAATTGATTCTTAGGATTGCTTCAAATAAAAAATCGCTTCAAAAAAAACCGATTGGGAGAGAGATAACTGGAAGAAAGAGAGATAACTGGAACAAAAACCTAAAAAAACTCAAAAAAAGCTCTGCTAGACACGTGTGATAGATTACATAGGTCTCCTATTGTATAGTGGGCTAAAAGCCCGTTAAGACCCAATACCTTTGTAACCTATATATATGTTATATCAATGAATGGAAACCCTCAAGGAGGACATTGCAATCAATCTCATGATCTCACATGGTATCATAGTGATATTTGGACATCTTCTGTGCCTAGCAAGGAGGGTCATAAGTATTACCTCTTGTTTCTGGATGATTATACACATTTTTTATGGGTTTTCCCTTTGCACTTTAAATCTCAAGTGTTTCCTATCTTTGCCAAATTCCACGCTTACATCAAAACACAGTTTCACACCTCTGTCAAGTGTTTCCAATGCGACAATGGCCGCGAATTTGACAACAAAGATTTCCATACTTTCTTTAATACCAATGGGATCTCCTATCGCTTGTCCTGCCCCTACACCTCTTAACAAAATGGCAAGGCCGAACGAATCATCTGAACCATTACCAATATGATGCGCACTCTCCTCTTCCACGCATCCATTCCCCTTCTTTATTGGCCTTACGCCTTGGCCACCACATGCTACCTCCTCAACATTCTCCCTTTCACCACCCTCAACAATCGCTCACCGTTTCAGGCACTGTATTGCACTTTGCCCATGTATGATCACATTTGTACCTTTGGTTGCTTGTGCTTTCCTAATCAGTCATCCACCGCCCCCCACAAGCTTCACCCACGTTCCACCCCTTGTGTCTTTCTTGGCTACCCGTCTGATCATCGCGGTTACATTTGCCTCGATATCAAGACTCACAAGATCATTCTCTCTCGTCATGTCACCTTTGATGAGTCGCGATTTCCCTTTGCGTCTCCCACACCTCCTGTGTCTCCGTCAGAGTCAGAATCACCATTCCCTCACTTCCTTCTTCCCCAGAGCTCTCCCCGTGCTCCTGCTTCTTCTCCAACTCCACCCCCACCACCCCCCACCACCAGACCACACACCCGCAACGTCTCCGGAGTCTTCCGGCCCCGTCAGATCGTCTCCATGACCACTGCCCACCAACCCGCCGCTCACACCCAAAACCCAACCCCCCTAGCCTCACATCCCCTACTGGCGGCGGCCACCGCAGGGTATGCTGCGCCCGCCGCATCCCTCCCCGCCTCGCATCACCTACTGGCGGCGGCCACTGCAGGGTATGCTGCGCTCGCCGCATGCCTCCTAGCCTTGCCTCACCTTCTGGCGGCGGCCACCGCAGGCTATGCTGCGCCCGCCGCGTCCCTCGTCGCCTCTGCACCCCTTGCCCGCAACTCTGCTGCACCCGCCGTCTCATCCCCATACTTAGCCCCTCTTTCCCCCATCCTTCCCGACTCCCAATCACCCGCAGCCTCCACCCAGACCTCCCTCTCCCCCATTCCCACCTCCCACAAAACAGCCCTCCTCGACCCGAATTGGCAGGCGGCTATGCTCGACGAATACAGGGCCCTTACGAAGAATGGTACTTGGGTTCTTGTTCCTCGCCCTCCTGCGGCGAACGTCATTCGTTGTATGTGGCTCTTTCGTCACAAGTTCCGCTCTGATGGGACGTTGGAGCGCTATAAGGCCCGTCTTGTGGTGAACGGTAGATCTCAGCAGGCAGATATTGATTGTGATGAGACGTTCAGCCCTGTGGTCAAGCCTGCCACTATCCGAGTGGTCCTGAGACGGATAGTCAAGAACGCCTTTCTACATGGTCATCTGAACGAGACGGTTTACATGTTTCAGCCGCCGGGGTTTGCTGATGCTGAGCGTCCAAAGCATGGTTGTCTCCTCAAGCGCTCTCTGTATAATCTGAAACAGGCTCCGCGGGCGTGGTTCCAGCATTTTGCCTCTCATCTGCTCCGTTTGGGTTTCACTGGCAGCCGTTCGGATACATCTCTGTTTATCTATCGCAGAGGCTCAGACTTGGCATTTCTGCTGCTGATGTATAGCAATTGGCTAGGCCGGCCAATTGCTAAACTAAAAGAAAGGGATCTTGCTTATGCTCTTGTAATGCTCGGAAGAGATGAAGACCAAGAATATGCGGGGTGAGTCTTGACTAATTAACTAGCGAAATGCTAATTAACCTTTTCAAGGTCGAATCGATGGCAGTGGATTTAAATTCCAAACAAGCAGCACAAACTCCCTCGTTAACTTCCGCTAGTGGATCCGCCTTCGTAAACAATTAATTAGTGTTTAGCTAATTAAGATTGTGTTGAAGAGTCAACCACCGTGATTGTTGATTCCACAAGTACCAAGCTGATCAATCGGCTTCGCCACCAAATTGCATGTAAACAAATTGCAAAGTAAGTGAATTTTGGAACGAATGAAACGAAAGAAATTGAACGAGAGTTAACACGAAAGTAGCGAGAGGTTTTGGGATTGATAATCGAGAACTCTTTAATCCATAAAGGGGTTTCTCAATTCTAATTCAATCTCATTTAATTCAATAGAACTACAATGTTTAAATAGAAAACCTAAGAACTAATTCTACCGTGCAAGATAGAATTTATGTTGATAAAGATAGAAATTTAATCCTAAAGATAAATAAACCTAGAAGATAAAACTTAATCTAAAATCCTAATATATGAAATAATAAAATATGATAACTAAGAAAGCCTAAAGATTGACTCTCCTAACCATCTTATTAAATCTAACTAAGAAATACTAAAAATAAGCAATTCTATAATTAGACTCCAACTAACATAGGAGTTACTAAAAATAGAAAATAAGAAATATAAATAATAAAATAATTAACGTCGTTTCTTCAACGACTCCCAAGGTGGAGCCTTCTTCTTCCGCTTGAGGATGACATCATTCTCCTCCATTTGAAATCGACTCGTCCTCGAGTCGTCGCCTGGATCAAGATCGTTGTTTGACCCACAGAAGGCCAGCATGACCCGCATCATTCTCCCCCTCTTATCTTCGATTCGTCCTCGAATCGAGTCAGCGATGATCAGCGAGGAAGGAGCAACAACCTTCAAAGAAGATGATGGAGAAATGGGTGGAATAGGTGCCAGGAGAATTCGAGGTATAGGAACCCCAAAAACAACACCTTCATGCGCGATCGTTGAACGGACTTGATCTTCAATAAGAATAGGATCAATGACCACACAAATCTCAGCAACTGGAACTTCATGAACATGCCCAAGAGGTACAATCTCTAACTCTTGAGACACATCATCAAGTACCTCATCCTCGTCAACGGAATCAACGTGCTCGTCCTGCAGAACACTGTCGCAGTCTGCTTGCAACACAAATTCGGAGGCCTTTCCGGGAGAGTCTTGCAGCGTGTGACCCACCGTTGGAAAGCTCGTCGAGTCAGCTTCGCAACAAGACTGAGTTGATTCAATTCCGAGGTCGGAGTCAACGGGAATATGCGAAACAAGTTCAGCGCGTTGTGCTGATATCAATTGATGTATAGCTAATCCCGATCCTTCGCCTGTGGGCTTAGAATGAAGATTACGACGTTGAGTTTGTGGCCCGATCTTGCAATAGCTCTTTTTTTAGGAGAAGCCGAATCTGATAGCGTTGTCGACACCTCTTATCTTCGATCTCCAACTGACGTTGTTCTTCCTCTTGACGTTGAAGCCAAAGTTGACGTCTTTTGGCTTCGCGTTGACGCTCTAGGGTTTGTTGTTGTAGCCAAGCTCTCCGACGTAACTCTTGTTGGCGTCGTTGTTGTTTAGCACGTTCCAAAGCAAAAAATTCATCCAATGGATCGGGATCATCCTCCAAGTCGCCCCAAACTTCCCAAGCCATATCAAATCAAAACATCAGTAACATCAAAGAAACAAAGAGCGTAGCATAACCCGGCTCTGATACCAATTGATGTATAGCAGTTGGCTAGGCCGGCCAATTGCTAAACTAAAAGAAAGGGATCTTGCTTATGCTCTTTTAATGCTCGGAAGAGATGAAGACCAAGAATATGCGGGGTGAGTCTTGACTAATTAACTAGCGAAATGCTAATTAACCTTTTCAAGGTGGAATCGATGGCAGTGGATTTAAATTCCAAACAAGCAGCACAAACTCCCTCGTTAACTTCCGCTAGTGGATCCGCCTTCGTAAACAATTAATTAGTGTTTAGCTAATTAAGATTGTGTTGAAGAGTCAACCACCGTGATTGTTGATTCCACAAGTACCAAGCTGATCAATCGGCTTCGCCACCAAATTGCATGTAAACAAATTGCAAAGTAAGTGAATTTTGGAACGAATGAAACGAAAGAAATTGAACGAGAGTTAACACGAAAGTAGCGAGAGGTTTTGGGATTGATAATCGAGAACCCTTTAATCCATAAAGGGGTTTTTCAATTCTAATTCAATCTCATTTAATTCAATAAATCAATAGAACTACAATGTTTAAATAGAAAACCTAATAACCAATTCCACCGTGCAAGATAGATTTAAGGTTGATAAAGATAGAAATTTAATCCTAAAGATAAATAAACCTAGAAGATAAAACTTAATCTAAAATCCTAATATATGAAATAATAAAATATGATAATTAAGAAAGCCTAAAGATAGACTCTCCTAACCATCTTATTAAATCTAACTAAGAAATACTAAAAATAAGCAATTCTATAATTAGACTCCAACTAACATAGGAGTTACTAAAAATAGAAAATAAGAAATATAAATAATAAAATAATTAACGTCGTTTCTTCAACGACTCCCAAGGTGGAGCCTTCTTCTTCCGCTTGAGGATGACATCATTCTCCTCCATTTGAAATCGACTCGTCCTTGAGTCGTCGCCTGGATCAAGATCGTTGTTTGACCCACAGAAGGCGAGCTTGACCCGCATCAGTTGCTATATGTCTACGACATCATCCTCACCGCTTCTTCTGATGCTCTTCGAACGTCCATTATTTCGCAGTTGAGTGCGGAATTCGCCATGTCTGATCTGGGTCAGTTGTCGTACTTCTTGGGTGTTGTTGTTCAGCGTCACGCGTCTGGTCTGTTTCTCTCACAGAGTAAGTATGTTGCTGAGATTGTTGTTCGGGCTAAGATGGTCAACTGTAATCCAGTCGCCACCCCTGTCGATACATCCAACAAGCTCAGTGCTCATTCTGGTCCTTTGGTGGATGATCCGACATTGTACAGGAGCCTTGCTGGTGCTCGTCAGTATCTCACTTTCACCAGGCCTGATATCAGTTACGCCGTTCATCAGATCTACTTGTTCATGCATGCACCTAGGGAACCTCACTTTCAGGCGTTAAAGCGGATCATTTGGTACATCAGCGACACTCTCGAGCTCGGCACCACGATCACTCCTTCCTCTAAGCTTGATCTTGTTGCTTACACTGATGCGGATTGGGGCGGTTGTCCTGACACACGTCGCTCCACGTCTGGTTACTGTGTCTTCCTCAACGACACTCTTGTGTCTTGGTCAGCCAAGCGTTAGTCCGTCGTGTCTCGCTCCAGCGCTGAGGCCGAATACAGGGGTGTTGCCAACGTTGTCTCCGAGTGCTCTTGGCTCCGCAATCTCCTGCTTGAGCTCCGTTGCCCATTGCAGAAGGCCACTTTGGTCTACACTGACAACGTCTCCGCCGTCTATCTGGCTAGCAACCCAGTCCAGCATCAACGCACGAAGCACATTGAGCTTGATCTCCACTTCGTCAGGGACAAGGTTGCCATTGGACATGTCCGCGTTCTACATGTCCCGTCCTCTTATCAGTACGCTGATATATTCACCAAGGGTTTACCTAGACAGTTGTTCATTGATTTTCGTTCCAGTCTCACTGTACGGACCCCTCCCGTTTCGACTGCGAGGATTTGATATATTACATAGGTCTCCTATTGTATAGTGGGCTAAAAGCCCGTTAAGACCCAATACCTTTGTAACCTATATATATGTTATATCAATGAATGGAAACCCTC
Source organism: Persicaria tinctoria (assembly GCA_037127255.1). NCBI lineage: Eukaryota > Viridiplantae > Streptophyta > Magnoliopsida > Caryophyllales > Polygonaceae > Persicaria > Persicaria tinctoria. Next base: position 16,470,511 of record JBANSL010000004.1, on the reverse strand, counting down.
AAGAAGGACATTGCAATCAATCTCATGATCTCACAACGTGGAGCATTCTTTTACACCAACATGACTTTTGCTATTATATTGTAGGGATTGTAGGGATTAGTAATTAGGAATTAATTAACCAAAAAAGTAATTAGGAATTAATCTTGTTAGTGAAGGTGTGGCCGATTAGGATTGATGTTAGTGACCTGATCAATTAGGAGAGATTTTAGGGTGAATGAGTTATTAGGTTTATTAGTGGGTTAATGGGTTTAATAGTGAACAGTTAAGATTTTAGGGTTATAAATTGTAATCTCTTTTATCAAATCAATTGAATTGAGGAGGACAGAAAACATTATTGCTCATCTCTTCCAACCAATTATACTCCATTCTATTAAAATTTATGTGTTTGACTTTTCAACATACATTTTAACAAGTAAAATTCTATAAATATTAACTTTTTAATTAAAATTTTCAAATTGAAATTATGAAAAAAATAATATATATATATAATTTTATTTTTATAAAAGGTACAGTACTAAATAGTAAACGAGAGAGTAGTAATATCAATCTACTGATTGATGTATTCTAGTGATCAACCCCTACCAGATACAGGTTACACTTGCGTTTCGTAGCACTCAAGCTAGTAACGTGACATAACGTGCGCCCCCACATCCACATTAACCCCTTCGGTTGTATTTGATTTAAATGTATTTTAAATATAATAAATATTTAAATAGTATTTTGTTAACATATTTTGTAATATATTTAAAATAATACTCTCATTGTTAATTAAAACTTGACGTTTTACTATTCATACATGTTTTTTTTTGTGTTTTAAAAACTGTTGTGATAATTAAGATACACATCCCACATTGATTGTGGATAGTATAACCATACAAAATATAAGGGAAGTATAAATTTTAATTAAAATATTTTGTAAATTATGTTAATCGAGCACTCACTATTATACCATACAAAATAAGTGCCGTTTTAGCCTCTGACAAGATGATTTGGAAGCCTGACCCAGAAGGGAACTTCACCACCAAATCGACTAGAAACATTATAGTACCACCAAGTCATGAGACCGATTCACATACCTAGAGATATGAAAGCTAAAACTACCCCTATAATCAAGAACTTTCTATGGAAGATCAAAACAGATGGCCTTCCAACGACAATCCGTCTTAACAAGTATTTTATAATAGGGTTCCTAGTCAATACTCTCTTTGTGAACAATCAGAGGAACGTGCGACCAGGGGCGGAGCCGGGGGGGTCATGCGGTGGCTCGAGCCCCCCTGGAGAAAAGGAAATCAGTATATATAGTATAAGAGGTGTATTGAAACAAAGAAACCTTGTAGCCCAGTTGGTTCAAGGCATTGAATTTGTGTGAATAGATGCAGGTTCGATTCCCTTTCCCCCCTTCTTCTTTCATTTTTTCCCCTTCCTTCAGTCCAAGCCCCCCCGCATTTACTTCTCCCTCCGCCCCTGGGTGCGACTCACCTGTTCACAAGATGCATGTACATTCGTCAGAGAAGTAATAGCATAGTATGAACAACAAACAATTATGTTTTTTCTGGAGCTCAATAGACCAGGTCTTATCCATGCAAATTTAGAACATATCAGAGGAGCCAATAATAAATTTGATAATCTAGCTTGCATTTGGCAAGCCATTGGGGAAATTAGGAATGAGCAAAATTTCATGCACAAGCTAGAAACCGAATGGCGCGGTTCAAATAGTCAAGAGGATTAGAAAAAGTCTGCTTGACTGGAACTAGTGAGACTGCAAAGACTCATAGATGAAAAAGGGGTAACAGAAGGGCTACTGAAAAGTGGACTAGACCACCCAGAACTATCTACAAAACTAATGTAGATGATTCTATTGCCCACTCTGGCAAGTCTGGGATTGGGGGAATCATTAGGGATTCCGAAGGTCAGTTTATTGATATCTTTCATAAGGAAATTATTGTTGGTTCGATCATCGAAACAGAGGCCTCATCAGTTCAATTGGGGTTACAACGCGCAAAAGAGAAGGGGTTAGCGAAGATCATCCTAGAAAGTGATAGCCCAAAATTTGGTTAATTAAGTCAATTAATCGAGAGATCACCCGTCAAGATGGGAAGTCATGCGACAGGTTGAAGATATCATCAAGCTTCGGTCAGAATTTTCAATGGAAGATATCCATCATGTCTATAGAGAATCTAATAAGTCAGTGGATTATATAGCTAGAAAAGGTGTAATCTATAATTTATAGGCTATCCCCTACCACATGGATTTTTGAAACATCATCCTTCATGATGATCTTGGAGTTAGGCAAATGTATATGTAGCGGCTCCTAATGTTTGCATACTGTAAAAAAAAGTGGAGAGTTTGAAAGAATAAACAGTCAACAAATACAATTTTGAATAACAATTTTCATTAATCACTCTATTAAATTGCTTAGAAATCATAAAATGACACATATTTTGGATCAAATTAAAAAGTCTAAAACGATACTTATTTTAGACCGGAGGGAGTATAAAATTTAAAATTATATTATAGTGTATTTAATTGATTGACATGATTTGTAATATATTTTATTTAAAATTTATATTACTTTAAACACATTATAAATAGGGTTAATATATCAAACACTATTTAATTATTTATAATTATAATTATAATTATATTATTATTAAATTGCACGGAATCTAACCCAACCTTGATCTCCTCTTTAAAACCTCGATCAAAATTCATCATACGATTAAACACCCCATCCTGCAGCTTCAATATTAGATAATTAATTACACTTCCCATTGATCAATTTTGTACGGTCTCCCTAATGGCGGATGTTAGAACGAAGAGCAAGCACACCGTGAAGCCAGCCGAGCCCACACCGGACGGCGTCCTCACGCTAACCGAACTGGACCGAGTCGCGGGGGCCAACTACGTGCCCACCGTCTACTTGTACGAGCCCATCAACAATGCCGCGCTCGCGGCCACACCCATCAATATCCTCGACACCCTAAAGGAATCCCTGAGCCGGGCCCTGATTCCGTACTACCCGGTGGCAGGACGCCTGAGGAAGGCGGAAGGAGGGCGGCTCGAGCTCCTGTGCAACGCCATGGGTGTCGAGATCATCGAGGCCGAGTCCAGCAGCCCGATGGAGGACTTTGGTGACTTCTCGGCCACCAAGAAGCTCCAGCGGCTAATACCTTTTGTGGACCACAACTAAGCGGTTGATGAGATGCCGTTGTTGTTAGTACAGATCATTCACCTGAGGTGTGGTGGCGTCGCCGTGGGTATCATGATCTCTCATGCTCTGGCTGATGGTACAGGTCTGCTCTACTTCATCACTGACTGGGCTAGGTAAGGTGTCAAATCTCCGACGGTTTTTTTTACGAGGGTAAATACATATCGGGTTAATTATATCAATTCATTATTCTTGTTTTTATGATTATAAGGTTGAGATTCACTATAAAAGTTTGTGTTTTTGTGTAGAATTTTACTTATAACACATTATTTTTTTAGTCTTTTATGATTGATATAGAAGTAACCCTGTTAACAAACATCTCAATATATATAATTTAGTCCAATTCAAATATCTCAATAGAGGTTGGATCAGGGTTTAACAACTCTTACGATGATAAATGTTAACAAATCAATATTCGGCAAAATTTATCAAATATTCATCACAATCACTCCATTATTCATCAAAGCCTTTGTTAAAATTAATTAACTATTCATCACAGTCACTCAATTATTCACAATTTACCAAATATTCATCAATATTCGACAACATATTTAAGAAATATTCATCACAGTAACACAATTACGAGATTGGGGTGGATACACACGCAATGGTTTGAGTTTTTTGGGTGATAATTTTTTTTAATTGACAATAATTATTAATTGAAATGAATCTCTTAAATGTTGTCGAAAAGCTTTGATGAATAATTGACTGACTGTGATGAATATTTGATAAATTTTACTTAATATTGATTTGTTGACATTTAACACCGTAAGAGTTGTTAACATTTGATCCGTATTATATATATATATATATATATATATATATATATATATATATATATATATATATATATATATATATATATATATATATATATATAAGGAACACATTCGTGTGAGACCTCTCAATCAATGGATATAACGTCGTTGGTATCCGTCAATTATTATAACATAGAGTATAAAGGTATTAGAAAGAGGTTATTTTCAATTATTATAAGCTATCCGTCAGGGTTACAGTCTATCTTAGAAAGGCTTACAAAGCGGGTATGTACAATATATTTTTTTTAAATGACGAACATCGCATATTGGAATATTAGAGGAGTGAGAAAATCTAATCTTTGGCAAGACCTAGCATATATTAAAAAACGAAACAAGCTGGATATTTTAGTACTTGCAGAAACAAAGTCAACTGAGGCACCCGTTCAAGCTCTCTATACACGAGCAGGTTTTAATAAGGCTCATCATATTGCCTCAATTGGAACAAAAGGTGGTTTCTGGATTCTATTAAATACTCCTAAAGTTAATCAGTCTTTTCAACAAATTTATGCATCAGATAAGTATATTATATACTTGGTTAAAATTGACAATTTCAGTTTTATTCTTACTTTCATTTATGCTCCTTCTAATCAAACAGATAAAAATAGGTTCTGGAATGAAGTATTCTTTGTCATTCATAATCAATCTCTCCCATGTATGATAATGGGAGATTTCAATGAAATTGAATCAGGTTCTGAGAAAATTGGAGGTGGACTTCCACAGGCTAATAGATTTTTGCGAATACAACATATTTCGGAAGAATTAGATATTCATACGATCCCTTATACAAGTAGTCCAATTACATGGAGAAAAAGTCAAAATCCTAATAATAATATCTATGAACGATTAGATAGAGTAATGGTTCATACAGACATCTCAACACAGTTCCCAAATTTATCTGTACACAATCATCCTTTTACAACTTCTGATCATTCTTTAATGTCTATGTCAATTGGCATCACAAAAAATAGGGCGGGCTCACCGTTTAAATTTGAAATGTCTTGGAGTAGTAATGATAACTACAACAGATTAGTTAAATCAACTTGGCAGAATAAACTTCAAGGGTCTTTTATGTTTACACTCTTACAAAAACAGAAATTACTTAAAAGAAATACAAAGATCTGGTGTAAGGCTCACCTAAATAATAATTTTCGTCAAATAACACATATTGAAGATCAACTTCTTTTATTACAAAAACAACAAATTTTGGGAACTCCAAACGATACTATTAATATTAAACGTAATAGATTATTAAGTAAGCGTGAAGCTCTTATGGACTTTAATAATACGTTCTGGAAACAACGAGCTAAATCAAACTTTCTAAGGTTTGGCGATAGGAATACCAAATACTACCAGTCGATTTCTAAAATCAGAAATTCAAAAAATATCACTCGTAATTTTACAAATAAACATGGTGTAATCATAGAGGACGAGGATCAAATTAGAGATGAGATTACAACTGAATTAGCGGAAAGATTCAGCTCAAATAATGCACCGATTAGGAATAATCCATATTTCCTAAATCTAATCGATCAGACCATTACTGAATCTGAAAATTTATTTTTAACTCAACCTTTTTCAGATACAGATATTAAGGAAACCCTATTCTCTATGACAGATGACAAGACTCCAGGTCCTAACGGTTTTCCACCAGAGTTCTATAAAAAATATTGGGATATTGTGGGTAAATTACTATGTAAAGCTGTTAAATCCTTCTTTCATTCTGGTGTGCTTCTCAATGAAGTAAATACAACTTTCATTGCACTCATTCCAAAAATTGATACACCGATTAACATTAACCATTATCGTCCGATTAGTCTGTGCAATACTATTTATAAGGTTATTTCGAAATTATTGGCTAATAGGTTAAAGCCTATTTTACCTCGCATAATTAATCCATTTCAAAGAGCTTTTGTACAAGGAAGGAATATTCAAGATAACATATTAATAGCGCATGCAGTTTTCCACTCTTTTCACAACAAGAAGGGTAAATTTGGGTGGATGGCATTAAAGCTAGATATGGAGAAAGCTTACGACAAAATAAGTTGGAGTTTTATTCGCACTATACTTAACAAATTTGGTTTTGATTCTAGATGGATTGAGTGGGTCATGACCTGTTTAACTAAAACTAGCTTCTCGGTTTTAGTTAATAATTTGCCTGGCCATACATTTCAAACCTATAGGGGAATACGACAGGGAGATCCTCTTCCACCTTATATTTTTGTATTGGTTATGGAACTATTAGGGAGAATGTTGCAACAGGAATCATTGGAATGTGACCCGTTGGTTGGAATCAAACTTACAAGTAACAGTGATCCTATTCCTTTCCTCTCTTTTGCAGATGACACACTTATTTTCGGACGAGCTGATGAGTTAAGTCTTCATACAATTAAAAATCTCTTGAATACTTTCTCCAATATGTCAGGACTTACTATTAATTATAATAAAAGTTCGTTACAAGTTTCTAAAAATATATCTGTCAGCAAAGCTCAGTCTCTTGCTCAACAGCTAAATATTCCAGTTACTAAATCAATGGAAAAATACCTTGGTATACCACTAATTAGTGGAAGGGTTTGTAATGCCTTGTTTGATGAGGCAATTACAAGCCTTAAAAAACAGCTGTCAAAGTGGAAATCTAACACTCTCTCACAAGCTGGTAGATCGGTTCTAATTCAGGCAAACCTAAATTCTAAAACAAATTATTTAATGCAATCATTTCTCCTTCCAAAAGGAGTTCTAGAAAAAATTGATCAGATAAACAAAAATTTCTTTTGGAATAAACTGCAATCTGATAATTATCATCCTTTAATCAGCTGGAATCATTTGTGTACTCCTAAAAAGGATGGAGGATTAGGTTTTAAATTGGCTGAGCAAACAAATATTGGCATGCAAATGAAACTGCTTTGGAGAATAATGGCTAATCCTGATAATATTTGGTCTAAGGTAGTCAAGGATAAATATTTGTCGAAAGAATCTCTAATGGAAAGAGGTAAATTTAAAACTTCTTGGCAATTTGGTAGGCTTCTTAATATTAGAGATTTGTTCTCTAAAGGACTGCTCTGGCTAGTGGGTAATGGAAAAACCATAAATGTATGGTCTGACATTTGGGTAAATGCACAATACATTCAAAACTTTCGGAATGAGCTTAATCCTAATTTAAAAGTTTGTGATTTATTTACAAATACCAACTCTTGGGATATTGATAAATTAAATAGTATATTCCCCTCTCACGTTGTTCAAGCGATTACTAACATCCATATTCCAGTAATTGATATTCCTAACAGATTAATTTGGATTTATAATAGAAATGGAAAATTCTCTGTTAAATCCACATCTTCTATTTGTAATACCGGGAATACTAAGAAAATTCCAGCAGACTGGATTTGGAAACTTAATATTCCTCCAAATATTAAAAATTTTATTTGGAAAATTATTTTAGATATCTTACCTACCACGACCCGTCTAAATAGATATATAAATAGAGTTCCTAGTACTTGCTCTCTTTGTAATTCTGATATAGAAGATACAAATCATTTATTGTTTAATTGTCAGATCACAAGGTCTCTTATTCAAAATCTTGGTATTAGGCTGGGAAAATGTTATAATATTCCAAGTTTAACTAGTAATGTTTCGGAAAATATTTTAAATACGAGGGCTCTTAATATAGATTTTACAGACTTATGTCATTTATGGCATTCTATATGGGAGCTAAGAAATAGAATTATTTTTCGCAAATCTTCTAATATAGGTATTATTTATGCTCTAACACAAACTATAGATAAAATCTCTTGCTGGAATAAAGAGCGGGTAAAAACGAAGTTACCTAAACGAGCTAGGCCTCCTGATAAATTGATTTGGAATTGCCCTCCTATAAATGTTATTAAGATCAATGTAGATGCTTCAGTGAAAATTGATACTCAACCGCAGGTTGGTTGTATTGTGAGGAATAATGACGGTCTAATACTTCGAATTCATAAATGTAACATTAGGATGTGCTCTGTCATTCTAGCAGAAGCTTTTGCAGTTTATACAGGTATAAGACTTGCAGCGGAGATGGGGATCCGAAGAGTGATTATTAAAAGTGATTGTGCAATCATCGTCAATGCCATCAATCAAGTAAATAATATACCATGGGACGTCGCTCAAATTATCGAAGAGATCCATGTGTTAAGCAAAGAGTTTGAGAGTTTCACAATTCAACACTGCTACAGAGAGGCAAATGGTGCAGCTGATTTTCTTGCTAAATCTCAGTTGAATTGTAATTTTATTTTGAGTTCCGGTTGTTGTGAGTTCCAGAACATCATCTTGCGAGATGATCATGGGTGTCGATAGTACATCCAAACTTTTGCTTACTGTAAAAAAAAAAAATGGATATAATGTCGTCTTATTTAGATCTACCTTAATATTCTCCAATATTTATTTATATAGTTTTTTTTTTGTCTTGTATTTTATTTGTTTGATCACGAACTAGAAAAATGTTTTTTTTTATAAAATAAGTAAAGTACTCCTCTATCCGTTTGGTAAAATATGTTATTTGTTATTCAAATGTTTTTTTAAGATTCAAAAAAGCATACTCCCTCAGTTATTTAATACTTGATATTTTACTATTCACGCGTGTTTTTTAGTTGTTAAAAACTATATAAAATATTAATAATTTTATACTTATTACAATTAACTATGCATTTATAAAAACAAATGTAAAAAATTGGTAATATTTTATATAACGTGCATGAATAATGAATAACAATTTTTAATTAACAAATGAAGTATCATTTACTATTTGTATGCTTTATTATGATAAAATATTAGTTTCTTTTATTAGTTTTTAAAATAATTATGAGATTATTTTTAAAAATTATTATTTAATACGGAGTATAATTTTACCATTCTAAAAAATATGTGTGAATATTGTTAAATTACGGTGGGTAATATATGACGTGGGAGGGTCACGCACGCACAAGCACAATACGCGCGCACCAACCAACCCGAACACACAACCCAAGTGGGGTTCCATCCTAAAACCCATTGGTGTTAGGTGGGGTAACCCACCCACTTGTGTAAAAGGCTTGAATCTACTTTTTAATCAATGTGGAATCTATCCCACTTCTCAACAAATATCTATTAATATTACTAATTCTGCTAGCATTTTGCTGACGTGTCACGCCCACAATTAAAGTTGAATTTTTTATTCAAATGAGATTTTCTTATTGGTCAATATTATTATGGAAACTTTAAAATATTTGTTTCCTATTTTAAATATGATTTGAATCAATTCCGTTTTTTTAATTTTCGGTTATATTGTCGTAAATATTGAGACATATTTCCATTTTTTTCCCGATTGCAATCTCTTTTCGGTTATATTGCTGATGTGTCATGCTCACAATTAAACTTGAATTTTTTATTCAAATGGTATTTTCTTATAGGTCAATATTATTGCTGAAATTTTAAAATATTTGTTTCCTATTTTAAACATATTTTTTTCCTATTTTTATACTAAAATATTATTTAATTTGATATGTTGTATGTCAATTTGTGATCTATTTTAATCGTCTACGTACATTGAACATTCGTCCATTCTTGGCTGATTTTATTCTTGGATATTGAAATTGTTGATTTATCATTTTTAACCGATTGCAATATTCTCCACAATGTCTACATACAACGAACATGTAATAATCAATTTGTAAATATTCGATTTCAAAAATTAGTTATAAAAATCAATTAGAGCCAAATAAGTGTTATTTTATAATTTAATTATTTTAGACATCTTAAATGACTGTCGAAAAATAAATAATATTTTAAGACTCACAAGCATTACTAATGCTTATTTTACATCTTGGATGAGGCTTCTTAGATCACTTTTCTACTTTTAATGATCTTTTTTTTTACCATCTTACCTTTATTTTCACTATTAATTTCTCTATCTTTCTAACCATCTTTCGCATGAAAATAATCAATAAGTTATGTACATCTACATATTTAACTTCAAAAATTTTCACACAATCATGTGCTTATGATTTTTTAATATTTGTACGCGAGCTTATATTTTACTTTTTTAGATCTATGCTAATGATAATAATTATATATTTATTTCAAATTATATTTGATGGTGTGTTTGAGTATTATTACTACTTTACCTTATTAAATCATTTTCAAAATTTGTATCGTATCTCTTTCCAACTAATTTATAAATTATAAAAAAATATTTTATACATATTTTTGTTGTAAACACGTATATATATATATATATATATATATATATATATATATATATATATATATATATATATATATATATATTATATAGATATATAAAATGATGTTCAAATTAAAATGGATCAAGCTCCCGTGCCTTCAAGGCACGGGTATTACAATCTGGAGACGAGAGCCTTTACCTTTGGCTGCTCACAATCTGGAGACGAGAGCCACATGTTGAAGGCCCCCAAGACCCGATCTATACGGAACGGAAGTGATCGGATGTGTGAAAGGGATTTGGGGGCGCGTGGCAGCGCGTTCTTCAAACTCCCGGGGTTCCGGCAACTATGAGGAGTGTATATATATATATTATTTTATTTTTATAAAAGGTACAGTACTAAATAGTAAACGAGAGAGTAGTAATATTGATTGATTTTTTTTTTATTAGGAAATAATTCGAGGCCGGACAGGCCCGGACCTCGAGAGGCCGACAAAGTCGGCAGACGACAAGCCGTCTAAACATACATCATAGCAAAAGAAAATACAACATGGAAACAGAATATAAACACCTAATACAACAAAAGAACTACATAAACTAAACCCGGAAAACCCCAGACCCTAAGCACACAAGCGGACACAGTAGCGAGAAAAAGGAGACCCGACAAGAAAAAGTGGATAGCGAGCGCATGGGACAGCAAAGCTGACACGATGTCTCGCCGCCGGAAAGACGGAAAGCAGCAATCCACGTAGGGTAAAGACGACACCTGGGGAAGTGTGGATCACACGACGTTCCCTCCACCTAGATGAAGGATCTTCGGAGACCACGAACACCACCTACACGATCACTTCGATCAACCAGGGCCGCAGAGCTGCTCCTCAACCGAAACTAACCACGAATCCAGCAGATAGAACTCCAACCAACCCGAGAAAGTGAAACATGACCGCAAAAGGACGAAGAGCGCAATAAAAATCCGGAAGTAATTTACACAAGTTCTTTTATTATTTACTTTATTTAAATATATATAATTGTAACCTCTTCTTTTTTTTCCCTTTTTTTTAATTTTAGATTAATCCCTCTCTTCGGGCCAGCTTTGGGCCCAAGAAAAAGTCTTGGGCCCAAAGAACGAAATCGGGCCCAAGAGACAGTAGGTCAGCACGCAAGGCAGGAGACAAAAGCGATGGCTAATGCCACCGCCGGACCGTGACACCCATGGGCCACCGGAGGGAGGACGAGCAACGGCCACATCCGGCGATGGATGAGAGAGGGAGACCGGAGGAGGACGGAGAGCGCACACCACTCCAGAACAACCTCAACCCCGCTCGAATTTTGGGAAGCTCATGAGAGAGCGATGGTAAACCAGGGGTCTATAGGGTTGTGGCTGGAGACAACCCAGACCAGTGTCTATTGAGAAGGGGATCGAAGATAGCATCAGACCAATCCGACGGAATCAAACCACACGATTTGAGGGCCGCAGCGGTGAGAACCGGCCAGGGAGAGGATGGGGCAACGCCGATCGAGAGAAAGCAGGGAAGCCTTCGACCATATTCAATGGAATGAGGGAGACGAGCCCTCCAAACCAGCAAACAACCACCACAATCGGCGATTCAAAGGCTCGACAGCCAGATCCGGCGTCGATAGTGTATAGGAGAGCTTGCGAGATCCCGGAAGGGATGGGTTTAGGCTCCCGGAGGAGATTTAAGGCTCCCGAAGGAGATTTAGGGCTCCCGAAGGAGATGGAGGAACTCGGAATAAATTTTGACGACGAGAAACATAGACCGGTGAGCGACGAGTTGATGTTGATGGTGGGCGACGATGAGAAACATAAACCGGCCACCACGGAGAGGGTTGATGTTGATGTTGGGCGGCGGCGAGAGAAACGCTCCCAAAGAGAGCGTTTACCCTACTAAGCAATGCACTTTTTTGTGTCGCATGGGAGTATGGGACTTAGTAATATTGATTGATGTATTCTAGTGATCAACCCCTACCAGATACAGGTTACACTTGCGTTTCGTAGCACTCAAGCTAGTAACGTGAACTTCACATAACGTGCGCCCCCACATCCACATTAACCCCTTCGGTTTTATTTGATTTAAATGTATTTTAACTATAATAAATATTTAAATAGTATTTGGTTAACATATTTTGTAATATATTTAAAATAATACTCTCATTGTTAATTAAAACTTAACGTTTCACTTTTTTTTTGTGTGTTTTAAAAACTGTAGTGATAAAAAGATACACATCCCACATTGATTGTGGATAGTATAACCATACAAAATATAAGGGAAGTATAAATTTTAATCAAAATATTTTGTAAATCATGTTAATCAAGCACTCACTATTATACCATACAAAATAAGTGATGTTTTAGCCTCTGACAAGATGATCTGGAAGCCTGACCTAGAAGGGAACTTCACCACCAAATCGACTAGAAACATTATAGTACCACCAAGTCATGAGACTGATTCACATACCTAGAGATATGAAAGCTAAAACTACCCCCATAATCAAGAACTTTCTATGGAAGATCAAAACAGATGGCCTTCGAACGACAATCCGTCTTAACAAGTATTTTAATAGGGTTCCTAGTCAATACTCTCTTTTTGAACAATCATAGGAAGGTGCGACTCACCTGTTCACAAGATGCATGTACATTCTTTAGAGAAGTAATAGCGTAGTATGAACAACAAACAATTATGTTTTTTCTGAAGCTCAATAGACCAGGTCTTATCCATGCAAATTTAGAACATATCAAAGGAGCCAATAATAAATTTGATAATCTAGCTTGCATTTGGCAAGCCATTGGGGTAATTAGGAATGAGCAAAATTTCATGCACAAGCTAGAAACCGAATGGCGCGGTTCAAATAGTCCAGAGGATCAGAAAAAGTCTGCTTGACTGGAACTAGTGAAACTGCAAAGACTCATAGATGAAAAAGGGGTAACAGTAGTAGAGGTGGCAATCGGGCGGGTCGGATCGGGTTCGGGTTCGGTTAGTCGGGTTTTGAGTTATTCGGGTTTCGGGTAATTCGGGTTTCGGGTCATTCGGTTTCGGGTAATGTCTAATAATTTGGTCATTTGGTTGGGTCGGGTTCGGGTTTCGGTTGTATCGGGTTTCGGTTCATTCGGGTTTCGGTTGTCTCGGGTTTCAGTTATTTCAATATTCATTTTGAAAAATTTACTAGAATGTATCTTAAAGTTCGGGTTATATCGGGTTTCGGTTGTAACGGGTTCGGGTCTTAATGGGTTTCGGTTGAATCGGGTTCGGTTCATTCGGATTTGGGTGAGTTTCGGTTATCGGTTATTCGGATTTCGGGTCCAAAATGAGTCAGGTTGATCGGTGTTCAAAACAATCGGTTCCGGGTCGACCGGGTCGGGTTTTCGGGTTCGGGTAAGGTTTTGCCAGCTCTAAACAGAAGGGCTACTGAAAAGTGGACTAGACCACCCAGAACTATCTACAAAATTAATGTAGATGATTCTATTGCCCACTCTGGCAAGTCTCGGATTGGGGGAATCATTAGGGATTCCGAAGGTCGGATTAGTGATATCTTTCATAAGGAAATTGTTGTTGGTTCGATCATCCAAACAGAGGCCTCATCAGTTCAATTGGGGTTACAACGCGCAAAAGAGAAGGGATTAGCGAAGATCATCCTAGAAAGTGATAACCCAAAATTTGGTTAATTAAGTCAATTAATCGAGAGATCACCCGTCAAGATGGGAAGTCATGCGACAGGTTGAAGATATCATCAAGCTTCGGTCAGAATTTTCAATGGCAGATATCCATCATGTCTACAGAGAATCTAATAAGTCAGTGGATTATATAGCTAGAAAAGGTGTAATATGTAATTTACAGGTTATCCCCTACAACGTGGATTTTTGAAACATCATCCTTCATGATGATCTTGGAGTTAGGCAACTGTATATGTAGCGGCTCCTAATGTTTGCCTACTGTAAAAAAAAAAGTGGAGAGTTTGAAAGAATAAACAGTCAACAAATACAATTTTGAATAACAATTTTCATTAATCACTCTATTAAATTGCTTAGAAATCATAAAATGACACATATTTTGGATCAAATTAAAAAGTCTAAAACGATACTTATTTTAGACCGGAGGGAGTATAAAATTTAAAATTATATTATAGTATATTTAATTGATTGACATGATTTGTAATATATTTTATTTAAAATTTATATTACTTTAAACACATTATAAATAGGGTTAATATATCAAACACTATTTAATTATTTATAATTATAATTATAATTATATTATTATTAAATTGCACGGAATCTAACCCAACCTTGATCTCCTCTTTAAAACCTCGATCAAAATTCATCATACGATTAAACACCCCATCCTGCAGCTTCAATATTAGATAATTAATTACACTTCCCATTGATCAATTTTGTACGGTCTCCCTAATGGCGGATGTTAGAACGAAGAGCAAGCACACCGTGAAGCCAGCCGAGCCCACGCCGGACGGCATCCTCACCCTAACCGCCTAGGCACTAGGCGGTGGGTGGCCACCTAGTGCCTAGGCGGTTAGGCGGGTGCCTAGGCGGCGCCTAGGCGGACTTAGAACAAACTTGATTATATCCTTATATTTTGACGAATAACACTTGTCAATAATTCATATAATGTAATAATAATCCATAATATCACTCATAAATCCAAATTTATAGTAGTTAACTAACACTAAAGTAAATAAACGCAAAAGTACATGTCTGACTAACAACTCTAAACCTCCTAAAATCCAAAACTATAAGTTCGACTGAAAAGCAAATGCATCCCGACATGGGGGATAAAAAAACCCTAAGTCAACTAATCATATGCTTAGAAGCGCAAATTGAATAATCGTTGGACTAGGCGGGCCCAGGCGGCGTCTAGGCGGGATCAGTCGGGCCCAGGCGGCGCCTAGGCGGTTCCTGGACGAATTTCCGCCTAGAGGTCCGCCTAGGCTTAAAAATTTCTAGGTCCCGTCCCGCCTAGCGCCTAGGCGGCGCCCAGGCGGCTCCTAGGGGCGATTTTTAGAACACTGCGTGCCCACCGTCTACTTGTACAAGCCCATCAACAATGCCGCGCTTGTAACGGCCCAGAATTATGATTTCCGGGTTACGTTTCAAGGGATGAAAACCCTTGTTCGGATCTTGCAATCCAGGTACGGGTCGAGGTTTCAAAGTCATTTAAGATTTATAGAAAGAGGGATTTCAAACCCTAAACACCTCGAAGGGCCGTTGGGTACCCTTAACCTATCCTGGGGACTAACTCGCAAAATTCATTTCACACGGAAGCAAGACGGAAGCAAAGTAAGGATACAAGTGCCACGGCAGAGCCGGGTCAAAACGGAGTCGAAAGTATAAATCCAAAACAATATAATCAGAGTCTGGTGAAGTTTATAACTCCAGCGCTCACTCTCCGCCGACAAAATGACCCGCGCAATAAGCAAACAACACCGATAGGATGAACATAAATAATTCCTAAAAAAATTGATTTGGAGCGGGATCAGATCGATGCCCACTTAACTCTGCATCCCAACCACAAGCACACATATACGCTATACCTAATAAAGATGCTCTAATGCAGTACGAAATTCAACCACACTAGCATGCTCCTAGTTCATAATAATGTGCAGAAATACTGTAAAGGGCCCAAAACAATGCCAAGTGGCATATCCCTCTCCTACCTCCACCCCTTCCGACAGGCGGAGACTGGCCAGCTCGTGAATGCATTCATTCATAATAGGGCGGCACGCATGCCTAACCCGCTCCATAATAAAGCCCGCAGGCATATCATAATATAAGGAAGTACTCGATTGACTCAGGGTACCCGATGAGGCTGGGCTACCCTATGACCCTAGCAAAGACTCTAGGACTATCACAGATAACGGCCGTTCTGTTTACATACACATAGAGAAATAGAATGCTCAACGATCAATGCAACCTAGCATGGTACTACATGGCATGCTGATCATGAATGCAACACCTAGTATATCATGCACCTAAGGCAGAGAATAGCTCTATTCAATCTGAGTAAGCTCCGAAGAGACTTACCTGAAGATGCAGAACAGCAAGATAATACAAGCAAGGGCCCAAATGCAAGTCCAAAGCAATCCAAGAGCAAACACACCTATCATCAAGCCATTTTCATAAGCTACCAATCTATCATTCATACACACGGTCTTCACATTCTCAACATGCTCAAAACCAACGGATGGTAAAACCATTTTCCAAAACCTTTCCGATTTGATCAACATCAACCAAAATCATTCTTCAAATTTTCTCCTCAAAACCAACATCATCAAGCCAAGACAAAATCAAGACATTGGAAATGACACCTTAAACATACTTCAAGCTCAAGATCAAATAGTTCAAGTTCCGTCAAATCCCTTCCTTAATATTGAATAAAATAATATTTCAGAACTCATTTCCCAAAGCTTCCGAACTCTTAAATCTCAAGTTGAGTCAACTCATTAAAAAAAAATCAATTTCTAAAGTCACATTATAGAAATAGTTCCGTCATTTTTAGTTTTCAAACAATAAATCATTTAAGAGATATTTCCGAAACTTGAAATCCATTTTAATAATTTTACCATTTTAGAGCATCAATACTAAATTACTTAATCATTTTTAAATATCCATTAAAACACCACTTAGTATCATACATCTGTCATATAATATCACTTTTAAACACTTATGGTATAAATAACGTATTTCACAATTTATAGTATAACTACATAGAACATAATTTATGTAACAATCTAACCCAAAAGAAACACTCTGCTGGCCCAAAGAAGAAAGGCCCAAACTTTTTTTCTAAATTCGGATCCAAGATAACCCAACCCATTTCTTATTAAAACAACACCCATAAAACCGGTTTTGATTTAAATAAAGCTGAACCGGACCAAAACAAAACAAAAGAAAATGCTGGACCGGACCGGTCACTGTTCGTCATCTTCCCAAACAGGTCGATTGAAAATCCGGAAGGAGGAAGAGAGAGGGCAAGGGCGGTCGGCGGTGGCTGGTTGCTCCGGCCATTCAACCCGGCACCACAGGCATGAAATCGGACAAGAAAGAAGAGAGAGAAGGGATTCTCACCGAGGTCGAACTCTTCACCGGAGGATCCGTCGAGGGCTCGATTCGGCTTCGCCGGTATCGGAATCGAATGAGGTAGCCTGGGTCGACAATGGAAGGTCAAAAAGGTGGAACCTTTATCGAGTTTAAGAGCGAAATGAGAGGCGGGGGCTTACCATCTTCGAATCTGGAAAACAGGGAAGGAGAAGGAGGAAAGAGGGCGGCGTCGGTGGTTCCAGGGGCTCCGGCCTGCTTCCGGGCTCGGCGTCGGCGGCCGGCCTGCTACTGGCTGCGCGGGTCGTCGGGGAAGGGAGGTAGGAGGGGCTTCTGTCTCGGAAAGAAGGTGAAGGAGGAGGTGGGTGCTGGGCTTGCGTTTTCCCTCAGCAAAACAAGGCGAGAGGAAGGAGAGGCTGCCGGCGACGTCGGCTGCTCCGGGGAGTTGTTGCCGGCTTGGACACAAAGGAAGAAGGAGGTGCTCGGGAGTGCTCCGGGGCTGCTGCTAGGCGCCTGAGGCTGCTGCTCCGGGGCTGCTGCTGCTTGGATGGTAAAGAGATGGAGGAGGATGAATAGAAAAGTGGGGGTGGGGTTTCTGAAATGAGACAGGGTATAGTTGAAATGTAAATTGAAGAGGAGTGTTGTGTACAAAGCAAGGTCAAAGGTCTGTGTGGCCTTTTTCTCCTTTTGCTGCAATCGGACAGAGGGAGGGTTGTTTATCAAAAATAGGTGAAATCAAAAAGAAAGGGGGAGAGAGATATAAGATAGAGTTTTACCCAATTAAGAGGGATGAGCTGGAATTTGATAAGGACGGGAGAAGAGGACGGAATTGTAGTTTCGAGTCGAAAATTCGAATACCCGACATTTAAATTCGAAACTCGTTAATCCCGACTTTAACGGAATAAATTAAGTTTCCAATCAAATTTTAAATATCCCAAATAAAATCCCGAAACCCACCTGCTCGATTCTATCCCAACCCGAAATTTTCAAATTGTATCTGTAAATCACTACCGGAATTAAATTAATCTATCAAGACTCGCAACTCAAAAGCGGAATCAAATTCCGTCAAAATCAAAATTTTAAAACGATGCCGGAAGGATTTTAAAAATACGATTTTTAAGGCGAAGGGGAGGATTTTCAAATATCCGAATATATATAAATATATATTTTTATTATTATTATTATTATTATTTGTTGAAATTTATCATTTAAAAATCCGGGCCTTTACATCATCCACCTCTAAAAACAAGTCTCGTCCCCGAGACTAAAACAAAACAAAGTAGGGGATGAAGTTTGAAATTACTGAGTCTAGGGACCACGTCCAAGGATCTTGTAATCACCTCAGTTGCGTCTTCCGAGATTCTCACAACATCCTAGTCACGGTCGTGGCATCTCCAATTGGCCTTGACAAGTATGCAATAAGCGCCCCTATCACATCCTCGCTTCGACTTTCGGAAGTACCACAACTCTAAAAGTTCTACAATGTCATCATTAGGTCTTAGCAAGCACCCTACAAGCGCCCTCATAAAATGCTTGTATCCACTTCGTGAAGTATCATAGAGTTGCCCGGGTTTGAAAAGCTTCTAAAGGGATTCCGTAATTGAAAATAAAGATTAGCCTCAAAATTCTCGATATCGTTCATTCTTTTTCAACCAAAGTTGGTCCTTTTTCAAAACCGTTCAAAACCTTCAAATATGACGTTTAACCAAGCAACTTTACACCAGAACAAGCCAAATCCTTTCAAGCAAAATTTTGTCAAAATTCTCCAAAACCAAATCAGTCTCCCGCATAACGATCAATCAAATTCAGAATCTCGGAGGTGGAATCATCCACCTCTAAGGGCTAATCCCATATTATCTTCCTAGTTTCCAAAATCAAATCAATTTCCATTCAAGCAAGATTCATACGCCATAACAAATGCATAACAGCTTAAACCAACCAATCTCCAACCAACACATCATACGACAAGTCTCAACCATATACCCACACAGTGTCACAAGGTCACATCAACACCTCCACATCATACTAAAGGTCCTAATATGCATCTATGCCAAAATGATTACACACGTCTCGATATCACACCAAAATCATAAAAGGTACCTCCTTACCATAGAGTCAACGAATCAAAACTCATTGTCAACACATCAACACGACAAGTCATGCCGTTAAGATTCAGCAAAAAGGGAAGATCAACAAATATATCAATCATCAAGGTGTCAACATGATCGAAAGACATTACTGTAACTCATCACATTATCATATAACACTCATTTAGTAATTAGGCACCATTATCTTACATATACAAGTCATATTCATACTCCAAGTCATATTCATTATTTAACATATCCCTAATCGGGCTTAATGACCATATAGCATAACATCATTCTTTCACATAATAACGCATTATTATCTTATGTATCACGTCACAACATACCCTATAATGCTTCTAAAATAATATAGCAGCATAACAAAACATCAATATATCATGATAACACTTGCCACTATCAATTAGATTTCAACATTGCGTATCAACATGTAATGTCATTCCATATCAGGTTTTATCATGGTCGCTATCTAACGTCATGCCATCAAATCAATCACACAATCAAGAAATTTCTCACATCATACCAGTCAAAATAAAACAAAATCCCTACTCGCCCATCTCCACTCTCAAGTCAAGACTAATCCTCTTCTAGGCTCGCCAACGCCAACTCAGACAAAAATTCCCCAAAGAAATCCCAATTCATCTCGATGCTCGAATCTTACCCCTCCTTCTGCCGATCACTACCACACCATCCACCTCTAAGAACTCACTCATATGTCTAACCTCACGCCCGAGTACCTGCTTACACTATGTCCTCAACATCCACAAAGGCCATTTCTTACACTTCTCACACTTTCCAAGGTTTCACAAGCATCTTGCCCTGCTAATCGCACATCTCCTCTAGAAATTCCTCGATCACCACTTAGCCAGCCTATTCCTAAGCATACCCCCACCTAGGATTCACCTAGAAAGTTCATCGGGACCACCAAGGATTGCCTCTCATAAATCCCAAACTCACTCGGTCTTACCTAAGCCAACATCGTTTCCTGCAACTCGACCTTATATCACCATCGATCATCCTAACGACGCAAATCCCTTCACCATTTTCTGACCGCTCCACAAAAGTATCTCACCCACAAGTTCAAAAAGAAAGAATCATGGACATTATTACACATAAGGACTACATTATATCAACTAGCATTTATAAACATAACATCATGAGTTCACAAGTCTCAGTTTACCATCATGCTCAATAATCATTGCAAACATCATATATGAACATAATGAAGTCAAGCTAACAAGTTTCATCATAACCTTAACCGATAAACAATTCAGGTTTCACAACATTTGCAGTTCATTCTTTTATAGGCAAAGGAATTTAGATCATGCTTGGCAACTCAGAGTAACAACACATCAAGGCATCATGGCACATTAGAACTATAAGGCATCAGATCATATTATCATAGACAACATAAAACCAGGCAGCAGTCCTCACCAAGTCAGCACATCAGCACGTAAATCTCATTGTCAGGTCGGTGCAATATCATCGTCAGCAATTCAAAAGGGTTAGCAATTCGAACGGAGAACACTCCCGCCTGTAAGTCCTATCATACTCGATAACCACAATCTTCGAAAGGTGCTCATCTTGCCGATATCGTTGATCCTGAGGCCCGTGGGTTATGGGCCCACGCTTCCGTCACGTTGCTCTATAACTATCCAACTTCCTTTCTCTTTACCGTGCGGTCACTCGTTCAATGCATCGCGGGGAAGTCAAAGTTAGCAGAGATAGGGGAGTGACAAGGGAAGACAACCCAAATTCCTTTCGGGGACAAACATGGACCACAACTAAAGACGACAATACTAGAGACAAGACTCTAACCCGAGAATAGCAACAACGCCCTTATGGAGGTCTATTAGGTTGCAATGGTGACAAGCAGACACAATTTCATCATAAGGGCATATCAATCATTTTAATCCACACTAACATGTACCTATCTCAAGTGGGACAACATTCGTATTCGTTTCCAAAGACACAATCGAGAGTCCTACACGGATGCATCCGAGATAAACTAGTAGTATGTGATTCCAGGGAAGCAGATATGCTCAGCAACTTTAAACAGAATATGTGGGATTTAAATGAGTATAGCAATTATCACATATATGAACAATACACGGGCATGGTGTATGCATCGACAAGTGAGGTCAAATATAACATGGCGAGATATATCGTAGCAGTCAGATTAAGCTCACACGAAGACATATAAGAGCAACATGGTAACTATCTCATCTGACACAACGATCATATAATAGGTCGAGCATGACACGTAATCATATGACGAGATACATTTAGAAAGCATGCGTCCTACATGGTACTAGCGATACATGATGTGATCCAAGCATAGTCAAGAGTCATTAAGAGGAGTTCGACATAATATTCACGAAACATGAGGCATCATCAACAGTAACAAGAAGGAAATCATGGGCGATAGTTTATAATCATGCCAAGAACAAACCATCATAGAGCACATATATGGTACAATAGTCATCACATCATAGAACAAGTACAACACGTGATCATATTGGAAATCATAAGTCCTACAGGACACTACTGGCACATATCGAACATGAGCACAATCAAGGTAATTTGATTAGATTCCTCCTAGCATTCATGCATCATGCGTATGCGAAATCATGACATAGTGTGGTGTGTGATCACGCGAGGTACCAAGTCATACATTTATGCAGGCATAAGAGGATATCTTAAAGTAATAGGGAAACACTATCGAGTGAAAACATGTGAGCATGCTATGATTAACCATTACGAAAAGCAAATCAATCATTGAATTCAACATCAATTATCTTGCATGAGTAAGACAGGTTATGGTAATGGAAAGAGGGAAGAACAACACTATCAAGAACCTAGCTCGAGAGAGAATCAGCAATAATGCAGGCAAGATATAATTCACACGAGTCACAACCAGGGATCCTCCATGATACTAAAGACTCAACATAACATACGATGCATGCATACACTAATCATGACGACATGCAAGAATTCAATTCAATCACATTCCAACAATACAGAAGCATGAGGAAGGTTTTTACGATGAATAACACGAGTCCAAGTATTGAGCAATATGACTAGAATACGAGAACAGGAGTTCAAATCAACACATAACATGATAAAGCATGCATTCATCAAGACTCAATTATACCACATATTCTCTATCCAACGCAAGTAATCACACAACAATTCAAATTGCAAAGCAACCAACGTTAATTAATCTGACGAATACAGAACATATGGGCATACTATAGATTCTTGTCACAAAAAGATAATAAGCATCAAGGCGTCATCAGCTAGCATGCTGAAGAGATAATTTACAGGCATTCATACGAAGAAGAGTTAATCATACTATCATGGACCTAACCAAGGAGAAAACAACTATCATGTAGGTTCATATCATATGGTCCATGCTTCAAATCAATCATACAGGCAATACAATAGGCCAAGTGGACATGCTATGACAACATATAATCATGATGGAAAACAAGGCATAACATAAGTAGCCTTATACTAATATGATCATTTGCGAGGCACACACGGAAGATTACAGAATCATGTCATGGAATTCAGGGAGAGTCACCATTACAACCGGACACAGATCCCTAAGGACAACCATTGACTTTTCCCAACCAACTTATCACCCCTCTTTCCCGTGTGACTCTGGTACGACTCTTTATGGCAAGGACACTCTAGTTGATCGTCATAAGGATTGAGAAGGACAATCTCAGAAACACCTTACTCTTGACTCAAAATGACACCAAGAACTACCTACCAATACTCACTCAGACAACCTTCATATCCACACATGCTTTTCCGACACAATGTGTTTACCAACCTGATGCCCATGAAAGATACTGACATTTGGGAGAAAGACTCGATAAGATCGTCAAGAGTTTAGTATAGTAGAAGGGGCTATTACACACAACTGGGTTGACCATATAGAAGTAGAGGAACTCCCGCTATCCCGTTTGCACAGATCAGTCAATACATATTTAATTGTTAGGCATACCAATCATATCCACAACAAGCACTTAGCACAGAGTCAGTCAATGACAATCGTAATGATCTCCTTATAAACTTGTAGACCCATCTGTAAAGAACAAGCTAGTATTTTGCCTACCGTTCCCAACTACATCCAATAGGGATGGCCTAACGCCTTTACTACCCACTCGTGTCCCCGTTTAGTCGGTTCTTCTCTTTTATTACAAGTCGAGTCCATTACTTAGTCCAATTGAGGTTAGACATCTTAAATTCATTTTGCCCCTTTAAAATACGTTCAAAGCCTTTGAAATTCATGGGCAGTTTTCCAAATCATACACTCGACCCTTTTGTACCCGAATTGCACAACCTCAGCTCTGATACCATCTTTGTAACGGCCCAGAATTATGATTTCCGGGTTACGTTTCAAGGGATGAAAACCCTTGTTCGGATCTTGCAATCCAGGTACGGGTCGAGGTTTCAAAGTCATTTAAGATTTATAGAAAGAGGGATTTCAAACCCTAAACACCTCGAAGGGCCGTTGGGTACCCTTAACCTGTCCTGGGGACTAACTCGCAAAATTCATTTCACACGGAAGCAAGACGGAAGCAAAGTAAGGATACAAGTGCCACGGCAGAGCCGGGTCAAAACGGAGTCGAAAGTATAAATCCAAAACAATATAATCAGAGTCTGGTGAAGTTTATAACTCCAGCGCTCACTCTCCGCCGACAAAATGACCCGCGCAATAAGCAAACAACACCGATAGGATGAACATAAATAATTCCTATAAAAATTGATTTGGAGCGGGATCAGATCGATGCCCACTTAACTCTGCATCCCAACCATAAGCACACATATACGCTATACCTAATAAAGATGCTTTAATGCAGTACGAAATTCAACCACACTAGCATGCTCCTAGTTCATAATAATGTGCAGAAATACTGTAAAGGGCCCAAAACAATGCCAAGTGGCATATCCCTCTCCTACCTCCACCCCTTTCGACAGGCGGAGACTGGCCAGCTCGTGAATGCATTCATTCATAATAGGGCGGCACGCATGCCTAACCCGCTCCATAATAAAGCCCGCAGGCATATCATAATATAAGGAAGTACTCGATTGACTCAGGGTACCCGATGAGGCTGGGCTACCCTATGACCCTAGCAAAGACTCTAGGACTATCACAGATAACGGTCGTTCTGTTTACATACACATAGAGAAATAGAATGCTCAACGATCAATGCAACCTAGCATGGTACTACATGGCATGCTGATCATGAATGCAACACCTAGTATATCATGCACCTAAGGCAGGGAATAGCTCTATTCAATCTGAGTAAGCTCCGAAGAGACTTACCTGAAGATGCAGAACAGCAAGATAATACAAGCAAGGGCCCAAATGCAAGTCCAAAGCAATCCAAGAGCAAACACACCTATCATCAAGCCATTTTCATAAGCTACCAATCTATCATTCATACACACGGTCTGCACATTCTCAACATGCTCAAAACCAACCGATGGTAAAACCATTTTCCAAAACCTTTCCGATTTGATCAACATCAACCAAAATCATTCTTCAAATTTTCTCCTCAAAACCAACATCATCAAGCCAAGACAAAATCAAGACATTGGAAATGACACCTTAAACATACTTCAAGCTCAAGATCAAATAGTTCAAGTTCCGTCAAATCCCTTCCTTAATATTGAATAAAATAATATTTCAGAACTCATTTCCCAAAGCTTCCGAACTCTTAAATCTTAAGTTGAGTCAACTCATTAAAAAAAAATCAATTTCTAAAGTCACATTATAGAAATAGTTCCGGCATTTTTAGTTTTCAAACAATAAATCATTTAAGAGATATTTCCGAAACTTGAAATCCATTTTAATAATTTTACCATTTTAGAGCATCAATACTAAATTACTTAATCATTTTTAAATATCCATTAAAACACCACTTAGTATCATACATCTGTCATATAATATCACTTTTAAACACTTATGGTATAAATAACGTATATCACAATTTATAGTATAACTACATAGAACATAATTTATGTAACAATCTAACCCAAAAGAAACACTCTAATGGCCCAAAGAAGAAAGGCCCATCAAAAGGAGAAAAGGAAAGGTCCAAACTTTTTTTCTAAATTCGGATCCAAGATAACCCAACCCATTTCTTATTAAAACAACACCCATAAAACCGGTTTTGATTTAAATAAAGCTGAACCGGACCAAAACAAAACAAAAGAAAATGCTGGACCGGACCGGTCACTGTTCGTCATCTTCCCAAACAGGTCGATTGAAAATCCGGAAGGAGGAAGAGAGAGGGCAAGGGCGGTCGGCGGTGGCTGGTTGCTCCGGCCATTCAACCCGGCACCACAGGCATGGAATCGGACAAGAAAGAAGAGAGAGAAGGGATTCTCACCGAGGTCGAACTCTTCACCGGAGGATCCGTCGAGGGCTCGATTCGGCTTCGCCGGTATCGGAATCGAATGAGGTAGCCTGGGTCGACAATGGAAGGTAAAAAAGGTGGAACCTTTATCGAATTTAAGAGCGAAATGAGAGGCGGGGGCTTACCATCTTCGAATCTGGAAAACAGGGAAGGAGAAGGAGGAAAGAGGGCGGCGTCGGTGGTTCCAGGGGCTCCGGCCTGCTTCCGGGCTCGGCGTCGGCGGCCGGCCTGCTACTGGCTGCGCGGGTCGTCGGGGAAGGGAGGTAGGAGGGGCTTCTGTCTCGGAAAGAAGGTGAAGGAGGAGGTGGGTGCTGGGCTTGCGTTTTCCCTCGGCAAAACAAGGCGAGAGGAAGGAGAGGCTGCCGGCGACGTCGGCTGCTCCGGGGAGTTGCTGCCGGCTTGGACACAAAGGAAGAAGGAGGTGCTCGGGAGTGCTCCGGGGCTGCTGCTAGGCGCCTGAGGCTGCTGCTCCGGGGCTGCTGCTGCTTGGATGGTAAAGAGATGGAGGAGGATGAAGAAAAGTGGGGGTGGGGTTTCTGAAATGAGACAGGGTATAGTTGAAATGTAAATTGAAGAGGAGTGTTGTGTACAAAGCAAGGTCAAAGGTCTGTGTGGCCTTTTTCTCCTTTTGCTGCAATCGGACAGAGGGAGGGTTGTTTATCAAAAATAGGTGAAATCAAAAAGAAAGGGGGAGGGAGATATAAGATAGAGTTTTACCCAATTAAGAGGGATGAGCTGGAATTTGATAAGGACGGAATTGTAGTTTCGAGTCGAAAATTCGAATACCCGACATTTAAATTCGAAACTCGTTAATCCCGACTTTAACGGAATAAATTAAGTTTCCAATCAAATTTTAAATATCCCAAATAAAATCCCGAAACCCACCTGCTCGATTCTATCCCAACCCGAAATTTTCAAATTGTATCTGTAAATCACTACCGGAATTAAATTAATCTATCAAGACTCGCAACTCAAAAGCGGAATCAAATTCCGTCAAAATCAAAATTTTAAAACGATGCCGGAAGGATTTTAAAAATACGATTTTTAAGGCGAAGGGGAGGATTTTCAAATATCCGAATATATATAAATATATATTTTTATTATTATTATTATTATTATTTGTTGAAATTTATCATTTAAAAATCCGGGCCTTTACAGCGCTCGCGGCCACACCCATCAATATCCTCGACACCCTAAAGGAATCCCTGAGCCGGGCCCTGGTTCCATACTACCCGGTGGCGGGACGCCTGAGGAAGGTGGAAGGAGGGCGGCTCGAGCTCCAGTGCAACGCCATGGGCGTTGAGATCGTCGAGGCCGAGTCCGGCATCCAGCTAGAGGACTTTGGTGACTTCTCGGCCACCAACAAGCTCCAGCGGCTAATACCTTTTGTGGACCACAACAAAGCGGTTGATGAGATGCCGTTGTTGTTGGTACAGATCACTCAACTGAGGTGTGGTGGCGTCGCCGTGGGTATCAGGGGCGGATGCTTGTGTACACTTTGGGATGCTCAAGCATCCCAAAAAAAAAAAAAATGGTTTTTATTGTTAATTTCTTAATATGTTCCGTCAAGCATCCCCAATCCGGGGAAAAAACTACAAAAGAATTTTTTTTTTACCTTTCAACATTTTCGGAATGATAAAAAAAATTACTTTCAAGTATCCCCAGGATGACGGTTCAGGATCCACCCCTGGTGGGTATCATGATCTCTCATGCTCTGGCTGATGGTACAGGTCTGCTCTACTTCATCACTGACTGGGCTAGGTAAGGTGTCAAATCTCCGACGGTTTTTTTACGAGGGTAAATACATATCGGGTTAATTATATCAAGGGAAATTTACAGAAAACCACCCACTAAATGTACCCTCTTACACTTAACCACCCATTAAACAAAAAATTACAGAAAACCACCCATTAAATAGGTTTTGTTTTCAAATCACCACCCGTTGTCTATTTTTATTAGGTTTTTGTCAAATATATATGATAATACATTATTTTAAGTTTTATATTTAACTTAAAATCTCAAATACATATCAAAATATATTTGATTAATTTTTTTAAAAAAAAAATTTAATTTTTTTTAGAAATATGATGTATATATAGACCTGTCAAAACACAACCCGACCCGGTCGACCCAACCCGAATGCCCGGAAAATTTCCGATCCGAACACGGAAATTTTGACCCGAACCCGAAACCTGAAAATTTTCTGGGTAATCTGGGTTTTGACCCGATTGACCCGATAATTTTGACCCGGTGACCCGATTAATTTATAATTATTTTTTTATATATAATTAAAACTTATCGCAAAATTATCAAATCATTATTTTTTTTAATTTAAAAAAGAAAAAATTGACAAACCCGAAATCGACCCAAAATGACCTGAAACCCGGTCAAACCCGGGTTCGAGTCAACCTGGAAATATCCGGAACCCGTTTTATCCGGGATCCGTTTTACCCGAAGTGACTCGACCTGAATGACCCGTTTATATTGACAGGTCTATGTATATATGAACAAATTTGTTCTATTTTATTCCTAAAAATGGTTATAAATTTTATAGACTTCTTTTTAATCAAAATTAAAAATAAGTTTATAAGTCATTAGCATTGTTTAAATTTAATAATTATTTCGATACTAATAATTAATTTCTCATTTTCTTTTATATTTGTAAACACCTATACTATATACTAAAAATGAAAAAAAAAATCTAAGCATTGTTTAAATAATATTTTTTCCAGGCTCAAAAGCATTTTTTTATTAAATGTATCTTTATTAAAATTTGTTTGACTTTTTAAATAAAATTAAATAATATTTTTCACATTTAGAACCTCCGCCCTTCAAATAAATTTAAAATTTGTACTCATTTTTTCCCTCATATATTGATATAAGTGTTTACCCCTACAATAAATATAATTTAAATATATTGAAGTTTAAACTTTAAATTTGAAGTATAAAATATTAAAATATATACTATATTTAATATAATTCTAATGGAATTATGTGGTGGGTGGTGATTTGAAAACAAAACCCATTTAATGGGTGGTTTTATGTAATTTCGTGTTTAGTGGGTGGTTATGTGTAAAAGGTTATATATAATGGGTGGTTTTCTGTAAATTTCCCTTATATCAATTCATTATTCTTGTTTTTATGATTATAAGGTTGAGATTCACTATAAAAGTTTGTGTTTTTGTGTAGAATTTTACTTATACCACATTATTTTTTTAGTCTTTTATGATTGATATAGAAGTAACCCTGTTAACAAACATCTCAATATATATAAGTTAGTCCAATTCAAATATCTCAATCTAGAGGTTGGATCAGGGGTTAACAACTCTTACGATGATAAATGTTAACAAATCAATATTCAGTAAAATTTATCAAATATTCTTCACAATCACTCAATTATTCATCAAAGCTTTTGTTAAAATTAATTAACTATTCATCACAGTCACTCAATTATTCACAATTTACCAAATATTCATCAATATTCGACAACATATTTAAGAAATATTCATCACAGTAACACAATTACGAGATTGGGGGTGGATACACACGCAATGGTTTGAGTTTTTTGGGTGATAATTTTTTTTTTAATTGACAATAATTATTAACTGAAATGAATATCTTAAATGTACGTTGTCGAAAAGCTTTGATGAATAATTGACTGACTGTGATGAATATTTGATAAATTTTACTGAATATTGATTTGTTGACATTTAACACCGTAAGAGTTGTTAACATTTGATCCGTATTATATATATATATATATATATAGAGAGAGAGAGAGAGAGAGAGAGGGTGGTTCATGGGTAAACAACCCTTATTGTGTATAATGAGAACAAATCTGGGTCATTGATTAGATGAAATGGATGGGTGAGATTAAAAGGCAATTTTAGCTTTTTTTTTTTAATTAAAAATCAGTGGGACCCACGTTTTTTCTTGCCCACCTGCTGAATTTGGGGTGTGTGTGATGCACTCTCTTGAAATTATTCGATAGTATATCTGGATTATTCGATCGTATCGACGGATTATGCGATCGTATCGATGGATTATTCGATGATATCTTGCCACATGATGGGGCGGTTATTTTCTTCTTCGAATTATACGATAGTATCACTGAGTTATTCGACCGTATCAATGGATTATGCAATAGTATCGATGGATTATTCTAATCGGCTAGCACCCTAAAAATGCCCTAAACTATTTACCAAAAATTATTCGATGGTATCGCTTGATTATTCGATGGTATCGCTTGATTATTCGATGGTATCGCTTGGTTATTCGATTGTATCATTGCATTATTCAATGGTTCCGTTACTTATGTCATTTTAACAAATAACTAAAAATTATTCAATGATATCAGTGGATTATTCGATTATATCAAATGATTATTCGATGGTATCGATACATTCAATATGTCCTAAACAAACTGGAATGCAAACATATCAACAAAATTGATACATCCTGGTGCTCGAACAATCCAATTTAATTAAGCACAAAAAACCCATTTTGTTTAGGACTTGACAGAGGAATAATCAAACAGAACAAAACCTAATCTGTAAAATCAAAATCAAGAACAGAGCAACCGAGGAATCACATCTAACATTCCTAAATCCAACAAACCAAATCTGTAAAATTAAGAACAAAACCTAATTTGAGATTGTCCACAAATACCCATTCGATAGCCCTTCGTCGTCACTGCCATCTTCACCATCATCGACGACAGGAGGCGTCGCCTTTGGAGGCCGGACAGGCCGAATTGCTCAGATATGAGAATAGGGGAAGAGGGAGTCCCTCCATCCCTCCGTCACGGCCATCTTCCCTCGCCGATGTCGCTTGTGGTTGCCGGAGAAAGGTCGGATCTTTGACTAGAGAGGCGCGACTGGGAGCGAGGAAGGAGAGCGGGATCTGAGGCAACCCGGATCTGGAGTCCAATGGATGTTGTGGTGGTGGTTGTGCGCGAGGGCGGAGGACAGCGAGAGGGAGCAAGCGCCTTCGACCTTCAATTCGTCGGGGCTCTCCGCCGCCAC
Organism: Persicaria tinctoria; assembly: GCA_037127255.1. Classification (NCBI taxonomy): domain Eukaryota; kingdom Viridiplantae; phylum Streptophyta; class Magnoliopsida; order Caryophyllales; family Polygonaceae; genus Persicaria; species Persicaria tinctoria. The sequence goes on along the minus strand of JBANSL010000004.1, from coordinate 16,439,663 downwards.
GCACAAGCGAGCACTCCGCCGCATCGGTTTTTGATACAGGCCGCCTTCGCACTTGCCTCCGACCGCCACCTTCAAATCGTCGCCGTCGTACCCGGACTGAGAGCTCGTCTCCACGCTCAAGCCCGATCGCCCTTTCGCTTCCCTCAGATCGCCCCCACTTCTCTTTCTCTCTCCTTTTGGTTGAAATTGGAAATGCCTAATGTGTGGGATTAGGGTTAAAGGGTATTTGTAATCACGCGCCTAGGTAAGGGGTGAGATTGTGTTTTTGCAATTTTAATTTACAATTAATTTAAAATCCTAAATATTCTCAGCCCTCCATTTGTACTAAATGAACGATCCTGATTTGTTCTCATTTTACTCAATAAGCCTTGTTCTCATATGATCTATCCTCTCTCTATATATATATATATAAAAGGAAAACATTCGTGTGAGACCTCTCAATCAATGGATATAACGTCGTCTTATTTAGATCTACCTTAACTAATATTCTCCAATATTTATTTATATAGTTTAGTTTTTTTTGTCTTGTATTTTATTTGTTTGATCACGAACTAGAAAAATGTTTTTTTTTTTATAAAATAAGTAAAGTACTCCTTTGGTAAAATATGTTATTTGTTATTCAAATGTTTTTTTTAAGATTTAAAAAAACATACTCCCTCAGTTAATTAAGACTTGATATTTTACTATTCACGCGTGTTTTTTAGTTGTTAAAAACTATATAAAATATTAATAATTTTATACTTATTACAATTAACTATGCATTTATAAAAACAAATGTAAAAAAATGGTAATATTTTATATAGTTTTTATCATTCTAAAAAAACGTGCATGAATAATAAATAACAAGTTTTAATTAACGGATGAAGTATCATTTACTATTTGTATGTTTTTTTATGATAAAATATTAGTTTCTTTTATTAGTTTTTATTTTAAAATAATTATGAGATTATTTTTAAAAATTATTATTTAATACAGAGTATAATTTTACCATTCTAAAAAATATGTGTGAATATTGTTAAATTACGGTGGGTAATATACGACGTGGGGGGGTCACGCACGCCCAAGCACAATACGCGCACACCATCCAAGCCGACCACACAAGTCAAGTGGGGTTCCATCCTAAAACCAATTGGTGTTAGGTGGGGTAACCCACCCACTTATGTAAAAGGCTTGAATCTACTTTTTAATCAATGGAGACTCAACAAATATATAATAAATGACATATTTATAAATCAGAGTACGTAATAATTAGAAAACATAATCTATCTATGGATTTAGTCTTTTACATATATAAAGAAAGGAATATATATATAGTTACAAAAAAAAAAAAAAAAAAAAAAAACTTTTGGGGTAAAAAAATTAGGATTTTTTTGGTAACTGTCCATTTTAATTGGGCTGTTTTGCTAAATGTCCATTTTTATAATGGATTTTGCAAAATGTCCTAAAATGTCATCTTTACCCCTGCTATAATATATCCCACGCGCTCACGTTCTCTCTGTTCTTCTTCCTCCCCTTTTCCCTTTACTGTTCTCGATGTTTGTTTAGCTCTCTCTACGGGTGTGACCTCCACCGTCCACGGATATTAGATTGAATTCGAATCTTGGTTGAGCTATTCGGCGTCCAAGGATCCGCCGACACTTATTAATGATAACTCGTTCCCGTCTGCAAACGGAGCACCGTATAATTTCTCCGAGATCTGACCGTTTCTGATTAACGACAAGGGTGAATCGAGCGTTGTGGGAGCTCGGAGCTCCGACGGTCTCTGCAAAACACACGCCGTCGCGTTTCATCCAAATCAGCCGGTTTGATAATTCGAATCCGCTAATTGTATGATTTCATCCTGTATGTTCTCTTAAACTGACTTTGTTTCTCAGGCTATTTTGACAGCTCGTACTGTTCGAATACATAATTCCATTTCTATGGTTTTGATTAGATATTTTTAATTTTATATATCATTTTCTGGCTGTCATCATGTGGCTATACACATGTATACATGGTGATAAGTACTAAATCACCAATCTCTTAACTATTAATAAAAGTTTATAAACAAAAGCAGAATATAATGGCAACAACTGTTTTTTTATATCATTTTTTAAAACTTTTTTATACAAGGTCATAAAAACAGTGTCACCACAAAGGTATAAAGTGGTGTCACCACTAGTGTAGCAAGGGGAAGAATGATCAAGTGTTATTAGTGGTATAACCAAGGAAAAATACCGAATGAAAGACCCTAGGATAAGGGAAAATGTTATTAGTAGTGTCACCACATTTTTTTTTTAAAAAGTAACATCTATTGTCACCACCTCTATCGTTGTCACCACCGTATCGATGTCACCACTCCTATCGCTGTCACCACCACCCAGTGGCGGAAGGTGTTAGGGGCGGGGGAGGGCCATGGCCACCCCGGGAAAAAAAAAATTCTAGTAATATATGTTTACAGTATACTCCGTATTAGTGGTACCGGTATTACAGTAAATAGGAATGGATTGCCTAAACTATTTTTTAATTGAATAAAATGGCCAAGGCCACCCTTTGGATGATTAAAAAAAAAGTAAATAGGAATGGAGTATTACTGTTAGATTACCTTTCTTTTTTGTTTTTTTTTATACTCACTAACATTTATTTTTAATATCTCAACGTATTGCTTAATTAATATCTTATTCCAGGTTAACACATTTTATTTAGTTGAAAAAAAAAATTCACACTTCCTTATTTTTAATATCTCAACGTATTGCTTAATATCTTATTTCCTAATTATGAAGAATGTATATCTCCTAAATCCTAATTTAAACGGTTGAATATTAGAATATCTCAAAATCCAAATCCTCTAACAGAAGTCAAATGCGCTACTGCTACTGCTGCTCCATTAAGCATGTGCGCATTCCTGTCGACACTACCGTTCTCTAACCTCTTGCTAATTATGCAAGATGTGATCTAGAAGTTGTAGCACCCGAGAATCCAGACATTCGATTAGACTTGATTAAGCATTCCTATATATGTACTTTTTTTTCGTATAAATGAAAAAGGCTTAGGGGTGAGCCTCCTAGCTTGACTAGGTTCCAAATCCTATAAAAAAAAATGTTTGGCCCCTGCAAAACTTTTGTCCAGATTCCGCCACTGCCACCACCCCTATTAAGAGACGAATGATCACTACAAAAAAAAAAAAGAAATTTGCCACGCTAGTTAGCTTCGGCAAGGGTATGGCGTGGCAATTGATACCTTTTGCCACCAATGGTAGCTTCGGCAAGGGCTGCCGTAGCTATTGGGTCAATTTTGCTACCAATGGTAGCTTCGGTAAGAGTTACCGTAGCTAATGGATCCACTTTTACCACGGCAAAAGCGACGGGTGGCCGTTGCTGTCAATAATTTTGCCACGGCTAGATAATTGCCATAGCAAAAATTAATTTGATTTAAAAAAAAAATACTGCAAAGAACCCTTTCTCTTTAAACCCTAATCCGTTCTCATCCTTCCTCGTTCGTGCTGCTCTTGCCCTTTCTACCTTCTTCATCGCATCTACCGGACCTCCACCACCATCTCTGTTGTCGCACATTGCTCCTCCTCCCCTATCCTCTCCGTTTCACTCTCCTCCCTCGGACTCTCCGATGAACCCCTTTCCCTCCCCGCCATTGTCGTGGTCAATTCCTCTCCTGGAGAGGTTGTTGTCCACCGGCGGAAACGCAACCGACGACGAGCGAGAGTTTTAGCGTCAGCCTGAAGGCGGAAACGACGGCGGAAGAACTAGATCTATCCTCTCTCCTTCCACTGCTTATGTTCCTCTGCTCCACAAATTAGATCTAGGGGCGCCGCTAGCCACGCCTCCTTACCCTCTCTTGAGGTCTCTCCTTTCTCACCCATTGCTGCGCCATCGCACCTTCTTTCTCTTTCGCTATGGAGAAGGTGTCCCGGCCTGCTGTGCTACAAATAGTGAAGAAGCTCACCTCCAGCCGCAACCTCAACGCCAATTTGTTTGCCAGGTCTCACTTTCTTCTCCTTTCAGATCTGTTAAATAGGGTTTTTGCTTTCCTCTTGGTATCATCTTAACTGCCTTTTCTAATTAGTTTCTTTTGATTCCTTCTTCAATCGTTACTTGTGCTTGCAGATGATCCATTAGGGTTTGGATGATATGCCGCCTCTAGTAGTGCTACTGCTAAAACCAGCTTTTTGTTTTGATACTGCAAGCTTCGTTTACAATTTAAGGTTGTTTTATGTGTTTGTTTTTGCTGTATTCTCCAATCTTTTCTTGATAATTTTTATTTTTCTTTAAAAACCATGTGTCTGGAGCTTGACTCCTCCAATCCTTGGGTTTTCTTCTCCCTTCATCCCCCTTCAATTTTAGCATTTATTGTCTGTATTTTTTTTTATTCCTCGTTTAGGGTTTGTTTTAGCTATATGAGAGTTTCTAGAAACCAATTTTTGCTTATGTTTGAAACCTCAAAACTTCTCCCTTTATTTTCTGAACTTAGCCTATGGGGCATGAATGTTTGTTTCTAATCTGCCTTATTATAAGATACTATGACTTAAGAAAGATCCCAAGAAGCATATAGATAGAAGAGTCACAAGAAGGGTTTCAAGGATTAGATGAACATCTTAGTGAGTTCTCTCAAGATATGAGAAGTTAAATCTATCCATTCGTTTAGCAATTATCTGAAATATCAAATCTCTAAGGACCATTTATTATCTGAGGGAACATTGTATCATATGTGAAAAAGAGGTTGTGAATATGTGATGATGTCTGCTTTTTGTTGCATTTTTATATTCATAAATGCAAAAAAAGATATGGATCCCTATACATTAGTAAAATGCTCTTCAAATCAAGTAGTTGCCTCTTTGTGGTGGAATTTGCATCTAATATTGTGGGCATCAAATCAAGTAGTTGCCTCTTCTTGTGTTTTAGATTTTTTTCTAGATGGCTCTTGTGATCTGTCATGGCATAAGGCATTGATGTTTATCTTCGTCTTTAATTAATCACCCGGATTGGTCAGGCAAATGAAGTTGTTGCTTCTGCTATTCAGACCATTCAATTGATATCCTAGTAATTACTAAATCATGGTTTCGCTTGTATAGTTTGACACTTTGACTCTCTTGGTTTCAGTGTTGTGTCCTTCATTATTGATGGAATAAGCTCATACATAGAGTTGATAGCCGATTTTCTTATGTAAGTGTTTTTCTTTGATTGTGTTTGCAGATAAAGATTTCTTGTGCAAGATTTGTCTACTGAACGTTAATCCTCACATGGAACGCAAATATCAAACTGCTAAATGAGCAGGTAAAACTATCTCGGTAGTTTACACATCATAGTTCTTGTTTGCACTTTCATATAAAAGAATTTATGATGCTTTGATTTTTAGGGTTTAAATTGTGTTGGCTTAAATTGTGATTCATTTTACTGCTTTTATGCTCAATTTGGCCAGATGGTTCCGAATGAACTGGATTTTTTACTCCTAGACCTTCCTTTTGCAAGTAAAGCATTGTTTTGCACCTTTTACTTATCTTCTTCAGTATCTTTTTTTTTTGTTACTCATGTCTGGTTTTGGTTGGTTTGATTTACTCTAGGAATTCTGTCTTCTGGGCTAAAATTTATCTGTTTTTTTGCTTTTGGGCCTTCATGAGGTTATATTAAATGGGGGGAATTGAGTTATCAAAAATTTCAAGTTTTTTTTATCAGTTTTAATCTTTAAAGGAGTTAGATTTTTTTTTTAAATCTTTAAATGAGAAAATATGTTTAACTTCATGAAGGTCAAGTTTTTTATTAGTCACAATTACACCAATTGTTTCTATTTATCTTCATTATGTCCTGAATAAAAAGTGTTTTCTTGAACTGAATGTCTCGAATAAAAAGTATGTGTTGTCTCTTTTGTGAGTTAACTTTGTTTCTTTTAAAGGTGATAGCCAATGTTCTTTTAAATTCATATCACCTCAAATTTGTACTTATGTTTCTCCTTTGATTCGTTGTTCCTAATTACGTGTTGTAGCCTCGAAATCTGTTATGGTTTTGATCTTGTAATGATCTTAACTTGTCCAATCGCTGGTAGTGTGCCAAACCTGTTACTTGTAGTTTAATGTGCCAAACCAAATACCTACAACATGGTTGTGTGATGCTCACTTGGCATCATCCTTGAGTTGTTTGTCTTCTAACCTCATATATTTGTATTCCTGAGTAATTTAATAGTTCTAGCTATATTCTGGAGTAATTTGATGCCTTGATTTGCTATTTTTTTCTATGCCAAGTAGAAAATTAATTGCTTAGTTTTGAACTCTGTCACTTTTTAGTTTGAATTGCTTAGTTATTTTTTAACTCCTATCCAGAAAGTTGGGTTATATACTCATCTAAGGTTGGTCCTTATGTTTGTGCTGAGTGGAATTGTTATTTGTTAGGGGTTATTTGGAGATTGATCTTTCTTGGCAGCTACATATCAGAAATTGAAGATGAGGTACATAAATCATAATTCTCTTTCCTTAGTTTATTTTGTAGGTCAATGGAAAAGGAAGCCTAATTTATTTCAGGTTGGTGCTAACTACTAAAGAACTGATGCCTCCAGCCAGCTCACATGTACATATTAAATCGATAGAGAATTATCTGTCTTTTGTCAATATGACTGTCCTCTTGGGCCTTATCTTAAGCTAATTTATGGTATCTGATTATTGTATGTTAAATTGTTTTGAACATCTGGTGATTGAATTTCTCATGCACATATCAAGTGAATGGGAGGCAACTAGAATTGAAGCATTGCATTGGATTTGAGCCCTTCTAAATAGATATAGAGAACAGGTATGCTATTTTGTGCAGATTATGATATGCTGGCTTAGTACATATTTTGGTTTTATTTTATTCAGCTTCTTTGTTTTCAGTTTTTGTGTCCATTGACCAAAAAATCAGTGTATGGTATACATATTTATTGGTTCGAGTTTCAGGACTCCTGACTTATCTAGGAATGTCAATTAGTTATGTCTGAGTTTATCTGTATTCATGCATGCTGGTATATGTGGAGATGCTGACTAGTTTAGAATGTTGTTGTATGTTGAGATCTGATTTTGAGATGATCCTTTCTCTAGCGGTAGAACCTTCTAGTTCTACCTGTTTACTTTCTTTGCCTGCCAAAATTCAGCACAACTGAGATTGATATAACTCCTAATCCCATTCCCTGTTAAGTGTTGTAGTTTAGGACCGGAATTACCATGGTCATACTGTCAAAATAAAACAAACCGAATGGGTTTGTGGTAGAGTAATGGAATTAGTAATCTGGGGTAGTCGGGTATCTACACAAGTTTAAGCTGGTGCATGTCTTTATGTTGTAAAACACATCTGCAGCTAGGATGTACCTCTCTTTCTTGTAATATGTCCTTGTGCATATTAATTTTAGAGGAGTTTATATCAGAATATATATAAAATATAAATAGCTCATGGTATTAGATATACTAGTTCATACATATTATTATCGTTATTTATTTTTTATATTTGATAGTTACATTATTAGGCTCTCTTTTCCCTGATTAGCAGCCTGTTTTTTTGTCAAAATGTACCTGGGTACTTACAGAAATCCTTTTAAAAAAAGAGTGCCTAATGAGCATGACTGTTTCGGAAAGAATGTATATTTAGGGAGTAAGTGCATCTTTACCTTTAAATTTTTACTATTAGATGAGCTTAAATTAGTTCAGTTTGATATGCAATTTAATAGCAGGCATTTTTTTTTACAGGAAGAAGCAGCATCAAGTTTTGTGTGACAGTGATGAACAAGAGGCCCAAAAAAGGAGCTCGATGAAGCTTGTTTGATGGATGGGGACCTCAGTGAGAAGTCCTAAAAAATCAAACAAAAAATCGTGGTTCTGTCAAGAATAAGGCTAATACAAAGTAGGTTTAACCTTGAATTTTCATCATGTCAGTGAGTTTGTCACTATTTTGACCTTTGGTTTATGAATGGTAATATATAAATTTGTGAATGGAAATTATGTAGTTTGGGACATTTTATTGTATATGTAAATTTTATAATTGTGTATATTATTGTATATAAATTATGTAGCTTTTGACATTTTATTATATATGTAAATTTTGTATAATTAATGAAATTTTATTATATAGGTAAATTATGTGTATGATTTTATTTTTAAAAAAAAAAATATTGGACTTTTTAGCCCGGGTATGAAGAATCCGGGCTAAAAAGCAGGGTTTTTTTTTTAATTTTCCACCCACACTTTAGCTACGACAGCTTGCCGTGGCAAATGGGTTGTTTTTCAATCAGGGGTCGCTAGCTGTAGCGTTGCCGTGGCTAAATTCCTAGCTACGGCTCATTGCCGAAGCTACAAAATTTTGCCACCCCAAAAATCGCCACGCCCCCATATGCCGTCGCTAAGCCGAAGCTAAATGCCATTTGCCACCCCATTCTTCCTTTTTGCCACGGTTATTTGCCGATGCAAATTTCATTTTTTTTGTAGTGGATTAAGTGTGTTAATAGTGGTGTCACCAACACAAAACAGTGTCACCACGAGTGTACCAAGTGTTGTCACCACAAGTGTACCATGAGAAACAATGGTCAAATATTATTAGTCGTGTCACCAAGTAAATTAAAATAGTGTAATCATTGTTTTCACCAAAGGAAAATCCTAGGATACGGGAAGCAAAAACATTAAGGGGCTAATGTTAAGCAAAAGAATATGTGGCATTCAGAATATGTCATCACAAAGTTCAAATACAAGTGTCATCACTACTGTCATCAAAAGAAAAAAATAAAGTGTCACCACTGTTGTCATCAAAAGAAAAAATACAGTGTCACCACTGATGTCATCAAAAGAAAAAATACAGTGTCACCACTGATGTCATCAAAAGAAAAAATAAAGGAAGCACAAAACCCTCATCATTGGTGACACAATTTGAATGCTTACTTCACATAAAATCGGCTTTCAAATTAATGGTCAGACATACAAAATTAGATTACTCTATCAAGGCCTTCAACTTCAAGCTCCTTGGGTATCATTCGGATTTACATATAAAATTAAGAGCTTTTCATGTAGTTAAGTAAAGTAGACTCCTTATAGTGAAATTGGCTTTCAAATGGACAGATCATGTCATCATGACATTTGCCGACAGGGAGAAAGCTCAATCTGATTGTTCATCGTCTCTCCCACCGGAACGGAACAACGCACCATCAATTGCCAAGTGCTGCCATTGGAGAGCTCCTCGGCTAGCTCGGGAGCCTCCGAAACGACGTCGTTGGAGGAGCGACTATCAAGACAGACGCTCGCCGAGGTCCTCCTCCTCAGAAGAGGTATGAGGGAGTCAGGAGCGGGAAATCGACGGCAATGAACAACAGAACTACAGAAGCATACAAAACACAATGAACTGAGCGACAGAACAATCAATGAACTGAACAATCAAAACAAAAGCATACAAATCCCAATTTTTGTTCGAATGGATGACAGAACAATCAAATCACAATGAACTGATCGAAGCAGTAACTGAAGTATGATTTCGGCAGAAGATCGGCCCTTGTCACCACCACCTCAGGCCTCTCGTGTTCGCCCCGCTTCTCCCTCCCTCTCAGATCTGTGAATCCCGACTTCGATCCTTGCTCTTCGTCAATCTCCTCCCCTCCTCCCGTCGAATGCAGCAGCAACCATGGAAGGCGCACCTCGAGCTTCGCCTCCTTCCCTCAGATATGTGGGGTCGTCGAAGATGCGGGTCGAAACTCCATGGAAAGATGATCGGCGGTCGAAAATCATGAAATCGATAGATGAGCAGAAGAAAGGGAGGCGGCCGCTAGGTATAAACAGGTAAATACAAGGGCAGGTGTATTATGGGGTTTTCAAAAACATTTAGGACATTTAGCAAAAACTCTTTTTAAGTGGACATTTTGTAAAAGGAGGTTGATAAAATGGACCTTTGGCTAAATTTTTTCAAAAAATTACTAAATTTTATATAAAGCTTGTGTTGATTCACTAATTTACATTTCGTCCAATTTAACCGGCATTAAATTAGATCACATTTCGGACAAAAGAGGATGTCACAACTTTAAAATAATTATGAGATTAGTTTTTAAATGATGTACTTCCTGAATTTACACATATTCTACTATCTGCATGCTTGCTCGAGGTGAACCTTTGGAGGCCCTCCCATCTCATGATCGTACGATTTTAAGAGCGGGAGAGCCTCCGAGAAACCTCAAGTGCTTGGAGTTGGAGAAGAGAATGTCACAACTATCTTCCCTGATGAACGAACACAACATCTCGGAGAAGCCGAAAGAGGCAGAGATGGTAGTCCTACCATTGTCAAAGGCTCATATTGACAAGCTCAAGAAAGCTGCCAATGTCAATATTCTCTCCGGAAGCCGGCCTTATAGCCGCTATGAAGTCCTAGCCGCCCACATATGGAGGTGTACTTGTAAGGTGAGAGGCCATGATAACAAGGAACAAAGAGCCCTAGGAATTGGGGTCGATGCACGTTTCCGACTAAGTAAGTTCCCACCTAAATACTTTGGCAACACGACCTTCATCGTAGCTGCAAGAAGCATCGTCGGGGAGATCCTCACACTGCCCTTAAGTTCAACTTGTGCGAAGATCAGGCAAACAATCGAAGTCGTTACAGAAGAGAACATATGGTCTACCATAGAGTTCATGAAGGGGGTCGACGATATATCCATATGTCAAAATCTGCGAGCCCTCCAAAACACGGAGGAGCCTTACATAAACCCTAACCCCGGGGTGATTAGCTGGTTATCTATACCGATATGTGGCCTCGATTTTGGATGGGGAAAGGAAATTCACGTTAGCCCCGGAACACACAACTACGATGGAGTTTGTTGGAAGTAAAAGAGCAAGACGGAGTCCCGCGCTAAGCAAAACGACGTCGCTCAACCCTTGCTTCCTCCAGTTCATTTTAGTTCGCACGTGTCACTCACGTGACCTCCATCTTGTATAAATAAGAGCTAAGCTCTGTGTAACAAACTCAGATTCTCAAATTCAGTTACAACGAGAATTCAACAAACCAAATTCATCCTCTTCGATCTCTCTCTCTCTCGTTTTCGTTTTCCAATTTCCCAAATTCCTTTCCTCAATTTCCACATGGTATCAGAGCTAAAGATCAATCTCTAGATCTTAATCTCTGTTTGTTTTCGGCGTTTTCTTCATCGGAATCATGGAAATCAATGAAGAACGCTTGCAGGCAGTGAATCGGGTGGATCCGAGGATGGATCCGAATGATCCTCTGTACCTACATCCGTCCGATAATCCAGGTATGGTACTGGTTTCGAGAGTTTTTGATGGTTCTGGATTTGCGACTTGGAAGAAATCGATGTTAATTGCGTTGTCTGCCAAGAATAAAATTGGATTCATAGATTGATCGATTGTGAAACCTGATGATGCTGCTGGTGATGATCTGAGAAATTGGCAAAGATGCAATGATATGGTGGCATCTTGGATGGTGAATGTTGTGAATAAGGAAATTGCCGAAAGTATAATTCACAGTGATTCAGTTTCTGAGATTCGGATAGATCTTGTTCAAAGGTTTGAACAATCGAATTTGATTCAGCGATTTGCTATTAGGAAGAAATTGTGTGTAATCTCGCAAGGAAGCGATGATTTTGCATCGTATTACACAAAGATCAAGAAATTGTGGGATGAGCAAAAGGCATTGCAATCAGTTCCACGGTGTTCTTGTGGAGCTCGTCAAGAATTCTGCAAAAATGAGGAGGATCGGAAGCTTCTTGAGCTCATGATGGGGCTCAACGACTGTTACAGCTCTGTCAGAGGACAGATCTTGATGATGAAGCCAAGTCCTTCCATCGCAGAAGCGTACTCTTTGCTCAGCCAAGAAGAGAAACAGCGCGATTTCAAGTCAATCACACAATTTCCTGGAGACTCGTCTGCCATGTATTCTCAGCGACAAAATTTGTCTACTGCACCTCAAGGTTCTAATCAATCTCAGAATCAGAAGTCCACCAAGGCAGAAGGAATTGTGCCTGGGAAGCGTGCTCCGTATGTATGCACTAACTGCAAGAAAACCGGGCATAAGGTTGAGTTTTGTTACAAACTCATTGGATATCCCTCAGACTCTAAGGCTCCTAAAGAAAGGAAAGTTGTTGCTCAAGCATCTGGTGAAAATGAGGGTGGTGCACAGACATCTGCCATTCCAGGATTCACAGCTGAGCAGTGTGCACAACTCATGAATTTGCTCACCAAGGGTGGTGTTCCCAAGCAGCAGCCCATGGATTTAGCTGGTTGCTCAATGGCAGGTAATCACCCTTACGTTCTTTCAAATTATGACAATTATATGGCTCTAAGTGCTCAAATTGGTTCAAAGAAATGTTGTGATTCCTGGATTGTCGACACTGGTGCAACAGACCACATGTGTTTTGTTGAGTCTTCTTTTGTCCATCTTGACCCTCTTCCTCAACCATACAAGATAACCTTGCCCAATGCTACTTTCATCACTGTCAAATACCATGGTTCCATACACTTGTTCCCTAATCTGATCATTGATCATGTCTTCTTTGTCCCTGAATTTAGTTTCAATCTTTTGTCTATAAGCAAGCTTACTTATCAGCTTAATGGCAATGTATCTTTCTCACAAAATGATTGCCTATTGCAGGCCCCTTCACTGAAGAGGCCAGTGGCTCTTGGTAAACAAATTGGAGGCCTCTATCTTCTTTCAAGCAAGCCACATACAAACATTTCCTCTTTCATGCATTCTAGTGAAAATAATTGTAAAACATTTACTTGTGCTTCTGATTTGTCTATGCTTTGGCATTTGAGACTTGGGCATATCCCTTTTGACAAACTCAAATTGTTGCAATGCTGTCATGATGTTGATGTTTCTAAACCTATTGTTTGTGATATCTGTCATAAATGTCGCCAGCACAGATTGCCTTTTCCTCAAAGCAGCATCAAAACTACCAAACCTTTTGATTTGATCCACATTGATCTTTGGGGTCCATATCACACCTCCACATATAATGGCCACAAGTATTTCCTTACCATTGTTGATGACTTCTCTAGGTGCACTTGGACACATCTGTTATCCACCAAATCTAGTGCCTTTTCCTTCATTGAAGCATTTGTTCACATGATCAAAACACAGTTTGTTGTTGTCCCAAAGATAATTCGAACTGACAATGCTTTTGAACTTGGTTCTAGGAGTCAAGCATTGGCTTTCTTCTCCTCTTTTGGCATTGTTCATCAAACCAGTTGTGCCCATACTCCCCAACAGAATGGGGTGGTTGAGAGAAAACATAAACATCTCCTTGAAACCTCGAGAGCACTGTTTTTCCAATCCAAATTACCTACCAAATATTGGGGTGAATGTGTTTTGATGGCCACATACCTTATCAACAGATTCCCATCCAGGTTACTAAACAATGCCACTCCTTATGAAAGGCTATTTCTCAAACCCCCACCTTATGATCAGTTGAAACCCTTTGGGTGTTTATGTTATGCCACTACAAACTTCAAGGGGAGGGATAAATTCCAACCCAGATCTCAGGCCAGCATATTTTTGGGATTCCCCTTTGGCAAGAAAGCATACAAGTTATTGACCATTGATTCTAGAGAAGTCATCATCTCAAGAAATGTCATTTTCTATGAACAGATTTTCCCCTTTCACTCCCTACCTGATAATTTGGATGTCACTTTTCCCCTTGCTGTCAATGACAATGACAGCATCCCCACCTCCCCACCCATTGCTCATACCCCAGCTCCTTTACCACCCCTTCCTCATTCACCACCAGCCACACATACACCTCTTGCCCCACCTGCACCTCTCAGACGCTCCACTAGAATGCATGCTCCCCCAACCTATCTGTCTGACTTCATTTGCTCCAACACTATCACTTCTGCCTGTTTTTCTCCTTTGTCCATTTATGCCAGTGTACTTTCCCAGGATGAACATCGTTTTCTTTCAAATCTTAGCACTATGAAAGAACCTACCTCCTATGCAGAGGCAGCTATATATCAGGTTTGGCAAGATGCAATGGAAAAAGAATTCACTGCACTTGACCTTAACAGAACTTGGGATTTAGTCCCTCTTCCTCCTGGAAAGAAACCCATTGGCTGTAAATGGGTTTTTTAAGTCAATGACGGAGGGAAAGTCGTTGATTTACCTCGCCAAAAATAAATCCCAAACAAACAAACTAGTATAGTATGCAAGTAAGGGGTCGAACCCTAGAGAATCAAGTACTTCTAAATATTGTGTATTTATCAATATAAAAGAAACTATTTTTATGAATGAAAATAAAAGAAAATAATATTGACAAAAGCAAATAAAGGATAGAAGAAAAGCGTTTCCACCTACAAGTTCTCGACTTTGGTTGGTTTTATTGATCATCGAATCCTTTTCAAGTTATTATCTTTTCCTACGAATTCCTCCCGTCTTGGTTTAAATAGATTAAAAGTCCTACGAGTCCAATTAATCCCTTACACCTCAATGCAACCTTAACACGGTCAAGATTTAACAAAGAGATAGCAAATAGTCCCAAGAACTTGAGCATATAAATAACACCAATTAAACACGGTAAATCAATGTTTAAGATATATGTCAACTCCCCACATAATCATGCTTCAAACACGGAATCCACAATCTTATGCGTGCTACTACGGAAATAACACAAATACGAAAGTATTAAATCCTAGCATGAAATCAATATTATCAAGGTCGCGAATCAAGATAACATCAATAACATAATCAATATCACACAAAGAAGTTGAAAGAATTGAAGAGGAAAAATAACTTGAATTAGAAACTCACAAACCACCAACCAAGTCTCGAAAGTGTAGGCGGAAACTACAAAATTAGCCAAACATGGCTTACCTAAACTCTCTTCTCTTCTATGGTGATTGCTCCAATTGAAAAACTTTTTTAAACTAACCCTAGAACATCCTATTTATAAGCCTAATGTCTTCCATAAAAGGTAGATAAAAGATAGAAATTTCCTAAACAACTAGATCAAAGATAGAACTTTCCTAAAATAATTCAGCGTCGGATTCCGCTGGCAGCGAGAAATTTACGCTGGCAGCGAATGGCCTTGATTGAGCTTCTGTTGGATTTCCGCTACCAACTCGCTGGCACACTCGCTGACAGCGACTTTTCCATGCCTTAGAATTTTTCCATCCTCCTAGGACCCTCCCTTCCGCTTCCGCGAGCACCTGATTCCGCTGCTGCGAGCTGGGTCTTCCGCGGCCGCGAGAGCTCAAAATCGCTGGGGCGAGTTCTCCCTTCCGCAGTCGCGAGTGGCCGAAGATTCGTCGTCCTGGTGAGTTTCGCTGGCAGCGACTATTTCCGCGGCAGCGGACGTCTCGCTGCAGCGAATGATGCCGCTACCAGCGGATGGTGTTGGCTTGCTCGCTTGCTCAGCTTCCTCGCTCGCTCTCCCGCTGGCTCTTTCTTCCCGCGGGCTCTCTCTCGCTGGCTTGCTGGGCTCCAGGCTTCTGGTTCCACTCGCTGGCAGCGACTGATCATTCGCTGGCAGCGACTGATGCGCAGAAGCTCGATTCTTCATTGTTCTTCCCTCTTTCTTTCTCTTCTCCTTTCTTTATCTTCTTAGCTTGATTTCTTGACTTCACTTGGCCATGTTTAACAGCTTTCCCTTGCTTTCCACCATGTCGGATCTACGATTCTGCACAATTCAACCGAAATAGCGTAGATTCCGAACTTTTCCACAAAAAGAGTTTTATCTAAATTAACACTAAAACATGCATATTCTACAATGTAAATGCAACTAAATTATCCTATAATGCCCATTAGAAATGTGCATTATCAAACTCCCCCACACTTAACCTTTTGCTTGTCCTCAAGCAATGCAAAAACAAGAGTAAAAACCATCATACCACAAATATGATCTTCAAGCATTAACCTTGTCAAAAGCAAAATCAAAGTGTAGGAGCCATGCACATGGAAGTTAACATCCTAGCAAGTATATGAGCGATTCAAAGTCAAATGCACATCTAGTCCAACCTCACCGGGATCATGTGTTTACTCTCACTCTCGTGTGTTTAGGCTTAAAAATGCAATCTCTCAACTCAATCCAAAATGCAAAAAGCTACATAGAAATTGACACAAATATCACATATTCTCCACCGTGGATGCCATCACTTATAAGAAACATCAAGAGGTCTTTTATCAAGGTTGTAATGGGGCTTGGTAAGGAATTTAAGGTAGGAAAATATTTAGGCTTGTGGTGCTAAAAATCCGGGAAAAAGGGATCCCTAAGAACAACCGGAAGAACATCAAAAACCAAATACTTTCAAAACCAAAGTAACTCAAACTTTCACTCTCAAAACACTCAACAAAAGAACTTTTCACTCAACCATACATTTTTTTTTTTTTTACTCTCACATACATAATGAAAATAAAAGGCTCTTTATTCATCTTTTTTCTTTCTTTTCTTTTCTTTCTTTTGACTTTTTCTTCTTTCAATTTTTTTTTCTTTAGAACCAAAACAATAATGCACAATGTGAGGAATAAAACTAAAATTACATACTCATCCAAAACTTGTAACTCTCTTAACAATATCTTCTTTTCCACTCAACTAGATCAATCATTCACCAATTCTAATCCTAATTCCCGGATAGGGTAAGGCTCATCATCGGCTAGGATAAATTTTGTGGAGCTTCAAAGAAAAGGCTAAGGCTCAAGTTGGCTACAAGCAAAGGACACATATGTAGGGTGGATATGGATAATAATATGGCTAAGAAAATCATGCCTCTATCATTTGAAACTCATAAGCAATAGACATATAAAATCGGCCTCAAATACAGATAACAATGTTAATCTCAAGAGGTAATTGCATAAGAAGAGTATAATGTCACACAAGAAAGCAAAAGGGAATAAATATGATGAAAATCCCTAAAGGCTAAAATTTCTCACTAGGACAAGTTTTTGTTGGATTTCAATAATGCCCAAAACTAGGAATCATACTTACTCAATTGAACTAACAAGTCATGCTCCCATAAAAATCATTTCAAGTATGTGACAAGGCTAGACAATTCAATCATATTATGGAACATATATGGTAAAACTCATAAAAATAAAATAGAGGACAAACTAAGGCAAGATGGGTATTTGAATAACACATATATGCAATGCATGATCTTTTTGGGGTTTTTTTTTTTCATTTTCCGATGCAATAACAAAAAATAAACATGAATGCATAACGGAAAAATAAATATGAATGGATGCATGAATCTTATGAATGCAACCCTCCCCCACACTTAAACTCTTCATTGTCCTCAATGAAAATCAAAGACAACAAATCATGAAAAAATATGAGAGAAAGAGGGTAAAGAATACTCACATCATGGAAAAGTTTTGATGGCGAAGATGACGAAGCTTGGAGGAAGAATGATGAAGAACGACAATGACGAGGACTGATCGAAGAACCACAAGCATGGATGAATGAAGAATGAATAAAATGGGATGCGACGACAATGGATGAAGACTGGGAATAAGCTGCTGGATTCGCTGTCAGCGAGTCTTGGTTCGCTGTCAGCGGATGAAATCAGCTGCTATGTCGTCTGAGCGGCTAGACTCGCTGGCAGCGAATAATGATTCGCTGGCAGCGGATTCAGCACATAATCTCTATTCTTCGATCTTGTTCACTTTTCCCTGCATTGTTAGCTCAAAATATCCAAAAGCATCTATCTACCATATAAAATAATTAGGAAATTTATAATTTATTAAACAACCAAACTAATTAAATAACTAGCTAGGAATTGAAATAACTAATTTAGGAAAACTTACCTCGGGTTGCCTCCCTAAAAGCGTCCTTGTTTATCGTCATAGACTCGACGGTTTATTCGTCCATGTGTTCAAGACTCACTCGGACATCGCCAATGCCCTTTTTAGCAAATCAAACTCCGGTGCACACCATCTAGGTAGGCGAGCACCACATATGAAGAAGCCGAAGTCAAATGATGTGATGTTGAAGAAGGTCTCCAACTCTTCATATGCTCGAGCGTGACTTCTCGGCGAGGGTATGTAGTACCACCAACACAGTTCCGTTGGTGGTTTGTTGAAGTAATGCTCCCAAGGATCTACATATTCACCAAAATCCACAAAAGTGTAAGAAATATCATTACCTTGCTCGGAAGCCAAAGAAATCGGCTCCGGACTTGGTTCCTCAATAGATGCGTTGGGGATGATTTCCATAGGTGGAGTAGGCGCCAAAATACATGGTTCCTCAAGCGTGCACTCATGAGACTCCATGTCAAGGGGCATCGGGCTCTCTTCTCCATCTTCGAATGAACCATTGGTACTTGCGTCTTGGGTTCCCTCATGTATCTCGCTCACCATTGGTTTGAAAGGTAAGGGTATGGATGCCAACATGTAGTCTTCTTCCACCTTTGCCATGTCACCCACACAAAGGAAAATATCCCACAATTCCGGCCAATCCAAACCATAAAAACCTTCGTTTTTCAAAGATTGTGCGAATTCTCGTATCTCGGGAAGCATGCCATCTTGAACGCAAAGTACTTGTTCTTTCAAATCATCTTGGATACCCCGTGAAGCACGGTCGTCCACTAAATCTTGCACTCTTGCGAGGTAGTGGTGAAAGTATTCTCCTTGGTATTGCCATAACTCCAACTTCATTGCAAACAATTAGAACCGAGGTGTCGTGAACCGTAAGATAGGTCCACGACGGGGATAGATATATACAAATATTAATAAATACACAAAACAAAGAAATAAACTTGATTCCCCGGCAACGGCGCCAATTTGACGGAGGGAAAGTCGTTGATTTACCTCGCCAAAAATAAATCCCAAACAAACAAACTAGTATAGTATGCAAGTAAGGGGTCGAACCCTAGAGAATCAAGTACTTCTAAATATTGTGTATTTATCAATATAAAAGAAACTATTTTTATGAATGAAAATAAAAGAAAATAATATTGACAAAAGCAAATAAAGGATAGAAGAAAAGCGTTTCCACCTACAAGTTCTCGACTTTGGTTGGTTTTATTGATCATCGAATCCTGTTCAAGTTATTATCTTTTCCTACGAATTCCTCCCGTCTTGGTTTAAATAGATTAAAAGTCCTACGAGTCCAATTAATCCCTTACACCTCAATGCAACCTTAACACGGTCAAGATTTAACAAAGAGATAGCAAATAGTCCCAAGAACTTGAGCATATAAATAACACCAATTAAACACGGTAAATCAATGTTTAAGATATATGTCAACTCCCCACATAATCATGCTTCAAACACGGAATCCACAATCTTATGCGTGCTACTACGGAAATAACACAAATACGAAAGTATTAAATCCTAGCATGAAATCAATATTATCAAGGTCGCGAATCAAGATAACATCAATAACATAATCAATATCACACAAAGAAGTTGAAAGAATTGAAGAGGAAAAATAACTTGAATTAGAAACTCACAAACCACCAACCAAGTCTCGAAAGTGTAGGCGGAAACTACAAAATTAGCCAAACATGGCTTACCTAAACTCTCTTCTCTTCTATGGTGATTGCTCCAATTGAAAAACGTTTTTAAACTAACCCTAGAACATCCTATTTATAAGCCTAATGTCTTCCATAAAAGGTAGATAAAAGATAGAAATTTCCTAAACAACTAGATCAAAGATAGAACTTTCCTAAAATAATTCAGCGTCGGATTCCGCTGGCAGCGAGAAATTTACGCTGGCAGCGAATGGCCTTGATTGAGCTTCTGTTGGATTTCCGCTACCAACTCGCTGGCACACTCGCTGACAGCGACTTTTCCATGCCTTAGAATTTTTCCATCCTCCTAGGACCCTCCCTTCCGCTTCCGCGAGCACCTGATTCCGCTGCTGCGAGCTGGGTCTTCCGCGGCCGCGAGAGCTCAAAATCGCTGGGGCGAGTTCTCCCTTCCGCAGTCGCGAGTGGCCGAAGATTCGTCGTCCTGGTGAGTTTCGCTGGCAGCGACTATTTCCGCGGCAGCGGACGTCTCGCTGCAGCGAATGATGCCGCTACCAGCGGATGGTGTTGGCTTGCTCGCTTGCTCAGCTTCCTCGCTCGCTCTCCCGCTGGCTCTTTCTTCCCGCGGGCTCTCTCTCGCTGGCTTGCTGGGCTCCAGGCTTCTGGTTCCACTCGCTGGCAGCGACTGATCATTCGCTGGCAGCGACTGATGCCCAGAAGCTCGATTCTTCATTGTTCTTCCCTCTTTCTTTCTCTTCTCCTTTCTTTCTCTTCTTAGCTTGATTTCTTGACTTCACTTGGCCATGTTTAACAGCTTTCCCTTGCTTTCCACCATGTCGGATCTACGATTCTGCACAATTCAACTGAAATAGCGTAGATTCCGAACTTTTCCACAAAAAGAGTTTTATCTAAATTAACACTAAAACATGCATATTCTACAATGTAAATGCAACTAAATTATCCTATAATGCCCATTAGAAATGTGCATTATCAGTCAAGCTTCGAGCAGATGGAACCTTGGATCGTCACAAGGCTCGTTTAGTGATCAGAGGCTGTACCCAAAAGGAGGGAGTTGATTTCACAGAAACTTTTTCTCCAGTCATCAAAATGACTACAGTTCGTGCATTAATCTCAGTTGCTCTCAAACAGCATTGGCCTGTGTTTCAACTGGATGTAAACACCGCATTCCTCCATGGAGATCTTCATGAAGATGTTTATATGCGCCTCCCACAAGGTCTCAATGTTTCTGATCCTTCTCTGGTCTGTAAGCTAAACAAGTCACTGTATGGTATTCGACAAGCTTCAAGGCAGTGGTATGAAAAATTATAAGTTTCTCTTCGTTCTCAAGGATATGCTCACTCTGAGAATGATCATTCATTGTTTTCTAGAAGAATTGGCTCTTCTGTAGTCTACCTTGCCATCTATGTTGACAACATCTTGCTCACTGGAAATTATTTGGAAGCTATCACAGCCCTTAAGAGTTTTCTGGATACTACTTTCAAGATTAAAGACTTGGGGGAGCTGCATTATTTCCTTGGCATTGAGTTCATCAAAGTTCCTCAAGGTCTTATCATGAGCCAAAAGAAATTCTTGTCTGAAATGATTCATGAGTTTGACTGTAATTCTTCTTCCACAGTTTCTGCACCTCTTGAAGTGGGGTTGAAATTGCATACTTCATCCAGTCCCTCCTTGGATGATCCTATGCTCTACAGACGCCTAGTAGGCAAGCTCAATTTCCTGAGCAACACTCGTCCTGACATTGTCTTTTCAGTCCAGTTCCTAAGTCAATTCATGCAATCCCCCACTGTTGATTCTATGAGAGCAGCTTTACACACTCTTCGTTATTTGAAGGGGAAACCTGATCTGGGAATCCTCCTCAACTCGTCCAGCAATCAGAAATTAATCGGCTATAGTGACAGTGATTGGGCTGCCTGTGCTCACACCCGTAGATCAGTAAGTGGGTACTTTGTCACTTTTGGGGGATGCCCAATTTCATGGAAAGCGAAGAAGCAATCCGTGGTTTCTCTATCATCTGCTGAGGCCGAATACCGCTCATTGCGTCGTCTTACAGCTGAATTGGCTTGGTTATCTCGGTTGTTTGCAGAATTGGGGGTCGATGGGATCACTCCAATACCAGTACGTTGTGATAGCCAGGCCGCCATCCATATAGCAAAGAATCCCGTCTTCCACGAACGGACGAAGCACGTTGATTTGGACTGCCACTTTGTTCGCCATAAGCTCTGTGAAGGGTTGATTTCCCTCTCCTATCTCCCTACTCGAGACCAATTAGCCGATATCTTCACCAAATCTCTCTCTGGTCCTCGCCATTCAGAGCTTCTGTCCAAGCTTCAGTTGGTTTCCCCATCTTCAGCTTGAGGGAGGGTGTTGGAAGTAAAAGAGCAAGACGGAGTCCCGCGCCAAGCAAAACGACGTCGCTCAACCCTTGCTTCCTCCAGTTCATTTTAGTTCGCACGTGTCACTCATGTGACCTCCATCTTGTATAAATAAGAGCTAAGCTCTGTGTAACAAACTCAGATTCTCAAATTCAGTTACAACGAGAATTCAACAAACCAAATTCATCCTCTTCGATCTCTCTCTCTCGTTTTCGTTTTCCAATTTCCCAAATTCGTTTCCTCAATTTCCAGAGAGTTTCGTTGATTTTGCCCGGAAGAGAAGCGGGGTCAGTGATTGTGTATGTGTCGTTGCAAGTGGCTCACCTTGATCAGTTCAAGAAACACTTCTATGATGATATCATATAGGCTCGATCGATGAACGGTTCCCATACAGCCGAAGTCACCCATCCAAGTTTCAATTTATGTGTTTGTCGTTAAGTTGATTGATGCTATATATATTGTGATTTGTGAGTACTTTCTGTTCTTGGCCGAGAGTGTACTTGTACTTGTTTGAACTCAATGAGATCGTCTATATATCCTTGATTATGCTGTCCACTATGGAGTCAACAGCGTATCAAGACGTACGCAATCTTGTATGGATTTATTCATACAACACCACATTATATACGTACATATATACCCCTACGTCAGCATCGGATCGGAATGTATTTCTCTCTGTCGCCGACTCGCCGTTGGGGAGCTGTTGAAGCCCACCCCTTTTTGCGACGAAGAACCTGTTGGCAATTCTCACAGATTGATCACATTTAAATGGCAGCTTCACAGGTGAAGAACACACTAGACATAGCACAACACACACTTTCTGAATTGCATCGCACCTCAATTAAAAACTGAAAATCATCCCCTTACATATATCTCTCATCTGCTAGCGCTTATTTTTTGCTTGGTCCGGACACATTCATCGATTTATTCAAATTGTTCTCGGGCTATGGGCATCGGTCCACATGAATACTTGAATAAACGAAACTGCTTGATAAGGAAAACCTACCACTACCACCACTAACATCAAACCAGCTAGGTAGTGGGATACAAAATAAAACTAACTACTGCTGAACATAAAATATAACCAACTTAACTAACTTCTATGACAGCAACCGACTTCTGGCATTGGAGCTTGAATTACATCACATCTTAACACCTCCTCTTGATTCAAGCTTCTTCATTCCTATCCTCTCTAGTAAGAACTGATGATTTGCTGCACTTAAGGCCTTAGTAAACATGTCGATCAGCCTCCTACTCATTCATGCCACAAAACCTGAGCACAACGTACATCTCCCTTGGCTACAAGCTTTCTTATGAAATGATGTTGCACATCTATGTGCTTTGTCCTTGGATGGAATGTAGGGCTCTTAGTCGTGGAAATTGCTGATCTATTATCACACCATAATAACTCAGTAGCATCTTTCTAAACACAACCTAGATCATTCAACAACTTCTTCAACCACAGAGCATGTCTAGCAGCAGCTCTCGCAGTAACATATTCAGCTTCAGAGGGTGATAGTGTGCTACTGTGTCTTATTTCTTTGGGCTCCAACTGATTGCCCCTGAGCCAAGACTAATTACCGATGCGTGCTCAATTAACCATGTATTTCGCTTACATCCATATCGATCTCTGGGTTAGAATGACGCAGAAATTATGTAGTTTATGCTTATTTTCCAATTATAGAGATCTACACTAGTTCTTGTTTAATTTCGCAGAAATCGAGACACTTTACAAGCAATTCGGAGAGAGAAGAAAATTATGAAAGTGCTCGAGGTCGACTACAGGAAGCCCAAGGTCGAGTAGAAGCTGAGCCAGAACACATCGAGTAGAAGAAGAGAAGAAAGCCACTCAACAATAGTCGACGTCGACCAAATTGGTCGATGTCGAGTACAATCTGGTCGACAACACCTCCTGGAGTTGAGATCGAGCACGAGAGGAGCTAAGAGCACGAAGTCTAGTCGACGTCGAGTACTTTACTCGATGTCGAGTACATCCCAACACCCAGTCCGAGTCGAAAACGAGTAGGAGTCCGAGTGATGGTTTGCATACACATGAAGACACGAGATTCTATCAAGATGAAGAGAAGACTTATCCACATTAGTAAATTTCCATATTTACTTTAGGGGAATTTAATTGTCTTATATATTTATTTATCAAAGTTATATCTTAGGAAAGAGATAAATAGGATTAGATATAGATAGAGTTGTTCTTTCGTTGAATAGCGAGGATTGAGCACTATAAATAAAGCCATAGGGGTCGAGTTTTAGCATCATCCAACAATCCAAGCCACAAGCAATTGTGTTACATAGAGTTAGAGCGAAGGACGAGACGTTTTGGCGTTACTTGGTTGTAAGCTCTCTATTTCCAATTTAATGCACGTAGTTATTTTTATGATATTATTGATGTTTTTTCTTAAGAAGAGCGAGTAGTCACCCCACTTCTAAGGTCGGAGTGAGCCCGACGGTAGCCATGTAAGGTAATGCATCAAAGGTACAACTTATATTGCGATTTCATATCTTCTATCCCTTATTTACATGATTCTTCTACGACAGTAGCAGGTGATCCTTATTTGTGTTATTGAAGCGAAAGTGATCTTAATGCAAACTTGGATTAATTATGTGAAAATGGTTAGTAACAATTAGGGTTTGTGCGAAAGCCTTTATCTTCTTAATTGTTAATGGTGAAAGTTATTTGATGAAAAGACAAGATCTTTTATATCTTTAGCATGATCCTTATATAGTTATCGTTGTGGCATTGATACCCCGACTTTGGAAGCGTTTTTATATTATTGAATTAAATACACCAAATTTGTGTTTATTTCTGTTTTTATTTTTATTGCAAAAGCTACGTTTTTCTACACTGAGGAACTCGACATCGACTATAATTCTAGTCGATATCGAGTAACAGTAGTCGATATCGAGTACTTTCTACTCGACATCGGCTATGTTTGGTCTTCTGTTATGCAGCCTGCATGAACTCGGCAGTGTTGGTCGATATCGAGTACTCTACTCGACATCGAGTAACTCCTCTGGTCGTTTTCGACAGCAATTTGGAACTATTTAGGCGAGCGCTGACACGCTTCCTCGTGGATATGATCCTGAATACCCTGCAACTACAACGGGAAGGATTCTTGTATTTTATTTGCTTGGACATGGAGTTGGTTTCGTTTTTTATATTTTATATTTATTTCGTTGCTGATTTTCCTCCACAACAAATTTTGGCGCCGTTGCCGAGGTAGCAATCAATCGCGCCCTTTCTAGTTCCCTTTTACTCTTTTCTTTTTGTTTTTGTTTTACAAGTGCATGCGAACAACTGATCGCACACCCATCGATCCTATTCTCGAGCCTGAACGCTTTTTCCATCTTCAGCAAAGGCTAAGGAGAAGACTCATGTCGACTCTTGCTAACTACGAGAACGAGGTTCATCTCACACCAGCGCAGGGGCTTGAGCAACTCCGCAAACAGATAGAGGAGTTCACCATCTGGCAGAAAGAATACGCCCAACGAGAGGCGGAATATCAACAGAATCAACAAAGGTGGGACACAAAGATAGATCGCGAAGTCCATGCCAAAAGAGAGCTCGAAGAACAACTTCATCACATCTCTGCGAACGCAAAAGAGTATCTACATCCTACTCTGGAAGTTCCAAAATCACCGATCGTTCTCCCCCGCGTCAATTTTGAAATTCGTCCCTCTTTTATTTATGAAAGTAGGAGGAATCAATTTCATGGGAAACCCAATGAATGCCCTTTAGAGCATATAACTGTTTTTTCTAGATTTGTGTGAAGCTATTGTAGATGATGTCAATCTAGAATACTTAAAACTAAAGGCTTTTCGTTGGTCCCTTTTCAGGGAAACCTCAACATTAGCTTGATGGTTTGGCTCCACAATCTATTCACACACGTGGAACAAACTAAGGGATTTGTTTCTTAACAAGTTCTTCCCTCCAGCCAAAACAATGCAGCTCAGACAGCAGATCACGACTTTCAAGCAAAAGCCGAGGGAAACACTCGCACAAGTATGGAAGCGCTACAAACGATTTCTGAAATCCTGTCCTATGCATGGACAACCATCATATCTAATCCAGGAAATCATCTTTGAGACATTGTCCAATTAATTATGATAACACTTATGGGACTGCTGCGGCCTCCGATAAAAGGTATGAAAGGCTTGCCCCATCCATGCCATTATACGAGCCATCAAAGGAGGTTGATCCTGACGTCAGGGACCAGTTTCACAACGACTAGGCACGCCGTCTCACCAAACAAGTTAAATTTCTGTCTAAAAACCAGCCTTTTTTGGAGTGTGGGTCTGTGAGGCACAACACTACTGCCTGCCCACATGCCGACCAAGTGCAGCTCGCAGAGACCCAAGAAGATGCGCGCTATGTAGGGGGAATTACTCAAGGCAACACCAGCAAATGAACTGGAGCTACTAACGTCAACATCAATACCAAAGAGACCCCCACCCTACAGAGCTCCTGGTCACCTTGACAGAGAAAGTAAGAAAGATGACCTGCAGGTTATTCTTGATGAGATGCGGAGGAATCACACAGAAAGCAAACAGTCCATCAATTCCATCCACACTCAACTGCATGGCATCAATTCTAGATTGGGAGAAATTGATTTTTGAAGGAAAACTATGGAGATTCAGATTGGTCAACTGGCTACATCCGTCCCTAAACAATCAGGTACGCTCCCTGGATCTTCGGTACCAAACCCTAAATAGAAATATGCAGGACATGTGGTTGCCATGAACTTAAGGAGTAGACAACAGCTGCAAACGCCCGAGCAGAAAACAGAGGAAGAAGCTGTTGAAGACTACTCGATGTCGACTAATCCAGTCAACGTTGACCAGAATCTACTCGATGTCGAGCAGCCCGTACTCGACATCGACCAGAATGTTGAACCTGCCCAGAAGTCGACTTCTTCAATTCAGTCGACGTCGACCAAACACCATTGGACGTCGACCATACTCCAGCACCGCCAAAGAAGAAAATGTTGCCTTTCCCAACAAAATCTTTGAAGGACCCAGTGGAGAAAAAGTTCTAGCGTTTCGTGAAGATGCTTCAAAGGCTCAACGTCACCATCCCCTTTACAAAAGCTTTTCATGAGATGCTCTCATATGTGAAGTTCCTCAAAGATATCCTGGGCAATAAGCGGTCGATGGCTGAGATCGCAGAGGAATTCAGTAAGATGGATCTTCCAGAGAAAGGGCCAGATCCATGTAAGTTTTCTTGTTACAAGCTCTAGATTTTATAGTTGCTAGGCCGACTTCTTATTTCCTTTGTTCAAGGTGGCATCTGGAGGGATATATAAGAATGAATCTATGATGTTGAGAATTTTGTTTTCTTCCTCTGTATGACCATTAAAAGTATTACTTGAGGACAAGCAAGCTTAAGTATGTGGTGTTGATATGCGCTCAATTAACCATGTTTTTCGCTTACACCCATATCAATTTTTGTATGCATTTCATATCTCTAGGTTAGAATAATGTAGAAGTTTATGCTTATTTTCTAATTATAGAGATCTACAATAGTTCTTATTTAATTTCGCAGAAATCCAGGCACTTTACAAATAATTCGGAGAGGGAAGAAAACTATGAAAGTGCTCGAAGTCGACTACAGGAAGCCCAATCGTCCTATTTTTCTCCTTTGGACGTTGGGGTCCCTGGTTTGAATACTACACCTCAGCCACTAATCCGCAGGTTTAGGTAAACGGTCAAGAGGCGCTGAAGAATAAAAGATTTAATTGTTTTCAATTTATTGTGTTTTTTACTTAAGGTACAAACTTTCAGAATTAATTGTAGAATATTATTTTATATTTAAATATTCCGTTGATTTAATATTTGTATGTTATCATCTTGTTTATGGGAGCATGGTTGCATGTCCCTATAAGCCTAAGGCGGTTACAAAGACATTAAAGTCTGAGTAATTGTTTGCGCTGCAACATCTCTTCAGTGTTCTAAGAAGGGGTGTTACAGTTTCTTTATCAGAAACTTTGTTATTCCTTTTCACAAGATACTTATTCAACTACAATCCAATTTTGACTATAGGCCGGAAATGACAACATTGAAGATTCACACAAGCTAGACACCTCGATCGCGATCATGCCTTATCAATCATACTCACAAGATGGACACTTGCTCGTTTGAAAACTAAGATTGTGTTTCATTTGTGCGAATAAAAATGATACCTTAATTTGGTTGTGGACATTTTGTTACAATAAAAATGATACCTTAATTTGGTCGTTGGCCCGCGGTGCTACTTCTTAGTACGTGCTTGGCTTCGTTCTTTGTATGTGCCCTCAATTTATTAAGATTTAAGTTTTTTCAATTTCATCTAGGTTTAGAACTCATTTATACTTGTTCGTTGAGTCTTTTTCTGGTTTACTATTGTATATAACATTCTTAGTTGTACGGTGCATCACAATATCAGAATTCAATACCCCCAAACAATTGTATTTCACATTTCTCTTTTCGGTCACATGGGGACAAAATTGTGTTGGGTCCATGGCCCATTTTTTTGTCCAACACAAAGTGAAGCTTTATTGCTTATTTGATAAGACAAAAGGCGATATTTTTGCCTTTGTCTCGAGAAGCACGAGGGTAGACCAAGAGTTCTCCAAGAGGTGTGCCGTAATCACCAAAAGAAACGGGAGAGAGAAAGAAAAGAGAGAGGAGGAAGAAAGGAGAGGAAAGATAAGATATTTGAGCGGGTGTTTCGTCTCCTGGTATGGTGATCCGTCTTTTCCCTTTGTCAAGTCAACAACTGGTGTTTGTTGATAGGTATTTTCTCCTTCTCAAAGTCTAATCTAATTACAAGTGTTTAGCTAGATTTTTGGAGAGGACTCCGTTCTAGATACAAGTTGTATTTAGATTGGTGTTTGAGATCTCCATGTTTGTTTGTCTTGATCTAAGACTAGATTATTAAACACTTGTACTGGTTTATTGATTAGTGGATTGGTTGCTTTAGCGGGCAAAAGCTGGGTTTTTTGATACTCTGGTTTGAGAGGGTTTTTCCCACGTAAATCTTGTGTCAATATTTGTGCTTTTATCTGTGTTGGTGGTTGCTTGGTTGTTTGGTTTCTGGATTAAATATTATCGGTTGGTTATTAGTTTGCTGGTTTGTTGTTGATTTCCGTATTGCCCGAATTCCCCTCCGAGTATGGCTGGAAAGTGGTTTCTAGCCCAACAAGTGGTATCATAGCCTTTGGTTGATCTTTGGTTGTGTTGTTTTTGGGTAATAGGAGTAGAAATGACGACAAAGACTGAGGAATTTGCGGGTACAGTGATAAAGTTGATGGCTTCGAATTTCTCTATATAGAAGACAAAGATGGAGGATATTTTGTATTGCAAAGACCTGTTTGATCCGGTTGAGTTTGGATCAAGAAAGCCAGTTGAGACATCCGATAATGATTGGAAGAAACTGCACAGGAAGGCGGCTGGAACCATCATAATGTGGGTGGATAATAGTGTTTATCACCACAAAAGCAACGAGACAGATGCACAAGTATTGTGGAAAAAATTGGAGGATATGTATGAAAGGGAGTCAGCCCAAAGCAAATCTTTTTGTGATAAGAAAGGTAGTGAGTCTAAAGTATAGAGATGGAAAGCCTATTGCGCGCGCAGAGCATCTGAGTGAGTTTGAAGAATTGGGGAATCAGTTGAACACCATGAAATTAGTCCTTGATGATGAGTTGCAAGCATTGTTGATCTTGAGCTCTTTGCTTGATAGTTGGGAGACTCTAGCGGTGTCGATTAACAACTCTGACATGAGTGGAGTTGTGTCCTTATCTGCATTGAAGGATAGTCTTTACGATAAGGAGACTAAGATGAAGGATATGAGCATGGATTCGTCACATGCTCTCCAGACATTTTCAAGGAGCAGGTCTAGAGGGAGATCTCATACTAGGTGGAGCTCTGTTTGCTATCATTGTGGCAAGAAAGAGCACATGAAGAGGAATTGGAATGTGTGGAAGAAGAGGAAAATCAGAAAGGTACAACATCAGTTCCGCAGGACAGTGATGATGAGAAGATTGTTCTCACCTGCTTGGAGAAACCCGATTCTTATGTAGAGTGGATTGCTGATAGAGCTGCATCATTCCATGCTACATCAAGGAGGAAATCATTTACTTCGTACCGAATGGGGCGCTTTGGTAAAGCAAAGATGAGGAACGTAAGCTTGTCTGATATAGTTGGTATGGGAGATGTATGATGAAAAACACGAGTTGCAGGATGACATTAACAAATGTGTGACACATACCGGACTTGCAAAAGAATCTGATCTCTCTTCAAGTCTTTGATAAAAAGGGCTATGTTAACTTCTTTGGAAGTATGAAGTGGAAACTCGGTAAAGAGTCAATGACTCAGATGGAAGAAATCAGAGAAGTTGTGAGAGAGGTTCGTGTTGATGCTTTGCTTGATTTGGTGCAAAGGCTTACAAGATGCTTGAGTGGGGAGGGGTTGCAGAATCAGAAGAGAAAGTCTCTCGTTTCTTTAGGTAATAAGGAGACCCTTGAGCACTTGTGATTTGTCTGGATTGTAGACAAAATTTAGTGGAACTTCCGAGACGTCAAAAAGGATAGCACAAGTGTGGAGTTTGCTTCAGAGGATTGTTCTGATGGGATAGCCGTGTTAGAGGGAAGTTCATCAGATGTTGTGACTGGTGGCAGATTTGAGCACGTCGAGCCAGAATGGATAGAAGAAACTACCAGGGAGTTAGAGAGAGGAGGTCATGCTTTCACCGGGAGTTCTACCTCGGAGTACCGGAGAGTTACGGAGGAGGGGGAGGTATTATCTGGCGAGCATCAATTCCGCGTCTCGGGGTTTCGGGATTAGATATTATCGGTTGATTATTGGTTTGCTGGTTGATTGTTGTTGATTTTCTTATCATCCGAATTCACTTCCAGACGTGACTGGAAAGTGATTTCTAGCCCAACAAATTGACCATCCGAATATTTCTTTTTTCTCTCTCTTTTTTTTTATTTAAAAAAACTCTGTTTCTTCCCGTGAAGCTAATTAGCTGGGTGGCCATTGTTACATTAAATGATATCCCAGGTACTGATATTAATAATATGGTACGGGACCGCTCCATACATGCATTCATACACGTTTGTACTTTGAAGCATTCCGTAATAGTTAATCAGCCACAACCAATTTAACATGGACCCGGATGCGGACCACCCATCGAATTTATACTGTGCGGGCTACGTCAATCCTAAAACACAAAGAATAAGGATACCGATAAATTAAGAAATTACTCCTAAATATACTGTACGTTTAAGGGAAGACAGGGGAGGATGGCATTGGCAACGGTGGCCGGGAGAGCGTTAAGGGGAGAAGGAAGAATCTTAGAGCTCCACCAAAAAGCTGAAAATTAAACTGTTATGAACAAATTGCAAAATGTTTTATTAACTTTTTTAAATAATTTTAAACTTATAACTAATATGTACTCCCTCTGTCTCGAAATAAATGTCGTTTTAGACTAGTTGGGTTGTATCAAAATAGATGTCGTTTTAGGTTTTCTAGGTAGGGGATAATAATAATTTGTATTGATTTGTGTGTTGTTGATTTTTTAAAAAATTTTGATTGGTTAAAAAATGTAGTGGGTATTTAAAAATAATAAAATTTATTTAAAAGGTTAGTGGAATGATGATTTTGATTGATGAGTGAGTGTTTTATTAAAAATTGGGTAAAATGCTAAAATAACTTAAACTAGTACGATCCCCGCGTCATGGCGCGATTTTTGTATAAATAATATTTAGATATAGATAAATCATAGACATTATATTTAATTCAATATTTTTAATTAAACTCATTGATTAGTAAATGTGTTAAAAATAATAGAAAAAAATAAACTTGGGTTAAAGAGATAAAGACAAAAATAAATAATAAATAGTGAAAGATGAAAGTTTTGAATTAATCCCATTGATTAAAAAATATAACATCAAATAATATTGGGTAATTAATATGAGAATATTTTTCAAAAAAATAATATTAGAAAATATAGTTACCATAATAAAATGATATTATGTACACAATATTTCCACAAATAACTTTGAACATGGAGAGGACATGTGACATAAATTAATATAGTATATAGATATAGAGAGTTAGTAAAGGAATTTGAGTTAAGCCCAATAAGTATATTAGATTGAATTCAATGTTTTGAATTAATCCCAATAGTTAGTATAATGAAAGGAAAAAAAAGGAATTAAAAGAAAAAGAAGAAAAAAAAGAGAATTAAAAAAAGGGTGATTTTGATAGAGGGTCTTTTTTTAATATCCAATTAGTCACCTAGCCCATAAATCAATTTAATTAGTTTTGTCCTAGCCCCCTTCCCAATAGGGTGGGTTGGTCAATGGTCAACCGTTTGACCATTGACCGGTCAACGGTTGACCGTTGACCGGTCAACGTTGACCAACCCATTTTGATGCCAACTTTTTTTTTTGATGCCAACTTTTTTTTAGTGATGCCATATTTTACCGTTTTGATGCCAAAATTTTACTATATTTTATTTTCACTTTGATGCCACTTTTTTATGTCAATTTTTTGATAATATTTTTTTTACCGTGATGCCATATTTTTGATAATATTTTTTCAAAGTAGTATTTTTGATGACATTTTTTTCTTTAATGTGATGCAAATTTTTCAAAATGGCATCAATGGTCAACGTGACATTAGAGTAAACAAAAAATGTCTTCAAAGTTTAAAAAAAGTGTCATCCAATAATTTAATTAGAAAAGTGGCATCATAGTGAAAATAAAATGTAATAAAATTTTGGCATTAAAACGGTAAAATATGACATCACAAAAAATGTCATCAATGTTTTAAAAAAGTGGCATTAAAAAAAAGTCATCCAATAATTTCATTAGAAAAGTGACAATAAGGTGACAATATTTTGATTCCACGTTTTAAGCTCTTATGCCATCAATTATATAAAATTGTCACCACAAAATGTTGGCATCAAAACGGTAAAATATGGCATCAAAAAAAAAAAAGGTTGGCATCAAAAAAAAAAAAAAAGAAGTTGGCATGAAAAAAAAAAAGTTGGCATCAAAATGGGTTGATCGGTCAACGGTCAACGTTGACCGGTCAACGGTTGACCATTGACCGTTTAAGAGGGCTAAGCAAGCTAAAAAACAATTAATGGGCTAAGCATGCTAAAAAAACAATTAATGGGCCTATCTAGCTAATCAAATATGCTTAAAGGTCCATTTGAACAAAATCCCTCTTAAAAAAAAGATGATTAAAGAGAAAAAAGAAAATTATAATTGGTCAAAACCCCTAAAATCTCTCTAATGTTGACACCTCAACACAAACTTTTCTAAATTAAGAGTTTATATAGATATAGATATATATAGTTAGTATGATGAAAGGAAAAAAAAGAATTAAAAGAAAAAGAAGAGAATTAAAAAAAA
Source organism: Persicaria tinctoria (assembly GCA_037127255.1). Classification (NCBI taxonomy): domain Eukaryota; kingdom Viridiplantae; phylum Streptophyta; class Magnoliopsida; order Caryophyllales; family Polygonaceae; genus Persicaria; species Persicaria tinctoria. Next base: position 16,406,466 of record JBANSL010000004.1, on the reverse strand, counting down.
GATGATTAAAGAGAAAAAAGAAAATTATAATTGGTCAAAACCCCTAAAATCTCTCTAATGTTGACACCTCAACAAAAACTTTTCTAAATTAAGAGTTTATATAGATTTTGAGACGGAGGGAGTATAAAATTATAAAAAAAATCAATTAAAAACTTTATATTTTATATAATTTTTAACTATTTAAAAAACTTGTGAAAAAGTTAACGTTACTTATTTTTAATATATTTGAATGTACTAGATTTTGACCATTCGGACTGTTGCGACCTTTCATTTCAAGAACCACTATTACCCACAAAACAAAACAGTGCATCATGTACATTCAATGTTGCACGTACTACATCACTTTTGTTATAAGTGAACGTCGATTTTTTTTCCCCTAATACAGTACTATTATAATGAGGAAAAATTCAACGTGGATAATTTTTATTAACAAAACTGTTAATTTAATAAATAAATAAACAATTTTTATTCATTTTCCTTATTTTTTTTACCTATTATTTTATTTTAATAAAAATAGCGGACCTTGGTCCGCCAATCGGTCCGTCCCTGATTCTACAAACTAGATTTTACCAAACAAAATCATATTACAAAAAATATCAATAATGAAAAGACCGATTATTTTAGAAAAATATGTTTTCTATAACATAATTTTTCATTATAAAATTTTATAAACATGTCACTATAAGTAAATAGAATATACATAAAATATTTTTTTGAATTTTTTCAATATTAATTTATTTATAACAAAAATAATAATTAAGTGGTATATGACTCGAGTGATGCACCATAAATGGTAGAAGATCATCACTAATGGTCAATAGTTTTTAACTTTTATAAATAATTTTAATATATCAAAATAAACAAATCAAAACTTTTTTGAAACTGAAATAACTAATGGTCAATACTTTTTTTTTTCAAAATAACTAGTGGGAAAAAACTTTTTTTGAATTTTTTTCTTCACAGTGGCGGTGGACCTTTTTTTTTTTTTTTTTTTCCGAATCAAAAAAAAAAAAAGCTAATTTTTCCCTAAAATAAATGAAACGTGAAAAGTAGTAGTTACGTATAATTGCCTTTTATAGCGGGCGAAAAATTGGTACACCATTGATGGTCTCATGGTCCATATATATACGGAGTTAGCCAAACCTCTCCAGCCTGCAAATTAAGACTAGCTACTCCATCATGACTTCCTTATTCATGTTGTTAATTTCATGTATAGGACTCCTCTCCCTCTCCAAACACCTCTTCTCCCTCACCAGATGGGCACTCATCTACTTCCTCAGGCCCCCCAAGGATCTCGCCGCCTCCTACGGCTCCTGGGCCCTCGTCACCGGCTCCACCGACGGCATCGGCAAGGCCTTCGCCTTCCAGCTAGCCCACCGCGGCCTCGACCTCGTCCTAGTGAGTCGAGACCCCGAGAAGCTCGACCGAGTTTCCCGGGAAATCGAAGACCGATTTCCCGGGAGGGCGGTCAAGGCGGTGGCCATGGATTTCTCTGATGAGGGTAGCTGCGGGTGGAGAGCGCTGGAGGAGTCCATAGAAGGGGTGGAGGTCGGGGTGGTGGTGAACAACGTCGGCATCACGTACCCGAAGGCGATGTACTTCCATGAGGTGGAGGAGGAGGTTTGGAGGAGGATAGTCAGGGTGAATGTGGTAGGGACCACCAGGGTTACTAGGGCTGTTTTGAAGGGGATGATTAAGAGGAGAAGAGGAGCCGTTGTTAACGTCTCCTCCGGTGCTGGTATCGTCGTCCCTTCCCACCCTCTCTTCGCCGTTTATGCAGCTACCAAAGCGTACGTCTTATTACTTGAATCATATTCATCTTGTTTAGATACAAACTGCCGAGCCGAGTCTAAATTTAGACTTAACTTTAAAATCGTGTTCCTATACCCGACTTGTTTAATAAATAAATGCCCTTAAACTGAGCTTTTTTTTGAAAGGACTAAGTAACATACTCTACTAGCTCTTGATCTAGTAACTTAAAAGAAGATTTTAAAAATTGATTTTAATTGATTAATTTTAAATTGTTTTGAATAAAATTGGGATTTTTTTTGGGTGAAGAATAAAGTCGTCCTCTCTTCCCACCCTCTCTTAGCCGTTTATGCAGCTACCAAAGCGTATGTCTTTCATATTCATCTCGTTTTAAATAAAACAAGCCGTCGAGTTCGAGACGAGTCTAAATTTAGACTCAACTTTAAAATTGGGTTCATATATTCGACTTGTTTAGTAAATAAATGAGTTTGAGTCGGGCTTTTTTCAAGTACTAAGTAACGTACTTTAATGGCTCTTGACAAGGCCGGAGCTCGAGCACCCCCTGGCTGGAAAAAAAAAATACAAATTTGTTTTTTTTTTTTTACATATATTTAGTATATTTAAGTTAATATAAGATTTTAAGTAATATTTGAAATAAAAGTTTTATTTAGCTCAAATAGTAAAGGGAAAGGAAGTGAATTAAATGGTTTTGTGTTCGAATCTCAATCTCCTTACTTTTTATTTGTTTTATTATATCATAATTTCACATAATTATTTAGAGATTTCTTTCTATATTTTTAGTTTCTCTAAACTATTTCAATTAAAAAATGTCATATTTAAATTTAATATTTTCATTCAATATTGTTTTAAAAGTAATTCTTCTTGATTTTTTTTCTATATATTTTTTATTTCTCTCAACTATTTAAATAAAAATATCATAAATAAATCACAATTTTAGTTTTTTTTTTTTAATTTGTAAATATCTTCTTAATAGGTATAAAAAAAAATATTTTACGATTTTTTTTAGCATCCCTCTGGATTTTATCCTACCTCCGACACTGGCTCTTGAATTGATACAGTAACTTAAAGAAGATTTTAAAAATTTCACAAAATTCAAGCTATTCAAACTTGAATCGAGGCAAGCCAAGATTTGAATCGAGCTTAGTTAAAAGTTAAAAATGTGCTTATACTCATCTCATTTAGTAAAATGATAACTGCTTATAACACCCCTACCTATTACATGTTTCTTATCACAATGTTTTGATTCTTGTACGAAAGAAATTAGGATTTTAATCAATTAATTTTTAATTATATTTTAATAAAATTGGGAGTTTCTTTTTGTTTTTTTGTAAAGAATAACATTGGGAGTTTCTTGCCTGTAGTAAATTGTGCTGGGTTTTATATGTATAATTTTTGAATCTTGCAATTCCACCTTTGAATCGAGTTTAATTCATACTCAACTCATTTAATAAAAATGACGAGTTTCGATTTATATAATACCCCTACCTATTACATGTTGTTTATCACAAATGTTTTGTTTCTTGTACGAAGGAAACTGGGATTTCAATCGATTAATTTATAATTGTTTTGAATAAAATTGGGATTTTTTTTGGCAAAGAATAATATAATTGTTTTGAATAAAATTAGGAGTTTAATTCATACTCAACTCATTTAATAAAAATCTCAATTTTTTTTTTTATAATTTTTGTTTTTCCTATAAAAATGACCATTTAAATTACAAATTAAAGATTTCTTCTAATATATTTATAAACAAAAATTATTTTACATATATATGACGATCTCAAAAAAAAATACTAGGATTTTAATCGATTAATTTATAATGTTTTGAATAAAATTGGGGGTTTCTTGTACGGTTGTACCAAATTGTGATAGGTTTTAAATGTATAATGTTTGTAGTTACATCGATGAATTTTCAAGAAGCTTGTATGTGGAGTACAAGGGATATGGGATAGACGTGCAGTGCCAAGTGCCCCTCTACGTCGCCACCAAAATGGTCTCGATGGTCACCAACTCCGCTGAAGCAAAGCCGAGCCCATCTTTGTTCACTCCGACCCCAAACGACTACGCCAAGGCAGCCGTTGCGCAGATAGGCTATGAGCCGCGGTGCACCCCCTATTGGGCTCACTCCCTCCAATGGTTCCTGTCCGGCTTCGTTCCGGGCTCGCTTCTAGATGCTTGGCGCCTCTCGATCGGAGTCCGCAGGAGGGCTGCAACGCCAACTACTTGAAAATTGAAATAGGATGAGAGTACGTACGTAAATTAGGCCGAAAACCACATGGTTGTGATGGTGGTACAATGATCTAGCATGTTGCTGCATTAATTTATATGCTATATATGTGTCTGATAGCTCTCCAATAGTACTGTATAGCCTTCCTTGAATAGGTACTGTATAGCCTTCCTTGAATAGGTACTGTATAGCCTTCCGTTATCGTGAATTACACAACTAATAAGTGGGCCAAAAAACTTGCTTTGGCATTATTTTTTTGAAGCTAGTGAGCCAATTAAATTCCCATTCACATTAATTCGGCATAAAGTGTGTGCTCAATGTCAGCTTTGTACTAGAAAAAATGACTTCACTTTTTTTTTAATACCTAAAAAATTCAATTAATATTCTGTATTCGGGTAATTGGGTTTTGCTCACTTTTTCTTTCAACAAAATATTTATCCCTTAAAATATCATTAATGATAAAAAAAAATATTTAATTTGTTAATTTATGTCATTAATTGTATTTAATTTTTAAGATACTCAATACTCAAACTTTTCATTTTTTTTTCATTGGTTCATTTTTTTCACATTATTTATTTCCTAAAATTTTATCTATTCTTCTTTTCATTTTTAACATTCTTAAAAAGCGTAAAAGTATCTATATAATCAATTGAGCCACATTAACTGAGATGACAAATCGAACTGTGGCCATTTTAACAACAGGGGAAAAAGTATCTACATAATTAACCCCTACAAACTGAGTGTAACCTCGAGCAACCAATATATCGTGCTTTGAATCGTACTAAAGAACCATGATTTGACCTTGACCTTATAGACCCATTTGCAAGTGATGGGCCGCTTTTCTGGAGGTAAATCAACCAATTCTCAAGTGTTGTTGATCGACGGGAGGAAAACCTGTCGTTGATCCGGTCAAAATATATCTCAAACTTATAACTACTATAACAATAAGCAAGAGGTCGATTTCCCACAGGGAAATTTGTTATTCAAGTGTGATTAAGATGCCAATTACGTAACCAAAGGGGGGGGGGGGGGGGGGGGTTTATAAATGCAAAAGATCCGCCAGGGAAATTTCTTTTGCAAATCGCTAATCCACCAACATGGCTATCGTCGGGCTCACCCCGACCCTAGAAGTAGGTGGACTACTCAAATCTTATCTTAGCAATCGACATCATTGATGTAAAAGAAACTTGCATAAACTATATGAAGAGTCTATAAGACGATGAATAATACTTTACAGGGGGGGAGGTTGAATAGAGTATGGATAATTTTTCGCAACTAAATGAATTTAAATTTAAAGCAACTTGTCAAGACCTTGATATAGCCTATCAGGACTTGACAAAGTGAGATCGAATAAGATAACGTAAATGCGGAATGTAAAAGATGAACACGCGAATTGTTAACGAGGTTCGGCAAGAACTTCGTCTACGTCCCCGCCTAGGGTTATCCAACTCGTAGGATTCAAACACTTCTTATTTCACTTCACTTGAGCCTAGAACTTCCTAGAGAAACTACCCTTTCTCTATACAAAACCTCACCACTTCTATTCTAGCTATTAACCTTACAAGTGAAATAAAAGCTCACACCACACACCAAGTGTGTTTGATCGAGTATATAATACTCTAAGTGTAAGATGAATGACTTGTACAATAAGTGCTAGTGTTTCCCTTAACTCAAACAATAAACAACAGTTAGGCTTTAGGAGAATGTAAAAGAGAAAATGAGATGACGAATGCTTTAGGATGCTATGATTGCTCGAGTGCTTGCTTGGGTGATGACCATCCTTTTGCCTTCGTCTTTATATAGTAGAAAGTCTTCGAGGTTTCCTTGGAGGGAAGGCCGTTAGAAATTCAAAACTTTTCCAAACTATTTGAATTCCTTCCGTTTGTGTGCTTTCCAAGGTTGTTCCTTCAATCTCCTTCATGATCGCGCGCATGAACAAACATAATGCATCTAACACACAAATTGGGTTAGGGGAGAAACATATGTATAGGACTATAGGTTAAGATCAAATCGAATATCATGGCCTAAAGTGAAGCCCATGATTTAGTTAGGCCAAACATGGTTGGCCTCGAATCATTTTTTGTAAAAAGAACAATTTAATAAATAAGTGTACGAAAAAACATCCAAATATTTTAGTCGGGGTTTCAAGACCTTGAAACCCAGTCTTTTGTCTTTTATCATCCTTTAAATCACCTGCACATTAGTTCTCAAGATCTTATAATTAAGGTGGAGTCTTCACTATATTCAAAGTCTTTACAATCCCGGCACTCACACTTTCGCAAAATTCCAAAAACCTAAAACCTTTGAACTCCTAAACTATATGTGGAATAACTTGCTCTAGAATTGAATGAATGAAAAACTAGCATCATGGGCTTTATTTATAGGGCTTCATCCTTGCTAATCAAGGAAAGCAATATATATCATCTATCTAAAGATATAATTCTACTTGGAAATAAATAAATCTAATTTGGAAAACAAGATAAATCCTAGAGGGTAATTAAATGCTCCACCCTTAGGATAGATAGAAAGATGAAAAGATAGAAATTAAAATATCTCTCAAAACTTCATGTGTAAGTAATCTCCACTCGGAATCTTCCAAGGACTCGGATTTGGGAGTTGGTCGATATCGAGTTGTCTGCTCGGCTTCAGCTCTGATCACTCGATATTGGACTCTGGCAGGGATTTCGAGTGGATTTTGGTCGATATCGACCAATATAGGTCGAAATCGACCTGTCTTCGTGTCTTCTTGTCATGTCGAGTCGGCCTGGAAATTTCGACTGGAATTAGGTCGATATCGACCAAGTTAGCTCAATATCGACCACTCTTCAGTGTCTCGTTCTGTCCTCAGTTTAGCTCGATGTTAGGCTCTCTTCCGTCGGTTTTTGAGCTCCTTCAGTACACATCAAGTGCGTTTCTAGTGCTTCTTGGTTTTGCTCCGATTTTGCTCCAAATTCTACAATATTAAATAGAAACTTGTGTAGACCTCTGTTGTAGGAGGAAATCGAGTTTAAAATATAATAAAATAAATCAACCCAGATTCATGCCCACGCAAATAATTACAAGACCTCCTCCTAATGTAGCAGCGGGAAGTCGGGATCGATCCTCGAGGAAGCGTGTTACCGGATCTCAGGTAGCGGAGGAATCTCACAGACAGACAATCAACCAGACATACAGAAATAACAGAGAAAAGCAGAAAAGAAAGCAAAGACAGCAGCTTTGGTCAATATCGACCACTGTTGCTCGATATCGAGTAGGCAAACCGACCAACAGTGCATGAAATCGACTGACAGAAACTAAAACTCAGCAAAGTAACTCGATTTCGACCAACTCAACTCGACATCGACCGATTTCCTCGATGTCGAGCAAATCTGCTCGAAATCGACTTACACAGAAACTAAAATTCGAAGCTTTTCGCAACACAGAACACGATTTTCAATGAAATAAATCAATACACTATGGACTTCCAAGATCAGGGTTTCAACACCACAACGATAACCATGTAAAATAACACATAAAGGAATAAAAGATCATGCTTTTCATCAAATAAATTTCGTTATTAACAAATAGGAATATAGAGGCTTTCGCATAAACCCTAATTGTTACAAACCCTTCTTCACATAATTAACCCAAGTTGTATTAAGATCACTTTCGCTTCAATAACACAAACAAGGATCACCTTCAACTTTCGCAAAAGAATCATGCTCGCAGGGATAGAAGAAGAATCGCATAAAAAGATCAAACCTTTACCGCATCACCTCACATGGCTACCGTCAGGCTCACCCCGACCCTAGAAGTTGGGTGACTACTCGCTCTTCATCATAAATATACTCATCAATAATAAAATGAAATAACTTTGCATTAAAATAAAACTAAAAAGAAAGCTTCAACCGAACAAGCCAAATCCGCTCTCGCCTTTCCACCTTGCTCTCGCCACAAGCTCTCTCTCTCTCTACTTACTACCTCTTCTCCTTTTCTAGAATTGAATGAATAGAAATCAGCCCCTAAGGCTTTATTTATAGGCTTTTAATCCTTGCTAATCAAGGAAAGGAAACTATATCTAAATCTATATATATCTATCTTTTATCTAAAGATTAAAACATGGAAATAAATAAATAAATCTAAAAGGAATTATATCTAAAGTAGGTATATATCTCTTCCTCTTGATAGCACTTAATAGATCTTGATGGAATTTGCTCTCGAAAATATCTCCATCGCATTCCGGATAGAAACTTAACAAGTCCCGGACTACTCGATTTCGGCTTCTGTGGTCCAACTCGATATCGAGTAGTTTCCTCGATATCGACCAACTTTTTCTCCGTCTTCAGCTTCTTGACTCGATCTCGGCTCCAAGACGACACATCGACTTGATTTCAACTCGATATCGACTAAAATATTTCGATATCGACTAACACTTTCCTGCTCCCAGTTTCTCGAGTCGATATCTGGTCTCCAGCTCGATATGTGGTACTCGATATCGAGTAAACAACTCGATATCGACCAAATCTCTCAGCTCTGCTCGATTCTTGGCAACTTTGGTGGAAATCGACTTCTTGTACTCGAAATCGATTAAGCTTGGTCTTACTCGACCAATTGTTTTCGAGTAGATTTTCTTCTTTCCAGCTTGATTTATCCTGGTTCCGTTGCTCCTTGACATCGGCCTTCTGTAGTTGACTTTGAGCTTTTCCTCCTTTCTCAGAACTGCTGTAAATTGTTTCGATTTCTGCGAAATTAAATAGAAACTGGTGTAGATTCCATAATTTGGCAAATAAGCATAAACTACATAGATTATGTATTATATATTCTAGCCCAAATGCATGAAATGCATGCAGAAAACGATATAAAAGTAACTATAAAACATTGCGAATTAAGCTCACATCAAACACCCTATACTTAAGCTTGTTTGTCCTCAAGCAATACTTTCAATTTGTCATTCAGGGGAAGAATTCAAAACCCTCAACATATTAGATGCATTCTCATATGCCCCTGCAGTCAATTACCAAGATTTAAAAGGTACTTGTGTCACAAATCTATGCATGTGCAAAAAAAGAAAAAAAACATCTACTCACAAAAGGAGGGTTATGCAAAACAATTCATAAGTGACAAAGCATTAATAATCAAGAGGACTTTAATTTAAGATCAAATAAGGAGTAGATTGGTAAAAGGATAAAGGTGGAATATTTTTGGCCATGTAGTGCTAATGATCCGGGGAAATGGACTACTTTCCAAATTGAACTTCCACATTCCTTCTTCATGTGATTCATCACCTTTCGCTCATTCGCTTATTGCTTTTTAAAATATAATGCTTTTACATCTCTAACCTTAGCACTGCCTTCTCGCGAGTCGCAAACATGGGTGTCATGAATGGCCCCGGATACTTAGTGCTTTGAACTCCTCACATGTGTGTCCCATCTCGCCAAACTATTATCTCAACGAGGAGGGTCGATCTACCTTTATCTCATGAGGTGACCGGATTTTCTTTCACTCATTAAATTTTCCATATATTCAAACATTTTCCTACCAAACTCCAATAATGATAATAATAACACAAATACCATATAACATCTCCATAATGTAACATCATTCTCAACATAATCCCTGGATAGGAAATAAGGTAAAGAATGGGCAATATTTAGATCATGTGGAGCAAAATATGAAATAAGGCATAATATGGATTTTGTGATGCATAAGCATAGGTATGGCTAGGAAATAAGAATATGAGCATATATGGAAATATAAAGTCCTCCATCCTCTTATCATGCAATATGTCAAAAGCAACTTCAAATTTTACCCCATTTCATAGTTTTCAAGAAATAATGCACTTCATTGTGACTTCCCTTTACTAGGCAATTTCATGCTATATCTCTAATGAATCCAATTTTGCATCGTCGACTTCAATTAAAGCTTCCATGACACTAATAAAAAAAATTCAATGGGGGTCATTTTTCTTTAAACTTTGGAAAACATGCAAATAAGCACATAGATAAATAATGAATTCCAAAATAGCCATGTGTAAGCAATTTCAAGAAATAATGCACAAATATGCACACAAAATGTCGAATATAGCCAAATATGCATAAAGTAAGCCCTTCCCCCACCCCATACTTAAACATTACAGTGTCCTCACTGTATAAAAGAATAAGGGTAAAGAAAGAAACTCACTAGACAGATGTGCAGGATGCCAAAAATCGAGTGATATGCTGTAGTCCTGGTCAATTTTAGCTTGCTTCTATCCCCATGGACCTGAAAAATGTAGAAGAGAAATACCCACAATAGAAAAACTAAAAGTTCAAAACCAAAATAAAAAGCAACAATGTCCAAAAATCGAAAAAAATAAATGTCCATTTACAAGCTCTAGATTTATAGTCGCTAGGCCGACTTTCTCCATGAAGCTCAGGGTGACATTTGCAGGGCCCATGTAGCTTGGGCTTGAAATAGGACTCCATTCTTGTCCATCAGCTGCAATCCGCCTGAATGGATCTTGTTCACCATGAAAGGCCTCATCTTCTTCTTCTTGAATTTGTTAGGAAACCAATGATCCTTTGATTTGGCAACATAGACTTTGTCTCCAATTTCATACTTATTAGGCTCATCATTGGAAATCCTACATAATCGCACATACAAAGGCAAACCTCTCCCATGTATAGATAAATCTTTAATGGAAATAGGAGAAGAAGAATCCATACATTGGCTTACCTTCGCAGAATTGGATTTGGGGACCTCCTGTTTTGGTCGATTTCTAGTAAGATTACTCGATATTGAGGAATTCGGCTCGTCTGGTGGACTACTGGTCGAGGAAGAAGAAGTCGAGAAAGAAAGATGTTGGTCGACTTCGACCAATTTGGTCGATGTCGAGTTGTCCTCGGCTTCTAGTGGATTGCTCGTCGAGGAAGGCGAAGTCGAGGAAGTAGTGTTTTGGTCGATGTCGACCAATTTGGTCGATGTCGAGTTGTCCTCGGCTTCGAGTGGATTGCTCGACGTTGCTGCTGTTGGTGGAGGGCTCGAATTTTGGTCGACGTCGACCAAGTTACTCAACGTCGAGTAACTTTTGTCAACTTCGACCCCATACTTGAATCCTGTCAAGGCATCCGAAAAATAGTTAGTCCAAATCGACATACCTTGGTCTATGTCGAGTGGATTCTCAGCTTCTTTGTTTAGGATGGCCATGATCTCCTCCACCTGGGCTTCCATATCCCTCTTTTCTAGCTCTTGAGGAGTCATATTTCTTACCTTATACTCCCCGCAAGTAATGTAACTAGCTGATATAGACTTTACCTCTTCCATGGGACCTGTATGTCTTTCAGTTTTATTAAAGGAATACTCAATTACCTCCTCACTGATGTTGAAAGTTAGCACTCCCTTCCTTACGCTTATATTGGCATCCACCGTCATCAAAAAGGGCCTTCCTAGAATAATTGGACAAACAGGGTCCTCCGCCATATCAATAACTAATAAATCAGCAGGGACAAAGAACTTACCTACTTGCACTGGTATGTCCACCATGCCTGTTGGGATGACCACTGTGTTGTTTGCCATATAAAGCTTTGCATCCACAGGCTCTAGAGAACCTATCTTAATCTTGGACCATATTGATAGAGGCATGATACTCACACTGTTTCCAAGATCACATAATGCATTAAATTTGTATTGAACAAATCCATTGGTTATAGCAAACTTACCTGGATCTGGCCTTTTCTCAAGTACGTCAATCTGACTGCACTCTTCTGCGATCTCAACCATTGATCGTTTTTTTCTTAGGATCTCCTTGAGGAACTTGTCCTATGATGGCATTTCATTAAGAGCTTTTGTGAAGGGTATGGTGAGATTGAGCCTCTGAAGCATCTTGATGAAGCGCTGGAATTTCTTCTCTACTGGATCCTTTGGAGATTTCGTCGGGAAAGGCAGCTACCTCTTCGTGGGTTTCTGCCATCCTGACTTGCTCTGTGTGTGGGCACTCAGTAGTGGTGTGCCACTGTGAGCTGCATTCGATGCAGGGCTGGTTGACGGAGAGATATTTGACTTGTTTGAGGAGCTTGCGGTTCTGATCTCTGTAGTACTGCTCCTTGACCTCTGGTTCAATTTCCTTAGAAGGCTCATAGAGGGGCATGGATGGGGCTGGCCTGGCATAGGCATTCTCATCATAGTTTGTTAGAGTCACATACTTATTGTCGTAGGTGGTAAGCTTGTCGAGGGTAGCCCATGCGTCAGCTAGCGACATTGTCAGATACTCATAATGAGTATACTGTTTGATCCTATCCTTAGAGGCCAGATCAAGAGAATTGAAGAAGATCTCCTGAACGACGTAGGGTGGCTGTCCATGTATAGGGCAGGATCGCAGTAGATCCTTATATCGTTCCCATGCTTTTGCTAGCGGCTCCCCATGCTTCTGTTTGAAAGATGTAATCTTCTGGCGGAGGAGCGCTGTCTTGGTAGAAGGAAAGAATTTGTTGAGAAATTCCTGTCTTACTTCAGCCCATGTTGTTAGGGATCGTGGAGGGAGACCTTCAAGCCACTTCAATGCCGGACCGGCCAGAAACCATCGAAAAGCTTTCATCTTGACATACTCCAAAGTAGTACCTTCAGCAAGAGTATGACACATGTCAGAAAAATTGGTAATATGTTCAAGAGGGCATTCATTAAATCTACCATAGAAGGCATTATTTTTAATCTCAGTAAGGAAATGGGTGCGAATTTCAAAATTATTTTCAGCGATTAGAATGGCCGATTCAGGCACGATGAGAGTCGGGTGCATGTAATCCTCTGCAGTGGTAGGGTATTGGGCAAGCTCAGCTTCCACCTGCCTCCTTCGCTCAGCTTCCTATGTAGTGCGTGCTCTCTCAGCGATGAGAGCAGTATCCTTGGCGGCTAGTTCCCTCTGAATCCTCTCAATCATCTCAGCTTGTGTTTCGGCAGTTGCCATGATCCATTTCAGTCTAGAATGGATGTGTATAAGGCGTTCCAGATCGTCTAAGGCGTCAAACTCAGGTGGTTGACCAGAACGGCGCATACACCTGCAAAATCAAAACTTAAAGAAAACGTGAGATCTAACTACCTAAGGCGCGAATGATTGCTTCGCCGGCAACGGCGCCAATTTTTTGGTAGGAGGAAATCGAGTTTAAAATATAATAAAATAAATCAAATCAGATTCGTGCCCACGCAAATAATTACAAGACGTCTTCCTAATATAGCAGCGGGAAGTCAGGATCGATCCTCGAGGAAGCGTGTCAGCGGATCTCAAGTAGCGGAGGAATCTCACAGACAAACAATCAACCAGACAGACAAAAATAACAGAGAAAAGCAGAAAAGAAAGCAAAGACAGCAGCTTTGGTCGATATCGACCACTCTTGCTCGATATCGAGTAGGCAAATCGACCAACAGTGCACGAAATCGACTGACAGAAACTAAAACTCAGCAAAGTAACTCGATTTCGACCAACTCAACTCGACATCGACCAATTTCCTCGATGTCGAGCAAATCATCTCGAAATCGACTTACACAGAAACTAAAATTCGAAGCTTTTCGCAACACAGAACACCATTTTCGATGAAATAAATCAATAAACTAAGGACTTCCAAGATCAGGGTTTCAACACCACAACCATAACCATGTAAAATAACACATAAAGGCATAAAAGATCATGTTGTTCATCAAATAACTTTCGTTATTAACAAATAGGAATATAGAGGCTTTCGCATAAACCCTAATTGTGGTACAAACCGTCTAATTAAGAGCGGTTTTTTATAGGGAAGGACAGCGCTTATTATGGTGCTGTTAATTAAAGCGCTGAGAGATATTTAAGAGCGTTTTAAAAAAAAAGCGTCGTGAAAAGAACAAGGATGGCGGCACGACCCTTATTTGTAAAAGAGCGCTATGTTTCTTTTTTTCTTTTATTTTTTGTATATGCACACCGGTTCTCTAAAACAACCGCTGTGCAATAATTTTTTTTTTAAGAAAGAAGAAAAATCCTATGAATACCACTGCAGGCACAATTGTGCCAGTGGTGGGGCAGTGGCTCATCCTTCTCTGGTCACTGGCAAACTACTAGTGGTTTTGCCTGCCGGTGGCTCATCCTTCTCATGTTCTCAACTCAAAGCCTTGCAAGCTAACAACAAATTTAAAAAAAAAAACTCAAGAGAAACTGAAGTGGCGAAGGAGAAGGACTTGGGGTCGAAACACAGCTCGAAAAACCCAGAAAAAAACCGTCAACTATTTACAAACCCTAGAGGTTGAAAAACAGATCAAAAAATCAGGAGAAGGACTTGGGGTGGCAGGCGTCAAAAGCGGAAGCAAAGTGGTGAAGGAGATCGCCCAAGCCGGCGTCAGAAGCGGAAGCGAGGTGGTGAAGGAGATCGAAGCAGATGGACTTGGTGGCCGGCGTCAGAAGCGGAAGCGAAGGAGATCGAAGGAGATGGACTTGGGTAGCCGGCGTACGTCTGAAGCGGAAGCGAAGGAGATTGATGGAGATGAACTTGGGTGGCTCTGTCCACCGGAAGCGGCTTGCTTGGTGGCCGGCGTCGGAAGCGGAAGCGGCCTCGTTCGGTAGGTCGGCTTGAAGATGGAGATCGAAGGAGATGGATTGGTCTTTAGGGAACTTGAAAACACCATTGTAGATTAATTTGAAGGAGGTGGAGGTTACTTTCAACTTTGAAGAGAATGGAACTTGGAATGAATTGAAACGGCAAGTCGGCTGCTAGAACTTAATTGGAAGACTAGGGTTTATTTCCAAAGCATTATATTACGGAGTATTATTAATTCATTAATTTTCTCTTCTTTTTTTCCTCTTTTTTTTTTGTTTATTTATAAATTCAAGGAGTGAGATTTTGTTGATTTTTTTAGGGTGTTTTTGCTAAATAGCTTATTTTGAACCTTTAATTAAATAATTAGCATCCAAATTAATTTTATTAGGTAGGCTAGCACCCTTCCCAATTGGTCAACGTTGACCGTTGACTTTTTCGGGTTTTTTTTTTTGATGCCCTTTTTCATAGTGCTTTGATACCAAATTTATAATTATATTTTTTTCTTTAATGTGATGCCACTTTTTAAAGTAGCGTTTTTTATGTTATGTGATGCCACTTTTTTCAAACTTTGATGACACTTTTTTATGTCAATGTTTTGATGATATGATGCAAGTTTTTCAAATTAGTGTTTTGATACCATTTTTCTAATGTAATTATTTTATCTCACTTTTTTAAATCAAATCGTTTGATGCCATATTTGTTTTCAAGGTACTGATTTCGTGGTGCCATATTTTTTTAAGGTAATGTTTATATGACATTTTTTTATTTAATGTGATGCAACTTTTTCAAAGCAGTGTTTTGATGCCATTTTTCTAGTGTAATTATTTGATGATTTTTTTTAATCAAATCGTTTGATTTTATAATAAAATGGATTGATGACACTTTTTTAATGCCACTTTTTTCAAATCTTGCTGATATTTTTTTGTTTACTGTGATGCCACATTGACTATTGATGCCATTTTTTTTACCGTTGACTACTGATGACACTTTTTTGATATCAATTTTTTGCTGATATTTTTTTTTCCGTGATGCCATATTTTTCCAATGTAATGTTTTCGTGATGCCATATTTTTTCAAGGTAACGTTTTGATGACAATTTTTTCTTTAATGTAATGCAACTTTTTCAATGTAATGCAATTTTTTCTTTAATGTAATGCAACTTTTTCATATTTATGGGTTAATTTTTGTAATTTTAATAAAATTGCTATTTATGGGTTAATTTTTGTAATTTTGTAAAAAGTTCTTCTTCAACCTCTGATTGCTCCTCGACAGCTCCTGCGTCGGCCGCCACTCGTCAATCCTCGCTCCGGCCGCCGCTCCTGGAACCCTCGCTCCGGCCGATCGACCTCGCTCGCTCCGGACGCTCCACCGCTCGTTCCCTCCCTCGCTCCCCCGCTCGCTCGTCACCGCCTCCTTCCCTCGCTCAGATCTGGACTCGCTCGCTCGTCCTCGGCTCAGATCCGGCGCCTCCACACCAGATCCGGCGCACCCTCACCAGATCCGCCCTCCTTGGCTACCAATTCCGGCCATCCCGAGCCCAAATCCTGCAGATCCGACACCCAGCCCCCACCGACGAAGCCTCGCAAACTCCCTCCCGTCCTTGCACCGACCCCGAAGCTTCGCCGGTTTCAGAAGCGCTGGTTTCAGATCCACCGTTAGATTCGGCGCTGGTTTCAGAAGCGCTTCCCGGCCAGCATTCTTGTCATCACGTTCGTTGTCGTCTCAAGAAGCGCCGGTTTCAGATCCATCGTTAGATTCGGCGCGCGGTGATAGATCCAGCGGAGGAGAGATCTCAGCTCATCGGTGCGGATGCTAGCAAGCAGTTGCAGGCGGTGAGGAGAGAGCATCTCGGACATTGAGATCCGGCGTAGGTTGCGCCAGAGATCGCCGCAGGGAGCCCAGTTAAGAGCTGTGAAGTTGTAGCCAAAAAGCTCGCCGGAAACAAACAGAGGGCGATTTGCGAAGACGAGTCGTTTTGATGGAGGCATTCCTGGACAGCGGCCGGGGAGGAGGCGAGGAGGACTGGGCGGAAGCCGAGTTAGAGGAGGAGTGGTTGGAGGAGAAGTCCAGATTTAGCGTGAGAGAGAGCTAACAGTTGGAGTGTTAGGAGGCTAATTTTTTTTAATAAGGTGTTATAAAGGCCAATTTATTTTATTAGGGTGCTAATAACCTAATTGAATTAGCAAAAGGTGATATTCTAGCAAATTTTCTCTTTTTTTTATTATTAAATTTAATAGCGCTTTTTTTTAAAAGCGATGTGCTTGTTTGAACAAGCATAGCGCTTTTTTAGAAAAACGTTATCCTTCCCATACGTTAATAGCGCTTGTGTTTAAACAAGCGCTATGTTTGAAAAAATATATATAAAAAAAATAAAGTAAATATATTCTCAGCGCTTGTTTAGAAAAAGTGTTATGCTTCCCATACATTAATAGCGTTTTTCAATAAGCACTTTTAAATTTTCGTTGTTTATTACTTAATTTGTACTAGTGAGATCACTTTCGCTTCAATAACACAAACAAGGATCACCTTCAACTTTCGCAAAAGAATCATGCTTGCAGGGATAGAAGAAGAATCACATAAAAAGATCAAACCTTTACCGCATCACCTCACATGGCTATCGTCGGGCTCACGCCGACCCTAGAAGTTGGGTGACTACTCGCTCTTCATCATAAATAGACTCATCAATAATAAAAGGAAATAACTTTCCATTAAAATAAAACTAAAAAGAAAGATTACAACCGAACAAGCCAAATCCGCTCTCACCTTTCCACCTTGCTCTTGCCACAAGCTCTCTCTCTCTACTTACTACCTCTTCTCCTTCTCTAGAATTTAATGAATAGAAATCAACCCCTAAGGCTTTATTTATAGGCTTCCAATCCTTGCTAATCAAGAAAAGAAAACTATATCTAAATCTATATCTATCTATTTTTTATCTAAAGATTAAAGCATGGAAATAAATAAATAAATCTAAAAGGAATTATATCTAAAGTAGGTAAATATCTCTTCTTCTTGATAGCACTTGATAGATCTTGATGGAATTTGCTCTCGAAAATATCTCCATCGCATTCGAGATAGAAACTTAACAACACTCAGACTACTCGATTTCGGCTTCTGTGGTCCAACTCGATATCGAGTAGTTTCCTCGATATCCACCAACTCTTCTCTGTCTTCAGCTTCTTGACTCAATCTCGGCTCCAGGACGACAGATCGACTTGATTTCAACTCGATATCGACTAAAATATGTCGATATCGACTAACACTTTCCTGCTCCCAGTTTCTCGAGTCGATGTCTGGTCTCCGGCTGAATATGTGGTACTCAATATCGAGTAAACAAATCGATATCGACCAAATCTCTCAGCTCTGCTCGATTCTTGGCAACTTTGGTGGAAATCGACTTCTTGTACTCGAAATCGACTAAGCTTGGTCGAAATCGACCAATTGTTGTCGAGTATATTTCCTTCTTTCCAGCTTGATTTGTCCTGGTTTCGCTGCTCCTTGACCTCGAACTTCTGTAGTTGACTTCGAGCTTTTCCTCCTTTACCAGAATTGCTGTAAATTGCTTCGATTTCTGCGAAATTAAATAGAAACTTGTGTAGATTCCATAATTTGACAAATAAGCATAAACTACATAGATTAAGTACTATTCCAGCCCAAATGCATGAAATGCATGCAGAAAATGATATAAAAGTAACTATAAAACATGGCGAATTAGGCTCACATCAACCTCTATTTCTCGCAAATAAACATAAACTACACAAATTCGCTATATTCCCAATCCAGAATATATAAAATGATAGAATAAAGAGTTAAAATAGATATAAAAACATGACACAAATCATGGACATCATTAACCTCACCTTCAAGAGAGACCGAGGCAATCTAACCCTAAACACCACTGTCTGAAACACCAAAATCGAACTTACCCCCAGAGTCATAGCCGATATCTTTGGCCTTCCAAAAGAAATTTCCACTAATTGTCACCCCTCTCGCGGTGATTGCATCTCCTTGACTAAAGGCATGTTTTTTCTCCCGACATCATCCTTCGTTTCTCCACGTCAGTTAACCACAATGTATTGAAGCTAGATCGGACAAAATCATCTTTACTATTCTCGCCAGATGCATCATTCCTCGCTCACACTCCCGGGAACTGATCACCAATCAGCTTCTCACTCTTCTCTATGTTGTGATCTCCGGCTACGAAATAGATATTCCTAACCTAATCTTGAACCACATGGTGCATACTATCTCCTCCACTCGTGACATTCCTTCTCTGCCTTATGGCAATCTCCACCCCCAAATTTTCAAGCACTTCCGTCTTGACACCTCCCTTGAGTAAAAGGCAATTCATCCGGGCAAAGTGGACGTGAATTGTTTCTAGCGAAATGGAATCCTCAAGGTTGCTGATGTGTCTTGGAAATTGAAGGGCGATCTGACTCCAGAAGATATAGCAGCGACTCCTGACATTCAACTGAAATCGGCTCCCTCGTCTTCCATGTCTAAGGATCGTCTGGAGGAACTAGAATTGGGCCTTGGTGCACTGAGGAGGGACGTGATCACCTTTCAATTCCAGATGTCAAACAAGCTAGATCAGACTCATGAGCTCCTCGCTATGGTGAATGCAAAGATCAACAACATGTTTCATCTCAACGCCCTGACTTTCACTTGCGCCGACAACATTCTCCCTCTCGCTGACGAAGCTGCAGAGCTTTGTAGGGCTAAGGCCGCCAATGTCATCTTCAACTGTGATAAGTCTGTATGCAACCGGCTAATTCTTCGACCTGTCGTCCCTGAGCCGTCCATTATCACTGTTGAAGCCTATGATGTCATCAAGCGCTACCGGAGAGAGGCTAAACAAAAGAGTAGGGTTGATGAAATGGTCAAGGATCAGAAGGTCAATCAAGCTCATAGGCCTTGGAAGAGGAAGGCCGAGAACGATATAAATGCAAAGAGACGCGAGAAAAATGGAGAAGACATTGACTATGAGAAGTGGGGTGACGAGTGATTCCAAGACCTTATTCTCTTCTGCCTATGTATTTTGAACTAGTTTTATGGTGTTTTAAACATTTTTGGTTGTGTTCTTGAAACTTGGTTTTAAACCTGTTTGTTGGTACTGCCGACTCTCCCTTGCCGAAAGACAAAAAGGGGGAGACTTGGTATTGTTTTTTTTTGCTAGTACTGCTGGTTTTTTAGATTTTAATAACCTTATGCTATGATGATCCAACATAGTTTCTATGCTTATGCTGAATTTGTATTCATACTTGACTAATCTGCAGGTTCAATCCAATTTGTTTTGTCTTTCATCAAAGGGGAGATTTATAGCTCCCTTGCTTCCCCTTGATGAAATATATATGCTAGTATCATATCATTTTGTGCGGGATTGATGAAAGACAAAGTATAAGGTATTATAGCTCAAGACAACTTAGATATTTAGATATTGCAGATTATATATTAGATTGAAAGATTGTTTTAAATCTAAGTTTTCGGTTAGGCTATGGTTTATATCTTTTTAGTTGCAAATATTCGGTTAAGGTTTAATTGGATTTAGATAGAGATAATTTTTGGATCAAAAATATTTTTGCCATGTTCTAGAACTAATCTGAGTGCATGGTTTAAAATTCAAACCAACCAATTCAAATCTACAAACGTACCCAGTAATTCAAAAATTGAATTGTTGTTGGATTGCTGAGAGAATCCGGGAACGAGATCAGAAACAAAAGAAGAAGAGCGTGACTATAAAATTTGAAGGGAAGCAAGCTCATCCACACATATCTTCACCAAGCTTTTCTCCGCGATCAAAAGTGCTATTCAGATCTCCATTCTCGGCTGTTGTTCACTTGTTCTATTGTTCTTTTCTTTCTCCTATTGTAAACGATTTATATATTGAGACTGAGGAAGAACGTGAGCTACATAGTATAAGTTAATCCCTGTTATACTAAGAGTATCATATACTCAAACGTATCAGTACACTTTGGTGTGGCAAGGGGACTTTAATTTCTCGGTATCTTAGGTTGAATAGATAGAAGCGAGGTAGATTTCGAGATATAGAAGAGAGGAAGTTCTTCTAGGTTGTATCTATAAAACTCATAAGGAAAGTGAAATAAAAGTTGTTTGAATCCTACGAGTTGAGTAACCCTAGGCGGAGACGTAGGTTGGTTTAGAGTCGAACTTCGTTAACAAGTCAAGTGTTATTATTTATTACTAGTATTACTACCCGCGCGTTTCGCGGTTTCTTAATTAATAAATTATATATTATTTTATTTTATTTTATCATAGTTATTACTAATAAATATGAGATTGAAATTTTTTTGATAGTTTATATTGTTTTTAAAGCACACACTTTGAAATTTTAGGCATGATAACATGAATAAGAAAACAAATTTCTCTCGTGTATTATTTACATTTTTATTAGATATATGATTTTGTGCAAATATAGTCAAACTTCATCATATTAATAAATTTAAAATTCATAAAAATAAGAATAATAAGTTTGAAATTTGATATAAAATTTTATCAATTTGATATAGTAATAAAGTTATATGCTAAAAGATTTGATATACATCTTTTAGGTAAATATTAATCAAGATATGACTATAATTTAATTATTTTTTATTAAAATTATTTAATTGTAATTATCAATTAAGGTGAACACATAAGATAATAGGTGGATAAAGGAAATTATTAATTGTCGTGGTTTAAATTTATTGGATGCTTATTAATTGACGTGTTAAAAAAACCCGAGTCAGATTGCACAAAAGAATGACATGCAAGCGAATTGCACCAAGGCTCGGTACGTAAGATTTTGACGTCTCTGTTTTATTTGTTAATTAAAATGTAACTAAACCAACATATGATAAGCGTAGGTTATCTAAATTAATTATATAATTATGTACATATTTGTACACGTATACCCTTTATATGAAATAAATCCTTACTTATATATATATACATATACTAAAACCGATGCATTGTTGCCTGCGTGGCGGCTTGTGAGTGAATCTGCTTACTTGGCGGCACGTGAATGCATCTCGCAAAACCTTCTCCCGTCAAAAAGGAAATCTAATAAAAAATAATAAGATAGTTCTAATCTATATAATTAAAAATAATTATTTTATTTTACCATTAACTCATATAATTGAATAGATGAAATATCTTATAAAAGAGTAAATATTATATAAGGAAATAACTATATCAATATAATTAAACACAATAATAGTAATAAATTTAGCATATACCGATATACAAATTGTCATATAAATGTATCTTCATCTGGATTATAAATAATCTATCAAATGGACGGTTTATAGATAAATTACACCATATGGACGGGACCTAAAAAAGACATTAGGTTCACCCAATTGTCATATAGACGGATTTTATGACAGATCCTTGGGGAGGTGAGTCTTGGTGACCTTGAAGGCCTTGGTGGAAGGATGAGGTAAGGTGTTTAGGTGGGAGTCTAGACGGGCCTTGAAGAGCTTTTTTAGAACAGTGATCATAATTACCAAAAATATTAATAGATACATAGTAGTAAATATTTGATAGGTGTTATCGATTATTTTTGGTGGAAAGAATTAATTATTTCATAGTTATTTTATTTATATATATACTATTTTTCAAGAGAATGAGTTATTTAGATCTAGTTTAACTTTAATCTTATATTTTCTGTTATTAGTTTAATTATCATAATGTAATTCATATTTATTTATTTATTTTCATATTTATAATATGATTTTTTTAATAGATAATAAATATAATTTTATAATATTGTGTTAAAATATTCCCGTGCAGGGCACGGGGCATACACTAGTATATATATATTTTTGAATCAATTTTTCAAAATGCATCGGCTGTTTAAGATTTGATTCAATATATTATATACAATAACAGAAAAGATAGGACTTAATTCAATATACTCCGTACGTATTAGATTATGTTAATTAAATAGTACTACCTCCGTCCAAAAATACATGGACTTTACTATTCACACACGCTTTTTTAAGAAGGTAAAAACTATATGAAATATTAACTTTTTTATTAATTTTTTTAATAATTACAAACTTATTGATAATAAGTTTGTAATTATTAAAAAAAATTAATAAAAATGTTAATATTTTATATAGTTTTTAGCTCCTAAAAAAGCGTGCATGAATAGTAAAAGTCCATGTATTTTTGGACGGAGGGAGTAATAGATTATGTAAATTAATCTAATCATTTAAGATTATGTAGATTTTCCTAGGTAAAATATTTATAAATTAACTTAAGGTAAAATGATAAGATTTGTAAGATATGAGGTTGAATATTTATAATAAAAATTAATTTAATTATTAAAATGGATACAGAGGATGACACGTGTATAAATAGATGGGGTTATAGTCTAACGTAGCTTAGGTATTGGTTCATCATTAATTGACGTGGCAAAAAACCCGGTCCAGATTGCACCAGAAAAAGACACTCAGGTGAATAGCCTCATAACCCGCCACATAGGATTTTCACGCCTCTGTTTTAGTATTATATATATAGGGTTATTTTGGCAACTAGCACATTATGAATATCTAATTAGCTAACTAGCACCCAAAAAAATTAATTAACTAACCTAGCACCCTTCCCAAATTGACTATTAAGGTCAACGGTCAACCTGTTTGACCGTTGACCGGTCAGCGTTGACCATTGACCAGTCAACGTTGACCGGCCTTTCGATTTTTTTTTTGTTTTTTTTTTGTTTTTAATACAATGATGCCACTTTTTTTGATGCCATTTTTTACCATGATGCCATCTTTTGCTGTTTTGATTCCATTTTATTATTACATTTTATTTTCGTTTTGATCCCACTTTTCTAATAAAATTGATTGATGACACTTTTTTAATGCCAGTTTTTTCAAAACCTTGATGACATTTTTTTGTTTACTGTGATATCACGTTGACCATTGATGCCATTTTTTTTGCTGTTGACTACTGATGACACTTTTTTCATGTCAATTTTTTGATGATATTTTTACTGTGCTGCCAATTTTTTTTTCAAAGTAGTGTTTTGATGACATTTTTTTCTTTAATGTGATGCAACTTTTTTAAAGTAGTGTTTTGATGCCATTTTTCTAATGTAATTATTTGATTCCATTTTTTAATCAAACCGTTTGATGCCACTTTTTTTTAAATTTAATCAATTGTATATCGATATATTTTCATCGATTCTACTTTTATTCACTGATGACACGTTTGTGATTACACTTCATTGATGCAATTATTTGTGATTATACTTCATTGATGCAATACTTTGTGGTGACATTTTTTTTTTACATTTTTATATAATTGATGACACGAGAGCATAAAATTTAATTAAACTTCATTGATGACATCTTTTATTGGTGACTTTTATTCATCAATGACATTTGTAATTACACTTCATTGATGTCAATCATTTGTGATGACATGTGTGATGACATTTTTTTGTTAATGACATTTTTATAAAATTGACATATTCATAATTAATAATTATATAATATAATTATATATACATACACATATATATTTATGGATGCTAAGTTTTCTTTGCTAAGTTCAATGAAAGGCTAAGTTCAATGAAAGCACAGAGGATGGTTGCTAGCTAGCAAACGTGCAAACCCTACCATTAGAAGCCATTATATCCTAATTCAATCTCATGATTATTTACAAGCAAGCATGTTAAAATTTAATAAGCTCTCCTTTTCACTGCTTGTTGGCATCATATTTACACCCCTTCATTTGAAGGGCACAAGTGCTCCCCACAAATGACAACACAACACTATGACAGATTGACAGCAACTCCTATAAATTTCAGCAAGCTGCAACAGGAGCCAACATTTGGACAATGATGACAACAATATTCATGCTTCCTTTGGTGTGCTTCATCCAGTGGCAACTCCTAATGCACAACGTCGAGCAATTCCTTCTTGTCCTCTGCAGTTACAACTTTCCACCTGCTTTAAGATATAACAACTTTTCTACACTCAACATCAAAATTGGAGCTTGACTTGATTCCAAAATCAGCAACCCACCTAAACTTGCAATTACAACACCAGATCTGCACAAAAAAAAGGTGACCAAGGTACATAAAAAGAAAAGAAAGATGGAGATTCCAGTAGGCTTTCAACTTATTGAATGAATCAGCCATACAAATACATCTCAAATTATCATTATTATTAAGCAGACAACACAACATGTCCAAGCTAGATTAATTAACCAACAACTCTAAGGCAATTTTTTTCGGAAGAAAAACAAAACTGAGCATAACAACCATTTGAGTGTACGTAGCACCAGAAGCTCCATTCTTTGAATTGTCTTACCGGAGGCATCAGGTCCTTGCAATATATACAACCGAGTTGATCTAAAAATGAATTTTTTTTACATAAAAAAGGCAATTATTCAGAATGGAAAGATTATGTTCAGAACTTGACATAAGAGTTCAGTGTTCCATAAGAACACAAATAAACTCATTGAATCAACCCGCCCATAGAGGCATAGAATGCAGTCAAAGGAAATGGAATTGAATATAAACAAAGGGAAATAGCTCACAGGCCAAAACTAAGGACATCTCCAACATGCAGCTCCACATAAACTTTAATCTTCACCTGGAGAAATGAATTCATAATATTTAATACAGTAACTATATAATCATCACATGCCTACTAACTATGGATTTCCATAAGATGAGGCCACAAATTTGATTTGGGAATGTAGGGAAGTGTTAACATATTTAATAAAAATGAATGACAACTCTAAAGTCATACCTGTGGATGGTTGATGATAGGTGTGCTCAACAGCTTCCATACACACCATCATTGGATATGGTAAATGTACCACCTTTCATTTCATCATTGGATATGGTAAATGAATGACAGCTCTGTGCTTAACATCTACTTGAAGAAATTAAAGCGGTTGCTCTGTACATTTTTCGTTTTTCATATGTATACATCTATATAAGACAGTAAACTATAGCATCATCATAGCTTACAAACTTTTGCTTTCATTTGAGATATCAATTCGAATCCTTCGAGTAAGCTAGCAACTTTAACAATTAACCATCAACTAAGTGAACTAGACAACAAAGAGAAGTATCCCAATAAAACAAGAAATTCCATAATATCTGAGGAAGAAAAACATGCTTTAGAGACAAAATCACATGCTCTAATTTTGGTTCTGGCTCCCCAGATGACAAAACTCTCATTACTGGTGGAGTGCATGTAATTCCCCCTCACACTACCAGGAGGTTTCCATGTGACTCCTACAACAAAATTAACAAATGCAGTAACAAAAATGGCAACTAAAAGCGGGATTGACAGAGCCTTTGAGTTAGCTTTTAACTAGTACTTGGCTAATCCATGGATGAATTTCATACGAGCGTAGATACTATTAAAAGATCAAATCTTGAAATTACAAACTTACTAAGACTAAGCATGTTGCAACATCACTGGAATCAATCAATGACATCATTGACAATGTGCTATAAAAATGAGGAAGTAATGATACATTGCAGATTCATTGTGTGCAAAAATAAATTTGGTGACATTATGCTATAAAATGAGGAAGTAATGATGCCACTAAATCCTAACCCATCGAGTAATCGAACCCATGTCGATTACTCGATCCTCAACAATCTCACAATCTATAGTATAACCTATCCTTGCCTAGACATTTCCACAAACACTTGGTGGGCAGCTTTAGACACCAAGATTTCAGAAAATTTAAGATCAATCCAAGTATTCTCAAGCTCCAAATCCTTATGCGATTTAACGAGTTGAATACTCAGCCTATCTGAACTCAAGAATTTGCAATTGCATTGACTCAAATGATAGAAGGATTTATGAAGTTACCTTATGGGAAGGACTCACTCTGTCGACACCAGTGTCCACACCGAGGACGTCGTAGAACAATCGGAATTCAACCTGGCGACACTAGTGTCCTCACAATAGAGAAAGACTGAACCTGGCCTTTGGAGCTGTCAACATTTCGAGCAACAAACGATCGGAATTGATCAGACGTCGATGGATGAGGCTCACCGAGGGCGTCATAGAATGACCTCTCAGTTGTCTGGAGAGCGCCTAAATCGGGAAATTCGACAGGGGCGTCGTCTAATTCCTCCTCCTCCATGAGGACATCGTGGATGAACCTGAGACAAGCGCCGTAGAAATCGGGAGGTTCCGGGGGATCGCCGCTGGAGCTTGTCCCCGACGCCGGATCCAGATCGGGACTTAGGGTTTCCAATGGTGGAGGGAGATCTGAAATGGAGAAACTGAAGGAGAAAGGTTGAGCGATGGTGGAGCGATCAGAGGTAGGAGAGGGTGGATCCAGATCTGGACTTAGGTTTCCAATGGTGGAGCGATCAGAGGTAGAGCGAGAGAGCGAGGGTGCTACACGCTAAAAAAAAATTAAATGGGTGTTAGAACGGCCAATAGATAAAGTGAGGATGCTATTAGGCTAATTAGATTAGGAAAATGTGATATTTCAGCAAATTTTCTCATATATATATTGATGATTTTTGCTTTCGTATTTAACTAACTGTGTTCGTGAGAAATAACGGCTATCTCAAGACACTTGAAGGGCAGTTCTAGACTACTACGCTAACGCCTCCACTCATGAACATCCCTATCCTCTCATGAACATCAATTTCTTAGCAAGTATTCCAAAATTGAATCAAATCGACCACCAACTTAAAGTACCAATACTCTTCAATAAAACTAAGAATCCAGAGTACAAAAAAGCTAAAGAGAAATCAAAGTGTTTAATCAAAGTGTTTAATTAAGAATCCAAAGTATAAAAAACCTAAAGAGAAAACACCGCACTCAATGCTACCAAACCTAAAAGGAAAGGCTTTTTCGAAAGTTTGGAGTTTGAGACGGAACTCGATCATTGACCTCCACGACGACGTGAAGCTGCCCTCTGGGAACTCGGGGCACGCCTCTATCGTCACTGACCTCACTCCTCCGCAATTCGATGTTCTCAACCTACCAAGCACACTCGGCACGCGACTCCCAGGCCCGAGTACGGACTCATCTGTCACCATGTTTACTCGAATCTCGTCACCCCGGACCTCCTTGTCGGAGAATCTCTCCGTCTTGGAGAGGCAGTGGCGAAGCCAGACCGTAACATAGGGGTGGGCGAGATTTAGGCTAAAAATTAAGTAATAATGAAACGAGTTTTTGCTAAACTTTAAATAAATTTAATTGTGAAGGGTTATGTAAAAAAATTCAAAGATTTATCCATATTATTAGAAGCGATCGAATAAAATATATAATTAGTTAAAAAATTTTTCAAGAAAACCCCTAATGAATGACTAAAATAGAATTCAAACAATACTAATTGAAATTAATTATTCTCAATTTAAAAAGATATTTGAACTTATATATAAAAAGATAGTTAAAAATAAGTGAAGAAAATGTAAAAAGTGGGAATTGAACCTTGAGCTCTAGATAAAGAGGAAAACGTTCCTCATTTATACTTTACCAAGTAGGCAAGGTAAACTTTATGATTCATTTTCACTTCTAAATTAATTTAGATCTTTTTATGGTTTATTTTTTATTTTTTATTTTTTATTTTTTACTTAACCTTTCATATTTTTTTTCCGAGATTGGGGTGGGCTCACGCTCATACGAGCCCACCCCTAAATCCGCCAGTGTGGAGAGGTAGACCGGCGGATACAAGGGCGATTTCACACTTGTAGTGGGGCGTAGAGGCAGTTCATCGGCGTCGGCCTCCACGACCACGCCACGGAATTCCCTGTCGGAGCCGCCGCCAGAGTCGACGAGGGCGAACGGAACCCTAGACACGCTCACGTTGTGATTCCCTTTGAAGACGCGCTCGAACCCGGCGGGCTGGTCGGTGTGCTCCACCGTCTTGATCAGCACGACTGCCTCCCCGGATGCCGAGACGAGGGGCTTCTCGAGGGCGGAAACGACGCCGTTTTCGATGAAGACGAGTTGGCCATCGCTGTAGCGGTGGTATTTGAGGGAGGAAGGGCGGGGGATGGTGGGGGCGGCGGTCAGTTGGGCTTTTAGGGCGGCGGCGTTGGCGTAGTAATAGTCAGCGCGGCTCTTCAGTGCCAGGGATGCCACGCCCAAGCCGGTGCCGATGAGGATGCAGAAGTTGCCGGGGTTGAAAAAGGAGGAGATGCCGTTGTCGTTCCTCCCGCTCGCCATTAATTATTGATCGTAGCTAGCTTGTATGTAAACTGAGAGGGTTTAGACGGAGAAGAGGATGCACATCAACCCAAAACCCTATTCCATTAGTTTATACGGAGTATGTGATAAGATAGAATTATTACTTTAATTTAATGTAAGTTTCAAACTACGTACCTAATTATTTAATGGGGGATTTTGTAAAATAACCACGAAAATGGGCTTATTTTGCGAAATGTCCACGTTTTGGGATAATTTTGTAAAATGTCCTAAATATAAACCTTTTCCCACGCGCTTTCTCTCTCCTCCGACTCTCCTTCATTCCGTACCGTCTCTCTCTGCTGCTCAACTGTTCGTCGTCGATCGTAGCGATTCAATCCCGATTGTGGAACTCCAATGAAAGCTCCGACACTCTCGCCTCCCTCTTCTCCCTATCTCGCGACAATGAGCGCCAACAAGACAACACTAGGCAATCCGAAGCCCTAATCGAGCGCCAACAAAACAACGACCTCGACATGAGATCTCCGGTGGCGGCTTCATGTCCTGCAAGCTTCCGCCGATACTTTCTCTCCTCCACTATGCTGAATGTTGATGTGCTTCCTTCCATAGAACAAGGTTCCTTCTTCTTTCTTTGCATATATCTTCAATTACTGCTTTTCTTCTCCCAGTTGGAGCTAGGGTTTGTTCTTTAGTTGATTTGCGTAGATTATTCAGCTTCATGGCTCCCTTATCAAGCGATTATTCGATTTTAGACAATTGAATCTAACCATCAGTGCATATATTTTAGAAAATTTACGCCAAAGGCGCAAATTTTCTTCGATTTTTGAAGTGTTGGAGACAATTTTGAAGTCTGTAGTGATTACTGCAATGGAATCACATAAAATTTGCGCTGAAGGCGCAAATTTTCTTTGATTTTTGATGTATCGGATACAATTTTGAAGTCTCCAGTGATTAATGCAATGGAATATGTGGCGGTTTATGCTCGTTTTGCTATATCTGTGTTTGTCTAGCTTGTCTATTTGATTTGCTTAGAACAATGCTTGTTTCTACTATGCATTCTACTGAACTCTTTCTTCATGTGCAATTCGAGTTCCTTATGAATCGATTGAAGATCGATTGATAAGGAACTCGAATATCGAAAACTAACTTCACACTAATTTGATCTGTAGGGAGCCTTCTGTTGCTTGTTTAGTTCCTGGAAGAGTTCGAGTTGCTGTAAGATTATGACCTAGAAATGCAGAGGGAAGAGGTTCATTTCTTGTATATTAGATTGTGCTCCTTTCAGTTTATGATTTATTGTATTCAATTTGCGAATGTTATGTTGCCAGTAAACAATCTAGGTAGTGGAATTAAGTTATTGTGCTAAATTTTTGTGGTGGTCAATGCACATGCAACGATAGATGATTAGTTGCTGATGTTTGTTTCTGTAAGTGTAGCTCATAATCATATAACATATGTAGCGCATTTCTTTCTTTAGTACATTTTTTAAATGAGTTGCAATTTTGGTACAAGCAATTAATTCATATGTATGCAATTTCGATGTTCTAATGACCTTTTCTGATATGCAGATTTCCCTCTCCACTTACAACAAAAAGTCTTCCAGCAAGTGGAAAGATAGTTCATGCTTGTTGGTTTGAGGGCAAAGAATACCGAAACTAGGTTGAAGTTCTTTTCACTCTTATCATGAATCTTTGGGGAAATCATTATTGGCTAGGCTTCAATACATCATTCAAATTCAGGATGGCGAAGCTCTTGTTGATATTTTTTGGCTTAAACAGGGACTTGATCTCCTCCTAGCAATGCTTGCTGAGAGTCAGACTGTTGCTACACTTGCCCCCAACACTGGTATATTGCCACCACTGTTAGCGAATTCTGTCACTACAATGCAGCATTAGCTTACTGATGTAAGCTACAAGGAATACTCCATTAAAATTTGAAGGGCTTGTTCAAAAGCATGTACGTTTCCTCATTAGGATGAGCAGACTTCAGGTAATGTATAATATTAAATTATTAGGATTTTCATTTTTAAAAATTGCGTCTTGACGCGGGAACTATACTAGTTTGATATTTAATACTTCAAATCTAGATTGATGGCCCGGGTTAGCAGCCATAGTAACATATTTGGATTGTTGATACAACCGTCAATGTGAAATTAATAATCTAACACATATGGACTTGAAAGAGTCTTCTTTGCTTAGACGTTATCAAAGTCATTTTCGTTCGTTCCCCTGAGAATGCTCGATATGTATCATATGGTTTTCAGAGTTATTTAATTATCTATTTCACTTGTAGTTTAACATTATGTGACATTTCTAAGATGACTTCAATTATTAGTAAACTGTTATGATAAGTTATGCTCAACTGCAGTTAGCTTACAGGATTTTGAAGGATAACATGAATCTGGACATCATTATATAGGCTTTGCTATGTAAAACTTGATTCTAAGTGCTGTGTAAATTAGGAGTTCCTTATCTGATTGTTAAAATGAGGTTACTGAGTGGAAGTTTGAAATCGGGATCAACTGCCTGTGTGAGTGGGTGATTAAGTCTTTCAGGGATGAGAAACAAACAAGAGGGCTTCTCCACCCGCCCTCCATGAAAGACAATCCCTTGTTTGATGAAAATCGAGCAGCTGCTATCAAAGGGTGTGATTGAAGAGGGGAGTAATAAGTCTCATGTTTCATTTATGTGAATAAGCTTCCACTGCTTCCTTCGTCATTACTTGTTTGTGCCAGTAAAGAATAGAAAAAGCCTACCAGTTGGTGGAATAGGTTTGACAAAAGAACTCTGCTAGTTGGCACCCTTGACTAAACGTTTTCTCAATATAACTATGCTAGTGATGGTTTTCTGGGCATACGCAATGTGGTTTTTACTCGTAGATCATGTACTCGAAATTTAGTTGATCCTTTATCTAACTGGTTTTTAAATGGCATTTGCAGTTGCAGGTACCCAACCATGACGTTGTAGTTCAGGCATCAGACCATCCAAGTTGAATAGGATTAGACGCGTTTCGAGCAGCACTTCGTATCCAAGTTGAGACGATTGATGTCAGAACAGTCGCCTAATTAGCCATTGTTTCTCGATTTCCATTTCCATATGATACCAAAGAGGATAGCCACCACCACCACCACCAACAATAACAACAACGAGGTTTTTGTAGTTGAAATGTATATATTACTTATTAATTTGATAAACTTACATCTCTTGACACAGATTAAGCAAACGTGTTACACAAAAATAGGATCAATCCAACATATATAGTATGCATTTATTCGTCGCTATTTGATCTGTAGGGAGCCTTCTGTTGCTTGTTTAGTTTCATGCCCTCATGGCATGCCTAACATCGTAACTCATCTTCACATTATCCAAGACATTCAAGCAAAATAGAGGCGTGCAACTCTTCAAAATATCCAAACAATAGAGTCGTTCAACTCTTACAATAGAGGCGTGCAACTCTTCAAACAGAGGCGCGCAACTCTTCAAACAGAGTCGTGCAACTCTTAAAACAGAGTCGTGCAACTCTTACAATAAAGTCGTGCAACTCTTACAACAGAGTCCTGCAACTCTTATAACAGAGTCGTGCAACACTTACAAGATAGTCGTGCAACTCTTAAAAACAGAGTCGTGCAACTCTTAAAATAATATTGAGAAAAAATAAGGTCATGTTGAGCACAATTAAGTTCTAAATTGCACATTGAAATAAAAATTGCACATTTTTTTCCATGATAGTCTATACTGGATTTGAACCTGTATCATTGTGTTTGTACACAATGCTCTACCCATTTGAGCTAATAGGCTTCACAAAATAGATTACACAAATATATGTTCAGTTATAGTTTTTGGCTAATCGTACCCAAATTTCTCTATAACTCAAGGCACAAACCATCAATCATCGTCTTCCATCTTTCCATAGTCCTTTCTTTCATGTATGATAAAGTATGTAGCAAGTTTTCATGGAGCAAATTAGGTCTCTTAGTGCCTTGTGCTTCGATGTAACTTGCCAAGTATCTAACAACAGATTTGTCGATATTAACCCCACTGAAATCGACAGAAATGCCACCATGCATTATCTTAAGCTTATCCAAGAACTCAGTCAACTCTTAAAACAGAGTCATGTGATAACTCCCTCCCTTGATGAAAATTGGAATAAATGTTTCAAAGGTTTTGACAGGATTTTTGTGTCAAAAGCCTTGGAGCATTAATAGTTGATGAAATACAAAACCTGTCTTATTTGTCCGAATATTATATAATCTTAATATATACTTCCTTTATATTATATATATATATATATATATATATATATATATATATATGTTTGACTTACCTTTTCAGGAAGTATTTCGAGATTATATCTTTCCTTTAGTACATATTGAGGAGATCAAATTCAAATTAGATCATGGCTTCGGAGTATCCATATATAGAAGATTCAAGATCAAGCCATGATTCGAAAGAGTCGTTGATGAAGATCTGGTGTTGAAGACCCTCACGCTCCATGCTCTTATATAAAGGAAAGGAAGAAGAAGACAGAGATAACAAGTGCTACACGAGCTTTCATTCATTCACAAGATCTGTCTTCCTAAGTGTTACTCAAGAGTTTATAACTCGGGAAGTTGCACTAGGCTATTGATTTGTGAGAGTAAGAGGATTGTACTAGATAGTTGAGAGAGGTGGGGCTCTTCTAGATTGGTCTAGGACTCCAAGGGAACGGGAGTTGACTAGATTGCAATTGTATAGGAGAGAGGCTTCTCGGTGAGCTATTAGGATCCTAAGCTAAGCGAATCAATAAAGCCTTTTGAATCCTAGGGTTGTGGAAGAACCCTAGGCGGGGACGTAGGCCAAGTTCGTGCTGAACCTCATAAACAATTACTCGTGTTCTTTACTTATTGCTTTACCTTATTTCCGCACTTGGTTCGATTGTCTAACTTTGTGATTCAGGTTTAATCTCAAAGGTTTTGGTACAAGCTCCAAAAGTCTTGAGACTTTCTGCGAAAAACGGGCATACTCTATTCAACCCTCCCCCCCTTCTAGAGTATCTTTATATTACTTTGTTTTAATTATCGAACCTTCAATTGGTATCAGAGCTTTACTCACTGTTTTCGATCTAACAATCTTGTGAGTTTTCGATCATGTCTGGTGAAGCAAGCAGAGGATTTGCACAGGGAAGGTCCACAAGCAGACCGCCACTCTTTGTAGGAAACAACTTTGTCCACTGGAGATCTTTGATGAAGATGTTCATCATAGACCAAGATCTAGAGCTTTGGAACATTATAGAGAATGGTCCGAAGATTCTAGAGAAAGAGGAACCAAACGATACCAAAGTTGCAAAGAAGGAGTCTGAATACAACCAAGCAGATCTTGAAACCATCTCCAAAAACTACAGGGCTATTAACTTACTTTATTGTGGTCTTAACACTGATGAGTTTAACCGTATTTCATCTTGTAGGTCAGCTAAAGAGATTTGGGACAAGTTGGTCGTCACCTATGAAGGAACAAGCCAAGTGAAAGACACCAAGATCAGCATCTTCCTTCGAAAGTATGAGCTCTTCAAGATGAAGTCTGATGAGACAATCAAGGCCATGTTCACACGATTCACAGAAATCACCAACAACCTTGACTCTCTCGGCAAGAGCTTTACCAACGTTGAAAAGTGAGGAAGATACTGAGGTGCCTTCCAAAGGAGAAACGGGGTCCAAAAGTAACAGCTATAGAGGAAGCCCAGGACCTCACCACTCTACCCCTTGATGACCTTCTTGGGAAGCTGATCACGCATGAGATGATCCTTAATGAAGACGATGGAGAACTTTCAACTAGCACTAAGAACTTGGCACTCAAGTCTAAGAAGGATGAGCCCAAGGATGGATCTGATTCCGAAGATGAGGATGACGATGAGGATGATCCTTTTGCTCTTATCACAAGAGGCCTTGCTATAATTCTCAAAATGAAGAAGCAATTCAACAACAAGGATGGATCAGAGTCTTCAAAATTTCGAGGTAAGCCTCAATACAACAAGTATGAAAAGAAGACTAAACTGTTGTCTTGTTTTGAATGTGGTGAAACAGATCATCTTGTGAAGGACTGCCCTCAAAAGACAAAGAGCCAGCCCAAGAAAGGTGACAAATGGAAGAAGAAAGCCATGGTGGCAACTTGGAGTGATTCCGACTCTGACTCCGACGATGAGAAGGCCAACATTTGTCTTATGGCCTCAGAAAATGAATCCCACGATGAAAAGCTTGAAGCCACTATATGAGAACTTATGGAAAGTCCAAAAGAGGTATTATCGGAACTCCTTTCCAATATGATTGCCAATGAAGAGAAACTTATTGCTCAAACTAACATTCTTATTAAGAGAACTGTGGACCAGGAAAGAACTATTGAGGATTTGTCTATGAGGGTCAAAGGTCTTGAAGCTTCTTATTCAGGTCTTGACATTAAAGTCAAGACGCTTGACTCGGAGAAATCTGAACTCAAGCAAGATCTCTCCTCTCTAAGAAATGAACATCATGACTTAGAGAACGAGAAGATCTCCCTGAATAATAAGATTCAAGACCAACAGACAACCCTCATAAGTTTTACCAAATCCAAAGGTACTCTCGATAGGATGTTGGGTGAGCAACAAAGCTCTCTAAACAAAAGTGGTATTGGTTACAATCCAAAGTTTTTCAAGAAGCAACACATTACCACTTTTGTAAAGGCAAAAGGAAGCAGAACCTCTCCTATATGTCACCATTGTGCTAGAAAGGGACATGTAAAAGAGACCTGCCCTTATAGAAGAAAGGATCCATATATTATTCGCAATACATTTCCTGTTCATTTGAGAAAAGAACGGATAACACAAGTTTGGGTCCCAAAAGGCACTATTTTACCAAATATGGTTTACCCCAACAATGGATCCAAATTTGCTTATTGGTCTAGCCACAAAGGTTGATGTTTGTCTTGCAGGAAATCACCAAGGTGAAAGAACACAAATGGATTATTGATAGTGGATGCTCGAGGCATATGAGTGGGAAGAGTTCTCTCTTTCATGATCTAAAGGAGCAATCCACGGGAACAATCACTCTTGGTGACAAAGGGAAATGCGACATCGTTGTGTGCAGAGAAGATACAAGTGAAGTTATATTGACTACATAGCGTTACAACAATATATACGCCGTAAATGCTGATCAAGTGGAACAAGGAAGCTTAACCTATCTAAAGGCTTTGACGGACGATCCAAAGCTCTGGCACAGGAGACTCAGTCATTTGAGTCCACATACACTACAGAAGCTTGTGTCCAAAGGGCTTGTAAGAGGGCTACCTGAAATGGACTTCAAAGGTATTGACATGTGCAACGCATGCACACGAGGTAAACAAACACGTAGCTCGTTCAAACCCAAAAAGGTTGTAAGTTCTTCTAGACCCCTTGAACTTTTACATATGGATTTATGTGGTCCTATGCGAGTCAAATCTCCCAATGGTAAAAAGTACATGCTAGTTGTTGTTGATGATTTTTCTAGATATACTTGGGTTGTATTTTTGAAAGAAAAATCAGAGGCCTTATTTGAGTTTTCAAAACTTTGTAAGGAGTTGCAAACTTTAAGAAACGAGCCCATAGTGTCAATTCGGAGTGATCATGGTAGGGAGTTTGATCAACTTCAGTTTGATTTGTTTTGTTCTAAATATGGCATCTCCCATAACTTTTCTGCTCCTAGGATACCTCAACAAAATGGGGTTGTGGAACGCAAGAACCGCACCTTAGAGGATATGGCCAGGACTATGCTTTTAGAAAATACATTACCTAAAACCTATTGGGCAGAAGCTGTTAACACAGCTAACTACATTTTGAATCGTTGTCTTATTCGTTCCATCTTAAAGAAAACTCCTCATGAACTTTTCAAAGGCCGCAAACCCCTTATATCTTATTTAAAACCCTTTGGCTGTACTTGTTTTGTTCATAACAATGGAAAAGATAACCTTGGGAAATTTGATGCGCGTAGTGATGAAGGTATATTTCTTGGCTATTCCACGAGTAGCAAAGCTTATAGAATCTTCAATAAAAGGACCCAGGTAGTTGAAGAAAGTATACATGTTATTTTTTATGAATGAAATGACGGTGCTTTGAGTGAAAGTGTTGCAGATATAGATCTTAACATCCATGAAGAGAACGAGGAAGGTGATGATGATGCTACCAAGAACATAGAGAAGAGGAACATGCAGGAACTGATCCTCAACACTGAAGAATTGGCCCAAGGTGTTGAAGATTCGTCCAAAGCCCTTGGTGTCCAATCCAACAGTGTTGAGACGTCAGAAACTGCTGTAACTGAACCTAACAGGACCACGGAGTCAGATGTACCACAAGTCAATCCTACTGGTGTGACAAATCAAGGAGCTGAGACTAGCAAAAGAAAATTCAAATACTCATCATCACACTCATTAAAGGATATCATCTCTGACCCTACTTCTAGTGTTCAAACTCATTCTAAACTTAAAGATCTTTGTGCTTTTCACGCGTTTGTTTCTCTTGTTGAGCCAAAGAAGGTAGATGAGGCACTTCAAGAGCCAGACTGGATCATTGCTATGCAAAGTGAGCTTAACGAATTTGAAAGAAACAAAGTCTGGACCTTGAAGCCTAGGCCAAAGCATCAATCAGTCATTGGCACTCGATGGGTATTTCGAACCAAGCTAGATGAGAATGGTAAGATTGTGAGGAACAAGGCAAGGCTTGTTGCCCAAGGCTACAATCAAGAGGAAGGTATTGACTACGAGGAGACCTTTGCTCCCGTAGCCAGGCTTGAAGCCATTCGCATTCTATTAGCATTTGCATCTTTTATGAGCATAAAGTTATATCAAATGGATGTCAAGTGTGCTTTTCTTAATGGTTTCTTAGAAGAAGAAGTATATGTGGCTCAACCCCCAGGTTTTGAAAGTTCAGAATTTCCTAATCACGTTTATAAACATGACAAAGCGCTTTATGGTTTGAAACAAGCCCCAAGAGCTTGGTACGAGCGCTTGTCAAAATATATTTTAGAAAATGATTTTAAAAGGGGGTTGATCGACAAGACTCTTTTTATCAAAACCAAATGAAAGGAGATTTTGGTTATTCAAATCTATGTTGATGATATATTATTTGGTGCTACTAACACATCTTTGTGCAAGGAATTTTCTCACATCATGTGCAGTGAATTTGAGATGAGCTTGATGGGTGAACTCAACTTCTTTTTGGGATTACAAGTTCATCAATCCAAGAAAGGAATCTTTGTCAACCAAAGCAAGTACACTAAGGATCTCTTGAAGAAGTTCAAGATGGATCAATCCAAGGCAGCCAAGACTCCCATGAGCTCAACATTGTCTCTAGATCAAGACAAGACTGGAACAAGTGTCAATCAAAAGGAGTAACGAGGAATGATTGGAACTTTATTATATCTCACGGCTAGTAGACCTGACATCATGTTTAGTGTTTGCATGTGTGCTAGGTTTCAAGCTGATCCAAAAGAATCTCACCTCGTGGCTGTGAAGAGGATCTTTCGATATCTCAATGGCACTAAGGAGCTTGGACTATAGTACCCAAAGCAAAAGGATTTCACTTTAATTGGATATTCTGATGCAGATTTTGCAGGCTATAAGGTGGATAGGAAGAGCACATCAGGATGTTGCCAATTCTTAGGAGCATCTTTGATCAGTTGGCACTCAAAGAAGCAAAACTTAGTTGCTCTATCCACTGCAGAAGCCGAATACATTGCAGCTGGAGCCTGTTGCTCCCAAATCCTTTGGATAGCTCAACAAATGCGAGATCTTGGCATCAACCTCAAAGGTATCCCAATTAAGTGTGACAATACAAGTGCCACATCCATCACTAAGAATCATGTTCAGCATTCAAGGACCAAACATATTGATGTAAGGCATCATTTCATTAGAGATCATGTTGAAAAAGGTGATGTGTCCATATCCTTTAGTTCTACTGATTATCAATGGGCTAACATTTTTACTAAGCCTTTGGCAGAGGACAGGTTCACCTTCATAAGACGAGAGATTGGGATGCTTAACAAGGATGCACTTTCGTAGGGGGAGCTTTCCCTTTACGAAAGATAAATTCTACTTAGTGTCAAGACCCTTGAGAACTATGTCAAGGTGTGTGAACTAAATGGTGGATTACATATATCGGATCATGTATTTTTGGTTAATATCTCTTTAGATATTTAATCAACTATATTTGTTTTAATCAGATTTAAAAAATTGCCCTTTTAGTGATTTTCTTAACCGTTAAAGATATTTTATTTTTGGAACTAGATATTTTGGTTATTCAGTCCGATTTTAATGGAAAATTTGAATTGTGAATTGGAAACATTTCAAATTGGCAATGTGATGATTTCTTTCCTTGGAACTCTAAACCCGTCCCATCACTTCCTCTACTTAAACTCAATCCTGTACCCGATTACAACCTACACTCAGAACTAATCCAAACCCCTCACCTTCTCCTTCTTCAACCTCTCAATCTGCTCTAAGAAAACCCTAGCCGATTTCCTCCATGGCACCCAAAACCAAGAAAGCTGTCACACCCAAAAGACTTGGCGCCACCCCCAAGGGACGTCAGGCCACTGCTACCTCTCCCACACCTGAAACCGCTCCTCAAGCTATCGTCCCAACTGTCGTCCAGAGCACCATCGCTGAGAGCACGACCATTGTTCCCAAGGGCTCTCAAAAGCGCTCTGCTAAGAAGCCGATCAATGCTAACAAAAAGGAAAGAGGAAGATTTTGGGTGAGGAAGTGGACGAGGAAGAGGAGGAAGATGACCTAGACGCCCTCCTGGAAAGAGATGCTGCCAAGGAAGCCGAGGAGGAGGCCTGGAGGAAGAAAAAGGCCGACGAGGAGGCCGAGATTGCTAAGAAACTGGGCGAGGAAGAAGTTGAGCGGATTCGGAAGGAAGCCGAACCGAGGAGGTTCCATCCGAGGAGGAGCCTGAGGAAGAAGAAGAAGAGCAAGAGGGATCTGGAGATAACGAGGATGCTGAAGGAGATGAAGTGGGGTCCGGTGAGGACTCGGGGTCTGAGGAAGAGGAGGAAGAATCTCCCTCTCCTTCTCCTCCTCCTCCCCCGTCTCCGAAGAAGCGGAAAGCCCCTGCTGCTGTCAAGCCTCCATCCCCCAAGCGTACCAGGAAGGGCACTGTCAAGAGTCTTGTAGCGCCTGTCAAAAGAGCTGCTCCAACAGTTGCTCGCAGAAAGAATGTCGACCCCCCGACCTATATCCAGGTAAATCAATCTTTGCCCTCCTCTTGGTTTCAAGATGCTGAGACTGTTGGTAAGTGGGTAGACGAGTTTCGAACTCGTAAGATTAGCTGTTCTGATTTTTTGGATTTTGAGTTCTTCGAAACTTTGAAGTTACCATGCATTGAGCTTCTCAAAAATTCCCCAGCCTGGACCCTTCTTAACCTTGAAACTGTCTACTACCCCCAGCTTACCCGACTTTTCTACATTAACCTAAAAGCCAAAAACGACACCGATGGTTGGTCTTTGGAGTATGTTGTCAAAGGGGTTAGAATATCTCTCAACTCCAATGATTTTGCAGATTTCCTTGGCTTACCTACCCCAGTTCCACCCTCTGAATTACATCCCTCAAAAGAGAATTGCATCATCCTTGCCCGAGCCAAGTACCTCCTACCTGAAGCATCCAACAGCTCCTCAAAGCAACTCACCCACTCATCCCTAATCCTTGAGGCAAAAATTATTTTTCAACATCATTGTTCGATGCCTCTTACCCCGTCTTAACTCTGGCTCACTCCTTACTGACAATGCCATGGTCCTGCTCTACCGCATCTTAAATGGACTTGACCTTGATCTGGCCAATACTATCCTTGGAACCATGGCTCATGCCAGAAAAGCTAGAAAAGGCTCTCCCCTCCCCTTTGCTACCCTTTTGACCCCACTCTTCAAAGCTTCTGGAATTGATGTCAAAAATGAAGAACAGCTGCGTCATACGGGTAAGTTTGACTCTAAAGGCCTTGAAAAGATTGGCATCACTCGGTCTCCCCAAGGAACCTTGAGTCTTGCCACTCCTTCAAAAGTCTTTCCCACTACTCCAGCTTTCGATGAACGCATGGACAAC
This sequence comes from Persicaria tinctoria, assembly GCA_037127255.1. Lineage (NCBI taxonomy): Eukaryota > Viridiplantae > Streptophyta > Magnoliopsida > Caryophyllales > Polygonaceae > Persicaria > Persicaria tinctoria. The sequence continues at coordinate 16,365,734 of JBANSL010000004.1, read as the reverse complement.
CTAGAGTTTGGCTTGGAGGAAGTTCGCCTGGATATCAAGGAGCTGCAGAAGGAGATTATGACGGAGATGAGCGGGATTTCCAAGTTGCTGGAAGGACTGTGGACGAGGCTCACTGATGATGCTCCGAATGAATAAGCCTAAACCCTACCCTACCCTATCCCACCCCTGAGAACTTGATACATTGCTGGTTTGTTGGAAACGTTTTCAAAACTTTTGGTGACTTTTTTACCTCCTCCATTTGTTGAAAGACAAAAAGGGGGAGATGTTCTGTGGTGCTTAGACTTTGAAAACCTCTGCTTAAAGGTCTTGGAAGACCTTGGTTTTTGATTTATGGTTTTCGGTTGGATGGTTTTTTCATGCTTTAAAATTTTTGATCCAACATTTGTTTAACCCTTGCAGGTACTTAGTCTGATTTCTATTTTATTATATATGCCTGAGTAAGTTGCAGAGATGCACAGGTTTTGTCTTTCATCAAGGGGGGGATTGATAACTCCCTCCCTTGATGAAAATTGGAATAAATGTTTCAAAGGCTTTGACAGGATGTTTGTGTCAAAAGCCTTGGAGCATTAACAGTTGATGAAATACAAAACCTGTCTTATTTGTCCGAATATTATTTTATCTTAATATATACTTCCTTTATATTTTATATATATATATATATGTTTGACTAACCTTTTTAGGAAGTATTTCAAGATTATATCTTTCCTTTAGTACATATTGAGGAGATCAAATTCAAAATAGATCATGGCTTCGGAGTATCCATATATAGAAGATTCAAGATCAAGTCATGATTCGAAAGAGTCGTTGATGAAGATCTGGTGTTGAAGACCCTCACGCTCCATGCTCTTATATAAAGGAAAGGAAGAAGAAGACAGAGATAACAAGTGCTACACGAGCTTTCATTCATTCACAAGATCTGTCTTCCTAAGTGTCTCTCTGCTAAGCGCTCAAGAGTTTGTTGTTTATTTCAAAGCCTTTGAGAGTCACTATGAGCTTATAGGATATATTCATTTATAGTGTTACTCGAGAGTTTATAACTCGGGAAGTTGCACTAGACTATTGATTTGTGAGAGTAAGAGGATTGTACTAGATAGATGAGAGAGGTGGGGCTCTTCTAGATTGGTCTAGAACTCCAAGGGAACGTGAGTTGACTAGATTGCAATTGTATAGGAGAGAGGCTTCTCGGTGAGCTATTAAGATCCTAAGCTAAGCGAATCAATAAAGCCTTTTGAATCCTAGGGTTGTGGAAGAACCCTGGGCGGGGACGTAAGCCAAGTTCGTGCTGAACCTCGTAAACAATTACTCGTGTTCTTTATTTATTGCTTTACCTTATTTCCGCACTTGGTTCGATTGTCTAACTTTGTGATTCAGGTTTAATCTCAAAGGTTTTGGTACAAGCTCCAAAAGTCTTGAGACCTTCTGCGAAAAACGGGCATACTCTATTCAACCCCCCCCCTCCTAGAGTATCTTTATATTACTTTGTTTTAATTATCGAACCTTCATCATGCAACTCTTAAAACAGAGTCGTGCAACTCTTACAACAGAGTTGTGAAACTCTTAAAACAGAGTCGTGCAACTCTTAAAACAGATTCGTGCAACTCTTAATACAGAGTCGTGCAACTCTTAATACAGAGTCGTGCAACTCTTAAAACAGAGTGGTGCAACTCTTACAACAGAGTCGTGCAACTCTTAAAACAGAGTCGTGCAACTCTTACAAGCGAGTCGTGCAACTCTTAAAACAAGAGTCGTGCAACTCTTACAACAGAGTCGTGCAACTCTTACAAGAGAGTCGTGCAACTCTTAAAACAAGAGTCGTGCAAATTTAAGTGAAGGTTCGATAAAGTAAAACAAAGTAATATAGAAATACTCTAGAAGGGGGGTTGAATAGAGTATGCTGTTTTTTCGCAGATACTCTCAAGACTTTTGAAGCTCGTGCAAAACCCTTTGAGATTAGACTTAGTCTTTTCTCTGAAAACCTGAATCACAAAGTTAAATAATCGAACCAAGTGCGGAAATAAGGTAAAGCAGTAAATAAAGGACTCGATGAATTGTTTACGAGGTTCAGCACGAACATGGCCAACGTCCCCGCCTAGGGTTCTTCCACAACCCTAGGATTCAACCGGCTTTTATTGATTCACAAGACTTAGGATCCTAGTAGCTCCCCAAGAAGTCTCTCTCCTATACAATTGCAATCTAGTCAACTCGCGTTCCCTTGGAGTCCTAGACCAATCTAGAAGAGCCTCACCTCTCTATGCTATCTAGTACAATCCTCTTACACTTAGTGAATCAATCGCCTAGTGTTCACTTCCTGAGTTACATGCTCTCGAGTATAACACTATAACAAAATATATCCTATAAGCTCACTGTGTAACTCTCAAATGCTTTGAAATAGAATAACATACTCTTAAGGACTAGCTGAGAGCACACAAAGAAGACAAATCTTGCTTGAAGGCTTGAGTGTATGAAAGATTTTGTTCAACAGGTGTATCGCTGTCTTCTCCTTCCTTTTCTTTATATTGAAACAAATCGGCGCCTAAGGATCTTCACCAACGGCTAGACTTGATCGTGACTTGAGCTGGATCTTCTATCTTTGGAAAATACGCATAAAAACGATGTCAGCACTAATAATCTGTTGTGCAAATTTAAGTTTATGTTGTGCAAATATAAATGAGAAAATACGTATAAAAACGATGTGAGCACTAATAATCTAGTTTTATTAGGAATTCATCAATTAATGAGTTACATTACATATAAAAGTCAGCACTAATAATCTAGTTTATGCTGAGCAGTTTTGAATTTTGCATGTGGATTATTCAAGGAGCATGAAAATTTGTAACTAATATCAGTGTCAGCACTAATATCAATGTCAGCACTATATTTTAGAATTGATAATGGTTAGAGTTAGACAATTGGACAATTGCAAAATCTTGCTTTATTGTTCTATTGCTTATAGGTCTTATTGAATTGTGATGTTACAAATTTTGGTTCAATAATGTTCCTCGTTTCGAGCTGACACGTTGTTAGCCATTCGTATATGTCAGGGATGGGAATCGACCGTGAGAAAAATTATGAAAATGAGATCTATCTATGGAGGGTAAGCAAACTTATTTCCTTACTACTATATATACACAGAAATCCATTGCTTTTCATTTTCGTAATCAAGCAACTTTAAAGATGCACAACTGTACTTTAAAGTTGCACAACTGCACTAAACAATTTTATTTTTGCACATTATACTCTTATTCATGAAGAGAAACATAATAAGAAATACCACATAGACAGCCTATGCGGGTTTTGAACCCACATCAATGTGCGTAAGCACATTGCTCTACCATTTTGAGCTAATAGGCTTTAGTGCAAAACCTCCAAGGCTAAACTAGGACAATGAATCAAATAACTCAATATGAATACGAAATACACAATATGATTTAAGGGAGGAGACATGGCAGATAGGACTTGCATCAATGTGCGTAGGCACATTGCAAGCGCGCTGACAGATTTCAGTGATGTCAGCACCACTGAATCACACAAGAATCTAATTCTCCAAATTCAAAACTTAATACGGTTAGTAAATTCGTAATCATGTGATGTATAAGGCAAAGGCATCCTTGCGTTGTCTTATCTACTATAACTGCACTGTGATGCAGTGCTAACTCTAGCTTAATAGCTAAAAGAAGCTATACGCAATGAGGTAAAGCAATGACAGAAAGCATATAAAACAGACCGTCAATGAATTATTCTCGTATATTTGGAGACCATATATAAATTTCTAAAAGAGATGAACTAATATTATGCCTTCTATATAACCATCTATTTCTCTAAACTTCAAATACAACCTAATAGGTATCTTCTGCCCGTATCCACAAAAAATGGAAGGAACTGATTGGGCATTAACATGTAAACTTATCAGTAAGACAGGACCAAAAAGGCATACTAGGCTCAAGAGAATTGAACTCTACATCATCCAAGATACCTTGGTAATGGAGGCCAGGTTTTCAAAATCCATCTTCAAACAGCAAAAGTCTCCAACTGAACTTCTTTCGGTAGGACGACCATTCTTTTGAGGTGATGCTGATAGTATACTCTGTGATCCACCCTGCAAATCATCCTGCAAGTGCTTGCTGGAATAGATTTATGCAGCCTGAAGAATACAAGACAAATAAGGAGTCAAGGAAACAAAATGCTGATTAAAAAAAACAAGCAAAACTGTCGAAAAAAAGGTATCATTGCAAGACGAACCAACACCTCTTGAGGTTTCAAAGGGAGTCGGTCATCACAAAGGTTTTTTTCTTGGGAAGGATCTTACACTACCTGGGTGAACCAGGTCAGTCCAGTACTTGCTGATTAACCATTGACGATGAACTTTCAATTGCCATCTCAGTAGCCTGCAAAAGTATTCAAACTTCCAACATTAAAGGCCCAATAGAGTAAGTTGGACAAAATTTCAGTCCCATGCAACTTCTAAGTTGTATCTTCTATTTCAACTAAGGGGTAAGAAACTAAGAATAAATATGTCAACTCTCAATTGTCAACCAGAACTGGCAATCTATAGGATTCAACCTTGCAACCTCACTATGCCGATACTCACACTCTACTCCCTGTATTGACAAAGAAGCAAACAAGCTTCATGACCAAAATTTACAAATTCAGCGCAAGCGTGAAATGAACAACAAAAACAAAAAATCAACTTACGTCCATGATCATCAGATGAGACAGAAAATAAGATCGAAATTCTTTCTCAAGAAATCGCAAATGATCTCTCTAGATCCGAAATTCCTCTCCTAGACCTTACGCAAAACCGAACTAAAGCAAAATCCTAACACAAAACAAAGCAAAACGCAGCAGAACCGAAGAGAGTTAGGGTTTGGGAGAGCGATTAGATAGCGCGAACCTTATTACAGGTGAAAGGAAAATCCTAAAATCCACAAAATCCAATCAATTCCATTCGCAAAACAATACAATCAGGAAAAAGAAAATCAAATCGAGATAACAGAATATGAACAGACAGACCTTGAGATTGAGCAATTGGAACTCCGGCGATTGCAATTGGGATCTGATCGCCGATTGCCAACCAACCTCGAGTCCTTGCTGGTCCACAGATCCCGGCGGAATCGAGATCGAGATCGGAAGAGGTAATTTTCGAATTTATGAAGAACCACGCACCTCCTTGAAGCAAGCCGAGAGGCGAAGAAAGGCGGGAGCCACTGCACGCCGTCACCGAACTTCGACTGTGGGAAGCGATGAATTTTGCCGGAGGAGGAGGAGAAGGAGACGGAGGATGCAGGAGAGAGAGAAATGGGAGAAGGAGGAGACCGGTAGATCTGGAGGAGGATTGCAGGAGAGAGAAAGTTAATCAAATTAGGGTATATAAGTATTATACAAATCAATAAAACAATAATAAAGTTAAATAAAATAAATAAACTAATTTCTTTAGAAAATATTTGAATAAGTTTTTTTTTAAAATGAAACACTTGTGAAGATGAGAACCCAAAAATCCGCGTGCCCTCAGGAGAACACGCCCCACGCGCTATTCTTCCCCAAACTGATAACCTAGATTCAAATTCAATCCCCATCCATGCTCGATTGAAATCGTACTGGTAGAGCTGGCAATACGTACTCGATCCGAGAAACCCGATCCGAATGATCCGAGACCGAACCCAATCGACACCCGAATAAATTTCAAAAAGTTCGGATCCGAGACCGACCGAACCGGCCCGAACTACTCCCGAACCCAATAGCCATCCGAACCTGATAATAACCCGAACTCGATTATACCCGAATGAACCGACCCGACAATAACCCGAAGACCGAAACAACCCGAACCCGATTATATCCGAAACCCGAAATCTCCCGAACCCGATTATATTCGATACCTGAAATAACCCAATTATATTCAAAATGTGAAATAACCTGAAATATTTCTCCTCAAAGTTTAATTATCTTGAACATTATTTTTTCCCCTAGTAAGGGATCATTTTTCTACCTTATACCCATAATATTATCACACAAATTAAATAAGGCATATGTAGATTATTGTAATTGTCATGTTATAACGAGAATGATAAAGTGAAGAACAACACAGAGATTTACGTGGTTCAGCAATGGTGTGTTGCCTACGTCCACGAACAGAGAACCAGTTTTCTTATTAGAGGAAGCAAAACAGATTAGGTTACAAGGGGTCGGCGTTTCATGATTATATGAGGAGACTCATGAAACCCTAAACAGAAAATGGACGGAAAGCCCAAAATAGACAGACGATAGGCCCGTTTACAATCAGCATCACATACCGTAAAGGTGGGGTGGCGCTGCCCCTCCAAAATAGACAGACGATAGGCCCGTTTACAATAAACATCGCATACCCTAAACAGACAGCGAGACCAGCGCCGGGGGGCGGAGCCCCCCAGACCCCCCGATGCGTCGCCGGTCAACAATGATTCAAGGCACATTAACAAATCTCCACCTTGACTTGAATCCTCTCAGAAACAGATGCACCTATGACAAGTGTCCAGACGTTCTCTGTCTCAGATTGGTCCTTAACGAAGGACCCAGACTGCCCCGCAGGGCAACTCAACAACTGGTGATGTTAATCAAGTCCAAACAGTGTTGGAACTGGCTTAGTGAACATATCAGCGGGATTATCAGTTGTTCCCACCGTCTTCACTCTGATTCTCTTCTCATTCCTGAGAAAATGGTATCTGACATCAATGTGCTTCGTCTTCTCATGATGGACTTGATCCTTGGTTAAGCATATTGCACTCAAGTTGTCGCAATATACTAAAACCTGATCCTGATGTAGACCTAGATCGTTGAGCAATACCTTAAGCCAGATTCCCTCCTTAGCAGCTTCTGTCAACGCCATGTACTCTACCTCAGTGGTAGCTAGACAAAGTGATTGTAGGTTATAGAGTTGCTTTCCAACTCACCATAGAACTCCCAAGAGTGAAAACATAGTCAGTCATCGATCTCCTACTATCCACATCGCCGGAATAATCAGAGTCTGAAAACCCAGCAACCAAGCACTCTGTATCATTCCCATAGCACAAACCAACATCAGTAGTGCCTCTGAGATACCTGAAGATCCTCTTCACAGCTTGCCAGTGTTCCTTCCCAGGTTGAACCATAAAGCGGCTTACTAGACTAACATCAAATGCTAGATCTGGTCGAGTGCAAACCATAGCATACATTAGACTCCCAACAGCGCTGGCATAAGGGACCTTAGACATGTACTCCTTCTCCTCCTCGGTTTAAAGTGTGTACATTCCCAGCTTGCTTTTAGACGCCATTGGAGTATCTATAGACTTAGTCGAAGACATTCCAAACCTGCTCACTATCTTCTTGATGTACCCTTCTTGAGATAAGAAGAGTTTTCTCTGCTTCTCCTGTCTCTATAGATCTCTACTCCCAGAATCTTTCGAGCAGCACCTATATCTTTCATATCAAACTCTGCACTGAGACAATCCTTCAACTTCTGGATATTTGACTTGTTCTGAGCAGCAATCAACATATCATCCACGTACAACACCAGATAAATATGTGAACCATCATCCGGACTGTTGTGGTAAACACAACAATCATATGGACTCATGTTGTATCCCAGCTGCACCATATAACTATCAAATCGCTTATACCACTGCCTTGGTGATTGTTTCAGTGCATACAAAGACTTCTTCAGTCTACAAACATGGTTCTCTTTTCCAGGAACCTGAAAACCATCTGGCAGAGACATGTATATTTCCTCCTCCAACTCTCCATGTAGGAAAGTTGTCTTCACATCTAGTTGCTCAAGCTCCAAATCCTGATGTGCAACAATTGCTAGTAGCACCCTAATAGAAGTATGTCTGACCACTCGAGAGAAAATCTCATTGTAGTCTACTCCCCCTCGCTGATTGAATCCTCTTCCAACTACTCGTGCTTTGTATTTAACACCCTCGGCAGCTGATAGCCCTTCCTTCTTCCTGAAGACCCATTTGCAAGTAATCACATTCCTATCAGCAGACAATTTGACAAGCTCCCAAGTCTGATTCTTCTGAAGAGACTCCATCTCTTCTCCCATTGCTGCAAGTCACTGTGCTAACTCATCTCCAGAAATAGCAGCCTTGTAGGTGGACAAAGCATCATCCTCCACCTTCTCGGCCACTTGCAAAGCATATCCCACCAACTCATCAGACCTATATCTCGCAGGAGGCCTGGTGTCAGCCCTTCTTGGCCGATCTAGAGCAATACTGCGATGTGTCGCTCTACCTGCTCCTGTGTCTAGTGGTATAGCCTTTGTCTCAGCAGTGTCTGACTCAATAGTACCTGATTGGTTTGTGACCAAATCCGATACCTGACTCTCAGATGGAGTGAAGTCCAACTCCGCCTCCTCAGCAACAACCTATTTCTCAACTACATCATTGGTCTTCTTCCTAGAATTCAGCAAAGAACTCTCATCAAAGACTACACTTCTGCTAAGTATAATCTTGCTGTCAGACCAGATCTTGTACCCTTTCACACTAGTACCATAGCCCATGAAGACTCCCTTCTTAGCTCTTGGTTCTAGGTTACCCTCATCAACATGATAATAAGCAGTGCACCCAAAAACCCTCAGATTAGAGTGCTCAGCAATGATTCAAGGCACATTAACATGTCAAGTGCCGGTCAACAATGATTCAAGGCACATTAACATGTCAAGTGCCATTAAACTTGCAGATTAACCTGATGGTCCACATTAACTGCCAAGTGACATTAAACTTAGAGATTGACAAAATACATGAAGAAACAAGATTACAGAGAGGGAGATAGATGAGAAAGAAACAAGATTGCAGTCAATGTACCATACTAGCGAAGAGACGAACCAAACAGTGGAGAGCACCACCGGCTTTGATTGGATCCAAGTAGCCAAGCGGAATGCCAGAGATGACAACGAGGAACTTTGACACCGAAGAGTGTCGGCCGAATAGATCCAAACAAAACGCCGACAGAAGAGAAGGATAGAGGAGGAGAAAGATGAACCTAGACAGCAGAGATCGCCAGTCGTTCAGATCCAAGCACAATAGGAGCTTCGATTAGAGAATGGAGAAGGAGAAGAGCATAAGGGCTAAGAAGAACAGCTCGAGCCCTAGCCCCAAATTGAGCCCCAAATTAGCAAAGCGAACTGAGAGGTGTAAATTATAAAGTGAATTTACTAATTTAGTATAGTTTGTGAAATTGTAAAGTAAAATTAAAATGTAAGGTAAGTTCCCTCCTAAAATGTTCATTTTTTTAGTTCCCTCCCAAAATGACATTTGCTTTTATTTTATTTCCCTCCCAAATTTTCGGTTTCTCTTTTATTTAATTTATATCTTTTTGTCTTTTATTTAGTTTAACGATAAATTTATAGTAATAGACATTCTTGAATTTTTTTATTATGTAACTTTCAAATATTATGTTATAGTCATAAATAATTTTAAATTTATTTCATCTTTTTTTATTAGGTCTCTTACTTATGTGGTATATTTTTCTATTTAATAATTTTTATTCTTTTTTCAAACTTATATATTTAAAAATATTTAAGTTTTTTAGTTTTATAGATTATATATTCTATGATCGGTTGAAAAACATACTCCTTAACAACATATTTGTAAGTATTCTTTTTAGGACGATATATTGGAAAATATAAGTTAAAACTACTTAGTGGACTTTTTCTTTTCCATTTATCTAGGAATTCATTCTTTAGCAATAATAATTTTCATCTAACCATTCAAAATATACTATAGTTATTGAAATCTTAGTTATCAAATCAGATATGAAGTTTGGATAAATCTTACTTTGGAGCAATATCATAACATTTGAACATTCTCATTTTGATGGTGTCATTATCATATATGAAAAGGGAAGATAGGTGATTGACGAATCAAATGGAGTAGAATAACAAACAAATTGGTCGATGAATTATGTTTATGTATCACTTCATAAGTCATAACTCATTTTCATCCCTATATTTAACACTTTAAATAATTTGAATAACTTTATTGACTTATTTTAATAGTGATAATTTTTAAATATTCATTTACTTCATTTATTTTAGTGTCACGTATGACTATGTGATCACTTGGTAATTAATTTATATTAATATTACTATATAGTAAAAATACGCAATATAATATATAGGGCCATTTGCAAAACTAACCCAAAAAACCGGTTGGGTTGTACCCCCTATCCCCTATCCATATTAATTGCAAAAGGTTAACCCTAATCCTTTAAAAATTGCATCCAAACCGGTTACAATTGAGGGAGATACCGGCTGCAGTTATTGAGGAGAGAGAGTGAGACATGGGGGGGGGGGGGGGGGGGGGAGAGAATTGACAGGTTTTTAAAAAACCTGTCAACTCCACTGTCGATTAGAGAGAGGGTTTACAAAGGGGAAGGGGGAGGCCGAGAGTTTCTATATCTCTCTCTCTCTCTCTCTGAAAATCGAAAACGGAAGGAAGAAGAGGAAGGAGTTCGAAGAAGAACAAGAGCAAATCTGCAGAGGAGAAGAAGAAGCGGACATCAAACAGGCCACACACCCCGAAAATGGATATATTGGTTGTAGTTAGATGGGGAAATTGGGGGAATGGGGGGATTGGCGAAATTGGAGGAATTGGGGGATTTTGGGGAAATTGGAGAACGACTATGTGGAATACGAAATACCAGGCGTAGGGCGACTTGGATATGTTTAATCTTGCAATACCTTTGAACATTTAATGGATTTGCCGACACTTTAATTTCTGTCATGTTTGTAGTAGTCAGATGTCATATTTATAACTCAACCTGTCATATGAAATTCGAAACTACCTCGACGTATATTCGGTTGAACCTTATAAAAGCTTACAAAGTTTGTTCCGAATGCGGAAACGTTTGATACCTAAAATTATTATAACGAGTGACGGTAAGGGGGAATTAATATAATTTGAATTAAATCTTAAGTTTCAGAGAAAACCCATCGAACCATTATATATAATTTGAATTAAATCTTAAGTTTGAGAAAAAAAACCATCGAATGAGAAGCAAGTGAGTTGGGGTTTATTTGCAATTTGACGTGTAAGCAGTTAGTTTCAACTGGACACCAAAAGCAAAACGACATGCCACCTATTGGAACCGACTGGACAAGAGTTATCGGATAAACAAATTCACCATCGACTTCGGATAGAAAATTGGTAAGTTTGCTTTCGATAAAAAAAAAGATGAGAGAGAGAGGAGTGAAAAAGAAAAGTAAAGTTGTAAAGGAGAGAGAGAGAGATTAGTGATGATAGGACAGAGAGAGAGAAAAGTAAAAGAAAGTCTGCAGTGGAGAGAGAAAAAACTTGTAGAGGAGAGAGAGTGTATGTGAAAAAGAAAAGTAAAGTTGTAGAGAAGAGAGAGAGAAATCAGTGAGGATATGACAGAGAGAGATGGAAGAGTCATCTCTCCTCTGCAACTTTACTGTTCTTGTTTCACTTCGAAGAAGAAGCAATTGGGCGAAGGTTTATTTGCAGGTTGACATGTAAGCAATTATTTTTAACTAGACACCCAAAATAGAACGACATGACACACATATTGGAATCGACTGGACATGAGTTATTTGAAAAACAGATTCACCAACGACTTCAGATAGAAAATGGGTAAATTTGCTTCAGATTTGAGGGAGACACCTCTCGCATAACCTTTATCGAAAGCAAACTTGCCCATTTTCTATCCGAAGTCGATAGAGAATCTGTTTCTCCGATAAATCTTGTCCAGTCGATTCCAATATGTGTCATGTCGTTTTGCTTTGGGTGTCCAGTTAAAACTAAGTGCTTATACGTCAACCTGCAAATAAATCCCCGCCCAATTGCTTCTTCTTCGAAGTGAAACACTGACAATAAAGTTGCATAGGAGAGAGGACTCTTCCATCTCTCTCCGTCCTATCCTCACTAATCTCTCTCTCTCTCTCTCTCTCTCTCTCTCTCTCTCTCTCTCTCTCTCTCTCTATCTCTCTCTCTCTATCTCTCACAATTGCTTTTTCTGTCTCTCTCAGCCTCTCGATCTCCTCTGCAGATGAGACTTGCTCCCCCCCTCCTTCTCTCTCTCTCCCCCCCCCCCCCCCCCCCTTATTTTTCTCGCCCTCTCAGCCTCTCTCCTCTGAGGTGTCACACATTGGAAGGCTACACCTCCCCTCCCTTACCTACTACCGGCTCCAAGGGTTGCCCAATTATCCGGTTTCACTCAATTAAAAACCGGGTTGGGTTAACCTTGCAATACTTTCAGTTTTTTGGGATACTTTGTGCATTTTCCTCTAATATATATATATATATATATTGATTAAAAATTGGTAAGAAATAGCTTTTGTATAAAAAGATAAATATCTCCTATATAAGTTATTATTATTATTATTATTATAAATATGAATAAAAAATCAAAATATCTCTATTAATGATGAGTTACAACTTATAACGCAAATTTTGAATCAAATTAAATTTTCAATAAAATTAAAGTTCGGTTTAACTAGAATTTATTTCATTTATCCAATTTAAGACATATAGTCTGATTTAATATAAACTTGATTCAAGTGAAACTCAATTTCATATAAACTCGATTCAAACGAAATTCGGTTCTTCCAAAAAAAAGAAACTCGATTTAAGCGAAGCTCTGTTCAACAAAAACTCCCTTTGACCGAAATCCGTTTCAACCGAAACCCGATTACACCGAAGTCCAGTTTCACCGAAGTCCAGTTTCACCGAAGTTCGGTTTAACTGAAACCTAATTTGACCGTAACCTGAAATTGCTCGGATCTTTGTTTGTGTTGGGGTTGGGATCCGGTTATGGCTTCCTGCTTCTCTCATTTGGAGATCAGTCTTTTCTACTTCAAATCAAATTGGGGATTTCATCTTCATCCATCAATGCAGGCCGTACTACCTCAATCGTCGATTGATTAGTCATCCTTTTGCTTTGTGGTTTCATGTTATCTCCCCTATTAATCCCTATTACAAAAGCCCTAAGTTAGATCCTAAAAGTCTCCCCTCAAAATTTCGATCAGAAGCTTCAATTCAGCCATCCCTCTATGCTAATAGGCTCTGGGTTGTCATCCCTGTGGGGATTTGGAGACTCATCTCCTTGGTTTGTCTCTCCTATAGAGTATTGGACCTTCTTACCTAGCTGCGCATGCTGAACAACAAGCAAGTGATAGTGAAAATTCAGAAAACCTTTATGCATTACTAACCATAGAGGAGGAGGATGAGATTGATTCAATGAAGGAGAATGTGCATTTCAATGTTTTAAGTGACGTTGAATTGAAAAGTCTTGTTTGGAGAGTTGGCATGCAGTTTGCATCACCTCAAATATTTAAGGGACAAGTTATAAGGTATGTTGTAGTTGCAGGCTATAGCATTATTAGATGGTACAAGAGTGAAAAAAACAATAAGCTGGCAGCCAAGTGCAAACAAGGTTGCATATGGAAGATATATGCGTAATGGGATGGTAAGAGAGAGAAATTTGTTGTCAAATCAGTGACCCCTGATCACACATGTAATAGACAAGATTTCGAGAATATTAAGGTGAAGGCAAAGTGGTTAGCAAAAGAGTATTTGGAACAATATAGGAAACAACCTAGTTGGTCCAATAAGAGCAAGCCCAACGACATATCTAAAATAGAAAAAGTGGAAGTTTTAGAGAAAAAGGACATTTTTTCACCCCAACCGCTTTTGTAAACCCATTTGGAAAATAGAGAAATGAAAGGAGAGAAGAAAAAAATCTCTAAATTTGGAGAAAGATAAGTAATCTCTATAATTTAATGTTTCGCTCCTTTCTATATATATAAATTTAATGTTTACCCTCATTTGACACCCCTATTCTACATGAACCATCTCTTCTACTATTTTTAACCATTAATTATCTATATATTATAAATTTTTGTATTGATTATAGTGTATAATAAATGCAAAAATCTGTAAAGTAGAGAAGCTGTTGGAGTTGGGGTGGATTTGTTTTTAGAGATTTTGACATTTTAATCTCTATTTTAGAGATTTTTTACAATAGTTGTTGGGGTTGCTCTAAGGCCCTGATTGATGCGGTGATGGCGAGATTTGGCGTACAACTGAAAAGGTTTACGTTTTATAGGGTAAAAAAGCATGCTCACATAATGATATACGGAACAGCTAGTGATCATTACAATAAGGTTGGGTCATATTTGTTTTGAGTTACAAAAAGTAGATCCTCTCTCTACGATAAATTTGCTTACTGAGAAGCCAACAATTCCTACCGAACCAAAAGTGTTTAGGAGGTTATATGTGAGTTTTCCTGCACTCAGGGAGGAGTTTCTTAAAGGATGTAAGCCAATGATTTTCTTGGATGGGTGTTTCTTGAAAACATATTTAGGTGGTATGTTGTTATGTGCGGTTAGGAGGGATGGAAATAACCAAATGTATCCAGTTGCTTGGGCTATTGTGGAAGCTGAAAATAATGAGTCATGGAGCTGGTTTTTAGATAATCTGAAAAAAGATCTGAAGGGATTCGGTGGAGAAGACTGTACCATAAGTTCAGACCAACAAAAGGTAAATTGTTTCAACCAAAATTAAAGCAATTTAACGACTGTAATTGTAGTCACAGAAAATTGATCATATACTTGTGTAATCTTGATTTATTATAGGGTTTATGCAATGTTGTCCAGCAACATTTTCCAACTGCAGAGCATAGAAACTGTGCACGCCATATTTATGCAAATTGGCACAAGAAGCACAAGGGAGATCATCTTAAATTGTGTTTTTGGAAGGCCGCTAGAGTGTATACTGAAGCAGATTTGAATATTGCATTAGATGAGATGAGAATCATAGGCAATACAGTTGCAGTGGACTTCTTGAGCAAAAATCCTAGACGTTTTTGTAGAGCTTATCCACAAACAATGAGCAAATGCGATGTGATTGTCAATAATTTAGCTGAAACATTTAATGGTTATATATTGGAAGCAAGATCAAAACCTCTAATTTACATGTTAGCAGACATAAGGTATGACTAGCACATTTATTTGACATATGGTATGACTTGTTAACTAACCATATATTTCTTGCAACATTTTGGTCTTATAGGTTAAAAGTGATGGAGAGATTGTTTATTAAAAGTTCTCTGATGGATAGTAGTAATTATGACATTTGTCCAAGAATTAGAAGAAAATTAGAAACTGAGAAGGAAGAAGCAAGGAATTGTAAGTGTGTGCCTTCGTCTACCATTGAGTTTCAAGTTGTATGTAAGTGTGACATGTTCAGTGTAAATTTCGAGAAAAAGATTTGCAGTTGTAGGAAGTGGGATCTCTCAGGAATACCTTGTTGTCATGCTATATCTTTCTGCAATTTCCTTAGAGTTCAACCAGAAAAACTTGTGTTTGATTGGTTTAAGAAGGAGAAATATATTCAGAGTTATAAACACTCCATCAACCTAGTAAAGGGGGAGAAGCATTGGGAAGAAGTAGACCATCCATTAGATCCTCCATCAATTAAGGTTAGTGTTGGAAGACCAAAAAAAACCAAAGGAAGAAAGCTCATGAGAGGTTTGATAAGAAAGAAAAGTTGTCTAGACATGGGACCGAAATGACCTGTCAACTTTGCAAGGGAAAGAATCACAACAGGAGGACATGTCCTCAAAAGGAGAAAATGGAAATACTTGAAGCAACTCCTATAGAAGTATAACTTTCATATTCACTTTTGCTTAGTTTATAAATACTTTTTAGCTCCTTGCTAAAAATTGGTTGCATACTTTCATTCATAGGTGAGACCGAGAGGAAGACCTCGAAAGGATGGACAACCTCCTAAGAGGGAAAGTGAACATTCGAGGAACATGACTAACCGAACCAGTAAATCAAGAGGCAGGCCTAGGAAAGCTCAGACAATCAGCACGTCTGAGACTACAATCCCAAATGGATTTGGAGTTTTCTTTGGTGGAAATCAAGAAATTTACATTAATGTAAGTGAATGGTTTTACTGTATTTTTAAGTTTCAAAATACCACTATTTCATGCTAATGTATAGATCCTCAATTTTGCAGCCAGGTATCACAACAACTGAACAACTCAATCGAGCATCACAAGCTTGAACATCCTCCCAACGGGAAAGCTGACTACTAAGTACAATTAGCTATATATTTTTAGAGAACCAGGAAAGTTAACCACTTTATTTTTTGCCTTATGTAAGGTATACTTTGGGAGTGCTAGTTGGTTATTTTTATCCTCTATTTTTGGAGTGCTAGTTGGTTATTTAGCTGTCATGGTACAAGCTAGGTGGATTATGGGATTTTGCTGTCATAAACTAACTTTGACTCAAAAAACGGAAGCAATCACTTTTGTGTTCTGTCAATCATTGAGATCAAATAATCTAGCAAAAAATCAGTTGTAACTTTCAACTGAGTTGAGAAAAGCCTATGCAGGATTTGAACTCGCATCTATATGCATATGCACATTGCTCTACCATTTGAGCTAATAGGCTTAAAAGAATATATTTCATACTTAGTACATTAATTATTTCTCTCATTTTGATTGAGTGGATTCAGGATAATTTATGTAAAATTTACTACAGCAGGTCACACCACCAACAAACTACTTTGAGTGAGAATCCAAAAATAGTCATATATAATAGCCACTCAAATTGATAATGCAAAATGCAAAACCAATACCAACTCAACAACCTGCAATTTATTATGTTCTACAAGATTTGGCTAGGATATAGGTCAATGGGGTCATGTGTGTTGCTGCACATTATTGGCAATCCTCAAAACTTCAAGAGCAATAGAGGATTTAACCCTCCTGCACATTATTAGCAAACTCTAGCCTAGGTACCAACCCACATTAATAAACAAACCAAATATAGCCCTTGCAATCACTTTTTCCCTTCTTTCTAATGTCAATCCTTTTACTTTCAGCAATTCAACTCGAAAAAAAAAATCTCAGTACCTTAAGTTTAGAATTTGGGTAAAGCTACTTTAAATTGGACAACAAACAATTGTGTAATATTTAGAAAATTATTTACCTTAAGCTTTGAATTCGAAAACGAGTCAGTTTGAGGAACCCTAATTTGTACACATGAAAATTAGGACGAAGCAGAGTTGGGAGACAAAATTGGGGCTAATCTCATACGAATTCTAAATAAATAAAAAACTCGAAGAAAACACAATTAAGAGGGTACCTCTTGCTTTAAATCGAGCTCTAAACGCCATTTTCAAATACTTACAACCCATCTCCATTGTCGATGGCTCCAGTTTCGTTGGATCCAGTCGATGGCTTCAGGATGTTGTCTATCTCCGTCGCCGTCTTCAATTATTGGGTTAAGCCTAGTCGTCTTCTCCAAATTATCATCACAAATCCCTGAGTATTTGGAATTGGAACAAGCCAGTCGCCTTCTTCGATTCGTCTTCTCTAGGTTTTTTTAGTCCACTCTTCTCTAGGTTTAATTATTTAAAGTGACAGGTCAGCAACCACATTACTCTAAATAAAATAAAATTGGTGGTCGAATGGGACAAAATTTGAACGGTGGTAGCGTTTGCCCAGGTTTTGCAAAAATTAGGTTATTTTTGTAACATTGTAAAGTTGGTGGTGTTTTCTGCTCACCCCATTAAAGTTCATATTATTTGAATTATTTTTACCATTTTATAATATATGGATGGATAACTTCAAAGGGAGAGAAGAACACAAGGAGAAAAGTGTTAAGTTGAAGTAATTAGGATTAAGGATAATTTCACATGAACCCGACTTGAATCCGAATGACCCGATCTGAAAAAGTCGGTGAAAATCCAAACGAAAAGCGAGTGGAAAATGGATGATGGGTAGGTGAGTGATGGGTCGGGTTGGATGTGGGTGATGATTTTTTCCACCTGCACCCGACCCATGATCCGCCACTCACAACCTCCCATCACCCATTGACAATATAATATACTATCTGTTTATTTTATTATTGTGATTTATGAATAAAAAAATATAACAACAACATCAACATCCCACTGAATCTCGCAATTAAGTAGCGTCTGGGGGTCGGGATGTACGCACTCTTACCTCGAGAAGCCCGAGAGATCGGAGTGTTTCCGAAAGACCCAAAACAAAATGAAACCAGAACCCTAGTAAAGCATGAGCACAAATCAAGTCACGGAGCAAGTAAAAGAAAAATAGAGCGAAAGCAAGACAAGCACACACAACACCACCCCCACAACACTAAAAGTCTGCCACTTGTATGCGTCTCCTCCAGTTGTCTCTATCTAATCCCATATCCTCTGACAGCTGTAGTAAATTGCGATCCTAACGGATAGCCCCCATCCAACTCTTCTTCGGTATGCCTCTCCCCCTATGGAAAGCTCCAAGATCCAGAATCTCGCACCTTCGAATCGGGGCGGATCTAGGTCTTCTTTGCACATGTCCGAACCAACGCAATCTGGCTTCTCGCAATCTGTCAAAAATACTCGCCACTCCAACTCTCCTTCTAATGTCGGCATTCCTGATTATGTCAAGTCTCGTAAGCCCGCACGTCCAACGTAACATTCTATCCAATGCCATATGAATAAAAACATATAAATTTATTTATTTTTCTTTTCTAACCCTAATAATAACTATAATATAATATTATATGAATCATTCTTTTTATAATGTTAAAGATATTACGTACTACCTCCGTTCAGAAATAGATATCGTTTGACTTTTTGAAACGCTTTTCAACGAGCTAAAAATTATTTAAAATATCAACTTTTTAGACAATATTTTTTAATAATATGACACTTATTATTAATAAGATTTATAGTATATTAAAAAAATTACTAAAAAAATTCATATTTCATATAGTTTTTAGCTCCTTAAAAAACGTGACAAAAAAGTCAACCGACATCTATTTCTGAACGGAGGTAGTATCTTCTACTATGGACTTTATGTATATTATAAGATAAAATGTTATTTAAGACTTATATATTTTATAGCAATTTATTATTATTATTATAGATGTATGCTGCATATATGAAAATTTATCTTTCAGATTAGACGAAAATAGACAAAATCAAGTAGCAAAAAACCACCCACATTTCACCCATCTCAACCACTTATCCGATGGTTGGTGGGTGAAGTGGATATGGATGGTGGATCGGATGGGGTGATGATTATATGATGGATCAAGTGAAATGAGAGTTTATCTACCCACCACTTGACCCACTGCCATTCCTAATTAGGATCTCAATTAGGAACATTTACCTTATTTTATCTATAAATAAATTACTAGGGGAGAACTCCTACGTACTGTTTCTTTGGCATATCTATGTCTAACAAGCATCAAGAAGTGCATGTTACCTAATAAGAACCTTTATACAAATAGATTAGAGTGAGAATGATATTGTTTGTGATAAATTCCGGCGGGACATATAACCGTGGGGGGTCCACACATCCGAACGCATATGTGCACCCGACGTCTTGAGCCTCAAGTGCAACTGCATGGCCTGGCAATTAAGCCAGTTGCACTTGACGTCTTGAGCCTTAAGGCCGGCTAGCCCAATAGATCGACCAGGGTCCCGGACCGCATCTGCTCTGATACCATGATAAATTCCGGCGGGCCATATAACCGTGGGGGGTCCACACGTCCGAGCGCATATGCGCACCCGAGCCGAGCACACAAGACCAGCGGGGTTCCATCCTAAACCAAATGGTCATATGAGAAGTAGCCCATTGACTTATATGTAAGGCTCGGGTTATCGTGTTTTTCAATGTGGGACAATCCCAAGACATCACAACAATTTGTAATGTAATTTTGGAGATACGCCGGTCCAACCATTGTCACACACCCCATTTCTCAGCTACAATTCACCTAGAAGAAGACTACTATGCTAACGCCTCCATAGTTGTTGTGCTCAATTAGATTCGTCATGATCTTCTTGTCTCTACTCCTACTCGGTCGGGCCTCCTACGTGACAACCTTATTTCTTCATTATGAGTTTGGCGCCTTGGTCGTTTGCCACATTCATGCAGGTTGTCGATGTCTTCGATCACCAAGGCTGTCAGTTCTTGCCCCTTTCAAGACTTACGTACGTTCCACACTTTGTCATCCACCATGAGCATGGTGGAGAGTATTAGAATAATTCATGAACATCAATTTCATAGCAAGTATATATTCCAAAATTGAATCAATCGATCACCAATTTAATGTACTAAATACTCTTCAATAAAACTAAGAATCCAGACTACAAAAAACCTAAAGAGAAATCAGTTTGTTTAATTAAGAATAGATGGACTCTATATATATATATAATATATTGATACGGAGTAGTAACTATCAGGAATCAAAGTACAAAAACCTTAGCTACCCAAAGAATCCAGAGTAGAAAATGAAGGAATTGTGTCCAGGGGTCACGGGCCGACGACTAAAAATGGAATAGGACAATTGATAGAGATATTCAATCCGATTATTTTAGGAGTCGTAGTGCTTTGCTAGAAGCCAACTACGATTAATGGATTTAAACGGTTTAAATTCATGACTATTATAAACGGGTCATATGAGGTCACACACTTAGAGTTGACGGGATAGATCAACGGATATGATGGTTGATGCTTCATGTATATGTTATATTATTAAGGAATATTATTTATTTTTGAAATAAATAATTTTAGAAATTAATTATAGGAGTTACAAAGTGTAAATTAATTAAAGAGGTTACATGGGAATGTAACGTGAGGTGAGCAGGTTGTTTGCACTCCCTCCTCTAATTAATTAGTTTCACTATTACTCCTTCCTAATTAATTTTGTACCTTTTAATATGAAATGGTGGAATGTCCATTGTGAAAAAAAACGGCAACAATACAGAGCACAAATGAGAGAACTCACGAAAGGGGTTCTGTGGCTTTTCGGATATACACGACACAACGGTAGAAAATCAAAGTGTTGATTTTAGAGGTTGTTAATTATTATCCATCATAATCTCAAAAGCAATTCGATTGTTAGCCTTTCGATCTTCGTCCTAGCAGTCGAAGACAAGGGAGATCTAGACACCGGGCTCGTGTGGACTAATTAGAGAAGTCACATTTGGGGCTTTCGATCTCTTCCGATTCCATCCAGATTCGATCCGGTTCACGCATCAAAGGTATATCCTCTAAACAATGATTGATCTATCAGTTATGCATGAAGATCCTTACGATTAGATGTTCAGAATTGTTCTGTAAATTCCGCTAAACGCATCTAATTTTCTTTCAATTGGTATCAGAGCCATCTTGCAAAAATTGATACGATCAATAGATTAATTGTTAATTTTTGATGCGGATCTTGATTTAAATTGATGGTAAATAATATATGGATTATTTTGCTAGATCGAAATGGAGATTTTGATTGATTGGAATTTCTGAATTGTGTGATCTAATAAGAGGAATTTATGAACCATCAAACCGAATTGGATTAGATCCGATTTGGGGGTTTTTCATTTCCAAGTCGCGGGCTAACCACCGTTTAGACCGAAATAGGTTTGGGTCAAGTTTAAGCCGAGTATGACTCGGCATGGGTTGAGCCGAGTATGACTCGATATGATCCGGTCAAGGAGGCTATATTTTGCCATCATGCAATTTTCCAATAAATGCAATTTAATGATTAATATTGATTAATACCATATAAGGATATATATTTAAATTAAGATATTATTTTGCATGATTTTATATTATGATATAAATTGCTTGCATAAGGTGACTAGTATGGCCCATAAATACGATCTGCGCATCGTTATGTTTTTTTGTACACGATCTGCGTATCGTTGTGTATTTTTGTATTTAATTTTCGGTAATTAGATTATTAGGAAATATTGTAATACAAGAAGAAGAAGACATAAGAAGTTCAAGGATGGAAATCCATGAAGGATGCGAGGGTGGAGACCCATGAAGATTAGATCTTTAAAATTTTGCATCGTAGAGGCCATACTAGGATCACAATTATTGCATTTTGAATGTTTTATTTTAAGTTTTTATATTGTCTTTATTTATGACATTTTTTTCACTTATAAATAAAAGACAAATAAAATACTTAAGTTCCAAAGGTAAATTGGGGCAATGCCTTTCCATATCATAACCCATTCAGTTCTGGATTTTTGGTTGGATGGGCTTCACAAAAGTGAGGGTGTCTTTCCATAATCTTGGACTAATGAGGGTGAATCTATACGGGGGTTCATAAACCTTGATATGGTTGTACCCAACAAGAGACCAAAAGGCAAAGTTTTGGATCTTGAGGCATGGGGATGATTTTACATTGGATGTGGATCATCAACCAAGAATTATAAGGAGTTATAATTAGTAATTGTTACTTACCTTGAACACACAAGACTTAAGGCAGTGCAAAAGTACGTTGGGTCTTGTCTGGAATAGGATCTTGGAATCATTTTATTCACAGGGAACGATAACAACTTGAATAAAATGCGCATTTACTTATTTTAAAGGTGTTTAATTTTTAGTAATTTGCATATCGAACATATACTGATTTGCATGTCATTTCCTTTTATATATAGGCATTATGTCGAACGATAATTTGAATTTCACCATGCGCTCAATAGTTGAGAAGAACAAATTGAATGGAACGAACTTTCTCGATTGGGAAAGGAATATGAGAATTGTTCTCAGGTCCGAAGGACGTGAGGACGTCTTGAACACCCTTATCCCCACTATCACCGACGACTCATCAGATGAGGAGAAGGTGAGAGTAATGGAGTTAAAGAGTGAGTCTTTGCCTGTGACTTGTCTGATGCTAGCAGGCATGGAACCTGACCTTCAAAAGAGGTTTGAACACCAGGATGCCTACACTATCATCTCCAACCTGAAAATGCTGTTTCAGGAACAGGCAAGAATTGAATGATATGAAACTCACAAGGCTATACTGGATAGCAAGCTTGTGAAAGGAAAGCCAGTAGGTCCCCATGTGTTAAACATGATCGGTCTTTTTAGCCGTATGGAGACACTGGGTACCCCATATGACCAAGAGTTGGCCACGGATATCGTCTTGCACTCTTTACATGATGGCTTTGCCTCATTCAGGATGAACTACCATATGCATGGTATTAAGAAAAACCTGAACGAACTCCATGGTATGCTCAAAGCTGCTGAGCAAAATACTCCCACTGACAACAAGAAGGAAGTTCTTAACGTCAACAGAGGGAAAGGGTACAAGAAGGTAGCCAAGAACAAGAACAATACCCAAGGGAAGGGCAAGGAAGTTGCAAAACCTAAGGGTGGTGAGAAGCCAAGGGTGGCTGCAGACCATGATTGTTTCCACTGCAAGGCTAAGGGACACTGGAAAAGAAACTGTCCCAAGTACCTGGAAGACAAGAAGAATGGGACTTTGAGTTCCAACACTTCAGGTATTTATGTTATTGAATTACTGTCAACCAATGTCCTCACATTAGATAATGGTCCTACTTGGGTATTAGATACCGCATGTGGTGCTCACATTATTTCAAATGTGCAGGGACTAAGAAATAGGAGACAAGTGAAGAAAGGGGAGATAAACCTACGTGTCGGAAATGGAGCAAGTGTTGCTGCACTTGTCGTAGGAGATTTTAGTTTATCTCTTCCTTCTGGTTTAATCTTAGAACTGAATAATTGTTATTTTGTTCCTAGCATTACAAAGAACCTTGTTTCGGCTGCAGTAATTTATTCTGAAGGTTTTAATTTTAGCACTACAGATGAAGGTATAATTATTCACAAGAATGATATCTTCTATGCTCGTGCTCAAGATATTAATGGAATATTTGTATTCGACCTTACAACAGAATCTTATAACATAAATACAAAAAGGCAAAAATCAAGTAAGTTGAGTGAAGCCTACCTATGGCACTGTCGTTTGGGTCACATCAGTTTAGACGGCATGAAGAAGCTCCATAAAGATGGACTTCTAAAAGACGTGGATTATGAATCCATTGATACATGTGAGTTATGTTTGATGGGCAAGATGACAAGGTCACCTTTCAAAGGAACAAATGAAAGGGCTACTGAGCTATTGGGCATTATACATACCGATGTATATGGGCCAATGAGTACAGAAGCTAGAGGTGGTTATAAATACTTCATCAC
The DNA here is from genome assembly GCA_037127255.1 of Persicaria tinctoria. Classification (NCBI taxonomy): domain Eukaryota; kingdom Viridiplantae; phylum Streptophyta; class Magnoliopsida; order Caryophyllales; family Polygonaceae; genus Persicaria; species Persicaria tinctoria. The sequence goes on along the minus strand of JBANSL010000004.1, from coordinate 16,341,737 downwards.
ATTTACTGATGACATGAGTAGATATGGATATATTTACCTTATGTCACATAAATCGGGATCCTTTGAAAAGTTCAAGGAATTTCAAAATGAGGTAGAGACTCAAACTGGCAAGAAAATAAAAGCACTTCGATCAGATCGTGGTGGTGAGTACTTGAGCCATGAATTTGATCATCATTTGAAAAATTGTGGGATAGTAACACAGTTGTCTACTCCAGGAACACCACAACTTAACAATGTACCTGAAAGGAGAAACAGGACCCTGTTAGACATGGTCCGATCTATGATGAGTTTTGCTGACCTTCCGGTATCCTTCTGGGGATATGCCCTCACAACTGCCGTACTTACACTAAACAGGACTCCGTCTAGAGCTGTAGACAAAACTCCATATGAGATATGGACTGGAAAGGTTCCAAAATTGTCTTTTATGAAGATATGGGGATGTGAAGCTTATGTAAAGCGTTTACAAACGGATAAGCTTGCCCCTAAATCAGATAAATGCTATTTTATAGGGTATCCAAAAGGTAGTTTTGGATATTACTTCTACAGTCCCGCTGAACAAAAGGTGTTTGTTGCAAGGGATAGTGTCTTTTTGGAAAGAGAGTTCATTTCCAATAAGTCAAGTGGGAGAAATATTCATCTTGAACCAGTTCATGATGAAGAGCAACAAACTCAACAACGAGATGACATAGATGATGTCGAGGACAAGTTGATGGTTTTGGAAGGCCAAGGGTTCCAAATCATCCAAGAACCGGAACTAGAGGATCCACAAACAGTTGTGGAAATTGTTCCAGCTCCAGTTGTTGAACCAGTTGAACCCACTCGTAGATCAGATAGGCCAAGGGTACAACCAAGACGTTATGATGATTTCATCTTGAATGTAAACCATGATGTTCTTCTGTTAGAACATGATGAGCCTAATACCTATAAGCAAGCAACGACGGGTCCAGACTCCAAGAAATGGCTTGAGGCCATGAGATCCGAAATGGATTCGATGTTTGAAAATCAAGTATGGGACTTGATAGATTTGCCAGATGGGGTAAAACCCATAGGGAGCAAATGGGTTTTCAAACTCAAGACAGATAAGGATGGAAAGGTATCTGTATACAAGGCAAGATTAGTTGTCAAAGGTTTTAAACAGATTCATGGTATAGACTATGATGAGACCTTTTCACCAGTTGTCATGATAAGATCCATTAGGATAATCCTTGCTATTGCGGCCTATTATGATTATGAGATTTGGCAAATGGATGTCAAAACCGCCTTCCTGAATGGATTCTTGGAAGAGGATGTGTACATGACACAACCAGAGGGTTTTTAAGATCCAAGTGATACAGGGAAGGTATGCAAGCTTAAGAGGTCTATATATGGACTTAAGCAAGCACCAAGGAGTTGGAACTTTCGATTTGATGAAAAGATCAAAGAGTTTGATTTCATCAGATGCGAAGAGGACCCTTGTGTATACAAGAAGTTTAGTGGGAGTAAAGTGGTCTTCTTAGTCTTGTATGTGGATGACATACTACTTATTGGGAATGACATTCTGATGCTAGAGTCCGTTAAGGAGTGGCTGAAAAAATGTTTCTCAATGAAGGAGTTGGGAGAGGCAGAGTATATACTTGGAATAAAGATCTATAGAGATAGATCTAAGAGATTGCTTGGATTGAGTCAGGGAACTTATATAGATAAGATTCTCAACAGATTCAAAATGCAAGATTCCAAGAAAGGGTTTTTACCTATGCAACATGGTGTATATCTCAGCAAGACGCAGTGTCCTAAGGCACCTGCTGAGCTAGAGAAGATGAGTAAGATTCCTTATGCTTCTGCTATAGGATCTATCATGTATGCTATGGTGTGTACACGACCTAATGTTGCATATGCTTTGAGCATGTGTAGAAGATACCAATCGAATCCAGGAGAGGCACACTGGTGTGCAGCTAAGAACATCCTGAAGTACTTGAGAAGAACCAAGGATGATTTCTTAGTATATGGGGGTGATGACCAGTTGATCGTACAAGGCTATACTGATGCAAGCTTCCAGACTGACCGAGATGGCTTTGAGTCTCAATCGGGATATGTTTTCATCCTTAATGGAGGAGCTGTGAGTTGGAAGAACTCCAAACAAGACACAGTTGCCGATTCTACGACAGAAGCTGAATATATAGCCGCTAGTGAAGCGGCTAAGGAGGCTGTTTGGATGAGGAAGTTCATAGATGAACTCGGTGTTGTTCCTAGCATTTCAGGGCCTATTGACATCTATTGTGACAACAATGGTGCCATATCCCAAGCCAAGGAACCGAGTTCAAGCTCCAAATCCAGACATGTTATGAGGAAGTATCACCTTATTCGATGCATAGTCACTGAGGGTGATGTTAAGATGTGTAAGGTGCATACAGATGACAACATTGCAGATCCATTGACAAAGCCTATGCCTAGGCCCAAGCATGATAGTCACACTAGGGCTAAGGGTCTCAGACACATTGGAGAATGGCTTTGAGATTGCTTTCTATTACATTTTATGCTTAGAGTGTTAGACACTATGTTTATGTTCGACTTGATGATTTTATGATATATGATATTTCATCTTTATTTATATATTGTGTTAAGCGATAATAAATAAAATGTCCAAATAATTCGTAGTTCGCAAATGGGCTTATCTTAAGTGTTTTGGTGAATGAAACTTCATTAAGTGAAATGCAGTTATGAATTATTGAAAGTCCGTAGTTCGAAATCATCAACTTGGACATAGATGATTTTATTAATGACTATATTGTAAGTTGACTGATAGCGCTAGGTTTCATGGGCTATAGGGACATGGAGATGTCTAGTCAATTACATATATATGTATGGATGATACATATAGGACAGACCCACCTTAAGACTCTACAAAAGGGATTGCAGAGTTTTAAGTTAAACCATGATTAGTAGATTCCTCGGACATGAGTATGTTATGGTCTCTCTTGATGATTGGTATTTCTTTGACACGGCTAAACGCTTTCCGTAACAGGGAGTTATAAAGGTCGTAGTTGGGATTGTCAAAAGTTGAGTGGGAGCCATAGTCATACAAGATTGTAGAAGTCCTCCTTCTTCGTGCATACTGTGATGCATCGAAAAGGAATGGTGTCTAGGCCACTTGAAGAGCGAGAACTGAAAATGCATGGCCATGCTCGGATGGATTATTTGTAATCATCCGTTTAATTGACAGTTCAAACTCGGATTTCAAGAAACATATTTGATAATAGATATGAATGTCACCATATCATCAAATAAGACATTAAGAGACACAGGTATCTTATATTGCACACTTGTTTAAGGACAAGTGGGAGATTGAAGGAATTGTGTCCTTTAATTAAATGTGCAATGACTAAAAATGGAATAGGACAATTGATAGAGATATTCAATCCGATTATTTTAGGAGTCGTAGTGCTTTGTTAGAAGCCAACTACGATTAATGGATTTAAACGGTTTAAATTCATGACTATTATAAACGGGTCCTATGAGGTCACACACTTAGAGTTGACGGGATAGATCAACGGATATGATGGTTGATGCTTCATGTATATGTTATATTATTAAGGAATATTATTTGTTTTTGAAATAAATAATTTTAGAAATTAATTATAGGAGTTACAAAGTGTAAATTAATTAAAGAGGTTACATGGGAATGTAATGTGAGGTGAGCAGGTTGTTGGCACTCCCTCCTCTAATTAATTAGTTTCACTATTACTCCTTCCTAATTAATTTTGTACCTTTTAATATGAAATGGTGGAATGTCCATTGTGAAAAAAAACGGCAACAATACAGAGCACAAATGAGAGAACTCACGAAAGGGGTTCTGTGGCTTTTCGGATATACACGACACAACGGTAGAAAATCAAAGTGTTGATTTTAGAGGTTGTTAATTGTTATCCATCATAATCTCAAAAGCAATTCGATTGTTAGCCTTTCGATCTTCGTCCTAGCAGTCGAAGACAAGGGAGATCTAGACACCGGGCTCGTGTGGACTAATTAGAGAAGTCACATTTGGGGCTTTCGATCTCTTCCGATTCCATCCAGATTCGATCCGGTTCACGCATCAAAGGTATATCCTCTAAACAATGATTGATCTATCAGTTATGCATGAAGATCCTTACGATTAGATGTTCAGAATTGTTCTGTAAATTCCGCTAAACGCATCTAATTTTCCTTCAGAAAAAACCTACAGAGAAAACACCGCACTCACAGCTACCTAACCTATAAGGAAAGGCTTTTCGGTTAGCTTGGACTTTGAGACGTAACTCGATCAATGACCTCTGCGACGACGTGAACGTGAAGGTGCCCTTTGGGAACTCCGGGCACGCCTCTATCGTCACTGACCTCACTCCTCCGCAATCCGATGTTCTCAACCTACCAAGCACACTCGGCACGCGACTCCTAGGCCGGAGTACGGACTCATCTGTCACCATGTTTACTCGAATCTCGTCTCCCCGGACCTCCTTGTTGGAGAATCTCTCCGTGTTGGAGTGGTAGACCGGCGGATAAACGGGCGATTTCACACTTGTAGTGAAGAATTGTTTAAGACTGAATCGTTGATTTCTTTGATTGATTGAGGTGTGTTTAAATAACACAATTACAATGAATATTCTATCTTAGTAAATAAGATAATAGGAAAGATATAAATCTATCTATCTATAACAACTAAGATATGCTAAAATATGGTAATTCCCAATACTCCTCCTCAAGTTGGAGCATGGGTGGAATGAATGCCCAACTTGTCCAAGAGAAAATGAAATTGTTGATGCCCAAGCGCCTTGGTGAAGATGTACGTAAGTTGTTCTGAGGAGCGAACATGAAATAGAGCAATGTTACCAGACTGAACATGATCATGAACAAGATGACAATCAACTTCAATGTGTTTCGTGCGCTCATTGAAGACTGGATTGTTGGCAATATGAATCGTCGATTGGTTGTCACACCATAACCGCATAGAACCATGATGAGGGACGCCCAACGAGCGCAGAAGCGACTTGAGCCGGAGAAGCTCGCAGGAAGTCGTAGCCATTTCCCTGTATTGGGCCTCGGCAGAAGAGCGGGAGACCGTTGTCTGCTTCTTTGTTTTCCAAGAGACCGGAGACTCACCAACTTTGACGATGTAACCAGTTAAGGAGCGACGAGTCAGAGGACATGCTGCATAGTCAGAATCACAATAGGCCACGAGGCGTAGATCACTATGACAGGAGAGAAAAACACCTTCAGTAGGACGGCCATTGAGATAACGCAGAACCCGAAATGCCGCATCCAAGTGAGCCTGGCGAGGCTGCTGCATGAATTGAGCAAGGACGTGAACCGAATAGCACAGATCTGATCTGGTGATCGTCAAATAAACGAGACGACCGACGATGCGGCGATACCTATCTGACTGCGAAAGAAGAGCACTAGTGTCTAGATCAAGCTTGTGATTCTGCTCCATAGGAAAATCGGCAGGCTTGGCACCAAGAAGACCAACTTCGCCGAGAATATCCAGAGTGTACTTGCGCTGAGACAAAGTGATGCCAGAAGAGGTTCGTGAGACCTCAATGCCCAGAAAGTATTTCAGATGGCCGAGGTCTACCATCTGTGGAGAAGCCAGGGGGTAAGGACATGTACACTTCTTCCTCAAGGTCACCATGTAAGAAAGCATTGTGCACATCCATCTGATGAAGTTCCCAATTTCGGATAGAAGCAACTGCAAGGAAGACTTTGACAGAGACTAGTTTAGCAACTGCAGCAAATGTTTCAGAATAATCCGTACCCTGAACTTGCCGATTGCCGAAAGCAACAAGGCGTGCTTTATGCCGTTCAATGCTGCCGTCAGAGTTGTACTTCACTAGGAAAACCCTCTTGCACCCGATAGCCTTCTTGTGAGGAGGTAAGGTCGTGACCTCCCAAGTACCATTGCGATGAAGAGCATCAATTTTAGACCGCATAGCATCTCGCCAATGCTGATGGCGAAAGGCATCGCGAAACGACATGGGTTCAGGATTGGCACTGATGGCAGCCAATAAGCTAGAATGCACAGGAGTGTAAGCATGTGTGTCAACATAATGAGCTAAGGGATAAGGCATACCTGACGACGTGACGGAAGCAGGAGAAGCCGAAATAGGATCAACCTTGCGGATGGTGTGACACACATAGTCCTTAAGAAGGACCGAAGGGGTATGTGTGTGAGTAGATCGGAGAGGGGGCGGCGGTGGGGGCGGCGGCGGGGGCTGAGCAGCCGGCTGGGGTTCGTCCGGGGCGTCATAGGTGATGGGGTTAGGGTATGTGGGAGACTCATGAGAGGGTGACATGGACAGAGGAAAGGGGAAGACATCCTCATGAAAGACAACATCTCGAGAGACAAAGAACTGGTGTGTTGCAAGGTCATAGAGACGCCAACCTTTCCGACCGAAGGGATACCCAACAAATAAGCATCTCCGGCTGCGATGGGAAAATTTGTTTGTGGGGCGAGGAATGACAGACGCATAGCAAAGGCAGCCAAAGACGCTAATATGTGTGTAATCAGGGGGCTTATTGAATAGACATTCATAAGGGGATTTACCTTTAAGGACAGAGGAGGGGGTGCGATTGATGAGAAAACAAGCTGTAAGATCTCACTCACCCCATAACTTAACCGGAAGGTTGGCTTGGAACAGCAAGGCTCGAGCAACATTGAGAATGTGACGATGTTTACGCTCAACCCGACCATTCTATTGAGGTGTAGCAACGCAAGAAGATTCAAAGCGAATGCCATGATCTGCAAAGAATGATAGCAGAGCAAGAAATTCGGAACCATTATCGCTGCGAATACACTTAATAGTTTTGTGAAACTGAGTGACAGTAAGAGCACAAAATTGTTGAAGGAGTCGAGAGACTTCAGACTTGTGGACCATAAGATAGACCCAGGTGGCACGAGAGAAGTCGTCAACAATGGTTAGAAAATAAGAAACACCAGACGAGGACGGAACACGATAGGGTCCCCAAATATCACAATGAATCAAATCAAAAGATGTTGAAGCATTTGACAGACTAACAGGAAAAGACAGACGTGTTTGTTTGGCCTTGCAGCATACATCACAAGGAACATTATTATGTGGTAAAACTGAACTAGAAGTTTTGCAAAATGAAGAAAGCAGAGAATATGACGGATGCCCGAGACGCTGATGCCAAAGTAAGGGGGACTAGGGCTGGGTGGTGTGGCAAGCAGAGTTGACGGTGGTGGTGACAGGAGGCGCCCAGCATAGCCAATAGATCCTATTCCGAGCTTCACCCGCTCCAATCAGCGTCCTCGAAGCGCAGTCCTGTATCACACAGAGCTTATCAGTCAAGGTAACAACACATCGTAGATCCGCAGTCAAGCAACCAAGAGAGATTAAATGACAGGAAAGCCCAGGAACAAACAATGCAGCGATATCAAAAGAGTCACATATAGAGATTGAGCCAGCCTGATTAGCCGAAACAACAGAGCCATCCGGGTATTTGATGCGCCAATCATCAACCGAATGAACATTCCGAAGCAAGCTGTAGTCCCCTGTCATGTGGATCGATGCACCACTATCAAGAATCCAAGGAGTAGAAGAAATACCTGCTAGAGTATCGATCCTGGATTTAGAATTAAATTTCTGAAACATATCGAGCATGTGATCCCATTGCTCATTAGAGATGGTGACGCCCGGACGATCAGCGGCAGTGATAGACTGAGAGCCAGACACAGCAGGACCATTGGTGACGACGGAGTTCACGGCAGCAGCTTTGCCATGATCCCTGCCGGCGCCGGAATCAGACGAAGGTGGAGCGAGAGGTTGTTTGTTCCGAGGCGGTGGTGCACCAGTGACGGGATCAGCAACGCCTCTCCCATTGTTCCACCATTCCGGATAACCGACGATTTTGAAGCAGGCGGCACTGTCATGTCTTGTCTTGTTGCAATGGACACAGAAAAGATATTTCTTATCTACAATACCTGATGATGAGCGAGGAGGCTGTCGGCGCTGAGTAGCGAAGGCAAGTGCATCCGTGACCGATTAAGGAGTAGTGCACATAGAAAGCATCCGCTCCTCCTGGACAGTGAGAGAGTGTACCTTCTTGAGAGTCGGTAAGGTATCCTGAGCGACAATGGTGGAACACAGAGTCCCATAGCCGAGGTCATCAAGCCCCATTAGGAATTGATGAGTGCTCTCCTCCTCACGCTCCTTGGCTTGATTGCCGCAGGTGCAGGCCCGGGGTGTAAGGTGGCTGTGAAGCTCGTTCCAGAGCTTCGTGAGACGGCCGAAGTAGGCGGCGACGGACTGACCATCTTGATGACATCGAACAATATCATATCGCAGTTGAAGGATGCGAGGACCATTACCAATAGAGAACCGCTGAGAAAGATCATCCCAGAGTTCCTTGACAGTAGAGAAATAGCTAACGGTGGAGCGAAGAGAAGGCTCAATCGATTGGGTAATCCAACCGATCAGCATGACATTGGCAGGACGCCAGTATTGGGAATCGGTGGAGGTGGCTGTCGGCTGAGTAATAGAGCCATCAATGAATCCGTCTTTACGCTTTGCAGGGAAGGCGTTTTTCATGGCGACGGTCCATTCTTGATAGTTGTCTCCTTTGAGAACCACCGAGCAAATAGAGAGACCAGGGTGATCGGAAGGATGGAGATAGTAAGGAGAGGCCGGGGTGAGAGCCGCGGGAGTAGTCATGGCAGCAGCGGCAATAGGGTTTGGTTAGAGCTGCTAGAGGCGGTGGGAGAGGCCGGTGTTGGAGGCGGCGGCGGTGAAGAAGAGCCGACGACTAGGGTTATTTTAGAGGATCGAAAGAAAGCCAGATACCATGAAGAATTGTTTAAGACTGAATCGTTGATTTCTTTGATTGATTGAGGTGTGTTTAAAACACAATTACAATAAATATTCTATCTTAGTAAATAAGATATTAGGAAAGATATAAATCTATCTATCTATAACAACTAAGATATGCTAAAATATGGTAATTCCCAATATGTAGTGCGGTCTAGAGGCAGTTCATCGGCGTCGGCCTCCACGACCACACCGCGGAATTCCCCGTCAGAGCCTCCGTCTTGATCAGCACGGCTGCTTCACCGGATGCCAAGACAAGGGGCTTCTCGAGGGCGGAAATGACGCCGTTTTCGATGAAGACGAGTTGGCCGTCGCTGTAGCGGTGGTCTTTGAGGTAGGAAGGGCGGGGGATGGTGGGGGCGGCAACCAGTTGGGCTTTTAAGGCGGCGGCGTTGGCGTAGTGAGAGTCGGCGCGGCTCTTCGGTGCCAGGGATGCCAAGCCCAAGCCGGTGCCGATGAAGATGTGGAAGTTGCCAGAGTTGAACAAGGAGGAGATGTCGTTGCCATTCCTCCCGCTCGCCATTATTGATCGTAACTTGTATGTAAACTGGGAGGGTTTAGACGGAGAAGGGGATGCACATCAACCCAAAACCCTATTCCATTATTTTATATACTAAGTATCCATTATTCTTGGGCGGTAAGTTGGACACCGTAAACGCACACGGGATGTGCGTAACTCTATACTCATCGTGGATGCGTCCAAGAGTCACACATCTGCGTGCGTCTTTCCCATTCGTTATTATATAAAATAAATAATAAATTATTTATTTAAAATAAATAGATAAATAAATAATATACAAATCAATAAACAGTAATAAAGTGAAATAAAATAAATAAAGCAATCATGTAATTTCTTTAGAAAATATTTGGATAAGTTTTTTTTTTTGAAAATGACGAAATGTTTACAATAGTAATATTATTTCTGCACTGGTTGGGTCTCACATTATTGAGGTCTGTATTCCATTCTCCAAAGAGCATTTTCGTTTGATTTCAGGATCTATGGGGGAGCACCATCAATATCTTCCTACCGAGCTGCCTACTTGTGTTGTGCTTGGTGACTTCCGCATATCCCAGATAAGGACCCGATTCCTTTTCCTCATGAGCTTCATTCGCATTATGAGGACGAGGATTATGAGCATATGGGCAAGGATTTTCCTCACACGGAGGCTGAGCAGCGCCGGGGAGGTTCTAACTCCAAGATGGACCCCTTGACATTTTTGGATTGTTTAAATGAATCACCTTAAATTGAGATTTATCCAGAGGATATATTGAGATGTGAGAATAAGTGTGCTTGTATGATTCTTTACAAAAATAGATTGGAAATCCAACATTAATTGTGTACCTAGTGGGTATTTTTAGCCATACATAGATATTTATCATGTTTCCCTCTGCTTTCAGCGTGCAATTTGACCCTCCATGTGCATTTACCTCTTGATATTAATATGGTTATTCCCTATTTGAGGTTGGGCTTATATGTTCGATGATAGTCTGGCCTCTCTTGTAGACACTCTGAGCCTAATCTTTCTTTGAACCCCCACAAGATTAATCCATAGTCGATGATAGCCTGACCCCTTTGAGAATTAGGTCTAGATTGGAATTTTGCTTCATTTTGTTGAGCTGATGAGAGACTTTTTGTTCATTATTGAAATTTGTGAGAGTTGATGATGAGGAGAAGAGATTACTTAGAGTTTATGTACTGCTGGCTCTATTTATGTTTATTCATGTTTCTATATTTTCAGAAAAAAAAAAAAAGAAAAATAGAATAAAAAAAGTGAAAAAAAGAAGTAGAAAAAGCAAAAAAAAAAAAAAAAAAAAAAAAAAGAGTTGGCATGGTACAATAACAACCAAATAATAGTGATTACCATATACCAACAACTAACTGGTGGTACACTAATTTTCATATCACGTACCAACCGCAAGTCATAGTTACCACATATGTGGTAACCACGACTTGTGGTTACCATTGGTACATTACCATGGGTACCAAATTATATTTCTATTTGTATTTTCTAAAACCCCTTGGTTACCATCTCGTAGCAACGGTTGAACGAGCGAGCCTTGAACCACTACTAGAATTTTATCATTTAACATCGGGTAATAGCCGATGTCTTTCAAAAAAAAAATTGATGTCTATGTGGGTGATGTAAAAAGTCAAAACTTTTTAACATCGGGTAATAGCCGATGTCTTTGTATGCTATAACATCGGTTATATTTTTAAATCCAATGTCTTTGATATGTTATAACATCGATTATAAAATATACCCAATGTTATAACATACAAAGACATCGGCTATTACCCGATGTTAAAAAGTTTTGACCTTTTACATCACCAACATAGACATCGATTTGTTTTTTTGAAAGACATCGGCTATTACCTGATGTTAAATGGCGTATTTGTAGTTTTTTTTTATTATCGTAGCCTATGCGGGATTTGAACCCACATCTTTGTGTTTAAACACAACGCTCTACCATTTGAGCTAATAGGCTTCAAATTAAATAAAGTGTTCATACATAATAGAATTATTAAAGACTCCCTAAAATTTCAAAACTGGGAAAATCAAACATCAAAATAGAATTGTACGTACCACCATATATATATATGCTAATACGAGAAACTTAGCTAACTATATACTGTACTTAATAAAATATAACTAATTTTGGATCAGAGTTCCTCTTCAAGCTGGTAAGATAAGTTGTAATGAACTTAGGGGAAAAAAGAAGATCAAACATAAGAATTGAAAGGACTGGACAGTATAAGAATTGAAAGGACTGGACATCGACTTTAGACTTTTAAATAAAAACCCATTATAGGCTACATTTCAAAGCAAAGGAGTTCAGGTTTTCTCACTAGACAACATAAGGCAATTGAAAGGACTGGACACATCAACAAATTGACAATATGAATGATGTCAACTTTACCTCGTTGCCCTCATGGAACTCCTCCAGGCAAATTGGGCATTCACTACAATCAGTTGGAACAGCCTTTAGTCTGAACTTAGGAAGTTCTTGGGTAAGTGCTTCAACCGCTCCCCCCTATGAAAAAACACATATTTTAGGAGAATTCAACATAGGGGTAGCATATCCTTTTGTATTTGACCAAGAAGCAAGATGATCAAGAATCAGGTGAGAAATGACATAAGTAGGACTGACCTTCAATTGAAGGTTTCATGCAAGAGACATTTAGATGCAATTGCTCGGGATATTTACAAGTAGCTATGTTTTCAAGTTCAATGATAGATGACGTATTACTATACCACCTATGAAGTTATTCTATTTACTGGAAAGAGATTTGCAAACATAGGATCAAAGATGGTAGTCAACATCCTAGCAGATACCTGAGATCCAGTCAAGTAAAGTCCTGGATGATAGGTCGCAGCATCCTCTCATCTCTTGTCCAGCGGCCTCAAAAACCCAATCAGGCACCCGGATCATGTCAACCATGACCTGATAATAAAAAAGTAGGGAATTCCAAATGTTTATTAACAAGATCGAAGACACTGAAGAATCCTCATTTCAATGTAATAATCCTACTAAGTCATACTTATCTACAAAAAGACATACTCCATATTCTGAAATAGAAATGCCCTGTTGAGCACGTAGTAGGAGTGCTTGTCTTCGAACTAACCACTATAAATAGCAAGGAAACATATACAAAAAAGTTACAAGCCAATAGCATTGTAAATCAACAAAGAGAACAAGCAGCCAAATTTTTTTCAACTTGCAGCGAATTAATTCCAGTTTTAGAGTAGAGGTAGAGATCAAAGTCAGCAACATAGGATAAAAAAAGGAGGAAGACAATCTAAAAGAGTACAAACCTTTCCAATACAATAGTAAGCAATGCAACAGAGTCCACAATAGCTAAACAACAACCATATAAGAAAACCCCACTTTTGACCTTGTTCAGGCAATTGCAGGAGCATTAACACATTAAGCTCGCACTGATCACGAAAACGTACAGGCAGAGAACTAAGAAAAACAAGAATGCTACTTAAACAGCTTATTGCACCAGTGAACCACATTGAACCAATGCTACTTAACGATTCTAGAGCAACGAATGATAGCACATTAAAACCCAAAAGGCTAAAACATTTTCACATATTGACAAAATTTCAACCTAAAATTCAATTCCAGATTTCTCATTGCAAATTTGCATTAGATTTAAGTTTCATAATTTCAAATTCTTGTAATACCAGTAGTAACCTCTGAGCTTTCAACTACATGATCTGCCAAAATACGGATCTGCATACACAAGATGTTATCTTTTTATCAAATATTGTAAAAAAAAACATTAAGAAAAATACTAGAGTGAGCAAAGTACAAGAAAAAGAATCCCACATCTTCTTTTGTTGTGTCGGATAAAATAATCAGGACATGGACCTCCACCTTGAGAACCATACTAGTAGCACCTTCGTGGGCTCCTAAAACAACCTTCACATGATTTCCAGGCTCAAAGTATTTGCAAAGATCTTTCTCATTTACTGAAAGAGTTTTCTCATTATTCCAATTTATCAACTTGAAGTTTCTTAAGAGAATAATTACTCCAAAGAAAAACACATACAAGATGAAGCTGATGATGCCTGCAACACGCATACAGTAGGGGAGGGACATGGAATCTAAACCGATTTGAACCCTAAATCAAGAACCCTAACCCAATTTCAACCAAAAGAGGAGCAATATAGAAGAGGGTGTTTACCTTCTCGGGGAGACGCACTTGTGCACCTGGGTAAGCACGCTCATATGGTCGAGGTATGAGCAAACTCACATCGGCGGATCTAGGCACAAGCAGGAAATCTTAATGTCAATCTTCAGTAACCCTGGAATCTGCTCCATTTGAGCTCGAAGACGTGAACGCTAGATCTAAAAATTAAAGAATGAAATTAAACAACAAAAACCCTAGATTTGAATTTGAGAGGAGCATTCCAGGTCTCAAAACACAAGAGAAAGTCGAAGGGAGACGGAGGACGTGAACGCTTACCAGAGAAGGTTAGAAGCGGCGGAGGGAGAAAGAGGGCTAAGCGACGAAAGACGCGGTCGTTGTCGTGGTTAGGCGCCATCTCCTAGAGATAAGCCGGTGATGGGAGGAGGCCGAATTTGGAGGAAGGAAGCAAGATTTGGAGCACAGAGAATGAGACGATGATGGGAGAAGGATTTGGAGGAAGGAGGCGGCAAGATTTCGCTCCAGCGAGAAAGGAGAGGGACTTCTGTAGACGGGAAAATGGAACCTTGGACTGAAACGGTGAGCGGGTTGGATTTAGTCGGGAATCTCATGGCGGGCGTTCAAATTAATTCATTATTCGGTTCCGCGCCTTTTATAAAAAAATTTAAAATAAATATTTAACATCGGTCTAAAATATAGGGTGATGTCCATTTTATTTTTAACATCACACATTTTAAAAGCGATGTTAAAAAACTATTTAACATGGCAGGTTTTTCTAGATGATGTTAATGAACCGATGTTAAAAAGCAGAATTCTAGTAGTGAACGGCCAGAAGCCTTTAACGAAGACTAGAGATCATGGGAGCCCAGAGAGTGGAGACTAGAGTTGCCGCTTGATTGTGTTTGTGTTTGTTTGTTTAAAAGAAGAGACTAGAAAGGAATAATTTAATGTGTATCATGTTAACAAATTTGGGTCGTTGATTGAATGGAATGGATGATTGTGATAATTAGGCATTCTTTTCCTTTTTATAATAAAAAGGTGTCCCACAGGGTTTTTTGGTTAACCTACCAAGGGATATTGCGTGCGGTGCATTTCCTCTAAGAGATACGGGTTGAATTTTGGGATTTTTTGGTTTTGTGGGCTCGATTTATAGCTCTTTTGTTAGAAACCCTAGTGTATATATGTTTAATTAAGAAAAGGAATTAAGTGAAGCGTCGTTGAGTTCATCCAGGATTGAGAAAGCGTGCACTTCAATGGATTCAGGTATTTCTATATTACGCTATCAATAACTATGGAATTTGTAAATAAGTTTCATGTGTATTTGATGTGCCTACAACTATCTCGAGTTGTACGAATAAGGGTCTCATGTTAGCAGGGTTCATTAAAAGCATAGTTGATCCAAGTACAAATAATCGAGTCGGATAATTAATGTTATATATGTTATAGGTAAAGAAGAAATTAGCAAGTGTTTAATTTGAATTATTTTAGGGTGTTTTTCGGATTTATAAGTTTATGTATATTTGTGTTTATGGGGGACCTTGACTTTCGGGAACATCTAGTATTCAGGTATTGCGATTAGGTGATTATTCGATGACTTAGGAGTGATTATTCAGTTTTATGGTAGAATTTTTTGTGTTTGTTACACTTATTGTTTCATTCGAGATTTTTGTTATACACGGCTTAAATTATAGCTATTTTTGTTCATTAACGTAGATTATGACAATGGATGCGATTAGGAATGACGAGTTAGATGCTATGGAATATTGTTTGACTATGCAACAACGGACAATTGTCAAGTCGGATTTGATCAATCACAGTCTCTTGCTAAAACGAAATATTGGGTTTCTACTTGTGCGGAATTAGTGAAACCATCGCTGGGGAAGAGATTTCCAACTATTGACGCAGTGATTGAGTTTTATCGGAAGTATGGTGCCCTAGTTGGATTTGACATTCGAATGGGTGGAGCACGGTCAGATAGTGTGACTGTATTGCATCGTTACATGAGGTGCAACAGACATGAGTTTGTTGAATCGCTGGGGAAGAGGTTTCCACCCTTTGATGCAAGATGGGTCTAATTAGTTTATAATTACCCGTCGAAAGTTAAACTTTGGCCATCAACGATTCATGATTAATTGTGCTAGGGCACATTTGGGTCTAGCTATCACCCATCACTTAAGAAAGGAAGCAAGATAAGGATCCAACCATGGAGGTCCAATGATTCAGGATTAAAGAACTTCAAGCGTGATGTCATGGCGTATATCTCAGGAGTTGATGTGTAAATGGTTCTTGATAGGTTTATGCTGAAGAACCAAGCTTCATCTACATTATTTTTTGACCACGTTATACATGAAAAAAGCCAGTTGGATATGTTATTCTAATGCCATCCTATTGCTAAGGAACATTACGCTACATTTGGTGATGTGTTCTCATTCGACTCAAGGTACCGATCGAACAAGTATGTTGATACCCCCCCCCCCCCCCCCCAACCGGTGTAGAAGGATGTTCAATTTCACTCTTCAC
Source organism: Persicaria tinctoria (assembly GCA_037127255.1). Taxonomy (NCBI): domain Eukaryota; kingdom Viridiplantae; phylum Streptophyta; class Magnoliopsida; order Caryophyllales; family Polygonaceae; genus Persicaria; species Persicaria tinctoria. Next base: position 16,325,726 of record JBANSL010000004.1, on the reverse strand, counting down.
ATTTGTTGGTGATGATTATTCAACAATATGGTTGTGTGCTATACATGTAAATTGGGCTAGCAAATGGTATGGAAATTACCATACCAACCACGTACCAACCACAAACTGACTATGTTGGTAACCACACTTGTGGTAACCAACATGGTGGTAACCATCTTGGTGGTAAACACGTGAAGATGGTACGGTAATGGTAATGAAATCTGAATACCATGGTTACCAAGTATATTGATAGGCTAAAAACCTACACCCACAAGTGTATGGGGTTCAGCTGTAGTAATCAAGTGTCGTATCCACAAGGACCGGAGGAATATCGATTGTCAATTTCAAACTAGTTCGAGTCAGCCCAAAAGTAACAAGCAGATTTGAGAGTTTATCTTTAAAGTAACAACGAAAACAGATCAAGTGTAGAGAAATATCAATATGGAAAGCGTTCTAGGACAAGGGATTACCAACAATGCATCATCGATAGACCAAAAATATTTTCTTGCTTGAATGATATCTAATTCAAATGTGAAGGTAGATCGTCCAAGGTAATCGCAAAGCTCCTCTCGGAATCAAAGCGAATGTGTCTGAATTGGTTAATGATCGCCTCTCGGTCTCAACCAACCAATTTAGACCCTTTGTGTGCTTAGAATTCTAGGTAATAATCGTGCAAACATAACCATCTCGATCTCAGTCGATACAATTATCACCTAAAATATCTATGACGATCTAGAGATCCACAAGAAGTTCAATTTCTCTTTCGATCAACTAAACTTCATGCGTAATCCTATGGTTCCAATGGTTTCAATAGCTTTTCAGCCTAAATTCACCATCTAGGTTCCAATTCAGGGTGTTAGTCTCTCAATTTCAAACCCCAAAATCAGTTATAATCGACTCTCGTCAACTAGGGTTGGCGCGATAGGATTAAATCACCAAATAGAATCGAATATCATTCAAACAATACTAAGCGCAAGTCTATCTTTGCATCGTCGGGATCACCCCGACCCTAGAACAAGAGATCTAGCCACTCATGGAGAACTTCATGCTTGATTCAATCATATTTGGCAAGATAAACATTGGACAGCAGAAACAACAACGGAAAATTACCAGAAATTGACGAATCAAACAGAACTATCTTCAAGAATCCCCAATCTCCAAAGGCTCCAAATAGGTCTCTACAATCTCAGATTTTCGGCCTTTGGAACCTCTAAAAAACGTCCCTTAAATATCCCCCAAGTAAAAATAAATTAAAAAGGGAAAAAAACTGTCCAGGGACGACACTCGGGCATATAACTTCTCGAGTGTCAAGAGCACTCGACCGAGTGTGAAGATTTGCTAGCTTCTAGAACCCACCTGAGCATAAAATAGATCGAGTGTTCAGTCACCCGGTCGAGTGGTCTTCAGCAGGGTCGCCTTGAAATGCATTTTCTGGAGTCGTCGCTCATCCGATTAATGCATATGAATATGCTTTGGAAAGCTCTTTTCGGGCACTACAACTCTCATGAAGATATCAAGACTTGGATCGAAGTGTTGTAGGTCGAAAATAGGAAGTTTATCCGTGCTGCTTCGCCTTGTCCACTTTGTTCGATTCCGCTTCAATTCTCTTGGCACATTTCCTTGATCCTGTGCCTTCTAGCTTGTCTTTGACGACTTCTAAGCGCATCGAGGAGCCTTGAACCACATTCCTCCTTTATCTCTTGAATTGAGTCTGAAACCACTCCAAAATACCTGGAATCACGATAAACATGCGGTAGACACCGATTCCTCAAAACGGGATACTAAGAGCTAAGAAATAGGCAAATAATCGAGTAAAACGTCCTAAACTCTATCCAAGAGTGCCCTGTAAACATGAATAAATAGACGTTATCATATATATATATTAATTTTTTCATTTAAAGTTTTATTGTTATTACCTTTAAGTTTTTTAATTTATATTTTGTGTTTTGACCTAAATTGGACCTTTCTACTTTTTCTACTCGAAACAGTAGGAACATTTTGAATGTTTGAAGACTTTGAACTTGTTTTGTTTGAACTTGCAGGAACATTTTGAATGTTTGAACAATTGAACTAGGTTTTTTTTCAAGACTTTGAACTTGGTTGGTTTGAATTGGTTTGTACTTTGGGTTGTGAACTTGATTTATTTGAACTTTTAATAGGTGGTAGCCATATTATTTTTGGTAACCATATTTTTTCGTTCGATAATTTTGATGACTACCAGAAGGTAGCCAAGGGGTTTCAAAAAAATATAAACAAAATTACAACTTGATAACCATGGTAATGTACCAATGGTAACCAAAAGTCGTGGTTACCACATATGCGGTAACCACGACATGTGGTTGCTACGTGGTATGTAAATTTGCGTACCACCAGTTTGTGGTTGGTACGTGGTAATCATCATTTTTTGGTGGTTACCGTACCATGCCAACCCTATGTACAGTATGGTGTTTGCACCGTTTACGGGTTTGGACAATAACTGCAAATCTGTAACATTTGGGGTTGGATTATTATTGCACGATGACAAACCCTCTTACAAGTGGCTATTCGAGAGGTTCCAAACAACAATGTGCAAAGATTCAATGGTGATTCTCACAGATCAAGATCCATCCATAAAGGAGGAGGTCATACCTGTTGTGTTTCCGAATACACGTCATCGTTTTTGCATATTGCATATAATGATGAAAGTTCCGAGGGAGGTAAATATTCATCCCTACAATCTTTAAAATCCATTTAGGTGGAGCATGTAGTCAAAACTGTCAACATATAATTTAGATAAGTATTCCTTTACATGAATGATTTTTCAGATTATTCACACATAATATATGATTATTCAATAACATGCAAGTATTTAGTAAGCTGATGTGATGTGTGTAAGCAATTACATAGTATATCATTTTTTGTTATTGTATATGTATTACGTGTGTAAGTGATTTTAATAAGTTTGCTTCTAATCAATAGGTCCTAAAAGAAGTTTGTCGTCTTACAGAGTTCCGGAAGTAGATTAACAAATGTGTTTGGAGCTACGAGATCATGGTTGCTGAATTCGAGGAGATGTGGAATACAATGATATCGGAGTTTTTACTAGAGAAAAAGAGTTGGCTTACCCTTATGTATAAGTTGATAGTCAATTGGATCCAAGCGTATTTCAGAGATGTACCGATGGGCAGCTTAATCCGAAAAACATCCATATCTGATTCAGCAAACAGTTTCTTCGGTCGCTATTCTAGCAGATATTTTAGCCTTGTAGAATTGATGATGCATTTTAATAGTGCTATGGACGCTCAAAGGCACGCTTAAGCTAAGTTAGACATGGATACCGCTACCTTGGTTCCAAGGTATGAGACGCGTCTTTGAATTTAGAAACATGCAACATCTGTGTACACCTTCAATGTATACACAGATATATGTTGCATGTTTCTAAATTCAAAGACGGATGTGGTGAATCAGGAATGTCATCAGTATATTGAAGGTGTACACCTTCAATATATTGTTGATTCGGTAACCTATTGCAATGTCATCAGTAAGGTAGTGGATGGTCAAGGGAAAACACATGTGGTGAATCAGGAAAATGTTGGTACCTTACAAGTAACATATGATTCGATGAGCCAATTATCCACTTGTAGATGCAATTCCTTCCACTATATTAGTATCCCTTGCGAACACTTATTTGCAACATATAACTACATGGGTTTGAAGGCCATACCGGATGTGATGGTTAAAGCAAGGTGGATAAAGCAAGCGAGAGGGTCAGCAAGTGTTTTTAATTGTTGATGATGAAGTATTAAACCAATTTGCAGAGATGGAGGCAAGAAAAGTTCTTGTCAACAAGTTGAGGGTTAGCGCATATATTTTACTATTGGGCTTGTCGAGGATGATACAAATATTATAAAGGAACTTATGCAAACATTGGCAGACAGGAAGACACAATACATGGAGAAGCTTGCTGAATCTTCATTGACTGCACCCGACAAAGCGACATTTATTGAGAAGTATATTGGGGTGAAACCTCCCGATAAAATCACTCTTCAACCCCCACCACAAGTAAATAATAAAGGCCAACAATTGAAGGGGTCAATAGAGAACGTAATTGTGAAAACTTCTAAGTCGAGCTTGAGGAAGTGTGGAATATGTGGGAATATAACTGTGATAAGAGAAATTGCAAGGTCAAACTGTCCGGCAAGGAGAATGAGATATTTGAAGAAGAAGAGGAAGAATTTTTAGTGGCATCGACGGAAGAAGGGTTCGATGATGATAGTCATTGACCGTGAAGCAGTTCTAAGTTCATTTATCCATATAATAATTAGTTTCATTTTAAATAATACAATCTCAATAGGTTAGTTGTACGATGTTGTGAACGGTGGATAGTAGTTGCTTGTTTTCAGAATTATTTTTCCTTTCTTTAAATGACATTGCTTCTAGTTTTTTTTTTTTTTTTTTTTGGAAGCGGGATAAGGATTAGGAAAGCAGCCGACGTCCCGGCTTTTTTCCTAGCGCGTCCGAGCGGACGAGAACACAGAGTTCTGAATCATCGGCAGGGCAGCTATGAGCCAGACGAGCAATCCTGTCAGCCACAACATTTGAATCCCTGAAAATATGACGAATATCAACATTAGAAAAGGAACGAATGATTGTAGAGGTATCGGCCATCAGCAGCTCAATGTTCCAAGGGCAAGTCCAGTCCCCCAGAAGAGCTTTAACAACGGCTAAACAGTCACCCTCGATAAGTAGATTGTCGAGACCCAAATTGAGCGCCTTAACCACACCCATGTGCAGCCCTAAAGCCTCGGAGAAGACTGCAGAAGTATTGTTGCAAAGACCAGAACCAACGGAGACAATCGATCCATTGTGGTCGCGGATAACGAATCCGTAGGCACCCTTGTCCGGAGGGAAGTATGAACCGTCGAAGTTCAGAGGTGGCTTTTTCCAATTAACTGATTTATGAGCCTTATTTATCCCGGAGCTGGAGCGGTTATCTGTAGATTTCTGCTTTGGTGTATCCTTCCTTATGGGTTTGACACCGTGAGCATCCCCATTTGCGGTCCAAGAGTCTGTAACAGTTTTGTAAAGAATAGCAATAGCTTGAAAGGAGACTGTATGTATGTGTTGGGAAACAATTTGGTTTCGGAAGTACCATATTGCCCACCAAGCGGTGGCTATTTTGGCAAATCTGGTTTTGCCTTCTCTTAAGTAAATTTCGTTCGGAAGTTTGTTAGGTTTAGCATCTGTAGTGGCCTTAATAATCGTAGGTCATCGAATACCAGCTGCGGAAAAGACATCGAGTGTCATTTGACAATCGCAGAGAATATGATTAGTTGACTCAACAGAAGAGCCACAGAAATGGCATCCCGAGGGAACTGAGACATGTGATCGTTGTAGTCTTTCCGAGGTTGGTACACCATCCCGCGCAATTTTCCAAAGAAAGTGGCAGATCTTGTAAGGGATGTCAAGCTTCCAAATCCACTGGCAACCAAACTGAGAATCACCGGTATGATACGTGCCAAGGGTTGCAGCCGAACTGGTAGAGAAACACCCGTCCCTACTAGGACCCCAGAACAGCCGGTCATCAAAAGTGTTTTTGGTCAAGTGATTGGAAGCTATTCTTGCAATAGTGTCTGTGTCCAGAAGACCATGCAGGTCGGTGGAAAGTTTATCGATATCCCATTTTTTGCCCGAAGTGATGAAACGTGCCACGGGCCAAGACAAGGTAGAATCATCGATCGATCGGAGAACAATTTTTGCCAACGGGGAGTTGCACACCCAGTTATCCTGCCAGAAATTAACCGAGTGTCCGTTTCCGATAGACCAGTTGAGGCCGGTCTTGAATTCTAGTCGAAAAGTCATCAGTCTGGACCACTGCCAGGAGGTGTTGAATCATTTTTTAAGTATTTTGTCGTGACGACTCTGACCCAGATATTGTCTGGTTGCGCAATGATTTTCCATAGCAGTTTCATCTGTAGAGCGATGTTCATCGTTTCAGCTTTGTGGATACCAAGACCACCGGATATGGTATCAGTACAGATTTTGTCCCAGCTCACTAGTGGAGTGTAGTTTGGTTGTTTGTTCCAAAAGAATTGTCTGTAGATCTTGTCCAGTTCGTGGAGGATCGACGAGGGCAGCATAAAAGCTTGCATAATGAATAAGGGTTGGGCGCTTAGATTGGACATGATGAGGACCTTTCGCCCCTCAGCCGAGAGTGATGATGCTTTCCACTTCGATAATTGTTGTTTAGTTTTGACAATAATATCAGCGAATGTATCGGAATTAACCCTTCCATTAATGATTGGGCAGCCCAGATACTTCTCAAGGTTATTTGATTGGGGGATTCCCAGTGCTGTTGCTACGGTGTGTATTGCAGACGTAGATGTGTTAGGTGATACTTGGAAGCTGGATTTATGCATGTTTACCTTTTGTCCAGAGATGGAGCAGAATCGTTGGATGATGTTGGATAGATTATTGCAAGTCGCTTGGTTTGCCTTCCCAAATAACATGATGTCGTCAGCAAATGCCAGAAAAGGAATCTTAACTCCCCGTTGGCCTATAGTAAATCCAGAGTCCTTTGTAAGGGCGGAGTTGCGTTGTAGATTTCGTGCAAGAACCTCCGCTGTGAGAATGAAGAGGAAAGGTGATAAGGGATCCCCTTGTCGAAGTCCCCTAGAAGGGATAAAATGAGTGGAAGGTTCGTCATTGACGAGCACCGAGTACGAAACCGTTTGTACACATTCCTTGATCCAAAGAATGAATTGTTTGGAGAAGCCGAACTTGTTAAGCACAGAAAATAAGAAGGGCCATTCCACCCTGTCATAGGCTTTTTCCATGTCCAGTTTGACTGCCATGTAACCTTGTTTTGCCTTGGAGAGCCTAAACGAGTGGAAAATCTCATGAGCAATAAGGATATTGTCCTGGATGGACCTACCCTTCGTGAAGGCTCCTTGAAGGGGGTGGATGAGTTTGTCAAAAACTTTGGATAACCTGCCAGTCAAAATTTTAGAGATGATCTTATAAATTGTAGAACATAGGCTAATAGGCCTAAAATGATTAACCGTTTCTGGATTATCCCTCTTTTGGATTAAGGTTATGAATGTGTGGTTTATCTGTCGTAGCATTTTCCCGCTTGAGAAGAATCCCTTCACAGCTTTGATAACAGAAGGTCCAACAATGTTCCAATATGTTTGGTAGAAGCCAGCAGGCATGCCATCTGGCCCAGGAGCCTTGTCGGCTTTAATAGAGAATAAGGCACATTTAATTTCATCGTTTGAGACCGGTGCTTTTAGCATTTGGTTCTGTTGCGTGGAGATTTCGTTATCAATCACATTGAGATCTGTGTCAAGGCACATATCATGGTGGTAAGAAGATTTGAACTGAGCCTTGAAGCTATTTGTGAATTCATTTCGGATCAAGTCGTAATCAGATAGGTTTGCTCCGGAATTCGTGTTAAGGAATTTGATCAGTTTTCTTCCCCGTTTTGCAGAAGCGACCCGGTGAAAGTACACGGAGTTTGTGTCGTTTAGTCTAATATGTTTTGTTTTAGCTCTTTGGCTCCAGTATCGGCGTTGGTAGTCCAACATTCTTTCTCTTTTATTTAGAAGTCTCTTATGCAGAGCAGCATCCAAAGGGTTGGGGTTGCCAATTAAAGAGTTTTGCAACAGCATAATCCTTGCATCTGTATCAAAAACCTGTTTGTGAATATTGTGAAAGGTTTTCTTATGCCATCTTTTTGCTAAAGTTTTTAGCAGTGTTGTTTTTTTCACTAGTTTGAACATGAGCGACCCTGTCGGGTTAAGTCTCCAAGCTTGGCGAACAATGTTAGTGAATTCTGGTTTCGTTGTCCAAGCCAATTCAAAACGGAAAGGTTTTTTGTTTATGTGCGATGGTGATCTGAAGTCGATAGAAATCGGGGCGTGGTCAGACGTAGTAAAAGGGTGGATTTTAACCCGTAGTCCGTCGAAACCAGTAATAACCTCATCTTGGGCAAGCAGACGATCAAGCTTTGCATAACTGTTGTTTGGGACACCCGTTTTCTTTTTTTGCCAAGTATAGGATCCCCCAAAGGTTGGGACATCGAGAAGTAGTAGGGAGTTTTTGACCTCATGTAGTCGTGTAAAACGGCGAGGGCCCGGTGGGACGCCTCCCAGTTTGTCATCCGGAGATACAATTTCGTTTAGATCGCCTAAAATACAGAAGGGAATGAGTAGCTGGGAAGCATAATGTATGATGAAATCCTAGAAGGAGTCTTTTGAGTTATAGTTTGGGGGAGCATACATCACCAGAAAGGCGGTCGTGGTATTTGTTCGACGATCGTGGTAATTAAAATGGATTAATCTATGGTGAACAGAAACAAGAGCTACTTCGCCCTTCGAACTCGGAAGATCTTTCCATAAAAGACATATACCCCCCGAGAACCCTCGGGCAGGGTCGAAAGCGATGTTATTGAATCCGCATTTCTTCCAAACATTTTCGGGTGGAATTTTATTAGTTTTAGTCTCAAGAAGTGCCAAAACATTGATATAGTTATTTCGACAGAAGATCTCCGTGTCAGTCCAGAAATTCATTCTTTTAATCCCCCTAGAATTCCAGGAGCATATATTCATGGAAAAACGTTATTTGTTATGTGCCCGTTTGTATTTTGAAATAGGGACTGGTCGTTCGTAAGAGGTCCGATCTTTACCGAGTGTTGTAATACCATGTTGTTGATATCGATTGTAGTCCGGTGGCATTGGACAAAACAAAAGCAAGACCCCCATTGACAGTAGCTTGAAAGATGATTTTCAAGGCAAACGAAAGGAATATGGAGGGCATACAAATGTAGAATTAAAGTAATTAAAATGCAACAGTGGGGTTGAATTATGCAAGCATGCTTTCGGTTTCGTAAGACATAATGTGAAGAATGTTTAAATCGAAGCCAAACTAGAGAGATAACGGTATATAATGAGAGTATGGTAATACAAGGTGAACATGTTCCAAAGTAACATTGTAATGTTTTCGGAGCCTTGCAAGGCTTACGAATTGAAGTGATAATAATATGACAGTTGACCTTGTAAGGCTTAAAGTGAGTGTTATATTCATGTGTGGAGGCTTGTGAGCCATAGAGTGCAGTAGCAGGGAGTCCCAAGGGAGCGAGCATGTAGCCGTTTGTGACAGGCCAAGCGCATAAGGACGTTGGTGGTGCCAACGTAGACGAGAAACAAACAAGTGTCTTGCAGAGGTACCTGCACAGAGGTAGCAAACAGCAGCAAGAGGAGAGCTCATGGTGGAAAAAACCGAACATAAAGTTAAGTAGGTAAGAATTCATAGAGAAAACATTAGTAACAAGAGATTGATTAAAATGTTTGGCCTTGTAAGGTTTTTCTGCCATTTGGTATGTGTTGTTGCAGGAGTAAATCGAGTATTGAAATAAATATAGAATAAAGTTCAGACTGACTTCCCTGTCTCAGCAAATAATACAAGACTTCCTCCCGTTGTAGTAAGAGAAAAGTCAGGATCGAATCCACGAGGAAGCACGTCAGCAGTTCTCAGGTAGCTATCAGATTCTCACAACAGCAGCAGAAAAGCATAAAAACACAGAAAGGAAAGAAACAAATAAACCCGGCAAGGGCAATAAAAACAAAAGCAAAGAACAAGTAAAACAGAAGCAAAGCAAAGTAAAACGAAAAGCAAAGCAGAAAGTCGTACTCGATCTCGACCACAAGCTTGCCGAGATCGACAAGGGTTGCTTGACACAGAGTACAGAAAGTGAAAATTGACAAAGACAGAATAAAGCCAACTCGACCTAGACCAGCCTCTACTCGACTTCGACAAGGGACCTCCTTGAGATCGACTAAAGCTACTCTATGTCGACAAGAAACAGAAAAAGACAGAAACTTTAAAGCTTGCAAATTCAAACACAGAACTCAGAATTTCGGTGAAATAAATCAATATATTAAAAGACCTCCAAGGCCAGGGTTTCAACACCACAACGATAACCATGCAAAATAACACATAAAGGCATAAAAGATCATGCTTTCCATCAAATAACTTTCGTCATTAACAAATAGGCATATAGAGGCTTTCGCATAAACCCTAATTGTTACTAACCCTTTTTCACATAATTAATCCAAGTTGCATTAAGATCACTTTCGCTTCAATAACACAAACAAGGATCACCTTCAACTCTCGCAAAAGAATCATGCTCATAGGGATAGAAGATGAATCGCACAAAAGATCTGACCTTTATCGCATCGCCTCACATGGCCACCGTCGGGCTCACCCCAGCCCCAGAAGTGGGTGGACTACTCACGCCTCATTGCAATAAAAGACATTGATTGATGAAAGAAACTGAATTGCATAAACTAAATTCAAAGCCTTTACAATCTTGGCAATCAACTTTCGCAGAAAGCCAAAACCCTAAAAACCTTAGAACTCCTAAACTTCTCTTTGTGGAACTAACTACTTCTCTTCGAATTGAATCTGAACTGGAATGATTAAAACTGAGCCCCCTAGGGCCTTATTTATAGCCTTCATTCCCTAGCTAATCTAGGAAAGAAGATATCTATCTATATCTAAAAGGCTTAAATGATAAATAGATGACATAATGGAATTAAATCAACTGGGAAAAAGATAATTCTAAATAGGGTAGTATGTCTTCATGTTGATAGATCTTGTCTCCTTTGATAGAACTTGATGTATTTGGATAGAATCTTCCGCCTTCGTGCCCAAGCAAAGCCAATTCTACTCGGACAGGGCTCGTCGAGAAGATTCTCGAACGCGGTCTAGTCGACCTCGAGTTGGCCTCGTCGACCTCGAGTAAGATGGCTCGGCTTGGCTTGACTCTGCTCGATGTGGCTCGGAGTTGGCTCACTGGTGCTCGTCGATCTCGAGTTGGCCTCGTCGACCTCGACAAGGGTGGCTCTGTCGACTACCCTCCTCGGGTGGGTGTGCTCGACTGGCTCGGACATGCTCGGACATGTCTCAAGGTCTTCGTCGATCTCGACAAGAGTTCGTCGAGATCGAGTTGGGTCTTCTTCCGCTTCCGCGAGCTGGCTCTTCCGCTGGCAGCGAGTGGCTTGGTCCGCGGCAGCGAGTGGTCACTTCCGCTGCAGCGAGTCTCCTGGTCGTCCTCGGCTTCGTCCTCGGACAGCTTCTCCTCGTCGACTCCGGACGTGGGCGTCTGGGCTTCGTCGACCTCGACAAGTGCTCCTCGAGGTCGAGTTGGGTCCTGAGCTCGGGTTGTCTGGCTCTCGATCAGGCCTGGTCGACCAAGCTGGTGCTCGGACATGGTGGTCTATGTCGAGTAGGGCCTACTCGAGATCGAGTAGCCTCGTCTCTTAGACTTGTTCTGCTGCTTTGACCTTGAACTTCTGTAGTGTTTTTCCGAGCTTTTCCGACCTTCTGTAGAATTGCTGTAAACGCCTCGATTTCTGCGATTTAAACAGAAACTTGTGTAGATTCCATAATTTGACAAATAAGCATAAACTACATAGATTCTGTACTATTTAAACCCAAATGAATGCAATGTATACAGAAATCGATATAAAAGTTACTGTAAAACATGGCAGATTCAGCTCACAACAAACACCCCATACTTAAGCTTGCTTGTCCTCAAGCAATACTTTTATTTGTCATTCAGGGGAAGAATTCAAACTCTCAACATCTTAGATTCATTCTTATATAACCCTGCAATAAATTACCATCCTCGAAAAGGTACTAGTGTCGCAGATTCATGCATGTGCAAATATATAAAAGCAACATCTACTCACAAAAGGAGGGTTATGCACAAATATTCATAAGTGACAAAGCATTGATAATCAAGAAGACTTTAATGAAGGAGTAGATTGGTAAAAGGCTAAAGGTGGGCAATTTCTGGCAATGTGGTGCTTTTATGATCCGGGGAAATGGAGTACTTTCCAAACTTTGAGTTTCATACCATATTCTTTCTTTCTTTGATTCATCACCTTTCATATTGCTTTTTTCAATAATAATGCTTTTACCTCTCTGACCTCAGCACTGCCTTCTCGCGAGTCGCAAACATGGGTGTCATGAATGGCCCCGGATACTTAGTGCGTCGGACTCCTCACAATGTGTCCCATCTCTCCAAACTATTATCTCAGAGAGCAGGGTCAATCTACCTTTATCTCCTGAGGTGATTGGATTTTCTTTCACTCATTAAATTTTCCATATATTTCAAATAACTTCCTTCCAAACTCCAATAATGATAATAATCACAACAACCATGTAACATTTCCATAATGTAACATCATTCTCAACATAATCCCCGGATAAGGTAAAGAATGGCAATATTTAGATCATGTGGAGCAATATTTGAAATAAGGTATATTATGGCTTTTGTGATGCATAAACATAGGTATGGCTAGGATTATAAACAATATGAGCATTTATATGGAAATATAAAGTCCTCCATCATCTTATCATGCAACATGTCAAAAGCAACTTCAAATTTTACCTCCTTTCATGGTTTTCAAATAAAATAATGCACTTCACTGTGACTTCCCTTTACTAGGCAATTTCATGTTATATCTCTAATGAATCCAATTTTGCATCGTCGTGTTTCAATATAAGCTTCCATGACATTATTTCAAAAATTTCAATGGGGGTCATTTTTTCAAACTTTTGGAAAACATGCATATAAGCACATAAATAAATAATGCATTCCAAAATAGCCATGTAGCAATTCAAAGAAATAAATTTTAAATAATGTCACAATATAGCAAATATGCACAAAGTAAGCCCTTCCCCCACCCCATACTTAAACATTACAGTGTCCTCACTGTATAAAAAACAATGTAAAGGGTAAAGAAAGAAACTCACAAGACATGAGTGCAGAGCTGCAGAATTTCGAATGGAGCACCTCCTGGGCTGATTAAGACCTGGTTCTATCCATTGACCTGAAAAGTAGAAGACATATACCAAAAATAGCAAAAAAAAAAGTGTTCAAAACCAAAACAACAAAGTCTCAAATGTCCTAAAAAGTCTATGTACATGCTCTAGATTTTATAGTCGCTAGGCCGACTTTCCATTAATGCTCAAGGTGGCATTTGCAGAGCCCATGTAGCTTGGGCTTCAAATAAGACTCCATTCTTGTCCATCAGTTGTAGTCCTCCAGAATGGATCTTGTTCACCACGAACGGTCCCATCCGCTTCTTGTTGAATTTGTTAGGAAACCAATGATCCTTTGATTTGGAGACATAGAGCTTGTCTCCAACTTCATACTCCTTAGGCTCATCATTGGAAATCCTGCACAATCGCACATACCAAGGCAGACCTCTCCCATGTATAGATAAATCCTTAATGGAAATAGAAGAAGAAAGATCCATACCTTGACTTACCTTCGCAGAGACGGAATCGGGGACCACGGTGTTTGGTCGATCTCGACTAGGGCTAGTCGACCTCGACAAGTCTGCTGGTCCTGGTGGTGGTCTGCTCGAAGATTCAGAAGTCGACGAAGACAGGGTCTGGTCGATCTCGACGAGCTTGGTCGACCTCGACAAGGGCTCTGGTCCTTGTGTCTGCAGCGTCGAGGAAGGCGGGGCTGGGCTCTCCGAGTGGTGGTCGATCTCGACAAGGGTGGTCGAGTCGACAAGGGCTCTCCTGGCTCTGGTGGTGCGCTCGAGGAAGCAGGGACTGGTGGCTCCGAGTTGTGGTCGACCTCGACGAGCCTACTCGAGATCGAGTAGGGTGGCTCCTCTGGTTTGCTGCTCGACGAAGCCGGCTCTGGTGGGGTCTCCTTGGTCTTGTCGAGATCGACTAGGGTTCTACTCGATGTCGAGGAGCCCTGGTCGATCTTGACCCCATACTTAGCTCCTGTCAAGGCATCCGAGAAATAATGAATCCACAATGACTTACCTTGCTCTATGTCGATTGGATTTTCCGTGTTCTCTTTGAGGATTGCCATGATCCCCTCCACCTGGGCCTCCATGTCCCTCTTTTCTATCTCTTCAGGGGTCATATTTCTGACCTTGGATTCCCCGCAGGTGATGTAGCCAGCTGAGATAGATTTGACCTCTTCCATTGGACCAGTATGCCTTTCAGTTTTGTTAAAGGAATACTCAATGACCTCATCACTGATGTTGAAGGTGAGCACTCCTTTCCTTACGCTTATATTGGCATCCACCGTCGCCAAAAATGGTCTTCCTAAAATAATTGGACAAGCAGGATCTTCTTGCATATCAATAATTAAGAAATCAGCAGGGACGAAGAATTTACCTACTTGTACCGGGACATTTTCCACCATGCCTGTTGGAATGACCACCGTGTTGTTGGCCATATAAAGTCTAGCATCCACAGGCTCCAGGGCACCTATCTTAATCTTGGACCAAATTGTTAAAGGCATTATACTCACACTAGCTCCAAGATCACATAGGGCATTAATTTTGTATGGACCAAATCCAATAGTTATAGCAAACTTACCTGGATCCGGCCTCTTCTCCAATATGTCCAGATGGCTGCACTCCTCTGTGATTTCTGCCATCGATCTCTTTTTGCTCAGAATCTCCTTCAGGAACTTGACGTAGGACGGCATTTCATTGAGAGCTTCTGTGAAGGGTATGGTGACGTTGAGCTTCTGAAGCATCTTGATGAAGCGCTGAAACTTTTTCTCCGCTGGGTCCTTTAGAGATTTTGTGGGGAAAGGCAGCTTCTTTTTCTGATTCGGAGCCAGAACAGACGTCGGAGTTACTGCAGATTTCTCGACCAGGGGCTCCTCGACATCGACAACACCTTTGTCGAGGTCGACGAGATTGGGCCCAGTCGAGTTGCTTTTCGGTGTAGACGAAGGTTTCTGAAGATTCTTGTCGAGGTCGAGTAAGCCTTCCTCGAGATCGACTGGGATCTGGTCGAGATCGACTAGAGATTTGTCGACCTCGACTTGCTGTTCCTTGCTGTCTTGCTGCTTTCCGACCTCTGGCTCTTGCAGTTAATGGCCGCTTCTGAGTTTCACAGCGGCAATGTGTCCAGTCTTTCCCTTAGGATTTGGTTCTGAAGAGCCAAGGAGTGCGCCTGACTGTCTGGGGATTCCTGCGGCTAGCTGACCAATCTGTGTATCAACTGTTTTCCGCCATATATCCATTTCTCCAAGCCTAGAGTTGACACCTTGCATCTGAGTATAGACGGAGTTGAAGGACTGCCTAGTTTCTGTGTGGTTTCTCCGTATTTCCTCCAGGACCAGCTGTATATCATCCTTTTTCTGGTCCCTTTCTGGATGTCCTGGAGCTCTGTAGGGCGGGGGATTCCTAGGGACTCCTTGGTTCCATTGTGGTTGCTGAAACCTTTGGTCCCCCATGTAGCGATTGGGACCCCCTGCGTAAGCTGCATCCTCATGGTGCTCTGCCAGCCTGACTTGCTCTGTGTGTGGACACTCAGGAGTGGTGTGCCTTTGCGATCCGCATTCTATGCAGGGCTGGTTGACAGAGAGATATTTGAATTGCTTGATGAGCTTCCTGTTCTGATCTCTGTAGTATTGCTCCCTGACATCTGGATCAATCTCCTTTGATGGCTCATACAGGGGCATGGATGGTGCTGGCCTGGCGTATGGGTTCTCTTCATAAGTTGCAGTAGACCCATACTTGTTGTCGTAAGTAGTGAGCTTCTCCAGCACTCCCCATGCGTCACTTGGTGGCATTGTCAGATACTCGTAGCGAGTATAATTGTTGATTCTGTCCTTAGTGACTTGATCAAGAGAGTTGAAGAAGATCTCCTGAATAATGTAGGGTGGTTGTCCATGAGTAGGGCAAGATCGTAGCAGTTCCTTGTAGCACTCCCATGCCCTTACCAGTGGTTCCCCTTTCTGTTGTTTAAAGGCGGTGATTTTCTGGCAGAGATGTGCTGTTTTGGCAGGTGGGAAGAATTTGTTCAGAAACTCTTGCTCTACTTGGGCCCAGGTTGTGAGTGATTTTGCTTCCAGCCCTTCCAGCCATTTTAGTGCAGGTCCAGCGAGTGACCAACGGAAAGCTTTCATCTTGACATATTCCAGAGTTGTACCTTCTGCAAGAGTACGGCACATATCATAAAAATTAGTAATATGTTCAAGAGGACACTCATTAAATCTGCCGTAAAAGGCATTATTTTTAAGCTCTATAAGAAACTGAGTGCGAATTTCAAAGGAGTTTTCAGGGATTAGAATCGCCGATTCAGGCACGACGAGAGTTGGGTGCATGTAGTCCTCTGCCGTGGTTGGATACTGGGCAAGCTCAGCCTGTGCTTGTTCCCTGGCTGCTCTCTCAGCGGCGATAGCAGCATCCTTAGCGTTGATAGCAGCATCCCTTGCGGCTAGTTCCCTGGTAAGCCTAGCGATCAGCTGTTCCTGTGTTTCAGGGGCCGCCATGATCCTTTTGAGTTTGGAGTGGATGTGTAGGTAGCGCTCCGGTTCGTCTAAGCTGTCAAACTCAGGTGTTTGACCAGAACGACGCATACACCTGCAATCTAACTCAAAGAAACAGTGAGAACTGACTACCTAAGGCGCGATTGATTGCTTCCCCGGCAACGGCGCCAATTTGTTGTTGCACGAGTAAATCGAGTATTGAAATAAATATAGAATAAAGTTCAGACTGACTTCCCTGTCTCAGAAAATAATACAAGACTTCCTCCCATTGTAGTAAGAGAAAAGTCAGGATCGAATCCACGAGGAAGCACGTCAGCAGTTCTCAGGTAGCTATCAGATTCTCACAACAGCAGCAGAAAAGCACAAAAACACAGAAAGGAAAGAAATAAATAAACCCGGCAAGGGCAATAAAAACAAAAGCAAAGAACAAGTAAAACAGAAGCAAAGCAAAGTAAAACGAAAAGCAAAGCAGAAAGTCGTACTCGATCTCGACCACAAGCTTGTCGAGATCGACAAGGGTTGCTCGACACAGAGTACAGAAAGTGAAAATTGACAAAGACAGAATAAAGCCAACTCGACCTAGACCAGCCTCTACTCGACTTCGACAAGGGACCTCCTCGAGATCGACTAAAGCTACTCTATGTCGACAAGAAACAGAAAAAGACAGAAACTTTAAAGCTTGCAAATTCAAACACAGAACTCAGAATTTCGGTGAAATAAATCAATATATTAAAAGACCTCCAAGGCCAGGGTTTCAACACCACAACGATAACCATGCAAAACAACACATAAAGGCATAAAAGATCATGCTTTCCATCAAATAACTTTCGTCATTAACAAATAGGCATATAGAGGCTTTCGCATAAACCCTAATTGTTACTAACCCTTTTTCACATAATTAATCCAAGTTGCATTAAGATCACTTTCGCTTCAATAACACAAACAAGGATCACCTTCAACTCTCGCAAAAGAATCATGCTCATAGGGATAGAAGATGAATCGCACAAAAGATCTGACCTTTATCGCATCGCCTCACATGGCCACCGTCGGGCTCACCCCAGCCCCAGAAGTGGGTGGACTACTCACGCCTCATTGCAATAAAAGACATTGATTGATGAAAGAAACTGAATTGCATAAACTAAATTCAAAGCCTTTACAATCTTGGCAATCAACTTTCGCAGAAAGCTAAAACCCTAAAAACCTTAGAACTCCTAAACTTCTCTTTGTGGAACTAACTACTTCTCTTCTAATTGAATCTGAATTGGAATGATTAAAACTGAGCCCCCTAGGGCCTTATTTATAGCCTTCATTCCCTATCTAATCTAGGAAAGAAGATATCTATCTCTATCTAAAAGGCTTAAAAGATAAATAGATGACATAATGGAATTAAATCAACTAGGAAAAAGATAATTCTAAATAGGGTAGTATGTCTTCATGTTGATAGATCTTGTCTCCTTTGATAGAACTTGATGTATTTGGATAGAATCTTCCGCCTTTGTGCCCAAGCAAAGCCAATTCTACTCGGACAGGGCTCGTCGAGAAGATTCTCGAACGCGGTCTAGTCGACCTCGAGTTGGCCTCGTCGACCTCGAGTAAGATGGCTCGGCTTGGCTTGACTCTGCTCGATGTGGCTCGGAGTTGGCTCACTGGTGCTCGTCGATCTCGAGTTGGCCTCGTCGACCTCGACAAAGGTGGCTCTGTCGACTACCCTCCTCGGGTGGGTGTGCTCGACTGGCTCGGACATGCTCGGACATGTCTCAAGGTCTTCGTCGATCTCGACAAGAGTTCGTCGAGATCGAGTTGGGTCTTCTTCCGCTTCCGCGAGCTGGCTCTTCCGCTGGCAGCGAGTGGCTTGGTCCGCGGCAGCGAGTGGTCACTTCCGCTGCAGCGAGTCTCCTGGTCGTCCTCGGCTTCGTCCTCGGACAGCTTTTCCTCGTCGACTCCGGACGTGGGCGTCTGGGCTTCGTCGACCTCGACAAGTGCTCCTCGAGGTCGAGTTGGGTCCTGAGCTCGGGTTGTCTGGCTCTCGATCAGGCCTGGTCGACCAAGCTGGTGCTCGGACATGGTGGTCTATGTCGAGTAGGGCCTACTCGAGATCGAGTAGCCTCGTCTCTTAGACTTGTTCTGCTGCTTTGACCTTGGACTTCTGTAGTGTTTTTCCGAGCTTTTCCGACCTTCTGTAGAATTGTTGTAAACGCCTCGATTTCTGCGATTTAAACAGAAACTGGTGTAGATTCCATAATTTGACAAATAAGCATAAACTACATAGATTCTGTACTATTTAAACCCAAATGAATGCAATGTATACAGAAATCGATATAAAAGTTACTGTAAAACATGGCAGATTCAGCTCACAACAGTAAGCCAAAAGGTAGGCTTGTGAGCCATTACAATTAACAAAAGGTAGGACTTGTATATAAGTCAGAGCATTCACGCATAGCTGTTCTAAGGTCGTAAACACCTCAGCGGCAACAGACATCCGAAGGTCACAGCATAAGCCGCATCCACCAGTAGCAGACCTGCACAAAAACACAGACCAGCAGCAGAGCGAGATCCAAATAAAGCCAAATAAACTAGAGATAAGAAGGATTAAGACAGGCCATAGAACTTGTAGGTAGATATAGTGGCTAACTATCAAGCCAATTAAGAACGATGAAAGCACTCGGATGTAGTACAATTCCGAGTTAGCGCCCAGCAGCCACAAAAACGCAGCTTGGCAATCAACTCGACGCAGCAATCCCACATCAATAAAGGTTAGGGAAAACCCAATGCCACAAAGTTGAAACTTGTAACCGACATAGTGTACTCCTATATTCATATTGAATATATATGTAAAACATTCTGAGCAAAAATGCAGAAGCACACTTTGAATGATAATGATATAAAAAATATTTGAAAGTCCATAGTACATGGTTAATTGATACTCCCTCCGTTGCAAAATATAGGGTCGTTTAGGATTTAACACGCTAATTAAGGAAGCCTACTAAGTAGCATCATCATTAAAGGAAGGTGCATTGGAAATGGGGGATAGAAGGTGAAAAGTCCTCAAGTTTTATTTTCCAATTTAAAAATATGGGGTAGTTTAATTAAGGTTGTACCAATCTGTACTCTAGCTAGTACAATCATGCAATCATTAAGGCTATAAGGCCTTATATTTTGCAACAAATCAAACTTCCTAAATGACCCTATATTTTGCAACGGAGGGAGTAGTTAACAAGTAAGGATTGGTAGTCATAACAGTAAGCCTTTATGGAAAAATTAATCGTGTGATCTGTCGATCTTAGATACACCAATAAGGTGTTTTTAGAGATATGATTGGAAATGATCTGTTCGATCTCAATAGTTACCTTGGCTTGTAAGCCATCAGTGTCCCTAAACGACAGTTCAGGGAGAATGAGTGAATAGATTAAACCATCCCGTGAGATGTAATGGGAATTGTAGTTCCATATGCATATTGTATTATGATAATTATGATTATCTTGCTGGTAAGCAACTGAGACAAGCATAAAGGTTGTAGAAGGGCGAGGAACACATACCAGACAACCGAGACCAGACACCGGTAGTGAGAAGGCTGAACGATTCATTACCGATGGAATAGATAGATTGCTGCAAAGATTATTCCTGAGCAAGGACCACCTAATTAGATGTGTTACAAAGGCCTTGTGGGGCTTTGAAAATCCAAGAAGGTCATACAAAGAGGCTTGTGAGCCATTAATATTAGGAGACAAAGTAGTCGGCCGAGACCGTATCGAAGAACAACCCCTCCGACACTTGAATTTTCCAATCCCGCGATTGATGGCGAGTAATTGCGTGGGTACAACGACAAATGTGAGGCACCCGCGCTGAACATAGATGGTTTGGATTACCTCAAATCCAGAAGCACTAAAGGCTTCTGATGCAGGTGACCATGGAATTTGTTGATTTGGTGTGAGTGGAGAACCGAGCACACTATGGACAGGAGACCCGAGACAGAAGACGACATCACTAGGAACAAGAAAGAGCCAACCTTTCTTCCTCCCACCGACGCCCTTATGACTTCGATTACGCCGACAAAGCAGCCCGCACGACCAATTTATTTGATTGATACCGAAATCTTTCCAATTTGAGATGAATATTTTAGGACTCAAAGAGGGAAATCGAATCTTGGAGATATTGGGGTATTCTATGAGGGAGATCCTCTTGAATTTGATAAGAAAGGGATTAAGATAGAGGAGTAACTCCTTAGTTGCTTTGGATTGAGCAGTGGTCTTGTGCGGGACCCTAGTTTTATTTTTTTACTTTTGAACAAAAAATGTGTAATAATTGTAAAATATGTTTTATTTAATTTTTAATATTTGAGTTCAACCTCTTTTGGTTATCCAATTTATTCGAAGTCATATTGATACCAAGACTTGAGTGGTTTTGGTGATTTGGGCTGCACCCGAATTTTAGCAGATTGTCTACGTATCTCTTGGAAGAGAATGAAGCCTCACGTAGTTCCTAGTATTTGAGTTTGTGTATTTTAATATTTTAAAGATTTTCACGCATCATTGGATCGTATTAGAACCCACCTTCTTGGAAGGGTAGCCTTAACATATATTACACTATCATATGCATGAGATTTTCTCGTGTATCACCCGAATAAATTGCGCACATCTTCTCGGAAGGGTTTCCCAACTCAATAGCTATCACTTACAAGGAAAATCATGTGCATTTAATTTAAATTTAATTTTAACCTCATTTTCATTTTAATAGTGAATTTAGAGGTTAGCGATTGTACCCGACATATTTTTGAGATTTAATATTGGGTAACCTACGTAGCCGTTTTTACGGCGTCAAGTCTTTACGTAGTTCTGTATGGAAACCCAATTTGATTTTTTTTGGATCGGCGATTGTACCCGACGAGCTTAAGCTTTATGTCGAGCTACCAACGTACCCGTTTAAACGGGATCAAATCACCCGTAGTTCTTTTTTTTAGAACAAATTTGATTTAATTTGAGACGGGCGACTGAATCCGACATATATTAAATTTTAATATCGAATTTCCTACGTAACTCATAAAAGAATATCAAATCTTTACGTAGTTCTTTTTAGAACCGATTTGAATTTGGGAAAATTCTGGTTGAGATTTTGACTTCTGTTTTGTTGAAGCTGGCTTGAGATTGACTCACTAGAATTAATTAACAAATAATATTTGATGAGTTTAATTTTATGCTTTGATCAAACTCGAATTCTTAATTTATGCCAAAAATGATTTTTGATATTTTAGTGGGCCAGTTTTGTAATTAAACATATATATGGACAATTTCTTGATGACATCGTCCAAAAGGACGCTCTTGGTCAGTGGTTTAACCGCGGTTGACCACTCCCAAATTATTGCCTTGTATCTAAAAAAAATATGGACAATTTCAAACCGTATACATATTGTATGTATATTTGTTAATTGCCTGCTTTTCTTTTCGTTAGCTAATTACGGCCCATGTTCTCATTTGCTAACCGGCCCAATTAATTTACATATGAATCCGGCTCCTTTTTTATTTTTTCAAGGTAGCAGGTATGCATTTGTTTCTTTTGTTTGTTTTTTTTTTTTTTGTTGTTGTTCATCTTCCTCCTGGTGACAAACGAGTGCTACTGTGTTGTTTGAAGCAGATGTGACACCAAGGCTTAAAGTGCTAGCCTTAGGCAATTGAAGGCTGAAACAGAAGGGGTTGAAGTGAGGGATCCGATTTCAACAACGAGATACCAATAAGAGACTTTCCAATCCCAAGTGCTTCCAAGTAGGTATGCTTTAGGTTTTTTTTTATTTTCTTTGCGAATTTTAGCCCCCAATGTGGTGCTCAATCCAATTTTTAGATAACTCTGAGCCTAAATTTCATATTCTTAACAAAACCACTTTCCAATCGAGTGATGTTAAACTGATTTTTTTTTCAAATGTAATTTTAGGGTTTTGACCGAGGCTTAAAAATTTGAAGGAGAAGTGAGGAGTCTCGAGGGCATGGGAACGCAAGAAGGCTTCCAAATGAAGTCACTGTCTTTGCTTACGAGCCGCTACTAAGGTACGCTTGACTTTTCCTGAAAACCTCAAATTCAATATTTGGTTTGTCCTTAGGTAATCTGTCCTCCTAATTTCAGATTCTCCATCAACTCTCCTCCTACTTGAATACTCAATTTTTCGGTTGTTTATTTTTTTTGCTTTTGAAACAACCAAGGGATATAGATGCCACAAGCTCTGTTTAATTGATTATATATTATTTTTTGTTTATTGAAATTCACCTTGTACAATCTGCAATTCACAAGTTCTCCCTCAACATCATGGAATTTTTGTTTTGGATGTTTGGCTGCTCAAAGATGCTCTTGATTAAGTGGGCTAATTTCCACTCTTTGTTAGACTTTGGTTTGGATAAATTTCAGCAGCATTTCGACTTGATTTTGGGATCATTAGATAATTCCGAAACCCGAGCCCTTGCTAAAACTAATAGCTTTGCAAGAGGAGGACTGCGGGAATACAGCAAATGATCGAAATTGCTGCAACATTTAGAATTGATTTTAGGATCATTCTATGATTCCGAACCCCGGGCCCTCGCTAAAACCAATGGCTTTGCTAGAGGGGGGCTCCAAGAATTAGCCGAATGATCAAAACCCAGGAAGAGAATACTACCTTCTTCCTGAACTTGCTGTGATTTCTTGTTTGTTGGAATTTCTTTTCTCTCTATTGTGGCATTTGAATGAGTTTTGTTGGGGGAGTTTTTCTTCTTCCAAAATGCAGTAGGTAATGTTTTATAGGGGAATAGTAGGAGTGGTTACTTGTCATCTCACTATTAATTGTTGCCCACATGCATTTTTTTCTCCTGACAATTTTCATTGTCATGAAAACTTCCGAGTTGTACAGTTACTTGCAGCTCTCTTTTTTTTCTTTATTTAGTTTCATTTTGCAACAAAACTGCTAGTCAATTGAGCATTCTCAACTGAGTTGGGCCTCCCTTTTTTTGAATGCCTCTATTTTCATGGGTTGAGTCTCTTTTAGCACGTTTTCAACCAATGAATTACAAATGAAGCCCCTAACATGTATTACTATTTGATGTTTTTTTTAGCTAGTCAATTTGCTTGTGAGGAGCTAAGCATAGCACTCAAACTGCTGTCAGATTTCAAGCAAGAGCTCACCCTCTAATTTGTGATCTCCGCAGACATTGCTACTTGCTAGTAACTTAGTCGGTGAGAGGCCATTGAAAGCTCTTATGTATTAATTAACGTCTTGACTTTATTTACTCGATTGTTAAACTTTGTGATACACAAGACTTTGTAATGCTTGCTTTTGGGAATGTAATATGTCTAGTTTAGAATTAAATTGGCAATGTAATATGTTCTCTTTTGATGGATATTACTTTAGAATGTATTTGAACACATTTGTCGAATAATAAAAATTCACCCCAAATAGTTGCCCCAGAACTTTGAATCTATAAATTTTGTCGAATGGATTCAAAGTTCACATTCTTTTGATCACTTAATCAGGTCTCTTATGCGTTTTTTTCTTATTTTGTTTTCAAAAGGGTGTAGGGTGAATATTTATGGGGATATTGGTTTTGAGAGAGCCCTAAGCAATAACGGTCAAGTACTCGAACATGGTCCACTTTACCGTCGGTCTCTCTCCATCCAAAAGGTTGTTATCCCTATACAACTCCCTTCAAACAAAGTTTAGACCACAAAAGATGACACTTTTGTAGGCAGCTTGCGTTTTGTTCGTGATGATGATAGAGGTTGTGTACAAAGCCTCAGGGACTTTGGTAGGTGATTCAGTGGAATCTTCCTTTGAAAGGTTCAAGCTGACATAGAATTTAACAACAAGCTTCCCACTAATGAAGAGTTTTATCCAGCTCTCAAGAAATGGTTGATGAAGAGATTGAATTGGGGTGTAGACTTTAACTTTAGTGGACTGGATACCTTCATGCCTGGCTTGATTGACTGGACCGAGGAGATTATAAATCATCATGAAAGCACTTTACGCCAAGCGGACATTTATGGCCTCGTAGCTATTAAACAATTTCCTTATTTGTACCTTTAATTTGTAAATAAAGAGCGGTCATATCCGGGTTTCCTTATTTGTATCACAAAGACGTATGGAGAGCCTTTTGTGAACGAGACTTATCTCCTCTTCTCGTAAGCGAGCAAGGAAAATTAGACGCATTCTTATCCTTTATACTGAGCAAATTTGTGTTGCCACAAAATCACTCGGTAATCCGACCTGAGACATTCGTAATGGCCTGTCTCATGGCACAAGGTACGTAGATCTCTTTGGTTCCTACCATCTTAGCTCACATTTATCATGGTTTGAATGAAAGGGCAATGCATCCAACTCATCCCGGTAGAGCTAACCCTAGTTTTGGGATTCATTTTGTAATTGGTTGGATGTTTGAATATTTTCCTAGCATATATAGGGTTCATAGTGATAATGACTTCCCCAAAGACTACCCCTTCCTTAGACGTTTTGTGGGGCTACGTGGTGAAGAACTTGAGATTCATCAAGCTAGATTGATCCTGAGACACGCCGATAGAGATGAAAATCAACCCACGGAGGCCCGATCCATCCATTAATCCACCTCGAATATATGGATGAAAACCCGAATAAATGGATAAATAAGTGGATGAGGGATTAATGGATTATGGATCGGATCGGATATGGATGAAGGGGTGTCCAATCCATCACCTGATCCCTCACCCAATCCACCCACCCTATCCACTAAAATTGTTTATTATATGAACTTTGATCATATCTTTTACGCATCTTATATATTATATGTAACTTGATTTCATAGTTAGAGTTTTTATTTTTGTGGAAGTTGATGAATGAGGAACATTTTTAATTTAATATATTAAAATTTTATTTTTTTTATTAAGTTTTATTTCCCTTTTGAAAATTATGATGGACATTTACATGAAATTTCCCACCCATCTATTTCACCTTATCCACCCAATAAATAACCCACGGATGATGGATGGATTTGATATGGATGCAGGGGTTAGTGGATGATGGGTGGATCGGGTGAAGGAAATTTATTAACGGATCAGGTGATGGAATAGGTAAATCCATCCATAACCTGATCCATTTCCATCCCTACACGCCGATTACGTTCGGTACAGAATAATACCATTCGGGGAACCAAACAGCTTAGACGGAGTTGATCCTGGAGGGCTTTCAGATATTGACTTTGAGCGCCTACTTTGGATATGCTCAACTATATTACCTATTTGAATGGGCCATACATTGATCTTAGATCCTTACTATCCTAACATATTGGCTCGCTAGTTTGGATTTGATTAGGGTGTTCCTGCCAATGCTCTGAAATTTAACTTTCAGCTCAGGTTCAAGAGATCTTTAGGAGCAATTGCTAGTTGCTATGCTCATTTCTTCCGAAGGAGTACATGTGAGTGATCTAGGTAGGTGTACTTGGGGTTATTATGCTTAGTGGGTTGCAGCTTCGACCCCCTATTTGAGTCAATCAGTCCAAAAGGTCCACATAACTTTGACTAATAGGAATACTCGATTGAAAGATCGTATTTATGTGATTGCTGATGTAAGGAAGATGGTTAGCGGGCTGAAAGGTGTTGGGAAGACCTCTGGCGCCATCGAACCTTCACCAGTGTCGGCAGAGGTAGCGGGGGAAACTCAGAAAGTCCTCCCATACTTGAAGATGTGTTGGAGAGTTGTCTAAAAAACATCTCAATGCTTGACGAGGTAGTAGAAGGAAGCCAAAAAAGCCCCTTAGTTCCTGCAAAGGTGACAAGGGAAGACTCTGACAGTTCCTTGAGTACTGATGTAAAGAGCCCCATACCATTGGAAGATTTCGATGCTGGAAACAAAGGTACAACATTTTTCTTTTTCACATTTCATCTTTTTTATCTCCTTTTTTTATGCTCTTGACCCTGTTTTAGAATCTGCCCTTGATGTTAATGCAATAGGGAGATTAACTTTTCAAAGTGAGCACTACTCGGATGAAGAGGATTACGATTACAGTGATTAAGATCTCAATTTTGATATTAGCGGGTTGACCTCTACCAATTTGGAGATCCTAGCACCAGTAACCAACCAAGCTGATGATAAGTTGATTGTTGGGTTACAACAGCAACCTCACGAGCCGATACAAAATTTGCCAGACTCTGCCCCCCTTGAGAATGCACCAGCCTCCTTAGATAGTCTATTTCCTAACTCGGTGAAGCCCTACCTCCGTATGGCAGTTACGGGAGGTATCAATGACATTGCTAAAATTATTTTAGCTTCTCAATCTGCTTTGGCTTTGCAATCTATTTGAGATGAAGTTTTTGATCACATGGAGACATTCAAACTTAGTGTCAAAGCTGCCAAAGTGGATGATGTGAGTGTTTCTTGGATAGTTTCCCAAACCAACCATCTTTTTTAGAAGATAGAAGCTACAGCTACAGTAGAGAGCACTATCGATTCTGCTGCTTTGAAGGAGGCATCTACCAATCTCTCTCATTGTAATGAGGATCTTGCTTCAGAAGAGAAGAACTTAGCCCAGTTGCGGGAAGAGTCTCTCGCCATGGAAAAGTGAGAAAGGGAGATAATGATAAAGAGAGAGAAGCTCCGAATAGAGGAAGAAAGCTTTGCTAGCGACAAAGAGGTACTAGAAAAGAGTACATCTGAGGCTGAACATCGTATCCATCTCGCCACACAGAGACGACAAGACCTAGAAAAGACGGAGCAAGAAGGAAGAATGAAGCTAGAGGATCTCAATTTGAAGAAGGCTCAACTTCAAACCTTAGTTACCACTTTTACTTCATTTGCCTCTATTTAGTTAGTGGATTTTTTCCTTTCATCATTTTTTTTGTATGCTTTAGGAACTTTTAGGCCCCTATTTGATTTTGCACATACATTTTTTTATGAATACATGCAAACACTTTTTTCTAAGATACAAGAGCTCTGCAGAACTTAATATTTATAAGAATTGTGATAACAAATATCAAATCAACACAACTTATTGTCATTTAATAAATATGACAAAATTCACTCTTGCTTCTTGGATAGGAAAAGTATATGCCCCTACATGTATGTTGCATATACTCAAAACAATTCGTCTCCATACTCTTCTATCGATCACCCACTTTCAATTAAGAAAAGTTGGGCTTACACACTCGACATGATAGCACCTTTGTATTTTGTGAGCCAAGCTTTAGAACCAATTTGCAGACCTCCAACCTAATTGCATTTTATTTGGACAATATTTCAACACCAACATAGATTTGACCGATCGCTGGTCTACCCTTAAGAGTGACACCTTCTTAGGAAAAATGTTTTCACTCTCCTTGTAAGGGGGCAATTAGTATTGTGTTTGTTTTTGGGGCTGCATCTAGTGTTTTTTACTAGCTAGACTGCCTACATACCCTCTTACTGAGGGATCAAGCCGCTTGTAGTTCTTTCCGGCACCCATTTTTTCACATATGCGACAGGGTGCATCATTTCAGACTAACTTAAAGTCCATATTTTCATTTCTTTCATCGTTTTTTTATCGGGGTTTTTCTTTTTTTTTTCTCTGTTTTTTTTTTTATATTTTTTCCCACATCATTCGGATTATCTGGGCTCACCTTCTAGTAAAGGTTTTCCAAATGACCCGACTATCATATGCAAACCCGGATCTTAACGTAGTTCTTGACATTTTAACTCTCAAACTTCATGTCAAAAACTTCTTCACAAATTTTCCATTCACACATGAGTACACTACTTCACCTTCGATATTTGAGAGTTCATATGCACCTTTGGGAAAAACTTTAGCCACCACATAAGGCCCTTCCCATTTCGATTCAAACTTTCCTTGCTCTTTTCGATTGATGACAATTGGTCGTCAAATGGTAAGATTTCAAGCTTGTTGAATGTCCCAGCTACTTGAACCTGGTAGATTTCAAGCTTTTGTTATGTTGCTAGCCTAAGCTCATCCAATGCTTCAAGCTCGGCCAAACGGATTTTGACATTCTCTTCGAGTTCGGTAAGTTGAACCACTACTCTAAGAGATGACAATTGTATTTCTAGTGGTAGAACGGCCTCGGACCCAACGACTAGGTTGTATGTTGTAGAACCTATCGATGTTCGAGTTATTGTCCGGTAAGTGGTTGTCACCAATCCATTTCTTCCGTAATTTCATAAACGGAAGCGATCTCTACTTCTTGTTTTGGCTCATCTCACTTCGAGGATGGTATAAGCAGATGACGTTCATCGATGGTAACCTGAATTTCTCTTTCATTTGGTAACATCAACAATTAAGCTAATTTGCCAATGCATCTGTCTTGTCATTATCAAACCTCAATATATGCACCGCTTCTGTTTGATGGAATTGATGCATGAGACATCTAGCTCTTTGATGCCACGGATCAAATTTGAGCTTTTGACCTCATATTGCCCATTTAATTGTCCGATGACTAATTGAAAATCACCAAACACTTTTAATGGATCAATACGCATTTCAAGAGCTATCTCTAAGCCGGTGATGAGTGCCTCCCATTCTAACATATTATTTTTGCAAATCACCAAAAGAGAAATTGAATAAGACATTATTCCATCACTTGAGGTAATGAAAACAATACCCACACCAACCCCTTTTTTTTGTAGCACCATCAAATGAAAACTACAAAGATTTTTCCTCCGTCATAAAGACTTCTTGATCTAGAAAATCATCCGAACACTCCTCGTTATCCGGAGTAGGATGGGCTGCCAAGAAATCAGTTGTGACCTGCCATTTCACTGCCTATTGAGGCACGTATTTGATGTCAAAAGGAACTAGAAGCATAGCCCATTTGGCCAATCTCCCCGACAGCACACTTTTTAACAAGATGTATTGCAAAAGATCGGCTTTGGATATTAATATAATTTGATGGGATAAGAGGTAATGTCGTAGCTTTTGGATGGCAAAGACCAATGCTAGACATTTTCTTTTCTATAGTCATTATTTTGAGCCAATATAGCCCCTAACGATCACTCAAGACTTGCAATGTACAAAATCAGGGGCCTTCCTTGAACTGACACCATGAGAACTGGCGGATCAATCAAGTAATTCTTGATGCTCTCGAAGGCATTTTGGCAAACTTGATCCCAAACAAATGGAACATCTTTCTTCATCAACCTTAAAAATGGTTGATACCTCCCTGTTAGGTTCGAAATGAACCGTCGGATATAAGCAAGCCTACCTTGCAACCCTCGCAGTTCACGGAGATTCCTCGGAGCCGGTATTTCCATGATCACCTTAATTTTACCGGGATCAATTTCTATTCCTTGACCTCGAACAATGAAACCGATAAACTTTCCCGGAGTTACATCAAAGGCGCATTTAAGAGGATTCATTTTCAACTGGTGCTTTCACAATCTTTCGAAGATTATTTTAAGATCATTCACATGATCCTCCCTGCTCTTTGTTTTTACCACAAGATCATCTACATAACACTCAATGGTGTTGTAAAGTAAATCATGAAAGATGACCGTCATGGCCCTTTGATAGGTTGTCCTGACATTTTTTTAACCCAAAAGGCATTACAATATAGCAATATGTGCCAAATGATGTGTGGAAAGCCATTAGTTTTTCATCTTCGGGATGCATTTTGATTTGATTGTAACCCGAAAATCCATCCATGAAGGACAAAGCCTGGAACCTCGTAGTGGAATCAACCAAGAGCTCTGTTATGGGAAGAGGGAACTCATCCTTGGGACATGCTTCATTCAAGTCCCTGAAATCAACAGAGATGCACAGTTGACCATTTTTCTTCTTCACATGAACAATGTTAGCCAACCATATTGGGTATTGAACTTCTCGAATGAATCCGGTCTCGGTGAGCTTATTGACTTCAACTTTAATTTGTACCGTCAACTCAAGCCGAAAACGACGTTGCGCTTGCTTTACTGACTTCTCTTCTTCCTAGATGGACATATTGTGCATTGCCACCTTAGGATCCAAATCAGGCATGTCTTGGTACCCCCAAGCAAAGACGTCTCGATATTTATGGAGAACCTTCTCTTATAGTCATTTTTATCTGTTAGTAAAGCAATAACCTCATCGCTTCCAAAGCCCGCAAAGGCAATAAGATTCTATTCAATTTTGGCAAGTAATGTCGGCGATAGATGATCAACGATCAACCCCATCACTTCCAAAGCCTAAAAAGAAAATAAGTTTACTGCGGACTCATAATCCAATAGGATTCTATTCAATTTTGTCCCTCCAACAATACCCGTTACATATTACGGCTTATTATGATCATTGCTCCCCAATTGGAAATCTTCGTCGGAGAAAGTTATACATACAATGCAAGAAACGCACTGGACCGGAGGAGATGATGTGACTTCATCGACCTCTACATGATCAACTTGGTCTTTATAATCCTCCGGATCCATGAGAGCTTGAATTAATGCTTTTCTTAGGCCGGTCGGCATTTGCAGAACATTATATTATACACTTAGACGTGCTGAAATGCCTTTCAAGTTATCGATAACATCGTACTCCACCTTCTCTTTACAAGAATATTTTTCGACGCGACATCGACATTTGTGGCGCAACATCTTTTTGATTAGATGCTCCAACTTCCTTGTCTTCTTGGCTCGGTATAAAAGCTTCTTTGTCGACCGCCTCTTCAAAATTTGCCATCTTTGAAGTCTAACCATTGGGTGACTCCTTACCCTTTTCTTTATCCTTGGGTTTACGAGAAGATAACTTTTTTTCCGACCGAAGAAAAACTTCATCGACCTCCACTTCCTCGACCATGTAGGCCTTATTCATAAAATAAGCCCTATTATTCTAGGCATAAAATAAGCCTTATTATTCTAGGCATAAAATAAGAATTCGAGTTTGAACAAAGCATAAAATTAAACTCGTCAAATATTCTTTGTCAATTAATTCTAGTGGGTGAATCTCAAGTCGGCTTCAACGAAAACGAAGTCAAAATCTCAAACCGAATTTTCTCAAATTAAAATCGGTTCTTAAAAAGAACAACGTAAGGACTTGATATTCTTATACGAGTTACATAGGAAATTCGATATTCAAATTTAATATATGTCGAATTCAGTCGCCCGTGTCAAATTAAATCAATTTTTTTCTAAAAAAAGAACTACGGCTGATTTGATCTCATTTAAACGGGTACGTAGGTAGTTCGACATAAAACTTAAGCTCATCGGATACAATTGCCGATTTAAAAAAATCAAATTGGGTTACATACAGAACTACGTAAAGACTTGACACCGTTAAAACGGCTACGTAGGTAACCTGATATTAAATCTCAAAAATATGTCAAGTACAATTGCTAACCTCTAAATTCACTTTTAAATTGAAAATGAGGTTAAAATGAAATTTAAATAAATACACATGATTTTCCGTGTAAGTGATAGCCGTTGAGTTGGGAAACCCTTTCGAGAAGGTGTGTTCAATTTATTCGGGTGATACACGAGAAAACCTCATGCATATGATAGTGTGATTTATGTTAGGGCTACCCTTCTGAGAAGGTGGGTTCTAATACGATCCCATAATGCGTGGAAATCTTTGAAATATTAAAATAAACAAACTCAAATATTAGGAACAACGTAAGACTTGATTCTTTTTTAAGAGATACGTAGGGAACCCGCTAAAATTCGGGTGCAGCCTAAATCATCAAAACCACTCAAGTCTTAGTATCGATATGACTTCGAATCAAGAGGATAACCAAAAGGGGTCGAATTAAAATATTAAAAATTAAATAAAATATCTTTTACAATTATTGCGAATTTTTATTCAACATATTTTTGGCACGTCCAGTGGGATCCTTTTGTCTTTTCATCTCTTAGTTTTATTTGATACTAATATTTATCTATTTATTTTGGTTGCAAGAAAAATGGCACCAAGAGCAATTGTGAAGTTCAATGAGCTGCCTGCGACTTTCCTCATGGATAGTGGTCGTTGGTTCAGGAAAAGATCCTTCAAGGTGCAATTTGAAGTGATCAGGGAATCAATCTCTGCCGAGATCCCAACAAGCAACATGTTTGTGGCCATCCAATAGGATGTAACAGTGCAGACTTGGGTCCTAAGAACATCCGTCCCTTTCTCGGGACAAAGTGACAAGAAGTCCGCCAAGGTATTCATCAAGAAGAAGCCAGCTTATGTCCAAGTCGGGGAGGGTGGGGGGGGGGGGGGCAGCTCGGCTAATAGCAATGAGAGCAAGTCGACCCGAGTTGTTTTGTAGAGGCCTATCAGTTAGATTATCAAGAAAATGGATAATCCAATGAAGGGCTCTCTTCCTCTGGTGGTTGAGACTAGGAAGGAGAACAAGCCCCGAAGAAGAACGGGGCGAAAGTGTGGCTCCTAGCGTGGGAAGGTTGGGGCACTTCACAAGTTAGCCTCATCTCCATCGTTGGAACTAGCCAACGCCACCCCATGGAAGACGGCCAAAGACCTCATCAAGACAAACAAAGTCACCATCACACCTCAAATCCTTGGCCCGGGACAAAATCCTTTTGGGTCATCTCCCATGGATATAGACCATGTAGAGCAAGTCATGGTTACTTACTATTCGGAGGGAGAGGTCGAAGAAGGAGCTTTGAAAATGAAAGATCGGAAAGCCGAAGTCCTAGGGTCAAATTGTTAAGCCTTCGGAGTCTCAAACGAGTATTCAAGCACCTAATATTTTATTACGAATAATTCCAACAACTTCGGCCGAAAAGAAGGCATTTACCTATTACAAAGATGGTGTGATTTGATTCTTTTTTTTTTTTTACCCCATTCTTATTCTTATTATTCTTATGAGAAATGTTAAGCCTTCGGAGTCTCAAAAGAGTATTCAAGCACCTTCTCAAGACCAGGACAAGGGCAAACATATGTCGAAAAAAGCTACCCCACTCCCTATTTATATAGGAGGGTATCAGGGGCGAGTGACAAGATCAATTTTTAAGACCACATCATATCCCAGTGCAGTTGCTCGTTCTCCGAGTCCGGCAACTATTCAAGAAAAGAAACAAAGTTTTCCCTTATATGTCAATGCTAGTTACTAGAGCCTCAAATACAACTCCTCTTGGCTCAAGTGCAACAACATAATTCTCAAAACAGGCAAAAGCGACCACGACGAGAGGAAAGTAGCTCATCCATCTCTCCCCAAGAGATAAATGTGTTAATTGCTCAGGGAATTCGAGAGTTTAAGATCTCACAAAGTTCACCAGTGATTGGCTATAGAAAGCCTTACCCTTTAGATTATGGTACAATTCATTTCCCTCCGAACTATCAAAAAGCAAATTTTGATAAATTTGATGGTTTTCATGGTTTGTCTCATGAACATCTGGCTCGTTTTTACTTTGTATGCGGAGAAACTGTTTTAAGCGATCAATTGTTGAAAAGACAGTTGTCCAATCGTTAAGAGGATCTACATTCACATGATATACGCAGTTGCAGTTGGAGTCAATCCATACTTAGGATGATCTGCAAAAGGAATTTTTGGCTCAGTTTATGAGTTTTTGTCCAATCGTTAAGGAATTTTTGTCCAATCGTTAAGAGGATCTACATTCCATTATGGATATTGCTAATTCTAACCAAAGGCTGAATGAATCTGCTAATGATTTCATCGCTAGGTGGGAAAGTTTGAGACTTCAATGCCCGGAAAAGTTTCTATGTGTGTAAAAGTGGTAGTGCGGAACTTCGAGCTTTTGATGATTTAGTGTCGAAGGCTTGCAATGTTGAGCGACAATTGGCTCAGCGTAAAACAGGAGTGAATTGACATCAAGTCAATGAGATGAAGAAAGATGAGGGTAGAAAACCCGCGAAAAAAAAAAAGAATCAATGACCACCTTCATTAAGCCCCAAGGAAAACCTTCCGGGAATAGTTCTAGGGCTCAAGAGAGGGGTCAAACCAGAGAGCCCACTAAAAATTAACCCTCGGGGAGAGGAAACAAAACAAATATTCCTTCGATGATGAAGATGTAAAGGGGATATTCAGTGAGTTAATGAAGGAGAAACTGATATCACTCCCGACTCGAATTCTTATTGACCCACTCGAATTATTGTTCAAACTCAAATTCTTATTTTATGAATAAGACATTATTCCATCACTTGAGGTAATGAAAACAATACACACACCAGCTCCTCTCTTTGTTGCAACACCATCAAAATAAAACTACAAAGATTTTTCCTTCATCTGGCAAATCATCCGACAACTCCTCGTCATTCTGAGTAGGATGGACGGCTAAGAAATCAGTTATGACCTGCCATTTCATTGCTTATTGAGGCACGTATTTGATGTCAAAATGAGCTAGAAGCATAGCCCATTTGGCCAATCTCCCCGACAACACATTTTTTAACAAGATATATCGCAAAGGATCGACTTTGGATATTAATGTAATTTGATGGGATAAGAGGTAATGTCGTAGCTTTTGGATGACAAAGATCAACGCTAGACATATCTTCTCCATAGCGGAATATTTTTTTTTCTCCCACCATCGTTTGATTGATGTAACACAAGGCATTTTCTTTTCCATCGTCATTATTTTGAGCCAACATAGCCCCTAACGATTGCCCGAGATTTGCAATGTACAAAATCAACGGTATTCCTTTAACTGGCGCCATGAGAACTGGCGGACCAATCAAGTACTTATTGATGCTCTCGAGGGCATTTTGGCAAACTTGATCCTAAACAATTGGAACATTTTTCTTCATCAACCTTAAAAATTGTTGATACCTCATTGTTAGGTTCGAAATGAACTGTCGGATATAAGCAAGCCTACCTTGCGAGCCTCGCAGTTCACGGAGATTCCTCGGAACCGGTATTTCCATGATCGCCTTAATTTTATTGGGATCAATTTCTAATCCTCGACCTCGAACAATGAAGCCAAGAAACTTCCCTGATGTTACATCAAAGGCGCATTTAAGAGAATTCATTTTCAATTGTGCTTGTCAATCTTTCGAAGATTATTTTAAGATCATTTACATGATCCTCCTTGCTCTTTTTTTTACCACAAGATCATCTACATAACACTCAATGGTGTTGGGAAGTAAATCATGAAAGATGACCGTTATGACCCTTTGATAGGTTGCCCCGACATTTTTTTAACCCAAAAGGCATTACACTATAGCAATATGTGCCTAATGGTGTGCGGAAAGCCATTAGTTCTTCAACTTCGGGATGCATTTTGATTTGATTGTAACCTGAAAATTCATCAATGAAGAACAAAGCCTGGAACCACGTAGTGTAATCAACTAGGCGCTCTGTTATGGGAAGAAGGAACTCATCCTTGGGACATGCTTCATTCAAGTCCTTGAAATCAACAAAGATGCGCAGTTGACCATTTTTCTTATTCAAAGGAACAATGTTACCCAACCATATCGGGTATTGAACTTCCCGAATGAATCCAGTCTCAATGAGCTTATATTGACTTCAACTTTAATTTGTACTGTCAACTCGGGCCGAAAACGGTGTTGCACTTGCTTTACTGACTTCTCTTCTTCCGAGATGGACAACTTGTGTATTGCCACCTTAGAATCCAAATCATGCATGTCTTGGTACCTCCAAGCAAAAACGTCTCGATATTTATAGAGAAGCTTCTCATATAGACATTTTTCCTTATCTGTTAGCAAAGCACTAACAAATACTGAGTAATGTCGGCGATACATGATCAAAGATCAATCCCA
Source organism: Persicaria tinctoria (assembly GCA_037127255.1). NCBI lineage: Eukaryota > Viridiplantae > Streptophyta > Magnoliopsida > Caryophyllales > Polygonaceae > Persicaria > Persicaria tinctoria. Next base: position 16,289,834 of record JBANSL010000004.1, on the reverse strand, counting down.
TTGCCTACAAAGCCCGCAAATGCAACAAGTTTACTGCTTACCCACACTCCAATATGATTCTATTCAATTTTGTCTCTCCAACAATACCCGTTACATATAACGGTCTGTTATGAAAATTGCTCCCCAATTGAAAATCTTCGTCGGAGAAAGTTATACATGTCATGCAAGAAACGCAACGGACCGGAGGAGTTGATGTGACTTCATCGACCTCTACATGATCAACTTGGTCTTTATAATCCTCCGGATACATGAGAGCTTGAATTAATTCTTTCCTTAGGTCGGTCGACATTTTTAGAACATGATATACACTTATACGTGCGGGAATGCGCTTCAAGTGACTGATAACATCGCACTTTACCTTCTTTTTACAAGATTTTTTTCGAAGCGACATCTTGATTAGATGCCCCAACTTCCTTCTCTTTTTGGCTCGGTATAAAAGCTTCTTTGTCAACCGTCTCTTCAAAATTTTCCATCTTTGAAGTCTCACCATTGTGTGACTCCTTACCCTTTTCTTTATTTTTGGGTTTACGAGAAGACATGTTTTATCCCGAGCGAAGAGAAACTTCATCGACCTATTCTTCCTCGAGCATATAGGCCCATGAGGTCATACAACACTGTACAACTTCACCTTCCCAAAATAATTCTTCATTGGAAGAATCATCCTCTAAGAACTCTTTTGTAACATAATTCATAAGAGTGAAAATTTTACGTGCGAGTTAAGTATACCCTTCGTCGGACTCACTTTTGGGATCCTTATTTTTCTTACCCTTCTTCTTGTTTTTCTTCTTCTTATTTTTCTTTTCGGACTTTCAACCGATCATTCTAAGGCCCATAGATCTTGCTCATTGGGTTGTCTTTGCATGACACTTTTTCCGACTCACACAAACTTGTCACTTAAAACCATTTTCGCCATTGCTATCCTACGAAAACGATTCATTGACGTTTCACTGCATCAACACTTTATACAGACATGTAGCCTGGCTCCTCTCTTGCCATATCTGGATAAGCCCACAGAGAACGCACCTCATTGCGCATTTGAAACTGCACGTGGACGACCTTCGGAGGCAAAGATAATGTAGGAATAACATCCACTTTGATAGCCTCTAATGAAGGGCGGCTCTCTACCTCTTCTACTATCGATATAGGATTTGATGAAACCGTTTGGTTCTTAGAGCTTACCCCCTCAATTTCAATCTCACCCTTATTAATCATCATCTCGACGATGTCTTTAAAAACATAGCAGTCTTCGATTGGATGACTAATGATCCGGTGGTAAAGGCAAATACCTTGGATCACCAATTTTGTTGGCCTCATTTGGCCCCTTTGATTCCGGGAGTGCTATCAGTTTCTCCTTCATCAACTCACTGAATATCCCTTTTACATCTTCATCATCGAAGGAATATTTCTTTTGTTTCCTCTCCTCGAGGGTTAATTTTTAGTGGGCTCTCTGGTTTGACCCCTCTCTTGTGCCCTAGAACTATTCCCGAAGGGTTTTCCTTGGGCTTAATGAAGGGGGTCATTGATTCTCCTTTTTTCGCGGGTTTTCTAGCATCAACTTTCCTCACCTCATTGACTTGAGATCGATTCACTCCTGTTTTACGCCGAAGTTCCGCATTGCTTACATGTATTGCTAGCTCCGGAATCAAGTTATTAGTGCACATTTGCACACATGCCTCTTCACTTAACTTTTCCGGGCATTGAAGTCTCAAACTTCTCCACCCAGCGATGAAATCATTAACAGATTCATTCGGCCTTTGGTAAGCATTAGCAAGATCCATAATGAAAACTTTTGCCTTTGAACTCACAGACTGAGCCAAAAACTTCTTTTGCAGATCATCCCAAGTATGGCTTGACTCTAGCTGCAACTACTTATATCATGTGAATTCAGATCCTCTTAATGATGGGACAAACTGCCTTATCAACAATTGATCGCTTAAAACAATTTATCCGCATACAGAGTAAAAACGAGCTAGATGCTCATGAGGTAAACCATGAATACCATCAATTTTATCAAAATTTGCTCTTTGATAATTAGGAGGGAAAGGAATTGTACCATAATCTAATGGGTAAGGCTTTCTATAGCCAATCACTGGCGGACTTTGCAAGATCAACTCTCGAATTCCCTGAGCAATTAACTCCTTTATCTCTTGGGGAGAGATGGATGAACTACTTTCCTCTCGACACGGTCGATTTTGCTTGTTTTTAGAATTATGTTGTTGCACTTGAGCCATGAGGAGTTGTATTTGAGCATCCCTTTCCTCTAACTTTTTCTGCAACTCCTAGAGTTGTTCTTCAACGATTGAGGCTCCAGTAACTAGCACTGACATGCTTTCAACTTTCTCCTCGGACCCATCATCTAATCTGATACCGCTGGCAACTACGATTGGAAACTCATATTCATGGAACAAAGAATCTGAATCTCCATATAAGGGAGAGCTTTGTTTCTTTTCTTGAATAGCTACCGGACTCGGAGAACGAGCAACTGTACCAGCGTATGACGTGGTCTTAGAGATTGATCTTGTCACTCGCCCTTCATACCCTTCTATATAAATAGGGAGTGGGGTAGCATTTTTCGACATAGGTTTGCCCTTATCCTGGGCCTAAGAAGGTGCTTCAATACTTGTTTGAGACTCCGAAAGTGTAACACTTTAACCCTAGGACTTCGGCTTTCCAATCTTTCATTTTCAAAGCTTCTTATTCGACCTCTCCCTCCGAATAGGAAGTAACCACGACTTGCTCTACATGGTCTATATTCATCATGGGAGACGACCCAAAAGGATTTTGCCTCGAGCCAAGGATTTGAGGTGTGATGGTGACTTTGTTTGTCTTGATGAGGTCTTTGGCGGCCTTCCATGGGATGGTGTTGGCTAGTTCCAACGCTGGGGATGGGGATAACTTGTGAAGTGCCCCAAACTTCCCACGCTGGGAGCCAAACTTTCCCTCGTTCTTCTACGGGGCTTGTTCTCCTTCCCAGTCTCAACCACCGGCGAAATTGAGCCCTTCATTGGATTATCCATTTTCTTGATAATCTAAATGATAGGCCTCTACGAAACAGCGCGGGTCGACATGCTCTCATTGCTCTCTTGATAACCTAAGTTTTCAATTTCCTTCAATTTGATCTTCATACTTGATGTAAATGGGGTAAATTTAAATGGGTTATCACCCAATTAGTGAGAGTGGACTTTCTTTAGGGTTTCCTTTGTCTGGGTTAAATTTTTCTAGATTAGCATTTGGTTTTGTCTGAATATGTAAAATTGGGGTTTGAAGAGTATGAATTGGCGCCATTGGTTCTTCAAATTGGAGACTTAGCAGTAAATGAATAAACAGCAGAGGTGAGGGGCCGTGGTTGAGGAAGAAAGAGAGGATGGGGATTGGGGGTGCCCACTGCCCAATGGCCTTTACTAACGGGATCTGTTAAAGTAATAGGGATAAGGGTACGAGGTGGAATAATTTATTACCTCAGGGGTATCACGTGAAAGGTGTAAAATAGTCGATCACCGCGTAAATTAAGCAATACCTCGAGGGTATCTCGTGAAATTTCCGTTTAATATTTTAAAGATTTTCACGCATCATTGGATCGTATTAGAACCAACCTTCTCGAAAGGGTAACCCTATCATAAATCACACTATCATATGCATGAGATTTTCTCGTGTATCACCCGAATAAATTGAACACACCTTCTCAGAAGGGTTTCCCAACTCAACAGCTATCACTTACACGAAAAATCATGTGTATTTATTTAAGTTTAATTTTAACCTCATTTTTAATTTAATAGTGAATTTAGAGGTTAGCGGTTGTACCTGACATATTTTTGAGATTTAATATCAGGTTACCTACGTAGCCGTTTTTACGGTGTCAAGTCTTTACGTAGTTCTATATGCAAACCCAATTTGATTTTTTTTTAATCGACAATTGTATGCGATGAGCTTAAGCTTTATGTCAAACTATCTACGTACTCGTTTAAACGGGATCAAATCATCTGTAGTTCTTTTTTTAGAACAAATTTGATTTAATTTGACACGGGCGGCTGAATTCGACATATTAAATTTGAATATCGAATTTCTTTCGTAACCCGTAAAAGAAGTCTTTACGTAGTTCTCTTTAAGAACCGATTTTAATTTGGGAAAAATCGGTTTGAGATTTTGACTTTGTTTTCGTCGAAGCCGACTTGAGATTGACCCACTATAATTAATTGACAAAGAATATTTGACAAGTTTAATTTTATGCTTTGTTCAAACTCGAGTTCTTATTTTATGCCTAGAATAATTTTTGATATTTAAATGGGCCAGTTCTGTAATTAAACCTATATTTGGACAATTTCAAACCATATACATATTGTATGTATGTATGTATGTTAATTGCCTGCTTTGCTTTTGGTTAGCTAATTACGGTCCAGATTTTCATTTGCTAACTGTCCCAATTAATTTACAAATGAATCCGGCTCATTTCTCTTCTTTCTGTCTTAAATTTCAGATTCTTAACAAAACTCATTTCTCTTCTCATTTGCTAACTGTCCGAATTAATTTACAAATGAATCCGGCGCATTTGTTTCTTTTGGTTTTTTTTTTTTTTTTGCTTTTGACGATCATCTTCCTCCTGGAGACAAACGAGTGCTACTGTGTTGTTTGAAGCAGTTGCGACACCAAAGCTTAAAGTGCTGGCCTTGGGCAATTGAAGGCTTAAACAGAAGGGGTTGAAGCGAGGGATCCGGCTTCGACAACGAGATACCAATCAAAGACTTTCCAATCCCAAGTGCTTCAAACTAGGTATACTTTAGGGTTTTTTTTCTTTGCGAATTTTAGCCCCAGTGTGGTGCTCAATCCAATTTTTAGGTAACTCTGAGCCTAAATTTCAGATTCTTAACAAAACCCCTTTCCAATCAAGTGATGTTAAACTGGTTTTTTTTTTCAATTGTAATTTTAGGGTTTTGACCGAGGCTTGAAAATTTGAATGAGAAGAGAAGAGTCTCGAGGGGAAGGGAACGCAAGAAGGATCCCAAACTAAGTCACTATCTTTGCTTACGAGCCGCTGCTAAGGTACAGCTGACTTTTGCTAAAAACCTCAAATTCAATATTAGGCTTGGCCTTAGGTAATCTGTCCTCCTAATTTCGGATTCTCCATCAACTCTCCTCCTCCTTGAATACTCAATTTTTCGACTGTTTTTTTTTTTCTTCTTTCTTTTTCTTTGAAATTTGTAATTGAATGGCAAATTGCATATGCTTTGTGCTTTTGAAATAGTCGAGGGATAGAGATGCCACATTCTCTGTTTAATTGATTATATATTATTTTTTGTTTGCTAGAATTCAGTTTGTACAATCTGCAATTCACAAGTTCTCCCTCAACTTCATGGAATTTTTGTTTTGGTTGTTTGGATGCTCAAAGATGCTCCTGATTAAGTGGGCTGATTTCCACTCTTTGTTAGAATTTGGTTTGGATAAATTTCAGCAGCATTTCGACTTGATTTTGGGATTATTAGATAATTCTGAAGCCCAAGCCCTTGCTAAAACTAATAGCTTTGCAAGAGATGGACTACGGGAAGCAAGCCAATGATCGAAATTGCTGCAACATTTAGAATTGATTTTAATATCATTCATATCATTCAATGATTCCGAAGCCCGAGCCCTTGTTAAAACCAATGGCTTTGCAAGAGGGGAGCTCCAACAACCAGACGAATGATCAAAACCCAGGCAGAGAATACTACTTCCTGAACTTGGTATGATTTCTTGTTTGTTGGGATTTCTTTTCTCTCTATTGTGGCGTTTGTATGAGTTTTGCTGGAGCTTTTTTTCTACTTCCAAAATGCAGTAGGCAAGGTTTTATAGGGGAATAGTATGAACTGTTACATGCCATCTCACAACCCCAATTCCTGTACAGTTTTTTTTAACGGTTGCCCACGTATGCATTTTTATCTCTTGAGAGTTTTCATTGTCATAAAAACTTCCGAGTTGTACAATTACTTGCAGCACTTTTTTTTTCTTTATTTAGTTTCATTTTGCAACAAAACTGCTAGTCAATTGAGCATTCTCTACTGAGTTGGGCCTCCCTTTTTTTTAATGCCTCTATTTTCATGGGATAAGCCTCTTTTAGCATGTTTTCAACCCATGAATTATAAATGAAGCCCTAACATGTATTACTTTTTTTAGCTAGCCAATTTGATTGTGAGGAGCTAAGTATAGTACTCAAACTGCTGTCAGATTTCAAGCAAGAGCTCGCCCTCGATGTAGTCTAATTCGTGATCTCCGCAGACATTGCTACTTAATAGTAACTTAATCGTTGAGAGGCCATTGGAAGCTCTTATGTATTAATCATGGCACATAAACACACATAATCCACTTCATATACTACCCACCTAAAAACACTTTTGTCCAGTGTGGACACATACATACGAAAATTTATTCATATTCAACCTATTAATTATGGAATAATGGTTGAATATATTAAACATTTTGTCTAATATATCCAATTATTTGTACCTCCTTTCTATATATATGAAAAACTTTCACTTGATTGTACTTCCATTGTGGATCTATTCGGCATTTTTCGAACCCCTCACTTCCCATTTTGCTTTTCTCTGTTGTTGACAATAAAGTGTGTGTCCAGCCTTTAAATACATGTATGAGTCCAGGAACGTTTCGTTCTCCTTAATTTACGACCCTGTCTACGTATAAGAGTTGCGATTTCACACACAATTACGTGGTTAGAATGAAACACATTATACTCCCAATAAGAAAAGGCATTAATATAATGTATATATATCACTAAGAATATAACTGAACCTTCAAAGCATCCCTTTCTAACTGAGTCATACGTCAATTTCGTCTTTTACCAAACTCGTTAGCACAAACTGACACAAATTCAAATCCTTTACTAAATCAACACTGTTCATCCCTCTAACTAATCGTTGGGTGACTCCGCCTCTCCGTTCTCTAACGTTCTATAAAACAAGACTATAAAATTTTGTACAAACTGCAACACACCATCAACCTCACTCAGTATTGCATTACCTACTTGTGCAGGTCTCAGATACGCATACTGCTTTTCAAATTGGGACCTCATACCTCAATAACCTTTTTGTTCTCGTTATGGCCTTTCAACACAACTGGCTTACCTCAAAGAGGAATTCTCAAGCACATATCTATGTCGACTTCAATTAGTTCGATACTTCTCCCATCATCAAAATCGATGTTGCACTTATTCGGATTAAAATAGTCGACTATCTAGGAAGCGATGAAATACTTTCAACTATTGCGGTCATTATTCGTGCTCTCTTTGTCCTCGCTTTCTCTTGGTAGTGGACCTGATTTGTTCTTCTTCACAAGCTCAGCATTGTTTGCATCAGTCACAACACCTAGAGGTGGAAATAGTTCAGAGTCGGACTTATATTCCGATCGATCAACTAGGGAAAGGGTAATATACTCGGATGATAGTGAGGATGAATCGATGACTGAGGCAAACAAGGTTGAGCTTGTGCAGAAGAACAAATCAAGTCTACCAACCAGACATAAAACGAGGACAAAAAGAGCACGGACAATTATAGTAGTTGAAGGTATTTCATCACCTACAACGTGAAAAATGATTAATTTTTATTTGTATATTATGTAAGCCTCGCCTAACCTTTTTATAATACATTGGTTTCAGCTCACTATTGGATTTGGAGGTGAAGAAGCAACCTCTTTCTTTGGCTTCATAGATATTGATCATTTTAATCCGAATAAGTGCAGCATTGAGTTTGATGATGGAAAAAGCATCGAACTAACTGATGTCAAAGTACATAGGTGCTTGGCAATTCCTATTAGCGGTAAGCCAGTTGTGTTGAAGGGCCAAAATGAGAACAAAGAGGTTATTGGGGTATGTAGGTCCCAATTTGAAAAGCAGTATGCGTATCCGAGACCTGCACGAGTAGGTAATGCAATGCTAGTGGGGTTGATGGTGGGCTGCAGTTTGTACAAAATTTCATGGTCTTGTTTGATAGCATGTTAGTTAACCGCCAACAGAGCGGCGGAGTCACCCAATGATTAGTTAGGGGGTGGACGGTGTTAGTTCAATGAAGAGTTTGAATTGGTGTCAATTTGTGCTAACGAGTTTAGTATAGGCAAAATTGAAGTAAGGCTCAAATAGAAAGGGGTGCTTCGAAGGTCCAGTTCTATTCGTAGTGGTATGTATACATTCTATTAATGTCATCTCTTTTTTTTTTGGTAAAATATTAATGTCTTCTCTTATTAGGAGTATAATGTGTTTCATTATAACCAAGTAATTGTGTGAAATCGCAACTCTTGTACGTAGATATGGTCGTAAATCAAGGAGAATGGAAAGTTCCTAGACTCGTACATATATTCAAAGGCTGGACTGACACTTTATTGTCAACAGAGGAGAAGAGCGAAATGGAAAGTGGGGGTTCAGAAAAGGCCGAATAGATCCACCGATGGAAGTGCAATCAAGTAAACGTTATTCAGATAGAAAGGAGGAACAAATAATTGGATATATTAGACAAAATGTTCAATATATTCAACCGTTATTCCATGATTAATAGGTTAAATGTGAATAAATATCCGTATGTATGTGTCCATTTTGGACAAAAGTGTTTGTGGGTAGTATATGAAGTGGATTATGTGGTATTTATGTGTCATGATTATTATTCGGTATAGAATGAACAATTATTCGTATGTATTCGCGAAATTTAAGTAGTTGGTTTAAACTTAGGTACATTACGAAGAGTTGGTCAATGTGGCAATTGAATTGAGCAAAAAGATGGAGTTTATGGATATGATGAAGAGCATTCCAAATGATCTAAGATCGGATGAGCAGATCCAAGCTTGCTATGAATTGGGGAAAACCATTCTAGGAAGAGGTTATCTAGAAGTGATAGGGTTAGATGGAATCTCAACAACCCCTGAAGCAAGTGCATTCTCACAAGGAACAACCATTCTTCGATGATCCAAAATTCGTGGAAAGCATGAAACTCATCAATGATGCACTAAAAGCAAGAGTCGAACTACTAGCGGAAAGGAACAAATGGTCGACATTTAATTTGGATGTTCCTGGGTGTGACGTTGGTTACAAGGATCCGGTTGATGTTGTTCTTAACCAACTGAGAAGAGAATATCGATTCGATAGGGGACGTGTTCGAAGGGCTGAATGAGTGAAATGATGAGCACATGTTCCTACACAAGAGGTAACAGTTCCGAGATTTCCCCACATGATATTATGTGTGTTAACAAATAACCAATATCATATACTTGAGTTGAACATAAAACAGGTGTTGCAATTGGATGCAGGTGAATGAAAACATTGACATCATTGCGAATCCTACATTAGTTGTTGAGGGAGAGGTAAAGATTGAACTTGAATTTCATAGCTTGTTTAAACACTAAAGCATGATAAATTATTCGATATGATATGATTTATTATATAGTAGTATAGTTAACTTTATTATTTTAATTTGACACATGTGAGATATATTGTTTGGTTGATGTGGTTGTAGGGTCAAGAGAGTCGTGATGGGGTGCATGTAACCAATAATACAAGTACACGATGTAATAAGGTAATGTTATCTAAATACATCCTACATTGTTACGAACGAAAATAAAACGCATATTGATTATTGTAAAGTAAGTAATATCGTGATTGAGTGTTTGACAGGGTAAAGAAATCCATATTACAAGTGAATATGACATGCCACCCCAAAAAGCATGGAGAGGTGTGAAACCTCCTACAAATGAGATAATTTAGAGAGTCATGCTAGGAAATAGAGCCAGTTTGAACAATGTTAAGTTTTAATATCAATAGGGAAAATAAATCTGTGTTATTCAAGTACACTAAAAGGGTTATTCAATTATAATGCCTTTTTTTTAGGAAAATGGCAAATATAGAAATCTTTCCGAATCTTTATTTTAAGCAATGTTTATCCAAACTTTATAGGGTTTCTTGAGGACATCTTTCAGCCTATTTAGGACGGCTTATAGTATAAGCCTAGGACGAAACAATGCTTAAAGAAAATAAGGTTATGCAAATAGCAATCAGAAATCAAAGCAAGAAGCCATATCCAAGAATTCCTTAAAATCAGTAAGTCATCAACCAACTCAATGCTAAGCAAAAACTCAGCAATCAAAGAAAACTCAGCCCTCTAGCTCATAATAGAGCACAACTGACACCACAAACGTCAATTCAGCAATTAAGTGCGAAATTCAGATTTCACGCGTTTCAACAAATAGAGGGAATAATTCATCAATTAACAAGAGAGGCAGCAGGATCTCAATGTCAGATTTGAGCAATTTAGTCACATCTTAAGCACCCAATTCAACAAATAAGCAATCAGATCTCATTCATAACCAATCAGATCAGAGCCAAGAAAAAAACACAAGCCAATGCAGCAATCCCAAAATTGAAATTCAAGTAAACCCAACACTTACCTGAAGCCGAGAGGATTCGGGGTCGATTGAGACGAATTCTTCCCCGAGTCAGGAGCAGCAGTGGCGCCGTTCGTTGTTCGAGAGAGGGCGCTGGTGGTCTGAGCGGGCAAGCACCGGCAGCGGAGAAGGAAGACGGCTAGAGCTGAGGTGGTGAGTGTGGGTTAGGGTTCCGGACGTGGGCCAGCGAGATGAAGGAAGGCAATGGTCATGCGCCGGCGGCTTCAGAGGAGGACGGCGGTGGGGACCAAGGTGGCCGGCTGAATCCGGGAGGCGGCGAATGATGCGGGCTAGGAGGATAAGAGGAATGGGCGACGGCGGCGTTCCGGCGGGTCGGGGAGGAAGAGGAAACCTAGGGAGAGACAGGAAGGAATGACAGGGCTCGACACTACCTTTTTAAAAAAAAATTACTTCCATAACCTACCGTTTCAAATATTCCGCCCAGGTACATAAATATCAAAATCTCTAAAAAATAATTATAGTCCTACTTCAACTGCTTCTCTATTTTGTAAAATTTTACATCTATCGTATGTTATAATTAATAGTAATCTATATTTAAAACAAGGTTAATTTGCATAGATATACCAAAAAAAAATTAACTTCGCAAAAATGTCAATGGGGGTTTAATTGGTAAGAGTGTGTTAAAATGTTAGATTTGCAAATTCTCCTCCCCGATAGCAGGTCACTTGGCCAAAAAAAACAAAAAGATTTGTGGGGAGAGTGGGCAAATGGGATGGTGATAAGTGGCTAAACTTAAGTTTAAATTGTTTTAAACTAATTTTCAGCCATTTTTATTTGTTAAAATAAATATAAAAATTATTTTTGAACTTAATTTAGTTTTATTTATTTATAGACACTCACTTTATATATATTTATAAAAAAATCGAAGTAAAGTTCGGTCTACATCGCATCTTGATCTCAATGTGGAGTATGATGTGGATAACCATTTGGATGGCAAAGACAACACCTGGCACGGAAATCCACACAACTTGCAAGATAAACCTGAAAAATTGTGATGAAAGGTAAAGCTAACAACGTGGACAAAAAAATTACGATTTACGCTAGGTGCTGAAACACTAAAAAATTCCATACAACCCTATAAATGGTTTCACTTGGCTTAAAAAAAAAAGAAAAAGTTACGATTTACGCTTACTAGCCAGTAACTACTGTTCCCTAGGCTCTGACTACGATCTCTTAGCCAATATAAAACTAACCCCTGCCAGATTTCGTCTACCTCAGGAAATTCCCACCTCAAGGATAGCTAGGATAGACGACATTCTTTGAGTTGCCGAAGGTTGGTTTTTGTTATTTTGCATATATATACGTCAGTTACAGTATGTGGTTTACCGTTTTGGTTGCCTAAGATGCGAACCCTGGATGTATGTGATTTACGCTTACTACCCAGTAACTACCGTTGTCTAGCCAATAAAACCGACGTCTCAACCAAAGGAAGTCTAAGCCCTATCAGATATTATTAATCTCATAAACTTCCCACACCATTTACATAAACTGAAAATGATTTGAGATGATAATGTGATAGGATCAAGAAAATAGAGAAACTCTCTCCTCTCTCTAGAAAACTAGAGAGGGAGAGCCAAACCCCGGCCTCGGCCGCCCTACTCCGGCTTCGGCTGCCCTACTCCGGCTTCGGCTGCCTCTACCCGGCCTTGCCATCTCCACACCAAGCGTCACTCCTTGTTGAAGGTCGTGGTCGATTGTTCGAGCGAAACCCCCCAATTCCAAAATCCATCTTCGGTGTTTGATTAAATCCCTAAATTAGTTTAGGGCTTCAGTGAATATGGGTTTATTCTCCCATTTTCGTCCATCCCCTGGCCCTTTCGTGCTTCGTTTGCCCGGCCCGGAGCTTGCTTTCGTTGTTGCGAATGTCCGACATTGAAACCCAAATCCCAAACTATTCTTGCGATCTGCTTCACTGGGTCTTATCGGTGTTGTGGGGTGGCTCGGGTCCTCCTCCTCACTCCTCTCCGCCGGTTGGGCGTGCCGGTGGCGGTGCTGCGTGAGGTGGCTCCGTCATGGTGCCCAACCGGTGTCCATCACCGAGTGCTCCTGATTTCGAACCCAACCCGTGTCGTTTCGACCACCTGTGAACCCCCCTCCTGCCTTCCTCCCCTCCATAGGGATCTCGTTACGCTAGCGTTGCTGCCCCCGTCGAACATCGTCGGTGGTGGCCACAACCCTGCAGATCCATTGTCGCCACTTGCCTCCTTCATCCTTGCCGTACACGGATGTTGTGGTGGCCAACACTAACTTCACTAAGGCTTGCACGGCAAGCTGTTGAAAATCATTATTCAATTATCAAATAATTACAGTAATATCTTTCTGTTTTTATTTGTTTTTTTAATGGTATACCTTATATATATATATTTATATCTTATTTTTATATAACTCGAAAGGGCCTTTAAATATAGAAAGGGCTTGAGTAAACACACCCGAAAGGGTTTGATTAAATCCCGCTCGGGCCTGACCATTTTCTTGTAGAGGAAATCTTGTTGGCGTTTTGTTCGAGCAGCTTGCGGCTTTGCTTCCGATGTTTTTAGGAGGTCTTCTGCTTGGCTGGAGGGCTTGGAGTTTGGAGTCGGGACTGGCTGGGGTCGAGGTGGTGCGCTCAGGGCGACTCCGTATTTGGAATAGAGTTTCCTTGGAGTTCGTCTGCACTACCCACAGGAGATAAAGTCCTGCTGTACCGCGGTGCCATTGTTCGGTGGTGCTTGGCTTCGTTCTTCGGCGGCTTCTTCAGTTTTCTTGGGAGTTGGTCTTCTTTAGTCATCTTGTTGTAGAGCTTTTTTCTGCCTGTTTCATTTCGCTTGTTTTCTGTATTTCTGTATTGTTATGTTGTACGCTTGACGGTTCGCCGTCTGCCGACTTTGTCGGCCTCTCGATGAGTCAGGCCTGTCTGACCATCGAATTTTTACCTAATCAAAAAAAAAAAACATAAACTGAAAATGAGTAAATGTTCTAACAAAGATGCAATTAGAAGCAGATGAAAGAGTGCACATTCACATAACAAGCAACCTAAATACTCAAACACAACATCCTCCTCTTCTTTCTCCCTTCATGGCTTCACCGAATCCCAAATCCCTCTTTTTGATTGAAACCACAAAAAAAAAAAGAACAGAAAAGGTTAAAACCCTCGAAAAAAATCCACAAGGGATGTTTTGGGAATTTCAATCGTCTTTCCTCCTCAATTTCCGAGTTCTTGCCCATCCTCAATCCCTCCACATAAAATCAGCTTCGGATCTGGTCTCAATTGGCTTCAAATTTCTCACCCAAATCATCAATTTCTCGCCGACGCGCCTCAATTGCCCGGAGAACTGCCATGGACGCCTCCCCAATGAACCACCTCCCAGACGACACGCTCCACGTGATCTTCGCCAACCTCCCCGATGAACTTTGTCGGAAAAAAGACTTCTAACATATGATATTTTACCTGCTTTTATAGGATGGTGAAAGTATTGTCCCTCCTATTAAACCGCTGCCAAATATTCATCATACTGCTGCCAATGTTCTATAACCGCCGCCACAGATAAGAATAATCGCTTCCATAGATGTAAAACTGTTGTCATAGAGTATATTAATTAACCACTTCTTTAATACTCCCACCGTTCGGAAATATAAGTCCATTGACTTTTTGGCACGCTTTTTAATGAGTTAAAAACTATATAAAATAATAATTTTTTTTACATAACTCTATACTTATTAGTAATATATATAAGACTATGTAAAAAATTTAATGAAAAAAGATATTATTTTATATAGTTTTTAACTCCTTAAAAAGCGTGCCGAAAAGTCAATTGACTTATATTTCCGAACAGAGGGAGTATAGTTTAAACTGTTTCCCAAACCGAACCAAACCGCCTCCATTGTTCTTGCAAATTAATGTTTCTTTAGACTCATTGGCAGCGTTTATAATTACTTTTTTTTTGTAGCGGTCTCATCGTGTTACAACAGCCGCAACCCTAGGCTGCTCAAACCGCAGCCCTAGGCTGCTCAAACCGCAGCCCTAGGCTGCTCAAACCGTTGCCATAGGTCTATAAGAACGGGAGCAGATAGTGCGGTCAAAAAAACGCCGCTAAAGGGTTTTAGGTTGCGGTTACAAGACTTTAGACAACGGTTTTTTACCGCCGCTAAAGGTCAGAATTACAGGAGTGTCTCAATGAAAACTTTGATATACAACAAATGAAAAACGTTCTCCTGTTCGAGGGAGCTTCACAACTTCTTTAGGAGTCCCTAATCTTCTCCTAAAGCCCATATCCACCCCCTCTGGGATCTCATAAGCTTTCCGAATAGCCAAAATCTGCACATCCGACCCGTATTAGGTTGGCCTCCTTTGCCGACGAGTTCTTTGTCTTTCGCCCTGGGTTCTCGAGTCAGTTGTAAACACTTCGTCGAGGCTTTGTGCGTCGATCCACCGCAGCCCTTGCCGGGCCGCTTTGGATTGCTCATCATTGAGCCACCACAATCTCCTTTTCGACTTACCCTTTCCTAGCCCGATGGTAGCTTCCGTATGTCCATCGCTGCCCAAGCTCTTCTGCCCTCTGTTTGGTTCGCATCTCATGGGCGCGTTTCCGCCCAAGCGCATCACCGTCCTGGATTCGCTTCTCCTGGACTGTCACCTGCATCTCTTGTCAATCTCACATGGTCTCCATTCTCAAAATCCATAGCGGGGGGTTTTGATTTGACCCCTTGGCTCCACCTTCGGCGTCTTCGATCTCCTCCTTCGGAGCCACCGCGCCTTCCACACTCCATTTCCACCTCCCCCATCTGAATGGTCTTGTTTGGGTCTATTCCTCCCTTTCCGACTGCCCTTGGGTAGTTATAGTCGGAGGCCCATCGGGTTCGGTATCCCTCAGCCTGAATCCTTCCTTGTGTAACTGCGTTCCCATCATCCCTTCACTTGGTTCCTTTTTTTTTTGATAAGGAAAAAATTCGGGTGGTGGTTAGCCGACTCGAGAGCATCCCGAAGGATAAGATCACGAAGATCTGAAAAAATACAGACACATAATACATTAAAAGAAACCCCAAAACAAAACCGGAAAAGCCCCACCCCTAATCAAACAAGCGGGCACAACATCGAGAGGAAGGAAGCCCGGCGTGGTGAAGTGGATGACGAGCGCACGGGACAGCACCAGCTGACACGATGTCTCGCCGCCGGAAAGACGGAAAGCAGAAATCCTCGTAAGGCAAAGACGACTCCTTGGGAAGTGTGGATCACACGACGTTCCCCCAACCTTGATGAGGGATCTTCGGAGACCACAAACACCGCCAACACGATCACTTCGATCAACCAGGGCCGCAGACTTCACTTGGTTCCTATGTCTCTTACTTGGGCGGAGAGGCTCGACACATTGTGCTTTGGGCCCAAAGTTGGCCCGAACACTTAAAAATAATACTACCTCCGTTCCATAATACATGGGCTTTTCCTTTTTGACACGTTTTTTAAGGAGCGAAAAACTCTATGAAATATTATTTTTTTAATCAAATTTTTTATATCATTTGATACTTATTACTAATAAGTATCAAATTATATAAAAAATTTAATTAAAAAAATAATATTTCATATAGTTTTTCGCTTCTTAAAAAACGTGCCGAAAACTAAAAACCCATGTATTTTGGAACGGAGGGAGTAAATAAATAAAACATAATAAAACTATATATATTTATATATTTGTATTTTGATATATAACTAGCTGATATAGGCTAAACCTACACCCACAAGTGTATGGGGTTCAGTTGTAGTATATCGAGTGTCGAATCACATGGACTATGTTGTATCAATTGTAATTCCAAACTGATTAAACTAAGCCAATAAACCATAGAAGAAATATTTATATGGATTGAGAAAGTAACCAACTCAAACTAAATAACTATACAAAATGTGGTATTGAACACAATAGAACGAGGCAAATCTAGGATAAAGGATCACCACAACAATTCTTTATTAGATTAATATCGATATTCGTGTCACATTGCCTGTGTTTGTTGAATGTAGCTATCTAAGGTACTTACTAATCTCCTTTCGGTCTCATAGTAATTGTGCCTAAATTGGTTAACTATCTCTTTTCGGTCTCAAGCAACCAATTCAAACCCTTTACGCTCTTAGAATCCAGATCTCAATTGCATGAATATCCGCTTTCGCACTCAATCAAATACAATCTCGACCTAGAGTTTCTACGATAGTTATTAATCCACAAGGAATTCTATAAAGCTTTCACAATAATAAAATTCCAGGTTCAATCCTAAGGTTCCGATAATAAGTTATCGCCTTTCGGCCTCAAACCCTTATCTAATTGCCCTATTAGTCTTATCTCCTTTCGGTCTCAAATTCTAATAGGAACTCCAATCAATTATAAAATCAATCAGATTAAGCACATTAGGATTGAATCTAACAAGTTATCAGACAAACGAATATCAATACTAACGCTACCAAATAATCATTGGGATCACCCAAACCCTAGAACGGAGAAATCAATCAAACATAATATAATAAACGATGAAATAAATTATAGACAGAAATAGATCAAAGTCTAGAATAATATGCAAACCGAAATCTTCGTCCTCGATTCGGAGTGTCTTAGCGAAAACAAAGAAAGTGAAACTAAACTAAAAACAACGAAAGCCGTCGAAGTGCTTTGCGGCTCCCAAGTCCGACCCCCCGAACTCTCTGTTCATACGAGTATATATATAAAGAAATTTGATAAATTACAGTTTAGCTCACATAACTTAAGAATTAAAACCTAACCCAACACCTAATTAGAAATTCAGCCCATAAGATTTCAATTTGGAACTTTTCGCACTTTAGCTTCCAAGATCCGATCCAATGACTCTCGCTGCTCCAAATTGACTCTCAAATTTCCATAATATTTGTCCCGAAATGCCTGAAATAAATAAAAAGTATGTGTAGACTCCGAAATTAAAATAAAATAAATAAAGTATAAAATATGATAAATATGCATGAAAATGACCTAAACTAATATGCAAATGCAATCCTAAAATATGACTAAAATAGATGTTATCAAATCACCCCATGCTTAAACCTTGTTTGTCCTCAAGCAAGAACAAGTGTAAATATTCACAAGAAAGATTTCGATTTCTATCCAAGCAATGTTTTTGCTCATTTAGATTTAGACATCGGGTTCAAAACAAGACAAGCAAATCATACAAGAGACAAGTCAAAACATCAATTCCAAGGCCTCACATAGGACATATTTTGTGTAACACTCTCACTCATGTGTCTAAGGTATAAAAGTTTCGTACAAGAGACAAGTTAAAAACTCATCTACCATAAGCTGGCATTAGCGTCCTAACTCTCCGCCACTTGGACTATGCACATACACATAAATCATAAGGTCTTTTCATGGGTTGTAATGGGGCCAATGTAAGAAACAAAAGATATGGATTCTTTGGCAATTGTGGTGCTAAAATCCGGGAAATAGAATTACTTCCTAAACTTCCAACCACAATTTCAAATTCTTTTCACACACATACAAAATTTCTCTCAACAACCACATTACATAATCAAATAAGCTCAAAACTCACAACTTCGAAAACCCATTCCCTTTTTACAAATTATTCTCTAGTGATGAAGAAGAATTTATTCTTTTTTTTTTCTTTTCTTTATGTTTTTTTTTTTGTTAACTTCATCACAAAGAACTTACAACTTAAGCACAAAACCCCCACTCAATACATAATCACTCAAAGCCAAGTATTCTCTCTTATCCACTCAAATAAACCATAAATCTATTTCATCCTAATTCCCGGATGGGTAAACGAGGCTAAAATAGGCTTAAGGATATAAATATGGGTAGGAAGGGAATAATAGGCTAACAAAATTGCCTCAATCATGTTTATGCAATGCACACAAGTTATATATGTGGCCTCAAGAGGTCCTAACCCAAGTTTTGAAGATTGAGCAATCAAGATGAGCAATTCACACACAAAGGAAAGAGGACTCATGAATGTCGGTCCTAGGCTCAGAAGCTCACAAGTTTTTGTCTCAAAATCTCAATCTCAACAAGTCTCAAGCAATGATTAGTTTTGAAAGAATTAGAACATAAACCCAATAATCCAAATCATCACAAGCTTTTTAACATGCCTTAGAGGATATCACCAACCAATTTCAATCAAGTGACATGTTCTTCAAGAAGAGCAAGGAATTTTTATTGGCAAGGGTTCATCTCAAAACATCTATATGCAAATGAAATGCAATGTATGAAATGCACATGAAAAAGAAAAAAAATGAAAAAATATATATATGCAAAAACGGAGTTACACTTATGAATTACAAGTGAGTTACCCCCACCCCATGCTTTAAATCATAGTTTGTCCTCAAAGTAGATAATGAAAAAGAAAGAGAATAAGAATGAGGGAGCTCACCAAATAAGTCAGGCACAATGAGGCACTATTCAGCAGACCAGCCCATCTTGAAGTTCAGCAGAAAAAGAGCTTCCATAACTCGTCAAAACATTAGGCAATATCCTCTCTTAGGTGTGATTGAGAACTCATAAATATTTGGTCCATCCCCTTGAAATCGAGTTTGGCCAAGACAACAAAACAAAGCAGACCACCAAACAAGACAACGCAAGTTCCATCCAACATCAATGGCACCACATCTTAACAAAACCAATAGTAAGTTATAGTCACTCTAGATCAAACAGACTTCATGGACATAACATGTAAAATCGAAGTCCAGGAGAATGATCCATGCATGAAGAACAAACCATCTACTCCTTCAAACAACCTTATCAGAAGTATCAACTCAATTTCAACCTATAGGTTAAGCTCTAACTTAGCAAAAATCAATAATAGTCATAAGATATATCAATGAACACCGGGCCATCCACCAGCAAGAGGCAAAGCAAGAGCATGCACAAAATTCAGTCCTACACCTCACACTCATCCATATTTTGTAAAGTAAGATATGAAAACTCAATGGAGACAGGGAGCATGAGACAGACAGGAAGAGAACAGATAGAAGCACAATTCATTCTAGTATCCAACACTTTCAATAAATAGGTGTAGTAAAAGACTAAGTTTCGAACACTAAAGTGATCAATTTTAGCAACAAACTCAGTCAAATCCCACCTCTTAATTTGATCCAAAGTTTCCATAAGCTTGAGACTATAAAAAAAAACTAGACTGAGCAATCCTATACATCAAAATCTAATAATCACAAACCAACCACAACAATTGTATGCACAGAAGCACACCAACAGTTTAATCGTATGGAATCAAAATCAGCCTAGCACTAGATGATCCCCAACTTTTTCTCATAATTTCCCAAATTGCAGCAATTTAAGGGAATCCAAATTACCTGCACTTTACCAAACCAAAATTGGAGTCGAGTTGCCATTAGTAACAACAGATCCGAGAGGGAGTAGTGGTGCGACTGAAGTGGCTGCTGGCGGTTAGGGGAGCAGGTGCGAGAGGGATGAGCGAGCGCGAAGGCTGTGTGGGGAGAAAGAGAGGGTTCCAGCGGTGAATGATCGGAGAGGGGTGGTGGAGCGACGCCGGACAGGGATCCAGCGAGGGAAGGAAGGGTGACCGGCGGTGAGAGGCAGAGAATGGGAAGAAGGATGGAGGCGGGATGGTGGCGCCGCGCCGATGAAGAAGTAGGGGGATGGAGATGGTCTGAGAAAGGTCGGGAGAGCCGGAGAGAAAGAAAGTGAGGGCTCGCCCAAGAGAAGCGTCCGGAGAACGCGCGGACGCACGAATTAGGCACACGAGCGTGCGTATTTCTTCTGTAACTGTGAGTTGGATCGCGCGCTCGTGTGGCCGTGTAATTCCCGCTCCGTCTCTTTTTTTTTGTTTTTTTTAAATAAAAATGCAAAAATTAATTCTAACTAAAAATATTTAAAAAATATATATATATATAAACTTGGGTTCCCATATTCCTACGAAAACGTTTGTATCTCCCTGAATGGATGGTCCAAGGTTCAATCCACCCATCCAACAACGTCTTCTTCGAGCAGAATAGATGCGATCGTTTCTCACTCAAGCTCATATGAATGTGCTCATCCTCTTCTTACCATCTCGTCCAATTGTGTCTTCACTAAACTTTAATAATGGAACCCGTTCTTCATGCTCAAAAATCTTCATGTCTTCGAAAACCTGCATCTCAAGAAAGGCAACAGTACAATCGTCATTGTCACTAGCCTCAACTTGAACACATAAAATTTCTGAAAAACATGGAAATTTCATTTGTTGAGCTTCTTGGATCTGTATCATCTCATCTTCAACACCCAGGTAGTGCATATCTCTCGGTGAGATTCTTGTGAAATTCTCCATGTGACTCAGCTCAAACGATTCTTGTGAAATTTGTGAAGCTTGATCTCGACACCCAGGTAGTGCATATCCCTCGGTGAGATCCCTCTCATAAGAAAGGTGAGGATGCAACATGTAGTACACCTCTTGTTCCTTTCCAAACAGAGCTTTCAGCATCGGGCAATCACTAGCTACATGACCAAAAGCTCCACAAAACTCATAATAATAAAGATAATCCATATCAAGAGCACAACCTGAAATAAAAAAAAAACAAAAAGGAAAGAAAACAAAAGCAAAAGAAAGAGTTAGAAAAATCAATTCAAAATAAACAATCAATACTAACAATAGTCCCCAGCAACGGCGCCAAAAACTTGATATAGGCTAAACCTACACCCACAAGTGTATGGGGTTCAGTTGTATTATATCGAGTGTCGAATCACATGGACTATGTGGTATCAATTGTAATTCCAAACTGATTAAACTAAGCCAATAAACCATAGAAGAAATATTTATATGGATTGAGAAAGTAACCAACTAAAACTAAATAACTATACAAAATGTGGTATTGAACACAATAGAATGAGGCAACTCTAGGATAAAGGATCACCATAACAATTCTTTATTAGATTAATATCGATATTCGTGTCACATTGCCTATGTTTGTTGAAGGTAGCTATCTAAGGTACTTACTAATCTCCTTTCGGTCTCATAGTAATTGTGCCTAAATTGGTTAACTATCTCTTTTCGGTCTCAAGCAACCAATTCAAACCCTTTACGCTCTTAGAATCCAGATCTCAATTGCATGAATATCCGCTTTCGCACTCAATCAAATACAATCTCGACCTAGAGTTTCTACGATAGTTATTAATCCACAAGGAATTCTATAAAGCTTTCACAATAATAAAATTCCAGGTTCAATCCTAAGGTTCCGATAATAAGTTATCGCCTTTCGGCCTCAAACCCTTATCTAATTGCCCTATTAGTCTTATCTCCTTTCGGTCTCAAATTCTAATAGGAACTCCAATCAATTATAAAATCAATCAGATTAAGCACATTAGGATTGAATCTAACAAGTTATCAGACAAACGAATATCAATACTAACGCTACCAAATAATCATTGGGATCACCCAAACCCTAGAACGGAGAAATCAATCAAACATAATATAATAAACGATGAAATAAATTATAGACAGAAATAGATCAAAGTCTAGAATAATATGCAAACTGAAATCTTCGTCCTCAATCCGAAGTGTCTTACCAAAAACAAAGAAAGTGAAACTAAACTAAAAACAACTAAAGCCGCCGAAGTGCTTTGCGGCTCCCAAATCCGAAACACCCCCCCAAACTCCCTGTTCATACGAGTGTATATATATATATATAGGGGTTGGTTCCGGAGTACTCACCTCTTATTGAGTATCAATTCAAGTACTCAAATCTAGGCCGTTGATTATATTGAATCGGATGGCTGAGATTGAAAAGAAAAAACCCCCAAATAGCAAACCAGTCTTAACCCCCGCGCGTGAAAGCAAGACCCCAAACCCTACCCCATACCCCACTATCGCGACTTCTCTATCCAGAAGAAAGAGAGAGAGCGCGAAGGGCGATTCGAAGAGTCATCGGCGATTCGAAGAGCAAGAACCCAAACCCTAATCCTTTGAGGAGCTGCTACCGGCGGCGACTGTCCGGGGAGCCGAAGTCGGATTCGGAGCGCGCCCCTGGTGTCGGCGATTTCAAGTTCGGCGAGGGCAATTTGAAGCAGTCCGTATTCATCTCCATCCCGCGATTTCTGAAATGGGTAAGTGTGTTTTAAAAATGTCGATTTCACAGTTGTTGTTCGTGGTTGGGCGATTTTGGGGATTTGGGGATTTGATGATTCCAGTTGTTGTTAGTGTGGTATGAAAATGTCGTTTTCCAGTTGTTGTTCGTTGCTTCCACCTTCGTTGTTCTTGGATGTTGTCGATTTTGCTTTTACTGTCATCTAAACTCCGTGTTTGCTTGTTGAATGATCAAAATCCAGAGGATATGCATTATCAGTCTTTGATGCTTAGAAAGGGATAAGTGTGCGGTAATAAACCATTCTTTAAGGAATGTCTGAATCGGTACTGTGTACTCATTACCCAATATTGAAAGCTCTTGATAGTTGCTTCTACATTCGTTGTTCTTGTGGGTTTTGATTTAGGGTTTTGATTACTCATTGTGGTTCTGATGGACTATTGTTTTGATTACTACTTGTGTTTTGATTTAGGGATTTTTATTACTCCTTGTATTTCTGATTGACTATTGTTTTGTTTACTCCATGAGTTTCTGGTTGGAAGTGCCAAAAAATGTTCATGTTTTTTAGTGATAGTGGCAAAACGTGGGTTTTATTGACATAAATAGATTATGCAGATGTATGTGGTTGTGTATTCAGTCGTATATGGATGTTTCTGGCTGGTTGGTAATGTGTAAGTATGTTTATTTGGGAGGGTTTTGATTGACTTTGAAGCTGTATTCAGTTGGGAGGGTTTTTTGAGTGATAGTATGCAGTTTTATATGGTTGTTTGTGCATACGTATGTTTTACTTTTAGAGGTTTGATGGTGTTTGAGATTTTTGATGGGATTTTAAGCTTTAATCGGGTATAAGCAAACGTTATGCAGATCGATATGTATGTCTATTAAGTATTATGTTTAAGGCTGGTAATTGAGGATCTTCATTGTGTATGTTTAGTTGGGTTGATAATTGATGATCTTGATTGTGTCTTTTATATGAAGTTACCAAAAGCAAGGGAAAGGGTAAAGCCACCCCAAGAGGTGGAAAGAGTTCAGAGTCAGACTCCTATTCCGACCGATCAACTAAGAAAAAGGGTAGTTTATACAGCTGATAGCGAGGATGACTTTGTGAACGAGGCGAGCAAGTCTAAGCATGCAAAGAAGAACAACCCCGGACCATCAACCCGACACCGAGCACGGACAAAGAGAGCACGGACAAGTGCAACATTAGTCGAAGGTATATCGTGACCACCAACATGAAAAAGTTTATAAATTCAATTTGTTTAATATGGAAGCATTGCCTAAACTTGTTATATTTAATGCAGATGCTCCTCTTGCGATAACACTTACTGATACCCAGATACCCACTGAACCACCAGTACATACACAACCAGATTCTGAAACAACGCAGCCCGAAGTGACTAAAAAACCAAGGTTGAATACAAGGGGGAAAATGGCGATGTACCGGCCGTTGGATACAAGATCGTCGCCAAGCACGTTTTTCGATGCAATACATAAGTTGAAAACAAAAGATGGTAATGAGAGACAACTAAAGACATTGCAACACATTGGGTTCAGCTCACTATTGGATTTAGAGGTGAAGAAGCAACCACTTTCCTTGGCTTCTTGGGTAGTCGACCACTTCAACCCGCATAAGTGCAGCATCGAGTTTGATGATGGAAGAAGCATAGAACTTACCGATGTCGACGTACCTAGATGCTTGGGGATTCCTATAGGAGGCAATCCAGTTGTGTTGAAGGGCCAGAATGAGAACAAAGAGGTACTTGAGGGATGGAGATCGCAATTCGAACAACAATATGCATACTTGAGGCCTGCATTAGTAGGTAATGCAATGTTGAGTGGGGATGATGGGGGGTTGCAGTTCTTGCAAAATTTCACGGTGTTGTTTGATAGCACATTAGTTAGCAGCCAGCAGAGTGGCGGAGTCACCCAACGTTTAGTTAGGGGCATGGACAGTGTTGATTCAGTGAAGGGTTTGAATTGGTGCCAGTTTGTGCTGACGAGTTTGGTTAAAGCAAAATTGAAATATGGATCGGAGAGGAAGGGGTTCTTCGAAGGTTCAGTTATATTCTTAGTGGTATGTGAAGTATAATTTATGTAAATTCATTCTCTTATGTGAAGTAAACTTTATGTCAAACTAACCAATTCATTATATGTGAAATCGCAGCTATTGTACGCAGACAGGGTAGTCAATCAAGGAGAACGACATGTTCCTAGACTCATTCCTGTATTGAAAGGATGGACTGACACCTTATTGTCAACAAGGGAAAAGGGCGAAATGGAAAGGTGGGTTCGGCAAAGGCCGAATTGATCCACCGATGGAAGTGCAACCAATTGAGGGTTCTTTTGATCCGCCGATTGAAGTGCAACCAAGTGAGGGTTCTTTTGGCAGAAATGAGGTACAAAAAACTGAATCCATTTTAAACAAATGTTCAATATATTACTACATTATTCCATGGTTAGTAATAGGGACTTTATGATGTGCATTACCAATGAATTATGTGTGACATGTCTATTATTCGGTACGTAATGAAGAATTATTCATATACATCTACTCGATTATAGAAGTGAGTTTAACCTACAGGTACAGTATGAGCAGTTGGTCAATGTAGCCGTTGAATTGAGCATAAAGATGAAGCAGTTTGTGGAGCTGTTGAAGAACATTCCAAATGAGCTGATGTCAGATCCCCAGATCCATGCTTGCTATGAATTGGGGACAACTATAGTAGGTAGAGGTTATTCAGAAGAGACAGGGCTAGATGGAATCTCAACCCCCCCTGCGACAAGGTCGCTGTCCCAAGGGACCCAATCTTTCTTCAATGATCTAACGTTCATAGAAACTATGAAACTCATCGACGATGCACTACAAGCAAGGGCTGAACTAGTAGCGGAAAGGAACGGACGGCCATCATTTAGTTTGGGTATTCCTGGATGTGACATCGAACTCGAGGATCCGGTGTCCGTTGTAGTAGGACAACTGAGAAGGGAGCATATGGCATCGACGGGTCCCCTGGTTGAAGGACTTGATGATCCACCCGCTCCTGCACAAGAGGTAACAGTTATGAGTGCCTCGTTTGAGATGGAAGCATATCACATAGTATTCCCAAATGTTTAACAAATGTATCTCTTGATTGAAGGCGACTGACAACATTGAAAGCATTGATAGAACAACGGTGGCTACTAAGGGAGAGGTAACAATTACTATTCAATATTATAACTTATTTAAAAACTACAAATCTGTACCATCGAAAAATCTGTACATATATAGTGTAGAATAATCTGTATATACTATCGAATAATTTGTTCATACTATCGAATAATCTCATGATACTATCAAATAATCTCAAATTTAGTGTAGAATAATCTGTATATACTTATTTAAAAACTACAAATCTGTACCATCGAAAAATCTGTACATAGTGTAGAATAATCTGTATATACTATCGAATAATTTGTTCATACTATCGAATAATCTCATGATACTATCAAATAATCTAAAATTTAGATTACTCGATAGTGTGTGCAGATCATATGCTTGTATTTATGGAATATTGGGTGGTATGCAAATATTATGTGGTGTCTTGTTTGCTTGATGCGAATATATAGTGAAGAGAGTCATGTAATGCTCCATCGTTTGGCAGGTTAAGGGTAAAGAAGTCAGGGTTACAATTGAATCTGATATTCAACCCCCCAAAACATGGAAAGGTGTAAACCCTCCTACCAATAAGGTACTTTATATAGTCATGCTATATAATAGGTAAACTGGAATATTTGAAATGAAATAATGTTGTGGTTGGTGGTTGGGCGTTTGACAGGGTAAAGAAGTCCACCATACAAGTGGAACTGAAATGCCACAACCCAAAACATGGCGAGGGGTGAACCCTCCAACCAATAAGGTAATTTGGATATTCATGCCATAAAATAGGTACATTATTCGATCAAATAGAAATGGTTATTCGATTATATTGCCATTTTTTTATTTAGGAAAAGGAAGGGGGAAGAGCTGACAGGCCTGTTAGATTGATTCCACTTACGTCAACTATAACGGACTTCGCCACACCTAGGCCACGGAGAGGAGTTAAACCGTCAATCACTGAGATCAGCCCATACGTGCGCAGACATGTTGACCCCGAGCAGAAAAACACAAAAGAACAGAATATGGTGGTCAACATACTAAAGGAAATACAGAATGAGTGAGTGCCTACACAATTATGTACTAGTTTATATGTTGTTAAATATATTAGTATATATATGAATATTATATGATATTTAATGGATGTTCCAAAGGAAAATCTTGTTCGCGCACTCTAAAGGAGAAGGCACTGTGTGGATAAACTTTACGTTGACGAGTAAAGATATGATGGCGCTGCTAGAGGACACCATACCAATTCGTGTGCTCGATGTGTGGGCATTAAGGTTGAATCATGAAGAGTCAAGGCGAAGTCCCAATTCCCCTTATATATACTTCGTTCCGCCAAGTGTGACGGTAAACTCTCGAATAATTAATACTTCTTCCCTCCGAAATGTTCTATTCCATATAAATGTCAATGTTAATGTATGGTAGAACTTTTATATTGTAGTACGGTACAGTCATAGACATACCACCAGGTGAGGATGTGGATGAAAACTTGGAAACAAAGTTCTTTATGAGATTCTACGAGGCAGTTCCAAATGGGAAATTGAACCATAGCGACCTGGATATGGTATGTTTATATAACATCATTCAATCGTATGTATATATACAATTGATACAGCTGCATTTTATTCGTATATTTGGTAATCAGTAGCGATATATACGCAGATAATGTTCCCCATATATGACAAAGGGGAATACTATGTGATATGCTTCCATCTCAAACGAGGCACTGCAGAGATACTAGATAGCTCGAAGGCAAGGGGGTCTGAATATGATAAAAGCTACCTACATGTGTTCTTGAGGCTGGTAAGTATGTATGTGGAGTCAGTTATTCGATGATATCTCGAGATTATTCGGTAGTATTAAGACATTATGCAATTGTAACTCGATATTATTTGATAGTATTATGATATTATAAGATTTATAGTATTATGATATTAGAAGATTTATAAGATATGCTCTAATGCACGAATACATTTGTGATGCAGCGCAAACTTTTGGTATACCTCCTCCATGAAGATGGGCAGATCGCACTATGCAACAAAACCAATAAAGCTAACTGCCCTAAGGTTTTGAAGTTGGGTTGGATGGTGAATAAAGCCGGGAAGGATTCTGGATTATATGCGATGAGGCACATGGAGACCTACAAGGGGGACTTGTCCTGGAAATGCGGGTTGAAAGGTGGAAGTCGGAAGAACATAAACTCTTTGCGGTCGAAGTATGTGCATTGCTTGCTGACTTCGCATTTTAACAACGAGAAAGACAAAGTCATGAATGCATTCCAGAAGGGGGCAACGTACATCAACTACGAGAGCGTTGTGGGTGAAAATCGGGCACTAGTTCTCTAAGATTGCCTGGTTAGGTTTTATATCTATTATCGTTTTGGTCGGCTACATTGGGTTTTGTATCTATTATGGCATGTTGGGTTTTGTAATGTAGACCAAGTACATCCAGTAGGGGGCTTCAACGGTACCATTTCCACGAACAATTCCTTAGTTTTTATGAGGCACTCGATAGTAGTTTGCCAATTTTGTCTAGTTTTTAATGATGGGTAAGTATGAAGCTTTAAGCTTTAACTATACAGAATGATGGGCAATCGATAGTAGTTTGCCAAATTTTGTCGGTTTTCTATTTTGTAATGAAGCTTTGTAATGATGGGTAAGTGCTATTTGCAATTCATTTAGTTGTTGAGTGTGTTCTCCGATTATAATGCTGTAATAGATACAAAACCTTAGGGCAGTTAGCTTAAAAAACCTTAGCATCAGGCAAATCTTAAGAACACTTTAGATGCAACTCGGGATAATTAATACCGTCTAAAAAACCATACGATAGCATAGCATAATCTTTAATTAGATGCAAATGAATAATCGTAGAATACAATCGAATACCCTTACCCCTTAAGTATTCTTACCACAACTAGGAATATAAAATGTGTTTAAATCCACCCTCCAAAGCGTTCTTACCACAACTAGGAATATAAAATGTGTTTAAATCCACCCTCCAAAGCATAGCATCGAATACCCTTTAGTGCATCCATAAAACTAGTTGTGGTAATCCTTGGTAAAATCCCTACGACACCATAGCATAATCTTTATATGCAATTGAATAATCGTAGTATACCACAGCTAGTTGTGTTTAAATCCACCCTCCAAAGCATCTGACAAGTGCATCTACCACAACTAGTTGTGGTAATCCTTAGATAATATAATCTAAACCATGTTTATAATAAAATAATGAGCAACCGATGTCATCCAATAATCAAAAGTGGTCTTTAAAAAATGCATGATAGCATAGCAAAAATGCTAGGATGCAATAGCATAATCGTAGTATACCATCGAATAATCGTAGTATAACATTGAATACCATTCGTAGAACAAGAGTGCTGAAAACTAGCAAAATATAATCCGAGTGCAATTACCAAAACTAGGAATATAACACCACTTAATAAAGGACACTAGCAAAATATAATCCACCATCCAAAACATTCACGGTCACTGACTACTGTCGTCGGAATCTTCATCAGTCGATGCCTCCATAAATTCCTCCTCTTCTTCCTCAACTTCCCCAACTTTCTCCTTCCCTTTGCCGGACAGTTTGACCTTGCAATTTCTCTTATCGTGGTAAGCCATGTTCCCACATCTTCCACACTTCCTCAAAGTCGACTTAGAAGTCTTCTCAATCGCTTTCTCTAGTGACCCCTTCAACCGATGGCCTTTGTTCTTTGCTTGGGGTGGGGGTTCAATAGTGACTTCCTTGGGCGGCTTCACCCCAACATACTTCTCAACAAAACCTGTTTTGTCCGGAACAGTAGCTGAAGACTCAGCAGCCTTCTCCATATAATATGGCTTCCTGTCTACCATAAGTTTCATAAAATCCTTTATGAGATCCATATCATCCTCAACAAGGCCAACGGTAGAGTATATGCTACCCCACATCCTATTGACAAAAGCTTTTCTTGCTTCCATCTCTGCTGATTGTTTTAGTACTTCATCATCAAGAAAAGCATTTGCCAACGCTCTTGCTTGCTTTGTCCACCTTGCTTTAACCATCGCATCCGGTATTTTCTTAAAACCCATGTACTTGTATGTTGCAAATATATGTTCGCAAGGGATACCAACCCGGTTGAAGGTATTGCATTTACAAGTAGAAATTTGGCTTACCAAGTCATATGACACTTGAAAGGTACCAACATCTTCCTCTTCCACAACATGTGTTTTCCCTTTACCATCAACTACCTCATTGATAACATTGCAATAAGTCACCGAATCAGAGATCTCTTTTTGGACCTTAGAGAACACCTTCAACGTATACACTGATGCTGCATGTTTCTCAATTCGAAGGCGCGTCTCATACTTAGGAACCAAGGTGGCTGTCTCCATATCTAGCTTCGCTTGAGCGTGCCTCTGAGTGTCCATAGCACCATCAAAATGCATCATCAATTCAACAAGACTAAAATGTCTGCTCGAATAACCCTCGAAGAAACTGTTTGCTGACTCGGATATAGAAGTTGTCCGGATTAAGCCGCCCATTGGTACATCTCTGAAATACGATGGGATCCAATTGGCCCTCACCTTATACATAAGAGCGAGCCAACTGTTTTTTCTCTAGTGAGAACTCCATTATCATTGCATTCCACATTTTCTCGAACTCTGCAACGGTGATCTCGTAGCTCCACACACATTTGCTAATCTGCTGGCGGAACTCCTTAATACTACAAACTTCTCTTGGGACCTGTAATAAATGTACATAAAACAAAGATGAATACTCTGTACATATGTCGAGATAATAATGATAGTATTATGAGAACCTTCAATAGTATGTACATATTATATGATGGTATATTGCAATTATTCAATGGTATCTCGAGATTATACGATGGTATCTCGAGATTATTTGATAATATATAGAGCTAATTGAAAGGGGTTGTATGAACAAATATTTACCTCCTTTGGTACTTTCATCATTATATGCCACATGCAAAAACGACGACGCGTATTCGGAAACACAACGGGTATGACCTCCCTCATGGATGGATCCTGATCGGTCACAATCACCAGGGGGTCCTTGCCCATTGCCGTTTGGAACCTCTCGAACAACCACTTGTATGAGGGCTTGTCCTCGTGCAGTAATAAACCAGCCCCAAATGTAACAGATTTGCGGTTATTATCCATGCCCGTAAATGGTGCAAACACCATACTGTACCTGTATGGTACACAATAACGATTGGTAAATAGAAATCACCAACAAATTTATTTCATGAAATTAAACTACTTTCTATACGGGGTGTATCGTCTTACTTGTTCGATCGATACGTTGAGTCGAATGACACCACATCACCAAATGCAGCGTAATTTGCCCTGTCAATAGGATCACACCAGAACAACATAACCAACTGATTTTTCTCGTTTACAACGTGGTCGAAGAAGAATGCAGATGACGATTGTTTCTTCAACAAAAACCTATCAATAACCATTTGGGCATCAGCTCCTGAGATATACGTCATGACATCGCGCTTAAAGTTCTTCAAATCTTGAATCATTGGACCTCCTTGGCTGGCACCTTGCCTTGCTTCCTTCATTAAGCGATGAGCCATAGCCGGACCCAAATTTGCCCTAGCACAATTGACCATGAATCGTTGATGGCCGAAATCTAACTTTCGATGTGACTTTAGAAACTGATTAGACCCCTGCTGCATTAATTCGTGGTTGTGACGATCCTCCATGCCGGTTATTTCATACCCATCAAGCCCTTTAAACTTTAGATAGATGTGAGCCCTGCATCCTACCCGGTTAGATAGTCTTTTCCGCTTTCCTTGTAGGTTTTTTGATCGAGCAATACCTGACCTATTGCACCTCAAGTATCGATGCAATACAGTCCCGTCATCAGCATCCCGTGATCCAGCCATCTTCACGTCAAATCCAACTAGAGCACCATACTTCTTATAAAACTGCTTCCCTACTTCAACAGTTGGAAACCTCTTCCCAATCGATGGTTTTACTGATTCGACACAAGTAGGAACCCAATATTTCGTTTTACCAGGGAACTGTGCTTGATCGAAACCGAATTGCAAATCATCCGTTGTTGCATGCTCAAACAAAAATTCCATAGCATCAATCTCATCCTTCCCGTCAATATTGTCAACATCCCAATCGCGTCCATTGTCACCATCTAAATCAACGAAAATAAATATTTATAATTGGTCAATCCGTCATCGAAAAATCTAAGTCAATACATATAGGGAAAAAAAAAACTGATTGTACCCCTGAATACTCAATCCTAAGTCATCGAAAAATCACTCAATCTCACAGTAACTCCTGAAACAATCGGGAGTACCATAATTAAACACCCATCTACATATTCACCCAATCTCACAGTACTCAATCAAAAATCACATATCATTGATCGCCCCATCTCACGTTACAAACTCACAGTACAAGATCGAAGAACAACTCGGCCAGATATACAACGAGGGGGGGAGAGTTCAAGTATCGAAACTTAAATTTCGATAGAAACTTCAACCACAAACCGAAACTTCAAGTATTTAGATTGAAATTCAGCAATATCTAATTCAATCGCACAATTCAATTATCGAAACTTCAACCCTAGACAAACGACGATTGCGGATTCAACCACAAACCGAAAGTTAAATTCAATTTCGATAGAAATATACCTGAATCCATTGAAGTGAAAAACTTTGAAGGGTTGGCGATGAAGCGATGACGATTCTTCACTTCCTCTCCTAAAAAATATAGAAGTTCAAACTTCAAACGACTTTCTCTTTCCTATCAAGCGTGAAGCGTCATGGCCAACTGATGGATGGTGGGTGGGTACACGCGCTCAAGTCTGGGCAATTAACACAATACCCAATGTGGCCCCACGTTTTTTTAATTAAAAAAAAAACAGATAAGGCCCAATTTTTCTCAGCCATCCGATCAATATAATCAACGGCCTAGATTTGAGTACTTGATACTCAATAAGAGGTGAGTACATATGATCCATACTCTATATATATATATATATATATAAATTTGATAAATTACAGTTTAGCTCACATAACTTAAGAATTAAAACCTAACCCAACACCTAATTAGAAATTCAGCCCATAAGATTTCAATTTGGAACTTTTCGCACTTTAGCTTTCAAGATCTGATCCAATGATTCTCGCTGCTCCAAATTGACTCTCGAATTTCCATAATATTTGTCCCAAAATGCCTGAAATAAATAAAAAGTAGGTGTAGACTCCAAAATTGGAAAATAAAATAAATAAAGTATAAAATATGATAAATATGCATGAAAATGACCTAAACTAATATGCAAATGCAATCCTAAAATATGACTAAAATAGATGTTATCACTAGCCTCTTGGTTGCAAGGTTTGATACCCCTCTTTTACGTACGAGTGTTGAAATCCGTGTCTTTATTGGACGGTTTTCGGTTGTTTTCTTCGGGTAGCGTGTGGCTTTGTCTTTGTTGTTCCTGTGCGGTCTACAACTTGGTTGGGTGTGCTGTCTCCGGAGTCGGGACAGATTGGGGTCGTGGTAGTGAGCAAAGGACGACTCCGTATCCGGGAGATTGGTCCTTGGAGTTTCGTCTTCATTGCCCACAGGAGTTAGTGTCGCTGACATGCGGTGCGTCTCTTTGGTAATGCTTGACTTCGTTCTTCGTCGGCGTCCTCAACGTTACGATTTTAGTTATGCTTAGCTTCATTTATTTCACATCACATGTTACGAGGTGATTGCGCTTTTTTTTCCATGTATTTTTTACTTTATTTTATGTTCAACAGTCCCCCGTCTGCCGATTTATCGGCCTCTTGAGTTTAAGTATGTCCAAGATCAAATTATTACTGAATAGAAAAATCTAAAATTAGTTTTCTTCGCCTAATTTTATTTATATATATTAAAAAAACATGGGAAAAATGCAAAGGAAAGGACGCTATTAATGATGCCCATCTAAGCGAAAGATCATGCACTTTGCATGAAATTCACACCTCTCCACATGAAAAAAATTAGCCCCCTTTTTGTTGTCTCTTATAGTTTGCACGCAACAGAGCACACCCAAGAATCTCTGTAAATTAATATTCTTTGATTACAAAATGAACGAATAACAATCCCAGTCAGACAGGTAAATACATTAAAGTAGAAAATAAAAAATATTTGTAGATTAATTAATGTCTGTGTATAGCTTAGAAGATATACTTTCTAGCTTCTCTTTTTGTCCTCAGTAGTGACAGTCCACCAACGCGGGCGGCGAGAAAACGAGCTGTTGCTTTTGCGCCTGCGCTGCAGCTGGTGCCTGTGCTGGCGGTGGTTGCGCTTCCCCTTCTAGAATCTGCGGCGGTTGTTTCTTGCCGGGGAAGCCAAGTTTGGCCTCCGACCTGTTGACTTCTTCGCCATCGGGCATAGCAGGTAGGTTGAGATCCAAGTCCAAAGATGGCTTCTTGTTGCTTAACGCATTGGTAATTGGATGCACTGCTGATGACGACGACGACCTCTTCTCCTCCTCCTCCTCCTCCACATGAAGAGTCAACGACAGGCTGGCGCCAGCGGCTATCGGCACCGTTTGACTTCCACCTACCGCCGGCCCTCTGTGCCGCCTCATGTGGCCGCCTAGGGCCTGGCCGGAGGCGAACTCCGCCCCGCAGATCGAGCACTCGTGGACTCTTTGCTTATTGCCGTTGGCGGTGGTGGTGGCGGGGTTGGCGCTGTTGTACAGTGCTCGATTCGTCAGCTGGAGTGAAAGAGAATTGGAGGATGAGAAATTGTTGCAGATGCTGTGGTTGACTTTGATTGCAGTCGGAGGCCGGTTTTCTGTGGAGGTGGTGGTGGCGATTTCATCATCATCAGACAAGACTAAGTTGTTTGATCTCCTATTCCTGGACTCCTCATCCTTGTTGGTGGCGGTGGCGGTGGCGGGGAGAAGCTTAGGCTTCTTGTGGCTGGCGCGGTGGCCGCCGAGGGCTTGGAAGGACGGGAAGGTCTTAGAGCAAGTCTTACATTCATACACATAATAACCGCCACTGGCGGAATTAGGGGAAGCTTCCAAGAACCTTCGACTAGTGAATTTCTCCTGATCGCGGCGAGGCTCGACGAAGCGACGACCCTGGGCTAACAGGATGAGGCAATTAGCCATATCCTCGTCTTCATCGGTGTTGACCCGATCAGATGACGTGACCGGGGCGGAGGCGGAGGCCGTAGCAGCAGCGCCGTTGCTGCGGCTGTAATTGCTCTCACTGCTGGCTGCTGCCTCCTGATGATCAGAGGCAGAGGCGACCGAGTGGGGACGGTGCCGCTTCGTCCTCTTCCCCTTGACAACGGCACCGCCGTCTTCCATAGAATAGCAAAGGAATTGAATCTAACCTTGCGAGAGGGGTGGAAAAGAAGGAGTCTAAAGATGATGGATCGATGGAGTGGAGTGAGTGGCGAGTTTAGACTTTGGAGTACTTGTATAAGTAATTAACTAGAATAATTCCCGCGCCATGGCGCGGTTTTTTAAAACTAAAAGGTTAATAATATATATATATATATATATTATTATAAAATA
Organism: Persicaria tinctoria; assembly: GCA_037127255.1. NCBI lineage: Eukaryota > Viridiplantae > Streptophyta > Magnoliopsida > Caryophyllales > Polygonaceae > Persicaria > Persicaria tinctoria. The sequence continues at coordinate 16,254,699 of JBANSL010000004.1, read as the reverse complement.
TTAATAAAAGTTAAGATAAAAATCATAAAAAACTTTACAATAAATTTATCTTATAATTCTCTCGGATTTTTTTTTAAATCTCATGTAAAGTATAACTGTATAAGACATAAATATAGATATTTTAAGTTACTCAGTAGTAATAATATCAATATCATTGTAACTTTGTTCAAATGTGATATGTCATAACCAACTGTTATATTCAATGTTTTGAATTAAACCCAACAGTTAGTAAAATTAAGTCTAATATTTAGTAAATAAATTTGAATTAAGTCCAATAGTCATATTAGATTGAATTCAATGTTTTAAATTAAGACCAATAGATAGTAAATATGTTAAGAATAAAAGAAAAAATGTGATTAGTTTAAAGAGATAAAGGGAATAATGGAAAATGTGAAGAGGGAAAAAAATAAAAAGAAAAAATTCTGATTGGGCAAGAAGGAGTGAAACGTGGGGAGTCTGTCACGTAAGCGTAGAGTATTCTGAATTAAGTTATTATATAGATAGATATAGATAGTTAGTAAATAAATTTGAATTAAGTCTAATAGTTATAAATAAATTTGAATTAAGTCCAATAGTTATATTAGATTGAATTCAATGTTTTAAATTAAGCCCAATAGTTAGTAAATGAGTTAAGAATAAAAGAAAAAATGTGATTAGTTTAAAGAGATAAAGGGAATAATGGAAAATGTGAAGATGGAAAAAAATAATATAAAAAAAATCTGATTGGGCAAGAAGGAGTGAAGCGTGGGGAGGCTGCCACGTAAGCGTAGAGTATTCTGAATTAAGTTATTATATAGATATAGATAGTTAGTAAATATGTTAAGAATAAAAGAAAAAATGTGATTAGTTTAAAGAGATAAAGGGAATAATGGAAAATGTGAAGAGGGAAAAAAATAAAAAGAAATTTTTTTGATTGGGCAAGAAGGAGTGAAGCGTGGAGAGGCTGCCACGTAAGCGTAGAGTATTCTGAATTAAGTTATTATATAGATTTGGGTTTTAGAAGGAAAAATTATATATACAAGTGAGGAAAAAGAAAGGGATTAATTGATTAAATAAAGAAAGAAAGGGAGGGAGAGAGAGAGACAAATTAGCTAAGAAGTAATAATTGGGAGAGGGTTGAAGTCATGGGAGGGTGGTGTGAAGCACGTAGACGAGCCCCAAACTGAAATGGTCCCCAAACAGTGCAGAAAAGCAGCAAGAAGCAACGCGCAAGATTTGGGGATCTACATTTTCTTTTTGGCCAAATTATCAGAGGTTCGGATCGGGGATGATCGATCGCGTACAACAGATTGATGATTGATCACAGGCTTCATGGCCTCCCTCTTCTTCTCCTTCAATTCATGTCCTCCTTACACTTAATTTGCTTTCCTGAATGGCTTTCTTTTTTTGTCTCAACTGCCCTAAATTCCTCCAAAAGTTGTTCTACTTTTGACAGATATTAAGTTACCACTTTAACGTTAACGCCCTTTTAAATATATTTTTTGATTGTCATAATTAATTAAGATTGTGGTGGCTTTACCAATTGAAAAGGTTAGGAGGGTATATGAGGACAATTTTGTAAGATAAATGCATACTACAAGCAACAATATAAACGGTAGAACTCATGATGATCATCAAAGAAAATCTAAGCAGTAGAGTCCAACCACGTTGCTTGAGTGCTCAGCTCCTGAGCTGAGCACTTCATTGTGAGAATCGCTTAAATTTTCGGGAATTTTTTTTTATAAGGAAATAATTCGAGGTCGGACAGGCCCGAACCCCGAGAGGCCGACAAAGTCGGCAGACAGCGAGCCGTCTAAACGTAGAACAAATACCTAATACAACAAAAGAGATACACGAAACAAACCCGGAAAACCCCAAACCCTAAGCAAACAAACGGACACAACAACGAGAAGATGGAGACCCGACGTGGTGAAGTGGATAACGAGTGCATGGGACAACACAGCTGACACGATGTCTCGCCGCCGGAAAGACGGAAAGCATCAATCCACGTAGGGCAAAGACGACTCATGGGGAAGTGTGGATCACACGACGTTCCCTTCACCTAGATGAAGGATCTTCGGAGACCACGAACACCACCAACACGATCACTTCGATCAACCAGGGCCGCATAACTGCTTCTCAACCGAAACTAACCACGAACCAACAAACAGAACTCCAACCAACTCGAGAAAATGAAGCACGACCGCGAGAGGGCAAAGAGCGCAAGAGTAATCCGGATGGGAATTAGTTATTTTAGTTATTTATGAAATTTGCTTGCTTTTAATCTTATTTAATAATCACCAAATTGTAATGGCACACATCAAGGGCCCGCAACGAAGGATGTGCAACGCTTGAAACCAAACGGACAAAGCGCCGGATGGAACCCTTCCAGGAGAAGCAAGAGCGCCGCACAACCAACCCGGCCAAAGCAAATCCAACGGAGACCCAAAGGCGACTAAGGGGGGCAGGGGGAGCGAGGCACCGCGGGAGTCTAGGGCGTCCGGGGACCGGGCTTCGATCGACGGAAAGGTTACATAAGGGGGCAGCGACACCAAGCCAAGACTAGAGCAGCAGGACCCCCGAGCACCACCACCCGAACCAGACGATGGGAGAGGCGACAGAGTCACCATCCATAGCCACGGAAACGGGAGGAGAGAGCGCAGACAGAGCAGAGGGCCACCCAGGCCGAAGAGCCGTCGGGCCCCATGGATTACAAGGGGCATGAAAACGCCCGAGACAAGCACCATCAGGCGAAGACTGGTGTCTAGTACGACGACAACCGGACCAGACAAGGTCGAAATCAATCGAAATAGAGCCCGTGAACCGAAAAGTAAGGCGTAGAGGCTCAATTTTAACGAGGATGGATAGGGAATCCGAACCACTTCCAAAAATCAACAAAAGCCTCATGAAAATAGAGCTAATAGATCGTTGAAAGAGGGTAGGAAAACAAAGGAGGTTCGAACTCCATGGCGGAGATTTTCACAATCGGGGATCCGAACAAGGCGGATCGGAGGTTGAAACCCCGAAAGGAGTAACAAACCCACCTTCACGGTGGCTTCCAGCCCATTCACAGTGGCTCCCGGATGAGATTTAGGCTCCCGAAGGAGGTTTAGGCTCCCGGAGGAGGTTTAGGCTCCCGGGGGAGGTTTGAGTTCCCGGAGGAAGTGATAGCTACTCCCGGAAAGAGGTGGTGTTGCTCCTGAAGGAGCAGGAACAAGCTCTCCAAAAAGAGAGCTTTTTCTCTTTAGGATCCGTATCCGCCCAAGTCCAAATTTTCGGGATTTTCGGTAGCACTTAATTGAGGGTTTCTTTGGAAATTTTAGAGGTTTTTGTTTTTATATATATCAAAAAGAAATTATAAAAACAACATATTGAGAAAAATACTTAAATTGTGATTTAATATGTTAGTTTTTTAAAAAAAAATAATTGAGAGCAACAATAATGTAGAAAGCATATATCAAGAATTTTTTTTTAGAAATTATTGGAAAAAAAAACCTAAATTCGAGATCAGATAAGCTGATTCTCGAGTGGTCGGCAATATTGGTAGACGGAAAAACCGTCACAAACAAAGACAATCTAAAACTAAAAAATCCAACGAAATCGTAGATGCCAATAGAAGAGCAGTCGTTAGTGAAACAATGAAGAGCCATATGCCAGCACTTCAGCCGAAGATAACAATGGAAGGCGAGCCGAGCACTACCAGATCGAGTAGCACCACCGAAGAGTAGGTAAAATATATAAGGCATGATCCCTGATGGTGTGAAAACAGAACTTCTGGGAAGCGTTGTTTGGGCAGTGGGGTTGTCGTGAAGACACAACCACGATCCTTGACCAACCAAGACTCACATACTCTACCCACTATAAATGAATGAGTTAACAAACACCTGAGGCGCGCCAAAAAAACAACAACAGAAACCCACTCTACACACCAATTACAATTTCTAGTGTGCATTATTGATACCTCTGTGAGGATGTTATTTACATGCCTTAGACTTAAGCTATAAGGTGTAGAAATATCTAATGATCAAATAACCTAATCGAAAGACATTTCCTGACACTAAAACCGATCGAACACACGAGAGTAGTATTTCCTCGACACAGAGGTGAGAGATGCAGGTTGAGCAGACCTTGCCTTTGCCGCAGGGATCGTACGCGACCCGCTCGAGGGCTTCTGTGCGAATCGCCTCCCCACAAGGCACCCAGACGAACGACTTCAGTGGCCTTCCTCGCCATCATGGCTCCAAAGAAAGAAGTCGGTTGCGAGGATGAATAAGACGAAGGTCGGATCCCTAACCCGAGAAAGAAGAAGGGGTTTTGGAGTTGTCGATCCATGGTTCAAAATTCGGCCTTTCTGCAACTCGATTCCACTTGTACGTCGATTCCTCATCCTTGGTAGTGGTGGTAGCAGTACGGTGGATGTGAGCTTCAGTTACTTGTGGTTGGCATGATATCCGCTAAGGATTTGAAGGAATGGGAGGTTGTATATAGAGCGAGGTTGTTGAGATTTGAAGAGATTACAAGGATGTCCCATATTGAAAGTATGAACTACACAAGTCTTATTATATAACCAGTGTGCTACTCCTATTGTCAATTGATTCTAGGAAAGAATCTAAGTAGATTTATATACTTTGCTAAAGTACTAGTGTACAAAATTTCGTTCGTACATACAATCTTTGGTCACGAGGCCCAATTGATCTCAATAATTAAAGGCTTACAATCCTTGAATAGATAAAAGTTATATTACTCATGTGATTCTCATTCATTTATGATTCAAGTTCATCTAATACGTATCCACTTAAATTCAATTTTGCAAGACGGTCGGAGAGTGCGATGTTAAAAACCAAAAAAGAGTGCGATGGTAAGGAAGGGATGCAGGTGGACCGTCCGTCGGACCCGCTTCCTGTGGGTGTCCCTGACCCCTTGGCAGGGGGAGCTGGGAAGCCTAGCGGCCATATCCCGGAGGGGGGGCCAACATGGCGGGACTTAGTGGTGATGCGAGATTCCGAGCATCGGAAAACATCCCTGGATGAAGGACTTATCAGAGAGAAAATTGTTGTTTCTTTCCCGAAAGGGCCTAACGGAGACCCGGTGGTCACCATAGACCCAATAGTAATGGAGGTGTTGGCAGGATCCTGCTGCAACTCACTGGTTGTCAGGATCCTTGGCCAGAAGATACCGTTGTACGTGATGGATAGAAAACTCAGGGAGTTGTAGGTGGAATGTGGGAGATTCCAGATGATCGACTTGTCGTTTGGGAACTTTCTTGTCCGGTTTGGAACGAAGGAGGACTACCTGAAGGTTCTCTTGGGAGGTCCGTGGTCAGTTTTCGGGAAGTGCCTGGCTATCCAGTCTTGGACACCCGATTTCAAACCATCGGAGATTATTAGAACTGTTCCAGCCTGGGTCCGTATCCTCGATCTTCCGATGATCCTGTACCAGGAAGATGTGCTGATGAAAGTGGCTGAGGGGCTAGGAAAGCCGATTAAGGTCGATCATCGAACGGTCCTCACGAATAGAGGTAATTTTGCTCGTGTGTGTGGAAGTTAACTTGGAAGATCCCTTGAAGGGTTCGATCACGATCAATGGCGAAAGATTCCTGCTAGAGTATGAAGGTATACCTAGGGTGTGTTTTCGGTGCGGCAGAGTTGGGCACTTGAAGGCTCAGTGTCCGACGAAAGTTGTTGATGAAGCTCTAGCAAACGGGATTGGGAGTACCAAAGGTCCACAAATCTCTGAGGCTAGCAGGGAGGAATCACAACCGGAGACGGGAGAAGGGCTTCATGGTCCCTGGATGGTGGTAACTAGGAAAGGCCGGAACTCGACCGGCAGAATCGGGAAAGGCAGATCCAAGAGGGGCTCCAACATTAATGGGAAAAGGGAAACATTCACGACGCCCGGGAGAAGGGCTCCACGGTCCCAAGTTGTTGCTCCGGCGGTGACACCGACAAGAAACTTCAGGAAAAATCCGACCGTTCCAAATAACTCCAACATTAATGGGAAAAGGGAAACATTCACGACGCCCGGGATGGGGGAGATCCAAGAGGGCACGGGGGAGAATTGAATGAGAAATCTAGGAAACCTAAAGCCACTAATAATGACGGCACGAACCAGACCAAGTCTGTGGAAAAGCTAAAGGATGAGGTTAGGCCATCAGGGCCTGCTAAAGAGACTGGGCTGGGACAATCTGGGCAGGGTAAGACGGGTTCGGCGGATGCCCATACTGAGGCCCAATGGACGCCTGGCAGTCTTGGAAATGAGTTTGTTAATCGACAGAAGCTTAAAACGTCCCAATCCTCAAATTTCAAGAAGAAGCAACCAAAGATTAAGTCTTTGAAGAAGTTTTCTTAGGGCAATGGGAATCCTAGAGGGACTGAATCCAAATCGTTAAGTGAACCGATGCAGATCATCTCCTCGGTGAAGAACCCCAATCCGCAAGTGTGTGAAGATGTTAGGCCGGACAAGGAGAAGGATATCCAGTGGATGAGCGATTCTCCATCCTCATCTGCAAATCCTTTGGGGGGCAAATTCTGGAGTCTGATTATCCCGGACAGGAGGGAGGACGAATCACAATCGGCCGAGGAGGATGGAACTCGGGTGGAAGAGGAGAAGGGGGCGCCCCCAGCCAATGGGGTTTGAGGGAGTTTCCGCTTTCTTTCCCCTTTGTTATTTTGTTTCCTTTCTTTTCTTCTCCTTTGTTTTCTTTGTTATGAATAAGAGGATTAATTGTTTGATTTGGAACTGTTTTGGTGTAGGCAAGAAGAGTTTTAGGAGAGTTATTCGGTTTATCAGGAAAAAGTGCGATATTGATGTTCTTGCGCTTTTGGAATACATGATTTTGGGAGATCGAGCCGATAAGGTGTGTGCAAAGCTGAATTTCTATGATCATGTGCACGTTGAGGCTACTGGTTTCGCTGGGGGCGTCTGGCTTCTGTGGAACAAAGGTAAGTGTGATATTGAGATCCATGAAAAGGAGGCGGATTACATTCATTCTTCCTGGGCTACTGGAGGAGTTAGAGCTCATGCTTTCTTCGTCTATGCTCCGCCTATTGTTGCCCGTAGGGCTTCGTTCTGGGATAGACTCCGGACAAGTCTTGACGCCGTCGATGGCCCCCTATTTCTAGGGGGTGATTTCAACTGCATCACTAGTCCGGAAGAAACCTTTGGTGGTACGGAAGCCCTTCACCACGATGCGGGAATTTTCAGGGATCTTATTAGGAATTTTGGTCTTGTGGATTGGGGCTTCACGGGACAAGAATTCACTTGGAGCAAGGCTTCGGTTGGAGGCAGGGTTATCTCTAAGAGGCTGGATAGGGTGCTCTCAAATCTGTTAGGCCGGGGTGTTTGGCCGGACGCCAGGGTTCGTCACCTCCCCAGGTATTCGTCGGATCATTGCCCCTCTCCTAATCGAATTTCAGCCTAAAATTGTGATGGACAGGTTTCCTGAGTTTCTCTCGTCCAACTGGAGGAGCGACAGGCCAACGCCGGCAGCCCTTGAGAAGCTTAGAATTGACCTCACTAAATGGAATGAAGAGGTTTTTGGGAGAATTCAGTGTCGGAAGGATCAATTGATGAAGGCCCTGGATTCCCTTCAGCGCAAGCTTGCGAGGAATCCGGACCAAGAGGGATGGGAACGGGAAGAAAAGCTCAGTCAAGCTTTGGATGCGACCCTCGAGCAAGAGAAGATTCTCTGGTTTCAAAAGTCCTGTGAGAAATGGTTGATGTTCCGTAAGAGGAAGCATAATCGCATCGAAGGGTTAAAAGATGAAAATGGTGAATGAGTTGAAGAAGGAAAAGAGATGGAGACCTTGGCGATGAATTATTGTGAACGCATGTACTCGTCGGATAGCACTAATGTCCAGAGTGATCCCCTGTCGAGTGTTTCCCCCGCCCTGCAGGAAGGGTCTTGGCTTGCTGCTTCGTCTATCCCTAAAGAGGAGGAAATAAGGAGTGCTCTCATGGCTATGGGGTGTTGTGAGCCTAATTTGCCATGTTTTACACTTACTTTAATATCGATTTCTGCATACATTGCATGCATTTGGGTTAGAATAATACATAATCTGTGTAGTTTACACTTATTTGCAATATATGGAGGTCTACACAAGTTTTTGTTATATTTCGCAGAAATCAGACGCACTTTGGAGCTTAAAGGAAACTCATGGAGAAGCTAAGGATGTTGCATCTGGAGAAAACGCCATTTTTCACCATTCATCATTCTGAAGAAAGCTTTGATGTCTTCATGAGAGTTGTAGCTCTCGAAAAGAGCTTTCCAACGCATGGTCATATGCGTCAATCCGAAAAACGAGGACTCGGGAAAGTGCGTTTCAAGAACAGAGCAGAAAACTGAAGCAAAGGGTACTCGATATCGACCAACTTTGCCGAGCAGACCGTACTCGATATCGACCAACTTTGCTGAGCAGACCTGGTCGAGTAGAGCTGATCGAGGACACTGAGTCAGAGGCAACCCGACTCCAAAACCTTATTCGATCTCGAGTACCTCTAGTCGAGATCGACCACACTTCGGAGCCATGTCCGGAGTCGACGAGTTGTGCCAAGCCGAGAAGCCGAGAAGCCGAGGACGAAGACGCAGACCACCTCTACTCGATACAGAGTAGCCGTCTTCGATATCGACCAGACCTCCGAGCCTTGTCGAGCAGAGTCACCCAGCCAGACCAAGTCGACGAACCCTGGTACTCGATATCGAGTAGCCGTGGTCGATATCGAGTAGACATGTCGAGCCGCGTTACTCGGTTTGAGCAGTCCGAGTAGAGCTGGGATTCCTTGGGCACGAAGGATGTCGAGTGGGCCGAGATCTATCATCATATATCCATGGAAGGGAGATCTATCAACATGATGAAGACTTACCTAGTTTAGATTTATCTTTTCCTTTTAGATTAAATTCCTTTATTGGTTTTATTTATCTTTTAAGCCTTTAGATATAGAGATAGATGATTCTATCCTTGGACAGCGAGGATTAGAAGCCTATAAATAAAGCCCTAGGGGCTGGTTTTTAATCATTCAATTCACAAGCTAGAGAAGTAGTTCCACAGATACAGTTTAGGAGTTCTAAAGTTTTTAGGGTTTTGGCATTCATCGAAAGTTGGATTGCCGGGATTGTAAAGGCTTTGAATTTAGTTTTAATGCAATTTAGTTCTTTTCATCAATCAATGTCTGCGATTGCGATGAGGCGTGAGTAGTCCACCCACTTTTGGGGCTGGGGTGAGCCCGACGGTGGCTATGTGAGGTGATGCGATAAAGGTCAGATCTTTTTGTGCAATTCGTCTTCTATCCCTATGAGCATGATTCTTTTGCGAGAGTTGAAGGTGATCCTTGTTTGTATTATTGAAGCGAAAGTGATCTTAATGCAACTTGGATTAATTATGTGAAAAGGGTTAGTAACAATTAGGGTTTATGCGAAAGCCTCTATATGCCTATTTGTTAATAACGAAAGTTATTTGATGGAAAGCATGATCTTTTATGCCTTTATGTATTACTTTGCATGGTTATCATTGTAGTGTTGATACCCTGGCTTTGGAAGTCTTTTAGCATATTGAGTTTATTTCTGTCAAATTTCTGAGTTTGGGTTCGAATCTGCGATTTACAGTTTTCTGTCTTGTTAGTCGATACAGAGGAGTTTTTGGTCGATACAGAGTAGCCTCTACTCGATATCGAGTACGAACTTGTCTACGTCGAGTTGTCTGCTTTCATTTCTGAGTTTCTGTTGTCGACCTCCTTAGTCGATATAGAGGACTATTACTCGAGATCGAGTAGCTTCTCTGTCCTCGCTTTTGTTTCTGCTTTGCTTTGCCTTTTCTGTTTTCGTTTTGATCTTTGCTTTTGTTTGTTCTTTTCTGTTTTATTTCTGTTTCTGCCCCTTTGTTTCTGTGTTGCTGCCTTTCTACTGCTTTGTCTATGAGATTTACAGCTACCTGAGATCTGCTGACACGCTTCCTCGTGGATTCGATCCTGACTTCCCATTACTGCATTGGAGGAGTCTTGTATTTATTTGCGTGGGCCTGAATCTGGTTTGATCTATTTTATTATATTTCATACTCGATTTCCTCCTAACATCAAATTGGCGCTGTTGCCGGGGAAGCTATCAATCGCGTCTTAGGTAGTCAGTTCTCACTTTTTCTTTGAGTAAATTTACAGGTGTATGCGCCGTTCTGGTCAACCACCTGAGTTTGACGGCTTAGACGAACCAGAGCGCCTTCTACACATCACAGCTAAACTGCAAAGAGCCATGGCAGCTGCGGAGACACAGGAACAGCTGATCGCTAGGCTTACCAGGGAATTGGCCGCTAAAGATGCTGCTATCGCCGCTGAGAAAGCAGCAAGGGAACAAGCACATGCTGAGCTTGCCCAATACCCAACCACGGCAGAGGACTACATGCACCCAACTCTCGTCGTGTCTGAATCGGCGATTCTTATCCTTGATAACTCTTTTGAAATTCGCACTCAATTTCTTATAGAGCTTAAAAATAATGCCTTCTATGGTAGATTTAATGAGTGTCCTCTTGAACATATTACAAACTTTTCTGACATGTGTCGTACTATTGTTGAAGGTACAACCCTGGAATATGTCAAGATGAAATTTTTCCGTTGGTCTTTCGCTGGGCCTGCACTGAAATGGATTGAAGGGCTAAAAGCAAGATCACTCACAACCTGGGCCCAAGTAGAGTAAGAGTTTCTGAACAAATTCTTCCCACCCGTCAAAACAGCACATCTCCGCCAGAAAATCACCGCCTTCAAACAGAAGCAAGGGGAACCGCTGGCAAAGGCATGGGAGCGCTACAAGGAACTTCTGCGATCTTGCCCTACTCATGGACAGCCACCCTACGTCATTCAGGAGATCTTCTTCAACTCTCTTGATCAAGTCACTAAGGACAGAATCAACCATTATACTCGCTATGAGTATCTGACAATGCCGCCAAGTGACGCATGGGGTGTGCTAGAGAAGCTCACCAACTACGACAACAAGTATGGGTCTACTGCAACTTATGAAGAGAACTCATACGCCAGGCCAGCACCATACATGCCCCTCTATGAGCCTCCTAAGGAGATTGATCCTGATGTTAGGGAGCAGTACTACAGAGACCAGAATAAGAAGCTCCTCAAACAAGTAAAGTATCTCTCTGTCAACCAGCCTTGTATTGAATGCGGATCGCAAAGGCACACCACTCCTGAGTGCCCACACACAGAGCAAGTCAGGCTGGCAGAGCACCAAGAAGAGGTAACTTACGCAAGGGGTCCCAATCGCTACATGGGGGACCAAAGGTTTCAGCAACCACAATGGAACCAAGGTGTCCCTAGGAACCCCCCGCCCTACAGAGCTCCAGGACATTCGGAAAGGGACCAGAAAAAGGATGATATACAGACAGTCATGGAGAAAATACGGAGGAACCACTCAAAAACTAGGCAGTCCTTCAACTCCGTCTATACTCAGATGCAAGGTGTCAACTCTAGGCTTGGGGAAATTGATATATGGAGAAAATCAGTTTATACACAGATTGGTCAACTAGCAGCGGGAATCCCCAGACAATCAGGTGCGCTCCTTGGATCTTCAGAACCAAATCCCAAGGGAAAGACTGGACACATCGCTGTTGTAAAACTCAGAAGCGGCCATCAACTGCAAGAGCCAGAGGTCGGAAAGCAGCAGAACAACGATGACCAGAACCTCGACATCGACCAGGGCCTAGTCGATCTCGAGGAGGGCCTACTCGATCTCGATGAGAAACTTCAGAAACCCTCGTCTGCACCACACAGCAACTCGACATCACCAAATCTGGTCGAGATCGACAAGGGTGTAGTCGATGTCGAGGAGCCCCTAGTCGAAGTCGACAAAGATGCAGCACCTCCGACGTCTGTTCTGGCTCAGAAAAAGAAGCTGCCTTTCCCCACAAAATCTCCAAAGGACCCGGCAGAAAAGAAATTTCAGCGCTTCATCAAGATGCTTCAGAAGCTCAACGTCACCATCCCCTTCACAGAAGCTCTCAATGAAATGCCATCCTATGTCAAGTTCCTGAAGGAGATTCTGAGCAAAAAGCGATCAATGGCTGAAATCACAGAGGAGTGCAGCCATTTGGACATACTGGAGAAGAGGCCGGATCCAGGTAAGTTTGCTATAACTATTGGATTTGGTCCATACAAAATTAATGCCTTATGTGATCTTGGAGCTAGTGTAAGTATAATGCCTTTAACAATTTGGTCCAAGATTAAGATAGGTGCCCAAGAGCCTGTGGATGCTAGACTTTACATGGCCAACAACACTGTGGTCATCCCAACAGGCATGGTGGACAATGTGCCAGTACAAGTAGGTAAATTCTTTGTCCCTGCTGATTTCTTAGTTGTTGATATGCAAGAAGATCCTGCTTGTCCAATTATTTTAGGAAGACCATTCTTGGCGATGGTGGATGCCAACATAAGCGTAAGGAAAGGAGTGCTCACCTTCAACATCAGCGATGAGGTAATTGAGTATTCCATTAATAAAACTGAAAGGCATACAGGTCCAATGGAAGGGGTCAAATCTATCTCAGCTGGCTACATCACCTGCGGGGAACCCAAGGTCAGAAATATGACCCCTGAGGAGCTGGAAAAGAGGGACATGGAGACCCAGGTGGAGGAGATCATGGCAATCCTATAGGAAAACACGGAGAATCCAATCGACACAGACCAAGGTAAGTCGTCATGGATTAATTATTTTTCGGATGCCTTGACAGGAACCAAGTATGGGGTCAAGATCGACCAAGGCTCATCGGCATCGAGAACCCTAGTCGACCTCGACCAAAAACAGAGACCTCCACCAGCACCAGCATCGTCGAGCAGCAACACCGAAGAGCCAGAATCCTCCTCGACATCGACCACACTACTCGATGTCGACTACCCCTCTGCTGACTCAACTTTGCCTTCCTCAACACTGACGACACCGAAGCCAAAATGGTCCTCGATCTCGACCAGACTAGTCGATGTCGACCACGACCCTGTTTTTCCAGCGCCGTCTTCCTCGACACAGAAACCACCAGATGAACCAGGCTCCTCGATCTCGATCAGGCTTGTCGATATCGACCACCACCCGGCTCCACCAGATCCTTCCTCCTCGACGCTGCAGCCACCAGGAACAGGACCCTACTCGAGATCGAGTAGTGTACTCGATGTCGACCAGCCCTCGACTTCGCCAGCTTCTGCATCCTCGAGCAGGCCACCACCAGGACCTGAAACCTCATCGAGATCGACTAACCCTAGTCGAGATCGACCAAATACCGTGGTTCCCGATTCCGTCTCTACAAAGGTAAGCCAAGGTATGGATCTTTCTTCTCCTATTTCCATCAAAGATTTATCTATACATGGGAGAGGTTTGCCTTGGTATGTGCGATTATGCAGGATATCCAATGATGAGCCCAAGGAGTATGAAGTTGGAGACAAGCTCTATGTCTCTAAATCAAAGGATCATTGGTTCCCCAACAAATTCAACAAGAAGCGGATGGGGCCTTTCGTGGTGAACAAGATCCATTCTGGAGGATTACAGCTGATGGACAAGAATGGAGTCTTATTTGAGGCCCAGGCTACATGGGCCCTGCATATGCCACCTTGAGCATAAATGGAAAGTCGGCCTAGCGACTATAAAATCTAGAGCATGTACATAAACTTTTTAGGACTTTTTGGACATTGTTTTGCTTTTGTTTCGAACACTTTTAGTTTTGCTATTGTGGGTATATGTCTTCTACACTTTTCAGGTCCATGGATAGAACCAAGCTACATTCAGACTCGGCCCAGGATTCTTTTAGTCGAAATTTAGAAGCCCTGCACATCTGTCTAGTGAGTTTCTTTCTTTACCCTTGTTTTTATACAGTGAGGACACTGTAATGTTTAAGTATGGGGTGGGGGAAGGGCTTACATTATGCATATTTGCCATATTTGACATTATGTGTGCATATTTAAAGTTTATTTCTTATACATGGCTATTTTGGTATGCATTATTGACTTATGTGCTTATATGCATGTTTTCCAAAATTTTGAGAAAAATGACCCCTATTGAAAATTTTGAATAATGTCATGGAAGCCTTATTGAACTCGACGATGCAAAAATTAGATTCATTAGAGATGTAACATGAAATTGCCTAGTAAAGGGAAGTCACAATGAAGTGCATTATTTCTTGAAAACCATGAAAGGAGGTAAAATTTGAAGTTGTTTTTGACATGTTGCATGATAAAATGATGGAGGACTTTATATTTCCATATAATGCTCATATTGTTATAATCCTAGCCTTACCTATGCTTATGCATTACACAAAAGCCATAATATGCCTTATTTTGTAAATTGCTCCACATGATCTAAATATTTCCATTCTTTACCTTATCCGGGGATTATGTTGAGAATGATTTACATTATGGAGATGTTATATGGTGTTTGTCATGATTATCATTATTGGAGTTTGGAAGGAAATTGTTTGAAATATATGGAAAATTTAATGAGTGAAAGAAAATCCAATCACCTCAGGAGATAAAGGTAGATTGACCCTGCTCTCTGAGATAATAGTTTGGAGAGATGGGACACATTGTGAGGAGTCCAAAGCACTAAGTATCCGGAGCCATTCATGACACCCATGTTTGCGACTCACGAGAAGGCAGTGCTGAGGTTAGAGAGGTAAAAGCATTATTATTGAAAAAAAACATTATGAAAGGTGATGAATCTTATGGAGAAGGAATGTGGTATGAAAGTTTGGAAAGTACTCCATTTCCCCGGATCATTAGCACCACATTGCAAAAAAATTACCCACCTTTAGCCTTTTATCAATTCTACTCCTTATTTGAGCTTAAATTAGAGTCCTCTTGATTATTAATGCTTTGTCACATGAATTGTTTTTGCATAACCCTCCTTTTGTGAGTAGATGTTGCTTTTATATTTGCACATGCATGGACTTGTGACACTAGTACCTTTTGCCATGTTTTACACTTACTTTAATCTAAGATGAAAATGAATCTAAGATGTTGAGAGTTTTTTATTTCTTCCCCTGAATGACAATTAAAAGTATTGCTTTAGGACAAGCAAGCTTAAGTATGGGGTGTTTGTTGTGAGCCTAATTTGCCATGTTTTACAGTTACTTTAATATCGATTTCTGCATACATTGCATGCATTTGGGTTAGAATAATACATAATCTATATAGTTTACACTTATTTTCAATATATGGAGGTCTACACAAGTTTTTGTTATATTTCGCAGAAATCAGACGCACTTTGGAGCTTAAAGGAAACTCATGGAGAAGCTAAGGATGTTGCAGCTGGAGAAAACGCCATTTTTCACCATTCATCATTTTGAAGAAAGCTTTGATGTCTTCATGAGAGTTGTAGCTCTCGAAAAGAGCTTTCCAACGCATGGTCATATGCGTCAATCCGACAAACGAGGAATCGGGAAAGTGCGTTTCAAGAACAGAGCAGAAAGCTGAAGCAAAGGGTACTCGATATCGACCAACTTTGCCGAGCAGACCGTACTCGATATCGACCAACTTTGCTGAGCAGACCTGGTCGAGTAGAGCTGATTGAGGACACTGAGTCAGAGGCAACCCGACTCCAAAACCTTATTCGATCTCGAGTACCTCTAGTCGAGATCGACCACACTTCGGAGCCATGTCCGGAGTCGACGAGTTGTGCCAAGCCGAGAAGCCGAGGACGAAGACGCAGACCACCTCTACTCGATACAGAGTAGCCGTCTTCGATATCGACCAGACCTCCGAGCCTTGTCGAGCAGAGTCACCCAGCCAGACCAAGTCGACGAACCCTGGTACTCGATATCGAGTAGACATGTCGAGCCGCGTTACTCGGTTTGAGCAGTCCGAGTAGAGCTGGGATTCCTTGGGCACGAAGGATGTCGAGTGGGCCGAGATCTATCATCATATATCCATGGAAGGGAGATCTATCAACATGATGAAGACTTACCTAGTTTAGATTTATCTTTTCCTTTTAGATTAAATTCCTTTATTGGTTTTATTTATCTTTTAAGCCTTTAGATATAGAGATAGATGATTCTATCCTTGGATAGCGAGGATTAGAAGCCTATAAATAAACCCCTAGGGGCTGGTTTTTAATCATTCAATTCACAAGCTTGAGAAGTAGTTCCACAGATACAGTTTAGGAGTTCTAAAGTTTTTAGGGTTTTGGCATTCATCGAAAGTTGGATTGCCGGGATTGTAAAGGCTTTGAACTTAGTTTTAATGCAATTTAGTTCTTTTCATCAATCAATGTCTGCGATTGCGATGAGGCGTGAGTAGTCCACCCACTTCTGGGGTTGGGGTGAGCCCGACGGTGGCTATGTGAGGTGATGCGGTAAAGGTCAGATCTTTTTGTGCAATTCGTCTTCTATCCCTATGAGCATGATTCTTTTGCGAGAGTTGAAGGTGATCCTTGTTTGTATTATTGAAGCGAAAGTGATCTTAATGCAACTTGGATTAATTATGTGAAAAGGGTTAGTAACAATTAGGGTTTATACGAAAGCCTCTATATGCCTATTTGTTAATAACGAAAGTTATTTGATGGAAAGCATGATCTTTTATGCCTTTATGTATTACTTTGCATGGTTATCGTTGTAGTGTTGATACCCTGGCTTTGGAAGTCTTTTAGCATATTGAGTTTATTTCTGTCAAATTTCTGAGTTTGGGTTCGAATCTGCGATTTACAGTTTTCTGTCTTGTTAGTCGATACAGAGGAGTTTTTGGTCGATACAGAGTAGCCTCTACTCGATATCGAGTACGAACTTGTCTACGTCGAGTTGTCTGCTTTCATTTCTGAGTTTCTGTTGTCGACCTCCTTAGTCGATATAGAGGACTGTTACTCGAGATCGAGTAGCTTCTGTGTCCTCGCTTTTGTTTCTGCTTTGCTTTGCCTTTTCTGTTTTCGTTTTGATCTTTGCTTTTGTTTGTTCTTTTCTGTTTTATTTCTGTTTCTGCCCCTTTGTTTCTGTGTTGCTGTCTTTCTGCTGCTTTGTCCGTGAGATTTACAGCTACCTGAGATCTGCTGACATGCTTCCTCGTGGATTCGATCCTGACTTCCCATTACTGCAATGGAGGAGTCTTGTATTTATTTGTGTGGGCCTGAATCTGGTTTGATCTATTTTGTTATATTTCATACTCGATTTCCTCCTAACATCATGGGGGCCTATAAAGCTCCGGGCATTGACGACTTTCAACCTGTGTTTTTCCAGAATTGTTGGGGGACGGTTGGTAGATCAGTTGTGGAGTTTGTTAGGGATTTCTTTCTAACCTCTAAACTTCCTCTAGGGGTGAACGATACTCTTATTGCCCTTCTTCCGAAAGTAGGCAAGCCGGAGTGTATCCAGAAGTTCAGACCAATCAGTTTATGCAATGTTATCTACAAGGGTATCACCAAGATCATGTCGACGCGGCTCAAGCCTCACATGAGCAGCTTGGTGGGACCGACTTAGGGGAGCTTTGTCCCGGGTCGCTTTATCTCTGACAACATTGTGGTGGCGCAGGAAGTGGTGCACTCGATGAGAAGGAAACAAGGAAGGAGAGGGTGGATGTGTCTAAAGCTGGATCTTGAGAAGGCTTACGACCGTCTTAGTTGGAGCTTTGTGGAGGATACTCTGATATGTGCAGGTTTTCCTAATGTCTGGGTTGGATGGATCATGGAATGCATTCGGACGCCCAGGATGCAGGTCCTTTGGAATGGGGAAGCCACGACACGGTTTACTCCGTCTAAAGGGATTAAACAGGGGGATCCCATCTCGCCATACATATTTATTTTATGTATGGGAAGAATGAGTCACCTCATCGGGAGTTATGTGGAGGATGGTAGCTGGAAGCCGATTAGTATTGTCAGGGGTGGACCTAAGCTCTCACACATGTTCTTCGCCGATGATATTCTTTTTTTTTGCGGAGGCCTCGGTGGCTCAGAATAGGGTCGTCCGCTATTGTTTGGAGAAGTTTTGTACAGCTTCGGGGCA
This sequence comes from Persicaria tinctoria, assembly GCA_037127255.1. NCBI lineage: Eukaryota > Viridiplantae > Streptophyta > Magnoliopsida > Caryophyllales > Polygonaceae > Persicaria > Persicaria tinctoria. Next base: position 16,236,766 of record JBANSL010000004.1, on the reverse strand, counting down.
AAAAGTAAGCCTCGTGAAGTCAAAGGTGTTTGTTTCGAGGAATGTTAGCGATGAGTTGCACTCCAGAATCGAATGTGAGAGCGGGATTGGCGCCACTAACGATTTGGGGAACTATCTAGGCATACCTATCCTCCACAAGCTTGTCAGCAACGGCACTTTCACACATTTATCTTTGAGAAATTTGCTAACAAACTTGCTGGTTGGAAAATGTCGGTTTTGAACTTTGCAAGGCGAACTACGATTACCCGGGCTGTGATCTCGGCAATTCTCGTCTACACCATGTCTTCCCTCGTTATCCTGGCTAGCACGTGCAAAATGATCGAAAAGGTATGCCGGAGTTTCGTGTGGGGCTCCACTCCGGAGCACCGCCGGATACATAAGGTTGCCTGGGACGAACTCACTTTATCGCAAGACTTGGGCGGTTTGGGAATGAAGCGAATGGAGGATGTCAACCTCGCTCTAGTTGCGAAACTATGATGGAGGTTACTGAAGGATGAGAAGGGCTTGTGGACGGATGTTATTGCCAGCAAATAGGCTAGCACTGCACTTGGAAGTTCCTCTGGTGCCTCTCATGTCTGGAAGGGAATTAAGAAGGCCACAACGGTTGTGCTTAAAGATAATGTCCGATGGCGTCTCGGGGACGGTACTAGCATCCGTTTCTGGGCGGACAATTGGATTGAGGAATCGCCCCTGAAGAACATGGCTTCGGCAACCTCTTTTGCGGATGATGAATCGCTGGTCTCCGATATGTGGGATCCGTTGCAGGACTGGAGGTAGGAGGCCTTCGCTGATGCACTTCCCTCATCAACCCTGTTGAAGATTACTGCCCTACCCATTACCGATAGGGAGGACACGCTAAGTTGGCCCATGAGAGAGGATGAGGTCTACTTAAGTAAATCCGGATATGCTAAGCTCCGGAGTCTGGACGAGATGAGCTTCAGGATAGTCGGTTCTACAAGGGTGTTTGGAGCCTTGACACCAGCGAGAAGATCAAGTTCTTTATGTGGACTGTGGCTAAAGGGGCGGTGATGACGAACCTCGAGCGTTGTCGCCGCCACCAAGGTGAGTCCGAGATATGTCCTTGCTGTCTTACTCAGGTTGAATCACTTATTCATTTGTTTAGAGATTGCGATACTGCTAAGAGTTTTTGGGTACAGGTTGTGGGGGTAGGACAAAGGAGTGATTTCTTTTCCCTCCCCTTTGCGGCTTGGATTCGGAGCAACGTCATGTTCAAGAAATAGGAGTCCCTCGGCGTCAAATGGAGGGAGTTTTTTGCTGTGGTGTTATGGAGAATCTGGAATAAGAGGAATTGCGTCGTCTTCCGGGGTTGCCAGGAGGCGGAGCTGTCACATGAGGGTTGTCGGAGGGCTGTGCAAGAGTATGTCTCGGCCAAGCAAAAGCGTGCCAAAGAAACGGGGAAGACGACGAAGGAACCGAGTATGGTTCGCTGGATCCTGCACAAGGAGGGATGGGTGAAATTGAACACGGATGGGTCGGTTCAGGACTCCGGAACTGCTGCGGGAGAAGGAGTGATTCGCAACGAGCATGGAGTGTGGCTTACTGGTTTCGCCGTCAACATTGGGGTTTGTTCTGTCATTAACGCCGAGCTCTGGGCGATTGCAAAAGGCCTAGAGGTGGCCTGGTCTGGGGGTTTCAAGAAGGTTATTTGTGAATCCGACTCGGAGGTGGCCATTAATTTGTTGAAGGATGGGGTCCTGCCGCCGCACAGCTGTGCTAGCCTGGTGTTCTACTGCCATGGCTTCCTTAGTAGGGATTGGTCTATTCAATTCCGTCATACTTATACCGTGAAGGCAACAGACTTGCCGATTCCATCGCTCGGTCTGCCTTTGGTTTTCCCCTTGGTTGTGCTATTTTAGACAATGTTCCGGATTGTTCTCGTGAGTTTCTGCTATTGGATGCTCTTGGAGCTCCTCCCGCTTTGGCCTGTAATGTTTAACTTTCTCCCTTTGTTTCTAATATAAATGGGTGGGGGTTTCTGCCCTCATTTGTTCAACAAAAAAAAAATATAAAAATTGCAAAACAAAAATTTCACTTCACTTTTAATTTAACATGGATACTAATTTGGGGTGGGTGGGGGGGGGGGGGGGGGGAATCTCTGTGCTAAAAGGTTTACATGGACATGTTGTTTTATCACCAAGTAAAATATCTATTTATTTTTAATTTTTATAATGTATATATAGATCGATTAATTACTAGGGAGTATATTATATTGTACGGAGTATAAATTAGTTTTGTTTAGAAGCCAGTAAAATGTTATTCGGAATTTAAGAATTGAGAAATTAATGATAGAAAGAGGCCAAGTTGGGTAGCTTAAAGCAATCAGTGGCAATGAAATGATCAACCGACCGACCCTTTCTCTCTGGGTTACTCGTTACCCGTTCTTTTCATTGGTATATATATATATATATATATATAATTAATTAACTTATTCTCTGTGAAGATCAGGTCGTCAGACCTTGTTGTGCGTAATTTATAATTAATATATATTTCACTTTTATCTATCAATGTCTTAAACTAATTAGTCATCTGTAAAGAGTCACTACTCCGTATTAGTTTAAGTTAACTTGCTATGAGAATATTTGGGCAATTTGTGATGGAATACGTTTTGTACCTGTATACTTAACATCCACATGGAACATCCTCCAATTGAAAATGAAGACGGAGGTGATCGATGCCGATGGCGATGCGCCCACCAAAGGTGAAAGGACAGAGACAGGTATGGAGAGTATGGATACAAGACTTAGCTACGCTTACAAGGCACTCAATTAAGAATAACATGTTTTCTTGATGCCATTGAAACACACAAACCAACCTTTGAATTAACCCACCACACCACACAACCCCGGTCAGTTAAGTGCATCACCACTTTAACAATTCAAATCCACCCAACTTGATTGGTCTCTGGAATGGTTTATTTTTTTCATACAATGCAACGATTTAGGGTAGTCTACTACGGTTGTACCACCATTATAGTTATACCACAACTCAAGGACGTGTCCTTTCGGATGAAATCCAACGCGGTGGATCTCCAATATGTGAAATTCGAAGTCAGACCAAGGTGAGCTATCTGATCAGCAACTTGGTTGCCTTCTCTACATATGTGGAGAACAAGATCGCCTCAATGGAATGGCCAATGGTGAGCACATCGGAGAAGATCAATTTGACCTCCCATGGGCACACTTCCAAAACCCTTTAATTAAAGGTATTCATAATTGTTAGTGTTAGGAATTAGTGGTAATAAGAAAACGAGCACGCAGCGGAAGAACGGAATCACAAAATAGAAAAAGTAAGGCAAGATAGAGCACTCAAAGATTTAACGTGGGAAACCCGAGTACCGGGAGGAAAACCCACGGGCGGCAAGAGCCAAGAAATCCACTATAAAATATGAAAGAGTACAAATGACCTTGTAGGATAGTACAAGGTAATGAGAAGACTCTTATACAAGTAGTGGATATGTGTGAAGATGAAGGCTTGTGTGTAGGAGGCTTGGGTGAGTATATGAGAGGCTTGAAAGGTTGGGTTTTTGTGGATGATTTGGAAATGGGGAGGAGCCTCCTATTTATAGGCCACAAAGCCTTAGGGACTTGGGAGAGTAGAAGCTTGTAGAAGCTAGGGGACTTGTGAGAGTAGAAGTTTGTAGATGCTAGAAGAATTAGAAGCTTCAAGAACCTTGTAGAATTTTGAAAGGATGGAGAAGTTTGGAGAAAACTTCTTCACTTCTTCTAGACTTTTCCTTGGATTGGTCCAAGAATGAGCAAGCCCAAGAGTGATCCAAGTCCAATGAGGATTTGTGATGCAACCCAACAAACTCCGCCTTGCATCAATATCCGAATGAGCTCATTGCCGCATGAAGCCCCGAAGGGCACTCAGTGTTGAGAAACACCAACCAAGTCCAAACAGTGTTTGAACTTGGCAATAGGAAGTGGCTTCGTTAGCATATCCGCAGGGTTGTCATTTGTATGAATCTTTTTCACAACAACCTCGCCATCAGAGACAATATCCCGAATAAAGTGGTGCTTGACGTCGATGTGCTTGGTCTTACTGTGATAGCCACTGTTCTTCGTCAAATGAATAGCACTCTGATTATCACAAAAGACAATAAGAACATCTTGAGATAAGCCCAGCTCATTGATCAAACCTCTGAGCCAAATAGCTTCTTTTACTCCTTCTGTGGCTGCAATGTACTCTGCTTCAGTACTTGATAGAGCTGTAACAGATTGGAGTGAAGCACACCAACTAATAGAGGATCCACACAGAGAGAAAATATATCCTGAGATAGACTTTCTTCGATCCAAGTCACCACCATAATCAGCATTAACATAACCATCAATACGGTTAGATTTTAACCTCTTCCTATCAAAGGTTAGGCCAATATTAGCAGTACCTTTTAGGTAGCGAAGTATCCACTTCACTGCATTCCAGTGCTCTCTTCCAGGATTGTGCATGTATCTGTTGACCAAACTCACAGCGTATGCCAAATCAGGCCTGGTGCAAACCATGGCATACATGAGGCTTCCAACTGCGGAAGCATATGGAACGTTTTTCATCCGTTCCTTGTCCTCCTCTGATTTTGGGCACTGATCAGATGACAACTTAAAGTGTGCAGCAATAGGAGTGCTCACAGGCTTAGCGTCTCTCAGATTAAACTTGTCAAGCACTTTCTCAATATACTTCTGTTGACTTAGCATGAGCTTTCCAGCTTGACGATCCCTGTGAATCTCCATCCCAAGAATCTTCTTGGCCGCGCCCAAGTTCTTCATCTCGAACTTCTTGCTTAACTGGGTCTTTAGCTCATTGATGAGAGTAATGTCACGAGCTGCAATCAGCATATCATCGACATAAAGCAGCAAATATATAAAAGACCCATCGGGCGCCTTTTTGAAGTACACACAGTTGTCATATTGGCTCCTGGAATAGCCTTGACTCAACATGAATGAGTCAAACTTCTTATACCATTGTCTCGGAGCTTGCTTGAGACCATAGAGAGACTTCTTTAGACGATATACGTGGTCCTCCTTTCCTGAGACCACAAAACCTTCCGGTTGTTGAATATAGATCTCTTCCTCCAAATCGCCATGAAGGAAGGCAGTCTTGACATCAAGCTGCTCAAGCTCCAAATCATACAGAGCAACCAAGGCAAGTAATATACGAATAGAGGTATGACGAACAACAGGAGAGAAGATTTCATTGAAATCAACACCTTCTCTTTGATTAAAACCTCTAACAACATACCTTGCCTTGAACTTTGCATCTTCAACTCCGGGAATGCCATCTTTCTTCTTGAAGATCCACTTGCAGGTAATAACTCATTTACCCTTTGGCAATTTCACTAGATCCCAAGTGTCATTTTTGTGAAGGCTTTCAACCTCTTCCTGCATCGCAACTAGCCACTTAGAGGAGTTGGCACAAGAGATAGCTTCTGAATAGCTCTTGGGTTCGGCAACTTCTTCAATCTCTTCGGCAACGGCTAGAGCATATCCAATAAAGTGGCTTTCATCATCATAGCGAGCAGGTTTCCGAACATCATGTCTCCTTGGCCGATCACGAGCGATACAATGTTCTTGTTGTGGATCCATGGCCTCAAGAGTGGTAACCGGTGTATCACCGGATTGTGTGTCAGAGGAGGAAGCATCAGCTGACTTGGAACCAGAGGTTTCAATTTCCACTATCTCAGTGGCATCGCTTTGATTGCCTGTAGAAGGAATAATAACAGATTCCTTTCCAGAAGATAATAATGCATTTTCATTAAAAGTAACATCTCGACTGTTGATGATCTTCTTAGAGTCTGGACAAAACAATCGATATCCTTTAACTCCATCAGGATAACCAATGAAAATGCATTTTATACCTCTAGGGTTTAATTTACCATCATCAACCCGAGCATAAGCAGGACAACCAAAGATCCTTAAATTTGAGTAATCAACTGGTTTACCTGACCAGATTTCTTCTGGAACCTTCCCTTCAAGAGAAGCATGTGGAGAGCGATTGATAAGATAACAGGCTGCATGGGCAGCTTCTGCCCATAGGTTTTTAGCCAAGCCAGCATGAGAAAGCATACAACGCACTTTCTCTAGAATGGTCCTATTCATGCGTTCTGCAACCCCATTTTGTTGGGGTGTGCCCACAATAGTGTGGTGCCTAGCAATGCCTTCTTCGGCACAGAATTTGTCAAATTCATAATTGCAGAACTCAAGACCATTATCAGTACGGAGTGTTTTAACCTTCTTCCCAGTTTGATTTCCAATAAGAATTTTCCATTCCTTAAACCTGGGAAAGACTTCATTCTTGTGGCGTAGAAAGAGAGCCCAGACTTTTCTTGAATAATCATCAATAATAGTGAGCATATAAGAACGCCCACCAAGAGAAGGAACATGAGAAGGACCCCATAAGTCAGAATGAATATAATCCAGAATACCTTTGGTTGTGTGGCGGCCTTTAGCAAAGCTAACTCTTTTCTGTTTACCAAAGACACACTGCTCACAGAAGTTGATCTTGCAGCTAGTATGAGTACCCAGAAGACCTCTCTTTGAGAGCAAGTGCATGCCTTTTTCATTCATGTGGCCTAAGCGCATATGCCACAATTGAGTATCATCATGAAGAGAGGTAGAAGATGAGGCAACCGAAGCTGAGCCTGCAACAGTAGCACCTTGCAGGACATATAGACTACCAACACGAGTAGCTTTCATCAAGATTAGAGAGCCACGGGAAACTTTTAGAACTCCACCTTCAGCTGCGTACCTGCACCCATGAGATTCTAGGGTGCCTAGAGAAATCAAGTTTCGTCTCATCTCCGGGACGTGTCTAACACCCGTTAGAGATCGAATAGTACCATCATGAGTTTTAATCTTGATAGTACCTTTCCCGACAACCTTGCAAGGATTGTCATTTCCAAGCAAGACAGATCCACCATTGATTGGTTCATAGGAGGAAAACCAATCTTTATGTGGACAAATATGGAAGGTACATCCAGAATCAAGAATCCACTCATGTTTACTTTTATCATCAGTGTTAGAGGCTAAGAGAACATCCCCATCAGAGCAAGCATCAACAATAGTAGCTTCGGCGGATTTATCAGAATCATCAGATTGTTTCCCTTTACCCTTTTCCTTTCTGTTCTTCAATTTGTAGCATTCAGAAATAATATGCCCTGATTTCTTGCAGTAATTGCATGACTTTTTACTTTTAGACTTTGATCTAGGCCTAGAAGAATTACTGCTATTTCCTCTTTCAGTGCTACGCCCCCTAACCGTTAAACCTTCACCAGGTTTCTCAAAACGGTTATCAACATCATATTTTTCTTTAGCTAGTAAGTTAGCCTTAACATCTTCCAAGCACAGAGTATCAGCATTATTTCCATATAGCATGATTTCTTTAAAGTGCTTATAAGAAGGGGGCAAAGAAACAATTAACAGGACAGCTTTATCCTCGTCATCAATTTTAACATCCAAATTCTCAAGATCAACGAGGATAGAAGAGAACTCACTGAGATGAGTTTGAATTGGGGTACCTTCAGCCATGCGAAGAGTGTAGAGACGCTCCTTTAGCCTGAGCTTGTTGGCAAGACTCTTCGTCATGTAAAGTGATTCAAGCTTCAACCACAACTCAGCAGCAGTGGTCTCATGAATCACCTCACGCAAGACTTCGCGAGATAAGCAGAGTTGGATAGCTGACAAAGCTTTCTCGTCCAACTCGTCCCATTGCTCATCCGTCATAGTTGACGGCTTCTTGGATTTTCCATCCAAGGCTTTCTTCAAGCCGTTTTGAGTGAGAACGGCCTTCATCTGGACTCGCCAGATAGAGAAGCTAATCTTGCCATCAAATTTCTCAATATCGAACTTAGTGACGGTCGACATTGAGGATGTGATTCCAAGAACGATCTTAACTTGGCTCTGATACCACTTGTTAGGAATTAGTGGTAATAAGAAAACGAGCACGCAGCGGAAGAACGGAATCACAAAATAGAAAAAGTAAGGCAAGATAGAGCACTCAAAGATTTAACGTGGGAAACCCGAGTACCGGGAGGAAAACCCACGGGCGGCAAGAGCCAAGAAATCCACTATAAAATATGAAAGAGTACAAATGACCTTGTAGGATAGTACAAGGTAATGAGAAGACTCTTATACAAGTAGTGGATATGTGTGAGATGAAGGCTTGTGTGTAGGAGGCTTGGGTGAGTATATGGGAGGCTTGAAAGGTTGAGTTTTTGTGGATGATTTGGAAATGGGGAGGAGCCTCCTATTTATAGGCCACAAAGCCTTAGGGACTTGGGAGAGTAGAAGCTTGTAGAAGCTAGGGGACTTGTGAGAGTAGAAGTTTGTAGATGCTAGAAGAATTAGAAGCTTCAAGAACCTTGTAGAATTTTGAAAGGATGGAGAAGTTTGGAGAAAACTTCTTCACTTCTTCTAGACTTTTCCTTGGATTGGTCCAAGAATGAGCAAGCCCAAGAGTGATCCAAGTCCAATGAGGATTTGTGATGCAACCCAACAGTTAGGTAGTCACCCTCTACCTCCAATCGAGTGAAACCTATGTTAAGTGCTTCTGTAAGTCCATAGTGGAGACCACGGATCTTAGCTTGCAGCACCGAAACATTTCCGCAATCTTCTGCTCCATAAGTCAATACTCTATCTTGGTAGTCGTGGATGATGAACCCAAATGCCGCGCAAACTACAGATGAAACATTTTCGCCATCAATATTGAGTTTCATGAATCCCTCGATCATGTGGTTTTCGCCACTTTATAACTTTATATTGTCTTGATATGCTGTGATTATTGTTTGGTCTTTTGGTCAAGTTTTCATCCTTCGGGTCCTTTAATTGTTCCCTTTTCCAGTTTGTCCTTTGCTATTTGATGTACATTACCCATTCGTCAACACCACTAAAAACCTGGTCATTGAAGAAGATCTTATTCCTCATTGACCAAACCTTGTAAAGTATATTGGCTTTACTTGAGTTTCTTATTATACTTTTTGTTTGTTGTTCCATTCTCCCTAAAGTTGTGAGAGTTGTTTGATATTCAGTAAATATATATGTTCCATCTTCATCACTATGGTTACATAATGTACATCCTAACGGGACATCTATTCATTTTTTTCTTAATCTTGTTTTCGTTAGTGTTCCATCAAGTATGTTTTTCCTTAGAATTTTCACTCTGGGTGGGCAGTCTATTTTCCAAATCCACTCAAATAATTCAGTGGCATTTCTGTCTATTTTTGTAATGTGCTCAAGGGCACTTGCCATTGAAAATCATCCATTTCTGCTCACTTTTCAGTACAATCTATCTTGTATTTCGTTTAACGATATATGGGTGTTGGTGATCTCTTCTATTGTTTCCATTGGTAACGATTCTTTTAGTCTCGCTATATTCCAAGTTTTGTTTAGGTTTATAACCTCTTCATTTATTTGGTCATGTAATCGATTTTCTAATAGGGTTGTCCCATTGTTCAACCATCTGTCCTTTCGGAATTTTATTGTTTTCCCCTTTCCCATATGCCAAAATCTAGATTAGTCTTGCGCAGAATTTATCTTTTATTGACGCAATAAGTTTTGCCCATTGTCAAGATATATTTCTCGTTCTAACTCTTGTAGTCCCATAGATTTTCTTCTTTCAAATATGTCCAAACTCTTGTAATCAAGGATGGTTTTGTATTTCATCAAAAAAGGGTGGTTTGGTTTTGTAGTTAATAAAAAAAAAAGGGGTGGTTTTGTATATTTCTAATTAACCTCCATATGTATATACAATTAGTTACAAAGTAGGTTGGTTGCATTAAGAACTATCCAAGCCAAAATCGGTTGTGACATCACTGTTGTTTGGAATCTATATTATATAGTTTGGCCAATTCAAATAAATGAAATTGGAGAAGTCAGATAGATATATGTGTACATATATATATCTCAGGATAAGTGGAGTGCAATGAAGTGTGCAACTAGGTGCACTTCTTACACACTCTACCTTGGCTTAATCTTATTCGAATAGACATTTATAATTCAATTATATATTTGATTATACAATCAGATTAATTTGGTAGATAAGATGGAAGATGTACTAATTGATGGATGGATCGATCAGACAGCTAGTGATTACAGTTCACTAGTGTTGACCCCGTAATGTGTCATGTGTACATGCACTCCTATATCATTGATATGAGGAACGTGGACCAATAGGATTCAGGCATTTGCAGTGAAGTATACTTATTCCTAGTTGTGAGCACAACATGCTTTTAATTAATTAATAAATTAGTACGTTTTTTTGTCTAATTGAATTGTATAGAAATGGTCATTTAACTTACAGTAATTACTAATGTGCTACTATTATGAAGACCATTTCAAAGGTATATATAATGATTCATTCTGCCAATACAAAAAAGGCTGTAATAATCACTTAATTCCAAGAAAAGAAAACCAATTCAAAAACTATTTCCAATTGATTCGGTTGATGTACATGATTGTCCCAATTGGGCAACTTAGTGGTGTCCTACTAGTTTTTGATGAGCGCAGTACTAGCTAGTATATTTATCAAATCATCACATACTTAGCTAGCTAGGTTGAGCAACTATACATCCCCTCGATTAACAATCGTAATAAAATGTACATTTCACTCTCGTATTTTGTAATGTCAAACTTAATCATGGTTCTAAATCTTCGTTTCGGCTATATACACCGCAAATCCCTACGTCCTTAAGGACGTGCAAGTGGGGTGAGAGCCACCCAAACCCGGACGTGCAAGCACGTTTTTTTTTTAATAACGTGCTTGCACGTCCTTAAGGACGTGCAAGCCCGTCCCTTAAAGACGAAGAGGACGTGCCTCTTCGTCTTCGTCTTCATTTCAGAAAATCGAGCGGAGCGAGAGAGAGCGCCGGAGCGTCAGAGAGACCGAGACCAAGAGAGAGAGACCCAGAGAGAGAGAGGGAGACCGAGAGAGATGGATACAGAAAGAGAGAGCGAGAGCTCGAGGCGGCGGTGGCGGCCTTGGAGGCGGATCTGATGGCGGCGACGGAGGGTGGTGGTGGTGCGACAGCGATGGAGGTGGAGGGTGGTGGTGCGGGTGGAGCATCGGGGGAGGCGGTGGCGGTGGAGCCGGTGGCTGAGGGTCTGGTGGTCCTGGCGGCTGTGGCGGCGGAGGAGGGTGGTGGGGGGGGGGGGGGGCGGCGTCTGGCGGCGGCGATGGAGGCCGAACAGTGGCCGAGGAGGAGGGTGGTGGTGGTGGGGCGGCGTCTGGCAACGGCGACGGAGGCCGAGCAGTGGCCGAGGAGGAGGGTGGTGGTGGTGGGGCGGCGTCTGGCGCCGGCGACGGAGGCCGAGTAGTGGCCGAGGAGGAGGCGGAACCGCCGCGGAAGCGTCGGACCATTGAGGTGTCCCCGATCCCGACTCCACCGTTATGTTATTTGAATTACTTTTTGTTTGATTTATTTTTAGAGTTTTAAAATATAATTTGATAGATAATATAGTTTTATAATAGAAGTTTATAGAATATATGATTGATAATATATATTGTTTGATAGAATATAATTGAAAATATATTTTTTAATTTATTTATATATTAAAATGTGTTTTTTATAGTATATAGTTTGATAGAAAAGAATATAGTTGTAATTTGATAGAATATAATAGATAGTATATATTCAAATACATAGAAAAAAATTACAATTGAAAGACAATAAAAAACATTAAAATATATTATAATACTTCAAAAGTATTTAATTAACATTAAAATATATTTGAATATATTAAAATATATTCAAATACATAAAAATAAATTTATATTGAAAGATAATAAAAAACATTAAAAAAATATTAAAATACTTCAAAATTATTTCATTTACATTAAAATATATTAAAATACATAAAAATAAATTTATATTGAAAGATAATAAAAAAACATTAAAAAATATTAAAATACTTCAAAATTATTTAATTTACATAAAAATTTAAATATATTCAAATACATAAAAATAAATTTATATTGAAAGATAATAAAAAACATTAAAAAATATTAAAATACTTCAAAATTATTTAATTTACATTAAAATATATTTAAATATATTCAACTGGATCATAATAACAGGCAGGGAGGCTCATGAGGGGTGATGGTACCCTTCGGCCTATTAGGTTCGACGACCGGGCAGCGGTCAGCCAGGTACAGGAGTCTACGGCACCCCCCGATCAGACAGTCGACGATCTACTTGCGTCTGCAGAGCGCTTACAACAGTCGATGGGGATGCCTCCGGCCAACGAGCACGACAGCTTCTGGAAGGGTCTGCCACCTTGGGATCCTTCTGGCGATGCGATGATGGGGTTGTAGCCGTCTTTAGAGCCCCCTCAGGTTTTGAGTAGCTGCATCACTGACGTAGTCGCTGGGCGACGGTTCGACATGGGTAGACCTCCTACTCGTGTTCCACCCACCATCCCGGAAGCATCCTCTTCAGCCGTTCCGGAGACTTCTGCTTCAGCCGTGCCAGAGGCTTCTACATCCGGCACACACGAGCCCGAGCCTTCGACCTCCGCCACACCAGCGACGATCTCCTTGGGCTCTGCAGATGATGTGATCCCTGACGTTGTTGAGGAGGCTGACGACGGTCAGGAGGGGCAGGCTCAGGGCCGGGGGGGCCCACAGGTAGAGCCCGAGCCCATCCCTGCGCAGGCTGCCGCACCGGCTGTGCAGGTCGACCATTTGTTGCCGCCGGGAGAGCTGCTTGTGTCTTACATGCATCACCGTGCGTACCAGGTATGGAGAGATCCTACGGTGGAGTTGTCGCTGCTGAAGTTCCACCACCGGGCGACTCACTTGCAGCCTTTCGAGCCCTAAATATTTGAGGGCCCGGGGACCTGGGTGCAGGATCTGCTCCCATCCGGCGTCCCCCAGCCGAGGTCCCTCCATTGGCAGTGTGTCGACGAGTTCACCTGCACGGCATTTTTGGAGCATTGGCACCCGGAGACCAGCTCCTTCCACTTTCCATGGGGCGAGATGACCATCACGCTCCACGATGTTGCCTGTCTGATGGGACTTCCGATTGATGGCCAGCCATGCACGTCACATCTGCCCGCGATCGCTTTGGTCCCCACCATCGCGGAGTACTACCAGCTCACCCCGCAGGCTCTAAAGTCATACAGACACGCTGGCGGCCCTCCGGTGACTGGGTTTACTGCCCTGTGGCAGCAGAGACACGGGCCGCTCGTCGACCCCGCCCCCGTCTATGACCCAAAGGCCGCGGCTGATCCTGAGCAGATTCGGCTACGCACGCATGTGGGAGGGGGGCAGCCCCAAGATGACCCTGCACAACGTCTGTTTCTGCACAGGACGTACATGGCCATCGCTCTCGCTGCGACTTTGTTTGTCGACAAGTCGCAGAGCCGGATCCCATGGAGGATATTCAGCCTTATTTGGGACATCCCACGTACGGCCACCCTTGCATGGGCTTGGATATAGACAGCTGCACGCCGATCCTACAGCTACGAGACCGTTGAATTAGAGTTTTAGTTTACAAATATTTAAATTATATGCTAACGACATACTTTTTTGTGTCAAGGCTTGGATATGGGCGTACTTCCCTCGCTTCAGAGGTGATTTGTCCAGCGACCCGACTAGGAAGGATGACCCTCGCTTCTACGCGAAGTTCATCGGTCAGAAGCAGCCACCGCGCATGAAGGACGATGCGAAGCTGAAGAAGATCCGGGAGCTGCGGGACGAGGTGGACCGTCTTACCGTCGATGATGTATGTATTCGAGACTCTATCTATATCACTTATAATTCTTAGCTGTAAATTACATCTGATTTGTTTAATTGTAGGTCCGGTGGATGCCTTTTGGGCGTGATCTGGACTTCGACGGCCAGTACCGTCAATCCACCTATCGGGGCACCATCACCTTCTGCGGGGAGGAGGAGTCGTATATGCCCGATAGGTGCCTCCGACAGTTCGGACGGGTCAGGGGATCCCGCAAGCCGTCATCGCGCCGGATCAGGTCTGCCGCGACACGACCCTTAAGAACGCGAGGTACATCGCCGTATTTGCCCCGGGCCACAACAGGTGGCAGGACCTGCAGGACGAGGGTCGCTTCTATAGGCTGGCCGAGCACAGGCGCACCAGCGAGGATTGCCAGGCCGGTGTCACTGTAGATTACTTGCCTTGGTACGTGTCGCAGAGCCGGCCGTACGTGCTGCCGACCACGCCACCCCATCCCGACCCGTCGGCGCCCGTCCACCTAATCGGCATGGACCCATGGGTGGACCTCCCTCAGCCTCCCGTCATCCGTCCGACGCTATTAGCCCGCTTTCGTGAGGTCGAGGGCTATTTGAGGGCCCTGGCTGGCGACCCTCGCATTGACCAGCTAGTGGACGAGGTGACGGGGATTTTGGATCATGCTGTACGCCATCCTGTAGACTAGTGATGTACTTTTGCAGTTTCTATCTTGATATTATACTTTTATATTACGGATTTTGTATCTATCTTTATATTTCTATTAGACTCCTCTCATTTCTTCAGAGTCATATTGAACGTAAACATCAATAACGAAAACGTTAATATGATAAGGTTGTCCGATAACGAAAACGAAAACGTTAATATGATAAGGTTGCTCGATAACGAAAACGTGAAACCAGATTGTGTATGTTGTTTATAATGTTTTCCTGCATATTTTGGTTAGGAACTTCCCTCAGGATTTGTGAAGGAGCACAGAAACAGATTATCGAAGTAGATCGACACTTTTGCGACTACCTTGGATATCCATATCCTCATACTTGATACAACTACCTTAAAGATTGGCTAGGGTTTAAGGGTTTGGCTAGGGTTTAAAGGGTTTAGCTAGGGTTTTAGGGTATGTCGAAACTGCACGTCCTTAAGGACGTGCAGTTTCCATACCCTAAACCCTAACCTAGCCAAACCCTAAAACCCTACCCAAACCCTAAACCCTACCACGTCCTTGAGGATGTGCAGCACGTCGTTAAGGACGTGCTAGGGTTCTTCTTACAATGAACGCAACAGTGCCTATTTGAAGCGAAGGAGGACAGCTTGATTCCGCACTCCAAAACAAAGTCCGACTTCTTTCGATATATTCTTTCGCCGTTAGAATCGTTATGGCCAAGCCGCAAAGCAATCCTCGTCTCCAAGTATCCCAAGTACATATAGGTTTCGTAGATTCAACATATTTCGTATTCCTTCCGCTTTGTTCATATTTCCAATTATGTGAATACAGTTTTGAGACTTTATGTCTGAGTTCTCGGACCCAAGGGTTTGGAATGACCGTGACAAAATGGTTACGCATTTCAAGGAGTTGGGTCGGAGACACTGCATGATTTTAGTAATCAAGCGGTCTTGGACGGGGGCGTCGAATCGTCCAGGCGGGGTTCTCCTTGCTTGCGAGCAGTTTGGGGAGTACCGACCACGCGGGAGGAAGCTCCGGAGCACGCATTCGAAGATAAGTGGTTGTCCATTCTCTCTACACGGACACGAAGCTCCGCCGGGTCAGTGGCGCATGACGGTAACCCATGGTGTTCATAACCACGGCTTTCCACGAGCTTGAAGGGTCACGCCATCGCCGGACAGATGACAGAGGGGGAAAAGAAGATGGCGAGGTGGATGAAGGAAGTTGGCACTCCTCCAAAATCCATTGGGTACGGATTGAGGAAGTTGGATGAGACCAGCGTCACGTCAAGGAAGAGCCTTACCAACACGCTCGCCATGATGGTCGCCGAAGAAAGAGGTAGTCGGACGATGACCCAGGATACCTTGCACCATCTGCGGGAAAGAAGGTACTACTACGACTTCAGACGACATCCGGATGACGAAAACATCTCGAGCGACCTCTTCCTGGCACATCCCGACGGGATACGCCTTCTCCGAAGGTTCCATTACGTCATCATAATGGACAGCACATACAAAACAAATGCGTAAGTTACTTAATTACGATTAAATTATTGCACATATAGCCAATTATAAAGTATTTTATATGTAACATATTTACACTTGCAGATATGGGATTCCTTTGTGCGAGGTGGTCGGGTTCACACCATCAGGCAATACTTACTGCATCGCCTATGCCTTCATTTCACAAGAGAACGAAGACACATACGCCTGGGTGTTGCGACAGCTTCAGATCTTGCTTAGGACGGTTCAGCCTCAAGCTATCATGACTGATCGAGAGCTAGGTCTCTTGGCGGCTCTGAATGTTGTCTTCCCCGACGTTCAGCATCTCCTTTGTTGGTTACACATGACGAGAAGATGCGAGGAAGCAGCTTTAAAGATCACGACGAATTTAAACCACGCTGGCATCTTTAAGGGCAACTGTTGGGGGCTGTTCGAATCGAGGTCGGATGAATCATTCAACCGACGTCGTCGGGCGCTACGAGCTGCATGGCACCCATTCCCAGGTGTGGTGGCGTATTTGGAGTCGGTTTGGCTTCCATACAGCAGGAGCATAGTACGGTGCTACGTAGATAATGTCTTCCATCTCGGCACCCGTACGACAAACAGGTACAACCTTACTTCATATCTCCCATTACAATATGATATAATATCGAATATTTAGTGGTATGCACTTCAATGTGTACAAAGTTGAGGGTCAACACAAGGTTCTGAAGGAGGCACTTCACTCATCGACTGGTGACTTCCGCATCGTGATCGATGCAATCCATAGAGTCAACGATTGTCAACTGCATGAGCTGCAAACTGCTTTGGAGATCGACCGCTTCAAATGGCCAACAGCGGCGTATAAAGTCAACCTTTTTGATGAGGTAAAGACTTTGATCTCCAAAAAGTGCTTCGATTATCTGTACAAGATGTGGCAGGACGTCGTGAACCAGAAGTTTCCTCCGGTATGCACGGACCGACATTGGAGGGTTTGTTACGGGATCCCTTGTGTCCATGAGATTCAGGCATACGTCAACTCCGGTAATCCGATACCCGTCGAGGACATCCACCCGTTTTGGATGGATTTGACATGGACTGACCTCGACGACACCCCACTGCCGTATGAGCTGTCATCTTCATACACGGCTTCCAACGATGTATGCGAGGATGAGCTGCACCCACCCTCATCAGCAAGCGTCCGAAGGAAGGGGAGGCCTCGGGGGTCGAGGAATGCCTGCAGAACCAACCCGTTGCCATACGAGGAGGTAAGGGAAAGGTTTGAGAGAGAATAAGTGCGTGCTGCTCGAAATGCTGCTCGGCCTCGTCCACAAGCGACCTCAGCTCAACGTGGACGTGATGATGTGTTCGGAGGGTTCAACTGGGGTCGAAACAACGTTGATCCCTTCATGTTCGGTCATATTCAGATGGTGAGGGACACTGTTGGAGATGGTCATTGTGGCCACCGTGCTTTGGCGGCTTTGACATCACCGATCGGCGAGACTGCTTTCCTGGAACTCAAAACGTTACTATGCAATCACTTGGAGGATCACGCCGATCTGTACGCCGGTTGTTATATGGGAGAGTACCCATTCCAGCAGTTCGTCGACTACCAAAGATGGGCGGGAGCCACACATGGTGATAGGAGACGGTAGATAGAGCTACCCATCATGGGTTTAGTATTTGCGATGGTATATCAGATTCCTCTCGTCGTCCTAGCTTGGCATCATCCGTTCACATGTCTCCCCATGATCTCGCCGACACCTGCTAACAACCCTCAATCAGCAACTCTTGGTGTAGCCTGCATCGGAAACCAATACCATTTTGCCGCGGTACGACTTCAAACCTCTTTTTTATTACCTATTCATGCTTTTCATACATATGTCAATACTCTAACTCTAAATTTTTGTTCTCATATATCTGGTTGCGTCCTAACGCTCCTCTTCCTCCGCCTCCACTAGAATGGGTCGAACATCATCATCCGAGCGTCGAAGAATGGGATGCTCCGTTTCAAGCTCAGATTGAGAGATTTAGATCCTTGCGTGCCAAGTCCGGCCGTCCTTTACTATTTTCCTAGATTGTATTCTACAACTTCATTAAAATTATGAATGTAAACCTTTTTTTCCGTTCCTTGTAACGTTATTCGCATATTATCCGAATGAAAACCTTAACAATTCTTGTGTTCTGTTTAATTTGACCCTAAATCCTTCAAATCCACTAGCTAAACACAATTTTATCAATTAACATTACAAAACCGTCGGAAAACCTAAGCCCTAACCCTAAACGCAAAACCCTAACTAGGGTTTGCACGTCCTTCACAACGTGCAAGCATTGCACGTCCTTAAGGACGTGCTTGCACGTTGTTAAGGACGTGCAAGACTTTTTTAGCAGACGTTCACCGTCCTAGACTTGCACGTCCTTAAGAATGTGCAAGCACGTCATTAAGGACGTGCAAATCCTTAATCCGGATTTGCGGTGTACATAGTGACACCCTAAATCTTTAGGGGTTTTGAGATAGGGTTAATGATAGATTAAGGGCATTAATATAGATGATAATCACATACATATACTCTCCTACATATTATATATTACACATTTGAATTGCAAGATTATGTCGTGTGATCATGTGTTATGTATAATATTTAGTGGTAGAGTTAATGTAAATGTGATACATATGTGTTGCCGGATTTGGGCTTAAAAGGCTCATTACCCGGACTCGGCCCAAAGAAGCTCGCTCCAGCTTTTGTGGCTTGCTCTAGCTCGGAATGCTTCGTTTCAGCTAAGAGCGCTTGCCTATAAAAGCGGATGAGGGCGCTAGGGTTTCTCACTTCTTCAGACGCTTCAGGTAATCCAATTGGAAATAGAGAGAGAGAAAGAGAGCGGTGCTAGGGTTCCAAAGTGCTCCGAGCACTCCTCCGGCGTTTCCGATCAGATCTGAGGCGGATCTCCATAGGATACCTCTTATCTGATCCTCGAAGAGCTACACCACCTTTGTGTGCTTCTTGTCCGGCGTTGGCTGTCTTCTCCGACGGCCTTCGTGGTGCAGATCTGGTCTCCGACACCAGATCCAGGGAGTTTCTTCTACGCTTTACCACTTCTCCTCGTGTCTTCCCTTTGTACTTGCGATTACCTGCTGTATTGTCTGTATTAGCCTTAGATCTAGCCTGTCGATCTCGAAACCTTGTAAGCTTGATTTGATATAGTGGATAAGCTCGAGTCTCCTCTTCTGAGGCTCCGTGGACGTAGGGATTTTTCCCGAACCACGTAAAAATCGTTGTGTCCTTTCTTGCTTTCTTGTTTTCGTATTCATGCTTCTTCATCTGAATCTTGAACTCCAATCTGTGAGTCCAGATAACTACGATCTACAACGTGGTATCAGAGCATTGCCTTTGTTAACCTCTAGATCTAAGTTTTGGTCACCTGTTCTTGACCAAGATCTATCTGCAGTTTATAGATGCTTAGGGTTTTCCTCTGTTTGTGAACTCTGTGTCTATATTTTGTGTTTTTTATCCTTATACGCATCTGCAAAATGTATCTGACTCCTTTTTTTGTCCTTACAGGTACTTAAACAATGGATATCGCCCTCAAGATTAAACCATTTGACGGTATAATCGACTTGGCCATGTGGCAAGTTAAAATGAGGGTCGTACTGATCAAGGAAGGATGCTGGAAGGCTGTCAAGGCAACATCAACCACATCCACAGTTGCTACAACCACTCTAGGCGCCAAGGATGAGGTGGACGCCTCTGGAACCTCTGTGACGCAAGATTCTAAGGGAAAAGGAGTAAAGTGTGACTCCACTCCACCATCTGAGGAAGACCTGGAGTTGGACTTGAGGGCACATTCCGAGATCATGCTTCGGCTTACTGATGGCATAGCTCGTCAGGTGGTAAGACACTCTTCCGCTTCCTCTCTATGGCATGCCCTGGAGGAGCTGTTTCTATCTAAATCCCTGCCCTCCAGGATTTCTCTGCTTTGCCGATTGTTTACTTTCAAGATGAACACTCAATTAACCTTGGATGACAACTTGGACAAATTTCTGAAAATGTCTCAAGAACTTGAAAGATGCAATGACGAAATTAAAGATTCTCACCAGGCCATTCTTCTGTTGAATTCTTTGCCCAGTCAGTTTGACAACTTTAAAGATGTGATTCAATTTAGCCGAGATGAATTAACCAAAGCAAACTCATTGAAGCTATTATTGAGAAAAATGAAATCATGAAAGTCTTTAAAATCAAAGGTTTGAAAACTGACAGAACTGAAAAACCTGACAAACCTGAGGTTATGTTTACCAAAGGTAATAGCAAAAAGGATAATAAGAATAAAAAGGCTAAGAAGGATAAGAAAGAAAATTGTAAGGGTGATCATAAATCTGATAAAACTGACCCAAACTCTAAATGCAATTACTTTGGAAATTTGGGACATTGGGTTAAGGATTGTAGAAAGAAGAAGAGAGCTGAACAACTTGCTAAATCTAACCATACTGAATTGTCTGCCTCTGTTTTGGAATGCATGAGTGATTGTCCTGCTTAGCTTTTTATGTGTACTGAATATTCTGCTGACTATTCTGATAATTGGATCCTTGATTCTGGTTGTACCATGCATGCTACCCCTTCTGAGCATTATTTTAGAACCCTTGATAAATCTGCTTGTGGTGATGTGATGTTTGGTGATGATACTTCTTTGAAAATCATGGGGGTTGGAGATGTTCCTCTTGTTATGCATGATGGTATAGTTAGAATTTTTACCAATGTTAGATGGGTGCCTAGCTTAAGAATGAGCCTTATGTCTGAGTCTGCTCTAGAAGAACTTGGTTGTCACATGGCTTCTAAAAATGGGATAAGAATTGTGACTAGAAACAATAGGGTTATAATTAAGGT
Organism: Persicaria tinctoria; assembly: GCA_037127255.1. Taxonomy (NCBI): domain Eukaryota; kingdom Viridiplantae; phylum Streptophyta; class Magnoliopsida; order Caryophyllales; family Polygonaceae; genus Persicaria; species Persicaria tinctoria. The sequence continues at coordinate 16,216,030 of JBANSL010000004.1, read as the reverse complement.
TGTTAGAAAGAACATATTATATCATATTCTTGGTAATAAACCTGAATTAAACCCAGCCATATCTTCTGAGCATATGACCTTAGATGAGACTCTTTCTTGACATAATAGGCTGGGGCATATTGGCAATAAAGGTCTTGTTCAATTGCATAAACGTGGTTTACTTGCTAAAAAGCCTGCTGAGATTAAATTCTGTGAAAATTGTGTGTTTGGAAAGTTTGCTAATCTGAAATTTCCTAAATCTTCTTATACTGCCTCTGTTCCTTTAGAATATGTTCACTGTGATTTGTGGGGACCTGCACAAGTCCCCACTGCAGGTGGTATGAGATACTTCATAAGTTTTATAGATCATTTCTCACGCAAGGTATGGGTAAGTGTCTTGAAAACTAAAGACCAAGCTTTTGAAGCCTTTAAAAGGTGGAAAGCTATGGTTGAAAGCCAATCTGATCACAAATTAAAATGCTTTAAAACTGATAATGGATTGGAATTTTGCAACAAAGAATTTAATGACTACTGCCAACAATTGGGGATAAAAAGACATCTAACTGTCCCTAGCACCCCACAGCAAAATGGGACAGCTGAAAGAATGAACAAGACCCTATTAGAAAAAACTAGGTGTATGCTTATCTCCTCTGGGTTGAAAAACACCCTATGGGGAGAAGCTGTTCTGACAGCAGCATACCTAATCAACAGGTCCCCTTCTAGTGTGATAAATTTTCTAACACCACAGCAAAAGTGGACTGGAAAAGCACCAAACCTTGTTACCTCAAGCCCTTTGGTTGTGCAGCATACCCCCACATTTCACAGGGTAAGCTCCAACCTAGAGCTGTCAAGGGTGTTCTTTTAGGATACCCTGATGGTGTCAAAGGTTATAGGGTTCTCCTGCTTCAAGAAGGACCCTATAAGGTGATCACTACTAGGAGTGTTAAGTTTAATGAGTCTGAGTTTCCCATAAAAGAAAAACTAACTACACACTCTGAGTTTGCAGGTACAAATGATCAAGCTGGTGGATGGATCCCAGCAGAATCCACCACCTTACAAGTTGATGATGATGAATGCGACACTGGTAGAGTTTTTAGACCAGCAGCAAAGCAATCACACTCTACACTACAAGGGGCAAATGAAGGCGACAAGCCTCTGGAGAACACAGAAGTTGAAGAAGATGGTGACGAGGCTACCGACGAAGAGGATCATGACTCATCCTCCTCCTTTAAGTCTTATCCTTTCCCTCTTCCCTCTACTTATTCTCCTGCTCTCCCCTCTACTTCTGCTTTAAGTGATGTAAATGGCCTCTCTATTGACTCCCCAGTGGAGTCCTCTATTTTATCCTCCCCCCATTCTTCTGATTTGCATGCATCTACTTCAATTGCTCCTGCATTAGCATCTGCATCTGATTTTCCTAGCTTACATGACTATCAGTTGACTAGAGACAGGGAACCTAGGACCATCATCCCTAATAAGAAGTATAGTTCTATTGTAGAGTATGCTTTTCTGACTGTTGATCATATTAGACACCCTACTACTCCAAATTCTTATGAATCTGCTATTAAAAGTGAGCATTCTAGGCAATGGTTAAAAGCTATGAAAGATGAGATGGGGTCAATGTATGTCAACCAGACTTGGACATTGGTCCCTAGACCTCCTAAAACCCGGCTGATAGATTCCAAGTGGATCTATAAGCTCAATGAAGGTCTAAAATTGAATGATCCCCCTAGGTTTAAAGCCAGATTAGTAGCCAAAGGGTTCTCTCAAATTGAGGGAATAGACTATAACGACATTTTTGCACCCGTAGTTAAGTATAAAACTATGAGACTTATGCTTTCTATGTGTGTTGTCTTTGATTGGGAACTAGAACAGATGGATGTTAAAACTGCTTCTTGCATGGTACCTTAGATGAAACCATATATATGAAACAACCTAAAGGCTTTGTTGCCAAGAGCCGTCCTGATCATGTCTGCTTACTAAAAAGGTCCATCTATGGGTTAAAACAATCCCCTAGACAGTGGAACCTTAAGTTTGATAGCGTGATTAGGGAACTTGGGTTTCATAGGAGCAGTTATGATACATACATTTACTTTATATGTGTTGTTATATGTTGATGATATTCTTCTTATCAGTAGTTCTATTATTCTCATTAATAGTGTTAAAAAGGACCTAAAGAAATATTTCGACATGAAAGATCTAGGTAGTGCCAAGAAGATTCTTGGCGTAAACATTATAAGAGACCGACCCAATAAACAATTATGGTTATCTCAAGATGACTATATATTAAAAGTTTTGAAGAGATTCAATATGGTCACCTCTAAACCTACCTCCATACCCTTAGGAGGGGACCTAGAGCTCACCAAGAAAAGTTGTCCAACCAAACCCGAAGAGATCAAAGAAATGGATAGGATTCCCTTATGACGTAGTTGTAGGATCCGTTATGTATGCCATGCTTTGCACCCGCCCTGACCTAGCCTTCGCTATCAGTGCTTTAAGTCGTTTTATGTCTAATCCAGGGAATGACCACTAGGCTGCTCTGAAATACTTGCTTCGTTATCTCTCTGGCACCAAAAATCTGTGTTTACATTATGGTTTGCATAGCACTATACATCAATTGCATGGATTTGTTGATTCTGATTATGCCAGTAATAAAGATAATCGTAAGTCTACCACTGCCTATTATATGGATTTGTTGATTCTGATTATGCCAGTAATCAATTGCATGGATTTGTTTACATTATGGCTGGGAATTGTATTTCATGGAAGTCGCAGCAGCAGACAGTTGTAGCTCTGTCTTCCACAGAAGCTGAGTATATGGCTGCTACAGAAGCTGCTAAGGAGGCTATCTCGTTAAAGGGGATTTTGAAGGAAGTTCTTCAGAGAACTTTAAAACTTGTTCTGCACATGGACAGTCAGAGTGCCAGAGTGCCTTATATCTCTGCAAAGATCCGATGTACAACGAACGCACTAAACACATCGATGTGCGATTCCATTTTGTAAGGAACATGGTTGTTGCAAATGAGATGGACGTCAAGAAGATCAAATGAGATGTGAATCCAGCTGACTTCGGCACAAAGATTGTACCCCCTAGCAAATTTCTCTTTTGCAGGGACTATCTCCATCTTGGAGATCCACCATGACGAACAGGTACAGAGCCGATGATGTTACAAGAGTTGAAGACATGAGCTTTATCCACTATTGTTGAATCAGGAATACAGAAGTTTAGAACATAGATTAGGAGGGTAAATTGTAATGCCAAACTTAATCATGGTTATAGATATTTAGGGGTTTTGAGATAGAGTTAAGGATAGATTAAGGGCTTTAATATAGATGATAACCACATACATATACTCTCCTACATATTATATATTACACATTTGAATTGCAAGATTATGTCTTGTGATCATGTATTATGTATAATATATAGTGGTAGAGTTAATGTAAATGTGATATATATGTGTTGCCGGATTTGGGCTTAAAAGGCCCATTACCTGGACTCGGCCCAAAGAAGCTCGCTCCAACTTTTGTGGCTTGCCCTAGCTCGGAACGCTTCATTTCAGCTAAGAGCGCTTGCCTATAAAAGCGGATGAGGGCGCTAGGGTTTCTCACTTCTTCAGACGCTTCAGGTTATCCAATTGGAAAGAAAGAGAGAGAAAGAGAGCGGCGCTAGGGTTCCAAGGTGCTTCGAGCACTCCTCCGGCGTTTCCGATCAGATTTGAGGCGGATCTTCATAGGATACCTCTTATCTGATCCTCGAAGAGCTACACCACCTTTGTGTGCTTCTTGTCCGGCGTTGGCTGTCTTCTCCGACGGCCTTCCTGGAGCAGATCTGGTCTCCGACACCAGATCCAGGGAGTTTCTTCTACGCTTTACCACTTCTTCTCGTGTCTTCCCTTTGTACTTGCGATTACCTGTTGTATTGTCTATATTAGCCTTACATCTAGCCTGTCGATCTCGAAACCTTGTAAGCTTGATTTGATATAGTGGATAAGCTCGAGTCTCCTCTTCCGAGGCTCCGTGGACGTAGGGATTTTTCCCGAACCACGTAAAATCGTTGTGTCCTTTCTTGCTTTCTTGTTTTCGTATTCACGCTTCTTGATCTGAATCTTGAACTCCAATCTGTGAGTCCAGAGAACTACGATCTACATATTTAATTCATTGGCTGTTATTTTATTGTTTTGGTCGTCATTTGGTGAATGCTATATATTTATATTGTCTTGAAAAGTTTTGATGATAACAAAGAAGTTACATGGAATTTAACAAGTGTTAGTTGAGTTTTTTATGAAGTTAAACAGGAAGAAGAACTTGAAGAAGTAATGGTTGTTGGTGAAGATACGGTCATCTGAAGAGACATGCATATAGTTATTTGGGACAAAGCGCATGTATGTTCAGTTATGAAGATTGAAGCTTAGAGAAGTGTGCATAATTGGGCTAGGCCCAATGGATCTGAGCAAAGGTGGAAGGGGGAAGTCATTTAGGTGAATCAACTAAGGAAAAATTACTCTAAATAATACCAGCAATTACTATTACTCGTGAATAAAAAATAATATAAACTTTAAAAATTACTCCCTCCGTTAATTAAAACTTGTCATTTTAGACATTTGCACATTTTTTAAGAAATCAAATAAAAGCAAACAAAAATACACTTATACCCCTAATCATTACTCTACTTTTCCACTTTATTGAAAACTACAACTAAAAAACATCTAATCATGACAAGGGTAATTTTGGAAAGTGAACACCAAAATACCTAAAACGACATGTTTTTCTTAACAAAATTTTACCCCTAAAACGACATGTTTTTCTTAACGGAGGGAGTATAAATTTATATACAAACTATACTCATATTAACCAAAAATAATATGAGTCACCTTTTCGGCCAAAATTCCGGCAATATTGCTGATTTGGCAACCTGAAAATTACTTTGGGCTAAAAATATAATTAAGAATGAAGTCAAGCAAGGTAGTCCAAACACAAACTGTTCGTCTGTTCATCTTCTTCCTCGAGCAGTTGTAGTCCCCTCTCCAAAGATTGCAATAGGCAAGGTCTACCGCCGACATCTCCTCTCCAACCACTACCGACTCCTGCTGCCCACACTCTCTCACCTCCATTTCTGGTGGGTGAACCCGATTTCACATAGACAAATAATCACCGCCATATTCATAATAAATTTTCACTTAAATATTACCAGGATTTGCGCAATTTTCATCATGAAAATGCAAATTAACAAAGGCAAATAACAAAAAACTTATAATTTCATCAAATTCATTAGTTTATGAGTCGAATTTGATGTTGACAAATTTAGGGTTTTGTAATTCTTTCTCGAAAAATCAATCAAGGTTATTCCAAATTATATAGTGGCAATAGTCGATGTTTTTGGGCAACGCAAGGCCCACCCGGCCTCCTTGCCGCTATCCAGACATAGGTGGTTCAAGCTCTCCTTTAATTTGTAGCATATCCCCGACGGCTGGCAATGGCTCAACAGGAGGAAGATGAAGATTGAATTTTTTTTAGATTTGTAATTTTCTACCCAACTTTATTCTTAATTACATTTTTAGTCCAGAGTAATTTTCAGATTGCCAAATTAGCAATATTGTTGGAATGTTGGCCAAAAAGATGACCCGTATTATTTTCGGTTAATATGAATATAGTTCGTATATAAATTTATAATTTTTAAAGTTAATATTATTTTTTGTTCATGGGTTACACTCCGGATTTGCAAATCCTTAATCCGGATTTGCACGTCCTTAAGGACGTGCAATACTTGCACGTTGTTAAGGACGTGCAAACCCTAGTTAGGGTTTTGCGTTTAGGGTTTAGGGTTTAGGTTTTCCGACGGTTTTGTAATGTTAATTGATAAAATTAAAGTGTTTAGCTAGTGGAGTTGAAGGATTTATGGTCAAATTAAATAGAAAAACAATCATTGTAGGAACGGAAAAAAAGTTTTACATTCATAATTTGAATAAAGTTGTGGAATAAAATCTAGGAAAATAGTAAAGGGCGGCCGGACTCGAAACGCAAGGCTCGAAATCTCTCAATCTGAGCTTGAAACGGAGCATCCCATCCTTCGACGCTCGGGTGATGATGTGCGACCCATTCTGGCGGAGGCGGCGGAAGAGGAGCGTTAGGACGCAACCAGATCTATGAGAACGGAAAATTAGAGTTAGAGTATTGACATATATATATATGAAAAGCATGAATAGGTAATAAAAAAAGACGTTTGAAGTCGTACCGCGGCAAAATGGTCTTGGTTTCCGATTCAGGCTACACCAAGGGTTGCTGATTGAGGGTTGTTAGCAGGTGTCGGCGAGGTCATGGGGAGACATGTGAACGGATGATGCCAAGCTAGGACAACGAGAGGAATCTGATATACCATTGCAAATACTAAGCCCATAATGGGTAGCTCTATCCACCGTCTCCTATCACCATGCACAGCTCCCGCCCATCTCTAGTAGTCGACGAACTGCTGGAATGGGTACCCTCCTGTATAACAACCGGCGTACAGATCAGCGTGATCCTCCAAGTGATTGCATAGTAACGCTTTGAGTTCCGGAAAAGCAGTCTTGCCGATCAGTGATGTCAAAGCCGCCAAAGCACGGTAGCCACAATGACCATCTCCAACAGTGTCCCTTACCGTCTCAATATGACCGAGCATGAAGGGATCAACGTTGTTTCGACCCCAGTTGAACCCTTCGAACACATCATCACGTCCACGTCGAGCTGAGGTCGCTTGTGGACGATGCCGAGCAGCATTTCAAGCAGCATGCGCTTCTTCTCTCTCAAACCTTTCCCTTACCTTCTCGTATGGCAACGGGTTGGTTCTGCAGTCATTCCTCGAACTCCGAGGCCTCCTCTTCCTTCGGACGCTTGCTGATGAGAGTGGGTGTAGCTCATCCTCGCATACATCGTTGGAAGCCGTGTATGAAGATGACAGCTCATACGGCAATGGGGTGTCGTCGAGGTCAGTCCATGACAAATCCATCCAGAACGGGTGGACGTCCTCGGCGGGTATCGGAGTACCGGAGTTGACGTATGCCTGAATCTCATGGACACAAGGGATCTCGTAACAAACCCTCCAATGTCGGTTCGTGCATACCGGAGGAACCTTTTGGTTCACGGCGTCCTGCCACATCTTGTACAGATAATCGAAGCACTCTTTGGAGATTAAAGTCTTTACCTCATCGAGTTACGCCGTTGTTGGCCATTTGAAGTGGTCGATCTCCAAAGCACTTTGCAGCTCATGCAGTTGACAATCGTTGACTCTATGGATTGCATCGATTACGATGCGGAAATCACCAGTCGATGAGTGAAGTGCCTCCTTCGGAACCTTGTGTTGACCTTCAACTTTGTACACATTGAAGTGCATACCACTAAATATTCGATGTTATATCATATTGTAATGGGAGATATGAAGTAAGGTTGTACATGTTTCTCGTACGGGTGCCGAGATGGAAGACATTATCTACGTAGCATCGTACGATTTAAGGACGAGCTAGGGTTTAGGGTTTGACTAGGGTTTTAGGGTTTGGCTAGGTTAGGGTTAGGGTTTAGGAAACAGCACGTGGTCAAGGACGTGCTTGCATGTCCTTGACCACGTGCTTGCACGTCCTTGACCACGTGTGGCACGTCCTTGACGACGTCTTTAAGGTAGTTGTATCAATTATGAGGATATGGATCTCCAAGGTAGTCGCAAGAGTGTCGATCTACTTCGACAAGTTGTTTCCGTGCTCCTTCACAAATCATGAGGGAAGTTTCTAACCAAAGTATGCAGGAAAACATTATAAACAACATACACAAAAGGATTCATTGTAAGAGCAACTTACAAAGGATCCATTACGGATGATTTCACGTTTTTGTTATCTGGCAACCATATCATATAAACATTTTCGTTCTTGATGTTTACGTTCAATATGACTCGGAAGAAATGAGAAGAGTCTGCTCGAGATAGAAATAGAAATATAGAGATAGATACAAAATCCGTAATATAAAAGTTTAATATAAAGATAGAAACTGCAAAAGTATAAATGTACATCACTGGCCAGGTGGATGGCGTACAGCCTGATCCAAAATCTCCGCCACCTCGTCCACTAGCTGCTCAATGCGAGGGTCGGTAGCCAGGGCCCTCAAATAGCACTCGACCTCACGAAAGCGGTCTAACAACGCCGGAGGGATGACGGGAGGTTGAGGGATGTCCACCCATGGATCCATGCCGATCGGGTGGACTGGCGCCGGCGGGTCGGGATGGGGTGGCGTGGTCGGCAGCACGTACGACTGGCTCTGCGACGCGTACCAAGGCAAGTAATCTGTAGAGACACCTGCCTGGCAATCCTTGCTGGTGCGTCTGTGATATAGATAGAGTCTCGAATACATACATCAGCGACGGTAAGACGGTCCACCTCGTCCCGCAGCTCCCGGATCTTCTTCAGCTTCGCGTCGTCCTTCATGCGCTGTGGCGCCTTCGGACCGATGAACTTCCCGTAGAAGCGTGGGTCATCCTTCCTAGCCGGATCACTGGAAAAATCACCTCTGAAGCGAGAGAAGTACGCCCATATCCAAGCCTTCACACAAAAAAGTATGTCGTTAGAATATAATTTAAATATTTGTAAACTAAAACTCTAATTCAACGGTCTCGTACCTGTAGGATCGGCGTGCAGCTGTCTATACCCTTCGCACCTGCGCGGGTAGCCTCGCATAGGCCCCTGTACAGACATGCAAGGGCACCTGCAACCCAGGCAAGGGTGGCCGTACGTGGTATGTCCCAAATAAGGCCGAATATCCTCCATGGGATCTGGCTCTGCGACTTTTCCACAAACAAAGTCGCGGCGAGAGCGATGGCCATGTACCCTCTGTGCAGAAACAGACGTTGTGCAGGGTCATCCTCGGGCTGCCCCCCTCCCACATGCGTGCGCAGCCGAATCTGCTCAGGATTAGCCGCGACCTCTAAGTCATCGGCGGGGGCGGGGTCGACGAGCGTCCCGTGTCTCTGCTGCCACAGGACAGTAAACCCAGTCACTGGAGGGCCGCCAGCGTGTCTGTATGACTTTAGAGCCTGCGGGGTGAGCTGGTAGTACTCCGCGATGGTGGGGACCAAAGCGCCCGCGGGCAGATGTGACGTGCAAGGCTGGCCATCAATCGGAAGTCCCATCAGGCAGGCAACATCGTGGAGCGTGATGGTCATCTCGCCCCATGGAAAGTGGAAGGAGCTGGTCTCCAGGTGCCGATGCTCCAAAAAGGTTGTGCAGGTGAACTCGTCGACACACTCCCAGTGGAGGGACCTCAGGTAGGGGATGTCGGATGGGAGCAGATCTTGCACCCAGGTCCCTGGGCCCTCAAATATGTAGCGCTCGAAAGGCTGCAGGTGAGTCGCCCGGTGGTGGAACTTCAGCAGCGGCAGCTCCACAGTAGGATCTCTCCACACTTGATACGCGCGGTGTTGCCTGTAAGACACAAGCAGCGCTCCCGGCTGCAATAAAGGTTCGACCTGCACAGCCGATGCGGCAGCCTGCGCAGGGATGGGCTTGGGCTCTACTTGTGGCCCCCCCTGGCCCTCAGCCTGCCCCTCCTGACCGTCGTCAGCCTCCTCAACGACGTCAGGGATCACATCATCTGCAGAGGCCAAGGAGATCGAAGGCTCGGCCTCGTGGGTGCCGGATGTAGAAGCCCAGTCGGCGAACGTAACAGGCCGGAGGGTACCGTCCCCCCTCACGAGCCTCCCTGCCTGTTATTATGAAATGTATTTTATTATAATTTATTATATTTTAATTTATTATATTTTAATGTTTTTATTTTCTTTCAATTTAAATTTATTTTTATGTATTTTATTATAATTTATTATATTTTAATGTTTTTATTTTCTTTCAATTTAAATTTATTTCTATGTATTTTATTATATTTTAATGTTTTTATTGTCTTTCAATTAGAATTTATTTCTATGTAGTTAAATATATTTTCATATATTTTAATATTTTTATTTTAATTTATTTTAATGTCTTTTAATGTATTTTAATATATTGTAATATGTTTTAATATCTTGTAATATATATTAATCGTTTTTATTGTTTTTCCATGAAAACTATCAAAATATACAAACTATATAGTATCTTTCAAACTATATACTAAAACTATATAATCTATCAAATTATATAGTATCTATCAAACTATATACTAAAACTAATTATAATCTATCAAATTATATTATAATACTATATTAAAATCTAAACTATATTATAAAACTATAAAAATAAATCAAACAAAATAAACTAATTATAATCTATCAAATTATATTGTAATATGTTTTAATATCTTGTAATATATATTAATCGTCCGCCTCCGCCACTCTGGCGCCATCACCACCACCACCACCATCGTCACCCCCGGTCACCGCCTCTGCTGCTCCACCACCACCACCGTCACCACCACCACCCTCCTCAACCTCCATGGGAGCCGCCCCACCACCACCACCCCGTCCACCTGCTCCACCGCCACCCCCTCCTCCAGTGCTCCACCCCCACCACCACCCTCCTCAGCCACCGGCGCCACCAACACCGCCAGCTCCACCACCTCCTCTCTCTCCGGCTCCATCTCTCTGTCTCGATTCTTTCTCTCTCTCCAGCGACCTCTCTCTCTCTCACTCCGGCAATCTCTCTCTCTCTCTCTCTCTCTCTCTCTCTCTCTCTCTCTCTCTCTCTATTTCTCTCTGGCGAATCGAAGCGAAGACGAAGACGAAGACGAATGAAGACGAAGAGGCACGTCCTCTTCGCTATTAGAAGACGGGCTTGCACGTCCTTAAGGACGTGCAGCACGTCGTCAGGGACGTGTAAGCACACTTTTAAAAAAACATAAAAACGTGCTTGCACGTCTCGTCTCGGGTGGCTGTTACCCCCCTTGCACGTCCTTAAGGACGTTGGGATTTGCGGTGTATATAGCCGAAACGGTCCAACAATAGATGAGCTTTTAGGTTTTCTAGGTAAAAAGTTGTAATGATTTGTATTGGTTTGTGTGTTGTCGACTTTTTAAAATAATTTGATTGGTTAAAATGTGTAGTGGGTGTTAAAAAATAATAAAATTTATGAAAAAGTTAGTGCAATGATAATGTTTTTTCAAAAGTAAGGTGTTTTATTAAAACTTGTGCAAAATGATGTATTTTAGGACGGAGGGAGTAGTTGATATTATTTAGAGTCATTTGTCCATCAAGTAATGATTATATTGGAATTGTGTTTTTCTTTTTATAAAAATAGAAATCACCCTTTAATGCGGTGAAAGAGGGGAGTTGTAGCCCCCAGTCGGGGTGACCTAGTGGTAAGGAGTAAGGGGAAGAGTAAGGAGGTCCCGGGTTCGATCCCTTCCTCCGCCTCTTTCCTTGGGTGAAAACCCAAGGCTTACCTTGCTCTCTACCACTGAGTCGAGCCGGTCGGCGCAAGTCGGTTTACCTGGTACGTGGCCCTTGCCGGCTTGGTTACGTGCTCGGGATTTGCCAGCAAAAGGTGGGTTCCTCGTCATCAAAAAAAAAAAAGGGGGGGGGGGGGGGGGGAGTTGTTTGTGGCCAAAACTCCTTACGCCCAGATCATTGAAGCAAATCTAGGGAGAGACAAACTATGGCTTTGAAGGCCAAAGCGTGCACTGTGCCATATAAAGGCGTGTTTGGATCTCTTAGACCATCCGCAACTATGGGGTAACCCCTTTCCCCCTTTTTTTCCCATCTTCCTGTCACAACTTTACAACTCATTTATTTTTTTCTTTAAAATAATTTTTACTTTTTCTACCTCTTTCTAAAAATTTACCTCTACAACCATGGGAAACCCCTTTTACCTCTTTCCAAATTTATTTTCACTTTTTCTTTTCCTTTATATCTTTCCCTTTATTATATATGTATCATCATATATTATTGTGAATTATTTTTATTTATAATTTTATAAATAAATTAAATTAGCAAGTAATTAATGTAAATATATTTTATTACATCTAGATTAAAATAAAAAAAAGTTAAAAACATTATAAAATACGTAAATACTAATAAAACTACCTATAAATTCGGATCATAGCCTTGGAATTGGTTCCACAAGTGCTCAACCAAATCATTCTTCAAATTCATATGACTTTGTCTATCCCGAATCTCATCTCTCATAGCCATATAATTGCCCAGATTTCTATCTTCATATCGCCCGGTGGTAACGTTGAATCTCATCTCTCATAGCCATACAACAACTTCTTCGTTCTCTTGTACTTGATGGACTTGTCTTGCATCTTCGGTTGAACTTCGAGTGGCACTCCCTTGAACACCCGGAGAATGCTCAAAATGTTGTTGGTTTGGAAAAAAAAAAAAAAAAAGAGGATTGTACACATTGGTAGGATTATGTGGGGTATAATTTGGATATTCGGGTGTTGAAGAATTGTTAAACATTTGCAACATCACTTGAAATTGAGGATTTTTTAGAAGATTTGGACCAAAAGGCATATTTGGAATGGGTGGAGTATTTGGATTATTGTGATCCATGGTTAAGAAAATAGGTGCAACTACAATAGATCAAGATGGAGTTATATATAGGATAAAATTAGGCTCAAATTATAGAATTTTTTTTTTAACCAATGTGATATTTTATTTTAAAAAATAATGAAATATAAATATATTTTTATTTCATTTTAAATCCTACTACAACTAATAAATCCAAAGTGAAATATATAAACCTACTTTATCATAAAAAAAAAATTACAAATGGAAAGAGGTTACCTCTCTCTACCAAGGTAACCCCTTCTCACCTCTTACCTTAAGGTAGATGCCACAGCCATGGGCTTACCTTTTAGCAACCTTAAGTTTGCTAAAACCCATGGTTGCTCATGCTCTTATCATGATGCACGTACAAGCCATCTACTTGCTCTCTTCAACATGAAAGGGGATTCAAATATCGGAACATGTTTGGTGGTAGTAGGCCCAAACCGACACCTAAAGCCAAGTCCTCTTACTCTTCTACTAGTCAATCTAGACCTTGTTATTCTATTCCAAGTGTTAAAGCCTTAAAGGGGAAGTACGGGATGAATTAAATGAATTGACTTTTGAGTTTCCATCATTGGAAAGGTCCAGATATATACTTAAAATTTACTCCCTCTATTTCAAAATAAAAGTCGCTTGATTTTTTGCACGTTTTTTAAGGAGTTAAAACCTCTATAAAATAATATTTTTTTAATCAAATTTTTTTCATAAATGGATACTTATTACTAATAATTATCAATTTATGAAAAAAGTTTGATTAAAAAAATAATATTTTATAGAGTTTTTACCTTCTTAAAATACGTGCAAAAAGTCAAACAACTTTTATTTTGAAACGGAGGGAGTAACAATTTGTGCAAAGCAACACATAATTTTGTTTTCAACTTTTTGATGGTAGAGTTCTATTGACCATACTAGCTTAGGGGCAATTAGGTAATTTTGGATGTAAACTTTGGGGTAGTTTCGTCCATATAGATTTAACCCATTGTGCTATAAGTGTACAAAGCCTCGATTCAGATCACCTATAACTCCCGGTGTAACCTTCCCCGCTACATGATTTCTATTGGTCCATCTATTAATTATTAATTTTTCTAATTAAACATATTAAAATTTAAAATTATTAGGTAAAATCATAATTAAAATATAAAACTTATTAATTTCCTAAATTATTAAAAAAAAAAACTGCCTAATTTACCTCATCCTCTTCCCACGTTAGCCTGTCGTCGCTCTGACTCGACCAATTTCACAAGGGCACTCAAATCCAAACCCTAACCGCACTGGAATCTCAATTGCAATCTCATTCAGATCCAAGTTTGCCATAGATTCGAAACCTTTCTCCATCCCATTCTCGATTGTAATGTTGCATCAGTGGAGTAGAAGGCTCAACCTCGATCGGTCTTGCTCGACAACAGCTAAGCGTTTTCTTTCCTCCTCCCGGATTTGGCGAAAAACAACGAATAAGGTGAATGATTTAGGCTATGAATTGGCGGTGAGTTTTTTTAACATGAAATTGGATTAAGAAGTTGATCTGAATAGATGTACTCTAAGGATAGCTTGATCCGAAAATAAGTTATGGGCATGAAATTGCTGATTTTTTTTCTTGTACTTTGAATTTGTGAAGTTTTGTGACGTGTGGGAAAAATTAAGCTAATTAGCACATGGTATATATATTAACCTCCTTTCTCCCCTGAATTGTACACTTTGGTATTTACTGTCATACTTTCATAGTTTCACAGCTTTGTGATGTGTGAGAAAAATAAGCTAATTAGCACTTATGAAAGTTCCAAGATTGGGAGGAAATCAAGTGATGTAGGATTCACCTATGCTCCCTTTTATTTTTGGAGTTACTGTCATAATTTCATATTTTGATAGCTTCACTTAAGATGATTCACTTGTGAGAGGCAATCAATTTGATAGCTTAAGATGATTCACTTTTGAGAGGCAATCAAGTGATGCAGGATTCACCTAAGGCTAAGTATTGCCATTTTGATAGCTTAAGATGATTCACTTGTGAGAGGCAATCAATTTGCAGAAACATTTTTCCAATCCCCAAAGAAACAAACTCTCAAATACTCATCCATCTCTCGTTGGATTGTTGGGGTAAGTTTTCAGAACATAGTGCTGATTTTTTTTATTATTCCCTAGAGTGTTCTGCTGAATTGTTTGAGTAACACTCATCCATTCACCTTTTGTGTGGTTACATTTTTTTTACTCAGAATATAGTGCTAAATTATGTTTAATGGTGCTTATGATATTAGAGCTAACTTCTTTCGATGCTAAACTTGAAAAATATGAACTATACAAGTATTATTGAACCTTCAAAACACTTGGTATATTTTAGTGTAATGTCGTTACTGATTAGCTAGTTAGCATTTTTTATAAAGCCTATTAGCTCAAGCGGTAGAGCGATGTGCTAATGCATAAAAATGTGGGTTCGACTCCCTCATAGGCTAATCAACATTTTCAATTTTCTATGAAAATCAGGGTGCATATATAAATGAGACTAGATATCAACCACTCGCAATTGAGATTAAAAGTAATTGTTTATGTTGAAACCTCGTGAAAACAATAACTCTGTAAGAATACGACTTTAAAACAATGGAAGTTAAGGATTGGTTAAGACTTGAACTAGGTGTAGTCAGCCAAATGCATTAGCTTTCTTATGCCTTTCATTTAGCTGCAGGTAATTCAGCTAAAGACACGCAACTCAACACATACCAACAAGTGGGAAAAATACGAACAGAATCAAGTAAGCTTAAGCAACATAAGTACATAACTAAATCAAAATGATATTTTAGTTGATGAAACTAATGGTGAATAAAATCCTCCAATCGTACCGTATCTAACAGAAAAGAAAACTTAATGACTATAAGCTGAAAATGAAGAGATAAATGGGAAATGACAGTCTCAACAAGTGAAAAATGCAAATAGGCATGGTTGGCAATGTCTTCGGATCGAACTCCTTAAAGTCCTCTTTCTCTCACAGGGATTGATACTTCTCTGGCTCTGCACATAGTAAAATTACAATTAGAGGATACATACGTAATGATTGCCACATAAAAACTAGCAATTACAATTTGAAGAAAAACACTTTATGATTACCAACCTTTTTTGTTATAATAAGACATCTCTCAGTGTCCATCTAATTCTCCAAAATATCATCTAAGTGAGCCTGAAAAAAATCATTTTGTTTTCATTTGCTATGTAGTTAACATAAATACAAAAAGATCATACTCAAATACAATGAAATTAGTATAGAACTGAAACATGTAGGTTGTTTTTCATTTTCACCCGAGGCACACCGATGCTTGTCAATAATGTTGTATAGCTGAACTGAGAATGCTGATTTGACTGAGTTGGTGTTGGATTAATAGATATATCACTTTGTGCATACTCCAAAGATGTAGAATAACTCCTGAACGCAGATGGATCCCATGGATGAATACCTTCGAAAGTCATTTGTTGTGGACCGTTTTCATCTACTTGAACACATTGGTTCCCCTACATTGAAAAAAATATATAAGTATACAGAAAAAAGGGTTGGTTGATGCCACAAAATGATGAGTACTGTATTCATACATGTGTCACATGTGAAAGAATTGGATTTTTTTTCTATATTCTTTGGCTTCCTTTTTCTCTTGTGTGTTGTTTCAAGGGCACTTTTTGGCCTTTTACTTGACTAACCCTTAGATTTTGGCTTCATTTTGATGCCTTTGATTGCCTTCATTGTATCACTGGCCTTCGCATTCATATCAAGACTTGGATCACTTCTCGATATATGACAATCCTACAAGCTCGACTCAATAGGCCTTTCAGTTGATTTTAACTCAAGTTTCCCCAACAAACTAGTAAGATCTTCCATCACAATGTTATACTCATCATCAAAATCCGATGCCCTTGTGACCACGCGAGTAGATAGACGACACATATTTCTATAGCGCCTCCCCTTTGCTATTGCAGGTTGCTCATCAAAATTTGATCCCTCGGCAGTCACTCTATTGGTCCCCTTTTTGGCATATTTTCTCCATCTTTTCAGAACATATCTGCTAGGCACTTTAGTAATGCCTCTGAAAGAAAACAACTTCAATATATGACTACATAATATGCCCGCAAACTCAAACTTCCTACAATTACAACATACGATTCCTTCTACTTCATCATAGGAAACAACAAAGCTATAATCCTTAACACGAGGCTTGACCATATACTTCATAAATTCACCCATCTCACCACAAGGTTCAATTTGACAATCATAAGATTTACCCACTTCCGCCTGAAATAACTTAAAGATAGCGGGAGTATATATATTTGCAGCATCCTTTAAAATCTCTATAGGAACAGGCAATGCTACTTTGATGTGGCTTGTCTTAAAGTCTGCAACCATCTCATCATAGCGACGATCACTAAGTAACCGTTGAAAGTGCTCAAAAAATATCCTCAAATCATGCTTATAACTTACATAGTGCTTGATCACCTTATTCATGCTTTCACTACGTTGTGTAGTTATCATGTCTGCACAAAATGTATCTCTCCCATAAACCAATGCCCACTTCTCCTTGATAGTGATTAGTGAACATTCTATTCAACCACTCATTATTTTGTAATTTATACTTATCGAGCATTCTACTCTAACCCTCCAGAAAATCATTTTCATGCTCATAGTCATAAATACACTTGCTAAAATCTCTTGCAAAGTCTAGGTACATAGAAAAAACACTACTCAAATGAGTTGCCGCATTTTGAAAGATATGCCAAATACAATGTCGATGGCAAGTTGTTGGCCACTGAATTTTAAGTGATTTTGACATTGCAATATCATGATCAATCAGCATGGTCTTCGACAGTTTTCCACCCATAGCCTTTGCAAACGTGTCAAACAACCACACAAATGAATCTGAGGTCTCGTCATATAATAATGCAACACCAAAGATAACTGTTTGTATCTGATGGTTTAATCCAACAAATAAGGCAATCGGTCGGCCATCTTTATGCTTTCTTTATGTAGTATCAAAACAAACAACATCACCAAATTAAATCCTCATAATCATCCATCATTATCGCATCAGCACAAAAGATATTTGTGATCATATCATCTTCATCCACTTGATCAAGTGGATGAAAGATTTTGTCGCCCAAATTGTTTTTTCTTGTAGTGTGAAGAGCATAAAAGAAACCAGGGTCTGCTACTTTCATACTTTGCAAGTATTCTAGAACTCCACCTGTTGTTTCACCCACCTTTATTTCTAAACTACGCTTGGAGTGTAAATAATTTTTATAATCCACTTGAGCAAAGCCAAGACAGTCACGACCTCCTGCTTGCCTAGCCATAAACTCGCGATCGAAGGCATTTTTTGGAGCAATACCTGAAATATCAGACAAATCAACTTCGGTTGCTTGAGAGCTCGACACCTTTCGATGTGATCTAAATAGATGTGCTTTGCTCGGACTTGCCAAAACGTGGTTATGCTTAGCGGTGAAGGCGACTGCACGGAATTTTCTAGTTTGGCGACAACTGACTTTTAACATAGCCAAACAATTACATCTTGTCTCTACCCGATGTGACTTGTAAAAAACTTCTCTCTTATCGATTCCTCGTGTACCTTGACACGCGCACACAAATATCCTATCAACCAACATTCCCTTGATTTTATGAGATGCACTTATTCGAATAGAAAAAACAACTCTCAATGCATAACCATTGTAGAACTCGTAAGCCGCATCCTCGGATTCAAACTCCATGGAGTTTATTGTGTGAGGTCCTTGGTTCAATCAAGGTTCTTTACATAGTATAGAGCATACAGTGTGCGATCGTCAATGGTTCAATGGGAGACAACCTTGCTATGAGAAACCAAGTGATCGGAGAAGGTGGATCTGGCAGCCGAAACATGAACAATCTGCTTGGTCTCTCCAACTCCGATCATCCTAGAGCACAACTAGTCGTAACCATGTTTAATGGACTCGATTTTTAATAGGGGTGGGCATGGGATGGGACGGGACGGGATTGAGGTAATCCCGCGTCCCGTCCCGTGTATTTTTTACGGGACGGGATTGGAACGGGATTGAATATATTTTTTTCCAAATCGTGCCGAGTCTTATCACTCATAGGACGGGACGGGATTTATCCCTTGTAAAAAATAAACAAAACACAATCTAAAAATAACAAGTATAAATGTGCAAATTAAAGTCATGCTTGATGCACAATAACTTAATAACCCCACTTAATATAAAAAAGGGAAAACTAATTAAAATACCTTCACCTTTGAGGTATGGTAAAAATATATCCTCAAGGACCTCAAATTTCAAATGTAATAAAAATATCCCGACCTTTTAGGGTAGTGTAGCGGTAATATATTACCACGAGTTTTCTCACGGGTAAAAAATGCTGACAAGACAGCCTACGTGGATTTTTTTGAGAAGGGCTTTCTTTAGCGACTTCCCTAGAAAAAAAATTAATAGGTTGTTGGGAATAGTCGTGATATTTTAATTTGAGGCAATTTTGACCGGATTAGTTGCTTGGTTGAATCAATTTCGTTTTTCGGGTTTAATTTTGTTGTCGGTTTATTTTTTTTTCCTAAGGAAATCGTTCAAGAAAACTCAATTTTAGTGCTAACTTGTAAAAATGCTTCCACGTAGGTTGTCTTGTCAGTATTTTTGACTCATGAGAATATCCGTGGTAATATATTATCACTACCCTCAAAGATCGGGATATTTTTATTACATTTTAATGTTAAGAATATATTTTTACCATACCCCTAAAGGTGTGGATATTTTAATTAGTTTTCCCTGTAAAAAATTAGTAGGTATTTGCTAAAAAAAATCAATAAGTTGAATTCATAGAATGAAAATACAATAGCAACAACAATGAGTCATTTCTTATATATTTTTAGTGTTTTTATTATTATTTTAAATTTTGGGTTTAAATAAATGTTAAGATATAATATAAATATATTCCTATATATTTTTATTAATTTTAATTATATATATATAGTATAATTTTATATATATGCGGGACGATGCGAGATTTGCGGGATTCTAACTCTCTGTCCCGTGTAATTTTTACAGGACAGGATCGGGACGGGATTGAAATTTTTCTCTCTAAATTCCACCGCGATTGGGACGGGATGTAGGACGAGACGCGATTTGCGGGATTCGTGCTCACCCCTAGTTTTTTAAGTTGGAGTCGAGGGATAAAGATGGATCTTGGAGCGAAGTACAAGATTGGGTTCGTAGATGGGAGTACAAATTTGAATTCAATTCCGCCAACAGAAACACAGAGGTTGAAGCGGTGTGATTACATGGTAAGATGTTGGATTCTCAATTCTATGAATGCAGAAATCGTTGAAGGATTCATGTATGCTAATTCTGCGAAAGAATTATGGGATGAGATCATTGAGTGATATGCACAGACCGATGGACCTCTTATTTATCCGTTGAAGAAAAGTATGTGCAATCAAGTTCAATGATCTCTTAGTGTCGCTGACTACTTCAACAAAGCTAAGAAGCCGTGTGATGAAATATATCCTTACTCTTGAAGGCGTGCCTAAGTGCACTTGTGGTGCAAGAGTTAGGTTCACCTTTGATCTGTCCAATAAAATGGATGAAATGGACAATCGAAACAAGCTTCTTCAATTCCTGATGGGATTAGGCGACACATATGATATTTTGAGGAATCAGATCTTGTCCACTAATCCTTTTCCAACTGTTAACCATGCTTATTATCTAGTGAAGCAACTTGAAGTTGCAGGAGGAAGCAATAGCAGTGATTCGCTTCAAGATGGAAGTGCCTTTGTTGCAGGCAAGTCCACTCGACATAAGAAAAACTTCAAGAAAGACAAAGCTGATAAACTGTGTAGTCATTGTAGAATGAAAGGAAACACGGTAGATGGTTGCTTCAAAATCATTGGTTATCTGGATTGGTTCCAAGCCCGCTGCTAATGTTGCAGGCACATTTGATTCTCCTCTAGATGATGTTGATGAAGAGGTTTTAGAGGAAAGGCGGGGATGGATATGGCTCTCGTTAATGCAATCTATCAGAAGGTCCTGAAACCTACAAAAGGACGAGGAGCTTCATCCAGTTGTGCAATTGATTCCTTTGCTCTGTTTTTTTCTAATCATTAGAGTATGAATAAATTGACTTGGATCATTGACTCTGGGGCCACTGATCATATGATTCATGATGATAAGTTGTTGAATCAGAAACGTGCCTTAGCTAAACCAATTAGGGTATGTATACCTTATGGCACTATCAGAAAAGTTACAGATGTTGGGGATATCAATTTAGCATCAAGAATTATGTTGAAGAATGTGTTTCATGTGCCTGATTATAAAACAAATTTGATATTAGTAGGGAAGATTGTTGATGATATTGATCTTGGTGTGATTTTTAAGAAATCAAAATGTGTGTTTCAGGACCCTAAGAGTGGTCAAGAGGTGTTAAGTGCTGCCAAGTTAACTAGAAGATTGTTTAATGCCACATTGAAGACTAAGAATGGAAGATCGCGTTGTGTTGTTGTACATATTTCAAATAAGTCTAGTTAATTCTAGCTTGAATAAAGTTGTTTATAGCCATGTTTGGCATGCTAGGCTAGGACACATTTCGTTTCCTAAGATAAGACATGTTAAGGGTTGTATTTACAAAGATAGTGACAATAACAATTCCTTTTGTGAAGCTTGTATCATGGTCAAGCATCACTCTATTCCTTTCAATGTAAGCCAGTCCATAGATAATGCAAGATTTGATTCACATTGACTTGTGCAGACCTTATAAGTGTCAAAGTCGTCCTGGTGCTAGATATTTTGTCACTATCCTGGATGGTCACAATCGGGCTGTGTGCCGTGTGGACATATTTGGTTGCTAATAAGCTGCAGGTTCCCAACGTTGTCTATTCTTTTATTTCTCTTGTTGAGACTCAATTTGGGACCACTGTGAAAGCAGTAACGACTGATCACGAGTCTGAGTTTTTTAAATGTACCAGTAAAAAAAGGATATTTTCAGATAACCTGAAAAACTTCGTTTTTAAATGTACATTTTAAAATTTAAACGGGTCATCTGAAGATCTCTCCAATTTTGATTAAGAGAAGATCTTCAGGTGACCAGTTTAAATTTTAAATCTCCTCAACCTTACCCTACAGCAAATCTTAACAAACAATATCTAACATCAAAATTATCTTAAATAAATTCAAGTAAAGATAATCACACAAGGCAGTCATAATTTGGATCGATCCAATCAACTGCATCAGTAGCACAAGTCCAAAATAATGAAAAAGGCCCAAATATCTAAAGGCCCAATGACCACTCCAATATTTGATCCAAAGATAGATTACATGAATAAGAATAAAACATGAACGTGCACAAGTGTTTCTTAATCAAGGTGGAGTCATCATTTCCCAATGCCTCTGTTTCCAACCAACAGAACATCAGAAAGTCCAACCCCATTTAGCTATAGATCTTGATTTCCTAATGCTGGCAGGCTACCTTTTAGTTTTGTGCACAAATCTGTTGTTGATCTTCTTCATCACCTTCTTGATTTATTTAATCTTCCACACTATATAGTATGGAGCAATTTGCCATGGACGATTAACAAGCTAGGGTTGCAACTACGATCGAAGACAAAGAACAAGGTTGATCTTGGTCAGGATCGATTATCAATCTATTGCTATATGATAGATTACATAGGTTTCATATTGTATAGTGGGCTAAAAGCCCGTTAAGGCCCAATTCCTATGTAACCTATATATATGTTATATCAATGAATGAAAACCCTCGAGGAGGACATTACAATCAATCTCATGATCTTACATGGTATCACAGCCTAAGATCCAAAGACCCAAATTTTTCTCTCTCCCCTTATTCTAAAACCCTAGCCGCACCTCCCCCTTGTGCCGCCACCCCCCCCCCCCCCTCGGCCCGCGTCGTCCTCAAGCGCGCCCGCGTCGTCCTCAGCGCGCCCGCGTCAGGCCTCCCTCCCGTCACCCCACCAGCCCTTCTCCCTCTCCACGCCGTCCTTAGCCCTCTCTTCTCGTCCCAATGGCTAACCCACAACCTACCGACCCTATTAAGCCGCCCTTCCATTCCGCCCTAACCATCTCCAACATCAAAAATTGCATCCCTATCATTCTTGATCATGAGTCCAGCACATACACCATGTGGTCGCACCTCTTCACGACCCATGTTAAGGCTCATAAAGTCCTCCACCACATTGACTCCTCCGCTACCCGCCCTACAAGCGAAGACGACGATCTCTTCGCTCAACTTGACACCATTGTTCTTCAATGGATCTTTAACACCATCTCCAAAGATCTATTGACCACCATCCTTGACCCCAAAGACAACGCCTTGAAAGCTTGGAAGAAACTTCAGGATCTCTTTCAAGACAACAAGTCCACCCGTGCTGTCTATCTCGAGCACGAATTCTCAAGTTGCAACCTTTCATCCTTTCCGTCGATATCTGCCTACTGTCAGCACATCAAGACCCTGGCTGATCAGCTTGAAGCTGTCGACTCCAAACCCAGTGCCACCCGTCTTGTTCTTCAGGTTCTCTCTGGTCTCCCTTCTGAATACAACGCTGCGGCTACTCATATTCAGCAGACGGAGCCTCTCCCTACATTCGAGAAGACTCGGTCTCAACTGATCCTGGAAGAGACTCGCCTTCAACGTCAGACAACCGCCGCCGCCAAAGACAAGACGGCGTTGGTCTCATCCAGTGATCTCATTGAGCAGCTTGCCCTACAGCCTGGCCGCAGCAACGACCACCAACGACCAAGGGGCGGCGACGGCAGCGGCGGCCGCGGCAATGGCCGTCCGCAGTACTACGACCCCCGCCCCCCCTCTTGGTACCCCAACCCCGGCTACCCTCCTTGGATGCCCTATGGCTACCCCGGTGCATCGTTTCGTGGACCAGCCCCATATCCCAACCGTCAGCAAGGCTTGTTGGGTCCCGCTCCCCGCCCGTCGTCTGATCAGGCATACCCGACCGATGTGCACACTGCCTTCTCCTCCATGCAGCTCACACCCCCTGACGGTGCTTGGTACATGGACACTGGCGCTACCTCTCATATGACGAACTCCTCAGGTACTCTCTCATCTCTTTCTTTTAAGGGTCCTGCTCATTCTATTATCGTCGGCAACGGTGGTCGCCTTGCTACTTCGGGCATTGGCCACACCACACTACCAACCCCTACCAACCCTTTGCACCTTAACAATGTCCCGGTTGCCCCCAAACTTGTCAAAAACCTCATATCTGTCCGTCGGTTCACCACTGACAATAATGTTTCTCTTGAGTTTGATCCGTTTGGTTTCTCTGTGAAGGATCTTACTACGGGGGTTACTCGCCTGAGATGTAATAGCACCGGGGAGCTCTATCCTGTGTCGTCGCCCTCACCATCCAGCCCGTCAAGTCCAGTCGCCCTCTCGGCATCATCATCCAGTCTTTGGCATGCTCGTCTTGGTCATCCCAGTCCTGCAGTTTTAGATTTACTTCGTTCTAAGAGTCTTGTCATTTGTAATAAAGAGCACCGCTCTAGTTTATGTTCGTCTTGTCAGTTAGGCAAGCATGCCAGACTTCCGTTTCAGCGATCTTTAAACGCTACTTTCGCACCTTTTGATATTATTCATAGTGATATTTGGACATCTCTTGTGCCTAGCAAGGAGGGTCATAAGTATTACCTTTTGTTTCTGGATGATTTTACACACTTCTTATGGGTTTTCCCTTTGCACTTTAAATCTCAATTGTTCCCTATCTTTGCCAAATTCCACGCTTACATCAAAACACATTTTCACGCCTCTGTCAAGTGTTTCCAATGCGACAATGGCCGCGAATTTGATCTTACACTATATATAGCTTCTAATCGCTCGACTTTGAATGAGTACTTGTGTAGAAAAAATGTAAATGTTTTATTTAAAAAAAAAACCATGAAATACATAAATCACAAGATTAATTTCAACCATTTTGAATAATACCTATCCGCTTAATATATAAAACTAACTAGTTCATCTCCTTTGCCTTCCCTTTGTTTCCCTGGTGAATCTCTTGCTCTCCCTTGTCCACAACAACCATCCCAACACCATCCTCCACCGTTAGAATCTCGGCCGTCTTCCCATCCACCCTGAACTTCTTATATATATCGCTCCGGTAAAACCTCCTCGTCCTCATCACCAGAATCAACGACACCAACATCGCCACCGCAGTTGCTCCCGTTATGATCAGAAAAGCCCTCCTAAAGCAGCTCACCCCGCTACAGTTGAGCTCCTCCCCGGGCTTCCTCGTCAACCCCTTGGCCACCAGCTGCCTCATCGCCTCTTTGTCATATAACTCCCCGGTTATCTTCACGTTCAATATGTAGTTCCCGATCGGGCTGGCCACCGACCCGAAGTTGTAGAGTGTGGAGTAGTACTTGAGCCCGAAGATCTCCGATATGATGGCGAATATGAGGGGCCATTGCGCTCCGTAGCAGAAGCCGATGATGACGGAAGCCGCGTAGAGGCCGTTGCGCATCCCGGACGCGATGGCGAGGTGTCCGAGGCACGATAGAAGCAGCACGAAAGTGAGCATGAGGGGCCTCGGGAGCTTGTAGTTGGTCAGAAAGTACTCGGAGACGAAGCCGGCGACCACTCGCCCGAGGTAATTCCAAATGCTGACGAGGGAGACGAATGTGGTTATGCTCTTTGCCGGGTAGCCGAGCGAGTTCCCGATCTGTCCCAGGTTGTCAATTGCCGTTAGGGTTCCCCCAACCCCGGCCAGGCTGACGGTGAAGAGGACGAGCATGTCGACGCTGAACAGCGCCTGGAGGATGGTGTGGTTCTCCCCTCTCTCCGGGGCTTCGAACACGTTGTCGAAGCATCCGTCGACGACATCTTCATGAGTAGTCTGTTGGGGATCGGCGGCATCACTAGCACTAGTCTGTTGGGGATCGTTGTTGTTGTGGAGGTTGCGCTCCTGGCGGAAGACGGTGTAGAGGGGGAGGCAGAGGAGGAGGATGACAGCAGCGGCGCTGCCAGCGTAGCCGTGCTGGGAGAAGCCGAGGCTCTTCTGGAGGAGGATGACGAGGAGGAGGAAGGCGGCAAGGATGAGGGAGAAGTAGAGGAGCTGGTAGAAGACACGGACGTGCTTGGGGTTGGAGACAGGGGTGATGG
The DNA here is from genome assembly GCA_037127255.1 of Persicaria tinctoria. Lineage (NCBI taxonomy): Eukaryota > Viridiplantae > Streptophyta > Magnoliopsida > Caryophyllales > Polygonaceae > Persicaria > Persicaria tinctoria. Next base: position 16,190,432 of record JBANSL010000004.1, on the reverse strand, counting down.
GGCGGACGGTGCGGAGGAAGGCGAAGGAGATGGCGGTGGGGAGCCAGCCGATGAAGAGGATGAGGGATTTGGGGTCGTTGTTGTAGATGGCGTGGTAGAGTTGGGTGATGATGGCGCCGCTGAGGCCGACGAAACCCTTGAGGAGGCCTAACACCACTCCCCGGGACTCCGGGAAGTTCTTCACGCACGTCACCAGTGCTCCCGTGTTTGAAAACGCCTGCACTTAAATCACACTATTAATTATAAGCTTGGAATTCATCTCGCATCAACAGTTTCAATATATCTAACACCATATGACACATGAGCAGACACGGCCAGCCCGTCTAGTTAAATTTATGGACTTCAATAAGGGAATTGGTCCGAATGTGCCGTTAGGCCCAAAGGGCCAGCCTTGGAGTTACGCCAAGGATCAAGCCCGGCCAAGCTGGTGGGCCGGCCTACCGACCCGCTTTTATATATATTATTTATGTAGAATTGATACATTTATTATATAATTTATGTGTACGTATACAAGTAGTTTATTAATATTAAATGACTAATAATAATATTCAAATCACATAATGTATAAATTAATAAATACAACACTACTAAATAAATTATTTTCATTCAAACGAACCTAAACTAATTATTATAGGGTGTGATTTCAAAGTTGTGTAATCTTTGTTCCTTTGTTTTGCATGAAATTTGATTTTTTTTTTTTATAATAAAAACATATTGGAAAGTTTTGGATCAAACTGATAAAAAAAAAAATCACAAACTTTTAACTTGGCGGCCCAATAAGCTACCCGGCTAGGGGTAGGCTTGAACATGATAATTGGCCTAAAAACCGGCAATATCAATCCTCATGAATAAGATCGAAACAAAAAAACAAATTAAACCTCATGTTACATGTAGTATGATGAAATCAATCTAATGAAGACGTCAATGAGAGTTTATCTACTCCAATTTTGAGCTGATGTATTCCCGTATAAACTACGGCGGATTCATCACACCCCCTCGTCAGACAAAACCAATTCATTTTCATTCAAATCGATCTCCATGTTGATCTTCTCATTTCTTTATTAAAAAAAAAAGAAATACACGATAAAAATGATTTAATTCATGGAGGATGCATCATCGATATTCGATAGTACGGAATGTAATTTTTAATTTATCTTTTATCGATTTATTAATTAAAATGTGAAATATTTAATACAATAATTAATTTTATAAATGTCTTTTAAATAAAATAAAAAGATGATTTCAGGCCAAACCATTCCTTCTACATAAGATAATGTATATAGTTTTTACTTTTAATTTTAAGGTTAAAATATATTGAAAAATACGAAGTTAACCAGCAGTAACGGAGGCAGGATAGAAGCCAGGGGTGCTAAAAAATTTTCGTAAAATATTTTTTTATACCTATTAAGAAAATTTTACAAAAATAATGAAAAAATACTAAAATTGTGATTTATTTATGATATTTTTTTATTTAAATAGTTGAGAGAAACAGAAAAATATAGAAAAAAAAATCAAGAAAAATTACTTTTAAAACAATATTGAAGGAAAACATTACATTTAAATATGATATTTTTTTTTAATTGAAATAGTAAAGAGATTGAGATTTGATGAACCCAAGACTATTTAATTCCCTTCTTTCCCATTTACCTTTGGACCTAGATAGCACCTCTATTTCATATATCACTTAGAAAAAAAGGGTAAATTGAAACTAATATCCCAACCTTTAGGGATAGTTGCTTTCAATACCCTAACCTTATAAAATTTCACAAAATATCCTAACCTATACTATTAGTTGCACTTAACACCCTAGATGAGATTCTTAAATTTAAAAAATTACCCACATCATACAAAAATTACAAAAATCACCCATATTCATAAAATGTTTTCAATAAACTCCTAATAAATTTTAAAATTTGACGTACAATTTAAGCACACCCAACCCACCATTCAAAAATAATTATAGCAAGTATATAAAATTTACTCCTTTAAAAATATAATATAATTATTTTAGCATTTACTCATTTAATATTTTAATATATTTACTCAAAATAATTAATTATTTATCTTAAACATAATACTTTTACAAAAATAAAATAATGTAGATTTTAATAAATAAATGCTATGAGATATGATAACCGTTTGTAATATATAAATAGTTACATGATAAAGATATATTAAAAATAATATGGTAAAATTATTATTTTTTACCATATTATTTTAGTATATCTTTATTATATAATTATTGATTGCAAATGGTTATCGTATCTTTTACCATTTATTTTTTTAAATATACTTTATTTTATTTTTGTAAAACTATTATGTTAAACATTTCTTATAGAATCATTTTTTTATTACCATGGAATTTATGTGTGATACATTATAAGATGTTATGTATTAGTTTTAGTATATATAACATAATATTAACCAAAAAGACAGTATATATCGTATCAAATAATATATAGGGAACATATAGATGTACAAATCGGCATGTATCGAGACAGACTTATATAAATTTAGATTTTAATTATAATGTATGTTTTTTAGATAAATAATTAATTATTTTGATTGATTATATTAAAATTTTAAATGAGTAGATGCTAAAGTAATTATATTATATTTTAAAGGAGTAGATTTTATATACCTGTTATAATTATTTTTGGATGGTGGGTTGGGTTGGCTTAAATTGTAAGAGATTTATTTAATTTCAAAATTTAAAATTTATTAGGTGTTTATTGAAAACATTTTATAAATATGGGTGATTTTTGTAATTTTTGTATGATGTGGGCAATTTTTTAAATTTAAAAATCTCATCCAGGGTGTTAAGTGCAACTAATAGTATAGGTTATGATATTTTGTGAAATTTTACAAGGTTAGGGTATTGAAAGAAACTATCCCTAAAAGTTGGGATATTATTTACAATTTACCCTAAAAAAAATTATTATCTTTTTGTATTTTTTTTCGTGAGGGAGTGCTCGAGCCCCTGTTAACGAGCGTAGTTAAGAATGAAAGAAAGAGTGACCTGAGAGTTAGCACCGACACAGATGTAGAAGCACATCTGCCAGACGGCGGGCTTGGCAATCCTTCCGGTGACGGCCAACCAGATCATGAAGTATCCAAAGAAGTTGAGGACTGCTCCGGTGGCGAGCACCACCCACGGCGGGGTCACCTCCATCAGCAGCCCCGACGGGATCCCAACTGTGGTCCCCACGTCCTTGAAGAACGAAAGCAGATTGAGCGTCGTCTGGCTGTACCCCAGCGACGTCTTTATCTCCCCCGAGTACACCCCGAACATGTACGTCGCTCCCGATGCCGCCATTATCAGCAAGGTCGCGTACACCATGAACCACCGCCCCGTTATCACCTGCACTCCGAATGACATTGCGGCGGATCGCCGGCCGCCTCCGTCACCCACGACCATGTTTCCGGGGCCGGTTGTGTTGGGTTTGATGGGATTTTGCCTCGGATGGATCTGGATAAGAAGAAAGATAGTGCAGTGTTTTTGAGATTAGAGATTAGCTAGCTGTATTGCTAAGATGTACGTGTATTGATATTTTTCATAGAGAGGTGTTAACTAATTGATCGATCTGTTTCGTCAACATATATATATTGTTTGATTTATTTAATTAAGATGCTTGTCGGGTGGATCGGAGGGAGAACCGCTTAGGATCGATTTTTTAATATCTATGTTTGAATATATGCATATAAGTTATATATATTATTCAAAGTCCAAAAATGATCGTGTTACATTGACTTGAAGTGTATACTAGCAACTCCGTTACATGAATTATATGCCTTTCATATTTTCCGGATTTAAACTCGTAGATTAAGGAGTAATTACTCATTTGAAATTGAAACTTGCAATAAACAACCTAATTTAGGCCGTGTTTGGCAGGGGATGGGCGGGATGGAGGTGGGTTCTCGAGAACCGAGCTGGCATGTTTGGCAAGGAGATGCCGCGGGTGGAGAGGGATGGCAATCAGGGGATGGGGGGGGGGGGGTGAGACGGGGTGACTGGAGCACCTCATGGGAGGGAGGTGGACGGGATGCGAAAGGTTTCCATCTCCAATCTGCCCTTCCCTTCCCTCTGTCCTCCATTTATTATTCCCGACCTCTCAACTCCCGACTCTTCCCTCGCAAGCCAACAAGACCTGGAAGCGATTCCGACCGACGATTCCCTTCTCCTTCGCCGAAATCTCCAATTACCCAGGTAATCCCGTTCTTCTCAACTCAACTGTGTTTTTATGGTTGTGTTTCAAATCTAATTTCGTGAGTTTTCCAGTTTTCCCCCAATTGCATTCAAAAATCTTAAGGGTTTTTGCGCAAAGTCGTGATTTTAGGGTTTCCATTCGATTGAACTTCTATGATTTTGGCTTCCTGATTACAGTATTAGGCATTTACACTGAAAGCTTCGAGTTTTCCCGCCCTATAGCAACGACAAGTGAAATGTCTAGGATTTGTCAGTGCATGCGATTTGTCTGACAGTATGTGAATAATGAAAGCTTCGAATTGGTTTGATGAATTTTGTGAATAATGAGATATATTACATCTTTGTCTAAAGTCCTTGTTGTTATACATATTCATCATCTTCTAATATGTGTGTGATTGTTGGATGTTTATTGTATATGATATCTGATTTTGGGTTCTGATCTGAGGTTCAATGTGCTCCTTATTCCCTGTATTGAAGAGATACATAAGTCTTGTGATATGTGTTGGTTATGGTTACTGAATACTCTTATTCATTATGTGCTTGTGTCTGAAAAAGTAGAAGCTCTTTGTTGCAATTGAACTGGAAGATATATTGGCTGGTATGTGATGAATGTTCTCAGGTGATATGCTAAATAGGCCATGTGTTAAGGTTGACATGCTTAGTTGCTTCATTTTTGTACTTGCCCATAGTTACAACTGACAGTGCTCGATGCTTCTCTTTGCTTACCAAAAAAAAAGACAGAACACTGAAAACTTACCTCTCTTTGCTTACCAAACAAGCAGTGCCTATAGTTTTGTATAATGAAAACATAAAACTTGTCTACCTTGGTTAGGTCATGGAGTCAACTTCAATCCAAGATACTGAAAATGCTACAGAGTATAGGATAAAAGATACAAAGTTCATCACAAATATTTTAGTATAATGAAAACATAAAGCTAACAACAAAATTAATACAGAGAAAAACATAGGCACCACAGTTGCTCCCTTGTCCCTCCAAAACCAGACAATTACCACTCACATTTGATATTTCAAACAAATTAGAAGTGTCTTAACAAAAACTTAGCAAGACCACACGGATGCATAAATTACTTAGATCAATTAGCTTATTTAAGAATGAAGAAATGGGGAAATTAAATAGTAGTCTTAGGGAGACATAAGCAGAAAATCTGGTAACTTATCCCCTGGTTGAGCAGTTCATAACAAACAACAAATTTCCATCTTTGAATCATATGGGATAATACTTAGAATGACAAAACAGGGCCTAGCTAATTTCCAAATTGAACATGAAGATGGCAAATCAGGGGAAAGTTCATTTTGGAATACATAATTTCTATATGAATGAGTTGGTACAGAGTTCACTTCAAAACAGAAAACCTCTATCCACTATTCTAAGATAGTCAAAACAGGAGTCTTTCTTACAGTCAATGTTCTCAATGATCAAATATACAAAGTTAACCAAAAATATGCATCATGATATAATAATAAAATAAAACAAAACACAAAATAAAGACAGAAAAAAAACCGCATGGACTTTTTAGAGGCTTGCCTCTCTTTGCTTACCAAAAATAAAAGACATAACACTGAAAACCTGCCTTTCTTTGCTGACCAAACAAGCAGTGCCTATAGTTTACTATAATGAAAACATAAAACTTGTCTACCTTGGTTAGGTCATGGAGTCAACTTCAATCCAAGATACTGAAAATGCTACAGAGTATAGGATAAAAGATACAAAGTTCATCACAAATATTTTAGTATAATGAAAACACAAAACTAACAAAAAAATAAAAAGACAGAGCAAAACATAATGAAAACATAAAACTAACAACAAAATTAGAAAGACAGAGACAAACATAAGGTTATTTCAGAATGAAAAAAATGGGAAAAACATGAGTCTTAGGGAGACATAAGCACAAAATCTGGTAACTTATCCCCTGGATGAGCAGTTCAGAACAAACAACAAAGTTGCAGCTTTGAATCATATGGGGTACTACTTAGAATGAGAAAACATGGCCTAGCTAAATTCCAAATTGAACATGAAGATGGCTAATAACTTCAAATTGTTTGTTACAATCAGTAAACTTGACAAAAGAGAGCTTGTGAAAAGTTGTTGTTAACCAGTCTTATATGTGTCAGGATGATTTGGACACGTATGTTAAAAAAGATATTTCAACTTTTCAATTCAAGGTGAATATAATGATATCTCCAGATTAACTAAAATAGGAATCTTTTAGCTAAGTGCTCCTCTCTCTGATGAGTTGGTACAGAGTTCTCTGATGCTTTTTCAGTTGTTTCCCCCCCTTAGCAAGTTAAAGTCTTCAACACCTTTTCCAATTGGTTCCTACAGATTTGTGCATATGGATTACTTGCTTTGGTTCATAACTTGTTGTTAGAGCTCTTTCATGAGATTGACTGGAGTTTCTGCAATGGATTACATGCTTTGGTTCATAACTTGTTGTTATGTGTGTTTCATGAGATTGACTTCAGTTTCTGCTGAGATTTATCCTCTCTCATGTTATCTTACTTACCCTACCTTCATTATCTTGAACCTTGTTTTGTGTTCTTAAAAATGTCAGCTTCACATTCCCATTGAACTAGTAGTTGTTTTGTTGCATTACATCCGGGTTTGTTCTTCCATGTGTATGTCTTACTGGATATATATTCAGCTATGCCATCTTTTTAGTTATGTTGCACTGTGTGTTCTTGCACGGTTGTGTCTTCTGTGCAGCTGTATGTTTACCATGCTTGTTGCTTTCTTTCCTTTTTTCATCAGTCACTTCCACTATGTTGTTGCTTGTTCCATTGAGTCTTATGTTTCAGATGCTTTATGTCTATTCCGATTTCAATACTCACTCTCACAAATGTGAGCCGGGCATCGTGCGCGCTTCCCTCCCAGCCGACGGATATGAATGTGAACCGGAGGTCGAACTCGCATACCGCCATGACATTGTAGGTTGTTGTCCCCTTCCTGCATCGGAACCGGACCTGGTCATCTTTTGGCATGATCGCCTCAATATGTGTGCCGCCAATTGCGCCCTTGAAGTATGGCCAGTACTGGTTGTCCTTCTTGATCTCCTCCGGTGTCGCTCGGAAATGAGGGTCGCGAGGCCGGATCAGGTCCCCTGCTAGGCCGCGGAAGCCGTTACACTTGCCCCCGCATATGGCGTCTAGTACCTCCGATATTGTCTCTGAGATTGTGTATGTCGATCGGAGGAACCGCTCACACTAGTTTCGCTAACTAGACCCCCAGGCCATGGTATTCACAAAGATAACAACCTTCTCGATCACAGAAAGTTGTATTGACCCCCGAAGACCGTACTGGTGCTCCAGCATGCCACATAGTCGAGTGAAGGCCGCCTTCTCCATCCGGAATGCATTAACGCTCCTGACGTTTGACCGGTGGGTTAGGATCTGGTCAACCCATCGTGCCCCAGTGTACTCTCCAAGAAACTGTGGTACCTTGTGCACCCTTTTGAAGTAATGGTTGGCAATGGTGAGCCATATGCCAAGGATGCCTAAGAACCCAGCGACTGCCTTCGCTTGTCTTTGGCGACGTCGACAACGACGTTCGGCGACCGTTTGCTTCGCCCTGCATGAGGCAAATCAGAGAGTTCGTTGAGGAATCACAACAACGATACATTACCGCACAACATTGGACATCAATGAAGAACGGCGAAATAACGGATAACTGTATACATATTTAATACAAGTGGGGAAAACGATTTCAATGCCACATGACACATGCGGTAATTGAATGTAACTGTATCTACCATTATCGGGAGCCGGTAATTGAAAGCAACAGTAAACAAACACATGAAGTAAAGAGATACATAAGTCTTCCACACACATTCTCAAACTGTATCCTTATTTGTGAACTTAGGGGGCTACGCGGACAATGTTCTCGTACGTGGGGGAAAATGGAAGGCTCGCCGATGCTCAGTCTAGGTGGATGGCGCTCAACTGCTGCCCGTCGTTGGTCGAATACAACCACCGAAGCCACTTGAGGCGGGCGACGTTGCTGTCAAGCTGAACGAACACCTCACGTCGCTCGGGTGACTTGATGATGGCTAAGCTAAAGCATCATAGGGGGTCTCCTTCGGCAAAAAGGCCCTCCCCGACCATCGACCTCACCACATCCAACACTTCTTTCGTTGTGTCTTGGGGGGCATTGGACGATACCTCATCCTGCTCCTTATCCTTTTTCATCAAGTCAATGATGTCACGCGCGTTGTCTTTAATGACCCCGACGCTGCGCTCGAACAACCTGGTGCCCTCCGAGATGCGAACATTGCGCTTGGAGGCCCTACGGGAAGACGTCGTCTCGGAACCTGGGCGTCGCTTAGGCCGAGACTGCTGTGACGCCCCGGTGCTTGGAGCTCCAGCCGGCCGGCTAGAGGGTGAGACATCGTCCTCCACAATGCCCTGGACAACGTTGGTCATGGAGGGCGTTCCTGACTCAGGGCGAGGGGTGTTGAAAAGCTCGTCGAATTCCTGTTCAACACCCTGATATTGTGACAAGTTAAGAGTGACCCCTGCGCCGGGTGCAGCACCATCGTCATGATCATCTTCGTCCGAGAGGTCATCAAGCCTCTTCTTTTGAGCCTCGTTATGTGCCTGCGCAGCCATAGCTTCCGGGTCCATGGAGGGGGCAACGCAATACTCGCCGGTGGCTATGGTGCCTCCGAACACCTGGTCGAACAGCTCTTCCAATTCCGGCGGGATCCCCTTCTTCCGGAACCTCTCCAATTTGCTATCCTCCTGCGCAATTCAAGTCACATGACGAGTTTCGGTTCATTGCAGTCACTCTTGCATTGACGTAAGGGAAAGGGAAGGCGAGCACATCATACCTTGATTTTCTTGTCCCACCATTCGTCAGGTGCCTTTACGGTGCCAGCGTCCTGATCCCAGCCGAGGCCAGTCTCCCCTTTTTTCAACTTACCCCAGGCTGTATAGATCATCTTCATGTCGCGAGTTCGGTTCTTCAGAGTGAATTGGTTGCACCTCTTACCCGTGGCAACCTCGAATGCGGTGGTGATGGGCCCCCATTTGAAGGATTGATCCTTTCCATATTCCCGCTGATAAGCGAGGAGACAATGCATCAACTTCTTTGTCAATTCCAACGACCAGTAGAAGGCAGGGGGGACGTAGTTCTTGTCCTCAGAACGAGACGCTGCTTTCGTTGCCTTCCCTTTGCCCTTTCCATTGGCTTTGCCAGAGGACTCCATATGGGCAGGTCCCAAACAAGAATGAAACCAGATTCGCTAGCATACCGAATGAATAGGTCGGTTTTGTGTTCGGAAATATGTTGACAGCAGGAGACAATCAGTACACGCAACTAATAATATGAATACTACGACAGAAACTAAACACCCATCAATGAAATAATTTGTTATTCTGTCACACAATACCGGAGTTTCCTCTGAAGCAGTAGAACCTAGTGATGCAATTCAATGGACCAAAAATGAGTTCCCAGCTCGTTAGAACGTGAGTAGGGATAAGTCTAAATTGTTCAATTAGCCTACTTCATCGCCAATTCAATAACCCTAAATTCAAAATCAGTTAACCCTAAGCGAACATGGGTTATGTAGAATCTCGTAGGGATTATTCGCCTTTTCGAAATTGAACCCCCAATCTGCTCTTAACAAAATCCGAATACCCTCTACTAAGCATTGCATCGAAAACCCGTTTTCATATATTGCAGATTTCCCCGATTAGAGGAAAATCAAATGGACATCGAAAACCAATGAGAACTGCGCCGAGATCGCAAAGTAGGGATTCATGACTTACATGGAGTTCGACGTCGCTAAGGCAGTCGGTGGCGCTTGGGATCGGCGGAGGTGCTGGTGGCTGCTTCCGGCGTGACGGTCGCCCAGGCGAGGTCTTACCTCCTCCCCCTCTTCTGTCGTCCGACAAACTGGGAAAGGTATTTGTGAAGATGGGGGTTTGAAGTGGAGGGGTATTTTTTAGGGGTAATATTGTCTTTTCGGGTCAAATAGTGGGGGCAAATTTGTCTTTGTCAGTGTCATCCATCCCATAAACATTTAACCAAAACCAAACACGAACGGGATAAAACTGGATTAAAAACTCAACCTCTTCCATCCCGAGATTCCATCACCATCTCTTCCACCCCCAAAAGTCCATCCCCATCCACCTACTCCCACCCCGTTGACAAACACGGCCTTAGAGTCTGGATATTTTACCCTATTCTCTCAATGAACGCGCGCGTCATGCACCCCATTTTACCCTTTTTTGTCTCCAGCGACCGATTGCCCAAACACTTAGAAGTTAGAATCCAAGCGGCTCACTCGATGTATGTACCAAATCTCTCCCAGGCTTGCAAAATAAGGGTTATCTATGGATTGTCCACTCTTTCCTTAGTTCGAGGGGAAGCGAAGAAGTTATTACTGATCAGTTGATATAAGGATGTTCGTGGGTCTGTCTTGTTTGAAGATTGGGGATGGGAACTCTATCTTTGGCGATTTGTGGTGACGTTGGAGCTTGCTTCAGAGATGGTTGACTGATTTCTTGGGACTATATAATGAGATGCTATTGATTTAGCTGGATACAACACCGGTCTCTTGGTGATGAAATGATGACGAGTTCTAGCATTTATTGGCCCTCTAAAGCATCTTTAATGGTGGTATTGGGGTTGAGTATCATAACTATTTTTTATAATAAAATGCTATAAAGTGAGGGAAAACCAATAAAAGGGGTATCATATAGTATGATATTCACATCACATCAATTTCTTGATTTAATAAAAAAATCTGACATTTTTTTTAATTTTTCTTTTAAAAAATTATCAATGATATTTGGAGTATCGTGGATAAAGATGGTATTAGGGTCTCACTTTGAAAACTTTTCACAACATTTATTGGCCACATTCCACCTTGACTTCAACCAATTAAAGCTATGCAAAATTAACATCTATATTATATATAATACTAAAGAAGAAGTCGTCTACGATATGTGGCTGCTTCTCCTTTAATGTGGCCCTTTTTTTTCTTTTTTTTATTAATCGATTTATTTTAATATTTTTAATCGATTAGATAAGTGTTAATTTAACAAACAATTAAAACAAATTAAAGAGAAAAATGATCTAAATTAGTTGAGATCTTGATTTTTATGATTGATGATTTGGATCCCCTAAAATCCCTCATTCGGTGTAGGTTTGTTTTTATTTTGAAGATTACTTTATTTATGTTAATTTTTTGTTAATTTTTAATAATACTAATCCCTCATCCGACCTTCTTAAGTTTTAAAGCTTTTCTAATTTAGTTGAGATCTTTGTATATATGATTGATGATTTGGTTCCTTCATAAATCCGGCGTAGCTTTTTTTTTTTTTAAGATTAAATTGTTTATTTGTTTATTTTAATTTCGAGTTGAAGATTAAACCCGCGTAGCTTTAATTTGTTTGTTAAATTAAAGCTTATCCAATTCAGTTGAGATCCTAACCAATTCTTTAAATAATTAACTACTTGAGATGATGATTTATTGAAAATACACGAGAGCATTATTTTACCACTTGAGATGATGATTTATTGAAAATACACGAGAGCATTATTTTACCACTTGAGATGATGCAAATCAATGGACACAATTAAGCAACCTAATCTAGGTTAGTTAAAGTAGGACAACACATAACAAAATATTAAAAGATTATATACTCCCTCCGTTCGGCAAAACTTGTTATTTTAACTCTCCACACAACTTTTAATAAAACTAATAATTACACTTCTTTTTTACTAATTTGCCCTCAATTATTACCCTACTTTTTACTTTATAAAAAACTACAGCTCACAACACATCAATCAAATCAAGGGCATTTTAGTAAAGTAGAAGCAAAAATATCTAAAATGACAAGTTTTTCCGAACAAAAACAAAACTCTAAAACGACAAGTTTTGCCGAACGGAAGGAGTAATTTGGAAAATCACATATAATATGAAAGGAGTGTACGTTTAAAGATATAATATTAAAGGAGTATATATGGCTAAATCCATATCTACAGTCCTAATCCCATGATTTTTGGATATACCCACATCTTACCTAATTCTAGAAAATCTAATTAAATAATTAACTACTTTATCTAATAGTTAACTCGCTCCCATATCTTAGTGCATTATGTATTTAGATCCTACCTTATCTATATCTAATTTAGAAGATATAATCAAATCTTAACTAATTAGAAAATTTTATTAAGTAATTATCTTCCTTATCTAATTAGTTAACTCTCAAATCTTAGTGTATATCCTACCTTATCTGAATAAATAAATAAACCGAATTAATGAATTTATTTTTTAGAGATCTTATCTAAATAAATTAATAACCGAATTAATTAATTAATAACCGGATTAATTTTTTAGAGATCTTGCTTGGTCACATTGGCGCACCTGAAGAGGATATTGCATGATATATACTATCTTTAGGGGATCTGCTTAAATCAAATTGAAGAGGATATTGCAATCTTTCATCCTATCTATCACGTTCACTCTAAATCCATCTTCATCGATCAGTCTCTGCAAACCCACAAACATCTGCCGAAGATCACAAACCACCACTAGCTCCGATCGTCCTCGACCACGATTCCGGTGAATTCAAGGCCGAGGACCACAACCACAGGTCTCCTCCAACACCCAGGAAGCCACCGTGCAAGCCCCGACGCAGCAGCTCACCGGAAAGACGTCCGAAACAACGTCGGAAGTTTCTACATAAAGTGATCAACTGGCCTATTTTCGGGCTGCGCCACCACCATCACCGTGGTCCGACGCCGTCGAATCAAACTTTGGCGTAAACCCTGCAGTTTATTTTTCTCAAAGCTTCTCGGAGTTGCCCGAACCGAAGCCTCCCTGTTCACTAGTGAGCAGTCTGCTGTGCAGAAAAAACGTAAATTTCATATCAACAATATATGATAAATGAAATTATATAAACATACTCCGTATATTTTTAAATAAAGATCCGTGCAATGCACGGGGTACTAAGCTAGTGTCCGATGAAAAGCAAACAGATTGGCTTGATGACGACAATATCTAATGCTCGATTTTCAATGTAGGTGATGTCGACCTTATTAGTGCATTTTGTAATTGACGCTCAAACATTTTTTTTTGAATTTGGATCTATATATTGAGTAGTTGTATATTTTTTCTTTGGAAAGGGATCAATATGTGATCATGAATTATTATATAGGGGAGAATAATTTTCAGAGACCTTGTGTTTTTATACATGGATTAAGGTGACATGGGATCAATTTTTTCTTCCTTCTTTTACCATTTTAGGCATGGATCAATTTGCAACAAATTATTAGAACTGAACAAAAAACCTAAATATAGTGCAAATCTCACGAGTGTACGTAATCATTAAAGTGTCATCAACCACTATTGATGCCACATTTGAAACCGGCATTGTGTTTTTATATGTGCAATAAGGTGATATTGTTATGATTCCACATTTTATAAAAATGTAGTTTAATCACATGTGTCATCAATGACTAAAAGTCATGAATAAAAGATGTCATCAATGAATTGTAATCACATTTCATGCTCCCATAGTCCCATGTCATCTTGTATACAAATGTCATCAACAAAAAAGACATCAAATAAAAATGTTATCAATGAATTGTAATCACATTTTATGCTCATATATGTTATCAATTGTATAAAAATATTATCAATAAAAATGTCATCAACAAACAATGTCATCACAAATGAGTGAGATTAATAAAGTATAATCATAAATGTCATCAATGAATAAAAGCCATCAATAAAATATGTCATCAATGAAGTTTAATCATATTTTTTTTGCGTCAGCGTGCTTTCGTGTCAACATTTTCTGTTGCGCAAATGTAACTTTATGTTGTATAAATATAATAATTTTTTTTTTTGTCAGCACTTTTTGTTATGCAAGTATAACTTAATGTTGTGCACATATAACACTATGTTGTGCAAATATAACTTTTATGCTATGCAAATATAATATTTATATTATATTTGCTTAAACAACCTTATGGAAAGAATATGCACATGCATTTATATTTTAAAATTGCATTAATATATCTTATTATTGAACATTTATTACAAAATTTTGCAAATTACTAGAATTATTATAAACTTTAGCCTATGCGGGATTCGAACCCACGTATTTGCGCATAAGCATATCACTCTACCATTGAGCTAAGAGGCTTTTAAAGCAAAACAGTATGAAAGAGGTAATGAAATATAAGGTGCTGACATGAAATAAAGTGTTGACATACTGCACCAATCACCACTATGAAATAAGGTGCTGGCATGAAATCGAGGAAATGAAAGACTTATATAGGCAAACGAATTGAAGCCGCTATCCACTTATGAGATGAACCATAACTTTGCAACATAAATATTCAACAAAATGAAACATAAGGTGCTGACATGAAATAAAGCGCTGATATATTGCACCAATCACCACTATGAAATAAGGTGCTGACATGAAATCAACGAAATGAAGGACTTATGTAGGCAAAAGAATATAAATTAAAATTGAAACCAATAGCCAAATTATGAAAAATATCACACATGGAAAATAAAAATTACCTCAAAATCAGCCATAGTTATATATGCTAAGCAAAATTCCACTACTGGAAGCAAAATTCCAATGTGCATGTAAGTATGTAACGATTATAGAAACATTGATATAGAAACATCTATTAATATTACTAATTCTGCTGGCATTTTGCTGACGTGTCACGCCCACAATTAAAGTTGAATTTTTTATTCAAATGAGATTTTCTTATTGGTCAATATTTATTATGGAAACTTTAAAATATTTGTTTCCTATTTTAAATATGATTTGAATCTATTCCCTTTTTTTTATTTTCGGTTATATTGCCGTAAATATTGAGACATGTTTCCATTTTTTTTTTTCCGATTGCAATATATATATATATATATATATATATATATTATATTATATATATTTTATATATATTTTATATATATATATATATATATATATATATATATATATATATATATATATATATATATATTACTAATTCTGCTAGCATTTTGCTGACGTGTCACGCCAACAATTAAAGTTGAATTTTTTATTCAAATGAGATTTTCTTATTGGTCAATATTATTATGGAAACTTTAAAATATTTGTTTCCTATTTTAAATATGATTTGAATCCATTCTTTTTTTTTTAATTTTCGGTTATATTGCCGTAAATATTGAGACATGTTTCCATTTTTTTTTCCGATTGCAATATTCTCATAATTCGTCTACATACATTGAACTTAAATTTGAATCTTGGTATATTTTATTTTTGGAAATTTATACTCTACATAGACCCATATCCAATTGTCAGTTTATAAAATGCTACGGAGTATAAATTAACTTTCACATATGTTCATATTTTCTCACCAACCATGCAAGTATTTCATTTTCAAATAAATTAATCAAAGATGTACTCGAATTGCCTGCATTCATTACCTTAACGGATTGAATTCATTTAAATATTTATTTATTATATCACATTTATCCCAATCATATTAAAATTTACTACTCTCTATTCATTTAGCTAAATATGTTGTTTAATATTCATTCACGCTTTGTTAGGATGGTAAAAATTATATAAAATATTATTTTTTCAAATTTTTTATAAATTAATTTCGATAATAGGTAATCTATTAATCTATTAATAATATTAATTCTACTATCATTTTGCTGATGTGTCACGCTCACAATTAAACATGAATTTTTTATTCAAAGTATATTTTATTATTGGTCAATATTATTGATGAAATTTTAAAATATTTGTTTCCTATTTTAAACATATTTGTTTCCTATTTTTATACTAAAATATTATTAAATTTGATATGTTGTATGTCAATTTGTGATCTTTTTTAATCGTCTACGTACATTGAACATTCGTCAAGTCTTGGCTGATTTTATTATTGGATATTGAAATTGTTGATTTATCATATTTAACCGATTGCAATATTCCCCACAATGTCTACATACAACGAACATGTAATTATTTTAGACATCTTAAATAACTATCGAAAAATAAATAATATTTTAAGACTCACAAGCATTACTAATGCTTATTTTACATCTTGGATGAGGCTTCTTAGATCACTTTTCTACTTTTAAGGATCTTTTTTTTACCATCTTATGTACCTTTATTTTCACTATTTATTTCTCTCTCTTTCTAACCATCGTTCTCATGAAAATAATGAATAAGTTATGTACATCTACATATCTTCAAAATTATTCACACAATCATGTGCTTATGATTTTTTAATACTACCTCCGTTCCATAATACATGGGCTTTTCTTTTTTGACACGTTTTTTAAGGAGCGAAAAACTCTATGAAATATTATTTTTTTAATCAAATTTTTTATATCATTTGATACTTATTACTAATAAGTATCAAGCTATATAAAAAATTTATATAAAAAAATAATATTTCATATAGTTTTTCGCTCCTTAAAAAGCGTGCCGAAAACTAAAAACCCATGTATTTTGGAACGGAGGGAGTATTTGTATGGGAGCTTATATTTTACTTTTTAGATCTATGCTAATGATAATAATTATATATTTATTTCAAATTATATTAGGTGGTGTGTTTGAGTATTATTACTACTTTACCTTATTAAATCATTTTCAAAATTTGTATCGTATCTCTTTCCAACTAATTATAAAAAAAATACTTTATACATATTTTTGTTGTAAACACGTATATATATTAATATAGTATTATATAGATATATAAAATGATGTTCAAGTTAAAATGGATCAAGCTCCCGTGCCTTCAAGGCACGGGTATTACACTAGTTGATTATAAAATTAATAAGGAAGCAAAAATGGAAGTGGTGAATCAATACATAAAAGGTGGCATTTGGTATGCAAGCTTTTGGGATGTGGAATTAGTTTGGATTACCAATGTCGAGCTATTGTTGCTCCAGCTTCATGGCAAGATGGAAGAGTATGAAAGGAAATTATCTCAAGCACGGAAAGATGAATGTTGAGAATTTGTAATATTTACAATCAGTTCAATGGAAAACAAAGAAGATGGACCTCTTTGCATAATGAATTGAAAAGATCAACAAAAGGGAAAACAAGGAATGGAAAGAGGAAGTGGACCTCCTTTGGCCGAAATACAGATCCCGACGCAAATCCGGAGCGGCGCTGCCGAGTTGATGGAGGTGTCAGAGATCTGAGAGGGAGATCCGGTGGATGCACCGAATTGATCGAGTTGATGGAGGCTTCGAGTTGATGGACGTCGAGGAGAAGGAAGACGAGTGATCAAGCACAATTAATTGGAGAAGGTGCGATTGCAAATCAGGAGGCTTGAATATCAAAAGCACTAAATCTGAACCCTAGATCTTCAACGAACATCCATGGCGAGAGAGGAGGCCAGATCTTCCTCATCGTTGTCTTCTTCTTACTCTGTCGTAGGTCTAGATCTAGATCTAGATCATGGACTTTGGTTTGAAGATGGAGAAGGATAGCAGATCCGAGGAGAGTCTTCGACCTTGGAAGAGAGTGAAGCGGAGGCGAGATCCGAACGGCAAGCGAATCGGAGGGATGCGCCGCCACCACCGTCGCCAACTCTTTCACCTACCATAGCAAGGGAAAAGAGGGAGCACCGAAGAAATGAGATTAGGTGAGGGAGCACCGGAGATCTGAAATTAGGTCGAGAGAGAGGGAAATAAGGCGGTACAATTTGCAAAATACTTCAAAATCCAGAACACTCTCCCAATTACAACGAAAGTTTGTGCATGCGGCACAAATTTTATTTTCTTGGAAGAAATTTAACCAGTTAGGTGTAATAGTTGGGAAGTTACATTCATACACCTCTAATCGCTTGTGAAGGTAAAGATGAGTCTTTTTAATGAAATAAATCATACAATATCGAATTTAAATACCGCATAAAACAGCTAAATCTAGTCATTAAGAATAAAAAAAAATGTGAAACATAGACTTTAGAAGAAAAAGCCAAAAACAAGCAAGTCAGTAGTAGTAGTGGGCGTTGAATGAACAACCACTCCCCAACCCTTGGGATATACGAGCAGACAAAAATATCCGAGGATACTCCGGAGTACATAGCTGGCGAGTTGGGCGATTGATGGGTGGCGTTGACTTCATCATTTGTTTCAAGGAGTGGGCCTATTTC
This sequence comes from Persicaria tinctoria, assembly GCA_037127255.1. Classification (NCBI taxonomy): domain Eukaryota; kingdom Viridiplantae; phylum Streptophyta; class Magnoliopsida; order Caryophyllales; family Polygonaceae; genus Persicaria; species Persicaria tinctoria. The sequence continues at coordinate 16,172,073 of JBANSL010000004.1, read as the reverse complement.
GAACATGTGTACACTATATGCAAAACTTAATCATTTAAGAGAGAAAAATTATTTATATTTCGTACTACTATATTATATCGGTTTGTTAAAAAAATCTTGAAAATGATATTATCACTTTTTTAAAACTAAAATAGTCCTGTTAATTTTTAAGAAAACATTATCCAAAATTTCAAGACAAAAATTTGCACAAGTATATATAGATATAATATTTGTTTGTAATATAGATATATTTTTATTTTATTTTTCAAATTTAATTGGGTGTTTTTGGCAACCAACACATTTTGAAGATCTAATTAGCTCACTACCACCCAAATAAAATTATTTAGTTAACCTAGCACCCTTCCCAAATGGGTTATTAAGGTCAACGGTCAACATGTTTGACCGTTGACCGGTCAACGTTGACTGGTCAACGGTCAACGTTGACCGTTGACCGGCATTTTCGGATTTTTTTTTTTTTAAAAAAAAACAATGATGCCATTTTTTTGATGACATTTTTTTAATGCCACTTTTTTCAAATCTTGATGACATTTTTTGTTGATTATGATGTCACTTTTTTTATATATAATTTTTTTTTATAACCAATTGATGCCACTTTTTTGATGTCATTTTTCATAGTGCTTTGATGCCAAATTTATAATTCTAATGTAATTATTTTATCTCACTTTTTTTAATCAAATCGTTTGATGCCATATTTTTTTTCAAGGTACTGATTTCGTGGTGCCATATTTTTTCAAGGTAATGTTTAGAAGACATTTTTTTATTTAATGTGATGCAACTTTTTCAAAGCAGTGTTTTGATGCCATTTTTCTATTGTAATTATTTGATGATATTTTTTTAATCAAATCGTTTGATTTTATAATAAAATGGATTGATGACACTTTTTTAATGTCACTTTTTTTCAAATCTTGCTGATATTTTTTTGTTTACTGTGATGCCACATTGACAATTGATGCCATTTTTTTTACCGTTGACTACTGATAACACTTTTTTGATATCAATTTTTTGATGATATTTTTTTTTTCCGTGATGCCATATTTTTTCAATGTAATGTTTTCGTGATGCCATATTTTTTCAAGGTTACGTTTTGATGACAATTTTTTCTTTAATGTAATGCAACTTTTTCAATGTAATGCAATATTTTTTCTTTGATGTAATGCAATTTTTTCTTTAATATAATGCAACTTTTTCATATTTATGGGTTAATTTTTGTAATTTTACAAAAATTGCTATTTTGGGTTAATTTTTGTAATTTTGTAAAAATTGCATCTTCAACCTCTTGCCTCTGTCCGCTTCTTCAACGTCTGCCGCCGGCCACGCTCGTCGATCCTCGCTCCGGCCGCCGCTCCTGGAACCCTCGCTCCGGCCGATCGACCTCGCTCGCTCCGCCTCTTCCCGCGCTCGCTCCTGAATCGCTCGTCGCCGCCTCTTCCCTCGCTCAGATCCGGACTCGCTCGCACCGCCTCGCTCATCCTCGGCTCGGATCCGGCGCCTCCACACCAGATCCGGCGCTCCCTCGCCAGATCCGCCCTCCTTGGCCACCAATTCCGGCCATCCCGAGCCCAAATCCCGCCGATCCGACACCCAGCCCCCACCGACGAACTCGCAAACTCCCTCCCGTCCGCCCTCCTTGGCCACCAATTCCGGCCATCCCGAGCCCAAATCCCGCCAATCCGACACCCAGCCCCCACCGACGAAGCCTCGCAGACTGCCTCGCGTCCTTGCACCGACACCCAGCCCCCACCGAAGAGCCATGAAGAGACTGAGAGAGCAGATGCTACAGGGCTAAAAAAAATTTAGGAGATGTTAAACCGGCTTATAATTTTTCAAGAGGTGTTAATTACTTAATTAGAACATTAAAAAAGTGATTTTCTACCAAATTTTCTCAATTTAATTTGATATTTTAATAATTAAGGACCATGATTTCTACGGTTTTGGAAACATTAACCCTGGGCCCTTTTTACAACTATAATTCTCATGGTTTCGGAAATCAGGACTCAAATCGTACCGTTGACGAAATTTTATGTCTACCCATGCCATTATCAATCCGAATATCAAAAATCATTTTAATTGTGTGTTTTCCCCCAATTTTATAAGAGGATTCATAAACTAACACACTCCATATAATATATATGTATATACAAAATCAATAACGTGTTCATAATTGGAATTTATGATTTATAATCAATATATGCATTATGGATTAACACTACGTCCTGGTGCAACTCAGGCAACGGACATAAAGTCGTCGTCTGAAGGCCTCTCACGTCACCTGGGGATTCAGGCAACGAACATGTTGTCGCCTGAGACCCCGTAGCTTCAAGCCCGTGCCTCTGATCTCTAGGCGACGAACAACCGTTTGTTCGTTGCCTGAGTTATCTCAGGCAACGAATACACTGTCCGTTGCCTGAATATGGTCAACGGGTTTGCAATCGGTTGTAGCCATTCAAGTGACGAGATAAGTTCGTCGCCTAAATCTTGTTCGTCGCCTGAGCGTCGTTCCTCGTCAGAAAATCTAAATATTCAGGCCACGAAAGTAACTTTATTTCGTTGCCTGAGTCATCTAGCAACGGATATGATGTCGTGGCTTGAGTCTTGAAGGAAGTGTTTTTTCATTTTGTACCAACCACAAGGGTTTCTTTGTTCGTTGCCTGAGTGATCATTTTTTAAATTTTCTTACAACGGGTTTACCCTATGTTCGTTGCTAGAATGGAGTTCCCAATAAACAAAATCCTATTTGGAAGCTCCATTTTCTCCCTGCGGACACGCACCAAATCGCATCCAAATCACCTGTTTCTCATAACACATTCACAAGCTTGTGGACATCTCGCACATACATTTCACATTCATAATTGACATCCATATACATCCACATTTGTCTAAAAGTGCATACATTTCAAATTCATACGAATGTCACATTCAAGTTAGTTTTTCGTTCCAACAAAATATTCCCAAATCGACATTCAACTTTGTCTAGCAAAAACCCACAAAATCCAACCCTTCTTTTCTACCAACACTACTGATGAGCGGTTTTCAGTCGCATAAACCGTATCAAAATAAAACTCAAACCTACACACTAGTATAGCAAGCAAGTAAGAGGTCGATCCCACAGAGAATCAAGTATTTCTCAGCAATGTGTATTTACCAATTAGTAGAAAGGGGGGGTTTTGGTTGATTGAGATTGAAAAGAAAACAAAATAAAATAAAAACAAATAATGCAAAACAAATTAGAGAAGATCGCTCTACCTACAACTATCCACTTTATTTGTTTGAATTGATATTGTAACTTCCTCTTGTCCTTTTAGTCTTCCTATGAATGCCCTTGTCCCGACCTAATATAGTTACTAGTCCAATCAGTCCTAGAAACCCTTATCAATCGAACAGTCCCTAAAGAAGGATTTAACCCAATTGATAGCTTTAAGTTCAGAGATTAGCCAAGGTATTTGCAATCCCTAAAGAAGGATTTAACAACACATTCAACTTCCTACTCATTCAATTAGTTCAATCAGCCCTAAAGGAACAAGTTTGCCACTTAGGTTAAGGTTCACAATCAGGAATCTACAAAACCTTAGCGATTGAATTGATCTAACGAGTTGGCCAGACGAGATAGAACAAATCAATAATTAATTAAGCACAAAGAAGTTGAAGCATTCACAAATAGGAAACTAGGAAACAAGATTCAGAAACTCACAATCAATCCAAATAAAGCTTCAAATTGCAAGTAGAACGAAGAGAGTTTAGTCGCCCATGGCGAACATCGCTCTCTCTCTAATTGTGTGATGAAAAGTAGAATGGAATAGAAGTTGTCAAAATAACATAAAACTTGGCCTTTTTAAAACATCAAAGTCGGCCCCCAAAATAAACAACTAGATCTAGGGTTTTTTTAATAGTCAAAACAACGCGCATCCGCGCTGACGGCAGCTGCGGCGGGCGCCGCAAAGTTGCGGCGGGCGCAGCAAACCATGCGGCGGGCGCAGCATGAATACCGCCCCTGGCGGCGGGCGCAGCAAACTATGCGGCGGGCGCAGCAAACCATGCGGCGGGCGCTGCATTGGGTTTTCCCGAAAATTCCGTCTCGAATTAGCTCTCGACGTCAACATGAAAGTTGTAGCTCTCTGAAAGAGCTTTCCAACGCATGGTCATAATAGTCGATCGGACAACCGAGGCCTCCAGAAAGTGCAAAACAAGTTCAGCATGTCTGGCGACAACTTCTGTAGACTTGTTCTTCGTTTAGGTTCGCTTCTTCTTCTCAGGACCTCTTGAGATCTTCATGTAAGCTTCTTCGATCAACTAGACATTCTCATCCAATGCGTTATCAACCCATGTCTCCTCCTCGGATCCACGATTACCTGAAATAATCAATAAAAGCATGTAGATTTCGACTCCACCAACATAGAGAGCAAATATGCAAATTGCACTTAATCCATGCATGATATGCATCTTAACTAAGCTAAATGCAACCTATTATGCCTACCTATATGCATGCTATCAAACTCCCCCACACTTAAGCTTTTGCTTGTCCTCAAGCAATGAAAACTAAATATAGAATTAATCATCCCACAAATAAGATCTTCATGCTATAGTTTTAGAAAAGCAACCTCAAACAATAGGAGCCATGAATAAGAGAACAAATATCCTAGCAAATATATGAGCGATCCAATAGTAAAAGCAAATTTAGTCCAACCTCACCGGGATGATGTGTTTCACTCAAGCTCTCATGTGTTTAGGCTTTAAAGTTCAACTCTCAACTCAATCCAAAATGCTCCATACACCGTGAAAGTTATCACTTGCAAACAACATCATGAGGACTTTTATAAGGTTGTAATGGGGCTTTGGTAGGAACATAAGGCATGAGAAATATTTAGGCTTGTGGTGCTAAAAATCCGGGAAAAAGGAACAACAACCAACCAGAACAACACCAAAACTTCCATACTCCACAAACCATTCCAATAACATAAACTCCAATACATAACAATAAACTCTTTGATTTCAATAGCCATACAACTCATGCAATTTTTTATTTGGATGATGACTTTTTTTTTTCTTTTATGCTTACTTTTGCCCCTAAGTGAATTTTATCCTCCTTAGGTCCAAGCTTACTAGACTTTTACTCCTAAGTGAATTTTATCCTCCTTAGGCCCCTAGTAATAAGTCATCTCTATTATGCAAGAAGGGTTACCTTATTTTGGCTATGCCTCTCGCAATGCACAACCATACATACATCATCTCCACTCAAAGCAACTCCAACATAAAGATTTTTCACCAATTCTCCTCCTAATTCCCGGATGGGGTCAGGCTAATCATTGGCTATGATATATTTTTGTGGAGCTATAAAAAAGAATAGGCTTTAAGGTTCAGACTGGCTTCAAGCACAGGATAATATGTAAGGTAGATAGGGTATAATATGGCTAAAGAAAACATGCCTCAATCATTTGAAATTCACAAGCAACAAACATGTGCAATACGGTATTGAAATAAGAAGCATATGGAGAGTATAATCACATAATAGAAGCAAAAGGGAAATAATATGTAAAGTCCCTATAAGGCCAAAACAAACTCACAAAGGTTATGTTTTTTTTTTAGATTTCAATTAAACCTCAACTATGAATCATACTTGCTCAATTATATTCTCAATTCATGCTCCAAAATCATTTTCAAGCAATTCAACCAAATCATGGGATTTATGCAATTAAGATCATAAAAATAAATTAGAGGACAAACTAAACCAAGATGGGTATCGTTGATAACACTTAAATGCAATGCATGATATTTTTGGATTTTTTTTTTCAAATGCAGTATATGAATAAAAATAAATATGACAACATAAATAAACATGATAACATAAGTAAACATGATATGCAAATTCTATCTATATGCAATGCAATCCCTCCCCCACACTTAAACCTTTCATTGTCCTCAATGAAACATAAAAGACAACAAAAAAATTAAAACATAGAGAAAGAGATGAATGAAATACTCACAATGTGGTGGAAGGGGCGATATAGGTCGGATCTGAGCATTGCGCGCGGCGGGTTAAAGAAAACTAGCTAACTAGGAATTGAAATAACTAAAACTTACCTCGGGTTGCCTCCCGAGAAGCGCCTTTCTTTAATGTCATTGGCTTGACTTATTCTCAATCTCAAGACCTTATTTCTCAGACATTGTCAAGGCCCTCAGTAGCCTATCATATTCCTGTGCACATATCTTACACAGAACATCATAGTATAATAAATTGAAAGTATAAAATATAGAAGTTAAAGACCCTTTCAATTTATCAAAGAGTCTAGCATGACTCTCTACCGAAGGGATATGATACCACCAACACAGTTCCGTTGGTGGCTTCTCAAAGTAATGCTCCCAAGGGTCTGTATATTCACCAAAATTCACAAAAGTGCAAGAAATATCAATACCTTCTTCGAGAGCCACAGAAATCGGCTCGGTAATTAATTCCTTGATAGGCAAGTCAAGGATGATTTCTTCAGATGAAATAGGAGCCAAAACACATGGATCCTCATGCGTGCACTCATGAGACTCCATGTAAGGGAGCATCGGGCTCTCATCGATCAAACCATCATTGTTTGTGTCTTGGCGTTCATCAACTTGAGGAATAAAGTATTGCTCTACTACCAACTCACTCACCGGTTGATTAAGTTGGTTCAATTGTTCCTCAATTCGCTCCATCCTTTTAAGCACCTGCTCCAACATAACCTGGCGTGTGAAAGCTTCTTCCTGCTCCACCTGGTGACCCATGTAACAGAAAAAATCCCACATCTCTGATAAGTTGAAACTCGCAAAGCCTCCGTTACTCATAGACTCGGCAAGTTCTTTGGTCTCAGGAGTCATGCCCTCAAGTACACAAATAACCATATCTTGCAAACTATCTTGGTAACCCCTTGCATAACGGGCATCCAATAAATTATGCACTCTTGTGAAATAATGGTGAAAATTTTCGCCTTGATAATGCATTAATCTCATCTTAAGATGTTAGTAGTAAGGGTGTCGTGAACCGTAAGATAGGTTCACAACAAAGTTAATTTATATACAATAATCGGCAAACACACAAAACAAAGAAATAAACTTTGATTCCCCGGCAACGGCGCCAATTTGATGAGCGGTTTTCAGTCGCATAAACCGTATCAAAATAAAACTCAAACCTACACACTAGTATAGCAAGCAAGTAAGAGGTCGATCCCACAGAGAATCAAGTATTTCTCAGCAATGTGTATTTACCAATTAGTAGAAAGGGGGGGGGGGGTTTGGTTGATTGAGATTGAAAAGAAAACAAAATAAAATAAAAACAAATAATGCAAAACAAATTAGAGAAGATCGCTCTACCTACAACTATCCACTTTATTTGTTTGAATTGATATTGTAACTTCCTCTTGTCCTTTTAGTCTTCCTATGAATGCCCTTGTCCCGACCTAATATAGTTACTAGTCCAATCAGTCCTAGAAACCCTTATCAATCGAACAGTCCCTAAAGAAGGATTTAACCCAATTGATAGCTTTAAGTTCAGAGATTAGCCAATGTATTTGCAGTCCCTAAAGAAGGATTTAACAACACATTCAACTTCCTACTCATTCAATTAGTTCAATCAGCCCTAACGGAACAAGTTTGCCACTTAGGTTAAGGTTCACTTCAACTTATTAACATGAAGTCCACTCGAACACCTTTTGACGCAAGTTGCAAACATGGGTGTCATGAATGAACCTGGTTACTCAATGATCAAGTTTCTTTCCTAGTGGATAGTTTTCAACACCTTTTTGCGCGAATCATACCCATGGGTGTCATGCGTAGACCCGGTTACTCAGTGCATCAACCATTGCCACCTTATTCACTAAATATGCATAAAATTGAATAAAAAGACTCTAAATATAAACATACACCCCGCAAGCAACAAACATGTGCATTGGTCTTCAAAAATATATACTGCAGTCAATGCCAAGAGGTAGCAACACTAGGCGAGTAATTCACACAATTGAGCAAAAGAATTCAAATAAGGCCAAACATCCTCACAGGGTCATGTTTTTAGGATTTCAATCATACCTTAGCTCAATCATACATGCTCAATTATATTTGCTAGCTCATGTTCCACAAAAATCAAATAGCAATAATAATCAAAACATCCAGAACTCCATGGGATTTGTATGATTCATGCTTGAAATTTAAAATAGAGGACAAACTAAGCAAGATGGGTATTTGAATAACACATATATGCAATGCATGCTCTATTTCTAATAATTTCGAAATTAAGTTTTTTTTTTTTCTCTTTTTTTTTTATATATATATATTTCGAAAATGCAGAAAATAAATTAAATAAAATGCAGAAAATGCAGAAATTAAAAATAACTAAATATTACAGACTTAAACATCTTCAGCAACTTAAACATGTCCTAAACTCTAATAGAAATGACATAAAATAACATAATATACATATAAGTCTCCTCCCCCACACTTAAAATTTTCAGTGTCCTCACTGAAACAGTACAGACAACTAAAATAATCATAAAAAAACTCAGAGTGAAGGAGGGTAGAACTAACCAATCACTGAGGTGGAGGCGGGTAAGGCGGCGACTGGTATGGAGGGATGTGGGGGTATTGCTGACGGTAGTAGTACTGCTGCTCCCTCCGCATCTCCTCGAGCTGGTAGTTTGTCTCACTCCACCTTGCCGCCATGTTGGCATCCGACTCCCTCGCAGAGTGACCGAGGTCGCTGAGGGTGAACTCAATTGCGTCCTGGCGTAAGGAAATACGATGGAACTCATTGGCCAGGTAGTCCCGCAAATAGTCGTCCCTATCAGTCGAAGAATAATGATGTCCTGCTGACGTGCCAGCCCCCTGCTGTGCATCCCCCATATGATGATCGGTCGGTGCAGGGGCATCCTCCTCATCATCATCATCATCCTCAGGAACCTCCTCCGCAGCCTGCTCCTGATCGCCTGCGATGTAAAGGGTGTTGTCGGAAGGTCCATAAGGTAGGAGCCTGGGAAGACTCAATCGGTGCTCTCCACGGTTTCCGGACTTCCAAATCCAGCCTAGAACAAATCAATAATTAATTAAGCACAAAGAAGTTGAAGCATTCACAAATAGGAAACTAGGAAACAAGATTCAGAAACTCACAATCAATCCAAATAAAGCTTCAAATTGCAAGTAGAACGAAGAGAGTTTAGTCGCCCATGGCGAACATCGCTCTCTCTCTAATTGTGTGATGAAAAGTAGAATGGAATAGAAGTTGTCAAAATAACATAAAACTTGGCCTTTTTAAAACATCAAAGTCGGCCCCCAAAATAAACAACTAGATCTAGGGTTTTTTTAATAGTCAAAACAACGCGCATCCGCGCTGACGGCAGCTGCGGCGGGCGCAGCATGAATACCGCCCCTGGCGGCGGGCGCAGCAAACCATGCGGCGGGCGCTGCATTGGGTTTTCCCGAAAATTCCGTCTCGAATTAGCTCTCGACGTCAACGTGAAAGTTGTAGCTCTCTGAAAGAGCTTTCCAACGCATGGTCATAATAGTCGATCGGACAACCGAGGCCTCCAGAAAGTGCAAAACAAGTTCAGCATGTCTGGCGACAACTTCTGTAGACTTGTTCTTCGTTTAGGTTCGCTTCTTCTTCTCAGGACCTCTTGAGATCTTCATGTAAGCTTCTTCGATCAACTAGACATTCTCATCCAATGCGTTATCAACCCATGTCTCCTCCTCGGATCCACGATTACCTGAAATAATCAATAAAAGCATGTAGATTTCGACTCCACCAACATAGAGAGCAAATATGCAAATTGCACTTAATCCATGCATGATATGCATCTTAACTAAGCTAAATGCAACCTATTATGCCTACCTATATGCATGCTATCAACTACACACATTCATAGGTCAATCAAACTAGTTCAATACTAGAGTTAAATAGTCAAAAGATGAGGAAGAGAATCACATTCAAACCTTAAGCTTCATTTGCACGGGTGCCAACCGAAGCTTGTTTGTCTGCGACTAACACCCGCACGACATCCCGCAACTCAGCAAGGCCCGATATGGCCAACCTCGCCTCCTCCTGAGCCTTTGCAACATCCCCCTGAGCCTTTACACCATCCTCCTGAGCCTTTACAGCCTCCTCCCGAGCCTTTACAACCTCCTCCTGAGCCTTTACAGCCTCCTCCTGAGCCTTTACAGCATCCTCCCGAGCCTTTACAGCAGCCTCCTCAGCCTTCGAAGCCCTCTCCTCCAGCTCCCTCCTCTCTTCCCTCCTGTCTTCAGCTGCAGCTGCAGCCCATGGGCCTCCCCTCTTCTTTGGGGGTTGCTGATGAGCCCCTCCCAAACCTACATAAACACCATTAAAATGTAACGACATGTATTTGAATAAGGAATTGACATCAATATTGATCAGATCTATACATATAGATTATAGTAAATTTTCTTTTGTCAAAGTTCTTCAAAATCTGAATGTCATTTTCAATAAAAGAGTATACATTATTAAAGTATTTTCTTCAAAATCGATCAGATTAAAGTCAATTTCTGTGAATAATGTAATCTGATAAAAGAGTGTATATATATAGATAAAGAGCAATGTAATTTGATAAAGAGTAAAATGAAATCAGGAGATCAAACAATCTGATAGAGTATTTATATAGACAATTTCTGTTAAAAATTGTCATAAAAAGGGGACAACTAAAATGAAGTGCAGTTTATATTTTAAATAAAGTGTATGTGTTGGTGGCATACCTCTAACTTTTGTTCCTCGACGCTCTCCCAAGCAAGATATTATGATATCGCGTTGTGCTTCTATGGTCAAGGGGGCTGGTGCCGCTTCCGAGTCTGGTGGATTGGATTGTTTTATCTCATCAAATGTTTAATTTGCTGAAGTTTTGCCTATCATAAGAGAGAGAGCCTATAAATAACAACCTAAATCAGTTTACAAATTAGTTATACAATGTAATTGTAAAATACTCTTATAAGAGTATTTTACAATGACATTTTCTCTCATTCCTTCACAAAGAAAACAAAATACTAAGATTTTTTTAAACATTTCATCAACCAATCGAAAAATGACAATCACCGCTCTATTCTCTATGAGTCACCCATATGGTATATCCTAGACTACCTCGGCCATCTTTCTACTCTCCATGGTCGTCTTGACTTTCAACCATTTAGTATCTACTTGATAATAGAAATTTTCTTGTCCATGCACATTTTTAGGATGCTTAAACTTGACATCATATAATCTGGACGAGAGATTAATTTCATTTGCTTTAATATTTTTGGTTCTACAGGGAATTAACGCGATCTTCTTTAATTTGTGAGTCGTAAGTTCAATTTTTAGCGATATACTCGAGTATCCTTATTCAATAGCAGCTACTCACCTCATCAATTTGGCGCCTTCTTCATTTTTGAAGTGGTCCACGCCCTATGAAAAACTGTATGGTAAGCTTACTGATTACAATCATTCGGTGGTTGGATGTCTATATTTTGCCTTAGTCAAAGGTCCAAGAAAGAACAAATTTGCTCCTAAGGCCAAAAAAATGTGTGTTCCTTGGGTATCCTCCAGGGCATAAAGCCTACAAGGTTTTTGATTTGGATGACAATAAGGTCATTATCAGTAGAGGTGTTCTCTTTTATCAGACATCATTTCCCTTTGCCAATAAACCATCACAGTGTGTTGTGCCAATACCAATACCAAGTTTGCCTTTGGTAAATCCTGCACCTACCCCTTTCCATGATAAACTCACTCCTCAACCTTCTGTATCTGACATGGTTTCAGATACAGTTTTGTCCTCTTCCTCATCACATCATCCTAGTCAACCTGTCATACCTGAGAACTTATCTCTTATACCTGTTGCTTCCCCTATTTTACAACCTCATCCAACCCAACCACATGTCTCCACTCGACCTGTTAGACAAACACGTACACATACCTCCTCACCTCAAAGACTTTTATTGTCCTACTCTTTCCTCTTCTATGTCAAGTTCCTTTATGGTTTCTGCCTTGGACAATCAGTCCTTTTATCCTCCAGAGTATGTTGCTTAGTTCTCTAACTAATGTTTTGTCATTACATGAGCCATCTTCATACACCCAATCCAAGCATGATCCTCTTTGGGTTGAAGCTATGCAGAAGGAGCTTCAGGCTCTAGAAACCAACCACACTTGAGAACTGACATCATTACCCCCTGATGCTTGTCTCGTGGATGATAAAGAAGCAACCGACGGTGTCTAAGTCCTCAACTGAAGTTGAGTACAGATGCTTGTCCAAGACATCGATCTGGTGAATTGGTTTGGCTTGATTCTATATTGGAAGGTCTGCATTGCCCTATCCCTAAGCCAATCTCCCTTTTCTGCGACAACAAAGCGGCCATTCACATAGCTGAGAATCCGATTTTTCACGAGCGCACCAAGCACTTGCGCCTAGATTGTCATTATGTTAGAGAGCGTCTTCAAGAAGGGTTTTTGACACCTTTATTTGTTCGATCTCATAATCAGGTTGCTGACATCTTTACTAAGCCCTTGGGAGAAGATCATCATCAGCATGTTGCTACCAATGCTCCAGCTTGAGGAGGGGATAATGAGAATACAGAGTTCACTCGACATCGATTAATGTTGTATAGATCTCGAGTGAATCTTCTGTTAGTATCGAGTGAGCAAGTGTGTGTGCATAAATAGGCGATGAACACCTTGTAACTGATTAATTCACTCAATAACAGAAAACATATTCTTCTGAACTCTTTCTCTAAAAACTCACCAGAAGACGTCCGCCATTGATGAAGGAGATTGAAGCTTAATCTGAGCTCAATCTATCTTCCAATTGGCTCGATTTCTTAATAGTCCATTAATAATGGGTGATGCTTAGAACTTGTAATGTTTGTTTCCTTAGTTCGTTATCGAGCTCAAAAGTTCGTAATCCAACTTATGGTAATTATAATATATGACTTTAGTTGTCCGTTGAATTTGTGGTTTTTTAAAAATATATATTTATTTTGTGGTAATTTTTATAACTAATTTTAATAAGAATGGAGCTTCAGTCTAGATCTCCTGCAATAAAGTTTATTCATCAGACTATTTTCTTGATTTTGAAAATTTTAAGCAATAAAGTGCGATGGGCATGTATATTTTATAAAATTTAAGCAATAAAGTCTAGATTCTCCTCCACCTTTGAAAAATAGTTGTTTTTCTGCAATATTTTTACCAAGAATTGTTGGGCATGTATATTTTATAATGGCAAATTGGTTCCGAAAAGCCAGGAGGGCTAGTTAGGCATATGATATTGTTTAATTAGTGTATGATAAAAATGAGGCAGATGAAGTAATTATTTAAGCAACTAACCCATCAAGTGGGCATTTAAGGTTAAAGTATCGCAACTTGGAAGTCAACGGCGGTCTCCTTCGTCTTTCCTCCCTTCCAGCTCTGCTTTCTCATTATTCTTCACTTTACTGTGTAGCTCGGTTGGGAATACACGAAACCAAAAATTAGAATTTGAGGGTATAAGAGCAAGTCCAACACCTTCTATAAAATAGAGAAAAAGAGAGATTTGAGAGAAAATGATCATTTTTTCACCCTAACAGCTTTTCCAAACCCATCTCTAAAATAGAGAAATTGATAGAGAAAGGGAAAAAATCTCTAAATTTGGAGGAAGAGAAGTTGATCTCTATAATTTAATTTTCACTTGTCCCTATATAAAATTTAATGATGCAACCCCACATTTTCACCCATAATAAAGAAAAAAATATAATTTCATACTTAATTACTAGTAATAAAAATATAATTATTTTTAAAAATTAATTAAAAAGTTGATATAATATATAAATTAATTATGTTAAATCAATATAGATAGAACAAAACATCATAATTCTATGTTAACTTTTATAAATAAAATAGCATAACTAATTTAATCCAATTTAATGCTACAAAATTCACATTAAAAAATTAGTCTATAAAATTTTCACTTCAAAAAATATTCACTTGAACTCATAACTCATATTGGAATGATTTTATTTTTATAAAATATAAATTAAGTCTTATTAGTTAATTAGTTTAATTAATTAATCATATATGACTAATAACCAATCTAATTTATAATAAAATATATATCAACTAACTTAAAATAATAAGATTAAGTTTGAATTATATTTTATCCAATTTTATGATAACTTTTATAGTAAAAATCTAAATTTAATATTAATACCATTTAAAAAATAAATATCAAATTTATCACTAGATTTTGTTTTTAAAAAATATCACATGAGAATATAATAATAATAATAATAATAATAATAATAAATTAAGATATCATGCAAGAAGATGAGTAACATATAATAGTTCACCAACAAATGTGAGGTTAAATGTTAGATTTAAGTTTAAATTAACTTTTTAGAAATGTAGAATTAAATATCTTTAATAAATACATTTATTGATTATAGTTTTAATAAATGTAAAAATCTGTAAAATAGAGAAGCTGTTGGAGTTTGAGTGAATTTTTTTTAGAGATTTTGACATTTTAATCTCTATTTTAGAGATTTTTTACCAAAGTTGTTGGGCTTGCTCTAATAGGATAATTTTTTTTCCTTTAATTTTTGGAGTGAGGTTAGAGACAAGATGTCCGAATGACTATTGACAAAATAAAATCAACTAAATTACCACAAGTCATTTTCATTTTTTTTCAAAAACTCTCTGACAGCGAATTGAAAAAATCACAAATGGATTCATCCAAATACTCCATCATCACAAAATTTTCCTCTTCTCCTCTACTGGGATTGACGCAAATTGTAATTGTTAAATTGATGATTGATTTTTGCATATCAAACTCATTGGATTGAGGGAGATTCGATTGAGTCCGCGGCCGATTACAAGTAAACGCCCTTGAAATCCCTAATATTTGCGTGTTCATGTACCATCTATTGGCCCCATCTGCTGCGGCTCCATCGGATCCCACCGTCGATAGTAGTCGATCTCTCTGGCTCTCCCTCCCCTCCCTCAATCCCTCGATCTCCGCCGATAACCCCCTCTCCTAGTTGACGGCTGCTACACCCACAAGATTTCATATAATCTCGTACTATCGATATCAATTAATCACATCAATTAAACAAAATGAAAGTTACGAGTCGGTATTTTGCAACTCCATTTCTAATGATCTTTTTTTAATTAATCAAATGTATCAAAGCTCCTTGACCTCCTTCCATCCGGCCAGTATGGGAACTAGTCCCCCTCAATCCTGTGTTTGGTGGGACTGATGGCATAGGAACTAGGGGTGTTATTCGAGTCGAACGAGCCGAGTACCTAGGTGCTCATGTTCGGCTCGTTTTTTATCGAGCCGAGCCTGATTTTTTTTTACGAGCTTAAAATCGTGTTTGTATTCGGCTCGCAAGCTGTATAAGGAGCTCGAGCTCTAGCTCGTTTTTGTTCGAGTCGAGCTCGAGCTCGCGAGCTCGTTCGAACTCGTTTTTGCTCGTTTTGAATTTTCCTGCTCCTGTGAAGCTTGTTTTGTTGAAAGCTCGAGTTGAGCTCGTGAAACATACATTTGCTGTTTTGACAAGCTCGTTTTGAGCTCGAGTTGAGCTCGTTTTAAATAAGATAAGGAAAATTACTTAATTACCCCTTTAATACGAGCTATACGAGCAGGCTCGTATAAAGCTCGAGCTCGTGACGAGCTCAAAATTCTGCTCATACTCGTTCGTTTTTAAATATGAACGAGCCCGAACCGAGTTTTTTACGAGCCGATCACGGGTAGCTTGTCTCACATAACACCTCTAATAGGAACTATGGCAAGGATCTTTTTGTGCAATTAAAGGAAGATTATCTTGTCAATAGTCATTTCGGCATCTTGTATATAGCTCTTATGTAATTTTTTTTTTCGGAATTTTCGCCTGGTGCCCTTGAGGTAAGGTCAAATTCACCATGTGTACAAAAGTTTTAGATAATTCGCAAAATGCCCCTGAGGTTTGCAATATTTTTGCCAAATACCCCTCCGTCTAGTCCGTTAGCATTTTTATTAAAAACTAGCTTAGTACCTCGTGCATTGCACGGATCTTTGTTTAAAAATATATGTTTATATAATTTCATTTATCATTGTTGACATAAATATTATAAGTATTACTAAGTAACAAATAAATAAGCATTCTCTAACACATTGAATAATGAAAAAAATATAAAAATTCTAAATAATAATAAGAATATTTGTTAACTCTCTATCACTGGCTATAGTAAGTTAATTAATATATTGTCATATTTCAGTTATTTGCTTTACTGCTTTTCATTTGTGTGAAATGAGTTAGTTTGTCTTTTTCATGTCAAACAGTTATTGCACATTAGTGTTAATAAAATTGATCATTTTTTTCAAATCTAGATATTAACAAAATTGCAGATATTGTTAGGATGATCGTGATTAATATTCTAAATTTGAAAAAAAAATCTTAAAATATTGTTAGGATTAGGTCAATGTCTTATTAGTTATTCCGTATTTGAATTTATTTTTAACCGATTATGTTAAATTTTAACCGATTAAAGATTTTAACCGATTGCGTTCAATTTTGCTCCATAAAAAATGTTTGAGTTTAATTATTTTTTTAATTTAAGAAATAAGATTTTTGTTTGTTTAACAAACAAAAAATCAAATTCGATTTTAAGTAAAATAGGTTGAAAATTCAAATAATATTGTGTAAAAATAATTAAATAAGGTGTGCATCATCATTTATATTCAATCAATCCAATTGCGCAAATAGCATTAATTACCATATGAGAAGCACGTCATGTGAATGATGGTGTATATAAGAAGATTTTATTTGTTAAAATAAATATGATTTTATTTTAATCTTATACAGTGAATATCTAAATTAACTAACAAATCAAATCTTAACTGAATTAGATTTAATTAATTAATTATGTAATTTGATTTTTTAAAATAAATATAATTTTTATTTTAATCTTATCCGGTGAATATCTAAACTAACCAATCAAATCTTAATTGAATTAGATTTAATTAATTAATTAAATGTGCTTAATTATCCAAATAATTTAATTAATAAATAATTAAAAATATTAAAATACCTACATTAAACGAGAAATAAGTAATTTGATTTATAATAAATAATTAGTTAATTAATTAATTAATTAGGTGACCAAGCAAGCATTCCCCATCTCTACCGGTTAGGCGCGCCTCCATGAGCATCCAAATAATTTAATTAATAAATAAATATATCCTGCAAATTTTTTTTTATAAGGAAAAAATTCGGGTGGTGGTTAGTCAACCCGAGAGCATCCCGAAGGACGAGATCACGAAAATCTTTTTTTTTTAGAACAGATCACGAAGATCTGAAAGACATACAAACACATAATACATCAAAAGAAACACCCAAAATAAACCCGGAAAAACCCCCAAACAGGTAGTAGAACATTATCTCTCAAATAAGTTAATTAATTAATTCGGTTATTAATTTATTTAGATAAGATCTCTAATAAATAAATAAATTCGGTTTATTTATTTATTCAGATAAGGTAGGATCTATACTAAGATTTGGTTAGGATCTAAACTTATCTAATTAAAAATCAAAATAACAAACAATTAAAATAAATCAATTAAAATTAAAAAACCATTAAAATAATTCGATTAATCTAAAAAATAAAAAAAAGGCTACATTAAAGGAGAAGCCGCCACATGTCGTAGGCGACTACTCTTTTAATATTATAATATAGATAATATAGATATAGATGTAATTAATCTAATTAATTAAGTAACAAATCCTATAAAAAAAACTACTTTGAAAGACTTCTCCTTTAATATGAGAATGCAGCTCGATGAGATCAAATCAGAAGCCGGAGAACTTCAATTTCTAAATTCTAACTAACAAATCTTAACAATTAATAATAAATCTTACCCATTAACAAATCCTATAATAATAATTAAAAAAATCATACTTTAAAATTTGGTTATATTCTGAATGAGGAGATTTTCTAACTAACAAATCTTAACAATTAATAACAAATCCTATAATAATAATAAAAAAATCCTACAAAAATAGCCATGGAGGGCACTTGTGTGGTGGCTCCGTCGTCGATCTTTGCCGATGGGAGCAAGACGAAGCCGATGGGAACAGTCGTGCTCGCCTCCCAGTCGTGCCCACTCTCTTAAATAATAATGTTGATCTGAAGTAAAGATGCTTCAATAGTGTATATATATATGAGCCTGTTGCATTAAGCAAATTCAAAATAATGTACGGTACTATACAGTTGTTACTATACCAGTAACAATTGTAGGATGTCAATAAGCTGAAGTTGTCCACTGTTACGATGGATGACATTGAGCAAAGCATCGAGAGCATCATTATCATCCGAGAGAACTAACCCAGCTTCTCTCTCGACCACCCGCTTACTAATGACCGAGTTGAGATCGATAATGGATCGGCTGCTGGACCATGGTGTCACCGCGAGCTCGTCCTAGCTAGATGTCGGCGATGACGACTTTGGCACCTTTGGCACCGTACTCAGCGAAAAGCCAGACCGTGATGGCTCTTATGACGCTTGCACCCCCTGTCACTATTGCTACCTCATCTTGTAGCCTGGCTTGGATCAACAACCAAAATTGAAAACAACAAATTAACCTAACATCGATTACAGATCTTAGATCTCTATATATGTATCGAGAGATATATCCATCCTTTCTACTTAATAACAAATCCAACTAATTAACAAATCCTACAATAAAAAAAATCCTATTTAAAATTCGATTATATCCTACTAAGATTTTCTAAGTAATAAATATTAACAATTAATAACAAAAAAATCCTATAATAAAAAAAAATCTTATTTAAGATTCGATTATATTCTACTAAGATTTTCTAACTAATAAATATTAACAATTAATAACAAATCCCACTAAATCCTACTAATTAACAAATCCTATAATTAAAAAAAAGATTTAGCTACGCCGGATGAGGAATTTAGGGGGTCTAAATCAATCATGTATATTAAGATTAGGCAGGTAGACTA
The DNA here is from genome assembly GCA_037127255.1 of Persicaria tinctoria. Taxonomy (NCBI): domain Eukaryota; kingdom Viridiplantae; phylum Streptophyta; class Magnoliopsida; order Caryophyllales; family Polygonaceae; genus Persicaria; species Persicaria tinctoria. Next base: position 16,153,109 of record JBANSL010000004.1, on the reverse strand, counting down.
CGATACTAACCAAATCTTTGATTATTTAGATAAGTTTAGATCAAAATTAATAGTATATACTACTATTTAAATTGTTTATTTTTAAGATTTGGTTAGGATCTAAACTTATCTAATTAAAAATTAAAATAACAAACAATTAAAATAAATAAACCATTAAAATAAATCGATTAATCTAAAAAATAAAAAAATGCTACATTAAAGGAGAAGCCGCCACATGTCGTAGGCGACTTCTCCTTTAGTATTATAATATAGATAAAGCAAAATAAAAGGAAATAAAAATTAAAATAGCTTACCTCTGAGGGAAGAGCAAACACCTCCACGCCCGAAGAGTGAAAAGGTACGGTGAGAGGGAGAGAGAGCGCACGAGAGAGGCGAGGAAGTGTCCAACCAACGCCGAATAACCTGACATTGGTAGAGCCAAATCGGTGATAAGGGTGGAGGTAATTGTTTCTCAATTAATATAGGGTTTGGGGATTCGGGGGATTAGGGGCAAGATTGTAGAGCTTCAATTGCTTGTTCAACTCCTTAGGTTAATTGCAAGTTTAAGTGCTTCAATTGCTAGTTCAATTGCTAACGCAAGTGAGATTTGCTTAGAGCAACTGTAGATTGTTCTTTTTATGTTATGATGTATAGATTTTACGCAATTGATCGATCTTGAAGCGTGTTAGCATATGATCTGCTTGTTTGCTGATAGATGCAACGAGAAATGATACAAATCCGATCAGATTTGAATATGGATTGGTTGTTTTTGTTTTCCGTTGATGGTTGCATTGTTCTGCAAAGAGAACTACAATCAATTTTCCATTTATTCAAGTATCAATGTGTTGTCTGAGGTTATATGGATTAGTTGTGTTTGAATGCATGATTTAAGATCTGAAGTAATGGAGATTTTGTTTATCAGCAAATAATAGGCTTGACCAATGATTGAGTCTCGCCTTGCATAAGCAGATCATACTTTACAATGAAATTCACTACGAACATTTTTCAATGCCTTACATCAAGTAGTATATATAAGGTGTTTTCTATTGTTAATATACTTGCTTCTGTATGACAACAATTGCTACTGTAAGACATCATATAATATATGACAGCTGTTGTAGTGCAAAGAACTCTCCTTTTAAGGGGTATTTGCAACAATTTCTTCTTGCTTTGATTTTGTTTTGAATCGTCGGTTTTTGTGTAGATATAGCCTATTAGCTAAAATGGAAGAGCATTGTGTCTAAGCACAAAGATTTGAGTTCAAATCCCACATAGGCTACTTGTTATCTATGCTCTTGAGGTATGGATTTTGTAGTGTCATAAACACATTGCTCAATTGGTAGAGCAATGTTTTTTTTCATGGTTGTTAAATAAATCTCTTTTTTTTTTCAAGCTCCATGTCTCTAATTTTGCCTAAGTGAAAACAACCTGCAAGAATTTGGTTACTTTAAATAACTACACATAACCATGGATAGCCTATGCGGGATTTGAACCCGCATCTTTGTGCACGAGCACGTTGCTCTACCATTTGAGCTAAAGGCTTAAATGGTAGAGCAATGGTTTTTTTTCATGTTTGTTAAATATATCTTTTTATTTTTTTCAAGCTCCATGTCTCTAATTTTGCCTAAGTGAAAACAACCTGCAATAATTTGGTTACTTTAAATAACTACGCATAACCATGGATAGCCTATGCGGGATTTGAACCTGCAAGAATTTGGTTGCTTTAAATAGATCTCTTTTATTTTTTTCAAGTTCCATGTCTCTAATTTTGCCTAAGTGAAATCAACCTGCAAGAACTTGGTTACTTTAAATAACTACTGTTAGATTTCTAAACTGAAATCATAGAAGCGGAAACAACAAATCTTGGGAGGATCTTGAGGAAGAACAAAGTGAAGTTTAAGATCTTCTTCATATTGTCTTATCATATTATTCAAGGAGAAAACAACTATTTAAAGACAAGAGATGACCTTTGAAGCTTACAAGAGAAGCTACAAAGTCTGAAAAGTGAAGCTACAAAAGACCTAATAACTCTAGTAAAAACAGCTTAGGAAATATAAACCTACAACTAGAAAATTAAAGCTAAAGCAACACATTAAATGCAACAACCAACTAACTTGTGACATAGAAGTAAAACCAATTTATCCAACACTCCCCCTCAAGCTGAGTTTGTAAAGCTCGAAATCCAACAACTACACATAACCATGGATAGCCTATGCGGAATTTGAACCCGCATCTTTGTGCATGAGCACCACTACAGGAAAAGTGGGTGTTTCTCGACGCTTTGTTTTCGACGCTTTTAAATAACGTCGACAATTTTCGACGCCGTAAGTAGTCAAAAAGTTGCGACGTATTTAGTGGTCGAGATTGACACATTCTCGACACTGTAGGGCATCGAGAATGGTCGAGTAAATTATTAAAACCCACCCGCTGCTCCCGACTCGGCCACCATCTTCCCCTCCTACGTTCAGAAGCTTTAAAACCCCCTTAAGGACTCAAACAGCATCAGAAGGTTTGATTTCTCATCCGTGGTTGGAGACGATCGAGATATGAGGAGGCGAATTCGAGATGGCGATCGAGATATGAGGAGGCGAATTCGAGATACAAGGCCCAAATCAGGAGGTTGGAGGCGAATCGATTTCTCAAATCAGGAGGTCCAAATCAGGAGGTTGAAGACAAATTCCAGATCCACATCCGCCGTCCCTCTCCGTTCGTCTCATACCTATGTTCCTCTCCCTCACGTCCTTTTTAATACGGTAATCCTCTCTCTCATTCTCTTCGGATCTTGTAGTCTCGAGGAACCCTAGGTTATCGTGTTGTGTTCAGAAGCCCTCACTTGCGATTTCTCTTTGTAATCGAGTATGAAATACCAAAAAGTCCACTAGAATCAACAATATTGTGTTCAATAGCCGGATGATGCTTATAAGATTGAGATTTTTGAAGAGCTTTGTACCTTCTGGATATTACTAACCTGTTTCTTATTGTATTTGCCTTGATTATTTTCATCTGGTGATCAGAAATTCGTTTGCTTCATATTGATTCTCACTAATTCAGTAGTTGCTAAAGGAACTCAACAAAGTGAGTCTTTCTGGCATCCTATGTATTTTTGAGGAACTGATCTTATTAAATTGGAGTACTAATTATTATGAGATTCTTGCATCAAACATTCTGTAATTGGTGCTGGAAATTGTTAAAATAGTTATGAGATTTCTGCATTATTGTTTACTTATACTATATGTTTACATACAACTTGTAATTGGTGCTGGAAATTCTTGAAATATCTTTCTTATTATATGTAATTCTATTTTTATTTAATACCTTCAACATGTAGAAAATGATGCTTATAGGTTTCTGCTATAGAATCTTGAGTAAGGCCATCACTTCTTTTTTAGTAAGGTCTTAGAGGTGTTCAAGTTGCTGATTAAGGATCAAATACCATCATCTATTTGGCTTATAGGTGTTCCCATTTATAAGATGTTTTAATTGTCACATTTATATGATTATGCTTGGATGAATCTCACTTTCTAGCTATAAAAATAATTAGCTCCTTATTTTGTGAAGGTAGACACAAGCTTGACTAATCTTATATTGTAAATAGTTTATCTTGTCCTATATGTATAAAGTGCAGGTGCACTGAGTTTTTTGGGTGTTTGTTGTAATCTGTGGTGGTAAACTTCCAGGAAATTCCCTAAGAAGCTAGTAGTACAATTTCTGTTTTGATGTCCACACTCAATTGGATTGTGTGGATATGATTCCTGTGTAAATTTTATTGTGTAGTTTGTACTGAATTCGTACCCTAAGTAAATCTAGACTAGCTAAGGCCATAGAATACCTATATGAGGAAAATGAATGCTATGATGACACGATAATATAGATAAAAAGTTTGGTATTGATATACAATACCTTCATTGTGTGAATAGGCTTTTTATATTACGAGGACAAATTAAGCTAAAAAGTATGAGGAAGAGGTTTGTACTTGTGCCATAAATGATCAGTGTAACTAGGAATCCTATTAATTTTATCATGTCGTGTTGTTTGGCCGAAACGTTTGTTTCATCGCTTTCATGAATATCTTTCTTTTGGTTCACTAGTATCCTAAAATATATTGCATTATTTGTCTGCAGTTTCTCAGTTGACAACAGAGATCCATTATTTCTCTAAATCTTTGCACAAAATGTATTGCCACCACTTTGCTCAAACGATTCAAAAAGAAGATGTTCACCATTCAATAATATCTTACTTACAAAATGGGAATGCTGAAACTAGGAGGCAGCATGCTGTGTACTGGTTAAAGGTATGCATTCTTCATTTTGTCATGGATAGTCTAAATAACATGAACTAAAATTAGTCTATAGTAATATGATTTTGAGTTAAAATATGTTAACAATCCCTAAAATATCTACTTAATTAGTTAATTTTGAGGTAATTATCACCTTTTTGTTGTCTTATTGTTTTATTGACTTGGTTTTGGCCATTTGTTAGTGATTTATTTTTCTTTTCCTTGAGCAATATGATTTTGATGGCAGTTATCTTTACACTTGTATAAATTAAGAAATGTAACCTCTCAAGTGTGATTCACAACTCAAGGCTGTGGGAATTGAATATATCACTGACTTTGACTTTCTTGAAGAAAACATCTAGGTAATAATGTCAGATGAATGAAATTTTAATTTGTTTCAATATTTTTTTATCATTATTCTTGTTCATGGATTGGAAGTTGAATCTACTAATTAAAGATTTTTTGTGGGATTCAGTTTTATCTTTAGATCACAAATGAATATGAAATATCCTTTCACAACTATCTTTTTTTATGTTTCTGTAATGATTCAAACGGTGAGTTTTAAACTTCTGTCATTTGGAAACTTGACTAAACCGAACTTCAGATCCTTACTCTGGGTTGGGCCTTGCTACTGTTTTCTTCTACAAATGTTGTCAGTGTGTTATGCTGGGATGGAAAATTCAGGAGTTATGGCACTTGCCTAGACAGAAGAACTATTGAGCAATTGTGCTGTCTTTAAGAAGATTTTAGTTATGTAAATTTAATAGACAGAACTTATGGCCGGGTAGAAACATGAACTAGTAGATAACGTTCCTAAATCTTCTCGATTGAAAGTGTTCCTAAATCATCTCCTTCTTGTTTCCACTAGTGATTTAAGTGTAGATAACGAGCAAACAGTCTTGGGGATGGAGTTTCGGGCGACACTGCAGAATTTGCTAAAACTGAAGTGCAACTATCGGAATCTAATTAGGCAGGCTTACAAGAAGTGCAACTATCGGAATGCAGAATTTTTGTTCATCGATCCTCTTCTGAATTCCATCAGAAGGTTTGCATCAGACGTTTGTTTCCCCCCATGTGGATCCGATTACTGAATATAAGGTGACATGTCACTTAAATTCTTTTTTCGACAACATTGGCCACGTTCTCAGTATGGGAAAATTATCTTTGATTGAGTTTATATAATACTAACTGTTAAAACTTACCATGAAACAATGATTGAAATGCAGAAATTTGTTACACTCCTTAGAGGTGCGCACATCAGCTATTGAATTGTTTCAATCACACTAGTGAAAAGGTAACCTTTTAACTTGTAAATGTCAAAACCAGTATTGACATACCATGCTTTATGAAGGAAAAAACAACAACTAGTTCTGAAATGGTTTTTAGCAATGCAACTAAAATAACACTTGTTGAGTTTTTGTCCCTTACATGAATTTGAGCATGGAAGATTAAAATTGTAGGCCAGGTGATGGATGAATATGTTAGACAACATTAACTCTTCATCCCCGGCCCCAAGTTGCAGATTCCACACTCTTTGCCTTATGGTACTTGCCTAGACACAAGGACTATTGAGCAACTGTGCTTTCGACAGAGGGACTATTGAGCAACTGTGATCTTGTTTCCGCTGGTGATTTAAGTGCAGATAATGAGCAAACATTCTTAGGGATGTCTAGCTCATCCAATGCTCAACTTTACCTTCTGTTTGCCCTGTCTTGCCCTTCTATTATATCGAGGTTAAGGTGGGTGTTCCATTGTTTTTCTCTCTTATGCTATGTCGACTCTGAACCGTTCCTGTTTCCAGTATAAAACTATAACTGAAGTTATTGTTGTAGAGATAATGTCCAAAATTAGTTGGGTTTAATGGTTGAAAGAAGGATGTCCATCGTTTGGAATTCCCTAAATAAGTGTAGTTTATTAGGTCCTGCAGTTTATTGGTCTCTTTTTACCTCAAACAATGTGATAAGATGGCCATGATTGAAGTTGCTTTCTTTTTTCTATCTTGAGTAATTGGGATGTGCTCATGTTATATAAACTTCCCTCATACTTCTTGTCCTTCTCATGTAAGCATGTGCCCCTTTCTGCTTAGAGGCCTCAGCTAGACAGAGGCGTACATCGGAGGAGTTCAGAAGGGGCTCATTGTCTCCCTGCAAGTGGGTTGCTAACCAGGTGCTTTTTTGGCTTCCATTGAATGTTTCAATTCTTAAATTACATGAATCTATTTAGTTTATCTATATTCTTTTCACTTTTCTTTTTTAGTTTTATCTGTTCAACATTCTGTTTTTCCCTTCTTGACTTCAGATGTGGGAGCTTAGAAATGGAACCCTCATAAACAGCTATTCTAGTCTATATGCAAATGACAATGTCAGCACTATAGGCGTTCGTTCTTGGGTTGCGACTGGTAGAAGAGGTTCGATTGCCAAACTCCCAATTTTCCATATAACTTGTTCACAATGGCAGTAATGCGGTTGCTGGTTCCAGTTCTAATAAATTCCAGTTCTAATAAATTCCAATTTTATAATTCCAGTTCTGGAGCTCTAATAAATTGAATTTGAAATGATTCATTTCTCAATGATATATAGGCCCGAGAGTTCACCAAAGCGGGAAAGGGAGTTGGGTATGTAACTCTTTGCTTACCCCATGATTTAGTATTGCCTATGGATGTTAAATAAAATGTGCCTATCCTCTGCTATGAAATCCTCCCCTCCACCCTACTATGCGTGTCGTAGTTCTTGAAGTTAAGCTTTCGAAATTCTGTATTTATTTTCTCATAACAATTAACAGGTTTGTTTTCTTGAACATAACAGAGATTCATACAAACTATGCGAGCTATCCAAGGGGCACTGATTGTAGCCTCAAGCATACAAATTATCTTAGGTTACAGCCAAGTATGGGGTCTATTTTCTCGGTATGTCAATTATGTTTTCTTTATTTCAACAAGAAGAAAAACAGAATTAACATGTTGTATTTCGTGTTCTGAAATTTCTGTCCGGGTTTTCTGCAGATTCTTTAGCCCTCTTGGTATGACACCTGTTGTAGGACTCGTCGGTTTGGGTTTATTTCACCGAGGGTTTCCAGCAGTAGGTCCCCTTAATCTGTGTTGAACTGAATTCTTCCATACTTTCATTCAGATCTTTACCTTTTCAACTCACTCTAACAGAGTTAGTTGAATGTGTTTTTTTTTTGTCCAGTTAGGGAATTGCATAGAAATCGGGCTTCCAATGCTCTTACTTGTCATTGGTTTTTCTCAAGTGAGTATAACAACGATGCAACATTCATTTGGGTTTCCTTTTTTATTCCTTTCATCTTATAAGTTTATCATCTCATCATCTGCTGTGTTTCTACAACTCTTTTGCAGTATCTGAAACACATCAGACCAGTACGGGACATGCCTATTTTTTAGCGGTTTCCGGTGCTTATATGCGTAACAATTGTATGGATCTATGCAGTCATCTTGACTGCAGCTGGTGCTTACCGTAACAAACCCCTTCAGACCCAGATGAACGGGGTCTCAACCATCTCCGGGGTCCGGAGAGTGAAGATGTAGAGAAGGTGATCGATGTTGATTCAGATGCCTTGATAGTTGATACAAACAATCAGCAGTTCTAACTTAGAGTTGTAGATTACAGGTGGATCGGGAGACTGGCTACATCGTATACCTTAGAATTCCTTTCTGCTCCGGGAAGATCTATGGCTATGAGGAATAAGCAACTTGGAAGCTCTACCAGAAGGATTTTAGCTTCTTGCTTCCCTCCAAAGCCTCACTACTAATGCCTAATGGTATTGATTTCGTGTCGTCAACATATTGAATGAGCTCCCTCTCATCTCTTTACTGGCTTGGAAAGGATTTCCAAGCGTTCCGAAGAACTAAAGAAGCGATGCAGGAGACTGCTGCTGCTTTTGCCAGGTAGGTCCTTTCAACTTCCGCACTATCTCTCATTGCAAATAATAAAATCTTCAGCCAGTTAGTATGTTTCTTCAGTGGTAAACTCCTTGTTTCCATATCTTTGCTAGCTTTATGCAATTCAAACTTTTCAGGTGGAAAATGCACATCTAAATGCAGAACCAACTTGGGAATTATTAAAATTAAAGAGCGTCCTCTGCTGCTATCACTCTACAGGCAACACAGCCTTTTTTTGTGTAGTAGGAGCCTCTCATTCAGGATAAAGGTAGATTATCGGGATGATCTTGATAAAGAGATATACACATATGCAATGAGAGTTAGAGAGTGGTATGGTTGGCATGCATTTTTCAGAGCTTGCGAAGAAGCAGCAGCAGAAGCATGCTGAAACCGAGGAGGAGCCAGAACCGGCCAGCCAGAAAAAGGAAAAGAATAAGAAGAAGAGCGATGATTGATGCAATGTCCGAATCTGCGTATAGTATCCAATACATGAAATTCAGGCAAATTTTGTCTCCCCTGCAACGTGAGTTCCTTATGTGATGTTGATGTTGGGAGGTATGTTGCTGTACTATCCTTTAAGCACTGGAGAGTTTATTTTTGAGCAATATTCTAATAACATTGCTCTTTGTTTAAGAGCACTGTAGTTATATGTTTAAGAGCACTGGAGAGTTTATCATCTTTTCGTGCTTGGATTTGTGTTAATATATTTTTTTGTTAATTAAAGGATTTTAATTAATGTGTATTGAAAGGAGATGAATGTGGAAAAATACGTTTTTTTTTTTTTTTAAAAATAACATGCCAATTTCGACACTTTAGGGTGTCGAAAATGGCATGTCATTTTCGACGCCCTAGGACGTCGAGATTGGTTGCGACAGAATTTTGCGTCGAAAATAGCATTTGCCATTCATGACGCAAGAATTTTCGACGCTTTTTAAAAGCGTCGAAATTGTAATTTACGACGCTTTAAAGCGTCGAAAATGGTCATAAAAAGCGTCGAAATTAACACTGTTTTCTTGTAGTGCACGTTGCTCTACCATTTGAGCTAATATGCTTAAAATCATTGCAAGAAATTTATTTCAATTTCTAAACCAAAAAGATGGAATTTAGAGGAAACAAAGAAGTGATCAGTTTTAATAAACAATGGGAATGGAAATTTAAATGGAAATGCTACCTAATTTAAAAGTGCTCAGTTTGCTGTCATAACTTGCCCTCCTATCACTCTCAGTGCACTTTTTTTTTAAATTGGGGTGTGTAATCAGTATCTAAAACCAAAAGTCAAAATGATTATTTTTAGATATAAAACTGGAAGTCAATACGATGGCGTAATAACCTGAAATTAAATCAAAATCAGTAGCTAAAACCATCTTCAAAAGATATAACACATTATATGGTTAAGACTATACATTCTGATTTCATTTTGTTTTTAACACATTATATCAGCAACAGAAGGGAATAGCTGTCAGTTTGTAATTATAACATCTACTTTATCATGACAAAATAGAAAAATTCCTGTAAATGGTGTGTTCACTGAAAATTGACAGGAACAATTACACAACATTTCCATAAGTCTGAAATTCAAGCACTAGGCATTAGGATTAACTCAAGCACTGGCCATAAGATGGGACTAATGGTGAAGAAATCCAATTCAAGTTTATTAATCCTCATCAGATCAAAGAAATACAACCATTGCAAAACAAATTGGGTTCTTGTCTGAGTAAACACCACCGGAGGTGGTTTCCATGCCCAAAGGAGGTTTAGGTGTGAGAGAATCCCATTAATCATATTGTTAAAATTTTCAAGGAATAAAAAAGAATGACAAATTAAGTTTATTCCTCAATTTCCAAACCAAATTCATCCGATCAAAATTATTGTCTAATAATTCCAAAACAAGACTCATTGCTCAAACGTGTATGGAGATGGGTAGTTTGTTAAGGGAATTGAACTAACTAACCATCTTTTTCCAAGCCAACGTATAATATGTCAACAAAACAATGTAAAATTGATCTAAATCCAAAAACCCATAAAGCCCTAAATCCCCCAAACCCTAAAACAGTAAACCCAGAAATTGCGAAGGGAATTGACCTCAATTAGATATCACAAATTATCATATAATTGATCAATAAAAACAACCAACAAACTCCAGTTTCAAGATCCTAAAAGGATAATCCCCAGAAAAATCTCAAATCGAAAAACCCCTAAACCTTCAAACTCTATATCCCCAAAGTTGAATTTGTAAAGATCGAGAGACTTACCTCAAGAAATCGCAGTCATCTGCGTCGGTCTCCTCTCTCCTAGCAGTTGTCACCCACCGGCGTTGTGTCTTGTAGCCGGCTCCTCACTCCTTGCCTCTCTCTATCACGAATGGTGTGAACCGTAAATGAAATTTCGAAGAAGACGATAGAAAGTCAGTTATTTAACGGAGTGTTAACGTTTTTATGTAAAACGTTTTTATGTAAAAGCCAACTTGAGCGGCACGCCGCGAAAAACCTACAAACCTCATAATCCGGATCCTCTCCCCGTGTTAGGATACCTAATAAGTTAATCTCCACCCTTCAAATAATTAATGGTCAAGATTAAACAATTTCATTGATTTAAAAAAAATAAAAATAAAAATCTATCAGCCCACCATCTTCTTCTCTAACGGGGTTTTCAAGGGGAATCCCATCTCATCTCCCCAATCCCAATTGACAACGTCGTCGCTCTCCCGATCCCAATTGACAACTACCACCATTGCCAACGCCGCCGCTCTCCCAATCCCAATTGACAACTCTGTTATCGATCTTGTACTCGCTCCCACCACCACTAGTAATTGTCCGAGTGAAGGAGACTTCGTTGTTGCTGCCAAGCAAGTAGACGAGTTTAACATATATGCACGGAGACCCTTCTGCTCCTTCTTGCACTCGTCGAAGGTGTAGATAAGGTCCTTGAGTTGAGCGCCACGGAGATGGCCGGTGCGGACGCCGAGGACGAAGCTGATGGCGTCCATGAGGTTTGCTTGCCGGATCCGTTGGGGTCGATGATGGCAGTGAAATTGAAGAAAGGTCCGATGACTTGGTGGCCGTTGTAGGATTTGAAGTTCTCCAGTTCAATCCGGTCTGGAGAATCTCGGCGGCGTGAGCGGCGGCATGGCCGGAGGCGGTTCGCCGGAGCACGAAATTAGGGTTTCGTGTGGTGAGGGGGATCAGGGAGGGCGATGCACCAAGGAGGTGGATCGAGGACCTGCGGCGCGGGCGGTGCAGCAGGTGGACCGGGGAGCGAAGGCGGCGACAATGGTGTTGGATGGCTGGGAATCCGCGGATGGAGGATTGGGGGATGAAGATGGTGGGATATAGGTAGTTTTTTTTTAAAAAAAAAAAAAATTAAGAGATGATTTAATCTTAACCATTAAAATTTTTGGAGGGTGGAGATGAATTTATTAGGCCTCCTAATAGAAGGAGAGGATCCGGATTCCAAACCTCAGGGGTATTTCGCGAATTATCTAAACCTTTTGTACACCCGACGAATTTGACCTTACCTCAGGGGTACCAGACGAAAATTCCGTTTTTTTTTCCTACTCCATCCGTCCAAGAATATATGATCTTTTGGGCTTTAAAACTTTGTCGAAAATACATGGGCTTTTAGGTGTATAGGTAATTATTACCCCTAAAATATAACATTTTTTTATTTATTAAAATTAAGAAAACTTTTCATCTTCCCATCTCTATATGGATAACCAAAGATTTTAAGTTTGACCTTTTAATAATAATGATGAGATTTAAATATAAATAGGTTCCTTAATTAACGTGCAAGAGTATAAAAGATCATGTATTTTTGGACGGAGGGAGTATTATTTTATTTTTGGGTAAATTGCAACTAATATCCCAACCTTTAGAGATAGTTGCTTTTAATACCCTAATCCTATAAAATTTCACAAAATATCCTAACATATATCATTAGTTGCACTTAACACCCTGTATGAGATTCTTATATTTAAAAAATTACCCATATCATACAAAAATTACAAAAAATCACCCTTGTTCATAAAATGTTTTCAATAAACTCCTAATATATTTTAAAATTTCAAATTAAAAAAACCTCTTATAATTTAAGCGCACCCAACCCACCATCCAAAAATAATTGTAACATGTATATAAAATATACTCCTTTAAAAATATAATATAATTATTTTAGCATTTACTCAATTAATATTTTAATATAATCACTCAAAATAAATAAATATTTATCTTAAACATAATACTTTTAAAAAAATAATGTAGATTTTCATAAATAAATGGTATGAGATATGATAACCATTTGTAATAAATAGTTACATAATAGAGATATATTAAAAATTAATAATATGGTAAAATTATTATTTTTTACCAAATTATTTTTAATATATCTTTATTATATAATTCTTTATTGCAAATGTTTATCATATCTTTTAACATTTATTTTTTAAAATCTACTTTATTTTATTTTTGTAAATCTATTATATATATTAAATATTTCTTATAGAATCAGTTTTTTTTAATACCATGGAATTTAGAATTTTTTTTTTCTAAATATTCACTAAAAAATAAAAAATTACAAAAATATTCACACTTTCAAACTATTTACGAAAATATTCATTTTTGTCAGAACGGACAGAAAAACGCGGTCTGAGACCGCGTTTTATTCGGAAGGTCAAAAATATTAAATTGGGTGAAAAGGGGTAAAAAAAGGCTAATAAAGAGACGCGGTCTTGTTTTTTTTTTTCATGAAAAATTGAAATGGGAAAGTGGGAGAGAGAGGGAAGGCCGGACTGCCGAAGGGAGGCGTAGGAGAGAGGGAGGGGCGGAGGGAGGCAGAGGAGAGAGGAAGGGGTGGAGTGAGAGAGAGGAAAGGGCCGGGATCCGAACGGCGCAGACGACGGCTCGGAGTGAGAGAACGGCGCAGACGCCTGGATCGACGCAGTCGGAGGCTCGGAGAGGGCACTGGTAGGAGGAATCGACGCAAACGGCGGCGCCTGGATCCAAACGGCGCAGACAAGCGACGCCTGGATCCGAATCAACGCAGACGAGCCCCTCTCTCCCTCAGATCTCCGTCCTCCCTCCGCCCCTTCATCTCTCCTCCGACCCATTCATCTCTCTCCCTGCGCCCCTTCCTCTCTCCTCCGACCCTCTCCTACGACCCTTTCCTCTCTCTCCCTCCACCCCTTCCTCTCTCTACCGCCCCTCCCAATGCCCTCTCCTCCGGCGCAGACGATTCCACCTCCCGTATCAATTTTTCATTAAAAAAAAAAACATGAGACCGCGTGATGTGATCGTAGTCGCCCGTGAGCTTGACTCTTTTTTCCTACAAGGGTTTGTCTTCGGAACATAACATCAACTTTCATTTGCGAAGACTGTTTGGCGACACTTCGGTATTTTGGCTTGTTCTGGCTGTATAAAATTCCGATTGAAGTCGATAAACACTTGTTGGAAATATATTTTAAGCGGCTACAACTTTATTGAAGGATGCAATCATCAAATCAACTTGGAAGATGGACGAAATCTGGCATCTTTGGAGCAGTCCGAAAACCAGGCAGCTTGTCGGAAATGCAATAAATGAAGACGGAATGCAATCAATAAAGTCGGATTAAATGACGGGGCTTTAGAGATTTTTGAACTTCCATCTCTTTGATGGCAACCAAGACCATTCGGTTCCCCCCATTATGGTTGCCCATCTCTCCGTCATAAGTTTATCGATTTATTTTAATTTCTTTTATTTCTCATAGCATCCATATTTTCCTATATAAAGGGATGTAAGAACCTTTTTGAAAACAAGTTGAATTTGAGAAAAATATGAGCTTTGTGCTTCCTTCATTTCGGGTTAAGAAACAAAATCTATCTTGGTGAGATGCCGGATAAAACCTCTTGGTGAGATGCTAAGAGCGATTCCCTAGTGAGAGACGACGGAATCAAAGGGTCGGAAACACTCGGAGTGCGAGGCCGAGAGTGCGGAAGATCGAGTGTTGGAGAGAGCTCGGAGTGCGAGGCCGAGAGCGATCTTGCGCCACATATCCCTCAACCCCCATCCCCTACTTTACCACCATTCTAAGGCCTTCCACAGCCCCATCATCACCCTCCTTTCACCCCCAAAACGTCACCCCACAACAGCCCTACAATCCCTCTCAAACAAGTCCCGTTTGGACTCGCCTCTTCTGACCTCCGATTTCACGCTTCTTCTGACCTCCGATTGACGAGATCTACTCCAATCAACGACCGCGACTTCAAGATATACAAAAGTAGTACTTTTACGTCCCCAGAAGCCAAGCCAATCGACGGGAAATCATAAATCTTTGAAGTCTGATCTGTTGCCTCAGAAGCTGTCCACAATTTCCTGACTTTACGGAACTGATAGCATGCATATAGGTAGGCATAATAGGTTGCATTTAGCTTAGTTAAGATGCATATCATGCATGGATTAAGTGCAATTTGCATATTTGCTCTCTATGTTGGTGGAGTCGAAATCTACATGCTTTTATTGATTATTTCAGGTAATCGTGGATCCGAGGAGGAGACATGGGTTGATAACGCATTGGATGAGAATGTCTAGTTGATCGAAGAAGCTTACATGAAGATCTCAAGAGGTCCTGAGAAGAAGAAGCGAACCTAAACGAAGAACAAGTCTGCAGAAGTTGTCGCCAGACATGCTGAACTTGTTTTGCACTTTCTGGAGGCCTCGGTTGTCCGATCGACTATTATGACCATGCGTTGGAAAGCTCTTTCAGAGGGCTACAACTTTCATGTTGACGTCGAGAGCTGATTCAAGACGGAATTTTCGGGAAAACCCAATGCAGCGCCCGCCGCATGGTTTGCTGCGCCCGCCGCATAGTTTGCTGCGCCCGCCGCCAGGGGCGGTATTCATGCTGCGCCCGCCGCATGGTTTGCTGCGCCCGCCGCAACTTTGCGGCGCCCGCCGCACGGACAGTCGGCGCGCCGTTTTGAGGAAAAAAACCCTAGTTTCTATTATGTTGGTTTGAGGCCGACTTGGATGTTTTATTAGGCCACTTTTAGGTTATTTTTCATTAACTTCTATTCCATTCTACTTTTCATCACACAATTAGAGAGAGAGCGATGTTCGCCATGGGGGACTAAACTCTCTTCGTTCTACTTGCAATTTGAAGTTTTGCGGTCCTTTACTCTCGTCGCCGGTCCTTTTGCTCGAACCCGGGTTCGAGCACGTCAAATGGTATCAGAGCAACGAAAAGGGTTCCTCAAGCTTTCGGGTCAAAATGTTGAAGAAAACGAGTTCCAAGCCTTTGTCCGAAGAGTACATCCGATGGGCTATTCGAGCCTATGATGATGGGTATCTTCGTTGGAGTGACATAGATGGGGCTACATATGATGTAGTTGATCAAGAGCTCCATAGGAGATATCGAAGGAGAAGGGCTCTAGAGTATGCGGCTCGACATAAGAAGAAGGTTGAACCACCTTGGGAAGAGATCTGCAAGCTCGCGGAAGATTCAATGAAACGAGTAAAGGAAATTCGAAATCTTGTCACCTCATTGGGGTCAATGTAATCGAAGTCCACAATAGCCCCACCTCCCTCTTCCAAGAGGAAATCCTCTACGATCATGGGCGAGACACTTGGGATTAAAGAAGGCGAGTCTAATGATGTTCCAATTGAGACTGCAGAGGTCATGCCTGAGCTTCAAAAAGATGAGGAAATCATCCAAGTTCCCAAGGTTGCACTTTCCATGAAGGAGAAACGAATGTCAACCGACATGCCTAGCTTTCTGAATTCCATGTCAAGTAAGTGGTTAGATTCGACTTCTTTCATTCCGTCTTGCTTGCCTTTCACGATTCAAGAAGAAGAAGGGATTCAAGATCCGTTCAAGGAAGAATAAGCATGTTCGAAGAAGTCGTTCGTTTCCATCACGGATTCGAGGACGAATCCTTTTAAAGGGGAGGAGGATGATATGATCGTAGTCGCCCGTGAACTTGACTCTTTTTTCCTACAAGGGTTTGTCTTCGGAGCAGAACCTCAACTTTCATTTGCGAAGACTGTTTGGCGACACTTCGGTATTTTGGCTTGTTCTGCCTGTATAAAATTCCGATTGAAGCCGATAAGAAATTGTTGGAAAGATATTTTAAGTGGATACAACTTTGTTGAAGGATGCAGTCATCAAATCAGCTTGGAAGATGGACGAAATCTGGCATCTTTGAAGCAGTCCGAAAACCAGGCAGCTTGTCGGAAATGCAATAAATGAAGACGGAATGCAATCAATAAAGTCAGATTAAATGACGGGGCTTTAGAGATTTCCGAACTTCCATCTCTTTGATGGCAACCAAGACCATTCAGTTCCCCCCATTATGGTTGTCCATCTCTCCGTCATAAATCTCGGAAAACACTTTCGTATGATCCGTCATTAGTTTATCGATTTATTTTAATTTCTTTTATTTCTCATAGTATCCATATTTTCCTATATAAAGGGATGTAAGAACCTTTTTGAAAACAAGTTGAATTTGAGAAAAATCTGAGCTTTGTGCTTCCTTCGTTTCGGGTTAAGAAACAATATCTATCTTGGTGAGATGCCGGATAAAACCTCTTGGTGAGATGCTAAGAACGATTCCCTAGTGAGAGACGATGGAATCAAAGGGTCGGAAACACTCGGAGTGCGAGGCCGAGAGTGCGGAAGATCGAGTGTTGGAGAGAGCTCGGAGTGCGAGACCGAGAGCGATCTTGCATCACATATCCCTCAACCCCCATCCTCTACTTTACCACCATTCTAAGGCCTTCCACAGCCCCATCATCACCCTCCTTTCACCCCCAAAACGTCACCCCACAGCAGCCCTACAATCCCTCTCAAACAAGTCCCATTTGGACTCGCCTCTACACAAGCGACGTCTCGGTAAAACGCAATTTTCCGCTTCTTCTAACCTCCGATTGACGAGATCTACCCCAATCAGCGACCACGACTTCAAGATCTACAAAAGTAATACTTGCCCGTCCCCAGAAGCTAAGCCAATCGACGGGAAATTGGAAATCTTTGAAGTCTGATCTGTTGCCTCAGAAGCTGTCCACAATTTCCCGACTTCTCGGAACTCTCGTCGCCGGTCCTTTTGCTCGAACCCGTCACCGTGTCTCTTTATTAGTCTTTTTTTACCCCTTTTCACCCAATTTAAGATTTTTGACCTTCCAAATAAAACGTGGTCTGAGACCACATTTTTCTGTCCGATCTGACAAAAATGAATATTTTCGTAAATAGTTTGAAAGTGTGAATATTTTTGTAATTTTTTATTTTTTAGTGAATATTTAGAAAAAAAATTCTAGAATTTATGTGTGATAAACAATAATTTGTTGTTTATTAGTTTTAGTATATATAACATAATATTAATAAAAGAGACGGTATATATTGTATCAAATAATATACAGGGAATATAATTATATATAGATGTACGAATCGGCATATATCGAGAAAAACTTATATAAATTTAGATTTTAATTATAATGTAGGCTTTTTAGATAAATAATTAATTATTTTGATGGATTATATTAAAATTTTAAATGAGTAGATGCTAAAGTAATTATATTACATTTTAAAGGAGTATATTTTATAGATCTATTATAATTATTTTTGAATGGTGGGTCGGTGAGGTTAAATTGTATGAGATTTATTTCATTCTCATTTTTTTTAAATGTATTTGGGGCTCATTGAAAATATTTTGTGAATATGGGTGATTTTTTGTAATTTTTGTTTGATGTGGGGAATTTTTAAATTTAAGAAACTCATTTAGGGTAATATGTTAGGATATTTTATGAAATTTTACAAGATTAGGGTATTGAATGCAACTATCCCTAAAGGTTGGATATTAGTTGCAATTTACCCTTTATTTTTTTAGAAACTACACAAGTTATAGCCTACTTTAACCCGCTCCTCTCTCCGTCTCTGATTGGGGCTTTTCTTTCATTTGATTAGTCTTTTTTTTTATGAAATATTATGAGAAATTTTGGTGAAATATCACATTTTTCTACTTTTAATTAGTTAATTAACAACCTTAAATTATTTTTTTGCGGGGATAACATCCTTCCAAAGTTAATTAGTTAATTAACATCCTTCGTATCGGAAGATCGGAGAGCGCTCCCCAGATCTCGCGAGGCTTATCCATGGCGAAAGACGCTTCTCCTCCTCTTCTCCTTCACCACTACCACCACCACCACTTCTCCTCCTCTTCCCTCCGACGATATGCTCTCGCGTGCTCCACCAACAAGACGGAAGAGGCTAGAAGGAGATCTCAGATCTGCGCCGAGACGGAAGAGCCCAAGAGGATGGAAGAGACAGAAGGAGATCTCTCGCGTGCTCCTCTTCCCTCCGACGATCTGCTCTCGGTTTCGTCTGGCTCCCTCAAGCCCATCGGCTGGAGGTTGGGTCGAGATGACAGAAGAGACGGAAGAAGATCTGCTCTCCATCGTTGCCGTCAATTCCTCGCTCACTGCTGTCCGGTATGTTTCTCTTCCTTCGATTTCTTCCCTTATTCACCCACTCTCGAAGCATCTACTATCCCGATTGCCTTTGCTTTTCCCTTTGATTTCCTGGATCTATCCTAAATTGTCTTGATTTGGATTCTGTAGATTGTGGCTTTGGTAAATTTGTTTCCGGTGAATGACGTCGTGGACGAGTTGGTTCTGATTTCTTTCTTTAAGGTTCAGAGTCCCCGACTTTTAGGTTTCACTTCATGATTTTATCATTCCTTTCGTTTTCCCCTTTTTTCTGAATTCTAGGGTTTAGCGGGAGATAGTTCTGTGCTCTGGCTCTGATTTTGGTTTTTCCATGGATATGATTCATATGTAAGCTTTCGCAGCTATGGTGTTTCGATTTCGTTTCAATTTGTTGAGTTTCAGTTGACCTAGATTCCAATTTTGGCTTTTGTTTGACAATCTTGTGCAATTGATAATTGATGCTTTCTGTCTGAGAGTTCGATAGTTGGAACTCTTCAGAATTCAATTTTTGTTTGAAACAATTGATAATTGATGCTTCTGATTTTGATGCTTCTAATTGATGCTTCTGATTGAGTCCACCTTGATAATTGCTTGAAATTTTGTCTACATATGGCTTTGGGTTTATATTATTTTGTAGTATGGATTATAAAGATCATAGCTGACAGCGATGCTTTACCAGGTCAAAGCCAACAGATCAGTGGCCCTTCGTCACCAGTAGTATCGCAAAAAGGCTTTGGGCTAGCAACAATTGTTCGGAGAGCAGCCTCTGCAGCTTCCATGGCAGCAAGGCAGCAAAGCAGGCTTATGCAGCAGCATCGGCTGCTTCAAGGAATTCTGATGAAGAGATGTTACCCCTCAAGTGCTGCTTGATGTCCGTATCTTTTCCCTGGGAACACATCGCCTATGATCTTTTATTCAAGGTGGGATTCTTGCCCTTTACTTGTTGTCATATGCTTATGCAACATTAGTAATCGCCTTCTTGAATCCCTCAACTGCAGGGAGGTCCAACTGTCAATCTTTAATGACTCTGTTGAGAAAGAAGCGAAACATACATGACCCTTGTAGGAGCTTTTATAAGAGATGGAAGCTCATACTGTGTGCTGGCAGTCGGCAGGGCTCATGATAGGACGGCAGAAAAAAAGTAAGTATTCCATTTCGATTCCGATATTCAGCTCTTGTTGGAGATTGCCCTTTTGCTTGTGGCGCCAAAGTTGGAATCTGCCGTTGGTAGATTGTTTGTTGAAGTTGTACATAGCATGTGAAAAGAGAGCATTCAGTGTATGTTTTGCTTCCATTTTCTTCTTGTTTATGTATTCTTCTTGCTGATTTTTTAGTCTTTGTGTATCTTTAGGTTTTCAAATTTAGGGGAAATTTGAACCTGTTTTTGTTGTTCCAGGTTAATCTTACTGTCGGTCTATACCTCTAATGAATTTCAAAACTTTGTACCCGTTTGTTAATCCTGAAGGCATCAGGCAGGAACTGAAGCATTTGAAGTTATTGAATATAGATGGTGTTGCTGTGGTGGGGTATTGTTGAAGGCTAGAACCCTCATAAATATGTCTGGTGGTCTAGGTACAGAGAGTTGTTCCTAAAAATAGATAATAAACTAAATGTATAGTTTGATTGCTTTCATAATAGATTTTGGTTAAAGTGTACTGATAACCGTCCTGTTAAGCACACATGTCTTTGTGTATTTATTATTGATGGTGTTTTTTGATAAGGAAATAATTCGAGGCGGGACAGGCCCGGACCTCGAGAATTTATTATTGATGGTGTTTTGCCTTACTGCACTGGATATAAAGGTTGAGCTGATCATGAATCATTGAATCTATTAAATTAGCTTCTGGCATCATGTATGAGTCATTCTTGATTCTTCCCTTGATAGATTAAGCAAAGTGTGATCTTTGTGCTAACTTCAATTTACTTTCCCTTGGCCTTCAAACTAGGAATTTTTTTGGTAAATAGCCAAAAAAAGTCGAAAATATTATGAGAATAGCCAAATTCTCAAATAACCCAAAGTTTTTTAAAAAAAAATAAAAAAATGTAAGTCGCTGTTTGTAACAGCAACTTACATGTATTTTTTTTAAAATTCCGATTTATTGTTAAAAAAAGTGGGAAAAAAAAAATTTACATGGAGAGTCGTTGTTCTAAACAACGACTCTCCAAAATTTACAAGGGAGCCCAATCGGAAGGAGGAAGAGCAGTCAGGCAGGGAGTCCACCGGCCGGTTTTGGAAGAGCAATCGAAAGGGAGTTGACCGGCCGAATCTGGAAGAGCAATCGGAAGGCAGTCCACTGGCAGGATTTGGAAGAGCAGGCGAGGAAGACGATTGAAGAAGGCGATTGAACCCCAGGCGGTCGAGTCCACCGGCCGGATCTCGGAGTCCACTGGTCTGGCGATTGAAATGAGGCGGTACACGCAGTCGAGGAAGCCGAATTCGGAGGATCTGTGCCCAGGCCTTCGACCACGCACAGACGGAGGCGGTAATTGCTCTCGCTGCAATTGCGCCCGAGATTGCGCCGTCGGCCGCTTCATCCTCTTCCCCTCTTCCCCGCTTCATCCTATTCGGCTATTCCCCTCTGCAATTGCCCCTCTTTCGGCCCGTTGCTGCGGCTGCAATTGCGTCGGACAACAGCGCCGACGGCAGGGGCAATGGAGAATCGTGAGGCGCCGATGGCAGGGGCAATAGAGAATCGCCGACGGCCGGATTTCGGAGGTGTTGGTTGTGGCCGGAGATCGACGTTGAAGGTGGCTTGTCGGACGGATAGGTTGAAGACGGAGTTTGGGAACCTGGAAGAAAGAAGACGGCCGTCGCCTGTAGCCCGTATGTTTTTAAAAAAAAATAAAAAAGGAGAGTCGCTGTTTAGAACAACGACTCTCCATCTAATATTTTTTTTAATATATTTTACATTTATTTTCACAATAAATCGGAATTTTTTTTTAAAAAAAATCGAAATACACGTAAGTCGCTGTTATAAACAGCGACTTACATTTTTTAATATTTTTTTAAAAAACTTTGGGTAAAGTCGCTGTTTGTAACAACGACTTTACCCTGTTTGGGCTAAAACACTAAATTATTTGAGAATTTGGCTATTCTCATAGTATTTTCGCGTTTTTTGGCTATTTACAAAAAAAATTCTCAAACTGGCGCATGGAAAACATTTAAAATCATAAAATAATGTACGTATTGAATCTTACTCACTCATGTTGAATGGCAATTTAACAATTTGTTTTTCTTTGGTTGTCGTTTTGAAGGTAGTAGTGGCGTTTTGTTGTGAGCCTAATCTGCCATGTTTTACAGTAACTTTTATATCGATTTCTATATACATTGCATTCATTTGGGTTTAGATAGTACAGAATCTATGTAGTTTATGTTTATTTGCCAAATTATGGAATCTACACCAGTTTCTGTTTAATTCGCAGAAATCGAGGCATTTTACAGCAATTCTACAGAAGGTCGGAAAAGCTCGGAAAAACACTACAGAAGTCCAAGGTCAAAGCAGCGGAACCAGTCTGAGAGTTGAGGCTACTCGATCTCGAGTAGGCTTACTCGACATAGACGAGCCTGTCCGAGCAACCTTGGTCGAGCAGAGCTGATCGAGCAAGCCAGACCAACCCGAGCTCCGGAGCCTACTCGATCTCGAGGACCACTGGTCGAGGTCGACGAAGCCCCAACTCCACACCCGGAGTCGACAAGGAGAGGAGCCGAGGACGACCAGGAGTACTCGCTGCCAGCGACTCGACTCGCTGCAGCGGACCGTTCGCTGCCGCGGAAAAACCCACTGCCAGCGGCAGAGCCAACTCGCGGAAGCGGGAAGGAAGAGCCCTACTCGATCTCGACGAAGCTTGGTCGAGATCGACGAGACCTTGAGTCTAGATCCGAGCTTGCCGAGGAGAGCCACTCGAGGAGGCCTAGTCGACGATCATCTCTACTCGAGGTCGACGAGCCTTACTCGAGGTCGACGACGCCCAGAGTCATGTTCCAGGCTTGTCGAGCACGCCAACCCAAGGAAGCTTTGTCGATGACCTAACCCTACTCGACATCGACTAGCTCTTGTCAAGGTCGACGAGCACCAGTGACCAAGTCCGAGCCACATCGAGCAGATCTAACCGAGGAAGTCCAGTCGAAGAACCACCCTACTCGAGGCCGACGAGCCTTACTCGAGGTCGACTAGAGACGTGTCCAGCAGCTTCTCGACGAGTACTTGTCCGACTAGACTTGGGATTCCTTGGGGCCGAAGGCGGAAGATTCTACCCGATTTGATCAAGATCTATCATCATGAAAGGGAGATCTATCAAGACATGAAGACTTACCTATTTTGATTTATCTTTTTCCTTATAGATTTATTTCTTTATGGCAATTTATTTATCTTTCAAGCTTTAGATATACTTTTAGATATAGATAGATATCTTCTTTCCTAGAATAGCTAGGGAATGAAGGCTATAAATAAAGCCCATGGGGCTCAGTTTTAATCATTCAATCCAAGAGACAATTAGTTGGATACATAAAGAGAGGTTGTAAGTTGGAGTTTATTTTATGCAAGTTAGTTCTTTTCATCAATCAATGTCTGCGATTGCAATGAGGCGTGAGTAGTCCACCCACTTCTGGGGCTGGGGTGAGCCCGACGGTGGCCATGTGAGGCGATGCGATAAAGGTCATATCTTTTTGTGCAATTCATCTTCTTTCCCTATGAGCATGATTCTTTTGCGAGAGTTGAAGGTGATCCTTGTTTGTGTTATTGAAGCGAAAGTGATCTTAATGCAACTTGGATTAATTATGTGAAAAAGGGTTAGTAACAATTAGGGTTTATGCGAGAGCCTCTATATGCCTATTTGTTAATGACGAAAGTTATTTGATGGAAAGAATGATCTTTTATGCCTTTATGTGTTACTTTGCATGGTTATCGTTGTGGTGTTGAAACCCTGACTTTGGAAGTCTTTTAATATATTGAAGTTTATTTCTGTCGAAAATCTGCGTTTGTCTTTAAATTCTGCAATTTACAGTTTTCTGCATAGTTACTCGATACAGAGGAGATCTTGTCGATCTCGAGGAGGACCTTTGTCGAGGTCGAGGAGAGCTTAGTCTAGGTCGAGTTGAGTTCTTTTCTGTTGTCGATTTCTGAAGTTTTTGCCTTTACTGTTTCTTGTCGAGGTCGAGTAGCTCTTTGCCTTTGCCTTTCGTTCTTGTCTTGCTTTGTTCTTTGCTTTTATTTTAGTTTCCCTTGCCGGGTTTATTTGTTTCTTTCCTTTCTGTGTTTCTGTCTTTTCTGCTGTCTGTGAGAATTTACAGCTACCTAAGAACTGCTGACGTGCTTCCTCGTGGATTCGATCCTGACTGTTCTCTTACTACAACGGGAGGAAGTCTTGTATTTATTTGCTGAGACAGGGAAGTCAGTCTGAACTATATTTTATATTCATTTCAATACTCGATTTACTCCCGCAACAACAAATTGGCGCCGTTGCCGGGGAAGCTATCATTCGCGCCTTAGGTAGTCAGATCTCACTTTTCTTTTGAGTTACTTCGCAGGTGTATGCGCCGTTTTGGTCAACCACCTGAGTTTGACACCTTAGATGATGTGGAACATGTCCTACACATCCATTCTAAACTGAAAAGAGCCATGGCGGCCGCAGAAACACCAGAACAGCTGATACAGAGGCTTAGGACAGAACTAGCCGCCAAGGATATTGCTCTCGCCGCTGAGAAAGCAGCAAGGGAACAAGCAGAAGCTGAGCTTGTGTTGCGTAGATGGGAACATTACCTGGACTCGACATATACACATTCTAGAGGAACTGATCCAGAAACACTAGCCGAAATCGTCTGTACCACAGAAACCCAAGTATGTCCTTCCTCTATTTCTATTTCGCTATCTATCTTTGAAGAATCTTTGGAAGGATCCCAAGAAGAAGAAGAGCCACCAACGCAAAATCCGGACGTCGTTGCCCATATATGGTGCTTCAAAGTCACTTTTGCCTTATAAGGTGAAGGCTATTCCTGACAATTTTGAGCAACCGATGTTCATATTCAAGTATGGGGTCCTCACAAAGTGGCATGAAGTTCCGCATGATGAGGTGGAAATATCTCTTCCTACTCCACCGTTTTGCTGTGGTGGAGACGCGCAAACAAATCAACTAATGGAGCGGAAGAGGTATGATGATGAGGTATGCAAATTTCCTTTATATATTCCTTTATGCATGCCAGCTGGAGCCCAGGAAGATGGATGGAAGGAGCCATGGAGCATCCACTCAGGGAGGCTCAAGCTTCTTCACATGATGTCTCCGGATGACATCCCACGCTTCCCACCACCGGAGGAACCACCAGATCCACCTATACCTCCGGACAAAGATGAGCCAGGCTAATGCTAAATGGAGAAAGTCGGCCTAGCGACTATAAAATCTAGAGCTTGTACATAGACGTTTTTGGACTTTTTGGACATTGTTTTGTTTTGTTTTTGGTTTTGAACATTATTAGTTATGGGTATATGTTTTCCATACTTTTCAGGTCCATGGATAGAACCAAGCTACATTCATACTCGGCCCAGGAGGTGCTTCCATTCGACATTTTGAGGCCCTGCACACCTGTCTTGTGAGTTTCTTTCTTTACCCTTGTTTTTATACAGTGAGGACACTGTAATGTTTAAGTATGGGGTGAGGGAAGGGCTTACTTTATGCATATTTGCTATATTTGACATTATTTATGCATAGTTAGAATTTATTTCTTTGAATTGCTACATGGCTATTTTGGAATGCATTATTGATTTATGTGCTTATATGCATGTTTTCCAAAATTTTGAGAAAAATGACCCCCATTGAAATTTTGAATAATGTCATGGAAGCTTATATTGAACTCGACGATGCAAAATTGGATTCATTAGAGATATAGCATGAAATTGCCTAGTAAAGGGAAGTCACAATGAAGTGCATTATTTCTTGAAAACCATGAAAGGAGGTAAAATTTGAAGTTGCTTTTGACATGTTGCATGATAAGATGATGGAGGACTTTATATTTCCATATAATGCTCATATGTTTATAATCCTAGCCTTACCTATGCTTACGCATCACAAAAGCCATAATATGCCTTATTTCAAATATTGCTCCACATGATCTAAATATTGCCCATTCTTTACCTTATCCGGGGATTATGTTGAGAATGATGTTACATTATGGAGATTATTATATGGTGTTTGTGTTGTGATTATTATCATTATTTGGAGTTTGGAAGGAAATTGTTTGAAATATATGGAAAATTTAATGAGTGAAAGAAAATTCAATCACCTCAGGAGATAAAGGTAGATTGACCCTGCTCTCTAAGATAATAGTTTGGAGAGATGGGACACATTGTGAGGAGTCCAAAGCACTAAGTATTCGGGGCCATTCATGACACCCATGTTTGCGACTCGCGAGAAGGCAGTGCTGAGGTTAGAGAGGTAAAAGCATTATTATTGAGAAAAAGCATTATGAAAGGTGATGAATCTTATGGAGAATGAATGGGGAAATTCAATTTGGAAATACTCCATTTCCCCAGATCAAAAGCACCACATGGCCAAAAATTGACCACCTTTAGCCTTTTACCAATCTACTCCTTGTTGAGCTTAAATTAAAGTCCTCTTGATTATTAATGCTTTGTCACTTATGAATGTTTTTGCATAACCCTCCTTTTGTGAGTAGATGTTGCTTTTTAAATTGCACATGCATGGATCTGTGACATAAGTACCTTTTCGAGGATGATAATTGATTGCAGGGGACATATGAGAATGAATCTAAGATGTTGAGAGTTTGAATTCTTCCCCTGAATGACAATTAAAAGTATTGTTTGAGGACAAGCAAGCTTAAGTATGGGGTGTTTGTTGTGAGCCTAATCTGCCATGTTTTACAGTAACTTTTATATCGATTTCTGTATACATTGCATTCATTTGGGTTTAGATAGTACATAATCTATGTAGTTTATGTTTATTTGCCAAATTATGGAATCTACACCAGTTTCTGTTTAATTCGCAGAAATCGAGGCATTTTACAGCAATTCTACAGAAGGTCGGAAAAGCTCGGAAAAACACTACAGAAGTCCAAGGTCAAAGCAGCGGAACCAGTCTGAGAGTCGAGGCTACTCGATCTCGAGTAGGCTTACTCGACATAGACGAGCCTGTCCGAGCAACCTTGGTCGAGCAGAGCTGATCGAGCAAACCAGACCAACCCGAGCTCCGGAGCCTACTCGATCTCGAGGACCACTGGTCGAGGTCGACGAAGCCCCAACGCCACACCCGGAGTCGACAAGGAGAGGAGCCGAGGACGAAGCCGAGGACGACCAGGAGCACTCACTGCCAGCGGACCGTTCGCTGTCGCGGAAAAACCCGCTGCCAGCGGGAGAGCCAACTCGCGGAAGCGGGAAGGAAGAGCCCTACTCGATCTCGACGAAGCTTGGTCGAGATCGACGAGACCTTGAGTCCAGATCCGAGCTTGCCGAGGAGAGCCACTCGAGGAGGCCTAGTCGACGATCATCTCTACTCGAGGTCGACGAGCCTTACCCGAGGTCGACGACGCCCAGAGTCATGTTCCAGGCTTGTCGAGCACGCCAACCCGAGGAAGCTTTGTCGATGACCTAACCCTACTCGACATCGACTAGCTCTTGTCAAGGTCGACGAGCACCAGTGACCAAGTCCGAGCCACATCGAGCAGATCTAACCGAGGAAGTCCAGTCGAAGAACCACCCTACTCGAGGTCGACGAGCCTTACTCGAGGTCGACTAGAGACGTGTCCAGCAGCTTCTCGACGAGGACTTGTCCGACTAGACTTGGGATTTCTTGGGGCCGAAGGCGGAAGATTCTACCCGATTTGATCAAGATCTATCATCATGAAAGGGAGATCTATCAAGACATGAAGACTTACCTATTTTGATTTATCTTTTTCCTTATAGATTTATTTCTTTATGGCAATTTATTTATCTTTCAAGCTTTAGATATACTTTTAGATATAGATAGATATCTTCTTTCCTAGAATAGCTAGGGAATGAAGGCTATAAATAAAGCCCATGGGGCTCAGTTTTAATCATTCAATCCAAGAGACAATTAGTTGGATACATAAAGAGAGGTTGTAAGTTGGAGTTTATTTTATGCAAGTTAGTTCTTTTCATCAATCAATGTCTGCGATTGCAATGAGGCGTGAGTAGTCCACCCACTTCTGGGGCTGGGGTGAGCCCGACGGTGGCCATGTGAGGCGATGCGATAAAGGTCATATCTTTTTGTGCAATTCATCTTCTTTCCCTATGAGCATGATTCTTTTACGAGAGTTGAAGGTGATCCTTGTTTGTGTTATTGAAGCGAAAGTGATCTTAATGCAACTTGGATTAATTATGTGAAAAAGGGTTAGTAACAATTAGGGTTTATGCGAGAGCCTCTATATGCCTATTTGTTAATCACGAAAGTTATTTGATGGAAAGCATGATCTTTTATGCCTTTATGTGTTACTTTGCATGGTTATCGTTGTGGTGTTGAAACCCTGACTTTGGAAGTCTTTTAATATATTGAAGTTTATTTCTGTCGAAAATCTGCGTTTGTCTTTAAATTCTGCAATTTACAGTTTTCTGCATAGTTACTCGATACAGAGGAGATCTTGTCGATCTCGAGGAGGAACTTTGTCGAGGTCGAGGAGAGCTTAGTCTAGGTCGAGTTGAGTTCTTTTCTGTTGTCGATTTCTGAAGTTTCTGCCTTTACTGTTTCTTGTCGAGGTCGAGTAGCTCTTTGCCTTTGCCTTTCGTTCTTGTCTTGCTTTGTTCTTTGCTTTTATTTTAGTTGCCCTTGCCGGGTTTATTTGTTTCTTTCCTTTCTGTGTTTTTGTCTTTTCTGCTGTCTGTGAGAATTTACAGCTACCTAAGAACTGCTGACGTGCTTCCTCGTGGATTCGATCCTGACTATTCTCTTACTACAACGGGAGGAAGTCTTGTATTTATTTGCTGAGACAGGGAAGTCAGTCTGAACTATATTTTATATTCATTTCAATACTCGATTTACTCCTGCAACAACACGTTTCATGCATATTATGAAGGGTAGTTTAGTCCTTTTACATGCAAACTAAAAAAATAACCTTCAACCAACCAAACTCTTATAAAAATATCACCAATTATATAAAAATGTCACTGGTTAGTCAAAGTCGTCAATAAAAGATGTATCAATTAAATGTAATCACATTTTATACTCTATGTCATCAATTGTATAAAAATGTAATAAAAATTTCATCAATAAAAGATATCATCACAAATGTCACCAATGACTTGTAAACAAAAAATGTTATCAATAAAAATGTCATCAACAAACAATGTCATCACAAACGATTTGATTAAAAAAATGGCATCAAATAATTATATTAGAAAAATGGCATCAAAACAATGCTTTGAAAAAGTTGCATCACATTAAAGAAAAAAATGTCATCAAAAAATTACCTTGAAAAACTATGGCATCACGGTAAAAAATATTATCAAAAAATTGACATAAAAAAAGTGTAATCAATAGTCAACAGTAACAAAAATGGCATCAATGATCAATGTGACATCACAGTAAACAAAAAGTGTCATTAAGATTTGAAAAAAATGGCATTAAAAAAGTGTCATCAAACCATTTCATTATAAAAGTGGCATTAAAGGGAAAATAAAATATAATAAAAAATTGGCATCAAAACCGCAAAAAATGGCATCGCAAAATATGTCACCATTAAAAAAAAAACCTGAAGGAGTTGGTCATTGACCATTTGGGAAGGGTGCTAGCTTACCTAATTAAATTAGTTTGGGTGCTAATCACCTAATAAAAAATTCAAAATATGCTAGTTAACAAAAACACCCAAATATTATTAGTCTTTTTGTTCTGCACTAGTGTCGTTTTTTAATAAATTATACTGAGTATTTTATTATTAGTTATATATATTTAGATATTTTTGTATTCAATTTTGATGGTTAAATTAAATACTTTGTTTAATATCTTTCTATCCATAAACGAAATCAAGATTAAATTCCATTAAAATCAATGTACAACATGTATGTATTTCGTAAGCAAATCAATCAAGATAAATAAATGATTTTATGAAATGAGAATTTGTTAAATTTCCTGTAATAAATAAATCAAAACATTGTTATGTTTAAAGATAAAAATAACACACACACACACAAAAAAACGTAATATATTTGGTGGTATGTCCCGTAATATACTTAATTTAAGGATAAATTATTTTTATTTAGGAAAAATGATAAAAAATAATACGGACTATCATTTATGAACCAATATTAATATGAACTTTAAAAACTATTAAAATAATATAAAATATTTCACATTAAATCAATTTCAATATGAAAAAAGTTTTGGTCGATTTTTTGGTCAATTTTCACTTAATGTTCAAATTTTGAATGATGTGGCACTGACACCATATTTATAAATACTAGGTCAATATCCGCGCGCATCTTGCGCGCGGAATTATTGCAGTTGTATGTCTTTTTGTGGAATTTGTTTGATAATTTCATTAAAAGGTTGGTTTGTTCTTGATTAGGAAAAATGAAAGAACATGTTATTTCTTTAGATTTATTTAGGGTATAAATATAGTCAAACAAAGTATTGTTTTTATTATAAGCAACAAAACAATAGAATTGATAGAGCAATTAAACAAGATGACGTTAAACTGAGGAAACGTTAAAATTAGGCCGTTGATGGATCTGAAGTTCTTGTCTCCCGAAGCTCCTTCGCTAGCTTCAATCATCTTCCGTTCAACTTTTGCATTTAATCTCCTATACTTGTTTGTGGTATCTTTACGACATAACATTCCTCCAACCTTGTCGGTAAGCAACCTCAAAGCTGGGCATGACTGAAATTTTCCTTTAACCAAAGACAATAAATGCATCAAGACATCCAAATATCAATCAACATGATAGTTAAGATATACAACATATTCTGTCACATGAGTTTGCACTTTTTAGGTGCAAAGGATTCTTCATATGATGGAAATAAACTATGATTTTGAGTATTAGAATCAAAAAGTAAGATATAACTGCAGAATCACCAATATTTAAATTAGAAATGGATAAAGACAACTCACCAAATGTTAGATTACTAAAATCAAGAATATGAGAAGGCTTCCATGATACAATTTCTCCATTTTTGTTGTTTCCATCAACAAAACCAGCTTTTTCATGATCAGAAGCTGCAGAATCATTTATAGGCTCCATATAAACATTGTCATCCTTTATATCAGAATGTATTCATGAACAACGTTTGTCCTGCATGAAAAAAAACAGAAAATGATTTTGCAAGCATGGATTCACCATATAGACCAATTAACTAAAGGCAATACAAATTAAGTGGGTAAAAGCTAGTGGACAGGACAAATAATCGATAATATGAGCTAAACCAACTTTACTTAATTCATGGCAAACAAATAAAAATAAATTAAAAAAGATTCAGGGTCATCAACTGTTATTGAATTGAATTACACAAATCAATTTCTAAGATTCCCAATAATTCAAACAACGTACAGAAACATGTATCCAATTCCAGTTTGAATTGATTCCCAAAATGTGGGTTTGGATCTGCAACACTAAGATCAGCTCAATTTAGGATCCCTCCAAAATACCTTCTTTTGATCTCTCATTCTCACAACCCATGTTATGTATAGCTCCTCTTTAGTCTTTACCTTAATGCAAGCTAACTACTCAGTACTCACCCCTTTTTTGGGAGAAATTTCCTCCTAATGACACCAACGTGCTGACTACTCAACTCGAACGCCTTCTCTAAAACTTCATCTTTCAGCCCCGATCCAAACAATGTGTTGGGGATCCTCAGTATCCCTCGATTCTGGCTGTTAAAATTTCCTATGATGGTCACCATCGACTTCCTCACGTTCAAATGGAAATGAACAAGCCCCCTTGGGTAAACCATCACCTCTCCTGCCTCCAACACCTTCGCATATACACTATTCGTGGTGTCTATAAAGCCGGAGTAGATCTGACCCGTCGCCACAATATTTTCATTCATGTTTCCATTACGTGCTAAGTTGTCATAGCTCAATGGGCATAATAGTTGTAAGACATAAGATAAAGAAAAAAACCTAATAATTTGCCTTTTGTTTTTGTACATGGTAAGAACATACAAATAGAAAAACTCCAAACCATAAAATAAATAAAGTAGATTATTAAGGCTGAACCTGCAAACGTATCTTCTCGACTTGATCGACCAAATACTACAGAAAAATTCTTGAAAATAAAGCGAAACAGTATATGAGAATCTTAAATTAAGAATAAACTATCTTCAATTTACAAATGACTTGATGTTGCTCTATAAATCAAATGAGAATTCAATTGATAAGACAAAAGGAGGATTTTTAAAAATTTCTTAAAAGTGTAGAGCAAAGTCCAACTACTCATTATAGAAGTTAGTGATGAAATCAATCAAAAAATTAACACCAGAATAAGCTTAGAATTTGGTATTATACTACTGTACGAAAGAGATACTATGGCACGAAATGGCTGAAGACCGCCAAATGTCTGTGGTCAAAATAGAGAGCAGAAATAGGTAATGGACTTCCAACATATGCCTTGGACAAGGAAATGAAAGCAATAACTCAAACTAAATACAGTGCTCATCAATTTATATCCTTCCCAGGAGTATCCTAGAGGGTATACAGTATCCATGACAGATTTTCTTTATTGGGCAAATGAGACTTGCAACAGAAGCCCCCAATGGGATGAGACATTTACTGGGTGGCAGAGAGATATAAGAAGCTATATAAATCTGTGCTGATTTTGGAAAGCACACTGGATGTATCTTCCATATAAGGCACTGTTTGATCAATTGGGTTTAATGAGATTTATCTTTCTTTTTTTTATATCTATGTCATCATTTTTTCTATTTAGGTATAGAATGCAATGATCTTGCTTTTTTACCTCAGTGAAGTAAATTTAAAGTCCTCGAGAAATTATTGCTCAAACAAAAGCTTTCACTTAGGGAATAACCTGATGAGTGAAAAAATAAATTAGATCGTTAATTGTAAGAGAAATACTAAATTAAGATAAAAATAAAAGCTACCAGTTGAGATACAAACAGTGAACTTCCTTTTAAGTGATATCTATTCTAAACACTTAATCACTACAAACAAAAGATTTCACTTAGGGAATAACCCGATGAGTAAACAAATAAATTAGACCGTTAATTGTAGGAGAAAGACTAAATTAAAACACAAATAATTACAGGCTGCCAGTTGAGATTATTTTCAAATACAAAAGTGTAATTCCTTAAGTGATAGTATCTATTCTAAACACTTCATTACTAATGCTTGGAAATAACAAATAGATTGAACAATTCAAGATTTGTAAGATCATTTTATCCACCACAGGGTACTAATTTTAATGTCCTCAAAACTGGTCATTCAAACAAGTCATTGTCCTGCACAAAATACATTAAAAGTAGAATAATACCAAAGAACAGAACAAGATAAATGACTATATGTTTTGAAAACCTGAAAGTGACCTTCAAAGTAGGATGAGAAGTTTTGCAAAATAAAAAAAAAATCGTTTGGCATACGTCACATCAGCTAGAGGAGCAATTACCTGGACAATACCAAAGCTCTGTTTAAGGGGCAGCTCTTTCACAAGGAGCAATCAGCCACTTGTTCCCAAGGATGCAGCCAGGAAGCGAAAATGCCGCTCTTTGCCTCTTTCATTCATTGTTTTGGTTTCCAGGAACCTCAATTAATGCTCCAGCACATACAAATTTGCATGTATAATCATTCATAGCCAACACATGATGAATTATAAAAGTTTAAAAACCTAGTGCACAAATTTGAAGTCTAAAAACTAAATAAGGAATACTCAAATGGAGGAAAATGAGCAAAAACCAGCAACTCCCAAAGAGCATACAAATCGATCAGAGAATGATAGAAGTTCAATACTTGATCGATAAAAAAGCTGAAAGCCTAAATTCCATTCCTAAATTTTCAAATTTAATTACCCATCATATCTAAATGTTGTCTACCCAAAGAAAGAGTCCAATTTATCTGATCGTCTATCTCAGCCAAATAGATCACAAGATACTGCATTTTGGGCGAATTACAAACACTATCCTCAACGAATTGTCAAATTCCTTTTCTTTCAATTGGGGGAAATCATCATTTTGTAAAAGAGGAAATCAGAAATTGAAAACATCTCAATCCTATAGGGCACCAGCAAGAACATATCTAAATGTTATTCACCCATAGCAAGAGTCCAATTTCATCTAATAATCTACCTGCCAAATAGATCTCAAGACTCAAGTTACTGCATTTTTTGATGAATTGCACTGTCCTCAACAAATGCATTCTCTTTCAATACAAAAATAATCATTTTGTACAAGAGGAAATTGTACATGGGGGGCATTTCAATCCTAGAGGTCATCAGCACAATCGTTTCTAATTATCTAAATGTTGATCACCCAAAGCAAGAGTCCATTTCTATCTGATCCTCTACCTTAGCCAAAAAGATTACTTCATTTTGGACGAATTACAAACTGTCCCAGACGAATTCCTTTCCTTCCAATAAAAAAAATCATCCTTTTGTACAAGAGGAAGCCCTAAATCGACAACATTTCGCCTCAACCCTAGAATAAACAAAGCCCTTTTCCTATTTAAACGCATTCAAGCATGTACGAAATTCTACTGAAAAAAAAAACTAAAATCAGCAAATTAAATACCCCAAATCAGTAAATATAGAGACTGTATCAAAGAACTAACCTTAATCCAACAGAAATCCTGATTTTGGGCCCTAAAAGCTTCAAGTCCTGCCCAAACGACAAGCTCCGACCAATAAAGGTGGCCGGATTTGATGGGATTAATGGGTCGCCGACTCGCTGACAACGATGAAGGTTATATACTCGCAATAAGTGTGAAAGATCGACGGAACTGAAAGTTATCTAAACCAGATGATCAAATCTTATGAATTTTGAGAATTGAGAGGTGCCGAGAGCAAAAAAATAGAAGAAAGAGAGGCAAAAGGATTTTTGAGAATTGGAGGGAGATAGGCAAAAGAGTGAAATTAGGGATCTCAGATTAATGGGTAAGGGAATAGGTTGACCAGGAAAATACCAATCACACCCTAGATTGTGTAAGCAAATGGGAAAGAAGGGAAGGGTAGATTGGTAACTATACTTGATGAACAGTAAAAACCATCTTGGGCTTTTATATAGTAAGATAATGTTTGAAAAAAAAAATATCAGCACAAACTAGATTCTTAGGTTAATTTAATCATCTAATTTGCACTCAAATTTATTTATTTTTGAAGTTATTTGGCTAAATGTTCACTTTTTTATACCTCTTTTGCTAAATGTCCACTTAAAACTACCTTTTGCTAAATTTCCAAAATTTTTATGAAAATCCGGTTTTACCCTTGCTTTATATTTTCAATATATTATCCTTTTAATCTACTCATACCTTCCCCTCAATCAAATAAATTTCAATATATGACCAGGGGTGGTGGTGACAGCGATAGAAGTGGTGATAGCGATAGGGCAGTGACAGCGATAGAGGTCGTGACAGCAATAAAGGTGATGGCATCGATATGGGTGGTGGTGACAGTGATAGGGATGGTGGTGACAGCGATAGGGCGGTGACACTAATCTCGTAAAAAAAAAACTATCACCAAAAAATTTGTTTATCATTATACATGTGTCATCAAAGTCATTGACCGGTGTCACCACTTATAAAATTGATGACATTAATCTCGTAAAAAAAACACTGTCACCAAATAATTTTTTTTAATCATCCTACATGTGTCACCAAATTCATTGACTTTGATCGGTCAATGGTCAAAATAAAAATGGGAAGGGAGGAAGGGAGTCAAATAAAAATGGGAAGGAGGGGCAAAAGTGTCATATTAGGACATTTTGCAAAAGAGAATATAAAAGTGGATATTTTGCAAAAGGCCTTGTTAAAAATGGACACTTAGCTAAAAAAATCCTTTATTTTTTTTACAAAAATATGCATTAAACGCTTAAAGATGTGATGCAATGTCATTAATTTTCGAACGTTTGATTATCATGTCGAAAGTTTGGCTCAAAAATTGACCGGAATTTTTTTCGTATCAAAATTGGTTCAATTTAATATTTCATATTATTTTTGGTAGTTTTTAAAATTCGTATTAATATTGATTCATGAGTACTCTTTCGTATTATTTGTGTTCATTTTTACTTTTATTTATATTTGTATTAAACTTGGGAATCTTTTGAATTATTATGGAATTCATTAGCCAATTAAGGTTGGAGTTAAAGGTTATAAGTTGAAAGTTTATTCTATAAAATACAAACCGTTAATTTAGATTTTTTAAAGAATTATAAAAAAATTATTTATAAATTATGTTTATTCTTGTTCTAGATTTGATTTGGTGGGATCAATTAGGGATAGGTTAAATGTTATAAAATGAAATTTCTTCCTTTTAAACATTATTAATGATTAAACGAGTACGTTTACTATATACAACGCAAAGTGGTAAGGAGTGGAGTAGGCGACGAGTAGAGTGCATAAGCCAATTGTCGAATTGCAAGTTGCTCAACGTCCAATTCAACTTTGCAAAACGTCAGAAACGATATTATACGAGACATCGTGTTAAGACTTAAAAAAATAAAAGTTACACAAACGTCCCATTAAACGTTGTTTGGATGTTGCTATCAGCTAGCCCAACTGGCTTGGTTAAGTCTAGCTAGGGCTTGCACGATACATACGACGTTGTAAAACGTTGATCATACATTGTAACACAACTGGCGACTTGATGTTTTGTACCCATAATTATATTGCCTCCAGCTAACACTCGAAGGATCTTGGAAGCTTTCGATTTCGACTCGACATGTACATTTCGAACGAAAAGAAATTGATCAGAAATGCTTGAAATCAAGCTAGAAATAATGATGAATAGAGGAGCTCAAATCTCCATTTCTGGTTTTGGCTGTTACAACAAACTCTACTCTTCTTGGAAGAGGAGGAAGGTATTTATAATCTCCTGATGAAGCAAATGACGAAATTGCCCCTCATAGCTCACACACACATACTCCTACATACTCCCCTCAAGCTGGACTTGAGAGTGGATGGACAAGTCCGAACTTGGAGCAGAGGAATCCATGTTGCTGAGCCCCCAAGGCTTTAGTGAAAATGTCAGCAACTTGCAGGCACTACTACAAATATACATAATAATGACATTTTACCCATGACGTTTATCATAAAATGCCGTAAAAAGTATAATTAATGTCGTTTATATTAGAAAACGACATCCTTTTATTGACTGCTATTTTTCCATGACGTTTATAAAATGCCATGTAATTTTATAGAGTTTATGGCGTTTGTAAAACACTATAAAATAAACTGACTTTTTATATACGACGTTATAAAAACACCGTCAAATGTCCACAAACACATGGCGTTTGAAAACGTCATGCTCTTATTCTCTCTCTATTTGGCGGATAAACTTCCGCCCAAAATTTCGAGCTGAAATTTGTAATTTCAAACTAAAAATTTCAAACTAAAATTTGTTGATGAGACTAAAATTTGCCCCAAAATCTCATTCTCTCCATCTCTCGTCTCTCCTCTCTCCTTTCTGTTCCCTCAACCCAAACCCAAAATCTGCAACCAAATCTCATCGATGACTCCTCCGGGCGAATTCTGATGAAACCTACGCGGCTGCACACCTCCGCCCTCCGTTTATCACCTCCACTCATCTCGAACTTCCAAGGTAACACTGACTCTTCTCCCCCTCCTTCCGCCGCTTGTTTCACACAAATCCATGCCAGCACCTAAGGTCGCATGTCGCAACCAGTCTCTGCTCCTCCCCCATCTTCGAAAAGCCTACATTGAAGCTTCAATAAAACCCTAAATTCTCAAACAAGTGAGTACCAACCAAAACCCTAAATTCCCAAATTCCTAAATTAAAGTTGAGCCTTTGAAAAATGTATAAAGATGTTACCAAACATTAATTAGTTTCAGGCTTGCTCTTGTGAAACCCATATCCATATAGTACTGGAACTAATCATTCCATCTGCCTACCTTTTTGTGGGGAGTTCATTTGCATTTTCTTTTCAGGTGTGTAGGCAACAAGCCAAATGAAAACATATCGACGACATCTGCCGAAATTTCAGTAGTTGTGGAGAATTTGATAATCAATTCTTAGCTGCGACATTAAAACTACAAGGTTTAAGTCTTTTTTTAGTCACAAATTTTGTACATCTATGATTATATATTGTTTGGTATGTTTTAGATTTGTAATAATATAAACTAGTACTTTTCCCGTACCTTGTACGGGAGAGAATTTTTATTGAAATTTATCGTTTTAGTTCGCCCTCATACCATAAATATATTTCATTTCATTTGGATTGTTATCATGCCATCCATTACATTTCAATAAAAAAGAAGTTACAATCCATTGGAGCAAGAGAAAGAAGTTACAATCCACAAATTCTGGAATTTTTAAATGAAATATAGAACTCATACCTATTGGTGCAAATTCTGGAATTTTTAAATGAAATATACTTCATTTCATTTGAATTGTTATCATGCTATCCATTTCATTTGGGCTATTTTCCCTAAAATTCAATAACTCCAACTTATGAGATTATCGAATTTCCTTAGAATGGAACCTTGTAAATGTTTTACAGATAGCATGTTGTTACAACAACAAAGGAGAAGGTATTAAAAAACAGAGAAAAAGGTAAAAAAAAACAAAAAAAACCTGAATTCTTTCAAAATTCTAAAGGCTTCAACTGATAGATAAGAAAGATTTTTTTACTCATGAAAAACACGTAGCAAAATGCTAAATCCATTTAAAAAGTGATTTGACTTGTGTGTAAGAAACAAAGTGATCAGAGTGTTGGCTCTCTAAGTCATCGAGGTAATCAGCTAAAAAGGTAGGTGATTAGCCCTTAAAAGGTTAGAAAACATTTACCCAAAAATCTCTAGAGCAAGAGCCACTTTTTCTCTTTTGGTGCTTTAAGAATATGATTAGACAAAAGATTTAACATGCGATTAACTTACATGGATCATAAAGTTTAAAAACTAAAATAAAACTTGTGAAAAATGGGAAAAGTTTAATTTTTTGAAGGGTGTAAACGTCAATCTTCATTAAAAATCTGAAACAGTAGAAACTTTTCTAAAAATGTCTATTATAGGATTTATAGCTGAAGTCAGTGAGTCAATGTATATGCTTGGATATGATCATCATCTCTTGCTTTGATTTGATGAAGAGAGAATTTTTCATCATCTCTGGAAACTAAGAGGATCAAAAAATTGAAACATGTAACCAATTTTGATGTCCAGTATTATTTTATCTGCCGTCTTTTGTCATTTCTCAAACTATATGATATGATATATCTGATTTGTTTCCTTTCCCTAAAACTGGATAACATTGCTCTTATGGACATGAAGAAATATTAAGCACATGTGAAGGGTTAAACAACCCATAAGTTAACAATTGCACATTTTATGTCATGCACACTCTCAACAACATATTGGCTGCATGTATTCAATTCCTTGGTAAGTGTTATCAGACAAAACAGAATATAACTTAACATAAATGAGTAGCTGTGATTTGTCATAAAACCATAGATAATCCAATGCCTTCAACAACTTCACTACGGAGAAAGACATCAAGAAATGTTAAAGGTTCACGATTCACCTCCATTTTCCATATCTTGGTATAATACCTGCACAAGTGCACAAATCTTCAGCATAAAGAAACATCATCTGCAACATTAAATTAGCCCTCGAGTAGTTGAAACTTACTAACAACAATAAGCAAGAGGAGAAAAAAGGAACAAAAAAAGAGGGAAAAAACACAAACTATAAGCAAAGTCCCTGAAATTAGATCAGGACCAATCAGAATTGACAGTTGAGGTAACAACTGTCTCTATGGTTCTTGCTATCTTCCTACATATATGTACATTGCAGGACTGCATTGGTGTCACCTTCGAAGCTCCAGACCCAGGACTCCAGGAGTATCATTTCCTTTGGCTTCATAACTTGCAAAAGTTTCACAGCGAAATTAGTCATCAACAACTGCAATATGAGGAATTGGCGTTTTCGAGTCTTACTTATCGAAAAGGCATTCGTATAGGTTCCATCCATTTTGCTTCTCTTTAATGGGCTAATTTCTTCCTGCCAGAACCTTCTCTTCAAGCCTAACCCATTCTGTTTTTCACACCTTGCGGAAACGTTGATGTTAGCTCCAAAAAGATGAATTGTGTCACCAAAACAAAGTTGAATTTGGACATTTTTGCTTGAAAACGACTATATACATGTTGTGTACAATTCAATCCGAAAAACTGAATGAATCCTCACCAGATGTAGGGCTGTTTTCCATCGTCTTCATCTTCTTAGGGTTGATCTGAGAGGTTACAGTGACCCCAACTCCATCTCTGATGTGTAAGCTCTTATCAGGGGTGTCGAATTCCCCAGCATCATGTGCTCCTACGAAGCAGAGCAATTTATTCAAATCCATGCCTCAATTTATAGTTGTTCCTGCTCAATCATCTAAAAACCTATCCCGAACAATAAAAGTCACAATTTTTATTCCAATTCGAGCTCCAAAATCACGCGAAAGAGAGAGGAGAGAAGGATAAGAAAGTCGTACTCTTGGGGTCGAATTTGGAGAGCTTGTCGTCGATGAGGAGGGCGGGGGAGCCTCTGGTGTGGTGGAGAGGCCGCATGAGGAGAAGAAAGAGAGGAGGGACTCCAAGTGACGGAGAAAACTATTTTCAACTTGGAATTGCGAGGAAGTAGTTTAAGGAGAAAATCAATTTCAACTTGGAATTGGTATTGGGAGCAGTTGAATCTATGGAGAGAATGTGGGTTGGGAGAAAGGCGGAAAAGTTGGCTTCTTAATTTTGCTCAGTAAAGACACATGGCTCATTCTTTAACAAAGAGCCCGCTTCTAAAATAATATGTATTATGGGTGGATACTTTTTGGATATTTATACATCTCGTGTTTCATGATAGAAATATGTTCTTAGAATCTGGATTTATAAATAGAACACCGAAATCAGCATACAAAAAGGAAAGATCAAGTCACCAATTGTTTGCAGAATGCCAAGCCAAGTCGAGACACTTGTCCTCATTTTGATTACTGTTTTCAGCCAGCACTCCCTGCAAATTTTATTTCATTTCAACATCTTTAAAGATGAACATATTGGTTGTGCATAATCAATACATAGCAATTATGCTTAAAACATAGATGAAGTTACCTCATATTTCTTTTCATGCTTTTCTAAATCCTTGGAAAGATTCTGAACTCTTTTCTTAAGATTAACTGCTTCATCCATAAGAATATAGGGAACCAAGTTAAAGCTAAAAAAAA
The DNA here is from genome assembly GCA_037127255.1 of Persicaria tinctoria. Taxonomy (NCBI): domain Eukaryota; kingdom Viridiplantae; phylum Streptophyta; class Magnoliopsida; order Caryophyllales; family Polygonaceae; genus Persicaria; species Persicaria tinctoria. The sequence goes on along the minus strand of JBANSL010000004.1, from coordinate 16,112,185 downwards.
GACCAGGACTTGCCATAATTCATTCCATATCAAACATTTTTAAATTAATTAAGAATTATCTAGAATAAATCTAAAAATTCAAGCAAATGTGGGGAGGTTAAAGCTTACTTACAAGGAAGCATCAATTGAAACCACAAATCCCTTGCCATCAAACCATAAACGGAAACCAGGAAGCCCTTGAAGCTTCCCTTATGTTAAAGATTTATTCCTATAATTTCCAATTCAACCAATAAAGTAATCACTCACCTAACCAAAACAATGCACAAGACAAATAAAAAACGGATTATAACTGATAGATTTGGACTTACCAATATGCGCTTGCTCGAACCTAATGCACAAGCCAAATAAAAAAATGATTATAAATGATGGGTTCGAACTTACCAATATGGCACTAACTCGAGTCGTTAGCAATTTTACGCACTAGCCATGACTGCGGCAACAACATTTCCGGCGTTATTTTCCTCTATAAAACTTATAGTAGAGTTGATCACAAGCAGGGTAATGATACCCACAAAATCTGTCCAATCAGGTGGCTTGCCCTGTGGAAATTTGGATTGAGAGATCACATTATTGAACTATCATATAATTCATATGGCAAAATTTTAGAAATGAAAAGCAAAATCAAACTGGAAAGTTTCAGTAATAAGCTCACCCCTCTATTATCAAGCGCAATTGCCATGATAGATGCTGCTTCCATAACCCAGGAGATAGGATTCCACATAAAACCCATGAACTTCAATAATTTGCTTTCCTAAGACAAACCCAATGTTCCATACACCAGAAGAAAAAAAATATTTGATTAAAAAAAAATATAAACAATACAGAAAATATAATCCATCCACCACTGTACAAGCATACACAATAGTTTCAGATTTTAACAAAACAAAAAAACACAAAACAACAACAACAACAACAACAAAAAGAGGAAAAGATAAGCAAGAAATCTGAAGCATGAAGCCCAAAATTCATGAGCAGATAATGAAGGTAGCTCAACAAAAATGTGTAAAAAGCAAAGAGGAAGCTACCTACTTCTCCTCAAGCTTGATAGGTCCAAATACGGCGAGCCTCTCTTGAGCACCATCAAAAGTGAGACTCTCTTTGCTACATCTCAGATTCTTAAACACCTCTTCAATGGGTATGTTCTCCTGCAAAACACAAAGATAACAACCCATAAAACCTCAACACAAACCCACCTGAAGGCTGAAACTGAACAACCCAAACCCATTAAAAAAATCAGAAAACACAAATCAGAAAGTAAAATCTACACAGATCTGTTACCAAATCAATAGCTTCCTTCAACACAGCCCTCAAAACCTCATTCTTTTCCGCCATCTCAAACTCCTTTTTTGCCCTTATATGTGACTATGCCAGTTCGGAAGACCCAAGAGCAATAGATCAAAACTCATGAAAAACACAAGCTGTGAAACAGAAAGAACATGAGCAATCAACAACTATGGAAAGTTGAAAGGCGGAGAATTAAAGAATACCCAAAAGCAAGAAAAACCAGTTTCTTGTGAATGAAAATCTGGTAGGGTTTGGAGAAGTGAAATCTGCAAATGGAGGAAGAAGAAGGCAGCCATGGCGTGAGGAGAAGGAGAGCATAATCGAGTTACAACAATACATGGAAAAAAAGAGCAATTGGCCAATTACACACCTTTGAATCATTCCATGATAAGATGGATCGAGTTGTTCCATGAATGATTGTTGGAGCATCACAAAGTCACAACTTTACATGACACTCTCGAACTGAGCAACAGTGCCATGTTATAACAGAACAAACCCATCAATGCATCCCATAAAGAGGGTCGAGGCACCATTCCAGGCTTATCATCTATTCCAGGAACAAAACCTTGTTTCATCCCCCATCTCATCACCACAAATCCCATTTACTACAAGCCCGTAGGTCTCCATTACCTCTTTTACCTTCAAGTTCAGATGCGAATAAATCAAATAAATATCCAAAATCCTCAAATCTCTTCCCTAAACCCTAAAATTTTGAATTAAAATGAATAAAAATTGAACACATACCTAAAGAGAAATCGGGTTCTCCTCGAATTCCTTCCTAGGGTCCCCAACTTGACCACCTTCGAGTCCTTCAGGTCTTTGCCTAGTCAGCTACGTACTGCCCCAAAAACGGAAGCACCCGCCTTCTTCAAACCCTTCTTCTTGACGATGAAGCTGCCACCGATATAGAAGCTGGAAGAGAGAGCAAGAACCAAGCCCTTGATGTTGTCGGAAGGCATGCCCGTGCAAGACAACGATTCCTTTAAGAACTGATCTGACACGTTCTATCACAGCCACCTGCATGCCCAGAAAAATTCCAAGGTATGGGACTCGGTTTTCTCTAGCATACTTGGCAGCAAAAACTTTCCCTTGAACCCCTCTATCCCCAAATCCTTCCGGAACCAAGAAAACATTGGCGTTCTAGCAATTTTTAAAAAGCAATCAGACAATTGAAGCACAAAAGATTTACAATATAACAATTACACGTTCCTTTTCCCACTCTTGTCAAAACCTCACCCGGCCTGTCCATGCCAAAAAATTTAAGTTTAACCATATGGCTCTTGTTTTAAAAAAAAATTATTTATTTTTTCAGTAGGAATTGCTCTTAAGTCTTAACTATTTATGCTAACTTTTTGATACTTGATGACAGAAATCACACTATAACAGATTGAATTTGAGCATATTGATGATACCAACCTTGAGCTGACTCCATGCCGTGTTGGTAATTTTCAGGATTCTGCAATATATATGTAAACTTGTAAGCACCCAAGCATATAAAAAATGTATTCATTCATCAAAGGACGGTCAGCTAGAGCATAAAGAAAGAACATAATGTGACAATAATCTTGATTTTCATTTCATCTTCGAGATCATGGGCGGCAACCCAATCCACAATGAGCTTCTTATGAAAAGCAACAGATGCATATGAAAATTGGAATACTTAAGCTGAATCCATAATAACTATGATTTTTCTCTCCCACCTTTTTTTTTATCTCATTTGCCATTAGTTTCATTTTCTTAATTCATATCAAAATTAGAATACTTAAGATTCGAAAAAGAAAAAGAATCAATGATGAATCAAACCCATGCTCTGAATGGCAAGTGCATTATGTGCAACAACAGACATCTAAATAGAATATCAACAAAGAAACAGAAAAGAAATTAAAATCGAACATAAATTCAGAAATCGAGAGTGAGAGAAAGCACCTAACAATCCATACATTATCAAATCCAGCATCAATGCTGTCTCCTCAGCCTCTAAAGGCACCTTCTCCTCCGAGGGCAGTAATGGTGGCAGAAAAGGGTGGTTTGCCTCAGCCTCAGGCACTGCTGCATATAATGGCAGAAAAGGGTGTCTGGATCTGTTTCAGGCCCTTGAAGAAACATGCATCATTCTCTACTAAATAAGTAGCTTGAACAATATGCTGACAAATTGCCTAAAAATAAAAAATGGCTATAAATAATGTTTAAATTAAAGTTCATGAAGTAATCCAAAGCATCAGTACGTGGTTTATAAGATCAAGTCATCTTTAAGGTAAATACCGCTAATTCTGGGCAATGCTTAAGATAAAGTAATCAGTGTCTAAAAGTAAACGTAGACACAAGGATAAACATTACCTGCAATTCCTTCCCAAAATTTCCTCACGGCTGTACTCGATCAAACATGGTCAATCAAAGTGTCATCTCCCCCAAAAGGAGACCAAAGCGCGCTAATTCAATGTGTTGGTGTTGAAACGAATTGGGCATGCAGTGACCAAAATTATAGTATATTAAACACTATCAACAACCAAAGAAGCCATAAACTTGCTTAATTTGAAGCAAGCACAAAAGTTCATGGTACGACAAATAAGCTACATAGACAAAATCAGGATAGGGCTTTTACCTATGGAACAAAATCTAGTCGGTGAAAGAAACCGATCACCAAAACAACAGATCTACCACGAGATTGAATAGAAGGATCAAGAAAGATGAGGCGACCTGGAGGAAAACGACGCTCTGAGCCTAGACGCCGTCGTCGTGACCAAGTGACCAACCGCCGCCGAATCCCCTAAACACTTCTCACTCGCAATCGCCGTCCAACGCGCACCCCTGGCTCTTACGGTCGTTATTTACCATACTCCATCTCCTCTAACGCGATTAGGTCCCTTCCAGGTGCATCCTCTTTGTCTCGCGCGACCTCTCTTCCCCGGTCCGGCTCGACCCCAAATCTCCACGCCGCGAAATCAAAACTTGCATCCCTCTCCAATCGTCTTTCCTCCGCCCTCTTTTCCACCAGACCTGAGATTCCGCCCTCTTCTCCGGCAGACCCGAGGCCCATCGCCCCTCTCCCTCCTAGCAATGCCTCCTGCTCCCTCACCGATTCCAAACCCAAACCCTAAAAATTGAAAACAGAGAGGTTTTTTTGACGGAGAGATGATGGCCTTCAATTTCAGTTTTTGGGTAGACGCAGTCAATAGGACGTGGGTGAGAAAGTGAAAACCGTGCTTCTGTGAAAACCGTGCTTCTTAGTTTTGCTCAGACAATGACACGTGGCTCATTTTTTTGTGAAGACATTGCTTCTGAAATAATAAGTATAAGGGGTGGATTATTATTATGTTTAATGCCAATGAAAACATATTAGCCTCAATCTCTAATTTAGCACACTTCTATCTATAATTCTCTATGCCTAAAGGGTATGGTGAAAGTTTTGGTTTGACATATTTGCCTCAATCTATCTGTTATAAATTTCTAGTATCATTTTATGTCCTATGGTGTTGCAAAACTTCCTTTTCTTTTTCTTTCCCTAAAGGTGTTCAAGCATAGTATTTTACAGATGTACCGTGACTTGTGAGTATCAAAATACTTTTGTTCTTGTTGTTTTGTTTGAGTACTGGCAAATTTTGATTAAATAATCTCTTTTCAATGTCGCCTTTGAGTAGAAGGTGTGCCAATTTAATGTTGCTTTATGTTATCAAGTGGAAGGGCTTTGGTTCTAATTGCTTAAGCTTCCTGATAACACACACACACACATACACACACACGTTTCATTCTTTTACATTGTATTTGGACTTTAGAATCTCAAATTTATGCTTGAGTATTAATCTCTTACGAAAATTACTGGTTTTTGTAGCAAATACATCTCGAGTTGCTAACATGGGCGGTTTCAATGAAAAAAATTTCTTGAGTTGCGTTGTTTGAATTTATTGTATATGGAATAGGTCCTAGCTTACTTTCTCAGTAATTGAGATCTTGAGTTGCATCAATGCTCAACTTTTGATAAGTTTATTCAATTTGTTTTCATGTGCTTTTATAACCTATATATATTTTCCTATCCTCATTAATTGCTTAAAATTTTTGTTTCTCTGCCCTATGATTCTTCCCATTTCGTGTTCATATTACAATTAAGTGATGAATTGCTGGCTTTTCTTGTCATTTTATTGTTGAATATAGTAGTGTGCCAAATTTTATTGCTTGTCTAGAAATATTTATTATCTTGATTCTTGATGAACCATTCACTTTCTGATTATCGATGGTTTAGGCAAGTCAAAAAGGATTTTTTTTAAACAAAAAATTTAGGCTTATTGCATAAAACCCATCTAATGCGGGCAAACAAATGTAGGGGATAGTGTTCCATCTTACGAATGCAAATGGAAAAGGTTGATCAGATGGGCAATAGTACTACATGATCGATCAGGTACTGCGCTTCTATTCCGATTGTCCATTTACCCACCAACCTTGTTTTCTTAATCATTTACTATTGCTCTGTTGGTAAAATGTGTGAGGTACTGCTTTTTAGGTTTGGTTTATTCACCGTTACCTAGAAACCCTTCAAATCATTTGGCCTAATGGTTGTTTGACTGACCAGGTTGACTAAGCACAGTGGAAGCCTATGGATTGCCAGCAAGATGATGATGATGTGTTCTTGAGCTCTCATCTTTAAAACAGGGTAAGACTTAGATCATCTCACAGGCATTCTACTCTGGTTGGTTTAGTTTTCGCTTCTTATTTTTATTCTACTGAATCCAACAGGGTACCCCAGCATACTATGAGAGAAATAAGAGTTGTCTTGATTGTTGTATGATTATTATGATGATCAACTCCCTTGTTGGTATGGAGCTCTTCACAAACTAGGTAGCGGTTAGTGTATCAAGTGCAACATATATGCTCCATGCAAACAACAATCTGGATTGCTCTTCTACTTTCCTCACCGGGTAAGTACACTGGCCTTCTTTGTTCCTCCAATTAGAGTCAACTCAAGTTACATAAAACCAAACGAAGATAAGCAAAGAGGCCACTAGCTGATTTTATCAATCACACCTTGCATTAGTCTTTGATAATTTTGAAGTTTCTGTTTGTCTGATACAACTACTTTTTGGGTGACTAATTATTTTTTTCTTTGCTTATGTAGTTGGTTTAGTGAATTACCATGCTACTGACAAAATTGAGGCCAACTATCACAAAATTAGATAACTCTTTTTTGTTTTAGATTTTGCCTTTGTATGAAACATCGCTTCTACTCGTCAAATATTATATAATACCATATATTTATTACTTACTTCGAACTATGTTATTCATCTATTACTAACCCTTCCTTGTTTGGGAAGTGAAAATCTTAATTCCTGTTTGTTTCAAAGCAGTCATGCACAAGTAAATAGTTACCCATTTTGAAGATCGGATCCTACCAGTGCATGCTTACCTGCTAGAAATGTCTTTATATTAGTTGGTTAATATCACAAGAGTTGTTGCACTGCACCATACATTTCTATAATTAGCCAGCTAGGTTACTCAGTTTTTCTTCTATGTTTATTTTTGCACTATTCGGAAGCTGATGATTAAGAAGTTCATTTATTGTGGGATCATGAATACTGAATTTAAGTTCCACGACAAGTCCCTTTGCAAGGTCTATGGGTTATATTCTCATACACGGCGGTGAGGAAGTTGAATCTCTCGAATGTTGCCTTGTTGGTTGAAACTGATGGCTTCCACAAATTTGTAGTGCTTATTCTAGTTTAAGTGCTTATTCTAGTTTAAGTGATCATATGGCAGGTTGGCATTGACTATTAATTTGTATACGCTTTTGTACATGCTAAGCAGGCAAGTGAGTACTGTGATTTAATTGAAAATATTGTTTTTAAATAAATGCCATTCCATGGTGTTTTACAAACGCCATGGATTGTATAGATTTATTTTTTTTTAATATAAAAAATAGAATACATGGCATTTTAAAAAGGCCCTGGATTCTGACTTTTACAGTTTTACCAATATTGGAGAAATACCATGGCGTTTAAAAAACGTCATGGATTGCATTTTCTATGACGTTTGCCAAACGCCATAAAATGTTGGGTAAAAGCACGGCGTCGGCTTCAACGGCGTTCAAGTATGGCGTTTAAAAACGCCATGTTAAAGCTTTTATGGCATTTTTTAAACGCCGTTAAAGGGTGATTTTGTACTAGTGAGGTGAGTAGAGACATGTGTGGTGCTAATGAACCCTTATTGGACCATCTCACGGATGAAATGTGAATTGATCCGGAGATGCTTAGTCCGGTCATGAAACACTGGATTGGCAGCCATGTGTTGAGCCACTTTGTTGTCACAACACAGAGTAATAGGCAATTGCACTATGATCTTAAGGCCAGCTAACAAACCTTGAAGCCAGACCAACTCACTTGCAGCATAAGACATACTCCTATACTCACTATTTGTTGACGATTTCGACACCACCTTATGCTTCTTGGTCTTCCAAGAGATCAAGGACGAGCCTAAGAACACGCAATAACCCTACAGAGATCTACCACTATCCAAGCAATTGCCCCAATCAGCATCACTGTATGCTTTGACAGTAAAGGAAGATGAAGATGAATAGGCGAGTGCTTGATTGAAGGTACCTTTCAAATATTTGAGTAAATACATAGCTGCATCCCAGTGAGGTTTGAGAGGATGTTGAAGATACTGGCTAAGTTGCTGAACCGTGTAAGCAATATCAGGTCTGGTCAATGTCAACTCAGGATTCTCCAATGGTTGACCAATCGAAGAAGACAACATTGTTCCATGTTGAATAGGAAACATGGTGATCTTACAGTTCTCCATTTTGGCATCCTTCAAGATATCCAAAATGTATTTTCTTTGGTTGAGAAGAATCCCAATTGAAGACCGAGAGATTTCCATGCCCAAGAAATATCAAGCAGTGCTCAAATATTTGTTTGTGAATGCCAAATGCAAAGCATATTTTGTGGATGCAATTTCTGAAGATGAATTCCCAAGTAAGAGCATATCATCTACATAGACCAAAGCCACTGTCATCTCAGAACCTCTGGCCTTGATAAACAAAGCATAATCATGCCTTGATTGAACAAAACTCAGATTAACCAAGAATTTAGGGAGTTCATGATTCCACTGACGGCTTGCCTGTTTGAACCCATACAGTGAATGATTGAGCTTACAAAACCATCCATGGATTGACGTTGTAGCTCTCTGGTGGTATGTATACACGTCTTCCTCAAGGTACCCGTGCAAAAAATCATTGTTTACATCGAGTTGATGCAATTTCCAACTTATAGAAGCAGTTAAAGCCAAAATAATTCTAACTGTAGCAAGTTTAGCAACCAGGGAGAAAGTATGTTTGTAATCTTTATCTTTAATCTGATTGTAACCCTTTGCAACTAGTCTTGCTTTGTACCTTTCAATTTCACCATTAGGCCTATACTTGATTTTATATATCCATTTTCACCCTATCGCCTTAGTATTTGGAGGCAATGAAGTCACTGTCCAAGTGTAGTTGTGTTCAAGAGCATCTAATTTTGCCTTCACAGCTTGCTGCCAATGATCTGAATCCTTTGCCTTAGCATAACATGAGGGTTCATATGTATCACATCATAGCAAATGACTGTATGTACTCAGGAGAAAGGTGAGCCAAATTCTAAATGTGAAACACAACAAATGATTGAGATTCTGACTCACTCACACAACCTCTGTATGGAAGATTTGAGCAAATATAGTCCCGATACTTACTAGACCAAGTAATATGACGTTTAGCAAGCATAGACAATGTCTCCATAGCTGGAGTAAGAACATTATTCTCAGAGGAAAGAGACACAGATTGCATCACAGGTACTAATGATGGTGAATGTGATGCATTATGAGATATGTCACTACTAGAAGAATCATGAGAAATAGGAGAATTGACACCAATCTCCTGTTGAGATCTATCAGGAGGAATCAATTGTTGTCTAAAGGCAATTAGGGCATCAAAATCATCCAAACCAACCAAAGGTAACTTGCCATATGATCTCCCAAAATCATCAACTGAAGAACACTTAAAAGGAAATACATTTTCCATGAAACTGACATGTCTGCTAGTGATGATCTTCTTGGAAGTAAGATCAAACAATTTAAATGCTTTCTGCCTTGGAGGATATCCTAGCAAAACACATCGCCGAGCAACATTATTGTACTTGTCCCTCAGATCATTCGGTTCCATTGTGTAGCATAAACACCCCACAATTCGAAGTGAACTATAATCGGGTGGATTGTGATAAAGCTTCTCAAATGGAGACAACCACCCAAGAACAGATGAAGACATCTTATTGATGAGATGAGTTGCACTTAGTATATAGTCACCCCAAAACTCAATAGGTAACCTAACATACAACCTGATATACCAAGCGGTTTCCAACAAATGCCTTTGTTTACGTTCCACCCTTCCATTTTGCTCAGGTAACCCTGGTGCTGATCGTTGATGAATGATCCCTTATATTTTTCTGGCGACAGTTAATTGTGATAATTATTTTCGTGACAATTGATTTTTTGTGACATTTTTTTTTCCGGTGACAATTAGGGGAAGTCTTTTCTAGTGACGATTGATTTTTTTTCTTGTGATAATTGGTGGTGGAATTTTTTCTTGTGGAACAATGTCATCATATTATTTTTTCGAACGTATTGTCATCAACTCAAAAAACAGTGTCACCACCCCTATTGTCATCAACCTCATGTAAGTAATATATTGTCACCAACGACATAACAATGTCACCGACCTACTGTCACCAACTACAAAAACAATGTCACCACCCTTTCGTCATCAACCTCTTGTAAGTAATATATTGTCACCAACGACACAACAATGTCACCGACCTACTGTCACCAACTACAAAAACAATGTCATCACCCCTATTGTCATTAACCTATTGTAAGTAATATATTGTCACCAACAACATAACAATGTCACCGACCTATTGTTACCAACTACAAAAACAATGTCACCACCCTATTGTCATTAACCTCTTGTAAGTAATATATTGTCACCAACGACATAACAGTGTCACCAACCTATTGTCACCAACTATAGTACATTGTCACCACTCTATTGTCATCAAGTACAAAACACCGTCACCATATTCTTTCCTCAAACGTATTGTAACCAACAACAACAAAATTTCACCACCCTATTGTCACTAACCTCTTGTCAGTAATCTATTGTCACCAACGACAAAATATTAGACTCTAAAGAGGTTAAAGCTAAGCAAAGAGTAATCTATTGTCACCAAAAACATAACATTGTCACCAAATTATTTTTATAAACCTATTTTCATAAACTACAAAACAATATAACTGACCATCTATTGACATCATGATAGCACACATTTAGGTAGGCATATTAGGATGCATTTATCATGATTTAGATGCGCATAACGTATATTTAAGCTAGATTTGCATTTATACTTGTGTTGTTGGTGGAGTCGGAATCTACACACTTTTATGGATTATTTCAGGTATATGTGGATCCGACGAGGAATGAGAAAGCTCATGGATGAAGGAAGAGTGAAGAGGAGGAGGAAAAGTTAAGAGCATGAGAGTGGAATCGAAGTTAGAGAGCTTAAGCGAAGAACAAGTCAGCAAAAGTTGTCGCCAAACATGCTGAATTCGTTTCGCACTTTTTGGAAGCCTCGGTGGTCTGATTGAATATTATAAGCATGCGTTGGAAAGCTCTTTCAGAGATCTACAACGTTCAGCTTGACATCGAGACCAGATTCGAAATGGAAAAATCGATGTGAACAGTAAATCCGCCCCGCGGCCAAGCAAACCGCCCCGCAAATCGTAGCTCAGACAAAGATTTCGCAAATTGTCTGGCCGCCTCGCGGCCTGGGTTGGCTGCCCCACGACCTCTGCAAAAATGCCGAATCTGCTGAATGGACTTTTTATCTCTTTAATTAGGTTTTTAGAATTATTATTTGGTCGACTCTTTTGAGGCTTTTTAAAGACGTTTTAGGGTTTTATTTCAATCATCTAATTCTTTACTCTTATGCACCTAGGGATATTATCAATTAAGAGAACCCTATAGGGGAGCCTCCATGGCCATGGAGTGCTAAACTCTTTCGTTTCGTCTATGGATTGAAGCTTTAGTTCGGTAAAGTTGTGATATTTCTATTCTTGTTCTATTCCTATTGATTCTTTTGCTAATATTGTTGATTTCTTCTAGTCCGTACAACTAGTTGAGATTATTGCTAGGATTTTGTAGATTTCTCATAGTGAACCTTAATCCATAGTAGCAATCATGCCTGTTTAGGACTTGTAGGACTAAACTGGTGTGTAGAGAATCAATTATATGTTAAATGGTGACTCGTAGCTTGGTGTTGCATGTATCCTGGTTAATCCTTAATCTTAATGCTACTATTAGGTTGAATCTTAACCGTGTTAGGGTTATCTAATAAGTAAGGGTTACTAGGACTCGTAGGACTAGAAATTTACACAAGATCGGGACAGGAACAATAATAAGATGAAAAGAGAACTTGAAGAAGAATCGATGATCAATCAACCAAACTAAAGTGGATATTTATAGATGGAACTATTTTCTCAATTGTTATCTCTACTAACTTGTTTATAGTTTATTTTCTTATTTTCAATCACCAAAACCCTTATTTTCTCCTAATTGGTAAATATACATTGCTTAGGAATAGTTGATTCTCTGTGGGATCGACCTCTTACTTGCTTACCATACTAGTTTGTAGGTTTGAGTTATACTTTGATAGGAACAACGACAGTTTCCTCCTGTCACACCAAGTACAAAACACTGTCACTAACCTATTGTCACCAATAATAGAAATATGCCTCTAGCTGCAATTATTGTATGAGAACCTCAAAATTGATAATTTCCCATGTTACGGATGTCTCATCAACACAAAATTTACAAATTTAACTAATAAATAACTAACATTTTCGTAAAATTAAGTTTACTAGATGCAACATGAATTCAAGCAAAATAAAAACACCTAGACATTTAGGGTTCAATAACCACAACAGTACTGAAGGTTCGATAATATAAAACAAGGTTATATAGAAATACTCTAGAAGGGGGGTTGAATAGAGTATGCCCGTTTTTCGCAGAAAGTCTCAAGACTTTTGGAGCTCGTATAAAACCCTTTGAGATTAAACCTGAATCACAAAGTTAGACAATCGAACCAAGTGCGGAAATAAGGTAAAGCAATAGATAAAGGACACGAGTAATTGTTTACGAGGTTTGGCACGAACTTGGCCTACGTCCCCGCCTAGGGTTCTTCCACAACCCTAGGATTCAAAAGGCTTTATTGATTCGCTTAGCTTAGGATCCTAATAGCTCACCGAGAAGCCTCTCTCCTATACAATTGCAATCTAGTCAACTCACGTTCTCTTGGAGTCCTAGACCAATCTAGAAGAGCCCACCTCTCTCAATTATCTAGTACAATCCTCTTACTCTCACAAATCAATAGCCTAGTGCAACTTCCCGAGTTACAAACTCTCGAGTAACACTATAAATGAATATATCCTATAAGCTCACAGTGACTCTCAAAGGCTTTGAAATAAAACAACAAACTCTTGAGCGCTAGCAGAGAGTACACTTGGAAGACAGATCTCGCTTGAATGAATGAAAGCTTGTGTAGCACTTCTTTTTCTGTCTTCATCTTCCTTCTTTATTTATTGAGACAAATCGGCGCCGAGAATCTTCTCCAACGGCTATTCCAGATCATGGCTATCTTTAAGATCTTCTAAACTTGGAAACAAATGAAGCCATAATCTTTCCGATTTGAACCTTCTCAACACTTGTCACAAGGAAGGAAATAATTCGAAAAACTTCCTGAAAGATTAGTCAAGCATATATATATATATATATAACATAAAGGAAGTATAAAATTAAATAATATTCGGACATTTAGAACAGGTTTTGGATTTCATCAACTGTTAATGCTCCAAGACCTTTGACACAAACATCCTGTCAAGGCCTTTGAAACATTTATTCCGATTTTCATCAAGGGAGGGAGTTATCAAGTACACCAATGATGGATACCAGATTCAATGGAGAATGAAGGCGAGAGAGGGAGGACATGAACCCTAGCTATGTTGCGGGAGGCTGGCCTTTATAGAAGAGCTCGCCGGCGGGACATGGCTTCAAGCTCCTGTTGTTGGCGCCGCTGAGACCAGGCACCGTCTGTACCACCGGAGAAGATCCTCCTCGCCGGCGCTGGATTTCGCCAGGTCCGCCACAGTCCTGCCGATGAGGTACTCCATGTGGATATTTCGGTATTTTATTCCCATCACCGCGGTACAGTTATCGCCATAGTACTCGACGACGAAAGGCGACGAGAGTGACTTGAGGATGGAGATTTCAATCTCGATTGCGTCCACCTGTGCCGCCGGGCCGAAACTCACCGAAACTGATTTAACGGCGAGGACGCGATCGTTGCAGCGGTCGAATCCGGTGCTGACAGTGGCGAAGCTTCCCTTCCCAATCTAGTCGCCGCAGATCCACCTCGAATTCTCTGCTTGCAGTGATTTGTTTTCCATAAACATGAGTTGAATTGAATTGATCGAGTTGAATTTGTGGAAACTGATGATTGTTGTTGTGAATTGTGATGGATGGATAGAAGAGGGGATGAGAGGTTTGAGGGGTTTTGGAGCTCTGCTTTTTGTTGGTAGGTGGAGTTGAATTGTGATGGAGATCACCAGGCTTCACTTTTTGTTATATTTTATTAAAAGAGGGGTAGTTTGAGGTTTAATAAAAATTATGGACACTTAATTAATTACCCTTCTAAAATGGATATTTAATTAATTAGACTTTCTAAATGGACATTTGACAAAAAATTTCCAAAAGTTTTCTTATTTTGAACTTTCCTTAGATTTGATGTATAGGATTATATATTTACACTTTCTTATTTTCTAAAATGTATAGGATTTGAACTTTCCTTAAATTTCCAAAAGTTTTTCTTATTTTCTTATTTTGAAAATATCGCCGAATGTAGGGAAAGCCTTCGCACTCGCGTTTTACGGATTTGCGGATCGAATAAAGAAACTCGCAACTGCGGACTCTGCGTGCGCGGATCTTGACAGCAGCCCAGCCTAGGCGCATGTGGACTCTGCGTGGGTGGATCCTGACAACAACCGCGGACTGTGAGCAGCGCTCACGCTCCCGTGAAATTAATCGCCATCACCAATCAGACTCCAAACCCCGAGCAAGATGCTCCCATGAAATTCTCTCTTCACACGCTTTGCCGTCGTACAACCAAAATTCCACCAGCAAACAACTCGGACAAATCAGATCAGGTTTTTGGGTTCGAGTTGGTTTTCAATCCCAGCTCTAACAAAATGTGTGTGTAATTTAATAAAATTTATATTATCAACAAATAATTTTTAAATTACTAATCCATAAATTAAATATCACTTATAGATTAGACAATTAGTTGTTGAATTGAAATGGTACGTAATTAACTCTTGTATTGCAACACGATGGATCACTGGATCAGCTTAAATTAACTTGTGTCGAACTTTGAATTCCCCTGCCAATCTCTCCCTTCCACCACCACCAAGACGGAGGGCTCACCTTCTGCTCCCATTGGGGTCTCGTCTGCCTTTCTCTCCTCCCTAAACCTCCTGTAAATATCTCCCCTGTAGAACTCCCTTGCCCTCGCCACATTAATCAACGACAGAAAAGCCGCGGCCGCGGTCGCCACCGTTATTATAAGAAATGCTGGCCTGAAACACCTGACCCCGTCGCAGTTCAGCTCCTCCCCCGGCGCCCTCCTCTTCCCCATCGCCGCCAGCTGCATCATTGCCTCCCTGTCGTAAAAGCTCCCTGTCAGCTTCACGTTGAGCAAGTATATTCCGAGCAGGCTGGCCATCGGTCCGATGTTCGATAGGGTGGAGTAGTACTTGAGCCCAAAGATCTCCAAAATGATGGCTAATAAAACGGGCCAATATGCACCGTAGCAGAAGCCAATGACCGCTGAGGCCACGTAGAGGCCGTTGGGCACGCCGAAGGCGATGAGAAGGTGGCCCACGCAGGACAGCAGATGCAGAGACGTTATCGCCAAGGGCCTTGGGAGCTTGTACTTCCTCACAATGTGCTCGGAGACGTAACCGGACACTACCCGTCCGAGGTATGTCCAAATGCCGACGAGGGACACAAATGTAGTTATAGTCGAAGCCGGGTACCCCAGCGAGGTCCCGATCTGGCCTAGGTTGTCTATTACGGCCCACGTCCCCCCCATACCGACAATTACCCCTGTTAAGAGTATGATCATGTCGACACGAAAGAGGGCTTGTAGGATGGTGTGGTCTTCCCCACTTTTCGGAGGCCGGAAAATGTTCTCCCACCATCGATCCACCATCCTTGTCGGTGGATAGCTTGTTTCAGAAGTGATATGAGTGGTCATGGAGGGTTCCTGTTTCTACTGGTTATACTCTTGTTTGCATACGATGTAGAGCGGGAGGAGGACGAGGAGGAGGAGAACGAGCGATGTGCTTCCAATGTAGGCACTCCGCGAGAAGTTTGTGTGTGTTTGGAGGACGATAAGGGAGAAGAGAAATCCGGCAAGGACAAGCGACGTGTAGAGGAGCTTATAAAAGGCGTCCAAGTCTTTGGAGGTGGAGATGGCTCCGGTGGTCTTCACGATTCGGATGGTGCGGATGAATGCAAAACAAACAGATGCGGGGAGGAACGCGAGGAGGAGGAGGAGGCCGTTGGGGTTTTGTTCGAAAATGGCGTAGTAGAGTTGGGTTAGGATGGCGCTGCTCAACCCCGCGAAGCCCTTGAGTATGCCCAAGGTGACTCCTCGGGCCTCCGGGAAGTTCGTCACCAACGGCACAAGTGTGGCCGTGTTTGAGAAAGCCTGCAGTCATGACACACACAGTTTAGCTAGATACATGGATAGACAAAATTTTGCTAAAAATGTTACATATATATAGGAAGGAATGTGTCGACTATCTGAACCATCATTTTCAGCAAGATATATAGAATGTAATACATGTACAGGGATATCAGAAGTGTACATCATCCTCAAGTTATGCATAATTTGGCCAAAATGAATCATATTCGATCCAATTTAATTTCTTTCTACAATGTTAAAATATCGCCAAAATACACGGTGGCTGCTACGGTTCTGAAAACCGTGAGAATATATGTTGCCATGGTTTTGAAAACCGTAGCTTTTAAAAAAAAAAAATCTCTAAGCAGTAGTATGTAATGGGAGTTTTTTTTATATTTTTTTTATCATTTTTATTAGTTTTGTTTAGATAATTTTCCCATTGTTTCTAAAATATATCATGACCAACACCGTGTATTATGCTAGATTCTCACCGTGTCAAATAGTAACTCCTTCATATTTAACCAAAATCATTTTCATGTCCTCACTTGAGTGCTCATCGTCACTCGAGTAGAACCCTTTATATATATATATATATATATATATATATATATATATATATATATATATATATATATATATATATATATATATATATAAATATATACAAGGTGTAAAATGGATCATGATGTACATATTAATTGCATTGGTTCTTAGTTCACATGGAGATGAGCACCTTAAATAATAAAAATGTGAATCTAACGAGATATGTTGATAGAAGTTTACCGTTGAATTTGTACTAAGAGCAATGTACAAACACATTTGCCACACCGCCGGCTTCGCAATCCTGTGGGTGACAGCGAGCCAGATCATGAAGTAGCCAAAGACGTTGAGAACTCCTCCGATGGCCAGCACCACCGACGGAGGAGCCACCTCCATCAGCAACCCTGACGGAAGGCCGATGGTGGAACCCACTTCCTTGAAGAAGGAGATGACATTCAGACAAGTTTGAGTGTACCCAAGAGATGATTTTATGACGCCGGAATAGGCTGAGAACATGTAGCTCGGCCCGGACACGGCCATGATGAGTACGGTGCCCAACACCGTAAGCCACCGGCCGTGTAGTGCCTGCCGCCCAAAGGAAGACGCCGTGGAGATCCAGCCGCCGCCGTGGTTGATCATGATTAATTGTAGATGTATTGTTTGATCTGATTTTGGGATTGTTTAAGATCTGATTGGGACGTGGAGAGGTACGTGCTACGCAGTTGATTTGGTGTTGGTTCATGCCTATATATAAAGTGAAGGATATGTGGGTGGCGCCCCGATATTGATTCTAATTTTTTATTATTTGTTTTTGGGCCTTATGAATCGCATGTTTTTTTTTTCATTTTATATATGTTTTTGACAAGGCAAGTGATTTGGTGGTGTGGAGCTGCATTAACATTTCGATCTCCCAAGATCATCTTTATAGTCAAACGTTTATTATGGACAAGTTATCCCCCTTCACCTTAATTCTGCCTAGTCCGATCCTAGTCCCTTAATAAGTCGTTGCAAGCCTTGAAAACAACTTTAGCATTAGGGGTGATATTCAAGCCGAACGAGCCGAGCTCGGTATGTTCAAGCTTGACTCGAATAGAAAATGAGTCGAGCCGAGCTCGAGCCTAAATTTTATACGAGTTTTTTTAATGCTCAAGCTCGGCTCGCGAGCCCAAACACATGTTCGAGCTCGGCTTGTTTAAGCTCGATCAAGACGAACGAACGAGAGGTTGCCATAGCGAGCCCCTAGATCCACCATTCCTAATCCTCGTATAAACTCTAGCACGAAAGGGGTATATTTTGCAATGGCAAATTAAAGCAATAATCCAGCAAAAGTAACGCCTAATCTAGCCAGAACAAATTCAATTTCATAAAACCACTTGCATTCAATATAAGATATTAAGATTCAGTAAAATATAAAATTACAGATTCGAGAGAGAGATTACAGATTCAAGAAGCAACAATAGATTTGGGAGAGATGCCAGATCTGCGAGAGATGCCATATTCGAGAGAGAGATTTGGGAGAGAGAGTGAAATTCCTGACCTAATCGAGACGAGAGAGAGATGGTCGGAGGAGAGAGATCTAGGAGAGAGAGATTTGGGAGAGATCTGGGATAGATCTAAGAAGTAAGATGAAGAAGTACTTGGTCGGGGACTCGAGGTACTGCAGGAGGACAGTTAAACAACGACGAGTCCGAGTCGAGGAGAACCAGCCGCGAGCGAGAAGGACGAGTCGAGGAGGACAGGCGAGAGAAGGATGTCGCCGGCTCCGCGCTGCTACTACTGCTGTTCACCGGCCGACACTGTTGCGCTACTACTCTGAACAAAACGGGAGGATGGCGAACGGGAGGATGCTTTCTCCTTCCTCAGTTTCTCACTTTCGCCGCCAAGATATTGAAGACTGAAGACGTCAACTTCTGAGAAACCCTAAGCGCTTTTATCTTATAACCCTAGGGGTATTTTAGTGATTTCCAGTATCGAGCTTCCGAGCTCGGCTCGGGCTCGGTTCGAGCCTAAAACTATGTTCAAGCTCGGCTCGTTTTCCCTCTACGAACGAGCTCGAGCCGAGCTTTCTCGAGCCGAGCCCGAGCCGAGCTCGAGCTGTTCGACTCAGATAATAGCCCTATTCAGCATACAAAGGAGAGCATATCCACAATTAATGCATTGCATCACAAGCAATGACCGAGCCCGTGTGGTTCCGAATCACAAACCTTTATGTCGTTGGCCATGATGTCAACTTGAAGTCGTTTAAGTTAGTTTTAAAGGCTCACAGGGCTGGAGGGTTTCCATCTAATATTTTTCTTCTTTTTAGTACGTTGTGATGTAGTTTTTTTAGTTTCCATTTTGTCTTCAAAGATCTTAGTAACCCCCCAATTTCAAATTTGTTATCATATGAATCCCTCTATTACCTTTTGGTCATTAAATATAGTTTTGTTTCTAATTGTCCACAATCCTACTATTGGCAATGCAGAACACAATCTGTTGACAGATTGAGAGGAGGAATTGATGACAACTCGATATGAAACAGAACACAAAACAAATACACGATTTTATGAATTGCTACTTATTGAATTGATCAAAACACCCCTACATTTTGAAACACATTACCGTGTACTAACCACACTAACACTTCCTAGATCATGGACAAATTAAGCAAATAACTTTTATCATAAAAGAAAATTCAAAACATTAACTAACTTATGTAAATATAGCAGGCAACTTAACCTGAAAGCGACTCCTACATTTTGAAACACATTACAATTTAACACTTTCCTTGATTCAAACTCCTTCATTCCAATTCTTTTAACAAAGAACTGGTGTGTTGCTGAATTCAAAGGTTTTGTAAACATATCTGCATTCTGTTAATTTGTTCCACCAAGCCTAGGCACCGATTTCTCCTTTGCCACAAGCTCTCGAATGAAATTATGTTGGACATCTATGTGCTTGGTTCTAGCATGAAAAGTTATGTTCTTTGTCATGGTTATTACTAACTTATTATCACACCAAACTTTTGTAGCTTCCTTCTATACACACCCCAAGCCGGTCAATAATTTCTTCAACTAGAGAGCATGTCTTCAGATGAGAACAAAGCCACAGTTTCTTACTTCTTTGAACTCCATGTGATTGCTCCCGAACCAATTCTAAACATAGACTCTGATGTGCTCTTTCCATCATCAATCAATACACCGAGCCCAATCATCATCCATGTAGCCCTTAAGCCGGAAGTTCTCAACTCTCTCTTACCAAATGTCATGCTTCAATGTACCTACGTACAACATATCTACATACAAAATATCTTAGAATTCTAGTATAGCTCTAAGATGTTGCTTTGTTCAACTATGCATGTACCTTGACACCACACTTACACAATATGCTATCCCAGACCTTGTGTGTATGAGATAATTCAAACCTCCAACAAGTCTCCTATATAGCTTCTCATGAGCCTTTCCTATTCCATCTTCTCTCCGCGATTTCTCATTTGTGTTAATAGGTGTCAATCTTCTCTGGGAATCGGAGTTGCACAAGCTCATCCACCACAAAGTCTGGTAGAGGGTAGCAAAGAAGCGTGTCTCTTCCTTGAAAGAAGAGAGATTTTCCTTTTTCAAGGGCATCTGCACAACCGTAGGGGACTATCTGGCCACTTTTCTTCTTTTTTCTTCTTGGGCTCAGCCGCGTGGTGGTCCATTGAGTGTGCACGTTTTCCTTGAGAAGTTTCTACGACCCGAGATGCGTCAATATCCGTCTCAGCCCCTCTATCAGTGTCAAGCTCAATGGTTGCTAGCAGAGTCAAAGGGAGAGAGCTCTCAAGGGTGGCATGAGGCATTTTCTTTTTCTTCTTACTAGCACCCTTCGATTGATGACGAGAGATAGGGGTGGCCACGGGTTACGGGTCGAGTTGTGACCCGACGGGTCGTACGGGTTAATGACTCGACGGGTCAATGACCCGACGGGACCGGGTCAACTGGTGGGGGTGGGTTGCGGGTTAGGATTAGGGTCAGGGGTTTTGAACTTGCTGACCCGGCAGGTCAACCCACCATTCCAATTTTTTTTTTAAATTTTTTTTATGTTTATAACAATTATTATGTATATTATTCTTAAAATAATTCATAATATATAAACATAGCAGGAAGAATGATCGCTGATTCTGGAACTTCCAGAGTAGGATGCAAATATTCCTTTGCATTGGCTGGGATGTGCCCAACCCGCTCCTCAAGTTCCCTCCTCGCGTTGATCGCGCGATCTACCCTTGCCTCCCACCGCTGCTGGTTCTGTGCATATTCCGCCTCTCATCGGGCATGTTCAGCTTCTCTGGTGGTGAATGCCTCAACTTGTTGATGGGGTTGCTCAATCTCCTGTGCAGGTGTGAGCGAGCCCGCATTCTCGTTGTTGGATGCTGACCTGAGTCTCCTCCTAAGCCTTTTATGAGGGTGAAAAATCGCTCAAGCTCAATAATAGGGTTTATAGGCGTGCGACCAGTTATTCGCATGCACCTGAAAAGAAAAAAGAAAAAGCAAGTAAAAAGGAACTAACAATAAAAACAAATATAAAGAAAAGAAATAGAACTAAAAAGGGCGCGATTGATTGCTTCCCCGACAACGGCGCCAATTTGTTGTTGCAAGAGGATGGTCAAGTATGGATTAAATATAAATAAATAAAGCAAACTGACTCCCTGTCTCAGCAAATAAATACAAGACTTCCTCCCGTTATAGTAGAAGGCAGTCAGGATCGATCCACGAGGAGGCGTGTCAGCGCCCGCCGTTTCAGTTCCAAATCTCAACAGAAACTCAACAGAAAATAAACCCGACAGACAGAAATAACAAAGAAAAGGAGACACAAAACGAAAACAACAACTTTTGGTCGATATCGACCACTGTTACTCGATATCGAGTTGGAAAATCGACTTACAGTGTTCGAAATCGACTTAACAGTAACGAAAACCAAACAAAATAACTCGACTTCGGCAAACTCAACTCGACGTCGACCAACTTCCTCGACGTCGACCAAAACTGTTCGAAATCGAGTAAAAACAGAAACTGAAATTCTCACCTTTTCGAATGGAAACGAATGCAAACTCGAAATATTGGGAAAATAAATCAATAAACTAAAGACTTCTGAGATCAGGGTTTCAACACCACAATGATAACCATGTAAAATAACACATAAAGGCATAAAAGATCATGTTTTTCATCGAATAACTTTCGTTATTAACAAATAGGAATATAGAGGCTTTCGCATAAACCCTAATTGTTACTAACCCTTTTTCACGTAATTAACCCAAGTTGCATTAAGATCACTTTCGCTTCAATAACACAAACAAGGATCACCTTCAACTTTCACAAAAGAATCATGCTTGTAGGGATAGAAGACGAATTGCATCAAAAGCTTGTACCTTTACCGCGTCACCTTACATGGCTACAGTCGGGCTCCCCCCGACCCTAGAAGTTAGGTGACTACTCGCTCTTCATCATCAAGAAAGACATCAATAATAAAAGGAAATAACTTTGCATTAAATAAACTAAAGAGAGCTTACAATCAATCGAAGCCAAATCCCGCTCTCGCCTTCTCCAACCTCAATCGCCACCAACTCTCTCTCTCTCTCTCTCTCTCTCTCTCTCTCTCTCTCTCTCTCTCTCTCTCTCTCTCTCTCTCTCTCTCTCTCTCTCTCTCTCTATGTAACTCTAATTGTATCTCTGAAATTGAATGACTAGAAATCAGCCCCTAAGACCTTATTTATAGGCTTCATTCCCTAGATAATTAGGAAAGATTTACCTATCTATATCTATATCTATCTATCTAAATACTTAAAGATTAAAATTGGAAATAAAGGAAATAAATCAACTAGGACTATATCTAATGTAAGTGAATATCTTCTCTTGACTTGATAGATCTTGATAGAATTTGATCTTGTGGATATCTCCATTGGATTCGGGATACTTAACAAGACTCGGACTAGCTCGATTTCGGCCAACTGGGTCCAGTCGATATCGACTAGAATTGTGCTCTCGAGTGGTCTGGTGCTCGTTCTCGACTTCTGGGAGGCAAGTCGACCAAATAGTTACTCGACGTTTACCAGTTTGGTCGACGTCGACTACTTCTATGCGCTTTCAGCATTCTGCTCCGTTCTTGAAACGCATTTTCCCGAGTCATCGTTCGTCCGATTGACGCATATGAGCATGCGTTGGAAAGATCGTTTCGAGGGCTACAATTTTCATGAAGACATCAAAGCTTGATTCGGAACGATGAATGATGAAAAATGGCGTTTTCTCTAGCTACACCATCCTTAGCTTCTTCATGACTTTCCTTTAAGCTCCAAAGTGCGTCCGATTTCTGCGAAATTAAACAAAAACTAGTGTAGACTCCATAATTTGGCAAATAAGTGTGAACTACATAGTTTCTGTACTATTCTAACCCAAATGTATGAAATGCATGCAAAAATCGATATAAAAGTAAGTGTAAAACATGGCAAATTAGGCTCACAACACAGAGACATTGGGAACTTGACGCGTTCTCCTTGACGGCCCTTCACCATTTTCGAGCTTTGAGGTAGCCTCAGGGGAATTAAACATGGATCAGGCCCAAATAGGAATCATTTAAAAAATGGGTTCTCTAAGGGCAGTACCACATGAAAAAAATTAAAAATCATTAACAAAGAAAGTAGGTACAATCTGCTAGAAGAGAGAAACATGAACTATAATGACAAGGGAACAAGAAACACAAGACTTTAAATCTGTAACTTGTAAGTTTCAATGTGAATCAAACCTTATATCACAGGGAACACTTGAGTACACAAGTGAGAGAATGATAGGAAGTTGCTTGTAATGGCCCTGCAGACAAGCAAATATAATAATCTATATCTTAGCACCAAAGTCAAACTGAGAGAATGTCAAGGAAGTGAACTGAGAGAATTTAGCAGCGAATGCTTAAAGAGTCAACAGATGAATGGCTGAACCTCTCTCCAAATGCTGGCCTTGATCAACTCTCATCTTCTTAGTCAAGGGCTCGGGTGAAGAAGACATTGATGATGATGCAATGGCCCATGAATCGTTCAAGCTATCAGAGATGAAGGACCCATCAATGACTCCATTAGGACTTCCGAGCATAGACACCAGCCTCCTGTTATTCGAATGGAAGTACATATTGCCTCCCACAGATAATTCACTTATCAATTCCCCACACTCCTCTACTTTATCCTGCAGTTGCACAATAAGATCCTTAAGTACATACATACATCAAAGAATCAAACTTTATGATTCGATAAGACTGTTTTGACTGATCAAAACCCGTGCTTTATTAAATCACCTATTTACAAAAGCTCAATGTGCCAGACAGTTGGCATTGGCAATCCTCTTTGATGGAGGGCTCAACTCTATTGATAAAATGCAACATTGAGGCAGCAACCACCACTGAAGGTAGATAAGCCATGAATCTAACAACAGCACAACCAGAAATCGCAATCTTAAGGCAAAATCTCACATCGGAAAGTTCATTTATACCCTAACAATAATTGGGTTTTTTTTAGATTGAGCTTACCGGAGAGAGCCTCTACTTGTGGTGTAACGGGGTTCATCTTCCATTTAAGTGTGGACAACACCAAAATCTCCATCCTATAAACCGTCATAGCCTCAAACAAATACTTACTCTCCTCCACCTGAAGCCAAAATCACTTTACAGACAAACCCTAAAACATAAACACACATCCCAGACACATGAATGAGCAATCCAAACAAGCAATTAATGAAAACTTAATTCCAAATCAAACTCAAATTTCAACATAATTCATAAGCCTAACTGGAAAATCATAACCCAAAATCGAAACCCTAATTCCAACATCATAAACCCTAAGTCAAACCCAAATTGATTTCCTAGTTCAATTCAAAGAAAAATATAGTAAGTACCTTTGAAAGAAGCAAGTCTCAACCCCCCAATTTCACCTCCGACATCATCAATTCATAGGATGAAGAGAAACACACAAATCGAATACTGCAAGAAAAGGATAATTAAGGATGAATACGGCAATAAATTGTATTGAAGAACACCAAAAAATATGTAAAACTACTAATGGAGGATATTGGAGTCTTAATAAGTGAGAGAGGCAAACGGAATGGGGTTTGTAGAGGAGAGGGTCAACGGCTTGGGAGGAGGAGAAGGATGACGCCGACGGAACCTGGAACGCCAGGAGAGAGATCGGAAGCAGAACAACATGGAGGGAGTAGAGAGCAGGCGGTGACGCGGTAGTTGAAAGAAACAGAGGCGGCCGATTCCACGAACTCGGAGGTGGAAAAATCAGGAGGCGACGACGACAACAAGAAAGGCGCAACAGTTAAGATGAAGAGAAGAGGCGGAACTGAGAAGCTTCGTAGGAAGGGTAAAAAGAGTAACCACGTGTACATGAAATTTTTAAGTATGACGGAGTTAATTAACAACGGTAAGTTACTGTTCATTGGAGGAGTTCACTCTTTTATAGATAGTATAGATATAGACGTTCATTCATATGGAACATACGTGACAGTGGCCGACCGTGACCGACTTTACCCAAAAACCTAATTGTCTTTTGTTTTATTTTTATGGAGACCTAAACTCTCTCGCTTCATTTTTTAATTTGAAGCTTTGTTTGGATTGATTGTGAGTTTCTGAATCTTGTTCCTTATTTCCTATATTGCATGTTTCGACTTCTTTGTGCTTTGATTGTTGATTGTTTTATTCTATCTAGCCCGCGCAACTAGTTAGAATCAATTCAATTGCTAGGTTTTTGTAGATTCCTGATTGCGAACCTTAACACAAGTAGGAAACTTATCCCTTTAGGGCTGATTGAACTAATTGGATGGGTAGGAAGTTAAATGTGTTGTTAAATCCCTCTTTAGGGACTGCAAATACCTTGGTTAATCTCTGAACTTAAAGATATCAATTGGGTTAAATCCTTCTTTAGGGACTGTTCGATTGATAAGGGTTTCTAGGACTTGTTGGACTAGTAACTATATTAGGTCGGGACAAGGGCATTCATAGGAACCTAAAAGGATGAGAAGAAGTTACAAGGATAGTTTCAACCAAATAAAGTGGATATTTGTAGATGAAACTATTTTATTAATTGTTATCTCCATTAATTTGTTTATAGTTTATTTTATTTTCTTTCTTATTTTCACCACTCAAAACCACCCGTTTTCCCATTAATTGGTAAATAAACTTAACTTAGAAATAACTTGATTCTCTGTGGGATCGACTCGTACTTACCACACTACATTAGTTAGGTAGGTTCGAATTTATTTTGATACGGTTTACGCGACTAAAAACCGTCCATCAAATTGGCGCCGTTGCTGGGGAATCAAGTTTATTTCTTTGTTTGTGTGTTTGCCAATTATTGTATATAATTAACTTTGTTGTGAGCCTATCTTAAGGTTCATAACACATGTGCTACTAATTGTTTGTGTTCGTGTGTCTAGGTGTGTGCCTCTAAAGATGACTCATGGTTTATATTGTGATTTTTGCGGAGTTTCTAATCATATATTTAAAGATTGTCCGGTGATTAGGGTTCCGATCGAAAAGGTTAAGGAAGTACATCATTTGTGTAAAACTCAACTTTCTCGTGAGATGGATATCATACACGAGATTGCACAATTAGAGCTCCAAATCGGACAACTAGAGCCTCCATGTCTGGCTCCGCAAACATCACAAGAATCGTCCATGTTGCCCCTCATGGAAGAACACTTTGCTGCAATGGAGTCCCAACTTATAAAGATCCAAATTGATTTGAATAACGAGATAAGGCGGATTCAAGTTGCTCAAAAAATCAAAATTCCAATTATTCCAGCGATTTTTCCTGGGCAGACTAAGGTGGTTGTCAGTGACAACTGCGCTATCATCTTTTTTGACGAGGAGATCTTAGCAGATTTGATAGATGAGCAAGATGAGAAAAATTTCGCAAAAAGGATTCTGTTGTTTGAATTTAATGAGGGTGTAAATGGACAAAGAGCTAAGAGATGACAAAAGAGGAACGCATATTTTGATAAGCCACCAATGGAACTGAATTGGTGGTATTACATATCCTCTACAGAGAGTCATACTCGTTTATGTGGGATATGTGCCCAAGAGTTTGACAAGTTATTGAGGGCTTTAACAATGTCTGAATTGATCTTAGACATTGTGAAACGACCAAGATATTTTTTTTTCACTATTTCTTTTTAGTTAGGATTTTTTATTTATTTATTTTTTCCGTTAAAAAAAACCTCTGTCTCCCTCGTTCTCTCTCTTCCCTGTACCTATCTCAAACTGCTTGAGCACCGCCCTCCATCACCACCTCAATCTCCTCCTCTCTTTCTCTGTTCACCTCGACCGCCAGCAGTCACGACAACCTCCATCCACATCGCATCGTCTCTCTCTCATCCCTTGTTCTCCACCGCTCGCCACCCCTAGACCATCCCTTCCACCTCCGTTTGCTTTCTCCCTCCCAGACCTTCTTCCCCGCCTGCAAGCCTCCTCTGACCGCCACCTACCCACAACACCTACGGCGAGAGGGAGACGGATGGTGATGCATCGGCGAAGCCCTAGCCGCCCGGAGCTCCTGCACTCAGCCCTTGCCGTCGATTCTTCTCGACCCTTTCTATTGCTGCTGCCATGGGCACCTTTCCCAATTTCTGAGCGCAACTGATTCAATATCCCATCAATTCCGCAACTGGTAACTGCATGTATGTCATCCTTTTTCACTATTTCATTGAGCTTCTCGTGATTTATGGAAGAGGATGATGAATTGATGTTGCTGAAATTGTTCGTATCTTATTTTCGATTCTCAAGAATCTCAAGATTGAGTGAAATCTACTATCAATTGTGATTTGTTGTTAATTTTGGGTTGATTGAGATCTTCTTAAATTAATAGATTGGTTTTGCTTTGTTTTTCTGGTTGCACAATAGCTGAGGAGTTCAGTTCTAGATGTGCTATATGTTTTTGAACAATCTGCTGGACTTGAACGTGTGTTTCCTGTGATACTTTCATTGAGTCTGGTTGATCATCAACACCTTTTTTATCATCAAGACCTTGGTGCTGTTGTGTTGGTCCTGTTTTTTTTTTCCATTTTTATGCTTTGGCTGTCCCATATAGTTTTGATTTCATGCCTTAGTTAACCTTAGTGAAGAGGGGAAGTATAGATTTGGATCGAACGAGACAAGCATACATGCAATCGACAAGCACAGCGGACAAAAATAGAACCAACACACAAGACTTTTTACGAGGTTCGGATCCGCGATCCTACATCCCCGGGGCCTCAAGAGTCGGCCCTAATCCACTATGATAATCGAAAGAATACAAGGGGGTTTGGACAAAGCCAAGTACAAAATATGCAAGTCTAGAACAAGAAACGAAGAACAACAACTATACAAAGCTAAAGGAAGAAGAACTCCCTTAGATGTTCTCAGATCTGAAGACACAGTTCCAGATCTAAGAAGGTAGCCCTCTAGGATGGCGGCTGAGACAACTAGAGGAGCCAGCAACCGTCGCACCACCGTGGAAACGCCGAGGAAGATGAGCTTCAACGGCCATCCGAGGAAAGGGGATCGAAGATCGCAAACCCTAACCCTGGAACTCTCTCTTCTCTCTCTTTCTCTTTGGAGCAAAGGTGAACAGTGAGTTGGACGACGGAAGGCAACAAGAGCTCAGGCTTTAAATAGCTCAAACCCTAGATGAAACGCAGTGCACCGGATGAAGCTCAAACCCTAGAGCTCAGCCACTTCTTTCCCAATGGGCCGTGTAATGGTTCCGAATATGGGCTCGGATTTGGGCTAGTATGTATGGTTAGGAGATCAAGCCCAAAGGCTCAATGCAATCCAGTCCATTAATACTTTAGCTAAATCTAGCTCACCCATAATCTCAACCTAATTACACATAACCTATAGTTATTGTATCATTACAAAACATATAATAAAAGATATTATACAACTTAGACAAATATACATATCTCAACAATTGCCCCCTATATTTTTCTAAGTCCGATCGAGGCAAACCATCTCCTAGATGTGGATTAGGTAACCAAGTCCATCTTCGGCCCTTCATACCTGTTTGAGATCCTCAACCTCCTTCATCTAAGTGAAGGAAATTCCTGCAAAACAAAAATTTTTCTCTAGACACCAGCTTAGTGCCAAAGTCAGCAGGATTATAGTTACCATCTATTTTCACAACATGTATCACATTATCATCAACTTTTTCCCTAATGAAATGATACCTAACATCTATATGTTTGGTTCTTTCATGATACATGGGATCACGACACAGATATAAAGCAGATTGGTTGTCAATATGCAACACAGTAGTATACGTTTTCTTTTCAATCTCATGCAACAAACCCTGCAGCCATATGGCTTCTTTGCATGCCTCAGTGGCTGCAATATACTCAGCTTCTGTTGAAGACAGAGCAACAATGGGTTGTTGCTGGGATTTCCAAGATATGCAATTCCCAGGCCAAGTGTAAACATAAGAAGTAATGGATTTCCTATTATCTTTGTTACTAGCAAAATCAGAATCCACATATCCAAATAACTCATTTACAGAACTATGCTTAGCATAACACAATCTCAGCTTAGTAGTGCCAAAAAGGTATTTTAAAAGATATTTCATGGCATTCCAATGTTTTTCACATGGATTAGACATATATCTACTTAGAGCACTGATGGAGAAAGCAAGATCAGGACGAGTGCAAATCATACAATACATGACTGAGCCTACAACAGCATCAAAAGGTATTCTTTTCATTTTATAAGACTCAGCAACAGATAAAACATCATGATTTTTACTAAGGTCAAGATTTGAACCAAGAGGAATAGCATTAGGAGTCACATCTTTAATATGGAATCTATCCAGAACCTTAAGCACATAGTCAGTTTGATCAAGCCATAGCTTACCTTTTCTCCTATCTCTAGTTATTTTGATACCCAGAATTCTCTTGGCAGGGCCAAGATCTTTCATATCAAAATGTTTAGCAAGTTCATGTTTAGTGGCATCAATATCAGTTTTGGATTTAGACATCAACAATATATCATCCACATATAACAGAACATATAGCACAGAACCAGTCTTATGACCTTTAAAATATAAGCAAGTGTCAAACTTACTCCTTTTAAAACTCAAACTTCTTCTCATGCATGTGTCAAATTTGATATTCCATTGTCTAGGTGACTGTTTGAGTCCATATATAGACTTTTTAAGTAAGCATGCAAAGTCAGGTTTGTTCTTATTGACAAAACCTTGAGGTTGTCTCATATAAATGGTCTCATTTAAATCACCATGCAAGAAGGCAGTTTTTACATCCATTTGTTCCAACTCAGAGTTATAAACAGCAGCCATAGCAAGTAATAACCTCAGAGTTTTGTATTTAACAACAGGTGCAAAAATTTCAGTATAATCTTCACATTCTCTTTGGGTGAACCCCTTGGGAACAAGCCTAGCTTTATACCTAGGGGGTTCATCCTTAGAGTTACCTTCTTTCAATTTAAAAACCCATTTCCTTCCTATAAACCTAGCATCTTTAGGTTTTTGAGCAAGTGTCCAGGTTTTATTTTTTTTATCATGGAATCAATTTCTTCAGACATAGCATCTTTCCAGTTTTTAGAGTGAGCACATCTTATAGCTTGTTCATAAGTGTCAGGGGTAAAGTGATCAACAACTTCAGACACAGCACAAGCAAACTCAACAAGGTTACTGATATACTTCTTATTTGGAATCTTAGTTCTAGGTGATCTATCCCTAGTTAACTGCCAAGTGGTTAAATCATGCTTATCTGGAGATTAAATGCTAGAGGAACCAGCAGCATGAACAGATGAAGCATGCACAACAGTAGGTTCTAAAGACTCGGAATGGGGGGAGGGAGCATTAGAACTAGCAGGGATAGAACCATTACCATCATCATCATCAGAACTATCAGAAGATCCAACAGAAGTATCATCATGCACTTCCCCACCCAATTGGTGAGGTTGCACAGGAGTAGGTGATGTTCCTGGAGTTTCCTGAGCATCCTCAGAGTCAGTGCCATCCTCAGCTTCATCATCACTCCCAGACAGATCTGGAGTGTAGAACTGGGTTGCATCAGACCCTGGAGGTACCTGCAAGGACTTCTCAACAGAAGGAATGAATACATTTTTAAAATGGAATTCATTTTCAACAAACACCACATCTCTACTAATTATGGTTTTATAGGCTCCAGGTTGTATAACAAGCAATTTATAGCCTTTAACTCCTTTAGGATAACCTAACAACACACATTTTTGAGACCTAGGATTTAATTTGCCATCACTTTTATGAGCATAAACCACACAACCAAAAGGTCTAATATGAGTTAAGTCAGGTTTCTTATCATGCCACATTTCATAAGGAGTTTTAAAACCAATGGTGGAAGATGGAGACCTATTTATGAGGTATGCAGCTCTAACAACAGCTTCACCCCACAAAGAGGCTCTCATTCCAGAAGATATCAACATACACCTTGCCCTCTCAAGGAGAGTCCTGTTCATCCTCTCAGCAGTTCCATTTTGCTGAGGGGTGTCAGGAATGGTAAGGTGTCTCTTGATACCATGTTCATTGCAATAAAAGTCATACTTAAAGTTACAAAACTCTAAACCATTATCTATTTTTAAACATTTTAAGGGAAGGCCAGTCTCAATGGTAACAGTTTTATGCCACATTTTAAACATATGAAAAGTCTCATCTTTACCCTTAAGCAAATAAACCCAAACCTTTCTGCTGAAATGATCTACAAGAGATAGAAAATACCTTCTGCCCCCTGGAGTGTTTACCTGTGCAGGTCCCCATAAATCCGAGTGAACATACTCAAGAGGATTGGAAGCAACATAGGAGGATTTTGGAAAACCCTTCCTAGTTTGCTTTCCCATCAAACAGTTATCACACACATCAATATCAACAGGTTTAGATTTAAGTATACCATGTTTATACAGATAAAGTAAACCCTTATTTCCTATATGTCCTAGTCTATTATGCCATTTTATAGACTCACTTAAAGACATATGAACATCAGAAACAGCAAAGATAGCAGAAAAATTAAGCTCAGGAGAAGCATGAATAACATATAAACCTCTTCTTTTTTCAGCTTTAATAAGAACTCTATTATTTCTAGATAAAGTTCTAATACCATCTTTGCTATACACTTCACAGCCTAAAGCCTCTAAGGCACTTTCAGACAAGAGATTTCTTCTAAGATCAGGAACCCATCTAACATCATTTATGACTCTCACAACACCATCATGCATTTTTAAAGCTACTGATCCTATGCCTTTGATTTTCAAAATAGAATGATCACCAAGCATCACATCTCCACCATCAAACAATTTCAAGTTATGAAACCAAGATTTATGATGAGTGGCATAAATAGTGCATCCAGAATCAAGAATCCAGCAGTCAGAAGCATTTTCAACAAGCAAGGAAGTAACAGCAAGCACTTCATGGGTGTAGTAGGGGTGGGTTTCAGATACTGTATTAACAGCAGCTTTCTTAGAAGCTTCTTTTTCATCTCTTTTCTTCTTATAACAATCTTTTTCAAAATGACCAGTTTTAGAACAATAATGACATTTCACATTTGTTTTGTCAAAGTTCTTATCAGATCCATTTTCAGTTTTAGATTGTTGATTGTTATCTTTATCTTCTTCCTTCTTCTTGTTATTTCTCTTTCTATTTCCCTTACCTTTAGGCTTAACCATAAGAACTTCATCTTTAGTATTAGCCTTAGGTTCAGTTTTAGAGCCATTAGCAGTTTTAAACACTTTAAGAGACTCATTTTTCTGGATTAAAGATTCAATAATATCTTTCTTAACCAGCTTAGTATTTCCATATTGAACTACATCTTTATAAGTGTCAAACTGACTAGGCAGAGAATTCAAAAGAAGCACACACAACTGAGTCTCATCAAGTTTGTCACCACAACGAGTAATATCTTGAGTAATTTGTAAAAATCTATCAAGATTCTCAGAAAGAGTGCATGCAGTGTTCATTTTAAAACTAAACAGTTTATTAAACAGATTAACACGAGAAGGCAAGGATTTTGTAAGATAAAGATTTTCAAGAGCTTCCCACGGCTTTTCAGCTGTGGAATGCTCTATTACCTGCCTTGCTACATCGTCTGAGAGACGTAGCAAGATCTCACTATGGGCTTGTTCCTCCAGCTCTTGGATCTTGTCCTTTGAGGTAGCATCTGGGAACTTGTTGGTGACTACTACCCAACACTTTTCCTTCATAAGCACTACTCGCATCTTCACCTGCCACATAGCGAAATCAGTTGAGCCATTGAATGGTTTCAAGCGAACAGAATCAGACATTTTCTAAAGAAACAGAAATAATCCAAACAAGTTCAAGAAACTAAACACAGATCAGCGGAAGCAAAAATAGGTCACAGGATAACCAAGAAATCAGAAGCAAGGTTCATGATAAAGGAACCGTGGCTCTGATACCACATTGAAGAGGGGAAGTATAGATTTGGATCGAACGAGACAAGCATACATGCAATCGACAAGCACAACGGACAAAAATAGAACCAACACACAAGACTTTTTACGAGGTTCGGATCCGCGATCCTACATCCCCGGGGCCTCAAGAGTCGGCCCTAATCCACTATGATAATCGAAAGAATACAAGGGGGTTTGGACAAAGCCAAGTACAAAATATGCAAGTCTAGAACAAGAAACGAAGAACAACAACTATACAAAGCTAAAGGAAGAAGAACTCCCTTAGATGTTCTCAAATCTGAAGACACAGTTCCAGATCTGAGAAGGTAGCCCTCTGGGATAGCGGCTGAGACAACTAGAGGAGCCAGCAACCGTCGCACCACCGTGGAAACGCCGAGGAAGATGAGCTTCAACGGCCGTCCGAGGAAAGGGGATCGAAGATCGCAAACCCTAACCCTGGAACTCTCTCTTCTCTCTCTTTCTCTTTGGAGCAAAGGTGAACAGTGAGTTGGACGACGGAAGGCAACAAGAGCTCAGGCTTTAAATAGCTCAAACCCTAGATGAAACGCAGTGCACCGGATGAAGCTCAAACCCTAGAGCTCAGCCACTTCTTTCCCAATGGGCCGTGTAATGGTTCCGAATATGGGCTCGGATTTGGGCTAGTATGTATGGTTAGGAGATTTAGCCCAAAGGCTCAATGCAATCCAGTCCATTAATACTTTAGCTAAATCCAGCTCACCCATAATCTCAACCTAATTACACATAACCTATAGTTATTGTATCATTACAAAACATATAATAAAAGATATTATACAACTTAGACAAATATACATATCTCAACACTTAGCTTTTTCCTGGACCATGTGGATAGAATTAACTGAACTTTAGAGCTGAATTCATCACTCTGGTTGCTTATTTTTGGTTGTGTTTTACACCTAATTTTTCTCGAAAGCTTTAGTTACTTGATTGAGAAATACTCTACTAATGGTTAGACTAGTTGATGTTGTGAGGTGATTGTGTACATTCTTATGCTCCCTTGCTTGTCTCATGCTCCCTGTGGCCACCAAAACCTTATGATTTTTCTTTATACTTAATGGCTGAGCTTGAGTTACAAGAATTTTTTTTTGGACTAATCCTAGTATGTAGCTTGAAATATATTCTCTTGCTTGGATAGTTGGACTACAATTGCAAAGGGATATGTCTTTGTTTTTCTGACTCCAAGAAGGGATTCGCTGCTGATTTTTCCAAGAAAATCTTGTTTTCTTCCTTCCTCCAGATTTGAATTAAAAGCTTTTTCTGGAATGTCTGAATTCATTGTGAGTTTCCTCTACCTCTCTTTTATTATTTTTCTTTACTTTGAGGACAAAGTAAGATTTTAAGCATTGGGTGGGGAATTCAGGTGTAGCTCCGTGATTTTAAGCATGGAATGGGGTTTGTAGAGGAGACGGTCAACGGCTTAGGTTGCATTATAGATATTTATATTTAATAATTATCCCATGGCCATAGGAAGTTATGGTATCGAGTCTTAGTTTTTGATTAGTTGTTCATTTTAGTTGTGTTAAAGAGTTATTTCTATGATTGGTATGACCTCGACAATGATATATGGTTTTTCATGGCTTAAGAGTTAATAAAAGGCTAAATTACATAAAA
This sequence comes from Persicaria tinctoria, assembly GCA_037127255.1. Lineage (NCBI taxonomy): Eukaryota > Viridiplantae > Streptophyta > Magnoliopsida > Caryophyllales > Polygonaceae > Persicaria > Persicaria tinctoria. Next base: position 16,077,482 of record JBANSL010000004.1, on the reverse strand, counting down.
CCACCCATTAAATATCACCCTTTTCACTTAACCACCCACTATAATCTAAATTACATAAAACCACCCATTAAAGGGGTCTGTCAACAAAACACCACCCAACTGAAAATCTCTGTTAGAAATTTATTGAAATGAATAAAATACCCTTACATATTAATCAAATTTTCAAATGATTACCACTTATTAACTTTACCCATACATATAACCATTTGTAAATGTACAAACCCTTAAAGTAAGTCCATCTTCAAAATAACAAATAAAGAAAACGTTTGGATATACGCCAAAATCGATCTTGAATTGAGCCCACAATTTTATTTTAATTTGATAAAAAATCAATTCTTCCCAATCAATACACTAAAATAAACAAGTACAATCAATCTTTAGATTTATAGGTTCCAATTTTGAGGAGATGATTCTACCAAACAATAAATTTCCTTAATTTCTAGAGTTGGGAGATTTTAGAAGATTTTGTAGATGCCTCCACAATCCCAATTGGAAGTATCTTTAGATTAACAGTATGAACTTGTGCCGAGAAACGCCAGGACAACACGGCGGCGGCGGCATGGACAGAGCTAAAACACGCCAGGAGAGCACGCCGAGGCATATGAAGAGGAGAGAGGAGGCGGAGAGGCGCTAAAAGAGCCGATCCCGAACTTCAGCGGCTGAGAATGCAGCAACCGAAGCTGATAGGGAGGTGGCCGGTGGAAGTTAGACGGCGGGAGGAGGAGAAGGAAAGAGGACGGTGGTGACTTACGGTGGTAATGGAGGCTCGGCGACGACTTACGGTGGTCGGATCTAGGCTGGTTGGGCAGCCAGGGTGGGTTCAAAGGTGGCGGCGGGGCTATGGTTCGATTTCCGAAGGGGGGTTTCAGAGGGAGGGAGGGAGGAGGCATATCTTCACTTCTTCCATAAAAGATACAGTAAATGAAAAATATGAGCAACCTAATTTGATTTTGAAGTCCTTTTAAAAAGTAAAGCATTTAGGATGATTTTTTGAACACTTTTGACAGAAGTTTAAGAAGATTTAACGGAATATTCCACTTGGGTGGTGTTTTGTAAACAAAACCTCTTTAATGGGTGGTTTTATGTAATTTCAATTGTAGCGGGTGGTTATGTGAAAAAAGTGATATTTAACGGGTGGTTTTATGTAATTTAACCTTAATAAAATTGAATTTTAATTGAATAACGTCACTTGTGGGATTTCCATAGAAAATCTGGATTATGAGCTTTAGTTATAACTTGATTATTGGTCGGATGTTCAGTTTAGAGCAATTTTAAAATATTTTATATGATTTCTATTGTATATGTCTAAACCCCTGATGAAAAGCACTAGTAAATTCGGTTATATTTGGTTGATGTGTTTTGATATATGTTCGGTTGATGAGTGTAAGGAGGATAAAATTCACTTGCACCGCTCGAGGAGGATAAAATTCACTCGAGTGAAAAGAATCATCAATAAACCAAGCTTGATAGAAATGTTCGAGGAGGATAAAATTCACTCGACACTCTATAAGAAAAGAAAAAAAATACGGTTAGTAACGGATCCTGTTTGTGGAGGATAAAATTCACGCAAGGGAGGAAGAAAAAGGAATTAGAATATAGTTGGAAAAAAACAAGAAAAAAAAAGAGCTTTATTGAAATTCCGAAGTAGAAAAGGCCTAGTAATCTATGGGTGTTTACGACGATATTTAAGTGTGCTTAATGAATTTGATTGCTCAATACATTCTGAATGCAAGCATCCCATGAACCTAACTGGAGTTTAAAGCAATGAGTATGAAGGGTTTGATGTGGGTCTCATAGTGTCATAACTATTTTGAGCTTTAACATAATAAATACTCTTGAAGCCATGTCAACTATACTGATGAGTGATCATTCATAGAAATTATTTCAGTCTCTTGTCTTTATTTTGAGTCTGTCTTTGTTTTGAGTTAGTTTGCTTGGGGACAAGCAAAAGTCTAAGTATGGGGTAGTTTGATAGAGTCTATTTTAGTCACATTTTAGGTATAAATTTGCATATTAATTTATAGCATTTTGACATGTTTTTATAGCTAGTTTGTATTATTTGATTTTCGGAGTCTACACTAGTGTTTTAATATATTTCAGGCATTTTTGGGCTGGATCGTAGGAATTCGGAGATCGATCGTAATTTATGGGATTATTTCGCAAATTGGAAGCAAGGTGGCCGACTTGGATTAATATTGGGACTGACTTATTAATACGTATAGAAGTCGGAAGAAGTCATACGGCGCACAAGTGCTCCTTTAGTTCCTTTAGTTTTTTTTTTATTAGATAAAGATTTGAATAGAGGACTATCCAAGAGCATCCTTGTGGATGAGATCCTGTAGATCTTTGTTAGTTGTTATATGTACCCCATAGGAAGAGTGACAAACTTACAAGCGCGATCCCAAATCTCCAATTGTTTTGAACATAATGCGTCAATAGCATTAATTGACGAAATCTGTTTGTTCCTAAATACAACACCATTTCGGAAGTACCATATTCCCCACCATTTTGTTACTATCTTTTGAATTTTGGCTTTAAATATAGTTCGTAGCCATCCAAGCATCTCCTCCACGTCTCTGCTCCTGTTAATTGTTTGTTTTAGCATTTGTATTTCTGTCTGACTTAGGTGGCCCATACTTAGTTTAGGAGTGCATTCGATTAAAATGTGGATATTATCCTCCTCACGGTCGAGGCATCTGTCAAATGTCGTAGGCATTGGTACGCCATGTGATGCCAGTCTCGCATTCGTTGGCAGGCCTCAGTGGGCAATTTTCCATAAAAAGTTTTTTATTTTCGGGGGGAGATCGAGCTTCCAAATCCAGGTGAAATCTCTAGCCCCCCCCCCCCCCGACCCCTCATTCGTGAGGTGTTTGTATGTGGAGGAGGTGGTGAACTACCCGTTCTTATCTCGCCACCAGTAGAGCCTATCTTCAAGGGCCGATATAGGCAATGGAATTGTAAGAACTTCATCTACAAGTGGTCTAGGGAGCTTCCTTCTAAGCTTTTCGGCCCACCATTGCCCATTAATAATGTATTCGCTAACTATTTCATCCTTGTTAAATTGAGTCAGGCATTCCGGTCTGTTGCATATTGGTGTTTCAGACACCCAGTTGTCTGTCCAGAATTTCACAGAGGCCCCATTGCCAATCGACCAGATCAGACCAGATTTGAATCTATTAAGTAGATTTGTTAGTTTCGCCCATTGCCAAGATATGTTTCCGTATTTCTTATATTTTAGTTTGTTTGTGTCTTTCAGATACTTATGATTGATTACTCTGACGCATATTTTATCTGGTTATGCTAAGATCTTCCAAAGAAGTTTTAGTTGCAGGGCCTCATTCATTTCCTTCGCTCTACTGATTCTCAACCCAACAGATTTCTTTGGTTTACAAATCTTATTCCACCCAATTAGCGGTATATGTTGTGCATCCTTGTTCCAGAAAAAGCTTCTATTCATAGTGTCCAATTCCTTGTGCATTGTGGCTGAGAGCATGAAGTTCTGCATTATGTATAACGGTTTAGCCGTTATGTTTGAACCGATCAATGTTGCTCTCCCTTGTTGGGACAACGAGTCCGCTCTCCATCTACTCAGTTGGTCCTTGATTTTGGTGATGACATCCTTAAATGTGTCTTTATTTACTATTCCGTTTATAATGGGGCAACCCAAGTATTTTTTCACAGAGTTAGAGTGGGCGATCCCAAGCCTACCACCTAACTCCGAAACTCTTGGTCGGGCAATCCCGGATGTGGCCTGGAAAGCAGATTTGTGATAGTTGACTTTCTACCCAGAAATCTGACAGTAATCATCGAGAATTTCCCTAATTTTACGACATGCATTTGTGTTCCCTTTGAGGAATATTATGATATCATCCACAAATGCAAGAAATGGGATACAAGGTCCCCCAGTTCCAAATCTGAATCCCACTGTTTTTTCCGGGGCCAAGGCCTCCATCGTCAGCTTCCGGGCCAAAATTCCGGCACCGAGAATAAATAAGAATGGTGATAAAGGGTCGCCTTGTCGTATACCTCTTGTGGGGGTAAACAAATCCGTAGGCCCATTCTTAACTAAGACGGAAAATAAAACTGATGTAATACATTCTTTAACCCAGTTTACAAATGTTTGGTGAAAACCAAACTTGACCATAACAGCTTCTGTGCATTCCCAGCCAACCCGGTCTTATGCCTTTTCCATGTCTAATTTAAGGGCAAGCCACCCTTCCTAGTTTTGAAAGAATGGAAGATTTCATGGGCTATAAGGACATTGTACATTGAAGGTGAAGATGGTTAATGCTGTTAAATGGGGGCTGATGATTGATGAAAGCCAAATCTGTAACAATTATAGGCAGCAACAATTATACATAGAGAGAAATAGAATAAACAATCAAGCACGAGAAGCTAAGTATCTATTGCATAATATGAATTTCTCATTTGCTAACCATATCAAAAAGATATTAACTACGCCTCTCATCCTTCCAGACGAGTGCCAATGGTATATTTCCTGTTCCGTGATGTGAATGCCTATGAAAGCACAACAATGTACAAAAAAAAACACAAAGTAAAACATCAAGGAGCACTACTTAATAGAATCCTTTTTAAGTTATAACAAATGAACTATATTTTAATAGAATTGGTTTTTGTATAGTTAATAGAATCATTCTTATGATAGCTATACAACGACAATATCCAGGTCTCGAATTTGGGTCTCGGAATGCCAACAAAGCAATATCCATGCAAAAAGTCACTTATGTGAAAATCTGTATAGTTCATGCTATTGAAATCCTAAAAGTTTAGAGATGCACTTACCTCATTTCCACTCTTATAATTTATCTTGATTTCAGCTACGAGTTTCCTCTCCTGTACTTCCAACTTCCAAGTACAAATAAGGGGAAATATCATAGGATGATCCACTAGACCACTAGCAAAATTCACATTGATATAGGGTTATGAACAAACCTCCAACTGCAGCGATCCAATCTCATGTTCAATACCTAAAAAGAAAGTGAAAGAAATGGATCAACATGAAATACGAACTTACAAAGTTGGTGCTAGAGAAATATAAATTCAGAGACAACATGCAGTGATAACTCCCTCCCTTGATGAAAATCGGAAAAGATGTTCCAAAGGCTTTGACAGGATTTTTGTGTCAAAGGCCTTGGAGCGTTAACAGTTGATGAAATACAAAACCTAACTTATTATTCGTATATTATTTTATCTTATTATATACTTCCTTTATATTATATATATTCGTTGGACTAACCATTTCAGGAAGTATAAATCAAGATTACATCCTTCCTTTTACTTATTGAGAAGATCGGTTCAAAATAGATCATGGCTTCGAAGTATCCTTAAATAGAAGATCCAAGATCAAAACCTGATTGGAAAGAGCCGTTGGAGATCTGGCTATGAAGATCCTCACGCTCCATGCTATCTTCATGCTATTATATAAAGGAAAGGAAGGAGAAGACAGAAAGACAAGTGCTACACACGAGCTTCAATTCATTCCGCTGGCAGCGAATGGCCTCAATCAAGCTCCTGTTGGATTTTCGCTACCACACTCGCTACCACACTCGCTGGTAGCGAATGTCCATGCCTTAGAATATTTTCAAGCTTCCTCGGATCCTTCCTTCCGCTTCCGCGAGCTGCTCCTCCCGCTGCCGCGAGCTGCTCCTCCCGCTGCCGCGAGCCCGTCTTTCCGCTGGAGCGAGTTGCCGAGTCTCCGTCGCCCTGGTGATTCTCGCTGGCAGCGACTTTTTCCGCGGCAGCGAGTGGCTCGCTGCAGCGAGTCCAGTCGCTGGCAGCGAATGCTGCCTGGTCGGCCGGGCTGACTCGACTCGCTGGCAGCGAACTCCATTCGCTGGCAGCGAGACGTGCCGGCTCCTGGACATGCTCCGGATGACTCCACACACTGGCAGCGAGATCCCATCCGCTGGCAGCGAGATCCCATTCGCTGGCAGCGAGATCCCATTCGCTGGCAGCGAGTTCTGCTCAGGACACCTTCCCGCACGATGTTGCTGACTTGATCCGCTGTAGCGGAAAGACATTCGCTGTCAGCGAAAATCCAACAGAACACCATCATGTAGATCTTCCAAAGAGCTTTCCAACGCATGCTCATATTAGTCCATCGGACATCCGAGGCCTCCGGAAAGTGCGTTACAAGTTCAGCTCGCCGGGCAGACAGCTTTCGCGACTCGCCCTCGTTTTCGCTCTTAGACCTCGATTTCGTTCTCCGTTGCTCCTTGGGTTGTTCCATTCTCTTCGGGACTTCTTCCTTAAGCTCTCCCAAGTCTCGCCTTAGCCTTACTTAGCTCCGTTCCTTGTGTTCTTTGCCTCGGATCTACGAATCTACATAAAACCATCGAAATAGCGTAGATTCCGAACTTTTCCACAAAATGAATGCTAATCTAATTAACACTAAAACATGATTATATAACAATGAAATGCACCTAAACTGACCTATAATGCCTATTGGAAACATGCCTTATCAAAGACCTTGCTTTTTAATTTCTGGTTTTCGGTTGGATGTTTTCTTACGTTAAAAATTATTTGATCCAACATTTGTCTAACCCTTGCAGGTACTTAGTCTGATCTTGCTTATGATATATCTGTTTGACTAAGCTGCAGGGATGCACAGGTTTTGTCTTTCATCAAGGGGGAGATTGATAACTCCCTCCCTTGATGAAAATCGGAAAAGATGTTCCAAAGGCTTTGACAGGATTTTTGTGTCAAAGGCCTTGGAGCGTTAACAGTTGATGAAATACAAAACCTAACTTATTATTCGTATATTATTTTATCTTATTATATACTTCCTTTATATTATATATATTCGTTGGACTAACCATTTCAGGAAGTATAAATCAAGATTACATCCTTCCTTTTACTTGTTGAGAAGATCGGTTCAAAATAGATCATGGCTTCGAAGTATCCTTAAATAGAAGATCCAAGATCAAAACCTGATTGGAAAGAGCCGTTGGAGATCTGGCTATGAAGATCCTCACGCTCCATGCTATCTTCATGCTATTATATAAAGGAAAGGAAGGAGAAGACAGAAAGACAAGTGCTACACACGAGCTTCAATTCATTCAAGCGATCTGTCTTCCAAGTGTCTCTCTGCAAAGCGCTCAAATAGTTTGTTGTTTATTTCAAAGCCTTTGAGAGTCACTGTGAGCTTATAGGATATATTTATTACAACTGTTACTCGAGAGTTTATAACTCAGGAAGTTGCACTAGGCTATTGATTTGCGAGAGTTAGAGGATTGTACTAGATAGCTGAGAGAGGTGGGGCTCTTCTAGATTGGTCTAGGACTCCAAGGGAACGTGAGTTGACTAGATTGCAATTGTATAGGAGAGAGGCTTCTCGGTGAGCTATTAGGATCCTAAGCTAAGCATTCAATAAAGCCTTTGAATCCTAGGGTTGTGGAAGAACCCTAGGCGGGGACGTAGGCCAGTTGTGCTGAACCTCGTAAACAATTACTCGTGTCCTTTATTTATTTGCTTTACCTTATTTCCGCACTTGGTTCGATTGTCTAACTTTGTGATTCAGGTTTAATCTCAAGAGTTTTGATTCAAGCTTCAAAAGTCTTGAGACTTTCTGCGAAAAACGAGCATACTCTATTCAACCCCCCTTCTAGAGTATTTCTTATTACATTGTTTTTACATTATCGAATCTTCAATTGGTATCAGAGCTTTACTCACTGTTTTTGATCTAACAATCTTGTGAGTTTGCGATCATGTCTGGTGAAGCAAGCGGAGGATTTGCACAGGGAAGGTCCACAAGCAGACCGCCACTCTTTGTAGGAAACAACTTTGTCCACTGGAGATATTTGATGAAGATGTTCATCATAGACCAAGATCTAGAGCTTTGGAACATTATAGAGAATGGTCCGAAGATTCCAGAGAAGGAAGGACCAAACGATACCAAAGTGGCAAAGAAGGAGTCTGAATACACCCAAGCAGATCTTGAAATCATCTCCAAAAACTACAGGGCTATTAACTTACTTTATTGTGGTCTTAGCACTGATGAGTTTAACCGCATTTCCTCTTGTAGGTCAGCTAAAGAGATTTGGGACAAGTTGGTCGTCACCTATGAAGGAACGAGCCACGTGAAAGACACCAAAATCAGCATCTTCCTTCGAAAGTATGAGCTCTTCAAGATGAAGTCTGATGAGTCAATCAAAGCCATGTTCACACGATTCACATAAATCACCAACAACCTTGACTCTCTCGGCAAGAGCTTTACCAACGTTGAGAAAGTGAGGAAGATACTGAGGTGCCTTCCAAAGGAGAAATGGGGTCCAAAAGTAACAGCTATAGAGGAAGCCCAAGACCTCACCACTCTACCCCTTGATGACCTCCTTGGAAAGCTGATCACGCATGAGATGATCCTTAATGAAGACGATGGAGAACTTCCAGCTAGCACCAAGAATTTGGCACTCAAGTCTAAGAAGGATGAGTCCAAGGATGGATCTGAATCCGAAGATGAAGATGACGATGAGGATGATCCTTTTGCTCTTATCACAAGAGGCCTTGCTAGAATTCTCAAAATGAAGAAGCAATTCAACAACAAGGATGGATCAGAGTCTTCAAAATTTCGAGGTAAGCCTCAATACAACAAGTATGAAAAGAAGACTAAACCGTTGTCGTGTTTTGAATGTGGTGAAACAGATCATCTTGTAAAGGACTGTCCTCAAAAGACAAAGAGCCAGCCCAAGAAAGGTGACAAATGGAAGAAGAAAGCTATGGTGGCTACTTGGAGTGATTCTGACTCTGACTCCGACGATGAAAAGGCCAACATTTGTCTTATGGCCTCAGAAGATGAATCCCACGATAAAAAGCTTGAAGCTACTGTAAGAGAACTTATGGAAAGTCCAAAAGAGGTATTATCGGAATTCCTTTCAAATATGATTGCCAATGAAGAGAAGCTTATTGCCCAAACTAACATTCTTATTAAGAGAACTGTGGACCAGGAAAGAACTATTGAGGATCTGTCTATGAGGGTCAAAGGTCTTGAAGCTTCTTATTCAGGTCTTGACATTAAAGTCAAGACGCTTTACTCGGAGAAATCTGAACTCAAGCAAGATCTCTCATCTCTAAGAAATGAGCATCATAACTTAGAGAACGAGAAGATCTCCCTGAGTAATAAGATTCTAGACCAACAGACAGCCCTCATAAGTTTTACCAAATCCAAAGGCACTCTCGATAAGATGTTGGGTGAGCAACAAAGCTCTCTAAACAAAAGTGGTATTGGTTACAATCCAAAGTTTTTAAAGAAGCAACACATTACCACTTTTGTAAAGGCTAAAGGAAGCAGAACCTCTCCTATATGTCACCACTGTGCTAGAAAGGGAATGTAAAAGAGACCTGCCCTTATAAAATAAAGGATCCTTATATTATTCGCAATACATTTCCTGTTCATTTGAGAAAAGAACGGATAACACAAGTTTGGGTCCCAAAAGGCACTATTTTACCAAATATGGTTTACCCCAACAATGGATCCAAATTTGCTTATTGGTCTAGCCACAAAGGTTGATGTTTGTTTTGCAGGAGATCACCAAAGTGAAAGAACACAAATGGATTATTGATAGTGGTTGCTCGAGGCATATGAGTGGGAAGAGTTCTCTCTTTCATGATATAAAGGAGCAATCCACGGGAACAATCACTGTTGGTGACAAAGGGAAATGCGACATTGTTGGTATTGGTAGTGTTGGAAGTGATTCCAGCCATTGTATTAAAAATGTCTATCTTGTTAATGGTTTAAAGTATAATTTGCTTAGTGTTTCTCAATTATGTGATAGTGGTAACAATGTCAGATTTAACAAGAAAAGATGTATAGTGTACAGTGATGATACAGGTGAAATTATTCTGACTGCATACCGTTACAAACATATACGCTGTAAATGCTGATCAAGTGGCACAAGGAAGCTTAACCTGTTTAAAGGCCTTGACGGACGATCCAAAGCTTTGGCACAGGAGACTCGGTCATGTGAGTCCACATACACTATAGAAGCTTGTGTCCAAAGGGCTTGTAAGAGGGCTACCTGAGATGGACTTCAAAGGTATTGACATGTGCAATGCTTGCACAAGAGGTAAACAAACACGTAGCTCCTTCAAACCCAAAAAGGTTGTAAGTTCTTCTCGACCCCTTGAACTTTTACATATGGATTTATGTGGTCCTATGCGAGTCAAATCTCCCAATGGTAAAAAGTACATGCTAGTTGTTGTTGATGATTTTTCAAGATATACTTGGGTTGCATTTTTGAAAGAAAAATCAGAGGCCTTATTTGAGTTTTCAAAACTTTGTAAGGAGTTGCAAACTTTAAGAAATGAGCCCATAGTGTCTATTCGGAGTGATCATGGTAGGGAGTTTGATCAACTTCAATTTGATTTGTTTTGTGCTAAATATGGCATCTCCCATAACTTTTCTGCTCCTAGGACACCTCAACAAAACGGGGTTGTGGAACGCAAGAACCGCACCTTAGAGGACATGGTCAGGACTATGCTTTTAGAAAATGCATTACCTAAAACCTATTGGGCTGAAGCTGTTAACACAGCTAACTACATTTTAAATCGTTGTCTTATTCGTTCTATCTTAAAGAAAACTCCTTATGAACTTTTCAAAGGCCGCAAACCACTTATATCTTATTTTAAACCCTTTGGCTGTACTTGTTTTGTTCATAACAATGGAAAAGATAACCTTGGGAAATTTGATGCGCGTAGTGATGAAGGTATATTTCTTGGCTATTCCACGAGTAGCAAAGCTTATAGAATCTTCAATAAAAGGACTCAGGTGGTTGAAGAAAGTATACATGTTATTTTTGATGAATGCAATGGTGGTGCTTTGAGTGAAAGTGTTGCAGATATAGATCTTAATATCCATGAAGAGAACGAGGAAGGTGATGTTACTTCCACCAAGAACACAGAGAAGAAGAACATGCAGGAACCGATTCTTAACACTGAAGAATTGGCCCAAGGTGTTGAAGATGCGTCCAAAGCCCTTGGTGTCCAATCCAACAGTGTTGAGACGTCAGAAACTGCTGTAACTGAACCTAACGGGATCACGGAGTCAGATGCACCACAAATTGATCCTGATGGTGTGACGAATCAAGGAGCTGAGACTACCAAAAGGAAATTCAAATACTCCTCATCACACTCATTAAAGGATATCATTTCTGACCCTACTTCTAGTGTTCAAACTCGTTCTAAACTTAAAGATCTTTGTGCTTTTAACGCGTTTGTTTCTCTTATTGAGCCGAAGAAGGTAAATGAGGCACTTCAGGAGCCAGACTGGATTATAGCTATGCAAAGTGAACTGAATGAATTTGAGAGGAACAAAGTCTGGACTTTGAAGCCTAGACCAAAGCATCAATCAGTCATTGGCACTCGATGGGTGTTTCGAAACAAGCTAGATGAGAATGGAAAGATTGTGAGGAACAAGGCACGGCTTGTTGCTCAAGGCTACAATCAAGAGGAAGGTATTGACTACGAGGAGACCTTTGCTCCCGTGGCCAGGCTTGAAGCCATTCGCATTTTATTAGCATTTGCATCTTTTATGAGCATAAAGTTATATCAAATGGATGTCAAGTGTGCTTTTCTTAATGGTTTCTTAGAAGAAAAAGTTTATGTGGCTCAACCCCCAGGTTTTGAAAGTTCAGAATTTCCCAATCATGTTTATAAACTTGACAAGGCGCTTTATGGTTTGAAACAAGCCCCAAGAGCTTGGTACGAGCGCTTGTCAAAATATCTTTTAGAAAATGATTTTAAAAGGGGGTTGATCGACAAGACTCTTTTTATCAAGACCAAAGGAAATGACATTTTGGTTATTCAAATTTATGTTGATGATATATTATTTGGTGCTACTAACACATCTTTGTGCAAGGAATTTTCTGACATCATGTGCAGTGAATTTGAGATGAGCTTAATGGGTGAACTAAACTTCTTCTTGGGGTTACAAGTTCATCAATCCAAGAAAGGGATCTTCGTCAACCAAAGCAAGTACACTAAGGATCTCTTGAAAAAGTTCAAGATGGATCAATCCAAAGCAGCCAAGACTCCCATGAGCTCAACATTGTCTCTAGATCAAGACAAGACTGGAACTAGTGTCAATCAAAAGGAGTATCGAGGAATGATTGGATCTTTATTATATCTCACGGCTAGTAGACCTGACATTATGTTTAGTGTTTGTATGTGTGCTAGGTTTCAAGCTGATCCCAAAGAATCTCACCTCGTGGCTGTGAAGAGGATCTTTCGATATCTCAATGGCACTAAGGAACTTGGACTATGGTACCCAAAGCAAAAGGATTTCACTTTAATTGGATATTCTGATGCAGATTTTGCAGGCTACAAGGTGGATAGAAAGAGCACATCAGGATGTTGCCAATTCTTAGGAGCATCCTTGATCAGTTGGCACTCAAAGAAGCAAAATTCAGTCGCTCTATCCACTGCAGAAGCCTAATACATTGCAGTTGGAGCTTGTTGCTCCCAAATCCTTTGGATAGCTCAACAAATGCGAGATCTTGGCATCAACCTCAAGGGTATCCCAATTAAGTGTGACAATACAAGTGCCATATCCATCACTAAGAATCCTGTTCAACATTCAAGGACCAAGCATATTGATGTGAGACATCATTTCATTAGAGATCATGTTGAAAAAGGTGATGTGTCCATATCTTTTATTTCTACTGATTATCAATGGGCTGACATTTTTACTAAGCCTTTGGCAGAGGACAGGTTCACCTTCATTAGACGAGAGATTGGGATGCTTGACAAGGATGCACTTTCGTAGGGGGAGCTTTCCCTTTACGAAAGATATACTCCACTCAGTGTCAAGACCTTTGAGAGCTATGTCAAGGTCTGCCAACTGAACAGTGGAGAACATATATCGGATCATATATTTTTGGTTAATATCTTTTTAGATATTTAATCAATTATATTTGTTTTAATCGGATTTCAAAAATTGCCTATTTTCATGTTTTCCTTAACCGTTAAGATATTTTATTTTTGGAACTAAATTGGTTTGTGTTTAGTCCGATTTTTATGGTAATTTGAATTAAAATTTGAATTTGAAAATCCTTCAACTTGGCAAGGTAATGATTTCTTTCCTTTGAACCCTAAACCCATCCCATCAATCCGTCACCCTCTCTCTCTACTAAAACCCATTCTGTACCCGATTACAACCCACACTCAGATTTTTCCCAAAACCTTTTCACTCCTTCATCTTCAACCTCTCAAAGAAACCCTAACCGATTACCTCCATGGCACCCAAAACCAAGAAAGCCGTCACTCCCAAAAGACTTGGCGTCACCCCCAAGGGACGCCAGGCCACTGCTACTTCTCCCACACCCGAACCTGCTACTCAAGCCATCATCCCAACCGTTGTCCAGAGCACCATTGCTGAGAGCTCGGCCATTGTTCCCAAAGGCTCTCAAAAGCGCTCTGCGAAGAAGCCGATCAGTGCTAAACAGAAAGGGAAGAGAAAGATCTTGGCTGAGGAACCTGACGAGGAAGAGGAGGAAGACGACCTGGATGCTGCCCTGGAAAGAGACGCTGCCAGGGAAGCCGAGGAGGAGGCTCTAAGGAAGAAAAAGGCCGATGAAGAGGCCGAGCTTGCTAAGAAACTGGCCGAGGAAGAGGCTGAGTGGATTCGGAAGGAAGTCGAAGCCGAGGAGGCTCAGTCCGAGGAGGATCCTGAGGAAGAAGAAGAAGAGGAAGAGCACGAGGATTCTGTAGGGGATGAGGAACCAGAAGGTGACGAAGCGGGGTCCGGTGAGGACTCGGGGTCTGAGGAAGAGGAGGAAGAAACTCCCTCTCCTTCTCCTCCTCCTCCCCCGTCTCCGAAGAAGCGGAAAGCCCCTACTCCAGTCAAGCCTCCCTCCCCTAAGCGTACCAGGAAGGGCCCTGTCAAGAGTCTTGTAGCGCCTGCCAAGAAAGCTGCTCCAACTGTTGCACGCAGGAAGAACGCTGAACCCCCGGCCTATATCCAGGTAAATCAATCCTTGCCCTCCTCATGGTTTTTAGATGCTGAGACTGCTGGTAAGTGGGTAGACGAGTTTCGTACTCGTAAGCTTAGTTGTTCAGATTTTTTAGATTTCAATTTCTTTGAAGCTTTGAAGATGCCCTGCATTGAGCTCCTCAAAAATTCCCCAGCCTGGACTCTTCTTAACCGAGAAACTGTTTACTACCCTGAGCTTACCCGACTCTTCTACATTAACCTCAAAGGCAAGAACGACACTGATGGTTGGTCTTTGGAGACTGTTGTCAAAGGGGTTAGAATCTCTCTCAACCCCAATGATTTTGCAGATCTCCTAGGCTTACCTACCCCTGTTCCACCATCTGAAATCCACCCCTCAAAAGAAAACTGCATCATCCTAGCCCGAGCCAAATATCTCCTACCCGAAGCGGCCAACAGCACCTCAAAGCAACTCACCCACTCATCACTCACCCTTGAGGCAAAAATTATCTTTAACATCATTGTTAGATGCCTCTTACCCCGTCTCAACTCTGGCTTACTCCTAACCGACAATGCCATGGTCCTGCTTTACCGCATTCTAAATGGCCTTGATCCTGATCTGGCCAACACCATCCTTGGAACCATGGCCCATGCCAGAAAAGCTCGAAAAGGCTCTCCCCTCCCCTTTGCTACCCTTTTGACCCCTATCTTCAAAGCTTTTGGAATTGATCTAAAAAATGAAGAACAGCTGCGTCATACGGGTATGTTCGACTCTAAAGGCCTTGAAAAGATTGGCATCACTCGGTCTCCCCAAGGGACCTTGAGTCTTGCCACTCCTTCAAAAGCCTTTCCCACTGCTCCAGCTTTCGATGAACGCATGGACAACCTAGAGTTGGGCCTGGAGGAAGTTCGCCTGGATATTAAGGAGCTGCAGACGGAGGTGTTGACGAAGATGAGCGGGATTTCAACGTTGCTGGAAGGACTATGGACGAGGCTCACTGATGATGCTCTGGATTGACCAAGCCTAAACCTTAACCCACCCTATCCCACCCTGAAACTTATTACTTTGCTGGTTTTTGGAAACATTTTCAAAACTTTTGGTGACTGTTTTACCTCTGCCCTTTGTTGAAAGACAAAAAGGGGGAGATGATCGTTAGACCTTGAAAACCTCTGATTAAAGGTCTTGGAAGACTGAAGGAGGGAAAGTCGTTGATTTACCTCGCCAAAAATAAATCCCAAACGAACAAACTAGTATAGTATGCAAGTAAGGGGTCGAACCCAAGAGAATCAAGTATTTCTAAATATTGTGTATTTATCAATATAAAAAGAAACGATTTTTATGAATGAAAATAAAAGAAGATAATATTGACAAAAGCAAATAAATGATGGAAGAAAAGCGTTTCCACCTACGTTCTCGACTTTGGTTGGTTTTATTGATCATCGAATCCTTTTCAAGTTATTATCTTTTCCTACGAATTCCTCTCGTCTTGGTTTATATAGATTAAAAGTCCTACGAGTCCAATTAATCCCTTACACCTCAATGCAACCTTAACACGGTCAAGATTTAACAAAGAGATAGCAAATAGTCCCAAGAACTTGAGCATATAAATAACACCAATTAAACACGGTAAATCAATGTTTAAGATATATGTCAACTCCCTACATAATCATGCTTCAAACACGGAATCCACAATCTTATGTGTGCTACTACGGAAATAACACAAATACGAAAGTATTAAATCCTAGCATGAAATCAATATTATCAAGGTCGCGAGTCAAGATAACATCAATAACATAATCAATATCGCACAAAGAAGTTGAAAGAATTAAAGAGGAAAAATAACTTGAATTAGAAACTCACAAACCACCAACCAAGTCTCGAGAGTGTAGGCGGAAACTACAAAATTAGCCAAACATGGCTTACCTAAACTTTCTTCTCTTTAATGGTGATTTCTCTACTTGGAATTAATTAGAAAACTAACCCTAGAACATCCTATTTATAAGCCTAATGTCTTCCATAAATAAGGTAAAAGATAGATAAAAGATAAAAGCTTCCTAAACAAACTAGATAAAAGATAGAACTTTCCTAATTTCACTCAGCGTCGGATTCCGCTGGCAGCGAAAATTTCCGCTGGCAGCGAATGGCCTCAATCAAGCTCCTGTTGGATTTTCGCTACCACACTCGCTACCACACTCGCTGGTAGCGAATGTCCATGCCTTAGAATATTTTCAAGCTTCCTCGGATCCTTCCTTCCGCTTCCGCGAGCTGCTCCTCCCGCTGCCGCGAGCTGCTCCTCCCGCTGCCGCGAGCCCGTCTTTCCGCTGGAGCGAGTTGCCGAGTCTCCGTCGCCCTGGTGATTCTCGCTGGCAGCGACTTTTTCCGCGACAGCGAGTGGCTCGCTGCAGCGAGTCCAGTCGCTGGCAGCGAATGCTGCCTGGTCGGCCGGGCTGACTCGACTCGCTGGCAGCGAACTCCATTCGCTGGCAGCGAGACGTGCCGGCTCCTGGACATGCTCCGGATGACTCCACACACTGGCAGCGAGATCCCATCCGCTGGCAGCGAGATCCCATTCGCTGGCAGCGAGTTCTGCTCAGGACACCTTCCCGCACGATGTTGCTGACTTGATCCGCTGTAGCGGAAAGACATTCGCTGTCAGCGAAAATCCAACAGAACACCATCATGTAGATCTTCCAAAGAGCTTTCCAACGCATGCTCATATTAGTCCATCGGACATCCGAGGCCTCCGGAAAGTGCGTTACAAGTTCAGCTCGCCGGGCAGACAGCTTTCGCGACTCGCCCTCGTTTTCGCTCTTAGACCTCGATTTCGTTCTCCGTTGCTCCTTGGGTTGTTCCATTCTCTTCGGGACTTCTTCCTTAAGCTCTCCCAAGTCTCGCCTTAGCCTTACTTAGCTCCGTTCCTTGTGTTCTTTGCCTCGGATCTACGAATCTACATAAAACCATCGAAATAGCGTAGATTCCGAACTTTTCCACAAAATGAATGCTAATCTAATTAACACTAAAACATGATTATATAACAATGAAATGCACCTAAACTGACCTATAATGCCTATTGGAAACATGCCTTATCAAAGACCTTGCTTTTTAATTTCTGGTTTTCGGTTGGATGTTTTGTTACGTTAAAAATTATTTGATCCAACATTTGTCTAACCCTTGCAGGTACTTAGTCTGATCTTGCTTATGATATATCTGTTTGACTAAGCTGCAGGGATGCACAG
The DNA here is from genome assembly GCA_037127255.1 of Persicaria tinctoria. Classification (NCBI taxonomy): domain Eukaryota; kingdom Viridiplantae; phylum Streptophyta; class Magnoliopsida; order Caryophyllales; family Polygonaceae; genus Persicaria; species Persicaria tinctoria. The sequence continues at coordinate 16,060,303 of JBANSL010000004.1, read as the reverse complement.
GTTTTGTCTTTCATCAAAGGGGAGATTGATAACTCCCTCCCTTGATGAAAATCGGAAAAGATGTTCCAAAGGCTTTGACAGGATTTTTGTGTCAAAGGCCTTGGAGCGTTAACAGTTGATGAAATACAAAACCTAACTTATTATTCGTATATTATTTTATCTTATTATATACTTCCTTTATATTATATATATTCGTTGGACTAACCATTTCAGGAAGTATAAATCAAGATTACATCCTTCCTTTTACTTGTTGAGAAGATCGGTTCAAAATAGATCATGGCTTCGAAGTATCCTTAAATAGAAGATCCAAGATCAAAACCTGATTGGAAAGAGCCGTTGGAGATCTGGCTATGAAGATCCTCACGCTCCATGCTATCTTCATGCTATTATATAAAGGAAAGGAAGGAGAAGACAGAAAGACAAGTGCTACACACGAGCTTCAATTCATTCAAGCGATCTGTCTTCCAAGTGTCTCTCTGCAAAGCGCTCAAATAGTTTGTTGTTTATTTCAAAGCCTTTGAGAGTCACTGTGAGCTTATAGGATATATTTATTACAAGTGTTACTCGAGAGTTTATAACTCAGGAAGTTGCACTAGGCTATTGATTTGCGAGAGTTAGAGGATTGTACTAGATAGCTGAGAGAGGTGGGGCTCTTCTAGATTGGTCTAGGACTCCAAGGGAACGTGAGTTGACTAGATTGCAATTGTATAGGAGAGAGGCTTCTCGGTGAGCTATTAGGATCCTAAGCTAAGCATTCAATAAAGCCTTTGAATCCTAGGGTTGTGGAAGAACCCTAGGCGGGGACGTAGGCCAGTTGTGCTGAACCTCGTAAACAATTACTCGTGTCCTTTATTTATTTGCTTTACCTTATTTCCGCACTTGGTTCGATTGTCTAACTTTGTGATTCAGGTTTAATCTCAAGAGTTTTGATTCAAGCTTCAAAAGTCTTGAGACTTTCTGCGAAAAACGAGCATACTCTATTCAACCCCCCTTCTAGAGTATTTCTTATTACATTGTTTTTACATTATCGAACATTCATGCAGTTTTTACCATTTATGAGTACCAATAGAATATCAATAGAATATCCTTCACAAATGATCCCTCAAGGAATTCGGATGTTAGGGTGTGCATGACAGAATCCACGGAAAATAGCACTGGGGTAGGAACCCTAAGTTTTCAGGATTTTGTCATGCATCTAGCTTCCTGTATTGGAATCAAAAGTTTGCAAGCATGTTTTTACAGCCATATATTGCATCTTCAAATTGCAGAATATGTGGATAAATAAAACTTAGAAAATCTAGCCACTATGCAAGGAAACAGACCACAATCTGACGTTCAAGCGTGAGCTTTGTATCCAAAGTAGGATACATGTACTTCTTTGAGAAATGTCGTTGATAATACGTCTTCCTACAAAGGTTGATTAAAAAACTCTCTGCAAAGATTAAGTCGAAACATACTCCGAACTCATCATTCTGTAAAAGATAACATGTAACACAATAAATAGCAACCATCAAATGATTAAATATAACTACTTTCAGTTTAAAATAGTTGGCGAAAAGCATAAGTGCAAACCTCCTTTATTGATCACTACTTACAAATTTGGAATACAGAGCTTATAAAAACAAAAATGACAAATATTCCTAATTGGAGATTGTATTTTGATTTTTCAGACGCCTACAAACAAGAAGTACACCAGTAAGCCAGCATGGACAATCACAATGATTATATTTGCATATTTGGATAAAAATGCATACATGGTCTTTCCATTGAACAAGGTATAGACAGAAACTATAAGAAACAAATCCAATATATGGAAATTATTTTAGGCAATGAATTATAATTTGCAAAACACTAAATTGGAGAAAATCCATGGAAGTAGAATATCTAGCAGAGTAAATATACAAAGCAAATATATTTTCGCCCTTCTCAATGAAATCAGAAGTACAAGTGCCAAATAACACATAATAGCTGGAATTCCGCCCTTCTCAATGAAATTAAAACCCTAGAAAATTAAAAACAAATTGGAGACAAATTGAGAATAACTCCATACTCCATAATCTTCTTCAATCAACATAAAATGGCATATGAAATCTATTCCCAACAAAAAATTGCAAAATATGTCAAAAATCCTAAAATTGGCATTGGAGAAGCAAAATCGGAAGGTGAATGGAATGACAAAGAAACTTACCAGAGGCTAAGCAGGAGAGACATCGACGGCGAAATCGATGGACGGAGGAGGGAGCTTCGACAACAACAACTCAGGCGAGACCGCGAGGGAGATGCCGAGGGATTCGCGCACATGAGAACCAAACACCAAGTTGATGAGGGGGTCGGGAGGCCGGTGAAGAGACAAAGGGAGAGAGACGCCGACGAGGAGGAGGTCAAGAGATGCAGGGAGTCGCTGGCGAGGAAGAGGCGGAGTGAGTCGCCGGCGAGGAGGAGTTGGAGTGTAAGTCGCTCGCTGGCGGCTTCAATCGCTCGAGGGCTTCAAAAGGTTCGAGATAGATCCGATCAGGGAATAGGGATGTTATAAGTTTTTTTTTGTCCAGAAAATAATATTTTATTACCGGTTATCCTATATAACCGGTAATAATATACGCGGGTATTTTTAAAACCGGCAATTTATTTTAAAAACCGGTCTTAATTTGATTAAAATGGAGTTAATACCGGTTATTTTAGATAACCGGTATGCGAGAAGTTAAATATTACCACTTAAAAACAACCGACCTTAAATTTCCGGTATTAAGTAAGACTTTTGTACTAGTGTGTCTTGGATGGATCTGTCAGAGACAAAAGCACCCTGTAATGGATTGATTAATTTCCCCAAAACATTCTTCAGTCTCTCCGTTAAGATCTTCGATATTACTTTATAGATTGTTGAACAGAGACTGATGGGCATGTAGTGGCCAGTTGTAGTGGGATTTTCAGTTTTTGGTAATAGTGTGATAAATGTGTGATTGATTTGTTTGAGCATTCTTCCAGATAGGAAAAAACTTTGGGACGTTTAAAAAAATATCCAAAAAAATTACCTAAATTAAAGGAGTATCCACATGTTTGAATATATTACAAAAGTGTCCATCCCCCTTGCCCCCCTCTGCCCCCCTCGCTGGACCATTGACCGGTCAACGTCCGGTCAACGTTGACCAAGTCTTTCGGATTTTTGTTTTGTTTTTTTTTTATAAAAAAAAATCATGTCAGCACTTTCAGATATGCAACTATAACCCGATGTTATGCAAATAGAATATTATGATATGCAAATATAATACTATATTATGCAAGCTTAAAAAACCTTATGAGAAGAATATGCAAATCCATATGTATTTTAAAATTGCATTAATATATCTTATTTTCACATAAACACATCGCTCTACCATTTATTGACATAAGAGGCTTTAAAATTGCATTAATGTCAAACCCGATGTTGCTAACACCAATATTTCTGACACTGTTGAAACTGACATTGTTGACATTGCTGGCACTGCTGACACTGTCACCACTAACATTGCGAACACCACCAACATTTTCCGTATTAGCTTTTACGTTAATGTCGGCTGACGCTGACACCGGAGATGTTGACGCTGCTGACGCTGACATCAGAGATGTCGGCTGACGCCGACGTCGAATATGCTTTTTTTTTTTGTGCCAACGCTTCTTTTTTTCGTGTAAGCACTAATATTGTTGACACTGCTGACACTGTCACCATTAACATTGCGAACACCACTAACATTTTCCGTGTCAGCGCTGACACTGATGTCGGCTGACGCCGACATCGGAGATGCTGACATTGCTGCCATTAATACTAATCAGTATAAAAGAAAGAACAATTGTGCTACTATTTTGTAGTACCTATGCAAACCTCAGATGCTGCTGACAAATATTAGTTGAGTTCAATCTAAGGTGTTGGTTGAATGGCTTCTAATGTAAAATGCAGTGAGATGTTGTGTTAGTAGCTTGTAATGATTATGCACAACCAAAATCTAATTTTGATGTCAGAATGAATTGAATTACTGTAAAAATCTATTACACTACTGACGTTTGATATAATAAAGTAAAATTTGTGCCTTCGGCACAAATTTAGATTAAAATTTATGAAGTTACTACTCTTTGTATTGAAATTAAAAATAAATTAATAGTGACCAGTATAAAAGAAATACCAGTTGTGCTACAATTATGTAGTACATATGCAAACCTCGGATGCTGCTGACAAGTATTAGTTGAGCTCAATATAAGGTGTTGGTTGAATGGCTTCTAATGTAAAAAGCAGTGAGATTTTGTGTTAGTAGCTTGTAATGATTATGCACAACCAAAATCTGATTTTGATTTCATAATGAATTGAATTACTATAAAAATTTGTTACACTGCTGACGTTTGATATAATGAAGTAAAATTTGTGCCTTTGGCACAAATTTAGATTGAAATTTATGAAGTTACTACTCTTTGTATTGAAACTAAGAAGAAATTAATATTGATCAGTATAAAATAAATACCAGTTGTGCTACTATTATGTAGTACATATGCAAACCTCGGATGCTGCTGACAAGTACTATTTGAGCTCAATATAAGGTGTTGGTTGAATGTCTTCTAATGTAAAATGCAGTGAGATGTTGTGTTAGTAGCTTGTAATGATTATGCACAACCAAAATCTGATTTTGATGTCAGAACGAATTGAATTACTGTAAAAATCTGTTACACTGCTGACTTATAATATAATGAAGTAAAATTTGTGCCTTCGGCACAAATTTAGGTTTAAATTTATGAAGTTACTACTCTTTGTATTGAAACTAAAAACAAATTAAAAGTGATAAGTCTGAAAGAAAGAATAGTTGTGCTACTACTAATTAATACTTATGCAAAAATCTGGTGTTGTTGACAAGTGATAGTTGAGCTCGGTCTAATGTGTTGGTTGAATCGCTTCTAGTGCTAAAATGCAGTGAGATATTGTGTTACTAGCTTGTAATGATTATGCACCACCAAAATCTGATTTTTGATTTTATAATGAATTGAATTAATGTAAAAATCTGTTATAGTGTTGACATTTGATGTAATGAAGTAAAATTTGTGCCTTCGGCACAAATTTAGATTGAAATTTATAAAGTTACTACTCTTTGTATTGAAACTAAAGAGAAATTAATAGTGATCAGTATAAAAGAAATACCAGTTGTGCTACTATTATTTAGTACATATGCAAACCTCGGATGCTGCTGACAAGTATTAGTTGAGCTCAATATAAGGTGTTGGTTGAATGGCTTCTAATGTAAAATGCAGTGAGATGTAGTGTTAGTAGCTTGTAATGATTATGCACAACTAAAATCTGATTTTGATTTTAGAATTAATTAAATTACTATAAAAATCTGTTACGGTGCTGACGTTTGATATAATGAAGTAAAATTTGTGCCTTCGGCACAAATTTAGATTGAAATTTATGAAGTTACTACTCTTTGTATTGAAACTAAATATAAATTAGTAGTGATTAGTCTAAAAGAAATAATAGTTGTGCTACTACTAATTAATACTTATGCAAAAATCTGCTGCTGTTGACAAGTGATAGTTGAGCTCGGTCTAATGTGTTTGTTGAATGGCTTATAATGTAAAATGCAGTGAGATGTTGTGTTAGTAGCTTGTAATGATTATGCACAATCAAAATCTGATTTTGATGCCAGAACGAATTGAATTACTGTGAAAATCTGTTACACTGCTGACGTTTGATATAATGAAGTAAAATTTGTGCCTTCGGCACAAATTTAGGTTGAAATTTATGAAGTTACTACTTTTTGTATTGAAACTAGAAATAAATTAGAACTGATAAGTCTGAAAGAAAGAATAGTTGTGCTACTATTAATTAATACTTATGCAAAAATCTGGTGTTGTTGACAAGTGATAGTTGAGATCGGTCTAATGTGTTGGTTGAATGGCTTCTAATGCTAACATGTAGTGAGATATTATGTTACTAGCTTGTAATGATTATGCACAACCAAAATCTGATTTTGATGTCAAAACCAATTGAATTACTGTAAAAATCTGTTACACTGCTGACGTTTGATATAATGAAGTGAAATTTATGAAGTTACTACTCTTTCTATTGAAACTAAAAATAAATTAGTAGTGATAAGTCTAAAAGAAAGAATAGTTGTGCTACTACTAATTATTACTTATGCAAAAATCTGGTGTTGTTGAAAAGTGATTGTTGAGGTCGGTATAATGTGTTGGTTGAATGACTTCTAATATTAAAATGCAGTGAGATATTGTGTTACTAGCTTGTAATGATTATGCACAACCAAAATCTGATTTTTGATTTTAGAATGAATTGAATTAATGTAAAAATCTGTTATAGTGATGACATTTGATGTAGTTAAGTATGATATGCAAATATAAATTGACGATATGCAAATATAAGTTGATGATATGCAAATATAAATTGATGATATGCAAATATAAGTTGATGATATGCAATTATAACTTGATGATATGAAAATATAAAAATAAGTTGGGGAAATAAAAATAAGTTGGGAAAATACAAATTGATGTTGTGAAAATGTATGATTATACTATGCAAATATAAATTGATGGTGTGCAAATGTAAAAGTATGATATGCAGTTATAAATTGATGATATGCAAATATAAGATTAAAATATGCAAATATAAATTGATGATATGCAAATGTGAAAGTATGATATGCAAATGTAAACGTATAATATGCAACTAGAAAATTACACTAATATATCTTATTATTGAACAATTATTAGAAAATTTTGTAAATTACTAGAATTATTATAAATTTTAGCCTATGCGGGATTCGAACCCACATATTTGTGCATAAGCACATCACTATACCATTGAGCTAAAAGGCTTTTAATTATATTATAAGATAACATTCAAACAAACAAGTAAGAGTTATGTTCACGCCACAACCAAAAAAGGAGAAAAAAAAGAGTAGGAACTCCTAATAAACAGTACACATTTGTATACACATTTGCACAAAAAGAGGTCATTTTAGCACAAAATTAGAAATAAAAAAGAACTTATACATCAACTTGAATTGCACAAAAAAAGACCATGTCAGCACACAAATAGAAATATAGAGAAAAAACATACACATGAACTTGAATTGCACAAAAAGAGATCATGTCAGCACATGTATCTCTTCTTTCTGTTTATCTATTTTCAAATCAGCATAGTTAACAAATTCTACAGTATATGAGTAACTTTTAGCAAGAGCAATAACATGTGAACAATAAATATCAAATCAATATAAAACATAGCATAACTAGTAAGAAAATCCATACTTCATAAGGGAGAATGGGATAAATATAGCATAACTACCAAAACAGATCACAAAACCTTTGCTATGTTCTCATATAACCAAAAAAAGAAAAAAGAAAAAAGAGGAAGTTAATTAAAAAAAAGTGAAAATTAAGAAGTTTATGTTGTGCAAATATAAGTTACTGTTATGCAGATTTAACTTCATGATATGCACATATAACTATCTGTTATGCAAATATAACAATTTGTTATACAAATTGAAACTGCTGACACCGGATGTCAGCAAGATTGTTATTCCCTCTTAATTTTAAGCAAATAATGTGAAAAGAAATAGTAAAATATAAAGTTTTTGCCCATCAACGGCTAAATGTCAACATTTAGGCTAAATGTCAACATTGAAGCTAAATGTCAATATTGAAGTCAAATGTCAACATTTAAGTGACAACAGATACAACAACAGAAGATGAAATTCAGAAGCTACAACAGCTCTTAAAAGAGACCCAAAATAAGCAGAAGCAAGATGCAAGTGAAATTCAGAAGCTACAACAACATTGAAGATTTTAATGAATTTCTAAAGTTTTCAAAAGATGTCAGCATTGAAGATGTCAACATTGAAGATGTCAGCATTTACAAGCTTTACAACTACATCAACTACTGCTAGATGTTTGCAACAATGAATAAGAAACAAAACAACCACTTCTAACATTTTTTTTTACTTATTTATAACGTATATACATTTCTAAGATTATATATTACCAATTAACATTTAAACTTCATTACGTGATGCTAAATTGGCAACATGCGTATTTGGCATTATTAATATCCAACTGAAAGAAACGGAAAACACAATCAAACCAAACCTAATTCTTAATTGCTTTCCTAAAATTTATCACGAGTAACGACAAATACAAAATAGGAGGCTTAATTTTGTACAAGTGTAAAATTATGATATGCAACTACATTTTACTAATATGCAACCCATATGACAGATATGCAAAATTAAGATTATTATATGCATAAGTTGATGCTGGTGACATATAGAGACTTAGCTAAATCTAACATATTAAGTTCCTGATTTTTAATGCTTAAATGCAAGGTAATGTCCTAAAAGATTGTAATGATGATACACATCAAAAGTTTCCTTTCCCACCTTTAAATGGATTGAATTAATATAACAATATGCTACTATGCTGACATGTGATATATATAACGACTCCACCACATCCAAGGTATTAGATATGTGAATTTTAATGTTAAAATGCACTGAGATGGTGTGTATCTCTTGTCATGAATTGAAGTAATATAACAATCTGTCACACTGCTGACATTTGGCTTAAAAAACAGAATTTGTGCCAAAAGCACGAATTTAGATTCAAAATAATAAAGTTATTTCTCTTGGAAACCAATCTTCAAAAAAAATTTAAAAGAGATAAATCAGAAATAAACCACAGATATGCTACGAAAACCTGTATAACTAAATAAAAAATTTATGCTGCTGACAAATAAAGAATGCACAACATATAAGATATTAGATTTGTGAATATTAGTGCTACAATGCACTGAGATGTTGTGCTGATAGATTTTAATGATTATGGACATGAAATCCTTGCTTTCTCTCCAATAATGAATTGAAATTTTGTAACAATCTATTACTCTGCTCACATCTTACCTTAAAAATAATAATTATTGCCAAAGGTGCGAATTTAGACCTAATCTAATAAAGTTACTGCTCTTTAAAACCAAAATAAAAAGAATTTAAAAGTGATCAACATAAAAAAAAGTAGGTATGCTACTAAAACCCGTAACACTTATGCAAAACTTTAATACTGCTGACATATATACACTGCACTACACCTAAGGTATTATATTTGTAAATTTTAACGCTAAGATGCACTGAGATGGTGTGCTTATAAGTTGTCATGTTTATGGACATCAAAGCCTTGCTTTGTCTCTAATAATGAATTAAAATACTATAAGGATCTGTTACTCTGTTGACATTTTAATTTAAAATTAATAATTAGTGCCAAAAGCCAAGAATTTAGATCCAATTTAATAAAGTTACTGCTGTTTAAAACCAATATTAAAAGAAATTAAAACGGATCAATCTAGAACCTATATCACTTATGCAAAAAATTGATGATGTTGACATATAGAGACTACGTTAAATCTAAGGTATTGGGTTTCTGAAATTTGATGCTAAAATGCAGTGAATATTTTTGCTACTGGCTTGATATGAGTATACACATCCAAAATATGCATAGGGTGATGTGCAACTAGCTTAAATTAATTTTGTACAAGTGTAAAATTATGATATGCAACTACATTTTACTGATATGCAACCCCATATGACTGATATGCAAAATTAAGATTATTATATGCATAAGTTGATGCTGATGACATATAGAGACTTAGCTAAATCTAACATATTAAGTTACTGATTTTTAATGCTTAAATGCAAGGTGATGTCCTAAAAGATTGTAATGATGATACACATCAAAAGTTTCCTTTCCCACCTTTAAATGGATTGAATTAATATAACAATATGCTACTCTGCTGACATGTGATATATATAACGACTCCACCACATCCAAGGTATTAGATATGTGAATTTTAATGTTAAAATGCACTGAGATGATGTGTGTCTCTTGTCATAAATTGAAGTAATATAACAATCTGTCACACTACTGACATTTGGCTCAAAAAAACAGAATTTGTGCCAAAAGCACGAATTTAGATTAAAAATAATAAAGTTATTTCTCTTGGAAACCAATCTTCGAAAGAAAAATAAAAGAGATAAATAAGAAATAAACTGCGAATCATTAGGCCATTCTACTGACTTACGATTTTAATGAATTTATAAAGTTTCGAATGTGTTTAGTTTCCAGAATATTTTATTTCCAGAAAATTTGAATGAATTTCTAAAGTTTTCAAAAGATGTCAGCATTGAAGATGTCAGCAGTGAAGATGTCAGCATTTACAAGCTTCACAACTACAACAACTACTGCTAGATATTTACAACAATGAATAAGAAACAAAGCAGCCATTCTAGTGTATATGTGCAAAATAGGAAAGACATTCAAGGAGATGTTTTAGACGAGCAAAAGATTGACCATTTTTATATATGAATAAGAAACAAAAAAAATGATGTACCTGAAAGTGCAAGATTCAGTGTTCGTGAAGTATTTAACGTCTTTATTGTGCAAGCTATCTAGATGAACTTCAACTAAAATAGAACATAACATAAGATAGCACATAATGCAGGGCAATGAAAATCAGATCATACATTCAGGAACGTCAGTCCTAGTTTGAATTGCAATTTGTATAAGTACCACTTTATCTCGCCAATCTACATTTTCCTCAAGAAACTTCTCATAATAGAGAATCCGACACCGGATGCTTGATATCACTTCTACTGAGACCGTATGCATTCTAGGCAAGCATCTCTAGTTTCAAATTAAGCTTGATTACATGGTTTTTAATAATTTAAAAACTCATGTCATCACAAAAAAAAAATCAGCTTTCCACCTCAAATATGCTAAGATGTTAGCATTTATTTCTAGAAGATGTCAACAAAAATAGCACATGGCAGCACATATTCACTCCGTGTCAGCACATTTTAACTTCGTGTCAGCACATATGTTTCTGATATATATGTAGCTGATAATCTTATATTGGAAATGGTCTACTTAATTACACAAAAATAATCTTATATTGGAGATGTCAGCATTTCAGAAGATGTCAGCATTTCAAGAGGATGTCAGCATTTTCAGAAGATGTCAGCTAGAGGTTTGCAACACCAGTAAAATCAGGAAAAAAAAAAGAGATTAAGCATCAGAAAGAGAGATTAAGCTTCACAACTACAATAGCTAGATGTTTAGTACTTGAAATAGTTCATTTTTGGAATCGAACAAATGCAAAATTGTAGGGAATCGAACGGATGCAATGTTCTAATTCTTAGATGTCAGCATCAAATATTCTAATTATTAGAAGTCAACATCAAATATTCTAATTATTAGATGTCGTCATCAAATAATTAGAACACTTTAGGTACTACTATGGATTCATAGAACATCCAGTATCAATAGAAGGAGCATTAAAAGTGTTGACATATTTCATTAAAAGTGCCGACATATTTCATGGATTCGGAATAACAAGAAATACCAAGAAGGAGCATTACAAACCAGATATGAGATGAGAATCCTGAATAACAATAGAAAGAAGGAGCATTAAAAGTGCTGACATATTTCATGGATTCATAGAACAACTAGTATCTAGTGCTAGAGAAGATCATTTTTAAGAAGTCGTAGCACAGATACACAAGCAAACACTGGCTGCAAGTCAATGTATCCCAGGGAATGAATCTCAAAATCACAAACCTCCATGTCATAAGCCTTTGCAGAGTAATAACAAATGGAATAAAATGCTTTTAGCTAATAACAAAAATTTCCACCAAAATCCTACACTAATAGTTATATTTCAGTGAAGGAAAAAATTGTTGACAAAAGAGAAACAGATTCAAGACATTCTGTAAAATATGGCATCTCTTTGACTGTTTTTATCATTTCCATTACCTTTTAAAGTCAATTATTACATTTCGAAGCTTGGAATCTTGGATACTTTTAAACTTTTCAGGCTATCTTTTAAAGTACATCTTTTATGTCTAGAAAAATTCAATTAAAAGCTTCAATGCTGAAGCTTTTAATGAATTTCTAAAGTTTTCAAAAGATGTCAGCATTGAAGATGTCAACATTGAAGATGTCAACATTAAAGATGTCAGCATTTACAAGCTTCACAACTACAACAACTACTCTTAAATGTTTGCAACAACAGGTAGATGTTTGCAATAGCAGTAGCCAAATTCAGCTTGCCAAAATAACCAAATTATGACAATATCACATAAGTAGCTAATTTTGTGCAAATAATGACAGTAGCCAAATTATGACAGGAATTACTAAACCTAAAATAAGCCATTTCGCAAACAAGGATTACATAACCCCAAACAAGGATTAGTTACTCAACCACCTCAAAAAGCATCAATTACAGATTTACAGCTCCTAGTTCTAGCTCATCCCTACTTGGCTTACTGAAACTCAATCTCAATTTCAAATGGGAACCACAAAATCAAGCCATAAACAACCTTCACCAGTAATTGAATTTGCATAAATTCATTTTCAATGCACAAAATTAGAGCCTTCAGAAGAGTGAAAATCCAGTCGCAAAGCAAAAATTGCAAGATCGATAACTAAAAGTCGCAAAACAACCTGTTGGCGAGTAGGATAATCAAGAAAAATAAGTAGATGACATACTTGCTCATACCGAGACAGAGAGGGAGCTCGCGGCCAAACAGAGAGGCGAAACATCACGATTTTGCAGTGCTCCTCCTCCAAGGCGCGCACATACTCATGGCATTTCTTCAGATTCTGTCCGAAATCCATCATGGGATTAATGGGTACAGCAAAGTCAGATCAATTTCATCAAGGATGAAGGCGATGGTTTAGTTGTGAAGATCTGTTGTGAACTGAATCTGCCATGTTTTACAATAACTTTTATATCGATTTCTGTATACATTGCATTCATTTGGGTTTAGATAATACAGAATCTATGTAGTTTATGTTTATTTGCCAAAATTATGAAATCTACACCAGTTTCTATTTAATTCGTAGAAATTGATGCACTTTACAGCAATTCTACAGAAGGTCGGAAAAGCTCGGAAAACCACTACAGAAGTCCAAGGTCAAAGCAGCGGAACCAGTCTGAGAGTCAATGCTACTCGATCTCGAGTTGGCCCTACTCGACATAGACGAGCATGTCCGAGCACAGCCTTGTCGACAGAGCCTGATCGAGAGCTAGACCAACCCGAGCTCCGGAGCCTTACTCGATCTCGAGGACCACTAGTCAAGGTCGACGAAGCCCAGACGCCACACCCGGAGTCGACAAGGAAAGAAGCCGAGGACGACCAGGAGCACTCGCTACCAGCGACTCGACTCGCTGCAGCGGACCGTTCGCTGCCGCGGAAAAACCCGCTGCCAGCGGGAGAGGCAACTCGCGGAAGCGGGAAGGAAGAGCCCTACTCGATCTCGACGAATCTTGGTCGAGATCGACAAGCCCCTGAGTCCGGATCCAGGCTTGTCGAGTAAAGCCACCCTAGAGCACCTAGTCGGCAAGACCAACCCTACTCGACATCGACGAGTGCTTGTCGAGGTCGACGAGCACCATGAGCCAGAGTCCGAGTTTGTCGAGCACCAGCTAGCCGAGACGACGAACCGAGCCAGTCGACCAAGACTTCTACTCGAGATCGACAAGAGCCTTGTCGAGGTCGACGAAGCTTCCAGAAGCTGTTCGATGCGGCTTGACGAATCTTACTCGGTTTTGCATTCCTTGGGCATGAAGATTTCCGATTCTATCCAAAACTGTCAAGATCTACCATGAAGAGAAAGATTCTATCCATTGAAGACATTTAGATATAATTCCTATTTTAGATTTAATTCCATTATGTCTTTTATTTATCCTTAAGCGTTTTAGATAAAGTTTTAGATATAGATAGATATCTTCTTTCCTAGAATAGCTAGGGAATGAAGGCTATAAATAAAGCCCATGGGGCTCAGTTTCATTCATTCAATTTCAGAGAGAAGTAAGTAGGAGAAGTAGAGAGAGAGAGAGAGAGTGAGCAGCCGATTGGAGTTGTGAAGCGAGAGCGGAGTTGGCTTCGAGCGGTTGTAAACTTTGGTTTATTTTAATGCAAGTTGTTTCTTTTCAATCGATGATGTCTGAGTTTGTGATGAAGAGCGAGTAGTCCACCCACTTCTAGGGTTGGGAAGAGCCCGACGATAGCCATGCATAGTTGAGGTAAAGATCCGACCTTTATCATGTTTTGAGCATTTTCCTACTTGTTGATGTGTTTATTGCCCATCTAATGGAGATCCATGCTAACAACTTGGATTATAAACATAAAATCGGTAGAGACAATTAAGGTTTCTTGAGAGAGTTGTCTAATTATTGGAAAAGGCGAAAGCTTAATCCTTTAATGCGATTCACATTATTATCTGTTTGGTTCTACCTTATGCATGCTTGGTTATCGTTGTTGCAAACCCCAATCTTGGAAGTCTTTTACATTCAGTTTAGTTCGAACCCTAAAGCATTTGTTTTTACCTTATTTTTATTTCGTTTCATTCCCTGCCCTCGTCGATCTCGACCACCATCTGGTCGACCTCGACTACTGATCCTCGACCCAGAGTCGCTGTTGCTTACCTGTGCAGGAACTCGACAAGCCCAACCCGAAGTCGACGAGGACCGTACTCGACCTCGAGTAGCCTCTTGTCGAGGTCGAGTAGCTTTTGCCGAGAACTCTGCCCTGTTCGACTGTCCGAGCTTCTGTCGAATAACCCTTTTGCCGAGCTCGAGGACTTCTGTGGTCGATTTTTGTGAGATTCTCCGCTGCCACGCTTCCTCGTGGATCGATCCTGACCTCCCGTTGCTGCATCAGGAGGAGGTCTTGTAATTATTTGCAAGGGACGGAATCTGGTTTGCCTTGATATATTTATATTTTAATTTACAATCTCGATTTCCTCCTAACAACAAGATCCGAGAATCAGAAAAAGGAGGGATTATGGATGGGAGGAGAGGAGAGCGACGGAGAGCCGAGGCCGGAACGCCGAGGCAGCAACCGCGTAGGCGGAGAGCTGAGGCCGGAACGGGAGCAATCGCCGGATTTTAGTTCCACCGGCTACTCCCTCGTTGAATCTCGGTAGCAGCGGATCCACCGAAAGGGGCCACAGGGACAGCGACGGAGAGGACACGCTGGAGGTTTTCGTGATCGGCGGGAGCAACAGATTTACCAGCTCCGGGGAGCGCGAGGATTTGGTCCGCCGGTTGAGAGAGAGAGGGGGCTGAGGAAGGAGATACGATTAGGGCTTAGTTATTTTTATGTTTATTCCATATTTTTATTTTAATTTAGATGATGGACACTCTAGTAATTTTTACAAAAACTAGGATACTCCTGTAATTGGAGCGAAAATTTGTGCCTTCGGCACAAATTTTCTCAAAAACTTTTAACTGCTTTGATAACAGAGGGACCCACACTATCCCACGATGTCTTATAGAATTCAGCCAACATTTTTAATTAGGCAGAACACAACATTTTTAATTTCTAACTAGGCAGAACACACCATTTTTAATTTCCACATTTGAGGGTATTGTTGTGAGCAATTTATTTTCCTCTGATGTGTTATCCGGAGAGATTAAATTAAGAAATTCATTTAATTTTGTTCTGTTGATTGCTTGTTTTGTAAATCTTTTCTGGAAGTCATTTCAGATTTCATTATTGATGTTCTCTTCTCCCGATATCTGAGTACCTTCAGATGTGGTTATGTTTCTGATTAACTTTCTATTTCTTTTGCCAGATGCGATTCTATGAAAGTATCCTGTATTTGAATCTGATAGTTTAATATGTTTAGTCTTGGCTCGTTGATTCCAATATAGTTTCTGGAACAGGAGCAGTTTCTCCTTCTTCTTAATCAGGTTTCCTTCCTTTTTTTATGTAGATTGTGGAACATGTTCTGTGATGTTTGTTGCTGTATTTGAAGTAATTGAGCTTCCACTTTTTGGAGCTATCGAAAAAAGTTTCCAAACGTATTTTTATTCCAGGTTTTTGCTTTGTCTTTTAACAATTTAGTTTTCCGTACAAGTTGATACATTGTCGAGCCATGACAATTAAATCGCCATGCTTGCTTGACAATGTTCATGAAATCCTTGCCTTGTAGCCAACTGTTTTCAAATTTGAAGAGCGGGGGTTTGAATATTTGACTGGTAGTTGATGTGAGCCTAATTTGCCATGTTTTATAGTTACTTTCATATCGATTTCTGCATGCATTTCATACATTTGGGCTAGAATAGTACAGAATCTATGCAGTTTATGCTTATTTGGCAAATTATGGAATCTACACTAGTAGTTTCTGTTTAAATTCGCAGAATTCGAGGCAATTTACAACAGTTTTGAGAAAGGACGAAAAGCTCGGAAGTCAACTACAGAAGTCCAAAGTCAAAGAATGACGGAACCAGGACGAATCAAGCTGAAGCCAAGTGTTACTCGATATCGAGTACTTTTACTCGATATCGACCAAAGAAGTCCGAGCAGAGCACTGGTCGAGTAGGAGCTGAAGACGAAGCCAACCCGACTCCAGAGCCCTACTCGATATCGAGTAGCTTACTCGATATCGACAAAACCTTGAAGCCATACGCGGAGTCGAGGAGGCAGCACCGGATCGAGAAGCCAAAGAGAGGACAACTCGAGAAACATTTACTCGATATCGAGTACTTTGCTTGATATCGACAACCCCAGCACCACATGTCCGAGCCAGTGTCGGGGAGCAGTAACTTGCCCAAGATCAGAAGCCGAAGTCGATGACGATGTTACTCGATATCGAGGAAATTTCTCCTGGGCCGCGTTACACGGTCTTGTTGTCCGACGCGGTTTGGGCTTGCTTGGATCCGAAGTTGTCCGATTCTATCCACATCTATCAAGACCTATCAAGATCTATCAGCTCCATGGAAGATCTACCTACTTTAGATATATTTCCTTTTTGGATTTAATTCTTTTATTCCATTTATTTAATCTTTAAGTAAGTAGATAAAGAGATATAGATATAGATAGACTTTCTTACCTTGATTAGCAAGGATTGGAAGCCTATAAATAAAGCCCTAGGGGATGGATTTTATTCATTCAATTCCAGTTACAATTAGTCACATAGAGAGAGTAGAGGAGAGAGCTTGTGGCGAGAGAAGTTGGAAAGGCGAAAGCGGATTTGGCTTCGATTGGTTGTAAGCTTTCTTTAGTTTATTTAATGCAAGTTATTTCCTTTTGTTTATTGATGAGTTTCTTGAAAATGAAGAGCGAGTAGTCCACCCACTTCTAGGGTCGGGGTGAGCCCGACGGTGGCCATGTGAAGTGATGCGGTAAATGTTTGATCTTTTTATGCAATTCGTCTTCTATCCCTGTGAGCATGATTCTTTTGCGAGAGTTGAAGGTGATCCTTATTTGTGTTTTTGAAGCGAAAGTGATCTTAATACAACTTGGGTTAATTATGTGAAAAGGGTTAGTAACAATTAGGGTTTATGCGAAAGCCTCTATATTCCTATTTGTTAATAACGAAAGTTATTTGATGGAAAGCATGATCTTTTATGCCTTTATGTGTTATTTTGCATGGTTATCGTTGTGATGTTGATACCCTGATCATGGAAGTCTTTAGTTTATTGAACTTATTTCGTTGAAAATCTGGGTTCTGTGTTCGAAAGTTTGCATCTTTAAGTTTCTATTGTTTGTCGTCTTCGAGCAGGTTCTTGTCGATATCGAGTAGTTTACTCGATATCGAGGAGAGTTTTACTCGACATTGGTCTCTTGTGCTGGTCTTCGTTTCTGTTGTCGATATTGAGTGTCTATTGTCGATTTGTTTTAGTCGATATCGAGGACTGTTGCTCGATATCGAGTAGGTTATGTGCTTTGCTTTCGTTTTTGCTTTTGTTTGTTATTTCTGTCTTTATTTCTGTCTTTCCGTCTGTGAGATTTACAGCTACCTGAGATCCACTGACACGCTTCCTTGTGGATCGATCCTGACTTCCCACTACTACATCGGGAGGAAGTCTTGTAATTATTTGCGTGGGCACGAATCTGGTTTGATTTATATTTATATATTTTAAACTCGATTTCCTCCTACAACAGTAGTCAATTCAATGGTGATTGAACAGTGGTCAAAAGACGAGAAGGCGCCGTTTTTTGTGCAAATAGCCGGATATTGGTGTATTATATCATGTTGTACTAATACTCGATCAAGTTTCTCTTTGATATTCCCGGATCCTACTTTTTTTTCCTCCAAGTGAATTGATTTCCCCATGAAGGAATATCTTCCAAGGAGCATTGGTTCTTAATTTCTGCAAGTCTGACAAATCTTCGCGAATGTGTCACTGCACCACCATCATTATCAGCAAAGCTACCAATTTCATTCAAATCACCCATCACAATGCATGGGAGAGTAGCCTGTTTTATTGCATCAATGACAGGGTTCCAGAATCTTGTTTTATCTTGCTCATGGGGAGGTGCGTACACAAACCAAATCAAGCAACATAAATTATCAATTATATTAGTGTATTTAGTGACAATGACCCTGGGCATTTGAGATATAATTTCAATTGTTTCATTTAGGATGCTACTTTCCTTCCATAGTATTCCTAGCCCCCCTGATTTACCAGTTGCCGGTGACCAAATAGCTTTATCAAACCCTGCCCCCTTCCAGACAGAAGGTTCGGGGATGTTTTCCATTTTTGTTTCAGCTAGTGCTAATAGCTGTATATGTTCTGATTTACACCAGGTATTGATATCTACCCAGAAAGTCAGTCGTCTGATCCCCCTACAATTCCAAAAACTAATCTTCATTATTTGCCATTTTAAGTAAGAGCGAGACAATTACTCACATCTCACCAACATACTGCAATAATGGTGGTGTTTTAATACATGTTCGGTGTTCGTGGTTGAGGAGGCTAGGCCAAAGCCACCAGCCAAGACTCAGAGCAAGTATAGGCTCCAACCCACTATCTTGATTGTTGACCATACATTGAGTGCCTTGTTTGATTAAGGTTTGTGTGATAAGAGTGCAATACAAGTCCAATCCAAACAAAACCATCAATAGCTGAAAAGTGGGACTACAACCGAAAGGCCTTAAACCAACATACGTTATGTGTTTCCAAGGATGGGAAAACGGTAGAGGGGTGAAATCAAACCACCTACCGCAGCACCACCCCTATAATGGACTCACCACCCCTGAACCCCAAAGAGGGTGAGCTGAGTGCTTGGCTTTAACCAACCTACTGCCCGTGGTGCAGCTGATGTGTAGGGGCTCGATACAAGGGACGGAAGAAGAGAGAGAGCACCTAAGCCCCCCACTCCAGCCATCACAAACAACCGAGCAAGTTAATATCACAACAGCAGTATATCGAACTATCATAATTATATCATTATATGTGTCATACAAATACTACTAGAATTCTGTTCATAGACATCACATTATTTACATCAGTTAGAAATACGCATAATGTAAATTTATTATGTTACATCAGTTGTTAAATTTGTGATGTTAAAACAAATTTTGACAACAGTTATAGTTATTGACCGATGTTAAATGATTAGTTCTAAAAAAAATAAAACACGCGGGACATAGGATTCTCAAAATTGAAACGCGTGGGGATGAAAAACTTAGAAAAAATAAGGCGGTGTTTCAAAATTTTTGGAAAATTTAACACTCTCCGTCTCTCCCTCTTGACCCTAAAATATATCTTCCTCTGGTCCCTCGAATCCTCTCCATTCCCTCTATCCGGCGACTACAGAAGTATGCCTCTCTTATCCTCTCCCTCTTGCTGGCGATCACAGAAGTGCAGAGAAGATGGTCGACACCGACCGCATTCATCGTCTCATCTCTTATTTCTTATCTCTTCCTCTGACCGGTAATTACGAAGATGGCTGCTCTATCGTCTCATCTCTTATTTCTTATCTCTTCCTCTGACCGGTAATTACGAAGATGGCTGCTCTCCCTCTCAAAACCCTAACTGGTAAGCATTCTCACACATTTTTCAACACTTCTTTTAACCCTTTTTCAGATCTGAGATTTTAGATCTTGTTTTGCCTTTGTCTACACTTTAACAGGAGAGGTTCCCTTCTCTCTTCCTCGACTCTAAGTTCAAGTGATTCTCGAGTGTTCTATCTTCATTTTCAAGTAAACTTTTCGAAACCTTCTTCTTTCAATTCGCAAACTTGATTAGGGTTTGATTTGGTGAAATAGGGGACTTGGATTCGGGAATTTGATTAGTGTTTGATTTTATAATCATGAGTTTGATTAGGGTTTGATTCAAAGATTCACAATCGGGAGATGTAGATAGCAGATGTTCTCCCAATTTGTGCAAGTATGCAACACCAATCTCCTTGAAAATATTATTGAGGATTCTGCAAGGCACAAGGTATGGTATGATAAGACTGTTAGGACAAGATTTGGTCAAGGTAATTTATCTACTCATGTTTCAATTTATCCCTCACAAGCACAAATCTTATTATTTGGCCCTTTCTGATTTGGAATCAGTCCTTTATGAAAGACACCTTGCTGTAAACTTGTTGTTTAACATGAATTTACTTTCAAATGAGAAACCAAGGTCAAATCTTGACCAGGCCTTCATTTTGAGTCCTTGGATTGAATGATGGAATTGTTCTCCTTAATTCCCCTTTCTTAAATTTTCATTTGCAATAGGCCCTATTCGAGATGCTCTTACCGTTGATTTGCTGCTGATATCTTTGCCCTCTACTGTGCTTCAATTTATCGCCTTCTACCCCGTTTCCTTGCTCAAGCTTTCAATTTCTTTAAGTTCTCTAATCCCAAACCTTTCCAAATTTTAAGCCTCTATTTTGAATCCTTGGATTGAATGATGGAATTGTTCTCTAATCCCAAATGTGTGCTATTTTCTAAGATCTAACCCATAAGTTTTGCTTATTCAGTTAATCAGTTTGAATTTTTGTCAATTATCAATAAGCAACACTTGCCATTTGCTAACCTCCTCTTGGCAGGTTTATTCTTTAACTTGATCCTTTTATCGATTATTATCTATGTTGTATTAAAGTTCTTATTTGTTCTTATTATTGAGAACTTGCATATGAATCCTTTATTTAATTTCAAACAGATCACCGATTGGAGTGCATATACAAGAATGAAACTTTGTACAATTGTATTCCTTTTTGCCAGAGATCACTTAATATGCACTACACTTTTTGCATACTGGATGATGTTAGCAATTATTTGATTCTTTTCTACTAATATGACACATTTTAGTAATTTATTGTCACAAATGTTAAGTGTTGCTTATTGCTTATTGATAAAAATTCAAACTGGAGTTCTGCTTGGTCAAATAAAAACTCATCTTGCAAAGGAATTTTACATTATCTGTATGGGGAGTTAGTGGTATAAGAAATATATCCTTGTATCATCTTTTACAATTTATCAAATAAATCAATTTATTCATCTTGATTTTAGAGTGTTGAAGAAGCAGAGTGCAAAAGAGGATATGACGCATCTGCTGAAGTGTATATGTCTTCTTTTGATCGCTCAAAACCACATATAAAGTAAGTGCCTATCTCACAAATATTTTATTAAGTGGGCGTCTATGTAGTTACATATAATTGCTCAAAACCACCTGAGTTGGGCTTTCATATAAGGCTTAAGGAATAAGCAAAATGAAGGCTTAAAATTTAGGAAAGGGGAATGAAAGAGAACGATTTTGTCATTCAATCCAAGGATTCAAAATGGACACTTAAAATTTATCGCTTCCTACCCCGTTTCCTTGTTCAAGCTTTCAGTTTCGGAAAGTTCTCTAATCTCAAACCTTTTCAAATTTTAAGTGTCCATTTTGAATCCTTGGATTGAATGACAGAATTGTTCTCTTTCATTCCCCTTTCCTACATTTTAAGCCTCCATTTTGCTTATTCCTTAAGCTTTATATGAAAAAATTCAATGTCTCATAAATGCTTTATTCCTTAAATGTGTGCTGTTTTCTAAGATCTAACCCATAAGTTTTGCTTATTGCTTATTTATCTATCGCATTGGAAGTAAACATGTAATGGAATAGACGGTTATTAATCTTGTGATTGATTTTAATGGATTTATAATTATCACTCTTTTGTTTGCTACAACCTGGGCAGGATTCCTCTCTATCAAGAAGGAAGCATGTTGGACAATTTCGAATTTAACTGCAGGGAATAGGGGCCAGATTCAGGTACTTGAGAACATGTCCTTATTGTCCATATTTTGTTGATACTTGACAAAAATTTATCAGCTGACTTAATATCTTTGAGAGTCCTGCCTTTGTACATTGATACTTGTTTTGACACACAATTTTTTAAGATGAAATTATGCTCCAAATAGAGTATTAAAATCTCTTAACTCCATCTGCTGAGAGTTTTTATGTTGTCACACTGTTAGTGATTGTACTTGTTTTTAAGTTCTCAAGAAGTGGGCTATCAGTTGGCTAATTAATCATATATTTTTTTTAAAGATGTTTGTTATTAAATATTAGCTTGCCTCACTTCATGAAGTGATTGATACTGCTTGCAACTCCTTATGCTGTCTTAGGTCAGTCCTCAACTTGGCAAGATTATAACAGGTTTGGTCTACCTTGTAGTTCTGGTTTTGGATTATCAATCTCCTTGATTCTGATTTAGCTGGAGTCTTTAGGGGGATGTTTAAATGCTATGCTTAGACTGTCCTTTCCAGTATCATATCTATATATATTTTTCTCTTGTATGACGCAAAAAGATATGTGTTAAACTAAAGTTTTATAAAGATAATAAAAGTTGAGAGATGTAGTGCGTCTCTCAATTTGGTACATATAGGTAAGTGAATAATAGGGTTTGATGCATGTTCTCTTTTATTACGGTCGAGTCGAGTTAGAACGGTGTTAAATGCACTAAATTTAGTGACATTCTCTTTGCCATTGTGTTCTTATGTACTAAACAGGCTCTTATCGAGGCCAAACTTGTGGTTTCTCTTGTGCACCTTCTCCAACTTGCTGAATTTGAAATCAAGGAGGCTGAATGGAAGCTCAAGCAATGAAGTATGCCCGTAATTCTGCCTAGATAATGGAAGAAGCTTACTCAACTGGAGTCACTATCCTTTCTTTCGGTTTGTGTAATACTAAGCAAAAATATATGCATGTAGATGATATGAACAGATATTAATAGGTAGAACATTATTGAATGATTTGACTTATTTTGATTAATTGAGAATTAACCTATTAATGGATACAAACAGGAAATGAGACATCATTTAATATAATAAAAAACGGTTTTAAAAAGGTATTGAAACACAACAAAACGACTACTAAAACCGATGTCTTTTATGAAATTATATATTGTTATTCATAAAGAAAATGATGTTGTAATCTTTTTAGACATCATTTCTTTAAAATATACTGATTTAAATATATACATATAACATTGTCTTTATAAATATTGAATGTTGTATACTATCTTTTAAAAGAAATAACAAGACAAAATACAAAGGAAAAGTTAATAAACATAAAATGAATCACCTATAACTGATGTAAATAAGATATATTAACATTGTTTTTGGAAAAGAATATCGATGTTAATGTGAATCTTTTTATTGCTCTACATATCTTTAGATAGCTAAAAATGCAAAATAATAATGTTTTAACATTAGGTGAATCAATCAAAATGTAATTATATTCATGCATTTAAGTCGATATTACAAAGAGAAACGATGTTATATATCATTATAGACATCGGTTATAAACCGATATGGTAAAGTTTGGATTTTTAACACCACCCACTAACACGTTGAATTTTTTTTTTATTAACATCGGTTTATACCCGATGTCTATGAATATAATTCTAGTAGTGAAAGGAAGTAAGAATTCCTTATGCAACATATTCAACATGGCCACATTTTTCCTATATTTTTATTAGTTCGCCTTTGGATGGAGATAGCATAGCTATATAACCATCCACTTGCATCATTATAGAATGGTACATTCTTTTCCAAAATTTCTTGATGTTTTAGGAAATTGAGCATTGAGCTATGTAGTGTTAATTTAGTAGCACAATAGATATAACGAGGATCAGGCAACCATATCTTACATGTGGCCAAATAATTCATGATTTTTTCCTTGGTTTTCTTGAGGTCCAGTGAATCCCCAATATTGGTAGCATAGAACGTAGTGTGTTGTATGGTGATGATGCTGTCTCGGACACCATTCAAACTGGCTTTGTATTTTGCAATATCAAAGGGGAACAACTCAGCCCCCTTCGACAGTTTAGAAATTGGGATTTTACTCCCGTTCTCTGGGCTTGGTACCCCTTTGGACATATGCTTAACAATCTCGTTTTGACTTTTGTTAGAACCCTTTTCCGCGGGGCTTGATTCCCCCTTGGAATTGTGTTTCAAAGCCAAAGGCTTGGATTGACCTATTGTATCCGAACCTTGTTGGACAGTGCAGACTACGATCATTTGATTTCTTTTGTTCTTTCCTTTGTCACCCATATCTTCGAATACCGTTTGTGACATCAAAGAAGAGAGAATATGAGAATTTAGGATAATAGAGCAGGAAAGGTAGTGTTGGTGCCGGAAACACCCCCTGCCGCTCCTAAAAAAGAAGCAAAAAGGATTTCGATCAAACGAAGACCCCGGACAATACCTTTGTGAATGAACAACGACAGAACAGACCACCATCATCAAGACGTACACGCACGGAGGCGAACCCCGCCAAGCTCTGAAGATCTCATTACGGCTCCCCAATTTGGTTTTGCCTTGAGGTGGAAGACGCCAATCAGCCATCCACCACCACCATTTTCGCCAATACCCACCAGATCTTATACCACTCATTCTGATTATCCACGACATATGCTTGATTGTAACTCTTGGCTTGATTGTTTGGATAATCGCGCACTCGATTTGAGGCTTGCAAGGGCCAAGAACGAGCCTACAACCCTGGATTTTTGGAAGGGATTCACACATAAGTATGAGACAACCTGTGTCCCCATCTTTTCGGATTGATTTTTGGGTCAAATTGGGAAATTTGGAATAATTTGTGAACTTAGGGTTCGCCTCGGCTGGGCATGAAGGATTTTGGGGTTTCTCTCTCATCGGAAGTCCCTTTAGTTGCTTTAGTGTTTTGCCGTTGGTTATTTCATTACAAATTAGGTAATTTAGGTTAGATAGAATTATATTAATATTATATATATATATATATATATATATATATATATATATATATATATATATATATATATATATATATATATATATATATATATATAGACGTTCATTCATACGGAACATACGTGACAGTGGCCGGCTGTGGCCGACTTTACCCAAAAACCTAATTGTCTTTTGTTTTATTTTTATGGAGACCTAAACTCTCCCATTTCGTCTATAATTAAAAGCTTTGTTTGGATTGATTGTGTGTTTTTTGAATCTTGTTCCTTATTTCCTATATTGAATGTTTTGAGTTCTTTGTGCTTCGATTGTTGATTATTTTATTCTATCTAGCCCGCGCAACTAGTTAGAATCAATTCAGTTGCTAGGGTTTTGTAGATTCCTGATTGCGAACCTTAACCCAAGTAGCAAACTTATCCCTTTAGGGCTGATTGAACTAATTGGATGGGTAGTAAGTTGGATGTGTTCTTAAATCATTCTTTAGGGACTGCAAATACCTTGGTTAATATCTGAACTTAAAGCTATCAATTGGGTTAAATCCTTCTTTAGGGACTGTTCGATTGGACTAGTAACTATATTAGGTCGGGACAAGGGCATTCATAGGAACCTAAAAGGATGAGAAGAAGTTACAAGGATCGTTTCAACCAAATAAAGTGGATATTTGTAGATGAAACTATTTTATTAATCGTTATCTCCATCAATTTGTTTATAGTTTATTTTATTTTCTTTCTTATTTTCACCACTCAAAAACCCCCTTTTTCTATTAATTGGTAAATAAACTTAACTTAATTAGGAATAACTTGATTCTCTGTGGGATCGACTCGTGCTTACCACACTACATTAGTTAGGTAGGTTCAAATTTATTTTGATACGGTTTACGTGACTAAAAACCGTCCATTAATAGCTTGTTGTCCTCAGCTTTTTGGGTTTAGTCTACATTGTCCTCAGCTTTTTGGGAGTATGACTGTTTGGTCGGCTTGAGCTGTTTGTTTTTCGCTTCTTTCTTTTACAACCAGTGATTTTTGTGTGCATTTAGAGGGACTACTTGTAGTGTTGATGGCATGGCATTCAGTTTTTTCATAATCAGGATTTGATATGTTGTTAAAATCATATCCTCTCCCTGTCAATTCAAAGCGTGTGCTATTTGTTTATACTTTCAAAGGTACCGTGATGTTGGGAAACTTAATTATAGATGATATGCTTAACCAAAATTAACCGCATTTCATTTCCATTTAGTGCCTTTCTTTGCTTTTTGAATAATACGTGACCTTGATGATCTGAACTTGTTCACTTAGTTTGATAATGTTTAAGACAATGAAATTGGCGTTGATATCTTAGGCTTAACCGTAAATTTACATTTTTACTTTCATTTTAATACCTCCTTGGATTACATTTTTACTTTCATTTTAATGCATACTACCGGAGAACTACGAGTGGTTGTATAAGATTCTAATGAGCTATATCTCCCTGCATTATTAGTTGTATCTTGGCAACAAAAGCCCTACACTTGGCCTCGTCAATGCCATTGAACTAGTGTTGGTCTTACAATACGGTTTCCAGCCAGCGGATTCTGCGCAGACAGGACACCTTGGCGAGCAGGAGCTATGATGGAATCTGCCATTGGAATGAGGAGGTTTCAAGGAGCTGGGTGTTGTTATGGCTTTAGGTGGGAGATCATGAATATGGGTGTTCATTGTGCATCGGGGGTGGCAATTTGGAGGTCTTGAAACTCATAATTAGGTCTCTTTATGAATGTAATTAATTTCAATGTGATTTTGTGAAACTCATAACTAGGTCTTTGTGAGAAATTGATGTATTAACCAAGCTAGGAGTTAGGAATTGTGAGAAATTGATTTGGATCCAGTGGATTAATATTTTTACCATGCAATATTTGTTAAGATGCCAAAAAATTGAGACTTTTGGTAAACTGAAATGAATTTTGACTTTGAGCTTCTCTCTTTATTTTTGACATTTAATTGCCATAATTTACTCATACTGTATTTCTCGAACAAAAAAAAATGCTTAGGTGTTCATGGACCTTATCACTTAATTCAACATTATCAACTCCACAGATCATCAAGACAACACAACACTGCACATTGCAGTTACTGTGTTGATGAAGGCTCTTTTTTTTATGCATCCAAATTCAACTAATGAGTTGTATTGAATTGATGATTCCAAAATTTATGAAGGAAAATTCATCCCATTATTCCAAGCTTACAATTTATAGATGGGTAATAAAAGTTGCATCACGGTAAACAAAAAAAGTGTCATCAAATCACTTCACAAAAAAAGTGTCATCAAAGTAAAAATAAAATGTCATCAAAAACGTCTGGATGACCCTTTTAAAAAAGTTAACAAACAATGTCCTCAATGAATTGTACGTAATCACATTTTATGCTCACATGTCATCAATTGCACAAAAATGTTATCGATAAAAATGTTATCAGCAAACAATGTCATCATAAATGATTGAGATCGATGAAGTGTAATAACAAATGTCAACAATGAATAAAAGTCAACAATAAAAGATGTCATCAATGAAGTTTAATCACATTTTATGCCCGTCTGTAATCAATTGTATAAAAAATGTAATAAAAATGTCATCACAATTGATTGGATCAATGAAGTGTAATCACAAATGTGTCATCAGTAAATAAAAGTATAGAATCAATAGAAATATATCGATATATAATTGATTAATTTAAAAAGTGGCATCAAACAATTTGATTACAAAAGTGGCATCAAATAATCACATTAGAACAATGGCATCAAAAGACTACTTTGAAAAATTGGCATCAAAATAAGGAAAAATATGTCATTAAAAATTTGGCATCAAAACACTACTTTGAAAAATGGCATCAAACATTACATTGTTTCAAAGGGCATCACGTACGGTACAAAAAATGGCATCAACCTTAAGAAAAATGTCATTAAAAATTTGGCATCAAACATTGCATTGTTTCAAATGGCATTACGGTAAATAAATGACATCAACCTTTAAAAAAACTGATAGAATCGGTTAACGTTAACTGTTGACCGGTCAACGCAGTCAAGAGTCAACGTTGACCGTTAGTGCTCCATGGGAAGGATACATCTAAAAAATAATTTTATTTTTGAGTGGGCTAATTAGCTCATTGAATTTTCCAAAAGGTATAATTACCAAATTCACCCAATTATATATGTGCTGCTAGATTTTGTGGCTACATAATACGACTACATTATATTTTAATAGTTTATTTTGGCCTAAAAGATTAATATAGATATAAATAAAATAATAACTATTGAATAATTAATTTTGATATAAATAAATTAATAATTCTTTCCACCAAAAAATAATATATATATATATATATATATATATATATATATATATATATATAGGATAGATCATATGAGAACAAGCCTTATTGAGTAACATGAGAACAAATCAGGATCGTTCATTTAGTACAAATGGAAGGCTGAGATTATTTAGGATTTTAAATTAATTGTAAATTAAAATTGCAAAAACACAACCTCACCCCTTACCTAGGCGCGTGATTACAAATCCCCTTAACCCTAATCCCACACATTAGGCATTTTCAATTTCAACCAAAAGGAGAGAGAAAGAGAAGTGGGGGCGATGTGAGGGAAGAGAAAGGGCGATCGGGCATGAGCGTGGAGACGAGCTCTCAGTCCGGGTACGACGGCGACGATTTGAAGGTGGCGGTCGGAGGCAAGTGCGAAGGCGGCCTGTATCAAAAACCGATGCGGCGGAGTGCTCGCTTGTGCGTGGCGGCGGAGAGCCCCGACGATGTGAAGGTCGAACACGCTTGCTCCCTCTCGCTGTCCTCCGCCCTCGCGCACAGCCACCACCACAACAGCCATCGGACTCCAGACCCGGCCTTCCTCAGCCCTCGCTCTCCTTCCTCACTCCCCGTCGCGCCTCTCTAGTCAAAGATCCGGCCTTTCTCCGGCAACCACAAGCCCAGATCCGGCCACCCTTAGCCCAGATCCAAGCCCCACCACACCCAGCCGCCACCAACAGTGTTTCCCCCTCGCCGATCTCACGCAGATCTCCCCAAATCCGAGAGCCCCTCATCGATCTCCCCAAATCCGACCACCCTGGCCACCACTAGCCCAGATCCGGCCGTATCGGACTCCTTCCGGCCTCCCTGCCTCACTTGACACATCCGTCATCTCTCCGGCTACACACACCCGGCCTCCCTGTCCCTTCCGAGGCCTCTGCTCAAGTCGCCCTGAGTGCGTTGGATGACCGCCCCTTTTCTGCCTTCGGTTGCCGGGTTCTACTCCGATTATGTTTTTTTTCTCTGAATTTTCTATCGATTTAGAATTGGGTGCTTGGTGTTCTGACGAATTAGGGTTTTGGGATTTCAGTTGAATGATTTGGTTTTCACTTTGAGAAGTTCATTGGAGATTTGTTTGCCCTGATTTGATCGAAATTGTGTCCTTAGTTATTTGTTACAATGACTTTAACCATTGAATAATGAAGCGATATAATCGAATAATCAAGCAATACCATCGAATAATGAAACGATACCATCGAATAATTTTTGGTAAATAGTTTATGGCGTTTTCATGTTGCTAGCCGATCAGAATAATCCATCGATACTATTGCATAACCTATTAATACGATCGAATAATCCAGTGATATTATCGAATAATTCGAAGAAAAAAATAACCACCCATCATGTGACAGTGGATACGATCGCATAATCCGTCGATACGATCACATAATACGTCGATACGATCGAATAATCCAAATATAATATCGAATAATTTCAAGAGAGTGCATCACACACGCTCCCAATTCAGCAAGTGGGCTAGAAATAAACGTGGGCCCCACTGATTTTAAAAAAAAGAAGCTAAAATTGCCTTTTAATCTCATCCATCCATTTCATCTAATGAACGGCCTAGATGTGTTCTCATGTTACACAATAAGGCTTGATTACCCCTGAACCGTCATCTCTCTCTCTCTCTCTCTCTCTCTCTCTCTCTCTCTCTCTCTCTCTCTCTCTCTCTCTCTCTCTCTCTCTCTCTCTCTCTCTCTCTCTCTCTCTCTCTCTCTCTCTATATATATATATATATATATATATATATATATATATATATATATATATATAGCGCATATCAAATACTACATATCTATTGATTGAGATTCTCTAGTTCACGTTTACGGTTCAATATGTAGTCCGTATCGCGTGATAGGATGTGCTGAATTATTTTATCAAATACTACATATCTATTGATTGAGATTCTCTAGTCCACGTTTACGGTTCAATATGTAGTCCGTATCGCGTGATAGGATGTGCTGAATTATTTTATTAATTTTCTTAATAAATAGGGTAGTTTTATAATTGGTTTCAAACAATAAAAGAAAGCGGACTATAAACGAGACCATAAAGGCGGACTAGATGATCCTAACCGCATATCTATATATCTATTAATATTTTTGGAAACTATACATATGAAATAGTTTTATTTTATATTTTTATTAACTAATATATATATATATTGATAGATTTGTCTCTTATGATAACTTTCTATAAACTATGATAACATATTATTTTAATATTTTTTCCTAGAATCAATTATAGTATCAATATAGAACGTTATACATCGATTTTAGTATATGTATATAGACCAATTAGCTACTATATGAATGTATATAGATAGATAGATAAATCAAACATATGATGTGTGATGGAAATTAGATGCGCAGCGGAAGTTTTAGAAACTATTTTCTATCATCTAATCACAAGGATCTTCATGCATAAAATCGATAGATCAAATCATTGTTTATAGGAGATACCTCTTGATGCGTGAACCGGATCTAAACAGGGAGGATTCGGAAGAGAACTAGAGCCCCACGTGTTGCTCCTCTACTTGGTCCACAAGAGTCCGGTCTAGATCTCCTTTGCCTTCGACTGCTAGGACGAAGATCGAAAGATAAGCAATCGTATTGCCTTAGATGATGATGGTAGTCAACCCGCAAATTCAACAATTTGATTTTGCTTCCTTTCACATAGTCTCACTCACGGTCTCTCTTCGCTTGAGAGTCGAAGAAACACCAAAACTACTTTTCAATTTGTGAGTGCGTATTATTCACAAACAAGAGCAAATCTTTTATATCCCGTTGAATGTTTACAAAGAGAGGTTATTAATTAATTAGGATAAGTCATTATCAGCCCATCTTTATAAGCTCATATTTATACCCTATTTAATTAATTATTTATTTCACAAATAAATCTTATCTCATTATAATTAATATATATATCTAATATACACTAATAATAAAATCATCTATCTTTTGATCAAGCCCGTCAACTCTAAGTGTGTGACCGCATAGGACCCGTTTATAATAGCCATGGGTTTAACCCGTTTAAGCCCATTAATCGTAGTTGGCTTCTAGCAAAGCATTACAACTCCTAAAATAATCGGATTGAATATCTCTATCAATTGTCCTATTCCATAATTAGTCATTGCACAATAAATTAAAGGACACAATTCCTTCAATCTCCCACTTGTCCTTAAACAAGTTTGCAATTTCAGATACCCGTGTCTCTTAATGTCATATTTGATGATATGGTGACATTCATATCTATTATCAAATATATATTCCTTGAACTCCGAGTTCGAACTGTCAATTAAACGGATGATTACAAATAATCCATCCGAGCATGGCCATGCATTTTCAGTTCTTGCTCTCCAAGTGGCCTAGACACCATTCCTTTTCAATGCATCACAGTATGCATGAAGAAGGAGGACATCTACAGTCTTGTATGACTATGGCTCCCACTCAACTTTTGGCAATCCCAACTACGACCTTTATAACTCCCTGTTACGGAAAGCGTTTAGCCGTGTCAAAGAAATACTAATCATCAAGAGGGACCATAACACACTCATGTATGAGGAATCTACTAATCATGGTTTAACTTATAACTCTACAATCCCTTTTGTAGAGTCTTAAGGTGGGTGTGTCTTATATGTATCATCCATACATATATATGTAATTGACTAGACATCTCCATGTCCCTATAGCCCATGAAACCTGGCGCTATCAGTCAACTTACAATATAGTCATTTAATAAAATCACCTATGTCCAATTTGATGATTTCAGACTACGGACTTGTGATAATTCATAACTGCATTTCACTTAATGGGGTTTCATTTACCAGAACACTTAAGATAAGCCCATTTGCGAACTATGAATTATTTGGACATTTTATTTATTATCGTTCAACACAATATATAAATAAAGATGAAATATCATATATCATAAAATCATCTAGTCGAACATAAACTCAGTGTCTAGCACTCTAAACGTAAAATGTAATAGAAAGCAATCTCAAAGCCATTCTCCAATGTGTTTGAGACCCCTTAGCCCTAGTGTGACCATCATGCTTGGGCTAGGCATAAGCTTCGTCAATGGATTTGCAATATTGTCATATGTATGCACCTTACACATCTTAATGTCAAATAAGGTGAAACATCCTCATAAAATATACGATCAACTTGTCATCACCCTTAAGAGATCATCATTGGTTCTTCTCAAGAACTTCAGGATGTTCTTAGTTGCACACTAGTGTGCCTCTCATGGAATCAATTGGTATTTGCTACACCTGCTCATAGCAAATGCAACATCAGGTCGTGTACACACCATGACATAGGTAAAACCCTTTCTTGGAATCTTGCATATTGAATATGTTAAGAATCTTATCTATATATAAGTTCCTTGATTCAATCTAAGCAATCTCTCAGATCTATCTCTAAAGATCTTTACTCCAAGTATGTACACTGCCTCCCCAAAGTCTTTCATTGAGAAACATTTCTTCAGTCATTCCTTAACGGACTCTATCATCGGAATGTCATTCCCAATAAGTAGTATATCATCCACATACAAAACTAGGAAGACCACTTTACTCCCACTAAACTTCTTGTATACACAAGGGTCCTCTTCGCATCTGACGAAATCAAACTCTTTGATCTTTTCATCAAACCAAAAGTTCCAACTCCTGGATGCTTGCTTAAATCCATATATATAGACCTCTTAAATTTGCATACCTTCCTAGCATCACTTAGATCTTCAAAACCCTCGGGTTGTGTCATGTACACATCCTCTTCCAAGAATCCATTCAAGAAGGCGGTTTTGACATCCATTTGCCAAATCTCATAATCATAATAGGCGGCAATAGCAAGGATTATCCTAATGGATCTTATCATTACAACTGGTGAAAAGGTCTCATCATAGTCTATACCATGAATCTGTTTGAAGCCTTTGGCAACTAATCTTGCCTTGTATACAGATACCTTTCCATCCTTATCTGTCTTAAGTTTGAAAACCCATTTGCTCCCTATGGGTTTTACCCCATCTAGCAAATCTATCAAGTCCCATACTTGATTTTCAAAACATCGAATCCATTTCGGGTCTCATGGCCTCAAGCCATTTCTTGGAGTCTGGACCCGTCGTTGGTTGCTTATAGGTATTAGGCTCATCATGTTCTAGCAGAAGAACATCAAGGTTTACATTCAAGATGAAATCATCATAACGTCTTGGTTGTACCCTTGGCCTATCTGATCTACGAGTGGGTTCAACTGGTTCAACAACTGGAGCTGGAACAATTTCCAAAACTATTTGTGGATCCTTTTGTTCCGGTTCTTGGATGATTTGGGGCCCTTGGCCTTCCAAAACCATCAACTCGTCCTCGACATCATCTATGTCATCTCGTTGTTGAGTTTGTTGCTCTTCATCATGAACTGGTTCAAGATGAATATTTCTCCCACTTGACTTATTGGAAATGAACTCTCTTTCCAAAAAGACACTATCCCTTGCAACAAACACCTTTTGTTCAGCGGGATTATAGAAGTAATATCCAAAACTACCTTTTGGATACCCTATAAAATAGCATTTATCTGATTTAGGGGCAAGCTTATCCGTTTGTAAACGTTTTACATAAGCTTTCCAGTCCATATCTCATATGGAGTTTTGTCTACAATTCTAGACGGACTCCTGTTTAGTGTAAGTACGGCAATTGTGAGGGCATATCCCCAGAAGGATACCGGAAGGTCAGCAAAACTCATCATAGATCGGACCATGTCTAACAGGGTCCTGTTTCTCCTTTCAGATACACCGTTAAGTTGTGGTGTTCCTGGAGTAGACAATTGTGTTACTATCCCACAATTTTTCAAATGATGATCAAATTCATGGCTCAAGTACTCACCACCACGATCTGATCGAAGTGCTTTTATTTTCTTGTCAGTTTGAGTCTCTACCTCATTTTGAAATTCCTTGAACTTTTCAAAGGATTCTGATTTATGTGACATAAGGTAAACATATCCATATCTACTCATGTCATCAGTAAATGTGATGAAGTATTTATAGCCACCTCTAGCTTCTGTACTCATTGGCCCACATACATCAGTATGTATAATGTCCAATAGCTCAGTAGCCTTTTCATTTGTTTCTTTGAAAGGTGACCTTGTCATCTTGCCCATCAAACATGACTCACATGTATCAATGGATTCACAATCCACGTCTTTTAGAAGTCCATCTTTATGGAGCTTCTTCATGCGATCTAAACTGATGTGACCCAAACGACAGTGCCATAGGTAGGCTTCACTCAACTTACTTGATTTTTGCCTTTTTGTATTTATGTTATATGATTCTGTTGTAAGATCGAATACAAATATTCCATTAATATCTTGAGCACGAGCATAGAAGATATCATTCTTGTGAATAATTATACCTTCATCTGTAGTGCCAAAATTAAAACCTTCAGAATAAATTACTGCAGCCGAAACAAGGTTCTTTGGAATGCTAGGAACAAAATAACAATTATTTAGTTCTAAGATTAAACCAGAAGGAAGAGATAAACTAAAATCTCCTACGACAAGTGCAGCAACGCTTGCTCCATTTCCAACGCGTAGCTCAATCTCCCCTTTCTTCACTTGTCTCCTATTTCTTAGTCCCTGCACATTTGAAATAATGTGAGCACCACATGCGGTATCTAATACCCAAGTAGGACCATTATCTAATGTGCAAACATTGGTTGACAGTAATTCAATAACATAAATACCTGAAGTGTTGGAACTCAAAGTCCCATTCTTCTTATCTTCCAAGTACTTGGGACAATTTCTTTTCCAGTGTCCCTTAGCCTTACAGTGGGAACAATCATGGTCTGCAACCACCCTTGGCTTCTCACCACCCTTAGGTTTTGCAACTTCCTTGCCCTTCCCTTGGGTATTGTTCTTGTTCTTGGCTACCTTCTTGAACCCTTTCCCTCTGTTGACGTTAAGAACTTCCTTCTTGTTGTCAGTGGGAGTATTCTACTCAGCAGCTTTGAGCATACCATGGAGTCCGTTCAGGTTTTTCTTAATACCATGCATATGGTAGTTCATCCTGAATGATGCAAAGCC
Source organism: Persicaria tinctoria (assembly GCA_037127255.1). NCBI lineage: Eukaryota > Viridiplantae > Streptophyta > Magnoliopsida > Caryophyllales > Polygonaceae > Persicaria > Persicaria tinctoria. The sequence continues at coordinate 16,024,866 of JBANSL010000004.1, read as the reverse complement.
ATCATGTAAGGAGTGCAAGACGATATATGTGGCCAACTCTTGGTCATATGGGGTGCCCAGTGTCTCCATACGGCAAAAAAGACCGATCATGTTGATCACATGGGGACCTACTGGCTTTCCCTTCACAAGCTTGCTATCCAGTATAGCCTTGTGAGTTTCATATCGTTCAATCCTTACTTGTGCCTGAAACAACATTTTCAGGTTGGTGATGATAGAGTAGGCATCCTGGTATTCAAACCTCTTTTGAAGGTCAGGTTCCATGCTTGCTAGCATCAAACAAGTGACAGGTAAAGAATCACTCCTTAACTCCATTTCTCTAACTATCTCCTCATCTGATGAGGCATCGGTAATAGTAGGGATAGGGTTTGTTAGGACGTCCTCACGCCCTTCAGACCTGAGAACAATTCTCAGATTCCTTTCCCAATCAAGAAAGTTCGTTCCATTCAATTTGTTTTTCTCAACTATTGAGCGCGGGGTGAAATTCAAGTTATCATTAGACATAATGCCTATATAAAAGGAAATGACATACAAATCAGTTTATGTTCGAAATGCAAATTACTTAGGATTAAACACCTTTAAAATAAGTAAATGCGCATTTTATTCAAATTGTTATTGTTCCTGATGAATAAAATGATTCCAAGATCCCATTACACACAAGACCCAACGTACTTTTGCACTGCCTTGAGTCTTGTATGCTCAAGGTAAGTAACAATTACTAATTATAACTCCTTATAATTCTTGGTTGATGATCCACATCCAATGTAAAATCATCCTATGCCTCAAGATCCAAAACTTTGTCTTTTGGTCTCTCGTTGGGTACAACCATATCAAAGCTTATGAACCCCTTGTATAGATTCACCCTCATTTGCCCGAGATTATGGAAAGACACCCTCACTTTTGTGAAGCCCATCCAACCAAAAATCCAGAACTTAATGGGTTATGATATGAAAAGGCATTGCCCCAATTTACCTTAGGAACTTAAGTATTTTATTTGTCTTTATTTATAAGTGAAAAAATATCATAAATAAAAACAACCTAAAACTTAAAATAAGGCATTCAAAATGCAATTAAATTGTGATCCTAGTATGGCCCCTACGATGCATAAAATAAAGATCTAATCTTCATGGGTCTCCACCCTCGCGCCCTTCATGGATCTCCATCCTTGAACTTCTTGTCTTCTTGTCTTCTTGTATTAATTACAATATTTTCTAATAATCTAATTACTGAAAATAAATTACAAAAATACATAAAGATACGCAGATCGTGGACAAAAAAACATAACGATACGCAGATCGTATTTATGGGCCATACTAGTCACCTTATGTATGCAAGCAATATATCATAATATAAAACAAGCATAATAAATCCATGAACATTCTTGATATTTTAATTCAAAAACTAGCAATAATATATATGGAATTAATTTTATGGTAACTATTACCTTGTATAATTGGATAGAAAATTTTTATTAGGGATAAAATATCTACCATATCTAATTAAGGTAATTTAAGATTTTACACTAAAATCATAAATATCTTCCATAACCCTAATTTCGCCCCCATCCACTACCACTCAAATTTTGTAACAATTACAAACTTTGACAATTGTAGGATTAAGATGGTAATTAAGTTTTCATAAAACTTACACTTTTGACAAATTAATATATGAATCAAATTCACATAAAATTTATCAACGCATCAAAATCATAAATTTCTCAATTTCATAAATTTAAATCAACTCGTACTTTTATAAAATCAAATATTTCACAGTTTATACAAAAAATCACATCTTTCGTATAAATTGTACAAATTGATTTGACCGATCGATTTTAAAACCAACTGTACGTTTTCGAGAAAAAAAAAATTTGATGCTTAATTACGTACTTCAATTCTAATCAAAATCAAGTATGTGTATACTGTATATGAATCAAATTCACATGTATCGAATTCCAAACCCGTGTATACTGTATATGATTCACATGTATGATGTACGTGTGCGGCGCGCATCGTATCGGAATCAAATTCCGAAAAGTATTAAACTTTTGTATCGAATTCCAAACCCGTATTAATTTAACACATCCAATAAATCAAAATCATAATTTTAATCATACAAACTATTCCATATATCAAATATATTGCTAAATTGAATCAAAATTAACAAGAAAATCAATTAATCATATCAATTTATGCAAGATGCTCTGATGCCACTGATGGAAATTAGATGCGCAGCGGAAGTTTTAGAAACTATTTTCTATCATCTAATCGCAAGGATCTTCATGCATAAAATCGATAGATCAAATCATTGTTTATAGGAGATACCTCTTGATGCGTGAACCGGATCTAAACGGGGAGGATTCGGAAGAGAACTAGAGCCCCACGTGTTGCTCCTCTACTTGGTCCACAAGAGTCCGGTCTAGATCTCCTTTGCCTTCGACTGCTAGGACGAAGATCGAAAGATAAGCAATCGTATTGCCTTAGATGATGATGGTAGTCAACCCGCAAATTCAACAATTTGATTTTGCTTCCTTTCACATAGTCTCACTCACGGTCTCTCTTCGCTTGAGAGTCGAAGAAACACCAAAACTACTTTTCAATTTGTGAGTGCGTATTATTCACAAACAAGAGCAAATCTTTTATACCCCGTTGAATGTTTACAAAGAGAGGTTATTAATTAATTAGGATAAGTCATTATCAGCCCATCTTTATAAGCTCATATTTATACCCTATTTAATTAATTATTTATTTCACAAATAAATCTTATCTCATTATAATTAATATATATCTAATATACACTAATAATAAAATCATCTATCTTTTGATCAAGCCCGTCAACTCTAAGTGTGTGACCGCATATGACCCGTTTATAATAGTCATGGGTTTAACCCGTTTAAGCCCATTAATCGTAGTTGGCTTCTAGCAAAGCATTACGACTCCTAAAATAATCGGATTGAATATCTCTATCAATTGTCTTATTCCATAATTAGTCATTGCACAATAAATTAAAGGACACAATTCTTTCCATGTGTTGAAAAAAATGTACGAAAACTCAAAAGAGGCATTGGATGTGAACAAATAGAAGACTGCCTGCCACACTGTTCTTGAGTTTTCATTGCTCTCTTGGGCCAGGGTCGTCGTTTCCCCTTTATTTTTGAATTTTTTTCCGCAATAGCCAAAAAAGGGAAAGAATTTACGGAAATAGTCAAAGAATGAAACTAATTTGCGATATAGTAAAACCAGGGCTAAGTCGCTATTACAAACAGCGAGTAGCTCTGGTTCAAAAAAAATATATATAATATTAAGTCGCTGTTAAGAACAACGACTCACTATTTTGTTTATTTTTTTTAACATTTTATAGGCAAAACAAATCGGATTTGAAAAAAAAAATACCGAAGAGTCGCTGTTTAAAACAGCGACTCTTCCTTTTGTTTTATTTTTTAAATCCCAAATATGACATTTGACCAGAAATTTAAAAAAAAGTTATATAGGGAGAGTCGCTGTTCGTAACAGCGACTCTCCCAACTTGTGTTTTTTTTTAAATTATTGAGCAATAATGAGAAACCGAAAAAAAAAATAATAACCTAGAGTCGATGTTTGTAACATCCCCCTCCTGGTCATTTCCACTCTCCTCATTTGTCGTTCCTCACACTGTCGCGCCGTCCCCGCGCGGCTCCGCCTGGTCGATCCACACAATGAAGAAGAAGGCAACCAACGCCTCGGCCCGCCACCGCTTGCCTGGCTATCTTCGGCTCCTCCATGGATGAAACAATGAAGAAGAATCAAGCGGCCAAAAAAAAACTAAAGAAGAAGAGCAATTAGAGATTAGGGTTTTATTAAGGCAAACCACATGCGCTCACCGCCCAACATTTTTCATCAATTGTGGACGGGCCCACCTGTTTTTAATTAAAAATAAAAAGAAAATCCCTTTTAATCTCAGTCATCCATTTACCCCGAATCAATGGTCAGAAATCGTGCACAAAGTACACCATAAGGGGTGTGCACAAGTTACCCACTCTCTCTCTCTTTCTATATATATATATATATATATATATATATAGGCTCTTTCCGGTGAGGACACCCCTTACATTGTAACGAGGGGACAAATCTAGAGCGTTAGATGGAGAGGAATTGACGATTACAATTGAGGGTGTATAGAATTAATTAGGGTGAGATGTACAGGAAAAAAATTAACCACATTTATTTTGAAAATAAAATTGGAAAAAAAAAAAAGATAAATAACCGTATCTTTTTAGTGATTTGGAAAATAACATGTTTGAAGGTTAGAGTTGGAGAAGAAAGACGCCACAGGAGAGAAAAAAGTGAAGACTGCAGTAATGGCAAGGACGAAGAATGCGAAAAAAATTTAAAATAGTGTGCCCAGATATTACGAATTATATAAATGTACTTGCAGTTCCATTGATGCTATATACTGGTGTTTTGCCGATAGATATATTGCAAAGAATACTTTTGTTTATGTGAATGTTGAGGGAGAGTGTTGTAGTTTTAGAGTTTTATTAGCTTAAATTTGAACTGTTCGTATTTGGCTTCTAATATTTGTAGAACGATGAAATATATAGGTAGGGCAGCAAGTATATTGGAAAACAATAGTGGTTGTGAGATGAGGGTCTCAATCGACGATTAGTAAAAATGAATATTTAAGTAATAAAAATTGAAATTTTTGGCCGTAAAATAGGAAGATTTGGTTTGAAGAATAAAAAAATTGTTCGATAGTTGGACAAATGTGATGAAATAGGTAGATGACAACTAAATATCGAACATTAAACATCAAATTATATTAAATTGTTCGATAGTTTAAATATGAATATATTCTCACTTAAATACATAAAAAAGTTTACTGGTGTGTGTACGTATTAAATTGTAGATGTTATAATTTTTACTGTACAAAACGAATGCATAGTATAATAAATTTGAATACTATGTTTTTTAAATATGAATAATTGACCATTAAAAAAGAAGATTGAAAAAAAATGAAGAATGAGAAGCGGTTAATATTGATATCGAAAATATGAGAGAGAGAGAGAGACAAGCGGTTTTTTTTAGTTTCATTTTCTAATTAATTAAATAAGAATTTTAGTTTAATAATAGCCATTGATATTTTTAAATCCAACGCACCATATTTGTCCCCTCGTTTCACCGTAAGAGGTGTCCTCATAGGAATGTCCCTATATATATATATATATTCTATTAACTTCTGCAATAAAATGGGTTGACGTAGTCGTTAATAATTTGTAATCGCATCTACTAGTAGGGGCACTACGCATCTGATGTTGGCGATCGAGGGTGTCAAGTAGCTGACATCGCACAACAGGCATCCCAACGGCACGATTACTGTGGTCTGGCTGGTATAGTTGCATCCTTTGGGGAGTACGTCTCCTCCCAAAGCTCGGAGGTCTTCGATCGAGTGTCATTTGACCCAGCTTACTTTGGTGGTGGTTCCGGAGGTACATGCTCCTCTTTCTCACAATCTACCCCGCAGCCAGCCCATCACCCGGGAGATGGAAGCCACTCAGGGTATGCTGGGTATTCGGGGTTTGCTTCGACCCCGGGATATGTTGAACAGTCGGGGTATGGTCCAGCCTCGGGAGCTGCTGCACACATGCACCCATCTATGTATCCTCAGCCTTCAAGTGGTGCTCAAGCGTATGAGTTCGGGTCGTGTTTCGGCAGTACACCTTTATCAGCTTCGGAGTACACTCCTTCTTCACTCTCACAGTGAGCATCACAGACATTTTCAACCTCCTACTAGTGTCAACCCTCGCATATGCCAGGATATGTGGGCCCTTCATTTGATGCGAGCTCCTCGTTTACAACCATGCCTACCATGCCGTTCCAGTCCATGGGTCCACTTCCGCCCTCCACTTCAACGGGCAATCAGAATGTGCAAGAATCGCCCGCCTACCACATACGACCCCGAAAACGTGCCATACCGCCTACAGTAGCCGAGGAAGTGGTATGGGAGGAGAGCGTCCAGCAAGAAGGTAACCAGAAGGACCCTACAAATGAGGAGAGTGGAGATGACCAGGAGGGGGATGACGATGACCGGGAGGAGGATGACGATGACCAGGAGGAGGATGACAATGACAGCGAGGAGGATCACCTACAACGTAGTCGTTGTAGGCGATAGGATTACTTTAGTATTGTGTTTTGGGTAGAGTTAGCGCCACTAACTTCCGGTTTGGATATTCAGCTACTTAGACATCTTTATCTATAATTTGCATGTGGTCCATATTTTACTTATACTTTACTAATTCAACAATAGTACCAACATTTTCACTTTTGTTTCGATTTTCTATTAAATAATTAAGATAATCTTAAATGGTCAAAATTTACAAAATTTCTTCCGACTTTCATAAACATAAATAAATATTTTAGTTTTCGTAATAGTGAATATATATTACATTACTACTCTGTATGACAGCGGGTGTCAACATTTGTTACATTGGAGGAATAATTGTTAGGGTTTTGCATAATATGCACAAAAATATCGACTGATGATAATGCAAGATGATATAACCCATCAGCAGAGGGAATATATTCCCTTTTGACAAGACCGGACCGAACCCTAGAGTCGGTGATATGAACAGTGACTCTAGGTTATTTATTTTTTCCCCGATTTCTCCATTATTCCTCCAGATTTAAAAAAAAAATACAAAATGGGAGAGTCGTTGTTTGTAACAGCGACTCTCTCTATATAATTTTTTTTTTATTTTCTGGGTTAAAAATTAAATAAAAAAGGAAGATTCCCTGTTTAGCGACTCTTCCGTATTAATTTTTTTAAAAAAAAAATTCGAATTGTTTGGCTTATAAACTGAAAACAAAAAAAATATATATGTGTGAGTCGTTGTTCTTAACAACGACTTAATATTATATTTTTTTTGAACCAGAGCTAAAGTCATTGTTTGTAACAGCGACTTAGCCCTGATTTGGCTATATCGTAAATTAGTTTTATTCTTTGGCTATTTCCGTAAATTCTTTCCATTTTTTGGCTATTTCGGAAAAAAAAATCTTTATTTTTATTGGTGTATCTGATTTGATGCTATATTTTTTTTCCTCGTTTGGTTTATGTTAGTTTTATGACGCTTTCATCATATCGGATGCGTCAAATATCTTTCCTTATTATTTTTTAAAAAAAAAGTAGAATTTTTTTTGGAAATAGCCAAAAATATTAGGGAACTAGCCAAAATCCGAAAGAAATTAGGGAATTAGCCAAAACAGGGTAAAGTCGTTGTTACAAACAGCGACTTTACCCAGGGTTTTTAAAAAAATATTAAAAAATGTAAGTCGCTGTTTATAACAGCGACTTACATGTATTTCGTTTTTTTTGGAAAGTTTTGGGTTTAAATTCATTAAAATTCACAGAAATGAAAAAAAAAAAAAACAGCGACTCTCCCTTTTTTACTTTTTTTTTTTTTAAATTTCTGGCATTAAAAACAGAAAACGAAAAAAAAAAACCTAGAGTCGCTGTTACAAACAGCGACTCTAGGGTTAGTCTGCAATCAATGCGAATCTCTGGCATCTCTGGACGTAGACCTGGTGAGTCGCTGTTCTGAACAGCGACTCTAGGGTTACTGAGATGCAGAGATGCCCATGCTCTGCTTGTCTCGGCTGCCGAAGGGAATATATTCCCTGAAGCCCCTATCGCCTAGCACTACTACCTTTAAAAATCGACATTGTGTATACATATATTTACGAAATATATATGAAAATCGACATTGTGTATACATATATTTACGAAATATATATGTATTCGTACACTAAGGTAATGAGTAATTTATACCGACGGTATAAAAATCGACAGAATTTGAGGAAAGTTTGATTGTTCATCATTCAGATTTTTTATGATTAAGTTAATTATTCAGATTGTTTATAGATCCATATGTTCAAAAGATGTCTAAGTAACTGAAAATCCAAACTAGAACTTAGTGAAACTAATAATATCCAAACCATAATACTAAAATAATCCTATCGTCTACGACTACTACGTTGTAGATGATCTTCCTCCTCACTGTCATCGTCATCCATCTCCTCGTCATCTCCACCTGCTGGATGATCATCCTCCTCCTCATTTGGATGATCATCCTCCTCCTCATTTGTATGGTCCTCCTGCTGGTTCTCTTCCCACACCAAATCCTCGCCTAATATACGCGGGTTGTCGGGGTCGTACGTGATAGGCGGGAGACTCTTGCACATTCTGATTACCCATTGAAGTGGAGGGAGGAAGTGGACCCATGGACTGTAATGGCATCGATAGCATCGCTGTAAATGAGGAGCTCGCATCATATGAAGGGCCGATATATGCCGACATATGCGATGGTACACCCCAGTAGGAGGCAGAAAATGTCTGTTCTGCCCATTGGGAGAGTGAAGAAGGAATGTACTCAGACGCTGATGGAGGTGTGCACGCGAACGACGATGCGAACCCAGCACTCGAAGGTTGAGCATATACAAATGGGTCCACATGGCCAGCAGATCCTGTCGCTGGACCATACCCAGACAAGCTTGCATAGCCCGGGGCCGAATTGAATCCTGACGGACCAGCATACCCAGACTGGCTTCCATCTCCCGAGCGATGGGTCTGCTGCGGGGTAGACTGCGAAAAAGATGCGCCCGTTCCACTGAAACCACCGCCGAAGTAAGCCTCGTCAAAAGAAACTCGACCTAATACCTCTGAGCTTTGTGAGGAGACGTACTCCCCAAAAGATGCCACAGTACCGGCGAGACCAGAGTAGTCGCGCAACTGGGATGCTTGCTGCGCGATCTGACCTACATGACGCCCTCGATCGCGAATGTCAACTGCGTAGTGCCCTTAAAAATATATGCGAGTATACATGAGTAACAGTAACGGTGACCCTAGCCCATGGTGTTAGAATAATTCATATAAACTACTCACTCACCAGAGAGTAAATATCAGGTGCGGCCGGCTGGTATCGTGGGGGCGGAGCAATAGCTTGTCGGTTGATAAACAAGCGGGTGCGCGCTCTATACCAACGCATGTACTCATCATGCGCATATGAGGGAGGGATGCCCTGGACAGGCAGCACTATCGACTCCTCACGGTTGTTCCAGGCATTGATATGTTCCTCAAAAAGTGTTGCCCAGTTCGTACTATGTTTGCCACGATGATCCACGGCGTGTAGCTGCACATCATACATTGCAGGATTTGGGGGGAACTGAGCGTGCCCGAACAGGCGCAGCACACGATCAGGTCGATGACCCTCAATCACGTCAAAGCAGATCAGCGGGACTGTTGCCAGCCAGATATGGGCACCTGCTCGACAGATGTCCCTGAGCTGGCCCAGGATCTCGTCAGTGTATGTCTCCCATACGAACTGCATATAAATGTGACAGCGCCCCTCAGCAGAAGGAAGGAAGAAGAATAACATTTCAAAAATCACAAGGAACTCGTTATTTAAATGAACCTGAGTCTCCTGCTGTCTGTCGAGGGCGTCACGAAATTGTGGCAACTGCATCCTTTCGTGCCCCAGTCGTACGTGCAGTGCATCCACCTGCATAGTCACCCTTGAGTTTGTTTGCGACGTCACGAATGTAGGACAATAAAGTCGCTACACAACATTACCTCACATCCAGAGAGTCTTGCCCCACTTGAAAGTGATGCCCAAGAGGAGGTGGTTGGCTCCCCTGTACCGCTGGATTCCTTTGCTGCATTCTTCTTGCTCTCCTAGGCTGCTATTGTGTCATGTGCGAAACCGGGATGCAAACTGGTCGGCCGATGGGGATGTGTTCCCATGCCCATACCTTAATCACATGGCAGTCATCGTCGGTATTATGCCATTAGTACAATTACATAGACTTGACGAATGACAGCGTTTGACTACTTAAGTTTAAAGATTACCTGAAGCAAGATAACGGGCCCAGAGATCTCCATCTTCTCCTTGTGTGCGGCTCTGCATAATTGTCGGTACAAGTACGCTAGAGTCGCTGATCCTCAGCTAAATTGCCCTGCCTGCTCCAGATTTGCCAAGAGTGGCAGGTACAGCAGATGAACCTCTCCCCCACTAGCGTCAGAGAACATGGCACCGGCCATCAACTGCAATATGTATGCCCTGGCATGGCATTGAACCAATGCATCGTCAGCGTCATCAGGCAAGTGACCAAACGCATTCCTTAACCAATGGACTTTCACGGACGAGCCTCGTAAGTCCGTCATTGGTGGCTAGACTCCCAATAGATCTCGGCAAACAATGCACCAGTTGTGGCTGGCAGTGCCCGTAACTGCAGCTCCATCCACCCGTAGACCCATTATAACTGCCACATCCTGTAGTGTGATGGTGGCCTCCCCCACTGTGAGGTGAAATGTGTGTGTCTCTGGCCTCCATCTCTCCACGAGGGAAGTGATGAGATTCATATCCATCTCGAACGTCGACCCCAAGCGATGTACGCAGTAGAACCCGGCCAGGCGCACGTAATGTAGGATCCTATCGTCCACGTGTGCCCGACCAAACGTCCGGAGATGCAATCTGTTCGTCAACGGCCTCAACGTCTGCAGCAGGTGTGAGAAAGACAGTTGTCAGCAGGAGATGACAAAGGAGGAACTCATACATGTGTGTTAATATCTTACGTAAGGGGCATCGTTTAACACATATGTGGAACGATGATGGAGCTGTCGAGTAAGCACATCCGTCACCTGTGGTCCTGGATCCATGATGACTGATCTACATGGGGATGCATGAATTATCTCGTCAAACAGAGAGAACACATAACAAACAAATACGGAACACAGAAACCATGAATACATAACACATAAGCCATTAATACAGAACACATAAACCATAAATACATAACACATAAACCATCAGTTCATAATACATAAACCATCAATACAGAATAATCCGTCACATAAACAACAAGTTCCCCTACATAATACATAAGCCACAACCGCCTCATGAACAATGTCGTCTGAAACTACAAACTACAAACTACCCCAAAACAAGAAGCATAAAGACCTACGACCCCGATGAACCGGCGCGAGTTCGACAAGTGCGCATGTTGTGCCCCTCCTGATTGCATAACCGACAACGAACTCGTGATGGGACAGGCTCATCCATCTCGTTATGATTACGTCCTGACCGTGGTCTCCCTGTTTCTCTCTTTCGCCTGTCATCTGGAATGAGCACAGGATAAGTCAATGGAGGCCAGTATTGCTCATCACCAAGTGGTCTGAAATGTGCTCTGTATGTCTCCACCTGAGCCTCAGAACTAAACCAGGGGGACACATATTGCAAGAACGGCAAGCCCCTACCACGACACACAGCGAGGACATGGGAGCACGAAATATGGTAAAGATGCCACCTCTGACAAGTGCAAGTCCTCTCCTCAAGGTTAACAGTAAACTTTCTTTGAACAGTTCTAACGTGTCCCATGGGGGCGAATACAGCAACCTCGAACAAGTTCCCTTGCACGCTAAAAGGGGTCACCTGCATCATCGGAATCAACTTGAACTTCTTCCCGAGTGCCTTCTCCAGTGCATCCGTGTAGTCATGCCCTTCTGCTATGCGTGACTGTCCCTGACCAAACCGAGAGACAAAGTAGTTGTTTGATTTGTAGAAGCTAGCCTCCACCAGCGCTTTGATGGGCAAGAATCTTGCACCCTTCATGACCCCATTGAAAGACTCCGACGTGTTCGTGGTCATAATACCATATTTGAACCCTCCATCCCATGCGAGAGCCCACTTCTCAGGTGGAATTTCACGAAGGTAGTTGTAGGCATTCTCATCACATCTTTGGATGGCCAACATCGCCTGATCGAATTCTTCTTGTTCCTTGACATACGCAGCATTTTTAGGAGAGCCTTTAGGGGCCGATTTTTTAACGTGGTGTTCACATTCGATGCAAGATGTCGGATGCAGAATCTATGGTGGGCATGAGGTGGCATCCAATGAGGATGTTGCATCGCTCTGAGGATTCCCCGATGGCGATCAGAAATAACACAAAGCCCAGTCCGCTGCGTCACTCGTTCGCGGAGTAGCTGCATGAACCACGGCCAACTTGAAGTGTTCTCACTCTTGACAATTGCATAGGCCAAAGGGAATATGCGGTTGTCAGCATCAACTGACATTGCCATCAACAACACTCCTCTGTACTTCCCATACAGGTGGGTACCGTCGATGGAGATCAGTGGTCTGTAGTGATTGAACCCGGTAATTGCCGATCCGAATGCCCAGAAAACACGGTGGAATACGCGGAACGACCCAGTTTCCTCTGGTATTGCTGACAGCTCATATACTGACCCAGGGTTGCTAATTACTATCGCTTCCAACAAACTTGGCAAGTCGGCATATGATTGATCCCAATCCCCATAAATTTTTGCGATTGCACGCTGCTTTCCATCCCATGCCCTGAAGTACGATACCAACACATCGTACTTCAAGTTGATGATCTCGATGATGACATTTGACCGCAGTGTTCTGTCGGCACGAATGAGTGGGATAATCTCACGGCAGATGAACTCCGCAGTGATAATGCGATTATCCATAGCCATCACATCCTCCGTGCATGTATCATCGTGAGGACATGTGTATGTTACTATCGTCCATAACCCAAGGCCAGCAGCAACATGCTTCGCCGTCAGTTTCCATGTACATCCACTTGAAGCAGCTCGACTACATACTGATGCATACCTCTCAGTGTTGTGCTTCACAACACGAAATGATTTTTTGTTGGATATAGAATACACTTTCATCTGGTATACCAGTTCTTCTATACTGTTGAAGAACAACCCCTTCTCGAATTCCATTCCGCACTTGAAAGTGGTTGACGGGTCCCATGTTGTCCATGTGTCCAGCTCTCGGGCCATGGGGTCCTGCACATCATTCCAAGTTGGAGTTATACCCCCAGCTACTTTCATGATAATCTCCCTAGCCTTCTCCCTTGTCAGTTCGACATCTTCACTCTCCGGATCGACAGTGCCCTCCTCTTCTTGATCCAAATCGTCTTCATGGTCTATCCCAAATGCATCAGCTCGAACATCTTCATCGAGCTCAGACTCCGTCATAGTTGAAGGAGGTGTGCTAGTTTGATTCCCATGTTCAACGCCGGCCAAGAGACCGGTGAATCCCCCTGTACCGACGTACGGTAGATATTGTCCGTTGTTGTCCATATCTACATGTATTATTTCTTGTTAATAATGCATGTAATTATTCCCTAATTTTGTTTATACTTATAAATTTCCCTAATTTTTTTATAATAACCAAATTTATCTAATTTGTTGTGTACAAATGTACTAGATAAATAATTATTCATGTAATTATTCACGTCCACTATCTCTTTAATGTACTTACAAATTTTCCTAATTTTATTGAAATTACCAAAACTTCCTATTTTTTGGTATTTACATACCCACATTTTGATATAAATTTAGTTTCCTAAGTATTCGAACCATATATAATTTTTGTCCCCTTTTAGTATACTAATCATAGATCTACTATAACCTTCACTTTAGATTTCTATTATATCTTATAACCATCGTAAACATCACAAAATTCTAACATTTTCACAATTCAATATATGAAGAAAAAATGATGCATATCTAACATCTACAATCAATAAATAACTTCAATACATACATAACTTCCCAAATTTTCTAACTTCTTGAAGAATGAATATAAAAACTTCTCAAATTTTGCTAACTTCCGCACAATATATAATTTAATAAATTATTGCCTAATTTTTTTCATGTTCCAATTAACAATTTAAAGAATTCCCATATACCAATTAAAATGACCAAAATAGAGGGCGAAGATTTTGTAACTGACCGTTTTGCCGGGAATATAGGGCTGCTGTGGGGCCTTTTTACAACCAACAGTCGACTAATCGGAGGCAAGAATGGCATGTTCAACATATAGTCATCAAGTTATTGCCTTTCGTTTTCATTTAGGAATCAAAACTATATATATAACAAAATTCCATTAAACAAGACAAAGGATAAAGATTTCGGATCTAACCTTTCTGTCGGGTATAGAGGGTTGTTGTGGGGCCTCTCTCTGAGCAGCAGCGTCTTGGTCGGGCAGGATGGATGGTTGGCGCACCAACGAACTGTCGGCGGTTTTTCGAAGCCCTTTCCGATCGATTTGTGGTTGCTGTCGAGATATTGTGATAGTAGGGGTGATTAGAGACGCTAATTAAAAGATAGAAATGGTGGGTTTTTTTTTGCGGGAGGATCGGCCTTCCTCTTCGTTCGCTTTGTGGTTGTGTCCGAGACTTCCATGGCGGTAGGTTAAATAGAGGGGGGAGGTTACGACGATTGAGGGAGGAGAAGGGTGAGTCGCTGAACAGCGACTCACCGGGTAGGCTCAGACATTCCAGGCCCAGAGATTCCCCAGGCCCAAAGATTCGCGTTGACTGACCCTAGAGTCGCTGTTTGTAACAGCGACTCTAGGTTTTTTTTTTTTCGTTTTCTGTTTTTAATGCCAGAAATTTAAAAAAAAAAAAATTCCTTAAAAACATTTTTTTTTTCATTTCTATGAATTTTAATGAATTTAAACCCAAAACTTAAAAAAAAAACCGAAATACATGTAAGTGACTTACATTTTTTAATATTTTTTTTAAAAACCCTAGGTAAAGTCGCTGTTTGTAACAACGACTTTACCCTATTTTGACTAATTCCCTAATTTCTTTCGGATCTTGGCTAGTTCCCTAATATTTTTCTTATTTTTGACTATTTCAAAAAAAAATTCTAAAAAGTACAAGATGAGATATCCACTTACAATTTGGGTTTTTGATAAATGGATAGCTGGTCCTTGGTGTACTACATAACGTGTTTGACAGTAACTACTAAACCTACTCAATAAACAAAGATTAATCCACAAACAGTCAAACATGATTTTTTTTTTCTGATAAAAAACAAAGATTGATCTTATCACCATTAATATGGAGTAATTGATTTCATTCCTCTGACTTCCCATCGGATTGGGGAATTGAAGGTGGACCCCCTTCACGGCTTCACCGGCCCCTCAACGACCACACCGCCATTGGCATTGCCATTGCCATTGGCCTCCCCCACCATCTGCCTCGTCTTATCCATAGAACCCTTCCTGAACCTCTGATAAATGTCTCCCTTGTAGAAGCTCCTCGTCCTGGCGATCAGAATCAGCGACACAAACACCGACGTCGCCGTCACGGCCATTATTATCAGAAACGCCGGCTTAAAGCACTGAACCCCGACGCAATTCAACTCCTCGCCCTCCTTCCTCTGCAGCCCCTTGGCCGCCAGCTGCCTCAACGCCTCCCTGTCGTACAGATCCCCCGTCACTCTCACGTTAAGTATGTACACTCCCAGCGGGCTCGCCAGCGGCCCGAAGTTGAACAGCGTCGAGTAGTACTTCAGCCCGAATATCTCCGATATAATCGCCAGCGAGAGCGGCCAGTACGCCCCGTAGCAAAACCCGATGATCACCGACGCCGCGTAGAGCCCGTCCGTCACCCCGAACGCGATCAGAAGGTGTCCCACGCACGACAGGAACGTCACGAAGGTGACCATCAGAGGCCTCGGCAGCTTGTAGTTGCTCAATAGGTACTCCGATATGTAACCCGACGCCACCCGCCCGAGGTAGTTCCAGATGCTAACCAACGACACGAATGTCGATATGCTCTTGGCCGGGTACCCGAGCGATGTCCCGATCTGGCCGAGGTTGTCTATGGCGGTCAAATTTCCCCCCATCCCGCAGATTGTGACCAGGAAGAGGATGATCATGTCGACGCTGAACAGCGCCTGCAGGATGGTGTGGTCTTCCCCTCTTTCGGGTGGCCGGAACACGTTCTCGTTCCATTTATCGACCTCGCGCGATGGTATCTCAGGGGCTTCGGATCCGGATACTACTACACTGATCCGAGAATTATCAATTGCATCGGTTAATTCGGGTTCGGATTGTTTCTTGTTCCACAAGATGAGCTCTTGTTTATAGACGGAGTAGAGAGGGAGGCAGAGGAGGAGGACGACGCCGACAGCGCTACCAATGTAGCCGCGTTGGGAGAAGGTGAAGCGCGCCTGGAAGATGATCATGGCGAGGATGAAGCCGGCGAGGCCGAGAGACATGTAAAGAAGCTGGTAGAAGACCTTGCCGTCCTTGCCGCCGGTGGAGATGGAGCCCTTGGCGATGCGGATGGTGCCGATGAACACGAAGGTGACGGCGGCGGGGAGAAAGGCGATGAAGAGGATGAGGGCCCTCGGGTTTGTGTCGAAGACGGCGTGGTAGAGTTGGGTTATGATGGCGCTGCTGAGGCCGACGAACCCCTTGAGTACGCCTAAGATGACACCCCGAGACTCCGGGAAGTTCATCACGCACGGCACCATTGCTCCCGTATTTGAGAAAGCCTGCCATTATATATTTAATTATCAATAAATCAATAAAAATCCAAGTTTTAGTATGTTTTTTTAGAATGATAAAAATTATATAAAAGGTTAAATTTGTTTATGTTTGTTTTTATAAATTCAAATTGTTTTAAAAATTTTTTTTAAAAGTTAATATTTTATTTAGTTTTTAACACAAAAGAGTGCATAAAAAATATTTATAAAATAATAAATATCCACCCCTTATACTTATTATTTTAGAAGCAGACTCTTTGTAAAAGAATGAGCCACATGTCCTCTTTGAACAAAATTAAAAACAAAAACTTTCAACTTCTCTCCCCACGTTCTCCCTGCAAGAACTGCTCCCATCTCTCATCTCTCAAAGTAAGAAACCCACGTTCTCTTTCACCAAAATTAAAAACCGTTCTTTTGAGTCACGTTTTACCCTCATGCCTTTCTTCCAGTTCGATGTTGTTCGTTCTTTCATTTCAAATGTTCTTCTGGTTGCTCCCTCCGTTCGCTCTCGCCAGTACAGGTATGCTTTTCTCTTCTCCCCTTCTTCCATCCTCTTTCTTTGATCCTCTTCCTTTCCTCGCCAGTACAGGTACGCCGATTTGGAAATTTAGGGTTAGGGCTGTGCGATTTTTGGGTTGTACTAGGGTTTGTGCGATTTTTGGCTTTGAATTGTTGGGTGAAATCCGAGAAATATGTGTGCCCTAGAATAACTGAAATTTGTGTGTGATTTTTGGCTAAAATTTGGTTGCGATTTTGCCCTCTTTATGTGCGATTTTTTGGCTGCGATTTTTGCCCTCATTCTGTGTGATTTTAGCCTACAATTTGGCTGCAATTTTTGCCCTCTTTATATGCGATTTTTGGCTGCAATGTTACATATTTCAGCCAAATTTCTTAAACGTGAAGAGAAAAGATGGCAAAATCCCATTTTTCCGATTTGATTTCGCGGTGTTTGGGCAGTTCTCCTTATAAGCGGTGTTTGCCCATTTCTAGAACTTTTAGTGCTTGCTTTCAAGAAAGGTACTTATCTAGGAGACAGTTTCCGATAACATCGGGCGTTGTAGGAAGGGAAAAATAAAGACAACAATGTGAACACATTGAGCTTAGAAAACCATTACTATTTTTTTAATGGGATTCATTATTCATTAGAAGTTTGGAACTTACCTCAACTACAGGTTTAGGTACCACTTGATAGACACGCTTTTGAGAAGCTGTTTCAGTAAACACTTCATCAAACTTGTATGACTCTGAACTCCAGTTATTTTTTCTAAGTTTTAGCCAAATTACAGAGTGGACTGATTTAGTAGGGAATTCACAACTAAATCGGATTTATTGCCCTCTTTATATGCGATTTTTGGCTGCAATGTTACATTTTATCCCTCTTAGGAAATCACCACTAGATCGACTCCACTCTGTAAATGTTATATTTTATCCCAATTTCATTATATGAGAATTCCTATAACCTAAACAGAACATTGTTGAGTTTCCGACTGTAACATCATCCTCGGCTTTATGTTCTACTATTTTTCATAAGGATTTTAGATGTTCCACTATCAGGAAAGGAAAGTGCAGCTCAATCTTTATCTCGATGTTGTTTTTGGGAAATGATGTATTAAACTATGTGGTCTAACTCTAATACTATATTGTTGCGCAGACCAGGGAAGTTGATTGAGATTCATTTTAGTGTCTCGGGTAACATGTGTGGTGCTGCACTTTTAACTTGTAAGTATGCATATCAAATATAATGTGGTTTAATATTTTTCTTCATAGTTCATACCCTGATTCATAGTTCATACCCTGATTGATATTTAGATTGTATCAAACATTATTACTTAGGGTTAAGGAATTTGCCCCCATTCTAAGCTAAAGATACTTGAATTGTTGATTTTTTTAGATGAATTCCTTAAAGTAGAATGCATTGATGTTAGTAAAAAAGGGGGCAAATAAGTAGGATTGAATTGTCTCTTATTCGTTCCCTTGGAATTATTTGTTCCACATTTTTCTAACATGTTAAATTATTGATTAGGAATTTGGGTTTAGGACCTAAATGTGTTGTATGTGCACTTTAAATTTCTTGAAAATGATAAATTTTTGTTTTTTTAAACTTGGCTACAATTTAGTTTTTGCATTTTTAATCCATGATATTGAAGACTTTTGTTTATAGCCTTTTTTGGGTGATATTGATTTTTTATGGCCTTGATAGTACATTAGAAGATCAAGAAAGAGGTTGTTCAATAATTACTTTCAAGTTTTTTCTTGTGATTCACATGGTCCTGTTGTTGATTTAAGTTTACATGATTGAGATATTTTGGTCATATTCTTATCCTTTTTCTTGAGACTCATATGGTTCTGTTCTGGGTTCCTTTATATGTTGTTGTTCCAGATTCTTCAAGGGACAAGTAATAAGATGAGTTTATTGATACACATGGGTTAACAAAGAAGAAGAAAATCTACATCAAGTTTGAAGAAGAGTAGTCATTGTACAAATCTTTTTGGTTTCTTTAAGTTCTATAGCTCAATTTTAGTTTTGTTTTAAAGTTTTGTACATTCAATTATAATTTAGATTTCTATCTTAGTATTGCAATTTGTGGTATGGATTTCTATTTAGGTAGTTGTGGTTTAAAGTTTTATAATTTCAACATTCGGTTATATTCATTCCACTTTCTATGAATTTTTCAGTTTTGTTGGTGTTTTATAGCCTTACTATGAAAATAATCATGATCACAATTAGATTAATAACACACTTAAAAATGTTTGCAGAAAATTTCACAAGGGTGTCATAAAATACAACACAGTAGTGAAAATAAGTGAAATAAAAATATATTCATTTGAATGTGATAGTGTCATTGGACTTCGATGAATGTAAATATTGTCTTTAAATAGTTTATAACACACACCTTAAGAGGTATAACACGGTGTATAACATAGAAACTATCATAGATGATCTGAACTCAATTTATTATGACAAGAATTATAAGACTTTTCTTTTAATAGGGCGAATAAGTAGAAGAAGTGTGATCACAATCAATCTATTATTCTTTGTCAAATTCGAGGTATCAATCATCTCGATAAAAAGACTTCTTCACGACAACTGAAAACTTCAAATAACAGCATGTTGAGGAGAATAGACAAAATAGCATGTTAGTAAAAAAAAATAACGTGGAGCAAGTATTTTGCATTGTGTGCCATACTTGGTCGATAAATATAATGAAAAATCTATCATATATTTATGCCTAGAGCTTTGATAAGGGTTTCAAGATATTTTCGTTGGAATATTTTTTAGGCAAAATATTTAGATAGCAATGCATAAATTGTTTACTCCATTGATGAAATTTGTGAAAATGAATATTATAAATTATTGATCAAATTTATCAAAAGATATTGGTGCTATTCAAGTAAAATAGAAGGTTATAAATTATGACTTGATGGGTTTAATCATTGTCCATGAGGGGTTCGATGAAATGCATCTAAGTATTTAATATTTCAAATATAGAAATGAATTTAAAATTAATTTTTAAAGTGGGTCGTATTGAAATTGATTTATAATTTACACTAATTTGAGAGGTATAATGTTTTTTTTTTAAAATATTTTGGCCTCTTAGGGTTCATACTTAAACATAGAGTATCTCTTTCTAATTAAAAGTCTAAGACATTATAAAAAACACACACTAAATATCATTTTTTTTTTAATTTATTCTTTAGCTATATAGGGTTTATACATTTCAACTTAAGATATCTTTATCAAATCGGTTTATAATTTTGACCAATTTAAAAGGTGTGACATGATCTATGTAATAGATAAAGTATCGTAAGATGATCCAAACTTAATTTTCTTAAACAAAAAACTATAAGGTTTCTTTTCTTTGCCTTCAATTAGGACTGATGTACGGAGAAACGTGAAATCGACTGATTTACCATTCTTTGTCAAATTTGAAGTATCGATCATCTCAAGAAAAGAAAATTTCGAAGAACATCATCATGGGCAATATGTTAGTAGAAAATTGACGTTTCGAATATTTTGTTTAATACGTCAAACTCGACTAAAAATATTATGAAAAAATCCGAACAAGGTTCGGGAAAAGAACTAGTTATACTCAATTCTTGAGTTGGTAAATAAAGAGCGGACATATCCGAGTTCGAACTGGGGATCTATTAGTACTACCCACAAATCCTTTTCGGTGAGCCAATCCGAAATGGTTATATTATACTCAATCCGATCAGAAATAGACGATATTTTTAGTATTGTGCTTGTTATTTTAAAAGTTAAAAACTATATAAAATCTTATTTATTTTAATTAATACTTTTGTTGAACCGATGGATTATGTGAGTTTCTCTCAATTAATGAGAAAAGCTATAAACTGGTACTTTGACACAGCAAACAGCTTTGTAGTAGCTAGGATTGACTACGAAACTTTAGACTTTCTGAAAACATAGATACACGAAAGTGTACGTAACTCACAATTATTGGTGTATTCTATACTCCCACAAAAAAGGGGAATTGTTCCATTAATCGTTAATGGTCGAGAGCCCCACAATTTTTGGAAAAAACTGCGCATCATTTAGTTCCTCAATCGGAATTACACTTTTCGATCAAAGAATCATTTGATTGCCCAGAAAATACAGTTCCTAATACAAGTGTGTAAGGAGGAGGTATTATCAACAAAGCCTCCCTTACCGTTGACATTTGGGCGCCCAAATTTTGACCATTATCAGTCGGATCGGATCCTTTCCTACTCAAGCAAGTCATGGTGTAATTTTTGTACTTTATACAAAAATTCCTACAAATATTTTGGGTGAAATTTTTTATCAAAAAAATATGCCGAGTATTTATATTTTATAAATTATATCATAAAAATTCATACTCATTTCAGAAAATTATTTTGGAAAATAATTATAAACAAAGGCCGTACCAAGTGGCTAGCGCACATGAGTTGTGGTGTTGTGCATCTCAGTCAGAGCTCGTTTGGTTGACAACCAAAAAACCCATGAACTATAACTTTTCAAGATGTATAAGAAATTCAAGTGTTTGGTTGATATTTTTATAATTAAAAAACTCAGGAATTCAACTTTGGTAAAGTTGAATTTCCCTAAAATGGAGAAAATTCACTTATCTAGTCCCCTAAGTAAGTTCAACTTTCATCATTTTTTATTTGGAAATTTTCAATTCCCCTTTTAATTCTCTAAAATAAAATAAAAATCAACTAAATACATTTTTATAATTTCTATCAATTGGACTTCCCGTGAATTCAATTCTCATAAAGTAAATTCATGGGATTTCAAATTGAACCTAACGACCCCTGAGTATTTTTGGTAATTTTGTTATGCCATCTTAATTGCTTAATGTATAATTTAAATGATTTGTCTATTTTTGTGTTTGAAGGGCATAATAGGGTAAAAATATTTTATTGAGAAAGAAAATAGGTGAAACTATAATTTAATTAAAAAATTGTTAAATTGAGTGTGTTTAAATAAAATATTTTTCAATTTAAGTTGTATATCATAGAAAAAACCATAATTGAAATAGTAATTAAGAAGTGAGGAAGAAAAGATACCAAGAAATTAGCACTGACGCCGATGTACAAGCACATCTGCCACACCGCGGGCTTGGCAATCCTTTTGGTGACGGCCAGCCATATCATGAAGTATCCGAAGAAGTTGAGGCCTGCTCCGGTGGCCAGAACCGCCCAAGGCGGAGTGACCTCCATCATCAGCCCCGACGGGAGCCCCACGGTGGTCCCCACGTCCTTGAAGAAGGATATCAGGTTGAGCGTGGTTTGGCTGTACCCTAGTGTTTTCTTCACCTCCCCTGAGTAGGCTGCGAACAAGTAGGTGGGTCCCGACATGGCCATGATCAGTATGGTCCCGAACACCATGAACCACCTCCCCTTTATCGCCTGCACTCCAAACGACGTCGCTGTGGAGATGCACCCCCGCGAGGCACGTCGGCCTCCGCCCCCACCGGCTTCGGAGCCCACCATGATTAATTTTATGAATTTAGTAGAGCGCCGGTGAGCTCAGAAGTAGGTAATTAGTGATTGTATTAATTTGGCGTTGTGCAGGAAGTCATATATAGACCCGGTGGAGGATTTGGTCCTCCATTAATTCATAGCTTGAGATCGATATATGTTGACTTCCGACTTGTTATACTTTTCGTTGTGATTTGAATCTCCTTTATTTATTTATTATATTTTATGATGTAATGAATCTTTGACTCCCTATTTTATTTCAACGGTTGGGGATTGCGGATGCCTCGTGTACGTTGGTATCCATGGCCGGCCAATGATCCATCAATTATGTTTGAAGTCTTGAAATCTTTTCATACTCTATTTTTATTTATGGAAAGAAAGGTAATTGATCAGAAATCTATTTATTCATTTTATATGATATGGGTTCATACTTCTAGCTAGAGTTTTAGTTAAATAATGTATTTTTCAAGTCTACTGAAATGGTAAGTTTTGACGCATAAATTTTCATGACTTTGAGATATACAATATTTTTAGGTAATGATCGATCCAAATTGAATAGAAATTTTTTAGAGAGATTTTGTTCAAATGGACCTTTAAGCATATTTGGTTAGCTAGATAGGTCCATTAATTGTTTTTTTAGCATGCTTAGTCCATTAATTGTTTTTTAGCTTGTTTAGCCCTCTTAAACGGTCAATGATCGACCGTTGACTGGTCAACCCATTTTGATGCCAACTTTTTTTTTTTTTTATGCCAACTTTTTTTTTTTGATGCCAACTTTTTTTACCGTTTTGATGCCAACATTTTTGTGGTGACAATTTTATATAATTGATGGCATAAGAGCTTAAAACGTGGAATCAAAATATTGTCACCTTATTGTCACTTTTCTAATGAAATGATTGGATGACTTTTTTTTAATGCCACTTTTTTAAAACATTGACGACATTTTTTGTGATGTCATATTTTACCGTTTTGATGCCAAAATTTTATTACATTTTATTTTCACTCTGATGCCACTTTTCTAATTAAATTATTGGATGACACTTTTTTTAAACTTTGATGACATTTTTTGTTTACTCTAATGTCACGTTGACCATTGATGCCATTTTGAAAAATTTGTATCACATTAAAGAAAAAAATGTCATCAAAAATACTACTTTGAAAAAATATCATCAAAAATATGGCATCACGGTAAAAAAAATATTATCAAAAAATTGACATAAAAAAGTGGCATCAAAGTGAAAATAAAATATAGTAAAATTTTGGCATCAAAACGGTAAAATATGGCATCACTAAAAAAAAAAGTTGGCATCAAAATGGGTTGGTCAACGTTGACCGGTCAACGGTCAACCGTTGAGCGGTCAATGGTCAAACGGTTGACAATTGACCAACCCAACCTATTGGGAAGGGGGCTAGGGCAAAACTAATTAAATTGATTTATGGGCTAGATGACTAATTGAATATTCAAAAAATGCCCTCTACCAAAATCACCCAATTTTTTATGCTTCATTATTTGTCCCCAATAATGCATGCAGTTCATTCATTTTTCTTTTAAATGAGGATCGAATTTTCACTAGTACAAAAGGGGGATCAGAGCACGCTTTTTTTATGCATGGGAGCACACTTCTCGTGTTGTGCTTATAGTGAGTGCGCTCCCAAAAAAGCACACTTATTATTTAACCGTGATCCCATATTTTAAGCACGGTTTTATGTTGAAGCGTTCTTAAAATTGCCATACAGGGAATATATGTTTTGCTCGAATTATAAGAACGCTTTCAATTGAAGTGTGCTAAAAAAAAGTTTTAGCACACTTTTTTTCAAACCGTGCTTAATAATAAGCACACTTTAAATAAAAAAGCGTACTCTTATATATATATATATATCCATCCCAACACTTGTTGAATGCAATACCTTACCTCTCGAACCAAGAGTCGAACCCTAGACCTCTTGCACCCTCCTACTGAATTCGACCGCTTTACACGCCTGCCACCTGAGCTACGGAATTTTGTTGTAACTTTGTACATTTAATTAATCTAATTCCTAAAAAAACTATCAATACATATAAAAAACCGAGAACGATTTATAAAAATAAACGAGAACGCTTTAAAAGAAAAATGTGTTCCCTCTAGTTAAATTTGGTTTTGGGAAGATACTTTTCTTATAAAACCGTGTTCGTTTTAATTTTTTAAGCACGCTTTACATGAAAACTGAGCTATTTATTCCTTTAGAAACAAGCGAGAACGGTTCTATAGAAAAGCGTGTTGATTTTAGTTAAAGTTAGTTTTGGGAACACAATTGTAAAATAAAACCGTGTTCATTTTAATTTATTTTTAAGCACGCTTCACACTAAAACCGGGCTTAATAGTATTTAGAAATAAACAAGAACGACTTTATAGAAAAGTGTGTTCGTTTTAGTTAAACTTGATTTTGGGAACACACTTTGAGACTCAAACCGTGTTCATTGTAATTTTTTTAAGCACGCTTTACACGAAAATTGGGTTAAATATTTTTTTACAAATCAACGAGAACGGTTTTATAGCAAAATGTGTTTGTTTTAGTCAAATCTGGTTTTGGGAACACACTTTGAAAATTCAACCGTGTTCGTTTTGAGTTTTTTTTTAAGCACACTTTACACGAAAACCGGTCTAAATATTTTTTAGAAATAAATGAGAGCGGGTTTATGGAAAAGTGTGTTTCTTATAGTTGAATTTGGGGTTGGGAACACACTTTTAATATAAAACCATTCTTAAAGTAAAAAAACAAGCACACTTGTCAAAAACCGTACCCAATTTACCGTGCTCCACCCCCTATATTTGTACTAGTGTTTGTTGGTATAAAATCTTTTTGTAGTATCAATCAAGAGTATATATTGGAGTATTGTGGATGATAAATCAGAGAGAATGTATCGATCCAAACTGTATTTAGTCCTAGTAAACTTTAGGCATTTTAGGGAGATTCGTCAGGGTGATTCCTTATTCCAATATCTTTCACCGAAGCCAACCCCACCGACACTAAGTCCGGGTGAAAGGAGGTTTATGTAAATATTAATGAAAGAATGGGGGATCCAAAAGGATCATACATCAAGTGCTTGAGCCACTTTTTGAGTTAAGACACAGTCTAACTCAACAAGGGTTCAAAGCTAAAATAAAATAACGGGTGTATGTCCCATACAAGACACAACTTGAATAAGCACACACAAAATGCCAAGAAAACAAGAAATGGGAGCGGTTAGGGTATGCAAACCCAACACACCTCCGAAATACACCCAAAAGATCTTGTTCCCGGGCCACATAGGAACCCAAAGGGACACAAGCCAAAAAACAACCAAGCGGAGATGGTTCCCGAGTGCACACATGCAATAGAGGCATGCATGCCTTAGGACACCATCCAAAGATCTCAACACTCCAACCAAACAAGGACCAAGAGAGCATAAAAGAGAACCGAGGGTTAGATCTTCTCAACATCATCAAGGGTGAAAGTGGCGTGAAGGAGGCGGAAAACATGGGTTGCTATGAGTCTAGCCACCACGTCTTCGGGGATATAGTTGTTGTCATAAACCTTTGCATTCCGTGCATGCCAAATGAAATAGATGGCAGCGGAAAAGGCAAAGGTTTTGGCCTTAGCTTCACATCCTTTCTTCCTTTTGTATCTCTAGATCCACCTAAGACCACGAGCCAAGCTATCTACTCCTTCCGGAATCAAGAACCGCTCTCTCGTTCTCTTCCAAATACCCTTAGTATAAAGGCTTTCAAAGAAGAGGTGGTCATGAGTCTCCAATGTATCGATCTTCACCACAAAACCTACACCCATGGTTAATAACTTAATACTCCCTCCGTTAATTAAAACTTGACGTTTTACTATTCACGCACGCATTTTTATGTGTTAAAAACTATATAAAATATTAACTTTTTTAAATAATATCATACTTATTACTATTAAGTATGAATTTATAAAAACAAATTTTAAAAAAAGTTAATATTTTATATAGTTTTTATCGTTCTAAAAGAGCGTGCATGAATAGTAAACGACAAGTTTTAATTAACAGAGGGAGTATCAAGAAAGAAAAGCCTATCCAAGGTAGGGAGCTTACCCAAGGTAGCGAGCCAAAGGATAAAGCTATGCTTCGGGTGTTTCCTTTCGCCCAAACCTCCTTATACCAATAGACTTTGGCATCCTTGTCTCAAAATTCCTCATAGGCCCTCTTGACCTTGAATCTCCCTCCATCACACCATTCAACAAGTAAATCATTAAGGTTAGAACTCAAATCCAACATTTTGTTCTTTACCTCAACAATTACTTTGATGAGCGGTGAGTCTCTCCGGTGAGCTTCCCAAGCCACCACCTCCGCCACTCCAAGGTACCGGTGGTGTACTCACCGAACCCAAAGGCTTTCCTTCTTCTCCTTGATCCTCCACAAGTGCTTGCACATGAAAGCATCATTCCAAGGCCGAATATCAATCAACCCTAGTCCACCTTCATGCTTAGGCTTGCACACCTTGCTCCATTTCACTCTCGGTGTTTTCCAAAGGAAGGAGCAGCACAAGCTTATGAGAGCTTGCATAATGGACTCTGGAACTGGAAGTACTGAGAGCCAAAACCCCTCCGTCCCTTGGATCACCGAAGCTATAAGCTCCCTTCGTCTTGCATAAGACAAATGCTTACCAACCCAACTAGTGGGTTTCTTACCAATCTTGTCCAAGAGAGGACCATAGTGCGCCACCCGGAGGCCGTGAGGGCTGATGGGAATTCCAAGGTAACGGATGGGAAATTCTCCTTTCTTGAACCTCGTTGCTCCCAAAATAGATTGAGCTTCATTGGGAGGAACCGAAGCTAAGATAAAAAGTAAGGGAGAGAGTGGATCAGCTTGCCTAAGTCCCCTTTTACCTTCAAACATGCCATGTATTTCATTGTTCACCTTGATGGAGAAGGATGTCGTCTCAACACATTCCATCACCCATGCTATGAACTCCGGAGGGAAACCTAATTCACACAACACAAAGCGTAAGAACTTCCACGATAAAGAATCATAAGCCTTAGCTAGGTCGATATTAAGAAAACATCTCCTAGTTTCACGCTTAACATTATATTTGCGAAGAAGCTCTTGCACCAAAAAGATATTATCGGACATAAGTCGATTAGGGATGAAAGCATTTTGGGCAAGATCAACAACATATCCAAGGCACTTCCGAAGTCTCAAAGTGAGGATCTTAGAAATAACCTTGTCTGCTACATTGCAACAAGAGATCAGCCTAAAATGTTCAACCATAATTGACTCATCCTTCTTAGGTATCAAGCTAATGATAGTGTGATTCATTTGTCTCAATAATTTCCCATTCTGGAAGAACTCCTTGACCGCTGAGCAAAGCTTTGGTCCCGTGACATTCCATGAGGCTTTGAAGAAGCAAGAAGAGTAGCCATCCGGCCCCGGGGCCTTGTCCTCTCCAATGCTTCACAAAGCCGCTTTGATCTCATCATTCGAGACCGGTGCCATGAGCATGCTCTTATCCCCTCACGGATTGAAGCTCCTCTAGCGAACCATGAGTTGGCGATCTCCACATCCGGTCATACACAACCAAGAAGATTTTTGTAGTACTTGATAAACTCATTTGCAACATCTAGGCTTGAAGTTGTAATAGAATCATCACTCTTAGTCATAGAGACAACGTGTTTCCGATGGCTATTAAACTTCATTAAAGAATGAAAGTACTTGTTGCATTGATCACTGAGGAGAATATACTTAGCTTTGGCATGTTGTTGATGTGAGCCTAATTTGCCTTGTTGCATTGATCACTGAGGAGAATATACTTAGCTTTGGGTTAGAATAATACAAAATTTGAGTAGTTTATGTTTATTTGCAATATATGGAGGTCTACAAAAGTTTTTATTACATTTGGCAGAAATCGGACGCACTTTGGAGCTTAAAGGAAAGTCATAAAGAAGCTAAAAATGGTGCAGCGGGAGAAAACACAATTTTTCGACATTCATCATTCTGAATCAAGCTTTTATGTCTTCATAAGAGTTGTAGCCCTCAGAAAGAGCTTTCCAACGCATGGTCATATGCGTCAATCTGACGAACGAGGACTCGGGAAAGTGCGTTTCAAGAACAGAGCAGAAAGCTGAGAGACTTAGTCGATATCGAGTTGTTTTACTCGATATCGAGTAATCCATATCGAGGTGGAGTACCAGACATCGACAAGTGAAGCTGGGAGCTGGAGCAGGTTAGTCGATATCGACATGATTTGGTCGATATCGAGTAAACACTTGGCCGATTTTCACGTCCAGGAGCCGAGATCGACAAAGAAGCTGAAGACGGAGCAAGCCTTACTCGATGTCGAGGAAATTTACTCGATATCGAGTAAAAGTCAAGTCGACATGCGTTCTGGTGGCCGGAATCGAGTTGTTGAGCGGAAGACGGAGAAAGCGCAACTCGATATCAAGTTGACCCAGTGGCCAACGCCGAGCAGTCCGAGAGTCTTGTTAAGTTTCTATCCCGAATCCAATGGTGATATTTTCGAGATCAAATTCTATCAACTTCCATCAAGTTTCTATCCCGAATCTATCAAGTCAAGGGAGAAGATATTTTATCCACATTAGATATAATCCTAGTTTTATTTATTTCCATGATTTATCTTTAAGTAAGTAGATATAGATAGACTTTCTTACCTTGATTAGCAATGATTGGAAGCCTATAAATAAGGCCTTAGGGGCTGATTTCTAAGCATTCAATTCCAGTTACAATTAGTTACATAGAGAGAGTAGAGGAGAGAGCTTGTGGCGAGAGAAGTTGGAAAGGCGAAAGCAGATTTGGCTTCGATTGGTTGTAAGTTTTCTTTAGTTTGTTTAATGCAAGTTATTTCCTTTTGTTCATTGATGAGTTTCTTGATGATGAAGAGCGAGTAGTCCACCCACTTCTAGGGTCGGGGTGAGCCCGACGGTAGCCATTTAAGGTGATGTGGTAAAGGTTTGATCTTTTTATGCAATTCGTCTTCTATCCCTATGAGCATGATTCTTTTGCGAGAGTTGAAGGTGATCCTTGTTTGTGTTGTTGAAGCGAAAGTGATCTTAATACAACTTGGGTTAATTATGTGAAAAGGGTTAGTAACAATTAGGGTTTATGCGAAAGCCTCTATCTTCCTATTTGTTAATAACGAAAGTTATTTGATGAAAAGCATGATCTTTTATGCCTTTATGTGTTACTTTGCATGATTATCGTTGTGGTGTTGATACCCTGGCCTTGGAAGTATTTTATTTTATTGATTTTATTTCACCAAAATCTGTGTTCTGCGGTTGCGATTCTAAGTTTCTGTCTTTACTCGATTCCGAGGAGTTTTTGTCGATATCGAGGACTGCTTTGTCGATATCGAGGAAGGGTTTGTCGAGATCGAGTTACTGTGTCTGAGTTTGCTTTCTGTTCGTCGATTTCTGTTTCTGTTTTCGATTAGTTTAGTTGATATCGAGGACCTCTTAGTCGATATCGAGCAGGTTCTGTTTTTGCTTTATTTTCTGCTTTTATTTGTTATTTCTGTCTTTTTTTCTGTCTTTTTTTTTTCTGTGAGATTTACATCTACCTAGGATCCGCTGACGTGCTTCCTCGTGGATCGATCCTGACTTCCCACTGCTGCATCGGGAGGAAGTCTTGTAATCATTTGTGTGGGCATAATCCGGTTTGATTTATTTTATTATATTTTGAACTCGATTTCCTCCTACAACAGTTGTCTATCTTAGGTGCGGAAGTGTTAGCATGAAAACTTCAACAACAAAGTGAACAATTTGGGAACACAGCTGGAATCAAGATGACCATAGAGGGATCAACAATTCTCTTTCTATTCTTTGCCAACGACATCATTGTATTTGTCGAAACAAATCAAGAAGCATGCATTGTAAAAAAAATCTTAGAAGAATATATACTGTCAAATGTTTGGACAAAAATTCTTAGATGAATATATACTTTCAAAAATCTGCTTTTCAGGCTATAAAAGGGGGTCTTCCGGCCAAAAACAACTAATCCAAACGATATTACAAATCACAAATCAAGTGGCTCTAGAAAAATACTTGGGATGCCCAATTATTAATGGAAAAGTAAATAAGAACACATTTATTAATGTGCCCCCCGACGGTGGTCTCGCTGGCGGGGGGCTAGGGAGGGTAGCGCCACCCCACCTTTACGGTATGCAATGTTTATTGTAAACGGGCCTATCGTCGGTCTATTTTGGGCTTTCAGTCCATTGCCTATTTTGGGTTTCATGAGTCTCTTCATATATTCATTAAACGTCGACCCCTTGTAACCCTAATCGGTTTTGCTTCCTCTAATAATAAACCTGGTTCTCTGCCCATGGATGTAGGTAACACATCGTTGCTGAACCACATAAATCTCTGTGTTGTTCTTCGCTATTTTCGTTCTCGCTATAACAAACTGGTATCAAAGCTTTGGTTGTTGATTTTCTCCGAGAATGATGTATGGTTCTGTGTTGAAGATCGACAAGTTTACTGGAAGAAATTCTTTCAGTCTGTAGCAGATCAAGATGCAGTCTCTGTTGAAGCAGCAATGTTTATGGGCACCATTAACCACCGACAAGAAGGGGACAAATACAACCACCACTGAGTACGACCTACTGGAGGAGAAGGCTCATTCGACGATTATGTCGTGTCTCGCAGGCAATGTCATAATAGAAGTTGCTGATCAGGAAACTGCATGCAAGTTGTGGCTGAAGTTGGAGAGTCTGTACATGACAAAGCCTCTAACGAACAAGTTGCTTCTGAAACAACGGTTGTTCGGGCTGCATATGCAGGAAGGTACACAACTCAGAGATCATCTTGATCAATTTAACACGCTATTACTTGAATTGCGTAATATCGATGTTAAGGTGGTGGAAGAAGATGATGCCCTAATTCTACCGGTATCCCTAGCCCCCACATACGAGAACTTTGTTCAGTCGTTCGTCGTTGGGAAGGATACCATCACGCTGGAAGAGGTTAGACCGTTGCTTCACAGCAGAGAGTTGCATCTAAAGGCAACTGATAATGCATATTTTAGATAGGCATTATAGATAGTTTTAGTTTAGTTTAGGTTGCATTTCTTGCCTGCTTTATTGTTAATTTGCATCTTGTGTTTATTTTAGAAAAGTTCGGATTCTGCGCAATTTTGTGTTTATCTCGCAGATTGAATCGGAACACATTTGGGGAGATGCAATGTCTCGAAGAGGAACACAAGATATATGGAAAGGAACAAGGAAGAAAGAAGCAAGGCAAGACGAGGCGAAAAGCCCGCAAAGGAGCTAGAAGACCACGGCAAAGAGTGAGCCGCGGGCGCCGCATGAAGTGCCGCGGGCGCCGCAGTGGCCGCCGCAGCGAGCAGCTGAGAGGGCATGTGCGGCGGGCGCCGCAGCTCTTGCCGCGGCCGCCGCACCTCTGCCGCGCGCCGTTTTTGTTAAGGAAAACCCTAGTTTTTAGTTGGTTCCTTTTGGGCCGACTTTGGATGTTTGTTTTAGGCTTTTTATGTTATTTTTCTTCAGCATTCATTCTATTCTTCCATTCATTAGACTCTTTAGAGAATTTGAGCAATGTCTTCCATGAGGAACTAAACTCATCGATTCTGCCTGCAATTTGAAGCTTTATTCGGATTGATTGTGAGTTTCTAATTCTCGCTCCTAGTTTCCTATTTGTGAATGCTTTGACTTCTTTGTGCTTAATTAATTATTGATTTGTTCTATCTTGTCTGGCCAACTCGTTAGATCAATTCAATCGCTAAGGTTTTGTAGATTCCTGGTTGTGAACCTTAACCTAAGTGGCAAACTTATTCCTTTAGGGCTGGTTGAACTAATTGAATAAGTAGGAAGTTGAATGTGTTGTTAAATACTTTTTTAGGGACTGCAAATACCTTGGCTAATCTCTGAACTTAAAGCTATCAATTGGGTTAAATCCTTCTTTAGGGACTGTTCGATTGATAAGGGTTGCTAGGACTGGTTGGACTAGTAACTATATTAGGTCGGGACAAGGGCATTCATAGGAAACATAATAGGACGAGAAGAAGTTACAGTGATCGCTTCAATCCAATAAAGTGGAAAATTGTAGGTAGAATTCCTTCTCCAAATTGTCTAAAACCAATTCCTTTACATTGTTTTGTTTACTCCGCTTTGATAAAAGGCGGATCTTTCACACACAAACCCCCCCCCCAAATTGGTTACTTTGATTGACACTTGAATCACACTTGAATAATAATTTCCCTGTGGGATCGACCTCTTACTTATTGCTATACTAGTTATAGGTTTGAGTTTACTTTGACGGGATCAACGACAGGTTTCCCCTCCGTCAAATTTGGCGCCGTTGCCGGGGATTTTTATTAAATTCTTGTGTGTTTTTAGTGTTGATCTTGGTGTGGACCGTCTTACTTGGTCCATACCTTTGCTACTAATTCTTCTCTGTAGAAAGCATTGCAGAGATGGCGAACCTCACTCTAAAGGAGCTTTCTGCTCATGATCCGGCACAGCAACCCCTGGCAATCCAATTCCCTGCACTTGCAGAAGGAGTCAACTTCGAGCTTAAGTCAGGGGTAGTTCATCTTCTACCCAAATTCCATGGGTTGAGTGGGGAGGATCCCCACAAGCATCTGTCTGAATTCCATAGGGTGGTTGTTGGGATGAAACCAGCGAATGTAACTGAAGAGCAGATCAAGCTGAGAGCATTTCCTTTCACTCTGAAGGATGATGCAAACGAATGGTTCTTCTATCTACCACCCGACTCTATTGCTACTTGGGCCGAGATGAAAAGAGTCTTCCTAGAGATGTACTTCCCTGCAACAAAGCTAAATGCTTTGAAAAGGTCTATCAGCAGCATTGAGCAGTACGCGACAGAGTCCATTCATGAGTATTTTGAGCGTTTCAAGAAACTCTGCGCTAGCTGCCCATCCCATGGGTACGCTCAAAAGGATCTGGTCCTCTTTCTATTTAATGGGTTGACTGATATAGAGCGAAAAACAGTGAATTCTGCTTGTGGAGGTAACATGCTGAACAAGACGCCTGCCGCGGCATGGGAGGTGTTTAAGGAGCTATCTGAGGGCTCCAGACAGTTCAACAAGGGCCCTCGCGCTGGGGGTGTACTCGCTGTTGATGCTAATGTGGCTGCACTTCAGACTGATATGGCAGAGGTTAAGGAGATGATGAAACGAATGGTTATTGATAGGACTCCTCAACAACTGAAGGCATGTGGTCTCTGCAGTCAATACACTCATCCCATGGACACGTGCCCACTTCTACAAGATCCTAATGTTGAATTGAATGCCATTGGGAACTTCGCTCAACAAAGGCCTATGCAAGGCAATTATGGAAATCCTGGGTATTTCAACAACAACAACTACAATAGGGGCTATCAGCAAGGCTATGGGAACTATCAAGCCTCTTTCAATCAGCAAGGGGGGCAACAGGAAAGGCCTCAACAACAATATGAACCTCGACAGGGAGGTCAGCAGCAATCAAATGGGAATAATGAGGACCCATTGCAGCAACTGTCACGATTGGTCATGAGGAATGATAAACAACAGTCAGAGCGGATGGCGACTCTAGAGAAGCAGCAATCAGATCGGATGACAAATATTGAGAATCAAATGAGTCAGCTCATTCAGGTCTTAAGCGCGAAGATGGCAAACGATGCAAGTAAGCTTCCATCACAGACGGTTGAGAATCCTAAGGAGAATGTCAGTGCAATAATGCTTAGGAGTGGCAAGGAACTGATTGCCACAACTCAAAAAGACGATGAGGAGATGATGGACGAAGAAATAGAGATAAATGAAGGTGAAAACGGCGTAACAGAGGTGCGGCGCCCGCGGCAACCTTTGCGTGAATTCTTTTGCTCAATTGTGTGAATTACTCGCCTAGTGTTGCTACCTCTTGGCATTGACTGCAGTATCTATTTTTAAAGACCGATGCACATGTTTGTTGCTTGCGGAGTTTATGTTTATATTTTGAGTCTTTTTATTTCATTTTATGCATACTTATTGAATAAGGTGGCAATGGTTGATGCACTGAGTAACCGGGTCTACGCATGACACCCATGGGTATGATTCGCGCAAAAAGGTGTTGAAAACTATCCACTAGGAAAGAAAGCTTGACCATTGAGTAACCAGGTTCATTCATGACACCCATGTTTGCAACTTGCGTCAAAAAGGTGTTCAAGTGGACTTCATATTCATGTTCATATTCATAGTTGAGGTGTTGATAGACCGGGGCCATTCATG
Organism: Persicaria tinctoria; assembly: GCA_037127255.1. Lineage (NCBI taxonomy): Eukaryota > Viridiplantae > Streptophyta > Magnoliopsida > Caryophyllales > Polygonaceae > Persicaria > Persicaria tinctoria. The sequence goes on along the minus strand of JBANSL010000004.1, from coordinate 15,990,338 downwards.
ACACCCATGTTTGCGCTTCGCGTAAGGAAAGCACCAAGACAAGAAAAAGAAAAAAAAGAGAAAAGAAACCAAAGAAAAAGAAAAAAAGTGTTGCATTTTTAGTTTCTTTATGTTATCCCGCAAGTAATGACATTTTGGTAGATAATTGGTGATATGGTGGTCAATGTCTATGAGCTTAGTGCATTATTGGTTTGAGTTGAGAGTTGTACCTAAAAGCCTAGACACATGAGTGAAACACATATTTCTGGTGAGGTTGGTTGATGTCTACTTCTAAGCTTTGATCACCTGAATACATGCTATGACGTTTGTTTGCTTGGTTTATGGTTTCATCTGCTATGATGTTGTTTTTGGTAATATTGAAGCGTGAAGGGATTTCCTGTGGGATACATTGATTCATGTTCATTCTAGCATTGCTTGAGGACAAGCAAAGGTTAAGTGTGGGGGATTTGATAATGCATATTTTAGATAGGCATTATAGATAGTTTTAGTTTAGTTTAGGTTGCATTTCTTGCCTGCTTTATTGTTCATTTGCATCTTGTGTTTATTTTAGAAAAGTTCGGATTCTGCGCAATTTTGTGTTTATCTCGCAGATTGAATCGGAACACATTTGGGGAGATGCAATGTCTCGAAGAGGAACACAAGATATATGGAAAGGAACAAGGAAGAAAGAAGCAAGGCAAGACGAGGAGAAAAGCCCGCAAAGGAGCTAGAAGACCACGGAAAAGAGTGAGCCGCGGGCGCCGCATGAAGTGCCGCGGGCGCCGCAGTGGCCGCCGCAGCGAGCAGCTGAGAGGGCATGTGCGGCGGGCGCCGCAGCTCTTGCCGCGGCCGCCGCACCTCTGCCGCGCGCCGTTTTTGTTAAGGAAAACCCTAGTTTTTAGTTGGTTCCTTTTGGGCCGACTTTGGATGTTTGTTTTAGGCTTTTTATGTTATTTTTCTTCAGCATTCATTCTATTCTTCCATTCATTAGACTCTTTAGAGAATTTGAGCAATGTCTTCCATGCGGAACTAAACTCATCGATTCTGCCTGCAATTTGAAGCTTTATTCGGATTGATTGTGAGTTTCTAATTCTCGCTCCTAGTTTCCTATTTGTGAATGCTTCGACTTCTTTGTGCTTAATTAATTATTGATTTGTTCTATCTTGTCTGGCCAACTCGTTAGATCAATTCAATCGCTAAGGTTTTGTAGATTCCTTGTTGTGAACCTTAACCTAAGTGGCAAACTTATTCCTTTAGGGCTGGTTGAACTAATTGAATAAGTAGGAAGTTGAATGTGTTGTTAAATCCTTTTTTAGGGACTGCAAATACCTTGGCTAATCTCTGAACTTAAAGCTATCAATTGGGTTAAATCCTTCTTTAGGGACTGTTCGATTGATAAGGGTTGCTAGGACTGGTTGGACTAGTAACTATATTAGGTCGGGACAAGGGCATTCATAGGAAACATAATAGGACGAGAAGAAGTTACAGTGATCGCTTCAATCCAATAAAGTGGAAAATTGTAGGTAGAATTCCTTCTCCAAATTGTCTAAAACCAATTCCTTTACTTTGTTTTGTTTACTCCGCTTTGATAAAAGGCGGATCTTTCACACACAAACCCCCCCCCCCAAATTGGTTACTTTGATTGACACTTGAATCACACTTGAATAATAATTTCCCTGTGGGATCGACCTCTTACTTATTGCTATACTAGTTATAGGTTTGAGTTTACTTTGACGGGATCAACGACAGGTTTCCCCTCCGTCAGCAACCGCGTCGGCTACAAATAATTAGGCTTCCGGGCTTGTGGCAAATGGAGGCAAATCTGACGGTAGAAAACTCAATAAGAAGAATCATCGACAAGATTGCAAATCAGGTCCTAAACCAAATGATGTATATATGTAACTACTACAAGGAGAAAGGTCATTGGAAGAATGAATGTCTGAAGAAGCAGAAGCAAGATGAGGAGAAATCTGGCTCTGGGTCTGCAGTAGTGGCTGATCGTGGCAATACTTCTGAGGAAGATATTGTGTCTGTTAGCTGATGATCACACACACCGGGCTAATGTGTGGTATCTTGACTCTGGGGCGTCCTATCATATATGTCCTAAAAGGGAATTATTTGCAACATATAGCCGTGCTGACGGGGGCAATGTATCCATGGGGAATGATGCTCTCTACAAGGTTGTTGGGTCTGGCTCAGTCAGGTTTCGGACAAATGATGGGAAATTTCGCACATTGGAGGATGTCAAGCACGTTCCATCCATGATGAAGAATTTGATATCCCTAACAGTGTTAGACGACAAGAGGTTAAGTTACACAGGTTGTGGTGGAAATCTGCGTGTGTTCAAAGGCTCTGATGTGGTTCTGCAGAGAGTCAAGTGGGGAAAGAGAACTTTGTACACCCGACAAGGTTCCTCAGTTACAAGTGCTGCAACGACTGTTTCAGTTGGGTTTCAGGAAGCTGATCTGACCAGGCTTTGGCATATGAGGTTGGCTCATATAAGTGAAAGGGGGATGCAAATTCTCTCGAAAGCAGATCTTCTGGGAGGCCATAAGGCCCAGAGCCTCGAGTTTTGTGAACTTTGTGTGTTTGGGAAATTACATCGCAATAAATTTTCTAAAGCTTATCAGACAAAGGGCACACTGGATTACATCCATTTGGACTGCTAGGGTCCTTCACGTGTTCAGTCCTTGGGCGGTCACATGTATTTTCTGTCTCTTATTGATGATTACTCTAGGACGGCTTGGGTATTCATGATGAGGTCAAAAGTGAGGCACAAAAGTGAGGTATTTTCTTTTTGTTGTTCAGCATGTGAGTTGTATTATTGAGTTAGCATTGTGTGCTTTTATTTCTTTTTGAGTGCGTAAGGGCCCATCTGTCGACCATTTGTAAAAGAAACGTTGGAAGGCATCCAATGCTCTCTACTCAGCTCTATAAGTAGAGCCATTCTCATATTTCTCAAGGCACCGAATTCCAAAGAGAGAAAACATATGCTAAGAGAGGAGTCTTGTAAATCAGAAAGAGAAGTAGAAGTTCAAAACCCTTCAATGGATCTTCTGATATGAGTGTTAAGTGTGTTTACAAGTTTTAAATTAGGAGTGCTTGTGTGTTGTAATATTTTTCACATTCAATAAAAGTTTTTTTTAAGAAAGGAAAAGCTACTTAATCGAACACTATGTTCTGAATAATTAGTTTTCTTGATTCCAATCCTTTCACACACTAAAATAAAAAAAAACTAAGAGTTAGAGACTACGGTCCGAGGTAGGAAACAAACCAGATATGTGCTGTGCTTCAACTAAGGGAGGCCTGCTTGAAGGTTAGCCACCTCTAGAAAACCGAAAGCTAAGGAACGCCGGTGGTCCAGTGTAACTACGTTCAGGTATCGGTCAAACCTCTCTATCTTTAAGTTTTTAATTGCAGAGCGTGGTGGACTTGAAACCATAGAAAATTTATTATTCATAATATAATTAGTAGATATATGGTAGTTAGTACCACCAAAAGTCATTTATAAGTTTTATATTATAACACAAGCTACCTACAAAGCGAGTAGACTTGATTGTGTTTTCACCAATGCCATCGATAGAATTGACTGGCATTAGGCTGCTGTGAAACATCTCCCTAAGTTCGGGTTCGACCATTGTCTGATTTTGCTGGATCTCAACCTAGTCAGGAGAGTTAAGAAGTGTCGGCGTCCCTTCCTTTCAAGCGGCATGGGCAACTCACCCACAATTTCGGAACCTGATCAATGAGTCATGGGACAGGGAGAGCTCGGCGTCGTTTGCATTCCATCACATTCGCGGCATTGGTTGCTGAAATGGAACAAGGATACCTTTGGGGACATCAGCCTTTGTAATGTGTTATACAAAACCATTACTAAGTGCTCGTTAACAGGATGAGAACCCTCCTATCTTCACTCATTAGTCCAATGCAAGGTAGCATTTTTCCCGGGAAGGGGACAAGAGGAAAACCTGTCGTTGTTCCTGCCAAAGAATACTCAAACCCACAACTAGTATAGTTGGTAAGAAAGAGGCCGATCCACAAGGAAATCTACTCAATTCAAGTGCAAGTCTAATCGCAAGTAAGAATATGGGGGGTTTTTAATGAGAAAAGGATCCGCCTTTTATCAAAGCGGAAACAAGCAAACAAAGTAAATAGTGTTTAGAATGCAATGGAGAGAATTAGGTTCACCTACAATTTGTCACTTCAATTGATGAATTCGATCCTTGTTTCAGCCTCTAGTTCTTGTCTTTTCCTACGAATGTCCTTGTCTAGATCTTAGGTAAATTACTAGTCCTACGAGTCTTAGTAACTCTTATATCTAAATAACCCTAACACGATTAAGATTTAACCTAGAGATAGCATTAAGAATATGAATTAACCAAGGTACATGCAATATCAAGCTACGAGTCGATATTCAACATATATTCAACTTCCTCCACATCCAATTAGTCCTACGAGTTCTAAAGGGATATGATTGTCACTTGGGCTAAGATTCGCTACGAGGAATCTGCAAAACCCTAGCAATTGAATGAATCTGCTCTAACTAGTTGATCATGCCAAAGAGAATAAAACACATACAAGGAATTGAGCACAAAGAAGTCAAAACATTCGAATAGGAATAAGAACTAGATTAAGAAACTCACAATTCAACAATCAAATATCCAAATTGTAGGCGAAACCTTGAGAGTTTAGTTGCTCATGCTCAAACGTGCTCTCAACAATTCTCAAAAGTGCATAAGGTGAATGAAAGAATAACCTAGAAAAGTCTTTTAAAAAGCCTCCCAAGAGCCGGCCAAAACTATAATTAAAAATCCTAATTAAAGTCCAGTTTTGAATCGGCGTTTCTGCGAAGGCCGTGGGGCGGCTAGGCGATCACGAGATCGTTCGTTAGAGCTTCGGGCCACGGGGCGGCTATGCGGTTCACATCAATTTTTCCCTTTCGAATTCGGTCTTGATGTCAACACGAAAGTTGTAGATCTTAGAGAGAGCTTTCCAATACATGCTTATAATAGTCAATCCAACCACCGACGTCTCCAGAAAGTGCAAAACAAGTTCAGCTTGTCTGGCGATAATTTCTGCTGACTTGTTCTTTACTTATGCTCTCGAAATTCCACTCCGCTCTCGTGCTCTTCAATTTTCTTCTTCAACTTGAATCCTCCATCATCCAAGAGTCTCCTCATTCGTCGTCGGATCCACATCTACCTGAAATTAACCATAAGATTGCAAAGATTCCGACTTTTCAACAGCACAGGTAAACATGTAATTGTAACATAAATATGCAATATTTACAACCAAACTAAGCTAGTTGAATCCTAATATGCATACCTAATATGCATATCTAATCATGCTCTATTGGGTATGTTTGGCGTATTGGTTGTTGTAAGGTGGTTGTCGCGGAGCTTTGAGGCCTTTTCGATGGGCTGCGTGAGGCATGGGAGAGAGGGTATAACAAAGTGGTTTGCGAAACCGACTCCTCACTCATCACTACGCTCATCAGGAAGGGGGTTGAGGATTAACATCCTCTTTCTAGTCTGGTACGGTAGTGCCATAGCTTTCTAGTCCGAGACTGGGAAATCCAGTTGACACATGTCTTCAGGAAAGCGAATTTTAATTTGTCGTCGACTCCCTTGCTTCTTTTGCTTTTTTGTTTCCGCTTGGGTTCCATGATATTTCCGTCCTTTCTTTAGAGATTGGCTTGCTTATTTAGGAGGACATTAGGGGAATGACTACTCCCCGTCTATTACCTGTGTAGTCCACTTGTTTTTGGTTGCTTATATATTGAGATCCTGCTGTTACTTTTCCCACCAAAAAATAAATGATGTAATTGAATGGCCTACAAATTAGGTGTCATTAATTTCTACCATATAAAAATCGAGAAAATTGACTCTATAGTCCATTTCAAAGGATGAATTAAATTAACCAATTGTCCATTGTAAGTTGTAAAGTCCCAAGGGAGATCTTCTACAACCTTCCCTACGATCCCCCTTACTCCACTAAATTTTTTTTAACATTTATTTAATCTTAAAAAAATTATAATTAAATTTCGAACAACCATTTTTATGTATTTATTCCATCCGACCCAAACTATATCTCATTTAACTTTTCAAACCGTATTTTAAGAAGCTAAAATATAAAATATCAACTTTTTTGTTATTTTTTTAGTAACTCAATATTTGTTAGTAATAAGTATTAAATTTAATTTACAAAACATGTTTTAAAATTTTTAATAATTTTATTTTGTAAAATATTGACTTTTTAATTTAAAAAAAATTGTAAAACATGAGTTTTCAAAATAAAATTTTATAAATATATAAAAAGAGATGTTAAGAATATGAATATATTTTTTTTGAAAGATTAAATAAATATTAAATATTTTTTTGATGTAGGGAGGTCAATACGAAATAGTGTTGTAGCTAATCTTGGACCAAATTACGCCTACCCCTAACTAGCCTTTTTTCTTCATCTTCTTCCTTCCCTCGCTGCATCTATAATCACACGTAGCAACGCCTCCGTCCTCCACTGGTGGATATGATCGAAGTTAGTGTTATTGTCACCTGCTCCAAATTCGAGTATGACTTCCATTGGAGCATAATAAAAAAAAGCACGATTCCACTATTACTCTTGGCCATGGCTTGCTCGTTTGATTTGGATCTCTTCATCTTCATGAATTTAAATTTAGATCGCGGAATTTCTAGAACTAGGAACCTTCTTCTCGACCTTTGTTTCTCACTTGCGATCATGACACAATCTATATGGAGCCCGATGCTTATGATCCACCGTTGGGTGTTTAATTGAAGAAGTTGAGGAGATCCAAAGGTTGTTAATGTGCCTTGAATAATCGTTGACCGGTGATGCATCGGGGGGTCAGGGGGGCAGTGTCACCCCGCATTTACGGTATGTTATGTTTATTATAAACGGGCCTATCGTCTGTCTGTTTTGGGCTTTAAGTCCTTGGTCTATTTAGGGTTTCATGAGTCTATTCATATACTCATGAAACGCCAACCCCTTGTAACCCTAATCTGTTTTGCTTCCTTTAATATAAATCTGGTTCTCTATCCGTGGACGTAGATAACGAATTTTTTCCGAACCACGTAAATCTTTGTGTCTTTCTTCTCTATTATCATTCTCACTATAGAAAATTGGTATCAAAGCTTGGTTGTTGATTTCCATCGAGAATGATTTCTAGTAATGTGTTGAAGATCAACAAGTTTACTGGAAGAATATCTTTCATTCTATGGGAGATCAAGAGGAGGTGAAATTCGAGTTTACAACAATAGCTGATTGTGGCAATACTTCTAAGGAAGATATTATTCTGTTAGTTGATGAATACACACATGAGGTTGATGTGTGGTATCTTGACTCAGAGGCGTCCTATCACATATGTCCTAAAAGAGATCTGTTTGAAACATATACCCATGTCGACGGGGGCAGTGTATCCATGGGAAATGATGATCTCTACAAGGTTGTTAGGACAAGCTCAATCAGGCTTCGGACAGATGATGGGAAATTTTGCAGATTGGAGGATGTCAATCACGTGCAATCCATGATGAAGAATCTGATATCTCTAAAGGTGTTAGATGACAAGGGGTTTAGTTACACAATGAAGGTTTGATAAAGTATAACAAAGTAATATAAAGATACTCTAGAAGGGGGGTTGAATAGAGTATGCCGGTTTTTCGCAGATAATCTCAAGACTTTTGAAGCTTATGCAAAACCCTTTGAGATTAGACTTAATCCTATCTCTGAAAAACTGAATCACAAACAAGTTATACAATTCGATCACATGCGAAAATATGGTAAAGCAGTATGTAAAGGACGCAATGAGTTGTTTACGAGGTTCGGCATGAACTTGGCCTACGTCCCCGCCTAGGGTTCTTCCACAACCCTAGGATTCAACTGGCTTTTATTGATTCATAAGACTTAGGATCCTAATAGCTCACCGAGAAGCCTCTCTCCTATACAATTGGAATCTAGTCAACTCACGTTCCCTTGGAGTCCTAGACCAATCTAGAAGAGCCCAACCTCTCTCAGCTATCTAGTACAATCCTCTTACACTTAGTGAATCAATCGCCTAGTGTCCACTTCCTGAGTTACGAAACTCTCGAGTATAACACTCTCTCGAAATATATCCTATAAGCTCACTATGTAACTCTCAAATGCTTTAAAATGAAATAACAGACTCTTAAGAACAAGCAGAGAACACACGAAGAAGACAGATTTCACTTGAAGGCTTGAGTGCGAATGAGAGCTTGTGTTCAACGAATGTATTGATGTCTTCTCTTCTTCTTTTCCTTTATAGAGAACAAATCGGCGCCTCCAAAGAAGAATCTTCTCTTCAACGGCTAGGCTTATCATGGCTATCTTCGAGATCTTCTATACTTGGAAACTTTGGAGCCATGATCTCCGATTGTGTCCTTCTCTTCTTCAAGCTTTAAGGAAAGAGATCATATTCGAAAAGCTTCCTGAAAAGTTAGAATATAATATCTGGAAGCATATAATAATATAAAATAATATTCGAGCATAATATCATAGAGAACAGGTTTTGTGTTTCATCAACACTACTGAAGCTTCAAGACCTTTGGCATAAACTGACTGTCAAAGCCTTTGAAACTTATTCCGATTTTCATCAAGGGAGTGGAGTTATCACATAGGTTATGGTGGAAATTTACGTGTGTTCAAAGACTCTAATGTGGTTCTGCAGGGAGTCAAGTGGAGAAAGAGAACTTTGTACACCCTAAAAGGTTTCTCAGTTATAGTTTCTACAACGGTTGTTTCTGCTGGGGTTCAGGAAGTTGATCTGACCAGACTTTGGCCTATGAGGTTGACTCATATGAGTGGATAGGGGATGCAAATTCTCTCGAAAGTAGATCTTCTAGGAGGCCATAAGGCCTAAAGCCTTGAGTTTTGTGAACATTGTGTGTTTGGAAAATTACGTCACAACAAGTATCCTGAAGCATTTCATCAGAAAAAGGGCACGCTGGATTACATCCATTCAGACTATTGAGGGCATTTCTCGGCATCATACAGTCAGATATACACCACAACAGAATGGTGTAGCAAAACAAATGAATCAGACACTTCTAGCACATCAAGATGTATGCTTTTCGATTCAGGTCTTGATATACGATTTTGGGCAGAAGCAATTTCAACGGCTTGTTATCTCGTTAATCGGAGCCCACGAAAAGTTATCAACTGCAAAACATCTTATGAGGTATGGACTGGAAAGGCTACTGATTAATAAAATATGAGAGTTCTTGGGTGCACTACTTTACCATGTTCATGAGGGTAAGCTAGAGCTAGGAGCGTGCTAAGAAAAGAGTCTTCATGTTCATGGGCTATGGTACATGTGTGAAAGGGTACAAGATCTTGGCTAACAATAAGATTACACTTAGCAGAAATGTAGTCTTTGTTGAGAGGCCTTTGCTGAATTCTAGGAAGAAGACCAGTGATGCAGTTGAGAAAGAGGTTATTTCTAAGGGGGTGGAGTTAGACATCACTCCATCTGAGAGTCAGGTACCCGATTTTGTCACCAACCAATCATCATAATCAAGTACTACTGAGTTAGACACTGTTGAGACAGAGGATATACCACTAGACACATGAGCAGGTGGATCAACACATGGAAGTATTGCTCTAAATCGGCCAAGAAGGGTTGGCATCAAACCTCCTGCGAGATATAGGTCTGATGAGTTGGTGGGATATTCCTTGCATATGGCCGAGGAGGTGGAGGATGATGCTCCATCCACCTATAAGGTTGTTGTTTCTGTAGACGAGTCAACACAGTGGCTTGCATTAATGGGAGATGAGATGGAGTCTCTTTATAAGAATTAAACTTGGGAGCTTATCAAATTGCATGCTGATAGGAAGGTGATTACCCGCAAGTGGGTCTTCATGAAAAAGGAAGGATTATTATATGCTAAGGGTGTTAAGTACAAAGCACGAGTAGTTGCAAGAGGATTCAATCAGCAAGAGGGAGTAAACTACAATGAGATTTTCTCGCTAGTGGTCAGACATAATTCCATTAGGGTGCTACTAGCAATGGTTGCACATCAGGATTTGGAGCTTGAGAAACTAGATGTGAAGACAGCATTCCTACATGGAGTGTTAGAGGGGGAAATATACATGTCTCAAGGGGATGGTTTTTATAGGTTCATAGAAAAGAGAACCATGTTTGCAGACTGAAGAAGTCTTTGTATGGGCTAAAATAGCCACCAAGGCAGTGGTATAAGCGACTTGATAGTTATATGGTGCAGCTTGGATACAATAGGAGTCCGTATAATTGTTGTGTTTATCACAAAAGTTTGGATGATGGTTCACGTATTTATATAGTATAGTACGTGGATGACATGTTAATTGTTGCTCAGAACAAGTCATATATCTAGAAGCTGAAGGATTGTCTCAGTACAGAGTTTGATATGAAAGATCTCGGTGCTGCTTGAAAATTTTTGGGAGTAGAGATCTATAGGGACAAGATGCATAGAAAACTCTTCTTATCACAAGAAGGGTATATCATGAAGATATTAAGCAGGTTTGCAATGTCTTTGGCTAAGTCTATAAATACTCCAATGGCATCTAATAGCAAGTTGGGAATGTACACACTTCAGACCGAAGAGGAGAAGGGGTACATGTCTAGCATTTGTTGCTAGTGTGGCTAAGTCTATAGATACTCCAATGGCGTCTAACAACAAGGAACACTAGCAAGTTGTGAAAAGGATCTTCAAGTACCTCAAAGGCACCACGGCTGTTGGTTTGTGCTATGGGAATGATACAGAGTGCTTGGTTGCTATGTTTTCAGACTCTAATTATGCCAACGATGTGGCTAGTAGGAGATCGATGACTAGCTGTGTTTTCACTCTTAGAAGTTCTATGGTGAGTTGGAAAGCAACTCTACAACATACAATCACTTTGCCTACGACTGCGGCAGAGTACATGACATTGACAAAAGCTATTAAGGAGGGAATCTGGCTTAAGCGTTTGGTCAATGATCTAGGCCAAGTACAGAGGCAGGAGGGAAGCTACTAAGGAGGGAATCTGGTTCTCTGCCCGTGGACATAGGTGATGCATTGTTGCCGAACCACGGAAATCTCCGTGTCTTTCTTCGCTATTATCATTATCGTCATAACAAAGGCGAGTAAGAAGAAGGTAAACTGAAGATTTTTTTCAGAAATTTAGCATCCGACCACCTCTGTCTTCTTCTTCTCCGACTGCCCGTGCTTCTTCTTCATCCGCCCTTGGATCTTTTGATTTTTTTTTTCAAATTGGCCAAAATACGAAGAAAAATAATTATGAAAATAGCCAAGATCCCAAATTATTACGGGATTTAGCCAAAGGAGGACTAAGCCGCTATTTCAAACAATTTTATCCCAACTTAAAAAAAATTACCAAAGTCAATGATTCAAACAACGATGTAGTATGTATGTGTGTGTGTGTGTGGGTATACACGTCCCTCTTTTGATTTTTTTCCCTCTCTCACATGAGTGCCACCCCTCTCTCCCCTTCTTGCTCTTTCTCTCTCCTTGATTATGCTAAATAAGTATTATAATGTAAAAATATTTAGATAAAAACATCATTATTTTATATAGTTTTCAGCTCCTTAAACTACGTGCACAAAAGTCAAACGTCTTATATTTCCAATCGGAGAGAGTATTACATATTGATATATTCCTTCCAAGATGAAGCAAAACGTTCAGAAGTTGAAGGAGTCTCGATCTCATTCCTGGGTTTGAGATGAATTGGGGGCAGCACGGACTAGGGATGAAGATGCTCAAAGACAGAGATCAGAAGAAGTTTTTCTTATCATAAATAAAAGGAATTGTTATTTACACTCTAAAATTTTACTATTTACATCCAAAATTCAAGTTTTTTTTTAAATAAACCCTATGTCTTTTGAGTCATAGGTGTGTGACTCAAGAGGTGCAACAATTTTTTTCTATATACATACTCTGCCTCTCTTGAGTCACACACAAATGACTCAGGAGGCGTAGGTTTTAATTTAAAAAATAATAAAAACTTGGATTTTTAGGTGTAAATAGTAACTTTTATGGGTGTAAAAAGCTATATCCAAATGGTGTTAAATTGGTTAATTAAGTTTTGTATGTCCTCTTGTAAAATTTTATTTTTTCACAATATTCAAAGAAAAATAAAATTTTACAAAAAAATTCACAAGTTGACAATATTTACAAAAATATTCAAAATTTGCAGGGGAATCAGAAAAATGCAGTCTAAGACCGCGTTTATTTCACAAAATGTGCAATATGGAGGTTGGAAAAAACAAACGAAAAAAACATTGTTTGAAACCGCATTTTATGATTAATTTTGGGTAAAACGCGGTTTCAAACCGCGTTTTTACCAACTTTTATTATTAAATTAAAAAAAAAGGATGTCGCGTTTCATTTACAAACCCTTCTTCATCCAAAAACATCTTCATTCGGATCGTTTATCCGACAATGTAAATGAAGGCCGAATCGTTGTCTTCTCGAGTGTCTTTCCCATTCCACCTCAAAAACCGTCGGAACACGCAATTGAAACTCCTAGAGGGCCGAATCGAAGGCCGAACCGAAGGCCAAATCGAAGGTGGTGGAGTGAATGCCTGGATGTCGGCGGGAGGAGACGGAGCTGCAAATCGGGGGAATTAGGGATGGAGTTTGTGGGTGAGAGGAGACGGAGTTGCAAACCTGCTGCCGACGAGGTCTCGGGCAGTGAGGAGCTTTGCCGAGATCCCCAGCCACCGCTCCACCTCCCTGTCCGTGCTTCCCTCTCCTCCTTTCCTTCTGGTGTGGCAATAGCAAATGAAATTTGGTAAAAATAAAATTTGTTAAAAACGCGGTTTCAAACCACATTTTATAAAAAATTAATTATAAAACGCGGTTTCAAATCGCGTTTTTTTTTTCAACCTGCAGACTTTGCTTCTTGTTAATAAAAGACGGTCTTAAACCGCGTTTTTCTGATTCCTCTGAAAATTATAAATATTTTTGTAAATAATTTTAACTTGTGAGCTTTTTTATAAAAAAAAATTTTTCTTTAAATATTTTGAAAAAAAAAAAATCCTCTTCTAAGCCTATTGACACTCTTATTAGTACTGCTAATATTCATATCTCTACTATATTTTCTCGTGAATCAGAAAAAGAAAAGAAGTATATAGTATATGATAGTTCAATGAGGATCATCTGCTTCAAATACTATGTCATACCCTACTTCATTAAACCCATTGGTCCACGTGTACCCCTACCTTTAATTTTGAAAACTAAAATAAATCATCATTTAAATGCTTGGAAATACTTGTACAGTATTACTCTAATTATTAAATTATAGCGCCACTGTCATTCCTTACAAAGTACCATCTCCCGCCTTAATTGTGATAAATTAGAAAATCAATGCCAAAATGACCTTTCTTCTTCTTTCTCTTATAATCCTGTGTGAAAAAATCTCTTCCATTCAATAAAAAAGAAATTCTCCACCTGGTATTGCAAGCTTGAAGAAGGAATACTAGAAAGAGGTAAAAATTGGGTTTATTTATGGGATGGATGATTGTGTTGAAGTATCATTTATTTTCTATGTTATATGTTTTAATGTATAGTGCAACTTTAAAAAATTTAAATTTCTATGGTTGATGTAGGTTAACTTTCAGAAATTTGATTTTATAGGGGTATGGATGGTACAACGCAAGAAATTCAACCTCGACGTAGGTTGGAATTTGAAGAAGATGAAAATTTGTCAAATCCTTCTGCAGATGGTGAACTGATTGAATCACTGCATAGCAAGATATCCCGATCGAGTATCCCAATAGTTGGTATGGAGTTTGAAAGTGAAGATGCTGCATATGAGTTCTATAATGCTTATGCATTAGCAGTTGGATTTTCTGTTCGAAGGGGCAATTGCCATAGATACAAGGGGACATTGCTAGACAGAACTTTTGTTTGTTCGTGTGAAGGCAAACGAGGAAAGGATAAGCGAGATGATGCTTACAAATCTCACCGCCCGGAGACAAGATTTGGATGTTTGGCTTTGTTAAAAATCAGTTGTCGTCAAACGGGTAAATATCATGTGGTCAACTTCAATGCTAAACATAACCACAATTTGGCAAGTCTGAGTAAGGCTCATCTATTTAGATCACATAGAAAAGTGTCATTGGCTCAAGCATCGGAAATTGACATGGTTGATACTTCGGGTATTGCTCCTAAAAATGCATACGAATTCATGGCTAGGCAAGCTGGAGGTCGTGAAAATCTTGGATTTGTTCATGTGGATTACAAGAATTATTTGCGAACTAAGCGGAGTATGAAAATGAGGGCAGGTGACACTGGTGGTGTTTTAGAATACTTGCAAAGGATGAAAGTAGAAGACCCGAGCTTTTTTTACGCTATTCAAGTAGATGAAGATGACATGATCACTAATATCTTTTGGGCTGATGCACAAATGATGGATGACTATGAAGATTTTGGTGATGTAGTTTGTTTTGATACTACATATAGGAAACACAAGGATGGTAGACCAATTGCCTTATTCGTTGGTGTGAATAATCACAAACAAACCATTATCTTTGGTGTTTCATTGTTATATGACGAGACAACGGCTTCTTTTGAGTGGTTATTTGACACATTTAAGAAAGATATGTGTGGAAATCTGCCGAAGACAGTATTGACTGGTCAAGATATTGCTATGTCAAATGCACTTGCTTCTCAATGGCCACAGACTTATCATCGTCTTTGTATATGGCATATCTATCAAAATGCGGCAATTCATTTGAGTGCTGTATTTTCAAGGTATACTGATTTTGCAGTAGATTTCAGCAAATGTGTTTATGAATATGAACATGAGGATGATTTTCTGTCAGCTTGGGATCAAATGCTTGAAAAGTATGGGCTGCAAAATAATGATTGGTTGAAGAGGTTGTTTAATATTAGAAAGAAGTGGGCATTGGTTTATGGAAGAGATACTTTTTGCGCTGACATGATCAGCACACAACGGAGTGAAAGCATGAATAGAGTCATCAAACAATATGTAAGTTATAAGCATGATTTGAGAAGATTTTTTGAAAACTTTGAGCGGTTACTATATGATCGTCGTTACAGCGAGATGGTTGCAGATTTCAAGGCTAGCCAAAGTAAAGTTGTTTTGTCTTTTCCTGTTCAGATATCGAAGCATGCTGCTAGTGTTTATACTCCTGAGGTGTTTAAGCTGTTTCAAGAAGAATTGTGGAAATCCTATGATTGTCATATTGAGATTTGTGGTGAAACAGATTCCTTCATGAAGTATATGATCACACCTCCCAGGAAGAAGTATAGTTACACGGTTTCTTATGATGAGAAGGGAGAAACTATAAGAAACAGCTGTAGGAAGTTTGAGTTTGCTGGTTTGTTGTGTAGCCATGTGCTGAAGGTTTTTTCTGTTAGAGAAATTGCAGAAGTGCCTAACAAATATGTGATGAAGAGATGGACAAAAAATGCCAAAAAAGGATCAGCTAGAGCTATTGGTGATTGTCTGAATGATGAATTAGATCACAAGACTGCAGTGGGAAGAAGGTACAGAGACTTATGTCGTCTATCTACTCGTTTGTTCACAAGAGCTGCAGAGTTTGAAGAAGGATACACCATTGTGAAAGAGACTCTTCTTAGTCTGTTGAATGGCCCGAATTTAAACTCTAGCAAAAGGCCTATGCAATCTAGCTTAGAGGGATGTCATCTAAAACCAAATGATATGAGCCAGTCTATACCTATAAATGCCAATGAAGTGACAAAGATGATTAGAGGCATAAAGCCTAAGCCTAAATCTGGTTCAAGCAAAAGGCCCATTGGTGGACTTGAAAAAGCAACAAGAAAAGTGAAAAGGACTAAGCATACCAAATCACCCAACAATGATTTGCAATTTCCCATGGGTAATCAAATGGAGCAATGCATAATCCCTTCCCACCCCAGCCAGGTAATTTCAAACATATCTTATTTAAATCATAATTGAGCTATTATTAGTATACTTATTTCTTCGTACTTTATATAACCAATGTAGGGAAATCAGATTATCCAATGGGCTGGAAGTGCTCCATCCAAATCACCATATTTTGTTCATCCGTGGGAACCATCCCAATATAATCCCTCTAGTCCTTAGGAGTTTAGACAACTTGATATGTTTGTTAATTCACATCATGCTCATCTTCAGTTTCAACCTAGTCATCTAGAAGCATTTTCTCCTCAAACCCAAGCCAATCCTTAATTCTCATATCATAATGAGAACTTTAGAGTCTCAGGTGAGGATAAAGGCAAATCAATTAAATACTTTAAAATTTCCTCAACTTTTGTTTTTGTTAATAAGTTGACCATGCATGGATGTATTTGCAGGATAAGTCGATAAAGATATTTTGGAGCAGGTGAACTAGACCGTGTTTTGGAGGAGTGGCTACACTGGATGCATATATATTTTGAATATGTTTAGGATTTTTTTATAGCTATTTTGATGCATAGCCTAACCTGTTTTATAAGTTGTTTTGGAGGAGTGGTAGAACTTGTATGGGTTGTTTTTGCTTATTGCTAATTATTTTGAAACTAGTTGTAAATTGATACTGATTTGGATGAATGCTAGAAGTTGTGTATTTTTGTTGATTTCACTACTAAGAAGTTTTATATATGCTATTTCTTTCTTGGGTGAAAATGGTGGAGTCATCATGCTCCTTATGACAGCAAACATGCATGAAGAGTACAAAAACACTAAAATATGACAAACCTAGCACATGACAGTAAACTGAGTAAAGCTAAAATAGATATAACAACACCTAGCACTAACAGTAAACCAAAAACATGATCCAAGATAGCCTATACGGGATTTGAACCCGCATCTATGTGCGTGAGCACATTGCTTTACCATTTAAGCTAATAGACTTAAAATCAAAGAAAGATATGCTTCAGCAAATGACAAAATGACCAAAATCCCAACGCCATAAAATTGGACAATAAGGCACACCAGTCTCTTGTTATACTATAAATCAAAACTCTGATGTTGCTCAGATTGTGTCTAATTAACTAAGAAATTGAAACAACCTAAAATTCAGCACAAATTGAGTAGAATTGAAGAATCCTAACAATGGTAAGGGAACTGAAGCTATAAGCACCAAAGTGAGTATGATGCTGGCTAGGAAGATAAATTTTGGGTAAATTAAAATGAAATTAACTATGATGCTGGCTATATCAATACTCTATTGCTCATATTGCATATAATTAAACCTGAAATTGAAGCCTAAAATTCGAGCACAAATTGAGTAGAATTGAGAAGAACCCTAAAATTGAGAATTGGGGATGCAAATCGAAGGTATAACTTAAGCATCAAATTCTTGCCAGGAAGACAACTTTTAGGCAAATTAAAATCAAATTAACTTACCTTAAGCGCTAAATCGAAGCTTACAGTTGCTTGAAATTCGTCTCCAACGCTTCCAACTCATCTCCCCTTATTTATAGTCGAAGCGATTGACAATCGCTTCTTCATCTCATCTCGCTCTCTTCGCGGCAGGTTGAAGCCCAAGAGAAGTTAGCCTCTGTTTTGACTCCATCTTCATCTTTGGCTTCATCTTCTTGAGTTTTCAAAGTAAATACGGAGTAGCAATAGCCGAAGCCGAAGCCGAAGTCCGAATGACATTGTGGCTCTTCTCTCATTACAGATTTACTCCGTATCATTTTACTCTTTTTCTATTTTTTTAATATATCTGATTAATTAATAGTAAATCATTAAGCCAAATACAGTAGGTTTTTTTCATTAAAAAAAAGAAAGAAATAATGAGGCACGTGGACCCATAAATTTAACGGAGCAGGATGTGATTCAGGGTATGAAGTAGAGGATCCGGATCGATGATAGTTTCATCCGCAATAATACTATTGGTGTTACATTAATAGTCTTGATATTAAATTCTATCCTCATTATAAAAAAAAATGAATATGAACTGCATTATGATTTATTGGGGACACCTATGAACCATAAGAATTTTCTATTCAATTCGGCTTATTACCTAAAAATAGTGTATCTCAAAGTCATAAAAATTTATGCGTCAACACCCCATTTTAGTAGACTTAAAAAACACATTATTTCAGTTTAAGTCTTGAACCCATCATATAAAATGAATAAATAGGTTACTGAATAACTTTTCTTTCCATAATAAAATAGAGTATTTATAAAAAGATTCCAAGATCGTGGATACGAAAACAAGGCATCCGCATTCCGCAACCGTTAAATTAAAATACCGAGAAAAACAGATTTGCCGGCGAGAAGATCTTCTACAACCTTGCATAAGACCTTGTGACATAAAATATTTAGGAAATTTTACAGAAAATCACCCCTTATTTATTAGACTTTTCATTTAACCACCCCTTATACAAAATCTTTCACTAAACCACCCCTTATTGATTAGACTTTTCATTTAACCACCCCTTATTGATTAAACTTTTCATTTATCCACCACTTATACAAAACCTTTCACTAAACCACCCCTTATTGATATGGATTGAGTTTTTGTTTTTTAACATGTATGTTTATGTCACCTTTTGTTCGTTTTTAGCAAAATAAAGTTAAAATGGTCACGATTTAATCATATAGCTTTCATTTACATTATGTTTTTGTTAATGTAGTGATGGTAAACACTATAGAAATGAATAACTATTATATCATATGTATTCTAGTCCTAGTACAGGGGTAAATATAAGAAAATATTAAGAAAACGTTTTGACCGCTAAGAATCCGCTAATAAGGCCGCCGAACCGTCTTGGCGCTTGGCGGTACCCCACCGCCGAGCATCCGCCGAGCGTTTTTTAGAACATTGATTATACCTTGTGATTGGAGAACCTTCTGCATTCGTGATCAGTTTACACGTACCCTCGAATCCCTCTCCGAATCCCCTGGTCGTGTAGCCTGAAGTTCGTCGATGAATCTGAAGTCTGGACGATCGTAGGATGTCTATATATGGCAGCAGAAAGGTTGAAGATGGATAGTTAAAAAAAAGGACATTTCGGTCTTTTTTAGAATTTTTTAACATCAAATTGGACGGAATAGAGGTAGGGGTGGTCATCTGTTGACGGGATTATATAAGGGGTGGTTAATTTAGTGAAAGGTTTTGTATAAGGGGTGGTTAAACAAAAAGCCTAATAAATAAGGGGTGGTTTAATGAAAGGTTTTGTATAAGGGGTGGTTAAATGAAAAGCCTAATAAATTAGGGGTGGTTTAGTGAAAGGTTTTGTATAAGGGGTGGTTAAATGAAAAGCCTAATAAATAAGGGGTGGTTACCTGTAAAATTTCCAAATATTTATGTTATAAATTTACAATAAAAAAATTTTCAAAAATTATATTTATATTTCAAACCATTATTAGTATATATTTATAAAAACGATTGATGAAAATACTTATTTTACTTTTTTATATAAATGAAAGATTGATTATTTTACAATATGATTTTATAAAATTTAGAAAACATGTATTTTCATCAAAAAAATTTATAAACATATACTAATAATGGTTTGAAATATAAATCTAGTTTTTTGAAAACATACACTTATTTTTTGGCGTGCTGATGAGTTAAGTCTTCATACAATTAGAAATCTCTTGAATACTTTATCCAATATGTCAGGACTTACTATTAATTACAATAAAATTTCGTTACAAGTTTCTAAAAATGTTTCTGTCAGTAAAGCTCAGTCCCTTGCTCAACAGCTAAATATTCCAGTTACTAAATCAATGGAAAAATACCTTGGTATACCACTTATTAGTGGAAGGGTTTGTAATGCCTTGTTTGATGAGGCAATAACAAACCTTAAAAAAACAGTTGTCAAAGTGGAAATCTAACACTCTCTCACAAGCTGGTAGATCGATTCTCATTCAGGCAAACCTAAATTTAAAACAAATTATTTAATGCAATCATTTCTCCTTCCAAAAGAAATTCTACAAACAATTGATCAGATAAACAAAAATTTCTTTTAGAATAAACTTCAATCTGATAATTATCATCCTTTAATCAACTGGAATCATCTGTGTACTCCTAAAAAAGATGGAGGATTAAGTTTTAAATTGGCTGAGCAAACTAATATTGGCATGCAAATGAAACTGCTGTGGAGAATAATGACTAATCCTGATAATATTTGGTCTAAGGTAGTGACGGATGAAACTGTTGTGGAGAAAATTTAAAACTTCTTGGCAATTTGACAGACTTCTTAATGTCGGAGATATATTCTCTAAAGGACTGGTTTGACTAGTGGGTAATGGGAAAACTATAAATGTATGGTCTGATATTTGGGTAAATGCACAATATCTTCAAAACTTTCGGAGTCATCGTAATCCTAACTTAAAAGTTTGTGATTTATTACAAATACCAACTCTTGGGATATTGATAAATTAAATAGTATATTCCCCTCTCATATTGTTCAAGCTATTACTAATATCCATATTCCAATAATTGATATTCCTAAGAGCATCTCCCACCATAGGGTAAAAAATGGGTTTTAGCCTTTTTTTTCTCCCATCATAGGCCAAAATGGGTTTTGGCCAAATTTTTTTTGGCCTATTTCTAAAATGAAGGCCAAATTTGGCTTTGCATTTTGGAAGGCCAAATGTGAATTCAACCTTTTATTTATTTATTTTTAATTGTTCATTATTAATATAAATTTATAAATCACACAATTAATTGTATATAAACTATATAATTATAATTTTTTTTATCAAAACTAAAAGTTATAGTCTGTAAAGATATTGATGAGTTCTTTGATATGACTATAATATTTAATATGTTTGGATTATATTTGCATAAATAATTAACATCTTTAGAAAAAATATTCATTTTATATTATTACATCTTCATCGAAATCATATCTCATAAATAAATAACGAGTTGCATAAATTACTATATTTGAAAATAATAATAAAAATTCTCAGAACACATCAAAACCATAATATGAAGTAATTTTATAAATAATACAATTATAAATCTATATATATTATATAGTTAGGATTTCCAATTAAAAATAATATTTGTAGTATTGTTAAGATATTCAAGAGTTCTTCGATATGACAATAATATTTGACATATTTGAATTATTATTGCATAAATAATACTCCCTCCGTTTCAAAATAGATGGCCTTTTACTTTTTAACACGTTTTTTAAGGAGCGGAAAACTCTATAAAATATTATTTATTTGATTAAACTTTTTATACTATTTGATACTTATTACTAATAAGTATCTAATTATATAAAAAAAATTAATTAAAAAATAATATTTCATAGAGTTTTTCGCTCCTTAAAAAGCGTGCCGAAAAGTAAAAGACCATGTATTTTGAAACGGAGGGAGTATTTTTAGAACATCATCTTCTTCATTGTTGATATATTCCGCCATGAGTAGATTGTTATTAGCATACATACGATGTAAGACATTTTGATCCTGTTCAAATGAATCAAAGATTGAATTAGAAATCTCAATAGTTTCATTTGAAGAGTGAGATGATGATGATGATATTTGAGAAGAATTCATTATTGATTCAAATCGAAAGGATAACGATAGAATCGAGTGACGGAAAGGAGTATGAAAGTTCTAAATTACATGAGTTTATATAGAAAATTTGCCAGCCAAATTTAGCCTACGGTGGGAACAATAAAAATATTTAATAGGCCAAAAGAGAATATTCTATAGAATATTCTATTTTGATAGGCTATTTCCCTTGGCTTTTCTAGCCTACGGGGAAGATGCTCTAAGAGATTAATTTGGATTTATAGTAGTAATGGAAAATTCTCTATTAAATCCACATCTTCTATTTGTAACATTGGGAATACTAAGAAAATTCCAGCATACTGGATTTGAAAACTTAATATTGCTCCGAATATTAAAAAATTTATTTGAAAAATTATTTTAGATATCTTACCTACCACGACCTGTCTAAATCGATATATAAATAGAGTTCCTAGTACATGCTCTCTTTGTAATTCTGATATAGAATATACAAATCATTTATTGTTTAATTGTCAGATCACAAGATCCTTTATTCAAATTTTGGGTATTCAGTTGGGAAAATGTTATAATATTCCAAAAACTAGTAATGTTTCTTAAAATATTTTAAATACTAGGGCTCTTAATATAGATTTTACATACTTATGTCATTTATGACATTCTGTTTGGGAGCTCCGAAATAGAATTATTTTTCGCAATACTTCTGATACAGGTATTATCTATGCTCTAACTCAAACTATAGATAAAATCTCATGCTGGAATAAAGAGCAGGTAAAAACTAAGTTACCGAAACGTGTTAGGCCTCCTAATAAATTGATTTGGAAATGCCCTCCAGTAAATGTTATTAAGATAAATGTAGATGGTTCGGTGAAAATTGATACTCAACCGCAGGTTGGTTGTATTGTGAGGATTAATGACGGTCTAGTTCTTCAGATTCATAAATGTAACATTATGATGAGTTCTGTCATTCTAGCAGAAGCTTTTGCAGTTTATACAGGCCGATATAAGACTCGCAACGGAAATGGGGATTCGAAGAGTGATTATTGAAAGTGATTGCGCAATCATCGTCAATGTCATCAATCAAGTGAATAATACACCATGGAAAGTCGCTCAAATTATCGAAGAGATCTATTCGTTAAGCAAAGATTTTGAGAGCGTCACAATTCAGCACTGCTACAGAGAGGCAAATGGTGTAGCTGATTTTCTTACTAAATCTCAGTTGAATTGTAATTTTATTTTGATTTTCTGTTGTTATGAGTCCAGAACATCATCTTGCGAGATGATCATGGATGTTGGTAATGCATCCAAATTTTTTTAAAAAAAACATAAAATCATAAATAAATAAAGGAGATTCAAATCACAACGAAAAGTAAAACAACTCGGAAGTCAACATATATATATATATCGATCTCAACTCTCATGCTATGAATGGAGGACCAAATCCGGCCTCCACCGGGTTTATATATGACTTCCTGCACAGCGACAAATTAATACAATCACTAATTACCTACTCCTACTTTTGAGCTCACCAGCGCTCTACTAAATTGATCAAAATCATGGTGGGTACCGAGGCCGGTGGGCGGAGGCCGACGTGCCCTGAGTGGCTGCGTCTCCACAGCGACGTCGTTTGGAGTGCAGGCGAGAAAGGGGAGGTGGTTCATGGTGTTCGCGGATAGGTCTCCGGTTCGAACCCTGGAATGACCGCTATTTATTTACCAATTCAAGAGACAATACTGATAATGGCCATGTCCGGACCCACCTACTTGTTAGCAGCCAAAATTGGTCGACAACCGATGAGTCAATGACAATGATTCTATTCGATCAACCAAGTCGAAATTACATATTCAAGTATTCAACCGAGTCAAAATCATTTATTTTAAGTAAGTTACATATCGGAAATTTCACGAGGTACCCCTGAGGTATCGCTTAATTCACGCGGTGACCATTTGTTTTACCCCTTTCACGTGGTACCCCTGAAGTTTTGAATCCTTTCACCTCGTACCATTCTCCTTTTATTTTAACGGTTTCCCCTTATTTTAACGGTTTCCGTTAGTTCAGAATTAAAAAAAAAAATCAATTGAATTGACATAAAGAAACGGGGGAAAGAAAAGGGAGATGGAAGACGGCGGTGATTTCCTCCCTCAAGTGCCATGAATGGAAGCCATGATTTCCGCCCCTCAAGTGCCCCCACCTCGCCGATTTCTGATTGAGGCTCGGCGCTAAAGCTGTTCTGAGCCCTAGAGGACTGTATTAGGGTAAAATCCATGGGTCGGTGCTGAAGTGTCCCACACCGCTGCGCTGAAAAGGACTTCGATGCCGCCGTCGCTGGAGACCGCCTGTGCCTCCGGAGAATCTGCATAAGCAACGTCTAATTGATTACAGGCCTTGGACGCCGAATCTCGGGGACAAGGTCCTGATCGGGCAGAGAGATTCACTGGATTTGATATGGCGATTCATAATCCCTTCCTCCCTCCGCCTGTTCATAACTGCCTGTTCATAATCTCGTCCTCCCTCATGTTCATAATTGCCATATCAAAAGAGATTCACTAGATCTGATATGTCGATTCACTGGATCTGGTCAAGTAACGGAACAGGCGTGTTTCGAATGGTGGTGATAGGGCGAGTTTCGGATGGTGGTGATGCCATAACAGGCTGTATTCAGAGGAGACGGTGAACAGTGGAGAAACCTTCGGATTTGGTCAAGCGACGGAACATGGGAAGCGGAGAAGACAATGAACAGTACACCAATTTCAGATCTGGCCGAGTGGTGTGCAGAACTGACTTTCAATGATGTGGATATGAAAGATCCTTCGATGGGGACTCCACCTGAGGAGGTAGCGTGGCCGGAGTAGGACTCGAAGTTGGTGGATCTGTGCAGGACTCGAAGCTGGTGGGGGTAGCGTGAGGAACTGGCATTTTTTTTTGTTAAATTTCCAGTAACCTTTTAATTCGGCTGGTAAAAAAAAGGGAGAAAAGCACGAGGTGAAAGGAATAAAAAACCCAGGGGTACCACATGAAAGGTGTAAAACAATTGATTACCGCGTGAATTAAGCGATACCTCAGGGGTATCCCGTGCAATTTCCGATTACATATTTAAGTATTCATCCGAGTCAAAATCAACCTTATTATCCAAACGGGTCGAATCCGAAAACTCAAACAAACTATACCCACTTTGATTCGACACTCAAATGATATCGACCCGCCTCTTGACCCGAACGAGTCCGACCCGCTTTGACCCGAACCCGAATGGGCATGACCCGATTTAACACGAAATCCGACCAATCTAAAATTCATTATGACCGAACCTGACCCGATCAGTACACGACCATAAATTTTACCCGAACTGACCTGACCCGAGCAAGCCTGACCCAAACCCGACCCGAACGACCGACTTGCAAGCTATATGCACAAGCACCCCACGTCCTGAATTCCTGGTGATGAATGTAATCCTGCATCCACAAGTCCAAACTTTCACAGTACCGATTTATTTTGTCAATCTCCACACATGCTTCCTCCAAAAAAGGGGCAAACAGATCATAACATAACGTTGAAAACAATACGGAAATTAATATAAATTTAATTAGCTAGTTTGTCTCCTTTGACTTTCAGCTTCAGCACCATCGACGTCAGCATCCTGCTCCGTCTCTCCCACCTTCCCTCCGCCCTTTCTAAACTTCTTGTAAATATCACTCGCGTAGAACTTCCTCGTCCTAACCACAAGAATCAACGATATGAACATCGCCGCCGCCGTCGCAACCGTTATTATCAAGAACGCCGCCCTAAAACAGTGGACTCCATTGCATTTCAACTCCTCCCCGACTTTCCGAGTCAGCCCCAGCGCCGCCAGCTGTCTCCTGCCCTCCTTATCATACAAACCCCCCGTTATCTTCACATTGAGTATGTACCCTCCGATGGGGCTCGCCACCGGCCCCACGTTGAACAGCGTCGAGTAGTACTTGAGCCCGAAGATCTCCGATATAATGGCTAGTAGAATCGGCCATTGGGCCCCGTAGGTGAACCCGATGATGACCGAGGCGAGGTAGAGGCCGTTGGTCACACCGAAGGCGATGAGGAGGTGGCCCACGCAGGATAGAAGCATCATGATTGTAAGCATCAGCGTCCTCGGGATCTTGTACTTGTTGATGAAGAACTCGGAAATGAATCCCATCACTACTCGTCCAAGGTAATTCCAAATGCTCACCAGCGACACGAATGTCGTTATGCTCTTCGCCGGGTATCCTAGCGACGCCCCGATCTGGCCTAGGTTGTCTATGGCGGTCAATGTGCCCCCCAACCCGCAAATGGTGACGATGAAGAGTATGATCATGTCGACGCTGAAGAGCGCCTGTAGGATGGTGTGGTCTTCCCCTCTTTGAGGAGGCCGGAACACGTTGACGTACCACTTGTCCACCTTCCTCGAGGGTTGCTCTAGGATCTCTGCGATGATGACGACTTGATCAGGCTGATTGTCTTGCTCGTACCGTCGAGTTCTCCATAATATAAGTTCTTGTTTGTAGACGGTGTAGAGCGGGAGGCAGAGGAGGAGGAGGACCACCACCGCGCTGGCTATGTAGCCGCTATGGGAGAAGCTGATCCGAGTCTCGAGGAGGATCACGACGAAGAGGAACCCTGCAAGGCCGAGAGACATGTAAAGAAGCTCGTAGAAGACGTTGACTTCTTTAGGGTTGGAGACTCTCTTCATGATCCGGACGGTGCTGACGAAGGCCAAGCAGACTCCGGCCGGGAGGAACCCAATGAAGAGGATGAGGGCTTTCGGGTTTTTGACGAAGATGGCTCGGTAGAGTTGGGTGATGATGGCCCCGCTTAGACCGACGAATCCCTTGAGTACACCTAAGATCACACCGCGAGCCTCCGGGAAGTTCATCACGCAAGTCACCAGTGCTGCCGTATTAGAAAATGCCTACCTAAGTGAAAATTGTATGTTTTAAGAGTTTATATAGATATAGATAGATTTCAATTCAATTCATGTTTATATATATATATATACCGTGAAGTTGGCACCGAGGCCGATGTAGAAGCACATCTGCCAGACGGCGGGCTTGGGGATCTTGCCGGTGACGGCGAGCCAAATCATGAAATAGCCAAAGAAATTGAGGGCAGAACCGACAACCAAGACGAGCCAAGGAGGAGTGACCTCCATGAGCAAGCCGGAGGGGATTCCGACGGTGGTGCCGACGTCCTTGAAGAAGGAGAGGAGGTTAAGAGTGGTTTGGGTGTAGCCGAGGGAGGTTTTGATGACCCCGGAGTAGGCGCCGAACATGTAGGTGGCACCGGACATGGACATGATCAGGATGGTGCCGAACACCATGAACCACCGGCCCGTAACCGCCTGCAGCCCGAAGGACGTCGCCGTAGAGCAGCTGGAGCCTTGTCCAGCGACCACCATGGCTGTAACTAATTAAGATTTAAGAGTACAGTTGGAAGAATTGAATTTGTATGGTAAAGGGAGAGATGGAGCGAGGTATGGTATCTGCTACAAGTGGGTATGTATATATACACAAAGAGTCAAGGTGATCCAACGCGAATGGGGTTTGCGCCTTATCGTTGACTAAATGAATGGTGATATGTGTCAAAGATATATGAAGCTACTTATTAATTAAATTAAATGCGTTCTTCATTTATTGAATGCTTTCGATCGGTTGGGAATTGGAGCTAGATTCAATCGCGCTTGTTTATTGGAGTATAATGGATTTCATTGGTATAATAACGGTACAGATCGAACATTTGTTGGAAGTACAACGATTAGGGCTGATTGAACATTTGAAGTAGAGCTGGTAAAATCTGACCCTATCCGAAAATCCGATCCGACTCACCCGAATCCGAACCCGACCGACACCCGAAAATCCGGAGTCATTCATAACCCAAACCCGAGACTGAACCCGATGCGAATCTGACCCGACTCGAAACAGACCCGAACACAGATAAACCCGATCCGA
Source organism: Persicaria tinctoria (assembly GCA_037127255.1). Classification (NCBI taxonomy): domain Eukaryota; kingdom Viridiplantae; phylum Streptophyta; class Magnoliopsida; order Caryophyllales; family Polygonaceae; genus Persicaria; species Persicaria tinctoria. The sequence continues at coordinate 15,962,943 of JBANSL010000004.1, read as the reverse complement.
CCCAAACCCGACCCGACTTTGAACTCGACTCGACTCTCAACACGACCCGACCCGACCCAACCCGAATTGAAAAAAACTAATAATAATATTGAAAAATGAAAAAAAATTAATGAGCCAAAAGCTAAAAATTAAATGGGCATTAAAAATTATATGGGTCAATGATATAGTCAAACCATAAATAAGCATACTTGCAACTTGCTAGTTAAAATAAGGGTAAAACCTAAATGTACAATTAATTTGATTTAATTATAGCACCGATCAATTAGTTTCAATGTTTAAAAAAGGACGATATATGTTGCCAAATATCGAATTTCCGATTATGACTTTTTTTAAAATCGGTCGATAACCGATGAGTCAATAACAATGAGTGTATTCAACCGACTCAAAATTACATATTAAGTATTCAACCGAATCAAAATCATTTATTTTAAGTAAATTACATATTTAAGTATTCAACCGAGTCAAAATCATTTATTTTAAGTAAATTACATATTTAAGTATTCAACCGAGTCAAAATAAACCTAATTATCCAAACGGGTCGAATATGATTCGACCGAAAACTCAAACCAATTATACCGCTATACGTACCCAATTTGATTCGAAACTCAAATGAGACCGACCCGCCTCTTGACACTACAAAAAAAAAATTGTTTTAGAAACGGCACTCAACTGTCGCAAAAGCTAGATTTCTCGTCGCTAAAAAGTATTTGCTACGGCTATGCGAGGGCAAATCAAGGGTCGCTAGCACTGGGGTAGCAAAAAATCTTTAGCGACGGAAATCACCGTAGCAAATAATTTTTTCCCGCCTTTTTCCCATGTGGTACAACATGACCTTTTTGCGACGGTAAATATGCCGTTGCTGAGGGTTAATAAATTTATTTTTTTTAAAAAAAGGAAAATTCTGATTATAATAGCCTATGCGGGATTTGAACCCGCATCAATTATTTACCAAACTAGGCCCTAACACATTGCTCTACCGTTTGAGCTAATAGGCTTAAATTAACAAGAGCTATAATTTTCTTGAACGAGATTTACAACCATAAAAGTAGAGGTTTTTCATCTATTATTTACCAAACTAGGCCCTAACACTAATTAGAGTATTCTCGATCAATATATTACCTAACCAATCAGTCTCTCACATCCTTGTATACTTGGTTCAATACACAAGTTTTCCCTTTTTTGCAAAATAGTAACGTTTGGCTTATGTCCTAACATTGGGAGAGAAATAGAGAGACAGTTACCGAGTGATGTACCACATCATAATCTCTGGTCATCGATGTGCTCAAATCCAACCTGATTAACGGAGATTTTGGAGAGACGTCTTCATTTGTATATTGATGTAGGACATGCCTAGAAAAAGAGAACAAGCACATAAGTAAAGACCTAGCAGCTAATAAGAAGGGAAGGGGATAAATTAAGAAATTCCTATAGAATATTTGTAGAGAGACTGTGTGTTTTGAGAACCACAAAAAAGCACTATAAATTGAGAGTAAAAGATAAAGTAAATACGCATAGAACCACAACAAAGTAGAAACAACTAGATAATAATATGGCTCACCATAATTTTGTCAGGTGAAGAGGATCATTGAAATTCCCTCCATTATGGACAACTTGATGAGAACCACCTCCAAGAACCTCATCATCTCTGTTCAGATTAGATCCAATCCGCTCGGACATGGTTGAACACAACAAAGCAACAAAGCAACTGACGAAAAGAAGACAACAGAACACGTACAAAATTAGGGAAAAATCAGACCTAGCAACTGACGATGATCGAAATCACCGAGAGACAATATGTAGCAGACAATCGGACAATATGTAGCAGACAATTGCACACCAGAACTTTCACAATCGATAACAGACATAGAATTGCAATGTCAGAACAACCGACGCAAACAATAACAAGTGAAGCATCATCAGGATCACAAAATCTCACAATTCACTTCAAGATCAGAACAACTGATGCAAGCGATAATAGACGAACCAATATCAGAAGTGCAAAATCTCATAATCGGAGTAATTTCACACCAGAAAATAGAGATCATAAGCAAAACAAATGAAATAGGCAGCGGAGAGTAGAGTCATGCGCATGAACTTCAATTGAGCAAGCAGAAGTCAGATGAAATAACTAAATCCGAAGCAATCGGAAGGAAAAAAAACATTCAGAATCTCAATTAAGTAAACTAAGCAAGCAAAGTCGAGAGATCATGGAAGATCAAACACAAAAACTCAGTTACGCATCAGGAAATCGCAGCGAACACCAAATCGCCGAAAAATCAACGATGAGGCGCAAAACAACAATCAATCAGCAAATTGCAGCTCCAGTACCATGTGAAGAGCACCGAGGAACCTCCATTAATGGTGCTCTTCTAGATCTCAGGAATCTTATGGAGATTGTGATGAAATCAGTTACCTGGTGTGTGTAAAGCAAGAAAGGTTGTTTTAGGAGAATGTCCCATAAGATGTATATTGATCACTTATTCTGTTATGTACAGGATGAAGCTATTTATAATGGAGGTAGTTAGAAGATGACATCACTTATCCTACTTCCTTATTACAAAGCTACAACTATAACTATCTACTGATATACTCTACAAAGGGAAAAGACAAGATTTTTAGAAAAGTAAAAGTATAAACATAAAGTAAAAGAAAAAAAAAAAGAGAAAATACAAATCTCCAAAGAATTAAATAATAATACGAATATAGTCAAGAACACTATAAATCTCCAAACTTCAAATGCACTAAGAATGACTAACATGATTTTGGATTAATGTATATATTGCAATCATATTTTAACCTTACTTTTGATGGGTTTCCCTGCAAGTTAGCGCAAATGACATGCACCACATTCTGAAAATGCGATAATCATGAATTCAGAATTCTTGCAGGGATGTTTAAAGGGTCTAAGCAAATCAAAACTGACAAAGATTACCTGGTAGACGAACGATAAAGCTTTGATCGGTATGCTTAGAGGCACAGCTGCAAAGTTGGGTTTCAAGAGAGCTTTCCAATGAAGTTCACCGCTTGCGACCACCTGCAGAAGATGAAACAAATGATTAACATCTCTTTCAGTGAGGTAAATAGAAGGGAAAATGAAAAGTTGTGTTCTTAGGGTGACACTTTACCACTAGAGATGTGAAAGAAGTGAGGATTCCAAACACTAGAGCACCATTAATGGCACCAAGAAACAACATACTGCAGAAACCAAGAAAGTTCCTGAATTGGTTCATTGTGGACCGTAAAAAGACACAGCGAAAATGGATGGTTCAGTGAGCATTGTACTCACCTTGAAAAGTAACATATTCCTCCCAATGTGAGTGAAAAGAAGACTGCAACTCCCCATTTGTAAGAACATTTTCGGGCATCAAAGGACAAATAAATTGTTCAAGTTAGATTTTAATCAACCAAATCAGTTTGAAAAAATATATTAAACTGGAACGTCAATGATGACAGTAAATTTCTAGAACCATAATGATCGTTACAACGAGAAACACAATTGTGGTGAGAAATCAAGAAGATAAAGCATATTTTAGAATCAAGGATCATCTTGTCTACAACATAGAAGTGGAACATTTTTATATCACACAAGTCAGATGAAAAAAGGTTCATACAGTAGAACATCAAGGTAGTTCGAGAGGATATCCGAAGAGCAAACAACATAGGCTACAAGAAGAGCATAGTGTATGAAAATATATGACCAGCTGCCCCAGAGAGAGAAGTTTGGATTAGAGGAGCTCCAAAAGTAAAACCTCTCATCAAGCATCTATAAGAGGATCTATGTATATTTACTATCCTTCGGCTAAACATAAAAAGATCCAAATCTTATCATATCATTTCAGGTACTCTAGTTTCAAGCAACCTATACACACTATCATATAGCATAGGACCAAGAAACAACATATATTTACCAGGCAATTTGGACTCCGAGTGCCCCAAGAGTTCTTTTAGCCATTGACACCTAAAACATTATAGGGTAGTTAACCTGTTCATTCCTTCAAGGAGACATCAAGAAAACATCAATGAGTTTGTTCTCTACGTTACTGCAAGTAAACAAGTCAATGGACACATAATTTACCAAGGAGACGCCACCGGAACCAAGTTTGCACGTTGTGTGTTGATGTTCACCTCAGCAACAAGTAATCCAGTTGCAACCTGCACAATTCAGGATAAATACTCTATCACTAACAATCAATTGGTAGTCCATCTGCTAATTGGTTAAATGTGGTTCGCCAACATTCTCAACTTATGTTAATATCCGAAAGTTATGATCAAAGATGAAAAATAGCATAAGATTTTCCTTAAAGAATGAGCTATTTTGATAGATAGCTTTGAGATATGATAATATAACACACAATATTTTGCGCACATGAAAAGCAAGTAAACAAGATTAGTCATTTATTATACCATGTAAACCCAACAAACAATGCAAGCCACACAAAACAAATTATCAAATCCATGAATGTGTAAGTCTCCTCAACTGGATTGCTTTGTTTTCTTCATTACGACATCTTGAGAAATCTATGAAAATTTAGGTCCCTAAAACACTAGGTTGCATAATTAGATAGTTTTTAAGCTAATCTTTCACACTTTTGTTTGATATTTGCATTAAATACGTACAAAGTATGTGCAAATCTAGTATAAAGAGCACTAGTTCATAGACAGAAAGTGTAGCATTTATAGAAGATATACCGGACTTTGATTAAGAGCCAAGGTAAGGTTCTAGAAGTTCATGGTTCACCGCAGCTCCGAGATGGCTTGAATAAGGCTCGACGGCATAGTGTTGGTGACAACCCCCAAACATAGTAGCACTGAAAAGGAAGATAAGGAGGCTGAGATGCTTGAATCCCTTCAAGGCCTTTGAAATCAACAAGAGCGAGAAAGAGATTAATGACTCACCGATCTGAAATAGAAATCGAATCGGCGACGCTGGAGCCCTATATTGGAGCTGAGATGAGAGAGATGTCGAGATCTGATAGGAACAAGGAGCACAGCGTCGGTTCTCGCGAGCTCGTCAGCAAGAGGGGAGGAGCAAGACGGGCTCAATAGTTTAGCAGATCCGGCAAGGCAAGGAGAGACTAGCGGCGGCGACGACGACGACAAGGAAGCTCCAGGCGCGGTGGTGGGCTGGGATTCGGGCAGGGGCGGCTCGTACTCGCTTGAATCCAACCTCGAGGAACTTGGATCTGGGAGGAAGGGCATGGGACGGTTGTGAAGGGGGTCAATTTTTGGAAGAATGCAAAGGAACAGTGGATCTCCTCTAGTAGATTTGGAAGAAGCAAAAGGAAAGAGAGAGAAGGGGCGGAAAAGAAAGGTAAGAGTTTTAGGGTTTCAATGAGTTAAAAAAAAGGGATATATTACCGATTAGTGATGGCAACATCATACCGTCACAAAAGGTAGCAAGGGATGCACACCGATTTGTCTTAAATTTGTGTGACGGGTGCAATGTTGTTGCACAACCGTTGCAAATACCCCACATTTGTGACGGGAAATCATTTCCGTTTCTAACGTTGGGTAGCAAAAGCAATTTTTTTTTTGTAGTGTGACCCGAAACCCGAACGAGACCGACCCGCTTTGACCCGAACCCGAATGGGCATGGCCCGACTTGACTCGAAACCCGACCAATTTAAAATTCATTATGACCGAACCCGACCCGACTAATACCTGACCGTAAATTTTACCCGAATTGACCCGACCCGAGCAAACATGACCCGAACCCGACGCGAACGTCCAACTTGCTAGCTCTAAGTTGGAGCATGGCTCGGAATCGGCTTAAAAAGAAAAAAAAACTTGTAAACTAACTAGTCAAAAAAATCAAAAGTTATTAGGAGAATAAGCAAATTTTCAAAGTATTTTGGAGAATTGTCCAAATTCACTATTCATTTTTGTCTAATTATAAACTTTTCCTATAAAGACCAAAAAATTATAAAAATCAATCATACCTTTTAATAAGTTTAACTTATACTCTTAGTTTGTATTATTATCTTTCTAGTTTCCGATTTAACATTATTTAATACTTTTATGTTAATAGTGTGATCTTTAAATTTGGTATCAGAGTCAAGTTAATTAAAAATAATCACTACTAGAATTCTGTTCATAGAAATCATATTATTTACATCGGTCAGAAATACGCATGATGTTAAATATATTTATAACATCAGTTTTAAATATTTAGATGTCATTCACATTATATACATCAGTTTAACTTCTTGGACAATGTTAAAAATTCTATTTAAAAATTTTTGAAAGGCGCGGAATACACTTATTTAAAATGCTACCGAAATAAAAGCGGTAATGATACCGACAAATCCCAAACACTTGGCCAAATATTTTGAAGTTTCGATTTTCAACTTAAAAAAAATTCCCAGACCTTGTAAAACTAATGTCCCGATTAACCTCGTTCATTCGCTCAGATCAGACTCAACCTCCCTCTTGCCTTCACCCTCACCATCGATGGAAGGTCAGGGTCTCTACTCCGGCTTCCTTCTTCCATGCTATCTGGCTTCCTTTATCTCCTTCTCCGGTATCTCCCATTCTAGCTCCTCCATCCGTTCTCCGATGGTGATCTCTCTCTCTCTCTCTCTCTCTCTCTCTCTCTCTCTCTCTCTCTATATATATATATATATATATATATATATATATATATATATATATATATATATATATCTCGATCTGATATGTGAGCATAGATCTAGGAGCTTACTCTATTTCCCTTCCAATTTCAGATCTAGGAACCACGACCCATTTTCCTTCCAATTTCATATCTAGGAGCTTACTCTATGGCTCCCTCTCGATCTCCACCTTCTGTTGCTCGCTCTCTCGATGCATAGGGTTTCTGAACTTGTCTTCGGCTAGGGGACGGAAGCTGATGCCAATGTGTGATGAGCCTGTGAAGTCTGAACTCTCAAAGGTTAGGGTTTCTGAACTAACAAAGGTTAGGCTCGATTTCTTTATGGCTCTTTCCAGGTTTCTGATCGAACTCTCAAAGGTTAGGGTTTATGAACTCTTAAAGCTTAGGCTCGCTTTCTCAATTTAGTTGCTTGGGAGATTTAGATTCCGACTTTGCTGTAATTTTTATTTACGTATTGATATTTCCTTCCCTTTGTTGTACCTGCAATATATATTTTATAGGGCTTTGATGTGATTGTTCTTGAATGTATTGAGCCTTGATTGAGCACACCTTACAGCCCCATGAGATTGGAATTCAAGGTTTTACTCATAGTTCTTGACTCTTTTAGTTATTTGGCTCTGCTTTTTTTCCCACCAGATACAAGTGGAATTCGTAGTTCTTGACTCTTTTAGTTATACATGACACAATTTTCATGAAAAGGAAAAAGAAAGAACTATTTTAAAAAATGTGTTCAGAAAACTGAAAGCAAACAAAAATTCAGGATTGTTTGCTGCTTTACTAATACAAAAATCTCAAGAACAATGGAAGCTTCAGGTTGGATGACTTTTTGCATATTTTTATTCTTGTTCCATATTTTAGTATGTCTTTGCTAAGCCATAAATTGAAACAGTTAGGAAAGAGATCGAAAACAAGAAAAAGCGCTAAAGCAAGTGAAAGCAATCGAGGAGAATTTCAAACATATTAAGGTAATGTTTCTATTTGTACCATGCAATTTTACATTCAATTTTACGAAAAAACTTAGAGAGCTCTAGGTTTTTTTTTTTCGGTCAAATTCAGGTGTGTTCTTTTGATTATTATTCTCATTGTTTGGGCTTTTTGGGTTTATTCGAATTTTTTTTTAACTTTTTGGGCAATTTTTGTCTCTCATTGTTGATGTTTGTTTATTGGAAAGGTATATTTGGGCAACTCTTGAAGAACTTTTGTCTCTCATCCTGCCGAGGCTTCTAATGACTCTTGGAGGTACATGATTCGCCTTTTTGCTAGTTAGTGTGCCATATATGGACTCACATTTACACCAGTTAGTTTGACGTAGGCCTATTCAAGTTCTCTAGGCTGATTTTTGTTATGATAAAATTTCCCATTACCACCCTAAACTTCCAAGCCTATCATCCGCTCTAAAATCAATTTCATTTTCCCAATATTATAGGATTAATTTGATTCTTACAATGATGTTTTTTTCTTTTCTTATAAAATCAAGCTTGCTGCGGGAAGAATTATCTAACCAACCACGTCAATATAAGAGGATCTGCCACAAATTCAGGTATGAAATCCTAAGCTTAGAGATTCAATTGAAGTTCCGAGGACCGGTGTACTGTTTTGACTCTATCTCGGATAGAAAACAAAGCAACTGGATTTTAAAAAGTATGTGTCCATATTTAATAGGAACGAAGAAGATACCTGAGTTTGTACATATATATATATAAACAGGAAAATAGTTCATAGAAGTAAAAAATCTTTAACTACATGATGTGTTGTGTTATAATATATGAAGATGTTTAAATTCCATATGTTTTTGTGCAACTTTGAGGTTATATAGGGGCTATTTTCTGTATTTTGCTGCTGCAGTTTTGCTCATTTATCAAGTTGTGGAACGGGTTCGATTGAAGGTCTTTGTCTGTGTGGTCGATGAGCTTTCTTGGGCTTATTTGGGTGATCCTTTTTCCTTTGTTTTGTTGTTGATTTATATTGCTAGGCTTTGATCAATCTTGGGAAAGTTAGAGCTCTAGTTATTAATTAGCTACATTGGGAGGTTTTTTCAATGTTTCTTTGTTGTATGAGTGGGGTCATATTTTGATGCTTGTCTAGTGACCCTTCGGTTTGAAGAATATCGTATTAGCATTGACAAAGAATGTGAAAACCCTACTTGATAGAAGATTGGAGACTGGTGACCTTTATGGCATTTATTAGCATTGATTTGTGTTTCACAAGGCTTCTGTTGATGTTCAAGCTGGCCTGGTGTCTGTGTGGACATATTTGCTGTAACCAATGAGTATACATACTTTCCATCCCTGAAGTTCCTGAGCATTGAGAGTGGAAGCTCATTGTTGTTGTATCCCAATACTGATGATTCTATACTGCCTCAGGACATGTGAGTTTGAAATTTTATGTGAAAAACAATAATGTGTAATAGGACTAATAAATGACTATTCTGTGTATGCATTTGAGGCTATTGTTACTGATACACAATCTTCCAGGTACCGAATGTTGAGTCGTCCATATGCTTTCAATTGTGTGCTACGATTAAGGACTTTATTCGAACTTGTCTCAGTATGTTTTCTGTTTACTTCTTCAGACACGTTTCAGAACCTCCTATTATACAAATTGCTTTCGAGTACACTGCATGTAGTTGTTCCTTCTGTGGAGCTTTCAAGTTCAGGATTGAGTGATGCAAGGTATATGATTCAAACTCGTCTCAGTATGGTACAACTCAAAATGTCAATGAACTTTATGATAGTGTTAAACCAGAGGTGGTTCTTTCTATCCTTGTTCATAAGTTAATGCTACAATCCTTAATGAATGGAATATATATGCATTTTTCCTAGGAAGAAAAAATCAGTTTAGGGTTTTTTTTGGACGCCCTTTGTAGTATGATTATCTTGAAGAATAAAATATACACCCATTAGTTCCAAGTTGCAAAGCATCCCCCTTTTTTAGACTTGATTTTAAGTTTAATTATCCATGGTAATTATTATTATTTATCTATAAGAATTTCTCATATTTATTTTTGCAAAGATTAATATGAATGATTCTGGAATATATCGGCAGGCGCCATCCAATTCCAATGCAAGAAATGCTTGAGCCTTTGCTTTGTAGAGCTTTTGGTCTTGATCTGGGTGTTTCATCATCCCAAGCATGATTCAGTAAGAGAAGAGATAGTGCATGCATTTTTCCTTTTGTAGCGTATCGGTGGTGGTAAATGTATCTTGAATGATATATTGAATATGGTCAATGTTTGTTGGTAGATGATATTTTAGCTGCAACATGTGTATCAATGTATGACATAGCTATGTTAATCGAAAGAAAGTGATGTCTATTTTTGTACATCTTTTGACTGTAAAGGCACAAAATGATTTATAAAGCCTGGAAAAATATCAAAATTGAAATGTTACCCGATGTCAATAGGTGATACTTACATCATTAAACCAACAAAAACAGATGTTTTACAACATAATAACATCGTTTTTCAATTGAAAAATAATTTGAAAAGATACTAATGACATCGACTTCAAAATATTCAATATGATACATTATATTTATAAAAACTAATATCACAAAATTACAAATGAATAGAGAGTGCACACAAAATGAATAATGTATAACCGATGTGTATATCAATCTAAAACATCTCTTATTAAAAATATATCGATGTTAATTTCAAATTTTGTATTGCTCTACATTGTTTCAAACGTCTAGAAATGCAAAATAACAATGGTTGAACATTAGGTTCATCAACCAAAACATAATTATGTCAACATACTTAAATCGTTATCAAAGATAAAAACAATGTTATAAATTATTATAGACATCGGGTAAAAAAACGATGTGGTAAAGTTTGGATCTTTAACGCCTCCCACTAACACGTCGAATTTTTTTTTGTTTAACATCGGTTTTTAACCGACGTCTATGAAGACTTTTCTAGTAGTGTTAATCTGTATTTATTTATAAGTCAATCGAAAAGTATCTACTAATTGCCCTTATAAGACTTATCCTCATGCTCTACATTTAGATATAAATTGTAAGCATTTTAGAGCAATTTTAAATGTCATTTCAGACCAACTTATAGATCTAAAACTTGAAGTTAGAAAATTAGAACAGTTATATCTTGAGATTAGCAATAAACTCTTTAAGATTGTAAAAGAAACAAGTGATGTACATCACTCAACCAATCTAAAAGCGATAAACGAAATTAGTCATCAGATAAGCCTAAAATTAGGTGGTTAAATCAAGAAAGGAGATCATTTTAAATACATTTATCCATTTAAAAAATTCAAAAAGAAGTTCTCTACTAAATTAGATAACAATATAAAGAAAAAAGCGATTGTTGAAGAAAAAAATCATGATGAAAATCAAATCCTTAAAAATGAATCAACATCCATTTCGACAAATAAAGAGATTTAGCACTAAGTTGGATGACCCAGAATGAAAGCTGAAATTACAGAAACTCAAAACCATTGAAACAAATTTCATGAACCAAGAAGTTATGAGCGACAATGAAATTGAAAAGAACTCACATGAAGAAGCTCTATATATCAGCAAATGGGATTAATTAATCTAAAAGACATGGAAAATTACCTTCCTATATATATCTAAAGTCCAACAAAGATTAGATGAAATATTAAGACAAAGAAGGCTGAGGGGAAATGAACACCAGTGGAACATAACAAAGCTAGAAGAAATTACAAACGTTACGAACATGGTTCAACCAGTAATTACAGACCTAGGCTAAAGCGAAAAGAGTTTCTAGAAAAGAAAGAAAGATTTGGAGTAATGCCAAATCATATATATAGGCCAAATCAAAGAGCAATTAATCTAGAACCTATAAGTGTATTAAACATGAATGTAATCATGATGAGTGTATTAAACATGAATGTAGGATGGAACTCTTCTCAATTCCTTGATTATATAGAACATAGTTTATATGGATGTATTGTCGACTGGTATGAAGCTATTGATGATGAAGTAAAACAAGAGCTTAGGTGTAACGACCTGGATATAAATATTCGGGTTACATTTTGATGGATGGATGCGTAATTCGTTCGGATCTTGCAATCTAGGTATGGTTCGAGGTTTCAAACCTCAAAAGATTAGCATTTTAAAGAGGGGATTTCAAACCCCAAAACATTCAAAGGGACGTTGGGTACCCTTAACCTGTCTTAAAGACTAAGTCGCGGAAATTCATTTCAAAGGAACTTACGAAAATGGAAATTAAATTACAACTTGCGACAGCAAGGCCGGGTCAAAACCAAAACAATGAAAACATGATATTAAAACTCTTTAATCCAAGGTTAGCGGGGTTAGACCATTGAACGCAACCACCCAGGAAATTCCTCGCCACAAAAGCATAGAACAAGCATTATCTGCACACAAACCTAAAAACAATATGCGGAGCAAGGATCAAACCGAGCCCCGATCGCATTCTGGGTCCCACAAGAAGGCATGCACATACGCTATTCCTATAACAAAGATGCTTTTAATGCAGAACGTAATTTAAACACGCAAGTCATGCTTTTGAGGATATAATATGGGGGAAAACGATAAAAGGCTCAAAGAATGCCAAGTGGCCTATATATCCCTCTCATACATCCACCATCCCCCCTTCCAATAGGGCAGACACTGGTCAGTTTCGTGCTATAGCATAGCAATCTCATATATATGTGCATCAATAATTATCATCTCATCATGCTCATAAAGTGAATCGAGCCTACGATCTCAACTCGTAACTGACTCGATGAGGATAGGCCCGATAGGACTAGGCCGTCCTATGACCCTAGCAAAGACTCTAGGACTCACAAATAACGGTCGTTCTCTTTCCAAACACATAGAGTAAACGAATGCTCATTCAAGTGTGTAAATCCTGGCATGATATTACATGGCATGCTTTAATCCTTATGCAACATCTAGTATGTCATACGACTACATGTAGGAAGGTTTATCTGATCAGTCTGATTAAGTCCATATACTAACTTAGCTGGAAAGCTGAACAACAAGAGATATCGAAAATCAGGGTCCAAACATCAGCAACCAACTATAACGATTATAAAGAATACAATAAGCTACCATGCTAGCTACCACTCATACATATAGAAACCATGCTTCAGTATTAACAGCTTCGACAAACTGAATTTGTAACGTACTTTCTGGAGTCATCCTTTATCCGATTGACGCATATGATTATGCGTTGGAAAGCTCTTTCCAATCACTACAATTCTCATGAGGACCTCAGAAGCTAATTCCAACTTCTCAGAACCTTAAAGATGGGATTTATCCATATTCTCCATTTCTGCTCTTGTTCCTTAGCTCTTCTTTGTCCATTTGCTCCATGCTTTCTCCACCTTTCAAGTCCGGATCATAAGATCTACAAATAAACACTAAAAACCAATAGATTTAGAACTACGAATACCAATTGATCAAGAATGTGAATACGCTTATTAATCATCCAATATGGATACTCTAATGCACTAAGACCTACCTATAATGCCTATATAAAGTATACATTATCAAACTCTCCCACACTTAAGCTTCACTGGTCCTCTAGCGAACATAGAGTAGAGCAAAGAGAGAGAGACTTCTTCATGTCTAAACATATTTTTTTTAATATATCATAATAAGTGCAAATTAAATATGAAAGAGGCAAACAAATTGCCATAACTCCAACTCCCCCACACTTAAGTCTTTGCTTGTCCTGAAGCAATGAAAAACAACTATAGAATTGGCCATCTCACAAATAAGATCTTCAAGCTATAATTTCAGAAGAGCAACATTAAGTAATAGGAGACATGAACAAGAGAACAAACATCCTAGCATATATATATGAGTGATCCAAGACAATTTAATCCAACCTTATATTTAATGCATTTCAAGTGTATCAATTTAAGCTCACTCAATCCAATATGTCATAAGCTACATAGAAATTGAAAGCCATATTAAATCTCAACCATGAATGGCATTACTTGCAAGCACATCATGAGGACTTTTATAGTTTGTAATGGGGCTTTGGTAGGAACATAAGGCATGGGAAACATTTAGGCTTGTGATGGTAAAAATCCGGGAAAAAAAGGATAATAATCAAACAACTAGAACAACACCACAACTTCCATACTTCACAAACCATTCCAATGACAAAAACTCTAATACATAGCAATAAGCTCTTCATCTTTCAATAGTCAAATACAACTTCTTCATTAAATTCAAATGATGATGACTTTTTTTTTTTAATCTTATTTTTGCGCCTAGGTGAATTTTATCATCCCCGGGTCTAAGCTTCCCGACTTTTATCCATAAGTGAATTTTATCCTCCTTAGGGCCCTAGTAATTTGACATCTCAATTATGTAAGAAGGTTTACCTTATTTCGGCTATGCATCTTGCTATGTGCAATCATACATACATCAACTCTGCTCAAAGCAACTCCAATATATAGATTTTTCACCAATTCTCCTCCAAATCCCAATTAGGGTCAAGCTAATTAATGTCTAGGATATGTTTTCGGCTCTCTACTTCACCCACGGTTACTTCTTCGTCAATCAAGAGGGGGTTGTCAATCAATGATAGGATTTTGGTCTTTCAACTGAATTCGTCTTCATAGATGTCCTCCTTAGTCATCTTTTCATTGGTCAAATTGCCTATAAGATCCCAAAATCCTAATGGTCATGGTTTACACAATCCTTTCTCATATGCACATATCAAATACTTCATTATCCTCAAATGTGCAACCTCTATGATGCAATGTATCATCTTAATAGTGGCGTCTTCGATGCTTTTAGATGGCATGTTTTCCATATAGGCTAACACCTTTGAAACATATCAGAAGAAACTTTCATCGGGTAACTAGGATAACTTCATTGACTTTAAAATAGATGGATCCTCAAAACAAATTGGTGCATCAGATGAAGTAGGAGGAAAAGTTGATGGAAGAGAGGAAGACATAATAGATGATGAAGAAGAAGGTATAATGGATGATGAGGAAGAAGGCATAATGGGTGATGAAGAAGACGACATAATGGATGATGAAGGAGAATGGACAATGGATGAAATCTCATGAGTAGATTCATGAGACTCCGTTTCAGGAAGCACTAGATCCTCTTCTTCATTGCAGTCATCGTCAGCGAATAGATGTGTCTTCCACAATTCCTTAATTTTTTTTTGCATTTTTCTTCCCATTCTTGCTTAGTTAGCCTTTCATATGGCAGCGGTTCTGGGTGGAGCGGCAGGCGCTAGTCCTCATTGGCAGAGGGCACCATCCTTACAGAAGCGTCCTCCTTGTCAGATGAGTCATCTGTCCCCCTAAATTCTTTATCTTTCTCGCATTCCTCCTCCAATGTTCGTAGTAAACTAATGTGGCGACCTAGGTTTTCGATAAACTCCCATACTTCTAACAGTCTTGGCCGGCAATTTTCATTATCCATATGTTTTCCATATGTTTCCATTATCCATATGTTTTCACATCCTAGGTTCCCTTGTGCACACCCCTTAGGGTGTATCTTGTGCACATATATGAACCATTGATGGAGAGGGAATGGATGGTCATGATTAAAAGTGATTTTTTTTTTGCTTTTTAATTTGTGGGCCCCCCTTGCCAAAAAACAACCACTCTCTCCTTCCCACCTACGTGATCCTCAATTCCTCACTCATCTCATTCTTTTTTTTTAAAGCTATTTTTTTTTTAAACAAATCATTCCCCTCCATATATAAATATATATATATATATATATATATATAGAGAGAGAGAGAGAGAGAGAGAGAGAGTATAGATCATATGTACTCAAGCCTTAATGTGTATCATGTGAACACATCTGGGCCATTGATTTAGTAGAATCGGATGGCTGAGATTATTCCGTAATATTGATTAATTAAAAATAAAAATGGAAAAAACACTTAAACAATCCAATACATTGCGCGTGTAAACACACTCCTAACCCTACGCCATAATCAGAACTTTTGACCATAGAAGAAAGAGAAAGAGCAGGATGGGCGATTAGGCGAAAGGCGTTCCGACTAGGGTTTATGGCATTTGATCGGTTGGGACTCCGGCAGTCGAAGGCGGATTCGAATCACCACGAACCATCTACACCACCAGCACCAAAGCGAAAATCGCCGCCGATTTGAAGTTGTTCGATTTCATCAATACGTAAGTACTTTTGAGTGAAAGATTTTGGTTTTTTTTTTGTTGAATGTGGATTTTTTATGGTTGAGGTTAGGGTTTTTGTTTGTTGATTATGGATTTTTCAGGGTCAAATTTGGGGGGTTTTTTTTATTGTGGATTTTTGTTGATTGTTGATTGTGGATTGTGGGTGAGTGAGAAGGGGTACATTGGTTATTCGGTTGTAAACCCACATTATGCAACTGTATGTGGGTATTTCATCCGAATTGCATAGTATTCATATGTATGAGTGGATTTACTGAGGATGAAGGCTAGAGATTTGCGAAATTTACTAATTAAGATGAGTGGCATATTTATTGGGGTGAATTGAGATTTTAGGGTTATGCAGGTGATGAGCCAATTTATGCAGGCGTATGGGTCAGTTTCGTACAATTTTGTCTAGTGAAGAAAAAAGGATTATGATTTGTTCATTTGATAGCAAAATAATCAACTGAAGCTTCCTGGACAATAATCATGACACCATTGACACGCACTTACGATTCATTATTCGTTGAATAATATGAACACCAATTTGATTGTATGTGTGACTTGAATCAATTACTGGAAATATTATAACTAAGTAATATATTGACCAACTTGTATGTGATATTATTGTAATTAACTAAGAGTGCTCATAAAATCTTTGAATAATTTGGGCCAATGTGGTTTATGTAAAGGCCCGGATTTTCAAATATTAATTTTTGACAAAAAAGAGAATTTAAAAATGAATTTAAAGTGAATTCCGGCCCAATTTTTAATTTTAAAGATCGAATCCGTCTTTTATTTCATCCGGGATTCAAAAATTCATGCCGTCAGCGATATCACATTCAATATTAAATATTTAATCAATCGAGAGAGCGGGATTTAAAATATCAATTGTCGGAAATTCACATTCCCGACTCGGGACCCCAATTCCGTCACCTTCTCCCATTCTTATCCATTCCATGTCATCCCTCTCATTTGGGTAAAATTCTATCTTATCCTCACCTCCCCTCCCTCTTTACTTGGTTTCTCCCATTTTGGCAAACAAACAACACCCTCCCTCTACCCAAAGGTAAGACCTCTTTATGTTTCAATTGACCATGGAAAGACCATTCAAAATCAGATTTTTGGGTTAGAACCCACTTACACACTATCTCCTCTCTCCATCCTCCTGTTCCCCTTCACTGTCAAACGAGCCAAACCGGCTGCCTTGAGCTCCATTGCCGCCGCACCTTCCACCACCACGCCACTTCCACCACTGCCGAACCACCTCCTCCCCGGAGCGCCGCCGTCGCCACCAGCAGCAGCCGGAGCCACCACCTCCGCCGAGCAGCACCTCCCCTCTTCTCCTTTCTCCCTGTTTCTCCGAGAACCCCGGTAAGGCTCGTTCTCTTTCCATTCGACTTCGAGCTGTAAAAAGCTCCCACCTTTAACCTCCTTATCACCTTCCTAGGCGGTTTCCGATCGAAGAGCCATCTCCGACGCAGCCCGGACAGCCTCCCCGGAGCTCCGAGCTTTCCGACGTCGAACCCCTCGGTGAGCTTCCTCCTCCTCCTTCTTCCTCCCCTTTTCGTTTCCGTGGGTGTGGGCGTCGGGGTGGTCGCCCCTGGTGGCCGGAGACCCGCCCGCCGCCGCCAGAACACTCCCCTCCTCTCTTCTCTTCTTCCGCCATTTTTGGGCACAGAAGGCCCTGTTTCATTTCTTGTTTCGGCAATTAAGGAGGGAGAAGAAGGAGACGTGGGCCCTCCCTTGGCCATGTCAGCCGTGCCCCACTCATGGGCCCACCTCTTTGCCACCTCAGCTGGGTCCCTCCCCCTTCTTTTAAAATGTGTCCGGTTTAAAGAAATAGAAGTGAGGCATGTGGGCCCCCTTTTTTTTTATGTTCCAGCTCTTCCATTTGAAGGGAAGAATGGGTTGTTGGGCCTGTTCCTTTTTGGGCCGAGTTGGTGTTTTAAAAGGGGAAATGGTTGGGCCTAAATTTCTCCAGAAAACTTGTCTTTGGGTTTTGTAAACAATAGGGGCCGGTTTTGGGTTTTTTTTATAAAATAAGAGGGTGGTTTTGGTAATTTAAATTAAAGTAAGGTTGGTTTGGTAAATTAAAAAGGGATGTTTTGATTTAATGAATATAGTTGGGATTTTATAAATATTTTATAAAATGATGTTAGAAGTAGTGTGTAATATTATTGGGGTTAAAATATAAGATGTTGTTTGAGATTTAATATGTGATATTGTGGTGATTTATTATTATGGTTAAATGTTATATGATTATGATGAAGATGTGCAATTATATGCTAAGTAAGATTTTGAGATGATGGCATGCAACTTGGTTAAGTATGAATTGGAATTATCTTAAGTTGGTGAATTGGAGAATTATATTGAGTATGCTTGTGAGATGTTGAGATGATAGATTACGAGATAAGGTTGATATTATGGAAATGATGATGTGATGGTTATTGCGTTAAGTTTGTGAAGTGGTGTGTGTGACAACTCTATGCTTTTTGTACCTTAGAAATAGACTCATTCATGTACTTATACTTGTTAGGTGATCATCTGTGACGTGTTGGATTTCATATTATGAATGAATGCATGATATACTAGGTGTTGCATTCGGAGCTTACTCAGATTGAATAGAGCTATTCCCTGCTTTAAGTGCATGATATACTAGGTGTTGCATTCATGATCAGCATGCCATGTAGTATCCTGTTTAGGTTGCATTAATTGAATGAGCATCTGCTTTCTTTGTGCGTATGTAAACAGAACGGCCGTATCTGTGATAGTCCTAGAGTCTTTGCTAGGGTCATAGGGTAGCCCAGCCTCATCGGGTACCCTGAGTCAATCGAGTACTTCCTTATATTATGATATGCCTGCGGGCTTTATTGTGGAGCGGGTTAGGCATGCGTGCCGCCCTATTATGAATGAATGCATTCACGAGCTAGCCAGTCTCCGCCTGTCGGAAGGGGTGGAGGTAGGAGAGGGATATGCCACTTGGCATTGTCTTGGGCCCTTTACAGTATTTCTGCACATTATTATGAACTAGGAGCATGCTAGTGTGTTTGAATTTCGTACTGCATTAGAGCATCTTTATTAGGTATAGCGTATATGTGTGCTTATGGTTGGGATGCAGAGTTAAGTGGGCATCGATCTGATCCCGCTCCAAATCAATTTTTTTAGGAATTATTTATGTTCATCCTATCGGTGCTGGTTGCTTATTGCGCGGGTCATTTTATCGGCGGAGAGTGAGCGCTGGAGTTATAGACTTCACCAGACTCTGATTATACTGTTTTGGATTTATACTTTTGACTCTGTTTTGACCCGGCTCTGCCGTGGCACTTGTATCCTTATTTTGCTTCTGTCTTGCTTCCGTGTGAAATGAATTTTGCGAGTTAGTCCCCAGGACAGGTTAAGGGTACCCAACGGCCCTTCGAGGTGTTTAGGGTTTGAAATCCCTCTTTCTACAAATCTTAAAATGAGTTTGAAACCTCGACCCGTACCTGGATTGCAAGATCCGAATAAGGGGTTTTATCCCTTGAAACGTAACCCAGAAATTATAATTCTGGGTCGTTACAAAGATGGTATCAGTGCTGAGGTTGTGCAATTCGGGTACGCAAGGGTCGAGTGTATGTTTTGGAAAACCGCCCATGAATTTTAAATGATTTGAAAGTGTTTTAAAGGGGCAAAATGAATTTAGGATGCCTAACCGAGATTGGACTAAGTAATGAACTTGACTTGTAATAAAAGAGGAAAACCGACCAAACGGGGACGCGAGTGGGTAGTAAAGGCGCTAGACCACCCCTATTGGTTGTAGTTGGGAACGGTAGGCAAAATACTAGCTTGCTCTTTACAGATGGTCCGGAAGACTCCAAGGAGATTGCACCAAGGTGGTTGGAGTGGCGAGTTAGGTAGGATCGCGAGGTTTTTGCCCCTCCGATCAGTCGCTCCCCGAAGAGCGACATTAGATAGCTTGATGTGCTTTATATGTTGAGCCCGAGAACGAACTTCCTGGAATGAGGTGATTATAATTGTCATTGACTGATTCTATGCTGAGTGCTTGATATGCTAAGGTCTGATTGGTATGCCTAACAATTAAATGTGTATTGACTGATCTGTACAAACGAGATAGTGGGAGTACCCTTGTTTCTGTGTGGTCAAACCCAGCTTGTGTGGAACAACCCCTTCCACTATGTTAATCCCTTGATGGCTCTATCTAGCCTCTCCCTGGGTGTTAGTGTCTTCCACGGGGAATTGGGTTGGTAAAAACATTGTGTCGGGAATCATGGTTGGATATTAAGTTGTCTGAGTGAGTGTTGGAAGTTTTGATGTCACTTTGAGTCAGAAGTAAGGTGTTTTTGTGGATGTGTTTCCTTATCCTTATGAGGATTAACCAGTGTCATCTTGCCTTAAAGAGTCGTACCAAAGTCCCACGGGAAAGAGGGGTGATGAGTCGGTTGGGAAAAGTCAATGGTTGCCCTTGGGGATCTCTGTCCGGTTGAAATTGTGACTCTCTCTGAATTGCATGACATAATTTTGTAATCTTTGGCATGTACCCTGTGAATACCCATTGGTAAAAAGCTACTCATGTTGTTGCATCTATGATTGGGTACCTTGCTTAGGTCTTGTGTTATGTCTTGGCTTCTACCATGATGATATGTTGTTATAGCATGTTTACTTGGCCTATTGATCGTATGATTGAATGGATGTGTGAGTTGCATGAAATGAATCTGCATGATTTTACTCTACTAGGTTCATGGTAGTGTGATCGTTAAATTTTGATACCCTGATGAAGCAAGTTCCTTATTTGATACATGCTACAACTTGATGTCACCATGCCTTATATGATACGTAATTTGCACTACATGTTATTGTGATGATCCTTCATGTAAATTCGTGATGGTATAACATTCCGTATCCATGCTAGTCACATTGTTTAGGTCTCGTGTTGTATCTCGCTTTCTGTCATGGTTATGTTTGGTTTCGCGTGTCTAATTGACCTGTTGTAATGATCGTACTACTGATTGGTTAGAAACATGAAGGACATGATATGGGTCTATATGAATGTTGCTTTCCCTAGATTAGGTCCATGATAGTGTGATCAATTCCTCTTGGTATGAATATTGATAGATGATCGTCTTAGCATGTTGGATGATGACGTGTCAATGCCTATTATCCCTTTTGTGACAAGACTCAATAGCATGCTTGTTTGTTATGTATACATCAGGTTAATTATTGCTGCTTACTCTGAAATTTACACTGTTATGTGATACTTGCACTGAATTTGGATTATGTTGGTGTGAATGTGTCTTGATAAATGCATGTTTTATCCCAGTATGTGTTGGTTTGAACTCATGTTCCCGTGTTCCAGCTATATTGCCCTGTTGCTTAAACTCGTAGTATACATCGTAAAACCTTCCTCATGTTTCTAGATTGCTTGAATGTTATTGAATTGATTTCTTACATGTCGTCATGATTAGTTGCATGTATGTATCACGTGTCATGGTATGCCATTAACATCATGTAGGACCCTTGATTGTAACATGTGCGAATTTACATCTTGCCTACATTACTTTTGATTTTCTCTGAGCTAGGTCCCTGATAGTGTGATCCTTCTCTCTTCCTATCATCTTAGATTGTTTTACTCACCCTGATTAGATTAATGTTGAGTTCGATGATTGACTTGCTCTCCGTAATTGGGTAATCCTAGCATGCTTACATGTTATCGTTCGGTAGTGTTACCCTATTGTTCTATGACATCCTCTCGTGCTTGCATAGATGTATGACTTGACACCTCGCATGATCACACACCACGCTATACCATGATTCCGCATACGCATGACACGTGAATGTTAGAATGAATCTAGTTGAGTTATCTTGATTGTGTGCATATTCGATATGTGCTAGTAGTGTCATGTAGGGCTTATGATTCCCAATATGACTCGCCAAATGATCACGTGTTGTACTTGTTCTATGATGTGATGATTATTGTATCGTGAATGTGCTCTATGATGGTTTGTTCTTAGTATGATTATGATGTATCGCCCATGGTGTATCTCTTGTTACTTTTGACGATGTCTCATGTTTCGTAAATGTTATGTTGAGCTCCTCTTGATGACTCTTGACTATGCTTGTATCACATCATGTATCACTAGTACCATGTAGGACCCATGCTTTCTAAATGTATCTCGTCATATGATTACGTGCCATGCTTGACCTATTATACGATCATTGTGTCAGATAAGATAGTTACTATGTTGCTCTTACATCTCCTTTTATGATGCATACACTACGCTCGTGCATTATTCATATATGTGATAATTGTGATGCCTATTTAATCTTGCATATCTTGCTTAAGTTGCTAGGCCTATCTGCTTTCATGGGATGATAGACTACTATCTTGTCTCGCATGCATCCGTGTAGCACACGAATATGTCTTTTTGAAATGAATACGTATGTCGTGCTCCTCGAGATAGGTACATGTTAGTATGGATTAAAATGATTGATATGCCCTTATGATGAAAATGTGTCTGCTTGTCACCATTGCAACCTAATAGACCTCCATAAGGGCGTTGTTGCTATTCTCGGGTTAGAGTCTTGTCTCTAGTATTGTCGTCTTTAGTTGTGGTCAGTGGTTGTCCCCGAAAGGAATTTGGGTTGTCTTCTCCCGTCACTCCCCTATCTCCGCTAACTTGGACCCTATGCGATACATTCGACGAGCGATCGCATGGAAGAAGGAAACGAGAAGTTAGATAGTGATAGAGCAGTGCAGCCGAAGCGTGGGCCCATAACCCACGAGCCTTAGAATCAATGATGTCGGCGGAATGTGCACGCATCGAAAGTTATGATTACTGAGTACGATACGACTTGCAAGTGGGAGTGTTCTCACTTCGAATTGCTAACCCTTGAATTTGTTGACGATGATATTACACTGACCTAGCGATGAGATTTACGTGTTGATGTTTTGACTTGGTGATGCCTATTGACTGATTGGCTATTGTCTATGACGATATGATTTGATGACTTATAGGTCTCATGTACCATGATGCCTTTATGTGTTGATACTCTGAGTTGCTAAGCAGATCTAAATTACTAAACCTATAAAAGTATGAACTGCAAAAGCTGAAAACCTGAATTGTTTATCTTCTGAGGTTATGATGCAACCTGCTATCTTGACTTGATTATGTGCATATATGATGATTTTTAATAATGATTGAGCATGATGGTAAATTGAGACTTGTTGACATGGTTGTGATAATTGATTATGAACCCATGATGCTATGTTTATAAATGTAAATGCTGGTTGACCTGGTGTGGATCTTATGTGTGATGATTCCATGATTGCTTCTTCCTTAAACCTGTGGGTGAGGTCGTAGGATCGTGGTAGAAGAGTGGTGAAAGAGCTTGAGTGGTTAGGACGATCGGGGATGTTATGAGATAAGTCGCAAGGAAGAGATGTTGGTATAGGTAAGTCTGAGTGAGCTTTAGGTATTTTGCAAGGCATGATGTTTGAGATGTCTTGTGAAGTGTGAGAGTGTAAGAAATGACCCTTGAGAGTACTCAGTACATAGTATAAGGGGGGTACTCGGGCGTGAGGTTAGAGATAGGAGCGAGTTCTTAGAGGTGGATGGTGCGAGGTAGTGCTTGGTGGGATGAGAGGCGAGATTGGAGTATCAGAATGAATCGAGGTTTCTTTAGGGAATTTTGTCCACGTTGATGTTGGTGAGTCTAGAAGAAGGTTGGTCTTGGCTTGGGAATTGGAAGCGAGCGAGCGGGAATTGCGTTTTATTTGAGTGGTGATGATGTCACGATCTTCTTGCTTATGTGATTTCTTAATATATATGCTGGTATGGTGTTAGATAGCAACCATGACAAATCTGATATGGAAAGATATTACGTGTTGATATGCAATATTGAAATCTAGTTGGAAATAACCAATGTTATCATAATATGTTGATGCGTCTCTATCTTGTTATGTTGTGTTAGAAGCAT
This sequence comes from Persicaria tinctoria, assembly GCA_037127255.1. Classification (NCBI taxonomy): domain Eukaryota; kingdom Viridiplantae; phylum Streptophyta; class Magnoliopsida; order Caryophyllales; family Polygonaceae; genus Persicaria; species Persicaria tinctoria. The sequence continues at coordinate 15,939,216 of JBANSL010000004.1, read as the reverse complement.
AGTAGGACGTGTTCTGATATGATGTATGAAATAATGATGAGTACGAACTACGAGATAATGATGTTTATTATGTGGTAGTAAACCTGATGTTGTACTGTATGTTTAGCAAGCATGCCTATGGGTATGTCACATCATGAAAATGACTCAGAGCATGAATATGACTTGTATATGTGTGAGGTAATAGTGCATGTCTGTCTAATGACTAAATGATCGTTATATGGTGTTGTGACGAGTTGAGATGATATTTGGAGAGCATGTTGACATTTTGATGTTGATATACTACTTGATCTTCCCTTTTGTTGAATCTTAATAGCATGACCTTGTTTGTATTGATGTGGTTATAATTAGTTTTGTTTTATTGACTTATGATGAAATTCCGTTGTGGCTAACCATGCAAATACAAATGTTTGATGTGATAAATCTGTTATGATAATACTGGATAGAAATTGGATAGGATGACTATGTGAGTTATGCGTAAATGAGATCCCTTGTGTGACTGACCCTACTATGACTGCGGTGTTAATATGTGGTATTGAGATACCTTTTATGATTTATGGTGTGACGTCGAGACGTTGTTACAATTTTGATATGTTGTTGAGATGCATATTATAACCTTTAGTGTGATTTGGAGATGCTTGATGTGACCTTGTGGCACTGTGTGGGTATATGGTTGAGACTTGTCGTATGATGTGTTGGTTGGAGATTGGTTGGTTTAAGCTGTTATGCATTTGTTATGGCGTATGAATCTTGCTTGAATGGAGATTGATGGATTGATTTGATTTTGGAAACTAGGGAGAGAATATGGGATAAGCCCTTAGAGGTGGATGATTCCACCTCCTGATTTCAGAATTTGATTGATTGATATGCGGGAAACTGATTTGGTTTTGGGAGATTTTGACGAAATCTTGAGTTTAAAGGATTTGACTTGTTTTGGTGTAAGGTTGCTTGATTAAACGTAGGAGTTGAAGATTTCAACGGTTTTGAAAAGGACCAATGTGGATTTTAAAGGAATAAACGTTATCGAGAGTTTCAACGAATTTAAGCCTAATCTTTTCCAATTGTGGAATCCCTTTAGGAACTTTTAAACCCGGGCAACTCTATGATACTTCACGAAGTGGATACAAGCATTCTATGAGGGCGCTTGTAGGGTACTTTCTAAGACTAGTGATGACATTGTAGAACTTTTAGAGTTGTGATACTTCCGAAAAGTCGAAGCCAGTATGTGATAGGGGCGCTTATCGCATACTTGTCAAGGCCAATTGGAGATGTCACGACCGTGACTAGAATGTTGTAAGAATCCCGGAAGACGCAACCGAGACGATTACAAGATCCTTGGACACGGTCTTTGGACTCATCAATTTCAAACTTCATCCCCTACTTGTATATTTTAGTCTCGGGGACGAGACTTGTTTTTAGAGGTGGATGATGTAAAGGCCCGGATTTTCAAATATTAATTTTTGACAAAAAAGAGAATTTAAAAATGAATTTAAAGTGAATTTCGGCCCAATTTTTAATTTTAAAGATCGAATCCGTCTTTTATTTCATCCGGGATTCAAAAATTCATGCCGTCAGCGATATCACATTCAATATTAAATATTTAATCAATCGAGAGAGCGGGATTTAAAATATCAATTGTCGGAAATTCACATTCCCGACTCGGGACCCCAATTCCGTCACCTTCTCCCATTCTTATCCATTCCATGTCATCCCTCTCATTTGGGTAAAATTCTATCTTATCCTCACCTCCCCTCCCTCTTTACTTGGTTTCTCCCATTTTGGCAAACAAACAACACCCTCCCTCTACCCAAAGGTAAGACCTCTTTATGTTTCAATTGACCATGGAAAGACCATTCAAAATCAGATTTTTGGGTTAGAACCCACTTACACACTATCTCCTCTCTCCATCCTCCTGTTCCCCTTCACTGTCAAACGAGCCAAACCGGCTGCCTTGAGCTCCATTGCCGCCGCACCTTCCACCACCACGCCACTTCCACCACTGCCGAACCACCTCCTCCCCGGAGCGCCGTCGTCGCCACCAGCAGCAGCCGGAGCCACCACCTCCGCCGAGCAGCACCTCCCCTCTTCTCCTTTCTCCCTGTTTCTCCGAGAACCCCGGTAAGGCTCGTTCTCTTTCCATTCGACTTCGAGCTGTAAAAAGCTCCCACCTTTAACCTCCTTATCACCTTCCTAGGCGGTTTCCGATCGAAGAGCCATCTCCGACGCAGCCCGGACAGCCTCCCCGGAGCTCCGAGCTTTCCGACGTCGAACCCCTCGGTGAGCTTCCTCCTCCTCCTTCTTCCTCCCCTTTTCGTTTCCGTGGGTGTGGGCGTCGGGGTGGTCGCCCCTGGTGGCCGGAGACCCGCCCGCCGCCGCCAGAACACTCCCCTCCTCTCTTCTCTTCTTCCGCCATTTTTGGGCACAGAAGGCCCTGTTTCATTTCTTGTTTCGGCAATTAAGGAGGGAGAAGAAGGAGACGTGGGCCCTCCCTTGGCCATGTCAGCCGTGCCCCACTCATGGGCCCACCTCTTTGCCACCTCAGCTGGGTCCCTCCCCCTTCTTTTAAAATGTGTCCGGTTTAAAGAAATAGAAGTGAGGCATGTGGGCCCCCTTTTTTTTTTATGTTCCAGCTCTTCCATTTGAAGGGAAGAATGGGTTGTTGGGCCTGTTCCTTTTTGGGCCGAGTTGGTGTTTTAAAAAGGGAAATGGTTGGGCCTAAATTTCTCCAGAAAACTTGTCTTTGGGTTTTGTAAACAATAGGGGCCGGTTTTGGGTTTTTTTTATAAAATAAGAGGGTGGCTTTGGTAATTTAAATTAAAGTAAGGTTGGTTTGGTAAATTAAAAAGGGATGTTTTGATTTAATGAATATAGTTGGGATTTTATAAATATTTTATAAAATGATGTTAGAAGTAGTGTGTAATATTATTGGGGTTAAAATATAAGATGTTGTTTGAGATTTAATATGTGATATTGTGGTGATTTATTATTATGGTTAAATGTTATATGATTATGATGAAGATGTGCAATTATATGCTAAGTAAGATTTTGAGATGATGGCATGCAACTTGGTTAAGTATGAATTGGAATTATCTTAAGTTGGTGAATTGGAGAATTATATTGAGTATGCTTGTGAGATGTTGAGATGATAGATTACGAGATAAGGTTGATATTATGGAAATGATGATGTGATGGTTATTGCGTTAAGTTTGTGAAGTGGTGTGTGTGACAACTCTATGCTTTTTGTACCTTAGAAATAGACTCATTCATGTACTTATACTTGTTAGGTGATCTTCTGTGACGTGTTGGATTTCATATTGCCTGGTTGATTGCCTTTTGCTGTTCTGCACTTCCAGGTAAGTCTCTTCGGAGCTTACTCAGATTGAATAGAGTTATTCCCTGCTTTAAGTGCATGATATACTAGGTGTTGCATTCATGATCAGCATGCCATGTAGTATCCTGTTTAGGTTGCATTAATTGAATGAGCATCTGCTTTCTTTGTGCGTATGTAAACAGAACGGCCGTATCTGTGATAGTCCTAGAGTCTTTGCTAGGGTCATAGGGTAGCCCAGCCTCATCGGGTACCCTGAGTCAATCGAGTACTTCCTTATATTATGATATGCCTGCGGGCTTTATTGTGGAGCGGGTTAGGCATGCGTGCCGCCCTATTATGAATGAATGCATTCACGAGCTGGCCAGTCTCCGCCTGTCGGAAGGGGTGGAGGTAGGAGAGGGATATGCCACTTGGCATTGTCTTGGGCCCTTTACAGTATTTCTGCACATTATTATGAACTAGGAGCATGCTAGTGTGTTTGAATTTCGTACTGCATTAGAGCATCTTTATTAGGTATAGCGTATATGTGTGCTTATGGTTGGGATGCAGAGTTAAGTGGGCATCGATCTGATCCCGCTCCAAATCAATTTTTTTAGGAATTATTTATGTTCATCCTATCGGTGCTGGTTGCTTATTGCGCGGGTCATTTTATCGGCGGAGAGTGAGCGCTGGAGTTATAGACTTCACCAGACTCTGATTATACTGTTTTGGATTTATACTTTTGACTCTGTTTTGACCCGGCTCTGCCGTGGCACTTGTATCCTTATTTTGCTTCCGTCTTGCTTCTGTGTGAAATGAATTTTGCGAGTTAGTCCCCAGGACGGGTTAAGGGTACCCAACGGCCCTTCGAGGTGTTTAGGGTTTGAAATCCCTCTTTCTACAAATCTTAAAATGAGTTTGAAACCTCGACCCGTACCTGGATTGCAAGATCCGAACAAGGGGTTTTATCCCTTGAAACGTAACCCAGAAATTATAATTCTGGGCCGTTACAGTTTATGTTTTGACTGCATTTGGTAAAATGATGGAGTTATATTGGTTCAGTTCAATCTCAAATAAGGGTCCTGGTGTAGACATATATGTGAAATTACTAAAAGCAATTGTTAGAATTTAGTGGATGGTTTGGTGGAAGTGGGTGAGAATGTGAGATGCAAGATAAATTGGCATTGTTTTTAGGGGAATCATGGGCTATTCGGTGGGAATATCATATTATGCATATGTATGTGTGGATACTATTTAGTACCGGTTTGTTTAAAGAAATACTATGATTTATTAATCTGTAGTGCAATTTGTTGAGATTATAGATGAATTATCGTGTGATTAGTTTAAATTAAAGTAATTATTCGGTTGCATTATTAGTATTATTCATCTGAATTGGTGATTTGTAAATAATTTTGCATTCATACTTGTTGTAATGTAGGACAAAGTTATATGTGTCCAAGTCATTCTAAAATAAGGGTCCCGATTATGTCTTTTATTTGAAGTTACTAAAAGCAAGGGAAAGGGGAAAGCCACCCCTAGAGGTGGAAAGAGTTTAGAGTCAGACTCGTATTTCGAGCAATCAACAAGGAAAAGGGTAGTTTACTCGGATGATAGCGAGGATGACTTTGTGAGTCAGGCAAGCAAGACTGAGGATGCTACTGTATTTACCTTTGTTTGCTACTTCGGATGATAGCGAGGATGCTACTGTATTTACCTTTGTTTGCTACTTCATTCAATTTAATTCTTTGTAATTGAAAATATTTACCTTACTATTGCACTTATCTTATTAACGTAATTGGTTTCAATAATAAATAAACTTGTAGAAGGTATTTACAATTCGATCGATATCATCAAATAATCTAGCAGTGCCATTGAATAATCAAGGTATACCATCGAATAATTATATTGTTAGTTATTTGTTAACATGAAGTTTGACATAAGTTCATGACAGTTTGAGGGTACTAGCCGATTAGAAATTTAGAATCTATTAACAATATAAAGTCGGTCGTAGCACTGAATAATCCTTTGATACAATTGAATAATCTATCGATACCATCGTTTAATCTGCAATATCATTGAAATATCAAGATATACCATCAAATAATTGTTAGTTATTTGTCAACATGAAGTTTGACATAAGTTCATTACGGTTTGAGGGTGCTAGTCGATTAGAAATTTAGAATTTATTAAAAATGTAAAGTCGATCGTAGCACATAATAATCCTTTGATACAATCGAATAATTTATCGATACTATCGAATAATCAAGCGATACCATTGAATAATCAAGCGATACATATTAGAAGTTTAGAATCTATTAGCAATGTAAAGTTGGTTGTAGCACTGAATAATCCTTTGATATAATCGAATAATCTATCGATACCATCGAATAATCTATCAACTTCTTCGAATAATCTATCGATACCTTCGAATAGTCTTTTTTTTAGGAAAATTCACAATAATATTATAGAGCGATAATTAAAACCAAATCATAGTCTATTTTTTTATGAAAATTCTGAATACATAATTTTAAGAATTCAATATATATGTATCAATAAGATTTTATAACAATACACACACAAAACAAAAAAAAAAACAAAAAAACAATTCGGGCCCACTAAACACAATACACCCAAAATTCAACCTGTTCCAATTCTCAAACGGGAGATTACCTCACGCACTATCTTTTGGCAGGTAAGCCAAAACACCTCGTGGGACCCACCCTTTTTATTATCAAAAAAGGAAAAAAATGTCTAATTACCACAACCATTCGATCTACTCAACCAATGGCCTAGATGTGTTCACATGATATACAATAAGCCCTGAGTACCCCTGAACCATCCTATATATATATATATATATATAATAGCCTGATTTTGTTTGTCTTAAAAATCCTTCAATTCAACCGAATAATATTTTACTTTCTACCGAATAATGTTTTTTTTGGTGAATAATAATGTTTTTTTTATCGTTTTCAATCCATCTTGTATGAAAATTCACCAATTCCACTGAATAATTAGACACATACTACCGAAAAATGTTTTTTTTTTTTGCGAATAATATTTCATAATATTTTGTTTTTTTCCAAATAATATTACACATTTCACCGAATAATGCTTCAAAATTCACCAAATAATGTTTCATATTTCATACTCCCCAAATTCATAGAAAAAACCCCGATTTCTATGAATAATTATTCAATATCACCGAATAATATCCTATATCCCACCGAATAATCCCAAATTCTTAAAAAAAAAAACTCTTACCATCTTTACTTTTCCGATCGCGAGAGATCTAGGGGAGTAAGAATCGCTGCAAGCACCTGCCTTTGCCATCGCCGATCGCGTCCAGTGGTTGCTCCACCCGCCCAATCACAATAACGAGAGAGATCGTTCGGAGCTCCCTCCGACCGGCGGAATTGACGGGAGGAGGAATCGGAAAAGGGAGTGGAGGCGGTGGATTGCGGGTTGCCTTGAAGCCATGGAGGAGGAATCGACGGATTGCGTGTTGCCTTGCCGGGGAGGATGAATTGACAGGGATGAGGAATCGGAAAAGGGAGTGGAGGAATTGACGGGTTTCCTAGCCGAGGAGGAGGAATTGCCGAGGAGGAGGAATTGACAGGGAGGAGGAATTGACGGTGAGGATGAATCCAGTTGCCCTGAATCCATGGTGGCCGCGATCGTCCTATTAGGCAACCACTAAGCCAATAGCCGATTTGAATCTCCATCTGCATAGTGTCGCCTCCACAGTACCGCCTCCGCCTCCACAACACCGTCTCCACAATACAGCCTCCATAGTGGATACCACAGTGCCGCCTCCGCTGATTTTGATCGCCGGCTCCACATCTCCACAGTACTGCCTCCGCCTCCACAGTACCGGCTCCACAGTTCCGCCGATTGAAGAAGCCCCATCCATGGATTCCTATTTGGATCTCTCTGGCCGCTCAAACGAAGAGGAAATTAAATAGGGATTTAGGGTTTCTTTCACACAACACACGCGCCTACCTCAAGAGATTAGATCCGATTTTCATCAATTTTGTGTGGGGGCCACTTGCTTTTAATTAAAAAAAAAATAGAAAATTCCCTTTTAATCTCATCCATCCATTACCATCCGATCAATGGCTCACAATTATGCACAAAGTACACCCTAAGGGGTGTGCACAATTGATCTATTATATATATATATATATATATATATATATATATATATATATATATATATATATATATATATATATATATATATATATATATATATATATATGATGAATATTTGGTGATTTGGTTTTGTTGTGAAAGAGGTAAAATCAATCAAACATGTATGAAATGCGAAAGAGGTATGAAAGAGGAGGATAGCAGATATGGAAGGATATTGAAATGAAATTGGTAGGACATATTTAAAATGTTGGTATGACAGAGTAAATGTTTGGCTATATGTTTGAAACTATATGTGTGACAGTATACTTCCCCTTTGATGAAATGCATATATGTTTGATGAATTTTTGGTTAATTGGTGTTGGTGAATTACTTTGACTATCTCTTGGGTTGGGAAAGAGGTAAAATGAACCAAACTTGTCTGAAATGCGAAATTGGTAGGACAGAAGAGGATAGCAAAATTGGTAGGAATTTAATATGCTATTGGTATGATAAGTTTAAACTGTTCGTATGACCGATTAGGTGACCTGAATGTCTGAATGCATGTGTGTGGTGATTATGTTGCAGGTACCTATTGTTTAATCAGCAAAAAAAACGTCAAAGGCAGGAAAGAAGAAAGTTAGGGGAGGACCAAGCAGCCAAGGGGTAAGGAAACGGAGATAGTTACCTTGTTGTGGTTGTAATGCTTGGGAAAAAAATTTGGAACCTAAGATTGTTACATGTACTACAGGTTGTGCTGGATGTGGCAGAGAAAGACCACTTCAATGGGAGGGCGTTATCCCATTCCAGTTTTGACCTGCTTGAAGGACTGGACATAAGCATCGACCGTGACGATTACAAGGCCCTCACGAAGAGCCAATTTGGGGGAATCGTCAAGATGGGGTCCAGAAATAAATTCGCCGTACAGTTGGTGCACTTCTACCTCCTCTGGCAGCTCAAGACGCGGAAGCAACACAAGACGTGGTACTCCATCCAGAGGCATCACGTGCGATTCTCGCTTCATGAGTTCGCCTTGATAACGGGGCTAAGCTGCTCACCACCCCCCACAGATGTGATGGAGAATGACCACAAGGATGTCATTTACCAGCTGTTCAAGAAGAAGGTGTGTCTGAAGGATGTGGAAAGAGCATGGGAGCACGAAAAAGAGACTGACTCGGGCTCCCTAATGAAAAAGTACAAGCCTGCCCTCCTAGTCATAGTGGAGGGCAATTTGTTTGGCTTGGAGAAGAAGACGCAAATCAGAGGGTGGGTTGTGAAGTTGCTGCTAGAGGACACCACACGTTTTTTTTGGACTTCCCTTGGGGCCGGCTAGTGTACGAGAGGCTACACAACAGCCTCGCTGGGACGTTGAAGGACATGGTGGCTGCAAAGAGTCACCTAAAAGATATTCCAACATACGCGCTCTACGGGTTCCCTATAGCATTCCAAGTTAGTGAAGTTCTGAAATATGTTCAAAACATTTGCCAATTCACAATTTTTGTGACTATGGGGATGTCAAATGGGGAATTATATCCTACCAATGGGGTATTTCTATCCTGCCAAATATAATTACAATGATGACCTGGCAAATGGAAAATACAATCTTACCAACTATCTGAATTTGTCATGCAAAGTGTGTGCTATTATCTTACCAAATTGTGTATGTAGTTGTGGGTGTATGAGACCTTTTCAGAGATTGGTAATCACTTCGGGCGGAACATTGATGACACCATCATCCCGAGGTGTTTGAGATGGGAAACCCCTAACAATCACATCCGATATGAGAACGTCAAATCATTCCTCAACCTGGATGCATCCCAGCCACAAAGAGAGATTCTCCAGAAAGATTCTCCAGACGGCTTCTTACAAGAAAGATTCCTCAACCTGGATGCATCCCCCCCAATGCCTCGTACAAGAAAGATTCTCCAGACGACTTCTTTGACCAGATTGTGGTTCAGCACCACAGGGCCAGGAAAGAAAAGCGACGTCTAGAGGATGCCACGCCTGGACCCAGTCAGGGAACCAGGTAGTCAGGGTCAGGTACGTCGAGCATTGGACTGGAGGCCCAGATAGTGGTGAATGTTGATGCAATATGTAGGGGCATGATGGTGGAGATGGGGAGCCAGTTTGCGGTTCTTGAAGAAAGGATAAGTGATGTTTGCAGAGATTGTAAGAAGGCTTTATCTCATAAGGGTGACAAGGGAAAGGTAAGTGCTTCTTTGGCCATCTGTTATCTTGGGAAGCAGCAATGGTATGACAGATATGTGCAATTGGTAGGATAATGTTAAAGTGTTGGTATACTAGAATATGCAACTGAATAACTGAATCCCCTTACAGGAGTATGTGTCTTTGGTTGACGATGACGTTGAGAACGATGGTCAGAATCTCGTGCAGGACGAGGAACTGGTGGACAAGGAGGCTCACGAGGTGGTGGAGAAGGATGTTGACAAGGAGGCTGAGAAGGTTGAGGATAAGGCGGAGGAGAAAGACGAGTTGAACACTGATCACAAGGGGCAAGGCAAGGGCACGGTTGACATGGTTCAGGAAAAGGTTGAGGAGGCTGCAAAAGAAGAGGTCCAGGACAAGGCTGCCAACGAGGACGACGGCGACAAGGACCAGGGTGACAAGGTGGACAAGGCTGTTGAGTAAAGTATCGAGGAGGGGGACAAGGCTGAGGATGAGGCGAAGAAGGGAGACAAGGGTGGGGACGACAATCAGGGGGCTGCCAAACAAGCAACATGGGAGGGTTCCAAGGTTGAGTCTGATCCAGATGCCGAGGAGGAAAATTTAAACCGTACAATGTCGTTTTCCCTTTTGGTAGGATTAAGTTGGTGTGATGGTATTACATGAGGTTTCCAGCATGCACTGGTCCTCATACGCAAGGCATTGGACGCCAGGGATGGTGACAAGAAATCGGGCATCGTCGTGCTCGACCCCTACTGGCAGGACGCAGTGGTGAAATAGTTGGACACACTGAATGGGGATGTGAGCCGCATTACAAACTGCAATGTGTCGAAGGCGTTGTTGAAGTATTTTGCGGGGACACTTCCGGACAACCACGGGAGGACCTGGTCGGTAGCTGTTGAACAAAAATGCGCGAATAATTGTAAAACATATTTTATTTAATTTTTAGAATTTGAGTTCGACCCCTTTTGGTTATCCTCTTGATTCGAAGTCGTATCGACACCAAGACTTGAGTGGTTTTGGTGATTTGGGCTGCACCCGGATTTTAACGGGTTGCCTACGTATCTCTTGGAAGAGAATCAAGCCTTACGTAGTTCAGAGTGTTTGATTTGATTTGATTTTTGGGTGTTGGTGATTGAACCCGACGAGCTTGAGCTTTATATCGGGTGTCCTACGTACCCGTTTGGAACGGGATCAAATCACCCGTAGTTCTTTTAAGGACAAGTTTAATTTGATTTGAGATGAGCGACTGAATCCAATATATATTGAATTTTAATGTTGGACTTCCTACGTAACTCGTAAAAGAGCATCAAGTCTTCACGTAGTTCTTTTAAAGAACCGTTTGGATTTGGGAAAATTTGATTTAGGGTTTTGACTCCGTTTTCTTTTTCCTCGTTTAGAAGTCAATTGGAGATTGACCCACTGGAATAAATTGACAATGAAATTTTACGGGTTGAACTTTATGATTTTGTTAAACCCGACTTCTAATTTGTGCCAATTATAATTTTTATATTTTTAGTGGGCAATTTTATAAATTGCTCAAAAATAAAATAAAATCGTAAACCGTATATATGTGGCTTTTAGTCGGCATGTACGTATATGTATTGATGCCTTTTATATGTTTCCATATTCATATAAGAAATGAGGCCTCCACTTTGAAGACTGAAATGAGCCCGTTTCGGTTGATTGGATCCACAACTTAATTAACCCATTTGTGAGTTAGCCATTTTTTTAAACCTTAGCTGAGCCCAATTCCATTCACTTATTTTTTTATTCGTTTTAGAAAACAGCTTCATCCTTCACTCCTTCAGGCATCTCTCTCTCTTCGTGTGACGGAAGACGATTACACCCCTTCAACAGCTTCCATCGCCTCGGAGCTCCGGTATTGGGCAACTGGAACTGAGGAGGCCGGAGCACGGACGGAAACGGGCGGAGCAAGGGCGGCGAGAGTGCGGCTTTGGCTATCCAAGTCGAACCAAGGGGGCGTATCAGTCCCGAGCACCCCCGAATTAAACGGGTATGTTTTAGGGTTTTTTTTTTTCTTTTATACGAATTTCACCCTAAATTTAGTGTTCAATTCGATCCTTTTTAGGCGATCCTTAGTTCAAATTCCATATCCCCAACCGAACCCCTCGTTAATCGAATGCCCAATTTTTGGGATTTAGTTGTTTGTTGATTTCTCTTTTCTTTCTTGTTTTCAATTTCTAATTTTTGGGGGTTTTGGGTATGAGACGCCAGGGAGGTTGAAGAAGGTCGGTGAGTCTCAAACTCGAACGAGGCGGCGCATCGAGAAGCCGCTTAAGTTCTCAAGCGCGGCCCTGCGACGTCAGAAGCGGACTCGGGGTATGTTCGATTCGATTCTCTTTGCCCCTTTTGTTTCTTCTGTTTTCAACCTTAAGTTTGTGCACTTGTGTTGAGAGTGGATTGATTTTAGGGTCATTAAGCATGACTTTGCCATCTCTAATTTGATGCAAACATCTCCCAGTTTTCTCTTTCCTTTGATGTGTGCCTATATTTTATTTTTATGCATTTGAAAGAGATCAGTTTGGTAGATCTTATTAACTTGGACAGGCCTTAGTTATTTTCCCCCGCAGAATCACTGCAGTCGATCAATTTCTTTCTTTGGGGCTTGTTTGTTTAGTGTAATAGGACACCAGTTAATTTGGTTTGCTTAGGACAGAGGCTGATTCTAGTTTGATGAATTTGCTTTGTGCACAATTGAATCGGTGCGTTTCATAGAGAATCTGTTTGGCTGCAATGAAATCACTTCCTTTTGTTGGCTTGAAACTATTTGCAATTTGTTTGCTTGGATTAGTTGGCCAATTTAGGACCAAGGGATCAATGTTTCGTTCAGACTTTGACGCTGGTTTTGTCTTTCGCGGCAGCTCTTGAACATGAATTTAGGCAGCCTGACTTGAGGATTTGGTTTGCATGAAATTGAACAGAAAATATGTTTAGTTTCTCTTTTATCATCTGTTTGCAGTGAGCTTTTTTTCTTTCTTTTGTTTATCACCAATTGCTGTGTGTGTATTGTTGTCTTTCTTTGAGTTACACTGAACTAGTAGTTTGTCCAGAAAATCTGTTCTTTATTTCCAGAAAATCTGCTCCATTTCTTTGCTTCCAATTTCATTAAGGCTGCAGCAAAGATTGTTTCTTTGGTCTGTTTGAACTTGTTTGCGATTTGTGTGATGCTGATTTCGCCAATTTGAAATAGTTTAGAGAAATTTCAACGGCATTCCGCCCTCTTTAAGGGGGTTCGATGATTCCGAAACCCAAGCCACAAGCGAAAGCTCGCAAGGTTTGCAAGGGCGGGGTTTCGAGAATCGATTTGGATGGCACTTCGACTTGTTTTGGGGCAATTTGATGACCCCGACTTGATGAAGTTGCTTTTTTTTTTTTTTCTTTTGCTTGTGTGAAATTGCTTGTGATTTGTGTGCAAACTTGCTGGCATGTTTTAAGCTTTTGGGCAGCGCTTCGCCCTCCCTTAGGACAGTTTGGTGATTCCGAAACCCAGGCCACAAGCGAAAGCTCGCAAGGTTTGCTAGGGCGGGGTTTCGAGAATCGACTTCGACAGCAATTCCACCCAATTTAGAGTAGTTTAATGATTCCGGAACCCTAGCCACAAGCGAAAGCCCGCAGGGTTTGCCAAGGCGGGGTTCCGGGGATCGCGTGAAGAGGTTGATTTTGCGTGCATCTTGCCTGCCTTCAGGGGAATTTTATGGTGCTCGAAACCCTGGCCACAAGCGAAAGCCCGCAGGGTTTGCCAGGGCGGGGTTTCGAGACCCAAAAGAGCCTAGATAAAGCTCCTACCTTGCTTTGTGGTTTCTGCAGTAGTGTGCTTTCTCCTTTTTTTTTTTCTTTTGGGTTTTGGCTCTCATAGAAAATCTGGCAGCCATGCATTTGGGTTGGGCTTTCATTTATGAATTGTTCTGGACTTACCCTTCAATTAAACAACCCAACCTTCTTGTTGGTTTTGGGGATTTTTCCTTTAGACCCACTAATTCAACCTCGACTTTATTTTTGCAGATTGAACGAACAACTTGAGCTAGCATTGGGTTTCGAGAAACTCGCCACCAAGTTAACGAGACTCATGCTCTCGGCTGCTTAACTATTACGGAGTACTCCCTCCGTTAATTAAAACTTGACGTTTTACTATTTACGCACGCATTTTTAGGTGTTAAAAACTATATAAAATATTAACTTTTTTGATAATTTTTTAAAATAATATCATACTTAATACTATTAAGTATGAATTTATAAAAACAAATTTAAAAAAAAGTTAATATTTTATATAGTTTTTATCGTTCTAAAAAAGCGTGCATGAATAGTAAACGACAAGTTTTAATTAACAGAGGGAGTATTATTTTTTGTATGCTCGGCCGTCGTATTAAATTTGTATACTTTAGCTTATGAGCTTATAGTACGTTAAAATGGTGTATTTGATATGTAACACATTTTGCGCACTCTTTATTTACTCGTAATCATTGTCTGCCGATTTTTGTTGTGCTTAATATAGAGTATTACATGAGAGCCTTCGCAAAAATAATTTTACGAACTTATACGATATCTTTTAATTAAACACAGATTTTTACTCCCAAACAGTAGCGAATGCCAAAATCTTAGCGCCTTGGAATTACAAGGGTAAGCATTGGATCGGGATCGTCATCTACCTCGTAAGTTGGAACATCGAAGTGTTGGACAACGAATGATACCAGATAAAGGAGAAGGAGCTGCATAACTACCTCAAGCCCGTTGCGAAACTGATCCCGGTGGCCATGTAATTTTCTGTGGAGCTCCGTGCCAGGCACACCGTCCATGTCCCCAACCCTCTCTACATCTCCCGCACTTTGAAGATCCCCCGCAACGAAACCTCGTAAGTGTCTTACACTGTCTCTTCTCTAGTGGTTTGTATAACTTCTACTGATATTAGTAAGATAGAAGGAAACCAATGGTAAGACATAATGCAACCAATGGTATGATAAAAGGATGAATATGGTCAGATTTACTGAAACTTATTTAACTAATCCTTTCTTGTGCAGGGGTGACTGTGGACCCTACGTTATCAGGATGTTTCAGCTGGTGGCAGAGGGCGTAGAAACATTCGATACAATGAACGATGAATTTATTGCACCAGACCGCCAATACTTGGCACTCTCCATACAACGCAACAATTCGCAGGACTCTCCACAACCTGTCGTCGTCCGTCGTTTATGCCATTTGTTTGTTTAGACATTATCAACTGCTTTGTGATGTTGTTGGTTTGGAAACTTGTGTGGTTTGGATACTTAAGAGGTTTGGAAACTTATGTTTGTTTTGAAACTAATGTTGTTGGTTGTAATGGCTTTTGTTAATGGTTTGAATGTCTTGTGTTTTTAATGGTTTGAACTGGTATTTATTGATGTGATCTTCTTCGTCAATGAGCTCGAATCCTTTATCTTACAAAGTTGTGTTGCCGGGGCCGAACATCAACCCTCGTTCGAGAAAATAGCTTGGCAACACCGTGGTATTTTGGCTCTTTCAGGCTGCATAAAATTCTGATTGAAGTCAATGAGCACTTGTTGGAAAGCTATTTTAAGTGGCTACAACTTGCAAGCAGGACTCTTCTCCTAAATCGGCCTCGAAAATGCTCGAATTGGACATTCTTTCCAGCTGCTCCAATATAGACGTTTTTTCCATGCTTTTATTTCTATCAAATAAATCCCATATCGATTATAGATGCTTGGTGGGCTATATTTTCATCCTATATATTACTTGTAAAACTTTCATTTTAAAACAAGTCAAGTTAAGTTGAGTTAAAGTTTGAGCCACTAATAGCTTATTATGATTCCGGGTTAAGGATCGAGTTCTTGGTGAGAGGCTAAGAGCGAACCCTTTGGTGAGAGGCCGAGAGTGACACCCTAGTGAGAGGCGAAGGTGTCAAAGGGTCGAGATCCTCGGAGTGTGATTCCGAGAGGATTGAGATCGGTTGTAGGGGATTCAAGGGTGAGAGGCCTGCGAATCTTGCTTCACATATCCATTCTTTTCAGTTTTCATAAACCACAAAAATTAGTCCCACAAAAAGAGTGTTCGAAAGCTCGAGCCTTGGTCGATCCCAGTCCTCGCGTCTCATCAAATGGTATCAGAGCTAATCGACTCGAGTCCATCGAGCTTTCGATAATTGAGTTGTTTCTTCCTAGTCAAAATGTTCAAGAAGAGAAGTTCCAAGCCTTTGTCCGAAGAGTACATCCGATGGGCCATTCGAGCCTATGATGATGGGTATCTTCATTGGAGCGACATGGATGGTGCTACATATGATGTAGTTGATCAAGAGCTTCGGAGGAGATATCGAAAGAGAAGGGCTCGAGAGGATGAGGCTCGGCGTAAGAAGAAGGTTGAACCACCTTGGCAAGAGATCCGCAAGCTCGCGGAAGACTCAATGTAACAAGTACGGAAAATGCGAAAAGTTGTCAACACATTGGGGTTGACGCTATCGAAGCCCAAAACAACCCCACCTCCCTCTTCCAAGACGACATCATCTATGGCTATGGGCGAGACACTTGAGATTAAAGAAGGCAAGTCCAATGATGCTCCTATCGAGATAGCGAAGGTCAACTCTGAGCTTAAGAAAGATGAGGAAATCATTCAAGCTCCCAAGGTTGTACTTTCCATGAAGGAGAAACGAATGCCAACCGACATGCCTAACTTTTTGAATTTCATATCAAGTAAGTGGTTAGATTCGACTTCTTTCATTTCGTCTTGCTTGCCTTTCACGATTCAAGAAGAAGAGGGGATTCAAGATCCGTTCAAGGAAGAAGAAACATGTCCGAAGGAGTCGCTTGTTTCCATCACGGATTCGAGGACGAATCCTTTTCAAGGGGAGGAGGATGATGTGATCTTCTTCGTCAATCAGCTCGAATCCTTTATCTTACAAAGATGTGTTGCCGGGGCCGAACATTAACCCTCGTTTGAGAAACAGCTTGGCGACACCGTGGTATTTTAGCTCTTTCGGGCTGCATAAAATTCCGATTGAAGCCAATGAGCACTTGTTGGAAAGCTATTTTAAGTGGCTACAACTTGCAAGCAGGACTCTTCTCCTAAATCAGCCTCGAATGTGCTCGAATTGGACGTTCTTTCCAGCTGCTCCAATATAGACGTTTTTCCATGCTTTTATTTCTATCAAATAAATCCCACATCGATTATAGATGCTTGGTGGGCTATATTTTCATCCTATATATTACTTGTAAAACTTTCATTTTAAAACAAGTCAAGTTTAGTTGAGTTAAAGTTTGAGCAACTAATAGCTTATTATGATTCCGGGTTAAGGATCGAGTTCTTGGTGAGAGGCTAAGAGCGAACCCTTTGGTGAGAGGCCGAGAGTGACACCCTAGTGAGAGGCGAAGGTGTCAAAGGGTCGAGATCCTCAGAGTGTGATTCTGAGAGGATTGAGATCGATTGTAGGGGATTCAAGGGTGAGAGGCCTGCGAATCTTGCTTCACATATCCATTCTTTTCAGTTTTCATAAACCATAAAAATTAGTCCCATAAAAAGAGTGTTCGAAAGCTCGAGCCTTGGTCGATCCCGGTCCTCGGGTCTCATCATTTATGCTAGTCTTAATAGTGTTGTCATTTTAATGGTTTGAACGGGTATTTATGTTTGAATCAATGGTAGAATTGGTAAGATTATATGATACTATTGGCAAATTATCATGACACTAATGGTCAAATAGACATACTTTATTGGTAGGATGACTATTTCATCACAGAATTTGACAAGTATGACAACTGATGGCTTCATATAGGTTTGCTTAAAGTACGACAATGGTAACTGATAACAACTTATGCCTTTGTAACATAATTGCCAACAAAATTGACCCTATTTGAAGGATTCACATGTCATTACTGAAATTCCCCCGGAACGCTATTGGTAGGATGAAAGTACAATAATGGTAGGATAACTAGAAAGTAATTCGTAGATAAATACACTATATTCGTCGGACGAAAAGAGAATTACATAATACAACCGATACTTGAAGACAATCATCCAAAATATGATATCCATTACAATTATCCCCATAATATCCATGCCTAAAACCCCCCATAATATCCCCATAACATCAGACACATGGCACAAAATATTGTCACAACTAAACGGTTAGCTTAAAAGTTGTACCGCGTACCGATGACTCCCCAAAATACCTGCCAAAGGTGTCATGAACGTCCACCAAAGCACACTACTGTCGACGGTGCTTGGACCCCCTAGCCTCGCCCCTGGACGAATAGCGGTTGGTCTTCGGCCTTCCCAGTGCACGCTTCACCACCGGGGGCAAACAATGAATCGCAGCTATTTCTGGAGGCACCGCCCACGTGTCACGAGGTGGCACTTGGTAGACGACATTTTCGTAGCACGCGCGCCAAGCCTTAGCCCTGTATATAGGATGGACGGGGGAATATGGGCCGATCTGACGGACCTTAGCCACGTCGATGACATGTGCACAAGGAATCTGATCAATATCAAAGTGCTTACATGTGCAACTCTGAGCGGACAAGTTGACCAGCCATGCGGACAACCCTTTGCGGACATCAAACTCGTGTTCGCTCAAAGTCTTCACCTGAAGACATATAGACTGCATGATGTTTTGCCTCATAACGACATCGACGTGGTTAGTCACAACCTTGTCAGGATTCAAAATTAGCTCTCGGCACTTCATGAACCACCCACCCATGGTGTCGAGTATGTTGTCGATCAGGACGGTGACGGGTAGGTCACGATGTTCTAGGAATACCGAGTTCAAGCACTCGACATGGTTTGTGGTGGTGATGTTAAACCGATTGACGGGATAGAAAGTCCGGGCCCAGTTGGAGAAACCCTCCATCTTAATGTATTCAACACCGGTGGGCGACTTCGTCTTGAAGGCGTCTAAGTGCCCATTGAACTCCATAACGGTGTACGCCCTTGCCATTAGGAATAACATGTGCTGCAGCCCACCCGACTTGTGATAAGCCTTCACATTCTAAAAGAGATGGTAAGTGCAGCGGCCATGCTTTGCGAAGTCGTAGCTCCCTCGAAGTCCCTTGGTGATGCTCATGTGCATGTCACTGACCCACATAACATGGGTCTCATCCGGGACGACGCGTTTCATTTGACGGAAAAAAAAACCCCACGAGGCATCATTCTCCCCGTCGACAATGGCAAATGCAATTGGGTATATGTTGTGGTTTGGGTCTTGGGCAGTCGCAAACATCAAGTATCCGCGATACTTCCCCTTCAAGAAACTTCCATCCACCGAGAATACCTGTCAATGTTAAGCAGTTGGAATAGGTAGGATGTAATTTACCTATTGGTAGGATCACATGACACAGTTGGTACTTGGTACGATCATAATAGGTAGGATGTACTGTGACTATTGGTAATATGTTTAATGGTAATATGATTTAGACAATTGGTAAGATTAATTGTGCCATTGGGTAGGATAATAAAGTTGCGAGGGCATACCTGTATCAGGTGTGGGATGGCTGTCCGTCAAACGCCCAAGGTAACGAACGCATAATTGCTGGTTATTATCATGTACTAATGTGGTTATGGTACCGGGGTTTGCTCGCTCAAGCATGTAAAGGTATGAGGTCATACAATCGTAACTCTTTTCGTAGGTCCCGTACAAGTCGTCCCTTGCGGATCCTTTCACCATGCGTGCCTTCCAGTAGCTACAGTCCACACCCAATTGAGACTTCATCATCGTCCTGATCTGACGGGGAAGCAACTTCTTCTTGATCCACCGAAACTGTGAAGATGCGATCAACGAGTTACAAGTGTATCCACCAAGACACAGGACATAGACGGAGAACAAGACGACGGTTGAGGAACTTACTCGGACACCAAACTCTGCCTCATTAGCCTGTAATTGGCGTTGCGCTAGTAGTTGCTCATGGCACTTACCTAGCAAGTATGTGCGTCGTCGAGCTTACAAACTATCCACTTCTTAGTTTGTCGATATGTTGACGCCCGACAGTACCATGAGCAGTTCGGTTCGAGGCATACAACCACGTACGTCGTTGTTGTCGATCGCTTCACTTGGGTCGTGAAGCACCCGCGCAAAGCTTCCCACTTCACTCTGGACTGAATGGCAACCTTCGTATCGAACATCTCCCACTCACGAAAACTCCTTCACACTCTCCCGAGGGTCTCCGAGTAGAGGAATGAACCAAGCCACGTTCTCATCCACTTGCTCCAACGTTGGCAAAGGTTGTTTGTATCCTTGGTACGATCACTCTATATCTCTCTGCACTGCCTCAGCCTCCTCATTCCATGATTCAGATGACTCGTTCGGCCTCCCTCACTCCTCCACCTTCACGGGGAAACCCTCCGCAATGATCATGTCATCGTCGGAGCTTCCTACGTCTATTATGTCCTCCAATCCGTGGGGGAGAGGGGGGGGGGGGGTAGGACGTCCACATCGTCGTCGCTTTCCACGATCACCACCTGCTTTCCACGTCGGATGGCATCAGACCTGCTCACGTCACCTCCCTCCTCTGGGGCATCCAGTTTGTCAAGCTTTCCCACTTCTTCGCTCTGTCCGACCATTATATTGTCATCCATCATACCAACTCCTTCAGACTGTCCGACCATTACGTTGTACTCCATCCCACCAAATCCAGATTGTGTACCACTCCCAGCAAGCCCTCCTGCATCCCACTCACATTGTCCTTTGCAGTCCTACAACAGTCTCCCTCCCCCGCTACACATTCAGGACACATGCAGGGCCCTCCAGTGTCACTGCTAAGGTCATCTAACTTCACTTTCTCCTCGATCGATCCTCCCACCTTCTCGTCCGCCCCTCCACCTCCATCAAGACCATCATCTAAGCCTTCCTGCGTGCTGAAAGGCCCGGTTAGGAGTATTTCCCATGGGGTGGGAGACAGGAGGTCGTCAGCCCCTTCGGAGTGTTCCGACTGATGTTCACTAGAGGGAGTGGAAGGGCTTATCGTTTTCATTCGTAAGGTGACGTGCAGTGCGATTGGCCAAGCTCGTGCTCCAGATTCAGTGTTGTAGAACTTGGAGTGGCCCGCCCCATCGAAGGAGGGAGGTAGGTGAGCTCAATGTCGTACAAGACCATGTCCACGTCGAATTTGGAAACTATCTTCTCCTTCAGTTGGTCGTAGAAAATATTATGTGGCACCACCATAGATGCAGTACATGCCTCTCCCTTGAACATCAAGCTCCCACTCCCGGAAGCCCACCAACTGCCGAATACGACATTCATATATACCCTATCACCTGTGGTATGCCACGGGGACAGAGGATCATCCTGTGGGGTAGTTCTGATATAGGAAAGAGGAACAACTACAAAGAAAAGGTACAAGATATATGACTTACCCATCGCTGCCACTGCCACCAACAAACTTCTTGCACTTTTTCGGGAATGGCAAGACAGTTGAACACTATTGGCAGCCCAAAACTGTATTATTGGTAGAATGGGTACTTTATCGTTTCCTCGGATGCACGTGCGGCTTTTCCCCCGTTCTTTCCGCTACTCTCCTACTCTGCCTCACTTTTTGCAGGGCATGTTGTGGTGTTTCAGATCCTCCTCTCAAGCTTATATATGTGCTTGGGGAACACCCATTAATGCAATGATTGCAAATTCCCCTCATAAATGATCCCCCCCTTTCCCCAAATGAAGGACCCCGTTTTGGCTCCAAAATTACACTGACAGCCCGCCAAAGCAGCTCAGGTCAATCCTCTTCAAATTATGTCCAAAGTTTCCAAGTATGGTAGGACATGTTTCGCCTATTGGTAAGACAAATGGCTTCTATTGGTAAGACAAATGTATTATATTGTTAAGACAAATGCTCTCCCCCTTTCCCCCAATGAAGAATTCTGTTTTGGCGCCAAAATTACATTGACAGCCCGCCAAGGCAGCTACGGTCAATCCTCTCCAAATTATGTCGAAACTCTCCAGGTATGGTAGGACATGTTTAGCCTATTGGTAAGACAAATGTATTCTATTGGTAAGCCAAAAAGTGTCCATAAATGAAGGGGATGTTTTTGCCCTCACCCTTCCACTCGTATCCTATGTTGCCTCTCTTTTTGCAGAGCATTTAATGAGGATTGAGACACATCAATCAAGCTTATATAAGTGTTGATTGACACCCTTAATTCCAATCATTTCATTTTCCCCTCATATTTGCCCCCCTTTTTCCCTCTTTTTTTGCGCCATTTCCCCACTTCCACCTGACATGAACAGTTCCTCCCCCCTCCAAATCTCCCTCTCCCACAGATGGTGCTACAGTGTCGGCCCTCCTCTTCACCTATAACTTCCTCATCCGGTTTCCCCATCTTTTTTGCAAAACTAGACAAAATTCTACTCTTAGCTCATTTCCTATGTACTAGTTTAGCTTTGCAAAGAATTTTTTTTCGTTTCGGCTATATACACCGCAAATCCCCACGTTCTTAAAGACGTGCATGCACGTCCTTGAAGACGTGCAAGGGGGTTTACAGCCACCCGAGCCCAGACGTGCAACCACGTTTTTTTTTTTTTAAAAAAAAAAACGTGCTTGCACGTCCTCAGGGACGTGCTGCACGTCCTTAAGGGCGTGCAAAAGTGCACGTGCAAGCCCGTCTACTAAATCCGAAGAGGACGTGCCTCTTCGTCTTCATTCCTCTTCGTCTTCGTCTTTGCTAGAGAGAAATCGAGAGAGAGAGAGAGAGAGAGAGATCGCCGGAGTGAGAGAGAGAGGTTGCCGGAGAGAGAGAGAAAGAGAAAGAGGTCGAGACAGAGAGAGAGAGAGAAACACAGAGAGATGGAGCCGGAGAGAGAGGTGGTGGTGGAGCTGGCGGTGTTGGCGGATACGGCGGAGGTGGTGGAGCCGGTGGCTGAGAAGGGTGGTGGTGGGGGTGGAGCACTGGGGGAGGGGGTGGCGGTGGAGCCGGTGGCCGGGGGTGGTGGTGGGGCGGCGCCCATGGAGGTTGAGGAGGGTGGTGGTGGTGGAGCAGCAGAGGCGGCCGCGTTCGGTGGTGATGGTGGTGATGGCGGTGGAGTGGGGAAGGCGGACCTATTACCGCCGCGGAAGCGGCGAACTATGGAGGTTTCGCCGGTCCCGACCCCACCGGTATGTTCTTTAATTTATTTATTTTGTTTGATTTATTTTTATAGTTTTATAATATAGTTTAGATTTTAATATAGTATTATAATATAATTTGATAGATTATAATTAGTTTTAGTATATAGTTTGATAGATACTATATAATTTGATAGATTATATAGTTTTAGTATATAGTTTGATAGATACTATATAGTTTGTATATTTTGATAGTTTTCATGGAAAAACAATAAAAACGATTAATATATATTACAAGATATTAAAACATATTAAAAGACATTAAAAGACATTAAAATAAATTAAAATAAAAACATTAAAATATATTAAAATATATTAAACTACATAGAAATAAATTCTAATTGAAAGACAATACCCGACATTCCGACAGCCACAGTCGACGATCTGCTTGCATCTACAGAGCGGTACCAGCAGTCGATGGGGACCCCCCGGCCGACGAGCACGACAGCTTCTGGAAGGGTCTGCCAGCTTGGGATCCTTCTGGCGATGCGAGGATGGGGTTGCAGCCTTCTTTAGAGACCGCTGATGTTTTGAGTAGCTGCATTACCGACGTAGTCGTTGGGCGACGGGCCGACATGGGTAAACTGCCTACTCGTGTTCCACCCACCATCCCGGAGGCATCTACTTCATAGAGTCAACGATTGTCAACTGCATGAGCTGCAAACTGCTTTGGAGATCGACCGCTTCAAATGGCCAACAGCGGCGTATAAAGTCAACCTCTTCGATGAGGTAAAGACTTTAATCTCCAAAAAGTGCGTCGATTATCTGTACAAGATGTGGCAGGACGTCGTGAACCAAAAGGTTCCTCCGGTATGCACGGACCGACATTGGAGGGTTTGTTACGGGATCCCTTGTGTCCATGAGATTCAGGCATAAGTCAACTCCGGTACTCCGATACCCGCCGAGGACATCCACCAGTTCTAGATGGATTTGTCATGGACTGACATCGACGACACCCCACTGCCGTATGAGTTGTCATCTTCATACACGGCTTCCAACGATGTATGCAAGGATGAGCTGCACCCACCCTCATCAGCAAGCGTCCGAAGGAAGGGGAGGCCTCGAGGGTCGAGGAATGCCTGCAGAACCAACCCGTTGCCATACGAGAAGGTAAGGGAAAGGTTTGAGAGAGAAGAAGCGCGTGCTGCTCGAAATGCTGCTCGGCATCGTCCACAAGCGACCTCAGCTCGATGTGGACGTGATGATGTGTTCGGAGGGTTCAACTGGGGTCGAAACAACATTGATCCCTTCATGCTCGGTCATATTGAGACGGAGAGGGACACTGTTGGAGATGGTCATTGTGGCTATCGTGCTTTGGCGGCTTTGACATCACCGATCGGCGAGACTGCTTTCCCGGAACTCAAAACGTTACTATGCAATCACTTGGAGGATCACGTCGATCTGTATGCCGGTTGTTATACGGGAGGGTACCAATTCCAGCAGTTCGTCGACTACCAGAGATGGGCGGGAGCTGTGCATTATTTGCAACGGTATATTAGATTCCTCTCGTCGTCCTAGCTTGGCATCATCCGTTCACATGTCTCCCCATGACCTCGCTGACACCTGCTAACAACCCTCAATCAGCAACCCTTGGTGTAGCCTGCATCGGAAACCAAGACCATTTTGCAACGGTACGACTTCAAACGTATTTTTTTATTACCTATTCTTGCTTTTCATATATATATGTCATTACTTTAACTCTAATTTTCCGTTCTCATAGATCTGATTGCGTCCTAACACTCCTATTCCGCCTCCTCCGCCAGAATGGGTCGCACATCATCATCCGAGCGTAGAAGGATGGGATGCTCCGTTTCAAGCTCAGTTTGAGAGATTTCGAGCCTTGCGTGTCGAGTTCGGCCGCCCTTTACTATTTTCCTAGATTTTATTCCACAAGTTTATTAAAATTATGAATGTAAACCTTTTTATCCGTTCCTTGTAACGTTATTCGCACATTATCTGAATGAAAACCTTAACAATTATTGTTTTCTATTTAATTTGACCCTAAATCCTTCAACTCCACTAGCTAAACACTTCAATTTTATCAATTAACATTACAAAACCCTTGGAAAACCTAAACCCTAAACCCCAAACGCAAACCCTAACTAGGGTTTGCACGTCCTTAACAACGTGCAAGTATTGCACGTCCTTAAGGACGTGCAAGAACGTTGTTAAGGACGTGCAAGTCTTTGCTAGTGGACGTGCACAATCTCAAACTTGCACGTCCTTAAATCCTTAATCCAGATTTGCGGTGTATATATTAACACTTTTTTTTTTTAATGTCTACTCTTGCAAATTGGGGGGAAAAAAAAATCCTCCGTAGGGAACGGTCCGAACGGAGAGTCTCAGCTCTCCTTTAACAAAAAAAAAAAAAGATATATTTTTATTTCCCAATAAATAAATAAATAAAGGGAAAACTAATTAAAATACCCTCACCTTTGGGGGTATGGTAAAAATATATCATCAACTTTCAAATGTAATAAAAATATCATGACCTTTGAGGGTGGTGGTAATATATTACCCTGTGTTTTCTCACGGGTAAAAAATGATAACAAGACACCCTATGCGGATTTTTTACAAGGGTTTTCTTGAACAGTGTCCTTGGGAAAAAAATAAAGAGTTGGACCGGATTCATATCCAACGCTTTTTCCTCCCTCATCTCTTTTTTCGTGGACCGTGGTCGCCTCTTGAATTGCCTTCCAGGTCTTCTAGGTAGCTCATGGTTCCTCTTCAATATCAGTCATTCTCCTTCGTGGTCGACTATCTTGAGCTGTCTCTCTCACATCTTCTTCCCCCTTGATTCGTTCACGGATTTGGGTGGATAAGTTTTTTCCCCCTCTTCGTTGTTGTTGTTGTTGGTTTAGTTTTGTTGTCGGTTTGGTGTTAGGAATAGTCGTGTTGTGTTAATTTGAGGCAATTTTGACTAGATTAGTTGCTTGGTTGAATCAATTTCGTTTTTCGGGTTTAATTTATTATCGTTATATTTTTTTCCCTAAGGAAACCGATCAAGAAAAACCCAATTTTAGTACTAATTTGTAAAAAAAGGCTTCACGTATGTTGTCTTGTCAAAGAAAAAAATCCACGTAGGCTGTCTTGTCAGCATTTTTGACCCGTGAGAAAACAAGGGTAATATATTATTACCACCACCCTCAAAGGTCGGGATATTTTTATTACATTTGAAAGTTGAGGATATATTTTTACCATACTCCCAAAGGTGGGGGTATTTTAATTAGTTTTCCCATAAATAAATAAATAGAGAGAGAAGAAGAGGAAATAAACAAGAAATCTTGTTCGGAAGGAAATTACGTGAAGTAGAACGACGACCAAACCCCTCCACGGCTCCACCCCACCGATCTTTCTCGCTTCCAACCGCCAAATCCAGCAGCAGCTGCACCGCTTTCTCCCTCAACTTCATCCCTGTATGTCTCTTTATTCCCTTCCCACATTCACTTCATCTTTATTGGCTTATTGTTTTGATTACACTCTTTTCTTTTGTTGTTCCCCCAAATTGGACTGATTTGGTCCTTTGGAATCGTTCAATGGATGATTAACTAGGTTCTTCTTTCTCATTAGGGTGCTTTTTACAGTGATTTCCTTATGTTTGCTGCTGTGGGCAAAATTTGTTGGTACTATCTCCCATTTCGAAGGCATGAATGAGATTGAGAGAGCTACATTACTGAATTTTGTGGATTGAAGATAATCTTCTGTGAAATTGGAGCAGTTAATCCTGCTATTAATACCAATTGAAACTTGCAATCTACTCACAAGACTTTAAAGAGGATCGATTTCGTGTTTTATGGTTTCAGAAAACCTTTTTTTAGCAGATAAACTTGTTTGGGCTGCCAAAACAAAAGAAGCTGCAAATGGGATGGGATTTCTACTTCCTCTTGTTTTGGATTGCAAAATGAAGTTTTTTTTTTTTTTTTTGACTGAAGGTTTTTGGTACCAAAACTGAAGGCTTATCCCCAAATCTCAGAAGTAAGAAAATGTTTTTGTGTTCTGATTGGTTTGATAGGGTTTTGATCAAGACTGTAACGAGCAGCGGTGTGCGTGTGACAGGATGTATGAATACTATTCTGTAGGCGATGGCTTTGTGGAGATAACCGAAAACTTGGGAGATTTGGTTACTTATGTGGCTAATGAACCCTCTTTAGGACTATACTACATCCAACAACACGCCAAGGAAGCTGCAAGAAACACCATTAATATTAAAAACAATGTCAGTGAGCGTTCACATGAAACGAGCCTGCAAACTGATGATTTGGATGACTCAATTGCAGCTGTAAGTGGGATGAAAGAATGTGGCCTCCGGATCACAGATGAGATGATTGGAGACATAGAAAAATCTCTGAGCATTGTCCTGTCTAAACAGCGAAGCGGGTGGATGCAACGCCCACATTCGAGTAGCATTCAGATTGGAAGGGCCAGGTCTTGGATGCCGACAATGCTCTCACAGAGTGCAGGTGATGTTCCAAATGAGCGCATGGGTGGATATTTATCTATGGTTTTCAATTCAGCAAAAGGTAAAACTGGGAATTTCAAGTGGCGGGGTGCCAATTTAAACAATGCCCGAGAAACCAAAGAAGATTGTCCATCCTTGTCTGATCATACGCCATCTGTGTCAGCTTCCGGTAGCAAGTTCAGTATGACCGAGCCAGACAATGAAGAAACTGATGAGCTCCCTCTGTCTATCCAGGCTGCAGACGAGATAGAAGATAATGGGATTAATGGGGTGACAAGGACTCATTATACACTGTCCACTTCAGACAACTATGAACTCTTCGAGGCTGATAGGAAAGGAAGGTTGGAAGAGTGGCTGCAAGATAACAAACCGCCTGATTCGATAGGAAGCATTTAATGTACATAGTAAAGGTTGGAGAGGATGAAATTCAGCTGGAGATTGAATAAGTTAAACCTGTTTGTTGTAATATATGAGTCATGATCAAGGAAAAAGAAAAGAGGTGAATTTGTAGCAATTACTTGTTTGTAGGCTCTCTGCTTCACTTCTTCTTGGACCGTTGTATTTGGTGTTTTAATCGGATTTCTTGCAATAACAATGGGGATATACCTGTAATAAGATTACTTTGGAGAATAAAAGGATTATTTTGCTCTTCTTTTTATGAGTTTTTTTTTTCATTTCAATGAGATTTGTACGTGGATGATACCTCTAAGTCCGTACAACTTCACAAATTCACATCCCATAAAAGTATATAATGGAGGATACTACTGGGATAAACACTTAAACGGACAATTGGATGATAGCATATCCCGCTCTATTATGCAAATGTCAACCCCGCACAATATCACATAAGATAGACTCTACTGACGTTTGAGCAAAAATGGCTGGTTCTTGATCCACTCCGCCATAGATATGATTCATCACAACAAACAACACTCTCAATCTGACTTCCACTGGATATGAAATCTGGACGCACATTCCAAAGATCAAAGAACTCATATAGCGAGTAGCGACTATCTAAGGATGGTATCTACCACCGTCAAACTCGCAAGTCGGGCATTGGGGTCCCTATTAACCGCCCTCTCTCTCTGCGGATCACACTATAAAGATGTCGAACACATTCTATTGGATTGTTCAACCACACGAGCTACAATACAGCTAATAGCTCCAAGGCTGGCCAAAAGACTTCTAAGTTCTAATGTATCGCCAACAACCATCCACCTTAAAGGATACCATTAATAAAAGAGGACTTTGGATCTTGCGACTTTACAACACTAGCCACCACCCTGCATCTGGTACTTTCGAAATAAAACACGGTTTAAAAACATAAAGCTAGATCTCATGACCATTGCATCATACACCAAACACCAAATTGAAAACTAGGAAAAAGTCAAACAACTGTATCACGAGGAATAGTCACAAACAACACAACAAAACATGAGCACCAATCCAAAAATAAATAAAGAACACCAAATGACTAAACAGATGAAACCTGATCCTGATTGGTACAAACTTAACTTTGATGGGGCTTTCTCCACAACAAATGAAGGAATTTATGGCTATGTCATCCGAAATCACAATGGTGATATTGTCCACTTGGAGGATGGGAATTCTCCTTTTCATGCCGTCAATGGTGCTGAAGGCTACGCCCTCAAGAAAGGTATTAAAAAAGCTTATGAACTACACATTAAACGACTCATTATAGAAGGAGATAATATTTGTGTCATTAACTCTATCAATAAGGGCTGGCCTTGTCCTTGGGATGTCGAAATGATCATTTCTGACTCCCTCATTGCCTTGTAACGATTTGATGATGTCCACGTTGGTCACGTTTACAGAGAGGCTAATCAATCACTTGGGTTTTGTTTTCTCCGACTCCATTTCTCCAAATGACCTACAGCTTTTTGGTCTCATCCGTTTGAATGCCCCTTGGCTAGGATGGTTCTTCCATCTTTGTCAAATTCTTTTCGGTTCCAAAAAAAATAAAATCGAAGGAACTCAGTCACTGTACCTCTGTTGGAATTGTATTGTAGTTCTACTGTTCGACGTTCTAACACCGATGTGAGAATGTGAGATGCACTCAGAAACAGCAATAATAAATCAAGAGAAACCTCACAACCACAACTAATTTTGAATTTACATTGGCCTATGGAAACACTTCTATATGGATATATTACATACAATCACTTCTATAACTGACCTACAACTGTCTTCAACACCACAAAGTACTATCTATATACTTCTTAGCACTGGTTTCAATAGAGACCAGTGCTAATTAATTTCACAGTCAGTCATTTCCATAAGCATCCTACAAGAGAGATTGAGGATACACCAAACCAACAATCATTCAAATTCATTGAGCACCCGCTTCGAGTCTTTGCAAGAGCTCAAGAAGACTTGCCGCTTTCCTCTTGGCCCTATCAGTGCCGTTCTCAGAAAGCTCCTTCAACGCAGATTCGACTTCAGACTCTCTAGCAGTCTGCAGTTGTTGCTTGTCACCCACACACAGTGACCACAAGACAGCAGCCGCGTTCTCTCTGTTGCGTAGTGAACCCGTTCTTATAACCTCCACAAGAGTTGGGATTGGCTCTGCTTGTGCTATTGCTGTTTTTCCTTCTGGGTGATTCGAAAGTACGGCCAGTATGGTAAGCGCTTCATCCATCATCCCTCCACCAGCGTCTTTCAGGAAATCCACCAATGGTTGCACAATTCCTGCTCTTACAGCCCTGACCTTATTCCCTTGGTAGATTGAAAGGTTGAAAATGGCGGTTGCAGCATCCTTCTTTCCCCTTGGATTGCCTTCACGGAGCAGATTGATAAGGGCCGGGATAGCACCAGCTGCTCCAATTGCCACCTTGTTCTTGTCCATGACAGATAAACTGAAGAGAGTCGCGGCTGCGTTCTCTCTGGCTTCCATGCTCCCGTGTTTAAGCACTTCCACTATGTCTGGTATAGCTCCTGCATTCACTATAAGCCCCTTGTTAGCCTCATAGATGGAGAGGTTGAGGAGTGCTGTGACAGCATGCTCCTGAACCCGCTCATCTGCAGAGGAAAGTAATTCCACAAGCGGTGGTATCGCTCCAGCCTCCGCTATACAGACCCTGTTATCTCCATTTCTCTTGGCCAATAAGCGAAGTTCACCAGCAGCAGCACGTTGGTCTTCCGTACTTCCATGTAATAGCTTTCCTATCAATAAATATACAGCAGCTTGATCACAGTCTGAAGTGGCACTACCAGGTCTTCTGCTTTTGCAGGTATCTTTTTGCTTCTTTGGCACTTCAACATTGTTATTCTCACACCACAGTGTAATCAAACTTTTCAATACATAATTTGGTACCAAATCTGTGTTTGAGAGAGTCTGTTGTGTCTTCGGGCACAACTTGTGACCAGCATCAAGCCATTTCTGGATGCAGGCCCGCTCATACGTCTGCACTGACACATAAATGAAAATTCTTAGATTAGAACCAAAAGTGTAGGCGATCAAGTTTATTGGTTCCATGAAACCTTCATACCTGTCCAGTAGAGACTATAACTGGGTCTCTCAATAGTTCAAGTGAAATTGGGCAGCGGAAGTCGTCAGGTATTACGGGTGACCTATACTTATTCAAGCTATTTTCAGAATCGGGGAGATCTAATTCGGAGTTTACTGTCAACAGATAGTCACTCAGCTTCTTGAATATGCTAGTCATCATCACAAAGGAATCCCCAACTTCTCCATTGCTTGAGATAACCAATTCATGGAAGGCACGAGATTCTTTTCTTAGATCTTCAGTTGTCATGATGTGCAGACTTTCTGACAATCTCCTCAGAACAACAATGTTAGGGTAATCTGCATTTTCCACTTCTTTCAAGTCTTCTTCTAAATGTTCACAAGTTAAGTCCTTTCTGTATTTAGCTCGTCTGAATTGTGCATGGACGAGCTCAGTCTGAAAGAGGTAATACAGAAATACCTCCATTAGTATCTGAATTGTGCATAAACAATTTAGCATACATTGAAATTCTGGGAAATGGTACCTGTTCTTCAACTTCTTCTGATAAGTTGAGTTTTCTATAATCAATATGACTCAATGCTTCTTCAATTTGTTCGGCTGCTTTCATGAATTTGGATGAAACTTGATCATTATGAACAGCCTATCACATGGGAAGAAACGAGTGTTCAATCAACTTATAAACCATGCTGAAATAACAAATATTTTGAAGCTGATATATGCATAGTTCTCTAACTGCAGGTTTATGAAAATGAAAAACATATATAAAAGCAGATAAGAAAACCATCAAAAAAAAGTGGGCAAGGAAAGTGGAAAGACGAATTGGGATTCCAATTGACAATAACAAATCACAATTACATATTTCACTCTGATGAAAATCTCCGATAAATATAGACAAGTCCAATAGCAGATTTATGAAAAGAAAAAACAAGGAAAAAAAAAAGCAAAATGAATAACCATTAGCCAAAATTGGAAAGGGAAGTGGAAAAAGAAGAATAAGCTTCCAAGTGAATAGAAAGTAGGGCTCGTTTGTTTAGATAACTAGGGAAAGGAAAGGTAAGGTATTAAATTTTACACATAAAATGTATATGATCAACATTGGGATGGGGAGATTATTAGCCCATCCTAGAGGTATTAGTTACCCCCTCCAAATTAGGGAATAAAAGGGTAACACATTTGTATGGAAAATGGGAGAAGAAGGGAAATGATTAGAATAGTGATTAATGAATCTTAACTTAAATATGGACTATATTCATAAGGGTAATCATTACTTTTCCCTACCAAAAAACAAACGGGGGTAATTTTCAGAGTTTCACTACGATGAAATTTATACGATATTGTCAATAAGTTACTGCAACAGCGGCTAAGCAGAGACTGTCATCAATAGCTGGAGACTTCAATAATTTAAAGAATCAGACATTGTTATCCTTTTCATTGCAAAAGATAACAAGAACGTCAATCCTTGCAGCTTTTCAACTGCATAAGACAATATGATAGCATGTTTTCTAATGAGGTGCTTAATTAGTTGTTTTCCCTCTCAATTATCATAAATCCTTCCAAAATCTCAAACTGCAGCCGGTATTGAAATGGTGCTTTCCTCCAAATTACAAAAAGCTAGGTTCTGTTTTCACTTCTTAATCTATTATCTAAGAAGGCAACAAGTAAAAAAAAAAACTGATTTGCATTATAAGAACACTAGTCACCAACCTGCCAAAATATGTATGGAATGGTTCTTTTGATTCAAGTTAACAAATCTCTACGCAAAAATCCATGTAATGCAGTTCTTCTTAATTTCATACATCAAATTTCCAGTTTAATTGACAGATAGGAAAGCACAAGCCCCTGTCCTGCACTGTGTTCTCTATTAGTTCTTGAAAGGGAGAAACGAAAAAACAGATCAGTGCCACCAACTAATGAGAAAATCAATTATATAAAGTAAAGATCACCAAGCTTAATGAAACTCGCAGTTAAGAACAAGTATTCAAGAAAGAAACAAGATCCATATAAAGAAAACCCTCATTACTTGATATAGCTTGCTGGATTCGTTGACCCAAAGAAGCAGCTCCTTGGCGGAATTCAGAGCGACCAGCAACAATGAGAGAGATCGAAGCTCGGGATCACCAAGTTCTTGGGCATCAGATCTATCCAGCAATTCCTCAAACAGAGGGTACAGGAGCTTAACCCTACGGACCAAATTGGAGGACATGAACCTACTAGTGTTGTTGCAGTCGGGCAAAGCTGAGATCTCCTTGACAATATCCAGCAAATGGGTAACAGTTTTGCCATCTGAATCATCAATTGCACTCATCTTCTCTCTTTGTTAATGGGTTCGGGAGAGAATCAAAACTCAAAAGGGGATTTGAGTATAGAAGATCTGAAGAGGGGATGGAAATATGGGATTATGTTTTTGACTTGGGGTACTTTGACCATTTCTTCATCCGCTGGATTTTGTAAGCAGAAAATGGTACAAAATAGACCAATTTTTGGGTTTATTTGCAAAAAACACCTAGCAGACTCATTATTGACCAAACTAGACTAGTCCACCCCAAGCAAAAAAAAAAATGTCGGTGATTTGCATTTGTTCACAACCGGATATAGCAAGTAAGCAGTGCGGGAGTTATAAAATCAAAACGAGGAGGGAGAGAGACTCTTCATTCCATTTTGAATTGATAGAGGGAGACACAAAAAACCAAAAACCAGAGGAGCGACAGGACGAGGTTGAAGAAGAAGGGCGATTTCACCCTGAACTCTACCAAGAAGGAAGCATTTGAAAAAGAAGATAAGCAAGTGTTGAGGTGTGATTTTAGTTGCGATTTTGGGGTCATGGGAGTGCGGTTATTGACGGTTTTGTGAAGAAATTGAGACATGGGGTGCCATTGCAGTTGTCTAGCAGTAGATGAATGAAAGAGGAGGGGTTAGGGGTGCATTTGAAGAGTCGATTTTGGGGAGTTGGGTGCGATTATGGTTTATGGGTGTCGGGAAACGGATGGGTAAGGGTTAGGGGATGTTGGGTAAGAAATTGGGGACAAAAGGACAAGGAGGGGGTCGAATGGGTCGAGAATCCACAAGATTGGGGGTAATCGGTAGGGGAAGTCTGCACATCTGGTAGGACGGAATATAGAAGGTTGCGTCTGAAATTTTGGTAGCAGATTTTGTAGGACTAGTTAAGGAAATTTGTAGGATATATTTGAACAACTGGTTAGCCGACGATGGTGTAGGAATTTTTGGTGGATTGGTTTTCTAGTGTTGAAATCGTTAGTGCCCACCAACTGTTTGATGAAATGCATATATATATATATGATGAATATTTGGTGATTTGGTTTTGGTGAATCTCCTTGCCTATATGTTGTGTTGTGAAAGAGGTAAAATCAACCAAACATGTATGAAATGCGAAATAGATAGGACAGAGGAGGATAGCAGATATGGTAGGATATGGAAATGAAATTGGTAGTACATATTTGAAATGTTGGTATGACAGAGTAGGTGTTTGGCTATATGTTTGAAACTATATGTGTGACAGTATATTTCCCCTTTGATGAAATGCCTATATGTTTGATGAATTGTTGGTTAATTGGTGTTGGTGAATTACCGTGGCTATCTTTTGGGTTGGGAAAGAGGTAAAATGAACCAAACTTGTCTGAAATGCGAAATTAGTAGGACAGAAGAGGATAGCAGAGTTGGTAGGAAATTAATATGTCATTGGTAGGATATATTTAAACTGTTGGTATGACCAATTAGGTGACCTGAATGTTTGAATGCATGTGTGTGGTGATTGTGTTGCAGGTACCTATTGTTCAATTCGCAAAATAAATGTCAAAGGCTGAAAAGAAGAAAGTTAGGGGAGGACCAAGCAGCTAGGGGGTAAGGAAACAGAGATAGTTACCTTGTTGTGGTTGTAATGCTTGGGAAAAAAATTTGGAACCTAAGATTGTTACATGTATTGCAGGTTGTCCTGATTGTGGCGGAGAAAGACCACTTCAATGGGAGGGTGTTATCCCATTCCAGTTTTAACCTGCTTGAAGGACTGGACATAAGCATCGACCGTGACGATTACAAGGCCCTCACGAAGAGCCTTTTGGGGGGGCATCGTCAAGATGGGGTCCAGAAATAAATTCGCTGCACAGTTGATGCACTTCTGCCTCCTCTGGCAGCTGAAGACGCGGAAGCAACACGAGACGTAGTACTCCATCCAGGGGCATCATGCATGTGCGATTCTCGCTTCACGAGTTCACCTTGATAACGGGGCTAAACTGCTCACCACCCCCCACGGATGTGATGGAGGGAGACCACAAGGATGCCATTTACTAGTTGTTCAAGAAGGAGAAGGTGTGTCTGAAGGATGTGGAAAGAGCATGGGAGCACGAAAAAGAGACGGACTCGGGCTCCCTAATGAAAAAGTACAAGCTTGCCCTCCTAGTCATAGTGGAGAGCATTTTGTTTGGCTTAGAGAAGAAGACGCAAATCAGAGGGTGGGTTGTGAAGCTGCTGCCGAAGGACACCACAAGTTTTCTGGACTTCCCTTGGGGTCGGCTGGTGTACAAGAGGCTACACGACAGCCTCGCTGGGACGTTGATGGACATGGTGGCTGCAAAGAGTTACCTAAAAGATAGGCCAACGTACGTACTATACAGGTTCCCCATGGCCTTCCAAGTTAGTGAAGTCTTAAAATATCTTATAAACCTTTGCCAATTTACAATGTTTGTGTTGGTGTGGCATGCCAAATGGCTAATTATATCCTGCCAATGAGCTATTTATATCCTGCCAAATGTAGTTAGAATGCTGACCTGGAAAATGGAAAACACAATCTTACCAACTATGTGAAGTTATCATGCAAAGTGTGTGTTAATATCTTACCAAATTGTGTATGCAGTTTTAGGTGTATGAGACCTTTCCAGAGATTGGGAATCACTTCGGGCGTAACATTGACGACACCATCATCCCGAGGTGTCTGAGATGGGAAACCCCTAATAGCCACATCCGCTATGAGAACGTGAAATCATTCCTCAACCTCGACGCCCCCAACGACGATGAAATAGATGAGCACGCCCGGCTCGTGAAGCCAGACTCCATCATGCACCCCGACCACAAAGAGAGAGAAGCCCACCCCAATGCCTCGTACAAGAAAGATTATCCAGACGGCTTCTTTGACCAGATTGTGGCTGAGCACCACAGGGCCAGGAAAGAAAAGCGTCGACGCCTAGAGGATGTCACGGCTGGACTCAGTCAGGGAACCAGCTAATCAGGGTCAGATGCGTCGTGCGTCGGTTTGGAGGCCTGGATAGTGGCGAAGGTTGAGGCAATATATAGGGGCATGATGGTGGAGATGGGGAGCCGGTTTGCGGTTCTTGAGGAAAGGATATCTGAGGTCAGTGATGCTTGCAAGAAGGCTTTCTCTCAGAAGGTCGACTTTGGAAAGGTATGTGTTTATTTGGGCATTTGTTGTGTTGGAAAGAATAATTGGTAGGATAATATTCAAGTGTTGGTATGACGTAAATGTGCAACTAGTAGGATTATATTCAAGTGTTGGTATACCTTAATATTGACTGAATGACTGAATCCCCTTGCAGGAGTATGTTTATTTGGTTGAAGAGGACGTTGTGGACGATGGGAAGACTCATGTGAATGAAGAGGAAATGGTTGACAAGGACGCTTAGAAGGTGGAGGACAAGGAAGCGGACAAGGAGGCTGACAAGGTGGAGGACAAGGCGGAGGAGAAGCACGATGGGAAGACTCATGTGCATAATATTCAAGTTTTTTTCCAAAACTATACCACATTCTACCCTTAGCAAATTCCCTATGTACTAGTATAGTTTTGTAAAGTTTTTTTTTTGGTCTAGTTTTACAAATTGGCCTTTTGTAAATTTTACCAAAAAAAAACATCCCAAAATGGTGAATATACCAAGGTCCCATTCACCGTTGTTCGGCAAATGCATGTAGTTTTCGGAGTTTTGGTTTTAATCTTTTATATTTGGTAAAACTAATTCAAATAACCCAAACTTTGGTAGGGTGTGCAAGTAGCACCATGAACTTTACAAAGTGACAAAAATAATCTAAACTCTTACTACTATGTGCTTATATCACCACCAGACACTAATATCATTTTTAAAATATAAAAAATACCACCTAACTTTTATAGTTTTTTTAATCAAAATTAAACAAAAGATAAATTTTTATTAATGAAAAATATTTTTTTTAACTTAAGATAATTGAAAAAAATATCGCTAATTTATTTCATATTTAAAAAACCCTAAATTTGGTTTGAACAAATGATAAAAGTTGTAAATATTTTTGTAAAATATTTCTTAAATAAATTTTTTAATAAAAATTACAAAAAATATAACTTTTTATATTCCCTTTAAATATTTCTCAAATTATATAACTTTTTATATTTTTCAAATTGGACCTATACAATATTAAACTAGGTTTGTAATCAAAATGACATAAAATATACATTTTTTCAAATGAAAAATATAATTTCCTACTTAAGATAATTGGAAAAAAATTCGCTAATTTATTTCATATTACAAAAATCCATAATTTGGTTACAACAAATTATATAAGTTAGAAATATTCTCAAGTGAATATATATTTTTAATTTTTTTTTATTTTTGTTAATTTAATATTTTTAATTAAAGAATAAATTTAAAAATTCATGTGAGAAATATTTTAAAAAAATATTTCTAACTTACATCATTTGTTCAAACCATATTTTGGGTGATTAAAATATGATTAATAAATTAGTGATATTTTTTTCAACTATCTAAAGTTTAAAAAAAATCATTTAAAATTTCTTTACCTTTGTGTAATTTTAATTAAAAAACCTAGTTTAATATTGTTTCATGTTCTATTTCAAAATTATGAAAGGTAGGTGGTATTTTTTATTTTAAAAAAGACATTGGTGGTGATATAAGCAAATAGTAGTAAGAGTTTAGGTTAAAGAAATTCAGGTCATAAAGAAATTTTTTATTTGTCTATTCTTTCACCCCATCAGCCTGATTTTTTGAGCAATTGCACCATCACCTCTTCACTCATGAATCCAATCTTTCAAGGGTCTATCAATCGAGTATTACCTGTTTACCGTTATGGTGTTCTGGTTATATCTCCACCCACCCAGTTTTCCCAAACCCTAGTTCAAGCAATTTGGGGCTTTTTGTTCCCTTCCCTAAATCGGATCTCCTTCTACAAATCTTGTTCTTGGTGTTTCAATCGGGTTGTTTTGGGTTGCTTGGATCTTCGTTCGTCGGTTTCTCATCTGACGTTTTGGAGTTTTCCGGCATCCTCTTGCCTCCTCTGCAAGCTGTCGAGTCTTGTTGCCCTTTCCTGGCATTCTGCGCGGGTTTCTTGTCGTCTGGCTGGTTTCCGCCTGTCCGTCCGGCGTTGCTCATCTCTGATTCGGGCGGTCTCTCCCTGTCGTCCCTTCGCCGCCGGCTGCTCTCGGTTCTCTCGGGTATTGTGTTGGTCGATCCCTCTCCTTGCTAGGCTTGGTGCTCGGGATTGCACTCTGCCGCTTCTAGGCGCCCTGGTTCCGCCGACATCTCCCATCTCCGTCGGTCTCGACTGGTCATGTCCCTCTTGCTTGGTGTCCAAGGTGATGGACTATCTCTGCTGGCTTCGTACAGTCCTTGGCGTGCAAGGCTTTCCTTTGGCCATCCACGCCACGTTTTGTGACAAATTAAAAAAAAAAGGAGAAAAAAAGAAAGAAAAAACAACCCGAAAGGGTCTTATTCAATTCTCGGATAGGGAATAACGTGTAAACCCACCCGAAAGGGTCTTGACAAATCCCCGAAAGGGCTTGCAGGTGCGCTTTCTACGAAGGTGGTTCATAGTAGTTGTTCTGGTTGTTCTTGGTGGTTTTGATCTGAGTTGGGGCTCGTGCATCCGGTGTCGGGCCTGGTTGGGGTTGTGGCAGTGTGTATCGTGGCGACTCCGTTGTCTGGAAATTTCCTCGGAGGTTCGTCTTCATCGCCCACAGAGGGACTCTTGATGTACCGCTTGGCTCTGTTCTGCCCTCAACTTTTATGGATTAGGATCGTCTATTCTACCAGTGACTGTTTGTTTACCATCTTTGTTTTGCACAATTTTATTACTATGATTGTATGTTAGACGGTTCGTCGTCTGCCGACTTTGTCGGCCTCTCGATGAGCCAGGTCTGTCTGGCCATCGAATTATTACCTAATAAAAAAAAAAGTAAGAGTTTAGGTTATTTTTGTCACTTTGTAAAGTTCATAGTGCTACTTGCACACCCTACCAAAGTTTGGGTTATTTGAATTAGTTTTACCTTTATAGTTTTAAATAAGTTAAATATAAGATTTTAATTTAATTAGCTTTTGAAATTGGATTTTCAACAGCTATTCGTAGAGTTGACAATTCGGGTCATCTAGTTGGGTTCGGGTCGATCACATTCGGGTTAGGTCACAGATGATTCGGGTCAACTCGATCAAAATTTCTGTCTCGGGCTTGGTCGGGTCGGGTCGGATTCGGTCAAAATATGAAATTCATATTGGTCGGGTTTCGATCAGAATCGGTTGGACCCATTCGGATTTTCGGTCAAAATTGGGTCGATCTCGTTCAAAAGCAAAATAGCCTGGTGAAAATCTTTAATGTCATCATCACAACGTTCTAACACTTGAGTCATCTCAAGAAATTTACCAAGATTATCATCCAGAGTCAAAGGAGTGTTCATTTTGAAAGTAAACAAACGACATAGCAGAGAAATCCTGAAGGGAAAGGACTTAGAGAGAAAGAGCTTCTCCAGGGCATGCCAGAGGGAGTAAGCGGAAGAGTATTTTACCATTTGACGAGAAATGCCCTTAGTGAATCGTAGCATAATCTCTGAGTGGGCTTTCATGTCCATCTCAAGCTCTTCAACTGTGGACGTTGGGACTGGTGTAGATCCACCTTCATCAACTTTCTTCAGTTTTTGTTCCTCATAAAGCTTGGTTGGATCCACATCATCGATGTTCACACCCTTCTTAAGGATTGACATCTCAATGGCTGCGGTTGCAGGTTTGAGAACCGCCTTCTAGCAACCTTCTTTGATGAGAACATCTCTCATCTTCACCTGCCACATGGAAAAGTCAATTACACCATCAAATGGCTTTATCTTTAGAGCAATATCCATGATATCAATACCTGTAGTATACAAGAAACAAGTGAGTATCACAGAAATAGGCAAGCGGAAACATGAATATGAGTGAGTACGTTATACAAGAACACTCAATAACCCTAGAATCTTAGGTCATAGAACGGATCCAAACCAGTGA
Source organism: Persicaria tinctoria (assembly GCA_037127255.1). Classification (NCBI taxonomy): domain Eukaryota; kingdom Viridiplantae; phylum Streptophyta; class Magnoliopsida; order Caryophyllales; family Polygonaceae; genus Persicaria; species Persicaria tinctoria. The sequence continues at coordinate 15,899,296 of JBANSL010000004.1, read as the reverse complement.
TACGTCAAACAGGAGAGGAATAGCACCAAGCCTGAGCTTTTTGAAGGTCTACCTAATGTCCTGCCTCCAATCATGCTCCTTAAGATCCAATAATGGCACATGTAGGTAAGGAGATCAAGGGACACCTAAGGTATGGTACCACTTTGTAAATTCATATATATCTGTAATTCCTAGTCGTTCTCAACCTTTCAGATCGAAGGCTAAGGATGGGGTTTAGACGCGAAAGACGCAACAGAAAGTAAACGAGCGACCAACAAGCGGTTTTACGTGGTTCGGCCGGAGCCTACGTCCACGGAGTCTCAGCCGGATCGGCTTGAGATCTCAATCCACTAATCAAAAAGCAAGGTTACAGAACAGGTTGCCCTAGATCTAGACTAAGGCAAACAAAGACGGAAATACACGATACAAGACGAGTATGCAAGAGAAAAGAAAGAACGAAGCAAGCAAAGGAAGAGGACACCCTGGATCTGGAGAACAGAGCCAGATCTTCGTCGGATTCGACCAGAGAAGGGACGCTTCGCCTGAACAGAGAGCAAAGGCCTTCTTCTTCTTCCTAGAGCTCGGATCTAGAGTCTCGGAACGAGATTCGCTCTAGATCGGACCGTAATGAGCTTCGCCGGAGTTGGGTTTGAGAAACCCTAGCTTTTTCTCTCCATCGCCTCTTCTCTCTCTCTCTCTCTCTCTCTAGGGTTTGGGTTACCTGAGAAGCTGGATCAAAGAATGAGGCAACCCTAGCTCCACTTTCCAATATATAGACGAGCCAAGTGAAACATTGCGTTGCGGGCGTCCAACAGCTGGAGGCTCTCCAGGTTAGAGTTGAGCTCGGTCCAGGTAAGGAAAGCAGGCCGGGTTGTTGGGCTTGAAAAGCCCAATAACATAAAAGCATACATAGTATCTATATATATAACATACATTCATATATACTATATACATATGTGAGCACAAGTATAAACTTATACTTCTAACATATGTTTAGCATATATATAAGTATATATTATATTTACAAGTGTATTTGTCTAAGTCTACCAATTTAATCTAAATCTAAGACCATCCAATATTCCTAGATCTATATGCTAACGATTAGAATAGACATTACAATTTGCCCTCCTAATCGAAGCATTAGACCTATTAAAACCTTACTATATCATAGTGGATTAAAATACTCAAGAGATCCAGTATCATCATCGACTCAAGTTACCCGTGAGCTAAGGCGGTTCTCCAAGGTGGAGAAAATCCCTGCAAAACTCAAATTTGTTAGCAGGGACTACCTTTGTCCTGAAGTCAGCTGGGTTGATGTCGCCTTTTATTTTCTTTACATCTAGTTCTTTAGCAGCAACCATGTTTCGAATAAAATGAAAACGAACATCAATATGCTTAGTCCGCTCGTGGTACATGGGATCTTTTTACAAGTAAAGTGCGCTTTGGCTATCCGTATGAATTACGGGTTTGAGTGGCTTCTTTAGGATTTCTTTTAAAATTCCTTTGAGCCAAATAACCTCTTTAGCAGCCTTAGTGGCTGCCATATACTCAGCTTCAGTTGATGACAGGGCAACAACTCATTGTTGCTGAGATTTCCATGACACACAGTTGCCTGCCCACGTGAAGTAGAAGGCAGTAGTGGACTTGCGAGTATCTTTATTGCTAGCGTAATTAGAGTCAACATAGCCATATAAATGATCAATAGATTCATGCAGGCCATAATGTAAACACAGATCTTTAGTACCAGCAATATAACGAAGCAAGTATTTCATAGCAGTCCAATGGTCAGAACCAAGATTGGACATGAAACGACTAAGCACAGATATGGCAAAAGCAAGGTCTGGGCGGGTGCATAACATAGCATACATCACCGATCCTACAGCTGCGTCATAGGGGACCCTAGCCATTTCTTTTATCTCTTCAGGTTTAGAGGGACATCTCTTTTTGGTAAGCTCTAGATGCCCTCCTAGGGGTATGGATGTAGGTTTAGAGGAAGTCATATGAAACCTATCTAGAACCTTAAGAACATAGTCATCTTGAGATAACCATATTTTCTTATTAGGTCGGTCTCTAATGATAGTTACACCAAGAATCTTCTTGGCTTTCCCTAAATCCTTCATGTCAAAGTATTTCTTTAAGTCCTTTTTTACAGTGCTAATAGGAATCATAGAATTGCAGATAAGCAAGATATCATCTACGTACAAAAGCACATATATCAAAGACTGTTTAGAAATATGCTTGAAGTAAAGACATGAATCATAACCACTTCTTGTGAAACCTAATTTCTTAATCACAACATCAAATTTCAGATTCCATTGCCTAGGGGACTGCTTGAGTCCATAGATGGAACGTTTAAAATGGAAAACATGATCAGGAAACTTGGGGTTTACAAACCCCTTAGGTTGTCTCATATAGATGGTTTCATCCAGAGACCCGTGCAAGAATGTAGTTTTTACCTCCATTTGCTCAAGTTCACAATCGAAAACAGCACACATAGCAAGCATTAATCTCATAGTTTTGTATTTAACTACAGGAGAGAAAATGTCATTATAGTCTATACCTTCTCTTTGGGAAAACCCTTTTTCTACGAGCCGGGCTTTAAACCTAGGAGGCTCACTAGGGCTTATACCTTCTTTTAGCTTAAATACCCATTTAGAGTCAATAAGTCGGGTTTTAGAAGGTCTTGGAACCAATGTCCACGTTTTATTTGTGTACATTGATTCAATCTCTTCTTTCATTGCAGTTAGCCAATCTTTGGCATAACTGTTTTTAATAGCGGATTCATAAGAGCTAGGAGTGGTAGGATGCCTAACATGATCATCAGTCAAGAATGCATATTCCACAATATAAGAAGTGTACTTCCTATTAGGTATGACAGTTCTAGGTTCTCTATCCCTAGTCAATTGATAGTCATGCAATGTAGGCAAAGCAGGTAAAGCATGCAAATCAGAAGGGGATGACTCCTTTTGGGAGTCATTACAACGGCCATTTACATCACCAGAAATAGGAGAGGGAGGAGGAGAAGTAAGAGGAGAAGAAGGAGGAGAAACACCCTTGCTTTGTTCTTCATCAGAGTCAGTGTCTGGTGGTGCAGGTGCTTCTGTTCTGGTTTCTTCTTCTTTGTTAGCTTCTTCTCCTTTGTTTCCCCCATGTAATGTGGAATTAGTTGCTTTCTTAGCTGATTTTGTGATCCTTCCAGTGTCGTGCTCTGAATCCTCATCATTAGAGGAATCATCATCATCAGGAATCAACTCTTTAGTCTGCTCAATGGTACCTGTCAGCTCAGGAAAGGTTGTTAGTTCGGATTTAAAAGGGAAGATTTCTTCATTAAATCTCACACTTCTAGTTGTTATCACTTTGTATGGGCAAGGTTGCAGAAGAAGCACCCTGTAGCCCTTTACTCCATCAGGATAGCCAAGTAGCAAGCCTTTCAAAGCCCTTGGCTGGAGCTTACCCTCACTTACATGAGGATAAGCTGCACAACCAAATGGTTTCAAATAAGCTAGGCTAGGCTGTTTTCCTGTCCATTTGAACTGGGGAGTATCAAAGTTGATAACACTGGAAGGTGACCTGTTTACAAGATATGCAGCAGTTAATACAACTTCACCCCATAAAGAATTCTTAAGCCCAGAACTAATCAACATGCATCTAACTTTTTCCAATAAAGTTCTATTCATCCTTTCAGCCGTACCATTTTGTTGTGGAGTGCCGGGAACAGTTAAGTGTCTTTTTATCCCATATGATTGACAATATTCATTAAATTCAGTGTTACAAAACTCTAAGCCATTATCAGTTTTGAAGCATTTAAGTTTGTGGTTAGACTGACTTTCTACCATTACCTTCCACCTTTTAAAGGCATCAAAGGCTTGATCCTTTGACTTTAGAAGACTTACCCAAACTTTCCTTGAGAACTGGTCAATGAAGCTAATAAAATACCTCATACCTCCTGTAGTGGGGACTTGGGAGGGTCCCCATAGATCAGAATGTACATACTCCAAGGGATTATTAGCAACATAGGTAGAAACAGGAAATTTAAGCTTGGCAGATTTGCCCAACACACAATGCTCACAGAATTTAATGTCAACATGTTTCTTAGGCAATAATCCAGATTAATGCAATTTGTTTAATCCTTTGTTGCCTATGTGACCAAGCTTGTTGTGCCAATTTTTAGTTTCAGAGAGAGTCATAGAATCAGTGCAAGCAGAAACATTAAGCTCAGGCATAGAGGAAAGCACATGCATGATATAATCTTTTCTTTCTAACAGCTTTAACAATGACTTTACCATTTCTAGAAATTGTTCTAATGCCATCAGTAGAATTAACATCACAACCTATTTCCTCTAATGCAGATTCAGACATGAGACTTCTCCTTAAACTTGGGACCCACTTAACATTAGTGAAAATTCTAACAATGCCATCATGCATAAGTAAAGGAACATCTCCTACTCCTTTTATTTTCATAGAAGTGTGATCACCTAGCATAACATCACCACACACAGATTCATTTAAGTTCTTAAAGAAGTGCTTATTAGGCATGGCATGCATTGTGCAACCTGAATCAAGTATCCATGCATCAGATGTATCAAGAGATGTCAATGCAGAACACATAAACAATTCAGCAGAATAATCACCCATATTCTCAAGCACAGAAGCAGACAATTCAGTGTTGTTCTTTTTAGCCAATTCATCAGCTCTTTTCTTTTTCCTACACTCCTTGACCCAGTGACCAATGTTACCACATTAGTTACATTTAGAATTAGGGTCAGATTTCTCAGATTTCTCATATTTAGGCTTATCTTTCTTGTTCTTCTTATTCTTGTTTTGCTTATTGCCCTTCTTGTCATTTCCTTTAGTGAACAGAACCTCAGGTTTGTCAGCTTTATCATTTTTCAGACCTTTAATCTTGAATACTTTCATGATTTCATTCTTTTCAATGATAGATTCAATTAGCTTATCCTTAGTAAGTTCATCACGACTAAATTGAATGACATCTTTAAAGTTATCAAACTGGGTGGGCAGAGAATTAAGAAGTAAGATAGCCTGGTGAGAATCTTTTATGTCATCATTGCATCTTTCCAGTTCTTGAGTCATCTTTAAAAACTTATCAAGATTATCATCAAGAGTAAGAGCAGTATTCATATTAAAAGTGAACAGACGACATAGCAGAGAAATCCTGGAGGGCAAGGATTTAGATAGAAAAAGCTCCTCTAGGGCATGCCAGAGGGAGTAAGCGGAAGAGTGTTTTACCACTTGTCGAGCAATGCCATATGTGAGACGTAGCATTATCTCTGAGTGGGCTTTCATGTTCATCTCGAGCTCTTCAGTAGTGGACTGAGTGGTAGAGGATCCTCCTTCGACTTTCTTCAGTTTTTCATCGGTCTTTGGTGGATCCTCATGATTGATGTCAACTCCTTTGAGAAGGGAGGACATCTCAGAGGTTGTGGTTGCAGGCTTGAAGACTGCCTTCCAACAACCCTTCTTGATGCGAACGGCTCTCATCTTGACTTGCCACATGGCGAAGTCTATAACACCATCAAATGGCTTGATTTTTAAAGCGTTATCCACGTTGTTTAGTACCTGTAGTGTCCAAGAAACAGGTCAATATCAAAGTTTTATGTAAGCGGAAGCAAGAAGAGTACAACAGTATACAAGGCACTCTATAAAACCCTAGAATCACAGGTCTTTGAACGGATCTAGACTAGTGGTACGTCAGACAGGAGAGGAATAGCCCAAGCCTGAGCTTTTTGAAGGACTACCCAATGTCCTGCCTCCAATCCCGCTCCCTGAAATCCAATAATGGCACATGTCGGTAAGGAAAGGGACTCCTCACTCTGATACCACTTTGTAATTCCTAGTCATTCTCAACCTTTCAGATCAAAGGCTAAGGACGGGGTTTAGACGCGAAAGACGCAACAGAAAGTAAACGAGCGGCCAACAAGCGGTTTTACGCGGTTCGGCCGGAGCCTACGTCCACGGAGTCTCAGCCAGATTGGCTTGAGATCTCAATCCACTAATCATGAAGCAAGGTTACAGAACAGTTTGCCCTAGATCTAGACTAAGGCAAACAAAGATGAAAATACACGATACAAGACAAGTATGCAAGAGAAAAGCAAGAACGAAGCAAGCAAAGGAAGAGGACACCCTGGATCTGGAGAACAGAGCCAGATCTTCATCGGATTCGACCAGAGAAGGGACGCTTCGCCTGAACAGAGAGCAAATGCCTTCTTCTTCTTCCTAGAGCTCGGATCTAGAGTCTCGGAACGAGATTCGCTCTAGATCGGACCGTAATGAGCTTCGCCGGAGCTGGGTTTGAGAAACCCTAGCTTTCTCTCTTCGTCGCCTCTTCTCTCTCTCTCTCTCTCTCTCTCTCTCTCTCTCTCTCTCTCTCTCTCTCTCTCTCTCTCTCTCTCTCTCTCTCTCTAGGGTTTGGGTTACTTGAGAAGCTGAATCGAAGAATGAGGCAACCCTAGCTCCACTTTCCAATATATAGACGAGCCAAGTGAAACGCTGCGTTGCGGGCGTCCAACAGCCGGAGGCTCTCTAGGTTAGAGTTGAGCTCGGTCCAGGTAAGGAAAGCAGGTCGGATTGTTGGGCTTGAAAAGCCCAATAACATAAAAGCATACATAGTATCTATATATATAACATACACTCATATATACTATATACATATGTGAGCACAAGTATAAACTTATACTTCTAACATATGTTTAGCATATATATAAGTATATATTATATTTACAAGTGTATTTGTCTAAGTCTACCAATTTAATCTAAATCTAAGACCATCCAATATTCCTAGATCTATATGCTAACGATTAGAATAAACATTACAATATCGATCTCCGCTTTACAGATTAAAAGACAAGAAACGGGGTTTTCGAACAAGAAAGTGAACAAGAACGAAACCAGAAACCAACACAAGATTTTTACGTGGTTCGGCCGGAGCCTACGTCCAAAAAGCCTCAGCCGAATCGGATTGAGATCTCAAATCCACTAATTAGTAAACGGTTTACATAACAGGTTTCCCTAGACTACATCTAAGGCAAATATAGTCAAGAAACACATAGATTTAAACATGCATGCATAGAAGAATTAAGAACGAATGAAGTAAAGGAAGAAGACACCCTAGATCTGAAGAACGGATTCATATCATCGTCGGAGTACACACTAGAGAAGAAGATCTGCGCCTGGAGTGTGGACAAAGCACCTTCTTCTTCTTCCTAAGAGCGAGATCTAGCGTCTCTATTGAGATGCGCTCTAGATCGGACCACCAGAAGCTTCGCCGGGAGCTAGGTTGTGAGAAACCCTAGCTTTTCTCTCTTTGTCGCCTACTCTCTCTCTCTCTCTCTCTCTCTCTCTCTCTCTCTCTCTCTCTCTCTCTCTCTCTCTCTCTCTCTCGGGTCCCTGTTGAGATGCACTCTAGATCGGACCACCAGAAGCTTCGCCAGAGCTAGGTTGTGAGAAACCCTAGCTTTTCTCTCTTCGTCGCCTACTCTCTCTCTCTCTCTCTATATATATATATATATATCTATCTCTCTCTAGAGCGATCACAAAAGTTAGGCAAACCATAACCCTTGCTTTGCTTATATAGGGGAGCCTTTAAGTTGAAACGACGTGTTGCACAAAGAGACGCTTCAAGAGCTGGAAGCCGGAGACAAGTCTCCAAAGCTAAGGTGAGATGGGTCAGGTAGCAGAGTTTGGGCCAATCCCAATACATACATAATAATGTACACATATATAACACATACTTATACATTGTAACACATATGAGTATGGGTTATAATACCTACACTACTAATATATGTTAATATATATATACACATAATATATATATATATATATATATATATATATATATATATATATATATATATATATATATATATATAAAAGTATATATTAACTCTGCCAATCCCAATACATACATAATAATGTACACATATATAACACATACTTATACATTGTAACACATTTGAGTATGGGTTATAATACCTACACTACTAATATATGTTAATATATATATACACATAATATATATATATATATATATATATATATATATATATATATATATATATATATATATATAAAAGTATATATTATATGTATGTATAGTGTGTAAGCCTTAATCTACCAATTAGCTAAGTCGAGGGCCATCTAATATTCCTAAATCCTATGCTTTACATTAGTTAGACATTACATATGTCTCATGGGCCAGCCCTTTGAAACCCCGATTGGAGTCCTCTTTTTCCTTTTCTTGAAATTTCTACATCCCTTCTATTGAATTTCCCCCTTCTTTGTCCATCTTCTTAAGAATCTGATGTCTTTTGCATATGAGATTTAGGGAACCATCTTTTTTATTATAGCTTGGAGATTGGAGAGATTGGGGCCGGGTTTGGTATTTGGATCTTGAGGGTGAAAACAAATCTGGTGAATGACACTTGGAAGGTGTGGTGTCGGTGACGTTTAGGGTTTTTCTAGTTAGACACATAAAAAGAGTTTCCAAAATCGAGCATGTCATCAACGTACCTATTCCTATTTGTAGCTACACAAAATCTATTTGGAATATCCAAATTCATCGTCCAACAGTGTGGATGGTTGTTAATAACAATAATATTGTATAGGTTAATGGACCTAAGGGTGTCGTTGTAATTTATCAGCTGTGTAACCTATATATATTCTCTAATGATATGAGTGGCAATCCTAGGGGGGATTTATCCAATCTGACATGGTATTTGAGCCTCTAGAGTTTCATATAAATTAACCCTAATTTTTTCTTCCGATCCCTCCCCCGCATCCTGCCCTACCGTCGCCAACCCTCCCTTGCCTACTGATAGAGTACAGTTTAGTCATGTTTTTAGTGTGGAATTGCATATTAGTTTAGATCATTTTTACATATTTTATAACTTAATTTATATTATTTAGTTTGCAGAGTCTACACTAGTGTTTTTATATATTTCAGGTATCTTTAAGCTGGATCGTATGAATTTGGAGATTGATCATAAATTATGGGATTATTTTGTAATTTGGAAGTGAAGCCCGGATGGATACATGGGCTGACTGCAACGTTGAAAGCTTGTTGGGTGTGCAATTTGAGTTCGGTGCAAACATAATTAAAATTAGGATAGATTATATATTAATCATTAGATAGAGTTAGATATAGTGGTATTATTATATAATTATATTAGGATATTAGTTCTATATATATATACACATTCGTACGGCAATAAAAAAAGCCAACTAACAGTGGCCGACCGTAGGAGATAATCCTCTCAAAGATACCCAAAATCAAAAACCTAGCCGCCGCCTTCCAAACCCTAGCCACCGGCCTGAACGCCGACTACCCAAATCCGCCCCCAAACCAGTTGGATCTCTCACCAGCAGCAACAATCGAGTCACAACTCACCCTAATTCGAAAGCTAGAACCACCAAATCCGATAGAAAAACAAAAATCCTCAAAATTCCCATCCAGATTCGATACCCAAACACAAATACTTACAAGAGAAAGGAGCAGATTCGTGGGAAGAAAGCTCCACAAACACAAGCTCAGGGATGGGGCAAGAAAAGGAGAAGATGGTGGAGATTCAGAAAAAGAAAAAGAACTACGAGATGTTGCTGGTGGCGGGTGGCTCGGAACGGGCGGCGCTGTCGGTTGGCTGGTGTCGGGAGCCTTGACTTCGTTGGCGGTGTTCACTCCCATGGCGATTTTGCGAGGTCCCTTCTGGACCCCCTTCAGAGAGTTAAACAATTGAAGATGATGTCCCACTCGGAATCCCCTCCGGCGTGCCTGGCTCCCCCCCTCGGTGGCCCTCTCTCGGAGCTCGGCCGCCTCTTTTGCTTGTTGTCGCCTTCTTTCGACAGCAAACCTATCCTCAACCCCTCCCTGTTCAGACAAATATTCAACTCTTCAAATGAAACATCTGCTAAACAAAAATTTCACCAAAAAACATTTTAATCCTTTCTCCTGTTATCTCAACATTTTTGGTTTTGTTTTGACATCTTTTCAGATTCCATTCATTGCTCGCAACTGGAGACCTCAGAGTACCAAGCTAGCTTCAGCCTTTCCTCCGCAAATTGAGGCCAAGAATACAGATCTTCTTGACAACAACAGTCTCTACAGTGGGGCAACAACAATCTCTCATCCATCTTCCAGAGGTGAAAGAATGCAGATCTTCTTGACAGATAAGCGTTACCTGAAATCTCTCATTTCTCTAAATTTTATTGTGTATACATCTACTCATGATTTTAATTTATGTATGAATTTGAGATCTTTGTATGATTTCCATGTATCTCTTGAATTCTTGTACCATGCTTGTTTTACTAGCAACAGTAGTATCATATCTCTTGAATTTTTGGTTGTTTACTGGTTTTCCTCTTCGGAGGAAATCAGTATTTGTTGTTGGCCTTTTAAATGTAATTGCTACATATTTCAGACTAGGCTTAACAGCCAGGGTGACTATAATTTGATATGGTTGCAGAAAAAGCTTACCAGCAATCCTTCTTGTGATATGATGGAGATGTATTTTTCAGATACCATGGTTTCTCAAAAATGTTGGATTACACATGCTTCTAAACGGCTTAACAGCCAGTTCTTTGGGTTATCACCCCTTTTGGTTACCTTGATACATGGTGAGCTGCCTCACTGGAAACAGTTTTGGAAATATTTGCAAGATCCCAACAACTGCCATATCTATAATATTCATTCAATGAGGTTATACAGTTTATGCTTTATCAACCAAGTAATTTATGAGATCAATTTTCCAACTATTAAAAATTGTATAATAGGCGGTATCAAAAATAGGTATCCAGATTTGTCTTATGTATTTGAAATGCTCACAAAGCTGGTTTGTATTATAAATACTTTTAAATGATGAACATCGCATACTAGAATATAAGAGGTGTGAGGAAATCTGACCTTTCGCAAGACCTAGCTTATATTCGCAAAAGAAACAATTTGGATATTTTAGTACTTGCGGAAACAAAGGCAACAGAACCACCAGCTCAATCCCTCTATAAGCAATCAGGGTTTAATAATGTCCGTCATATAGCTTCAAATGGTACAAAAGGTGGTTTTTGGATCTTCTTTAAGACTTCGAAATTTACAGAATCGATTCAACAAATATCTATATCTGATAGGTATATTATGTATCTTGTTAAAATTGATAACTTTAGATTTATTCTTACTTTCATTTATGCACCTTCTAATCAAGTAGATAAAAATAGCTTCTGGAATGAGCTATTCATGGTCACTCATCAACATGATATCCCATGTATGATAATGGGAGATTTCAATGAAATTGAATCAGTACATGAGAAAATTGGTGGAGCTATTCCGCAGGCTAATAGATTTACGCGAATACATCAGATTATGGAAGAACTAGACGTTCATTCGGTCCCTTATACGGGAAGTCCTATTACCTGGAGGAAAAGTGAAAATCCTATGGATAATATCTATGAACGTTTAGATAGAGTTATGGTTCATACAGATATCTCAACTCAGTTCCCAAATTTAGTAGTTCACAATCATCCGTTTACAACTTCTGATCATTCTTTAATATCTATTTCGGTAGGAATGACAAAAATTACGGTTGGTTCGCCTTTTAAATTTGAAATGTCTTGGACTAGTAATGACAACTATAACAGACTAGTTAAGTCAACTTGGAAAAATAAGCTTCATGGGTCATTTATGTTTACTCTGTTACAAAAACAGAAACTGCTTAAGAAAAATACAAAAATTTGGTGTAAGTCTCATCCAAATAACAATTTCAGGCAGAAAAAAGATATTGAGGATCAGCTCCTACTTCTACAAACACAACAAATTATTGGGAATTCAACCGATACTATGAATACTAAACGTATTAGGTTATTGGGTAAGCGTGAAGCCCTCATGAACTTTAATAACACTTTCTGGAAACAACGAGCTAAATCCAACTTTCTCAAGTTTGGAGACAGGAATACTAAATATTACCAGTCAATATCTAAATTGAGAAATTCAAAAAATATTACTCGTAATTTTACAAATAAACATGGTTTAGTGATTCAGGATGAGGATCAAATTAGAGATGAAATTACAAATGAATTAGCTGAAAGATTCATTTCAAATAATGCTCCGATTAGTAGTAATCCATATTTTCTAAATTTAATAGATCATACCATTACGGATTCTGAAAACTTAGCTTTAACACAACCTTTCTCAGATAAAGAGATCAAGGATACCCTATTCTCAATGGCAGATGACAAGTCTCCAGGTCCTGATGGTTTTCCTCCAGAGTTTTATAAAAAATATTGGAATATTGTGGGTAGTTTAGTATGCAAAGCAATTAAATCATTTTTTTATTCTGGTGTTCTTCTCAATGAAGTAAATACAACTTTCATTGCGCTTATTCCAAAAATTGATATACCTATTAACATTAACCATTATCGTCCGATTAGTCTGTGTAATACTATTTACAAGGTTATTTCGAAATTATTGGCTAATCGTTTAAAACCTATTTTACCACGTATTATTAATCCTTTTCAAGGAGCTTTTGTAGAAGGAAGAAATATTCAAGATAACATATTAATTGCTCATGAAGTTTTCCACTCTTTTCATAACAAAAAGGGTAAATTTGGATGGATGGCATTAAAGCTAGATATGGAGAAAACATACGACAAAATCAGTTGGAATTTTATACGCATTATTCTAAACAAATTTGGTTTTGACTCTAAATGGATTAATTGGGTTATGACCTGTTTGACTAAAACTAGTTTCTCAGTTTTAGTAAATAACTTGCCTGGCCGCACATTTCAAACTTTTAGGGGAATTCAACAAGGAGATCCTCTTGCACCATATATTTTTGTATTGGTCATGGAGCTATTAGGAAGAATGTTGCAACAGGAATCATTGGAATGTGACCCCTTGGTTGGAATCAAACTTACAAACAATAGTAGTCCTATTCCATTCCTCTCCTTTGCAGATGATACGCTCATTTTTGGACGTGCTGATGAGTTAAGTCTTCATACGATTAAAAATCTCTTGAGTACCTTTTCTAATATGTCTGGACTATCTATAAACTACAATAAAAGTTCGTTACAAGTTTCAAAAAATATTCCTTTTAGTAAAGCTCAGTCTCTTGCTCAACAGTTAAATATTCCAGTTACCAAAACAATGGAAAAATACCTTGGTATACCACTTATTAGTGGTAGAGTTTGTAATGTCTTGTTTGATGAGGCGATCATAAGCCTTAAAAAACAGCTGTCAAAGTGGAAATCCAATTCGCTCTCTCAAGCTGGTAGATCGGTTCTCATTCAGGCAAACCTAAATTCTAAAACAAATTACCTAATGCAATCATTTCTTCTTCCAAAAGGAATTCTTCAAAAAATTGATCAAATAAACAAAAATTTCTTTTGGAATAAACTTCAATCTGATAATTATCATCCTTTAATCAGCTGGGAACATCTGTGTACTCCTAAAAAAGATGGGGGGTTAGGATTTAAATCAGCTGAGCAAATTAATATTGGTATGCAAATGAAGTTACTTTGGAGAATTATGGCAAATCCTGATAATATTTGGTCAAAGGTAATCACAGATAAATATCTCTCGAAGGAATCTTTAATGGAAAGAGGAAGATTCAAAACTTCTTGGCAATTTGGTCGGCTTCTTAATATCAGAGATCTATTCTCTAAAGGCTTGCTATGGCTAGTTGGTAATGGGAAAACTATCAATGTATGGTCTGACATTTGGGTAAATGCACAATACCTAGAGAGCTCTAGGAATGATTATGACCCTAATTTAAAAGTGTGTGATTTATATACAAATACAAATTCTTGGGATATTGATAAATTAAACAATATATTTCCCTCTCGTATTGTTCATATGATTACGAACATCCATATTCCAGTAACTGATATTCCTGACAAGTTAATTTGGATTTATCGTAATAATGGGAACTTTTCTGTTAAAGCCACATCATCACTCTTTAATACAAGGAATACAAATAAAATCTCAGCAGACTGGATTTGGAAACTTAATATTGCTCTGAATATTAAAAATTTCATCTGGAAGATTATTTTAGATATCTTACCTACTACTGTTCGACTTAATAGATATTTAAATAGAGTCCCGAGTACTTGTTCTCTTTGTAATTCTGATATAGAAGATACTAATCATTTATTGTTTAATTGTCAGATTACGAGATCCCTTATTCAAAATCTGGGTATTAAATTGAAAAAATGTTTTACTATACCAAATTTAACAAGTGATGTCTCAGAAAATATTCTAAATACTAGGGCTATTAATATAGATTTTACAGACTTGTGCCATTTATGGCATTCTATTTGGGAGCTGCGAAATAGAATTATTTTTCGCAACGGTTCTGATAAGAGTATTATCAATGTTTTAACTCAAACTATTGATAAGATTTCATGTTGGAGTAAAGAACAGGTGAAAACCAAATTACCAAAACGTAGTAGGCCTCCTGATAAAATGATTTGGAAAAGTCCCCCAATTAATGTTGTTAAGATTAATGTAGATGTTTCGGTTAAAATGGGTTGTCAACCTCAGATTGGGTGCATTCTGAGGAATAATTATGGTCAAGTTATTCGGATACATAAATGTAATGTTAGGATGAGTTCTGTCATCCTAGCAGAAGCGTTTGCAGTATATGTAGGTATAAGACTAGCAGCGGAGCTTGGGATACGGAAAGCCATAGTTGAAAGTGATTACTCAATCGTTATCAATGCCATTAATCAGGTGAACAATATACCATGGGAGGTGGTGCAATTAGTTCAAGAAATCCGTTCATTAAGTGAAGATTTTGAGATGATCACATTCCAGCATTGCTATAGAGAGGCGAATTGTGCTGCTGATTTTCTTGCAAAATCTCAGTTGAGTTGTAATTTTATTTTGAGTTCTTGTTGTGAGTTCCAGAACATCATCTTATTAGATGATCATGGATGTCGGTAGTACATCCAACTTTTTGCCTACTGTAAAAAAAAAAAAAAAAAAAACAGTGGCCGACCGTAACCGAGTTTGAACTTCTTAAACCCTAATTGTCTTTTGTTTTATTTCTATGGAGACCTAAACTCTCCCGTTCTGTCTACAATTTGAAGTTTTGTTTGATTGAGTTGTGAGTTTCTGAATCTTGTTCCTTATTTTCTATATTGAATGTTTCGACTTCTTTGTGCTTGAATGATTGATTGTTTTATTTTATCTTGTCTGATCAACTTGGTAGAATCAATTCAATTGCTAGGGTTTTGTAGATTCCTGATTGTAAACCTTAACCCAAGTGGCAAACTTATCCCTTTAGGGCTGATTGAACTAATTGGATGGGTAGGAAGTTGGATGTGTTGTTAAATCCCTCTTTAGGGACTGCAAATACCTTGGTTAATCTCTGGTCTTAAAGCTATCAATTGGGTTAAATCCTTCTTTAGGGACTGTTCGATTGATAAGGGTTTCTAGGACTGATTGGACTAGTAACTATATTAGGTCGGGACAAGGGCATTCATAGGAATCATAAAAGGACAAGAGGAAGTTACAATATCAATTCAACCAAATAAAGTGGATAGTTGTAGGTAGAACGATTTTCTCTAAATTGCTTTAATTTGTTTATAGTTTATTTTATTTTATTTCTTATTTTCACCACCCAAAAACCCCCCGTTTCATATTAATTGGTAAATAAACTTAACTTAAGAATAATTTGATTCTCTGTGGGATCGACTCGTGCTTACCACACTACATCAGTTAGGTAGGTTCAAATTTATTTTGATACGGTTTAAGCGACTAAAAATCGCTCATCACCTACTCCCCTAGTGTCGTCGCCGGCCATCCCCCGCCTCCTCCCCCACAGCCGCCGCAGGCCTTCTCCTCCCTCCCTTCGCCCCACATTTCCTTTCTCTCGCCCTCTGCTTCTAATGCGCCCTCTCTTGACGATGCATCCCCTCTTCACACTATTCCCTTCCTCTCTACCTTTCCTAGTCACATTACACATCATGTCCCTCCCGATAGCCCTCCGGGTACCCCGCCTTCCCCGCCACACCAACCCGCTGCCCCGCAACGCCACCCCGCTACCGACGCCTCCCCCCACTATCGAACCCTGCCCCTCTCCACCCACTCCCGAACCTGGCTCCTGCACCCCTCCCGCCGTCGGCGCTTCCTCCTATCCCACTGCCCGCCCCTCCCTCCAACACCATTTAAACTCGTAGTAAGAGTGGTATTTTCCGCCCAAATAAAAATTTTGACCTCTCCGTCTCGCATCTATCTCCCATTCCCACCTCTCAAAAAAAGGCCGACCTTGACCCCAACTGGAGTGCAGTAATGTCTGACGAATATCATCCTCTTATTAGTAACGACACATGGGTTCTTGTTCCTCGTCCACCCTGGGCTAGGCGTGGCCACGGGTCACGGATCGACCCGTGACCCGCCGGGTCTTACGGGTCGGTAACCCGCCGGGTCAATGACCCGACGGGTGCGGGTTCTCGGGTCAAGGCGGGTTGCGGGTTAGGGGTAGGGTCGGGGGTTTGAAAACCCGCTGACCCGGCAGGTCGACCCGTCAGGTCAACCCGCGATTCCAGAATTTTTTTATGAAAAAAATATTTTTTTTAAGTTTATAAGTATTATTATGTATATTATTCTTAGAATAATTCATAATAAATGTATAAACTAATATGCAAAACGCAATGTGAGTTACAAGCCACCCCATCCTTCCCCTTTTATAGCCTTGGAAGGGCACCTTCTATTCTCTCATTTCCAATGTGGGACAAGAGCACTCTCCCACATTGAAAATTGAGAGTTAAAATGAGAAGGGTTGGAGATATATATATGTGTACCCCATCTTCCCTTGACCCCCACTCCAATTTAAGCTTTATTTCTTATATATTGAAATGAAGTAAAGTTGAAGAAGTCTTATATCCTACATTTATATTGTAATGGATGGATGAAGGAAATTTTATAGAAATATAAAATTTCTAAATTTCTAATGTTTTTTTTGTTCAACTTCATATTGAAATGAAGTGGATATAAAAAATGATATGTAGAAAAAATATTTGCATATCATTTTTTTAATTTTTTTAATTTTTATTAGTAAAAAATGTTATTAAATTTTTTTTATTTTTATTGTGGTAATCCGTCGGGTCAACGGGTCGACCCGAACCCGTCAACCCGTAAATTTTCGGGTTAGGGTTCGGGTTGACCTATCCTGTCCCTTGACCCGGCGGGTCGAACCCGTCCCGTGGCCACGCCTACCCTGGGCTAACATCGTCCGTTGTATGTGGTTGTTTCGCCATAAGTTGTGCTCGGATGGTAGCCTTGAGCGTTACAAGGCTAGGTTAGTAGCCAACAGCAACTCCCAAAAGGTTGGGATTGATTGTACATACACCTTCAGCCCTGTGGTTAACCCGGCCACCATTCGTACTGTGTTACACCTTAATGTCAACTCGAGATCTTGGCCCATTCATCAGCTACGCCGTTCAGCAATTATGTCTATTTATGCATCACCATCTCCCTGTCGCTTCTGCACTCGTGCTGTGTTACACCTTGATCCGGTACGTCCACGACACTTCTGCACTCGGCATCACCATCTCCCCGTCGTCGTCACCGGTCTCCTTTGTCGCTTACATCGATGCTGATTGGGCGGGTTGTCCTGACACTCATCGCTCCACTTTCGGGTACTGTGTCTTTATGAATGACTATCTGATTTCTTGGTCTTCTAAACGTCAATCAGTTGTGTCCCGCACCAGCGCTGAGGCTGAATACCTTGGGGCGGCCAATGTGGTCACCGAATGTTCCTAGCTGCGGAACCTCCTCCTTGAGCTTCATTGTCCCTTGTCTCGTGCCTCCATTGTTTACATGGACAATGTCAGCACCACGTATCTTGTTCACAATCCAGTCCACCATCAGCGGACAAAACATATGGAGATTGACATCCATTTCGTTCGTGAGAAGGTTGCGTTGGGCCACGTCCATGTCCATGTGCCTTCGGCCTACCAGTATGCCGACATATTTAGAAAGGGTTTGTCATGCCAACTATCATTGAATTTCAGATCCAGTCTCACTCTTCGTTCCCCTCCTGTTTCGACTGAGGGGTATAATAACGGTAATATTGTATAGGTTAATGGGCTTAAGGGCCTCGTTGTAATTGATCATATGTGTAACATATATATATATATATTCTTTAATAATATGAGTGACAACCCTAAGGGAGAATTTATCCAATCTACAGTTACAAAATGATCCCCTCTTTTATTTATAGGTCACCGGCAAGCAACTCATTACCTATACCATACATACATATGCATAATCTATGTTGCAAAACTAGTTCCCTGGCATTGAGGGACAAACACCTCACCTCCCATCTAATTTAATTTAAACTCTCTTTTTCTTTTCTTTTTTAATTTTTTGCTTTCCCTGCATTTCACATGTTTTCTCTACGTAAATCGTACGTACACACCATGTCCACAAAATTCTGATTTGTGAACCCCCATCTACAGTAAAGTAATTAAATATCAAGGATTCTAATAAAGTTCAAATCGATATATATTATGCATTTACATATGGTTTTACATACCGTTATATTTAGACTTTAAAATAGTGACCGTATGAAGGTGGCCAGGCCAGGCCGGGCCGGGCCGGGGTTGACTTTTAGTACGGAGTTGGCGAGAGGAATTAATGGGTGTCATAAGTCATCTCATTGTAAGGTCGATCATGGCAATTAACGATGTACTACACACAATATTCAATGTCAAATGTAAATATGAAATAAGTATGAAATTAATTAATGGGTTTCATTTCGATCAATATAAGTAAAAGGTCACGGCGATACATTAACGAACAAAACAGGGTGGGTAACCACAAAATAAGTACCATAACATAAATTCCCCCACTCGATCAATACATATATACCCATATATATATATATATACGGATGGTCCTCTTAAATTGAATTGTATTGTCAATTAAATATATTTTTCCTTACGTATTGTTTTGTCAATGGGTACGGATGGGGATGTAAGGAGATATATACTTTGTTATATATTACTCCGTACGAAAGTGTTAATTTTTTTTTTAAAATATTTTATATAATTTTTAAAATATATACTGTATAGAATAAGAGTTTATAGCAATATATAAAAATAAAACTTTCTTACTTTGTCAATTAAATCAAGCTTTTGTTAGCATTATATTATTTATATATGTCCATATCATGTACAATTACGATTGTACTCTCAGGGTTTTCACCCATTGATATATATACAGGAGTAGGCCTCTGAGATCCGGTAGGGACTCAGTTCTCCAAACACTTACATGGTATCGAACTTTTGTGTGAAACCCTAATTTTGTTTCACATCTAACGATCCACTACGCCGCTGCAGCCCCAAGCCGCCGCCGTCGCAATCCCTAGCCGCCGCCGCTAGCCACGCCCTAGCCGCCGCCAGCCGCCGCCGCCCCTGCTGTCGCCGCCTCCTCCTACTGCCGCCGCCGCCGCTGCCCAGAGCCGTCGCCGCCGCCCCCTTGTTCCTTCTTTCTACCTTCCGCTGCCCACACGCCTTGTCGCCGCTAACCCTAGCCGCCGCATCCCTAGTTAGCCGCCGCCGCTAACCCTAGCCGCCGCACCCATTTCAGCCGCCGTCGCTGCCCCCTACACCCTTGTCGCCGCCTCTCTCTTGCCCCAAGCCTTCGCCATGACCGACACAATCAATTCCCCGCTGTCGCCTTTCATGGTCGCTCCCAACATGCTATCCAGGGAGGACACCCGGCCTAGCCCTTCGCCGTACTGGCCTCACCCCTGGGCCGGCTACCCGCTACCATACCAACAACAACCCTACTGCTACCCGGTTCCCAACCCTCCACCGCAGGCGCTGTCTACAACACAACCAGCGGCGTCGTTGTCGCAACCCACGACTCCTTTGGGTCTTCAGCAGCCGGATGGAAATTGGTATATGGATACCGGAGCCTCTTCTCACATGACGAACAATCCAGGTAACCTACAAACTGTATTTAATTCTAGCACTTTGCCTTCGGTTTATGTCGGGAACGGAAATCGTATTCCAATTGTTGGTTCGGGTCCTGCTACCCTACCCACTGACTGTCCTTTGAAACTCAACAATGTGCTCCTTGCCCCTGCCATTGTCAAAAACCTTATCTCCGTTCGCCAATTCACCATCGATAATCACGTGGCGATCCAATTTGACCCGTTTGGTTTTCTTGTGACGGATTTACGTACAGGCACCCCAGTAATGCGGTGCAATAGCTCAGGAGACCTATACCCAGTAACCACCGCAGTCAGTCAGACACCTCTCGCCTCCCCCTCTGTCAACATCACCCTCCGTTCGGACGTCTGGCATGCTCGTCTAGGACACCCTGGCGATCATGTCCTGGACACTCTCCGTTCAAACCATTTTATTTCTTGTCATAAGGCCTCCGCTGTTTGTTCTTCATGTCAAACTACCAAGAGCAAAAGACTACCCTTTAGTCTCTCCCATTCTCATACATTTGCACCATTTGATATTATTAATTGTGACTTGTGGACATCTCCTATTCCAAGTGCTAGTGGTTTTCGATACTATTTGGTTGTCCTTGATGATTTCACCAATTTTGTTTGGGTTTTTCCCCTACGCCACAAATCGGAAACACAAAGTCATATTGTAAACTTTCACACATTTGTCCGCACTCAATTCAATTTGCTTGCCAAGGCTATTCAGTGCGACATGGGAGGCGAGTTTGACAACACTGTCGTTCGCTCATTTTGTCAACAACAGGGGATAGCCCTCCGCTTCTCTTGTCCTCAAACCTCTCCACAAAATGGCAAAGCGGAACGCATCCTCCGCACCCTCAATGACAAAACTCGAACACTCCTACATCACGCCTCTCTCCCCCTCTCCTTTTGGGTTGAGGCACTTCACATGGCCACCTATCTCCAAAATATACTTCCCTCCAAAGCAATTGGCAACTCCATCCCAACCTTGGCACTCTACAAGCGCTTCCCTTCCTACGATCACATTAGAGTGTTTGGATGTCTCTATTTCCCCAACATGAGTGCCACCGCCCCTCACAAGCTCTCCCCACAATCCACTAAATGTGTCTTCTTGGGCATCTCCCCACACCACCGAGGCTACCGTTGTCTTTGCTTGGATACCAATCGGGTTGCCACTTCGCGCCATGTGATTTTCGACGAACAAACCTTCCCTTTCGCCACACCACCCACCCCTGTTCTCCCCAACCCATCCACACCACCCAATTCTAACGAATTCCCACCCCTCCTACGCCACCTATTTCAACAAACCTCATCCGGAATGTCCCCTGACCCCCACCAACACCCCGCCCAATTTGATTGGCGGCGGGCGCAACACAATGTTGCGCCCGCAGCAACCCATGCGGCGGGGTCCTCCCCCCTGGCGGCGCCCGCCGCACAGCCCGCCGCAACCCAAACCCCTGCCCAATTTGATTGGCGGCGGGCTCAGCACAATGCGGCGCCCGCATCACCCCATGCGACGCCCGCCGCACAGCCTGCCGCAAACCAAAACCCTCTCCCCCCCCCCCCCCCCCGCAAGCAACCCCACTTAACCACCCGCCTCCGCCCGCACCCCCCTGCCCCATCCATGAAGACCCGGTCTCAGTCCGGGATCTTCAAACCTAACCCCAAATACAACCTTCTCACTCCATCCCCCGACATATCCCCTCTCCCCAAATCACCCCACAAGGCCTTGCAGGACCCGAACTGGCATGCCGCCATGATGGATGAGTTTAGTGCTCTTATTAAAAACGGCACGTGGGACCTCGTTCCAAGGCCTCAGGACACTAATATCATTAACTGCATGTGGTTGTTCAAGCATAAGTACAGGTCAGACGGGACTCTTGAGCGACATAAGGCTCGCCTAGTGGTCAACGGCAAGTCGCAGGAGGTTGGAGTTGATTGTGACGAGATGTTCAGCCCTGTCGTCAAACCGGCCACCATCCGCACAGTTCTGAGTATCGCCCTTACCAAGGACTGGCCTATCCATCAACTTGACGTCAAGAATGCCTTTCTTCACGGCAACTTTCAAGAGACTGTGTATATGCATCAGCCACCAGGCTTCTATGATCGCACCCGCCCATCTCACGTCTGCCTTCTCCGGAAGTCTCTCTATGGGTTGAAACAGGCGCCTCGTGCCTGGTATGAGCGATTCGCCACGTACCTCACTGGCATTAGATTTCAGGGCAGTCAGTCTGATCACTCCCTCTTTGTGTTCCACTCAGGGTCTGACACCGCCTATCTTCTCCTGTACGTCGATGACATTGTGCTCACCGCTTCCTCTACATGCCTCCCGTCTAGGCTGATGGTTCTGCTGCGTTCAGAATTTGCCATGACTGATCTCGGTTCTCTGAGCTACTTCCTCGGTGTCTCTATATCACGCACTCCTACTACTCTGTTTCTTCATCAGCAGAAGTATGCTCTCGGGATCGTCGACAAAGCCGGCATGTCGTCTTGCAAGCCCGCCACCACCCCTGTCGACAGCAAGTCCAAGCTAGACGATGCCCCTAGTCCCAAGGTTGCGGATCCTACAGCCTACCGCAGTCTAGCCGGTGCTCTCCAGTATCTGACATTCACCAGACCGGACATTGCCTTCGCCGTCCAGCAGATCTGCTTATACATGCATAATCCATGCGAGCACCATCTTCAGGCGCTCAAGAGGATTATCCGGTACATCAAGGGCACCTATGACATGGGTTTACATCTCGGCCGCAGCCGGTTTGACTCCCTCACCGCCTATTCTGACGCTGACTGGGCGGGTTGTCCTGAAACTCGCCGCTCCACATTTGGTTTCGCGGTATACCTCGGCGACAATCTGGTCTCGTGGTCCTCCAAGCGTCAGGACACCATCTCCCGCTCGAGTGCCGAGGCCGAGTATCGTGGCGTTGCCAACGCCGTGGCTGAGACCTGCTGGCTCCGCAACCTTCTCTGCGAGCTCCGGGTTCCCCTCCGATCGGCTACCCTAGCCTACTGCGACAATGTCTCCGCTGTTTATCTGTCGTCGAACCCGGTTCAGCACCAGCGGACGAAGCATATTGAGATTGACATCCATTTCGTCAGAGACAAGGTCGCCCTTGGCCAGGTCCGAGTTCTTCATGTCTCTTCCGCACATCAATATGCGGACATTTTTACAAAAGGCTTACCTACTCCTCTTTTTACTTCCTTTCGTTCCATTCTTGCTATTCGCTCACCTCTAGCTGCGACTGAGGGAGGATGTTAGCATTATATTATTTATATATGTTCATATCATGTACAATTATGATTGTACCCTCAGGCTTTTCACCCATTGATATATATACAGGAGTAGGCCTCTGAGATCCGGTAAGGATTCAGTTCTCCAAACACTTACAGCTTTTACTGACGATGCCCTAAAAATAGGACTAACTATTTAATACAATGGTTCGACCTTAAGGAGATTATACGATATTAAAAAGAAAATGAATAGGGGGTTTTTGCTATATGAATTAAACTCCGGGAGAAAGTTATATAGGTATCAAAGAGGTTAAATTGCCTTGTCATACACCTTACATATTACAAACGTGTCAACACATGCATGGAAACATAATACATATATCAAAGCAAGTCAAACCAAATAAATCCTTTCCCACATCGATTATTGGGAGAAAGCACTATGTATTGCATAAAACAAAGTAAGTTGAAACCAATTTGCAGTATAAAGCCTTGCCCACATCGATTGTAAGAGGAATGCAAGAGTTTGGAGGCTCCCTCTATAAATAAAGGCTTAAGGATCGACAACATAATGAGGATCTGTTCGGAGTGTTGGGATTGACTTTGTTGGTCACGGTCAATCATTTTGGTCATTTTCGAAGCGAGATTTGTGTTGAAGTGCGTGTACCGAATCATGGAGAGCTGGTAACCGATATTGAGGACGGAGCGTACGAAGTTAGGGATTTTTCAGCCTTCATACGGTCCCTGTTAGGGATTTTTCAGCCTTCATACGGTCCCTAACTTCGTACACACCTGTCTCAACAATCCTTCGTACACACCTATCTCAACAATCCAAAACATGATAAATAATTTCTCTCATTCATCCGGACTAACAATAAATTATAACAAAAGTTGCAATCCAAAACATGATAAATAATTTCTCTCATTCATCCGGACTAACAATAAATTATAACAAAAGTTGCATGCAAGTCTTGACAAATGTGAGCAATACGCTAGCTAGATCCTTAATTAGCTCAACAAATGAGAATCCCTATCTCAGAAACCAAAGAAAAATACCTAGGCATTCCTTTGATTAATGGTAGAATCAAGAATTGTCTTTTTGAAGATGCAATCAAAAGTCTAAAAAAACAACTATCGAAATGGAGGGCAACATCCCTCTCGCAAGCGGGAAGAACGATTCTTATCCAAACAAATCTTAATTCTAAAACAAACTACTTAATGCAAAAATTTCCTTCTTCCGAAAGGTATACTACAACAAATTGACCAAATCAATAGAAACTTCTTTTGGAATAAGCTCCTGTCTGAAAGGTAAACACCTCTAATTAGTTGGGATAAGATTTATAAACCTAAGCAACAAGTAGGTCTTGGAATTAGAAGAGCTCAAGAGTTAAATGAAACTCTCCAAATGAAGCTTCTATATGGAAAATTCATGTGGAACATAACAATATATGGGTCAAATTAATTAGAGACAAATATTTGAAACATGAAAATATTAACCAAAGATCTAACTTGAACACATCTTGGTAGTTTAGAAGACTCCTATTCATTACAAAAAAATTCAATCAAGGATTACTCTGGATCATTATTGGAAATAGCACGTCAATAAATGTTTGGAAAGACCCATGGGTAAACGACCACCCTCTGACGGACTATTTACAAAACTTTGACCCCGATATGAAAGTAAGCAAGCTATTTACGAACCAAAACCAATGGAATATTCCCCTACTTAATACGGATTTTCCCACATAATATAGTTCAAAAAATCGTTGAGATTCAGGTACCAGATTGGGACACACCTAATAAACTTATTTGGAAATTGGAACCAAAACGGAGCCTTTACTACTAAGTCTACTAAAAGATTAAATGACTACAGACAACAAAACAATGATGACTATAAATGGATTTGAAAATTGAACTTACCACCTAGAATAAGAAATTTAGTATGGAAAATAATGATTGATGGCTTAACAAATATATAAATCGAGTTCCGTCTCAATGTTGTCTTTGTGAATCTTATGACGAGGATACTACACATCTTTTCCTGAATTGTAACTACACGAAAGAAGTAATTTCCCATTGTGAATTAAAAAACTATTGGCAAAAAAATGTCTAAATGTTAGAGGAGATAACATTGACATAGTGGATATGCTATCAAACAAAATGGTGAAAACACGTATTGGAAGACTTAGGATTCATCTGGCAAGCTATTTGGGAGTCAAGGAATGAACTCATATTTAAACATAAGAAACTACCTCATGTAGCAAATTTAGTTCATCAAATAATTACTAATTATAGCAATTGGAACCATGATGAAAAGGAACAAACAGAAAATAAACCAACAAGAAAGAGGCGGAAAATTAAAATTGATTACAGACCGGAGGGAGCTATTTACAAAATCAATATGAATGACTATGTTAAACCCATGGACATTTGTCAGGTGGGGGAGTTATCAGAGACTCTAATGGTAATGTTATGGATATTTTCTAGGGTAAATTGCAGTAAACCACCCGTTAGATAGGGCACCTTGCACAAAACCACCCGCTAAAAGGAAAATTGCGCAGAACCACCCTTTAAATACCCTCGGCTTATAAAAGACCACCCTCACCCCTTACTTTGGTTAGATTACGAAAAACGAGGAATACAATTACCAAACTACCCTTCTTATAGGAACAAATTTTCTTGTTGACTGTCATTCAACACCTCTTCTCCTCCTTTGAACTAGCTAATGAAAGCTATTATCCATTTTTGGAATTGGCCAAAGAAAAGGCAACAACATGATAAGGTTTGAACCGGTATCATCACAACTTCTTCATCGTAGCTACAAGGAAAATCGCCACTCTAACCTCTTAAATTTTTCGGCATGGCCAATACCTAGTTGAATCCCATGAACCACGACGCTCTCCGCCGTTCAGCACCACACCTCCAAGCTCTCCATCTACAAATAAAAAACGACGCTCTGATGGAGAATCCGTTAGATCTTAAGCTTTCACGGGCCTGTTCAAAGAAGACGGGGTACTCAAAATTAGGGCTTTGAGCAGAGCAACGCGGTGCTAATTCAGAGTCGTATGGCTCTAATTCGAGGGATTTCATCCTCGATTAGGTGTGATTTGGGGATTTCATGCTCAAGTTAGGGTTTGATTTTGAAGATTTCAGGTTTGATTTGTGGGTACCATTAATGAGCATCAAAATAAGCAGTGATAGATGAGTACTTTCAACGGCGACAAGAAGCATGGTGACCGCAAACGAATCGAGACTGACTGGCCTTTAGAGAGAATAACAATCTGACCCCATTAAAATACTACATGATAGATCTCAAAGTGAAGAAACTAAACACTGATTGAGATGGCCTTCATAGAGTATTCGGATATCAAAATATCCCCTTTTAATTTCTGTTTATTCAGTTTACCAAAAATAAAATCTCAATTTTTTTCTCTCTTTATTCAATTATTTTTGCAATCTTTATTTAATGTGAGGGGTAAAACTGTAATTCAATAAAATTTAACAGAAAACTTAACAGAGTACATGGATGGGTGGTGATTTGCTAACGGACTAGGTTTAAGGGGTGGTTTTCTGCAATTTATATTTTAACGGGTGGTTTTGTGCAAAACAGCTTATTTAAGGGGTGGTTTTCTGCAATTTCGCCTATTTTCTATCAGGAGACATGTAAAGGTATTGTTCTACAGACAGAGGCTACCGCAGTCTGTTTGGGTCTGCAGTGTGCAACAATGAGAGGCCTTCAGAAAGTGATCATAGAAGGCGACAATGAAGTATTAATCAAGGCAAGAAAGGGGAATGAACGCCAATTTGGGAAATCATGCTTCGTGTGGAGAAGATTCACTCTGTGACTACCAACTTCGATTAAATTGAATTAAGACATCGCTAACAGATCGAGTTGCTGACTACATAGCTAACATCCAAATATTTGCCACCGTAAAAAAAATACCTAAACAAAAATTAATAAATAGAGGATTCATTGGCAATAATGTATCTGAATTTGTTTGTTTTAAAAAGACACATGTATTTTGTGATTTTGTTTTTCAATTTCAAATTTGCCCCCAAAACAAAACACCGATTCTACATTAGTTCATTTTTAACTTGAAAATGTCTATATGGAACGGATTGTAGATTACTT
Organism: Persicaria tinctoria; assembly: GCA_037127255.1. Lineage (NCBI taxonomy): Eukaryota > Viridiplantae > Streptophyta > Magnoliopsida > Caryophyllales > Polygonaceae > Persicaria > Persicaria tinctoria. The sequence goes on along the minus strand of JBANSL010000004.1, from coordinate 15,872,011 downwards.
CATTGTTAATTAATTATTTTTCTACTATCTATTTTTTCGGATTTTTTAAAAAATGTTGGGTAAATTATTATAAAGAGAAAATTTGCTGAAATATCATATTTTCCTAATCTAATTAGCTTAATAGCATCTTCACTTTATTTATTGGCCATTGTAACACCCATTTAATTTTTTATAAGCAGGTAACATCTTTACCCTTTTCTTCTCTATCAGTTCTCGACTTCTCGGTTCGTTCATCCACCTACTTCCCCTTTCCCCTCCTCAGATCTTGTGCCCTCGTCCATGGCGAGATCTCCCTCTCTAAACCTCCGATGGTCTCTCTCCGGATCGTCCCAAGCTGTCGACCTCATCCTAAATCTCCCTCTCCCTCTCGCTCTCGGTTGTCGTCGATGTCTCACCATCTGCTCCCCTTCTTCTGCTCTCTCGCCCTCACTTTCGCAGCTTCTGCTACCGGCCGTTGAGGGCCAAATTAGACCTTCTGCTGCCATCCCAATCTCTCGTGTTCCCCTCTCTCGGTCGGGCTTGAAGGAGCCATCGCCTCGTCCCGCTTCCTAGCCCGCAGAGACATAATTGGACGCTTGAACTTCAGAAACTCGATCGATCGATCGATCGATCGATCGATCGAGAGAGAGAGAGAGAGAGAGAGAGAGGGAGAGGGAGAAATTAGGAACGTGTGTCGGTGGTACCGGCGCTGATCTCTGGAATTCCACTCGCGACTCGCTCCTCTCCAGGTGATTTACTTTTTTTTGTCCTCGTTCCTTTTCGAAAATTTTGCAGATTTTAGGGTTGATGCTTGTGGTTAGCTAGGGATCCTGTTGAACCTAGTTTTAGTCTTTTTGTTAATTGAGATACAAATGCCTATATATAAAGGCCTCATGTTGATGTAAAAAGATCAAGTCAGTTGGAATAACAAACACTCTCTTCTTCCTCTCGCCATTTATGTTTTTCTGTGATTGAGGTCTCCTTTCATGGAGTCCAATCTTGCACATTCCAACTGATAACAGATCCTGAATGTTATGTTTGCTCAAACTCAAATTCATCAGACTTTGATCTGTCAGATTCTGGTTATGAGACAATTAGATATGAAAGGGGCAAAGGGTTGCAATTTTGATTCTTTAGTTTCAGATTTTGGATGAGATGCGTTTGCAATTTTTGATGTTCATCATATGAAATTCTTGATGTAGATTGCTTTAAATAATTGTCTATCACTTTCATCTGCAAGTCATCCCTGTTCTCATCCTGTGGAACTTGAACATATATGATTGATTTTAACTGTATTAGAATTAGAATTAGAGGTGATTGTTCTTTTTGTACGCTTTGAGTGGGAATTGGTAGGTCAATGTACTTGTTGAGTAAGTCCGTACTGATATTCAAGAGCCTGCATTAGACATTAATTTTGCAAGAACTATCTAACTTGCACCACCATGGCACCATGTTACTGGTGTATGCCAATATTAACTATTAAACTTTCTAGAAAATGAGTCCATCTTCCACTGCAAACAATGTGCTTTTTGCAAGGAAGTATAATCCTTTTGCAAGTGATTATATGTTTGTGACTTTTCAGTTTGTGTCTGGACTCTGAACTATACTTTTTTTAATGAATGCAAGTTTGATATAATTTATAGAGATTAGCTTTGAAATTCAGTAAATAAAAAATAATAATAAAAGAAGCTTGTGTGCTAGTTTCTGCACTCACATGGCTCTTCTATTTATTTATTTATTTATACTATATTATGCTTCAGTATTCATTTAGATTCAATGATTTCATTGCAGTTCCTTATATATGTACATTATTATTTCATTTAGTTATCTTAGATCAATTGGATTATGCATAGTTTCTCTCATATACGGTGTTGATGTTTGGGGATTCTTATCCATCTATTATGGTCTTTCTGAACCAGTGTATAAACCAATCTATCTCATCGTTTTATGTTCATGTGCTGATAATTGCAATTTTGCTCAGCATTTGAACTTCAATTTAGAATGTAAGCAGCTATTATGCATTTGCCTTACTCAAGTTTGCCTCTTCTTTTTTCATGCTTGAGATGTGCTTAGTATGATGTTGATAGTGTTCATTATAAACATGTAGATATATTATGAGTTTATGAGCATTTGACCCTTTTCTTAGGTATATTGCATATTACATTCTATGCTAGTTGTCATTTAAGTTGGTGTTAATTGTATTTAGCTCCTGATATTCCCTTGCATTGTCCATTATAGTGAAATATGTAAATGGTTTTGTTTCTTGATTACTTCTTCCATGAAGGTGAGCGGAATCCCTGATTAGTTTTTCCTTTTGACGTATCAGGTTTTGCAACCGTGACACACACACACATGATGCCATGTTTGGAAAATTGGTAAGAACTGAGATCATACACTGATATATATAGGACTTCAAAATCCATTATGTTTGGAAAATTACATATGGGTGAAAGTTTCTGTTAATGTTAGTTGTGAGATCAGACACTAATAATGAATGTTGATGGTGCGTCAAAAGGGAACCCGGGCCTTACAGGGGGTGGCGGTGTTTTGCGGGATCATGAAGGAGCCTTTGTGAGAGCCTTCACCTTTTCCTGCGGGACTTGTACGGCTCTGAGGGTTGAGATGAGATGCTAGCAGTTTGCCATGGACTGCAGATGGGGCTGAGTTTAGGAGTGCCAATGCTCGTAATCGAGACGGAATCATCATCTGTTTGCGATGTCTTCATCAACGGAAGTCCTAGTGTGCACCCGGACTACCACCTCATAAGGGAGTGTAGACAGATGATAACAGATGAGAACTGGGAAGTGAAGGTTTTTTGTGTCAATCGCCAAGCTAATAGCGCCGCTGATGCTCGTGGTCTTTTACTCTATCTAATAACTATGCGGATCACTCTGAACTGCCTATTTGTTTACTGTCATGGTTGGGAATCCATTCCCCTGATGTAGTCTCGTATGTTGCTTAGTTAATAAAATTAAGGGGCCCTGATACCCCTACTTACGGATCAAAAAAAAATGTTAGTTGTGATTATTACTAAGTTCATACTATTTGGTGAATGGTAGAGATGAGTTTTACATATCTAAACCGATTGGGTCTGGTTAGTTCGGGCATAGAATTGCTAATGAGCTTGCTCGAATTGGAGCCATCAGTCATAGGAAGTCAGTTCGAGGTCGTGGGCTTTGTTCTTATGTTGATTAAGATGATACAGTAGATTAATTTCATTTTGCACTAGTTCAATTGGTCATACAATCTTGGTTACCTTGAAAAAATGTAATAAAAATGCCATCAATAAAAGATGTCATCATAACTAATTAAGATCAATGATGTGTAATCACAAATGTCATAAACGAATAAAAATCATCATTAAAAGATGTAATCAATGAAGTTTAATAACATTTTGTGATGAAAATTTTAGTGGTCGATAAAATAGAAACAATTTGTTGTCATATTAACTCGTGAGCTTTTGATTTTAAGAGATCGTATTGCCTTGTTTGGTGACACTGTTTTGATTCCACATTTCATACTTCAATGTCATCAATTTTATAAAAATATCATCACAAATGATTGAGATCAATTAATTGTACTGACAAATGTGTCATCAATGAATAAAAGTGACCAATAAAATTGTCATCAATAAAAAGATGTCATCAATGACGTGTAAACAAAAAATGTTATCAATAAAAATGTCATCAACCAACAATGTAATCACAAATGATTGAGATCGATGAAATGTAATCACAAATGTCATCAATGAATAAAAATGTGATAAAAATTTCACCACAAGTGATTGCATCAATGAAGTGTAATCACAAACGAGACATCAGTGAATAAAAGCAGAATCTATGAAAATATATCGATATACAATTGATTAAATTAAAAAAATGGCATCAAACGATTTGATTAAAAAAGTAGCATAAAATAATTATATTAGAAAATTGACATCAAAACACTACTTTGAAAAAGTTGCATCACGCATTAAAGAAAAAAAATGTCATCACAACACTACTTTGAAAAAATATGGCATCACGGTAAAAAAATATCATCAAACATTTGACATAAAAAAAATGTCATCAATAGTCAACATTAAAAAAATGGCATCAATGGTCAACGTGACATCACATTAAACAAAAAATGTCATCAAAGTATGAAAAAAGTGGCATTTAAAAAGTGTCATCAAACCATTTCATTATAAAAGTGGCATTAAAACGAAAATAAAATGTAATAAAAAAGTGGCATCAAAATAGCAAAAAATGGCATCAAAAAATATGTCACCAAAAAAAACACCGAAGAAGTTGGTCAACAGTTAACGTTGACCGGTCAACGGTCAACATTGACCCTTAGTAGTCAATTTGGGAAGGGTGTTAGTTTAGCTAATTAATTTTGTTTGGGTGCTAGTTAGCTAATGAGATATTCATAATGTGCTATTTGTCAAAATAACCCAATTATAAAAAGTTGCAATTAAATATTTTTTACAAAATCACCCATAAATTAGAAAATTACATAAAATCACCTAAATTTATTTTTCCCCGAAAAACGGCTCGCATTCCTTTTTTTGTGTAAAATATTTAAAGAAAACACTAACTGTATTCATAATTATTTTAGTAAATTTATTTTTACAACAAGGATCATTTTGATAAATAAATTGGTACTTTAACATTTTCTTAACTTTTTTTACACATACAAGGATTTTCTAATTCATGGGCATTTTGGTTAAAAGTCACATATTTTGATTTTTGAGGGTAATTTTTTTTAATTTAATCAAAAGATTAAAAATTCACAAAGAAAAAGGATGTATGGCACACGTACAAATTAAAGTGAATGATATATCCATTTGGATTGATACATTATAAATATTTATTCAAAAAGCTTATAGAACACATTTATAAGACCTGCAACCGGTATATATAAGAACATCGGCCTGCCCGAGAGTTCCTTGAATTATCACTCTTTTGAGCAGGATAATTTTATTTATGCAAGATTTCGCCCAGGTTGTGAGTGACTTTGATACATGTCCTCCATTTTTTGATAAGGTTATGTTTGGTAAAAGGATAGTGATGGGGTAGTTGGAGTTTATTGAATCGCTGAAGTACGTCGATGAATTATTTGTGTTAATTATATGTTAATAAATTACTCCCTCTGATCCAAAAAATTGTCGTTTGACTTTTTAACACGTATTTTAAGGAGCTAAAAACTATATAAAATATCAACTTTTTTTAAATTATTTTTTTACAACTTAATATTTGTTGGTAATAAGTATTCGATTATAAAAAATAATAATAAAAAAGTTAATATATTATATAGTTTTTAGCTCCTTAAAATACGTGTTAAAAAGTCAAACGACAATCTTTTTGGATCGGAGGTAGTAATATGATTTTTGGTCAATCTAGCCGTCAAGGTAGCTGGTGAAACTTGTGAATAGAAACAAAAAACTCTAAAAAACTTGGGTGGTTAGCTTTTGAAAAGCTTCGATTCCAAAAGCTAATTAAATTAAATTAAAAATTTATTTAAAACTATTTAGTATCAAAATCTAAAACTTCGAAAAGATATATATATATATATATATATATATATATATATATAGGGAGTGGTTCCAGAGTGCACACCCCTTAAAGTGTACCTTGTGCACAATTGTAGACCATTGATTGAGAAAAATAAAAGGTGGAGATTAATCCAGATTTTCTAAATTCTTTTTAATAAAAAAATAGTTGGTCCCATGTAGGGCTGATATACGAGCTATCGAGCTCGAGTAGTGGGTGTTCAAACTCGGCTCGTTTACAAACGAGCCGAGCTCAAGCTCGAGCCTCATTTTCTCGAGTCGAGCTCGAGCTACTCACAAAATGTAGATCTGTGATTCAAAGTGAATGGAGTCCAAAAGGCAAAGCGGCTGACAGACTCTTTATAAGAAGAGGTTAAATAAAACCTAGGGACATAACTGTAATTTCACCTACTAAACGAGATATACGCCCTATTTACAAGGGGTTAAATAAAACCTATTTACAAGGGGTTAAATAAAACATAGGGGGAGAACAATAATTTCACCCATAAAATGAGCTATACGAGCTACTCGAGCCGAGCTCGAGCTCAGAATTCTGCTCAAGCTTGGCTCATATTTAATTCGAGCGAGCCCGAGTCGAGCTTTTTCCGAGCCGAGCCCGAGCCGAGCTCGAGCTACTCGGCTCAAGTAACAGTCCTAGTCCCATGTCAATAGCACACACTCTCCATTACCCTTGGATAGGGGCGTTATTCGAGCCGAACGAGCCGAGCTTGGCATGTTCAAGCTTGTTCATTTGTTAAACGAGCTCGAGCCGAGCCGAGCCCAAATTTTAAACGAGCTTTCTTTTTTGTTCAAGCTCGGCTTGTTTTAGTAAATGAACGAGCTCGAGCCGAGCTTTTTTCGAGCTTTCAGTAGTTTTACTTGGTAATAACATATTAACTTAAAGAAAATTTTAGAAATTCCATATTATTCGAGCTATTCGAGCCTAAATCGAACGAACCGAGCTTTCAACCGAGCTTAAAATCATGTTCAGGCTCGACTTGTTTAGGTAAGTGAACGAGCTCGAGTCGAGCTTTTTTCGAGCCGATCCCGAGCCGAGCTCGAGCTATTCAACTCATATAACAGCCCTACCCTTGGAGCGTGTGTTCAAACTATTCTTTCAAATTTTAATCCCTCGTGGATTTGTACGTTGGTTTTTTTTTGTGATTTTTTTTTTTGTGTTTTTTTTTTCGAGATTCGGATGAATTTATAATTTTTTACCTTTTCCCCTTTTCCATACACATATTCTATCGAATAAATATTTGAATTCACCTAATAATATTGAAAACATCATATCTCAATCACACATTTATTTAAAATTATTACAAAATAATCAAAGTTTGAAATTATCTTTCACATTTTAACGAATAATGTTGGAAATGGTCTTCCTAAACATCGATTTCTAATTACAAAATACACATATTCCATTGAATAATTATTCATAATTCAAAGAATAATACCAAAACGCTCAAAAACTCAATCAAACATTGATTTTGAATTACAAAATAGATAGATTCCATGGAATAATTATTCAGAATTTAACTAATAATATCGATAGACAATCTCGGATCGGCCGATCTCAATCACCTTTTATTTTGAATTACAAAATACACACATTCCATTGAATAATTATTCCGAATTCAACGAATAATACCGATCAACAATCTCAGATCGGCATATGAATAATGCTTTACATTTCACCGAATAATATTTCACATTTCACCGAATAATGTTTGCGATGAATATTTTTATGTGGTTCGTCAAAGTGACGAATAATGTATCCGATTTCACCGAATAATTGACCAACTCATTACCACTAATAACAACTTAAAATCGACACATACGTCCAAATAATGGACCACTAGCTCGATTTCGCCAATACCCTAACACAAACCCAAACCACCCCTCACCCTCCCCTGCGCCAAAGACACCCACCACCTTGGCCTTGATTAATTAGGTGGATATCTCCTGGACCTTTGCTAATTAATCGGAGCTTCGATCAGACATTCCAATTGATTGCAAGATTTGGTACGGGGGCTCTCGATCGGCTCTTCTGCTTCTTCTTTGTTCCATCACCGGGGCTAAATTAAATAACCAAAGAAATAACCAAAGCCGGAATCCATGACGTCTAAACCACAGAAACCGATTCTTGGACGGGTGGTCGGCGATGAGGAGACGCAGACGAGGATGCGAGAGTAGAAGACTGAGGTGGAGGCGAGGAGGGCGAGGAGGAGGAATAGGGTGAGGCCGCCGCCGATGCCTCCACACATAAGCCTTCACCGCCGTCGAACTTCGCTAACCGTTGATCTGCCCAACAACTTCCAACCAAATCACCTTCGATTCTCCTCCAAAGTGATTTAGTCTCTTCAACTCGACTTCCCACCTCCGAATCGCCAGCCTTCAACACGTCGGCCTCCCGAATCGCACCCCGCCTTCGACGCCATCGCCACCCAGATACGTACTCATACTCAGCGCTCCTCTCCTCCCGCTCCACAATCAGAAAGAAAAGGCCGTAGATTAGGGTTTTATTCCACTGTGTTGATCACGCGCATATAGATTAATTGGGCCTTCTTTTCAACTTTTTTTTTTTTTTAAAATAAAATTTACGTGGCATAACAAGGAAAAAAGAAAGCATAAGCTTCCAATAAATCGTCCATAACACGTATAACAAGCTATGGAATTGGGGAAAGAACTAAGTACTAACATAGAATGCAAATATATATGCATATAATATAAATACTTATATTGCGAGGGAGCCTTAATATCATGAAATTGAACCAATTGATTAAATAATAAGCTTGCCATACGTAGTATAGATATGAAAGAGAGATCAAAATAAAGAAACATTAATGAATTAAAGAAGAGAAAACCCTATATGATCGTATGCATTGACTTGTACACGGAAATGGACCAGAGATCTTAAATTCTCGTAACGTCGTCCGATCCACTACAGATTTGGAGAGATTGATATATATAGATTGCAAGTATGCATATAAATTCAAGGGAAATCGATGAGCAGCTCAATCTGAGCTGGCCTGGCCGGAGGATAATCATATATGGCGCCCTTCAATTAACCTCAAACGATTAATTCGATGGATGGATGGATGGATGGATCAAGGTGCTTTCCGACTTCTATGAACAATAATAATAGTCGACGACTGATCGCAGGAGATGTCACTAAAAGCAGTAGCTGCAGGAGTGGCACCGCCGCGGCCAAGGGTTTGGTAGTTGGTGTAGCGGCTAGGGGCGGAGGAGCGGCGCTGGACCCCCTTGGGCAGGCAATTCTCCACCTCCTTGCCGGTGAACACCTCATGTGCTGGTGCTGGAGTGTTGAACGACGTCGTCGCCTGGTGGGGTCCAGAGGTAGCGGAGCCCAGTGGCCTGGCAGCTGCCGCCACCCCAACCCCAGCCAGCAGAAACAACCACAACATGACTATGCGCCATATGCATCCCATTCTCCAGTATCGGCCAATAATATTTGATCGATAAACTTAAATAAATATTTATTTTGGATTGGGTCGGGTTCGAGCTAGAGGAGTCAGGAGCGGGACGGACGGGGTAGGGTGTTGTGTTGTGGGGGTACGGTGGGAGGAAGAAGAAGAGGAGAGTTGGGGGGAGGTATAAATAGACTCGTGAATGCCAACACAGAGAATACATATGAACGTACACGTACAGCTCATTGCTAGAATGCAAAGGTGCCAGTTGGACAAACGTACTGCGTATAGTAGACTTACTTGGTATATATGAGTAGTAAACGTAATGCACGCGCGCCCTCTCTAAAGCCTGAGGCCCTGAGCTACTTAGTAAGTGAGATAAGACAAAGTATAAGGGGAGGCAATGCAAGGTACGGGTTGTATCAAACCAGCTACTGTGGAGGCAGTTTCCAATTGACCGAGATCTTGCCCGTGTCTTTCATTACTTCCCCCGGCTACTAATTACTTCATCTCCTTACCTATTTTTTTCTCTCACATATTGGTCCACCTGAATACCTATTTTTTTTACTCAATATCTCAAGAGCAAATCTGCAAAAAAATACCCAAATATTTTTTATTTCATTATTAGCTATTTTTAACAAGGTGAGAATTTGGGTGGTGTTAGACTTTGTTAGACAACCATCTAATTAGCGTACGTTCTTACGGACTAGAACACAAAGTTTTGAGTGGGAATCCCGTTGCCTATGATCCAACGAGTGGCGTTGTCGTGCAATTCGATCAGCAACCAAGTTGATCTCTCTAAAAATATGACAACATCTTGTTGAGTCGAAATCTTGGATGAGAAGTATGCCCGCAACAAGGATATCGATCTCCTATGGACAGTTCCAACGGTTGTTGACGGTGTTGATAATAGTCAGGCTATCGCCTTCCACCTCAATTTGCCTACAACCCATCTCCTTTGCTGCCTAAAGGCCTTGTTGAAGTACAAGCATTAAGCCACGATGGGATTTGTTATCCGCAATGGTCTCGGATAACAAATCCCATCGTGGCTTCTGCCATTAGGGGTGTTATGTGAATACGAGTAGCTCAAATTCAACTCGTACTCTCTTGATAGGCTAAAACCTACACCCACAAGTGTATGGGGTTTAATTGTAGTAATCAAGTGTCGTATCCACAAGGATCGGAGGAGTATCGATTGTAATTTCAAGCTAGTTCAACCAAGTTCAGGATAGACAAACAAATTTGAGAGAGTGTGTATAAAGTAACCAAGAAAATCGATTTAATGTTGAAAGATATATATGGGGAAGGCGTTCTAGGGTTGGGATTGTCTCGATGATGCGGAAATAGGTTTGTTCTTAGTATCTCTCGAATGATTCCCGAATTAGATTGTGGTTTAATCGTGTTGTACTAAATCTGATTGATGCGAGTCGATTAGATCCGATATTGGGTTTGAAATCGAAAGACTAAAACCTTAAATTGGAATTTAGATGGTGATTCGAGACCGACAGGCGATTAGGATCCATCGGAACTACATGATTAAACCCGAAGTTTATTGATCGAAACTAAACTTCTTGAGGATTTATAGGTTGTCATGGACGTTATGGGCAATTTTGATATTATTCGGAGCTGAAAGACGATGTTAGTGTGATTATTGCCTAGAACTCTACGAACTTAGAGGGCCTGAATCGGTTGCTTGAGCCCGAAAGGAGAATTGCTAACCGATTTAGGCACATTCGTGCTAAACCCGAAAGGGGTTGCGCGATTACCTTAGATGACCTACCTCCACAATCTGATTTGGAATCACTTGAGCAAGAAAATATTTTATGCCTATAGGTGATGCATTGTTGGTAAATCCTTGTCCCTAGAACGCTTTCCCCATATATATTTCTCAACATTAAATCGATTTTCTTGGTTACTTTATACACACTCTCTCAAATCTGTTTGTCTATCATGAACTTGGTTGAACTAGCTTGAAATTACAATCGATACTCCTCCGGTCCTTGTGGATACGACACTTGATTACTACAACTAAACCCCATACACTTGTGGGTGTAGGTTTTAGCCTATCAAGTTTTTGGCGCCGTTGCCGGGGACTGGTGCTAGTATCGATCGTCCTTTTTGACGACTAGTTCTCTAAGTTCTTTTTGTTTCTTTGATTTGTTTTTGTTTTTGGCCTCAGGTTGTGATTTGAATGTGAAAAACGCAAGGCTCTACCAATCTGTTGCCTTTTGATCCTGAACCTGAACGCACATTCCACAAGAGAAGAGCTACGATGGCTGATGCAATCGCCAGATTGGCAAAACTAGAGCGACAAATGGCTCAAAGAGATCAAGAAAATGCTGAACTTCGACAACAGCTGGCTGATCAACAATTACAGCTTGGCCAACCCCAAGGGTCGGAAACCCTAGGAGAGCAGATGGATCCAGCTCAGTTCCTACCACGACCAGGTGTTGTTCTTCCTGCTTTAACACCCGTTAATTTTGAGCTAAAGCCTGCATTGTTGAATATGATAAGGCAGAATATGTTTAATGGGCTTCTTACTGAGAGCCCTCATCAGCACATATCCACCTTCAAAGAATTGATGGATACAGTGAGAGTTCAGGGTGTCGCTCCTGAAGAATTGTTATTGCGATTATTCTCCTTCTCACTTGCAGGGAAAGCTAGACATTGGTACAACTCTATCCCTGCTGGCACAGTCACCAATTGGGAGGAACTGTCATATGAATTCCTAAATCAGTTCTTCCCGCCAACCAAGACTGCTGAGATGAGGCGGAAGATAAATTCTTTCGTGGTTGGAGATGGGGAGAACATCCATGAATCGTGGGTGAGATTCAAGAATCTTTTGTTTGAGTGTCCTCACCATGGGATATCAAAGCTGAATCTGTTGGAGATTTTCTACAAAGCTGTCAGTGACAACACTAGAGTGCTTATTGACTCGTCGTCTGGAGGAGAATTTTTGGAAATGGGAGCTGATGATGCTTGGGCTTTTGTAGAGAAAACTGCTAAGAGATGTGGAATGTACTCGCAACCTAGGGCTCTCTCTAATGTTAAAAGAAGTGCGGAGATGTATGAAGTTGATGCTGAAACTTATAAGGATGCTAGATATGACTCATTGGCTGCTGAAATTAAACGTCTAGCCTCGGTTATGGAGAAGTACTTGCCCACCAAGGAAGTGAGTGCCACGAATTCTAGGCCGGTGCCTTGTCAATTTTGTGGATCCCAAGACCACACCATTTCGGCTTGTCAGATTTATGGTTCTCAAGGTATCGGGAGTCAGGATGAGAAAGTCAACTACATGGGAAATTTGAATAGAGGCCATGGTTACAATATGAACTTCAACAACTACAATCCCCGAGCGAGGGATCACCCCGATTTCTCTTATGCTAACAGACAAGCTGCAGAAGGATCACCACCTGGATTTCCTTCTGAACCCCCACAACAGAAAGATAAGATGTAGTTGATGATGGAACAACTCATGGGTACTGTTCAGAACCTAGCAGGAGAGGTGCAGAATCTCAGCAGAGGTCAGAAGTTACTTGAAACACAAGTAGCTCAGCAAGCTAGCAATGCTCCTAGGCCCGCTGGTCAGTTTCCAGGGCGTATTGAAGAGAATCCCAAGGTACAGATTTCTGCTATATCTTTGAGAAGTGGAAAGCAGCTGGAAGATCCGATGCTTATAACACCGAAAGAGACTAAGAACATAGTTGAAGCTGAAATGGAAAAGGCTCCTGAATCGGTGAAAGATTCGCCATATGTGCCACTGCCTCCTTACAAGCCACCGCTTCCGTTTCCACAAAGAAAGGCTCAATCTCAATCCGAGGCGCAGTTTAGAAAGTTTTTGGAGGTGTTGAAGAAGCTCTACGTCAATATTCCGTTCACCGATGTTTTGACCCAAATGCCATCCTATATGAAGTTTCTGAAGGAGATCCTCTCTAACAAGAGGAAGCTCGATGAGTGCCAATCGGTGTTTCTTACCGAGGAGTGCAGCGCTTTGATTGAGAACAAGCTACCACCTAAGCTAGATGACCCAAGTAGTTTCGTTGTCCCTATTTCTTTTGGTCATACTCCTGATTATAAAGCTTTATGTGATTTGGGAGCTAGTGCTAGTTTGCTTCCTCTCTCAATTAGCAAGAAACTCGGTCTAGGAGAGCCTAGACCGGTTAGGATGCAGTTGATCATGGCGAACAGGTCCATTGCCCACCTAGTTGGTGTTTTAGAGAATGTCCCTATTAAGGTGGGTAAGTTTTTCGTACCGGTAGACTTTGTTGTGTTGGATATGGATGCCAGCACCCCCATTCCTATCATTCTTGGAAGGCCTTTCTTGGCCACTGCAGGGGCTCTGATTGATGTACGAAAAGGGTTCCTCTCTTTTGAGATAGGGGATGAGAAGGTTGAATTTAACCTCCCTAAACCTTTAGAACCACCTGTTGTTGAATCTATGTGTTGTAGGATTGATGTTGCAGGTAAAGGGGGCTATGATGCCATGAAAGAAGTGGTCAACCGAGACCCTCCAAAGTTTGCTCTGACAAAGAGTGTGGTCAGTGGTGCTAGAAAAGAGTTACTTGTTGATGTATCTCAAGATTTGACTGTCTTTGTGGAGGATTCCAAATCTGATCGATTTGCAGGTATATGACGGAGTCTCGACAAGTGAAGCTAAAGGAAGACCTCCCGAAAGAGTTCAAGAAGGTGATTTAGTGCTACTTTTCCACTCAAGGGTAAAACTGGCTCCAGGGAAGTTGATATCAAGGTGGATCAGCGGCCCCTTCAAGGTCAAAGGAATGCATCCCCATGGAGTTGTTGAGGTATGGAGCAAACGGACTGGCGAGTTCAAGGTGAATGGACAAAGACTAAAGGAATACTCCGCCGTAGATCCGACCAAGGAGGTTGTTTCCATTCAACCACCTTGATCCAAGCAATCGAAGGTAATGGAAGGTCGGCTTCAGACCTTAAACTAGCGCTTCTCGGGAGGCAACCCGAGGTATGTTTTCTTTATTTTTACTTTTCATTTTTTTTTCATTTTTTTTTTAGGTTGATTTGCAAAAGTGCAAGTATAGGGTGGAGAGTGCACTATATTGAGAATATTATTTGTGTTTTGAGCTGAATTGAAGGTGTTTGGCACCTATCTACTAACCCCCATCTTGCCGAGTTTGTTGCTTGTTTGTGTTGGTTATCTTGTCTAGGTTTGGACGCAAATGGCTCTAGCTTGGCTACCTTCTAGACAGATGCTCTACATGTTAAAATTCTGAGTATTCCCATCTTTTATTTGATTGTTTTGCACATTGAGGACAATGCTTTGTCTAAGTATGGGGTGGGGGTGAATATTTCACAATTTTTGCAGTTTTTGTGTCTATTTGGCCCGCGCTTATTGGAATATTTGATGATTGCTTGAGCATTGAGCTACTGCCTTGTTTGACTAGATAACATGTATACCCTCTATTATGTGTATATCTTGACTCATACTTGGATACTCGAGCTTGACTTGATACCGCATTATTGGGTTTATGTGCACATATTTAAATATGATTGAGGCAGTTTGTCAGCCCATTTATCCTTACCTACCCTTGCATTTGACCATCTGCTTGAAGCCTTCTGAGCCTTAGAAGCTTGTTTATTTGGTAGCTCCACAAGATTTTCATAGCCCGCTATTTGCCTTTACCCAATCCGGGATTTTGGGTCATGATAGTATGTTTTGTTGTGTGGATGTGCTTCAAGTATGAGATGATTTCTCTTGATTGTGATTGGAAAAAAAAAAGAAAAACACACGAGAGAAAGAAAAAGTCTTGGGATAAGAGGAGGATAAAATTCACTCTTGTGCAAAAGTCAAGAGAGAAAAAATACGGTTAGTAACCGATCCTGCTTGTGGAGAATAAAATTCACACAAGGAGGAAGAAATGCAAAGTGAGATGGTCAAGACACTTAGTAACCGGGTGCATTCATCACAAATGTTTGTATTCGCGTAAAACGGTGTCGAGACTAGAGAGTGAAGAAAAAAATTGTTGAAAAAAAAATTGAAAAGAAAAAAAAAGAATTTTTTTTGAAGTGGCTGACAAGAGTGAAGATAAAAAAGTTGTTGTGATGGAGTTTGTTTGGTGGATTCGTATGAGTTTGATTCTTTGAAGTTGGTGTTTTTCCAATTGTTCTTGCATGATCCTTTTTCCCGGATTTTAGCACCACATGGCCTGAAAAACTGTTTTCACCTTAGCTGATACGGGGTTAGCCGTAGGTTGGTCCGATCTTCGACAACAAGCAAGAAACTCAAAGAACTGAACAAGACTCAAACGACGCAGCAAGATAGCTTCAAGAATCGATCAAGAAATCTGCAAGATCAATCAAGAAGTTAAAGAACGGAAGCAAGAACGAATAAAGACTCAACAAGATCAGCAAGATTCGACCAAGAAGTAATCAAGATTGATCAAGATTCTCAAGAACGCAGCAAGACTCGAAATTAAAGAACAAGAATGGAAAGACACGACCTGATATGGACTGAGTCGATCTATGCAGAACAAGATAAAGACCCCAGGCCTCCTCAGAGGGTAGGAACCAATACCAATGACTACACAACCCGCCTCTACAACCCTACACAATCAAGCGGACAACTTAAAGCACAAGGAGGGGGCTTGTGGATACTAGATTCACCAAGTCTTGCGAAGTTGATGAACGGCAAAGCAAACCAAGCTGAGATATGTATCAATCGATGATCAATGAGCACAGATCTAATTGAATCAACAAACACTCGAAGGTGTAAACACTCTTTATGAGAGAATTGTAATTATCAAAGTTCCAAGTTGTTTACATGGATGAATCGAAAATATATATAGGCCTTACTCCTAGTTCTGGCCGATTCTAAGAGATAGAATGAGATAAAACTAAGTCCTAATGGGCTTAATGAAATAAACCTAAGAACATAAGTAAATAAGGTTTTTAAAACGAATAACTAATAAAAGCCCAATTCAGCCCAATAATGTTCATAAGCTGAAATTAGACATAACACTTAATAAAACTCGGCCCAAGCATGCTCTAAGGTGGCTCGGCCTCTTCATGCACTCCAATGCACATATATGTCTTCAATGTTGGCTCGGGGAGTTGAACCTTGCTCGAGAACAAAGCATGACCCACGAAGTTGAATGAGTCTCTCTGAAGCTTCTTAGCTCTAGCTCGAGTCATTGACCCTTCTCCAAGTATGATGGGTGTGTCTGGAGCTGTAGAAGATGGTCCCGCATCAACCTCCCCTTCTTGAAAAGGATTCGACCACGAGTCCAAGTCTTCATCCACAACGAAGTAAGGGATTAGATCGGCGACGTTGAAAGTTGCGCTCACGCCCATGTCTCCAGGAAGCTCCAATTGGTAGGCATTGTCGCCCACTCTCTTCTTGATCCGAAATGGTCCATCACCTCGCGGCGACAGCTTGTTCTTCCGGGCTTCTGGAAACCGCTTCTTCCTCAAGTGCACCCATACAAGATCTCCAGGCTGAAATGTGACCAAACGACGTCCTTTGTTGGCCTTGTTAGCATTGTATTCAGCCTTAAGCTTCAGCTTCTCACGAGTTCGTTCATGCAGCTCCTTGATGAACTCGACATGCTTACCTGCCTCAAATGATTCTTTGTCTCTCATAGGATATGGAGTAAGATCAAAAGGGGTTAGTGGATTAACACCATACACACATTCAAATGGACTGATTTTAGTTGCCGAATGCATGGTTCGATTATATGCAAATTCCACATGAGGTAAGGCTTCTTCCCAAAGTTTCAAATTCTTCCTAATAATGGCTCTTAGGACAGTAGCAAGGGTTCTATTAGTCACCTCAGTTTGGCCATCAGTTTGGGGGTGGCTAGAAGTAGAGAATAGCAATCTAGTTCCCAATTTATTCCATAAGGTACGCCAAAAATGACTTAAGAATTTCACATCCCTATCACTAACAATGGTTTTAGGCACGCCATGCAACCTAACTACTTCTCTAAAGAATAGATTAGCAACGTTGGTAGCATCATCAGTTTTGTGGCATGCAATAAAATGAGCCATTTTAGAGAACCTATCCACTACCACAAATATAGAATCTCTCCCCTTCTTAGTTGTAGGCAAGCCAACTATAAAATCCATAGAAATGTCTTCCCAAGGGGCTGAGGGGGTCGGCAGTGGTGTATAAAGGCCATGAGGCATAAGCTTAGCTTTGGCTTTAATGCAATCTATACATCTCTTAAGTCAATGTTCTACATCCCTAAGTATATGTGGCCAATAAAAGTGTGATTTCAGTGTGTTATATGTCTTATCTCTACCAAAATGTCCCATTAATCCACCACTATGGGCTTCACTAACAAGTAATAATCGTAGAGAACATCTAGGAATGCACACTTGATCTTTTCGAAATAAGAATCCTTCATGTATATAAAAGCTGTCATTAGGACTCTTCTCTAAGCATTTTCGAAAATGTTCACCAAAATCCAAATCAGATTCATACAATTCCTTTATGTAAACAAAGCCTAAGACTCTAGAATCCAAAGTGGTTAAAAGAACATGTCTTCTAGATAATGCATCAGCAACCACATTGTCTTTGCCTTTCTTATACTTAATCACATAAGGAAATGTTTCAATAAATTCCATCCATCTACCATGCCTCCTATCAAGTTTATCTTGGCTTTTAAAGTGTTTCAATGATTCATGATCAGTCCTAAGAATAAACTCGCTAGGCCATAGATAGTGAGACCATGTCTTAAGTACTCTAAACAAAGCATATAATTCCTTATCATAGGTAGAGTAATTAAGACAAGCACCTTTCAACTTTTCAGAAAAGAAAGCAATAGGCTTACCTCCCTGCATAAGGACTCCACCAATTCCAACTCCGCTAGCATCACACTCTACTTCAAAGGGCTTAGTAAAGTCCGGCAAAGCTAATAGAGGTGCGTGAGTGAGTTTGTCCTTAAGGGTGTTGAATGCTTCCTCCTGAGCTGCTCCCCATGTGAACCCACTTCTCTTTTTAGTAAGCTCGGTCAACGGGGCTGAGATTGTGCTAAAATCTCGCACAAATCGTCGGTAGAAGCTAGCAAGTCCTTGGAAGCTGCGTACATGGCCGATGTTGGTGGGAGTCGGCCACTCTTGAATAGCCTTTATCTTTGATTCATCAACACGCAGTCCATTAGAGCTCACTACAAATCCAAGAAAAGACACTTGTTCATGACATAATTCACACTTCTTTAAATTAGCATACAAGCGTTCAATTCTCAGCGTTTTAAGCACTTTTCTAAGATGTGATTCATGTTCATTAGAAGACTTGCTATAAATCAGAATATCATCAAAGTACACAACAACAAATTTTCCAATGAAATCTCGAAGCACATGATTCATTAAGCGCATAAAAGTGCTAGGAGCATTAGTTAAACCAAAAGGCATAACCAACCACTCATATAAGCCTAGCTTAGTCTTAAAGGCTGTTTTCCATTCATCTCCCTTTTTCATTCTAATTTGATGATAGCCACTTCTAAGATCAATTTTAGAAAATATAGAAGCTCCATGTAACTCATCTAGCATATCATCTAATCTGGGAATAGGGTGACGATATTTAATAGTAATGTTATTAATAGCCCTACAATCCACACACATTCTCCATGATCCATCTTTCTTAGGGACTAATAACACAGGCACAGCACAAGGACTTAAGCTAATTCGAATATAACCCTTATCCAACAGTTCCTGGACTTGGGTATGGACCTCTTGGGTCTCAGTGGGATTCATACGATACGCAGGTCGATTAGGCAATGTAGCCCCTGGAATAAGATCAATTTGATGCTCAATTCCACGAATAGGGGGTAGACCTGGTGGTATGTCATCGGGAAACACATCCTTAAACTCCTCAAGAAGAGCGAGAATGTTCGATGGAAGAGAAGCTTTAAGCTCTTCACTCAACATGCTCAAGCTCTTGCAAAGGCGCATAAGAATAGTTCCACCATCCACAAATTCGTCCAGGAATGTGCTTTTGGAGACCAAAAACACACTCTTAGATCGAGTTTGAGGATCCACTTGGCTCGACTGAGCCTCTTGATCTAACTCACCTTTACTTACCTTCCGCTTCTCAATCTCATCAGCTACTTGCGTAGGCGTCATGGGTTTGAGAATGACATTCTTTCCCTGAAAAGTAAAGGTATTGCGATTAGTAAACCCATCATGAATAACCTTACGATCAGATTGCCAAGGACGGCCTAATAGAATATGACAAGCTTGCATAGGCACAATATCACATAAAACATCATCTTCATAATGTCCTAGCTTAATATGCACTTTAACTTGTCTATGAACTTTTAATAAGCCACAATCATTCATCCAATGCAATTTGTAAGGTCTAGGGTGTTGGACAGTAGGTAAATGCAATTTGTCAACCATTTCTTGACTAGCTAAATTACAGCAACTACCTCCATCAATGATCACATTTACAGCCTTTCCTTTAACTAGACAACGAGTATGAAATAAGTTTTCTCTTTGATTATCTTCACATGGTGTAGGAACAACACTTAAAACTCTCCTAACAATCAAAGATTCTCCATGTTCATATTCAACCTCATTATCATCATTTTCATAACAAACAAGGTTTAAGTTCTGATCATTGTCGTTAGCATGCTCATCCGGTTCATCACAAGAATTTTCAGATTCATATTCTCCAAATTGATTAACCATGAGCGTTTTCTTATTAGGGCAATCCTTCATATAATGTCCTCTACCTTGGCATTTAAAGCATACAATATCTCTAGAACGAGTAGTAGAAGGATTAGGATTACTCCCTTTGGGACCAGTAGATGTCCCAGATGATTCTCGTCCATTCCATGGACCTTTTCCTTTGTCGAGGGGTTGTTGAGGTGCTCGGCTATCTCCTCTCCCTTGGGGCTGGTTTGTTCGATCTCGTGAACCACCTTCACCACGCCATGGGGACTGATTTGGCCGAGATTGGCGCCATTGGGGCTGTTGGCCACTCGACACTCTTCCTTGGCTCTTGTAACGTTGTCCCTTTTCTACTTTAATTGCTAAATGTAACAAGTTAGTAGGAGTAGTATAGGGAAAATAATCAATCTCATGAGCTAAAGCGGGATGCAATATCCTAAGATATCTAGCATTTGTATCTTCATAAGGTTCATTCACATTAGCTCGAGCCATAGTTTCTTGCATAAGATTAAACGTTTCCTCAACAGTTTTATTACCTTGCTTAAGATTTTCTAATCTTTGCCTAAGCTCTCTAGCATAATGTTGAGGTACAAATCGATTTCTCATTAATGCTTTAAGTTGTTCCCAAGAAGCAATAGGTGCATCAAGAGCTCTTCTCCTTTCTTTAACTAAGTTATCCCACCAAATTAAAGCAAAGCCTGTGAACTCTAAAGTAGCTAATTGCACCTTTTTAGCATTAGAGAAATTATGACAACTCCAAATCTGATCCATTTTAGTTTCCCAATCAATATAAACATCCGGATCAGTTTTACCTTCAAAAGGAGGAATCTTTACCTTGACCTTACCTATGCCGTCCTCGTCATTGTACCTAGGTGGTCGGTTCTGATTTCCTCTTTGATTCCGTCTCGGACGCTGCTCCCAATACTCCTCTTCTTGGAAGTCATCATCTTGCTCCGAGTAGTAAAATTGCTCCTGGAAGCCTCGACCTCTTCCCCTTCCTTGTCCTTGACCTTGCACATTCACAAACCCATTATTCCGATCATTTCTCCCACCTCGTGGAGAGTTGTTTTCATTGAATAAAGGATTTTCTAAATTGACATAAGGATTAGGATTAGGGATAGGATTTACGACCTCTCTTTCATTGTTGGGTATCTCCACTCGCTCTTGCTGACCTCCTATGGTGTTCGAACCACTAGGCCTAGAGCTTTCCCAAGTCGCCATCTTGGCTTGCAACGCAGCCAAGGTATCCGTTATAGTGGCTATGTTGGCCGTCAAGTTGTTGAATTGCTCGGGTGTCACAGTAGCACTCGAGTTCGTGGCATCGTTACCACCATTGTTTCCCTGATTAGCAGACATTATAACAAAGACCAAAGAAACAAAGAACTAAGTTAAGGTTAGTAAAACTTATAAACAGCTCACAATTGTGTTTCGCTCACACTCCCTCTCTGATTGATATATCACGCTTGCTAGGGCAATCCGCTTTGGGCAAATCAACTACCAAGCAAAACTAAGCAATCAAGGTATGTAATGAATGAAACAACGCAGAAGAGTACTCAACAAGGGCTGTAGAGAACTCGATGTAAGCAACAAACTCAATTCAAGCAAAACAGATGGGAATTTGCAAGAATTCAACTCAAAGTAAACCAAAGAGCACTCGATAAAGTGGGGAAGTACTCGACAATAACTATGGTGCACTCGACAGGGGTCTAATGCACTCGACACACACAAAAGATCACTCGGCAAGGCTGAGATCACTCGACACAACAACTTGAGCACACAATTAGTACTCGACCAACAAGAGAGAACTCGACCAAACAGAGCTCTACTCGACACAAATAGAAAATAAAGAGAAATAAAAGAAAACTTGGAAATTTACCTCTTTTGATTGAAAACCTTTAAGTTAGGACGTTGCAATTGCAGGGTAGGGTTTCAATTTTTTGTGGAGGTGTATGTGTTTAGGATAGGGTATGTCGATTAGGGCTGAGAGAAGGGATTCACCAATTGTCCTTGGGAGCTTTCTTGCACTAGATCAAACAAAACACTTTCCTCTTTTTTTTTTTGACTTACTTTTACCCCTAGTGAATTTTATCCTCCTAGGTCCAAGTTTTAAAATAAATTTCGAAACTGATTTTTTTTTTATACTAATGCAAGAAAGACTCTAATGATGTATGTAGGACTCGAAAATTCTGAAAATTATGGTGAAAAGATAAAAAATTCCAGCCCTAATGCAAAGATATAAATAGAATGGCTATTTTAGGTAATAGGATCTATCTTGTGCCTTTTGTGATAGTTGATAGATATAATGGAAATTAATATCCAACAACTTAATAAAATCTGATTTTAGGCAATAGATAAAGGGAATTAGATAAAAGATAGATAAAAAGTTCCAAAGATAGAACAAAGCATAGAAAGATAACAAACTAGGGTTTGCTTTGTGTGGTATGTGGATTCGGCCAAACTGTTGACTATGGGGACAAGAATTGCCGCCGGCTTTCGGTGTTCACAAGGGGTTGTGTGCACCTTTGGTTGACTCCACGGTCTCGGCTAGGCTTTGTGGTTAGGCTATGCAACCACAAACAATCACAAACTCAAGATTAGTAAATTAATCAAAAAGAATGCAAGAAGTAAATAACCAAAACAAGAAAAGGACTCTTTTTGTGGGTTTTTGTGTTTATGGAAAAGAAAAGACTCAATCTTGATGTCGGAAACCAAAGCTCTGATGCCAATTTGATACGGGGTTAGCCGTAGGTTGGTCCGATCTTCGACAACAAGCAAGAAACTCAAAGAACTGAACAAGACTCAAACGACGCAGCAAGATAGCTTCAAGAATCGATCAAGAAATCTGCAAGATCAATCAAGAAGTTAAAGAACGGAAGCAAGAACGAATAAAGACTCAACAAGATCAGCAAGATTCGACCAAGAAGTAATCAAGATCGATCAAGATTCTCAAGAACGCAGCAAGACTCGAAATTAAAGAACAAGAATGGAAAGACACGACCTGATATGGACTGAGTCGATCTATGCAGAACAAGATAAAGACCCCAGGCCTCCTCAGAGGGTAGGAACCAATACCAATGACTACACAACCCGCCTCTACAACCCTACACAATCAAGCGGACAACTTAAAGCACAAGGAGGGGGCTTGTGGATACTAGATTCACCAAGTCTTGCGAAGTTGATGAACGGCAAAGCAAACCAAGCTGAGATATGTATCAATCGATGATCAATGAGCACAGCTCTAATTGAATCAACAAACACTCGAAGGTGTAAACACTCTTTATGAGAGAATTGTAATTATCAAAGTTCCAAGTTGTTTACATGGATGAATCGAAAATATATATAGGCCTTACTCCTAGTTCTGGCCGATTCTAAGAGATAGAATGAGATAAAACTAAGTCCTAATGGGCTTAATGAAATAAACCTAAGAACATAAGTAAATAAGGTTTTTAAAACGAATAACTAATAAAAGCCCAATTCAGCCCAATAATGTTCATAAGCTGAAATTAGACATAACACTTAATAAAACTCGGCCCAAGCATGCTCTAAGGTGGCTCGGCCTCTTCATGCACTCCAATGCACATATATGTCTTCAATGTTGGCTCGGGGAGTTGAACCTTGCTCGAGAACAAAGCATGACCCACGAAGTTGAATGAGTCTCTCTGAAGCTTCTTAGCTCTAGCTCGAGTCATTGGCCCTTCTCCAAGTATGATGGGTGTGTCTGGAGCTGTAGAAGATGGTCCCGCATCATTAGCCCCACCATAGCCCTATAAAGCCCTTATGATTTTATTGTGTGCATAAATTCAAGCGGTGATTTTGTTGACGCTTTTCAAGCTTTGTGGATGATGAGTTTTGATGTTGAGATTTGAGCAAAATGCATTTTGAGGGTTTGGAAATTGATGAGCTACTTGAGCTTTGGTTCTTGGCTATGATATGCTAGGACGGCATTCGTCGAATATACTACATTAGTAGATGCTATTTTGTGATTATTGTCTTAGTCTTGCTTGGGGACAAGCAAGGTTAATTATGGGGTATTTTGATAGCATATATTTAGTGATGATTTTATGGCATGTTTGCATCGGGTTTAGGGCCTTTGAGTAAGCATTATATATATTTTTGGCCCTTTTTGGTTTATTTTGGTGGAATCGGTGTCTACCGCTCGGTTGTTATGATTTCAGGCGTTACGGAGCAGTTTTGGTGTCGATTAAAGAGTTTAAAGAGAAAGAGGTGGCTCGATGATGTTCGCTACGCTAAAAAGTCGTCAAAGATGAGCTAGGAAGCACGGAATCAAGGAAACATGTCAAAAGAAGCGAAGTCGTCAAAGATGTTCGCTACGCTAAAAAGTCGTCAAAGAGGTGGCTCGATGATGTTCGCTCCGTTGTTCTATGTTTGTCTTGCCGAATTTGATTGAATCAAGCATGTACATTCTGACTTGTTCATCTTGACTTGTTCATCTTGCTCGATTATGTGTATATCTCGCCTAGCTATAAATGTGAAGCACTCGACCAGAGTGAGTCTCGAGTGGTTTCTGCACTCGGTCGAGTGCCTTCTGACTTGTTCATCTTGACTTCACTCTGATACCACTCGGTTGAGTGGTTTCTGGAGCTTAGCTTTGCCGAGCTTGCTTCGCTTCTTTTGACATGTTTCCTTGATTCCGTGCTTCCTAGCTCACCTTTGACGACTTTTTAGCGTAGCGAACATCATCGAGCCACCTCTTTCTCTTTAAACTCTTGAATCGACACCAAAACCACTCCGCAACGCCTGAAATCATAACAATCGAGCGGTAGACACCGATTCCACCAAACTAAACCAAAAAGGGCCAAAAATATATATAATGCTTACTCAAAGGCCCTAAACCCGATGCAAACATGCCATAAAATCATCACTAAATATATGCTATCATCTCTCAATAAAAACTCAACTCTAGCTCGTTCATTTTCTAAACGAGACGAGTATGAGCACATTTTAAAGCTTGGTCTGAAGCTCGCCTCATTCAAATTAAACTCGAATAGATCGAATTTTATGGAATTTCTAAAATTTCCTTTAAGTTAATGTGTAATGAGAAGTAGAACTACTTAGAGCTCGAAAAAAGCTCGGTTCAAACTCGTTAATTTCCTAAACGAGCCAAGTATGAGCAAGCAATACTTGGCTCGTTTGACTCAAATAACAACCCTATCTCCCATAGACAATTTTGAGTAATCAATGTTGATTTTAAGAGTTCCTTATGACGGGGGTCCATCCAAGGTACGGGATTCTTCTATGCGACACCCTTGGATCTTCTGATAAGGCCTTGAGATATTTCATATTAGAGGCTGGAATTCGATCTGTATTAAGAACATAGATATTAGAGTCTCTATATGCCGTAAGAACCACATCTCATGTCTTCTCATCTTGAACGATGCATTACTCCTTATTGAAGCTTACACGATTGTCTTTCTCCTTATTGAAGCTTACACGATTGTCTTTATCACAATGCCGTAAGAACCACATCTCATGTTACCAATACCGACGATGTCACACTTTCCTTTATCACCAAGAGTTATAGTACCACTGGATTGAATCTTTAGATGATGAAAAAGAGATTCTTTTCCACTCATATGCCTAGAGCAACCGCTATCCATAATCCATTTATGATCCTTAGTCTTGGTGATATCCTGCAAAACAAAAAATCAACCTTTCCGGCTTGACCAATAGACCGATTTGGATCCGTTGTGGCGGTATACCATATTTGGCAACCTTGTTCCTTTAGGGACCCAAGCTTGCCTTATCCGTTCATTTAGACGTACCGGATATGTGTTTCGGATAATGTAAGGATCCGTTCTCCTATAAGGACACGTCTCCTTTACATGACCCTTCTTGCAACAGAAGAAACACGTAGGAGACCTCCAACTCCCTTTTGCTTTAACAAACTTAGTAGTAGGTTTAACATGAAAGTTCTTGTTATAACCTATACCATTTCGGTTTAAGGAGAGTTGTTGTTCTCCAAGCATCCTATCAAGAGTGGCTTTGGATCTTGTGAATTGTACTAAGGCTTTTTGTTGATCTTGAAAGTTTTGCCTTAAGTTTGGAAATTTCCGATCGTAAGGTCTTACCTTCAGTGATAAGTTCTGAATTTTGGTTATCAAGATCTTGCAATTTCTGCGACAGCCTTCTTATGCAAGTTTCTTGATCCAATACCTTCTCTTGTAGGCTGTTGATTTCTCTGTTGCAGCTTTCCTCATTTGAAATCATGTTTTCGAGAAATTCAGACAAAACAACTTTGGAACTAGAAAGAAGGTTTCTTACCATTCCGTTCAGGTGTTGATCTTTACCGTCGCCCTTTGCCATGAGACATAAGTTGGCTTGTTCTTCTTCAAAGTCCGAGTCGCTTGATGCGTCTAAGTCACTCCATGCTGCCATGACTTTCTTGTTGGACTCTTTCCTCTTGGCCTTGTTGCGTTTCTTGAGAGGGCATTCCTTAACAAGGTGATCTGATTCGCCACATTCATAACATGTTAGAACTCGGTTTTTCTTGGAAGGAGTAGAAAACTTACCTTGGTTCCTTGATGACCCTCCGAATTCCTTGTTGGAGAATTGCTTCTTGATTTTGAGAATGCGAGCCAATCCCCTTGTTATAAGAGCAAAAGGATCTTCCTCATCTTCATTCTCGGAATCTTCAGGAGATTCTTCTTTCTTCACCTTTAGTGCTAAGTTTTTGACATTTGTGGAAGGCTCCCCATCGTCCTCATTGAGGATCATTTCATGGGTGATTAGTTTTCCTAACAAATCGTCGATAGCTAGCATGCTAAGGTCTTGAGCTTCTTCAATGGCGGTCACCTTAGGACCCCATTTAGATTTGGGAAGACATCGAAGTATCTTTCTAACTTTCTCTTCATTTTGGAAAGTTTTTCCCAAAGAGTCAAGATTATTAATGATCTCCGTAAAACGGGTGAACATTACTTTCACAGACTCTTCCGGTTTCATCTTAAACAATTCATATTGTCTAAGGTAGATACTGATTTTAGACTCTTTGACCTGGCTAGTTCCTTCATAGGTCACGACCAATTTATACAAAATTTATTTTGCTGACTTGCAAGAAGAAATTCGATTAAATTCATCGGTACTTAGCCCACAATACAGTGCATGAACCGCTTTGCTATTTGTAGTTGTGCTCTCTAGATCAGCTTGGTTGAACTCTTCTTCTGACTTGTCTAACTTTATTCCATTGGGTCCATCCTTCTTGGGTACATTAGGCCCTCGCGTAATGATATGCCAGAGCTCTAGATTCTGATCAATGATAAACATTTTCATCAGGGATTTCCAGTGCATAAAATTGTCCCCAACGAAGAGAGGTGGACGAGAGATAGATCTTCCTTGACCGAAGCCGCCTTGACCTTCGCCTGCCATTGTTAGTCTCACAGATAGTAATATCTAAGGTACTTGATTTAGGCTCTGATACCAATTGAAGTGCGAAATAGCAGATAAGAAGCACGCAAATACTCTATAAGGGGGGGGGGGAGCGTTGGATAGAGTATGTAAACTTTTCGCAAACCAAAAACAGTAAGACCTTACCACCTGCTGTAATACCTTATCTGAGAAGAAAGAACCGATTAGCAATAGATAGTAAACAAGCAATAAGCAAAAGTAAACAAGCTGAAACTTAAAGCACACGATACTTGTTAACGAGGTTCGGCACAACCCCCTACGTCTCCGCCTAGGGTTATCCAACCCGTAGGATTCAACACACTTTATTTCACTTTGTCTTATGAGATCTAGATACAACCTCTAGAAGACTTACCCACTTCTAGACTACCTTACTATCTAGCAACCCAAGCACACTAGTGAAACAAAGCACCTATGGATACCGAAGTACCCTATACGTTTGGGTAAGGAAGCCCTTAGTATAACCTAGATGAATTATACTATAAAGCTTAATGAAACCTCACACACACTCAAAGTAAATACAACGCTTAGCGATGAGAGTTGCGCGAGATCGAATGCTTGAAGAAGGCTTGAATGCAGTGAACATTTGAGCGTTGTGGAGAATGTATTTGCTGCAGACGTCTTCTTCTTCTTTAAATAGATAAGACCTCCTGATTTCAAATTCAAACCTCTGGATATTGCTCCAAGGTTTGTTGAGTTTGTTGCGCCAAAGCATCCTGGGAGATCTTCTGAACGTTGAGCTTTCTTTCAGTGAGAGATTTACGGTCAATCCAGAATCTTCTCTTGATATGCCGAGAAACCATCAAAGATCTAAAAGACTTGGAGATTTCTTGGCCGTTTGAAGATATGCTCAAATCCCTGTCAAATCTCAACAACATACTAATGGATATATATGATAGATATAAAAGAATCCATTCAACATAATTAGGCCCAACCGGTCCAACTAAACAAAGTCTAAAGTGACAAAGATTAGGCCCAATGTGGATATCAGATCTGTAAGGTTAAATAGGCCCAATTATCTATTAAGCCCATTTAACCCTTTGTTGATCCGAGTCCACACACCTTTGAGCCATTCATTTGTAAGATCTTACCAAACTCAGGAATCCCGAGTTTTGGATTTCATCAACCAAGGTCTTGATCTTCATTAGACAGGTTTTATCATCAAGGTGGAGTTAACAGTCCCTAATCCCCACCACATTGTGGTCAAGGTCGTGTTTTTGTCCTTTCGTCAAATTTGAAAAGATTTAAGTTATTGTATCATTTATGGCTTCATGTGTTGGGTCACCATTTATTAGCCAATTGGTCGCCTACATTGCAAATTGTTCTAGGATTTGTATTTTCGTACGTCTTTTCCTGTTGTATTCTCGTCCTTCTTCAATTCATGAAACGTCCATTAATGTCACTGCTACTATCTCCTTCCTCTTCCAGTTTTCGTCTCTTTTGTGCCTGCAAGATTTCAACTTCTTCGATCTCCCGTTTTCTCTTCACGTTGTTGTAGTTGGAGGTTTGTACACGGATAATTCCCGATTTCAAATCATTTTTTACGTGTCAAAAAAGAGTGTGTTAATTGCGCCTGAGAGAGCAAATTGCATCTTTCTAGCTATACCCGAAATTATTGACGGATCTTCTTCTTAATACCACATAATCCTTATTTTTTCTTGATCAAACATGTTAACTATAATTTGCGCTTCTTCCTCCCTAAAGTACAATCTGTTGAGTTTGTAATCTAGAATTCCTAAGTTCTACAAGAGCTAAGATAGTTAGCTTGCTGTCAAGTAAAGTTAGTTAATGTTAGTTAAGTTTATAAGTATGTAAGTAGTGTTGTGTGAACAGTTGCATTACAGTTTCTAGGAGTCATGTTAGTGGTCAAAGTAGTGGGTAGAAGTTATGTGTTGGTTATCGAATTCAGTAGGTGTATGTATGCAAGTTTTGAATCAATTTGGTTTAAGGCAGTTATTCAATTTGTGTGTTCAAGGTTCTCTTCTGTAACATAGAAGAACCTGTGTTTTCTGTCTTCGAAAGAGATCAAATTGTGTGTGAATTTGAGTGTTGATCCACCTCCAATTTCAACACAATCTTCTATCTCAGAACTTCAAATTGGATCAATCAATGGACAAATCGAAATTCTAAGTACGTACAAAATCGGTTGAGGATCTTTTCTAGAGTCTCAGCTTACACCGATCGAAGCTTATTTTCTCTTATCTTCTAGAGGCTAAGAAAAAGGTTAAGAGAGTGGAAATAGAGTTGGCTCATGTCTCATCTCCTTATCCCCTCTCCATGAAATTATTCTTGACTTCAAAAAGCTCCCCTAAGCTTATTTGAAGCTTATCTTGGGATATATTCATCTTAAACCATTCTCTTATATTCCAATGCATTTTGTGCATTTGATCTAGTCATCATTAACCACTATCACTAACTTAAACGTCGGAGGGATGACCATGGGTCACATGGGGGCCAGGGCTTTGTGAAAATGGTATCAGAAGATCGAGCGACCTCTAATGAGGTCTTTCAATCTATATCCATGTCACTAGAGCTCTTACTTTTTATGTGTCTAGTGAAGACATCGAACCTCAATAGGCTTGGTGGCATAGGAAGTACCTCTCAAAACTCTAGGTCTTACAATGAAGGATGTCAAGTGGTATGGCTGCAAATAAGAGAAGAGAAGAACCCATGCGAGACCGACCTCATCACGAGGGGACATGATAGCATTCATTTATATGGTAGTAATAGATCATAAGCTTAATTAGTTGCATATTGTGCATGAATTAGGTAGAATTTGCATATTTACTTGTTTGGTGATGGAGTTGGAATCTACACAGTTTTATCGTGATTTCAAGTACATGTAGATCCAATGATGAATATGGAGGCCAATGGAGGAAGGAAGAGCCCGAGAAAAGAGTCAAGACGATTCACAAGTGAAGAGCGCATAGCCAGAATCAAAGTTTAAGAGCTAAAATGAAGAACGAGTTAGCAAACGTTGTTCGCCTGACAAGCTGATCATGTAACGAACTTTCTGGAGGTCTTGGTGATCCAACTTAATATTATGAGTATGCATAGGAAATCTATTTCCAAGACCTACACCTTTATAGTTGACGTCAAGACCAAATTCGAAGAATTTTGCACGTGAACGGTAAAACTGCGACTAGCCCTTGGAGCTGGAAGACGCATTGAAGACAAGCTGCGATCGCAACCTCTAGCAGTCCAAAGACGCGTTAAATCCGAGAAAATCTATCTTTAATCTATACTGTATATTTTATGTTTCCTTAGGTCGTTTTGGATGACTATTTAAGGGGTGGTTTTAGAGATTATAACATATCAAACCCATTTAACTTTTTGCCTGACACTTGTCTCGAAAGTGGTGACATGTGTCACTAGGTTGGGACAAGTGTCCACTGGACACTGTCCACGTTAATGAGTTAATTAGTAGGTTTCCCGCGTTTGACTGGTTTGGCAAATTTTTACAAGTATACCATAAATATGGGGGTTTGGCAAAACTAGCACTGCTAGTGCAAATTTTGCAAAGGGGGGAGAAGTGATATTTTTGCAAAAAAAAATAAAAATTGACCCTCTTAACCGGTTTAAGATTAATATGTCAGCCAATACATTTTACGTGCCACCAACAAGTAAACCCATGCCATCAAAATAAATTTTCATGTCAATGATGTTTTAAAGCCTACGAATTACTAAGAAATCCATGACGTCCACGAGTCAAGCTAGCAAAGCGCGCTATGAGTCCTAATATATACCAACAGAAGTTGTACAACAAAGTCCTAAAACCAACAAAAAAGTGTAGTCCTAAAAACAACAAAAGTGAGCAAACCCAAGTGGAGGTGGCATCATTGAAGGAGGATCGGAAAAACAGACAATCCAGTGATTAGTTGCATGCCACCCAATACGTTTTACGCATGACATGGAAAAACAAGAACCTGGCATAGATATTCTTGCTATTGGCACAACACTTAGCACGAATATTCTGAGTGGGTGTCGGATTATTCTTCTTCGACACGCATCCGAAATCTCTTCCCTTTCTCCTCCCTCCCTCTCCTATGCGAAAAGTTGGAGGCCTACTTTTGCATTTAATGCTCTCCTCTTTCCTCTCTCTCGTGCATTTAATAGCCCCTCTCTTTTTCCCCTCTTTCTTCTAGAGCACATTTAATGTTTTATGTTCTCTCTCCTTTTTACTTGGATGGGCAGTTCCATAACCGGTTATTTTTACAATTTTATGTAACCAATTGCTATTCTTGCAAATTTCTTTGAGGGTATTACTTTTGCAAGTCTGAAATTTTTTTGGTATATTTACTATCATTATCTCATCAAAGAATTAGTATTGTAATTCAATTGCATAGTACTCGTTTGAGATTACTAAATAATATCGGAACCCATGTAAAAAAAGTGTAATTCATTATTTGGAGATTTTATAGAGGAGACTCTACTCACATTATTACTTAATAAAAAAAATATAAAAGGAGATTTTATGTAATTTTTGTTTTAGTTGGTGGTTTTCCAAAAGGTTAACTAATTTAAGGATAATTTTATGGAATTTACAGTTTTTTTTTTGGTAGATAGCTAGTACGTCATATATGCAGGACTGTTATTCAAGCTAAACGAGTTGAGTATTATTTGTTCATATTTAGCTCATGCATAAACAAGTTGAGCTCGAGCTGAGCCTAAATTTGAACTCGAGTTTCAAATGATGCTCATTTTCTACTCGTATAGTAAATAAACGAGTTTGAGTCAGACTTTTTTCGAGTATTCAACAACTCTATTTACTTTTGACATACTGTAGTAACTTAGAAATTTTGTAAATTACACAAAATTCGAGTTATTCGAAACTGAATCGAGTCAAACGAAACTTTGAAGGGAGCGGAAAAATATGCTTATACTCAACTCATTTAGCAAATAAATTAGTTGGACTAAAACATGAGCCGAATTCGAACAACTTTAACTCGTGTAACAACCTAGCCGTTAGAGTATATTGAATTAGTTGGAATTTAGAAAGTTCTTGAGGTAACACCTGGCGGGTGGTGATTGGGCCAGGACAGCGGAGAGTAGATGAGATCATCCATTTGGGTGGGCCCATTACACGTCGGAGCCTCATAGGTGGGGTACTTGATGTGCTGCCACGTGTTGTTGAAGATCCAAAAAGTGGGATACCCGCGAGTTTTCATGTTTTTAGGAGTGAAAATGTGCACGTATATGTGGATTTGGAAACACGCAAGATCTCACCTACGAGGTAACAACTCATCCAAATCTCAGCCCGTTGTACTCTTTGACTCCTAAGTACGAGTATATTATTGCTTCCCTTCCACGTACGTACGTGTCACCTCTTTGTGAATCATCATTCATTATTTTAGTACATAAGTTAATTTCATCATGCCTAAGTTCAAACAACTAAAAACCAAAGTAAATTCATCTACAAAGCAAATGAGCGAGATATTGGGCTCACCTTCAAGAAAATTTACAGATCAAGGTCTCCTTTCTTTATTCCATAGATGAAGAAGCCTTTTGTTAAATAAGGCGTCAAACACCATAGTCGTGTCAAAATAAAAGTGTACGTTGTCTTTGGCTAAAGGGTGGTTTCTAGCAATTTGCCCTTGTTTTGTTTTACTATTGGGTCTGATTGTGCAAGATTTTATGGGTTGTGCTTGCAGGCATGGAACCAGGATTTAAAAGTGGGATAGGCTGAAATCACCTTACGTAATAAAAAAAAAATATTGTTATCAAATAATAATAAAAAAAATTACCTTACATATTGCATCATAAAAAATCATTGATATCAAATAATAATAAAAAAATCATTGTATCTTAAATATACCAGAAAGAATATTATGGTTGATTACTAATTGTTCTAGCCCATATTACGGCCCAGCCCATTAAAACAAATGGGATTCGAACACGGGGTCAAATGGGTACATTAACCAAGCGAAAACCATCTGAGCTATTATGACTTTCTGCTATAATGTTACCATACCTAGTTAAGTTCTAAAATTTTGGGGGTGGGCTGCAGCAAAGCGCAGCCCAGCCCACCCCTAGGTCTGTGCCTGTATGCTTGTCTTGCCATATGCGGGAATAGGCCTCACGAGTCACGAACCATTGTTTCTATTTGTGTAAAATTATCTTAACTTGTATGTGCATGTGAACTACTGTGTCATATATTGTGCCAACATGGTTTCTTTGTTCTTTTATATGGGAACATAACATGTCGGTTGCTTGACACGCACAACTTAATTACCCCATGTAAGTCACATCTCAAGCGACCAGGATTGCCCAATGTTAATCTCCCACAAGCTTAGTTCAAGCGACGAACTTTGTTTGTAGTTCAAGCGACGAACGTGTGATATTCAATCTCAAACGACAAACATTGAGTCTATGTTGGTCGCTTGAGAGGGGAGCAAATCTGTAGCAATTCCAACTACTCTGTACCACCTGGAGCGATGAACATAGATAGAACTATGTTGCTTGAACTGTTGCACTGGAACAACGAGGTTGAAGTGACCAACATATATCTAACTCCATCGCTTGAATATCAGGCGACGGACAAAAATGATCGTTTTCACCTATCTACATTTGGTCAGCCAGGGCGAGAAACACATGGGTGGTCGCTCTAGTGCTCATGGTCGACTTATAGAGACTTGAAATTTCAAGCGAGGAAAATAGTTCGTCGCCCCCAATCACATTGAGGCGACCAATGTCTATTAGTTCGTCGCCTTGGTACTAGGGGACAATGTACACGAGACGACTTTCAAGTGGCGAACATGTCGCGCATTGCAAGAGGTCCTAGGCGACTTAGAATGTTCTTCCAAGAGACGACAAATATTCGTCGCTCGAATGCTTTTTTGGCGTAACTTTTTCAAGGGACGACAAATGTTCGCCCGATTGAATCTCAAGGAACTTAGAGTGATTTGAATATTTCTCCTTTCAATTATTCGGAGTGGCCGGAAAGGTGTGGTCCGATGCTGGCCCTAGTTGTTGAGGTATATGCTCTCAAGCTTGCGGCAAAATCAATAGGTCTAACATAAAGGGATTGTTTGGGAGTCATCCATTTTATGAAAGGGTTTAGGAACTACCACGAAAAATTTAGATAATTGTCTCTAATAGTCTTCTTACTCTCCAACCTATTGAAACCATGTAGATTCTCTACACGTTTAGAGAGGTTAAGTTTTGTGCTTGATGACCGATAGCTCTTTGCCTCTTCGACACTTCACCACTCCATACCTAATCGTAAACCATTCAAAATTGTAAGATCATGAGAGTGATTTTAATGTCCTTCTTTAGGGTTTCCATTCATTGATAAATATATATATATAGAGGTTAGGTCTAGTGTTAACAACCCTTAATGTGTTTTGTGTTAACAAATATAGGCCATTGATTTAGTGCAAATGAATGGATGAGATTATTCAGCAATTTAGATTAATTGTAAATTAAAATGGAAAACACACACGATCACCCCTTAACATATGCGCGTGATTTCAAACCCTACCCCTCACATCGTCACGCTTCTTCAACCAAAGAGGAGAGAGAAAGAGAATTGGGGGCGATAGGAGGAGCGAGAGCGAGCATCATTCTAGATCTTCACATCTCCCGACGGTGAGTTAACCCATCATTCTAGATCTTCATCATCAACACTCAACCAAACAAATCCTCCATCATTTTCTTCGCCCGGAACTCAACCAAACCTCCTTCTCCATTCAACAGTTTGCAAATTTACATTAGAGGGGATTTGAAAGGGGATTTTGATGAATATTTGTTGTATTGATATGAATATTTTGGAAATTTGAGTCATTGTTGAGAGGATTCTTGTCTGTGATGAATAATTGTGTTATTGTGATGAATATTTCTTACATTTTGGCGAAAATTGATGAATAATTGTGTTGAATAATTGAGTGAAAATGATGAATAATTGTATTACTATGATGAATATTTCTTGTATGTGATGAATAATTGTGTTACTGTGATGAATATTTCTTATCTGTGATGAATAATTGTTGTATGTATTCATGGTTTTAATGAATAATTGAGTGAAAATGATTAATGTTTGATAAATTTTGCCGAATGTTTATGACAACTTGGAAAATTAGGAAGATAAAAAACTTTGATGACTCTGTAAAGAATAATTGTGAGAGTTTGATAAATGTTGCTTGAATGTTGACAAATACTAAATATGTCTTAAATTATGTCAAACATTGATGAATAATTGGGAATTTGTGATGAATATTGCCAAGATTGATGATAATGAATCCTAAACTTTGATGAATACTTTCTTTCCAACATCGAATAGTTCAATTTTGGTTATTAAGTTCTCCGCACCAAAAATTGCCAAGGTTGATGATAAAGAATTCTAAGACCATGTGTTTTTGCATCCGACAACCACCCTCAGCACCAACAATTGCATAGTTACAAACGAATACTTGCTTTCCAACATCGAATACTTGCTTTCCAACATCGAATATTTGCTTCTTCCTCTTCTTTACCGTCCGTCCGCTTGGATGAAAACTTCACAGACTTTCAAATATTTTGCATACCAGGATATTTGATCACGATCTTCCAAATATATTTTCAAAAATAAAATCTGTGTAAATTGGAAAAAAAATCAAAACCGCATCCCAATCCAAACGTCAGTTACTGGCTTTTGAAAGTGGGTTGTGCATCACACGCTCTGGCCTTGTGAAAGTGGGGTGTAAATCCACGTGGGTCCCCCTTTTTAATTAAAAATAAATCCAGAAAATCATTGATTAATCCTGGCCTTCCATCTTCATTCATCCAACGGTCATTATTTGTTAACACAAAACATGTTAAAACTTGTAAACATTTGATCCATACTCTCTCTCTCTCTCTCTCTATATATATATATATATATTACAAAGGTATTGGGCCTTAATAGGCTTTTAGCCCACTATACATGAGGAGACCTATGTAATCTATCAAACCCTCGCAATCGAAACGGGAGGGGTCCGTATAGTGAGACTGGAACGAAAATCAATGAACAATTGTCTAGGTGAACCCTTAGTGAATATATCAGCGTACTGATACGAGGACGGGACATTTAGAACGCAGACATATCCAATGGCAACCTTGTCCCTAATAAAGTGGAGATCAAGCTCAATGTGCTTCGTGCGTTGATACTGGACTGGGTCGCTAGCCAGATAGACGGCGGAGACGTTATCAGTGTAGACGAGAGTGGCCTTTTAGAGAGGGAAACGGAGCTCAAGCAGAAGATTGCGGAGTCAAGAGCACTCGGATACAACATTGGCAACACCTCTGTATTCTGCCTCAGCGTTAAAGCGAGACACGACGGACTGACGCTTGACTCACCATGACACAACAGTGTCATTGAGACAGACACAGTAACCAGACGTGGAGCGCCGTGTGTCAGGGCAACCACCCCAATCCGCATCAGTGTAAGCAATAAGATCAAGCTTAGAGGAAGGAGTGATCGTGGTGCCGAGCTCGAGGGTGCCGCTGATGTACCGAATGAACTGCTTCAGAGCCTGAAAGTGAGGTTCCCTGGGTTCATGCATGAACAAGCAGACCTGCTGAACGGCGTAACTGATATCAGGCCTGGTGAAAGTGAGATACTGAAGAGCACCAGCTAGGCTCCTGTACAATGTCGGATCATCAACCAAAGGACCAGAATGAGCACTGAGCTTGTTGGATGTATTGACTGGGGTTGCGACTGGATTACAGTTGACCATCTTAGCCCAAGCAACAATCTCAGCAGCATACTTACTTTGTGAGAGAAACACACCAGACGCATGACGCTGAACAACAACTCCTAAGAAGTAGGACAACTGACCCAAATCAGACATGGCGACTTCCGCACTCAACTGCGAAATAATGAACGTCCGAAGAGCATCGGAAGAGGCGGTGAGAATGATGTCGTCGACATATAGTAGCAGAAACGCCAAGTCCGAGCCTCTGCGATAGATAAACAGAGATGTATCCGAACGACTGCCAATGAAACCCAAACGTAGCAGATGAGAGGCAAAGCGCTGGAACCAAGCCCGCGGAGCCTGTTTCAGACCATACAGAGAGCGCTTAAGGAGACAGACATGCTTTGGATGATCAGCATCAACAAACCCCGACGGCTGAAACTTGTAGACTGTCCCATTCAGATGCCCGTGCAGGAAGGCGTTCTTGACATCTAACTGATGGATGGCCCAATTGCGTGACAAAGCTAGACTCAAGACCACTCGAATAGTGGCAGGCTTGACCACAGGGCTGAACATCTCATCACAATCAATACCTGCCTGTTGAGATCGACTGTTGACCACAAGACGGGCTTTGTTGCGCTCCAACGTCCCATCAGAGTGGAACTTGTGATGGAAGAGCCACATACAGCGAATGATGTTCGCCTTAGGAGGGCGAGGGACAAGAACCCAAGTACCATTCTTTGTAAGGGCCCTGTATTTTTCGAGCATAGCCGCCTGCCAATTCGGGTCGAGGAGGGCTGTTTTGTGGGAGGTGGGAATGGGGGAGAGGGAGGTCGGGGTGGAGGGAGAAGGTGATTGGGAGTTGGGAAGAACGGGGGAAAGGGGGCGAAGCCTAGGGGAGAAGTAGCGGGAGCAGTAAACCTGCGGGCATGGGAGTCAGAAGCGGCGGGGGATGCGGCGGGCGCAGCATGCTCGCCGCTGGTTGATTGGCCGCGGTCGCAGCATGATGTTGCGGCCGCCGCTAGGCGCTAGTAGGTGATGCGAGAGTGGGGGGTGTGGTTTTGATGGGCTGCGACCGCAACATCTTGCTGCGGCCGCGGCATGGCCTCTTGACAAGTGTCAGGTGGTGTGAAGTCATGGGTTTGGATGGCGGGGCGATGTGCGGTGGTCATGGAGACGATCTGACGGGGTAGGAACACACCGGAGACGCTGCGTGTATGTGGTCTGGTGGTAGGGGGTGGTGGGGGTGGGGGAGGGGGAGAGGCAGGAGCACCGGGAGAGCTCTAGGGAAAAAGAAAGTGAGGGAATGATGACTCAGACTCTGACGGAGACACAAGGGTGGTGGGAGAAGCAAAGGGGAATCGCGACTCATCAAAGATGACATGACGAGATAGAATGATCTTGTGGGTCTTGATATCGAGGCAGAGATAGCTGCGATGATCAGACGGGTAGCCAAGAAAGACACAAGGGGTGGAGCGTGGGTGAAGCTTGTATGGGGCGGTGGATGACTGATTGGGGAAGCAAAAGCACCCAAAGGTACGAAGATGATCATACCTGGGCAAAGTGCAATAGAGAGCCTGAGTTGGTGAGCGTTGGTGGAGGGTAGTGGAAGGGAGAATGTTTAGGAGGTAGCATGTGGTGGCTAAGGCGTAAAGCCAATAAAGTAGGGGAATGGATCCGTGGAAGAGGAGAGAGCGCATCATATTGGTAATGGTTCGGATGATTCGTTCGGCCTTGCCATTTTGTTGGGAGGTGTAGGGGCAGGACAAGCAATAGGAGATCCCATTGGTATTGAAGAAAGTGTGAAAATCTTTGTTGTCAAATTCGCGACCATTGTCACATTGGAAACACTTGATAGAGGTGTGAAATTGTGTTTTGATGTAAGCATGGAATTTGGCAAAGATAGAAAACACTTGAGATTTAAAGAGCAAAGGGTAAACCCATAAGAAATGTGTATAATCATCCAGAAACAAAAGGTAATACTTATGACCCTCCTTGCTAGGCACAGGAGATGTCCAAATATCACTACGAATAATATCAAAGGGGGCAAACGTAGTGTTTAAAGAACGTTGAAAAGGAAGTCTGGCATGCTTGCCTAACTGACAAGAAGAACATAAACTAGAGCGAGGCTCTTTATTACATTGGACAAGACTTTGAGAACGAAGTAAATCTAAAACAGTAGGACTAGGATGACCAAGACGTGCATGCCAAAGGTTGGATGATGATGCCAAGAGGGCGACTGGACTTGATGGGCTGGATGGTGAGGGCGACGACACAGGATAGACCTCCCCGGTGCTATTACATCTCAGGCGAGTAACCCCCGTAGCAAGATCCTTCACAGAGAAACCAAATGGATCAAACACAAGAGAAACATTATTGTCAGTGGTGAACCGACGGACAAAGATAAGATTTTAGACGAGTTTGGGGGCAATAAGGACGTTAAGGTGTAATGGGTTGGTTGGGGTTGGTAATGTGGCGTGGCCAATGCCCGAAGTAGCAAGGCGGCCACCTTTGCCGACGATAATAGAATGAGCAGGACCTTTAAAAGAAATAGAAGAGAGAGTACCTGAGGAGTTCGTCATATGAGAGGTGGCGCCAGTTTCCATGTACCAAGCGGCGTCAGCAGGTGTTAGCTGCATTGAAGAGAAGGGGTGATGCACATTAGTTGGAGGAGGGTACGCTTGATCAGACGACGACAGGTAGGCCTAATGACCGACGGGGCGAGGAGCAGGACCCAACAAGCCCTGCTACCGGTTGGGATACGGGGCTGGTCCGCGATACGACGCGTCGGGGTAGCCAAAGGGCATCCAAGGCGGATAGCTGGGGTTGGGGTACCAGGAGGGGTGAGGGGCATCGTACTGCTGTGGCCGCCGCCTCTCGAGGCTTGCTGGTTGCTGCTGCGGGAGGGCTGCGGGGCAAAGGTTTCGTCGATGTCGCTAGACGAAACCAATGTCGTCTTGTCCTTGGCGGCTTCGGTGGTCTGACGTTGAAGGCGAGTCTCCTCCAGGATCAATTGAGACCGGGTCTTTTCGAATGTAGGGAGGGGTTCCGTTTGCTGGATATGAGTAGCATCAGTGTTGTATTTAGAAGGGAGACCTGAGATTACCTGGAGAACAAGGCGGGTGGCACTGGGTTTGAGTTGACGACATCTAGTTGATTAGCCAGGGTCTTGATGTGTTGACAATAGGCAGATATCGACGGAAAGGAGGAAAACTTGCAACTTGAAAATTCATGCTCGAGATAGACAGCACGGGTGGACTTGTTGTCTTGAAAGAGATTCTGAAGTTTCTTCCAAGCATCCAAGGCGGTGTCTTTGGGGTTGAGGATGGTGGTTAAGAGATCTTTTGAGATGGTGTTGAACATCCATTGAAGGACAATGGTGTCAAGCTAAGCGAAGAGATCGTTGTCTTCACTTTCAGGGCGATTGACGGAGGAGTCAATATGGTGGAGGACTTTATGAGCCTTAACATGGGTCGTGAAGAGGTGCGACCACATGGTGTAGGTACTGGATTCATAATCAAGGATGATGGGGATGCAATTTTTTATGTTGGAGATGGTGAGGGCGGAATGGAAGGGCGGTTTGTTGGTGGCAGGGGGAGGGTCGACCATTGTAACGGTAGGGAGAGAGAGGGGAGAGAGGGAGAGAGAGGGGTTGTCAACGGCAAGGGGTGGCCGAGGAGGGGGGAGGGGCAGCGCCGATGGGAGAGTGGCGACAAAAGGGGGGAGGTGGCGGCAGGGCCGGTGTTAGGGCGGTTCAAGCGGTCTGACCGCGCAGGGCCCGAATTTTTTAGGGGCCCAATACATTAAAGATTGTTTATATATATATATAGGGGGAGGTTCAAGTGGAAACAACCCTTTCCATACAAATCATCTTATGGTGGAAACTTCTAATCCTGACCGTCCAATTTCAATCAATGGCTCTAATAAAACGGTGGTAATTTTGTAATTAATGTGAAATTTCAACCCTTTTTTATCATGTCTTGCCTCCTCTCTTTAGTCTTCCCTTCTCTTCAATCACCCGACTGTTGAAGCGTTCTTGGAGGCGAAGGCTAGAAGGGTGCCACCAATGAAGAAGAAGAAGGGCGCCACCATTGAAGCCGAGGAAGGGCGTCGCTGAACCCCGTCGTTGATGCGCCAACACGCCGCCTAACTCCTCGCCTCCAAGATGCCATCGCCCCGCCTCGCTCCTCGCCTCCGTCCCCGAGTATCTCGCTGCTGAGGTAATCTTCGCCTTAAAATTTTGAATTTGATTCCTTTAACCTTTTACATGAAATTTTGTTTTGCCCTAAATTTCTAGGGTTTGGGTTTCCCTATGATTAATTTGATGGGTTGTAGGGTGTTTTATGCACTATTGAGTGTCTAATGGCCTCTGAATTTGATTGAATTGCAACCAATTAGGCACAATTTGATTGAATTGCAACCAATTATGCACTATTGAGTGTCTAATGGCCTCTGAATTATATTATGGCAATCCTGTTGTTGTAGTTGTCCTTAGCAATCCTGCTGTCGCTGTTGCTTTTCTTAAGTAACATCCACCCTGTTTTTCTTAAGTAACATTCACCTGTTGGCCTAAAATGAGTTTACAGTGTTTGGCTATGTGAGAAGACTGATTATCTGCCTATGTGAGAAGATTGTCAGTCTGGTATGGTTGTCTAAATTCTCAGGTTGTACATAGAGGTGTAGTGCAATCTATTTGTGTGGACTGATTTTTGAAATCTTGGAAACAGGGAATATGGAACAAGTATTTTAAGTGTTTGTTTTATTTAGTGCAATTTTGAGATGTATTTTTTGTTATATTTCATTGAACTGGGCAACTCTAAATGTTTGGGATAATTTTTTCATGAGGCTATTCTCGGATCCTTGGAAATCGGAAACAAAGGTACTGACAATGAACATTCACAATGAAAGCTTTCACTTCAATGGAAGAGTTATGTGTTTATGAATATCTTTTAAAGCCTATTGGCTCAATGGGAGAGCAATGTGTTATTATACACATTATGTGGGTTCGAATCCGATATAGGCTTCTGTTTTAGTTTCAGATTGCTTCTGTTTCATATTATCTTAGATTTTAGATTATTGCTCCTATTTTCAGCTATTGTCATATTGTTTTTTAGAGCTGCTATGTAGAGAGAAAGTCTATATGGGATTCGAACCCATATCATGTGTATGATAACACATTGCTCTACCATTTGAGCAAATAGACTAAAAAAGTAGCCAAGACAATTGTGACAAGAGCAACACCTAAACTAACATATGAGAAACGAACAGATTGACAATTGTGACAAAAACTCAGCTCAATAAGAGCAAAAACTAAATTTATCACTTGCAATCCCTTGAAATTATAATTCTGTCCGAAGCATCAAAC
The DNA here is from genome assembly GCA_037127255.1 of Persicaria tinctoria. Classification (NCBI taxonomy): domain Eukaryota; kingdom Viridiplantae; phylum Streptophyta; class Magnoliopsida; order Caryophyllales; family Polygonaceae; genus Persicaria; species Persicaria tinctoria. The sequence continues at coordinate 15,829,990 of JBANSL010000004.1, read as the reverse complement.
ATACATGACAGAATTGTTCATGACAGACACAAGTCATACATGACAGAATTGTTCATGACAGACACAAGTCGAAACATTGACGGCGTGAATGCCAACCTACTTGTTCTATGCCAACCAAATGTCTCTCCTCTCATCAATGAAATCCCTCAAAGTGCCTACAAAGAGATTGCAGAATTAGAAATCAGTTTAGATTGCATAATTAGATCATAAGTTCAACAAAAAAGATGGCAAGAAATACCCAGCAATTCACTCAAATCCACAAAGGCCAAATGTATTTTTCATTTCTAAGTATGAAATCCCTCAAAGTGCCAACAAAGAGATTGCAGAATTAGGAATCAGTTTAGATTGCATAATTAGATCATAAGTTCAACAAAAAATATGGCAAGAAATACCCAGCAATTCACTCAAATCCACAAAGGCCAAATGTATTTTTCATTTCTAAGTTCTAATAAAGCACCAATTTCTGGATATACCCAGTTCTAATAAAGCATCGGTTCAGGCTCATCTAGTACCGGATTTTTTATGTTTCAAGAGATTAATAAGCTCAACAAAAAAGATGGCAAGAAATACCCAGCAATTCACTCCAATCCACAAAGGCCAAATGTATTTTTCATTTCTAAGTTCTAATAAAGCACCAATTTCTGGAAGCTATAACAAATTTCCAATAAAGCACAAGTTTCACTTACCTCTCAATTCCTCGGCGATGAGAATAAATAGAGGAGAACAGATGGAGACCGACGAGGAAGAGGTAGCGACGACGACCGACAATGGAGAGGTGGCTCTAGTGAACGGAAGGAAGAGGAAGAGGAGGCGGTGCCGATGCCGGCGCTGGCACTCTTTGAGGAAGGGAGAGGCGGCTGTAGTGACCGGAAGGAAGAGGAGGTTGACGGAGGGAAAACCTGTCGTTGATTCCGCCAAAGAAAACTCAAACCTAAAACTAGTATAGTAATAAGTAAGAGGTCGATCCCACAGGGAAATTTATAAACTCAAGCGTGATTTCTATGCTGATTAAAGTAGCCAAAGAGGGGGGTTTTCAATGTGAAAGGTCCGCCTTTTATCAAAGCGGATTAAACAAAGCAAAGTAAAGGAATTGGTTTTAGACAATTTAGGGAAAGCAATTCCACCTACAATTTTCCACTTTATTGGATTGAAGCGATCCTTGTAACTTCTTCTCGTCCTATTGTGTTTCCTATGAATGCCCTTGTCCCGACCTAATATAGTTACTAGTCCAACCAGTCCTAGCAACCCTTATCAATCGAACAGTCCCTAAAGAAGGATTTAACCCAATTGATAGCTTTAAGTTCAGAGATTAGCCAAGGTATTTGCAGTCCCTAAAAAAGGATTTAACAACACATTCAACTTTCTACTTATTCAATTAGTTCAACCAGCCCTAAAGGAATAAGTTTGCCACTTAGGTTAAGGTTCACAACCAGGAATCTACAAAACCTTAGCGATTGAATTGATTCTACCAAGTTGATCAGTCAAGATAGAACAAAACAATAATCAATCAAGCACAAAGAAGTTGAAGCATTCACAAATAGGAAACTAGGAGCGAGAATTAGAAACTCACAATCAATCCGAATAAAGCTTCAAATTGCAGGCAGAATAGATGAGTTTAGTTCCTCATGGAAGACATTGCTCAAATTCTCTAAAAAGTCTAATGAATGGAAGAATAGAATGAATCCTAAGAATGATGAAGAAAAATAACATAAAAAGCCTAATTAAAACATCCCAAAGTCGGCCTCCAAACACATAGTCAAAAACTAGGGTTTTCCAAAAAGCGGATCCGCGTTGTCCGTACGTGCGGCGGCCGCCGCAAGGGCTGCGGCGCCCGCCGCAACTGCCTTGTCAGCTACCCGCTGCGGCGGGCACTGCGGCGCCCGCCGCAGGTAGCTTTGCCGTGGTCTTGGCTCCTTTCTGCGGGCTTTTCTTCTCGTCTTGCCTTGCTTCTTTCTTCCTTGTTCCTTTCCATTCATCTTGTGTTCCTCTTCGAGACATTGCATCTCCCCAAGTGTGTTCTGATTCGATCTGCGAGATAAACAAAAAATTGCGCAGAATCCGAACTTTTCTAAAATAAACACAAGATGCAAATTAACAATAAAGCAAGCAAGAAATGCAACCTAAACTAAACTAAAACTATCTATAATGCCTATCTAAAATATGCATTATCAAATTCCCCCACACTTAACCTTTGCTTGTCCTCAAGCAATGATAGGATGAACATGAATCAATGTATCCCACAGGAAATCCCTTCAAGTTTCAACATTACCAAAAGCAACATCATAGCAGGTAGAACCATAAATCAAGCAAACAAACGTCATAGCATGTATTCAGGTGATCAAAGCTTAGAAGTAGACATCATCCAACCTCACCAGAATTATGTGTCTCACTCATGTGTTTAGGCTTTTAGGTATAACTCTCAACTCAAACCAATAATGCACTAAGCTCATAGACATTGACCACCATATCACCAATTCTCTACCGAAATGTCATTACTTGCGGGACACAATTAAAGGAAATAAAATGCACACTTTTTTTTTCCTTTCTTTTTCTTGGTTTTCTTTATTTTCTTTTTTTTCTTTTTCTTGTCTTGGTGTTTCCTTACGCGAAGCGCAAACATGGGTGTCATGAATGGCCCCGGTCTATCAACACCTCAACTATGAATATGAACATGAATATGAAGTCCACTTGAACACCTTTTGACGCAAGTTGCAAACATGGGTGTCATGAATGAACCTGGTTACTCAATGATCAAGCTTTCTTTCCTAGTGGTTAATTTTCAACACCTTTTTGCGCGAATCATACCCATGGGTGTCATGCGTAGACCCGGTTACTCAGTGCATCAACCATTGCCACCTTATTTACTAGATATGCATAAAATTGAACAAAAAGACTCAAAATATAAACATAAACTCCGCAAGCAATAAAACATGTGCATCGGCCTTTAAAAATAGATACTGCAGTCAACGCAAAGAGGTAGCAACACTAGGCGAGTAATTCACACAATTGAGTAAAAGAATTCAAATAAGGCCAAAACATCCTCACAGGGTCATGTTTTAGGACTTCAATCACACTTTAGCTCAATCATACATGCTCAATTATAATTGCTAGCTCATGCTCCACAAAAATCATTTAGCAATAATAATCAAAACATCCAGAACTACATGGGATTTTTATGATTCATGCTTGAAATTTAAAAATAGAGGACAACTAAGCAAGATGGGTATTTGAATAACACATATATATGCAATGCATGCTCTATTTCTAATATTTTCGAAATAAATTTTTTTTTTTTTTTTTTTGTTTTTTTAAATTCCGAAAATTAAACTAAATAAAAACTAAACAACAACTTAATTAAACTTAAACATGGTGCAGAAAATGAAATATGCTCTAACTCTATGCACTATGTAAATAAAACTCCTCTCCCCCACACTTGAAGTTTTCATTGCCCTCAATGAAACATTAAAGACAACAAAAGTGAAACTCATATACTCAGGGTGAAGGAAAAGAAAAAGAAAATAAATCTGAAAAATGTACCTCGGGTTGCCTCCCGAGAAGCGCCTTTGTTTCATGTCGTTGGCTCGACGTGATGGCCCTTGATCGGCCTATGTTCCTCCACCGGGGTCACCAACACCGGTCATTTCATTGACAAATGCAGGCACCCTTGAAAGGTGTAGCTTCCTGTTCCAGCGTTCAGCCATTTCTCTTAGCTCCTCTCCATGGGCTATGCCTGGGGGTTGTCCTGAAATCACATAAGATTGCAATTTGTTAGGAGGTTCAAATTTCCATAAACTATGTTCCTTAGTTGTCTCTAACAAATCACGAAAATTATTGTTATGATCAGTATTTTCAGCAATAGGCATATCTAACGAAGTTTCAGGAGAAAGCTTAGCGTGATTAAAGAGAGAGAATTCTATCTTTCTTCCATCAAACTCCATAGTCAATAGGCCCTCACAACAATCAATTTTCGTCTTTGCAGTTTTCAGGAATGGCCTTCCCAGTATAATGGGTGTTTCAGGGGTTCCCTGCCCCATATCTAAAACAAAGAGATCCACAGGAAAAAACAAATCATCCACCATAACTAAAACATCTTCAACAACGCCTCTTGGCCTGATTTGTGAACGATCAGCAAGCTGCACTGTAACCCCAGTCTCAGTCAGAGGACCCAAACCCAAAGACAAATACATGTTATAAGAAATAACATTAATTGAGGCTCCTAGATCTAACATGGCTTGTTTGAATCTAGTATTCCCAATCGCACATGGAATCGTAAACATACCTGGATCTCCGCATTTTTCAGGCAATTTCCTTTGCAACATAGCAGAAACATTTTCATTCAAGCTTACCTTTTCCTTCTTTTTCAGTCTCTGCTTCCTCTTGATGGTGCACAATTCCTTCAAAAATTTAGCATATCTAGGAATGCTCTTAATCAAGCTAAGTAAAGGAATGTTTACCGCACACTTGCCGAATGTCTCGTAGATCTCCTTGTCATTCTCATATGTTCGTGTGTCTTTCAAGGCTTCCGGAAAAGGCGGGACGGGCTTTGGAATCTCCATAGGTAAGGGAGAAGAGGAAGAAGAAGAAGAAAGAGGAAGAGGAGAAAGAGGAAGAGAGGAGGAAAGAGGTAAGGAAGAAGACTCACCAGGAGAAGATTCGCCGACGGAGGTAGTTGCGGCGGGCGCCGCATGAGAGCCGCGGGCGCCGCTCCCCCCCTGGGCAAAATCTGCGGCGGGCGCCGCGTGGAAACCGTCTCTGGCGGCGGGCACCGCAAGGTGCTGCGGCGGGCACCGCAAAGGATGCCGCGGGCGCCGCACCACTGTTTGGCCGTCTTTGCCTTCAATTATCTCGATCTCCTCATCTACCATCTGATCATCGTCTTCTTGAGTTGTGGCAATCAGTTCCTTGCTACTCCTAAGTGTTATTGCACTGACATTCTCCCTTGTCGGGTTCTCAACCGTCTGTGATGGAAGCTTACTTGCATCGTTTGCCATCTTCGCACTTAAGACCTGAATGAGCTGACTCATTTGATTCTCAATATTCGTCATCCGATCTGATTGTTGCTTCTCTAGAGTCGCCATCCGCTCTGACTGTTGTTTATCATTCCTCATGACCAGTCGTGACAGTTTCTGCAGTGGATCCTCATTATCCCCATTCGATTGTTGCTGACCTCCCTGTCGAGGTTCAAATTGTTGCTGATGCCTTTCCTGTTGCCCCCCTTGCTGATTGAAAGAGGCTTGATAGTTCCCATAGCCTTGCTGATAGCCCCTATTGTAGTTGTTGTTGTTGAAATACCCAGGATTTCCATAATTGCCTTGCATAGGCCTTTGTTGAGCGAAGTTCCCAATGGCATTCAATTCAACATTAGAATCTTGTATGAGCGGGCACATGTCCATGGGATGAGTGTATTGACTGCAGAGACCACATGCCTTCAGTTGTTAAGGAGTCCTATCAATAACCATTCGTTTCATCATCTCCTTAACCTCTGCCATATCAGTCTGAAGTGCAGCCACATTAGCATCAACAGCGAGTACACCCCCAGCGCGAGGGCCCTTGTTGAACTGTCTGGAGCCCTCAGATAGCTCCTTAAACACCTCCCATGCTGCGGAAGGCGTCTTGTTCAGCATGTTACCTCCACAAGCAGAATTCACTGTTTTTCGCTCTATATCAGTCAACCCATTAAATAGAAAGAGGACCAGATCCTTTTGAGCGTACCCATGGGATGGGCAGCTAGCGCAGAGTTTCTTGAAACGCTCAAAATACTCATGAATGGACTCTGTCGCGTACTGCTCAATGCTGCTGATAGACCTTTTCAAAGCATTTAGCTTTGTTGCAGGGAAGTACATCTCTAGGAAGACTCTTTTCATCTCGGCCCAAGTAGCAATAGAGTCGGGTGGTAGATAGAAGAACCATTCGTTTGCATCATCCTTCAGAGTGAAAGGAAATGCTCTCAGCTTGATCTGTTCTTCAGTTACATTTGCTGGTTTCATCCCAACAACCACCCTATGGAATTCAGACAGATGCTTGTGGGGATCCTCCCCACTCAACCCATGGAATTTGGGTAGAAGATGAACTACCCCTGACTTAAGCTCGAAGTTGACTCCTTCTGCTAGCGCAGGGAATTGGATTGCCAGGGGTTGCTGTGCCGGATCATGAGCAGAAAGCTCCTTTAGAGTGAGGTTCGCCATCTCTGCAATGCTTTCAATAGAGAAGAATTAGTAGCAAAGGTATGGACCCTATAGGACGGTCCACACCAAAATCAACACTAAAAACACACAAGAATTTAATAAAAAGTCCCCGGCAACGGCGCCAAATTTGACGGAGGGAAAACCTGTCGTTGATTCCGCCAAAGAAAACTCAAACCTAAAACTAGTATAGTAATAAGTAAGAGGTCGATCCCACAGGGAAATTTATAAACTCAAGCGTGATTTCTATGCTGATTAAAGTAGCCAAAGAGGGGGGTTTTCAATGTGAAAGGTCCGCCTTTTATCAAAGCGGATTAAACAAAGCAAAGTAAAGGAATTGGTTTTAGACAATTTAGGGAAAGCAATTCCACCTACAATTTTCCACTTTATTGGATTGAAGCGATCCTTGTAACTTCTTCTCGTCCTATTGTGTTTCCTATGAATGCCCTTGTCCCGACCTAATATAGTTACTAGTCCAACCAGTCCTAGCAACCCTTATCAATCGAACAGTCCCTAAAGAAGGATTTAACCCAATTGATAGCTTTAAGTTCAGAGATTAGCCAAGGTATTTACAGTCCCTAAAAAAGGATTTAACAACACATTCAACTTCCTACTTATTCAATTAGTTCAACCAGCCCTAAAGGAATAAGTTTGCCACTTAGGTTAAGGTTCACAACCAGGAATCTACAAAACCTTAGCGATTGAATTGATTCTACCAAGTTGATCAGTCAAGATAGAATAAAACAATAATCAATCAAGCACAAAGAAGTTGAAGCATTCACAAATAGGAAACTAGGAGCGAGAATTAGAAACTCACAATCAATCCGAATAAAGCTTCAAATTGCAGGCAGAATAGATGAGTTTAGTTCCTCATGGAAGACATTGCTCAAATTCTCTAAAAAGTCTAATGAATGGAAGAATAGAATGAATCCTAAGAATGATGAAGAAAAATAACATAAAAAGCCTAATTAAAACATCCCAAAGTCGGCCTCCAAACACATAGTCAAAAACTAGGGTTTTCCAAAAAGCGGATCCGCGCTGTCCGTACGTGCGGCGGCCGCCGCAAGGGCTGCGGCGCCCGCCGCAACTGCCTTGTCAGCTACCCGCTGCGGCGGGCACTGCGGCGGCCGCGGCACTAGCTGCGGCGCCCGCCGCAGGTAGCTTTGCCGTGGTCTTGGCTCCTTTCTGCGGGCTTTTCTTCTCGTCTTGCCTTGCTTCTTTCTTCCTTGTTCCTTTCCATTCATCTTGTGTTCCTCTTCGAGACATTGCATCTCCCCAAGTGTGTTCTGATTCGATCTGCGAGATAAACACAAAATTGCGCAGAATCCGAACTTTTCTAAAATAAACACAAGATGCAAATTAACAATAAAGCAAGCAAGAAATGCAACCTAAACTAAACTAAAACTATCTATAATGCCTATCTAAAATATGCATTATCAGAGGTTGTGGTACAAATCGACGGGGAAGGGGCAAGGTGGCGACGAACGGGAGGCGGAAAGATGAGGAAGAGATAGATCAGATCTAGGGTTTAGGCAAGCCTAAAGGAATTCACTTTCCCTTCTCTCCGTTTGAATCAAGAGTTACAGATCCAACAGGACCAACACGCACTTTCTCTCTCTCCTGTTTTTCTTTAATTTGTTTTGCTTTTATTTTTAGTCTTTATGAATGGAATTTTAATAGCCTTTGATGTAAAATGAAAGGCTAAGATTAAAAGTTTTCACAATAAATATGTTTCTATGGGAAGGAGTGTTTCCACTTGAACCTCCCCCCCCCCCCTATATATATATATATATATATATATATATATATATATATATATATATATAACGCTATATGAATAATCAAGACGATCAAAGTAGCAGGGTGGTATCTATTTTGCCTGGGAATGCAGAAATCCCGTGTTCGAGTCCCACTCCCCTTCCGTTATTGGATTGCCCAGTTGCACTATTATTTTTCTTTCTTTGGGTCCCACCTCCCTATCTTCCATTATTCATCCTCCTACTAGGGGTGTGCAGAAAAACCCGAAACCGAAAACACGACACGAAAAAACCCGAAACCGAAAAAACACGACACGATAATGACACGAACCGAGAAAACACAGCTTTAAACGGTTCATGTTCGGATCGGGCAAATTGCCTATTTGCATTCAGCCGACATTCAACACGCGGCCATCTTCTCCCTCACTCTCCGCCCTGTGTCAGACACTCAGACTCGCCCATCTTCTCCCTCACTCGATCTCCGCCATGGAAGCCTATCTTCTTCCTCACTCGATCTCCGCCATGGGCTCCCTCACTCTCGGCCATGGAAGCTCTGTGTCGGACTCTCCAAGTACTCCTCGCCTGTAGACGACCCTAACCCTAACTCTCGTCTCTCTAAAATCTGGATTTGAAATCAGGCGGTCAGATCTTTCAATCTCAGGCTTCCTTCTCCGACATTCCAAATCGGATATGTGATAGTGTTTCGCCCTTCCTCTCAGTCTCAGACTTTCGCCCTTCCTTCTCCGACATTCCAAATTTCAGATCTGTGACATTCCAAGCTTCCTTCTTCAATCTCAGGCTTCCTTCTCCGACATTCGAAATCGGATCTGTGATAGTGTTTCGCCCTTCCTCTCAGTCTCAGACTTTCGCCCTTCCTTCTTCGACATTCCAAATTTCAGATCTGTGACATTCCAAGCTTCCTTCTTCAATCTCAGTCTCAGACTCGCGCCCAGGAAGGAGAAAAGGAAAAAAAAAAAACCACTAACGGTTTCGTTTCGGATAACACGGGTATCCGATACGAAACCGATTAGCTAACCGTGTCGGATACCCGGTTCATAACGGTTCGTGCACAGTTCGGCTAAAATGTGTTAAACGGTTTCGGGTATCCGACACGATTATCCGGTTCGTGTCGGATACCCGGTAATGCACACCCCTACCTCCTACCAACCTTTTTTTTGGTTAACTTCTACAGGAATGATGTTATTACTATTTTTTTCATTTATTACTTAAATTTAATTATTGTATGATTAATATAATAATTTAAAAATTACAAAATTAATATAGTTGATATTTATATAATTTTTAACTTTTAAAAATAGTAATAAAATAACTTAAATTTTAATATGTTGATGTTATGTTATTGCTTTAATTATCCTTTTTCGAAAAGTCATCTAGTGACACTAGAAATTAGGAAGTATATATATAATATATATAACCTTTTTTCATGTAAATAAACGATAAATATTTTTTTCATAACATTATTTATGTCATATACAATAAATATATGTAATTCACTACTAAAAAATATAATTAGAATCATAACAAGAATGAAAAATAAATAAAAATAAAAGGGCCTAATTCTAATTATCGCTCCGGGCCTCCGAAAACATCGGGACGGCCCTGGGTGGTGGCTAGGGTTTAGAACAAGGAGAAAAAGAAAAATTAGGATGTTTGGATCTTAGATTGCGATACCATGTAAGATCATGAGAGTGATTGTAATATCCTCCTTGAGGGTATTGATATATATATATATATAGGGTGAGGTTAAAGTGAAAAAGGGGCTTAAAGTGAAAATATGACTTAAAGTGAAAATAGGGTTTTTAGTGGTTAGTTAGCGCGCGGGTCTTACTTAAAAAAACCGAGTCGGACTGAACCGGGGAAAAAAGAAGAAGAAGCCAACCCAATTTGACATTAAGACCTAATCGCTCCCCCGACAAGCTTCCCTTCAAATCTTCAATGGCTTCCCCTATCACTCTTTCTCTCTCGACTTCAGACCTCAAGCTTCCCCTTCAATGGCTTCATTTCTAGGTTTTCTTCTCTTCAATGGAGGGAGATTTGTGTGAGAGAGAACCGAGGACGAGGGCGAGGGCAAGGAAAAGGGAGAGAAGAGATAGAGTTCTTCAAGGAGTCGTCGAAGCCCTAAATCAGTCGCATGCCCCGTCATTTTCGCCGAGAGGCTCTCCGGAAGGCACCTCTATCCGACTGAAGGAGGTTACCTCGCCGCCGCCGCAGGGATGGAGTCAATTCCAAGGCCTTCTTGTTCAAGGAAGTTGTCGAAGGCCATACTTTTGATTCTTGACAAACAGGTTTCTGTTCTCTACCCTAACAGTTTTGATTCGTTTATTTGATTGTTTTTGTTCGATTGCATTTAGGTATTATCACATCTGAGATTTTATTGATGTTGATATTTGGAGGAACTGGAATTTGCCTCTGTGACTGCATTTGAGAAATTAGAATTTGAGTTGTGTAGATTGAGAAAAATCATATTTGTTCTAGATTGAACTGATCTTTTTGGATTGTTTTTTGACATATGGATTCAGTTGACAAGTTAGATGCTTTAACAGTGGCACAAAAGCATTACTCTAAAAGTATATAATATTTAGGGGAAACAACAAGTGATGTGTTTGTCTCAAATTTTCTCTTCTGTTACTGATGATCTAAAGCTTTATTTGATGGTTTGATTTGCCCATTTGAATTGATCCAAATATGTAAGGCAAGAAAAATAGTACTCTGCCTGTGGAGAGGGTTGTTTGTTTCATTTCCATAGTTTCTTTGCCTTCTGACTATGTTTAGTGTGAGAGAGTTAGTGTTTACAGATTCTTTCATTGACACTCTTGTTTTTAATCTGAGCTGATTAGTGGCTAAGTTTCCAGTTTTTGAACATTTTGTTTGTAGAATCTTTTGTTGATGTTTGATTCGTGGTTGTTAATACATATTTAGTCTGTGATTGAATGATTGCTTAGCTCTGACTAGCATGCCCGTGATTTGCCTGCAAAAGTTGTTTCAAGACACAGTCATCATATAAAGGAGGAAGTGCTGGTTCATTTTGCTCAGCATTCCAGGAAAGTGTGTCTACTAGTTGCTATCCTTTTTTCTCATGTTTGAGATTAGTGTGCATATGTCTACTAGTTGGCTTCTGATCTTTTCTTCTCCCTTGCCCTTCCATTTCCCTCCCTTTATCTAATTGAAGTGGCTAGTTTGGTCTTAGGAGCCAATAAGGCATATGCAAAGTGTTTTTAACCGAGAGAGGAGAAAATACCAAAGGAGCTATGAGAGATAGGGGAAGATGGCCCTGGTACATATCATCAACATTTCCAGCGTGAAGATTGGTGTTGGAACACCGATACATCTTTCAGAGATCAAGGGAACAACTATAGAGAGGCACCAAGAAGCAGTACCCCATATTCATTAATTATCACACCACTATGCAGTTTTAGGTCTTAGCAGGTATTAACCACTCAATGCTTTTTGTTTGTGAGTTTGGGCTCTTGGTTTAAGGTATTTTGTTGTTGAACTGGTAGAAATATATGGATTTGGCCATAAGATACAACTTAACAACCCAAATAAACTGAGAAAGTTACTTGATTTAAAATGTTGAGATCTTGTCACATATTTGATTCTTTATTCATACTGAATACGTTTTCAGCTTCTACAGAGGATTCAGTTGGTCTATACGGTGATTCAGTTATTGGAATTGTAAGGTGCGTGATTATTATTATAATGTGCAAAAATAAGATTATGAAATGCATACATAACACTGTAATGTGCATAAATAACTTAATTCACTCAAAGTCCAAGCCGTCTACATGGGGTAAGAGGGTGAAAGGTTTGCTGCTTCCAGAAGGAAGATAGGTTTCATACAGCCCTTTTTCTAGTTTTTTTTATATGTTTATTCCTTTGATACATGTTACTTTCCGATTAATTCTCAGGACAATCAAGCCTACTCACTCCTTACACATTTCATTATCTTTTGTTGGTTAGCTATTTCCATGTCGTGGATAGAGTTTGTTCAGGGAGTTCGTTGGTGATGGGAAGAGTCATGGCCAATACCCAGAATGGCAATAGATGGTGTAATTGACCTGTCCACCTATTTGATTGATCAGAAATTACATACGGTAAATTCTTCGTTGCTTGTGGAATTTTGTTCACGGTGCAGATTCATAAACTTTCATTTTGAGTTTCTGCATTAACAAATATTTTAAAGAACACTAAGTTCCTCAAAGCTCAAGTTGGATAAATGTTGCTTACCTCAAGTAATGAGGATCTCTTTTATTCCACGATATGTTATTTCTATAAAAAAGAAATTCAGTCCTCATGAGATTGTAATAGTTTGAACACCGTGAATAGTTCAATAGTTAGTATTCATGTTTTGGTATTTGTTTTGACCGGTTAGCTCATTCTTTGCATCTTGCTAGTCATAGTGACATGGTAGCGTCCTGACATTTTATTAACTATGTTGCTAGTTGAAAATCTAACAGAATCTTTTGCAACATTAGATAGACAATGTGCATATACAAAGTTTAATAATGCATATTTAATATAAAGAAGTGCATGGATAAAAATAACAAAGTGATAATATGAAATTTTTTATCATTTTTTAAGTTTGATAATTCTCTGAGCATGAGAAAAGCTTGCACTAGGTGCATCTCCAACCTGCATTCTCCTCTGTTCATATAATCAAGTTATTCTTCATACTGTGTAAACTTCATTTCCCCTCTTTTTTTTGTTAAAGCAAACTTATTTTCTGATGAAATGCCCTTGATTCTCTATATCTATTTTTAGATCATATCAAAGCTTTAAAAAATTAAAAGCCTCTTAGCTCAATGGTAGAGCAATGTGCTTATGCACAAAAATGTGGGTTCGATTCCGACATAGGCTAAAAGTGGATAATTACATTATATGTTGAAATAACAATTCTTATAAATGTCCATTAGGATGATTAATGAAAGAAAAGAACTAGAAAACCCCCTTTGTATAATCTTTCAAACTGCAAAGGCATCCGATTGGATCTTTAAATGCAGCAAGGTAGCTCTTTTATACAAATATTCATGCCTTCTCCACGGGTAAGTTGTTGCCATAATTATTAAATTATTCAAAAGCCTTTTTTTTACCACCTTGGAGTTCTGACAAGGTTGGTTCTTAGAACTAGGGGTTTAGTGAACCATTGCTTTCATTTTGACAAGTGAGCATAGATTTGGAATTTCGATAAACTTGTCGGGAATTGCTTCCTGTTTGTGGATAGATGTTCACTAAAATTCTTAGAGTTGTTTGCTGTAATTTTTTAGATGTTAGAAGATGATTCGAAAGGTTGATTTTTGCAGTGCAGGTATGTGATTCTTTCCCCAATTCATTGTCCATTCTCACTTTCTCAAATAGAGCTTTTTGATTGCAAATTCTCTCAATGACAAGCAAGAATTTATCTTATTTTTGCACACTTGTATACTAAAATGTCACTAGAGTATATTATTTTTGCACTTCCATTACTCTCTATATAGAAAAAATATGAGGTCAAATTTAGAATTCAACTCATAAAGTGACACATAAGACAGTGAAAGTGGGCCTAATCAAAAGGCAAATGAGGTAACATGAGGTAGCAAGCCAATAATAGTGATGGGGCAATATGAAATAATTTTCCAAGGATTAAGCATCAATTTTTCTGAACTGGTTATTGCAGTACTATTATGAGCTGCTTCTTTTTTATTAGTATATATACACAATCAAGATGTACCTTGTGATCAGTTGGATCAACCTTTGATGCCTGCCAAAAATCAAAGCCTCAAACGAATGAGTTAGTTGAGGCTTTATGTGAGTAAACTGTTTTTCCTTAATAAGGTTCATGAGATAAAAATTAAAGTGCATAAAAAAGATCACTAAGTTCACAAAAAAAATTATAAAGTGCAAAAATAATATTATAAAGTTCACAATTCTTGCACTTCATCATTTTATTCTTGCACTCTATAATCTTAATTGTGCACTTCATAACCTTATTCATGCACTTCATATTATTATTCTTGCACTTTATAATCTTAATTGTGCACTTCAAAATCTTATCCATGCACTTTATCATTTTATTCTTGTACTTTATCATTTTATTTATGCATTTTATAATCTTAATTATGCACTTCACAATCTTATTCATGCACTTCATATTATTATTCTTACATTTGATCATTTTAATTGTGCACTTCATCATCTTATTTTTGCATTATATTATTTTATTTATGCACTTCATTATCTTAATTGTGCACTTCATCATTTTATTCTTGCACATTAACATCTTATTTATGCACTTCATCATTTAATTGTTGCACTTTATCATTTTTTTTATGCACTTCATAATCTTAATTGTGGACTTTATACTTTTATTCTTGCACTTTAGAATTTTATTTATGCACTTTATAATCTTAATTGTGCACTTCATCATTTTAACATCTTATTTATGCACTTTATCATTCTATTCTTGCACTTTATAATTTTATTCATAAACGGAAATAAAAATAAGACACCCATAATAGCCTATACGGGATTTGAACCCGTGTCTTTGTGCATAGCACATTGCTCTCCTATTTTGAGCTAATAGGCTTTTGATGGCACATCATGCATAGTAATGCAATTTTAGAATAGAACTGTGCAATCTGAACTATATGAAGTGCAAAAATAAGATATAGTAGTGCAATTTTAGATAACAATTGTGCAATATGAAGTCATCTTTCAAGTCAGAAACTATTATCCGCCTCAGTAGCGACAATGAAGATTGAGGGGATGCCCTATTATTTGTCGATGCTATCTATCTGAAGGTGTGAGCAAGTCAGTTAAAAACACATGCAAAAGCGTACACATTCTTAAATGGTAAATTTAAATAGGCCTTGTGAAAGAGTGTTTATCTTCCAAGTGCATATTGAGATTAAGACACTGCTCACGGGTACAGATGTAGATAAAATTCGAGTCTATCCAGTTCATATGTACAGGTTCATACACCACCTTGCGAACAAGATAAGTTGTTTGAAGTACCCACAATTTTATCTGAATACACTGGAGCACCACTACAAAAGCCTCAACTTATGTAGGGAATACCAGGCACTATTATTATTGTCGTATACTAGGCCAGAATATTGTGTTGCATAAAGTGTCTTCTAAGTTCTAACCCATTTAACGTGGAAACAGATCTAAAGTCTCAGCAGACATGCCTAAGTGCAACTTCTTGGCGCACATTATATCTAATCTTCTTATCAAAGTTGCGCTCTTTCCTCCTGTTGAAACCTCTGCTTTATGTGGTTGATTACCCCGTAGATTATGCTCCATGAAACTCTATAATTAGCCGATAATATATAATAAGACAAGTGAAATAGCTATGCTAAGAGGCTTTCAATGATACCATAAAGAAGAAGTACTCTATGGGTCTGAGATGACAATTGGTTGCCTTGTGCAGCAGGAGATACTTCGCATCCACCCAAGAGCAGCAGTACTGCTTGAACCTGCAAAACACACATATCAGACTAGCATCTAGCTTTCATGTCCATTAACACATTAAGTTGTCGCCACAAGTTCCCAAAATATGAAAACCAGCCAAAAAAGAAAGACAAACATACAAGGGGGAAAAGGAGCACCAAATTACCTGTCTTTACATATAAAAAATCCTACAAACAGGCCAAAAGCGAAGATGTTACCTGTAATAGGGTTAGTATTATCAGGTGTAGTTTATGGTAATGGTCTAAACCTTCAAATCCTTAGCTGCTTAGAGAGTTTAGTTCTAGTTATTACAACAGTGTTTGGTCTCCACTATCAATTGAATTCTCATGATCTCATAATCCTTTTTTGTTCAAGCAATTAAGAAGTTCATGTATTCCAATTAGGATTATCCACCAGAAATAACATACAACAATGGAATCATACAACAATGGAATTTGTGGATGGGATGAAATCGAATAGCACCCGAACAAGAAGGATGGGGCGAAACTCATACAGCAATCGAACAACACCCGGACAAGAAGGATGGGGCGAAATCGAACAGCAATGGAGAATCAAAAGATCCAAGAAAAAGTCGAAGAAAGAGCAAAACCTAAAAACAGAATCACAAAATCGGAATAAGAATTGCAAAATAAAAGGCAAAGTTTAGCTGATAGGAAAACAGATTGTTGAAAGGATCATACCTTTGGAGCTCGGGAGATTGCAGATCTCCGAATCTTCAGCCGCATTCTAGGTGAATTCAGAGTAGGATCCAAGCTTATCGGAGGCAGAACCGTCAAATCCGTCATCGACGAAGAGGCTAGCAGCTGCAGTAGGAGGTGCGTCGTTGAGTTCGTCGAAGGAGTCGGGGAAGGAAGTCATCGCTAAGCTACTCCGATGGCGATCCTAAAAAAATCTGGGGAGAACAAACGAACAGGAAGACCCAAACATTCTCCCGGCCCAAAACACACGGTAAAAGTCAATTTTCACTTTAAGGCCCGTTTTCACCTTAAGCCCCATTTTCATTTGAACCTTTACCTATATATATTATCTTATTAAAAATTAAATAAATACTAGACTTACAAATTAATAATTTAAAATAAATATTGATTAATTATATGAATGGAAAAATCTAAACGTCAAGTATTTAGATCCCATAGAGTTGGTTAATAATTGCTTTGGTAAAATTTGGGTAAACAAGAACCAATGATTTCAGCTAATGGCCATTACTTATCTAAATTCTTTAAAAACAAAACAAAACAAGAAAAGAAAAGAAAATACATAGAATTCAAAACGAAATTTCTACTATCGTCTATCCCCAATCCCCATCTAATCTAATCGAGCCTCTCAATTTCCTGAATTCATGTAATTGATTATAAGTGTTTCCTCAATTCTCTCTCCCCCCTAATTGATTTTCTTCTTTATCTGAAAACAATCTTCTCTATCCGTGGCGATGCATTGCAGGCTACGGAAGGAAGACTAATCCAATTCAACTACATTTCTCCAATCACGCATATATATATATATATATGCATCATCGTGAGTTTCGCACATCTCCTCCTCTGTTGTAGACCTTACCCCCACCGGTAGTGGAATTCCGCAACAATCAATACAATAGTGATATACTCTATGTATGATCCATCCTTCAAACTCGATTAATTAATTAATTAATGTCGATCGGGATCGTTTCGGCGGCCGTTTCCATAAATGGAAAGAGTTTAAATATTTGAAATACTCCCAAATTACATTTTTATATTGCAGTGTTCAATTCAATAAAGAAGAGAAGAGAAGAGATTGTTGTACTGTGTACAGGTGAACCACATTAGCTTGCCGGAATTTGTTTGAAAACTCAATGTGGTATATATAGCTAACACTGCTCGATTTTGTGCTATTTTAATCTATGTTTCTGCAGAGATAGCGAGTGATCGAGATGAAGAATTCGACTTCTAATCGGAGTTTGTACATGGAGAGCGACGAGGAAGACTACCGATCAGAGAGCAAGGGTGGGACGTACGATGGCAACAATTCGGATTCCTCCAATTACTCTGACGATTCACCAACTAGCAAGCCCAATTCATACAACGCAGCTTGGCCCCAAAGCTACAGGCAGTCGATGGATTTATACAGCAGTGTACAATCTCCGAGCATTATTAATCTAGGAACCCCTACATTGGAGAGGTTCACCAGCTCTTTCTTATTCTCGTCGTTCAAACCGAGGCCTACCCCTGAAGCTGCAAAGCCTTTTCTGCCACCAGGACCTGGTGGCGCAGATGACCACCAACGGCGCAATTCTCAATTTCTACCGCCCCTCGTCCCTTCAAGGCGGCAGTCTCATATACGCAAATCTGCTGATCGGATATCATCGAAGGGGGTTCATGAGTTTCCGAATACTGGACAAAGTACATTTGGACAGGCTGTGTTAAATGGTGACTCATTTGCACACTCCATCTAATTCAAATCTATGTAAATCTATCTATCTGCTATAGTTTTGATCGATTTTTAGCATATGATAACCAGGCATGAATGTTTTGTGTGGAGTCGGGATTCTGTCTACATCTTATGCTGTCAAGGAGGGAGGATGGCTTAGCCTTTCTCTCCTATTCATTTTTGCTATGCTTTCCTTCTACACTGGAATCCTCTTGCGACGCTGTTTGGATAGTTCTCCTGGACTCGCCACATATCCGGATATTGGCCAAGCTGCTTTTGGTAAAGCTGGACGCATCGCAGTTTCTGTATGTCTGTCCTTCCAATGTAATTTGACTATAATTTCTCATTGTTGTGATATTTACTGTTTCATGTCTCTCTGTGATTGCAGATCATTCTTTATTTGGAACTCTATGTAAGCACAGTAGTTTGCTCTCTCTGGCATTTTTTTCCTGTTTTCTTTTATTCTTCATTCCAAGCCTGTTGCTAAACAGATTACCTTATAACAGGCATGTTGTGTGGAGTACCTAATATTGGAGAGCGACAACTTGTCAACACTTTTTCCAAATGCTCGCTTGAATTTGGGATTTTATGTATTGAATGCACACCACTTGTTCGCACTAGCAACGACACTGGCAATACTTCCTACATGCTGGCTTCGAGATCTAAGTGTTTTGAGCTACTTGTCTGGTAAGCAAGTTAACATTGATATCACACCTGCTCTGTTGCTCACTTTATATCTGATTTAGCTGGCTATTATTTACCTGTAATGTGACCATGAATAATATCGGAAACATTATCAGCATTGAGTACAAAAGAAGAATGACATGATTTAGTATTCAATAAACATAACAGGGTTAAACTAGGAACTAATTATGCAATGGACACTATACCAACTATCACTCAAAATGATGATATCACTGGATTCATGTATTGTCAAACAATATACTCCTGTTTGAGGGGAACCATGATAAAGTTTGTTTTGTCTGCTTTGAGATTCAAAACTTGACATCATCTTTGGTTGCAGCTGGTGGAGTAGTTGCTTCAGTCTCGGCGGTATTGTGCTTGTACTGGGTGGGCTTGGTTGATACAGTTGGCTACCATGGAAAAACATCAACACTCAATATCAGTACCCTTCCTGTAGCAGTTGGTCTCTATGGATTTTGCTACTCAGGCCATGCTGTCCTTCCTAACATTTATACTTCAATGGAGAAACCAAACCAATATCCATCAGTCCTCTTAACTAGGTAATTTAACTCACAGGTCAGATTGTGGTTATAAAAAAAAAATGCAAGCCAGCAAAAAAATTTTGATTTAAAGTTTATATATTGTGTGGCAGTACAAACACATTTTCTGAAATAGGACAATCAACAACTATAATTTTATCTCCATATCTTCCTTTGCTTTTTGCCTATAGAGTATGTTCAGTTCGGCATGTAAGATTTATGACAGAAAACTGTTATGGTGTGAATTGCTGTGTTTCACTAAGGGAAGAAAAGAACAAAGTGGTTCCTATGTTAATAATACCAGAGATCGCAATGCCAATGAAAAATCGCGGCATGTCATTCTCCAAAAGTCGCTCAATGTATCTTAAGTAGATATTTGTTGTGATGCAGTTTTGGTATCTGCACCTTGCTGTATGCTGGAGTTGCTGTTTTTGGATACTTGATGTTTGGCGAATCCACGCACTCACAGTTTACCCTCAATTTGCCTCAGAATTTGACAGCTTCCAAGATTGCTGTTTGGACAACGGTGAGGGGACTCGAAATCATTTCTCTTTTATTCCTTATTCTCTTAGGCAAATGGACATTTTGTTGGGCATTGATACAAATGTGGTAGTTTCACATATTGATTAAATTTGACAATGCTATTTTTATTTTCATGTGTTGCAGGTGGTGAATCCATTTACAAAATATCCTTTCTTCAGCTGGCATTTAGATTCTTCATATGTTTAATGTTTTAGTTACTACAAATTTTCTTAATTGTATAATGTGAGTCAGATTGGTATCCTTAACAAGGCAAGAATACATATGCATTAACCCTATCGCCGGTGGCAATGAGCTTGGAAGAGTTGATACCAAGGCAGCATCTCAAGTTTCATATGTACCCGATTCTCATTCGAACTGCTCTTGTGATCTCCACATTGTTAGTGGGTCTTTCTGTGCCATTCTTTGGTAAGTCTGGATCGTTTAAATACATTGATTTGTTTCGGGTATTGTATCATCCGTTCTCATAGGCTGATTGACGAGTTTCGAACTTGGCTAGGCCTGGTGATGGCGCTGATCGGATCCTTGCTCACAATGCTTATTGTAAGTTTGCTTAGTTATTTTCCTTTGGTTCAAGGTATCATATATATTATATTTCCTTAGCGAAGTAAATATGCACTGCTTTGTGGATTGCAGAGTCTAATCCTCCCTTGTGCTTGTTACCTCAGCATCTTGAGGGAAAAGGTGACTCGCATTCAGGTATGTGACAGAGGAACATTATAACTACGAACGGGAATGAAATTATTTGGCGGTATTGAGTGATTATTTGTTAGAAAAAAATTTATATATTTTTTTTTACAGTCTTTGTACAGACGAATAATTACATGTTTGAATTGATTGATTTTTTTATTGATCTTGTTGTTGTGGCAGGCTTCGCTTTGTGTTCTGATAATCATGGTAGGTGTGATTTCATCTGCAATCGGAACATTTTCAGCTCTATCCAAAATTGTAGAACATTTGAACTCTTGATGATTCAAATGCAGGCTACTCGGCTATGTCGACTAATTCTTCATAGGTCCAAAAGTTTTGTTTGTTTTGTATTAAAGTTTTGTTTTGTTTTGTTTTGAGACCCTGGTTATAAATTATAAGCTTGTATTTTTTACCTCTTGCCCAGTACTTGATTAGTGATTACAAGGAAAAATAAAGTAATTTTGTTGCAAAGAAACAAGTGAAGGCACATGGTATGGTTTGGTTCTTCTGAGAATGAAGAATTGCACGAGTAGAGATGCGGGAATCACTGTTGAATGAATCTGATCTACCTTCTTTGGGTTTTTTTTCGAAGCAAAGAAAGTGATTAGAACACAGCTACCATCTACGATCGTAGCATCATCCTAGAGCGTCCTTGCGAATGAGAACATTTGAGTCCTGAATCACCTTCCCTTCCAACGTTGGCAGGGATACTATAGGCCAGATGCGTAACCCCATCTGCAATAGTATTCACTTCCCTGAACACATGACGAGTAGACGCAGAATGAAAAAAAGTTAGAATTGATTTTGTATCTGCCAGCAGCAACTCAATATTCCATGGGCATGCCCAATGGCCTAATAAGGCAATAACTACCCCCATGTTGTCTCCCTCGAGCTTGAGCAGAAGATCATGGATCCCAAGTTCCATAGCATTGAGTTGTCATCACTGCTAACTCCACCTTGATGATAAGATCTAACTAAAGGATGTAAGACCTTGGTTGATGAAAGCCAAAACTCGGGAATCCTGAGTTTGGTAAGGTCTTACCAAAAGGCTCAAGGTTTTAGTTTGTTTCTACTGGACTCGGAAATGGTTTTGAGTAAATGGACCTATATATTAAACGAGCCTAATTTACTCTAACCCAAACCGAGATCCATTTGTTTGAGAGCCATTCCGGTTGGACTTGGGCTTGAACATGTTTTGGGCCTAATTTTGTTTGGGCTCATTTTATGGTTGTTTGGATTTGTTCGGACTTAACCTATTCTATTCTATCTAATATCCCGTTGCATATCTCCTCTAATTTTGTTAAGATCTTGCAGGGATTTGAACATATCCCTAACGTCAAACGTTCCCAGAAGTTCTCAAGATTCTTAACATGCCTCAGCATATCAAGAGAAGGTTCTGGAATTGGCCAACGATCTCTCCTGTAAGTTCGGGGTGAACGTTCGATTTTCAAATCTATCGCTGGCCTATTTAAAGAAGAAGAAGATGCCTGCAAAGCTACACATCTTGACAGCACTCATCGTCTACTGCATTCAAGCCCTCTTCAGTCGATTCAATCTCACGCAGCTCCCTACGCTAAGAGTTTGTATTTACTTTGAGTGTGTGTGAGGTTTTCATTACGCTTTATAGTACAATTCATCTAGGTTTACCCAAAAGTATAGGGTACTTCGGTATCCTTAGGTGCTTTGTTTCACTAGAGAGTTTGGGTTGCTAGATAGTAAGGAAGTCTAGAAGTGGGTAAGTCTTCTAGAGGTTGTATCTAGATCTCATAAGGCAAAGTGAAATAAAGTATGTTGAATCCTACGGGTTGGATAACCCTAGGCGGGGGCGTAGCCACGTAGGCGATTGTGCCGAACCTCGTTAACAAGTATCGTGTGCTTTACTTTCCTGATTGCTTTTACTTTTGTTTATCGATTACTTGCTTGCTTTGCTAATCTGTTCTTTCCTCTCAGATATGGTCTTACAGCATTCGGTAAGGTCTTACGATTACGGTTTGCGAAAAAGTTTACATACTCTATCCAATCCCCCCTTATAGAGTATTTGTGTGCTACTCTTCTGCCTATTCCGCACTTCAATCACCCTTTCCATTCACCGTAGAAACAATGTTACTGTTGGAATGTGGTTGTCCCATATCGGTTATATAGAGAATACTTGAACAACATATAAGGTTGAAGGGCTACTCCTCTCATTGCCAATTGGTTTTGAGATGGAACTCCGTTGGGTTTATGTGTTGTTTGAGTCTCCCGTATGTGGGCCCGCACACACGGCCTCCCTCCAGCTTGTCTTTAGCCCCATCGGGCCTAGCCGACTTTAACATGGTATCAGAGCCGGGTTCGGCTAGTTTCGGTCTAGGCTTCGGATTAGTGGGGTTGCTGGCCTTGTTGACATGTCGCGGGTATTGGTTCCCATTTATGCGCATGTGGCAAGTGCAACTTGTTGGCTAATGTCGTTGCACTTGAGGGGGCGTGTTGGAAAGTGGTTGTCCCACATCGGTTATATAGAGAATACTTGAACAACATATAAAGTTGAAGGGCTACTCCTCTCATTGTCAATTGGTTTTGAGATGGAACCCCGTTCGGGTTTATATGTTATTCGTGTCTCCCGTATGTGGGCCCGCACACACGACCTCCCTCCAGCTTGTCTTTGACCACATCGGGCCAAGCCGACTTTAACAGTTTTGAGATGACTTTAACAGTTACCCTTCGAGTTACAAATCACAAACCCGTATGCGGCTTTACTAAGTTCAAATCTCGATCCATCAAAATTTAGTTTGACAAATCCATTCGGAGGCGCTTCCCATCGAATCATATTGTTCCGATAATTATCAATCTGGATGGTAGCACTAAACCCTTTAGTGCTAACGTTATCCATCGTTTCAACGTTTAAAGCATCGGATTCCTCGTCCCAAATCTGGGATTCCTCCCAATTTTGTCGTACGGTCTTAAGGAACATGCCATTTTAACCCTCACTAGGTGTCCAAATGCCATATGATTTCGATAGTACCCTACTGCCCACCACGAGAAAGCCAGCTCGCTCATTCTCCGAGCCCTATATTGTTTGAATAAATATGTTTTTTTGGCAATTGTAGAATTTACTAAAGAAAACCCAAACCGGGAGTTACCGGTTGTTCTAAAAGCACTTACGTGCCAAGATCATACTCAAGTGGGCATGCAATCTCACTCAACCTATGAATAAAATCTCTGACCAACATACAACCCACATCTATCCCCTAGATATAAAGCATATGTACAAAATCCGAAATACATGAGTAATAACCAACTTTACAATGAAATCAACAGGAATACTATTGTCATCAAAGATTATGACATTTCTAGCATGTCAAATATGATAAATTGTAGCTCTGAACGCAAAGACGCGAGCACGCTCGATGACCTCTGATAGCATGCATTTAGAGGATCATAATATGTTGCATTTAGCTTAGTTATGATGCATATCATGCATGGTTTAAGTATAATTTGCATATTTGTTCTCTATGTGGTTTGAGTAGAAATCTACGCGCTTTTATTGATTATTTCAGATAAATGTGGATCCGAGGAGAAGACATGGGTTGATAACGCATTAGATGAGAATGTCTAGTTGATCGAAGAAGCTTACATGAAGATCTCAAGAGGTCCTGAGAAGAAGAAGCGAACCTAAACGAAGAACAAGTCTGCAGAAGTTGTCGCCAGACATGCTGAACGTGTTTTGCACTTTCTCGAGGCCTCGGTTGTCCGATTGACTATTATGACCATGCGTTGGAAAACTCTTTCAGAGAGCTACAACTTTCTTCTTGACAAGAAGAGCAAATTCAAGACAGAATTTCCGTGAAAGACCGATGCAGCTGCCGCCTCAATATGCCGTGGCCGCAACATTCCCCGCAGCAAAGGATGGGCACAGCATGTGCAGCGGGCGCAACATCTATCTCTGGAGCACCGCGTTTCAATTAATTGAAACCCTAGTTTTCTTTGAGACGTGTTTGGCCGACGTGGGGTCTTTAAGGCCGATTATTGCTAGTTTTTCGAGCACTTCTATTCTGTTCCACGTTCTATCAAACAATTAGAGAGAGAGCGATGTTCGCCATGGGCGGCTAAACTCTCTTCGTTCTACTTGCAATTTGAATCTTTATTTTTGGATTGATTGTGAGTTTTTGAATTTTGTTCCTTATTTCCTATATTGAATGTTTCAACTTCTTTGTGCTTGATTGTTCATTGTTTTGTTCTAGTCTAGCCAACTAGTTAGATCAATTTAATTGCTAAGGTTTTGTAGATTCCTGATTGTGAACCTTAACCTAAGTAGCAAACTTGTCCCTTTAGGGCTGATTGAACTAATTAGATAGGTAGGAAGTTGGATGTGTTGTTAAATCCCTCTTTAGGGACTGCAAATAACTTGGTTAATCTCTGAACTTAAAGCTATCAATTGGATTAAATCCTTCTTTAAGGACTGTTCAATTGATAAGAGTTGCTAGAACTGATTGGACTAGTAACTATATTAGGTCAGGACAAGGGCATTCATAGGAAGACTAAAAGGATAAGAGGAAGTTACAATATCAATTCAACTAAATAAAGTGAATATATAGTTGTAGGTAAAGCGATATTCTCTAAATTGTTTTGCATCAATCTGTTTATAGTTTATTTTATTTTCTTTCTTATTTTCACCACTTAAAACCCCCTGTATCATACTAACTGGTAAATAAACTTAACATAGGAATAACTTGATTCTCTGTGGGATCGACTCGTGATTACCGCACTACATTAGTTAGGTAGGTTTGAATTTATTTTGATACGATTTACGCGACTAAAAATCGTTAATCAAATTGGCGCCGTTGCCGGGGAATCAAGTTTATTATTTTGTTTTGTTTATTTATATATTTTTATGCATATATCTAACCCGTTGTGAACCTATCTTACGGTTCACAACGCCCTTGCTACTAACTTTTTAAGATTTTGAGATCGACGCAGTTTGAAGGTGAGAACTTTCACCAATACTTCACTAGATTGCATGAATATGTTGACGGCCTTGGTTCATAGGGTTATCAATTCAGGATCCGAGATATGATTAAGTGCATAATTGATGGGATGACTGTTGAGACGCGAGCGCTTGCTGAGTACATGAGTAACGGAGGCCTGAAGCGGTTAGGAGGATTGTCGGGGTTGTGGGATTTTTTCTGTTATATGGATTACCATGCTGGGAAGAATTGCTCGCCACTTCTTCTCCACCAATGGAGGACTCTATCACACATCTAGAGGATCCATTCTAAAGCCTTACACAATTAGTGCAGCAGCTAGATGAGCGCAATTGGAATTTGGAAAATCAGATGGCTCAGCGAAACCATACCTTGGAGGAACTAATGAGCCACATTGGAAAACTAATTGATGGTCCCCAAGGTAAGGCAAAAAGGGTCTTAGAAGAAGAAGAAGAAGATGAAGTCTTAACTGATGGTGAAAGATCTGAGGAGCAGCGACCGCCGCAGTGCTACTGAGGAGACCCCAACGTCTTCTTCTCTTGATTTTGAGAAACCCATCCCGCCATCCCTTGAAGAATTGAAGGATGAAAGGGTTAGGGATCCTATCGAAGTCATTGTGCTGAATTCATTCCCTCCCAGGTGGTTTCAACATAATAAGGATGTTCAAAAGGAGGATGAATTATTTGATAACAACGATAGTTTCTTTGACGATGGAGATGGTCTATTGCTTCCTGACTTGGAATCTCATGAGTCAACGCATGAGGTTTCATGTGTTTTGGTTCCAACTCTATCTGACACATCCATTCTGAGCTCGCCCATTGATGAACCAGGTCTAGAGCCATCAGCTGAGGCTCAAGAGGTAATAAAGGTAAACTTTTGCAATTTTGGAGGTAATGGTGATTATGTTGATCCTTTTGATTGCTATTTTGAAAAGCCACCAGTGGATCTGTGTTGGTGGTATCATATTCCTTCTGCAGAGAGTCATGCTAGACTCTTTGATAGATTGAAAGGGTTATTGAGTTCCACATTTTATGCTTTCAATTTATTGTATATGATGTGCCTTGTAAGATGTGTGTACATGAATATGATAGGCTACTGAGGGCCTTGACGATGTCTAATAGATAAGATATTGAGATTGAGAATAAGTCAGGCCAATGACTTTAGAGAAAGGTGCTTCTCGGGAGGCAACCCGAGATAACTTTTCTAATTTAGTTATTTCAATTCCTCATTACCGATGCAGCGGCCGCTGCAATATGCCGCGACCGCAACATTCCCCGCAGCAAAGGATGGGCGCAGCATGTGCAGCGGCCGCATCATCTATCTCCGGAGCACCGTGTTTCAATTAATTGAAACCCTAGTTTTCTTTGAGACGTTTTTGGCCGACTTGGGATCTTTAAGGCCGATTATTACTAGTTTTTCCAGCACGTCTATTCTATTCCACGTTCTATCAGACAATGAGAAAGAGAGCGATGTTCGCCATGGGCGGCAAAACTCTCTTCGTTCTACTTACAATTTGAATCTTTATTTGGATTGATTCTGAGTTTCTGAATCTTGTTCCTTATTTCCTATATTGAATGTTTCAACTTCTTTGTGCTTGATTGTTCATTGTTTTGTTCTATCTTGTCTAGCCAACTAGTTAGATCGATTAAATTGCTAAGGTTTGGTAGATTTCTGAATGTGAACCTTAACCTAAGTAGCAAACTTGTCCCTTTAGGGCTGATTGAACTAATTTGATAGGTAGGAAGTTGGATGTGTTGTTAAATCCCTCTTTAGGGACTGCAAATACCTTGGTTAATCTCTGAACTTAAAGCTATCAATCGGGTTAAATCTTTCTTTAGGGACTGTTCAATTGATAAGAGTTTCTAGAACTGATTGGACTAGTAACTATATTAGGTCGGGACAAGGACATTCATAGGAAGACTAAAAGGACAAGAGGAAGTTACAATATCAATTCAACTAAATAAAGTGGATAGTTGTAGGAAGAGCGATAATCTCTGAATTGTTTTGCGTCAATCTGTTTATAGTTTATTTTATTTTATTTCTTATTTTCACCACTTAAAACCCCCCGTTTCATACTAATTGGTAAATAAACTTAACATGGGAATAACTTGATTTTTCGTGGGATCGACTCGTGCTTACCACACTACATTAGTTAGGTAGGTTCAAATTTATTTTGATACGGTTTACGTGGCTAAAAATCGTTAATCAACCTCCTTACTTCTGCTAGCAGCTAGAGCGAAGCATCTCCGAGGATTGTAGCAAGGACCCAAGCGTATACATGAAGCGAAACCACCGAGGAACTCCAGTCAAGAGCATTATCACAAAATCTACACACCGGGTAAATGTTAAGAAAAAACAATCTATCATATATAAGTAGATAAAAGCCCTATATTAGTATTGACATTGTATCTAGATCAGAATGGTTTTTAATACTCAATTCGAACTTCGTCTTAATTAATTTTGAATTTGAGATGTGTAGACCACCTGGTCAAGTGATGGAATTGATAATCTTGTTGTTATGCTTTATTATGGCCAACCGAATGGAAATATCCAAAATGAGAATCACAATGTTTTATGTTTGCGTGTTGACTTCAGTACAACCTTTGGAAATCGAGAAGTCTATTTCATTCAACAATCTCTTCTATAATTCAATGTTTTCTAAGCTGTCAAGTAGCATATGCTCTTCTAACTGCAACAACACAATATCCGAAGCCAGTAGCTAACTTTTTTTTTTTTAAATGCGTTATGCCAACCTTTAGCTAAAACTTTCAGTTTTTTTTTTTACAGTAGGCAAACATTCAGAGTTGTTACCTTTACAGTAACTTAGCTCCTGGATCATCCTGAAAGTTGATTTTACAAAAATCTCTATGGTAGGGAATAGACTGCAAATTACAGATAATTCCTTTTCTAGCTATATAACCCGCTGCCATATTTGATTCTCGATAGATATGACAAACTTCTGCCAGCTCAAAGTCCGATTGTAGCATGGTGATTTCTTGTAGCTAAAGCATTACTTCTCATCTTGGCGGTTGTTGTTTGTTAACAGATCTAACCAGAGTTTGGTTATCGCTTTTGATGATGATCTTCCCAAGGCCCTTATTTTGTGATCGTTTCATTCCTGTTAGTATAGTTGAGGCCTCCGTCTGAATAATCGAACCTTCCATAATTTCATGGTGAAACATATCAATAATCTGAAGTTCGGAATCCCTCATGATTCCTCTAACACTACTAGAATACTAAAATTAGACATCATGTCATTTAAGTCTGTCAAGAAATCAACAGATGTTAAATTTATCTATTACATCGGTTATTTTTTTTGTGATGTCTAAAGTAGTATAGACGATGGTCAAATATTTGGACAGATGTGAAACTGTTAATTCTAAAAAAAAAACAAAACGCGCGCTATAAGGGAAAACGGCGGGATCCAAATACTTAGAAAAAAATTCGGAGCCCGGGCCCCAAATTTTGGAGGTAATGTTAAAATTTTGGAGGTAATTTTAAAACTTAGAAAATAATGGACCCTTTTTCTTCCTTTCCTAAAATTTAACACAAAATAATTCTATCTTCTTCTCTCTCCCCTCACATTCAATCTGCTCTAAACTCCCTCGAGCTTCCTCTCTCCAGAACGAACCAAACCCCTAAACAGAATTTCTTCCTCTCTCGCCAGATCCAAGCTTCCCCTTGCCAGCTCCGGCGACCGGAGTTCGGTGCTGCCTCACTTCTCCGGGCATCACCGACTCTGAGGAATCGCGAAAATGGATGGGAGTTGAAACCCTAAATCGTCGACGAGGTATCCGACATTCCAACCTATTTGTTTGGCTTCATTTGTTTCCTCTCTTCATTCTGATTTGGTTTATTGTTTAATTTCACATTCAATCTGCTCTAAACTCCCTCGAGCTTCCTCTCTCCAGAACGAACAAAACCCCCAAGTCATCTTCCTCTCTCGCCAGATCCAAGCTTCCACTTGCTAGCTCCAACGACCGACGTTCAGTGCTGCCTCACTTCTCCGGCCATCACCGACTCTGAGGAATCGCGAAAATGGATGGGAGTTGAAACCCTAAATCGCCGACGAGGTATCCGACATACAACCTATTTGTTTGGCTTCATTTGTTTCCCATCTTCATTCTGATTTGGTTTCTTGTTTAATTTCACATTCAATCAGATCTAAAGCTCTAGCCCTCGGTCTACCTCTCTCCAGATCCAAGCCACGTACCAAAGCCCTAACTCATCTTCTCCTCGTCCGACCATCATCATTCAGTGCTGCTACTTACGCTGGAGGTAATCTGTTTACCATTTATCGAGCTTGAATCCCTCAAATCCTTGGGCTGAATTGGCTTAACCTTTGATATTCATAATTTGCTAAATTTGAAACCATAAATCTGCGTTTATTTGGCCTTTTATTTTCTTTGATTTTGATGTGTTCGTGTGGGTTTTGATTTGGACAGTGATTTGAGGAATAAGGGATGATACTGAGAAGTGTTTTAGAAGAAACCTTATGTCTGTGAACAAGCACATTCTCATGGAGGTCCTGATGATCTAGGCTACATTATTTTTAAGTGGAAAGGTCCTCATGATCTAGGCTACGCTACCATAGTTGGTCAGTTTTTGTGTATAAAATTATCTGGTAGCTTATTGGAAGGATTTTGGCCTGGTCAGTTTGTGTCCTGATTTGATTGCTCATAAGGAGCTAGTAATCGGTAAGATATTACTATAAGAAGATTATAATGAATAAAAGAAGTAATAAGGATTAATAAGACTGAACCAAACAATTCCAAATTAGTTTAGGTAAATAGCTACTCATGGAGGTTTCCTGAAACTAACTCTGAATTATATAGATGCCCGCCAGTTTCTCTTAGAACAGTACTAATAAATTAAACTTATTTTGGCCACCAAACCGGCGCTCAATGGATGAAGAAGGTGTTGCGCAGCTGCTGTCATGCCACTAATGTCAATAGGAACTCAATGCAAGCAGCTCCCATAAGTCCTCTTCGATATGTCTCTCAATGCATGTCTCTCAATGCAAGCATACCCTTGATTTGCAGTCCACACCTGCAAATTATAAAATTTGGAACTTTACTTGCTTCCAACATCAGCAAGCCCATTTAAACTTGCAAATAATGCACTAGATCATCCCACAAGACAACCCCAAACAGCCCCAAGATAACCTGCAGCTCATAATTGCCTCCAAGAAGAAGTAGCAGCTAGCTATTATAATGCAAACATCAACCTCTGCACACACTAGAAGAGCTGAATTTTTTTGTTTATACTAATCACAACCTTTGCAGATCAAGTTACTAACATCAGCAGCAACCCAAAAAAAAAAATCAATCCAACTTGTTGAGCAGCAACACCAATTACCAAGTTACTAACATTTTGTTAATGAGCATCTTATAAAAAATCGTTGTTTTTGACGATGCAAGCAGGGATTTGGATTGTTTACTTTGTAGTATGTTTATGTTTTTATTAAAAAAAACTCTACGGTATAAACACATCACACCTCTACTTGGGTTGTGAGTTTCCTCTGTGTAACCCAATTTTTGTCTAACGTGTTTTTGGTTTCTGCAAGCAGATGACTCTTAAGACTTGCTTCAGATGTCGCTGGTCATATTGACAGATCTTTTGATCTAGGAGGTGCATGCCTTCTTTACAAAATCACTTGTTGGGATTCAACTTTTTTTTTGGGCTAAAAACTTTGATATCAATTTCGTAAATGCTTCCAAAGTATTTCCTTTTCTTTGTCTTATGTGGAAAATTAGTCTACAAATTGAATTATTAAACCTTTCCTCATGATGTGTCAATATTTTACAGGAATCCAAGTGGCTCCAAACAATCATATGTTTGCTGATTTTGTTTAAGGTTGTATTGAGGAAGGTAAATATACTTTATGATGTTGAATTATTGCAATAGATTATTCCAGTGAGTTTTAAATCTGAGTTATTGTTCCAGTGAGGTTTAAATCTAAATTATTGCAATAAATTAGCATAAATTACTCTTTTGTTCATTTGAAAGCATTTCCTTACGACTTTCCTATGACTTATATTTTAGGAAATAACTTAATGCAATAAATTATGGCAAGAAGTATCTCTACGGGTATCATTTGTTCAATTTCAAGCATATAGCCTTCTTTTTAAAATATTTCAGAAAATTAAAAATGATATCAGTAGCATTCCTATCGGGACAAAAATGTTTAAATTCTCAAATTTAATGAAAATCCACACAAGTATTAATAGTTGAATTTTTTTGGTTCGTATCTGAATAGCCGAAAAAACTCAAGAGCCTTGTAAAATCATGGGTTGAAAGAGGATTTTCTAGGGACCTCAAAATTGCATTCCTAATAAAATGAATATGGTATGTAAGAACTACGAAGAGATTGCTGGAATTCAAACATAAATGGGATGTTAATGAAAATTTTTATAGCATTTTTATATTAATAAATTGAATATGGGAATTTGTTGCTGGTTTCTGCAACCTAAAATCTCTAAAATAGAAGATGAAAGAATAATGAATACAGGGGAGTGTTAGACAAAAGAGGAGGATCTTTAGTTTGTTTTTTTCCCATTATGGATTTGTTGAATATTGGCTACCAAAATATAGCGCTATCTGAAATGCTCAGGTGTTAGAAAATTCAGGGTGAATTCTGTCCGGGTCAGAACAGGATGCATCATGCATTCAGGCCTCAACTCAAGTGACTCTTTATTAGGTTTACTCATATACTCATTATTCATTTTAAAAAAAATACAAAAAATGCAGTATGCCATTTTTTCTGTTTGTTTCTTGTTTATTCTTATAACAAGTTCTTTTGCCAATAGCGACAAAGAAGTAGTACTAATGATATGAAAGATAATTCGGGGCACAGTAAGGTTCCAAAGATGTAATGTGCTGTTTTGTTTGACATTGTGCTGAAAGGTTAATTTCTGAAATGGAAGGGGACGGAAAGCTCAAGGTTCTAAGATGTTGTGAATTTGCCTATTTTTCTATAATGTATTTCCTTATCTTCTTGCTACCAATCTCAATAAGAAAGATTTTATCAGGTTTAATTATGTGTATGATTTTTCATTGCAGTTGTTCCTTTGTTGAAGGATTTGATACCATGATGGTAGAGTGTGTTTTGTGTTTTATGATTAGTGTATTGGTTTTGGAAACTGTGTTTGGCTTGGTAGCTTTCAGCAGGTAACTGGTGACTGAAGTGACATTAATGATGAACTTACCCTTATGCTTACTTGGACGACTATATATGTGCATTATGAAGACTACTGATTTTCTTTGAATTTGAGATGTTATGTTTATTATGTAACGGTAAGTCCATACGCTAATTAATGTCTGTTCCCATAAGCTTATAGGAACAAACTGAGTTCATTGATGCAACAACTTAGAATCTATGTGACTGAACTACATATAATTCCTACGTGATTTTTGTACGTTCATTGTCCATATAAAAGACGCTCAAGGATGTTCTCAAATGATTAGCTTATATGCGGCTTTGAATATAATTTTGGTTATCTCAAGATAGTAAATCTTGAATTTGTAACACTAATATTCCTTTTACTTAATTTGTTGGTTAACAGCTTGAAAATATTCTCCGGGATTCTAATTTCAACAATAGAGGATAAGATGGTGAAATAATGGACCTTGTTAATTGTATACAAAAGTGGGCTGCTTATCTTATGAACCTATTTACAAAAGTGAGCTTCCTTTTTTTATGTGATTCACATCTGCTTGATTAGTACGTTGATGTGTCACTTGATTTTGTTGCAAAATGCAGATTTCAGCTGATAAAGTTTGAAGCTACCTTACTCCCATGACTTGCTATACTTTAGTACTAGGAGATTAATTACTTGAATCTTGGATCCTGACACCATGAAAATAACTTCAAATGATTCAAAAAAATTAAGTTTGTCTAGATGCATATTCCACTCTCAGAATTAATACCTCATATTGAATTTGTAAATAAAGAGCGGCCATTTCGGGGTTCAAACCGGGGACTTATGGGTACTACCCACGAGAATTAATACCTCATCTCATTCAATATTGTGCACGCATAAAAAAATCATTACTTGTTATACAAATCCGACTATACCATGCGCATTTGCGCGCGGCAACTGACCTAATATAGAAAAAAGGAATAGTGGTTTGTTTGTAGTTTATGATTCCATGGGGCTTTGCCTTTATCCATCTTCTTTGAAGTTCAAACCCCTTGTAAATCTTTGAGATCCTAATGATTTGCTTATATATCATTCCATATGATTTTATTTCCTTTGATAACAAATCGGGCTATTGATGCGAAGGGTATGGATATGGAAATTGGATTATCCAACCTTGGAACTATGAATACAATGTTTGCAGCATTAATTGCTCAGGTACATTTGGGTTTAACTTGCAAGATTGCTTTGCTATAGTAATTGTTTTCCCTTTTCATTTCCTCATATTTTTTTTCCAGTTTGTAGCAAGCTAGGGGTTCCTATCAAGACAACCATCTCTGTCAATGCCCTTGAAGAAGCTCTAAATGGAACTGTTTTCCCTTGAAGAAGCTCTAAAAGGCAGCTACAATTAACGAAACCGCAGTAAGTTCGGCTTTCTGTATTAGTGAATCAAGTACATCAAAAGGGCAGTTATAGGTACATTTGGGCTTAAATTTAATGGCTTGTTCTTTCCATCTCTTTAGTGGGCTGCATCAAGGAACAGTCCATTGTACACTCAAGAACAAATCGATGAAGTTCAAGTTGAAGCTCCTAAGTATATCCAGTCTTTGCTATAGGTTAATGAAGCTTCTAGAGCTGCTCAGTAAATGTGCCACTTAGTACTTCTTGTTGATTGAAAATGCAGGTGATCAACCATTTTTTGGGTCTTAATGTCTTATGCTTTAAAACATTTATGGTATGAATGTTGGTGCATCATATACACTAATCGATTTAGGTACGTGGTTCGGCTAGCCTAACCTATTTTTGAGTTGTTCGCTAGCTAGCTAGGTAATGTAGACCGTAGATATGTGGGCTACCCATTTACCTTTTTTTGTGATGTTATGGCTAGCCAATTTTTTGGCTATGAATAGCGACAATGTATTTTTTGTGAATGTTACATTATGAGGCTAGTATATATGTACATGAATGCGATGTTCTATCGACAAAAGCGTGTTGTGTATCCAAACAAAAACATCGGATTAAATATGAAAATAGTAGTGCATTCATGCATTTAACATCATATATGTCTATTGAAACAGATGCCAGTATAACTTATACACATCATTCTCTACAAAATAAACTGTGTGTCAAGGGAGCAACAACGTCATTTTACATTTAAATCAATGTGCAAAACAAGTTTGAACATTAAAAATGATATATGAACTGATATAAATTTGTCAAAGTAACATCGTTATCTACAAAATAAACTGATGTGTCAATGGAGCAACAACACCATTTTATTTTGAAAAAACTGATACAAATGTATGAAACGACATCTTCTGTTTATACAACCACAATAATGCATTATTTTAGAACGATATAATATCACATATAATGGACATGAAATTAATACACGGAGAATGAATACTCTCAATGCGATGTCGATAACATGGAAACACATCAGTTATGACTATATTTCATGTGGTCGGTTAAATTAAAACAATATAAAATCATAAATTATATATAGAAAATGATTATAAACGTGCTCACTACAACAAAAATTGTTGTCTATGTTTTATTAAGACATCAATTATTTTTATAAATAAAGATGTAAATATCACTTTTTTGCTCTAGGGAGACATCTTCAAATGATTTCAAATGACAAATTATGGATATTCATCAACAAGTGAACATGCCATAACCAAAATTGAGGGGTTCTAATTAATAAAAGACATCTGCTTAAAACCGATGTGGAAATTTTGATCTTTTACTACACGCACAAAGAGATCGGAATTTTTTTTTGAAAGACATCTGTTCACAACAGATGTATAATTGAACTTTTCTAGTAGTGTAACCTGGCATTTTCCAGATAGGTTAACAGAACCATCTACATTAAGTTTGTAGATAGTTCTAGGTGGTCTACTCCATTTAGCAGTAGCCCTTCTGTTCCTGTTCTTTTGGCCTTCACCAACCTTGCAGTTTTCAAGAGATCAGTTGTGATGAGATTGTTTGATTTTTTGGACAACTTGAGTGACACCATTTGGTCTCTTCTGCCTGAAAATCAGTTCATTTATAATTTCCCAAATATTCTGCCAAATCCATACAAAAGTTCCTCAAACTTATTATTAGCTTTGCCAATATAATCTCTGTTTTCATGGATTAGACCTGGGCTGTTAATACCATGAAAGTACATACCTGTTTGTTGTTCGTATCGAGCTATTACTTCTCGGACAAAGGTGCATCTTGTGAACAGGTGAGTTGCGTCTTCATCTGCTTGATTACAGAGAGAACATTGAATGGGAGCTCTATTTACATACCTGTTTAGTCTAGCAGCTGTCGAGAGGGCATCTATTTTGATCTTCCAGAGTAAATTCTTGATTCGTGACGGCATCTTTAGTCTCCAAATCCAAGAGTGTAGATCATGCTCATGCGTAGTCGGGGCTATAACGTTCCTAGTTGATCTAGTTGTGAAGAATCCTTGTGGATCTAGCAGCTAAAACTTTCAGTTACTTTCATTTTGCGCAACTAGTTTAAACATGTGGGAGCCCCGGAGATCCATCCTCCAAATTTAAATTATTCTAGCTTTTCTTAATATTATTTTCTTAGGTTCGCTTCTTTATTTAGTAGGGAATCTTTCCCGATTAAAGTTTTTAACATATGCCCTTGGGACATAGAATAGAAAGATTGTATTTTTTTTACATTATTTATTTGCTAAAATTTTGACTATTTTTCTTTCTATTTTAAACATTCTTAAATAGTGTGAAATTGATCAATTGGTCAATTATTCGGATAAGGAGGGACGAGTATTGTTTAATTTTTATATAATAATTTTATAACATATTAATTTTGGTGAAAAAATTAATAATTAAGAGGAAAACATTCGTGTTCAAATAAAAAACCCTCGTCACACTTCTTAGTTTATTTGTGACACCCTCGTCACACTTCATGTTCAAATAAAAAACCATTATCTCATCCACTCCTTCCCTTTCCCACAATGACATATCCCTCCCTCCCTCCCCCCCCCCCCCTCCCTCCCTCTCTCTCTCTCTCTCTCTAACCTTTTAGGTACATACGGGTCACCCATCTTCTATTATCTCTCATTATTCATCCCTTTCGTTTATCTCTTAAACACACATTGAAAAAAATGTTTTTGCCAACTCAATCAAACATAATTTTTCATTAATCTGATTGTGATTTGATTATTCCATGAGTTTCGAGCCATTAATGGCTTGAAATTCACCGCCCTCTCTTCCTCTTATATCCCATGTTTTCTATCGATGGTGATATGAGGCTATCTAACGTTGTAAGTTACAGATATCTTCTCAACTATTCTCTTGAATTTTCTGTGTCGAATTTGAAATATTTAAATACTAGATGAATCAAACTATTTTATGTAGTTTTTTTCCGGAATTGTTCATTTTTTTCATATCTTTGATAATCGATTAAAACATTAATTATGAATGCATTTGAAATTTGTTTATGCATGCAATACTATATTCGATGTTAATTAATTAGAATTTTATCATGTTATATTTTTCGATAATTACTCTTATTAATTTTGATGTTAAGATACAATGTAATGACGCTTTCGACTAAAGTATATCAAATTTGCTTGGTAACATTAGGAGGGCAACTTTTTTTCATGAGAGAATGAGGTTACAAAATGGGAATCTAAAGAACAATTTGATGAATGAGCGTGAATGGAAACGACGGGCAGAGAAATCAAACTATGATATAAACAACAAGGAAAGGGATTTGAGGATGTATAGGAGTGGAAGTGCACCCCCTACTATAGAGGGTTCTTACAATGCCATTAGTAATCTTTTTCGAAATTTGGATTTCCCCAATGGAGGTATGTCAGAAGAAGAAATGAGATCACACCCTGCGTACCTTTCTTATTATTACTCCCATGATAACATTAATCCCAGGCTTCCACCGCCGTTGTTGTCCAAGGAGGAGTGGCGAATGCACCAAAGGTTGAGAAATGGTGGGTTACCTTTTGTAGAAATGCCTAATTGGAAGAAGAAGGCCGTGCTTGATGATGAGTATGACTCGTCTCTATTCCTAGTTCAGCCTACAAACTCTGTACAAACAGATAATGATGGGATCATGGATCCTCCTACAATGAATATGACCAATCCATCTTGCAATGCTTCTTCTTTATGGCTCGATGACATAGATCATGAGTTCGCAAGACAAGGAGGTACAAGACTTGGCAGGCTTGGTATAAGGAGCAAGAGTTTTGCTGATATTCTTTTGGTGAGTAATTATGAATGGGTCGGCCTTGTTAAGCTGACTAAGAATATAAGACTGTATATCATTTGTACATTTTTCTAACAATTATTTTGGTGACGATCAATGTGTATGTACATTATAGGATGGGTCTAATCGACCTACCGCTATATCAAGTCGCATCCCACGTCAAGCAAGCTATAATATTTCCTATAACTTGTTGGATTCAGGCAATCCTAATGTTCAACCATCTGAGTTATGGAATGAGAGAAAGCCTAGACAAGACCTTCATATGAGAGTGATACCAACTTTTAATGGATCTCAGAATCATCATACTATGACTTCGACTTCATTTCCTAGTATTATGGGATCCTCTTTCTCTAGGTGTTCTACTCCTGAGGTTTCAAGGGTTTCTATCCCTCCCACTCCAAATCGTCCATCTAAAGAGAGAATTTCTCATGCCAAGGTAAATAACATAGTTGGATCAATCATATATTTTGTATTATATTTTCTACTTCAACAAAGACATGCTAATAAGTTTGATTTTTCTCCTATTATATCTAATGTCTAGCAACAACAACAACTCTTGGGCAAATCTACTGCACCAAAATTGATTGATTACCCTTCATCGAGGAAAGCATCTGCCAATCCAGTTTCAAAAGAAAACTCTACAAGAAGAAGAGGGTTCAATGAGCAACATTTATATAATAATACAATAACTCATGTTGTTCCTAACCATGCTCCTGGAGGTGACAATGTGGTAACAAGATGTGGTAACAAGATGCAATTGAACAATCATTACCCGGAAATCGATTCAACTAATCTTCAATATTACTATCATCCTTCTAACCAAAACCTTTTATTGGGACAAAAATACATTAGTGCCTCACACAGTGAGCTCTCAAGACCTCAAAAAGATCAGCTTGATACACTAATTTATGGACAACATCAAAGTTGTGGCTTGCCCCTCCCTCAAAAGGGTCATGTCATCAATGATGGATATTTCGACGGTCTGACATGTCTGCTTGGCATGCCATATCAAGGAGCATCAATGACTAATTCATTGACTGCTATGCAATATACTAATTCAATGCTTCAAAGTGATGTTTCAACCACCATGAAAGGTAGGATTGGGATGACTTTATTGGAAGAGTTCAAGAATAAGACGAGATCTTTTGAACTCTCAGACATAGTTGGTCATGTTGTTGAATTCAGGTATTCTTTTAACTAGCTATCACGTTAATTGAAGCTATGTTTCATTTACTTATTCATTGTTTTCTACATATAACTTAAATTTTAACTTAACAATGTTAATTAGGAAAAGTAAAATGAATTTTTGTGTTTGTATTAGCTTCTTTTTGACATTAGTTTGTTGGACTCATCTGATTCTAAAATGTAACAAAATACGTCTATTTTTGAATGTTTTGATTCATTGTTTAACTTGTTAAGTCATCTTTTTGAAATTTAATCTTGTATTTTTTTTGGTATAAATTTTTTTTGACAATGTATAAATTTTTTGTAGTGTGGATCAATGTGGGAGTCGATTTATCCAACAAAAATTAGAAATTGCAACAAATGAAGAGAGTATGAAAATTTTTCCTGAGATAATTCCTCATGCTCGTACCTTAATGACTGATGTCTTTGGAAATTATGTCATACAAAAAGTAAGAGCATTTACACTCTATAATTTTGCTATTATAGTGCTCTATCTCTCAACTAATAAATTATTATTAAACACAAATGCAGATTTTTGAGCGTGGTACTAAGAGTCAAAGGAATATGTTGGTTAGTCAAATCAAAAGTCATGTTTTGCAATTAAGTCTTCAAATGTATGGATGCAGAGTAATACAAAAGGTACTCTTTTTCACTCTTAGGGTGTGTTTGATAGTAGGTTTTAAGAGGTTTCGGAGGTTATAAAAAAATGAAAGCTCTAGAACATGGTGTTTGATTGCGTCTTTGTGTGGAGGTTTGGGAGTTTAAGATTGAGTTTATTTTTGTTGAAAATGAAAGCTGCCTCCCCTAGCTTTGGGAGGTTAAGGTGGAGTTTATTTTTTTGGGGATGTTTAGAATGTCACTATTACCCTCCACTTTCTTTGGCCCTTTCTCCCTCTAGCATTTATAAAGGGCATTTTAGACTTTTTCACTACAATAATCTTTTATAAACCTTGCAACCACCAAACACCTTTCATCTTTTTACAAGGTTATTTATTAAAAATAAACTCGACCTTCCACACCTCCATAAACCCCATAAATAATATCCACCTCTTAAAAAAAACTCCAACCCCTAAAAAAACCCTTTTTGCCAAACACGCGCTTAGTAATTTAATCAATGATAAAATTCTAACTCCACTTAGTTATCTCAACCCCA
Organism: Persicaria tinctoria; assembly: GCA_037127255.1. Classification (NCBI taxonomy): domain Eukaryota; kingdom Viridiplantae; phylum Streptophyta; class Magnoliopsida; order Caryophyllales; family Polygonaceae; genus Persicaria; species Persicaria tinctoria. The sequence goes on along the minus strand of JBANSL010000004.1, from coordinate 15,790,046 downwards.
TGGTAAAGCAAAATATTTATCAATTACTCTAAAATCAATCATTTTAGGAAGTTATCTAAGTCACATTGCATTACACAATTTCTAAAAATGTCAATAGTGCTAATAATTCTTTTAATGGATGAAAAAAAAAATGAAGCTGAATTAAATGGTATATCCTCTATTGAGGCTAAAATGTTAGCAATACTTTTACTAATAATCTTTTACAGGCATTGGAAACTCTTGACGTTGAAGAGAAAACGCATGTGGTAGCAGAGTTAGATGGCTCAGTATTGAAATGTGTTCGTGATCAAAATGGAAATCATGTTATCCAAAAGTGTGTGGAATGTGTTCCTGAGGATAAAATTCAATATATAATCTCTTCCTTCTTTGGTCAAGTTGTTCCTCTCTCAACGCATCCTTATGGTTGTCGTGTTATTCAGGTTGGGGTTTTTTTTCCGTTTCAAATTTTTGTAGACCTTAACTTTATTTATGTTATTGTATATATAACTTACTTACAATGTGACTGCAGAGAGTCCTTGAACATTGTAACAAGGAAAATACTAAAAAACGTATCATGGCTGAGATTATGCAATCTATTTGCACTTTGGCACAAGATCAATATGGAAATTATGTTATTCAGGTATCTCCACCTACTTATAAAATAGGTTGTGATTTAACCCATAGCCATGTAATCTCTAATACTTCATTTACCTCTTTTTAGCATGTGATTCAACATGGTAAACCAAAAGAAAAATCTATTATCATCACCAAACTTGAGGGCCAAGTAGTGAAGATGAGTCAACAAAAGTTTGCTTCCAATGTTATTGAAAAGTGCTTGACTTTTGGTAGCCTTGAAGAGCGTCAAGCTATAGTAAATGAGATGCTAGTATGCACTGATCAAAGTGATCCCTTACAGGTAATACTATTTTCCATTTTAATATTTTTAAAAGCTAATTAATTTTAAGGTGGTATGGTGTGTATGGATGCAACCAAAATAAACGGTTTATTTTGTTAACGGTTTATTTTGTGGGTGTTTATTTTTTAAATAACTTTTTTGGTTATTTGGAGGACCAAAATAAACAAAAAACGTGTTAAAAATTGTGTTTCAAAAAAGCTAGAAAATGGTGCGTATTTGGGTGTTTATTTTACACAAGTACTGTTTCACCCCTTCTCTTTTATCTTATTTGGTTTGAAAGTACCACAATACTCCTAATAAAAACCAAATAAACTCCACTTTTTACAAATAAACTGTTTTTTGTCTCATACGGAGATTATCTTGTTGTTTAAATTTTTAACTACTTTTACCATCAGTTTATAAATTTTACCCTGTTTATAATTTTAGTCAGTTTATTAATTCTCTCCCAAACGAATATATTGTTCCCAAATGGAGAGGATTATATTAAGTATTTTCATAAAAAAAATTCAAAAAAAAAACCTTTATTTTTTCTAATAAGGTTTTAAACTTGAGCATCCCTACACAATTCTTCTTATCCTTGAAATATTTTAATTTCTCATTTTTCTCATCCTTCATTTGAGTGTAACATCTAGGACATACTGCATTAATTAATTAATAATTTATCAATTTAATTTGCAGGCCATGATGAAGGACCCGTTTGGAAACTATGTGGTGCAGAAGGTCCTAGAGACTTGTGATGAAGAAACCCGTGAGTTGATACTTTCACGCATCAAGCTCCATTTGAATGACTTGAAAAAATACACCTATGTTAAACATGTAGTTGCTCGTGTTGAGAAGCTCCTTGTCACTGTCGGAGGTTAGAAGGACCTGCTCTTTTCTCTTTTCTCTTCTTGGTTTGTACAAGTGTGCGATACGAATTCCCAAATAGTGCCTTTTATTGTAATATTTTAATAGTTATCAAACTTTCTATCATCAATCCTTGCATAGAGTTGAAGTAAGAGGGCTCAAGAGAATTGTAAATGTTCACATCTTTATGAACTTGGAGTTTTTTTTTTTTTTTTTTTTTTAATGACGTGGAGGTTCCGAGGTTATCGACTAATCCTCCACGGGCCGAGCACTAGCCTGCAAAGCACTCGAGCCGGGTAAGCCAAGCGGCAAGCCGCAAGACAGGCTAACCCATGCCAAGGTAAAGCAAGGCATGAGTACCCACTATATATAGCACAAATTGCTCATAGTGGGATTTGAACCCTTGACCTCATGGTAGTGAGGCACAAGGAAGCAACTCACTCTTACCACTAAGGCAAGAGGTCATTGGTTTATGAACTTGGAGTTAAAAGTGAATGAACTTTGCTTTTATATTCTATATACTTAACCAACTCGTTTACATAAGACTACTCAAATGATATTATTTGATTGAAAAGAGATAAATTATCTCTGGTTGGTTATGAAGACAAAATTAAGTTGTAAAAAAAGTCAAGGTTGTGTTAGTTCGGGCATATTCAGAGGCGGCCATCATCTACACTTGTGCGAAGGTGTGAGAGTTTATTACTAAGTGATGTCTAGCATAGCGAGCAATCTGAAAAGAAGCTATTTGGAATTCAGATAAAAAAAAATATTCAGAATATATGACTTATAATTCTCTATTTTGGAGATTATAGTGAAGCGGTTGGGCATGCTCTTAGACTCACCCATCCGTCCCTAATGTCGGCCTAATCCAACCTTTCCTCTACCTTTTACAAGAGTAGTGGTTGTAATGGCTATTATCCTATGTCAAAGCTTTGAAGTTCGAAGCCTTCAGAAAATAATTTTGGAATTGATTTTGGATAGGAGGGACAACCCTTACACAGACCACACAATACCCATCTAGATATAGAGCGGTTGAACCAGATCGAACTAAATCCAAAAAAAAAATGTCATGCTCTCGGCCTTCCAACTCGAGTTCCGTCTTCTACTCTTACCTGCTGTTGAGATGTGAATGCGACCAAAAGTGTCTCACATCGGAAAGTTGAACATATCAAGCCCTAATATATGAGTCGGTGGGCTAGTCCTTCTATTGCCAGTTGGTTTTAGAATGGAACCTCACTCAACTTGTGTGCTAGTGGTGCAAGTGTCAACTAGATGGTCATTCCTAGTTGCACTTGCGGGGGCGTGTTGAGATGTGAATGTGACCAAAAGTGTTTGAATCTACCCAATTGCTTGATCTTGATTTCTAAATATGCTGAATTTGAAACCCTTTTATCTCTGAATCTGCCTTTCTTAGATGATTAGGGTTCTACTTGTGTTTGCTTTACGGAATCTCTTGTGAAATTTGTAATCCTTATTCCCTTTGAAGGTGGAATCTTTAAGGTTTTTAGGGTCCAATATGTTGCATTTTAGTCTCCACTCTCCAGGTAGGTTTGATTTTGGTTTTGTGATCAATTTTTTTAGTATGTTTATGTGCACGCATCGATCTATATATTGGGTCGATCTACATTTTGTTCGTCTAGGGCTCTTTGTGGCCATTTAATTTAATACACTGAATAAACAAGATGGTTTTGAATGATAAAGGATGATCCACTTAAAGAACTGATTTTGTCATCTTTAAGCTTCTTTTCCACAACAATTGGTAGTCACATTGATAGATTTTGACGTGTTTGGTTAAGTATTCATTTGTTCCTTTACTCAAAACTTGTATTTGATTTATTGAGTTTTGAAGTATGGGTTAAGTATTCATTTGTTCCTTTACTCAAAACTTGTAAGTAACACAAATTGTTTTAGGCTTTCTACTTTTTCTTTTTATGCCTGAATTTGCAGTGATTAATGAAGCTTGATTGCTTCTTGGTAGGGTTGTTATTCGAGCTGAACGAGCCGAGCATTGCTTGTTTATATTCAGTTCATTTAGGTTGTGAACGAGCTCGAACTGAGCCTAAGTTTTGACTTGAGCTTAAACATGTACTCATACTCGGCTTGTTTAGGAAATGAACGAGCTTGAGCCGACATTTAAGCTGTTCTACATGCTCATTATACAGTAACTTAAAGGAAATTTTAGAAATTCCATAAAATTCAAGCTGTTCGAGTTTAATTCAAACGAGCCGAGCTAAAAAATGTGCTCCTACTCGACTCATTTAGAAAATAAACGAGCTCGAGTCGAGTTTTTATCAAGCGAATACAAGTCGAATTCGAGCTACTCGTGTTCACATAACACCCCTACTTCATATCTTGCACTAATCATGGCCCAAGCTTCTTGGCGCTTAGAACATGCCCCTAAGCACGACCTCCCATAAAAATGTTCGCCGCCAATGCATAGCTCAATAAACACCAAGAATTCAAAGATGTTCGAGGACTAGAGTTTCAAACGAAAATCCGAGTATCTTACCCTTGGCGAGTTTGTAACTTGTGCTTTTTGGCTTGTTTTGGATGATATTTTGTTAGATGCTTTTGGTTGTATTTCTGTTGTAAGATTTCAATGTAACTTGTTCTTGTTAGACTCTTTTTATTAGACTTGAATGTATAGATTGTTAAACTAGTATTAAAATGATTGAATATTTGGATATTTTTAGATATGTGCAAGTTGCACCCTTTATTTTTAGCAATTTGAACTCGCGAAGAGTTGTCCAATCGCGAATTTTAATTGAAAAATGTAAAAATTAACAAGCCCGAAAGTCAAATCCGAGTTCAAGTTGACCCATTTTACACGGACTCGTTTTATCCGAAATTTGAAGTGTCCTGTCTTACTGGGACGATGTTGTTGTTGAAATGAGTATGTAAATTAGCATTATCTATAAATTATAATGAATAAAGTGAATCACAATGAACAAACAAATTATGTACAAGGGAAGAATTTAACGAAAGCAACTGTATCAAGTATCTGGAAAACTGCGTGCAGCAGATCCATAAATTCCCTAAAAGTTACAATCCAAATAAAGAACGCCACTTCTTTTTCTTCGTATTTGAAACAGGGAGCTCTGGAAATATGTCAACAGAAGACAAGTAAACATCATGAGAAAATAAAGATTGCAGTCTCAGACCAAATAAAGATTTCCATGGTTTTTTTTCAAAAACAATTTCATACTTGTTACTAATAAAGATTGTGCTAGCGTAAATCCAGAAAAGGTTGCTGCATGAGTGAGGGTGATTATCCCTTCAGGGTATATTGAGTTATAGTGCAAGTAGAAAATCACAACCTAGGAGTTTTAATGCAAAACATCTCTAAAAATTAAGTAAAATGTTGAAAAGCTTAGATATTACCTCCTTCAGGGTATATTGAGTTATAGTGCACCTCCGCCCAGAAGCTCAAACAGATAACTGCAAAGAAGATAACATCTCCAAAATTATTCCTCAGATAAAAAGGATGCAATTAACTTCTGAAAGCAGATGGAGAAATTTTGAAATGATATGACATTTTCCATTCTAAAGGAGAGCCAACGGGCCATGGAAAACAGGATATAGTTACTATCCGCAATAGTTATTCGAACATTAATTCTATAAGGACTCAGAAAACAATGATCAACGGGAGACAGAAATGACAAATCCAGATCTCATGAGAAGTTTATCGGATTTGTAGGAATCAGGACTATTTAAGATGTGCTTCTCAGCAGGATAAAAAGAAAATGAACCACAGGAAGATTTCTCCACTTTCCAAATATGACATCCAACATAGTTTCTACAGGAAAAACCTGTGCCATGTTTTTACTTTATGAAGCCAAATAAAGTACTTCACGAAGAGCAATCCTACAATATACTCCGTATTATGTTGAATTGAGATTGAGAAAACTTCTACAGGTACATGAAAAAAAGAAATGAAAGAACAATCAGCCAGCTCAAAAGGGAGATTAGGCTTCCGTCACATGCAGCAGAAAATACCTTTTTCCATTCAGAAATTCATTATGTTTTGAAAAGGCATACATTTACCTAGGCCATTGGAGAGGTGTGTTCAGCTTTGGAGTTCTGAAATCTATCCATAGTGTTGTATTTATCTACTTTTATTTTGCTAACAATTCACATTCAAAGTCAACCTTTTATACTCTGTAGAATATATTTTCAGGATAAATCTTACCTCTACTTGATTTTTCAACCCGAGGAAGAATTTCAATGTAACACGTATCCTTGAATGATGTCAGCACGAAAATTTTTACGCCATACTGCAATTTATTGTACAACAAGAACCCATCAAAACAGAAATTCCAAAACATTAACAGATTACAAAACCCAGTTTAATGATGATTAAGATTTTCAAAGGTGAAAAAAAAATCCAAAACCAGAGAGAATCAATCTATTCATTTCACTTTCTACTTATCTATATTATGTAGTCTCTGTTTCTTTTACCTTTCTGTTTCATAGTTTTAGACCAAATGGTCTCTTAATCTAAACTCAAGAAGCCAAAAGGCATACAAGAACCAAGACTCTGTCATAAAAGAAATCATATCTAACAATTCCAAAAGAAGAGAATAGGCATTTCCTTGTATATCATGTTTCTAAACATAAACAAGAATGGTCAAACTCCAAAGTTAATTGAAAAAGGATAAATATCGTTTTTTTTTCAGTTCCAAAGACAGAAGTTCCTAATTGCTACTAAGATGACGTGTGTGTGTGTGTGTGTGTATTTAAAGGCAATAGTTTGGGTTGCGTCAGCCTCTACTAGACCATCACCCAAGAAAAAAAATGTTCAAATTAAATTATGACAAGTATACTTTGATAAATTATGACATGAACCTACATATATATCTCATGAGTTTTTTTTTTTATTTGCTCTTTCTCCAAAACAAAAATGGCCAACACAAAAAAAAAGATTCTGAAAAGTACATAAAGTTGAAACTATGGCATCACGGAAAATCAAAAGGTACAAGTTAGAACATTTACCGTGTCTGCAGCAGCCTGCAATGTGACGTGATCACCCCATTCACCATTCCTAATACCAATTACCTTGGTTAGAATAAGGCGGAAGTATTTCAGCAAAGCAACTGAGAGAAAACTGATGTCGAACTAGATTGTTGCTTACTTTCTCATCCTCTTCAAGTAGTCATCATAAGGCATGGGAACGTACCCATTATATAGTTCTGGATAGGACCTAAGCTAATGAAAATATTACAATTTAACAAAATCAGAGAAAACTACATTTTTGTGCGCCAAAGCTTGTTATAAAGCAACTATCTTACACTCCTAATCTACCTGCTGAACAACTTGTTCCCGGACATAACCATGATACTCTGTAGATCGATATAGCTGATCTGATAAAGCTCGAAACTACAATAAGAAAATAGGAGCCATAATCAAAAGAGGAGAATTACAAATGCTCTTAACCAACTCCTCTCCCTGTACCTCAACTGAAAAAAGAGGATAAATCATTAAAGCATAGACATACAAAACAAACTTACCTGACAATTACCATCTCCTTTCATCTTCAACTCCAACAAATCATATACTTTTAATCTGTTACAAGAAGGAAGAAAAGACCAAAGCAGCAAACCAAACCTTTCAGCGACAAAAGGAAAGAAAAATGCAACATGTTGAAAAATATAGAAAAAACATGTTGAAAAATATAGAAAAGCCTGCTCTCACTCTGCTGTCAATTAATGGGAAACTAGGAATAACAAGACGCAGTTGTTTAGGCCACATTGTGTAAAAGGGTCACATTATGAAAAGCCACATCTTAATGAATGTCCCATCCATTTCTATAGAACCTTGTTTATCAGAGATGTTATTAAGGAATCATTCGAATTGAGTGGAACAATTGACCTTCCCCTGGCCTATTACTATTATCTATAAAATTATCATTTTGAAAATGAATTGATAAAAAAAAATAAAGTATTTTGTTTGCTTCAAATGAAAATTAGCAGCACGTTAAAACATCAAAATCCAGTGTAGTACAATATAATAATGATTAAGACACTGTATTTTTCTTTCCTTTTGTCATCACAATAAGAACCAGAATGCATCCATTTTTCGCCCTCATTTACTCCTCAAACCCTTTGCTATAATAAATTTCCAAACGAATGTAATGCAAGGACATGTCCACTGAAAAGTTAAGCTACCATGTTACAAGTTCCAGAATGTCTTCTGCAGATTACAAGTTTAGCAGTAGAATATAAAGATGGGGGCTATTGCTGAAAGACAATATATATAAAAGCGAAAAAACAAACTCCTCTCTTGCTTGGATGTCTCTTTCAAGAGAAGAAACAAAGGAACATGAGTAGTACCATACAGGCATAAAACTCAAACCTACAGAAGTGCGTTAAAAACTTTGCAATTACTGAGTAAGTTAAAAGAAATAGATAAACCTGTCTAGCAGACGTTCATGATCTGACTCTGCATCATCAATTGTTGGTATCTGACTATTTATCCTTGGTACATGCTATAAACAGAAAATGACAGTTTCAGTATATCTGCTTGCCAGACAATTTTTTAAAAAAATGAAAGTTTCAATATATCTACACGCCAACCAATTCATGCTTCATTAATCATTGATAAAGAGTAGTTCACTAATTAACACCTCCTGATGTAAGGATTTGATGAAATATGCTCTACCTCCAAAGAGATTAATTGAACAGTTATCCCTAGTTTTACCTTACCCTTCCTCTTCTGCAAGAATCCCAGAATCTAACTTTTCAAGTTTTTCATGATTGGGTGCATATCCAATCCATAAATTGCATAATACAGGAAAGAGCTGACCATTCACTGCCCACGCGCTGTGAAATTTATCCATTGGGTTATGCTATGGACATCTATGTTGCCCAGGAACCCCAACAGACATTACTGTGGCCACACACGTATCCTTGTGTAAAACTATGATAACTAAATTGAAACTGACACTGCCCATTTTCATATCCGCTTGTGAGAAACACAGATGGATATGAGAACACTTGGCTCATAAGTTGAAACAGGAAAAGGGAAAAGTGCAGCAGCAATCAAGATTGTGACTGTACATAAAGAACTACATACTACTTACTGGAACAGGAACCATCTGATTCAGCCTCTTGCCAACTTCACTGTCCAATAAACATTCCTCAGTCATCTCTGGAGGCTCTCCGCAATCATCACTATTAAGGTATATCACTTCAGAAGGGCCGGAAGTCAAAACTCCATCTGCGTCTACCTCATTATTTGTAGAACCTGCACGGTGAGGGGAAAGCTCGTTGTAAAACTAAAAACATTTGTGAAAATTTGCAAATTAATAATTGTTCTTTGTAGAGAAGAACCATGCCAATCCTGTGAAAGGATAGATGCCTGTAGCTGCTGTTCTTGTGTGTCTGAAGTACCAGATGCTTCAGCCTTTGCCAATTTTGATAGTTCTTCTTGAAGTGCGAGCGCAATGACCTCGTCATTTTCCACATCAACTTTTTCACAAAAACCTTCATGGATATAAGCAGGAGAGCTCGTGTCTGTGTCATACTGAGTAACTATACTCTGCTGACTAGCCCTGCTAACAGGATGATCATACAGATTATGAAGACCCCACCTAACAACATCAGGATCCATGCTTAAAGTAACCATCTAATTGTTCAATTCCCTAAAATTCTGTCATTCAACAAGGAAACAAATATATTGAATTAGCCAAGTCTTAGGAACCTTTAAAAGGTCTGAAAAGGAAACTTATGTTAACACCATGATAGAACATCAGCGGAGAGAATACAATTTAGCATCACTACTTTGAGAAAGAAAAACGCATACATAGTTGCTACAAAACTACAAGGCTCAGAATCTGAATGAGAAGTATAAAGGTCAGAGGAGGAGGATATTAAAAAAAAAACTGTATAAGACAGCTTCAGGGTTAACAATGATCCAGTAAATAAAAGACAGAAAAAACTTATAGACGGCTCATTTGATAATGATGATATTCAGTTGGGCCTTTAGAGTAGATTTACGTAAGGGATGAATCTAAAGATAAATGGTTATCAGCTGAGAAATGAATTCCTCATAATCTCGAATAAACTAATCCCTGAATATCCGCATCCTAAGCAACATCGACTATTAGAACATCAGGAACCAAATTCACCAAACCGATTCAGCGCCAAATCCAAAAACTGATTGACAAAGGGATATTTTTAGGAAGTGAATAATGTTTCGAATTACAATATGGAAACATCAAAAGCATACAACACCGTACTTAAAGGAAAGAGATGATAATGATAAAGAATAAAATCTCATAATCAAGTTGCAACAAGAAACTCCACAGGGAAACCCTAAGTCCGAAACAGGAATCACCCAACACACAGCAAGCAATAGAGCAATTGGAAAGAACATGCAATTCAGAAGTCACGGGTGATAGAAACAACAGAAGAAAATATTGAAATTAGAGAGGAATGAAACAGGAACTTACGAGTTGCAGGATTCGGAGGGAGGGCGATGAGAAGAGAAAGGTGTTTGGGGATTACTTTGGGAATTGGAAACATTTTAGCAATCTCTTTGAAGGTCGGTTAAGGTTTTGGGGGATGGAAGACGAATTCTATGGATTTGAGATTCGTTCCTTGCAATCTACAAATCCGTTACAAGAGATTGCCGCCGACGAGACGCGTGTCGATGTCAGCCCCTCACGCCCCTTCTCTCTCTCTCTCTCTCTCTCTCTCTCTCTCTCTCTCTCTAACTCTGAGTAGTTGAATTTCCGAATTGGAAGCCAATGAGTCTGGTGCTGACGGAGGCATGCCACTTTGTCGCATTTTTTTGCGTCACAGCAGCTATTGTCAATGTTGTCAATACGGTGAAACCATTTCGGAATAGCTCACTAGAAATGACTTGTGGTTAGTACTCAAATGTTCCTAGTTCGAACCCGGATATGGCCGCTCTATATAATCAAGGAAGAGTAGGGTGACTCATCCGGGTGGACCTGACCAGATCCGATCCGACCCAAACATTCCGGGTGGGGGTCAACCTAAAGGCTCGGGATTTTTAAAAATACGACCCGTCATCCGGCCCGAACCCGATATTTGTAATCCCGGGTTTTTCGGGTCGGGTGACAGGCGACGGGCTGACCCAAAAACTCGAGTTTTAAAATTTTATTAGTTGATACGGAGTACAAAATTACAATATTTAAATTGAATGCACAAAGTCGACATCCCTGAACTAAAATACGAGTTTTTAAGGCCCGATGCGAGGTAAAATACGAGTTTTTTATTAATAAATATAATCAATTTTTTAAAAAAAAATATTAAAAATGCAAAATTTTAATTTGTTTAACCATTATTAAATTCGGATTTTATTTTTATCACTAAAAGAGAAATTTATGGACTTTAAAGTAGTATATGAGTATGACTAATGCGACAATCTCTCGGTACGTATAACACAACAAAAGACTACTATTTTTATATTTACGAATATACTTATTTACTAAATTTTATTATATTTTCTTACAAGTCCGATTAAAAATATCTGAATTTTCTAGTGAGAAATAAAGTGGAAAAATATTTTTTAATATTCTATTTTCCCCATTAATGTAAAACAATATGATTAAACACTTCAAAACATATTCTTATTTTGCAAATTTATCCAAAAAAAAATATACTATAATCACTTAAATAAATTTATTGAAGTATTGTTACTTAAAAACCACTCGTTTTTTGCATTTATAACAAAAATTGAAAAACGATGACTTTTTTACACTCTTTGTCGTTGATTCGAAATATTGAATAAATTAATAAGTCATATCACAAATGAGTTTTTTTACATATAAATTTTAGTAAATTATTATTACATTTAAATATAATAATACATAATACCTTAATTATATATATAACGTAATTTTTTCCCCGGGGCCCTAAGCGACCGCCCCTTGGGCCTACCCCTAGGGTCGGGCCTGTAGTGAATTAGTGAGTGCACAAGTGCAAAGTACTGCAAACATTAACCATACACTTGCACTTAATGCATACATTCAATAATAACATTAGATAACATTAACAATCCTGAGTTTCTTCCTAATTGCATTGGATATTATATTTATTATTTAGGATATAGTTTGACAAAAAAATGACATGTACGTTTGTTGAGGAATCAACAACAATGCTTAGCTTCCAAAATGATGATGGATATTGTTGATCGATAATATCCATCATCATTAGCTTCCAAAATGGAACACCGAGTCTAGTCTATATAAGTACATCACCGACACGACACAACAACACCCTCTGTAGGGACTTCCAAAATATCATGTACTCTAAAGGAGATGACTTCATATAAACAACCTTCTTAGCCATAACACAACACCCTCTTTAGTCTCCACTCTCTAGAAATCAATAACATTCCACAAAAGCTAAATAACTCATATATGGTGCTAGATAAGAAGGTGTAGTAAATGTCCAAAAAACAAATTACCTTGTTATGGTATATTATCAAGCATCAACATAAAACACGCCTTCATTTAATTCAGGGGGAGTCTGAAAATTTGAACCAACATATACACCAATTACCAACTACTCAGATTCGCATTGATAATTATAAAATATATAAAGTCATTGATTTATTAATACCTTCACTATCTTCTAGGCTCTCCTCCTCGGTAACTTTTCCATGACCACACAACCAATCTTGAGTGCAAATTAGTACTTGTACCACCTAAAAAAAGAAAAGCACAATGGTATTAATCAACTAAGTGGTTAAATGACAAATTATTAAATTCATTTCAATCACTAAGCAACTGAATATAACACTATAGTAGCATATAATTATCTATTTTAGTAGTTAACAACAGTTTGAAAGAAACAAATAAGTACCTCTATAGATAAGTTGCTTCTGTAATCTGAAATTGTACGCTTTCCAATGCTAAACGCTGACTCAAAGGGAACGGTAAAGATTGGAATGGCTAAGACATCATGGGCCATGCGTGCATGGATGGGATATCGAGAAGAATTCAGCTTCCACCAATGCAAAACATCTTTTGTCGTCTTTGAATTAGTCACTTCAATGAGATAGTTATCAAAATCAAATCTCGTACTGTCATCACAATCTACCTCGCCCTCTTGAAACTCATCAAGCCAACTTGTATTTGCATCCGCTTCTATAGATCTACGCGATTGTGACCCTTGATTATCATCTCGAGAATACACAAATTTGTACTCATCATACATCTCATAAGCAACATCTCTAACCTTTTTCAAGTTTTTCTCAAGGTCAGTTGATCCAAACATGGAGCGAAGAACAGACGTAACTCCGCGTATCTTCATAGAAGGATCAAGAATAGCATCCACAAACATCAAAAGATTCAAATTTCCAAAAGAACCCCAATACTTGTCACATTCTTCCTTCATATTAACTGTCATCGGAACGTTATCACAAGATTCAGATGATTCACAACTGTCCAACAACCCCAACTGATTATTCAATTCGGTTACCTGCTTACAATCCTTAGCGATATGAAGCATCATAAAGTTGCTTTTTACAAAAGATGATTCGGACACACGAATAGTCAACTCGTAAAACTCCTTCAAGAAATGAGCAAGTGCTTCAACTTTACTCCAATCTGAAGAACTCATAGATCTCAAATCTGACGATTCAAAAGACGGAAACTCCATTCTTTCAAACACCTCTATATATGTCAATGCATGACTCAACATCAAATAAGTGGAGTTCCATCTAGTTTTCACATCATAAACCAATTTCTTCTTGCACTCAATCTTGCATTGAGCCACTAAGTCACCAAAATACGTGTTCTAGTTGGAGAAACCCTAACATGATTAACCATGTGACGAACTTTATCAATATGAGCACCACCCTCTTTTAAACCAGCTTGAACAACAATATTGATAATGTGGGCTAGGCATCGAAATTGCAAATACTTGTGAACCATAATGCACCTATGTTCTATACTCCTTCTCATAAGTTGTTCACAAGCAACATCATTTGTAGACGCACTGCCAACCATCAAAGCTAGAAGCTTACTAGACAAACCCCAAAAAGTCAAGCATCCCTCAATTGTCCTACCAATATATTCTCCCTTATGGCTAGTAATGTAACAAAAGTTAATAATCCTCTTCTGCAATTTCCACTTGTCGTCAATGAAATAGGTAGTGATAACCATATAATTATGCTCTCCTAAAGTCCATGTATATGTAGTGATGTACACACTTTAACAAGAAAATCTGAAAAACTCCTTCCAACTTTTCTCTTTCCGACAAGTACATTTGTATGCAATAACGTTGAATAGTACTACGAGAAGGCAAGCGGAAAAAAGGGCAGCTCATCTTTAACTACCATTTGAACGACGCCTTCTCTAACATTCTTTTTCATCATACGACCAATTTTTCAAAGCATTCACACTACCATTATCCACACTTTGAAAGGCAAGTTGAGTTTGTTTACCTTTGCTTGCATTAACTGGATTTTTCTTGCAACTATTATAATGATTCCTCACATTTTTGTTGCCACAAGCGGTTAAATGACAAGCATAATTAGCTCCACAGAATTTGCATTTTGCTCATCGATTGTTGTCCTTCTCCTCATACTGAATGAAGAAATCCCAATAGACAGCTTTATGTGCTTTCCTTCTTTTCACAATTCGTATTCAATCCTCTTCAAGCTCTACATCTGGATCCCCTTCAATGTGATCAGAAGGCTCATGGCGATACTCAGATTCAATTTCATGAACTTCTTCAGTATCCTTATCCATCTATTAAAATGATAAAATAACAAATATTATTTGCCAACACAAATTTCTTGAATAGGTAAATATATAGATGTGGTGAGTTACCAAAATACAAAAGTATAAGACCAAACTAAGGGTCTCATGCAACCAATACAAATTTCTCAAATATATGAAAATCAATATTTATAATTATAACCACTCCAACTTACGTTGCATGATAGTTTCAAATATATTTATGTAGATATTGATTTACTCATAATTTTGTTTGCAAAATCAACAAATTTTGTTCCGAGTTCCAACATTAGCCAAAATTGTCTTCATCAATAGTCCAGGTGAAGAGCATTAGCCAAAATTGCCTTCATTCCAATGTTATTTCTTTTATGTTGTAGAAGTGAATTTGTAAATTGGGGGGGGGGGGGGGGGGGGGGGGGGGGAGGGTGGAGATTGAAGTGAATTTGTTAGGTTAGTTTATGTTTGAATTTCTGTTTGTTTTGAGTTTTTGCTTTTGAGTATTTGTTATTTCCTTTATGTTATTTCTTTTATGTTATATAAAATGTCAAAAATGAAAAAAAAAATTGAAAGATGTCAAAAATAAAAACAATTGAAAAAAAAAAGTGGGTCTTGTTTTGTTTGGTTTGGTTTGCATTTTGTGTTGTCAAAGATACCCATCTAATTTAAGTTTGTCCTTACATGATCTTATAAATCCCATGGAAATCTGGAATGATTTGATCTTATCCTGAAAATTGGTTTTTATGTGAAATATGATTGAGCATATATAATTGAGCATGTATGATCTAAGTTTGGGAGTATGCTTGGAATTCAACAAAAATTTGTCACAGTGAGATATTTTTGGCCTTTTAAGGGATACATCTTTATTCCTTTTGCTTTTCTTGTGTGATATACTCTTCCTACGCATTTACCATTGAATATTGCCATGGTTATCTATTTTCAAGGTCGATTATATACATGTTCAATGCTTGATAAGTTCAAATGATAGAGGCAATCTTTTAGCCCATATTTATCCATATCTACCTTATGTCATGTCTTGCTTTGAAGCCAATTTGAGCCTTTAGCCTTTTTATTATTCGCTCCACAAAATTATTCCTAGCCTATGATAAGTCTTACCCTGATTCCGGGGGAATTGAGATTTTGAGTGGGTTGTGGAATCTATTTTGGAGTTTGAGGAGAATGAAGCTAAAGTGTGGTTGTATGGTTTATGGTTTTGAGAAGATGTAATGTTATGTGCTTACTTAGTCCCTCATGTTTATGCATTTGAATTTTCATGTATTTTGGCTAAATAAAAAAAATCAGAAAAAGAAAGAAAAAACAAAGAATAAAGAGCCATTTATCTTATGCTTGCACAATGAGGAAAAATTGAGATTTATGTTGGTTATGAGATACATTGGTTGGGTTTTGAGATTACATGATATATGAGATGATGAGATTTGAGATTTTTGGAGTTATTTTGATGATATTGAGAGATGTTGTGTATTTGTGAGCTTGATTTATTGAATTCGTTTGTGTTATGTTGAGAGTTTTGGAATCTTGTTTTCTCGGAATTTATTGCACCACATGACCAAATACAATTCCTTACCCTTATGTTTCTACCAAGCCCCATTACAACCCCGCCGAATGGAATCTTCTATGAAGATTTCCATTGAGCGAAGGTCCTCTTGATGTCCTTGTTTTTGCATTGACGTATCCGGTGGAGATTTTGTGATATAAATGTCGAAATTTGAGTTGATGCTTGTATATGGAATTGAGGTGAGTGTGTGCTTAAATCCTAAACACATGAGAGTGAGAGATACACATTTTATCCTTGATAAGGTTGATTTTTGAGCATGCAAGCAACTTGATCCCATATATACATGTTATGACGTTTGTATGTTTGGTTATATTTTCACTATTGATGATGTTGCTTTTGATAAGTTAAGTTGTGAAAGATTTCATGTGGGATGCGTAGATGATGTTTTTCCTTATGGTTGCTTGAGAACAAGCAAGAGTTAAGTGTGAGGGGATTTGATAATGCATATTTCATATAGGCATTATAGGTGTTTCTTATTGCTTTTAGGTATTGGTTTTGTTATGTTTTGAGTCAAGTTCTGTTTATTACTTGTGGAGTATTCGAGTTCGGAATCTATGCGTTTTTAGTGTTTATTCTACAGATTTACATTCCAACCTTGGATGGACTTTGGGAAGAGCTTAAGAATCATGTTTTGGAGCAAATGGAGGCTATGGAAGAGCTAAGGAAGAGCAAGGAGACACGACATTGAAATTCATCGAAGGAATTTGAGGAACGTCGAGCACTGCAGGAACGGCGCTCGTCGCCCCTTGCACGGCGCCCGCCATTGGCCCAGATCCCGGAAATGCGATTTTGGATCTGAAGTCTATTATTTTATATTATTTACCAATAATTCTTCTAGGGTTTCGCCGACCCTTGAGAGACTTTTTAAGGTTGTTTTCAGTTTATTTCACATGTATGTGGTTTTTGGTGTGAGACGATGAACACCATTAGAGAGAGAGACAGAGAATTAACCTATGAGTTGCTAAACTCATAGTTTCGCCTGTGATTCGAAGACATGGTTGTTTGGATTGTGAGAAATTGATTCTATTTGATTATTCATATTCTTAGTTATCATCTTGTGCTTAATTTATATTTGTGTTCCTTTCTATGCCCGATCAACATGTTAGGAATTGCATCTCTAGCTATGAATTCGTTGTTGTTTTCTCGATAGCAAACAAAGGTATTGAGGATAGTGATGTCTCTTTGTCTTTGTAGTGGATGATTTCAATCGATCTATGTTGAGGATATGCGATTAGGATTGAGTACGGTGTGCGCCTATCTATCTTGATTGTGTAGAGTCAATGTGCCAATTGGTCTTGATTACTTGAGTTCTTAATGCTATTTTTTAGTGATATTGAATAAGATGAGTGAATCTCTACTCGTCTCTCAACTTTAGTCAAGTAGACCTAGGAATATAAATAATTAATAGATCAATCCGAGAACCATGAATTCCAACCATTGTCAGAGAATTATAGGTGAAATGTTCTTTCTACTTTGATATCAATTTGCTTTATGATTTGCAATCTGGTTACTTTTACATATTTGCTATTTGTCCAAGATTATTGCTTTGCTTAAAGAGTGCTTGTCTAGAGTTATTGAATAGGAAATCGCTTCTCCATGTGGGTTCGACACCGGACTTCATCGCTATACTAGTAGTTATTTGGTTTATTAATTAATTGATTGCCTAACATATTGGTTGTGTGTTTTAGTTTGGATATTATTACTATTTGACAAGGGACGAAAGTGCCAACGACGTTCGTCCCGCGTCAGATATCGTGGGTCTTTGTCTGGGAGAGAGAGAGGCTAATAGAGGACACAACCACACACACAACAATAAAAAAAATTCAAAAAAAAAAAATTCCGGGTCAACGGGTCAAAACCCGAGACCCACCAGGTCTGACCCCGACCCGCCCGTTGACCCGGGATTTCCTAAAATTCGACCCGAGACCCGACCCTGTATTTTCCAGGTCGGGTCGGGTGGGGTTTTCGGGTCGCGTCCATTTTGAGCTACCCTAATAGCGGATCTGATTTTCTTCTTCGTTTTGTTTGCCTCAAAAAAATCACTACTCTAGTAAGGGCATATTTATTAGGTAATACCGTGTACCGATACTAGAGATTTTAATATTACAAATTTGAAAAAGTAACTTATTCGACACTACAGAGATGCTAACGGAGTATCGATGTTAGCCCATTGCTAATTAATGGTGTGTCAGGTCAGTTGAAAGCCGTTGCAAAATTTAGAGCATTTAAACGTGAAACGACGTCGCTTTGCCTAGAAGAAGGGCAAAGCGCCGCGTTGAGAGCCTGACGCGCCTACAACTTCTCTCTTGGACGCGTGTCGCAACGTCATTGACCTGCAAGATTGGATCCGCATGGACGACATGTGGCCTCTGATGTAGGGTTGGGTGGTGGTACAGAAATTATCGTACCAACCGATTAGCAATCGTACCAACAGAATGTTGGCACCACGTAGTCGGTAACCGAAACTTCGGTACCAACTGAGTTCGGTACGGTACACGGTGAGGAGATCCAAATCCCGTAATACTGTGTGGTACCGAATATATATATATATTTAAAAAAAATCCCCAAAATCCCTAATTTCTTTATTTTCCTACTGTACTCTACTATCCTACTTTTATTTGTTTCTTAAACAAAAAATAGCGGCTCATCAACCTCATCCCTAATTCAATTCCCTGTCTTGGCTTCATGCTTCTTTTCTTCAGTTTCTTCTTCACAAGTCGTCGCCCCGCCCTAGGTCTTCCAAGACTGCCACCGCACCTGGATATTCGGTGCTCTCCGTCCACGGTCCACGGCTGACACATGACAAGGGTCTCTCAAGTCTCGGTCGCACCCGTAAGTCCACTCGATCTCCCTTCAATCTCGCATCTCTCACAATTTGAGATTTCATTTCCATCTCACTTCAAACCAGTCAAATTGGTCGCACTCGAGGGTCGTTGGTAAGACTCACTGCCAGTGGAAGGGGAGCACGAGGAAGAGGTGCGAGCGCAGGACCTCCTGGAATCGGATCTGAGCATAGGACCTTCTGGAGTCCTTCAATCATTTTGATTTTGTTCTGATTTAGTGATTTATGCTAAGAAGTTGAATCTATCCATCTAGGTCCTTGAAGTCTTGAAACTGTTGAATGGTAAATTGTTCATTTCATTTTTGATTTTGTCTAACCATGGTAACCAAGGTACCGGACCTTCGGTAACCGACACTTTCGGTACCAAGAATGTCGGTTACCGACAACTTCGGTCGGTACGTGGTATGGAAATTTACATACCGAATGGCATCGGTATGGTACGTGGTAATCGAAAATTTTCCACGGTACTGTACCGTGCCAACCCTACTCTGATGGACGGCAGAGATTGGAGCTCGAATGAAGTTGTTTTACATATTAAAATCAATAGTTCCGTAGTAAAAATGTAAAAACAAATACCACAATACTAGATTCATTTTTATCTACATGTATACATCAATTTTGACTATGTTTTACTACATTTAAAAAAAATATTTCTCTTTGATTATAAATATGCAAAATATTATCCGAAAAATTGAATTATTTATGGAAGAACTTGAAAGAATAAATAATATAAGAAATGAAATAATTAATTATTAAAAAAATATTTGTTAATATGTGGAAGTTGATATGAGCACTTTTGCCTATAAATACCTATCATTACTAACACCATAACACACACTACTTCTCTTCTTCACCATCTTCACCATCATGGATCCACTACGTCTTTTCGTTTATTCAATTAATGTTTTTTTTTGTTATATATAGTTCGCACTATTTCGTTTATAAATGGTTTTAATTCTATATTAATATTTGAATAATAAAAAATGAAATAGTGTGAACTATATATGGAATCAGCATCGAGCGAGAGGAAGAGGAAGAGGGGCGTGCTGAGGCAACGAGCGGATCTCGTCTTGCAGGCCAATGACTTTGCGGCATGTCATGCTGAAGGAAGAGGGATGTGCTGAGGCATTTCGTGATGAAGCGCCAGAGGGGGGAACTTTCAAGCATGGGTGGACAGAGCATGGGAAAAGAGAAGTTTCATGCGACCATGACAAAAGGAGAGACTTAGAGTATTCAAAGGAGCCCATGGAGGGAATCGCAAGAGGCATGGACGCTCAGAAAAGGTTAGCCGAGCCGAGGAGAGGTTGTTGAAGGCCTCCTCACCTTGCACTTCTTCCTACTTGAGTGAATTTTATTCTCCACAAGTAGGATCGGTTACTAACCATATTTTTTTTTCTTTTCTTGACTTTTGCACAAGAGTGAATTTTATTCTTCTCTTATCCCAAGACTTTTTTTTCCCTTCAATCACAATCAAGAAAAAAATCACCCCACACTTTAACCACATCCACACAACAAAATACACCACCATGACCCAAAATCCCGGATTAGGGAAAGGCAAGTAGCGGCTATGAAAATCTTGTGGAGCTACCAAAGAAACATGCTTCTAAGGCTCATAAGGCTTCAAGCAGATGATCAAATGCAAGGGTAGGTAGGGAGAAATAGGCTAACAAAACTGCCTCAATCAAATTTCAATTGTGCATATAAGCCAAATAATGTGGTCTCAACCATAATATCAAGCTTGAGTATCCAAGTATAAGGCGAGAAACATACATAATCAAGCAAGAGGGTAAACAATCTAGCTAGTCAAACAAGGCAATAACTCAATGCTCAGGTAATCATCAAACATTAAAAAATTAGGATAGGCCAAATAGACACAAAAACCATAAAATTTGTGAAGTATTCACCCCCACCCCATACTTACACAAAGCATTGTCCTCAATGTGCTAAGCAATCAAGGAAGAGATGAGAATACTCACAATTTCAACATTTAGAACGGGTGTCTTGAAGGTGGCCAAGCCAAAGCCATCCGTGTCAAAACTAAGCCAAGGCAAACAACACCAACAAACAACAAAACTGGGCAAGATGGGGGTTAGTAGATAGGTGTCAAACACCTTCAATCCAGCTTAAAACACAATCAATCTTCTCAATATAGCGCATTCTCCACCCCATACTTGCACTTTTGCAAATCAGCTAAAAAAAAACCCAAAGAAAAACAAAACTAAAACTAAAAATTGTTTTTGATTTTTTTTTAAAGAAAGAAAGAAAAGAAAACTTATCTCGGGTTGCCTCCCGAGAAGCACTAGTTTAAAGTCTAAAGCCGACCTTCCATTACCTTCAATTGCTTGGGTCAAGGTGGTTGAATGGAAACAACCTCCTTGGTCGGATCTACGATAGAGTATTCCTTTAGTCTTTGTCCATTCACCTTGAACTCGTCGTTTCGCTTGCTCCATACCTCAACAACTCCATGGGGATGCATTCCTTTGACCTTGAAGGGGCCCCTCCACCTTGATATCAGCTTCCATTGAGCCAGTTTTAGCCTAGAGTGGAAAAGTAGCACCAAATCACCTTCTTGAACTCTTTCGGGAGGTCTTCCTTTAGCTTCACCCATAGAGACTTCGTCATATACCTGCAAAAAAAGATTTGGGGTCCTCCACAAAGATAGTCAAATCTCGGGCTACATCCGCAAGTAACTCTTTTCTAGCACCATTGACCACACTCTTTGCTAGAGCAAACTCTGAAGGGTCTCGTTTGACCACTTCTTTCATGGTATTGTGACCTCCTTCATCTAACACCTCCATCATGTAACATTCATTCTCAACAACAGATTTTTTTAATATCATTAGAGAAATTAAACTCGAGTTTCTCATCTCCTACAGTGAAAGAAAGAACAGCACTATTAACATCAATATTTGCACCTGTAGTAGTTAAGAAAGGTCTTCCTAGTATAATAGGCATAGGACAATCAATTTCAATGTCAAGGGCTATAAAGTCTACCGGGATGAAAAACTTACCAATCTGGATGGGAATGTCCTCAAGTATACCTGAAGGGTGTCGAATCGAGTTATCAGCCATGCCAAGTGTCACCCGAACTGGTCTGGGGTCTATTAATCCAAGCTTCTTGCATATAGAAAGTGGGATTCGGCACCTGCCCTAGCAGGCCTAGGAGCATTGCTAGCTTGCTGAGCTACTTGTGTTTCAAGTAACTTTTGACTCTGGCTGAGATTCTGCACCTGCCCTGCTAAGTTTTGAACGGTGCCCATGAGCTACTCCATCATCAACTCCATCTTACCCTTCTGCTAGGGAGGGTTCGGTGGAAATCTTGGAGGTGATCCTTCAGCATCTTGCTTGTTAAGATAAGAGAAACCAGGGTGATCCCTCACTCGGGGATAGAAGTTGTTGAAGTTTCTATTGTAGCCTTGACCCTGGTTATAGTTGTTATTGCCCATGTAGCTAACTTCATTCTCCTGACTCCCGATACCTTGAGAAGCATAGATTTGACAAGCTGAGATGGTGTGGTCTTGGGATCCACATAATAGTCATGGCACCAGTCTAGATCCCGCAACACTTACCTCCTTAGTAGACAAGGACTTCTCCATAACTGAGGCTAGACGTTTAATTTCAGCAGCCAATGAGTCATATATAGCATCCTTATAAGTTTCAGCGTTCACCTCATAGATCCCTACACCCCCTTTTGACAATAGAGAGTGTCCTGGGTTGTGAGTATTTCCCACATCTCTTAGCTGTCTTCTCGATGAACGCCCACGCGTCCTCAGCACTAACTTCCAAAAATTCTCCTCCGGATGAGGAGTCAATAAGCACTCTAATGTTTTCACTGACAGCTTTGTAGTAAATCTTCAATAGATTCAGCTTTGATATACCATGGTAATGACACTCAAACAAAAGATCCTTGAATCTCTCCCACGATTCATGGATGTTCTCCCCATCGCTAACCACAAAAGAATTTATCTTCCGCCTCATCTCAACAGTCTTCGCTGGCGGGAAGAATTGATTCAGGAATTCAGATGACAGTTCCTCCCAAGTGGTGACTGTGCCAGCAGGGATAAAGTTGTACCAGTGCCTAGCTTTCCCTGCAAGTGAGAAGGAGAATAACCGCAATAACAACTCCTCAAGAGTGATACCCTGAACTCTCATTGTATCCATCACTTCTTTGAAGGTGGATATGTGTTGATGGGGGCTTTCAGCAAGAAGCGCATTGAACATATTCTGCCTTATCATATTCAACAATGCAGGCTTCAGCTCAAAGTTCACGGGTGTAAGAGCAGGAAGGACAACACCCGGTTGTGGTAGGAACAGAGCCGGATCCATCCGCTCTCCTAAGGTTTCTGGCCCTTGCGGTTGGCCGAGTTGTAATTGTTGATTAGCTAGCTTGTTGTTCAACTCTTCTTTTGTGGAATGTGCGTTCAGGTTCAGGATCAAAAGGCACTAGATTGCTAGAGCCTTTATTTTTTCGCATTCAAAGCACAACCTGAGGCCAAAATCAAAAAGAAAAACAAATCAAAGCAACAAAAAAAACTTAGAGAACTAGTCATCAAAAAGACGATCGATACTAGCACCGGTCCCCGGTAATGGCGCCAAAAACTTGATGTGGAGGGTTTGGTGGAAATCCTCCACAACAAGGTGTGAACAAAATAAGCAATTGCAATGTTAAGTAAATGAATAATACTATGTTATGCAATCAAATAATCTATGGATGCCATTGAAACATGGTGTTATATATGAATAATCCATCGATACAATCGAATAATCTATAGATACCATCTAATAATATATTGATAGCGTCGAATAACCCACATTTCACTTTTATGTTCTAATTTGGTGTAATCTGTGAATAATCTACCGATACAAGCGAATAATCTATGGATACAATCGAATAACCCACAATGGACATACGATACACTCGCATGATCTATGCAAGTCATGGTTTAATAAGCATTTAAATTGTATGGGAAATTGCCATAAATGTGAAGGCGTCATATACATTTCAAAAATCATCTCGGTCTTAGCCTTGAATAATCCATCCATTCCGGTCAATAATCATGTGATATAGCACCACTTCGTTTATAAAAAAAATAAAAATTGACCCACTTACCAAACCCCACAATTCATCCGTTTAAATCATGTGAACACGTTCTCTGAATAGCACCACTGCGTGCACGCGCTCAGTTTTGGCCGGTGAGGCAAAATTAACTCGTGGGCCCCACTGTTTTCATTATTAAAAAAATGAAAAAATATGTAATTAGCACAACCATCCAATTCAATCGATCAGCGGCCAAGAAGTGTTCACATGATACACTTTAAGACCTTAGTACATATGATCTGTCTCTCTCTCTCTCTCTCTCTGTGTGTGTGTGTGTGTGTGTGTGTGTGTGTGTGAAGAATAAGCCATTGTTTCTGGCATTTCTTTCACTATGTTTTTAGATCTTTTCCTTAGCTTTATGTTTCCTACCTAGCTTGGTGTCATTCATGTAATTTTCATGCTACGTTCCGGACAATACTGTAATAAGCCTCCAAGGCATGACTTGCACGTGATCAGTGAGCTACAGGTACTATATAAACCTGAGCTCTCACTTGATGGAATGTAGGGTTTTGGGATCATCAAAGGCGGCTTTATGGCTCTGCCGTTTTTGGTATATTGCTTGATTTGAGTTCATTGAATGGCAAGGTATTGAAGAGAGCATTTGTTTTGCTCTAGGATCAGCTGTGTTGTGCAGCATTACAAAGGGAACTTGGGGTCTTCACATGGTATCAGAGCGGTAGGTGCATATCTGTTAATTTCCGTTGCTACAAAGAAGGATTAGAAGATGTCTAATGAACTAAACAACTCAGGCAATTCTGGGATTGAGACAAATAATCAAGGTAATCTCAATGACCCTCTTTACTTATCTCATTCAGATCATCCGGGTGCACAGTTGGTGGGAATACCATTTGATGGGACTAATTACATGACTTGGAGTAGAGGAGTCACAATGGCTTTAGGTGTCAAGTGCAAACTGGGGTTCATTACTAGGCAGTGTATGAAACCAGACGATGATCATGTTGATTTGCAGAGATGGATAAGCGTGGATTTTATGGTCAGATGCTGGATTCTGAATTTCATGAACAATATTGTAAGGGATTCATGTTTATGGATTCAACAAAGCAGTTATGGGATGAGATTGTGAAAGGGTATGGGCAGACAAATGCTCCCTTGATTTTTCATATCAGGAAAAAACTGAACAATGTGCATCAGGGTAGCATGAGCTTAGGAGAGGTGTATAATGCTCTCAAGAAACTATGGGATGAGTTACAAGTGTTAGAGAGAATCCCTGAGTGTTCTTGTGGAGCAATGAAACAGTGTACATGTGATCTGAAGAGGAAGGTGACTGAGATTGAGTTTAGGACCAAGGTTATACAGCTATTTGCCAGTCTTAATGAGAGTTATGAAGGGGCAAGGAATCAGATATTAGCTATGGATCCTCTCCCAACTATAAACAAAGCTCACTTCATTTTGCAGCAGGTCGAGAGAGGATCAGATACAGTTGGGGTTACTCAAGGGAACACCATGGATACCAGTGCTTTTACAGCATCCAAAGGCATATAAAGGACTTAACCAGTCTCTTCTTCAAGTTCTTCAGGTGCTCAGTCTCAGAAGAAGGACTGGAAGGAGTTAAAAGGGCTCAAGTATGAGCAAAAATGTACACATTGCAACTATAGGGAGCATACTGCAGACCAATGCTTCAAATTGCACGGGGTACCAGACTGGTTTAAGGCATTGAAGGATACTTAGAAAGGAACTGCAAGTGGGAGAAGCTCGGCAAATGCTGCAGGATCAGTTGGGAATTCTATGATGGGAACTCCTCTTGATGATCTTGAGGGAAATGACAGAAATGGGAGTGATGGACAGATGGATAATGCTATGGTTAATGCAGTCTTTCAAGAAGTCATGAAGATGATGAAGGGTAAATGTTCCAGTGAGAATGCATATGCCAACTTTGCAGGTAAAGTTACTACTTCTCTTCATGATTTAAATAGCAGTAAAGAATCAGATTTAGAGTAGATAGTTGACACAGGAGCAAGTGACCACATGATGTCTTGTGATCAATGTTCTAAAAGGCGCTAGGCGACCGCTAGGCAGTGGGTGGCCGCCTAGCGCCTAGGCGGTTAGGCGGGTGCCTAGGCGGCGCCTAGGCGGACTTAGAACAAACTTGATTATTTCCTTATATTTTGACGAATAACACTTGTCAATAATTCATATAATGTAAAAATAATCCATAATATTACTCATAAATCCAAATTTGTAGTAGTTAACTAACACTAAAGTAAATAAACGCAAAAGTACATGTCTGACTAACAACTCTAAACCTCCTAAAATCCAAAACTATAAGTTCAACTGAAAAGCAAATGCATCCCGACATGGGGGATAAAAAAGCCCTAAGTCAACTAATCATATGCTTAGAAGCGCAAATTGAATAATCGTTGGACTAGGCGGGCCCAGGCGGCGCCTAGGCGGGATCAGTCGGGCCCAGACGGTGCCTAGGCGGTTCCTGGACGAATTTCCGCCTAGAGGTCCGTCTAGGCTTAAAAATTCCTAGGTCCCGTCCCGCCTAGCGCCCAGGCGGCCCCTAGGCGCGATTTTTAGAACACTGCTTGTGATTATAGTTTGTTTGATAAGATCAGACTTGATAAGCCAGTTTTGATAGGGTTGCCTGATGGATCAGTGAAAACAATCAATGAAATGGGAAAATTGCAGTTAACTGAAGCTATTTGTCTAAATGGGGTGCTTTTGGTACTAGGATTTAAGCATAATTTGCTTTCAGTTGGGAAGATCCTTGATGATAATGAAAAATTGATAGCAATTTTTACACACTCTTCATGTTGTATCCTGGACCCTGGAACTAAAAGAGTGTTGTTGTCTGGGAGAAGAAAGCATGGACTGTACAAAGTCTTGTCAGATAAGCATGCCAAAGACTCGAAAGGATGGGCAAAGAAGAGTCAAGATCGTAGTAGATGTTTGTTTTCTGTAGTGTTTTGTAATAAAGCTAGTAGTACTTTGAGCATTACACATGCTAGACTTGGTCATAGCTCCATTTCAAAAATGAAGCATTTGAGTATTCTGAATGAGACAAAAATGAGTAGTTTTCAATGTGAGACGTGTGCTTTATGCAAGCACCACAAATTACCTTTTGAAAGAAGTCTAAATATAGCAGGGAAGCCTTTTAATTTGATACATATGGATCTATGGGGCCCTTATAGGACTCCAACTTACAATGGGTTCAGTTACTTCTTGACAGTGCTTGATGATTGCACAAGAGTAACATGGACTTTTTTGCTTAAGAATAAATTACAGGTGTACAAAACCATTACAAATTTTGTAGTGTATGTTGAGAATCGGTTTGGTGATTCAATTAAGTGTATACGGACTGACAATGGGACAAAATTCACCTCAAGACAGTGTGAAGATTACTTTGCTGAGAAAGGCATTTTGCACCACAAATCAGTTCCTTACACTCCCCAACAGAATGGGAGAGTGGAAAGAAAGCATAGGCACCTAGTTGAGACTGCAAGATCTATGAGAATTCATGCATCCTTGCCTATAAGATTCTGGGGTAAGTGTATCTTGGCAGCAACTCATGTCATAAACAAGCTGCCTACAGAGATTTTGGGTTGGAAAACAACATTTGAGAAGCTGTTCAGTAAGAAAACATCCTATGATGAGCTAAGAGTCATAGGATGTCTCTGTTATGCCCCTGTGGGTCATTCAGATAGAGATAAGATGGGAGTCAAAGCTAGAAAATGTGTTTTGCTCAGTTACCCACATGGCCAAAAGGCCTATAGATTGTGGGGTATTGATGGGAAAACATCATTTGTCAGTTGTGATGTTACATTCAATGAGAATGTATTTCCTTTTAAGGAATCTGTGACAGAAAAAGAGAGTTGTAAAGATGAAGTAGCCCATGCAGGGGCGGAGGGAGGGGGGGCATGCGGTGGCTCCAGCCCCCCCCCCCCCCCCCCGGAAAAATATATAAAAAAAATATTATTTTATATATATGTATATATATTATAAGAGGTGGTTACTAAACAAGAGTCTCTTGTAGCTCAGATGGTAGGAGGCGCGTAGGAGGAGTTAGAGGTCAGGGGTTCGAAATCTCTTCGTCCCCCATTTTTAATTTTTTTTTTACCTCTGTCCCCTTCTAAACCCTATGTAAGTTTGCCGTTTGCCCGCGTTTTTATTTTTTACTTTTCCCCTTTAATAACTCAGAGGCGGCTTGCTCAAAAAAATAAAATAAAAAACTCAGAGGCGGCGATTAGGAAGGCGAGGGCTGCGAGTCTGCGACTGCGAGAGCCGAGCGAAACAGCAAGTGACCGGCGCGTAGCGAGACAGCAAGGGCTCGCCGTCCAGGTTCGATCGCCGGCTCCATCCAGGCTCCAGCGAAAGTGAGATTGTGCCGTCTGTGCGACAGGCGACAGCAAGGGTTCTCCGAACGGTAATTTTCGATCTTCAAATCTTCAAATTTAGTTTACAATTGAAGTGAAAGCATATGAATCAATGAATTTCAGCATGAAATTGTGAATAAGGTGTGTGATTTGTAGAGTTGCAATTTTGTATTAGGGTTAGAAGTTAGAACATAGATTTTGTGATTTTGAATTTGTGAATAAGGTTTGGAATTGCAATTTTATGAATAAGGTTTAGAATTGTAGTTGGTTTTTGAATTTGGGATTTTGGTCTAGTTGTAGTTGGCTTAGAATTTGTGATTTAGAATTGCAATTTTTGCAATTTGGGATTTTTGAATTTTGCTGTGTGCTCTTTTATTTTTAGGATTATAGATAAGTTTATTACACTATCTAAAAAGCATCTATTGCAAATGGTGTGTCTTCAAGTGGATCAATGTCTTCACCTATTCCTAATTCTAATCCATCTCCATTTTTTTTTTGAACTTCTATCATGAACTTCTTCAAGAGGATCAATGCCTTCTATCACGATCTAAGAAGCATCTATTGTAAAAAAAAAAAAAATTGAGCCCCCCTGGGAATATTCCTAGCTCCGCCCCTGAGCCCATGTATTGCCCCTTGTAAATCCTGCACATGACGAGGACAATCTTGTGTAGCAAATGATATCAAGATCACAAAGTGCAACACCTCAAACTGGGAGTGTGCAAGGAGGGAATGAGGATATGCATATTGACAGTAATGATTATGTGGCTGATTCTTTCTCAAGGAGTCCGTCTAGCAGAATCCATGGGATATCTCAAGAAAGACTGGATGATCATGAAGACTTCCCTCCTTTAAGAAGATCTTCAAGGCAGATTGTACAACCAAGAAGACTAAATGATTTTGTTCTTCATGGTCAGAGAAAGGACAATTCAGTGTCTCAATCATTTTTAGCCACTTGCTTAGATCCTACACTGAATTTTGATCCAGGATATGTGAATTCATTTGTCTGTATGGAAAAGGTTTATGAACCTTCACATTATGGTCAAGCTGTCAAGCATGACCATTGGATGGAGGCAATGAAGCAGGAGATAAAGGCTTTAGAAGAAAACAAAACATGGGAAATGACTGAACTTCCACCAGAAAAAAGGGCAATTGGGAGTAAATGGGTGTACAAAGTAAAGTATAAGCCAGATGGAACAGTTGAAAAGTTCAAGGCTAGATTGGTGGCAAAGGGTTATAACCAGATTAAAGCAAAGGATTACAAGCATACCTTTTCTCCAGTAGAAAAGTTCAGTACTGTGAGAATTTTATTTGCCATTGCTACTGCAAAAAAATGGCCTTTACATTAGTTGGATGTAAACAATGCATCCTTGCATGGTTATCTAGAGGAAGAAGTGTATATGAAACCTCCAGAGGGGTATGACAAAGGAGAATCAAATAAGGTATGCAAACTGAACAAATCCATTTATGGATTAAAGCAGGCATCTAGGCAATGGAATATTGAATTGTGTAGATTCTTGATCAGTATGGGATATGAGCAAAGCATAGAAGATTACTCATTGTTTGTGAGGCATGTTAATGGTGGCATTGTGGTTGCCTTAGTATATGTAGATGATGTTTTGCTCACTAGGGACGATGATGAGGTGATTAATGAAACTAAGAAGGCACTCCATGATAAATTTACCATCAAAGATCTGGGATTGGCAAGATATTTTTTGGGGCTTGAAATTCTGAGAGATGCATCGGGAACTCATTTACACTAGAGAAAATATATCTTAGACATTATAACTGATTGTAACATGTCTGAATGCAAGCCTGCCCCTTTTCCAATGCAAAAAGGATTTAAGTTGTCCACTGACACAGGAAGATTGCTTGATGATGCTGGGGTTTACAGAAGGCTGGTTGGGAGATTGTTGTTTCTGAACCTCACTAGACCTGATATATCATATGCCGTGTAGCATTTGAGTCAGTTTATGTCTGAGCCAAGACAACCTCGTTATGAAGGTGCTCTTCATGTTGTGAGATACTTAAAAGGAACCATTGGAGTTGGTCTTTATTATCCTGTTCATTCAAATCTTGCCATCTCAGCCTATTGTGATGCAGACTAGGGATCATGCCAATTTAGTGTCAAAACTTTAACTGGACATTGTGCATTTGTGGGGGATGCTTTGGTATCTTGGAAGACTAAGAAGCGGACTACAGTTTCAAAGTCACTACTAGAAAACTTCAATTATACATCTGTTGTCAACAGATATCTTTCAAAAAAAATTCCGATCTCTTTGTGCGTGTAGTAAAAGATCAAAACTTTCCACATCGGTTTTAAGCAGATGTCTTTTATTAATTAGAAACCCTCAATTTTTGTTATGACATGTTCACTTGTTGATGAATTTCCATAATTTGTCATTTGACATCATTTGAAGATGTCTCCCTAAAGCAAAAAAGCGACATTTACATCTTTATTTATAAAAATATCTGATGTCTTAATAAAACATAGACAACAATTTTTGTTGTAGTAATCACGTTTATAATCATGTTCTATATATAATTTATGATTTTATATTGTTTTAATTTAACCGACTACATGAAATATAGTGATAACTGATGTGTTTCCATGTTATCGACATCACATTGAGAGTATTCATTCTCTGTGTATTAATTTCATGTCCATTATATGTGATATTATATTGTTCTAAAACAATGCATTATTGTGGTTTTATACACAGAAGATGTCGTTTTATACATTTGTATCAGTTTTTTCAAAATAAAATGACGTTGTTGCTCAATTGAGACATCGGTTTATTTTGTAGATAACGATTTTACTTTGACAAATTTATATCAGTTCATATATCATTTTTAATGTTCAAACTTGTTTTTCACATTAATTTAAATGTAAAATGACGTTGTTGCTCCATTGACACACGGTTTATTTTGTAGAGAACGATGTGTATAAGTTATACTGACATCTGTTTTAATAGACGGATCTGATGTTAAATGTATTAATGCACTACTATTTTCATATTTAATCCGATGTTTTTGTTTAGATACACAACATGCTTTTGTCGATAGAACATCGCATTCATTTACATATATACTAGCTTCATAATGTAACGTTCACAAAAAATGCATTGCCACTATTCATAGTTAAAAAATTGGCTGGCCACAACATCACAAAAAAGGTAAATGGCTAGCCCACATATCTACGACCTACATTGCCTAGCTTGCTAGCGAACATCTAAAAAATAGGGCAGGCTAGCCGAACCACCTAAATCGATTAGTGTATATGATGCACCAACATTCATACCAGAAATGGTTTAAAGCATAAGACATTAAGACCCAAAAAATGGTTGATCGCCTGCATTTTCAATCAACAAGAAGTACTAAGTGGCACATTTACTGAGCAGCCCTAGAAGCTTTATTAACCTATAGCAAAGACTGGATATACCAAGGAGCTTCAACTCGAACTTCATCGATTTGTTCGTGAGTGTACGATGGACGGTTCTTTGATGCAGCCCACTAAAGAGATGGAAAGAACAATAAGCCTACAAAAAAAAATCGTGAACTTCATCAAGTCTATGATTTGTGCATTTTAGGAGATTGGATTCAAGAAAGTAACTAAAGAAATTCAGGATTGTAAGGAAATTTAAGCAATAAGCCTACAAGTACCAAAAGAATTAGTAAACTCTTTGCTGTTGAATATAAGGCAACCAAACTGTGAAGCACGAGTACATTAAGACCTTCTAGACTCGATCAAAGGTCAATACACCTAAAAAAAATTGTGAACTTATTTAAACAACAGTATAAATTTTATATGATGATAGACAACAAATTAATTTGGAATTTTGTACAAAATATAGCCATATGCTTGCTTTTAACAGCTCTAAGATACAACCATTTACATAACATTATGAAAAGATAAACTTCATACGTATATAAAATGACTAGAGAAAACAATAAAGCTAGAAGAAAGAGGAGGATTTCACCTCAAATCCTGCTAAATCATATTGTCTTCTCTTCTTAGGATCAGATAAGATGCAACAAGAATATGAAACCTCTTTAAAATGCTTTGCAGCTTCAGGTTTGCTTGCATTCTTATCAAGATGATACCTATTAACAAAGAAACAATAATAAGCATCAAGAAAGATTATCCCTTTTTGCACCAACCCCGCAAATTTACAATCAACCTAACCCTATTCAAGTATAACATATGACATATATTGCTTCCATCTCAAATGGAGGTAATCTGAACAAAACCGCACTTCAGAGTTTTAAACACGAAACCGTTAAAGTAGCTGCTGTCACATAGCCGCAAAGACACAAAACCAATGATAACAGTGGCATGACAGCAGCTGTAGGCAAAAAAATATATGGGATTGATCGGCAAGAACAGAGGTTGTATGTTAGAAAAAAATGCGACAAAAACGCATAAAATAAAGCATGACAACATCTGCACAAAAGAGACAAGGAAAAAAAGAACAATAAAATTCAGAAAGAACAAACGCAACAGTAGCAAAGACAAAAACCCAATGAAATTAGTGGCATGACAGCAGCTGCGCAACACCTCCTTCATCCATTGAGCGCCAGTTTGGTGGCCAAGATAAGTTTTATTTATTAGTACTGTTCTAAGAGAAACTGGCAGGTATCTATATAATTTAGAGTTAGTTTCAGGAAACCTCAATGAGTAGCTATTTACATAAACTAATTTGGAACTGTTTGCTTTAGTCTTATTAATCCTTATTACTTCTTTTATTCATTATAAGCTTCTTATAGTAATATCTTCCCGATTACTAGCTCCTTATGAGCAATCAAACCATCAGGATACAAACTAACCAGGCCAAAATATAATCCTCCCACCAGCAATCAAACCATCAGCAATCAAACCATCGGGACACAAACTAACCAGATAATTTTTTACACAAAAACTGACCAGCTATAGTAGCGTAGGCTAGATCATCAGGACCCTTCCACTTAAAAATAATGTAGCAGATTGAAGCTAACCAGCCATAAATCACGGAGAAGCCAAAGAACAATTAAAAATCGATAACCAAACATCCATTCCTTTCTCATCAGAGAGTACTGTATTTTTCTACTCAAAAGCTGATAAAAAAAAAACTAAATGTTGCTTCAGTAACAATCCAGCTTACCATCCTAGAATTTCTTATATTTTGGATAGGCAAAATAGAACCAAAAACTTATGAATCTTATAATCAGAGTGTGAGGCAGAGTAGTATCACCAGTTTATTCCCTTTCAGTTCTTATATTATTATATTTACTAAATTCACTTTAACCATGCATATTACTTTCAAACTTTGGTTTCGTTATTAACATTGACATGATTCTATTTATTACTTGAAAAATACTAATTTATTTGTTCATCTATTTATTTAAATCATTCATTTTTTAAATACATAGCCATTATAGTAGTTCTTACATTTCTTTTTTTTAATGGTTTGGTGTAATTTTATTAATTGTTTAATAAAAGATAAATAAAAGTAAACAGAAAAAAAAGAGTTCACAAAAACGATTAATTGGAAATGAGTAAGACATTTCTAATTAACTATGCAAATCCTGTGTAAAAGAGGTAGCCAAACAAATAAGGTTAACTCAAACTCGTACTTGATGTAAATAATCTTTCTAAATGAGGCCAACTCTATCAAGGGATAAAGGTGACAAAGAACTAAAACAAACAAGGCCAACTCAAACTCATACTTAAATGGATATAACCTTATTTTGAGTAAGATATACCCTTTTACCATCCGGAAGAAATGTCTTAAATGGAAAATGTCTTTAGACAAATGTGGAATGGGTAATGATGGTTAAAATTCTTATACAGTTTATATTCCTTTGGGTCTGTCATGCCCCTTTTATTTCATGTTTCCAAGCACAATCCTTTTAATATACTAAAAAAAAAGCTTAACTTTAATGAATTTGATTAATATGTAAATTCATCCCACACATTATCCTAATAGTCCCAAACCTCCATTAGAAAGCTGAAAACAAGATTTGAGAAAGCTTAAACAATTACTTTAGTTTTCCAATTTTATCACCCCTGTTCTTGTTGAATTTGGTTTTGAGTAGCAAGGTAGCGAGAACAAGAGAGAAGCAAGAGCGGGCTGTCATGGTAGAGAGAAACGGAGCCAAAACTGACGATAGATCATGACCTACACACCTAAAGACAAAGAAAGGATTACTACCTTAGTTTTCTTGGATGTTGCTTCAGGCTTAACACCGTGATCTCCTTCTGATTGGCCGTTGGCAGTGAAATCCCTGTAAAAGTAGGCTCAAGAAAATGAGTTCTCTTTTATAAAACAAGGCAACCAAGATAAACATTTGGGACATACCTATTGATGTCACAAATTGGGGCATTTTCCTTTTCATCACTGCTTGGATTTTGATCATTTCCACTCCCTGCATTACTGTGGTTGACTTTGATTATTTTAGCTCCCATTCCCGAATTCTCAGTTTCTACTAAAACCCTTTCCTCAGTAGTGTCTTGCAAAGAAATCGTGCCAGTTTTTGGAGTTTCATTTTCTGAAGAAGCAATGGTAGTGCCTTAAGCTTCACCATGATCCGGTTTTGCTGATTCGGAACATGGTCCAGAAGAACAGCTTCTTTCTGCAGTATTCATGTCCATCCGCTTACTAGAGATATGTCCAGGTCCAACTTCACAAAGCACAGATTTAGTTTCATCCTTTTTCTGTGAAATTCCTTTGATCTTACTGTTAACATGTTTAGAGGACTTCTTCTCATTCTCTTCTCGGGTTTTCGTGTTTCCAACCACTCTCTTGCCAGCTCTTGCACCGCACAATTATCCTTTGGTAGCTTTCTTTAGGTCAGTAGTCTCAGGCTTCTTGAGGTTTTGCTTAAAGTGCACATTTCTTGTTCTCACTTGAACAAACATATAACATTTGTGTCATGGGAAGTTGTTAATGTACACAGATGAAAGTGCTAAGTAGAAGATGATTGAATATAATGAGGTTTTGCTTACAGTCTCTTGTTTAGAGCTTTTTGAAACCTTAGATTTGGGCTCCTGGCTGCCATGTCCTGCAGTTTATGTAAACAAATCTTAAATCAAATCACAGGTTTGGTGTTGAATGAAAAGACCATTTTTACTGACCCATTGGAACAGCTTCGAACTTACTCTGAGGACAAAATTCTTGTATACTGCTTCCGCATCGATCTGTTGTTCATGTTTTAGATCACATCCTAACATATCATCAACATAAACCATCAGGAGTGATTTCAATTGGAGGTTTTATCTTCAAACAGAAGATAAAGAAACTGCTAGCAATGCAGATCCAATCATCTGAGTATTCCATTCCAAATCCTTAAAACCACTCTTGCACAAATCAACTGACATAGAAGTCAGAAATTATCCACCACAATATACCTACTTCGCATGGGTTTTAAAGACAAAGAAAGGATTAGAGAAATCCAGATGGAGTATATATGAAGTTGTTTATGTACACAGATGAAACTGCTAGGAGTGCAGATTCAGATGGACGATACCAGAAGAGGTTACGACAATCAAAATTGTGTGATTAATACAGTACCAATAGTCTTTAAAGGCCACAAACATAACAAACTCAAAATTTCATAATCTAAATTGCCGCCCAAGATGAAAAAAATCCAGCACATAAATACTCCAATTTCGTAGGTAATATAAACGCTAAAACTAAGAATCTGATGATTGCAAAAATAAACACCTTACAAAACTGTTGAAGAGATGCACAAGCCATAAATCTGATGATTAATACAGTACCATAACACAAACTCACTCGCTTACAGTTGCATTTGGCAATGAATCTGATACAAATCGATGGAGCCACTCAGATTCTTATTGAAATAGAAAAAAGGTAAGCAACACTCCCTAGTCACACCCACCGCCTTCAGCCCAGCAAAATGAATCACAATCAAATCTTACCAGTTATCACCCGCGGACATAAACCTAATTCTACAGTGGTTAATAATAACAAAACCAACTGATGAATGTTCTTGTTCACAGACATAAGGTTTCTTCGAAAACACTTCTCAGTATCATCCCTTATTTCTCAAATCACCGTCCAAATCAAAACCCACACGAACACATCAAAATCAAAGAAAATCAAAGGCCAAATAAACGCAGATTTATGGTTTCGAATTTAGCAAATTATGAATATCAAAGGTTAAGCCAATTCAGCCCAAGGATTTGAGGGATTCAAGCTCGATAAATGATAAACAGATTACCTCCAGC
Organism: Persicaria tinctoria; assembly: GCA_037127255.1. NCBI lineage: Eukaryota > Viridiplantae > Streptophyta > Magnoliopsida > Caryophyllales > Polygonaceae > Persicaria > Persicaria tinctoria. The sequence continues at coordinate 15,753,516 of JBANSL010000004.1, read as the reverse complement.
GTAAGTAGCAGCACTGAATGATGTAAGTAGCAGCACTGAACGATGATGGTCGGACGAGGAGAAGATGAGTTAGAGGTTTGGTAGGTGGCTCGGATCTGGAGAGAGGTAGACCAAGGGTTAGAGCTTTAGAGCTGATTGAATGTAAAATTAACAAGAAACCAAATTAGAATGAAGATGGGAAACAAATGAAGCCAAATATATAGGTTGTAATGTCGGATACCTCGTCGGCGATTTAAGGTTTCAACTCCCATCCATTTTCGCGATTCCTTAGAGTCAGTGATGGCCGGAGAAGTGAGGCAGCACTGAACATCGGTCGTCGGAGCTAGTAAGTGGAAGCTTGGATCTGGCGAGAGAGGAAGATGACTTGGGGGTTTTGTTCGTTCTGGAGAGAGGAAGCTCGAGGGAGTTTAGAGCAGATTGAATGTGAAATTAAACAAGAAACCAAATCAGAATGACGATAGGAAACAAATGAATCCAAACAAATAGGTTGGAATGTCGGATACCTCGTCGGCGATTTAGGGTTTCAACTCCCATCCATTTTTGCGATTCCTTAGAGTCGGTGATGGCCGGAGAAGGGAGGCAGCACCGAACGCCGGTCGCCGGAGCTGGCAAGGGGAAGCTTGGATCTGGCGAGAGAGGAAGAAATTCGGTTTTAGGGGTTTGGTTCGTTCTGGAAATAGGAAGCTCGATGGAGTTTAGAGCAGATTGAACGTGAGGGGAGAATGGGAGATAGAAGAGGATAGAATTACTTTGTGTTAAATTTTAGAAAAGTAAGAAAAATGGTCCATTATTTTCTAAGTGTTAAAAGTTATTGGAAAAAGAAAAGTCAAAATTTTGAAAGTGTTAACATTACCTCCAAAATTTGGGGCCCGGGCTCCGAATTTTTTTTCTAAGTGTTTGGATTCCGCCTTTTTCGCATAGAGCGCGCATTTTGGTTTTTTCGGAATTAATAGTTTCACATCTGTCCAAATATTTGACCAACGTCTATACTAATTTAGACATCACAAAAAAAATAACCGATGTCATAGATAAATTTAACATCTGTTGATTTCTTGACAGACTTAAATGACATGATGTCTAATTGCAGTATTCTAGTAGTGAGTCTTCTGCATAAGTTGAATACAGAAGTATGTCCGCCACTACAAGTGAGTTGATTTGGATTGAAGGAGTGCTTAGTACACTGAAAATTACATTTCCATTGCCTATACCTCTTTACTGTGATAACAAAGCAACAATTCATATTGCTGAGAACCCGGTGTTTCATGAGAGAACTAAACACCTTAAGATTGACCGCCACTTCATCAAACAGTATTTGTTGATTGGATTTATACATCCTCAACATGTGAGAACATGAATTCAATTAGCAGATATCTTTACAAAACCTCTTGGAGAGAAACCTCACATATTCTTCTCTTGCAAGTTGGGACTTGTTGGCTTTAGCACACGTCTAACTTGAGGAGGGGATATGAAGAATAAGCCATTGTTTGCTATTGTTTCTGGCATTTCTTTCACTGTCAGATCTTTTCCTTAGCTTTAGGTTGCCTCCTAGCTTGGTGTCATTCATGTAATTCTCCTGCTACATTCCGGACAATATTGTAATAAGCCTCCAAGGCATGAATTGCACGTGATCAGTGAGCTCCGTGTACTATATAAACTTGAGCCGTCACCTGATGGAATGTAGGGTTTTGAGATCATCAAAGGCAGGTTTATGGCTCTGCCGTTTGTGGTATTTTGCTTGGTTTGAGTTCATTGAATGGAAAGGTATTGAAGGGAGCATTTATTTTACTCTAGGATCAGCTGTGTTGTGCAGCTTTACAAAGGGAACTTGGGGTCTTCACAGTGTGTGTGTGAGGGGGAGAGAGTGATTCTATTACACTAGTGTCATTTGACACTAATAATATTTAAGGAAGGTTTTTTTTTTACTTTCCGTTTCATTCATCTACTCTTTGTTTCCTTTTTTTTGTCCACGCCTGTTTTTTTCTTTCTTCTTTTATTTTAATATTCCCAATGTAAAATTAATTAGGCTAAAATTAATATTTTAAACACTTATATTACTATTGTATTGTAAACTATGATTCTAATATATGTTTTGACTTTGAACATTGTATATAGGAAACTTAAAAATGCTACAAAATATTATTTTTAAAACACTTTATAAAATATTAATTTTATATTAATTTTTAAAAATAATTTTATACTTAATATGTATAACATTATTTTAAAACTTTAATAATTTTTTTTTATAATTTATAATAAGTATAAAATTATATTAAATTTACTTTTAACTTTGCACAAACCACCCATTATTTGCGTAAATTTAACACAAAAGTGACAAGACCACCCTTATTTTTAAAATTTAGCAAATGCACATGTTATTTCCAAGAAATTTAGAACGAAATGATTTGTTATTTTTAAAATTACTCAAAAGATTTTTATTTTCCATCCGTTATTTGTAAAACTAATTTGCACAAAACCACCATCTTATTATGTAAACAAAAACATGCATAAAATTTCTCTTTATGCTTTTAAAATTGTACAAAACCAAATGCATTTCTTTTGTTTAGAATACACATAATATAATAAGACGAGAATGATTAATCTTTATTCTATTCTTCATCCACAAAAGAAGAAAATGAAGTAAATAAAGTTTACTTTTTTTTTCTTCGATAAAATTATAATTGAGTATTGGGTTAGAAATATCAATCATATTTACAAACATTTAACGTAAGTGAACTTATTACAAGAGTTATATGTATCGTATTCAATGTTTACAAATAACATATTCTCTATTTATGTTTGTTTTGAGAAGGAGAGGGTAAATTTTTTTAATTCACTTATTGAAATTTTGAGATGGAGGATTAGGGAGAGTAGTGTTTTTTTTTACAAAGGAAAATATTTGAGATACGGTCCATACGGAGTACCATACAATACACTGTTTGGTAACTACAGAGATCGATGTATTGAAAAATGGACTAAACCTCGTAAAACAAGATAAAAGTTTAGAAATATCACAAATAAAAATAAGGAAAAATGACATGAAACACAACAAATCACAATAAAGTTTTTGTGTAAGTATGTTTCCTATATATTTTTTCAAGGGTGGGTACAAATTCCGCAAATCCCAATCCCGTCCTGATCCCAGTGAAATTTCGTGGGAAAAAATAGTGAATTTTTTCGAGATAGGATCAAGACGGCAACTCCTCATCCCAAAATTCTAATCTTGTCTCACATATATAATATAATATAACTAGTCTTTTACTCGTGCTATGCATGAATCAAACTCAACGTGTTTGAAAACATGCTTGTTAAAACAAAATCCATTCAATAACCATTCAAATAAATTTTGTGTTTTATTTTATTTTGTGATAAAGTGTGTGAATATTTAATTTGATTATTGAAGTGATATGTTTTGCTAAAAAATATTATGTCATTAAAAATAAATATTTTTTATCTATAAAAATCATTAAAATTAGTACAAAAATGATACTTCTTTCGTACTTTTTTTTTATCATTGACTTAGTTATAATTGCTAATCATGTTTAAGGTAAACTAGTACGACTCCCGCGCCATGGCGCGTTTTTTAAAAACTAAAATACTATATATAAAAATATTATAAAATATTAATAAATGTTTAATATAAAAATCATATAAAAAAACTTTACAATAAATGTATCATATAATTATTTCAGAAAGTTATTTTTAAAAATCTTATGTAAAATATAATACATAAATATAGATATCTTAAATTACTCAGTAATAATAATATCAATATCATTATAACATTGTTTAAATGTGACGTGTCATAATCAATAGTTATATTCAATGTTTTGAATTAAGCCCAATAGTTAGTAAATAAATTTGATTAAGCCTAATAGTTATATTTGATTGAATTCAATGTTTTTTTTTTAGAGCTTGCTCTCACTTTCTCACCAAAAAAAAAATAAAAAAAAAAAGAATTAAAGGAAAAAGAAGAAGAAATGAGAATTAAAGAAAAATGGGAAAATAAAAATGATTAGTTAATACTCCTAAAGTGCCTCTAAGATTGACACATCATCCTAAACTCTTCTAAATTAAGAGTTTATATAGATATAGATTACAAAAGAAAAAAAAAGATACTTCTTTCGTATAAGAACTTGTTCTTCTAACAAATTTCTCACTTTTTGAGATAAAAATAAAAAGAATATTGATTATCTTTTTAGCCATTTTTATTTTCATCGCAATAAATTAATAATGTAAAGATGAAACTGGATAATGAACAAAGAAGAAGGATATGAGAAATTGGAGAATTAATAATAAAAAATAGTGGAAATAAAAACTAATGAAAAGGATATTATTAAAATTATAATTTTTGGACATTAAATATATCTAGAAGAATAAGTTTTAATAGAAATATAATAATAAAACACATCAATATCAATAATAATTCTAGTTTGAGGGATAAGACTTGTCCCGTCCCATCCCGCGAGGAATGAGGTCGGTACGAGATTAAAAAAAAATCGTCTCATAAAAATTACACGGGGCGACCCTTCCTTTCCCATATATGTCCACCCCTTACATTTTTCTTTCATTATACAATATTTATTTAAATTTAATTATAATAAATACAGAGTATAGTTTTTGTGTACTTCACCAATATAATTTTAAAATTTAATGAATGAAATATTTTTGGCTGGCTTAATGAATTAAATATTTTTTGCTCCATTTGCGTTTTTGTGTTAAAGAATTAATTAAAGCAAGGTGGTGGGACCCTGTCAAATTTAAAAAAAAAAAAAGTATTAACCGGTAATTAATTTAAGATAGTAATCTGTAATTATATAGAGGTGGGAGTATTAGGAAAGAATGGCTAGTGTGAAATGAAACTAGTGTCATCCAATGATTTTCCGAGTGAGGGGCTCTTGATGAGCCTAATATTGTTATTGAGGATTACACATGAAAATAACTAGCCGTTATAATCCAATTCATCAATTGGGGAAATTAAGGCAATGAGAGTAATTAAATTTATCGTTAAGTCAAAACACTCGACTTGGTATTGATTAGGAGCAATCAATGTATTCTTTAATTGGGAGTAAATCAAGGAATTCAAACTATGATATAGATAGAGGGAAGGTGGACGACATCTTTTTGGCTCCCAAAAAAAAACACAGACGAGAAGAATTGCACTCATATAAAGTTTGGTATTACAATAGATTAAAATCAGCAAGCAATACGTACGTCGGCATGGCATGAACCATAGTATAAATTTTAAAAAAATCAAAACAACATGGAACATGAATTGCACATATATAAGAACATATATAACGAGCCATAAGAGAAAAGACGAACAAACAACTATATATTAAAAACTAACCCTTCCAAAGACGAACATGTATAACGTTATAACTATATAAGTATATATAAAGCAATGGAGATTAAAAGAATGTGGGGAATCCAGGCTAACTTTAATACGTACTCAGTGCGGAGCCAAAACTTCCGAGGGTGGGACATAGCAGTACGCTAGTGGTGACAATACATTACACATAACAAAAATTTGTATAACACACCACGTGTTTAATACTACAAAACATAGATAAAAGAGTTAAATACTAGATAATAGTAATATAGTGACGAACACAACAGTATATGAGCGATGTCGATTTGGAATATAGCAACATTACTTTATTAGGTTAAATTAGGTTAAATTAGTAGTAAAACTCTATATAATACGACAAAAAAAAATCATCTTAGGATAAAATATTACTTTTAAGATAAAAAATATTGTCGGTTTAAAATAAAAATGTCATCATTTTTTCCCATTTAAAATAAGAAAAATAAATAAATACATGAAATAGCATAAGGAAAAAATAGCAAAATTGGGATAGTAAAAAAAATATGATAAACATTGAGTTAGATACACCGCAAATTAGTAGGTAGGTTGTTGTACTTTTAGGGTGTTGTTAGATACACCGTAAATCCTCTTCTTTAATTGCATGTGTCCATTTCAACGTGCAGGACTTTTTAATTAATTAGCACTATTTTCTAATTAATTAACCCACTTCATCCTTGCACGTCGTTTTCAACATGCAAGATTTGTGATGTATTTATCCGGACCGTACTTTTAACATATAATAATGTATAACCTGATAAAAAAAAAATTCCGTAACTTCTTAACTAATTAATTGTCAAAATGAGTAATATAACCTCTCATTTTGAAGCTTTTGAGTTAAATTATAGTATATGAATATCAATCTAAATAAAATATAAAAGCATTGCAGGTTATTAAAATAAGATTAATATACCTTCAATATTCAAACATTCATACTACCTCCGTCCAAAAATACATGGGCTTTTACTATTCATGCACATTGTTTTTATTATGAGTTAAAAACTATATAAAATATTAACTTTTTTATTAAATTTTTTTAACAATTATAAACTTATTATATCATAAAATATATGTATCATAATATATCTCTAATATGTCAGTGGAAGTAGGCAACAAAATTACCGTTTCAGAAGTAGGCAACAAAACAACGTTGAAGACTAGATACAAAATCCTTCCAAATTAAAAAAAAACGCTTCAATGTCAATAATGTTTATGGATTATTTTAGGTATATGTGGATCCGGCGAGGAATGAGGAGGCTCTTGGATGGAGAAAGAGTCAAGAGGAAGAATAAAAGTGAAGAGCATGGGAGCGGAATCAAAGTTCAAGAGCCTAAGTGAAGAACAAATCAGGAAAAAATGTTGTCCGACAAGCTGAACTTGTGTCACACTTTTTGGAGGCCTTGGTGGTCTCATTGACTATTATAAGCATGCGTTGGAAAACTCTTTCTGAGATCTACAACTTTCGTGTTGACATTAAGACCAAATTCGAAGGGGAAAATTTTCTGTGAACAGTATGACCGCCTTGCGGCCTTTTGCAACGCCGAATCTACTGACATAATTTTATCTATTTAATTAGGGTTTCTAGATGAATTATTTGGCCGACTCTTTTAGGATTATTTAAGGACATTTTAGGGTTTTATTTGGGAGAACTTATGCACTTTGAGATTATCGATTGAGAGAACCTTAGAGGGGAGCCTCCATGGCCATGGAGTGCTAAACTCTTTCGTTTCGTCTATGGATTGAAACTTTGGTTTGATAAAGTTATGAGATTTCTATTCTCGTTCTATTCCTATTAATTCATATTGATTCTTTTGCGAATATTTTTTATTTATTCTAACCCGTGCAACTAGTTGAGATTATTGCTAGGATTTCATAGATTCCTCTTATAGCAAATCTTAATCCTAGTAGCAAGCATGCCTTTTTAGGACTTGTAGGACTAAAATGGTGTGTAGAGAATCAATTATATGTTAAATACTGACTCGTAGCTTGGTGTACGTTACATGTATCCTGGATAATCCTTAATCGTAATGCTACTATTATGTTAAATCTTGATCGGGTTAAAATTTTCTAATTAGTAAGGGTTACTAGGACTCGTAGGACTTGTAATTTACACAAGATCGAGACAGGAATAATAATAGGATGAAAAGAGAACTTGAAGAAGAATCGATGATCAACTAATCAAACAAAAGTGGATATTTGTAGATGAAACTATTTTCTTAATTGCTATCTCAACTAACTTGTTTATAGTTTATTTTCTTCACTTCCATCACCAAAATCCCCCTTTTGGTACTAATTGGTAAATACACTTTACTTAGGAATACTTGATTATTTGTAAGATCCACCTCTTACTTGTTTGTTATACTAGTTTGTAAGTTTGAGTTTTACTTTTAATAGAAATAACGACAACTTCCTCCGGTCAAGGTGCTTTGAAGGGTTAATTGCACTCAAACATGTAGCTGCTAAGACCATGTTTATCAAAGGATACTAGAAATACTAATATTTTATTCTTCTCTTTCTGTCACATCATCCTAGCATTTCATTCTTATTTTTTCCACTTTATCAATAGCAGCCCTAACATCCCAAAACTCATCTTTTCATACCATCTCAATTTACAAATATATCCCTCCCCAACAATTATTTCAATTCTCGATTGTATTATTATATTCGTTTTTCATTACCAAATATTATTTTAATACTATTTTATTTTTAAAAATAACTTAAATATCATTATAATATTTTTATATTTAAAAGTGACTAGAGTATGGGAAAAACTAGAGTATGTAATTATTTTAAAAAATAAATCTTACATAACAACCAATTTCATTGATTAAAAATATTTAAAAAAAATTATTCCAAAAATACAAGATAAATTTTCAAAATTTTAATCATTTTGACAGAAAATTAATTAAAAATCAATATAGTATTGTTTTAAATTGTATGCAACGAAAATTTTAATTATTTACTAAAACAAATTGTGTGCAATGAAAATAATTTTTTTCAAAATTATGGTCAAACATATTCAAAATGGATGTTTATGTGTAGAGAAAAATGAATCTAGTATTGTGGTAAAAAAAATTACATTTTTAATGTCGAAAATTATATTATATTATATTATACTCTCTCCGTTCGGCAAAACTTGTTGTTTACTATTCATGCACGTTTTTTTAGAACGATAAAAACTATATAAAATATTCATTTTTTTATAAATTTTTTTAACAAGTTTGTACTTATTAATAATAACTACAAAATTATTAAAAAAATTTATAAAAAAAATAGATATTTTATATAGTTTTTAGCTCCTAAAAAAGCGTGCATGAATAGTAAAGTGTCAAGTTTTTCCGAACGGATATAGTATTATATTATATATATATATATAGGGAAGCTTTAAAATGTAAAATATCCTTAACGTGTAAAATTTGCTTAGCGTGTAAAATTTTCAAATCAACACAACACATACGCGCGCAACCCCGAGCCCTCGGACTCCCGCACCCGCACCCACCACGAGCCACCTCCGGCCACCAGCGACCAGCCGCCCTCAAGCCCACCCCGGTGCGCAACCCCCGAGCCCTGGACCGGCCTGGTTCGAGCCCAGACGCGCCCAGACGCGAGCGTCTCTCGCAGCACCGTCGAGCCAACAGCGGCTTCGGTTGTCGGCCTCCCACGCCACCCACGAGCCACCTCCGGCCACCAGCCCCGGCCAGCTCGAACCCCCTCCCTCAGGCGCACCCCCCGAGCCCGGAACCCCCTTGGTTCGTGCCCAGTCGAGCCCACACCGAGCCATCTTCCCCAACAGCGCTAATCGGTTCTTTTTGGCTCGGAAAACCTTCGAAATCCCGATTTTTCTCCTTGTTTCCACTCGAATTTGGTATGATTTCTAACTCTAAACTTGTTTATTACAGTTATTTGGATTGTTTGAATGATTTAGGTTGAGATTTAAAACCTAGGGTTTGATTTAGGAGCGGAATTTGGGGCTTTTTGATAAAAGCCAAATTGATTGAAATTGATGATATGGTTGTGTTGTTGGGTTGATTTTGAGCTAATTTCATGTTCATATCATTGTCAAATTGTTTATGGATCATGAGCTAATTGAAGTTTGGAATTTTATATTGCGATTTGCTTTAGAATTTGGGGTTTTTTGCCAACGGCCAAATTGACTGAAATTGATGCTATGGTTGTGTTGTTGGGTTGATTTGGAGCTAATTTCATGTTCATATCATTGTCAAATTATTTATGGATCACGAGCTAATTGAATTTTAGAATTTTATATTGCGATATGTTCTAGCATTTGGGGCTTTTTGCCAAAAGCAAAATTGACTTAAATTGGTGATATGGTTGTGTTGTTGGGTTGATTTGGAGCTAATTTCATGTTCATAGCATTGTCAAATTGTTTATGGATCATGATCTAATTGAAGTTTGGAATTTTATATTGCGATTTGCTTTAGAATTTGGGGTTTTTTTGCCAACGGCCAAATTGACTGAAATTGATGTTATGGTTGTGTTGTTAGGTTGATTTGGAGCTAATATCATGTTTATAGCATTGTCAAATTGTTTGTGAATCAGGAGCTAATTGAATTTTAAAATTTTATTCCAATATGCTTTAGGTCGATTAGGTTCTTCTATTTTAGCATAAAAATCATAATTTAGCCTATTAGCTCAATTGGTAGAGCAATGTGCGTTTGCACAAAAGATGTGGGTTCAAATCCCACATATGTTACATAATAGACAAGAGCGCAACAATCGCAAATTGTTAATCATGCGCATTATAATCAAAGTTATGCACTTTTTAACCTTAATTATGCACATTTTAATCTTATTTATGCACTTTAATTTTAAAAGCTTATACGTAAAAAAATCGATTTCAAACTTACATCTATCAACCTAAATTAGCCGAGAGGTGAACCCAAACTCTCAAAAGTAAAAAAAAAAAACAAAATTAAAACATCGATTTCAAAAGCACATCTTTTGTCTTATTAATGCACATTATGATCTTACATTTGCACAATTGTATTCTTAATCTGCACAATTGTATCTTAATTTTGCACAATTGTAGTTTAAATTTGCACAATTGTATCATACTTTAAATTTGCACAATTGCACAATTAAAGTTGCACAAATGCACTTTACAGTTGCACAAATGCACTTTACAGTTGCACAAATGCACTTCACAGTTGCACAAATGCACTCCACAGTTCCACAAATGCACTTCACAGTTGCACAAAAGGTATCGAGAACGGGAAAAAGTGCATGTACCCATAAAATTAGACATATTTACCAATTTACCCATAAATTAAACATATTTCAATTATAAATTTTTATAATTGAAATAGACACATTTACCTATTTACCCCATAATGAATTATTTGTCTGCACAAAATAAACTTATATTTGCACAATAAGATGTTATATGTGCACAAAAGCAAGTTATAGTTGCACAGCAGAAAGTGTTACCACGAAAAAAAAATTCTGGGCAAAAAAAAAAAAAAAAAAAACGGGTCCGAGAAGGGGGGGCAAGGGGGGGCGCACGCATGGGCAGGGGGGCAGATATTCTACTAATAAAATTAGGCCCATTAGTAATTAAATTAGGCCCATTAGCAATTTTTACACAATAAGCATATTTTACACTTTAAGGACTTTTTACATTTGAAGTAAACCCTATATATATATATATATTCACTTAGCCAGAAATAAATTTGGGTCATCCATGGTGGTACAAGTGGTGCCCATCCGTTTTCTTCTCTCTAACCAACTAAAAGAGGGCACATGTCCCCTAGTATGTCATAGTTGCATGCAGCCACTGTAGACACAATGATGCATTTGTTAGATAGTATTGATGCTTGGGGGTATCTCCCTAGAATCGAATGTTTCACTGTTTCAATTTTTTATTATTAAATCTTCTAATATCGGTGAACATCATAACACCGATAAAAATGCTCTAAGGATCAACTAGCAGATGCCCTTATCAAGCCTAGTCTTTGATTCCCTTCTATTATGGACAACCTAGGAGTGTGTGAACTCACTCTAGCTTGACGCGGGGTGTTAGAGCATGAACAACCATGAGGTTATCTCTTCCTTTTTTTTTTTCATCATCTTATTCCAATTTGACACTTCATATATTTTTTTCTCTAAATTATTTTCTACTTTTTCTAGCTCTCTTTGCGAGGAGGAGGTGTTTGATTTAGTTATACTTGCACAGCAGAAAGTGTTACCACGAAAAAAAAATTCTGGGCCAAAAAAAAAAAAAATCGGGTCCGAGAAGGGGGGGCAAGGGGGGGCGCACGCATGGGCAGGGGGGCAGATATTCTACTAATAAAATTAGGCCCATTAGTAATTAAATTAGGCCCATTAGCAAATTTTACACAATAAGCATATTTTACACTTTAAGGACTTTTTACATTTGAAGTAAACCCTATATATATATATATATATATATATATTCCCTTAGCCAGAAATAAATTTGGGTCATCCATGGTGGTACAAGTGGTGCCCATCCGTTTTCTTCTCTCTAACCAACTAGAAGAGGGCACATGTCCCCTAGTATGTCATAGTTGCATGCAGCCACTGTAGACACAATGATGCATTTGTTAGATAGTATTGATGCTTGGGGGTATCTCCCTAGAATCGAATGTTTCACTGTTTCAATTTTTTATTATTAAATCTTCTAATATCGGTGAACATCATAACACCGATAAAAATGCTCTAAGGATCAACTAGCAGATGCCCTTATCAAGCCTAGTCTTTGATTCCCTTCTATTATGGACAACCTAGGAGTGTGTGGACTCACTCTAGCTTGACGCGGGGTGTTAGAGCATGAACAACCATGAGGTTATCTCTTCCTCTTTTTTTTTCATCATCTTATTCCAATTTGACACTTCATATATTTTTTTCTCTAAATTATTTTCTACTTTTTCTAGCTCTCTTTGCGAGGAGGAGGTGTTTGATTTGGGCCTTCGGCCCATGTTTGGTATGTTCTTCAATTTTGTTTCCAAACCTTTACTAAATTCTCAATTTCCTTGCCTTGATCCTAAATATCCAATGAGATGTGTATATATGCTAATTTGATTGTATTAGTGAGATATTAATTTTAGAATTGGGAATTATTTGGCTGAATAAAAGATTAGCATTAACTTCAAATTTCTATTGTTGTAGTTGTTGTGTCAATCGTAATTAAACCAAAAAATAAAAAATTGATGTTCAATTGGTTAAATGTTGTTGAATACTCTTCTTGGGAGGAAGAAGACACACCTCTCTCGGTTCAATTCATAGTTACTTTCTAAACGTGAAAATATTAATGTTCAATTTATTACTACTTCCGTTCGAAAAAACTTGACACTTTACTATTCATGCACGTTTTTTTAGGAGATAAAAACTATATAAAATATCTATTTTTTTTAATAATTTTTTTTTTACAACTTCGTTGTTATTATTAATAAGTAAAAACTTGTTAAAAAAATTTATAAAAAAATAAATATTTTATATAGTTTTTATCGTTCTAAAAAAGCGTGCATGAATAGTAAACGACAAGTTTTGCCGAACGGATGGAGTAGTATTTATCTTATCTTTAGATATTTTGACATCTTCCTAATAGATTTTATGTTCTACAATTAGTTCAATTAGGGTCAGTTTTTTCTACCCTTGATGATGCGAACCCTGGACCATTTAGAGCACATAGATTTAATTTATTAATGGCCTACACCCGCACCAGGTAAATCGACTTGCGCCGACCGGCTCAATCCACTGAAAATGAGCAAGACAAACCTTAAATTTTAATCCAAAACAAGGGATGGAGGTAGAGATCGAATCTGAGACCTCCTAACATCCCTTTGCTCCCCACTAATGAGCCACCCCAACTGGTTTTGATAAATAATAAAGTACAGGTGTATATCATGATATCATTATTAGATATATACTATTATTTGTTATTTACTTATTTACCATGATATCATTATTAGCCTATTAAGTATATAAAATCTATATAAAATATCAATATTTTTATTTTTTTGATTTCATACTGTAAAATTATTTTAAAAGTATAGATACATGAAATCTATACAAAATATCAATATTTTTATTTTTTCATTTTCATACTGGAAAATTATTTTAAATTAATATTTTATATAATTTTTATTATCTTTAAAAGTATAATTAAATCATAAATGACAAATCAAAAGATGGATGTTTTAAATTTGAAAATAGATCGTATATTTTATTATTATTATTATTATTATTATTTTAAATTCATATATATTATTATTTGGAGTTGCTGATTCAAATTAGGTCTACGAAGATAGTTAAGTTAAGTAATACAATATATACTCCGTATGAATAAACGAAAAGAACTTGAGAAGGAAGTGTGAACTCATTTTATTTTATATATATATATATATATATATATATATATATATATATATATATATATATATATATATATATATATATATATATATATATATATATATATATAAAATAAATAAATAAATAAAAAAAAAAAAGGAATGTAGAAGCGAAACGAGGAAGGTGGTTTCCTCCGGGAGGATGACAGACCGAGTCGTCTTGTTCGTATGAAATATTATTATTAACGGTTGCTTTTGCGTATGCAAAATTGACAATTGACAATTGGAGACGTATTCCCAAATTCAAATTGAAAGAAGGCGCGTGTTGGCAAAAACACACACGTGACACGACTGATCGATGAGGGACCACCCGATTTAACCAAATTTGGCTCATCTTCTTCACCGTTTCTGATACATACACGTTCCCAATCACTCAACTTGAGATGCAACTATGCAGCTAGGCCCCATAACGTTTAAACCGCCCAACTTCACTAAAACTAGTGCCTCGTTTAGCTCTGCTAGGTCGTTCTAGAGTTTGTATCTGTATGTTTCATTGCTATTGTTTTCTATTTATGGTGTGTTTAAACGGTTTTCGTCTGCCGACTCGTCGACCTCTTTGAGAATCAAACTGATCTCAAATTTTTCCTTAATAAAAAAAATTAAAGCTAAAGTACCCAAGAATTATAATTTTTAGAAATTAGAATTCCTACGGAAAAAAAAAGGAAAAAAAAAGAGTGGAAATTCAACTTATCATAAGAGATTGAGGGGTGTTTTAAGAAATAAAGATTATAAGAGTAATTTTAAATAAGCTGTTATGAGGTTTTCTTGTTCGATTAAACAAATTGCCGTAATTGTTTGGATTTATGAGAGTTAGTTCTAACCAAACACATTTTCGTAGAAGTGAAATTCCTACGTTTAAATTGAATCCACTTAAGCAACAAGTGCTCACATCATAGTAACCCGTTCGCGTGGAGATTGATCGAAGAAGGTTTTTTTTTTTTTTTTTTACAGTGGGCAAACAGTCGAAGTTATTACACAGGATGTAAACGTGCTCCGGGATCATCCTTACGGATGATGGTACAAAGTTCCCTATTAAAAATGATTGTAGATCTATCACTAATGATACCCCTAGTAGCTATATAATCTGCAACTTTGTTCGCTTCTCTGTAGATGTGTCTGTACTCAACCTTTTCAAAATTTGTTTCCATGATCTTGATCTGTTCTACTTGGCGCAAAATCTCCCATGCCATCTGTTTTCTCTTTCTTTCGATAGGATCCTCATCAGCTCTTGATTGTCACCTTCTGCAATAATTTGTCTTAATCCAAGTCTTGTAGCTGCTCTCATTCCTTCTAGTACTGCTTCTGCTTCCGTTTGAAGAAGTTAATTTCTCAGCAATTGAAAGTTAAAACGTGCTTTTTCACCAATGTTTAAATGATCTTAGAGAAGATTGAAGGATTGCCTATAATTTAATGGAAAAATAGTTTTTAATTGGTGAGAAAAGGCCACCTAGCTGCAGGTGGTGGGAGAATGTCATATTGATAATTATATAATTAAAATTTTTGGTCAAAAATAATTATATTATTACTAAGCCATATATACATGTACAAAGTAGTATTCTCAAATCTCAATCAATAAGAAATATAAAAAATATAGATAAACTAAACTTAATTAATTAAAATGTGTTTCTATCCTAATATGATAACATCATATATATAATAAAATATATATCTCTTATAATATATCTCTAATATGTGAGAGGAAGTAGGCAACAAACGCTAGCTGAAGACTGGATACAAAATCCTACCAAATTAAAAAAAAAAAAAACGATTGAATGTCAATAATGTTGAAAGAATATACAATTAACCACCTCTAGCCGGCGAACGAAGGCCACGAGCAACCACCTCCACAAGACTTTAACTGAAAGTGAGATATGATTTAAAAGTGGATATAAATATAAATATAAACATAAAGAAAGTCAAACCCGGTGGGCAGTCAAGACCAGACCAAGTCATCCATTCCGAGTTCCGACTACCCACTCTCAGAATCAGATAAAGAGCAAGTATGATGAGTTACATTGTCCATGGCGTTTTCTTATTAATTACTAATTTATAAGCTCCTCTTCCCCTGTCGTAATCCTCCAATCCTTACGCTTAACTTTTTCCTCCGCCCAACAAATTAACCAATTAGGAGGAATCCATTTCTGAATTTGTCTATAGCTTGCTTGTACATCTGCCTGTGCAGTGAAATCCATTTCTGAAATGGTGGTGCCGGAACACATTTGGCTGGCGTTTGTGCTGCTTTGCGCGGCGGTGTTGGCAGTGTCTGCGGCGGATTCGACTGCGTTTATGAATCTGGCGGCTCCTCCTCCTTTTGGAGCAATTTCCGACCCCCGCCAGCTTTACAACGGCGCCGTTACCAATTTCACTAAGATCATAGTCGAACAACTCCAGGAAAAGGCCGGACAGTGCATCGATGATCCGTAAATATATTCCTTCCCCCTCTCTCTCTCTAGAATTTGATCAAGCTAATATTTGACTTTTCTGTTTCTCCCTACATCAAATTTTATTTGATTTTTGGCTGATTTCAGGACAAATGACTGGAATATGGCGTTCAATTATACAGCCGATGGTTCAACGTCAAACCTCAAGTTTTTGGCTTCTTGCATGGAGAAATATGGTATACCTTCTCCGGAAATCGATCACTTCTGCAACAAGTAACTATATATATGTATAAACAAACAAATCCAACAGTAACTCAAAACCAATTGGCAATAATGAGTTGTTCAACTTGTTTGTTTACTCATCGAACCATATGGCGTAGGGATTCTAATGGGAAACATCTCTGAGTGTTCGATCTCAACAGGAATGCTATTGGAAGTTGAAACAGTATAATCAGTCATATTTTATGTTCACACATTTACACTTAATTAGAAGAGGTCAATGAAAAAGAACCAAAAAAAAAAAATAGCAACTAGGCAATGTGAATCTGCTTGTAGTTTTAGCTGAAATGTTGTGGATGGTATTGCAGCGGATGCTCCAGCTCGATTGTGCACACAAGGAGAGGTCGAATTCTACATACAGACTTTGGTAAACCAAACAGTATCAGGGAATAGCACTTTCTTGAAACCCAACAAGAACTGTAACTCAACCACATGGATTTCTGGATGTGAGCCTGGATGGGCTTGTACTGTTAATCCTGACTCCTCAAACAACAACCTGAGTGCACACGATATACCTTCACGAACCGACGTGTGTCAGCCTTGCTGTGATGGCTTCTTTTGCCCTCAAGGCCTTACTTGCATGCTTCGTGAGTTTCCAACTTCCCTATGTCTTTAATTTGATGAACTTATTCTCTATGAATTTGCAACTAATATGAAGACATTTTGTTCTTGAAGCATGCCCTTTAGGTTCCAATTGTCGAAGCGCCACATTTGATAGTTCCAGCGGTTTATGTTCACCGTAAGACTCTAATTTCAGATTGCAGCTCCCTTGCATAGATATTCTTATATTTGTTTTTGGATTGAATTATTTTTTTTTAAATACATGATGCAGATACAATTATCCAATTCCTGCTGGACGGCACCATACATGTGGTGGGGCAAACATATGGGGACTGATTCAGAACAGCAAAGAGATTTTCTGTCCTGAAGGATCATACTGCCCAACAGTAGTAGATGAACAAAACTGTGATAGCGGGTATTCTCTTCGTCTGAGCCCTGTAGAAGCTGTCAATATGAATCTTTTTCATTTTAAAAGTCTTTTTTCCTGAATGTTTAATATTCCTTATTTTGTGCACTTTCAGACATTACTGCAGGATAGGCTCTACATCTCAAACACGTAAGTTGATCTCTTATGGAGCTGTTACAATTGTTTCATTCAGTTTGCCTTGTGATTGAATGAATGTTGTTCCCCATTTTTCTGAATGATTGCGCTGTTGAAATTTGCAGGTTGCTCAAAGCTGATCAACTGTAAAGCAAATTCGGCAACTCAAAACATACATGCATATGGAATACTTCTTATAGTAAGCTGCCTATCCTTTCTTTGAAAATTGAAATTGTTCTTAAAGTATCAGCATTTGTGATCTTATATGTTAATATAAGATCATTACTACCCGAGAAAGAGGGTGCGCTAAATCTGACACCCTCAATCTATTGGCACAGGTTGCTTTGGTTGCTCTTCTTCTCCTTATTTACAACTGTTCAGACCAAATCATTACTATCAGAGAAAGAAGGCGCGCTAAATCTAGGCAGAGAGCTGCAAGAAGTGTGCAAGAAAGTGAGCATGCACGTAACAAATGGAGAATAGCAAGAGATGCAGCGAGGAAGCACGCAGTTAGATTCCATGCGAGTTTATCACAGAGAATTTCAAGTCACAATGATGTGGAGGAGATCAGGATGTTGGATTCAACTGATAGCATAGTAGATGACTCCTCTCAGCACCAGATGTCATCCTTCGATGTGGAATCATCAGAAGTTCAGTCCCATACGGATAAAGGATCATCTCCTGAGATTGGACATAAAAACTCCAAAAAGAAGGCGCCAAAGATAACCGGTGAGACACAAATTTTTAAGCATGTATATGCTCAAATAGAGAAGGAAAAGGCGAATCAACGACAAAAGGACAAGGTCAACTTTGCTAGAGTGATCTCCATTGCTACTAGTTCACAGATCAAGAAAAGGCCTCCAATTGAGGTTGCTTTCAAAGATCTAACTCTTAGATTGAAAGGAAAGAAAAGAACTCTCCTGAAAAGTCTTACTGGAAGGATTATGCCGGGTCGTATTGCTGCTGTGATGGGGCCATCAGGAGCTGGGAAAACAACTTTGCTTACCACTCTCGCAGGTAAAGCAACTGGATGCACAAGGACTGGTTCTATTCTCATAAATGGTGCAGATGTTCCGATCCATTCGTACAGGAAAATTGTTGGCTTTGTTCCACAAGATGATATTGTTCATGGAAACCTTACAGTGGAAGAGAACCTTTGGTTCAGTGCACGTTGTAGGTATGTCAAATTCAATTCCTTTTGTGCTGCAACTTGTGTCTTCCATCAGATATGATCTGTAAAGCTTTGAGCTTTGCTGCATTTGCAGTTTATTAGGAGTAGCCACTTCAAATAACAGTGTCAGTAACCTCAGGATTTCATCTCCATCTGTTTTTCTGTTTTTTTTTTTTACAACTAGAATCTAATATAGTAAATCTCAACTAATTTTGGCATAAACAGCATAAAATTCATCCCATCTTACAATCTGTTAGCATTTGTTTTGTCTTCATAAAGATTACTTTCAATCTGTTTATTGACAACTGCTTTCCACTGCATGATTTTGCAACAATTGAAGGTTATCAGCGGACTTGCGGAAAGCAGACAAAATTTTAATCCTTGAAAGAGTGATAGAGAACTTAGGACTACAGGAAATACGGGATTCCCTCGTTGGAACGGTGGAGAAACGAGGAATTTCTGGAGGTCAGCGGAAGCGTGTAAATGTTGGTTTGGAGTTGGTGATGGAACCTTCCCTCTTATTCCTGGACGAACCAACATCAGGTCTGGACAGTTCTTCTTCTCGGTTACTCCTGCAAGCACTAAGACAGGAAGCCTATGCTGGAGTCAATATAGTCATGGTAGTTCATCAACCAAGGTAACTCTTAAATACATACTTTGCAGGAAGCCTATGCGCTGCAAGGTTAATTAGAAACCTTGAGATTTGAAACCATAGAATTTTGACTTACTGTTGCAATTTCTGTCCTCTCAGCTATGCATTGTTCAGAATGTTCGATGATTTAGTACTACTAGCAAAAGGTGGTCTCATGGTTTACCTGGGACCAGTAGCGAGAGTTGAGGAATATTTTGAAGGGATTGGGATCACAGTTCCAGAGCGCATTAATCCTCCGGATCACTACATTGACATCCTAGAAGGTATGGTGGAGCCAAGCACCAATTCTTCGGTGAACTATAGACAGCTTCCTGTGATATGGATGATTCAGAATGGTTACCCCGTCCCTGAAGATATGGGATCAAGTGCCACTGGACTTGATGCATCAGTGCATCATGCAAGTGATTCTGCTCACGAACAATCTTTTGCCGGTGAACTGTGGGAGGACATAAACTCTAATGTTCAGGTGAGGCAGGATCATGTACATCATAACTTCCTCCGATCAAAGGATTTGTCTAACCGGAGAACGCCCAATTTATATTTCCAATACAAGTATTTTCTTGGAAGGTGAGTAGATAGCCATGTTTCCCATTTCCTTAAGCAGCACATTCAATCAATTTTTTATGCTTTTCTTCAACATGCTCAGCGTGACACTTTTTATCGATGTATTGGCCTTTTACCGATTGGTATGTCAAGCTAAACTTCCTATATATATGCTTTATGATGTTCTTTTTCAGACTAAGCAAGCAGCGCTTACGAGAAGCCAGTTTACAAGCAACGGACTATGTTATACTACTGGTTGCTGGTGCATGTTTGGGAGCAATAACTACAATTGGTGATAATGATTTTGGGGCCAGTACTTACACATATACAATCATCGCTGTCTGTAAGTTGATGATCTCATTCCATATGACTGAAGATAAATAAATAACTAGATCAAAGTAGCAATCTGTAACTAATGTTTCCCGCACTTGCAAAGTTTAACTAATGATCTCATACAGTCATACTTATGTAAACATCTGTTTCTGTTTGCAGCTCTCTTATGTCAAGTTTCTTCCTTGAGAACGTTTTCACTTGACAAGTTGCAGTACTGGAGAGAGAGTGCTTCTGGTATCAGCAGCTTGGCACATTTCCTGGCGAAGGACACAATCGACCATTTCAATACGGTGCTCAAGCCTGTGGTGTATCTTTCCATGTTTTATTTCTTCACTAATCCAAGGTCTAGCTTTGGGGATAATTATGTTGTCCTGCTCTCTCTGGTGTACTGCGTGACGGGAATGGGTTACGCGTTTTCCATCTTCCTTAACCCTGGACCTGCTCAGCTGGTTAGTTCACTCACTTCATCCAACTAAATTTCAAACTTATTCTAATGAAATGATTACATCTGGCTAAAACTAGCTTGTCTTTTTGTTTGCAGTTTTCGGTACTTGTTCCTGTTTGTATGACTCTCATCTCTGGTCAGTCAATTAAGAGAAGTTCTGGACCTGTTCTCAAGTTCCTAGCTAAACTGTCCTTCCCTAAGTGGATTCTGGAAGCATTCGTGATTGCAAACGCCAAGAGGTACACTTCCTCGTTATGAACCTAACACCTTTTATTGCTATAAAAACAATACGAATGTCAATCAGACTAACATGAATATCATGATGTGATATAGCATGATTAGTTCCTTGAAAGCAGATATTGTCGAATTGTGGTTTCTTGATTTCTTGCTCAATGATCGAATTCATCAACAAACCATAAATATTGATGATGAAGCTGTCATGATGATCAGGTACTATGGTGTCTGGCTGATACAGCGCTGCGGTGTGCTTATGGGGGCAGGATTCAGTCTTCATCATTGGAAGCTATGCCTTTTGATAGTTGTTCTGTTCGGAGTGATTAGCCGTTTTGTAGCTTATGCTGGTATGCTTGCCCTCCAGAAAAAGTGAGTCCCAACTTCTACTGTGTTATTACTGCTGAGTATCATCTGCAAGGAGGGATCAGCTGATTAATAACAGCATCAGTCCATTATTGTATATTTGTGTGAAATGAAACATGGTGGCCTGGTTGCAACTTGCAAGCTAAGTGCTCAAGAGAAACCACCAGCTAACCGGAACCCATACACGATTCTTTTCTTCTTATACGATGCACGCACTCGAGTGCCAATTGATTAGCTAGGGTAATGTATACATAGTATATATGGTACATATGTTGGTAATTGTCAGCCTAAATAATACAGTAGAAGGCATTAGTTCTATTCATTAGTTGCATTGCAAGTCTCTTTTAAAACTTCTGTCTGGGTATATTTGTAAATGTAGATCGAAAATGAATGACTAAAAGAAAATTTTGTGGATACTCCATATCTGTTTTGCTGATTTGGCGCGGGAAGTGTTCGTAAGTTGTTGTTTTTTCCAGCCTGTTATTGGGATGGGATGGCCCATTTTCCAACTTTCAGTGTCAACAAAGGACTTTCATTGTCACCGACTTCCGAGATCGGGATATTCATCGTGCATATGCAAGAAAATGACCGTACTAATAAGTAATAACTACCCTTTTTTTTTGCTGAGAAGAGGGCAATGAGGCACCAACATGACATAAAACAAACAGACAGGGCTACACAACAATGGAACAGGGGTAACCCTCCCCCTTAAGTCTTCCTAAAGCAATAAAACAGATGCCCCGAGAGTCATCAAGAAAGTGTAAACCAATAGGAAAAGACAAGGTGAGCTTAGTTAGTGACATAATTCGCTCTCCTAAAGACATGCGATTCTTGTTAAGAAAGACTGAGCAATTATGAACCATGATAGAGAGGATGTTGCGGCCAACGGCTCCGATATAAAGTTAACTGCAAGGATAGAGTTCGTTTCCATGGAGACCTTCTAGCAACCCTTGTCCCATGTCACCTAGAGACCGTCACCAATAGCCCACAACTCCAACGCAAGCACGGAGCATAACCTAAAATGTGCATATACCCATTGATATTTGATACACCTTCCCTCCTCATCGCGAATCACACATCCAGACGTTGTAAGGTCGTCCGAGCTCACCGTTCCGTCGGAGTTCATATTCTACCACCCAGCTTTCGACCTTTTCCAAGCAACATGGACGATACTCTTCCGCTTGGGAGCTACCTCCCCAAACCTCGTGTGCCAGACTTCCGAGTATTCCTTAGCCCTCCCTGCCAGTGGCGGAGCCAGGATTTCCGTCAGGGGGTGCTAAAAAAATTCCGTGATTTTTTTTTTGGGTGTATACTTATTAAGAAGTTTTTTTAAAAAATAATATTGAAAAAACACTAAAATTATAATTTTTTTTAATGATTTTTTGTATTTAAATAGTTGAGAGTGACCAAAAAAATAGAAGAGAAACAAAAAATATAGAAAAAAAATCACGAAGAATTACTTTTCAAACAATATTGAAATAAAAGGTTAAATATATAATGTAAACATAAATATGATATTTTTTTTAATGAAATAATTGATATAAACAAAAAAAATATAGAGAGAAATCAAGAAAAATTAATGATATAGTAAAGCAAATAAAAAGTGAAAAACTTGAGAATTGAACCCAAGACCTCTTGATTCTCCTTCCTTCCTTCCTTATATCTTTTACCACTTGGGCTAGATAGCATTCTTGCTTTAAATATCATTTAAATAGGTTATATTATCTTAAAAATACTAAATATATAAAAAAAATTATTTTTTTTTTGTATTTTTTTTCCAGCTAGGGGGCGTGCTCGAGCACCCCCAAGCACCCTCCTAGCTCCGCCAATGCTCCCTGCTCACGATGAAACTTCGACGATCACTAACTATGTTCGAGTTATTGAAAGCAACGTCATTCCTCCAAGTCCACCAACAAGCCTCAGAAAAGAGCACAACCAACTCCAGCCCGTCGTAACCCTTCTCCTTGCAAATTAAGTTTGTTTGCATCCACGCTGCAAAAGCCAAATAAAAAAAGTCAGCTGCAGACATAGGCAGACGCAAGGAATTCCAAAGCCCTCTAGTAATCGAGCAATCCCTGGAAAGGTGAGAAAGAGACTCGTCCTCTCTGTCGCATGTTGGAACAGAACTGGTGGATCACAAAGATCAACACACCAAAAACTCAAGCTATATTTGATTGAGAAAGATAGAGCAATTCTAGGAAACACACAAAACCTGGATACGAGAGCAAACTCAACTGTAAAACTGCCTTACCCCTTGATTCATTCACACCACACTACTAAAGCTATTACAAACTAAGTAACTGCATAAAACCGACAGTTCAATCCACTTCCCCACTAACACATTACCTAGGAAGTGGTTCAACATAACACAACTGACTTCAACTGACATCCTAACTTCTGCTACTACTACTCGACTTCGACAACTTAAGTCGACTAAGACTAAACCAACAACACAGACAACTTGACCTTTTTACTGTCATCGATGTCGACTAAATAAGTCGATATCGACAAGACTCAAAGTCAGAACTAGATTGCTTGGAACCTTGGATTACTAACTAACATTCAACACCTCCCCTTAATCCAAGTTCCTCATTCCAATTCCACTCAAAAAGAAATGATGCTTTGCAGAATTTAAGGACTTTGTAAACATGTCTGCATTTTGCTCATTAGTTCCACAAAATCTGAGCACAACCTTCTCCTTTGCTACAAGCTCTCGGATGAAATGGTGATGCACTTCAATGTGCTTTGTTCTTGCATGAAAGACAAGATTTCTGTTCATTGCAATGGTTGATTTACTGTCACACCAGATCTCAGTGGCCTTTGTCTGATTGCATCCAAGATCAGACAACAACTTTTCTAGAAAGCCAAAGAGCTTGCCTTGCAGCTGCACCTGCTGCAACATACTCTGCCTCTGAAGAGGATAGTGCTAGTGTCCTGCTTCTTTGAGCTCCAAGTGACAGCTCCTGATCCAAGCCCAAATACTGAGCTTGAGGTGCTCTTCCTATCATCCAAACACCCTTCCCAATCACTGTCTGTGTAGCCAACCAGCTTGAAATCTTCTACACTTTCATACCACAGTCCAAGCTTCGAAGTTCCAGCAACATATCTCAATATTCTCATTGCTGCTCCCAACTGTTGCTTGGTAGGATCATGCATGTATCGAGCCAATACGCTAACACAATAGGCTATATCAGGCCTTGTGTGTGTAAGGTAGTTCAGCCCTCCTACTAGACTACTATATAGCTTCTCATCAGCCTTCCCAATGCCATCCATATTCTGCATTTTTTCATTCATATTCATAGGAGTCTGAGAAATTTCACATTTCTCCATGTTGAACTTCTTTAGCAGATCCTTGGCATACTTCTCTTGACACAAGAAGATGCCATCTTCTCCTTGCTTCACTTCCAAACCCAGAAAATATTGCAATAGGTTCAAATCAGTCATTTCAAACCTACTCATAATGGATCCTTTGAACTGCTCTAACATCTTTTCTGAGTTGCTGAAATAAATGATATCATCTACATATAGACATACCACTATGAACTCACCCTTGTTTCCCTTCTTGACATATAGGGTAGGTTCACTTTCACTTCTCTCAAACTGATTTTCGAGAAAGAACATGTCAATCTTACTATACCATGCTCTTGGAGCTTGTTTTAAGCCATAAAGAGCCTTCTTCAGCTTATACACTTTCATCTCTGCATCAGACTTGATGAAGCCTTGAGGTTGCTCTACGAACACCTCCTCCTGCAGCTCTCCATTCAAAAAGGTTGACTTTACATCCAGCTGATACACAGGCAGTCTCCACTGTGCTGCTAAGGCTAGCACAACTCTCATAGTTTCAAGCCTAACCACAGGAGAAAAAGTTTCTTCAAAATCTATGCCCTCTTGTTGTGTATATCCCTTTTCAACCAACCTAGCTTTGTGCTTCTGTATACTCCCATTAGAGTTATACTTAGTTCTAAAAACCCACTTGAACCCTATCACATTCTTTCCTTGAGGCAATTCAACCAACTCCCAGGTTTCATTTTTCTGTATGGATCTCAGCTCTTCCTCCATAGCTTCTTGCCATACACTTTCTTCATTTGCATCATCAAAAACCATCAAAGCTAAGCCACAATTTGCATAGATGTCTGCCAAAGACCTGAACTTTCTTGGAGGTGACTCACTGGATCCACTTGACATGCCAGATGAAGATGAACTGTGACCACTTGATGAACTGATCAAATCTGTTGGTGTTGAAGGAGTGCATGGCCCAGAGTTTCCACCATCATCATCATTGACATAACTGGGTTCACCCTCTTCAAATGAGCTTTCCACACGAATCTCATTTCCACCATTCTCAGTCTCCCACTTCCACACATTTTCCTCATTAAACACTACATTTCTGCTTATTATAACCCTTACACTCTTTGGATTATATAGCTTGTATGCTTTAGTTTGTGAAGCATACCCAATGAAGATGCACTTCTCAGCTTTATCATCAAGCTTTTGCCTCAGATTCACCAACACATAGGCCACACAGCCAAACACTCTCAAATGATCCACACCTGGCTTCACTCCCCTCCAAACCTCATGTGGAGTCTTGCTTTGTACTGCTTTGGTTGGTGAAATGTTCAGTATGTACACAGCTGTTGCTACAGCTTCACACCAAAACTTGATAGGAACATCTTTTGCTTTCATCATGCTTCTAGCCACCTCGACAATTGTTCGATTTTTTCTTTCAGCTACTCCATTTTGCTCAGGAGTGTAAGGTGCAGCTGTTTCTCTTCTGATTCCATGCTCAGCACAAAAATCATTGAATTCTTTTGACAAGAACTCTCCACCTCTATCTGTTCTGAGAGCCTTCACCTTCTTTTCTAGCTGATTTTCAGGAAACGCTTTGAATCTTTTGAAGTTTAACAATGCTTCTGACTTGAACTTCAAGAAAAATACCCAGCTTATTCTACTGAAGTCATCAATTATGAGCAAAAAGTATTTGCTTCCTCCCATTGATTCAGTTTGCATTTGTCCACACAGATCCGCATGTAACAACTCTAGGCACTCAGATGCTCTCCATGCTGAACCACTTGGAAATGATCCTCTGAGTTGCTTCCCATATACACAGCCTTCACAAAACTCCAGATCATCAACTCTAGGCAAACCTTTAACCATTGCCTTTGTACTTAGCAGTCTCAAGCTTTGCACATTCAAATGTCCATACCTCTAGTGCCACAGCTTTGTCTCCTCACACCCTTTTGTAGCCATAGCTCTACTGACATTTGAAGCTAAATCCAAAGGAAACATTCTGTTTTTGGTCATTGATACATTCACAATGACTTGACCTGTCTTCTTCTCTCTAATGATGCATGCATCATCATCAAACAACAGAGTGTATCCAGACTGCTGCAGTTGACCCACACTTAAAAGATTATGGGCTAAACCAGGTACAAACTGAACTTCACTCAAGGTTCTTTCTCCACCTTGCACACACTTGATTGCTATTGTACCTCTGCCTTCCACTTGCAACATCTTGTCATCTCCTAGTCTAACCTTACTCTTCTTTGTATCATCAAGCTCCTTAAACAACTTTCTCGAGCTTGACATGTGGTTTGAACACCCACTATCTAGATACCACATGGCATTTGAGGTGTCTGCAGTTGAGGTTAGAGTCATGAACAACTTATCTTCATGCTCTACCTTTTCTGGGTAGTTCACATATTTGTTCTCCTTCTCTTGCTTATCCCAACAATAAGCCTCTTTATGACCATACTTCTTGCAATAGTAACACTTGATGTTACTCCTTCGTGATCTTGAATCACTACTCTGACCTCTCCATGACTCTCTTCCTTGATCTCTAACTGATTCACTCTCTTGGCCTCTACCTTGGCCTCTTCCTCCTCTACCTCTCCAACTCCCTCTTTGACCACCTCTGCCTCTGTATCCTCCTCTATGACCTCTCCTTGTTTTTAGCAGCTTCCTCCTTAACTTGCAACAACTTCTCATCCTTCTGATCACTAGTTCTGCTAAGCCTATCCTCATGTGCTTGCAGAGAACTTGCTAATTCCTCAAATCTATAGACTGCTAGGCCTTTAGATTCCTCAATGGTTGCCACCACATGATCAAACTTGTTAGTGAGACTCCTTAGTACTTTACTCACAATTTTCTCAGCACTCATGTTCTCACCATAGGATCTCATGTGATTCACTATGCCTGACACCCGAGATAGATACACTTGCACAGTTTCTTTCTCTTGCATCATCAGTGTTTCAAAATCTCTTTTGAGTGACTGCAATTTGAATGTGATAACCTTTCTATCTCCCATGTACTCCTGCTTGAGCACTTCTCAGGCTTCATGTGACATTGAAGAAGCTGCAATTCTTGGAAAGATCTCTTCATACAAGGCAGGCTGTATCATGAAGAGTGCCTTGGAATCCTTCTTTCTCTTTTCCCTCAGCTGCTGATCAGGTTCTGGAGGTTGAGCATCTTCAAAACCTTCATCCACCAAACTCCACATCTCTTGTGACTTGAAAAGTGTGGACATCTTCAGGCTCCAAATGTGATAATTAACGCCTTTGAACACTGGCAATTGAGGATTGCCAAGACTGTTGCTCCCTTTGTTCTGCATACTTACACAACAGACCTTTCACTCTGTGTTTCCCTTGTGTTTGAATCCTCACCACACTCAATCCCCGACGACAACCCAAATAAGGACCTTTGCAGGCTCTGATACCCAATGTTGGAACATAACTGGTGGATCACAAAGATCAACACACCAGAAACTCAAGCTATATTTGATTGAGAAAGATAGAGCAATTCTAGGAAACACACAGAACCTGGATACGACAGGACAAGTGGCAACGGTAGCAGTATGCCAACACCTCCTCTCTTCATTCATGAGGACAAGACATATTAAGCATTTTATCCTTTCTTGAGACTTCATCCTCCAAATGATATTATAAACGGCAAAGTCCAAACAACACATATCTTGAAAAGAAAATTGGCAATCATAAGTGGAAGAGATACAGAATACTCCCCCATATGAGAATTTCCAACTAATCGTGTCCACCTCAGTTGTCTCAATATCAATAGCCATAGCATCCGGGCAAAGAAGGACGTTGGACGGAAGCAAGCCCAAGAGGAAGTGATCATAAGATTATTGGCCCTTGCTCTTATTCTTCATTTGGATTTATTCATTCTTGTCGATCGATCTTCCCTTCATAGAAGAAGAAGGAGAAGAATAGGCGGAGCTCACTCCCCCGGAGGAGCCTCCGATGCTCAAGTCAGAATTCATCGGCTGTCGAAAAAAAGCCCTCTAAACCCTAGCTGATCACCCATATGTATAATGGGAATTAGGGTTTAATTAAATGTTACCTGGTAAAAGACAATTGTGCTCCCAAATTCTTCACGGGCTTACTTTATCCCTATCAATTGCCCATCGAGTTTCCTCTTCATGATCTAGTGATGAGGGAAGATGAACATTTCGATGCGACGACAACCACTAATGCTTGTCCTTTTGCCTGCACGCTTAGCATTCCCAACCATTAAACATGAGATGGTAGTGCATTATTAACTAATCCAATGAAAGTTACCGCTCAAAATGATTAGATAAATTTTCGGCCATAAGTGAGACATAGTGTTTGTTGATGACATTCATGGTCAACTTTTATTCATGAATCATGAGTGACAATTTTGTTGGTATTAAGTGTTGAACATTTTGTCTTAAAGGACACTCTTATCGCTTGATCTTGATTTTTGTTGGCCTTAAATGGGTTTATTATGGTTTAAAATTGACTTTTATCTAGGGGTGGGCACAAATCCTGCGAATCCCGATCCCGTCCCGGTCCCGTCCCGATCCCGACGGGATTTAGGACAAAATAGCAAATCCCGTCCCGATCCCGTCCCGTAAAAATTATGCGGGACGAAACGCGGGACGATCCCGGTGGGATTCTGCAAATCCCGTCCCGTCCCGCATATAATAATAATAATAATAATAATAATAATAATAATAATAATAAAAATAAAAATAAAAATAATAATAATAATAATAATAATAATAATTTTTATAATAATAATAATATTCTAGAATAATAATAACATTATAGAATAATAATAATATATTATTAGTATTATTATTTTGAGAAAATATTATAATTATAATTATAATCATTATCTTCCATTTATAATAATAATAATATTTGTTTATAATAATAATATTATTATTATTTGAGAAAATATTATTTATAATTATAATAATAATTTTCAATTTATAATAATAATTGATTATAATAATATTATTATTATTATATAATATTATAATTTAATTTAATAATAATATTACTTTATAATAAAATTATTATTATTATTATTATTATATTATTATATCATATTATATTTTTTTCTTGTAAAGTATAATTATTTTATGATAATAACAATAAAGATAAGTAATAATAATATTTTTTTTAATTATAATGTGGCATTATTATTATTATTATTATTATTATTATTATTATTATTATTATTATTATTATTATTATTATTATTATTATTATTATTATTATTATTATTATTATACCCATTTAGAGCTACAAGAGGCAAATAGCTAAATACGATATTCTTCCCAACTATCAATCGATAATGAGACAATATTTGGTGAATCTCGTCTCAATCCCTTTCCATCCCGATCTAGTAAGATAATGTAGTCAAATATGTTGAACATTATAATTAATTATACAATCATTGTATAAATTAGTAATAGTATTATAATATTAATAATAATAATAATATTATTATTATTATTGAATAATATAGTTGAGAAGAATACCGTATTCAACATATTATACAAATTAATGAATTATGAAAGCATTTTTCACTTTGTAAATTTATATAATATTTTATTATTTTTATTTGCGGGACAAGGCCCGTCCCGTCCCGATCCCGTCCCGTCCAGACACCATCTCGTCCCGAAAAAAAAGTGTCAATCCCGTCCTGATCCTGTCCCGTAAAAATTTCGTGGGACGAGTCCAGTCCCGGTTCAGTCCCGTCCCGTCCCGTGCCCACCCCTATTTTTATCAGTTGTTCCCACCTTCTTCACCTTGATTCTCTTCTCATTCCTAAGAAAATGATGACATCAATGTGCTTCGTCTTCTTGCAACGGACTTGCTCCTACACTAAGGCCTGATCCTGAACTTCCATTAGAAGACAAAGTGATCATAGGTTTGTAGAGTTGTTTTCCAACTCACCACATAACTTCCATTAGAAGTAGCATATATGCATGTATAATTCCCATAGCATAAATCAACATCAATAGTGCCTCTGAGGTACCTGAAGATCCTCTTCACAGCTATCCAGTGTTCACCTAGGTTGAACCAGAAAACAACTTACCACACTAACAACAAATGCTAGATCTAATTGAGTGCATACCATAGCATATATCAGACTCCCAATTACGCTAGCCTAAGGAACTTTAGACATACACTCATTCTCCTCCTCAATCTGAAGTGTATACATTCCCACCTTGTTGTTAGACATCAGCGGTGACTCTAGAAACTCGTTCTTTAAAATGTGATAGAGAATTTTATTTAATAAAGATGCATGAAGAAAAAAAATGTGTGGGGTGAACATATTTTTAAAATAATAAAATTATATGAAATATCATTTTTTAAATATTTCTTTTCAAGTAGCCCTTTAATAATATACACTTTTTAAAATATACAAAAGATCAATTATATCTAGTTTTTATAGAGTATTTTTACTAATAAGTATGAAATTATATATAAAAAAATGATATTTTATAGAGTTTTTTTTACTTTGAAAAACATGGTAAAAGGTAAATTAATTAATACCAATTCGATGGAGTAAAATAATAATAAAAACTAGGGATATAATTGATTTTTTGACGCATTTTAACATTCAATTAGTGGAAACTAGTCGAAAACCCGTGCATTGCACGGGTATATTAATTTAGTTTAAATAATCATTTAAAAAAATAAAAATATAATGTTAAAAGTTAAAATTTAATAACTAAATAAAACTAATATAAGTATTACTCCGTATAGTATAATATTGAATGTGTGGTATTTTGCAATATAAAAAACATTATATTAGAGATTAATATGTGCATATGATATCATAAAATAGTAAATATTTTTATGAAATTTTTTTGGTTAATAGTTCTAAGGGAAAATAACCTAAAATAATACCAACTCTCAAATTGTAACAAAAAATAATACGAATAGAAAAATTCTTAAAACAATATAAACTATCCACATATAAACCAAAATTAATCTGAACTATAAAATCAACAAAAAATAATACAAATCATAAAATTTTGACTTAAAATAATACAAAATTTTGAACTTGAATGATATGTTGTATTACTCATAAAAAAAATTATCTCTCAAAATTATAAAAATAATCCATAATTAGTCGTACTTTGCACATATTCACTGTTATTCTTTAAATAGATCAAAACCATTATTTGTTCGTCTATAACTTTATTCAATACAACCCCAATTTTTTAAGTTACATGAATTCTAAGCTATGATTATTTTTTGTTTTTTATAAGTAAAGCATAAAGTGGGTGTGATTTTTTGTATTTTCAAATTAAAAAGTTTTTTTTTGTAACGTTTGACAAATAATAGTTGTTTGGGTGTATTTAAAAATAGTTTGGGTGTATTTAAAAATAAAAGAATAAAAAAAGTGGATTTGTGCAGTGTGACTATTTATGGATGTTTACTGTAGTTTCGAACAATTTTGTTTTAATTTTTCCCCTAATCAAAGTTCAAAAGTTTGTATTATTTTAAGTCGAAAGTTCATAGTTGTATTATTTTTGGCAGTCCAGCTTATGTATTAGTATTGTATATATAAGATAAGATTAAGATATAGGATATGATATATACGATAATATATATAAGATACTATTTTTGTAACCAATTATAAAAAAACATATAATACTCCTATGTTTTTCAATAAAAAAAAAATTAAATAGCAAGTGGTCATATTTAAAAAAAACACTTTACATAATTGATACTTTTCCAAAACAAATATGATTATGTTTCTATCAAATTATAAATAAAATTGCATAATCAAGTGAATAAGTGAATTATAATAGACTCATTTCTTATTTCAAAATTATCTCAAAAAAGCTACTAATTAGTATAAAATATTTGTATGTATAAATTATTAAAATATAAGTTAAACATATGCATGAAATTGTGGTTGAATATTTTAAAATTATGGAAAAAAAGTTACCTGGTATAAAAGAATAGTAGAAGATGGAAACTTATATCAGTAAAAAAAAAGTATAATAATGGTATATACAATATAATAAAAATCGACAATAGTACAAAATTGTAAAATCGGAAATGGTACACAAAAAAAATCAAAAATATATGGAATCGAAAAGAATAGTATGAAACTATATCTCAATAAAATCAGTATTACAAAAAAAAAAGAGGATGGAATCAACACTGTGGTCATCATATAAAATAATAGATTATAAAATTGAAATAAAGAATAAAATAGTTGACAAAATATTTACAAATGGTAAGGCAATAATATATATATATGGATAGTAAAATGGGCGGGAAAAAATTTAACCAGAAGTTGACACGTGGCAGTGCAGCTTATGTTTTAGTATTGTTTAGGATTTGGTGATGTGTGTGACATTGCAAAGAAAATGATTTTAACGGGTAGTTTTCTGTAATTTTAGTTTTAAAGGGTATTTCCCATAAAATGCCCTATTTAAAGGGTGATTTTATGCAATTTGGGCTTTCGTTTATTCGTTGCGCTCTACCACTCGGTCTCTAGCAAAGCAACGGAGCAAGTAGGGGTGTTATTCGAGCCGAACGAGCCGAGCTTGGCGTGTTCAAGCTTGTTCATTTTTTAAACGAGCTCGAGCCGAGCCTAATTTTTAAATGAGCTTTTTATTTTGTTCAAGCTCGGCTTGTTTAGGAAATGAACGAGCTCGAGCCGAGCTTTTTTCGAGCTTTAAGTAACTCTACTTGGATATAACATGTTAACTTAAAGGAAAATTTAGAAATTCCATAGAATTCGAGCTATTCGAGCTTTATTCGAACGAGCCGAGCTTTCAACCGAGCTTAAAATTTTGTTCAAGCTCGGCTTGTTTAAATAAGTGAACGAGCTCGAGTCGAGCTTTTTCGAGCCGATCCCGAGCCGAGCTCGAGCTATTCAGTTCATATAACAGCCCTAGGAGCAAGTGTGAGCATTTGAAAGCCTTAAAAGTTAAACCCTTTCCTTGGTCGGCTATCTGTCTGTGTGCAAACATGGCAATGGAGGAAGAAAGCGCAATGGGAATGGTCAGCCAATTTGAGGAGCTGAGAAGCCAACTCTCGCAGACTGGGAGTATCAAACAGCGAATCCGAAGGGTTGCGGTTGATATGGAGGCCACCTCCAAGCGCTTACAGTCTTCTCTTCTCTTCCTTCACCAATCCCCTCTTTCAGGTTCTTCCTCTTTCTTCTTTCTCTCCCTATTCCTTCCTGCAATCATTTCTCAATTTAGGGTTGGTTCCCGGTACTGCAATAGAACTCCCCAACTGGGTTAGGTTTTATGTTTCCAATTGATGTAATTTATGTCCGTTTTTGTGTGGATTAGAGGTGCTGGATAACGCTAAAACTGAGATAGAAGTGCTCAAGAAGCTTATCAGCCAACTTGCAGATATTCATCGCGACTGTCTTGGAGAATACTATAGGTGGATCCAAGTTTCTAGCTCTTTCTTTCACAATCCAATCAGTAGATGTGGTCTGATATTCGTTGTCTCCTGTTGTGGACAGGTACCATTTTGATTGGAAGAATGAAATGCAGATGGTGGTTTCCTTAATTTGTTTCCTTGGTTGGTTGGAAAAAGGAAATCTTCCTACTCATCTTGAAGTTGAAGAGAAACTTGAATGTATGTTAAACTATTTTTAGCAACTGCAGACTGCATTTCAGGGCAAGTGTTAACGGGTTATTTGTCAAGTTTCTGTCTCCTAATGCATACTGTGCATTGCTAAACGCTGAATCTAAGACTCCCTTACCCTCACCTGAGTTTTTAGGCTTTTATTAGAAATCTAGTTGCAAGTATTTTGAGATTGATTTCTCTCATTATTTTTATACCCATTACTGAACTCTGAATCCTGAAATCTCTGTTCTCCATAAGTTTCCATTGCCAGTATTCATTCATGATCAGTTTCCACTTATAATCTGATTCTTATTATACCCCTTGCAGTGGATGCATCAGAGTTTGGTCTCGATGTGGAAGATTATCTTATTGGTATGTGATTCTTGACTACCTGATGTGATACTTGATGGGGTTGAACTAATGCTAATGTTTTCATGTGGTGCAGGAATATGCTTCATGTCTAATGAAATGGTATAGATGACCTGAATTCATTAATTGTACTCGTTATAGAATATTTCTTATATTCTGCTTTCTTTGACTGTTGGTATCATGGGTTTTCATTGCTGCATTATGATGTACTTGATAATTAGCCATCCTTTATGTCATTATGGAACAGTCAATTTGTGAAAGCAATATACGTTGATAGCATTTGCATTTTGGCACGTAAAGTGAGTTGAATCAATATGCATCCAGTAGATTATTATGCATACTTGAAATAATTTTGCATAGTACTGTGAATCCATAACCATGGATGAAATATAAAAATGTAATGCAGTTTCCCGAGAGTATTAGGAAGATAGATCACAAGATCTCAACTAGGTCGAAAACTATTTCCTGGTTTGAGTAGGAAACTGTATTAGTATATAAACTGGCTCAATATTTCCACCAAAAAAAAAAAAAAACTGGCTCAATATTATATGGTTAAAAATATATAAACTTAAAGTCTTCCTAAGGACACACTGCATACTTTAGGAGATAATCGAAAAAGGAGAATTATAGGGAAGATAGAAAAGAAGAAGACCTGGTCTGTTCCTAAAAAAAGCTAAGACTTAAAGAAAGGAAAAGGATTGTAATGCTTAATTAAGAGAAAACCTGATTATCTCCTAAATGTCTGTAACACTTAATGGATTTAGATTAGGTTCTTAAACGTTTGAGCCCACCATGTCAACCTTGGCACATATGGATGAAGGGACTGGCTTTTGAGAAATTTGGTTTTGCGTGGGAAGTTCTCTATTCTTCTTTATAATGGTTTCCTGACATTTTTTTGTTCCTGTGCTATCATCTTCTTTTATTTTTTCACTCTGTTTTTTTGTTGTTGTTGTTGTTGTTGATGATGCTGGCATCCTCGTCTGTTTAAGCACTATTTCTGTGATTAGATTTGTGGCTTCTGTTACCATTTTATATCAAAGCAGAAGAGCTATCCATGCTTGGGATTTTTTTAACTCATCCACCTCCCTTCTTGAACGTGACAGCCTCGTTATGCGGTGAACCAAGTTACAGCAGGAAACTATGATTGCCCTAGAAAGGTCCAGAAGTTTTTAACCGATCTATATGATGCCTTTCGCATGCTCAATCTGAGAAATGACTTCTTGCGCAAGAAGTTTGATGGTACTTTCACACTGTTCAGGCTTGCCAAACATACATCTATTAAGAATTTTAATTTGCACCTCTCCTTCTCTACTGGTGTGGAAAGAGGAAAAAACCTACAAGAGGAGCAACTTCTAGCTTGTAACATATTCCTTTTCTTGCTTTCGTATGTTGCAGGTATGAAGTATGATCTTAGGAGAGTGACCGAGGTATACTATGATGTCAAAATCCGAGGCTTGTTGCAGAATGATGGTGGTAATACTAATGGAGATGAAGAGCTTCAGAAATGATCTTTAATGTTTCCAGAAGTGTATCTTCATATATTAAGAGATTCAGTGGATGAAATGACAACTCTTGAGCACAATGAATCTCTTGTTATCAGATTGCAGGAAACATATTATTCATAGTATGTGACAAGCAGGTGTAGTCCTTCTGCTGATTTCTGCAGAAGCTTAGCGCGTGTTTGGCAAAATGGGGTTTTTTTAGGAGGTTGAGTTTATTTGGGGTATTATGGAGGTGTGGGAGGTGGAGTTTTTTTTTTTAAATAACCTTTAAAAAAACCTAATCGGTGTTTGGTGGATATAAATGATTGAAGATATATTTATAGCCAAAATGACTTTAATGCCCTTATTTTATTTGTTCATCCCCATCACCCTCACGGCCTCACGCGTTGAAAACCCTAGGTCGGGTCTACTGGCGGTTGCCTCCTCCTTCCCCCGAATCCTCCTCCTTCTGAGCTTCTGGCCGGCGACGCTTCCTGGCCGCCGAACTGATGATGAACTGAAGAACAACGACGCTTCTGGCCATCTCCTGGCCACCGACGCTTCCACCGCCACCTCCTTCTTCCCCCAAATCCTCCTCCTCCTTCTGAGCTTCTGGCTCCCTCAATCCCCTTCAATTGCAACAAGATTTGATGAATTAAATCTCCAATTGATTCAAATCACAGTCCCCACGGAAGATGAACGGAGCAGAACTGATGGCGGCGGAGGCGCCATCTCCTGGCCGCCGACGCTTCCTCCGCCAATAACCTGGTCGCCGGCGCCGCACTCAAACCGCCTATCGCTGGCTTGCAGAATCCGCAGACGAGGACTTCAGGCCAAGGAAGAACAACAACGATTGATGGTGGCGGAGGTGAACTGAAGAAGAACGAGGTGAAGATGAATGGAAGAAGAACGACGATTGATGGTGGCGGGGTAAATTGGAAAAAACTCCCCAGAAAAATAACCTCAACCTCCATAATCTACCTCCCCCAAGGTTATGAAATCATGAAAAATAACCTACAACTTGAACTCCTTGAAGCCTCTCCGAACCCTGCTACCAAACGCTTGATGAAGAGTTTAATTTTTTTTGAAACCTCTGAAACCTGATGAAACCTTCTATCAAACACGGCCTTAGTTAGAAAACCTAGAACCAGTGAAATAGCAAGCTTAGTTTGTGACAATAAAGTGATAAACAGCTTATAAACTGTGATTTATAACTAGTGGTTTATAAACCACTACAGTCCTTGAATTAGGGTCTTTAAACTTTGGAGAAAAGCGCCACAACTTTAAAAATTAAAAATGGCTGCTTGAAATTCTTTGCGAGATTGTTTTGATCATTGATTTCAACGGAATGTACACCGATTTCCTGTTGGAGGCAGAAATGAACGTTGACAGTACCAAGTGGCTACAAGAACCTCTCTGTAAATATCCACAATTTACTGTTTCCTCTGCCACAAAATCAGTTGTGATTCTATTGAATGTGTGCCTAAAAATGGAGGTTGGGCATTTCTGTAAACAAGCTTTAGCTACGCAAGTTTTTTAGTCCATCAGATTACAGAAATATCTACTATCACAAACTGGTCGACAGCTCCTGTAGAGACACTGAGTTGATCAAAAAGCACTTCATCTCCCTGCAATTTGAACAAGTTTGATGTGCAATAATTAGCTTTGCCGTGAAGTACATAATAGGGACGTTTTCAAATTGTACAAAATGGTGAAAAGGGTAGAAAATGTAGTAAAAACTCAAAATGGTATTTTATTATGGACCAAGAATGTACCTATGGTGCAAAGTTAAACAAGTAGAATTCTTTATTTCCAAACAATGTCACCCAAAAATCTAAGCGCTGGAACCCCTCTAATCTCCACGTCAACAAGGGGTGCTTGGATTATATTCAAGCTCGAGAGTTCAGGGTCACTTTGAATCATGTCCAAAGCACGCATCTGATCCTGTATGGTGTTAACACAAAAGTACACAATAGTTATGCCAAAGCTTCCAGTGGAGTAGAACTCCTGAGTATTAATTTAATATCATATCATGATACATCAGATCCTTTTTCCATGGAAACAACTACGTCTCTGAATTATCATCTGCATATGAAGGTACATGACAATTTTGTGACTGATGACTAGTTTATCATTAAGATGTAACACCTTGGGAGATTTCAATAAGACTCTCAAGAATGTTATCTTTGTATGGTCCGAACTGTAAAATCTAGATGCCTGAAAAGATTACCTTTCTTTTCACTGCACAGAACTTGCAGTCTGAAGAAGATGGAGGTAGGAGTTGATTTACAACAAGCCTCCTGACAGGTACCTGTTCTTTCTTCAAAGAAGCCGAGAGTCTTGATGACTCACTAATAGCCATAACCTAAACAGAAAGAAACATTGATTATGAATATTAATTTCACATGTGATATGCTTGAATGACCTGTGACAATAATGAAGATATGTCTTTGATGCTATTACAATCAGAAAATAAAGATGATATGTCTTCAGTCATAATTACCGTTGGTATTGTTACAATGACAAATTCTGTAGCTGTTGTATCGCGGAAAAGCTCTCTTACTTTCACCATTCTTTCCCTTAATTTCTCTAGTTTGTCAGCCTACAAGAAAAACAACAGTTATGTTGTTGACCTAATAATAACTGAAAGAAAAGAATTGGTGATTCCCAAGCATTAGCCTTACAGCATCCTGTTTGTTTTCCTCTTGACCAAAAACAGATTTAATGGCTGAAGTAGCGGAAGAAATTTTCTGTCTAAGCTGCACGTGTAGTAAAAAAGGCAAGAATGAGATAAAAATCCTGAAATTTACAAAACTCAAACACCACAGTGCATTTCAGGAAACTATACTGACCAATAGCATCTTCTGCTGCTCAGAGTAATAGTATTCGAATAAAGCAAAATCAAGCACTTCGAGAAACACAAAAGCAGAAAGAATATCAAGTTTATTTCAAGTGATTGCTGCAGTCTAGGGTCGCAACATAAAAGAAGAAAGAATATCAATGTTATTTCAAATGATTGCTACAGTCTAGTGCTGCGACACAAAGAAAGAATATCCAGTTTCCAGAAATTTTAATGATAAAGATACACCTAAGTTTCAACTGTTACTCGAGTAAATGTTGAGAGACGTTTACTCACTATCGGATCATTAAGCTACTTCAGCAGATAAGGATTGAAAAGGGAAGCATTTAATCAACAATGCATTAGGTATTCATTAACATTTGAAACTTGTTCAAAACATATCTTTGGCACTCACTTTCAGTATTTTGCCGATAGAAGCATCAAGGAAATCTGGCAAAGACAGCAATCGCAGTGTGTGACCCTGTAAAGGCCATGTGATAAGATTTAAGGCAAAATAGAGGTAGTAATTAACAAAAATCCGAGTTGGTCCATAAATTTCTCTCACCGTTGGTGCAGTATCGAAGACTATTCGAGTAAACATATTGTATTCTTGAGATTCAAGAAATTGCATCACCTGGCAGGAGTTTGTCATTAAGTATCAACACTTCGAAACCAAAGAGAAAGGACTATGGGCAATTACATAAGTTACCATCAATTCTGACTACTAACCTTGGATATTGCAATAGCTTCATCCAAGCCAGGGGGTGGGCTGTCCAAAAGCTCACCAAGCTTCAATTCTCCTAGCTGTGATGATGAGGAGAAACAGAAAAGAAAAAGATCCAATAAACCATGTCAGTTCTAAGAAAGAAAGAAAGGGGAAAATCCGATCTTATCACATAGTCAAAGAATTTACCTGGTCTGCAAGCATACCAAGGCCCATGCTATCCATAAAATCCTTCACCCCTGTTCCCCCATTTTGTTTACTAGCAGTACGAAATTCTTCCCTAGCCATGTCTGGATTTATCTGTTGTATTCAACCAATTGAACTTGTTGAGCGTGAAGAGCACAATAAGAATGCTCATCTGTTAACAAATTAAAACAATCATCAATACCTCAAGAGCAAATAATGGAGAATCAGGTCCTTCAACAGGAACTAGCATTCCACCAGCCAAATCCTGGAATGAAAAAATGCAATCAAATGTGAATGTCGGACTCAAGCATGGTGAAGCTGATACTGATCCGAGTAAGATTAGTTCAGAAATGTTCTCAATGTATCACAAAACAGAAGAAGTAACCTGCGCAAACGAATCGCTCAAGGAATGTGCAGGATCAGTTGAAACCACAAGAGTAGGATGGCCACTATTTGCAAACTTGACTGCTAATGAAGCCGCACAGCTGGTCTTCCCAACACCTCCCTTCCCTCCTAGCATGTAATACTTTCTCTTTGTTCCAGCAGCCATTTCATCAAAACCAGCAGAGGCCTCGGCAGAAGCAGCAACTGACCTCACTGACAAAAAGCCCCAAAATCCATTGATCAAAAACGATCTTCAAGTTGGATTCAAACAAGAACAACTAGTTTCAGCTTCCATTTACTGCCACGAGATAGTAATATTGTCCGGATAACAAAAGGATTGTGAGAATTGCACATTATTCCTTCGCAACCGGCTAATAGACCGTTCTAGCTCATCCGAACTGAAAAAGCACAAACTTTCATCTCGATACAGTTTAAATTGCTACGTTTTTAGAGGTCATCCATTGAAATAATCAAAATGCAGATATCATCAACAATCGGGGAACAAAATCATCAATAAACTCAGAAAGCGCGAGAGAAAACAGGAAAGGGCGTGAAGCAATCAAACCATGAAAAATACGAGTGAAAGATCTTCTAGAGGAGGAAAGCGAGGGGACGGTCTTGATGAGAGACAAAGAAGAGTAGGAGACGCGGGAGCGGAAAGGGAAAGAACGGACAACCGCCATGGATGAGATGGGTAGAAAGGTGCGCAGAGATGCCGAGGAGGAAGAGGAAGATGCCAAACGCATCGTAGTCATCTTCTCCACCTGTCTCACAGATTTCTGAGCAAGAAGAGGGGAGGAGATTGGAAGCGTCTGAAGCTCTCCGTCCGCTCCAAAGTTGAAAGTGTTCAATGGCACATTCTCATCTCATTGGGATTGTTTTTAGGGGATAGGGGAAAAACAGCCTATACGCCCTAAAGTGAACCAGTTTGTGTACCGTAGGGCTCCCCACCTGGACATGGCCACGGGTCACGGGTTGCGCGTGATCCATCGGGTCGCATCGGGTCGACAACCCACCAGGTCCCGGTTGATAGTTCAGTGGGTTGGACAGTTTGACGAATTCTGATTAGGGTCGATCCTCGTACGACCCATCAGTTTGACCTGCCGAGTTAACCATTTTTTGGAAAAAAATCGAACCGGTGAATACTTGAATAAAATAGCCGTTGGGTGAATTTCACACTATAAATAACCTCAGTTGTTTTATATGTTTACACAACTTATATAAAATTTTCAAGAGGTAATAAATTTCGACAAATCATGTCTAACCAAGCCCAAAGAACCGAGATTGAATTGGAATCTAAAGTCGGATCCTTTAGCGGATCGAGAGATATCCCCAACATCGGAGGCTTTGTAATTGTTGTTTGGTTTACTAAGGATCCAACACAAGATGACGGAAGTTTTGTTGCGAAATGCAACTTGTGTTCAGCGACTTTCAGACATTCAACATACATGGAGTGGATATCTTTGGAACAAAGAGGTCGATCACTAGCATTACCATACAACCTCGTCACGGTTCAATTCGAGCGGTTCATCACACACTAGCATTATCGCTCGAACAAAGGCACTTACCAGAGATATCTTTGGCACAAAGAGGTCTAGGATCTCATCGAACTCTTCACACGGAGCTCAGCGAATATTTGTCTACTAAATTTGAATTTCGTGGTGATGAAGATGAAGTTTTCGATATTTTAGAATGGTGGGGTTGGGTGAAAAGGTAGTATTTTCCAAATTTACAAGTGATCGCTCGGCACAGACTTGGAGCCCCTTGCTCAACCATCGCAGTGGGGCAGTTATTTATCCGATATGGTCAAATTCTAATTGAGAGGAGATCAAGGTTGCTCCCCGAGAACCCTGAAGCCCAAGTTTGCCTCGCCGATTAAAAGAAGACGGATCAGATATGAAAATTCAGAAGAACATTTTGTCTATCGGTTCCAAGGTTGACGATGGATTCGAGTCAAAAGCTACATCAGTCGGGAGCTCATTGGACAGCGGACTCACCGATGACACCCAATCCAATGCATAGGTAAGCGGGGTTCATAACTAGGCCCAACCCAAAGGGTAAGCAAGAAGGGCGATACCCACTGGCCGGAAAAATATAGGGGCCCATAGTATTTATGTACTTGTATATATACATACATATACTGACACTAAAATATATACACAAGTTAAGCAATGGAGATCGTCTACTTCACTTCCTACCTCACTCCCTACATCACACAAATATTTCAATATATATTTAATCTTATAAAAAATATATTTGTATTACTAACGTCTATTTTTATATATTCATAAATTTTTATTTTAAAAAATCATGTTTTGAAATTTTTAATAATTGTAATTGGTTAAATATTGCCTTTTTAATTTTTAAAAATGCTAAAACATGATTTTTCAAATTTTAATTTTATAATATATAAAAATAGATATTAGTAACATAAATATAATTTTGATAAATTTTTTTAAGATTAAATATATGCCAAAATATTTTTTGTTGTAGGGAATGGAGTAGGTAGTGAAATAGAGGATCTACATTGATACACAAGTAGAAATGGGATATGGGAAAAGAGGGAAGAGGCCCCCACTCTTTCTCTTCTATTTTCAACTTCATGAGACGTTTGATTGGTAGGGGAATGATGCACGCAACGTTACTGCAAAAGTATGAGAATAGAGTTTTTCCCCTAGTTTCAATCAAATCTCAACCCCACGGTGTAGACTTGTATGTAAAATTGCGAAAGTCATAGAAGAACTCACTAAAAAAAACCTTCCAAAAGCCATAGAAAACAAAATTTGTAGTGGAATCTAGCCAAACCGAATCGGAAACGGTGAATGTAAGGTTTCAATTTCGATTTTTTTCCTCAATAGAACTAATCTTAATTTGTTGTTTTACTCTTCTTTCTTTCTTTTGTTAATCATTTTCCTCCACTTTGATGTAGATTTGTTTGAAATTGATTCACATTTTGGAGATTGGTATCTTTTTTGACGAAATCATTTTGTTTCTTTTGATAGGTGAATTTGCTTCTAACTAGTGTAATACCCGTGCCTGGGAGCTTGATCCATTTTAATTTGAACATCATTTTATATATCTATATAATATTATATTGATATATATATATATACGTGTTTACAACAAAAATATGTATAAAATATTTTTTTATAATTTATAAATTAGTTGGAAAGAGATACGATACAAATTTTGAAAATGATTTAATAAGGTAAAGTAGTAATAATACTCAAACACGCCATCTAATATAATTTGAAATAAATATATAATTATTATCATTAGCATAGATCTAAAAAAGTAAAATATAAGCTCCCGTACAAATATTAAAAAATCATAAGCACATGATTGTGTGAATAATTTTGAAGTTAAATATGTAGATGTACATAACTTATTGATTATTTTCATGAGAAAGATGGTTAGAAAGATAGAGAAATTAATAGTGAAAATAAAGGTAAGATGGTAAAAAAAATATTCTTAAAGGTAGAAAAGTGATCTAAGAAGCCTCGTCCAAGATGTAAAATAAGCATTAGTAATGCTTGTGAGTCTTAAAATATTATTTATTTTTCGATAGTCATTTAAGATGTCTAAAATAATTAAATTACAAAATAACACTTATTTGGCTCTAATTGATTTTTATAATTAATTTTTGAAATCGAATATTTACAAATTGATTATTACATGTTCGTTGTATGTAGACATTGTGGGGAATAATGCAATCGGTTCAAAATGATAAATCAACAATTTCAATATCCAAGAATAAAATCAGCCAAGAATTGACGAATGTTCAATGTACGTAGACGATTAAAATAGATCACAAATTGACATACAACATATCAAATTAAATAATATTTTAGTATAAAAATAGAAAACAAATATGTTTAAAATAGGAAACAGATATTTTAAAATTTCAGCAATAATATTGACCAATAAGAAAATACCATTTGAATAAAAAATTCAAGTTTAATTGTGAGCGTGACACATCAGCAATATAACCGAAAAGAGATTGCAATCGAGAAAAAAATGGAAACATGTCTCAATATTTACGACAATATAACCGAAAATAAACAAAAGGAATGGATTCAAATCATATTTAAAATAGGAAACAAATATTTTAAAGTTTCCATAATAATATTGACCAATAAGAAAATGGGGTATTTGCAAAACTAACCTAAAAACCCGGTTGGGTTGCACTCCCTATCCCCTATCCATATTATTTGCAAAAAGTTAGCCCAAACCCTTTAAAATTTGCAGCCCAGCCGGTTACAATAGGGGGAGAGACCGGTTGCATTGATAGAGGAGAGAGAGGGAGACGTGTGGGGGGAGTTAATTGACAAAAGCCCATCAACTCAACTTTCGACAGTTGCTCCATCTCTCTCTCTCTCTCTCACACAGAAAATCAAAAACGGAAGGAAGAAGATGAAGGAGTTCGAAGAAGAACAAGAGCAAGTCTGCAGAGGAGAAGAAAAGGCGGACATCAAACATGCCACACACCCCGAAAATGGATATATTTGTTGTAGTTAGATGGGGAAATGGGGGGATTGGCGAAATTGGGGAACGACTATGTGGAATACGAAATACCAGGAGTATGGCGACTTGGATATGTTTAATCTTGTGATACCTTTGAACATTTAATGGATTTGCCGACACTTTGATTTCTGTCATGTTTGTAGTAGTCAGATGTCATGTTTATAACTCAACCTGTCATGTTTGTAGTAGTCAGGCGAGGTATGGTTTGCGTAGTGTTGCGCGACTTACATTTTC
Source organism: Persicaria tinctoria (assembly GCA_037127255.1). Classification (NCBI taxonomy): domain Eukaryota; kingdom Viridiplantae; phylum Streptophyta; class Magnoliopsida; order Caryophyllales; family Polygonaceae; genus Persicaria; species Persicaria tinctoria. The sequence continues at coordinate 15,708,639 of JBANSL010000004.1, read as the reverse complement.
ACCCCATTGTGCAGGCCATTTATGCTGCAGAATTGGAGAGAGAAAGAAAAGCAACATGACATTTATTGCCCATCACCATCACCCATCTAAAACCCTTTCTCTCTGTGCCTCTCTCCATTGAAGAGCTTTTTTATTCTTTGATTTCTGTCTTCTATCTCTCTACTTTCAAGGGTGACAGGATCTCCATGGGAGCTCAAATTCGGCCTGCGCCGCTGGCGTGAATCGTCGCTGGAGCATCGCTTTGGTGTCTTCGTCCTTCACCTTAATGTTGTCCTGGTTCTAGTGTGGCCCTCCCCCTAAACCCATGCGGTAAAAAGAGAGAGGATAGAGGGGATAAGACAGAGACTAAGATAGAGGGGGGAAGAGTGACGGTAAGGGGGAATTAATATAATTTGAATTAAATCTTAAGTTTCAGAGAAAAAACCATCGAATCATTAATATAATTTGAATTAAATCTTAAGTTTCAGAGAAAAACTATCGAAGGAGAAGCAAGTGATCGAGCTGGGGTTTATTTGCTGGTTGACGTGTCAGCAGTTAGTTTTAACTGGACACCCAAAGCAAAATGACATGACACATATTAGAATCGACTGGACAAGAGTTATCGGAGAAACAGATTCACCATCGACTTCGGATAGAAAATGGGTAAGTTTGCTTTCGATAAAAAAATCAGAGCGAGCGAGCGAGAGAGAGAGAGAGAGAGAGAGAGAGAGAGAGAGAGAGAGAGAGAGAGAGAGAGAGAGAGAGAGAGAGAGAGAGAGAGAGAAAGTATGCAGAGGAGATAGAGGACATGAGAGAGAGGAGTGAAAAAGAAAAGTAAAGTTGCAGATGAGAGAGAGAGAGAGAGAGAGATTAGTGAGGATAAGACAGAGAGAGAAAAGTAAAAGAAATTCTGAAGTGGAGAGAGAAAGTCTGCAGAAGGGGGAGAGAGAGATAGAGAGAGAGAGTATGTGAAAAAAGAAAAGTAAAGTTGCAGAGGAGAAAAAAAGATCAGTGTGGATAGGACAGGGAGAGATGGAAGGGTCCTCTCTCCTCTGCAACTTTACTGTTGTTGTTTCACTTCAAAGAAGAAGCAATTGGGTTTATTTGCAGGTTGACATGTAAGCAGTTAGTTTTAAATGGACACCCAAAGCAAAACGACATGACACATATTGGAATCGACTGGACATGAGTTATTTGAGAAACAAATTCACCATCGACTTCAGATAGAAAATGGGTAAATTTGCTTCAGATTTGAGGGAGACACCTCTCGCATAACCTTTATCGAAAGCAAACTTGCCCATTTTCTATCCGAAATCGATGGAGAATCTGTTTCTCCGATAAATCTTGTCCAGTCGATTCCAATATGTGTCATGTCATTTTGCTTTGGGTGTCCAGTTAAAACTAACTGCTGACAAGTCAACCTGCAAATAAACCTCCGCCCAATTGTTTCTTCGAAGTGAAAGAGTAACAATATCTTTTTATGCCCCCTCACTAACACTCTACTGATCTCTCTCTCCTCTCATACTTCACTTTTCTTTTTCACCTCTCTCTCTCCCCCTCCCTCTCTCCCCCCTTCCTTTTCTCTCCCTCTCTGAGGTGTCACAGCCGGCCCCCACACAATGCACATCTGCCCCCCACCTTCCCTACCTGTTACCTCCTGCCCAGGTTTTCCAGATAACCGGTTTCACTCAATTTTAATCCGGGTTGGGTTAACCTTGCAACACTTTTCGGTTTTTGGGTTAGGTTGTGCAATTCCCTCTAAGAAAATCTCATTTGAATAAAAAATTCAACTTTAATTGTGGGCGTGACACGTCAGCAAAATGCTAGCAGAATTAGTAATATTAATTTAAAGTTTCCATAATAATATTGACCAATAAGAAAATCTCATTTGAATAAAAAATTCAACTTTAATTGTGGGCGTGACACGTCAGCAAAATGCTAGCAGAATTAGTAATATTAATAGATAGATATTTTAAAATTTCAGCAATAATATTGACCAATAAGAAAATACCATTTGAATAAAAAATTCAAGTTTAATTGTGAGCGTGACACATCAGCAATATAACCGAAAAGAGATTGCAATCGGGAAAAAAATGGAAACATGTCTCAATATTTACGACAATATAACCGAAAATAAACAAAATGAATGGATTCAAATCATATTTAAAATAGGAAACAAATATTTTAAAGTTTCCATAATAATATTGACCAATAAGAAAATCTCATTTGAATAAAAAATTCAACTTTAATTGTGGGTGTCTCACGTTAGCAAAATGCTAACAGAATTAGTAATATTAATAGATTGGTGAAGAGTGCTTTTGATGGACGGAAGTCTAATTGATGTTCCTAGATCAAGTATTAACAAATACGTGACATTTTGTAAATTACTTGGTCATGTTTTTTTTTTTATAAAGTATGTAAGATATTTGTAGAATTGCATGTGTGTCCAGGTTTAACTAAAACATGTCATTTTGTTACCATAATTATATAGACTATGTATTAATTGCGAAATGCTATTTTTTTGCTTTAATTATTAACATTTCCATAAATTTCTTTTACGTTGCATGATGAGGGGTCCTTATTCTTCATCTCGCCCAGGGTCTACAAAATATAGGAATGACCCTATTCATAACAAAAGTAAAAAGAACTACGTTGGCTTTTATTCATCTTCCACGGGAGGACACGTAGGTAACCAGGAAATAGTTCAAGCCCTTCATCTCCTTTTTTTTTTCAAACCCAATTTAAAAAGTTATACTTTTTTTTATTAGTTAAGAATTCGGGAAGAAGATAGCCTTACCCGAAAGCATCCTTGGTAGTAGTAAGTCATCAACAATCTCTATTCAAGAACAAGAAGAGCTGAGTTCCCAAGGCCCAAATACACAAGCCCAACTAGCAGGAAGATAGTAGCCCATTTCTCCTATGTCTATAGACATTAGAAAATGTTACAATTTAATACAGTTGTATTGCCTCTGTCCTTATCTTTTAGAAGAGCATTTGTGTATATATAGGATTGTAAATCCGTTATCATAATCAATGAAAATCACACAACATTTCAGGGCAAATTCCACTATGGTATCAGAGCTGTAAGACGACAAACGTCGCTCTAACAGCAGGCTCCCACCATGGAAAATCCAAACCTCATAGAAACCCTTACCCAGCAGATTCAAGCCTCCATGGCTGCTGCTTCTATCTCATCTTCAAATCCTCTTTTGCCAAATTTTTCACACCTAAACACAATCAAATTAACCCCCTCCAATTTTCCGACCTGGCTCAAACAAATCTCCCCCTACCTGCGTTCACAGCGGCTGATGCCGTTTGCTGATGGATCTCTACCGTGTCCCCTACCCAGTGTTATCGGGGATAACGCGTCTGCCATTGCTGATTGGCAAGCGAGGGATCAACTGGTGCTCGCTATCCTGTCGGCTTCTCTTGCCGAGCCAGTCATGGTGCAGATCCTGGATTGCGAGACTTCCCATAAGGTTTGGGAACAACTTCACCGGTTGTATGCTGCTCGGTCTAATGCCCAGGTTGTACAAACTCGCCTCCAACTAGCGAGTCTCAAGAAGGGGGATGAAACTGCCTCCGATTACTTCAATCGGGCAAAAGGTTTGATTTTACAACTTCAATCTGTTGGACATCATGTGTCTGATGCTGAGTTTGTTTCTTACGTTCTTGTTGGCCTTGGATCTGACTATGAAGCTATGGTAACCACAATTTCCACTCAACATGTCCTTCCTAATCCACATCAGCTTCTCTCTTTTCTTCTTCTTCAAGAAGACCGTATCAATCGGAACATTTCCACCACTCCCAACTCCTCTCAAATCACCTTAAACACAACCACCAATGATTCAACCCCGGATCTGAACTTTACTGCTTCTGGTCAAGGCCGAGGCAGAGGCTTCTTTCGTGGTGGTCAAGGAGACTCTACTCGTGGTGGACGCAGCCGAGGAGATGACCGTGGTGGTCAGTCCTATTCCAGAGGAGGCCGTAGCGGTGGTTATCCCAACCAATCCTTCTCCGGAGCACCCGACAACAGACCTATCTGTTAGATTTGTGAGAAGCGAGGGCATTCTGCCCTCAAGTGCTGGAGCAGGTTTGATCAAGCATATCAGGCGCCTCCACCCCGAAATTTTCAGGCCAACAACACCATGTCCTGGTTCCCGGACACCGCCGCTACCCACCACTACACACCGGATGTTGGTAATCTGAGGTTTGATCGTCTACCATATGAGGGCAATGATTCCATCTCACTTGGGGATGGCTCGTCCATTCCAATCCATCACCATGGTTCCGCTTTCTTAACTTCTCCTTCTCGTCGTTTTTACTTGTCCAATCTTCTTCATTCTCCTTTACTTACCAAAAATTTAATTTCCGTTAATCGCTGATGCAAAGACAATCATGTCTATTTCCAATTTCATGACTCTCATTTCTTGATGTGTGATGCCCTTACACAGAAAACGCTTCTCAAGGGGGCGTTAATGGTGGCCTTTATGAGTGGCCCAGCAATTCACCATCGGCGTCTTCACCATCACCAAACCTGCAATACATCACTCTTCTTTCACCGTCATCTGTTTTGTTTGCTTCCTGGCATAAGAGGTTAGGGCACCCTTCATCAACTGTCATCAACCAAGTGTGTCACCAGAATCATCTAGCCTATATTGGCCCAAATAAGGTTCCTTGTGTGTCTTGTTCTTGGGCTAAGGCCCATGCCTTGCCTCACAAACCAAGTGTGTCTAAGTCTAGTAAAGTCCTTCAACTTTTGTTTATGGATGTTTGGGGCCCGGCCCATTCTCAATCTATCAATGACAATCGGTATTATGTTTCAATTGTTGATGATTTCTCCAAATTCATGTGGTTGTTTCCCTTTCAAACAAAATCCCAAGTTCCATTTCTCATTACAAATTTCATTAACCTTGTTACCAATTTCTTTGGTGAAAATATGATATCCGTCCAAACGGATAATGGAACGGAATTCAAACCACTTAGTCATCTCTCTCAAACAAAATGCATCTCCCACCGGTTGTCTTGCCCTTACTCTCACCAACAAAATGTAATGATTGTATCTCGCCATCGGAGAATTGTTGACATGGGACTTACCCTCCTCAAACATGCCTTGCTTCCCCTCCGTTTTTGGGACTTTGCCTTTCAAACCGCGGTCTATCTCCAAAACCGCCTTCCCACCCCCACATCAAATAACCAATCACCATTCTCCATCCTATTCCACAAACCACCTGAATACTCATTTCTCAAAAACCTTTGGATGCTTATGCTTTCCAAACCTTCAGTCATATCACAAACACAAACTTGAATTCCGTTCCTCACCTTGTCTCTTCTTGTGATATTGTTCAAACCACAAGTGCTATATTTGTTCTGATTGGGTAAAAAACAAAATTTATACATCTCGAGATGTAATCTTTCATGAGAGATTGTTTCCGTTTGCCTTACCACAAACTAAACCACCCTTGCTTACACCTTCTGAGGCACAGTTGCCTTTGTTTCCAAACCAAGAGGGCTCAGCACCACAGACAGGCCCAATCCCACAAACAAGCCCATCTCCTCAATCAAGCCCATCTCCACAGACAAGCCCATCCCCGTCACTTGAAGCTTCCTCAAATTATTTTGCCTCATCTGCGTCTTCCTCTTCGGAGCCTAATGCTGATGCCGCCACTGTCTCTCCTCCTCAGTTGGCCCCAACTCATCCCATGCTCACTCGATCTAAAACCAATGATTTACGGCCTCTCAAAGGTCTGATGGGACAATCCCTTGGCCTCAATTGTCCACCGCAGTTGTCATTCTAGAGGAATCCCTCTCCTTTACTGAAGCATCCAAATATCCTGACTGGAGGAGAGCCATGGCCACTAAATTTCGAGCTCTGCTCGACACCAATACCTGGACATTAGTCCCTGCTTCTCCATCTTACAATATCCTTGGTGTCAAATGGGTTTTTAAAACCAAGCGCCGAAGTGATGGATCGATTGAGCGCCGAAAAGCTCGATTAGTGGCCAAAGGATATCACGAACTTCCCAGGATTGATTATGAGGAAACGTTTAGTCTTGTTGCCAAGCCTTCCACAATACGCCTTCTCCTTTCCCTCGCAGACATGAATTGCTGAACCACCACTCAATTGGACATCTAGAATGCTTTTCTTCACGGCTCCCTTGATGAAGAAGTCTACTGTGTTCAGCCTCCTGAGTTTGTAAATCCCTCTTTTCCATCTTATGTTTGCAAACTTAATCGTTCCTCATATGGTCTTAAATAAGCTCCTAGGGCTTGGTTTGCTCGTCTCACTAATGCCTTAGTCTCCATGGGTTTCACTCAATGTCCTGCAGATAGCTCTCTCTTCTCCTTTCGCTATGGGAATCACTGTGTTTTCATATTGGTATATGTTGATGACCTATTGATTATTGCATCTAACCCATCATTAGCAATAAAGTTTGTGTCTTCGTTGTCATCGCAATTCCCTGTTAAAGATCTCAGCCCTGCATCATTTTTCCTGGGTATTGAAATCACTCGCAACACAGACGGTTTTGATCTCTGCCAATCAAAACATATCTTCGAGATTGTAAAGAAGACTGGGATGCTCAACGTCAAGGCAGTGACCACTCCCATGGCCACCAATTTTGATCCCACAATTAGTTCCCCACCAATGGCAGACCCGGCGCTCTATCGAAGTACAATTGACAGTCTCTAGTATTTGGGGTTCACAAGGCCGAATATAGCATTTGTTGTCAATAGAGTTAGCCAATTTATGCACAATCCCAAGGAAGTTCACTGACAAGCAGTCAAACGCATATTGCGTTATCTCAATCACACGAAATTCTACAAATTTCACATTTCTACTCGGGGCTCTACTGAACTGTCCGCTTTCTCCGATGCGGATTGAGGAAGTGATCGTCAACATAGACGTTCCACCAGTGCATATCGTGTTTTTCATGGCCCGAATCTGATATCCTGGATATCGAAAAAGAAACAAACTGTTGCCCGATCATCTATCGAAGCTGAATACCGAGCTCTGGCTTTAGCCACTTGCGAGACCTTGTGGCTCCAATCTGTCTTGGCAGCTATTGGCATCAAGCTTCCTCATGCTCCGACACTTTGGTGTGATAATCTCGGTGCCACCTATTTGGCTATCAACCCCGTTTTACATCATCGCATTAAACATCTCTCAATGGACTTCAATTTTGTGGGAGAGAGGGTTGCAAATCGTTCCCTCAAGGTGGCTTTTGTCTCTGCTAAAGACCAAGTAGCTGATCTTCTCATCGAGCCATTATCCTCTGCTGCATTCATTTCCAATCGCTCACATCTCTGCGTTCGCCAGATCGGAGTGCAGGGGGTAGTAGCAAGTCATCAACAATCTCTATTGAAGAACAAGAAGAGCTGAGTTCCCAAGGCCCAAATACACAAGCCCAACTAGCAGGAAGATAGTAGCCAATTTCTCCTATGTCTACAGACGTTAGAAAATGTTACAATTTGATACAGTTGTATTGCATATGTCCTTATCTTCTAGAAGAGCATTTGTGTATATATAGGATTGTAAATCCGTTATCAGAATCAATGAAAATCACACAACAATTCAGGGCAAATTCCACTACTTGCGGATGAGGTCACGAAGACCAAAATCATTATAAATGTCAAATCCCTTGGCAAAGCGTAAAAGGTGTGCAACATTATCAGCCGTTCTGTAGCCATCACGGTGCACGTGAGAAAAAGAACAACCCCTCAAATTTGATAGAAGGATTTTAATATTTGACATCAGTAATTCAATTTCCCACGAGCAATTTTTATTTGTTTTTAGGTGATTAATGATGATCAGATAATCGCCTTCAATTTGTATCTTCTGTATTCCCATTTGCATTATTTTCATAACCCCTTGTTTTAACGCCAATGCTTCCGCCTTGATCGGGGTTTGTTTGCCAATCATGCTACCATCCATGCTGATGATCCGACCTTTCTAATCGCAAATGATGTAGCCGGTGGAATTGTCATTGTTGGTTTGTTGAATTTGACATGCTCAATGAGCTTCTCAAAGTCGGCATAATCGGATTTTGAATACAAGATGGTCGAAGTTCTAGGGAAGTAAAGACTTTGTGAACAGGTCAATGATCTCATCTAATCGGATTTGTTGGACTTTAAATTTTTCTTTTCTCATCTGATATATAGGATTTGTTGGACTTCAATTTTTCATTTCCTCTGAAGTTCAAGAGTAGAAAATAATTTTGACAAGATTTGCTTAGTCCGATTCCATTTGATATAACCTTCTTTTAGTTGAGTGACACACACGAAATTGTCTACTTACTATCACAATCAGGCTTCCTTTGATACAATTGATTCCAGACTCCTTTTGTATATATTTTTATCCCCTATCTATGCCACAAACATTTTCTTTCTACTTCGTACAATACTATCAATTCAGCATGGTTTGACAATGTAACAATCAAGAGTTTGCTAGGTGGATTTCCATGATGCTGTTATATATCTCCATAAGTTCATTGGCAAGTTCCCACATGCAGAAATCGATAACTTGCAACTCCAGCCTGGAGTCTCCAGGAGTAAAAAATATCATCCAGACCACCCAAAATCCAACAAGTAATTACAGTACTCTAGTGAAACAGGTTAAAACCCACACGGCCACACCTAGTCAAGGAGCAACAAATACAAAGTGCAACCGAAATTTTTTTCCTGGGTTGGCAATATAACTAGTCCACCCCCATTCAAGGTTTCTTTCCTGCCAAATCCTCCAGGGTAAGATTTAGGGTATCTACAGAACCCTTCTTCACTGCCTCCCCACGGGCAGCAAGGAGGTCCTCGATGCTCCCTGGCTCTCCATACCAACCCAGCCGGTCTGCAATCAAGTGATGGTTGTTGCACCCGCCGCAGCGTACCACCACCACGCCTTTCTCATAAGATTCACGGCATACAGTCTTCACAGATCTTGTTTCGCATACCTTACAAGTAAAGACCATGGCAAGGTCGTGTCTTGAAGAAACCTTCAGCCCAGAAGTAGAGGTTCCTTCTATGGGACTGTTGGCCTTTAAGCTGCAATCCTCTTCCTTGTGCATTTCCTCGGTTCCAACATTGGTAGGTTCAGGCTGTGTCTGAATTGTTCTTCTCAGGTACTCATGTATGTTGAAGATAGCAACTTTTGATGAAGACAAATAAGAATGTTCTGCAGGCATGTTTTAGTAAATTTGCTACCCATCAGCAGTACACAATTTACAAGAATAAATGAAATAAATTTACAAAAAGGTAACTTAGCACAACAAAGCCATAGGTTCAGGAATAACCATATGCAAAACCATGCCATCTTTTTATTGAAAAAAATGAAATAAAATGCAGGCATTAAAAACAAACAAAAATATTTGAAAAGCTTTGGAAGTTAGATTATCAAAATTCACGTTTCTTCAATGTTATCAGTACAGTTAAAAACAAACAAGGGCGAATGTTGAGAATGTATAGCCAGTGCAAACCATCATAAATTGCAACATATAAAAGAAGAATTAGACAACCACTAATTTAGGCAGCCAGAAACAAACTATTACAGTAGCTCTGAAAGGTGGTCGTAACATAGACAATTACCTTCTTAGTTCCCACAATCCTACCATTACCTCCATAGAATTCACCAAACACTATTCTCTCCATCTCCAGATATCAATTTATGCTTCAAATCAACCAAAATAGGGTGGTTTTGGAACTCTTTACTTTAAGCCACATCTTGATTCAAGCCAAGATTAGACAAACTTCTGACCATAGTGAGTGCCAAGAAATGGAGCTAAATTTGGTCAGACAAACCGATTTTCCCCAACCCTGGAGCTTCAATTTCCTATCCCAGACATGGTGAACACTAACTACCACCCTTGTTTAACCCTAAATGCTAGTTGCTACTGTAACCATACGGTTGATAGTCACAATTCAACCTCATCTCCTACAAAACTGATTCCTATATTATCCCGGCACATATCTCTACCTGATTTTGCTGTGGACTTGTGCAGGAGGTTCGGTATTCAAGCTCATAGGGCTTATCCATCCCTTCGGAAAAAGTAAGACAGCTTCACATATTTTAAAGAATCAACACAGTTCGATAGTTGGTCGATTTAAGATTTCAAAGGACCACATTTACAGTTGATATGAAAAAGTGTAGCTGGAAGACGTTTTCATACTTGAAATCCTCGGATAAATTTGCAATTCTAAATAGCTCTGAATTGGAATGATAGCGCAACAGTTTAGAATAGGAATTTGGGGAAAAAGTTTAGGGTTACCTCTAGTGATAGATGAAGATTGGGACGATCGAGAAGCTAGGAAGGGAAGTACTCGACTGTGTAACCATCTGGCCGCCATGGGAGTCTTCTTCTCGGCGCCTGTGTTAAGGAGGAGGAGATTTGAAGTCTCGGGAGCTCTCCGTCCGCTCAAAGTTGCGAGGTTTAATGAGTAAAAGGGCTAAAACTTTTCTTGTGTCTTCTTGACCAGGAAGAAACAGAACCCGGTTCTTCATTGTAAATGACTCGCCTATCCTGTGCATTGTTTTTGGTGATCTAAATGAAATTTTATGCAAAGAGGATAAATTTGGTAGGGTGATCTCTCGTTCTTTTGAATTCGCTCTACTGCTTCAATTCAAAAATAATTGTTAATTTATGGGTTTCCCTACTTTCGAGATCCCCTTTACCTGGAGAAATAATCCTGATGACGAGAATAATATTTGTGAAAAACTGGACCGAGTTCTAGTTCATCGCCAAATCATTCACAAATTCTCTTATCTAATCACTAATAATTGGGCATTTTCAACTGCGGATCATTGTCCCATATCTATAACACTCGAGAGTGATACAAATTTCAAAGCACCTCCGTTCAAGTTTGAAAACACCTTGCTTCAATGGAAGGATTTTCGCAACATCATCAAACAATCTTTGCAAGCAACATGTCCTGGTTCAAGTATGTTTCAACTTATTTTCAAACAAAAAATTCATAAGAACAAAGCTAAAGAATGGAATAAGTATACCTTTAGAAACATTTTCCGTCAGTTACAAGTGGTGGAGAATGAATTTGCTTTAAAATTCAATTATCAGTAACGACAAATAACACACAGAGAACCAATAGCAAAGAAAGTTGTTTGTTAAGAAAAAAAGAAAAGCTTCTCCTATTTCAGAAAACTTTTTGAAATCAAAGAGCTAAAACAAAGCATCACAAGCTTTCAGATTCTAACACCTCGTATTTCCACCGTGTGGCTTCTGGGAGAAGATATAGAAAACAAATCCGCAACATAAATACTATTGAAGGTACATTAATTGTAAGAGAGGAAAATGTTATGAACGAAATTAAAAATGACTTCGAAAAAAAATCCAAACAAGAGTCTACTGATGGTAGACTTCTTAATGAATTCCTCATTCGACACCCTTCCAATAGTGAAATTAAATATGTAGTATTTAGCTTGGGGAACAACAAATCCCCAGGTCTTGACGGAATCACTGCCGAGATTTACAATAAATATTGGGATATTGTTGGTGTCTCTATTATTAGAGCAGAAAAGAGATTTTTCCACTTTGGAAAAATTCTCAAATAAATAAACCATAAATTCATATCACTACTATCAAAGTGGGATAACCCTACCAATACCAATCACTACCACCCAATCAGTTTATGCTCTACTTTAAATAAAATCATTTCAAAAAATTTGACAGAAAGAATAAAAATAATTATCGGTAAACTAATTCACCCACCACAAGGTGTCTTTGTGTCTGACAGGGCCATCCAAGACAATGTCCTAATAGCTCACGAAATCTTTCACTCATTCGGATCGCGTAAGGGTAAGGAGGGATGGTTGGCAATAAAACTTGACATGGAGAAAGCGTATGATAGAGTTGAGTGGAACTTCATAAAAAAAGTTTTAGAAAAATTCGAGTTCCACCCTACTTTCAACACGTGGATTATGGAATGTGTAACGACTGTGTCATTCTCTGTACTAGTCAACAACGGCCCTACATTTCCCCTCTCGTGGTCTACATCAAGGGGATCATCTATCCCCTTTCTTGTTTATCTTAGGTGCAGAAATTTTAGCTAGAAAACTTTCAGTAGAAACAAATGTGGAAAACGGTCCAATTGGATTTTCCTTCGGTAGGAGTGGCCCTTGGGTCCCTTTCCTATCTTTCGCCGACAACATCATTATTTTCACAAGAGGCAGTGTTGCTGCGGGACAGAAAGTTAGATAAATAATTGATACATATTGTAAAGTTTCTGGACAAAAAATCAATTATCATAAATCTAGCTTCCAAGCCACAAAAGGCATTCCGAACTCTAAGATATCAGAATTTAGCAGTTATTTAAGTATTACACATGAAAACTCATTGGCAAAATACCTCGGATGTCCGATTATTAATGGTAAAGTAAACAAACACACTTTTGAAGACATCATATGTAAATCTAAAGAACAACAAAGTAAATGGGGCGCTAATGCTCTATCACAACAGGGTCCTCCAATCCACATTAACACAAACTTATCAGGTAAACCGTTGTATACAATGCAAAACTTTATGTTACCCTCATCAATACATAAAGAGTTTGACCAGATTAGCAGAATGTTTTTTGGAATAAAGATCTACAACACCGCCCGCTTATTACATGGGATAGGATTTGCAGACCGAAAAAATATAGGGGGATTGGGCTTATGAAATCGTAAGAGATAAATGAAGCCCTTCAAATTAAATTACTATGGAAAATATTGGCCGAGCCAAAAAATGTCTGGATGTCTCTCATTAAACACAAGTATATTCGTTCAGCTAACATTCTTGAATACGAGAAGAGTGGAGATTCTTCATGGCAATTGGTCAAACTGACAACTTCATACGGGGTTTTTGTGTTTTTATGACAAACAAAAGTAAAGACTCAACTTTGATGTCGATAACCTAAGCTCTGATGCCAATTTGATACGGGGTAAGCCGTAGGATGGCCCGATCATCGACAATCAAGACACAAATTCAAGAACGGAAGCAAGACCGATGGAAGAACTCAAAGACTCGATCAAGAACTCAAGAACAAGATATGGTGAGGTTGTAATTTGAAAGGAAGACTCGAAATAAACAAACAAAGACTCGATAGATTGTTGAAGTGATCTATATAGAACAAGATGAAGACCATTGGCTCGAAAGGCAAGATCCAACACCAATGACTATATAACCCGTTTCTATAATCGAAGCGATCTATATAGAACAAGATAAAGACCCCGGGCTTTCGTAGAAGGTAGGAACCAACCCACCAAAGAGGATCGACACACACAAGACAAACCAAGCTAAGAACAACACATCGAAACCTATCCCACACTAGAGAACTCACCCTCCCTAGGAGAACTCTCCCAATATGACTTTTTGTCAAAAATCAATTCTATCTAATTTTATTAAATGAATGAAAGCGTCTTAATATAAATAGAAAACATAGTCCTAGAAAACCCAAGGTTGGCCAACTCAATCCCTTACAAAAGGATAGAATCTTGGCTGAAAAATAAATACTAATAATGTAGATAAATCCTAGATAAAAATATATAAAAATCAAACTACTTGGTTTTTTTTGGTGAAAAACCGGGAGCAAGCTCTCGATAGAAATTACGAAAAAGAACGAAAGTTTGGGCTACACAATAATAGAGCGGGGAGTAGCCCTTCCCCTTACATCATCCTCAATAAGCGAAATAGAGCTCTGGGGCGGGTCCGAGACCAAATGAATACCTAAAGGCCACGAGTGAGCAGCCCGAGCGAGGGAGTCGGCGACAAAGTTCGCTTCCCTGAAGACATGTCGGAGATGGATCTCCCATTCCCGATTTATATAGTCATGGCATCTGTATGCCAAGCTCGACATGGGGTGGCTGTCGTCAACTCCTCCTTGAATCAGATCCAAAGCCGAACGGGAGTCCATTTCAAGGATGACCTTCCGAAAGCCACACCCCAAGCTAATTTCAAACTCTCCAAAATACCCCAGATTTCGGCCATTAACACCGAGCCAGCATCAATCCGCATCACTAGCCCCGTAATCCAAGCTCCTTCCTCATCACGTATAGCACTGCCCGTAGTCGCCATGCCTGTACCGTGCACCGAGCCATCCGAATTCACCTTCACCCAGCCGGCAGGGGGTTTCTCCCATCGAACTAGCGTGTCGCTTCCCCGGTGATGCACCTCCAGAGCTTTCCTATTCTTCCATGCCTCCATATAGTCCTTCGTTTGCTTGACAATGAAACTCGACTTGTTCTCCATCCGCACCACTTCGTTGAAAGCCCGATTGTTTCTCCACTTCCAAAGCCACCACAGCGTGTTGGCAAAGACGCAGCCCCACTCCAACTCCTCGTCGACCTCGGCTCTCGACATAAGATTGCTTCTAATCCAACCTGCAAACGTGCCATTAAGAAAGCCATTACAATTCAAAGGTAAAGGCATGGATCTCCAAATTTCAGAAGCATATGAGCACTCCCTGAATAAATGGCTTAGGGACTCCGTTTCCCCATTGCAGGATGTGCACCCGGGGTCCTGGGTCAAATGCCGGTTGTGCCGCTCCTCATTGGTGAGGATAACACCCCGCAACACCAAACAAATGAAGCTTCTAACCCTCTTCGAAATCTTGAGTTTCCATATCCTGTCAAATATAATAGAATCAACACAGCAAAACCCATTAGAGTTAGTTATCTTTTCATAGGCTGATTTTACAGAGAACTTTCCGGCCGACGTCCCCCTCCAAGATAGTCTGTCCGGGCCTCCTTCGCTATCCACCACACATGACGCCATCTTCAGCATAACATCAGCCGGTAGTAGCTCCCCCAACTCCTCCCACTTCCAACCTCTTCCCTCCTCCCAGTATGAATGCGCCCTTCTGTCTAAGACTTCCTCCTCCACTTCTCTGATCGCACTCTGCTGCAGACATTCCTCCCCCACCCAGCAGTCCTTCCATAATCGGATCCCAACACCATCCCCAATATTCCACCGGATCCCACCGATAAGTACTCCTTCCATCCCCTTTCTTATCGCTCCCCACACTACAGACCCCCCCGGGCACTTGCCACGTTGTTGCGCGCATATTTAGCATGAAGAATGCACCCCAGAGACTCTCCCCTTTGTCAACCAGGAACCGCCAAGTGAGCTTCCCCACAATAGCAAGGTTTAGATCATTCATCGCTTTTAATCCCAATCCTCCAGCTCTTTTAGGTCTGCACATATCATTCCAAGCCGCCAGATGAATCGTCCGACGATTCTCAGTATCGCCCCAAATAAAATTGCAACAGATTTTGTCAATTTTATCGCAAATAGATCTGGGCATAATCACCGTGGCCATCGAATACACCGGTATAGAAGATAATACCGATTTTGTTAATGTGACCCGTCCCGGAAAGCTCATGTGCCTTCCCTTCCAGCCCGTCAACTTGTCATTGATTTTTTCCACAATCGGAGTAAAGGTGTCAACATTCACCCTTCTGTGGAGGACTGGCATCGCGAGATAATTCCCAAGATTGGTCGTTACTTGGTGGCAAAGGAAATATCTTAAAGATAGATTTTTCCTTTTCCACTTTGTTTATCCCAGCAAATAAATATAAAAACTAATTAGATATAATATCAATTAATTGAAAAGTCAACTAATAGATATTATTCTAATTTACATTATTCCTAAATAAATATAATGCTTAAGATGATAAACTAAATATGAAAAGATAATATAATTTTCGTCCAAACAGTGAACAACTACAAATATGTAGAGTTTCGGCCATGTTCTCGGCGGATTTTGGAAAAACCTTCAACAACAAAGTTGTAGTTTAACTCGTCCTCGTTCCAACAAGATATGGCACAATCCAATCTGATCAATATTGACTCAGAACGACCCGTTTTACTGAGACGTCGCAAAGTTGTCAAATATGCTGAACGAATCCAAATTTTTTGATAAGCACCACTTGTTTTCCCTTCATCACAACTCTTATAGATAAAATTTAAGACATGAATTATTTGGTCAGTAGGAAATGGAACTTCTATCATATTTTGGACGGATAATTGGATTATAACATCCTCTCTACTATCTAGGGAGGACTACGTCCAAATTAATAACATAGTGGAAACCGTTAGTGACTATATTTTAGGTGGTAGACGGTGGACGGAAAAACTTAGCAATGCATTGCCAAATGACATAGTCAAAGAAACCCTGGACATTCCACTTTCCGTTTCTCCATTTGAGGATCATTTATATTGGTGGCTTGATAGGGCTGGTTGGTTCACCACGTCGAGTGCATACTAGCTAATCACAACTCAATCCTCACTGAACATAGACAATAACGCATGGATATGGAATTTGGATATTCCACCTAAAATCAAAAATTTTCTATGGAAAGTTTATTAAGAGGGCCTCCCAACTGCCGCTAGGCTTGCCCAATGTGAGACTTTTGTACCTTCCACCTATAAATTGTGCGACTATGCAGTTGAATATGATGTTCACCTCTTACTAGAATGTCAATATGTGCGCTCTCTCTTTCGTTTACCTACACCTATAAACTCAACAATATCTAGTATGATAAATCATTTACGGGAGATAAAACCTATCATTTTGTTCACCGGAAACAAGCTTACATCCGTTGCCAAGGTAGAGCTTGCCTTTTCTTGGTACATTCGAAACCAACTTGTTTTTAGACAGGTCCCCATACCTCAAAGAGACACAGTTCATTACGTATTATTAAAACTCATAAGGAGAATTGGAGTAAAACAATATCTCACTTCGAGTATAGATTGGATGAGGAATTCCCCTTACGCACATGAATCTCCAAGCACCTGGTGCGGGACGAACGTCATTGCCACTTTCACCCTTTGCCAAATAGTAATAAAATCCAAACTTAAACTCACAACCAATAGATTAGGCAACCAATCACTTGATAAATCAAATAACTACTAGTATAGCAATGAAGTCCGGTGTCGAACCCACATGGAGAAACGATTTCTTATTCAATAACTCTAGACAAGCACTATTAAAGCAAAACAATGATCTTTTGACAAGTAGTAAATATATAAAAGTAACCAATTGCAAATCACAAAGCAAATTGATATCAAAATAGAAAGAACAATTTTGGCAAACTAAACTACCTATAAATACTAATGTAATCATGAGCTTTTAGATCTCATTTATGTCACTCGATCATATCTTTATCTTGAAAATTTTAGTAGTGAAAATTATGACTATAGTAACTTTCGAACGAGCAATGAAAAATATATGCATGAATATGATCAAAGTAATGGCATCATAACAGGAAATGGTTATGAAGAGTGTAACGCGGATCTACCATAACATTAGATGCAATTATGGTTCAATAATTAGTAGTTTCATTTTGTACTTGTTTTTTCTTTGTTGGTACTTTAAGCAACTCAATATTTATTTTCGATGTATAATTTTGATGAATCTATATATGATAAATAAAAAATGAATATGTCATTTTCTAAAAATATTATTTATGCAATGATAATTCAAATATGTCAAAGATTATAGTCATATCGAAAAACTCTTGAATATCTTTACAATACTATAACTTTTAATTTTAATTAAAAATATAATTATATAATATATATATATATATATAGAAGTTGGGTCAGGTGTTTACACCCCTTATTGTGTTTTGTGTTAACAAATCTCTGCCGTTGATTGATGGTAAATAAAGGGTGTAGATTAATTTAGAATTTTCTGATTTTTTTAATTAAAAGTTGGTGGGTCCCATTGTGAAAATTCAACCACTTCCACCTTTGTGGAATTGTGGCGCGTGTCATCCAAAATTATAATTAAGGAAATCAACACTGTGTGAAGATACAAACGGTGATTTGTGTGGGTGAGTTCTCTGGGCTAATTTTTTTACAGATTTTTTTCTAATGTTATTTCAGTTTCAACGAATAATTTTCTGCAATTCAACGAATAGTTCTTTCAGTTTCAACGAATAACATATCAATTTACCTTTTATGATTTATTATTCAATCGAATAATTCTTTCAGTTTCAATGAATAACATATCAATTGACCTTTTATGATCTATTATTCAATCGAATAATTCTTTCAGTTTCAACGAATAAAATATCTCACATATAAACGAATAATTCTTCGCATTTCAACGAATAGTTCTTTCAGTTTCAGCGAATAACATATCAATTGACCTTTTATGATCCATTATTCAACAGTTGATAGTAATTATTCGTTAAATTGATTGTTATTATTCATCAGTAAATAGGAGTCATCGTTTAGATGATGGCAAACGAGTTGGTCAATTTTGCAAATATTCGCTAGGTTGATAGTAAGTATTCGCTAAGTTCATAGTAATTATTCGTTAGGTTGAAAGAGTAGGTAAATGTAATTCTTGATTTCCCACAGAATAATTCCTGAATATCAACGAACAATTCCTGAATATCAACGAACAATGACTCTAAACTTGTCGAATAGTCGATAAACTCATGAACAATTTTATACAGAGTTTAAATTTCAACAAAAATTCAAGAAATCCCCAAAGAAAAGGAATAATTGGAATCAGGAATCAAACGATCAAACTCATATAAAAACTAAATGTGCAGCACCCAATTTATACAGAGTACGTTATCAGAGAGGCCGTCAGCCCTCCGCCGTTCGCCCATCATCCACCTTCCTTTGGTTGCCCTCCGCCTTTCGCCCTCAAATCGCCGCCGCCCAACTTGAACATGCCTCCTCCAAATCGCCGTGGGCCTCGTCCTCCATCAACCTTCCTTTGGTTGCCCTCCGCCGTTCGCCCTCAAATCGCCGCCGCCCAACTTGAACATGCCTCCTCCAAATCGTCGTGGGCCTCGTCCTCCATCAACCTTCGCCCCGCCGTTCCTTTGGTCGCCCTCCGCCGTTCGCCCTTTTCTTTCTCTGGATCTCCTCTATATATGGCAGCAGTTATAGGGTAGGGGTCGGATTTCTGCGAGAGAGATGGTGGTTGTGCGGCGGCGATTAGTCTCTCCCTGCCCTCTCGATCTGTTTATTGGAAAGAGAAAGGCTTCTAGGTTTAGTTTTGGATTATATTTGGTGATACACGCGCACGTACAAAGAGGGTGATAGCTTTTTTTAGTTTTTTAATATTAAAATAATATATTATCTATAAATAATCTCAGCCCTTCATTTCTTATCAATCAATGGTTTAGATCTGTTAACACAAAACACAATAAGACTTGTTAACATTTGATCCATCCTCTCTCTCTCTCTCTCTCTCTCTCTCTCTCTCTCTCTCTCTCTCTCTATATATATATATATATATATATATATATATATATATATATATATATATATATATATATATAGATTTATAATTGTATTATTTATAGATTTATATAAATATTGACCAATTAAAAATAAATAAATAAGCACATTTGGCCTTCCAAAAGATAAAGCCAAATTTGGCCTTTTAGTTGGAAATAAGCCAAAAACGAAAATGCCAAATTGGATTTTGGCCTATGGTTGGAGCAAAATTAGACTAAACACCATTTTAACATTTGTATCTTCGTGGAGAACTCACTTAACACGCGCCCCCATCCCTTCGCCCAAAACCTTTCCCAATCTCTATTCCCTAATCCGAAATCGCCCAAATCTCTACGCTTTTCTCATTCTTCGGCTAGATCCATGTTGTTTAAATCTCTATTTTGCTCCATCTTCCTTGATGGAGCAAAACTATTGCTGCATCCTTAGATCATCCACAATAGTTTTGCTTAAAATATAAGTTTTTGGTTGTGTTTTTGCCTCTCCTTGTCATGCTAATTAACCCCAATATTTCTCCAAAGAGGGGTTTAGAAGTGGATTCTCCATGGATTTCGAGGTTTTGAGTGCGAAGACTAAGAGTGATAAAGGCTGGTTGGAAGGTGTTTGAACCAGTTAAGAAGAACTTTAGAAAACGAAGGAGAATGGCCTGTCACTAGGGATGGCGGTGTCGGGTTGTTCTCTATTGGTCGGGGCGTCCTTGCTGGTGCGGGATTCCCGTTAATTGAACTTTTATAGGCTAGTGGTTGGCAACGAAGAATCACAAATTCAGAAAAAGAAGGAAGAAGTTTTGCTGTTGGGGGCGGTGGTTTCCGCGTTGGCAGTGAGAGCGCCTTCGGTGGTGGTCAGAGCTCTGGTATCTTCTCTACCTCTCATTTGTTCTAAACTGGATTTGTGCAAAAAAACCTCACCCTTTGGGTGAACAAAACCATAGAGGGACCTTGTGTCCTTTTACCGCCTACATCCCGAAAGGGCCCTCAAAATCTTATGTTGAATTTTTCACCGGATGGGATTTTCCTCCCCTCGTTTGGTTTTGGAATCTCCGTAAAAACTAATACTGATCTATGCATCTTGAACAAAACCGTGTTAGGGGATCTTGCCCCTTCACCCTCCACATACCGAAAGGGTTCTCAAGACATGTTGAAGACCAAGTTTGTTTGTGTATCATTGATAGCTAACATGTCTTTTTGCTCTCATTTTTTGCTAAAATCTTTGAGAGGAAACACGCGGAGTAAACACGTTTGTAGATCCGTGATGGAGGTGTATGTCTCGGCACCCTTTTCCTCCCGAAAGGGTCCTGACCATACTATGACTTTGGTGGTCTCCCTGACAACCTTTCTTGTTTCATGGAGCTCTGTATGGGATTCTGCCTCCCATGTATCATTATGTTTGCTGGCTATAGACTATTGCTTGGAAATCCTATTCGAGAAACTGATACCCTATTCGGGTTTGGATGATCATTCCTTTGTAAAACTGCCTCTGATATTTTGAACTACTTTGGAATTCTCATCTCCCCTCACTACCTTCATGATGTTAAATTGGGTTTGTATGCCACGGATTCACCTAAAGCATTTTATAACCTGGATGCTGATGAAGTTGCTCTTGGTGTAGACTCGGTGTTCACTGAGTCTCCCAATTAGAGGAAAAGCCACCTTGCCCCCTTTGCTGCTCCTTGCTTTTTACCTTCGGGTTTGTGCAAGTATTAACAGCATGTGGTGGGGCTGCTGTCAAGAATTGAATCAAGCAACCGTTCTGAAATCTTTGGTGAATCCAGCTGGGCGTCGCCCAATCTGATGGGTTTCAATCCTTATTTTTTTGGGGAGATCGTTTGGTGCTTCTTGACAAACTTTTATGGGTACTCTTTGTATCTATACAAATTTGGTCTGAATACACATCTCTGGTGAGCAGCAATAAATCTCAACATTGTACTTTGAAAGAAAAATGGTTTATCTTTGCCTGTGAATATTGGGTTTCTAGATGTGTGCCTATCAAAACCTTGTTAGCATCTCATGGGTACTTATGTTGTTGTGTAGCACATTTTGGTAGGAAGGTTACAGTTCTGGTGTATGTGATGCGGTGCAAGAGATCATATGTTTGTATACAAATGCTTTTCATGTTCTGCATCTATGATTAGACTAGTTCCCAAGTTCAATTTTTCTGTGTATCATTGATAGCTAACACGTCTTTTTGCTCTCATCTTTTGCTAAAATCTTTGATGTGAAACACACCAAGTATAAACGTCTGTAGATATGTGTTGGAGGTGAATGCATTGTCAGTTTGTCACCCTTTACCTCCCGAAAGGGCCCTGACCAAACTTCGATCAAAATGATCTCCCTGGCAACTGTGATTGTTTTACAGAGCTCTGCGTTGACTACCGCCTTCCAGGTAAAGTCCTAT
This sequence comes from Persicaria tinctoria, assembly GCA_037127255.1. Lineage (NCBI taxonomy): Eukaryota > Viridiplantae > Streptophyta > Magnoliopsida > Caryophyllales > Polygonaceae > Persicaria > Persicaria tinctoria. The sequence goes on along the minus strand of JBANSL010000004.1, from coordinate 15,687,025 downwards.
TTGATGGCTTTAGTTTATTGCTTGAAAATCCTAAGTAAGAAACTGATACCTTATTCGGATTTGGACGATCATCCCTTTGTAAAACTGCGTACGACCCTTTTGAGTTTCTTTGGAATTCTCGTATCCTATCACAACCCTCGTGATGTTATATTGGAATTGTATGCCTCAGATTCACCTAAAGCTTTTCATTACCTGGATGCTGGTGTAGCTACGTACTCTTGATGTTGATTTTGTGTTCACTGAGTCTGCCAATCTATTGAGAAGCTTCCTTGTCCCCTTTGCTGCTCCTTGCACTTTACATTCGGGTGGGTGTAAGTGTAAGTTTGAGCAACGGGCAACGGGGATGTTATTCAAAATTGAATCGAGCAACCGTTATGAAAACTTTGGTAAATCCAATGGGGCTTCATCCAATCTAATGGGTTTGAATCCCGATTTCTGTTGGAGGGGTCGTTTTGTGCTCTTTGTCAAACTCTTTTGTATACTCTATGTGTCTAAACTGCTATGGTTTGAATACACTCCTCTTGATAGCAGCAATCAATCTCAGCATTGCATGATTAAGGAAAAATGGCCGCTCTTTGTTTGGGAATATTGGTTAGCTAGTTGTCTGATGCTCACAACCTTATTATCATCTAATAGGTACTTATGTTGTTATGTAGCACTCTTTAAAGAGAATTCGTTGTGGCTTATTGAGTTGATTAGTATGTTATCCTTGCTTGTGAATCAGTTCCGCTGTGAACCAATTAGTGACTCGAATTATCGACCTAAAAGGGATTCCCTAAGTATGAGAACAAACATTAATGAACTATTAAAGCGGCAAACAAAGTCTCTTATCCATAGGCTTGCGGAGTGTTATAACGACACCAAACGAATTAACAACTACCTAATGCAAAATCTCAACAATAATACACTAGGAAAAGATAAGACAAATGAATGCAACCACGAAAGAGAAGGATCGCAACCACCAAGCACAACACACATTATCCACCATTTACCAGTAGAAAAGCTCTTACATGGAATTGGTGGTCATGATTATTCGTTTATGGAACTGTAGAGGTATCGGAAAAACAACCCTGTGGGCAAATATAAGTGCATGGAACAAGGTGGAACACATTCAAATGGTTATATTGGCTGAAACCAAAATTGATAAAGGACCAAGTGACTCATTGTGGAAAAAAGCGGGATGCACTAACGCTTGCTGGTCTCCAGCTTTAAGGAGGTCTGGGGGAATTGTACTTATTTGGAATGAAAACTCACTAAATAATGAAACAATCTCAATCACAACTCATCTACCGAGAATAATTGGAGTGCAGTACTCAAATATGAAAACAAATTTTGAGTGCAAAATATTCATTGTCTATGCCCCCCTAATCCTAGTGATAAGGATGCGTTCTGGTCTGAACTTTCAGAACTCATTAACCAACAAAGCACACCGTGCTTATTCATGGGAGACCTGAATGAAATAGCACAACCCTCAGACAAGAGTGGCAGGGCGGAAACCCTTCCAGATAGATTTCAACGGCTTTCGGACTTAAAAAATGCATGCTCACTAATTGAAATCCCATCATTTGGCAACCCATTCACTTGGAGGAAAAAAGCTTTAGTGTCAGATAATATTCATGAAAAAATTGACAGAGTGCTAGTCCATTATGACATTATCCAAGCTTATCCGGATCTCGCAACCAAGAATGATGCATTCTCCTCCTCGGACCACTTCCCAATCACGATCTATCTCTCACAAAATTATAGTTTCAAAGCCCCTCCCTTTAAGTTTGAAAATATTTGGCTTGAAAGAAAGGATTTCAGAAACATTGTTAAGCAATCCTGGAGAACAATGTGTGTCGGATCCCTCCTTATGGAATTAGAGAACGTACGGATTTCTCACATTCCCTGCATTGGTAACCGAGTGGTTGATAAGATTGCACATCTTAGCTACTCTAACAGGGGAACTAATTTCTATACCGATTCAGGTCTCCTTGACCTCATCCGGCATGATGCTTTCGGGTAGAGGGTCCTGTGCCCCATCCGAATTTTTACCTAATAAAAAAACAACAACCCATTTTAACATTTGTCCGACATATATAAACTTTCACTCACCTTACTCCATCACATGCAAACATTTCACCCGTATCCAATCCATGTGGGTGAGCAGGTGGTGCGTTTGATAATTGGGTATCTAATAAGACAAAGGAAATTTTTTTATTTCAAAAGCTCCGACGGTTTCTCCATTGCAGGCTTTATTATCCGTGATTACCTTAGCGAGGTGTTTGGGTGCGGTAGAACCCCGTGTGGACATAGTTCTACTATGATCGTCGAAGCTAGGGGCCTACATGTTGGGGCTTCGAAGGCTATGGAGCTTGGAATTCCAAAAATCATGGTGGAGGGCGACATCTTGATTGTTGTCATTGGCAATTCCACTATGGTCCCGAGTTTGGAGCGAAAATCGAAATTTGATTTTCCTTGAACAATGAATCAAATCATAATATTTCCAGATGCAAGTCCCTAATTTTCAGTTTGCTCCTGTTAGATTTCGGTCCATTTGCGCACTCCTGCACCCAAACATCTCCTTAAGCCCATTATGGATTTTTCGGTTCAAATCCTTGTGCCGATAATGTGCCGTGTTACCTTTCTACTTAAGAGGCGAGGGTGCATGAAAACAATGGTGGGCGAGCGTGCAGGTAATTGTAGATATTTTTGTGGGTTTCGTGATCACAGATTCACAAGTACCCAGAAGGAAACAGATATTTTCTTGAGCCTGCAGCGTATAATAAAAAAAGAAACAGGAAAATCATATTTTGGCGCACTGAAAAGCGGTGGCCCGAAAACGTCGTCGTTTGGTTGCCACGAATCGTTCCATCATAAACCCTAGTTTCTCCCGTGATCCCTATATAAAGGGCCCTCCATCCACTCTATCAATTCGTACTCTTTTCTCCGTCCCTTCAACAAAAGATATTTTCTAGGCTCTCTCTCTCTCTCTCTGAAAATGGCTGATGTTGAGTTTAGGTGCTTTGTCGGCGGCCTCGCATGGGCCACCGATGACCGCTCCTTGGAGACTGCCTTCTCCAAGTATGGTGATGTTGTTGAATCGAAGGTCCGTTACCGGCGTGCAAGAGGCCAGATCTGATCCCTGATAAACACCTGGTGTTTGAGATCGGTCTTTGGTTTCTCGTTACCCTTACTATGATCTGATCTGATTTTTCTACTCTATTGTCACTGTCACTACTCTCTGTTACTTGATCTGTTCTTTAATTGATATCCGGAAACGGTATGTTCAATCAAAAGGCGAACGATCTATTTACATCTCGTTTCATTTTCTTTACTTTATTTTTACTGATTTCTTTACTAAGATCTGTGTGTGCGCTTTTGCAGATCATCAACGACCGTGAAACCGGCAGATCCAGGGGGTTTGGTTTCGTTACCTTCGGTAGCGAGAAAGCCATGAGGGACGCAATCGAGGGGATGAACGGACAGGATCTCGACGGCCGTAACATCACCGTCAACGAAGCCCAGTCCCGCGGAAGTGGCGGCGGCGGAGGTGGCGGTGGAGGATATGGAGGCCGCCGTGAAGGAGGAGGCGGTGGAGGAGGGTACAACCGTGGCTACGGAGGTGGAGGTGGCGGCGGCGGCCGTCGTGATGGTGGATATGGAGGCGGCGGTGACAGCTACTCCCGTGGTGGCGGTGGACAGTGGTAGACTAGTCTGTATCTTAGGGGCTAGTCCGGCCGTACTATGAAATTGGAATTTGTCTGTTCGTTATGGTATCTGCTTTCTGGTTCGTAGCTACTAGTGAGTCTATGGTGTTTCGATGTTGGTTACCGCTGATGGTTGTAATTAGCATATAGTGATGCCGAATCTATCCTAACTATTTAGCAATATTTGCAGACTCTCGATAAGGTCGATGCTTAAGCATCTTCCCAGTAAGATCTCGGTTGTTTTCAAAAAATTAAAAATTACAGTAAAGCTTTAAAATATTTTCATCTAAAAAAATGGAGGAAAGGAGGCTGATTGCCATCATTGTCTATCAGTATCTCCAGGCGAAGCGGACGGACGGAGATCGATAGGGGTCCACACTACTGCTAAATTGATTTAATTTAGGAAATGTATGGAGTCTGGGCTGTCTGGATATGTATAGAAGGGTAGGTTATTCGGTTCAGCCGAATTGGATCCGGTTATTCAGATTGGGGTTGGATTTATTCAGGCACCATCTTTATACAATCAGGTTTCTGGGTCCTTCAACGACCGAATCGGTTTGTGGACAAATTGGGTACCGTATAACGAGTTCGATCAAATTGGGTTCATAGATATCAAACCAGCATGTTCGGTCATAACGATTTCGGTCAAATTGAATTCATAAATATCAAACTCGGATGAATGGATAAATAAAAAATAAAGTATATATATATATATATATATATATATAATATATATATAATATTATTTTTGATTAGATAATAATTTGGATATAAGACCAGAGTCATTTCAATCTCTCACGGACATCTTTTGTTGTTTTGCATGTAATTAATAATGATCTTCGAGCCCCCTCGATAATAATGTTTTGTATATTTAGTTTTTTGGCCTCTATAATGCCTAATTTTAGAGCACCATCTTTGGCTTGAAGAGATACAAAAGCAAGACCATACAGAGGAGTCTTGCGTAAAAATCGTGATGTATACCAAAGGATATACCCAAAAAATTCTCAACTACAAAGATATCCATACTCTTCTATACCTCCCTACTACCTCCTACCTCCTCTATACCCTCAAACTACATAAGAAATTCACAAAAGACAACCCTAATCCTCCAGACCCGACAAAAACCATCTCTACACGGTTCTCCTAAGACCAAGTGCCTTGACTAGTGGCTTACTCTTCCACTTAGCCGAGATCCTTGATCTACAACTCGCTATGATTTCTTCGGCACACGTTGTAGCTACAAACTCTTCATCTCGAAATATGACTCCATTTCTCGCCTTCCAGGTGAAATACACCAAGGCTTGAAAAGCCAGAAGCTTTGCTTGGTACAACTGCTTTTTATGTACTGCTTTCGGCTCACTAGCAAACCAAGTCAGACATTCTTCAATGGATAAGAATCTCCTAGAGATCCCGACCCATTGGAAGACAATATCCTTGACATCTCGGATTGCAGGGCAGCTAAACCACAAATTGTCTTCCGTCTCTTCCTCATTTCTGCATAGGACGCAATCAGAAGCTTCCTGACCTCTCCAATGCTTAGTTTTCTGTCCTGTTTGGAGCCTCTTCCGAACAGCTAACCACAAAATGAAGCCCCACTTACGGCTCTGCAGCCTTCCCCAAATTACCTCTCCCTAAGGTACCATATCTCCCTTATGCCTCAAAAGATGGTAAATCTTAGCACAAGACAAACTGCTAGAGGGGGAAGAGAAGGTTTCCAAGCTGCTGGCCTGTACCCCGTCAATACCCAATTCATTCTTTAAATCATCTCTCACTTGAACAATATTACGCCAAATCCATGTTTCATGCGTTCTGAGTGTCAAATCCCATATGTCTCCATCCCCTATATGGTTGTGCTGACAGCCTGACACCATGGTAGCCAAACACTCGGCTTCCGCATAACGAGCTCCCCAAAGAGCTTTGCGAACAAACTCTTGTTCCAAGTAAGTAGTTCATGAATTTCTAAACCCCCTTCACAGTAGGGTTTTGTAACTTCATCCCAAGCAACAAGGAATTTACGACCATCTGCTTTTCCAGACCAAAGGAAACTTTTACACATACTCTCAATTTTGGCGATAGCACCTTTAGGCAGAATCAACACCTCTCCCCAGAAATTCTGTATTCCAGCAAATACAGATCTGATTAGTTGTAATCTACCAGCGTAAGATAGCTGCCAAGCCGTCCAGGACCCAATCAATTTTCCTAGCTTGTCATACAGTTGAGAGTACTCATGAATTCTGACATTTCTGGCCTGAAGAGGCAGCCCCAAATACTTCACAGGAAACTCACCGTTCTCAAATCCCAATCGGCTGACAATCTCATTCTGCACATCCTCTTTAACCCCTGACAAGAAAACAGTGCTCTTTGAATTGTTAGCCATGAGTCCCGACATTGCAAAAAATATGTCCAAACAATCCTTTATTATGCCTACCAACTGCAAATCTGCATTACAAAACACAAGCAAATCATATGCGAAAGCAAGATGCACCATTATCGACCCCTTACACTTCGGATGGTACTTAAATCGAGGATCACCAGCAAATTCTTGCAACATTCTGCTCAACATTTCCATGCATAGAACAAAGAGGTACGGGGAGAGTGGATCTCCTTGACGGAGCAGCATCTTTGGCTCATAAAGGAGAAAGGCGCCCTAGTTTTTGATATGATATTTGGATTGCTTGTCCATGTCAGTCTCGGATGATAGCACCAGCAGAACTTCGACTATCAATGAGAGCGGATCCATCGAAGTTTAACTTAAACTTCCCCATTGGTGGTTTCAACCACTTCTTCCGCTTATAATGGTTGTTTTTATGTTTCTGGGCTGCCCAGTCACCCTTGTGAGGAGTAGTGACATGATCCACCAACTCCTCAAATAGCGGCTTCACCGCTTGCTGAGTTCTGCATGATAAACAGCGGCTTCGCTGTTAGATTTGATACAATGAGTGTCGCTCTACCTTGCTGTGAGAGTGCATCAGCTCGCCATTTGCTGAGTTGTTCTTGGGTATTACTAATAAGTAATAACCTCCTTAAAGGTTTCGTTATTGACCCGTCCATTAATAATAGGATAGACCAGATATTTTTCAACTGAGTTGGAATGGGCAATCCCGATTGAGAGCCCCGCCAAGTTCCGGAATGCGCTCCCGGGCCACACCAGAAGTGACCTGGAAAGCTGATTTATGATAGTTTACCTGTTGGCCCAAGATTTGGCAATAATCCTCCAGAATCTCCCTAATCTTGTGGCACCCATTAGTGCTCCCTTTTAGAAATATCAGAATATCATCTACAAAGGCTAGAAAGAGGATACAGGGACCGTTAGATCCAAATCTGAAACCAACCATCTTATCTGGAGAGTCTGCCTCCATAACAAGGCGCCGAGCCAGAACCTTTGCACCAAGAATGAAGAGGAAATGCGATAAAAGGTCCCCCTGTTGAAGGCCCCTAGATGGGAGAAACAGATCAGTGGGTCCGTTATTGAATCATTGACAAGGACAGAGAACGACACAGACATGATGCATTCCATGACCCATTTGACAAAGGTTTGGTGAAATCGAAATTTTAATAAAATAACTCAAAGAATTCCCAATCCACCCGGTCATATGCTTTTTCCATATTCAATTTCAATGCAATCCAACCTTCCTTTCTTTTTCGGCTTTTAAAAGAATGAAATATTTCATGGGTTATAAGGACGTTGTCTTGGATGGATCTCTCAGAAACAAACGCACCCCGAAGTGGGTTGATAAGGTTCCCCAGGACGCACTTAAGTCGCTCTGTAAGAATCTTGGATATTATTTTGTAGATTGTTGAACACAAACAGATCGGTCTGTAATGAGCAGTTGTCGTCGGGTTATCCTTTTTTGGCAGAAGAGTAATGAATGTATGATTTATCTGTTTGTGGATTTTTCCAGAGAGGAAAAAACCCTTAACTGCTTTAATAACAGATGTACCAATAGTTTCCCATGACGCATTGTAAAATTCAGCCGTCATACCACCCGAGCACGGAGCCTTGTTCCTTCCCAGGCAGAAAACAACATTTTTAATTTCTCCATTAGAAGGGATTGCCGTTAGCATTTTGTTTTCTTCGTCTGTGATGTCAGTTGAGAAAAGGTTGAGGTATTCGTTTAGTTTTGTTGTATTGATCAGCTGTTTTTTTTTAATCTTTTCTGAAAGTCATTATTGATGTTTTCCTCTCCTATAATCTGTGTGCCCTCTGTCGTTGTGATGGTTTTAATACATTTTCTATTCCGCTTGCCCGTAGCTATTCTGTGGAAATAACCTGTGTTGGAATCTGATAATTTAATATGCCCGATTTTAGCTCTTTGGTTCCAGTAGGATTTCTGAAATAGTAATAGTTTTTCCTATTTCCGTATTAATCTACACTCTTTCGCTTGTAGTCTACCTTTTGACCCTTGGATCTGTGTCTGTTGTAATAACAACAGTTGTTCTTCCACCAGTTGCAGTTGTCGGAATATGTTTCCAAAGGTATTCTTATTCCAAGTCTTTTCTTTGTCTTTAAGGATGCGTGTTTTGCGGGTTAGTTGATACATAGCAGAGCCATGACATTGAAAACACCAAGCCCGCCGAACAATGTTCCGAAAATCTCCACGCTGTAACCAATAATTTTCGAATTTGAAGGGTGAGGGTTTAAAAGTTTGGTTGGTTGTTAATTCAATTGTAATTGGGCAATGGTCCGAAGACGAAAAGGCCCCGTTTTTTGTACATAAAGCTGGATATTTTTGTATAATTTCATTCTGGACTAAAACACGATCCAACTTTTCTTTTATGTTGCCGTCTTCAGCTTGTTTTTTCCGCCATGTGAACTTATTTCCCCAAGACGGGATCTCTTCTAAAGAGCATTGTTTTTTTATGTCCATTAGTTTTGCAAATCGTCGAGGCTGTGTTATGGCTCCGCCTTCTTTTTCTGTGAAGTTAACAATCTCATTCAGATCCCCCATAATAATGCATAGGATAGTTTCTTGATTTATTTCCTGGATTACCGGACTCCAGAACGCATGTTTATCATGTTCATGTGGCGGAGCGTAAATAAACCAAATTAAGCAAGAGAAGTTATCGGCATTGTTGGTGTATTTGATTGTAATGGCTCGATTCATTCGAGAAATAACCTCTACCTCTTCGTTTAGAAAACCATTTTCTTTCCATAGTAATCCTATACCACCTGATTTGCCCTGAGCAGGCGAGCAAATGGCCTTGTCAAACCCCGAACCCCGCCACACAGAAGGGTCAGGAATATTTTCTGTCTTTGTTTCCGCCAGTGCTAGCACATGAATATGCTCCGCTTTGCATCTTGTGTTAATGTCTGTCTAGAAGGTTGGTCTCCCCAAACCCCAAAAATTCCAAAAACTAAACTTCATAGACAACCTGCTTTGGAGAGCTCGAGGCAGGTATTCAGCTCTCAATTCTTGTGGGAATCAGATTGTGTAGTTTGTATTATGTTAGCATATTTTGTATGTGTTTAGTGACGAGAGAACTCGGGCTCCCCAAAACCCCGAGCCATGAACTCGAAGATTGAGAGAAAACAAACCAATCAGCAAGGAACGTGGGCTTGAACCCAACACCTGGATCCAAGGAAACCCAACTCCAGATTGGCTTGACCATTTTAGACCCATATTGGTCTTTGTGCTTGGGCATCTCACTCCCTGTCCGTGCAGAGCACCACTACCCACCCCCCACACAAACGTCAATCAGCACAACAAACACTAATCGACAGAAAGGCAAAGGGAAGCAGAGATAATAGCATAGGAACACACCTTCATCGATATAGGATTTACACACATAGATAACATAGCCACGAGTGTTTCTAAGCACTTTTGATGTGCAACTGTATATGAGTTCCTACTTGAGCAAATAAGCCGAGCATGGAAGAAGGTTAGAAATGTTTAATATCATTGCCACCACTAAGGATATCCTTATTTTGGTGTGAAAATGTGCTATTATAGATCTCCTAATTTGGTTCAGCTCATCCATTTTCATTAGGTTTATTATTGTGATGCTTTTACATTTTCTCATTTCTACTTTTTGGTATTGTTTGATTTTATTTGTTTTTTGATACAGATAATATCGGTAGAAGTTGTCTCTTTTCACCTCGAAAGGGAGCATGAGCTTCCCCTTCAAAGATTTAGAAGTCAGGTTTACACCCGAATCCGCAAGGCCTGGTCCCCCTTTGGAATTTGGTTTGGAAACTAATCTTTTGCCATATTTTCCCATTGGTTGGAAATCAGCGACCACCAGTGGTACCGAAACACCAACTGACAGAAGATCCTTTTGTTTGCCTTGTTTATCATCCATAATATCAAGCCGAAGCCGAAAGAAATATAAAAGAAGATGACTAGTATTCAAGAATAAATTGTTCAAAGAAGATGTTGTGTGTGATTTGCAAACCCGACCAATCTTAAAATAAGAGAGGAGAGAAGCAAGGGTCCGGAGAAACGGGAGTCTAAAACCGTACAGTCAAAGCTGAGGGGAACGGTCGTACTTCATCCCGAACACCCAAAGCAGAGGAAGCCCTACCCTATACCATGAGCTACTGAACAAGAACTCAAACATCCTCTGAGGAGGAAGCCCCCAAGTTGCGAGCCACCACCACCAGAAGCGCCTATTTGCGTTGACTCCGCCATTAGAAACAACAGTTACTTGATTTTTCCAGACTCTGCAGCTTTTATTCTTGAGAAAATGGTGAACCTCGGATTCCTCTTGAAGCCAGAAATCATTCGAGCAACGCCCAAGAGTTGAAATTGTGGGATTGATTGCGTTAACGCGAACGGCGAAGCGATTTGCCCCATACCTAACGCCTGATTCTTGCACTTTAGGGAGGGATTTGTGGTGGATTTGCAGCTTAGGGTTTCCCAGGGTAGGAGAAGGGGAATACTGGTTTTCTTCTCTCATCGGAGTTGATTTTACAATTTTCTATATTAAATTAAATATTAGTTCAAGCAAACTTTGATTTCATTGAAATTTCAATTAGATTTTCGAATATGGGTAATAAGTTTCAATTTGATTTTTTAGTCATTTATATAAAAACAATTTACCTTTGAGATATTTATCTTTTTTATATAGATTAAGTAAGTGTTTGTCAATTCTTACTCAATACATTCTTCTCATTTTTGAAAATATTTTTAAAAAAAGTCAAAATTATATAAAATATTAAATGTTTGAATATTAATTTCATACTTATTAGTTATTACTCAAAAATATGAAATTACAAAAACTAATATTTATGTAGTTTTAATCTCTTAAAAATTGCTAAAAAGTCAAATGACTTATACAATTTTTTTTATTGAGGGAGTACAAAATTATATTTAATTATACTATATGATTGATAATATTAATGTCCATTATTAAGTAATCAAATATTTAGGTTGTTTACTATTTTGAGTATTTTAAAAGAAATTCTAATATTTTTGTTGATTTTGAATAAATGAGTTTGAGTTATTTCGAGTATTGGGCATATTTAGGTTCGAGTAAATTCGGGTTTCGGATATGTTCGAGTTGAAAATTTTCGGGTTTCGGTCGAACAATTTCCGATTTCAGGTTGATTTCAGAATGATTCATTCGGATAACGGTTATGCAAACGGTCCAAATCGAACCGACTCAAATGGTTCGGGCCAAAACCGAATGCCCGAAATTTTTGGATGGGTGGTCCAAAGACCGAACCGAAAACCGCTATTTTGGGTTCGATTTTTTCGGTCCTAAGCTAAAAAACCGACCCCTAAACCCCCTGAACCCCAAACCCCCCTTCTACACCGAAGAAGCTCCGTTGCCACATGCCAATTCGGCCTCGGCTGCCGTCGCCGCCGAGACCACTGGCTCACCTCCGACTACTTCACCAATGTTATGGCGACCTCAGGCCCAAACCATGCACTACCCGGGCCGGCCTGAAACCAAGTTTTTTTTTGTTCAGTTTCAGCTCGATTTTCGGGTCGGGCAACATTTTGAACCCTAATTCGTATATAATTGGGGTCGGGTTGTTATTGAGTTCGGATTGCTTTCGGGTCTGGGCTTAAACTGGGTCAGGTATGTCGGTCTTGGATCCAATTTTTTTTTTTTCCAATTATTTGGGTATCGTTTGGGTTCAGATCGGATTAACCGGGCCAGTTTCCTCGGGTCAGTTTAGGTATTACTACTTCGTTTAGATTCCAATGCAATTATAAGTTTTTTTTTTACTATGTACTCCCTCGCTTACTATTCATGCACGTTTTCTTAAGATAATAAAGACTATATAAAATATTAATTTTTAATTAATTTTTTTAATAATCTCATACCTTTTAGTAATAAGTATGATATTATTAAAAAAATATTAAAAAAATAAATATTTTATATAGTTTTTATCACCTTAAAAAGCGTGCATGAATAGTAAAAAGACAAATAAAAGTGAACGGATGGAGTATTTGATAACAGAAAGAAATTGGGTCCGACTATCGTCTATTCGCAGTCTAGTCTAGAATATCCTATCGGATGTGAATTTCAAGTTCTATATTTGTATCTAGGTTAGCATCTATATCCATGTTAACATTAAAAGTTATGTGTCATAGTTAAGTCAGTCCAAAACACTATAAACTTCCATATAAACATGACGAATGTGGACTGAGGAAAAACTAAGGTCCAGCCGAGCGTCGGAGATAGTTATTTTAATCTCCCAATGGCAATTCCAGGTACCCATAAGTGCATTAACAATGCAGAGGTTACCCCCTTCAATTTTTGATATTTTGGATATTTTTGACGATGACTTCTTTTATGCCTTTATATAAGGCCATAACTTCTATACCACTAACAGAATCGCAGTTGCTTTTATTATCTTTGAGAGACAAATGGTGCGTGCATTGTGATCTCTAATGATATACCCTATGAAGTTTTTTTCGAAATCGAGTATGGAGCCATCAAAATTTAATTTGAAACGATTTTCCTTAGGTTTTTACTATTTAATTATTTTTTTCCGAGGTATTGTTGGTGCATCCAAAGGTCTATACTCAGGGCTTGTTTGTTTCCCCTAAAAAATGGGTTAAGAAAGGAATATTAACCCTAGCCTCTTTTAACTTTGTTTGTTTAAGATCTTCAAATGTTTAAGATCTTCAAATGAATGATTACTTTTCACACCTTTAACGATTACCCCAATTTGTTACCCTCCAAAAATTAAGCCAATCACTCCCACTCTCGTATCCCAGCCCCAGGACACATCCCACCCCGAGTCCCCGACCCCGACCCCTCCCTCTCACAGTGCTTCCATGGTGGCTTCGATCTCCTATCCAAGCCTCGACGCCTGCTCCAGCTTCCGATCTCTCAAGTGCCTTCCATGGCGACTCTAGCCTCCGACCTCTCCTACCCCGAGTCCACAACCCCGATCTCTTACACCGAGGCCCCAACCTCCCATGTCTGCTAATCCTACCTCTCTCCGTTGATTTCTATGTCGTCTATTGTTTCCAGCAATTGATGTCCCCCTTCATCTTATAAATTTTGAATTAGATTGGGTGCGTAGATTATACTGATTCCTTTCCTTAAATTCTTTGTCAATTTTGGATCAGATCGCCAACCCCATTAGATCGATTGTGCGGATCTTTGCACCAGAGCCGGAGATGTAGAGGAGATCGGTCGTGTGCAACGGTGGGGGGAGGTGTCCCATTAGACCGCTTTTGGATCAGACCTCTCCTACCCCTTCAATTCAATCGTAGATGGATTAATCTATGGATGATGGCAACAATAGGGAGGTTTCAATGGGGGCATACCGAGAAGGAAAATGGAGAAGGTTGCGGTGATGAATTTGGATAGACTTGAAATTATTATTTTTTTAATTCTCTTATATTTCCTTTCTATTATTTCTAACCAAACAAATTTTGAGTTTAATCTTTTTCATTTCCTTTCCTTTCTCACTAAAGGTTTCGTTTACTTTCCTTTCCTCTAAACAAACGACCCCTTAGGTTATTCGTCCTCTTGTTTTGTAATCCAATTTAGAATGGTTTTCTTTGTAAATATTGTTGTTGTTTTAGGGTTTCTCACTTTGTTTCTGATTTTTTTTTTTGTTTCTAAAGTACCAGTGTACCACACGTACTCCATTATGTTGTTGCCAATTTGGTAAAGCATCCTATCCCTATGTCTTGTTTTAGATCATTGATCACTTTTCCTACGTTTTTATTATCACTCTTGTACTTCTTCATAATTCTATATATTTTGGGTTCAAAATCATTAGCAACAGTCCTCAAGCAAGGACAATCTAGGAGAATGAAGAAGAGATCTATGTCACGGTCCGTGACCAAGTTGCCTCGGAAGACCGTACGCGCTCCCTAGAAGAGAGCAGAGCTCGTGGGAGCGAGGGAGATCACTATGGAGCATTTCAGAGTGATCAGGATGTATCAGGAGTGTTCCGGATTAATCCAGCAGAGTCATGCGTTATCCAGAGTGATCCGGAATATGGCGGAGAATTTCGGAAGGATGTGGAACATGTTGGAAGCTTGTGGAACATGGCGGAAGATTCCGGAAGCGTGCGGAATGCTCCGGAATAAAGTGGAACCTTGCGGAAGGTTCTAGAAGCTTGAAGAGTCTTGATGTGTCTAGACTCGTAAGGAGTTCTCCGGGAGGTTGGAGAACATTGTGGAAAGGCCTAGAAGTTTTGGGGGAGTCCTAGGCTAGGATGTTTCTAGAATTATCTAGGTAAGATAAGTTTTAAAGTTTTCCTTGTACAAAAGGGGATGACATGGGCTATAAATAGGCAAGCCCCCTCCCATTTGCAAGACAGGACAAAAAAACCACATAATCCTCAACTGAAGCTCACTTGTAACCATCCAAGCAAATTCAAGCAATCAAAGCTCTCATTTCCCACACAAAGTCTTCCTAAGCATTCCAAACATCTTTCGAAGTTCTTAAGCCATCTCTCTTCTGCAAAACTCAAGGCTTGACTTAGTCACTTAGACAAGAGAAGTGCCTAAGAGCCGCACGACTAGCATCCGAAGTAAGTCGAGTCGTGTCATCTACATGTGGGTGATTGCAGAATTCACATTGTATGGGGACTACAATTTTTGTTTGTTTTAGTTTCGCTTTTGTAGGTAGTCTTTTGTTAACTACTTTCCACAAAAAAATTCATGATTTTTGGTGGAAGATCTAGTTTCCACAACCATCCATAGTTTGTTTTGCGATGTTCTTTGTGTGTGTGTGAATAAGTTCTATAGCCAAGCTTGTGCTAAACCAATCGTTTTTTCTTTTTCTCCAATATAATTGATATTTGATCTCATTTGTTGTTATAGGGATTTCTGTGATTCTTTTAATTAGATTTAGTCATAGATATTCTTGAAAGTCTTGTGATAGCTTATTTTTGTCCATTTTTTTAGAGGGGTTATATAGTTGTTCACTTTAATGCTTTTATATATATTGATTTTGTTTGAGATGAGGAAAGATAGTGGCTTTCACTTGCCGTTGGAGGCCACATTTGAAGGTTTCTCCGAGTGACATAAGTTTTGTCCATTGCTACGAGGTATTTCCTTTTTCTCATACTAAAAAATTGATTTATTTTTTTTAGGTATTTCTCATCGATAATTTGTACCCTAGTGTTATCCGGTTCGGAAAAGATTTTTCATAGGAATTTTAGTTAGAGCGCTATGTTGATATCTTTAGCTTTTCTAATAAATAAACCTCCATTTTGTTTTGACTTACAAATATCATCCCAGTTGATGAGTGATGTATGGGTATTTGCCTTATTCCAAAAGAATTTTTTTATTGGTCTTGTCTAGCTTTTCATGAATATGGATGGGGAGCAAAAAGCTTTGCATAATATAGCTTGGTTTGACACATAAATTTGTTTTAATAAGAATGCTCATGCCTTCTTGGGATAGTGTATTTACTTTTCATCTTGTTAGTTTTTGTATTTCAGTCACAATCACTTCAAGGATTTGTTTATTGGTTTTTCCATTTATTATCGGGCATCAACATATTTTTCCAATGATGACGTACATGTGATTCCTAATGTATTCTCTAGTATACCATTTTTTCCATTTGAGGTGTTCTTAGTAGTTTGAAATGCTGATTACGTGGTAGTTTACCCTCTGCCCGACGTAGCACAATAATTGTCTAAGATAGTTCTGATTTTAGTACATGAGGTTTAGTTTGCATTTGTGAAGTTCATTATGTCGTCCGCAATAGAAAGGAATGGAAGTTTAACTCCCCTGTTTGTCATGGAGATGCCAATGTGGTCCTCTGAGTTAAAGTTTTCTTTTTGTAGCATCCGGACTAGTATTTCGGAGCAAATGGTGAAAAGGAAATGTGAGAGAGGGTCTCCTTGATGCAATCCTCTCTCAGGTAGAAATTGTTCAATAGGTCTATCATTAACTAATACTGAAAAGAATCTTTTGTTATCCATTCTTTGATCCAATTGATGAATTCTTCATCGAAACGAAATTTCATCAGTACTTGGATTATAAAGTTCCATTCAATTTTGTGATAGGTTTTTCCAAATCAAATTTCACTGCCATTCAACCGATTTTTCCTTGTTTTCTTTTAAAAGAGTGGAAGACTTCATGAGCCATCAATAGATTATCTTATATGGATCTATTTGAAATGAAAGCACCTTTTAGTAGCCTAGTAGATGTAATAATTTAGGGATGATTCATTTCACTCTTTCAATTAGTATCTTAGCTATAATTTTATATATTGTGGAGCAAAGACTAATGGGTATATATTGATTGGTGGTGATCAGGTTATCACACATTGCTATTAGAGCAATAAATGTGTGATTTACTTGTTTAATAATCATTCCATTTCTAAAGAAGCTCTAAACTGCTTTGATGATGCTTGACTCAACTATATGCCAACACTTTTGATAGAATCTTGCTGGTATGCCATCAGGACCCACAGATTTCTCAGCTTCGATGGAGCACAATGCACTTTTGATTTCAAGATTGGATACTTGCTTTGTTAGTTCTAGATTATCTTTTGGTGTCACCTTCTGATGGATAAGCTACGATTGCTCTCGGAGTTCGTTATTGTCAATGTTAGAAGTTTTAAATATTCTTTCAAAGTCCTTTTTTTAAATCTCGAATCTCCTTTGTTATTTGTACACCATTTGCAATTGTTAAGTGTTTTATTATCTTTTTATTTCTTCTGTCAGTTGCTATTTTATGAAAGTATTTTGAGTTTTTATCCATTAGTTGTAGGTGTTTTGTTTAGCCATTTGTCTCCAATATTGTTTATGGTAGTCAATGAGTTTTTTCTGTTTTAGAAGGAGAGACTTTTCCTTGATGTTAAGTGCATGTTAAGGGTGACGTGTTGCTTCTATCTGGGTTTTTTTGTAGCTCTTCTTTTACTTCTTTGATTTGTCGGAATATATTCACAAATGATGTTCTACTCCATCTTTTAGATTTGTTCTTTGGGTGAGACTAACGCCAAGATGAGTTTCGTCTAATGGCAAGATGAAATTTATGTATTTACACGTGAGTCCTTTTCATTTTTTATACAAAATAACAGTGGTCCTCTCGGAGATCCAGATCCCCAATTTCCACTTGGCGCGGTCGTCCATCAACTGCAATGGAAGCCACGAGGGATTTCGATATAGGTTCATCCTACAAGCAATCGCTTCGATACTGTTCAATTTCGATTTAGGTTCCATTCCACATTTCACTCTCTTTCGTCCTTGAAAATTGAAATCAGCATTGTTTAAGCTTTTGTGCTTGCATGGCGACCTTGATTTGTGGATAATCGCTGCCAAGCAATTGCTAAAAACTGAATTGATCTTCGAAGAGGGCTCAAGTTCAATTTTAGGCATGGGCCAAACAAAATTTTCATAAGAAATAAATTAATTTCTGACTTTTTGAGCAGTAATGCATAATTGAAATGAATTTCAGACTTTCAGCAGTAACGCAACTTTAGCAGTTGCGGTGTCTGCACTTTGCAATCGCTCAGAAGCCATGTCGGAGGCACTGAAGAGGCTCCAGCGCCGACCGGAAGGCTAAGCGTCGGCCACGCCCTCGACGACTTCTGCCAGTTTCTTCTCACCCCTCTTTCAACCCTAATTCTGATCCCATCTCCCTCATCTGCACCGTTTGTGACTGCAACCGCAAATTCCATCGCTCTGACAACTCCCCCACCCTCCTTCTCCTCCCCTTCCACCCCTTTCTCTCTCCTTCCTCCCCGCCCACCCACTCAGCCGCCTCCGCCTCCCCCCGACGCCCTATCCCCGATCCGACAAAAAACATACGGGCTGGAGACCGAATAGAGTAAACCAAGAGAGTAAAAACATAAAAGGAGTTTGAGTGCAATTACGTAAAAGATATCTTGTCAATAAACGAAATGCATCTTACCAATAGACTTTGGTTGTGTTTGACAACAACTGGAGATTCTGTAGATTCATGAGATTTTTGTAGATGTTAGGAGATGGAGATAAAATTTGTAGATTAATGAGATGTGGGTAGATGTTAGGAGATGGAGATTTATTTGGCCAGAAATCTCGTAAAGATGTTTGGGTGGCAGAAGATTTTGATGTATTTAAAAGGAGAGAAATTACCTTTCTACCCCTAAATTAATAAAAGCGAAACCCCCCATTTCAAATGTCTTGTTCGTCTTCGTGGATACAACAACACAACACCCCTCTCCTCCTTGCGATTTCTCCGCCTGACGAGCATCCCAGGAGGCTTCTCCGACGCCGGCGCCTATAGTCACCGGCACACCATCTCGACGGTCTGGCCTTGCACGAGATACTGTGGTCCATAGGAGACGGAAACAGGACGGTCCCAATGCGTATCAGCCTTCTAAAGCACCGCCGACCAATCATTACTTTTCCCGTCTTCGTTGTTCAGCTTCGATTCCGACGACATCCGACATTGGTGCCGGTGGGCTGCAAATAGGGGCATGGAGTCGATAATAGGGGAAATTGCAACCCAAAACCGAGGCCCCTTAGTCGAAATTGGGGGCGATTCGACGTTTCAGTGGTTGCCCAACGCCCGCCTTCACCGATTAAAGACCAAATTAGAGGGGAGGGGGAAGAAGAACGTACCTTGACAGTGGGAGAGGATGACAATGGCGCCAGCGAGTCTCAAGTTTCTCCAGATCTGAGTGAAACCTTGAAATGAGGAGAGAGGGGCAAAGTGGATAAAAATAGAGCCGAAGAATCCCCTAATCCCCATAATCTTGCCAGTTGAAGATTTTTTTTCCACCATTTTTCATCTCCTGGAAGCTGCATAATCCCCATCTCGTATGTGCAGCCAAACACCGGGACGACGAGATTTTTTTTTTTAATCTCCTAATCTACTGAAATCCCCTAAAATGTGTTAGCCGAACACACGCTTTATGTTGTTCTTTAGTGTTTGCTTTTTTTACAAGCTTGAACATGTGTAATCCCACATAATTTGATCTCCAGGCTTGTTTAACAATAAGTTCGGAATCCTTCCTTTTGGTCCACATCATTTAGAAAACACAAATCAGACCCAAGTCAAACCCAAAAACATAAACTAGACACAAAGTCTGAACCCAAAAATAAAACAAATACTATAAAAAATCCATATATTTGAACTACGGTGGACATGTTTCTTCCCATTAAGGTACGCAAGCTTTTTTTTACTAGGTAAAAATTTGAGCTCAGACAAGTCTGAAGCTCGAGAGGACGACGAATCGGCAGACGGACTAATCGTCAACAAATAATACACTAAATAACACAAATAAACCCAGTTGAAAGAAAAAACCCAAGAAGCTCGAAAAAGTCATTCATTGGCAGAGGAGTCGAGGGAGATCCAGGACGAGCTACCTGATAAAATAGGAACGATACAGAGAAGATAAAGGTCCTTAGAGCAACCCCAAGAGAACCTGCAAAATAGAGAAAAGTTAAAAAATTTAGAGAAAAGATGCATTTTTTAGCCCCAACAGATTATGTAAACCTTTCTCTAAAATAGAGAAATACAGGAGAAAGGAGAAAAATCTGTAAATTTGGAGAAGGGTTTAAGAACGCTAAAATTAAATTCTTTATATCTCCCAAGAGAATTTGATTCTTCCTCACCCTTCAAATTGATCAACTGATTGTTTTTACACTTTCCATTAACATTCGGACCTCCTGTGAATGAATAGTGAAAGGCGAGAAGAAGCTTCAACAAAGGCGGAGTCACCGTCATCTTTACTACCGACTCCGTCATCTGCTGTCGAATCCAACTTTGGTCTCCTCTCTTCCGCATCTGTTAGCATAGATCGCTCCTCTTTCGCCTTCGATGCTCACGATCTCGATTCTCTTTCATCTGATGGCTCTTAAGTACAAATTAGGTTTTTTTTTTATTCAATTGGTACTGTTAATTTATTAATCTTTGTCGCTCTCTTTCTATTTTTATCAATCTTTTCGATTCAATTGGTTCTGTTTTTTCAATCAATATTCTATGAAGTAACGACTGCGAGCCTTGTGCGCTGTGCTGAAGCAAAAGTACTTGGCTTCAATGGAAGTTGTTGTGCTTTCAAGAAAGCTTTGTGCACAAGCAGAAAGGCATATATTGGTACAAGGCTAAAGTTTGAACATGTGTTGTGATTGCTGCTATATGTGTAATAATTTATGTTCAAGTGCTTGATGATCTTTTCTTTTGGTGGATGCATGTTATATTTAGACTAAATTATTTTTGAATTAAAATTTGTTAAATAGTATATAATAAATTTAGTGTATTTATAATATGTAATAAAGGTAGAAATATGTAAAATAGAGAAGCTGTTGCGATTATAGTATAAAAATTATAGAGATTTTGACGTTCCCCCCATAATAGAGAATTTTTAGAGGAGTTGTTGCGCTTGATCTTACGTGTAGGCAATTCTTCATTAGTGGGTGTAATCTAAATTACAAAATACCCAAAATCTTCTCTTATTAAAGTATTTTATTTTTATTGTATAATTTGAAATTGTAACGATATACAATAAGGATTGAATTCTTTTAAAAACAAAAATTAAATTGTATTGTGTAATATTGTTCTTTAACAATTTTCGCCGAACACTACCCATAAAAGTTTCATATCAATTCAACTGAATTCAAAATCTCCAACTGTATCTTCTTCTAATCAGAAGTTACTGCAATACAAAGGTACAAAACATTGAAGCAAAATGACTCTAACAAACCACAAAAATATGTTGATTGGGCCAAAAGAGATCATCCGTCTTTGTTTCTTGAACAACTAGAACTGTAAACTGTGGTATATACTGAGGGATTCAATAACAAATACACAACAGGCTATTTGGCTGAGAGAGACCCTAAGCTTCGCTTTCATGTAAATGAAAATGAGATGCTAACAAACATATCTAAGCTTTTACAAGATTCTACATAGGTCCTTTCAGGCTGGAATTCCCATCCTTGAACCCATTTAGCTACAGAATCTACCAGATGAGAACAAGTTCAGGCAGCACCACCACCATTTGTGTCATGCCCAGTTCTTCGCCTGTGGCGGCTGAATTCTGCAAGATACCTGAAAGATAGGCCACAGCCTTCGAAATCGCATTGATAGGGACGAGTGCCCATATGTGTCCGCATGTGCTCAATTCTGGCCGACTCTGATTTGAAATTCATTTTGCAGCCCTTCCATGTACACTCAAAAGCCTGCTCTTTATCATGAACACTTTGGTGGTTTACAGCTTTATTGTGGGAGCTAAATCTCTTGCCACATCCTTCATAGGAACATCGGTTCTGCTTATGCCGTGACAGCTCTGCCTTTGTCTTGAAATGCATTTGGCAATGATCAATATTGCATCTGTAAGTCCCGTCTGGGGTCATCTCCAGTTCCTTGTCATTGTCAGATACTGAAATTTCAGACGTTTTCTTATCATGGGATGGCTCCTTGGCTACTTTAGTGGTATCCATCCCTCTTTGGCCACTAAATTCTTCCTTTCTTATCCTCGGCCTTAGTCCTTCACATGGACTCTTGATAAAGCCTCCTGGGTTGAGATTATAGCCCAGCAGCATCACCTCCCTTTTCCCTTTTATTCGATTTCTTGAGGTTGTTTTAGCATCCACAACACCTGCATCTATTTGCTCAGATTGCCTGTTATCCAAGACAACAGAAGCTAGGATTCCAAGACACAAGCTATCCGTTTCATGGTCCTCTTTAGGATACCCTGGTGCATTTGTTACTAATGTAGCAGCTGAGGCCACGTGTTCTGGCATGCTATTTGCTAAACCAGTGTGAGATGGAAGGTCCTGCATGTGCGTGTCATTTTCATGGGCGATTTCTAGGGACTTGCAATCAGAAACCTCAATTCCCATAGGAATTTCATCAGGACATATATCACTAGTAGCCTCGGCAACACAAGGAGTTTTGCGTTCAGGAACGTCTGAATTATCCTTTGCAATATCTTCTTTTTTGGCTCTACTGACAAGTCCCTCAAAAGTTTTGTGGGGGTTTACCATATCTCTGTCTTCACCACTATGGTTATTTCCATTTTCCATGTGTTGCCCTCTGTTGATAGAAGGTTCAGGACTGATAACTGCAGATATACAAGAGTTCTCTGCATCTGAAACTTCACTAAATTCACCAGTTTGAGCATTAATCTGGGCATCCAGCTGATTCTTGGAAGAATAAGAGGTAGTTGAGGCGGTACCCTCAACCTCTGCCTTAGATTCCTTGTGTGCACATTCCTTGATTTGCGAGGAGACAAAACCAACAGGTGTTTCAGCACTAGATTGCTGACACTCATGGTTGGTCAGGATGCAACTCTCACCTCCATCCCCAGTTGTTTCAGACGGCTCATGATGCACTTGAACAGAAGCAGGAACCGAAAATATAGTGTCTGTAGATCTGTCCACAGCAGTCCTCCCTTCGATAAGTTCACCTGATTTAAATCTGTACTTCTTTCTTGAATACTGGAAACATATATTAACCTTTCTCAGCTTGCAGCTATCAGGATTCTCCATTGGAGCATTATCCCTTTTGGTATCAACAAGATCAGATGATCTGGGAATCTCCTCAGCTTGAACAGCTTCATCCTTCTTTTCATGAACAGTGCCACATGCATTGGCCTGTTCTTGATATGAGGATTTCCTTTTTCTACGAGATTTTCTACCTGACCACCTAATTTTTGACATATTTTGCATAAGAGTAGTATCGGAAAAGAGACCACACAGCTTCAACTTATGCTCCATCGGCTTTGCAGCGGAATTCTTTCTGGTCTTCACAAAATGTTTTAAGTTGATTCCCAAATTTGAGGTCCAATCTACGTTAGGTTCATCATCTACTGCAAGATTGATCAAACTCAAATCTTGAACAGTGGCAAAGTCCAGGGTGACCTCTTTATATCCAAAAGTAAAACCCATTTCCTCAGCAATCACTGACGCAGTTGGCTTTATCTTTTGAAAATCTACATAAACAAAAGCAATGGAGAAATCACAAAGAGAACATGGGATGCACTGTGGCAAACCTGAAACTTACAGTACAGGGTGGACTGAATGCAAGGACAGACTTGGGAAGAACAACAGTTCATATTAGTAATATGCAGCTGTATAGTTTTCAAGCAGGATCAAGGTTTCCATGAAAAGTCTCAGTCATTTAATTCATGGAAGTACCTAATAACTCCAAAAGGAATGAGTTTACCAAAATTCCCATAAAAGTTTAAGAAGAGCCTCTCGCACCTGAATGACAAATCACAAGAATGTTTGCTCCGCCTTTGGGTCGCAACAGCTCCTCAGTTTGAGCAGCATGCTCCAGGCAGAATATCCTTGGCCGTAGAAACCCACAAGTAGAGTTCCACCTCTCATCAAATTCAACTGCCATGGGCATAGGAAGATTGGAGTTCACAACACAACAAATTTAGCAACATAGAATTTATCGAAATCATTTGAGCTACACATTTGCAATAACAGGTCAAATGATTTTTCCTAGAGCTACTTCATGCACAACAATAACGTGAAATATCAAGATGGACTAATTCTACAGAATCAATTTAGTTATAAATGGCAAGATCCTTTGGATCATTGAAACTCGATAACATGGAATATGATAGTCCTAAAGGTAATCATATTGTACAAGAAGCTATAATTCAGACTATTCAGTAAGACCAGAAAAATAAATACTAAAATAACCATCAGTTGTTCAATTTTAAACTTGCTGCATTTTCTTCTCCAAATAAGGCACAAATAATGCACAAACCTGGAAAGTAAAAATATAGTTTCGACATCTTGGAAAGTAAAAATAATGCACAAATAAGCATAAAAGGAAGATTTCTCCTTTATTTTTTGGGGGGTGGGGGCAAGTGGTTTAAGATACTCTGTTGACAAAGTTGCACCTAAATGTCAAACCTGAAAAACAGTTGCTGGAGACATTTGCAGGCTTTGATTTCCTACTCTCTGAAGCTTCATTCTCTCCCTTAACAGAATTAGCTGGAAGAATTTCCCTTGATGCTTTACTTGATGGCTGGACCACACACATATACGGAAATCCAAGAATACCACAAGCTACACATGGCAATGTTCCTGAGCTGATTTCAAAATCACCAGAAAGATCAAAGATGTCCAAATCATCCATCATCTGCATATGCAATGTTATTTGGTCGTATAAAGTAATATGTTCATTCTCCTTCAAACATACAGAGGGGCTGTCCTTTTCTGATCTGGTTCTATCAGCGTAAATCTCATTTTGTGATATAGATTCTATACCGAAAGGTAGCAAGGCATTAGAGTTCCAATATACTGCTCGAAAAGAGGAGTCTTTCTGCAGCAGATCATTCACTAGATTATTTGACTCTAGCACATCTCCAATGAACGCCCTTTTTACCAAAAGTTCTCTAGCTTCCTTTTGGCGATTTTTCAGCCGAGAACTCCGCACTCCTGGAAGCAAGGATATAGGTACCCTGGAACAAAGGCAAGTTACCTTAGAAATAAGCTAAATGGCTCTTACTTCGAACCCCTCGCAATATATAAAAAAAATGCCGCAAAGAGAATCTTTACCAAAAAAGAAACATCAGTTCTCCGAAGCAGCATCAAATTGTTCAAAAAATCAATAAATAATATAGAGTCAGATCTGAGCCCCAAATTTATTATCTGGTAAGCACTTACTGCCTCCATCAAATCAACTAAAGCTAAAACTTCATGTAGACATAGAAACCAAAGCAGACATTCTTAGGCTAAAGTAGCAAATATGTAATTATAACTAACATCAATATAAACAAAGAGCCAAAGCCCGATAATATGCTGAAGCTAAACACAATGTGAAAATACCAAGATCCAATAAGAGATACTAGTAAGTAGTAAATTTATGCCAAAGAGTTTTAACATCTTCTATAAAAGCACAAACATAATAGTGTTCGGCTTGCAAGTTTATTGATAAATTAGAGGGCAAATACAATATAGACATCACGGAGCTAAACTGTGAGGCCTAACCTTGAAACAAAGGACATAGTCAGATGGTACAATAGCTGCTGATGGGAAAGCATTGGAAGATGGTCCATAACGGTTCTCCGGACTGCAGCTTCTTTTGCTAAATTAATCCATTCTGGTGTTGCGAAGTTGGCAGCTTCCCCACAATTGAATCCTAGATGAGAAAGCAATCAAATAAGGCATGACAAAAAATAAGATGTTGCAGATATTAACACAGGGATCATTATCACTGTGGATGCAAAAGAACACATTGCACAACTAAGATTTAGTAGAGTAACCAGTTCTTTCCGAAAGAAAATAAACTGAGAGATACTATATATAAGTGTCACTTCATACCCTAGAAGTGACTATATTTCATTTACTTGCTATTTACCTCCGCAAATTTTAAGAATATATAGAAATAAGGTCATATTGTTAGAAACATTGTCACGATCCACAGGTATTTCTGTGCAGCAGCTTCATTATGATTGAACTTGAAATGGAAAGGTGGATAGTATTATTGACATCTATATACAAGTGAATTCTGTATTTGTGTGGAGTAGGAACAGAAAGACTTGCCAAAAATATAAATGATGTCAAAAGAACCAGGCAGTTTGCATTCTATGAAAAAGGGTATGAAAAATAAGTTTTATTTTTTCCTAGTAAAATTGATGACAGTGATTACTGTAAACAAACCACATGTATATTTTGCACTAGAAGTCCAATTAACTATGAAAAAGATTCAACGAAGAGCAGAGAAACGTACATTTCACTCTATGTAAATTTTAGCAAAGAATGCAAGTATCTTGACTGGTAAAATTTCAGAGAGCCACCCAGAGTACATTGGCAAAACAATATTACTGGAGCAGACTGAAACTCATTTAAAATGATGAAAGACGTTTTTCCATACATGATAGCAAATTATAGAAATATCCATGCAGGCTTTTTTCCATTCTAGTACCTTTGAGAGGATGGAGGAAGACTTTTTTTTTTGTAACTCGTAAGAAGTGTTGAAAAGCAGAAAGAAGATTCTATGAAAGATTTCACAAAGAGAAACTGATGTACAGAGTACAGACGGCACACATGTTTTCAGTTTGGATGAATATTTTTTTATTATTTACGTGTTCTTTACAAACAAAGACAATTTGTCACTTCCGTAATGCCATGGATGGAAATTTATTCGGGGCCTTATTGGTATTGCATTAATAAGAAGTTTAAACTAAAATTTTATATGAGTGAGTTTTACAAGATACAGTGTATTTTAAGAAACTTGTAGGTGGGAATTTATTTATTTTTAATGAAGGAAATAGGAAGGAGGCACGAGGTGGCTGATTGTGAGCATGGAAATGCAGACAAAATGGAAGCTCGCCACAACAGGTCTGTCTGGCAGGCCTATATCAGCATGGTTTTACCTTATGACTGACCAAAATGACTTATCATTTACTTAACAGTGACTTGTTCCATATCAGCATAAACACCAAACAGACCCAGCAATGGGTGATTCACATCAAAATGTGGTGATAATAACATCAGTGGTTGCTGTCACATTCCGCCAATGACGGAGATGAAGAGCAGGACTTCAGCAACCAATGGAGATGTAACAAATATAATGAGAAAAATGTATACTCACCTCATGGGTAGGGGAAAAACTTTGTGAATAAAAATTCCTTCAGAGGAGAATGTTTGTGGAGATAAAAATAAAAAAGAATAAAAAATAAAAAGCTTGTTTGCTATGTTTTGGTATGGAAGGAAAAAGTTTTCCAGACAACACACCACCCCTCTGATCAATCAACTGTGCATTTAGAGAGAGCATTTTTTCAGCCAAACATGCTTTACCTCATTTTTCATAGAAAGATAAGGAAAATAATTCCAAATCAATTTAGACATGCTTGCAGACTCGTATTTCTACTTAATGTACATGAACATTCTGCCTATTCCATATATACATGCATTTGGATCTCAAAACTTACTATAATTATAATCAACAAACTACCAATGAAATATCAATTTTGCACTTAAAAAGTTTCACGTATATATGAAACTCAAACTTAGAAATTAACACACAGAAATCCTTTAAAAATCTGTGTCAACGTCATGCATGTCAATTGCATAGTTGGTATCTTCACTTGAGCAGTAAAAAGAAAAGAACTTTATGTGAGATACATGTCAGTCCTTCCTAGATAAATTTCTTGTGCAGTTATAACAATCAATAGCACATATGGACATGATTAAGATTAATTTTTTGATGCAGAGACCACAACTAACTCTTAAATGCAAAAAGATTAGATAATTATAGCATATCAATATGTGCTTTTTCTGTCTTGAAAATTGCATAAGATCTTAGTACCATAAACCCAGTTGCTAGCAATTACCATGACTGAACCCGATATGGTAAGCCCTTGGAAAGGTCACCACAAATTCACCAGGATTCTGTACTAACCTAAATCAAAAGATGCAACAAACATGTTAGTATAATTTCAAAATTACAAACACTAAGGATAAACTTGCAGAAATCTTTCTATAGAAAAAAAAAACTAAGCTTTGATTTGATGAATACAAAGAGGATAAACTACGCGAGACTAATCATTCTATGCAAATAAGACTTTAAACATGCATAACTATCTTACCTGCAGCATGGAATGCCCTTTCTGGTGACTACTTCAGGTGATAATATAGTAGTCTTTTCACCCAGGATTGCAAGTGCAGCTACGATATGGAGATATGAAGGGTCACGAAATCTCATGGTAAACAAATCCCCTAGAATTTATCAAAATTTATGCTATGTTAACAAAATAGCTACTGACAGTGATATGCTTACCGAGGGTATTCATGTTATCTGCATAAGCCTCGTCCTGAATAACCTCCTCAAAAGCAAATGCATATTCTCCAGGGATTGCATACCAAGTCTTAGGGGAACCGAAATGAAGGAAGTTCAAACTGTGAAGCTCATGATCTTCGACATGCCATGCAAACCAACTAAACAGCATGCCAATGTAAATCATGGGAGATGTGACACCAGGAATATCATCCAGCATGAATCTTGTGAGTGAGCCAGCAGAGCGGGAAATTACTTGTAGATTCCAAGGGCTGTTTGAAAGTTTCCAGCCAGATGTCCGTTCACTCCCATGATTCTGAGATAACCTTTTTGACTTCGAAGCTTCTGATCCCTGATTCTTCAGCACTGTAAAGGCATCATTTACTGTGTTGCCTGCTTCTAAAGTGGCAATGGGACCATCACCTGTGGGACCCTCTATTTTCTCATCCATATTGCAATTGGTTCTACGCACAATCGTGTGGTCATCATCCAATCTCACACATTTATTTTGCGGAAATACTGTCCTCTTCCCCCGCGCTTTATGCGCATGAATGCGTCGAACAGGACCAACAGGTTCTGAAAAAGCTGATCCTGGAACGTCATTTGCATACTCCACATATATAGGTTTCTCAGATGCTGCCTTCCAGAACAATGTCTCTACAACCAAAGGGGAAACTTCTTCAATTTTACCTAGTATTTCTCGACTAAACACCTTTGCCTTGGCTTCAAACTGCTCCAAAGTATAGACCTCACCGCTTTGCCACACCTGCTTCTGAGCAGAAGGTTGGGGTGCATTAGCCACGCCCTTAGCCCTCTTTGTAGAACACCCAACCTCCTGCTGTCTAGTCGTAAACACCGCCCTAACCTCGTCGACATTGTCCTGTCTACCCCCAGATTTGGAAAAATTACCCTGAAAGTTCGCACCAGAACCCAGCTCGGGGCGTTTGGATAGTGAGGTATTGAGGTTGGCAAGAACAAACTTCTTGGAAGGCTTGGGAATTGGGGGTATTATCTTGCAAATGCCGACAGCAGTGGCCTCTTTCTCAATTTTGGAAATGTAAGCGATAGGGTCGGCGAATTCCGTCTCGGTGGGGTAAAATTCAGGCGCCCATGGGAGGTTGTCCAGCCACTCGGGCACCACAACAGCATTCGCCATCGCCAAAAAAGGAGCACCGGTAAATCAAAACCAGCACATCTCAACAATTAACCGAATTAAGAAGCCAAATAAGAAATTTGGCTCCGCTTAAACCCTAATTTCCCTATAAGAATTCCTTTGTGGATCAAAAACGCCGTAACCAAGCCTCAGAAATCACAAATGAGAGAAGAAAAGAGAGTGAGAGGAGTAGAAGAACCTGCCAGGCACAATTCAAAGCGAGAGCGGGAGCGAGACAGGAA
The DNA here is from genome assembly GCA_037127255.1 of Persicaria tinctoria. Taxonomy (NCBI): domain Eukaryota; kingdom Viridiplantae; phylum Streptophyta; class Magnoliopsida; order Caryophyllales; family Polygonaceae; genus Persicaria; species Persicaria tinctoria. The sequence continues at coordinate 15,657,840 of JBANSL010000004.1, read as the reverse complement.
TCTATTGCAAAGGTGCCAGTTCGCAAAGATGAGGGAGTTGGAGACGGGAGGATGAGAACTGAGGAGTTAAATTTGGCTTAGGTCGGGAAGGCCAAGGCAGGCAGGGAATATGCAGCCGCGCATCATAGGCCCAACTGATAAGAGAAGAGGCTAACGTGCGCAATTAATATTACCTCACAACTCAAAACGCATTTCACAAATAAAATACAGTAGTACAGTACTACAGTCTACATATGAGAATTTGATTTAAATTTTACTCGTACTTAACAGGGGGCGCAACCCCAAACTACGGGTGCTTTGGTCAAAGTGGATAGATGATGGCCTGCCCTGCCTATGCAAAAACTGGATCAAAAGAGCGGCTAATCTTTTTTTTTTTTTTTTATTGGAAAAAAATTCACGGAAAACCGTCAAAGCAAAAATTTATGGTGTGTTTGGGTTTGATCTTTTGGGAGCTTTTAATGTTTCTATCATCTTGGTTATATAAGTGCTTTATTATTATATTATTGGACGAAATTGTTACTCTATGTTGTACTTGACAGATGCAACAAAAGGGGGAACCCAATGATAAGATGACCGTTTGGCTGAAAGCTCGCAGCCAAAATGACGTTGATGTTATTCAAGCCCGTGTATGTTGTGTATCATTGTATATATTAGTAAAAATGCCCTATGTTTGTCTCAATCTCTATATTAATTGATATTTAAATTCAATATTTGTAGATCGATTACCAAGAGGCGTTGGATAAGGAACCTCAGGACCAACGACAACTCACTTCTGTAAAAGATCGGATTTTCCATGTACTGATTGGACAAGATGGTCACGGTTATTGTCGGACATATGGTTCCAGTGTACCACGAAGTTTAGTGTATCCACAAAACCCGACTTCACCACATGTTAGCATGCCTCAGAGCTCATGGAGAATATCAATAAAGAGGTAACAAGGAGGTTGGCCGAAGTCACCGAACAGTTCGATCTTCAGATAAGGGAATTGAGCAAGAAGTATGATGAGGTGATTAGTCAACTACGTCAGATGAGTTGTAGTGGCGAGAGAACCTAGGTTCCAAATGCCCTGGTTAGTCCAATTATTTAGTTAATGTCTTCAAGTTGATAATTTAGCTTTTTACTAGCGTTTCATAATTTAGTCTATTCAATTAATTAAATTTCTTCACAATAGATTACAATCTGAATATACAGAGAGTAAGAATGGAGTATTAAGGTAATAAAAGTGAGTGTCTTATTCCCCATGAGTAAATGCCCCCAAGGCTGAACTATAGGCATAAACATGTGAAAATAGAACAAAAGAAATCTGTTTTGGTGCATTAATTCATCAGCTACCCATTTTGATTCTTTAATTTTTATAGAATTTGAGCATAGTTTGTCAAGGAATAAAAATGCATGCTAGCAATCTACTCCTTTTTTTTCTCTTATTATTTTACTTGGAAGAAGAAATAGCTCATAGTTTGCAAACAGCTGATTTCAATTTTTTTATTATGATGTGCAATAGGTACAAGATGCTAGTAGTGGTCATCACAGGGAGTCCGTAGGAGATGGAATGAATCTGTTAGTAGCCGATAAAGATATATTGCTCATCGATGATGACGAGGAGGAGGATTTGACATGATCAACTTTTTCCGTAGGAGATGGAATAAACTCGATCTCTCAGTTGCACGTTTTTATAAGTGGTTGAATGAACAAGTAATGTTTTGCGGTTATATTGGTGCATGTGGTTGCATTGTGGACCAACTTATGTTCAATTATGTGCTTCTAAAAATGTAACACATTTGGATGTTTGTGGAATGACTTTGGAATGCTACTAATCCTTATATATATATATGGTTTACTTCAAATGTAAAAAGTCCTTAAAGTGTAAAATATGCTTATTGTGTAAAATTTGCTAATGGGCCTAATTTAATTACTATTGGGCCTAATTTAATTACTAATGGGCCTAATTTTATTAGTAGAACATCTGCCCCCTTGCCCATGCGTGTGCCCCCCCCCCCCGCCCCCCTTTCTCGAACCCGATTTTTTTTTTTTTTTTTTCCCAGAATTTTTTTTTTCGTGGTAACACTTTCTGCTGTGCAAGTATAACTTGCTTTTGTGCACATATAACATCTTATTGTGCAAATATAAGTTTATTTTGTGTAGACAAATAATTCATTATGGGGTAAATGTGTCTATTTCAATTATAAAAATTTATAATTGAAATATGTTTAAATTATGGGTAAATTGGTAAATATGTCTAATTTTATGGGTACATGCACTTTTTCCCGTTTTCGATACCTTTTGTGCAACTGTGAAGTGCATTTGTGGAACTGTGGAGTGCATTTGTGCAACTGTGAAGTGCATTTGTGCAACTGTAAAGTGCATTTGTGCAACTTTAATTGTGCAATTGTGCAAATTTAAAGTAGGATACAATTGTGCAAATTTAAACTACAATTGTGCAAAAGTAAGATACAATTGTGCAGATTAAGAATACAATTGTGCAAATGTAAGATCATAATGTGCATTAATAAGACAAAAGATGTACTTTTGAAATCGATGTTTTAATTTTGTTTTTTTTACTTTTGAGAGTTTGGGTTCACCTCTCGGCTAATTTAGGTTGATAGATGTAAGTTTGAAATCGATTTTTTTACGTATAAGTTTTTAAAATTAAAGTGCATAAATAAGATTAAAATGTGCATAATTAAGGTTAAAAGGTGCATAACTTAGATTATAATGTGCATGATTAACAATTTGCGATTGTTGCGCTCTTGTCTATTATGTAACCTATGTGGGATTTGAACCCACATCTTTTGTGCAAACGCACATTGCTCTACCAATTGAGCTAATAGGCTAAATTATGATTTTTATGCTAAAATAGAAGAACCTAATCGACCTAAAGCATATTGAAATAAAATTCTAAAATTCAATTAGCTCATGATTCACAAACAATTTGACAATGCCATAAACACGAAATTAGCTCCAAATCAACCCAACAACACAACCATATCATCAATTTCAGTCAATTTGGTTGTTGGCAAAAAACCTCAAATTCTAAAGCATATCGCAATATAAAATTCCAAACTTCAATTAGATCATGATCCATAAACAATTTGACAATGCTATAAACATGAAATTAGCTCCAAATCAACCCAACAACACAACCATATCATCAATTTAAGTCAATTTTGCTTTTGGCAAAAAGCCCCAAATTCTAAAACATATCGCAATATAAAATTCTAAAATTCAATTAGCTCATGATCCATAAACAATTTGACAATGATATGAACATGAAATTAGCTCAAAATCAACCCAACAACTCAACCATATCATCAATTTCAATCAATTTGGCTTTTGGCAAAAAGCCCCAAATTCTAAAACATATCGCAATCTAAAATTCTAAAATTCAATTAGCTCATGATCCATAAACAACTTGACAATGATATGAACATGAAATTAGCTCAAAATCAACCCAACAACACAACCATATCATCAATTTTAATCAATTTGGCTTTTGGCAAAAAGCCCCAAATTCCGCTCCTAAATCAAACCCTAAATTTTCAATCTCAACCTAAATCATTCAAACAATCTAAATAGTTGTAATAAACAAGTTTAGGGTTAGAAATCATACCAAATTCGAGTGGAAACAAGGAGCAAAATCGGGATTTCGAAGGTATTCCGAGCCAAAAGTACCGATTAGCGTTGTTGGGGAAGATGGACTCGGTGTGGGCTCGGCTGGGCTCGAACCATGGGGGTTCCGGGCTCGGGGGGTGCGCCTGAGGGAGGGGGTTCGAGCTGGTCGGGGCTGGTGGCCGGAGGTGGCTCGTGGGTGGCATGGGAGGCCGATGAGAGATGAACGCCGTGAGTCTTCGACTGGCTCGCTTGGGCAGCAGTTGGCTCGAACCAAGCCTAGTCAAGGCTCCAGGGGTGCGCCCAGGGGTGGGCTCGAGCGCGGCCAGGCGCTGGTGGTCGGAGGTGGCTCGACGCGGGTGTGGGTGCGGCTCGACGCGGGTGTGGGTGCGGGAGGCCGAGAGCAAACGTGAGCAGGCGTTGAACGCGGTTGTTTTATGTGGGATTTGAAAATTTTACACGTTAAGCAAATTTTACACGTTAATGATATTTTACATTTTAAAGCTTCCCTGTATATATATATACATATAGACATATAGACATATAGACAGATAGACAGATAGACAGATAGACAGATGGACAGATGGACAGATGGACAGATGGACAGACAGACAGACAGACAGATAGACAGAGAGAGAGAGAGAGAGAGAGGTTGGGTCAGGTGTTTACACCCCTTATTGTGTTTTGTGTTAATAAATCTAAGTCATTGATTGATTAGAAATGAATGGGTGAGATTAATTGAGATTTTCTCTTTTTATTTAAATAAAAAAGAGTAGGCCCCACCACTTTTATAGCCAACTTGCTTAGGAGGAAGCGCGTGCGTTGAATTTTTTTGTTTTGAGGCAACGTTTTTTTCAGGGAGAGAGAGATAGAGATAGATAGATAGATAGATAGATAGATAGATAGAGAGATAGAGAGATAGAGAGAGAGAGAGAGAGAGAGAGAGAGAGAGGTTGGGTCAGGTGTTTACACCCCTTATTGTGTTTTGTGTTAATAAATCTAAGTCATTGATTGATTAGAAATGAATGGGTGAGATTAATTGAGATTTTCTCTTTTTATTTAAATAAAAAAGAGTAGGCCCCACCACTTTTATAGCCAACTTGCTTAGGAGGAAGCGCGTGCGTTGAATTTTTTTGTTTTGAGGCAACGTTTTTTTCAGGGGGAGATTTCGGTTTTACTGTGTGTTCAATGAATAATTCCTAATAAATTACCGAATAATTCCAGATTATCAACGAATAATGACTCTAAACTTCCAGATTTTGCTTGCACTTTGTGGCGTAACGTTTTGTTGGTAGAAAAACAGTTGGTCAATTTGGCAACTATTCGCTAGGTTAATAGTAATTATTCGCTAAATTAATCGTTATTATTCATCCGTAAAGAGGAGTTATCATTTAGATAATAGCAAAAGGGTTTGTCAATTTTGCAACTATTCGTTAGATTGATAGTAATTATTCGCTAAGTTGATAGTAACTATTCGCTGGGTTGGAAGAGTATGTAAATGTAATTCTTGATTTTCCACATCTAATTAACCAAACATATGAATAATTCTATATTATCAACGAATAGAAAATCTGAACTTGTCGAATATTGACTCTGAACATGAAATAATAACTAAATTGTAAGGAATAACCTATCTCATTCCATCGAATATTTATTGCATACCAATGAATAATTCCTTATTCTTGATCGAATAAGGAGGAGAATCATGAGCAACCACTAATCTATATACAATATTCCTTATTCTTGATCAAATACATATGAATAATTTTGTATTATCAACGAATATAAACTATGAACTTGCCGAATAGTGACTCTACATGAAATAATAACTAAATAGTAACGAATACTCTATCACATTCCATCGAATATTTATTGCATACCAATGAATAATTTCTTATTCTTGATCGAATATTTATTGCATACCAATGAATAATTCCTTCAAGCTATGGTCTAAGGTTACAAACTCATCATGTACCTTGGAGATCCGATGAAATCGAATACAGATTGAGCAGCAATTCAGGAAGAAGAAAACAAGAGTTACACAAGATTGAGCAGCAATCGAACACAGATTGATCGCCGCCTACCTGTTCGTGGCCCTCGCTCGCAATCGGAAGCTGTCGTCGGAGATCCTAGGGTTCGCGAGATTGGCATCCGAGAGTTCTTCCTCTGCAATCGGCCATCGCCTCTGCCTGGGCTCCGTCGTCTCGCGAAACTCCACCTCCGCCGAGTTTTTCCTCGCGAAACTACGCCTCCGCCGAGTTCTTCCTCGGCAATCGTCAATCGCCTCGTCCATGGCCTCCAGATCCCGAACCGCCATCGCCAATCGCCTCCCCCTGGGCTCGAGATGTTCTTCGTCCCTGGCCTCCCCAATCGCCTCCGCCATCCCGAACCATCCCTTGTCCCTAGGCTCGAGATGTTCTTCCTCTGCAATCGCCTCCACCTCCGCAATTCGCCATCGCCAGTCGCCGCAAATCACCATCTCCATCGCCGCCATTCTTCCTCTGAACATGGTCGACAAAACGGGGCTTTAGGTTAGGGTTATATTGTAGACGGTAGTCACGCGCTAAAGGGTGGGTGGGTTTTTTTATTTATTTTCCATTTAAATTAATATATTAGAATAATCTGAGCCATCCATCCTTCCTCAATCAAGGGTCCAGATTTGTTAACACAAAACACAATAAGACTTGTTAACATTTGATCCATACTCTCTCTCTCTCTCTCTCTCTCTCTATATATATATATATATATATATATATAGGGGGAGGTTCAAGTGGAAACAACCCTTTCCATAGAAACCACCTTATGGTGGAAACTTTTGATCTCAACCCTTCCTTTCTTGATCAATGGTCATTGGTAAGCGGTGACAATTTTGTAATTTAGGTGAAATTTAGTTTTTTTTTTTTTGTTAACCATTAGAAGAATTATCAACCCTTCCGGCCTTCCCTTCTCCCTTACAGACACCGCCTACTTGCTGGTCGCACACTCCGCCGCTCCCTTGCAGACGCCGCCTCCTACTTGCTGGTCGCCGGCGCCTGTCTTCCTCTCCCTTCCGCCACCTGTTGTCCACTCTCTTCCGCAGCCGCCCCTCTTCCTCTCCCTTGTCCCAGACTCTCAGTCAAGGTGCGCCTCAGACTCTTCCCCTTCGATTTCCCCTTGATGCCTCCTCTATGATTGCTCCCGTCGCCGACTCCGAGTCCTCCCCTCTGATTTCCCCTTGAGTTTGCTGATTTCCGCTTGACGACGAGGACGGCAGTGAGGAAGAGGAAATAAATCTGTCAAGGGACCATCGATCTATTGAGTTGATTGACGACGAGGACGGAAGTTTCCCCGTGAGTTTGCTGGTCCCTCGTCCGTTAATTCCACTGTTGCCGCCTTCGATTCTTCCCCTCCGATTTCCCCTTCTGTCAAGGTATCTGCTTTTGGTCTGATTCGATTTCGAATTTTTGGTATGCTTCCTTTCGCTGTCGCCACATCTACTCGATGCTCGATTTCAATTTTTGGTCTGCTTCCTTTCGATTCTTGTCTGATTCGATTCTTGGAGTTCCAGATTTGGTATGACTAAGAAGTGCATTGTAAAAATTGGAGTTCTAGATTAGTAAAATGTGAATTTGAGCTCTAGATTTGGTCTGAATTGGAGCTGTAGTACTAATCTGCAGGTTCATATTAGTACTAAGAAGTGCAATGTAAACGTTGGAGTTCCAGATTAGTAAATGAGAATTGGAGCCCTAGATTTGGTCTGAATTGGAGACCTATGACTAATCTATAGATCATATTAGTACTGCTGTCAATGATGGAGCTGTATGTCTAATGTTGTGATGCACTGATTGAACTTGCTATGCTACTATGGTACAAGATATGATCAATGTATCTGCTGAAAAAAGTGAAGCTAAGTGCATGTTTCACTTGAATGGATAGGTTGTTGCTTCTTTCACTTTATGTAGTAATGAATATATTATATCAGACTTGAATATATGAAGCTAAGTGCGTCTGTCACTTTATCAAGCAATGGATATATTAGGTTGTTGCTTCGTTGACATTAATATTATGCTATTTGAGAAGTGCAAGTCTATTAGCTCAATGGAAGAGCAATGTGTTATTATACACATGATATGGGTTCGAATCCCATATAGACTTTCTCTACAACATCAAACACAAACAATGTAAAGATTGCACACAAACAATGTAAAGGAAGCAATCTGAAAACTGAGATAGACAGCAAAGGAAGCAATCTGAAAACTGAGATAGACAGCAAACATTTGAAATATGATTTTTTCTTTTTTTGAGAAACAACATCACAGCCATATGATAGTAGCTGAAATCTGAGATAACATGTAAAGGAAGCAATCTGAAACACAAACAATGTACTGAAGCACTCTGAAAAACAGAAGCAATAATACTTGACAATGTGAGAAACAAATAGAAGCAACAATCTGAAACATACTTAACAAGTTCTTGAAACTAAAATGATAGTTGAGAAAAAACAAGGTCTTGAAACTAAAATGATAGTTGAGAAAAAATAGACAAAATAATAGTAACACATAGCTCTTTTTTTTTATATTATTGCTGTCTGTTTTTTATATTATTGCTGTCTTTTTTTTTTTCTGATTATTGCTTTTGTTTCAGATTATTGTTGTAGATCTATTGTGTAGAGAAAGTCTATATGGGATTCGAACCCATATCATGTGCATAATAACACATAGCTCTTCCATTGAGCTAATAGACTTAAAAAGACATTCATAAACCCATATCTCAGCTTGCATTTCTCACATTTAACTTCACAATCTTCCTCAATTTCACTACTCAATAGCAACAATAGCAACTTAGAAAATCAAAATTATTCTCTATGTACAACCTGAGAATTTAGACAACCATACCAGACTGACATTCTTCTCACATAGACAAATAATCAGTCTTCTCACATAGGCAGATAATCACATGGTAGATAATCACAGTAGCCAAACATTGTAAAGTCAAGCACACCCAAATCATAAAGGCTATAATTGGTTGCAATTCAACCAAATTCAAAGGCCATTAGACAGTCAATAGTGCATAAAACACCCTGCAACCCATCAAATTAATCATAGGGAAACCCAAACCCTAGAAATTTAGGGCAAAAGCAAATTTCATGTAAAAGGTTAAAGGAATCAAATTCAAAATTTTAATGCGAAGATTACCTCAGCAGCGAGATACTTGAGGACGGAGGCGAGGTAAACGGGAGGCGGCGTCCATTTTCCTTCAATGGTGGCGAAGAGGGGGCGAGGAGCGAGGCGGGGTGATGACGTCGAGGGGGCGAGGAGCGAGGCGGCGTGATGACGCATCAACGGCGGGTTTCAGCGGCGCCCATCGATCTTCGCCTTCAGTGGTGGCACCCTTCTTCTCCTTCATCGGTGACGCCCTTCTAGCCTTCGCCTCCAAGAACGCATCAACAGTCGGGTGATTGAAGGGAAGGGAAGGGAAGACTGAAGAGAGGAGCCAAGATATGATAAAAAAAGGGTTGAGATTTCACTTTAATTACAAAATTGCCACCTTTTTATTAAGAGTCATTGATTGAAATTGGACGGTCAGGATTAGAAGTTTCCACCATAAGGTGGTTTCTATGGGAAGGGTTGTTTCCACTTGAACCTACCCCTATATATATATATATATATATATATATATATATATATATATATATATATATATATATATATATATATATATATATATGTTAGGTTGCTTTTATTGTCGTGGTGTATTTGTGATTATGGAAAGCCGTTGAGGGGAGTTGGATTTCTGTTTCTGCAAATGTATTGTTGTCATAGATTTCAATTGGTTAATAGCAAAAAGCAAATCTGTATTTTTCAGGTAAAATAAATTTTGCCACGGCAAGGTACTGTCGCCACTACCATGCTAATATTTATTAAAATGAAAAATACAATATTTGGAATAAAAAAAGTTAGCCACGGCAATGTGCCGTCGCATGGCACTACACCATGTTACGCTATCACATGGCCGAAGCTAAAACTCTGGCCACGGCTGTTTGCCGTGGCAAATTGGAATTAATACGGCAGAAGTAGCCATGGACAGATTGCCGACGCATAGCCGTGGCCATTGCCTGTTTGCCACGGCAAAATGAGTATTGGCTACAACTTTTCCCCGTGGAAAATTGGCTCTTTTTTTTGTAGTGAACTAAACTCATTGTGTTTTGCCTACAATTAAGACTTGGTTTTGTTGAATTGTGAGTTATGAACTCTAGTTATCATCTACTTCAACTTCTTTGTGCTTCAATTTGGTTAGTGTTATTGATTTTATCTTGATTCACAACCCTACTAGAATCGCATCATTGCTAGGGTTTTTATTCATATGTTTGTGAAGCCAACACTAAAGTAGCGTACACGCACTATAAGGAAACACATTTTAGCGACAAAAATATTTGTCATCAAAAGACCTAATTTTGTCGCCCAAACAATACCGTGACGAACATAATGACGTCGTCACACGTTTGTCGCACCTTCCCCATCGCCCAAAGTCTTGTGTGGCAAAACTTTTTTCCATCACTATATTATGATTTGTGACGAAATCATTTTTTGATGCTCAAAAGCTTTCAATGACGAATATATATGTGGCTTTTTCGCCCTAACACTTCAGTGAGAAATATTATGAATCGTCATCTAAACTCTTTGGTGAGAACTAACTTGCTTGTAGCATGACAAATGGCCTTGTTTGTAGCATGGCAAATGCACTATTCATAGCCTAAAGTCTATAGTGACAAATACACTTACGTACTATTTCGTCATCCAAACTGTTTGATGATAAATGACTTAATTAGTTCATAGCCCAAGCTTTATAATGACAAATAGGCTCGACCCAAACTTTTCAGTGACATTTAGTCTATTTGGTCATCCATATTCATTGGTGACAAATTGTAGGATTTGTCACCCCTTCCTTTGGTGACAAACCATAATTTTTGTAGCCCTAATCTATCAAGATGAAATTATAAATTTTGTCACCTAAAATTTTAAGGACCAAATATCATACAAAATGACGATTTTGTCATATTTATGCCGCAGTTGCCACCTCTTTAATAATCGAATATATGGAAGAAACACATGCCGAACTTGTATTTAGAGAAAAGTAGAAGGCAAAATAACCAAAAAAAAAATCTAGTTGAAACCATAAAGGTGTACGACTAATATAGTTTTACAAAAATACTTCTAGAACTAGTGGCCATCACGAGTTAAACGACCGAAAACAAGAATGGTATGAATCCATCCTACATTATTTGTAGGTTTATTAGAAAAACATAATAACTTAATAGTAAAAAGTCACCGAATAGTGGACTTCGTTGGAAAGCTTGAATGTGTAGGCAGTATGTTGACTATAGGTTAAATATTAGTTCTTTAGGGGATTGATATTGCTTATATATATACTTTGTGAATCTAATTGAGACATATTGCTATGCCTATGATTAAATCTTAATCTGTGTTAAAATATATAATAGTGGGCGATAGGGAAGAAACAAACTAGAAGGATAAACAACGATCAAGTAAATAAACCAATGTTGATAAAAGTACGAGAAACATCTCATTCATCATTATCTACAATCAACATCCCTTACTAGTTTCTTTAGTTTACTTTTACTTTTGCATCTCTACATCCATTATTCTCTCGTTGGTAGTTATAACACATCAGATAGTTCCATGTGAATCGACTCCGAACTTGCTGACTATACTAGCTTGTTGGATTGGATATTCTTTTGATAGAAACACAATGATTTTGTTTTGTCAAGTACATCCCACCCTCCCACCCAAAAGTATTCATCAAAACTTACCAAGAATTAATTAAAGAGGAAATCTCATTCACCACCATCCTATACCTTTTTCATGTTAAGTTTCATGTGCAACCCAACATGACTTTTGTGATTGTTTCACTTACCTTTTTGGTCCCATAAGAGTTACTGTAAGAAGCAAGAACAAAAGAGCAAAAAGGGTTCGTACGTATTCAAATCCAACGGACTTCCATTCTTGGAGAATCCATGGTTCAAGCTAGTACATTAATTAAACTTCTTTCCCTTACATACAATGTAAAATTAAATTAAAAAAAAAACAACATAAAAAGGGGATATAGCAACAAAAGAAGATCAAAAGAAAGAAGGAAAAAAAAAAAAAAAACCACTTGAGTGTACGTAGTAGTGGTAGAAACACCAAAAGTAGTAGTAACAGAAATACAAAGATGAAACCAATAATAAAAAACAGCCTAGCAAATAGGCAAAGGAGCACCATTCCACTCCTTCAAGCACTCCAACAAAGGATCGATCATCTTCCCCTCCAAGATGGCGGCGAATACCTTGTCGAAATCCTCCCCAGGCGACCTCACCTTCTCCCCCGTTAACAGGTCTGTGCCGAGCTCCTCCCTCACAAACCTGTACAGCGGGTATGACCTGCATTCCTTGATCCTATTCTCCACTGCCGATGTTCCACTGTCATACTGGCTCCTCGCCGCCTCCACCTCCTTAGGCAGCACGGCCTTCAACTCCTCCTCGAACGCCCCGATCTTCTGGAAGATGGAAGTGGCGTTGTTCTTCTCCTTGTCGCCGTTGGCTAGGGCATGATCCACCAGCACCTGCCTCAGCTTCTGCATCAGCACGTAGTTTGGGCTGCACGGGTCGTCGATGTACGCCAGCACGTACTCCCTGTCCACCACCGTCAGCAGCTCCTTCTCGCAGAACCTGCTCGGGTGGAGCTCCCCGCTGACTCCGACGGTGAGTACTCTCTTGGCCACCTGGCTGATCGTGTTCTTCACGGTGCCCCTGAGGATCTCCTCCATGTGCCTTAGGTCGATTGCTTGGCACAGTGCCACCAGGAAGGTGGACGACATCAGCTGCAGGATCTCCACCGCCTCCGCCGTCTTCCTCGATGAGATGAGTCCCAATGAATTCACGTCCTGGTTGTGCTGCTCCGCGCTCTGGACGTGGTTGGTGACCGGATTTGCGAGGAATTGGAGCTCCGAGCAGTACGAGGCCATTGCGATTTCGGCTCCCTTGAATCCGTAGTCCAGGCTAGGGTTCCGGCCGCCGGAGAGGTTGGAGGTAAGGCCGTTGTTGTAGTAGTCGTTGACGAGCTCCGAGAATTGAGCGAAGAGGAGCTTCCCGATGGAGGCTAGGGCAAGCCTGGTGTTGTCCATGGACACTCCGATTGGAGTCCCCTGGAAGTTGCCGCCGTGGAGGGCCTTGTTTCTAGACACGTCGATCAAGGGGTTGTCGTTGACGGAGTTGATTTCCCGCTCGATCATCTTGGTGGCCATTCGGATGACCTCGATTTGGGGGCCGAGCCACTGCGGGGAGGTCCGGAGGGCGTAGCGGTCCTGCTTCGGCTTCTGGAGAGGGTCCAATTCGTGGAGCTTCTGAGCTTGCTTGACGTAGCCAGAGCCGTCCAAGATGTGCTCCATGATGGCGGCGGCCTCGATCTGGCCGGGGTGGTGCTTCAGCTTGTGAGTCAGGTGGTCGGTGAACTCCGGCTTCCCGTTCATCACCTCCGCGAAGAGCGCCGAGATAACCTCCGAGAGCACGGCGAGGATGTTGGCCTGGAAGAGGACCATGGAGGCGAGGCCAGATCCCACGGCGGTGCCGTTGACCATGGCAAGGCCTTCCTTAGGCTGGAGCTCGAAGAACCCGGAGTCAATGCCGGCGACCTTGAAAGCCTCAGAGGCGGAGAGGCGGCGGCCGTCGGGGCCAACAGCAACAGAGTTGGGACGGCCGGTGATGAGGCCGGCGATGTAGGAGAGAGGGACGAGGTCGCCGGAGGCGGAGATGGTGCCGCGGAGAGGGAGGCAGGGGGTGACGTTGGAGTTGAGGAGCTTGGCAACGGCTTCGAGGATGTCGAAGCGGATGCCGGAGTAGCCCTGGAGGAGGGTGTTGATCCGTACGAGCATGGCGGCCCTGGTGGCCGAGTGTGGGAGGGTCTGGCATGACTCTCCGCTCCCGAAGATTCCGGCGTTCAGAAATCTGCCGCGTCATTCAAAGATTCATCCCGTCAATTTCATAACAATCAACATTATTATTAACAGAATTTAGCTGCTGTCATTTCAGGAAGTAGTTATCGATCTAATTAATATGCTTATGATTTGATTAATTTTCTTTGCGATGAATTTAATTTAATTAATTAAAGATCCGCCATTTTATTCACTTTAATAGCAACAACAATGTTAGGAAAGCTAGTTCACCAACTCGGCCCCTTTTTCTCTCCTTGTCGATCGGATAAGGTCGGTATTGTGGATTGGATGTGTTTTTCAATTTTTGAGTTGTTTGAAACATCGCTTACACCTTTCTAATTTAATAAAATGTTGATAAGTGTCCCACTAAGTAATATTTTATTTTACATTTTTATATGAGAAGAAAAATAAAATGTTGATTGTGATTTTTTATAAATTCAAAATTAAGAGTGAATTTTTCTTTTAAAGATGAACATATAAATAATGGTTTGAGATTTATAAGGAATATGCAAATTCTGATATCTTATAGTGATTAATAATGATAAATAAAGTGTTTTTTAATCTTATTCTAATCAAAGTTTATAAAAAAGGGTGTTTTGTTAATTTATAAGTAAATAGTTCTAAAAAAAAGGTTATAAGTTAATAGTACGTAATTTCACTTGGTAAACTCAGGAATTGAAATTCTCATAAATTGAAATCCCCGTAAATTGAACTTATTGTAAAATATAGGAATTGGAATTACCAATGGTATCTTATGAGACAACTTTCACTTTTTTTACTAATAAAAATCTCTTATTTATATTACTATATCAAATTCACCATTATTTCATTTTTCCATCAAATCCAAACGAATACTAATTTATAAGAATTACCTACATTTATCTGGAGGAGTACTAATTTGGAAGCAAGTTGTAGTCGGTATTTAAAATTAGGGGTAGGTTGGTAGGTGAATATTAGAATGCGGTCAGCCTCCACCACCTACCCCCGCTCAGGCCCCACAACAATACTTCTCCGTCAAACCTTACCATCACTATCTATTTAACTACAATTAATCACACTCTTTTTATTTTTTTAAACACAGAAGCCATATACATATATATATATATATATATATATATATATATATATATATATATATATATATATATATATATAATTTAACTTTTTCTCATATATACGTAGTATATCTGTATATGTAATTAAATGTAAAGGATATGGAGATGGTTGATATATCCCCGATCCAAACCTAACAGAAGGGAATCCAAACACCCTAATTTTAGGGGTAGCTCAATATTTAGATAAGGTAGTTATTATTTATAAAAACAAATAGACAAAGTTTTGTGCCTCTATTCATTCTTATCCCATAAATTCAGTCTTATATTATATATTAATTTTTAAAAAAAACATATGTAGGGTGATATATTGTTTGAAATTTATAGAGTATAATGCTAAATATTGAAATTAAATACTACATCTGTTTGAAAATAATTGCCGTTTGATATTTTAAAACATTTTTTAAGAGATAAAAATTACTATATAAAATAACAACTTTTTAATTAATTTTTTTAAATATAATTTTATACTTATTATAAGTTTAAAATTATTTTTAAAAAATAAATAAAAAATTTATATAGTTTTTTTCTTCTTCAAAAAAGTGTCGAAAAGTCAAACGATACTTATTGATGAACGAATGGAGTTATTAATACATATATTTATGTTATGATTTTGATATTTTTAAGAGGGAATTTGGTGAAAAAGCCCTTTTAGCATATTTGGTTAGCTAGATAGGCCCATTAATTGTTTTTTTAGTATGCTTAGCCCATTAATTGTTTTTTTAGCTTGCTTAGCCCTCTTAACCGTTGACCGGTCAACCCATTTTGATGCCAACTTTTTTTTTTTTTTTTTTGATGCCAACTTTTTTTTTTTTTTTTTTTTAGTGATGTCATATTTTACCGTTTTGATGCCAACATTTTGTGGTGACAATTTTATATAATTGATGGCATAAGAGCTTAAAACGTGGAATCAAAATATTGTTACCTTATTGTCACTTTTCTAATGAAATGATTGGATGACTTTTTTTTTAATGCCAATTTTTTAAAACATTGATGACATTTTTTGTGATGTCATATTTTACCGTTTTGATGCCAAAATTTTATTACATTTTATTTTCACTCTGATGCCACTTTTCTAATTAAATTATTGGATGACACTTTTTTTAAACTTTGATGACATTTTTTGTTTACTCTAATGTCACGTTGACCATTGATGCCATTTTGAAAAATTTGTATCACATTAAAGAAAAAAATGTCATCAAAAATACTACTTTGAAAAAATATCATCAAAAATCTGGCATCACGGTAAAAAAAATATTATCAAAAAAATGACATAAAAAAGTGGCATCAAAGTAAAAATAAAATATAGTAAAATTTTGGCATCAAAACGGTAAAATATGGCATCACTAAAAAAAAAAAAAAAAGAAAAAAAGAAGAAGAAGTTGGCATAAAAATGGGTTGGTCAACGTTGACCGGTCAATGGTCAAACGGTTGACCATTGACCAACCCACCCAATTGGGAAGGGGCTAGAGCAAAACTAATTAAATTAACTAATGGCCTAGGTGACTAATTGAATATTCAAAAATGGCCTTTATGTTAATTAAGTGTCGATCTCATCCCATCAACATGTAACATGGCTCAGTGGGATTCATAAATTAAAATGTAGGACCTATGTCTAACCTCTCACATATGATAATTAACCTTAATCTCATCTCGTTCCATCTTAGCTCTAAAGGTATATATCAAGTTAAGAATTTTTGTATATTACATGATCAGATAAAAACACACACACGCATATGTATAACTCCAAAACTCACTCTATCTAATCATAAAAATTAACACGGTACAACATACTCTTATCAAATTTATAAGGAAATGAAAAAAATATAAAAGTGAGTTGGATAACAAATTAACTAATTATATATATATTTTTAAAAAACAAAAAAAAAAAATCAAAGTATACCTGATAAGCTCCTTTTGAAGAGCACCACCTTGCTTGGTCCTACGGTGAGAGGTTGCTCCGAAGCCAGTAGTGACTCCGTAGCTATCAGTGCCCTTGTTCATGCTCTCCATCACCCAGTCACTGCTGGCCTTCACCCCGGCCCTGGCCTCCTCCGCCAGCTCCACCCTCACCGAGCCCTCCTCCCCAGCCGCGATCGCCGCCACCTGCGCCACCGTCAGCGTCTCCCCTCCCAGCTTCACCACCGGCTTCCTGTACTCCTCCACCATCCTCTTCACGTCATCCAGGTGGCTCCCCTTCAGCCCCTCCGCTGCCTCCCCCCAGTTCAACGGGTCCGCGGCCTTCTTCAGGCACAGGCCGTTTCCGTTGCCATTTCCGTTGCAATGCCCGTTTGAAATCTCCATTGATTTGCTTTTGAGATTCCTGGAGGAGGCTAGCTAGGCTGCTGCTATGATCGATCGATCGATTGGAGAACGTACCAAAGAGGAGGAGATTTTTGCTTTTATTTTTTTTTTATGAATATAATCTATAATATGTGAAGGAAAATGAAGGGATTATTTTCCTGAGGGAAGAAGGTCACCCACTTCGGGAGGATTAAATAGAGGAGTCGGGGGGGTTGCCAATTGCCATGCCAACATTGAGTGTTGGGTGAGAAGATGGATGGGTTAGTTGAAAAACGCACGTGGCCGTTGGATCTTCAGGGATGCATTGGACGGCTCTCGTTTTGCCACGTCGGATATTACAATATTACTTGTTGGCGGGTTTGCCTTTGCTTAGTTGGTGGCCGCGTTGCTGTTGGTGGATATTTGAGGTGACCGCGCGCACTCGCACGCTCTTCTTTTTTCGTCCAAACCAAACACATACACACAGACACACTGGTAGGTTTTTACCCGTCAACGGACCTCTGATTTTTTTTTCCTTTTTTATGTAAAGATTTTGGGAAAAAAAACAAGTAATCATCAAATTTGACGTCGTCCGATTGTAGAGCTCGGCGTCAGGGGGTTGGTGAGAGTGGGAGAGGACACGTAACTAAGCCAAGCAATCTATCTACCACGGAAATTTATATACAATATATGATGATTTTTAATTCACTTTTTTCCTACATTTTTTTCTTCTTGTCAATGCATTGCAGCGATTAGGAAAGGGGATTAATTATGACCTGCTAATTAATTTATCTATCTAAACTCGTTTCATCCAATTAATTGCACCTATTATAGGATAACAAATAACCTAACATATATTAAATATTATTAAAAAAAATAACCTAACATATATTATCTATCTATCTATCTATCTATCTAAACTCTATCTATCTAAACTCGTTTCATCCACTTAATTGCACCTATAATGGTTATATATAGGTGTGATTATTAGACATATATATACTATATTACATATGTTTAATATTATTTGATGAATAAAAAGATGGAGTGCCTTACTTTATTAAAAAACATTGATAATCATATTTTCTTTACAAAATATGTTAGTTTCATATGTTTTTTTTTTTTGGTAAACAACACGGGGCGGAAAACCAACCCGAGTTACAAAGTTCAAAAGCTACATCACGACCATCTGGGGAGTAGCCTTCCCCATACAATCACTCTCAATGAGTTTCTTCGTATCATCCGGTGGCTCCAATAGCTCGTGAAACCCATGAACCAACGACAGGCTCATCTTGGCAAGGGAGTCGGCGACCTTGTTCGCTTCCCTGAAGACATGACGGAGCTGGATCGACCAGTTCCTTTTCAGAAAGCCTTGGCAACACTTAACCAGGCTCGAAGACGGATGGTAATCCGCCACACCATTAACCACCATAGAGTAAGCCATTCGAGAATCCGTTTCCACCTCGACTTGACGGAAACCCATCCTCCAGGCTAGGCGGAGACACCCAAGGATCCCCCATAATTCTGCCATAACCGTCGGACACGAGCCAATACGATGTCCAAAACCTCCCACCCAAGCGCCTTCCGCCGTCCTGAGAACTCCACCAGCTGCTGCATTCCCCTCCTTGCACACAGCGCCATCCGCGTTGGCTTTGATCCAATTCTGATTCGGCTTAGTCCATGCGATATCAACCTTCTGTTTGACGGCTTTCGGGACAACGTCTGGCCTCAAATTCCACACCATGCTGTACTCCTTCGTGTTATCCAGAATAAACCTTGCTTTGTTTGGTCTGTCCCCGCCGTTGTTGAAGACCCGTTCATTCCGCCACTTCCAAGCCCACCATAGAGCATTTGCGAAAATGCAAGCCCATTGCACTCCGTCCGCGGTAATCCGGTTCGACATGATATTCGCCCTTAACCATTCTGCACAAGGCAAATCAAAAAACTCAGAATCCACACTTCCATTCAAAAGACAGTTCCAAACATTAGTAAAGGATGGGCAGTCCCTGAATATGTGGATCATCGACTCCGGCTTGTCCTTGCACTTAGAACACCAGGGTTCAGTTGCCATGTGTCTCCGGCGTCTCTCCTCATTGGTGAGTATCACCCCTCTGATGACTAACCAAGTAAACATTCGAACACGCTCGTTAACCTGCAGTCTCCAAATCCTCCTGAAAATAACCCCATCAGCACTAGCAAAATCATTAGCAAGGATTAGTTGATCATAAGCCGACTTTATGGAGTAATTCCCGTCGTCTGTCGCCTTCCAGCTCAAGCAATCCGGGGTATCCTCTTCCTCGTTCACCAAGGCTGCTGCAAGCGACAGGAGCACCCCTGCCGGCAGCGCGCTTCCAAGCAGCTCCCATCGCCAGCCTTCCCCGTCGCACCAATAATCTCTGACAGTTCTATTCTGTTCCTCCTCCGTCAAGCTCCTATTAATCACTTCCTCAAGACTCTTGTCCACCAGCCATCTATCTCTCCAGAAGAGGATCGATTCTCCGTCTCCGACGACCCATTTGATGCCCTCATTCACCACCCTATTGAGGCTTATCCTCATGCTTGCCCAGATTGCCGAGCAACCCGCCATTATGGTGCCATTGTCGCGAACGTACTTGGCCTGCAAAATCCTGCACCACATAGAGCCTTTACTATTATTAATAAATCTCCAAACCAATTTACCTGTAACCGCAATGTTCAGCTCCCTCATAGACCGCACTCCCAAACCTCCGCTAGCTTTCGGCTTACAAACATCCTCCCAAGCAACTAAATGAATTTTCCTTTGAGCATCATTATCGCCCCAAATGAAGCCCCGAACCGCCTTGTCGATAGCATCACATATCGCAGCCGGGAGTG
This sequence comes from Persicaria tinctoria, assembly GCA_037127255.1. Taxonomy (NCBI): domain Eukaryota; kingdom Viridiplantae; phylum Streptophyta; class Magnoliopsida; order Caryophyllales; family Polygonaceae; genus Persicaria; species Persicaria tinctoria. The sequence goes on along the minus strand of JBANSL010000004.1, from coordinate 15,638,016 downwards.
AAACAGTGGCCATAGTGTATAAAGGTATCGAATTAAGGACAGATTTAGCAAGCGTCACCCGACCCGCCAAGCTCAGCCGCTTTTGCCGCCACCCCGCCAATCTGTTCGTCACCTTGTCGAGCAAGGGACCGAACGTATCTTTCTCAATTCTAGTGTGTAAAATCGGCATCCCGAGGTAACTACCAAGATTATTAGTCACTTCGAAACCGCAACTCGACTTCAGATCCTCCACGACAGCTTCAGAGACATTGGGGGAAACAAAGAGCTTCGACTTGCTGATGTTCACCCTTTGCCCGGAAGCCTTGCAAAACCTCTCCAGAACCTCTTGAATAACTGATAGTTGCGAGACAGACGCCTCCGCCACTAACACAATGTCATCCGCGAACATAATGTGTGAGATCTCCGGCCCGCTCCTCGTAATTTTCGCCGGTTTCCAGCAACCTCTATGCACAGCCCTCTCCACCATGTGACTGAGTCTTTCAATGCACAACACGAACAGATAAGGAGAGATCGGATCCCCTTGCCTGATGCCTCTGGAAGGTTCAAACTCCTCCGTAATCTCACCATTAACAAGCACACGGGTGTTAACGGAGCTGATACATTCCATAATCAACTCTATCCACTCCTTGGCCAGACCCGTGTCAACCAGAGTATCAGCGATAAAATCCCAACGCAACCTATCATAGGCTTTCTCGAGATCGATTTTGAGAATCATCCAACCTGCTTTGCCTTTCTTTCTTCTCATGGAGTGTACCATCTCTTGCATAACGACAATATTGTCCGTAATCTGCCTCCCCGGAATAAAACTACCTTGCATAGGTCCAATGAGGGACCCCAACAACGGCTTAATCCGGTTCGCCAGAATCTTGGTAATGATCTTGTAGATGACGTTGCAGAGACTGATCGGCCGGAACTGGGAAATCAACTCAGGCCTCGCCACCTTAGCTAGGAGGACGATGAGGGTCTCATTCGCAGCCCTAGGAAGCTTACCAGTGGCAAAGAAGTCCCTAATAAACTTGATGACGGTGCAGCCCACCGTCGACCAACATTTTTGGAAGAAAATAGCTTGGAATCCGTCAATTCCGGGAGCTTTGAAGGCGCCCATATCCTTGACAGCAATGTATATGTCCTCATCCGAAATATGCTTGTTCAGCTGTTCCAATTCCTCTGAAGGAATAACAGGAAACGCTCCACTCTCCATATCAATGGGAACCCTTTCCGCATCCGGGATAGTATAAAGGTTCTTGAAGAAGTCTACAACCTTCCCTTCAATCACCTTCATGTCCAGAATCTCCGAGCCGTCTTCGTCCTTCAAAACCTGGATTCTGTTTCTCTTGCGCCGGATAACGGTCGAGAGATGGAAATAGGAAGTGTTTCTGTCTCCAGCTTTCAACCAATTCTCTCTCGACTTCTGAAACCAAAGAAGTTCCTCCTGCTCCAGTACCTTATTTAATTCGGCTTGAATTCTGCTCTCCTCGTCGATCAGCTCATTCGTCGGGCATCTGTTCATCTCCACCTGGACCCTACGCAGCTCCTCCGTCACCTTCCCTTTCTTTTCAAAAATATCCCCAAACACCTCCCGATTCCATTTAAGTAAGCAGCCTTTGAGGTGCTCCATGGCCTCGGGTACATTCTCGTCATCCTTCCACTCCTTGTCCAGCAAACCATTAAACTCCGGGTGAGTTAACCAAGCAGCCTGGAAGCGAAACGGCCTTCTGCACTTGTTCAGGTGCAATGGCGGATTCATCGTGAGCAGCAGAGGAGCGTGATCGGAATTGAACTTCGGAAGGTGACGAACCATAGCTTCCGGCCAATCCAGACGAGCCTCCGCATTGCCCATCACACGGTCAAGACGTCTCTCCTTCAGCGTGTCCACCTTCTTACCTCTCGACCAGGTAAACGTAGGTCCAACAAAGCCCCAATCAACCATATCAAACTCGTCAATCCAGCTTCTGAAGGAGTCCGAGTCCGGAGACAGGTTGCCGTCATCCTCGTTCTGTTCCCAGTCGTTAATGATGCAGTTGAAATCCCCGCCAACCACCACGGGACCAGCAGTATTCACCATCGCTGCCGAAAGATCCCTCCAGAAACCTCTCCTGTCCTGAACCGTCGGATGACCATAAACAACAATCAAATGGAACTTCTTCCCATCATAACTCACCTCAGCGACGATAAATCTCTCGTTAGTCCTTCTGATAGTGATATTCACCGTATCATCATTCCATAGGAGCCAAACCCCTCCCTTAAAGCCGTTAGCTTCCACAATACACCTGCAAGAAAAATCCATACGATCACATACCTCTTTCGCTCGAACACCGGAGATTTTGGGTTCGAAAATCGCTAGCACATTCACTTTGTGATGCTTCAACATGTATCTAATAGCCCTGCGGAACCCGTTGCTACCGGCACCACAGCAATTCCAAAGTAGGCAATTCATTAAAACTAGTAAAAAGCGGAGACGGACACACCAGGACATCTTAGACAGATACCCTATTAACGCCATCGTCGACCAACATCGTCACCTCCATAGGTGCCCTAGCTATGCTCGGATCCTTGTCATCCTCCGTACTTGACCTTCCTCTGTTCTCTGTGTTCTCCGAACCCTGAATCACTTTGCTATTGACCGCCGGAGAAACCTCATTCCTCTCGCCGTTTTTACTGGTGATGGCAGGGATATTGCCCTGGATACCATCAGCATTAGTAATCACCTTTCTAATAGGAATTAAACCTCCCTGGCCCGGCCCACTTTCAGTCACGAGATCCTTGAGGTTTTGGAAATAAGAAACCGGCTCTGTCCTCTGCCTTTTGAGCGGCCCAGTCTGTTCTCTCGTCATCAGGCCCGTCACCTTGGGCCCTTTACCCTTTTCCTTGGGCCTCCTAGGTTTATTTATCCTACTAGCCTCACCCATCACAAAGTTAATCTGTCCTTGGTTATGCGAGGCCTGCACCTGCACATTCCTTATCTCGTTCTCCTCAGCGCCGTTCTTTTTGCCTTTATCTCCATCAATTCCAACGCCTCCATTAATGCTATCTCCTTCAATTCGCGCGCTGTTGTCATTATTCCTCCTAACCGCTCCCGAGGAGTCCTTTTCGGCTTCCATCTGACCGTTATCCACCCCTGCTCCGGCGTCTCCACCGGCCCTGCTGTTCTCTCCGGCCTTGTTCCCTTTCTTGCTTTGATTCCGGCGCCGGCGACTGACTTCCATCCACGGCCCATAGCACCCTCTATTCCCGTCCGTAGTGTCCCGGGTGTCTGTTCCGGGAGTGCTTTCTTCCCCCTTCTCAACTTCTGGATTGCCATCCATCTCCATATCTTTCGTTTCGCCATTGCTCCCTGGTTCCTTTCTATGTTCCTTCCTTGACTCTCCTCCATTGTTGCACTGCATCGCCAGATGACCAAACCTGCCACATTTGAAACAAATTTTGGTAAGTCCTTCATATTCAAGAAAGTAAACACATCCATTGATTGTTATGGTTCCTTTGAGGGGCTTAGCCAGATCCACTTCCACGCACACCCTGGCATATCTCCCCCTGTTCGTGAACAGGGTCCGGGTGTCGACCTTGATCGGTCTGCCTATCCCGGACGCGATCTTCCGAAGGATGTTCTCCTCATAGAACACTATCGGCAGATTCGACACTCTAACCCATGCCGGCGATGTCGAAATCACATCCGTTAGCGGGTCGAAGCAAGACGTCCAGGCCTTGATTATTAGGTAGTGTCCGAATATCGACCATGGCCCTCCAGTAAGAGCCTTCGTGTAATCATGCTCTGTTTCGAATCTCACAACATAGTATCCTTTCGGAAGATCAGCGAGAAGCATCTGTCCTGCCGGCCTCCACATCTCCCTTAACTTTCTTTCCATTGTAGCATATGGAATGAATCCCCCCAGAACTTTTATTATAAGCGATGTTTGCCAAACCGATTCGAGCTTAGCCATTATCTCCTGAGGGATATCGACAACCGGATCGCTGTCCACCCCGCCTGGGAACGAAACAACAACCTTGTCATCGACGTACCCTACGTCAAACGGCCTTCCGAACTGGTTTGGTTCGCCCATCAATACATTTTTCCATCCTCGTGAACTATCCGGAGGGTCTCCCGACGGGCCAGAGGCCCTCGAGCCACTAGCCATCAGCGCAGAACTGTAGCTTTAATTTGTACGTAGTAAGTATTATCGAAAGTCTATTGTAAATCCATAGAATTCTTAGTTTCATATGTTAGTTTTCTTTACAAAATATGATTAATTAAATAAATATTGTCAAAAATAAACAATACATAATTATATACAAATTAAGCGATCGTCAATATTTTTCAAAAGATTAAAAAGTATTTCGAAATTGCAATAAAAATGATCAATTGTTAAATATAGTATAAATTAAAATAACTATTGTATACGCTAAATCAGATTATTTAACTTAACTAATAAGGAATAAAATCAGTATATGCATGGAAGATTGTAATATAAGACTAATAAAATGAGAAGATACAGAAGCATGCATGGTTACATTAATATGTAAATAATATTTTTCAAAGAGAATATATACAAGCATACAATATTTAAAATTTGATATAAAAAATAATGTCTCGTGCTTTGCACGGGAATATGCATTTCTACTTTCTAGTATTGAATTTTTTTTAAACTTGTTTATATTTTATACATTTATATTTCCATTTTGTAATTTTTCTCGAGAAAGTTCATAATTTATATATAAAAAAAAGTAATCATCAGTCTTTCATACATACATATGTGTGTGTGTGGGCATGGAACAAGATGAGACGAGATTAGGATCATCCTGCATTCCGTCTGACATATTTTTAATTTGTGTCCACCCGTAATATATACTCCATATATTATGTTTATAAAATATCAATATAAGGTATAAAATGTAAACATAAAGTTTTTTTTTCAATATTGATAATTTCGGAATAATTAAATGATATATTGGATTTATATGAAGAGTTACATAGAATATGAGTGGATTATGATTAAGTAATATATAAGGCTCGTTTGTTTAGATAACTGGGAAATGAAAATGTAAGGTATTAAATTTTACACCTAAAATGTATATGATCATCATTTTTTGTGAGTTTGGAGGAGATGACGAGGGATTATTAGCCCATCCTAGAGGTATTAGTTACCATTCTTCAAATGAGAGAATAGAAAGGTAACAAATTTGTATGAAAAATGGGAGAATAAGAGAAAATTATTACTGATTAGAATACTGATCAATGAATCTTAACATAAATATGGACTATATTTATAGGGTAATCATTATCTTTCTCTTAAAAAAAAAAAAAAAACTCTCGTAAAAATATACGTAGTATTAAACAGTCAAGGATAGGAAGTGTTAGGTTAGAACTGAGGTACATGGTATTGAATCGGCCCATTGGACCGTTGCATCATAATTGCGTGGCCCCTAGCTTGCAAAGTTGCACTGTTTTTTTAATAGGTCAAATAATTAAAACACTCCAACCGTCGAAATATGGTAAAAATATATCTTCAACTTTCAAATGTAATAAAAATATCCCGACCTTTAAGAGTATATATTACCACGTGTCAAAAATATTGATAAGGCAGCCTACGCAGATTTTTTTTTTTGACAAGGTAGCCTGCATGGAAGCCTTTTTATAAATTAGCACTAAAATTGGGTTTTCTTGAACGGTTTCCTTAGAAAAAAAATAAACCAGCAATAAAATTAAACCCGAAAAATAAAATTGATTCAACCAAGAAACTAATCCACTCAAAATTGTCTAAAATTAACTCAACATGACCATTCCTAACATCAAAACAACAACAAAACTAAACCGAATACAACAACATAATCGAATACAACATCAACAAAAATGAAGTGGGAAAAAAACAAAACTTACTCAGCCAAGTCCGTGAACGAATCAAAGATGAAGAAGATGTGAGGGAGACAACTCAAGATAGGCGACCACGAGGGAGGAAGACTGTCATTGAAGAGGAACCATGAGTTGTCTAGATGACCTGAAAGATCGTTCAAGAGGCGGTCATGGAAGAATATAGGAAGGAGGAAAAGGCGTTGGGTATGAAGCCGATCCAAATCTTTATTTTTTTTCCTACAAAAACCGTTCAAGAAAACTCTTTTAAAAAAAATCCACGTACCTAGGTTGCCTTATCAGCATTTTTGACCCGTGAGAAACCTCATAGTAATATATTACCACTACCCTCAAAGGTCGGAATATTTTTATGGGGTGATTACTAGGATGTCCAAAATTTTGGGCTTTATTAGGAAAATGTCCACCACCCTTTCCATATTAGCAAAATGTCCACCCACTGCTGAAACGAAGTTGCTGAAATTGAGTTTTTTCCCCGCGTTGCTGAAACCGAAGTTGCTGAAATTGAGTTTTTTATTTTCCGCGAGATTTGAGTTTTTTTTTCCGCTTTGCTTAATCCGAAGTTGCTGATGTTGAAACCCCGATTTCAGCAACGTTGCTGATGCTGAAATGGTTATTGCTCACACCGCTGAAATGGATATTGCTGACGCTGCTAAAATGGTTATTAAGTCATGCCTTCTTATACTTTCGTTGATAAAACGCAACTAAGCAACCATTAATCTCCCTACCAAAATTTATTTTGCCTATGACTGAAAGTATATAGCTTCCAAGATTTTCAATCAGCAACCAATGTACAATTTCAGCAACAATTAAGAGATCTCATCACAAATTAAGAGATTTCAGCAAGAGCGGGAGAAAGAGATCTTTATTGACGAAATCAAATCGTCACCATCCAAGGAGGAGGCAATCAAGGCACAATTGCAAACAAATTGATCCGAAAAGAAACAAATTGAGGATTGATTTTTGGTTTGTATAGTCAAATTTCAGCAATTACAAACCCCATCCATGGCCAACTCTTACAATATTGTCGTCTGGTGTCTGCTCTTGCCCGGAGAAGAAACGCGCAGCAGATCGCAGCACTGTAAAAGCTTGGATCGAAGGTGTTTCGATCCCAACAACACTGTAAAGCCATGGATCTGTTGGAGCCTTAGTCTCTAGTTTCCCCTACCAAAAAAAAGCCATGGATATGTTGGAGCCTTAGTCTCTAGTTTCGATCCCAACAACACTCTCCCGGGGGACACAGTCAAGGTCGCAGATCACCGTTGAGGTCGGGGAACAGATCGATATGTTGTCGTCGGAAACGCGCAGATGGGGAACATATCCGTCGTCGAGGTCGCAAAAGCCGCTGAAATGGAAAGCAGAGATCGCCACTAGTGATGACGATCGTGGATCTAAAGTTCCACCATTGAATAATAAGAGTTGCACCTCCTCGGCAAACTCTCTCCCATAAGCATCGGGTTCCCTAATTAGATGCAAGGACGTCTCGGAGTTCCACCATTGAATTGGAGTTTGCTCCTTCGGCGCGACGATGGTGCAGCAGGGCAGAGGCTTGCCGTTGGATAAATTTTCTCTATTTTTATTATATTTGAAAGTTGAGGATATTTTAATTAGTTTTCTCTTTTTCATATTAGGGAGTATAATTGTAAGTAGATGAGTAGGTAGTGACTATAGTGACTAGTGAGTACGTTTAAACTAATTAATTTCAATAGTTCGATATATATAGGGTTCGTATGGGAAGAGGTTAATAAACCGACTAAAATTATAAATATGGTAAAAATTTATAAACTGTTGGTAAAAGTAGTTAAAAATTTATGAAAAAATATAAACTCCGTATGGGGCGAAAAACAGTTTATTTGTAAAAAGTGGAGTTTATTTGGTTTTTACGAGGGGTATTGTGGTACTTTCAAACCAAATAAGATAAAAGAAAAGGGGTAAAATAGTAATTATGGAATATAAACCTCAAAATAAGCTTCAATCTGCAGCTTATTTATAAACCCTTTTTTTAACTGACTAAAGCTTATTTGTTGTTCCCATACACCGTTTAAACCCGTTTATTTTTTTAACAATTAAAATTTTTACACTTTTAACTTGTTTATATTGTAACCATATACACCCATAATCTTGTTGAATAAATTGAAACTATTAACAAAATAAGTACGGAGTAGATGTAGATCAAATTAGAAGATAAGATAGGCATCTAAATGTAGGATAGTAGGTCGCATCACATTGTCCAAAAATGGGGATACTAGATAGTGCTACATCATACGTCTCTGTTACTTGCAGCATATATATCATATATGTAATGCAGCAGGGTTTTTTTTTACATGCAGTAGGAAGTCGTGACTAGTGAGGATCATTTTTCATCCTCTATAAACATAATGTTACAAAGTTTTCTTTTAGTAGAGATTGTTACCATATTACATATTCATTCTCCTACTTCGAGCTAGATTTTCTAAAATAGTGGCTGAACTTGATGTTGTTGAAACTAATTGATCTATGATAAATCTTCTCGATCATTCTAAATATTTTTCATGGAGTATCGGGCCAATCCTACGACTATGATGTTGCTCAGTCCTCTGTCGTAGACTCGTAGGTGTGTGCATAATCGGATATCCGTCACGACACGATTAACCGTATAGGAAATCAGAAACCATTAAAGTTTAAACTCTCGATCCGAACACAATACGGATAGTGTCGGGTATCCGACACAGATACCCGAAATGGATCCGTGTCGGATACCGGATTAACACATCACGACCCATTTTTAAAAAAATCATTGTAAACAGCAACCAAAATAGAGATTGAGAATCTGCAAATCAAAGGTATATGGAGACTTTGAGAGGATTAAGAGAGAGATGATATGATGTAGAGTAGAGGTTGGATATGGAGATTTTGGAGAGAGAGAGGGAGAGAGAGTCCGTGTTCGTATATTTTAGATAGGAACCAGATCTAAAATATTTAATTTTTATTATTTCTCGTAATTTTTAATTAAATGTAATAATCTATAAATATCAAAATTATAAATGATTTTTTAAAAATAATTTTATTAAAAATTTGATATTTTATATATTATTACATTTTATTAAAAAATATTTGATTTTTAGTGTTTCTCGTAATTTTTAATAAAATGTAATAATATATCAAATATCAAAATTTTAAATATTTTTTTAAAATAATTTCATGCAATTAGTAATAAGCGTAGAATTGTTCTAATATTTTAATATTTTTTAGAATTTTTATCTTCTTAAAAAACGTGTTAAAAATAAAAAAATCAAATATTATCGATCGGACGGAGTATTAAAAAATACAAATAAATATAAAAGTTGATTTGAAAATGAGAGATCAAGTGATTGTAATTATAAAATGTAATAAATTGGAATTTCTATGGGGAAAAAATCTAATCATATATAATTATAAATCAACCGGGTCAATCGGGTAAATCGGTTCAAAATTACCGGATCAATCGGGTCACCAGGTCCAAACCTAGATTACCCGGAAATTTTTTGGGTTCGGGTCGTAAAAAAATTTCCGAGTCAAAATTTCCGGATTCGGGTCGGAAAATTATCGGGCGTTCGGGTTGGGTCGTTCGGGCCGAGTTGTGTTTTGACAGGTCTAAATCAAGATTAAGAAATCAACTTTAAAAAACGGTGCCATTGAACAGTAATGCCTAACAGAATTAATAGTCCGTTTACACATATATGGAAAAGTGGGATATTTTTTGAGAAAATTTGCGCCGAAGGCACAAATTTTCGGCCAAATTAGCCAAATATACACGTTTGTGTAAAAATTGCAAAAGTATACATCTCTTATTTTTTAAACACAACCCCCCCCCCCCCGATACCCCCCTCAACTGCTCACTCCCTCTCTCTCTCTCTCTCTCTCTCCCTCCATTGCGATTTTCACTCTCTCCAACTGTTCTTCGACGATTTCCTCCGAGAAGCGACATTTCCCGGACGTTTTCGTGCTCGTTTTCGTGTATTATTGAAGGTTATTGAGTATGGCTAGTAGCGCAGGTAAGCGTTTTGTTGATTTTGTATCGTTTCTGTGTGTTAGGGTTTTGTTTATGTCAGATTATGCGCTGGTGAGTTTGTGCGATGGCGCGATTGTTGTCGTTAGGGTTTTTTTTGGATGAATGTGTGTTGTTCGTTCTCAATGGTACTAGTATGTGCCTGATTTAGCAGTTATGACCTCTATTTGTAATGTTGACCTCGATTTTGGCATCTCATTCTGTTCTTTTGGAATCTATCTCCATCCTTTTGCATGTCCACTATTTGTCGTCTTTGATTTTTGGCGTGTTCTGGTTGTGGTGTGTGTGTATGTTTGTGTTTGGTTTCATATTTCTGTGGGGCTGACATCTATTTGTCTCTTTGTTTATCTTGTTTTTGTTATGTTGACAGGGACCTCAACTGATCTTGATACTTACAAATGCAAGTTTGATGTGAGTCTATGAATTTTATATAGCAGTTGTTGTCATTGTGTCTGCCTCAAATGCTGACATGTGCTTTTGTATTCAATCTGTATACATTTTTTTGCAGAAATTGAAGTTTTGTATTCCATATAAAGAACGTTTCCATGCCAGATCTAATCTATACTGTCACCCTGGAGTTTGTGACATTATTAAACAAGAGTTGCTGCATTTGCACTATAAGATGTTGAAGGAGAATTTTCTGGGATGGGTGCTCTCCCAGGGCAACAATATGACTGTTAACTTCCAGTTAATCCATCAAATGATGTTGCGGCAGGTTAAGACGAAGAAGAAGAAGGAACTCTGGTTCAAAGTTGATGGACTTATAGCTCGTTTTTCGTTGGCTGAGTTTCATGTAATGACTGGTCTTCCATGCGAAGACCGTGTCTGCAATCCTCCGAAAGCAGTGACTTTTTCTGATTTTCTTGGGATGGATAGATGCTCCCATGATGATTTGATCAGTTGTTTCCGACAGATGAAGAAGACGTCGAAGAAGAAGCTAATTATAGCGAGGTTGTTGCTCATTGAGATGGTTGTGTGTTATAGGCGGATAGACTATATCAGTGAGGAAAATCTATCACTTGCTTGTGATGACGAGAAGTTTGGACAATATCCATGGGGCAGACAATCCTATGAATCTCTATTGAAGGCCTTGAAGAAGTCAGCTACGATGGATCGCAAGAAAGCTAGGTCTTCTTATGAGTTGTATGGATATTGGATTGCTTTCCAGGTATTCTGTTTACTTGTTTGATATATCTTTGTAATCATTCCTCACTATGTGTCAGCATTGAAGGTATTCCTTACTACGTGTCAGCATTGTATGTATTCCTTGATATGTGTCAGCATTCATTACTTGTGTCATCATTCCTCACCATGTGTCAGCTTCTTATGCATTGTTATTGTGTTTGCATGACCACTTGTTTTGTTTTTACAGGCCTGGATATTTGAAGCTTTTCCGGCGTTGTCTGATAAGTTTGACTGTAATTTGAGGATGAATGATAGAGATCCTCATTCTTTGCATTGGGTTTGCAAGGTTAGGCATACTTATGATGAAGCTGACGAGCTATTTGATGGTGACTTGGTAAGAGAAATATATCAGTGCTGACACCAACTCTGTCTTCTTATATACATGTGTTTTCTTATTTATATTTTTTTTGATGTGCATGATAGACACCGATGTTCCCAAACTATGGAGAGTTTGCAAGAACCCCAGGTATGGGTTATATTGATGAAGAGGCTGACGATGTATGTGATGCCATTGGTGAGCCTATGTTTTCTCAACCACCTACTGATCTTCTGTATGATTGTCGGTATATGCGCAAGTATGCATATGAAAACAAGTTTTTATGTAATGATGGTTCAGAGATTGAATCATTTATGTCTTTTGAGTATGGTTTTGTTGGAGGAGAGGAAGAGGAGAAATCTGCTGAGATAGAGAAGCGAACGAACAGGAAACGTGAGGTTGATGAAGGAAATGTTGAGGCCAAATCTGTTGATGTAGAGAAGGGGAAAAAGAGGAAAAATGCTGACACGGGAAAGCCTTCTAAGAAGAAGCAGAAAGGTCCATCCACTGAGATCCAAGTGAAGAGAGTTGCTGTGAGGAGAGGGCGTTCTAGTGGACCTCCACGAACCAACCCTCAAGTTGGGAGGAAGGCTGACATAGAAGTTATTAAATCAATCAGGAGGAAGGCTGGGAGGATTAGAAAGAAGGCTGTTGACTTTAATAGAGGTGAGGAATCTAAGAGAGATGTGATTCCTTATGCTGACACAGAGACAACCATAGTGGATGCAGACAAGGTTTTCAAGAAGGGTGGTGCTGACAGGGAGGAGGCTGTTGTACAGGCAGAAAAACACGAGCAAGTTGGATATGCTTGTGATACATCTGACGAGGATAAACCTATTCAGTATGTTTTGAAGAAGAGGAAGAAAGTTATGGGAAGTACAGGGAAACGTAGAATGTTGTACAAAAGTAGCAGTTCAAACAAGTCTTCCTCCATTCCCCAAGCCCCTATTGATGCGTGTTTATCTCCTTTGAAGTTGTGAATGATGCCTGTAAAGTGATTGTACCGTTTGGTGAGGTGCAAGGTGAAGCTCAAGCTGACACAGTAAAGGCTGACCCCAATGATGATCAACTAGATGGAAGCCAAGGTGTTGATGCTAACACTGAGAATGCTGACCCCAATGATGGCAGTCAAGGGTTTAATGACACCAAGGTTGATTCTGGAACTGTTTCTCCACTGGATGCTCTCTTACTTTTGAACAAAGGAATGGATGCTGACACTGAAGATGTTGTTGGTGATGGTCAAAATGTTGACACTAGTGGTGATGACAAGCTGGAGGTAGGTGCCAACAGAGACACTGGTGGTGATGCCTAGGGTGATTGTGGTGACAACCAGAAGGGAGTGTCTAATGAGCATTCAAAAGAGCCAGAGTTGGATGGTGGTGATAAAGATGAAAATGTAAAAGGGCATGGTGTTGCTGGTGATGCTGACGCTAAATCCAACCCAGTTTGGGTACATGATTTAATTAAAAGGATTGAAAAACTTGAAGAGCTGCCGGCACGTGTAGATGATTTAGTAAGAAGGATTGAAAAGCTTGAAGAGCTGCCTGCACGTCTAAATGAGTTGGGCTCTCGTGTTGATAGGGCGGTTGAACTTGTTGCAATGGTTACAAACCTGATGGAAAAGTATAATTCACTTGAGAATAGGTTCACACTGCATGAATCTATTGTTGCAAGGTCACAATCATCTGTCAACAATGATCAACCAAGTACCAAGATTGTGAGTGATGTTATTGCTGCCATGAAGATGGGTGTTATCCTTGAGGATGTTATGGCTGAGCAGGAAGCTGAGTTGGATTCACCCAAAGATTGTAAACAAATGAAGACACATGTCCGTGGTGATGAGAGAGATGAAACCCAAAAAATTACAGTTGATGTTGTAGTTCCGGAGTCTATCATTCCTGTCACATTGGTTAAAGGACAGAGGACACTAGAGTCAGATTCAGTTCACTTTGCTGTTGATCTAGGCCGTGATTCTGATTTGAGGTCCATGGAGCCAAGAGGCGAAGAGTTTAAGGACAACAACGATGGAGTTCATGAAGATGCTGACAGGGGACTGCAGAGTACCAATGAGGATGTAGAAGCTGACCTGCTGGTGAAGTCAAGTAATGAAGAGTGTAAGGATGTTGTTACCCCATCAGGTGGCAAGGGTGATGGGGATGAGAAGGCTGATGTTGCAGCAACTCCACCTCCTACCATTGCACCACCAGGGACTATCAACTTGGATACTCCTGAAGGTGATGAAAATGGTGACACGGTTGGATTGCCTGTAGTGAGTGACTAGGTTGCCTACAACAAGCACCCTAAAGTAGTCGAAGAGATTGAAGCACTCAGGCGATCCAAGCGTATTCCAAAAGCGAGTACCTTTCTGACGAGTCCATATGAGCAGCAAGAAAAGAAAGGGAGGTGGCCCAAGCACAATGCGAAGAAGTCACTTTTAAGTGAAGACGATCATGAGTTTTTGTACAAAACTATGAGGAGTAATCGGTATTTTTTTTTATCTTTTTACTCGTTATATAATCATGAACTGTCTTGTGCTGACACCTCTACCTCTTATGATCCTGTGTTTAATTCATAATTTTTGCTTGTTTTCAAGGATTTTTCTGTCATTGTTGCTTCTGGAAGAATTGATAAATCTTTTTTTAAACCAATTCTAAACAAGGACATGTGGTTGGATTGTTCGGTAAATGATCTGGCAGCAATTATATTTCATATTGTTTGTCTTCTGGTTTTTGTTTATTGATATTTGTTGAGGTATATCTAGTGCTGGCAGTAGCTTGTTACTGTGTGTTGTAGCATATTGAAGCAGGGTTGTATTATTTGAGAAAGAGGATCCATGAGGAAGCCGATAAGTATGCAGAGTTAGTTGTCCTTGATTGGGTTTTCTATCAGAACTACTTGCCATCTAATGCTACAACGTACGAAGTAGATTTGCCTGTGTCAGACATGACTGCGAGCTATTTCCTGGGTCTTTACCCTGACCAGTATGGTAAGCCATGGGCGTCTGCAAACAAGATTTACACACCCTTCAACGTCATCAACAAGCATTGGGTTGCTTTAGAGATCATAATTGACCAGAGGGTGATCAATGTCTATGACTGCAATGTTTACGGCATTGGCAAGGGTGTACTAGATGCAGAACTCCAGCCTATTGCTCACTGGCTTCCTATACACTTGGAGAAGTGTGGAATATATGAAAACTTTAGCTCTACACCATTTGAGATAAGGAAGGTTCCTAACATGGTCCATGATAAATCTGGGTTTGTACTCTTACCTAACTTTTATATTAATTGTTGACATACATTTACTTTCTATTTATCTTTTGTTGACACACCCCTATTTGTCTGTTTTGTGAGTGTGTGAAGAAGTGCTTGTGGGGTGTTTACAGTGAAAGCAATCGAGGCTGTTGTATTTGGCGGAGATGTCACCACAATCACAAATGAGAAGCTATTCCGCTATAGAGAGCTTATTTGCTTAGACTTGATCAAGGAGTCTTGGAGCTTCATAATTTGAACAATGCTGACACAATCATTCTGAGTACTTAGTTTAAGTGACATTGTAGGTTATGATCTTATTCACATACTATGGATATGTAGTTGGATATGTCAGTATTTAGTTGGATATTAACTGTTTCCATTGAACATCGTTCACATATATTGAATGTATGTATTTTGTTGTGTTTAAAGTACTTATTCGGAATTAAGCATCTGTCTTTTTACATTAGATCGAATTTGATATAGTCTCCAATCACATACAATGTAAAAAATCCAATATGACATAAGCAATGCTGAAACAAAGTGCATTGAATCTTTTTGAAAACATATGGGAATGTATCAGTGTCAGCATTGCCCATAATGCTGACATGGGTTAATGTATACTATGAAAAAGTAATTTCCCAACAGAACAGGTTTATTGTATGCAATATATATTACTGGGGTGTTTCTAAGCGATTGTATCTTAGAAGTATACGATATAAAGCAAGCCGGTCTTGAGCAATGATGACACCATCATTTTCTAGAGTACTTAAGTCTTCTCTTTAGCTCACACGCAAACACCAGTCTCTTGGAGGGAGGTCTTCCTGGTCCCCTCTTAACAATAGGAGGGTAACACTTTATAGATCTTATTGATTCAGGGACGTCTGGTTCATCGTTTGTCAGCACTGGGTATATTGTTTCAGCATAAGCTAATTTCCAAGCATCAGTTGTGTAAAATCTGGTAACAAAGTCTGGTACATTTTCCTTAATTTTTATGATGGCTGAAAGAGCATGAACACATGGGATCTTCTCTATATCGAAAAACTTGCAAGTGCATATTTTTGCTGACATGTCCACTATTGCATGAGACCCTTGCCCTTTTACTTCAAATTTATATTCATCCAGCCTCTGAACCTTGTATGCTCCAGCTTCATCTTGTAGGCTCCTAATCAAATCAAGTATTGCTGGCATCAACTTGTCCTCATGTTTGGATGCCTTTTCTCTACGCTCTTGGAACCATGCTCCGAGTTTCTCTCTAGCAAAATTCAACAGTGCAACAATAGGATAATTTTTCTTCCCCTTGAAAATGGCATTTATGCTCTCTGCATTATTAGATGTCATCATGTTGTGTCTGGTGATTGGTGAATGTGCTCTAGCCCACCTATGTACTCCTGCTGACACTAAATAATTCGACATCTTCAGACAACTTTCCTTTATGCGGTCAAAATATTTGTCGAACTCCCCAGTACTATAACTATCTGCTGCTTTCTTGAACCAATTTCCCAAGTATCTTTTCTTGAAGGTGCTTCTAATGTTTTGTTCCATGTGCCATCTACAAATGCAGTGATGTGCACTGACACCTCGTAGCAAGTCTGAGAAATAGTATTTACGTGTAACTTCCATCTGCAGCTATTATCCACGCAATGCGCCCTAAAATACTTGGGTTCAAATCTCTTTACTCGGTACCCAAATATTTCTGTCACTGATAATATACGTAAAGCATCCTTTATTTCCTTCTTTGATTCAAAGATTCTCCCAATGTACATTGTGTTGGATGAGGTATTGTTGAAACTACTCATGCTAGAGCTGTCATCCCTGTAATCTTCTAGTGTTTTATCTCTACTGCGCATTGAAGAGTGCAGTCTCCTCCAGGTGTCAGCATCATAATCAATGTCATTATCATCATCCATATCATCATACATATCATCTGACGCCACCGTCTGCATTTGAGTGTCAACAATTATATGATTTTGCTCCCTGTCATAGTCAATCAATCCAACTGATTTCCCACTCTCCCTGTCATCTGTGTCAACAATTGCAAGTGTTTGTGCCTGTATGCTGACACACAACTCGACAGCATAGTTTACACCATCTTGTGCTGATATATCGAGGAATTCCTTCAAATCAGTGTCACAATCAACTGTAAGTGGGGCTTTCAGCTTTTTGCATGGGTGCAAATGACTAAATTGCAATTCAAGCACACTGTCTACATTGAATCTAGTGCACACCTTTCTCTTCAAGTCATGTAGTGTGGTTGAATCATATAGCAAAAACACCTTTGATGTTGTATTTCCAACAAATTCCAGGCCTGTGTCAGCAAACACCCATGATCCACCAAATACTACTGTAATCACATGAGGTTCCATTTATGATTGACCTATCAATTAATTAGAGACAATATGCAAACAAGCACAATGAGTTAATTCTGATTCCATGTCAGCATGATAGATATAAGTTAGATACAGACAATATGCATACAAGTACAATGAATTGCTTCTGATTCCGTGTCAGCATGATAGAAATAAGTTAGATACATTTCATTTATTTACGAAATCTCAGACAGTGTCAGCATTACACAACGAATCCAGAAATCAAAACAGATCTATGTAGAGCAATTCATACAATTATTTCCTTTCAATTCATTCAAGCACAACATTTCGAATTCATCCAACAGACAGATTTAAGTTTCATGATGTTGACAGATCGAGTATCTATTAACGAAGCAGATCGACGAAGAACTTGAAACTCTATATATTGTCGACGACTTACTCTGATTTGTATTGAAACAGTAACAAACGAAGTCGAAATTACACGATCTACACTATACGAGTTCAGCTATTGGATATAAAACGATATTTACACACGAATTGAAGTTTTTTTCACAGATCTATGAACGACAGATCTACCAACTATACGAATGCTGACATTAAAACCACAATCCAATAATGCTTGGATATTAGATAGATGTAGTACCGAGATTCAGGATGAGATCGGCGTCGATCGATACCTACAGCGATCGAAAATCAGATCTTCTAATCTCGTGTCAGCGTTGGCGAAAAATCAGAAGGAGAGATCGGGGGGAGGTCCGCGCGGCTTTGTGGTAGTGTTGTGTATAGTTTTGCAAAATTCCCACAATCTTGTATAGTTGGCTAATTTGGCCTTTGTATTTGTATACTTTGCAAATTGAACCATATTTTTTTAACAAAGTAAAGGTGGAGGTATTTATCTCACACCCTCCAAAAGGTTGGATTATTTGATTTAATTTCCCCTATATAATATCATCAATCTTCCAGTTATATATATTTTAAAATATAGGATTTTACATCATACTCTATTCCTCCGCGCGCGCGTGTATATATATATATATATATATAAAAGGGTATAAATGTAAAAATAGAGTTAATTTTTTTTCAATATTGATTATTTTTAAAATAATTAAATGATATGTTTGATGTTTTTTTTACAGTGGGCAAAAAGTAGGAGAGTTCAGTGACTAGCGCGGGACCCCTCCATAATCATCCTGAAAGGATGATGGAGTACAATTTCTTGTTAAAAGGAATGGTCGATCTATTACAATTGATACCATTTCTAGCTATGTAATCAACAACTTTATTAGCTTCTCTGTAGCAGTGGCTGAACTCTATCCTTTCGAAGAGCTTTGAGAGTTCCTTGATCTTTTCCATCTGGCGAGTAATTTCCCAAGTGAGTGCTTGCTTCCTCTCTGATTGCCTTGATTAACACTTGATTGTCTCATTCCATGATGATGTTTCTAAGACCTTTTTCAGTTGCATGTTGGAAACTAGTGTATTTTATGATTTTTTTTCAATATTGATTATTTTCGAAATAATTAAATGATATGTTTGATGTTTGATTTAGATGAAGAGTTACATAGAATATGAGTGGATTTTATGATTAACTAATACTACCTTCGATCCAAAATATATGTCGTTTGACTTTTCAACACGTATTTTAAGAAGGTAAAAACTATATAAAATATCAACTTTTTTAAAATTATTTTTTGAAAATTTCGCGAGGTACCCCTGAGGTATTTCAATTTTCGCGAGGTATACAACTCTTTTGCATATTGCGCGTGGTGCCCTTGAGGTTTTGAATCATTTCGCGTCGCACCCTTGGAGATTAAATTTAATGGAGAGGTTTTAGCTCCGTTAGTTTTTAATTTTAATAATAATAAAAATAAAATAAAATAAAAAAGAAAGTGGACAAGAGAGAAGAAAGAAACCCTTGCTCCAAACAAATTCGGCAAGGCTCAGAGCCGCTGGCCACCCACCACACCCCTCTTGCTCTTTCACCTTCTTCACCACCATCACGGCGTCCCTCCACGGCTCCACCACCACCCCCACGCCGTTCCTCCACCACCACCCTCACGCCGTCTCTCCCACCTTCCTTGTACTATCCACCATCTCCGGTATCCAACTCTGCATCAAAAATAAAAATCACAATTTATGAATTTCCCATTCCAAATCAAATCAGAACTTGTAACCCTAAAACCTGATTCAACCTTAGTGAGACTCGATAACCGAAACAACCCCAATTTGAAATCAAATTTGATTTCAAATTGGGGTATTTCTGAAAATTAGAAGCATCCAACAAAGCAGAGCAATGACGAACCGAAAAGGAGGGAGAAGATCAAGGCTAGAAGAAGGTGAATGGAGTTTGGCATTGAAATCGATCCAGGAGTGGAGCGATTGGGGCATGGGGAAGGCAAAAGTCGCCTCTCATCATCATCATCGACATGAATTCCGAGCCCAAGCCTCAGCTTTCTCAGCTTCTCTCCCCCATCTGATGTTCCGATCCCGGATTTCGACATTATTCGCCGATTCCACATCCACAACAAGATATTACCTTTTTTTTATCTGATAATTCTTATTCTTGTCGTGTTTAATCACTACGATCAATTGTGTTTTATTTTTCGTCAATCCGGATCGTGTAATCAACTTAATTAGGGTTTTGATGGATCGGGTTTATTGATTAGTAATCGCTCTATGTGATTTAATGAACTATCGTGTGTTGAATTAGTATGATATGTGATGAGGGGCCGATAGATAACGAAATTGATGAATAAGAATTCTCTTGGCTTGCTATGATCAGAGTTGGCAGATTTTTGCAGGTTGAAGCAAAACGAGCAAAGAGAAAAACAGGGATGTCGTGAGGGTGGTGAAGAAGGTGGGAGAGCAAGAGGGGTGTGGTGGGTGGCCGAAGGCTCTGAGCCTCGCCAGATTTGCGTGGAAGAAGGGTTTCTTTCTTCTCTCTCTTGTCCGCTTTCTTTCTTTTTCTTTTTCTTTTGATTAAAATTCAAAACTAACGGAGCTAAACCCTCTCCGTTAAATTTAACCTCCAAGGGCGCGATGCGAAATGATTCAAAACCTCAAGGGCACCACGTGAAATATCTAAAAAAGTTGTATACCTCCCGAAAATTGCAATACCCCAGGGGTATCTCGTGAAATTTCCGATTATTTTTTTATAATAAGTATTAAAATGTAAAAAATAATAATAAAAAAACTAATATATTATATAATTTTTAGCTCCGTCAAATAAATATTAAAAAGTCAAACGACGTATATTTTGGATCGAATGGAGTACGTACTAGGTCTGTCAGGGATAGGAAATATTAGATTAAAGCTGAGGCCCACGTGGTATTAAATTGGCCCATTGCCTCATACTCCCTCCGTTCCAAAATACATGGATTTTGACTTTTCGGCACGTTTTTTAAGGAGCGAAAAACTATATAAAATATTAATTTTTTAATGAATTTTTTTACATAATTTGATACTTATTACTAATAAGTATTAAATTATATAAAAAAATTAATTAAAAAAATAATATTTTATAGAGTTTTTCGCTCTTTAAAAAACGTGCCGAAAACTAAAAACCCATGTATTTTGGAACGGAGGTAGTAATAGCTTAGCACCTAGCTTGCAAAGTTGCACGTGTTTTATTACGCCTCAATATTTCCTTAGCACCGACAATAAAAAAAAAGGCAAAACTATTTAAAATAACCCGACCTTTAAGGGTGTGTTAAAAATATATCACAACCTTTCAAGTGTAAGATAAATATCCTGATCTTTAAAGGGGTGTTAAAAATATAACTCAACCTTTCAAATGTAATATAAATATCTCGACCTTTATAGGTGATATTAAAATAATATCTCAGAAAAAAATTGTACAAAAAAAAGCTAACAGGACATGCATATATGACAAAAAAAATTAATAAAAAAATTATAGATTTACATATCTTTCGTGTTTTATATTATATACACACTATTTTCTTATAACTCTATATTAAAAACCTTTTTTTATTAAACCACTTTTCTTTTTTTCTTTTTTTTTATCAAGGGAAATAAATAAATTAATAAAATATAAATATATAAAAAAATGATATATTTACAAGTGTTTAATATTTTATTTAGATTATTTTTATATTTGAGGGATAACATCCATATTCGTATAATGGACCATTTAATTAATTTCGCATTTTTGATGAAAATTTAAAATAGAAAAAAGAATAGTTAGAATTTTAGTAAATAAATTATGTAAAAAAAATGGGACAATTGAACAAAGAAGAATAATATAGAAAATTGAAATATTAATAAAGTGTCTTGAATTTTTCTTTTAAAATAATAAATGAAAAAACTTGTTTTCTTAAACCCTTCTATTAGTTTTTTATATATTTTTTTTTAATTTTTTTTTATTAATTTAGTTTGCCACATATGAATGCCATGTTAGTTTTTTTTTGGTAGAGAATTATTTTATATATATTATTTGAACATCACTTATAAAGGTTGATATATTTATCTTACATTTGAAAGGTAGAGATATATTTTTAACATATCCTCAAAGGTCGGGATATTTATCTTACATTTGAAAGGTTGAGATATATTTTTAACACACCCTTAAAGGTCGGTTATTTTAATTAGTTTTGCCAAAAAAAAAAGATTGACCTGGCCCGCAAAGAGAAAATGGTACAAAATAGAGCAAAATTTGGGCCTATTTGTAAAAAACACCTAGCTTGGGCCTAATCTAATCCCGTTTACCCCAAGCAAAAAAATGAGTCGGTGATTTGCAACTGTTCACAACCGGGTGTAGATGGTCATCTGTGCAGATAGGGCTGGGCAAAATGTGGATTGGATCGGAATCGGACCGGGACCGGACCGGAATTTACGGTCCTTGGATCGGACCGGGATAATACGGTCTGGTTCATGGTCCAAGATTTTCTAAATTCTGGGTTCCGACCCAAACCCGGGACTAGACCGGAATTTCCGGTCCGGACCGGAATTGGACAGGAATCCGTATCTTTTTAAAAAAAAAATAAAAAAAAATTGTTGGGCACTTGGGCAAAAGTGAGTAGCGTACTCTTTTAGGCCGTGTTTGGCAATGAGTTATTTTTTAAGGGGTATAGATTATTTTTAGGGGATTATACGAGGTGGAGATTATTGTGTTGGTTATGGGGATGGAAGAGGTTGAGAGTTTTTTGACAAAATAATCCCGGTAAGGTGTTTGGTGGGTAAAATGTTATTTTAAGGTTATTTGTTACTCCCTCATCTCTTCTTCTTCCTCCCCATTCCAAATTCCAAATGTTAGTGCACACGCAAAATTGCCCTATCCTCCGCCGCCTCTCCACCGCCTCCTCTCCAAGGGCTTCCATGGCGCCGGATTCGAGTCCTCTCGTCCAGATCTCACCCATGGCGCCGAATTCGAGTCCTCTTCGCCACCTCCTATCGCCCAGATCTCGCCCTTCGAGCTCCCATGGGTAAGAAGCACTACTCCACCATGGGCGGGGGTTTGCGAATTTGGGCTCTTTGCTGTCGGAGGTGATGCACCAGCCAAGCCCAGAAGCACTACTCCTGTCGACAAGAAGGAGGAGGAGGAGGCAATGGTGCAGGGGAAAGGGCGTCAATCACGGGGTTCTCAATTCCAACAATCCCCACAACCTTCACAGGGAAGGGTTGGGTTATGGGCCTCAAGAATCCTGATATAATCTCCAGCTCCAAATAAACCAACCCCGACTAACCCGCTGCCAAACACCAAAGCGAGGGTTGTTGTTTTTTTTTTTTAAAAAAAAACAGACAATCCCCAGTAATTATGTGCCGAACGGGCCCTTAGTCCATCCCTCTCCCTCATGCCTCTTTCTTTCTTTGTGCTTTGGCCCTAAACAACTCATCTCTAATCTCGATCTCTCTGAGTCTCAGTCTCCGTTTCAAGATCTCTCTCAGTCTCTCTTCGCCCAACGAGAGTTCATCGTTGTTCTCTCACTCGCCTAGTCGTCGCCGCCCATTGCCACCGTCCTCCCCGCCGCCCTCGCCCGACCCCCGTCGCTCATCGGTCATAGGGTAGGCATCTATCTCCCCTCTCATCTCATTGTTCACCAGAAGCAATAACTCGACTCTCGCGGTCTCGCCAGAAGTAACAACTTGACACTCTCGCCCTCGCCTGTCGCCACCGTCATCGCCACCGGCGAACCGTAGTTTGCACTGTCCATCGCCACCACTCAACCGTTGACCTCTCTCTTCACTCTCTGTTTTTCAGATCTAGGTGTATAGAAATTTCAAATCGAACTATCGAAGTACAAAATACAGAAATTTTTAAATCTTGTTTTGTGTACAGGATGTAGGAGCAATTTTAATTTTCAGATCTAGATTTAGGAGGAATTTCTATTGTACATCTTAAACATTTAAGAATTATGAGAAATTTTTAGATTTTAGAAAGAGAATTTTCTATTGTCCCGGTCCGATTGCACCCAAAAAAAAGAAAAAAAATTTCAGATTTAGTTTTCTGGTCTAAACGGTCCTAACGGTCCACGGACCGGAAAACCCGGGACCATATATGTCGGTCCCGGTCCGATCCGCGGTCTAAGTTTCCGAAAATTCCGGTCCATCGGATTGGAACAGGACCAAAATGTCCGGCACAAACCGAAAGCCCAGCCATATGTGCGGGAGTCCACCCCTTACGCCAGATTTGACCGACGCGAGCCTCCTTGTTCTCCGACGCAGAAGTCCGGCCAAACCCGACACATAGGGTTGTGCATATCCGGGTACCCGACACGCCACGGATATTCGTGTCGGGTACCCGGAACCGATAAGCCTAAAAAGCATGACACGAACACGATCCGATAATAGTCGGGTATCCGACACGGATAAGCAAAACGGTTTCGGGTATCCGATTCGGATACCCAATAAGATTCGTTTAGACTTTACTTCACACAACACAGTAAGCATTGCAGAGGAATATTTGATTCAATTCCATACACTGATGCAAACAATGATCAATATCAATTACAAACTCTAATGAAGACCTTGTAATCAAGCCAAAGAAGAAACAAATTAACCAATTTATGTTAAAAAAAAACCCTAAATAGCCAAATAGGTAATCAAATTCTCAGAAATTTTGCAAAAACCTACGAGAGAAGAGGGAAGAATAGCCGAAAGGACATTGAAGCAAAGTCGACAGTCTCATTGCGATCGGCCATTGATGTCGAGCATCTTGCCGGATATGGATAATAATCGTCGGAGAAGAACTGGAGAAGGAAACTTGAGTTTGAGAGTGTCAGGCAAATAAAGAGACTGAGAGAGTAGTTGAGAGCTGGAGAGGAAGACCAATAGTCGAAGGCTGCAGGAGCCGTTTGTGAAGCTTCGCTGTAGGTCGCAGCCATATCTGAGCATGAGAGACGGAAAGAGGCGAGAGCAGAGAGAGAGAGGGAGAGAGAGAGAGAGAGAGAGAGAGAGAGAGAGAGAATCGGTTGAGTTTTAATCTTAGGGTATTTGTTTGGGCCGGATTTTAGGGTTTGTTTGTTTAGGCCTGCAAAAACAAAAAAAAATTAAAATAGAAAACAAGCAGCAGGGTCGCAGGTTGTCTCATTGTTTGGTAAAAAAAATAAAAAAGGGAGGCATGAGGATTCGAACCCGGGCATGTTTGCAAGAGCTAAAGGATGCGCTTACATCAAACCAGTTGGGCTAGCGAAGCTTATTGATACATAGGGGTTTCTATTTATACTAGTATTATACAACCAAACCTAAAATTAAAAAAAAAAACGGTTCGTGTCGGGTATCCGACAAGGCGATTTGCCCGACCCGAACACGAACCGTTTACAACCGTGTTTTCTCGGTTCGTGTCATTTCCGTGTTGTGTTTTTTCGGTTTCGGGTTTTTTCGTGTCGTGTTTTCGATTTTAGATTTTTCTGCACACCCCTACCGACACAATCTTCCACAGCTCCAACACCAGACCTGAATCTGAGCTTCGACCTCCCGCATCTCGTTGCCGTCGCCCGATACTAGGGGAGAAGAAGAGGCTGACGTTGGTTGCCACCTCCAATTTGCCACCCCTCTCCCTCTCTATTCACCTCTTTACCTCTCCGTCATCACCTCTCCTCGTCGGCGTTCACCACTGTCAGAAGCTTCGCGTACAGCAGCTCCTGCAACGGCCCTCTTCTCGCTCGCTCCAGCAGCCACACCATCCCCGAACACCATCCCTCTTCTGCCTTGTGTGCTAAATCCCCTATTCCTCCTCTTATGCTCCATTATTTTGGTACGTGTCTTCAATCCTAGTCTTTGATTTTTCCTACAAATTGCCATGGTTAATATGAATTAGGAAATTTCAATTATTAGGGCTAAGGTTGATGAAATTGATTTGGGAAATTGGGGATTTGTGATTTGGCATCGGCTGCTCACATTTCTGTCACAAATTTGTTCTGAATCATTGTTGTTTCCATTCCAAGTGCAAATTCATTTTAGACAGTTAAATTTTGGGAAAACTAATTAAAATACCCCCACATTTGGGGGCATGGTAAAAATATATCATCAACTTTCAAATGTAATAAAAATATCCCGACCTTTGAGGGTAGTGGTAATATATTACCACAAATTTTTTCACGAGTAAAAAATGCTGACAAGGCAGCCTACGCGGGTTTTTTATAAGGCTTTTTTAACAGTATCCTTAGGAAAAAATAAAGAGTTGGACCGGGTTCATACCTAACGTCTTATCCTCCATCATATCTTCTTCCGGGGACCGTGGTCGCCTCTTGAATTGTCTTCCAAGTCTTCCAAGTAGCTCATGGTTCATCTTCAATGTCAGTCTTCCTCCCTCGTTCACGGACTTGGGTGGGTAAGTCCCCCCCCCCCTCTTTGTTGTTGTTGTTGTTGTTGTTGTTGTTGGTTTAGTTTTGTTGTCGGTTTGGTGTTAGGAATAGTTGTGTTGTGTTAATTCGAGACAATTTTGACCAGATTAGTTGCTTGGTTGAATCAATTTCATTTTTCGAGTTTAATTTGTTATTGTTTTATGATTTTTCCCTAAGGAAATCGATCAAGAAAACCCAATTTTAGTGCTAATTTGTAAAAAAAATGCGTCCACATATGTTTTCTTGTCAAAAAAAATTCACGTAGGTTGTCTTGTTAGTATTTTTGAACCGTGAGAAAACACAGGGTAATATATTACCATCACCCTCAAAGGTCGGGATATTTTTATTATATTTGAAAGTTGAGGATATATTTTTACCATACCCCCAAAGTTGGGGGTATTTTAATTAGTTTTCCCTTAAATTTTTTGGTAAGACGGGAAGTTGAGCATGATTCTAGTGTCTCATTGTTCTTTTTTCTTTTATGCTTGTCTAGATATATCAGAGATGGGGAATTTTGGTTGTGTTAAAGGTTGTAATGAAAATTATCATTTCATGTGTAACAACAACTTTCTTTACCAAAACTGCTTCTCTTTTCATCCCAAAATCACTTTAAAGTTTTGTTTGCTTCAACTAATTTCATATGTTTGTATCATTGGAATAGGGTTTATGGACACTGGATGAGGCATTGCCATCACAATCTTTCCAAGCTCAAAAAGGCCGCTCGCCATCGATTCAGCTTGATCAAGCTGCAAACTTGCTCCAAACTGTTCAATCATCCAGCAGTCGTCCAACCAATGTCTTTAACTAGTAAGCAAGAAACTTCTTATCGTCAACAAACTAACTGCGCATTGTCAGTAAATTCAATTTCATCTTAGGTATTGATCAAGAAACCGATTGATGTCACTTAAATTAATCCACATTCTTAGGCAACAAAGTTGGAGCCAAACAGCAGCAAACCAGGTGGGGATGATAATGGCAGACATGATTCAATACCCAGGCAACACTTATACTTCAAGCTATCATGGCCTTCAACGGGTATGAATAAGGTCAAATATTTCATATCCTTTTTTCCTTTAAAACTATTTAAATTGGTAAGAGAGATGCACAAAAATTGTAGGATATATGGAAATTAATGGTAGGATAAAACAAGCTATCCTTTTTTCCTTTAAAGCTATCATGGCATTTTTTCCTTTAAAACTATTTAAATTGGTAGGAGAGATGAACCTCACTCCAATGGCCTTAATGGAAGGAACATGCTTTGCGGTATGTTTCAGTTTTTATACTTGCATTTCTTCTATAAATTACACGAGGTCAATATCCATCTGTTTCTTTTCTAGCTAAATGAAACAACTTATTTCTTTGGCATTTACCTGCAGAAAACGGTCTTTGATGGCAAACCTACCAAGCCTAACTACAATAACATACCTTATTAAGTGTTTTGGTATGAAATTTCAGTTTCCCTTCATCTTCCTTTGTCGAGTAGAATATTTTGCAAGGATTCCAAATGACCTTATCTTAGAACTTGATGGTGCAAAAACCTTATTCTCCAATATTGCATTTTGTACTTATTTTTGTATAACTTTTACAGCATACCACCTCTTTCCATCGTGGGTCTTAGTGAAGAGCAGGCTTTGGAGCAAGCGAATGATGACACTTTGGTTTTCACATCGACATTCAACCCTATGAAGAATACAATCTTAGGGTAATGAATTCTCTGTCTATTCATAGATTTATTTATTTTACCAAATTGAAGTGGAGACATTCTTTATATGCTCGATGTCTGCCTGTCTGGATTAGTTTTTTTTTTTAATAATGGGCGGTCTAATGAATATATCTTCAATGAAAATCGTGTAACTTTTTCTGATCCTTCCAAATCACCTTGATCTTGTTGAGATAGAAGAAAGGATGTGTTTTTTTTTCTGCTTCTTCCAAATCACCTTGATCTTGTTGAGATAGAAGAAAGGTTGCTTATATTTCATATGAATTGGCTTTGTTTGGGCATCTTTACATAGTGTTCTTATTTTTTATTCTTCAGGAGTCTTACTAGCTTATCACTTCTCGATGCGTAGATGATCATAAGGAGTACCCATTAAAAATAGTCTATTAGCTCAATTGGTAGAGCGATGTGTTTGCACAAAGAGATGTGAGTTCGATTCTCACATAGGCTAATACGAAGGGTGTGTTCAAAAGTCTCCGATATATTGTGTTTTGGTAAATTCAATTATGCATTTACATATTTCCAATAGTATAAATATATCGTACCATTAGTGTGCATCTATCCTACCATTAGTGTCAAGTTATGCAGGAATTACGGGGTTTCCATTTTAATTCTACCAAAAGCGTTGTTTTATCCTACCATTAGTTTCCATCTATCCTACCATTCTGATCCTATCAATATCATTGTTTTCTCCTACCATTAGTTTCCATCTATCCTACCATGTTTGTGCATCTATCATACCAATTTAAATAGTTTATTTCCACATCAAATAATTGGCAAGTGGTGGAAACCTTGAGTCAAGCAATTCAAGCCATATTTTCAGTTGTCTCCATGACCACACATTCCTGGAATTTGCTCTTCTTGATACCCTTTTCTTGCACCATCATACTTGCATCCTCCATTGAATGCCTCAAACAGTTCATCTACAATGGATTCAGCGGACATGAACATAGTGTTCTCGCCCCATCTATAGAGTACTTTAACTCTACAATTGGAGATCAACACCTAGGACTTGTCAATACCACAAGCGATTGTAGGTTAGATTCAAAGTACTCGTAGAATAAATATACGATATTGATAGGATCAGAATGGTAGGATAGATGGACACTAATGGTAGGAAAAAAACAACGATATTGGTAGATACAGAATGGAAACTCAGTAATTCCTGTATAACTTTACACTAATGGTAGGATAGATGCACACTAATGGTAAGATATATTTATACTATTGGAAATATGTACATGCATAATTGGCTTTACCAAAACACAATATATCAGAGACTTATGAACACACACTCCGTATTAGCCTATGTGAGAGTCAAACTCACATCTCTGTGTGCAAACACAGCGCTCTACCAATTGAGCTAATAAGCTATTTATCATCGTATAGATTAAGAATTTCATGTGTAGCAGTAGCCTCCTCTAAAAGAAACACACCCCCTAATTAATATTCTTAAAAATAAAGTTCAGTGAGATGAGTCAACACCAACCAACCTCAGACGTACAAGTGCATATGTGATTCTGTTGCAGGATGCTATATGTTGTTTGTTCAAGTGGGCAGATCTGAGAATTTCAGGTCTAGTATGCACATTTTGTCGGGATGAGACTACTAGCCTGCCAGCTCGCTTATGGGCACACGATCCATGACATCAGGCAAATAAAAAGAAAGCTCGAGCACTTGAAAAAGAAGCCCAAGTTTAAGCTGATGGCTTCAAATTCCAAGTAGGATGACCAAAAACAAGGAATTGCATCTCCCTGTCCTAAAATTCAATTACAACCATGGTTGGGATGCGAACAATATAATGGCCTCGCTATTATTCCACATGCACTAGAAGCATGATATAAAATAACCAGGTTATGTAAAGTCATTAGACATCAAAACATCAATTAAGATCCACATGAAGAGATTGCATTGCAGCCATTAGATATCCAAGCCTATCCTACCAACTCTGCGAGCTATCTTTTTCTTCAATCGTGATAATTTATTTCTCTATAATGAATCCAAGCATATCCTACCAACTGATCAAGCCTATCTTACCAACTGAACAAACCTATCCACCCCAAAATTAATAACACTATCCTACCAAGATAACAAACATATCATGCCAACTAACCATAACTATCATGTATAAAAATAAAATACAGGATAATGAGATCCAAATAGAGGGGTTTAGCCTTGAGAATAAGTTGGTTGGCATGGAATGAAAAGTAGATTAAAAGCAACAAACCCAACCTAAACAAAGAAGCATCAGCTGCATCAAAAACAGCATCCACTTCCCCTGATTCAATGAAAAGCCTGCCAATACTCAATCTATTCGCTCGAAAATCTCCAATTCCTAACAGAGGAACAAAATCCAGCTGGGAGGCAATAACCCCAACTCTCAATTTTAGACCTTTGATATAACTATTCTGAATTTGCAACTTCAAGCGATGGATTCGAAACACCAAACCCTACCTAAACGAAAATCGTCAAATAAATCAATGAATATCGAATCGAATGAAACACTGACCTCAGTGGGAGAGGTGTTGGGGACAATAACGGTGGTGGAGGAGTAGCGAGAGGGCCAATTGAGAGCAATGTAACGATACGCGACGGAAGACGAGGAAGAAGAAGAAGCCCAAAGGAACTCGGCGACAGAGGCAACACCGAGAAGAGAAGTGAGGGAGATGAGGATCACCTGCTTGTGGGAGGTTCTCTTATGGATCGATCTCCCCATTTCATCGCCCATTTCTTCGATTCTAGATTTCACAGGAACGAAAGTGGGAAACTTTTAGATTGAAGAAGAGATCAGAGAAGGGAAGAGATCAGAGAAGGGAGAGTGAATGATTGAATCTAAATATCACAAGCCTTAACAACTGGATTCCAACCCTTCGTACATCAGCTAGCGTTGTGCACCGACAATTTTACAGTCATGGAGATTGGAGAATGGATACAGTGTCTGCCATCCCCTTCACCTGCAACTTCATCATCCAGTTGCCCCCTTTTTTTTTTTTTTACAAAACTAGACTACATTCTACTCTTAGCCAATTTCCTATGTACTAGTCTAGGTTTGCAAAGATTTTTTTTTTTTGGTCTAGTTTTGCAAATTGGCCATCCGCAAAAGTATAATTACATGTATAATACAAGTAGACTAGTGTAGGTCTGTCACGGGCACGGAGAATAAATTAATACAATATTATAAACAATTCAGATAGATTTTAATAAATAAAAATCTAAATCTAAATAAAAATAAAAAAATTCACCAAAAAATAATATAGATATAAATAAAATTAGTTCGACGTATTATATATAAATATTTTTTCTAATCTATTGTTAATTAAATATTATGTAATATAATTGATAGTTGATTTTTAAAAATATTTTAATATTATTTTTTTATTAAATATGTAATGCATATTTATTACGTTAGTTTACTAAAATGTCTATACACTAATGGATTGTCACTACATATTATGGGTAACTTGGCCTCAAAAAATTAATAATTTATTACTTTATGTAATATAAATCAAAATTTTGATATAAATAATGGGTAATTTGCTAAAGCATCACGCATTTGGGGAATAGACACTACAATTCCCTCATAAATAATTCTCTCCACCAAATAGTAAGTATTTATCTATAAATATTTTTTATTATATTTTTGTCAATTAACTAAAATATATAGATAGATAGATAGATTGTGGCTTATGTAACTTTATATAAACTATGACAACAGTAGGGTTGGGCATCCGGTCTGGACCGGACCGGAATTTTTTAAAACTTGGACCGCGGATCGGACCGGGACCGAGAAATATGGTCCCGGGTTTTCCGGTCTGCGGACCGGAAAGACCGGTTGGACCGGTTGTTCCTGCAATCCTTTTTTTTTTAAGTTTAGATAAAATATAGATTTTACAAAAATCAAACAAGGAGTATTAAAACACACCTACACAACAAAATTAAACAGTAGATAAAATAGTCAATCGGAAACCCAAAGAGATTTGATGATACTCATCTCTTGTAAAGTTGTAAATTTGTAATCACTCTAGCCGTCCTCGATCTTTTTCTGTTAAAATTCTTTGGACATGACTTACAGTAGTCCTAATTCCCAACCTTTCTCGACCTCGTCTTCATCCTCGATCGTCTTGTACGTCCCGCCTTGTTCTTCTTGTTCAAATTATTATACAATAATTTGATGGTCTTCATATCTTCCAAATCTGTTTGTTTATACATATATAATTGATTAACGAGTGTGCAGATGAGAATGGAACGAGAAATATTACAAATTGAAATTTCTTAACCCTAGATTTAAAATTGGGAAAAGATTCATTCTTCAATCTTAGTCTAGAATACTTATAATTTCTCCGAATCTATACTAAAATCGACATTAATTTGTCGAAATATACATAAAAACCTAGATCTAAAAGTGAAATTGAGAGAGAGGGAGTCACTTACTGAGAGAACCAAGACTGAGAGAGTCGAGAGGGCCAGTGGCCTACTGAGAGAGCCGAGAGGGGTGGTGGCGTGTGGCTTCTGGCGAGGGACAGGGTCGAGCGAGGGCCGGTCATTGGTGTACCGAACAATCAACAGAGAGAGAGTAAGGAGCAACTGAGCGACGGCGGGCGGCGAAGTGTAGTGATGAAATGATTTTTTTTTTTTTATTAGGTAAAAATTCGAGTTCAGGCATACCTGAGGATGAGAGGATCGCCGACGTTGCCCCCACCTAGATGAAGGATCTTCGACGACCACGAACACATCCACGATCCGTCGTCGATCAAACAGGACGCCCGATACTGCAACCCGACAACGAGCAAATGCAGACACACCAAAGTACCGACCCAACACCGGAAGATGGAGCAAATACGGGCCAAAAGGGAGAATCAATCAACCGTTGGAAATGTGAGAGGAGCTCCCGAGCCAAAAAGGTTGGTCAGGGAGCAAAATTATTCCTATATAAATAGAATTTCCCTAACCCTAACGGTATTTGGTACGCAATTTTCGAGCGAGATTAATAAAATCATTATTAAAAAATTATTCCTATATAATCATTTATATAAAAGATTCTATATATTTATAGAGAAATATGTATAAATATATAGAAATTGTTTTTTTTTTAAATTTATTCTTTATATATTTTTTCCTCCACCCATGGGCACCTTTGGGCCCAAGGAAAAGCCTTGGGCCCAAAGCATCACCACATGTCCATGGAGAGAGGAGACACGCTGCATCTCCCAACCTAGCAACCATGGCTAGAGAAAGCAGGGTTTCGACCACCGCCAAACAAAGAACGTGAAGGCGGAGCGAAGGGCGAGTGGGGTTTCAATGGCATCAATCGTGCGAGACCACCATCGACGATGGCAAGCAGAAGGCCGGACATACCCGAATTAGTCAGGAGGCCGAGATCGGCCGAGGAGGATAGGAAGGCGAACGACGGCGCAAAACAAAGCCCAACCGGAATTACAACAAAGGCGCCGAAAGGATCCACCCGGAAAAGGAGGAGGTGACCAGATCCGAAAGCCCTAAGAGAGAGGGCCGAAATTCCACATCCCTCGAACCAAAATCAAAGGGCCATGTGCAATGAGTTGGTTAATAACGAATCGAGATTCGAGGGGTTTCCAGGGAGGAAGATATTCGAGCCGGCCATGTCCAGATATCGGACCCAAAAGAGGGATCCGAGATGGGGTGGAAGAGGGTCCGAGAGCGAACACGATGTAGAGGGTGACGAGACCCTGATTATGGCGGCCGATGAGCGGGTTTTGACCTCCGAAGAGGTGGTTTTCATCCTCCGAAGAGGTGGTTCTTTTGCCTCCGAGGAGGGGTTTCTAGAGATGCTCCTCAAACCGGGCGGAGGCCAGGCGATTGTTTGACGAGATTCTACCGATGAGGTTCCGACTCTCTCTCTCTAGAAAACTAGAGAAAGGAGAGAGCGTTTCTCACTCATGTTTTTGCCCGTCTGTGTAGTGATGAAATGAATGTTGAAATGCATCCCTTGCCCTCTTCTTTAGGTTTTCTTTTCTTTCTTTCTTTCTTTCTTTTTTTTTTAAATAAAGCAGGTTCCGGTCCAATTCCGGTCCGGACTGGAAATTCCGGTCTGGTCCCGGGTTTGGACCGGAACCCGGATTTGACAATATGTTGGACCGCGGACCAGACCGTAATGTTCCAGTCCGATCCAAAGACCGTAAATTCCGGTCTGGTCCCTAGACAACAGGGCCTGGGTGGTGGTTCAGCAGGGCCTGACCTCATCCAAACTATTGCATGTTTAATATATATATATATATATAGGGTGAGGTTAAAGTGAACAGGGGGCTTAAGATGAAAAATTTGCTTAAAGTGAAAATGAGGTAATTAGGGAAAAATCTGACGCGGGTTTAAAAAAAAACGAAACTGGACCGGCCAAAAAAAAAGGCCCCTCACCTCTTCCTCCTCTCGACAGTGCCCCTGGCACGCATCTTCTCCACCAGATCTCGGATCTCTCCTGCCCCGTCTTCTCATCCGCGCCGGCGAGCTAGGGTTCCGTCTTCCTACGCCTACACCGATACTGTATTCCTACGCCTACACCGGTACCGTCTTCCTACGCCGGTTTCCGTCTTCCTACGCCGGTTTTGAGGCTAATCAGAATGTTCTCGGCTTCGTTCTCCTGTTTCACCTCTTACAAAGAGACAGGTGGAATTGGACGAATTGAAGATCCTCCATTGCGCGAGCCGCCTGGTTCCGTGCGGTTCCCGCTCAGCGACGATCTTCGATTGATCCTCCGGTCTATCTCCTCTCTCTCCTTCATTTACAATTTCATCAAATTCTGTAAATCTATTGCTGATTTTAGGGATTTCGTTCTGTAACTAACTGCAGGTAATAAGGGGATGAGGGGTTGGTTGTCGGACTCTTTACCGCCTGGGCTGTCTCCATTGCTTCTCTTGTCATTGCCGCCGCTCAGGTTCTCTACACCCATTTATAATCAATATATCCTTCATAAATCCTGATTCAAATAGATACCGATACAATGTAGACTATGTAGTCTGATATAAGGTCTAATGTATGCCTAATTCAAAGAGACGGGTGGAGTTGAATAATTATTAGAAGCTGATGAATGTTTTCCCTGACCGATCATTATCTGGCAGTAGTATTTCCAATTGACCATGTTTGAATTTGTGCTTCATTGTATTCCTAATCTCTTCTAAGCGTTTATGGTTTCCTCTTGCTTGTGTCATTTATCATAATTTTGTGTTGTAAAGGTACTTTTTATTTGAGCTTGTGTGGTTTCTGATTTCTTAATCTGTTGTATGAATCAATAATCATAAGAGAATTGATGAAAGTTAATCCATTTTCATATTTTTAAAATTTCAACAGAAAGTTTGTTTCTTTCTAGCTAGATGATAGTGAATAGAGCTTGTGGTTTTAGCACGAGGGGATGGCGTTTTCTGTAATAGTTCAGCCCTTTGAGAGGTGTTGTGTAGTGGTTTCTTTCTCGATGGTCTTTGATTATGTTTAGAGTGTTGTTGGAGCTTGAAAGATGTTGCGTTTTTGCATGATTTCTGGGCTGAATTGGTGCTACCTCTCGATTTGTTTTCTGCTGGCCATTGTGATGAAGATCCGATGACATTGGAGTGTTGTATTGATGCTTTTGTGTTGGCAGCTGATCTATTTGTATTGGGGCTGCTATTCCTTCTTCTTTTTTTGCTGTGTATGTGATACGTTTGGAATCCCCGATCCTTCGCCTGTGGGCTCAAGATAAAGAACCCCAAACTGTTGATGGCCCGATCTTGCAATATTCTTGATATCCTTGATGTTTACAAGTAGTTACAATAAAAGGTTTTGAACTATACTAAGAGGAAAGAAGAACAAGTAATTAAAAACTAAAGCAAACGCAAAAACAGTAACAGCGACGGCAAAGTGGTGGCGACGGATGCTGCGGCCGCCGCCAGCGACGGCTCCTGGGTTCTGCAGCGACGGATTCTGGGTTTCTTATGGCGACAGAATCTCAGCTTTTCTCTTCTTTCTTGTGTTTGGTTTTGTGTTTGAAATTAGGGTTTAGATCTTGGTTTGGTATCGGATGAGCAAGAAAATAAATTGATTGCGAAGGCTTTTTGGATTGGTAATTGAGGTAACCTTTTAATCTTTAAAAGGGTTCCTCAATTATAATTCCAATCTAATTTTATTGAATGTAGAAAAGTGTTTAAATAACAAAGCATGCCAATTCTATCTTTGCAAAAGATAGAGTTTTGGCTTAGATAAATAAATATTAAATCCTAATAATACTAATAAATAATTCCTAGATAAATATTCCTACTTAGTGGCCAAGAAAAATATCTAGAAGAGATAAACTTTCCTTTTCCCTTTTATTCACCTAACTAAGTATTACTAAAAATAAGACATTCCATAAATAGCCCCAACTAACATAGGAGTTACTAAATATGGAAAGAATATAAAAAATAATAATAATAATAATAATTAAATAAATAAAATATCTTTTCTTCAATCCATGGTGGCGCCTTCTTCTTCCTCTTGAGGAAGACACTCTTTGCTATCAATGGCCTTCGAATCGTTCTTGAGAGCTCGCCTGGATCAAGATCATTGTTTGACCAACAGAAGGCCATCTTGATCCGCATCATTATCCCCTTCTTAGCTTCGATTCGTCCTCAAATCGAGTCATTGATGATCAAAGGGGAAGGAGCAACCACCAAAAAGTAACTTCCTTGACAATCAACTTGAGATGGCGCCAGCAGAATTTGAGGCAAAGGAACCTCAAAAACAACACCTGTCATAGGGAACATTGAGCAATCAAGAGGAACAATATCAATAGGCTCAATAACCCTATGAACTTCAGAATTCTCAACATTAGGAACATTCTCAAGAGGTACAATAGCTAACTCAAGAGAAGTGTCCCCAACGTCCTCATCGTTGTCGTTAGAAGCAACCACATGTGGTTGCTTCTAACGACAGTCCACTTGCGCCAGATGATGTACATCATCTGGCGCAGCACTGCAGTCCACTTGCAGAGCGATTTCGGAAGTTTTCCTGGGAGATTCTTGCAGCGTGTGACTAATCGTTGGAAAGCTCGTCGAGTCAGCTTCGCAACAAGACTGAGTTGACTCAATTTGGAGGTCGGAGTCAACGGGAATCCGCGAAACAAAATCATCGCGCAGTGCAGTCTCTTGGCCAACGAAAGTATCCGAAACAACCTCCTTTACCTTCCCGTCGGTCGTATAGTCAAGAAAAATCACGTCCACATCGGGGGAGGATATCTCCAAGATCTCAGAGGTAGGTGACGCGTGAGGCTGACTATTAAGAAGTTTCTGAATATAAGCCTTCCTCCAAGCGTCATCAAGCCAATTAGCTTGTCGTTGGGCCGCTTCCTCCAACTTTCGTTTTCCTTCCTCCTCAACTTCTCGTTGTTGGAGAAGCCAAATCTGACGGAGGCGACGTTGTTGTTGTCGTTTCTCCTCCTCAATTGCGGCTTGACGTTGACGCTCAAGGAGTTGTTGTTGTTGTCGATACCTCTTCTCTTCGATCTCCTCTTGTCGTTAAAGCCAAAGGTGGCGCCTTTGTGCCTCTCGTTGTCGCTCTAAAGCTTGTTGTTGTTGCAAAGCTCGTCTCTGCAACTCTCGGCGACGTTGTTGTTGTGCAGCCCATGGATCGGGATCATCATCCCACTCTCCCCAAATAACGTCAACCATTGAATCAAATCATAAATAACATCAAGAAAAAAAAACAAGAACTTGCGAAACCTACGGCTCTGGTACCACTTGATGCGTTTGGAATCCCCGATCCTTCGCCTGTGGGTTCAGGATCAAGAACACCAAACTGTTGATCGCCCGCTCTTGCAATATTCTTGGTAATCTCGATGTTTACAATTAATTACAATAGAGACTTGAAACTATTGTGAAAGAAAGGAAAACAAGTAAATAAAACTAAGTAAAAACCAAGTAAAATAGCGCGACGGAACTGGTGCAGCAGCGACAGCGCTGGAAAGGCCGCGGGGCGGCCCGGACAGTGGCGACGGTTCTGGGCAGACTCAGCGACAGCTTCTCTGATCCAGCGACGGTTTCTCATGATGGGTTTCTCCTTTGTGTGTGGTTTGAGATTGTGTTTAGATCTTGGTTTGGTGAGTATGAATGAGGAAGAATAACAATTTGAATCCAAAGCTTTTGGATTGGAGGATTGAAGAACCTTTTTAATCCTAAAAAGGTTCCTTAATATATTTTCCAATCTGAATAATTCAAAGCTTACAATGTTGTTTAAATAGAAAAACATATCAATTCTATCTTTGCAAAAGATAGAGTTTTGGCTTAGATAAATAAATATTAAATCCTAATAATACTAATAAATAATTCCTAGATAAATATTCCTACTTAGTGGCCAAGGAAAATATCTAGAAGAGATAAACTTTCCTTTTCCTATTTATTCACCTAACTAAGTATTACTAAAAATAAGACATTCCATAAATAGCCCCAACTAACATAGGAGTTACTAAATATGGAAAGAATATAAAAACTAATAATAATAATAATAATAATTAAATAAATAAATAAAATATCTTTTCTTCAATCCATGGTGGCGCCTTCTTCTTCCTCTTGAGGAAGACACTCTTTGCTATCAATGGCCTTCGAATCGTTCTTGAGAGCTCGCCTGGATCAAGATCATTGTTTGACCCACAGAAGGCCATCTTGATCCGCATCAGTATGGGGTTGTTATCAAGAGTTTATGGCTTTTTTGAAGGGTATTTAATGTTGTTTTGTTGCTGATTTCAGGAGCTTTAAGGGATGTTTGAGTTTGATTTGAGGTCTCTTTTTATGCGGTCAAGGTGCTCTTTTAGGCTGATTTGGTGATATACTGATCTGATGGTATTTTGGGGGCTGTTTTGTTGCTCTTGAGCTGTTGCTACTTTGTTTGTTTTGGGAGATGGTAACAGCTATCTTTTAGTTACAATTTTACTTACAAATTCATTTGTTACATCTTTTTTTTGTGATGCTAATGGAGGCACTCGCCTAAGTAGTTCTACTAGTGAGCTTTCACCTGAAAATCTGATTTGACGATTGATGATATTTTTGAAAAATTTTGGCAATGTATAATGTATTTTGAGTAGTACATGTTTCCTTTTATTACTCCTTCGCCGATGAATATATATATACACACACACACACACACACGCGCAAGTACAGGTTGATTCCAAGCTGATGGAGATGAACTGGATGCTCCAAAAACGATGTCACCCATATCATAGTCAAACCTTCCAGCAAGGAGACAGTGGAGTTCTCTGTCACTGAAGTGAGTTTCTCATTCATACTGATACATGTGAATGTACATTGCAAAAATTGACTGTTAACTTAATTTGATTGAAATGTAAGAATGGTGAGAAATGAGATTATGAAGATGGTGTTGGATTGGAAATGCAGGCATGCCAGTTGACATCGTTCTTTTTGCCCTTCTGCTGCAATTTTGCAACTCTTGTTTTTCCTCTTTTTATTATACATGCACTCTATAATCATGTATATGCACTGAGAGTTTGAGATCCATAAGCTCAAATAGGAAAGAGCACACGAGCAATTTATTGCTCGGGGGGTTGGTGGTTCGACTCCACCTGGATCTATATACTAGTTTGACACCACTTGAATCTTTATACTCGTTCACGGATTTGGAAAAAAAAATCTGAATAAAAGGTGAGAGTTTTATTCTTGCACTTCAGAATCTTATTCATGCACTTCATCACTTTATTCTTGCACTTTGTAGTCTTAATTGTGCACTTCAGAATCTTATTCATGCATTTCATCACTTTATTCTTGCACTTTGTAATCCTAATTGTGCACTTTAGAATCTTATTCATCCACTTCATCACTTTATTTTTGCATTTTGTAGTCTTAATTGTGCACTTCAAAATCTTATTCATGCACTTCATCATTTTATTCTTGCACTTCGGAATCTTATTCATGCACTTTATAATCTTATCCACCTACTTCATATTATTATTCATACACTTCATCATTTTATTCTTGCACTCTAACATCTTATTTGTGCACTTTATCATCTTATTCTTGCACTTTATAATTTTATTCATGAACGGAAATAAAAATTATTCATGCACTTCATAATCTTAATTGTGCACTTCATCATTTTATTCTTGCACTCTAACATCTTATTTATGCAATTTATCATCTTATTCTTGCACTTTATAATTTTATTCATGAACGGAAATAAAATAAGATACCCATAAATAGCCTATGCGGGATTTGAACCCGCGTCTTTGTGCATAGCACATCGCTCTCCCATTTTGAGCTAATAGACTTTTAATGGCACATGATGCATATTAATGCAATTTTAGAATACAATTGGATGGTCTGAACTA
The DNA here is from genome assembly GCA_037127255.1 of Persicaria tinctoria. NCBI lineage: Eukaryota > Viridiplantae > Streptophyta > Magnoliopsida > Caryophyllales > Polygonaceae > Persicaria > Persicaria tinctoria. Next base: position 15,598,219 of record JBANSL010000004.1, on the reverse strand, counting down.
TATTAAGTGCAAAAATAAGATATATTAGTGCAATTTTACATATCAATTGTGCAATTTGAAGTCGATAAATAGCAGAAGCCAAATATTAAACTTGGTTTCTAAAATAGTAAAACAAAAGTGTTAATTTCTAGAAAGAGTGAAACTCCCAATCTATTTAAGTTTTAGAGAACAGAGCCCATAAATTGCAATGAGATACATTACACTTGAAATGAAATATCATTCATTCGTGAATCAATAACACACAGAATCTCACCATGAAGGAAAAAGGACTAAACATTGGATCCAAAGAGATGAACCTAGAAGGTTGGAGAAGGGACCCTGATAGCCTAACTCGTTCTCATACAAAAATAACAAGTCAGCCGGTCAATGTGCAATATGAACTATATTAAGTGCAAAAATAAGACATTTTAGTGCAATTTTAGATACCAATTGTGCAATCTACATTTTAGTGCAAGCCAGTCGAAAGTATAAGAATGATAATTGGTAAAATATAAGAATCATCATATAATAAAATATGAACATCAAAGGTGCATAATGATAGCCATGAAGGAGAATAAATTCAACACAAATCTGCACAATAAGTAAATATGGTGGCACAAAGAATCATCAGATAACAAAAATCTTACACGAATATGTTTCCGGGGGAATGCATTCTGTAACTCAGTACCATCAAAGTTTTTTTATTTATTTGTAGATTTGTCAAAATAGATTATTTGTACTATAGTTTGATTAAGCTAAGGAGCACCATACTTCAATTAGCATAGATTAAAAAAAAATGTTCAACAAATTGAGCTTCATCCTTCAAAAATGAAAACAATAAATCAGTCAAAACCTTTTCCATTTGTGAATTCCCTTTTCTATTGATGTATCATCCAAATTAAATAGTCAAAATCAAGAAACACGTAGTTTTTATATCCTTTTACAATAACTGATTTTAACGAAATGTTCAACAACCAGAAAATGACGGCAGTCCTGTATGCAATAGGATCCAAGGCTGCTGGTCAAAAAACAGAGGTATGCAAGCCCCCTTTGCCTTAAAAAATAACCCAATCAAAGTCAAAAACAACAAAAGACATAACTAATGAAGAACAATCGAACTCACAATCCCTAGACAGCAAGAGGGCCATGTATTATGAACAGACCTGCCCGCTACGAATCAATCAAATTATTTAAAAGACTTAATCATGGAATACATGCACTTGGATACATTGTTAATGCATACAATAACATCTCATTCAAAAGATTTAAACAAGTACTCAGGTTGTCCGGGGTTATGGAATTTAACCATACCTCACCAAGTTCAACTTCAACATAAATTAGATCATCAATAAAACCTATCAAGAAAATCTAAAGTCAAGTCGAATTCAATCCCATCCTAGACATTTTATCAAACACCTAGTAGGCATGGATTTAACCATATAACTCAATCTCGATTTCTCTCCTAGACATTTTATCAAACACCTAGAAGGCATGAATTTACCCCATCTCAATCTCAATTTCAAATCCACAAATCTCAATCTCAATCCGATTTCCATCAATCAAAATTCATAAATTCAATCCAACAATTTCAATCCACTGATTAAGTAATTCAGAAGTACAAAAACACAATCTCCATCAAATCAAATCGAAACATACAGTAGAGACACATACAGTAGAGATGTGAACCTTCGAATTCGTCACTTGCTTCGTCGATCAAATCACAAACTACTGTCGTCGTTAAGAGGAACAAGAATGTTGGAGAGGGAGCGAGATGGAGATAGAGGAGCGGAGGGGCGGAGCCGGACTCCTGGTCGACGGCGGCGAGCGCAAAAGGGAGGCCGGTGAAGAGAGATGCCAGATTTGGGATGATGAACAGGGAGATCTGGAGAAGAGCATAGAGGGAGATCTAGGATGATGAACAGGGAGAGCACATAGATCTGGGATGATGAACGGGGTGGTGAAGAATGGAAGTTTTTTTTTTTTTAAATCAGCCCGCGCCTCAATTAACAAATCCATTTTCACTTTAAGCAAAATTTTCACTTTAAGCCCCATTTTCATTTGAACCTTTACCTATATATATATATATATATATATAAACTATGACAACATATTATCTTATTAAATTTTTCCCCAAGGGTCAACCACAAATACGACACATAGGATTTTTTTTTTCTCTAGGATCAACCACAATGCGCCACATAGGACGATATGCATCGGTTTTAGTATATGTGTATAGATTAGTGTAGTTCTTGTCCCATGCACGGACAATACGTTAATACAATATTATAAATAATAATCTAGATCAATTTCAATAAATAAAAAATATAATTTTTTTCCACTAAAAATAATATAGGTATAAATAAAATTATTTTGAAATATTATATATAATCTAAATATCTTTTATTTAGATTCACTTAAAATATAAATAAAATTCACATTTATAAGGTAAATGGGTTTTTTTATAATACATTACTACGTATTAATTAAATCTCATGTAATTTAATAGGTAGCTAATTTTTAAAATATTTTAATAATATTTTTTTATTAAATATGTAGTATATACTACAATTAAGGCTTATTGTGGCACTTTATTGCAGCGGTTGAGATATTGAAGCGGTTTGTGCAGCGGTTTTGTCTATTGCAGCGGTTTGTGTGGCGGTTTTGATCATATATTACTATAATACCTAGTGTGGCGGTTTTAAAGAACCTATTGTGGCGGGTTTTAAGCTATTGTGGCGGGTTTTTATTTATTTTTTTAATATTTTATTTCGGACTCTTTTCGGCTTTACTCTAAAGATAAGAGAGAAAGGGAAAGAGAAAAAAAGGATAGAGAAAGTGAAACCTGTAGAACCCTAGATCCAAAATTGCTTCTTCCTCCTCTCCTCCTTGAATTGGTAAATAAAGAGCGGTCATTCCGAGGTTCGAACCAGGGACTTATGGATACTACCCATAAATCCTTTCCGATGAAAATGGGGTGGGCTCAACCACTAAGTCATTAAAGAAATTTAAAAGTGAAGAAGTTAAATTTGAACTCAAGACCTTTTGATACTCCTCTCTTCCTTCATTTACCACTTGAGCTAGATAACACTATTTCTTCCTCCTCTCCTCCTCTCCCAGCGCTCAGATGTGCGCCATTGTCACGCCCGCCCGCCCCTTTGCTCGTTAGCTCTGGCACGATTTGCAATTGCAGTCCAAGCAAATAGCGATGGCATTTCCTTTTCTTACGCAAGGCCTCTCACACCGAATTCGTCTCCTGCACGGCTGCACCCCCTTCTCGCCGTCGGACTATTGTTCAGGTAGCTGCAGCGGCCGGCGTTTACCTCCTCCGCCGATAACCGAGCTTGTCCTTCATCTGCCAAAGAAGCGGCAATGGTGTTGAACCAATTGTTCTTATCACCTGTTAATCTCGTTGGACTAAAAGAGAAGAAGATTCTCCGAGTGATTGAGCCGATTGTTCTTCTCACCAAAGATATTCTACACTTGGAAAGGTTTCGATTTCTACCTCTTTCTTGTGTTCGAACATCTGTATATATGACTCGATTTTTCTTCTCATCAGAGATTCTTTTCGTACTCGATTTTCTACCTTATTCAGGCCCGTTCCTAAGCATGTTCAGGTGGATCAATGAAACAGGGTCCTCAAATTTTTAGGGCCCAATAATTCACGGATTACCCCGGTATTTCATTATAAAAATATTTGTTTCTATTGAATTTACTAATTGTTGGAAACAACTCAGCGGTTTAGTCGTGCGCATGCGCCCCATTGATTCCGAGTTCGACTCCTCGGAAGTCCCACGAAAGTTGGTTTTTTTTTTTGTGTGGTAACTTCTTCTTTTATCCTTCTCATATAAACCTGTATGTACACACTCAAGGGAGTGGGCCCTTTTACTTTTTATTTGGTCGGCCTGTTAATTTTTATTTTGCAATTTTCTTACTTTTTACCTATATTCCAAACATTGAAAGTATTTATTTAAAATACCTTGAATTTTAAATTAAATATAAGTTGTGTGAATCTTATTTCGACTATTATGTAAAGTTTATAATTATATTTTAAGTTCTTCTTTGAAAGCATTTATTTAAAATAATTTTAATTTTAAATTAAATACCGTATAGGTTGTGTTAATTCCATTTGGACTACTATGTAAAATTTATAATTACATTTTAATTTTAATATAATTAAATTTACAAATGTTACAAAGTGTTTTATTTCAAACATAATTGATTTGGAATCCAAACAAACCTAATCTACTTATGTATATACCTTTAAGAACCACCCAAATCGTCATTAGTTAAAAAAAAGTGTTTAAAAAATAGTTAATGATCATCTTATTCTTTAAAAAATTGATAAATTTAATCTAAAACTTTATAAATATAGTAGTATCTTAATGAAATATAAATAATTGTAAATTTAGCAAAAAAAATATAATAATTAATTAATATGATCAATTTTAATTTCGAACCGGGCCTCCAAAATGTTTGGCACGACCCTGATTTAAGGGCCGCCTCGATCACCACATTTTCCTTTTTTACGGCGAAAGGTTTATAAAATTTCATCTTAACGGTCTTTCTATCATATGCCCTAAGAGCATGAGCAACCATGGGTTTTAGCAACCTTAAGGTTGGTAAAAGGTAAGCCCATGGTTGTGGACTCTACCTTAAGGTAAGATGTGGGAAGGGGTTACCTTGGTAGAGAGAGGTAACCTCTTCCCATTTGTAATTTCTTCCTTTTTTTTATGATAAAGTAGGTTTATATATTTCACATTTGGATTTATTAGTTGTAGTAGGATTTAAAATATCACATTGGTTTAAATTATTATTTTTCTATAATTTGAGCCCAATTTTATCCTATATGTAACCTCATCTTGATCTATTGTAGTTGCACCTATTTTATTAACCATGGATCACAATAATCCAAATACTCCACTCATTCTAAATATGTCTTTTGATCCAAATCTTCTAAAAAATCCCCACTTTCAAGTGATGTTGCAAATGTTTAACAATTCTTCAACACCCGAATATCCAAATTATACCCCACATAATCCTACCAATGTGTAAAATCCTCTTCTTCTTTTTTTCCAAACCAACTTTTTTTTTTCCAAACCAACAACATTTTGAGCATTTTCCGGGTGTTAAAGGGAGTGACACTCGAAGTTCATCAAGCACTTGTGGATCCAATTCCAAGGCTATGATCCGAATTTATAAGTAGTTTTATTATTATAATGTTTTTAACTTTTTTTTTTATTTTAATCTAGATGTAATAAAATATATTTACATTAACTACTTGCTATTTTTGTTTATTTATAAAATTGTAAATAAAAATAATTCACAATAATATATGATGATACAAATATAATAAAGGGAAAGCTATAAAGGAAAAGAAAAAGTGAAAATAAATTTGGTAAGAGGTAAAAGGGGTTTCTCATGGTTGTAGAGGTAAACTTTTAGAAAGAGGTAGAACAAGTAAAAATTATTTTAAAGAAAAAAATAAATGAGTTGTAAAGTTGTGTTATGAAGATGGGGAAAAAGGGGGGGAAAGAGGTTACCCCATGGTTGCGGATGGTCTAAGGGCATTGGATAAGAAACCTAATTTGGAAAGATTACCTACCAAATAAAGCATCGACCCTAAAAAACTAATTTAAAAAAAGGCTAAAATAATTAAACTAAGGGGAATAATTCTTAATTAGGCTTCTTATCCTATGCCCTCGGGACATAGAATAGAAAATCCGTTATCCTAAATAGACTTGCCTTTCGTAAAAACTCCTTGCAGAGGATGGATGAATCTGTCGAAAATTTTCCCAAGCCTTGCGGTTATGATTTTCGAAATAATCTTATAAATTGTTGAGCAAAGGCTAATCGGCATGTAGTGGTTAATCGACAACGGGTCATCGTGCCTAGGCATAAGTGTGATGAAAGTGTGATTTATTTGTTTAAGCAATTTCCCAGTGAAGAAGATCCTTTACTATGCTATAAAACCCATGGCTGTTTCATTACATTTGACTGTAAAAATCCTAAAAATTCTAAATGTGGGTGAGAACTACAATAACAAGTTGCTGTTTCTCAAAGCAATTCTTTCCAACTGGAGATTCCTCCGATATTACACTTCCAGCAAAATCATAGCCGACGGAACTCCAGGAGAACGAGCGGTCACGCGCTGGGAGAATTCCCAATTCCAAACCCTAGCCTTTACCTTTCGGCCTATCACCTTCTTCTTCTTCCTTGGATTGGGCTGATTTCCAGTTCGATTTTGGGAAGTAAGCAACTTTTCTATCTATCCCGACCTTCAATTTGGGGTTTTGACTCCCTTTTCGACCTTCAATCTCGACCCTCGAAAGTCGAAACCTTCTGATGATTGTCGCGTCCGGCTGGGCTTTGATTTCGTTTTCTTTCTTCGGTTCCGGTCGTGCTTCATCTTCAAGCTTGGGTTGTCGGCCACGGGCTCAGTCGTTCCGGCCTGTCTCCGACGTCTTCGTATGGATCCCTTGGCGCCCACCTCTCGCTCGTATGCACCGATTTGACACTAGTTGGTGGTTTAGCGCGGCGACGCTCCCTATCTTGGCCATCGTCGTCTTTCGCCCTGGGCCTCCGTTCGCCGACGACGATAGTGGAAGTCTTCTGCCTGCCGCTTCAGTTGGGGTTGTGGGTGCACTTTTGCTTACCCAAATCGTTTGGGATTGCAAAATGCAAAATTAATTAGGATGATAATTAAAAGTATAATAAAAGCTTTAGTGTATATACGTATTTGTATTAATATGTATATATACTTTGAACAAATCCACCCGAAAGAGTTGAACCCAAATCCTGAAAGGGCTTGATCAAATCCCGTAAGGGCTTCAATAAAATCCCTTATGGGTCCTTGGTGCGTCTTACAAGGTGGTTCTTGACTGTGAGTTTGGTTATTTTTGGCGTTCCTCTTCTGTGTTGGGGCTCTGGTGATCGGTGTCGGGTCTGACTGGGGTCGGGACAATGTGTATCGAGGCGATTCCGCGTTACGAAAATTTCCTTGGAGGACCGTCTTCATTGCCAACAGGGAACTCCTGATGTACCGCTGGCCAGCGGTGTCACTGCTTGGTAGTGCTTGGCGTCGATTCTTAGTCTATGTTGTCCCCAACTTGTTTGGGTTAGGTTTGCCTATTCGACTGCACTTGTGTGTTTCCCACATTTGTTTTTGCACCATTTGTTTCTTATGTTGTATGTTTTTTGTATTGACGGTTCGCCGTCTGCCGACTCTGTCGGCCTATAGAGGTGTCGGATATGTCCGGCTCTGGAATTATTTCCTAATAAAAAAAAAATTACACTTCCAGCAAACTCCACCTTGAGACCTAACAGTTTTGAAACGTGATTTTGGATATTGACCAGAAATGCATCTGCTTGGAGTAGTTGATACTCATGGAGTAGAGTTCACAAGACAGTTCAATAATGATGCCAAAATCCCATCTGATTAGATCATTCAACCTCTTGCAGAATTCTTTCCTTACGGACTGGCTTGGAGCGTGATGGATTACCATGAGCTCGTCTCCTCTCCTCTTTCCTTCTCTGCGCTTCTGTCATTAGACGTCTTAGAGAAGCAGCCTTGTATATGGGCTTAGGTAAGTGCCTATGCCTGCAAGTTGCACATGGGAAAAAGATGATCAGGCAATGGCATTGACTGAAAACCCATTTTTCAACTGGATATGATACCTGTCCAGGATTAAAACCATATAGGACCTTTCTAAATCAATGCACCAATCAGGGATGGGGACAATGATTAAAAAAAAAAAGATTTAAGGGTCCTTTTGGTAAAACACTAGCTGATGGGCTAGCTGAAGTTGATGGGGTAGATGAAACTGATGGATTATTTGTGTTAAATACTCCGTATATGTTAATAAGCTAGCATGATGTTTGATAAACCTAGCGGTTGGAGTAGCTATTGAAATACTCTCCTTCCAAAAACTAATTAAACTAAAATCTAATATTTATTTCATTTACATCTATATAATATCAAAATCAAAAGGTCAACTAAGCTAGCTGATGGATTTTTTTTTTGCCAAACGGAACCTAAATTGCTTGGACAAGTCTCTTACCTCACAATGCGCTTCACTTCTGGAAGGTGCCTGTAACGTTTTATTACAGCTTCATGGTATTCTTGCTTCTTGCGTTCCCTTGGATGAAGCTGGAAAAAAACATAAAATGCATTAGTATGTCTCACAGACAAGCAAAACCATGTCATAAGTCAGAAGCTGAGAGGTACTTACAACTCCTAGTTGTTCAGATGCTTTAGCTTTCCAAAGCCGAAGATTTGTGTCATCACTTCCGGATATAATGTAAGATGCATCAGAGCTGTACTTCACACAAAATACCCTGTACAGATTGAAATAAGTAAAGGGTCCACTTGTTCTCAGATTCACAAAATTACTTGTGGATAGGACTGTGCTACTAATTGGCGGTGAATAAAATACATACCTCTGCATTCTCTTGGTGTGATAGATTTCCCTACTATGGCCACCATTGTAAGGGAAAATTCTTACCTGCATATAAGAGCTCGATTATAAATAGAAGAATAGAGAAGCCACCAAAATAGAAGAATTTAATAGAATGCTTATCACAGCTTACAGTTCTATCATAAGATCCTGTAACAAACTCCCGTCCCGTTGGCGAGTAGTCAATATCCAACCTGTCAAGGAAGTTGCCAAATTGTTATGTGTGATGTTATGACATTTAGCATTGTAAAGGGCCCAGATGCTACATAGTAGATACTACAAAAAGAATGGCAATCCATACACAGCTGAGACATGATCCTGATGAACACATTTTGCTTCATTAAGCTTCCTTGCATCATAACTGTAACAGTTACAATCTTCATTCGCCTGTGATAAAATATTACCAATGCATCATTAGCCAGGAAACATATACGACACATAGGCTGCGGGACTGACATCATTAGTTATCCTCAATGCTTCTCATTATAAAATCAATAGTATAAACACCATAAGAGTACGTTTCGGAGGTTGCATGGGTTATACTACCACTAAACCGTCATAAATTCATAATGATGCATGAATAGCCATCCGCTGCAATAAAGACTGGTAAGATGAAAGAAAAAAAAAACAAGCATCGTAAATGTCAAAAAGCAAAGCTTACAGCTGTGAAGTTCATTGGCTCCATTGGATTCCAGGCAATTGAATTAGTTTTCGTCTGTCAGATTTACAGATGTCATCTGATTAGAAGCAAATACAAAATAGATATTCTAGTGAATTTTGCGACAATGAGAAATGAGTACAGCAGCACACGAAGTTTTCAAGTGAAAAACAGTTACAATTGAATTAGTTTTCATCTGTATGGTAAACATAGAAAGAATAAGGTAGGGATTCTAGTGCAAAACAGGGGGGAGGGGGACAGCTGTCTCCAGTAATTAATAGGGTCAAATTGCTATACTTTCTCATTCTCCAAAACTTACAAAGACATTATTGACACATTACATTAGTGATCAAATGTTGTTTCATGCTTTCAGCAGATTCCCATAGGTAAAGCAGCGTGGGAGTAATTCATCATTAGTGAATGCTTACATAGCTTATTACTTCTAAGTTTTTGTTCAGAAGATTCTGATAAGAGCATACACACCAGACGCACACACAAGAACAAAACACAGCACACAGAGACACACACACAAGAGAAAGCAGCCAGAGAAGGGAATTTCAAATATTCTGGATATCAAGCTAGCTGGCCTAAACACCTCATTTTTACTATTAACTTTGATGAGCACAATAGCTAACTAACTTGGTTCTTTATCTTTCCTGGTAATTCCTCCCATGTAACTCCTGCAATCTCATTAACAGCAGCCTCATCGAATTTAGAACAGAGCTCTAACATCTTCGAACTATTATCCCCCTTCTCTGATCCATGAAACAATCTCCTCACCAGCTTTCGTCCTACCCCAAACGCAATAACCTCATCCTGAATCCTTTCTAGCCATCCCATTTGATCCATCTCGCATCAAGCTCACGGGAGGTAAAATCAGGTAGAGCACACACAGATCACAAACCAAGAGAAACCAGAGCCCAGGGATGATGTTTAGTCTCCAAACCAGTAGGGAAGCCCTAAATGGTCCAAGGCAGCAAGCCACAACACAAATATAGATGATGAATAATCTAAATAATCCGAAACCTCCGTATTTATACTAACAATATCTTTTTAGGGTCACCCACATGTAACTCTACCCCTCTCCCTCACAGCCATATGATAGTCTAACAGATTAATCCCTAAATAACTTTTCTTATTCCAGCCCATAATATACCTAACATTATATACGTACCAGATTCAATCATCATCCCAGTCTCCACTAATTCCAAAAAATCATACTTGCATAAAGCATAATTGATGATTAATTGTCAAAGCAATACTATTAGCAGAAACTTACCAGCATGATAATCTTTCTTGCAGGAGATGACAAGCGTAGATCATAAAGTACAATGCTCCGGTCACTGGAAGAACGAAGACCACAAAAAAAAAAAAAAAGATTACAAAAACATGCAATGCACGAGAACTGGCTTAATGTATTGAGTACTAACTATTGATTATTATTAATAGGAACTGGAGTTTAAGAGATCCTGATAGAATTTATCGAATGAAGTCTTGAATTTTAAGGTGGAAGATCCCCCCCCCCCCCCCCAAAATTTCCACAAACAAAATAACTAGTGTATCAAGAAAAACAGATCAAGATAACTCAATTTGCTTCCAAGTAAAATCCCTCCAGAGCGTGTGTGTGCACGCGCGGACGAGCAAGGGCACTATTGGCAATTAATTTCAGAAGGGGCAGATAATATCAAACGACAAATTTATATCCAAATTACCTTCCTGATGTTGCCAAAAGATTTGGTTCTCCAGGATTGAATCTAACAGATACAACTGTATCCACACCCCATTCAAAGCTGTTCACTGGGTGTGACCTACAAATAACTAAATTTATCAAACCATCTTGCATCAAGCTTGCGAATCAACCAAGAGCGGCAGTTCAAATTCAAACCTGTTCTGATCCCAGATATCTACTTGTGCACCTCCTGTTGCAAAAAGGTTTCCATTCCATTGGTGATCAACAGCCCTGTCATTTATGAAGAATTCACCATAGAAGCATTATAAACATGTGGTTTTTTTAAAAAAAAAAAAACATTATAAAGAACAGAAGAATTCCAAATCATATTGTTCTCCATGAGTGACAGGCCAAGGCCATACCTGAAAGCATTACTCCCAGTATAAACTGCGAATGGCTGAACATTAAGAAAAAATAACTTCCTCAGATATTAAACACAAAATGTCTACACGTTACAACTTACAACATTCAAGATGAAGCAAATACCTTTGATGGCCCACCGGAAAAGTCCTCTGACTCCATTATTGATCCATCTGGAACATTCCATAATTTAACACTGACAAAATTAAAAAACATTCTTAGATGAAGTTACGAATGAAGGAACACTTCAATCAGATGAAAAATGACAGATCCATCTCCAAATGGAAGGTGAATTGAGGAAACTATTATCACAGAACATCATAAGATTATTAGTTTATTCCCAAGAGGCATATATCTTGATGTTACAACTTACGTGCAATCATTTCCACATGATACCAGAACACGTCCATCCGTGGATACAGTTACACCCCTAACAGGACCATCATGCCCAGGAAACTGACAAACTGTTTTCCTGTATTTTCAAACAAAATTCATTAAAAAATTAGCAAAGATTAAATTTTCCATATAAAATTGAAAGGAGTACAATTTCGTGCGGTTGTGCCACATGAACTTTTCATTACTAAATATGATTACCCAAGGGATATCCAATGTTATACTGTATTAACCAACGCAACTAGCTATTGAAGACAAGTTAAAGCATTTTGAAAATACTTATTAATATCGACCTAATGCAACTAGCTACTGCACTAAGTGTAAGTGCTTCTGCAGGCACAAACTAAACTAGCTGAATCATACCCTTCCACATCTTTGGGCTTTCAAGACTGCATAGTAGGATCAAGTAGTCACTTGATTCACACTCCCACAAAAACAGATAAAAATAATCATTTGTAGTAACTGAAAACTGTCACGCAGTGCCACTATTCAATCAGTAGCAATATGTGAGTTCTTTAGATATGATTGACCTATGCATTGACCTTAGGTAGTCAGCATTAAGCTATGCTAAAAGCAATCGTCATTCCACCGGGAAAAAAAAAAAACAATCAATCCTTTAAAAAATTCAAAGTATGCAAAAATTCTCCCTGAGGAGCAAGTACTAATAACTCCAGAAGGGGGTGCAAGGGAATAAGAGGCATTGTTCATCTCTAAATTACAGGATATACAATATACAATTCAAAACACCACAACAATGTGTGAAAAATCATGAAGGTCTAAACTCTAAACCATAACGAGCTAGTAGATCAGAAGTTACCTAGAAGCAATATCCCAAAGGCGAATATCTGCACAAAAAGAAGAATTTCATAGTCACTATTCAAACAAAACGTAACTAACAACCAAATCGAACTAGCAAGCAATGAATGCAATGCAAACAGACAGTTCTGATCGAGTGCAGATATCATCATTTCCTTCCTAGTACGAGTAAACAGGTAGGAACTATAATTTACCTCCATCCATTGAACCAGAAAATATCCCTTTCAAATAGCTGGGGTTCTTCGCCATACAGGAAATTGCATCTATATGCCCATCCATGGCTCCAATGAAGGGTCTTGCAAAAATCTACGCAAAAAAAAGGAGGAAAAAAAAAACATTCACTGGAGCCGGAAGAAGAAGCTACCTTAAGAAAAGGTCCCGAAAAATCGATAGTAAAACAAACAGGCTATCTACACCAGAAGACTAAATACCTTATCCAGTTTAGCTGCATTGAGAGCTCTAACATACTCCACCGCCTTCTCCTGAGGCCTCAAGCTAGGATCATAGTTGTGAAACACTCGCTAAGACGATATAAAAACACAAGCGATTAGGAACCGTATGAAGGAAGAATTTAGGAAATTAGCGAGGTGAATGGGAAGTAAACCTGAAGATCTTGGCTTCGTTCCCGAGTGAACTCATCTGCAGATCGCGAAATCACTTTGACCTTCATTGCGATCAGGACGAGCGCAAGAGAGGAGGTACAAGGAGATTTGTATCCTGAATAAGGTAAACCCTAGAACTGGAAAAGTGCAGAAACGGAGAAACTGAAACCCTCAAAGATCAAGGGATAGAGGAGGCAGACCGGAACTCCGGAAGTAGGGGTGATATTCGAGCCGAACGAGCCGAGCTTGTGGCTCGAACGGGAAACGAGCTGAGCTCAAGCTCGAGCCCAAAAATGAATCGAGCTTTTTTTGGCGCTCAAGCTCGACTCACGAGCCCATGGTGAAACTCGAGCAAGCCGAACGAACGTTCGTTCGGCTCGAACAAGCCGAACGAACGAGCCTAAGCTCGTCAGTTGGCTCGTTCAGCTCGGTGCCTAAATGCATATTACAATTTACAGTGACAGAAGCAAAAAATTATCAGGTAAAATTCTTCAATTTCACATATCCAAAATCTGACAATCCTTACAAATTTCTAATCAAGCAAAAATCTTCAATTTCAGGTTACGAATTTCTAATCATCATAACTATTAATTAAGGTGTACAAATTTCACATGGTAAAACCTGGTGCTGCTGGAAAGCCGAACAGGAAATTTCCAATTCATAACAAAATTTCACATAGCAAAACCTGGTGCTGCTGGAAAGCCGAACAGGAAGTTTCACATAGCAAAATTCTTCAATTTTACGTTCTACAAATTTCACATAGCAAATTTCTAATCTATAAAACAGGAAGATGAACAAGGAGGGAGTAAGAGGAACGAACCTGGTGCTACTGGAAAGCCGAACAGCGACGAAAGAGGAACCACGAGGTGCCGAGGAGGGAGTAATGGGTACGGCGCAGCCGCGCAGAGGAGCCGAGGAGGAACGGGCCTGGTGCTGCGTGCTGGACGAAAGAGGAAGCTGCTACAGCAGTTCGCCGGCGCCGTTTGAGGGAAGGAAGGAAGGAGCGACTTAGGGAAGGAAGTTTGGCACTTCGATGGCGATAGGCGATTGAACGAAGCACGGGAGAAAGAGGGAGAAGCGGCTGAAGCAGTGAAGCAAGCGGCCTGGCAGAAGAACGAATACAGTAATCCTCGTACCTAATAACCTAGGGTAATTTCGTAAATTTAGGCATCGAGCTTTCGAGCTCGGCTGTGGCTCGACTTGGGCTCGGTTCGACCCAAAACACAGTTCAAGCTCGACTTGTTTTACCTATTCGAACGAGCCGAGCTCGAGCTTTTTTGAGCCGAACTCGGGCGGTTCGGCACAGCTAACCCTAACAAGCGAGAAATTGAATAAACCGATAACCAAACAAGTTTTGTAAATAATATTCCTCATTTCATTAGGAGCAACATGGTAGCGGATCGAGTTGCACATCTTTGATTTGATTCTGATCTACAAATACGTGTCGATTTAACCATTAGAGTTTGTAACTCATGTCTATGATGTGTTTGGATGGTGATTTAGCAAAGGTGAACATCTCCCAAATCATTGTCTTTTATTAAAAAAAATCTCATTTCGTTTTTAAAAAAAAAAATATGTCTCATTTTCACGTGGCGTGGACAAATAGCTCTGTAGCCAGCAAAACGGATTTCGATGAAGAAGGGTTGAAATCGAATCCTTGGGGCATGTTCACTCTCATACTTTTGTTAAAGGGGTAGCGGATCATGTCTTTCAATGTGCGAAGATTGGATATCGGGCGGGATCCATCCATAAATGGTTGGATTGGTTCCAAGAGACTTATAAACCTAAGGCCAAAAGATTGCATGTGGCCGTCTACTGCGCATGTTGGAGTCGCAATGCCACTATTTGGTGGTGAGCAATGGTGGGCCACTAGGCCAAGACCAGAAAATAAAATATATAAAGAAAATGGAATTTTGTTATGACATCTTGTTTTTCGTTTTCGGTCTTGTTTAATCTGTTCTTCCCGTTTATAGCTTGATTCGCCCATGACCGGTTCAATTGTTGGTTTAGGTGTTTCCTGATGAAGTTGCGGACTCGTGCACTCTCTGTATCCAATTGATCATGATAGTGTTTGTGGCTCTCAAAAATCCCTCCTCTAGGTATAAGGGGCGTCAGTTTTCCATTTGTGAACTTGTGTCTTCCCCCATGGTCTCGCTTTTCACAACTCACCCCTAGGTCTTCCTCGACTTATTCGTGGACGGGTTCAATTGTTACCATGTCCAAGTGTATTCAGATCTTTTTTCTTGTGTCTTTCACGTGATCTCGCTATTCACAACTCACTCATGGGTCTTCCTAGACTTCTTCGATGGCGATAGGCTGGCGCCTCTTAAAACCTCGGGTCTTACATTACGAGGAAAATGTTTTGGATAAATATAATGCGTGGTGCAGAGACGAAGGGCTAGCAAATGGTACGGAAATTACCATATCAACCACGTACCAACTACCAACCATAAACCGATTATGTTGGTAGCCACACTTGTGGTAACCAACATGGTGGTAACCATCTTGGTGGTAACCACGTAAAGGTGGTACGGTAATAGTAATGAAATCCGAATATCATGGTTATCATATATATATATATATTATTTAATGTTTTATTGCTATTACTTTAAGTTTTGAGTTTTTAATTTATATTTCATGTTTTGAGTTTTTAATCCGAATACCAGGGTTAGCCGTAGGATGGCCCGATCTTCGACAATCAAGACTCAAAGACAAGAACGTACACGGAAGCAAAGACTCAAGAACACCAAACAAAGTGCTCGATATCGAAGGAACAAACAAAACGCAACAACTATGAACTCGAAATTAACAATAAGAAAGACCGATAGAAGGGTGATTCGAACTAAGGTAGAACGAGATAAAGACCCCAGACCTCCTAAGAGGGTAGGAACCAAGTATCAACGACTACAAAGCATGCATCTACAACCTTGCACAACCAAGCGGACAACTTGGAGGCACAAGGAGGGGACTTGTGATTACCAGGATCACCAAGCTCTCGCGAGGTTGATGAACTCAAAGCAAACCAAGCAAGATCAAGAACCAATTTGCAATCGATGAGCAACGCTTCGAATCGATTGACTTACGCTCTATGTGTTTCACACAAAAAGAGAATTTTCATAAATTTCAACGTGAGTTCTACAATGGAAGAGACGACCTTCTTATAACCCTAAAAGGCTGATTAAAATTCCCCTTCAACAGTGACAGCTCCAACAAATAAAAGGAATAAATTAAAATTCCCCTAAATTACCTAAAATAACTTAAATAAAAAAGGTCTCTAAAAATAGTAACAAAGAAAGTTCCAACACTTAATTTTCGTCTAAAAACAGTGACATCTCCAAGATGTTGATTTTCGGCCAAGTTTTAGGTCGAATCTGGAAAAATCTTCAACGGCAAAGTTGTAGATCTCTTCGTCCTCGTTCCGACAAGGTATTGCACGACCCAATCTGATAAATACGGACTCCGAACGACTCATTTTACTGAGATGTCGAAAAGCTGTCAAACTGCTGAACATTCTAAAAACGAACGACCCAACCTTTGGAACTTCTCCCATTGTGGAGCCTTCTTCTTCCTCTTGAGAATGACAACATTCTCACGAGCTCGAATCATAGATCCATCCCCAAGTATAGATGTGTCCGAAGGTGTCTTGGATGGTCATGCATCAATCAATTATAACATTTGTTAGTATGTAGATTGTGGGAGAAGAAAACGTTAGAAACAAAATAAAAGTGACTTTGAAAAATGATTTAGAAACGAACCTATACATGTTAACTTTATTAACAATTACCTCAATCTCATTACACCATCGATATCGAAGAATGAAAACCAATAAATTATCGGAATCCCATCAAACGGGGAAATCAAACAAGCTGTTTTTAACTTAGGTAATAACAAATCTCCCGGTCCTAACGGTATCACAACAGAATTCCATAAAAAAAAATATTGGGACATTATCGGAGCAATATCAAAGTCGTCAAGAGATTTTTTCTATCGGGTAAGCTTCGTCGACAAATTAATCATACACTCATCTCATTACTACCAAAGTGTGATAATCCTAGCTACAATGACAGCACACTATCGACCAATCAGTTTATGTTCGACAATATACAAAATAATTTCCGAAATCCTTACCAAACACCTAATAAGAGTATTAGGAAAACTTATCCATCCCCTACAAGAAGCATTTGTCTCCCGAAAAAGCCATCTAGGATAATATTTTGATCGCCCATGGAATTTTTCATGCATTTAGGAACCAGCAAGGTAAAGAAGGTTGGGTAGCTATGAAATTAGTCATGGAAAAAGATATGATATGGTCGATTGGAATTTTACACAGAAAGTTACGGAGAAATTTGATTTTCATTGTACCTTTATAAATTTTATACAAGAATGCACAAGTATTATCTCTTTCTCAATCCCGGTGAACAATGGTCCTACGGAGATCTTTTGACCTTCGCGTGGACTTTGCTAAGTTGATCCAGACCACTATCCTCATTCCTCTTTATCATGGGTGATGACATCTTGGCTAGAAATTTTACAAAGGAAACATTGTCTACTAACAGTGTAATTGGGTTTAATTTTGGGCGTGACAACCCTAGAATACCGTTTCTATGAGTGGACCAGATCAAAAACCGGACTCCATGGATCTCGATCTAAATCGAAACCAGATCTAGATCCGTCCCATCTTTGAAATTGATCACGTCGCTGAAGAGTCACTAATCGATTCTTAAATCTGTGTTCGAATTCCATGTGCGGCTAACAGGTTGAATTCAAAGTGTGGACATTCACCTAATTAGGTCATTAAATGTGTACTCTAAACTAATTTTCTCAACTTTTACCGTCGATCTCTTGTTTAGCGTGATCTTTTTTCCTTCTACTCCACCACCACCCGCCTCCTACACCGGCACCGTTCCACCCTTTTCACCACCACTAGCGTCGCTTGCTCAATATCTCTACCATCTCCTCTGCCGCCCGCTCCACCTCCGCCCGTCCCCCACCTCCTCCAGCACCTACCCCCTTCACTTCTGACACCACCACCACTGTTGACCGCTCCAGCTTCGTTGGTGCCAGCCGCCCCAGATCTCTCCTCCCCTCCCTTGTTGTCCGATTTCTCTTACTATCACTCTTGCTAATACTCTCTCTCTCTCTCTCTCTCTCTCTCTCTCTCTCTCTCTCTCTCTCTCTCTCTCTCATCTCATGTGTTTTCTCTCGTTTTTACTCTCGCGAACTCAATGAATGCTCCGCCCCGACTTGTGAAGCAAGTGAAGGAGACGATAAGACTCCGCAATAGGTTGTGGAATTAATTCCGCGACATGTTGCGGAGTTCGTACAACTTCTAAATGGACTCCACAAGATCTTGCGAAGTCCTTTCGCCTACCCATAAGGGTCTATTTGGGGGCGGTTGTATAGAGATTCCGCAACTTGTTGCAGAGCCCATTTCACAAAGGTTGCGAAGATTAATGGTGTATCCAATAAAAATTAAGAGTGTATTTATCTTTCGCGAAAAAAATTCAAACTAATACAACATTTTTTTTTATGAAACAAACTAATACAACATTAATTAGACCACATGATTAATTCAATGCTATTTTTTTTATACAAGGCAAAGATTTGGGCTTGGTCAACCACGGTTAAACCAGCACCCAAGGGCATTCTGACGGACGAGAGAATTGATCTCGGCAGGGGGACGAACCAAAGAGTGTCGACGAGAGTCCGATGTGAGCCATCCTAACCGCAACACCATTACCCTCCCTGTAAATGTGAGAAAATGAGACATTGGCGAAGCTCTACATAATCCTAAGGCGTCCGAAACCAACATCTCGATCTCCCATGGAACCTTCCAGATTTCTTTGCAAGCGTTGATAATCGACAAAGAGTCGCTCTCCACTTCCAGATTCTTTTTTAGTTTCCTTGGGGTCATTTGGAGCTTACGTTTTGCTATTATCCCGGGGAAATATGCTCGTTTGTCACAAGTTCTATAAAGACTTACTTTCAAAATCTCAATGTCATTTGTACCAAAACAGTTTGGTTCACCATTGTTGTTGTCAAACCTTGAAATTTTGTTACTTATAATGCTAGTAGTTGTTCGACAAATAAGGTGTACAAGGATGCTCTTAAATATGTTTCCACCTGGGTTCTTTTTGTTTTTGGATCGTGGTGTATTCTTTTTCCAACTGGGTGTATGTTTATCAAAAGGTATTTTCGTGTCTTTGGTATTAGGTCCATGTCCAGGGCCACGGATTTTGCAAGGTCCCAACTTCGAATGTGAAAGAAATAGAGAACACGTGGCAGTCTCCACTTGGTTCCCGCATTTTTCCAATCATCACCATGTAATCGAGAAGTAGCATAGACCCGATCAAGTTGGTCAATAGTTACACTACGATAGTCTAGAAATAAAAACTTCAAAAACAAGACAAGAATCTCCATTGTCAAGACACATTGAAGTTCAATTTCCTTTTATGTCAAAAACAAATTGGAGGTGCTACTGGACAGGTGTATCATATTCAAGAGATCAACAACTATAATTATAGGTTCATATTCTTGTTCAGTTTCTTGTGGGCTCAGGTTGTTGAGTTCGGGACATTGTCTTCATTGGACTTTGGCAATGAGAGTAACTGACCTGGACATCCAGCACACACAACAAAGACACCCAGGATATCAAAGCTAAGTGTTGAGAAGTTGGATCATATCTCATGTTGTCATTTTCTTTGCGTTTTTTTTTCAACTTGTTTGTTTGTCTTGTTTCGATCAAATGGATCCAATCTCCTTGATCAGTCTTGTTCCCGGTGCAACCCTTTTTTTTTTCATGTACACCTGAAGTCCAGAGACACAGGTGAGAATAAGGTAACCCTTTTGGGGCCACAAGAGAGGGATCATATCATTTTTTATCCAAACGCTTAAGACAGCTAATTAACATGTTATTTTTCTTGTCAATATTAAGGTTCAGGTTCCACCTAATCAGTTGATAGATCGAATCATGCAAAGAGAGAGTCAAACAAGTTAAAAAAGCCAGTTCGAGAAGAAGCTATTGAAAACTAAATACTTCGCCACTGTTTATTTTTGAAATATGGGCCCTACTTTTTAGAATAAATCTTTTTTTTTATAACAAGGTAATTTCACCCTAAAAAGATAGAAAAATTATAAAATGCCATTGTCAACAAGTTATCTCACCTTTCAATAACAAAGGGGAGGCGGAGCGCGCAGTTGCTCAATCGACAAAAGAGGGGATGTGGGATGAGGCGATTGTTCACGAAAGAGGGAAATGAGACGGTGGTTTGCGAAAACAAGGGAGTTGAGGCAACTTAAAAATTGCAAAATGCCATTGTCAACAAGTTATCTCACCTTTCAATAACAACGGGGAAGCGGAGTAGTTGCTCGATCGACAAAAGAGAGGATGGGTGATGAGGCGACTGTTCACGAAAGAGGGGAAAGGGATGGTGGTTCGAGAAAACAAGGGAGTTGAGGTAGCGACTCTAAAACGTGCGTAGTGGAAGTATGTAGCGACGTTCGATTGGGATGACATGGTGAATCGAGGGGCGGCAATTGAGGAGTGATATTGGTACGGAAACAAGGTTTTTTGGTACCTTTGAATTCAAAAGTATTATATGAATATCTCCACCACTTTAATTTTTGCAAATCCTTCACGCCCATGGCAACTGTTGAGTTTGAGGGTTTTTAGGGTTTTATGAATTTTAGATATAATTTGATAGTAAATTATTAATTAATGTTGCTATTGAATGGGGGAGGTTGAAATTCTTCCAATCTTGCTCAAGACTGCAAAATCTTAAAAAAGATATAAAATCCCCCATTAATAGAGAAGGTTGTGTGTACAGGGGAGAGGAAGAAGAAGGCTTCTGTTCGCCTGTCATTTTTTTTCAATAATGAGGATTTTTTAGCCCGACTCTTTCCAGAACCGTGCTTAAAGGTTTTTTTTTTCCTTTCTTTAAAAAAAAAATTAACCGATGACTTTTTTAGCTCAACCGGGCTAAAACATGGTCGTCGCGATCAAATTAGGACTTGGTCGTTGCGACCACCTTACCCATGACCCACAAGATTGTCATATAATAATGGATTGTTGCGACCAACTCCATGTATGATCATTGCGACCAATTCCATCCATGATCCTTGTGACCGTGGTCTGACCGTGTGGTAGCGTTAAACATAGGGTTATGGTTGTTGAAATAAGTAGTTAAAAATCAAGTAAAATTAGATGTTTATTTTTGGGTGATTTAAGTAAGTAGGCTATTTAGAACATTCAATTAGCTAATTAGATAATAAACTTATTTAATTAGGTTAGGTAGTCCATTTCCCAAATGGGGTATTAAAGTCAATGGTCAACTGTTTGACCAGTCGTGTGGATTTTTTTTTTTTTTAATTTTTTTTTTAAGTGATGACATTTTTGTGATGTTATTTTTTACCGTTTTGATTACTGTGATGCCACGTCGAGCATTGATGCCAATTTTTCGACTACTGATGACACTTTTTTAAAGTCAATTTTTTTATGATATTTTTTTTTACCGTGATGCCATATTTTTTCAAAGTAGTGTTTTGATGACATTTTTTTCTTTAATGTGATGCAACTTTTTCAAATTAATGTTTTGATGCCATTTTTCTAATGTATTTATTTGATGCCACTTTTTTTAATCAAATCGTTTGATTTCGTTTTTTTTTAATCTAATCAATTGTATATCGATAAATTTTCATCGATTCTACTTTTATTCACCGATGACACGTTTGTGATTACATTTCATTGATGCAATCACTTGTGGTGACCTGTTTATTACATTTTTATTCATCGGATTTTTCGCCAAATACCCCTGAGGTTAAGGCTAATTCGCGTGGTGTACAAAAGTTTGACATATTTCACTAGGTGCCCCTGAGGTTTACATTTTTTTCGCCAAATACTCCCGAGGTTTTTATTTTTTCGCCAAATGCCCCTCTGTCGAATTTGTTAATGTTTTTTTTATTGAAAATAAAAATAATAGAAAATATTATTTCATTGTTATTTTTGTAAGGTATTATTTGAACAATATTATTTAATTATGGTAATTAAATTATCTAATATTATATACACAATACAATACCATATCATTTTTTAATCAATGGAATTAATTCAAAACTCCTTTTTTGATAAAGTTAAAATTAACTATACAATATTATTTCATTATGTATTAATTACACAATATCATTTCATGCTATTTATTTAAACAATGAGATTAATTCAAAATGTTTTTTTTTTAAAAAAAATACATAGTTCCAAATATATGAATTCTTTTTTTTTTCCAAAGCAATTAATCTCTCTTTTTGTGTGTGTATAATGAAAACTATTTTTTATATAATAATCTTAATTTTTGGAATTTCACACAATCAACCTAATCTACATAAATTTTCAAACAATAATTTTTTAAAACATTTTTTTAACCAATGAGATTTATCTATTCTAATTGTTAAATGAGAAATATTTTTGCTTAGATGACATAATTATTTTAATTTCACGATTTCCTCCCAATCAATTAAACCTTGAAAAAAAAAATCAAACTAATGAAATTTGTACACGTTTCTTTAATCAATCTAGTTATATCTAAATATTAATTAATAAGCATTTTTTATTAGGTGTTATAAACACATTTATTATTTTAGGATTTTGACCCAATCAACATATTTTACTTAAATCTTAAACTCGTGTAATTTTGACACAATTTTCATAAATATTTTTTACTTAATTATCAAATCTATTTTTTTGTATTTTATGTTAACGTTTGATAATATCTTATTTAAATTTATCATAGTAATTTTTTATACTTAGAAAAATTTATTTTTATTAAAAATGTGCGCCATGTTGGGGGAATTGTACCATTTTTAAATTAAAAAAAAAAACGTTAACAAATTCGAAAGAGGGGCATTTGGCGAAAAAATATAAACCTCAGGGGTATTTGGCGAAAAAAATGAAAACCTCAGGGGCACCTGGCGAAATATGTCAAACTTTTGTACACCACGCGAATTAGCCTTCACCTCAGGGGTATTTGGCGAAAATTCCGTTTATTCATTGATGACATTTGCGATTACACTTTATTGATCTCAATCATTTGTGATGACATTGTTGGTTGATGACATTTTTATTGATAATATTTTTATACAATTGATAACGTATGAGCATAAAATTTGATTACACTTCATTGGTGACATTTTTATTGGTGACACATTTAAGATGACCCTGATTTTTATCCATTGATGACAAATTTGTGATTACATACACTTCATTGATTCAATCATTTGTGATCACTACTAGAATTCTGTTATTTAACATCGGTTAATTAACATCAGTCAGAAAAACCTGCCATGTTAAACAGTTTTTTAACATCGGTTTATAAATATGCGATGTAAATAAAAGAATAGACATCGTTCTGTTTATTTGACCGATGTTAAATATGTGTTTTTAAAAAAAATTTAGAAGGCGCGGAACTAAACTTAAATCCATTTGAACGCCCGCTTAAACAAATATGTGTACCAGAGGATGCTTCTTTTTTCATTCTTCGTTCTTCATTTCTCAGAAAACAGACCCCCCTCCTCCACTCTCTCTCCCAATGGAAGTTGCAATCTCCGGCGACCGAATCCTAACTCCGCTCTTCTTCTCCTTTCTCCGGTGGCCAAATCCTGACATTTTCTCTACTCCTCCACTCTCGCCCTCAATGTGCATCTCAACCCATTCTCCATCATCTTTATCAGACAGATCGATGGAACCCTAACTCGAACCGCGAAGCCTCCGACGACTCACTCGATCCACCTCCTTCTCGCCGGCGACTCGCTCCACCTCCTTCTCCCGCCACCTCCCTTCACAAATCCACCCAGAACCGTTCTTCCTTCTCAGATATAAACCCGTAGATTCTTCCACCATCACCGACATTGTAACTTCCTATGCTCTCGCTTTTATTGCTCGAACCTGCTTCCTATTGCTTTGATTCCGTCAAGTATGCCGATTTTCATTCTCTTTTGCTCTTTTTTTCCACTTATAGTTTTCATGATTCCGCCTTTTCGTGCTCACCCCTTCGGATCTAGTGTTGCGATTTATTGACCCTGGTTTCCTTTACTGATTTCAGCGGGTCTTACTCCCTTTTTTTTGTCTTTTACGTGATTTCGCACCTACTTTACTTGAATCATTTACATGTTAGGGTTGCAATCTTGTATGAAGCCGAATGTAATCTAGCGTTGTTGTTTACTGAAATTATGTACATTAAGCTTAGATAGTGTCATAAAGCATGTTGTTTTATTTGAGATTCACCATAAGTAGATCTGTTAGTCTATTTATTTGGAGTTCAGTTGTTTATGGCGTGGTTATTTATTTGAGATTCACCATAAGTAGATCCGTTAGTCTGTTTATTTGAAGATTGGCCCTAGTGCATGAGAAGATGTGGTTGCTGGATTTTTGTCATTTCCCGTTTGTGCCCAAGAGACATACTAGATAACTTTAGCCTTAAGCTTGCACATAAATATGCTTGTATTAAAATGTAAGCAAAGTCCCAACCACAATGATATGACTTGATTGTGCTCCACCAACCAAACTGTACTTATATCGTGTTACTGTGTTAGTATGTAATGTGTTTTGAGAGGTGTAAAGTGATAGAAAAAGGCAATAAGATTTATGTTGACTCCATTTCATTTGTTGTCTTTTTGCATACAATCCCTGAAGAACTAATTTTGATGGTTTTTAACTAGCTTCAAGGAGTTGTCCATGATGGATTTGTAGACAAAGCTTGCTATTTATGAACCATTAGTTGAATTGGCAGAACAGGTCAGTGTGTATACTGGTTTTTCTATATTTGTAGCCAAGAAACACTCTGCTTCTGAATCTTCGATGATTGTCTTTATATATGCTGAAATATTACTCCACAAAAAGGGTAACATGAGGAGAAATTATTTTTCTTTGAATGACTAAGTTTTTCCTATCTTTCAGAATGGAGCAAATACTCTTACTCTACTACTCAACCTGAATGTGTTAAAGGCAAGTGGAAGATCCCAGAAGGGACAAAGAACGAGTACCTTTGCAAGGTATTTTTAATGTAAAGTAATATACCAAATGAAATTTATGCAAGGTTCCTTTTCTCATCTTTTTTTTATTTGGAATGTAATGGCTAGGGATCTTATGCATCCTAATCTACTCTTTTAATGTAATGGATGCTGTTTTAGGTTCGCTACCAACTTCCTCTCAGTTTCCAACATGCTTCTTGTTTCCTCATCTTTTTGGGTAATTCCTTGTGAGTTGTGACTGAAGTGCAGTGTGCAAAACATTTTTTTTGTTTGTTTTGTATGTCATTGCTCTTGTAATATTTGTTCTGCTTGTTTGGACAAAATTTCCAACTGTGTGAGTGTGCTGGTTTCTGCTTGTTGAACTAGTCTTGTAGTCAAATGATACAACAAAGGGACAAATGTGGACCTTTTTTTTTGGGTGCAATGGAAGTTCTAAATACAATTTTTATGTCATATGCTCAAGAATACAGGGATTTATTAGTTACTTTGGTTGCTACAGGCTATAATGTATGTGTTTTGTTTTTGATGAGATCAATCATAGAGATTCCTCACCTCAAGTTACAGCTCCATCGCATTCCTTTAGGGAAGATCTTAAAGAATTCATTGGAGCCTTTGAAGGTTAGTTGCTCAGGAAAGACTAAAAATACATGTCTGTGATATCCTAAGTTAACACTGCTTTTCTTGTCTAAAAAAACGTGCAGGTATGCCTGGCTTCTATCGTAGATGAATTTGATCGGTAGGCAAAAGCTGCCCATTTGGTTAAAGAAGTAGGGACATTTGTCTTCAGTGATCTGCTGTAGTCGGAATATTCCAGTGCCTATGGGGGAGTCGAAAGACTTGACATGTTCTTCCCCTTTGACCCATGCTTGTTGCAAAGATCTGACAGGTTTGTCTTTCTCCCCCTTTTCTTATTTAGACGGGGATGATAGTTCAACCTAACTCGTCGTTTTATTTCTACATGAAATTAATTTGTGGGGGATTTGTGTGATAACCTTATATGACTTTGATTACCTATAGGCAGTTTCATTTTTTTGCTTCTAATACATTTAATAGTTCTTCATTGAAAATTGATGTTAGCAGATTTTGTGTGCTTAAGAGATGGAGAGATCAGCCATCATGTAGACTGAGACAACTTACAAGGTCCTGCACCCTCATCTTTCTGCAGGCCGAATATCTTCTCAAATGACAATCCATGGAGTCTTATTTAGATTTTAAGCTTCCACAAGACAAATGAATCAAAAGTAAGCACCCTCCAGGCCTCCCACATCCAAAATCTCAACATATTTTTCTTTTAATTTCTTGAACTTTCAATTTTCATTTTGTGTCTTATTTTTCCATCATGTGAATATATAAGGTTACTCATGTTTCTGCCTCAAGTGAAGACATTGGCTAAAGAAGACTAGATAGGGGGTGGTTTATAGACTATGGTGACATGTTGAAGTAATCTGATAATTTTATTATAACGAACTGGCTAGAGTTTGATTAACTCAATACATAAAGGTAGAAGCACACAGGATATGTCGATGGAAATTTGGATTGAAAATTTTCAGTTGGGGTAGGGTGGAGGAGTTGTAATCCTTTTGCAAGGTTCATGAGTTTTAATCCTTTCGCTCATGCTATTTTTTAGATTGCCCAGGGTTTCATTCTGGCGAGTTGCCTCTCTTCCTTAATATACTGAGACAATAGTGCTGCTTCTGTATCCTTTGTGTTGTCTCCTTCATTCTATGCGTTTTCAGCTCGATGCTTTATAAAATGGACCATTTTCTTGGTTTTATTTCATCTTCTTACTATTGGTATGTATTTAGTTTTTACTTCTTGCTTTCTCATTTTTAAATGATATGCTTACATTCTTTATCTTTCTAGACCCATTAATAACTAACTACAAGCTGAAGCATGAAGGCGTCTGATGACCCTACTACTTGCCCCTGTTGCATTACAAAGTCCTCAAGTGTGATGATGATCATGATCCGTTGCTGATGTGTGTATGTTATGCTCACTCCTCATGTTTCGGTCTCTTCCTCTTTGTTCACCTGTTTTTTTTTCCTTGAAGAATGTGTATGTTATGCTCACTCCTCATATTTCATTCTCTTCATCCTTTTCATTCATCTTGTTTTTTTTTGGCTTAAAGGATGGTAAATGTTTTATGCAATATCAAAGGAGTAGTAGCTACATCATGAGTAGTAAGGGAACTTGAGATTTATGGTGGATCCATCTAGTTTAAACGGACTATGGGACACACTTAGGAAAAATGACACACTTTATTCTAGCTCACGTGTGTCCCGTAATATTTTGCACATAAAGGCCATGTTTCATTCTTTCTCTCCATATCATTATATGATATCAGTTGTTTGGTTTTAAAGCCTATTAGCTCAAATGGTAGAGCGTTGTGTTTAAACACAAAGATGCGGGTTCAAATCCCGCATAGGCTATGATAATAAAAAAACTGCAAATATGTCATTTCACATCGGGTAATAGCCGATGTCTTTCAAAAAAAACAATCGATGTCTATGTGGGGGATGTAAAAAGTCAAAACGCTTTAATATCGGGTAATAGCCGATGTCTTTGTATGTTATAACGTCGGTTATATTTTATAATCGATGTTATAGGATAACAACTACTAGAATAATAGGGGTTAACAACAACTAAAATTGTGGCTAATACCCACTAATATAGAGTTTTGTGGGACAATTTCAATGAAAAGCCATCTGTGGATATAAATGGCGTTGGAAATTATGCCCACTATTCTCACTGTTGGTATTTGCCATGGTTAAAATCTCACCCATTTAATTAAAACTAAAATAATGAATTCAATTAATAATTATTTTTGATACAACAACGTGGGTACGTGGGTATATTTTACTTTTTTTTTTAACTTTAATATAATTTTTTTTTTCTTTTGATTTCTTCCAGCTAATATATAATTTTAAAAAAATATTAGACCATTATGAATTATTAATTACAAAAAATAGCATATATAATATTTTAAAAAAATAAAACAAATATATAATATAAATTCACCAGCTGAAAATTAGAAATTGTAATAATATTTACATTAACATTCAGAGGCAAACTGAATTTACAACCCGGAAACATATGCTCGAAATGAGCTTAAAATTAAACAAGCTAAAATGCAAATATTAAGGCTCGACACAAGCACTTACAAACCCAAATTAAATATCCTAACTTTAATAAAAATAGCAAATTGAAATCTAAAGTACGGAGGTTTCAACAAGATGGAAAGTTAGAAAATGTTACTGACAACTACTAACAAGTATGGAGCTTTTTAACCTCTGGCTTGACCACCACCCTTGTCTCCAAACACACCAGGAGCAGCAGAAATATTACCAACAACAACACTACCAGCAAGACCACTATTAGCAACATCAACATGAACACTATGAGGCACACCAACATTGCTAGGTCGTGAAGTGTTCAAATAAGTGGACGAGGAATGTAGTTGCTGAGGAAATGCTGCCTGAGAATCACGGTTGCTTCCGAAGGGATGTAAACTAAAACCCCCATCTGGACGACTAGGAGAAGCATACATGTGTGGGCTTGAAGTCAGCAATGACTGAAAAGGTGTGTCGATTTGTGGAGTAGGGTGTACATACTGAGAAGACCGCATATCCAACATCCTTTGAATCTCTATAGCATCATCTTCTCTTTGCTTCATCAGTAATTCTTGCATTCTACTTTCCATTGTTTTTTTAACCTCTTCCTCGATCTTTTGCCTTAACTCCTCCTCGATCTTTTTCTTCAGATCCTCCAATTCATTGGTATTCATATTTATTGATCTTGATGGTGTAGATCCATGGATTGGTGGGTTTCGGAAATTAGGTGTCTTGCTATATAGAGCACCTCCACCAAAGACACATTCCTTGCTATTTCCACCAACCGCCTGGACCCATAACTTATCTATATCTTCTTGTGTTACCCCTTCGGGATGTTGCTGCACAAATGTGTCATATAACTCCTTGTTGCGTTCCTATGAAAGAGTATAAATTAATCAAACTACATAGATTGATAAAGCTATCTTATGCAAAATATGAACATCAAATTTACATACTAGGACTATTTGTGGTCTGGATCCACTCCATGTCCCATCTTTCTTTTGATATGTTCTCTTGATTAACTTCTCTCGTGTCATTGGCTTACCGTGTTCTTTCTCCTAATACAAAGCAACATATTCATGTTAGAAAAAATCACATAAAAGAGTAAAGCAAAACCTTGTCATTAAGAACTTACATAATCAGCCACATGCTGAGCCACAGATTTAGAACCACCAGTGTAAATTCCAGTTCCATCACGAGCCTCAGAAGCTCTATTGCGCTTGTTTGTCTCACTTTTGAGCTTAAAAGCATCACTTTGAAATTCCTTCTTCATGTCTACCCAATGTTCAGGGCTCACAAAATGAGGTCTCTTAAACGTAGGTCTTTTACGTGAAGGCCTTGCTTCGGCAAACTTAGAACGCAAATATTGAGAACATTTAAAACGCCAATTTGCCTTGACTTTAGCTGAATGTTTGTCTTTCCAGACGTAACGGCCCTGAACATGACATCAAAAGCAAAAGAGGATAGTAAATTTATCAAACTACTCTATTTTTCTCCTTTTAGCTACTGAAATATAAACAGAGGACAACAAAACATGCAGCAAAAACGAACATAGCTCAATCAATAGTATTTCATATTTAATTCAAGCAATACCAAGAAGCTCAAAAAATCTGTAAATAAAAGGAAAAAGCAATCAACACAACATTTTTATGAAACCACAAATCTATTTTTCTTTTTTAGCTAATCAAATAATCCATGACAAAATGAAAAAAAAGAGGGTAACAGAAATCTTAATTTGTTTTTTACCTCAAACTCTCTCCACTAAAAGTCTTTTTCTTCAGCAGGAATTTTGCTCCAGCAAGACCATGATCCATTGTAATGAGAACGCATAATTGAATACGCTTCCCCTAAAACCACTCTAGAATCTTCAAAGCTACCATTAACATAAATATGAAATTACCAATACAATCATTTACATGTGAGATGATGTAAACAAAGTCAAGTACATTACGTATTTCCGATTGGCCGAATTCGTGTTCGGTTGAGAGCATCAGTTTGGTCATCCTCTTCGCCTTCTGATGTGTTGTAGTCAAACCCTATTCTAGGTAGAACTCCGTCATCGTCTTCATCTGAAGCATGATCAACCATTTCGGAAACAACACCTGAGAATAAATATGTTTTTATCATATAGGTAGTCCAAATAAAACTTGCTTGGCACTTTACACTAACTTTATATGCATAGATCACTGATGAAACAAATCATGCAGTGATTATAATACCACCAATTGCAAGAGTTGCAACCGCTTGTGGCACACTTTTGTGGATGGAGTCAAAGTTATTTTGTGTTGTTCCACCGCCAACTGCAGAAGTCCAAATGAAACTTACTTGGTATTTTAAAGTAACAATGAAAATTTTCTTATCATATAAGTAGTCCAAATGAAACTTACTTGGTAAGTATATTACACTAACTTTAAAAGCATTTATCAATGGTGAAACAATAATTTACTAAGCTTAAATTGCGATACCGCCAATTGCAAGAGTTGCAGCTGCCTGCGGTAAATTCTGATGGATGGAGTTGAAGTTATTTTGTGTTGTTCCACCAACAACTGCAGAAGCATCTCTGATAATTGGAGGAAAGCCCTCCATGGGTGTAGATGAGGAGTCAAGTCGCACACCTCTCCCTGCAGCTTGGTTAGAAGAAGAACCCACCTGGCCATAGGCGGGTAACCCTCGATTGCTGCCCGGAGGGGGTGAACCATGAGTGGTTGTAGGGGGAAGAAACTTTCTTCGAACCATTTCTTACCTGTACGAAAACACATCCGAGAGCCTGAATTTAAAAGAAATATAGATTGATCAGGGAAATGAAAACAACAACAACAACAACAAAACTTAAGATGGGAGGTACTGATCGACTACCAATTGCCCAGCACAATTGATTTTTTTGTTTAGAAGCCTAGCATAATTGATAATAGTGGATGAAGGCAGTTAAACACTTAAACCCAGTTGGCGCTAAACTAAAATACAATCTCCC
This sequence comes from Persicaria tinctoria, assembly GCA_037127255.1. Classification (NCBI taxonomy): domain Eukaryota; kingdom Viridiplantae; phylum Streptophyta; class Magnoliopsida; order Caryophyllales; family Polygonaceae; genus Persicaria; species Persicaria tinctoria. Next base: position 15,567,130 of record JBANSL010000004.1, on the reverse strand, counting down.
TCCTTTTGGATTGGAAAAGCAATTGAATTTCCCTCCAATTTGATTAAATTTCCAAGGTAACCAATTTTTTTTTTTTACACAGAACATAAAAACACACAAAAATATTTGTTGGATTTGAATTACATGTAAATATGTCAATTCTAAAATCAAATGAATTCAAATTATATCACAAATCATCTTCGATTAAACCAATTAATTTTATCAAATGATAGGAAAATCGATCTTACCGGAGTTGTAAGTGGTTGATTTTGCCCGCCTATTGGTGCCAACCTAGTCACGCCATTACCGCCGATGCGGCAGCCGGCAGGTTCGTTTAGTGCCAAGGATTCAGGTATGGAACAATTGCTAGCTTGGAATCGGCCGCAAACGATGGTGGTGATTGGGGCGATGATGGTGGGAGTGGGGCGGTGGGGAGGGAGTGTGGAGGCGAGAGCGGACATGGGTAGCTGCGCAGGCATGGATGGGGGTGATTGGGACTTGGGAGAGAAGGGGCTTGGCTTTGGCCCTGAGAGGATGAATTTTGACCTATGTAGTAGAAGGGCCACGGGTGCACACAAAAAAAAATCCACATGTAATTTGCAACTATTTTTAGATAGAAATAAAATAAAATTATCATAAATATATAATTACCATATTGCAAGAGATATAAAATACATAAAAAATCATTTTTTTATTAGGATGCTAAGAATGAAATAGCCATGTTATAAATAAGAATGAATGCTAAAAATAATGAAAACTTTGAAATTGAATAACTATTCAAGGAAAAGAACATCCGGCCTTAATCGGTTGTGAAGGGTGTGAAGGCATCCGCGTATCACTCCAGTCTCCCTTAAATCAGCCTGACACTATCATTATAACAAAGATGATTTTATAAACGTGTAAAAAAACAATTATATAAATTAACATAAAACAATGTAACCATGTTATATAATATACTATATATAGATATATAGATTACTAACCGTGAATAATTCAAATGTCATCATCATGATCACTTGCTCTATCAATGTTCTCTTCGTCCTCGTAGACAATTTCATCGTCTGAATTAGAACATGTGTCAACTCCAAGATCAACTTCCTCTGTTTCGACATCATTCTCCAACTCTTCATCTACATCAACCATTGCCCCGCTGGGATCCCGAAAGTTTTCCAAAGTTGCCCCATCAATTGTTGGCACCCTAACCGCTTCTTCGGGTTGATACGGTTCTTCATCATCTATCCACCTTTCCTCAATTGTGCTTCTAGCTTTTGTTTTACATACGGCCAACCAATTTTTCCGATCTCGGGTTGCACCAGGATAGTTGGCATAATAAAACTGAATAGCCTGCTCTGCCAAAATGAAGGGATCGGTGGTTCGATATAACCGTTTCGGATTAATATCTACAAGATCATATTTCTTATGTGATTGTGTGCCGGTAGTTGGGTTAAACCAACGACATTTGAAAAGCACAACTTGTTTTGAAGGGACTCCCGGATACTGTAACTGTATTATCTCTTCCAGCTGACCATAAAAGTCAAATTCTTCTCCTTGATAGTTTGATGATTTGACCATAACTCCACTGTCATTGTAGGTTTCCCTTCCTCTCTTTTTAATGTGTGGAAGGTGTAGCCATTTACAATATATGCAGGGAATGTAATAACATCGGCTCGTGGACCCCGGGCCAAACTTTTCATCAATTCATCTTCAATGTTGTTTTCTTTAACCTGTTATAAAATATGGGGTCAATTATACTTTGCAATACTAATTAATCAAATATTAGTAATATATAGCATTTGAGTTCTTACATAGGCTTTAAACCAAGAAGTGAAATTTCTATCAAAGCTTGTGTCATTTGCACCACCAATTTGATCGGAGAATATCCTACAAAGAATCACTCAAGTATTAGTTTGATGATGATAAAGTGAAACTATACAAAGTTATTTTTTAAAGAGAGGGAATGTATAAATACTTACTTAAGATATGGCTCAACTTCTGCACAATTTAACAAAACACATGTCTCAATCGCATATTTCTCATGTGGATCATTAGTAAGCCATCGTGTTGTTGATTTACCAAATCCTCTACCAGGATAATTGAAAATGGAATAATGGGGAGAATTGTCTTCTGATGGGCCTTCATTATCTCGAGCTCTCTTCCTTCCTGAGGTCATTCTAGGTTCATAATATTGCTTTGCCAAGGTTGATATTTCTTCAATAATATACGAGGAGCATATTGAAGCTTCAACTCGTGCTTTATTGCCAACTTTTTTCTTCAAGTGATGCAAAAATCTATATTGTTAAAAGAAAATTTAATAACAAGTGAAAAACTAAAGAAATAAAAATTTTGAAAAATTTTGTTTGTACCTCTCAAATGGATACATCCAACGATATTGTACTGGTCCTCCGATTTTAGCTTCATAAGGCAAATGAATCAATAAATGTTCCATTGAATCTACAAACGATGGAGGAAATATTCTCTCTAACTTGCATACTCGAATTGCAATATCCAATTCTTGCATTTGTGTTACTGATAATGTTGGCGAACATAAAGAGTGGAAAAACTGACTCAATTCAGTTAGAGGCCCCCAAATAGACTCTGGCAACATTTCTCTAAAAGCAATCGGAATTAATCTCTGCATAAACACATGACAATCATGACTCTTCATCCCAACCAACTTGCACTCATCTAGTTGCACACATTGACCAATGTTGGAAATATATCCATCTGGAAATTTTAAAGATTTGATCCAATTACAAATTTCTGATCTTTGAGCTCGTGTAAGGGTGTACAAAGCTTTTGGTATTGGACCGTGATGATCTTTCTCCACCTCCAAATTCGGACGATCACAATATAACTTCAGATCTATGCGTGCCTTTAACGAATCTTTAGACTTCCCCTTAATATCCATAACAGTATTAAAAACGTTATCAAAAACGTTTTTTTCAATATGCATAACATCAAGATTATGACGAAGCAAAAGTGTCCTCCAATACGGAAGCTGCCAAAAAATACTTTGCTTTGTCCATTTGTGCTCCTTCCCATAACCAGAAATCTTTGCAAAAGGGTCCTCCATCATTGTCGGCATTTCCTTCACACAGTGCCAAATGTCTTCCCCTTTTAAACGTTCAGGAGCAGAAGAAGTCTCAACACGATCTTTGAAAAATGTTTTTTTATTTTTTCTAAACGGGTGATCGTGTGGTAAGAACCGTCGGTGACAATCAAACCACGATGGCTTCTTACTACCCACTAGCCAAAAGCTTTTTCTATCATTCATACAGATAGGGCAAGCCATTAAACCAGCCGTGCTCCAACCGGACATCATTCCATAAGCTGGAAAGTCATTAATCGTCCATAATAATGCAGCTCGCATGCAAAAACTTTTACCCCGGGAGATGTCAAATGTTGGCACACCTTGTGTCCATAATAATTTCAATTCCTCAATCAATGGTTGCAGACAAACATCTATTAACTTCTTTGGATTATGGGGACCATGTATAACCATAGATAATAACATACGAGGAGTTTTTAAACACATTGACGGTGGAAGATTGTAAGGAGTTAGAATAATTGGCCAACATGAATATGTCTTTGCAGATTGGCCGAATGGAGTAAAACCATCTCCACATAATGTCAACCGAACATTACCCGGTTCATTTGCAAACTCTGGATGTGTCTTGTCAAAATCTTTCCATACTTCACCATCTGAAGGATGACACATTGTTCCCTCCTCGGTTTCATGCTCCACATGCCATCTCATGGCTTTAGCAGTCGCTGACAATGCAAATAATCTCTGCAACCTAGGTATGATAGGCAAATAACGTAATTGTTTGTGTGGAATACCTTTTTTTCCTGTCATGCGTTTATACCTTGCATGATTACAAAATTTACAGCATTGTAAAGAAGCATCAACCTTCCAATATAACATGCAACCTTCTGGGCAAATATCAATTCTTTCCATCGGTAATCCCAAATCTCTAACGAGCTTTTTTGTCTCATAATAATTACTTGGAAACTTATGTTCTCGGGGCATGCACCTTCCTACCCATTCACAAATCTTGTTGTAACAATTTTCAGACAAATTAAACTCAGATTTGATCCCAAGTAGTTCAGAAACAGTTGACAACTGCGTCTCAGTTTCACAACCAGGCCAAAGAGGTTGTTCTGCAGCTTTCAAAATATCCCAAAACTTTTCTGATAAACCGATATCATCATCAATATAAGTATTCATTTCTTCCTGGATATTCGAAGAGTCAATACCTGGGTTGCTTGATGCACAAACATCTTCGGGGTGATCTGCTGCCCAATATGGAACAAAATTTGGCCCAGCTGCATCGAATATCATTCTTTGTTGTGGATTTAGCTGGTCATATTCTTCCCTCATTGGAAAATTTTGGCTGACATGAGATGCAGAATTTAAAACTGGAGAAGACGGCACATAAGGAGGTTCTCCATGACAACTCCAACGAGAATAATTCGGAATGAAACCTTTTCTGTAAAGGTGGGCTCTCACAGTGTCAGGGATTTGATACTTCTCATTCTTACATTCACGACAAGGACACCGGATTTGACTTCCGGTAGCATGTGACAACGCAAAATCTATAAACTGTCTTACTCCTTTATAAAATTCATCAGTCAATCCACTGCGTCCAGGTAAATTTTTATTATACATCCAACTTCGGTCATCCATGGTTAGTTGGGCATTCAAATACCTATTTATCAGTGTTCAAGTAATTGAATTTCATGTGTGATAAATGGAGCATTCAATAAAATATGCAACCATAACTAATTTGATAGAGTATGACTGACTTACCAGCAATTCCAAATATGCTCATATACGAAGTTTAAGTAGCAATCTGCAATGGATATAGTTCAATTAGGGTAGAATTTAGTACTCATCTGACTTTATGATTGATACACAATATACTGATAATTGATTTAGATACCTAAAGTCAAAACAATAGAAGCCGAAACCAAACTAAGATGAAGTGAAGCTGAAATCGACGGCAAAAGCAGAGGATTACAGTGAAAGTCCGCCTGAGAGTCCACCTGAGATATAAAGGTTGAGGAATTTAATCCAAGAGGGAAATCGACGGCAAAAGCAGAGAAGTAGCGTGAAGAGGGATTCTTTTTTTATCAGAAGTGTGAAGAGGGATTCTGATGATTAAAAGTAAATTCCTCAACCTTTAATATTAGAATTTTGAATTATTAGAATTATTAGAAGTAAATTCTTTTTTTGACTCTTTTTTATTAGAATTATTAGAATTTTGAAGAGGGATTCTGAGTCCTATGGGTTTGCAAGTAATATCTACCTAATGAAATAATCACGGCCTTTAATATAATCTAATGGTCAAGATCCTTCCCCCTACTTACTCCCAATTTTCTTCAAAATTACCCCTTAGATTTTGAGATTAATAATCCAAAAATGATGCCAGGTATAAGCCACGCCATCCTTTCATTTTCTTCCAACAACTCCAAGACTAAATACGACATCAAGTTAAACAATGATCAAGCATGGCTTATTTATGCTCCAAGACTAGTGGAATTTATGTGTTGAATGTTTTGGATAGAATAACATAAATGGAATCTGTAGGTGTTGTTGGGGATTCATGGAAGATCCAAGTCGATCTGTTTTTAGTAAATTGACATTTTTTTTTATCAATGGAGTAACTAAAGATTCACGCCCCGAGGTTGTTTCTGATCTCGAAGGACGTTGAGAGTCTCGATCCATCTTTTGCAAATCAACTTTTTAATGTCATATTGACAATTAAACAATGTTTAGTTTCTACTCAGATCCATGATTTGTAAATCACTTTTTAGTTGCTAGAAATTTCTACTTGGTTTAGAGCAAGTTTACCTTACCAAAAAAATGACTTTTTGCATATATAGTTATTTTTCAGAAGTGGCATTTTGTTTTCCAGCAAATTAGAGCACCTATCATTCTGTTTTCGAGAAAAATAATGGCCTTTTTCTGAAGAAGCTGCAGTTGAACAATACTTGAATAGATGATAAGTTTGTTTATAAGAACATATTAGCCTATGTGGGAGTTGAACCCACGTCTTTGTGTGCACACACAACAATGCTCTCCCAATTGAGCTAATAGGCTACTTATCAACATACAAATTCGGAAACAAGTTTAATGGTCAAATCAATCTCAATATATATATTAGTCATAGACAAGGTGCACCTTGCATGAAAAAGCAAGAAATTGTTGCAGCGAGACAACAAAACAAAACAAAGTGCAAAAACATAAATAAAGATTTTATGAAGAGATGGGTTAACTAAGTTCATGCCAAAGTTGTTGCAGTGAGACCTATATGATGAGTAAGATAATAAATGAACAGCATCCAACCATGACAGCAGAGATCGACAACATCAAAATCCCAATAGTAGCAACAAATTCAGCACCAAAGAAAGGTGAATCAGCACTAAACACCCCAGTTTATGACAAGATGTACCAGTTCCAAACAGGCAAACACCAAGTTAATGTTCACAGGCCAAATCAACATAAACGAGAGACTAAACAAATTGTAGCTATGATAGCAAGCCCTTGATAACAGTGGTCATAGCAAGGTCTCGATATGATCCTCTATGAAAGTAACCTTATCATTTCATAGTCAAACATTTGAAACATTTACCAATACATGCAACATCAGGGACGAATGGGGAGGGTCTCGAGTAAAATTGGTCGACTCAGAATCAAGAAACCCTAATTTTTCGGGTTCCAAGCAAGATACAAGGAAACCAGGATCAAATTGCATCAGAGAAACAAAAAAGGTGCACAAGCTAGTTTCAACAGGTCAGTATTAGGAACATTCATCATTTAATTGTCCAAGTAGATCCCAGAAACAGAAAGGCATAAAAATCAGGGTTCAAGTTTTAGCTCACAAGCGAATAAAATAGGAGAACATGGCAAAATAATCCAACTAAAAACAATAGAGATAATCTTTAGTAAAACTAAAAGAAGGAGGACAACCAACTAGAAACTTCAATTGAGTACATGAATCTCCAAGAGATAATCTTCCGCTTGGCCCTAGCTTAGAAAAAACATTCATGGTATGATCTTGGAACTTCAAATCATGTCTTCATCTTATGGATTCCAGCACAAAAAGAATAAAATTTGGAAGAAGAATTGAGCTCGGAATAAGCTTAGATGTTCAGAAGGCTGTCGAACTCGAAGGTAGAAGGGGAAGGGGAGCCTATGGAGGAGGTGAGCGAGAGAACGAGAGCGATATGGCGTGGCCTACCGCGCGTACGGGCTATTGGTTATTTTCAAGAAAATTGGGAATTTTATTTTTATTTTTTTGGTAAACAAAATTGGAATTAATTAGAAACAGAGGATAAGCGGTTAAGGTTCTTTCATTAGATAGAGATTTATGGATATTCACATGGTTGACAGAGGTGATAGTGCTAATTAAGTAGATAAATAAAATGAATATTTAGAATATTTTTTGCGGGACTTAATTTTTGTGGCTATGATTTACAATTACGAAATATTTAACGGGTAAGATTTTTTTTTTCCGTAATTGTATTATGTTGACTTTTTCTTTCTTTTTCATTTTTCTTTTTCAAATTAAAGGTTTATTTGTTATTATTAAATTTTAATAAAGGTGACTGTTTTTTTTTTTAAAAAAAACACATTACCGATTACCACACCTCAGTCAATTGGAAAATTGGAAACTACCCCTTACCAACAGTTCAAGCCATCCTGGTTACATTCCTACAACCAAAATCATTGGTATTACCATTCAACAATTCCATATGTAGGTAAGTCGTGGGTAAAATTATCCAACCATTTCATTAGTTGGTAATTTACTGTGGGAAAATACCATTTCTTTAGTAGACATCGGATTTAAAAATATAAACGATGTTATAACATACAAAGACATCGGGTTCTGGCCGATGTGAAAAACTTTTGACTTTTTACATCCCCCACATAGACATCGATTTTTTTTTTGAAAGACATCGGCTATTACCCGATGTTAAATAACAAATTTCTAGTAGTGGATAATGTTTTTTGTTGATGACATTTTTATTATATTTTTATATAACTAATGACATAGGACCATAAAATGTGATTAAACTTCATCGATGACTTTTATTCACTAATGACTTATTTATGATTACATTTCATTGATCTCAATTATTTGGGATGGCAATTTTATACAATTGATGCAATGAGACATCAATGCGAGAACAAAACGTGTCACTTTAATTTTTATGTTAAGATTAGCCCAGTACTTCATACCACATTCTTAATTTTTATGCTAATATTAGCCTATGCGGGATTTGAACTCACATTTTTGTGCATTAGCACACCGCTCTACCATTTGAGCTAATAGGCTTCAAGCTATCTCAATCCCTCGTACCCTTCTGGATGGGGAAAAAAGCATTATATTCAATCAATAAATAAATTTACATATACATCCACACTAAAATGCAAGTATCTCAATCCCTCATACCCTTCTGGCCGGATGCCACACTATCATATGCGATTCCATATGCAATCAGAAGACTTATCTGGATGCCACATGAATTTCACCCCATAGTTCAATCCCAAACTATCATATGCGATTAATTTAGGACTAAAGAAGCACCTTTGTCATATGTTAAACCTATCTGATGCCATTAAACAAGAGTCCAAAATTTTAAAAAATAATCCAGGGTCTCACCATGAATTAGTCACACTCTTCATTGTACAATGTCCCTTTATTTTGACCATACTGAATCTTTAGCTCTAGCCATGGATTCTTGTAGCGGTCCAGCTTCTTCCCAATTGCCTTCATAATTTCATCTTTTTTGGAAATTCTCGCCTCCCCTCTTTCAATATTCTTAATGATCCTATCATAATCTGCACAGTGACAACAACCAAGGTGAGCAAGAATGCATTTTTAAAAAGTATATTGTTCAAAAATAAATAACAATAGTCTATCCTCTAGCCACATTTGACACACCAAAGATCAGAAGTTTAGATGGATAGGGACAGAAAAGGATACATTTGACAAACATTGGCATCATCACACTGGAGCATTGAAATGAGAATAGCTCAGGTTTCTCAAGGTTAAGAGCAATATAAAAGTACATACCATTTAACTCCTTGTATCGCTCCTTGAAGACCTTGGCATACCTTTCAACCTCTTCATCCGTTTTCCCTTCCATTTCAAAGGCGATACTTTTCACATCATTCCTGCCATATTTCTCACATGCCTTGATGAAAGTATTGAAATCTCTTCTCGTCCATGTTGAGAAACCCTGAAGATGAACATCATGACATATATGAATATGAATTCGAAATAAAGCTAAGAGTACATCAACGAACAAGGATGGCACCTACTTCTTCAAGAAGACTCTCCTTTTCGTCTTGCTCTTCGGCAGTCAAAGGAGGATTTGTTGTTTCTACATTCCAAAATTCGATTAGCAACGGAAACTTGTAGTCCATCCACATGCATTAAGTGTTAACTATTACACAGAAAAGTAGAAATACCATCTGGTTCATCCACATCGATGGAATCTTTTATCTGATTCTTCTGATTTGCCTGCTAAAAAAAAGGAGGTTACATTAGATGACAGCAACTTACAGTGACATGAGAAGTGGGAATGCTACTTACCATGAGGTAGCGTACCTCCTTTTCATACAGCTCAGTCAACCTTTGAGTGTTGAAAAACTGGAAATCGTGGCTGAAAGAAATAGTATAAATGCAACATCAATCAAATTTACATTCACTTATTAAAACAAGGTACAAAAGGCAGATAAAAAGAATGCTATGCAATTTAGTTTTTAGCCGATTAGTAAACAATTTAGAATCTCTTTCCCTAAACAATTGCAATATATTTTATATGTATGATAAACATGTTACACTTTCCAAGTTCACATATGATTTACAGTCAATCACTCTATATAATAACTCAATTTCCAGTAAACAAAAAGCACTAAGAAATATACCAAGATAACCTGAAAATCTTTGATAACTGATTCCACAGTAACTTGTCAGATATTTCATAGATTAGAGAAATTCTAAAGTTGTTGTCTCTGAGATTAGAGAAACATTGCAGACGGAGGAAGGAGATCTAAAATTTCTCAATTCAAAGCTCTTACCTCACCCAATTCATCGAATTCAAAGCTCTTACCTCATCTAGGCATTTCATCGAACACCTTGGATGCAACTCTTACCTCACCTAATTCAAAGCTATCCAACACTTTCAAATTTCTCAATCTTGCATCTAGTGGAAGGAGATCTCAAATCTCCATTATTTTCTTTGATTCCAATTTAACAATTACAACAAATGGAGTAGGAATTACCTTGGAATACTTGAGTTGGGGCTGATAGTCCCCCTTCGAAATTGTCCTCCTCCAACTCGTGGTGGCGGCTGAAGCACCTCCGACTCGTGGTCGGAATGGAGAGAGCGAGGACGAGCAAGCCGCCATGGGAGCGTGATGAGAAAGAAGAGGGCGAGGCGAGCAAGGTTCATAGATGGATATCAGAGAATGAGGAGCAAGGAGAGTGAACGAAAGGGCTAATTGACGGATATCAGAGAACGAGGGAAGGAGAAAGGGCTAACTGGCGGAATAAAAATTGAATCCCGGTCATAAGTCCTAAAAAAAACTTTTTAATTAGCTAATGATCTAATTAAAACCTTCTATATGTCTAAAAACGCAAATTTTCTCTTTATTTTTTAATTAGGTTTTATGGGTGTATGGAAGCCTATTTTTAGGTAAAACTAGTTAAAAAAACGTGTTAAAAAATAAGCTAGAAAACGGATGTTATTTTGGTGTTTATTTTGTAAAAGTATTGTTTTATCCCTTCACTTTTATCTTATTTGGTTTGAAATTACCACAATGCCCCTAATAACAACCCAATAAACTCCACTATTTATAAATAAACTGTTTTTCGCCCCATACGGAGATTATCATTTTACCAACCGTTTATACATTTTATCTGATTTATAATTTTAATCAGTTTACTAACCCCTTCCCATACGAAAATTTATCAAACATCTATGCTTGTCTATATCTAAGTACAGTAATAAAGTTGGGTATAGGAAAGGTTTAGAAATCAAAATACAATTTGGTGAGTAAGTGCAGACAGCAGACTAGTCAAAAGAAGAAGAAGAAGAAGAAGAAGAAGAAGAGAAGAGGATAGTCCAAGCCGAGCAGTATACACTGAAAGAGGGTTTGTTAGTGAAGCCATGGCATCCTTGGTCTCCCGCTCCATCTCCTCTAACCCTAGATTCTCCTCCGCCTTCCCAAACCCCTCCCTCCCCCTTCCTTCTCCTTCCTCCCTCCGACTCCCCATCGCCCATTCGACGAGATGCCCCTCTCAGACTCTCCTCTCCTCCCGAGCCTTACGCCTTGCTCCCGTCGCCGCCTCCCCCGCCTCTGAGTCCTCCCCCGCCACTTCCTTCCACGGCCTTTGCTACGTCGTCGGCGACAACATCGACACCGACCAAATCATCCCCGCCGAGTACCTCACCCTTGTCCCCTCCAAACCCGACGAGTACGAGAAGCTTGGCTCCTACGCCCTCTGCGGCCTCCCCAGCAATTACCCCACTCGATTCGTTGAAGACGGCCAATTCAAGTCCAAGTACTCTATTATCATCGGCGGTGATAATTTCGGGTGTGGCTCGTCCAGGGAGCACGCCCCCGTCGCGTTGGGGGCGGCTGGAACGGCCGCCGTCGTTGCCGAATCCTATGCCCGTATCTTCTTCAGGAATTCGGTCGCGACTGGCGAGATCTACCCGCTGGAGTCGGAGGTCAGGATCTGCGAGGAATGCAAGACCGGGGATGTGGTTACGGTTGAGCTTGCGGAGAGTAAGTTGATTAATCACACTACTGGGAAGGAGTACAAGCTGAAGCCGATTGGGGATGCTGGCCCCGTCATCGAGGCCGGTGGGATTTTCGCCTACGCCAGGTCGACTGGGATGATTCCTTCTGCGGCTGCTTAGGGTTTAGGTAATTGTTGCCTCTTCAATGCTTTCTATGTTCAATCCAATTTGCTTGTTGTCCTTGACTGTTTCAATTTGTTGACCTTCTTGTTTTGGTGATTTGATGATCATATTTAGAACCGAGTCTCACCCGATTTCTGCCTTTTGGATTCAGTCATATAGCTTCGCGATTGTTCATCTTTGATGTTTTGCTGAATAGATAACTAATGGTTGCTCCTTAATGTTTAGTGTTTATATAGAATAAACATGGCAAGGAAACATATATGTAATTTGAATGATGAAATTCAGAGATAAATTAAACGAGGGAAAGTTGCATCATGTAGTATCAACTTTGGGATGCTGGATGGGAGCAGATTCTGGCACAAATGATCTAGAATTCAGAAAGTAACACCATCTTTGATTTACCTGCATTTAAATGTCGATAGACTCTGTTTTTTTTTTTTTATAGTTAGTTGTGACACATCCTTTTTTATAGTGGGTACTCCGAGCCACATATATGCTGAAAAGAGCTGCAAAAATTGACTCATATGATACTAAACACATTCTCAAAGTCGGGAATACGTTTGGCATTTCACCAAGTTTGAATGATTATATGTAGTCTTCACGTATTTGTAGAGTTAGTCTCAGCTGGTTGCTGTTTTTTGGATTCAGTCATATAGCTACTTGTTTGTTGTTCATCTTTGACGTTTTGCTGAATAACTAATGATCACTAATTATTTAGGGTAATTTGGTAAAAGATTAGGTTAGGGAAAGGAAACAATTTTTGGATGGGAAAGTATATTATAGAAGTTTTGAGAATATATAGGAGAGAAGAATGGTTGTTTATGTATGAAAAATAAGAGAAGGGGGTAGTGTAGGGGATATCGTTACCCATATGCTCAAATTGATCATTGAAATGAGAGAAATGAAGGAAATTTTCTATGAAAAAAATGAGAGAAGGGCTAATGGTTAGAATTTTTAACAATAAACTTGACTTATAAACTACTACGGGGATCAGTGGAAAAAAAATGTGTGACATTCAAAAACGCAATGGGATGCCTATCTGCCTAAGCGTGAAGCGAGCGATGCAAAGCACCCACTTCATGGATGAAGTGCCCAATTCTATAAAATGTGTGTTTTAAATATACAATCATACTAACATAAACTAGTCATTATTTAAAACACAAAACTAATTTAAACCTTGAATTTGGTAAATATAAAGCGGCCATCCGGGGTTCGAACCGGGGACTTTTGGATACTACCCACAAGTCCTTTCCGGTTGAACCATTCCAAAATGGTTAAACTAATTTAAACCAGCATATATGTATAATACGATTATACGCATATGTTTCAAAATACATATGCTACTCCTTTTTGTCAAATAGATGTTGATGATAAAGATATAGCTGCAAATTCAACCTATGGCTCATAAACATATTGAGAATCAAACATGGCAAGGAAACATATATGTAATTTGAATGATGAATATCAGAGATAACTTAAATGAGGGAAAGTTGCATCAAGTAGTATCAACTTTGGGATGCTGGATGGGAGCTGATTCTGGCACGATTGTTCTAGAATTCTGAAAGTAACACCATCTTTGATATTATCTGCATTTTAAATGTCTATAGATTCTGTTATTTTTTTTAATAGTTAGTTGTGAGTTGTGACACATCCTTTTTTTATAGCACATATATGCTGAAAAGAGCTACAAAAATTAACTCATATGATAGTAAACACATTCTCAAAGTTGGCAATACTTTTTGCATTTCACCATGTTTGAAAGATTATGTTGTAGTCTTCACGTATTTGTAGAGTTAGTCTGAGCCGGTTGCTGCTTTTTGGATTCAGTCATTTAGTCTCAGCCTATTAACAGGTTTATGTAAGGTGAGAGTCCCACTGGAGGCAGCATGGCTTTTGTTGCCTGTTGCTTCAAGATGTTCCAGTGTCTCCTTGAAAACATGCATCCATGCTTTATATGACAAGTTCATGTTGATTACCCATTCTTGTATGTGTGACATAACTCTTCCTGTGCAGGATATAATTCTTACTTGCCCTGCATAACAGCTTTTTTAATAAAGATTGCCCCTGCCTTCGTCTGTAAGCTTGCTTTGTCTTTTTGTTCATTTTGCCGTTTTCCCATCTCCGTTATGTTGTAATAGACGTATTTCTTTAGTATTGATATGCTGGGCGCATTTATTTACAAGGAATGACTTGTAGGACACATCTCCAAAAGTTGTGTTCATGTAGTATGCAATGTTTTCAGTCTTTCATTTTGTTTTCCAGGAATGGTTTATATTAAAACCTCAGGCCCTATGAAACGTACTTGAGCATCTACTTCCTAACAATCTAATCAGACCCTTAAAGTACTTCAAAGAGAGAGATATTTTGATTTGGGACTTATGGCATACTGATTTACTACAATTGATCATGTGTTCTTGTGGTTGTGGGTAAGTTTACGCCGAAAACCTACCCACAAAAACACGGGAATAAGTTTTTTGGCATACATATCAACCACCACATACATGCGACTCTCCCTCAAGCTTTGCACACAACTACTCGAAAAAATCAACACCTAATTATCGGAAGGGTAAAAGGGCTAGTTTACAAGTCTCAGGATGTTTTCTGAAAGAAAAGTTAAAAGACTCAGATGGCAGTAAGCTGGTCATAAAATGTCGTTGGAGGAGGAACTCACAATATTGATGGCAACTTCTTTAGGACGAGTGGGTTGTCTGTCTCTTGTCCCGGTAGTTTATCTCTAGTCTTCAATATCTGACAACAGGTGTTTGTTGGCACGTTTGTTTTTCTTGGAAATATCTAATCTTATGAGCAAGTGTTCAGTTAGTTTTGGGGAGGAATCCTTTTTGAATCGGAATTGATATGTTTGTTTAACGCTTGCAAATCTTATGTTGATTATCTATGCTGGTTTTGCTACTTGCGTTGTTTGGTTTGCTTGTGGTTTGGTTTCCAGATTTGTGCATTATTGCATTGGTGTTACTTTCTAGTGTAGTTGGATTGCTACTTGCTAGTTGATTGTTGTTAGACTCCTGGATTGCCCCGGGCATTCCCGTGCCCAACGAGTGGTATCGTGGTATTCAAGCTTTGAGCTGGGCTCTTGGTGTGATTGAGATTGTGGGTATGTGGAGTTTAAAATGATAAATGTTAGATCCAATTGAGTTGGCTCGAAATAGACAACAAAGGCTTTAGAAAGTGACTGGAAGGATTGCATAGAGATGTTGTGGGAACCATCGGAACATGAGTTGATGATAGTGTTTTCATGATTAGCAACGAAATGAATGCAGGGGTGGAAAAGAAAGAAAAGAAAAACAACCTGGGTGAATCTCAAGTGTAACCTGTTGCGGAGGAATCAAGGAAGGATTCTTTGCGCTTGTTGAGATGAGGGAATCGAGGTTGAGGCCGCTCAACTCCTTCCTTTTTTTTTTTGATTAGGTAAGGATTCAGGTGTGCAAGAGTACTACCCAAAGGCATCATTTCGGATGAGGTTCTGAAGACCGGGATCGAAAAGTAAATCTGCGACACTGGTATGATGGCTAAGGTGTGCAACCCTATCTGCCACATAGTTACCATTACGGAGAATATGAGCAAAACGAACTTCACTCACCCCACAATCCCACACAGAAGAATCTCGATATCTTACATAATCGGCTTTACCTCCTATGGACATTGTCGACCTTTTCGTAAGTAGTCTAATAGAATTAACGAGTCGCCTTCTATGATTAACTTGTTTAGATTCAGTGACCTAGCTGCGAGGATGCCGTGTCTGAGAGCCATAGTTTCTGCCATAATTGGAGATTGGTGACCAATGCGGCAGCCACCAAGCTCAATCGGATGCCCCACATTATCACGGATAATGAAGCCAATAGAAACTCTCCTTAGTGTATGGACATGATCCATCAAAATTGAATTTAGCCCATCCCATAGGTGGTTTTTTCCAAGAGAGTTGGCTTTTGATCAAAGGAAATTTGGTGCACCGGTTGTTGTTATGACTTGATCTATGTAGGGGTTCTTGTTTTCTATTATGTTTTATATTATGGTTCTCATCATCCGTCTTTTTGGCATAACCCAATTACTCATATGCATTTCCACCATGAAATATTATTCAGTAATTGTTGGCAACTTAATTTGTCCGAAAATATATTGATTGCGAACATACCCTGTCGCCCACCAACAGAATGCCATTTTCCGTTTCTTTGCAACAGTGAGGATATCACCCAAAACAACCAAGATTTTCCTCATGTCCCCAGTGGTTGAAATGATATCCTGCAATTTAGATCTCTTGTCACTAGACCAAGAATTACAGATTTCACTATATTTGCATTCGAGGAGCGAGTGCACCGTATCTTCTTCATGATGATTACACACTGCACAATATGATGGAATCGCAAGGCTATTTTTTACAAGTCGGGATGCCGTTGGTAGACCATCTTGAGCAACTTTCCACATAAAATTCTTAATTTTTGGCGGTATGTTGATTTTCCACAACCATTCATTGTTATTGAATTGTGTTGGTAAAGGCCCAGATATCATGTTAAATGCACTAGCCGTAGAGAACCAACCGTTTATGGCAGGCCCCCAATACATGCGGTTCTCCATATATATTAGACACTGGTAGTGAGCGATTTTTTTCACCATGAGACATGGTATGACATTCTACAACTTATCTAGCGGTCCCTCTTACGCTTTCTCTCCGCCTCTTGATTAGCAATTTTACTAAAGAGTTTTACTAATTACGTTAGCTAATACTCCAATATAGACTCACTTTTGTTTCAAATCACAATAGTTTCCCATTAACTTTTTATTTTATAAAATTATGAAGAAAATAATTAGTAAAAAATTTAATATTATATATCATTTTTAGCTCTTTAACATATTAAAAAAAACAAATTATTATATTTTAATTAACGTACAAAAGGAGGATCATTTTATTCAATACATCTCAAAATGGTTCTATCAATGGATTTATCGATTAATCGCCTTTGAGGCCTCTAGTCACAAGCCATGAGAAGAAGGCTCAGATCCATTGACCAATAGGTCCAATACCAATCAATGTCAATGGAGTTGAATCATATTTCCTTTAAATTATTGTGCAATGACTAATTATGGAATAAGACAATTGATAGAGATATTCAATCCGATTATTTTAGGAGTCGTAATACTTTGCTAGAAGCCAACTACGATTAATGAGCTTAAACGGGTTAAACCCATGACTATTATAAACGGGTCCTATGCGGTCACACACTTAGAGTTGACGGGCTTGATCAAAAGATAGATGATTTTATTATTAGTGTATATTAGATATATATTAATAATAATGGGATAAGATTTATTTGTGAAATAAATAATTAATCAAGTAAGGTATAAATATAAACTTATAAAGATGGGTTTATGACTTGACCTAATTAACACATCTAAAAAGACAAAAAGGAGTTTTTGCCGTACGTTTGGTCTATGAAGGTTGAATTCGACCATCATCAATCAAGAGCAATTTGATTGTTCGCCTTTCGATCTTCGTCCTAGCAGTCGAAGGCAAAGAAGATCTAGACCGGGCTCTTGTGGACCAAGTAGAGGAGCAACACGTGGGGCTCTAGTTCTCTTCCGAATCCTCACCGTTCAGATCCGGTTCACGCATCAAGAGGTATCTCCTATGAACAATGATTTGATATATCGATTTTATGCATGAAGATGCTTACGATTAGATGATAGAAAATAGTTTCTAAAACATCCGCTGCGCATCTAATTTCCATAAGTGGTATCAGAGCATCTTGCATACATTGATATGATTGATTGATTTTCTTGTTAGTTTTTTATTCAATTTAGCAATATATCTGATATATGGAATAATTCGTATAATTAAAATTTTGATTTTAATTGATTGGATAAATAAAATTTAATTTGTGAAATTAGTTCACAATTCCGATCCAAAGCCGCCCAACGTAATATCGGATTATGTGGAATTTGATTAGAATTTAATTTGTGAAAGTAGTTCACAATTTAATTTGTGAAATTAGTTCACGGTGGTATGCCGATCAATGGGAATATGAAATTGTAATGTGATTACAGTGGAACTTCATTAATATATATGGATCGATATATATATCATGAACATGATAAGTTGATTTGAATATTTGATTATATATGAAATATTTGATTTCGTATAAGTTGATTTGAATATTAAGAGATTGAGAATTTCATTATTTTGATGTCTAAAGTTGACAAATTTTGTGTGAATTTGATTCGTGCATTAATTTCTCAAAGTTTTAAGTTTTATGAAAACTAACCATCTTAATCCTACGATTGTCAAAGTTTGTAATTGTTACAAAATTTGAGTGGGAGTGGATGGGGCAGAATTAGGGTTATGGAAGATATTTATGATTTTAGTATAAAATCTTAAATTACCTTAATTGGATATGGTAGATATCTTATCCCTAACAAAAAATTTCTATCCAATTATACAAGGTAACAATTACCATAAATTTATTCCATATATATGATTTCTAATTTTGAATTAAATATCAAGAATATTAAATTAGTTATTTTATTAGATAATTTAATTGATTTGAGTTAAATAGTTTATTAATATGATTAATATTCTATTTCATGTTTATATTAATTTGATTAATATTTTGATGTTATACTAATTGTGATTAATATTTTTAATATATGATATTATTGCATGAGGTGACTAGTATGGCCCATAAATACGATCTGCGTATCGTTATGTTTTTTTTTTGGTACACGATCTGCGTATCGTTATGTATTTTTGTAATTTATTTTCAGTAATTAGATTATTAGAAAATATTGTAATTGATACAAGAAGACAAGAAGACATAAGAATTTCAAGGATGGAGATCCATGAAGGGCGCGAAGGTGGAGACCCATGAAGATTAGATCTTTATTTTATGCATCGTAGGGGTCATACTAGGATCACAATTTCATTGCATTTTGAATGCCTTATTTTAAGTTTTATGTTGTTTTTATTTATGATATTTTTTCACTTATAAATAAAGACAAATAAAAGACTTAAGTTCCTAAGGTAAATTGGGGCAATGCCTTTTCATATCATAACCCATTAAGTTCTGGATTTTTGGTTGGATGGGCTTCACAAAAGTGAGGGTGTCTTTCCATAATCTTGGGCTAATGAGGGTGAATCTATACAAGGGGTTCATAAGCTTTGATATGGTTGTATCCAACGAGAGACCAAAAGGCAAAGTTTTGGATCTTGAGGCATAGGATGATTTTACATTGGATGTGGATCATCAACCAAGAATTATAAGGAGTTATAATTAGTAATTGTTACTTACCTTAAGCATACAAGATTCAAGGCAGTGCAAAAGTACGTTGGGTCTTGTGTGTAATGGGATCTTGGAATCATTTTATTCATCAGGAACAATAACAATTTGAATAAAATGCGCATTTACTTATTTTAAAGGTGTTTAATCCTAAGTAATTTGCATTTCGAACATAAACTGATTTGTATGTCATTTCCTTTTTATATAGGCATTATGTCGAACGATAACTTGAATTTCATCCCGCGCTCAATAGTTGAGAAAAAAAACAAATTGAATGGAACGAACTTTCTTGATTGGGAAAGGAATTTGAGAATTGTTCTCAGGTCTGAAGGGCGTGAGGACGTCCTAACAAACCCTATCCCTACTATTACCGATGCCTCATCGGATGAGGAGATAGTTAGAGAAATGGAGTTAAGGAGTGATTCTTTACCTGTCACTTGTTTAATGCTAGCAAGCATGGAACCTGACCTTCAAAAGAGGTTTGAATACCAGGATGCCTACTCTATCATCACCAACCTGAAAATGTTGTTTCAGGCACAGGTAAGGATTGAACGATATGAAACTCACAAGGCTATACTGGATAGCAAGCTTGTGAAGGGAAAGCCAGTAGGTCCCCATGTGATCAACATGATCGGTCTTTTTAGCCGTATGGAGACACTGGGCACCCCATATGACCAAGAGTTGGCCACAGATATCGTCTTGCACTCCTTGCATGATGGCTTTGCATCATTCAGGATGAACTACCATATGCATGGTATTAAGAAAAACCTGAACGAACTCCATGGTATGCTCAAAGCTTCTGAGCAGAATACTCCCACTGACAACAAGAAGGAAGTTCTTAACGTCAACAGAGGGAAAGGGTTCAAGAAGGTAGCCAAGAACAAGAACAATACCCAAGGGAAGGGCAAGGAAGTTGCAAAACCTAAGGGTGGTGAGAAGCCAAGGGTGGCTGCAGACCATGATTGTTTCCACTGTAAGGCTAAGGGACACTGGAAAAGAAATTGTCCCAAGTACCTAGAAGATAAGAAGAATGGGACTTTGAGTTCCAACACTTCAGGTATTTATGTTATTGAATTACTGTCAACCAATGTCCTCACATTAGATAATGGTCCTACTTGGGTATTGGATACCGCATGTGGTGCTCACATTATTTCAAATGTGCAGGGACAAAGAAATAGGAGACAAGTGAAGAAAGGGGAGATAAAGTTACACGTTGGAAATGGAGCAAGCGTTGCTGCACTTGTCGTAGGAGATTTTAGTTTATCTCTTCCTTCTGGTTTAATCTTAGAACTAAATAATTGTTATTTTGTTCCTAGCATTACAAAGAACCTTGTTTCGGCGGCAGTAATTTATTCTGAAGGTTTTTAATTTTGGCACTACAGATGAAGGTATAATTATTCACAAGAATGATATCTTCTATGCTCGTGCTCAAGATATTAATGGAATATTTGTATTCGATCTTACAACAGAATCATATAACATAAATACAAAAAGGCAAAAATCAAGTAAGTTGAGTGAAGCCTACCTATGGCACTATCGTTTGGGTCACATCAGTTTAGATCGCATGAAGAAGCTCCATAAAGATGGACTTCTAAAAGACGTGGATTGTGAATCCATTGATACATGTGAGTCATGTTTGATGGGCAAGATGACAAGGTCACCTTTCAAATGAACAAATTAAAGGGCTAATGAGCTATTGGGCATTATACATACTGATGTATGTGGGCCAATGAGTACAGAAGGTAGAGGTGGTTATAAATACTTCATCACATTTACCGATGACATGAGTAGATATGGATATATTTACCTTATGTCACATAAATCGGAATCCTTTGAAAAGTTCAAGGAATTTCAAAATGAGGTAGAGACTCAAACTGGCAAGAAAATAAAAGCACTTCGATCAGATCGTGGTGGTGAGTACTTGAGCCATGAATTTGATCATCATTTGAAAAATTGTCTACTCCAGGAACACCATAGCTTAACGGTGTATCTGAAAGGAGAAACAGGACCCTGTTAGACAAGGTCCGATCTATGATGAGTTTTGCTGACCTTCCGGTATCCTTCTGGGGATATGCCCTCACAACTGCCGTACTTACACTAAACAGGACTCCGTCTAGAGCTGTAGACAAAACTCCATATGAGATATGGACTGGAAAGGTTCCAAAATTGTCTTTTATGAAGATATGAGGATGTGAAGCTTATGTAAAGCGTTTACAAACGGATAAGCTTGCCCCTAAATTAGATAAATGCTATTTTATAGGGTATCCAAAAGGTAGTTTTGGATATTACTTCTACAATCCCGCTGAACAAAAGGTGTTTGTTGCAAGGGATAGTGTCTTTTTAGAAAGAGAGTTCATTTCCAATAAGTCAAGTGGGAGAAATATTCATCTTGAACCAGTTCATGATGAAAAGCAACAAACTCAACAACGAGATGACATAGATGATGTCGAAGATGAGTTGATGGTTTTGGAAGGCCAAGGGTCCCAAATCATCCAAGAACCGGAACAAGAGGATCCACAAATAGTTGTGGAAACTGTTCCGGCTCCAGTTGTTGAACCAGTTGAACCCACCCGTAGATCAGATAGGCCAAGGGTACAACCAAGACGTTATGATGATTTCATCTTGAATGTAAATCTTGATGTTCTTCTGCTAGAACATGATGAGCCTAATACCTATAAGCAAGCAACGACGGGTCAAGACTCCAAGAAATGGCTTGAGGCCATGAGATCCGAAATGGATTCAATGTTTGAAAATCAAGTATGGGAGTGGGAGGAGCACATAGGGCTTAGATTTGCCAGATGGGGTAAAACCCATAGGGAGCAAGTGGGTTTTCAAACTTAAGACAGATAAGGATGGAAAGGTATCTGTATACAAGACAAGATTAGTTGCCAAAAGTTTCAAACAGATTCATGGTATAGACTATGATGAGACCTTTTCACTAGTTGTCATGATAAGATCCATTAGGATAATCCTTGCTATTGCCGCTTATTATGATTATGAGATTTGGCAAATGGATGTCAAAACCGCCTTCCTGAATGGATTCTTGGAAGATGATGTGTATATGACACAACCAGAGGGTTTTGAAGATCCAAGTAATGTCGGGAAGGTATGCAAGCTTAAGAGATCTATATATGGACTTAAGCAAGCATCCAGGAGTTGGAACTTTCAATTTGATGAGAAGATAAAAGAGTTTGATTTCATCAGATGTGAAGAGGACCCTTGTGTATACAAGAAGTTTAGTGGGAGTAAAGTGGTCTTCCTAGTTTTGTATGTGGATGACATACTACTTATTGGGAATGACATTCCGATGCTAGAGTCCGTTAAGGAATGACTGAAGAAATGTTTCTCAATGAAAGACTTGGGAGAGGCAGAGTATATACTTAGAATAAAGATCTATATAGAGATAGATCTGAGAGATTGCTTAGATTGAATCAAGGAACTTATATATAGATAAGATTCTTAATAGATTCAATATGCAAGATTCCAAGAAAGGGTTTTACCTATGTCATGGTGTGTACACGACCTAATGTTGCATTTGCTTTGAGCAGGTGTAGCAAATACCAATCGATTCCATGAGAGGCACACTAGTGTGCAACTAAGAACATCCTGAAGTTCTTGAGAAAAACTAAGGATGATTTCTTAAGGGTGATGACAAATTGATCGTATATTTTATGAGGATGTTTCACCTTATTTGACATTAAGATGTGTAAGGTGTATACATATGACAATATTGAAAATCCATTGACGAAGCTTATGCCTAGCTCAAGCATGATATATGGTCACACTTGGGCTAAGGGTCTCAAACACATTGGAGAATGGCTTTGAGATTGCTTTCTATTACATTTTATGTTTAGAATGTTAGATACTAAGTTTATGTTCGACTAGATGATTTTATGATATATGATATTTCATCTTTATTTATATATTGTATTGAACGATAATAAATAACATGTCCAAATAATTCGTAGTTCACAAATGGGTTTATCTTAAGTGTTCTGGTAAATGAAACCCCATTAAGTGAAATGCAGTTATGAATTATCACAAGTCCGTAGTCTGAAATCACCAAATTGGACATAGGTGATTTTATTAAATGACTATATTGTAAGTTGACTGATAGCGCCAGGTTTCATGGGCTATAGAGACATGGAGATGTCTAGTCAATTACATATATATGTATGGATGATACATATAGGACAGACCCACCTTAAGACTCTACAAAAGGGATTGCAGAGTTTTAAGTTAAACCATGATTAGTAGATTCCTCATACATGAGTATGTTATGGTCCCTCTTGATGATTCGTATTTCTTTGACACGGCTAAACGCTTTCCGTAACAGGGAGTTATAAAGGTCGTAGTTGGGATTGCCAAAAGTTGAGTGGGAGCCATAGTCATACAAGACTGTAGATGTCCTCCTTCTTCATGCATAATGTGATGCATTGAAAAGGAATGGTGTCTAGGCCACTTGGAAAGCAAGAACTGAAAATGCATGACCATGCTCGGATGGATTATTTGTAATCATCCGTTAATTGACAGTTCGAACTCGGAGTTCAAGGAATATATATTTGATAATAGATATGAATGTCACCATATTATCAAATATGACATTAAGAGACACGGGTATCTGAAATTGCACACTTGCTTAAGGACAAGTGGGAGATTGAAGGAATTGTGTCCTTTAAATTATTGTGCAATGACTAATTATGGAATAGGACAATTGATAGAGATATTCAATCCGATTATTTTAGGAGTCGTAATGCTTTGCTAGAAGCCAACTACGATTAATGGGCTTAAACGGGTTAAACCCATGACTATTATAAACGGGTCCTATGCGGTCACACACTTAGAAATGACGGGCTTGATCAAAAGATAGATGATTTTATTATTAGTGTATATTAGATATATATTATTAATAATGGGATAAGATTTATTTGTGAAATAAATAATTAATCAAGTAAGGTATAAATATAAGCTTATAAAGATGGGTTTATGACTTGACCTAATTAACACATCTCAAAGGACAAAAAGGAGTTTTTTGCCGTACGTTTGGTCTGTGAAGGCTGAATTCCACCATCATCAATCAAGAGCAATTTGATTGTTCGCCTTTCGATCTTCGTCCTAGCAGTCGAAGGCAAAGAAGATCTAGACCGGGCTATTGTGGACCAAGTAGAGGAGCAACACGTGAGGCTCTAGTTCTCTTCCGAATCCTCACCGTTCAGATCCGGTTCACGCATCAACAGGTATCTCCTATGAACAATGATTTGATATATCGATTTTATGCATGAAGATCCTTACGATTAGATGATAGAAAATAGTTTCTAAAACATCCGTTGCGCATCTAATTTCCATCAATTTCTCCAAGAGTTGAGTATAAAATGTTGCTCGTCAGAGGTCTGACATTACACAAAGACAACTTTTAGTCATTAGAATCAACCTAATAAACCAAAATTTGAAGATTCAACACATGATGGCTGAATTTGAAGAAATTGATTTCAAGCATTGTTTTAGAGAAGCAAATAAAATAGCCGACTACATATCTCGAAATGGTATTATTTGTAATAGATCCGCTCTCCCTTATAATAGGGACTTGTACACCATCATCATTCGGGATGATCATGGGGATGAGGGCTCGTTGCAAAACGAGAGAGTGAGACAAGAGACAGGTCCGGCCTCGTCACCGGCTTCGAAGGTGTCCCAACGCCATCTCCAATTCCAATCTGCGATCTGTCTGCCATGGAGAGTGGAAACAACCATGAAAGGGGCTGAATATTAAGCGAGAGAGGATCGACAGATAGGATTAGATCTGATTGAATTAGTATATAATGTGGACAATTTTCCAATTTGTCCAAAAATTTTGGACAATTCACCAATTTGCACAAAAAAAAAATGCTTGTTTCAGAAATTTTTTCTTTAATTTTTGCAAGAGCTTTAATAAATAAATATTTATCAAATTTCACATATAATACATACTATATTATACTAAAACAACAAACTTGATTAATCCAACCACATTCGCTCTAAATTTTGCTGGCTACTGACAATATGTAGATAACATACAATATAAACTACAATGAAATTTATCGAGCTTCATTATAATGCCAGATATGTGTTATGAACGAGTTACTTGTGCAATATGTGAGGTTGAATGGTAGATCATCTCGTTCCTCTTTGGATGATAACATGATTGAAATAATCGAATGACAATGATAACTTCTTGTTTTTCAAACAAAGATCAACAAGCCAGCGGTTTTTGTGATCTCAAACTAATTCAAGTTGTGCAATATGCACACTACTAGAAATTTGTTATTTAACATCGGGTAATAGCCGATGTCTTTAAAAAAAAAATCGATGTCTATGTGGGGGATGTAAAAAGTCAAAAGTTTTTCACATCGGCTAGAACCCGATGTCTTTGTATGATATAACATCATTTATGTTTTTAAATCCGTTGTCTTTGTTGTCCTATAACATCGATTATAAAATATAACCAGTGTTATAACGTACAAAGACATCGGCTACTACCCGATGTTAAAACGTTTTGACTTTTTACATCCCCCACATAGACATCGATTTCTTTTTTTGAAAGACATCGGCTATTACCCGATGTGAAATAACATATTTACGGGTTTTTTTTTATTATCGTAGCCTATGCGGGATTTTAACCCGTATCTTTGTGTTTGAACACAATGCTCTACCATTTGAGCTAATAGGCTTTAAATTAGATAGAATGTACGTACATAATAGCAAAAAGAGCATGTGAAACCAAGTGCCACCTCATCCAACAATAAGATGTTAGTAATAGAACCAAACTGCAATAAATTACACTAACACTACTAGAAATCATCTTCACAAAACACTTGCTCAATCTATTTGTCGAAAGCTAGGTTATCATTTATAAATAAATAAGAAAAGCAAAAAAAGACGTAACAAGGTGGGAAACTAAAGAGATGTACATAGGTATTTCATTCAAATTTTACAACAAATACTCCATACACACCAACAAAACGCATAAAGTGTCAAGGTTGCAGAACTTAACAACTTATGGACTCTCTAACAAGGAGGTAGAAGGTATGCATTTCAAGACCAACTAAACTAAAATTTCATAATAACACGGTAGTGTTGGTCCTTGTCACACAATAGAACTTTGAAAATAGTATAAGAAAAGAAAACAGATAGAAATAAATGAAACAAAACAGTAAGAACTCACCAAAGAGAACAACAGCTCGTCCTTCATCTCTCCATCAGAAAAATCAGGGGGTATGGCAGACAGCGTTTTGCTCCTTCCAGTTTAACAAAGCAGAGGTTGCATCGATCCACCCTAGAGTGTTGGCATTATATAAGTTCAAGTGAGAAAGAAAGTTCAATAGTTAGAAAGTGTAAAATAAATAGATGGCTCAAAGATAACTGAACCAAATACTCTCACAAGCTTTACCAGCATTTTCAATGAAACTTCTAAATTCCTGTAATAGAGAAGAAGGCTAAAGAAATGGTCTTGAATCTAATCATAGCAAGTGAAGGGGGCTAGATTATCAAAAAAAGAAAAGAAAAGATGAGAAGATAATAATGCAATAAACCTGCCCATGCCACTTTCGAGAAGCCCAGCAAGAAGTGGCAAAAGGACAGTACAAATTTCCAATGTAACGGCATCAACTCTTTCTGCTAACAAGCTGACTATATCTAAGCTTGGTCCAACTGAAATCCTTCCATTCCACCTGGCTAAGGTCCATGTTGGCATATATAATGAAATGATGTGATCCTAGTCGTCAATGAGCTTGAATCCTTTATCTTAGAAAGCTATGTTGTCGGGGACGAACATCAACCCTTGTTTGAGAAAACAGCATGGCGACACCGTGGTATTTTGGCTCTTTCGGGCTGCATAAAATTCCGATTGAAGCCAATAAGCACTTGCTGGAAAGCTATTTTAAGTGGCTACAACTTCTATGAAGAATACTTATCCTAAATCAGCCTCGAAGATGCTTGAATTTGACGTTCTTTCCAGCAGCTCCAATCTGGACGTTTTTTTCCATGTTTTATTTCCATCAAATAGATCGATCCCACATCGATTATAGATGCTTGGGGGGTTATATTTTCATCCTATATATTGCTTGTAAAACTTTCATTTTAAATCAAGTCAAGTTTAGTTGAGTTAAAGGTTAAGCCACTAAATAGCTTCCTATGATTCCGGGTTAAGGATCGAGTTCTTGGTGAGAGGCTAAGAGCGAACCCTTTGGTGAGAGGCCGAGGGTGACACCCTAGTGAGAGGCGAAGGTGTCAAAGGGTCGAGATCCTCGGAGTGCGATTCCGAGAGGATTGAGATCGAGTGTAGGAGATTCAAGGGTGAGAGGCTTGCGAATCTTGCTCCACATATCCCTTTTTTCCAGTTTCCATAAACCACAAAAATTAGTCCCACAAAAAGAGTGTTCGAAAGCTCGAGCCTTGGTCGATCGATCCTTCGGGCTTCATCAAGTGGTATCAGAGCTAATCGACTCGAGTTCATCGAGCTTTCGATATCCGAGTTGTTTCTTCTTAGTCAAAATGTTCAAGAAGACGAGGTTCAAGCCTTTGTCCGAAGAGTACATCCGATGGGCCATTCGAGCCTATGATGATGGGTATCTTCGTTGGAGCGACATGGATGGTGCTACATATGATGTAGTTGATCAAGAGCTCCGGAGGAGATATCGAAAGAAAAGGGCTCGAGAGGATGAGGCTCGGCGAAAGAAGAAGGTTGAACCACCTTGGCAAGAGATCCGCAAGCTCGCAGAAGACTCAATGCAACAAGTACAAGAAATGCGAAAAGTCGTCATCTCATTGGGGTCGAAGCTATCAAAGCCCACCACACCACACCCTCCCTCTTCAACGACGACATCCTCTATGGCCATGGGTGTGATACTTGGGATCAAGGAAGGCAAGTCCAAGGATGTTCCGATTGAAACTACACAGGACATGCCTGAGCTTAAGAAAGACGAGGACATCATCCAACTTCCTAATGTTGCGCTTTCCATGAAGGAGAAACGGACGTCAGTCGAGGTACCTACCTTTCTGAATTCAATGTCAACTAAGTGGTCTGATGCGACCCCATTCATTCCGTCTTGCTTGCCTTTCACGATTCAAGAAGGAGAGGGGATTCAAGATCCGCTCAAGGAAGAAGAAACATGTCCGAAGGAGTCGCTTGTTTCCATCACGGATTCGAGGACGAATCCTTTTCAAGGAGAGGAGGATGATGTGATCCTAGTCGTCAATGAGCTTGAATCCTTTATCTTAGAAAGCTATGTTGTCGGGGACGAACATCAACCCTTGTTTGAGAAAACAGCATGGCGACACCGTGGTATTTTGGCTCTTTCGGGCTGCATAAAATTCCGATTGAAGCCAATAAGCACTTGCTGGAAAGCTATTTTAAGTGGCTACAACTTCTATGAAGAATACTTATCCTAAATCAGCCTCGAAGATGCTTGAATTTGACGTTCTTTCCAGCAGCTCCAATCTGGACGTTTTTTTCCATGTTTTATTTCCATCAAATAGATCGATCCCACATCGATTATAGATGCTTGGGGGGTTATATTTTCATCCTATATATTGCTTGTAAAACTTTCATTTTAAATCAAGTCAAGTTTAGTTGAGTTAAAGGTTAAGCCACTAAATAGCTTCCTATGATTCCGGGTTAAGGATCGAGTTCTTGGTGAGAGGCTAAGAGCGAACCCTTTGGTGAGAGGCCGAGGGTGACACCCTAGTGAGAGGCGAAGGTGTCAAAGGGTCGAGATCCTCGGAGTGCGATTCCGAGAGGATTGAGATCGAGTGTAGGAGATTCAAGGGTGAGAGGCCTGCGAATCTTGCTCCACATATCCCTTTTTTCCAGTTTCCATAAACCACAAAAATTAGTCCCACAAAAAGAGTGTTCGAAAGCTCGAGCCTTGGTCGATCGATCATTCGGGCTTCATCATGAAAGTTTCTCAAAAAACTGGATGTTCCTTAACTTGTAATTCAAAATCTGATATGATGGTAGCACAAAGAGTTCGTCTCTTGAATCGATCAGATAAAAAAGGAAGAGAATTTATTTGTTGAAGTCTTTAAAATGATACTTTGTACTGGTTAGAAGATAAATTCAGATAAAGCCCCTCAAGCCCGAGAAAAATAGAATAGGGAAGAAACTCACAAACAGGGACTGAACTAGAACAAATTTAATAAAACCAATACAGACTAAAATTATATCCAATGAAATAACAAAAAAAGGCAGACAATTAAAAAAATACAGAGCAAGTCTCACAAAAGCATACACTAGATAAGACAACCTTTGAAGATTATGGTATCAACATGTGCAGAATTAAGTATTAATTGAGTAGCAATACTAATATCTCATATTCTAAATGAGTTGCAGGTCTACTCAATCATTCCAATCAGCAAAGGCAGGGGAAAACGTATATCGATTGCAAGGATTAAACAAAAATGAAATTACTAGCATAAAGCTTACGATCCGTCCAGTATGAGCATATAATATCCAAGTTCAAGTGTAATCTTTCAAAATAACATCAACTCCCAAAGAATGGTCATTCAAACCTCATAAAGAACAATAAAGTCTTTAATTTGTAGAGTCTTTAATTTGTTGAAGTCGATCTTGATCAGCATCCTTGTTAAGAGCTGTGGAGAGAAACAACAAAGTCGATAACAAAAGCAATAATTGATCAAAACAAATATATATACGATTTATAGGCAACAGTTGTAATTAGGACCGCTTGTCATTCTCTAGTCCATATGAAGTTTAAAAATTATAATAGCCCCTTACAATGAAAGGAATAAATACTATCCAAAAGTATGTGTGCCAATCTGCAAATAAAGAGAAGCAACAAGGACGAACCTTCACATGAGTTTTCCTGAAAAAATAACTCTTGTTTTCCATTCACATGAACTCCTTTCTTTCCCGTTGTGATTTTCAGAAAAACAACCTTTCACATGGAAGATGGAACAAATGCAAATGGAGAGAAAGAAGAAGATAGGTATATCATTAAGTGATTGATAAAATTTCATAACGTGAATATTAAGCAATAAGGTAGGTATATCATTAAGTGCTATGAGTGCCATCTGAATTCTATGAATATTAAGCAATAAGGTAGGTATATCATAACGTGAATATAAGCATCAAGTAAGGAAGGATACCTCTTCATCTATCCTCTTCCACGCCTTAGACATATCAAGAACGGATTTGGAGCATATGGGGCAACAATATCTGCGACTGTAATAACGAAGTTTTCAAAACTGCAGTTCTGCAATTTAACGAATGGAAATTTAATTTCTTCCACTATTGTTGTATCCATGCTTACTTCTCACGCTTTATCATCTCATAGCAGCATTCAGAATGTATCGTGTGCCCACATTTCATGATAGCCGTCTCCTTTAACGAGTCAAACAGAAACTGGAAAAATAATGCAATATACTTGTATCAGAAATTTGTGAAAGAAATGCCGAAACCAAAGCATAGATAATACACACCTTATAGCATATGGGACAATGATGGTGCATGGAATTCTCCACACAAGAATGATTATCACGCAGAAGCACAGAATAGCAAGATCCTACAGCGCAGATAGCGAACAGCTGAAATGATACAATATTTCTGGAATAATGTTCATACAGACAGGCAAAAAGATACCATGGAACAATAGCAAACTTCTATGGAGTAGAAGGTGTGGATCTACTAGTCATATTGTGAATAATCTAGTCTCTGAAACGACTGAACAAAAGGTTTCTACTTGTGTATTACCCATGTGGTCCAAATATTTTCATCGTGTAAGAAGATTGAAGAACCGTCAAACTACCTTGCCTTCACATTCAAAGAAGGCATGTGATTTGGTAATAAGAATCCTACTAGACTATCCATTGCCACAGTTAAGACTGCCTTGATGTCATTTTTAAAGACAAATAAGTACACAGACTTAACAACTTGATCCATCTAAATGACAAGCTTCTACAAGCATATATACTGAATCAAATAGGAAGAGGACATACCGCACTTCTTACAGTGGAAGAAATTCACACGGCCACCAACCCTGGTTAAACATTCATTGCCAAAATCAATTCTTAGAAAATCAATTGCGCCAAGATAGCATACTAGAAGATCCATCTAAATTGTTAACGAACCTGCAAATTCCACAATCTTCGCAGTGAAACTGCTCTTTATCTGTCTATAAATACACAAGCACTAACCATTAGAAACTCAAGTTATGCACAAAAAAAAGAGCGATTTCTATAATGAACTGTTTAGTCAATATATAATGAATTGGAGTACCCAAAAACAGAATATGTTATGTGACCAGAGTCCAGAAACAACAAATCAAGCGAAAAAAGGAAATGGGTTACAAATATAAACTAGACACCCTTAATAGGCTCGCATTGCTTCATCAATTCTCCCTAAAGATACAAGTGACAAGGGTACGAAATCAGACATTCGACAACCAATAAAAAAATCAGTCAACAATGAAACGGAACAGATACAAACCACAAATTCCGATTGCATCACCAGGGGAAAAAAAAAGGATAAAACAGAATAGAAAAAATGCAAACTAAATTGAACAACCGGAGAATGATTCAATACCTCAAGTCGGGTCGGACTTCAGGATTTTTAGAGCGTAGGTTTAGAATCGGAATCAGAGGGTGGTAAGGGAACAAGTCGGAATAGTGCTTTGAATTTCACGACGAAGGGAGGCAAGCCAGAAGAGGAGGACGCCGACAAGTGAATGTGACGGAGCGAAGAGCTAAAAAGAAAGGTAAACCCTAAATCTGGCATGTATAGGTTTAGATCTGAGAAGGAAGAATGGATCTGGGCGGAGTTGCGAAGGGAGGTGGCGGGAGGAGGAGGTGGAGTGACTCGCCGGCGAGGAGGAGGTGGATTTGCGGCGGGAGGAGGAGGTGGAGCGAGGGTCAGTTTTGCAAATGAGAAATGAAGAATGAATAAAGAAGCGCCCTTCCAAAATGACACAGATATTCGTTTGAGCGGGTGTTTAAATGAATTTAAGTTTAGTTCCGCGCCTTCTAAATTTTTTTAAAACACATATTTAACATCGGTCAAATAAATAGGATGATATCTATACTTTTATTTACATCGCAAATTTATAAACCGATGTTAAAAAACTGTTTAACATGACAGGTTTTTCTGACTGATGTTAATGAGCCGATGTTAAATAGCAGAATTCTAGTAGTGGCACCAGGGCCGGACCTGAGATTTGTAATGTCCGAGGCGAATTATAAATGTTGGGCCCTCTACTATAGTTAAAAAAAAATTGTTGATCGATCAAATATATCATCTAATACTAACATACTAATGTGTACTATATTGTATAAGAAACTAAATTATCACAGTTTCAAAATCCAAACACACAAGTAATTACCAGGCACAGATTCAGAATTATAATTTTGGGTTGCCTGGATTTGCATATAATTTTTATTTTTTTTCTCTATAGGTCACTGTATCTATTTAGTTAAAAAGCATGAATATATCAATTTTTTTATCTATATTTAAATTATCAATAATCAATAATAGAATTAATTACCT
Organism: Persicaria tinctoria; assembly: GCA_037127255.1. Classification (NCBI taxonomy): domain Eukaryota; kingdom Viridiplantae; phylum Streptophyta; class Magnoliopsida; order Caryophyllales; family Polygonaceae; genus Persicaria; species Persicaria tinctoria. The sequence goes on along the minus strand of JBANSL010000004.1, from coordinate 15,534,388 downwards.
ATGAAAAATAATAATTTTTCCTTTAAATTTTTAGGGATTAACCAATTATTTTTATTTTATAAATAGAATAAATATATGTTAACACTCATCATTTGTGTAATCTAAAGGGAAGACAATAGAAAAACGCTCTCAAAATGAAAAACCCCTAATTCTTTCTCCTTCACCTTCCGCCGTTAGCAATGGCTTGCGCCGCCAACAACTGTAGTCTCTTCCTGCTGCTGGAGAAAACTCCCTCTTCCTCCCATGGTGATGGTCTGGTGAACCCGAACAACACCCTCGGTTAAATCTCTCTTCGGAGAGCCCAAATCTCTCCTCGGAGAGCCCAAATCTCTCTTCGGAGAGCAATCACGGCTTCAGCCACACCTTACCCTGGCTTCGGCCACTCAACTCGGCCGCCAGCCGACATCGATTCAGTATGGCTCTGTCACAATCTTAGATCCGGTGGACTACCGGTTACAAATCGCAATCGGACAAACATGAGTCCTTTTCTTCCGATTCTAGGTTCGTTCCTTCCGAAATCGGTTTGGGGATTTCGTTCCCTAGCGTCTCCTCACCATTGTTGCAGACGTTTGATTTTGTTTGTGCAATCCTTCCCTCGATTCGCCCGATCTGGTTTGTGCGTCTCCTCACCCTTTCGATCCGCCCGTTCTCGTCGGCCTCAAGTGGTGTTGTCCCTTCGGTGGTGTTGGATTGGTGCTTGTCCCCTCGGTGTTGTTGGGTGGCACTCGCCCTTTCCTTCTCACCGCCAAGGGCGTCTGGATGTGGCTTTCGAGCCGCCGTTTGCAACCTCTCGTGCCTCCCTGGTGCTTGAGCCCTCCCTCGGCCTATCGCTTCTTGATTGCCGGTGTATCTTTGGCCCCCTCCGCTTGGGTGGCTCGGTACCTACGCTGGCCTTTGCTGTTGGTCTGTCCGGCTTCCCACAACGAATCTTACTTTCTGGCGGCTTTCCTCCTTCGTTGGTTCATCGGCTTTTGCCGTTGGTGTGCTTCAATTCCCCGGGCCCAAGGAAAGTCCTTGGGCCCGGGGAAGCCCATAATTCAATTATTAAAAAAAAAAAATTTAAAATATATATAATATGTCACCCGGCTTTTAAATAAGTTTAACACTTGATAAAACTTGTGAACTAAATTCCGGAATTAATTTTCGGAATTTAATTCCGGAATTTATCTATATATAATAAGGGTCGGATATATAAAATAACTTGTGAAATAAATTCCGGAATTTTCTTGCGCTCTCTCGCGGTCGTGTGTCACTTTCTCGGGTTGTTTGGAGTTCTGTTTGTTGGATTCGTGGTTAGTTTCGGTTGAGGAGCAGTTCTACGGCCCTGGTTGATCGAAGTGATCGTGTTGGTGGTGTTCGTGGTCTCCGAAGATCCTTCATCTAGGTGGAGGGAACGTCGTGTGATCCACACTTCCCCAGGTGTCGTCTTTGCCCTACGTGGATTACTGCTTTCCGTCTTTCCGGCGGCGACACATCGTGTCAGTTATGTTGTCCCATGCGCTCGCTATCCACTTCTCCATGCCGGGTCTCCTTCTTCTCGCTGCTGTGTCCGCTTGTGTGCTTTGGGCCTGGTGTTTTCCGGGTTTTTTTAGTTCTTTTGTTGTATTAGGTGTCTGTATTAAGTTTTCATGTTGTATTTTCTTTTGCTTTGCTGTATGTTTAGACGGCTTGCCGTCTGCCGACTTTGTCGGCCTCTCGAGGTCCGGGCCTGTCCGGTCTCGAATTATTTCCTAATAAAAAAAAAACAAAAAAAATAGAATAAATATGAAAACAGAAAAAAAACAAATCAATAAACCAAAAAAAATGGCAATAAAGGAATGAGAAAGAAATTATAATTTATAAGTATTACCAACTCAAATAAGTCATAAGATGGGAAATTTAAAAAAAAGGTGGGGCGAATGGGATTCGAACCCGGGCTGCAAGTAACACAGGGACACTACTCCCTTGTCCAAACCAATTGAGCCAAGCCAACATTGTGTTTAGTTTTATACCTTTATTTTAGATATTACATTTCAATAATGGTTTGGGCCCCTATGCACATTGGGCCCGAGGCGAGCGCCTCTTTGGCCTCGCCTCAGGTCCGGCCCTGAGTGGCACCTTAATGGCTTGTATTTATAGACGATTGCAGAGCTGCAATCCTGGACGGTTTTTGTGATCTCACTATTTGAGTAATCGTGGCCGATAAGAATTCACGTTTTATAAAAATCGCGGCCAACAAATATTCATGCGGCTATTAAAATCGTGACCGTGCCTTCGTATATTTTGTGAGATTTATTTTTTACCGTTGGGTTTTAATAAAATTAACAATCGAATTAGAAATGTAGAATTAATTAATTAATTAATGAAGGTGGATATAAATATAATAAACTTAAATAAAATAGTAGGTGCAGAAGGAAACTGATAGCTGTTGGGGTGGGGGATGATTGCCGATTGGAACTGAACGGAGCCCGGATCGGATCGATCAGAGGAGTAACGTGAAGACAAGTAAGGACGGGTCTTCAAATTCATTTGCACCGACGTCGGCAACCATCAACGTGTCGTGGGATGCCGCCTCCACCGGTCCACCCCATTATTATATACATGCCCATTGGCCATTGCCCAGTCCCACGCACAGTGGTGGAGTCAACATTAAAACTAGTGGGCTCAAAATATTTCGGTTTTTTTTCCTTCAAGTGTAGGTAGTTTAGGAAGATTTTTAAAAAAATATATTGAAAAAACACTAAAATTATGATTTAAATGTATCTTTTTTTTTATTGAAATAATTGAGATAGAAAAAAAAAATAGAATAAAAAATCGAAAAGGATTAATTTTAAGACAATACTAAAAGAAAATGTTAATTTTTAGTTGAAATAATTGGGAAATTAATGATAGATCAAAATAAATATAAGAATAATTGTTGATAGAATAAGAAGCCAAATTAATAAATACAATATTTTCTTTAGATACACCCGATTTAGGCATTTTTAAATTAGATTAGGAGATTTAGCCATTTTTTAGAGTTTTCTTTTCCTATAAATTTTTTTTTTATATATATATATATATATATATATATATATATATATATATATATATATATATATATATATATATATATATATATCTTTATCCTATACTTTTAGGGCACACAATAGACAAATAATTCTTAATTTTTTTTTCCGGTCAATTAAGGAGTGCTCGAGCACTCCCAGCTTCGCCACTTACGCTTCTTCACTTATATCTTATGAATCACTCACTTTTATATACAAGAGTAAACGAAAACACACATATATAATTATAAATATATATTCATGACATACATATATAATTAATAATTTTTTTTTGAGAAAATATGGATTTTTTTAAACATGTTAGTTTTAAGTTATACTAAAACTCATGTTATATATACGTAAATGTCAAACTTATAACTAACTAGTACATTTTAAATTATGTTAATCTTAAATGTTAAATTTCATATTTCAATTAAACTTATTAACATTTTTGAAAATTTTAACTTAAATTTTATGTTCATCTAGTTGTATGAAACTATTTAACAATTTGCATGAAGTTTAAGGATAGCTAAAATTGAATTGGTTTGAAATAGAAAGTATATGTAGTATGTGAATAAATGCAGAAATTTGTAAAATAAAGAAGCTGTTGGAGTTGAAGTGTAAATTTTTTAGAAATTTTGATAATTTTTTTCCTCTATTTTAAAGAATTTTTAGAGAAGCGGTTGGGCTAAGAATCGTATAGTAATAAAAAAATCTATCTATCTATATACATATACTTTAAAACCGATGCATAACATCTTATGTGGCGCATTGTGGTTGATCCTAGAGAAAAACTCTTATGTAGCGTGTTGTAGTTGACCCTAAGGGAAAAATTAATAAAATAATATGTTATGTTAGTTTATAGAAAGTTATAAAACCACAATCTATCTATATATAATTTAGTTAATTGACAAAAATATAAATAAAACATATTTCATAGTCATATACTTGCTCAAAATATTAAAAGATAAATATGTAGTATTTGATATGTGCTATTTTATTTATATGTGTATTATTTTTTGATGGAAAAATTATTTATATTTAGATTATTATTATTTATTTATTAGAATAGAATATATCTAGATTATTTACAATATTATATTAATGTATTTTTCGTGACGGAACGGGACCTACACTAGTACAAATCTATATCTATATCTATATAAACTCTTAATTTAGAAGAGTTTATGTTGAGGTGTCAACATTAGAGAGATTTTAGGGATTTTGACCAATTATATTTTTTTTCCCTTTAATCGTCTTTTTTTTAATTCTCATTTTTTCTTCTTTTTCTTTTAATTTTTTTTCATCCTACTAACTATCTATATCTATATCTATATAAACTCTTAATTTAGAAGAGTTTATGCTGAGGTGTCAACATTAGAGAGATTTTAGGGATTTCTACCAATTATATTTTTTTTTTCTCTTTAATCATCTTTTTTTTATTCTCCTTTTTTCTTCTTTTTCTTTTAATTCTTTTTTTTTCATCCTACTAACTATCTATATAAACTCTTAATTTAGAAGAGTTTATGCTGAGGTGTCAACATTAGAGAGATTTTTTTTTTCATCCTACTAACTATTGGGCTTAATTCAAAATATTGAATTCAATCTAATATACTTATCGGGCTTAACTCAAATTCATTTACTAACTATTTATAGCTATATATTATATTAATTTATGTCACATGTCCTCTCCATGTTCAAAGTTATTTATGGAAATAGTATTTACATAATATCCTTTTATTATGGCAACTATATTTTCTAAAATTATTTTTTGAAAAATATTCTAATACTAATTCCCCATATTATTTGATGTTACATTTTTTAATCAATCTATATCTATATCTATATCTATATAAACTCTTAATTTAGAAGAGTTTATGCGGATGTGTCAACATTAGAGAGATTTTAGGGATTTTGACCAATTACAATTTTTTTTCTCTTTAATCATCTTTTTTTTAATTCTCATTTTCCTTCTTTTTCTTTTAATTCTTTTTTTTTTCATCCTACTAACTATCTATATCTATATTTAGATCTATATAAACTCTTAATTTAGAAGATTTTATGCTGATGTGTCAACATTAGAGAGATTTTAGAAATTTTGACCAATTATAAATTTTTTTTCTCTTTAATCATCTTTTTTTTAATTCTCATTTTTTCTTCTTTTTCTTTTAATTCTTTTTTTTTCATCCTAGTAACTATATATATCTATATCTATATCTATATCTATATAAACTCTTAATTTAGAAAAGTTTATACTGAGGTGTCAACATTAGAGAGATTTTAGGGATTTTGGCCAATTATAATTTTTTTTTCTCTTTAATCATCTTTTTTTTTAATTCTCCTTTTTTCTTCTTTTTCTTTTAATTCTTTGTTTTTTCATCCTACTAACTATTGAGCTTAATTCAAAATATTGAATTCGATCTAATATACTTATTGGGCTTAACTCAAATTCATTTACTAACTATCTATCTATATCTATATCTATATAAACTCTTAATTTAGAAGAGTTTATGCTGAGGTGTCAACATTAGAGATATTTTAGGGATTTTGGCAAATTATAAATTTTTTTTCTCTTTAATAATCCTTTTTTCTTCTTTTTCTTGTAATTCTTTTTTTTTCATCCTACTAACTATCTATATCTATATCTATATAAACTCTTAATTTAGAAGAGTTTATGCTGATGTGTCAACATTAGAGAGATTTTAGGGATTTTGGCAAAATATAATTTTTTTTTCTCTTTAATCATCTTTTTTTTAATTCTCCTTTTTTCTTCTTTTTCTTTTAATTCTTTTTTTTTTCATCCTACTAACTATAAACTCTTAATTTAGAAGAGTTTATGCTGATGTGTCAACATTAGAGAGATTTTAGGGATTTTGGCAAAATATAATTTTTTTTTCTCTTTAATCATCTTTTTTTTAATTCACCTTTTTTCTTCTTTTTCTTTTAATTCTTTTTTTTTCATCCTACTAACTATTGGGCTTAATTCAAAATATTGAATTCAATCTAATATACTTATTGGGCTTAACTCAAATTCATTTATCAACTATCTATATCTATATATTATATTAAATAAAAATATTGAATTAAATCTAATGTCTATGATTTATGTATATCTAAATATTATTTATAAAAAAATCGCGACATGGCGCGGGGATCGTACTAGTTAATATTAAAACAAGAGTGATCTAATAATCAGAGATCACTGATCAGTAACGTACTTCGATCTCGATGGCTGGATCCAATAATTGAAATGTATACGATATCACATGTGCTCAAGGACAAAATTATAGGAGTATATATTCATACATACAATCATTTAATAAAAATAATATTTAATAAAAATTATTTGTGAAACTGATTTATGTATTATATTTATGTGTGACAACCCAGATTATTACGTACTACATTGTAATTTATTACTCTAAAGCAAATCCCGATGGAGCATGTTACTGTATAGAATTGCAAATGGTATTACTTTTTGGAAAGGGATATTTTTATTTAAGAAAAATGAGGGTAAAAACAATTTAAACAAAAAAGAATACAAACATTAAAAATGATGATGTTATGTACAAGCTATCCTAATTTAAACAAAAAATAATACAAACATTAAAATTGGAAAGGTACGTATTTTATTTTTGTTAATGTTATGATAGTTTGTACATAAAATCATCAATTTTAAAGTTTTGTTATTTTTAGTTCAAAGTTTTTATTCATATTATTTATTATTATTTTTTCTTATATATATTGATTTTTTTTAAAATTATTTTTCGGTTCATAATTTTATATATTGATATAAAATATAATGAATTAGTGGAAATTAATAGGCAAAGTTTACAAACAAACGGGAAAAGGAGCCATATACCAGTGGGTGAAATATTTTTTTATTCGCAATGCCCAAAATATTAACAGATGATTATTATCTTTAAATTGGTAAATAAAGAGCGGCTATTTGGAGTTCGAATCGGAGAATACTATTTGTTATTTGTAAGTTTTTTTTGAATATTATTATCCATTATAGAAGACATTGCACCAACTATGAACGTGACTATGAAACCCTTGACAAAACTCTCTCCCGGGAGCCAAAGAACGCGCGTTCACGCGCCCCCCTTTCTCTCTTCATCTTCATCCCCCGAGCCCTAATTGCGGGTTTCAATCCGCTCCGATTCTCCTTCCCAGCGTCTCTAATTGGTTGATCTCCTTAGGATTCGGTCTCGTTATGGCCAATCCCTCCAAATCGGACTCACTTCTGGGCTCCGACAAGTCGCTCTGGCTTGTGTTCGTCGACCGCCTCTACTCTCGCCTCTTCTCCCCTCGCCAGTGGCTGTCCATGATTTGGTGGCCTGGTGGTTGGCGAGGCAAGTACCGATCTCCAAAGTGGAGATCTAAAGACAAGAGGGCGATGAATTTCAGAAAAAGAAAGAAGGTGCTCGTCGGGGGCGTGGTGGGCGGTGGCGTGTGTCTCCCATCGATTGTTGAGGAATTGGGCTCCGGGGTCCTCTGGTCTCGGCTTGGTGTTGGCGTGTGGGTGGCTTGGATTCGTTCCGACTCTTATGGTGTGATTCTAGTGGGGTTTGCCTCCCACAGCTCCACTCTCGTGGCCTTATCACCGAAACTCAGGTCTATCTTTTCCTTTTCTTTTCGGCCTATATCTAATTGCATTCTAATGTCTGCCTTTTGGTGGTTGTATAATCTGGTGTTGGAGACTCATGTCTCTCCACCCTTCACCCCCCGATTCTCGGGCCTTGGATATACTGTGTGTGTTGGGGCTGTCATGGCTCCGATGCCCAGTCTAAACGATGTATTGGTGTTGTTCAGACTTGGCCATGTTGGTCTGATTTTGGGTTCATGTATATCACTGATGTGCTACTTCTTTTACAGTTGCTCCCTGTTTAAAATTCATTCATACTTGGATTATTTTTCTTATGATTCAAATTTGGGAGCTTTGAGGTTTGGTTTCATGTCGCTTATTGTTTCTATACTCACCATCTATTGGTGCCAAAAAAACTCGGTGATAGAGGTCTCCTCTTCACTCCGTACCCCCCGTTTTTCGGGCCTTGAACGAAATGTGGATCTTGGGGCTTGTAGTTATCCTATCTCCATTTCAGATGAAGAATGGTCTCTATTAAATCTTGTTACTGAAAATATTTGTCTTGCTTCGGTTGTACTAATGTTGTGCTTAATCTGTTGTTGCATTTCAGTTAAAACACAACCCTATCAGGTTAATATCCCTTATGATGCCTTTTGGGGGTCGATAATGTTTAGATTCATGTTTTTCATGTTTTGTATTTCAAGGGGGATCGGACTCTGTTCTGATTATGATGTTGGAAGGTTGTTTAGTAGATATGTTAAGCCTATTGGCAAAATCCTTTATGAACCTTTGGATAATTTTGGTCTAAATAGCCCGACTGAATCACCCTTTGCACCTACTGTTGCTCCCCGTGTCTCTTATGATAAGATTCATGGGTTTGAGAAGCTAGGTGTATATGGCCTTCATCCTTTCGCCCCCTGGATTTGCAATCCTAATTCTCATGAATGGCTGTCATTGCCCCTGCTGAAGGGAATGGGAAAATTTTTCCAAACAAGTGAATTTGATTATATTGTTATCAAGTTTACTTGTTTCTCTCAATCTCACCTCACTTGTTTTTTTGAGTGTTTGGTGTGGTGGATACTCTATGAGAAGGGTTGCGTGTGCACTATGAAGGTTTCTGGGGTTGGCAAGTCTCCTCGCTATGCTTATACCCGCTGGAGCGGATGGAGCAATTGTGCATGTTTCTATACGGTATATTTCAGATCGGACGCTCAAGTTCCGCTTGTAACTATGTATGTGTACCGTTGTTTAAACTGCCTATGTAGTCAATGTATCCTTGATCTCGTTTTGCTGTTTTTGATCCCCAACTGTATTGAGGATACCCTTTTAGTCTATAAGTTTCACAAGGCTAATTCCATATTTATCTATCAATTTCATCTACACAAATCAACGTATAAATCTATTCTTGAATGGGCATTACTTGATCTCAGACGTGGTTCTCGGTCTGTTCGTTTGGACTTCATCTCTCCTAGATTGGAGGATAGAATATCTATTTGCTCACCTTTCGGTGTTCGTTTGAAGACCTTGTTAACTACTTAAAAAGAATACATTTGTTTATGCTATAATATGTTCATGGGATATAAACTTGCCCCCCCTTTTTTGGTGCTTTGCATTCAAATGCCCATATATATAAAATCTATTTACATACTACCTGCCAGCAACTCTCTTTGGCACCGTTTTGTGTCCTTGCGCTGCCGATTGGTGCCTGGGTGGTGTTTGTTGGATAGAGTCAATTTGGCAGGCAAGGCTTACTCTACCACTTGGTCATCTCGCTTTGTCGCAGAAGTGACAATCTGCTGTACTCTCTCGCCTGCACAGAAGGTGCGCCTGGTTTGGAATATACACCAAATTTTGGTTATGCTAGTTTATGAATATTACCCCAAGAAAGGTTTTTTCATAATTAGCCTTAAAATCCATAGTTATGGAACATCACTAAATACATATTATCAAAATCAATCTTGCCCATCCTTTGTTGGATATAGTGGTTCGTGGGTGTGTGGTAAGTCTTTACTTGGATTATGTGTTTATCAGGCATGTCAACTCACTAAGATAATTCTAGTTTTGTACCAATTGGATGGGGTCAGTAAATTTCTGCCCTATTCCCACCACATACTCATTTATAAATGAAAGTCTGCTATTGGAACTGCAGAGGTATAGGTAAGAGGACCTTCTGGATAGAAATCGATGCGTTGTGCAAAAACGAGCATATCCAAATTCTGTCGTTAGCAGAAACAAAAGCGGAAACCATCCCGGAAAACAAATTATGGATGAATATTGGTTTTGACGAGGTTATCTGGTCTCCAAGCGTTGGTAAATCGGGAGGGATTGGTGTGTTGTGGAAGTCCAACCAACTGAGTAACGCCCTCATTTCCGTAGAAATACACTTACCTCGTATCATTGGGCTGAGATATGAAAACTGCAGTGACCATAAAGTCTTCCTCATGTTGTTTGCTTATGCGCCACCCGATCCCCGGGAAAAGGACGAGTTCTGGGAAACATTTACCACTATAGTAAACACCTCATCCGTCCCATGCACTATTATGGGTGATTTAAACGAAATTGCATGTAGTGAGGATAAGCTGGCTGGGACTGCCTCCCATCCTTCTCGCTTCACACGTTTGCTACAATTTAAGAACAATTGCTCTCTCGTGGACCTTCCCACGTTCGGGAACCCGTTCACTTGGAGAAAAGGCACTAATGGAATATACAACATCTTTGAAAAACTTGATAGAGTGCTAGTTCATCATCAAATCCTACACGATTTTCCAAACCTTATCACTAAAAACGGAGCTTTTTCCACATCAGACCATTGTCCTATCTTTATTTCACTCGAGAATGGTGTTGCTTTTAAAGCTCCTCCGTTTAGATTTGAGAACGCTTGGCTGCAACGAAAAGACTTTTGTAACATTGTTAAACAATCGTGGCGAGCTTCTTGCCCCGGTTCTGCTATGTTTCAATTAATGTTCAAACAACGGATTCTGAAACAAAAAGCAAAAATATGGAATAAGTCAACTTTTGGAAATATTTTTCGACAATTACTTGAAGTAGATGATGAGTTACTCAAGATTCAATCTGAAAACCTTAGGAGGGTATCGGTACCGTCGATAAACAAAGAACAACGCCTTATCAAGAAGAAGGAAAAGCTTCTCCTATTCCAAAAGACGTTCTGGAACCAAAGGGCTAAAACAAAGCATATCAAACTATCGGACTCAAACACCTCGTATTTTCATCGTGTGGCTTCGGGAAGGAGACACCGAAAACAAATCCGCAACATTCTTTCCACTACCGGTACTCTAATTTTCGGGGAAGAAAATGTCAGAAATGAAATTAAGACGGATTTTGAAAAACGTTTCAAAAAGGAATCTACTGATGAAAGATTATTAGAAGAGTTGCTTAATCTCATACAACTGTCTATCTCGGTGGAGGAAAACGATTTCCTCATCCGACATCCGTCCAACAAAGAAATAAAATCTGCAGTATTTAACCTTGGTAAAAACAAATCACCTGGCCCTGATGGTTTCACTGCCGAATTCTACAAAGAATGCCGGGATATTGTTGGAAGTTCCATTATTAAAGCTGTTAAGGGATTTTTCTTATCCGGAAAAATTCTAAAGCAAATTAACCATACTTTCATCTCTCTCCTACCAAAAAAAGATAACCCAACGGCCACAAATCATTATCGCCCAATCAGTTTATGTTCCACAATTTATAAGATCATATCAAAGATACTTACCGAAAGGATCAAAGCTATCATTGGCAAACTAATCCACCCGCTTCAGGGTGCTTTTGTATCAGATAGAGCTATACAGGACAACGTCCTCATAGCCCATGAAATTTTTCATTCTTTCAGATCTCGTAAGGGCCGAGTGGGTTGGCTTGCGATAAAACTTGATATGGAAAAAGCATATGACAGAGTTGATTGGAATTTCACCAAAAGAGTTCTCCAAAAATTTGGGTTCCGCCCCACCTTCATATCCTGGGTTATGGAGTGTGTATCAAGTGTTTCGTTCTCGATATTGGTAAATAATGGCCCAACGGATATGTTCTTCCCCACAAGGGGCATACGTCAGGGTGACCCCCTTTCCCGCTTCCTATTTATCCTCGGTGCGGAGGTTCTTGCACGGAGTCTGACGGCGGAATCAAATTCGGAAAGAAGCCAACTAGGTTTCACATTTGGACGTGGTGGTCCCCGTATCCCGTTCCTCTCATTTGCGGACGATATTATTATCTTCTCCAAAGGAAATACATAGGCAGGACACAAGGTTAGAAAAATAATTGAATCATACTGTAAAGTTTCTGGTCAAAAGGTTAATTACCATAAATCTAGCTTCCAAACTACCAAAGGTATTACGGACGCAAAGATTGCCGAGCTAAGTAACTGTCTAAATATTTCAAACGTCTCCTCCTTGGAGAAATATCTAGGTTGCCCTATCATCAATGGTAGGGTAAGCAAAGCAACATTTGAGGACATTATATGCAGATCCAAAGAACAATTGAGTAAATGGCGTGCTAATGCGCTATCGCAACAAGGTCGCGCTGTCCTAATAAACACAAATTTAGCATTCAAACCCCTATACACTATGCAAAACTTCCTGTTACCGGCTTCAATACATAAAGAATTAGATCAAGTAAACAGAACATTTTTCTGGAATAAGGATCTTCAACACCGTCCACTTATCAGCTGGGATAGGATTTGCAGACCTAAACGGGCGGGTGGACTTGGAATTCGGAAATCCAAAGATATGAATGAAGCCCTCCAAATGAAACTGTTATGGAAAATTCTAGCTGAACCTCATAATGTATGGGTTTCCATTATAAGACACAAGTATCTTCGGTCATCTAATTTAATGGAATATAGGAAGAAAGGTGACTCGTCTTGGCAATGGGCTAAACTGACAACCCTCATCGATCCTTTCAAAATCGGGTTGATCTGGTCGATAGGAAACGGAAAAACGGTAAAATTTTGGTCTGACAACTGGGTCTCGTGCCTCTCGCTGATTACCAGAGGTGAGTGCCCTCCTTCTGCCAACCTTGAGGAGACCGTTAGTGACTATATTATGGCCGGTAAATGGTGGTCTGAGAAACTCTGCCAGGTTCTACCTTCAAACGTTGTCAATGAAATCCTCGATATTCCTTTGCCGGTTGTTCCCTTTGAGGACCGACTATATTGGTGGCCGGACAGGGAGGGTTGGTTCTCCACCTCGAGTGCATATAAACTGATTTCAGGACAGCCAACTCAGCGTCCTGATCCTAATTTATGGATTTGGAATCTGGACATCCCACCTAAGGTTAAAAACTTCTTATGGAAGATAAGTCAGGATGGTCTTCCCACGGCGGTCAGATTAGCACAACGAAACGTTTCGGTGCCCACTACTTGTTGTTTGTGCAACAGCGCGGATGAAGATGACGCCCATCTGCTATTAGAATGCCAATACACTACCTCTCTCCTCAATTTCCCATCCGACACCAAAACAACTATTGCTGCGATGCTTCAACGTTCGAGAGACATTAAACCAATTATGGCGTACATTGGGAACAACATCAATAACATATCCAAAACTAAACTAGCTTTCTGTTGGTGGACTGTTTGGTATTCTCGAAATCAACATATCTTCAGGTCGATTCCAATCCCCTGTAGAGATAGCACGCTCCACATCATTAAAACTCATGAGCTAAATTGGAGTAAATCTTCTACTTTCGAGGGTGAACTTGGGATTGAATTGGACGTGCTGCCCCGAATTAGACCCGCTAGACGACAGAAAACACAACACACAAACATTAAATGGCATAAGCCACCCAGAGGAACTCTCAAACTGAATTTTGATGGCTCTTCCCTTTTAAACATGGTCAGCACAACAGGGACTATTATCCGCGACTGGGAAGGTAGATTGACAGGCCTAAAGTCGTTATGCCAAATCAAAGTAAATTCCTAAGATGCAAACTATAACAAGTATAGTAGGTAAGTTAGGGTCGAACCCACAGGGAAACAGAATCAATTGTAAGAGCAAGTATTATTACCCAAAAGTAACCGATTCAAGGGGGAGTTTTGTGTGTAAGCGGTAATGACAGAACAAGTTGCAATAAGAGGTTGTGAATATATGATGGAAAAGTATCACACCAGGTAATTATCCGCACAACAATTGAGATAGTTCATCATCGCATTCTATGAGTCTCAAGTTCTAATGCCCAGTAATTGTTCTCAATTCAGATCGTGTAATAGCTTTTAGTCCTACCAGTCCTAAAAGCACTTATCACCAAATTACAAGGGAAAACCTTCACCGAATAATAAAGCGATAGCATTCAAACATGAATTATAATGAGATACAAGCGATTCTAACAACCCGTTAAAATAGCCTGTAATTGAATCTCCTTCACAATCTACCACAAGCAACCCGCGTATGGTGATTGTGTTTGCTACAATGAATCTACAACCCCAAACCTGGAATTGGATACCCTAGCAATATGACTAGTATCGATAAACCTAGGTGATCAATCCAGATTAACCAATAATAAGCAATCAAGCAATAAGCTCAGGAGATCGAAACAATTAACAAAGGACAAACAAGAGTAGAATACTCACAACCAAATCAATTGAAGGCTTCAAAGAACCAAGTGTAACAAAGGAGAGTTAGTTCTTCATAGGGTTTGTGAGATGAAGAAAAGGAAAATACGTCTCTGGAAAATAACCTAATTCTCTACTGCTGCCTTCTCGGCAAATATAAACTAATTAAATCGGGTTTAACATCCCGTAAAAATATAATATTAAAACTAATAAGATAGGGGAAACTCGGATAGGAATCCGTCTCCAGGCCTGACGCGGGCGCGTCAGACTCCGACTTGGGCGCGCCAGTGGATCGTCTTGCTACTTCTATCTGATGCAACGACGTAGGCACTTCCTCCTAGCAGCGTGGGCGCGACGGGTAGCAGCGCGGCCGCGCCAAGCTCACCAGCTTCCAGCTGCTTCCGAACTTCTTCAACAGGTTCCGATTCGATCTGCAAGATAACCACAAATTTGCGCAGAATCCGAACTCTTCTAGAATAATCATAAGATGCAATTTAGTAACAAAGAACGAAAGAAATGCAACCTATCTAAGCTAAAAATGCCTATAATGCCTATCTAATATATGCATTATCAAATTCCCCCACACTTAACCTTTGCTTGTCCTCAAGCAATGATAGAATGAACATGAATCAATGTATCCCACAAGAAATCCCTTCAAATTTCAATCCTTATCAAAAGCAACATTATAGCAGGTGAACACACAAACCAAGCAAACAAACGTCATAGCATGTATTTTAGTGATCAAAGCTTAGAAGTAGACATTATCCAACCTCACTAGAAATGTGTTTTCCACTCATGTGTTTAGGCTTTAAGATACAACTCTTAACTCAAACCAATCATGCACTAAACTCATAGACATTGACCACCATATCACCAATTCTCTACCGAAATGTCATTACTTGCGGGACACAATAAGGAAAATAAAATGCAACAATTGTTTTTTCTTTCTTTTCTTTTCTCTTTTTTTTTTCTTTTTCTTGTCTTGGTGCTTTCCTTACGCGAAGCGCAAACATGGGTGTCATGAATGGCCCCGGTCTATCAACACCTCAACCTATTAATATGAAGTCCACTTGAACACCTTTTGACGCAAGTTGCAAACATGGTTGTCATGAATGAACCTGGTTACTCAATGATCAAGCTTTCTTTCCTAGTGGATAGTTTTTAACACCTTTTTGCGCGAATCATACCCATGGGTGTCATGCGTAGACCCGGTTACTCAGTACATCAACCATTGCCACCTTATTCGCTAAGAATGCATAAATTTAAACAAAAAGACTCAAAATATAACATAAACTCCGCAAACAACAAACATGTGAGTCGGTCTTTAAAAATAGATACTGCAGTCAATGTCAAGAGGTAGCAACACTAGGCGAGTAATTCACACAACTGAGCAAAAAAAATTCAAATAAGGCCAAACATTCTCACATAGTCATGTTTTTAGGACTTCAATCATACTTTAGCTCAATCATACATGCTCAATTATATTTGCTAGCTCATGTTCCATAAAAATCAAATAGAAATAATAATCAAAACATCCAGAACTCCATGGGATTTTTATGAATCATGCTTGAAATTTAAAATAGAGGACAAACTAAGCCAGATGGGTATTTGAATAACACATATGTATGAAATGCATGCTCTATTTTTGGATTTTTTTGATTTTTTTTCAAAAATTAATAAAAATGATTACAGAAATTAGACATGATGCATAAATTTAAATATGATCTCCTATATGCATCTATATATAGAATTCCTCTCCCCCACACTTAAAGTTTTCATTGTCCTCAATGAAACAATAAAGACAATCAAGTAAACCAAATACAATCAGGGTGAAGGAAAAGAAAAAGGGAAAAGAAAGAAAAACTTACCTCGGGTTGCCTCCCGAGAAGCGCCTTTGTTTCAAGTCGTTGGCTCGACGTAATAGCCCTTTTTTGATTATTCTAACTCTGCATTTGGCTCCTCCAAAACTAACTCATCCATAGCCTCCTTTGGGAAACCTTCATAGTATGTCTTAAGCCTTTGACCATTTACCTTGAACTTCTTGTGGCTAATTGGGTCATATAACTCTACAGCGCCATGTGGGAAGACTTCAGCAACAATGTATGGTCCCCCTTGCTTTGACTTGAGCTTCCCAGCGAAGAGTTTCAAGCGAGACTGATCAGCACAATGTTTCCAAAGGTATGGGTCATCCCAAACATAGTGGTTTGCTTCTCTTCGAATCTTCTCCGTCTGGGCCTTGGTATGATCCGGAGGAAATTCCCCACAAACTAAGTAGTTCACAATGTCCCGGTACCAAGGGTTTACAGAGTGAAGTCCTAGAACGGACTGAGATGGGCTGAGAAGTAATGGCGTGGGCACGTCAGGGAACGACGCGGGCGCGCCAGGGAACAACGCGGGCGCGCCAGTACTCAGCGCGGGCGCGTCAGACTCCGGCGCGGCCGCGTCAGCTCTCGACTTGGGCGCGCCAGACTCCAGCGTGCTTTTGTGCTCGATTCTGCATAATGTGTCATCCGGAAACGTGCCTAAGATGGGTTTCTGTGACTCCGGCTTGTCCTCCTCATTCACCAATCTGCTTAAGTGGTCAGCCACCAAATTCTCCGCTCCTTTCTTGTCCTTAATCTCCACATCAAGAGTGCAAAGATGACTAGGGCGTTGTTTGAGTTCAATTTCAGGTGCCTGCACAACAGATGGAACAAGCACTTTGCTTGGAGTCAGTAGATTGGGGCCAATGCCCAAAAGAGTAGGGGACTTACCTTCTACATCCATCTGGGCTGCTAATTCCTGCATGTTAGATGAAATTGAAAAATCTGTATAGGACTCGTCAATAGCATTCTCAATAAGTGACTGCAACTCATCTTCCCTAGACATATCAAATAGATCTTGAGCTAATGGTTCAATCACATCAATAGAGCACAGAGAATGGTCATCAACAGGATGTTTCATAGCCTTGTATAAATCGAAATCAACCTTTTCTCCATCAAATTCCATAGTTAGTGTCTCAGAAACACAATCAATTTTTGTCCTAGCTGTTTTAATAAAAGGTCTACCTAACAGAATAGGCGCATCATGCTTATCATGTTCCATATCCAGGACAAAGAAATCTGCAGGAAAAATCAGTTTATCGACCATAACCAAAACGTCTTCTACTACTCCTTTAGGGTATTTATTAGACCTGTCAGCTAGTTGCACAATTACTCCAGTTTCATGCAAAGGTCCTAAATCTAGCGATTTGTAAAGTGAGTAAGGAAGCACATTTATGGAAGCACCCAAATCAAGCATAGCTCTATCAAATTTGACATCTCCAATGACACAAGGGATAGTAACCATACCTGGATCAGTGCACTTTTTCGGCATTCTCCTCTGAAACATAGCGGAGACTTGCTCACTTACTTTCACTTTCTTTTTTCCTTTCAGCTTCTGATTTATCTTCACCGTGCAAAGCTCCTTCAAGAACTTGGCGTACTTGGACACAATTTTTAACATTTTCAGCAGAGGAATGTTCACCCGACACTTGCTAAATGTCTCGAAAAGCTCTGAATCATTGATTATCCTCCTCTCTTTGAGTGCCTCAGGGAACAGAGGTTTTGGTTTCTCCAACCCGAGAGGGGGAAAATCCGGTCGGACATATGTATCGACATAGGGCTCGGATTCAGGCGAGATCGGACTCGACGTGGGCGCGCCAGAATCCAGCGCGGGCGCGTCAGTGTCTGGCGCGGGCGCGCCAGTGTTGGGCGTGGCCACTTCAGTGTTGGGCGTGGCCACTTCAGTGTTGGGCGTGGCCACTTCAGTGTTGGGCGTGGCCACGTCGGAGACCTGTGTGCTTTTCTCCTCTTCTTCCTGACTTTTCAGCTCTTTTCCATTCCGAAGAGTTATAGCACTGACGTTTTCCCTTGGATTGACCACCGTTTGAGATGGTAGACCCACTGACGTCTTTGCCTCTATTCTCGTGATTGCTTCAGCCATTTGCCCCATTTGTTTCTGTATATCTTTTATGCTCGATTCAGTTGTCAGAACATGCACAGTGAAGTGCTGTGTCAGGGTATTGAGCATGGACTCAGTAGAGGGAGCGTTACCCTGCTGCCTCTGATTGTAGGGAGGTGGCTGCTGCTGTTGTGATTGGTTTGGTGGATCCCTCCATCTGAAATTTGGGTGATCCCGCCACCCTGGGTTGTAGCAGTTTGAGTAGGGGTCATGTCTGGGTCTCTGAGGTCCATTTCCACCTAAAACACTTACTTCAGCGGTGTCTTCCTGGAGTGTAGGACACGCATCAGTTGGGTGGAAGTTATCACCGCAGATTCCACAAGCCTTGAGTTGTTGAGGAGTCCCTTGCAGAGTGAGCCTCTTAACCATTTCCTTCAATTCCGCAATATCTTTGGATTGGTTAGAGTCTACCGAATTCACCCCTTTCTTTCTGGTGGACTTCCCAAAATTTCTAGTCGCCTCAGTCATTTCCTGAATCTTTTCCATAGCTCCCTCTGGCGTGGCATTCCGAATATTTCCTCCGCAGGCGGCCTCAATCATCCTTCTATCAGATTCCAGCAATCCCCCATAGATGTATAGGACTAGGTCCTTCGTGCTGTAGCCATGGAAAGGGCAATTAGCACAAAGCTTCTTGAACCTTTCATTGTAATCATAGAGGGTTTCATCATCTTCCTGCTCTATATTGCTGATTGCCTTCTTCAAGGTGTTCTCCTTCTTAGCAGGGAAGAATTTCTCCAGGAAGGCCTTGTGGAGCTTAGGCCAAGTATCGATGCTCCCTGTAGGAAGACTGTAGTACCAGTCATCCGCAGCATCGACCAGCGTGAACCCAAAAGCTCTCATCTTTATCTGTGCTTCGGATATATTGGCTGGTTTCATGCTCATGCATACATTATGAAACTTCCCCATGTGCTTGATGGGGTCTTCTCCGGCCAATCCATGGAATTTGGGCAGTTGATGAATCAGCCCAGACTTTAGCTCAAAATGGTTGTCATCCCCCAGAGCAGGGATTGTCACAGCAGGTGCCTGCTGTGTGATGTTTGCTGCTGTCATCTGTCGCAGCGTCTGATTTACATTATCAGCCATTGGATCGGGTTGTTGGGAATGTTGGTGTTGTTCTCTAAGGCGGCGGTGGTATGTTCTATCAATTTCCCAATCAAAATAAAAAAGATGGGGATCAGTAGCACGAGTGCGAACCATGCAAGCGGTTCGCACCCAAACAGGTAATAAGACAAACAAGAACAAAGATAATCCGTTTCCCCGGCAACGACGCCAAATTTGACAGGCCTAAAGTCGTTATGCCAAATCAAAGTAAATTCCTAAGATGCAAACTATAACAAGTATAGTAGGTAAGTTAGGGTCGAACCCACAGGGAAACAGAATCAATTGTAAGAGCAAGTATTATTACCCAAAAGTAACCGATTCAAGGGGGAGTTTTGTGTGTAAGCGGTAATGACAGAACAAGTTGCAATAAGAGGTTGTGAATATATGATGGAAAAGTATCACACCAGGTAATTATCCGCACAACAATTGAGATAGTTCATCATCGCATTCTATGAGTCTCAAGTTCTAATGCCCAGTAATTGTTCTCAATTCAGATCGTGTAATAGCTTTTAGTCCTACCAGTCCTAAAAGCACTTATCACCAAATTACAAGGGAAAAACTTCACCGAATAATAAACGATAACATTCAAACATGAATTATAATGAGATACAAGCGATTCTAACAACCCGTTAAAATAGCCTGTAATCGAATCTCCTTCACAATCTACCACAAGCAACCCGCGTATGGTGATTGTGTTTGCTACAATGAATCTACAACCCCAAACCTGGAATTGGAAACCCTAGCAATATGACTAGTATCGATAAACCTAGGTGATCAATCCAGATTAACCAATAATAAGCAATCAAGCAATAAGCTCAGGAGATCGAAATAATTAACAAAGGACAAACAAGAGTAGAATACTCACAACCAAATCAATTGAAGGCTTCAAAGAACCAAGTGTAACAAAGGAGAGTTAGTTCTCCATAGGGTTTGTGAGATGAAGAAAAGGAAAATACGTCTCTGGAAAATAACCTAATTCTCTACTGCTGCCTTCTCGGCAAATATAAACTAATTAAATCGGGTTTAACATCCCGTAAAAATATAATATTAAAACTAATAAGATAGGGGAAACTCGGATAGGAATCCGTCTCCAGGCCTGACGCGGGCGCGTCAGACTCCGACTTGGGCGCGCCAGTGGATCGTCTTGCTACTTCTATCTGATGCAACGACGTAGGCACTTCCTCCTAGCAGCGTGGGCGCGTCGGGTAGCAGCGCGGCCGCGCCAAGCTCACCAGCTTCCAGCTGCTTCCGAACTTCTTCAACAGGTTCCGATTCGATCTGCAAGATAACCACAAATTTGCGCAGAATCCGAACTCTTCTAGAATAATCATAAGATGCAATTTAGTAACAAAGAACGAAAGAAATGCAACCTATCTAAGCTAAAAATGCCTATAATGCCTATCTAATATATGCATTATCAGGGAAGGTAGATCAATCAACATAGTAAATAAAAAACTCGGTATCCAAAGTCCGTTAAAGGCTGAAGCTCTTGCGTTAAAACTTGGGGTACAAAGCGCACTAAATTTACGAATTACCAAACTTCAAATTGAGGGGGACTCAAGAATCATTATTGATCATCTCAACAGGAAAACAAAATGTCCATGGGAAATCGAACTTATTCTATCCGATATTACAACTATGCTAGCAAAACTGGAAAGGGTTTCTTTCCTACATGTACCCCGAATAGGCAATAGAGTGGCTGATAAGGTTGCACACCTTTGCCACTCTGCCTGGGGTACTAATATTCAGAATAATCCTGGTCTTCTGGACCTCATCCGAAAGGATGCCTTCGGGTAGAGTTTTCTCGCCCGAAATTTTTTCCTAATCAAAAAAAAAAAAAAATGAACGTGACTATGCATGTGAAGAGGTCACGTGCAAAAAGACTTCCAATCTTGAGTGTTTTTAAAACTATTATTTTTTAAACATAAAGAATATACCATGATCACAATATATATAATAGCTAGACATATATATTGTCCTAACAAATTGGTTTCCATCCAGGGGCGGAGCCAGAGAAAATCCGAGGGGGGGCTCAATTAAATTTTCGGGATTTTTTTTTGAAGATATATATAAGATACAATTTTTGTTATAAGAAATATAGTATAAAACACACTAAATGTATGATTTAAATTGCTATTTTGAGTTTAAAATGCTAAAAGGAGAAAAAAATCCCTAAAATGAAGCTATAAGGACTGAAACTCAAGACCTTATCATTCTATTCCTCAACCCATACCAACTAAGCTAAGCAAACTTATTGATTCAATACTCTTTTTAACTATTTTTAACCCTTAAATTATCAAAAATTACAAAAAAAATACAAATATATATTTTTTTTTGCGTTTTCCCCCGACCTAGGGGGGGGGGGGCTCAGGCCACCTCATGCCCCCCCTCCCTCCGCCCCTGTTTCCATCAACAAAGATGTCATTGAGTCCTGATTTAATAGCCGGTTTCTTTTCCATCAACAAAGATGACAACACTTATGGTTTTAAGCTTGTCGAATTATTGTGATCACCTCGTCTCTAGAAGTAGAATAACATGAGGTGTCATTCAACCTCTACTCTTACAACGACTTCAAAGAATTATTCGGAACTTCAAGGTACGACATTATAATGAATGTCTATATAATGTAGCTTACTTATCATTTTGCTATATATAGTTAGAATTTATAATAGTAATATGACATTTGATATAGTTTATAGAATGTTCAAAATCAATATGCTTTTGTATTATGGATGTAGTCTGGATTATGTGTGAACCAAATACATTGTTATTTAATAAACTTGTTGCTAATGTAAAGTCAACCCCAGCCTTTGGTTGGGGGCACCAATTATTCGTCAGTGTTTCAACTTGCCAATGTGTGGTCCAACCAGAAGAATACGAAGGTGTGCTAGCTTGTATTGGGAGGGGTGCAAAAAAACATGGTTCTCGTGATACACCGTTCATTGAAGAACAAATGAAGAAAACTTTCAACCTTTCCGAATAGTGTGCGAGCACTATGGTAGCCCCAAGGAACCACTCGACGTCGATTTGGATTTCTCGCCCACATCGAGTAGGATATCAAGTATCATTATCCACAAAATAAGGTTTCAGTTTGAGCTTGAGGGTTAACAACACGATGTTGACAATTGGATAATAAGTGTCATATGCGATGCCCATGATCATGATCTCCCAGAAACCTTATATAGGTATCCCTACGATGACCACCTCACAACTGCGCAATGAAAGAAGGTTCATCATGATGCAACGATTGGGATAAGACTGCACAATGCGTGGGCTTAAAGATTGACGACAAAGATGTGTGATCGAGATTCAACAAGTGTACAATCCCATGGCTAAGATGAAGAGAGACGTGTCAGAGGAAGGGAGGAATCTATCGCAAGCCTTACAGTTACTTGATCAAAAGAGTTACTACGTTATGTCGAGTAAGTCCCCTTTGCTGGGAGGTAACGAGGTCAACGGCCTAACATTGCACATCCTAACTCGCGTCATCTTATAAGGATTTTCCCGTCATGGACACGACACATAAAACCAACCAGTAAATTTACAATGTTCACCGCCAACAATAATATATGATGTCATATCATTATGTACTTATCATTGTAATGGACTTCATGGGTATTATATGTCATTACTAGAGATCGTAAGGATAACAAGCATGAAGAAAACATTTACAATTGTGTTCATATTTGATAACTCCACTCCCTTGATGAAAATCGGAAATGGTTTCAAAGGCTTTGACACATAGCTTGTGTCAAAGG
The DNA here is from genome assembly GCA_037127255.1 of Persicaria tinctoria. Classification (NCBI taxonomy): domain Eukaryota; kingdom Viridiplantae; phylum Streptophyta; class Magnoliopsida; order Caryophyllales; family Polygonaceae; genus Persicaria; species Persicaria tinctoria. The sequence goes on along the minus strand of JBANSL010000004.1, from coordinate 15,511,372 downwards.
TCTTGAAGCTACAACTGTGTTGATGAAACACAAAACATGTATATATGTGCATATTATTTCCGGATGTTATTATTATTAAATATATCTCCAGATATTATTATATATTATGCACTAACGTATGCAGGAAGAATTTTGAATGAAATCTCCTCCTAAAGCTTGAAGTCGAGAAGATTGAATCTGATGGATCATGGCTTCCGAGTTTCCCCAAATAGAAGATTGTGAAGATTGTCATGATCTGTTCTAGTCGTTGAAGAGAAGATCCTTCTTTGAAAGAGGCGCCGATTTGATTTAATATAAAAGGAGATGAAGAGAAGAAGACAAACACAATCGTTGAACACAAGCATTCATTCGCACTCAAGCCTTCAAGTCAATCTGTCTTATTCGTGTGCTCTTTGCTACTTGTTAAGAGTCGTATATTTTGTTTCAAAGCATTTGAGAGTTACACAGTGAGCTTATATGATATATTTCGAGAGAGTGTTATACTCGAGAGTTTGTAACTCAGGAAGTGGACACTAGGCGATTGATTCACGAAGTGTGAGAGGATTGTACTAGATAGCTGAGAGAGGTGAGGCTCTTCTAGATTGGTCTAGGACTCCAAGGGAACGTGAGTTGACTAGATTACAATTGTATAGGAGAGAGGCTTCTCAGTGAGCTATTAGGATCCTAAGTCTTATGAATCAATAAAGTCGGTTGAATCCTAGGGTTGTGGAAGAACCTAAGCGGGGACGTAGGCCAAGTTCGTGCCGAACCTCGTTAACAATTCATTGCATCCTTTACTTATTGCTTTACCTTATTTCCGCACTTGTTTCGAATTGTATAACTCTTTTGTGATTCAGGTTTTCCAGATTAAAGAATTAAGTCTAATCTCAAAGGGTTTTGCAAGCGTTTCAAAAGTCTTGAGATTATCAGCGAAAAGTTGGCATACTCTATTCAACCCCCCTTCTAGTGTATCTCTTTATTACTTTGTTATACATTATCAAACCTTAAATTGGTATCAGAGCCTTACTCACTGCTTTTGATCTAACAATCTTGTGAGTTTTTTTATCATGTCTGGTGAAGCAAGCGGATGATTTGCACAAGGAAGGTCTACCAGTAGACCACCACTTTTGTAGGAAACAACTTCGTCCACTGGAGGTCCTTGATGAAAATTTTCATTATTGATGAAGATCTGGAACTTTGGAACATTATAGAAAATGTCCCGAAGGTTCCAGCGAAAGACGGACCAAATGGAGCCAAAGTCGCGAAAACAGAGGCTGAATTCATCCAAGCGGATCTTGAACTCGTCTCCAAGAACTACAAGGCTATTAACTTTTATACTGTGGTCTTAGCACTGATGAGTTTAATCGTATTTCATCTTGTTGGTCAGCTAAAGAGAGATTTGGGACAAGTTGGTTGTCACCTACGAAGGAACCAGTCAAGTGAAGGACACCAAGGTCAGTATTTTCCTTCGAAAGTATGAACTATTCAAAATGAAGCCAGATGAGTCTATTAAGACTATGTTCACACGGTTCACGGAAATCACACACAACCTTGACTCTCTCGGCAAGCCCTTTGAGAATGTTGAGAAAGTGAGGAAGATATTGATGTGCCTCCCAAAAGACAAATGGGGTCCGAAAGTGACAGCCATAGAAGAAGCCCATAATCTCACCACTCTACCCCTTGATGATTTGCTTGGGAAGCTGATCACACATGAGATGATTCTCAATGAAGACGATGGAGAACTTCCAACAAGCACTAAGAACTTGGCACTCAAGTTTAAGAAGGATGAGCCCAAAGATGTGTCTGATTCTGAAGATGGGGATGATGATGAGGACGATCCCTTTGCTCTTATTACAAGGGGTCTTTCTCGAATCCTCAAAATGAAGAAATAATTCAACAACAAGGATGGATCAGAGTCTTCTAAATTTCGAGGTACGTCTCAATACAACAAATATGACAAGAAGACTAAATTGTTGTCTTGTTTTGAATGTGGTGAAACAGATCATCTTGTGAAAGACTGCCCTCAAAAGACGAAGAGCCAGTTCAAAAAAGGTGATAGATGGAAAAAGAAAGCCATGGTGGCAACTTGGAGTGATTCTAACACATACTCCGATGATGAGAAGGCCAATGTCTGTCTTATGGCCTCAGGAGATGAATCCCACGATCAGCAACTTGAGGTAACTGTAAGAGAGCTTATGGTAAGTCCAAAAGAGGTATTATCGGAATTCCTTTCTAATATGATTGCCAATGAAGAGAAACTTATTGCCCAAACCAACACTCTTATTAAGAAAACTGTGGACCAGGAAAGAACTGTTGAGGATCTGTCTATGAGGGTCAAAAGTCTTGAAACTTCTTATTCAGGTCTTGACATTAAAGTCAAGACTCTTGACTCAGAGAAATCTGAACTCAAGCAAAATCTCTCGTCTCTAAGAAATGAACATCATGATTTAGAGAACGAGAAGATATCCCTGAATAAGAAGATTCAAGATCAACAGACATCCCTCATAAGTTTTACCAAGTCCAAATGCACTCTTGATAGGATGTTAGGTGAGCAACAAAGTTCTCTAAACAAATGTAGTATTGGCTACAATCCGAGGTTTTTAAAGAAGCAACACATTACCACTTTTGTAAAGGCAAAAGGAAGCAGAACCTCTCCTATATGTCACTACTGTGCAAGAAAGGGACATGTAAAAGAGACCTCCCTCTATAGAAGAAAGGATCCACATATCATTCGCAATACATTTCCTGTTCACTAAAGAAAAGAACGGATAACGCAAGTTTGGGTCCCCAAAGGCACTATTTTACCAAATATGGTTTATCCCAATAAAGGATCTAAATTTGCTCACTGGTCCAGCCACAAAGGTTGATTTTTGTTTTCCAGGAGATCGCCAAGGTGAAAGGGCAAAAATGGATTATTGATAGTGGATGCTCTAGACATATGAGTGGGAAGAGGTCTCTCTTCCATGATCTAAAGAAGCAATCCACTGGAACAATCACTCTTGGTGACAAAGGAAAGTGTGACATCGTTGGTATCGGTAGTGTTGGGAGTGATCCTAACCATAGTATTGAAAATGTTTATCTTGTTAATGGTTTGAAGTATAATTTGCTTAGTGTTTCTCAACTATGTGATAGTGGTAATGATATTGGATTTAACAAGAAAAGATGTCTAGTGCGCAGAGAAGATACATGTGAAATAGTTCTAACTGTCTATCGCTATAACAACATATATGCTGTGAATGCTGAGCAAGTGGCACAAAGAAGCTTAACCTGTCTAAAGGCTTTGACGGACGATCCGAAGCTCTGGCACAAGAGACTCGGTCATGTAAGCCCACTTACACTACAAAAGCTTGTGTCCAAAGGGCTTGTAAGAGGACTACCTGAGATGGACTTCAAAGGTATTGATATGTGCAAAGCATGCACACGAGGTAAACAAACACGTAGCTCTTTCAAACTCAAAAAGGTTGTAAGTACTTCTAGACCCCTTGAACTTTTACATATGGATTTATATGGTCCTATATGAGTCAAATCTCCCAATGGTAAAAAAGTACATGCTTGTTGTTGTTGATGATTTTTCGAGATATACTTGGGTTGCATTTTTAAAAGAAAAATCAAAGGCCTTGTTTGAGTTTTCAAAACGTTGTAAGGAGTTGCAAGCTTTAAGAAACGAGCCCATAATGTCAATTCGAAGTGATCATGGTAGGGAGTTTGATCAACTTCAGTTTAATTTGTTTTGTGCTAAATATGGCATCTCCCATAATTTTTCTGCTCCTAGGACACCTCAACAAAATGGGGTTGTGGAACGAAAGAACCGCACCCTAGAGGACATGGTCAGGACTATGCTTTTAGAAAATGTATTACCTAAAACGTATTGGGCTGAAGCTGTTAACACAGCTAACTATATTTTGAATCGTTGTCTTATTCGTTCCATTTTAAAGAAAACTCCTTATGAACTTTTCAAAGGCCGCAAACCCCTTATATCATATTTTAAACCCTTTGGCTGTACTTGTTTTGTTCATAAAAATGGAAAAGATAACCTTGAGAAATTTGATGCGCGTAACGATGAAGGTATATTTCTTGGCTACTCCACAAGTAGCAAAGCATATAGAATCTTCAATAAAAGGACCAAGTTGGTTGAGGAAAATATATATGTTATATTTGATGAATGCAATGACGATTCTATAAGTGAAAGTGTTGCAAATCTATATCTTAACAGCCATATAGAGAATGAGGATGGTGATGATATTGCTACTAAGAACACAGAGAAGAGGAACATGCAGGATCGGATTCTTAACACTGAAGAATTGGCCCAAGGTTTTGAAGCTCTGTACAAAGCCCATGGTGACCAATCCAAAATTGTTGAGACTTCAGAAACTAGTATAACTGAGCCCAACATATCCATGGAGTCGGATGTACTACAAATCAATCATGTTGATGTGACGAACCAAGGAGCTGATACTAGCAAGAGAAAGTTCAAATATTCCTCATCACACTCATTAAAGGATATCATCTCTGACCCTACATCTAGTGTTCAAACTCGTTCTAAACTTAAAGATCTCTATGCTTTTCACGCGTTTGTTTCTCTTATAGAACCAAAGAAGGTAGATGAGGCCATTCAAGAGCCAGACTGGATCATTGCTATGCAAAGTGAGCTTAACGAATTCGAAAAGAACAAAGTCGGGACCTTGAAGCCTAGGCCAAAGCATCAATCAGTCATTGTCACACGTTGGGTATTTTGGAACAACCTAGATGAGAATGGTAAGATCGTGAGGAACAAAGCAAGGCTTGTTGCTCAATGCTACAATCAAGAAGAAGGTATTGACTACGAGGAGACTTTTGCTCCCGTAGCCAGGCTTGAAGTCATTCGCATTTTACTAGCATTTGCATCTTTTATGGGCATTAAACTATATCAAATGGATGTCAAGTGTGCATTTCTTAATGATTTCTTAGAGGAAGAAGTCTATGTGGCTCAACCCCCAGGTTTTGAAAATCCGAAATTTCCTAATCGTGTTTACAAACTAGACAAAGCGTTATATGTTTTGAAACAAGCTCCAAGAGCTTGGTATGAGCGCTTGTCAAAATATCTTTTAGAAAATGATTTTAAAAAGGGGTTGATCGACAAGACCCCTTTTTGTCAAGACCAAAGGAAGGGACATTTTGGTTATTCAAATATATGTTGATGATATATTGTTTTTCTGACATTATGTGCAGTGAATTTGAGATGAGTTTGATGGGTGAACTCAACTTCTTTTTGGGATTACAAGTTCATCAATCTAAGAAAGGGATCTTTGTCAACCAAATCAAGTACACTAAGGATCTCCTGAAGAAGTTCAAGATAGATCAATCCAAAGCAGCCAAGACACCCATGAGCTCAACCTTATCTCTAGATCAAGACGAGACTGGGAAAAGTGTCAATCAAAAGGAGTATCGAGGGATGATTGGATCTTTATTATATCTTATTGCTAGTAGACCTGACATCATGTTTAGTGTTTGCATGTGTGCTAGGTTTCAAGCTGACCCTAAAGAATCTCACCTCGTACCTGTGAAGAGGATCTTTCGATATCTCAATGGCACTAAGGAGCTTGGCTTGTGGTACCCGAAGCAAAGAGATTTTACACTAATTGGGTATTCTGATGCAGACTTTGCAGGCTATAAGGTTGATAGGAAGAGCACGTCGGGATGTTGCCAATTCTTAGGAGCATCCTTGATTAGTTGGCACTGAAAGAAACAAAACTCAGTTGCTCTTTCCACTGCCGAAGGCGAATACGTAGCAGCTGGAGCATGTTGCTCCCAAATCCTTTGGATAGCTCAACAAATGAGAGATCTTGGCATCAACCTCAAAGGCATTCCCATTAAGTGTGACAATACAAGTTCTATCTCCATTACAAAGAATCATGTTCAGCATTCAAGGACCAAACATATTGATGTAAGGCATCATTTCATTAGAGACCATTTCGAAAAAGGTGATGTGTCAATATCCTTTATTTACAGTGATTATCAATGGGCTGACGTTTTTACTAAGCCTTTGGCAGAGGACAGGTTCACCTTCATTAGACGTGAGATCGGAATGATTAACAGGGATGCACTTTCGTAGGGGGAGCTTTCCCTTTTCGAAAGAAAACTTCTACTCAGTGTCAAGACCTTTGAGTTTCGTGTCAAAGTTTGTGAACTGAATGGTAGAGCACATATAACATATCATATATTTGGTTGATATCTTATTAGATATTTGATCAAATATAGTTTTAATGGATTTTAACCTTCTTTATTTGTTACCGATCTTATTTTCCAAAAATCTTATATCCGAGTATATTTTAATTATGGAAATTATTTTTTTTCGGATATATTCTCTCTTGCCTTTAAGAATTGAAAGGATCTTTTTAAAATTTGAATTTTTGGTAAGTCAATTTGATTTTCAAATTTGGTGACTATTTTCACAGTCCTCCCTTTGTTGAAAGACAAAAAGGGGGAGATGGTTTGATGGTTTAGACTATGAAACTGTTGTGAACCAAGGGTCTTGGAAGACCTTGTTTTGTTTTACTTTGTTGGATGTTTCTCTTTGGCTTTAAAAACTTATGATCCAACATTTGTCTAACCCATGAAGGTACTTAGTCCGATTTTGCTTATGATATATTTGCTTGACTAAGTTACAGGGATGCACAGGTTTTGTCTTTCATCAAGGGGAGATTGATAAATCCACTCCCTTGATGAAAATCGGAAATGGTTTCAAAGGCTTTGACACATAGCTTGTGTCAAAGGTCTTGAAGCTACAGCTGTGTTGATGAAACACAAAACCTGTATAATGTGCATATTATTTCCGGATGTTATTATATGTTATTATTATTAAATATATCTCCAGATATTATTATATATTATGCACTAACATATGCAACAAGAATTTCGAATGAAATCACCTCCTTAAGCTTGAAGTCGAGAAGAACGAATCTGGTGGATCATGGCTTCCGAGTTTCCCCAAATAGAAGATTGTGAAGATTGCCATGATTTGTTCTAGCCGTTGAAGAGAAGATCCTTCTTTGAAAGAGGCGTCGATTTGATTTAATATAAAAGGAGATGAAGAGAAGAAGACAAACACAATCGTTGAACACAAGCATTCATTCGCACTCAAGCCTTCAAGTCAATCTGTTTTCTTCGTGTGCTCTCTGCTAGTTGTTAAGAGTCGTATCTTTTATTTCAAAGCATTTGAGAGTTGCACAGTGAGCTTATAGGATATATTTCGAGAGAGTGTTATATTCGAGAGTTTGTAACTCAGGAAGTGGACACTAGGCGATTGATTCACGAAGTGTAAGAGGATTGTACTAGATAGCTGAGAGAGGTGGGGCTCTTCTAGATTGGTCTAGGAATCCAAGGGAACGTGAGTTGACTAGATTGCAATTGTATAGGAGAGAGGCTTCTCGGTGAGCTATTAGGATCCTAAGTCTTATGAATCAATAAAGTCGGTTGAATCCTAGGGTTGTGGAAGAACTCTAGGCGGGGACGTAGGCCAAGTTCGTGCTGAACCTCGTTAACAATTCGTTGCGTCCTTTACTTATTGCTTTACCTTATTTCCTCACTTGTTTCGAATTGTATAACTCTTTTGTGATTCAGGTTTTCCAGAGGAAAGAATTAAGTCTAATCTCAAAGGGTTTTGCAAGCGTTTCAAAAGTCTTGAGATTATCAGAGAAAAGTTGGCATACTCTATTCAACCCCCTTCTAGAGTATCTCTTTATTATTTTGTTATACATTATCAAACCTTCAATATTCATGGGAAAGGAAACGACAGATCGCTACGATTGGGAAATGAGGTGACTCAAGCATTTGTGCAAACATCGATTAGATGTGATCGTGACAGATCGGCAGTTTGGTCTTATAAAGGCCTTCAATGAGGTATTTTCTACCGTGAAGTGGTGGACATTAAATGTCGTATTTTAAAATCTCCAAATAATAATGCCCCGACTTATCAACTAACTAACCGGTAGTATAGAACAAGAAAGGGGTTGATCCCAAACACACGTATACAACTTCTTAAATGTGTTTGCAAAAAAGATCAGTAACAAGGTAATGTGACAATGTAAAGGAAAGCAATAAGTAAACTAAGCTAGCAATGATTGAATAAGTAACAATAATGATGATGATATAGTTTCACTCACATTTGCAACAATGGTAATTCCATGATCATTGGGTTATGCATGAATGGTTAAGCAATTACTCTAGGGTTGGTTTGAACACAGAAATAGATAGGTCAGACTTGCCGATAAAACCATATAAATCCTAAACTCTAGCATGGGGGAGAGTACCAATACGTCCCTAACACCGCAAATAAACATTATCACTCCCATCTTGTCAACTTCGTACCTGGGGCGTCACGTCCAAACATCGCTACCACTAAAAGAGATAACATTTATATGTCAATTCTCCTGCAATATCACGAGTCCATACTCGTTGCAACATGACATGCTGGGGGCTTATGGATTAAGGCCCGCAAAAGCATAATGAAGTTATAATCCTAGCATGATGCAAATCTATCTTAGTGGCCACATATGATAAATCAACAACACCTAAACAAATATCAAAACAAATGAATTGAAATAATCATAATGTATAACTCAAATATAAATCAAATTAAAGCAACAACTCTCACATATCCTTAACTATGTCTTGAAATATAAGCAAAACTATAAAGAAGGTTAGTCAAGCATGTCTTACATCGGAAAACTAAATATTTCGAAGAACGGCGTGATCATCTTGAGAAAACACTTTACAATGATAACCAAGTATTTCGAAGAACGGCGTGACAAGAAGCATGGACAAAATGACACATAATAGATTTCGGTATTTTGTGGGGTATGTCAAACTCAGTCTAAAATATTCCAAAACAATCCGAACATGGTTCGAGAAAACAATACTAATATATGTTGATTTTTCTATAAAAAAAATTCTTCACAAAAATGGGAGGATAGTGATTATCATTTGACGCTCCACCTTCAAAAACCCCTTGTCTTTCAAGGGAAGAAATTATAAATCCCATTACCGTGATGAACTAATGATCATACCCATCATATTTCCTATCGATCGATATACCAATACCTAGGCGGTTCATTCTTCATAAACAACTTAATTTCTTTCCTATAATCTTCATTTTATTTATTTATTTATTTATTATCTATTACTAACTATTAAAATAAAAGTCTTATCGATGACGTGACGTCCTCTCCTTAATCTTATGCCTTTTAACCAATCACCTTAACCTAAATTACAATTTTAGTAGTTTTAAAAAACATCTATTATCTATTACTAACTATTAAAACAAAAGTCTTACCGATGATGTGACGCCATCCCCTTAATCCTATGCGTTTTAACCAATCACCTTAGCCTAAAATATAATTTTAGTAGTTTTAAAAAAACAATGAGATTAATTCAAAACATAAAATTAATAATAAGGAAATATAAAATTAATATTACCGACAATAGACAATTTAAATTGAATCTTTAATTCATTTATGGAGTTAAATTAAATTATCAAGACTCGGGACTCGAAAGCGGAATCAAATTCCGTCAAAATCCAAATTCTAAAACGATGTCGGAAGGATTTTAAAATCGAACTTGTACTCGAGGACGAATTTTCTCCCACTCTTACAAATTGAATAAAATAATAATATATTTAATTAAAATAACAATAATATAATATATAATATTTATTCAGCCTTTACATTGGTGTAAGTCTATCTGTACTGGGAAGTAGTCTGTGTCTCCTGTGAGAGTCTGGACACTCGTCGAAGCTCCATCATACATATCTCTAATGATTCGAATATATTATATATTGATGGTCCTAATATATAAGAAATCATGACTTAATTTTATAAGAAAATTGACACTAAAAAAACACTAATATATACAGTAATTGATAAAATTAATATTTTAGTGTATTATACTATTATGACATGTATTATGGCCTGGTGTTTTAATGAAAATATTTCATTTTGCCAATTTTAATTATTTGAGCTTTTTTAGTCAAATTTTGGATCGGAATAAAGAATCGGAACACTTTTTTTGGTTAAAGAATCAGAACACTTTGTTACTACCTCTCCTAAAGATTGGACTACTTTTTACTTTTTGTTGGAATGTGTTAATATTTTCTTTGTTCATGCAAAGTTGAGTTATTTTAATTATTTTGCAATTTTGTAACATATATATATATAGGGAGTGGTTCCAGAGTGCACACCCCTTAGGGTGTACCTTGTGCACGAATCTTGGCCTTTAATTGAAAGAAATGAAAGGCCATGATTAAATGAGTGTTTCATTTTTTTTTAAATAGAAAAAATGGTGGAACCCACCTAAAAAGTCTGACGCGCTTCTTTTTTTTTTTCGGATCTGATTTCGCTGTTTTGAAAAACTTGCCCATTCCACCGAATAATATTTCATATACTACCGAATAATGTTATATTTCGTTTTTCCATCCATTTCAAATCAAATTTTACCAATTATACTGAATAATCTGTCACATACTACCGAATAATGTTTGTTTTTTGTCAATCAATTTTAGTTTTAACTCCTGAGTTAATTTTTACGCATTCAGTTTTGAAATATTATTCGGTAGAATATTTATATTTTTTGGGAAATAGAAACAACATTAGGAATGATTATTCGGCCGTATACAGGAGGTTTTGATGTTGTTTGTCAAACCGAAAGCTCCCTATACCGACGAATAATAATCCAAATTTCACCGAATAATTAACAACTCATTACCACTAACAACCAAAATTCAACTCATTTTTCTGAATAATTAACGAATAATGTTGATGCAGAGGTCCAAATTAAATCACGCCCACCACCCCCTCCACCCCTAAACCACCCACCCCTGGACACCCCCGACCACCAGCCACAGCCGGCCTGAAACCGCACAGATCCAGCACCGCCCGGATCTGACCCATAAAAGAGGAGGAGCTGCCCCTAGCACCGCCGGATCTGAGCCATAGAAGAGGAGGATCCGCCCCTAGCACCGCCGGATCTGAGCCATAGAAGAGGAGGAGCCGCCCCTAGCACCGCCGGATCTGAGCCATAGAAGAGGAGGAGCCGCCCCTAGCACCGCCGGATCTGAGCCATAGAAGAGGAGGAGCCATCTGCGCCGCCGCCATCTCCTTGGCGTTCAGCCGCCGCCAAGTCCGCACCCCCGTCGATCTCCTCCTCACCCAACTGCGCCGCCGCCACCACCCACCACCCCTCACCATCCACACAACCACCCAGCCCAGACCACCCTCGCCCCCCAAACCCCTCCACAACCGCCCAGATCTGAGCCGGACCACCTTCTTCCTTCCAGTACCAGATGGAGTCGGCGGCGCGAAGGAGAGCAGGTGCGAGTGAGATCTGGGCTTCCATCGGGACTACCAGGGGCTTGCGCCTCCGCATCCGCCTCCGCCTGGCTCGCACCTACGCCTCGGCATCGACTGCGGTCACGCCTCCGCCTCACCTGGGTTCGCTTTGGCTCCACGGGTCCACCGTCGACCTTCACCTCTCGCCTCACCGCCGACCATCATCTCCTCGCCTCCTGAATCCGCCGCCGCCTTCGCACCCACACCCGCCGCCAAGCCCGCCACCGTCGATCACCTCTCATCTTCAACCTCTTCTTCGCCTCTCTCCTCTTTGCCGTCACCTTTTAGGGTTTTAAACAATTATTGTCACGCGCTTCACATTCTAAGGGGTGGGCTTGGGCTTGTTTTTCAGTTTTTTTTTTTAAATCAACCCAATGACGTGGCATCATCCCAACCATCAATTTCATATAGATCAACGATCCACAATTGTGCACAAAGTACACCCTAAGGGGTGTGCACAAGTTACTCAATCTCTCTCTATATATATATCCAAAATATGGGCAACAGGAAGAATCTGTTGAAAAAAAAATTGTCCACAAGTTTAAATATCAATAAAAATGGCATGATATATATTTTGAAAATTGAAAAATATGTATATAAACTTATCATATACGCGAGCATTTCGGTTTATTAGAGATACATCTCAATTAAGATGTATAGATAGGCATATAATTAATATATAATATATGTAAATCGGTTGAAATACACGCATACATAAATAAATAAATAAATAAATAAAACATAAATAATCTTATTTCTCCCCAATTGTTAAAATAATTAACAAATTTCAATGGAATAGATATACCCGGTTAGAGACACTCTAAATAAATATAGAACTATAGAAGTGATAGAGTACATCTTTGAATGCTTAAGCTTTTCTTATGTTTACTGCTTAGTTTACTTTCTTTACAAAAGGAAAAAAAAATGAAAATATATAAAGTAGAAGGGAAAAAAGAGGACTCTTTCTTGCAAGTATATTGAAGTCATTTATTAACAAGGAAGATATATAGATTGATTCAAAGAGTACAATGTAAGTTACCACATTCACTAAAAAGAAGAAAAAGATGCACTCAAAGGCCAAACCACACCCCTCTTACATTTTGTTGCATAGCATATGCTTCTTCTTCCATTTATTTATTTTATAGTTATTTTATATTTTCCAATTATTGTATGGGTTTGAAAGAGGAGGAGTAGTATAGTTGAAGGGATTAAGGTGAATGCAAAGAGTAAAACTCAAGTTAGTTAAGGAGGAGGTGTGAGTGGGAGATAAGTGCTAGAGAGAGTAAGCCCTCCATCACTTATCATTACCATTCCCACACCCACACCCACACCCAAAGTCAAAAAGTTTTATTTCCCCCCCCCCCCCCCCCCCCCCTTGTTGTGGTGTCCCATTCTTGAACCTTAATCTCTTCTTTTATTATCTTTCTTTAATGATCAAACATATAATAAAGCATAAAAAATGGAATTGCTACTTCCATATCTTAATCTTAAAATTATATAAAGATGAGTTTTAATTACCATGGATGAGACAAGATTTCCAGCAAGGTAAAATGAGAAATCATGGTTCCCTCCATTTCTTTTTAAAATTGTTTTACTACTATTTAAAACATTTTTTAACAGTTTTTTCTTATTAGGAAATAATTTGGGTAGGACCAACCTATCCAAAAGCATCATTTCGGACGAGATCCTGAAGATTTGTATTGAGGATTATCGGATACCCCGAAACAGTGTGACCAAGGTGTGCAACCTTGTCAGCTACCCTGTTCCCAGAACGGGGTACATTAGAAAATGACACTTTTCCCATATCGGTTATTATTATAGATGTAATATTGGACATTATCAATTCAATTTCTCAGGGACAACGACTCTGTTTTTGTAGATAATCAATGATAATCTTTGAGTCACCTTCAATGTTGAGATTCTGTATGTGGATCTTTTTTGCTTCCATAATACCTAATCTAAGCGCAAGAGCCTTAGTAACCAAGGGAGGTTCGAATCCAAGCCTCTGAAACGCTAGATGAATTGGTTTGCCTTGCCAGTCTCGGATGATCTCAGCACAGCTTTCTTGTGTTTGGCGAGTTGACCCATCAAAGTTCAATTTAAATACCCCAAAGGGAGGTTTTGAAAATTTCACTGGTCGATTTTTCTTATTTTAGTCTCTTAATACTGAACAAGTACTGGGATCGAGACCTCAGGTCTTCACTGTTATTATCCTCATCCCAACGGATGGCTCGTTCCCAGTTAGCAGAGTGATTTTTAATAAACTCCGACATAGTTGTATCTTTGGGGAATTGCTCATTTCTGAAAGTCAGTCTGTTCCGAAAATACCATTTTGTCCCCCATAGTATAGCAATCCTTTGTGCTTTATCTTTTGAGATTGAAGATCCCAACCAGGTCATGACCTGTCGAGCATCTCTGTTATTCATTGCAATTTGTATCATTGTATTGTATTCACGACTGTTCAAGTAATCCTTAAAATTGCTTTACTAATATTTAAAATGTTTTTCTAAGAATAATAAAAATGATATAAAATATTAATTTTTTTTACAATTTCACTTATGGGTAATAAAGATAAAATTATAAAAAGATAAATAATTTTTTAATATTTTATATATATTTTTTTAAATATAGGATTTTATATTAAATAACACTCTATTCTCCAACACAAAATACTCCCTCCGTTTGATAAAAACACGTCGTTTGGGTAAACTGCAGAAAATGACCCCTTAAATAGGACATATTGATCAAAACCACCCCTTAAAATCGATATTGCAGAAAACCACCCTTTATATAGTTTTTTTTTATACAAGGCAATATTTTGGAAGACGTCGGATCTTGCTGACACATCTCCCAATAGCATCCTGTCAAACGAGGGATATGAACTCCGGATGAGAAGTGAGAGCTTCATGATTCATGAAGTGTATGAGATAAGCAACCTTGTCCGCAACTCGGTTGATTTCACGGAATACGTGAGAACAAGATGCCCAATCAAATTGGTGTAGGAGAAACTGGATGTCCGTAACAATCATCTCATTCTCCCAAGGGCAGTATCAGACACTGGAAATAGCCAAAATCGCCATTCGTCCTAGCTAGTTCTCGTACCATCTGCTCGTCGTCGGCCCTAGCGTCTGCAATCTCATTGCACTCTTTGATGGAAAAGGATGGGGGGGGGGGGGGGGGTGTACCTACCTCTTTCGTCACGGATGGTCGTTGTGACCACGGGATCAGTGGCGGACCCATGGGGGGCTCGGGGTGACTTTAGCCCCTCCTTGGGTCCGGGAAGAAAAACGTTTACATGTATATATATGGGTCTTAATTTATAATAATTAAAATAAGAGTGAGCAAGTATCACTAGTTCAAGTTAGCCTAGATGGTAAGAGTGGAAGTGGGATAAGAGGATAAATACTTCCCCAATTTTCCCATTTCCCCCCACTATTAGCTTTTTCCTCTTTTGTTATTTTTTTTGCTCACCCGTCCACCCATTTTGTTTTTTAATTCATTCTTTTGTTTTTTTACACACCCGCCCCTTTTTTTCCAATTCATTCTTTTGTTTATTTGCCCACTTTTTTTTAAATTCAACTTTTTTTTAACACAAGTTAGTTCTGTTTTTTAACACACTAACTGAATTTTTTTACACATTAGTTCCACTTTTAGTTCCACTTAGCTGTTTTTTTTTTATCTTTTGAGATCAATTTTTTGAATTGATTTTGAGATGTGTGGATTGTATTTTTATAGGAATATATAATATGAATTAAAAAGTTTAGTGTTTTATACTTATAATTTGTACTTTCTCAATCAATTAGTACTCTAAGTAATCTATTCCTACTGTTAGCTATATTCCTTTAATCAATCATATGCTTCTTCCTAATCCATATCATAATGTCGAACCGGTTGGAAATGGAGATGATGTTACTAGTATTCGTAGAAATAATGTAAGAGTGAGAAAATAAACTCGATTGGAGGAACAATGAGGGATTATTAGTGATCCGGAATTACGAAAACCTATTCAGGAATATCATCGTTCTTTGTAATTTTCAGCCCCCCTCTAGCGAAAATTATGGATCCGCCACTGCACAGGATCTAGCCTCGTCAGCTATTGCAAATGGCTAGTTGCCCTCACGAGATGGGGTCTCGACACGCCTGACTTCAAAGGAATGGAGGGAGATCGCAAGCCCAAGGGAGTGCTGATTTCGATTCACACCAGTATGAGGCAAGGGAGGAAGAAAAATGTGTGGTCTGCGAGAAAGAGGGCCGCTGGGCTCGATAATGTCTATTCAGAGAGGTATGAAAGGAGGGTAATAAGGTGAGGATATTTTGGACATTTTCATCCTATAAATAATTTTCAAATTTTATAAACACCAAACATTATTCAACTTCTTTACAAAATTTTTGTATTAAAAAAAATATATACAACTCCAACATCTCTATAATCTTTTTTTTTTCTTAAAAAAATCTCCACCTCTAAAAAAAATGCATCTTCGAAAATAACCTTATTTGCTACTACCTCCGTTCGGAAAAACTTGACACTTTACTATTCATGCACGCTTTTTTAGGGGATAAAAACTATATAAAATATCTATTTTTTTAATAATTTTTTAACAATTTCGTAGTTATTATTGATAAGTACAAACTTGTTAAAAAAATTTATAAAAAAATGAATATTTTATATAGTTTTTATCGTTCTAAAAAAGCGTACATAATAGTAAACGACAAGTTTTGCCGAACGGATGGAGTACTTATTGATGGAATGTGCATGTCAATTAATAGCCAACTGATATCCATCAATCATGCAATTTATGCGGCTTGTTTGAGACTACCATCTCAAAATTTTACACCTCCTTTGTCGGGAAATACCGAAATACTCCGTATTAATCTTTTTTTAAAAAAAAATTATTTTCAAAAAGATGTTTGGATAGTGGCCCACGAAGGAAAGGTGACCCCACAACCCTTTCAAATAGAGGGTCCCACCCACTCCAACGCCCTGACTGTGACCAAGATTTTTTTTTTGGGTTAAAAGGCGACGAAAGTATACTCTTGAATTTGGTAAATAAAAAGCGGTTATTCGGAGTTCGAATCAGGAACCTCAGAGTATTATCCATAAGTCTTTTTCAGTTGAATCATTCTGGAATGGTTATAACGAGACCAGACTCCCAAAAACACAAAACATATTCGGCTACACGAAAATAAGGTGAGAAGTAGCTCTTTTTCAAATATCATCGTTAATAAGCGATAAAATCCCTATAAACGGATCACAAAGTTTATGAAAACCAAAAAGAAAGGAATAACAATAGGCATTGCCGAATCTAGGGGGCTTGGATGGCTGAAGCCCCCTAACTCGGAACAAAAATGTAAAAAAAAAAGTTAATATTCAATTTTTGGGACAATTTTTACTAATTTTAGGGATAAAAGAGTGTAAAATGAATAAGAAATCACAAAAAGAACTTAGCTTAGGTATCAAGGAGATGTATTTATTATCTTGAGATCACGGGTTCAAACTCCTTTTGCCTTATTCTTTTAATAATTTTTGTTTATCTTAATTTTCTTCTATTAAAAATGCATAATTAAATAATAAATTTAAAATTTTCCTCAGCATAATTTTTTTTCCCTACTAAAAATAATTATTTAAATAAAAAATTTAAGATTTTTTCTAATATATTTATTTAAAAAATATTTTTCATATATATATGAAAACCCCTTAAAAAAATTCCTAATAGTAACAGAATGAGCAACACACATTTCCTTTCCAAAAATACATGCCAAAGCTGAATCTCCCGGTCTTTTGCTAGAAAGCCTTGATATGAATTTTTAACTTATTCTTTTTTTTTTAATCGATTAAAGAGTGCAACTTTACCACTTTTTTTTTTTTTTTTTTACAGTAGGCAAGAATTAGGTGAACCTTACTGAAGTAAGGTGCCACCATGATCATCCAAATGGATGATGTTACAGAGATCCCTAAGATTAGGGATATTACAGATATTACAATTATCCCTAGATCTAGCTATGAAGTCTGCTGCCTTGTTAGCTTCTCTGTAGCAATGTCTGAATTCGATGCTGTCAAAGCTTGCACTAAGATTCTTGATCAGCTCCACTTCCCTTAAAATTTCCCATCTTACATGATTATTATGATTAATGGTCTTGATAACTTCCAAGCAATCTCCTTCCACTATGACTCTTCTTATACCTCTGGATATGGCTAAGTTTACACCTGTACAAAAAGCCGCAGCTTCTGTTTGGATAGCAGATGTGGCTACCGTTTCCAACTGAAGAATATCAACCACTGAACCGTAATGGTCCTTAATAATGACCCCCACCTGGCAATCGCCTGTGGGTTTTAGTGAGCCATCTACGTTTACTTTGTAGATAGCCCTAGGTGGTTTAATCCATTTAAAGTTGCGTTTCCTTTTGACACTTTGTGTTGCTTGGGAAGAGGATAGTTTTTTTGCAGTTTGCCAGTCAGCAAGGGATGATAAGCTTCTAGTTGCTATGTGGTGTGATGTCCCTGGTTGTTTGTTTCTGAAAATCAAATCATTTCTGGACTCCCAGATTTTTTGCCATATAAAACAAAGTTCTTCGAAGTCTTTCGTGTTGTGATTTGTGGTAAGGAGGTCTTTGATGTTGTTACAATGGTTGGGTGTTAGTGGTTTGTTTTTGCCTACCAAGAGCTCATAGGAGGCAATGGTAGCCCTTGTGAAAGGACACAAGAAGAAGAGGTGGTCGCTATCTTCGTTGTTGTTATTGCAGAAGCAACAGTTAGAAGGTACTCTATTAAAATACCTATTTAATCTATCCTTAGTAGCAAGGCTGTCAGAAGTTATCTTCCATAGGAGATTTTTAATTTTAGGAGGGAGGCGTAGTTTCCAAATCCACTTGTAGTCGTCGGTGTAGTTGTTGTTACTAGTCATCATTTGTCTCACCGATCTAGTTATAAAATGTCCATCAGGATTATATTTCCAAACTAGCTTATCTGGAGGATTCCAAAGTCGAACTTTGATTTTAATGATCTTTAGAACAATGTTATTAGGGAAGATCTCATGCAAGAGAGGGATATTCCATTGCTTATTAGTGTTGAGCAGTTGGCTTACTTTAAGATCAGGATCGAGGTGCTCTTGAAAGTTTGATAAGTTATGGTCTGGTAACCAAGGGTCTTTCCATACGTTTATGGACTCACCATTTCCTATTAGCCATAGCAAGCCTTGAGAGAATTTTTCTCGGAGGTGAAGGAGTCTGCCAAATTACCACGAGGTATTCTGTGGGGATTTTTCTATTAGTCCTTCATGTTGAAGATATTTTTCCTTTATTAGTCTTACCCAAATGTTATTAGGCTCATGATAGATTTTCCATAGAAGTTTCATTTGGAGACTTATGTTCATTTCTTCGGCTAGTTTTATACCAAGTCCACCTTGCTCTTTTGGTTTACAGATCTTTTCCCAACTAATCAAGGGTGTGTACTTCTCGGAGTGCAGCTTATTCCAAAAGAAATTCTTTTGAATTTGATCAATTTGGTGTAGAACTCCTTTTGGGAGGAGAAAGTTCTGCATCAAGTAGTTAGTTTTAGAGCTTAAATTAGCTTGGATTAGAGTTGCACGACCTGCCTGGGTAAGGAAGGAGGCCTTCCATTTGGATAATTGTTTTTTAAGGCTTTGAACTGCCTCATTAAAAATCTCATTTTTAACTCTTCCCCTGACGAGAGGTATACCAAGATATTTCTCTAGAGTTTTAGCTATAGGAATGTTCATATCTCGATCTAGAGAGTTAGCCAGATTCGAACTAATATTTTCTGACACTTGCAGAGAACTTTTGTTATAGTTTATGGTTAGACCTGAGAGGTTAGAGAAGTTGTTGAGAATATTTTTGATGGTGTGTAGGCTTTTATGAGAGGCTCTGGAGAAAATAATTGTGTCATTAGCAAACGTAAGAAAGGGGATGGTGGTGCCATTTTTTGTTAATTTGATTCCAATGAGTGCGTCATCATAGTTTGCTTCCTCGATTAATTCTCTAGATAGATTTTCCATGACTAAGATAAATATGTATGGTGCAAGGGGGTCCCCTTGTCTTATACCTCTACCTGGTTTGAATGGGGTTCCAGGGCAAGTGTTCACTAGGACTGAGAAAGTGGTCGTAGTAATACAGTTCATAACCCAAGTGATGCATTGTGGGGCGAAACCAAATTTGATGAGAGTTGCTCGTATGTAATCCCAGTTGATTCTATCGTAGGCCTTTTCCATGTCTAATTTGAGGGCCATCCAGCCTCGTTTCCCTTTTTGTTTGTGGAAGTTATGGAATATTTCATGAGCTATGAGGGTGTTATCTTGGATTGATCTTCCTTCAATAAAAGCACCTTGGAAGGGGTTGATTAGCTTATTTAGGATTGGTTTGAGCCTGTTGGCTAGGATATTTGTTATGATTTTATAGACGGTGTTGCATAAGCTGATAGGCCTATAGTGATTGATATTCAAGGGATTCTCAACCTTAGGTATGAGGGCAATGAAGGTTTGGTTGATTTGTGTTAGCATGCTGCCAGAGTGGAAAAAGGCTTTCACTGCTTTGCAAAGAGAAGTCCCAACTATATTCCAGTAATTGAGGTAGAATTCTGGAGGGTATCCGTCAGGGCCAGGAGTCTTATCCTCAGCCATACTACTAATTGTATCCTTGATTTCTTTGTTAGTCGGAAGAGTTAAAAGGGCGGCATTATCATTGGGTGTGATTTGAGGTTGAATATGCTTAATATGTTCATTCGAGATAGGGGTTCTATTCTGAGCTATAAACCTATCGGACATTTCTTTGGTAATTTGGTTAGCTATTTCATCATTTTTCATTAGCTGAATCCCATCCTTTGTGATGAAAGTGGCAGTGGAGTTTCTGAGGTTTTTGATTTTGGCAATAGTTTGGTAGTACTTAGTATTCCTATCGCCTAGTTGAAGGTGTTTAATCTTAGATCTTTGTTTCCAGAATTTGAGAGTATAGTCTAGGAGTGCAGTTTTTTTCCTTTCCAATCTAGCAAGCTTTCTAGCATCATCCGGTGACAGAGTGCCCCAAGGGAGTTGAAGCTGAAGTTTTTGGATGTTGCTTTCGACTTCACAGAGTTGTCTTTGAATGTTATTCTTATTGTATCTTTTACACCAATCCTTGATGTTCTTTTTAAGTAGCTTTTATTTTTGCATGAAAGAGTATGCAAAGAAGCCTGTCAGTTTGTTATTCCAAACCTTAGAGATTATGGATTCAAAATTGGGATTAGTGGACCAGGCCATCTCAAATCTGAAGGGAGCTCCTTTAGGACAGACCGAGGAACCGATCTGTAACATAATGGGGCAGTGATCTGAGGATGAAAAGGGATGGTGTTGAACTCTAAGATTTTTAAAGTGAGACAAAAGATCTCGGTGGGCAAGAATTCTATCCAGGCGCTCATATGTATTATTGGAAATATTGTTAGCATTTTTCCTCACTACTACAAAAATGACTTATGGCAACATTTGATTGTAGCATTTGAGCTATTGCAACAATTAATGCAACAGTTGTGCTATGTCATAGTCAAGTGAAACATACTTATCTATTGTAACAGGTGCTTGTAACAGTTTTTTCCTAAGGTAACACTTACTGCAATAGTTATGCAACATGTTTATCTATTGTAACAGGTGTTTGTAACATTTTTTTCTAAGGTAACACTTAGTGCAGCAGTTGATATAAATGCAATACTTTTTTTAAGCTATGGTAACATTTTCGATAAACTACATTTAAAATGAACAAAAGAAAAAAGAAAAAAAATAAGCCAAGTGATTATAAATTTCTAATTTTCATCAAGTGCTCTTGTCCGCTGACTTTTTTTTTCCCAAATCTCTTTATTATCATGGTCTAAATTTTTAGATCTTAATAAAAAAAATTCAATAGAATTTGTTTATCTATTCATTTTTATCAAAATTTAAATTTAATTAAAATTTTTAAGTTTATTTTAAAAAGTTTTAATTTAGTTAAATTGATTCGTTTTGTCATTTAGGTAGTTTGATTTAAATTTTTTTTAAGCATATTAAAATAGTTTGGAGAGTTTTTATAGCATTATATAATTTAAATAATATTTATTGTGTGGTATTTCATAATTTAATTGAGTTGAAATTTTATAATTTAAAAAATAGCAGCCTAATTTTCTAATTTCCTAAAAACTAACTCATATTAAAACTGAGCTTTTTTTAGCATTTAGGGCATTTTCAATTTAAATAAAATAATTGAATTGTATTTTGTAAATTAATTTGAATGGATATATTTACAATTATTTACAAAATAAAATCACAAAATAATTATGTAAATTTATGTAAACCCTTAGATCTGTCTATCAAAACCCAATTAAACCCAGCCGCGCCGCCCCTCACCGTATTTGCAATCCGCCTAACCCTATCTCCTCAAATCCTCCACCTCGTTCACCCTCTTGTTCCCAGATCTTGCCTTTCGGCTAGATCTCTAACCCCTCCCTCCATTGAAGAGTAGATCTGACCTTAAGACCTCTTCCTTGTCGGTCTCTGTCGCTCAATCTCAAGTTTGGGTCCTCGATCTCCATCTCTGGTTCTCTTCCCTCTCGTCTCGTCGCCCTCAGATCGAGATCGATGCCAGCGACAACGGCAGCGCCTTGTGATCTTGTCGACACTAGCGATACCATCGAGGCCAAGCCCAGCTGCTCCTCGTCTCCACCATTGTTGCCCGACGCCAGCCACCGCTAGCCGATAATGGCCGCTCCACGTCTCCGAACCATCGAGGCCGAGCCCAGCTTCCCCTCGTCTCCACCACTTTTTCCCGGCGCCGGCCACCGCTAGCCGAAAATGGTCGCTCCTCGTCTCCGAACCACCGAGGTCGAGCCCAGCTGCTCCTCGTCTCCACCACTGTTGCCCGACCCCGGCCACCGCTCCGCCTACCAATTCGATGGGGTAAATGCAGTACTTTGCTCCTTGATTTGAGTTAATTAGTTGATCTATTGGGACATTAGGATTGTCTTACCTTTTGTTTGGTTGAAATTGATGCTGATTGTGTGTGTTGGGTTGAAACTTGAAATGAGATTAAGTTGTTTTGGATTAGGTTTTCTATGAGTTATTTGCATATTTTTGTTAATTCCATAGGATGAATTGGTTTGAGTTGGTTGTATCATTACTTCTATTGTTTTAATTGTTCTAACTAACTTATTGTTTCTGGAAAACATATGTGTTTTGGGTAACTAGCTATGTTGGTTTCTCATTCTTATTATTGCTTCTCTATTTGAATTGATTAAGTGAAGCTGTTAGTTTTGAGTTAGCTTTGCTTGATTGCTTCCCACTACTTTTATTTCATTCTCACTTATGAACCTATTGCTTGATTGGATACCCTATTACATTTATGAATCATTCTCAAGTTGAAGTTTATCACTTGTGCTTGGGTAATTAGGGAAATTGGAAATGTTGTTTCCTTCTTAATAAACTTTAGTTGAAGGCTCCGAATTAAATTTACTTGAAGACCACTAGACTAATTCAATTTGAAATACAAGTGTTTGAATTTAGCACTTCTATATGTTAGTGTGTTAGTCAATATTATTGCTAGTCTATTCTTCCCACATTATCTACTTTTTTTAATTTCAGGTTTGAAGAAAGTTAAAGAAACTGATCTTCACTAAAGAAGGTTAGCTTTACAACTCTTATTTTTGTTTGGACAATAATGTTGGCCTATTTATCTTGTTAGTGTACTAGTGACTCTTGAACTATGATAAATCTTTACTATTTTTTTTTATTGATGCTCATTATAAAGGATCTATACCTTGAGAAGAAAATCTATATTTGCATTTGTTGAGATGATAAATTATCTTGAACTATGATAAATTTTTACTTATTTTTTTTTATATTAATGCTCATCATAAAGGATCTATACCTTGATATGCATTTGTTGATATGATAAATTATCTTTCATTCTTGTCTTTATTCAAGAATGGTATATATGTAGATATATATATATCTTTTATTTCTTATTATTTAGTTATGTCAATGACATCTAGATGTTGTATTGGCGCATAAATTGTTATTGGATACATGTGATTTGTTTATCTAAAAAATAATCATCTATTGAATCTACATAATAATTGCTACATGAATAATCTAACATAAGGTTGACATTTAAGTTTATATAAAAATTGATTGCTAGAAGTTGAAATTTGAAAGTTTGTGTGTTACATATTTGCAGGATCATGAAGGCATTGAAGTCTTTGGGTTAGATTGAGTTTTAGCCAACAAAGACTAGAAGGTGCAACTCATAAACCATAGCACGATCTTTCTTATGTATATTTACATTTATTTTAGAGACTTGATGAGAGACTGATCATCAATGTACTATCAATATGACATAATTTATAATAATATTAATGTATTTGTCATTTTATAACTTTCAAGTCATTTTTATTATTGCTATTGTAATTTGAAAAGATTTGTAAATTTGTATATAGTATATATTAGTTTATATGAGCAGTGCTACAACAATTAAGAAGATTGTTGCAATAGCTTGAATCAAAATTGTTGCATTAGGTGTGAATTGGTGATGCATTATCTAAAAAAAGTGCTTTCCATGAAGTGTTACATTACATGCCTATTGTAACAATTTTTTTAGTATAATGTAACAGGTTATATTTCTCATGCATGGATGTTACATTAGTTTGAAATAACCGTTACATTTGGTCTAATGCAACGTGAGCGGAAGTAGCATTTACAAAATAGCTACATTAGACCTATTGTATCATTTTTTGAGGTTTATGTAATATTTTTCATATGTTGCAATATGCTTATTATGTAGTAGTGCCTCCAAGTGAAAGGTGAGCCTACATACACTAGTACAAAAAAGTTCTTAGACAATGGTTATTTTTCAACATAGACAACGGTTATTGCACTGTTGTCTATGTCAGTGCGCTTTTAGGTAAAAACAACGGTTGTACCTATGACAACGGTTCTTTAAGACAACGGTTATAACCGTTGCCAAAGATGTTCCATAACCGTTGTCCATGTGACTCCAAAATTTGGAACAATCTATATTAAACGGCTTTAACCGTTGTTTATGTGTCATATAACCGCTATTTATCTGTCATATAACCGTTGATTATGTGTCATATAACTGTTGTTTATGTACAATCTAACTGTTGTCTAGGTACACCACAACCATTGTCTATGTGCCATGTAACCGTTGTTTATGTCTCATATCCTCGTTGTCTAAATTTTGTTTTAACCGTTGTCTATATACAATTAAATCGATGTCTATATACAATCTCATTATTGTCTAGGTACACCATAACCGTTGTGTATATACCATTTAAACGTATAGTCGTTGTCTAAATACAATTGAACCGTTGTCTATATACAATCTAATTATTGTCTAATTAAAAAATCTTTTAAATCACTATACAATGCCCAATACAAGAGCTTTCCTTCGGTAAAAGAACTACTATGGGGATGAACATCCAAGGTAACCAATTCTGTAAACAAGGATCCAAGGAAAGATTGTATGAACGCATCAGATTGTGCAAGCTTGGCTCTACAACTCCTTTCAATAGACAACTTGAATATGGCAAGTACATCTCTTTTTACGACTGTTCCACCAAGTGATGGCAAACAAGCATACATGTCCTCATTCACGCATCTTCTTGTATTTCTGTGAGAAAAAAAAAACATGTTAGAAGCCGAAATCTAACTTGTAATTGAACCAAAAACAACAAGAAGCTAAAGATAGAAAATGCCCATTTAATTTGCTAAATTAAAAGCATTTTATTAATTAATCATACACTACTACACTCGATGACAAGTTTTCAATTCACTCAAACAAATAGCATGGGGATTGAAATAACATAAATTTTACCACTAACACTCAAAATTCAACTACTAACCTGTATGTCTTCTGCTAGTATAGTTAAGCCATAATTCCTGACAGCAGAAGCACTTGCAACAGCTCCTGTGTCCTTGAACATGTGGAATGTACAAGACTGAAACAACAATCAAGAAGAACAAGTTTATAAGGTTCAGATCAAGCCAGTCTCGGCTATCATCAGCATCACCAACTTCAATACATTATCCCGCAACAATAATACACAAGAAGCTGAAGACAGAAATGGCCCATTTACTCTGCTAAGTTTAGAAGCATTTTATTAATTACTCATACGCTATTACACTCGATGGCAAGCTTTCAAGCAACTCAAACAAATAGCATAAACAAGTAGCATGGGGATTCAAACAGCGTAAATTTTACCACTAAAAATCTCCTAACACTCAAAATTCAACTACTAACCTGTATGTCTTCTGCTAGTATAGCCATAATTCTTTCCAGCAGAAGCACTTGCAACGTACAACTTCTATGTGAACTTGTGGAATGCAAAAACAATCAATTAAGGAGAACTATCTTTTATATAAAATGTCTCAGATCAAGCGAGTCTCGGCTATCATCAGCATTACCAACTAACCCAACTTCTTACATTATCATGCAGTAGTAATACACAAGAAGCTGAAGCACTCGGTGGCAAGTTTTCAAGAACTCAAACAAGAAAACTGGAATCAGTCCATGAGACATTTTAACATTCACAAATTCAATTAACAACCCCAAAATTAAATTCACAAATGCACAAAATTGATTGTCAAAATCACTAACCTAATCAAAATTCCACAAAATTGGTTTCCAAAACCAAACCCTAAACGAATTCTTATATCCTACCTATAAATTCAATCTCAAAACAAATTTAGAGCAGAAATTGACAAACTATAAACCGGTGCAAAAAAGTAACCTTTTCAATCGAATTTGGGAAGAAGGTTAACGGTTGTTGCGGCGGGGACTCGGATCGGACTGAGTGAGGACTAGGGCACCCGCCGTAGGGCAGCAGCCATGAGTAGAGGCGTCGTCTCCGCCACAACCAGCCACTGAGTGCCGGAACGGAGGCGCCTTCGCCGCCACAGCCAGCCACTGCGTGCGCCTTCGCCGTCACAGGCCAGCAGCCTTCGCCGCCATAGCCAGCCACTGCGTGCGCCTTCGCCGCCTTCGCCGGAACAGAGTGAGCCACTGCGTGCGGGATGAACAGTTCGCCCTACGCCAAATCGAAATCGCCCTGACGTTCTTCTCTTCGATCTGTTTGACGACTGACGAGAGAGAAAAAAGCAGTAAAGTGTAAAAAAAAAACCATCGAATATAAGAAGAATGAAGATTTTCTTTTCTTTCTTTTTTTAAAAGATTTTCTTCCCTTCCTCGTTATAGACTTTTTTTTTTATTTTGATATAATCAATTATTAAATTTTGAATGGTTCTGACCAAATTTTTTTTTTTAATTTTTGAATGGTTTATTAACTAAAAAAGAATGGAGATTTTCTTATACGGGTCTTACCACTAGCATACAACAGTTTTTTATATCTTCGTTGTCTTTCTAATTACAAAGACAACGGTTTTAATAGAGCATAGACAACGGTTCTAACAATCGTATTCTTTGAGATGTCTTATATATCTACAACAACGGTTCTTTATATATCCGTTGTCTTTGTAATTACAAAAACAACGGTTTTAATTGGGCATAGACAACGGTTCTGTCAATTGTGTTTTTTGAGATGTCTTCCATATGTATGAAAATGGTTCTTTATATATTTGTTGTCTTTACAACTACAAAGAAAACGGTTTTAATTTGACATAGACAACGGTTAGTCAACCGTGTTTTTTGAGATGTCTTCTATATGTATGACAACGGTTCTTTATATATTCGTTGTCTTTGCAATTATAAAGACAACGGTTTCAATTGGGCATAGACAACGGTTATTTCAATTTTATTCTTTGAGACGTCCTATATATCTATGACAACGGTTCTTTATATATTCGTTGTCTTTATAATTACAAAGACAATGGTTTCAATTAGGCATAGACAACGGTTTTGTCAACCGTGTTTTTTGGGATATCTTCTATATGTATGACAACGGTTCTATGTATATTCGTTGTTTTTGCAATTACAAAGACAACAGTTTTAATTGGGAATAGATAACGGTTCTATCAACCGTATTATTTGAGATAACTTCTATATGTATGACAACGGTTCTTTCTATATGCGTTGTCTTTGCAATTACAAAGACAACGGTTATATCTAATGACCGTTGTGCGTCCCAAAAAACTCTAATTTTTGGCAATATAGACAACATTATTTTAAAAACCGTTGTCTATAGGGCGTTGTCTAAAACCATTTTTGTACTAGTGATATGGGATAGTTTGGAGATTAAGCTCATCCTTAAGCTCTCGAATTCTGCGAAATCTGTGTATGGATGGGGTGCAACCACCAACTTTTTCTGTATCATCTTCTATATCATTTAAATCTCCTATGATTAATATCGGAAGGATATGTTTATTGACGACAGTGAAGATCTCAGACCAGAAGGTATCTTTTTCAGAATCTACTGAAGGAGCATAGACAAAAATGATGGCAAGATCTATTTGTTCAATTGTAATTTTGAGCATACAAAATATTTGGTGTTGTTCAAGGATTATATAACTATCAGGGGTTTTACCACTTGAACTACCAAACTCTTTCATGTGATTGTTAGATTTCTTTTATAATTATATTATAACTGAAATTCATTAAGCCCGCCATTGAAATTAACCACCTTAAATCCCCACACACACCTTTGCTTAAGGATTTAAATTAATGAGGATCCTTTATTTATTTGAAATGATTTTATATATGGTGCAACACCATGTTACACTTTGTGGAGAATATGGTGTCATCTACAATGTCATTATATTCTTCGTACGTTATTCCTTGTTATTACATTATGTTATTTTCTTTTATCTTGTGCTTGTTTTGTAATAAAGAGACAAGTTTTCCATGTGACTAGCACATGACTTGCCTCCTATATAAGGCTTGATTGGACCTTTCCTAAGTAGGGTTTTAGGGTTTGATGGTGATTGCTTGATTGGACCTTTCCTTCAGTAGGGTTTTTGCCATTTTGCATCATATTTGAGTGTTAGATCAGCTAGCATTGCTTCTCTTTTCATAGTATCAGAGCTTGCAGGTTGTTTCTGAGTTAAAGATCTCACTTTGCTCGTCGTAATGACTTTATGTTCAGCGCTGGAGGAAGTATGGGATCTGGAGCTAGATTAGCTGAAGACATGGTGCACAAGGTAATCTTGGTGACTCTTTGTTCTTATCAAACTTTGATCATCCAAGGGCACAACTTGTTGGTTTTCCTTTTGATGGATCTAATTACATGACATGGGTCGTGGTGTGATGATGGCTCTTGGAGCCAAATTTAAGCTTGGTTTCATTAATGGATCATGTGCTATGCTAGCAGCAGGGTCTTTTGATTTAGAAAGGTGGATCAGGGCCGACTTCATGGTTAGATGTTGGCTTTTAAATTGTATGAGTAAGAATGTGGCTGAAGGTTTTATGTTTGTAGACTCATCTAAGAGCTTATGGGATGAGATTGTGGAACACTTTGGACAATCTAATGCTCCTCTTATATTCCAAATTAAAAAAAAAAAAGGCTTGCTAATGTTGTTCAGGGTTCTATGAACTTGGCTAATCTGTATAATGTGTTGAAAAGAGTGGAATGAATTGTAGGTATTAGAAAACATACCAGAGTGCAGTTGTGGAGCCTTGAGTGTTTGCACATGTGATCTCAAAAGAAAGCTGATAAAGATTGAATCTAGAAATAGAGTTATGCAATTCTTAGTGAGCTTGAATGACAATTTTGATGCAGCTAGGAATCAAATTCTTGCTACCGATCCATTGCCTTCTATAGGCAAGGCCTATTACATTTTACAACAAGTAGAGAGGGGAAATGAAGCTTCAAATGGGATATCTGGATCCCAAACTATTTCATTAGAATCAAGTGTCAAGCATGGTGGCTAATAGAGGTAGCAATACTTACCATCGTGGAAATGGTTCAGGGTAAGGCAGTCAGCCATTCAAAAAGGAGTGGAAAGATTGGATGGAGATTAAAATCATCAAGCATATCCCACATGTACTCATTGCAATTAGAAGGGACATACAACTAATTAATGTTTTAAGCTTCATGGAGTGCATAATTGGTTTAGAGAGCTGAAAGAGAAGGTAAGGAAGAATGTTGGGTCTAGGGGATCAGCAAATGTTGCAGGATCCATGAAATCATCTATATAGGGCTCCCCTTTAGATGAAGAAGCAGGTGAAGGACACATAGATTCAACTATGGTTAATGTTGTTTATCAAGAAGTGCTAAGGAAGATGAGAGGCAAAAGATGAGAGTAGTGTTGGTTCTTTTGCTAACTTTGCAGGTAATCTTCTTATCACTAATGCTAATGTTGTATTAAAAGAGGAATTTTCAGTTGAACGGATAATAGATACAAGTGTTACAGATCATATGGTAGCTGATTCACATGGTCTGTTGAACAAGAGGAGAATGTCTAAGCATGTGCATATAGGTCTTCCAGATGGTTCAATAAAAAATGTGATTGAGATTGGTAGTTTGCAGTTGACAGAATTAGTTATTCTAAATGACGTCTTGCTTGTTCTTAACTTTAAAGATAGATTGTTGTTTGTTGGGAAGATGCTCGATGATACTGATCTTATTGCTTTATTCACGAGAACCCATTGTTATTTTCAAGACCCTAGGTCTAGGAAGATGGTATTGGCTGGAACTAGAAAGCATGGATTATACAAGGTGTTCTCAGAGAAGCCCAAGTCAAGTGAAGATGTTAAGAGTCACTTTAAGAGTTGTAATAAAGCTAGAACAAGCTTGGATGTTGTTCATGCTAGGCTTGGACATAGTTCAATATCTAAACTGAGAGATTTGCATATGTTTAATACTTCTGTTTTTGAAGATTTCCATTGTGAATCTTGTTCCCTATCTAGCTAAGCATCACAAGCTGCTCTTTCAAAGGAGCCTTAGTATCCAATAGGCCTTTTGATTTAATACAAATGGATTTGTGGGGACCTTATAAGCATGTCACTTATAATGGTTGTTCTTACTTTTTTACTGTGCTTGATGATTGCACTAGAGTTACACGGACATTTCTCTTAAGAAATAAATTGCAGGTGTTTAAAGCCATCTGTGATTTCCTAGCCTATGCGAAGAATCAGTTTAATTGCTCTGTGAGGCATATCAGAGCAGACAATGGGACAGAATTTGTGCAAAGGCAATGCTTGGAACTATTTGCTTCAGAAGGGATCTTGCATCAGAAAACTGTTCCTTACACTTCCCAACAGAATGCGAGAGTGGAGAGAAAGCACAAGCATATTGTTGAAACAACTAGATGCTTGAGAATACATTTTAGGTTGCCTATTATGTTTTGGGGAGAATGTCTGCTAGTAGCAACACATTTAATCAACAAAATTCCCACAAATGTGTTAAATTGGTCTACTCCATTTGAGAAATTATTCAAGAAACCTGCAGAGTATATATGATGAATTACGTGTGATTGGATGCTTATGTTATGCTCCAGTGGATCAGGACAGTAAAGACAAAATGGGTCCCAAGGCCAGAAAATGTGTGTTGCTGGAGTATCTTTTTGGACAAAAGAGATATAAGTTGTGGGTCTTGAAAGATAGGAAGGAGTTTGTCAGTAGAGATTTGGTGTGCAGAGAAAGTGTGTTTCCTTTCAAATCTACATCAGAATCAGCTTGTGAAGAACAAATCACTGAGATCATAAATAGTTTGCCCCTAGTGAATCGAGCTGATGGAGATGATCACATGCCACAACAGCAGCATCCCTTATAAGGGTCTCTTATCCCCACATTTAAGCGTGATGCATCTGATAATGAAGGTGCTTCAAGTATACAGTCATGGGTTCCAGATTCCTTCCTTTCATATGGTAATAACAATCCTATGACAGCTGAGATATTACAAGATATTAATGAGTTTCCACCTCTCAAGAGGTCTATCAGAGAGCATAACAGGCCAAGAAGATTACAAGATTATGTGTGTCAAGGCAACAGACACAAGGAATCTTTGTCTCAATCCTTCTTAGCAGAATGCCTTGGTGATGAAGTTATGGTTGATCCTGAAGTGGTCAATTCTTTTGCTCTCATGGTGAATGAACCTGAGCCATACAATTACAAGCAAGCAGTTCAGAGTCCTTGTTGGATTTAGGCAATGAATATTGAATTAGAAGCTCTTGAAAGGAACAAAAGTTGGGAGCTAATTGATGCTCCCCATGGTTTGAAGCCCATAGGAAGTAAATGGATTTACAAGATTAAATATAGACCTGATAGGTCTATTGAAAGGTATAAAGCTAGGTTGGTGGCAAAAGGATATAATCAGATCAAAGGGAAGGATTACATGCATACCTTCTCACTTCTGGCCGAGTTTGCTATTGTTAGAATTCTAATTGTTGTTGCAACTGTCAAGGAGTGGCCCTTATATCAGTTAGATGTCAACAATGCATTCTTGCATGGGACATTGAAAGACGAAGTTTATATGCAGCCTCTAGAAGGATATGTCAAAGAAAAGCCAGGGCAGATGTGTAAATTGAAAAGATCAATCTTTGGATTGAAACAAGCATCTAGTCAATGGAATGTTGAGATATGCAAATTTCTAATTAGTCTTGGATATGTACAATCCACTCAAGATTATTCTTTGTTCACAAAGACTGTGTGCAAAGACATGGATGTAGCATTAGTTTATGTTGATGATCTGTTACTCACAGGAGTTGATGATCATGAAATAAAGTCAACTAAAGCTACATTGCATAAATCAGCCTTCACCATCAAAGATATTAGAAAGGCTAGATACTTTCTGGGGTTAGAAATCCTACATGATAAAGATGGGACATCATTGCATCTAAGAAAATATGTCCTAGACATACTTGAGGATTGCAAGATGATTGATTGCAAGGCAACTCCATCATTTCCACTTCCTAGAGTGTTGAAATTATCTACTGATGCAGCTGGAGATATTCTTGATGAACCTAAGACATACATGCGTCTTGTTGGCAGGTTATTATTCCTGGATCTATCAAGGCCTGATATCTCTTATGTTGTTCAGCACTTGAGCCAATTTATGGATGAGCCTAGAAAATCACATTTTGATGTTGCTTTGCATGTTGTAAGGTATCTTAAAGGTACTATCTCAGTTGGTCTGCATTACTCTAAACATTCACCCGTGAATGTCAATGCATTTTGTGATGCAAATTGGGCTTCATGCCAATTCAGTGCTAGATCTCTCACTGGTTATTGTGTATTCTTTGGAAAAATTTGGTGTCTTGGAAGACAAAGAAGCAAGTCACAATGTCTAAATCCTCCGCTGAAGCAGAGTACAGAAGTATCTATGATAGCTAGTGAATTGGTTTGGGTAGAAGGTGTTTTACACACAATGAACATACATGTTCCTTTGCTTATTCGTTTGTTTTGTGACAACAAGGATGCTATTCATATTGTTGAGAATCCAATATTTCATAAACATACTAAGCATTTGAAGATAGACTGTCATTTTGTTAGAGAGAAACTACAAAATATTGTGCCAACATATGAGGACTGATGTTCAGCTTGTTGATGTGCTCACCAAGCCACTTGGGGAGAAGCAACACATCTTCCTTTCGTCCAAGTTGGGACTTGTTGGTCTTTACCCAATTTCATTATATTCTTCATGTTATTCCTTGTTATTACATTATGTTATTTCCTTTTATCTTGTGCTTGTTTTGTAATAAAAAGACAAGTTTCCCATGTGAATAGTGCATGACTTGCCTCCTATATAAGGCTTGATTGGACCTTTCCTTAAGTAGGGTTTTGGGGATTGATGAAATACAATATTTGAGTGCCGACATTGATGGCCTCCATTTAGATATTCTCCTTCTCCTACAAAGTCTGATATAGACCTGTAAATGTTCTTGTTGTTTTTGCCATTTTGCATCATATTTTGGTGTTAGATCAGCTTCCATTGCTCCTCTTTTCACACTTCTTAGTGTAATATCCATACATATCCATAATTCCAAGTTATTGATCTCTATTAGACCTGTCAAAACACAACCCGACCCAGTGGACCCGACCTGAACTCGAAAATTTTGACCCATAATTTTTTTCCAACTCGAACCCGAAAACCTGGAAATTTTCCCGGTGATTTGGGTTTCGACCCAGTGACTCGATTGACCTGGTAATTTTTACCCGATTTATCCGATTGACCCGGTTGATTTATAATTATATATGATTAATTTTTTTTATGGAGAGTTCAGTTTATTACATTTTATAATTATAATCACTTGATCTTTCATTTCAAATCAACTTTTACATTTATTTGTATTGTGTAATACTCCGTCTGATCGATAGTATTTGTTTTTTTTTATTTTTCAACACATTTTTTTAAGAATATAAAAATTCTAAAAAATATTAAAATATTAATACAATTCTATGCTTATTACTAATTGCATTAAATTATTTTTAAAATTTTTGATATTTTATATATTATTACATTTTCTTAAAAATTACGAGAAATAATAAAAATTAAATGTTTTTTAATAATATGTAATAATATATAAAATATCAAATTTTTAATAAAATTATTTAAAATTTTGATATTTATATATTATTACATTTTATTAAAAATTATGAGAAATAATAAAAAGCAAATATTTTAGATCATATATAGTATATAATTACAAGCACTACAACTTATGAACGTCTTTAATTTTAGAATTTTAAAATTATCGCAAAAGTACCAAATCATGATTTTTTTTTAAATTTAAAAAGATAAAATTGACAAATCCGAAATCGACCTGAAATGACCCGAAACCCAGTCAAATTCGGGTTCGAATCAACCCGGATATACCCGAAACTCGTTTTATCCGGGACCCGTTTTACCTGGGACCCGACCCGAATGACCCGTTTGACAGGTCTAATCTCTATACTTTCATACTTATGAAAGAAATTGTAATATAGAATATTTACTAAATAAAAAATTAATATTTCATATAATGATGTTTTATATAATTTCATCATTCCATAGTAAAATTAAAAAATGAGGAAGTAATTCATAATAGAAACGTTAAATTTTTTGAATTAGTAAAAAGATAAAAAAAAAATTGAAAATAGCCAAATAGACCCAATGTTTTGGGAAATACTCAAAACGAGGTAAGTCGGTGTTTGTATTAGCGACTCTAGCCTAGATTTAAAAAAAATATGTTTAAAACAACGACTTTTTTTTTTTTTTTTTTTTTAATTTTGAGTGCTTTTTAGTTAAAAAGGTGTGTGTGTATATATAGACACACACACAACAAATATGTTGTTTTAAAACAAAGTAAAGAAAATATTTTTTTATTTATACCATTCTCAATTAAATAAACACCCAAAAATAAAAAATAAAAAGGTTTATAAGAGCTCGTTTGGTTGGCAACTTAAAAACCCAGGAAGTAGAACTTCTCAGGAAAGTAGGAGAAATTCCTGTGTTTGGTTGCTGTTTTTGAAATAAAAAAACACATGAATTCAACTTTCCATGAAGTTGAATTCCCCCAAAATGGAGGAAGTTCACTTACCTAGTCTCCCCTATGTAAGTTCAATTTCCCCCATTTTTAACTTAGAAATTTCCATTTCCTGCATTTAATCTCCTAGAATAAAAAAATCAACCAAACATATTTTTAGAATTCCCGTCAATTGGATTTCCCGGGAATTCAATTCCCATGAAGTAACTTCCCAGGAATTTCAATTCCCATATTGAACCAAACGAACCCTAAGTCGTTGTTTTAAATAATGACTTTATTATTTTAATTTTTTTTTCAATATGGGTTAGATTTATTGTTTATAACAATGACTTGAAAATAGTTTATCTGTTTAGCTCTTTCTCAAAAAATTTAATTTTTTTTACCAATTCAAATAAGAATTCAAAATATTTTTTTTGGTTAAAATGAGAGACGGTACTCTCTGCGCATCTAATGTGTTTTATTGAAATTTAAAAAAATTATGAGTGGTTTAGTATATTAGGTATATATTTGATATTGGATACGAAAAATAAATGGGTTTTATTAAGAAATATATTTTGATGGCTATGTTTTTGTTTGGGTAAGATGGGGGGTTGGATTGGTAATTTAACTCTTACCGGAAAGGTCAAATACGTACCGCGTCGGTGTACGCGTAATGGAATATTGGAATGGGGTTAGCCGTATACCTCCACTTTTAAACGCTCCCTTCCTCCGGTTAAAACTCGGTGTTGGGTTGGGGTCACATAGTTCACATTCACGGCGCCCATGCCGCTTTACTTTCCCACTCGCCCATCCCCGGGTCGTGCCGATTACTCCCGCGTTCCAAAACTGCATAAAGGGCGCGTGTATCGCAGTTGCGCGTGGGCTTCCAAAAAAAAGAAGTCGGAATTTGGAGGCGAAAACAGCGGCAGTTAAGTAAAAGACCCAGAAAAAATATTTGAAATTTAGAAAAAGAAAATAAATGAAGACTTCGACATCACGATTCACGACAGACAGACAGGGGGAGGAGGGAGGAAGCATTGTGAAATACAGCTAGCATTGAGAACGGAGGCTCACCTACCTTCCGTGCACCTCACCCGCAGCCGATCCCCTCCCTCCCTCCCTCCTCTTTTAAGCTTCGATTTGTTTCTCCTCTCTCTCCCACTTCCTCCTCCACAACTACTTCCTGGTTATTTGTTTTTATAGGGTTAGGTTTTATTTAATTTCTACCTGGATTATATTCAGTTTTCGCACACTAGCTACCACTAGCAATCCTCAATCTCCGCTCACAGTTTCCTCTTCCGTCTTCGTCAACGGATCGGAGCTGAGTTCTCCTGTTTAGCTTCGTACCTGTAGCTCCATCTGCAAGGTTTGCGGCTTCTTTCTGAGCTGTGATAGATACTCTCGGAATTCGATCAGAATTTTGCGACATTTCGTCCTGTTTGAGCTGGAATGTTAATTCCATCTGTTGCTATTTTATAATGCGCAGGAGCTTGTTCCAATTGCCGATTTCAAATTCACTTGCGCCGAGAGTTTGTTTCAGGCTTCTCGATCTGGTTCCGATTCTCCTCATCGATCTATTTATCAGGTTTGCATTTTCTGTAATTTCAAACTATTTTGAAAAACATTCTCAATTCCCGGGAGAATTTCTGACTTTCAATTTTGAACTTATCCATCCATCCATAAATTCCACCAAATTAACACTTCCTGTCAGGGAGAACAACGAGGAGGAGATAAAGAAATGGTTTCATGTTGAAGAATTTAAATTGCCCCGAAAATTGAATAGAATTAAATTCTTGGACAATTTACAGCTGTTTTTATGCGGATAATTACAACGACCAGCAAATTGTACTGTGCTTTTATACTCTTGTTTTTGTCTAATTTTTCTTTTATCTCATTTAAATTCGATTTCCCTTTTTCTTATTAGAAAAGATTACATAGCTCCATGTAATACCTTGCCCAATTTTGAAGCCACCGATTTGCCTTTTTGCAAAATCTGAATTGAATTGGAATTTATAAATCCAGTAATCAATCTTGTGATAAGAAAGGAATCGAGTACCGTTGGTGTTAAAAAGCTAAAATGCACGGCGTATAGTATTTGATTTGATCACAAATTTCCATCCCGCGTATATCCTGCCAGCGTTTGCTTGCAAGGATTTGTAATTTAAACCAACGCGTACGCCATTTCTGAAACCTTGTCGATTTGTGGCTCACAGGTGAAAGACTAAAGAAAGAACAAGTTGATTATGGCTGGAGGGAACTTCATGGATGAAGTTGACTGTGGAAGCTTCTTCGACCACATCGACGATCTGCTCGACTTCCCTAGCGACGACCTCGATTCCGACTTGCTTGCCTCTCACGCCGACTCCGACTCTTTCCCCTCCCTTTTCCCCGGCTGCTCCTCAGATGCTCTCTTCGCCTCCGATTCCGTTTTCTCCGCCAACGCCGCCTCCGACCTCTCTGCTCAGATCTCCGTTCCGGTATGTCTTATTCACATTCAATTCCCATCCTACTATATTTTTACATTTTCTTTCATACATGTTTTGAATTTTGAGCAACAACTGGGAGCGGTGTGGTGTTTAACTCTGTTTTGGGATTTTTGAAATTATTTTTTGTTTGTAATTGACTGTTTATTTCCCGTCTGCAAAGTTGAATTTAAACGAATTGGGCTCCATTACATTATATTGGATTTTACTTCACTCATCATTGCCAACTGGCGGTGTGTTGGTTGCTTCCTTTGATTGATCTTGCAAAGCAAAACAAAACAAAAACAATTTCGGCATACTGTGAAGCTGGGTTCCACATGAACCCTACTCACCCTGGATTCAATCTTGTGATTTTTATTCCATTTTGTCCTTGTCCATATCACTATTTGGGGATTAATTGAGTATCTATTGAATTTGAATACCTTGATCATTTGAATGTTTTTAAGTGTGAATGTAGACTAATGAAAATCCCTTTGTTTTATGTTGCAGTATGAGGACATTGTTCAGTTGGAATGGCTCTCAAATTTCGTCGAAGATTCCTTCTCTGGCGGAGGAATGGCCTTGGAGAAGAACAGCAACTCCTCACCCAAGGACTCCTCCTCCCAGAGCCAGTTCCAGACTTCGAGTCCGGTATCTGTTCTGGAGAGCTGCAGCTATTCCTCCAGAGGCAAGACCATTCCCACCGGCCACGAGAAGAAGGCGCGAAGCAAGCGCCCCCGCCCAGCGACCTTCAACCCTCGCCCTGCCATTCAACTAATCTCACCCACTTCATCACTCACCCACACCCAAGACCAGGCCATATTTGTCCCCTGTGCCTCCTCTGAATCCAGGACCACCTCTGCTGAGTCTCGGCCCTTGAACAAGGCACCCAAACAGGCCCTGGGTGATCAGCCGAAGAAGAAGATCAAGATCGTCTTCCCATCAAACCCTGAAGACGCAAACAAGAAACCGAATCCAAACCCAAATGCAGCCCCTCAGGCAGTGAGGAAATGTATGCATTGCGAGATAACCAAGACCCCACAGTGGAGGGCAGGGCCAATGGGACCGAAAACCCTGTGCAATGCTTGCGGTGTGAGGTACAAGTCAGGGAGGCTCTTCCCTGAGTACCGGCCTGCAGCAAGCCCAACCTTCATTCCATCAATCCATTCTAATTCCCACAAGAAGGTGGTTGAGATGAGGACCAACAGCTGTGTGCAGAAGACAGCAGTGCCCGCGATCATCCCAAACTCGATGGCTGATACCGTAGGGATAGCATCAACAAGCCAGGAGCCGGAGCTTATACCGAGAAGCGACCTTCTCCCCGCTTGCATTTGAGGAAAGCTTAGCATAGTCAGAGAGTGTACCATTCCTATAGACTGAATGGGTTTGCGTCGTGTTTGTTATTCACATTTGTTGGTTCGATCATTTGTTTGTTTGTTATCTCAAAATTTTGTACAGAGGAACTTGGTGGGAGAAGAGGGGCATAGCAGTAATAGATGACCAACTTAGCATTAGAAAAAGAAGAAGGAAAGAGTAAGATTAAGCAGCCAAGGAAGCAAATGATCAGTAGCAGAGGAAATTGAAGATCTTAGGTTTTCATCAGCTCTCTTTAATTAGATTATTGCATTTTTTTTTTAAGGTCGGTACTCAATGAGTTTGGGTTTGTTTCCCCTTTCCATTATATTTTTTTTGACCTACTTATAATGTATGAAATTCATTTTTGCAGTTCATTTTGATTTAGGAGTTGTCAAATGACTCTGAAACAATCTTGTTTTGCACTTCCAATTCTGAATGTAAATCCTTGATACCATTTGGGTAAAGTCTGACATTCACATCGTAGATTTTATCGGAAAAAACGTCGATTTAAGTTTTTGTGCATATAAGGTGATCCTCTTCTGTCAATTCCAACTTCCGTAGATGAGTCATATACAATAAAACATATGCACAAAGTGTTG
Source organism: Persicaria tinctoria (assembly GCA_037127255.1). Lineage (NCBI taxonomy): Eukaryota > Viridiplantae > Streptophyta > Magnoliopsida > Caryophyllales > Polygonaceae > Persicaria > Persicaria tinctoria. The sequence goes on along the minus strand of JBANSL010000004.1, from coordinate 15,472,253 downwards.
AGAGCTTGGGAGGCAGGCCATTATTTTTGAGCAATGGTAAAAGGTGTAGGGTCCTTGATATGTTAAAGTTGAAGCCCTTTCATATGTTTATGGCCTTGATTGGGTTTGGATGGATACACAAATATCACTTTCTTCTGGCATCTGCTGTAGTGGTGGTTTCATTGGGCAGGAAATTGGTGGTTTGCATGTCTAATACTCTAATATACAAGATAAAATAATCCATCACACCTAATTCACTTTTTAAATTATGGAAATGATAAGACAAAAAAAAAAATGTTATCACTTTCAATCTCAACGTGTTGCAAACCGAGGTCTTTAGAGTATCACTTTCAATCTCAACGTGTTGCAAACCGAGGTCTTTAGAGCATCACCGGTGGTGAACTAACCTCCCCAAGTTATTTTTTCATGCGATTTGGGAAACCCGACCATTGTGGACAACCTCTCCATTTTTCGGGTGCCCCAATATATTAGGATCCTTCCCAAATCCGAAACCAATCAAACGATGACACGTGTCACCTTAATAAATCATTTCATGTTTTTTATTTTCCTTAATAGATTTTAATTAAAGACTAAAAAATATTAACAATTTAATTAAAATATTTTAAATTATTCAAATTAATTATTAACTATAGGAATAATTTGGTGAAATATCCATTTAGGATTGTTAATTAAGTAAATGTCCACATCCATTTGATAATGAAGTAAATGTCCACAACTTTTTAATAATACCCAGATTGACCCTATATTAATTAACCTTCTTTAATATAATGTGAATAGTCCCAAAACAGGCAAAACTCTAACGCTTCAGATTGCCGATCCTCTGCCTTTTCATAAAGATCGTCTCTCCCCGCCTCTCCCTGATTGCGATTCAACTCTTCCTCTATGCAATTTCCAGGTTATTGATTCTTTCTCCTCCTCTTTCCCTTTCTTATCATCTTTTCTCTTTCTTCGATTTTTCAATTTCGAATTCCCTCAACTAGGGTTCATATGTTTTTCTCTACTTTACTGTTTGAATCTTAATTTGAAATTGTTGATTGTGCTAATTTGTACTCGATTTAGGTTGTTGATTTGGATCGATTGTGCAAATTTCTTGCCCTGTTGGTTGATTTCCCCTTGCTATGAGATCTGTAGTTTAATTTTGGTCGGTTGAATTACGAAAAGGGTCGAATGAAGAAATGATAGGTGGATTTGGATGATTGAATTTGTGTTGAGAAGTAAGTTTGTCCAAAAGCAATTGAAGATGGAAGTGAAGATTTGTCGAGAAAGAGGTGCAATATATGACATTGAAAATGAAGATCCATGGAGAATGGCTGATTTTGATAGTTAAAACTGAACGAAACAGGAAGTTATGGAATGAGAAAGCAACGCTTGTTTTTTTTAAGTAGATTTTTTGTTTCAATTAATACTGGTGACAATTAATCAAATTTGTTTGGTGACAGTGTTATACAATTTTGATGACATGTGTTTTTTATGTGAAACTTTCTCCCATTTTGGCGACACTATGCTTCTATCACATTTTATGACTTTTGTTGGTGACAATTAATATTTAGTTTGATTCTATATCATCAAGTTAAATGAGACTATCAGGGGTTCGCTTCATTGTTTGGTGACAATTGGAATTTATGTTGTTATTTTGTTGTTTCTTTTATATTGGTGACAATTAGTAGAGTTATATATTCTGGTGGCAAATGGAATTTATGTTGTTATTTTTAGAATGGTGACAATGGGTAGAGTTATATATTCTGTTTTGGTGACAAATGGAATTTATGTTGTTATTTTTAGATTGGTGACAATTGGTAGAGTTATATATTCTGTTTTGGTGACAAATGGAATTTATGTTATTATTTTTAGATTGGTGACAATCGGTAGAGTTATATATTATATTTTGGTGACAAATGGAATTTATGTTGTTATTTTGTTTTTTTTTAGATTGGTGACAATTGGTAGAGTTATATATTCTGTTTTGGTGACAAATGGAATTTATGTTGTCATTTTGTTGTTTTTTTTAGATTGGTGACAATTGGTACAAATGGAATTTATGTTGTTATTTTGTTGTTGTTTTTTAGATTGGTGACAATTGGTAGAGTTATATATTCTGTTTTGGTGACAAATGAAATTTATGTTGTTATTTTGTTGTTTTTTTTAGATTGGTGTCAATTGGTAGAGTTATATATTCTGTTTCGATGACAAATGGAATTTATGTTGTTATTTGTTGTTTTTTTAAGATTGGTGACAATTGGTAGAGTTATATATTCTGTTTTGGTGACAAATAGAATTTATATATCATTTAGCTATAAGGATAATTTTCATTAATCCTTATGTTCAATTGTAGTGGAAGTTGAGGTATATCGAGGGTCTTGCATTTCATGGTGGTATTCAAGCTATTTCAGACAAGTATATTAGAGAGAGGATGGCTATGGATTTGTTTAAGAATTGTTGGATATGGGAGTTGTAAGACTACAATATGCACCTACGTTTTAATTGTCATTGTTTTAGGATATTAAGTAGTAGAATGTGGCATGGTGCTTGTATTTTGATACTTATTGCAATCTGACTATCGTCGTGAATGTCTCAACCTTTCCCCTTTATTTTGGAAGTTAATGTAGTATGACAATTGAGGATTTATATTAAATAGTACAAATTTGCCTGGTGCTTGTAGTTTGGAAGCTATTTTGGATGCTAAGTATGAATGTCTCAACTGTTCCCTTTTGTTTTGATATTTTTGCAAGTTAATGTAGTCTGACAATTAAGTATTACAAAGTTAAACTTTACATCAAATTTCATCTACTTAGGGTTATTATTGTAACAAAAATGCATTAATATTAGATGGAAAATGTAATGCCATTATAGTAATCTACATCGAATTATTCGTTTGCTCAAGTTTAGCCCCTCTAGGATCTATGCTCCACTAGTTCTAGGGTTTCAGTTTCATAACAAAAATGCGTTAATATTAGATGACAAATCTGATAACATTGATACTGTACACACATTTTAGGGTTTAGGGTTTAGAATTTAGGGTTTAGGGCCAATGCCCTAAACCCTAAACTATACTGTATATCAAATTTTCGTCTGCTCAGGTTTAGCCCCTCTTGGGTCTATGATCCCCTTGTTCTAGGGTTTCAGTTTTGTAACAAAAATGTGTTAATATTAGATGACAAATGTGATAACATTAGCATTGTAAAGATTTTAGTTTGATGAAAGTGCTTTGTAGTTGATGACAATTGATTGGTGACACCGTTTTTTCATTGGTGACAATTAATTTCTAAAAATAGGTGATTGACACTACATTGGTAACAAAGTTTTGAAATTGGTGACAGTAGATTATTGACCAAAGGTTGATGAAAATAGGTTGGTTACACTGTTTTTATTGTTGGTGTCAATAGATTACTGAAAAGAGGTTGGTGACAATGTTTTTATAAGTTGGTGACAATACGGTTTGATTAAACAATATGAAAATAGTGTTCAGTAGTTGGTGACAATGTTTTAGTGATGTATAATGTTATGGTGATAATTTTTTTAAGGTTACAATATCATGGTGATAATATATTGGAATTTTTTTCAAAATATTCATTAAAAAATAAAAATTTACGGATAAATTCACACATTGAAACTATTTACAAAAATATTCAAAATTTGCAGATAAGTCAGAGAAACGCGGCCTGAGACCGCGTTTTAGGTGTTAGTTGGATAATTTTTATTTCTTAATTTAAAAAAAACCAAAAAAATAAATAAATACGTAAAACGCGGCCTGAGACCGCGTTTTACTTTGAAAATTAAAAAAAAAAGAAACAAGAAGAAGAAGAAGCGCTGCTCGAAGGCCGGCCGGGACGGAGAGGGCTTCTTCAAAGCCGGCCAGGAATCGATGGAGAGGGCTTCTTGAAGAATAACGTCTAGCAGGTGGTGATGGACGGATTTGGGGACGAATTGCACCTCTGCGCGCCTGTACTTACCGGGCGGGGATGAAAGATCCGACGAGGGCGAGGGCATCGGGACGAGCAGTGGCGGTGGATTGCTGATGGTGATTGGCGCGCGGTGGCGGATTGCAGTGGTGGCGGATGGTTTCGCCGGCGGAGGCGAGGGAAGGAGAGGAAGGCCGGAGGGGAGATGACGGTTATGGGGAATGCGGTGGTGTGGTGGCCAGTGCGGTGGTCAGAAGGAGGCGGATCCGGCGGTGCAGGCGGGGAAGAAGGTCTGGGAGAGGGCAGCGAACGCAGGGGAGGATGCGGGGGCGGCGAACACATGAGGATGGGGATGGGAGTGCCGGTATCGAAATTGGAGCGCCGGTCTCTTCTTCTTCTTGTTTTTTTTTTTTTTAATTTTCAAAGTAAAACGCGGCCTGAGGCCGCGTTTTACGTATATATATATTTTTTTGTTTTTTTTTAAATTAAGAAATAAAAATTATCCAACTAACACCTAAAACGCGGTCTCAGGCCGCGTTTCTCTGACTTATCTGCAAATTTTGAATATTTTTGTAAATAGTTTCAATGTGTGAATTTATCCGTAAATTTTTATATTTTAATGAATATTTTGAAAAAAAATTCAATATATTGTCATCAACCCTGTCATTAATAGTTGTCATCGACAATTGTCATCAGAAAAATCATCTATTAGCAGAAAAACCTCATTTGTCATCGAGGAAAAGTGTTACTGGCAACTGTCGCTAGAAGAAAATCAACTGTCACCCAATTTTTTTTGTCACCAACAATTATCACAAGAAAAAAAAATCAATTCTCACTAGAAAAGATTTTCCTCTAACTGTCACCGGAAAAAATAAAATTTCACAAAAAATCAATTGTCACCAAAATAATTGTCACAATTAACTGTCACCAGAAAAATATACTCAACTGTCACCAAAAAATTGTCACCAAATGCAGACGTTGACCGGAATGGTCAATGTTGACTAGTCAATGTTAAAATTAAAAATGATCAAAGGGGAAGGAGGAAGGGATAGAGATGGGGAAGGAGAGGTATTTTTGGGAAAAAATGGACATTTACTTAATTATGTAAAAAAAGTGGACATTTACTTAATTTTGACATGAAAAATGGATATTCACCAAATTTAACCTTAAATATAATTATATAATTACATTAACAATTATTTCAATGGTTTAGTTTATTAAAAACTTATTTTAAATTACTAAAATTAATTATCAAATATAATTAAAAATTTTAATTAATATCTTTTAGTTCTCGGATATATTAATTTTTTAAATTCTCAAAAGTAATTAAAAATATAATCAACTTATAATATTAAATAGATTAACTTATAATATTAAATTTGGTTTAAATATTTTAAATTATTAAACCTAATTAAATATATTATTATAATATTATAATATTAACTTATAATATGAAATTAATAATTTTTTGAAATTTCAAATTTATTAACAATTTATTTAGAAATACTTTAAATTATTAAAAATAATTATCAAATTTAATTTAATTTTTATATTGATAAATCAATTTAATTTTTTAATAATTAAATTATAGGAAAAATAAAATGGGTATGGAAAAAGTGATGAGATAGGATATTGGGGAACTTGACCATTGTAGGGAAGAAGAATTGAATTGTGGAGGGTTGAGAATAAAGTTAGTAGAAAGTGAGGTGGACAAATAAGGAAAGGGGAGAGAAAATTTGAGGCACCCCATCATTGGGGATGCTCTTAGACATTTTAAAACGGAAATGGAGTACCAGAACTTATGACATCAAGGTTGTGGCATGCAATACTGCAAAGTGGAAATGCTCCGGGGAGATTGAGATGATCATCACAAACATTCGATCTACATTTTTAAATGTTTTGAGTTGGCGGCTTACACACATATGTAGTATCTTCTGCACAGTTAACCAAGTTGCATATAGCTCAGCTTCGACATCCGTTTGACCATGAGACGATCATCTCTCATCCAATACCCCTTTGTCACTATTAATCCAAATTAAACCAGTAATCTAAACTCTTGAGCCATAAGCAATCATATAATCATGAGCAATCATTTTTAATTATCAGTTAATAGGTATGATTTGGCTTTCACTAGTGGTTGGCGAGTCGGTAAGTAATTAAGTTTAACAAAAGTAATATATAATGTGAGGAAAAGAGGTAGGTTTTTATTTGAAAAACCAAACTAATAAGTTGAATGGATGGGTAAATTAACGCAATAAAGACAAATCAAAAGGGTAATATGTCGATTTCAAATTTAGTTCAATGTCTTAATATATTTGAAAACTTGAAAGGTAACATCTTAATTCCCATGTGGTCTCATGGTGCTATCACACGTCTACTTCTTCAACCACCACAACAACAACAACAAACTTGTAATTGCAATTTCCACCGACATATTTTTTGGGTACCTTTATTTATTTATTTTTTATTAGGAAAGAATTCGGGCGAGCTCGCTCTACCGGATGGCATCCCGACGGATGAGGTCTAGAAGACCAGAATCGTTGTTAATATCGACACCTCAGACAGAGTGACAAAGGTGTGCAACCTTATCAGCCACTCTATTGCATAATCGGGGAACATGAAAGAAGGAAACTTCTTTCAAAGTCGATAGTAGAAATTTAACATCTGATAAAATCAGTTCGATTTCCCAAGGACAGGTAGATGTTTTATTTAGGTGGTTTATGATTATCATGGAGTCACCTTCAATGTGGAGTTTATTGATACGGAGTTGTAGCGCCTTTTGGATTCCCAATTTAAGAGCAAGCGCTTCCGCTTTCAAAGGACTTTGTTTGCCAAGTTTTTTATAACAGATGTGTATCGGATGCCCTTCTCAGTCCCGGATTACGACTCCAGCCGAGCTATCATTGTTTGAAATTGTGGATCCATCAAAATTTAACTTGAAAGTTCCCCTAGGGGGTTTTCGCCAAGTAATGTTACCACACTCTATTTTTGTCCTTGGATGTTTCACTACTAAAAAATGCTGTTTTTGCGACGGGTTTTAGCCATGAATTTAATTCGTCACTAATTCCGTGACAAATAGCCACAGATCTAGAGACAAAACTCATCATTCGTCGAAAAAATTGAAAGAGAATTACAAAGTTTGTCACACCTAGAAAATTCGTCACTAAATGTCTTAGTATTAGCGACAGAATATTAGTTTGTGACAAACTTTGTGGCTAATTAGCCATTAATTTAGCCTCTTCATTACATTCGTCGCTATATTCGTGGTTATATAGAGACGAATTAGGCGACGAAAGTTGAGTCATCGCTAATTTTACACAATTTACACAAGAATCGCAAATGCGTGCCTATATTTGTGGCTGCAGAGACGACGTTAGCGACGAGAGTATGTGGCGTCACTAATTAACTAGAAATATATAGAAATAAAGAATCGTGTCTAAATCCGTCACTATGTTTGTCTCTACATCCGTGCCTATATCCGTAGCTGGTTCTGTGCCTGTTTACGTACTTAAAAACACAACACTGTCATTTTTTTTCACTTTCAGCCGATACTTTGCATCATCTTCTGCCTGCTCCTCTTGTTCCATCAAAGCAAATCTCTCAAATATCTTGCATTTTCATCTACAACTAGCCTCAGGTAAGTAATTATTTTATTCATTATCTTACATTTCAAAATCTTTTATAAATTACGATCTAGTCTAGCTAGGGTTTCCTTCCCGCTTTCATCTCCATTGGTACAAATCTCTCATTTACATCTCAAATCTCTTTAATTTCAAGTTCATTCATTATCTTCTAACGCCCTTATTCTTGCAATTTGATTTAATATTTAGAGTTTGAGGTCCTTTACCTTCATATGTAGTTATCTAGGTTTTAATTTCGGTTGTCTAACTAGATTGATTTTAGTTAGTGTATTTGACAAACCGGTCAGTCCAATTATTATGATAATTGACATATTGAATTATGAATATGTGTAGATAAAATGAACAATCGTGCTTGGATGTATGATATGTACTTGCCTCATAATGGAGGGCTGAAACCTGAATATTTGCTAGGAGTTGACGAGTTTGTAGAATTTGCAAATTCCCAACTAGATTACATGGATGGAAGTAAGATAAAATGTCCATGTAAGAGGTGTGGTAACCGCAGTTTTTGGGGATCAGACGAAGTTAAGGAGCACTTATATCAACGAGGATTTATGCTTGATTATTATTGGTGGACAGCGCATGGAGAACGAAATCAGACATTTGTACAACACACTTCTGGGAGTAACCAATGGGATTTCTATGACCAGTTAAACCCGGAGCAGAGAATGGTATTTGATAGGGCAGGGCCTAATTTTGTTCCTCCTCCGTGGTTTAATGTCCCTAATGTTGATGTTGTTTCTAATAGTGAAACTATTGATGACTACCAAGTAGATCAGGGAATGGCATCTCCTGAGATGGTCAATGATGACAATGAAATGAGAGAAGACATGCAAAATGATATAGATGGGTTGTCACAACGTTTTTGGGATGTATTGAAGGCCGCCGACCAACCAGCGTTGCCAGGGTGTACTACTCACACCCAATTATCCTTTGTGGCTAGGCTTATGAGTTTGAAGTGTGAATACAATATCCCTCAAAGCGTCTTCAATGGTTTTGTCCAGCTGTATGACGAAGTGTTACCTCCGGGTCATAACATTCCAAACAGTTACTACCAAACAGAGAAGATGGTTCGTAATTTAGGCTTACCAGTGGAGAGAATCGGCATGTGCCCCAACGGTTGTATGTTGTATTGGAAGGATGATCACGATGCAACATCTTGTAAGTTCTGTAGTCATGATAGATATGATCAAAATGGAAGTGTATATAAAGAGTTGTTCTACTTGCCTCTAACCCCGCGATTGCAGAGATTATATGCGTCTGAGGTTACAGCTGGCCATATGACTTGGCATGCAAATCATGTACCTGAACAGGGGATAATGTGTCACCCTTCGGATGGAGATGCATGGAAGAGGTTAAATGAGAGATATCCTAGTTTTTCGTCAGAGCCACGAAATATACGTTTGGGCCTATGCACTGATGGTTTTGCACCATTTACTAAATCAGGGCAAAATTATTCTTGTTGGCCGGTTATTCTTACTCCATACAACCTTCCACCGGATATGTGCATGAAGACTCAATACATGTTCTTGACATTGATAGTGCCTGGCCCTCGAAATCCTAAGAAGTTACTTGATGTTTGCTTGCAACCTCTGATTGATGAGTTAATGCAACTTTGGGAGTCCGGTGTGACTACTTATGATGTGTCAAGGAAGGAAAATTTCATTATGCGTGCAGCTCTACTTTGGACAATTAGTGACTTTCCTGCATATGCTATGTTGTCGGGGTGGAGTACGGCTGGATTGCTAGCATCCCCAATCTGTATGGAGCAAACTGAATCTTTCTGATTATATCATAGTAAAAAGGCTAGTTGGTTCGATTGTCACAGATGCTTTCTCGAAGCTGGTCATCCGTGGAGAAAAAATAAAAATGATTTTAGCAAAAATCAAGTGAGAACATCGCCCCCACCCCCGAGACTGACTGGGGATGAAATTTGGGAACGCGTGTGTCATTTTTCTACGGCCATAGATGACCCACATCACAATCCACCCGACTATGGAAATTCCCATAAGTGGACGAAGCAGAGCATTTTCTGGAGGCTTCCATACTGGAAAAATCTTTTAATTCGACATAACCTTGATGTTATGCATATAGAGAAAAATGTATTTGATAATGTTTTCAATACCGTAATGGATATTCCTGGGAAGACAAAGGATAACTTGAATGCCAGAAAGGATCTCCGGTCACATTGTCGTCGACCATCTCTTGCTGTAGAGGATAATTATATAGGTGTGAAACCAAAGGCAATTTACACATTGACACGGGAAGAGAAGAAAAAGGTTTGCCAATGGGTGAGGTCTGTGAAGTTTCCGGATGGTTATGCATCTAATGTGGGCAGGTGTGTTCAAAATGATGATTGTGGTCTCACGGGCATGAAGAGTCATGATTGTCACGTGTTTATCGAAAGACTTCTTCCAGTTGCCTTCAAAGAATTCTTGCCTCCAGCTGTTTGGGCTCCTTTAACTGAGTTGAGTATATTCTTCCAATCAATTTGCTCGTCCACATTGTTCGTTGATCATATGGTGCATTTGAATGACACAGTGCCCATATTATTATGTAAATTGGAACGTATCTTTCCACCTTCATTCTTCGATTCTATGGAGCATCTCATTGTGCATTTATCGTATGAAGCTCAAATAGGTGTCCCAGTGCAATATCGGTGGATGTACCCATTTGAGAGATATCTAAATCATCTCAAGCGTAAAATTTTACAAAAGAATTACGTGGAAGGATCAATATGCATGGCTTACTTGCGGGAAGAAACAGCCAATTTTTCTGTGCATTACTTTCCATCTCATGCTCCTTCTAAATTGAGGCGATCATCTAGAAATGATGTGTTCCAAGATAATGATGATGCTGTTTCTATTTTCAATTATCCCGGCCAAAGTGGTGGAAAAGCTCGATTGAGGTGGATGACTGAAGACAAGGAGTGGAGGGCTGCACACACTTATGTGTTGATGAATTGTCCAGAAGTGCAGCCATACATTGAGTATGTACATTAATTAATTTCATATTCTATAAATTTCCAATTATATTGCTATATTGAATAAAAATATAACTTATGGAATTTTTATCATATATTGGATTTGTAGAATATTCCATTCTGAAAGAGGCATGGCTGATGATGACATAATTGAGGCGGAATTCGCACAATGGTTTAAGACCTATGTAAGTGTTCCTTTTTTGTTTCTATGAATCGCTATATACACGTTAATATATGGTTATAATCTAGATTATAAATTTGTATTTTTAGGCATTAGGTACATGCAACATAATTGATAAAGATGAACTTTTGTGGAGCTGTGCATGTGGTCCCAGTGTCAAAGCTAAAAGTTGGCATACCTACAAAGTGAATGGATACAAGTTTCACACTTTAGAGCATGGTACTGGCAAAGCAACAATGAACAGTGGGGTTTGTGTGAGGGGATCTAGTTATGAAAATGCAGAATCTGATTTTTATGGTCTATTAGAAGAGATTATTGAGCTTGAGTATCCTAGCTCAGCGGATAGTGTGAAGAATGTTGTTTTGTTTAAGTGTTTGTGGTTTGATCCAACTGAAAGAGGGACAAGAGTGCACCCACAATACCGTTTTGTTGAAATTAATCATAAGAAATTGTATCGGAAGTATGAACCATTCATATTGGCACAACAAGCAGAGCAAGTTTACTATGCAGAATACCCAGGAGCCAAGCGTGATCAGGCTGATTGGTGGCATGTATGCAAGACAGTGCCTCGAGGTAGGATAACAGAACGATGGACTTCTGCTGCCTCAAATGCTTATCAATTTGAGGAAAGTGTCAATCCTGATTTATTTGTGGAAATAGGGGTTGAGACTATGCCCACTGATCTACGTGATTATTCGGGTTCGGCTCATGATATCTCTTATGAAAATGACGTGGTTCAGCCCAATGATATTTATGATGAGGATTTACAAGATGAAGAAGAAGAATTCGGAGGTGAGTATGAATCAGATGGTAGAGTCGATGATGAAGGTGATGCTGAATCAGAGGATTCGCAAGACGATCCTCTTTCTGAGTAAATCCATCTTGTATTATTGTTTTGGATATTTTTTGACAATTATAATTCTATGTTTTGATCAATTCGCAATTAGCCTATGTAGGATTCGAACCTACATCGATGTGTATTCCACACATTGCTCTCCCTTTTGAGCTAATAGGCTTAAGATAATATTTACTAAAAAAAAACACTAGCACTGAATTTCTGTAGAAGAATATGGGAATTGTCCTTCTCTGAGTACAAGTACGTATAGATGAGTTTATGTTCATAGTATCTTCAAAGAATTAATTGCAAATGGGATCCCATTTTCAACTCTGTACATTCAAGAATTCAGGAAATCTTTGCAGAAAAAACTTCCCAGTACAGAAAAAAACTCACTGTACATGGAGGCAAAATTTGAAATTTATTAATGCATATGTAGAGATTGTAAAGATATAAATCTCTAGATGAATGCTAAATATCAAAACAAAATAACTTGGAATTTATTAATGCATATGTAGATTATTCACACTGCCAAACTTGCATATGAAATTCCTGCAGCCAGCAGATCATACTGTCATAAAATTGATACTGTCATAAAATTGTTATTGTCATGAAACAAGCCAGCACATTATTCACAAGCCGGCACATTCATACTGTCATAAAATTTCCTTTTTAGTGTGGCTCACCTAAAGGAATCATGCTTTTATTTGACGAGCACATACCCCTCAAAGGAAAAAAAAAAGAAAAAAAAAAAGAGAAGGAAGCAAAGGCTACATGCATCCATGAAAGGCAATGCTATTAAGCTGATTGAACAATGGAAGTGTGAACTGCAGATATAGCATAAAATGCCACCAACATAAGCTTGCATTTGACTTTTCTCAAGAAAATAAACTACTTTCAATATCCAATTCATGGTATACTTCCAATATCAACTTGAATATGACATTATGAATATGAAATTCATATAGTCATAAAATTCTTACTGTCATAATATTCACAAGCACCTTACTGTCATAAAATTCTTACTGTCATAATGTTATTTGCTTTTGCAGTTGCAAAGTAAATTATAATTGAACTTTCAAACTCATTAACATCCAATGGATTCAAAACAGAAGAAGATCAAACAGTCATAATCTATTTAATTCGAGATATGAAACCACCGTTCACAGTACACCACAGAAGGAATCAATTTTGCGAGTGTTCAATTACCAGTCGTAATCGTGCTTGCCACTGTCAGGGGAGGTCAAGAGGTCATCCAAACCGCTCTTGGAAGATTTCACCGATCCAACCGAGATCTTCCCCAATCTTAACGATGTTGTTCGATCTGCAAAAGAACAGATATTATAAGGAAATCAGTCAATCTAATCTATATACTTCTGCGGAATAAAACACCTCAGCTAGAAGAAATATAAAAATTGAGCAGAAAATTTTCGAGTACGAACTACGAAATCATTAGTAAAAAAAAAGATCGAATTAAAGATAAACAGGTGATTTCTGAGAAAGAGAGATCTAATGAATAAGGGGCAATTTGTCGGACAGAATACTGGGCAATTCAGGGTCCCGGATACTGGGCAATTCGTCGGAAGGAATTCCCAATCGGAACCCCATGGGTAGGTCATGCCGATGCGGCGCTAGCGCCATGGGTTGCTGCGCCGGGGGAACAGCAGGTAGGGGCGATTTTCTGGAGGCTGATCGACTTCGGGAAAACAGCAGCAAGGCGTGCGGTTAGGGTGTTTCTGTCTTTAGGGTATAAGGGTTGGGTCGTTAGGTGTTCAGGGTATAAGGGTTAGGGTGTTTAGGGTATAAGGGTTAGGGTTAAGGTGTTTAGGGTAGGGTGCCACTATATACACCGCAAATCCGGATTAAGGATTTGCACGTCCTTAAGGACGTGCTTGCACGTTCTTAAGGACGTGCAAGTCCTCAGGCTTGCACGTCCACTATTTACACATTGCACGTTGTTAAGGACGTGCAATCCCCAGTTAGGGTTTTGCGTTTAGGGTTTAGGGTTTAGGGTTAGGGTTTAGGTTTAGGGATGTTAATTGATAAAATTGAAGGTGAATTTGAAGGATTTAGGGTCAAATTAAACAGAACACAAGAATTGTTAAGGTTTTCATTCGGATAATATGCGAATAAAGTTACAAGGAACGGAAAAAAAGGTTTTCATTCATAAGTTTAATAAAGTTGTGGAATACAATCTACGAAAACAGTAAAGGACGGCCGGCATCGGCACGCAAGGCTCTAAATCTCTCAATCTGAGCTTGAAACGGAGCATCCCATCCTTCGACGCTCGGATGATGATGTTCGACCCATTCTAGTGGAGGCGGCGGAAGAGGAGCGTTAGGACGCAACCAGATCTATGAGAAAAAAAAATTAGAGTTAGAGTATTGACATATGTATGAAAATCATGAATAGGTAATAACAAAGACGTTTGAAGTCGTACCGCGGCAAAATGGTCTTGGTTTCCGATGCAGGCTACACCAAGAGTTGCTGATTGGGGAGGGTTGTTAGCAGATGCCGACGAGATCATGGGGAGACATGTGAACGGATGATGCCAAGCTAGGACGACGAGAGGAATCTGATATACCGTCGCAAATACCAAACCCATGATGGGTAGCTCTATCCACCGTCTCCTATCACCATGTGTGGCGGCGGCACATCTCTGGTAGTCGACGAACTGCTGGAATGGGTACTCTCCCGTATAACAACCGGCGTACAGATCGGCGTGATCCTCCAAGTGATTGCATAGTAGCGTTTTGAGTTCCGGGAAAGCAGCCTCGCCGATCGGTGATGTCAAAGCCGCCAAAGCACGGTAGCCACAATGACCATCTCCAGCAGTGTCCCTCACCCTCTCAATATGACCGAGCATGAAGGGATCAACGTTGTTTCGACCCCAGTTGAACCCTCCGAACACATCATCGCGTCCACGGCGAGCTGAGGTCGCTTGATTACTAAAATCATGCAGTGTCTCCGTCCCCGGTCTTTGAAATGCGTAACCATTTCGTCACGGTCATTCCAAACCCTTGGGTCCTAGAACTCAGACGTAAAGTCTCCAAACTTTATTCACATAATTGAAAATATGAATAAAACGGAACGATTACGAGATATGTTGACTCTACGAAACCTATACGTACCTGAGATACTTGGACACGAGGATTGCTTTGTGGTTCGGCCATATCGATTCCAGATATCCTCCTTCGCTTTAATTGTAAGAAGTCGGACTTTGTTTTGGAGTGCGGAACCAAGCTATCCTCAATCGCTTTAAATAGACACTGTTGCGTGATTTGTAAGCAGAACTCTTGCACGTCCTTAGAGACGTGCTAGGGTTCAGGGTTTGGCTAGGGTTAGGGTTTAGGGTTAGGGTTTTAGGGTAAGGAATCTGCACGTCCTTAGGGACGTGCTAGGGTTAGGGTTTGGCTAGGGTTAGGGTTTAGGGTTAGGGTTTTAGGGTTAGGGAACTGCACGTCCCTATGGACGTGCAGTTTCCTTACCATAAAACCCTACCCAAAATCCTAAAACCCTACCCAAAACCCTTAAACCCTCCCCAAAACCCTTAAACCCTAGCCAATCTTGACACAATCGGGCAACCTTATCATATTAACGTTTTCGTTTTCGTCATCGGACAACCTTATCATATTAACGTTATCATTTTTTATGTTTACGTTCAATATGACTCTGAAGAAATGAGAAGAGTCTAACAGAAATATATAGATAGATACAAAATCCGAAATATAAATATATAATGTCAATATACAATCCGAAATATGTATATAGATACAAAATGTATAATATCACTGGCCAGGTGGATGACGTAAAGCATCATCCACAATCTCCGTCAGCTCGTCCATGATCTGGTCAATGCGAGGGTCGGCCGCCAGGGCCCTCAGATAGCCCTCGAGCTCCCGAAAGCGGGCTAACAGCTCCAGACGGATGTCGGGAGGGTGAGGGACGTCCACCCAAGGGTCCATGGCGATCGGGTGGACAGGCGCCGGAGGGTCGGGATGGGGCGTGGTCGGCAACACGTACGGCCGGCTCTGCGACGCGTACCAAGCCAAGTAATCTGGAGTGACACCTGCCTGGCAATCCTCGCTGGTGCGCCTGTGATCGGCCAGCCTGTAGAAGCGACCCTCATCCTGCAGGTCCTGCCACCTGTTGTCGCCCGGGGCGAACACGGCCATGTACTTCGAGTTCTTCAGGGTCGCGTCGCGGCAGACCTGAATCGGTGCGATGACGGCCTGCGGGATCCTCTGGACCCGTCCGAACTGCCGGAGGCACCTATCGGGCATATATGGCTCCTCCTCACCGCAGAAGGTGATGGTGCCCCGATAGGTGGACTGACGGTACTCGCCGTCGAAGTCCATACCACGCCCAAAGGGCATCCACTCGACCTATAATTTAAAAAATCAGATTTAATTCATAGCTAATAATTTAAAAAATATATATAGAGTCTCGAATACATACATCAGTGACGGTCAACCGGTCCACCTCGTCCCGCAGCTCCCGCATCTTCTTCAGCTTCGCCCCATCTGTCATCCGCGGTGGCTGCTTCGGACCGATGAACCTCGCGTAGAAGCGAGGGTCATACTTCCTAGCCGGGTCGCTGGAGAAGTCACCTCGGAAGCGAGACCGTTGAATTAGAGTTCTTAGTGTACAAATATTTATATTATATGCTAACAAAATACTTTTTGAATCCCAGGCTTGGATCCCAGGCATGGAAGGTGTTGGGCCTTGTCTGGGACATCCCACGTACGGACATCCCACGTACACCTTCCATGGGATCCGGCTCTGCGACTTGTCCACAAACAACGTCGCGGCGAGAGCAATGCCCATGTAGGTCATGTGCAGAAACAGCCGACCATCAGGGTCATCCTGGGGCTGCCCCCCTCCCACATGCGTGCGCAGCCGAATCTGCTCAGGATCAGCCGCGGCCTCTGGATCATCGGCGGGGTCGACGAGCGGCCCGTGTCTCTGCTGCCACCGGCGAGTGAACTCGGTAACTGGAGGGCCGCCAGCGTGCCTGTACGACTTCAGAGTCGCAGGGGTGAGCTGGTAGTACTCCGCGATGCAGGGGACAAGAGCTGCCGCAGGCAGATGGGACGTGCAGGGCTGGCCATCAATCCGAAGTCCCATCAGACAAGCAACATCATGCGGCGTGATGGTCATCTCGCCCCATGGAAAGTGGAAGGAGCTGGTCTCCGGATGCCAATGCTCCAAGAAGGCCGTGCAGGTGAACTCGTCCACACACTGCCAATGGAGGGACCTGAGCTGGGGGACGCCGGATGGGACCAGATCCTGGACCCAGGTCCCCGGTCCCTCAAATATGTAGGGATCGAAAGGCACCAAGTGAGTCGCCCGGTGGTGGAACTTCAGAAGCGGCAGCTCCACCGTAGGATCTCTCCACAACTCGTATGTCCGGTGATGCCGGTAAGACACTAGCAGATCTCCCGGCGGCAACAAAGGGTCGACCTGCGCAGCCGGTGCGGCAGCCTGCGCAGGGATGGGCTGGGGCTCTACCTGTGGGCCCCCCTGGCCCTGAGCCTGCCCCTCCTGACCGTCGTGATCCTCCTCAACGACGTCAGGGATCACATCATCTGCAGACCCCAATGAGACAGCCGCTGGTGTGGCGGATGTCGAAGGCTCGGGCTCCTGTGTGGCGGAGGTCGAAGGATCGGGCTCCTGTGTGCCGGATGTAGAAGCCTCTAGGATGGTCGGTGGAACCCGAGTAGGCGGTCTACCCATGTCGGCCCGTCGCCCACCGACTACGTCGGTGATGCAGCTACTCAAAACCTCGGGGGGCTCTAAGGAAGACTGCAACCCCATCGTCGCATCGCCGGAAGAATCCCAAGGTGGCATACCCGTCCAGAAGGTGTCTGTCTCGTCGACCGGTGGCGTCCCCATCGACGGCTGTAATCGCTCTGCAGACGCGAGCAGATCGTCGACAGTCTGCTCGGGGGGTGCCGTAGACCCAGGTACCTGGCTGACCGCTGCCCGGTCGCCGAACCTAATAGGCCGGAGGGTACCATCATCCCTCATGAGCCTCCCTGCCTGTTATTATGATCCAGTTGAATATTAATTTCTTTTCAGTATATTTTAATATATTGTAATGTATTTTAATGTCTTTTGATGTATTTTAATATGTTTTATTGTCGTTTATTATATTTTAATGTTAATTAATGATTACAATTATATTTTAATGTTTTTTACTGTATTCAATATATTTTTAAGTATTTTAATATTTTTTTAATGTTTTTTATTATCTTTCAATATATTTTTATATTTTAATATATTCAAATATATTATATTTGAAGTACTTAAATATATTTAAATATATTTAAATATATTCAAATATTAATTAAATAATTTTTAAGTATTTTAATATATTCAAATATATTATATTTGAATATATTTTTTATTATCTTTCAATATATTTTTATATTTGAATATATTTTAATATATTTTAATATATTCAAATATATTATATTTGAAGTATTTTAATATATTCAAGTATATATTTTAATGTTAATTAAATACTTTTGAAGTATTATAGTATATTTTAATATTTTTTATTGTATTTCAATTATAATTTATTTCTATGTATTATATTCTATCAAATTACAATTATATTCTTTTCTATCAAACTATATACTATAAAAAAACATTTTCATATATAAATAAATCAAAAATTCTATCAAACTATATTTTCAATCATATTCTATCAAACTATATTCTATTAAACAATATATATTATCTATCAAACTATATTTTCAAAAAATCTATTTTCAATTATATTCTATTATAAAACTATATTTATTACCTATCTAATTATATTTTAAAACTCTAAAAATAAATCAAAACAATAATAATTCAAATAACATACCGGTGGAGTCGGGACCGGGGACACCTCAATGGTCCGACGCTTCCGCGGCGGCAATAGACCGTCGTCCGCCACACCACCACCATCAACGCCGCCAGCCGACGCCCCACCACCACCGTCACCGCCGCCAGACGATGCCCCACCACCACCGTCAACGCCGCCGGACGATGCCCCACCTCCACCACTCCCCTCCACCGGCGCCACCGCCTCCACCTCCATCACCGTCGCCTCCGCCACCGCCTCCACCTCCATCACCGTCGCCACCACCTCCACCTCCAAGGCCGCCACCGGCGCCACAGCCTCGGCCTCCCTCGCCGTCGCCTCCACCTCCAAGGCCGCCACCGCCGCCTCGAGGTCTACCTCTCTTTCAGGCTCCATCTCTCCGGTCTCTCTCTCTCCGGTCTCTCGGTCTCGGTGGCTCTCTCTCTCCGGCGCTCTCGGTTTCTCTCTCTCCGTCTTCTCTCTGCTCTCTCTCTATCGATGTGAATGGTGGGAGACGAAGAGGCACGTCCTCTTCGTCCTTAAGAGACGAGCTTGCACGTCCTTAAGGACGTGCATAAGTGCACGTCCTTAAGGACGTGCAAGCCCGTCTCCAAGGACGTGCAAGCCCGTCTCCAAGGACGTGCAAGCACGTCCAGGTTTGAAAAAAAAAAAAAGTGCACCCAACTTGCACGTCCTTAAGGACGTGGGGATTTGCGGTGTATATAGCCGAAACGTTAGGGTATAAGGGTTATGGTTATGATGATTCAAAACATTGACATTTTTTAGACTAAAAACAAATACCGGCATTTTATTGGACTTTTAATAATAAAGGTAATTTTTAAGATTGGTCAAGAAACAACATTTGTTTATTTTATTAAACTTTAGAATGTTTAAATATATAAGGATTACAAGTACGGAGTTAAATTTTTTCGATTTAAAACTTTAGGATGTTTATTGAACTTTAGGCATTTTAAGCAATGACTTTTAATAATAAAGGTAATTTTTTAAGAATGCTAAAGAAATAACATTTGTTTCGATTTATTAAACTTTAGTGTTTATGATGATACTTTAGATGTTTTGATCTTTTAAATATATAAGGATTACAATTAAGTACGGAGTAACATTTTTTCGATTTAAAACTTTATGGTGTTTATTGAACTTTAGGCCTATATATAGATGATGATACTTTAGATGTTTTGATCTTTTAAATACGAAACGGTTACAAGTTTACAACTATGAAGTAAAAGATTTTCGATTTAAAACTAAATAACACAATAAATGATCACATAACGCAATAACCTCGTTTTAACAGTAGCGGAGCGGGTTCCAAAGGGATTTAAAACTAAGTAACACATTAAATGAATATAATTTAATGACTTACGAATGTCCTTAAACTTTTAAAAGTTTTAATAGTAGCGGAGCCGAATGGATTTTTTCAGGATTGAGTTTCAAAAACAACTCTATTTAAGCAATGAATATAATTACATGACTTATGAATCTCCTTTGTTAGTATCTTTCTTATCTTATAATACAATCAAATTAAAGCGTATACAATGAATATAATGTGTCAAACTGAAATATGTTTTCCTTTGTTAATATTCCTTTTCATTTTATAATTGGAAAGGTTAAAATGTATGCAATGAATATAATTTAATGATGGTGCAAAATACAGTACAAGCCATATAGCACTTTCCAAAAGCGAAATAAAACAAACTAAACCAAACAAGACGAGGACGTACACGGAGCGAATAAAAAAAATGAAATAAATACTCCTTTATCAACATCTGTTATAATGTAATAGGTTAACGTATATGTAATGAATATAAGTTAATGGTTTATAACTGGGTATAATAATGAAATAAATACTCCTTTATTATTATTCCCTTTCTTTTTATAAATTAATGACTTAAGGTGTATGAAATTTTTAATACAACGTGGGAAACTATTTTGATTTTAAAACATTAATTTCCAAAAATTACAGTAGAGTTATGATAGGAATATAAAATTCCCACCATTCTCAAAATTAAGGAGGGAAGTAAAAAATTAGGAGGGAAATTAGAAATCCCCCAAATTTTTTCCAGTCTTCTAAAATCACCTTCTCTCTCACTCTCTGTGCATGTTTGTCTCTCTCTCTCTCACTCTCTCCACCGAAATCTGAAAGATCGTTCTTTGTCCCCTAAACTGCACAGGTATCTCTGTTTTTCTCGTCTCTGGCTTTGTCTGCGTCTCCTCTCTCTTTTGATGGCATATCTTCAAAGTTTTCCCCTATTTCTAGACTGTGTACTGATTTGAGCTTGTTTTGTGTTGCGATTTAGGGCTTTTTTCTTTTGGGTTCGATAATAGTATAATAGTGGTTTTGAGTATAATAGGCTGTAATTTTGGAGGGTTTAGAGTAGAATAGGTTGTAATTTTGGAGGGGTTTGTGTAGAATGGGTTTTGCTTCTCTCAACTGGATCCCACAAAATCCTTATAGTTGGAAGGTGGGGTTTGGTTAGACCCTTCAAGCCGAGGAACACAGTGCAAATGCTAACAACAAATGATAGTTGGGAGGGGGGTTTGGTCAAATCCTTCAATGAGGCTAATTAGGTCATAATTGTCACAATAGGAGCATTACTTTCATGTGTGTTTCTCTTTCGTTAAGAAATAAATTTAGGACCAAATGATATTTGTCTCTCTCCTTAATAAAGCATTTACCCAATCCTTTGATATAGTTTTGAAGAATCGTTTCAAAAATCTGAAATTTAGTTAACTTTTGAAATTTTGGGTGGTATAGTTTTCAGCTGATGTCATTTGGTTGATATCATTTTAGTTTGCCTCTAAACATCTTATAACTTTATTATTTTCAGCACCATGCGTGGAGGTCATTCTAATCGTGGCCCTCAAAGGAAATCTCCACGTGTGCTAACTTCATCGATAAGTAGACCGCCGATTGCAGTGGCCCCGACTCCTGTCGCCCCGACTACCGTGGCCCCGACTCCTATTGCCCCGACTACCTTGGCCCCGACTCCTGTTGCCCCGATTCCCGTGGCACCAATTACTGCATCCTCGACTCCTGTATCCCCAACTCCAATGGACTTGACTCCCATGGCCTCTTCACAAGAAAACTCCCCTCAGTTATCGGCATCTTTACAAGATGAGACTCGTACTTCTCGGATTTCTCCAGAGTTGGGATCCCTATCAGGAGCTACACCACCTCTAGTATCTCATACCAATGAAGGTAATGCATCCGCTGCCCCATCAATCCGAGCAGACACAAGGAAGTTGCTTGTCGTTAAACCTAAAAGGTAATTAGTTCAAATTACAGCATGCTTATGGTATTCTGATTTGTAGGCTCTGTTAGTTGCAGTTGGAAATATATGCAGGTATATATGTTATACAAAACTAATCATTGCATTCTTAGTCTAAGCTCATTCATGAACTTATTTTACAACTGTATTGACAGGAAAATTTAAACCGTCATGAACTTACTGTACAACTGCACTGCATGTATAGATGAAAATAAAGTGACAACTTATAGCATTGTGAACATGAGCTTACTGTACAAGTGTATTGTAAAAATGAAAATTGTTATAGACTTACTTAGCTCAGTCATGAACTTATTACCTTAAAAGCACATGAAAATAAGATAGAGATACAATATTCACAATTTTCATTCTTTTCATGTTTCTATATATGTTTGCATATATATGGGGTAAAAAAACTAATAATCGTTGTTTCCAATTACTCTTTGATGAAGTTTTTCTCCGTCAAGTGTCGCGACCACCATTATCATGGATATTGTAAAGTCCCATTTTGATGGGCCATATATTAGTTGGACTAGGGTGTCTGCTTCAACACTTGACTTATGGTGGAATATGTTCAAGGTACAAAATAAATGATTTTTCTTCAATCTCATGGAGAACACGCACACGTGTGTGTGTGTTTCTAATCACATTCATTTATTTAAATTGCTTACTTTTATAGAGACGATGTAGATGGGATGAGGCCAGATTCTCGAATTATGTTGTTCGCAAAACATGGACTCATGTAGGATGCAACCACCTTAGAGGGATACTACAAAAGGCTAACAAGGCAATGCGCAAACCACCATGGATTAAACAAGATATATGGGATCGGATGTTGGTTATTTGGGTAAAGGATGAAGCTTATCAGCGCCAGTCAGCGAGTGGAAAGCGCAACCGAGCTGCTGCAATAGAAAAGGGCATCCCTCCGTATAGAGGTGGATCAATATATATGACGGTTCACAAAGAGAAATTGGTATTTTAACATTTTCATTGTTTAGATTAGTTTTTTTCTATGTGAGGATATCATGCTCATAAATTATTAAATATCATTAGACTAATGAAATCCTACAATTCAATATAAACTACTGACCTATTGTATTATGATCAGTGTAAGTAACCTACACATTGTTCGTAACCTACACCTCTTTTTTATAGATGAAAGAGCTTGGAAAGGAACCATCACCAAGAGATACATATGAAAGATGCTACAAAAGAAAAGATGGTACTTGGAGTGCGCCTTTAGGTCAAGAGACAGTGGTAAGTTTGCATTTTATAATACATCTTATCGTCATAGTAAGAAATAACTTACAGATGAAAATCAGGGAACTTGAGCTATATATTTCCCATGCTTATAAGATCATTTTCATATGTCTTTTTGTTGAATAATAATTGATTGAATAAAATATTTGATTATGTAGGATAAATATGACTCATTGGTTGAGCAAGCAACACAAGAGGCTCAACAAGGCGAGGGGTCCCATTCAGTTGACCAGAACACTCTATGGATTGACACCGTTGGTATAAATAAAGGACGAGTTGTAGGCATGGGATCTGAATCTGAACACTTGCTTGAGGTCACTCAATATGTGGAAGATGGTACCCCCATTGTGGCTTGTAATCTAGATGAAGCTTCTAACTCTTTGAGGTTGGAGGTGATGGAAGAAATGTCAGTCATGAAGACACAATGGTCTCAAGGAATAATCGAGTTAGCTGATCAAATCAAAACCTTGGGAGAAAATGTAAAGAAAAGCCAGCAAGAGATAAGACAGGAAGTCACCAATTTAGGGGAGAATATACACCAAGTGAGACAAAATGTGACTAACTTGGAGGTGCATGTCGACAAATCAGTTGAGTGTGTCCGAGCTGAGACTAGACTCCAAAGTGATGAATGGGGAAACAAACTTTCGCAACTCGTGAACACCATTGATCATTTCTTCAAATCCAACACATCTTCCAAGTGATCATCGTAAGTAAGCTGGCACTCTTGTTCTTCCCATTTGATATATATATATAAGTAGCTTTTTGGATGTCGGATGCAAAGCTTTGCATTGGATTTTAAGTGCTTTCGGATGCAAGACATTGCGTTGGATGTTTAATGTTTTGGATGCTAGATTTGAAATTAGGTATTGTCTTTTGATTATGTAGTTTTTAGGATGTTGGATGCAAGACTTTGCAATGGATTTTATGTGCTTCGGATGCAGGACATTGCATTGGATATTGAATGTTTTGGATGAAAGATTTGGAATTGGATATTGTGTTTTGATTATGTACAAAATTATTTGGAATTTCTGTTGTGAGCTTGGATGTTGTCAATATTTATCTTGGACATTCAGCAAATAGAAAAAAACAGGAGCTATATAGAGAATGCAGAATGTATATATAATCTTTTAAATTTGCCAATGAAGTTTAGCTACTGTTTTAGCCACGGAATCAGTGGTGGATGTATACACCATATAGCTATGGAACTAGCCACGAATTTACCACGAATTTACCCATTCAATCATCCATTAATTCAACCCCCAATACTCACACATTTAGATACGCATATACACACGAACATAACCTTGTATTTAGGCACGAACTCAGCCACAAATCAGCAACGTATTTAAGCTTGATTTTCACCGCTCAGTAGCCACGCCTTTTGTAACGAATTTATGCATGAACACACCCTCGAGTTTAGCGACTCCTTTAGCATTTGCTCTGGCTATGCATATTTGCAACAACGAATGAACGTGGCTACATTCGTGGCTATCAGTGACGCCCCACCATAACACATAAGGAGAAGGATTAGTGACGATTTTAGCAACATAAGTTAATGCCGAGGCTAAAGCCATGGCTATTAGTGACGCTTAATGCAGCCCAAAAGAAATGAAGATTAGTGACGCCGACAGCGACAAATGTTTTCCTCGTGGCCCAATTCTTGGCTACTCGTCGTCACTAATTTGCTACGCGCCTTTTGGCCATGACTTGAATTGCCATCTCCAAATTCGTGGCTAAATCGTTTAGCGACGGATATTCGTCTCTACATCCGTGGCTATATGCCGTGGCAAAAACAGTGTTTTTTAGTAGTGTTTGAAGATTCGTGTGCGTAAGGGGAAGTCCTCATCCAAGCTATACTTAAATTGAGTTGTTTTACTCCAATTTTCCTTATGAGTTTTAATGATACCTAATGAACTTTCTCTATGAGGTATGGGGACCTGTCTAAAAACAAATTGGTTTCGAATGTACCAAGCCGTCCACCAAGAAAAGGCAAGCTCCACCTTGGCAACAGATGTAAGCTTGTTTCCGATGAAAGAAAATATAGGTTTGATCTCCCGTGAATGATTTATCATACTTGATATAGTTGAGTTTACATGTGTAGGTAAGCGAAAGAGAGGGCGCACATATTGGCATTCTAGTAAGAAGTGAACGTCATCTTCAACTGCACAGTTGCACAATTGACAGGTGGAAGGTACAGAAGTCCCACGTTGAGCCAACCTAGAAGCAGTAGGGAGGCCATTCTGACCAACTTTCCATAGAAAATTTTTGATCTTAGGCGGAATATCCAAATTCCATATCCAAGCGTTATTGTCTATGCTCAGTGAAGATTGAGCTGTGATTAGCTTATATGCACTTGACGTGGTGAACCAACCAGCCCTATCAGGCCACCAGTAAAGGCGATCCTCAAAGGGGGAAACGGGAAGTGGAATGTCCAGGATTTCTTTGACTACGTCATTTGGTAATGTATTGTTAAGTTTTTCCGTCCACCATCTAACACCTAAAATATTGTTACTGACAGTAGAAAATGTAACCCAACATGCATGTGTTCTTTGTATTATTATTTTTTAAAGTATGGTATGTTTGTTGCATCGGCGGAGCTAGAAAAAATTTTGAGAGGGGCTGAATGTGGTTATAAAAAAGATAAAATTTGGTAAATTATACCCTTTTTAAGATTTAATTAGGTCTTTAATCCCTTTAAAAGTTTTATTGGCCGTCCTAACCACTCTTCCAAATTAATTAGGTAGATGTACGCTTGTACCCCATCCACTTCCTCTTTCAGACTCGTCCATGGCGATCGCCACTTTCGTCCCTTCTCCTTTCCCGCGCTCACGCTTGCCTTCAACAGATCTAGGGTTTCGCTAACGTTTGCCTTCAACAGATCTAGGGTTTCGCTAACGCTTGCCTTCACCTTCGTCCATGGTGATCTGAGTTCTGCGTTTGTCACACTCTTTCTCAACCTCTTGCGCTCACACTTGCCTTCAACACATCTAGGGTTTCGCTCGAAGATCCCGTCGGACCGTCGTATCCTTCGCCCCACGACTTCCTCGACTGTCGAGCTTCCTCAGGTGAGTCCCCTCTCGCGCTATGGGTTTGCTATTGTTCGTCTCCTGCTCTCCTTGTCTCTGTACACTTGCTGATTATTCTCCCGATTTCAATTTGTTCCGTTGTAATTTCATCATGAAAGTAATGGTTGTGTTTGTTGTGAGCCTAATTTGCCATGTTTTACACTTACTTTTATATCGATTTCTGCATACATTGCATGCATTTGGGTTAGAATAATACAGAATCTGTGTAGTTTACACTTATTTGCAATACATGGAGGTCTACACAAGTTTTGGTTATATTTCGCAGAAATCGGACGCACTTTGGAGCTTAAAGGAAACTCATGGAGAAGCTAAGAATGGTGCAGCTGGAGAAAAGGCCATTTTTCACCATTCTTCGTTCGGAAAGAGCTTTCCAACGTATGGTCATATGCGTCAATCCGACGAACGAGGACTCGGGAAAGTGCGTTTTAAGAACAGAGCACAAAGCTGAGAGATGTACTCGATATCGAGTACCTTTACTCGAGATCGAAAAAAAATGTCCAAGGAGTGCCTGGTCGAGGAGGAGCTGATCGAGAAGCCGAAGACGAAGACATGTCGGGTTACACTCTACTCGAGATCGAGTAAACCTACTCGAGATCGAGGAACCCGGAAGTCGGCACCCGAGCCATGTCGAAGAGAAGTTGCTCGACAACACCAGAAGACCTAGTCGACGAGCCACCTTTACTCGAGATCGAGTAAGGTCCTCGAGATCGACCAAGCCTAGGAGCCATGTCCGAGCCACATCGAGGACCAGCAACCCGAGACGCCGAGCCAGCCAAGTCGACGTCAGTTCTACTCGATCTCGAGGAGCCTCGGTCGAGATCGAGGAGCCAAGGAGCCAAGATCCAAGCCGGTCGAGCAGAGCTACCCGACAAAGCCCAGCCAGCAATGTCAACGACCAACGTACTCGATCTCGAGGAGCCCTAGTCGAGATCGAGGAGCGCCGTGTCCGAAGCGCGTTACGCGGTTTGACTAACCTACTCAGTTTGGGAGTCCTTGGGGCCGAAGGAAGCCAAGTCTATCCAAAATCCATCAAGTTCTATCTATGGAAGACAAGATCTATCAACAAGAAGACATTTTACCTATTTAGTTTTAATTTCCCATATTTAGATTTAATTTCTTTATGAAATTTATTTATCTTTTAAGTTTTTTAGATAGAGATAGATATATTCTATCCTTGATTAGCAAGGAATAGAAGCCTATAAATAAAGCACTGGGGCTGGTTTTTTCATTCATTCAATCACACACACAATTCCATTCAAGTAAGTAGGAGTAGAGAGAGAGAGTTTGTGGCGAGCAAGGTGGAAAGGCGAAAGCAGATTTGTCTTGTTGGTTGTAAGCTTTCTTTATTTAATTCAATGCAAGTTAGTTTCTTTTGTTATTTAATGTCTTTCTTGATGATGAAGAGTGAGTAGTCCACCCACTTCTGGGGCTGGGGTGAGCCCGACGGTGGCCATGTAAGGTGATGCGGTAAAGGTCAGATCTTGTTATACAATTCGTCTTCTATCCCTATGAGCACGATTCTTTTGCGAGAGTTGAAGGTGATCCTTGTTTGAGTTATTGAAGCGAAAGTGATCTTAATGCAACTTGGGTTAATTGTGTGAAAAGGGTTAGTAACAATTAGGGTTTATGCGAAAGCCTCTATATGCATATTTGTTAGTAACGAAAGTTATTTTGATGGAAATCATGATCTTCTATGCCTTTATGTGTTACTTTGCGTGGTTATCGTTGTGGCGTTGATACCCTGGCTTTGGAAGTTCTTTCATATATTGATTTATTTCTGTCAAAATTCTGAGTTCTGTGTTCGAAATCTGCAATTTGAAATTTCTGAGTTTTTAGTCGAGATAGAGCAGAGGCTTGTCGAGATCGAGTAGGCCTTAGTCGATCTCGAGTTGGTTTTGGTCTATATCGAGTTGAGTTTCTGCTTCTGTCGTCGATTTTCAGTTTCTGTGTCTACTGTCCTTTGTCAATCTCGAGTATTGCCCCTGTCGAAGATCGAGTAGCTTCTGTCTTTGCTTTTATTTCTTGCTTTCGTTTGTTATTTCTGTCTTTCTTTCTTTGTTCCTTTGTTTCTGTCTTTCTGTTGCTTTTCTGTGAGATTTATAGCTGCCTAGGATCCGCTGACACGCTTCCTCGTGGATTCGATCCTGACTTTCTCTTACTGCATTGGAGGAGTCTTGTAATTATTTTTGTGGGCCTAAATCTGGTTTGATCTATTTTGTTATATTTCATACTTGATTTCCTCCTCACAACAAATTGGCGCCGTTGCCGGGGAGATATCAATTGCGCCTAGTTTAATTGTGTGTAAAGTTCATAAAAGCCCATCCCTTTTTCTTACCCTATCACATACCCTACCACCACCTACCTCACTGGTACCAACTGGGTGACAAGCTTTTGCCACTAATTTGTGTTCTTGATTGTGATTTCAAAGCTTAGATACAAAGATGGAAGACTTTGTCGAAGGGAATCCTGCATGGGAAGAATGGTATCAAGATTTGAGACGGAGAAATAGGATCGCAGTGGAGGAGTCACGATTAAGGGAAATAGCTCGGCTGGAAGACGAAATCCGAAGGCTTGAGGCTTCCATTAAGTCTAAAGGAACATGCCCTCCTCTCGACGAGCCAATTGACCCACTCGATATCGACAACCAGGTATGTCCTTCCTCGAATTTCATTCCTACTTTGCTACCTATTTTTGATGAATCATATGAAGGATCCCAAGAAGAAGAAGCACTAGAAGAGAAGAAGTTGGACATTGTTGCCCAGGGCATTCCAAGATCGCTTTTACTTTACAAAGTGAAGGCTACCCCCGATGATTTTGAGCAACCGATGTTCATATTCAAGTATGGGGTCCTAGCAAAGTGGCATGAAGCTCCGCATGATGAGGTGGAAATATCTCTTCCCACTCCACCGTTTTGCTGTGGTGGAGACGCGCAACCAAGTCAACCTATGAAGCAGAAGAGGTATGATGATGAGGTATGTATATTTTCTTTATATCTTCCCTTATACATGCCAGCTGGAGCCAGGGAAGATGAATGGGTGGAGCCATGGAGCATTCACTCGGGGAGGTTTAAGCTTCTTCACATAATGCCCCCGGATGACATCCCACGCTTCCCACCACCGGAGGAACCACCAGATCCACCTATACCTCCGGACAAAGATGAGCCAGGCTAATGCTTAATGAAGAAGTCGGCCTAGTGACTATAAAATCTAGAGGTTGTAAATAAACTTTATTTTTGGGACTTTTTGGACATTGTTTTGTTTGTTTTTGGTTTTGAACATTCTTAGTTTTTCTATTGTGGGTATATGTCTTCTGCACTTTTCAGGTCCATGGATAAGCTATATTCAGACTCGGCCCAGGCGGTTCCTTTTATTCAAAATTGAGAGGCCATGCACCCCTGTCTAGTGAGTTCCTTTATTTACCCTTGTTTTTATACAGCGAGGACACGGTAATGTTTAAGTATGGGGTGGGGTAAGGGCTTACTTCATGCATATTTGACATATTTGACATTATTTGTGCATATTTGAAATTTATTTCTTGAATTGCTTATACATGGCTATTTTGGAATGCATTATTGATCTATGTGCTTATATGCATGTTTTCCAAAATTTGAAGAAAAATGACCCCCATTGAAAATTTTTGATTAATGTCATGGAAGTTTATATTGAACTCGACGATGCAAAATTGGATTCATTAGAGATATAACATGAAATTGCCTAGTATAGGGAAGTCACAATGAAGTGCATTATTTTATTGAGAACCATGAAAGGAGGTAAAAATTTGAAGTTGCTTTTGACATGTTGCATGATAAAAGGATAGAGGACTTTATATTTCCATATAATGCTCATATTGTTATATCCTAGCCTTACCTATGCTTATGCATCACAAAATCCATATTATGCCTTATTTCATATTTTGCTCCACATGTTCCAAAATATTGCCCATTCTTTACCTTATTTCCTATCCGGGGATTATGTTGAGAATGATGTTACATTATGGAGATGTTATATGGTAGTTGTGTTATGGTTATCATTATTGGAGTTTGGTTGGAAATTCTTTGAATATATGGAAAATTTAATGAGTGAATAGTTCAGTGAGATAATAGTTCAGTGAGATAAAGGTAGGTCGACCCTGCTTACTGAGATAATAGTTCAGTGAGATGGGACACACAGGTGAGGAGTCCAAAACACTAAGTATCCGGGGCCATTCATGACATCCATGTTTGCGACTCGCGAGAAGACAATGTTGAGGTTAGAGAGGTAAAAGCATAATATTGAAAAAAGCATTATGGAAAGTGATGAATCTTATGAGAAGGAATGTGGAAATTCAATTTGGAAATACTCCATTTCCCCGGATTATTAGCACCACATTGCAAAAAAATTGTCCACCTTTAGCCTTTTACCAATCTAATCCTTATTGAGCTTAAAATAAAGTCATCTTGATTATTAATGCTTTGTCACATGAATTGTTTTTGCATAACCCTCCTTTTGTGAGTAGATGTTGCTTTCGTGTATTTGCACATGCATGGATCTGTGACACTAGTACCTTTTCGAGGATGGTAATTGATTGCAGGGTTATATAAGAATGAATCTAATATGTTGAGAGTTTTGATTTCTTCCCCTGAATGACAATTAAAAGTATTGCTTGAGGACAAGCAAGCTTAAGTACGGTTGTATTTGTTGTGAGCCTAATTTGTCATGTTTTACACTTACTTTTATATCGTTTTCTGCATACATTGCATGCATTTGGGTTAGAATAATACAGAATCCGTGTAGTTTACACTTATTTGCAATACATGGAAGTCTACACAAGTTTTGGTTATATTTCGCAGAAATCGGACGCACTTTGGAGCTTAAAGGAAACTCATGGAGAAGCTAAGAATGGTGCAGATGGAGAAAAGTCCATTTTCACCATTCTTCGTTCTGAATCAAGCTTTGATGTCTTCATGAGAGTTGTAGCCCTCGGAAAGAGCTTTCCAACGCATGGTAATATGCGTCAATTCGACAAACGAGGACTCGGGAAAGTGCGTTTTAAGAACAGAGCACAAAGCTGAGAGATGTACTCGATATCGAGTACCTTTACTCGAGATCGACCAAAACTTTCCAAGGAGTGCCTGGTCGAGGAGGAGCTGATCGAGAAGCCGAAGACGAAGACATGCCGGGTTACACTCTACTCGAGATCGAGTAAACCTACTCGAGATCGAGTAAACCTACTCGAGATCGAGTAAACCTACTCGAGATCGAGGAACCCGGAAGCCGGCACCCGAGCCATGTCGAAGAGAGGTTGCTCGACAACACCAGAAGACCTAGTCGACGAGCCACCTTTACTCGAGATCGAGTATGGTCCTCGAGATCGACCAAGCCTAGGAGCCATGTCCGAGCCACATCGAGGACCAGCAACCCGAGACGCCGAGCCAGCCAAGTCGACGTCAGTTCTACTCGATCTCGAGGAGCCTTGGTCGAGATCGAGGAGCCACGTCCCAAAGCCGCGTTACGCGGTTTGAGCAGTCCTACGCGTTGTGGGAGTCCTTGGAGTCGAAGGAATCCGAGTTTGGCCGAGATTTATCAACATCTATCAAGACCTATCAACACATGAAAGATTTACCTATTTTAGATTTATTTCCTATTTGGATTTAATTCCTTTATTTCATTTATTTATCTTTAAGCCTTTAGATAATTAGATATAGATTTAGATATAGTTTTCTTACATAGAATAGCTAGGGAATGAAGCCTATAAATAAAGCCCTAGGGGGCTGATTTTCATTCATTCAAGCAAAGTCGTATTAGGGCGCAAGGAGGAAGCAGAGGAGAGAGAGAGAGAGAGAGAGAGAGAGAGAGAGAGAGAGAGAGGAGAGAGGAACGTTTGGAAGGTTTTGTAAGTTTTAGTTTATTTTATGTTAAAGTTAATTTCTTTTATGATGGTGCTCAAAAAAAAAATTTCTTTTATGATGGTTTGTTTCTAATTTCCTTCTTCTAGGGTTGGGGTGATCCCAACATAGATATGTGTGTTTGATTTATAAATCCGTGAATCTATATGTCTTTATCATCATCTACCTATGTGCTTAATCCTTTGCGAGAGTTGAGGAAATTCCTTATTCATGATATTGAAGAGAAAGTGATCTTATTATGAATTGGATAGTAATTAGGGTTTATTTGCGAGAGCCGACTAATCCTAATTAAGAAAAGGTAGAAACAAATTAGGTTTTTATGCGAGAGCCTCTATCACCTAAATTGTTGGAATTTGCGAAAGTTGGTTCTTTGATATAAAGCATGAATATTTATGTGATTTATGATCTGCACATATATTTATTGTTGTGGTGATCCCTAACCTTGGAAGTTTGCATCTTTATTTGTTTTATTTTATTATTTTTATTTGGCACATATTCTACTCGATATCAAACCACCATTCCCTCTCCATCCATCGACATCGACCTCTCTATTCTTTGTCGACAGCAACCTCCTCACCTCTTCACGCTATCCCTGAACCCCAAAACACAATAAACCTAGAACCGCTGACTTCTGTCCTGAGGACGAACCTGACTCCCTATACTATAGCGGGGGTCTTGACTATAAATTTATTTGGTCGAGAAATCCTCTCGTCGGTGTTTTTTCTTACCTAATTCTACCTTGAAGCGAATTTCTTATTCCAGATTCATGAAACTTTGCACAGATTTGTTCAATTACAACTCAATTTCATTTTGTCTTGTCTTGGTTGATATAGTATCCATTGGATGCATCGATGTTGTGACTGAATTAGATCGATCTGCTTGAATTCTATGATTCTGTTTCAATCGATGAGGACTTTGACGAGTGGTTACATGAGCAAGGGAACCAGCCCAAGGAAGGTGAGAACAACGCCAATCCTTGGAAACTCTATATGTCATATGTTTTGATACCCCGAGAGACTGCTTCTTCCTCCCTTGTGGCCACTGTGCAGCCTGCTTCACCTATGGATTTTGAATTTGATTTTGACTTTGATTGCAGTTTTCTCCACTTTTTGCCAAGTTTACACAGGTGAGATGTCTCTCGAGAAATTGGAGCCCAATCCCTAACGAATGCCTGGTTTTTTAGCTTCATTTGCTTCAGGTAGCTTCAATCAATCTCTTCTTAAACCCTATTTTCATCTACAAGTCGTGCTTCTTCATTATCTGCTGCTCTAGATCTCCCTTTGTAGCATCTCTTGTCAGTGAGTTAATCGTTCGTCAATTCCTCTTAGCTACCTTTATTTGATTTAATTAGGAGTTTCTGTGCTTGATTCCCATTCCTGATCCATAGATCTGAACAACTGTGAATTGCTAACTAATTCTATATTTCTGTGCCTTTTCGTTTAGTTTTACTTTTTAATTTGTGCAGGGACTTGGCTTCTTTTTTGTTATAATTATATATTGTCAATGAGTGTTCCCAAGAATTTCCATGCATAATTTGCTTCATGATTTTCAAGTTCAAGTTGATTGTAATCGTGTCTTTGCATCTAATTCTTGTACAGTACTTGAAGTAGTGTATCCTCCTCCTGCTCTTCAACACCATGTATTCAGGACTTGCGAGAAGGTGTTTCTAAGTGGGCAGGCTCTGGGTGGCCACCAGAGGTGTCACTGGCAAGGTCATCCGTCCTGATCTTCTTCGTCACCCCCCACAGCTGCAGGACAACAGCTGATGAACGTGATGTGTGATGATCAAAGTGGATCACCTGCAGCTGCTACTAGAACTAAGAAAGCTGAAGCCTTTGAATTGGATCTGAATGAGTTTCCGGCATTAGATCATGAAGAGGAAGGATCCAAGTGAAAAATGGAACACATTAAAATGGTGTTTGATTTCTCAGCTGGTCAAATCTCTCCTACTTCATCAAAGTTGTTCTTCACTAGTTTTTATATGAATCACTAGAGAATTGTATGTCTAGTTTGTTGTTGTTGTAGTTTTGGTGAACTGTGCATACCCTTTTTTCCCCAAGGAAGTTTGTAGGTGTGTGAGGTTGAATGTCACTACTAGTTTTATGGGTGCACTTTTTGTGGACAGTTAAATAAATTATTTGGTCTATCCATGGCCATGGGTCTTAAACTATGGCTAGATGTGCCTGTAAATTTTGCACAGAAGAATTCATTTGACTTTCAATCTTTGCACGAATTCATTTTATTTTTTACTTTCTATTGTCAACCACATGCACAAGCTCAAAAGAAGCAATTTTAATGGCAAAAAATAGGAACAATTTGTTTCGTGACACTGTTTTGATTCCACATTTCATACTTAAATGTCACCAATTTTATAAAAATAGCATCACATATGATTGAGATCAATTAATTGTATTTACAAATGTGTCATCAATGAATAAAAATCATCAATAAAATTGTCATCGATCAATAAAAAGATATTATTAATGTAGTGTAATGACGTATTAAGCTCATATGTCATCAATTATATAAAAATATCATCAACAAAGAATGTCATCACAAATTATTGAGATCAATGAAATGTAATCACAACTGTGTTATCAATGTCATCACAAATGATTGAGATCAATGAAGTTTAATCACAAATGTGTCATCTCTCATCATTTAATTAAAGTAGAATCAATGAAAATATATCGATATACAATTTAATGAATTACAAAAGTGGCATCAAACGATTTGATTAAAAGTGACATCAAATAATTACATTAGAAAAATGAAATCAAAACACTACTTTAAAAAAGTGACATCACATTAAAGAAAAAAATGTCATCAAAACACTACTTTGAAAAGATCTGCCATCACGGGAAAAAAAATTATCAAAAAATTGACATAAAAAGTTCCATCAATAGTCAACCGTAAAAAAAATGGCATCAACGGTCAACCTGGCATCATAGTAAACAAAAAAATGTCATAAAGGTTTGAAAAAAATGGCATTCAAAAGGTGTCATCAAACCATTTCATTAGAAAAGTGGTATCAAAGTGAAAATAAAATGTCATTAAAAATGGCATCAAAACGGTAAAAAAAATGGCATCACAAAAATGTCATCACATAAAAAAAAATCCACAAGAGTTGGTCAACGTTGAACGGTCAACGGTGACCGTTGACCGGTCAATGATCAAACAATTGACCATTGACCATTTAATACCCCATTTGGAGAATTGACTACCTAATCTAATTTAATAAGTTTTTTTATCTAATTAGCTAATTAAACTTTCTAAATAGCCTACTTACCTAAATCACCCTATAAAAAATACACACACACACACACATATATATATATATAAGAAATAATATTTTGAAAGAATATATTGAAAAGAATACTCTCTCCATCCAAAAATATATGTCCTTTTACTTTTTAGCACGTATTAATAAAAACAATTAGTATTTTATATAATTTTTAGCTTCTAAAAACGTGCATGAATAGTAAAAAGATATGTATTTTTGGACGGAGGTAGTATTAAATATCTTATTTATATAGTTATTTTTAGTTTGAATAACTAAGGGTAATAATTATTTTTTTCAAATACTTGTTGGATATAATGCGTAGTTGGTGGTTTTAAGGTATCTCTTGGACTTCCCCATCCCACATTGGAAGCTCAAAAGATATCCTAAAGGGATTTTAAGGAGACTCTTCCACTACCTACATTGAGACGTAGAGGATGAGATGGAGCTTTGCAGAAAATATCTTTTCTTAAGGCCAAAGATATTACGGATATACGGAGTACTTATTAGTGTTTATCCGCGAATATCTATTTTTTACTGAAATTATCTTTTCGGTTTTGGATAAGCCATCATCTTCTGAAGATAGATTGAAATCTTCCTTTGCTTACGGCTGAACGATGATGTCTGCTTATATAAGGAGATCACAAGCTAGGGTTTCAAATCCAACGAAAACAATCGCCTCTCTCCCTCTCCATTTTTCACCTACCATTTTCCCGTTATGAGCGCCTATACAGTTTCAACTTCTCTCTCTCTCGAGTGCACCTGTGACAAAAGCCGGTGAAATCCTTAGGAGGTGTTGCCTCACATAGTCACATACGATCTGCACCACTATCGAGGGCAAATACGTTTCCATTCAGTGCTCACATACCACGCTTCACCGCAGTCTTAGCCCCTTCACATAAACGAGTTCGGCCTACATCCACTAACGCCCTATAGCAAGTTTGTTGCTTATCGCAGGTTCCAACAGGGTTATTGTCCAATAGTGAGAAGCCTACCGTCAGATATACCAATGTGGCGACATCCAACTCATGCAATTTCTCCAAACTGTGACTTACAGGCTGCCATTAGAGTAGCAAATAACAGAGCATATAATGGCAAGAAGAGGCGTATACGCATTCGACATGAGGTCGTGCGGTGGTTGATAACAAATGGGGTACTCTCATTAGAGTATGGAAGGTCAGAGAGGAACATTGCAGATCCATTGACCAAAGGACTTTGCAGAAGGCTAGTCCTTGACACATCGAGGGGAATGGGGTTGCGGATCCATTGACCAAAGGACTTTGTAGAAGGCTAGTCCTTGACACATCGAGGGGAATGGGGCTAATTAGCCCATGAGATGAGGAATATATGACGGAAACCATTAATTTGGTCGAATCAAATGCAAGCCAGGGAAAGACTCATATGAGATACACATCTCCCATTCCTATAACAAGTGTACAGTGAGGTTGAGCTAACATTCGATTTTAATGATTCTATAGCCCATGCATTGGGTGCTCCTTTGAGACGGATTTGATAGATCACCAATCAACAAAAGAGAGGTGACGGAGGGAAAACCTGTCGTTGATCCGCCAAAGAAAAATCAAACCTATAGCAAGTATAGCAATAAGCAAGAGGTCGATCCAAAGTTATAATTCCAGTTTGATTCAAGTGTCAATCAAAGTAACCAATTTGGGGGGTTTTTGTGTGTGAAAATTCCGCCTTTTATCGAAGCAGAGTAAAGAAAGCAAAGTAAATGAATTTGTTTTAGACAATTAGGAGAAGCAATTCTACCTACAATTTTCCACTTTATTGGATTGAAGCGATCCTTGTAACTTCTTCTCGTCCTATTAAGTTTCCTATGAATGCCCTTGTCCCGACCTAATATAGTTACTAGTCCAACACATCCTAGCAACCCTTATCAATCGAACAGTCCCTAAAGAAGGATTTAACCCAATTGTTAGCTTTAAGTTCAGAGATTAGCCAAGGTATTTGCAGTCCCTAAAGAGGGATTTAACAACACATTCAACTTCCTACTCATTCAATTAGTTCAACCAACCCTAAAGGAAAAGGTTTTCCACTTAGGTTCATTAAGGTTCACAACCAGGAATCTACAAAACCTTAGCAATTGAATTGATTCTAACTAGTTGTGCGGGCTAGATAGAATAAAACAATAGACAATCAAGCACAAAGAAGTTGAAGCATTCAAATATAAGAAACAAGGAACGAGAATTAGAAACTCACAATCAGTCCAAATAAAGCTTCAAATTGCAGGCAGAATAGATGAGTTTAGTTCCTCATGGAAGACATCGCTCAAATCTCTAAAGTGTCTGATGAATGAAAGAATAGAATAGTAGTCCTGGAAAAAATAACTAAAAGTCGGCCTTATAACACCCAAGTCGGCCATGAAACAAACTAAAAGTATCTAGGGTTTTTAGTAATCAAAACGCAGCATATACACGCTGATGACAATTGTTGCGGCCGTGGCATATGCTGCGGCCGCGGCATCAACAACTTTCTTCATGCCCACTGCAGCGGCCCCTACTGCGGCCACGACATCCTATTGTCGTGTCCTCTTGCCTATCTTCGCGGGTATCTCCACTTGTCTTGCTTCTCTTCCTTCCTTGCTTCTTTTCAATGTTTCTTGTATTCCTCTTTAAGACATTGCATCTATCAAATGTGTTCCGATTCAATCTGTAAGATAAACACAAATTTGCGCAGAATCCGAACTTTTCTAGAATAATCAAAAGATGCAATTTAGCAACAAAGTATGAAAGAAATGCAACCTAACTAAACTAAAAATGCCTATAATGTCTATCTAAGATATGCATTATCAAATTCCCCCACACTTAACCTTTGCTTGTCCTCAAGCAATGATAGAATGAACATGAATCAATGTATCCCATAGGAAATCCCTTCAAGTTTCAACCTCATCAAAAAGCAACATCATAGCAGGTGAAAACATAAACCAAGCAAACAAACGTCATAGCATGTATTATAGTGATCAAAGCTTAGAAGTAGACATTATCCAACCTCACCAGAAATATGTGTTTCACTCATGTGTTTAGGCTTTAAGATACAACTCTCAACTCAACCCAACATGCACTAAGATCATAGACATTGACCATCATATCACCAAATATCTACCGAAATGTCATTACTTGCGGGACACAATAAAGATAACAAAAATAAAATGTGACACTTTTTTTTTCTTTTTTCTTTTGTTTTCTTTTCCCTTTTTTTTCTTTTTCTTGTCTTGGTGCTTTCCTTACGCGAGGCACAAACATGGGTGTCATGAATGGCCCCGGTCTATCAACACCTCAACCTACTAATATGAAATCCACTTGAACATCTTTTGACGCAAGTTGCAAACATGGGTGTCATGAATGAACATAGTTACTCAATGATCAAGCTTTCTTTCCTAGTGGTTAGTTTTCAACACCTTTTTGCGTGAATCATACTCATGGGTGTCATGCGTAGACCCGGTTACTAAGTGCATCAACCATTGCCACCTTATTCTCTAAATATGTACAAATTCAAACAAAAGACTCAAAATATAACATAAACTCCGCAAGCAACAAACATGTGCATCGGTCTTTAAAAATAGATACTGCAGTCAATGCCAAGAGGTAGCAACACAAGGAGAGTAATTCACACAATTGAGCATAAGAATTCACATAAGGCCAAACATTCTCACATGGTCATATTTTTAGGACTTCAATCATACTTTAGCTCAATCATACATGCTCAATTATATTTGCTAGCTCATGTTCCACAAAAATCAAATAAAGACAAAATCAAAACATCCAGAACTCCATGGGATTTTTATGAACATGCTTGAAATTTAAATTAGAGGATAAACTAAGCCAGATGGGTATTTGAATAACACATATGTATGCAATGCATGCTTTATTTTTGGATTTTCGATTTTTTTTTTAATTCGAAAATGCAGAAATAAATAAATTAAATTAGACAAAAAATTAAATAAACTCAATAGAAATTAAATAAACTAAATAACTATTACATAAACTTAAACATGTTGTGCAGAAATTTAAACATGGTCTAAGAAATGACAGAAATGACATAATATACATATAATCTATCTCCTCCACATTTAAAGTTTTCAGTGTCCTCACTGAAACAGTACAGACAACCAAAATAAAACATAAAAAGTCAGGGTGAAGGAGGTAGGACTAACCACTCACTGAGGCGGCGGCTGGTACGGTAGCGATTGGTACGGCGGGATATGTGGATACTGCTGGCGGAGGTAGTAAGACTACTCTCTCCGCATCTCCTCCATGTGATAGTTCGTCTCCCACACATTGCGATCGATGTCGTGGAGAGTGAACTCGAAGGAGTCCTGGCGCATGGACATTCGGTGGAACTCGGTGAACATGTGGTCCCGCCAGGGGTCATCCTCAGCAGAAGAAAAGCGAGGCCCCGTAGAAGAGCCAGCAGCGTGTTGTGCATCCCTCATATGATAGTCTGTCTGCGCAGGGGCATCCTCCTCAGCCTCGTCATCATCATCCTCATCCCGATCTTGATCAGCTGCGATGTATAGGGTGGTGTTGGAAGGGCCATAAAGTAAGGCCCTAGGAAGGCGCAGTCGGTGCTCTTCATGCCTCCCCGACTTCCAAATCCAGCCTGACCCATCAGAGCCCTCAATCAAGAAAGCCCTCCTAAGTTGCTCCGTTGTATAGGTGTACCCACCAGACATGGGTGCACCGCATTGTGCAGACTCTAGAAATTGGTAGGCTATGAGACTAATCATGCCTCCCAAACTAAACCTCCATGTCTTATTCCCTTGGATCTTCAGGCAGCTGTCCACAAAGATCTCAACCCAGTCCGGCGTACCACGGGACTGGGGAGCAAGGCTCCACAACCAGGATAGATCACCAGCAGGCACTTTGTTTACGTCGCCTTGACCGGTGAAAGACATGGCCAAGACCTTGTGCACTAGACGGAAGCATGGGTGGATGAAATTGTAATTGTACTTGCCCTTGTGGCCGTCAAATCTAGTTCCAGTCACTGCGTACCAGACATCATGGCGTTGCTGTTCTGATGCCATGATATACCAATCTTGCGTGGGTGCCCGAGTGATCCCAAAAAACTGTCTCAGCTAGTCATATGTGCAAGTGTGAGGCTGATCCATCAAGTTGAACCTAATCCTCGAGTCATCCACACGCTGAAACGTGACCAGAAACACCCATGCCAGCTCAGGATACGTGGGGGCGTTGTAGTCTATAAATACCCCCAAACCACCATGACTAAGCATCCGACGAGTAACGTGGACATGCCTAATGTTTGTAAGGCAGGGATATGAAAGAACTTCGTCTGTACAAATCGCTTTGCATCGAAGCTCTCATATGCTTTCTTTTGTTCTTTAGTCACATTTCTCAATCGGCGCACCATTTTTATCAGATCTCAGCAGTAGATATCAACCCAAAAACTCCAAAATCCAACAACAAACCTCCAACACAACCCAAGCTAATCAACAAAATCCAAACCAAACCCAACACACCTCAATTATTTTCAAGTAAACTACCAAATCCCAAATCTTCAAACAACACCCAAATTCAAGATTCTCAAATCAAACCAAGGACAAATATAACCACTTCTCAACCAACCACACAAGAGCTCAATAGATCTCAAGAATTCAACACCAAAAAAAACCAATCCTAACAGATTCGAACCTGATGGCGGCGGGCGAAGTGGCGGGCACAGTAGGGAGGCTGCGGGCGCAACAACAGTGGTGGCGGCGCAGATCCGGCGGAAAGTGTGGTGTTGGGCGAAGCTCCGACGATGGGTGCTCGGTGGGAGGTCGGATCCGGCAAGGTTGGTGAGTTAGGAGGAAAGAGAGAGCTTGGGTTCTAGATCTAAAGAAAGGTGGCTGAGTTAGGAGGAAGAAGGTGAGGAAGGTTGAACAACAATGGAGGTTGGAGGCTCTTTGATGGTGGCGGCAGGAGGAGAAGGAAAGTGAGGTAGGGTTAGGAATAGATAAAAGATAGAAGATCTCGTCACCACTTTATTTTTAATTTTTTTTTTCTGGAAAATAGATATCACGGGTCTGATGTGCGGCGGCTGCAGCATGTGATGCGGCCGCTGCACCTGCTCCCTGCCGAGGGTTGATGTGCGGCGGCCGCCGCATAGATGTTGCGGTCGCCGCCAGTGTAGTGGCCTTTTCTTTGCTTCGTTTTTTTTAACTATCTATGTGAACTAATCCTAAAGTAATTAGCTAATGAAAACTACCTAAGAAATAATAAAAATGAAAAAGAAAGAAGAACTTACCTCAGGTTGCCTCCCGAGAAGCGCCTTTGTTTCAAGTCGTTGGCTCGACGTGATGGTCCTTGAGTGGCCTAATTGGTTGGTTCAGCAAGCACCAACTCCTCTTCTTCGTTATGCGAAAAGTTCTCAAGGTATGGTTTAACTCTATGACCATTGACCTTAAAGAGCTCAATAGACTTAGGCCGTCCGATAGGCCCATAGAGTGTCATTCAGCCTTAGACTCCAATCCTTCCTGTTAGGTGCCACTGTTTTCTCCAGAATGGTCTTCATCTCTCTATTTGATATCTCCGCTTGACCATTGGTTTGAGGATGATAAGCAATTGACACTCTTTGTGTGACATGATATTTCTTTAACAAGGCAGTGATCGTCATGTTGCATAAATGTGTCCCTCTGTTGCTAATTATAGCCTTGGCACCCCAAATCTTGCGAAAATTGTGTCTTTCAAGAAATTTGCAACCACTTTAGAATCATCAGTTCTGGTGGTCTTTGCCTCCACCCACTTGGAGACATAGTCCACCGCAAGCAAAATATATACATTCCCATAAGAACTAGGGAAGAGACCCATAAAATCGATACCCCAATTATAAAAAATTTCACAAAATATGACAGTTGTTTGTGGCATTTCATTCCTAGCAGATATGTTCCCAAACCTTTGACATCTATCGCATGATTTACAGAAGGCATTAGCATCCCTAAATAAGTGAGGTCAAAAGAAACCTGCTTCTAAAACTTTCCTAGCAGTATTTTGAGGACCAAAGTGGCCTCCACATTCATGAGCATGGCAAAAGTAAGGACAGATTGTACCTCATTGTCCGGCAGACACCTGGCATCCTAATTACCTAGTCAACACAATGTTTTCAAAGGTAGGGGTCATCCCAAACAGAGGGAAAACCTGTCGTTGATCCGCCAAAGAAAACTCAAACCTATAGCAATAAGCAAAAGGTCGATCCACAGGGAAAGTTATAATTCCAGTTTGATTCAAGTGTTAATCAAAGTAACCAATTTGGGGGGGGGGGGGTTGTGTGTGAAAATTCCGCCTTTTATCGAAGCGGAGTAAAGAAAGCAAAGTAAATGAATTTGTTTTAGACAATTAAGAGAATCAATTCTACCTATAATTTTTTACTTTATTGGATTGAAGCGATCCTTGTAATTGTCCTCGTCCTATTAAGTTTCCTATTAATGCCCTTGTCCCGACCTAATATAGTTACTAGTCCAACCAGTCCTAGCAACCCTTATCAATCGAACAGTCCCTAAAGAAGGATTTAACCCAATTGATAGCTTTAAGTTCAGATATTAGCCAAGGTATTTACAGTTCCTAAAGAGGGATTTAACAACACATTCATCTTCCTACTCATTCAATTAGTTCAACCAGCCCTAAAGGAACAAGTTTGCCACTTAGGTTAAGGTTCGCAACCAATAATCTACAAAACCTTAGCAATTGAATTGATTCTAACTAGTTGCACGGGCTAGATAGAATAAAACAATAGAAAATCAAGCACAAAGAAGTTGAAGCATTCAAATATAGGAAACAAGGAACGAGAATTAGAAACTCACAATCATACCAAATAAAGCTTCAAATTGCAGGCAGAATAGATGAGTTTAGTTCCTCATGGAAGACATCGCTCAAATCTCTAAAGTGTCTGATGAAACAAATTAAAAGTATCTAGGGTTTTTAGTAATTAAAACGCAGTGTATACACGCTGACGACAAATGTTGCGGCCACGGCATCAACAGCTTTCTCCATGCCCGCTGTAGCGGCCCTTGCTGCGGCCGCGACATTCTGTTGTCGTGTCCTCTTGCCTATCTTCGCGGGTATCTCCACTAGTCTTGCTTCTCTTCCTTCCTTCCTTCTTTCCAATGTTTCTTGTATTCCTCTTTAAGACATTGCATCTCTCAAACGTGTTCCGATTCAATCTTCAAGATAAACACAAATTTGCACAGAATCCGAACTTTTCTAGAATAATCAAAAGATGCAATTTAGCAACAAAGTATGAAAGAAATGCAACCTAACTAAACTAAAAATGCATATAATGCCCATTGTGGGGGAATTCTGTATTAAGACAAATATGTTGAAATCACCTACGTGAGTGCAAGGGATTGGCAACCCTCCAAGGTAAGACGATGAGTGGTCTTCACTAGAACACTCATGAGCACCCAAGCTGTGCCAAAACTTGGATGTCTTATCTGATAAGACTTAGTATAATGTTATAGGGCCCCGTGGAAGGTGTGTGTTGTTGGTTTACCCATAAGTGGAAGAATTCAAGGCCTTTGGTCATTCGCTCTATCAAATGGATCGCCTGTTTCACTATGTGTTGATTCAAGTCGCAAGACATCAGCGTGTAAGCACTAACCTCGACACGCTCAAAATATGTTTTCAAAACCTCAGTTTTTAAACCCTTCTCTCGGCATTTGTGGGGGATTGTTGGATATAATGTCTAGAGTTGGGGTTTTTAAGGTATCTCTTGGACTTCCCCATCCTACATTGGAAGGGTATCCTAAATAAGGTTTTAAGTAGACTTTTCCACTACCTACATTGAGAGGTAGAGGATGAGATGGAGCTTTGCGAAAAATATCTTTTCTTGAGGACGGAGATATTATGGATAGACTTGTTAGTGTTTATCTGCGAATATTATTTTTCACTGAAAACTTATCTTTTCGATTTTGGATAAGCCATCATCTTATGAAGATAGACTGAAATCTTCCTTTGCTTACGGTTGAATGATGATTTCTGCAGCTATATCAGGAGATCATGTTGTTAGGAGGAAATCGAGTATGAAATATAACAAAATAAATCAAACCAGATTCTGCCCACGCAAATAATTACAAGACTTCCTCATGATGTAGCAGCGGGAAGTCAGGATCGATCCACGAGGAAGCGTGTCAGCGGATCCTAGGCAGCGGTGGAATCTCACGGTCAGAAGTCGACAACAGTGGTACTCGACCTCGACTAAGGGTTAGTCGACAGGGGTCAGGCACAGTCGAACACATCAGCAGCAACTCGGCACAGGCTAGTCGATCTCGATTAGGCGTACTCGATATCGAGTAGGGCCTTTGTCGACTTCGAGTTGGCTT
Source organism: Persicaria tinctoria (assembly GCA_037127255.1). NCBI lineage: Eukaryota > Viridiplantae > Streptophyta > Magnoliopsida > Caryophyllales > Polygonaceae > Persicaria > Persicaria tinctoria. Next base: position 15,427,733 of record JBANSL010000004.1, on the reverse strand, counting down.
GTCGAGTACCTGCACAGGAGAAGCTACAACGACCTTGGTCGAATATCAGTAGTCGAGCTCGACCAGGCTTGGTCGAGATTGAGTAGAGCAGAAACTTAAAAATGAAAGAAAATAAAGAACAAATGCTTTGGGGTTTCGACTAAACTTAATTTAAAAGACTTCCAAGATTGGGGTTTGCAACAACGATAACCAAACATGCATAAGGTAAAATCAAACATATAATCATATGAATCGCATCAAAGGACTAAGCTTTCGCCTTTTCCAACAATTAGACAACTCTTTCAAGAAATCCTAATCGTCTCTACCGATTTTATGTTTACAATCCAAGTTGTTAGCATGGATCTCCATTAGATGGGCAATAAACACATCAACAAGTAGGGAAATGCTTAAAACATGATAAAGGTCGGATCTTTTACCTCAATTATGCATGGCTATTGTCGGGCTCACCCCAACCCTAGAAGTGGGTGGACTACTCGCTCTTCATCGCAAACTCAGACATCATCGATTGAAAGGAAACAACTTGCATTAAACTATATTCCAAGACTTTACAATCCCGGCAATCCAACTCTCGTTGAATGCCAAAACCCTAAAACCTTCGAACTTCTAAACTGTCTATGTGGAACTACTTCTCTACTTCTCAAATTGAATGAATAAAACTGAGCCTCATGGGATTTATTTATAGTGATCAAACCTTGCTAATCAAGGAAATAATCATCTATCTATATCTACTTAAAGCTTAAAGATAAATAAATTGCATAAGGACATAAATTTTTAAAGGAAAAGATAAATCTAAACTAGGGGTAACTCTTCATGTGTTGACAGATCTCCCTCCATGGATAGAACTTGATCAAATTTGGATAGAATTCTCGGCCATTCTCGGATTTCTTCGTGCCCAAGGATTCCCAATTCTAGTCGGACTGCTCACGTCGACTTGTCTGCGGAAACCGGGCTACTCGATTTCGACAAAGGCTAGTCGATATCGACTAGGACTCATTGTCGATTGGACTTCTCGGGTGGCTCTGATCGACGTGGCTCGGACATGGGTTCCTGGCGCTCGTCGACCTCGAGTACACCTAGTCGATCTCGAGTAGACTGGCCTTCCCGACTAGGTTTCCTCGGCGGCTCTACTCGACAGGCATGGATCTGGTCTCTGGGCTTAGTTGATCTCGACTAACCCTAGTCGACATCGAGTAGAGGTGTGGACTCCTGGTCGAGCAGCTTCTTCTTGGCATGGACTCGGACTAGCTCTAGGTGGCTCGTCGATCTTGACCAGGTCTAGTCGAGGTCGAGTAGAGATGTGCTCGGTTTCTTGTCCTCGGCTTCTCAATCAACTCTTCTCCTCGTCGACTCAGGGTGTGGCACTGGGCTTCGTCGATCTCGACCAGGTCTTGTCGAGATCGAGTTGGGTTCCGGAGCTTGGTTGGTCTGGCTCTCGACGTTGCTCCTGGTCGACAAGGCTGTGCTCGGACATTCTCGTCGAGATCGAGTAAGGGCTACTCGAGATCGAGTAGCTTGGGTTCTTAGCTCGATTCGACTGGTTCCGCTGCTGCTTTGACCTTGGACTTCTGTAGTGGATTTACGAGCTTTTCCGACCTTCCTTAGAATTGCTGTAAAACGCCTCGAATTCTGCGATTTAAACAGAAACTAGTGTAGATTCCATAATTTGGCAAATAACCATAAACCACATAGATTTTGTACTATCTTAGCCCAAATGCATGAAATGTATGCAGAAATCGATATAAAAGTAAATGTAGAACATGGCAAATTAGGCTTACAACAAACACCCCATACTTAAGCTTGCTTGTCCTCAAGCAATACTTTTATTTGTCATTCAGGGGAAGAAATCAAAACTCTCAACATATTAGATTCATTCTCATATGACCTTGCAATCAATTACCGTCCTCGAAAAGGTACTAGTGTCACAGATCCATGCATGTGCAAATATACAAAGGCAACATCTATTCACAAAAGGAGGCTTATACTAAAAAAACAATTTATGTGACAAAGCAACAATAATCAAGAGGACTTCAATTTAAGCTCAAATAAGAAGTAGATTTGGTAAAAGGCTAAAGGTGGGCAATTTTTGGCTATGTGGTGCTTATGATCCGGGGAAATGGAGTATTTCCAAACTGAATTTCGTACCACATTCTTTTGAAATGGTTCGTACCACATTCTTTCTCCATAACATTCATCACCTTTCATAATTCTTTTTCTCAATAATAATGCTTTTACCTCTCTAACCTCAGCACTGCCTTCTCGCGAGTCGCAAACATGGGTGTCATGAATGGCCCCGGATACTTAGTTCTTTGGACTCCTCACAATGTGTCCCATCTCTCCAAACTATTATCTCAGAGAGCAGGGTCAATCTACCTTTATCTCCTGAGGTGATTGGATTTTCTTTCACTCATTAAATTTTCCATATAATTCAAACAATTTCCTTCCAAACTTCGATAATGATAATAAAAACACAACAACCATATAACATCTCCATAATGTAACATCATTCTCAACATAATCCCCGGATAAGGTAAAGAATGGCAATATTTAGATCATGTGGAGCAATATACGAAATAAGGCATATTATGGCTTTTGTGATGCATAAGCATAGGTAAGGCTAGGAATATAAACAATGAGCATTATATGGAAATAAAAAGTCCTCCATCCTCTTATCATGCAATATGTCAAAAGCAACTTCAAATTTTACCTCCTTTCATGGTTTTCAATAAAATGTGCACTTCATTGTGACTTCCCTTTACTAGGCAATTTCATGTTATATCTCTAATGAATCCAATTTTGCATCGTCGAGTTCAATATAAGCTTCCATGACATTATTTCAAACTTTTCAATGGGGGTCATTTTTCTCAAACTTTTTGGAAATCATGCATGTAAGCACATAAATCAATAATGCATTCCAAAATAGCCATGTAGCAATTCAAAGAAATAAATTCTAAATATGCACAAAATATGTCAAATATGGTCAATGTGCATGAAGTAAGCCCTTCCCCCACCCCATACTTAAACATTACAGTGTCCTCACTGTATAAAATAAAATAAAAACAGGGGTAAAGGAAGGAACTCACAGGATAGAACATCGAAGAGGACGAATCAGTGTATGTCGAGTAGGGTGCTCGTCGATATCGAGTACAATGTACTCGATCTCGAGTAGGCTGCTCTGCGTCTGGTGGATTCTGAAGTCGAGGAGCTCTGGTGGCTTGTCGATGTCGAGTATGTCTACTCGAGATCGAGTAGTGTCTGGGTTGCTCCTTCTTGTCGTTGTCGACTTGGCCTTCGTCGATTTCGACTGGTTTTCAGGGACTTCCTATTCCATTTTTCGCAATCCTTTATATGTTTTGCCGACCTAAAAGTGTTAGATTGCACCCAAAGACAAGACTATCCACATGAAGTATTCTAATCCAAAAGACCAAAAAAAACAAAACAAAAAAACAAAAACCAAAAAGTTCAAAAAGTCCAAAAAGTTCATAAAGTTCTATATACATGCTCTAGATTTTAGAGTCGCTAGGCCGACTTCTCCTTTTTTAGCACTCAAGGACCATTATTGTGGGGCCCGCTCATGCTTGGCCCTTCTCCTGGATCATCTAGGTCCTGATGGTAGTATGCAAGCTCGGCTGCTAGATGGTTGCTTGCATCATCTCCCTTCTCTTTCTTCTTCTTCTTCCTTGTAGCCCTTACCTTTCGCAGATTCTCTTGCCATGGTGTCTTATCACCCCTTAAATCATTGAAAATTTTATTTATGGACTGAGGGGGAGTAGAATTTATACCTGAACTTACCCTTTCGGACCCAAAACAAAAATCTTTGGGCTTGGGTCTACTCGATGTCAAGTACTGCTGGTCGACCTCGAGTACAAGGACCCCGTACTTAGGCTCTGGGCAAGTCAGTGGCTCAGCAGTGGTTGTAGATGTCGACTGAGCTTTGTCGATATCGAGTAGAGTGCTTGTCGAGATCGAGGAGGGTTTGTCGACCTCGAGTACAATTCTGGCGCTTTCCTCCGCTGTTTGCTGGGTCTCGTGGTTGCTGATGCTTTTCACCTCCAGCCATGAAATTTCCTCCTTTGCAGGGCCAAAAGAGAAATCCAAAACCTCATCGCCTATGGTGAAGGTGAGCGAGCGATTCTTGACACTAATTCTGGCATCTGCAGTAGCTAAGAATGGTCTACCAAGAATAATAGGGCTAGTAGGATCTTCAACACAGTCTATGATAAGGAAATCGGCTGGAACAAAGAATTTACCAACCTGGACAGGGACATTCTCAACTATACTTGTAGGGATGACCACTGTATTGTTTGCCATGTATAGTTTGGCATCCACAGGTTCTATGCATCCTATTTTGACCTTCCGCCAGATTGATAGAGGCATGATGCTCACACTTGCTCCTAAATCGCACAGAGAATCATATTTATATTGTCCAAAACCCACAATAACAGAAAACTTACCAGGGTCAGGTCTCTTTTCAGGGAAGTGGAGTACTTTGCATTCGCCTGCGATCTCTGAGATGGATCGCTTCTTGCTCAGGATTTCCTTTAGAAATTTGACATATCCAGGCATCTCTTGCAGGGCTTCTGTAAAAGGAATAGAAACATTCAGTTCTTGCAGCATATTAACAAATCTGGTGAACCTACCTGCAGTGGGATCTTTCTGTGCTTTTGAAGGGAAAGGCAGTGGCTTTTTCTGCTTCGAAGCCAGATCAGCTGTCGGGGGCGTTGCAGAGTCATCGACCTCGGCTTGCTGCTCCTCGATCTCGACCACGGGCTCCTCGACATCGAGTAGGGTGGTCGACCTGGAGTTGCTGGTTTGCGCAGCGGAGTCCAAGCTCAACTTCTGGTCTGTGTCGAGTAGCGGCTTGTCGACATCGAGTACGGGCTCCTCGAGATCGACCAGGTTCTGCTCTGTCTCGAGTTGCTGCTCTGCCTTATTTTGCTGTTTCCCGACCTCTGGCTCGTGTAACTGATGCCCACTCCTGAGTTTGATAGCTGCGACATGTCCGGTGTTCCCCTTAGGATTTGGTTCTGTTTGCCCAGGGAGCTTGCCGGACGGTCGTGGGATCTGTGCAGCGATTTGCCCCATCTGTGTTTCTATTCCCCTTTTCCAGATGTCCAGTTCTCCAAATTTTGTAGTGATGTTCTGGAACTGGTTGTTGATGGTGCCCTGATTCCGACGCATTTCCTCAAGGATCAGCTGCAGATCATCCTTCTTTTGATCCCTTTCTGGATGTCCTGGAGCTCTGTAAGGTGGGGGATTCCTAGGAGGACCTTGGTTCCACTGTGGTTGATAGAACCTTTGATCTCCCATGTAGCGATTGGGACCCCCTGCGTAAGCTGCCTCCTCGTGTGTCTCTGCCATTTTGACTTGCTCTGTGTGTGGGCACTCAGTAGTGGTGTGCCTCTGTGATCCGCATTCGATGCAAGGCTGATTGACAGATAGGTATTTGACTTGCTTGAGGAGCTTGCGATTCTGGTCTCTGTAGAACTGTTCCATGACATCTGGGTCAATCTCCTTTGCTGGCTCATAGAGTGGCATAGATGGTGCTGGCCTGGCGTAGGAGTTCTCCTCATAGTTTGTAGGAGCCCCATATTTGTTGTCGTAGTTAGTGAGCTTTTCTAGCACACCCCATGCGTCACTTGGTGGCATCGTCAGATACTCATAGCGAGTATAATGGTTGATTCTGTCCTTAGTGACTTGATCAAGAGAGTTGAAGAAGATCTCCTGAATGACGTAGGGTGGCTGTCCATGAGTAGGGCAACATCGCAACAGCTCTTTGTAGCGTTCCCATGCCTTTGCCAGTGGTTCCCCTTGTTTTTGTTTGAAGGCGGTGATTTTCTGGCGGAGAAGTGTTGTCTTGGCGGGTGGGAAGTATTTGTTCAAAAACTCTTGCTCTACTTGGGCCCATGTGGTGAGAGATCTTGGTTTCAGCCCTTCAAGCCACTTCAGTGCAGGTCCAGCGAGAGACCAGCGAAAAGCTTTCATCTTGACATATTCCAGAGTTGTACCTTCAGCAAGAGTACGACACATGTCATGAAAATTGGTAATATGTTCAAGAGGACACTCATTAAATTTTCCATGAAAAGCATTGTTTTTAAGCTCTATAAGATTTTGAGTGCAAATTTCAAAAGAGTTTTCAGGGATTAGAATCGCCGATTCAGGCACGACGAGAGTTGGATGCATATAATCCTCAGCAGTGGTTGGATATTGGGCAAGCTCAGCTTCTGCTTGCCTTGCGCGCTCAGCTGCTTGTTCCCTCGCTGTCCTTTCATTGGCGATAGTGGCATCCTTTGCAGCTAGCTCCCTTGTAAGCCTGGCAATCAGTTGTTCTTGTGTTTCAGCGGCCGCCATGGCTCTTTGTAGTTTAGCTCTGATGTGTAGTAGGCGCTCTGGTTCGTCTAAGCCGTCAAACTCAGGTGATTGACCAGAACGGCGCATACACCTGTAAAGTAACTCAAAGCAGACGTGAGATCTAACTACCTAAGGCGCGAATAATAGCTTCCCCGGCAACGGCGCCAATTTGTTGTTAGGAGGAAATCGAGTATGAAATATAACAAAATAAATCAAACCAGATTCTGCCCACGCAAATAATTACAAGACCTCCTCCTGATGTAGCAGCGGGAAGTCAGGATCGATCAACGAGGAAGCGTGTCAGCGGATCCTAGGCAGCGGTGGAATCTCACGGTCAGAAGTCGACAACAGTGGTACTCGACCTCGACTAAGGGTTAGTCGACAGGGGTCAGGCACAGTCGAACACAGCAGGAGCAACTCGGCACAGGCTAGTCAATCTCGACGAGGCGTACTCGATATCGAGTAGGGCCTTTGTCGACTTCGAGTTGGCTTGTCGAGTACCTGCACAGGAGAAGCTACAGCGACCTTGGTCGAATATCAGTAGTCGAGCTCGACCAGGCTTGGTCGAGATCGAGTAGAGCAGAAACTTAAAAATGAAAGAAAATAAAGAACAAATGCTTTGGGGTTTCGACTAAACTTAATTTAAAAGATTTCCAAGATTGGGGTTTGCAACAACGATAACCAAACATGCATAAGGTAAAATCAAACATATAATCATGTGAATCGCATCAAAGGACTAAGCTTTCGCCTTTTCCAACAATTAGACAACTCTTTCAAGAAATCCTAATTGTCTCTACCGATTTTATGTTTACAATCCAAGTTGTTAGCATGGATCTCCATTAGATGGGCAATAAACACATCAACAAGTAGGGAAATGCTTAAAACATGATAAAGGTCGGATCTTTTACCTCAATTATGCATGGCTATTGTCGGGCTCACCCCAACCCTAGAAGTGGGTGGACTACTCGCTCTTCATCGCAAACTCAGACATCATCGATTGAAACGAAACAACTTGCATTAAACTATATTCCAAGACTTTACAATCCCGGCAATCCAACTCTCGTTGAATGCCAAAACCCTAAAACCTTCGAACTTCTAAACTGTCTCTGTGGAACTACTTCTCTACTTCTCAAATTGAATGAATAAAACTGAGCCCCATGGGCTTTATTTATAGTGATCAAACCTTGCTAATCAAGGAAATAATCATCTATCTATATCTACTTAAAGCTTAAAGATAAATAAATTGCATAAGGACATAAATTTTTAAAGGAAAAGATAAATCTAAACTAGGGGTAACTCTTCATGTGTTGATAGATCTCCCTCCATGGATAGAACTTGATCAAATTTGGATAGAATTCTCGACCATTCTCGGATTTCTTAGTGCCCAAGGATTCCCAATTCTACTCGGACTACTCACGTCGACTTGTCTGCGGAAACTGGGCTACTCGATATCGACAAAGGCTAGTCGATATCGACTAGGACTCATTGTCGACTGGACTTCTCGGGTGGCTCTGCTCGACGTGGCTCGGACATGGGTTCCTGGCGCTCGTCGACCTCGAGTACACCTAGTCGATCTCGAGTAGACTGGCCTTCCCGACTAGGTTTCCTCGGCGGCTCTACTTGACAGGCATGGATCTGGTCTCTGGGCTTAGTCGATCTCGACTAACCCTAGTCGACATTGAGTAGAGGTGTGGACTCCTGGTCGAGCAGCTTCTCCTCGGCATGGACTCGGACTGGCTCTGGGTGGCTCGTCGATCTCGACCAGGTCTAGTCGAGGTCGAGTAGAGATGTGCTCGGCTTCTTGTCCTCGGCTTCTCGATCAGCTCTTCTCCTCGTCGACTCAGGGTGTGGCACTGGGCTTCGTCGATCTCGACCAGGTCTTGTCGAGATCGAGTTGGGTTCCGGAGCTTGGTTGGTCTGGCTCTCGACGTTGCTCCTGGTCGACAAGGCTGTGCTCGGACATTCTCGTCGAGATCGAGTAAGGGCTACTCGAGATCGAGTAGCTTGGGTTCTTAGCTCGATTCGACTGGTTCCGCTGCTGCTTTGACCTTGGACTTCTGTAGTGGATTTCCGAGCTTTTCCGACTTTCCTTAGAATTGCTGTAAAACGCCTCGAATTCTGCGATTTAAACAGAAACTGGTGTAGATTCCATAATTTGGCAAATAACCATAAACCACATAGATTCTGTACTATCTTAGCCCAAATGCATGAAATGTATGCAGAAATCGATATAAAAGTAAATGTAGAACATGGCAAATTAGGCTTACAACAGATCACATGCTAAGGTTTCAAATACAGTGAAAACAATCGTCTCTCTCCTTCTCCTATTTTCTCATATCCTTTTCTCGTTCTGGCCTGTTACGTACATTTTCAACTTCTCTCCCTCGAGTGCACCTGTGAGAGAAGCTGGTGAAATCATTGGGGGACGATGCCTCGCATACTACCTGCACCACCATCGAGGGCAAATACGTTTCTCATTCAGTGGCTCCCATACCACGCTTCAGCGGAGCCCTAACCTCTTCACAGAAACGAGTTCGGCCTACATCCACTAACGTCCTATATCAAGTTTGTTGGTTGTCGCAGGTTCCACAGAGTTATTGTCCAACAATGCTAACATCAAACAAACTAAGCTAAGTATATTTATGATTTATTACTCTTTGAAAATTATTTTAGCCTTTAAATTAGCAAATATTATTAAAAAACACATAAATCTTATTTTTATTTTTTTCCTCTGAATCAGAAGAACTCGAGTAATCATGCCTAGATGTGGCAATCAGATTGTTCGGATGGGGTTTAGGTATATCCATTCGGATTCTGTCATATGTCAAGTCGGGTCATATATAGGGTATATATATTGTATGTTCGGTCCGGTTTGGATCAGATCTAGTATGTTTTTGAGTTGGATAAGTTCGAGTCAAATGGATTTTGGGTTGGATTGGGTTGGTCAGGTCGGGTCACATTTAGTTTTATATAATTCTAAATTTAATAAGTGGTTAAGTAAAAAAACTAGATATTTTTTTTTTGTTAAAAAAAAAACTCGATAGTTAATATGTGATTTTCGATAACTTACCCTCATTTTTATCATCATTACGAAGCCTATACGAAAAGGTAAATGAAGGAAGTAATAAAACGTCCTTAAATTCAAAAAGTGAGTATACATTTGGGCTCATGATATTGACCAATATTGGCTTTAACAAGCTTCAATAGTCCAATGGGCCAGCCCATGAACATGCCATTGTTTAGTCAAAATGGCTTTTATACCCTTAAGAAAACGTACTTACTCCTTTTCATTAAAAATTTAAACGGAAATTTTGTCTGGTACCCCTGAAGTATTGCTTATTTCATGCGGTGTACAAAAGATTCACTAAATTCGCTCGGTACCCCTAAGGTTTGTATGAATTTCGCCCCGTGCCCCTCCTCAGTTAAAACTAACCGATCTAGCCTACTCCGTTTGTTTGTTCAATGGGACGTTCAATTCCAAAAACGAAGCACAGAAGAAACGAGGAAAGGAGAGGATAGTCCGACCGGAGGAGCAGGAATCGCCGGCAACCAAGAGAGGTCGCAGACGCCGGAAGGAGAGGTGGAGACGCCAAGGACCCGTCGGAGTTGGTGGCGCCAGGTATACCCCCTTTCGAAAAATTAGGGTTTTAAAGGTCGACTTTGGGGTTTCTCCCAATTTGATTCTTTCTCCCAATTTCTTGAAATGTAATGACTCTTTCTCCCAATTTGATTGTCGTGTTACTTGTTTCCCTTTGAATGTTTTGTTTAATTTGTAAAATTATTGCATGTGAGTGAGGTATATCATTTCCACGATATGGTTGAAATGCTAGTTGATTGTGGATACAAGAAGGGAACCACATTGTTTGGATTCGGATACTATTTTCGGAAAAGCAATAGGTAGCTAAAATCCTCACCTCTGGATACCCTAGATGTTGAATTTCGATATGTGCGTGTTTATTCGCTTTTGTATTCATCCAATCATTTGAACTGTTGCACCATGATCTATATTAGCCTCTTCAGAACTATGGAAAGCTCATCTCAATATATGAAGTAGATGGTATGTATTTAATCCCTCTATTCACTTCCCTTTCTTTACTGAATTAAATAAGATCTTGAAGTTTAGCTTGAGAGAACTGAAAATGGTTGACTGAAATGTGAAGATATTTTCAGTTTTATGAAATTTTTGCTTTTACCAATGTCGTATATTCAAGTTTCTTGAATTGAACATCCTTACTTTTGCAGGTGTTTTGCTCGCCTATATTGCATTTGGAGATGAAAAGATCAAAGGTGTTTTGCTCGCCTATATTGCATTTGGAGATGAAAAGATCAAAGGTGTTTTGCTCGCCTATATTGCATTTGGAGATGAAAAGATCAAAGCCAGGGCTGAGCTTTAGCTAACAAGTATTACCAACTCATTTGAAACAGTATTGAGACGTAGTGTAGAGATTAGGATTATTGTGCTGCCAGATGGCTTAATTCCTGTTGATGATAGAGAAGTTGCTATGTCACCACATTGAACAGGGAGCAAGCTGATGGAACCACTCAAAAAAAAACATGCAGTGTCATTAAAAAACTCTCCATTGCTCGATGAGAGGGCACTGGCCCTTAAAGCCGAAGGGCGTGACAAAGCCGGAAGCACAAAGGAAAGGAGAAAGGAGTTACCCATGCAGAGGATAGAATCTATTATTTGCGAGAAGAGGTTTTAAAGTTCTCAGCAATGACAAGAGCCCTTGCTTTGTAAAGAATTTTAGTTGTTGAATTGAATATGGTTTTGTAAGGTGTTATGACAGGTTTATGACAGCAAAGCTGAATGCAATTTACAGAAATTGATTTATGCTCAACTGAAACACATTTCTACAACTACTTTAAACGTGAATGCAGTTTACAGCTGATTTATAACAGAAAAACTGAATGCAGCTTGCAAATTTATAGAAAACTGAATATTTACAGAATAAATCAGTTTCCATAAACTGATTTACAAAAAGTTATTTATACAACATGTTTTCAATCTAAATGCAAATGTTGATTTGGAACTTATTTATACAACATGATTTATACAACTTGCAAGATGATTATTTGGAGGCTTCTAATTCAGATATGATATAAATATGGACTCTAAGTAAATAATGATGATTTCAGATTTAGAAGTGATATGAACTAGAGCTTTTAACTTTTAAGGCAGCAGCAAAGTTCTGAGCAAAATTGACAGAGATTTGCGGTGTGTATAAGTATATTTGTAGCTAGTCATTTGACAAGCAAATCATTGTATTAGCCTATGTAGGAGTCGAACCCACACCTTGTGCATAAGCACATGCTCTCTCATTTGAGCTAATAGACTTTTTAACAAGCTTCAAGTCAATAGAATGTAGGATATAAACCATGATAGTTATAATTGAAGCATCCAGCAATCAAGATTTGGTTTGCTCTCAACTCAGAAGAAAATGAAAATAAAAATATATAATACACTGCATATCCTCTTCCTTTCTCAATGATGGAGAGAAATAACCAAGTAGAAGGAGTACTTTTATCAGTAATCTCAGTCATGTTAGCTTGCATACTAGATGCACCTTGAGCAGCTGCTCTCATACATGCCCTCTCCCACTTTTTTCCAACTCTTTCTTGATGTTCACCAACACCAGCAGCCCCCTGAACAGCACTAGTTTTAGGTACAATGGTTCCTATATCATCACCACATAATCTATTTATCAGAGAAAGACACACTAATTGCTTTGATAAAAGATTCAAACAACCTCAAGAACTCCATCATAATGAATTGAGTAGCTTAAAAACACATCCATTTTTTAATTCCTGCACCTAAAACCTAATCAAAGACCATTTGAAAATAGTTGTGAATGCCAAATTGCAAACAGAAGGATCAATTTGCCATATCTTTTCAGCTTTGAGCCTCTTAACTTCCACTGAATATTTCACCCTCACACTTGATTCACAACCTAGCAGTTAAACTGTAATAACAATTCCTCAATCTCAAATCAAAGTTTAGCATGAATCCCTAATCTGTAGATTTTTCAAAACCCTAGTAGTCACACTTGATTTCACCCTCACACAGTCACACTCGAACTCAAATTGCAAACACAATCCCTAATATGCAGAATTTTGTATGAATTTCAACAATCCCTAATCAAATTTTAGTATGAATTTACAACTTCAACAATTCCTCAATCTCAAATTCTCAACCCTAATTCGAACAAATCCCAAATTGAAATCCCAAATTGCAAACACAAATCGAAACCCCTATTTGTAAACCCTGAATCGACTTACCTGGCTAGCTGGAGGCTCCCCCACCACATCCGGCGAGTCGAACGGCGCCTCCACCACCCCTAGCGACGCCTGCTGTCACCAATTGAAGGACAGGCGGCCCTCCTTCTCCTTCTCCTCCAGATCGGGCGTCGAAGCTATTCTCCAAGTCGTTTGTTTGTTTTTGTCGAGCCCTCTTCTCCAAGTGCTCCTCCAGGTCGGGCTCTCGTTCTCCTCCGGCTGAATCGGGCTCTCGTCGCCGACGGTTCGTGCCTTGGGCTCAGTCGGCCTCTCCTCCCTTCAATCCTGACTCTGAGAGCGTAGATGGAACGTTCAATTAACACTTAACAGACTCCGTTAGTTTTAACTGAGGAGGGGTACGACGCGAAATTCATACAAACCTTAGGGGTACCGTGCGAATTTAGTGAATCTTTTGTACACCGTGTGAAATAAGCTATACCACAGGGGTACCAGGCGAAATTTCCGAAATTTAAAATATAGGGTATTTTGAAAGCAGGGCCGACTGTTAATGTGTCCAACTCTTCCCTCTTCCTTGCTTCAATCCCGGAAATGGGAGTTGGGAGTTTGGTCGGTGAAACAGGATTTCAAGTGGGGGCCTTTCCATTCCGTTATCTTGGCATTCCCATCTCTCCGTATGGCTTAAGGGTGGTGCGTTATGAGCCACTTTTAGCCAAGATTAGGGGCTGATTGAAGGATGGTCAAAGAAGACATTGTCCTTTGCCGGAAGAAGAGATCGAGTTGATTGTTTCCGTTCTTAGGGAGCGGAAGCCTTTTGGCTAATTAACCTTATTGCCGATTCCTAGGGAGGTCTTGGAGCGGTTAACCACCTTGTATCGTGGCTTTTTATGGAGTCTCCCAAAGGTGGCTTGGGCCAAGGTGTGTATGCCGAAGAGGGAAGGTGGCTTGGGGCTATTCTCTTTGGCTGTGTGGAATGTGTCATTTATGTGTAAACATTTTTGGCATATTCATGACAAAAGAGATAGCCTTTGGATTAGATGGGTCCATCATCGGAATTTGAAGGTGGAAGAACCTCGTACTTGGGTAGCTAAACGGAGGGATTCGCCTCTTATAAAACCTATTGTAGATGCTCGTGATCTTGTGGAGTTGTTTGGTTAGGACGTGTATGATTTTATGGAACTCCTTGAGGAGTGGGTGCGAGAAGGCAGATTTTGTGTCTCCGGATACAAGGGGATCATGTTCCTTGGTATCGTGTGGTTTGGGTGAAGGGTGGAACTCCTAAAGATTCACTTATTTTATGGCTTGCCATTCAGGGTAGGTTGTCTTACCTATGATAGACTGTTCTTCCTTGAGATTGATCCGGTTTGTAGATTTTGCGAGGATGTCTTAGAAATACATGAGCATTTGTTTTTTGAGTGTCGGTTCACTATGGAGGTTTGGGGCAAGGTGATGAACCGTTTCAAGAGTGGAAACTACCGACATGTTGCGTTTTGCGTTTTGCTGGAAGGAGTAAGAGTGCCTTAATAATCAAAGTATTTTGTATTTCTGAAAAAATAAACTAATAACAATTTCAAATAAATTAAAAGATAAATTTTATTTCTCAATTTCAGTTACTATATAATACAAAACTGCCAAATTGGAATTGGGTTTCAGTGTTCTTATAACTTAATTTGAAAAATGCAAATCAATAATGGCGTTCATTTTTTATTTTTTATACACGTTTTTTTAATGATAATACAAACTTTATATTATTTTTAAAAATAGTTTCGTGTGAAATTATTTTTAAAAAAATTACATTTTTATGATATGTGATGATTTCGGAGAATCGGCCACCAGGTCATGTTATAGGTCCAATCTTACTCAGATTGGGGGACAAGCATTGGCTTCCACGAACACGTGAATTGCCTAATTGATTAGCAAGATGCTAATTATTACCTTCATCTCAAAAAATTTAAATTTATGTCGTTTTATTTTTTGACACGTCTTATAAGTAGTTTAAACTCTATTATAAAATATTTATTTTATTAATGTTTTAAAATTATTTTAAAAAATAAATAGTTTTTATTTATATTTTTTTTATTGTAACTTAATAAATGGAGAAAGCATAGTTAGTAACCAGCCCAATAGAAGTTGGTCATTTTACAATATTCTTTTCGAATCCAAATCTCGTGTCATCAACCTTGTTGAATCATTAGAGATTTAGAGTACATGATGACCAGTTTCGTTATGTGGATATCATTCGCCCCCCTTTCATCCAATTGAGGAATCACGATTCACGTATATTCGTCGATAACTTCATTTTGATATATTAATATAAGTCTTTATTTCGATAGTCGAGTAAAATACGGATTAATTATTTCAAATGTCTTTTAATAAATTACGATACTTTTATATTTTACTTAATTTGACATTTTGGTAATATAATTCAACCCAAGATCTGCGAAACAGGAGGTTATAATACTAAATTCAAAAATTATATAAGAAATTATGCAAGTTTAAAGTCTGTGTATTTTGTTAGTTGTTACACATTATTGCATGCTAAGAGAACAACAAGTTACATATTGACTTCGTAGGTTTCAAACAATATATTTTTAAATGAAAAGAATGTTATAGATTAAAACGACATTAATGATTTTTCATTTAAGGGGAAAAATATATAACAATTAATGGTACAGTTTTAAACTAAAACACCACTGTTTTGAACCCAAAAAAACATTGTATTTTGAACTAAAAAAATTGTTGTCTTAAACTAAAAGACAATCGTTTAATCTAAAATATGATAGCTTTTATTTGCTAAACTATAGAAAAATTATCTATCTAAGAGTGAATCAACAATTTGTACAAAACTTTTCTTTTCCCCCTTCAATAAATTTCTACCTCCGTCACTTTTCTTCCTCTCGTATTCTTTATCTTCACCGAGCTCATCACTTTTCACGTACCCAGCTTGAAGCAATTAAAGCATTTGCATGTCTAAATGTTGTACTCTTCTCTAGTTCAACTCTTTATAATAATGCCAAAATGGGATAAAGTATTATGACTAGGAACTAATTTAGAATAAAGGATAAATGCTATTTAGTTCAAGTGCCAAATCATATATTGGTGTTCGATTGAGGGGAAATTCTTTTTGTGTTGTTATACTAAAAGTGGTTAGTTGTTTGTAATAGTAAAAAATAGGGGATTTGTTAAGATTCTATGAATCCATTTGGATTTCTCTAGTATGTTTTGAGTATCATGGAGAAAAGGAACCGGAGATGGAAGACTGAAGAAGACATCTTAGTATGAAACGAAGGTTTTGAAGGATCAAAATCCTTGAAGTGCGATTTAAAAATGACTGAAGGCAAGTGTTAAAGATTTAAGTGTTAGAGGCTTGCTAATGTTGTCATGCATATCTGGTTACTATGCCAAGATCGAGCATTCAAGAACTCCTTCATTTGCTTATTATGCCAAGATCAAACATCTCCAACAAAGAGCAAAATTGAGACCAAGGATATTATTCCTATATATTGTATTGGTGGATACACCACAAGATACACAATTGAATATAATCATATATTCTCCTCCTCTTTATCCCCAAGTTCGGTGTTTGGATTGATTCTAATTTACGATAGTTAGGTGTTTGTAATCGTCAAAAAGAGGGGACTTGTTAAGATTCTATTAATCCATCTAGATTCCTCTAGTATGTTTTGAATATCATGGAGAAAAGGAACTGGAGATGAGAGGCTGAAGAAGACATCTCAGTATGAGACGAAGGTGTTGAAGGATCAGAATCCTTGAAGTGTGATTTCAAAATGACTGAGATCAAGTGTGAAAGATTTAAGGGTTATAGGCTTACAAATATATATTGTCATGGATATCTAGTTACTATGCCAAGATCAAGCATTCAAGAACTCCTTCGTTAGTTTATTATGCCAAGATCAAGCATCTCCAATAAAGAGCAAAATTATGTCTCAAATCAGCACCAATCAGTAACACTTACGTCTTTTTTGAAGAGTTTCTCATTAGCTTTGTCCTTGGTGGGTGCCTTCCGCTTCCTTATCCTTTGTTTTGCTTCATCCCCATCATGCTTTTCATCTCTTTCGATGGACAAGAGCTCAAAATTAGACTGATTTGACTCAACATTGGCTCTACATATTTCCTCTTTATTTTCCCATTTCCTTTCCTTATAGGACTCGAGTCTAGGAGTGTTATTCGAGTCGAACGAGCCGAACTTGGCATGTTCAAACTTGGTTCGTTTGTTAAACGAGCTCGAACCGAGCCTAATTTTTAAATGAGTTTTTTATTTTCTTCAAGTTTGGCTTGTTTAGGAAATAAACGAGCTCGAGCCGAGCTTTTTTTTAGCTTTAAGTAGTTTTTTTTTTTAAATCAATTGAGCTTTAAGTAGTTTTACTTGATTATAACATGCTAACTTAATGCAAATTTTAAAAATTCCATAAAATTCGAGCTATTCGAGCTTTATTCGAATGAGTCGAGCTTTCAACCAAGCTTAAAATTTTGTTCAAGCTCAACTTGTTTAAATAAGTGAGCGAGCTCGAGTCGAGCTTTTTTGAGCCGATCCCGAACTCGAGTTGTTCAGTTCATATAACAGCCCTTCGAATCCTTACCAGCTCCTGTAATGGCCATGGATTGCAACAAGTTTCGATGGAGGGTTTCTAGTCGAGGGGCGATGAGAGAGAGAGAGAGAGAGAGAGGGGATGGGAGGAGGTCGATGGAGTAGGCCGGACCGAATGATGACCGAGGGTGAACGACGGGATCCGAATCGGCGTTGGATGTGATGTTTGAGACGATGGCGGCGACGGAACGATAGTCGAAGTTTGGGGCGAAATAGGCGAGATGAGAGGAGGAAGATGTTTTTTTTATTAGGTAAAAATTCGGATGGAGACCCGATCCGAGGGCATCCTACAGAACGATTCGGATGGGAAACCTTATCCGAAAAAAGCATCCTATCGGATGAGATCTAGAAGACCTGAATGACGGTATAACTCTGGCCCCT
Organism: Persicaria tinctoria; assembly: GCA_037127255.1. NCBI lineage: Eukaryota > Viridiplantae > Streptophyta > Magnoliopsida > Caryophyllales > Polygonaceae > Persicaria > Persicaria tinctoria. The sequence continues at coordinate 15,410,161 of JBANSL010000004.1, read as the reverse complement.
TGGTAGAGTACGTAGTGTTATGGCCAAGCCACACAGAACCGAGTCCAGTGATGAACAAACCCCTTGATCAACCGAGAGAGGTAGGTAGGAGGTAGAATTTGAGGTAAGAAAGAAGAGAGAAAGACGAGAATAAATGGGAGGGAAAATATCAATTCATTAGACACCCATCCTCCACACATACAAGGTCCATTTATAGGCCTAGAGATCCTATGAGGCATTACATTGCTCCTCTCATAGAGAGCCTTGTCCCAAGGCTCATACAACTAAGTACATTACAATGCTCCTCTCGTATGGAGCCTTGTCCCAAGGCTCATACAACTAGGTACCTAACTCGAAACGAGGGAACTGGGTGAGTATATGAGCAGCAACTTCCCATGTTTCTTCCTCCTTTGTCATGTTCTTCCATTTGATCAACCACTCAGTAACTGGGTCTCTGTTTGCAAGGTACTGAACGACTATCCAGCACTAGTTCTGGTTCTGTTAGGAGTTGTCCCTCTTCATCTATTTCTAGCACCAGCATTGCCTCTTCCTGTGCACCTTTCTTCAACTTTAACTTGGATACATGGAAAACTGGGTATATGCGGGATGACTCGGGCATTTGCAACCTATAGGCCATCTTCCCAATTCGATCTAACACCTTGAATGGTCCAAAATACTTGGCACTGAGCTTCAAATTTCAACGAACTGCTGCTGAAGATTGTCTATATGGTTGGAGCTTTAGAAAGACCCAATCACCAATCTTCAATTCTCTATCTGTTCTTCTGGCATCAGCAAAGACTTTCATCCAAGCTTGTGCTTGCTTGAGATAGTATTTCAATTGTCTGATCATGTGATGTCGATTGTTAACCAATCCACTGCGGGCGAATTGGTAGCTGAAAGTGTAGGGAAACCCAATTGAGATGGAGGGAAACCATACAAAGCCTCAAAAGGAGTCATTTTTATGGTGGAATGAAAAGTGGTGTTGTACCACCACTCGGCCAAAAACAACCACTACACCCACTTCTTAGGACTCTCATATGTCATAGACCTCAAATATGTTTCCAAACATCTATTTACTCGCTCAGTTTGTCCATCAGACTGATGATGATAAGCTGAACTCATATCCAATCTTGTATGCAAGGCCTTGAACAACTGCTGCCAAAATTGACTGACAAACACCTTGTCCCGATCAGAAACAATACTACAGGGCAATCCATGGAGCTTAAAAATGTTTTCCATAAACAGAGATGCAACCTTTGAAGCAGCGAATGGGTGGGACAGTGCAATGAAATGAGAATACTTAGTAAGCTTGTCCACCACTACCAAGATACAGTCCTTATCCTGAGATTTAGGCAAGCCCCCCACAAAATCCATACTAATGTGGCTCCAAGGTTTGTCTGGAATTGGGAGAGGTTGTAGTAGACCAGGAGTAGCTACATTTTTCAGATTTACACCTCTGGCAAATCTCACAAGCATTTACAAAATCACTAGTTTCAGTCTTCATCCCTTGCTAATAAAACACACTCTTCAATCTTTGATATGTGGCATGAATTCCAGAGTGACCTCCCAAAGCATCCTCATGAAAAGAGGTGATCAATTTGGTTCTTAACCCTGAACTGCACCCAATCAACAGCTTGCCCTTGTACCTCAAAAGACCATCAGTCACTATGAAATGTCCGGGTGTATCTGATACAACAATAAGGAGCAATTGTTGGACCACTTTATCACCCTTATAGCTATCAAATATCTCTGTGAGCCAAGATGGTTGGACCACTGTCAGAGCAGTACACTCACATGAGTGATTTTCAGATACCCTTGATAAAGCATCAGCAGCTTTATTCTCCACCCATTTCTTATACAAAATTTCATAATGCAGCCCTAACAGCTTTCTAACTGCCTTTTTCTGGACTTGGGTGGATAACATTTGGTCTAAGAGGTGCCTTAGAGGCTGATGGTCAGTTTTAATGAAGAATTTTCTGCCCTCTAAGTAGTGTCTCCATTTGTCAATGGCCAATAGGATGGCTAAAAGCTCCTTTTCATATACTGCAAGTAGCAAGTGCCTACCATGAAGAGCTTGACTGCTATAAGCAATAGGTTTCCCATTTTGCATCAAAACTGCCCCAATGCCATATTCACATGCATCTGTTTCCATAGTAAAAGGTAACTCAAAATCTGGCATAGCAAGCACAGGTGGTGATGTGAGGATTTTCTTAAGTTCATGAAAGGCTTTCTGAACATTGGATGTCCAAACAAAATTGCCTTTTTTCAGAAGCTCAGTTAAAGGTTTAGCAATACCCCCATAACCTTTAATAAATCTTCTATAAAATCCAGTAAGACCCAAAAATCCCCTCAATGCTTTCAAGTTCTTGGGTATAGGCCATCTGAGCATAGCTTCAATTTTCTTAGGATTAGTAGAGACGCCCATACTAGAGATAATATGTCCTAAGTATTCTACTTCTTTTTGTGCAAATTCACATTTAGATTTTTTTGCAAAAAGCATGTGACCCCTCATGGTAGCTAGGACCTCTCTCAGATGAATCACATGCTGATCCACAGACCTTCTATAGACCAAAATGTCATCAAAGAATACCAAGACTGATTTCCTCAAAAAATTCCCAAACACATCATTCATAAGGCATTGGAAAGTGGCAGGGGCATTTGTCAACCCGAAGGGCATAACCCTAAACTCATAATGCCCATGATGAGTCTTGAATGCAGTTTTAGCTACATCTTCTTCCACCATCCTTACTTGATGATAACCTGCCTTTAAATCCAGCTTTGAAAAGATACTAGTACCATTCAATTCATCCAACAGATCTTCAATGTGAGGAATGAGAAATTTGCCCTTGACAATAATCTCATTCAAACGTATATAATCCACACAAAATCTCCAAGACCCATCTTTTTTCTTAACCAATAATGTTAGAGAAGCAAAAGGGATGTGGCTAGGTCTAATGATTCCATTACTCAGCATCTCAGATGCTTGTTTCTCAATCTCAGTCTTTTGAAAACAGGGATACCTGTAGGGGCAAGAAGCAACTCGAACTAGCCTTATTTTCAAACTAATTGAGTGCTCATGGTTTCTTTCTGGAGGTAGTGCCTTAGGCTCCTGAAATATATCCCCAAATTCCACAATTAACTCACTGATCCCAGGTGGCTACTCGGTTTCTGTAACTCTCAAATTGTAGACATGTGTGACCTGTGTGATCTCAGGTTTTTGCTCCTTGCACAGCTTCACTAATTGCTTGTCAGTTAACATCTTAACACAAGTTGTTCCTCCAGTATTATCCTCCTTAAACCCTTTTATAATGACTTGCTTGCCCAATTTCTGAAATGATATTTGTACATCCACAAAATCAAATAGCACTGGATTACAACCTACTAACCAATCAGTCCCCAATATCATATCACTCCCTTCCATTTTCAATAACCTAATGTCATGCACATATTCAGAACCTTGCATCTCCCATACAAAACCCTTGCAAATCTTGCCACTGAACATCACTCCATTGACGGTGTTGACTTATATTACATTTGCTTTGCTAATTTCAAACCCAGCTTCCCTTGCAACTCTAGAATCCAAGAAGTTGTGGGTTGCACCACTGTCAATCAAGATCGTGATCGATTTTCCTTTCACTGTGCCCCTCACACGAATGGTACTACCTGATTCTTCGCCTGTGAGGGCATGAACATATACCTCGGTATCCTCCTACTCCTTCTCATGACTGAATTCATGATATGGTTCCTCAACTCCCTGATCATGCTCCTGCACCTCTTGGGCAATCAGACTGAACAATGATTGCGTCTTGCACCTTTGACCATGGAAGAACTTATCTCCGCATTTGTAACACAGACCCCTCTTGGTCTCATTTGAGCGACCCGTGCTCGCTTCCGAACTAGCAGATGAAGGGCTCTTGAAGTTTGTTACTGTGGTTCTTTTGTCACTTTTCTCCCCCGTCTGCAACTTGCTACCATGTTCCTTTGACCACGAATTCCGGAATCCCGAGTTAAAAGATCCTGATGACTGTTGTCTCCATGCAAGTTTAGACACCCGTATCAAAGCCTGGATTGCCTTATAGTGCAACCTCGCCTGTTTAAGAACCTCAACCATAGAAGAGGGTCTTCCCAGCTTGACCAGTGATTGAATTTCCGACCTCAATCCACTAATATAACTCGATAGTACAAAATAGGACTCTGAAAGTTGAGGGTTGAATGATAACATACCCGCGCGCAAATCTTCAAATCTTTCATTGTATTCCTCAAGGTTCTCGTGTTGCTCGAGCTTGTTGAACTCCCCCACTATTTCAGCTTCTCGACGATCACCAAATCTCAGACACAGATCATCACAAAAACCCCGCCATGTCACTCGCGGATTCTGCATTAGGTACCCTTATAACCACGTATCGGCTTTGTCTGTCAAATACATTGCTGCAATCTCGACTTGTTGTGCTTCCGGAACTGCGAATATCCCAAAATACTTCTCGCACTTGCGTATCCAATTCCTCGGCTTCTTTCCATCAAAGCTTGGAAAATCTAGCTTCGGTAATCTATGGAGGCGATTGTCGTTGAATCCCTGGTGGTGCGGATTAAACTGTCCATGACCTGAATTGGAAATGCCATGATTGGAGCTCGGTTGTCCCCCATTGAAATTCGGATGCCATCAAGATCCCGGGATTTCTTGCTCTGGTGGTCCAGATCCCCTTAACGAGTCACGATCCCCTCATGATTGCTGTGAATCCGACATGATTCCATCCACTTGACGATCATTCCTTCCACTAAGATTCAGTGGATTCCTTGCGAATTCTGCCAACTGTTCCATTCGTTGCTCATTGATCTTCTTGAATTCCTCGAACTGTCTCATCTGTTCTTCTTGAATTTTTTGTAAATCTGCTAGAGATTTAGCTGTAGACGTCATAAACGATCGGGTGTCGTCTCTGAATTCTTGAAACTGAGACTCGGTCACCTTTGATCGTGTTCCTTCCGCCATGGATCCGAAGTTGTAGATGCAGCGGTGCACCGGACAAGGCAGGCTCTGATACCACTTATGTTATGGCCAAGCCACACAGAACCGAGTCCGGTGATGAACACACCCCTTGTTCAACCGAGAGAGGTAGGTAGGAGGTAGAATTTGAGATGAGAAAGAAGAGAGAAATATGATAGTAAATGGGAGGGAAAATATCAATTCATTAGATACCCATCCTCCACACATACAAGGTCCATTTATAGGCCTAGAGATCCTATGAAGCATTACAAGTAGCAAAGGTGTGCAACCTTATCCGCTACCCGGTTACCAATGTGGGGAATATGGGATATACTGACGTTATTTACTCCTTTGAGAAGAGCTTGGATATCGGACATGACCATTTCTATTTCCCTGGGACACCCGACCTTTTTTCACTGCATTTCACCTTTTACTTTGTTTTTCCTCTCTTTTTTCGTATTTTATTTTATTTCTTCTTTCGTCTTTTATTTTCCTCTTTTTTCGAAAATTAATTTTATATTTTTTTTATTAAATCAGATTTTTTTCCCCTTAGGACAAATCTGCAATTTTGTTGGCATTTTTGCAATAATTTTAGGTATAAGATAAATTTGCAGCTAACATATTCATTTGGGGTATATATCGCTATTTTTCTTATTTATTTTTGTTTAGAAGAAATAAAATATATATCGACTATTTTAACATAAAATTTTGAATTAAAATGGATGGAGTAATTATTTAAATAATTTTTTAATATATGCCCATCACACACATTAGACAATTCAAAAAAATATTTCTTTTAAAAAGTACTACCCCGTCTCAAAATACTTGTCGTTTTATTTTTTGACACGTTTTTTAAAAAGCTAAAAACTCTATAAGATATTACTTTTTTATATAAAAAAATTTCATAATTTTATAGACAATTGCATTAAGTATGAAATTATTTTTTAAAATTAATAAAATCATTTATATTTTATATAGTTTTTACCGTTCTTAAAAAACGTGTTAAAAGTAAAATGGTAAATATTTTGAGACGGATGGAGTATTTTTCTATATATAATTTCAATACGTTTAGTGATGCGGGACCTTTCAAGACACCTTCGGACACATCTATGATTCGAGCTCGTGAGAGTATTATCATCCTCAATAGGAAGAAGAATGATCCACCATGGGAGAAGATCCAAATGTGCAAATGACGTTTTAGGTTCGTTCAGAACATTTGACAGCTTTTCGACATCTCAGTAAAATGGGTCGTTCGGAGTCTATATTTATCGTATTGGATCGTATCATGCCTTGTCGGAACGAGGACGAAGAGATCTACAACTTTTCTCTTGAAGGTTTTTCCAGATTCGACCTAGAGCTTGGCCGAAAATCACATTCTTTGAGCTGTCACTGTTATAGACGGGATTTATTCTAAGTGTTGGAACTTTTTTTATTACTATTTTTAGAGACCTCCTTTACTGAAGTTATTTTAGGTAAATTAAAGTTATTTTAATTAATTCCTTTTATTTATTATTTTTATTAGAAATCAATCTCCTTAGGTTTATAAGAGGCCGATTCTTCCATTGTAGAACTCACATTGAAAATTATGAAGAAAGTTTCTCTTTTTGTGTGAAACACATGAGTGCAAAGTCAATCGATTCGAAGTGTGGCTCATCGATTGCAAATTGGTAATTGATCCTGCTTGGTTTGCTTTGAGTTCATCAACCTCGCGAGAGCTTGGTGATCCTGGTAATCACAAGTCCCCTCCTTGTGCTTCCAAGTTGTCCGCTTGGTTGTGTAAGGTTGTAGAGGCGGGCTTTGTAGTCGTTGATACTGGGTTCCTACCCTCTTAGGAGGTATGGGGTCTTTATCTCGTTCTACCTTAGTTCGAATCACCCTTCTATCGGTCTTTTATTCACTGTTTTGTCGAGTTCATAGTTGCTGCGTTTTGTTTGTCCTTTGTCGATATCGAGTCCTTGTGTTGGTGTTCTTGAGTCTTTTGCTTCCGTTCTTGTCTTTGAGTCTTGATTGTCGAAGATCGGGTCATCCTACAGCTAACCCCGTATGAAATTGGCATCAGAGCTTTGGTTTCCGGCATCAAAAGTTGTGTCTTTTGTTTCCCTAAACACATAAAACTACAAAAAATAAATAGAGTCTTTCTTGTTCTTGGTTTTTTACTTCTTGAATTCTTGATTTTTGATTGCATTAACCTTTGTTTGTGATGATTGTGGTTGCACTTAGCCTAAACACGTACTAAGTCGTGTCCCACAACAGCCTTGTTGAAGCCGAATTGTGCTTGATCAGCCGATACCATTGGTTGAAAGAACCTCTTAGTCGACAGCTTTCATTCCAAGCACACAAGAGGTTTCGTAACCCTAGTTGCTTTCTATCTTAGCCTAATTGTTTTATCTATACTTGCCTTATTTAATTATCAAATTTGTGATAGATTTATTCACATTATCTATAATAGATTATAAAGAGGACTTAGATAGATATACTTACCATATTAGCCAAACCATCACCTGTATATATTCCATTAGGGCTATATATTTTATTTTTATTTTTCCATAGTTTAAATTTTCAAGAGTCCTTTTATTTCATTGTTAAGTGTTCTTGCATTAGTCAAAAAAAAAAAAATTGTCCGAAAAAGTTAAAAAAAAAACATTCAAGTTTTGACCTAGGAGGATAAAATTCACTAGGGAAAAAGTAGCTTCAAAAAAAAATGATTGTTGAGATCTAGTGCAAGAACCTTCAAGGACCAATTTTGGTGAAATCCTATAGCCCTAGTTGAAAATCTCAAACATATACCTCCCAAAACACAAATTTTTTTTTAAGCCCTACCTTGCAACTACAACGTCCTTGCTAAGGGTTTGAATCAAAAAGAGGTAAAAGTCCAAGTTTTTCTTTTCTTTTCCTTGTTTTTCTTTTGTTATTTGTGTGTCGAGTACTTGTTGCCCATATCGAGTACTTTGGGTCCTGTCGAGTTGCTTTGTGTGAAGTGTCGAGTGCACTTTTCTACTGTCGAGTGCCTTCCAGCTCGTGTAGAGTGCCAGTCGAGTGCACTTTCCTACTGTCGAGTGCCATTCCAGTTCTGGTCGAGTGGTCTTTAGCACGTGTCGAGTGCTGCTCGAGTGTCTGCTTCTGTCGAGTTTTGCATTTGGTCGATTTCGAGTCTGTGAGTCGATGTCGACCTTGTCGTGTCCAGTGCCCACATACCGACTCGATACCTACCCCCTACCGACTCGATACCGACCCCCTACCGACTCGATACTTTTGTCTTGTTGAGTTTTCGGTTGTTGTTTCTTACCCATTCTTTTGATCTCTTACCTTGTGTTGCTAAGTCTTTGCTTGAGTGTTGATTTGCCCAAAGCGGATTGCCCCAACAAGCTTGTCATACCAAATAGAGAGAAGAGTGTGAGAGAAACACATCGTGAGATTGTTTATATTTTACTAATCTTGACATAGTTTCGTGTTTGTCTTTATTTGCCATCTCTAACCAGGGCAACAACATGATTACTAGAGCTGAGATGATCAAACAGTTGGAAGCCATGAATGAGAAATTGGTTCGGATAAATGAAAGATTGACGGCAGTAGAGGCACGCCATTCTTCTGGGGCATCTACTGGCCCTAAAGGGAATAATCCTAACTCTTCTACTCTTAAACCTATGTACATTCTTTGCTTTATATGCCAAGGTAGAGGACATGTTATGAAAGATTGCCCAAATAAGAAGACTTTCATGATTAATCCCCTAGGCAAAAATGGATCTGAAAATTCTAGTGGTGAACATGATGAGCATGTTAATAATAATCAAGATCTTAGTTTACTTGCCTCTAAAGATGTTTGCATTGACTATGAGCATGATGATTCTTTGATTATTCATAAAGTTTGATTGTTCATAAAGTTTTAAGTGTTCAACCTATGCCTTGTGATGATAATCAAAGAGATGATTTGTGTCATATTAAATGCTTAGAAAACGGCAATGTTTCTCATATGATCATTGATGGTGAAGGTTGTTCTAATATTGCTAGCCTTGAATTAATTGGAAATCCAGCCTTCAAAAATGATAAAAACTTTCTAGTCATTGATGGAAACATAGAGATAATTGAACAACCTATGGTGCGTATTGAGTTAGAACATTTTGAAGATGATATGAACTATGAATTGTGCACTAATCAAGTTTCAATTCTTGGTTTTGTAGAAAGCTCTAATGGTCTGCAAGTTGATGTAGCCAGGATAAATGTATTCGATCCAGGAGCTCGTGTGGGTGCATTTGGGGAATCTTATGCGACCTTGGCTTCGAGGTCGAATCCTTTTCAAGAAAGGGAGGATGATGCGGGACCATCCAAGATACCTTCGGACACATCTATACTTGGGGATGGACCTATGATTCGAGCTCGTGAGAATATTGTCATCCTCAAGAGGAAGAAGAAGGCTCCACCATAGGAGAAGATACAAAGGTGCAAATGACGTTTTAGGTTCGTTCAGAACATTTGACAGCTTTTCGACATCTTGGTAAAATGGGTCGTTCGGAGTCCGTATTTATCGGATTGGATCTTGCCATATCTTTTCGGAACGAGGACGAAGAGATCTACAACTTTGTTGTTGAAGGTTTTTCCAGATTCGACCTAAAGCTTTGCCGAAAATCACATTCTTTGAGCTGTCACTGTTTTAGACGAGATTTATTCTAAGTGTTGGAACTCTTTTTATTACTATTTTCAGAGACCTCCTTTACTTAAGTTATTTTAGGTAATTTAGGGGTATTTTAATTAATTCCTTTTATTTATTATTTTTATTAGAAATTAGCCTCCTTAGGATTATAAGAGGCCGTTTCTTCCATTGTAGAACTCACATTGAAAATGATGAAGAAAGTCTCTCTTTTTGTGTGAAATACATGAGTGCAAAGTCAATCGATTCGAAGCGTGGCTCATAGATTGCAAATTAGTAATTGATCCTGCTTGGTTTACTTTGAGTTTATCAACCTCGCGAGAGTTTGGTGATCCTGGCAATCACAAGTCCCCTCCTTGTTCCTCCAAGTTGTCCGCTTGGTTGTGTAAGGTTGTAGAGGCGGGCTTTGTAGTCGTTGATACTTGGTTCCTACCCTCTTAGGAGGTATGGGGTCTTTATCTCGTTCTACCTTAGTTCGAATCACCCTTCTATCGATCTTTTATTCACTGTTTTGTCGAGTTCATAGTTGCTGCGTTTTGTTTGTCCTTTGTCGGTATTGAGTCCTTGTGTTGGTGTTCTTGAGTCTTTTGCTTCCGTTCTTATCTTTGAGTCTTGATTGTCAAATATCGGGTCATCCTACGGCTAACCCCGTATCATTTAGATTAATGTATTGAAAGTAGGCCACATTAAAAAGTAGGGGTGGGCACAAATCCCGCAAATCCCGATCCCGTCCCGGTCCCGTCCCGATCCCGGTGGGATTTAGGACAAAATAACGAATCCCGTCCCGATCCCGTCCCGCAAAAATTATGCGGGACGATCCCGGTGGGATCCCGCAAATCCCGTCCCGTCCCGCATATAATAATAATAATAATAATAATAATAATAATAATAATTTTTATAATAATAATAATAATACTATAATATTATAGAATAATAATAATATATTATTAGTATTATTATTTTGAGCAAATATTATTTATAACTATAATAATAATTTTCAATTTATAATAATAATAATAATAATAATAATAATATATAATATTATAATATAATTTAATAATAATATTAATTTATAATAAAATTATTATTATTATTATTATATTATTATTATATCATATTATATTTTTTTCTTGTAAAGTATAATTATTTTATAATAATAACAATAAAAATAAGTAATATTATTTTATTTTATTTTTAATTATAACGTGGGATTATTATTATTATTATTTATTATTATTATTATTATTATTATTATTATTATTATAATAAAAACAGATTACAAGAAATTAGTGGGCAACCGAGATACTATCTGGGCACCCACTCCTTTAGCGATAACAAAGCCAAGTCTAGTAAAAATATAACGTGCAGCACGAGCCCTAGCATCCTGAGATACCGAGAATTTCTAAATCCGCTTCAACAATGCAACCGCATCTGTATCCAACTCCCTCAATGAAGAGAATGAGAAGGGTAGGAAACCATAACCCGCCGCCGTACACAAATCTCGATACTTGACACACTTACGTCGAGCAGCATCAACAACAGCACGACCAGGCATAAAGTCAGAAATTCCAGACTGAGTCAATGGAGAGGATCCCATCAGATCGAAACACACATCCCGCCCATTTAGAGTTACAAGAGGCAAATAGCTAATTAAATACGGTATTCTTCCTAACTATCAATCGATAATTAGACAATATTGGTAAATCTCGTCTCAATTCACTACGCCAGATTGCACTTCGGGCGACGGACTGATGAGCTTCCGTCGCCTGAGTTCACTTCCGGCGACGAAATTAGAAGAGTTCGTCGCCTGAATGTCTAGGGCTTGACCCCCAACCCAAATCACATTTGAGCGACCAATTATATACAAAGTTCGTCGCTTGAATCAACTTTAGGCGACGAACATATTTAGACGACGGACAAAAGAAGAATATATGGTTGCTCAAATAAAGAACTCATCCACTTTTGTCAGAACTACCATTCAGGGGACGAACATAGGTCAATGTTCGTCGCCTGAGTTGACTTCAGGCGACGGAAATTACATGTGTGGTCCATGTTGGTCGCCTGAATGAGTGATAAAAGTTGGTCACTCATTCAGGTGACGACATATTTTGAAAGTTCGTCGCTTGAGTTAAATTCAGGGGACGGAGATAACATGTGTACTCTATGTTGGTCGCCTGAATGAGTGACAAAATAATAGCAATTATTTAGGTGACGACATTTTTTTAACGTTGGTCGCTTAAATGAGTGACCCCATTGTTTTTTTATAAATCTTATAAATTAAAAATATATTTTACGTATATTTTTAAAATTAATTATGTAATATTAATCTTATAAGTTATATTTATAAATTTTAAAACCATAATTTACAATGTTATATTCAAAAATTTAAAACCATAATTTTAAAATTATTTAATTGTGTAATAAATCTTTTAAGCTATGTGTATAATGTTTTAAAACCATACTTTACAATGTTATAAATTTTAAAACCATACTTTACAATGTTAAAATTTTTAAATTAATTGTGTAATGTTTTTATAACGTTAAAACCATAAATTTACATTAATTGGGTAATATTTTATACAACCATAAACCTTATACTAAGTAATAAATTCTTATTATAATACTATAAGGTTATGTTTTGAGGAAAACTCATATAATTAACTAATAAAACCTTATACTAAGTAATAAATTCTTATTATAATACTATAAGGTTATGTTTTGAGGAAAACTCATATAATTAACTAATAAAACCTTATACTAAGTAATAAATTCTTATTATAATACTATAAGGTTATGTTTTGAGGAAAACTCATATAATTAACTAATAAAACCTTATACTAAGTAATAAATTCTTGTTAAAATACTATAAGGTTATGTTTTGAGGAAAACTCATATAAGTAACTAATAAAACCTTATACTAAGTAATAAATTCTTATTATAATACTATAAGGTTATGTTTTGAGGAAAACTCATATAATTAACTATTAAAACCTTATACTAAGTAATAAATTATTATTAAAATACTATAAGGTTATGTTTTGAGGAAAACTTATATAAGTAACTAATAAAACCTTATACTAAGTAATAAATTCTTATTATAATACTATAAGGTTATGTTTTGAGGAAAACTCATATAATTAACTAATAAAACCTTATACTAAGTAATAAATTCTTATTATAATACTATAAGGTTATGTTTTGAGGAAAACTCATATAAGTAAGTAATAAAACCTTATACTAAGTAATAAATTCTTATTATAATACTATAAGGTTATGTTTTGAGGAAAACTCATATAAGTAACTAATAAAACCTTATACTAAGTAATAAATTCTTATTATAATACTATAAGGTTATGTTTTGAGGAAAACTCATATAAGTAAATAATAAAACCTTATACTAAGTAATAAATTCTTATTATAATACTATAAGGTTATGTTTTGAGGAAAACTCATATAATTAACTAATAAAACCTTATACTAAGTAATAAATTCTTATTATAATACTATAAGGTTATGTTTTGAGGAAAACTCATATAATTAACTAATAAAACCTTATACTAAGTAATAAATTCTTATTATAATACTATAAGGTTATGTTTTGAGGAAAACTCATATAAGTAAGTAATAAAACCTTATACTAAGTAATAAATTCTTATTATAATACTATAAGGTTATGTTTTGAGGAAAACTCATATAATTAACTATTAAAACCTTATACTAAGTAATAAATTCTTATTATAATACTATAAGGTTATGTTTTGAGGAAAACTCATATAAGTAACTAATAAAACCTTATACTAAGTAATAAATTCTTATTATAATACTATAAGGTTATTTTTTGAGGAAAACTCATATAATTAACCAATAAAACCTTATACTAAGTGAGAAGTTCTTATTATAATACTATAAGGTTATTTTTTGAGGAAAACTCAAGTAAGTAACGAATAAAACCTTATACGAAGTAATAAATTCTTATTATAATACGATAAGGTTATGTTTTGAGGAAAACTCATATAAGTAATTAATAAAACCTTATACTAAGTAATATATTCTTATTATAATACTATAAGCTTATTTTTTGAGGAAAACTCATTTTTTGAGATTGACATTCATTGTGATTGATATTGAGATCGAGTTCAAGATTGAGATTGAGATTGAGATTTTGGCCGATAAATATAGATTTTGGCCGATAAAAAGTAGAAAATACTAACATACTCAATAAAAAAAAAATCAAATCTCATTGTATTATAGTGTAAAAATTTAGAATTATCTTATTAAATTTTTTATAAAAAAACTTAGGTGAATAATGGAGAAATTGACAATAAGAAAAATTAAATTAAAACTATTTATCATATTTATTTAAATTTTGGATTTTATTAAAACAAGTATATATAAAATCTAAAATGTGTCCCAGACCAACCCGAAATCCCTTTTCTCCTTCCCTCTTCAACCCCGAAACCCTAGCACCTCCAGTGGTTGGTTTCCGCCGTCCCTCCTGCTTACACACTTCCTCCTCACCTGCTCCTCCTCCGATTCTCGCCACCTCCGTCCCTTCGACACCGTCGCCGCCTTCTCCTTCGTCTTCTCACGCCGAGCTCTCAAAGTCGCCCTTCAATGGCTTTCTCCGTCCTCATTCCCCATCCTTTCTCTCTCACCGTAGCGGACCCTTGCCACGAACGACACCGACGCCATCTCTCCAGGCTCCAAGGAAGGCGGCCCTCCTCTCCCTCTTGCATCCACCTTCGTGAACGAGCGGATCCAAATTCGCTCCCGAAGAGAACCCGCCAGCGCCGTCGGACTTCGGATGAGAATTAGGGCTCGAGCTCCCAGCTCTCCCCCCACCTTGACCCGCCTGAGAAGAATCGGATCCCCCGAATCCAGATCCAGCACCCTCATCTTCCAGATTTGGCTCTTTCTTTCTGCTTCCACCCGAGTTGAACAAGCTCCCATGAAGTTCCTTCTCCAGAGTTTTCTTCGACTCAAAATCTATCCCCGTCGTGGAACCCTTCCCCTTACCTTTCTTCCTGGCCATAACCGAAGTGGGACGGAGTGGCCACCGGGATCCGGCGCCGCCGCCGCCTAGAAACGCACAGGAAAACCCCCGAGTTTCGCCCTAATCGCTTCTAAAAAAGAGAGCTTTTCTATCATCTCTAGGATGAGGATTGGCCCACACAGACTTGGAGGCACCGGATTCACACAACCCGGACACCGTCTGGCGCCATTTCATCTCGCCTCTGCCGGAGCTTGCTCTTTCATCCCTCTGCTTCGAAAATAGACCAGAGAGGAAGAACGCGGCCTCCCACCATCTTTATCTCTCTCGGAAGCCACAAAATTCGATTTGGTTTTGGCCCCAGGGTTCAAGAGAAGGTCCGTTCGAGTTATTGTGATTGCCAAACAATGGGAACCTACAAAGGTTGTAACTTTTTCTAAGCTTTATTGTTCTTTGTTGATCTCATCTGATTTTTAATAGTTATTGTGTCAATTTCTTCGATTAGGTCAAGCCACAAGTTTCCAGAGTCCTAATTCGTCTTGATACTTGAGGTACTTTGCTCTCTCTAATTGTCATCCCCCTAGAATTTTGTCATATTCAAGCAAATTCCTAGATTTTGAGCCTTGTGAAATGAATGTATGCATCTGTTTGCCTTAGGTTGTTGATTCTCGGTTTTCTGATTGTGGAATGCTGATGTTGTTGTGTTGTTTCATGTCATAAAAGTGTGAATTTTGTGGTTAGTTTAACTTGATTTTGAGCCTTGTGAAATGAATGTATGCATCTGTTTGCCAAAGACAAAGTAATGGATCTCAAAAATAAGAAGTGATGTAGAAACCATATGATCGGTTGTTCTTGGATGCTAGGAATACCCTTTTGCAAATTAGTTGAAGCCTCATATGCTGAAATTAGTCACAAAAATGGTTAATTTTTTAGTTTAGTTGAGCTTTTTTTTAAAGTTGTAATGAAATTAGCCACACATATGCTTTGAGCAAGTGAATGAAATGAGGTAAAAATATAAATAAATAAATTGAAATGCAATACAATGCTTGTTTCCTTTTGTCCTTTTGTTAAGGGATTGAAGAATTTGAAATCACCACCACAGACTAAAAAAAAAAAAGGTTATTTGAGTTAAACACCCGTGGTTGTCTTACATTCACCTGCAAAATTTGCAAGTTCATTAGTTTTTTTATGATTATGTAATTCGGTTAAAATTTGCAAGTTCATTAGTCTTCCTTTTCATGTATGTTTATTGTTGATTTGTTGTTATTTCTGGTGTATTGGATTTCAAATTGTGGTTGATCGGGAGTAAATTTTATAGCCATGTTTCTTTGGAAGGCTGATCTCTAATATTTTCTCTCTTTCACCAGAGATAAATTTTACAGCCATGGTTCCTGGAAAACCCCACTAGCCACAAAGCAAAGCCTACTGATGTATGTGCTGCTTGTCATAGTCCTTAATTCTTAAATTCATTTTATTTTTGTTTTGTTATACTTCTTGCTTGTCCTTCAGCTTCATATTTTCAGTGCCTACCTAATGGATTTTAGTTATATACATATGTAAAGGGTAAAATCTGCACCATAGATCTTGAGGAGGATCGACGAGATACAATCCTGCAAGATCAACCAAGAACGAGGTCGGGGCGGGGCTTGTCTCCCCAGAGCAGCCTCCGACGCTCAACTCAGAATGTGTCGGCTGATAGAAGCCTCTGTAACCCTAGTAGAAAACTCGAATATATAGCGAGGATTAGGGTTTACCTGATAAAAGACGATTATGCCCCTGGACATTTTATGTAATTACTTTCGCCCTGTCAATTGCCCCCTCGGGTTTCCTTATCACGATCTAGTGATGAGGGAAGACGAATAATTCGATATTCTTCACTGGTTATGATTAAAGACCACCAGTAGTGCTTGCCCCTTGCCTTCGTTGTATCCTGCAAGCTTTAGCACTTTCAACGGAATAACTATATAATGCAGCTGGTGCGTTATTAACTGATCAATGGAAAGGTACGGTTCAAAATGATTAGATGAATTATTTGCCATAAATGAGAGACGGTGTCAGTTGATGACGTTCTCGTTTGGATTTTATTTATGATTGACAACTTGATGGTTTTCATTGAGGTTGGACATTTCGCCTTAAATGACATTCTTATTGCTTGATTCTGACCTTTGTTGGCCCTTAATGGCGTTTTTATGAGTTAAAATTGGCTTTAAGTGGTGATTCTTTGGCCATAAGTGGCGATCCTTTGGCCTTGATTGGCGTTCTATTGGCCATGAGTGGCGATTTATTGGCCTTGATTGGCGATCCATTGGCCTTGATTGGCGACTTATTGGCCTTGATTGGCGATTTATTGGCCTTGATTGGCGATTTATTGGCCATGAGTGGCGATTCTTTGGCCGTGAATGGCGATTCGTTGGCCGTGAGTGGCGATCCATTGGCCGTGATTGGCGATCCATTGGCCGTGAGTGGCGATCCATTGGCCGTGAGTGGCGATCCATTGGCCGTGAGTGGCGATCTATTGGCCTTGAGTGGCGATTTATTGGCCGTGAGTGGCGATTCGTTGGTCGTGAGTGGCGATCCGTTGGCCCTGATTGGCGATTTATTGGCCTTGATTGGCGATCCATTGGCCTTGATTGGCGATCTATTAGCCATGATTGGCGATCTATTGGCCTTGAGTGGCGATTCGTTGGCCTTGATTGGCGATTCGTTGGCCTTGATTGGCGATCTTTTGGCCTTAAGTGGCGATCCGTTGGCCATGAGTGGCGATTCAATGGCCATGAGTGGCGATTATTTGATTGTTTTTCTTTTCTTTTTCTTTTGCTTTGATATAATGTTGTTTGATATACAGATGCGCATATAAGCATTTCAAGAAATGATATGTCACCGACGCAATTAACCATGCAATATGATTAACTAAATAGTAAACTTTTCATCAAAAATAGGACATAGAGGACTTAGCTTTTGGGTCTCGTATGCTTGACCGGCGGGGCACGACACGTTGCATTTCCACGTGAGAAATTATGCCTTATGAAAGTTAAGCCCTTTTCCGCAATTGTCTCAAGTGGATAGCCTGGGCTGCAATTTCCAAGAAATCCGGGCTGATTTCGTAATTAATCCGGATTTGCCAAATAACCCATCGTCTTCTTCGGCTCGTAGGGTTTGTAGCAGGCGACGGCGCAAGATTTCGAAGCGGCGTCCTCGACCCATTGTCCATCCTTCGACCTTGAGCTCGATGGCGACGTAGGATTCCGTAGGCGCGCCTAACCTATCGACACCGATCATAGTCCGGTAGAGCCGTAGAGGCTCGATGGAGGACCAGCGAAGATGGTGTGGACACGACAGATCATAGGTGGGGTGGTGCTGCACGGCGGCGCGGCGTACTCGGCGCCCGCCCGGAGAGGCGGCGTGGTGGTCTCGGCGTGGTCCTGCGATCTTGTAGAGCACAGTTTGGAGGCCGAGAGGTCTATGCGAAATGGACGATGATGCCGTTGTTGCCCAGTTGCGACTCGATGACGAAGGCGGTCGAGGTTGGGTAGGTGGAGACGCTCCTGGTTGCGATTAGCGGCGGAGAGTGGGGCTCTGTAGTTTTGGCCAGCCCACCAGCATCAACCTCGATGGTGGAGAAGCGGTACAGTGGTGTCCCGAAGAGGAGTCCGGAATCGATGGCTATGGCGCAAGCCCAACCAGATCCCATCGGATTCGCACATCGAGAGATGGAGGAGGCCGGAATCGGTGGCTACGGTGGCGATGGTTGCTCGGATCTGACGGGTTTCGAGCCCTGAGGGAGGGCGATCCAGTTGAATACAACGTCTCGGTCGACGGATGACGCCATGGTGGCTGCGGTGGCAGTTGCTACTCGATCCTGCAGATCCGCCGCTTCCAACAGCCTCACCCATGATCGATTTCGTTGCTTTTTTCACTGAGAGATTCGATCTTAGGGCCTTTTGATCGAATCCCCACGGACGGCGCCAAATGTAAAGGGTAAAATCTGCACCATAGATCTTGAGGAGGATCGACGAGATACAATCCTGCAAGATCAACCAAGAACGAGGTCGGGGCGGGGCTTGTCTCCCCAGAGCAGCCTCCGACGCTCAAGTCAGAATGTGTCGGCTGATAGAAGCCTCTGTAACCCTAGTAGAAAACTCGAATATATAGCGAGGATTAGGGTTTACCTGATAAAAGACGATTATGCCCCTGGACATTTTATGTAATTACTTTCGCCCTGTCAACATATAACAATGCACGTCTACAAAGTTGCCACTGAAGAATGGGAAACTTTGAGTGATGTTGTAAATAGCTACTCAAAGTATCAATGAAATATTCCTAATTGATTTTGTTCCATTGATTATAATTATGTACAATTCGAAACTGGTTCAGGACAAAGCTTCTTATGTGGAGGAGGCTAAGAAGCGCAGAGACAAAATACTCGGAAGGTTCTGAAAGAATTTCAGGAGGCCATGTACACCTACGGTGCGAAAAAGGTAAAGCGGAGCATTCAGTCATAAAAAAAGATTGTGTTTTTTAGTTATTAGTTTGGACCTCCTTTGTAAAAACTCCAAAAAGCAATTAGAAAATGGAGTGGATAAGCTTGCTGCATAGCTGATGCTTAATAAACATACATACTTTTATTATCATATGTTTTTAATTTTTTCTGAATGCTCAAATGCTGAAATCCTATCCCGTGATTGTCTTCAGGAGATCCCAAGAACAAAGATTGATCTACAACCCCAACGATCAAATGCCTCTGCTCAATCTTGGTATCCTCCATCTATAGTTAACTCCTCAAGTTCTTCACACCCCCAACAAGTGCTAACAGTTCATCAACATAGCCTCCGCGTGCTTTGCACGCGACAATTTATAATTAGTAATAAAAGTTCAAGTTACAATTTATGTAATTGGTTTTACTTACACCATGTTTTTCTTTGTTTGCAGAAAATGATTCAGCATTTCATCTTCTTTTTTGCACAACATTCAAGCTTCTAGATCATCAATGGCTTTAGATAGTGACTTTGTAAATATTGGCGCCTTCGACTTTGAATACGCAGCAGCCTTCTCAGCACTCGTCGGATCCACAACCGGCTTCGGCTTCGGCTTCGGATACGCAGCCTTCTCAGAACCCTTCGAATACGCAGGATGCTTCGACTTTTCAGCTCTCGTCCGCGCAGCAGTAGCAGGTATCTCTCACACTCCTCTCCTACTTCCTCTTAAGTAATGAACTTGGATTTGTGAATAGGTTTGGATTTGTGAATTTGTATGTAGTTGCAAACTTGGATTTGTGAATTTGTATGTGGATTTGTATGGGTTGTGAACTTGGCCATGTTTGTTGTGTAAGATGAAACAGGTTTGTGCACATTTTTGTGCTAAAAATGTGCACAATTTTGTGCTAAAAATGTGCACAATTTTGGTGCAATTGCAAACAGGGGCATCGGACATTTTTCAATTATTTTTTTTAAAAAAATTCATACTTAGGCGACGAACATAGATATAATTGGGTGGCCTAATTTTTTTTTTTTTTAAAAACCACTCATATTCAGGCGACGGACATAGCTTCTTTAGGCGACGAACTTAGCTAAAAAGAAGGTCGTTTGAGTTGCATTTTATATTTTATAGAATTTCCCAACCAAATTGGGGCGACAAACCATTGAGATAAATCCGTCGCCTGAAGTGAAGTCGGCTCGGCTCGGCTTGAAAAGCCCTTTTCGGTCTGACAATGAATTCAGGCGACGAACAATTTTTTCGTCGCCTGAAATATTTTAGGCGACGAACATTCAGATGTTCGTCGGCTCAGTTATCAGGCGACGAAAATCACATTTCATGCGACGACATTGGTCCGTCGCCTGAAACCACATCTGGCGTAGTGATTCCTTTCCGTTCTGATCTAGTAAGATAATGTAGCCAAATATGTTGAACATTATAATTAATTATACAATCATTGTGTGAATTAATAATAGTACTAGTATGATCCACGCGCCATGACGTGATTTTTTATAAATAAAATCTTACTAATATATTAAATTAATGTTATAACATAATTGTAAAAGCTCAAATAATTAAATATTTTGAATTAAACTCATGGGTTGAGAAAACGATTAAAGTAGTATATATAGATATATATAGATGTAGATTACTAATATTAATTTTATATTTTATTATTATTAATTTAATGTTTTGAATTAATCCCATTGTTTTTTAGATGAAAAAAACTACTAAAATTATAATTTAGGCTAAGATCAATGTTTTGAATTAAGCCCAATAGTTAGTAAAATTAAAGAAAAAAGAGAATTAAAGGAAAAAGAAAAAAAAATTAAAATTAAAGAAAATCAAAGAAAAATGATAAAAATAATGATTGGCCGAGACTCCTAAAATTACTCTAAGCTTGACACATCATCCTAAACTCTTCTAAATTAAGAGTTTATATAGATAGTTAGTAAAATTAAAGAAAAAAGAGAATTAAAGGAAAAAGAAAAAAAAATTAAAATTAAAGAAAATCAAAGAAAAATGATAAAAATAATGATTGGCCGAGACTCCTAAAATTACTCTAAGCTTGACACATCATCCTAAACTCTTCTAAATTAAGAGTTTATATAGATAGTTAGTAAAATTAAAGAAAAAAGAGAATTAAAGGAAAAAGAAAAAAAAAGTAAAATTAAAGAAAATCAAAGAAAAATGATAAAAATAATGATTGGCCGAGATTCCTAAAATTACTCTAAGCTTGACACATCATCCTAAACTCTTCTAAATTAAGAGTTTATATAGATAGTTAGTAAAATTAAAGAAAAAAGAGAATTAAAGGAAGAAAAAAATTAAAATTAAAGAAAATCAAAGAAAAATGATAAAAATAATGATTGGCCGAGACTCCTAAAATTACTCTAAGCTTGACACATCATCCTAAACTCTTCTAAATTAAGAGTTTATATAGATAGTTAGTAAAATTAAAGAAAAAAGAGAATTAAAGGAAAAAGAAAAAAAAATAAAATTAAAGAAAATCAAAGAAAAATGATAAAAATAATGATTGGTCGAGACTCCTAAAATTACTCTAAGCTTGACACATCATCCTAAACTCTTCTAAATTAAGAGTTTATATAGATTATAATATTAATATTAATATTATTATTATTATTGTTGTTGTTGAATAATATAGTTGAGAATAATACCGTATTCAACATATTATACTAAATAATGAATTATGAAAGCATTTTTCACTTTGCAAATTTATATAATATTTTATTATTTTTATATGCGGGACAAGGCCCGTCCCGTCCCGATCCTGTCCCGTCCAGACACCATCCCGTCCCGAAAAAAAAATGTCAATTCCGTCCCGATCCCTTCTCGAAAAAAGTTAGCGGGACGAGTCTCGTCCCGGCCCAATCCCGTCCCGTCCCGTGCCCACCCCTATTAAAAAGACAATTATTTAAAATTAGTTAGAAACAAATTAATGTAACAAGCTTTGATTTCAGAACTTGCTTAAATTGTAAAGCTGGCTTTGGGATGTCTCAGAAGTCCTGGTCTTGGTTTCATTTACCAAAGCTCCAAAACCCTTGATTTGTTGTTTTTTAATCTATTTTAATAAAATGTGTTTTAATTGTGTTTAGTGATCCATTTTAATCCTGCCTACTCCAACTGTCTCCCACATTATGTGCCCTCCCTCACTAAATTAATTAGTAATTTATCCAGCACCAGTTTCAAAAGTTTTACTAATGTGGAATTCATAGATCATTTATGAATTTTAGGAGATGAGACAATTTGACCCTTAATTAGAATTAATTAAATATTAAAATAATTGTATATGTGTAAGAAGACAGTTGCTAGGTTTTAGGATGTTTGGAAGCTCATTGGGATCTTGCAGATCTTATGTTAAAAAAAGAAATAAAGAAAAATAGTGAGATCTTAATGCTTTCTGGCGGTATAGAAGGAATCGAAGCTGGCAACTTTTACAAGCACAAGTCATCAGACCACACAATCCAATATGAATTAAGTGCTCCTTCAGTTGTTTAAGCGTTGATCATGTGAGGTTTATTAATGAGAGATGCCAAATTAATTAATTAAGTAATCGGTACTGTAGTACTGCCGTTTAAGGAGGTAAAAACTCTATCAAATGTTATTTTTTTAATAAATTTGTTTTTATAAGTTCATACTTAATACTAATAAGTAATTATTTAAAAAAATTGATTAAAAAAATAATATTTTATAGTGTTTTTACCTCATTAAAAAATGTGCACTAAATGACAAAAGACATTTATTTTGAAACGGATGGAGTACATTTGTAAATATATTTGGGATCAAATCAAACTGCTTTGAATTCTTTGCTTGATTTTGAATTGCATGGATTTCGATTGTACACCCTATCCCCTATGGGTGGAATCTGAAAATTGAACGCTCCAGCTAAAATAAAAAACTTTATTTATAAAACTATTACTGTCACCCTGCAGGTTGAACATATACTATAATCGTGTTCTCTAACAATGCAAGCTGCTTATGTATCACGTTAGATGAGGATGATAATCACTTATTCTTTGAATGCTCATTAACAATATCCATGCTCAATGACGTTAATAATAAGCTAGAATATCCACCTTCCACAAACAAGTAACGACTTTATATAGAATCTAAACTTGACAAAATTAGCAAACAAGAATTTTGCTATTTTTGAAATTATTTAACAAAATCTAATAGATTTGAAGTTGGGTGGTTCTATGCAAACTTTTAGGTTTTAACGGTAATTACTACAATTATTTGTTTAAGGGGTGATGTTGGGTAAATTGGATTATTTAAGGGGTGATGTTATGCAATGTGTAAAAAAAAAAATGAAACTGCTGAGTGGATGGAGTTTGCCATTTACCCCCACACGAACCAAATCTCAGCAGTTGATTGAATATAAAAATCAACACGTCCTTCCCCCCCTTTTTTTTTTTTTTTTTAATTTTTGTTTCTTCTGAAACTCAACCAATCTCTCTCCACTTGAAGTTGAGGAGTGTCTTTGTTTCTTGTATTGAGTGGGCGTGGTCGGCCTTTGACAGCGATACTTGCTCTGTTCCCTCTCCCACCACCCACTCCTATTTCTATCATTTAACACTCTTTATCTCTCTCTGTTCATCGATTGATCCATCCATCCATCGATAGATGAAAGGAGGTGGTGATGATAACAAGCAGCTGGATCCTCAGCTATGGCACGCCTGCGCCGGCGGCATGGTCCAAATGCCTCCCCTCAACTCTACTGTGTTCTACTTCCCTCAGGGCCACATCGACCACTCCCATGTCTCCCTCGATTCCTCCTCCTCCTCTTTCCCCTCCCTCCCTCCTCTCCTCCCCTGCGTCCTTTCCGGAATCTCCTACCTCGCCGACCCCGACTCCGACGAGGTCTTTGCCAAGATCAAGCTCCTCCCCATCCCCCTCCCGCCCCCCGACTTCCAATTCTCTGACGATCCTGCCGCTGTCGACCCCATTCTCGAAGCCCCTGCTTCGTTCGCCAAGACTCTGACCCAGTCCGACGCCAACAACGGCGGGGGTTTCTCCGTCCCCAGGTACTGCGCCGAGACCATCTTCCCCCCTCTGGACTACTCCGCGGAGCCCCCCGTGCAGACCATCTTGGCCAAGGACGTCCATGGGGTCACCTGGAAGTTCAGGCACATTTACAGGGGCACCCCTCGGAGGCATCTCCTCACCACCGGGTGGAGCAATTTCGTCAACCACAAGAAGCTCCTCGCCGGGGATTCCATCGTCTTCCTCAGGGCCGACACTGGCGATCTGCGCGTCGGCATCCGCAGGGCCAAGAAAGGGATCGGGGCCGGCCCCGAGTCGCCCCTTCCCCCCTTCCTCGGCCTCAGGGATGACGAGAGCCGGATAAGGGCCGGCTTTGGGAGGAGCTGGAACGGCGGGGGCCTGGCCCTGGGGCCCGCCGGGAAAGTCGGTGTCGAATCGGTAATCGAGGCGGCTCAATTGGCTGCGAGCGGGCGGCCGTTTGAGGTGGTCTACTACCCGCGCTCCAGCACCCCCGAGTTCTGCGTGAGGGCGTCCTCTGTAAGGGCCGCATTGCAAGTCCAATGGTGCTCCGGGATGAGATTCAAGATGGCTTTCGAAACCGAGGATTCATCCCGCATCAGCTGGTTCATGGGGACTATCTCCGCTGTCCAGGTCGCTGATCCCGTCCACTGGCCTAATTCTCCATGGCGACTCCTTCAGGTACCCAACTTCATTGATTGGATTCGATTGGATTGTGTGTGTATATAAGTCGGTAGACTACTCATTCATTCTTCTGTCAGTTGGTTTTAGAATGGGAACTAAATCGGCTTGTGTACCAGGCTAGTAGCACATGTGCGTCCGTGAGTCATATCTGTGTGTTGATTGGATTGGATGTTTTGTAGGTTGAGTGGGACGAGCCGGAGTTGCTACAAAACGTGAAGCGAGTGAACCCGTGGTTGGTTGAAATGGTGGCAAGCATGCCTCCAGCCATTCACCACATGTCGCCATTCTCCCCGCCGAGGAAGAAGCTCCGGCTTCCTCAGCCGCAAGACTTGCCCTTCGTTGACGGACTCCCGGTGCCTCCCCTTTGCAACAACACCCTCAAGCCTAGCAGCACCATTACCGTTCCTGCAGGCATACAGGGAGCCAGGCATGCTCTTTTCGGACACCCGCCGTCCTTTGCTGGCTTCGCCAAACTGCACTCGGGCCTGTTTCCCGCTTTCCTTCGACATCATCCCGATATCCAGCACCCTGCCTTTACCGGCCACAGCTTCGTTACAAGCAAGCCCAATAAGGCGAATAATGATCATGACTTGTCGTGTTTGCTAAGCATTGGGAGCCATTACAGCAGCTCCAAGAAGCGAGACGATGATTCTTCTGTCGCTCCTAAGTTTATGCTCTTCGGGAAACCTATTCTTACCGCGGAGCAGATTTCGCAGACCTCGTCTGGAGACTCTTCCTCGAACAGCAATCCCAGTAAAAGTGTGCAAAAGTCCTCAGATGGCTCTAGAATGGGTCCAACTGTTAGCTCTATAGATGATCGCGCTGGGTCCAACTTGTTGCAGGCGGGTCATTGCAAGCTTTTCATAGAGGCGGAAGATGTAGGGCGTAGTACCCTCGATAAGAAGCTTGCCAACATGTTTGGAGACGAAAGGCCGGAGATGATGCTAAACAATGTTAATCACAAACCTTTCAGGTGACTAATGCAATGCAATCTGCTTTTGAAATTCATGTATATATGTTTGTGATTTGATGTTTCATGTGTACTTCTCTGGATTGATTTGCAGCGAGTTCTTGAAGACAGCAAGAACGCTAACGATACTGGCAGATGCTGGGGGTGAGAATCTAGCAAGGTAAAAAGAGTAGTGGAGGATTGCATCTTCGATCGGGATCGATCAAGCTGCCGAGAGCTCAGAAGATCACTGATCGATATGATCAGCCGTCACCCTTGAATATATAGGTGTTTCAATTTGAATGTTGGTAAAGTATGTAATGGGATCAAAATTAAGGAAACGACTCCTCTCCATTCCGGGGCCAAGGAGCCGGCCCTGAAATGGACAGGAGCCGGCCTTTTCCCATCATCCTTTGTTAGATTTGTACGTGCGAATGTGCGTTGGAGTTTATTATCAGTTTCAGTCAGCCAATTCAAAGATAGATCGACTCTGTAAAGGTTGGAAGCTAATGTAATCAAACATGTTTGAATTTCATAACTTGATCAATGCTTTCTCGATCGATCCCTATCCTAAAATATATGGATCAAGTACACTTGTGCAATAACCAATTGACATATTCTGTTTAGAATGCAAAAAACAGTTTGTTTAAACATGGCATGGAAATTAATGATAAGGGCATATCATATCCTATATGGTTTAGGGCATTGACTAAAGCCAGATGTTAGATGTAGATGTGCTTCCTTACATGGCAGGTAGGTTTACAAAGTGTAATAAGCTGAGCTGCTGCCTGCTGCAGTGAGAAGAAATTAAGGGGCGGGGGAGTGAATATAAATAAAAAGGAGGAGACACTGACACAAGTGAACCGGGAGTACGTGGGGGATGACCTGTTCTGTTGTTGTTTAATTAGTTGACATCAGAAGCTTGCATTTGAAGGCACCAACCAAACTCTCAACTCTCAAACTAGTTAGAAGCAAAAAAAGAAGAGGAGGAGGAGATATTGAAGAGGTAATGGAGGGATAATGAATTGAAGACTACTGGCAGTGGCACATTGGGCACTGCACACAACAAACAGTGTGTGAGTGAGTTATAAGTGCAAAGCACAAGAAGGCGGGTCTCATGGTGGCATGGGTTGTGGACTCCCCCCACCCACCCATTCCCTCCAACCTCAGTAATACCCCCACCTTTCTCTTTTTCCTTTTTTTCTTGTCAACCGTACCAACTAGCTACTAACTCACCATTCTTTGGGCCGGTTTAGTTCAGTAACAATTTTTTTTTTTGGTAGAGAGAATTCAGTTGAGTAATAATCAGGGCTCTAATTAACAGCAAACGTCCCGGGCCCGGCATTACGCACGCGTTAGTGTTGGCGCCTGTAATGGCTATCAGCCTATCACAATTCACAAATTTCAGGCAAGTTAATCCGACCTTAATAATTATTATGTGGAGATCCCACTTTTTGGAGTCAACAAGGAGTTGGCCCAACAACATCGGCTTCAAAACCATCATCTTATATTCTTATCTCATTCAAATGTTTTATTAGAGGATGATTTTGCTCTTCAAATTTTCCTTAATCGGTTTTTAGAGAGACTTGGAGGGAGGTGTTGTCGTGGTGGTGCCAACGTCGAAGGGAGGAGGTGTCGTGGTGATGTCAACATTGTATTTTTTATGAAGCATGAGATTAATTAATATATGTGAAGAGTCATAATAGGTGATGTAAATAGAATAGAAAAACTTAGATAATTTTCGCAAATTTTATGCAAAGTCGATTTCAAGGCCTTGAAACAACTTCATAATTAAACATGTTCATTTGTACGAAATCAAACTTGTTAAATGTAAAGTGTGGAAATAAAATCACAAATAACATATGAATAATTAACGAGGTTCAACACAATTTAGCCTACATCCACGCCTAGGGTTCTCCAACCCGTAGAATTCAAAAGTAACGCTTCTATCTAGTCAACTCAGATCCCTTAGAGTCCTAGATACAACTTAGAAGAACACCTCTTCTCTCAACTTGTAGCCTCACCCGCTACTATCTAGTCAACCCAAAATACTCATGAAATAATAGCCTAGTGAATATGTTTGAGTAGATATATACTCTTAGTATAACACTTTAGACTTGTACAATGAAGCTCTAGAAACTCTCAACCTCTCAAAAGATAAAGCAAGAACAACAATGGAGAAAGAGAGAATCAATGGTGGATGATTGCAATGGAGAACGCTTTGCTTGTAGATTGAATGCTCGAGTGGTGTTTTTCGATCTTCTTTGCTTGCACCGTCTCTTTTATAGGCTGCAGGGGCTGATTTTTTAACGTTTGAATTTGAATTGCCAAATCTTTTCTTTCCACAAAATCATCCCACAATCTTCAACAAATCTTCTCCTTATCTTCATATCATATCCAACCTTGAATAAAAAATTACAGCCCTTTCTAGAAGATTTTTCAACCACCAAATCTTCCAGAATCTGCATAAAAAATCTCAGCGGCCTTTTTCAAATATTTAATATAAAATATTTAACAAATAAATATATAAAATATTCGACGTATCCAATTTGTCCAATTTGCCCTTACTGTCAAGACCTTGAAACTGGGGGCTTGTTTTGTCTTTCATCAATCTTTCTCAAAGACCTTTAGGTTAGCTCTCAAGATCTTACAATCAAGGTGGAGTCTTCAATATGTTCTAAAAATTAATTTAACCCTGTTCTTCACGAAAATCAAATAATATGGTAAAATTATAAAAAATATATATATAAACTAATATTTTATATAATTTTAAAATTTTTAAAATACATGTAAAAAAATTAACCCAAAAAAAAAGCAAAACTAAAGAGAATGGAAAAGGAATACGGTCGTGCCCTGATAGGATGGCTCGGCTCAACGGTAAGAGTGGGGAAGTTAATGATAGGTTTCAGGTTTGATTTTTGTCTCCGTCATTTCTTTTGGGTGAAAAATCAAGGTTTATCCTACTTCAATATATCTGATATATGATTCTTGTCGATTGGGCTATGTGCTCGGGATTTACCACGAAAGATGAGTTATCCTCTTTATACAAAAATAGAAGTTATAATTAAGGAGTTAAACACTTTGTACTCCAATTGGGAGTTAAAAGTTTGAGGGTCAATGTTGTAACCCAATAATATACAACCACCAAAACAAGCACAAAATATAACACTCCGTAATAGAAAAAGTGGGCGCACACGAGGGGGGTGGTGGGGCTGGCAGCGCGTGTGGGATCCGGTTGTTCCGCCGCGTCGATGGAAGTGATTCCTCCTCCTCCTCCTCCGTCGCCGGCTCCCAATTTACTAATCCGTCTCCTTGAGAAACCCCAAAATTCCCAATCTCCAATGTCCATTTACTTACTCCCTCCGTTCCAAAATACATGGTCTTTTACTTTTCAGCACGTTTTTTAAGGAGCGAAAAACTCTATAAAATATTATTTTTTATTTAATTTTTTTTATATAATTAGATACTTATTAGTAATAAGTATCAAATAGTATAAAAATTTTAATTAAAAAAATAATACTTTATAGAGTTTTTCGCTCCTTAAAAAGCGTGTCAAAAAGCAAACGCCCATCTATTTTGGAACGGAGGGAGTATTAATTAACCTACCACCATCTATTACGCTCCATATTGTTTGCATCATTTTTTATAATACTTCATAGCATAGTTTTTAATTGCGTTCCCTATATACACCGCAAATACTTCGTTGGATCCAACGTTGTAACAACGTTGGATTAGACGTTGCTACAACGTCCAATCTGACGTTGTTAATTGTGTGCTAATTTCACTTATCGGATGCTATAACAACGTTGAATTAGACGTTGTTACAACGTCAAATTAAACGTTGCTAATACGGGTCAGACCGGGCCAAGTATAAGATATTAAAAAAAAAACAAAAAAAATTTGGTTTACAACGTCCTTTTGGACGTTGCTCTTTTTTTTTTTGGTGTGAGTGTGGGTGGGTGGGTGGGATTTTTTATTTTTTACCCTAACAACGTCGGATCCGACGTTGTTAGCCCGTTTCGGCCCGATCCGATCCTTCACTTCACATATTACAACGTCGAATCTAACGTTGTAATGTAATTAATGTTACAACGTCGAACCCGACGTTGATTAGCAGCTCGATCTATGAAGTATACTATATACGGCCTTGTTAGTTACTTTCTAAAAATTGAACTATTGTTAATTGTAATTTCTGAGAATCGATTTAAAAAAAGGAATATTTGGATAGATTTTTTTAAGTATTTTAAATTAGAAATAGGGAAATGAAAAAATTTGCTCGTTAAATAGATCGAGGAAGTAAAATTTATATAGTACCCCCCAGGCAAGTGAAGCTCCTCTAAATTAAATTAGTGGATTTTTCTCAACTTGAATTATTAATTAATTACATATATTAAGTCTATTTCCCAAGTTTTTAAATCTATTCAATTTTCCTGAAGTTTATCTATTGGAAAAGAAGATCCAACTCGTTTTGGTACAAGTTGTTCAAATTCCACCTAAGAATCGCCAAGACACCCATCTAGTCGTCTAGTGACGGGCTAACGTCTTTTAAAACATTGACAATAACTTCACTATTTTCTTTTTCTTTTTTTTTAAAAAAAAAATTACATTCTTATATATCGACAATTAATTGACGCTAACATAAATTGTATTCAAACAATATCTTTAGATTAGATTACTCTTAAACATTCAACATCTTTAAGTGGAAAATATGTCTGTCTTATAAGATGTTGGAAGAAAGAGGTGACTCCGACAACAAGTATGCATCAATTCACATAAAATATCATAAGAGATTGAGAAATAGCAAAAAATCATGATTTTTTTTTTACCCCTAAATTAAGGGAAAGTTTGGAAAATTTTATTGTGATCGAAATTGGAAATCCCAAGAAATATAAAAAAATATTGAAAATGTAGAGAAAGACATGAGATTACTGAACTCAATGTCTTGCCTTACCGTGCCTTGTCTGTCCCTGACTTCACTTCTACGTACACTACTACAAATTTTGACTATTTATCATTAAATCAATTTTTTTTAATTCAATAATGCACTTAACTTTATTTGATGATTCATCAAAAAAAAAAAAAAAAATTATTTGGTGGGAAAAGCTCTACTCCAATTAAAAAAAAAACAAAGGGAGCAAGATCCGAGAATCATACACGTACATAACAGATGTTTGATGAAAAAGGTGAGGCCAAGGCAGAGTCAACCCTGACCCTGCACTAGCTAACCACTGCAGTTCATTTATTAAACCCATTAGTATAAATAAGCTAGTAGTAAGATCTTTACAAAGTCATCTACGGAGTTTTTATATGCAATAATTTAATTGTTAAAATACGGAGTAGTTTATTGTAAAAGATAGAGAACAGAAGCTTCAGAACAATTTAAACCAAATCTTAGTCATCCCCAATTTGCAAGTTCCCATCATGTAGTGTTTGGCTATAATGGTAAACTACCCACTCAATGACATCAGTTTGCTACTCCCATCCCAGTATTTATTTGATTCAAACCCCAAGTAAAATATAGGAGTATTTAAATACACTTTCTATGGTTGTGGAAATAATAAACATTTTATCCTCTTATTCTTGTTTTTTTTTTTTTGGTGAACAACCTCTTATTCTTGTTTAAAAATGAAAGATTGAAGTGTTAGTTATTAATTAAAGTAATTATAAGGATGAATCGGATTTTGTTCGGGTCGGGTCAGGGATGGGTTGGGTCGCGTTCGGGTTCATTCGGATATCGAGTCAAAATGGATCGAACTCGGGTTCAGGTTAGGTTTGTGCATGATACATTGATACTAGATTTTCGGGTTTTGGTCGAGTCAGATTTTGCTAGCCCAGCCCATTTTGACCTGATACCCGAATGAACACGAGTATAGACAAACCCGATCCGTCCTTGACCTGACCCGAACAAAATCCAACTCATCCTTATAATTACTTTAATTTTCTTATTTTTAAACACTTAAATAACAGGAATAATTAAGATAAACAAAAAATAATCATTATTTTATAATAAAACTAAATGTAACCAGATTTGATCCAATCCGAAATTTATCCACCCATAAAACTAACCCAACCCGACCGAACATTCAATATACCAGATATACGATCAAAACCGAATGGATATACCCTAACCCCAATTCAAACAACCTAACCACCACACCTCTAATTGTAGATGCATAGAGAGAAGACCACTACATTTTCAGAAAATGACATTTTGTTTAGTGTCGTTGGAAACATATCGATGAAATGAGTCAATTGAAAAATGAAGCTTATATGAAAACTGTAATCAGATTAAAGGCGCATTGTAATGTCGGGTCATCATCACCGAGCATTGCCACATGAATGTCTATAGACAGTAAACTAGTTCATTACCCGTGCCTTGCACGGGTTGTAGATTACAAAAATATTATATAAGTTTTGGTTAATAAATAAATTAAAATACAATAATTTTTATTAACCTATTTTAATAGAAAAATATTTTAAAAAATCTATTGACCGAATTTGTACTTAAAACTTATATAAATTTAATTTTCATGATATCTAACCTCCCTTAAGCCAGTAATAATCATATCCAATATTAAATAATTCCGAACCGATTTGAAATTAAAAAACTCAATAAAAAGAACTGGCTCAATTCTACAAATGACATATATATTCATGCCAACCACCACCCCGAATCAACCTAAAATTTCATTAGTTAAAGTTTCAGAGTTTAACTTGTACTTAACAACTTCTAATACACACTTATTTAAATTTTTTTAAAATTAATGTTATGAAAAATCAAGCAAGGTACCCACTGCGTTAATGAGAAAGATACTTTTTAGGGAAATTCAGAAAACTCTCCGTTAAATATAGACTTTTACACTTAACCACCGGTTAAATATAGACTTTTACACGACTTTTACACTTAACCACATGTTAGGAACGAAATTAGAGAAAACAACCCATTAAATGTTTTTTTTATTAACAAACCACCGCCTATTGTCAATTTCTATTAGGATTATGTAAAATATATATGATATTATAATATTTTACGCTTTATTTAAATTAGAATCTCAAATAAATTTAAAAAATATATTTTACCAAAAAAAAATTTAAAATATTATTTAAAAAACTTGGTGTATATATGAACACATTCTCCTATTTTATTCCTAAAAATGGTTATAAATTTCCAAATATCTTATAGACTTTTTTTTAATCAAAATTAAAATAAGTTTATAAGATATTTGGTGTATATATGAACGGACATCCACATTTTATATTCAAAATATAATAATTTATTATCAAAAGAAATAAGAAAATAGGTGGTAAAATTTTCATACGTGGCACAATAATAGAAGGGGAAAAAAGGCGGGAAATTTTTCATACGTGTCCTAAGGAGCTCCTACTTTAATATTGTTGAGGATATGTTATTTTTTTATAAAAAAAATAATGTGCTATTAAAGATAAATATCTTCAATATATGAAATAATCTCTAAAATTAGTTTGAATATAAAATGTGTTAATTTTGTCTCAAATTCTTATAAAAGATCTTCATTTATAATTTAAATATATTTATCGTTAATACACCATTTTAAATTTGAACAAAAATATGAACCTAATAAGTAGAATTTTATTTATCATAAAAACTTATTTCAAAATATTTAAAGTCAAACAAATGTGAATCAAGGGGTCATTGCCCTAACCAATGACCTCTTGCCCTAGTGGTAAGGGAGAGGTAACCCTTGTAAGAGGTCAAGGGTTCAAATCCCATTACTTACACTTTGTGTAATTAAGTGGGTGCTCAAGCCTTCATTGGCTTGGGTGAGCCTGCCTGGTGGCTTGCCGCCTGGCTTGCCCAGTTCGGGTCCTTTGCAGGCTAGGGCTCAGACCCGTGGGGGATTAGTCGACAACCTCGGAACCCCCACGTCATAAAAAAAAAAGGGGGGGGGGGGTCATTGCTGATAGATTACATAGGTCTCCTATTGTATAGTGGGCTGAAAGCCCGTTAAGGCCCAATACCTTGTAACCTATATATATGTTATATCAATGAATGGAAACCCTCAAGGAGGACATTACAATCAATCTCATGATCTCACATGGTATCAGAGCCTAAGATCCAAAGACCCTAAATTCTTTTTCTCTAACCCTAGCCGCCACCTCCTTCTCTCTCTCTCCTCGCCGCCGCCCTCCCACCGTCGCCCCCCCCCTCCTTCTCTCCCACCGTCCGCCAACCCCTAACGCGCCCGCGCCACCCCCTAGCGCGCCCGCGCCACCCCCTAGCGCGCCCACGCCATTCCCCCCGCGGCCGCGTCACTCCCACCGTCGACCCCCTCCTTCTCTCTCTCGCTCGCTAGCACTTCCGCACACCGCCCTTAGCCTTCCCTTCTCGTCCCAATGGCTAACCCACAACCTACCGACCCTATTAAGCCACCCTACCATTCCGCCCTAACCATCTCAAAAGATCTATTGACCACTATCCTTGACCCCAAAGACAACGCCTTGCAAGCTTGGAAGAAACTTCAGGATCTCTTTCAAGACAACAAGTCCACCCGTGCTGTCTATCTCGAGCACGAATTCTCAGGTTGCAAGCTTTCCTCTTTTCCGTCGATATCTGCCTACTGTCAGCACATCAAGACCCTGGCTGATCAGCTCGACGCTGTCGACTCCAAACCCAGTGCCACCCGTCTGGTTCTTCAGGTTCTCTCTGGTCTCCCTTCCGAATACAACGCTGCTGCTACTCATATTCAGCAGACAGAGCCTCTCCCTACATTCGAGAAGACCCGGTCTCAACTGATCCTGGAGGAGACTCGCCTTCAACGTCAGACAACCGACGTCGCCAAAGACAAGACGGCGTTGGTCTCATCCAGCGACATCATCGAGCAACTCGCCCTCCAGCCAGGCCGCACCAACGATCAGCAAGGACCTAGAGGCGGCGGCCGCAGCACCTGGCGCCCGCAGCAACATGATAACCGCCACCCCTCTTGGTACCCCAACTCTGGTCTACACTGACAACGTCTCCGCCGTCTACCTGGCTAGCAACCCAGTCCAACATCAACGCACGAAGCACATTGAGCTTGATCTCCACTTCGTCAGGGACAAGGTTGCCATTGGACATGTCCGCGTTCTACATGTCCCGTCCTCTTATCAGTACGCTGATATATTCACCAAGGGTTTACCTAGACAGTTATTCATTGATTTTCGTTCCAGTCTCACTGTACGGACCCCTCCCGTTTCGACTGCGGGGGTTTGATAGATTACATAGGTCTCCTATTGTATAGTGGGCTGAAAGCCCGTTAAGGCCCAATACCTTGTAACCTATATATATGTTATATCAATGAATGGAAACCCTCAAGGAGGACATTACAATCAATCTCATGATCTCACAATTGCCCTTTTTGTACTTTGATAATGAAACACCTAAATTTTTTTATGAAGAGTATTTTATAATTTTCAATTAAAACTACTTTAATCCAATCATCTTTGAAATTTAATATCTCTGACTTAATCATAGTTTTTTTAATCATGTTTAATTTAAAAATTACATAAAAACGATACTTCTTTCTAGTATCACAAATTCACAACACTTGTTCTTCTAATCATACTTATCTTTTTAGCAATTTTTTTTCAATACAACAAATTAATAAGGTAAAAATCAACCTTGCCAATGAACAACGTAGAAAGATATTAGAAGTTGGAGAATTAATAAGACATTGTTGGAAATAAAAACTAATATATAGGAAAATGGAAAAAAATTTAGAATGTTTAGACATTAGATATATTTAAAATGTTAAGTGTTCTGATACAAATAGAGTAAAAAATAAAAGACCGTCCAAATAGAGTAAAAAGGCATAACGGTATGTAATCAAACATATTAATTCATAATTATACTTTTAAGTGGAGAAAAAATACATAGATTAAAATGTGACTTACCTATATACAAAACTTAAGAAAATACGAAGTACTAATTAATTGAAAAAAAATAGAATATATTAAAATCACTCCTATAGTTAAATTATTTTAATATAGTTGAAAAAAATTGGACAAACCCAAAATGGACCTAATTTGACCCAAAACAAAGTGAAACCCGGGTTCGAGTCAACCCGGATATATGCAAGAAATACCCATTTTACCCAGAACTCG
Organism: Persicaria tinctoria; assembly: GCA_037127255.1. Lineage (NCBI taxonomy): Eukaryota > Viridiplantae > Streptophyta > Magnoliopsida > Caryophyllales > Polygonaceae > Persicaria > Persicaria tinctoria. The sequence continues at coordinate 15,374,319 of JBANSL010000004.1, read as the reverse complement.
AAATGATCCGATCTAAATCCAATCTGAATGATCCGATATTAACATGTCTAGGTAGCGACATGTGGCAGAATTTGGTATTGTTACTATTGTATATGAGATAAGATGTATATGACTATGAGTATAAGTATTATACAATTTGTTCTAATTCAAAGCAAAGGATCGGAATATAATATATTAGATTATTGAGGAAAAAAAGATTAAAAAATGAGTTAGCTAGGTTAGGAATGTTATTGGGAAAAAATCGATCGAATGCTACATATTTTAGGAACAAAAATTATAATATTGATACTCTTGCCAAAAAAGAAGTAGACTATCTGTTAAAAAAAACTAACATTATGTAATAATATACATTTGGCATTAATATTAATATAAAATATTATATAATTGCTAAATATTTGAGCAGGAAAATTTTACACCAGAAGTATTTCTATTTAATATTATACAGAGTATATGATTGTATAAAATAAGATACACATAACTATATATATGTTACATTTTATTATTGAAAAAGAAGGATTAAAAAATGTGTTACCAAGCTAATTAGGATGTTAATGGTTGAAAAAAAAATCAAACGTATGCCACATATTTAGGGGTAAAATTACAATATTGATATTCTTGCCAAGAAAAAAAAAGGAAAGAAGAAGATTGTGTTATTGGCTACACATTTGAGCGGGAAAATTTTTCACCAGGAGTTGCCACGTGTCCTAAACAGGTTCTGCTTTAGTATTGTTTAGGATTTAAACACAGGGGTAAGACTTCCCACAAGAAAAGGGTAACTGTTGGATGCTTCAACAATTGCAATAACCAAATAGTTGCAGACAGTATCCCATGTCACAAGTAACAAGATACTCCGTATGAAGCCAGGGGGGGAAACACATGAAAGCAAACACAGAAACTGACCAAAATAAAAGGTAAACCAGAATCTGGTTACGTAATAAGCCACAACTTCAAGAAGACAGTGACAGGATTGTCTTCCAAAACAACTGAATTCCGAATCCCAAGAGGCAAATGCCCAGTTGAGTGACTGCCAAACCTGAACTTCTGTTGCCACTGTCAAGTACTGAGTAAGTGAGTAACAAGTAACAGAGTGCGTTTACACCAACCACTTGAATTTACCCAGATGGGGGGCCTTTAAAGGAAAAAAGTTGCAGCAAGTAATCCTCAACTGTTCAATGCATAAAAGATAGAACCATTCAAGGTACAAGCATTAAGGCATTTGTTCAAATATGATTATGCAAGCATTTCAACCTGTCAATTATAGCAATAGTAACAAAGGTTCATCTCAGCAACAGGATAATCGTACCAGAAACCTTTATTTACATAACATTGTTCTATATGTTCTCATCACTTCAGCTTCCACTGAGATAAAGGGGGTCACCTTGGGCATTCTTCACACAGCAACCATTGCGAAAGGGACAAAGGCCCTGCAAATTTAGATGGGCACATATCAGGACTTACTACTTGAGCCTGTGCAAGAATTAATCTCTTACAATAAACAAATAATCTATATATGATGCAAGCATGTGTATATCTTGTTTAACAGCCTATATTACCATTTGAGGGTTCATATAAGAGCTAACTAGTTCAATTATATTATATAAAAAACTACTACGTATAACAGATGGACGTCCACATTTTTTGGCATGCCTGCAACTCAGATTGTTCAAACATTCATCTTTCTTTTCAGTTTGTATGTTCTTTCTCACTTCTTGTGAAGAACACATAACTTACCAAATTATAAATGGCATTCACCCACAGGATAATTTGTTTACCAACAACGAATTTTTTTTCCTCAAGTTTAAGATAATCTATAAATCAGGCAACCAGCAGAAGAAAAAAAAAACATCATCAATTACAGTACCATGATAACATCTCTTCCCTATTCTAGAAGATGAAAGGTCATACAACCATACCAATTCTACAATCCTATATTTGAGACTGGACCAAATTATTTCAACAAGACATATTTATCACCAAGATTTATTCCAAACAGGAAACCAAGCATAGCACCAGAGGCATATTAACTACTAGTATATCTATAACCATCTCAAGTGTAGAAACATGGATATAAATAAGAACCAAAAAAGAACACCGTTTTATAATTCATAATAAAAAAAGGCGTGTGACCAAATTACATAAAAATTATGCAATATCATTGATTAATCTACTTAAAACCACTCAGTCTCAACAAAGCAAGAGAAATAAATATTGTGAAAATAATGTCACAAAAGGCATGAGTTGCAGGAACATCAGCTCAACTTCCAGGACTATTCTCTTCCCTTCGCTTGATTAAGGACCCGATCTACGAAGGCTTAAGACTCCACCTACCACCACCACCGACAGCGCCGCTTGATCCACCATCTCGTCCTCCGGACTCCCTTCTAAAACACTCAAGGTTGATATGCTATTCATTGATCGTTAGTGTCACCTCCTATCCTGTCTTTCCCCATCCCCAACAAGATTTACGCTGCCGGAGATGCTCCCAGCACTGACCTATTCCTTTAACAACCAGCTCCATTTTCATCCGGGATTGGATTTCAAATCCAGCCTTGAGTTCAAGTCTATTTTGAAGGGGTGATGATAGATGAAGTTATTCCTGTGCTGTTTAAACTCTAGAGTATGATCTGGTACGGATACTTGAAGGCTTGGATTACTCAAACATGGTGGGCACATTCTCAGTGAGTTGCACATCACTGATGACATGCCAAACTGTGGAGGTTAACCGTAGTTCTTATACAAGAAATTGGACCAACACTGCCTGTTGAGATTGAATTGAGGGACACAAGCCCAGTTTAAGGAGGATTGAGCTGTTGCAACTGGATTATAGAGGCTCAACCTATCCATGCAAAGCTTAATGGTAGCATTTACTGTTAGTTTGAAATTGAAGACTAGCGGCGGAATAGCTGCAGGACATTCACAGTTGGGGCAGTTGAGTTAGAATGGGGAGGAGTCAAAGGGAAAGCAAGCTGGCCGATCTAGGATCCCTATGCCTCAATGGTCTTGCTTGTGGAATGCTTTTATGTTCAAGAGAACTTATGCATAGGCAGTTGGTGGAAGAAAGACACGAGGGGAACCGAACTTTGGAGTTCTTCCACCATTTGCCTCAACTTCCTGAGATTGCAGATAAAGGAGCACTGATGATCGAATATTGTTCAACCGAGCAACAACTATTATGGGAGTTGGCCTCAAAGCCCGTGTATCAACTTATGTGGATGGCCGAGTTGTTGTCACATGGATGTCTTACACTCATGCCTGCTGAACTTTAGTCCTTTAAGGCCAGCTTTGAGGACAAAGCTATTTCAAAGAAGAAAGCAATGTTAGTACAGGAAATGTTATTCTTCAGAATTAGGGCTGTTAGGCTGCTAGGGAATGTTAATGACAGCTAGCACTAGTATATAAATAAGGGACTAAGTGACTAACACATGTGAATGGTTATCCATTACTTGAGAATATTAGGCATTGCCTGTTTGGCCTTGAGAGCTTTTGCTCATCAATGGTGGTCCATCAATGGTTATCCATTATAATGCATTGTTTCTTCAACTTGTTTAACTTTAGGCCACACTGTACCTTCAAATGCAAGCTTCTGATGTCAAATGAACAAGTCAATAACAAACAGCTCATCCCCACATTACCGGATCCCCCCCCCCCCCCCCCCCCTTCACGCATGGTATCATCCTTTATATATTCACTCCCCCTTTCTTCTCACTGCAACTTATATTACACTTTGCAGTGTTGCCATGGAAAGAAGCACAACTGGAATCAGTCAATGGCCAAAACCCCACCAGCCTTATCTTATGCTGTCTTGGGGTACTGGCTTCCATTTCATTTTAAACAATGAATTTTAGACCCTAATAATGTATTATGTATAATTTGGTTATTGCATCTAAAGAAAAGATGGCAACTTACTTTCATCAACAAATATACTCCACAATTTAATCCGTTTTAGGGAGCAAACGCTGATGAAGAATTGAAGATATTGCAAACATGTTTGATTACACTTGCAACCTTTATAGAGTCTTTCTTCCGCTTACTTTAACAACAATCAAATTAAAGGAGAAATCTGCAATTTCCTTTACAGTGACAAAGTTTGTAACCCACTAACCCATCAATTTCAAGAAATCCGCAATAAGGAAACCAAAGGCCACATTGAAGAAATTGCCAATTGTTGTTGCTTAGATTCAACCCATCAATTTCACAATTTCACAAATTACATGGGTTGATGGTAGTTGAGATTCAGCCAATCGAAAATCACAAAAGTGAAAATCGTCTTTTGAAGAATCTAATTGCTTATCCGATTGAAAATGAGATAGAAGAGAAATCGAAGCTCCACTCAAAAACCACAGCGTATATATATTATTAAAAAAAAGCAACAACAAAGGGACCGTGAACGAAATAATCATCTTGACAAAATATCCCAAATACAAAGCAATCGCAAATACCAAACAAATTGAGCAACAACTGAAACCCTAATTTCCTGAAACGGGCAGAAACCCTAATTTCAGAGTAAACGCGGAAGGAGTATACGAACCTAATTGTAATAGAGCTCGAGGCCCATGCCATCATGAATCTCGTAATCACTGAGGGTGATGTGATCCTTGTAGATGTTGTACCATTTCTGAATCCGAATCTTGTCGGCCCGGGTGCCCGTCTGGGCAGCAACAAGCTTCTTCAGGTCGCCAATGGTGTCATCCTCGTTGCATTTCACTCTGACCTTCTTCCCTAGGCGATCGTTCAACACCACCTCGATCATCTTCTTCAACCTCGAATCGAACCCTCGGAGAGAAACAAGAATCAGAAAACGGGAAAGGAGGAAGTTGAGGTTGGGACCAAGTTCTCTGGTGTCGCGGGGGAGACCGATTCCTTTATAAAGTATACGAGTGAATAAAAAAAGACCAACTTAAGTCGGTTTTGTACCACGCGTTTTCACGGTGCTCGCTAGCGTAGATTCCACGCCCTTTTCTATCACTTTATATCTATACTAGTGTAAATCCCGTCCCGTGTACGGAGAATGTGTTAATCTAAATATAAATTATATTTTCCTCAAAAAAATAATATAAATATAAATAAAATTAGTTTGACAGGTTATATATAATCTAAATATCTTTTAATTATATTCTCTCAAAATATAAATAAAATTCACATTTATAAGGTACTACATAAAAGTTTTTTTTTTCTAATCTATGGTCAATTAAATCTCATGTAATTTTATTAGATAATTGATTTTTAAAAATATTTCAGTATTCTTTTTATTAAATATGTAGTATATATTTATTACATTTGTTTACTAAAATATCTATGTACGGATGGATTGGGACTACATATATGACTATATAATATTTTAATTATTTAGTTTGGCCTCAAAAAATAATATAGATAGATATAAAATAACAATTATTAAATAATTGATTTTGATATAAATTATTCTTTCCACAAAAAAAATCTAAATATAAATAAAATAGTACCTATCAAATACTACATCCGTTCAGAAATAAGTGACGTTTGACTTTTTGACACGTTTTTTAAGGAGTTAAAAACTATATAAAATATAAAGTTTTTAATTGATTTTTTTATAATTTTATACATATTAGTTATAAGTTTAAAATTATTTTAAAAAATTAATAAAAAATTTAATATTTTATATAGTTTTTAGCTCCTTAAAAAAAACGTGTCGAAAAGTCAAACGACACTTATTAATGAACGAATGGAGTATTACATATTTATATTCTAATATTTTTGGTAAATATGACTATGAAAATTAGTTTTATTAATTATTTTTATAATTACTACTACTACGTTTAATTATATTGATATAGTTTTTTCCTTATATAATATTTACTATTTTATAAGATATTCCATCTATCCAATTATATGTGTTAATGGTAAAATAAAATAATTATTTTTATTAGATTTCCTTTTTAACGGGAGAAAGTTTTGCAAGCTACACTCACGTGCCGCCACGTATGCAGATGCATTCACGGGTCGCCACATAGGCACCAATGCATCGGTTTTAGTATATGTATATAGATACTATCTACCTTATATACTTTTGATACTGTATTATGATATATCTATGTTAATTTAATTTAATTTAATCCTATATAATAAGGTATAAACTTTTCAGTTTCAAATTAGTTCTCTCAACTTTAAATAATAATTAAAATACATTAATACAATAATAATCCATCAAATTGGAAATACAAGACATTTAATTTTCATTCAAGTATTCTAAAGAGTTAAAAATTATATCAAATATTATTTTTTTGACAATTTGATACTCCATCCTTTAATTAAAGTAAAAGTCTACATTTACACTAGTGTAAAACAGTAAAAGTAAACATTTTACACTACCAGTCAAATTGCATTATTTCCACTCACATGTCTAAAGGAGTAAATGATTCAAAAAGTAAAAAGTAACTTCACAATTATCATCATTACTTAGTTTATTATTTTAAAGACTAATAAACTATATGATATATAGGAACCAATGACCTCTTGCCCTAGTGGTAAGAGTGAGATGCTTCCTTGTGCCTCACTACCATGAGGTCAAGGAAGCATCTTGTTTAAGGGAAAAAAAAGACGTAAGTAGTAAAAGAGATGTTACATTATATTGTTTTGCCCGCAATATTTATTCAATGTATTAGAAAAAAAAAATTCAACTCCGTCCCGCAAAAATTACGCGGGACGGGACACATGACGGAGAGTTCGTATCCTACAAATCCCGTCCCGTCCCGTATATATATAAAATTATATATATTTAAAAATAATAAAAACATATAAGAATATATTTATAGTACACCTTAACATTTATTTAAATCCAAAGGAAGGGAAATTGCGCTACTGTATTTGTTGTTGTTGTTTTTTTTAGCGAAGCTACTGTATTTGTACTTACAAATATGTAATAATTTAATTTGCATAATATATTTTATAATGAGATTATTATGTAAGACTTTAATTTACACCTTTTTATTTATTAATTTTTGAGTTAATTGTATTGTTTTTTTTTATGAGGATAAATCTCGTCCCGTTTTGATCCCTTCTCGTCCCGTGAGGGATAAGTTCCGACGGGATTTAAAAATAATAAAATCAATCCCGTCCCATAAAAAATACACGGGACGGGACGCGGGATTACCCCAATCTCGTCGCGTCCCGTCCCATGTCCACCCCTATTATATATAATTTTATATCTCTTACATTAAATAAATACTTTATTTTTAGGATATTATTAAAAAAGTAAATTGAAAAAAATATAATAATTTTTTTTATAAAAAATATATAATAACTTTTTATCAGAACATTTAAAAAAAATAATATTTAACAAATCAATATACTCTAAATATCTCTACGAGTTATGTAAATAAAATTATGTTAGTTTTTATTATAAAAATCAATACTCCCTCCGTTCCAAAATACATGGGTTTTTAGTTTTCGGCACGCTTTTTAAGGAGCGAAAAACTCTATGAAATATTATTTTTTTAATTAAAATTTTTATATAATTCGATACTTATTAGTAATAAGTATCAAATGATATAAAAAATTAGATTAAAAAAATAATATTTCATAGAGTTTTTCGCTCCTTAAAAAACGTGTCAAAAAAGAAAAGCCCATGTATTATGGAACGGAGGTAGTATAAAATGAGTTGTTTATGCAAGTGTGAGTGGTGTCCACAATTATTAGGAAGTGTTATTATAACTGAAAATTTCAATTTAATCATATTATTATAGTTTTTTTTAAATAAATTAAAACTTGTATTTAATGGGACCCACGTGAATTGGTGATGAGAGGAATACATAGGTTATCATGGGCAAGAAAAGAAGAAAGAGCTAGACTTGTAGGCTTGGTTACTTTTTACATCACTTTTTCAACACATGTCATCTTAGTATTTGTAGTGTAAAATTTAAATTTTACACATAGTGTAAATGTATCATGGTCCTTAGAGCATCCGCATCCGTGAAACCTATACCGGGTTCCTTAACTTTACTTTTCATTTTTTTCTCTCCTTAGAAACCCCATCAAAATTTAACCTCACATCCCTACAACCCACCTTATTTAAAAACTAAGTAATATAAAAATAAAATTAGCCTACCATCTAACCCCACTACTATCATCCTATCTCCTTCTCTTTCCTCCTTCTTACCCAAATGACCCCACCTCCATTGCTTTTTGAGTTTTTAAGGGTTTGTTGCTTAGAAACCTATCAAATCATTCCCTAATAAAATGTCTCTTCTTCTTGTTATTTTATTATTAAGTTTCTTATATGGATGCTTAAACACCTCCATTGTAGGTGCTCTTAATTAAAACATGTTGTTTTATATATTTGCATGTTTTTTAAGAAAGCAAATAAAATTAAACAAAAATGCACTTACACCCCTAATTATTTAATTTGCTTTTTCACTTTATTGAAAACTACAACTAACAAATCTCTAATCATTATAAGGATAATTTTGTAAAGTGAACACCAAAATATCTAAAACGACATGTTTTTCTTAACAATATTTTACTCCTAAAACGACATGTTTTTCTTAACGAAGGGAGTACTTACTAATAATAAATGTTAAATTGTAAAAACAATTAATATAAAAAAATTTACTATTTTATATATTTTTTGACTCCTTAAAATACATACATAAAAGTCAAATGTCTTATATTTTTCGATGAGAGAGAGTATATTATTATATATTAATATTTAAAAAGAAAAAAACTATATTTTTTATATTCAACTAATTATAATCGTGCACATATCAAACATACTTATCGTCATCATCGAAATCAATCAATCAATTACTTATGAAATTCTTATGAAAACTTGCACTAGACGGAATCTCAACGAATACTAGATTGACCAACAAAAGAATCGATTTCCCATTTAATTGCTCTTTGTGCGACCAAACAAATGAAAATTCAATCCACCTTTTCGTCAACTACATATACACATTGCAGTTAATTAAAAGAATTGATTTGAAAACACTCTAAATTAATACTAATACAACTATTAAAACTATCAAAAATATCATATATGAGATATTCGAAAAACTCAACTAGAATAAAAAAGAGAAACAAACTTTAGGATGATCGGTGGTGCCTATGGACAAGTAAAATCCAGAAAATATTTAACAAACAAAGCATAATAACAATTCAAAATATGGAAAACTACACCGGCCTACACCAATTAAGAATTGAGAGGCCTCTGAATTAGTCTTTGAGGATGACTTTCAACAACATAAACCAAGAAAAGTTGGAGAATGAAAAAGGCTTGAGATGGAATAAACCAACATAAATGATCTCGCAAAATTAATTTTGATGACTTTAAATTGCTTTATGGAGAGCCAATTGCAAGCTTCATCCTAGAGATCACTGTGGTTCGATGATCGAGTGTGATGACACCTAATGCAGTTAGAGTTATGCCTTGATTGATGAGGAAAAACAGTGTTACAAGGGCAAAAGATGGTGAATTTAAAGGCAATTATAAAAGCACTATTGAACCTACAAACAGGTCTACAACTCAGTTATATGCCCCTAGTGTCTCATCTGCACATATGATGATATGAATGATGATGAATTTGATTATGGAATCCCACATGGTTCTACTAGTAATGGCTCAAGTTAGGGCAATTATCCTTATGAGCTTGATGAGTCTGATAGCACTCACACGAGTATCAAAGACCACCCTCACCAATCAAGTGGGAAGGTAAGCAACTCGTCTTCCTCTGATTCAGATCATGATGATATCTCTATTGATAATGATGTTGACTATGTGTATAGTGATGCTTCTAAAAATGAATCTGATCATAATAATGACAATGAGCATTTTAATGACGTTCCTCATCCATCTAATTATCAATTAACAGAGATAGATCTCCTAGGGTTAAAATTCCCAACAAAAGGTATTTCACAAATGGATTGAGTTTATTTTTGTGATTGTTGAGGTTGTTGCTTATACACCTAATTTGTGTGATCATGCTATTAAATGTGTGTAATGCTAATAAATGGATTCATGCTATGAAATAGGAAATAAACGCCATGATGATTTATGACTAGTAAGACTAACAGGAGGCCAAAAACTCCTCGTTGTTCTTGTCAAAAAAAATTCAAACAAACAAACTAGTATAGCGAACTTAGTTGTTCGAACGCATAGAGGAAATAAACTCCATGCTAATAAATGGATTCATGCGATATTATTGTTTATCCTAATGACTTTATTGGCTTATTTTAAATAAAAAACAAAACCAAATATGCATATAGGATTTTAGGGTGACTGAATTCAATTTTCAAAACAAAGAGCATATTTAGGCAAAACGAGCTAAATATAGGGTTGTTTGTGGAAATATCTAAGATTGTTGGTTTCCACGTGGCAAAGGTAGGCGGAGAAGAAACGGGTAAGTTGGGGAGCTCTTCATCGGCGAATTCGCTGCGGGCTTTCACCTACCTCCAATCATCCATCTCCCTCCCTCCTCTCATCTTCCACAGCTTCTGTTTTGTGCGCTTCATCGAGATCGAATTCGAACTCGATTCTCTACTGGTCAAATGGCAGGTCAGATTGGTTCCGTTTTCACTTCTGATTTCTTCAAATTCCAGTTGAATGCCGAATTCTCCTCTTTGCACTTACTTTCCATCGCAAGATCAATTAATTAATCAAGATTACCAGATAGCCGGTGTCAAATTATTAATCCATCAATCTCCGAGTCTTTTGTATTTTGCCCTGTATTGCGAGATATACACACTGACACACACTGCATCTTTTAGTGGTTGCGGCGGTCAACGGATTTTATAGTTATTACTTACTTGAGAGGGTTTATGGTTTCAAACTTCCTAGTGATTATATGCACAAGAATTGAATGTGAGGGATTGGTTATAGTTGGAATCAGAATGTGTGTGCATATTTTATCCGAAAACAAAGGTAGCTTTGGTGTAACGTCCATAGGAGAAAATCAAATTATATGATCTCTGACTTGTTTGTCAGATTTTATTATGTGCACGAGCTCAATGACCAATGTGTAGGCTGGAATTTCATTATATGATAATTTTTTTGTAATTTTACTTGTATAATCTGTTACATGATTCGTGTCCCGTTAATTTCATTGAATCTGAATGCTAATTGCTAAAGGTTAAAAGATTATTGATTGTTATCGCTATCTCCTGACTGCCCTTGCATTGTCAAGTTCTCAAAACCAGAATCAGTCCACATTGATTCCAAATGTTTGTGCTGATAATGTGGTAGAGACGCAAATGGATTTTTTCCCTTCTCAATCGTTGTGTTAACGAAAAGTACAAACAAATAAATTACAATGGGAATCACTTAAGTTGTGAACCGAAATCTGATAGATATCTAAATTTTCATGCAGCAACATCAGGGAAGGTTGTTCAAAATGTTACTATAGCACAGTGCTGCCAACAGAATAGGCAATTTTTCTCAAAATACAGCAGAGACTTTTGTACCCCAAATGTGCGCAACTTCCTTCCCGTACAAGGAGGGAAGTCATCTTGGAATGGCATCTTAGCCATGCAATTGCGCACCGTGTCAGTTTACAAGAGTGGTTTTGTTAATCGGAGACCTGTTCATTGCAATGGTCTGTTCTAGACTCTAATGATTCAAGTTTTATTAAATGGAATCATAGTTTTTTTTAGTTTTTCTCAGTGTCAAAATTATTTTTATCTTTTAGTTTCATTTTTGTTCTTTATCAAAATATCCATTGTTCGTAGTGCCTGACTCTTATAATAAGATGTTACCATTTATTTGGACATATATATATGCAACATTTTGAACATCTTGGCTGATGTGGGACATGGTATAATTTATTTGCCTTGTTAATGCAGCTTTTAATGCTGTCTTTAGTTTGGGGAAGAGAATAGCATTCTGTTTTTTCATTTTTAATTTGTTTTTAGTTGATATTACAGCTGCTACATCAGCTATTGATGTCCCACCTCTTCAAAAGAATGACTTTCTCAAGCTTCAAAATGGCAGGCAAGTTAACCATATGTTTTTTCAAGCATTAAATGAATCATATCCTCTTCTTAGATCTTATTTAACATTAATGATTTGATGTTGGGGGCCAAGTGGTTGGGTAGGGGAAGGTAAGAGTGGAAATGGGGTTTGAGACGAGGAAATTGTGTAGCAAATAGCGGTGTTAGTTGTGGAAACGATGGGAAGGGGAAAATGGACGTACGGTTTTAGGCCTTGCAAGACATGAGACTGCAGATTGATATGGACAAGGTGATATAAATGGAAGTAATGGCAGTGCGGTGGTTCTGATGTCCTTTTCGATCATACAAGGGGTGGTTTCAGTAATATGATCAAGCACGTAGAAAAGGTTGAAAATGAATAAAAGTTTGTAGTACTTTCATCTTTTAGCTAAGTAATTTTCCGAAAGAGAAAATTGTAGTAGTAAATTTCCCCTGATTATTTGCACTTTATGTTTGGTGTCTAGTTCAATATCTTCTGAACACTATATTATGTGACTGATTTATTTGCCCATCTTCTTGCATCACAGTGATATCAGAGGAGTTGCTGTTGTTGGTGTTGAGGGAGAACCTGTCAACCTAACCGAACTAGTTTCAGAAGCTATAGCTGCTGCATTTGCTGCATGGTTATTGGATAAGAAAAAGTCTGATAGATCTGGGCACCTGAGAGTTTCAATTGGTCATGATTCCCGGATTTCAGCATCAAAGCTACAGGTTGCATTTATTTACATTTAATTTTTTTTAATCATAGAGTATATTTCCCTAGTTTATCTTAATCACTAATGTCTAGTACATACTATATTCATGCAAGCTTCTGTTCTCTCTCTTGATTCTAAAGGCTTTGTGGAACTCTAAAAAGGCTAGTATTTCACAATATATTGTAGTATTGTCAATTGTTGGAATGCAATTTTTGAGGTTCCTAAAGATGTGGAGTGCAGGTTTCACCCACTTCACTGATGGGCTCCCTTGACGAGGGTTGGAAAAATGTAAATGATTGGATGAAGTGATGAACTCTTACCCAGTTCATTCCTCTCTCATTGGGAATTAAATAAGAACCATCATTCATCACAGGGAATACATATTTGTTTGGTTCTAATTTCTGAAATATTTATAATCTTGATGTAAGGTGGGCTAGTTTTCTAGTTAAAGTGCCTTTAACCTCTTTCTGGTCAACAAACGCAAAAAGACGCGGTGGTTATCCTCATGCTTAAGATGGGACCAATAGTTTTACCTGTTTTGAGGCTTGAAGTACATTAAAATGGTGACGCACAACCTATACAATTTCAGAGAGAGGAAATTTAGAGACTGACTTCTTTGAAGATGTGGAAAAAGGGTCAACACTTTTTTTCAATGATTCCTGTGATATGTAGTCTCATTAGAAAACATATTTTACAATGTAAAAGTGAAGCTGCAACTGCTTTGTCAAAGAAGTATACTGTTGACGCTACAGCGAAATGTCTAGGTGGATTATGCAACCTATAACAAACTTCAAAGGACCTTGCACCCTTTAAGTAGAATTTGCCTATTCTTCAGATTTCACATGTTTGTGTATACTATTAGCATTATCTGTTGAATGTCTCAGCAATATCCCTCTTTTTTTGTTTTACAGTACTCAATCCAGCCATTCTTGATGCTGATGCATAAGGCTTCCAAATACCTGGTATTGTGGTTTTGAGTTGTTTTGTTTTGTTTTCAGGATGCTGTCTCCAGAGGACTTGCAAGTGCTGGCTGTGATGTTATTCAATATGGGTATGCTTACACTTCCTCCCTGCACCTTATGCACCTTTCTTGTATGTTATTCTTTTGTGTTCTTGAATGGAATGGGTGTAGAAAGCTTAAGCCTCAAATGTTTTTGAGAGATGAATCTATGTATGTGCCCAGAAGGCATCTTAATAGTGTCAGATTGAGAAACCATTATTTTTAGTTTAGATTTCTCGGATCAACTTGTCTATAAAGTATTTTTTTTTGTACAACTAAATGCCTATAGGAGTTTGGTTATTTGTTTTTGAAATACTTTTCTGCTAATTATTCATGCAGGCACTATTCTTTTTACATACTCTAAGACAGATTCATGTTCCATTTAGACTCACGCAAGAGTTAAGCAGCCCCTTTTTAGTCCTGGCTCTTCTGGCCAAGGAATACATGTTTGTATTTTCTACATTGATAATGTAGGCTTTTTCCCTGTTATAAGCTATCGGTCTCTTTTAAGTCTGCACTTAAGTATAATCCATCCTCACTTCTGGCTCTATCTCCACATCGATGAAGAAATAGTACCCAATTTTCGTTCACCAATGGATTAAGTCTCATTTCCTACACCTTAATTTCAAGAAAACCTAAATGGAGTTCTGCATTATGATCTTGGCTAGGGCTATTTGGCAGGAAAATTAATATGGATTTGTTGTGCTTCCCTTCTTTTGGACTTTATGGAAGGAAAGTAAATCAATGAGCTTCTGAAGTTACATAAATAAATTTTAATTGTTGATGAGGAATTGTGAAGCTCGTTGCCATTGGTCTAAAGAGAGAAGCATTCTGATAGTGTGATCTGTAGTGCTTGTTTATGAACTACACAAGCTTGGGTGTTTTTTTCCTTTTGATGTTCTCGGAATCCACTTATTTTTTTTTGCGGGTTTACCAGTGAATAACCATTTTGTTGAACAGAAAATATACATTTAAAATGCTATTTAGTTCCCACGTGACCCCTGCTGGTTGAAATTTTCATTGTGTACAGATTGGCATCAACACCAGCAATGTTTAATAGCACTCTCACAGAAGATAAAGAGGCTTTATGCCCTGTTGATGGGTCCATTATGATTACAGGTATTAAAAGTTCTGATATTTTAATTCCACTTTTACTATTTGCTTGATTTCTCCACATGCACAGAACGAGAAATTAAAATTTGGGTGGGCTAAATAGGCTAAAATTTTCTTATACACATAATTTTCATTGACAAAACCCCCTTAGTTTAATAAATAAATAGGTTATTTTTATTAATTTTCTTTAATTGTTTACCTATTATTTTATTTAAAAAAAAAATGGGGCGGGACCCAGCCTTCTCCTCGGTCCGTGTCTGCTTCGCCATACAATCTATGAGTTAACATGATATGAGGGTGTTTTCTCTTTAGTGTGAGATTCACTTTGCTCTTATTGTGCCTGTGACAGCTAGTCATCTTCCGTATAATAGAAATGGATTCAAATTCTTCACAAATGCTGGAGGACTTGGCAAACCTGACATTAAGGATATATTAGAGCGTGCAGCTGAAATATACAGTAGTTTTACAGACGAAGGTCTGAAAGAGTCCCAGAGATTAGCTTGTACCTCAGTTAAAAGAGTTGACTACATGACAATCTATACATCTGATCTTGTGCAGGCAGTCCGTAAAGCTGCAGGAAATGTTGGTAAGTTTTAGCCCTGCTGGTTTAAATTTGGTGCTTTGTCTTTTAATTTTTTCTCCATCAGTCCAGTTCTTTCTTTCTTTTGCTTCTTTTGATTAGCAGAATGCTGCTAAAAAGATACAGATGTGGATCTTGTATTTGCTTCATTTCAGACTTTCAGTTGTCATTATTGTCTACTATTTGACGTTTTGTCATATTGTAGTGTTTCATCAGTGTTTTGTAGCTTGTGGATTCTGACATCGTTTTATTACATCTTATCCCCAGAGAAACCATTGGAGGGTTTTCATATCATTGTTGATGCAGGCAATGGAGCAGGCGGCTTTTTCGCTGTAAAGTTTTCTTTTCTTCCTGGTTCATCAACATTCATCCCTCATTCCGGTTCAAACAATCTCTCACAGCATGCACAGTCTAACATAGTTTTTGTCAGGCAACATCTGCACTAAATTGGCCATTGATTATATATTTGATCATGTTTTTTTTTTTAAATGTGACTGCGACTTAAGAAGTTAAATCTGAAAGAAGAATAACAACAAAAATTAATATTGTAAAACGTCCACTATATCCAGCCACTACCCAACTCTCATCACACTAATACTCTTGACAATTACAGTACTTGTTATCAATCCATTGTAATCCTGCTTAAAGCGGTCTGGGTTATAGGATAGTTATGAAAACAAAGAATTTTTTCCTCATATTTAACGTTTTATCATTATGCTTCTCAGGCAAAGGTGCTTGAGCCATTAGGTGCTATTACAGATGGCAGTCAATTCCTGGAGCCAGATGGTAATCTGACATCCAATGCTTTACTATGCTCGTATTGGTGCTTCTGGATTAAAATGGTTGATATTTTCTAGGAATGTTTCCTAATCATATTCCTAACCCTGAGGACAAAGAGGCAATGAAATCCATCACCCAGGCTGTCATTGGGAATAAGGCTGATTTGGGCATTATCTTTGATACAGACGTTGACAGGTAGTGGCTATCACAAATACAGTGTTATGCAGCTTGCAGACATTTAGAATTTGTTTCTGATTGCTCTTCTCTCCCAGATCTGCTGCTGTTGATTCAAATGGTCGTGAGTTGAACCGCAACCGTCTGATTGCTTTAATGTCTGCCATTGTTCTTGAGGAAGTATGAATATTCCTTCTCTCTCATCATTCTTATTAACCTTTTCTTTTCTTTTCTTTTCTTTTTTTTTTCTTTTTGACATGCTATTTTTCACTTCTTACTGACCTCTTATTTTCTTTAATTTTGCTACCAGCACCCAGGAACAACTATTGTCACGGATAGTGTTACCTCTGATGGTTTGACTGCATTTATTGAGAAAAAGCTTGGTGTGGATCATTTAGATTTGTTTATCGGTGGGTTTATTTTTAATGTAATGTTCCTTTTAAGTTGAATTATTGTTTTCCTCACCTTGATTAGGAGGAAAGCACCATCGTTTTAAGAGGGGCTACAAGAATGTCATTGATGAGGCAATTCGTCTGGTAAGCATTTATATTCTTTTTTATTTTATAAAATTTGTATACTTCTGTGCCTAGTGATATCTGTACTATCATTTTCCATGTTCTGTTCATTCAGATTTAACTGAACAGTCTGACATAATTCTTAATATTCAAGTAGCGCATTTAGTCTATCTTTTCTATTGTTTACGCTAATCAAGGGCAGCAACGCTAAAATGTCAAATATTTTTATAGAACTCTGTGGGAGAGGAGTCACATTTGGCCATTGAGACTAGTGGACATGGAGCCCTGAAGGAGAACAACTGGCTGGATGATGGGGCATACCTCATGGTACAGTTTTTTTTTTCTTCCCTTTATTTTTAAATTCTAAGCTTGTTGTTACTAACAGGGGTTGTATCAAGATAAAAAAAATTGGAATCTGCTGTCTGATTGTTATATTATCACCATCTGCTAAACTATTTTATAGGTGAAACTCTTAAATAAACTTGCTTCAGCCCGGGCCTCTGGACTGAGTGGTGGCAGCAAAGTGTTGACTGATTTGGTTGAAGGACTGGAGGAACCAGTTGTTGCTACTGAGCTAAGATTGAAAATTGATGCAAGTCATTCTGATCTTAAAGGAGGGTATGTAGCTTTTGTAGTACTTTTGAATTTTTTTAGCTGTATCTTCACGAGCTCAAGTACTTAACTCTCTCAAATTTTTTTAGCTGTATCTTCACGAGCTCAAGTACTTAACTCTCTCAACTCGCACTTGTTCTCTCAGATCCTTCCGCGATTATGGGGAGGCTGTGATAAAGCACTTGGAAAACCTGGTAGATTCAGATCCTAAACTTCATAGAGCACCTGTCAACTATGAAGGCGTAAGTTGCTCAAACCCTGCATTGCAAAATTTTATAATCTTCACTTTAAGAGAAGTTCAGTTTTTGTGACAGGTGCATTCATCTTCACTAATTTATGGTAAATGCAATTTTTTACTAGGTGCGTGTCTCTGGCTTTGGTGGATGGTTCCTCCTTAGGCTCTCACTTCATGACCCCGTCCTGCCTCTCAATATTGAGGTAAATTTAATTCGTTTAACTGACTGCTTGGAGTCCCTACAATTCCTTTGATAAACACGTGGGCTGCGGCTGACAATATTGGGTGAAAATCAAATTGCAGGCACAAAGCCGCGAAGATGCTGTGAAGCTTGGCCTGGCAGTTCTTAGTGCTGTCAGGGAATTCCAAGCTTTGGATACATCTGCACTTGACAAGTTTGTTCAAACATCTTGAATTTACAGACGAACTCCCCTTTACAGAAGTCTCCAACTACATCCATCCAGTTAATTTGCGACAAAGGCATCTGTACAAAATCTACTGTTTCTATTATGTTGCTTGAGCTTCTGTTTTCAGAAACATCCTCGCAAAAGTTTTGTAGAACTGGGCATAAATCATACAAGAGAGCTCCTTTTTTTCTTCATTTCCCTTTTTGGTTTTTTGGGCATGAGAGTTGTAAGCGTCCACTGTCAAAGAAAGTAACGACTCAGAAATTTGAAGGTGGCCAATTTGATTTTTGTTTTTTTAATGACGAGGAATCCACCTTTGGTGTGGCAAACCCTGGACACGAGACCTCCTTACTTCAGCTTTGATAGCTTTCTCATTTCTAAGATTTGGAGAATGACTTTTGTGGAGAATCCTACAAATTTAGAGAAGATTCTCTATTTTTGTGGCATATGCATAATCATGTAGTCAATCCGATGAATTTAGATCCAATGCCTAGTTATATAGGATTTGATAACCAAAAAAAGGAATATATCCGCATCTTCACAGGAGGAGTATTACTCCCAACAATATCAATACTATGATACCAGCTTTTGGAGTCGAGAAGCATTTTTACCTGAAAACAGTCCGTAAACACTGGCTTATGGAATAGGCAGGCATTTTGCCTGAAGACAGCCTAGGAACACTGGTTTCTGGAGTGGGTAGATATTCTGCTGACTAGCTTTCAGGTAAAAATGCCTACCAACTCCAGAAATTGGTGTTATGACTGTTTACTTGACAACATTTTGACCGGGCGTATAATAGACCTTTTAAATACTTGTACACTGTCCAAATAAAAGGGGATGCTTTTATAATGTACACATTCTACCCTCTTGAGGAAAATTAAAATGGAATCTATGTTTCATCAAACACAAAATCATGTATTATTACTATGCAGTATGAAATCCAACTTTCTTCACCTAAAGAAACTTTGCAACAAAAACAAAAATACAATTTTAAAGAAGACTAAGTTAAAAATCAATAGGGAGACTAGCTAAAAAGGCCAGATTGTACGGAGAAGTCGACTTCCCAAACAGGGAACACCAAGAGGGAAGGTTCATAAGAACTTTGTTCGCTGCTGGTGTCAGCCTGTTCACATCTGTTCTCAGCTTCAACAGGGGGCGCTTGGTCTCGCTTGTCTCATCCCTTTCGCCAGAGGATGACGAGTTTTGAGCCCAATGAAGCGTCAATGTAAACTTAGTCGGAGATTTCTTTCCTCCAGCGAACTGAATGATGTGCCAACCATCTACACTGCTCTTGTTCCCCAGGGGTACCAACTCCTCGGTTTCACCTGGGAGAAAGTGGGAGAGGTCAATCAATATTTGAAATAGAACACAACAACAATAAAAGGAAAAAAAAAGAGGGGGGGGGGGGGGGGATCAGCGGGGATGTGAAGAAGCGTTTTTGACACTTTAATCCAAATCAGCAGAGGGAAACCCTGATATTAAGCTACTTTAGGACCCAATGAAACGCTTTTAGCACACTGCCATATGCAAAGTACTAAGCACACACCAACCTCTGATATTTTGGATAGTTAGTTCCCATCCAGCAAATTCCCGACAATATAGTAAGGTAGATAACAGAAACCACCTGGTTAGTTGCTTTGAAGGACGATCTTTAACCAGGACTAGGAGTGTAAACGTATAGGGGATAACAGAAAGATCAGCAAATGTCTCCATACCTTTGAACTCAAAATCATCAATTTCTTGAGAATTGATTGCAAGAGCCCATCTTGTAGAGATTTTTGTGTCAAGTGAAACTTCAGTAACTCTTTTGTCTGCTTTCAGATCATTTTCCACTTGCAATCTGGGAAGATCTACTTCACTCCAACCACTTTCTTCATGCTGATAAGCCCAGCAACCATACTTTACCAAGAAAGTAACAAAATCAACCGTCATATTTCTACCACATTCAAAACCTTCTTCCATCTGTTCCATCTCTTTTGTTAGCTTTCCTGGAGTTGATGATGATAGCGAAATATATGAGAGGGGATCTTGATTGCCACCATGAGTTCCTGTTGTATCCACAACATGAACAACCTGAAAAAGATAAATCAGAAATTTCTAATTAGATAGAATTGAAATCATCTTGAAACCTAGAAACCCCAAAGAGAAGGTGGAACGAATCCTTTAGTGTCACGAAATATGTTAGCCTATGCCACATACTAGTAGGTATTCGAATTAAAAATAATCACAATCTGCGATGGATGACTATTTACTGTC
Source organism: Persicaria tinctoria (assembly GCA_037127255.1). NCBI lineage: Eukaryota > Viridiplantae > Streptophyta > Magnoliopsida > Caryophyllales > Polygonaceae > Persicaria > Persicaria tinctoria. The sequence goes on along the minus strand of JBANSL010000004.1, from coordinate 15,353,994 downwards.
TTTGCTGTGTTTTTTCTCTTTGTAGCAAAAAGAGCTTGAGTTATTGTGGTTTTTCTCTTTGCAGATGAGACCTTGAGTTACTGCATGCACAATGATGCAAGGGAAAAGAGAATCCCATAATACATGATAGAAAAGTGTTAAGTATAAAATCAAGCAGTGTACTCATATTGCAGCTCTTTTTGCTACAAATAGAAAAACCACAGCAAATTCACTGCAAAACTTTGAACTTCGAAGTTGGTAGTTAAAATTTGTAAATCAGACTTACATTCACAGCTCTTGCAAAATCATCACTATAAGGTGGAGCAAAGCCAGACAACACTGCCGCTAGAGAAAGCCCAAAAAGAATGCATGATGCTCCAACGATTGATCTTTTTGCACCTATGAATTGTTTCAAGCATGAAAAATAGTTGTAATTGCAGAATTATTAACACATGTGAACATATCTTTTCACCCAACAGAGAAATTTTTATAGATCAGCTCCAGGCTCATCTGAGATTATATTCATTCATCATTCATTCTTACCAAACAAGTCCTAAAGTGATATGGCTTTATACCTATTGTTGATGTGTCATAACAACCCAGAATATCCCGCTGGAGCGGGGTCTGGGGGGTCAAAGTGTAGGCATTCATTCCCCAAACAAGTCAAGAGGGTGTTTCCAAAAGACCCAGATGCTGATGTATTATGTGGAGCATAATTCTAATCAATAAATTTCATCTTCTTATCTAAAAAAGAACAGGAAAAGGGGTTCAAAAAATCTTCAAACCTGAAAGGTGCACATATGAAAGTAGATACACCAGCGTCAGGCACACAACAGCTGCCACAAGAACAGAAACAACTACATTGACCAGCCAATCAGGAAGACCACCAGGGTTTCTGCAGAGTGTGTAAGTGATTAGTGAATGAAATGTTCCATAAAAAAATGAAAGTATCATCACAAGTGAAGAGGTAGACTATTTGCTTATCAAGGATGTGTTAAAGTCGGCTGGGCCGGTGGGGCTAAAGACAAGCTGGAAGGAGGTCATGTGTGCGGGCCCACATATGGGAGACTCGAACAACACATAAAACCAACGGGGTTCCATCTCAAAACCAATTGGCAATGAGAGGAGTAGCCCTTCAACCTTATGTTTTAGTCAACAAATTGCACTTGCCACATGCGCTTATATGGGAACCAATGCCCGCGACATACCAACAAGGCCAGCAACCCCACTAATCCGAAGCCCAGACCGAAACTAGCCGAACCCGGCTCTGATACCATGTTAAAGTCGGCAGGGCCCGGTGGGGCTAAGACAAGTTGGAAGGAGGTCATGTGTACGGGTCCACATACGGGAGACACGAACAACACATAAACTCGAATGAGGTTCCATCTCAAAACCAATTGGCGATGAGAGGAGTAGCCCTTCAACCTTATATGTTGTTCAAGCATTCTCTATATTACCGACGTGGGACAATCACATTCCAACGGGATGCATTGGAACAACCAGAGGCCAGAGCCCAATTTTATCATGTTTCACGAACTAAACAGTTCATACTACTTGCAGGCCCGTAATTGTTCAAAATGTGGAAGCGCAGAGAGCTTTTAACCAAAAAAAATTATTCAAAATGTGGAAAAGAGTAAAAAAAAAAAAAAAAAAACCACCAATGACTAAGAGCCTGTTTGGTTAAATTGAATCAGGAATGGGAATCCTAGAATCAGGAATCGAAATCATAATGGAATTGAATGGAATCAGGAATTGGCAATTCTATATCCTTTTTTTTTTAGCAGGCGATTCTATATCAAAATAAGAGTTAATAATAAGATAGATTGTGTAGGAATTTTTTTTTACCTGTCAAGCCGAACAGCAGATCCAATGAACACCCCTATAACACAAACAATAGAACCAGCAGAAACTACAATTGGAACAGACAATCCCATCAATAGGGTTGCAAGCTTCAATGGCTTTGGTAACCGAGCTGGGGATAATGTTGCTTCCAGTAATCCATCTGGATGGTCAAACAAAATGCATCATCAAGGAGAGAGAAAAGTATAGCCAACAGAAGTAAAAAGATTTGCAAAATTTTTGCAGAGTACTTTGGTGTAAATGAATTCAGATATTCTAAGTCACATCAAACAAACATTCTAATGGCATGCTTACAAGACAAAAGAAATTTCCATTAGGCATTCTCAAGAACAAAATCCATGTGGCATCTACTACCGAAGCATATTTTTTAATCACAAGCAAGGTTTTGATTGATGTCAAAGCTTACTTACATGTGAAGGCAGGGGAGACAAGCCAAACAAGGGCTACATACGAAGAGCCAAGTTTATAATAATTTGCTGCAATCAGCAGAACAAGCCACTGCAGAGTTCCTGATTTATAAAGCCATCTTTCTGCTTCCAACTTGGCTAGAGTAGCTTGAACAGAGGGAGAAGAACTTAGCTTTGCCTTGGAATAAACACTTGCTAAATACATTTGAAGAATCCTAAACCCAATATACTGCCCACCCAATGCACCGAGAAGAGCAGGTGAGCCAAATAAACCAACGACCAGCCATGGATGTCTAATATAGGGCACAGCTGATGAAGACATGTATGACAGCATAAATGCTACAAGAACAGAGGAGCTGAGTGAAAGTACCCACATGAGAATCACACTCAGACATGACAAGAACAATGAAACTACAGCTGGAAGACCACCCATAAAGAGGGACAAGGACCATATCAATAGAGATTGCATGATAACAGAGTTGTGCAGCATTTTCGCAAATGTCTGACGATATACAACCATATACATCCCCTGAAAATAGTCATAGCATTAAACCCAGATCATCATTTGTATCCTTGTCTTTAGCGAAAGCCCATAAAATGGAAAGAACAGACAGAGAAATACCAATATGTCAAAATATACGGCTGAGTCATGCTCAGCGTTTCCTTCCCCGCTAATTGGCTTGTTTTTTGCAACATCAGCTGAAGATGCTATCCGAAGAAGAAAAGCCAGCATATTTTCCCCTAAATGTTGAAGTGAACCTGGTTTTAGAAGCTCCATTTTGTCGTTCTACAAATCAGATAGTGTAAAAGCTATATTAACTATAATGTCAAAAGGGAAAATTAAGTGTTCAGAGTACAAAAATGTTTTAACGTAATCAACTTAAATATGATTATTGATTATAAGATCCATTTAGCTATTAGTTTATTCTTATCATGCATAACTTTTTCGTTATAGGCTCATAGCGATTCCTTAACAAAACTTATTATCTGTCAGTTGCTAATACCACAACAACAACAATCCCTCTTTATCCCACTCAAGAGTAGGGTCGATGTATGCAACCTTTCCCCGACTAGGCCGGGAGGGTGTTTCCGGGTGTCCCAATAGTTTTATAGACACAGGCACAAAACAAATATAAACAATAAAAAAATAGAAAACAACCATAAAGATGCGGATAACCTATGATTGAAATTGAAATACGAATTCACTGCCAAAGAGAAAATCTAAAATCCAGATCAAAGTACCCGTGTGTGGTAAACTGCAGTGTTATCTGTATATGCAACGTCCAGACCAGAAAGACCACCAATTTCCATGTACACTTGAAAATCTGTTGCTGACTTGGTGACACCTGAAGAAAAGAGATCCTGCAAAATGATAAATATTTAAATAAATCATTTCTTATACTCCATAATATTAATGAATAATAATCCATCAGTTCAAGAACAAGATGAGTACTGTGACTACTGTCTACATTGGTAGATTCAGGCAGCATCCTTTGCACAAGTGTGCACAAGAAAGAACCAGAGGGCAGAGACTAATTTAGACTTGTAAAGAACAAAAGTAATACTAATAAAAAAAGAAGATAAAGAAGCACAAGGAAAAAACCTGCGCCAGTATTTGCCCTGATGGATGTTTTGCTGCCAGCGCGAAATTCTCTATGGCGAGAGGATTAGGGCCCGTCTGCAGAACAAAACAGTAGAACCAGAAACATCACAAGTCACAACCATGATATTAGAAGATGGGCAGTCTTCACTGTAACACAAGCATCATGTGTCCCATCAACTGGTTTTTAAACAGTCAAGTATTTTGCATCAGCGTCAACAGGCAGCTTGTGAGATTTTTTTTATAGAAATGGACCTCGATGAAAATAAAACAAAGATAGGATTCACTCCTGAGAAGAAAAGATTAAAATCAATTATGAAACCTATAAGATGGAGGACCTGGAATGCGCTAGACTTCCCTCCTATGCCCATGGCCTCCAAATCAACTGCCATACGGATAGTATCGCTCCATGGATGCTGCATTCACACAGAAAATTCGTTCTTTTATTTGGTCAAAACAGAATACATTTAGCATCTGTACATAACTACAAGTGAGTTACAGCTTCGGAAAAATATGTAACCACATGCTAAATTTAAAGTATGGACATGAAGATAGATCCTCGCCAAAGATGCAAGATGAACTTCAAACCTGTGTCATGAAGCTGTATGCACCACTTAAACCCTCCTCTTCACCAGTATTGAACAGTACTATAATAGAATTTTTAAAACTATGAGCCCACTGAGAAATCCCCCGGGCAAGTTCCAACATTACAGCTACACATGAACTGCAGTCACCAGCACCACCCCTAGAAGATAGTTGGTTTCCACAAATTAGATGCAGAGTACGAATTCAATAGTAATACTCCGTATATATCAACTAATTGCTTTCCAACACAGAGAAACAACAAATTGAACCTATTGAATCACATCAGATATACCAAGTATTTGAATTCCTTTGATACACAGTATAGAGCAATATATTCACAAATACAGAAACAAAGGAGAGTATGAGAGAAGCATACGTTGTAAAGACGGTATCAATGTGGGATGAGACTAGGATAGCATTTTCTCTAGCTTCAGGCGCATATCTTGGTGAGAATCTCATTATAACATGCTCTAGATCTGCATAAATTAATGTTCTTCCGTTAAATAGGCCCCCCTGCAGACGATTTGCCCCAGATTTGACATGGAAATGCTCCACTTCTATATCAACCTCCCAGTAAGACGTGTTTTTTATCTTTTCAGCAGCCATCATCACATACTGCATCAGAACATCTGTTAGCAAATAAAAACTACAAGATAACAATACGGAAAAGAGAATCAAACTGAGCAACAAAACGAGGAAACCAACTATGAAGTAGCATTTCTAAGGGCAGGATAATAGTCCTTCCTTTCTAGAAACTTAGTTAGTTAAAAACACGCCTGCTTCATTGTCACATCTCATGGTCAAGATAGGCTATATAAATAGTTTGGGACATGTGGTTATTTCGATAATGATCCTCAACCAAAAAAAGGTCTGCATTCTGCATCTGTAAATAATGACAGCAAAAAAAAGCTTGGCATTTCCAAAAATAACTCATATTTGAGTGGTGCAGTAAAAACGAGTAGATGCTCCACTAATTGCATTCCACCCAATAGGGGTTGAATTTGTAAATTCTTTGGATGATGGCTGCCAAGAGGAAACCTATGACTGAAGTCAATTAGAAGCAAATGAAATTGTCCCAGCAAGTAAAGCAAAGAAAATTTTGTGAATGAATACTTGTATATTTCCTAAACAAGAACAAAACAAAGAGCCCCAATAAATTCAAGTTGATTGCAAAACCTGAACAGCGAGATGAAGGGCGTCAGAGCCCACAGGGTGGGGGCCAAGCTCGGTCAGGGCGTGGACGTGCTTCATAGCCTCAGCCTCAGAAAAGCCTCGCTTGCCGGCTTCATCGGCAGTGAGAGGCGCCGGCAAATTCTCGTACTGGTAGCGATAAACACTCCAGGAGCTGTAAATTACCAAGAGAAACAATGTGAGGATCACGTAGGCAGACCTCTTGGGGCCCTGCAGACGGATCCTGACCCGAGGATCCTCGGAAACATCGGATTCCTGCTTGTCCCCCGCCGAATTCGACGCTTCCGGCGAGAATTTGCTGCTGCTGCTATTTCTTTGGCGCATCGTCGGATGGATGTGATTGGCGGAGGGTTGAGATTGGCTGTAAAGCTAGGAATAATCAAATTTTGGGGACAGGGTATGAGTTTGCGAAATCACGGAATTAGGAAGTGGGGTGATTGAAATTCGAAGAGAATGTAATGGAAAAAGGAATGAATTTTGTGGGGAAGAAAGCGCAAATCAGAGTGATCGGATGAAGAGGAAGACGGTGATTGATAGGAGGCGCCGTGGAGTCATCTTTCCGGCGTTTACCCGATAACAGATGACATGGCGTAAGCCTGCTATCGGGTCAAACTTCGTGTGATTTTTTTCTTTTTCATTTTTTTTAAATGGTTTTTTTTTATTTTTATTGGTAGAAAGGTGAGAGGAAGCTCTCAATGCATAGAAACAAATAGTGGCCTACACAGGAATAAATCGGGGAGTGACCTTCCCCTTATTGTCTTCGTCCATAAGAGAAATGATATCTAAAGGAGGCCTAGACAAGAGATGAAACCCCATCGAAAAAGACAAAGATAGAGATGCAATGGAGTCTACGACATAGTTCGCTTCCCTATAGACATGCTTCAACTGGATTTCCCAGTCTTGGGATAGAAAGCTCTGGCATTGGCGAACCAGGCTAGATAGCGGGTGACAATCTCCGACTCCCTTCCTGATGAGCGTAATAACGAGTAAGGAGTCCGCCTCAACACTGACCTTCTTGTAGCCGTTGTCCCAAGCTAATCGGAGGCCATCACGCAACCCCCATAGTTCCGCTGTCGGCACCGTAAAACTGCCCAGCGGAAGGATATAACCAACAACCCACCGGCCCTCATTGTCCCTGATTACGCCACCAGCGTCAACGCTCCCCTCCGTCGAGACAACCTCATCTGAGTTAACCTTCACCCACCCCTCGGATGGCTTCTCCCAGGTGATTGCAACTCGGCGATTCTCCTTGCGTCCTCCCTTGCCATTAACAGCTCTCCAGACTGTCAAGTATTCAAGCGCCTTAGCACGGATGAACTAGGCCTGATCCACATTGCATTGTCTGCCATTAAAAACGCAATCATTACGCCATCGCCAAATCCACCAGAGACTCATAGCAAACACGCTTGACCAATCAACCTCCGCCAAAACCTATTGTCCGGACGACAAGTTCCCTCGGATCCACGCAGCAAAGGGGACATCGAAGAAGGTCGGGTCTCTGTTCGAGGCGCCTAAATCATTCCACATCCCAGCAATCGCTGAACAATCCCTAAACAGATGAACTTGGCTTTTTTTTATAAGGAAATAATTCGAGGGTAAAAAAAACTTGGCTCCTCGAGGCCGTCAAACATACAACGTAAAAAAAAAATGGTGCAATACAAAAGTGGCAAACAAAGCCGCCCCAATCGTACAAACGAGCCTAACCTAGAACCGTTGGGGACAACCGGACAATGTAGACTATACCAGGAGTCAAGCGCCACCAACCGATGACACCGCTGGCCAGCGGTACCCGGACGGGACGAGATAGGATGAGGTCGTCCCGCATAATTTTTGCTGGACAGGACCGGGACCCGGACGGGACGGGCCTTGTCCCTCAAATAAAAATGATTATAAAAAAATAAAAAATTTCATGTATATTTTACGATTTTCAAAGACGTAACATATATAAATCTATAATTTTTATTTTATATTTTACGGGTTTCCCTATATACATACATATGTTAGCATTATATTATTTATATATGTCCATATTATGTACAGTTACGATTGTACCCTCAGGGTTTTCACCCATTGATATATATACAGGAGTAGGCCTCTGAGATCCGTTAAGGACTTAGTTATCCAAACACTTACATGGTGTAAGCCTTCTTTGTGAAACCCTAATTTTTCGTTTCACAAAATCGATTCGCCGCCGCCGCCGCAACCCTTGCTGCCGCCGCCCGACCTGCAGTCGTCGCCGCTGCCTCGCCAGCCGCCACCCACACGTCTCCCGCTGCTAACCCTAGCCGCCACACCCCTATTCAGCTGGCGCCGCTACCCCTAGCCGCCGCCTCTGTCTCCTGCACCCTTGTCGCCGCCGCTCTTAGCCGCCGCCGCCGCCTGTCTCTTGCCCTAACCCCTCGCAATGGCCGACACCGTCAATTCCCCGTTGCCGACATTCCTAGTCGCTCCCAGCATGCTAGCCAGGGAGGACACTCGGCCTAGCCCCTCGCCGTACTGGCCTCAGCCCTGGGCCGGCTACCCGCTACCCTACCTCCAGCAACCCTACCGCTACCCGGTTCCCCACCCTCCACCGCAGGCGCTGTCTACAACACAACTAACGACTTCGTTGTCGCAACCCAAGACCCCTTTGGGTCTTCAGCAGCCGGACGGAAATTGGTATATGGATACCGGGGCCTCTTCTCACATGACGAACAATCCAGGTAACCTACAAACTGTTTTTAATTCTAGCACTTTGCCTTCGGTTTATGTCGGGAACGAAAATCGTATTCCAATTGTTGGTTCGGGCCCTTCTACCCTACCCACTGACTGCCCTTTGAAACTCAATAATGTGCTCCTTGCCCCTGCCATTGTCAAAAACCTTATCTCCGTTCGCCAATTCACCATCGATAATCACGTGGCGATTCAATTTGACCCGTTTGGTTTTCTTGTGACGGATTTACGTACGGGCACCCCAGTAATGCGGTGCAATAGCTCAGGAGATCTATACCCCGTAACCACCGCAACCAGTCAGACACCTCTCGCCGCCCCTTCTGCCAACATCACCCTCCGTTCCGACGTCTGGCATGCTCGTCTAGGACACCCCGGCGATCATGTCATGGACACTCTCCGTTCAAACCGTTTTATTTCTTGTCATAAAGCCCCCGCCGTTTGTTCTTCATGTCAAATTGCCAAGAGCAAAAGACTACCCTTTAGTCTCTCCAATTCCCATACTTTTGCACCATTTGATATTATACATTGTGACTTGTGGACATCTCCTATTTCGAGTGCTAGTGGTTTTCGATATTATTTGGTTGTCCTTGATGATTTCACCAATTTTGTTTGGGTTTTTCCCCTACGCCACAAATTGGAAACACAAAGTCATCTTGTAAATTTTCACACATTTATCCGCACTCAATTCAATTTGCTCGTCAAGTCTATTCAGTGCGACATGGGAGGCGAGTTTGACAACACTTTCGTTCGCTCCTTTTGTCAACAAAATGGGATAGCCCTCCGCTTCTCTTGCCCCCAAACCTCTTCACAAAATGGCAAAGCGGAACGCATCCTCCGCACCCTCAATGACAAAACTCGTACTCTCCTCTATCACACCTCTCTCCCTCTCTCCTTTTGGGTTGAGGCACTTCACATGGCCACCTATCTCCATAATATACTTCCCTCCAAAGCGATAGGCAACTCCATCCCAACCTTGACACTCTACAAGCGCTACCCTTCCTACAATCACATTAGAGTGTTTGGATGTCTCTGTTTCCCCATAATGAGTGCCACCGCCCCTCACAAGCTATCCCCCCCCCCCAGGCAGCCCCACTTAACCCCCACCTCCGCTTGCACCCCCCGTCCATTCCATGAAGACCCGGTCTCAATCCGAGATCTTCAAACCTAACCCCAAATACAACCTTCTCACTCCATCCCCCGACATATCCCCTCTCCCCAAATCACCCCACAAGGCCTTACAGGACCCGAACTGGCACGCCGCCATGATGGATGAGTTTAGTGCTCTTATTAAAAACGACATGTGGGACCTCGTTCCAAGGCCTCGGGACACTAATATCATTAACTACATGTGGTTGTTCAAGCATAAGTACAGGTCAGACGGGACTCTTGAGCGACAGAAGGCTCGCCTAGTGGTTAATGGCAAGTCATAGGAGGTTGGGGTTGACTGTGACGAGACGTTTAGCCCGGTCGTCAAACCGGCTACCATCCGCACAGTTCTGAGTATTGTCCTTACCAAGGACTGGCCTATCCATCAGTTTGACGTCAAGAATGCCTTCCTTCACGGCAACCTTCAGGAGACTGTGTATATGCATCAGCCGCCAGACTTCTATGATCGCACCCGCCCATCTCACGTCTGCCTTCTCCGGAAGCCTCTCTATGGGTTGAAACAGGCGCCTCCCGCCTGGTATCAGCGATTCGCCACGTACTTCACTGGCATTGGATTTCAGGGCAGTCAGTCTGATCACTCCCTCTTTGTGTTCCACTCAGGGTCTGACACCGCCTATCTTCTCCTCTACGTCGATGACATTGTGCTCACCGCTTCCTCTACATCGCTCCTATCTAGGTTGATGGCCCTGCTGCGATTAGAGTTTGCCATGACTGATCTCGGTTCCCTGAGCTACTTCCTTGGCGTCTCTGTGTCACGCACTCCTACTGCCCTGTTTCTTCATCAGCAGAAGTATGCTCTCGAGATCGTCGACAAAGCCGGCATGTCATCTTGCGAGCCCGCCACCACCCCTGTTGACTGCAAGTCCAAGCTCGACGCTGCCTCTAGTCCTCAGGTTGAGGATCCTACAGCCTACCGTAGTCTGGCCGGTGCTCTCCAGTATCTGACATTCACCAGGCCGGACATTGCCTTCGTCGTCCACCAGATCTGCTTATACATGCATGATCCCCGCGAGCACCATCTTCAGGCGCTCAAGAGGATAATCCGGTACATCAAGGGCACCTCTGACATGGGTTTACATCTCACTCGCAGCCGGTTTGACTCCCTCACCGCCTATTCTGACGCTGACTGGGCGGGTTGTCCTGAAACTCGCCGCTCCACATCTGGTTTCGCGGTGTACCTGGGCGACAATATGGTATCGTGGTCCTCCAAGCGTCAGGCCACCATCTCCCGCTCGAGTGCCGAGGCTGAGTATCGTGGCGTTGCCAACGCCGTGGCTGAGACCTGCTGGCTCCGCAACCTTCTCTGCGAGCTCCGGGTTCCCCTTCGATCAGCTACACTGGTATACTGCGACAATGTCTCTGCCGTTTATCTGTCCTCGAACCCGGTCCAGCACCAGCGGACAAAGTATATCGAGATTGACATCCATTTCGTCAGAGAGAGAAGGTTGCCCTAGGCCAGGTCCGAGTTCTTCATGTACCTTCCGCACATCAGTATGCGGACATTTTCACAAAAGGCTTACCTACTCCTCTTTTTACTTCTTTTCGTTCCCGTCTTGCTATTCGCTCACCTCTAGCTGTGACTGAGGGAGGATGTTAGCATTATATTATTTATATATGTCCATATTATGTACAGTTACGATTGTACCCTCAGGGTTTTCACCCATTGATATATATACAGGAGTAGACCTCTGAGATCCGTTAAGTACTCAGTTATCCAAACACTTACAACATATACGTTTTTTTTTTTTTTGATTAGGTAATAATTCGGATACGCGAAAGCGCTATCCGATAGCATCCTTACGGATGAGGTCAATAAGACCAGGATCATTAAATCTGTCAGGGGTTCTGGTACGGCGGCCAAGGTGTGCAACCTTATCTGCCACGCTATTACCAATACGGAGAATATGGTCATATCTAACCTCTCCCACCCTACGTAGAAGTAGCTCAATGTCCGACATGATAAGATCTATCTCCCAAGGACAATTGTGCTTCCGGTTGAGATGATTTATTATAATCAAAGAATCCCCCTCAATGATGAGTTTGCTTATCTGTAGGTCGATAGCTTTGAGTACTCCATCCCGAAGAGCCAGAGCTTCAGCGACTAATGGAGTCTGATGGCCAATGGATTTACACCCCATTGTGACTGGTGATCCTTTCCAGTCTCGAATAATATAGCCTATGGAACTTCCATCTCTATTGGATGACGATCCGTCGAAGTTCAGCTTAAGCGTTCCTTGGATGGGCTTTTTCCATTTTGAGTTTCTCTTAGGAGTCAAGTTTGAGCCTAAGTGACCAGTATTTCTCTGTCGACTTTCCTTTTTGTTTCTGTTTATGTTGGTTGCAATGTTGTCAGTATTGTCGTTGCCGTTGCTATTTAGGCAACAAGCCTTTTTCCATTCTGTGATATGTCTATCAACCTGTCGGCAGAATTCCGTACCAGATGGGGGTTTCTCGTTCCTGAAAATATATTGATTGCGAATGAACCAAGTTACCCACCACTGGAAGGCCATTCTTTCCTTTTCTTGTTTTGTACAGAAATCTCCAATGGCCTCCATTATTTTCCCCATATCTCTTGAGGTTATTATGTTTTGGTCAATAAAAGTTTTAATTCTATTGTTGTAAATATTATGTCCATTACTGTATCTACATTCAAATAGTAAGTGTGCTGCATCCTCTATATGATGGTTGCATAAAACACAAGATGAGGGGATTGCAACACCCCTATTTGATAGTCGTGATGCTGTGGGTAACCCATTCTGATCCAGTTTCCATAGGAAGTTTTTAATTTTTGGTGGCACATTGAGCCCCCAGATCCATGAATTTTCCGCTGATTGAGAGGTTGTGGTCTGAGAGGCAAGTCTGTATGCACTCGCAGTAGAGAACCAACCTTTGTTATCTATTTTCCAGTATAGTCTATCCTCAATTTCTGTAACTGGGAGGGGAATATGATATATTAGCTCAACTATGTTAGCTGGTAGAACTTTACAGAGTTTCTCTTTGATCCATTGACCTTCACAAATATATTCATTTACAGTCTCCTCCATGTTAATTGAATCAACATCAATACAGTAATTAATTGGGTCGACATTGTCTATCCAGTTGTCTTGCCAGAACTTAATGGATTTACCATTGCCCACAGACCATATAATTCCTTTTTTGAAAAGGGGAATTAGTGTTCTTAATTTCCCCCATTGCCAAGAGGCATTGCCTTTATTATTGTAATTTAGAATATTATTTGTTTTTAGATATTTATGCTGAATACTTTTGACCCAGGTATTGTCAGGTTCGGCCAATAATTTCCATAGCAATTTCATCTGAAGGGCTTCGTTCATTAATTTTGTCTTCCTAATACCAAGACCCCCTTGAGATTTTGTTCTACAAATTTTATCCCAACTTATTAGCGGCTTGTGTTGCAGATCCTTGTTCCAGAAAAAAGTTCTATTTACCTGATCCAATTTAGAGTGTACAGAAGCAGGGAGCATAAAGCATTGCATAGTGTACAGAGGTTTTGCAGCCAGATTTGAAGTGATTAGCATGGCCCGTCCTTGTTGAGAGAGTGAGTTAGCCCTCCATTTACTGAGTTGATCCATAGATTTGTTAATAATTTCTTCAAAGGTGGATTTATTTACTCTTCCATCCACTATGGGACATCCTAGGTATTTGTCTAGGTTTGTCTCCTTTGAAATATCTAGACACCCCTCAATATCCAAGATTCTAGCTCTAGGGATACCTCTAGTGACATGGAAAGCAGATTTGTGATAATTAACTAACTGTCCCGAGATGTGACAGTAGTCATTAATGATATTTTTGACCTTGTGGCATGCCGACATAGTTCCTTTTGAAAATATAATGATGTCGTCAGCGAAAGATAGAAACGGTATACGTGGTCCTGTTCTACCAAACCGGAAACCAATCAATTTGTCGTCTGAACAAGCTTCCATACTCAATTTTCGAGCAAGCACTTCTGCACCCAGAATGAACAGAAAAGGTGATAGCGGATCCCCCTGCCTAAGACCTCGCGACGGTTTGAAGACTTCGGTGGGGCCATTATTAACCAAAACCGAAAATGATACCGTAGTTACACATTCCATTATTAGATTGATAAATTTTCCATGAAATCCAAATTTTTGTAGGACCAGCCGGGTAAATGTCCAATCTACCCTGTCATATGCTTTTTCCATGTCCAATTTTAACGCCATCCAACCATCGACTCCTTTCCTGGTCTTAAACGAGTGAAAAATCTCATGGGCTATTAACACATTATCCTAGATGGCTCTGTCCGACACAAAAGCTCCTTGGAGGGGATGGATTAGCTTTCCTACAACTAGTTTGAGACGATCGGTCAATATTTTGGATATAATTTTGTATATTGTAGAGCATAAGCTAATAGGTATGTAGTTCGCAGTTTTAGCGGGGCTATCACATTTCGGAAGTAAGGTGATGAATGTATGGTTGATCTGACGATGCATTTTTCCAGAATGGAAGAAGGCCTTGATGGCCTTTATAATATCATTTCCAACTATTCCCCAATTATGTTTATAGAATTCCGATGTCATGCCATCAGGTCCAGGAGACTTGTTGTTCCCAAGGTTGTTCACTGCTTGTTTTATTTCCCCATTTGAAGGGGGTGCGATAAGCCATTGATTTTCTTCCTCCGTGATTTCTGAGTCAATAAGGCCTAGCCACTGGTGCAATCGTTCCTTATTGATTGGTGTTGTTGTAAATCGTTCCTCAAAATCCTTTTGTATTTCACGTCTTATATTCTCGTCCCCAACAATAAGTGTGTCAGACTTAGTACTTATATTTCTTATTATTTTTCTGTTTCTTCGGCCGGATGCTACTCTATGGAAATAGGCGGTGTTTGTATCTGCCAATTTTAAATGTTTTGTTTTTGCCCTTTGGGACCAGTATGTTTTTTGAAACATAAGGAGATCATGTTTTTTCTGGATTAATATTTTTTCCTTAGACGATGATTTGTTTGTTCTACTGTACAAGTTCTCTGATTGAATTTTTATAAGTTCATTTTCTACTTCATTAAGTTGTCTGAAAATGTTCCCAAATGTTGATTTGTTCCATTCCTTTGCTTTCTGCTTAAGGAGCTTTGTTTTACATAACACTTTGTACATGGTAGATCCGTCAAACTCAACTCGCCAGGATTGTCTGACGATATTTTGGAAGTCTTTCCTGTTTAACCAGATATTTTCGAATTTAAATGGCGGGGGTTTGAATAGATTCCCATTATCAAGCGCGACAAAGATGGGACAATGGTCAGAAGAGGAGAACGCGCCATTAAGAGTCATAATGTCAGGATACTTATCAATGAACTGATGATGCACTAATACTCTATCTAATTTTTCCATGATATTATCTTCCCCCTCAACCTTTTTCCTCCATGTAAACACATTTCCGGAAGTAGGGAGGTCCATTAGGGAACATAAGTTTTTAAAATTGTTAAGTCGGAATGATCTGGACGTATTATACTCGGCTCCACCTATTTTGTCACTACTTTGTCCAATTTCATTCAGATCCCCAATCACCATACACGGGTATGGTGTGTTTAGTATTATGGATGCTAAAGTATCCCAGAACTTGGCCTTATCTCCATAATGGGGTGGACCGTACACCGCGAATATCATACAGTCAAACCCAGAGTTTAGGTTACTGTATTTAATCCCAATTATGCGGGGCAGATGAATTTCAATTGACAGAATCTCATTCGACAGGCTATTCTCATTCCATAAAACACCTAGACCCCCTGCTTTGCCATTACCTAGCGACCAAACAGCATTAGTAAAACCACTGCTACGCCAGGTCTTTTCTTCCGGAATTTTTTCTGTTTTGGTTTCTGCTACTGTTAGTAATTGGATACGTTCATTTACTCGCATTGCATTGATACTCGTCCATAATGGTTTACTTCCAATACCCCTAACATTCCAGTAACAAATCCTCATGATAACCATCTTGAGTCTGCATGGGCAGGTTGATTCACAATCCCATGCAGAAGCCAATTCTCCTCGTTTCTGTATGCTTTGATCCTTATGTTATTCAGAGCAGTTAACAAGGTTAGTGATCGAACACTTTCCCCTTTCGCTCTACATGAATTGATATTTGCTCTGCGGACGATCGGTCTACATCTCACATGTTCATTCTTGTAGTAGTGGTTTATTGTGTTATTCCACTTATATTTAATTTTATTTGCCATAATACAAGCAATTATAATCCCTAGTGAGCTGCCTTTGATATATCTAAATTTGCTACACCATGGTACTATAAACTGTAGGGAATAGATCATCCCCATAAGCGCAATTAAAGCTGTTAGCCTATAATACTTATGACAAATTGTTTGCTTAGTTGTTTGAAGTGTGGATCTTAGTTGCTGTTGTTGACACGTTTTAATTAACAAACTATCCACATTCCAAGTGATTATATGCAAACACACATAACGCCATAGCCGATTGAATTGATAGAGAACCAAAAAATTACAGTCAAAGGTTCCTATCAAAGACCTACAGATACGATCATACATATTCCTGCCCCAATACAACCAACATCGCCGATAGACCAATATTTCACAAAACGACATCCTACGACATATCACAAACAAGCTACCGATTTTGATAGATACTCCTAATATCATGCACACCAGAAGTTCATAATTATACATAGATGGAGATTGGAGAGATTTTCCAGGTGAGGCAGTCCTGCAATCCCCCACAAGGCCGCCTCTATGACCACTGCATTGGTCTCTACACATGTCGACCCTTCTTGCTGCTCGCCCCCATCAGTCCGGAGCTAGCATAATCGCCTTCCTCAATCCCAAGTTTGCGCTTGGCCGACTCAGAGTTGGAGGTAGTCGCACCCCAATCATAATCAAGCTCATGGTGAACCGAAGGAGAGGCTTTTGGAGTGGTAAACTGTTCAGCAGCATTGACAGCAGAAGGAGCTTGCTTTGCCAGGTTGGGGAGAATGAATTCCACCGAGGGAGGAACATCAAGGAGCATGGCATCAAACTCCGCTTGAGAATATCCAGGATCAGCTAAGCCATACTCCTCATCCTCCCCGATCACTTCATCTAAATACTCCTCCTCTGTAGCCTCATCCTCAAACTCCAAGAATTCATCATAGTCGGCAGCGCTGAACTCGGGAATGGGTTGCGGTTCTGGAAATAAATCAAAGTTCACATCATTTGGGGGATTGGCTTCAGCAAGAGGGGCAGAGATAGGGACTTCAGTGGTCACCGAGGAGACTGCCTGCACTTCATCAGTAACAACCTCCACAGGGTCAGAAGATGAGATCTCAGCAGATCTGGTGGACCTAGATGTGGATGAATCAGCAGATAGGGTAACATTCTTCCCAAAGCATTTTATCAAATCAGCTTTCGAGTGACCAAACATGGGAGGGGTGAAGCTAGGCGGCTTCCTCGCAGCCACCTTAGTCCAACCCTCCTGTTGATCAGTGTGATGCTCCTCATCAGCTACAGGAGCTTCAGAATCACTCAAGACCACATTTGGATTCACAGCATTAGCACTGCACAAATTCCTCCTTGGGCATGCTTCAAATAAATGCTCACTAGAGCCACAAGATCCACATCCTTCTGGAAAGTCTTCAAACCAGATTGGGAAAGACTCCACTTCACCCTTTTCATTAACTACAAATACCTTCTTATCAGCAATGAGAGTCAGATCAACCGAAACACAAACTCGAGGGTAGCGAAATCTCGCACCTTTAGTATTAAACGCACCAACTCTAATAACTTTTCCCAGCTCATTGTTGTCCACAATATCCATCAGAATATCATCACTGACATACTTAGATGGGAGCCCCGGGAATCTGATCCAGAGGTCCAGGGTTGTAACCGACTCCGTCCATGGGTCAAATTCAAGACTCCATGGGCGGAGTAGGAGCAATTGCCCAACCACATGAAATGGACGGTTTTCCCACACCTAGGAGCGATCCTCAGGGAGATCAAATCTGAGCTCAAACCAGTTGTTTGCAACTGGGATAAGCTGAAATCCACCGGATAGAGTTTTCCAGACAAACCTGATTTTTCTCCTCACCTCCTTTGCTTCCATTGGCTCCCCAATGATTGTAGCAAATAGAGATGAGTGATTGAGGGAGTCGATGTTGTTTTGCACCCGACTTTGGAGAGCCAGAAGTTTCTGGTGGTTGATATTGCTCTTCATGAACTTCTTTTCAGCTTTGGATTTTGCCTTGACGTTTTGGACATCATCGGAGCAGGAGCGCCCCCTCAGAGATTTTGATGCCTTTCATCGGAGCATTTTGCTTGTGGTATTTAGACACTTTAGGAGTAGGATCATCTACTCCCATGGGTTTTTTCCCTTTGTCGACTTGGGATGGAGCCATAGCAAACACACAAAAGACCAGAAAAAGATGAATAAGCAGAGAGTATGTAAGCAAAGAGCAGAGGGAGGGGAGAAGAGAGCATAGAGAGGAAATTCTAACCATCCAACCCGAAATAAATAGCAGGACACCACCAAGAGGAGAGAGGCGACGAACAGAGAGGCGCTTCTCAACAGCGCCAAAACCAATCGGATTAGGCCAGGGAGATGCCTTGTTGCAGAGATTATCCTCATAATCAATCTCGAGTCCACACAGACTATCAATCAGACAGTAACAACCCAGGCAGACTCGATCCACCGTACACCACGGATGAGGCCACGGGGGGGGGGGGGGGGGGGGGGGTCGAAAAGACCAAACCTGGGCAATCCCATGCCAGACGTTTCTCAGAAGGGCTTTAGGGCTATCAAGAACAATAGGATAAGCCATAGGGCAAAATCCACAAGTTTGCCCCAAATCATATTTCGTAGCCTTTCTTAGACCCTCAAACCTCCCAGTAAATGAAATCAGATGCCAATATGAGAGGCGAGGGAGGGGAATAGGGAAATCATTAGACCAGAGTAGAGGAGGCTGATCAATTGACAGGAGATTGTACGGGGAAGCTTCGTCGCCGCTAGGGTTTCATGGCGAGAGGGTGGAGTCTGGAGTCTGCAAACGGATGAAAGAAGAAGAAAAGGCAGGCGCGTGAAGCGCGTTCTTTGCGCAAAAGAGGGTTTCTCATTTTTTTTTCTCAACTTCTTCATCGATACTTACAACATATACGTGTGTATACCGATAAAATTGTATACTGTATAATATGGTTTCAAATTATTGATGCCACATAGAGCGTAATACAGTACCTAGCTAATACAATAGGTAGGGGAAAGAATCATGATTGAGTTGAGCAAGTAAAAGTGAATGTATAATACGGTTTCAACTTCTATACACTGCATAATACTTAGGGGTGATTTGCCAAATATACAAATATGAAGGCTAAATTAGCCAAATATACAAGGTTTTGGAAAATTTGCAAAACTATACAACACCCTTGTGCCCCTCCTACGCGCCCCCCTCCCCTCATGCGCGCCCCCCTGTGCCCCCCCTCCGCATCACCAGTTTTTTTGTTTTTTTGTTTTTTTTGTTTTTTTTTTTTCCGCGCGCTTCAGTGCTGACGTCATCGTCAGAAATGATGACGTCAGCATTGCTGACACCGTTTACAAGGAAGTTTTTTTATTTTTTTTCCGCGTCAATGCTGACGCCGACGTCGGGAATGTTGGCGTCAACAATGCTGACACCGTTTACAAAGAAGGTTTTTTTGTGTTTTTTTTCGCGCATCAATGATGACACCGTTTACAAGGAAGTTTTTTTGTTCCACGCGTCAATGCTGACGCCGACGACGGGAATGTTGACATCAACAATGCTGACGTCGACGACAATGACGTCGGGAATGCTGACGTCAGCATTGCTCACACCCTCTACGAGGATGCTGACGCCGACAATGGTGACATCGAAGATCAATATATTTGACGTATTAAGTCATTAAAAATATAAAAGGGGAGAACAAAGAGACAAAATGAGTGTCTCTACCAAAAAAAAAAAAAACGAATATTTTATTTTATTTTTGGTAGTGAGAAACAAATAATAACGGTAAACAATTAAAACAAAGAATTTTTCGACGCCGACAATGCTGACCTCTTTCCTCATCCATCTCTTATATTGCAAAAACGATGTCAGCAAATATATACCTACACAAAAATATGCATGAAAACGATGTCAGCACTAAAAAATAGGCATTAAAACGATGTCAGCACTAAAAAATAAACCAATTTTTAAGGAATCAAGCATACATATATATCTACATATATAATAGCTAACTAAAAACGATGTCAGCACTAAAAAATACGCATAAAAACTATGTCAGCATTAAAAAATAACCCAATTTTTAAGGACTCAAGCATGCATATATATACCTACATGTATAATATCAAACTAAAAATGATGTCAGCACTAAAAATCATTAACATAAAAACACTAATATCTACCTCCTAATATCTACCTCCTAACATAAAAACACTAATATCTACCTCCTACGTCAAATTTGAGAAGCAAACAGTATAATTCAATCTCTAATTTGAGAAGAAACATGTACCTACTACATCTACCTACTACATCTACTACATAGCAGCAAGCAAACTCCACCACTCAAGACATATATAAATGTAGCAATTTATTATCTATTTTGATATATATATTGAGTGTACACATATGATATTAAATTGTATGCTTCATTATCATCTAAATATATACAACAGATATGAATTTTTTTTCAAAAATAATTTCAGAACACCAACAAAATAAAAAATGGTATATATGTAAACTTACATTGAATTTTAACCATAGAAACAGATAATTAACAATAAAAGGGAAAGGCACAAGTACAGAAGATAAAACCCCATTCCATTTGTGTGTATGGAGTAAAACAATTTGCCCTTTTACCCTCCAACCTCTCTCCTTTAGCTTGCCTTACACAGCGTGAGAGTCTAAGACAAAATAAAGAACAAAAAAAAGGGGGAAGATGAACATTGAACAGCACAGCACAGCACAAAGTGTACTGAAGCATCTGCCTGCTAAAGTGTTGTTTGCAATTAGGACCACTTAACTTATTTTTCCTGTTTACTTTTCTCCCTTTCTCCTTTTTATCACTGGTCTACCTTCATTGTCTGTCATACTATAGATAATCATATCAAGATATACATTGCAGATATATATATACACACACAGCAAATGATACATATCTTAGTTCTCTATGAATTCATGAATTCATGAGGTTGTCAGCGCTGACGGTTCACCATAAAATACTTGCAAAGGCAGTAGCTTATGTTGCAAGTTGCAACTTGCAACCATAAAATCCTTAATTTGGAAAATAAACCGGAGAACAAATTTAGATTTGCTAACTATTGTCCCTTTAACATATACTGGGGTACCATCAATCATAAAAGCTCTTTTTTCTATATTCAAATAAGAAGCAACAGTAGACTAGAATTTGCTGACAGCATCTCATTCTAGAACAACAACAATTGAGAACCTTTCAGATCAGTACAGCAGTGATTGAGGTTCCAGAAGAGACATACTCACCATGGAAGTATTGTACGATTGGAGCGTGAAGAAACTGATAGCGTCAATGCCGACATGAGGCAATTGAGGGAGGACCTCTCAAATCGAGTGCCATCAGAGCACCGAATCCAAAAGGCTTCTATTTCTCTGGTGCATCCAATCAGCCAGAGATGCACAGAGGAACTTCACCTTCGCCGATGTCGATCCCGAAGTGGTCTCATCTTCCGCCATTTCCTTGAAATCTGTCGATGAAATCTCTCTGTTAGAAACTATGCGCTTAGGCAAGCTCCGAAATTCTGCAAACAGAACGAGATGAACATCAAGCATAAGCAAAGGCGGACATACCAGATTAGATCGAGATCGAGGACACCTTCTCTTGCCGACACCGACGATGATGCTGACAATCAAGGGATTCAGATTTCATATCGAGTAGCAGCAACAATCCTAATCCAGGGGGCGGAACTGATCGAATGCTGGCAATCATACCTTGATCAAGGGATCCACTTCCGTCAGCGCATGAGGAGGAGCGCCGTCGTCTTCATCGTCTTCACGTACCGACGCCCAGATCTGGAACGAGGTGAGAGAGACGGTCCTCGCCGGCGCCAGATCTGAAACGAGGTGAGAGAGGGAGGACGAACTAGTGGCAGGGAGAGGGAGGACGAGCGCCATCGTCTTCATCGACGCCCAGATCTAGAACGAGGTGAGAGAGATGGTCTTCTCCGGCGCCAGATCTGGAACGAGGGGAGGGAGGGAGGACGAATTCGCCGGCGCCAGATCTGGAGCGAGGGCCGTCGCCAGATCCAGATCTGTATAGGGTTTTATGTTGTATAGTTTGCTAATATTTACATAAGTGTGTATATTTCGCTAATTGGGCCAAAATTTGCGCCTTCGGCGCAAATTTTCTCTAATACTTATACACCGATGAAATCTATAATATATATATATTTTATGCATTACATTATAATAGTACATACGGAGTGTTTACATTATTTTATTTATCTATATATGTATATACGGGACGGGACGGGATTTGCGGGATTAGAACGGGTCGTCCCGCGTCCCGTCTCACATAATTTTTACGGAACGGACCCGGGACGGGACCGGAATTTACGAGATTTGTGCCCACCCCTAAAATTCAGGCTGCAGTGGCGGCGGCACAACCTCCTACCTATACTGTGACATCAGGAGCGACTCTGACATTAAGGCTGCAGTTGAACTTGTCGTGTCCAAGCACGGGAAGCTCGACATCATGCTCAACAACGCTGGTATAGGCGGGGGAGTGGACACGACCATCCTTGGAACATACAACGAAACCTTCAAGAGGGTATTTGACATGAACGTGTATGACATTTTCTTAGGAGTCAAGCATGCTGCTCGGGTCATGATCCCGGCCAAGAGAGGTGTCATCTTTTTCACCTCGAGTGTTGTTTCTCTGCTGGCCGGAGACAGGCCCTATGCGTATGTGGCATCCAAGCACGTGGAGGTGGGGCTGATGAAAAGCCTCTGCTCCTTCCACTATCACAACTCCTCTTGTAACAGAGTTGCTGAAGATAGATAAAAGCGTGATGGACGGGATCATCCATGAGTCGTCGATGCTTAAAGGGGCAGTTCCACAACCAGAGGATGTCTCAGAGGCAGCGCTGTACTTGGCAAGCAATGAGGCCAAGTATGTGACGGGGCCGAACCTGGTGGTGGATGGAGGACATAGTACTACCAACAGGTCTTTGAGTAATGCAATGATAAAGTTCATGCTGGCTGCTGGGCAGGGCAATAATGAATGCTCGATCACCATCGATCCTAGTAGTTAGAAATATCAATGGATGTATCATTTCATAATTGAATAAACAGGACATATGAAGTAACATTGTGCAATTGAATGTAATGTTGTTTATACTCCCATTGAGCCGGATGACTCTCCATCCGCAACCAAAGACTGTCCTATTCTTCACCATTACAGTCACCAAGAAACAAGAAACCTTACCAGACTACTCCAAGCAGAAATCCACAGGAATCGGATTCTAACATAATCTTGGCATTCCCGAATCTTGCATGTATAATATATTACCACATACATCTATCTATGCTTATAGCAAATGCACCATTTTGTACCACTCATGGACTTCCAGTCAGAAAATCCAGCTTTTCAATTGAAGATTCTTCTATCAACTGAACACATGTTTTTTAATTTTAATTTTTACTCTTTTTTTTTTCCCACTGATCCTAGTGAGCATGCAGTGCTACTGCTACACAAGTATACAATGTTGAACACCACTGCTCAAACTCCCGGTGGAATGCAGGAGTACCTGCAGCACCATCAAATGCAAGGCCCTGTGCCTCCAGTGAACATTTGATTGTTGTATTCATTCGCTTGAATTTGCAAGCCCTACCATATTGAGCATGTGCCTATCTTCCTTAAACCGCTCCAAAACAGAGCCCTTAATCAAATCTTTCCTCTCCCCTTGCACAGCCTTTGGGATTACGCCCCAGCATTCAATCACCTCTGGAAGCATGTGGTTGGATTTGGACAAGCTGGGGCTACCATAAGTGGTACAGGCGAAAGTATGTCCACTGTCAAAGTTAGCGGAGAGGAACAGGCCAAAGTGATGAGGTTGCCCACCAAATCCTATTCCGTTTGGGATGCTCTCTGAGCTATAATTCACAGCACACTGGCAATTGACGTGCAACAAACGGAGCACATAAGCTTCAAGGAAGTAAAACCTCCAACATATGTCGATTTTCAAGATTTCACTTTGGTTATGCGAAATGAATACGAGAGAGACTTACCCATTGCAGATTATTGTTTGCCCCTGTAGGCCTGAATATGGATGCCTTAGGGTGTAGCTGAAACAGAAAGGACTTCATATCTCCATAGAAATCGGAATGCTTCTCCCAGGGATGTGAAGCATATCCTCCATAAATGCAACCTTCTTTGTCTTTGATTAATAAAACAGTTGGACCTTCATTACTTCTACAGTTCAAATTCAGCTAGCAATCAATTAGCATGTTCCTCCAAAACCTACCCAAGCTTGTTGTAAATGACATGATAAAAAAATGAAGAGTACAAAATTATTCAAATTCTGATATATTGTTGCAATTTCAGCTGAAAGGATCACTTACGATATACAGCCAAAAAAGGTGTTCAAACTCAACCCATTGCTTGAGCTATGGTATAAAAGCTTCCATTCTTCTAGCTCGTGCTGAGATAGGCCTCCACCAATCAACCAGGCATATTCTTCCTTCAATACTAACATGGAGCTCGAGCACTCAGGATGCAACAGATGAGGTACATGTGACTCAGATTTCCCTGTGCAAGGTTGTACATATTTTGTTTATGGAAATGAAAACCAAAATAAGCTATGCTGCAACAAAACATAAAATGCTACGAGATCTACATAAAGGGATGTAATGATTTTCAATTTTAAGATGTAAAATTGCAGAGCTCAATTTACAAACTTAAATGACACACCAGACCTAATAATCCATCCTGTCCAAAAAGACAATACTCCGACAGTCTTCTTAAAAGTACTCCCCCACATCCCCTTAAAAATGCATCTCGACTAGCATCTTGAAAGCACAAGTACATGATCTAGCAGAATTTGCATGGATAGGGCTATATGCTTAGAAAAATAACAGCATAATCAGTAATCAATGTCCACACAAGGATAGAAGGCTTTAGAGTGATTACCAGAATCAGGTGATTTCAACAATCGATCTAGGTATCTCCTTATTGATGGAAGCGAGGCCAACCAATTATTAAAGTCCTCAATTGACATACAGCTCCTACCGTCTTGTCCATCATCCTTGGAAAATCCAGCAGTATCTATCACTGCAGTGATGACAAACGGATGAATACTTGATTCAAGGGCTTCTTTTGAAAACAAGTCCTCAAGAACTGCGGCCATGACAGCTTCAAGATCCGACCTGTTAGTTGAAGCTAAGGTTGATAAGCGCAATAAGGAAGCACCAAAATTGATGGAAGGAAATACTTAAGGGAAAAATAAACTCCCAGGCATGACCGAAGATGCGAGCATATCAAGAATTACCTTGCCAAAGAACCATCACCATCTACATCTGATAATTGATATAAAAATTCTACAATCTCATATGCCGCTCCCTTCTCATATGTGGCCTATAGAATGAGCATCGATCCAAGAGATAAAATAGTCAGAGATCACATCTACATCCATCGCGCATGTCGTATGTCCGCGAGCGCTGATTTATTAGCTTACATGTGAAATGACAGGTCAATCAAATTAACATTCAAAGAGGAACCCCAACCTTGGCAATGAGGAGATCTTCGTAAGTGAGCCTCTGATCCTTGCGTTTCTGAGTGATCAAATTGAACATTCTCGCTCCAAGAGGATCAGGAATTCGAAAATATGCCTATTCACAGACATATCAAATAATTCAAAGAAGAAAGGGAAGTATGCAACAAGAAATATCTAGTTTCCTACTCAAACGAGGGGAACCTGAAAAGCAATTGCTTCTAACAAGAGAGAGGAATAAAACCTTGAAAACACTGGCAGAAATAAATTCGCCATTGCTTTGCGACTGAGCGGAAAGCGAATCAAACAACGATTTCAGCTCTTCCAACTCCTTCTGAGTGAAAGCTCTGCGATTCCTCATCATCAAAACGAATTTCCGTGTCAGTTGGTAAAAATAAAAAGAAATCCAGAGAGTGAGGTAGATAGAGAGACCTGGAGGCAGAAGAAAAGTGAGGGTCCATCATAGACGTCTGGGAGTTTCCCATGGTCTCTCCGTCGATCTCCGCGGACGGGGGGAAGGAAAGAGATAAGCGACACCGGGCGACCTTTGCGAGCGCCAGGGGTCGTCAGTCACGTATTGGCTACTATTGTTTTACCTTTTTTTTTTTTGTTTTAAAAAACTTCAAAACAAAAGCTTTTTACACAGTAACGCAGTTACAAAGACGCGAGAAGCCCGAAGGCGAAACGCGATAGAGGGAGCAGAGTCCCAGGCCGCCGCCGCCGGAAGCTCCACCTCCGGCCGAGCCACCGCCAACCGACCTCCACCCAGCCTCTGCAGTCGGCGGCGAACCCCGCACTGCACTCAGCACTCCACTCCCGTCGCACAGGCTGCACAGACACAGCAGAGCCGCGTTCTTCCTCAATCTAGTTCAAGGTTAGTCGTTTTGTTTGTCTACCTTATAATGAGATTGTTTTAAAGTTCAATTACTTGAGATGAGAGTCAATTTAGATTAGAATTTGTGGATTTGAGAACCAATTTGGGGAAATTCTGACTAGGGTTTGTGAATTTGATAATAAATTTTCAGGAATTGTGCTTAGAATTTGTGGTTTATGATTTGAAATTGTGATTGTGGTTGTGAGAAATGAATTTGTGATTTGGAATTGTGGTTAGGAAAAATAAATTTGTGAATTTGTAGTTTTTGATTTGGAATTGTGGTTGTAAATTGTAGATTTGTTTTTTTATAGGAGTATAAAATATGGACAAGTTTGTTATTCGATGTTCTGAGAAATGAATTTGAGATTAGGAATTATGGTTGGGAAAAATAAATTTGTGAATTTGTTGTTTTTGATTTGGAATTGCGGTTTGTAGATTTTTTTTTTTTTTATAGGAGTATAAAATATGAACAAGTTTGTTATTCGATCCAAGTTCATTGAAAATTCAAGCTTGTGATCTAACTATAACCCTATGATTTTCATTAATTTCCTGCCTAAACCTCTACCCCTTACTTACATTCATTCAAATGCATTGAAAATATCATCGACAAGGTAAAGGTTGAAGCCAATCATATTAACCCACGAAGCTTGTTTTCAAAATCTAAAGACAAAGCCCTGAGCCAACTAAGTCCAAAACCAAGGATTTTTTATTGTTCATCTCAATGAACTCAAATTTTTTGTAATTTCTTTTCCTATGAAATTATGTATTCTTATGGGTTGTGTACTTGTGTAAAGTCTCTTTTCTCGAAAAAATTTTAGTCCCCCCTAATAAAAAACCTGGATCCGCCACTGATTCCAAGCTCAAATTTGTGACTGAAGTGAGGGGCTGCTTTGATTCTCGTCCAGTCTCTCCCGTCTCCGTTTTGATTCTTGTTTAAGTTTAGATTGAAGTCGATCGCTTTGCTTTGTGAAGAGCCGAGGGGCTGCTAAACTGTTCATCCTCTTCACTTTGTCATCTCCTTTGATTGGTTTCGATCAGCAAGAGGATGGCTGATTCGGCATCACAGCTCGTCTCGTCTGAAGAAATTGACCTCTGTGAAAGGTATAGCCCTCTAACCTTTTCCAATTCCACTGTTCTCTGCTAGTTTTCCATTTGATTGCCTTAACTTTCCGTCTTTGCTTTGGTTCTAGTACTAGAAAGCAGATTTGGTTTTGCGTTTTCATTTCTGTTCAATCTGGTTTAGATAGAGCTGATGGCCGCTTTTATACGAAGATCCTGCTTGAGTTGTATCATCCTATATTCGTGCGTATAGGATTTCGAGTTTTCTGTTTCATTTCGGGTTTCAACATTGCTCAACTGACAGTAATTCTTGGTAAAAAATATCCGATTCTTTGGTTGGTTTAAGTTGAACCTTGTCGTGTCTGCATTTGCAAAATTTGATTTTCCGAGGAAGCATTTAGGGTCATTTGGTATGATTCTGGGATCAGGAATTAATTTGGAATGAGGAATGACTTAGATTGATTCCTGAATCCTGTTTGGTTTGATTTTGGAATCAACTTAGGGCTTAAACACTAAACCAACCCACCATGACAACAGTCATCTTCCCTAGCCATGGAAAAATCAAAACTGTCTTTGATCCAGAGCGAAGTAGATGAAGCACATAATCAAAAGACAGAAGAAGAACTAGTAAAACATCAAGCTTTGTCTTCAATAAGGAAAGTGTCAAGGGTTCTGAAATAATTTATTAATTTGCTAGCAATAAGGAAAGTAGCACTGAGAAAGTGAGAATTAAGAGCAAGCATGATGTTGAATAATTGATCTTTCTAGCAATAAGGAAAGTGGCACTGAGAGTTAAGAGCAAGCACTGGATAAGTGATCTTTCAAGCTGCTAAGAACCATTGTTAATACAGAAGACAACTACTTAACAAGTCTAACATAACAACATTTAGAATGTTAATTGATTAAGAAGATCCAGTCATAATCACAGATTTATAATTCTACTGCTGGGATGTTTATTTCCATTTTTATATTTAAAGAATGAAGTATATGATATCTATCTTTGGTTCTTTGTATAGAGACAAAAATTTGCTTAATGCGCTAATAAGATCGACATACCACCTATATTTGAGTTCCCAGTTTTTGCAAGTTGAGCTATAGGGTGTTGCTATATACACCGCAAATCACAAGGTTAATATTGCACGTCCTTAAGGATGTGCAAGCCTTTTAATCATGCACGTCCTTAAGGACGTGCATGATTTGCGGTGTATATAGCCGGAACGGAGCTATATGATACGATGTATATCTAAGTCTTCTTCTCATGAAAGTGGTTTCATGCAGCTATATTATCTGTGTGGTATTTTCTTTAACTGAAACTTAAATACCCTGTCCGTCAGTCATCATAATTAATGGAGCTTTTATTCAGTTCTCACTCCTGAGTCCTGCCACTGATAGTTGGATAAATCATACACACCGTTTTTAGGTTCTGTATTATCAGTTTCTTTTTTCCCTATGTTTGATCTTCTTAAACAGCACTCTTATACCATAGTTGTGGCTTGCTACTTCTCCCTTGACCTCTTAAACGAGGGGTCGAGGGAGAAGTAGCATCCTCTTATTTTTTTGACATGCAAACTACTTAAAGTATGGGTATACGGTATACCTGTGAGAAAGGGAGCTGCTAGCTGATCGGGAGGATGGGCTTAGAGTTCACTTTTTTAGAGTTGCCTTTTCAGTGAACTAGGTTCTTTAGGTCGCCTTGAATTTGTAAGTTAGTGCAGCCTTCAATGTGAGACTTTGTGGTTCATTTGACATGCAAAAGTAAATCCATCCATGTAAATCTCAAGCATACAGTGTGTTGTGAATTTAAGGGGAGGCAGGCCATTGGCTATACTTGTACTAGCAAAGTAGACTAACTTTGAATAGGCTCTCTGGGTACCTCTAAATTTCGCAATAAATAATGGATAAAGCTTGGTTTGCATCAGGCTTGTGTCACAGTTGGTATTTTCTTCTATATGACCTGGTTATTCCTGTAATCTACATGCAGCTACCTTCTTTGCCATATGTTTGAAGAGGCGGCATCTTTAGCCACTTCAGTTTTAACACGGTTAGTGGAAAATCAGTGTTTGTCGAAGGGGATGCATAATGTCTTGCAGCAAGACATGATGGAATCAGCTGCAATGGTGCTAGTTCAATCCTCCAGAGAATTAGGGAGGTAAATAACAATTCTCACCCTTCTTTGGAAACCTTGAACTACTTTGACCTCCACTCTTCAACCTCTAAGGAATAAGTAGAGGGCAATATCCATGACTGCTCTTTGAATAAAAAAAATAAAATCCATGACTGCTATAGTGCTATCCACCATACTGAAAAATACTAGTAACTGATAACATTTCTAATTTTTTTTTACAAGTTGAGGGTGACCATCTCCTCCTTCAAACATGCAAGTTTTTTGACCCATTATCAAGAACTTGGAGATACTTAAGTCTTTAGAAACAAAATTTCCCCCCTCCTTTTGTTATCCAATGTGTAGTCAAGTGAATTGTTTATGAAATACTTATGTTGGGTTTGCAGCTGATAATTTTTTTTACAAAAAATACATCTTATTAGAAAAATGAGAATAGTTGAATTAGGAAACCATGTCAGGTTTGCAAGAATCCAAAAAGAGCTTCTAATTTGCTCTTATCTATATAAGAAAACTCGTCTTAAAGCACTTGCATATGAGGCTATGAAGATTGAAGAGGCAATCATATAAAGAGCTCAGCTTCTACATGTTTTGGTTAATTATTGACTTGTTGAATTTTAAGTCTGCTACTTTGTCTGATTTCCTTTTGTTTTTATACAGGACATCAGAATTATTGAATCAGCTCAAATACTATTTTGGATCAACTGCAGCAATCCCTGTTGAAGTTGTTCTTACTGGGTATCTTTTATCTTTGCCTTAGACTTATTATTTGGTGATGCATCTCATGAATGCTTAATTTCCTTTTTTTTTTCCTTGCATATTGGAAATATAATTAGGTTTTGACTCTACATAGAGAAAGAGCTTGATAAAGTTTATGGAGCTAGCTTGTCTGATGTTAAACATTAGTAAGCAGTTGTTTTTGCCACATAATTGCAGTATATAAGCTTGGGTGGGTATGTGTAAAGAATTACATGAGTGTAATTGAACACCTATCTGAAATGAATGAGGAATATAATACTGTCCATAATGAAAACAACAACAATTTGCACTAAAAAAAAGGGAAAAGAATAAAGGAGGCTGGAGCTGCCCCGTATTATTTTGCTTCAAATGGGTAGATTTGGCAGACTCTCTATTTCCAAAGTTCACTTTAAATTCTGTGAAACCTTTAGCTGGTGCTTGTGGACTGCAGAACCCCATCCCAATTCCCATAGCCAAGGATTCAATTGGTCTTGTTACCTCTTATAAGTTAAAATTACAGTCTAAAACAGGAGTTACATAGATAAAACCCATGTGGTTCACGTACTATCAAAAGCAGTTCAAGCCATAAGGATATATTCAAGTTTACATTCTGTTCACGGTTCTGGTTGAGATGGGTGAGGAACTATTGTGATGCCTTTTTAGCTTATAAAAAAAAAGTAGAGCTTGAAGTATGATATAAAAATTGATTCTAGTGTTGGGTATTGAAACAATAGAAAGCTTATTTCCTAGTATGTGGCTATGTGGCAGAAAGCAGCATGCTTTTATCAGTTCTACTATAAGGAAGATATGAGAAGCATTTATGTTCCATGAATTCGTTGAGTTGAACCTGAGGAGCTCTCAGTAGCAAAAAAAAACAAGGTGACGGATGATGGTGCAAAGAAAATCGAGAATAGATGAATTTTTCTTGATGGAATGCAGTCTGGAAGACATCCAGATTTGTATTGAATCAACAGAAAGAAAAAACAAATTACAACTGGGAGATGGGTGTCGACGTGTTGTTCCCCATGGTTGAACCTCTTCATAAACTGTGTATAATGTATATTAGAACCAAGGATTAACCATGTTAAAAACCATACATCTTCTATCTTTCATTGGGGGATCTTCTGATGGTGTTATGTTCAAGTGTTGTTTTCATTATTTTGTTTTTAAGATAACTTGTCCGCTAATAGTTTGGGTTAGTTCTAGCGCTTTGCTTTGGTGATAGACATCTTGTACTTTAATGATATTTCCACGTGTTGTATGTTTTCTGTATGTTCATTAACATAGTTAAGGTAAATGATTTCTTGGGATAGGCTTGAACTTTTCCCCTGAATTACCTTTCCAGGGCATGTGTTCAGGTTTCAAGTGGCTTCTCATCTAGTGTCCAGGAGTTTCTTGAGGACTATCTTTCAAAATGGCAATTTGAAAATGGAAAGTACATTGTTGTTGATCTTAATCTTGTGTTGGAAGTTGATCAGTATCTCAAAGTCGTTGAGATTTATGCCGTGACTCTTCTTGGCATGGTTCTTAACAACCCAGACCGTGCTACTCTTTGGATAGAGAATGCCCTTCTGCCTGAGGAAGCACGACAGGTAGTTCATACTACTTACTTTTCAGCAATGTCCATTAGCACTTAACACATCAGTGTGCCCAATGTGTGAAACAAAGGGACATATTGAAAAGTTTTCTGGATAGGAAAAGTGAGATTTTAACAAAGGGACATATTAAAAAGTGAGATTTTGTCAAATCGTACAATGGCCTGGATGTAATAGTACCTCCTAAATTTGTGGAAATGCAGGGTCAGTGACTTTGCAATCTCCTGATGAAATTTTCAAGTAGGATGGCTCTCTTCAATGTGCAGCCCCTTATATTTCAGCTGCTAAATTGTAACTTGGAAAAATCATTAAAAGACTGAGATTTTGGATTTTGGGAGCTAAATGCTCACCTAGCCTTTAATCTAGTCTAATGCATTTCTTTGTTGCACTGCTGCTTTTCCCTGAGTTAGTTTCAATTGTACTGAGAAGAACAGTTTTCTACCTAAATTCTGTGCTTGACACTTTCTGTGCGTCTCTGTTGCTGTTTGTTCCTTTTTAATCCTTTTCTCATTTTCCCCTCTTAGGATCTAATAAGGAAAGTCAAGTCTCTGTATTCTCTGAAAACAACCAGTATTATGTCAAATAAATCGTCACTGATGGAGGAACAAGTGATAGGTTCTTTTCATGGAAAAGAAGTTGACAAAGCTGAGAAATCTCTGATAGTACAGAATGGTCAATACCCAGATGAAGCAGACAATATGAACCAGTCAATTTCAAGAAGGCCAGGACGCTTAAAGCAATATTTCAGCTGGTTCCGCAATGTTATCTTTAATTATGGCAGTACTTCTACAGCTACATCTAAAATGAGGATCTTGCTAGGCTGTCTGATCTTCATTCTCTGTTACAGGCTACACAAGAAGCGGCATGCGATAATAAGGTGACACTGCTGTTCCTTTCTCTTTCCTTTTTATTAAAAAAATATCATTTTCTTCGAAGAATGTAGAGCATGCTATGTTTTTTTTATAATTTCATTTGTCTGCTGGAAAGGCTATGGATTGTTACTGTATACTTGTTTTTCGTTGGGTTTATTTCGTTGTTTACACCAGCCACATCACTGACTTAAGACTCATCTACTTTCAGTGCAATTGATATAGTTGAGGCACAATCCAATTGCTGGGTTTTTAATTTTTTGGTGTGTGTGTGGTGTTGGGGGGTTAAATTTGTGGCATTACCTTATAGTATTTCTCGTTTTTATAATTTGTTCTCTAGCTGAATGTGGTGGCTGGTGGCTCTATACAATTTCTTCATCAAGATGTGAGAAAGCGAACTTATATTGCATTTATGCCATCTCATCTTATAGGCTTCAATCTTGATTGATACTTTTATGTCGCATGAAACTGCTGCATATAAATGTAAGGAAGCTATACCTTCTCAGTCCTCTTCTGAAAGTTGATCAACCCATATGCGCTATGGAATGAATGATTCTGTGGATTGAGCCTAGGGGAATTTCATTTTATTTTTTTAACGAGGTTTGTTGGAATCATGCCATCTTAAACACATTCTAGACTTTTCTCGATTTCCCTTAATTTTGAAGAATTTCTAGCATTTCAATTAATATCTGATGATAGTAATGCAAGTACAACAAGTAGCTGTTGTGCTCTGGGATGATGGGTAGGTCGAAACCATGTTCTGTGCTTGAGTTATCGATTAACAGTGAAACATTTTGTTTGTGTTGACTAATATTGATTGAATTTGGTTGTACCAGGCATGCCAAAGATAATTTGTCATCGCTGAAGCAGGGGCTGTTGGATTTGTGGCAACTTGCATTTTCTTATCAGGTGAACCCTTTGGCTGCGGTGCAGGCGCTTCCTGCCCCAAGCCAAAGAAGCTAGAGACAACGCTTGGAATAATATTAGCATAAAATGAAGAACGTTTCCCCAATAAAGTAATAAACAAGCACTTTGTACAACAAGTTGGCCATTTCATTGATTAATAAATGCTATGATGAAGTAGGGTTATCTGGAGGAAATGGTGGACATATATACCAACCAAACCAGCATCCGCAGAGACAGATGCAGAAGATGCTGTTGTCCAAAGTATCCCCACCCTCCCCAGATTCGGCGCTCTTGGGGTGTTTTGATTGTCTGTATTCACCATACTGTGGGCTTGTGTATTGTTTTCTCCCCTTCCCCTGGCTTTATTCAATTCAAGTTTTTACTTAGAATGGGAGTCACCTCTTCTCTTTGATCAATCTGTAATGTCACACCTCTCCTCAAGCTAAAACGTCGTAATACAGTGGAAAAATTCGAAGCAAAGTTGTTGCTTGGGCTCACCCCGCAAGTCACTTGCAACTGGTTTTGCTTGCCCTTTTTCCCCAGCTGTGCGCTAGAAGAACTAGATTAATTATTTATTTTGATAAGGAAAGAATTCGGCAAACTCAGGTGGGAAAACCCTGAGTGGCTGATAGCATTCTGACGGATAAGATTGTACAAACCTTGATGATGAGTTGAGCATTTCGTGACAAGTGAGGACTTGTGAAAGTTTTCTTTATTGATCACCTCACACATTATGGGTTAATTTTCTTAAAATGCTACTTAAGAGAACGATCAATAAACAATAGATCGACCTCACGCATTATGGCGGCACGCCTAAACCTAAAACGCTCCCAAGGGAGTTGTGGGTTTGCGGCCACCATTGCCACCCACCTTGGCCCTTCGCCAACCACCTTAGCCACCAGCACACAACCTCCATCGGCAAGTCTTCGACCTCTTTTAGTTCGTCGACACCCACCTTTGCTCTTGACCTAGCAAGCCACTGCCACTCACCTTGGCCCGCCGCCACCCACCTTTGACTCCAGCTCCTAGGCTGCCGTAAGCCTCTCCCTCTCCAAGCTCTACCGCTCATCTGACTCCGCCTTCG
The DNA here is from genome assembly GCA_037127255.1 of Persicaria tinctoria. Taxonomy (NCBI): domain Eukaryota; kingdom Viridiplantae; phylum Streptophyta; class Magnoliopsida; order Caryophyllales; family Polygonaceae; genus Persicaria; species Persicaria tinctoria. Next base: position 15,319,533 of record JBANSL010000004.1, on the reverse strand, counting down.
AGATCATTCTCTCCGACTCTTCTCGCACCCGATAAACGCCTCTCACTTTAAGGACTTCAAGCAAGTCCGCTTACGTGTATGCCTCCATCCCGATCCCTCCGTCGTCCTACAATAGGAGTATAAGACAAGAATTTAGGGTGTGTTAACCAAGATTATACCACCGGATAAACACCGGCTTTATTCAACAACGTCCTTGACAAAGTAAAAAAGGAAAACAATTGGTTATAATATAACATAGGAAACGGGGGATCCCATTTGGGTTTGAATCTTTATGCCACCACAGTTTCCCTATCGCACAAAAAGCTAAAGAATACGGAGTAATAATAATCTCCCATTATTAACTTTAGGAAAATGATGGAATACCCACATCATGACTATTCAGCAGCTACACTTGCGGGGCTCCAATTTTCAAATGGTTCAAATGGACCACCTCATGCATATGAAAACTACCTCTTAGAGCTTGTCACCTCCCTCCCTTTCTATATATATATATATATATATATATATATATATATATATATATATATATATATATATATATATATATATATTGCTCTATGTAATGTGGTGATACACTGATACCTAGCTCCTTCTCTTTATGTTTTAATTAGCTAGTTGTTCACCCTCTATTCTAATTAGGTAAAAAAATCCAACATGCGAAGTATAATTTTAGAATCAAAATACCCCCAATTAAAAAAAAAATTAGAAAGGGTATTTTGCGAAAAACCACCCTTAAGACAAAAATTGCAGAAAACCACCCGTTAAAACCGTTTTCTTTGCAATGTCACACCCATCACCCAATTTTCGTTAATTAAATGTTAAAGTGCATGGAAATTTAATTATACCCCTTATTTTTATTATTAATTTACTCATTTCAATTGGTATTAGTTGATATTTAACTTTTTTGACATATTTTTCAAAAGCACAAAACACCCCTGTAAAATATCAAAAAATATTTTTTAAAAAAAATGATTTCATACTTATAAAAAACTCCATAAAAAAAATTGATGTGTAATTTATGTTTTATAGATATAAAAAATGTGTAATACTAGGGCTACTTAAAGAAAATAATTTTTATAAAAAAATAATGTTTCATATAGTTTTTATTCTTCCACAATCCGTGTGCGTGAAACCACCCCTTAAAATGAAAATTGTAGAAGACCACCAGTTAAAACCGTTTTCTTTGCAAAGTCACACCCATAACCAAATTTCTGCTAATTGAATATTAAAGTACATGAAAAAACAATTATATCCTTTATTTTTATTATTATTTTACTTTATTCAATCGGTATTAATTAATTTTTACCTTCTTAACATGTTTTTCAAAAGTAATTTTTTTATAAAATATCATTTTTTATATATAATTTCACACTTATTAGTAAAAATATTCTATAAAAATAGATATAATTGATGTTTTATATATTTTAAAAAGTGTATATTACTAAAGGGATACTTGAAGAATTTTTTTTTTAAAAAATGATATTTCATATAGTTTTTATTATTCTAAAAATGGTGCGTAAATTAATAGAGTCTCTAATAAATGCACATGGATTTTGGAAGAAAGTATGCATGTGATATTTGATGAAAGCAATAACGGTGCGTTAAGTGATAACTTTGCAGATTTAAACTTGAATCAACATGAGGAACAAGGATCCGACATTGAAGAAGAAAAGGAGAAATCACAACGTCGGAATATGCAGGAACCAATACAAGATACATTCGAACAAGCCCAAGATCTTGACATCCAGGTTCAAGATCTTGAACAGAGGTTTCAAGGCCTTGACTTAAGAAATGCAGAACTAGAACCAACCGTTGAGCCTGATCCTCAAGGTCTTGGAGAAACCTCAACGACACAAGAGACTAAGAGACGAAAATTTAAGCAAGCCTCATCTCATCCAATGGAGAACATCTTATCAGATCCGCAATCCGGTATTCAAACTCGTTCGAAATTAAGAAATTTGTGTTCTTTTTATGCGTTTGTGTCTCTTGTAGAACCAAAAACTCCTACCGAAGCACTTCAAGATCCAGATTGGATTATATATAGCGATGCAAAGTGAGCTCAATGAGTTTGAAAGAAACATGGTATGGACACTCACTCTAAGGCCCAAGCATCAATATGTCATCGGTACTAGATGGGTCTTCCGGAACAAGTTGGATGAGGATGGAAAGATCACTCGCAACAAAGCTAGACTCGTGGCTCAAGGGTATAATCAAGAAGAAGATATTGACTACGAGGAGACATTTGCTCTCGTGGCAAGGTTAGAGGCTATTCGTATCTTACTTGCGTTTGCATCTTACATGGGTATGAAACTGTTTCAAATGGATGTGAAATGTGCTTTTCTAAATGGCATTTTAGAAGAGGAAGTGTATGTTGCACAACCTCATGGTTCTGAAAATGAGGAATTTCCAAATCATGTTTTCAAGTTGGATAAAGCACTTTATGGTCTCAAACAAGCCCCTAGGGCATGGTATGAGAGATTATCAAAATATCTTCTAGAAAATGGGTTCAAACGTGGTTTAATAGATAAAACCCTATTTATCAAAACTCGAGGTAACGATTTATTAGTTGTGCAAATTTATGTTGATGATATTTTATTCAGTGATACTAACGGTTCTCTTTGCAAGGAATTTTCTGACATTATGTGTAGAGAATTCGAAATGAGTCTTATGGGAGAATTGGCATTCTTTCTCGGACTACAAGTTCATCAAACAAAGAAAGGAATATTTAGGAATCAAGGTAAGTACACGAGGGATTTACTCAAAAAATACAAGATGGATCAATCAAAGGTCGCCAAAACCCCTATGAGCTCAACACCGTCCTTGAATCAAGACAAAACTGGTAAGAGTGTGAACCAAAAGAAGTATCGAGGTATGGTTGGTTCACTCCTCTATGTCAGAGTAAGTAGGCCTGATATTATGTTTAGTGTATGTATGTGTGCAAGATTTCAGGCTGACCCAAAGGAATCGCATCTCATCGCGGTTAAAAGGATTTTTTGCTACTTAAATGGAACTCAAGACCTTGGTCTTTGGTATCCAAAGCGAGGAAATTTTCATCTTATTGGCTATTCAGATGCAGATTTTACAGGTTATAAAGTTGATAGAAAGAGTACTTCTGTATGTTGTCAATTATTGGGATCCTCTCTAAATAGTTGGCACTCGAAGAAACAAAATTATGTTGCACTTTCAACCGCTGAAGCCAAATATATAGCTGTTGGAGCTTGTTGTTCTCAAGTCTTATGGATAGCTCAACAATTACGAGATCTTGACTTTGATTTGAAAGGTATTCCTATTAAATGTGATAATACAGGTGCCATATCTATTACTAAAAATCATGTGCATCATTCTCGAATAAAGCACATTGACGTGAGACATCATTTTATTCGAGACCATGTCGAAAAAGGTGATGTATCTATATCCTTTATCTCAACCGATTTACAACTTGCTGATATTTTTCCAAAACCACTGCATGAGGATAGATTCAGCTTTATTCGATTAGAGCTCGGTATGCTAAATAAGGATGCATTGATTTAGGGGGAGCATAAACGAATTGGACTTCAAGGCCTCGAAAATTAATTTCAAGACCTTGATAGTTCATATCGTATAAAGAAAAATTGGATCATCTCTTTTGGCTCTTATTTTGTCAATATTGGCCAGTAAGATTTTTTTTTAAACCGTTTATCAAAAGATTGCATGGTTATAATTTTTTTGAAAACAGATTTCCTTCGGTGAATCTAGTCTTTATTTTTAAAATTTGAAATTATTTTTAATCAAATGGGATATGTTTATCTATGTAAATCTCTATTCCTTAGACTAGTGCAACCGAAATGATTCCCCCCCCCCTCTGAAATCTTTTGTGGCGATTTACCTCCCTCTATCTCTCCTTTATTAATTCACCGATTGCTGTCACTTCCCTCACACTACTCCACGCTACCTCCTCTCTCTTTCTTTGCCTTTTCATCACCCTTTCTCCTTCCCAAGAAATCCATTCATTCACTTCAATGGAACCCAAAACCTCCATCGGCAACCCTGGTTCCTCTAGAAAAGGAAAGCACCCAGTTACAAGGAGGACTAAGAAGATCGACGACGAGGAAACAATCAACATTCACTCTGGCTCCTCATATGAGGCACCTTCCTGGACCGGGACGCAAATGCCATGCCCACTCTCCCGTCCTCATGGTTCCAGAACTTCAAAGCAGCGAGAAAGTGGCTTGATACTTTCAGTTCTCGAAAGCTTTGCCTGTATGATTCTGTCGATCCAACCTTTCTTGAGTCCCTCAACCTCCCTTGCATCACTCTCCTCAAAGACACATCCCTCTGGCCAATTCTGAATCTTGGTGAAGTTCATTACCCCCATCCCACCCGTCTTTTCTTTGTCAATCTCACCTACAAAAGAGACCGTGGAAACCAAACCCTAAACACTATTGTCTGCAACATCAAAATCGAACTTACCCCTAGAGTCATTGCTGATATCTTTGGCCTTCCCAGAGAAATCTCTACCGATGGACATCCTCCCCGAGCTGATTGCATCTCCTTGGCCAAAGGTAAGTTCTTTCTTCCTTCATCTTCCACAATAAATGCCCGACAATTTACCCACAACGTCCTCAATTTAAAAGCCAAAATCATCTTTACTGTCATTGCTAGATGTGTCTTCCCTCGTTCTCACTCCAGGGAGTTGGTTACTGACCAGCTTCTGTATATGGTTTATCTTGTTTTGTTTGGCTATCAAATCGATGTTCCAAACCTCATTCTCAAACATATGATTCACTCAATATCTTCTGCCCGTGACATTCCTCTGCCTTATGGCAACCTCTTCCCATACATTTTCAAATACTTCCGTCATGACACCTCTCTTGAGGAGAAGGCAACTCACTCGAGCAAAGTGGATGCAAAATGCTTCCGGAGAATTTGAATCGTCAAATTGGCTGACTCTTAGAAGTTGAAGACCGATTTGACCCCTAAAGAAATTGCTGCAACCCCTGGTCTTCCTCTCGCTGATGATGCTTCAGAATTGTGCAAGTCCAAGGCGGTCAACGTCCAAGGTATTCCTATTAAATGTGATAATACAGGTGCCATACCTATTACTAAAAATCATGTGCATCATTCTCGAATAAAGCACATTGACGTGAGACATCATTTTATTCGAGACCATGTCGAAAAAGGTGATGTATCTATATCCTTTATCTCAACCGATTTACAACTTGCTGATATTTTTCCTAAACCACTGCCTGAGGATAGATTCAGCTTTATTCAATTAGAGCTCGGTATGCTAAATAAGGATGCATTGATTTAGGGGGAGCATAAACGAATTGGACTTCAAGGCCTCGAAAATTAATTTCAAGACCTTGATAGTTCATATCGTATAAAGAAAAATTGGATCATCTCTTTTGGCTCTTATTTTGTCAATATTGGCCAGTAAGATTTTTTTTTAAACCGTTTATCAAAAGATTGCATGGTTATAATTTTTTTGAAAACAGATTTCCTTCGGTGAATCTAGTCTTTATTTTTAAAATTTGAAATTATTTTTAATCAAATGGGATATGTTTATCTATGTAAATCTCTATTCCTTAGACTAGTGCAACCGAAATGATTCCCCCCCCCCCCCTCTGAAATCTTTTGTGGCGATTTACCTCCCTCTATCTCTCCTTTATTAATTCACCGATTGTTGTCACTTCCCTCACACTACTCCACGCTACCTCCTCTCTCTTTCTTTCCCTTTTCATCACCCTTTCTCCTTCCCAAGAAATCCATTCATTCACTTCAATGGAACCCAAAACCTCCATCGGCAACCTTGGTTCCTCTAGAAAAGGAAAGCACCCAGTTACAAGGAGGACTAAGAAGATCGACGACGAGGAAACAATCAACATTCACTCTGGCTCCTCATATGAGGCACCTTCCTGGACCGGGACGCATATGCCATGCCCACTCTCCCGTCCTCATGGTTCCAGAACTTCAAAGCAGCGAGAAAGTGGCTTGATACTTTCAGTTCTCGAAAGCTTTGCCTGTATGATTCTGTCGATCCAACCTTTCTTGAGTCCCTCAACCTCCCTTGCATCACTCTCCTCAAAGACACATCCCTCTGGCCAATTCTGAATCTTGGTGAAGTTCATTACCCCCATCCCACCCGTCTTTTCTTTGTCAATCTTACCTACAAAAGAGACCGTGGAAACCAAACCCTAAACACTATTGTCTGCAACATCAAAATCGAACTTACCCCTAGAGTCATTGCTGATATCTTTGGCGTTCCCAGAGAAATCTCTACCGATGGACATCCTCCCCGAGCTGATTGCATCTCCTTAGCCAAAGGTAAGTTCTTTCTTCCTTCATCTTCCACAAAAAATGCCCGACAATTTACCCACAACGTCCTCAATTTAAAAGCCAAAATCATCTTTACTGTCATTGCTAGATGTGTCTTCCCTCGTTCTCACTCCAGGGAGTTGGTTACTGACCAGCTTCTGTATATGGTTTATCTTGTTTTGTTTGGCTATCAAATCGATGTTCCAAACCTCATTCTCAAACATATGATTCACTCAATATCTTCTGCCCGTGACATTCCTCTGCCTTACGGTAACCTCCTCCCATACATTTTCAAATACTTCCGTCTTGACACCTCTCTTGAGGAGAAGGCAACTCACTCGGGCAAAGTGGACGCAAAATGCTTCCGGAGAATTGGAATCGTCAAATTGGTTGACTCTTAGAAGTTGAAGACCGATTTGACCCCTGAAGAAATTGCTGCAACCCCTGGTCTTCCTCTCGCTGATGATGCTTCAGAATTGTGCAAGTCCAAGGCGGTCAACGTTCTTTTCAACTGTGAGCAGTCTGTGCATGGAAGGAAGATCCTTCGTCCAGTCGTTCCTGAGCCAACCATCATCACTGTCGAAGCATATGATGTCATCAAGCGCTACCGAAGAGATGATGCACAGAAACGGGTGGTTGACGAGATGAAGAAGGATAAGAAGCTCAATCAAGCTCAAAGGTGGTACAAGAGGAAGGCTGAAGATGACATGGAGGCAAGGAAGCGTGAGAAGAATAATGGAGGAGACGCTGGCTCTGGGAAGTGGCAGGGCGAGTAATTTTGATTTGTTGGCTAAGGTTTTCTGGTGGCTTTTGAACATGTTTTTATGGTATTTTAAACATTTGTTGGTGCTTGAAAAACTTGGTTTCTAACCTGTTTATGATCCTCCCTTGTCGAAAGACAAAAAGGGGGAGATCTGGTACTGTTTTTTGCTGGTTGTTGGTACTACTTTAGGTTTTAAAACTTATGCTATCTGATCCAACATAGTTACTGCTTATTGCTAAGTGCTTATTATATTATGAATGACTAATCTGCAGGTATTCAAAAATCCAATTTGTTTTGTCTTTTATCAAGGGGAAGATTGATAGCTCTCTTGCTTCTCTTTGATGAATATGCTATGATGCTAACATTGCAGGTTTGATGAAAAACAAAAGTATAAGGTATTATAGTTTATACAAATTGGATATTGTTTATGCAGATTATATATATCTATCTAAGATTTATTTTCGGTTTAAATTCAGAGATTGTTTTATCTAGCACTTGAATAAAACCCTTGGTATATATTTATTCTAACAACATATCTTTTCGGTTACGGTAAATCAGATAAGATTTTGTGGTATTCTAGAACTAACGGTGCAGGGTTTTATAATTCAAAATGGATCCGGCCAAGATCTGAGGAACTAGAAAATCTCAACAGTTTGAACAAGAATATCGGCAGAAGCATCTCGGTTACTGAGACCTAAAATCTAGGAGGTTCCTAGAGATTTGAACGTTGAACGAAGGAGCTAAACTGTTAGAGAAATCTGGGAACAAAAGCAGCAGAAAAAGAAGGGGCATTCAACTATAAGAAGAGATGGATGAAGCAACTCAATAGACATCCTTTACGAAGCCTTCTCTACAATCAAAAGAGCCCTGAAGTTCCGATTACAGTCTGCTGATTTATTCTTTCTTGTCTCTCTTTGTAATCGCTTTATGTTCTTTGAGAATTATGGAAAGTTAGAGCTTTATATTATAAGTCATTCCCTGTTATACTAAGAGTATCATATACTCAAACGTATCACACTCTGATGTGGCAAAGGGGACTTTTATTTCTCTGTATCTTGGGTTGACTAGATAGAAGCGAGGTAGGCTTCGGGTTATATAAGAGAGGAAGTTCTTTTAGGTTGTATCTAGGACTCATAAGGAAAGAGAAATAAAAGTATTTGAATCCTACGGGTTGGATACCCTAGGCAGAGACGTATGCTGGTTTAGAGCCGAACTTCGTAAACAGGTCAAGTTTTCTTTATTTCTCTCGTTTTATTTAGCTATTTGATTTCTGTTGAGAGTTCAAGACACTTTAAGATCAGTTCAAGACCTTGAGATCGAGTTCAAAGCCTTCAGATTTGATATCAAGCCCTTGACGTTGCCAGTTCTAGAGTGTTTGCGAAAAGCGTTCATACTCTATTCACCCCCCCTAGAGTATTTGTTTATTGTCATTTACCTTAAGTACTCGATTCTTCATCTGACAAGAGAAAATTGTTGTATTTCCTATCAAAATAAAACTCAAATCTATAAACTAGTATAATGAGCAAGTAAGAGGTCGATCCTACATAGAATCAAGTATTTCAACATAATATGTATTTATCAATCAAAAGAAAGAAGAGATTTTGGATGAAAAATAAGAAGTAAAATATGAACAAATTAAGAAAATTGAATAAGCAAGAGATAGTTTCACCTATAATTCTCAACCTTATTTGGTGAATTCGATCCTTGTTTCCTACTCAAGTTCTTTTCCTTTCCTATTGTTGTTCTTATCTTGATCTTAAGTAGATTATTTGTCCAATGAGTTCTAATAGTCCCTTAATTCTAGGCAATCTTAACACAAAAGCATAAAGTCTCAAGATGTGTAAAACTTATAAGCAGTAAAATCAATCTCTTAAAGAACTAATATTTAACCTATAATCAACTTCTTACACATTCAGGCTTTCTACCAAAGTTCACAAGAACATGCTTGCTACGAAAGATTAAGAATCACAAAGAATATGATTCATATCATAACTCATAAAATGCCATTAACCTTCCAAAACAATAAAATAAACCCTACATCAAACACTCTCTTTTGAGAGCCAAGGTTTTGCTGCCGCCATGGGTTTGCCGTTGCCGGCTGACTTCATGCATCATCTCCTCCTTGGCCCAGCAGCAATGTACCTTCCACCGGTGCCATTCGTGCCGCCTCCGCCACCTAGGGAGATATACGAGCTCACGAGCTCGAGTACCTTGTGTTCAAGCTCGATCTCCATATGAAAACGAGCCTAAACAGGTGCTCGTACTCGGCTCGCGAGCTGGGAAGAGTACTCGAGCTCAAGCTCGTGAGCTCGTTTATACTCGAGCCGAGCTCGCTTATTCACGAGCTCGTGAGCTCGTTTGTTCGGCTACAATTTTTGAGTTATTTTAGCTCGATTTAAGCCTTTTATGATTCAATCTTAGCCAATAATACCCAATTTCACCATCAATAACACACAATATATACACAACACAGTCCAACACATCCAATAATGCCCGATTTAAGCACGTTTATTCACAAGCTCGGTTTTGAAATCAAATAACCTGAAATCAGATAACCTAAAATCAAATAACCTAAAGAAATCGAACAACTTGAAATCAAATAACCTGAACTGGATTGAATATGTAAAGAGGGAGTCAGATCTGAGGACGAGAAGGCGGAAATCAGTCGGCGAGACCTACATCCGAGAGAGGAAGCGGGCGACGGGGTGAGGGTGAGCCAACGAGAGAAGGCGAGCCCAAATCTGAGGACGAGAAGGCGGAAATTAGCCGGCGAGACCTAGATCCGAGAGAGGAAGCGGGCGAGGGTGAGCCGGTGAGAGGAGGCGAGCCCAGATCTGAGGACGAGAAGGCGGAAATCGTCCGGCAAGACCTAGATCCGATAGAGGAAGCGGGCGACGGAGGTGAGGGTGAGCCGACGAGAGGAGGCGAGCCTAGATTTGAGGACTAGAGAAGAAGCGGTCGACATAGGGCGACCTAGATCTGGATCTGAAGAAGTGAGAAAGAGCGAGACCTAGATCCGAGGAAGACGACAGGCGACATGCGATAGGAGTGTGACAAGGCGCGACGAGGGGCGACAGCGGGCAATCCAGATATGAGGATGACGAGGCGCGACGACGGGCAGCCGCAGCGAGCAAGAGACGATGATACTTGAGAGAGTAAGAGAGTGGGAGCGGCTGGGTTGGGTTTAGGGGAATTAGGTTTTATACCTAGGTTTTAGGGGTCTTCAAGCTCGCGAGCTTCTCGAGTTCGAGCTCGGCTTGAGCTCGAATCGAGCTCAAGAATAGGCTCGAACTCGGCTCATATATACATTCGAGCGATCCCGAGTCAAGCTTTTACCGAGCCGAGCCTGAGTCGATCCCGAGCTACTCGGCTCATGTATCAGGCCTATCGCCACCACCACCTTTCCTACCGATCACTCAACAGTCGAACTCAATCGCCACTCAACGACCTTGCTGCCTCTTCTCCCTTGGTCTATAAAGACTCCCTGCTCCTTATTGGTCTTCTTTGGCGTTGTTCGCCCGCCACTGCACTCCGGGCCACCGCCTCCCATTGGTGCTCCACTATCCTCCAATTCCCACCGGCATCCTACTCGCCCAACAGCAAGTCCGGCAACATCTCTGCCCTAGGGTCTGACCACCTTGGCTCCGCCCTTGGTTCCTCCATTCTCCTGGCTCACCTTCTCCTTCGCTGTCAGTTGCCTCCGGAGGCCACTCTCCGTCTGTCAATTTAGCCTTATTTATCGAAGTTCGCCAGCTCGTCTTCTAGGGTTTGCTTCTTGGTGGGTTTTGCGTTTTTGACCCCCATATAATTTTTTTTTAAAAAAATGGCATGTAAACCTTATGGGTTTGTTTTCTGTTCGATTTCTGGTCTCTTAGCCTGTTTATTGTTGTTGTTTATTTATTCCTGTCTTGTTTTATATGTTTCCTCTATTTTGGTTTCCCTTGTGGTAGCCTTTACGATCTTGTTATTGTCCTTGAGGGTGTGAGATGGTTTTTTTTTTGGGATTTATTTTGGCAATGGTATGGCTAGAGTTTTGGTCTGCGAGTTGGTGCACTTTACTTTTCTTGCTATGTTTAAGGTTTCATGTGAACGGTGACAAGTTTGTCAAGCTAGTAGACGTCGTGAAAATGTGATCGATACCTATTGATTCTGTTTAGAGTCCATGTCGAGGTGTTCGCTAGTGATCTCCAGAGTTCTTTGTGTGCGTTTGTTCTGCTAGCTTGTAGCTTAAAGTGTAGATGGCTTGTACTTTATTTTTTCATTTTCATTTTCGTCATTTGCTTATGATATTTGCTTCTGATGGTTAGTCCATGTCCCAGCTTGTTTGGACTCTCGGTTTCTCTAGGCTTGTCTAGAAAATCAAATTTCTTTCCATATATCAAAAAAGAATCACAATGAATAATTCAAAACTCTAGCGACGATGAGGTCCTAGCAAGTTGGCCGATCATGATAGAATCAAACACCATAAAACATTCAAACACAAAGAAGATGAAACATATGATGAAAATAAGAACAATAATAGAAAATTCACGATTCAACCAAACGGAGTCTCAAATCGTAGCCGAAATAAAAGAGTTTAGCACTCCATAGGATCCTCTCTAGGACTCTCTCTTATTAAAACTCAAGCCTAATCTAAGACGTATGAATGGATTAAGAATCCTAAAACAAACCTTAAACTGTCTTTAAATAGGCCTAAGATAGGTCCAACACAAGATAAACAAAACCCTAATAAAAATAGGAAAGTTCGAATCTCGCGTCAAAACCAGCCCACAAAGGCCGCATGCGTGGCTTTTACAGAGTAATTAAGGCTCTCAAGATGTCAAGCTGTCTAGGTGCCGGCCATATATGGGGGCGGCTGGCCTCTAGAAAATGTGTTACAAGGCAGTTTGTTGGGGGATAACCTTTCTTGACTTGTTCTTCACTTAGGCACTCGGACTTCAATTCCGCTCCCGGCTCTTTTCTTAGCTTCCTCTCGCGCTCCCTTAGCTCACCTTGGTCATCCTGCTTGCCTTCATATCACCTTAAATCTACGTTTCCTGAAATTAACGATAAAAACATATAGATTTAGACTCGAAGAATACATAAATAAATTATGCAATTACATAATAATTAATTAACTTTTGGGAATGGATGTGGATGTTAGTATTTGATCGATATGAGCTTAATTTAATTTAAGTTAATTGGAAGGATATATATAGTACTTGTGTAACAACATAACTAACACGTGCAGGAGGATGAGCTTAGGTTCGGATCGGAGGACCACAGTGGATTCTATTGAAGATATGTGTGGACCATATATCCTGGTCCAGGCTGTAGCTTTGATTTAGCTAAGCTACAACTCTACGGAGTATTTATTAATTAATTCAGCACATTTTTAATTCATGCCCGATTTCCCGTTCTAATAAGTTTTTGTAAATTAGTGTGGTGCATAAGGTTGCACACCTTTGTCACTCTGTTTGAGGAGCCGATATTTATAACAATTCTGGTCTTTTAGACCTCATCCGTAAGGATACTGCCGGGTAGAGTTTGTTCGCCCGAATTCTTTCCTAAAAAAAAAGTTTTTATAAATGAGTATTATAGGGAAGTGGAAATTAAATGATGACCGAATAACTTATATAATATGTATTATTTATATATACAAGGTTTAAAACTACCTATTTAATTAGTAATCTCAAATATAAAATGATGGAACTCGGAAACGGAGGTGGAAAATAAATCAACCACACCAATCACCAATAGAAATAGCATTAAGTGGACTAAACCTCTAAGCAATATCTATAAAATTAATATAGATGGTTCGGTTAAGTCCACGGGCTCTTGCCAAGTGGGAGGAGTCATTCGTGACTTGGAGAGCGGTTTACTAGATGTATTCTTTCAAAATACATCAAGAGGTTCGATTTTACAAACAGAGACAGAAGCAATGATTGTAGGCATGCAATGGGCAACCAGTAGAGGAATCTGGAAGGCTATCATTGAAAGTGATAATCAGACTATCATTAAGGCGATAAGCAAGGAAATCAATACTCCATGGGAAGTCATCCATCAAGTTGAGAAGATCATGATTATGGTTCAAGCGTTCGAGTTTATACAATTTAGACATTGTTATAGAGAAGTCAACCATGTAGCTGACTTTATAGCTAGAAAAGGTATCGATTGTATTAGATCTACATCTCCTCTTACTAAGGAGTTGTACACCATCATCCTTAGGGATGATCCTGGTTGTTTGTTACGGTTTTCGTAGCAAACTCCAACTATTTGCATACTGTAAAAAAAAAAAATTAGTAAGTCTACATATTTAATAAATATGCATTTTTTTTTTATTTTCAGTGTAAAAAGCGCATATAGCTTAAGTGGATAGTTTATTAACTATGAAATTTTCAATACATAATTGTGTACTTAAGTGCATATTTATGCACGTTTATATATAAACATTATGTTAAATCGATATATATTGAAAATTGCATATCATATATCGATTTAACATAATGTTTATATATAAACGTGGATAAATATGCACTTAAGTACACAATTATGTATTGAATATATATACACATGTACTATTATTATATTATGCTTATCATTTATCACCACACTAGCTAGTGCGTGCTCCATCTCATGTACGAAAATATGTTAACATAATATTTTAAAATTATATTTGTTATCTATAAAAGAAACATATTAAAAATATGACAAAAATAATAAATATGAATTACAATGTGAGAATTAAACTAATAGAAAATCAAAGTGTATGAAAATATAAAATAAAAATTAATCTAGATATAAATAATTCATTCTACTAAAAAATAATATAGAAATAAAACAAATAGTGACTATCAAATAATTGATTTTGATATCAATAATTATGACAACTAAAAAATAATCTAGATATATATATAAATAAAATAAAACCTATCAAATATTTATCTATTACAATATGACAACAAAAACACGTCACATAAAACATTATGCATAAATTTTAATATATGTATATAGATAAGACTACTCATCATTTGATCCTATCCTATAATACACAAGAACATAAAACATTGTAGAAAATTTTACAACTTTTAAGAAAGAAAAGAATACACTAAATGGGAGAGAGAAAAAGTTACTCGTAATTAGGAAATGAATTAACCAATTAAAATACCTTAATTACTTATATGCCATTTAGTTTAGATCAATTATTAATTTATGTTTAGGTAGAGTGTCTTATATTTTCAATTGAATATATTTATCTGCATATGTATAGATATGTAGGTACGATGAAATGAAAATGGATGTTGTTATGTGTTGGTACCTTTGTCTCACATCGAAAAACACGTGAATTTAAACCTTATGTATAAGTCGGTGGGCTTGTGGAAAGATGTGAAATTATATCCCATATTAATAAAAATATGAATCCAAGCCTTGCATATAAGCCGGTGGGCTATCCCACCTAACACCAATTAGTTTTAGGATGGAATCCTAATCGGCTAGTGTGCTCGGCTTGGTTAGCGTATGTTGGCGTTTGGGCGTGTGACCCACCGTGATTTTTCATGGTATCAGAGCGGTGCTGTCCGGGACCTTGGTCGATCTATCTACTGGGCTAACCAACCTTAATGCTTAAGTCGTGAAGTGTTGTGAACTGAATCTGCCATGTTTTACAGTAACTTTTATATCGATTTCTGTATACATTGCATTCATTTGGGCTAAGATAGTACAGAATCTATGTAGTTTATGTTTATTTGCCAAATTATGGAATCTACACCAGTTTCTGTTTAAATCGCAGAATTCGAGGCATTTTACAACAATTCTACAGAAGGTCAGAAAAGCTCGGAAAACCACTACATAAGTCCAAGGTCGAAGGAGCAACGGAACCAGTCGAATCGAGCCAAGAACCCAGGCTACTCGATCTCGAGTAGCCTTTACTCGACCTAGACGAAGCATGTCCGAGCAGGCCTTGTCGACTAGGAGCAATGTCGAGAGCCAGACCAACCCAGCTCAGGAGCCCTACTCGATCTCGAGGACCACTAGTCGAGATCGACGAAGCCTAGTCACCACACCCGGAGCCCTACGGAGAAACCACTCAGAAACCGCTGGCAAAGGACATCCGGAAAGGGAGGAGAAAAAGGATGATATACAGACAGTCCTGGAGGAAATACGGAGAAACCACTAAGAAACTAGGCAATCTTTCAACTCCGTCTATACTCAGATGCAAGGTGTCAACTCTAGGCTTGGGGAAATTGATATCTGGCGGAAATCAGTTGATACACAGATTGGTCAGCTAGCAGCAGGAATCCCCAGACAGTCAGGGACGCTCCCTGGATCTTCAAAACCAAATCCTAAGGGAAAGACTGGACACATCGCTGCTATAAAACTCAGAAGCGGTCATCAACTGCAAGAGCCAGAGGTCGGAAAGCAGCAGAACGACGAGGAACAGCAAGTCGACCTCGACAAAGCAGTGGTCGACCTCGACAAGACCCTCGTCGACCTCGAGGAGAGGCTTCCAGAATCCTCGTCTGCACCATACAGCAACTCGACTGGGCCCAATCTGGTCGATGTCGACAAAGGCCTTGTCGATGTCGAGGAGCCTCTGGTCGACATAGAGCAGCCTGCAGCACCTCCGACGTCTGTTCTGGCTCCGACGCAGAAAAAGAAGCTGTCTTTCCTCACAAAATCTCCAAAGGACCCGACAGAGAAAAAGTTTCAGCGCTTCATCAAGATGCTTCAGAAGCTCAACGTCACCATCCCCTTCACAGAAGCTCTCAGTGAAATGCCATCCTATGTCAAGTTCCTGAAGGAGATTCTGAGAAAAAAGCGATCGATGGCGGAAATCACAGAGGAGTGCAGCCATCTGGACATATTGGAGAAGAGGCCGGATCCAGGTAAGTTTGCTATAACTATTGGATTTGGTCCATACAAAATTAATGCCCTATGTGATCTTGGAGCTAGTGTGAGTATAATGCCTTTAACGATTTGGTCCAAGATTAAGATAGGTGCCTTGGAGCCTGTGGATGCTAGACTTTACATGGCCAACAACACGGTGGTCATCCCAACAGGCATGGTGGAAAATGTCCCAGTACAAGTAGGTAAATTCTTCGTCCCTGCTGATTTCTTAATAGTTGATATGCAAGAAGATCCTGCTTGTCCAATTATTCTAGGAAGACCATTCTTGGCGACGGTGGATGCCAACATAAGCGTTAGGAAAGGAGTGCTCACCTTCAACATCAGCGATGAGGTAATTGAGTATTCCTTTAATAAAACTGAAAGACATACAGGTCCAATGGAAGAGGTCAAATCTATCTCAGCCGGCTACATCACCTGCGGGGAACCCAAGTTCAGAAATATGACCCCTGAGGAGATAGAAAAAAGGGACATGGAGGCCCAGGTGGAGGAGATCATGGCAATCCTTAAGGAGAACACAGAGAATCCAATCGACACAGACCAAGGTAAGTCGTTGTGGATTAATTATTTTTCGGATGCCTTGATAGGGACTAAGTATGGGGTCAAGATCGACCAGGGCTCCTTGACATCGAGTAGAACCCTAGTCGATCTCGACCAGACCAAGGAGACTCCACCAGCACCAGCATCGTCGAGCACCAAACCAGACAAGCCAGGCTCGTCGATCTCGACCACCCTTGTCGAGGTCGACCACCACTCGGCCAACCCGACTTCGCCTTCCTCGACCATGACAACACCGGAGCCAGGAGCCTCGTCGATCTCGACCAGCCTTGTCGAGATCGACCACCACCCGGTGCCACCAGACCTTTCTTCTTCGACGCCGCAGCAACCAGGAGGAGAGCCCTCGTCGATCTCGACTAGTCTTGTCGAGGTCGACCACCACTCAGCTCCACCAAATCCGCCTTCGTCGATGAGCAAACCACCAGGAGCGGAGTCCTACTCGAGGTCGACCAGGCTTGTCGAGATCGACAAGACCTGTCCTTCATCGACTTCCGAATCTTCGACCAGACCACCACCAGAACCTGCAGTCTTGTCGAGATCGACTAGCCCTAGTCGAGATCGACCAAACACAGTGGTCCCCGATTCCTTCTCTGCGAAGGTAAGTCAAGGTATGGATCTTTCTTCTCCTATTTCCATTAAAGATTTATCTATACATGGGAGAGGTCTGCCTTGGTATGTGCGATTGTGCAGGATTTCCAATGATGAGCCTAAGGAGTATGAAGTTGGAGACAAGCTCTATGTCTCTAAATCAAAGGATCATTGGTTTCCCAACAAATTCAACAAGAAGCGGATGGGACCGTTCGTGGTGAACAAGATCCATTCTGGAGGATTACAGCTGATGGACAAGAATGGAGTTTTATTTGAGGCCCAAGCTACATGGGCCCTGCAAATGCCACCTTGAGCTAAATGGAAAGTCGGCCTAGCGACTATAAAATCTAGAGCATGTACATAGACTTTTTAGGACATTTGAGACTTTGTTGTTTTTGTTTTGGTTTTGAACATTTCTTTGGTTTTTGTTGTTATGGGTATATGTCTTCTACTTTTCAGGTCCATGGATAGAACCAAGCTATATTCTTACTCGGCCCAGGAGGTGCTCCATTCGATATTTAGAGAAATCTGCACATCTGTCTTGTGAGTTTCTTTCTTTACCCTTACCTTGTTTTTATACAGTGAGGACACTGTAATGTTTAAGTATGGGGTGGGGGAAGGGCTTACTTTATGCATACTTGATTTATTTGACATTATGTGTGGATTATTGCTACATGGCTATTTTGGAATGCATTATTTATCTATGTGCTTATATGCATGTTTTCCAAAGTTTGAAAAAATGACCCCCATGAAATTTGAAATTTTTGATAAATGTCATGGAAGCATATATTGAACTCGACGATGCAAAATTGGATTCATTAGAGATATAGCATGAAATTGCCTAGTAAAGGGAAGTCACAATGAAATGCACATTTTATTGAAAACCATGAAAGGAGGTAAAATTTGAAGTTGCTTTTGACATGTTGCATGATAAGATGATGGATGACTTTATATTTCCATATAATGCTCATTGTTTATATCCTAGCCATACCTATGCTTATGCATCACAAAAGCCATAATATGCCTTATTTCAATTATTGCTCCACATGATCTAAATATTTGCCATTCTTTACCTTATCCGGGGATTATGTTGAGAATGTTGTTACATTATGGAGATGTTATATGGTGTTTGTGATTATTATCATTATTGGAGTTTGGAAGGAAATTGTTTGAAATATATGGAAAATTTAATGAGTGAAAGAAAATCCAATCACCTCAGGAGATAAAGGTAGATTGACCATGCTCTCTGAGATAATAGTTTGGAGAGATGGGACACATTGTGAGGAGTCCAAAGCACTAAGTATCCGGGGCCATTCATGACACCCATGTTTGCGACTCGCGAGAAGGCAGTGCTGAGGTTAGAGAGGTAAAAGCATTATTATTGAGAAAAGCAATATGAAAGGCGATGAATTATGGAGAAGGAATGTGGAAACTCAAGTTTGGAAATAATCCATTTCCCCGGATCAAAAGCACCACATTGCCCAAATTGCCCGCCTTTTAGCCTTTTACCAATCTACTTCTTCATGAGCTTAAATTAAAGTCTTCTTGATTATCAATGCTTTGTCATATAAATTGTTTATGCATGACCCTCCTTTTGTGAGTAGATGTTGCTTTTACATATTTGCACATGCATAAATCTGTGACACTAGTACCTTTTCGATGATGGTAATTGATTGCAGGGTTATATGAGAATGAATCTAAGATGTTGAGAGTTTGATTTCTTCCCCTGAATGACAAATAAAAGTATTGCTTGAGTACAAGCAAGCTTAAGTATGGGGTATTTGTTGTGAACTGAATCTGCCATGTTTTACAGTAACTTTTATATTGATTTCTGTATACATTGCGTTCATTTGGGCTAAGATAGTACATAATCTATGTAGTTTATGTTTATTTGCCAAATTATGGAATCTACACCAGTTTCTGTTTAAATCGCAGAATTCGAGGCATTTTACAGCAATTCTACAGAAGGTCGGAAAAGCTCGGAAAACCACTACAGAAGTCCAAGGTCGAAGGAGCAACGGAACCAGTCGAATCGAGCCAAGAACCCAGGCTACTCGATCTCGAGTAGCCCTTACTCGACCTAGACGAAGCATGTCCGAGCAGGCCTTGTCGACTAGGAGCAATGTCGAGAGCCAGACCAACCCAGCTCCGGAGCCCTACTCGATCTCGAGGACCACTAGTCGAGATTGACGAAGCCTAGTCACCACACCCGGAGTCGACGAGGAGAGAAGTTGCCCGACGAGCCGAGGACGAAGCCGAGGACGACCAGGCGGCACTCGCTGCCAGCGACTCGACTCGCTGCAGCGGACCGCTCGCTGCCGCGGAAAAAAACTCGCTGCCAGCGGGATGCACCAAGACCACCGAGAGCCATCCTCGACGAACCTTACTCGATCTCGACTACGCCTTGTCGAGGTCGACGACGCCCAGGAGCCTTGTCCGAGCTTGCCGAGTAGAGCCACCCGAGGAGACCTAGTCGATGACTCAACCCTACTCGAGGTCGACTAGGGCTACTCGAGGTCGACGAGCACCGTGAGCCAGGACCGAGACACATCGAGCACCAGCTGGCCGAGAAGTCCAGTCGACGAACAAGTCTTGTCGAGGTCGACGAGCCGTGGTCGAGGTCGAGTAGACCCAGTTTCCAGAAACGCTTCGTCGTGATGAGTCCTACTCGGTTTAGCTTTACTTGGGCATGAAGGAATCCGAGAATGGCCGAAGATCTATCCAAAGTTGATCAAAGTCTATCTATGGAAGGAGATCTATCAAAGACATGAAGACTTACCCTATTTAGTTTTATCTTTTCCTTTTAGATTTATTTCCATAAAACAATTTATTTATCCTTTAAAGTTTTAGATATAAATTTAGATATAGATAGATATCTTCTTTCCTAGAATAGCTAGGGAATGAAGGCTATAAATAAGGCCCTAGGGGGCTCAGTTTTATTAATTTGAGATCACAATTCAATTTCAGAGACAATAAGTAGTTCCATAGAGAAGTTTAGGAGTTCTAAGGTTTTTTAGGGTTTTGGCTTTCTGCGAAAGTTGATTGCCAGGATTGTAAAAGGCTTTGAATATAGTTTTATGCAAGTTAGTTCTTTTCATCAATCAATGTCTGTTATTGCGATGAGGCGTGAGTAGTCCACCCACTTCTGGGGCTGGGGTGAGCACGACGGTGGCCATGTGAGGCGATGCGATAAAGGTCAGATCTTTTGTGCAATTCATCTTCTATCCCTATGAGCATGATTCTTTTGCGAGAGTTGAAGGCGATCCTTGTTTGTGTTATTGAAGCGAAAGTGATCTTAATGCAACTTGGATTAATTATGTGAAAAAGGGTTAGTAACAATTAGGGTTTATGCGAAAGCCTCTATATTCCTATTTGTTAATGACGAAAGTTATTTGATGGAAAGCATGATCTTTTGTGTCTTTATGTGTTGTTTTGCATGGTTATTGTTGTGGTGTTGATACCCTGGCTTTGGAAGTCTTTTATTATATTGAAGTTTATTTCTGTCGGAAATCTGAGTTTTGTTCGAAAATCTGCAAATTTAAGTTTCTGTTTATAGTCGACCTAGAGGAAGCTTCGTCGAGATCGAGTAGTGCCTTGTCGATCTCGATTACGGCCAGTCTAGGTCGAGTTGGTTTTCTGCTTTCTGTCATCGATTTTCAAGTTTCTGTCTTTGCATGTTCTAGTCGATCTCGAGTTGGGCTTGTCGAGATCAAGTACACTTGTGTTGTTTTTGATTCTGAGTTCTTTGTTGTCGACCACTCTTGTCGATCTCGAGGAGCTGCTTGTCGAGATCGACCAGCCTGTTGCTTTACTTTTTGTTTCTACTTTGCTTTGCTTTATTTCTTGCCTTGTTCTTTGCTTTTGTTCTTTATTTTCTGCTTTTATTTTTGCGTCTTTGCTGTGTTTCTGTCTTTCTGCTGCCTTGTCTGTAAGAATTTACAGCTACCTGAGAACTGCTGACGTGCTTCCTCGTGGATTCGATCCTGACTTTTCTCTTATTACAACGGGAGGAAGTCTTGTATTTATTTGCTGAGACAGGGAAGTCAGTCTGATCTTTATTTTATATTTATTTCATACTTGACCATCCTCCTGCAACAACATCAAGTGCAACTGACAGATATTGCGGGGTCAGGCAGTTGCACTTGAGGGGGGGTGTGTGGAAAGATGTGAAATAACATCCCACATTGATAAAAATATGAATCAAGCCTTACATATAAGCCGGTGAACTACCCCACCTAACACCAATTGATTTTAGGATGGAATCCCACTCGACTTGTGTGCTCGGTTTGATTAGCGCGTGTAGGCGCTTGGACGTGTGATCTCACGTCGGATGATCCGCCCTGATTTAACATGGCTACTCCACCTAATGTCAATTAGTTTTAGAATGACCGGTCTTGTGTGCTCAGCTTGGTGCGAATAATGCGTTCGGACATGTGGTCCACCGAGATTTACGAATGGATGTTGTGTATTGTCAACAGAAAATGATAGTAGGAGGCCACTTGATGAAAGTAGCTAACTTGATTTCCGCAACACATACTTTCTACAGAAGAGAAAAGAGAGAAATTCAAGGAGGGTGATGATGATGGGGATTTCAGGCATGCAATATATAGGCCTCTAATCGGATATCCCACACCCACATCCAAATCCACATATAGTTTTCTTTATTCGTCTTATTTCATGTGGTTGTTTATTAATACCGCAATTTTTTAATTCCATGGCCTTGTTTGTTTACTATTATTCCTAACCTTTCTTTTTCGATTCATTACTACTTCCTTTTTTGTTTTTTTTTTTGGTCGAAATTATGTATATTTTGTTTGGAGAGGTCTACTATTGTACTAGATTAGTGTCCCCACAGTTGTGTAGATACTTTTTATATAATAATTTTATAAATATATAAAATATTTATATAAGTTAAAATACAATTATCAAGGATTCTTATCACATACTTTATCTATATTCCTTTCAAAATTTAAATAAATTTCATATTATCACCCGTTCAACTAATGATTTTCTTTTACTATAGTTGCATTAATTAAATAATATATTATAAATTCCAAAAAATTATTATCTTTCACAACTAAGCTAAAATAAACTAATCATTTTTATTCATAAATGTAATAAAGTAATTTATTATCTCACTCATTATTACCTGACTATAGATACACACAACCTTCATTGTTATCATTGAAATGAGCATAATTGATTAAAATAAATATAGAGTCAAATTATGACCAAGTAATTTAATAAATGGATCTAATCATTATTTATATATTATCCCATTTATCAAAACTACAAAATATTATATGTTTTTATTGAAAAAAGTAATTTAAAAAGAAAATTAATCTGTTAAGATTTAGAAAAAGAAAAGAATTAATTGATTACTTATTTAAAGAAGTAATTTGATTTATAATAAACAATAATTTTCTGAAATAATTTGCAAAACCAACCTTTTTTTTTCCTGTATTGGGGGAGTGTCTCTCAAGCTTATTAAATTAGGATTTTATCCATCTCTCCCAAAACAGCACCACGTGTGCCCCTCCTTTCCTTCACCAAATCTCATACCTAATCTCGGACCTCTCTCGTGCTCGATCTCTTCCTCGCCGTTTCAGCAACTTCGTTTCTTAGACTTGGCCGGCGGCGAACCTTCTCCTTCTTTCGCTCTCTTCCTCGCCTTTCCTTCCTTACCCTCATTCCTCCTCTCCCCAGCATTTCCGACCCGCTGCACCATCAATGGTGGAACTCCGTTGCAAGAGAGGTCAGTCGCGGAGTGTTGTAAGAGAGGAAATCGAGTTTACAATATAATAAAATAAATCAAAACGGATTCTGCCCACGCAAATGATTACAAGACTTCCTCCCGATGTAGCAGCAGGAAGTCAGGTTCGATCCTCGAGGAAGCGTGTCATCGGAGAAATCTCACGAATGGTGATCGACCACAGTGTACTCGACCTCGACCAAGGGTAGTCGACAGAGGCCTGGGTAAAATCGAATTCGAGCAAGCAAAGTCACTGGATTTGGCCGATCTCGAGGAAGCTGCTCGATGTCGAGGAAAATGGTCGTAGTCGAGGAATCCTTGTCGACTTCGAGGAACCTGGAGAGACAGAAGCAACAGCGATCTTGCTCGATCGAGAATGAGTAATCGACGTCGACCAGATTTGGTCGAAATCGAGGAGAAAGAAAACTAAACGAATTCAAATTTCGAAATAAACTATGTATGAAAAAGAACTTCCAAGATCGGGGTTTGCAACAACGATAACCAAACATGCATAAGGCAGTGGATCTACCAATTTTATCATGCAATCTCATCGAAGGAACAAGCTTTCGCCTTTTCCAACAATTAGACAACTCTTTAAAGAAACCCTAATTGTATCTACCAATTTTATGTTTATAATCCAAGTTGTTAACATGGATCTCTATAAAATAGGTAATAAACATATAAAAGGCAGTGGATGATCAAAGCATAATAAAGTCGAATCTTTACCTCAAACAAGCTTGGCTATCGTTGGGCTCACCCCAACCCTAGAAGTAGGTGAACTACTCGCTCTTCATCGCAATCGTAGACATTATTGATGGAAAAGAAATAACTTGCATTAAAATCAACCAAAGCTTACAACTGATCGAAACCAATTTACTCTCGCTCCTTCACTCCTCTCGGCCTCCACTCTCTCTCTACTTACTACATCTTCTCCTTCTCTAGAATTCAATGAATAGAAATCAGCCCCATTGGCTTTATTTATAGGGCTTAATCCTTGCTAATCAAGGAAAGCAAACTATATCTACTTCATAAAGATAAAACTTAATTAAGATAAAACGTTAATATAAAAGGGAAATAACTAAATATCTTCAAATTGGTGAACAATCTTCTCTCCATGGATAGATCTTGATAGAAACTAGATAGATTCAGACTTCCTTCGTTTCCAAGCAATCAACTCGACTTCGGATTGGGCCACTGGACTCACGGCCCAAAAACATTTTGGTCGACTTCGACCAATTTGGTCGACGTCGAGTTGCTTCGTCGATCTCGTCTTCTCCTTGTCTTCTCGAGCAGCCTCTCCTTCCTCGAGCTCGGGTGTGCTTTACATCGAGGAACTTACTCAACATCGAGTAGGTCTCGAACTCGAGTTGTTTTCTTCTTCCGTCCTCGGTCAGTCTGCTCTCCCAGCTGTAGTCGACTTCGAGTTGCTTAGTCGACTCCGAGTAAGTTTCAGCTCTTGTCCTCTCTTCTTGGTTTCATCCTGGAATGGCTCCAAATTCTGTAATATTAAACCAGAACTTATGTAGACCTCTATTTCTTGCAAATAAGCATATACTACACAAATTTAGCATATTCCCAACCCGAAATATGCAAAGTATATAGAATAAGGAGCTAAAATGTATATAAAAGTATGGTCACTTTAGTGGACATCACGGAGGAAGACGAAGAGCTCGATCCCTGCACCTACGCCGTCAGGCGCTCTGATTCCGCCTCCTTCATTTCCGATGCTCGGTGTAAAGACCGAATTTCAGAATTTCAAAAATAGAAAATATCCCGACATTCGTTTAAATTCCGTCCTCGAGCGATTGCTATTTTTGGAAAACTCTTTAGAAAATATCCCGACATTCGTTTAAATTCCAATTTGACGGATTCTAAGCCTTATTAATCAGATTTCAATTGTAGAATTTTCGAAAGTCGTTTGAAATGAATTTGAAACTTCGAGGCGGGTTTTCGAAATGTCAGATTTTGGGAAAGAGTGTCGAGACTCGGGGTCGGATGAGCAGAATCACTCCTCACACTCTCTCTCCCTCCCTCCCTCCCTCCCTTCCCACACCTTCTCTTAATGTTTTGTCCTTTTCCTTATTATAACCCTAAGGAGCACTTACTCCCTCCTATATAAGTAAGCACCAATCCCTAAATTGCTCTAAATTCCGAGTCATTACAAACCCTAGCCTCTTTCTCTCAACCCCAAAGAAGATCAAAAACCCTAGAAGCAAAAACCCCACATTTCCTCTCCTTTGACTCATCTCTCTCTCCTTCCATCTCCCATTTCTTGTTTTCCAGAACCTAAATAGCCATAAAACTCCATCATAAAGGTCTCCTTTTAAAAAAAAAACAACCCAAAAATTGGAATCAGAAGGTCGTTTCCAATCAAAAACACTATTTTGTTCATACTCTTCGCCGCGACTGCCCCTTTCTTCGCCGCGAAGACGAACCCAGAAGAAGAAGTTCATCCTCGAGGGCATGACACTCATCTCCACCACTGCGAGTGTGAGCCCAGTTCCGTCTTTGGCTCGGTAAAATCATTCGTTCTCCCTCGTTTTAACTCCGTTTTCAATTTCGATTGTTGCCGCTTGTTCCTTACTCTTCCCTCTACCTTAGAAGGTCAAGAAAGATCAGATCTAACGTATTTTGGATCAGATTCAAGCTCTTTTTCTTCCTTCTCCTCTGTTTTGAGCAAGGTAAAGTTCTTCCTCTCGAATCCTCTCGTTTTGAAGCTAAAACTTCATAAAGGTTCTCTTTTAACCAATATCTATTCCTCCTAGGCCTTGTCGTAGCAAAAACTCATTGAATCGAAGGTAGTGGACTCTCCTCTGTCAAGATTTTTGAAAAGTCTCAAGGAGGCTAGGTAATCCCTCTTCCGCTCTCCCCTCTAGTCCTTGTTTGGAGTCATTTGTGTTCTTCTATAGTCGGTTTTTAAACAAGTGTGAGTTTAAACGGACTTGAAACAAGCAAGAACGAGCAAAAACAAGCAAAGAGTGATTCGAATCTCGTCGCGGTGAGCTAGAACCCTGGACAGAGGTAGAAGAAGGATCTCTCGGTCGTGACCCGGGTTTCGCCGTGGCGGAATCCTTTTGTCACAGCCAGCGAGAGACGTCTTCTCACGGGGAAACTAAGGAAGGATCTCGTGGCCGCGACCAACCCTCTCGCCGCCACGAAATCCTCCTAGTGACTTGGCTTAGTCACTCCGTGATACTTTCGAGGTTGGAACTTCTTTGTTGGTTTTGGTTCATTCCTTTTTCAATCGAGTTTTAGTTGAGGATGTTATCAAAATCGATATTTTAGGATATTATTTTAATATTTCAAAATGGGATTTTGACGGAATTCGAACTATCGGATTTTATGCTTAGAAAACGTATTGAAGGGTTTCATTTCAAATGTCGGGATACTTTAACTTGACTAAATGGTCAATGTTGATTTTGGAAACGAGTTTGGAATTGAGTATTGATAGGATTTATTAGATAGCTTTGTTTTGGTGCTTTACCATATCGGAAAGATTTTAAAATGGTTTCACTCCCTCTTGGTTTTGGAAACAATTTGGAACTCGATTTCTATGTGTATGAGTAGTAGTTGTTGTAGGGAGGAAATCGAGTATGAAATATAATAAAACAATTCAAACCAGATTTAGGCCCACGCAAATAATTACAAGACTCCCTCCAATGTAGTAAGAGAAAGTCAGGATCGATCCACGAGGAAGCGTGTCAGCGGATCCTAGGTAGCTGTAATCTCACAGAAAAGGCAAACAGAAGACAGAAACAAACAAAGAAAGAAATAACAAACGAAAGCAAGAAATAAAAGCAAGTACAACAACTTACTCGATCTCGACTACAGCAACTCGAGATCGACAAAGGACAGCAGAAACAGAAACTAAAAATCGACGACAGAAGTAACTCGATCAAGACAACACCTTACTCGATCTCGACCAAATTAACTCGAGATCGACTAACTCCTCCTCTAGATCGACAAAACACAGAAACTTGTAAATCGCAGATTTCGAACACAGAACTCAGATTTCGACAGAAATAAACCAATATACTAAGAACTTCCAAAGCCATGGTATCAACACCACAACGATAACCATGCAAAGTAACACATAAAGGCATAAAAGATCATGCTTTCCATCAAAATAACTTTCGTTACTAACAAATAGGCATATAGAGGCTTTCACATAAACCCTAATTGTTACTAACCCTTTTCACATAATTAATCCAAGTTGCATTAAGATTACTCTCGCTTCAATAATACAAACAAGGATCACCTTCAACTCTCGCAAAAGAATCATGCTCATAGGGATAGAAGACGAATTGCATAAAAAGATTGTACCTTTACCGCATCACCTCACATGGCCACCGTCGGGCTCACCCCAGCCCCATAAGTGGGTGGACTACTCGCTCTTCATCGCAATAGCAGACATCTTTGATGAAAAAGAATTAACTTGCATTAAATAAACTCAAACTTACAATCTCTTCTCTCTATGTGTAACTAATTGTCTCTGACTGAAATTGAATGATGAAAAAACCAGCACCTAGGGCTTTATTTATAGCCTCCTATTCCTTGCTATTCAAGGATATAATATATCTATCTTTATCTAAAAAGCTTAAAAGATAAATAAATGTAATTAAATAATTAAATCTATAAAGGGGAAATAAATCTAAAATAGGTAAAATATCTTCCATGTGTGGTAAATATTCTCCATAGATAGAACTTGATAATTGTTGATAGATCTCGACCAAATTGGATAGAATCGGATCCAAAGACTCCCAATCCGAGTAGAACAGCTTAAACCGCGTACGCGGCTTCCGGACAGATCTCCTCGATCTCGAGTAGGTTTACTCGATCTCGAGTAACGTCGGTCATCGACTTTGCTCGGCTCGGCGTCTCGGGTAAGTAGTACTCGACATGCTCGGAAGTGGCTCACAAATTTCCTCGATCTCGAGCATCTTACTCGATCTCGAGTAAAGGTGATCGATCATGGTTTTGGCCTGGTGACGTCGAGCAGCTTCTCTTCGACATGGCTCGGGCGCCGGCTTCCGGGTTCCTCCATATCGAGAAAGGTCCTCGATCTCGAGTAGAGTGTAACCCGGCATGTCTTCGTCTTTGGCTTCTCGTTCAGCTCCTCCTCGACCAGGCACTCCTCGGACATTTTTGGTCGATATCGAGTAGATTAACTCGAGATCGAGTAAATCTCTTAGCTTTCTGCTCTGCAGTTTTCGGAGTCCTCGTTCGTCGGATTGACGCATATGACCATGCGTTGGAAAGCTCTTTCCGAGGGCTACAACACTCATGAAGACATCAAAGCTTGATTCAGAATGATGAATGCTGAAAAATGGCCTTTTATCCAGCTTCTCCATGACTTTCCTTTAAGCTCCAAAATGCGTCCGTTTTCTGCGAAATATAACAAAAACTTGTGTAGACCTCCATATATTGCAAATAAGTGTAAACTACACAGATTCTGTATTATTCTAGCCCAAATGCATGCAATGTATGCAGAAGACGATATAAAAGTTACTGTAAAACATGGCAGATTCAGCTCACAACAGTAGTATGGTAGTTTATCGTAATCTATGTAATTGTAGGTGATTGTTGATTTTTGGATTTCGCTTTCGATATCTTTTTCTATTCGGTACTTTCAGGTAAGTTCCTTTATGGACTTACACATATTCGAAGAGAGAAAACCTCCTACTCGTAGTCATATGACATACTAGGTGTTGCATAAGCATTGAAGCATGTCATGTAGTATCATGCTAGGGTTGCACACTTAAATGAGCATTCGGTTACTCTGTGTGATTGAGAAATAGAACAACCGTTATATGTGAGTCCTCGAATCTTTTCTAGGGTCATAGGATAGCACAGTACCATCGGGTTTGTCTTGAATCATTATTGTCGATACATCAGATAGCCCAGCACCATCGGGCATGAGCTTGATTATTTGATGAGCATGATGACATGATATTATATGATGATGATATGATTGATTGATGCACACATATATGATGGGATTGCTATGCTATACGATCGTGCTGGCCAGGCTCCGCTCTATCAGAAAGGAGAGGTTGAGGTAGGAGAGGGATATGCCACTTGGTAATCTTTGGGCGCCTTTACTGTCTTTCTGCGTCTATACTTATATATCCTGATAAGCATGACTCGCGTTTTTAAATTCGTACTGCATTATAATCATCTTTATTATAGGTATAACGTATGTGTATGCCTGCTTGTGGGACTCAGAATGCGATAGGGCCTCGGTCTGATCCCACCATGCATTTTTTTTTTAGGTATGTTTTGTAGTATTGCTTGCTTTGTGCTTCTATGGCGTGGGAAACCTCCTTGGTGATCGCGAAGAAAATGTCTAATTCCACTAAATCGGTTAAAGAGCTTTTGATAATAAGTTTTACAGTTTGGTTTTGACCGACCCAGTCGTGGAAAGTTGTACTTTACTTCCGCTTTTGTAGTTTCTCTCAAATGAATTTCTGCGATTTAGTTTTTAGGACAGGTTAAGGGTACCCAACGACCCTTCGATTGTTTTGTGTTTTGAAATCCCCACTTTAAAATTCTAATCCTTTTGGGTTTGAAACCTCGACCCGTACCTGAATTGCAAGATTCAAACGAAGGTATCCAAACTTTAAAACGTAACCCATATATTTATATTCGGGTTGTTACACTCGACGTTCGTCTGTTCTTGCTTGTGAGGAGAGCTTGGGATGATGGATTGAGATTGCTCACTGTTAAGGTCTCCTTTCTCCAATCTATTGCTAGGTTTCTTCTTTGTTGGTTCAGTAATTTCTTCATCGTTCTCTGGACATTAGAGATTCTTGTTCGCTCAATTACGCAGGTTTGCTCCCTCTTTCTCTAGTTTTGTGTTCTCTGACCTACAATTTTGATTTCTCTTTTGGAAATTGATTGGTATGAATTCGCGATTGGTCACTCATTCATGATTGTACTATCAAGTGTTGCATTGAAATAGATTGTTAATTGTTAATGGATTTCTAGAATCAGTACTTAATTTTTATGTGAAATGTTTCTCCCAGTTAAGATATAGAATCTGTTCAACGAATTAGTTAATGTGTTTGATAAATCTCAACTTGCAACTGGTCGCACTGTTTTCAAGGTGATGTTTCTTGAATCCTTATGTTGTTTCCTGTGTTTTGTTGCTGATATAACCACACTTCTTGGCACTGTTGTAGTTTTCATGTTCATTTCCATTTCATTACTGATATAAGTGAGGAATGAGAATGCTGCAAAATAGAATTACATTTGTACAAGCTATGATCAACTAAAGATTTCTTTTGTGTACATCTTTTCCTGGAATAACGGTGTCATGCCAATAGATCCCTACTATCTTTTCCTCGTGCTTACTTTCTGTTTTTCATTACTTAAGTCTTAAAATGACATTTTCTAATGTTTATGCATTTTAATTATTAATAAGACTTGATTTCCATTCGAAAATCTTTGATGTTGTGCAACTTCATCTTGAAGAAGGTGGATTGCATGATAATATTAATGGTGACGGAGTCTTAGATCATGTCCAGATATAGTGTTTATTAATGATGACGGGGTCTTGAATCATGTCCGGGTATAGAATTATATTTTGATGTTCCTTGCTTTATATATCCTTTAAAAGCCTCTTAACTTAATGGTAAAGCGACATGCTTATGCGTAAATATGTGGGTTCGAATCCCGTATAGGCTGAAGTTTATATTAGTGCTGAAATTTTTGTTGTAATTGTTGAAATTGGTGTGGCTGGTTTCAACAACTACGGTTTCAGCAACGTCGATGTCAGCAACTCCGGTGTCGAAGTGCTGACGCGAAAAAAAAACAACTCCGATTTCAGCAACTCCGGTGTCGAAGCGCTGGCGCGAAAAAAAATGAAAAAAAAAGAAATAGCTCTGGTTTCAGTAAAACAGTTTCAGCAACTCCGGTTTCAGAAATCCCGATGTCAAAGTGATGACACGGAAAAAAAAAAGCAATTCTGGTTTCAGCAACACGATTTCAGGAACTCTAATGTCGAAGTGCTGACGCGGAAAAAAAACTGTTGAAACAGGAGGGGGCACAAGGGGGTGCACATGGGAGGGCAAAGGGGCAAAGGGGGCAGGGGAAGAGAGGTGGGATTTTTGCTAATTTTAAAACATTGGTGGACAGTTTACCAATAAAGGCCTTAAATATGGCCATCATAGTAAATGCCCCTAATTTATTTAAATATAGAAAAAAAAAAAATTTAATTAGTTAATAAACAAACCTATATTAAAGGAGAAGTCGACACATGGCGTAGGCTACTTCTCCTTTAGTATTATTAATTGATGTCAATATATATAGATGAAAAATCAATTTAAAATTCCAAAATTATCTCGAACTAGCCTATAACCCGTGCGCAACGCACAGGATTTTAAATTAATCTAAGTAAACTAATCATATTTTTCGGATGTTATCGTATTATTTATTGCCGTAATTATGTAAATTTTTCTAATAATTTAAACTAACAAAACGATATTGCTAACTATTTTAATAATTTACTAATAATTTTCTAGTACGTTATGATTATTATTTGCCTACTCTATTTTTTTATTAAGTTAAGAACATAGGCTTATTATTAATTAATTTACATTATATACACATAGAAGAATTAATTTGCATTATATACACATAGAAGAAGGATTTTTTTTAAATATTCACAATTAAATAAATTATCAAAATGTTCATGATTTTAAAATATTTACCAAAATGTTAAAAAATTGCAAGTCCAATAGAAACACGAGATTAAATCTGCATGTTACATGTAAATCCAATTTTTGAATCCGGGCTTGGAAGAGATATGTACGTACTTTTCTTATAGACACGTGGATGAAGTTTTGTATTTTTTTTATACCCAGACATCGGGGTTGAATAGTATGGTACCCTTGCGTAAAGTATGAGATTTATAAATTATTTTATACAATGTTCTCTATCATAATACATAGAAACAAAGTTTAATTAGTTAGATAAAAAATAAAATAATAATTTTCTTCATTATTTAAAAACTAGTTGATCATCTAAAAGCTAGTGAATGTGATGGCATCAATGGGTGTAATCTGTATCTAGTTGTGCAACTGCGGTAAAAGCCTTAATATAGTATTTGATAGGTATTTTTTCAACTTTATCACTAGCTGTATTTTATTTTTTTTCAACTTTATCAAAGCATACTTGATATATTTAATTTCATTAATTAGAAATAAATAAAATTTATATCAAATAACTTATATTTTCAATATATATATAAGTTATATAAATTCTTAATTATAATATATTTACAATTTTATTTACATTTATAAAATGTAAGCAATTTGAAATATATGCTAAATAAAAGTATCTACTACGTATATATTATGGTTGAAAATTATATGAAAAATCAATAAAATTTATTTCACTAATATATGGTTGTAAAAATAACAATTGAAATTTGATTCATTCAATTCAAAATTTCAAACGGTTTAAAAAAGATGGATTTAAAAAAACAGTTTTGTTTTTTTTTGCATAAAAAAGCAGTTTTTGAAAGACCGAAAGTTGTAGAAATAATTGGATAGGTCAATCACAGTTGTACCACCACCAAATAGCATCCTATAAAACGAGGTCGTCGATCGCTGAGTTACATCTCCATCCTTTTCTGACACAAATCACAGGAAATTACCCCCCCTCCCCCCTTTATTTTTTGATGGGAGATACCCGGATCAGCGTTGTGAATGCTCTTACATAAACTTACCATATGCAAATTGGTTTTAGTCAATTTTTTTTCAATTCATTACATCATTTTTTAATCAATGAATTCAATTCAAAACATTGAATTGATATCTATATTACAATAAATAATACTCCGTAGTATATAATTTAAATGAAAAGTAATTTTGATAGATGTCCTCATCACATTAATTATAGTTTTTTTCCCTTTAATGAATTCTACATTTTCTAACCAATAAGTTTAATTCAAAACATTGAATTAATATATAATCTATACCTATATGTAATTTATCTTTATATACTATATAAAACTAAAAGTTCTATTAATTTGATCAAGTTCCTTGTAGATTTCCTTTCGGGTATAAAGTTTTGCATTGTGTAATTAGGCGTTGCTACTAGATTTGATCTAATATGTATTGCGCTGTCTTCTTTCGATAAGGCGTTAACTCTCTATTTAGTGAATTGTGCTTTTGTTTTACATACCGTTTCTTCGAAGATTGTTTTAATTACTCTCCCATTAATAATCGAGATAATTATCTAATGTATTCTGGTTTGCGATATTAGTCAAAATAATACCCTTTATAGCGTATTGAAGCTAGCTAGCTTCACCCAAAATAAAACTGATTTTTGAAAGAAAAAAACAAATGATTTTTTAAATTTGTTTGAAAATAATCACAGTACGTAATCGAATAATCAATGTCAACTTACTTATATGTTATCCACTTTGAAATTATCATAACAATGAAATGTGTAGATTATGATGAAGCAAGCCAGTTGACACTAGGTGTCTGAAGAGTTACGCTTCTAAATGGGGATCCCATTATTCCCATACTGAATACTCCACATTGAATGTAAAATCTTGAGAGTTAATCTATAGGTTTTTGAAAAAAGTTGATGAAAGACAAAACAAAGACTCTGGTTTCAAGATCTTGTTATCAAGGGCATGCAAACTGGACGAATTGAATAAAGGTTTTAAAGTCTTGACAACAAGGGTAAACTGGACGAACTTAATACGTCAAATCTTTTATATATTTATTTGTTAAAGATTTTTATGTGCATATTTTATAACATATATTTGAAAAGGTTGTTGAGATTTTTTATGCAGATTATGGAAGATTTAGTGGCTGGAAAATCTTTTAGAAAGGCCTGGAATTTTCTATTCAAGGCAAGAGATGATATGAAAGTAAGGAGAAGATATGTTAAAGATTGTGGGATGATTTTATGGAAAGAAAAGATTCAGCAATTCGAATTCAAACGTTCAAAAGCCTATAAAAGAGACGGTGCAAGCGGAGAAAAAGATCGAACACACTCGAGCATTCAAGTAAAGCGTTCTCCATTGCAATCATCCGCCTTTGATTCTCTCTTTCTCCATTGTTGTTCTTGCTTTATCTTTTGAGAGTTTGAGAGTTTCTAGAGCTTCAGTGTACAAGTCTAAAGTGTTATACTAAGAGTATACATCTACTCAAACGTATTCACCAGGCTATTTCACGAGTGTTTGGGTTGACTAGATAGTAGCGGGTGAGGCTACAAGTTGAGAGAATAGTTGTTCTTCTACGTTGTATCTAGGACTCTAAGGGATCTGAGTTGACTAGATAGAAGCGGGTGAGACTTCGAGGGCTTAGAAGAAGGAGAGATCTTTTCGGTTGTATCTAGGATCCATAAGAAGTGAAATAATAGTGCTTTAATTTTAAATCTTACGGGTTGGATAACCCTAGGCGGGGACGTAAGCCAAGTTCGTGCCAAACCTCGTTAACAATTCGTGTGTTCATCTTTTTATTTCGCATTTACTTTATCTTATTCGATTTTACTTTGTCAAGATTTGATTGCATATCAAAGTTTTGACAAGTTGGTTTGCAAACTTTCTTAAGGTTTCTTATCTTGCAAAAATGGTGCATACTCTATTTATCCCCGCTTCTAAAGTATTATTTATCACCTTATAAAAAAACCAACCAAATCAAAAGAGTATAAAAACGAGATAAAAATAATATTAAAAAAAAATCTTATCTTGTACCATGATATCTAGAGGTTAATTATTGATCAGGATAAGGAATAAGATGAAACATATGATAAAAAAAAATAAAAAATAACAAAATGGGGGATGGGGGGCAGAGCCGGTCGCACGCGTTTGGTTCAGTCCACATTCATCAATCCATCCACCGGCCACCACCATCACCATTCACCACTAACTATGAGAGTACTTTTAAAAAAGAATAAAATTTTAAAATACCATATAAACCATCTATCTATATACATATACTAAAACCGATGTATTGGTGCTTGTGTGGCGGCACGTGAGTGAATCTGCCTACGTGGCGGCGCGAGAGTACGTCTCGCAAAACTTTCCCCCGTCAAAAAGGAAATTTAATAAAAATAATTAGATAGTTCTAATCTATATAATTAAAAATGATTAAATAATTATTTTATTTTACCATTAACTCGTATAATTGGATAGATGGAATATCTTATAAAATACTAAATATTATATAAGGAAAAAACTATATTAATATAACACAATCATCAATATAACTAAACATAATAATAATAATATAATTTTGAGTTTTTGATTACACGCATCAAACTAATTATATATATATTATTATTATTATTATTATTATTATTATTATTATTATTATTATTATTATTATTATTATTATTATTATTATTATAGTGTATTATTATTAAGATTATAGCCTACCGAAATGGTGAGTTCATAACTCTTTAGAATCGATTATGTATACGGACATATTTAATATATTAAAATTAAATCTAATCATATAGGCAAGTATTTCATTTAATCATTCGATAGTTATTAAAAATGATTCGATAGTTCTAATCTATATAATTAAAAATGATTAAATAATTATTTCATTTAATCATTAACTATTATAATTGAATAGATAGAATATCTTATAAAAGACTAAATATTATATAAGAAAAAAACTATATTAATATAACACAATTATCAATATAATTAAATATAATTAAAAGTAGTAGTAATAATAATAATATTATTATATTCATGTCCTTACTTTCATTGTTCTTTATCATCCACTATAAAAATTGCCTACAAAGATTACTATATACGGATACGGGAGTATATATTTTGGTCATATGAATATTATATATTATTTACATGATTAGATACAATATTAGATATTATTTACACGGTGATGACTAGATACAATATTATATATGAATATTATTATAATATATATTATTTATATATAATCTTCCATTGTATCTAATCATAAATGGAAGGACATGTCCTTACTTCGTGGCCTACGGAGATTATTATATATATTTGGACTAGTGTAGGCCCCGTCCCGTGCACGCGGAATATATTAATATAATATTATAAATAATTTAGATAGATTTCAAAATATATATATATATATATATATATATATATATATATATATATATATTAAATTTTCACCAAAAATTAATATAGATATAAATAAAATTAGTTCGACATATTATAAAAATCCAAATATCTTTTATTTAGATTCTCTCAAAATATAAATAAAATTCACATTTATAAGGTAATTGTTTTTCTACTCTACAATTAATTGAATCTCATTTAATTTAATAGATACATGTTTTTTTTTAAATATTTCAATATTGTTTTTTTATTAAATATATAGTACGTTAGTTTACTGAAATATCTCTACACAGATGGATTATAGCTACATATTATGGCTATATAATATCTTAATTATTTATTTTGGCCTCAAATATAATATAGATAGAAATAAAATAACAATTATTAAATGATTGGTTTTGATATAAATAATTATTTCCACCAAAAATTAATCTAGATATAAATAAAATAGCACCTAACAAATATAACATATTTATCTATTAATATTTTTGGTAAGTATGACCATGAAATATATATTTTTTTATCTATATTTTTGTAAATTAACTAAAATATATATAGATAGATTGGGACTTATACAACTTTCTATAAACTATGATAACATATTATTTTATTAATTTTTCCCTAGAATCAACAACAACACACCACATAAAATGCTATACATCTATTTTAGTATATGTATATAGAATAGAATAAAAAATATAGATATAGATTACATAGTGTTTCTAAAACTCCATTAGACACTCAAACCTTGAATCTAACAACCGTCAAAATGATATATAGCTTAATTAGTTTTATTATTACTACTAATACGTTTAATTATATTGAAATAGAGTAATTAAAGACATACGATGTGTTTAATTATATCTAATTAGTTTTATTATTACTACTAATACGATTTTTTGGTGGGAGATATTATTATTATTATTAGTACATTTAATTATATTGATTGTGCTATATTGATATAATTTTTTGCTTATAAGATATTTCATATCTATCCAATTATAAGAGTTAATGGTAAAATAAAATAATTATTTTTATTAGATTTCCTTTTTGACGGGAGAAAGTTTTGCGAGACGCACTCACGCGCCGCCACGTAGGCAGATTCACTCACACGCCGTCACGCAGGACGCTATGCATCGGTTTTAGTATATGTATATAGATTATATGTTTTATTTACACAGCGATAGACTGGAGCAGTAATATAATATATTCATGTCCTTAATTCCATTCCTTCCAATTTAATTTTTTTTTTGGTGAGATACTTCCAATCTAATCATATGGATATATATATTTTCCTAATTAACAACTTTGGAGTTGCTATACAAATAATACATATGACTACGGGATAAACTACTAGCTCTTCCATTGAATCCTTTTGTTCTTCGTGCGTGCCTAGGCATTGGAGGAAAGATTTTAGTTTTTGTATTGTTCGGTTCAGTAGGCTATGTAGTTTATACTAAATTTTGTTTTTATAGTGGTTGTTCTCTCTCTAACGTTTTGTTGCTTTTCCAATGAAAATCAATTCAGCCTTTTATTTCGGACTCGACTTACGGCTGCGTTTCCATCATTCTTGCTCTCCAACAACAGGTTAGAACTTGTACATATACTAAAACCGATGCATTGTTTCCTGTGTGGCGGCGTGTGAGTGCATCTGCTTACGTGGCGGCACGTAAGTGCATCTCGCAAAACTTTCTCCCCGTCAAAAAGGAAATCTAATAAAAAATAACAGGACAGCTCTAATCTATATAATTAAAAATAATTATTTTATTTTACCATTAACTCATATAATTGAATAAATAGAATATCTTATAAAAAAGTAAATATTATATAAGGAAATGCCTACATCAATATAATTAAACGCAATAATAGTAATAAATTTGGCACATGCAGATATACAAATTACCATATAAGTGTATCTCCATCTGGATTATAAATAATATATTCAATGGACAGTTTATATATAAATTACACCATATGGACGGGACCTATAAAAAAGAAATTAGGTTCACCCAATTGCCATATATACGAATTTTATGGCAGGTCTTTGGGGTCTAGGCGGGTCTTGCCAAAAATATTAATAGATATATAGTAGCAAATATTTGATAGGTGTTGTTTATTTATATATCGATTATTTTTGGTGGAAATAATTATTTATATCAAAATTAATTATTTCATAGTTATTTTGTTTATATTTATATTTTTTTAGGAGAATGAGTTATTTAGATCTAGATTAATTTTAATCTTATATTTCCAGTTATTAGTTTTAATTATCATAATGTAATTCATATTTATTTATTTTCATATTTATAATAAGATTTTTTTAGATAATAAATGTAATTTTATAATATTGTGTTAACATATTCCCGTGCAGGGGACGGGGCATACACTAGTATCTATATAAACTCTTAATTTATAAGAGTTTATACTGACGTATCAACATTAGATAGATTTGAGAGGTTTTGACCAATTATAATTTTCTTTTTTCTCTTTAATCATTTTTTTTAATTCTCTTTTTTTTTTATCTTTTTCTTTTAATTTTTTTTTCTTTAATCTTACTAACTATTGGGCTTAATTCAAAAGATTGAATTCAATCTAATATAACTATTGGACTTAACTCAAATTCGTTTACTAACTATCTATATCTATATACTATATTAATTTATGTCACATGTCCTCTCCATGTTCAAAGTTATTTGTGAAAATATTATTTACATAATATCATTTTATTATGGTAACTATATTTTCTAATATTATTTTTTTGAAAAATATTCTAATATTAATTACCCAATATTATTTGATGTTATATTTTTTAACCAATGGGTGGGAATAATTCAAAACTTTGATCTTTCACTATTTATTATTTATTTTTCTCTTTATCTCTTTAACCCAAGTGTATTTTTTCTATTATTTTTAACACATTTACTAATCAATGAATTTAATTAAAAATATTGAATTAAATCTAATGTCTATGATTTATCTATATCTAAATATTATTTATAAACAAATCATGCCATGACACGGGGATCATACTAGTTAACTAGTAAATTAAAAGATTAATGTATCGACAGATAGACTAATCATCCTATTTAGGAAAAAAAAACATACCACTTGGACACATGTGCTACTTATGTCCTAAGTGGGTATTTAACATCAACTAACTTGTTGTAATTAATTATCTGAATTAACTTCTAAAACTTGATTATGCATGTCCCCATATGTGATCGATATACTTATGCAAATTAAGCTTAATTTACAGCCGAATTTTAGCAAAGTAGATAGATCAATTAATTGCTTGGATCCGCACTCGAATGATCAATTAAGTGTATATGCCACTTTGAAGCATTCCTATAGGTTATAAAATTCCAATTACTTCCATATCTGTACACTAATTACTTGCTTGCTTCCTCATTACGATTGTCTTAATTATTCACTTAAAGTCAAACTATTAAGTGAACACTTTGTACCTTTTCCTCGCCAAAAAGTATATGTATACTGATTCGATACTGCCTGCAGCTACCGAATATTTGTGATAGCTAGCTAACTAGCTAGTGGTCCATAGAAATCCACCTGATCGAAAATAGAAATCAAGTATCATCCATCAATATATAAGATAATTAACGCTTGTTGCAACAGTGTATATGCATGCTTAATGACAAGTTAAAATCTCAACTTATAGATATGTTGAAAAAGATAAGAAAGTAAGATGGAAAATAACACAATGAATCAATTTTCCCCTTTTGGGCGATTCCTAAATATTATGCCTCAAGTAACTACTCTTGCGTTTACATTTGTGAAGATTAAGCAATGACAAAGAGTGATCAAGCAATGACAAAGAGCATAAGAAGAAAAATAAGTGAACCATAGTCAATGCATTCATTGAAGCTAGGCTACTGATCAAAAAGGAAAACTTTCTAAAGGCGGTCAGCTGCTGAGCTGCACTCACCAATCCCAAAACCCTACCTGATGTGAGGTGACAACAATATCAACTGAGATGTAGGATAAAATAATATATCCTACAACAAGTGTGCCTTTCAAATACGTTACAACATGTAATGCACAACATAGGTTATCGAGGCCCTGATCGACATGAATTGGCTCAAATATTGCACAACATAGGTGATATCAGGTCTTGTAAGGTTCAAAAATAATAATCTCCCTTGTAAATATCAGGATCTATCATGACTTCACCCACATTTGTTGATAACATCAATCCTCGAGGCAAAGAAAAACTGCAGGCTTACAACCCATCATGTTGCAATCAGACAGAATATCAAGAAGATACTTCCTCTGATGCAAATGTGTGCCTAAGCTATTTCTTGAAATTTCCAATCCTAGGAAATATCTTGCATTCCCCAACTCTTTGATAGTAAAGGCATTATGCAGTGCCGTTTTGGTTTGCCGACTACATCCTTCAACATCTCATATTAGCAAGAGGTCATCAACATATACTAAGGCTGCAACAATCCCTGTCTTCGCTTTCTTCACAAAGAGTGAATAATCATCAAGGCATTGCTCATAACCCATGCTAATAAGAAATTTACATAGCTCGGCATTCCACTGTCTAGAAGTTTGCTTTAATTAGGCCATAAATAGATTTCTTGAGCATGCATACCTGATTTGGTTTTATCAAAACATATCCATTTTAGAGGGTAGCATGTATACTTCCTCTTCCAAATGCCCATGTAAGAAGGCATTATTCGCATCAAGTTAATGAAAAGGCCAATCCTTGACAGTTTTCAAAGCCAATAAAATCCTCAATGTGCTGAACTTAGCAATTGGTGAAAAGGTGTGCTTTGTAGTCCTTCCCCATAATCAGATTGTACCTTTTGCTACCAATCTAGCTTTGAATCTTTCAACAAACCCATCTGGCTTAGATTTGATCATGTAGACCCACTTACTCCCTATGGCTTTCTTTCCTAGAGGCAATCTAGTCAGCTCCCATGTCTAATTCTCTTCGAGAGCTTTAATCTCTTTATCCATGGCTTGCACCCAATGATCTTCTTGCATAGTATGTTTGTAATGACCAGGCTCATGGAGATTTTCCATAAGAGCAAATGAAGTTATGAAATTGTGATCAATGTCATGAGAATGATCTAGGCATGTTGCCACGAATGTCTGAGATAGAGAAGAACTTCTACCTCTGGTTTGGCAAACAAAATCTTATAGGGGTTTGGATATGGGTCTAGATGATCTTCTTAGTGGAGGGAACTCATCTTGATCATCTAGGAAGCTAGTATGGGTATATGTTTGGGAAAGGGGTGGATGGGAATCTGTTTGTGCGTTTGAGGGTTCAGTGTCAGGCACAATTTCTTCTGAGGGATCAGGTGAAGGATTAGATGTGGGAATCATAGATGGAAAAGAATAATGTGTTTGTAAATGGTAATATGTGGCTGGATTCACAAATTAAGGGTAAAGATTAATTGAGCCTGTTGATCAACATTATCTGACATCTTGTCTCTTTCTGGCTTATTCAAAGAGGCATAGCATAAACACCTAGTTACTCTCAATTCATCATATGCATCTTCCTTACCAAATAGTACTTCATATGGATATTTCCACTGCAAAATTAGTTGGTAACTTGTTAATGACATAAGTAGTAGACAAGATACATTCTCCCCAAAATTTGATTGGTAAGCCTGCATGTAATCTCATGCTCCTAGTTGTCTCCACATAAGCCAAGAAATATACCACAATTTTATACACATGCATTTTATTCTTGAGCAAAAATGTCCAAGTAGTCCTTGAAAAATCATAAAGTATGGTTAAAAAAATATTGAAAACCGTTATAAGTAACATGCTTATAAGGCCTCCATCAGTGTTCTAAAAATCGCGCTTAGGCGCCGCCTGGGCGCCGCCTAGGTGCTAGGCGGGACGAGACCTAGGAATTTTTAAGCCTAGGCAGACCTGTAGGCGGAAATTCGTCCAGGAACCGCTTAGGCGCCGCCTGGTCCCGCCTAGGCCCGCCTACTCCAACGATTATTCAATTTGAGCTTCTAAGCATATGATTAGTTGACTTAGGGTTTTTTTATCCCCCATGTCGGGATGCATTTTGCTTTTCAGTCGAACTTATAGTTTTGGATTTTAGGAGGTTTAGTTGACTTAGGGTTTTTTTATCCCCCATGTCGGGATGCATTTGCTTTTCAGTCGAACTTATAGTTTTGGATTTTAGAAGGTTTAGAGTTGTTAGTCACATATGTACTTTTGCGTTTATTTACTTTAGTGTTAGTTAACTACTACAAATTTGGGTTTATGAGTGATATTATGGATTATTATTACATTATATAAATTATTGACAAGTGTTATTCGTCAAAATATAAGGAAATAATCAAGTTTTTTTCTAAGTCCGCCTAGGCGCTAGGCGGCCACCCGCCGCCTAGCGCCTTTTAGAACATTGGCCTCCATTAGACCTGTCAAACAGGTCGGGCGGGTCGGGTTTGGGTCGGGTCGTCTCGGGTTCGTGTCCATTTCGGGTCGGGTCATTTCGGGTTATGGGTCATGAAATGCTCAACTCAGACCCATATTTAACGGATTCGGGTCGACCCAAGGGGTCAAGAGCGCTACTCATCCATAATTTTTTAAATGTCATTTACTATTTATACACGCTATTTTAAAATGATAAAATTATGTAAAATATCAATAAAAATTTATTACTTGTTATAATTTCATTCTTTTTAGTTTTTGAAGTATGAAATTATAAATAATATATATAAACTGATATTTTATATAATTATTATCATCCTTAAAACCATACATTATAGTAAACGACATTTAAAAGTAAACAGATAGAGTATTTTTTAGGGGTGGGCACGGGACGAGACGGGACGGGATTGGGCCGGGACGGGACTCGTCCCGCGAAATTTTTTCGGGACGGGATTGACATTTTTTTTTCGGGACGGGATCGGGACGGGAGGGTGTCTGGACGGGACGGGATCGGGACGGGACGGGCCTTGTCCCGAATATAAAAATAATAAAATATTATATAAATTTACAAAGTGAAAAATGCTTTCATAATTCATTATTTAGTATAATATGTTGAATACGGTATTATTCTCAACTATATTATTCAATAATAATATTAATATTAATATTAATATTATAATACTATTATTAATTCATACAATGATTGTATAATTAATTATAATGTTCAACATATTTGGCTACATTATCTTACTAGATCAGGACGGAAAGGAATTGAGACGAGATTTACCAATATTGTCTAATTATCGATTGATAGTTAGGAAGAATACCGTATTTAATTAGCTATTTGCCTCTTGTAACTCTAAATGGGCGGGATGTGTGTGTCGATCTGATGGGATCCTCTCCATTGACTCAGTCTGGAATTTCTGACTTTATGCCTGGTCGTGCTGTTGTTGATGCTGCTCGACGTAAGTGTGTCAAGTATCGAGATTTGTGTACGGCGGCTGGTTATGGTTTCCTACCCTTCTCATTCTCTTCATTGGGGGAGTTGGATATAGATGCGGTTGCATTGCTGAAGCGGATTCAGAAATTCTCGGTATCTTAGGATGCTGGGGCTCGTGCTGCACGTTATATTTTTACTAGACTTGGCTTTGTTATCGCTAAAGGAGTGGGTGCCCAGATAGTATCTCGGTTGCCCACTAATTTTTTGTAATCTGTTTTTATAATAATAATAATAATAATAATAATAATAATAATAATAATAATAATAATAATAATAATAATAAAAATAAAAATAAAAAATCCCACGTTATAATTAAAAATAAAATAAAATAATACAGTATTACTTATTTTTATTGTTATTATTATAAAATAATTATACTTTACAAGAAAAAATATAATATGATATAATAATAATAATAATATAATAATAATAATAATTTTATTATAAATTAATATTATTATTAAATTATATTATAATATTATATATTATTATTATTATTATTATTATTATTATTATAAATTGAAAATTATTATTATAGTTATAAATAATATTTGCTCAAAATAATAATACTAAT
This sequence comes from Persicaria tinctoria, assembly GCA_037127255.1. Lineage (NCBI taxonomy): Eukaryota > Viridiplantae > Streptophyta > Magnoliopsida > Caryophyllales > Polygonaceae > Persicaria > Persicaria tinctoria. Next base: position 15,275,614 of record JBANSL010000004.1, on the reverse strand, counting down.
AATATATTATTATTATTCTATAATATTATTATTATTATTATAAAAATTATTATTATTATTATTATTATTATTATATGCGGGACGGGACGGGATTTGCGGGATCCCACCGGGATCGTCCCACGTTTCGTCCCGCATAATTTTTGCGGGACGGGATCGGGACGGGATTCGCTATTTTGTCCTAAATCCCACCGGGATCGGGACGGGATCGGGACGGGACCGGGACGGGATCGGGATTTGCGGGATTTGTGCCCACCCCTAGTATTTTTAATGACTATTTATATAGTTCCTAAATCTAAAATTGTTATATTATCCCAATAATAGTTATATTATTGAAAATAAATAATTAATGTTGCTACAATAGTAATATGTAATTTTATATACATAAAAAATTATAATGTTAAATTATAAAGTAAATTTGATGATGAAAAATATAATATTCAATCCTAATTATTATTAGTAATAACTTTCAATATTAGGTTAAATTCTAATTCATTTATGTTTTTATTATCTTAAAGCTTGACCCAACGGGTGACCCACGGGTTGACCCAACCCGACCCAGAAATTTGCGGGTTGAATGGGTTCGATTTGCTTCGGGTTTCAGGTTGAAATATTTGCGCCAAAACCCATGTTTTACGGGTCGGGTCGGGTCACGTTTTGACAGGTCTAGCCTCCATAGATCCAAATGAATCAAATCAAAAGGCTTAGATTCCCTATTCATACGTCTCTCAAAAGCCAGTCTATGATTCTTGCACAATACACAAGTATCACAATAAAAATTACTCAAATCTGTCTGCTCCATAAACTGCAAATGTCTCATTTTAGAAACTGAAATATGCCCAAGTCTAGCATGTCTAATATCTTAATCACATCTAACTTTAGTACAAGAAATTGAAGGCAAAACAACATTTTTCTTCTTAATTTTCCAAGTCCTAGCTTGATCAGCAGACAACACCTTGTAAAGCCTGTGTTTCCTCTGTCCTGACAGTAACACTTCCTTAGTTCCAGGGTCATGAACATAACAATATGTATGAGTAAATACAACAATCGGCTCATTATCATCTAGCAACCTTGTAACTAATAATAAGCTATGCTTGAAGTCTGGAACCAACAATACATCATTCAAGCAAACTGAATCTGTGAGCTGCAATTTTCCTGATTTTGTAACAATCTTGGTAGTTGGTAGTTCCATCAAGCAACCCTATGTGAACAGGCTTATTCAGAATGATCTTAGAGTGAGAAAAACGTTCTATGGGCATCATGTGGTCACTAGCCATTGTGTCCACAATCCACTCATCTCCTGCCTACATAAAGAGATTAACAGAACTAACATGATTAGGAAATTTACCTGCAAAGTTAACAAACACATTTTCTTATTGATTATTGCCCTTCATCCTTCGCAAAACCTCTTAATAGACAGCAATGAACATAGCATTATCAACTTGTCCTTCAACATTTCATGCACTTTCATCTAAGGGACTGTTAATCATAGGTCCATTCATAGACCCCACAACATTTGTTGAGCTTTTTCCACCCGAATTTTTCCTCTGCCTCTCCCTTAGCTCCTTGAACTAATCATGCACTCCATGAAGCTTAAAGCACTGATCAATTGTATGCCCTTTCATGCCATAGTGTAAGCACTTTGATGCTTGATCTATCCTTTTCAGCTCTCTCAAATCTTTCTTCTGATTCTGTCCCCCATATGAGGCATTGATCTGCTTTGTATAAGACCCATTTCCATTATAAGAATGAATTCCTTGAGCAGATGTGTGACTTTTGTTAGCAGAAAATGCACTAACATCAGTCATACCACTCGAGGTTCCTCCCGAAGCTTTAGACCCCATTTCCACTTATTGCAAATATAGAAGGCTTTACCAACAATGGGAAGAGGACCCATAGCAAGAATAGAGTTTCTAGCACCATCATAATCTTCATCCATGCTAGCTAATAGCTGCATCAGTCTGTCCCTGTCTTCCATCTCACTTATTTGCTTAGCCAAGTTGCACGAGCATGTTTTCATAGCCCCACATGAGCACTCTGGCTTCCTTTCTAGCACTTGAAGCTCATCCTAGTGCTTCTTGAGTGCATTATAGAGATCATCTAAGCTCATGTTCCCTTGATTCACATTATTCATCTTTTTCTTAATGTGAAAAATTAATTGAGCATTAATCTGGCTATACCTCTCAACTACTTCCTTTCATAATTTCTTAGTTGAATCTACATACATCAAGCCTTCGACAATATTTTTACTCATGCAGTTCAATATCCAACATCTAACCATGCATACAATCATCCCTTATCCATCTCTATAAATCTATCCCATCCTCGATCAATCGGTTTCAAGCAGTACCCATTAATAAAACCAAGCTTGCATTTCGCCCCTAAGGCCATCATTATACCTCTACTCCAAGTCATAAAGTTGGTTCCATCAAACAATATAGCTACCAACCGACACCCTGGATGGTCTGATATAGATAAGAACAGAGGATTATTCAAGTTACCATGGTTGCTTGCATCACCAGCACCAGATGTTTGACTATTTGTTGGACTAAACATCTTCTCTCTTAGCTATTTTCATAGTGGAAATGATCGGATCGTGAGCTTACAACTCTGATACCATGTAAAGATTATGATAAAGCAACACATTTATACTGCACACAGCAGTACTGATCAAGCAATGACAAAGAGCAGAAGGAGAAAAATCAGTGAACCATAGTCACTACATTCATTGAAGGCTAATGATCAAAGAGGAAAACTTTGTAAAGGCAGCCAGTAGCTAAGCTACATTCACTAATTCTAAAACCCTACTTGATGTGAGGTGACAGATGACCCTTTATAGGACCACAGAAGTCATATGAGTCTCACATCATAAAGAGTAATCAAAAGGTAAAAGGAAATGCTAGCTAAAAGGAGAGATTAAGTGTGTGGTGAGACTATGAGTGGATATTCTTCATAACTTTAAAAAATTACCATATAATTGATAGATTTTTGTTAATAATTTTCAACAAAACAAAAGGTATAGCCATAATAGTATATTTACTATCTTTCTTAAATTGTGTGAAAGTGGGTAAAACCGCAACTATTTTTTTTAACGAATTGATATAGAGGTGTTAAAAAAATGAAAGTGAGTTGAAAAAATGGTAGTAGTTGCCTAATTGTGTGATCGATGCATATTTATCCATGCTTGTGATTCCCACATGATAGATACCTAACACTACACTTCACTTCACTACTGAATCCATGCATTGCTTTTAGTTTTACTGTATATATACACAACAGATCGAGACGTGCAAACCATTAACTATTTCTCAATCTCCCACAATTCACATGGCCTCCAGTTTCACGTTAGAATCTTCACCTTTTTGACGTTTCACGCACACACTGTACCTACGATAATCAATTAAGTAATAATTAATTAAACACAAGTTGTAATTTAGTTACCTTAATTTTATTGGGGAATTATTAGTAAATACCCTACTTTGATAATTGGTTTGCAAAAATACCTAGGTTTGAAAACAATTGCATCAATATATAAAAATTTGCAAAAATACCTTATTTAATTATAAAAACTACCCACCACCCCAAAAAATCAGGAAAAAAAGATTAAATATTTTTGATATTTATCAATTTTCTTATATTTTTAAATTATATTAAATAATAAAATATTAATAAAAAATTCTGAAATTAAAAAAAAAACAATTTCATGATTTAGGTCAAAACCGTATCTTTACAACCTCTCCTGCCGATTATTGATCAATCATATCAATGTTCATATTTGGGATTGCCAAGAACGATATTCATCCTATCAATGTGATAATATTATGGTTTAAGATATATATATTGACAGTCCTTTGATAAATATGGTTAATGATCCTAAAGATATGATTTACCATATCTTCAGTGATTCTCTCCCCGATTATAACTTCAATCCTGTCGAAAAAAACCTATAGCCTTGTCACTGTGAACAGTGCCGGTCCTATCATTTTATAGGCCCAGGGCGAACTAAAATTTTAAGGGCCCGATAAACATTAAAAAATAAAAATTGTGTATAACTTTATAAAATTTTCATATTATTTTTATATTTGAATTATTTTTCAAATTTAAGAAAATAAAAGTAGGTCAATGAATAAAAAAATAATATAAATTCAAAAAATTCAAAAATATAATTGTAGTGAAAACTATTTAATTTTGCTCGGTATCCAGTATAATATGCCCACAAGTACTTAAGTTGTTTTGTAGAGGAGTGTTAAAAAATTGTCTAATAATACTGAATATAGTTTTTGTTCTAAGATATTACATATGTGACCTCCTATGACATCACTTATATATGAACTAAAACAAAAATTTTAAAAAGGGTTTTTTTTTTATAAACAAAAATAAAAGGAAAAATTAGATACATCGAGCATATATGAAGAAATAAAAACAATACATTTTTCTCAAATAAAATAGAAAGAGTTATACATGTAAACTATAGAGCTTTATTTGTCACATAAAAAAATGTCTAATATTGTATTGAAAAGGTAAAAATACAAAGAATTATGTCTAAATTAAATGAATATATGCTCCTCTATAAAAACATAAAAAAAATGTAAAATTTAATGGATACGAGGCCTCTCTATAAAAACATAAAAAAATGCAAATAGAGAGATTTGGACTCTACATATCTAGGAATCCAAGTTTTGTTAAGATTTTTTTTAGAACCATTGAGTCAAACTCGTATTTTATTATATTTTTTAAATATATATATAACATATATTTTTATTGGGCCCCAACCGAAAACGGGCCCTGGGCGGTCGCCCTCCCTGCCCCACCCTTTGGGCCGGCACTGACTGTGAACATTACTCATGTCGTTGTGAACAAGGAACTTTGTCATCTTGGACATCCCTTTAATTTCTAGTTATGGTATGGATAAAATCGTATGTTTATTCTCTTCCCTATTATAGACTTCATCCTGTCATTATTAATTATCAACTTTGTCATAAAGAACTTATATCCTATCAATTTTTTTTTATTCCTGTTAGTATTAATTCTCTTACTAAGGCAATGTTTTTTATCCTATTAGTTTTATTATTTTTAAATTTTTGGAAAAAAATATTAAAAGCATTATTTTAATATATACTTCATTTCTTAAACAATTTTTTACTTTTCTTTTAATTTATAATTCCCCTTTTAAAAATATTTACATTTAAATTTAAAGGTAAAATCATTCATTATTTTTACCACAAATAACCTATTTTTTAGCACAAATGACCCACATATCATATTTTTGCTATTCTCACAAAACAAGTATATTTTTGCAAACCGAACACTTATTTGGTATATTTATGCAAATCGGCCATTTTATTCTGTCTTTCTAAAATTGTAATTATATACTACTCCGTATATAAAAAGATCATATATATATATATATATATATTATTAACGCATGGGTTTGTCTTGTAGAATGAAATGACGCAGGTTCGAAGCCTCATCTACTCTTTTTGGTGAGAGAAATATAGTTTTTTTTAATTTGAAAAAAGACAGTTCTTAGAGAGTTTAAAGACTTTCTATGCTTTGAATTGTCATTTTGGATCATCAATTCCGCATAAAGAAAAAAACAGAGGACTAAGCACATTCCTTAATTATATTAATTATAGTATTAGTTTAATTGAATTTGTCTTGCAATATTGAATCATTGATCTATAAAAGGAAATTTGAAATATAGAATATGGACTACTTTTTTTTTTTTGGGGGGGGGGGGGGTAAAAGAGAGATACATCTCCCCTGCAATATGGACTAGTTGCATTATCTTATTCTTAATCACTACCTAAAATTGAGGTACCAAAAGTTATATGCAAATGATCGATCACCTAATAAGGAATGAACAAGCTTTGTGGTTGGAGTAATGTCGCATGTGACTTTTAAAAAATCAAGCTATCAAACAGAATTATTTGATTTGGGCTATCTAATACTATCCGTGATGGCTTCCCTAACTAGCTAGCTACTTTTTAAATTTAATTAATCTACTTTTTTTTTTTAATGATCAAACAATATAGTATTAGCACCTAGTGTCTTTCTTAATTACTTGGATTTTAGGAATTTCAAAATGATACTCCATCCGTCTCGAAAAAAAAGTCGTTTTATATTAGTTTAGGTGTATCAAAATACATGCCGCTTTAGGTTTTTTAGGTAGGGGATAGTAATGATTTGTATTGATTTTTGTGTTGTTGACTTTTTAAAAGATTTTGATTGGTTAAAAAATATAGTGGGTATTTAAAAACAATAAAATTAATGAAAAAAGTTTGTGGAAAGATAATATTGATTGATGGGTGAGTGTTTTATTAAAACTAGTGCGTAATGCCAAAATGACTAGTTTTTCGAGACGGAGGAAGGTTAAAATTTGGGTCCTTATTATTCACACGGCTATTTTTTCGCCATTCGCATGGTACCGATGCTGAGTTCCCGAGTCGGCATCATTGCACTGGTTGCCAGCCCTTCATTGAGTGGAAGATCATCGTTGGATCAAGTCGCCTGATCCTCTGCCGATGCCGACTTCCCAGGTAGGCAGACCATATCACCGTTGGATCAAGTCGCCTCCTCTGCCGATGCAGACTTCCCAGGTAGGCAGACCACCAGTGCTGGTTTTCGAGATCGGCACCGTGCGGATTGCGAAATTCCGTCGTGCGAATAGAGCAAAGCCGTTTTAGCATCACATTATAATTCATACACTACGCCACTGTGCACTTCAGGTGACGAGTTTTGGTCGCTAGAACATTCAACTGACGACTATTCCGTCACAGGGTGCTCATCATCTGAGTTAATTAGTGACAGCCCTATGTATAGTCGTCACCTGAATCGCTTCAAGCGACGAACTAAAGGGCGTCACTTGTTATTGACCCAAGTGCCATAACATTAAGATGACTGGTTTTTTTCCGTCACTTGATTGTTCTAGTGATTGAAAAATAGCCATATTTTTCATCACCTGAATAAATATTGATATTTTTTTTTATATATATTTGTTAATCTTTGTCGTCACTAGAGCACATATATATATATAAAATATTTCTTTTTTCATTCCCCTTTTACCCTGGTTTGTTACACCCAACCTACTCAACGCACAAGTACACCCTGCATAAATTTGCAGAAAACCAAACATAGATACAATTTGCAAAACCAAACTTACCTACTTACTAGTTTCCAAACATAACCAATAGTTTTCAAACATAACCAAACCGGCAAAGCACACACTGTGCACAAGCAATATCAAATTTGTTAAACTAAAACTTGCGTACTTCCTATTTTGTCCAAAAGGTGCACAAGCAAGTCCAAAATGTGCACAAAACCTATATACTAAAACCTGCATACTTCTAGTTTGTTCAAAAGGTGCACAAGCAAGTCCAAATTGTGCACAAACCTAATCAAACCACACTATTTGCAACAGGTGGAAGGCCTACCTATCTAAAGAGAAACTTACGGGGGTGAGTTCTCAAACACAACCATCGTCATCGTCACAAACCTAAGAGCTCCTTTGTGTTAGTGCTTCCGTGAGTTTAAGCATTTGAGCTGTAACGGCCCAGAATTATGATTTCCGGGTTACGTTTCAAGGGATAAAACCCCTTGTTCGGATCTTGCAATCCAGGTACGGGTCGAGGTTTCAACTCATTTTAAGATTAGTAGAAAGAGGGATTTCAAACCCTAAAAACCTCGAAGGGCCGTTGGGTACCCTTAACCTGTCCTAAGACTATGTCGCGAAATCCATTTCAAACGAAAGTAAAGCGGAAGCATAATAAATATACAAGTGTCACGGTAGAGCCGGTCAAAACCAAATCATGAGTGGATAATTACCATTTTTACTAAGTTAGGATATTAGCCAGATTCTTCGATTCGCCAAAAGGGAACCCCGTTATATAGACATCGAGCACTCAAGATCCGCAGAGAATACCTTTAAAAGAAGAACGGGGAAAGAAGTCAGATCGAGCCACTCATGCGGGACCGGCAGTCCTCGCTGAGGCCACATAGTATGTGCTATACCTAATAAAGATGCTCTAATGCAGTACGAAAGTCAACCACACTAGCATGATCCTAGTCATAATAATGTGCAGAAATACTGTAAAGGGCCCAAGACAATGCCAAGTGGCATATCCCTCTCCTACCTCCACCCCCTTCCGATAGGGCGGAGACTGGCCAGCTCGTGAATGCATTCCATCATAATCGGGCGGCACGCATGCCTAACCCACTCCACAATAAAGGCCGCATGCATCTCATAATATAAGGAAGTTCATGACTCGATTGACTCAAGGTACCCGATGAGGCTGGGCTACCCTATGACCCTAGCAAAGACTCTAGGACTATCACAGATAACGACCGTTCTGTTTCAAACGCATAAAGTAAGCAGATGCTCATTCAATTAGTGCAGCCTAAACAGGATACTACATGGCATGCTTTTATGCATATGCAACACCTAACATAAAATGCAACAACATGCATGAATGTCCAACCTGAGTAAGCCCCTAGGGAACTTAGCTGAAGATGCAGAACAGCAGGATAACGCAAGCAAGGGCCCAAATACACACCTATCATCAAGCCATTTCTATAAGCTACCGGTCCAACATTCATACATACGAAACCCAAGTTCTCAACATACTCAAACCCAACCGATAGTGAAACCAATTTTTCAAAACCTTTTCGATATGATCAACATCAACCAAAATCATTCTTCCAATTTCCTTCTTAAAACCAACATCATCAAACCAAGACAAAGAATCTCGACATTAACATTTAAACCTTAAAATAATTCTCTCGAAATCCAATTATAGAAATATTCCGGCATTTTGGTTTCCAAACGACAAATCCTTAAAAGATATTTTCGAACTTAAAATCTCTTTTTAATTAATTTATCAAACGATGCTTAACTAAATAAGGTACCAAAATTAAATCCTCTTCACAATTTATAAATCCAAGCCAATAGATCACTTTACCCTTCCTAAAATCTCAAAATAAAACACTACAAAATACATATTCCAATTATTCTCTTTTTAAAAACCATTTATGATATATAATAATTTCAGAAAATATATACTTATCACAAAAATAATAAGGATAATAACCATATCTATCAATACTTAACCACTAACATAACAATAAAACAAATAATATAACAACAACAATACCCACAGCCCAAAGAACAGAGCCCACGAGCCCAAACCCGAAATCTGAAGGAAGAGAAGGCGGACCCGGCCCGCAAAAGTGAAAGAAAGGAAGGGATCCGAATCTGAGATCCAGGCCCAAGAATTAGGCCCAAAAGCCCGGAATTCATCTTCCTCAAGCAAATAGAACAAGGGCTCTGCTTCTGCGCGCCGACGAACGAAATCAGAGAAGGAGAAGAGGAATCCAGGCCTTGCCGGCGGCGTTCTCAACCCCAACCGACCCCAAACAGATGGAAATCCGATCCCGACCACAACCCAAGCAAGGATACTCAAACGCGACTAAGAAAAGAGGGAGGAAAGCGAGCTCACCGAGAGGTCTCGAAGGTTCGCCGGAATGCTTGATCCGGCCTCGTCAGAGTCTGAATCAACGAGCTTGGCCGGAGCTAGATCGGAACAGGGAGGGGTGTGCTCCGGAGAAACGACGCCAGCGACTTCGATTCTGGGGCTGCTCCGCCTGGTTTGGCGTTTTCGAGAGAGAAACCGGAGCGACTGGGCTGCTACTGATTGTCGAGGAGAAAGGAGGAAAGAGCTGGGTCACCTGGGTGCTCTCGGCTTTCACAGGAGGAGGAAGGGTCGCGTACGGCGCCGGCGGTTCCTGGGCTTGGCGTCTGACTCCTTGAGCTTGCTACTGATGCTCGACGGACGGGAGGAAGGAGGAAGATGGGGCCGTGGGGTTGGTCAGTGGGTGCTTCTGCTCGGTACCTCGAATACATAGGCGGAGGGAGCACAGGAGGTGATGGAATGGGCGTTGCTCGGGAAGGTGCTCGAGTGGTGCTGCATCAGCAGCTTGGTGGCTCCGGAGGATGCGAGAAAACAGTGAGGAGGGAAGCCTTTGTGAGTTTGTTTGGTTAAGGGAGAGAAGAGGAAAGAAATGGGGTTTGTGAGGGAGATTGTAAGGGCCTGTACTAGTGCCTCGACAACAGTAGAGAGGAGAAGATGAGGTTGGGGTTGCCTGACATTTGCATTTGAAATAGGGGAGAGGGTCAAATTGGCTTGGGCTTGCTGCTACAATCGGACAAGGAGGCCGCCACAATACTTTGGAATCTTTGCCTCAAATGGGAGAAAGTTAAGTGAGGGATGTGTTGTTGTAAGGCTCTATCGACACTAATTGGGAAGGAAAGAGCTGGCTTTGAGCCTTTGGATAATAAAGAGGGAAGATGACAAAAGGTGGTGAGCTGCAACTTGTTGGATCTAATTTCGGATAAAAGGAAAAGGGGGAGAAACAAATGGGTCCCAAATTATGGATTTCAAAATAATCGAAAATAAACCCCGAAACCCGCTCTCTCTGTCTTATCACAACTCATTCAAAATAAATTTTAAATTTTGGCCGGAATCCTCTTTAAGAGTTTAAAAACCTGAGTTCGCAAGTTTTCCGTTAAATTCCGCTTTTAAATTTATTTTAAATTTTCCCTTTTTTCGACAAAAATTAGGATTTAAAAATCCGAGCCTTTACATCATCCACCTCTAAAAACAAGTCTCATCCCCGAGACTAAAATCATTCTAAAGCAAGGGGATAAAGTTTGAAATTGGTGAGTCCAAGGATCGTGCCATTGATTCTTGTAAGCATCTCATAGGGGGCCGTATGAGATCCTCACAACACCCTTGACGTGATCATAACATTCCCAATTGGTCGTAGTAAGTATGTGATATGGGCCCCTATCACACACTTACCGCGACCTTTCGGTCACATCATAACTCGAAAAGCAATCATAGCGTCTCTACTGGGTCTTAGCAAGCATTCTATATGCGCCCCTATAAAATGCTTGTATCCACATCGTGAGGCGTTATAATATAAGCCCGGGTGTGAAAATTCTCAAAAAGGGATTTCCGCAATTGGAAAAGATTGGTCTTAAAATCGTTGAAATTCTCGATAACGTTTATTCCTTAAAATTTCATGTAATTACTTTTTAAACCACTCAAAATATTCAATTAAGACGTTTAACCAAGCAACTTTACACCAAAACAAGTAAAATCGTTTCGATCAAAATTTCGTCAAAATCCTCCAAAACCAAATCAGTTTCCCGCATAACAATCAATCAAATTCAGAAGCTCGGAGGTGGAATCATTCACCTCTAAGGGCCGTTGTGAGCTGAATCTGCCATGTTTTACAGTAACTTTTATATCGATTTCTGTATACATTTCATTCATTAGGGTTAAGACAGTACAGAATCTATGTAGTTTATGTTTATTTGCCAAATTATGGAATCTACACCAGTTTCTGTTTAATTTGCAGAAATCGAGGCGTTTTACAACAATTCTACAAAAGGTCGGAAAAGCTCGAAAAACCACTACAGAAGTCCAAGGTCAAAGCAGCGGAAGAAGTCTACGAGCCAAGGCTACTCGACCTCGAGTAGGCCTACTCGACCTCGACAAGGCATGTCCGAGCAACCTTATCGACAGAGCCTGATCGAGAGAGCCAGACCACCCAGCTCCGGGACTCTACTCGATCTCGACGAAGCCCTGGTCGAGATCGACGAAGCCCAGCGCCAGCACCCGGAGTCGACGAGGAGAGCTGCCTGAGAAGCCGAGGGCGAAGCCGAGGACGACCAGGCGAGACTCGCTGCCAGCGACTCCACTCGCTGCAGCGGACCACTCGCTGCCGCGGAAGAGGCAACTCGCTGCCAGCGGATGAAGCAACTCGCGGGAGCGGAAAGGAAGAGGCACCACCCAACTCGACCTCGAGGAGCCTTGGTCGAGGTCGACGAGCACCTGAGCCCCAGTCCGAGCACATCGAGCACCCCAACCCGAGGAAGCCCAGTCGACGAGCCATCCTTGTCGAGGTCGACGAGTCGTGGTCGATCTCGAGTAGAGCCGCGTTCCAGAAGCTTCTCGACTTGGCCTGTCCGGGTAGAATTGGAGTTACTTGGGCGCGAAGGCGGAAGATTCTATCCAAATCCATCGAAGATCTATCCGATTTCATCAAGTTCTATCCAAGGAGACAAGATCTATCACATCATGAAGACCTACCTTAATTAGTTTTATCTTTTCCTAGTTGATTTAATTCCATTATGTCATTTATTTATCTTTTATGCTTTTAGATATAATTTTAGATATAGATAGATATCTTCTTTCCTAGAATAGCTAGGGAATGAAGGCTATAAATAAGGCCCTAGGGGCTCAGTTTTATTCATTCAATTTTTAGAGACAATTAGTTAGTTCCACAGAGAAGTTTAGGAGTTCTAAGGTTTTTAAGGTTTTGGCTTTCTGCGAAAGTTGATTGCCAGGATTGTAAAGGCTTTTGAATCTAGTTTTATGCAAGTTAGTTCTTTTTCATCAATCAATGTCTGCGATTGCGATGAGGCGTGAGTAGTCCACCCACTTCTGGGGCTGGGGTGAGCCCAACGGTGGCCATGTGAGGCGATGCGATAAAGGTCAGATTTTTTGTGCAATTCATCTTCTATCCCTATGAGCATGATTCTTTTGCGAGAGTTGAAGGTGATCCTTGTTTGTGTTATTGAAGCGAAAGTGATCTTAATGCAACTTGGATTAATCATGTGAAAAAGGGTTAGTAACAATTAGGGTTTATGCGAAAGCCTCTATATGCCTATTTGTTAATGACGAAAGTTATTTGATGGAAAGCATGATCTTTTATGCCTTTATGTGTTACTTTGCATGGTTATCGTTGTGGTGTTGAAACCCTGGCCTTGGAAGTCTTTTAATATATTGAAGTTTATTTCTGTCAAAAATCTGCGTTTGTCTTTAATTCTGCAATTTACAGTTTTCTGCATTGTTACTCGACATAGAGGAGATCTTGTCGATCTCGAGTAGGCTTGGTCTTAGTCGAGTTGGTTTTTCTGCTTTTCTTGTCGATTTGAAGTTTCTGCCTTTACTGTTTCTTGTCGACATAGAGTACTTCTTGTCGAGGTCGAGGAGAACTTTTCTCGTCGAGTTGTTTGCTTTCTGTTTTCTGAGTAGTTGCTGTCGACCACCTTAGTCGACCTAGAGGACAGCTACTCGAGATCGAGTAGCTTCTGTGTCCTTGCTTTTAGTTTCTGCTTTGCTTCTGTTTTGCTTTGTTCTTTGCTTTACTTTCTGTCTTTAGTTTCTGTCTTTGCTTTTGTTTTAGTTGCCCTTGCCGGGTTTATTTGTTTCTTTTCTGTTTCTGCGATTCTGTCTGTTCTGCTCTGCTTCTGTGAGAATTTACAGCTACCTGAGAACTGCTGACGTGCTTCCTCGTGGATTCGATCCTGATTTTCTCTTACTACAACGGGAGGAAGTCTTGTATTTATTTGCTAAGACAGGGAAGTCAGTCTGATCTATATTTTATACTTATTTCAATACTCGATTTACTCCTGCAACAACAAATTGGCGCCGTTGCCGGGGAAGCAATCAATCGCGCCTTAGGTAGTCAGTTCTCACTGTTTCTTTGAGTTAGTTTACAGGTGTATGCGTCGCTCTGGTCAAACACCTGAGTTTGACAGATTAGACGAACCGGAGCGCTACCTACACATCCACTCCAAACTCAAAGGATCATGTCGGCCGCTGAAACACAGGAACAGCTGATCGCTGGGCTTACCAGGGAATTAGCCGCTAAGGATGCTGCTATCGCCGCTGAGAAAGCAGCAAGGGAACAAGCAGCTAAACGCGCGAGGCAAGCGGAAACTGAGCTTGCCCAATATCCAACCACTGCTGAGGATTATATGCATCCGACTTTCATCGTGCCTGAATCGGCGATTCTTATCCCTGAAAACTCTTTTGAAATTCGCACTCAATTTCTTATAGAGCTTAAAAATAATGCCTTTTATGGTAGATTTAATGAGTGTCCTCTTGAACATATTACTAATTTTCATGATATGTGTCGTACTCTTGCAGAAGGTACAACTCTGGAATATGTCAAGATGAAATCTTTTCGCTGGTCTCTCGCTGGGCCTGCATTGAAATGGCTGGAAGGGCTGAAAGCAAAATCACTTACAACCTGGGCTCAAGTAGAGCAAGAGTTTCTGAACAAATTCTTCCCACCTGCCAAAACAACACATCTCCGCCAGAAAATCACCGCCTTCAAACAGCAGAAAGGGGAACCACTGGCAAAGGCATGAGAGCGCTACAAGGAACTTCTACGATCTTGCCCTACTCATGGACAGCCACCCTACATCATCCAGGAGATCTTCTTCAACTCTCTGGATCAAGTCACTAAGGACAGAATCAACAATTATACTCGCTACGAGTATCTGACGATGTCGCCAAGTGACGCATGGGGTGTGCTAGAGAAGCTCACCAACTACGACAACAAGTATGGGTCTACTGTAACCTATGAAGAGAACCCATACGCCAGGCCAGCACCATCCATGCCCCTATATGAGCCATCTAAAGAGATTGATCCTCATGTTAGGGAGCAATACTACAGAGATCAGAATAAGAAGCTCATCAAGCAAGTCAAGTATCTCCTGAGTGCCCACACACAGAACAAGTCAGGATGGCAGAACATCATGAGGATATAGCTTACGCAGGGGGTCCCAATCGCTACATGGGGGACCAAAGGTTTCAGCAACCACAATGGAACCAAGGTGTCCCTAGGAATCCCCCGCCCTACAGAGCTCCAGGACATCCAGAAAGGGATCAAAAGAAGGATGATATACAGACAGTCCTAGAGGAGATACGGAGAAATCACTCAGAAACTAGGCAATCTTTCAACTCCGTCTATACTCAGATGCAAGGTGTCAACTCTAGGCTTGGGGAAATTGATATTTGGCGAAAATCAGTTGATACACAGATTGGTCAGCTACCAGCCGGAATCCCTAGACAGTCAAGGACACTTCCAGGATCTTCAGAACCAAATCCTAAGGGAAAGACTGGACACATCGCTGCTGTAAAACTCAGAAGCGGCCATCAATTACAGGAGCCAGAGGTCGGAAAACAGCAGAATGACGAGGAACAGCAAGTCGATCTCGACAAAGCCGTGGTCGATCTCGACAAGCATCTGGTCGACCTCGAGGAGAAAATTCCAGAATCTTCGTCTGCACCACACAGCAACTCGACTGGGCCCAATCTGGTCGATGTCGACAAAGGCCTTGTCAATGTCGAGGAGCCCCTGGTCGACATAGAGAAGTCTGCAGCATCTCCGACGTCTGTTCTGGCTCCGACGCAGAAAAAGAAGCTACCTTTCCCCACAAAATCTCTAAAGGACCCAGCGGAGAAAAAGTTTCAGCGTTTCATCAAGATGCTTCAGAAACTCAACGTCACCATCCCCTTCACAGAAGCTCTCAATGAAATGCCGTCCTATGTCAAGTTCCTGAAGGAGATTTTGAGCAAAAAGCGGTCAATGGCTGAAATCACAGAGGAGTGCAGCCACTTGGACATATTGGAGAAGAGGCCGGATCCAGGTAAGTTTGCTATAACTATTGGATTTGGTCCATATAAAATTAATGCCCTATGTGATCTTGGAGCTAGTGTGAGTATAATGCCTTTAACAATTTGGTCCAAGATTAAGATAGGTGCCCTGGAGCCTGTGGATGCTAGACTATACATGGCCAACAACACGATCGTCATTCCAACAGGCATGGTGGAAAATGTCCCAGTACAAGTAGGTAAATTCTTCATCCCTGCTGATTGCTTAATAGTTGATATGCAAGAAGATCCTGCTTGTCCAATTATTTTAGGAAGACCATTCTTGGCGACGGTGGATGCCAACATAAGCGTAAGGAAAGGAGTGCTCACCTTCAACATCAGCGATGAGGTCATTGAGTATTCCTTTAACAAAACTGAAAGGCATACTGGTCCAATGGAAGAGGTCAAATCTATCTCAGTTGGCTACATCACCTGCGGGGAACCCAAGGTCAGAAATATGACCCCTGAAGAGATAGAAAAGAGGGACATGGAGGCCCAGGTGGAGGAGATCATAGCAATCCTCAAGGAGAACACAGAAAATCCAATCGACACAGAGCAAGGTAAGTCGTTGTGGATTAATTATTTCTCGGATGCCTTCACAGGAGCTAAGTATGGGGTCAAGATCGACCAGGGCTCCTCGACCTCGAGTAGAACCCTAGTCGATCTCGACCAGACCAAGGAGACTCCACCAGAGCCGGCTTCATCGAGCAGCAAACCAGAGGAGCCACCCTACTCGATCTCGAGTAGGCTCGTCGAGGTCGACCACAACTCGGAGCCACCAGTCCCTGCTTCCTCGAGCGCACCACCAGAGCCAGGAGAGCCCTTGTCGATCTCGACCACCCTTGTCGAGATCGACCACCACTCGGAGAGCCCAACCCTGCCTTCCTCGATGAGCAAGCCACCAGGAGGAGAAGGCTACTCGATCTCGAGTAGCCTTGTCGAGATCGACAAGACCACGTCTTCCTCGACGGCACCTTCCTCGACGCTGCAGACACCAGGACCAGAGCCCTTGTCGAGGTCGACCAGGCTCGTCGAGATCGACCGGACCCTGTCTTCGTCGACTTCTGAATCTTCGAGCAGACCACCACCAGGACCAGCAGACTTGTCGAGATCGACTAGCCCTAGTCGAGATCGACCAAACACAGTGGTCCCCGATTCCGTCTCTGCGAAGGTGAGCCAAGGTATGGATCTTTCTTCTCCTATTTCCATTAAAGATTTATCTATACATGGGAGAGGTCTGCCTTGGTATGTGCGATTGTGCAGGATATCCAATGATGAGCCTAAGGAATATGAAGTTGGAGACAAGCTCTATGTCTCTAAATCAAAAGATCATTGGTTTCCCAACAAATTCAACAAGAAGCGGATGGGACCGTTCGTAGTGAACAAGATCCATTCTGGAGGATTACAACTGATGGACAAGAATGGAGTCTTATTTGAGGCCCAAGCTACATGGGCCCTGCAGATGCCACCTTGAGCATTAATGGAAAGTCGGCCTAGCGACTGTAAAATCTAGAGCATGTACATAGAGTTTTTAGGACATTTGAGACTTTGTTGTTTGTTTTTGGTTTTGAACATTTTCTGTTTTTCTATTATAGGTATATGTCTTCTAACTTTTCAGGTCAATGGATAGAACCAAGCTACATTAACACTCGGCCTAGGAGAGGCTCCATTCGAAATTTTGCGGCTCTGCACACCTGTCTTGTGAGTTTCTTTCTTTACCCTTTACATTATTTTATATACAGTGAGGACACTGTAATGTTTAAGTATGGGGTGGGGGAAGGGCTTACTTTATGCATATTTGATTTATTTGTGCATATTTAGACTTTATTTCTTTGAATTGCTACATGGCTATTTGGGAAGGCATTATTGATTTATGTGCTTATATATACATGTTTTCCAAAGTGTTGAAAAATGACCCCCATTGAAAATTTTGGTTAATGTCATGGAAGCTTATATTGAACTCGACGATGCAAAATTGGATTCATTAGAGATATAGCATGAAAATGCCTAGTGAAGGGAAATCACAATGAAGTGCATTATTTCTTGAAAACCATGAAAGGAGGTAAAATTTGAAGTTGCTTTTGACATGTTGCATGATAAAATGATGGAGGACTTTATATTTCGATATAATGCTCTTATTGTTAAATTCCTAGCCTTACCTATGCTTATGCATCACAAAAGCCATAATATGCCTTATTTCATATATTGCTCCACATGATCTAAATATTGTCATTCTTTACCTTATCCGGGGATTATGTTGAGAATGATGTTACATTATGGAGATGTTATATGGTTGTTGTGATTGTTATACATTATACTTGGTGTTTGGAAGGAAATTGTTTGAGTATATGGAAAATTTAATGAGTGAAAGAAAATCCAATCACCTCAGGAGATAAAGGTAGATTGACCCTGCTCTCTAAGATAATAGTTTGGAGAGATGGAACACATTGTGAGGAGTCCGACGCACTAAGTATCCGGGGCCATTCATGACACCCATGTTTGCGACTCGCGAGAAGGCAGTGCTGAGGTTAGAGAGGTAAAAGCATTATTATTGAGAAAAGCAATATGAAAGGTGATGAATTATATGGAGAAAGAATGTGGAATGAAACTCAAAATTTGAAAGTACTCCATTTCCCCGGATCAAAAGCACCACATTGCCAAAAATTGCCCACCTTTAGCCTTTTACCAATCTACTCCTTATTGAGCTTAAATTAAAGTCTTCTTGATTATCAATGCTTTGTCACGAATAAATGTTTTGCATAACCCTCCTTTTGTGAGTAGATGTTGCTTTTATATATTTGCACATGCATGAATCTGTGACACTAGTACCTTTTCGAGGATGGTAATTGATTGCAGGGTTATATGAGAATGAATCTAAGATGTTGAGAGTTTGAATTATTCCCCTGAACGACAAATAAAAGTATTGCTTGAGGACAAGCAAGCTGAAGTATGGGGTGTTTGTTGTGAGCTGAATCTGCCATGTTTTACAGTAACTTTTATATCGATTTCTGTATACATTGCATTCATTTGAGTTAAGACAGTTCAGAATCTATGTAGTTTATGTTTATTTGCCAAATTATGGAATCTACACCAGTTTCTGTTTAATTTGCATAAATCGCTGAGGCCACATAGTATGTGCTATACCTAATAAAGATGCTCTAATGCAGTACAAAAGTCAACCACACTAGCATGATCCTAGTCATAATAATGTGCAGAAATACTGTAAAGGGCCCAAGACAATGCCAAGTGGCATATCCCTCTCCTACCTCCACCCCCTTCCGATAGGGCGGAGACTGGCCAGCTCGTGAATGCATTCCATCATAATCGGGCGGCACGCATGCCTAACCTGCTCCACAATAAAGCCCGCATGCATCTCAGAATATAAGGAAGTTCATGACTCGATTGACTCAAGGTACCCGATGAGGCTGGGCTACCCTATGACCCTAGCAAAGACTCTAGGACTATCACAGATAATCGCCGTTCTGTTTCAAACGCATAAAGTAAGCAGATGCTCATTCAATTAGTGCAGCCTAAACAGGATACTATATGGCATGCTTTTATGCATATGCAACACCTAACATAAAATGCAACAACAGGCATGAATGTCCAACCTCAGTAAGCCCCTAGGGAACTTACCTAAAGATGCAGAACAGTAGGATAACGCAAGCAAGGGCCCAAATGCAAGTCCAAGGCAATCCAAAAGCAATACACACCTAGCATCAAGCCATTTCTATAAGCTACCGGTCCAACATTCATACATATGAAACCCAAGTTCTCAACATACTCAAACCCAACCGATAGTGAAACCAATTTTTCAAAACCTTTTCGATATGATCAACATCAACCAAAATCATTCTTCCAATTTCCTTCTTAAAACCAACATCATCAAACCAAGACAAAAAATCTCGACATTAACATTTAAACCTTAAAATAATTCTCTCGAAATCCAATTATAGAAATATTCCGGCATTTTGGTTTCCAAACGACAAATCCTTAAAAGATATTTTCGAACTTAAAATATCTTTTTAATTAATTTATCAAACGATGCTTAACTAAATAAGGTACCAAAATTAAATCCTCTTCGCAATTTATAAATCCAAGCCAATAGATCACTTTACCCTTCCTAAAATCTCAAAATTAAACACTACAAAATACATATTCCAATTATTCTCTTTTTAAAAACCATTTATGATATATAATAATTTCAGAAAATATATACTTATCACAAAAATAATAAGGATAATAACCATATCTATCAATACTTAACCACTAACATAACAATAAAACAAATAATATAACAACAACAATACCCACCGCCCAAAGAACAGAGCCCACGAGCCCAAACCCGAAATCTGAAGGAAGAGAAGGCGGACCCGGCCCGCAAAAGTGAAAGAAAGGAAGGGATCCGAATCTGAGATCCAGGCCCAAGAATTAGGCCCAAAAGCCCGGAATTCATCTTCCTCAAGCAAATAGAACAAGGGCTCTGCTTCTCCGCGCCGAAGAACGAAATCAGAGAAGGAGAAGAGGAATCCAGGCCTTGCCGGCGGCGTTCTCAACCCCAACCGACCCCAAACAGATGGAAATCCGATCCCGACCACAACCCAAGCAAGGATACTCAAACGCGACTAAGAAAAGAGGGAGGAAAGCGAGCTCACCGAGAGGTCTCGAAGGTTCGCCGGAATGCTTGATCCGGCCTCGTCAAAGTCTGAATCAACGAGCTTGGCCGGAGCTAGATTGGAACAGGGAGGGGTGTGCTCCGGAGAAACGACGCCAGCGAATTCGATTCTGGGGCTGCTCCGCCTGGTTTGGCGTTTTCGAGAGAGAAACCGGAACTACTGGGCTGCTGCTGATTGTCGAGGAGAAAGGAGGAAAGAGCTGGGTCACCTGGGTGCTCTCGGCTTCCACAGGAGGAGGAAGGGTCGCGTACGGCGCCGGCGGTTCCTGGGCTTGGCGTCTGACTCCTTGAGCTTGCTACTGCTGCTCGACGGACGGGAGGAAGGAGGAAGATGGGGCCGTGGGGTGGGTCAGTGGGTGCTTCTGCTCGGTACCTCGAATACATAGGCGGAGGGAGCACAGGAGGTGATGGAATGGGCGTTGCTCGGGAAGGTGCTCAAGTGGTGCTGCATCAGCAGCTTGGTGGCTCCGGAGGATGCGAGAAAACAGTGAGGAGGGAAGCCTTTGTGAGTTTGTTTGGTTAAGGGAGAGAAGAGGAAAGAAATGGGGTTTGTGAGGGAGATTGTAAGGGCCTGTACTAGTGCCTCGACAACAGTAGAGAGGAGAAGATGAGGTTGGGGTTGCCTGACATTTGCATTTGAAATAGGGGAGAGGGTCAAATTCGCTTGGGCTTGCTGCTACAATCGGACAAGGAGGCTGCCACAATACTTTGGAATCTTTGCCTCAAATGGGAGAAAGTTAAGTGAGGGATGTGTTGTTGTAAGGCTCTATCGACACTAATTGGGAAGGAAAGAGCTGGCTTTGAGCCTTTGGATAATAAAGAGGGAAGATGACAAAAGGTGGTGAGCTGCAACTTGTTGGATCTAATTTCGGATAAAAGGAAAAGGGGGAGAAACAAATGGGTCCCAAATTATGGATTTCAAAATAATCGAAAATAAACCCCGAAACCCGCTCTCTCTGTCTTATCACAACTCATTCAAAATAAATTTTGAATTTTGGCCGGAATCCTCCTTAAGAGTTTAAAAACCTGAGTTCGCGAGTTTTCCGTTAAATTCCGCTTTTAAATTTATTTTGAAATTTCCCTTTTTTTTCGACAAAAATTAGGATTTAAAAACCCGAGCCTTTACATGAGCCTCCATTGCAGCCATCCTCTCCTTCATGAACGCATTCTCTTCAGCTCAACTATTCTATCTGACTTCTCATCCACTTGTCTAGCTTTCTCAATCGCTTTTTCAGCATCCTCCTCGGCTTTCTTGACTCTCTCCTCTAACTCCCTCCTTTTCTCTGTAGCTTCTGCAGTCATTGGCCCTCCTCGCTTCTTTGCTGGACGTGTTCCAGCTGCTCCCATTCCTGCAACCAACATATAGTGAATTGCTAAATCATTAATAATGAAAGTTTAGATTCATATTATAAAATCTGATTATGACTGATTTTATTGCAGTAAATCTGAGCATGAAAACTAACATTGCAATCTGGCTGATTTTTCTTATTAGATCTAAGTGTTATTTTTTAAAAATCTAACAGTTTTAGTTTTTAACCCATCACACTTATTTCTTAAAGGTCATGCAATCTGTTTAGTTATACAGCATTGCCTAGTGATAAAGTATAGGTAAGAGGTTGCATGATAATCCACTTTCAACACAAGACATGTCAATTACATCACAGATTATATAACATATTGCACCAATAAAAATTAACATGGTGGGAGGCAATTGAAGGAGGAAACATTGTTCGAACTCCTGGCTTAAAGTTCCCAAATGGTTATCATGTTAGATTTTTCCAACAAAAAACAGAAGAGATTGATGGCTAACTTTTCTTATAAAATCAAAGAGTTTTAGTTTTTTCCATCAAACTAAATTGTTTGACATATAGTGAATATAAGAAATAGGAAAACAAAAAAGTATCACCTCTAACTTGAGTGCCTTTTCTCTCCCCCAAGCATTCGCTGATAATTTTACGTTGAGCTTCCACAGAGAGTGGATCTAGTTGGGCTCCAGATGG
Organism: Persicaria tinctoria; assembly: GCA_037127255.1. Taxonomy (NCBI): domain Eukaryota; kingdom Viridiplantae; phylum Streptophyta; class Magnoliopsida; order Caryophyllales; family Polygonaceae; genus Persicaria; species Persicaria tinctoria. The sequence continues at coordinate 15,253,433 of JBANSL010000004.1, read as the reverse complement.
CCCTTCTCGTGATTGCATGATCTCATCACACTTTCTCTTCAAACGTTGCTGCCAACACAAAAGGGTTTTGGCCATTTATAATAAATCAAAACTGTAAAAGGACAAAATCTGAAATTATTGAATGGTTGAAATCATAAAACACTTATCACTTGACCAGTCTCGTTCGTACACTTTACATACATATCTAACGCACCTTGAACAAACCCCGCCGGATACTTTTTTTTTTATCATCCAATCCTCAACTCTATGGCTAACTGACACTACTAAAAAAACAGGATTTAACAACGGATGGTTAGCCACGGATTATAGACGACCCTGTATTCGTGGATTATAGACGACCCTGTATCCGTGCCTATAGCCGAATATATATCATGAATGGGTTATCCGATGACCCTCGATCCGTGGCTGAATCCGGGTACAAACTCTTCCAAAATTTCTAGGCTCGGCCCATTAGAAATTAGTGAAAGCCCAATATGACCATCTCAGCCCATTGAATTAAGTGGTGATTTAGCGACGATCGAATCCGTGGCTAAATCTGTGGCTATATCAGATCAAATATGACCATGTCATTCCGGATTGGCCCATTGATCCAATTGGCCCATTGATGGGCCCAAACACACATATGAATTTTTTTTTTATATAAATTAACAAGTGTTGAAAAAATATATATTAACTAATTAATAAATTCTTATGAGAATATTATAAAAATATGTTTTGAGGAAAACTCATATAAGTTACTATTAAATGTTTAATAAAACCTTATATTAAATAATAAATTCTTATTAGAATTCCATAAGAGTATGTTTTTAGGAAAATTGATATAAATTACTAATAAATGTTTAATAAAACCTTATATTGACTAATAAATTCTTATTAGAATATTATAAGGGTGTTTTGAGGAAAACACATGTAACTGTCTAATAAATGTTTAATAAAACATTATAGTAAGTAATAAATTCTTATTAGAATACTATATGGGTATGTTTTGAGAAAAACTCATATAAGTAACTAATAAAAGTTTAATAAGATCTTATACTAATGGTATGTTTTGAGGAAAACTCATATAAGTGACTAATAAATATTTAATAAAACCTAATATTGACTAGTAAATTCTTATTAGAATACTATAAGAGTATGTTTTGAGGAAAACTCATATAAGTGACTAATAAATTTTGAATAAAACCTTATATTGACTAGTAAATTCTTATTAGAATACTATAAGAGTATGTTTTGAGGAAAACTCATATAAGTGACTAATAAATTTTGAATAAAACACTATAGTAACTAGTAAATTCTTTTTAGAATAATATAAGAGTGTTTTTTGAGGAAAACTCGTATAAGTGAATAATAAATGTTGAATAAAACCTTATATTGACTAGCAAATTCTTTTTAGAATAATATAAGAGTGTATTTTGAAGAAAACTCATATAAGTGACTAATAAATGTTGAATTAAACCTTAGATTAAGTAATAAATTCTTATTAGAATACTATAAGAGTATATTTTGAGGAAAATTGATATAAGTTACTAATAAATGTTTAATAAAACCTTATATTGACTAATAAATTCTTATTGGAATATTATAAGGGTGTTTTGAGGAAAACTCATGTAAGTGTCTAATAAATGTTTAATAAAACATTATAGTAAGTAATAAAATCTTATTAGAATACTATAAGTGTATGTTTTGAGGAAAACTCATATATGTAACTAATAAAAGTTTAATAAGATCTTATACTAAAGGTATGTTTTGAGGAAAACTCATATAAGTGATTAATAAATGTTTAATAAAACCTAATATTGACTAGTAAATTCTTATTAGAATACTGTAAGAGTACGTATGTTTTGAGGAAAACTCATATAAGTGACTAATAAATGTTGAATAAAACACTATATTAACTAGTAAATTCTTTTTAGAATAATATAAGAGTGTGTTTTGAGGAAAACTCATATAAGTGATTAATAAATGTTGAACAACGCTTATATTAACTAGTAAATACTTAGTAGAATAATATAAGAGTATGTTTTAAGGAAAACTAATATAAGTGCCTAATAAATGTTTAATAAAACATTATATTAAGTAATAAATTCTTATTAGAATACTATAAGGGTATATTTTGAGGAAAACTCATTTAAGTAACTACTAAGTGTTGAATAAAGCCTAATATTAAGTACAGTAATAAATTCTTCTTAGAATACTATAAGGGTATGTTTTGATGAAAACTCATGTAAGTAACGCATAAATGTTTAATAAAACCTTAAATTAACTAATAAATTCTTATAAGAATACTATAAGAGTAAGTTTTCAAGAAAACTCATATAAGTAACTAACTAGTGTTGAACAGAATCATGACTATAATTTTTTTTATATATAAATCAATAAAGGTTGAAAAAAACATATAATAACTAATTAATAAATTCTTATGAGAATATTATAAGGGCATATTTTGAGGAAAACTCATATAAGTGACTACTAAATGTTTAATAAAACTTTTTACTAACTCTTAAATTCTTATTAGAATAATATAAGAGTATGTTTTGAGGAAAACACATATAAGTGACTAATAAATGTTCAATAAAACCATATATTAACAAGTAAATTTTTATTAGAGTACTATAAGGGTATGTTTTGAAGAAAACTTATATAAGTAACTAATAAATGTTGAATAAAACCTTATACTACCTCCGTTCAGCAATAGATGTCGTTTGACTTTTTGGCACGTTTTTTAAGGAGCTAAAAACTATATAAAATATTAATTTTTTAAACAAATTTTTTTAATAATATGACACTTATTATTAATAAGTGTCATATTATTAAAAAAAAATGTTTAAAAAATTAATATTTTGTATAGTTTTTAGCTCATTGAAAAACGTGCCAAAAAGTCAAACGACATCTATTGCTGAACGGAGGTAGTATTAAGTAATAAATTCTTATTAGAATAATATAGAAGTGGCCTTTGGACCAAATTACTAAATGGCCTAAAGGATTTTCTTTGCTAGTAAATGGCCAAAATATTTTCATAATACCCCTTTTACCCCTTTTAATTTTACCCCAACCTCCCCTCTTTCTTCCCCTTAGATCTGAGATCAGATCTCGTTATTCTCTTTCCCTTTCCCAGTTCCTCCGGTCGCCCGACTCCTCCTCCTCATGCGCCCCGCCGCCGCTGATCACCTCCTCCTCCCCTCCAGATTGCTCGCCGACTGCCTCTCTTTCTCCCTCCTTGTCGGCCTCCCCTTCTATTGATTCGGCTTCGGCCTCGTCGTCGAATCCACCTACTCCTTTCTCTCTCGGATGCCACACGGGAGCTTTGCTGCAAGTCCTAGCGCATCGGAGCGCCCTCGATGGCGACGACGGGGGCGACGATTGCAAGAGAGGAAGCCGCCGGCTGCAGATCCGGCGAGCCTTTCACCTGCTCAAACACACATCGGAGCCGTTCATTCATAGAAAAGGCCGATTGAATGTCTGCATCGAATCTGATTTGCTCGCTCTACGATTCCACATGGAGATAATTGATTCCACATGGAGATAATTGAATGTCTGCATCCGCGATGCCGTCACCTACACTGAGCACGCTCGCCGGAAAACGGTGACCGCCATGGACGTCGTCTACGCTCTCAAGAGGCAGGGGAGGACTCTCTATGGTTTCAACGGTTAATTTGCTGCAAATTGGCTTCAATTAGGGTTTGCGGATGTGTATCAGGCCCGGACCTGAGGCGAGGCCCAAGAGGCCGTCGCCTCAGGCCCACTTCCGGTAAGGGGCCCAATGTCCATAATATACCTATATCTATATTTAAAAAAAAACCCTGATGAATACCGCTGAACTAGAGTAAACGAAAGCGTGTTTCACGCGCCCCCAATCGCCCTTTTCCACATCTCATCTAAACCCTAATTTTTTTGGCCAAAAGCTTCAATCGGTTAATCTTCTTCTGAGCCCTCTCTCGGATAGATCCAAGCCAAATAGTGCCTAGCATCCCCTTTTTTTGTTGTGGAATCAAGCGCAAAAAGGCCGAATTTGAGCCTTGGTTTGACAACTCCTAACACCCCTTCTGCTTCTCAAGCTGGGGATCTGACGTTCATCTTGTTCATCTCATTCGGATCCTTTCTATGGAGCCTTGTTGAGTTGTTGGTGAGGATGGCAAGAAGTTGTCCGTCTGAGTCCCTCTGGTCGTCGACTCGCCGCTGGTAGCTCTCTCTATCTCTCTCTCGCACTCGCGGTATCCCTCTCTCTCGGAATCTCCTGGTGGCTTTGGGGGTTAGGGTTTGTCGGTTTGTGCATTTGTGATTGGGATTTGAGATTGTGATTTGTGATCCTTATTTGATTTGTGATGAGATTCCTGCTTGATTTGTGAATTTGAGAGAATACGAGGACATTGTTACATGAGAACGAATTTGGGAATTATGAAATCAAAGGGTTCGTGAGATAGGTGAAAGACTTTATGCATGTTATTTATTGCACTGTAAATTGTAAAGGTTTGAGTATTTTGTTGCACTGATAGGGGGTGATTGATGAGGAACTGATGCCATTTAGCAAAGGGCCCAGTTTTAAACCTCGCCTCGGGCCATAGAAATCTCAGGTCCGGCCCTGATGTGTATGAAAATATATCGATCTGGTTTTTGTTGTTTATTTGTGGTTCTGAAGTAATGAATGGTGTTGTTGATCAATTCTAGTTTCCTGGATATTGCTTAACTGGGACTTCAGGAATTAAATTGGTATTGTTTGGAGGAAATCAAAGCTAATCTGGAAATTGCTTTGAAAGTGTCCAAAATCTGAGTCTGTTTTACTTTGTGGTGCTCAAAATTGGTATTCGTCGTCATTACAATCTTTACAGTGTTTATGAACATTTTTTCATAGTGGTGACAATGTCTATAAAGCTGTTTTTATTTTGGTTACAGCGTCTATAGGGTTTTCCTTTTAATTAAAGTGTCTATGACTTCATTTTTATAGTGGTGACAATGACTATGACACTGTTTTAATTTTGATTACAGCGTCTATGACCATCCTACCCGAATATATAATAGAGGAGAACTGTCACCACATGTATTTTGGCTTCTCATTAGCCCCTATATGGTTTGTGTCTCCCTTGTCGTAGGATTTTCCTTTGATTACAATGTCTTTGACCCTTTTTTCATAGTGCTGACAATGTCTATAACCCTATTTTATTTTGGTTGCAACGTCTATAGGGTTTCCTTTTATTATAGTGTCTATTACCTTTTTTTCATAGTGGTGACAGTGTTTATAACCCGGTTGTTATAGTGATGACAGTGTCTATTATCCTGTTTTCATAGTGGTGACAGTGTCTATGACTCTTTTACCCATTCATATATTGAAGGAGAACTGTCCACCTAATGTCTTTTGACTTCTCATTAGCCCCTTTATGGTTTTTTTGCTTACCTTGTCCTAGGGTTTTCCATTTGGTGACATCAATCATCTATTAACGAAGTACTTTACTTAACATTGCCCTAAACCCTAGAGACTTAACCCTAAACCCTAAACCATACTGTACATCACATGTTCTTTTGACTTCTCATTAGCCCCTTTAGGGTTTGTACTTCCATTTTCCTAGGGTTTTCTTTTGATTACAGTGTCTATGAACCTTTTTTCATAGTGGTGACAGTGTCTATAAAGTTGTTTTTATGTTTGTTACAGCGTCTATAGGGTTTTTCTTTTGATTACAATGTCTATGGGTTTGTTTTTATAGTGGTGACAGTGGTTATGACATTGTTTTTATTTTGATTACAGTGTCTATGACCCTCTTACCCATTCATGTATTAGAGGAGAATTGTCATCACATTTATTTTGGCTTCTCATTAGTCCCTATAGGGCTTTTTCATAGTGGTGACCTTGTTTTCATAGTGGTGACAGTGCTTATGACTCTCTTACCCATTCATATATTGAAGAAGAACTGTCCACCTAATGTCTTTTGGCTTCTCATTAGCCCCTTTAGGGTTTGTGCTTACCTTGTCCTAGGGTTTTCCATTTGATGACAGTAATCTTATCTTAACGACGTACTGTACTTAACATTTTAGGGTTTAGGGCCTTGGCCCTAAACCCTAAAGACTTAACCCTAAACCCTAAACCATACTGTACATCACATGTTCTTTTGGCTTCTCATTAGCCCCTTTAGGGTTTGTGCTTCCCTTTTCCTATGGTTTTCCTTTGATTACAGTGTCTATGAACCTTTTTTCATAGTAGTGACAGTGTCTATAAAGCTGTTTTTTTTTGTTACAGTGTCTATAGGGTTTCCTTTTGATTACAGTGTCTATGACTTTGTTTTTATAGTGGTGACAGTGGTTATGACACTGTTTTTATTTTGATTACAGTATCTATGACCATCTTTTTATAGTGGTGACAATATCTATGGCTTTATTTTTATTATGATGACAACAATAGTTACATTTTTAATTTTTTTTTATTGTGGTGACACTACTTTAAAAAAAATCTAGAAAACTATAACTTAGAAATTAGATAAAAATTGTCATCACATGTATTTTGACATATCATTAGCTCCTATAGGGTTTACACTTCCCTAGTCCTAGGGGTTTTTCTTTGGTTACAGTGTCTATGACTCTGTTTTGATTTTGATTACAACGTTTATGTCCATCTTAACCATTCATATATTAGAGGAGAACTCTCACCACATGAATATCGGCTTCTCATTAGCCCCTTTAGGGTTTGTGCTTCTCTTTTTCTAGAATTTTCCTTTGATTACAGTGTCTATAACCTTTTTTTCATAGTGTTTATGACTCTCTTACCCATTCATATATTGAAGGAGAATTGTCCACCTAATGTCTTTTGGCTTCTCATTAACTCCTTTAGGGTTTATGCTTACCTTGTCCTAGGGGTTTCCATTTGGTGACAACAATCATCTCTTAACGACGTACTGTGCTTAACATTTTAGGGTTTAGGATTTAGGGTTTAGGGCCTAAAGACTTAACCCTAAACCCTAAACCATATTGTACATCACATGTTCTTTTGGCTTCTCATTAGCCATTTTAGGGTTTGTTCTTCCCTTTTCCTAGGGTTTTCCTTTGATTACAGTGTCCATGAACCTTTTTTCATAGTGGTGACAGTGTCTATAAAGCTTTTTTATTTTGGTTACAGTGTATATAGGGTTTTCCTTTTGATACAATGTCTATGACTTTGTTTTTATAGTGGTGACAGTGGCTATGACACTGTTTTTATTTTGATTACAGTGTCTATAACCCTCTTACCGAATATGTATTAGAGGAGAACTGTCATCACATTTATTTTGGCTTCTCATTAGTCACTATAGGGTTTGTTCTTCCTTTATGATATGATTTCTCTTTGATTACAGTGTCTATGACCATGTTTTTATAGTGGTGACAGTATCTATGACTTTATTTTTTTATAGTGGTTACAATAGTAGTTACATTTTTATTTATTTTTATTTTGGTGACACTAATTTTAAAAAATCTAAAAAACTAGAAATTAGAAATTAGAGAACAATTGCCATCACATGTAATTTGGCTTCTCATTAGCCCTTATAGGGTTTGTGCTTCCCTTTTCCTAGGATTTTCTTTTAATTACAGTGTTTATGAACCTTTTTTCATAGTGGAGACAATGTCTATAAATCTGTTTTTATTTTGGTTACAACGTCTATAGGGTTTTCCTTATGATTACAGTGTCTATGACCCTATTTTAATAGTGGTGACAGTGTCTATGACCTTATTTTTATTTTGCTTACAGCGTCTATGATCCTCTTAACCATTCATATATGGAGGAGAACTTTCACCACATGTATTTTGGCTTCTCATTAGCCCCTATAGGGTTTGTGCTTCCCTTTTTCTATGATTTTTCTTTGATTACAGTGTCTATAACCCCTTTTTTATAGTGGTGACAGTGTCTATGACCCTTTTTTTCATAGTAGTGACAATGTCCATGAGGACCATGACCCTCTTATTCATATATTGGAGGAAAATTGTTCATCTCATTAAAGGAGAATTGTCACCACATGTGTTTTGGTTACAACGTCTATGACCATCATACCCATTCATATATTAAAGAAAAACTGTCACCACATGTATTTTGGTTTGTGCTTACCTTGTCCTAGGATTTTCCTTTGATTACAGTGTCTATTACTCTGTTTTTTTAGTGGTGACAGTGTCTATAACCCTGTTTTTATAGTGATGACAGTGTCTATTACCTTATTTTTATAGTGGTGACAGTGTCACCGCATTTCTCACCAAATTATTTCATACTTATATTAAGAAAACCAACCATTTTTGTTTAAATTGGTTCGAAATAAAATAAGTCGGAAGCCGGTTCACTAACCCGCTTCTTCCACCTTTGGTCCTTCCTCCTGAGCGGCATTAATTACACACAATCTAACAATTTTTTTTCGTCAGGAACAATCGAACAAATTGAAACCCAAGGAATGTCCTTGATTAGCTTAGCAATCATCACCATCTTGGTTGCAAGACTTGTAAAGATGGCTATAGTTCTAACTCCTTAACCATCTTTGCTTTATTCCCAAACTAACTATTGTAATCAATACAAAGCACGTGTGGTGACACATGCACCAACCAAAATCATGGGAAAATACAAGTTTGTTAACTTCAATGGACAACTACAAGACTACTATAGTGTCGGTTCAGAGAAGGGGTAGCAAGTGTCGGTTCAGAGAAGGGGTAGCCTGAGCTTTTACAAGCACTTGCTCTCAAGCTAACGAAGGTGTATAAAAGACACAGAAAAAAGGAGGATCAATACAACCCATGGATAATTTCCTGTACAAGATGCCCTTGTCTCGCGTGGAGTAAGCAGTTCTTGAGATTCCCCCTAACTTATAGCCTTGCCTAATATTTACTGGCATCATTCAAAAGCAATTGCACATAACAACAGGTTCTCAAAAACTAATAGTAATGGGATATAGATAGAGCCACAAAGCCCATGAAATCGAAATGAAGTTACCAAACAGCAGGGGAGGAGCTTGTTGATTTCCTATCAATTGAATTAAGAACTGCTTTACCGACATTGTTTTTGTTCATTGCGCGCTTCACATGTGTATTTGTGATTCAGTAGGAGATGCCAAAGAGGATTTCCTAACCCTAATTGTAAACACCCGACCGTGATTTCGCTCCTCTCCAACAGCAGCCACGTCCATGGTATATCCACCGCCGGCAATCCCTAGCGGCACCATCTCTGCTGCCATGGACGAGGACATTTCGACGAATCTTTCCACCGTCTTCTCCGATTTCACCCTCTGCAACAGGAAATTCCACACCGGAATCATATTCCCCCAACAAATCTCGAGATCCAGGGAGACAAGGAGACTTCTTCGACTCAAGCGCGAGCGATGACAGTGGTCCGACAACGATGAAGATGGTGGTGGTTGTCGGAAATGGGTGATGGCGGTCAGAGCAGTGACGGCAAATTACCGGTGGCGAAGAAGAAGCAAACGAAGATGAGAGTAGTGACGGAGCCGATGAAGCTGGCGGCGAAGCGAAGGAAGCCTCCAGGGAGGACGGCTTTTCTCCATCGCCAGATCTGTTTTAATTTGGGGAGATCGGTTTTAATTTGGGGAAGGGGAAGAAATAAGGGCTAGGGGTAAAATTGAAAAAAATGGCCTATTTCCTAATATTGTCACCCTTGTGGCCTAAAACTTAACAATTGGATCCAAAATGGCCACTTAGCAAAAAATCCCAATAATATAAGGGTGCGTTTTCAAGAAAACTCATATAAGTAACTAATAATTGTTCAATAAAACTTTATATTAAGTAATAAATTCTTACTAGAATAGTAGAAAGATATGTTTTGATTAAAACTCATATAAGTGACTAATAAATGTTTAATAAAACCTTATATTAACTGATAAATTCTTATTAGACTATTATAAGGTTATGTTTTGAGGAAAACTCAAATAAGTAACTAATAAATGCTGAATAAGACCTTATATTAAGTAATAAATTCTTATTATAAGGTTATGTTTTGAGGAAAACTCAAATAAGTAACTAATAAATGTTGAATAAGACCTTATATTAATTAATAAATTCTTATTAGAATACTATAAGGGTATGTTTTGAGGAAAACTTATATAAGTTACTAATAAATGTTCAATAAAACTTTATATTAAGTAATATATTAAATTAGAATACTATACGGATATGTTTGTAGAAAAACTAATATAAGTAACTAATAAATGTTGAATAAAACCATATTGATATAGAGTTTGACCGAACACTTTGTCTCTAACTATAACTCTAATCATATAAGTTTCAATGAAATATTGATCGGTACTCTAATTTGATCAATTTTTAAATAGTTTGACCGAACACTTTGTCTCTAACTATAACTCTAATCATATAAGTTTCAATGAAATCTTGATCGGTACTCTAATTTGATCAGTTTTTAAATATCATATTATATATTCCAACTCTTCTAAACATAATCCATAACTAAAAATGTAAATTTTCATATGATATATTTTATGTTTTTTACATATATTGATATAGAGTAAACCCAAAATCGTTTGATTTCTGGTTTTCACGAAAATTTAATGATTTCAATATATGTAAAAACTCGTAAATTATATATATCAACATAATTTGTTGATTTAGGAAAGAATACTTAAAAGTTGAAATAAAATCTTGGATATATATCTACATAATTTGTTAATTTGGGAAAAATTATTTAAAAGTTGAAATAAAATATTGGCAAACTAATATTTTAAAGATAGAAAATACACAAAATAATACATAACTAACTCAACACTCACGAGTCACGACTCACCTATTGTATGAGATAAATTATTGAAGATTAAAATAAAATTGGAAATCTTCCAAAGAATTAGGATAAAATTCTCCCAAAAATATAATGATGACTAAAAGATTGAAAGGAATATTGAAAATAAAATATTGGACTAGATTAATTTATTCACCAAATTATGTAAATGAACCCAACTATCAACTATGAATTTTTTCGGAATTTAACTTTCATCTTTTTCCTTACATTTAACAAATAAAAAAATTAAAACTTTCGTTAATATGTTCATAACAGAAAAAATGGATTGGAAAATGAAATATATTGCACATGTTAATGGGATGAAAAATTACAACAGTTGGCGGAAGAAAAGAAAATTGGGGCGGGACATTGAAAAATAAAGGCGGGATATCAAATTTGGTGAAAATTTTAAACACGCGGGTTTTAGAAAAAGTCAAAAAAAAAAGAGGCGCTTTATTTTTAGGTTAATCAACATGAAGGAAGGGATGATCAATTGCTAAAGCTACAAATGGATATGGATGGGACCAAAACCCAAGAAACGTGGGCAAAACAAATTAGGCTTCTGAAAAAAAAGAAAATGCTCCTTAGATTTCAGAAGACATACTGGAGGCAAAGGTCCAAAACTAGGCACTTAAAGTTAAAAGACACAAATTCAGGATATTTTCACAAAATTGCATCTGGTAGAAGGAATAGGAAGATCATTCGAGACATGACAAGTACAAACGGCTCACATGTCACTGGTCAAGATAATATCAAACATGAAATCAAATTGGAGTTTCATAAGCGCTTCCAACTAGAAAACCAAAATCGAACCGTTCAAACCAATTTCTTAAATTTAATTTCAAGGGAAATAAACCAAGAAGAAAATGAATTCTTGACCAGCCCGGTATCAAATACAGAAATAAAGAATGCAGCTTTTGCGCTCGGTACAAACAAGTCTCCCGGGCCGGATGGGGTTACGGCGGAATTTTTCAAAACCTGCTGGGATCTGACTGGCCCGGCTGTCATAAAAGCTGTTAAAGCATTTTTTTCTTCAGGCCATATGTTAAGACAAGTTAACCATACGTATATAACTCTATTGCCAAAATGTGACCATCCCACAACAACAAATCACTATCGACCCATTAGTCTGTGCAACACAAGCTACAAAATCATCTCACGAATCCTTACAGAAAGACTCAAGAAAGTGATGGGGAAGCTGATTCATCCCCTGCAAGGAGCCTTTGTGGCAAACAGAGCGATCCAAGATAATATTCTGATCGCCCATGAGATTTTCCATTCCCTTCGGACCAGGAGGGGTTCGGAAGGGTGGATAGCAATTAAACTAGACATGGAGAAAGCATATGACAGAGTTAAATGGGATTTCTTATCTGAGGTTTTGGAACGGTTCGGCTTCCATCCTACGTTTCTAAACTGGATTACCCAGTGTGTTCAAACAGTATCATATGCTGTGTTAGTCAACAACGAACCGACAGACATATTCCTTCCCCAGCGTGGTCTTAGGCAAGGGGACCCGCTATCACCATTTCTGTTTATCCTTACAGCAGAAGTTCTGGCCAGGGCCCTCCAAATGGAGGCAATCCAAGACAAAAGCGCGATTGGTTTCCAATGCGCTCGAAATTCCCTTAGAATACCGTTCCTCTCCTTTGCAGATGATATGATGCTTTTCTGTAAAGGAAGTGTAGAAGCATGTCAGAAAATTAGAACAATAATCGATGAGTACTGTATAATATCCGGTCAAAGAGTGAATTACCAGAAATCAGAATTCCAAGCATCGCCTGGAATAACAAACCAAAGGAAATTAGTGTTACAAGGGATTCTGAACATCCCAAATTCAGCAAATTTAGAAAAATACTTGGGATGCCCTATTATTAATGGAAGAGTAAATAAGGAAACGTTCGAAGAAACGATCACTAAATCCAAACAACAATTAACTAAGTGGCGGGCTAACTCTCTATCCCAAGAAGGCCGGGCCGTTCTTATAAAATCAAATTTAATGGCTAAACCTAATTATCTAATGCAAAGTTTCATGTTGCCATCAACAATCCATAAGGAATTGGATAGGATTAACAGAACTTTCTTTTGGAACAAAGATGTACAGCATCGCCCACTCATTGGCTGGGACAGGATCTGTAAACCAAAAAGAATGGGCGGTCTGGGACTCAATAAAATGAGTAACATCAATGTTGCTTTGCAACTAAAACTATTATGGAAGATCTTGGCAGAACCGACTAATATTTGGGTAACAATAATAAACCAGAAGTATCTAAAAGACAAACCTATTTTGGAATACCAGAGAAATGGAACGGCGTCATGGCAGTGGAGTAAACTGAGCAAACTCATCCCACTATTTCGAAAAGGTCTTGTGTGGAATATTTGTAATGGTGAATCGGTTAACTTCTGGCATGACAGATGGTCTGGCACGGCCTCTTTCTGTGACAGAGGTTTCAACCCACACCCCAACACAGACGGGGTTAAAGTTGCAAAGTTTATTAAAAATGGTAAATGGGACCGGGAGGCTCTTGAAGCCTGCGCACCACAACATTTAGTCGAGGAAATCATGGATGTCTATATATCCTCACACCAAGGGACAGACCGGTTATATTGGGAAGCAGATAAATCTGGATGGTTTACAACAGCAAGTGCCATGAGAATGATCACCGGCGGCAACAATTTGGCATCAGCACCACATGCTGGCTGGATGTGGAATCTAGACATTCAACCACAAATTAAGAACTTTATGTGGAAAATAAGTCTGGATGGATTGCCCACAAAGGACAGATTGGCTAGGAACAATATCCCGGTCCCAAAGAGTTGCGTATTTTGCGACCATCATAATGAAGATGCGTATCACTTGTTTGTGGAATGCCCATTAATTAACTCAGATGCCTTGAAAGACAAGAACATCCAAAGATTCCACCAAAGAAATCCCAATGTGAGGGGTCAAATAACACAGCTGCTAAATCATATAATGACACTACCGACAGATCAGAAATCTTTAATTGCCATTAAGTGGTGGTCAATTTGGTGGTTCAGAAATCAAGTACTATTCCAAAACAGGAAACTGCCAACACCAGATGAAATCAAGCAACTAGTGGCTCAACAAAAAACAGTATGGGCAACGACGAAGGCATATGACATGGAGATGGATGATACACGGCAAAACACATCAAAACCCAGTAACTCAACAAAAAGGAAGCCGAAGGAAGAGAGATGGATCAGACCAAAACCAGGTATAGTTAAAATAAATGTAGATGGGTCAACCCCAACAACAGGCCAGTCTTCTGTGGGTGTCATTGTCAGGGACCATACTGGTTCTCCCTTGATAATACATCAACAGTTCGTTGGCCAACAGACACCGGTGGAAGCGGAAGCTAGGGCTGTACTTATTGGCCTTAATGTGGCAATATCAAGAAATATTGAACAATGCTCCATTGAGAGCGACTGTCTTTCAGTGGTCAACGCTATCAACAGAACCTGGAAGCCACCATGGCAGATTGAAACAATAATCTCTGACATTCAGTCTTTACTCCTTCCTTGGAGTGGGATTACAATCAACCATATCGGGCGCCGACGGAACGCTGTGGCTGACAAGATTGCACATCTTGGTTACAGTCTTCCTGCCCCTCTGATAGAAAACCATCAAGATCTCTGTGATCTCATCCGAAAGGATGCTCTCGGTTCGCCGGGCTAACCCCGGCCTACTGAATTTTTACTTAATCAAAAAAAAAAAAAAAAAAAAAAAAAAAAAAAAAAAAAAAAATGAAGGAAGGGAAGCCGCTTTCTCCTTGCCTCTCTCCTCCGCCAGTCCTCTTTTAGGTTAATCAACAGGGAAGGAAGGAAGGGAAGCCGCTTTCTCCTTGCCTCTCTCCTCCGCCAATCCGCCAGCACCGAGCCCGCCTCTCTCCTCCTTGCCTCTCATCCTGTTCTTCCCGGCACCGGAGAACGACGGCAACGCTGCACTCCAACAGGGCAACACATCCTTCTCGATCTCGGCAGCAGAAAAGCGAAGAGGGCAAGGGCGAATCCCTCCGTTTTGCACGGCGACAGGTACCTCTCTCCATCTCTTCACCTATTCTTTCTCTTTTATGGCTTTCTGCGTTGGTGGAGTCCCAAATCCCAGGCATGTCCTTCTCCCTTGTTCTTCTTCTTCTTCTTCTTCAACTTCTAAGCCTCTCTATCGCCCTGTTCTTTTGCCAGGACCGTCGAATTGGCTTCCTGTTCTTCTACAAGGACCGCAGATTTCACTGCATAACACCCAGGCATGTCCTTCTCCCTTGTAATTTCGCGTCCCAATTCCCACTTCCACCTCCCTCTTCTTTATGCTCCGATTTCGTATGCTGTTTGCAGGTCCGCGTTCTTGGCTCCCTGTTCGCCGCCCTCACCCACTCCTATCCATTTCCGGCTGCCTCCGGTGCCTAATGCTTTTCCGCCCCTGTTGTTGTATTTTGTATTTGGATGCATTAACTATAACATTATATATATGTATTTGGATGCTTTTCCGCCCCTGTTGTTGTATTTTGCAGCACGAACATTATGTGCATGATGTTGTATTTTGTATTTGGATGCATTAACTATAACATTATATATATATATATATATATATATATATATATATATATATATTCTCTATCATATAAATAGCGAATCTAAATAATCGCAACAACGTAAGCCACGAATTTAGCCACAACCCTGACAACCAACTAAGCGTTGCCATTAGCCACGACCATAGCAATGACTCAGCCACGGAATTAGCAATACACATGACCTATTCACCGCAATGAATTCAGCCACAAACTTAGCCACGACATTTGCGATGATCATTTCCGATGCTGTCGTCGTCGCTACAGCCACGACATTCATAAGTCATACCCAGCCATGGAATTAGCCACGACTGTATGAGTTCGTTGCTATTTTCCGTTGCTACGTCGGCCCAAATTTAGTCACGAGGCATATGGCTACGGATGGCCCGACCGTAGCTGAGTTCGTGGCTAAACCGGTTAGCCACGGTCATTCGTTGCCAAAACCGTTGCTATTTTCCGTTGCTAAATCTTGTTTTTTTAGTAGTGTGGTCTAGGCCCAGAATGGTGGTTCAATCTTAAAGGATTTTGTGTTCGATTGGTTTGGTTCCTAGCACACACAACCTTAAACAAACAAGGAACAATAATTAACAAATAAGATTCATAATAAATGCATTCGCTCCTAACTATTAATGAACTAGATAAAACTGTGATTAATGGAACTAGATGGATTATTCATAACTTAAGTGTATAAAAAAGCTTACCTTCTTTGCTTCATCTTCAAAATCATTCTTTATCAATAATCGCCACTGCCTCGGGCGTAACTTAAACTCCAATGGCCTCCTCCTAAGGCCATGCTTGAGATAAAATTTGCGACAAAAGTATTTCTAGTTGGAGTATGCCACCACAGTCTTTTTGTGTACGAAATTCCACATCACACTATCTTCTAGAGGTATGTCATACATATTATGTGAAATACGGTAAATTAGATGTATTTTATAACAAGTTATATTTTATAGATTTTAGGTTTTAAGTTCAATTTTACATGTAAGTTTCATTTTCTTGGTTGAGTTTCATTAACATAAACTAAGAACTTCGTTTTCATGCATATATACTTCAGATTCAAGTTTACTTAAGTTTCATTACTTAAACTAATAACTTAGTTTTCATCGATTCTTTACAATGATTAAGATTTGAATCACATGAAATAAAATCAAAATATAACAGAAGATGCATAAAAAAAATCAGAAATACATCAATTTTACTGATTTCATAGATTTCAAAGATTAATATAAATCTCATTTTATAGAATCAATTTCCTTAACTTCAACTAATATGTTTTTTCCATACAAATTTTATTTCCGGTTTAATTTAAAATATTTCATAATTATAAAAATGCAAAGATGTCAAATTTACCTCCAGATAACATATAAGAGCATCTTTGTGGCGATCTTCAAGCTTATTATAAGTTGATCCTAGCATTGGTACATGAGTCCTGACTTCAGCTCCAATGCCGCGCACGATAAGGGTGTGTCTGTCCTGTTGTTTCATTCCCATATGGAAGGAGCAGTACTCAACATCCAACTTCTTCCCACCAGCTGCCCTCACCAAGGCTTTCGTCTTGTTGCTGCAGATCACACACCTCTTTTGTGGTGGAAGTCCTATGAGAAACACATAAGAAAGGATATTGTGAAGGTGGGAACAAATAAGTGTTTTTAATTTGATATTTCTAAGTAAATGATGATAACAACTGAAATGCAAGGATGCCATGACTAAAATTAGTAACAACAAAAATCAGTACTCAAATTTGTCTCTTATGCTACACAACTAACAAGTGTTTTTAACTTGAGACAATCATAACCTGAGACAAAATCAGCACTTAAATTTGGCTTCACTGAGAAAGATGCATGAGGGAGTCTTCCATCACTCCTTACTAACTACTTTTTTCGCACACCTCGTTGTTTTAAAGCGGCTCGAGCTCTAGGGCCATCTTTTGACTTCCCATCAATAGTAAGAGTGGTTCCGAGGATGTTATCAAATACGTTCTTTTCGATGTGCATAACATCGAAGGTGTATCTCACTACAATGTGAGGCCAATAAGGCAATCTCCAGAACTGACACTTATTAGTCCAACACATCATGTTCTTCGAATTATACGAGGTCTTGAAGTCTTCATACAAGCTAAGGACATGGAACTTTATCCTATTAAGTTAATGCAAAAAAAATTTACCCGATTAAATAGATGAAAATTATATCGTAGTCCTATGGAAACTAAGAACAATAATGGAAACTAACAAGTATTCGTACCTGTTGATTCTTGCAAGAATATCTGCCCGGACAAAGAGGGAGGTCTCTCCCTATACTCGCATTCCCTGTTGAATGCCTGGCTAGTGGTTCGCCAAGGATGGTCGGGTGCAAGCCATCTGCGGTGACCATCGTAAACCATTCTTCCTGCTTGTTCATGTGTGGCAGAAGTATCATCCAAGCAAATTGGACAAACGTTATATCCCTTGGTAGCTGATCCTGCCAACATCCCTAGTCCATGAAAGTCACTTATAGTCCACATCGTTGCTGCTCTCATAGTGAAAGTCGATCTCGAGTGCCGATCAAAAGTAAAAACTGTAACAACCCCTTTTATAACCCAAGGGAATGCCACAGCGCCAGTGATTACTCGGACTTTAATGTCTTTGTAACCACCTTAGGCTTATAGGGACATGCAACCATGCTCCCATAAACAAGATGATAATATTAAATACATAAATAAAATACAATTAAATAGCGGAAGACTTGAAATATAAAAATAATTCTTTATTAACATGTCCTCTCAAATTGAGGATTTAACTTTACAACTTAATATTACAGCGGAAGACTTTTAAAAAAAATATTTAACACCTATACAATATATCTATAAAATTTAAACTTAAAATCCAACGTCAAAAGTAACTTAAATATCTTCTCAACTTTTCTTATCTTCTCTTCTGAGACACGACCTAAACCTGCGAAAACTGGTCTGGCATCCGAAATTAAGGACACCAGCCATCCAAATAAAGGACGGTTAGTTCGCAAGAACTAGAAAACGACGGCTCGAAAACTGGGACTTCTCTGGACTCAAACTTAGTGACCATAATACGGTATGAATCTAAACCCAAATGCGATTATTGAGAATATTTTATGTGAAGGCTCAAGATTTTAAAACACGACTCCTGAGACACGGATAATCCAGTAGGATTGAGTAACAAAAGATGCGAGCGACAAGCACTCTTAGGAACCATACTCCGATTACAGATGGAATATGATATAGCTTGAATTATTTGTGATCACTGTAAAGCTTTGTTCTTACTATGTTAAGAAGATGTATATATATATATCACACTTCGCTCACTTCCCTCACGTTGAGTAGCTTAAAACAGATTGATATAACACACTTCACTCACTTCCTCACATTGAGTAGCTTAAACACAGGTTTATATGCTATACACGTTTACCACTCTTAATATGAATTGAATGTTTCACAACACACACAATTTGTTATAATATGATACCGGCCCCGCTCTCACTAGCAGATAGCGGCCTACTACCGGAGGTAGTGTAACATTTCTCTACGGAAATGTGTTAGTTTCATGAAACCTTTAGACCGAGGAGTAACGGCCCCGACCTGACTCTACAACATCACTTTCACTTGACTTCACACATTACGGTTCACATTTGATTTACGTTGATTGATACGTTTTGCTTTCATTGATCTTGATTTAATTGAGTTCCAATCATAACACACAATCCTCACATTATTACTATTTTATTTAGGTATCCTAGGTTATCACACAACACAAGATAACCCATGTTATTTATAGATGTTATTTATAGGTAACATGAATGCCAAATGAAATGAAAGCAATTAAAATAAAGGATGGAAACATCAAAGAAATAACATGTTCCATTCCTAACCAATTAGCATGAAAGGACAATAATAAATCATGCTTTAAATGACCGGTGGGTAACTATATTATTATTATCTTATTAAGGTCACCCAATTAAACTTGCCAAATTCAAACTGAACGGTAAATAAATCACACAAGCAAGTGAATTGTGATTTATTTTATTTAACTTGGCAAGCAATCAAAGACAGGAAAACAAACAAGACACGAAAGCACCAATTGAGCAGAAAGGCTCGGTCACTTGCCTTATTCGTCTTGTTGGATTTCGGTACCAACTATGGACTTGAAAGTACTTGTGACGGAGTTGACGAAGTCTACGGTCGAATCTATAGGTATTAAATATAAGATAAGGAAGTATTTAATAATCGACAATTTACGAAATTGAATTGACTTATTTAATTCGAATCAAAATCGGATTAATTTAAAAAGTCGGAAATAATACCAAGGTGATCTTCTTGGGAATCTTGAATCATTGATGACGGGTAAGGATTCGATGATAACGCTGCGGGTTACGGATGTTACGCGAGTTAGAATAACATCTAAAAAACCGCGGGATGATTTCTGAAATTTTAGAAACTAACACAGGGGCATACTTTATAAAAACAGAAAGTACGGGAGGTTTGGTGTAATTAGTCTTCTTCTACCTTTAGCCCGACAGCAGCTCTACAGGAGTTTTCCGGTGGACCTCCGACAATACGTCGGCGAGTCGTAGCGGCTTCGTTCGTGCTCCGAATGATACGAGACCGGTGGCTACAGCTTCGTGACGAAGAGACGCTCCTCCCTGGTGGTTGATCGTGGCTCCGACAGCGGCTAGTGGTGGCAGACGAGGGCGGCAAAGGCGGCTCCGACGAGGGATGAATTGAAATTGGGCTTTTTGAATTCGGAATGATTTACTGCAAAATTTGTGAGGGGAAACGTTGCTTGGTGTATGTAGAGCATGGAGAAAAGGCTTAGAGAGTCGGATATGGAGAGAAGAGGCGGTGGTGTGCTTCGAAAGTGAGCCCGGAAGGGGTATATATAGGCGGAGGATTTGGGGATGGATTTGATTAAAATAAATCCGAAAATCGATTAGATAATTACTCATAACGCTATCACAACCCTCAATTTGATGGGATTCGTCCCGAATGGAGCGGATTTGGATGAACTTCGAATTTGGGGATAAGTTCGTTCGGTTGCGGTTCAATCCCGAATCTCACAATCGGTTGCATAAATCTCCTTAGAAACAGATAGGGAACGTTCTAGAAGCAAAAGGGTTGAGATTTGAGCGAGTTTTGAGGAGGTGAAATTTCACCTTGGTTTACAGTGAATCGACGCAGGCGGGAGGAAGAAGATGGGTTCGACTGAACCGGTTCAGCATTTTTTTTTGATGGGTTTGGTTCACTTGAACCGAAAGAAAACCGGTTCAAGCTCTTTTTCAATTTATAAATATATATGTATATCCGAAAATTTATTTATTAAAACTCTTCATAATAAAAATAACAAAACACTTAATGCAATACATTTTATTTTGCATAACACCATTTTCTAAAACGTTATATTAAATACTTTTCGCAAATTAAAATAAATTATAATTACGAATCCTTCCTTATTTTTGAAGAAAATATATCACTTTGTCTCAAAATAATATAACTTAAAAACTTATTTATTTACTATATATGCACATAAGATGAAATATCTTTAAACTAGTTATAAAACTTTATACATATTCTGTTTAAAAGACAAAATATTTTTAAGTTCAAAATAGAATACTTACCTTTTATTACCAAAATTATATTTACTTAAAAAGAAATACCCAAAGATAATTTGGGGTATTTCATATCTCCCCCTTAAACATAAGTTTCGTCCCGAAACTTAGAAAACAAAAAGAAGTAGGGAGAAGAGGTATAAAGGAATGAGAATACGGTATTGAGATATTTCAACATTGATCACGTAAGATACTAAGATTAACGAGCAAAAGCTTATAATTGAATGTGAATGAATCTCTAGAGACAGAGAAGGAGTGACAGCATTAGCTCTCTTTGCACATTGTCTTCAACTACTTGAACTACCACGGATATGAAGCTTAGGAACGATATACTTTGAGTGGTTTAGGGGGATCGTACTCGATATCTATGGAATTAAGAGTAATCACGTACATCGATATATATCTATCTCTTTGCTTAAGAGCAAAACAACTCAATTACATCCAACGTAATTAGTTGTCCACCGAACTCATCATTGGTAAACTCTAAGAGTTATTTCTTTTACAATTGTCTCCTAACTTAAGCCTAAGCATGTACGAACGAGTTGTTTTACACATTTTTTTTTTACCATGCACGACGATATGTTAAACATTAGCGCAAGTTAGTCAACTCTTATCACACAATGAACATGGTATGCCAGACTACCATTGGCTTTCTTCTCAACCCCACTTGGCTTCCTTTTCCAGGTTACCAAATGGTCCGCGGTGGTTTCAAAGGCAGCCATTATAGGCAAAACTGATATCCTATTCAAGTGTAACGAGTGCTCCCGTAAGAAACGGGTTCTTCTTTGGATCTCTTTCGCGTTCGCTGAATAACACATTGTCCGGTGTCTTGTCTTCCTCCCGAAAGCGAGCGTGATATCGAATTTATTCTTTTATTATATAGTTTGATTGTATTTTACTTTTGTACTATCTCAGACGTTGACCAATGAGAGTTCGGATCATTAACGAAGTAATGTCATCAGGACATTACGCCTAGTTCGGATAGAGAAGCTATGGAATCGTCATTAAGACATGACCGAAGGAACACATTGAATGATTAAAGTTTTATCTCTTCACACGGGATAGAAGGTCCTTCACGACACACACGATGCATCACGATGAGTCACGATGAGTCACGATTAGTTCACCTCTTCGCTATCAAAATTTCAAGAATCTCACCTTGATCGTACCACGCACATTGAACGCTTGTATTAATTTATAAGGTATCTATTGCATATGCTTATAGTAGCAGATTACTAGGGCACAGAGATGCTAAGGACATATCACTTGAGGTTCTTTACGGTAGTTTAAAGTCGATCTCGAGAAGTTTAAGTTGAGACGCTGAATTTGGAGATGACTAACACACTTAAATCCGTCAAGATCATTTTACTTTCGGGAAATGCTTAAAAACTTTTGGTACACTGTTTTATCACCATAGAATTTATATACAATGTTAACTTTTTAGTCATGAAATCCTTTAAGAAGAGTTTGATGTCCATTTTATCAAATACCATTGATCAAAACTATATATTGCTTACGATACTCGAGAATCTATACACGTGAAATCCGTTTAAAATATCCTAACATATTATGTTTAGCACATAGGTTTGTTAGACAAAAACTAAAAGGAAAGTTTACAACTTAAAACTTTTTATTTTTATTTTATTTTAAATTACTAACCACACTTTGAAAATACTACTCATAATACCAACATATATATATTTGAATAAACTTCATTAAAAGAATTGATAATTTTGACTAACATTTAAAAAAATATTTCTAAATAAGTATTTTACTATCTTGTGAAAATATAAATTACAATTCATGACCCGTATTGTAAAATTGTTATAAGGGAAGACTTTCACCTAAATATTTATTGTGATTTGTTTCACTAATTTTGATTACATTAGCCTTTAAACTTTATAGGTTAGAAAATCATTTTCATAAATCAAACTAACTTTTCAACGAGAACGATTTTTCAAAGAAATATATTTACTTACACTTTAAAACATCAAAAAAATTATATTTCAAACTTTCAAAAAAAATGATTTTTAAGAAAAACTTATTTTAAAACTTGTGTACGGAAACCATTAGCTCTGATACCACCTTCTGTAACAACCCCTTTTATAACCCAAGGGAATGCCACAGCGCCAGTGATTACTCGGACTTTAATGTCTTTGTAACCACCTTAGGCTTATAGGGACATGCAACCATGCTCCCATAAACAAGATGATAATATTAAATACATAAATAAAATACAATTAAATAGCGGAAGACTTGAAATATAAAAATAATTCTTTATTAACATGTCCTCTCAAATTGAGGATTTAACTTTACAACTTAATATTACAGCGGAAGACTTTTAAAAAAAATATTTAACACCTATACAATATATCTATAAAATTTAAACTTAAAATCCAACGTCAAAAGTAACTTAAATATCTTCTCAACTTTTCTTATCTTCTCTTCTGAGACACGACCTAAACCTGCGAAAACTGGTCTGGCATCCGAAATTAAGGACACCAGCCATCCAAATAAAGGACGGTTAGTTCGCAAGAACTAGAAAACGACGGCTCGAAAACTGGGACTTCTCTGGACTCAAACTTAGTGACCATAATACGGTATGAATCTAAACCCAAATGCGATTATTGAGAATATTTTATGTGAAGGCTCAAGATTTTAAAACACGACTCCTGAGACACGGATAATCCAGTAGGATTGAGTAACAAAAGATGCGAGCGACAAGCACTCTTAGGAACCATACTCCGATTACAGATGGAATATGATATAGCTTGAATTATTTGTGATCACTGTAAAGCTTTGTTCTTACTATGTTAAGAAGATGTATATATATATATCACACTTCGCTCACTTCCCTCACGTTGAGTAGCTTAAAACAGATTGATATAACACACTTCACTCACTTCCTCACATTGAGTAGCTTAAACACAGGTTTATATGCTATACACGTTTACCACTCTTAATATGAATTGAATGTTTCACAACACACACAATTTGTTATAATATGATACCGGCCCCGCTCTCACTAGCAGATAGCGGCCTACTACCGGAGGTAGTGTAACATTTCTCTACGGAAATGTGTTAGTTTCATGAAACCTTTAGACCGAGGAGTAACGGCCCCGACCTGACTCTACAACATCACTTTCACTTGACTTCACACATTACGGTTCACATTTGATTTACGTTGATTGATACGTTTTGCTTTCATTGATCTTGATTTAATTGAGTTCCAATCATAACACACAATCCTCACATTATTACTATTTTATTTAGGTATCCTAGGTTATCACACAACACAAGATAACCCATGTTATTTATAGATGTTATTTATAGGTAACATGAATGCCAAATGAAATGAAAGCAATTAAAATAAAGGATGGAAACATCAAAGAAATAACATGTTCCATTCCTAACCAATTAGCATGAAAGGACAATAATAAATCATGCTTTAAATGACCGGTGGGTAACTATATTATTATTATCTTATTAAGGTCACCCAATTAAACTTGCCAAATTCAAACTGAACGGTAAATAAATCACACAAGCAAGTGAATTGTGATTTATTTTATTTAACTTGGCAAGCAATCAAAGACAGGAAAACAAACAAGACACGAAAGCACCAATTGAGCAGAAAGGCTCGGTCACTTGCCTTATTCGTCTTGTTGGATTTCGGTACCAACTATGGACTTGAAAGTACTTGTGACGGAGTTGACGAAGTCTACGGTCGAATCTATAGGTATTAAATATAAGATAAGGAAGTATTTAATAATCGACAATTTACGAAATTGAATTGACTTATTTAATTCGAATCAAAATCGGATTAATTTAAAAAGTCGGAAATAATACCAAGGTGATCTTCTTGGGAATCTTGAATCATTGATGACGGGTAAGGATTCGATGATAACGCTGCGGGTTACGGATGTTACGCGAGTTAGAATAACATCTAAAAAACCGCGGGATGATTTCTGAAATTTTAGAAACTAACACAGGGGCATACTTTATAAAAACAGAAAGTACGGGAGGTTTGGTGTAATTAGTCTTCTTCTACCTTTAGCCCGACAGCAGCTCTACAGGAGTTTTCCGGTGGACCTCCGACAATACGTCGGCGAGTCGTAGCAGCTTCGTTCGTGCTCCGAATGATACGAGACCGGTGGCTACAGCTTCGTGACGAAGAGACGCTCCTCCCTGGTGGTTGATCGTGGCTCCGACAGTGGCTAGTGGTGGCAGACGAGGGCGGCAAAGGCGGCTCCGACGAGGGATGAATTGAAATTGGGCTTTTTGAATTCGGAATGATTTACTGCAAAATTTGTGAGGGGAAACGTTGCTTGGTGTATGTAGAGCATGGAGAAAAGGCTTAGAGAGTCGGATATGGAGAGAAGAGGCGGTGGTGTGCTTCGAAAGTGAGCCCGGAAGGGGTATATATAGGCGGAGGATTTGGGGATGGATTTGATTAAAATAAATCTGAAAATCGATTAGATAATTACTCATAACGCTATCACAACCCTCAATTTGATGGGATTCGTCCCGAATGGAGCGGATTTGGATGAACTTCGAATTTGGGGATAAGTTCGTTCGGTTGCGGTTCAATCCCGAATCTCACAATCGGTTGCATAAATCTCCTTAGAAACAGATAGGGAACGTTCTAGAAGCAAAAAGGTTGAGATTTGAGCGAGTTTTGAGGAGGTGAAATTTCACCTTGGTTTACAGTGAATCGACGCAGGCGGGAGGAAGAAGATGGGTTCGACTGAACCGGTTCAGCATTTTTTTTTGATGGGTTTGGTTCACTTGAACCGAAAGAAAACCGGTTCAAGCTCTTTTTCAATTTATAAATATATATGTATATCCGAAAATTTATTTATTAAAACTCTTCATAATAAAAATAACAAAACACTTAATGCAATACATTTTATTTTGCATAACATCATTTTCTAAAACGTTATATTAAATACTTTTCGCAAATTAAAATAAATTATAATTACGAATCCTTCCTTATTTTTGAAGAAAATATATCACTTTGTCTCAAAATAATATAACTTAAAAACTTATTTATTTACTATATATGCACATAAGATGAAATATCTTTAAACTAGTTATAAAACTTTATACATATTCTGTTTAAAAGACAAAATATTTTTAAGTTTAAAATAGAATACTTACCTTTTATTACCAAAATTATATTTACTTAAAAAGAAATACCCAAAGATAATTTGGGGTATTTCAAAAACGGCGTTATTCGGCCCTAGTTGCCCATCGGCCGCCGCCTTCGTCCTCGCCAATCCGGCCCATAGGAGCCCGAACTCCGCCGCTTCCCAGCACAACCATATTTCCCAAGATAGGTTTGGAAAAACCACAAAGCAATTTCACATATTGCATCTTAATTTCCCCCAAATCAAATACCTTAAAACTTCCGTTTGTCAGACGGGGAACTTGCAATGGAGGGGAAAGCCCCGATTCGAGATCTGGTTTTGGCAAATCAAAACTTACTCTAAAAATAGATGGAGTTGGAAGCTCGTTCGGGGCAACCTCAGTTTGGTTCGGCGGTGGTGTCTCCGTCATCGAGTTTGGGCTTGGCGTTGGTGGCACAGGCGGCGGCTCAGATTTAGGAAGAAGCTTGTTGGCGCTTCTGTGAGGTCAGGCGTTTGCCGTCTCATCGACCTATACACAATGAACTCCTCAATCCAGGTATTATCCTACCTATCTGACTCTACGGTCAAGTGTTTTGGCTACGATCGCCTCTATTTGGGTGCAACCGAATTGGATTACTCTATTGGCTACACAAGCCCGACTTTTGATCTATACACAATACTTAGTATTTCTCCTTTATGTACTGTCATCCGTGAATCCTCGCTTCGGCTTGTTTTTGCTGAACGAGCGCTCTCTTTGCCGAGGATTGATTGCCTCCCTCCCTCTCAAATACGACTAACTGCGGCTGTTTCTTATGGCTCACAAGCCTTGAATAATTTTTATCAAATTGTTCATAAGCCTTGCAAGGCACAATACTTACATCAATACTTAAGTCTTTGTCCATATTGCTGCCATTTGGATTCTCCCTGCTGCTGTGTTGCCTCTTTGTGCAGGTCAGCTCCACCGGGCGTTGGTCTCTATTGTGGAGTGCTGCTTCAATGTGCCGCTGCTGTCCAAGCTGCGACTTGGGTGCTGGCCACTGCCAATTCCGCTAGTGTTCACAAAATATATACAACTACATGTAAATGCTCACAAACCTTGTTAAATCCATACCTAATTTTTTATATGCCTCACAAGGCCAAATTTGTACACCAACATATTAGCACTCTTTGTTGCATCAACATAATTCCTCGGTGGTTTTCCTTTACTTTGTACCAACTGAAATACTCAACTTACAAGCCTTACCAGGCTATTACGATCGACCAACACCCGTATATTACAAACATTTCGACTCCTACGAGTCTTATACAATGGCGTAATTGCCCATGTAACATTGATTACTTAATCAGTATACTTGTATCTAATTCTGCATTTTGCTTAGCTTGCAAAGTTTCGTTTGATTGCTTGCCTATCCCGATGGTACAGGTGCTTGAGGTATTCCCCCTCATTTCTATGGAATCCGTTATAACCTTGTCTTGGATTGGCAGTGCACTCACCTTGCATAACCATCTAAGTCTGTGCGCCATAGCCTTTTCTTTTATAATAATGACCAGCATAAATAACTTTAGTACACCACTAAAACACCTCCATAAGGCCCATGAGTTACAAACGGATAACAAATCACAAGGTTTAAATGAATATATGTTCATGGAATTGTAGGGGTATGAGGAGAAGGAACTTCTGGACTAACACGGAACTATTCTGTAAAAACAATTACATTAATGTACTAGCTCTGCTTGAGATCAAGACAAATAAATTACCCCCGGAAGCTGTTTGGAAAAAATGTGGTTTTACGCACATGGCTTTTGATCCTTCAAGGGGCGTTTCGGGGGGAATCTGTCTAATGTGGAAAGACCTTCCTATGTCAGAGGGTGATATCACTCTCGTATCGGTCAATCCGAGAATGATCCATATTAATTATCTTGACATGACAGTCAACAAATTAATAGCTTTCCTTGTGGTTTATGCACCGCCGGACCGTCGCTCTAAGGACGAATTTTGGGAAAACCTTACCAATTACGCAAACAATCTAAGCATACCGTTCTGCATTATTGGGGATCTAAACGAAATTTCTAAACCAGAAGACAAGCTGGGGGGCATTGTCCCATCCCCAGCACGATTCACTAGACTCCATGACATTAAACAATCACTTCAGTTAGCAGATGTACCGACCCATGGGGGCTGTTATACTTGGCAGAAAAGGAAATCTGATTTGCCAAACAATAGTTACGCCAAATTGGATCGTTTATTAGCTTCGAATGAAATCATTTCAGCCTTCGACGGCATTCGAGTTAAAATCCACCCGTTCACCAACTCCGACCACGCTCCCATCTCTCTCGATCTGAGATCTCCGTCTCAGATAAATAAGAGACCTTTCCGTTTTGAAATGGCTTGGACAACTAAGAACGAATTCACGAACCTGGTGAAACAGGCTTGGAGACTGAATCCTAACGGATCCTACATGTTTAAACTCGTTAAAAAGACGAGCATTCTTAAAAATCTAGCTAAACGTTGGCATAAACGCACCTTCAACAATATCCACAAACAAATGTTTGAGACAGATGAAACATTGTTACAGTTACAGCAACAGCTGATTGCCAATCCAAACCAGGAACTAAACGCTAGACATAAGCGTTTGCTAAACAAGCGTGAGCGAATGCTTGATTTCCAACGACGCTATTGGAGTCAACGAGCTAAGGTTAAACACAGTCGACTGAATGATACTAACTCAAGTTATTTCCACCGAATAGCTACAGCCAAACGGGGTAGGAAAATGGTAAAATACCTTACCACTGATTCGGGCCTAATCCTTTCGGACCATAACCAAATCAGGGACGAATTTGTTACAAGCTTCTCGAAGAGATTCAAGTCGTCCTACAACCACGAGATTTCCTGTGATGTGGATCTGTTAGTCATTAACCGTGAGATTTCTGACGAGCAGAATCGGTTGCTTACTGCGCCCATCACAAACGCAGATATTAAGTCAGCCCTTTTTTCGATTGGTGTCGACAAGGCACCTGGCCCGGACGGTATGCCGGCAGGTTTCTACCAAAATTACTAGGGCATTGTCGGCCCTTCTGTCGTTAAAGCAGTTAAAGCGTTTTTTTCGAGTGGAAAGATGCTACGACAAATAAACCACACGTTCATCACTCTTATTCAGAAAAATGACGACCCTCAAAATGTGGGCCACTATAGGCCCATCAGCCTCTGTTCAACTGTATACAAAATCATCTCCAAGATTCTGACAAACAGATTGACGAAAGTTTTCGACAAACTAATCCATCCCTTACAAAGTGCTTTTACAAAAGGTAGGTCGATACAAGACAATATACTCATTGCTCACGAAATATTCCACTCGTTTAGACAAACAAAAGCCAAGACAGGTTACATGGCAGTCAAGCTAGACATGGAGAAGGCTTATGACCGTATCGAATGGCCCTTCCTTTTCTTGACTCTTACTAAATTCGGATTTGACTCTAAATTTGTGAGTTGGATTAAGGAATGTGTTCAAACGGTTTCGTACTCGGTACTTATTAATGATGAACCATCCGCTGTTTTCCTCCCATCACGAGGCCTCAGACAGGGAGACCCCCTGTCGCCTTTCCTTTTTATTCTCACTGCAGAGGTTCTGGCTAGAACGCTACAACAAAGATCAAATATCTCAAGGGACTTAGGTTTCACCTTGGGTCGGGGCGGGGTAAAGATCCCCTTCCTGGCTTTCGCGGATGATATCATGCTATTTGGTAGAGCAAACCAAGCTACTTGTTTTGAGTTCTCAAACATTATACATCGTTTCTGTCAGATTTCTGGCCAAAAGGTAAATCTCCGTAAGTCCAGTTTCCAAGTGTCACCAAACACGTCAGCCACAAACATCCAAACGGTAACATCTGCTATGGGCATTCCACATGCAAATAACCTAGAAAAGTATCTAGGTTGTCCCATTATCAATGGCCGTGTCAATAAAAATACTTTCACGGATATCATCCTGAAAACTAAACATCAACTGACTAAATGGAAAGCATCCTCTCTTTCTGCTAAAGGGAGGAAAGTTCTGATTAAAGCCAATTTGTCAGCCCAACCTCTATTCCTCATGCAAGCGTTCTTATTGCCTTCGTCGATTCTGCATAAACTTGACCAAATCTATAGAAAATTTTTCTAGAACAAATACACAAAGAACACCCCTCTAGTGAGTTGGGACAAGATATGCACAGATACTCTCAACGGAGGGCTGGGCATTTATAAAGCCGAAACGATGAATATAGCACTCCAAATGAAATTGTTATGGAAACTTATTGCTGAACCAAATAATATCTGGGCCAAAGTGATTGCAGGTAAATACCTTAAGGGAGTTCCACTCCTAAATTACAAACATAAGGGAAATACTTCTTGGCAGTGGGCCAAACTAAATTCTATCTCAGAACTCTTGAAATCGGGACTACGGTGGTCAATCGGGGATGGACAAACCGTTAAGTTATGGACTGACAATTGGGTCACAAATAAACCACTCACTCACATGACTATCCAACCAATCCCGGCTGAGATGGCAACATGGTCGGTCACCAGATTCATTAACGACAATAACACCTGGAATATTAACAAACTTCATACGGAGCTTCGTGGATTTCTTAACACAGATGTCATATCCTCAATCTCAAGGGTTCACCTCCCTAATAATAGGTTCGCAGACAGACTTTTTTAGGGATCTAGCAGAGATGGCTGGTTCTCAACGGCATCTGCAACTAAGATTATACCCAATCATGGAGGCGATCAGAATTTCGGTTGTAACTGGATATGGAAACTGGACATTCCCCACAAGATCAGACATTTCCTGTGGAAAATTGCTCGTGATGGACTACCAACCACTGACAGACTGCAACGGTCTCATGTTTCTGTTCCTTCAGGGTGTATTTTCTGCGGTTGTACCATTGAGTCTACTAGTCATGTTCTGGTTTGTTGCCCCCTGACGGTTTCTCTGACCAAAACGTTGAATCTAAGCCACCCATTAGAGGATGATTACGACTTAGACATGAAGCCCAACAGGCTGCTTAACGATATTTACAACAATCTTGGCACCAAACCTTTCACTACTCTGGCTTTTGCTTGGTGGAGTGTATGGTATTTTCGCAACCAGTTAGTCTTTCAACATATTAACAACGCCTCAATTCAGGCTATCGCTGTGTTCTGCAATTCGACATACCAAACTTGGCATGCTCGAATTAATGACGCAGAACCGGTACACCTCAGAACGCAAGATAGAAATTCAGGATCTACCACTGGCAAGCCTAATAGTAACACAGGAAAGTCCGCCAGGTCGGAGATTTGGCATAAGCCACCAATAGGTTATTACAAACTCAATTTTGATGGATCGTACCGGCAGTCGGGAACCGGTACCTACAGTTTTGTGATCAGAGATCATTTAGGAAAAGTCATGTCCATAGGTGCGGGACATTGTAATGACAGATCCGCTGTTTTTGCGGAGGCTATGGGCCTTCGAATGGGGGTCTCCAAGGCCAAATTAATGGGTTTTAATAACCTTTTGATCGAAGGGGACTGTTTGGTTGTCATAAAGGCTCTGCTAGGGGACTGGTCTAGTCCCTGGGAGATCGAGCTGCTGATGGCTGATGTAACTGTTGATTTATATTCATTTTCTCATGTTGCTATTCGTCATATTTTCAGGGATTCCAATGCGGTGGCTGACAGGATTGCACGTCTGGCCTACTCCGTCCCTGCCGATGATAGCTTCACAGATGATCCAGAACTTCGGGTTCTCGTCCGTTCGGACGCGCTAGGAAAGAGGCCGGGACGTTGGTGTGTTTCCTAATTCTTATCTGCTTCCAAAAAAAAAAAACGTCGTTATTCCATAAGTCTAATAACTCATCTATCAACGGCTCCAAGTACACACTAAGACACTTGCCAGGAGACTTTGAGCCAGGAATCAACAATCCCAACATGTTGAATTCCTTCTTCATGCACATTGACGGAGGCAAATTATATGGCATTACAATCACAGGCCATGTGTTGTGGAGATTTCCCAAAGTCCCAAATGGATTGAACCCATTGGTTGCTAGACCAAGCCGCACATTCTTGACATCGGTCGAAAAAAAGGAACATAATCTGTTGAATTCTTTCCATGCCTCTCCATCTGCAGGGTGCTTCAACCAACCATCATCCTCTATCCTCTCCCTATGCCATCGCATTTGATTCGCAGTATGCGGATCCATATACAATCTCTTTAATCTAGGAGTCAAGGGAAAGTATCGAAGGATCTTTCTGGGAACTTTGTCTCCCCTTTGTGGATCCCACCTCGAAGTCTTGCATTTGGGACAAACTTCATAGTTTGCATACTGTTTATATAAGAGTACACAATTATACTCACACGCATCAATGTTCTGATAGTCCAAGCCGATGTCCCTACACACCTTCTTCATCCTTAGCCAATCATTATGATATTTATGGTCGGGAGGAAGCAGTCTGCAAATGTGCCGACATATGTCATCCATACTCTTATCTGACAACCCATTCTCTACCTTTATCTTCATTGCATCCAACACGACACCTAGAATAGTCTCTGTGCTACCAAGATACAGTGGAGTCTGAGCTTCCTCCAGAAGCCTCTCATACTTACGATAATAATCATCGACAATATCTGCGAAGGTAGGGGAGTCAATATCCATAGGGCCTTCATCGACATACGCAGCATTGTATCCGGCATGATAAGGAAAACTATCGTGCAACATGGAGATAATGGGACCCTCACATGAAGAAGAAGAAGCCCCTGGTCCAAGAGTTTCCTTTTTAGCTGTAAATATCTTGATTCGACTGGTGCTTCCCCATGCTTATCCCATACTGTATAACTAGGCCACATGCCATTATGATATAGGTGTATAGACATCTCTCCAATGTTCACTGGCGTATCCCCATTGCGGCATACACTACAAGGACAATAAAATTCAACCGCACCATTTGCATTCTGATAGACCATGGTAACAAAGTCCATAATTCCTTGACGGTAAACATTATGAGGGATAGGAAGAGTCATCCAACTCTTATCCATTTTCCTGTTACTATTAAGAATCAACAAAATCTCATTCACAATCCAAATCTCTAGCTCAATCCAATTAACAATCTCAATATCAATCTCATTTTCAATAGCAATCACACTAACAAACCCAAATTCACCATTTCAATCCCAATCAAAGTAACAACTAAAATTACATTTTCAATCTCATTCACAATCTCAACATCAAACTCATATTCAATCACAATCACACTAACAAAACCAAAATCACATTTTCTCAATCAAAATAACAACCAAAATCTCATTTTCAATCTCATGTTCCCTCTAAATATCAATCCCATTTTCAATCTCAATATCAATCTCATTTTTCAATCACAATCACACTAGCAAAACCAATATCACATTTCAATCATAACCAAAATCACATTTTTAATCTCAACCAATCAAAATAACAAAATACACATGTACATACAACAATATATATATATATATATATAAAGAGTGAATAATAAACTAACCTTTATGAAATTTCTCAATATAAATTTTTCTCCCTACAGTATTTCTAATCCCAAGCAAAATAGAAAAGAGATGAAGAAAGGTGGAGAAATTTTTGAAGAAAGATGGAGAAGCGAGAAAGAAATGAAAAGGGTTTACGTGTTGAGTGTGGATTTGAACAAAGGTCAGACGTTGTGGGTAATTAATGCTACAGTTGTACTTTTCATTCAGGTGACGGAAATAGAGAGTTTGTTCGCCACTCTAGTGAACGGTATTTAATGTTCAAACTACCACCAACTCAGGTGACCAATTAGACTATGCATGTTAACTTCGTCACTGGAATTGTCTCAAGTGACCAACATTAAAAACCTTCATCATCACCTGAATGGTCACTAATTTTTGGCACTCACTCAGGCTGCCAACATTGTCCAATCCGTCACTTGAATTGGATCAGGTGACAAACAGTACCAAGGATCCACTTTTAGGGCTTGTTCTGGTGACTAACATACATTACTCCGTCACCTGAATCTTTTTAAGCGACGAACTTTTTCATTGTTGGTCACCTAAATAGAACCACATGAAGCCTTAGCCGGATGGAGAATTGGAGCGATGAATGTGTATAGTTCCGTCACCTGGATGAGTTTCAAGTGACAAAGGAAAAGAGGGTCGTCATTGGAGATGCACAGTGGCGTAGTGATACTACATCTACACAATTGAAATGTCCTCATTTATGTTTATTACTAACAATCTGTCGGGACCTTTTACCTTTACCCCTGAGCATACTGTCCTTTGATCGTATATTCATGACAACTCCTCCAAGTTTTTTTTGCTGCGATGTATATTACTAAACATCATACTCATACAAACCTTGTATGTTCTTTTTCTACATTTGATTTTCGTTTATTGTTTGCTGATTATGGTTACTCAACCCCAATTCACCTACTTGTATGCACATTGAGATTCCCCTTATTGTATTGTATGCTTAAATTGAAACCAACAGCTAAACCTTTCATGGGTTCTCCCTTTTGGTCGTTATCTTTCTGCTCCGACCACTCATAAGGGAATTATTATAAGATAAATTTGTTGTCTGCAATACACACGGCACGAATGCGTTGCTTATTGGCCCTCTGGATGAGCTCCTAGTTGACAAAGCATCAACTAAACAAATGCTACTTCTAGTAGTTCCATCCAAACCTTCCCCACTTTCAAAAGGGCCATTACCTGTGCACAAAACCATATCTAAACTAAAACCAAAACAATATGTGGATTGCGCATAAGCTTGCAAATTTTTGAGCTCTCTACAATATGCTTGACTTTCAATGCTGCAACCAAATTAATACCAACAATATTTATGTTGGGGGAAAGTGTTGTTGGACCCGACCATAAATCCCAACATATAAGCCAGACTGGAGCACCATCCCAAAACTAATTGCATTAGGTGGGGTAGCTCATCCACTTATATGTTGGGTTTAGAATCCTCCCACTTTCGATTTGGGATTCACAGTGTCCCAAAAAATCCTCCTCTCACTTGTGAATCCATCACAAGTCTAACCCGTTTGGAATTGAGACCCCCACGCAACGGGTTCGACTAACACGTCATCGGTACAGATGTGGAGTTCATCTCAATCTTTGGTGCAACCGGCCCACCTGCCGAACCTGACTCTAATACCAGTTTGTTGAGGGAAGTCTTGTTGGGCCCGACCATAAAACCCAACATATAAGCCAGATTGGGGCACCATCCCAAAACCAATTGGCATTAGGTGGAGTAGCTCATCCACTTATATATATGTTGGGTTCAGAATCATCCCACTTCCGATGTGGGATTCACAAGTGTCTCAACAATTTCCTATAGTTTTATATGAAAATTAGCTTCTGAAGCATAGGAGGATTGGTTAAAAGAAACATTTGGACAAAATTGATGGTATTTGGAAATCGGAATGCATTCATGTACTCGCTCTAGCCGAAACCAAGATCCGCGGACCACCTCCTGAAGCTTGCTGGCGTAACCCCGGGTTTGATCATATATCTCTGCTTCTGCCCCTTTACAAGGGCTTTCTGGTGGCCTCTGCCTCCTTCATCTGGAAATTTACTCATCTAAACAATGAAACCTTTGAACTAATGTACACCGACCGAAGAATTATACATATACTCAATATACCAACAATTTGCTAAATTTCTCCATCTACGCTCCACCGTGCCGCATCCTTAAGATAAAGATTCTTTTTGGAACAATCTCTATTCCATTATACGCTCGATTAGTGTCCATTATATGGTTATTGGGGACCTTAATGAAATTCTTATCCCCTCTGACTATCTGGTTGGGGCATCAACTTCTCCATCCAGATTCAGTAGACTAAAGGAATTTATTACGAACCACAACCTTATTGATTTACCATCCTTTGGTAACCGCTTCACCTGGTGGAAGAGACATTACGATGATGATAACACATTTGAAAGATTGGACAGAGTCATAGTTCACAATAGCATCCTGAACTCATTTGATCCCTAACTTGATCACAAAAAAAACCACGATTTCACTACCTTTGATCATTGTCTAATTTGTTTTGATTTTGGAAATAAACAATGCCGCAAGATCCAACCCTTCAAATTCGAGTTAGCCTGGACTAGTCAGGCTGACTATGAATCTACTGGCAAAGTCGTATGGTGCTTCAACCCTCCAGGTTCCCATTTGTACAAACTCACTAAAAAATTACAAGAACTAAAAAAGAAAAGTAAAATCTAGAGTAAACAATCGTTTGGGAACATTTTTCGACAAATCTCATTCATTGAAAAGGACCTAGAAGAGTTACAACAAAGACTATATCAACATTATGATCACGATCTTGATGAAAAACATAAACGACTTGCTAGAAAAAACTCTTATCTCATCAACTTCCAAAAAACATATTGGGGACAACGAGCTAAAAGAGCCCATATTAGGGCAATCGATACAAACACAAAGTACTTTCATCGAATTACCACAGGAAGGAGAAACAAAAACATAATCAAATAAATACAAACAACAATTGGGGTTGCCCTTGCCTCGGATCATGACATAAGACTAGGGCTGTTATTCGAGCCGTACGAGATGGGTTTTTCGCAACTTCGAAGCTCTCGATCGGAGTTATGGGCTTCGTCGGTGGCTCGCGATGGTTGATTGGGCATGCTTCAGACATGGGTGAGAGTAATGGAGGAGCTCGAGAATGGTTTGGGTCGGAAACGAAGGAGAACGGCTTACCGGAAGGTTGGTTCGCGCTCAAACAGGGGAAATGATATAATGGGGTTGCGGTGGCTATCGTGGCAGCTCCGGTGGTGGCTCTGCCACCGCTGGTGGCTCCGAGGGATGCTGCAGCTGCTGTTGGGGTTCCGAGGAGAAAGGAGGGAGGAGCAAGGGGTGGCGTTGGTGCCGATGGTGATCGATGGAGGGCGACGGTGGTGATGAATGAAGAACAACGATGATGAAGATGTGGGACGATGGTGAGGGTAATGGTGAAGAGGATGGAAGGGAGCAGCAGAAGAGTGGGGAGGAGCTGAAGAATTTGAAGAAGGGAGAGATGTGAAGTGATGGGAGAGATGGCGTACAGAAGAAGAAGAAGAGGACCGGATGGATGGGTTTACCGATGCCACAAGGGTAGGGGTGCAGTAGAGGCTAGGCGGGAGGGTGGCTGGGGAGAGGTAAGGATTTGACTGGGAATTGACGGGTATTAATTACGGGCATCAGTCAAAATTAAATACCCGGAATCAAAACCCGAATACATGAATTTCGAAACTCGAAATTAGTTTCCGAAAGTTAGTTTCCCCGAATCTCACTTTCTCGATCAATTAGAATTTTAAAATCAACAAGGATATCACCATCCGATAAGTATTTTAAATTCACGAGGTAAAAGGACGAAATCATTCGTCAAAATTTTATATTCCGGTCGGAATCCGCTAAACGAGTTTTAAATCCGATTTAAATTTATTTTTGAATTCTCTTTTTCCGAAAAATTAGGATTTTGAAAATCCGAGCCTTTACATCTAACGATGCACATCCAGGTGACGTGTTACCCAAATTAGGAGCACAAGATGTTGTTTATGATATTGAGGATTTGCTTGATCTGATTTCAACAACAACACACGATATTTAGCAAAGATATTAGAAAAGAAAATGAAATCATTACAATCAAGGGATGTTATGTAGAACAACAACAACAAAGAAGTACTATATGAATATGCTTACTTAAAACAATCAAACACTTACAATATATTGTCTGGATATGATTCTGGATACATGACATAGTTTAAGGTGCTTCTCCTCCTTGCATGAGATCCATATTAAAACAGACTCATCCTAAACAACTGAACCAACAAATTCATAATAGGATATCCATTAGAGAAAATTAGCAGTATCATGGCATGGATATGACAAAAGAGAAACTAACCCACCAAACATCAAAACTATGAAAATTGATGAGTTTAGGTGTATGCAATTACAAAACCGAGTGAATAAATGCAACCAATTGTTTCACATTTATAGATATTGGTTTCAATTCATTCTGATTGCATCAAAAGTATGAAGAATCAAATAAACTCAGAAGATGACCAAAATAACTAGCAGAATAAAATCAAATGATCTCACTCAAGAGAAACAACCATAAAAAAATGGTTCATGACAATGACTATCATAAATTAAGGCTACAATAATTATCAAACATCAATTTATTAGTGTTAAGTTCCAAAGAAACATAACACAAATTGTCAAATTGGGAGAAAAAGGAGTATTGAACCTACCAAAATTCAACCAAGCATAACACTCCTGAATTCATCAAAACGGAAACGACTGAAGAACAGGTAAATATGCAATAAGGATAAAGGAAGAAACGGAGAAGAAGATGGAGTATAAATGCTTATGGCCTTATACCATCATTGTTAAACTAGATTGGTGTCATTTTTATTGGAATTGATGTAATCGTTTCTTCACTCTATATGACCCTATTGGGGTCATAGATAGCACACGCATGCCTGCTCATGTCCCTGTATTCAGTGGCAAAGCCAGAATTTTTTCGGAGATGGGGCACAATCATAATGTACGATATAGTTTTGGATTAAATTGACATAAATAATTATATATAATATGATAATAAATGATGTTATTTTAAGATAAAATGGCATCGGTTTATGATAAAACGCTATCATTTTTTTGCACCTGAAAAAAAGAAATATAAATATATATAAATGAAATATCCGAAAAAAATTAACTAAATAAGTATAGGAAACGCAATATAATAAAAACTAAGTTAAAATTATAGTTGTTATATGAGCTAAGTATCTAGAGCTTGGCTCGAGTTTTGCTTAATAAAAGCTCGGTTCGAACATCATTAACAAAATGAGTTGATTATGAACACATTTTTATGCTTGATTCAAAGCTTGGCTCGGCTCGATTGAAACTCAAATAGCACGAATTTTGTGAAATTTATAAATTTTCGTTTAAGTTTCCATGTCATTAGCAGGTAAAGTACGTTGCATAATACTTGGGGGAAAAAAAACTTAGCTCAAGCTCGTTCATTTATTAAATAAGTCTAGTATGAGCTCAAGTTAAAATATAGGTTCGACTCGAGCTTGACTTGTTTCTAAATGAGCTAAATATAATCAAACAATACTAGACTTGTTTGGCTCAAATAACAACCCTAGTTAATATATATAAATTGTTGCACTCATAACATATAATAATGTATAACCAAATATAAAAAAATTTAGACTTGCGTAACTCTTTATTTAATTATCGAAGTGATTAGTATAACCTCTCATTTCGAAGTTCTCAATATGAATCATAGTATGGGAATGTTAATTTAAGTAAAAAATAAAAGTATTATAGTCTATTGCAACAAAATTAAAGTAAACTAGTATGATCCCCGCGCCATGGCGCGATTTTTTATAAATAAAAAATGAACGAGCTTGAGCTGAGCCTAAAGTTTGACTCGAGCTTAAAAATGTGCTCATATTCGGCTCGTTTAGGAAATGAGCGAGCTCGAACCGAGTTTTTTTCGAGCTTTAGGCAATTCTACTTGCTCATTATACATTAACTTATAGAAAATTTTAGAAATACTATAAAATTCGAGCTATTCGAGTTTAGATCGAATGAGTCGAGCTTTGGACTGAGCTTAAAAATGTGTTCATACTCGGCTCATTTAAAAAATGAACGAGTTCGAGTTGTGTTTTTACTAAGTGAGTATGAGTTTAATTTGAGCTACTCGTGTCCACATAACACCCCTACATAAGACAAAGATAATGTTTTAACTTATAATGACATGTATTAACTTAAAATATAATGACGTGTATTAACTTATAACGAGAAAGAGAGTGGGTGATATAATATAACGACATGTATTAAGTTAAAACGAGAATGTTTTTTACTCCGTATTAGTTTATTTAGTAACAGATAAATAAGTGATTGACGTGACATATTTCAATCGTCATTGTAAAACGGAAACTTTTGTTGATACTCCCTCCGTTCAACAAAACTTGTCGTTTATTATTCACGCACGTTTTTTTAGAATGATAAAAACTATATAAAATATTCATTTTTTAAAAAAAAAATTTAACAAGTTTGTACTTATTAATAATAACTACGAAATTGTTAAAAAAAATTATTTAAAAAGTCGATATTTTATATAGTTTTTAGCTCCTAAAAAAGTGTGCATTAATAGTAAAACGTCAAGTTTTGTTGAACGGAGGGAGTATTATATAGGATGGAAATGCTTTAACTATTATTACCTCCGTCTCAAAATGTTTTTTATTTTTAGCATGTTTTTAAGGCGCTAAAAACTCTATAAAATATTAAGTTTTTTTTTTAAAAAAATAATATCATACTTATTATTAATAGGTATGTATAATATTATTTGGAAAATTTTGGGAAATTTTTTATATTTTACAGAGTATTAATTTAACTCCTTAAATAGTAAAATGATTTAAAATTAACTCCTTAAATAGTAAAATGATTTAAAATTTGAGACGGATGGATGCACTAGTAATTAGATCTGTCAAAACACGACCTGACCCGAATGCCCAAAAAAGTTTGTGTCGAGACCCGTAAATTTTTTCAGACTTGAACCTGATAACCCGGTAATTTTTCGGGTCATCTGGGTTTAGACCCGGTGACCCGATTGAACCGGTAATTTTGACCCGGCAACCCAATTGACCCGATTGATTTATAATTATATATGATTAAATTTTTTTAGAGATTCCAATTTATTACATTTTATAATTATAATCTATTGATCATTCATTTTCAAATCAACTTTTATATTTATTTGTATTGTGTAATACTCACTCCTATCGATAGTATTTGATTTTTGATTTTCATCATATTTTTCAAGAAGATAAAAATTCTAAAAAAAATAGTAAAATATTAAGACAATTCTATGCTTATTACTTATTACATCAAATTATTTTTAAAAGAATTATTTAAAAATTCGATATTTTATATATTTTTAAATTTTATTAAAGATTACGAGAAATAATAAAAATAAAATATTTTAGATCATATATAATGGGTGTGTATGGCTAAGAAAATAAACAGTTAAAAATTAATTATTTGTGGGTGTTTATTTTTTAAACAACTTATTTGGTTGTTTGGATGACCAAAATAGACAAAATTATGTTAAAAAAAGCTAGAAAAGGGAGGTTATTTGAGTGTTTATTTTGTAAAAATATTGTTTTACCCCTTCCCTTTTATCTTATTTGGTTTGAAAGTACCACAATACCCCTAATAATAACCAAATAAACTCCACTTTTTACAAATAAACTGTTTTTCGCCCCATACAGAGATTATCTTTTTGTTTAAATTTTTAACTACTTTTACCAACAGTTTATAAATTTTACCTTGTTTATAATTTTAGTCAGTTTATTAACTCCGTCTCATACGAACCCAATATATAATTACAAGCACTAGAACTTATGAATCACGTCTTTAATTTTAACATTTTAAAATTAGCGAAAAATTACCAAATTGTGATTTTTTTAATCTTAAAAGGAAAAAACCTAACAAACCTGAAATCGACCCGATTTGATCGAAACCGGGTCAAATCCGAGTTTGAATCAACCCGAATTTACCCGGGATCCGATTTACCCAGAACTCGTTTTACTTGAAACCCGAAATGACCCGACCCGAATGACCTGATTAACATGTCTAATTATAGTACTAGTAATAGATCGATTGGATAATCCGATTTGGATTATCGGAGGAAAGGCGGGATTCGGATCATAGGACCACTCTAGCTCTGCCACTTTGATAAAACTGGCGCAGAGTGAGCGTAAAGATAATAGGTATACTGACAGGCACGGAAGGAGGGATGGGTTGGGCTTTGCTGCAACCCACCCCATTTTTTATTCATAATATCTTATATATAGCTGAAATACGATACACAGGGTAGGAATTGTCCAGTTGGATTGGACCTTGTACTATTAACCCCTTGACACAGGTTCGAACCTCACCCTAAACAGCTGTTTTCATTGCAATTTTTTTCTTCTATCAATGATATGTTCACCTAAATCTATCCATTTTATAACCATGCATCTATTTTCGTTCCAAAATTCTCACAATAATTTTTTTTCTATGTACCCAATAAATTATATACGGGATAATATATCTAATTCTATTCATTTTATCACTATATTTCTCTATTTTCATTTAAATTTTTTTCACGAAAATTTTTCTTCATGGTATAAGGAAATCCAGCACACCCCGACTTTCATTTCTGGTTTCGTCCCTGTATACTAATGTAGAGTAGTATTGCAACCTCTAATTTAAAATGGATTACAGGAGGAAAGGTGGAATCAGCAAATTAAAAGTGGCAGCAAATTTATGTGAGTGGCGAATCTTTCTTGACTAATGTATCAACCAACATAGGAGTATTTCTTTTTGGGGAGTTTCAGTTTTACGCTTTTTGGGTAATTAAAGTGGAGCCACTACAAGAGTACAACTAGTTGAATTGAATTAATTTAGTTTAATTGTCGGATCCAAAAATTGTTAAAAACAATACTTCATCTGCTAATTAAAAATGTCGTTTTAGACATTTGCATATTTTTGTAAGTAAAAAAAAATACACTTATACCCCTAATTATTACTTTATTTTTTGACCTATTGAAAACTACAACCGACAAATCTCTAATTATTACAAGGGTAATTTTGGAAAGTGAATACTAAAATGACATGTTTTTTTAACAAAATTTTACTTCTAAAACGACATATTTTTTCTTAACGAAGAGAGTACATGTTTATATAATAAGACTAAATTAATTAGATACTACCTAAGTCTAAAACGACATACTTCTAAAAAAAATACTACCTAAGTTTTACTAATTAATTTTTATCGGGCACCCTAATTGTTTGCCCGCATCTCAACACTTTCTTGTGCACCAAGCTGCTCTCCAATTTCGCTCACTAATTTTGCTCCCAACTCATTTGTCAACATGTAGATTTTTTAATCATATATATTATTAACATACATACATATATATATATATATATATATATATATATATATATAGAGTGTGGTTCTGGTGTTCACAAGCCTTAGGGTGTACCTTGTACACAAATCTGGATCGTTGATCGATAGATAATGGAAGGCCAGGATGAAAAGAGATTTTTATTTATTTTTTTTAATTTTTTATGGGGCCCACGAAGAGAAAGTATTCACACCCCCTTTTGATTGTGCGTGAGATCCACATGCCATATCCTCTTTTTTTTTGTGGTCCGCTCTTTTTTATTTTGTGGTTGGATTTGTTTAAAAAAATATTATATATAAAATATTTGGGAAAACTAAATCGTTATGCATATCTGATTTAGTTCGTTTTAAATATTTGACAATTTCACCAAATAGTATTATTTTCTTTTGTTTTTAAAATTTATCTATTTAACTGAATAATATTTCAAATCTTACCGAATAATGCTAATTTATATTTTTTCCCTCCAATTTAGATGAAAATTCATCAATTCCACTGAATAATCTGTCTTTTTCCCCTACAATTTAGATGAAAATTCATTAATTTCACTGAATAATCTGTCAAAGGCTACCCGAATGTTGTTTTTTCTAATAATATTTCAGGTGAAATATTT
The DNA here is from genome assembly GCA_037127255.1 of Persicaria tinctoria. Lineage (NCBI taxonomy): Eukaryota > Viridiplantae > Streptophyta > Magnoliopsida > Caryophyllales > Polygonaceae > Persicaria > Persicaria tinctoria. The sequence continues at coordinate 15,209,766 of JBANSL010000004.1, read as the reverse complement.
TATCTTTTTCCCTCCCGTTTAGATAAAAATTCATCAATTTCACTGAATAATTTATCAAAGATTATCGAATAATGTTTTTTTTTTTTAATAATATTTCAGATTTCACCGAATAATGTTTCATATTTCAGAAATCACAAAATCATAAAAAAAAAATACTCATAATTTCTATGAATAATTATTCAATATCACCGAATAATATTCGATATCCCACCGAATAATTCTATAATGTAGTATATCCCGCCGAATAATCCTTCAAATTTCTAATTCCCCCTTTTAAGTTCAATCAGACGCCCATTTCCCGAGTTCAATTGGACGCCAGGAGGCCGCACTCGCACTTGAAGGAAGGGAACACCGTCGATGCCATCAAACCCACATTCACTGTTGGAGCCGTCAGAGCCACATCGAACCTTCGCCGCCTCCCCCAATGAAAACTCGCCGCCGATATCAAACTGCAGAGTACGTTGCGAAATGAAGCAGAAGATGAATGAAGAAGATGAACCATGGCCAGTCGTTGGAAGAAGACGAATTGCAGAGGCGGCCCAGGGCGGAGGACCGGGATAAGAGCCATGAGGAGGAGAGGTGGCGGATTTCCGATTCGCATCCAATCGCCTCCGCTTCCGCCTGGTGCGTCAGATTTGAGATTTCCTCTCTCTTTCCATGAGTCGCGAGCTCGCCGGAGATTGGAATCCTCTCCCTTACCTCCGCTCAGCCACCGATCGCCCACGAATCGCCGTCGTCGTCCTCGATCTTGATTTCTTCGTCTGGATTCGATTCCTCCATCGTCTGGATTCGATTCGATCGCCCAGAAAAAGCGGCTCCAATTTCCACTAGGAAGACGGGCTATAAGTAGGATGGATTGTTAATTAGGGTTGATTGGAGTACACGCGCGAAATTAGATTTGGGCCTACTTTTCCCCAATTTTTTACAAAATCAATCCATTACGTGGCACAATCTTGGCCATCTATTTTATTTAAATCAATGGTTCAAATTTGTGTACAAGGTACACCCTAAGACTTGTGAACAAAAGATCCATACTCTATATATATATATATATATATATATATATATATATATATATATATATATATATATATATATATATATATATTATTTATATATATATATATATTGGCAGCATAGTTATGAATAGGGGAGAGAATGGTTGATTGTTGATAACAAGTTATCATTCATTAGTGATACAACATCAAAACTATGTTACTGGATGATTCAATTACATTGGATTCATTACTATGGGAGTATTCAAAACAGATTCGAAGTTGAACAATCCATTTTTTTTTAACAAGAATGCAACCACTTGCACCCATACAAGAATTTAAAAACAACTTTTAGTGTGAGTTGTGATGAAGATTTAAAGGAATTTGTGTTATTAAGTAAGCTAGAGGAAGTCAATTTTGTCGTGGAATTGTGTGTCATCAAAACAAAGAATGCCATATTGTCTATCATACCTACAACAACTGACATCACCATACCATAAACTGAAGACCAAAAAAGAAGAAAGACATTTGAATCTGATGAATATTTCAAAGGTGTACGTGTTGTTGAAGACAAGGCAGCTGATCTAAAACACATATATGTCAACCCACATTGTTATAGTTGTGTGTAGGGGACAATGGATGATTGTTGATAACAAGTTATCATTCATTAGTGATACAACATCAAAGCCTTTGCTAGGAGATAGTTCAATTATATTGGATTCGCTTTACTATGAGAGTATTAAGCAAATTCAACCTTGAAGACTTTAAAAACACCTTTCGTTGTCAGTTGCACCCATACAAGAGTTTAAAAACACCTTTTATTGTCAGTTGTAATGACGATTTAAAATAATTCATCAGTGATCAAGAGGAAGAAGGTCATATTGTCTACCGTACCTACAACAACTGACATCGTCATACTATAAATTAATGAAGACCAAGAAAGAACAACGACATTTGAATCTAATGAATATTTCAAAGACGTATGTGTTGTTGAAGACAAGGCGACTGATGCAAAACACATATATGTCATCGGATTATGGGTATTACTATGGAGATGATGTTGTTATTATTGTTGATGATGAAGTAGCTGAAGAATACAACTAGAGAGTTAGGATTACAATGGCATATGAAGGAATGACAGGAAAATTGTCATTGTTCCTTTCAGACACAATCAACCCTATAAACTAGTATAGTTAATACGTCAGAGATCGATCCCACAGAGAATTCTTCATTACTCAAGTGTGATATAATTGCCAAATTAATAACCTTTATAGTTCAAAAGGTCCGCATTTTATCAAAGCAGAATAAGAAAAGCAGTAATAATTAAAGAAACTGATGTATACAATGAAGAGAAATAGTTGCACCTACAACTGTCCACTTTATTTGGTTAAGCCGATCCTTGTATCTTCCACTTGTCCTTTTGGTTTTCCTATGAATGTCCTTGTTTCGATCTAACTTAGTTACTAGTTCAATAACTCATAGAAACCCTTATTTCTTGAGCAATCCCCAAAGGAGGATTTAAACCAATCAATAACTTTAAATTCAGAGATAAGCAAGCTAGCCAATGTATGTGCAACCCCTAAAGAAGGATTTCATACACATTTAACGACCTACCTATCCAATTAGTTCAATTAGCCTTAAAAGATAAGTTTGTCAATTGGGTTAATATTCGCAATAAAGAATCTACAATAACCTAACAATTGAATTAATTAATTCTAACTACTTGGTCATAACAGATAGAATAAAATAATCAAATAAATTTGTTAAGATTCATTTTTTTATAATTATTTTTTCAATTAAAATTACATTAATCTATAATCTTAAAATATGCGACTGATTGATTAATACGGGGTACTTTTAATAGAATTGTCAGTGTAGCTTTTATTAATGGTGTTTGGTGCATGTCGAGCCATATATAGGATTAGTATGAATTAATCAATGCAAGTTGTCCAGACAACAAATACGGCCTACATTTCATTTTAGCTAGCTTTGCTTTTACTTGATATTTTGTAAAAAAAAAAATTATTTATATGATTTTTCTTTTATATAGATAGAATTTCACATAATGATATTTTTAATAGATGAAAATCGTAGTTTCAATTATAATTTAATCATTAGACAATTATTTCAATCTTTATTTATAATTGAAAATAATTATTTCAATTATTATTTAGAATTGAGAGAAAGGACACATAAAATTAGAAATTTCTACTTTAATACTCCCTTCATCTCGTCCCACAAATATTGTCTTTGGACTATTTATGCAAGTTTTTTAAGAAGTTAAAAACTATATAAAATATTTATTTTTAGTTAATTTTTTACAATAATTCTATACTTATTAGTAATATGTATGATATCATTTAAAAATATTTAATAAAATATTTATAATTTATATAATTTTTAGCTTTTTAAAAAAATTTGCATGAATAATTAAAGACAACTATTGTGGGACGGAGAGAGTATGTAGTATTGATGATTATAAATTTGGTATCGACTCATCAATGCAAGCGTATCAAGTAAAAATTATCGGTGTATTTAACTTTCTCCTAATTTTGTGTCGCGTGGAATATAATGAGGAAAGTGGGTGTCAATGAAATGGTATGATGAGTGGCCCAGCTCATAGATGTGATTTGCTGATTAGGTACAAGCAAAGTTATTTTGCCTTTTCCTTTAATCCAAATTTTATTCCAATGTCTCAACCCTTTAACATTGACATAAAATTAGGATGAGGGAACGAAGGCAAATTAAGTTATAGTGTGCAAAATAATTTTAATTTTTAAAAATAAATAAAATTGGGAGTAATTGTTATATCCGTCAACATAAATCTGCCAACATAAGTTATACTCCCTCCGTTCGGCAAAACTTGTCGTTTACTATTCACGCACGCTTTTTTAGAATGATAAAAACTATATAAAATATTTATTTTTTTAAAATTTTTTCTTCACAAGTTTGTACTTACAAAATTGTTAAAAAAATTATTAAAAAAACTAGATATTTTATATACTCCCTCCGTTCGGCAAAACTTGTCGTTTTAGAGTTTTGTTTTTGTTCGGAAAAACTTGTCATTTTAGATATTTTTGCTTCTACTTTACTAAAATGCCCTTGATTTGATTGATGTGTTGTGAGTTGTACTGTAGTTTTTGATAAAGTAAAAGGTAGAGTAATGAATGAGGGTAAATTAGTAAAAAAGAAGTGTAATTATTAGCTTTATTAAAAGTTGTGTGGATGGTTAAAATGACAAGTTTTGCCGAACGGAGGGAGTAGTTTTTAGCTCCTAAAAAAGCGTGCGTAAATAGTAAAACGTCAAGTTTTGCCGAACGAAGGGAGTAGTTTTTTTTTATTGGGAAATAATTCGAGATCAGATCAAAGTTATAGTATATGGTTAAGAATTTGCACCCTATGTAATAGAAACATTTAAAAGAGGAAAAGAAAAAGAAAAAGGAAATTAAGAGAGGAGATCCATTAAAAGGACAAAATAATGAGAAAGGAAAAAGAAAGGGAAAAAAACGAAAAAAAGGTGAAAAAAGAGGTGATGTGGACAAGGAACAGCGAAATAGCGAATCCAGTGTCGGGGGTGGACGTGGCGTTTGGGCATTGGCCAATCAGCCGTGAGTACGAATGAGAGAAGGGAGGGGGTGGGGCCCAGGCCTTGCTGTACAACCTAGCGGCTGCCCCAAGACAAACCGCCTGATAAGTTTGGGCCTTTCCTTTACCTTCTCTTACTTCCACGTGTCTTTTTTCTGCAGTGCACAACGGTGACTGATTGGAGGGTGATACACATACACTAGGTGTATGTTTTAAAGTATACACTACGAATTAGAGAGTGACATGTGTACAATTGTTTTTTAAAAATAACCACCCAATTTTATTTAAATTGGAAAAAATAAATCTTAAAATTAAGTAACTTCCAATAAAAAAAAATTTGAATAACTACCCACTACTTTCTAAATAACAAAAATTAAATCCTATTAAGTATAAAATAATTATTTTTAGCATTCATTCATAATCGACTACTTTTTCAGATGCTAAAACATATATATTTCATAATTTATATACTGTATTATATATTTGAAAATAATTTGATGATTTTTTTGAAACAATATAGTCAAATATTTTTTCGTAAGAAATAATATATTAACTCCTACATACATAAATAACAAAACTTTCTAACATTCGGTTCATATTATAGTCTAAACTTAGCCGGTTCATACTATTGTCTTAGTTAATTAGGTTGATTTCTACATATAATTTATAATCGTTTAGTTTGAAAAACACTACAACCTAAAATAATTAATTTATATTTTACTCGATCTATAATTGATACATTTATTTATTCATAAAATACATTACGTATTATTTATATTAAAAATTTCCTTAATTATAAAATATTGATAAATTTACTAATGTAAATAATAACGATTTAAAATGTTAAATAAAAACAACTAATCTTATTTCTAAAATTTATAATATAGAAAGACATGAAAAATATTTTAGTAATGGAATGGTTTGTAGCCAAAAATCAAAATCAAAATCTGTAAATTTACTTTGAATCAAAAAAAAAAAAAATTTGTAAACTTACTTGCAACGGTTACAAATTCAAATTTTGGAGGTTTTTAATTGAGTTTACATTTTTTTGGCAGAAAATTTCGTTTACATTTTTATTTTTATTTGTAATTATTAATTAATTTTTTTTCTTTAAAAGGACAAGTGGCAATAATCTATTGGTGGTGTAGAATTTTAATCCCACACTTGGTGTATGTGTAGAGTTGTCCTGACTGATTGATTCAATATCCACCACACACGTGGATTTTGCTTCCCATATTTTCTATTCTTCTCATTCAGTTCAACTTTTTTTTTTTTTTTTAAGGTAAGAATTCGAGTCAAATATATCTGAAACTCGAGGGTCGATCAAACCGGCAGACGGAGAACCGTCTACACACCAATACATACTACATTACAAAAAGGACATACTACAATAAAAAAGGTGCAAACGCAGGCATAAATACTCTACAAAAAGCGAACTAAGTAGACCAAACCAAAATGGATGAGGACGAAGACAACGGACGAAGTCAAACCCCACTCTACAGTAGAACCATAGGTCAGCGATACATCAGGACCCGATCATCATGTGGGCAGTGAGGACAAAACTCCAGGGAAGCAGTCAACACGAATAGTGGAGACGTCACGACACAATACCACGATCCCAACCTATACCGACTCCGACAGTCCGAACCAAATCCACGGAGAAGAAAGTACAGTCACGCCACCGAATAACCGCAAACCGCCTGAATAAAGAGCACCCAAAAACCCTTTTGGGATTTAAACAACCTTAATGGGATTTAGTGCCCGTCCAAAGGAGCGGAGTTTAATACCCTTGCGGGATACATTTTTAAAGTTGGTAAATATCCAAGTATATAAATAAATTAATCCTTTATTACACTCTAAGAATATAAAAAACAGTATATAAAACAGTATAATTATATATACTGTTTTAATAGATTAATTTATACTAAGAATATCCTTCTATTGTTCCATTGTCCTATTATTCTAGGTTTTCCGGAAACACTCTCTCGACCTATTCGGGGAAGGAGTGCGTACATCCTGACCCCCCAGACCCCACTTCAATGCGGGATAAACTGGATTGTTATTGTTGTTGTTGTTGTTGTTGTTGTTGATGATGATGATACTAAGAATATCATTCGGTTCAACATAATCAATCACTTCCGAAAAATCGATATCCGATTTTTATAATACTCCTAAAAATAGACGTGGCAACCGGACGAGTTGGGTCGGATGTGGGGTGTGTTTGAATTCCATTGCATTTTAATTTTAATGTAATTATTTTGTCTTGTTTTATGTGAACGATTGGTTATAAAAATAAAAATCTCGTAAAAACCGAGATAAAATCGTAATTTAACCAAATAATCACATAAATCGAGATAAAATAATTGCATTATAATTAATACATCATAGAATCCAAAAAATTATAATTCAAGCACCTTAAAAATTATGTTAACCAAACACCGCCTTATCGTTTTGCATTATAATCATAATGCATTTGGAATCCAATCGGGTTTTCTGGTTCTAATTCGGTTCGAAGGAATCAGATTTCGGTCTTAAGGGTTCAAGTGAATCAGGTTTCGGTCTAAACGGGTTCGGATGAATCAGGTTCAATCAAATCGAATCTGCAAGAATCATATTCAATAAATCAAAATGAATTTATTTAATATTTTTTACTTTTGAGATATTTATCTTTTTATACATATTAAGATAATGTTTATCAATTAATTCTTATATTTATATAGCTTTAGTGTCTTAAAAAAATGCTAAAAGTCAAATGACTATTTTTAATGGAGGGAGTGTAAAATTATATTTAATTATGCATTATGATATTAACATCCATTATTAAGTAATCAAATACTTAGGTTGTTTTGAGTATTTTAGGGGAAATGCTAAATTTTTTGTTGGTTTCGGATATAATCAGGGTTGAGTTACTTCGGGTGTCGGGTATAATCGGGCTTCGGATATGTTCGGGTGGCAGTTTTTTGTTTCAAGCTGATTTCGGGTCGGTCCATTCGGATATAAACGGGTTTTGGTTATTATTGGATTCAGATTGCTTTCGGATTCGGACTTAACTCGAACTAGGTCGGTCGGTCTTGGTCCAATGCCCTAACTATAGGGGTGTGCATATGCGGGTACCCGACACGAACCGGATATTCATGTCGGGTACCGAAAACCGATAAGGTTTGAATGATCGAACCGTACCCGAACCATCTTAACCCGGGTACCCGACACGGTTAAAGTCTTCGGTTTCGTGTCGGATACCGGGTTAACACGCCACGAACCATTAAAAAAAAGAAAATAATTCGATGCAAACAGAAAACAAGAAATTGAGATATGCAAATTAAAAGCCCTTAATCCAGATCCATTGTTCAATTGAGGAACCAGAACGAGAGGCTTCAACGACAACAACCCAAAACGAGAAGGGGGAGGAGAAAGCGAAAACTAGAAAGAAATCAAGCGAATCGAACTAAAATTGAAATCATGCGAAATCTGGAAATAAATCGGCGAAGAGGATGAAGGGCCTAGTTGATGGGAGGAGGAGAAATCAGAGTAGCTGTAGGCGAGAGAAAACTGGAAAGAAACCGACGAACTGGCGAAGAGGACGGAGGAGGAGAAAGTAGAGCCGTCGAGGCGCTGATGGAGCGATCCGGCGAAGGGGGAGCGCGAGGAGGGAGAACAAGAGGGGAATAGGGAGGCATGAGGGGCGGAGGCGAGGTTTAACAGCTAGGCACGCGCCTCCATTGTCGCCCAGAGGAAGTACTGTGAGGTAAGGTTGAAGGGAAGAGAAGAAGAGATTGAGGAGGGAGTGTCTACTGGACTGGCGGCTGGGAAGAAGAGTTTGGGATTTGAGGGGAAAAGAGAGTTTAGGGTTTAATGTTTGGTCATAAAAAAAAGGTGAGATATTGTGAGCGAAAAAAAATTCAGAAGTAGATAATTGAACCTAGCTAGGTTGGTGGTTTCGAAGACACGTTGAGACATGGGCCTTTACCAACTGAGCTAGTGAGATTTACTGATCTCTAGCAATTAAATTTATACTATTACTGTATTAGCATAGCTATAAATTAAAAAAAAATAAACGGTTCGTGTCGGGTATCCGATAAGGGGATATGCCCGATCCGAACACGAACCTTTTAATGTCCTGTTTTAGCGGTTCGTGTCATTTTCATGTCGTGTCTTTTCGATTTCGTGTTTTTTCGTGTCGTGTTGTCATGTTTTCGTGTCGTGTCAGTCGTGTCGAGTTTTTTTGCATACCCCTACCTAACTATTCACTATCACTTTGCATAACAAATAAATAATTGTCGGATAGGCAACTCATCTAAAGATGATATAAATTTTTCTTTATACATGAAAATACTATGATGTTATAATTTTTTTTATCATTACAAATATCCTAAATTTACTCTATACACATCAATTATATGTACCTATTCCAATAAGGTTACAACTGATAAACACAAATTACTTTTTTTCATTTAACTAATTTCGATTACCTATTTTCAAGGATATTTTGTTTTCAAATATATCTAACTAACGACATAACTACTTTCGATTACCTATTTAAGTTACCTGTTTTCAACATAAATGATAAACACATATTCATAACATACATTTTTCCCGACAAACATGAAATTACCATGATCTTATGTTTAGGCTTTGGGGAGAATATCTTAATTTTTTTCATAAATATCAAATATACGTTAACTCTTATCATAAGACTATAATTCACTAATGAGATTGATAAACACAAGTCATTTTTTTCCAATATAATTTCGCTTACATACTTCATGGAACTTTTTAATTTTCATCATCTAACTCATACAAACATTATGTACTTTTTTTCCGACAGATTAAATTTTCTTCATCTTATAATCTCTAATATTTCATGCAACTTTTTAAATAATTTTTCATCATCTAGCTCATACAAACCTTACCCATCCCAATTTCCGAGACCTAGTTCAGGAGTCATGGGACTCGCTCAGCCCAGCGTCGTTGGCTCTTCATCACCTCCGAACGCATCTTTTGAAATGGAATAGGAGACATTCAAGGATATTTTGGATAGAAATGCTAATCCGGTGAAGCAATTGAGAGAAATTCAAGGTGAGTTAGGGAATCGGGTCACGACTGAATTGCTTAGACGTGAGAAAGATACCCAAGCGGAGCTTGCCCTAGCGCTTGAACAAGAGGAACTCTTTGGTTCCAAAAGTCTAGGGAACAATGGTTGTGTCCTAGTGACCGGAATACCACCTACTTTCATCTCTCCATTATCATTCGAAGGCAGAGGAATAGGATTGATGTGTTGAAAGGTGATGACGGTGTGGATGTCACAGACGAGGGAGCTATTGAAGGCTTGGTGAATGTATTGTTTTAGAGGCTATATACCATTCCGATCGAAGAATTGGTTCCTAATTCCCTAGCTACGGGCAATTTCCCTCCCCTCCCGGACACTGAGTGGGATGCTATTAAGATGTCGATTACTAATGAGGAGGTCTATCGTGCCATTAATGAGATGGGCGCGTTTAAAGCACCCGATGCTGACGGTTATCAAGCGACCTTCTTCCAGAAGTGTTGGGATGTAGTTGAGCCCTCGGTCAAGGATTGTGTGAAGGAGTTCTTCGATTCGGCTAAGATGCTGGAAGGGATAAATGACACGCTAATCGTGCTTCTTGCCAAGGTGGCCAAGCCGGAAGCCATTTCTCAATTCCGCCCAATTAGCCTTTGTAATGTGTTATATAAATCCATTACGAAAGTGTTTTTCAACGGGATGAGACATATTCTTTCCTCTCTTATTAGTCCTATGCAAGGAAGTTTCTTGCCGGGAAGGCTTATAACGGATAACATCGTTGTTATGCAGGAGCTTGTTCATTCAATGAGGAAGAAGAGGGGTACAAAAGGCTGGATGATTCTTAAGATTTACCTTGAGAAGGCATATGAGAGCCTCCAGTGGGACTTCATTATGGATATCTTGCAGGATGCTGGCTTCTCGGATGATTGGCAGAGATGGATTGAGGCATGCATCACCACAATATCGACCAGGGTCCTTGTTAATGACGAGATGACTGACGAATTCAAGCCTACGAGGGGCCTAAGACAGGGAGATCCTATTTTCCCGTATTTATTTATCCTTTGTATTGAACGGTTAAGCCAAGCTATCTTTAGGGTTGTTGAGGATGGGATGTGGATTCCTGCCAAGTTGACCAGGGTCGGTCCTAATATTTCTTATGTCTTCTTTGCAAATGACATAGTATTGGTAGCGGAGGCCTCGGTTGACCAATTAAGGATAATCCAAGGCATCTTGGACAACTTTTGTGTGGCGTCAGGTCAACGTGTGAGTGTGTCGAAGTCCATGCTCTTCATCTCGTCCAATGTGCGGCAAGAGGTGGTGTCGGAACTAAAGAGAATGCGGCTTCGAAGTGGCCGATGACCTTGGGAGTTATCTCGGGATGCCAGTGCTTCACAAGCGTATCAACAAAGGCACCTTCGCTTCCTTGGTTGATAACATCAGCTCAAGACTTGCCAGTTGGAAGGGAAAATATCTTAGCCTAGCAGGGAGAATCACTTTAATGAAATCTGTCTTGCCATCTATCCCTGTTTATATGATGGCTGCCATTATGTTACTAGTTGATATGTCCATGTGATCAAATCGATAAAATTTACACGCAATTCGTGTGGGGTGGCAGTGAGGATAAACGACGATTACACCTGGTTCATTGGGAAGGAGTCTGCAGCCCAAAGGAACTTGACGGTTTGGGAATTCGAGCTATGAGGGATCTCAACTTGGCTATCACCGTGAAGCTTATGTGGAGGTTTCTGATAAGTAAGGAGGGGGAAGCGTGGAGTGACATTCTCTGAGCGAAGTATACTCGATCGATGTCGAGTGGCGTGGTGGGGATGTCCCACGTTTGGTCGAGCATGCTTCAAAGCTAGACGACGGTGGATCAACCAGAAGAGGTATGCATAAAAGTATTTGCCCCAAAGAGGAACCCTCGAATTCCGTCTGTTTTCTGGGTTTGGAAAAGTGTGGATTTTAGGAATGGTAAAATTGTTCACTTTTGGGAGGATTGTTGGATAAGGGACCATCCCCTTAGAGATGATGCTTTAGTGGCACTGGATGATAACACCCAGCAGAGGTCGGTTCGCTCCTACTAGCGGAATCATAGAGGGTGGGATTAGGAGGCGCTGGACCCGTTGCTTCCGACCATGATGTATATGATATTAGCCGGCCTCCACGGGGGTGTATGAATCGGGTGCCAAGATGGATAGGCTGAGCTAGCGTGCGTCGCTAGATGGGAACTATTTCATCAAATCGGCCTATGATATTATTCGTGGACATCGAGAGATGTGCTTCAATGATTCTCTGGTGTTCAAGCGGATTTGGGTGCTGAAAGTCCCTGAAAGGGTCCGATGCTTCATGTCTCTAGTTCTTCGTGGGGCCGTCCCCGTCGATGAAGAGAGGTGTCGTCGACATATTGCCACCAACCCTTGCTGTAGCGCCTGTCTGGACCACCCGGAATCCTTTACTCATCTCTTTAGAGGTTGTAAGACAATCTCAGGCTTGTGGGAAGCCATTGTCACTTTGATGGATGGGCTGACCTCCTTCGATGAGCCCTTCGCTACTTAAGTCTGGAGCACTCTGCTTGCCACGCAGCAGTACATGGAAGGGGTGGACTGACCTAGTATGTTTGCTTTGAGCCTTTGGTGGATTTGGCGTTGGCGCAACGACGGTGTGTTTAATGGTAATGAGTGCATGGTTGATCAAGTCCAATTCATCCGAATGAAGGCGCTAGAGTGTTCGAAACCCTGGAAAATTCATAGCAGTACAAGCGTCGATAGGGGCCGGTGTAGGACCCCTATCAGCTGGGAGAAGCCTCCCGTAGGATGGGTGAAGCTAAATTTGGAAGGGTCGGTATCGACCGACGGGAGGGCTGTTGCAGGAGGTGTAATGCGAGATGAGGAAGGCTGATAGATCACGGGGTTTGCTCGTCGGTTGGGCTGTTGCATAGTGCCCGTTGCAGAACTTTGGGGGCTACTTGATGGGCTCCGGACTGCTTGGGAGAATGGGTACAAGAAGGTGGTTGTTGAGGCGGATTCGTTGCTCGTCGTTACGCTTCTTAGGAAAGGAGTTGATGACTGTCACCCGTTGTCTTGCCTGGTGCGTCAATGCCAGAGCTTATTATCCCGAGACTGAGAAATCCAGTTGATGCATGTCTATAGGAAAGCGAACGTTGTCGCCGACTCCCTTGCATATTTATCGTTTTCTTTTCTGATCGGTTTTCATGTTTTCATCGTCCCGCCGTTGGACGTTGTTTCGTTCATTGATGAGGATATTAGGGGAACAACCATTCCCCGTAGCATATTCCGATGTAGGCCATTTTCTTAATTACATTGAGAGCTTGTTCTCACGTTTATTACAAAAAAAAATATCAATATTATTATAAACTTATCAACACTAAAAGTAAGTTCCTCCTCGAGCTATCCAACGCTCATTCTTATCTTCCGACAATCGATCTCCTCGAAGGCTACTCATGACACTACTTGTAACTTCCTTCATTTTTGATGTCATAATTCCAGATAATTGATGTAAATTTATAGATTTCGAACGTGACAAAGGATTGAGAAGTGGTGTGAGACGGAATGTATGCAAACCGAAGGATTGAGGAGGGGTATGTGTACGTAAGGCGGAGGATAGGATTCTCATGTTTTTATAGCCGATGAGAGAGGGGGATGTTGCAACTCGAATTAGGGATCAATGGACTGTTGGTGCACACTCAAAGACACCAGAAAAACATACACACTCGAGAGAGAGAGAGCTAAAACTATTTCTTTATTAACCACAACCAACTTCTCATAAGTGATGAGAAGAAAATATTTGCTTCCACCCATGGATTCTGTCTGCATAGGTCCACACAAATCTGCATGGAGCAACTCCGAGTAGTCACCAGCTCTCCAGGCTTCTCTATTTGTGAATGACCATTTGCTTTGTTTTCCATACACACACCCTTCACACAAATCAAGTTCTCCTATCTTAGGCAAACCTTGCACCATTGTCCTAGTGCTCAACATCTTCAAACTTTGCAAGTTCAGATTTCCATACCTGAGATGCCATAACCTGGTTGCATCATTCTCCTTTGCAGTCATTGCTTTGCTTGCATTAGCAGACAAATCACAAGGGAACATCCTGTTCTTTGTCATAGGAACCACAATCACAAGATGACCAGTCCTCTTCTCTCTACTCTTGCACTGATCCTCATCAAAGAGTAAGGAATAGCCACTCCCTTGTAGCTGTCCTACACTCAACAGATTATGAGCCAACTCTGGAACATATTGCACACCAGTCACAAACTTTTCTCCACCTTGTGCACTTTTGATAGTCACAACACCTCTCCCTTCACACTACAGTACCTTGTTGACACCTAACCTGACTCTTCCCTTCTTGGATTCATCAAGTTTAGTGAACATACTTCTCACACTTGTCATGTGATTTGAACACCCACTGTCAAGATACCAATTACCAAGTATCATTAGTGTTCTCAGACGCCAGTGTAAAAGCCATGAACAATCTATCTCCTTTTCCACTCCTCTCAGAGTAGTTGGCATTCTTCTGTTCCCGCTCTTGCTTTTACCAAAAAAAGCTTCCTTGTGTCCATACTTCTTATAGTAATAACACTGAATATTGCTTCTATTTGATCTGTTTTCATTTCTCAATCCTCTACCTGACTCTTTCCAATGATCCTTGTCTTGATCACCACAATTTCCTCTTCTTGAGCCACCTTGTGAGCCTCTACCAAAGCCTCTACCACCACGACCTCTGGAGCCACCTCTATTGCCCCCCTTCCTCTGTGACCTCCTCTATAGCCACCTCTGCCCGATGGATTATCTTGCTTGGTCTTAGAAGGTTCCTCTTTTACTTGAAAAACCTTCTCTTCTTTCTGCTTACTGTTTCTGCTCAGTCTCTCTTCATGTGCTTGAAGAGAACTTGTGGGTTCTTCAAACTTGTACACAGACAAGTCTTTTGACTCCTCTATTGCTGCTACCACATGATCAAACTTCTTTGGAAGACTTCTCAGCACCTTGCTTACCAATGTCTCAGTGCTTAACTTCTCACCATATGCTCTCATATGGTTGACAATTCCTGAGACCCTTGTCAAATACGCCTGCACACACTCCTTGTCTTGCATCATCAAGGTTTCAAAATCCCTTCTCGGTGATTGCAGCTTAACTGTGATCACCTTCTTATCCCCCAAATACTCTTGCTTTAGCACTTCCCAAGCTTCATGTGATGTTGTTGCAGCAGCAATCCTTGGAAAGATCTTATCTTCCAAGGCACTTTGTATCATAAACAAAGCTTTTGAGTCCTTCTTTCTCTTCTCTCTCATTTGTTGACCTGGTTCTCCCAAAACTGTATCCTCGAACCCTTGATCAACCAAATTCCACACTTCTTGAGACTTGAAGAGAGTTGTCATCTTCAAGCTCCAGAAGTGGTAATTGACCCCCTTGAACATTGGCAACTGAGGATTCCCACTGCCATTTCCCGAGTTCTGCATCTTGACCAAAACTTTACTCAAATGTGTTTCCTATGTGTATAACTCTCACAATCACTCAAACCCAGAACTGAAACCCGATCACAAACCTTAGTTTGCTCTGATACCAATTGTTGCAACTCGAATTGGGGATCAGTGGACTGCTGGTGCACACTCATGAGTCATGAGACACTAGAAAAACACACACACTCGAGAGAGAGAGAGATAGAGAGAGAGAGAGAGAGAGAGAGAGAGAGAGAGAGCTAAAACTATTTCTCCATTAACCACAACCAACTACCTTACAAAATCTACTAAAAACATTGTCACTTATGCTAAGAAACTACTCGGGTAACTGCACCGCATGCACTAAGCCACTAACTTAGCTAAGAAAACGTGCTTAAAAACACAAACTACAACTGCCATTAACTCGACTTCGAGTACAACTCTGTCTGCTCACTCGATATCGACTACAGTAACAGAAAACAGAATTTTAAACTTTATTCCAGAGTTCATAGGTACAATGTCAAGTACATTCAACAGGGGACGTCATGCGCATCCGTGATGCGCATATGTGATTCTTTGCGTACCCGTAATGCGCGGTTATTGTCCGAGATTCCCCCGTGTGAAGATTCATCGTAGAGATTCTCACGTGGCTCTACCGTCCTATCCGCACACTCGTGATGCACATGCCCCTGTCCTCATGCAATATCCCTTTCTAATATTTTTTTTTTATCCGCGCACCATTAATACTCGTTTGTAAATGCTTTTGTGGATTAACACTTCGTATTCGAATTTTCATCCGTGCAATTGGCGAGATATTCACCGTGTGTGAGTATCAATTACGATAAATTAAATATCATAAAGAACGGAACAGAAAAAATGTGGTGTTTGGACATGTGATCGTATTTCAATTGCAGGCGACCGTTGAGTGCTTCGGCAAGTTAAGCCAATATAAATTGGTTCGTTTCGACCGACTCTCTTTCAAAAGAAAAACGATAAAGGAAGACGACGTAACGATTACAAGGCAGCCCGGCCGTAAATTTAATCAAAACTAGCTTTGATATAAATGGGTGTCACTATGTACACCGCAAATCCGGATTAAGGATTTACACGTCCTTAAGGACGTGCAAGTCTGGGACGGTGCACGTCCGCTAAAAACGTCTTGCACGTTGTTAAGGACGTGCAAACCCTAGTTAGGGTTTTGCGTTTAGGGTTTAGGGTTAGGGTTTAGGTTTTCCGACGGTTTTGTAATTTTAATTGATAAAATTGTGTTTAGCTAGTGGATTTGAAGGATTTAGGGTCAAATTAAACAGAACACAAGAATTGTTAAGGTTTTCATTCGGATAATATGCGAATAACGTTAAAAGGAACGGAAAAAAAGGTTTACATTCATAATTTTAATGAAGTTGTGGAATACAATCTAGGAAAATAGTAAAGGACGGCCGGACTCGGCACGCAAGGCTCTAAATCTCTCAATCTGAGCTTGAAACGGAGCATCCCATCCTTCGACACTCGGATGATGATGTTCGACCCATTCTAGTGGAGGCGGCGGAAGAGGAGCGTTAGGACGCAACCAGATCTATGAGAACAAGAATTTAGAGTTAGAGTATTGACATATGTATGAAAAGCATGAATAGGTAATAAAAAAGACGTTTGAAGTCGTACCGCGGCAAAATGGTCTTGGTTTCCGATGCAGGCTACACCAAGAGTTGCTGATTGAGGGTTGTTAGCAGGTGTCGGCGAGATCATGGGGAGACATGTGAACGGATGATGCCAAGCTAGGACGACGAGAGGAATCTGATATACCGTCGCAGATACTAAACCCATGATGGGTAGCTCTAACCACCGTCTCCTATCACCATGTGTGGGTCCGGCCCATCTCTGGTAGTCGACGAACTGCTGGAGTGGGTACTCTCCCGTATAACAACCGGCGTACAGATCGGCGTGATCCTCCAAGTGATTGCATAGTAACGTTTTGAGTTCCGGGAAAGCAGTCTCGCCGATCGGTGATGTCAAAGCCGCCAAAGCACGGTAGATATGAAGTAAGGTTGCCTCCTTCAGAACCTTGTGTTGACCCTCAACTCTGTACACATTGAAGTGCATACCACTAAATATTCGATATTATATCATATTGTAATGGGAGATATGATGTAAGGTTGTACCTGTTTGTCGTACGGGTGCCGAGATGGAAGACATTATCTACGTAGCACCGTACTATGCTCCTGCTGTATGGAAGCCAAACCGACTCCAAATACGCCACCACACCTGGGAATGGGTGCCATGCAGCTCGTAGCGCCCGACGACGTCGGTTGAATGATTCCTCCGACCTCGATTCGAACAGCCCCCAACAGTTGCCCTTAAAGATGTCAGCGTGGTTTAAATTCTTCGTGATCTTCAGAGCTGCTTCCTCGCATCTTCTCGTCACGTGTAACCAACAAAGGAGATGCTGGACGTCGGGGAAGACAACATTCAGCGCCGCCAAGAGACCTAGCTCTCGATCAGTCATGATAGCTTGAGGCTGAACCGTCCCAAGCAAGATATGAAGTTGTCGCAACACCCATGCGTATGTGTCTTCGTTCTCTTGCGACATGAAGGCATAGGCGATGCAATAAGTATTGCCTGAGGGTGTGAACCCGACCACCTCGCACAAAGGAATCCCATATCTGCAAGTGTAAATATGTTAAATATAAAATACTTTATAATTGGCTATATGACATGTGCAATAATGTAATTGTAATTAAGTAACTTATGCATTTATTTTGCGTGTCTGTATGCCTTCAGAGTCGCAGGGGTGAGCTGGTAGTACTCCGCGATGGCGGGGACCAAACCGCCCGCAGGCAGATGTGACGTGCAGGGCTGGCCATCAATCGGAAGTCCCATTAGACACGCAACATCGTGGAGCGTGATGGTCATCTCGCCCCATGGAAAGTGGAAGGAGCTGGTCTCCGGGTGCCAATGCTCCAAAAAGGCCGTGCAGGTGAACTCGTCCACACACTGCCAGTGGAGGGACTTGAGTTGGGGGATGCCGGATGGGAGCAGATCCTGCACCCAGGTCCCCGGGCCTTCAAATATGTAGGGCTCGAAAGGCAACAAGTGAGTCGCCCGGTGGTGGAACTTCAGCAGCGGCAGCTCCACCGTAGAATCTCTCCACACCTGATACGCACGGTGATGCCTGTAAGACAGAAGCAGCTCACCCGGCGGCAACAAAGGGTCGACCTGCACAACCGGTGCGTCAGCCTGCGCAGGGATGGGCTCGGGCTATACCCGTGGGCCCACTGGCCCTGAGCCTGCCCCTCCTAACCGTCGTCAACCTCCTCGACGACGTCAGGGATCACATCATCTGCAGAGCCCAAGGAGATCGCCGCTGGTGGGGCGGAGGTCGAAGGCTCGGGCTCGTGTGTGCCGGATGTAGAAGCCTCTGGCACGGCTGAAGTAGAAGCCTCTAGCGGCACGGGTGAAGCAGAAGTCTCCGGAACGGCTGAAGAAGATGCCTCCGGGATGGCGGTTCCGCCTCCGCCACTCCGCCGCCATCACCACCACCACCACCACCAAACGCTGCCGGCGATGCGTCTCCACCACCACCACCGTCACCACCACCACCCTCCTCAACCTCCATGGGCGCCGCCCCACAACCACCCCGGGCCACCTGCTCCACCGCCACCCCCTCCCCCAGCCCACCTGCTCCTCCCCCGGCCACCTGCTCCACCGCCCCTCCACCAACCTCCTCAGCCACCACCACCTCCTCTCTCTCCGGCTCCATCTCTCTGTCTCGATCTCTTTCTCTTTCTCTCTCTCCGGCGACCTCTCTCTCCGGCAATCTCTCTCTCGCTCTCGATTTCTCTCCGGCAATTTCTCTCTTGCTGTCGCTCTCGATAACTCTGGACGAAGAAGGAACGAAGACGAAGAGGCACGTCCTCTTCGCCTTTTAGAAGACGGGCTTGCACGTCCTTAAGGACGTGCATCACGTGCTTAACCACGTGCAGTTTTGCACGTCCTGCTTCGAGTGGCTCTCACCCTACTTGCACGTCCTTAAAGACGTGGGGATTTGCGGTGTATATAGCCGAAACGATATAAATAAACAAATAAATAAATACTGTATAAAATACTCCGTATATTGAACCTTGAAGGCGTGGGTGTGGGTTTGTGCGGTGTCCGTAGATCATGACGAGGCTACCAGACTCATCATGAGGGTGACGGAGTATATCTTACGGAGTAATTTCAGGGGTATGTTATGTACACCGCTAATTTTTACTATTTACACCGCAAATCCACCGCATTCCTATGCGGTGGATTAATAAAATTTTAACCCAACATACCGCATGTACATACGGTATGTATGTTGACCGTATGAAAACACCGCATGTATGTGCGGTGGGTTAGGTTTAAACGGAGTCCGTAGTACAATAACCCGGTTGGGGCGTAGTTATCCGATACCTACCGCATTGGCATACGGTGGTGTAAAAAATACCGCTACCACATGCGGTCTGTATTTTACTGTGTGTTAAACTTGTACCGCATCTCCATGCGGTGTGTTGTTGCCGTTACGGCAACGGTAACAAATCATACCGCATGGGTATGCGGTAAGTTTTGTTACCGTTACCGCAACGGTAACAACATACCGCATGGAGATGCGGTATGAGTTTTACCCTTGGGGTCCCCCATTATAAATAGGCGTGGGGGGCCCATTTTTCCGACACACCGAATATTCTCCAATCTCTTTCTTTCCGAGGCCGACTCGAATCTTCTCCCATTGTTTGATTCCGAGCCCGACTTTTGGATCCATCCATTCCCCGTCCCCATATCTACCACCACTCTGTACCCGGGTTTTAAGATGGTGAAGGACAACCGTGGAAAAGCCGTAGCTGATGATGTCGGTCATGTTCAGAGACATCCGTTACAGGTAACATTTAATGTTTATAAAAATCAATTTGCTTTATTTGTTAATTTGAAGGAAATAGTGTTAACATTTCATTGTTATATATAATGTAGCCGGAGCCCACTATACAGAGGCGGAGGACGACAGATGTATGGCCACCGCTGGAGACACAACCTCACCCTACGGTATATTAAAATTGTTACTAGGTGCAGGGAAATTGATATCGAATAAGTATATATTTATGTTTTCTTAGGAATTGATAGTATGAGGTTGAAATAATTTATAAACCTGTTGAAAATCTTGCAAATACTAGGTGTAGGGAAATTGAAATCGAATAAGTATATATTTATGTTTTATTATGAATTGTTAGTATTAAGATGATATCATTAATAAATCTTACGAAAATGTTGTTACATATAGACAATCATACGATATAGTAGTGTAATTGAGCGATAGCATTCTGACATATATATATTTTAAACTACACAGTCTTTGTTGTCGAGAAATTTGGGAGAGAGGGTAGTATTACAATCTGCTAGGAGAGCTGCCCTTAGGGAGAGGCAGACGTTGCAGGGTGCATCCGTTCCGATGGAGACGGATATCGACGAGGTAGAGGATGCCGTCAGGGAGACCCAGACGTTGGAGGATGTAGTGGATCCTCCGGAGAGGGACACTGAGACGGTAGGAGGTGATACTGGGCACACGTCCCAGTCATCTATAGAGACGTCCTCCCGTCTGATGCAGATTGAGCAGCACTTGATGTCTGACCACACGGATGACCCAGTGGTGCGGTCGACTGGAGAGTCTGGTCAAGGCGACCAGGGACTTGAGATGATGGAGGAGTACTTACGAGGGGACCGAGCACGTCATACGGGTGAGCACTTGCAGACTGGAGCTGAGAGAGTGTCAGAGGAGGTGCAGACTTATCCTGACAGTTATCGGGACTACTTTGGGACTGGGTTTGCGAGCGAACAATTGAACTCGTATGACGACATGGCACCTATGTTCGGAGATGTGAGTGCCGTGACGAGTCATTCTCGAGGTGGCGACCAGGAGCCATGGGCCGTTGCGCAGATAGATTTTGCGTCGTTCACCCCGGTTGGTTCTACGGGTGTAAGGAGGACGCCTGGGAGTCAGCATGCGGCGCCATCGTTGACGCCGAGGATCGCCGAGCCTGAGCCGATCACTGAGCTTCAGCTTGCGACGCCGAGGACTGCCGAGCCTGAGCCGATCACTGAGCTTCAGCTTGCGACGCCGCCGATTGCCGGGGGGCACGAGTCAGCTGGACCTTCGAGGCATGTGTTGCTGGAAATTGGAGGAGACGAGCAACATGATCCGATGTATGGGGCATCTGACGATGTTCGTCAGGATATGGGAGGAGATCAGGCGGCACAGCTCCCTGTTCGTGCAGTGCAGAGGAGGCGGAGACAGCGTGGAGAGAGCAGTAGGGCAGGAGGTGATGGGCAGCATGGCGAGGCTAGCATGACAGGGGCCACTCGGGCTGTTCAGCCCGAATGGCCGGGGGGGCCACATTCTGTTTCCCTTCTGAGAGACTACGAGACGCACATTGCACAGGCCATTTGGAGACGGGAGGACGAAGCCTTGCGTAGGGGTGTGCGTGCGCAGAGACGAGGGCAATCGCTGGGCCGTGTAGAGGCGTTGTTGGAGGTCGATGGAGGGGAGTCCTGGTTTCCCGCAGTGCGGGAGATTGGGTTCTGGGACCTCAGAGATTTCGATTGGGATCATGTGGATCACACTCTGATCGGGGCATTTGTTGAGCACTGGCACCCCGAGACGAACAGTTTTCACTTCGCATGGGGAGAGATCACCATCACACTGCACGATGTGCTCTTCATACTTGGCCTCGGTTTGGACGGAGAGGAGTGTATCCAGGTGGATGATGTTCTCGGCTGGAGGGAAGTAGTTGGGGAGTATTACGACTTGACTCAGGACGAGCGGAGGAGCGCATGGGACCATGGAGGCCCTACTGTTCAACTCCTCCTTCAGAAGATAGCCCCGATGCGACAGCGGGTTCGAGATGGCGCACCACTTGAGCATGATATGGAGTGCATCTTGGGTGTTGTGATGGGGATGATTGCGACTGCGACCTTATTCATCGACAAGTCGGGCGGAAGATTGCGTCCGGAGGTGATCCGTAGGTTTATGGACGCGGCGCAGGTGTCGCATCTTTCTCTAGCTGCAGGGGTCTTGTCGTGCTTGTACCGGGGATTGGGCGAGGCGACTCGGGAGTTGGCCAAAGACATGGACGGGTGTACAAAACTATTGGAGGTAAGCCATTCGTTCTGTGATTATTTATTTTAGAAGTTCCGTAACTAGCTTATAATGGCTATGTTGCTGATAGTATTGTTCCTTTGTAGGTGTGGATATGGTTGCACTTTCCGGTGTTCACGCCCGGCATGACGATCGATCGGAGGCTAGCTCGGGACCCGCGACGCGGGGTGAGGTACGTCCTGGAGGCGACACCATTTTCCAGTACGGTCACCCGGGATGATAGGCCTCGCATCGAGCGATTGGATGTTCTGCGGCGGAGGCTGGATGAGATGACAGTCGATGAGGTACGAACACAATTTATATCCGCACTTACATTTGTCATACTATATACCAGATTGTATTCGTAATAACAATTTCTATTCCATTGCAGATCGAGTTCATGCCATTTGGTAGACACTTGGATTTTGATGGAGATCTGCGTCTTTCGAGATATAGGGGCACCATTCGGTGGTTGTTCGAGGAGGAGCCGTATATGCCGGACCGTGGGCTGCGACAGTTTGGTCGGGTTCAGCACATTCCCGCTGATCCAATCAGGCCTGCCGTAGTGCTCAGACCGAAGTCCGCCAAGTGCAAGAAGGAGGCGACCTTCCACCCAGCTGACAACCACTGGGCGCACAGGTTCGATCATCTTTTCCCCATGGAGGAGTTGCCACGGACCTCTGAAGAGTACCCATATGGCGTGGCCGATGACTATCTGGAGTGGTTTCACCGCCATAGTCTTGATGGGATCTTCGAAGAAGACACCGAACCGGCTCTAAAATCACCGAATCTCACGATCGATCCTAGTACCGAAATCCTTTCAACACTCAAGAATCTCACTTAAGTATTTTGAGGAAAATTGGCTAAAGCAACGAACACATAAAATGATAGATTAACAAAGGAAAACTTAGAAATTAACAACAAATGAAAACATCCCCCAAATTCTTCTCCCCCCTAATCAGTGGCGTGTAAGCCCCTTTTATATTGTACTTCTATCCTAGAAAATAGAATGTATGTAATCCAAATTTGGCAAATTAAAACCAAATTAATGGAAAAGGTTACTATTTAAACCAGATTTGGCAATTTAAAAACCAAATTAATAGAAAAGGTTATTAATGCAGATGGAATGAGTCAAGAATTAATTTGATGGCATTCCATGGTTGACGTTTATTGAAGTCGATCGTTACTCTTCATGGTTGGCTTTCAATATTATCTTCAAGTATGCTTTTAAGGTTGGTTGTAATGCAATTGAGTCCTTTAACGTTCTCATCGCAAGGCTGGTCTGTGGCGCCTCTACTTGCAGTAGCGGGCTCGGGCTTGAGTTGGATCAAGGTAGCCATGGGTGGGTCGTGATGGATCTCGAATAAAGCCTCGTTGAACACAAGTTGTCCAAGGAGCCTAGCACGCGTCCTAGTGAGAGGTGGGGCCGGCGTGTCCCCTAGTTCTTGGTTGCCGGTACTTGATGTGTGGATCACATCATCCTCCTCCCCTTGGGAAGGATTCGACCCCGAATCCGTTTGCTCTTGTAGGAACTCTGGACCTGCATAGAAAGGAGACAGGTCTGAGACATTGAAGACATCATGAACACCATACCTGTCCGGAAGCTCGATGCGGTATGCATTGTCGTTGATCTTCTCAAGGACTTGAAAGGGACCGTCAGCTCTTGGCTTCAATTTGGATTGTCGGAGTGAGGGGAATCGATCTTTGCGGAGGTGAACCCAAACGAGATCGCCCACCTCGAAAAGTACTTCCTTTCGGCCTTTGTTGGCTTGTCGGGCATATTGTTCAGTGCGCTTCTCTAGTTGTTGGCGCACTTTGTTGTGAAGTTCCCGTATGTGTTGGGCTCGAGTGGTGGCATCAAAGTCCTCATGGCTCGTCATAGGGCGAGGTGCAAGATCGAGAGGAGTCGTAGGGTTAACGCCGTACACTATTTCAAAGGGTGATCGTTTGGTCGCTGAATGAATAGCCCGATTGTAAGCAAATTCGATATATGAGAGACACTCTTCCCACCTGGGTATGTTAGTGACAAGCATAGTACGAAGCAAAGCCCCTAAAGTTCTATTAACCACTTCCGTTTGACCATCAGTTTGAGGATGAGATGATGTAGAAAACAACAATTTAGTCCCCATTTTAGCCCACAAAGTCTTCCAAAAGTGACTTAAGAACTTTGGATCACGGTCAGACACTATAGATTTTGGAATCCCATGTAATTTCACAACATTATCAAAGAACAAATTAGCAACATGTGAAGCATCATCAGTTTTAGCACAACCAATAAAGTGGGCCATCTTCGAAAATCTATCTACTACCACCAAGATGGAATCATGTCCTTTCCTAGAACGAGGCAAACCTAGTACAAAATCCATAGAAATATCCTCCCAAGGTGAATTAGCAATGGGTAATGGCAGGTATAATCCATGTGGGTTAAGTTTAGATTTAGCCTTCTTGCATGTGGTACAACTAGCACAATACTTCTCTACTTAAGTTTTCATTTTGGGCCAATAGAAGTGCTCTTTTAAAATTCCTAGGGTCTTAGTAATCCCAAAGTGTCCCATTAGTCCTCCCCCGTGTGCCTCTAGTACTAGTAAGGTTCGCATAGAACAAATAGGGATGCACAAGCGGCCAGACTTAAACAAGTAGCCATCTTGGACATTATAGGGTGGTTTGGCTTGTGACGCATTCGAACCTAGGCATTGGTTATATATCTCATGAAAATTGGTATCCGCTGCATACAAATCACGAATCATAGCGAATCCTAGGATGCGAGCATCAAGAGAGGTGATGAGAGTATACCTTCGTGACAAGGCATCAGCAACGACATTGTCTTGTCCTTTCTTGTATTTGATGATGTAGGAGAATGACTCGATGTACTCAACCCACTTGGCATGACGTCGGCTGAGCTTGGTTTGTCCCCGAAGATACTTCAAGGCCTCATGGTCGGAGTGTATGACAAATTCCCGGGGACGAAGATAGTGCTCCCAAGCTTTCAAGACTCGAACCAAAGCATAGAGCTCCTTGTCGTATGTGGGGTAGTTTAGGGCGGCGCCACCAAGTTTTTCACTAAGATAAGCGATGGGCCTACCTCCTTGCATAAGTACACCTCCAATGCCCACACCAGATGCATCACACTCGATTTCGAAGGTAGAAGAAAAATCAGGTAGCACAAGAAGCGGCGCTTGTGTGAGCCTATCTCGGAGCATGTCAAATGCAGTAGCTTGTGCTTCTCCCCATGTGAAGGGTACCCCCTTTTTTGTGAGCTCGGTGAGGGGAGAGGCGATGGTGCTAAAATCTTTTACGAACCGACGATAAAATCCAGCCAATCCGAGAAAGCTTCGGACTTGGCTCATGGTAGTGGGTTGCGGCCACTCTCGAATAGCTTTGATCTTCTCATCATCGACTTGTAGGCCATCTTTCCCTACAATAAAGCCAAGAAAACCCACAGAATCCGTGCAAAATTGACATTTCTTAAAATTCACATACAATTGATCTTTTCGCAGTACTAGTAGGACTTGTCTCAAGTGTTCGGTATGTTCTTCTAGGTTCTTGCTATAGATTAAAATGTCATCAAAATAAACTACAACAAATTTTCCTAGAAATTCTCGTAACACATGGTTCATTAGCCTCATGAAGGTACTAGGGGCATTCGTTAATCCAAAGGGCATGACTAACCACTCATATAAACCATATTTAGTTTTAAAAGCGGTTTTCCATTCATCTCCCTCTTTCATACGAATCTGGTGGTAACCACTTTTAAGATCAATTTTAGTGAAAATCCTAGCACCATGTAGCTCATCTAGCATATCATCCAATCTAGGCATAGGGTGGCGATATTTTACCGTAATTTGGTTGATAGCTCGACAATCTACGCACATCCTCCAGGTCCCATCCTTCTTTGGCACTAGAAGTACGGGGACGGCACAAGGGCTAAGACTCTCTCTAATATATCCCTTGGCCAGAAGTTCTTGGACTTGTTGTTGGATCTCCCGTGTCTCTGTTGGGTTGGCTCGGTAGGCGGGGCTGTTTGGGATGGTAGCCCCAGGGAGGAAGTCGATTTGGTGTTCGATGCCACGAAGCGGGGGTAATCCCGCAGGTGTCTCTTCAGGGATTAGATCCTTGAATTCTTCGAGCAAACTTGCAATGGGAACAGGCAAATTGGACAGGCTAATGCTTGATAAAGACAAGTTAGATGTATAAATAAGTAAGAGACAAACGGAACCTCCCTTAATTGCCTTCCGGGCGTCATTTGCCCGAGCAGTGTAAAGGCATAACGGGTCGGCGGTGGTGGTTGGAGTTCCTCCGAGGACAAATTTACCTTGCTTTGCTCTTTCTTCTTCCTCCTTTAGGACCCTTCGTTGCTCGCGGGCGACATGATCGACTATGATTTCATGCGGGGTCAAAGGCAGTAGTTTTACCTTTTTACCATCTCGGGAGAAGGAGTATTCATTGGTGTACCCGTCGTGGATAGCCTTTCGATCATACTGCCATGGCCTTCCTAACAGTAGGTGTCACGCACTAATGGGTAAAACATCACAACGCACTTTATCTTGGTATGGGCTGATGGAGAAGGATATGTCGGCTTGTTCCTTGACGCGGAGAGGGGCGCTTGAGTTCAACCATTGTAGGGTGTATGGTTGGGGGTGCTCACATGTGGGGATAGCGAAGCGGTTCACAACTTCTTGGGAGATGATGTTGCAACATGAGCCTCCATCGATTATTAAGGTGCAAATCTTCCCTTCAATGGTGCATCGAGTGTTGAATAAGTTCTCTCGTTGGGACACATCAGGTGCCTTTTCGCTAGCACTCAAGGACCTCTTTATGATGAAGCAATCACCGCTAGGGGCCCGAGCTTCGATCTCTTCGTCATCTTCATTATTTTCTTCTTGGGACTCTTCGCAGGCGGCGTGGGGATCGGGAATGATGTCTCCAAAGGCGTTGTATAACACCTTCTTCTTGTTGGGGCACTCCCGAGCAAAGTGGCCGGTCTCGTAACAATGGTAACAACGGATTTCACGCGAGCGAGGGTTGGTGGTGGTCGTAGGTGGGCCGGAGCTGGCCACGCTGGCGGTGGGACGGACGGTGGGTGTGGTAGCATGCATCGGCGTCAGGATTGGAGGGCCAGTGGGGGTGGATGTTGTGGCGTTGCGGGGTGCACGGGAGGGTGGTGTGGACTCAGTACTATCGGGCCATCGTCGGGTGGAGTTGCGGCGAGCTTGGATGGCGTTGTAGGTGTGGGTGGCATGGTGGAGCGCATGTGTTATTTCGGTATGGGGAATCTGCTCCACAACTTGTGAAATATCGGGGTTCAGTCCTCCAACAAATTTGGGAAGGATGTACTCGTCGCTTTGGCGTATTCCTGATCGTTGCAAGAGGGCTCGTAGGTCCTTGTAGTACTCGTCGGGGCTTCGTGGGCCTTGGCGGGTTCTCTCAAGCTTGAGGAGGACTTGTTGCTTGTAATCTTGGGGTACAAATCGACGTTTCAAGGCAAGGCGGAGCTGTTCCCATATGGTGATTTGAGGGCGGTAGGTTTGACGACGCTCTTCACATTCTTCTGTCCACCAAGTAAGAGCAAAGTCAGTAAAGTGAATGGTGGCGAGGTCGACCTTCTCTTGCTCGGTGTAGCGATAATAGGTGAAGACTTGGTCTGCCTTGGTCTCCCAATCAAAGTAGGTGTCAGCATTGGAAGTTCCGGAGAATGTGGGAATTGTAAGCTTGATGCCATGAGTACGTCGGATGGTGGGGTCGTCTTGACGACGATAAGGAGGTGGTGCGGTGGGTGGAGGGCCATCTTGTTCAAGCCCATCCTCCTCGAAGTTGTAGCCATAACGGTGGGGTTGAGGAGGAGTTGTGCTAGGGGGTCGACCTACCCGGGGAGTCGGAATAGGGCCGGCATTGTGATGGGTTGGTCGAGGTTGTATTGGTGGAGGATGAGTATGGTGCAGGGGAGACGTTGGGCGGTAGGTTGGGTGATTTTGTGGCGGGAATGGTGGTCGGGGCCGGTAGAAGGTCTTAGGTCCGACCTCGTATTGGTAGCTTTGTTGATTGTAACGGGGGTCATAGTATGGTTCGTGTGGGTAGAGGGGGGTATGGCCATTGTTATGGAGAGGTCGGTATTGGGGTGGAGGGATTGGTTGATCGAATGGGAGTTCGTTATGCGGAGGTGATTCTTGTGGTGGGGGAAGGTGATCATGAGAAAGAGGCGGAGGTTGTGGTGTTATCGTAGAAGGGTTCTCGATGTGAGGTGCATTATTAGGATTGGAACAAGGGGAAGCCGTATGGACGGAGGGTGGTGGAGTTGGATCGGGGTTGGCGTGATTGGAGACTCGTTGGGCTTCTAGTTGTGCGCGAAGGGTAGCCAACTCGTGATTTTGTTGATCGATTTGGGATTGTTGTTCTCGACGTTCTACTTGTTGGTCTAGCCGAAGTTGTTGTAGTTCAGCCAAGACTTGGGCTATAGTGGGCTCGACTTCTTCATTGGAGATTGTCATGGTGGTGAAATATTGCCCTTGGAAACCTAAATCAAGATCGAACAAAACACAACGACACTAGCCTCTCGGCGAGTATTTGCAATGTCCAACACTTAACTTAGTGTTACGCAAAAACAAATGAAAACCCGGATCAATGTGAAAAGAAATGAAAGTAGATGCGAATGAATTTCAAAACAAAAAATTAAAATAAATTGAGATAACTACAATGTCTTGCTTCTTTCTTTCTCTTTTTTTTTTTTTCTCTCTCTGTTTTTTTTTTAGATGCGGTGATTAACCGAAGAACAATTCAAGATAGTTTACCTTATTTTGGCTATCCTTCTTGAATATATTTTTTTTTTGGTCCCAACCGAAGGACAATTCGAGATAGTTTACCTTATTTTGGCTATCCTTCTTGAATTTTTTTTTTGTCCTCTCTCTCTCTCTCTCTCTCTCTTTTGATGACAATATGGAATGGTCTCACTGGTAGATGCAATAAAAAAAAATGAAGGGAAAATAGGGTTGATCCAAGGTAACTCAAATAGTTTTTGAATAAAACTAAGAGAAGGTCAAGGAACAACAATTCGTACCCCGAGAGCTTGAGGAACTAGCGTCGTAGGCTCTGATACCACTTGATGGGATCTTCGAAGAAGACACCGAACCGACTCTAAAATCACCGAATCTCACGATCGATCCTAGTACCGAAATCCTTTCAACACTCAAGAATCTCACTTAAGTATTTTGAGGAAAATTGGCTAAAACAACGAACACATAAAATGATAGATTAACAAAGGAAAACTTAGAAATTAACAACAAATGAAAACATCCCCCAAATTCTTCTCCCCCCTAATCAGTGGCGTGTAAGCTCCTTTTATATTGTACTTCTATCCTAGAAAATAGAATGTATGTAATCCAAATTTGGCAAATTAAAACCAAATTAATGGAAAAGGTTACTATTTAAACCAGATTTGGCAATTTAAAAACCAAATTAATAGAAAAGGTTATTAATGCAGATGGAATGAGTCAAGAATTAATTTGATGGCATTCCATGGTTGACGTTTATTGAAGTCGATCGTTACTCTTCATGGTTGGCTTTCAATATTATCTTCAAGTATGCTTTTAAGGTTGGTTGTAATGCAATTGAGTCCTTTAACGTTCTCATCGCAAGGCTGGTCTGTGGCGCCTCTACTTGCAGTAGCGGGCTCGGGCTTGAGTTGGATCAAGGTAGCCATGGGTGGGTCGTGATGGATCTCGAATAAAGCCTCGTTGAACACAAGTTGTCCAAGGAGCCTAGCATGCGTCCTAGTGAGAGGTGGGGCCGGCATGTCCCCTAGTTCTTGGTTGCCGGTACTTGATGTGTGGATCACATCAATAGTCATCCATACATACTTCCTGACACTCCTCGACACCAGCCCATCATCCCATCGCCGCCACCCCCGCCGTCGCCACCCCCGCCGACAATTATTGAGCAGCGCCATCATGCGGCTGGGTTGGAGATTGAGCGACTCGTGCAACTTGGAGTTGAGCTGACTCCGGAACACCTGGCTCGCATCTATCAGCAATTTTGGGGTCCTCCCCCACCGTGACAGTGCCATCTGGGATGATGTATGTGGTTGTTCTGTGTGCGGGTAGATGACTATTTGTGTAGTAGTTGGTAGTTTGGATTTGTTTTGTGCAGTAGTTTGGATTGTTTTTTGTGGAGTAGCTGGTAACCCCATTTCAGATTACGTAGGTCATGTGTTTGTGTGGATTTGATGGTTTGTTACCGTTCCATATCGTTTTCAAGGATTCATAGTATTTCTGTACCCAACGTTCTATATCATGATTCGAAACGAACTTTATAAAATTACAAGCAACGAAATACAAAGGACCCTAATACTCAAGTGTTACGCACAGTAGCTTGATCTAGCTTCATTACAAGAGCTTTTTTTTCCTCTTCCAGAACTGCAACTTGACTTTCCAGGATATCAATCCGCCAACGTGCTTGTTGGTTTTCGACTGGGAGCGACCGATTTTCATCACGTAGTCTCTTTATCATCGCCTCCACCGTCTTTGACCGCGGACTACCAGTGTATAGAACCGCCTCAAACTCTTCCATCGTGCCTTGACGTATTATGTCGTTGCTTGAGCTTTCTCCGCTGTTGTCCGACATGTTGAGGTGTGTGGAAAGTGGCCAGAGACCCCGGATTATATAGGTAGCAGGCACCGCTTTCACATGCGGTATTAAATACCGCAGATATATGCGGTATTGAATACCGCCGGTACATGCGATGTACAATACCGCATGTCAAACGGGTAGTACAATACCGCATGTACAGGCGGTGTTTTGTACCCCATGGCAATAAGCAGGGTGACCAAGTCTATAAATAGCATACCCGGCGCCGGAAACACACCACCGCCGGAGACACTCCCACCGACAATGTCGTCCGAACAAAGGCCAATCCCCCGTGAAGACATGTTCACCAGGCACTACAAGAAGGAGCCACTTGGAGGCATCGCTTTCACTGCAACGTGCCGTCACTGTGGCCATCGCTGCACCGTAACCAACAACTTGCAGCACGGTCATCTTAAGAGGCACATCAACAACAAGCATGCCGACGAGATCTAGGATTTATGTGTTTGTCCGACTTATGTGTGGTCGTTCGTTTGTTGCAGTGTCATGAAGTTGTTGTTATTGTTTGTTGTGTAGTAGTTTGTTGGTCGTGTAGTTGTAACAATGTTGTTTGAATAATCAGTCGGATCGTACGCCATTTGTCACATTGGTTTCCTATTTTCGACTTAATTCCTATTTTCGTTGGCACATGTGAAGTATTATGTCTTTGTTGATCACTAATCGTGATTCGAAATATAATTTTATTAAACGGGTGAACTGATTAGGAAGGAAAATACAACAGATTCGAAACAGAATTTATATTTTCCTTGCCACATGTGAACTAATATGTCATATAAATCACTGATCGGAATTCGATACAGAATTTCATTATACGGTTGAACTGATTAGGAATCAAAATACAACAGATGCCTAGGAAAGAAAAAAAAAACAGATGCACATCGGTAATGCATGTCTAATCACTACCTTCGTCCGATGACCTATCATTAATGGAAATGACAATATTCATTTGGTTGAACGCGTAGTGCCTTTCTCCTGCGTTGAATGATCGCAGCTTCCGTATAACATGCTCATATAGGCCATCAGCCTCGAACATGTAAACATCGTAACGACAATATCTTCTAATATGATTCGCAATACGCGCCTCTGCATCTAAGTAATACGATTCGGGAAATCCTCTGTCGTCATAACAATGCGCACAAGAAAACTCGATCGGATATGCTATGTCAGTGTCTGTCTCGAATTGACACTGTAGGATTACGCACGAATTTCCCGGAATATATGCTGGATGCCTGTAGTTGCATTCCTCCGGCCACCGTGGCTCCGTGCAACGAATTAATGTAACATTGTACTCGAGATAACCTGTCGTTCGCCGATATGTGTCTAAAGTGTTTACCATTTTGGGATTAGATGGACAGCCGTGGTGGTTCCTGCCGCACCCTGGTGGACGCCATGATTTATAGCCCTCATACAGCATATTTGCTCCCGCTCGGCCCATGTTGGACCGTAATGCAGAGTCACCGCATACAGCGGTACATGCGGTATATCCACCGCATGTACATGCGGTGGATAATAACCGCATGTCCAGGCGGTAGTCCCATTTGGCTATAAGAACCGGTGTTTCGTACCGCAAAGGAACCTCATACGAATCAAAACAATCAAATCATGGTTAGAATAGCTGAGTTTCAAGGTGAGACAGAGATGGGTGTGTCATACAAAATAATACGCGATATGTTTTCGAGGCCATACGAAGATTATTTGTGCAATTGTCAGCACAAGCGGTGGTGCCAAGCGTTCCCTTGCTGTCTTGCTCATGTTGTCTGCTACAAAGGCGTTGAAGGCGACAGATACGATTGCTCGGAGCCGGTTGAACTGGCGTGTCTTAGAGGTCACCAATTACACGTTGAGGACCCCGAGTCATACTACCGCGAGGCGGTAGAGGCAATCAAATGCGCAATCAGCGACCTATTCAACGATGTCAGGCTACACTGCGCACTTGAGATTGCAAGGTTCACTGTCGACAACGCCGTCCGTCCAGCGAACGACAGAGTGAAGAAGTACGCATTCAACCGCATTGAGATCCAGATTGGCCCGCGTATTCTCGAGGAGTCAGTAGGTAGTTGTACAGATCCTAACGTGTGGGACCCTTTGCAAGGTATACCATATTCACAAGTAGAGTGGAGTCTGTAGGTAGTTGTTTCGTATAATTCCTCCGCAGATTCAATGGCTTGATAGAGCCTTCTGAAGTTCACTCTATTGTATGCAAAACGAACATGTATCACCGCATGTGTAATGCAAATCATTTATCAGCGAAATATAAATGCTGGATTAACTCGTGACCGGATACATTCACTATAAATGATACACAACAATTTAGGACACGACAACATTTTACCTATGGTACATAACAACTACCAACTGACTCCTCTACATTGCTCGGCAAAATGTGAATATGTATTCGGTGAAACGCGTACTTTTGAAGCTTGGTGTTTGCACGCCGCACGACTTTTTCCACGGTGTATCTTGCCACCTGCGTTGCATTGGCCAATCCGAAGTTGGAGAAAAAGTCGCTAACAAGCTCCGTAATTGCCTCCGTCGCGTGAATATAATATGCTGCAGGGTTATCCCTATACGAGTACGGCCTAGTCATGCGGACATCCTCGTAAGTCACTCCTTCAACGCACTCGAGGTCCACTGAATCTGAAACTCTTGCTGTATCGCGTTCTTCGCATACAACTTGGCAAAGGCAGCACGGCCATCCTGTCGAGCTTCTGTGCTGACAGTTGCACAATATATCGTCTGGTGGCGTTTGAAAAGTTTCGACTATAAGTCTAAACCTGGTGCCAGATCTTGTCTCCGCTTCATACACTTTGGTAGTTTCCATAGTGGTTATGGTATACTGAAATTATCTAACAACCACCTTTTTATAGGTGGCGTTTGAAATCACCGCATGTAAATGCGGTATATATGTATACCGCCTGAGAATGCGGTATACATATGTATACCGCATGACGATGCGGTATACATATGATGATGTATACCGCATTACGTCATCTTCATATGTATACCGCCTGAGAATGCGGTATACATATGTATACCGCATTACGTCATCTTCCCAGCACGTGTATGGGAGTCTAAGCGAAGACATTATGCAACGTACCATCACGGCGACACCATTGAATTGTATGAATTTTTGATAATTTCAAGGAATAACACATTACATGGAAACGGATAAAGTGCGTCATTTTTCATATTACTTAAAAAGATAACATTGCAGCAAAAGTAACTCAGTCACACATCAAAGGAAATCATCAGTTACATTCTCCGGCGGCACTACGACTACCCGAAACCGAGAGTTGCCTAAGTAGCTAAACATCAACCCCGCCCCTACACGCATGTCACGGGATCTCACGAAATTATTCCATCCTTCTGCGAGCCAGAGCGCCCCGGATCTGTTGCGGTCAACCCGGATGCTAGTGCCTCTCCTCCGTGCCCCATTAGTCAGCGTTATTCTTTCGACACCGGCCAGCCCGTATTCTTCCTCGGAGTTGGAAGGCAGATGCTGCAATTTTTACGATGTACTTGGTGACTTCGGAACATTGTGATTTATATGACAGACGACAGAATGGGGCTTACCAATATTTGTGTCAGCGAGACGTCTTCTACCCACCAGAAAATATCCCTCGGTCCGCTACCTGAGACTGAGTAGAAAGGTCTTGGGGTATTACCAGCCGCCATGTTGTAATAATCACCACATCGCACGGGGGTCATTTATAGCGGGAAAACATGACCCGTTGTATGCCAGAAGTATACCGCATATACATGCGGTATATGCTATATGCGGTACACGCGAGAACTACACGTGTACATACATGAATAGCGCATGTATATGCGAGATCTACACCGCCTATACATGCGGTATACATGCGGTATACGGCCTATACATGCGGTATACATTACCGCATGCGTAAACGGTATTAAAAAAAAAGCCGGAAATGTAAAGGCACGGGTACACCGTGATCTTCTTCCGCCATCGGAGTTGGTCGTCCAAATTCCATCGGTCGAAAGAGAGCGAGCCTCTTATAAAAGTGCGAAACTGATAGATTCCGTCGTGAGTTCCGATGAAAGTTCCCAGCTTCGTCCTCTTGTAAGAGGATCATTCTCCCTTGACAGATTTAATTTAGACGCCCACTCCAATGACGAACGAAGATGACGGTGTACCAGTACCTGTACGTTTCCGAAGCATTTACAATTTTGTTTGGATAATCAATAGTCATCCACAGGATAATGTTAAAGACGTCATGGGCGTACATATATACTATCACAACGTCTTTCACAATATCCTGTGGATACTTATTGCATTTTATTAGATCGAAGCTATATAACCCCACATCGAAGCGATATAAGCCGAGCAACATGCCAGCGGCCAGCGATTTCAATCGAAAGACACAAATCGCTGGCCGTGGCATGTTGCCTAGGCTATCATCGCTGTTGAGCCATGAAAAAAGCATATATTTTAATTAATTTACAAGACGAAGCGATATAACCCGTGCAAACTAATCAACGGTCAAAAATTTCGTTCCGAAGACACAAAATCTTTGGCCATGACTAGTTCGCACAGAGTAACCTCGCTTTTCTGCCACGACAAATGTCACGAACCGGCCATGGGGTATACATAGATACATACCGCATGGGCCAGCGGTATACTGTATACCGTTTACCTAAGCGGTGGTACACCGCATACCCATACGGTATTTATGCACCGTTCACCTATGCAGTGGGCCCACATGTTCAAATAAATCAGCCCCAACGGTCATCTGGAAACAGCGCATAGGCAAACACCGCATAGGCATGCGGTGTTCACGCATTACTGTATAAGAAGTCACCCGCTCTCCGTTGGAATGCATCCAATTCCATCACCCCCAATCAACGGTCATTTTCTAAAATGGTTAACGACGACACCAGCCGACGACCTTCAAGCCTGGGGGAGGAAGCACCTACCGCGACGCCAATGGCCGATAACTCACCACCACCTCGTCTTCCGGTATGTGATTAATGTTTATCATTTGGAATGTCGTTGTAGGTAGAATATAGGTAGTGGAATCATATTGAATGGAAACCAAGATATAAGTACCGGTTTTTAAATGTAGGTGAATAAATTAGGTTCTGAACTAGAGAAGACAGAAACCATGAATGGTTCGCGTAATATATATGCACTGTTTGCATGCTGGCAGCTACCACTGGAGGAGCAGGCTAATCCGATGCCGGAAGACGGTCAGGACGATGAGGCCCGTAACCAGGAGTACCGCGATTACACTGCCGAATTTGCTACATCCGAGACGTGGACCAATCGCGACGATCTCCTACAACATTGTCGTGGCATAGCAGTAAAGCTTCATATGGTTTTGACAATCAAGCGTTCTTGGGCGAGCACTCCTACAAGGCGTGGGAGTCTATTGCTCGCATGTGAGAAGTACGGCCAGTACACTCCCCGTAAGAGACAGCGAGTAGCCGGAGATGATGCAAGCGGGAACACGTGCAGAGCTGTGTCGAAGATAGAGGGGTGTCCGTTTGCATTGTCTGGCGCGGAGTTCAAACGGGGCGAATGGGGCCTGGACGTTATTCATGGCAAGCACAACCATCTACTCCCCGGTGCATTGGACGGTCACCCGTACGTCGGACGGATGGATGCAGATGAAAGAGACACTACGTTGGCCCTTACCGTCGCTGGTACCCCACCAAAACCGATTTTAGCTACATTGAAGATGACAGCTAACGCACGACAGAAGCTAAACTTCACATCGCGGCGCCAAGTGTACAATGCGAGAGCAAAGTTTAAAGCTGAAGCGAGAGGAGATCGAACGGTCTCCCAGGAAGCACTCCGCATTTTGCGGGATAAGGGTTACTACTATTGTACGAGGAGATCCCCTGACGATCCCAACAGGCTTCAAGATCTATTCATCGCCCATACAGACGCTCGCCATCTTCTAGCCATGTTTCCATACGTCGTCCTCGTCGATAGTACATACCGGACGAATGCGTAAGTTTCTATATACGCTTATTCTTTTACCCATTCTCACCACGGCATGCGAACTCAAATATTTCATTGTGCAGGTACGGGATCCCTTTGTGTGAGTTCGTTGGATTTACTTGCACAAACAAGAATTTCGTCATCGGGTTCTGCTTCATGTCGCACGAGAACACAAATACGTACATTTGGGCGTTGGGGCAGCTCGTTTACCTCATGCGAGGTAATCTTCCTAACGTTATTGTCACTGATCGAGAGCTGGGGTTGATTGCGGCGCTACGAGAAGTTCTTCCCAACGTCAGGCACATGTTGTGCACAGTGCACGTCCTCCGTCGATGCGAAGAAGCTGCTTTCCAGAAGTCAAAGAATCTTGATGTTGCTAGGCGTTTCAAGAACGCATGTGTTGGCCTGTTCCAATCCAGATCGGTTGAAACTTTTGCCGCTAGAAGGAGGGGTATGCATGCAGAGTGGGGGCATATTGAAGGGCTTATGCCGTATTTGGAGGCGACGTGGTTACGAGATTACTCGGAGCAGATAGTTCGTGCATGGACAGACGCAATCCAGCATTTTGGTACGACTACGACGAACAGGTGCGCCTACATTTTCAATATAAAATTCATTATACCCGTAATGTTTTTAGGGATAACGATTTCCAACTGCGATTCACACTTATCTTTTAGGGTTGAGGCTGCTCATTCTGTGTTGAAAAAGACCTTAAACTCTGCAGTCGGTGATTTCACTCACGTGATAAACACAATCGATCTCATGATGTCGGATCAAATTTGAGAGGTGAAGAATACATTGGGGAGAGCGAACAACACCTGGCCTACAGACTCCCACGACCTATGGATTTTCGATCGAATTCGGAATATTGTGTCGAAGGAATGTTTCAACTTGTTGTTCGAAATCTACACAAAGATGGAAGCCGAGCCACCGTCGCAACCATGCAGAGATGCCTATTGGAGGGACGTCTACGGTCTTCCATGAACACATGACATGCAAGCTTGTCGAGACACGCAGATACCCATCAGACCATCCCAGATACATAATTTTTGGAAGCAATTGGATTTCAAGAGGCCTCATGTGGACAACGTCCAGGATAACACTCCACTCAGCAGAGCTGATGTGGACATGTCGCGCATGATCAGTTTGTTCCAGAGCGGAGCTATGGACGAGGATACTCGTTGGAGAATCGCTTCGGCATTCAACGACGGGGATCGTCCGTCCCAGACACCGTTGACCACCCCTGACCCGGAGGACCGTAGACCGCCTGGGAGACCGAGGACTCGCCACCCCTGTCAGACGAACCCTCTACCTTGGGAACGTGAGCGTGCTCGGGCTCAACGCCAGGCAGATAGACAGGCGACCACTGGATCCGCACGAGGGCGAGGCCGAGGTCGGGGTCAACCGGCATCAAACGAAACAGATGACGTGGAAGGTACTGAGGAGGCCACTGGGTCCAACGACATTGCCATCGACGACCCTCCCAGAGGCCGAGGAGTAGGCAGAGGCCGAGGACGGGGTCGTGGCAGGGGACGTGGACGAGGTCGAGGTCGATCGGCGTCGGAGCCAGCTCCGGAGATTGTAAGTGACATTCCAACACCAGCACCTACGGCGCTTCCACCACAGAATCTACCTCGAGTAGAATTCAATTGGGGCACTGACAACGTCGACGAATTCATGATTACTTTCGTACGAGCCGTCACAAATGTTGCAGGTGATGGCCACTGTGGGTATAGGTCTTTAGCTTGTGTTCTCAACTTGGGACAAGACGCATGGCCTCGAGTTCGACGAGAGCTGGCCGTTGAGTTGCAGGTGCATTCAGATCGGTACCATTACTATCCGGCCTTACAGGAGCTCATCATGAGGGTCAACTATTTCGGCACGTGTCATGATGCTACGTATTGGATGGAGATTCCGATCATGGGCGAGGTGTTTGCCACGCTTCACCAGCGTCCTTTGGTGATTTTGTCACAGATGATGCCTATGTTATGCCTACCTCTGTACGCCACCGGTGGCCCGTCAGTACCGGCCTATGAGGAGCTAGATGGA
Source organism: Persicaria tinctoria (assembly GCA_037127255.1). Classification (NCBI taxonomy): domain Eukaryota; kingdom Viridiplantae; phylum Streptophyta; class Magnoliopsida; order Caryophyllales; family Polygonaceae; genus Persicaria; species Persicaria tinctoria. Next base: position 15,170,892 of record JBANSL010000004.1, on the reverse strand, counting down.
ATAGCTTTAGTCGGCAACAACAACCATTTCGTTCCGGTACGTTTCGTATTTCATATTCATTAAGTTGTTACTGTTTTGTTTCTCTTTTCTAACATCAATATTAACCTTTTATTCACAGATTTGGTTGTTGCCTGGCTCACCTCTTCCTCCAGTCTACGTCACATGGACATGGCATCACGATCGCACAGTCGACGGTTGGGACGAGCAGTTTGCAGCGAGGATTGCACGATATAGAGCCTACCTCCGTCGTGATGGTGGACGTCCCCTACCGTATTAGCATTTCCCACTCTCTGATGTCATTTTTCGAACTTCATATGTTCAATTGGGTTGTATCTTTCTCTATTCCATTTCACATCCGAACATCCGAACTCCATATTTTCGTCATCGCTTGTATTTATCGCACTTTCGTTTTATTAATCTTTCTTTTCAATTGAACATTTGATTTTTTCCAGATCACGGCGTTTATTACAAGTTAATTCCACTGTAGTAGGATATAACATTGCAGATGTCCGTGGATTGTACGATAATCATCTTTCTTTTCTATTCAACATATGATTTTTTCAAGATCTCGGCGTTTATTACAAGTTCATGCCATTGTAGATGTCCATGGCCCGCACGGTAAAGTCTTAGTGTCGGCGAATACCGCATACCCATGCGGTGGGATTCGTTTCCTATCGGTCCCATCAGCTGCTCCGAATATTTTCGCTCAAATCGGGTTATCCGATCCCTACCGCATGGGTATGCGGTGCTGTGTGAACGGAACGGGGGTGCTTACCGCATGTATATGAGGTGGATCTCTATACGGAGTCTAGTACCGCATGGGTATGCGGTGAATGACCGCATGTATATGCGGTATGTCGTTGACCGTCATTAGAATGTCATTAACTCACCGCATATCTATGCGGTGATTAGTGGTGTAAATAGTAAAAATTAGCGGTGTAGATATCGTTTCCGGTAATTTCATATGGCCTTTGCTGTTTTGGTACTTTGGAAACCCAATCATAATCCCTTCTTCCTTATTCCTTGGGATTTCTGTTTCTCTATATATTCTCCTCCCAATTAATTCACATCCATCTCTATTATTGTTCACTTCATTTAATAATAACTAGTACAATTCCCGTGTCATGGCGCGGTTTTTTTAAAACTAAAATATTAATAATATATATAAATATATTACTATAAAATACTAATAAAAGTTAAGATAAAAAAAATCTTTACCATAAATGTATCTTATAATTCTGAAATAATTTTTTTATATCTTGTCTAAAGTATAATACATAAATGTAGATATTTTAAATCACCCGGTAATAATAATATCAATATCATTGTAACTTTTTTAGAAATTTTGAAATCTGAATCATGCATTTAAATGTGATGTGTCACAACTAATAATTATATTCAATGTTTTGAATTAAGCTCAATAGTTAGTACATAAATGTGAGTTAAGCCTAATGGTTATATTAGATTGAATTTAATGTTTTGAATTAAGCCCAATTGTTAGTAAATATGTTAAGAATAAAAGAGAATGGAGAATTAAAAAAAAATTAATGGAAAAAAGAGAAAATGAGAAATAAAAAAATCAAGGAAAAAAAACATAATTGGTCAATATTCCTAAAACTCTTCTAAGATTGACACGTAAGCAAAGTCTTCTAAATTAAGGTTATATATAGATAATAATAATTGGTTAATATATAATAATAATAATAATAATAATAATAATAATAATAATAATAATAATAATAATAATAATAATAATTTTTGAAGCAAGATAAGAATTCGGTTATCCAGACAAGCCTAGAGAAATCGAGAGACCGAATAAGTCGGCAGATGGACTAACCATCATGTACAACCGAAAAAACTTACCGAAAGAAATGACTGAAGCAAATGACAAAAAGAAATAACATGAAGCAAATGACAAAAATAAAATGCAGAAATAAATGTACAAGTCATTCTTTACTGAAACTACAAACTAGCATAACAAAACCGATCAGCCAAAGGGAAGATGCACACAAAGAACTCTGGGGAACGTAGTGGACATCTCAGATTATGGACTCTAATAGAGCCTTCAAATATCAATCGCACTTCCACGACGTCTACGAACATAGCAAATCGACCACAGTTCACATGAAGCCTGCAGGACAACAAGAACAGCACTGCACACCAATTCACAAGCCTAAATCCTAACCAAATCACTGTTCATTCAAACCCCCCAAAAACCCATCTTAACCTCTCGATGGACGATAACAAGATCGTAATAGATTGCACAAGGGCAAGCCAAATTAGAGACGGACAATATGACCACGAGGAGAAAAATAAACAACAATCAAAAGGAAAAGGGTAAAGATCAAGGATTAATTTTTTTATTTTAATTTAGTAGGAACCCAACAGCTGAACAAGACAGCCACAAGCGGAGCCGCCGAGAAGGGCATGCCCAAGGGTGGACCGAGGACAACGCCGAGGAGACCATAAAGAGGGCGGAACCGGTAGCAGAGCCAAAGGCGGAGCCACGGTCGCCCCGAGGTGGCCCGAGCCGAACGATGGTGGTCGGGGAAGGAACCGGAAGCAAACCGAAAGAAGCTTGAGGAGGTGGAGGTGACAGGAGCTGAGGAAGGCTAACGACGGCTGGAGCGAGCCGAGACGGACAACCGATGGACACGAGGCCGGTGAGGACTGAGGCTGGTTGCACGTTTTCGGACTGGAGGCATGGTGTTAAGGCTGGTGAGGAATGAGGCTGCAGGTTGCAACCGGTCTTGCCGATGGGAAAGGAGGAGTATGTGGGAGGGAGGCGGGGGAAGGTGAAGCTGGTGGGCTTGTACCGAAGGTGGGTGAGGAAGGGTGATGGAGGCCAAGGTAGGTGGCATCGGGGGGATGTGGGCAAACATGCTGTTGGGCAAAGGTGAGGTGATGTGGGCAAATTTCGTTGGCGGCGGCAAGGCAAGGCAACCCAAAAGCCCTCAAACGAGAGTGTTTAGGTTAGGTGAAAAACTTATCAGAGTACATCGTTTTTAAAAACTTATAATAATAATAATAATAATAATAATAAGTATAATGGCGCATTTGGATTCGTACTGATCAATACAATTATAATTATATTGAATAAAGTTTATAATTACATTATAAATTTAATGTAATTAATTAATAGAATTTAATGCATAATATTACCTTTAACAAACCCAAAAACAAATCTACAACGCAAATAATTCAACAATTTATTGATATAAACAAATGGAACCAACCAAATGCAGACAAAAAAATAGATTAAACAAAGGAAACAACAAGTCCCCAAGTGAGAACGTTCATCGAGAGACTTTTACAAACTAAATGTAGATAACCGTTGAAAAATCTGAAGCATGTGGTGTTGGGGGTATCATTAGGGACTATAATGGTAAGGTTATTGATATTTTTTCGGTCAACGATCCCTCCGGGATTGGTACTACAAACACAAAAGCTTCTGCGATCTATATTGGTTAGAGGTAGCGCTCAGAAAAGGAATAAGAAATATTATTGTAGAATGTGACAACCTTGGAGTAACCAAAGCAATTAATCCAAAGATGCCAACAACGTTCTCTGGAAGATCCCTCAGAACTAGGGCTGGATCGAACCGTACGTAATCGGACCGGGATCGGACCAAAAACTACAGTCTTTGGATCAGACCGAGATATTATGGTTCGGCCCGCGGTCTAAGAAAATTCTATTTCCGGTTTTCGATCCAAACCCGGGATCAGACCGGAATTTCCGATCCGGATCGGAATCGGACCGAATTTCCTATCATTTAAAAAAAAGGAAGAAGGCTTGACTGGGTATTGGCCGAGCGAGTGAGCGTGCCTTTTTTTTCCCTGAGTACGCGTTTCACTTCGGGCGTTCGGCGGCAGTAGCCACACCAGATCTTGTGCTCTCCTTCACTCCGTGCTCGCCGACGCAAGTAGCCACCATCTCCCCATTTCAATGTCAACAGATCCTGCACAGTACAATGGGAGACCTTCACATGAAGTTGTACCACGAAGAATGTCCAAGAACTGTGGAGAAATTTACAACCCATTGCCGAAATGGATATTATGATCGATAATCTTATTTTTCATAGAGTCATCAAAGGTTTCATGGTATAGACTGGAGATCCTTTGGGAGATGGAACTGGTGGGCAATCTATTTGGGGGCGTGAGTTTGAAGATGACTTTCACAAGAGGTAACGGACTGGAGAACCGTTTGGCGACTGTAAAGTTACGATCTAATCGGCCTTTTAGGTCCCGATCCGATCCGCGGACCATGTTGTTGGAGAATACGGTCCACCGCTCTTGGACTGGACCGGAATCTCTGGTCCGATCCCAGAACGATCTAGAAGATTCATACGTTAAGAAGCAACTTCAACTACAACCAACTCATCCACGGATAATCTAATTATAGTGCTGATTACATTGTAAAAGCTAGTTAGTTGTATTTGTAACATGAGCACTCTCCTTTTAAATTGAGAGTTTTATAATATCATCTTACAAGATAATCAAGAATGAGTTTTGCTTCGTCAAAGATATTCTAATGTTTGCTTAATGTAAAAATAAATAAATAATCAAAATAAACCCTAACTAACTTTCATAATTCAAACAGGGCTAATTAAAATTAGTCATCCTGTTTTTTTTGAGCAAAATTAGTAGTCGTTTTTAAATTTTAAGTGGGTAGGTTGGGCGGTGCAAATCACAAAATGAAAGTCTCTGGAGCATACGGGAAAGGAATATATATAGCTTTGGAATTGACGTTTGTGGGTGTGGTCGGAGTGGGAAAGACGGTGTTCGAAAACGAAATTTGAACCGATATATCATTTCAACCTCTTAACACATCTGTATTCTGTATCGAACCAAATCCAATGATTAATTAAGTCCGGCTCAACTTCAACTTTTTTCATTTCTTGGTTAAGGATCAGTCCTGCTTAAAATTAGGTATGTACGATTCGATCTGGATTATGCCTCCACATACACATGTCATAACACATATGGACTCCCTCCAACGCCAGAGTAGCACAGTAAGTCATTTTACTTTTTTTTTTAACGGAAATTTCGCGAGGTACCCTCGTGGTATAGCAATTTTCGCCGGGTATACAAAAGATTTACATATTTCGCGTAGTGCCCCTGACATTTAGCCTATGCAGGATTTGAACCTGCATCTTTGTGCATAAGCACACTGCTCTACCATTTGAGCTAATAGGGTTAAAATCACTTAAAGAAATGAAATTTCTTTCAAAATATTCACGTTTTCTAAATTAATTACTACAATATTCACTCTTTCAAACTATTTTCAAAAATATTCAAAGATTTCAGCTTTTTGCTTTTTAATTTTCAAAAGGTACCCGTACTTTATACTAAATTACAAACTTAGTCTTAACTTTCTAGTTTTCGACAATAATACTCAAGATGCAATATAAAATTCTTATAAATGACTTTTGGTGGTACTAACTACCATAATCTACTAACCATATTATGAATAATAAGCTTTCTATGGTTTTAAGCCCACCACGCTCTGCAACTAAAACTTCAAGCTAAAGAGGTTTGACCCATACCTGAACGTAGTTACACTGGACCACCGGCGTTCCTTAGCTTCCGGCTTTCTAGAGGTGGCTAAACTTCAACCAGGCCTCCCTTAGTCCAGATTGAGCACAGATCTGTTTCGTTTCCTACCTCAGACCGTAGTCTCTAGCTTTTGGTTTTGTTTTTTGAGAGGGTGAAGGGATTTGAATCAAGAAAACAAAGTATTCAAAACATAGTGTTCAATTAAGTAGCTTTCCTTTTCTTAAAAACAAACTTTATTGAATCTGGGAAATATTACAACACACAAGCACTCTTAACTTAAAACTTAGACACACTTAATCACTCATATCAGAAGATCCATTGAAAGGTTTTGAACTTTAGAGTGATGGAAACACCAATCTACTCAAATTCAAAACGTTTCTACTTCTCTTTCTGATTTACAAACTCTCCTTCTCTCTTCTTCTATGGTTTTCCTCCCTCTGGAATTGTGTGTTGAGAAGCTGGAGAATGGCTCTATTTATAGAGCTGAGTAGAGAGCATTGGATACCTCTTCCAACGTCTCTTTTACAAATGGCCGACAGATGGGCCCCTACGCACTCAGAAAAGCACACAGTACAACAATTATTTTACAGGTTCACGTGATAAAAGCAAAACAGTAAAAGCAGAAAGTACAATAATTGTGCTTGGTGGATGATGATGGTTGTGCTTGGTGGATGATGATGGCTCTCAGTTGTCTAGGTTCTGAACCCCTTCGTCTCCCATGTTGGCTTCCAGGTCATCATCATTATAATCTTGAACTAGATCTAGAGTATTATCAAACTCCAAATCTTGTTCATTGTCTAGATCGAGATAAAGCATTAATCCATCAGCGTAGTCTCGATCCCATGCGATTAGTAAATCGATCATCCTCTCGTGTCCTCTTTTGTCTAAAAACTGACCGGCCTCTATTTCTGCTAAGTAAAGACTGATGGATTCAGTCCTGTTTATGGCTTGCTGCATTAGTGGATTGAGTTGTGGGGATACTATGAAGGTTGTATTTCCGACTTTGAATATCCCACAATCTGTCTGTTTGAACTTGGTGATGTAGTAGTAGATGTAGAAGAATCCCTTTGCTCTTGCCTCCCAAGTATGCCTAACTACATCGATTCTTCCTTCCATTACCGGATCTTTCACGTACCAATAATCTTCCCTCATTAGTAGGAAGATTAGGTAATGTGGTAGCCGGGTTTTTCCCTGGCTAACATCTATGCAGGCACTGATAACACGGCAACAACTTATGTCTTGTATTTTTTTCGAATGTTGCTGCTCTGAGGAAGACCTCCTTCTGGAACTTAGTGAAATACTTGTACAAGATGCTTTCTTCTTCTTTCTTTGGCCATGGTCTCCTGTTATTGTGGTGGATTCCATTGCACATTCCATATCTCCATGAATTCAAAAAGTCTGCATCTTCATCTGGCATGATGGGTAAAGATAATCCTCCCAATCCTGCGCCAGTGGTTACACAGAAATGGTTACACCATTCTCTGATAGTTGCTGGAGTATCGTGATCTCTCAAGGTTACCATCCAGTAGAAGTTGTCGAAATCTCTCATTTTCCATCTTCTACAGATGTCCTCCTGAAGTTCAGTAGGTAGCTGGAGAACTTTTATAATTATCTCTAGAGTTAACATTCTTATAACCGCTCTGTGTCTCGTTTGTAAGAGTCCACGACGGAATCTATTCTCAGTAAATCTTCCAAAATCAACAGAAATAGAAAAACTTGGAGGGGAAACCCATCCTTGGTATCCTCTTATTTCTCCTAAGAGATTAACGTCCCATGGGTGGAACACCCATTGCGGATTTTCCCACCGCGTTTGATTTCTCTGATCCATCAGCTAACTCTCTTGTTAAGCTGTCAGCAAGAGAATTTTTGGATCCCTGCACATGTTCAATGGTAAAAGTAAATTGATTAAGGGCTAATTGCCAACGCAGGAGTCTCCCATGCGCTTTCATATTATCAAGATTGTTATTTATGAAACCTAATATTCCTTTACAATCTGTTCTGACTGTAAAAGGTTTAGGGGCTAAGAAGATTATAAACTTCTGGATTCCACGATAAATTGCAAGAATCTCCTTTTCCATGACAGTGTAATTATACTCAGATTTGTTGAAGCTGCCACTGCTATACCTGCAAAGCTTGTTATCTTTCTTTATTTTTAAAACAGCTCCCCAATGATAATCACTAGCATCTGTTTCAAGAACTAACTCATCATCTTCATTAGGTAAAGTTAATATTGGAAGTTTTTCACATCTTCTTTTAAGTTCTTTGACTATTTTAGTATCTAATTGAGTCCAACTCCAAACTTGATCTTTCTTTAATTTTATCTGAAGAGGTTTTCTCAATTTGGCTAGATCCTTTATAAAATCAGACGCATAAGTAAGACAACCTAGAAATCTTTCTAGTTGTTTTCTATCTTTGATTTCATCAGGAAATTTTTCTACCTTTTCTAGAATATGTTCTTGCAAAATAATCTGACCTGCTTTAATTTTTAATCCTAGGAACTCAATTTCAGGCTCAGCATAAATGCATTTTTTCTGTCCTAAAATGATTCCATGGTCAATACATTTTTGAGTTATTGCTTTCAAGTCATGCTTATGTTGTTCTATAGTTTTAGAGAAGATTAAAATATCATCAATGTAAACAAGACAGCAATGTTTAAATTCTTTAAAGACATTGTCCATTCTTCTCTGAAATATTTGTGGTGCGTTTTTTAAACCAAAGGGCATGACTACCCATTCATAGTGCCCTTGTGGAGCACTAAATGCAGTAAGTGGAATACTTTTTTCATCCATTCTTACCTGCCAATAACCACTTTTACAATCCATTTTAGAGAACCAAGTGGCTCCCTGTATTCTATTAAATAAAACTGTCTTATTAGGGATATAATATCCATCAAAAACAGTATTATCATTAAGCTTTTTATAATTGATAACCATTCTAGCTTTTCCTCTTTTGTCTTCTGCATGATTTCTGACCATAAAGGCAGGACTAGAATGAGGACTTTTACTTTCTCGAATTAAGCCTTTCTTTAAGAGTTCATCAATTTGCTCTTTAAATTCTTGTTGATCCTTATAAGTGTAAACCATTTGTTTTACTCTAATGACAGCCTTTGGATCTATTAGCTCTATGGTAGCAAATGATTTATCTTTTTTCCAAAATTTTAAAGGATTTTCAGAGTATAACTCCTTACACATTTTTTCTTGTTGTTTAAGAATTTTATCTTTTAAGGTTACTTCACATATAGATAGTGCAAATTCTCTTTGTGTAGGAAGAATATATTCCTCACCACGCTTAGTGCGCGTAAATTCTATTGCTTGGTGTGTATAAGCCTGTTTAATCTTTTTAACCCAAGCGTCTTCACCATGAATATTGAAGACCATCATATCTAAGTGTTGAGTTACTGGAACATGGAGTCTTTGGAAATTATTTCCAATTAACATGTCATGTGATGGCTGATTTGTAGCCCATAGTGTAGGAATTACACATTGGACTCCTCCTATCATGATAGGTACATCAGAAGCTAATTCTGAATGAACCATGATACTATCATCAGCTATTCTAACTTGAATTGGTCTACGAGATTTCTGCCAAATGAACTCAGGAAATAATGCCTTTTTTCCAAAGCATACTGAACATCCCGTGTCTACAAAGGCACATAACTCATATTTATTGAACCCTTCTAAGCAAATACTTATCGGGATATAAATGCTATTAGGGTTGGTAATCCTATAATTCTTCTTCAGTGATTCTCTACTGACATGTTCAAGACTTTCTTCTACTCTCATATTATCTCCATAGAGATGTCTGAGGTCTATTACTTCCATTCTCATTCCTAATTCTTCCTCAAATAAAGGATTTGTGAGAGATTCTTTTAAGTCTTTAGCCCCTGGATCATTCTCATAGATAGGTTCACTAATGGTTTTAGTTTGATAACCTATTATCTTTCCTTTTTGTTCGGAACTAGATGATCCTTCTTGATTTTCTCGAACCTTGTGAACTATTGGGGGAATGGCTGTTATTGTTTCCTTAAAAGGATAAGAACCTAGATCTACACTACGTCTGCCTGGTTCTGTTATAATCTTATTTTCTAACCTTTTGTTTAATGCTGCTATCATGCTCACTATGTCTTCGTCTACCATAAACGATTTGTCTTTTCTATTAGTGGTAGCTCCCTGATTCCTTGGAGTAATACTAAGATTAGGATTTAACCTAAAACTAGTGTTTCTGGATAGGCTTGGACATCTAGAGAGATTGACTGGTGGTTTAGCATTCGTATGAATTCTACCCTCTTCATCTATGGTTAAAACCTTATTATTGCTAGTACCCGTAGAATTTTCAAATGCGTTTACCCAAATGGTCTTAAGTCTTATTTGATCAGGTTTTAGTTTAACAGGTACAACCTCTTTGCTTGGACCTACTACCTCGTGTTTCTCAGCTTCTACTATATGGCATTTTTGTGGAGGATTTGTAGTATTCTCAAGTTTATAAACTACCTTCCACTTTAATTGTAAAGGACAAGTTCCTTTATGCATACTAATACCTTCTGTTAACAGTTTTATAGCTAAGAACTTAGATGCATAATGATCTTCTAGACTAACATAATAGTTAGGCCTACAGATCCAAGAGACTGCTCCTTGACTCAAGTTACAGACTATACCACTGATGCATTGATCACTAAACTTTTTATGCCTAATGTCGCAAACAAAATTAATGCATTGCACATCTTTTCCATAGTCTTGTAACGGAGTTATAATTACCTGGATGCCACATATGAAAATATATTTAAATTTTTTATCTTTGTTATGTTTCTGAATGTTCGCCCAATTGATTAAGTTTACTTCAGTTGCTTGATTTTCATTATTCTTGACAGTTACATCTCCAGACATTTCTTCGCAAACATATTTAGCATATTTAGAGAATAATGATTTTTTAACAAACTGTTCTTTAGCGATGATCGGGAAGTCAACCCCTGATCTCGTCATTTCTTCAACTTGTTCCTCATCAATAGAGGTTTCAGCTTGCTGAAGTTGAGCTAAAGTAGTCATTTCATATTCATCAGAGAACTCACTAGGAGATTCTCCTTCCATCATTTCATTAATCTCTTCACATTCTATTGACTCATTTTCAGATTCTATTTCTTCTTCAAGTTTTTCTTCTATTATTTCTACTATCCCTTTATTATTTCTTAGTGCTAGATCTACTGCTTCATCTTCAGATAACTCGATATAATCCAAACTACCTAGGGCTTCTGCTAATTTATTGTTCTTCTTGTTTATGCATTCATTAGCATAATGACCTGATTCTCCGCATGCCCAACACTTGCAGTTTTTCTTTTTCTCAGGACAGAACGATGCTTTTTGGAAAAACCTTCTGTTTTTAGAGAATGGTTTTTTATAATACTTCTTGTAATATTTTTCACCTCTTTGTTTATTGAAACTTTTTCTCTTATAGCTTCTTTTTCCTTGGTAATCTCTATTGTTACATCCCCATTCTGTTGGCGTCTCCCAACAAGTTAAGAATTGTTTTTTCATTCTTTGGGTGCTTCTTACATCTCGACATTTTTTCTCGACCCATTTCCTAACATAGGAAATTCTGTTACCAAGAGTATCTTTATCTCCAGTTTTAATTAACTCTTGATACTCTTCACTTATTTGTTCATTAATTGGGGCAGGAAGTTTATCAAAGAACATTTGCAGATTAGTGTTGTTTTCCCCTATCTTATAGTAGTACTTCTCGAATTCTGTTATATAATTATCGACATATTTCATGTTACAGATTTCAAGATTGTTTAAGGTTCTTTGCCATTTTAAGGCTTCCTTATCTTCATCTTCCTTCTCTCCAATGAACTCATCTTCTATTAATTCACATATTAATGTGAACATTGTCACTGGGCTTGCTAAATTTCTAAGCTCTTGTTTTGGGTCATCACCAATAGCTCCATACCAGTCGGCAATACATCCATAGAAACTATGCTCTATGTAATTAAGGAATTGGGAAGAGTTCCATCCTACGTTCATGTTTAATACACTCATCATACTTTTCTTCCAGAGCTCTATGATTTCACGCCTATTTCTTATACCATCTAGGTTTAATTTATAACTTGTTTCACTTATGGGTTCTAGATTAATTTCTCTTTGATTTGGTCTATGGTTTGGCATAATGCTTACTCCAAATCTTTCCTTCTTCTCCATAAATTCTCTAGGTTTTAACCTAGGTCTGTAATTACTAGTTGAACCATGTTCATATCTTCTGTAATGTCTTCTAGCTTCATTTTGATCTACAGGTTCATTCTCCTTCAGCCTTCTTTGTCTTAAAATTTCATTTAACCTTCTTTGGACACTAGATATGGGAATGTTTTCCATATCTTTTAGGTTAATTAATCCCATTTGTTGATACACAGCTTCTTCATCCGAATTCTTTTCAGACTCGTCTTCGCTCATGACCTCTTGGTTCATAAAGTTGGTTTCAATGGCTTTTTGTTTATGTAATTTCATCTTCCATTCTGGGTCATCCAACTTAGTGCTGAATCTCCTTGTTTGTCGAAGTGGATGGTGATTCATTTTTAAGATTTTCGTCTTGGTATTCTTCCACTGTTTCCTTGTTCTTTATATTATCTAATTTAGTAGAGAACTTCTTTTTAGATTTTTTAAATGGATAACTATATTTAAAAGGATCTCCTTTCTTAATTTCACCACCTGATGTTAGGCTTATCTGATGGCTAATTTCGTTAATGGCTTTTAGATTTGTTGAGTGATGTACTTCGCCTGTCTCTTTTACAGTCTTAAATATTTTACTGCTAATCTCAATATATAATTGTTCTAATTTTTTAACTTCGAGTTTTAGATCTATAAGTTGGTCTGAAATGGCATTTAAAATTGCTCCAAAATGTTTATCGTTTACATCTAAATGTAAAGCATGAGGATAAGTCTTATGGGGGCAATTAGTAGACACCTCCAGATTGTCTTATAGATAAATACAGATTATTTTTAATTAACTTGGCTCTGATACCAAATTGCAGGATCAAGGTTCTAATAGATAAATTTTTAATGCGGAATATAGACTAATCAAGTAACATACAAGGATATTAATGCAAATTATAAAAAGATTCGGTGATTTTATACGATTTTTTATTTTTATCGGAAATTATAAAAGACAAGTGGGACCCTAGTGAATATTTTTGTAAAAACTTTCAAACACTAAATAATTTGGTAAATATTTTATATTTTGTGAATATTTTTACAAACCACTCTAAAGAAATTAATATGCAAGATTTGAACCTCAAAGCCAGCTTCCTTCAGAGCATCATAGCATTTTCTTGTTGACTTGATGTCTGAAACATTCTCTACCAATCAATCAATTGTACGAAAGGCCTTTAGAGCATCACAACTTATTAGGCATTCTCCAAGTTCATCATAAATAAATTCATCTAAAAACATTCTCTAAATTCTCCCTTCAACAATCCATTTCTTTCGTTAATAAACCAGTTTGTGAGCAATTCCTACCAATCAATCAACTGTACAAAAGGCCTTTAGAAAGCATTGCAAGTAATATACCCAACCAATTTATTCATTTTCAAATTGATTATTCAACTGAAAAATAATCAAACTAAACAAGCTTTCAAGCACTACATACACATACCTTTTTTTCCTTCTCCAATATCTCTCTGATTGGGTGATGAGCAGCAGCTACACACAGATTCTACAACACATGAAGATTAACGGATATTAATTGATAACACAGTGTACACTATCAAAAGAAAATTAACAGCTCATTCAGGCTAAAATGTGCAGTGATAAAACCTTGAGGTCACTTCCAGAATACCCATCTGTCATGTTTGCAATGGCATCTAAATCAACATCAGAAGACAACTCCTCTTTGGACAATATTACTTAAAGAATCTTTGCTCAGTTTAGTGCATCGGGTAAATTTACCATCAACTTGTGAATACATGCACATAGAACCATCATAAACTCCAAAGAAAGCCATATGACAGTCGACGTCGGATACTTTTGCATCAAAATAGTCCTCCATGGAAGATCTTTTGACCTTGAAAGTAGAATATCCATAGCTGAATCCTACCTTATCTTTTCCATTGAAAAAACTACCCAAGGAAACGAAGTTCAGTCAGAAGGAAATTAAATCAACCAGCAAGAGATTATGCTGCAAATGAAAAAATATAATCATGACAGAGGATTGAAAATGAAAAAAAAACTCAAGAACATGTGAGCAGTATAAACCACAATAGAGGATTTAATTTTATCAATTGAAGAATCAGTTCATCACACTGACATAATTTCCAGGTGAAAAAAAGGTCTTGACAATCAACCATGTGCGTAACTTCCAAATGAACTTGCGGTATGATACACTGAAATACTGAATCACTGCTTAGTCAGCAAGCAAATTCTAGTTTAAAAAAAATCTCAGTTTCTGGGATTAAAACAAAAACCAAACACTAATCACAAACCCAAAACCTCAAATCACAAACTGAGTATTTCACATCATACAATAACAAACTAAGCACAAAAACTCAGTAATTCAAGTCCAATTTCACACAAAACCGTAATTTTTGGAAAGGGGTTCGAAATATCACAACATGGCATACCCGACAGGCAGACATCATCCTCTTCCAGCAGATTTCGGCCCCTCTAGCTCCAGTCGGCTTGGCCTCCTCCTCCCTTGTGTCGCCTGAGAGTCGGCCTTCTTCCTTCCTCTCTTATGTGTATGACTGATTGGATTTTCAACCCAAACCCTAAATTTAAGAAAAGGGTAAACATTAATGCACTTACCTCGTATCAACGTCGCATGCACCTCCGGCCGGCCTTGACATCCGGCCACCGTTGCCTTCGCTCCCAGTTATGGTGGTTTGTTGTTCGCCCTCGTTCGCCTGAATTGCCTCCATCGTTCCGCTCAGTACACCGTTGCCTTTGTCGATTGCCTTCGCCTCCAGTCGCGCAGGACTCGTCGTCCCTTGAATCGTCGTCGGTCTCTCTCCAGTCACTCAGTTCGGCATCCCCTTTCCCTCTCAGTTCGTCATCGCGGCATCGAAGACGCCCACCCAGTCCGAAGTCTGAACATCCATCGTTCTTTCTTCTTCTTCCTTTTTCTAATCAAAACTAACGGAGAGTCAGAACTCTGTCAAAATTAACTTTAGAAAGGCACGAGGTGAATTAGGAGTAAAGGTCAGGGGTACCATGCGAAATATGTCAAACTTTTGTATACCCGGCGAAAATTGCTATACTACGAGGGTACCTCGCGAAATTTCCGTTTTTTTAATGGGTTAAACACTCTGCTATAAAATATCATAATTTTTAAAAAAAATTAAAATAATTTCAAAAAGTAAAATTACTTATATTTTGAGGCGGATATAGTAATTAATATGATATTGTTAAAAGAATTCAAAAAAAAATGTAAGATTTTATACTACCTCTGTCTCAATATATAGGCCATTTGAATAATTTTGACACGTTTTTAAAGGAGCTAAAAACTATATAAAATATTTTTTTATTATTTTTTAAAAATAATAATATACTTATTATTAACCTATCAAAAAGTCAAATCGACTTATATTTTGAGATGAATGGAGTATAGTTTTTTATTATCCTAAGACAACGTGCGCAAATTGTAAAAGACTTATAAAAAAGAACATAGCGAGTGCATTTTTTCTAACCTATATCATTAAGAGATTTAGTTTGTAAATATTTTTCTATATAAGGTTAAGTATCTCCTTGGGGTATAGGTTAAATATCTAGACTGAGAAATATTTTTTAAATATTAATTATCGTTAAATAGTTTTTTTTTGGGGTCATAGA
The DNA here is from genome assembly GCA_037127255.1 of Persicaria tinctoria. NCBI lineage: Eukaryota > Viridiplantae > Streptophyta > Magnoliopsida > Caryophyllales > Polygonaceae > Persicaria > Persicaria tinctoria. The sequence continues at coordinate 15,155,531 of JBANSL010000004.1, read as the reverse complement.
TCGACACTTAAACCATGATAATACGGGGAGTACGGAACATCCCAGTTTCCAAAGCAATGGAGAAATACTTGGGAATTAATGAATAACTCTGTTTTTTATGAATTTATAATGAATCTGAAAAAACAACTTTCAAAATGAAAAGCTTCATCCCCCTCTCAAACTAGCCGATCAGTTCTAATAAAAGCAAACTTAAGCTTAAACACAAATTATCTAATGTAAACCTTTTGTAAAGACCGGATTTTAGAATTTCCCAAATTGGAAAGTTTTTCGAAAAACCCGTCCTCGAGAAATTTCTATTTTTGGAAAGTCCTTGGAAAATATCTCGGCACGCTTTTAAATTTCAATTTGATGGATTCTAAGACTTATCTATCAGATTTCAATTTTGAGGATTTCGAGAGTCGTTTGAAATGAATTTGAATTTCAGGTCGGATTTTGGGATGTCGGATTTCGGGATGGGATGTCGGGATTCGAGGTCGGAAGAGTGGAATCATTCTTCGCACACTCTCTCTCTCTCCCCCCCCCCCCCCCCCCCCCCCCACCCTCCCTCCCTCCCTCCCTTAAGTGTTTTGTTTCCTACCTCATTTAAACCCTGTAGTACCAATTGTTCTCCCTATAAATAGTCAAACATCCCCAAAACCCTAGAGGATCATCCTCGAATTCTGAAATTTCGTCCCCCAAAACTCTCTCTTTCATCTCAAAGAAACCAAAATACAAAACCCTCATCTTCCCCTCTTATTTTCTCTTGTTAGATCTTCCATCCACACTAAGAATCCTCCATTTCACGTTTCCTTCAACTCAAAGACCATCAAACACACCTCATCTCAAGAGTCTAACCTAAAAATCAGATTTAGAAGGTCGTTTTCATAGAAAGTGGAAGTTTCTGGGGGATTTCTCCGCCGCGAGTTCCATCTCGCCGCCGCGAGTATGAATCCATCACAAGAAACTCATGTTCTCCGCTAGTTCCGGCGTTCGCTCGGTAAAATCCTTTGTTCTCCCTCGTTTTAACTCCGTTTTAATTTCCTCCCCGTTTGTTTCCTCTTGTTCCTTACTCTTTCCTCTACCTTCCAATGATAAGAAGTGTCAGATCTAATGACTTTCGGGATGGATTCAAGCCCTCTCTTTACCCTTTTCCCTGTTTTGAGCAAGGTAAGCTTTCCCTCAGTTCTAATATCTCGTTTCACTACAAAAAAAAATTAGATTAGCAACGGCAAAATCCCGTCGCCAATAGTCGATTTGCCGTCGCCAAAGTCCATTAGCGACGGGAAATTAGCCGTCGCCAATAGTCCCGTGGCAAATTATCATTGGCGACGGCTAACAGCCATCGCCAAATTATTTACGGAAATTAAAAAAAAATCTCAGCTTTTTAGCCCGGTTCTAATGAACCGGGATAAAAAGTCCCCTGTTTTATATAAAAAAAAAAATTACAAAATCCACCACATTCTTATACAGTATATTCTTACAAACAATAATATAATAGTCAAAATTACACCAGAATTCTTTGTTCACACAAGACAATTGGTCATATATTATTACAATAAAATAGAAATAACTATTACAATAATAACCTTTTATTCTCAATCCACCTCTTGAAACTAAGATATCTCAACATATGTCAAGGTCATATGACCACTTCTTTGGAGCAATACGCTTTCGGGATTCAAAAGTCTATAAATTAGAGTATATCTGAAACATTCAACAACAAATCAAAGCAAAGCAACATGAGAATTTATTTTATCACTTGTCCAAGATTTGATATCCCTAAAAAGATAGCAAATACATTTAGATCAGATCATGTGGATTAGAATCATGGAAACACATCATACAAGTACTTGATACTTCAATAGTGACAAAAATTATATTTGGAAGGAGCATTCCTAATGAGATATGGGCAGCAGTGAGGGATGTCTACATGTACAAAAAGCATAGGATTCTAGTTTGTCTAGAAGGTATGAAATATATGAAAACTATTTTTAAGAAAATATTTAGAGTTTTTAGTCATAGGACAATATCTTCGCATTGTAAAGCCACAAACATAAATATCTTGAATGCTCATATGCAGGATGACCTATCTCTCAAATTCAAAATCTGAAAATCAGATTACATAACAACACAAATCGAAAGTTTACCTGATTGCATCTTCCTTCAACACCTTCATAGACTGTCGGTCCAAAAGCATAAAGAGCTCTACACCAAGGTAGTAATCAGTTACCAAACAAATGTGTGTTTTAGTCTGTATAACTTCCAGAAATTAGATTCTCAATGGCTTAACAAGCTCAAGTGAATATATCATCCAGAAATTAAATTTAGTAAATCATCAAGGATTATTATTGATTACTTTGCAAGCAATATAGACATGGTAGATTAAATTTGGTGTAGGAATCATTGTAGAAATAAATCAGAACTTTCCTTTCAGCACAAGCTCTATGCACCTAAAGGATATCAAGTACTTGCCATTGCTAATTGGGGTAGCTAATTGAATTTTTTTTTTTATGGTTTTTCCAGCTTTTTTCCACATACTTACAGATGGTTCACAACTGATTTCTGGGTACTTTCACCACATGCACACTACTTTGATTCAGTCAAACCATCAATAAAACTTGTACTGGTTCTTTTTATATGGGTTATTTTCTTATCTTTTCTTTGGAAATGAGGGGCTAGGTATTCTTAAAAGAAACAATTCACTAATGACCTATGACAGTAGCATTACCTGAATTGAGAAATTCTTCTCTCCAATCTGCACCAGTAGAAAGCAACACCCAAGCTTTGAAATCTTTCATGTCCCACTGCATCCCAAATCTGCCAGAACAAAGATAAAGGATATGAGCAAAAATCACTAGTTTTGGATGGATAAATTTTTTTAGTGACCAATGATCAACCTATTTCCAGCCCTTTAAATAATGTTAAAATGAAATTATAATGGTTAAAGAAGTAATGATATTACTAAATGAAATAGTACGTCTTTATTCTAACCTTGAAAAATGAGAACTAATATGGAATCTCAATGCTCATTAGTTGTTTGTCTCACTAAAGGATAGTTGTTTGTTATGGACCTTTATTTTAACTAATGGAAGGCAATCATGAAGACTACCTAAATAAAAGATCCAAAGTGATATACTACTTCTCCATACCATAAATTAGAACGACATGGAAAACTCAAAACCACTCAAAGGCAAAGTTGTAGGATTTTTTCTTGATAAATTGCAATAGATAACTAAAACACTTTCCAGCTAAAAGACAATCCCAGGAAGTGTTAAGCTATTACACCTTTGAACAAGGCAAAGACAGACCTAAAAAGGCAAAGGAAAAAAGTGTGTATTTACCTCTAGCTATTCCAATGGTGAGGTGAGCAACAGTTAAATGTGTATTTTGATTGATGTTACTTCAAAGAAGAATATAAATTCAGCAAGGGAGAGGGAGACTAACCAATAACCATGGTGGAATCGATTTCTCTATTGAAGGATCCGTCAGATCTAGACCCGTAGCCGTCATAGCAATGCTCTACGTCTTACCTGATTGTCGATTCGGTTGCGTCTTCAAACCCTAGAGAGGATCTTTGGATCTTGAATTCAAACCCTAGAAACGACATATTAACAAAAATAACAAATAGATCCAAGAACAAAAATAAGGAAGGGGAAAAGGAAAAGAATAAGAAGAATGTATTCAAAGAGAAAAGTGAGAAATTGACAGAGAAATTAAAGGATAAAGAGGATATGACAGTCATATACCAATGCATTCGTTGCCGCCTCGCACCTCCATGGGCTTGCTCTTCTCCTCCCATCGAATCAGTTCCATAAGCTTCTCGGCTGGCAGCAACAAAAGCCTCGATGGTGAAATGGATTAAATCAACAGGAAAAGGAGGTCGTCGGAGCTCAAACCTCCCGGCCACCAGCGCTCGATTCGCTGCCTCCGTTGAACGGAAATTTAGAAGTCTTCGCGTCCTTCGAGCGAGCTTCATCCACCAACAAGAGAGCAGAGAGGAGAGTGCAAAGAGGAGAGGAGAGCGGCGGTAAGGAATGAGATTGTTAGGGTTCTGGGGTTGGAGATAGATATTTTTTTTCCCCCAATATTTATTTTTACTTTGATTAGCGATGGATACAGCTTGCCGACGCAAAAAACGCCTCAATTGTGCGACCCTAAAACTCATGCCGTTGCTAAGTTGTGTCGCAAATTGAATTTTTTTTTGCAGTGTTTTGGAGCTAGATCTATATAAAGGTTCTCTTTTAACCAAGATCTATCCCTACTAAGCCTTGCCGTAGTAAAATCTCGTTGAATCGAAGCCCAAGGACTCTCTTCTCTCAAGATTTTCGAAGAGCCTCAAAGAGGCTAGGTAATCCCTCCTCCGTTCTCCCCTCTAGTCCTTGTTCGGAGTCTTTTGTATGTTTATAGTGTCGGTTTTTGAGCTAGAAGTGTTTTAAAACAAGTTTGAATGAAAACGGATTTAAAACGAGCAAAAACAAGTAAGGGCTGTTTCGAATCTCGCCGCGGCGAAACCATGGTCGTCGCGCGAAAATGAAACCAGAGCTAGAGGTTGAAGAAGCTACTCGCAACCGTGACCGAGGACTTCGCCGCGGCTAAATCCTCATCTAGAGGCCAACGAGGGACTCTTTCTCGCCGGGAGATCTATGAAGATCTCGCGGCCGCAGCCGACCCTCTCGCGACCGCGAAAGCTTCCCAGTGACTTGGCTGAGTCACTCCACGATTCGTTGGCCATCCTTGTTGGTTTTTGGTCCGATCCTTTTTCGAATACATTTTAGATGAAAGATGATTTCATAAGCGAGATTTTGGGATATTATTATGAGACTTAATGCTTTGACGAAGTTTTGAAGGTTCATTTCAAATTTCGGGATTCTTTGACTTGATTTATTGAGTGATTTTTGTTTTGGAAACGAGTTTGGAATTGATATTTATGCGGTTTATCAGATGGCTTTGGTTGGTGTTTTGACGTATCGAAAAGACTTTGAAATGGTTTTACTCTCGTTTTGGAAACTCGATTTCTGTGTGTATGAGTGGTAGTATGGTAGCTTATCGAATCTATGTAATTATAGGTGGTTGTTGATTGTTGGATTCTGCTTGCGATATTTTTTGTTGTTCGACATTTCAAGTAAGTTCCTTTATGGACTTACTCAGATTCGAAAGAGAAAATCTCGTGCTTGTGTTCATATGACATACTTGGTGTTTCATATGCATTTAAAGCATGCCATGTTGTATCATGCTAGGATTGCACTCATGAATGAGCATCTGGATACTCGTTGTGATAAACAGAACGACCGTTATCTGTGAGTCCTAGAGTCTTTGCTAGAGTGATAGGATAACCCAGCATCATCGGATTTGTCCTGGGTCGTTATTGTCATTATATGAGATGAGATGATAGCCCAGTGCCATCGGGCATGAGTTTGATTTATGGTGAGCATGATGATGTGATATGATATGATGATGATGTGCACAAACATGATGAAATTGGTTAACCCATCATCATCGGGTTAACCAATTTCATCATGTTTGTGAGTCCTAGTGTCTTTGCTAGAGTGATAGGATAACCCAGCATCATCGGGTTTCTCCTGAGTCGTTATTGCCATTATATGAGTTGAGATGATAGCTCAGCGCCATCGGGCATGAGTTTGATTTATGGTGAGCATGATGATGTGATATGATATGATGATGATGTCCACAAACATGATGAAACTGGTTACCGTGCTGGCCAAGCTCCACTCACGAAAAATGGGGTGGAGGTAGGAGAGAGATATGCTACTTAACATTCTTTGTGCGCCTTTACTGTCCTTCTGCACTTATGTTATATATCACGATAAGCATGACTTGCGTGTTTAATTTTCGCAATGGATTGGAGCATCTTTCTTATAGGAATAGCGTATGTGTATGCCTGCTTGTGGGACCCAGATTGCCTGGGCGGGGGGGACTCGGTCTGACCCCGCCCGCACATATTTGTTTTTAGGTTTGTGTTGCAGTATGCTTGCTCTTTGCTTCTATGGCGATGGGAAAATCTCCTGGGTGAATGTGAATAACCTGTCTAACTCCGCTAATTCGACTAAAGGATTTCTTGATTCTATATTTTATCGATTTGGTTTTGACTCGGCCTCGCCGTGGCAAGTTGTGCTTTATGTCCGCTTTCGCAGTTTCTTTCAAATGAGTTTACGTGCCTTAGTTTTAGGACAGGTCAAAGGTACCCAAAGACCCTTTGATTATTTTTGTGTTCAAAATCCCCACATTCAATACTGATCTTTTGGGGTTTGAAACCTCAATCCGTACCTGAATTGGAAGATCTGAACGAAGGTATCCAACCCTTGACCCGTTACATCTTCCTTCTTCAAAAAGGAATCCTACAAAAGATTGATCAAGTAAATAAAAACTTCTTCTCAAATAAACTACAATTGAAATGATACACACACACCCTTGATCTTCTGGGATAAACTATGTACCCCTATAGAAAATGACGGGCAATTGTTTTAGAAAAGCAGAGGACATGAACATATATCAACCTTCAAATGAAACTACTCTGTAACTTTATACCGATCCCAAATATTTATGGGTTATAATAATAAACGAAAGTATTTACAAAATGAAACCATAATGGAAAAAACAAACTACAATGCCTTGTGGCAATTTGAAAGATTGTTAAACTTACGGGACAATTTTCATAAGGGTTTACAATAGATCACCAGAAATGGTCAATCCATAAATGTGTGGATAGATCCATGGATAATAGATCAAATTCGTATTGTTTATAGTTAAAGAAACTTGTTCTCAAACACCACTCTTTAATCTACAAAACGATTCTGGTATCCAGAAACGGAATAACACTCAAGCTAGTCCTGTTGCCACGAGGTAGACCTGTAAATCGATTTCGTGGGAAAAGTCTCCGCCTAATTCTTAGTTTCCTTATCCATGATAGAAATGCGCACCCACTCAGTAGGGGGTTATGTGATGGTATGCCAACTATTTATGCTGAAGGGTTAGGTCTCCATAATGAGATTCTTAGGTAAAAAATTTTGGAAACTAGGAATATCCTTATAGAAGGATACCATCTCATTGTCATAAATACCTTGTTGAGGTGATGGATTGTAGAAATTATGCTCATTTTTTTTATTAGGTAAAAATTCGAGTTCAGACAGGCCTGAAACTCGAGAGGCCGACGAATCAACAGACGGATAAACCGTCAACATACAACATAATAAACACACTAAAAAAACACAGATGAAAGAAACAACCCTAAGAACCCATATAAACTGTTTGCCAGCGGAGGAGTCGAGGGGATCCAAGGCGAGCCACGAATGTCGAGAACACGGAAGAGTGGGATGACTCACACGGCGATTCGACACCGAGAAGGCGGAGAACAGTAACATACCACCGGAAAGAGCGAAACCTGAGGAAGTGCGGATCACCGACGTTGCCCCCCCCCCCCCCCCCCCGAGACGGGGGATCTTCAAAGACCACGAACACATCCACGATCCTCTCGATCATACAAGAAGTCCGATACTGCAGCCCAACTCGGAACTAAACACACTCACGTCAAAGAAGCGCCTCGACGCCAAAAGAGGGAACATATACAAGCCAAACAGGGAAGACCTAAACATCAGACGAAAAATGTGTGCAAACTCCTGGACCAAACTGAATGTCCGGGAATAAATTATTTAAACTACTAATAATCAAATTATTTTCTAATCCCTTGCGGGATGTTGAACCAACCCTTTTTGGATTTTATCAAACCCTTTCGGGATAAAAGCCCTTTCTGGCAAATAATTTTGTCCTTTTTTTTATTTTTTATTTTTTACATTTTTGCAAACTTGGGCTTGAAGTACCCAAGCTTGGGCCCGAAGGACCAAGGGCGATCGAGAGGAGTGCAAACAAATCAAAGACGATAGCCAAGGCGACAAGAAACTCAAACCAGCGACAGTCGAAAGCCAAACACACTAACCAAGGGAGGCAACAGTGAGGAGAAGGTAGGAGCATTGAACCCCAAACCAGCGTCGTGCCAATTTGAGGAGAGGGGAGACCTAAATACATCCTAGACTGAGAAACCCAAGACCGGAGATGAGGCCCCCACACGGAAACACGGACGGACGAATCACCACCACCAGGAAGGAGGACAACAAGAGGGAGGAAGACCCCGGGGAGACGAGGGTGGTCGGAAGGGCAACCCAAATCGGAGATCAAATGGGTCAAAGACGAGACACCCAAACCCGGCCACAAATTTCAACTAGAGATCGGTTAGATAGGGAATGATCCGAATCAAAGTGAGAGAAGAGGGGATTTTGACAAGCAAATTGTATTGAATGAATTTGGATTCAAGCTTCTCTAGAGAGATGAGTTGCACAAGAGAGTTTCACCCTTTTTTTTGTTCTAATATACAATTTGTAAACCCTGTTGTAGAAATTATGCTCATTGATATGAAGTATTCTCTCCATCCCAAAATGTTTGTCTTTTACTATTCATTCACGCTTTTTTAGGAAGCTAAAAACTATATAAAATATCAATATTTTATTAAATATTTTTAAATAATATCATACATATTACTAACAAATATAGAGTTATTTTAAAAAATTAATAAAAAAAAAATGAGTATTTTGTATATTTTTTAACTTCTTAAAAAAACGTGCATGAATAATAAAGGACAAACATTTTAAGACGGAGGGAGTATTTACTTAGTTGTTTTAATTCAGTTTATATTCATCGTATTTTTAGAGAAGTAAATATAATAGCAGATAGAATTACGCAACCGACTTTTTGTATCCTTGCCTAGGAGGATTTCAGTCATGATTCAAAACATTGGATTCTCGTCCGAAATAACACTCTAAAGAGGGGCCAACTTCGATCGTCTCTTCATTATTTCTTTTTTCTTTTTTATTAAAAAAAGAAAAACAATTTTCTTTCTTTTTCTTTTACCGACTGTAATTTTAAAGAAAAAGTTGGAAAAAAAATGAAAAAAAGACGTTGTGGGGGGAGAGGGAGGGGGTTGCATTAGTCCAGCCCAGCTAATGAATGTGAGTAGTGTGGGGCCCACCCTGAATAGCATAAATACAGAGCTCCTCTGAAGAGAGTGAGAGTGTCCCCCACCGCACCACCCCTCCTTCGACCTTCATCCTCAAATTCAATACTCTCCTCTAAGAATCCTCCACAGCTACATCTAATCTCAGAGAGCTACGTTGATGAGCGGAAAGGCTGAGATGGCCGGAGCAGGCGAGCAGGGTTCTTTCTCCGCCAAGGACTACCACGACCCCCCGCCGGCCCCTCTTTTCGACGCCGAAGAGCTGGGCAAGTGGTCCTTCTACAGGGCCCTCATCGCCGAGTTCATCGCCACCCTGCTCTTCCTCTACATCACCGTCCTCACCGTCATCGGCTACAAGAGCCAGTCCGACGTCAAGTCCGGCGGGGACCTCTGCGGCGGCGTCGGCATCCTGGGAATCGCCTGGGCCTTCGGCGGCATGATCTTCGTCCTCGTCTACTGCACCGCCGGCATCTCCGGGGGACACATCAACCCTGCCGTCACCTTCGGGCTCTTCCTGGCCCGGAAGGTGTCCCTCCTCAGGGCCGTCCTCTACATGGTGGCCCAGTGCCTCGGCGCCATCTGCGGCGTGGGCCTCGTCAAGGCCTTCCAGAAGTCCCTCTACGACCGCTACGGCGGCGGGGCCAACGAGCTCTCCCAGGGCTACAGCAAGGGCACCGGCTTGGCCGCTGAGATCATCGGCACCTTCGTCCTCGTCTACACCGTCTTCTCCGCCACCGACCCCAAGCGCAGCGCCCGCGACTCCCACGTCCCCGTACGTCCTCCCTCCATCTCTAGCTTCTCAATTAATTCTCTTCTTTAATTTACTTGAATTTTAATTCATTACTGGTTTTTTAACTTTATTTTATATATATATTGGTTTTTCTAACATGTATAAGAAATCCATTGAAAAAATGAATGAATCTGATTAAACTATTTTTAAATTAGATTAAGCATAGTATTAGATTCTAAATTAGAAAAGGTATCCCGTCAAAAATAAACAACTCTATAAATCTAATTTAAATTTTAGATAATGCAATTTAATTAAATATATATATTTTTTTAAAAAGGAAATATTAAGAGACATACATCCGTTTGAAAATATAATTTCATTTACTTTTTAACTTGTAGTTTTTAACTTTTTAAAAAAATTGTAAGAAAATCTATAATTAAAAAAAAAAAGATCGTTATGGATATGCAAGTACGGATGGAATGTCTTACAAGTTGCCTTAGTATTAATATATATTTATTATAATTAATTATTGAGTTTGTACATAACGGAGTACTAATTTTGGAAGTTGCATATTGAATCAAGAAAGCAGGTTTTGTTAATACTTGATTGATAGGGAGAGAATTAAAAAGCTACGGATCGGAATACATACTTTAAGTGAACCAAACTTACGGATCTGTCTTTTACTAAATTGGAGTTTAATTGAGTGAACCACCTTAAATATTATTCCCATCCTTACCCTTTTTTTTTTTTTTTTAAATTAGTCTAAAAATATTTTTTTTTAAAAAGAATTTTGTGTGGTGGGTAATGGGATGGGGCCCATTTGGTGTCAGGTACAATAGTGACAAACCACGTCATTCACTTTCGCACCCTTAAAACGCCTTTGCACATGCTTTTAGCTTTGAAAAATGCAAAAGCACATATAGTATCAATATTTCGGTATGTTATGAATTTATATTTTAAATAATTTTAAAAATTATACTCCGTAGAGTTCAATTTTTTTTATATAAAATATTAAATTTTTACTAGTTTTGTAAAATAATATTATTTTTAACAGTAAGTATGAAATTATTTTAAAATATTAATAAAAATATTGATATTTGATACTAGGGTAGTTTTTTTTTTTAGCTTACTATATCAAAAAGTGGATTAAAAGTAAAGTATATGTATTTTATGATGACGGAGAGTATGTTCTAAACAACTATTAATATATGTTTTAAAATTTTAAGAAAATTATATTACAAAAAATAGTAGATCGTTCATTTATATAAACATTTTAAAACATGATTTTCATCATTTTTTTTTTTTGTAAACATATACTACTTTGTTTAAAATATAAATATAATTTTTAGTTATACAAAAGATTACATGTTTGGGGGTAGAAGATCCGCTCCATAAAAGTAGCACAAGGCATATATAAGCTAGCCCAAATTTTATTTTATTTTTAGAATTTGGCATATTTATGTTTGCAAGTATTAAATTAATAAAACACAAGTGTTTTGACTGGAAAAAATGAAGGTGTTGGCACCACTTCCGATCGGGTTCGCGGTGTTCATGGTGCACCTGGCCACCATCCCCATCACCGGCACCGGCATCAACCCCGCTAGGAGTCTCGGTGCTGCCGTCATCTACAACAACCACAAGGCCTGGGATAATCATGTATGTTTCATTATTAATTATTTATGTATATATAAATAATATATATTTTTATGTTATGAATACAATATAATATATATCCGTCATGTAATTTTATGGATGCAGTGGATATTCTGGGTAGGACCGTTTGTAGGGGCGGCCATAGCGGCGTTCTACCACCAGTTCATATTGAGGGGAGGAGGTGCAAAGGCTCTCGGTTCCTTCAGAAGCAGCTCCCATGTTTAATCCTACCTTCCATCTTTTTTACTTTATTTTTACAATTTCAACTATGAATTTCATCCATCAATGTTTGTACTCTTCCGATCCCATCCGAATATCCGATTCGATCCATCATCAGATCAGAGACCTACTTAATTTACAACTCTCCCCAAGTGTTGTATTTCATCCATGTGTTTCTGTTCCATATGTAATTCCTCTACTTGCTTCTTGTCAAACATGATTTCATCATAAATTTGCGTTTTTTTTTTCTCTTCCAAAAAAATAAACTAAAGAAAAAAACACAAGGAGGTTCTAGTGTGTGTGAGTTCGATCTTATCAGTGTTAGGTACAATTATCAAATAAATAACTGGTTTACCATAGTCACGGTTATAATATATTGTCGCCAACTTTCAGTATTGATAATTTTTTTTACCTAAAAATACACTACTAGAATACTGCAATTAGACATCATGTGATTTAAGTCTGTCAAAAAAGCAACAGATGTTTAAAAAAGTTTACACATTGGTCAAATATATGGACAGATGTGAAATTATAAGTTCTGGAAAAAAAAAAAAAAAAAAAACGCCCGCGTTTAGGGATAGAGGCGGGATCAAAACACTTAGAAAAAAATTTAGAACGCGGGCTTTCAAATTTGAAGGTAAAGTTAAAACTTCAAAAAAAAAATTGAGCTTCTTTTTCAAATACCCAGTAGTTTTTAACACTAAAAAAAATCCAACGTTTAAAAATTTTCTATCTTCTTTTCTCTCTCCCCTCACATATATTCACAATCACCTCTAACCTCTCTCCAGATACGAGCCCCCAAACCCCCAACTCGATCTTTACCTTTCCAGATCCGAGCTTCCTCTAGCTAGCTCCGGCGACCCTCCTCCTCGGTTCAGTGCTGCTTTCCTCTTCCGGCCGTCTTCTCTTAAAGTCTATCCAGACAACGTACGACCCGGCCGCTGCGAAAATGGATGGGAGTTGAATAACCCTAAATCGCCGACTGCTTAGGTATTTGGCCTCCTTGTGTGGCTTTATCTGTTTTCCAATCTTCGTCCTCCTTGCTTTTCTCTTTTCTGTGCTTAAATCCCCAATCCCAGCTCTATTATCACAGAAGAAAGCTCTCCCTTCTGTCCATCTGACCTCTGTTTGCTTTGATTTGTTTTCCATCTTCATTTTCATTTGTTTTCTTGTTTATTTTCATGAATCCTTAATCCTATATTTGTATATTTGTTGTCTCATAAGAAGGATTTGAACCGGTGCGTCAGTATTCTTTTGCGCCCTAACTCCCAAGGTGCTCGTCTCTTTTGTGCTTTGATTTCTTTTCCCCTTTTTAATGTCCTGTTTGTGACAACTTTGTCTACATAAAAGAGTTATTTCCATCATATATATACTTCTCTACTTTAACAAGTATCTATTGGATACTTCCTGCTAATCTTGGAATGATGCACTGTTTTTTTTTTCCAGATTTGGGAGGATTAGAATATGTGAGTAATTTCTTTTTATCAAATTAACAATTTAACATCTTAGAGAGAAGTGCTCATCAATCATTAACTTGTTGGTTCATCTTGCATTAAGTTCTAGACCATCTTGTATCTCTGTCTGCATTAGCATATGCTTTGGTTACTGGAGAAGGATAGATTCATACATTCTTAGTTCTAATCTCAAAGACAACCACACCATTAATGCTTTACTTGAGATGGTAATTATGTTGTTCAACATGCTAGTTCTTCTCCTGTGTACATGTCTTGTATTTTTCTAACTAGGAAGCTTTCTCTTCACAAAGGTATCTTGATGTAGCTGGATTAAAAAGATCAAAGTAATTTGAACAGAAGAAAGAGAAGAATACAAGGTAATCTAGATAAATGGAACTACTGAAATATGCATCTCTGCCAAAAACTAATCTGATTTAGATATTTTCAAATGACAAAGCTCTGCCATAAACATCTCTTCTTTAATACACCGCACTTATAGATATTTTTTGCTTAATTGGTCATTTACAAGATCATAAAGTCTCATTTTCGTCTCTATGCAACCGAATTATAACTTTCATACTCCAATATGTTTATGCTTTACCATATATGTTTCAAAATAAACATTTATGCCTTAACATCTGAACTTGAAATTTTAGCTTGAGTTAGGAGTCATAGCTATCATTCCTATCAAGGCTTACATGCTAAATTAGGAATCATTGGGGTTGAGTTAGGAATCGTTGCGCCTTTTGGGCCTCTACTCTAACTGATCTAATGGTGTTGTGAGTTCAAACCAGCTCGATCATCTAGGCTCAATGTGTCAAATGGATTTTTCAGGTGGTGATGGACAATGGGATTCTCCAAGTCACTGTGGCAGTTCCACAGGGTTATATCACCTCCATAAGTTTCAATGGCGTCGATAACTTGCTAGAAACGGACAATAAAAGATCCAACAGAGGGTACGTATACCCATCTTTCTCTTGTCAACCTCAATTTTGTTTCACCTTTTTTTTTCTTATTTGATAAAGTTCACACTGAATCGATCAGGTATTGGGATATCAATTGGTAAGCACCAGGGCGTTATGGCGAGGGTGACTGCACAAACGGATAAGCCCTTTTCTAGCAATCGGTCCTTGTGTTTTTGAGCTACATCTAATGATTGAATATCAATCATGTGTTTACTCCCATATACATATTGGTTGCTTGATTTGAATACTGTGAACCATATAGGTTTCATTACATGGCTATTTCGGATGACCGGCAAAGGGCCATGCCTATGCTTGGGGATCACGATAAAGGAAAGCCCCTTGCTTATAAGGAAGTTGTCCTATTGACAGATCCGACCAATGTGCATCTCAAAGGAGAGGTATGACAACAGTTGAGATAGATTCATTTTGTTTGTTTATGTTACATCAAGTTGTGAAAATTGGATCATCGTAAGACATGTTATTCGTTGGCGAGGTGGATGACAAGTATCAGTATTCAATGAAGGGCAAAGACAACAGGATAGAATATATCCAGGTTTTATGTAGGCAAGAAAATTGCTTTAAGATCCTTACCATTTGAGCCTAGATTCACTCTATATCTATATTATAGTGATAATGCATATTTAGATAGGCATTATAGAGTAGTTTTAGGGTCATTTAGATGTATATATTGCATTTTAAAGGGTTAGTTTACTTGTTTGCTCATTTGGTACTTAAGTGCGGAATCTACACAAGTTTAGCGAGTAATTGCAGATTTTGGATTCGAAGAATGGAGGAGGTCATTCATTAGAGTCATATGGATCATATGGAGGCAAGAACGATCTAGAGAAGCCAAGTTGGAATGCACAAGGAAGAAGCAAAAGGCATACAAGAGCCAAAACGGCACCCGCGGCCAGAGGAACAAGAGAAAGCCAGAAAACCGCACCCGCGGTTATTCCAGCAAATTGCCAATTCTGGGCAGCACTCGCGGCCTAGGAGGCAGCACCCGCGGTGTTTCTGGGCCGGATTCAGCGCCGATTATGCTTTTAAGTTGGGCCTATCTTTGGGAAACACTTTCTAGGGTTTTTTATGACGGTACTTAGGCCTATTTAAAAGTTTGTTTTAGGTTGTTTGAGGGATCTCATCTAATCTTTTTACAATCGTTTGACAATGGAGTGCTAAACTATTTTGGTTTGCCTACGATTTGAGACTCCGTTTGGTTGAATTGTGAGTTTTTTTATTCTTGTTCTAATTTCCATCATATATATCATCTTCTTTGTGCTTGAATGCTTTATGGTGTTTGATGCTATCTTGATTGATCACCTTGATAGGATCTCATCATCGCTAGGGTTTTGAATTGTTCGTTATGATTCTTAGGGCCCGTTTGGAAAGGGTATATAGATATTGGATATAGGCTATGGGTATGAGATATAGATATCAATATATGGGTATTGGGTATGGGTATAGGATTGATATCTATATCTTATATCTACTGTTTGGAAATGGTATATAGATATCCGAATAAAAAAATAAGAAATACAACCAGTAGAAAATCAAATGCTTGGAGCCCTAGTTCATCCAGAAATTTTCGAACAGAAGCAAAATTTGAAGGACCCTAATTCATCCAGAAATTTTGCTCCTGGGGCTGGGGTTTTTGGATTGATGATTTGACCAGGGAGTTTCGAACAGAAGCAAAATTTGAACATCTTGGACCCTAATGCATAAATCTCAGGAGCGAATATCCTTCAAACGGGGTGTTCACTGTTCAAATCATCCAGAAATTTGAACAATCATCAATTAGGAGATTTTCCTAGTAGAGAAAACCCTAATGCATATCAATTGCTCACAGGATAGGTTGGTATTCTCAGGAGGAAGCCCTAATTTGAATAGAAATCGAATGCAATGGCAAACTGAAGAAGAGATACAATCGAACAGGAGAAATTTTCGAATAGATGCAAAAGTTCAAATAGAAATTTTCGAACAGTAGAAGAATAGTAGAAGAGATGACGAACAGAATCACTTGCAATGGCGAATAGAAATCGAACAGATGCTATAGAGAAGAAGAAAGAGGAGGAGAAGTACTTTGGCTCAGTCGCTCGTTCATCCCTTCCTAATTCCTATAGCCCCCAATCTTTGGAGATATCCAAAAGTGAAAAAATCCTTAGAATTAAGATATGGAGATATAAGATTGATATCCATATACCAATTTGGATAAACATACCAAACAGGGTATATAGATATTGGGCTTTCTATACCCATAGCCTATATCTATATACCCATCCCAAACAAGCCCTTAATCTTTCGTAGAAAACATGTTCTAGTTGACTTCGTTAGAAAGCTTGAATGTGTAGGAAGTTGACTATGGGTTAAATATTAGTTCTTTAGGGGATTGATATTACTTATAAGCTTTATACACCTTGAGACTTATTGCTATTCCTAGGATTAAACCTTAATCCGTGTTAAGATTGACTAGGAGTAAGGGATTATTAGAACTCATAGGGCTAATAATCTATTTAAATCAAGATAAGAACATTTGATTGGAAAGGGAAGAGAACTTGAGTAGGAAATAAGGATCGAATTCACCAAATAGGGTTGAGAATTGTAGGTGAAACTATCTCTTAATGATTGATTCTTCTAACTTGTTAATATTTCTCATTCCCAACCACTCAAAACCCCTCTTTTCTACAAATTGGTAAATACACAATACATAGGAATACTTGATTCTCTGTGAGATCGACCTCTCACTTGCTCACTATACTAGTTTGTAGGTTTGAGTTTTATTTTGATATAGGAAACACAACGATTTTGTCCTGTCATATAGTGTATGATTTTATGTAAGCAAGAAAAAATAGGGAGCTAGAAGCCTGAGAGTATATCATTTTAAAACTGAATTTAGAACAGGATAGAATAGATCATGGTTTAACTGAGTTAATCCTTACCATATATGATCCTTTCTAACTTACAATCAGTTCTATTTTTTCCATTGTTTGAGGCTGGTTATGGGTTACTATGGTTGCATGATGTTGCTTTTTGACACTGTTTCTGAGTGAGGATTTATTTCCATCTTTGTTTAACAGAAAATTATGAGAGAATACAATCTCCAAGATAAGGGGCACTCACAACATCAGACTTATGCTTTAGGGATCAAAGAGGTGATAATATTTCTCATCGTTCTTATCTTCCTTGTTCTAGTATAAAATTGTGAAAATTATGAGAGAATTCAACCTTCATTGAGAAAAGGCAGTCAGAACAGCTATATGTTTCTAGGGAACAAAGTGGTGATATGATTTAGGGTTTAAAGAGTATATTGTAGCATTACAGACCTAACAATTTAGGAATTTGAAAGATGGAACTGGTTTTCAGTGCATTGGGGTCTAATTTTGACGCATCACAAAAAGACTGATGACAATTTGTCTTCTTATAATTTCATGTGATGATGCAGATGGAATTTTTGTTTGTTTGGTATTGATTGTAATTGCTAGTGATAATGGAAATCTTAGGATTCTAGTGAATGGACTGGTTGGATTGGGTATCCATCAGTTTTGGGTGTGATTACTAGTTCTATTTCCAACTAGTAGCAAAAGCCTAAATTTTTAGCATGAGTTATCTTTTTGTTTCCTTTTTGATGACATGTATTTCCCTATCAGTTGAGTTTTCTTCGCTGCATGGTGCTTTCAGCTATATGTCTTCCTGTTTGCTCTATTAATCGTCAATGGCATCATCGGTGAGTACTTTCTATCCGGTCATTGGTGTTTCTTTAAGTTCAAAGACTATTGAATTTTTAGCCCGAATGTTTTTCCACAGCGAGTATTTTCACATATGGGCAAACAAGCAGTAGAAAGACATTCACCATGGGTGGAGTTACTCAGTACACTATATAAGACATCTACGACTACGGTCAGTACTTCCTGATTGGTATTTAATGTTTTTATTCTTACAGGATTGACCTTAAATCATGCAAGATGGAACTACTTTTTTGGGCTTGAACAAGAAACTATTGTCTATTTCACATCCTTGTAGCTCAAAGACAGACGGGGGAGACGACTCTTAATGAAACAAGTTCAAGGTCTCACCAAATCCTATGGTTAGTGGTTGAAAGTTCTGTTTAGCAATATGCCAGAGCTTCAATCTCAAGCACTCTTTCAGCTACTGTGCTATGTACAAATCATCATTTTAGTAAATTTGGTTGTAGGTGATGTGGGGATCGAAGGATAAACTCTATTATGCATTCTCTATGGCTATTCCTGGTAGTTTTTAGTCCTGGCGTTTCTTTTTATCTTTCCAGGCAGTTTGGTGTTTAGTTTGTCCTAAGATATATTCGTTGATATGCTTTATTTGTTTTGAGATGTTGTGGCTAGCCAATTTTGTGGCTATGAATAGCGGAGGCGTATTTTGTAAATGTGACAATATGATGGTAGTATATATGTACATGTTTTTATTAAACGACCTATCTTATTGAAGACCATACAAAATGCGATGATCTATCGACAAAAGCGTGTTGCCTATCCCATTATAAAACATCGGATTAAATATGAAAATAGTAGTGCATTCATACATCTAACATCAGATCCGTCTATTAAAACAGATGCCAGTGTAGTTGTAAACATCAGTTATAACAAAAAATGTGATGCCGATA
This sequence comes from Persicaria tinctoria, assembly GCA_037127255.1. Classification (NCBI taxonomy): domain Eukaryota; kingdom Viridiplantae; phylum Streptophyta; class Magnoliopsida; order Caryophyllales; family Polygonaceae; genus Persicaria; species Persicaria tinctoria. The sequence goes on along the minus strand of JBANSL010000004.1, from coordinate 15,136,876 downwards.
ATATGGAAATACATCAGTTATGCCTATATTTCATGTGGTCGGTTATATTAAAACAATATAAAATCATAAATTATATATCGAACATGATTATAAACGTGATCACTAAAACAAAAACTGTTTTCTATTTTCTATTAAGACATCACTTCTTTTTATAAATAAAGATGTTAATGTCACTTTTTTGCTTTAGGAGGACATCTTAACATGTTTTCAAATGGCAAATTATGGATATTCATCAATAAGTGAATATGTCATAACAAAAAAATGAGGGGTTCTAATTAAGAAAGGACATCTGCTTAAAACTGATGTGGAAAGTTTGATCTTTTACTACACGCACAAAGAGATCGGAATTTTTTTGGAAGACATCTTGATAGCATGCATTTAGGTAGGCATAATAGGTTGCATTTAGCTTAGTTATGATGCATATCATGCATGGTTTAAGCACGATTTGCATATTAGTTCTCTATGTTGTCGGAGTCGGAATCTACACGCTTTTATTGATTATTTCAGGTAATGGTGGATCCGAGGAGGAGACATGAGTTGATAACGCATGAGATGAGAATGTATAGTTGATCGAAGAAGCTTACATGAAGATCTCAAGAGGTTCTGAGAAGAAGAAGCGAGCCTAAACGAAGAACAAGTCTGCAGAAGTTGTCGCCAGAGATGCTGAACTTGTTTTTCACTTTCTGGAGGCCTCGATTGTCCGATCGACTATTATGACCATGCGTTGGAAAGCTCTTTCAGAGAGCTACAACTTTCATGTTGACGTCGAGAGCTGATTCAAAACATATTTTCCGTGAAAGGCCTCTGGCTGCGGCCGCAGCAATCATGCGGCGCCCGCGGCCAATCAATTTGCGGCGGCCGCAGTATCCATGTTGCGCCCGCAGCATTAGCCGTCAGCACTTATCCGCAGTGTTTTAAATAATTAAAAACCCTAGATCTTCTTTATTTGTTTTATGGCCGACTTGGGTGTTATAAGGCCGACTTTTAGTGATTTTTCCAGCACTTAACTTCTATTCTATTCTTCCATTAGTGAATTTAGAGATTTTGAGCGATGTCTTCCATGAGGAACTAAACTCATCTATTCTGCCTGCAATTTGAAGCTTTATTCGGATTGATTGTGAGTTTCTAACTCTCGTTCCTTGTTTCCTATATTTGAATGTTTTAACTTCTTTGTGCTGGATTGTTTATTGTTTTGTTCTATCTTGTCTGGCCAACTTGTTAGATCAATTCAATCGCTAAGGTTTTGTAGATTCCTGGTTGTGAACCTTAACCTAAGTGGCAAACTTGTTCCTTTAGGACTGGCTGAACTAATTGAATGAGTAAGAAGTTGAATGTGTTGTTAAATCCTTTTTTAGGGACTGCAAATACCTTGGCTAATCTCTGAACTTAAAGCTATCAATTGGGTTAAATCCTTCTTTAGGGACTGTTCGATTGATAAGGGTTGCTAGGACTGGTTGGACTAGTAACTGTATTAGGTTGGGAGAAGGACATTCATAGGGAACTTAAAAGGACGAGAAGAAGTTACAAGGATCGTTTCAATCCAATAAAGTGGAAAATTGTAGGTAGAATTGCTTCTCCAAATTGTTTAAAACAAATTCATTTGCTTTGCTTTCTTTACTTTGCTTTGATAAAAGGCGAAACTTTCACATTCAAACCCCCCCTCTTTGGTTACTTTGATTGACACTTAAGTCATACTTGAGTTATAATTTTCCCTGTGGATCGACCTCTTGCTTATCGCTACACTTGCTATAGGTTTGAGTTTTCTTTGGCGGTATTCAACGATAGGTTTTACCTCCGTCAAATTTGGCGCCGTTGCCGGGGATTTTTATTTAATTCTTGTGTGTTTTTGGTGTTGATTTTGGTGTGGAAACAACACATAAAGGCATAAAAGATCATGCTTTCCATCAAATAACTTTCGTTATTAACAACTAGGCATATAGAGGCTTTCGCATAAACCCTAATTGTTACTACCCTTTTTCACATAATTAACCCAAGTTGCATTAAGATCACTTTCGCTTCAATAACACAAACAAGGATCACCTTCAACTCTCGCAAAAGAATCATGCTTTATAGGGATAGAAGATAAATCGCACAAAAGATCTGACCTTTATCGCGTCGCCTCACATGGCCACCGTCGGGCTCACCCCAGCCCCAGAAGTGGGTGGACTACTCACGCCTCATTGCAATAGCAGACATTGAATTGATGAAAGAAACTTGCATTAAAACTAAATTCAAAGCCTTTACAATCTTGGCAATCAACTTTCGCTGCAAGCCAAAACCCTAAAAACCTCAAACTCCTAAAATTGTATCTCTGAATGTAACTAACTACTTCTCTTCGAAATTGGATGCCTAAAACTGAGCCCCATGGGCTTTATTTATAGTGATCAAACCTTGCTAATCAAGAAAATAATCATCTATCTCTATCTAAATCTATATCTAAAATTATATCTAAAAGCCTTAAAGATAAATAAATTGTTTAATGGAATTAAATCCATAAGGAAAAAGATAAAACTAATGTGGGAAAGTCTTCATGTCTTGATAGATTCCGCCTTCCATAGATAGAACTTGATGGATCGGATAGAATCCTCGCCTTCGCGACCAAGCAACGTCAACTCTACTCGGACAAGGCAAGTCGAGAAGGTTCTGGAATTGGGCTCTTGTCGACCTCGAGTAGGGCTCCTCGAGGTCGGGTTGACTTGCTCGTCTCGGCTTGCTCTGCTCGATGTGCTCGGACTTGGGTTCACTGGCCTTCGTCGACCTCGAGTTGGACTAGTCGAAGTCGAGTAGACTGGCTCGGCGACTAGGGTTTCTCGAGTGGATCTCCTCGAAGGGCTCGGACATGGCTTCAGGGTCTTCGTCGATCTCGAGTAAGACTCGTCGAGATCGAGTTGGGTGCTCGGGTTGGCTCTCTCCGCTGGCAGCGATTGGCCTGGTCCGCGGCAGCGACTCTCCTCTTCCGCGGCAGCGACTTTCCTTTTCCGCTGCAGCGAGTGCTCCCGGTCATCCTCGGCTCCGTGGACAGCTCTTCCTCGAGGACTCCGGGTGGTCTGTCCGGGCTTCGTCGACCTCGATAAGCGCTCGTCGAGATCGAGTTGGCTTTGGCTGATCGGGTTGTCTGGCTCATCGATCAAGCTGGCTCGACCATGTTGCTCGGACATGGCTAGTCGAGCTCGACCAGGACTACTCGAGATCGAGTAGCCTGGGTTCTCAGACTTGTTCTGCTGCTTTGACCGTGGACTTCTGTAGTGGTTTTCCGAGCTTTTCCGACCTTCTGTAGAATTGCTGTAAATGCCTCGATTTCTGCGATTTAAACAGAAACTGGTGTAGATTTCATAATTTTGGCAAATAAACATTAATTACACAGATTCTGTACTATCTTAACCCAAATGCATGAAATATATACAGAAATCGATATAAAAGTTGCTGTAAAACATGGCAGATTCCGCTCACAACAAACACCCCATACTTAAGCTTGCTTGTCCTCAAGCAATACTTTTATTTGTCATTCAGGGGAAGAAATCAAAACTCTCAACATATTAGATTCATTCTTATATAACCCTGCAATCAATTACCATCCTCGAAAAGGTACTAGTGTCACAGATTCATGCATGTGAAAATATGTAAAAGCAACATCTACTTACAAAAGGAGGGTTATGCATAAACATTCTTCGTGACAAAGCATTGATAATCAAGAAGACTTTAATTTAAGCTCATGAAGGAGTAGATATGGTAAAAGGCTAAAGGGTGGGCAATTTCTGGTAATGTGGTGCTTTTATGATCCGGGGAAATGGAGTACTTTCCAAACTGAATTTCATTCCACATTCCTTCTTTCTTTGATTCATCACCTTTCATATTGCTTTTCTTAATAATATTGCTTTTACCTCTCTAACCTCAGCACTGCCTTCTCGCGAGTCGCAAACATGGGTGTCATGAATGGCCCCGGATACTTAGTGCGTCGGACTCCTCACAATGTGTCCCATCTCTCCAAACTATTATCTTAGAGAGCAGGGTCAATCTACCTTTATCTCCTGAGGTGATTGGATTTTTTTTTCACTCATTAAATTTTTCCATATATTTCAAACACTTTCCAGCCAAACTCCAATAATGATAATCTCAACACAACAACCATATAACATCTCCATAATGTAACATCATTCTTAACATAATCCCCGGATAAGGTAAAGAATGGCAAATATTTAGATCATGTGGAGCAATATATGAAATAAGGCATTTTATGGCTTTTGTGATGCATAAGCATAGGTAAGGCTAGGAATTAACAATGAGCATTATATGGAAATATAAAGTCCTCCATCATCTTATCATGCAACATGTCAAAAGCAACTTCAAATTTTACCTCATTTCATGGTTTTCATCAAAATAATGCACTTCATTGTGACTTCCCTTTACTAGGCAATTTCATGCTATATCTCTAATGAATCCAATTTTGCATCGTCGAGTTTAATATAAGCTTCCATGACTTTATTCAAAATTTTCAATGGGGGTCATTTTTCTCAAATTTTTGGAAAACATGCATATAAGCACATAAATCAAATAATGCATTCCAAAATAGCCATGTAGCAATTCCAAGCAATAATGCACACATAATGTCAAATATGCTCAATATGCATAATGTAAGCCCTTCCCCCACCCCATACTTAAACATTACAGTGTCCTCACGGTATAAAAACAAGGTAAAGGGTAAAGAAAGAAACTCACAAGACATGAGTGCAGAGCCGCAGAATTTTGAATGGAGCACCTCCTAGTCCGAGTATGATTATAGCTTGATTCTATCCATGGACCTGAAAAGTAGAAGACATATACCAACAATAGAAACAACAAAAACCAAAAACAATGTTCAAAACCAAAAACAAAAACAAGATCTCAAATGTCCTAAAAAGTCTATGTACATGCTCTAGATTTTAGAGTCGCTAGGCCGACTTCCATTAATGCTCAAGGTGGCATCTGCAGAGCCCATGTAGCCTGGGCCTCAAATAAGACTCCATTCTTGTCCATCAGCTGTAATCCTCCAGAATGGATCTTGTTCACCACAAACGGTCCCATCCGCCTCTTGTTGAATTTGTTTGGAAACCAATGATCCTTTGACTTAGAGACATAGAGCTTGTCTCCAACTTCATACTCCTTAGGCTCGTCATTGGAAATCCTGCACAATCGCACATACCAAGGGAAACCTCTCCCATGTATAGATAAATCTTTAATGGAAATAGGAGAAGAAAGATCCATACCTTGGCTTACCTTCGCAGAAACGGAATCGGGCACCACGGTATTTGGTCGATCTCGACTAGGGCTCCTCGAGATCGACGAGTCTGCTGGTCCTGGTGGTGGTCTGGTCGAAGAATCAGAAGTCGAGGAAGAACAGGTCTTGTCGACCTCGAGTTGGCTGGTCGACTTCGATGAAGACTCTGGTCCTGGTGGGATGCTCCTCGAGAACACAGGATCTGGTGGCGCCTGGCGGTGGTCGACCTCGACAAGGCTGCTCGAGGTCGACGAGGGTTCTGGTCCTGGAGTCACCGTCGTCGATGAAGGTGGCTCTGGTGGTGCTAAGTGTTGGTCGACCTCGACAAGGCTACTCGAGGTCGAGTAGCCTTCTCCTCCTGGTGGCTTGCTCGTCGAGGAGGGCGGCGCTGGGCTCTCCGAGGGGTGGTCGAGATCGACGAGAGTGTTGTCGACCTCGAGTAGACTCGGCTTGTCTGGTTCGCTGCTCGACGAAGCTGGCGCTGGTGGAGTCTCCGTGGTCTGGTCGAGATCGACTAGGGTTCTACTCGATGTCGAGGAGCCCTGGTCGATCTTGACCCCATACTTAGCTCCTTTGTTCTCTTTAAGGATTGCCATGATCTCCTCCACCTGGGCCTCCATGTCCCTCTTTTCCAGCTCCTCAGGGGTCATATTCCTGACCTTGGGTTCTCCGCAGGTGATGTAGCCAGCTGAGATAGATTTGACCTCTTCCATTGGACCCGTATATCTTTCAGTTTTGTTGAAGGAATACTCAATCACTTCATCGCTGATGTTGAAAGTGAGCACTCCTTTCCGTACGCTTATGTTGGCATCCACCGTCGCCAAGAATGGCCTTCCTAAAATAATTGGACAAGCAGGATCTTCTTGCATATCAACTATTAAGAAATCAGCAGGAACGAAGAATTTACCTACTTGTACTGGGACATTTTCCACCATGCCTGTTGGTATGACCACCGTGTTGTTGGCCATATAAAGTCTAGCATCCACAGGCTCCAGGGCACCTATCTTAATCTTGGACCAAATCGTTAAATGCATAATACTGACACTCGCTCCAAGATCACATAGGGCATTAATTTTGTATGGACCAAATCCAATAGTTATAGCAAACTTACCTGGATCCGGCCTCTTCTCCAGTATGTCCAGATGGCTGCACTCCTCTGTGATTTCTGCCATCGATCGCTTTTTGCTCAGAATCTCTTTCAGGAACTTGACATAGGACGACATTTCATTGAGAGCTTCTGTGAAGGGGATGGTGACATTGAGCTTCTGAAGCATCTTGATGAAGCGCTGAAACTTTTTCTCCGCCGGGTCCTTTAGAGATTTTGTTGGGAAAGGCAGCTTCTTTTTCTGAGTTGGAGCCAGAACAGACGTCGGAGTTGCTGCAGATTTCTCGACCAGGGGCTCCTCGACATCGACCAGACCTTTGTCGACATCGACCAGATTGGGCCCAGTCGAGTTGCTGTTCGGCGCAGACGACGATTCTGGAGATTTCTCCTCGACCTCGAGTAGACCTTTGTCGAGGTCGACTAGGCTCTGGTCGAGATCGACGACGGGTTTGTCGACCTCGACTTGCTGTTCCTCGCTGTTCTGCTGCTTTCCAACTTCTGGCTCTTGAAGTTGATGGCCGCTTCTGAGTTTTACAGCAGCTATGTGTCCAGTCTTTCCCTTAGGATTTGGTTCTGTTTGCCCAGGGAGCTTGCCGGACTGTCGTGGGGATCTGTGCAGAAATCTGTCCTATCTGCGTCTCAATTCCCCTTTTCCAGATGTCTAGTTCTCCAAATTTGGTGGTGATGTTCTGGAACTGGTTGTTGATGGTCCCTTGATTTCGTCGCATCTCCTCAAGGATTAGGTGCAGATCATCCTTCCTTTGATCCCTTTCTGGATGTCCTGGAGCTCTGTAGGGTGGAGGATTCCTAGGGGGACCTTGGTTCCATTGCTGTTGATAAGGCCTTTGATCCCCCATATGGCGATTAGGCCCCCCTGCGTAAGCTGCATCCTCATGATGTTCTGCCATCCTGACTTGCTCTGTGTGTGGGCACTCAGTAGTGGTGTGCCTTTGCGATCCGCATTCTATGCAAGGCTGATTGACGGAGAGATACTTCACTTGTTTGAGGAGCTTCTTATTCTGGTCTCTGTAGTATTGCTCCCTGACATCTGGATCAATCTCCCTTGATGGCTCATAGAGGGGCATGGATGGTGCTGGCCTGGCGTATGGGTTCTCTTCATAAGTTGCAGTAGACCCATATTTGTTGTCGTAGTTGGTGAGCTTCTCTAGCACACCCCATGCGTCACTTGGCGGCATCGTCAGATACTCGTAGTGAGTATAATTGTTGATTCTGTCCTTAGTGACTTGATCAAGAGAGTTGAAGAAGATCTCCTGAATGATGTAGGGTGGCTGTCCATGAGTAGGGCAAGATCGCAGAAGTTCCTTGTAGCGCTCCCATGCCCTTGCCAGCGGTTCCCCTTTCTGCTGTTTAAAGGCGGTGATTTTCTGGCGGAGATGTGCTGTTTTGGCCGGTGGGAAGAATTTGTTCAGAAACTCTTGCTCTACTTGGGCCCAGGTTGTGAGTGATCTTGCTTTCAGCCCTTCCAGCCATTTCAGTGCAGGCCCAGCGAGAGACCAGCGAAAAGATTTCATCTTGACATATTCCAAGGTTGTGCCTTCTGCAAGAGTACGACACATATCATGAAAATTAGTAATATGTTCAAGAGGACACTCATTAAATCTGCCGTAAAAGGCATTATTTTTAAGCTCTATAAGAAATTGAGTGCGAATTTCAAAAGAGTTTTCAGGGATTAGAATCGCCGATTCAGGCACGACGAGCGTGGGATGCATATAATCTTCAGCAGTGGTTGGATATTGGGCAAGCTCAGCTTGTGCTTGTTCCTTTTCTGCTCTCTCAGCGGCGAGAGCAGCATCCCTGGCGGCTAGATCCCTGGTAAGCCTAGCGATCAGCTGCTCCTGTGTTTCAGCGTCCTCCATGGCTCTTTGAAGTCTATTTCTGATGTGTAGAAGGCGCTCTGGTTCGTCTAAACCGTAATATTCAGGTGGGATACCAGAACGGCGCATACACCTGAAAAGTAACTCAAAGAAACAGTGAGAACTGACTACCTAAGGCGCGAATGATTGCTTCCCCGGCAACGGCGCCAATTTGTTGTTGCAGGAGTAAGTCAAGTATAGAATAGAATATGGTTTAGAATGACTCCCCTGTCTCAGCAAATAAATACAAGACTTCCTCCCGTTGTAGTAAGAGAAAGTCAGGATCGAATCCACGAGGAAGCACGTCAGCAGTTCTCAGGTAGCTGTAAATTCTCACAGGCACAGCAGCACAGACAGAAGCAGAAATAACACAGAAACAGTAATAAACCCAGCAAGGGCAGCTAAAATAAAAGCAAAGAACAAAGCAAAGACGAAAGCAAACAGAAACTAAAAGCAAAGCAACAGTCTCGTCGATCTCGACAACCTCCTACTAGAGATAGACCACGGCACTCGACAACAGCAAGTCGACAATCACAGCAGACAAGAAATCCCGGCAAGGGCAACTCGACCTCGACAAGAGGTACTCGACTTCGACAAAGGAAATAAAGACAGAAACTTGAAATCGACGAAAACAGAAAAAAGCTAACTCGACACAGACTAAGACAACTCGAGATCGACAAAGGTGGTACTCGACTTCGATGAAGCCTTCCTCTATGTCGACAAGAAACAGTAAAAGAACAGAAATTTAAATTGCAATTGCTCGAAACCCAAACTCAGCTTTCCGACAGAAAATTAACTCAATATAATAAAAGACCTCCAAGGCTAGGGTTTCAACACCACAACGATAACCACGCAAAACAACACATAAAGGCATAAAAGATCATGCTTTCCATCAAATAACTTTCGTTATTAACAACTAGGCATATAGAGGCTTTCGCATAAACCCTAATTGTTACTACCCTTTTTCACATAATTAACCCAAGTTGCATTAAGATCACTTTCGCTTCAATAACACAAACAAGGATCACCTTCAACTCTCGCAAAAGAATCATGCTTTATAGGGATAGAAGATAAATCGCACAAAAGATCTGACCTTTATCGCGTCGCCTCACATGGCCACCGTCGGGCTCACCCCAGCCCCAAAAGTGGGTGGACTACTCACGCCTCATTGCAATAGCAGACATTGAATTGATGAAAGAAACTTGCATTAAAACTAAATTCAAAGCCTTTACAATCTTGACAATCAACTTTCGCTGCAAGCCAAAACCCTAAAAACCTCAAACTCCTAAAATTGTATCTCTGAATGTAACTAACTACTTCTCTTCGAAATTGGATGCCTAAAACTGAGCCCCATGGGCTTTATTTATAGTGATCAAACCTTGCTAATCAAGAAAATAATCATCTATCTCTATCTAAATCTATATCTAAAATTATATCTAAAAGCCTTAAAGATAAATAAATTGTTTAATGGAATTAAATCCATAAGGAAAAAGATAAAACTAATGTGGGAAAGTCTTCATGTCTTGATAGATTCCGCCTTCCATAGATAGAACTTGATGGATCGGATAGAATCCTCGCCTTCGCGACCAAGCAACGTCAACTCTACTCGGACAAGGCAAGTCGAGAAGGTTCTGGAATTGGGCTCTTGTCGACCTCGAGTAGGGCTCCTCGAGGTCGGGTTGACTTGCTCGTCTCGGCTTGCTCTGCTCGATGTGCTCAGACTTGGGTTCACTGGCCTTCGTCGACCTCGAGTTGGACTAGTCGAAGTCGAGTAGACTGGCTCGGCGACTAGGGTTTCTCGAGTGGATCTCCTCGAAGGGCTCGGACATGGCTTCAGGGTCTTCGTCGATCTCGAGTAAGACTCGTCGAGATCGAGTTGGGTGCTCGGGTTGGCTCTCTCCGCTGGCAGCGATTGGCCTGGTCCGCGGCAGCGACTCTCCTCTTCCGCGACAGCGACTTTCCTTTTCCGCTGCAGCGAGTGCTCCCGGTCATCCTCAGATCCGTGGACAGCTCTTCCTCGAGGACTCTGGGTTGTCTGTCCGGGCTTCGTCGACCTCGATAAGCGCTCGTCGAGATCGAGTTGGCTTTGGCTGATCGGGTTGTCTGGCTCATCGATCAAGCTGGCTCGACCATGTTGCTCGGACATGGCTAGTCGAGCTCGACCAGGACTACTCGAGATCGAGTAGCCTGGGTTCTCAGACTTGTTCTGCTGCTTTGACCGTGGACTTCTGTAGTGGTTTTCCGAGCTTTTCCGACCTTCTGTAGAATTGCTGTAAATGCCTCGATTTCTGCGATTTAAACAGAAACTGGTGTAGATTCCATAATTTTGGCAAATAAACATTAATTACACAGATTCTGTACTATCTTAACCCAAATGCATGAAATGTATACAGAAATCGATATAAAAGTTGCTGTAAAACATGGCAGATTCCGCTCACAACAACCGTCTTATAGGGTCCATACCTGTGCTACTAATTCTTCTCTGTAGAAAGCATTGCAGAGATGGCGAACGACGCAAATCGTACTCTAAAGGAGCTTTCTGCTCCTGATCTGGCACAGCAACCCCTGGCAATCCAATTCCCTGCGCTAGCAAAAGGAGTCAACTTTGAGTTGAAGTTTGGGGTAGTTCATCTTCTACCCAAATTCCATGGGTTGAGTGGGGAGAACCCCTACAAGCATCTGTCTGAATTCCATAGGGTGGTTGTTGGGATGAAACCAGAGAACGTAACTGAAGAGCAAATCAAGCTGAGAGCTTTTCCCTTCTCTTTGAAGGATGAGGCAAATGAATGGTTCTTCTATCTACCACCTGACTCTATTTCTACTTGGGCTGAGATGAAGAGAGTCTTTCTAGAGATGTACTTCCCTGCAACAAAGCTCAATGCTTTGAAAAGGTCAATCAGCAGCATTGAGCAGTACGCGACGGAGTCGATACATGAGTACTTTGAGCCCTTCAAGAAACTCTGCGCCAGCTGCCCATGCCATGGGTACTCTAAAAAGGATCTAGTGCTCTTTCTCTTTAATGGGTTAACTGATATGGAGCGCAAAACAGTGAATTCTGCTTGTGGAGGAAACATGTTGAACAAGACGCCTGCCGCAACTTGGGATGTGTTTAAGGAGCTATCTGAGGGCTCCAGACAGTTCAATAAGAACCCTCGTGCTAGGGGTGTACTCGCTGTTGATGCTCCTGTGGCTGCACTTCAGACTGACATGGCAGAGGTGAAGGAGATGATGAAACAATTGGTCATTGATAGAACTCCTCAACAACTGAAGGCATGTGGTCTTTGCAATCAATACACTCATCCTATGGATATGTGCCCACTTCTACAAGATCCTAGTTTTGATTTGAATGCCATTGGGAATTTCGCTCAACAAAGGCCTAGGCAAGGCAATTATGGAAATCCTGGGTATTTCAACAACAACAATTACAACAGAGGCTATCAGCAAGGCTATGGGAACTACCAAGCCTCTTTCAATCAGCAAGGGGGGCAACAAGAAAGGCCCCACCAACAATTTGAACCTCGACAGGGAGGCCAACCACAATCCAATGAGGCTATTGAGGATCCAATACATAAATTGTCACAGTTGGTCTTGAAGGTGGAGAAACAACAATCAGACCGGATCACAAATTTGGAGAATCAACTGAGTCAGCTCATTCAGGTCTTAAGTGCGAAGGAGGCAAACGATTCAGGGAAGCTTCCATCGCAAACGATTGAGAATCCTAGGGAGAATGTCAGTGCAATAATGCTTAGAAGTGGCAAGGAACTGATTGTCACACCTCAAAAGGACGATGAGGGAATCATGGACGAAGATCGGGAAGTAATGAACGAAGAAGACGGAGGCAATACGGTGCGGCGCCCGCAGCAACCTTGCGGCGCCCGCAGCCAATCAAACATGCTGCGCCCGCAGCATAATGCGGCGCCCGCCGCCAGTGAGCTCGCCGATCCGTCGGTCCCAGGTACGCATTTTCCGTCTTTCTCCCCTTCTTCTTCTTCTCCTCTTCCTCCTCCTCCTTCTTCTCCTTCTTCTTCTTCCTTGCCTATGGAGACTCCAAAGCCGGTTCCACCTTTTCCGGAAGCCCTAAAGGATACACGAAGGTATGAGAACGATAGGGAGATCTTTGAGACGTTCAGCAAATGCGAGGTAAATGTTCCTTTACTCAAATTAATTAAGAGCATTCCTAGATATGCTAAATTGTTGAAGGAATTGTGCACCATCAAGAAGAAGCAAAGACTGAAAAAGAAGGAAAAGGTAAGCTTGAATGAAAATGTCTCTGATATGTTGCAAAGGAAATTGCCTGAAAAATGTGGAGATCCAGGTATGTTTACAATTCCATGTGCAATAGGGAATACTAGATTCAAACAAGCCATGCTAGATCTAGGAGCCTCAATTAATGTTATTTCCTATAACATGTACATGTCTTTGGGTTTGGGTGCTCTGACTGAGACTAGGGTTACAGTGCAACTTGCTGATCGATCACAAATCAGACCAAGAGGTGTTGTTGAAGATGTTTTGGTTATGGTGGATGATTTGTTTTTCCCTGTTGATTTCTTTGTTTTAGATATGGAGCAGGGAGGCCCTGAAACACCCATTATACTAGGAAGACCATTCCTGAAAACTGCGAAAACGAAAATTGATTGTTGTGAGGGTCTATTGACTATGGAGTTTGATGGAAGAAAGATAGAATTCTCTCTCTTTAATCATTCTAAGCTTTCTCCTGAAAATTCTTTAGATACGCCTATTGCTAACAATATTGATCGCAACAATAATTTTCGTGATTTGTTAGAGACACCTAAGGAAAATAGTTTATGGAAATTTGAGCCTCCTAACAAATTGAAACCTTTTGTGATTTCAGGACAACCCCCAGGCATAGCTCAAGGAGAGAAGCTGAGGGTCATGGATGACAGCTTGGACAGAAAGCTACACCTTTCAAGGGTGCCCTCATTTGTCAATGAGATGACAGGTGTTGGTGACCCTGGTGGAGGAACCTAGGCCAATCAAGGGTCAGTACGTCGAGCCAAAGACTTGAAACAAAGGCGCTTCTCGGGAGGCAACCCAAGGTAAGTTTTTATTTCTTTTTCCTTTTTCTTTTCCTTCACCCTGATTATATTTGATTTACCTTTGTTGTCTTTATTGTTTCATTGAGGACAATGAAAACTTTAAGAGTGGGGGAGAAGAATTCTGTATATATAGATGCATATAGGAGATCATATTCAATTTTCTACATCATGTTTAAGTTTATGTAATTTCTGTTTAGTTTAGTTAATTTTTAATTTTTAATTTTCGTATTTAAAAAAAAAATCCAAAAACAAGCATGCATTGCATACATATGTGTTATTCAAATACCCATCTTGCTTAGTTTGTCCTCTATTTTAAATTTCAAGCATGATTCATAAAAATCCCATGGATTTCTGGATGTTTTGATTATTGTCTTTATTTGATTTTTGTGGAACATGTGCTAGCAAATATAATTGAGCATGTATGATTGGGCTAAAGTATGATTGAAGTCTTAAAAACGTGACCCTATGAGAATGTTTGGCCTTATTTGAATTCTTTTGCTCAATTGTGTGAATTACTCTCCTAGTGTTGCTACCTCTTGGCATTGACTGCAGTATCTATTTTTAAAAAAGACCGATGCACATGATTGTTTGCTTGCGGAGTTTATGTTATATATTGAGTCTTTTGTTTGAATTTGTACATAGTTGGTGAATAAGGTGGCAATGGTTGATGCACTTAGTAACTGGATCTATGCATGACACCCATGGGTATGATTCGCGCAAAAAGGTGTTGAAAACTATCCACTGGGAAAGAAAGCTTGATCATTGAGTAACCAGGTTCATTCATGACACCCATGTTTGCAACTTGCGTCAAAAGATGTTCAAGTGGACTTCATATTAGTAGGTTGAGGTGTTGATAGACCGGGGCCATTCATGACACCCATGTTTGCGCCTCGCGTAAGGAAAGCACCAAGACAAGAAAAAGAAAAAAAAAGAGAAAAGAAAACAAAAGAAAAAGAAAAAAAAAGTGTTGCATTTTATTGTCTTTATTGTGTCCCGCAAGTAATGACATTTCGGTAGATATTTGGTGATATGGTGGTCAATGTCTATGAGCTTAGTGCATTTTGGATTGAGTTGAGAGTTGTACCTTAAAGCCTAAACACATGAGTGAAACACATATTTCTGGTGAGGTTGGATGATGTCTACTTCTAAGCTTTGATCACTGAAATACATGCTATGACGTTTGTTTTCTTGGTTTATGTTTTCACCTGCTATGATGTTGCTTTTTGATGAGGTTGAAACTTAAAGTGATTTCCTGTGGGATGCGTTGATTCATGTTCATTCTATCATTGCTTGAGGACAAGCAAAGGTTAAGTGTGGGGGAGTTTGATAGCATGCATTTTGGTAGGCATAATAGGTTGCATTTAGCTTAGTTATGATGCATATCATGCATGGTTTAAGCACGATTTGCATATTAGTTCTCTATGTTGTCGGAGTCGGAATCTACACGCTTTTATTGATTATTTCAGGTAATGGTGGATCCGAGGAGGAGACATGAGTTGATAACGCATGAGATGAGAATGTATAGTTGATCGAAGAAGCTTACATGAAGATCTCAAGAGGTTCTGAGAAGAAGAAGCGAGCCTAAACGAAGAACAAGTCTGCAGAAGTTGTCGCCAGAGATGCTGAACTTGTTTTTCACTTTCTGGAGACCTCGATTGACCGATCGACTATTATGACCATGCGTTGGAAAGCTCTTTCAGAGAGCTACAACTTTCATGTTGACGTCGAGAGCTGATTCAAAACATATTTTCCGTGAAAGGCCTCTGGCTGCGGCCGCAGCAATCATGCGGCGCCCGCGGCCAATCAATTTGCGGCGGCCGCAGTATCCATGTTGCGCCCACAGCATTAGCCGTCAGCACTTATCCGCAGTGTTTTAAATAATTAAAAACCCTAGATCTTCTTTATTTGTTTTATGGCCGACTTGGGTGTTATAAGGCCGACTTTTAGTGATTTTTCCAGCACTTAACTTCTATTCTATTCTTCCATTAGAGAATTTAGAGATTTTGAGCGATGTCTTCCATGAGGAACTAAACTCATCTATTCTGCCTGCAATTTGAAGCTTTATTCGGATTGATTGTGAGTTTCTAACTCTCGTTCCTTGTTTCCTATATTTGAATGTTTCAACTTCTTTGTGCTGGATTGTTTATTGTTTTGTTCTATCTTGTCTGGCCAACTTGTTAGATCAATTCAATCGCTAAGGTTTTGTAGATTCCTGGTTGTGAACCTTAACCTAAGTGGCAAACTTGTTCCTTTAGGACTGGTTGAACTAATTGAATGAGTAAGAAGTTGAATGTGTTGTTAAATCCTTTTTTAGGGACTGCAAATACCTTGGCTAATCTCTGAACTTAAAGCTATCAATTGGGTTAAATCCTTATTTAGGGACTGTTCGATTGATAAGGGTTGCTAGGACTGGTTGGACTAGTAACTGTATTAGGTTGGGACAAGGACATTCATAGGGAACTTAAAAGGACGAGAAGAAGTTACAAGGATCGTTTCAATCCAATAAAGTGGAAAATTGTAGGTAGAATTGCTTCTCCAAATTGTTTAAAACAAATTCATTTGCTTTGCTTTCTTTACTTTGCTTTGATAAAAGGCGAAACTTTCACATTCAAGTCCCCCTCTTTGGTTACTTTGATTGACACTTAAGTCATACTTGAGTTATAATTTTCCCTGTGGATCGACCTCTTGCTTATCGCTACACTTGCTATAGGTTTGAGTTGTCTTTGGTGGTATTCAACGATAGGTTTTACCTCCGTCACATCTGTTGACAACAGATGTACAAAGAGATCGGAATTTTTTTGAAAGAGTCGTTTTTTTTTTTGAGAAAAATGCAACACTTTCATTCAAGCATAAGGTTCAACAGACATCAAAGCAGCAACGTTTGGGGGCAAAGCCTGAATAGAAAAAAAACAGAGAATCTTGAATGGGTCAAAATGTTGCTAAGCTCTGAGCCAATTCGTTTCCTTCGCATCGTACATGAGACCACACTATGTCAGTGAAGCCACTGGTTGCCTTGGTAATAGCCTCGACCATCATGCCAAGCATTCCTAGTCCCGCATAACCCTCCTGGAGCTTCGTAATTAGAGGTAGACAGTCCGACTCAAAGTGCACCGACATCAAACCTTTTTCCCATGCTATCGACACTGCCCATCGAATGGCCTCCGCTTCAGCGATCTCAACATTAGATGTGCACTCAATTCTTCGCTGTCCAGCCATAAGGAACCGGCCATCGTCCGCTCATCCGATGAAACTAATGCTTGCTCCATTGGCCTTAGTGATCGAAGCATCACAGTTGAACTTTGTTAACCCTTGCCTCGGTCTTTCCCACATGGTTCCACCCGGTTGTGGTGCCTTCTCCCGACCAACCCCTGTACAGTCTGTATGCTTCTTGAACTCACTTAGCTCCGTATCCGCCTCCTGCAGCACCACACGTGAAGGCTTGACGATATTTTCGAAGATCCTCTTGTTCCTAGCCCTCTACACGTGCCACAAGACCATGGATCATCGCTGCCTCTCTCCCTCGGAGCCCGTCAGAAAAACATTTTGAAAGACTTCCCTCACTGACGTTTGCCCTTTCCAAAACCTCCTTATGTCGACTGCACCTTTCCATACCTCCTTAGCTAATCGGCACTCATAAAGAACATGGAAGCCCGACTCCTGTCATCCACATACCTCACACAAATCGCCCCCGATGATCTTCCTCTTAGCAAGATTGGTCTTATAAGGGAGAATCTCCCTTGTTGCCCTCCAAACAAACAAAGAAACTCTCGGCACCATCTTCACCTTCCAGAGGGCCTTCCATACTCTCTCCTGCTTACTCCTATCAGCCTGCCCGATATCTCCATCAGCCATGTCTCTTCTTTCGAGCTGCATATGATAAACCGATCGAACTGGGAAGATGCCGTGTTTGTTCGGGAACAACACTTGCCTATCCGAGCAATCCGAATCCACCAGTTTCATCCCGAGCACAATTTCAGCGTCACATGGAAGGAGTAGTTGTCTCACCATCTGGACATTCCACCGTCCGCTACCCCAATCAATCAGGTCGATAACCCTCGTGTTCGGATCTCCGCCCGTAGCGTTTGCCACCACTTTGTAGGATGTTGGCCGTGGAATCCATCGATCCTCCCACACATTCACCTCACTCCCATTCCCAATCCTCCATATTAGCCCCTCCCTTAGTACCTCTTGCATGCTGATAAGACTCCTCCAAGTGTAACTTGGACTGTATCCAAGCTAGGCCTCAAGGAAAGACGTATGCGCATAGTACTTGGCCTTCAATAACCTCCCTGCAAGGGACTCCAGTTCCTGCATGAGGTGCCAACCTTGCTTCGCTAGAAGGGCAAGGTTGAATAATTCGAGATCTCGGAATCCTATACCACCTCTATGCTTGGAGCGGCTCATACACCTCCAGCTCATCCAGTGCACTCTCCTTTTCCCGTCTCCATCCCCCCACCAGAAATCCCCTAACAACTTCTCTATGTCCAGGCATAGTCCCAATGGCAACCGAAAGCATGACATAGTATATGTAGGTATCGCTTGGGCAATAGACTTGATCAGGACTTTCTTACCCAATCGTGATAGACACTTCTCTTTCCAGCCTTTCACCTTCTTTCAAACCCGCTCCTTCAGGTGCTGTAAGATGACTTTCTTCGACCTACCTATCATAGTGGGCAGCCCCAAGTAGCGATCATGCTTCTCGACCTCCCGAATCCCCAATAGGCCCTTGATATCCTCCCTCCTAGCTGCATCGATATTCCTGTTGAATGAGAGCTCAGATTTTGAGAAATTCACTTATTGAACAGACGCCTCTCCATAAGTATGGAGTATATGAACCACTTCGCTACTCTCTTGACAGGTTGCTCTCAAAAACAATACACAATCATCAGCAAAGAAAAGATGCGAGATAGTAGGGGCAGTCGGTGCTATTCTGATGCCCTGGATCCTACCTTCGGCCTCGCTCACCCTTAGCATTCCGGACAATCCTTCAGCATAGAGAAGAAAAAGATAAGGAGAAAGGGGATCTCCCTGTCTTAGTCCTCGAGTCGTTGCAAATTCAGCCGATGGTTCCCCATCCATCAGGATTGAGAAAGTAACCGAATTCACACACTTCATTACCAAGGATATCCACCTATCATCAAAACCAAACTTACTCATACAATGCTCGAGGAACGACCATTCGACCCGATCATAAGCTTTCGCCATGTTGAGTTTCAAAGCCATGTAACCTCTTCTGTCCCCTGCTGAGTCTTCATGAAATGGAATAACTCAAAGGCAGCCAACACATTGTCCGAGATCAATCTTCCCGGCACGAAGGCACTTTGACTTAGCGCTATCAACTTCCCTAGGATCTTCTTTAACCTATTCGTCAATACTTTGGACATAATCTTGTAAACCACATTACAGAGACTAATATGTCGAAGATCCTTCATTCTAGACGGGTCCGACACCTTTGGGATTAACGTTATAAACGTGTGGTTAAGACCAGAAGGCATCGGCTGATCGTTCAGGATATCTAACACATAATTAGTAACATCGGTCGTGAAGATATGCCAACACTTTTGGTAGAAAAGTGCAGGCATACCCTCCGGGCCCGACGCTTTAGTGGGGTGCATTGAGAAGAGGGCATGTTTTACCTCCGACGCAGTGAAGGGACGTAACAACTCAAGGTTCTCTTCAACATCTCCATCAAGATAGATTTTAATCGGAAGGTGATCTGACTTGCATCTCTCTAAATGCCGAACCAAGACCTGCGGGAACATCTCTAGCATCGCATTATTACACATAGCCATGTCGAGCCTTTCTTGAATGAAATCCTCATTCTCTCGCCCATTGTCCCATGTAAACCGACCCCCTATATATGGTACCTCTCGGAGTTCACATCTCTCAATCACCTCCCTGAATTCGATCAGCTGGCCAAAGTCAGCAGTATTGCCTCCATCTTTATCTTCAATCGATGCAAATAGGTTGAAATCACCCGCACACATCCATGCTTGATGAGGATCTTCATACAACCTTGTTAAGAGCCCTAATGTATGTTGCTTCTCCCTCCCTTTTGGCCACCCGTATATACCCGTGAACCTCCAATGCAACCCGTCCGGCATCTGAACCATAACATCAATATGATGTTGTGTGTACGACACTATGTTAACTACGTAGTCTTCAACCCACAGCAATGCTAACCCACCTGACATTCCAACCCTATCCACCACAAACATGTTTTTGAAGCCCAGTGTCATGCGCACCTCTTCCATCTTCATCCTATTGCTCTTTTTTTCCATCAAGAATAGGATTTTCCGGGCCTCCCTTCTCACCATCATGGCGAGCTTGTCAACTGTACGGGCCTTCCCCACTCCCCGGCAGTTGTAGCTTACGCAATTCATTGCGTCCGGCGGGGGACTTCGTCCTCGGCCGATATCAAATTAATAGCATTTGCCTCTCCTGCTACCTTAATTCTCTTCTCCCCACTATCAACCTTGCCTGTCAAACCCTCCCCAGTTCTGCAGCGCCTTTCTTCCTCCCATCCCTCGTCTCCTTTCCTTTTATTCCCGCTCACAGCTCCCTCCTGCCCACTGCCCCGGTTCAGACCACCCACCTCCCTATCTGCTCGTTTCCAGCTCCCCACACTCTCTTTTTTCCCCCCATTTTTATATCTTATCTCCTTAATCTCCACTCCCTCTGTCTTTCCAGTTGTTTCTAATCTCTCCCCACCCCTACTCCTATTATCCACCTCGTCCTTCCCCCCTTTTGTTTTTTGGTGAACATCGCTTCCAAGCGGTTCTACCTCCATATCTGTTTCATCTATTGTGACTTTTCCCACCATCTGAACTACTCCCTTAGCTTCCTTGCTCAGCACTCCTTCCACCCCATCCGTACTCTCATCTTCTATTTCCTTCTCTTCTAGAAATTCTATTAATGATTTTCTACCTTTACTGCTCCCTTTACCTCCTCTAAACTCATCAGCTCCTACCTTGCTCCCTCTCATCTTTTCCAGTAGGTTCTTTTCCTTCTCCCTCTCGACACCACTCCTTCCACCCCATCCGTACTCTCATCTTCTATTTCCTTCTCTTCTAGAAATTCTATTAATGATTTTCTACCTTTACTGCTCCCTCTACCTCCTCTAAACTCATCAGCTCCTACCTAGCTTGCTCCCTCTCATCTTTTCCAGTAGGTTCTTTTCCTTCTCCCTCTCGACACCACTCCTATCCGTCTGTGGTTTAAATGGTGATGCCCTCATCCAATCCCCATACTCCCCCGAGCATTTCTCTCCATCGCCCTCCACCTCACAGTCCATCTCAACATGTCCGATACGCCCACAAGAATAGCAGAAATTCGGCATCCTCTCGTACCTGACTTCCAGCCACATTTTCTTTCCCCCCAAAGTGATCATAATTCCCCTCCTTAGTGGCTTTGTTAAGTCCAACATGACCCGCATTCGGATGAACTTCCCACATATGAGGAGGGCGCTTTCTTCCATCTCTAAGATCCCACCGAAAACCCGCCCTAACATGTCCACCATTGGTTTCGTGTAGGCTTCAAACGGTAGATCATAGACACGCACCCAAAACGCCACCTTTGTGAAATTCATCTTTGCAAGTTGCTTCAACCCAGGCTCTTTCAATACTAGCAGTGACTTGTCGAAGGACCAAGGACCCCCAGCCATCACCTTTTCCTTGTCGCTCTTATCAGTAAATTGAAAACTAAAGAGATTCTCCTTTATCTCACGGAACAGGAAATTATACCGGAGCTTCCAAGCCCCTTTCATAGTTGCTCTTAACGCTTGTGCATTCAAAGCCCTAACAGTCAACACCTTCCAATCAAAACCAACTTACTTTGAATTGATTTTTCCTTTGCCACCACTTCATCCCCGTCTAGAAAGATCGCTTCTTCCTCGGTAAGATGAATCCCTTTTCCTTTACTACTCATCTTTGATAACAACGAACTTACCGTAACCTTTGTAACCGATGCCACAACGCTGGTGAATCTCGCACGGTGACGGCGAGGAAGACCTAGCTGTCACAGCCCTAGACCGAAGAGAGGAGCAGGCGCTCGGAGACACCAGGGGTGATCGCCGACAATCGCCTGTATGCCCTAGGGTCGAACTGCCACCACATAGAGTCGGTGATTGACGGGCAATTGGCGAAAATTTAACCGCCCAATAATATGTCCCACAAACAATTGCTATTTATTTTTAAGCAGGGCTACTATACTATATAGAGTTGAAACACAACTTTTTCAAAAGGCCACTCTACGGAGTCTACGAAAGATCATCTCATCGATGAGCAAATTAAAAATTGTGCGTTAATCGATATATCAATAATATTTGGGAATTTAATTTGGTAAATGGATTAACGTGGAGTATATGTGGACTGTGGTGGTGATGAGCTGATGGTCCATGGATGAATATGCATGCTTGCTATAGCTGCATACATACATAGAGCGTTGTAGAAAGAAGGGTAAATTATACATAACCACCCGTAAATTAGGTTAGTTTTCACGTAACCATCCATAAAATTATAAATTATATAAAATCATCCATAAATTATACAGTATTTGTTTTTAAAAGACCACCCATTTGTTAAATATCCATTTATAAAAAGGAAAATGCCTCCATGTCTTAGTTTTTAAAAGTAATAATTTAAGGTTTTCTAATGATTCCCCCTATACAACAAAAAAATATTCACGTACGTTTTTTTAGAAATATAAAAACTGCTTAAAATAATCAAATTTTTAGATCATTTTTGTATGATTTCATAGTTACAGTAAATAAGTACGAAATTGTTATTTTTTTTATAAAAAATAACCATCCATTTTTTATACTCCCTCCGTTTTTAAATAAGTGACTTTTTCAAGTCAAACACGTATTTCTAGGTGGGTAAAAATTGTATAAAATATTAAAAAATGTATTAATTTTTTTTAATAATATTATACTTATTATTAATAAGTATTAGTTTATCAAAAAAATTATTACAAATATTAATATTTTATATTGTTTTTATCACCTTAAAATACGTTCATGAATATTGAATAGTAAAAAATCACTTATTTAGAAACGGATGGATTATAGTTTTATTATCCCACAAAACGCGTGTAAATATTAAACAACGTGTTTTTCCAAACCGAGAGAGTAATAATTTGAGTTTATTTTAGAGCCTAATCACATATTCAACATTTGAAAAAGAGGAGACCGACAAGAGCCATTGTAAATATTTGCTCTTCACATTAAAAATTTGATGCATATATATTGTTTCGGGCATTTATATATGTTTTACAATGTTTTATTTTTTTTTTCAAAGTGAAATGACAAATTAAATAGGAAAATACTTACAATGACTTTCATTTAAAAAGAAATAAACTAGAATTACGGGTATTTTAGTCTTTCTAAACAAAACAAATAGAGATTTAATGGGTGGGTTGTCTTTTGAAAATAAATCTAATTTATAGGTGGTTTTCTGTAATATATAATTTTATTGGTGGTTATGTAAAAACTTGCATAATTTAAGGGCGATTATATGTAATTTACTCTAGAAATAAAGACGATGACAAGAAGATGGAGAAATCTGCGAAGCAGCTATGCTTTTGTACTTGCCCTCTTTCCAGAGGTTTCTTATTCTCTCTTTCCCAATTACAGTATATATTAATATTATCATAAGGGTTTCAGACAAGATGGAGAAAGGGATATTGTCAAGATAAGTTCACCTAAATTACACACAATCCTTTTCATTTTTTTCAAACAATTGCACAAAGTCCTTTCCAACAAAAATCGATCCCCAACCCATCCTCCATGGAACGTCATCCTCCATTTCACGTTACCAAGAACATCTAGTGTGCTTTCAATGAGCAACCAAGAGCATCAATATTTTGGAATTTTGAGGCCCATTTGAGAGAGAGTTCTATAGATATATCAACTTTAAGGTAAGAAATTTCATTATAATTTGTTTTTGATAAGCTTTTGGAGAAGAAATTGTGTGTTTTAGGGTTTGAAATTGGAATTAAAATTGATGAAATTGATTGTTTTTTTGTGTCTTTTGTTTGATTGTCGTTGAGTTGAGTATTGTTTGCGTTGAATTATGAGTATAAATTGGAACGAAAAAGAAATAAATTGGTTGTTTTGTTTGCAATTTGGGTGCGATTTATGATGTCGTTTCTGGTATAAATCTCGTGAATTGCTGTTTGTGTCGAGTAGGCTCAATTGCTGTCACCGAGCTGATGATGAAAGCTCAATTGCTGTCACTGAGCTGATGATGGAAGCTCAATTGCTATCACCGAGCTGATGATGGAGGCTCAACTTCTTTCACCGAGGCTTTGATGAAGGCTCGTCTAAACCCGCCGAGCTCCATCATGTACCTCGTTTCTACCTGTCGAGCTTCTGCTTTCGACAGTTTTTTCGATCGAAGACCAAAAATAGACATTCGACAATTATGTAAAGCGAGCGATATACCAATTCGTGCGTCGACCAATAGATATTTTGATTAATTTCATCGATTTTAGGTTGTTTTCGATCGAAACAATTCGTTCGAGAGATTTAGGTTTCGATACGAGAAAAGAGAGTTTTGAGCCTTTTTGCAATGTGTTCGGAAAAAATGAAAAGGATATGCATGCAATTTACTTGAAATTATCTTGTCAATAGCTATTCGGACATCTTGTCTCTAGCCTCACTCTAATATTATAGGCCAAATTGCATAAAATCACTCTTTAAATATACTTATTTATCATAAACCATCCCTTAAATTAATATTTTCACAAAACCACCCTTTAAATAACTTTTGTTACCAATCAACCACCCCGAAAATATTCTGTCCGAATTGTACCCTTGTTGTTTAATTATATGATAATGAAAATTTAACAATTAAAAAATAAAAAGTGAATAAGTAAGAATTAAATTGAGATGATACAATTATGACTTTATTTTTTCTCCAAAATTGAAAGTGTGTAGAATGTAATGGCGAATGAAAAAGTGATTTGAAAGGGGAATGAGCGACTCAATTGAAGAAAGAGAAATTTTGTAAAAGTTTACACCATTTTATTAGCTATTTGTAATCCACTTGCGTTAAGGACGACACCGCTTTGATCATTCTTCTCCGCTACAGAACCTTTAGCGACGACACCACTTACCTTAAAATTAGTGGTAATAAAGGCTTATTTGTCCTCCACTAGTTTGGGAAGGGGCACAAGCTCAGAATCATGTGGTCATAGCAGCCAATATCAACCATCCAAGTACCATTCTCCATTGTCGAAGACTCATCAGGGCTAACTTCATAATCATGAGCTTAAGGACCCTCAGAGAATACATATGTCCCCTGAGCAGATACATCAACTTTAACATTTGAGACCCCCTCAACGTTAGGCGCAACATGAGGTTCATCTTTTGGACTTCCTTGAGGACACCAATGTGAGATATGTCCCCTTCCATTTCACATGCAACAGATTGCATCAAAAGTACGTGCGTCTCGGGAATCGAGTCGCCACAAAGGCTCTTCTCCTTGATAGTTAAGACTTGTTCTTCGTTCATTATCTTAGGAATATCAACACGATCTCGAGCGACTAGGCTCTGATCCAATGGTAAGGACCTCTTTGGAGGTTGTGTTAGTGCTACTAGTAAGCTAGGCGGCAAAAAGCGCAATTAAACAAAAGCATGATACACAGTTCATGTACAGTGAAAACCCTCTAACTATACGCATGTAGCGTGGGATGAAAACCACCATCTCCCTTTGCCTTGGGGATAATTTCAAATAGCCGTACTTCTTTTATTGATCGAAAAACCTAGGATCCCCTAGTACAACTTATAACACTATAGTTGTAGACCATTAACATCATTAAAACCCCAAGTAAACATACCCAAACCCAAATCATGACAAACAACCAAAACAATTGAAACAAAACCATCAAACAAACAAAGAAACATAAAGCAAACCACACATGGGTCATCGTCCTACTTCCGCATAATTATAACCTCGTGCCTCTATGATGATCCTCATGCTTCTTCGCGCACTACACTTCTTCTTCTTATTATTATTCTACTCTTTAACGCCCTCGATCTGGTCTTTTCTCCCTATTCTACCGATAACATGCACAATCCTCTAAAAAAGGAATAAAAATAATAAATTTTCCATAATATTTGTTCCCATATACAGGCATCAGCACCAAGATCCTTAATCTTTACCAAATATGACTCAATTTTGATCTTCTAAGAATACCAAATGTGAGTATCTCATAATGAGGCCCACCAAAGATTTTGCCAATCTTGTCATTCGACAATCTTGTTCATCAATAAGGATCACACCCCACCTCCACAAGAACCTTTATGTGGGTCTTCTCTTGTGACTATCTCACATCCCTCAACGACCTCCCTAATGTCGTTTACAGGCTTCATGAGACCTTCCGGGACCAATGTCCGGTGTCCTTAAGGATAAGGGTCTTCTTCTCATGCACCTCTTTCTTGATCTTCGCGATATCTCTTCTGCTTCTTCCATCCTCATCTCTAAACCTATATAATAACTGTAAAGCATTTAGGAAAGCACACTATATACTAGAGTTTGATATCAGCAAAACACTGAAGTCTCTGATGGCCCTCAAGATACTCTAACATATATTGATGGTGATAACCTTTGCACTATTAAAGTTGTACTTGATATCTGAGACAGTCTTGAGAGATCAAATTGTTCATTTCAAAAATTCAAGCTCATCTCGATCTAATTCTTCCGAAAAGTGTGGATCAAATATGTCTTCAAAGATGCAAAAATGCAAATTAGGCGATAGACAAGATTCAAAACCTTGGTCGTTCTCTCTTTTTTAATGACGAGCTCCAAGCTCTTATCTCAAGGAATTCCCTTAGGGGCGGTCAAATTTTTTTTATAAGGTATGCGTTTAGGAGGGGTCAGGCGCCCCTACTTGACAACCACCCAATGATATCCTTACGGATGAGTACACGCAGATCCAAGTCGACGAGGAGATCATGAGGGGGGACCGAGTGAGCGAGGAAGATCAGCAAACTTGTCGACAACCGTGTTTATCTCTTGAAAGACGTGGTTGAACTGGATCCTTCTGAAGTGCTGAAGAAGGAAGAGAATATTTGAGATTTGAATCTCAATGTCCCACGGGCACTTGCACACCCTACATAGACAATTGAGGTTGTCGCCTCGATCACAATGTTTGAGAGCCCAAGAGCCTTAGCCTTGATGATGCCTTTTTTTCGTGTCACGGCTTCTGCTGCAAGTGCGAAATTGAGTCCACACAGAACATTGCGACAAGCTAATGTTAAACCCTTGTTGTCGCGAATGATGCAGCCTGTAGTTGCCTTACTAGAAGGCAGAAATTGAGTCCACACAGAACATTGCCACAAGCTAATGTTAAACCCTTGTTGTCCCGGATGATGCAGCCTGCAGTTGCCTCTCTAGAAGGAAGAAAAGAACTATCGAAGTTGGTTTTAAAGAAGCCTTCTATCGATTTCCTCTATCTCGTGTTTCTTATTTTCTTCAAAGGATTATCTTTTTGTGTCTGGTATTGGTGGGGGTCTTCCTCAAAGTTTTTCTTTGAAATGTTCCTGTTTGGTAGTTGTTGATTAGTATAATTTGTCATATTTTGGATTTTTGTTATATTAATTAGATTGTTAAAAATATTTCTATTTCTAGTTGTCCATAGGCGTACACCATCAAGTTGTGATAGTTTTCTTACGCGTCCCCTAATTCAACCACAAAATATTTGATGGGGGCACCCAAAAAAGATTTGTACTTCCGTGCCCTGAAAACGGAAGGGTAAAGGGGCAGTTAATTTATGCCTTCCGTGTTTGAAACACAGGATTTCAAACTATAATTGTACTTCCGTGTTTGAAAAACGAGAGTACAACTTTTAGTTTTGTCTTCCGTTTTTAAAAAACGGGAGTTATAAAACTAGGTTGTACTCTCGTATTTCAAAAACGGAAGTACAAATTTTAATTACACCTCCCCTCTTTAAAACACGGGAGTACAACTATTTTATAACTCCTGTTTTCTAAATACGGGAGTACAATTTTTTAATGTATTTTGAAAAAACGAACGATTTTGATTTTAACTTAAAAAAAATTGAAACACACATAACTTTAATAAATAAATTGTAACGGTTACCAACGCTCTTGCGCATTTTGTTAATAAATTATATTTTAGTATATCATATAAGAGTAATTACTCTTCTTTACATATTGTTTAATATTTTTTCACTTATTTATCCAATAAAGAGTAAATAACCAAATTTATTGCATAAGTTACGTTTCGATATCCTTTAATATAATGTTTTATAAATATCAGATTTTTTTAATAAAAATTTGTTAATATAATTAATAAAAAATATCAAATAATAATAGAAAATAAATAATAACTAAAATATAATAAAATCCTTAAAATTCAATTAGTTACATTTTGATAATGATTTGTGATACTTTACAATAACATATAAATTGATCCGAACAAACTTAACCAAAATTATGTTAAACTTGTATAAAAAGTATATGTGAGATAAACTAATATATTCTCAAACAATTAACTTAAACAGAACATAAAAACTAAATAATTTAGAGGCCGTATAAAATAATGGGGATTAATTTTTCTCACTAACTTAAAAGTCATGGTACAAAGGAAGAAAAATAAATAAAAATAAAACCAATCAAAACTTTAATTTTAAGTGAAATTCAAAACTTATCGTTGAATGCAAAAGAAAGGTTTATTGGCTTTTTGCGAACCAACATTCAAAACTTTTGAACCATATTTATATCATTAAACTCAACGATCAACAATAATAAAACATATTTATATCATTTAATTTCATTGACCTAACAAACTAACTCCCAAACTAAAGAGACAGAAATAAATTTTTCATAGAGTTGCAAGTTTAAAATATTCTAATAAGGACGTTGAACAAAAGGAATTCCAAAATAGACAACGTCCAACTGATAGGTATACATACTCAACTACATCATAGTCATTTTCTAAATTAGATGATTCAATTACAAACAATAAAATTAGAATAATGTCTGCATTACCAAAACTTAAGCTTACCTATTAGTCTTATAGGTTGCGTCCATAATCATGACGTATGAGAATTTCTTCCACAACTCTAGTGAATCCTTATGAGCAAATGTTAAGTCTTGCAAAGACCCGTCGGGACGAAGCCTGTGACTAAAAGTGAATTTTCGATAAGCGAGCATATTGTGGAGGTGTTGCATTGGGGTCATATCTTGCACCTCATTCTTCTTGATTCTCGCCCTTGCATTATAAATTTGTTGTCTCGTGCTCAAATTCTCCTTGAAAGTATTTTTCAATGTCGCAAGAAGGGGAATTGGCTTTACCCCTCCGATTGTCAAATCTTTGACTAGTTGAATCTCCTCATTCGTCAATCGTCCCACCATCTGATGACCTTGCAGTTTAGGAGGCAGTTTATGGTTATGCATATCAAACTCCACTCTCAGCCGCCATACATTTCTTTCAGCTTCCCAACCATACAACAAAAAAGGACATTTTTTGTAGACATTCCATCCCGTGGGACCATTACTGGTACATCAGCACCTCTGATTTTCTTCTTCCGATTTCTATTTTCTCCATATTTTTCACATCCAAAATATACTGAGCCGTATCGGGTTGCAGAGCTATTCCAAGATTTTACAATTGTGAGAACAAAGTTGTTCACGAAAGCAATCTGACGAGCCCATTCTAACATCGATTTTCTATCCGACCACTAATAATTATTTGCAAAACAAGGCGAATAATCGAATCCAACAATGTATAAAGTTGATTTGACCTTCCGTTTAAAAACGGAAGGTATAAAGTTGATTTGACCTTCCGTTTTTCAAACACGGAAGTTGTGTATAATATTTTCCAAAAAATAAAAAAAACGAAATAATTAATATAGCACTACTTCCGTTTCTAAAACACGGAAGGCTATTTTTTTTTTGGGTGCCCCACCAGATTTGTTGTGGTGCGGTTAACAACGCCCTTTTCTTACGATCACTCCATATTAAAAAAAAAAAAAAAAAATCCACATGCACATGAACTTATATTATATTATGGTCCCCGCCCATGCTTTCAAATTCTCATTCCCCTTCGAATGGAGACCCAAAAAACCCTTTACTTGCAAAAGAACGCGCCTCTACACGCGCCTATCAACCCTCCCCCAAATCGCTTTACCCCTAACCCTTCAACCTTTAAACTGAAAGCTCGATCAAAGCAAGCTCTCAATTTCTCTGATAATCCTTCTCCAAATCTGATCAGTAATCAAAATCGGTGTCGTCCCATCAATACAAAGTGCTTTTGGCACTGGATTTGGCACACAAAACAGATCTTGAGCGAGGGGAAAGGGATTTCTCTCTTTCTAGGGTTTGGTCTCCTTCGTACAATCAAATCGTTGCAATGGAGGTTTACTCTCACAACAATTGCTACCTTCAAAGGGGTTGTTACCGCTCCCCTTTGGTCTGGCCGTTCTTTTCGATTAGTCGGGTCCTTCGTTCGTGGGTGCATGGCTTGGACTTCAGTTCTGGAAAAGCTTCGGATTCATCTTTGCGTTTCCAGTTCTCTGTACCTGCAGGAGGCGCTTTCTCTCTTTGTCAGGTATGAAATACTTTCATCAATTCTCTTCTCTAACACCAAACAACCGTCTACTGGGAAGGGGGGCCTCTCTGAGGCTCAACCGAACCCCACAAATACCCAATCCTCTGGGAAGGGGGCCTCTATGAGGCTCTACCGAACCCCACAAACAACCAAAAACCCACCAATCCCTCCAAATCACTTAAGGGTGATAAGGGTAAAGGGAAGCTTGAGTATAATGACTTCATATATCCACAAATCCCAATAATTATTATATGGTACAAATCTGTTCTGCTTGCTAACATTTACCTCAGATATGGAACACAATACTTGACAACCAATTCTGATTTGAAGGCTTATCCACATGAACCACCAAAGGAAAAACACATACTAAAAATCAGATTGCCCGCCCTAATTACCATACACAATGCCGCTGCTACTGAATTTTGGTGGATGTTGTACAAAACCACCAGCTCACCATTTGTATGTAACTTTAGCATCAACCAAATAATTAATGTGAAATTCCTTTTTTCCATTTATGATGGTGAATGGGTTTTTCTACCCTTGCTCAGGTATGAAGTCATTTACATGGACTTTAACTTTGACCTACAATTCTACAACCCCTCAAAGGCACTCACTCAAGTTATTGTTTGCATTCATCATCGGTTACTAGATCTCAAATTAATCTATAACACTCAGAGTTGCCATTATAAGATGATTCAACCATTTTACCATTGCCTGTTATCACCAGATTATAATTTTATCAAATTCTCTGACATCATTTGTCATTATTGTTACTTAACCAAGCTGAATACATGTTTTACATGTTGCCCTATATCCATGATGTGTGTTCTCCTCTTTGATCTAACTTATCTATCTACCTGCATACATACATATTTCAACATTAAAAGGAGCACAATTTTCAAACACTATTGGCGCATACTCTGGCCATCAATAATTCAGATCATTACTTTTACTAGATGCTGGCAGCTACACATTCTGATAGAAAGCAAACCCAATTTATGTCAACCCATATATTTCAAACAACAGATTTTTTACAAGATCTTAGTAATTTGGTTCTAGCTGAATCTGCTCTTCTTGGCATTGTCTGCAGACTCCATCAATTCTGATCACAAGAAAGTCTTAAACAATCACATGATGCTCATTGATATGTTGCTTTACTTCTCTCAAAAGCTATCTGTTTGGCTTTTGCAGATAATTAGGACTGGTATAACCAAGGCACCTAAGCTTCTACTTAGCGGTTCACCTCTCGATGGGTGTATTCACGCTACTACCATACTTCAGACATTTGCAAGGTTTTGTCTTCAAATCTGTGCTTATGCTTCTGTCTTTGTATCTGATAACAAGAGAGTAACAACCATGTATGTGCATATAGATAACGTATGTTCTCTCTTTTGGTGTGTGCACACTCTGTACTGCAGCAAGTACCGAGTCACGCATCAAGTAGTTGACATTCTCTTATGTGACAATGATTATAACATCAATACCCCCTTTTACAAATATGTAATTTTCCTATGCTTTATTATGAATCAAGCGCGTAAACTCAGTACCCGGAAAGTAAACACTAATCTCTATTGCTTAATCAAAGAACAAGGCAATGGCAGACTCATCTTTTTCTACCTCTTTGTGTGGCTTCCAGTTCCTCGTGTAGGTCTCGTATTTGTTTATAGCATTCGGAACTCTTGGAGGTTACATGAGCATTTGGATTGGCAATCATATCAAATCCAATTCAATCACCCCTCAAAATTAAACTCCATCAACAACCTTCACAGTAAGATATATGATCTCTATTCTAGTTGTGATTGGAATCTTTACTTCACCATGAATACGTTTCAACACATGCCCAATGTATAAAAGCCATACCCTGCGTAATCTTCTCTTCCTTCACCTTGCATTCTAGATGGATTTCTCAAACCATGTATACAACCACACTTCGAACCCACATAACTCAAAGCCAAACCTCAAACCACCCTACAAAAAAAGGCATCCCAAAGAATGACCTTCACACCGGACAATTAATAAAATATAAACACAATCATTTAACTAACTCAGTTATATACTACACACTTTACAATACGCATGCTCAAATCATGAAAACCATCACAAAAAAAAGATATCTAAGTGACAAATCAGGCGTAACCCCTAGAAAAGACAACAACAACAATCAAAGCAAAACATCTATTGGGAAGCACTCGTCCGAAACCCAATCAAACTACATACATGCAACAACTAAGATCAAAAGTAAAACAAAGCTACTTCCGAATAACCGACATAACTCCCACACCTTGCAAATTGATGACACGCTGATACCCAAAAATAAAAAGATAGTTATCAATGAAGTTTAGTTACTGGAATGTACGTAGTCTTAGTAAGAAACACATCTGGACCCATATTGAATCAACGTGTAGAACAGAGCACATCAAAATACTAGCCCTAGCAGAAACCAAACTTCAGAACCCTCCTCCAGATAATGTTTGGAGAAAAGCGGGTTTTGATAACATACATTTCTGCCCATCCATAGGACTTTCAGGAAGAATTTGCCTTCTTCGCAACTCACTAATGAATCCTTTGACATAATAACCTCGGACAGTAGAACTATACAAGCTAAGTATACAAATCACACCCTCTCTTTAGAATTCACAATCGTATTTGTTTATGCCCCTCCACATGATTGTGACAAACCTAATTTCTGGAATGCCCTCTCTGCTACAATTAGAAGACTTTCTGGACCTTTTCTCATCATAGGAGACCTCAACGACATACTAGAACCTTCAGATAAAACGGGAGGGGCAGATCCTGGCCCGCACAGATACTACTGACCTACAGAATTCATCACAACCCATAATCTTACAGATGCCCTGACACTTGGAAACAAATACACATGGAGGAAGCGATCTCATGGAATGAACAACATTTATGAAAAACTAGATCGAACATTAATAAGTCATTCATCACTACAGCAATTCCCCAATTCCTACACAAAAAATCACGCTTTCATAAAATCAGACCATGCACAAATCACCTTTGACTTAATGGACTAACAAAAACCGAAACTACAACCCTTCAAATTTGAAATGGCTTGGACCACAAGGCCAGATTTCGAGAACCTCGTCAAAAACGCTTGGAGAACTGACGACCCAGGATCTCAATTATATAAACTAACAAAGAAGCTTCTGGAAGTAAAAAAGAAGAGTAAAACCTGGAGCAAATTCACATTTGGAAACATATTTAGACAAATATCAAACGTGGAAAAGGAACTTCAAGATCTGCAAACACAAAACTGTGTAAGTTACGACAAAAGAACAGAGGACAAAATCAAGAGGCTTGTAAACAAGCACGCCTCACTAATCAAATATCAAGCAACATACTGGGGACAACGAGCAAAAAGAATTCATATAAAATCAATTGACGCAGACACAAAATATTTCCACAGAATAGCCACAGGGAGGAGGAAGAGAAACATAATTAAATCCCTGCAAAATACGGCAGGAATCAATGTAACAACGGACAATGATATAAGGGAATTAATTAAAACTGATTTCATTAGAAGGTACCAGAACAGTAAAAAACAACGAATCCCGGATCAACTATTAAACAACATCAAAGCAGAAATCAATGAACATGACAATGAGAGCCTTATCAAACAAATCACTAATGCGGAAATAAAAAAAAGTTGTTTTTAGTCTAGCAAATGACAAATCACCCGGCCTGGACGGTTTTTCGGCTGGTTTCTTCAAAAAATACTGGCACATCGTTGGACCTTCTGTCACCAAAGCCGTCAAAAGTTTTTTCCTTAGTGGCAGGATCTTAAAGCAGGTAAACCACACATTTATAGCACTTATCCCTAAGTGCGAGAACCCAAAAACCACATCACAATACAGACCGATAAGTCTTTGTTCTACAACATATAAGATTATCTCCAAAGTTATGGCGACAACACTACAAAAAATTCTACCCAAAATTATCAGCCCTTTTCAAAGCGCTTTCACTTATGGAAGGGCAATACAAGATAACATATTAATAGCAAATGAAATTTTTCACTCTTTCTCAAAGAAAAATGGTAAAATGGGCTGGATGGCGGTTAAACTTGACATGGAAAAAGCTTTCGACCTTGTGGACTGGGACTTCTTACTAACAGTCATGACTAGATTTGGCTTTTCACCAATATTCACGGGATGGATCAAAGAATGCATCACCACAGTTAGCTACTCAGTTCTAGTAAATAACGAACCAACAGAACTAATTACCCCCCAAAGGGGAGTTCGGCAAGGCGACCCACTATCGCCATACCTATTCTTCATACTATCAGAAGTGAAGGTTCGATAATATAAAACAATGTAATATAGAAATACTCTAGAAGGGGGGTTGAATAGAGTATGCCCGTTTTTCGCAGAAAGTCTCAAGACTTTTGGAGCTGGAACCAAAACCTTTGAGATAAACCTGAATCACAAAGTTAAACAATTCGAACCAAGTGCGGAAATAAGGTAAAGCAAGTAAGTAAAGGACACGAGTAATTGTTTACGAGGTTCAGCACAACTGGCCTACGTCCCCGCCTAGGGTTCTTCCACAACCCTAGGATTCAAAGGCTTTATTGAATGCTTAGCTTAGGATCCTAATAGCTCACCGAGAAGCCTCTCTCCTATACAATTGCAATCTAGTCAACTCACGTTCCCTTGGAGTCCTAGACCAATCTAGAAGAGCCCCACCTCTCTCAGCTATCTAGTACAATCCTCTAACTCTCGCAAATCAATAGCCTAGTGCAACTTCCCGAGTTATAAACTCTCGAGTAACACTTGAAATGAATATATCCTATAAGCTCACAGTGACTCTCAAAGGCTTTGAAATAAACAACAAACTATTTGAGCGCTTTGCAGAGAGACACTTGGAAGACAGATCGCTTGAATGAATGAAGCTCGTGTGTAGCACTTGTCCTTCTGTCTTCTCCTTCCTTTCCTTTATATACTAGCATGGAGATAGCATGGAGCGTGTGGATCTTCATCACCAGATCTCCAACGGCTCTTTTGGAATCAGTTCGATCTTGTAATCTTCTATATAAGGATACTTTGAAACGCCATGATCTAATTTGAACTGATCTTTTCAACATGTAAGGAAGGATGTAATCTCGATTTATACTTCCTGAAATGGTTAGTCATTCATATATATATATATAATATAATGGAAGTATATAATAAGATAAAATAATATACGAATAATAAGATAGGTTTTGTATTTCATCAACTGTTAATACTCCAAGGCCTTTGACACAAACATCCTGTCAAAGCCTTTGGAACAACTATTCCGATTTTCATCAAGGGAGGGAGTTATCAATCTCCCCCTTGATGAAAGACAATACCTGTGCATCCCTGCAACTTAGTCAAACAGATATATCATAATCAAAATCAGACTAAGTACCTGCAAGGGTTAGACAAATGTTGGATCAAATTTTTAAAACATGCAAAAACTATCCAACGGAAAACCATAAATAAAAAAGCAAGGTCTTCCAAGACCTTTAATCAGAGGTTTTCAAGGTCTAACGATCATCTCCCCCTTTTTGTCTTTCAACAAAGGGCGGAGGTAAAACAGTCACCAAAAGTTACCAAATGTTTTGAAAACGTTTCCAAAAACCAGCAAAGTAACAAGTTCCAGGGGTGGGATAGGGTGGGATTAGGTTTAGGCTTGGTCAATCCAGAGCATCATCGGTGAGCCTCGTCCACAGTCCTTCCAGCATCATTGAAATCCCGCTCATCGTCGTCATCAACTCCTTCTGCAGCTCCTTAATATCCAGGCGAACGTCCTCCAAGCCTAACTCAAGGTTGTCCATGCGTTCATCGAAAGCTGGAGCAGTGGGAAAGGCTTTTGAAGGAGTGGCAAGACTCAAGGTCCCTTGGGGAGACCGAGTGATGCCAATCTTTTCAAGGCCTTTTGAGTCGAACATACCCGTATGACGCAGCTGTTCTTCATTTTTGAGATCAATTCCAAAAGCTTTGAAGATAGGGGTCAAAAGGGTAGCAAAGGGGAGGGGAGAGCCTTTTCGAGCTTTTCTGGCATGGGCCATGGTTCCAATGATAGTGTTGGCCAGATCAGGATCAAGGCCATTTAGAATGCGGTAGAGCAGGACCATGGCATTGTCGGTAAGGAGTGAGCCAGAGTTGAGACGGGGTAAGAGGCATCTAACAATGATGTTAAAGATAATTTTTGCCTCAAGGGTTAGGGATGAGTGGGTGAGTTGCTTTGAGGTGCTGTTGGACGCTTCGGGTAGGAGATATTTGGCTCGGGCTAGGATGATGCAATTTTCTTTTGAGGGGTGGATTTCAGATGGTGGAACAGGGGTAGGTAAGCCTAGGAGATCTGCAAAATCATTGGGGTTGAGAGAGATTCTAACCCCTTTGACAACAGTCTCCAAAGACCAACCATCAGTGTCGTTCTTGGCTTTTAGGTTGATGTAGAAGAGTCGGGTAAGCTAAGGGTAGTAAACAGTTTCTCGGTTAAGAAGAGTCCAGGCTGGGGAATTTTTTAGGAGCTCAATGCAAGGCATCTTCAAAGCTTCAAAGAATTCGAAATCTCAAAAATCTGAACAGCCAAGCTTACGAGTATGAAACTCGTCTACCCACTTACCAGCAGTCTCAGCATCTAAAAACCAAGAGGAGGGCAAGGATTGATTTACCTGGATATAGGCCGGGGGGTCTGCGTTCTTTCTGCGCGCAACAGTTGGAGCAGCTCTCTTGACAGGCGCTACAAGACTCTTGACAGGGCCCTTCCTGGTACGCTTAGGGGATGGAGGCTTGACTGGAGCAGGGGCTTTCCGCTTCTTCGGAGACGGGGGAGGAGGAGGAGAAGGAGAGGGAGTTTCTTCCTCCTCTTCCTCAGACCCCGAGTCCTCACCGGACCCCCCTTCATCACCTTCAGGCTCCTCGTCCTCTCCGGATCCCTCGTGCTCTTCCTCTTCCTCTTCTTCTTCCTCAGGCTCCACCTCAGATGGAACCTCTTCGACTTCGGCTTCCTTCCGAATTCGCTCAGCTTCCTCCTCGGCCAGTCTCTTAGCAAGCTCGGCCTCCTCATCGGCCTTTTTCTGTCTCAAGGCCTCCTCCTCGGCTTCCCTGGCAGCATCTCTTTCCAGGGCGGCATCAAGGTCGTCTTCCTCTTCTTCCTCATCCTCTTCCTCAGCCAGGATCTTTCTCTTCCCCTTTTGTTTAGCACTCAAGGGTTT
This sequence comes from Persicaria tinctoria, assembly GCA_037127255.1. NCBI lineage: Eukaryota > Viridiplantae > Streptophyta > Magnoliopsida > Caryophyllales > Polygonaceae > Persicaria > Persicaria tinctoria. Next base: position 15,099,808 of record JBANSL010000004.1, on the reverse strand, counting down.
CTTAGCAGCACGTTTCTGAGAGCCTTTGGGAGCCGTGGCCGAGCTCGTCTTAACGGTGCTCTGGATAACTGATGGGATGATGGCTTGAGTGGCAGGTTCTGGTGTGGGAGAGGTAGCAGTGGCCTGGCGTCCCTTGGGGGTGGCGCCAAGTCTTTTGGGAGTGACGGCTTTCTTGGTTTTGGGTGCCATTGAGGTAGTCGGTTAGGGTTTCTTTGAGAGGTTGAAGATGAAGGAGTGGAAAGAGTTTGGAAAAATCTGAGTGTGGGTTGTAATCGGGTACAGAATTGGTTTAAGTAGAGAGAGAAGGTGACGGATTGATGGGATGGGTTTAGGGTTCCAAGGAAAGAAATCATTACCTTGCCAAGTTGAAGGATTTTCAAATTCAAATTCAAATTTCCCTAAAAATCGGACTAAACACAAACTAATTTAGTTCCAAAAATAAAAAATCTTAACGGTTAAGGAAATCATAGAAATAGGCAATTTTTGAAATCCGATTAAAATAAATATAATTGATTAAATATCTAAAAAGATATTAACCAAAAATATATGATCCGATATATGTACTCCACTGTTCAGTTTGCAAACCTTGACATAACTCTCAAAGGTCTTGACACTGAGTGGAGTTTATCTTTCGTAAATGGAAGGCTCCCCCTACGAAAGTGCATCCTTGTCAAGCATCCCAATCTCTCGTCTAATGAAGGTGAACCTGTCCTCTGCTAAAGGCTTAGTAAAAATGTCAGCCCATTGATAATCAGTAGAAATAAAAGATATGGACACATCACCTTTTTCAACATGATCTCTAATGAAATGATGTCTTACATCAATATGCTTGGTCCTTGAATGCTGAACAGGATTCTTAGTGATGGATATGGCACTTGTATTGTCACACTTAATTGGGATACCCTTGAGGTTGATGCCAAGATCTCGCATTTGTTGAGCTATCCAAAGGATTTGGGAGCAACAAGCTCCAGCTGCAATGTATTCGGCTTCTGCAGTGGATAGAGCGACTGAATTTTGCTTCTTTGAGTGCCAACTGATCAAGGATGCTCCTAAGAATTGGCAACATCCTGATGTGCTCTTTCTATCCACCTTGTAGCCTGCAAAATCTGCATCAGAATATCCAATTAAAGTGAAATCCTTTTGCTTTGGGTACCATAGTCCAAGTTCCTTAGTGCCATTGAGATATCGAAAGATCCTCTTCACAGCCACGAGGTGAGATTCTTTGGGATCAGCTTGAAACCTAGCACACATGCAAACACTAAACATAATGTCAGGTCTACTAGCCGTGAGTTATAATAAAGATCCAATCATTCCTCGATACTCCTTTTGATTGACACTTGTTCCAGTCTTGTCTTGATCTAGAGACAATGTTGAGCTCATGGGAGTCTTGGCTGCTTTGGATTGATCCATCTTGAACTTCTTCAAGATATCCTTAGTGTACTTGCTTTGGTTGACGAAGATCCCTTTCTTGGATTGATGAACTTGTAACCCCAAAAAGAAGTTTAGTTCACCCATTAAGCTCATCTCAAATTCACTGCACATAATGTCAGAAAATTCCTTGCACAAAGATGTGTTAGTAGAGCCCCACCTCTCTCAGCTATCTAGTACAATCCTCTAACTCTCGCAAATCAATAGCCTAGTGCAACTTCCCGAGTTATAAACTCTCGAGTAACACTTGAAATGAATATATCCTATAAGCTCACAGTGACTCTCAAAGGCTTTGAAATAAACAACAAACTATTTGAGCGCTTTGCAGAGAGACACTTGGAAGACAGATCGCTTGAATGAATGAAGCTCGTGTGTAGCACTTGTCCTTCTGTCTTCTCTTTCCTTTCCTTTATATACTAGCATGAAGATAGCATGGAGCGTGTGGATCTTCATCACCAGATCTCCAACGGCTCTTTTGGAATCAGTTCGATCTTGTAATCTTCTATATAAGGATACTTTGAAACGCCATGATCTAATTTGAACTGATCTCTTCAACATGTAAGGAAGGATGTAATCTCGATTTATACTTCCTGAAATGGTTAGTCATTCATATATATATATATAATATAATGGAAGTATATAATAAGATAAAATAATATACGAATAATAAGATAGGTTTTGTATTTCATCAACTGTTAATACTCCAAGGCCTTTGACACAAACATCCTGTCAAAGCCTTTGGAACAACTATTCCGATTTTCATCAAGGGAGGGAGTTATCAAGAAGTTCTGGCCCGAGGACTTTGCCAAGAATCTGCAGCCCGTAATAGTCATCTAGGAATAACACTAACTCGAAATGGCACCAGAACCCCCTTCCTTGCTTTTGCAGATGATATAGTCATTTTCGCAATGGCCACAAAAACAGCATGTGACCAAATCAATAAAATATTAACAGAATATTGCACACTATCGGGACAGAAGATGAATAGACACAAATCACTTTTCCAAACAACATTGAACCTGACTACTCAACAAAAAACTCTCATGCACAATGAATTAAACATCACCCCCACAAACAACCTAGGTCCTTACTTAGGATGTCCCATTATTTGTGGCAAGGTCACCAAAGACACTTTCTCTGATCTAATACATACGACTAAATCTCAACTAAGTAAATGGAAAGTTAACTGCTTATCACAAGTTGGTCGTTGTACGCTAATCAAATCCACGTTGGCATCCAAACCCTTACATCTAATGCAATGCTTTCTACTACCTCGACACATACACATGGAACTCGATAGGATAAATCGGAATTTCCTATGGAACAAAGGTCCCAAACACAAACCACTTATTAGCTGGTTTTAGGTCTGCAAGGACAAATCACATGGTGGGCTGGGCATTCGAAACTCAGAAGATATGAACAAAGCCCTTCAACTGAAACTATTATGGAAAATCCTGGCTGAACCAACAAATCCTTGGGTTAACATAATTAAGAAAAAGTACCTAAAAACCAGAGCATACTACAATACCATAAAAAGGGGGAAAAATCGTGGCAATGGAGACAGTTAACTGGACTAATCCCTTTATTCAAACAAGGACAACGCTGGTCCGTTGGTGATGGAACAAACATCAATTTCTGGACTGACCACTGGACAGGTACATCTCATCTCATAGACCTCGTATATGACACAACACTAATTGACATGAACAATGTGGTTTCCCACTTCATTACACCTATGATCTCTTGGGACCACGAAAAAATACTATCTACATGTCGAAACATTTTGCCCAATGACACAATCGATACAATAACATCCACTCCAGTACCAAAAAACATCCATATGGACAGACTATATTGGAAATGGAGTAAAAATGGATGGTTCAGTACAAGTTCAGCAATACAGATGATGAACACGTCAAAAAGGCACCAAAAATCTAATATGACATGGGAATGGAAACTCGAGGCTCCAGCCAAGATCAAAACCTTGCTCTGGAAAATCACAAAAAATGGACTACCAACCTCAGTAAGGTTGGCATCAAGGGGTGCTGGTGTCCCTACAACATGCCCACATTGCGACTCAAATTATGAGGACCTCCCACACTTACTACGGGACTGCCCAATTTCTAGACAAACCATAGCAAACCTAGACCCCATGATTATGATAGCGCTAAACAATTGCTTCTCACAAAGAACTGACCTAAACAACACATTAACAGAGTTAAAAGATAAGATAGGAATCCAAAAATTCACAAAATTAGCATTTGCATGGTGGGGTATCTGGTTCTCACGCAATAAAGCACTATTCGATGACAAAAAATCCACTATACAACAAACAACAACCTTCATCAAAGATCAAATGCTCCTATGGCACACATCGAAACAACAAGAGGAAGAATCGACTAACAGTGCACCACCTCATAACAACCAGGACCCACTACATTCATCCAAAAGAGCACGACGAAAGGCTCGATGGAGAACGCCTCCGCCAGGAACTTTGAAACTCAACTTTGATGGTGCTTTCTCCCCTAATCTCGGAGGCGCTTTTGGCTACATAATTCGAGATCATACGGGTAAACCTATCTACAGTGGGACTGGGTTGTCTCCTATTGCTTCTGTCTCTGGCGCTGAGGGTTTTGGCCTCTGGCATGGAGTCAATACGGCTCGACAGCTCAACATATCAAACCTAATTATCGAAGGCGATAACCTTACCATAATCAACGACCTCAAGGGCCGTGGTAAACCTTCGGGGGACTCCGAAATGATTGTCTCTGACAGTCGAGTCTCTCTTGGTTTTTTCCAATCTATTGTGATTCGTCATGTCTTTCGAGAAGCAAACCGAGTTGCGGACCATTTATCGCACCTCCGACTTGCTCACTCTGGTCCATAGACACCTGACGATCCTGTGCTACAGAATTACATCCGTCTGAATGCCCTTGGCCAATGAGGCCGTCTCATTGCCAAATTATTTCCGGTTCAAAAAAAAATAAAATTATCATTCCCCTTCATGCCAACGATTTGATCGAGAAGTTTTTGCTTGTTATCATACTTATTAAATAAAAAAAAATAAAAAAATGTATTGACGCATATTATCCATAGATGCAATATATTATACTATGCAGTATGCATACAGAATAGAAATTAAATAACAACTGTATGTGATTGTGTAGTGTATGGTCATATAACATATGCATGTGGTCCATATATTGTGTACAGCTGGGAGATCCCACGTAATCTTATATTTCAGATTTTTGTCTACGTTGTCTTCCTAAGACATTTGGTCGGCCATTGCATCAAAGTTATATATATTTTCTTTTTAATTATTAGGAAAGAATTCGAGCGAGTTCTATCCAACCACATTCCCAAAGAGGTCTAAAATCATTGTGAGTATCAACACTTTAAACAGAGTGACTGACATAGTTACATACCTTAACAACTCTGTCTGAAGTGTCGATATTTTTTCTCCTAAATCAACCACAAAACATCATATAAAATATCAATACATCAATTTTGTAGGAATATAGATGAGATTAGACATTTTTAGCAAGCTTGATATATAGTGTTAGGTATGTGTTAGCTATATAGTACTCCGTATCATTTAATGGTATTACTTTCCAAATACTTACGGAGTACTCCCTCAATTAAGAAAAATATGTCATTTTAGAAGTAAAATCTTGTTAAATCTTGTTAAGAAAAACATGTCGTTTTACATATTTTTATATTCACTTTTCAAAATTACTATTTTAATGATTAGAGATTTATTAGTTATAGTTTTCAATAAAATGTAAAAGTAAACTACTGTAATAATTAGTGATATAAGTGTATTTTTATTTGTTTTGATGGAGTACTAACTTTCTTAAAAAATGTGCAAATTTTAAAATAACGATGTAGTACATGTAATTAATTACGGCCTGGGGGAATGAACAAATATGGGTAAAGGAAGACGTGTCACCAACCCAACGAGTTACATGGGGCTCAATGTGCCATTTCAGCCCAAACACATTAAGTAATTAGGTACAATAATCAATTGCAATTAATCCTAATTTCCATGCTAAGTATATACACTTGCAGGTGCGGGGTCAAATAGTGGTTGTACACACCGATGAAGTCACAAACTTGAAGCGAGACTTGAGAGATTTAGAAGAGCTGATTTTGAAGCATAAAAAAGACTAAGGAAAGATCATTAAAGAAGCTAAAGAGTTTAAAGTTGAAGACAAAGAAGAATCGCAGAGCTAGAGTAGCGGTGCCCGCAACTTTTTAATCGGCGCCCGCATGTTACGCAGTCTTCAGCAAACCCGATTCCATCCGGATTTATTTTAATTAGTTTATTATTATTTTATTCTCTAGGGTTTTGAGTCGTCACTTTTAGGTTATAAACCTATTGTTTTCATCTGTTTTGAGAGAGTACGATTGTGTGGAACACACACACACACACACAGAGAGAGAGAGAGAGAGAGAGAGAGAGAGGACGATTGTGTGGAACACATAGAGAGACAGAAACTTGTTGATTATGAGTTGCTAAACTCATAGTTTTGCATGTGATTCGAAGACATGATTGGTTGAATTGTGAGGATTTGATTTCATATTATTATTCATATCATTGTTCTTTTTTGTTAAATATTTGCACATGGTCTCTCTATGAATGATCATCTAGACAGAAACTGCATCAATGCTAATGATTCATTTTGTGAGATTGGTAATCCATAATAACAAGCAATGAGAAATTGACCCCGTGAAAGCATTAATTGTCTCTGCAGGATAATGACTATTTTTATTGCTAATTGGCCATGTAATTTGGTAAGTCATGTTATTCTGCATTGTATTTCTTGGAATGTAAGTGATTGGTAGTCATGTGAGGGTTATCGATCTATTAAAACCAAGTCGGAATCACCATTAATATCAATTGCTTTGCATTGATTGAGAATAACAATGAAATCATTCCATTGATCATGAACCCCAACCATTGTCAATAATTGCAGGTGAAGTGTTTTCATCATATTATTATTACTTTGCAACCATTGCTACTTTTGCTTATTTGGTAGCTTTATTCACTACAACTTTATTATTATTTTCTATGAATCATCATAAGAATAACGAATCAGTCTTCTCTTTGGGATCGACCCCTACTTGTCTGCTATATTAATCTTGTATTTAACTTGAGTTAGGGATATATTTGCATTTGGGACCAGAAAAAACGACATCACTCCTGTTGCATCACCAAATCTTGGTGTCGTTGCCGAGAAGTCTAGTATTCATGTTCTTTTGTTGATTTTCTTTGGTCAAACCAACTCTGTATGATCCATACATGTACTACTAATTCATCGCCTTTGTCTTTTGATCCATAGATTGAAATATCTCTATCCACGTTAAGAAGAGAACTTGATTTTTATCAAGAAGAGGAGATGGATGACAATAATATCAATAATGAAGGCAATAGAGAAACTGAAACACTGCCAAGAAGGATCTTGAGATCGAAGCTCAAAGGAGCCCAATCTAAATTCGCAACCACTTGCAATCAGGCTTCCTACTCTCCCTCAGGGTTCAAGATTTGAATACAAGTGTAATTGGTTAAATATTTTGCCTAGTTTTCATGGAAAGGATGGAGAGGAACCAAATAAACATCTCGTAGAGTTGGCTAGTGTATGCGAAAGACTGAGACCTCATGGCCTGATGGATGATCAATTGATGCTTAGAGTGTTTCCTTTTACTCTAAAGGATGCAACAAGCGAGTGGCTATATGATGTCCCTGCAGAAAGCATTACAACTTGGGTTGGATTGAAGAAAACTTTTCTTCAAAAGTACCTCCCTGCCACTCGTCTCAGTAAACTCAAGAAGGAATTGTCAAGTATTGAGCAATCACCTACAAAGAGCATGTATGAGTTTGTTGAGAGATTCCAGAAGCTTAGATGATCTTGATAAGCTCGCTGAAATAGTCAAGTACATTGCCATGCAGATGAATCAGACACACAAGTCTAGACCCTGCGAAGTCTGTGGAGATCGATATTAAATCATCCTAATGATAGATGCCCACTGATTCAAGAAGGAGTTACTGATGTCAATGAAACGGATTGTATGTGGATGTCGCTGGAACTTTGGTAACATTTTTTTACAATTCAAATTATAATTCCCATTATCAAAGTGGTTTCAATGGTAGGATGAATCAGCAGCAGCAACAAGCACCTTATCAAGGAAGGGGCCAGTTTGAGAATCGTCAAAGAAATTCTCCACATGAGGATAAAGAAGAAACTTTGAGGTTGATGTTGGACAAGATGAGTGTCTAAGAGAAGCTATTGAGTCAAATGGCTAAAGAGATTGGAGAACTTAAACCTAAGGATTCAGACAAGCTACCCTCGTAAGTGGTAGTTAATCCCAAGGAGAATGTAAGTGACATGATCCTTAGAGGAGGAAATGAAGTCAAGATACCCACAAAAAACATGGAGGAAGAGCCTAAAGAAGTCATAGGCGTGGAGGAGCAAGGAAATCAGATTCTGCATCACCGTCAATCAGCGTCTGCCGCCCCCAAAACTGGCGCCCGCCGCTCCCCGTAGAAACTGAGCCGATTTTTTTTCCGACTCTAATGCAAAGAAATCGTCGAAGAAGAGGTCTAGTGAGTCTTACAAGCCTGAACCACCCTTACCATAAGCTTTGAGAGGTCATAGGAAGTGGGAAGACGAGAAGATCTTGTATGACACATTCGCACATTGTGAGGTAAATATTCCACTCTTAATCTTAATTAAGTATGCCCCTCACTATGCTAAAATTTTGAAGGATAATGCACTATAAAGAGAAGGCAAATAATGAAGAGGTAGGAAAAGGTAAGTTTGAATGAAAATGTCTCTGCTGTTTTGCAAAAAAGATTGCATGAGAAGTGTGGAGACCCGGGTATGTTTACAATTCCATGTTCAATTGGAAATGCTAAATTCAAACAGGCTATATTGGATTTATTAGCTTCAATTAATGTTATATATGTCCTATAACTTGTATATGTTTTTGGGTCGGAATGCTCTGACAGAGACATGAGTTACAGTGCAACTTGCCGATCGATCTCAAATCAAACCTAGAGGCGTTGTTGAAGATGCATTGGTTATGGTTGATGATTTGATTTTTCCTGCTAATTTCTTTATGTTGGATATGGAACAGGGAACCCCTGAGACACCAATTATATTAGGAAGACCATTCCTAAGAATTGTGAAGACAAAGATTGATTGCGGTGAAGGTTCATTGATCATGGAGTTTGATGGAAAAAGATAGAGTTTTCTCTTTTTAATCCTGTTAAGCTTTCTACTGAAAATTCTTTGGATGTTTCTAATGCTAACAATATTTGCAGCAATTAGGGATGTTATATGAACTGAACAGCTCGAGCTCGGCTTGGCATCAGCTCGAAAAAGCTCGACTCGAGCTCGCTCACTTATTTAAACAAGCCGAGTTTGAACAATTTTTTAAGCTCGGTTGAAAGCTCAGCTCGTTCGAATAAAGCTCGAATAGCTCGAATTCTATGTAATTTCTAAAAAAAATTTAAGTTAACATGTTATAACCAAGTAGAACTACTTAAACCTCGAAAAACACTCGACTCGAGCTTGTTCATTTCCTAAGCAAGCCGAGTTTAAAAAAAATAAAAAGCTCATTTAAAAATTAGGCTCAGCTCGGCTCGAGCTCGTTTAACAAACGAACAAGCTTGAACATGCCAAGCTCGGCTCGTTCGGCTCCAATAACACCCCTAGCAGCAATGAACTTCAGGATTTGTTAGAAATTCCCAAAGGGAAAAGTTTATTCAATGTTGAATTCTAACAATGTGCAATCTTGTTTAGGGAAAGAAGAATTCGAGATGGAGATGGAAAGTGTGCTTAGTCCATACAAACCTATTCTTCTACCCTATGAAAAGCTATTTCCAAATAGTGTGGAGGTTTTTGCAATTTCAGGACAATCTCCAGGAGGAATTCAAGTTCACGAAAAGAAATTGATGGAGCAAATGGATGAATGTTTGCATAGAGCGTTACACATTCCAAGGGTGTCTGCACTTGTCAAGAAAAGGACAAGTATAGAGGATCCTGGTGGAGTCACTTGAGCCAAGAAGAGCAACACGTCGAGCAAAAGACGTAAAATAAAGGCACTTCTTGGGAGACAACCCAAGGTAAGTAGGTAGATTTCTTTAATTTTTGCATTAGTCTTCAATTCAATAAAGTAGGACAGGTATATTTGCTGTATTTTTGTGAAATTTGTGCAAGAACTAACTTGCAGGAGAGTTTGAAAGAAGAGAAGGAAGCAAAGTTGGAACACCGTGAACTAGGGCCCGCCGCCCCCATAGGTGTTGTGCCCGATTCTGGATTTGGAAAGAGGTGTGGGATTTACTTTATCTTTTATCCTATATATTTTTATCCTTACCCTTTCACTATAAATACCTTCCATCTTCTATCTTTCAACACTTTCTCAAATTTTTGCCTCAAGCAACACAAGAAACCTTAAACCCTCCTACACTCCAACCCGAAATTCCAATACCTTAAATCCTTGAGTTTCAATATAAAAAAAACCTGATTTTTCTCATTCACCATAACCCATTCATCCCATCTTCAACCTCAAATCACAAATTTCATCCCTTACTACCCATCACCCACCAAATTCAAATCCAATTTCTAAACCCCACCAAAATCACTCTTTTTTCATCATCACACCCATCCTTTAATTTTCACTAAAGAAGGCTTTGAAATCAAGTTGGGTACTTCAAGAAAGCAATTGGAATGAATTTCGACGTCTGGACAACGACGTTGAAATTTGGATTATGGGTTCTGTCGTCACCAGCGTCTGCCAGCCCTATATCGGCGCCCGCCGCTATCGCAGAGAGGTTGCTTTTCTCGATTTTGTGTAAGTTCTCTTGGTTTCTTTGCTTGTCTTGTGCATCATATCTACGGTTCCTAGCATGGAAAAACTAGCATACTTTACTGAGGAACAAGAGGATAGATGGATTAATCTTGAAAGTGGAAAATATCGATCGACGATATTATTTGATGTGGAGACTCTTCACCGTCTCAGATTATTCAAACATGTTTCTGAGCTTCTTGACAAGGGTGGATTGGGTGATTTTGTTGAGCTTAGCGTAGCACATATCCTACATTGGTAAGAGAGTTTTTTGCTACCCTGGATTATCGCTCTAACAAGGCGATTCGCTTTTGTATGTGAGGAAATGAGTTATTGGTGACTAAGGATGTCATTGCTCAAGCATTTGGAGTCACCAGAAAATGTTCTGGTTCTTGGATCACAGAGACGACGGACTCACTTGCACATGAGGCTTGGGCGGTAGCTACTGGACGACCGGTTATTTTGATTATATGATCACCCATCCTACGCTGAGATTGTGTTATAGGGTGCTTAGTCTTGCATTATTTGGATTGGTTGATCCTACAGTCCTACTATAGTATCTCTGAGAGGTTGGTCCTGGACTTACTGTTTGACTCTTGAATCCAAGAGAACTCTAGATTGGGTTCAATTGTTTTTAGGGAGTTGCATTGAGATCATCTGTCTTGCATATGAGTGTGTTGATCGCAATATTGCTTTTGGATGATTGATTTCCCTGATTGCTCATCATCTTGGTGTTAGTTTGGATGGTGTGCAACCTCTACATGCAAATTTTGTTTATGATATAGCTGATTTGACTTGGTCTAGCATAATTGAGAAGTTCTGGTCTTCTCGTTCAAAGGAACATTTCAGATGGATTGCAGAAGAACATGTAGAGCACCATCTGCATCTTCCCCTGGAGTTACCGTTCTGTTTCAAGCTTGCTGACTTCAAGCTCATTCATGATATATAGCCTTCTTATGCCCCATAAGATTCCTTCAGAGATGGAAGATTCCGAATTAAAAGGCTCATCAGAGGAAGATGATATAATTGAAGATAAGGAAGACGACTCTGAAGCTGCTGGAGATGTTGACCATGTATATGTTGCTTTGGATAAATTTGAGCATCATTTGACAGAGCTAGAAAAGAAGCAAAAAGAAGATCTTCTAACTATCTCCAACAGATTTACTGAAATTCAGACTCTTTTGGCACGTATACTTGCTTATCTTCGCCGTCAATCTGGATTCCACCCTCCGCATACCCAGTGATTGGTTAGTTATCCTTCATTTATCCTGAGTTTATTTCATTGTTCTATTTGTTTATGCATTGAGGACTATGCAACATTTAAGTGTGTGAGATGTGGTTTATGTTAGTTAGTTTATGTTTACAATTTCAATTTCATGTTTTATTTATGTTTTATTTCAGTTTCATGCATCATGTTTATGTTTATTGTTGTTATTAAAATCAAAAATGAGAAAAAATTGAAAAATGTAAAAAAAAACTTCAAAAATAGCATGTATTGCATACATGTGTTATTCAAATACCCATCTAGTTTATTTTGTTCTCTATTTCATTTCAGCATGATCATATAAATCCTATGGAATTCTGGATGATTTAATCTTGTCTTGGAAATTTGTTTTTATGAGAGATATGATTTGGTATATGTAATTGAGCATGTATGATCTAAGTTTCTCGCATGTTTAAGATCCAACAAAAATTTGTTCTAGTGGGAAATTTTGGCCTGATAAGGGATTACATCTACATTCTCTTTTGCTTTTGTTGTGTGATTTACTCTCCCTATGCATTTATCTCTGAGTATTGACATGATTATTTATTATTGAGGCCGATTATATACATGATCATTGCTTATGAGTTGCATATGATAGAGGCACCTTTTAGCCTATATTTATCCATGCCTACCTTACATCATATCTTTGCTTGAAGCCAATTTGAAGCTCCACAAAATTCATGTACCCTAGACTATGATAAGTCCGACTCTTCCGGGAATTGGGATTTAGAGTTGGTTATTAATTGATCATACCTACCTCTCTCTAGTTCTTCTAGAGAGAGGGAGTTCTAATCTCATGTTTCAGCTGCTCATCCTGGCTTTGGCCGCCCAAACCCGGATTTGGCCGCTGCTGAACTTGTTCTCGCTCTACTCTCTCCACCTGAACGCAGCCCGTTTTCGGTGAGGGTGTTTGTCAGTTTCTGGCCGCTTGGCTCGGTGTACCTCTTCCCGGTTTTTAGATCCCTGCTCGCACCAGTCGTTATGAACTTGTCTCGAATCCACTCCATCTATTTGGGTGGTTTGCTTCACCAACTGCTCCATACCGATTCTCCTTCTCCTTATCTCCGGCTGCACTATGGCCGTTCATCTTCGTCGGTTGTGCATCGCCAATTTCCATGTTGATCCGCCTCATCGCCTCGCCCTCGGGGCTCTATCACCGCATCTCCCCATAATAGGGTCGCCTAGACTCCCCTCCCTCTGGTTGGGTTGATTGGCTCCTCAATTTCCACATACAACCCTCCTACTCTCTGTCTTCGGTTGCACTTTGGTTGTTCGTCGCTTGTGCTTCATCGGTTTTCGAGTCGACTCCTTCTCATCGCCTTGCCTCCGTGGTTCAACCACTTTCGTTCCCCTTATTGTCCACCGGGGTTGCCCTCGCTGGGTTTGGGCCTCCGTCGCCATCCATGCTCGTCCTTCGACGGGGTTCTTCTGCTGCCGTCGGGCCTGCTGTGAGTTGTCCCCCTTGGCGTGCTTGTCCTCTCTCCTTTCCTTGTACGCTAATCTGTGTGCAGGGTTTGGGCAGGATAGCACGCCAAACCCAATATCTTTAATTAAAAAAAATTGAAAAAAAAAGTGACAAACTGGCCTCCCAAAAGAGCTTGAATAAAATCCTGAAAGGGCTAGAACAAAATCCCGATAAAGCATGACCAAATTACTGAAAAGGTTTTGAATGCTATTTTTTAGTACATCTTGTTATGTGTGTTCCATCAGTCGCACCATGTTTGGATTGTGACTTGTGTGTGCTTTTGGGTGGTCCTAGCTTTGTTTGGTTTGGTTGTTGGTGTGGCGCTCGGAGTCGAGTCTGGATGGGGTCGTGGTAGTGTGCTCAAAGATGACTCCGGTTCTAGTTAGGAGACTGCTCCTTTGAGTTTTCGTCTTCACTACCCACGGGAGATGACGTCCTGATGTACCTCTGACCAGCACCGCTACCATGGTGGTGCTTGACTTCTGTTTACGCCTACACTCTCATTCGAAGATCTTCATTTAGCCTAGGTCTCTCCTTTTGTACGTGTAGGTTTAATCTTTGTTGCGCATGTTGTCGGTTCGCCTTTTGTTGTATTGTTTTAGACGGTTAGATCATCTGCCGATTCGTCGGCCTCTCGGGGAGTCAGGTCTGTCTAGCCCCTAAATCTTTACCTTATCCAAAAAAAAACTATATATAACTATTCTTTATATCATTCACCATATAATATAATATGTTTATTCCATCCAAAAATCAAAAAATAATATTAAAATATATTTAAAATAATTTATCGATTATGTACATTAAAATTGATAATTAATTTTTTTTTTATTAGGTAAAACTTCGGGTGGAACACCTACGTGATAGCATCCTTACGGATGAGGTCCTGAACACCTATGTCGTTATTGATGTCGAGGCCCTTGACAGAGCGGGAAAGATGTACAACCTTATCAGCCACTTTGTTGCCATCACGGGGTATGTGAGAGAAAGACACATCTCTCACTCTAAAAAAAAAGGTTTTAATGTCTGGCATAGTCATTTCGATTTTCCAAGGGCATCTGGTTTGTGTTTTAAGGTTATTTATGATTATCAGGGAATCTCCTTCAATATGTAATTTATCTATACCCAGCTGCAAATATTGGATAATGTCTTGTCTTAATGCAATGGCTTCAACCTTCAGGGGAGTCTGGTTACCTATCTTGTCGTAGCCAATATGAAGGGGTCGGCCTTCCCAATCTATGAAATAAAGCCAATCGAGATGTCGTTGTTTGAAAGAGTGGATCCATCAAAGTTAAGTTTGAACGTTCCTAGTGGAGGTTTTTTCCATCTAATTTTTTTTCGTTGAGTATTTTTCCATGGTTAGTTCCTTTGGCGTAATTTAAATCAGTATTGATATTTTTTTCCATAAATGGCAGGTTTTAGCCAGTTTTCCATGTGCATATTGGTTATTTGTTTGATGCCTTCTTGTGATGGTAGTGGTTCATGTCGAAATATAATTTGGTTTCTAACATACCATGTTGTCCACCAGGTAAAGACTAATTTTTCCTTTTCTTTTTTTGTTAATTTGTTGCCCAGAAGCACTAGGATAGACTTAATTTCTCTTGAGATTGTAATCATGTTGTTTATGGTTTGACGGGTATGAATGCTATTATACTGGCCCTCTATGAGGAGGTGTGTATCGTCCTCAGTTGCATTGTTACACAAAATGCAAGTCAATGGGACTGAGACCCCTTTTTGGATGAGTTAGGTTGTTGTTGAGAGTCCTTGTTGACTCAGTTTTTAAAGAAAATTTCCGATCTTAGGGGGATATTAACTTTCCAAATCCATGAGTTCACTTCATTAACCGTTCCACTGTGAGACGTGATTAGTTTGTAGTTGCTAGCCGTTGCGAACCACCCTTTTGTGTCCGACCACTAGTACAATCTATTCTCAAATTGATTTGTCAGTAATGGAATGTCCATGATATCTTTTACAATGCTTTGTGGCAGGGTTGAATTTAGCTTTTCCACCCACCATTCCCCCTATAATATATTCACTAATTGTTTCTTCTGTTTCTGTAATAGCATGACAATCATCCCTGCTCGTAATTGGTGTCGTTGTTAACCAATTGTCCTTACAAAAATTTATCAATTGGTCATTTCCCACACACCATATTAATGATACTCCTTATCGTTTATATATTGCAAGAGTTTTCATGTGTATTTGTTCCATAATGATAAATTTCTATAGAAATCGAATCCAATTTGCGAGTAGGCCTTAGGTTAAGCCTACTGCCGGGTGACAAAAATCCGATTCAAGTTTTGGGTATCGGGTGAATTTAAACACCCTCTACTCGGGCCGGGTTTTTCGAGTCGAGTTAACAAATAATCGAAGGTGGTTTATTTTAATTTTAAAATTGTTTTGACCTGTTGTGGCCATGCTTGTAAACTTGGTCTTGTTCTTGTCTTGCCTATTGCAGTATTGTTTGAAACACTCAAAACACATCCATCCATTCATCCAAACCCCTCCCATCTGGCGATATTGATATGATATCAGAGTAGAAGGATACATACAAGATGTACATATGGCCATCTATCAAGGTTAGAGATTCCTTCAAGGTCGCTTACTTGACTAACCTCGAATGGAATCTGCAAAGGATGAAGTCGGAGAAGCTTAAAACCCGCACCCAAGCCCAACTCCTCCTCAACAAACGTGTTGCTGATGATGACAAGGACGACGATGAAAATATCGATGGCTGGTCTTGGAGTGTTCTATGTAGAGATATCCTCTGGGTTTTCACCTGCTGCTGCTGCTTGGGAGGTACCCCACCTCTTTGATCTTCCTACTTTTACTTCAATCTTCCTTTTCTTGCTTTTTCATATTCGGTTTGTTTGTGTTGTTTATCTTGTCTCCAAAACGCGAAGATTGGAAACATATATTGATCTATATGTATGTTGTGATCATCCGGTAAGTGAAACCCAGATCATTAAAATCGCAAGTAAAGTGTTGTATCTTGCAGTAGCTGTTGTAGTTGTGAAGCTTGTAATTGAAGCTGCTTTGGATTTTGACAGTGACTTTCTTGTTTCAGTATGTGAAGATGTTGAAGACGTAATATGACAGATGCAGCGCAGCTACCAACAACCAATTGGGGTGCCTATATATGTACAATGTTATATATTGTCATCTCTTACTAAGAACAAAACCCATGTACTTAGTAATTACTTGAATAATCCAGATTTGTTGGCTAGTTATTGGGTCATCTGTGATTCTGTAAATATTTCCGTTGCCACAAAATTCATGATCTTTCAAGATTCAATCCTCCATCATCTTTATGTTCCAGTGTTGCTTCTTGTGCATTTGTAGATTGATCAATCACTGTTACTCAGTCTTGTGTTTGTTTAAGAGATTCTTGTAGGAATCCAGTGTGTACTCAAGGAAAACTATGTTTTTTGTAATGGTTATTGAGTTCTTTAGATCAAAATAAAATGTACAACTTTAAAGACTTGAAAACAACAAAATCATTTCAATAGACCACAAGTTATAACCAGACTTCAACCATGGCAAAGTTGCTCTTGCATCATAGATTTGTGTTGAACTATTAATACCTACGACAAGCTAGTTTCACAAGGCAGTCCATACCCTCAACTAGTCGAGGGGTATTAATTCAACTACTCACATGCCCTATCTGATCAGTATTGGGAACGTTAACCATGATAGGGGTTCCAGTAGTTACTCCTTCACAAAATATAAGATCCATTAGTAAAAGATCCAAAAACATCTCAAGGGATAGCTCCTGCTCAAAACTATACAAGTTTCCAAACCTTCAGCGATTCCTGAATATATCTTGCAAGCATCAGTCTCCTTCCTTGGAGTAGTAATTCAGCTTTGACTAGGGCCCCTAGACATATCAAAGTAAAAAAAAATTGCATCTCAAGATTGATGGACAAAAGCTAACTATTTGACACTGATGAATCAATTTTCAAGCTAACATAGGATTTGATATGTGCCACAAGTGCTTACCTCTTTTTCCACTGTAGAGAGAAGAAAAATTCAGATAGGTCAAGATTGAACAAATACCTTCTATCAAGATCAATCTGTAAGTCTTCTTCTGAAAGCTGAAGTCTAGGTGGACACCCATCAATAACACAGCCAACACCTCCACCGTGAGCTTCACCATATGTTGTCACACGGAAATGACTACCAAATGTACTCCCAGTAGCCTGTACAACTGTCACTCAACATGAAACATCAAGGTTTAGTTCGTTTGTTTGATCACTAAACTACAACTTACGTTTGAGTGGTAACAAGTGGACTAACCCCAAAGTCTTTCATTCAAATAACAGTTATAATCAGATGATATATGCAAATTGTAGATTGTAAAATGGAAGATTTAAGGAACCCCAAGTTGTAGTCTTGAAATTCATCAATTTTTGCCAAAAGACACAAGACATGGCAGCAAATCAAAAGTAGCATACTTTCCACATGCAATGGTGTTCAAAAGTTGTCACTGTAACTAGTTGTTGCACAAGACACCACCAAAGGCACTGAATCAGAAGTTTGGGGTTAATTCAGAACCCCAAAGTGGAACTGGATACCAACAACAATCCCAACAAATGTTTACACAGGGTACAAGAACTTGATATAAAGCTATGAAATTGATGCACTTCTCTATCATAGGCTGAGACTTGCAATAATTCTTTTAGCAATTTCCATATCACCATTCACCCCAATCTACAACAACAAGTAAATCAGAGTTTGGACTAACTGGAACACAATTGTGTTCCTTAACTAGAGCATCCACATCCATGGAACCAATTCGGTACTTTTAACTCTTTTTTTTATTATTTCTCTCTCTTCTTAAGAAACTCAACTTATTTTTTTTTCTCACATCTCTACAACTCATTTTATTATAAACTAATTAATATAAAATTAAAAATAGCTCCACCACGGCACCACCTATGCAAATCCCTTGCCCCATAATCCCGTCCCATGAAGTTATTTTACTATTAAATTAATATTAAAACATTTTTAAAAAATATATTTAGTTTTTACATACTTATTATACTAACATATTTGGAAAAAAAAAATTCTTAAAAAATCAACTTACAAAAATTATAATAATTCATAAGAGATTGAAAGATTTTTTAAAGTTTTTAAAAGATGTGATTTTACTATAGATTTTTAAAAAAAATTACAATTTGATTTTTTAATATATTTTTTTTCCAAATATGTTATAATAAGTACTACGTATGTAAAAACTAAATATATTTTTTTTAATTCTTTAAATATTAATTTAATGGTAAAATAATTTCGTAGGACAGGGTTTTGGGGCAGAAGATTTGCCCCACCTACCCCAAACCTCTCTCTTTCTCTTTCCTACCCTTTCACCCATATGGGCCATATCCCTCACCTTCTTTTTTCTTGAGTTTTGAAGAGTTACTTACTAGTAAACCCGTCAAATCATTTCTTAATAAAACATATCCTTCTTCTATTATTATATTGTTAAGTTCCTTATTTTTCTCCTTTAAACACCCGATGTAGGTGCTCTAATCCATACTCGTATTTTGTATTCATGTCGCAATAAAACAGACAACAGACAACGCCAATTCAGTGACGAAAACAAAAAACGTCAAGAGTTTCAAAACCAAAACAAATCCTCAATAATAATAACAAAAAATGATCAATGAAAACAAGTTCATGTCAGGCAGCAATCAATCTCAAATCACCAGCACTAATTTAAAAAACAGAGAAAGGGGTGACTGAGACACATACCAAGTCTAGGGGAATTACGTCGAAGGGGAATCTGAAGGGAAGGGGAAGGGAGCTTGGTTAGAACCGATTGGCAAGATCCGATTTCGGAGAGAGAGTCGGAGCAAGTGAACCCGAGGAAGCAGTTGGTGGAGAGAGAAGTCGCCATTGTTGTCTTCGGAGCAAACTACCTAAAAAAATCCCCCAAATTGCAGTGGGAGAAATAGTGAGAGTTCGGGAAGGAAGATTAATGGAGGAATGAACTCAGCTTTAAAAACGGATTATAACAGAGGCTGTCTCTCTGCAGTCTGCACAGCAAGGAAGAAAGAGACACAAGCAAAACGACGACGTCTCACACTGCCATGTCAGCAACCCAGAGGCAAGCTTTGACAAGCAAGCACAACAGTTCGATCAAGAGTGAAATGGACGGATAGAGGGTTGTTGGAGCCCGCCATTTTCCACTATTTGTTGAGAGAGGAAATCGAGAATGCAAACAGTAAGTAAATAAAGTAAAGCAAACCGATTGGATCCCAACAAATAATGTTCAAGACTCCCTCCCGATGTAGCAAGAGAAAGTCAGGTTCGATCCTCGAGGAAGCTGGTCAGCGATTCCTAGGCAGCGGAGAAATCTCACGGATGGTGATCGACCACAGTGGTACTCGACCTCGACTAAGGGTTAGTCGACAGGGGTCAGTACAGTCGATTCCGAGCAACAGAAGACTCTGGTGGTGGTCGACGTCGACTAAGCGTACTCGACGTCGAGTACGGTCTGGTCGTAGTCGAGTTCCTGCAGAGGCACAGAAGCAACAATGATCTTGCTCGATCGAGAAATCAGTGGTCGACGTCGACTAGGGTCTAGTCGAAGTCGAGTACGAACAGTAAATAAACGAATGCAGATTCCGAATCTGAACAATGGATGAAAGAGAACTTCCAAGATTGGGGTTTGCAACAACGATTACCATGAAAGCGGAATATAAATCATAAAAGGCGGTGACTTTATCGATAAAGAAAAAGGCTTTCACCTAATCCGACAAGTAGGAATATAGATCTCTCGATAAATAACCCTAATTGTTTCTATTCCTTTTCATAATTAGAATTTATAATCTTTCGAATAGAAATCCTAATTACTACCCAAGTTTCACAACATGAGTTCTTTAATTTCTCAATCAAAGATGAAGCACATAGGGAATAGAATAAAATAACGATAAAATACCTCCTTTTACAATCGCTAATCCACCAACATGGCTCTCGTTGGGCTCACCCCAACCTCAGAAGTGGGTGGACTACACGCGCCTCATCGCAATCGCAGACATTGATTTGAAAGAAATAACTTGCAATAAACTATATTCAAAGTCTTTGTTCTGACTTATGAGTGTAATAAGGGTACAAATCCGAGGTAAAAAATCGGAAACGATATCTCCACCGCTAATTTTTACTATTTCCACCGCTAATCACCGCATAGGTATGCGGTGGTCTTAATCCACTTTTTCCCAGACCCACCGCATTTACATGCGGTGGGTCCGTTGACAGTATACGAATCCACCGCATAGGTATGCAGTGGGTTATGGCGACGGTATACATGCGTTGGGTTTTTGGCAATTGGAAAGGGTTATAGAAGTTATCCAAAACCGTCGCCATAACCCACTATACCTATACGGTGGGTTATGGCGACGGTTTTGGACTGTTATGGCAACGGTTTTGGGCTGTGTAGCGACGGTTCAAACCCACCGTATACCTATGCCGTGGGTTATTGCGTCGGTTTTGAACCATTATGGCGACGATTTTTTACATGTGTACGGTGACCCACAGTATATTATTGCGGTGACCCACCGTATACCTATGCGGTGGGATCGTTGACTGTCATTAAACCCACCGCATATCTATGCGGTGATTAGCGGTGGAAATAGTAAAAATTAGCGGTGAAGATATCATCATGCACGTCCTCAAGGACGTGCAAGCCTTGTGACTAATTAACATTTTAAAAAAATTAATTAACCTCTTTTAACCACACACATGACGTGCATGATTTGGGGTGTATATAGCGAAAACGGTGTAATAAGTATGGGTGGGTGCGGGATGGAGGTCGTTCCGCGTCCCGTCCCGCGTTATTTTTGCGGGATGGGATTCACACTTTTTTTTTAATCCCACACGGGTCTTGTCCCTCACGGGACGCGACGGGCCTCGTCCCTCAAATATAAAAGATTGTAAAAAATAAAATAAAAAATCTATATATTTTACAATTTTTAAAGACCTAACACATATAGATCTATATTTTTTTATATTTTACGGGTTCTTCTATATATATACGTGTGTATATATACACCGATACATAACATTAGTATATATTACAGTGTATATATGTTGTTTTTTTAATCGAAACAGTGTGTATATATACATGTAAACATTGTATATAGTAAATACTGTAATCTAATACACATGTAATTATGTAAACATTGTATATGATATACTGTAATAACGTAATATATATTGTAATCTAATTTAAAATATAGAAACAGTGTTTATAATATACTTTTATATATATATATATACTCCCTCCGTTCGGATTTATTTGATGTTTTAGATGAATGCACAAAGATTAAGAAATACTCCTTTCACATTTAAATACCCCATAAAATAATTTTTATTCCATCATCACATTTATTATGGACAAATGTAATTGGTTAAACTTTAAAAAAAGGTACAAATTACATTGATACTAGTGCAAAAGTAAAAGAAAGTGTAATGATTACTTCTAAAACATCAAATATTGTTGAACAAATTTCATCTCCTAAAACATCAAATAAATCCGAACGGAGGGAGTATATATATAGAGGTTGGCTAGATTAATTCCAAATTTTAATTATTTAGTAATTATGGATATTGGGGCCCACATTAAAATCAACCTCATATGGGTGAATCTCACTTGCGTTCTCTCTCAAAAGACCGGAAACGATATCTACACCGCTAATTTTTACTATTTCCACCGCTAATCACCGCATAACTATGCGGTGCGTTAATGACCGAGTTAATGACGGTCAACGACCTACCGCATATACATGCGGTAGGTCACCGTATGTATATGCGGTGATAGCAACCGTAGACAGACATACCGCATCTTTATGCGGTGAGCAACCCCGTCCCGTTTCAACTCCACTGCATACCCATGCGGTGGGTATCGGATAACCCGATTTGCGCTGAACTATTTGGAAGAGTTGAGGGGACCGATACGAACCGATACACACCGCTTGGGTTTGCGGTATTCGTCCACACTACGAATTTATCGTATAATCCATGGACATCTGCAAAGGTAAATCCTACTACAGCGGAATTAACTTTTAATAAACGCCGTGATCTGAACAAAATCATATGAGGGGACCGATACGAACCGATACACACCGCTTGGGTTTGCGGTATTCGTCCACACTACGAATTTATCGTATAATCCATGGACATCTGCAAAGGTATATCCTACTACAGCGGAATTAACTTTTAATAAACGCCGTGATCTGAACAAAATCATATGTTGAATTGAAAACAAAGATGATTAAAACGAAAGTGCGATAAATATAAGCGATGACGAAAATATGGAGTTCGGATGTGAAATGGAATAGAGAAAGATACAACCCAATTGAACATATGAAGTTCGAAAAATGACATCAGAAAGTGGGAAATGCTAATACGGTAGGGGACGGCCACCATCACGACGGCGGTAAGCTCTATATCGTGCAATCCTCGCTGAAAACTGCTCGTCCCAACCGTCGACAGTGCGATCGTGATGTCGTGTCCATGTGACGTAGACTGGAGGAAGAGGTGAACCAGGCAACAACCAAATCTGTGAATACAAGGTTAATATTGATGTCAGAAAAAAGAAACAAAACAGTAACAAATTAATGAATATGAAATACGAAACGTACCGGAACGAAATGGTTGCTGTTGCCGACTAAAGCTATTCCATCTAGCTCCTCATAGGTCGGTACTGACGGGCCACCGGTGGCGTACAGAGGTAGGCACAACATAAGCATCATCCGTGACAAAATCACCAAAGGACGCTGGGGAAGCGTGGCAAACACCTCGCCCATGATCGGAATCTCCATCCAATACGTAGCATCATGACACGTGCCGAAATAGTTGACCCTCATGATGAGCTCATCTAAGGCCGGATAGCAATGGTACCGATCTGAATGCACCTCCAACTCAACGGCCAGCTCTCGTCGAACTCGAAGCCATGCGTCTTGTCCCAAGTTCAGAAGACAAGCTAAAGACCTATACCCACAGTGACCATCACCTGCAACATTTGTGACTGCTCGTACGAAAGTAATCATGAATTCGTCGATGTTGCCAGTGCCTCAATTGAATTCTACTCGAGGTAGATTCTGTGGTGGAAGCGTCGTAGGTGCTGGTGTTGGAATGTCACCTACAATCTCCAGAGATGGCTCCGACGCTGATCGACCTCGTCCACGTCCCCTTCCACGACCTCATCCTCGTCCTCTACCTACTCCTCGGCCTCTAGGAGGGTCGTCGATGGCAATGCCGTTGGACCCAGTGGCCTCCTCAGTACCTTCCATGTCATCTGTTTCGTTTGATGCCGGTTGACCCCGACCTCGGCCTCGCCCTCGTGCGGATCCAGTGGTCGCCTGTCTATCTGCCCGACGTTCAGCCCGAGCACGCTCACGTTCCCAAGGTAGAGGGTTCGTCTGACAGGGGTGGCGAGTCCTCGGTCTCCCAGGCGATCTACGGTCCTCCGGGTCAGGGGTGGTCAACGGTGTATGGGAGGGACGATCCCCGTCGTTGAATGCCGACGCGATTCTCCAACGAGTATCCTCGTCCATAGATCCGCTCTGGAACAAATTGATCATGCGCGACATGTCCATATCAGCTCTGCTGAGGGGAGTGTTATCCTGGACGTTGTCAACATGAGGCCTCTTGAAATCCAATTGCTTCCAAAAAAAATGTGTATCTGGGATGGTCTGATGGGTATCTGCGTGTCTCGACAAGCTTGCATGTCATGTGTGCATGGAAGACCGTAAACGTCCCTCCAGTATGCATCTCTGCATGGTTGCGAAGGTGGCTCGGCTTCCATCTTTGTGTAGATTTCGAACAACAGGTTGAAACATTCCTTCGACACAATATTCCGAAATCGATCGAAAATCCATAGGTCGTGGGAGTCTGTAGGCCAGGTGTTGTTCGCTCTCCCCAGTGTATTCTTCACCTCCCATATTTGATCCGCCATCATCAGATCGATTGTGTTTATCACGTGAGTGAAATCACCGACTGCAGAGTTTAAGGTCTTTTTCAACACAGAATGAGCCGCCTCAACCCTAAAAGATAAGTGAGACTCGCAGGTGAAGATCGTTATATGTAAACAAATTACGATTATAATGAATTTTATAATGAAAACGTAGGCGCACCTGTTTGTCGTGGTCGTACCAAAATGCTGGATTGCGTCTGTCCATGCACGAACTATCTACTCCAAGTAATCTCGTAACCACGTCGCCTCCAAATATGGCATAAGCCCTTCGATATGCCCCCACTCTGCATGCATACCCCTCCTTCTAGCGGCGAAAGTTTCAACCGATCTGGATTGGAACAGGCCAACACATGCGTTCTTGAAACGCCTAGCAACATCGAGATTCTTTGACTTCTGGAAAGCAGCTTCTTCGCATCGTCGGAGGACGTGCACTGTGCACAACATATGCCTGACGTTGGGAAGAACTTCTCGTAGCACCGCAATCAATCCCAACTCTCGATCAGTGACAATAACGTTAGGAAGATTACCTCGCATGAGGTAAACGAGCTGCCCCAACGCCCAAATGTACGTATCTGTGTTCTCGTGCGACATGAAGCAGAACCCGATGACGAAGTTCTTCTTTGTGCAAGTAAATCCAACGAACTCACACAAAGGGATCCCGTACCTGCACAATGAAATATTTGACTTCGCATGCCGTGGTGGGAATGGGTAAAAGAATAAGTGTATATAGAAACTTACGCATTCGTCCGGTATGTACTATCGACGAGGACGACGTATGGAAACATGGCTAGAAGATGGCGAGCGTCTGTATGGGCGATGAATAGATCTTGAAGCCTGTTGGGATCGTCATGGGATCTCCTCGTACAATAGTAGTAACCCTTATCCCGCAAAATGCGGAGTGCTTCCTGGGAGACTGTTCGATCTCCTCTCGCTTCAGCTTTAAACTTTGCTCTCGCATTGTACACTTGGCGCCGCGATATGAAGTTCAGCTTCTGTCGTGCGTCAGCTGTCATCTTCAATGTAGCTAAAATCGGTTTTGGTGGGGTACCAGCGACGGTAAGGGCCAACGTAGTGTCTCTTTCATCTGCATCCATCTGTCCGACGTACGGGTGACCGTCCAATTCACCGGGGAGTAGATGGTTGTGCTTGCCATGAATAACGTCTAGGCCCCATTCGCCCCGTTTGAACTCCACGCCAGACAATGCAAACGGACACCCCTCTATCTTCGAAACAGCTATGCGCGTGTTCCCGCTTGCATCATCTCCGGCTACTCGCTGTCTCTTACGGGGAGTGTACTGGCCGTACTTCTCACAACCAACAATAAGAACAACTCCATCACACTAACGCATACAAACGACTACACATAAGTCGGATAAACACATAAATCCTAGATATCGTCGGCATGCTTGTTGTTGATGTGCTTCTTAAGATGACCATGCTGCAGGTTGTTGGTCACGGTGTAGCGATGGCCGCAGTGACGGCACGTTGCAGTAAAAGCGATGCCTCCAAGCGGTTCCTTCTTGTAGTGCCTGGTGAACATGTCTTCCCGTGGAATTGGTCTTTGTTCGGCAGACACTGTCGGTGGGGGTGTGTTTCCGGCGGTGGTGTGTTTCCGGCGGTGGTGTGTTTCCGGCGCCGGGTTGGCCCTCTTTTTATAGACTAGTTGACACCCCGTGTCCATGCGGTATGTACATACCGCATGGACATGCGGTTTGTACATACCGCATGGACATGGGATGTATTCTCACCGCATGTCCATGGGGTATGTCGTATGAAACCGCATGGCAATCCGGTATGCAACCTATATATATGGCCCGGAGTCTCTGGCCAAGTCATCACACACCTTAACATGTCGGACAATAGAGAGGAAAGCTCAAGCAACGACATAATACGCCAAGGCGCGATGGAAGAGTTTGAGGCGGTTCTCTACACTGGTAGTCCACGGTCAAAGATGGTGGAGGCAATCATAAAGAGACTACGTGATGAAAATCGGTCGCTCCTTGTGGAAAACCAACAAGCCCGTTGGCGGATTGATATCCTGGAAAGTCAAGTTGCAGTTCTGGAAGAGGAAAAAAAGGCTCTTGTAATGAAGCTAGATGAAGCTACTGTGTGTAACACTTGACTATATTAGGGCCATTTGTATTTAGGTGCTTGTAATTTATAAAGTTCGTTTCGAATCATCAACGGTAACAAATTTGTATTTCGTTGGGTAAGGACATACTATTCAAATTTGAAAACGATCTGCAACGTTAACAAAACATCAAATCCACACAAACACACAAAATACGTAATTCGAAATCGAATCATCAACTACTGCACAAAGAACAATCCAAACTACTGCACAAAAAATAATCCAAACTGCCAACTACTACACAAAACGTCATCTACCCTCAAACTACCAACTACTACGCAAAACGTCATCTACCCGCAAAAGGAACAACCGCATACATCATCCCAGATCGCACCGTCACGGTGGGGGAGGACCCCAAAATTGCTCATAGATGCGAGTGAGGTGTGCCGGAGTCAACTCAACTCCAAGCTGCCTGAGTCGCAGAATCTCCAACCCAGCCGCATGATGGCGCTGCTCAATAATGGTGGGCGGGGGTGGCGACGGCGGGGGTGGCGGCGGTGGGATGATGGGCTGGTGTCGAGGAGTGTCAGGAAGTAGGTACAGATGACTATGGCGGTGAAACCACTCCAGATAGTCATCGGCCACGCCATATGGGTACTCTTCAGAGGTCCGTGGCAACTCCTCCATGGGGAAAAGATTATCGAACCTGTGCGCCCAGTGGTTGTCAGTTGGGTGGAACGACGCCTCCTTCTTGCACTTGGCGGACTTCGGTCTGAGCACTACGGTAGGTCTGATTGGATCAGCGGGAATGTGCTGAACCCGACCAAACTGTCGCAGCACTCGGTCCGGCATATACGGCTCCTCCTCGAACAACCACCGAATGGTGCCCCTATATCTCGAAAGACGCAGATCTCCATTGAAATCCAAGTGTCTACCAAATGGCATGAAATCGATCTGCAACGGAATATAAATTGTTATTACGACTAAAATCTAGTTTATAGTATGACAAATGTAAGTGCGGATATAAATTGTGTTCGTACCTCGTCGACAGTCATCTCATCCAGCCTCTTCCGCAGAACATCCAGTCGCTCGATGCGAGGCCTATCATCCCGGGTGACCGTAGTGGAAAATGGCGTCGCCCCTAGGACGTACCTCACCCCGCGTCGCGGATCCCGGGCAAGCCTCCGATCGAGCGTCATGTCGGGCTTGAACACCGGAAAATGCAACCATATCCACGCCTACAAAGGAACAATACTATCAGCAACATAGTCATTATAACCTAGTTACAAAACTTGTAAAATAAATAATCACAGAACGAATGACTTACCTCCAATAGTTTTGTACAACCGTCCATGTCTTTGGCCAACTCCCGGGTCGCCTCGCCCAATCCCCGATACAAGCACGACAAGACCCTTGCAGCTAGAGAAAGATGCGACACCTGGGCTGCGTCCATAAACCTACGGATCACCTCTGGACGCAATCTTCCGCCCGACTTGTCGATGAACAAGGTCGCAGTCGCAATCATCCCCATCACAACACCCAAGATGCACTCCATATCATGCTCAAGTGGGGCGCCATCTCGAACCCGCTGTCGCATCGGGGCTATCTTCTGAAGGAGGAGCTGAACAGTAGGGCCTCCATGGTCCCATGTGCTCCTCCGCTCGTTCTGAGTCAAGCCGTAATACTCCCCAACTATTTCCCTCCAGGCGCCCACGTCATCCAAGTGAATACACTCCTCTCCGTCCAAACCAAGGCCAAGTATGAAGAGCATATCGTGCAGTGTGATGGTGATCTCTCCCCATGCGAAGTGAAAACTGTTCGTCTCGGGGTGCCAGTGCTCAACAAACGCACTGATCAGACTGTGATCCACATGATCCCACTCGAAATCTCTCAGGTCCCAGAACCCAATCTCCTGCACTGCGGGAAACCAGGACTCCCGTCCATCAACCTCCAACAACGCCTCTACACGGCCCAGCGATTGCCCTCGTCTCTGCACACGCACACCCCTACGCAATGCTTCGTCCTCCCGTCTCCAAATAGCCTGTGCAATGTGGGTCTCGTAGTCTCTCAGAAGGGAAACGGTATGTGGCCCCCCTGGCCATTCGGGCAGAACAGCCCGAACAACCCCTGTCCTGCTATGCTCGCCATGCTGCCCAGTATCACCTGCCATACTGCTCTCTCCACGCTGTCTCCGCCTCCTCTGCACTGCACGGACAGGGGGCTGTGCCGCCTGGTCTCCTCCCATATCCTGACAAACATCGTCAGATGCCCCCCACATCGGATCATGTCTCTGGCCTCCTCCCATATCCAGCAACACATGCCTCGAAAGTCCAGCTGACTCAGTAGGTGGGGCCGAAGAACATCTCTGTCCACGTACATGCCTCTCATGCCCCCCCGGCAATCGGCACACCCTTCAAGTTCCTAGGTGTCGCTGATGGCGCCGCCTGCTGACTCCCAATGATCGGCTCAGGATCGGCGGTCGTCGGCGTCGACGATGGTGCCGCCTGCTGACTCCCAATGATCGGCTCATGCTCGACGGTCATCGTCGTCGACGATGGCGCCACATGATGACTCACAGGCGTCCTCCCTACACCGGTAGAACCGACCGGGGTGAACGACGCAAAATCTATCTGCGCAACGATCCATGGCTCCTGGTCGTCACCTCGAGCATGACTCGTCCCAGCACCCACATCTCCGAGCAGAGGTGTCGTGTCGTCATACGAGTTCAATTGTTCGCTCGCAAACCGAGTCCCAAAGTAGTCCCGATAACTGTCAGGATAATTTGCAGGCAATTCCTCTACCACTCGCCCAGCTCCAGTCTGCAAATGCTCATCTGTCTGACGTGCTCGGTCCCGTAGTAGGTACTCCTCCAACATCTTAACACCCTGGTCGCCTTGACCAGACTCTCCGGTCGACTGCAACACTGGGTAATCTGTAGGGTCAGACATCAAGGCCAGCTCAATCTGCACCAGACTCTGATATGTCTCTATAGACGACTGGGACGTGTGCCCCAAACCGTCACTCTGGTCAACACGTGGGTTGTGCCCCAAACCATCAACATCTACCGCGT
Source organism: Persicaria tinctoria (assembly GCA_037127255.1). Classification (NCBI taxonomy): domain Eukaryota; kingdom Viridiplantae; phylum Streptophyta; class Magnoliopsida; order Caryophyllales; family Polygonaceae; genus Persicaria; species Persicaria tinctoria. The sequence continues at coordinate 15,070,688 of JBANSL010000004.1, read as the reverse complement.
CACTATCCGTCTCCATCGGAACTGATACACCCTCCAACGTGTTCCTCTCCCTAGCGTTAGCTCTCCTAGCAGATTGCAACACTACCCTCTCTCCCAAATTTCTCGATAACACAGACTGTGTAAATTAAAATATATTTGTCAGAATCCTATCGCTCAATTGCAATACTATATCGTATGACTGTCTAAATGTGGCAAGATTTTCTTAAGGTTTATTAATGATATTATCTTAATACTAACAATTCATAAGAAAACATAAATATATACTTATTCGATTTCAATTTCCCCACACCTAATATTTGTCAGAATCCTATGGCTCGAATACGATACTATATCGTATGACTGACTAAATGTTGCAAGATTTTCCAAAGGTTAATAAATGATTTCAGCCTCATACTATCAATTTCTAAGAAAACATAAATATATACTTATTCGATATCAATTTCCCTACACCTAGTAACAATTTTAACATACCGTGGGCTGAGGCTGTGTCTCCAGCGGTGGCGGTACATCAGTCGTCCTCCGCCTTTGTATAGTGGGTTCCGGCTACATTATATATAACAATGAAATGTTAACACTATTTCCTTCAAATTAAAAAATAAAGCAAATTGATTATTATAAACGTTACCTGTAACGGATGTCTCCGAAAAGGACCGACATCATCAGCCGCGGCTTTTCCACGGTTATCTTTCACCATCTCAAAACCCGGGTACAAAGTGGTGGTAGATATGGGGACGGGGAATGGACGGAACCAAAAGTCGAGCTCGGAAAGAAAGGAATGGGAGAAGATTGAGTCGGGCTCGGAAAGATAGGAATCGGAGAAGATTCGGTGTGTCGGAGAACTGGGCCCCCACGCCTATTTATAATGGGACCCCAAGGGTAAAAAATCATACCGCATCTCCATGCGGTATTCTTTTTACCCAAATTTCAAAAAATACCGCATGGGTATGCGGTATTTTTTCAACCACCACATGCCCATGCGGTAGGTTTCGGATAACTACGACCCAACCGGATTATTGTATTACGGACTCCGTTTAAACCTAACCCACCGCACATACTTGCGGTGTTTTTATACGGTCAACAGACATACCGCATGTGCATGCGGTATGTCGTGTTAAAATTTTATTAAGCCACCGCATCCCTATGCGGTGAATTTGCGGTGTAAATAGTAAAAATTAGCGGTGTACATAACATACCCAAAAAAAAAACTCACTTCCAAGATTTTTTGAAGTGATGTTTTTTTTTTTACTAAATTTACAAACAAAAATAAAGAGGATGTTTTAGAAGTTATAAATCAAAAACATGTCTGTGGATATTTTAATTTCTTTATTCAATTTATTCAAAATATTGAGGTTCATCTTACGTCCCACAAATATTTTCAAGTTATATATGTGAATAACGTCATTTTATATATGAATAATAACGTGGTATGTATGAATATTTAGCACATGAATAAACGCATAATGTCAAGTTACTTACGAATATTCAACACAAATTTCTTCAAATTATTTATGAATATTGTCAAGGTAAAATAGTATAATGACAAGATCCATACTCCATTAAATATCATATACAAGTCTCTCCTCCATATAAAACAAACCATGAATACGAATAATCATTTATTTACATTTGAATATTATATACATACATACGAATACTAATCCACATCTATATGAATAATAAGCCATATACGTATGAATACTAATTCACATCTATATGAATACTAAGCCATATACATACGAATACTAATTCATATCTATATCTATATGACTACTAAGTCATATACGTACGAATACTAATCCACATCCATATGTATACTAAGTCATAAACATATGAATATACACAAACTTATCACACAACAATATAATTAATTGAGAATTACTACCTATAACCAAGTCCAGCCATCGAACTCATTAGCATCATAGATGTAGCCCTAGGATATGAGGATTGCCTTGCCACCAAATCTGTCTCGTTTCAAGACTTGTCGACATCTCCAAGGGTCGTCTTCTTCGTCAAGTTCTTGGGAATTCGTGAGATATAAAAAAATATAGCCACACATCACAAAATCAAAGCGCAAGAGCACGAATTCATAATCAAAAGAACCTTTTTAAAATCAAGAATGAATTAATCAACCGATTTCAAGCTAGATCTAGGTAACGTAAAAACAATTTGAGATCTAGGGTTGTAAAAAACCTAAAATCCCGAAATAAAACGTATCTATATATTAAAAAAAAAAAAACGCAACATCAAAGATTCATATAAGAGCAAACAACAACAATAATTCAGGCAAACAACAATCAAGATTTAAGCAAAACCTTAAGTTAAAAAAAATGGCTGCCGAGAGGAAGGAGAAAGGATTAGCAGGAGGAAGTAGAAAGTGGATAGGGATGCCCTCGTATCCGAATATCTTCACTTTTTCCTTTATAAAGATTTTCCTATAAGAAAATTGATTTAAAATTAATTAATTAATAAAATAATTTGACCCCGTACCAGTCACGCACAAATTCAAGAGAGTGATTTTGATCCCAAAAAAAATTCAAGAGAGTGATCTAATTTTGTGTGTGGGCCCCATTGCCCATAATTAAAAATTACTATACATTTTAATTGAATCTTTTCCATCAATTTTCATCCATCCAATGGTCTAAGATTGCTCATATTTTACACCATCAAACTTGCTCACATATGATCTATAATATATATATATATATATATATATATATATATATATATATATATATATATATATATATATATATATTGGTTTCCTTGTGCACACCTCTTAGGGTGTATCTGGTGCACATTTGTAGACCATTGGATAAAATAAATGGAAGGTGGAGATTAATCCTGATTTTTTGAAATTTTTTAATTAAAATAGAGTGGGTCCCACACAAATCTCAACTTCACTCTCCCTTTTTTCCTTCTTTGGTGCGTGAGTTCCAACTCTCAATTTTTATTTTTTTTTTATTTTTCAGATTTGGATTAGTTTGTAATTTTTTATTTTTTATTTTATTTTTTTCTCTTTTGACATACACATATTCCAATAAATAAATATTCAGAATTTATCAATTCCACTAGATATTCACCTAATTTCGTTTGTTTAAAAATTTGACAATATATTCCACCGAATAATGCTTCACATCCTATCGAATAATGTTACGTTAGATCAAAATTTATCAATTCCATTGAATAATTTGTCACATGTTACCGAATAATGATTAATTTTTCTTGTCAATTAACAAAACTTTAAATCTCTAAATAATACTTACAATTTATACGAATAATGCCTTATATTTCACCGAATAATATCTCACATTTCACTGAATAATGTTTTGTTTCATGTTGTCAAACCGAAGAGTACATATTCTGACGAATAATAAAACAGATTTCACCGAATAATTTACCAACTCATTACCACTAGTAACCAAAATTTGACACATACGTCTGAATAATTGACGAATAATAACGAATCAAAATTATGCAAATCGAACACCCTAGACGAATAATAACGAATCAAAATTATACAAATCGAAAACCCTACCCGCCCACCCCGCCACCATCGACGGGTTTATTGGTGAATCTGACTGCACAAATTGAACCAGCACCAAGAAACAAAAAATAAAAAAATTACGGAGTACAAACGAATCCAAATCACTCCCCTCCCCTTGGCCACTACGCCCACCCAACCACACCCCTCCCCTCCCCACCCCACCCCACCCCACCCCCACCCCCACCCCGCAACCATAAAAAAAATCCAGATGAAAGCCAAGGGGGAGCGATATCGGAAAATCAAACCGAAGGACAAGCATCGTCCGACGTCGCTGACAACTGAATCTGTGCAAGAAGACTTCGTCGACATTGATTTGGGCACAAATCGCCATCGCCGTCGTCATCGACCCTCCTTAGCCAAGCATCGCCCGCCTTCGCCGTCACCGACCAGTGGATCTGTGCACCAAACCTTCGCCGTCTCGCCTGGGCTCGCGCCGCCGCCATGTTCATCGATGGTTAGCAACAGCGACGGTTAGCAACAGCGCCATCTACCACTTCTCGCCACGGGTCTCCAGTGCCCCTCGATTTGCCGCCGCCTTCAACCTCCGCCGCCTCCTACAATCGCCGCCACCTTCTTCTCGTTGCCGGCATCATGGGCTCCTCGATTTGCCGCCGCCTACAACCCCTACTCGATTCGACGCCGGCTTGAAAGGCGCTTCACTTTCCACCGAGAATTCACGCTCCAACAAATGAATGAAATAGCTTGTGTGGGCTAGGGTTTTAATCGGTTTAAAATACACGCGCTAGTCAATTCCAAAGCTTGCAATTGGGCCTTTTTTTCCCCAATTTTTTTAAAACTCCCCTGCTAACGTGGCATCATCATGGTCGTCTATTTTCAATAAATCAAGGGTCCATATTTATGCACAAAGTACACCTTAAGAGGTGTGCATAAATTTTTACGGGACGGAACGGGATATATATATATATGGAGTAGTTCCCTTGTGCACACTCCTTAGAGTGTATCTAGTGCACAAATCTAGGCCTTTAATTGGTGGAAGATGAAAGGCTAGGATTAAAATGAATTTTTGGTTTTTTCTTTTTAATATAGTGGGACCCATGGTCGCCGGCGACTGGTCGATCAGGTGGAATTGGTGTCCTATGGAAATCCTACCAATTACTAAATTTTACGATCTCCATTGCCTTTCACTTACCGCGTATAATTGGTCTCAGACTTGATAGCTTGATTGAGGGGTTTCCGTTCCTTGTCCTATTTGTCTATGCCCCTCCGGGTCCTAATGAAAAAGAACCGTTTTGGGTTATGTTAAAATCAATTGTGATTGACTCACCCATCCCGTGTATGGTTTTAGGTGATCTAAATGAAATTATATGCTGTGCCGACAAGCTCGGTGGTGCCTCTACCCGGACTTCTAGGTTCGCTAGACTTCTCTCCTTCAAAAATGATTGTTCACTAATAGACCTCCCCACCTTTGGAAACGCGTATACTTGGAGGAAGAATCCGGATGAAGATTTCAACATCCGTGAAAAACTCGATCGGGTGCTTGTTCACCAACAAGTTATCGAAAAATTTCCTAATATGATCACATATAACGGAGCTTTCTCCACCTCAGATCACTGCCCAATATCAATATCTTTTGAGGTCGACTATACTTTTAAAGCTCCGCCTTTCAAGTTTGAAAATGCCTGGCTACTTCGGAAAGATTTCCGCAATATAGTTAAACAATCCTGGAGGGGCAATTGCCCGGGATCTGCCATGTTTCAATTAATGTTTAAACAAAAAATCCTTAAAAAGAAGGCAAAGGAATGGAATAAAACGACTTTTGGAAACATTTTCCGCCAATTGAAAGGGGTGGAGTCTGAGCTCCTACACATTCAATCCACTGGCCCGAGGATAAATGTTCAAGCAAACTACAATAAGGAAAAGTGCCTCATAAAAAAGAAGGAGAAGCTTCTCCTCTTCCAAAAAACTTTTTGGAACCAAAGAGCCAAAACCAAACATCTTAAGCTCTCGGATTCCAACACAGCATATTTTCACCGGGTGGCGTCGGGGCGAAGGCATAGGAAACAAATACGTAACATCGCTTCTTCCACTGGAACTTTGGTTGTAGGCGAGGAAAATGTTCGAAATGAGATTAAAGAGGATTTCGACAAAAGATTTAAGAAAGAACCGACAGACGACAGGCTCATAAACGAGTTGTTGGAGCTAATACAACCATCAATTACACCGGAGGAAAACATTTTCCTTGTGCAACTACCATCTAACATGGAGATTAAAACTGCAGTTTTCAATTTAGGGAAAAATAAATCCCCGGGTCCTGATGGCTTCACATCCGAATTTTATAAAAAATATTGGGATATAGTAGGTACATTCGTTATCCGAGCAGTTAAAGGTTTTTTCCATTCCGGAAAAATGCTTAAACAAATAAATCACACATTCATCTCCCTTCTCCCAAAAAGAGAAAATCCGACTGCCACCTGTCATTACCGACCAATCAGCTTATGCTCCAATATATACAAAATTATATCCAAAATCTTAACTGATAGAATGAAAACGATTATTGGGAAACTTATTCACCCTCTGCAGGGCGCTTTTGTATCTGACAGGGCTATTCAAGATAATGTCCTGATAGCTCACGAAATATTTCACTCCTTCAGATCTCGGAAGGGTCGTGAGGGATGGTTAGCAATAAAACTAGATATGGAAAAAGCATACGATAGAGTCGACTGGAATTTCATAAAAAAGGTACTTGAGAGATTTGGTTTCCACGATAAATTTATTTCTTGGGTCATGGAATGTATCACGACGGTATCTTTCTCAGTGTTAGTCAACAACGGTCCTACTGACCTGATCTTCCCGTCCAGGGGTCTCCGTCAGGGGGACCCAATTTCCCCATTCCTATTTATTTTAGGTGCTGAGATTCTGGCCCGGAAGCTCGCAGCTGAGGCAAGACTGGATAAAACCCACATAGGCTTCCCGATTGGAAAACATGGCCCCCGGATTCCGTTCCTCTCATTCGCATATGACATCATAATCTTCTCGAAAGGTGGTTTGGAAGCTGGGCGTAAAGTGAAGTCGATTGTAGATTCATATTGTAAGGTTTCGGGCCAAAAGGTCAATTACCATAAATCTAGTTTCCAAGCTACGAGAGGCATCCCTAACCATAGGATCCTAGAACTGCACAACTGTCTTAATATTACAAATGAAAACTCAATAGAGAAATATCTTGGTTGCCCTATTATCAATGGTCGGGTGACCAAAAATACTTTTGAAGAAATCATTTGTAAGTCTAAAGAACAGTTGAGTAAATGGAGGGCCAATGCCCTTTCTCAACAAGGATGCGCTATCTTAATCAACTCCAATCTTTCTGCTAAGCCACTACACTTTATGCAGAATTTCATGCTCCCTGCGACGATGCACAAAGAACTTGACCAGATAAACCGTACGTTCTTCTGGAACAAGGATGTACAGTACCGCCCACTAATTAGCTGGGATAGGATTTGCAAACCGAAACATTGTGGGGGGTTTGGGGATTCGGAAATCTAGTGACATGAATGTGGCACTCCAAATGAAGCTTCTTTGGAAGATTCTGGCTGAGCCTAGTAATGTATGGGTCTCATTGATCAGACACAAGTACCTTCGCTCTGCTAGCATTTTTTAATACAAAAAAAATGGGTCAACCTCCTGGAAATGGTCTAAGCTCACCACTCTAATTAACAAATTTAAGTCGGGGCTTATTTGGTCTGTAGGAAATGGGAAATCAATTAAATTCTGGACTGATAATTGGATCACAACTTCTTCCTTGTCGTCCATGGAAGATTGCCCTCAATATAATAATCAAGAGGAGACTGTCAGTGATTACATCATGGGGGGAAGATGGTGGAAGGAAAAACTCCAGAGCGCACTACCTAACCGTTTGGTACGGGAAATTCTAGACATTCCGCTACATGCCTCGCAATTTGAGGACCGGTTATACTGGTGGCCCGATAGGGAGGGATGGTTTTCCACTGCTAGTGCATACAAATTGATAACAGCCCAATCAACACTTATCCCTGACAATAATGCCTGGATATGGAAGGCTAATATTCCCCCGAAGATTAAAAAATTTCTTTGGAAAGTATCACAGGATGGCCTTCCAACTGCTTCTAGGCTATCCTGTCGGGGGACGTCTGTCCCGACCACCTGTTCTTTATGTAATGGGGGGCCCGAGGATGACGTCCATCTTTTACTAGAATGTCAGTTTATACAAGCGATCCTTCAATTTCCCCCCCAAGTCCAATCAACTATTGCTTGCATGATTGTCCAGTCTCGGGACATCAAGCCCATTTTGTCGGTTATTGGGAAGAATCTCAACTCGTTGGCGCTAGAGAGCCTTGCTTTCTCTTGGTGGTCTACATGGTATATTAGGAATCAATATTTGTTTCAGCGGGTGGCCATTCCGCAAAAAGACAAAGTATTACGTTTGATTAAATCACATATAGACAATTGGAACAAGACATATGTGGTTGAGGCTGATTTTGAGGAGGAATTTAGTCATTTTATCCCAAAAACTCCAAAACAGAGTAAAAGAAAAAAAAAATGTTTCTTGGCGCAAGCCACTGTGGGGTATGCTAAAGCTCAATTTCGATGGATCATCACTTACAAATAACGATAGCACTGTTGGGGCCATTATAAGGGATTGGGAGGGACAACTAGTATCAATGTGTCACAAGAAACTAGGCAAACAACGCCCTCTCACTGCGGAAGCTCTCACTCTCAAAGTGGGAATCCAACACGCTCGCCAACTCAATATAGACAAAATTCAAATCGAAGGTGACTCTAAAATAATCATTGATCACTTAAATAGGAAAACCAAATGCCCTTGGGAAATCGAAATGATCCTTTCTGATGTACAAATTCTACTATCGACTATGAAAGAAGTCTCCTTCTTTCATGTTCCTCGTATGGGCAATAGAGTGGCTGATAAGGTTGCACACCTTTGCCACTCTGCCCGAGGAGTCGATATTAAAAACGATTCAGGTCTTTTGGACCTCATCCGCAAGGATGCTGCCGGGTAGAGCCTTCTCACCCGAAATTTTTCCTAATCAAAAAAAAAAAAAAAAAAAAAAAAACTACCCCTTTCATTTGGTGCGTGTCCTCCACCCTCCATCATTTCTTTTTTTTTTTCTTTTTTTTAATATCTAAAATATTTGTGACAAAAATGGTTTTTTTTCCTGGTTGAAAATAAATGCTTTATTTAATTCGTTTTAAAATTTTGACAATTCCACCGAATAATGTTTCGCATCCTACCGAATAATGTTCAGTTATCTTTTTTCATTTATTTCATATAAAAAATTACTAATTCCATTGAATAATTTGTCTTATACTACCGAACAATAAATATGCTAAGATACCTCAAGTCTCTAAACAATACTTACAATTAAACGAATAATGCTACATATCTCACCGAATAATACGAATAATGCTACTTATCTCACCGAATAATGTCTCACATTTCACCGAATAATCTAACAAAAAACACTGAATAATCTAACAAACTCGGAAAAAAATACCCTTATATCTCCGAATAATCTAATAAACACACAATGAATAATCTCTAAAACAGGAAGAAATAATGAGAAAATTAGTTGAATCCCAAAAATAAAACTCAAATTGAAGACTAATAGTGAACAAGGAGTCGGAGAACCGCCTCCATCGCCACCACCGACCTAGCCCCATCGTCTCCATCGACCAGATCTGCCGCCGTGCTCGGATTCGAATTGAAGGGAATGGAGTATGACCAGTGGAGTGAGAGCCAGCCTCGCCTCCATCGACCAGCACACCCGCAGGCCACCATCGCCACCTGCAGACCACCGCGAGTCCAAATCCGACCACCGCACAGTACTGCCCAGCCAGATCCGGCACAACCACCTTGCTTCTCTCCACTTCTCTCTCGCCTCCCTTTGCCGGAGTCCAGAAGTTCCTCCAGATCGATCTCTAGGGCCTGCGTTCATGGCGACACTCACAACAACCACCGCCGGCCTTCCTCTTCACCCTCGATGTCCCTGTAGCCTCGCAATCGCCGCCGCCCTCCTGTGCTCCTGGATTCGACGCCGGCTTCAACCTCTCTTGCAATCACCGTCGTCGCCTGGTGCACCAGATTTGCCTCCGCTTCGCATCCGCCTCGCCTCCGATTTGCCTCCGCCTGGTGCGCCAGATCTGAAACCGGCATTCATGAAGATTTTCGCCTCCGCCCATAATCAATTACCGGCCGATGGAGGCGAGGCTGGCTCTCACGCCTCCGATTTGCCTCCGTATTGTTGATTTGTATCATTCAAGAAGCTTTTCGCCTCCGCCCAGAATCAAATACCGGCCAAAAAAATGTAGAAGAAGCAATTAGGGATTAGGGTTTTATTCACATAAACACCACACGCGCCCACACACATAAAACAAAGAGAGTAAGTGCGGCTTTTTTACTTAGTGCGCGGGCCCCACGGTTTTTTATATTAAAAAAAAAAAGAAAAAAAGCCTTTTAATCTCAGCCATCCGCTTACCCCAAATCAATGGTCAAGAATCGTGCACAAAGTACACCCTAAGAGGTGTGCACTTTATACCCATTCTATATATATATATATATATATATATATATATATATATATATATATATATATATATATATATATATATATATATATATATATATGCGGGACTGGACGGGATTTGCGGGATTGGAATGGGTCGTCTCACGTCCCATCCCGCATAATTTTTACGGGACGGAACCTGGAGGGGATTCACTATTTTTTTTCGAAATCCCACCGGAATCGGGACGGGCCCGAAACAGAACCGAGATTTGCGGGATTTGTGCCCACCCTTAGTAATAAGCAGGGGTGGACATGGGCAATTGGGCATGTTCTGAGTCAGAGTGTAATAACTAGTGCTGAGTAGTAATCAGTAGGGGTGGGTGGGCATGGGAGGTAGGATGTAGGAGGTAGGACGTAGGGTGGGGTAAAAATAATTGAAAAACTGAAAAATTAGTCCATTTTACAATTAATTGTTTTGAAATAAAAAGAAATTTTAAAATAGTTTTTTTTTTTTTTGATCAGGTAATAATTCGATGGCCAGACAGACCTGGCTCATCGAGAGGCCGACAGAGTCGGCAGACGGCGAACCGTCAAGCATACAATCATAATAATAAAAAGGTGCAACACGAAGAAAGCAAACAAATAGTCACTAGAAGAACAAACGAGCCTAATCTATAGAAGTTGAGGACTGCGAAAACAGAACGGAGCCAAGCGCCATCAAGAGATAACACCGCTGGCTAGCGATACATCAGGAGTCCCCCTGTGGGCGATGAAGACGAACCTCCAAGGAAATTTCCGGAATATGGAGTCGCCATGATGCACACCGCCACAACCCCAGCCAGACCCGACACCAGACGCACGAGCCCCAACTCAGATCAGAACCGCCAAGAACAACCAGAACAACTGTCGTAAACCACCCTCGTAGAGAAACGCACGTGCAAGCCCTTTTGGGAATTTGTCAAGACCCTTTCGGGATTTAGGCAACCCTTTCGGGTGGATTTACTCAAACATTCATAAGAATGTAAGAATATATATATATATATATAATGAAATATATATAAATATTTATGAAAATAAATACTTATATATAAAAATATATCCACAACTTTTTTTTTTTTTTTGGGTGAGTCATCTGAACTTGGCGTGCAAGGCAAAACAAGGCCTTACACGCCAAGCAACGTGCACGAGCCTGCCAACAACAGAGCGTGGAGTGCAAGGTAAGGAGACTCCTTGCACGCCAAGCAGGGCCATCGAAGGAAGGACCGACAAAGGTTGCGGGAAGAGGAGGCGGACCAGGAGCGGCGGAGGCAAGCCCGCCACCACAACTCGCCGAAAATTTCATTGGAGATTGAGAGGGAAGATGTAGGCAGGGTACAAGGACAGAAGCCGGCAAGGAGGCGAGGGCGGCAAAGGGCCACACCTCACCCACACCACCGGCGACCAAACCCAGCAAGTGAAGACCAGGACCGAGAGCAAACCACCCAAAATTGAGGACGACTCAACGGCGAGGAAGGAACACTAAACATAGAACACAAGAGAGAAAACCTAGGAAAGCTGAATCCGGCCAAAGGGAAGGATGAGAGGCCAGATCCAAACCCAAAACCACCATAAACAACCACCAAAACTCAAATCCGAGGCTAGACTTGAATGAATTAGAAGAATCGATCGTCGAAACGAAAAACCCCAAATCGAACGGACACATGGGCGCCTAGCCTCCACGCGACCGGAAACGATAAGGGGAATAACGTGGTTTTGAAATTAGAAGGGAGCATGATTGGGTTAATCAATGGCAAGATGCAAAGAACATCTGCACACCATTTGCAGAGAGAGGGAATGCAAGCAAACCCAGCCCCATTTCAACAAGAAGAAGTAGCGCGTGAGGCGCGTACTTCTGGCTCCACAAAGGGTTTTTTTTAAATTGTGTACCACATTAGAAATTTTAAAATAGTTAATTGTAGGGGTGAAATTGGTATATTACTAATTTATTTTTCTGTTTACCATGTACTAAGTAATTTGAATTGGTTATCGTAAAACTTTTACCATTACCAACAACCGAAGGGGTTGTACTTGTACCAACCTAATTTATTACCAATTAAATTGGTTGTTAGTGTTGGTAATGGTAATTTACCAACATTCGAGTGTTGAGAAAAAAAACATGCAAATACAATACAACTTAATTAAAATGTATAAATTATTCCAACGGTTAGGTTTTCGTCCGAACCGACTATATTTGAGGACGAACGCAACATAAAACTTTAAAGTTATTACAAAGTATTTAAGCACTAAAGCAAAAGCAACATAGTAGTAGGAAGATATTATTCCGACCAATGTTATAGGTTTCGTCTTAATCAAGATCGAGTTAGTATTCCTCCCTTGATTAAAAACATTTTCTAAACAAAAAAAAAAGTTAAAAAAATAAAAACAAAAGTTAAAAACGTAAAACAATTGCAAAAAAAAATTAAAAAATTAAAATAAAACTAGATATACTTAGTTTTGTAGGAATTTGTTGGTATTACCGTACCAACCACAAATTTGTTGGTAATGGTAATACCAATTTTTCCATTCTCATTACCGGTATCGTACCAAGTTTTTGAACTGGGTTCGGTTTACTGAACAAATTATATTGGTAACCAATATAATTGATTACCAATTATGTTGGTTTGGTTTTCATGGTAATTTTTCCCAACGCTAGTTAATTGATTTGTTTTTATTTTTCAATTCAAAACAATACCAATTGATACAATTAATTATTTAATTGATAATCTCTCAGTCTCTCCATCTCTCTGTCTCTACGAAGCCGCTCCTTCGTCGTTGATATCGAGTCTCTGCTCCGTCGTTGATATCGAGTCTCTGCTCCGTCGATATTATCTAGTTTAACCTTAACCGAAATTCTATACCTAAAAGATATTGTGTTAGTAAAAGATATAAGATAGATTTAAAACAATTTAACTTAAACTCAATCTTTAACTTATGTTCGAAAATAGATAATCTGTAAAATATTATATCCAATTTGTATAAGCTACAATGCCTTGTACTTTTGTCTTTTATCAATCCTGCAAAGGTTAGTATTATAGAAAATGTATTTCATCAAGGAGAAGCAAGGGAGCTATCAGTCATGATAGACGTTAAGATAATTATAATATTCGGACTTGAGTTTATCTGTTAGAGACAAAAGAGTTGGCACAAGATATACCTATATTGACACATAAATAGACGTTAGTGGCACGAAGAATATATTGACTAGCACGTAAGTCCCGTATTTATCTCTCTGTCCAGAAAATAATCTCACTTCGAAATTATTTTTTTTCATAAACATATATAAAGTGGGTGTCTATAGATAGATAAAATTAAATTAAGTTCAAAAATAAATTTATTTTTTAATTTTAACTAATGAAAATGACTGAAAATTAGTTTAAAACAATTAAAATTTAAGGGTGACCCAAACCTGTAACCTATTGAAAGAGTTATCCAAATATTTGCAAAACTAGCATTTATCCTCCCTCTTGCAAATTTTCCACTAGCAGTGCTAGTTTTGTAAACTCTCAATACTTTTGGTATAGTTATGCAAAGTTGCCTTTATAAATTACAACATAATATAGGGTAAAAAATCAATTATTTAGTATTTACATGAAAATAATATTTTTTATTTTGATTATAAAAAAATATATGAAATTCAATGGATGAAGTCAACAAACTTGATTTTGTAAACAAATTGTTGAAAAATGCAAAACTGAGGTGAAAGTAGGAAAGAGAGGGCTTGAAAAAAAAAAGGAAAGAGATGGCTGGGATTCCCAGCATGGGAAAGAAATAGGAGGAAAAGGGGAGGTGATGGGAATCGAACTTGGACTGACTCCCAAATCTAATTTAGATTTTGCTACAATAGCTTATATTAGGTCTCCAAAATATTTGGGCACTGTGCAGATGGACATGTTGCACCGCCCTATAATCGAGCCTGCCTCATTCCATGGCCAAAGATGAAGATGCACTAGGCTTTGGATTTAGATGCTCAAAGGGGAAGGACATTTTCATCTTTTTGCATCCCTTTAACATCAAGTGGACGACATAGGCAATTAGGGTGATAATTTATTGATCTCGCTTCTTTAACGGGTGGTTTATTATAATTTTCAGCTTCATTGAGAGACATAATATCTATCGATCTTTCTTTCTATCGACCATAATTGAGAGTGTTTTCCGGTAGATGCGAGAGTAGGGGATGATGAAGTTTTTTTGTTTTTTTTTTTTACAAGTGCGCATTGGTTTTTCTTGGGACGTGTTTTCTCGCGAGTGTTTTTAAGGGGTGGAGATTATTTTTAAGGTGTGGAAAGGGTGGAGATATATTTTACGGGATGGAAAGGATGGGGATTAATTTCATAAAGTATCTCGTATGGTGTTTGATTGATTGATGATTATTGAAAGTGGAAAACATGTAAAATACCCATATTACCCCTCAACATAAACAATACTATCCTTCCCCTCCCCAATTTGATTACCCTCATCCCGGCCAGCAACGAGAGCATCGAACCCGACGACCTACAGTCTACCTACCCAGATCACGTGCCTCTACTTAACCGCCAACGAAGCCAATCGGAGGGGAGGTCGCTGCCACCATCGAGTTGTGCACAGGGTGCATGGGACCAACTTGTCGCCGGAGAGTCGTCGACCAATGCTGTTGTTGGATCCTCTTCTGAATCACTCATCTCCTCTCGATCTCCCTGAAGTGAAGTGTGTGGTGTCTGCTAGGGTTATGTTCAGATCTCTGAGGGCAATTTGGGATCTCCATCCTCAACCACCCCCCCAAGGTGGGGAAAATCACCCACCTCCTTTCACCCCTGAATTGCCACCCACCCCTACCCCCTCAATCTCTTGCCAGATGGCGTAGGCGCCCTCCACCCCCACCCTCTCCATTCTCATCCACCTCTTCAATGAAGGCGAGAACACACGCCCTTGGAGATTCGGGGATGGGGATTTTTGGGTAGAGGGAATGGAAATCAAGCAATTTTCCCACCCATCAAAATGAAGGTGGGCTCCGATGGTGATGCCATCAAGATTGGCCCTCTATGGGCTACGGTTCGAGGACCCGATCATCCCGAGAAAGAAGAAGGCGCCACCATGGATTCAAGATTGTTGAAGGGTCGACGTCGATGGTTCTGCAGGGCTGACCAGTTGTTGGACAATTATCCTATCTATTTTAATTATTATTATTTAGTTATTTAGGAGAAATAAAAGCGAGAGATATTTATCTTCTTGCTCCCTAAGAAAACATTATTTAATTTTAGTCATTTTTTAGGTAGATATATAATTAGTAGTCTTTATCTTATTTTTATTTATTATTTTAGATAAATGAGAGAGCTAGGGCATCAAACCCTATTTAAGTTGTATTTTCCGTCTTTTATTCTCACGTTGAATTGAATAGAAGAGCGCTTGGCTAAGCGTTCTCTTCTTTGTTCAACCCTAATACGCTCTACGCTCTTTCATCTACACCGTTCCCATTCCTTCGTCCCAATTCAATTCAATTAACCAATTTTGGTCAAGACGTCATTCTTGACTCAATTTCCATCTTTTACTTGCGTGGTGGAACTCCAACTGAGTTACGTTGCAATTACAATTGCAAGGGAAAGCTAAGCCGCAATTGTTGACCGAGTGTGAAGACCATTCACTCGTACCATAATTGTCGACGCCGGCGCGGTTGTGATCAAGGTCTTGTCAAGATTTCTCAAGAACGGGTCAAGATTCACTTAAGATGTCGCAAGATCCGAGCAATTCGAGTCGTTGGAAATTACAACGTATCAACTGGTATTCAGAGCGAAGGTTTGTGCGTATTTTCGTTGATCTTGATATGGTTGTCCTACTGATTTGATTTGATGATTTGGGAGATATGGGGAGATGGGGATGATGATCCCGAACTCTTGAGGTATTGGCAGCGACAAAGAGAGGCTCAAAGGCATCGCCTTTGGCTTCAACGGCAAGCGGAGATCGATGAGGAAAGGAGACGTCAACAAGATATTCAACGTCGCCGACATATTTGGCTTCTCCAACAACGAGAGGCTGAGGAAGCACGACGACGAGAGGATGAGGCATGGATTCAAGCCGGGCTTGATGCCATGATGGCCAAGATGAAGGAGGAATTCGCTGTCCAAAAAACAGCACTGTGCGGCGATTTTGTTTTGCGGATTCCCGTTGATTCCGACCTAGGAATCGCTTCATCTCAGATGCCCTGCGTAGATAACTTCGAGATCTTTCCAACGGTGGGTCATACGCTACCAGACTCCCTGGGTAAGGTCTCCAAAACTGATCTGCAAGTTGACAAAAATTCTACGCAGGATTTGTTGAATGTGTCCGGAGATGTTCGTGAGGTTCTCTTCGCTGATGTTGAGCCAAAAGTGAAGGTCGTTGATGAGGATATTAGTGTGACCAAGGAGCCAATTCAGATCATTGATGTTGATTGCTCCAAGGCCATCATGGACGCTACTGTTTTTGAGGCTTCTCGACCTCAAAATCTCCTGGTAGTTGTCCGTTATAGTCTTCTTTTTGTTCACGATCAGGCTGCTCCCCTAGTGCCCTACGACCAGTCGATTCGAGGACGAATCGAAGCTAAGTGGGGGAGAATGATGCCATCAAGATTGGCCCTCTATGGGCTACGGTTCGAGGACCCAATCATCCCGAGAAAGAAGAAGGCGCCACCATGGATTCAAGATTGCCACCATGGATTCAAGATTGTTGAAGGGTCGACGTCGATGGTTCTGCAGGGCTGACCAATTGTTGGACAATTATCCTATCTATTTTAATTATTATTATTTAGTTATTTAGGAGAAATAAAAGCGAGAGATATTTATCTTCTTGCTCCTTAAGAAAACATTATTTAATTTTAGTCATTTTTTAGGTGGATATATAATTAGTAGTCTTTATCTTATTTTTATTTATTATTTTAGATAAATGAGAGAGCTAGGGCATCAAACCCTATTTAAGTTGTATTTTCCGTCTTTTATTCTCACGTTGAATTGAATAGAAGAGCGCTTGGCTAAGCGTTCTCTTCTTTGTTCAACCCTAATACGCTCTACGCTCTTTCATCTACACCGTTCCCATTCCTTCGTCCCAATTCAATTCAATTAACCAATTTTGGTCAAGACGTCATTCTTGACTCAATTTCCATCTTTTACTTGCGTGGTGGAACTCCAACTGAGTTACGTTGCAATTACAATTGCAAGGGAAAGCTAAGCCGCAATTGTTGACCGAGTGTGAAGACCATTCACTCGTACCATAATTGTCGACGCCGGCGCGGTTGTGATCAAGGTCTTGTCAAGATTTCTCAAGAACGGGTCAAGATTCACTTAAGACGTCGCAAGATCCGAGCAATTCGAGTCGTTGGAAATTACAACGTATCAGATGGTGGATTTTTCTGTACCATTTTTCCCCTGCGTCATTCTTCACATGAGAACTACAACACATGTGCTCCAAGGGTGGGTTGTTTTCGCCTGACTGGGTATTAGTGACAGTGTTTTTTATTGCCCCCTCCTACAATTCATTAAGGGTAATTTGGTTATTTCTCCAAATATCATCCAAAAATAATCTCCCATCTTCAAAAATTAATCTCCATCTCCTCCACCGCCAATAATCTCCTCCATTCTCACCATCTCCAAAAATAATCCTCATCCCTTCAAAATAATTCCCGAAAAACACGCTCCTACATATAACCATTAATTCTTGATATCATTCACCATATAATATAATATATATTTATTCCATCCAAAAATATTATTAAAATATATCTAAAATAATTTATAGATTACGTATATTAAAATTGATTTAAAAAAAAATTGATTTTAGTCCAGTTCGATCGATTCAGTCACTCTATATCTGGATCGAGTACTGTGAAATCTATCTAAGGGTAGACTCTCCCACTCACACGCGACTCCATGTTTCCAAAGGAATTCGAAACCTCTTGACATGTAATGTAGGTCTACAACCACTAAACCAACTTGTGATTGGTAAAATTGATAATTTTGAATACTCCATATCGTGTATATCTTGCAGCATAATGATAAATTTCTGTAGATATTAGTAGAAATTTATAAATCCGATTCAAGTATTGGGTATCGGGTGGATTTAAACTCCAGCTACTCGGGCCGGGTTTCTCGAATCGGGTCTAACAAATAATCGAAGGTGGTTTATTTTAATTTTTAAAACAGTTTTGACCTGTTGTGGCCATGCTAATTGCACACTTCGTCTTGGCTTGCCTACTGCACTATTGTTTGAAACACATCCATCCATTCATCCGTTCATCCAAAACCCTCCCATCTGGCGATATCGGAAGCCGAGTAGAAGGATACAAGATGCACATATGGCCATCTATTAAGGTTAGAGATTCCTTCAAGCTCGCTTACTTGACTAACCTCGAATGGAATCTGCAGAGGATGAAGTCGGAGAAGCTTAAAACCCGCACCCAAGCCCAACTCCTCCTCAACAAACGTGTTGCTGATGATGACAAGGACGACGATGAAAATATCGATGGCTGGTCTTGGAGTGTTCTATGTAGAGATATCCTCTGGGTTTTCACCTGCTGCTTCTGCTTGGGAGGTACCCCACCTCTTTGATCTTCCTACTTTTACTTCAATCTTCCTTTTCTTGCTTTTTCATATTCGGTTTGTTTGTGTTGTTTATCTTGTCTCTAAAACGCGGAGATTGGAAACATAGATTGGTTTAGAAACTATATGTTTGTTGTGATCATCCGGTAAGCGAAACCCAGATCATAGGATTGGTTGATCTGTTTTTATAGCCTTTGATAGGACATAATTAATCTTGTTTCTAGCTAGCTACCGAGATCTTGGATGTCGGAAGAGCAAGGGTAGTGAACATGTAACGAACTAAGCACATTCGGAACTTTAGAAATTCATTAAAATCGCAAGTCGGTGTTGTATCTTGCAGTAGCTGTTGTGGTTGTGAAGCTTGTAATTGAAGCTGCTTTGGATTTTGACAGTGACTTTGTTGTTTCAGTCTGTGAAGATGTTGAAGACGTAATATGATATGACAGATGCAGCGCAGCTACCAACAACAAATTGGGGTGCCTATATATGTACAATGTTATATATTGTCATCTCTTTCTTACTAAGAACAAAACCCATGTACTAAGTAATTACTTGAATAATCAAGATTTGTTGGCTAGTTAGAAAAGAGGTAGCTAGAGGTCACTTCCTGTCACAAAATTCCCTTGAATTTGTAAATAAAGAGCGGTCATTCGGGGTTCGAACCGGGGACCTTTGGGTACTACTCGCAATTCCGGAATGGTTCATACGTTCAATTCCCTTGAATTGGTAAATAAAGAGCGGTCGTCCGGGGTTCGAACCGGAGACCTATGGGTACTACCCACAAGTCCTTTCCGATTGGACCATTCCGGAATGGTTCCATGTGTTCGATTCCCTTTGCACGGGAAATGGCGTGTTTTTGGGTCATCTGTGAATACTTCTATAAGCGATTATTCGTCTCATAGTCCGACCAAAAACAAATAAAAATCCAACTTGCTAAACATAAGGGTCCGTTATGCCAAACACATGATGGGTTCACTGCCTTTCGGTTTCGGCAAGCCTTATTGGGCAGAAAAAACTTGCCGATACCGACTTCCCATGTCGACAAGTTTTTCATATCAAAAAAGTTTAACAACACTGGCAGATTTGATAAAACTTTGATAGTGCATATAGCAGGATCCATAATAATGAAGAAGAATCAATTAACCATTATCTCCCCTTCCAAAAAAGTAGCCATTATCTTGTACAGGTTCCTTGGCTTTGTGCCAAATTGATCCACAAAGGCAGAAACTATCAGTTATAAGAAAAGGGTTAGCGGCACAGCTTGTTACTCGTTTGTCTTCTATATATGTAAATAAGATAGTAAAAGTAACAAACTTGGAAGTTTCGTGAGTTTGTCCTTCTTATAAGAAAACCGATTTTTGGAGATCCAGTCTTATTTTTATTTATTTTCCGATCACGGAAACATAATAGAATCACTGTCAAAAAAACTAGCTCGACTTGAAATCACTCCAGTTTGTAGCAGTTTTGCAAGGTTGTAATTTTAGAAGAATGTTGTCTCCAAATCTCCAATCGTGTTAATTTCTGCGGTTATCTCACAACATCTCATCTGATTGAAGACCAAACACACGAAATGGCACTATCCATGTCGTGCACTTTCTTCGTTGTTCGTCTGATGATTAAACTAGGATTAGCAAGACAAACTGAAACAATATCTTTGCACAAATAACATCTTGCTCTTCCAAGATCGAAGCTCTGCTATTCTTTCTCAGACGTAAAACGTCAGAACCAATTCATTCCATCCATGCCTGCATTGATCGAAGCTCTGCTGTTCCAGTGTTTCTTTTTTGTGCATTGATCAATCACTGTTACTCAGTCTTGTGTTTGTTTATTGAGTTCTTTAGATCAAAATAAAATCTACAACTTTAAACACTTGAAAATAGTGTGCTACTGAAACAATCTACAAACCAAACTTATATAAATTTCCGGGGGGAAATCCAGCTTTATGTAAACCAACAAAATCATTCCAATAGACCACAAGTTATAACCAGACTTCAACCATGGCAAAGTTGCTCTTGCATGATAGATTTGTGTTGAACTATTTGATCAATCACAGGAAAATATTAAAAGCAGGCTTACAAAACTTAATACCTTCGACGAGCTACTTTCACAAGGTAGTCCCAGCAGGCTCATGGTTTGGCAGAGACAGCGGCTCCTGTAAGCTAGAATTAACAGGGAACATATGACACTGTGCATAATGCGCCATCAGTTGATCCGCAAGCACCAGAGCTACCATGGCTTCCACCATCGGCACAGCTGCACCATCATTAGCCAAAACAGTTATGAACAACTAGTAGCATGTAGTTATCTAAACTTGTACAACATTATAGCAAATGATAACACCCTCAAGGCTGTAGCTCAAATCTTCAATGCATACCTCTTGGAACAACACAAGGGTCATGGCGTCCTCTTGCAATAAGCTCAGTCTCGATTTTATCTCTTGTCACAGTTTGTTGCTTCTTCTGCAAAAGAAGCAATGTGTTAAACACCTTCCGTTTTCCTTTCTGTTCATTGACAGGTTAGTCGTGGGTCTCCAGTTGCTTCACACGCACTACACAGTTACCCGTACAAAATGCCAAACTACTACGATGAACATAGATCAAGAACTTTTAAACTAAATCTGCATCTAATTTATCCATTGCTTTTAGGGTAAAATGAGGATAACATTTGGATTCTTCAGGCAACGGCTCCTCACCAAACATGGTTTCTACGGACACCATAAATAGGGCATATAGTATACATATTTAATGGCGAAAACTCACCGCAATAGTAGATGTAGGTTTGAAAGCTATTCTCATGCTAATGATTTCTCCATTGGATATTCCACCCTAATCAATAAAACATATAATATAAATTATTAAAACAATCAAGACACCGTTCCACATGCACATGAGAGATACTTTAACTTGATCATACAGTGATTGAATTGAACTAACCTGTATTCCGCCTGAGCGGTTTGTTTTCGTCCTAATTCTACCATATTCATCTTTGTAAAACTCATCATTGTGTTCACTTCCAGTCATAAATGTGCCTGAAAGAGTTACAAGTGAAAACAAAAATACATATATTTGTCATGAAGAACCAAATGCTGTTCACTAGCTTAGTAACAATATCTGCTACTCTAATTCCTGGTCAAGGTATTATTAAACATATCCATAGCAATTAGCAAGAAGTTCAAGATATAAGAAGTGACTTACCAGCAAAGCCACTGCCAATCTCAAAACCCTTTGTAGCAGGTAAAGACATGAGAGCTTTAGCGAACTCGGCTTCAAGCTTGTCAAAGACAGGAGTACCAAGCCCCTGATGACAAGGAAATTTCAAGGCCAAGAAGACAACTGATGATCCAAAACCACTATCATTGATTTCATATTTTGGCTGACTAAGACAATCTAGATGCACTAGTCTTTTATATGATATTGCAGAAACACCACATGTGCATTAAGTTGACATTTTCCATCAATGTAGGAGCAATATCTTACACGTGGAACATTTCTGACAATACATGTGACAACGCCTCCAACAGAATCTCCTTTTACTCTGACGGCATCAATAGCAGCAATCATCTTCTCTGCATATTCTGGATCAGGGCACCTTGCAATATTGCTCTCAATCTGGAAAAGATACCCAGGAGGAAATGTCACATTCACAAGGAATTAGAGTAGCAGATAGCATGGACGAAATGTGATAGTCAAGGTATTTAGTCTCCTTTGTGCTTGCTTGCTATGAAAAATAATATAATTTCTTTTTTTATATATCTTGGAAGAATTACAGGTTCATTGGTAGGGTTTAGTAACTTTATGTACCAATTACCAAATGTGATATACATATGGCTACAGGTTGCAATTATAAATTAAAGGCCATTCAGACGGACAAGTCAGGAAGCATTTATATATTTAATACCTGCTCAAGTGTCAAGGTTTCATAATCTATCGAACCCTCAGGAAGCACAACTTGGTGAGCCTGAGAAACATAAGCCAGAACCTGCCGGGTGCCATAAATTACAAGAAAGCAATGCAAGGCATAAGAAGACGGTGTATGAAAGTCCTAAAACCCAAAAAATAATGTCAAAGAGAAGCAAACCTCAGTTCCAGCATATGCCTTCAAGATTTTCTTAGCAATAGCCCCAGCTGCAACTCTTCCGATTGTTTCTCTTGCAGAAGACCTACCACCGCCCTGTTCATATAATTTCCTAGATATATAAGCAAATGCAATTTCTAAATGGAGAATTTATAACATCTCAAAGTTCAAATGAACATGTGATCTTTACCTGTACTGATCGGACACCATACTTGTAGTCGTAAGTTGCATCTGCATGAGAAGGCCTATATGCTATGGACATTTCACTGTAATCCTAACAATGCAACCAAAGAAATAAGATATAGTAGAAATATAGAGAAGACATAAGACCATGAAAGACAAAACATTGCTTGTATGATTGTATCAGGAATTGAAATATATCCCAGAGGCAAAAATTGGATCCGCAGGATAACAACGAAAACTACCCTACCCAGTGAAACCTGCTCAATGTAGGGTTTGGGGATTAGGATGTATGCATCCATACCCTCAACTAGTTGAGGGGTATTAATTCAACACCGTGAATAAAAGAGAAAGGTTTAACTAGTCTACAAGTACTCATTTTGAATGCCATTTACAAAACATAAGGAGTAGAAGGTCAAATCTCATCAGTTGAGATCATGAACTAGACAAAGTAGCACACGAGACCAGAACAGTAGGATCAACAAGGGTCCATCAATATTAATGAAAATTGAAGATGGGCTGGAGTTGAGAACAATTCAATTTTTCGATAAATATTAGTAGTAAGTTAGAAGTCAACCACACTCCACATTCTATTCATAATTAATGAGTTTAAATTGCATTCCTTTGGGTCAATTTCTTATATGAGAACTGAGAATAAAGGAATCAATTTAGTTTATTATCATATCATACTCAAACTCATACATAAATACATTTTAATATTGTGCCAAAACTCAAGTACTCACATGCCCTCTCTGATCAGTATTGGGAACGTTGACCATGATAGGGGTTCCAGTAGTTACTCCTGCACAAAATCTAAGATCCATGAGTAAAAGATCCAAAAACATCTCAAAGGATAGCTCCTGCTCAAAAGTATACAAGTGTCCAAACGAGACAAACCTTCAGCGAGTCCTGAATATATCTTGCAAGTATCAGTCTCTTTCCTAGGAGTAGTAATTCGGCTTTGGCCAGGGCGCCTAGAAATATCAAAATATGGAATAAATTCTCCAACATATACAAATTAAACAATTGCATCTGAAGATTGATGGACAAAAGCTAACTATTTAACACTGATAAATCAATTTTCGAGCTAACATAGGATTTGATATGTGCCACAATTCACAAGTGTTTACCTCTTTTTCCACTGTAGAGAGAAGAAAAATTCAGATAGGTCAAGATTGAACAATACCTTCTATCAAGATCAATCTGTAAATCTTCTTCTGAAAGCGGAAGTCTAGGTGGACACCCATCAATAACACAGCCAACACCTCCACCGTGAGATTCACCATATGTTGTCACACGGAAATGACTTCCAAATGTACTCCCAGTAGCCTGTACAACTGTCACTCAACATGAAACATCAAGGTTTAGTTCGTTTTTTTTATCACTAAACTACAACTTACGTTGAGAGGTAACAATGGATAATTTGACTATTGGTATAGATTTACAAAGACCTAAAAAAGATCAAACACTAATTAGAATAGAGATCATTCACTCCATCTCAAGAAAGACTTGGTTTCTACTGTAAGTGAACTAACCCCAAAGTCTTTCATTGAATTGAATGTAGAATAACGGTTACAATCAGATGATGTATGCAAATTGTAGAATGCAGAATAGAAGAATTATGGAGCCCCAGGTTTTAGTCTTGAAATTCATAAATTTTTGCCAAAATACATAAGACATGGCAGCAAATCAAAAGTAGCGCACTGTCGACATGTAATGGTGTTCCAAAGTTGTCACAGTAACTAGTTGTTGCACAGTATACCTACTAACAACAAAGGCACTCAATCAGAAGTTTGAGTTCCACACACGGACACAGGAGGATTAGCCAGGGGCCCACTTCACTCGACATAAACCCAGCTCCTTGGGGTTGAGTCAGAACCCCAAAGTGGAACTGGATACCCGCAATAATCCCAACAAATGTTCACACAGGTTACAAGAATTTGATATGAAGCTATGAAATTGATGCACTTCTCTATCATAGGCTGATTGAGACTTGCAATAATTCTTTAAGCAATTTCCAAATCACCATTCACCACACTCTACAGCAACAAGTAAATCAGAGTTTGAACCAACTGGATTGTGCATATTAAGTCAAATCAGGTTAATACGTATTTCGTATCCATGTCCCATTAAACATATCCTCCCACCCAAATAAAAAAACAGACAACGACAATTCAGTGAAGAGAATAAAAAGGATCAAGACTTTCAAAACCAAAACAAATCCTCAATAATCATAACAAAAAATCATCAATGAAAACAAGTTCATCTCAGGCAGCAGTCAATCTCAAATCACCAGCACTAATTTAAAAAACAGAGAAAGGGGTGAGTGAGAGACATACCAAGTTTAGGGAAATTACGTCGAAGAGGAATCCGAAGGGAAGGGGAAGGGAGCTTGATTAGACCCGATTGGCTAGATCCGATTGCGGAGAGAGAGTCGGAGCGGGTGGACCCGAGGAAGGATTTGGTGGAGAGAGAAGCCGCCATTGCTGTCTTCGGAGCAAACTACCAAAAAAAATCCCCCAAATTGCAGATGGGAGAAATATCGGGAAGGTAGATTAATGGAGGAATGAATTCAGCTTTAGAAAGGGATTATGAGAAATATAAGGAATTCATATGAACGAGATGATGATCAGATTCAGACGAGGGTTGGTGGCCGTGGTGGGTAGGTAAGGCTGGCTAAGGGTTGTTGAGAGATTGAGAGGTTGGAAACATTTCTTCTTCTTCTCTCATTTCCGGAATTTTTTTTTTATTAGGTAATGATTCAGTACCAGAAGGCATCGTGTCAGATGAGGTCAAGAAAACCCAAGTGAGTATATAGATTAGTTCCCCGGTAGAGTAGCAAAGGTAGCAACTTTATCCGCCACTCGGTTACCATTGCGGGGAATATGAGAGATTTTGACATTTTTAATCTCTATAAGTACGGCCCTAATGTCCTCCAGTACAAGCTCTATTTCCCATGGACACTTAGTTGTTTGTCTGAAGAGCATCAGTGATTATCTTGGAGTCACCCTTAATGATTAAGTTCAGTATTTTTAAACATTTGGTTTTCTCTATCCATTGTCTTAAGGCAATGACTTCAGCCATGATAGAAGAAAGACCACTCATGGGTTTCCCATCCAAGTAGATTGGTGTCCCATTCCAGTCTCGACAGATAAAGTCCGTAGAGCTCTTAATACTCGATATAGAAGATCTGTCAAAGTTTAGCTTGTACCAATTTAACGGCGGTTTTTCCATGGAGTGGTTCTTTCCCTTTTTTTTATTTGGGCTCTCTTATTCTTTTTTTCATGATTTTTTTTTTGATTAAGCAAGAATTCGACGCCCGGACAGGCCCGGGGGTCGAGAGGCCGAAGAACTCGGCGACGGATAACCCGTCAAATAAACTAAAGACAAAAAACCACAATAAGGTAGAGCCGTCAAATTACAAGAGTGCAGTAAAGGCGAAAACTAGCATAACTGATAACAGAACCGGAGCGTAGTGAAGCAACTCACCCGTCAGTTGGTAGATGCAACGCAGGTAACTCCTGGGGAACTAAGTGGAAACCTCATATTTGGACTCTGTCAACGAGCCTTCAGGTTTCGATCACGTCCACGGCCTCTCGCGTGTCGACAAAGGAGAAGAACACGCTCAAAAAACCGCTAGCGCTGAACCAAACCACAACACAAGCAACTTAAAAAGCTCCACCTAGCAACCGCAAAATTCCACACGTTTTTTTTTTCCAATGGCTGCCTCGGGCCCAAGGCAAAACCTTGGGCCCAAAGCAAAAATAGGGCTAAGACCAAAAGGCAACGGGCCAACTAGGGTCAAGGGAATCCCTTGGGGCCCAAGGCAACCCGAAGCCGCCAGCCCAAGCAGGAAACTCAAACGTTTGACACCGGCCAAGCACCGGGATACCCCAAGACCGGACCCAAGCCGTCGGCGACAACAACGATCGGAGGGACAGGGAAGACGGAGCGAAGGCGAGCCGACTGAGCACAACGCCAGGGAGCACAAAGCGATTCCAAGGGAGTAGGCCAAATAAACGAGGAGCACCGGTACCCCCAAGTCAGAGATGCAAACACACAGCTGACCAAAGGAAGCAACGGTGCCGACGACGAATCAAAGGATGCACGAGCGGAAACAAGTACACAACACCACCCACCGAACGTCGAGGGAACAGAACAGGCGAGGAAGGGAGGCATCGGGGAGAGGGATGTAGTGACCCAGGAAACCAACGAGAACACCGGAAATGGCGGCCACCACGGGGACTCGAAAGGCAGGTACTCCACTACCACCAAACACCACACCTAAATCGGAATTAAGCGGAGGAATTTGGGAATGAGGGTTTGGCAACAAAAGTATTGGGCGGAGGAATTTGGGAATAAGGGTTTGGCAACAAAGATCGGGGTCCGAAAGTGAGAGATTTTAGAGGTTGATTTAGCCAATGTTGGATTTGATTTGGAAGGGGATTAAGATTTGGTAGTTGAAGAGGATCATCCGCCACATGAGATTGGTTACCCAAATTGGGAATTCTCAAAAGGGAGTTAATTTCACCCCACCCCTTCTTTTTTTTTTCATGATGAGTTATGGACTTATGGTAGTATTTTTATTTGGGTTTATTTTATTTGCTATTTTTCATTTGTTCATGTTTTCTAAGATGGTTTTCTTGATTTATGTGGCCGATGGGATATGAGAATTCCTAAAAATGATTTGGTTTCTAGTACTCCCTTCGTCTCGCAATACTTCTATGCACACTTATGAATAAAATCTATGTTTACTTTACTTTTAGGCCCCGTTTAGTATTGATATCTAAATATCAGATATCGAATATGAGCCCCCGATATATGATATCTAGTGTTTGATATGGCTAGATATCGATATCACTTAGGCCTCGTTTGGTATGAACATGGTAATCGGAATGGGAATCAAAATTGGGAATGAGAATCAAAATTGGGAATGAGTCATTTCTCAAGCATGTTGTTTGGTATAATGTCGCAATAAAAAATTCCCAAATTCAACCTAAAAATATACAAAATCAATCTACCAAAAATTCATCAAATCTGCTCCCAATTTCTCAAAATTAACATCAAATTACACAAATTCAACATTCTCATTCCAAAAATTCATCAAATATGCTCCCAATTTAGGGATTTTGCACCTACTTCCAAATTTAGGGATTTGAAACTCTAATGTGGTCGGGGAAGGTCGAGGTGGGGGATGGGGGTGAGACGGCGGCAGCAAGCTGCTGTTCTGGAGAGGACGGTGGCGGGAGGAGGGCGGCGATGGCCATCTGGGTAGCAGGAGAGGACAACAACCATGACGAGAGGAGGGCGACGACGGGGAGAGGGAGGAAGGCGACGCCGATGAAGCAGATCTGGAGAGCCTGTTACTGGGGAGAGGACAACAATGGCGGCGGAGGAGATCTGGAGAGGACAACGCTGGTGTCGAAGGCGAAGGTGGAGAGGACGATGGCAACGACGACTGCGGAGGTTGAGACGGGATTTCTGCGAAAACTCTGTTATAAAGGTGGATGAAATCTGGAGAGCCCGATGCGGGGATAGGTGGAGGAGCAGCGGTTGTGGTGGCGGAATTGGCGGCAACCGGTGGTGGTGGAGGAAGGGGCAACAACCAGTGGTGGTGAAGGCAGCGGCACAAACAACCAGTGGTAGTGTAGGGTTTGAGTTGGGTGGAAAATTGGGAATGGGCTCATCCCCCACCTAAACTTGAGGAATGAAAAGTGGCTAAAATTGGGGATGAGGAGATTACCCAGTAATCACTTTCATTCCGGGTTTTGTCGTACCAAACACCAAATCCGTAATCGTTCATTCCGATTCCCAGTTTTTGATTACCGGTAATCGATACCAAACAGGACCTTAAAGTGATATCGATATCTAGTGTTTGGTATCTCCCAAATATCAAGTGATATCTGATATCTGCATTTGGTATCGCCATATATCAATATCAATTGATATGTAGATATCAAAATTAAGCTAATTTGATATGCTGTTTTTTGGGGAGATATCACTTGATATCGATATCACCCGATATCGATATCTTGATACCGATGCCGATATCTTGATATCAAGATATCAACCGATATCGATATGTTGATATTAATATATATCTTGATATCTAGATATCAATACCAAATGAGCCCTTATAGTTTATTTAGATTGACATTCCTATACTATAATTTATCTTGAGATCTTTGAAATGAAACGTTATATTACTCATTTCGACAATTAGATAAGAAATTACGAAAGTGGAAAAATGTCAGATTTTCTATTTTGCAAGATATTATTGATGTTTCTAAAATGATGGTCGAGGTAGAAATTCACAAAACTTTTGATTTGGTATATCATCTCATCGAGTTGATTTTAGTGTTACCGGTTGCAAAAACTATAGTGGAAAAAGCTTTCTCTACTATGGATATTATCAAGCAATATTTGCGCAACAAGATAAGATAAGATTTTCTCTCTGAGAGTTTTGTCACCCAGGTTGAAAAAGATGTTTTCAAGCGAATTGATAATGGAGTTATCATTCAACATTTTTAGGGTATGAAAACCCATAAAATGTATTTACCCCATGTCAAGTTGAATTATTTCATTATTATAAAACTCTAATTAGCAATGAAGAGTTTTTTGTACTAGTGAACTCTTTTATTTATATCGCTATTTTGTAGTGTTGAAGACGTTATGTGTTATACGAGTTCATGTCATTCATTGTTGTTTATCATCGGTGTGCCCCCACCCTCTTCGGATTCTGGCTCCGCCACTGATTATAAATATATACACAGTGTATAGCTTTTGACTTTATATACACAGTGTATAGCTTTTGACTTTTGTATATATACATTGTGTGTATACATACACTTGAATACAGTGTATATATATCGTGAGGTGTTTGTCTATAATCTATAGGAAAAACAACCACAAATAATACAAACTATCGCCAGTGAACCGAGAATAATACGAACTTTCAAAATTACCGATTGATATACAAACTATGCTCAATTAAACCAATTTTGATACGGATAGACTTCCGGCCAAAATCCCGACCATATTGCCGATGTGGCTACCGGAAAGTTTATTTTGGACTCAAATTATAATAAAAATAAAGCTGAGGAAAAATATAGAAACTAAAAGAAAAGCTCCAATGTTCATCATCTTCCTTCCACTTGAGAGGATTGAACCAGTGAACCTCCATAGCCGATTGCAACGACCGCCTCACTTGTCTTGCTCTACGATTGTCGCAACCATGAGCGGCTCCAGGTTCCAGTCTCGGCCGAAGCACCATCAGCGCCCAATTTCGCACCCTCGAGCCACAGTTCGACGAATCAGGAATAATTACGAAACTACACCCAAATCAATTTCACATCAAAAACACAGATTCATTAAGGGATTTCACCGATTTTAATGTCAATTTCATTTATCAACAAATTTACATGCTTAATCGAAGAACCCTAAATAAAAAAATTGTACATGTTCAAGGAGCTAAGACGAATATAACCAAAAATCGAAGTATCTAAGCTCATGATTGCGACGGTATCAAACGAGGCTTGTGTTGGAGTGGTTGCGATGAACGACGGTGGTTCATCCTCGGCAGGATGAACAAAGAGATGAACAGTAATTTACATAATGAGCCCAAAATGACTTTCCGGTGGCCACGTGAGCAATACTATCGGAATTTTAGTCGGAAAGTTAGGTCGTATTAAAATTGGTTTAATTGGACATAGTTCATATACTAATTGGTAATTTTGAAAGTTCGTATTATTCTCGGTTCACTGGCGATAGTTTGTATTATTTGTGGTTGTTTTTCCTAATCTCCATATACGTATACAGTGTATACATATACAATGTGTGTATATATATATATACAATGTATATTTTTTATATTATATGTAATTCATGTATAGTGTGTCCAATATTATAAATCTATATATATTTTAAGCCTTTGAAAATTGTAAAATATATAGGAGTTTTAATTTTTTTTTTATAATGTTTTTTTTTGGGACAAAGCCCGTCACGTCCCGTGAGGGACAAGGCCCACGCGGAATTGAAAAAAAAAATAGTGAATCCCGTCCCGCAAAAATTACGCGGGACGGGATGCGAGACGACCCCAATCCCGTCCCATCCCGTCCCGCGCCCACCCCTAGTTGCTAGTTTATTCTTTTGTTATGGGTTCATTTTGTCGAAGATGTTTATCATGTTTCTCTTGATTTCATTCCGATGGATGGGTCAAGTCTTTGTATTAGGTTTCTACAATGGTGACATAGAATGATTAAGTGAGTTGGTGTCTCCTCGCATAGATCGATCACAATAGAAATGACTTAAATACCATTATGTGGATCTAAAAGATTGATATATACAACCTCAAAAATTAAGAACTTCTTATGAAAAATGTACAATAATAGTATTGTACATTTTCCATAAGAAGTTCTTAATTTTTGGGTTGTATATATCAATTTTCGAGATCCACACAATGGTATTCAAGTTATTGTTGTTGTTGCGAGTAATTTTTCGTAGTGCACTAGAAGTAGTGAACCAACTATTCTTATATTTTCCCTATTAGAGTCTATCTTCAATTTGGTTGTATGGGATGAAGTAGAGCTGGCAAAATCTGACCCGACCTGAAAACCCGACCCGACTCACCCGAACCCGAAAATCTGGAGTCATTCGTAACCCGAACCCGAGACTGACCCGACCCGACCCTGACCCGACTCGAACACAGACAAACCCGACCCGACCCGATTCTAAACCCGACCCGACTATGAACCCGACCCGACTCTAAATTATTATATTTTGATAGAACTAATTATTTATATCTAGATTTTTTAAAAACTAATAATAATAATTAAAAAAAAACTAATAAGCCAAAAGCTAAAAATGAAATAGACATTGAAAATGAAATGGGCCAATGATATAGTTAAACCACAAATAAGTCCATTTGTAACTTGCTAGTGAAAATAAGGTTAAATCCTTAATGTACAATTAATTTTATTTAATTATAGCACCGATCAATTGGTTTAAATGTTTAAAAAAGAATGATGTTGCCGAATGCCAAATTTCCGATTATGACTTTTTTGAAAATTGGTCAACAACCGATGAGTCAATGATAATGAGTGTATTCAACCGAGTTAAAATTACATATTCAAGTATTCAACCGAGTCAAAATCATTTATTTTAAGTAAACTACATATTTAAGTATTCAACCAAGTCAAAATCAACCTAATTATCCAAACGGGTCGAATATGATTCGACCGAAAACTCAAACAAACTATACCTACTTTGATTCGAAACTAAAATGAGGCCGACCCGCCTCTTGACCCGAAACCCGAACGAGCCCGACCTGCTTTGACCCGAACCCGAAACCCGACCAATCTAAAATTCACTATGACCGAACCCGACCCGACCAGTACCCGACCATAAATTTTACCCAAACTGACCCGACCCGTCAGTGACCCGACCCGAGCAAGCCTGACTCGAACGACTGACTTGCCAGCTCTAGGATGAAGGTTGCTTCAATTTTTTGAATGATTGATGAAGGCAACATGATTGAAAGTTTAGTGGTATTTAATTTCCTATTTTCGAGCATGTATTGTTCTACCTTGTCTCTTTTGTTAATTTGGGTCGTTGGTAGGCATCTATTATCTGGCATGTCCTAAAAGATGAGTAATTTACAAAACTCATATTTTATTTTCATTAGTTTTGTTCATTGTCAAGGAGTCTTATCTTATTTTTTTCTTATAGCTCAAGATGTGTTCTTCCTTCAAATACTTATGAGAAACTCATAATAGTTTGTACTCATGAGTTTTGTGGTTTTGTGAGGATCGATCTTCTATAATAATTTCATTTGTAAGACCTTATTTATATATTTTGTTTTATAAATTTTTGCTCCTCTATTCTACGTTCCTTTACATAGTTTGTCCCATCTGAAAAGTGGTTTATATGAAGCTTCTTTGTTTGAGTAGAAAATCCGATTTATCCGATAGAGATCTTTGTGCATTTCAGTTGGGAGCATAGAATTTTGCATAATGATGCTTGGTTCAGTAGCTATGATCGATTTGATCAGGGTCGCTTCATTGTTGCATGAACATTTCGAGAGAGAAATATGGAGCTCTTGACATAACTCACCTTCTCCCTCGAATGTCCCATCCGAAAAGTGGTTTATATGAAGCTTCTTTGTTTGAGTAGAAAATCCGATTTATCCGATAGAGATCTTTGTGCATTTCAGTTGGGAGCATAGAATTTTGCATAATGATGCTTGGTTCAGTAGCTATGATCGATTTGATCAGGGTCGCTTCATTGTTGCATGAACATTTCGAGAGAGAAATATGGAGCTCTTGACATAACTCACCTTCTCCCTCGAAGCATTGCAGAAATGTTGAAGACCGTCCTTCAATTCATCACCCTCCCTTGTATTGGTAAATAAAGAGCGGCCATTCCGGGATTCGAACCGGAGACCTATGGGTACTACCCACAAGTCCTTTCCGGTGAGCCATTCCGGAATGGTTATTCATCACCCTCCCTTGCTTAGTTGAAGCTTCCTTGAACAAAATAAGGCCATGGACAAAAAATAGATGGGAAAGTTGTTGCACACTTGACACCTAACACCCCCAATCGTGATCGGCTTCCAACAAAGGTATTTATTTTACACAGAGGTTAAAGAGATATGCTACTAAAAAAATTGAGCTGTTCGAAAATATTTGTTTTTCATATGTCAGTGGGCCGGGCTGCCTTAGTGGGCTTCGTGGGTCAGACCTTCGCGATTTAGGCCTTAGTGGGCTTCGTGCGTCAGACCTTCGTGCGTTGTTGTGGCAATGTAATTTTACTACAATGGGATCTATTAATCCCATCTCCATCGATAATAAATGATTAGCAATGCTAATTCGGTCCATCCTCAAGCTTATCAAGTCTTAACTAATTAGAGTTCGATAAAACGATACTAAACTATACCAGTAAGAATTATTCTTTTATACTTGGCATTACCTATCACACACATTTATCCATCTCTACAATAATAATGAGATAAAGTATAAATATGTTTCCTTAATTATTCTTTCATTCACAAGGTAAGCAAAGATAAGGAAAAATAAAAAAATATTAAATTTTTTTAAAATTAATATTCATTACTAATAAATGTTAAGTTTAAAAAATTATTAATATTATCCGATCCAAAATATATGACGTTTGCCTTTTCAACACGTATTTTATGGAGCTAAAAACTATACAATATATTAACTTTTCTATTATTATTTTTTATAATTTAATACTTATTAATAACAAATATTAAATTATTAAAAAAAAAATAAAAAAGTTGATATTTTACATAGTTTTCAGCTTCTTCAAATACATGTTTATAAGTCAAACGACATGTATTTTGGATATGAGTGAGTATAGTTTTACTTAGATCTGTCAATCGAGTCAGGTTAAGATTCAAGTCATTTGGGTCCCGGGTAATTCGGTTTCAGATCAATTGAGTTATCGGTCGTTCCAAGTCGAGCCAAAGACATTTTAAAAATATTAAAATATTATTAAAACTAAATTGTAATATAAATATGTCAAAAACTCAATAATAATATTATAATTACAGTTATAAATATAATAACAATAATAATATAATTAAATTTATGAATATAATAATAATATTATATTAATATTTTAAACATAAAAATCATATTTATACACATAAGTGCTCTATACATACTATAATTATAAAATATATACGTTATTTAACTTATGAGTGGTCTTAACGAACATAATAACATGATGAATATGTGTAGAGTCAATCTGGCGCCTGTATAGGGTCTACCTGATACTGACTCATTGGGACGGGTAATCGGATCTCGACTCTAAAAGTCTCCGATTATTCGAATTCAGGTCAATTTCGAGTTTCGAGTCTAAAATATCGGGTTGAAACGTGCAAAATTACCGATGAGGGAGTATATATTAATTAATGAGTGAAATGAAACCACTAATTGGGTTAGTGCATAAGTGAAACCACTAATTGGGTTAGTGCATAAGTGAAACCACTAATTACTCCACATATATATATATACCATTGCCATGTTGAAGTTGGTGGGTTGGTTTCATCACTCAACAAACAGAGAGATGTGGGTTACCAATGACCTCTTGCCCTAGTGGTAAGAGTGAGGTGCTTCCTTGTGCCTCACTACCATGAGGTCAAGGGTTCAAATCCCACTATGAGCAATTTGTGCTTTATATAGTGGGTACTCATGCCTTGGTTTACCTTGGCATGAGTTAGCCTGTCTTGCGGCTTGCCGCTTGGCTTACCCGGCTCGAGTGCTTTGCAGGCTAGTGCTCGGCCCGTAGAGGATTAGTCGATAACCTCGGAACCTCCACGTCATAAAAAAAAAAAAAAAAAAAAAAAAAAGAAGATGTGGGTCGGTTCAGGCCCAATATCTTCCTCCCATAATTTCATTTCATTTTTTCAAGTATTTAACCATTGTTTAATATACTATCATATATGCAGATTTTGAAAAGAGCACTTCTATCCATTTAAGACTTTAAGTATTTAACACCATTTCGATCAGCTGGTACAGATTTTTTAAACCTTTATTAGAGCACCCACAATGGGATGTGTTAACCAAAAATAAGGAACTAAATAATAAAAAATTGAAGAAGAGGAGGAAGGGGTTTAGGAATGATTTGATAGGTTTTCTACTAAGAAACCTTTGAACACCAAGAAAGAGAAATAAAAAAGAGAGGAGGTGGGCCAACATGAGGAGAGAGAGTGAGAGGAAAAAAAGAGGTGGGTCCCAATAAAAAAAAATAGGGTTTTAAAGGATTTTAGGGATGTGGGTGAAAAATTGTATTGAGTTTTTTAAGGAGAGAGAAATATAAAAAGTGGAGTTAAGGAATCCGAATGAGGATGCTCTTACTACTTTAATTTTCCAGCTAGCATGTGAAATACAGTGATCAATCATTCCATTATGACACTTCTCAAATAATATACGAAATTAGCCTATTCGTTTTTCACGGATTCAATGTAAAAAAATTGCAGATTATAAAATTATACTCACTCCGTCCAAAAAATACATTACCTTTTATACTCGTGCACGCGAATTAAGGAACCTACTTTTTAATTTTCCTCATCATTAGTATTAAAGGTTAAAAGTTAAAACCTTTGATTATCCATATAAAGGTAAATTATGGGGTAAATTTTAGAAGTTGAAGAGTTTTCTTTAATTTTCCAAGAGTTTTCTTTATTTTAACAAAGTAAAAAAAAAAAGTACTTTAGAGGTAATAATTACTACCTACACATCTAAAAGTCCATGTATTTTCGACAAAATTTCGAGGCCTAAAAGGCCATCTATTCTTGGACGGAGGGAGTATTTTTTTTTACAGTAGGCAAGAAGTTGATCGACTAAGCGATCTTGAAGCCATCAAAAGATGGCTTGATGAACCATACGCAGAGGGTCGCCAGTAATTTTTTTTTGCTTAAACGTAAAATTACACTAAGATAAATTTAAATTTAAAAAAGCATCAAAATTATTGTTCACTGGTTGCATTCTGGTCGAGGAAAAGTTGACGCTGCATAGTTGGAAGCGGTGATAGTTGCAGATCTGATTCCGGGTACGTTGCCCAACAAAGCACCTGGTAGGTTGAGCGGGAACGCCTATACCGGAGATGGTGGAAGTCGGCGCTTGTTTGATAGACGTCGGGCTACATGATTGAAAAAATCTGTTGCATGCAATGAATCCGACCTGAAAATTAACTGATTGAGAGCCATAACAATTAGATCTAAAATTTTGGGAGAAATATTTGTATGTGAAGGGTTGGTTTTAGATTTTGCAAAGGATGGGTGAAAGTTGACTGATAAGGCAGAGATTCATAGAAAGGGCCACAAAGGAGAAGGCGTGGTGGTCAGAGGGGAGGGTGACGGTGGCTAATGGGTTGATGAGGAGGGTGCTGGATAGACGAGGAGGCCCAAACAGCCAGGAAGTCGACGAGGGTTGACTCACCAGCTCCGAAGGGGCCCGCCACAACCAGGACCTAGGGAGTGCAGCAACCGACAGGGAACCTGGAGGAGGGATTCGCGGTGGCCGATCGACAACGGCAGGGACATGGGAGCGGCGAGGATTGCATGTGAGATTAAACAAAAAAACTTGTTTGTGGTTTAGGCTTTTGAAGTTTTGGTTTTGTAAGAGTTATTGTAAGTGAGGGCTGGGCAAAGTTTGGTGAGGGGCGAGATCACCATGGGTGGGCCAAAGTGACGGAGATCAAACCTCAAGAGGGAGGGGTCTGACTGAGTACGGAGGTGAGCATCGGGCAAGAGCAAGCGGATCCACCAGCGACAAGGAGCCACCATTCGACGAGGAGCCACCAACGCCGAGGAGCGCAAGAAGCCGGCAAGCCGCAGGACCCCGGCGGATGAAGTAGAAGCAGAGTAGGAAGGTGGCGGAGGAAGCGGAGATACCGGCATCCAACGTGGTCGACGGAAGACGCCCTTCCAGCGCCGCCAGAACCCAAGCGAGGTCGATCCAAGAGCGAGCCCATACCGGGAACCACAACTGGGGGATAATTTCGGATCCGTCGGGGAGCCCACCGGAGATGGCGGTCGGAAGAACCCCAACAGGGTGGCGGCGCCGGATCTAGGGTTGAAAGTTGTTTGGGTGGCTGGCGGCTAAGTTTTGAAGCGTTTAGGATTTTTACAATTGGGAGCGTTTAGTGTGTTAGAGTAAAAAATGTTGAAAATATTTTGAAACATAGTTTAAACTACAAATGACAACTTTAAATTTACAAGTTTGAAGGAAGAGTTTTTTTTATAGTACTTGTTTTCATAAATCCATGTAAAATATTACGGATTATAAAATTATAATACTTTTTTTTTTCATATTTAATTGTAAAAAAGTATTTATATTCATCTACAAACAAAAATGATGGCTCTGAGTGATGACCTGTTACTAAAGCTCAAGAACAGAAGTTCTCAGTGGTTGAGATGAGAATGCTGCGATGGATGAGTGGACACACAAGACTTGAAAAAATCAGAAATGACGACATGAGGAGCCAGGTTGAAGTTGCAAGTATTGTTGACAAACTGCGCGAATCCAGATTGCGGTGGTTTAGGCTCTTCAGTAGAAGACCTCCATCAACGCCTGTTCACAGGTGTGAGAGCTTGGAGCTTGGAGCTATTTGTAGGGGGAGAGGTAGACCGAAGAAGAGTTGGATGGAGGTTATCCGAAAGGAACTCAATCTCCTGAACCTCTCAGAAGATATGACATTGGATAGAGACCACTAGAGGAGGTGCATTCGGGCTCCGAATGTTTAGTTTTCGGGGTTGGGTGTTGGGTTCTTTCGCTTTTCTCCTTTTTTCATCTTTTCTGTTTCTTGCTGTCTCATTCCCCCTGTTGTTTGACATTTTAGCTTGAAATTCATGTACTCTATTGTTCTGAGTCTTTCGGAATTACTCTCTCGACTTGTTCGGGGAGAGAGTGCGTACATCCTGACCCCCTAGACCCTGCTTAATCGCGGGATATACTGGGTTGTTGTTGTTGTACAAACAAAAATGATAATCTAAATCTTATAATAATTTTTATATAGTTTAATGATAAAAATATTTGAATAACACCAAATATTATTTTTTAAAATTAAAATAAACCTCCATTGTTAATTAACAATCATAAATTTCAAACAAAACCAAAAAAATAAAATAATAGGTAAAGAAAAAATATGAAAACATAAATGAGTAGGAAGTAGAAACATATCTAATTCGAGCAAGAAAATAGACAATTGAATTGTCCGCTCTCCTAAATAACAAAGGATCAATCATGCAAACTCAAAAATCTATAGCCTCGAGCACCAAATTATTCAAAATGAAACTCAACACATTCTTCAAATGAGTTTTTATTAACATGTAATGAATTTAACAATGTAATAATCAGAACCCATAAAGATAGATGTCGAACTATCATCTCTTTCAATTCTAACCGGAAAACATAAATGACTGCCTCCACTTCTACCACCTCTAATGTACGATTGAGCCCATTTGAACAGTTTTCACAACCACAATCACCAATGCATCCTTGACCCCTCCTCATCTAAAGCAATAATTTTAATACTACACTCATTGTATTTATGAAGCACTGAGACATCACAATTAAATTTTATAAATCATTCCATGGGTTTTGCGTCATTTGACAATACTTTCCCTCGATGTTCAATGACAACGTATGATGTGCGACCTCTTTGGACGATTGAATTTCCGACTTAGCTCATAAGCACCATGCTTTCATGACCCATTATGGCTTGTGGTTCCCCCTTCGAAGAGATGACAGTTATGAATCCACCAAATACCATATACCAAGCTATCCAAACATGTTGCACATTATAATTATAATCCTTATAATGTAAGCAATTGTCTACCCTACTATATATACAAAACCCAGTAAATCTTGACTCAAGATCCGAAATCAACTTAGATGGCAAATCAGCATAGCCAGAATAACCCTTTAACTAAACCTTTATTTTAATTTGAGACAAGATTAAAATCAATAAGTGGTTCTTATATGTACTAACGAATGTACCACAATGCTCATTTCAAGAATAAAATTAATTTTAGATTGTCTTGTTACTATATATATAATATTAAAAAAGAATTCTAATGTTGATTTTATATTTATTCTAAAATTTAGTAAATTGAATCAAATAAAGCATCAAAATATTTATCAAATGATCTACAATGAATTAAAGATGATTGAAATGTTGTAAAAAAAATTCTTGAATTTGAAAAATCTAAAATCTTATTCGATTTTGGTTGTTTTCAGTGGATTTTGATGTGTTTTAATTGCTGTTTTTCTCATGATGTGAGTGTTGTATTTGCAAGGATGTATGCCAATGAGCAAATAGCATCAACTCAGTGAAGTTCACCAAGGCTATGGCATATATTCGGTGAAGTTCGTCGAGGCTATGACATATACACGGTGAAATTTGCCAAGGCTATAGCATCAACATTGAAAACACAAAAAAGTTATCGAAAACCATCAAACTCAAAGGAAAAAAAATCCAAAACAAATATGAAATACTATTTTGCATCCCATTTCAATGAGATATGATGATGTTTTCGGGAGTTTGGGGTTTCGGTTCCTCGGCGTCTGTCGAATCAAAATTATAATTATTTTTTTAATATGAAAAGTACTACATTGCAATATGTCTTCATTCATATTGTCAATAGATGAAAGCCATATTGCCAATACACTTTTTTTTACAATTAAATAATAATTTGTCATACAAATTTAAGGTATTCTCTCCATACACACACAAATTCTTATAAAAATAATACAAAAATAATCCATAAAAAATCGTGTCCACCCTGGAAAATTTCTAGATCCGCCCCAACTTATATTGCTTGTCAACTATATGATACATCAAATCACTCACCTATCAACATAACACTGCATTAAGTCACAAGTTAGTGTACTAGCAGTAGGGCTACATTTCAAAACAAGAGATTCGAATTTCGAATCATATTGAAAACATTGAGTATTTTTTTATTAGGTAAAAATTCGAGCTCAGACAAGCCTGAAACTCAAGAGGCCGATGAATCAGCAGATGGACTAACCGTCACCATACAACAAACTAAACACACAAAATCACACGGATGAAAGAAACAACCCTAAGAACCCATATAAGCCATCAACCAACAGAGGAGTAGAGGGAGATCCAAGGCAAGCTATGAATGTTGAGAACATGGAAGAGTGTGAAGACTCACGACGTCTCGGCGCCGAGATGGCGGATAATAGTTACCCACCACCGAAAAGGGCAAAACCCGAGGAAGTGTGGATCATCGACGTTGCCCCCACCTAGACGAGGGATTTCCGAAGACCACAAACACAACCACGATCCTCTCGGTCATACATGATGGCTGATACTGCAACCCAACTCGGAACTAAACGCACCATCGCCAAAGTAGTGACCTGATGCCAAAAGAGGGAACAAATACAAGCCAAAACGAGAAGAACTAAACAGCCAACTAGAAAATGTTTGCAAACTCCCGGAACCTAACTGAGAGTCCTGAAAGGAATTATTTAAACTACTAATATTGAAATTATTTTTAAGACGCTTTTGAGATTTTGATCAACCCTTTTGGGAATTTTGTCAAACCCTTTCGAGATTTAAATAAGGTTCTTTCGGGCATAAATTTTCCTTTTTTTTTTTTGTTATTGACATTTCTCCATCCTTGGGCCCGAAGGACCAAGGGCGAACGAGATGAGTGCAACCAAGGATGACAGTCCAGGCGACAACGAGCTCATGCCGGTGGCAGCCAAAAACCAGACACCAGGTGGACCATGGAGAAGTCGAAAGAAAGGAGGAATGAAGCCCCCATCAACAAGACCTCGGAACCCACGAGCGAGTGAAACAATCGGCCAAAGCAAGGAGATTGAAAGTAGATTGAAATCCAACAGAGGCGACAGAAACCCGAATATAGGAGGCAAATCGGAGGAGGAAGGAGATAGCCAGCCGACCTCGAACCCAAAGGAGAAAGCGACAAGGCGACGAAAGGGAGAAGACGGCAAGGACGCAGCTCCCAATCCTTCACATCACCACCACCCAAAACTGCAATCAAACGACCTACGCAACCGACGAACCCGACCCAGAAAAGGAGCCAAGTCGAATTCGAAGAGAAAACAAAGATTGAGACCCAACTCGAAAAGACCAGAGAACCCAAACCCAACCCACCCCGACGAGGAAGAAGAAGGAATCAGGTTCTGAGCAGACGAAGAAGGGAGAAGAAGCCAATTGGAACCAAACCGAGACTCCAATCAAACCAACAAACCCCCATGACCCAAATAAATTTGCACCGGGAAGATGAGTAAGGGAGGAACTGATTTGAGGATTTGTAGAGAGGGCAAAGCCCCTCTCTCTAGAAATTTTTTTCTCCATCTGAAAACATAAAATCATTTGCGAGTGAGAGACCCCTTAAATAGACCATATTGTACTTGCATCCGGATATAGAGTGGCTAAGTTCAATTCTTATGAATCACACAACATCCGATCCCGACCCCGATGTAAAACAACAGCCAATCAATCAAATTAGACTAAAACCAAAAATCATGCTAATTAAGCAATTCCTAAGCATTGCAAAAATCATGCTAATCCCAATTCATCCTAAACAATTCCAAAAAGAGGGGTGTTATTTAATTCACTCCTACCTAAGCCAATATAATCTCCTGGAAAATTAAAACTACAATAAAAGAAACTTTATACAAAATCAACCAAGGCAATCATCAGAACTAGCTTGCCTTTTAAAGCATGCCATTGCACACGTACGTGTACCTTCTCCTTCTTATATATATTCACTCATATATGTATAGAGATCAAGGTAAGCAAAACATCAATTAGTTCTCCCCTTTAAAGGTAAATAAACCTATCGAGATCGACATCGAGATCACTAGCTTGTCTTCATCATCATGTCAATTGTGCAAATACCTAAAAAGCCAAATCCACTTATCCTCACCAACCTCATACTGATGACCCTGTGTGGCATTACTAGTGTATCCTGCAGCCCTCCAAGCGACCCCATAACATGCTCGCCGCGGCACTCCAACACCAACTGCACCATCACCAACTCCTACGGGGCCTTCCCTGACCGGTCCACCTGCAAGGCGGCCCAGGCGGTGTACCCCGCCACAGAGGCCGAGCTATCGGAGGCAGTGGCCGGGGCGGCCAAGAAGGGCCAGAAGATGAAGGTGGCCACAAGATACAGCCACAGCATACCGAAGCTGGTGTGCCCGGACGGAGAGGATGGGCTGCTCATCAGCACCAAATACCTCAACAGAACAGTCTCGGTAGATACCGAGGCTCGGACGGTGACGGTGGAGAGCGGGGTGACGCTCCAGCAGCTGATCAAGGACGCAGCCAAGGCTGGGCTGGCGCTGCCCTATGCGCCCTA
Source organism: Persicaria tinctoria (assembly GCA_037127255.1). NCBI lineage: Eukaryota > Viridiplantae > Streptophyta > Magnoliopsida > Caryophyllales > Polygonaceae > Persicaria > Persicaria tinctoria. The sequence continues at coordinate 15,027,905 of JBANSL010000004.1, read as the reverse complement.
CTGGTGGGGGCTCACCGTGGGCGGGATGATCGGCACCGGGGCCCATGGGAGCTCCCTATGGGGAAGGGGGAGTGCTGTACATGATCATGTGGTGCAGATTAGGATTGTGAGTCCTGCTGCGCCTCAAGATGGATACTTTAAGGTGAGGGTGGTCAATCGTGGGGATGAAGACTTTGATGCTGTTGCAGTGTCGCTAGGTGTCCTTGGTGTCATTTCTCAGGTACCTAGCTACGTCCATTTCATCCATCTTTGGTGCGCAATAACTTTCGAACTTCGCAGGTTTTCATCACCAAAGATAACTCATGCATTCTACATGGTATTAGCTAGCTTAAACATACTAGAATATATAGAAGCAACAAGTCTCTCCCCAATGGATCGATTATAATGAAGGGTGAATCGAAACTCTACGTCACTTGTCACTGGCTAAGCTTGTGCATGTTAAGTTGGAGGATGTTAACCTTATGACCATAAAATAATAATAATAAATTGATAGAATCCGAAATATACATGAGTTTGTCGCCGATTAATGGCCCGTTGTATATTTCATATGAACGTTTACATTTTATATTTATTAACGAAAACTAGACAGATTTTGGTTAGGGAGATATCATAACACTCCATTTTTATTATTATTATATGCCGTTTATGGATGATTTTTAAAATAATAAAAATTATATAAAATATCATTTTTTTCTTAATTTTTTCTAATAATTATGAAATTATAAAAAATTAAGAAAAAAATGATATTTTATATAATTTTTATCTTTTAAAAAAACGAATATAAGTAGGAAAAGTCAAATAAAAGGGAGAATTAATTTATATTTTGGTGCGCAATAAGTTTCGAATTTACCTTTCATGTATACAGAACAATTGAGGATAAACTAGGATCTTTTAGATTTATAATTATTGTTGAAAGCTAGACAGATTTTAGTTAATTAGTGAAAAGTACCCTATATATAGATTATCGATCACAATAAATACTATCATTAATTTTAGGTCTGCTTAGGTTCATCTTTCGTATTATTGGGTCTTTTACACCATTTTCCTATTTGTGAGCTATAATTTTTACTTATTAAAAAAAATATGAAAATGATGTGAGGATAAGATGAGATTATAATGATTGGTGCATTCACCAACCATGCCCCTATCTAGCAGGTGTTAAATTGGATTGATTAACCTTTATGCTTTTGGAATCCTGGAGAGTACTACACCTTAATATCACTAGATTGATGATCGATGCCCTGCAGGTAACACTCAAGTTGGAACCAATGTTCAAGAGATCTCTCACTTACATGGCTACCGATGACCACGACTTGGCAGATCAAGCAGTTATCTTCGGCAACCAACACGAGTTTGCTGACATAACATGGTACCCCAGCCAACGCAAGGCCATCTATAGACTCGATGATCGGGTCCCTTCTAACAACTCTGGCAACGGCCTCAATGACTTCACTGGATTTCGCGCCACACCATCACTCGCCCTTGCTACCATAAGAGCCACAGGTTCAATCACTTGCACATATTTTCAGATCCAGTTTGATGCTTCACATACATTCTGATTTCCCCCTCTTTTTGGTTCCATCTATCTAGAGGAGAGCCAGGAAGCTACTCGAAATGCAGACGGCAAGTGCATAGACTCAAAGATAACTACATCGTTGCTCAAGACGACAGCATATGGTCTAACAAATGACGGTACACATAGCATTTTGATTCAGTCGCGACTATGACATATAAAAGATATAGCAAATGTGGTCTAAAACAGATGTGTACCTACCAGGTGCCTTGTTCACCGGATACCCAATTGTCGGATTCCAAAACCGTATACAATCATCAGGAACATGCCTCAACGGCCTAGAGGATGCACTTATCACAGCCTGCCCATGGGATCCAAGGGTTAAGGGCCAATACTTCCACCAAACCACATTCTCTATCCCCTTGTCGAGAGTCAAGAGTTTCATCCTCGATGTGCAGAAGATCATCAAGATAGAGCCAAAGTCAATGTGCGGCCTTGAGCTCTACAATGGAATCTTGATGAGATACGTCAAGGCTTCAAGCGCGTACCTTGGGAAGGACGAAGACTCGTTGGACTTTGACATAACCTACTACAGAAGTAAGGACCCCTTGACCCCTCGGCTCTACGAAGACATACTCGAGGAGGTGGAGCAGATGGGAATCCTCAAGTACGGAGGGTCACCACACTGGGGGAAGAATCGGAACCTGGCGTTCGATGGGGTCATTAGGAAATACGAGAATGCGACGAGGTTCCTAAGGGTGAAGGACGAGTATGACCCGATGGGGTTGTTTTCGAGTGAGTGGACGGACAGGCTTCTTGGACTGCAATCGGGAATAACCGTAAACGAACAAGGATGTGCTCTGGAAGGGTTGTGTATATGCTCTCAAGACATCCATTGTGCTCCTCAGAAAGGATATTTTTGTCGTCCGGGAAGAGTATATAAGGACGCAAGGGTCTGCACGCATCTGGTTTCCAGCAAATAGATTGATAACATATATATGTATCAGTTTACATATATCTATCTTGAAGTGATAATACCCAAACGACACAGCAAAAGCTTTGTAGATTGATAATGAAAGACAAGTTACAGACTCGATTCGACTAAAAAAATACAAAGAAAACGAAAGATAGGAACGCTTTTAGCCTCAACTAGGATACGAGTCACCAACGTAAGAACTGAAGGATAATCGAAGCTTCAAATGTCCGTGTGTAATTGGGCCGAGCCTCCGTGTGCAAGTGGCCGAGCCTCACCAAAGACCGAGTCGACGTCGTCCCGATCCGAGGGATTAAGCTTTCGTGTGCAAGTGGACCAAGCCTCATTAAAGTATGAAGATTATATGTCTTCATTATAATCTTCATTATGCTCTTATTTCCTTCTTGTTCATAGCTGAATTTGAGCTTCATTTCAGCTACATTTCCTTTACATTTTCAGTAGCTTTCATCTTCTTCTGTAATAAGGAGTTTTGTCTCCATTTGATGTCTCATGTGCAGAGCACATGTTGGTGTATTACACTACTATAAAAGGTTGCATTCTCCCTTCCCAATTAGTAGGGGTTTGGGGATTACAACAACACTAAATGAAGGCTATGACAAGCCATTTTTGATTCTCTACTTGCTGATGAAACAATGTTATGTGTCGGCATGTTTCTTGATGATTTTTGCTTGCTTTGCATTCTATTTTTGATGCTTTTAGCATGTTTTCACATGGTATTAGAGCTGTAGTCGATTATGTTGATTGTTCTTTGATTTTCTAGTTGATTTCAGCGTTTATGTTTACTGTAAGTGGTAACTCTAACTCAAGGGGAAGAACACCTGAAGATATGAATGCTCAAGCAAATTTAGCAGATCCTTTGTTTCTATATATCTAATTATGATCACCCTGGTGCTCAGTTGGTTGCAATTCCTTTTGATGGTAGTAATTACATGACGTGGAGTCATGGGGTTATGATGGCTTTGGGAGCTAAGTGTAAGCTTGGCTTCATTAACGGCTCTTGTGCTAAACCAACAGCTAGATCTGTTGATTTGGAGAGGTGGATAAGAGCATATTACATGGTTAGATGTTGGCTTCTTAACTCAATGTCTAAGAGAATAGCTGAGGGGTTCATGTTTGTGGACTCTTCTAAGTATCCATGGGATGAGAGTGTGGATAGATTTGGTCAATCCAATGCTCCACTTATTTTTCAAATCAAGAAGCACCTCTCCGCTAACAGCGCCAAGTGTATTGCCTAGTTCCCTAGCGCGAGGGCATGCGTTACACGTGTCCCATGTTAAACCACGAGGTCGCCAGCAAGCTGCTCGCTTGACCTCCCTATAAATACCCCCCTCCAAACCCAAATAAGAGGATCCGATTCAAGAGAGAAGTAGAAGAGCTCTGATTATCTCCTTGACCTAAAACCCATGGAGTTGAGCTCTTAATGTCTTGATCGGAGAAGAACGTTCTTGGAATAAGAACATCGCCTTACTTCCTCTAAAGACGACGACTGAACGGTTTAAATCATCGCGAGCCAAACGTACCACCATCGTCGCTTGGACTAATAAGTGTATAATCTGATCATCACCCCTCTCGGCTAAGGCTTGCAGGTATTTTAGGACATTTTGTCGTCATGATGAGGTAATAAGTATAGGTGAAATTCCATGATCGCGTCATTGGCTTCGTCTGTGGAAACCTTTCGCGACGAGAGGTTCCGCGTAGCGATACACTTACGCGATACACTTCTTTATATTGCGTTCCTTCAATTTCTTTTATCACATTTTTTTTTGCGTCTTTACTCTTTTCACTCTTCATAGATCCTATCTAAAATAATGAATAACAATGCTTATTTTCCTTTTAAACACTAATAAATTTTGCAGGGAATCATGAATTTTACACTATTCGGGGAAGAGTTCGGAAACCAGCATCATGATGTTGAGGAAACCAACGGTCTCAACCTCAACATTCCCCCCCAACGAGGAAGCTCTAAAGAGCGACAATGAGAACATCCCTCAACAACCTCCCTGGGACACTGCACAGCCTCCCCCATTTGCTCCCTACAGAATGTGGGGTGGTCACCCCCCGTACGAATTCTTCGCGGGGAGTTACCCGCATAGTACATACTTCAATCAACAAGCGAATGAAGTGCCATTCAAGCGCGAACTCCGTGCCTACTATCAACAACAGGGTCCTGTGCCTACAACGGTGAACCACTTCCCCAACCCTGCTGGCGGCCCTCTTAACCCCGGTCCAGATCTCGACGAGAATACCAACAAGATTGCCCGTGTTTTCAATGCAAGGGATGTATCATCGCGTTCAAATTCCCCCGAGGCACCCGGGCAAGCTCGCAAAGGTGAACCAACTTTCCCATCTGCTTTTTGCAGAGAAATACGCGAGGCGCCCGTTCCCAAAAGATGGAGGGATATATTTGAGGAGAGGGTTTCTCGACCAAATAAATTTATAGTCAAGACCTCGCTATAGGATAGTGGAGTCAGGTTCATCCTCAGGAGAGAGAAGTCAGCGGTTCTAGGTTTAGTGTATTTTAGTGTTCAAGGATAGCGGGAAAAGGTGAGAAGGTTGTTGTCAACATCGGCTAAGAGTTGGTCGATCTCGAGGGATGGAGAGAGAATGGTGGTTTGATATCGAGTAGAATATGTGCCGAATAAAAATAATAAAATAAAAAAAATAAAGATGCAAACTTCCAAGGTTAGTGATCACCACAACAATAAACATATGTGTAGATTATAAATCACATAAGGATGCATGCTTTATATCAAATGACTTTCGTTATTAACAAATAGGAATATAGAGGCTTTCGCATAAACCCTAATTGTTACTACCTTTTCTTAATTAGGATTAGTCGGCTTTCGCAAATAAACCCTAATTACTATCCAAATTCATATATAATAAGATCGCTTTCGCTTCAATATCACAAATAAGAAATTTTCTCAACTCTCACAAAGGATTAAGCACATAGGTAGATGATGATAAAGACATACAAATTCATAAATTCATAAATCAAACACACATATCTATGTTGGTATCACCCCAACCCTAGAAGAAGGAAATTAGAAACAAAATATAATAAAAGAAACTAACTTTAACATTCAAAATAAAACTTAAACTTACAAAACCTTCCAAACGTTTCTCATCTCGCTCCTCTCTCGCCTCCTCTCTCTCTCCTATCTCCTTGCGCCTGAAGACGGATTTTCTTGAATATTTTAAAATCAGCCTCCTAGGGCTTTATTTAGAGCCGGTCTGGATCTAAAGCATAATGATTAAATTTGGAAATAAAAGAAATAAATCCATAAAGGAAACTATATCTCAAGTGGATAGATCTCTCTTGAACTTGATAAATCTTCTCTTGAATTGATAGAATATCTCTTGCTTCATGTGGAAGAAAGCCAGCTCAAAATTCAGACCCGGACCGGCTCGAAATCGACTCTGGCGGTGACTCGATATCGACCGAAAGTGGTCGATATCGACCTGTTCTTCTCAGCTCACTTGATCTCGACCTCAGATGTGATATCGACCTGTCTTGACTCGATATCGACCAAAAGTGGTCGATATCGACCTGTCCTATGTTGCTCCAAGTGTCTGGTCGATTTCTGGCATGACTGGTCGAAGGAATCCACTCGATATCGACCAAGTTAGGTCGATATTGACCTCTTTGACAATTTCCAGCATTCTGCATCCATCTTGTAACACACTTTCCTGATTCCTCGTTCGTCTGATTGATGCATATGAGTATGCGTTGGAAGGCTACAACTCTAATGACGACATCAGAACTTGATTCAGAATGATGAATGGTGAAAAGTGTGATTTTCTCCAGCTGCACCATCCTTAGCTTCTTCATGACTTTCCTTTAAGCTCCTATGTGCGCCCGATTTCTGCGAAATAAAACAAAAACTAGTGTAGACTCCATAATTTGGCAAATAAGTGTAAACTACATAGAATCTGTACTTTTCTAGCCCAAATACATGAAATGTTTACAGAAATTGATATAAAAGTAAGTGTAAAACATGGCAATTTAGGCTCATAACAATATCTCTATCGCCAAGTATAAAGGAGATACTGATCCCAATGATCACCTCAACCAATTTACGACGGTGATGGGAATGAACGAGGACAACGATGCTATGTACTGTCGCTTGTTTCCATCTACGCTAAGCGGGGTGTCATTGACGTGGTTCACCAATTTAGCTCGAACCTCCATCAACAACTTCGCGCAGCTATCAGGCACATTCGTCGCGCATTTCGGCAGCGCTCGCACAAGGAAGAGAATCATGTTGGACCTCAACTCCATCAACCAAGGGACGACCGAGTCATTGGGAAGCTTCTTCAGTAGATTCACCAAGATGGTAGTACAAATCCCAAGATTCAATCAAGAGTCCACAAGCACAATATTAATGGGCAATCTGACTGTTGTTTCAGGAGGATGTGTCAAGTATGAAATATACATAAAATATAAAGCAATCTGACTCCCTGTCTTAGCAAATAAATACAAGACTTCCTCCCATTGTAGTAGAAGACAGTCAGGATCGATCCACGAGGAAGCGTGGCAGCGCCCGTCTTTTCAGTCCCAAAACGCAACACGATCTCGACCAGAAGAGTCCTCGACTTTGAGTTAGGTACTCGACTTCGGCCACTCTGTCGAGTAAAACAGAAAGCAAAAAAACCGAACAGAAAACGAAAACCAAAGCAAGCTGGTCGATCTCGACAAAACTCCTCGACTTCGACTAACGTTCCTCGACGTCGACAAGCCCTAGTCGATCTCGAGTAAAAACAAAAACTAAAAATCTCACCTTTTCGAATGGAAACAAATGTAAACACAAAATTTTGGGAAAATAAATCAATGAACTAAAGACTTCCAAGATCCGGGTATCAACACCACAACGATAACCATGTAAAATAACACATAAAGGCATAAAAGATCATGCTTTTAATCAAACAACTCTCGTTCTTAACAAATAGGAAGATAGAGACTTTCGCATAAACCCTAATTATTACTAACCCTTTTCACATAATTAATCCAAGTTGAATTAAGATCACTTTCGCTTCAATAACACAAACAAGGATCACCTTCAACTTTCACAAATGAATCATGCTCATAGGGATAGAAGATGAATTCGCATCAAAAGATTGTACCTTTACCGCATCACCTTACATGTCTACCGTCGGGTTCACCCTGACCCTAGAAGTTGGGTGACTACTCGCTCTTCATCATGAATAAACACATCAATAACAAAAAGGAACTAAATTGCATTAAATAAACTCAAAGAAATCTTACAACCGATCAAAGCCAAATCCAACTCTCGCTTTCTCCAACCTCTCTCGTCTGGTGGACTGCTGGTCGAGGAAGGATGGGACTGGTGTTGTGAGCTGAATCTGCCATGTTTTACAGTAACTTTTATATCGTTTTCTGCATACATTTCATGCATTTGGGCTAGAATAGTACATAATATATGTAGTTTATGTTTATTTGCCAAATTATGGAATCTACACCAGTTTCTGTTTAAATTCGCAGAATTCAAGACAAATTACAGCAGTTCTGAGAAAGGTTGGAAATGCTCGGAAATCAACTACAGAAGTCGAAAGTCAAGAAGCAGCGGAACCAGGACGAATCAAGCCGAAGCCCAGCTTTACTCGATCTCGAGTTAACTTACTCGATCTCGACAAAGGGTGTCCGAGCATATCTGGTCGAGCAGAGCATGATCGAGGAAATTGAGTCAGAGACAACCCTACTCCGAAAGCCTTACTCGATCTCGAGTAAGCTAGTTGAGATCGACAAACCCCGTTCCCATGTCCGGAGTCGAGAAGCTGTGCCAAGTCGAGAAGTCGAGGACAGAAGACACCGAACACCCAAGTTACTCGATCTCGAGGAAAGTACCCGATCTCGAGGACCCAGAAGCACATGTCCGAGCATGATAGAGCACCAGCTACCCGAGACGGCCAACCGAGCCAAAGTCGATGTCACTCCTACTCGATCTCGAGTAGAGTTTATCGAGATCGAGGAAATCGTGTCCGAAGCTGCGTTACGCGGTTTGCTGTCCTACGTGGTTTGGGAGTCCTTGGAGCCTAAGGAATCCGAGTTTGGACGAGATCTATCAACATCTATCTATGGAGAGAAGACCTATCAACACAAGAAGAGATTTACCTAGTTTAGATGGAATTTCCTTTTAGATTTAATTCCTTAATTGCATTTATTTATCATTAAGCTTTTAGATATAGATTTAGATAAAGATAGAGATATTCTATCCTTGAATAGTAAGGAGTAGAAAGCTATAAATAAAGCCCATGGGGCTGATTTTAGGAATCATTCAATTCACAAGTTAGAGAAGTAATTCAAAGAGACGGTTTAGGAGTTCAAAGGTTTTAGGGTTTTGGCATTCAACGAAAGTTGGAGTACCGGGATTGTAAAGACTTTGAATTTAGTTTAATGCAAGTTTCTTTTCATACATCAATGTCTGCTATTGCGATGAAGAGCGAGTAGTCCACCCACTTATGGGGCTAGGGGTGAGCCCGACGGTGGCCATGTGAGGTGATGCGGTAAAGGTACAATCTTTTGATGCAATTCGTCTTCTATCCCTATAAGCATGATTCTTTTGCGAGAGTTGAAGGTGATCCTTGTTTGTATTATTGAAGCGAAAGTGATCTTAATGCAACTTGGGTTAATTATGTGAAAAGGGTTAATAACAATTAGGGTTTATGCGAAAGCCTCTGTCTTCCTATTTGTTAATAACGAAAGTTATTTTGATGGAAAGCATGATCTTTTATGCCTTTATGTGTTACTTTGCATGGTTATCGTTGTGGTGTTGATACCCTGGCTTTGGAAGTTCTTTATATATTGATTTATTTCGTCGGAAATCTGCAATTCTGTGTTCGAAGTTTGCATCTTTAAATTTCTGTCTTTTTACTCGATCTCGGGTACTATTGTCGATCTCGAGTTAGACTTAGTCGATCTCGAGTAAGGTTAGTCTAGATCGAGTTACCGTTGGTCGGTTTCTGTTTCTGTGATCGATTCTGAAATTTATGTCGTCGCTGTCTTTAGTCGATCTCGAGTAGGTGTTAGTCGAGATCGACCAGCTTCTGTCTTTGCTTTTGCTTCTGCTTTCGTTTGTTATTTCTATCTTTGTTTCTTTGTTTATGTCTTTCTGTTTGCTTTTCTGTGAGATTTACAGCTACCTAGGATCCACTGGCACGCTTCCTCGTGGATCGATCCTGACTTCCCACTACTGCATTGGGAGGAGGTCTTGTAATAATTTGCTGGGGCACGAATCTGGTTTGATCTATTTCATTATATTTTGAACTTGATTTCCTCCTACAACAAATTGGCTCCGTTGTCGGGGAAGCAATCATTCGCGCCTTAGGTAGTTAAAATCTCACATTTTCTTTGAGTTACTTTACAGATGTATGCGCCGTTCTGGTCAAACACCTGAGTTTGACGGCTTAGACGAACCGGAACGCCTCCTACACATCCGAGCTAAACTGCAAAGAGCCATGGCGCCGCTAAGACACAAGAACAGCTAATTGCGAGGCTAACCAGGGAACTAGCCGCTAAAGATGCTGCTATTGCCGCTGAGAAAGCAGGAAGGGAACAAGCAGAAGCTGAGCTTGCCCAATATGCAACCACGACAGAGGACTACATGCACCTGACACTCGTCGTGCCTGAATCGGCTATTATTATCCCTCAAAATAACTATGAAATTCGCACTCCTTTCTTAATAGAAATTAAACATAATGCGTTTCATGGTAGATTTAATGAATGCCCTCTTCAGCACATTACCAATTTTACTGACATGTGTCGTACTCTTGCTGAAGGTACTACCTTGGAGTACATCCTGAGTAAGGCTTTCCGCTGGTCTCTCGCTGGTCCTGCATTGAAATGGCTGGAAGGGTTGAAACCACGATCTCTCACGACATGGGCTCAAGGGAAGCAGGAATTTCTGAATAAGTTCTTTCCTCTTGCCAATACTGCACTCCTTCGCCTAAAGATCACATCTTTCAAACAACAGCCTGAAGAGACACTAGCAAAGGCATGGGAACGCTATAATGATCTACTGTGATCATGCCCTACACATGGACAACAACCCTACGTAGTTCAAGAGATCTTCGTCAATTCTCTGGACTTGGCCGCAAAGGGCAGAATCAACACATACACCCACTATGAGTATGTGACAATGCCGCCTGCTGACGCATGGGCTGCTCTCGACAAGCTGACCAACTATGACAACAAGTATGGGACTCCAGTCAACTATGAGGAGAACCCCTATGCTAGGCCAACACCATCCATGCCCCTATATGAGCCCCCCTAAGGAGATTGATCCAGATGTTAGGGAGCAGTACTACAGAGATTAGAATAGAAAGCTCCTCAAGCAAGTAAAGTATCTTTCTGTCAACCAGCCTTGCATTGAATGCGGATCGCAGTGGCACACCACTACTGAGTGCCCACGCAGAGAGCAAGTCAGGCTGGCAGAACACCACAAAGAGGTAGCTTACACAGGGGGTCCCAGTCGCTATATGGGGGATCAAAGGTTTCAGCAACCATAATGGAACCAAGGTGCCCCTAGGAACCCCCCACCCTACATAGCTCCAGGACATCCGGAAAGGGACCAGAAAAGGGATGATTTGCAGACAATCCTTGACGAGATGCGGAGGAACCATTCAGACACTAGGCAGTCCTTCAACTTAGTCTACACTCAGATACAAGGTGTCAACTCTAGGCTTAAGGAAATCGATGTCTGGAGAAAGTCAATGGAAACACAGATGAGCCAGCTAGCAGCAAGAATCCCCCGACAGTCAGGAACCCTCCAAGGATCTTCAGAACCAAATCCCAAGGGGAAGACTGGTCACATCGCTGCTGTAAAACTCAGAAGCGGCCATCAACTGCAAGAGCCAGAGGTCGGAAAGCGGCAGGGCGGAGAAGCTGAGAAACAAGTCGATATCGACCATCACTTAGTCGATCTCGAGCAAGGACAAGTCGATATCGAGGAACAATTGGGCAATCCTTCGTCTGCACAACACAACAACTCGAGATCGACTACAGTAGTCGATATCGAGAAGGACCAAGTCAATATCGAGGAGAGCCCAGTCGATGTTAACCCTTCTGCAACACCTCCGACATATGTTCTGGCTCCGAATCAGAAAAAGAAGCTGCCTTTCCCAGCAAAATCTCCAAAGGACCCAGGAGAGAAGAAATTTCAGCGCTTCATCAAGATGCTTTAGAAGCTCAACGTCACCATCCCCTTCACATAAGCTCTCAATGAAATGCCATCCTATGTCAAGTTCCTGAAGGAGATTCTGAGCAAAAAGAGATCAATGACTGAGATTACAGAGGAGTGCAACCATTTGGACATACTTGAAAAGAGGCCAGATCCAGGTAAGTTTGCTATAACCATTGGATTTGGTCCATATAAAATTAATGCTTTATGTGATCTTGGAGCTAGTGTGAGTATAATGCCTTTAACAATTTGGTTCAAGATTAAGATAGGTGCCCTAGAGCCCGTGGATGCTAAGCTGTATATGGCCAACAACACTGTGGTTATTCCAACATGCATGGTGGACAATGTGCCAGTGCAAGTAGGTAAGTTTTTCGTCCCTGCTGATTTCCTAGTTATTGATATGACGGAAGACCCTGCTTGTCCAATTATTCTAGGAAGGCCCTTCTTGGCGACAATGGATGCCAACATAAGCGTAAGGAAAGGAGTGCTCACTTTTAACATCAGCGATTAGGTAATTGAGTATTCCTTTAATAAAACTGAAAGACATACAAGTCCAATGGAAGAGGTAAAATCTATCTCAGCTGGCTACATTACCTGTGGGGAGCCTAAGGTAAGAAATATGACTCCTGAAGAGCTGGAAAAGAGGGATATGGAGGCCTAGGTGGAGAAGATCATGACCATCCTAAAGGAAGAAACAGAGAATCCACTCGACACAAACCAAGGTACGTCGATTTGGACTAACTATTTTTCAGATGCCTTGACAGGAAGCAAGTATGGGGTCGTAATCGACCAGAATTCCTCGATATCGAGGACTGTGGTCGATCTCAACCAAACCAGAAGCCTCCACCAGCACCAACGTTGTCAAGCAGTCAAACAGAAGCCGATCACTCCTCGAGATCGAGTAGACTACTCGAGATCGACCAAAACTCTGCTGACTCGACTTCACCTTCCTCGACGCTGACTCCACCAGAAGGACAAGACTCCTCGAGATCGAGTACCCTACTCGAGATTGACCAACATCCATCTTCCTCGACTCCAGCAACCACGAGCAGCAACCCACCAAAACCTGAAGAGTTGTCGAGATCGAGTATAGTTACTCGAGATCGACCAAACACCGTGGTCCCCGATTCCGTTTCTACGAAGGTAAGCCAAGGTATGTATCTTTCTTCTCCTATTTCCATTAAAGATTCATCTATACATGGGATAGGTTTGCCTTGGTATGTGCGCTTATGTAGGATATCCAATGATGAACCTAAAGAGTATGAAGTTGGAGACAAGCTCTATGTTTCCAAATCAAAGGATCATTGGTTCCCTAACAAATTCAACAAGAAGAGGATGAGACCTTTCGTGGTGAACAAGATCCATTCTGGAGGATTACAGCTGATGGACAAGAATGAAGTCCTATTTGAAGCCCAAGCTACATGGGCCCTGCAAATGCCACCTTGAGCTTAATGGAGAAGTCGGCCTAGCGACTATAAAATCTAGAGCTTGTAAATAGACATTTATTTTCGGACTTTTGAGACTTTGTTGCTTTTGTTTGTTTTTGTTTTTGGAACTTTTAGTTTTTCTATTGTGGGTATATGTCTTCTACACTTTTCAGGTCCGTGGATAGAAGCAAGCTATATTCAGACTCGGCCCAGACATTCTTTCATTCGATATTAAGAGGCCCTGCACACCTGTCTAGTGAGTTTCTTTCTTTACCCTTGTTTTTATACAATGAGGACACTGTAATGTTTAAGTATGGGGTGGGGGAAGGGCTTACTTTGTGCATATTTTCCATATTTGACATTATTTGTGCATTTATTTCTTGAATTGCTTATACATGGCTATTTTAGAATTCATTATTGATTTATGTGTTTACATGCATGTTTTCCAAAAGTTTGAAAAATGACCCCCATTGAAATTCATTATTGATTTATGTGTTTACATGCATGTTTTCCAAAAGTTTGAAAAATAACCCCCATTGAAATTCATTATTGATTTATGTGTTTACATGCATGTTTTCCAAAAGTTTGAAAAATGACCTCCATTGAACTTTTTTGATAAATGTCATGGAAGCTTTATTGAACTCAACGATGCAAAATTGGATTCATTAGAGATATAGCAGGAAATTGCCTAGTAAAGGGAAGTCACAATGAAGTGCATATTTTATTGAAAACCATGAAAGGAGGTAAAATTTGATATTGCTTTTGACATGTTGCATAATAAGAGGATGGAGGACTTTATATTTCCATATAATGCTCATTGTTTAAATTCCTAGCCTTACCTATGCTTATGCATCACAAAAGCCATATTATGCCTTATTTCATATATTGCTCCACATGATCTAAATATTTGCCATTCTTTACCTTATCCGGGGATTATGTTGAGAATGATGTTACATTATGGAGATTATCATATGGTGTTTGTGTTGTTATTATCATATATGGAGTTTGGTGGGAAATTGTTTGAAATATATGGAAAATTTAATGAGTGAGAAAAAATCCGATCACCTCAGGAGATAAAGGTAGATCGACCCTGCTTACTGAGATAATAGTTCAGTGAGATGGGACACACAGGTGAGGAGTCCAAATCACTAGGTATCCAGGGCCATTCATGACACCCATGTTTGCGACTCGCGAGAAGACAGTGCTGATGTTAGAGAGGTAAAAGCATTATATTGAGAAAAAGCATTGTGAAAGGTGATTAATCTTATGAGAAGGAAAGTGGAAATTCAATTTGGAAATACTCCATTTCCCCGGATTATTAACACGACATTGCCAAAAATTGCCCACCTTTAGCCTTTTACCAATCTACTTCTTATTGAGCTTAAATTAAAGTCCTCTTGATTATTAATGCTTTGTCACAAATGAATGTTTTGCATAACCCTCCTTTTGTGAGTAGATGTTGCTATTGACTGCAGGGACATATGACAATGAATCTAAGATGTTGAGAGTTTTAATTTCTTCCCATGTATGACAAATAAAAGATATTGCTTGAGGACAAACAAGCTTAAGTATGGGGTGTTTGTTGTGAGCTGAATCTGCCATGTTTTACAGTAAGTTTTATATCGTTTTCTGCATACATTTCATGCATTTGGGCTAGAATAGTACAGAATCTATGTAGTTTATGTTTATTTGCCAAATTATGGAATCTACACCAGTTTCTGTTTAAATTAGCAGAATTCAAGACAAATTACAGCAGTTCTGAGAAAGGTTGGAAATGCTCGGAAATCAACTACAGAAGTCCAAGGTCAAGAAGCAGCGGAACCAGGACGAATCAAGCCAGAGCCCAGCTTTACTCGATCTCGACAAAGGGTGTCCGAGCATGTCTGGTTGATAATGCATATATTAGATAGGCATTATAGGCATTTTTAGCTTAGATAGGTTGCATTTCTTTCGTTCTTTGTTACTAAATTGCATCTTATGATTATTCTAGAAGAGTTCGGATTCTGTGCAAATTTGTGGTTATCTTGCAGATCGAATCGGAACACATGTGGGAGATGCAATATCTTGAAGAGGAGTATAAAAGACATTGGAGAGAAGCAAGTAATGAAAAGAGCAAATCATCTCAAGCTACTCTCGGAGAGAAGACAAGAAGACCCGCGTACAAGAATGCGGCGGGCGCCGCATGGTGTGCAGCGGCCGCCGCCAGGGTCGATGCAAGAATACCGATGCTGTGGCCGCATCATACATGCTGCGGCCGCCGCATCTGCCGTCAGCGTTTATACGATGCGTTTTGTTTAAAATTAAACCCTAGAACCTATATTGTTATTTCATGGCCGACTTTGGATGATACTTAAGGCCACTTTTTAGTTATTTTTGAATCACTTCTATTCTATTCTATTGATTAGACGCTTTAGAGATTTTGAGCGATGTCTTCCATGAGGAACTAAACTCATCTATTCTGCCTGCAATTTGAAGCTTTATTCGGATTGATTGTGGGTTTATAATTCTCGTTCCTTGTTTCCTATATTTGAATGCTTCAATTTCTTTGTGCTTGATTGTTTATTGTTTGTTCTATCTTGTTTGGCCAACTTGTTAGATCAATTCAATTGCTAAGGTTTTGTAGATTCCTGGTTGTGAACCTTAACCTAAGTGGCAAACTTGTTCCTTTAGGACTGGTTGAACTAATTGAATGAGTAGGAAGTTGAATGTGTTGTTAAATCCTGTTTTAGGGACTGCAAATACCTTGGCTAATCTCTGAACTTAAAGCTATCAATTGGGTTAAATCCTTCTTTAGGGACTGTTCGATTGATAAGGGTTGCTAGGACTGGTTGGACTAGTAACTATATTAGGTCGGGACAAGGGCATTCATAGGAAACCTAAAAGAACGAGAAGAAGTTACAAGGATCGCTTCAATCCAATAAAGTGGAAAATTTTAGGTAGAATTGCTTATCCAAATTGTCTAAAAACCAAATTCATTTACTTTGCTTTCTTTACTTTGCTTGGATAAAAGACAAAACTTTCCCACATAAAAAACCCCCCAATCTGGTTACTTTGATTGACACTTAAGTCATACTTGAGTTATAATTTTCCCTGTGGATCGACCTCTTGCTTATCGCTACGCTTACTATAGGTTTGAGTTTTCTTTGGTAGTATTCAACGATAGGTTTTACCTCTGTCAAATTTGGCGCCGTTGTCGGGGAATTTTATTTAATTCTTGTGTGTTTTTAGTGTTAATTTTGGTATGGATCGTCTTATATGGTCCATACCCGTGCTACTAATTCTTCTTTGTTGCCGTTAGATTCAGAGATTGAAAGGACCCTTGCCGCTCTAAGGCGAGAAGCTCGTGATCGCTTTCGCGAACTCCCTTTTGATCAAGAAGAAGCTCCAACAGAGATGGCTAACGACGCGAACCGCACCCTTAAGGAGCTTTCTGCTCCTGATTTGGCACAGCAACCCCTGGCAATCCAATTCCCTGCGCTTGCAGAAGGAGTCAACTTTGAGCTAAAGTCTGGGGTAGTTCATCTTCTACCCAAATTCCATGGGCTGAGTGGGGAAGACCCCCACAAGCATCTGTCTGAATTCCATAGGGTGGTTATTGGGATGAAACCAGAGAACGTAACTAAAGAGCAAATCAAGCTGAGAGCTTTTCCTTTCTTTTTGAAGGATGAGGCAAATGAATGGTTCTTCTATCTACCACCCGACTCTATTTCTACTTGGGCTGAGATGAAGAGAATCTTCATAGAGATGTACTTCCCTGCAACAAAGCTCAATGCTTTGAAAAGGTCAATCAGCAACATTAAGCAGTACGCGACGGAGTCTATACATGAGTACTTTGAGCGCTTCAAGAAGCTCTGCGCCAGCTGCCCATGCCATGGGTACTCTTAAAAGGATCTGGTTCTCTTTCTCTTTAATGGGTTGACTGATATAGAGCGCAAAACAGTGAATTCTGCTTGTGGAGGAAACATGCTGAACAAGACACCTACCGCAGCTTGGGATGTGTTTAAGGAGCTATCTGAGGGCTCCAAGCAGTTCAATAAGAACCCTCGTGCTAGGGGTGTACTCGATGTTGATGCTCCTGTGGCTGCATGTTGACTTGCAGGAGTAAATCGAGTATTGAAATAAATATGAAATAAAGTTCAAACTGACTTCCCTGTCTCAGCAAATAAATACAAGACTTCTCCCGTTGTAGTAAGAGAATAGTTAGGATCGAATCCATGAGGAAGCACGTCAGCAGTTCTCAGGTAGCTGTAAATTCTCACAGAAGCAGCAGAAAGACAGACACACAGAAACAAGGAAAGAAACAAATAAACCCGGCAAGGGCCACTAAAACAAAAGCAAAGAACAAAGCAAAATAGAAAAGACAAAGCAAAGCAAAAACAAAAAGCAAAGGCAGAGAGCTACTCGACCTCGACAAGAGGCTCCTCGAGATCGACAAGAGTAACTCGACAGAAATCAGAAAATTGACGACAACAGAAGAAAACCAACTCGACCTAGACCAGTCTTACTCGAGATCGACAAGATGGTACTCGATCTCGACAAGCCTTCCTCTGTATCGACTAGAATGCAGAAACTTAAAATTGCAGAATTAAAGACAAACGCAGATTTTCGACAGAAATATACTTCAATATATTAAAAGACTTCCAAAGCCAGGGTTTCAACACCACAACGATAACCATTCAAACTAACACATAAAGGCATAAAAGATCATGCTTTCCATCAAATAACTTTCGTCATTAACAAATAGGCATATAGAGGCTTTCGCATAAACCCTAATTGTTACTAACCCTTTTCACATAATTAACCCAAGTTGCATTAAGATCACTTTCGCTTCAATAACACAAACAAGGATCACCTTCAACTCTCGCAAAAGAATCATGCTCATAGGGATAGAAGATGAATCGCACAAAAGATCTGACCTTTATCGCATCGCCTCACATGGCCACCGTTGGGCTCACCCCAGCCCCAGAAGTGGGTGGACTACTCACGCCTCATTGTAATCGCATACATTGAATGAAAAGAAATAACTTGCATTAAACTAAATTCAAAAGCCTTTACAATCCTGGCAATCAACTTTCGCAGAAAGCCAAAACCCTAAAAACCTTAGAACTCCTAAACTTCTCTTTGTAACTAACTAATTGTCTCTGAATTTTAATTGTGATCTCGAATTAATAAAACTGAGCCCCCTAGGGCCTTATTTATAGGCTTCATTACCTAGCTATTCTAGCAAAGAAGATATCTATCTCTATCTAAAATTATATCTAAAACTTGAAAGGATAAATAAATTGTTTTATGGAAATAAATCTAAAAGGGAAAGATAAAACTAAATAGGGTAAGTCTTCATGATGTTGATAGATCTTGTCTCCTTGGATAGAACTTGATGGAATCGGATAGAACTTCGGCCAAATCGACTCCTTCGACCCCAAGGAATCCCAAGTCTAATCGGATTGTCCCTCGTCGAGAAGTTTCTGGAAACGGCTTTACTCGACCTCGACCACGGCTCGTCGACCTCGAGTAGGGTGGTTCGTCGACTGGACTTCCTCGGCTAGATCTACTCGATGTGCTCGGACTTGGCTCACTGGGCTCTCGTCGATCTCGACAAGCCCTAGTCGATGTCGAGTAGGACTGGTCATCGAATAGTTCTCCTCGGGTGGCTCTACTCGACAAGGCTCGTACAAGGCTCCTGGGCGTCGTCGATCTCGACAAGGCGTAGTCGAGATCGATTAGGGCTCTTTCTTTCCGCTTCCGCGAGTTGCCTCTCCCGCTGGCAGCGAGTTTTTTCGTGGCAGCGAGCGGTCCGCTGCAGCGAGTCGAGTCGCTGGCAGCGAGTTCCGCCTGGTCGTCCTCGACTTTCGTCCTCGCCTTGTCGACCAGCTCTTCTTCTCGTCAACCCCGGGCGTGGCGCTGAGGGTTCGTCGATCTCGACCAGTGGTCCTCGAGATCGAGTAGGGTCCGGAGCCGGGTTGGTCTGGTTTGCTCGATCAGTCTCTGCTCGACCAAGGTTGCTCGGACATGCTCGTCTAGGTCGAGTAAGGCCTACTCGAGATCGAGTAGCCTTGATTCCCAAACTGGTTCCGCTGCTTTGACCTTGGACTTCTGTAGTGGTTTTCCGAGCTTTTCCGACCTTCTGTAGAATTGCTGTAATATGCCTCGATTTCTGCGAATTAAACAGAAACTGGTGTAGATTCCATAATTTGGCAAATAAACATAAACTACATAGGTTCTGTACTATCTAAGCCCAAATGAATGCAATGTATACAGAAATCGATATAAAAGTTACTTTAAAATATGGCAGATTCAGCTCACAACAAACACCCCATACTTAAGCTTGCTTGTCCTCAAGCAATACTTTCTTTTGTTATTCAAGGGAAGAATTCAAACTCTCAACATCTTAGATTCATTCTTATATAACCCTGCAATCAATTACCATCCTCGAAAAGGTACTAGTGTCACAGATTCATGTATGTGCAAATATGTAAAAGCAACATCTACTCACAAAAGGAGGGTTATACAAAAAACAATTTATGTGACAAAGCATTAATAATCAAGAGGACTTTAATTTAAGCTCATGAAGGAGTAGATTGGTAAAAGGCTAAAAGGTGGGCAAATTTTGGCAATGTGGTGCTTTTGATCCGGGGAAATGGATTATTTCCAAACTTGAATTTCCACATTCTTTCTTCCATTTGATTCATCACCTTTCATAATGCTTTTCTCAATAATAATGCTTTTACCTCTCTAACCTTAGCACTGCCTTCTCGCGAGTCGCAAACATGGGTGTCATGAATGGCCCCGGATACTTAGTGCTTTGGACTCCTTACAATGTGTCCCATCTCTCCAAACTATTATCTCAGAGAGCAGGGTCAATCTACCTTTATCTCCTGAGGTGATTGGATTTTCTTTTACTCATTAAATTTTCCATATATTTCAAACAATTTCCTTTCCAAACTTCAATAACAACACAACAACCATATATCGTCTCCATAATGTAACATCATTCTCAACATAATCCCCGGATAAGGTAAAGAATGGAAATATTTAGATCATGTGGAGCAATAATTGAAATAAGGCATATTATGGCTTTTGTGTAATGCATAAGCATGGGTAAGGCTAGGATTATAAACAATGAGCATTATATGGAAATATAAAGTCCTCCATCATCTTATCATGCAACATGTCAAAAGCAATTTCAAATTTTACCTCCTTTCATGGTTTTCAATAAATAATTCATTTCATTGTGACTTCCCCTAATAGGCAATTTTATGCTATATCTCTAATGAATCCAATTTTTGTATCGTCGAGTCCAATATAAGCTTCCATGACATTAATCAAAATTTTCAATGGGGGTCATTTTTCTCAATTTTTTGGAAAACATGCATATAGGCACATAAATCAATAATGCATTCCAAAATAGCCATGTAGCAATTTAAAGCAATAATGCACAAATAATGTCAAAATATGTCCAATATGCATAAAGTAAGCCCTTCCCCCACCCCATACTTAAACATTACAGTGTCCCCACTGTATAAAAACTAAGGTAAGGGTAAAGAAAGAAACTCACAAGACATGTGTGCAGGGCCTCAAAATTTCGAATGGAGCACCTCCTGGCCGAGTATTAATGTAGCTTGGTTCCATCCATGGACCTGAAAAGTAGAAGACATATACCCACAATAGCAAAACTAAAAGTGTTAAAAACCAAAAACAAAAAACAAAGTCTCAAATGTCCTAAAAAGTTATATGTACATGCTCTAGATTTTATAGTCGCTAGACCGACTTTCCATTAATGCTCAAGGTGGCATCTGCAGGGCCCATGTAGCTTGGGCTTCAAATAGGACTCCATTTTTGTCCATCAGCTGCAATCCTCCAGAATGGATCTTGTTCACCACGAACGGTCCCATCCGCTTCTTGTTGAATTTGTTAGGAAACCAATGATCTTTTGATTTAGAGACATAGAGCTTGTCTCCAACTTCATATTCCTTAGGCTCATCATTGGAAATCCTGCACAATCGCACATACCAAGGCATACCTCTCCCATGTATAGATAAATCTTTAATGGAAATAGGAGAAGAAAGATCCATACCTTGACTTACCTTCGCAGAGACGGAATCGGGGACCACTGTGTTTGGTCGATCTCGACTAGGGCTAGTCGATCTCGACAAGCCTGCAGGTTCTGGTGGTGGTCGGTTTGAAGATTCAGAAGTCGAGGAAGAACAAGGCTTTTTGACATCGACAAGGCTGGTCGACCTCGACAAGGATTCTGCTCCTAGTGTCTGCAACGTCGAGGGAGGTGCCGTCGAGGAAGATGTGGGCTTGTCGATCTCCACAAGGCTACTCTATCTCGAGTAGCCTTCTCCTCCTGGTTGCTTCGTCATCGAGGAAGAAGGATCCGGGCTCCCCGATTGGTGGTAGACCTCGACAAGTCTACTCGAGGTCGAGTAGGGTGGCTCCTCTGGTTTGCTGCTCGACGACGCTGGTGCTGGTGGAGGCTCCTTGGTCTGGTCGAGGTCGACTAGGGCTCTACTCGATGTCGAGGAGCCTTGGTCGATCTTGACCCCATACTTAGTCCCTGTCAAGGCATCCGAAAAATAATGAATCCACAATGACTTACCTTGGTCCGTGTCGATTGGATTCTCTGTGTTCTCCTTGAGGATTGCCATGATCTCCTCCACCTGGGCTTCCATGTCCCTCTTTTCCAGCTCCTCAGGGGTCATATTTCTGACCTTGGGTTCCCCGCAGGTGATATAGCCAACTGAGATAGATTTGACCTCTTCCATTGGACCTGTATGCCTTTCAGTTTTATTAAAGGAATACTCAATTACCTCATCGCTGATGTTGAAGGTGAGCACTCCTTTCCTTACGCTTATGTTGGCATCCACAGTCGCCAAGAATGGTCTTCCTAAGATAATTGGACAAGCAGGATCTTCTTGCATATCAACTATTAAGAAATCAGCAGGGACGAAGAATTTACCTACTTGTACTGGGACATTTTCCACCATGCCTGTTGGAATGACCACCGTGTTGTTGGGCATGTAAAGTCTAGCATCCACAGGCTCTAGGGCACCTATCTTAATCTTGGACCAAATCGTTAAAGGCATTATACTCACGCTAGCTCCAAGATCACATAAGGCATTAATTTTGTATGGACCAAATCCAATAGTTATAGCAAACTTACCTGGATCCGGCCTCTTCTCCAATATGTCCAGATGGCTGCACTCCTCTGTGATTTCAGCCATCGATCGCTTTTTGCTCAGAATCTCCTTCAGGAACTTGACATAAGATGGCATTTCATTGAGAGCTTCTGTGAAGGGGATGGTGACGTTGAGCTTCTGAAGCATCTTGATGAAGCGCTGAAACTTTTTCTCCGCCGGGTCCTTTAGAGATTTTGTGGGGAAAGGCATCTTCTTTTTCTGATTCGGAGCCAGAGCAGACGTCGGAGGTACTGCAGACTTCTCTATGTCGACCAGGGGCTCCTCGACATCGACAAGGCCTTTGTTGACATCGACTAGATTGGGCCCAGTTGAGTTGCTGTGTGGTGCAGACGAAGATTATAGAAGTGTCTCCTCGAGGTCGACGAGGCTCTTATCGAAGTCAACCATGGCTTTGTCGAGATCGACTTGCTGTTCCTCGTCGTTCTGCTGCTTTCCGACCTCTGGCTCTTGCAGTTGATGGCCGCTTCTGAGTTTTATAGCAGCGATGTGTCCAGTCTTTCCCTTAGGATTTGGTTCTGAAGATCCTGGAAGTGACCCTGACCGTCTGGGGATTCCTGCTGCTAGCTGACCAATCTGTGTATCAACTGATTTCCGCCAGATATCAATTTCCCCAAGCCTAGAGTTGACACCTTGCATCTGAGTATAGACGGAGTTGAAAGATTGCCTAGTTTCTGAGTGGTTTCTCCGTATTTCCTCCAGGACTGTCTATATATCGTCCTTTTTCTGCTCTCTTTCCGGATGTCCTGGAGCTCTGTAAGGCGGGGGATTCCTAGGGACACCTTGGTTCCATTGTGGTTGTTGAAACCTTTGGTCCCCCATGTAACGATTGGGACCCCCTGCGTAAGCTGCATCCTTATGGTGCTCTGCCAGCCTGACTTGCTCGGTGTGTGGGCACTCAGGAGTGGTGTGCCTTTGCGATCCGCATTCTATGCAAGGCTGGTTGACAGAGAGATACTTTACTTGCTTGATGAGCTTCTTATTCTGGTCTCTGTAGTATTGCTCCCTAACGTCAGGATCAATCTCCTTAGGTGGCTCATATAGGGGCATGGATGGTGTTGGCCTGGCGTATGGGTTCTCTTCATAGGTTGCAGTAGACCCATCCTTGTTGTCGTAGTTGGTGAGCTTCTCTAGCATACCCCATGCGTCACTTGGCGGCATTGTCAGATACTCATAGCGAGTATAGTGGTTGATCCTGTCCTTTGTGATTTGATCCAGAGAGTTGAAGAAGATCTCCTGAATGACGTAGGGTGGCTGTCCATGAGTAGGGAAAGATCGCAGAAGTTCCTTGCAGCGCTCCCATGCCTTTGCCAGCGGTTCCCCTTGCTTTTGTTTGAAGGCGGTGATTCTCTGGCGGAGATGTGCTGTTTTGGCAGGTGGGAAGAATTTGTTCAGAAACTCTTGCTCTACTTGGGCCCAGGTTGTGAGTGATCTTGCTTTCAGCCCTTCCAGCCATTTCAGTGCAGGCCCAGCGAGAGACCAGCGAAAAGATTTCATCTTGACATATTCCAGGGTTGTACCTTCAGCAATAGTACGGCACATGTCAGAAAAGTTTGTAATATGTTCAAGAGGACACTCATTAAATCTACCATAAAAGGCATTATTTTCCAGCTCTATAAGAAATTGAGTGCGAATTTCAAAAGAGTTTTCAGGGATTAGAATCGCCGATTCAGGCACGACGAGAGTTGGATGCATGTAGTCCTCTGCCGTGGTTGGATATTGGGCAAGCTCAGCCTGTGCTTGTTCCCTTGCTGCTCTCTCAGCGGTGATAGCAGCATCTTTAGCGGCGATAGCAGCATCCTTTGCGGCTAATTCCCTGGTAAGCCTAGCGACTAGCTGTTCCTGTGTTTCCGCAGCCGCCATGATCCTTTTGAGTTTGAGTGGATGTGTAGGTAGCGCTCCGGTTCGTCTAGGCTGTCAAACTCAGGTGTTTGACCAGAACGACGCATACACCTGAAAAGTAACTCAAAGAAACAGTGAGAACTGACTACCTAAGGCGCGATTGATAGCTTCCCCGGCAGCGGCGCCAATTTGTTGACTTGTAGGAGTAAATCGAGTATTGAAATAAATATGAAATAAAGTTCAGACTGACTTCCCTGTCTCAACAAATAAATACAAGACTTCTCCCGTTGTAGTAAGAGAATAGTTAGGATCGAATCCACGAGGAAGCACGTCAGCAGTTCTCAAGTAGCTGTAAATTCTCACAGAAGCAGCAGAAAGACAGACACACAGAAACAAGGAAAGAAACAAATAAACCCGGCAAGGGCAACTAAAACAAAAGCAAAGAACAAAGCAAAACAGAAAAGACAAAGCAAAGCAAAAACGAAAAGCAAAGGCAGAGAGCTACTCGACTTCGACAAGAGGCTCCTCGAGATCGACAAGAGTAACTCGACAGAAAACAGAAAATCGACGACAACAGAAGAAAACCAACTCGACCTAGACCAGTCTTACTCGAGATCGACAAGATGGTACTCGATCTCGACAAGCCTTCCTCTGTATCGACTAGAATGCAGAAACTTAAAATTTGCAGAATTAAAGACAAACGCAGATTTTCGACAGAAATAAACTTCAATATATTAAAAGACTTCCAAAGCCAGGGTTTCAACACCACAACGATAACCATTGAAAGTAACCTATAAAGGCATAAAAGATCATGCTTTCCATCAAATAACTTTCGTCATTAACAAATAGGCATATAGAGGCTTTCGCATAAACCCTAATTGTTACTAACCCTTTTCACATAATTAACCCAAGTTACATTAAGATCACTTTTGCTTCAATAACACAAACAAGGATCACCTTCAACTCTCGCAAAAGAATCATGCTCATAGGGATAGAAGATGAATCGCACAAAAGATCTGGCCTTTATCGCATCGCCTCACATGGCCACCGTCGGGCTCACCCCAGCCCCAGAAGTGAGTGGACTACTCATGCCTCATTGTAATCGCAGACATTGAATGAAAAGAAATAACTTGCATTAAACTAAATTCAAAAGCCTTTACAATCCTGGCAATCAACTTTCGCAGAAAGCCAAAACCCTAAAAACCTTAGAACTCCTAAACTTCTCTTTGTAACTAACTAATTGTCTCTGAATTTGAATTGTGATCTCGAATTAATAAAACTGAGCCCCCCTAGGGCCTTATTTATAGGCTTCATTCCCTAGCTATTCTAGGAAAGAAGATATCTATCTCTATCTAAAATTATATCTAAAACTTGAAACGATAAATAAATTGTTTTATGGAAATAAATCTAAAAGGGAAAGATAAAACTAAATAGGGTAAGTCTTCATGATGTTGATAGATCTTGTCTCCTTGGATAGAACTTGATGGAATCGGATAGAACTTCGGCCAAATCGACTCCTTCGGCCCCAAGGAATCCCAAGTCTAGTCGGATTGTCCCTCGTCGAGAAGTTTCTGGAAACGGCTTTACTCGACCTCGACCACGGCTCGTCGACCTCGAGTAGGGTGGTTTGTCGAATGGACTTCCTCGGCTAGATCTACTCGATGTGCTCGGACTTAGCTCACTGGGCTCTCGTCGATCTCGACAAGCCCTAGTCGATGTCGAGTAGGACTGGTCATCGATTAGTTCTCCTAATGTGGCTCTACTCGACAAGGCTCGGACAAGGCTCCTGGGCGTCGTCGATCTCGACAAGGCGTAGTCGAGATCGAGTAGGGCTCTTTCTTTCCGCTTTCGCGAGTTGCCTCTCCCGCTGGCAGCGAGTTTTTCCGCGGCAGCGAGCGGTCCGCTGCAGCGAGTCGAGTCGCTGGCAGCGAGTGCCGCCTGGTCGTCCTCGGCTTTCGTCCTCGGCTTGTCGACCAGCTCTTCTTCTCGTCAACCCCGGGCGTGGCGCTGAGGCTTCGTCGATCTCGACCAGTGGTCCTCGAGATCGAGTAGGGTCCGGAGCCGGGTTGGTCTGGTTTGCTCGATCAGTCTCTGCTCGACCAAAGTTTCTCGGACATGCTCGTCTAGGTCGAGTAAGGCCTACTCGAGATCGAGTAGCCTTGATTCCCAGACTGGATCCGCTGCTTTGACCTTGGACTTCTGTAGTGGTTTTCCGAGCTTTTCCGACCTTCTATAGAATTGCTGTAATATGCCTCGATTTCTGCGAATTAAACAGAAACTGGTGTAGATTCCATAATTTGGCAAATAAACATAAACTACATAGGTTCTGTACTATCTAAGCCCAAATGAATGCAATGTATATAGAAATCGATATAAAAGTTGTTGTGAGCTGAATCTGCCATGATTTACAGTAACTTTTATATCGATTTCTGTATACATTGCATTCATTTGGGCTAAGATAGTACATAACCTATGTAGTTTATGTTTATTTACAAAATTATGGGATCTACACCAGTTTCTGTTTAATTTGCAGAAATCGAGGCATTTTACAGCAATTCTACAGAAGGTCGGAAAAGCTCGGAAAACCGCTACAGAAGTCCAAGGTCAAAGCAACGGAACCAATCTGAAAGTCAGGGTAACTCGATCTCGAGTTGACCCTAGTCGACATAGACAAGCATGTCCGAGCAGACTTGTCGACAGAGCATGATCGAGCAAGCTAAACCAACCCGGCTTCGGACCCAACTCGATCTCGACAAGCCCTAGTCGAGATCGACGAAGCCCAGACACCACACCCGGAGTCGAGAAGAGGACTGATCGAGAAGCCAAGGACAAGGACAACCCTACTCGATCTCGACGAGCCCTAGTCGAGATCGACAAGACCCACCAAGCCAGTCCGAGTCCTTGCCGAGGGGAAGCTTGCTCGACAAGCCCCTGAGTCCGGATCCAGGCTTGTCGAGTAGAGCAACTCGATCTCGACGATCGAGAAGCCAAGGACAAGGACAAGGACAGCCAAGGACAAGGACAGCCGTACTCGATCTCGACGAAGCTTGGTCGAGATCGACAAGCCCCTGAGTCCGGATCCAGGCTTGTCGAGTAGAGCAACCCGACGAAGCCTAGTCGACAGAGCCACCCTGGTCGAGATCGACAAGGCTTTATCGAGATCGACAAGCCCAGGAAGCCATGTCCGAGCCACATCGAGGAGATCTACCCGAGAAGACTTAGTCGGCGAAGCCAGTCTACTCGAGGTCGAGTAGGGCTTGTCGAGGTCGACGAGCACCGTGAGCCAGAGTCCGAGTTTGTCGAGCACCAGCTAGCCGAGACGACGAAGTTGGCCCAGTCGATGACTTTCCTTGTCGAGATCGACCACGCCTTGTCGAGGTCGACGAGGATTGCCTGAAGCCGCGTGGCGCGTTGATTGCAGTTCTACTCGATGTAGACCACCAGGAGCCGAGGAGGAGCAAAGTCTATCCGATTTTATCCAAAACTATCAAGATCTAACATGAAGAGAAAGATTCTATCCATTAAAGACATTTAGATATAATTCCTATTTTAGATTTAATTATTTTATGTCTTTTATTTATCCTTAAGCAATTTAGATAAAGTTTTAGATATATATAGATATCTTCTTTCCTAGAATAGCTAGGGAATGAAGGCTATAAATAAAGCCCATGGGGCTCAGTTTTATTCATTCAATTTCAGTCAGAGACAAAGAGTTCCAAGGAGAAGTTTAGGGGAGTTCGAAGGTTTTAGGGTTTTGGCATTCAACGAGAGTTGGATTGCCGGGATTGTAAAGTCTTGGAATTTAGTTTAATGCAAGTTGTTTTCTTTAAATCAAAGATGTCTGAGTTTGCGATGAAGAGCGAGTAGTCCACCCACTTCTAGGGTTGGGGCGAGCACGACAATAGCCATGCATAATTGAGGTAAAAAATCCGACCTTTATCATGATTTGAGCATTTTCCTACTTTTTGATGTGTTTATTGCCCGTCTAATGGAGATCCATGCTAACAACTTGGATTATAAACATAAAATCGGTAGAGACAATTAGGGTTTCTTAAGAGAGTTGTCTAATTGTTGGAAAAGGCGAAAGCTTATCCTTTAATGCGATTCACATGATTATCTGTTTGGTCCTGCCTTATGCATGTTTGGTTATCGTCGTTGCAAACCCCAATCTTGGAAGTCTTTTTACATTAAGTTTAGTCGAAACCCTAAAAGCATTTGTTCTCTATTTTCTTTATTTTCATTCGTTTTTCGTCCCCTGTCAACTCGATCTCGACCAACTGTGGTCGACCTTGAGTTGCTGATTCTCGACCTAGAGTCGCTGTAGCTTCTGTGTGCAGATTCTCGACGAGCCCAACTCGACTTCGACGAGCCGTACTCGATCTCGAGTAGACCCCCGTCGAGATCGACTAGACCTGTGCCGATCAGTGCTGCTGTGTTCGACTGTCCGAGCTTCTGTCGACTAAACCTTTGTCGAGCTCGAGGACCCCTGTTGTCGACTTCTGTCCGTGAGATTTCTCCGCTACCTAGGATCCGCTGACACGCTTCCTCGTGGATTCGATCCTGATTTTCTCTTACTACAACGGGAGGAAATCTTGTAATTATTTGCAAGGGACGGAATCTGGTTTGCTGTGATTTATTTATATTTTATTTGCATACTCGATTTCCTCCTACCAACAAAAGTTACTGTAAAACATGGCAGATTCAGCTCACAGCACTGCACTTCAGACTGATATGGCAGAGGTAAAGGAGATGATGAAACAATTGGTTATAGATAGAACTCCTCAACAACTGAAGGCATGTGGTCTTTGCAATCAATACACTCATCCTATGTACATGTGCCCGCTGCTACAAGATCCTAATTTTGATTTGAATGCCATTGGGAATTTCACTCAACAAAGGCCTAGGCAAGGCAATTATGGGAATCCTGGGTATTTCAACAACAACAATTACAACAGAGGCTACCAGCAAGGCTATGGGAACTACCAAGCTTCCTTCAATCAGCAAGGGGGGCAACAGGCAAGGCCTCAACAACAATATGAACCTCGACAGGGAGGTCAACAGCAATCAAATGAGGATAATGAGGATCCACTACAAAAACTGTCACGATTGGTCATGATGAATGATAAACAACAGTTAGAGCGGATGACAAATCTGGAGAAGCAACAATCCGATCGGATGACAAATCTTGAGAATCAAATGAGTCAGCTCATTCAAATCTTAAGTGCTAAGAAGGCAAATAGTTCAGGAAAGCTTCCATCACAGACCATCGAGAATCTGACAAAGGAGAATGTCAGTGCTGTAACACTTAGGAGTGGTAAGGAACTGGTTGTCACAAATCAAAAGGACGATGAGGAGATAATGGATGAGGAGATAGAGATTGTTGAAAAAGAAGACGGCCAAACCACCTTGCGGCGGCCGCTGCCAGGGGCAGTAATCATGCTGCGCCCGCCGCAGGCGAGCCCACCGCCAATTCCTCTCCAAGTATGCTTTCTTCCCCTCTTTCTTCTTCTCTCCCTCTTCCTCCTTCCTCTTATTCTCCCCCTTCTTCCCCCTTACCTATGGAGACTCCAAAGCCCATTCCGCCCTTCCTGGAAGCCTTGAAGGATACACGAAGGTATGAGAATGACAAGGAAATCTTCGAGACATTCAGTAAGTGTGAGGTAAACATTCCTTTGCTTAATTTGATCAAAAGCATTCCTCGATATGCTAAATTTTTTAAGGAACTTTGCACTATCAAGCGGAACTAGAAGCTAAAAGGTAAGCAAAAGGTGAAGGTAAGCGAACATGTCACTGCTGTATTTAAAAAACGTATGCCTGAGAAGTGTAGTGATCCTGGTATGTTTGCTATCCCATGTGTGATAGGTGATACTAAATTTGACAAAGCCATGTTAGATTTAGGAGCGTCTACTAATGTTTTGCCTTCTAATGTTTATCATGCTTTGGGATTGGGGCCTCTGAATGATACTCGGGTAGTGATTCAACTTGCTGATCGATCTACTATCTACCCGAAAGGGATTGTTGAAGATGTCTTGGTTATGGTTGATAATTTGATATTCCCCGTTGATTTCTTTGTGATTGACATGGGTCTTGGTAACAATGAAGGCCCTATTCTGTTGGGCAGACCTTTTCTGAAAACCGCTAGGACTAAGATAGATGTCTATTCAGGATCCCTTACTATGGAATTTGATGGTCAAAGAGTTGAATATAATATTTATGATTCTATGAAATTCCCATCTGATGATCCTTCTCTTTGCTTTGTGGATGTTATTGATACTATGGCACAAGATTGCTTTGATTTGGAGTGTGTTGATGAGATGGAAGTTGCTTTACAGGCTCCTATAGATGAAATTGCTAGAGATTATGTATTGTCATCGGATTTGCAGGAGCCTATAGTAGCTGATAACTCCATCCCTTGATGAAAATTGAAGTAAATGTTTCAAAGGCTTTGACAGGATGTTCTGTGTCAAAGGCCTTGGAGCGTTAACAGTTGATGAAATACAAAACCTATCTTATTTGTCCGTATATTATTTTATCTTATTATATACTTCCGTTATATTATATATATATATATGTTGGACTAACCTTTTCAGGAAGTATATTCGAAGATTATATCCTTCCTTTAAATAGATATTAAGGAGATCTAGTTCAAAATGGATTATGGCGTTGGAGTATCCATAAATAGAAGATTCAAAGATCATGCCTGATTCGAAGGAGCCGTTGGAGATCTGGCGTTGAAGATCCTCACGCTCCATGCTCCTATATAAAGGAAAGGAAGGAGAAGACAGAGACAACAAGTGCTACACGAGTTTTCATCATCAAGCGATTCTGTCTTCCAAAGTGTCTCTCTGCTAAGCGCTCAAAGAGTTTGTTGTTTATTTCAAAGCCTTTGAGAGTCAATGTGAGCTTATAGGATATATTCATTTAAAGTGTTACTCGAGAGTTTATAACTCGGGAAGTTGCACTAGGCTATTGATTTGTGAGAGTAAGAGGATTGTACTAGATAGCTGAGAGAGGTGGGGCTCTTCTAGATTGGTCTAGGACTCCAAGGGAACGTGAGTTGACTAGATTGCAATTGTATAGGAGAGAGGCTTATCGGTGAGCTATTAGGATCCTAAGCTAAGCGAATCAATAAAGCCTTTGAATCCTAGGGTTGTGGAAGAACCCTAGGCGGGGACGTAGGCCAAGTTGTGCTGAACCTCGTAAACAATTACTCGTGTTCTTTACTTATTGATTTACCTTATTTCCGCACTTGGTTCGAATTGTTTAACTTTGTGATTCAGGTTTATCTCAAAGGTTTTGGTACAAGCTCCAAAAGTCTTGAGACTTTCTGCGAAAAACGGGCATACTCTATTCAACCCCCCTTCTAGAGTATTTCTTATTACATTGTTTTTACATTATCGAACCTTCAATTGGTATCAGAGCTTTACTCACTGTTTTTGAGCTAACCATCTTGTGAGTTTTCGATCATGTCTGGTGAAGCAAGCGGAGGATTTGCACAGGGAAGGTCTACAAGCAGACCGCCACTCTTTGTAGGAAACAACTTTGTCCACTGGAGATCTTTGATGAAGATGTTTATCATTGACTAAGATCTAGAGCTTTGGAAGATTATAGAGAATGGTCCGAAGATTCCAGAAAAAGATGGACCAAATGACACCAAAGTTGCAAAGGAGTCTGAATACAACCAAGCAGATCTTGAAACCATCTCCAAAAACTACAGGGCTATTAACTTACTTTATTGTGGTCTTAGCACTGATGAGTTTAACCGTATTTCATCTTGTAGGTCAGCTAAAGAGATTTGGGACAAGTTGGTCGTCACCTATGAAGGAACGAGCCAAGTAAAAGACACCAAGATCAGCATCTTCCTTCGAAAGTATGAGCTCTTTAAGATGAAGTCTGATGAGTCAATCAAGGCCATGTTCACACGATTCACAGAAATCACCAACAACCTTGACTCTCTCGGCAAGAGCTTTACCAACGTTGAGAAAGTAAGGAAGATACTGAGGTGCCTTCCAAAGGAGAAATGGGGTCCAAAAGTAACAGCTATAGAGGAAGCCCAGGACCTCACCACTCTACCCCTTGATGACCTTCTTGGAAAGTTGATCACGCATGAGATGATCCTTAATGAAGACGATGGAGAACTTCCAGCTAGCACTAAGAACTTGGCACTCAAGTCTAAGAAGGATGAGCCCAAGGATGGATCTGATTCCGAAGAAGAGGACGACGATGAGGATGATCCTTTTGCTCTTATCACAAGAGGCCTTGCTAGAATTCTCAACATGAAGAAGCAATTCAACAACAAGGATGGATCAGAGTCTTCAAAATTTCGAGGTAAGCCTCAATACAACAAGTATGAAAAGAAGACTAAACCGTTGTCTTGTTTTGAATGTGGTGAAACAGATCATCTTGTGAAGGACTGCCCTCAAAAGACAAAGAGCCAGCCCAAGAAAGGTGACAAATGGAAGAAGAAAGCCATGGTGGCTACTTGGAGTGATTCCGACTCTGACTCCGACGATGAGAAGGCCAACATTTGTCTTATCTCAGAAAATGAATCCCACGATGAAAAGCTTGAAGCCACTGTAAGAGAACTTATGGAAAGTCCAAAAGAGGTATTATCGGAATTCCTTTCCAATATGATTGCCAATGAAGAAAAGCTTATTGCCCAAACTAACATTCTTATTAAGAGAACTCTGGACCAGGAAAGAACTGTTGAGGATCTGTCTATGAGGATCAAAGGTCTTGAAGCTTCTTATTCAGGTCTTGACATTAAAGTCAAGACGCTTGACTCGGAGAAATATGAACTCAAGCAAGATCTCTCCTCTCTAAGAAATGAGCATCATGACTTAGAGAACGAGAAGATCTCCCTGAATAATAAGATTCTAGACCAACAGACAGCCCTCATAAGTTTTACCAAATCCAAAGGCACTCTTGATAAGATGTTGGGTGAGCAACAAAGCTCTCTAAACAAAAGTGGTATTGGTTACAATCCAAAGTTTTTAAAGAAGCAACACATTACCACTTTTGTAAAGGCAAAAGGAAGCAGAACCTCTCCTATATGTCACCATTGTGCTAGAAAGGGACATGTAAAAGAGACCTGCCCTTATAGAAGAAAGGATCCATATATTATTCGTAATACATTTCCTGTTCATTTGAGAAAAGAACGGATAACACAAGTTTGGGTTCCAAAAGGCACTATTTTACCAAATATGGTTTACCCCAACAATGGATCCAAATTTGCTTATTGGTCTAGCCACAAAGGTTGATGTTTGTCTTGTAGGAGATCACCAAGGTGAAAGAACACAAATGGATTATTGATAGTGGATGTTCGAGGCATATGAGTGGGAAGAGTTCTCTCTTTCATGATCTAAAGGAGCAATCCACGGGAACAATCACTCTTGGTGACAAAGGGAAATGCGACATCGTTGGTATTGGTAGTGTTGGAAGTGATTCCAGCCATAGTATTAAAAATGTCTATCTTGTTAATGGTTTAAAGTATAATCTGCTTAGTGTTTCTCAATTATGTGATAGTGGTAAAAATGTCAGGTTTAACAAGAAAAGATGTATAGTGTGCAGAGAAGATACAGGTGAAGTTATTTTGACTGCATATCGTTACAACAATATATACGCCGTAAATGCTGATCAAGTGGCACAAGGAAGCTTAACCTGTCTAAAGGCTTTGACGGACGATCCAAAGCTCTGGCACATGAGACTAGGTCATGTGAGTCCACATACGCTACATAAGCTTGTGTCCAAAGGGCTTGTAAGAGGGATACCTGAGATGGACTTAAAATGTATTGACATGTGCAATGCATGCACACGAGGTAAACACACACGTAGCTCTTTCAAACCCAAAAAGGTTGTAAGTTCTTCTAGACCCCTTGAACTTTTACATATGGATTTATGTGGTCCTATGCGAGTCAAATCTCCCAATGGTAAAAAGTACATGCTAGTTGTCGTTGATGATTTTTCTAGATATACTTGGGTTGCTTTTTTGAAAGAAAAATCAGAGGCCTTATTTGAGTTTTCAAAACTTTGTAAGGAGTTGCAAACTTTAAGAAATGAGCCCATAGTGTCTATTCGGAGTGATCATGGTAGGGAGTTTGATCAACTTCAATTTGATTTGTTTTGTGCTAAATATGGCATCTCCCATAACTTTTCTGCTCCTAGGACACCTCAACAAAACGGGGTTGTGGAACGCAAGAACCGCACCTTAGACGATATGGCCAGGACTATGCTTTTAGAAAATGCATTACCTAAAACCTATTGGGCTGAAGCTGTTAACACAGCTAACTACATTTTAAATCGTTGTCTTATTCGTTCCATCTTAAAGAAAACTCTTTATGAACTTTTCAAAGGCCGTAAACCACTTATATCTTATTTTAAACCCTTTGGCTGTACTTGTTTTGTTCATAATAATGGAAAAGATAACCTTGGGAAATTTGATGCGCGTAGCGATGAAGGTATATTTCTTGGCTACTCCACGAGTAGCAAAGCTTATAGAATCTTCAATAAAAGGACCCAGGTTGTTGAAGAAAGTATACATGTTATTTTTGATGAATGCAATGACGGTGCTTTGAGTGAAAGTGTTGCAGATATAGATCTTAGCATCCATGAAGAGAACGAGGAAGGTGATGATGCTGCTACCAAGAACACAAAGAAGATGAACATGTAGGAACCGATTCTTAACACTGAAGAATTGGCCCAAGGTGTTGAAGATTCATCCAAAGCCCTTGGTGTCCAATCCAACAGTGTTGAGACGTCAGAAACTGCTATGACTGAACTTAACAGGACCACGGAGTCAGATGCACTACAAGTCAATCCTACCAGTGTGACGAATCAAGGAGCTGAGACTAGCAAAAGGAAATTCAAATACTCCTCATCACACTCATTAAAGGATATCATTTCTGACCCTATTTCTAGTGTTCAAACTCGTTCTAAACTTAAAGATCTTTGTGCTTTTCACGCGTTTGTTTCTCTTATTGAGCCAAAGAAGGTAGATGAGGCACTTCAGGAGCCAGATTGGATCATTGCTATGCAAAGCGAGCTTAATGAATTTAAAAGGAATAAAGTCTGGACTTTGAAGCCTAGGCCAAAGCATCAATCAGTCATTGACACTCGATGGGTATTTCGAAACAAGCTGGATGAGAATGGTAAGATTGTGAGGAACAAGGCAAGGCTTGTCGCCCAAGGCTACAATCAAGAGGAAGGTATTGACTACGAGGAGACCTTTGCTCCCGTAGCCAGGCTTGAAGCCATTCGTATTTTATTAGCATTTGCATCTTTTATGAGCATAAAGTTATATCAAATGGATGTCAAGTGTGCTTTTCTTAATGGTTTCTTAGAGGAAGAAGTTTATGTTGCTCAACCCCCAGGTTTTGAAAGCTCAGAATTCCCCAATCATGTTTATAAACTTGACAAAGCGCTTTATGGTTTGAAACAAGCCCCAAGAGCTTGGTACGAGCGCTTGTCTAAATATTTTTTAGAAAATGACTTTAAAAGGGGGTTGATCGGCAAAACTCTTTTTATCAAGACCAAAGGAAAGGACACTTTGGTTATTCAAATTTATGTTGATGATATATTATTTGGTGCTACTAACACATCTTTGTGCAAGGAATTTTCTGACATCATGTGCAGTGAATTTGAGATGAGCTTGATGGGTGAACTCAACTTCTTTTTGGGATTACAAGTTCATCAATCCAAGAAAGGGATCTTTTTCAACCAAAGCAAGTACACTAAGGATCTCTTAAAGAAGTTCAAGATGGATCAATCCAAGGCAGCCAAGACTCCCATGAGCTCAACATTGTCTCTAGATCAAGACAAGACTGGAATAAGTGTCAATCAAAAGGAGTATCGAGGAATGATTGGATCTTTATTATATCTCACGGCTAGTAGACCTGACATCATGTTTAGTGTTTGCATGTGTGCTAGGTTTCAAGCTGATCCTAAAGAATCTCACCTCGTGGCTGTGAAGAGGATCTTTCGATATCTCAATGGCACTAAGGAACTTGGACTATGGTACCCAAAGCAAAAGGATTTCACTTTAATTGGATATTCTTATGCAGATTTTGCAGGCTATAAGGTGGATAGAAAGAGTACATCAGGATGTTGCCAATTCTTAGGAGCATCTTTGATCAGTTGGCACTCAAAGAAACAAAACTCAGTTGCTCTATCCACTGCAGAAGCCGAATACATGGCAGCTGGAGCCTGTTGCTCCCAAATCCTTTGGATAGCCCAACAAATGCGAGATCTTGGCATCAACCTCAAAGGTATTCCAATTAAGTGTGACAATACAAGTGCCATCTCCATCACTAAGAATCCTGTTCAGCATTCAAGGACCAAACATATTGATGTAAGACATCATTTCATTAGAGATCATGTTGAAAAGGTGATGTGTCCATATCTTTTATTTCTACTGATTATCAATGGGCTGACATTTTTACTAAGCCTTTGGCAGAGGACAGGTTTACCTTCATTAGACGAGAGATTGGGATGCTTAACAAGGATGCACTTTCGTAGGGGGAGCATTCCCTTTACGAAAGATATATTCTACTTAGTATCAAGACCCTTGAGAACTATGTCAAGGTGTGTGAACTAAATGGTGGAGTACATATATCGGATCATATATTTTTGGTTAATATCTTTTTAGATATTTAATCAATTATATTTGTTTTAATCGGATTTCAAAAATTGCCCATTTAGTAATTTTCTTAAACCGTTAAAGATTTTTTATTTTTGGAAATAGATTTTTTGGTTATCTTGTCCGATTTTAATGGATATTTGAATTTGAATTTGAAAACCTTTCAAATTGGCAATGTAATGATTTCTTTCCTTGGAACTCAAAACCCATCCCATCACTCCCTCTACTTAAACCCAATACTGTACCCGATCACAACACACACTCAGAACTAATCCAAACCCTTCACCTTCTCCCTCTTCAACCTCTCACCTGTTCTAAGCAAACCCTAACCGATTTCCTCCATGGCACCCAAAACCAAGAAAGCTGTCACACCCAAAAGACTTGGCGCCACCCCCAACGGATGTCAGGCCACTGCTACCTCTCCCACACCTAAACCCGCTCCTCAAGCTATCATCCCAACTGTCGTCCAGAGCACCATCGCCGAGAGCTCGGCCATTGTTCCCAAGGGCTCTCAAAAGCGCTCTGCTAAGAAGCTGATCAGTGCTAAACAGAAAGGGAAGAGGAAGATCTTGGCTGAGGAACGAGATGAGGATGAGGAGGAAGATGATCTAGACGCCCTCCTGGAAAGAGATGCTGCCAAGGAAGCCGAGGAGGAGGCCTTGAGGAAGAAAAAGGCCGATGAGGAGGCCGATCTTGCTAAGAAGCTGGCCGAGGAAGAAGCTGAGCGGATTCGGAAGGAAGCCGAAGCCGAGGAGGTTCCATCCGAGGAGGAGCCTGAGGAAGAAGAAGAAGAAGAAGAGCAAGAGGGATCTGGAGAGGACGAGGAACCTGAAGGAGATGAAGCGGGGTCCTGTGAGGACTCGGGGTCTGAGGAAGAGGAGGAAGAATCTCCCTCTCCTTCTCCTTCTCCTCCCCCATCTCCGAAGAAGCGGAAAGCCCCTGCTCCTGTCAAGCCTCCATCCCCCAAGCGTACCAGGAAGGGCACTGTCAAGAGTCTTGTAGCGCCTGTCAAGAGAGCTGCTCCAAAAGTTGCGCGCAGAAAGAATGCAGACCCCCCGGCCTATATCCAGGTAAATCAATCCTTCCCCTCCTCTTGGTTTCAAGATGCTGAGACTGCTGGTAAGTGGGTAGACGAGTTTCGAACTCGTAAGATTAGTTGTTCTGATTTTTTAGATGTTGAGTTCTTTGAAGCTTTGAAGTTACCTTGCATTGAGCTCCTCAAAAAATCCCCAGCCTGGACTCTTCTTAACCTTGAGACTGTCTACTACCCCCAGCTTACCCGACTCTTCTACATTAACCTAAAAGCCAAAAACGACACCGATGGTTGGTCTTTGGAGTCTGTTGTCAAAGGGGTTAGAATCTCTCTCAACTCCAATGATTTTGCAGACTTCCTTGGCCTACCTACCCTAGTTCCACCCGCTGAAATCCACCCCTCAAAAGAAAATTGCATCATCCTAGCCTGAGCCAAATATCTCCTACCCGAAGCATCCAACAGCACCTCAAAACAACTCACCCACTCATCCCTAACCCTTGAGGCAAAAATAATTTTTAACATCATTGTTAGATGCCTCTTACCCCGTCTTAACTCTGGCTCACTCCTTACCGACAATGCTATGATCCTGCTCTACCGCATCTTAAATGGCCTTGATCCTGATCTGGCCAACACTATCCTTGGAACCATGGCTCATGCCAGAAAAGCTAGAAAAGGCTCTCCCCTCCCCTTTGCTACCCTTTTGACCCCTATCTTCAAAGCTTCTGGAATTGATGTCAAAAATGAAGAACAGCTGCGTCATACGGGTAAGTTCGACTCTAAAGGCCTTGAAAAGATTGGCATCACTCGGTCTCCCCAAGGGACCTTGAGTCTTGCCACTCCTTCAAAAGCCTTTCGCACTGATCCAGCTTTCGATGAACGCATGGACAACCTAGAGTTGGGCTTGGAAGAGGTTCGCCTGGATATTAAGGAGCTGCAAAAGGAGTTGATGACGGAGATGAGCGGGATTTCAAAGATGCTGGAAGGACTGTGGACGAGGCTCACTGATGATGCTCCGGATGACTAAGCCTAAACCCTAACCCACCCTATCCCACCCGTGAAACTTGTTACATTGCTGGTTTTTGGAAACATTTTCAAAACTTTTGGTAACTTTTTTTTTTTTTTGGTGACTGTTTTTAACTCCGCCCTTTGTTGAAAGACAAAAAAGGGGAGATGATCTGTGGTGCTTAGACTTTGAAAACCTTTGCTTAAAGGTCTTGGAAGACCTTGGTTTTTTATTAATGGTTTTCGGTTGGATATTAATGGTTTTCGGTTGGATAGTGTTTTCATGCTTTAAAAATTTGATCCAACATTTGTCTAACCCTTGCAGGTACTTAGTCGGATTTCTATTTTATTATCTATACTTGACTAAGTTGCAGGGATGCACAGGTTTTGTCTTTCATCAAGGGGGAGATTGATAACTCCATCCCTTGATGAAAATTGAAGTAAATGTTTCAAAGGCTTTGACAGGATGTTCTGTGTCAAAGGCCTTGGAGCGTTAACAGTTGATGAAATACAAAACCTATCTTATTTGTCCGTATATTATTTTATCTTATTATATACTTCCGTTATATTATATATATATGTTGGACTAACCTTTTCAGGAAGTATATTCGAAGATTATATCCTTCCTTTAAATACATATTGAGGAGATCTAGTTCAAAATGGATTATGGCGTTGGAGTATCCATAAATAGAAGATTCAAAGATCATGCCTGATTCGAAGGAGCCGTTGGAGATCTGGCGTTGAAGATCCTCACGCTCCATGCTCCTATATAAAGGAAAGGAAGGAGAAGACAGAGACAACAAGTGCTACACGAGTTTTCATCATCAAGCAATTCTGTCTTCCAAAGTGTCTCTCTGCTAAGCGCTCAAAGAGTTTGTTGTTTATTTCAAAGCCTTTGAGAGTCACTGTGAGCTTATAGGATATATTCATTTAAAGTGTTACTCGAGAGTTTATAACTCGGGAAGTTGCACTAGGCTATTGATTTGTGAGAGTAAGAGGATTGTACTAGATAGCTGAGAGAGGTGGGGCTCTTCTAGATTGGTCTAGGACTCCAAGGGAACGTGAGTTGACTAGATTGCAATTGTATAGGAGAGAGGCTTCTCGGTGAGCTATTAGGATCCTAAGCTAAGCGAATCAATAAAGCCTTTGAATCCTAGGGTTGTGGAAGAACCCTAGGCGGGGACGTAGGCCAAGTTGTGCTGAACCTCGTAAACAATTACTCGTGTTCTTTACTTATTGCTTTACCTTATTTCCGCACTTGGTTCGAATTGTTTAACTTTGTGATTCAGGTTTATCTCAAAGGTTTTGGTACAAGCTCCAAAAGTCTTGAGACTTTCTGCGAAAAACGGGCATACTCTATTCAACCCCCCTTATAGAGTATTTCTTATTACATTGTTTTTACATTATCGAACCTTCAGTAGCTTTAGACCATCGATATCCCACCTATGTGCCACCAAGGGGAGACCGCATCGAGCTGACCATTCCTACCGAAAAGCTTCTTCCATCTATTATCCAAGCGCCTGATGTTGAATTGAAATAACTTCCTAATCACCTTAAATATACTTTTCTTGGTGAAAATGATACTCTGCCTGTCATTATTTCTAATAAATTGACCTTTGGACAGGAGGAGCGATTGGTGACTGTTCTAAAGGAAAACAAGGAGGCGTTAGGATGGACGATAACAGACATCAAGGGCATCAGTCCTACCCTCTGCATGCATAGGATACTATTAGAGGATGATGCCAAGCCGTCTAGACAACCTCAGCGGAGACTCAACCCACCAATGATTGAAGTGGTAAAGAAGGAGGTGCTGAAGCTCCTTTGGGCAGGTATGATCTTTCCCATATCTGATAGCAAATGGGTGAGTCCTACTCAGGTTGTCCCTAAGAAGGGAGGTATTACTGTTGTTGAGAATCAGGATGGTGAATTGGTCCCTAACAGGGTACAAACTGGATGGAGAGTCTGTATTGATTATCGAAAATTGAATGCAGTTACTCGCAAGGACCATTTCCCCCTTCCATTTATTTATCAAATGCTTGAGCGCCTTGTCGGCCGCTCCTTTTATTGTTTTTTAGATGGCTACTCAGGATATTTTCAGGTACCAATAGCACCGAAGGATCAAGAAAAAACGACATTTACATGCCCTTTTGGCACTTTTGCATATCACAGAATGCCTTTTGGGTTATGTAACGCACCTGAGACTTTTCAACGGTGTATGGTCAGCATATTTTCTGAGTATGTAGAACGCTTTATTGAAGTATTTATGGATGACTTCACTGTGCATGGAGATGATTTTGATACTTGCTTGCATCATTTGCCACTTGTGCTTTGGCGGTCTGTAGACACCAACTTAGTCCTGAATTATGAAAAGTGTCATTTTATGGTTGAGCAAGGCATTGTGTTGGGTCATATTGTGTCTAGCAGGGGTCTTGAGGTGGATAAGGCTAAGATTGATGTCATTCAGTCTCTACCTTACCCCACCAATGTGCGCGAAATTCGCTCTTTTTTAGGCCATGCAGGGTTCTATCGTAGGTTTATTAAATATTTTTCTAAAATTTTTGCACCTCTTTGTGATTTACTGAAAAAGGAAGTAGCTTTTGAGTTTGATGACAGGTGTAGAGCATCCTTTGATGAGCTTAAAGGTCGCCTGACTAGCGCTCCTATATTTCAAGCACCCATATGGTCTCAACCTTTTGAGATTATGTGTGACACTAGCGATTATGTTGTGGGGGCTGTTTTGGGACAAAAGGAAGGAAAGAGCTTTGATGTAATCTACTATGCCTCCATGACTCTGAATGAAGCGCAAAGGAACTACTCAACCACTGAGAAGGAGCTCCTGGCTGTGGTCTTTGCACTGGAGAAGTTTCGCTCCTATCTCCTAGGAGCTAAGGTAATTGTCTTCACTAATCACACTTTTCTTTGCTATTTATTGACTAAGAAAGAAGCGAAGCCAAGATTGATTCGTTGGATTTTACTTTTGAGTGAATTTGACATTGAAATCAAAGATAAGAAAGGTGCAGAAAACTTAGTAGCGGATCACCTCAGCAGACTTGTCCAAGGAGAGGACAAGCCGGAAGATCAAAGACCCATTCACAGTGAGTTTCCTGATGATACATTGTTTTACTTGACTCACACTTCTTCTTTGCAGCTGCAAGAACAAACAAGGACGGAAGATGCGGCGTCCGCAACAACCTTGCGGCGCCCGCCGCATATCACTCGTGCGGTGCCCGCATCAATTATGCGGCGCCCGCCGCCCGCTGTTCAGACCCTCGTTTCACCTTTTTCCCTCCCATCTGACGAGGTAAGTTCTGATATTCCTGAACTTTTGATGTGTGTCCATACTCTTCGACCTTGGTTTGCCAATATGGTGAATTTCTTGGTCACGGGAGAATTTCCACCAAACTTTACAAAAGCTCAGAAGGATAAGATTTGACATGACTCTCGCTTCTATGTTTGGGATGACCCCTACCTTTGGAAACATTGTGCTGATCAGGTAATCAGGAGGTGTCTGTCGGACAATGAGGTACAATCTGTCCTTACTTTTTGTCATGCTCATGAATGTGGAGGCCACTTTGGTCCACAAAAGACTGCTAGGAAAGTTTTAGAAGCAGGTTTCTTTTGGCCTCACTTATTTAGGGATGCTAATGCCTTTTGTAAATCATGCGATAGATGTCAAAGGGTGGGGAACATATCTGCTAGGAATGAAATGCCACAAACAACTGTCATATTTTGCGAAATTTTTGATGTTTATGGGTCCCTTCCCTAGTTATTTTGAGAATATATATATTTTTCTTGGGGTGGACTATGTCTCCAAGTGGGTGGAGGCAAAGGCCACCAGAACCGATGATTCTAAAGTAGTTGCAGAATTCCTGAAAGACACCATTTTCGCAAGATTTGGGGTGCCTAAGGCTATAATTAGCGACAGAGGGACACATTTCTGCAACAGGACGATCACTGCCTTGTTAAAGAACTACCATGTCACACAGAGAGTGTCAACTACTTATCATCCTCAGACCAATGGTCAAGTGGAGATATCAAATAGAGAGATAAAGACCATTCTGGAGAAAACAGTGGCACCTAACATGAAGGATTGGAGTCTACGGCTGAATGACGCTCTTTGGGCCTATCGGACGGCCTATAACACTCCTATTGGTATGTCCCCTTATCGAATTGTCATTGGAAAGACATGTCATCTCCCTGTAGAGCTTCAACATAAGGCGTATTGGGCTGTAAAGAATTGCAATATGAGGTTGGATGAAGTGGGTGAATTCAGAAAGCTTCAATTGCAAGAGCTGGAGGAATTGCGTCTGGATGCTTATGATAATGCAGTGATCTACAAGGAGAAGACCAAGGCTTGGCATGACAAACACA
Source organism: Persicaria tinctoria (assembly GCA_037127255.1). Classification (NCBI taxonomy): domain Eukaryota; kingdom Viridiplantae; phylum Streptophyta; class Magnoliopsida; order Caryophyllales; family Polygonaceae; genus Persicaria; species Persicaria tinctoria. The sequence continues at coordinate 14,984,692 of JBANSL010000004.1, read as the reverse complement.
TCATGCGGAAAGAGCTAACAATAAGAGACAAGGTCCTTCTATACAAATCACGTCTGAAACTCTCCCCTGGAAAGCTTAGATCAAGGTGGGAAGGACCCTACACCATCTCAAGGATTTTCTCTCATGGAGCAATTGAACTCTATGATCCCAAGTCTAATGAGCTCTTCAAGGTCAATGGTCATAGGGTTAAGCCATACTTTGAAAACATTCCACATAGTGAAGAGGAGGAGTTGGTGCTTGCTGAACCAACCGACTAGGCCACTCAAGGGCCATCACGTCGAGCCAACGACTTAAAACAAAGGCGCTGCTCGGGAGGCAACCCGAGGTAAGTTCTCTTTTCCTTTTCATCTTCATTATTTCTTAGGTAGTTGCATTAGTTCACTTCTCTAGGATTAGTTGACATAGGTAGTAATTAAAAAAAAAACCCGGAAAACATGAACCCGCAAGAAGGCCACCTCACTGGCGGCGGCCGCAACATCCAATGCGGCGGCCGCCACTTATCAACCTGTGGTGGGGAGGCAGATGTGGCGGCCGCAACATATGCCACGCCCGCCGCATAACATTCCGTGACCCAGTCCTATTCCCATTTTAAAAAAAAGAAACATGAAAATAATATACAAGGATAGATAGGTCACGGGAAAACCCTACCTCTTACTTTGGAGAACCCCCTTCTCTAAACCCCTGCCGCCAACCTCCCAACCTCCATTGTTATCTTCCTCCCCTCTCCTTAAACCTTTGTAGAAATATTCATACTCACCCCCAAATCCTCTCTTTCATCTCCCTCTTCACTAATTCCGACCCTCCCGCTGCACCCCTCTCGCGCCAGATCTGCGCAAATTTGTGGTTATCTTGCAGATCGAATCGGAACACATGTGGGAGATGCAATATCTTGAAGAGGAGTATAAAAGACATTGGAGAGAAGCAAGGAATGAAAAGAGCATATCATCTGAAGCTACTCTCGGAGAGAAGACAAGAAGACCCGTAAACAGGAATGTGGTGGGCGCCGCATGGTGTGCAGCGGCCGCCACCAGGGTCGATGCAAAAAGAATACCGATGCTGCGGCCGCCGCATCTGCCGTCAGCGTTTATACGCTGCGTTTTGTTTAAAATTAAACCCTAAAACCTATATTGTTATTTCATGGCCGACTTTAGATGATACTTAAGGCCACTTTTTAGTTATTTTTGAATCACTTCTATTCTATTCTATTGATTAGACGCTTTAGAGATTTTGAGCGATGTCTTCCATGAGGAACTAAACTCATCTATTCTGCCTGCAATTTGAAGCTTTATTCGGATTGATTGTGAGTTTCTAAATCTCGTTCCTTGTTTCCTATATTTGAATGCTTCAATTTCTTTGTGCTTGATTGTTTATTGTTTTGTTCTATCTTGTCTGGCCAACTTGTTAGATCAATTCAATTGCTAAGGTTTTGTAGATTCTTGGTTGTGAACCTTAACCTAAGTGGCAAACTTGTTCCTTTAGGGCTGGTTGAACTAATTGAATGAGTAGAAAGTTCAATGTGTTGTTAAATCCTTTTTTAGGGACTGCAAATACCTTGGCTAATCTCTGAACTTAAAGCTATCAATTGGGTTAAATCCTTCTTTAGGGACCGTTCGATTGATAAGGGTTGCTAGGACTGGTTGGACTAGTAACTATATTAGGTCGGGACAAGGGCATTCATAGGAAACCTAAAAGAATGAGAAGAAGTTACAAGGATCGCTTCAATCCAATAAAGTGGAAATTGTAGGTAGAATTGCTTCTCCAAATTGTCTAAAAACCAAATTCATTTACTTTGCTTTCTTTACTTTGCTTTCTTTACTTTGCTTTGATAAAAGGCGAAACTTTCCCACATAAAAACCCCCCAATCTAGTTACTTTGATTGACACTCAAGTCATACTTGAGTTATAATTTTCCCTATGGATCGACCTCTTGCTTATCGCTATATTTGCTATAGGTTTGAGTTTTCTTTGGCGGTATTCAAAGATAGGTTTTACCTCCGTCACTGGTCGAGCAGAGCATGATCGAGGAAACTGAGTCAGAGACAACCCGACTCCGAAAGCCTTACTCGATCTCGAGTAAGCTAGTCAAGATCTACAAACCTCGATGCCATGTCTGGAGTCGAGAAGCTGTGCCAAGTCGAGAAGCCGAGGACAGAAGACACCGATCACCCAAGTTACTCGATCTCGAGGAAAGTACCCGATCTCGAGGACCCAGGAGCACCTGTCCGAGCTTGATCGAGCACTAGCTACCCGAGACGGCTAGCCGAGCCAAAGTCGACGTCACTCCTACTCGATCTCGAGTGGAGTTTGTCGAGATCAAGGAAACCGTGTCCGAATCCTCGTTATGCGGTTTGCTGTCCTACGCGGTTTGGGAGTCCTTAGAGCCTAAGGAATCCGAGTTTGGCCGAGATCTATCAACATCTATCTATGGAGAGAAGACCTATCAACACAAGAAGAGATTTACCTATTTTAGATGGAATTTCCTTTTAGATTTAATTTCTTAATTGCATTTATTTATCATTAAGCTTTTAGATATAGATTTAGATAAAGATAGAGATATTCTATCCTTGAATACCAAGGAGTAGAAAGCTATAAATAAAGCCCATGTGGATGATTTTAAGAATCATTCAATTCACAAGTTAGAGAAGTAGTTCACAGAGACGGTTTAGGAGTTCAAAGGTTTTAGGGTTTTGGCATTCAACGAAAGTTGGAGTGCCGGGATTGTAAAGACTTTGAATTTAGTTTAATAAAAGTTTCTTTTCATACATCAATGTCTGCTATTGCGATGAAGAGCGAGTAGTCCACCCACTTCTGGGGCTGGGGGTGAGCCCGACGGTGGCCATGTGAGGTGATGCGGTAAAGCCTTTACCTTTACCGTAAAGGTACAATCTTTTGATGCAATTCGTCTTCTATCCCTATAAGCATGATTGTTTTGCGAGAGTTGAAGGTGATCCTTGTTTGTATTATTGAAGCGAAAGTGATCTTAATGCAACTTGGGTTAATTATGTGAAAAGGGTTAGTAACAATTAGGGTTTATGCAAAAACCTCTATCTTCCTATTTGTTAATAACGAAAGTTATTTTGATGGAAAACATGATCTTTTATGCCTTTATGTGTTACTTTGCATGGTTATCGTTGTGGTGTTGATACCCTGGATTTGAAAGTTCTTTATATATTGATTTATTTCGTCGGAAATCTGCGATTCTGTGTTCGAAGTTTGCATCTTTAAATTTCTGTCTTTTTACTTGATCTCGGGTACTGTTGTCGATCTCGAGTTAGACTTAGTCGATCTCGAGTAAGGTTAGTCTAGATCGAGTTACTGTTGGTCGGTTTCTGTTTCTGTGATCGATTCTGAAATTTCTGTCGTCGCTGTCTTTAGTCGATCTCGAGTAGGTGTTAGTCGAGATCGACCATCTTCTGTCTTTGCTTTTGCTTCTGCTTTCGTTTGTTACTTCTGTCTTTGTTTCTTTGTTTTTGTCTTTCTGTTTGCTTTTCTGTGAGATTTACAGCTACCTAGGATCCGCTGACACGCTTCCTTGTGGATCGATCTTGACTTCCCACTACTGCATAGGGAGGAGGTCTTGTAATCATTTGCTGGGGCACGAATCTGGTTTGATCTCTTTCATTATATTCTGAACTTGATTTCCTTCTACAACAACTGGTCGACGTTGAGGAGCTTGGTCGAATCTCAGCTTCGGGTGCGTTGCTCGATGAAGCTGCAGTCGGTGGTGGGCTTGAGTTCTGGTCGACGTCGAGTATCTCTGGTCGACTTCGACCCCATACTTGAATCCTGGCAAGGCATCCGGAAAAAAAATAGTCGACGTCGACTTACCTTGGTCGATGTCGAGTAAGTCCTCTGTGTCGTCGTTCAGGATGGCCATGATCTCCTCCACTTGGGCTTCCATATCCCTCTTTTTCAGCTCTTCGGGAGTCATATTTCTTACCTTAGGCTCCCCGCAGGTGATGTACCTGGCTGATATTGACTTGACCTCTTCCATGGGACCTGTGTGCCTTTCAATTTTATTAAAGGAATACTCAATTACCTCATCACTGATGTTGAAAGTGAGCACTCCTTCCTTACGCTTATGTTGACATCCACCGTCGCCAAGAAGGGCCTTCCTATAATGATTAGACAAGCATGGTCCTCTGCCATATCAATAACTAAGAAATCAGCAGGGACAAAGAACTTACCTACCTACACTGGTACATTGTCCACCATGCCTGTTGGGATGACCACTTTGTTGTTCACCATGTACAATTTTGCATCCACAGGCTCTAGAGCACCTATCTTAATATTTGACCATATAGATAAAGGCATTATACTCACACTAGCTCCCAAGTCACATAAAACATTGAATTTATATTGACCAAATTCAATGGTTATAGCAAACTTACCTGGATCAGGCCTTTTCTCAAGTACGTCCATCTGGCTGCACTCCTCTGCAATCTCAGCCATTTACCGCTTTTTGCTCAGAATCTCCTTGAGGAACTTGACGTAGGATGGCATCTCATTAAGAGCTTCTGTGAAGGGTATTGTGACATTGAGCCTTTGAAGCATCTTTATGAAACACTGGAATTTCTTCTCTGCTAGATCTTTTGGAGATTTTGTTGGGAATGGTAGCCTTTTCTTCGTTGGAGGTGCTGATGGGTGATCGACATGTGCAGAAGGGTGGTCGACATCGACGAGGGTTTCCTCGACGTCGAGTACAGTGGTCGACTTCTGGGCAGGCTTCTCATTCTGGTCGATGTCGAGTAGTGTTTGGTTGATGTCGAGTAAGGTTTGGTCGACGTCGAATGGCTTGCTCGATGTCGAGTAGTCTGCTGCGTCCCTCTCCTCCGTGTTCTGATTGGACGTCTATGTCTGTCGCCCACTTCTTGGGTTCAGGGCAACCACATGTCCCGTAGATTTACCTTCAGGGTTAGGTTCAGAGGATCCAGGGAGCATACCTGATTGTTTGGGGACGGATGTAGCCAGTTGACCAATCTGGGTTTCAATCGATTTCTGCCAGATATCGATTTCCCCAAGCCTAGAGTTGACACCATGCAGCTGAGAGTGGATGGAATTGATAGATTTCTTGGTGTCTGAATGATTCCTCCGCATCTTGATAAGGCGTATTCCAATAGGCATTATAGCATAGTTTAGGTGCATTTCATTGCCATATATTCATGTTTTAGTGTTAATTCGATTAGCGTTTGTTTTGTGGAATAGTTCGGAATCTACGCTATTTCGATGGTTTTATGTAGATTCGTAGATCCAAGGCAAAGAATACGATGAACGGAGCTAAGGAAGGCTAAGGCGAGACTTGGGAGAGCTTACGCAAGAAGTCCCGAAGAGCATGGAACAACCTAAGGAGCAACGAAGCATGGAATCGAGGTTTAAGAGCGAAAACAAGGACGAGTCGCGAAAGTTGTCCGCTCGGCGAGTTGAGCTTGTAACGCACATTTCGGTGGCCTCGGATGTTCGATCGACGCATATGAGCATGCGTTGGAAATCTCTTTCAAAGATCTACGTGATGATGTTCTGCTGGAAATTCGCTGACAGCGAATGGCTTTCCGCTGTAGCGAATCAAGTCAGCAACAACATGTGCGAGAAGGTGGCCTGAGCATGACTCACTGCCAGCGAATGGAATCTCGCTGCCATTGAGTGGAGTCAGCGGCAGCATGTCCAGGAGCAGCACGACTCGCTACCAGCGAAAGGAAACTCGCTGCCAGCGAATGGAGTCGCTTCAGCAGAAGGCCGGACTCGCTTCAGCCAGTGGGAGCTCTCGCGCCAGCGAAAGGTTGCTCTCGCTGCAGCGGCTGTTGTAAGCCTAATTTGCCATGTTCTACATTTACATTTATATCGATTTCTGCATACATTTCATGCATTTGGGCTAAGATAGTACATAATCTATGTGGTTTATGGTTATTTGCCAAATTATGGAATCTACACCAGTTTCTGTTTAAATCGCAGAATTAGAGGCATTTACAGCAATTCTAAGGAAGGTCGGAAAAGCTCGAAAATCCACTACAGAAGTCCAAGGTCAAGACAGCAGCGGAACCAGTCGAATCGAGCTAAGAACCCAAGCTACTCGATCTCTAGTAGCCCTTACTCGAACTCGACGAGAATGTCCGAGCACAACCTTGTCGACCAGGAGCAACGTCGAGAGCCAGACCAACCAAGCTCCGGAACCCAACTCGATCTCGACAAGACCTGGTCGAGATCGACGAAGTCCAGTGCCACACCCGGAGTCGACGAGGAGAGGAGCTGATCGAGAAACCGAGGACGAAGACGCCGAGCACATCTCTACTCGATCTCGACAAGACTTGGTCGAGATCGACGAGCCACCAAGACCTTGCCCGAGTCCATGCCGAGGAGGAGTCCTCGACATCACCAGAGAGCCGTCTCCTCGACATCCGAGCTTATCGAGGACACCTACCCGAGAAGTCCCAGTCGACATAGCCAGTCTACTCGAGATCGACAAGCACCAGGGGTCATGTCCAAGTCTGTCGAGGACCAGCTAGCTGAGACGAGGAGCAAAGCCAGTCGACTAAGATTTCTACTCGAGATCGACAAGAGTCTTGTCAAGATCGACGACGCTTCTAGAAACTGTGGGACGCGGTTTGATCAACTCTACTCGACTTGAGATTGTTTGGGCTCGAAGATTGCCGATTCTATCCAAATCTATCAAGACACATCATGAAGAGAAGAAGATCTATCCATGGAAAACTTTAGATATATTTTCCTATTTTGGATTTAATTATGTTATAGTTTTTATTTATCTTTAAAGTCTTAAATATAGTTTTAGATATAGATATAGATATTCTTTCCTAGAATAGCTAGGGAATGAAGCCTATAAATAAAGCCCATGGGGCTCAGTTTTATTCAATTCAATTTCAGAGACAAGTAGTTCCACATAGAGATTTAGGAGTTCGAAGGTTTTAAGGTTTTGGCATTCAACGAGAGTTGGATCGCCGGGATTGTAAAGTCTTGGAATATAGTTTAATGCAAGTTGTTTCCTTTCAATCGATGATGTCTGAGTCAGCGATGAGGCGTGAGTTGTCCACCCACTTCTAGGGTTGGGGCGAGCCCGATGATAGCCATGCATGCTTGAGGTAAATATCCGACCTTTAACATGTTTTTGAGCGTTTTCCTACTTGTTTATATATTTATTGCCCATCTAATGGAGATCCATGCTAACAACTTGGATTATAAACATAAAATGGGTAGAGACAATTAGGGTTTCTTGAAAGAGTTGTCTAATTGTTGGAAAAGGCGAAAGCTTAGTCCTTTGATGTGATTTACATGATTATATGTTTGATTTTACCTTATGCATGTTTGGTTATCGTTGTTGCAAACCCCAATCTTGGAAGTTCTTTTACATACAGTTTAGTTCGAAACCCCAAAGTATTTGTTCTTTATTTTCTTTCGTTTTTAAGTTTCTGCCCTCGTTGATCTCGACCAAGCCTGGTCGATCTCGACTACTGATTCTCGACCCAGTGTCGCCGTAGCTTACTTGTGCAGGTACTCGACGAGACGAAGCGAAGTCGACCAAGACTCTACTTGATATCGAGTAGGCCTTGTCGATATCGACCACCATTGCCGAGTAGCTACTGCTGTGTTCGACTGTGCCTGGCCCCTGTCGACTACCCCTTAGTCGAGGTCGAGTACCACTGTTGTCGACTTCTGTCCGTGAGATTCCACCGCTGCCTAGGATCCGCTAACACGCTTCCTCGTGGATCGATCATGACTTCCCGCTGCTACATCAGGAGGAGGTCTTGTAATTATTTGCAAGGGACGGAATCTGGTTTGCTGTGATTTGTTTACTTATTGTTTTTGCATTCTCGATTTCCTCATATCAACAAATTGGCGCCGTTGCCGGGGAAGCTATCATTCGCGCCTTAGGTAGTTAAATCTCACGTCTACTTTGAGTTACTTTTCAGGTGTATGCGCCGTTCTGGTCAACCACCTGAGTTTGACGGCTTAGACGAACCAGAGCGCCTCCTACACATCCGAGCTAGACTACAAAGAGCCATGGCGGCCGCTGAAACACAAGAACAGCTGATTGCCGGGCTTACCATGGAACTAGCCACTAAAGATGCTGCTATCGCCGCTGAGAAAGCAGGAAGGGAACAAGCACAGGCTGAGCTTGCCCAATATCCAACTACAACAGAGGATTATATGCATGCAACTCTCGTCGTGCCTGAATCGGCGATTCTAATCCCTGAAAACTCTTTTGAAATTCGCACTCAATTTCTTATAGAGCTTAAGAATAATGCTTTTTATGGAAGATTTAATGAGTGTCCTCTTGAACATATTACCAATTTTCATGACATGTGTCGTACTCTTGCTGAAGGTACAACTCTGGAATATGTCAAGATGAAAGCTTTTCGCTGGTCTCTCGCTGGACCTGCACTGAAGTGGCTTGAAGGGCTGAAACCAAGATCTCTCACCACATGGGCCCAAGTAGAGCAAGTGTTTCTGAACAAATACTTCCCACCCGCCAAGACAACACTTCTCCGCCAGAAAATCATCGCCTTCAAACAGAAACAAGGGGAACCGTTGGCAAAGGCATGGGAACGCTACAAAGAGCTGCTGCGATCTTGCCCTACTCATGGACAGCCACCCTACGTCATTCAGGAGATCTTCTTCAACTCTCTTGATCAAGTCACTAAGGACAGATCAAGTCACTAAGGACAGAATCAACCATTATACTCGCTATGAGTATCTGACGATGCCACCAAGTGACGCATGGGGTGTGCTAGAAAAGCTCACTAACTACGACAACAAATATGGGGCTCCTACAAACTATGAGGAGAACTCCTACGCCAGGCCAGCACCATCTATGCCACTCTACGAGCCAGCAAAGGAGATTGACCCAGATGTCAGGGAGCAGTTCTACAGAGACCAGAATCGCAAGCTCCTCAAGCAAAACAAATACCTATCTGTCAATCAGCCTTGCATCGAATGCGGATCACAGAGGCACACCACTACTGAGTGCCCACACACAGAGCAAGTCAGAATGGCAGAGACACACGAGGAGGCAGCTTACGCAGGGGGTCCCAATCGCTACATGGGAGATCAAAGGTTCTATCAACCACAGTGGAACCAAGGTCCTCCTAGGAATCCCCCACCCTACAGAGCTCCAGGACATCCAGAAAGGGATCAAAAGAAAGATGATCTGCAGCTGATCCTTGAGGAGATGCGCCGGAATCAGGGCACCATCAACAACCAGTTCCAGAACATCACCACCAAATTTGGGGAACTGGACATCTGGAAAAGGGGAATAGAGACACAGATGGGTCAAATCGCTGCGCAGATCCCACGACCGTCCGACAAGCTCCCTGGGCAAACAGAACCAAATCCTAAGGGGAACACCGGACATGTCGCAGCTATCAAACTCAGGAGTGGGCATTAGTTACACGAGCCAGAGGTTGGGAAACAGCGAAATAAGGCAGATCAGCAACTCGAGACAGAGCAGAACCTGGTCGATCTCGAGGAGCCCGTACTCGATGTCGACAAGCCGCTACTCGACACAGACCAGAAGTTGAGCTCGGACTCCGCTGCGTAGACCAGCAACTCCAGGTCGACCACCCTACTCGATGTCGAGGAGCCCGTGGTCGAGATCGAGGAGCAGCAAGTCGAGGTCGACGACTCTACAACGCCTCCGACAGCTGATCTGGCTCCGAAGCAGAAAAAGCCACTGCCTTTCCCTTCAAAAGCACAGAAAGATCCAACTGCATGTAGGTTTACCAGATTTGTTAATATGCTGCAAGAAGTGAGTGTTTCTATTCCTTTTATAGAAGCCCTGCAAGAGATGCCTGGATATGTCAAGTTTCTGAAGGAAATCCTGAGCAAGAAGCGATCCATCTCAGAGATCGCAGGCGAATGCAAAGTACTCCACTTCCCTGAAAAGAGGCCTGACCCTGGTAAGTTTTCTGTTACTGTGGGTTTTAGACAATATAAATATGATTCTTTATGCGATTTAGGAGCAAGTGTGAGCATCATGCCTCTATCAATCTGGCGGAAAGTAAAAATAGGATGCATAGAACCTGTGGATGCCAAATTATACATGGCAAACAATACAGTGGTCATCCCTACAGTGGTCATCCCTACAGGTATAGTTGAAAATGTCCCCGTCCAGGTTGGTAAATTCTTTGTTCCAGCTGATTTCCTTATCATTGATTGTGCTGAAGATCCTACTAGCCCTATTATTCTTGGTAGACCATTCTTAGCAACTGCAGATCCTAGAATTAGTGTCAAGAATCGCTCGCTCACCTTCACCATAGACGATGAGGTTTTGGATTTCTCTTTTGGCCCTACAAAGGAGGAAATTTCATGGCTGGAGGTGAAAAGCATCAGCGATCACGGGACCAAGCAAACAGCGGAGGAAAGTGACAGAACTGTACTCGAGGTCGACAAGCCCTCCTCGATCTCGACAAGCGCTCTCCTCGAGCTCGACAAGCCTTTGTCGATCTCGACTACCTCCACTGAGCCAGAAACTTACCATGAGCCTAAGTATGGGGTCCCTGTACTCAATCTCGACCAACAGTACTCGACATCGAGTAGACCCAAGCCCAAAGATTTCTATTTTGGGTCCAAACAGGTAAGTTCAGGTATGAATTCTACTCCCCCTCAGTCCATAAATAAAATTTTCAATGATTTAAGGGGAGATAAAACACCATGGCAAGAGAATCTGCGAAAGCTAAGGGCTACAAGGAAGAAGAAGAAAGAGAAGGGAGATGATGCGAGCAACCACCTGTCAGCTGAGCTTACATACTGCCATCAGGACCTAGATGATCCAGGAGAAGGGCTAAACATGAGCGGGCCCCACAATAATGGTCCTTGAGCGCAAACAGAGAAGTCGGCCTAGCGACTCTAAAATCTAAAGCATGTATATAGAACTTTTGAACTTTTGGGACTTTTTGAACTTTTCGGTTTTTGGTTTTTGTTTTTGGTTTTGTTTTTTTGGTCTTTTGGTTTAGAATACTTCATGTGGATAGTCTTGTTTTTGTGCAATCTAACACTTTTAGGTCGGCAAACATATAAGGATCGCGAAAGGTGGAAAGAAGAAGTCCCTGAAAAACAGTCAGAATCGACGAAGGCCAAGTCAACGACGACAAGGAGGAGAAGCCAGAAGTTACTCGATCTCGAGTAGACGTACTCGACATCGATAAGCCCAGAGCTCCTCGAATTCAGAATCCACCAGACGCAGAGCAGCCTACTCGAGATCGAGTAGACCGTACTCGATATCGACTAGCCACCTACTCGACATACACTGATCTGCCCTCCTCGATACACTATCCTGTGAGTTCCTTCCTTTACTCTTGTTTTTATTTGATTTTATACAGTGGGGACACTGTAATGTTTAAGTATGGGGCGGGGGAAGGGCTTACTTTGTGCATATTTGATCACATATGTGCATTGTTTCTTTGAATTGCTACATGGCTATTTTGGAATGCATTATTGATTTATGTGCTTATATGCATGTTTTCCATATTGAGAAAAAATAACCCCCATTGAAAATTTTGAAATAATGTCATGGAAGCTTATATTGAACTCGACGATGCAAAATTGGATTCGTTAGAGATATAGCATGAAATTGCCTAGTAAAGGGAAGTTACAATAAAATGCATTATTTCTTGAAAACCATGAAAGGAGGTAAAATTTGAAGTTGCTTTTGACATGTTGCATGGTAAGATGATGGAGGACTTTATATTTCCATATAATGCTCATATCGTTATAATCCTAGCCTTACCCATGCTTATGCATCACAAAAGCCATATTATGCCTTATTTCATATATTGCTCCACATGTTCTAAAATATTTGCCATTCTTTACCCTATCCAGGGATTATGTTGAGAATGATGTTACATTATGGAGATGTTATATGGTTGTTGTGTTATATGGAGTTTGGAAGGAAATTGTTTGATGGAAAATTTAATGAGTGAAAGAAAATCCAATCACCTCAGGAGATAAAGGTAGATTGACCCTGCTCTCTGAGATAATAGTTTGGAGAGATGGGACACATTGTGAGGAGTCCAAAGCACTAAGTATCCGGGGCCATTCATGACACCCATGTTTGCGACTCGCGAGAAGGCAATGCTGAGGCTAGAGAGGTAAAAGCATTATTATTGAGAAAAAGCATTATGAAAGGTGATGAATGTTATGGAGAATGAATGTGGTATGAAATTCAGTTTGGAAATACTCCATTTCCCCGGATCATAAGCACCACATAGCCAAAAAATTGCCCACCTTTAGCCTTTTACCAAATCTACTCCTTATTTGAGCTTAAATTGAAGTCCTCTTGATTATTGTTGCTTTGTCACATAAATTGTTTTTTTAGTATAAGCCTCCTTTTGTGAGTAGATGTTGTCTTTGTATATTTGCACATGCATGGATCTGTGACACTAGTACCTTTTTGAGGATGGTAATTGATTGCAGGGTTATATGAGAATGAATCTGATATGTTGAGAGTTTCGAATTCTTCCCCTGAATGACAAATAAAAGTATTGCTTGAGGACAAGCAAGCTTAAGTATGGGGTGTTTGTTGTAAGCCTAATTTGCCATGTTCTACATTTACGTTTATATCGATTTCTGCATACATTTCATGCATTTGGGCTAAGATAGTACAGAATCTATGTGGTTTATGGTTATTTGCCAAATTATGGAATCTACACCAGTTTCTGTTTAAATCGCAGAATTAGAGGCATTTTACAACAATTCTAAGGAAGGTCGGAAAAGCTCGGAAATCCACTACAGAAGTCCAAGGTCAAGACAGCAGCGGAACCAGTCAAATCGAGCTAAGAACCCAAGCTACTCGATCTCTAGTAGCCCTTACTCGATCTCGACGAGAATGTCCGAGCACAGCCTTGTCGACCAGGAGAACGTCGAGAGCCAGACCAACCAAGCTCCGGAACCCAACTCGATCTCGACAAGACCTGGTCGAGATCGACGAAGCCCAGTGCCACACCCGGAGTCGACGAGGAGAGGAGCTGATCGAGAAACCGAGGACGAAGACGCCGAGCACATCTCTACTCGATCTCGACAAGACTTGGTCGAGATCGACGAGCCACCAAGACCTTGCCCGAGTCCATGCCGAGGAGGAGTCCTCGACATCACCAGAGAGCCGTCTTCGACCACACCCTTACTCGATCTCGACAAGACTTGGTCGAGATCGACGAGCCCCGAGTCCAGATCCGAGCTTATCGAGCACACCTACCCTAGAAGACCCAGTCGACATAGCCAGTCTACTCAAGATCGACGAGAGCTACTCGACATCGACAAGCACCAGGGGTCATGTCCGAGTCTGTCGAGGACCAGCTAGCCGAGACGAGGAGCAAAGCCAGTCGACCAAGATTTCTACTCGAGATCGACAAGAGTCTTGTCGAGATCGACGACGCTTCCAGAAACTGTGGGATGCGGTTTGATCAACTTTACTCGACTTGGGATTGTTTGGGCTCGAAGATTGCCGATTCTATCCAAATCTATCAAGACACATCATGAAGAGAAGAAGATCTATCCATGGAAAACTTTAGATATATTTTCCTATTTTGAATTTAATTATGTTATTTTTTTTATTTATCTTTAAAGTCTTAAATATAGTTTTAGATATAGATATAGATATTCTTTCCTAGAATAGCTAGGGAATGAAGCCTATAAATAAATCCCATGGGGTTCAGTTTTATTCAATTCAATTTCAGAGACAAGTAGTTCCACATAGAGATTTAGGAGTTCGAAGGTTTTAAGGTTTTGGCGTTCAACGAGAGTTGGATCGCCGGGATTGTAAAGTCTTGGAATATAGTTTAATGCAAGTTGTTTCCTTTCAATCGATGATGTCTGAGTTAGTGATGAGGCGTGAGTAGTCCACCCACTTCTAGGGTTGGGGCGAGCCCAACGATAGCCATGCATGCTTGAGGTAAAGATCCGACCTTTAACATGTTTTTGAGAGTTTTCCTACTTGTTTATGTATTTATTGCCCATCTAATGGAGATCCATGCTAACAACTTGGATTATAAACATAAAATCAGTAGAGACAATTAGGGTTTCTTGAAAGAGTTGTCTAATTGTTGGAAAAGGCGAAAGCTTAGTCCTTTGATGTGATTTACATGATTATATGTTTGATTTTACCTTATGCATGTTTGGTTATCGTTGTTGCAAACCCCAATCTTGGAAGTTCTTTTACATACAGTTTAGTTCGAAACCCCAAAGCATTTGTTCTTTATTTTCTTTCATTTTTAAGTTTCTGCCCTCGTTGATCTCGACCAAGCCTGGTCGATCTCGACTACTGATTCTCGACCCAGAGTCGCCGTAGCTTACTTGTGCAGGTACTCGACGAGACGAAGCGAAGTCGACCAAGACTCTACTCGATATCGAGTAGGCCTTGTCGATATCGACCACCATTGCCGAGTAGCTGCTGCTGTGTTCGACTGTGCCTGACCCTTGTCGACTACCCCTTAGTCGAGGTCGAGTACCACTGTTGTCGACTTCTGTCCGTGAGATTCCACCGCTACCTAGGATCCGCTGACACGCTTCCTCATGGATCGATCATGACTTCCCGCTGCTACATCAAGAGGAGGTCTTGTAATTATTTGCAAGGGACGGAATCTGGTTTGCTGTGATTTGTTTACTTATTGTTTTGCATTCTCGATTTCCTCCTATCAACAGTGGCTGGGTGGATTCGCGGATGCGGAAACAAGGGAATCGAAGAAGCTTGAAAATATTCCAAGGCATGGACATTCGCTGCCATCGAGTATGCTAGCGAGGTGCTAGCGAAAATCCAACATTAGCTTGTTTATGGCAATTTGCTGCCAACGGAATTTGACGCTGAACTAAATATGGAAAGTCTATCTTCTATCTAGTTTGTTTAGGAAGTTTCTATCTTATTTGTCTATCTTTTACCTTATTTATGCAAGATTTTAGGCTTATAAATAGGATGTTCTAGGGTTAGTTTCTAATTGATTCAAGTACAGCAATCACCTATGAAGAGAAGAAAGTTTAGGTAAGCCATGTTTGGCTAATTTTGTAGTTTTCGCCTACACTTTCGAGACTTGGTTGGTGGTTTGTGACTTTCTAATATAAGTTATTTTTCTTCCTAATTCTTTCAACTTCTTTGTGTGATATTGATTATGTTATTGATGTTATCTTGATTAGCTACCTTGATAATATTGATTTCATGCTTGGATTTAATACTTTCGTATTTGTGTTATTTCCGTAGTAGCACGCATAAGAATGTGGATTCCGTGTTTGAAGCATGACTATGTAGGGAGTTGACATATATCTTAAACATTGATTTACCGTGTTTAATTGGTATTATTTATATGCTCAAGTTCTTGGGACTATTTGCCATCTCTTTGTTAAATCTTGACCGTGTTAAGGTTGCATTGAGGTGTAAGGGATTAATTGGGCTCGTAGGACCTTTAATCTATTTAAATCGAGACGAGAGGAATTCATAGGAAACGATAATAGCTTGAAAAAGATTCGATGATCAATAAAACCAACCAAAGTCGAGAATTTGTAGGTGGAAACGCTTTTCTTCAATCCTTTATTTGCTTTTGTCAATATTGTTTTCTTTTATTTTCATTCATAAAAATCTTTTCTTTTTATATTGATAAATACACAATATTTAGAAATACTTGATTCTCTAGGGTTCGACCCCTTACTTGCAAACTATACTAGTTTGTTTGTTTTGTATTTATTTTTGGCGAGGTGAATCAACGACTTTCCCTCCGTCAAAATTGGCGCTGTTGCCGGGGAATCAAGTTTATTTCTTTGTTTTGTGTATTTATTAATATTTGTATGTATATATATATATATATATCCCCGTCGTGGACCTATCTTACGGTTCACGACACCTTGTTACTAATTGTTTGTTATGGAGTTAGAGTTATGGCAATACCAAGGAGAATACTTTAACCATTACCTCGCAAGAGTGCAAGATTTAGTGGATGACCATGCTTCATGGGGTATCCAAGATGATTTGAAAGAACAAGTACTTTGCATTGAAGATGGCATGCTTCCCGAGATACAAGAATTCGCCCAATCATTGAAAGATGAAGGCTTTTATGGTTTGGATTGGTCGGAAGAATGGGATCTTTTCCTTTGCGTGGGTGACATGGCGAAGATGGAAGAAGACTACAAGTTGGCATCCATGCCCTTACCTTTCAAACCAATGGCGGGCGAGATACATGAGGGAAGCCAAGACGCAAGCATCAATGGTTCAATTGAAGATGGAGAAGAGAGCCCGATGCCCCTTGACATGGAGTCTCATGAGTGCACGCTTGAGGAACCATGTATTTTGGCACCTCCTCCACCTATAGAAATCATCCCGAACTCATCCATTAGGGAACCAAGTCCAGTGGTACTACATACCCTCGATGGGAAGTCATGCTCGAGCATATGAAGAGTTGGAGACCTTCTTCAACATCACATCTTTTGACTTCGACTTCTTCATATGTGGTGCTCGCCTACCTAAATGGTGTGCGCCGGAGTTTGATTTGCTAAAGAGGGCATTGGCGATGTCCGAGTGAGTCTTGAACACATGGACGAATAAACCGTCGAGTCTATGACGATAAACAAGGACGCTTCTCGGGAGGCAACCCGAGCTAAGTTTTCCTAAATTAGTTATTTCAATTCCTAGTTATTTAATTAGTTTTGTTGTTTAATAAATTAGAAATTTCCTAATTATTATATATGGTAGATATATGCTTTTGAATATTTTGAGATAACCATGCAGGAAAAAAAAGAAAAAAGAAAAGAACGAAGAATAGAGATTCTGGGCTTAATTCGCTGCCAGCGAATCATGATTCGCTACCAGCAAGTCCAACATCCCAGATGACATAAGAGCTGAGTTCACTAGCTGACAGCGAACCAAAACTCGCTGACAGCGAATCCAGCAGCTCATGCCCAATCTTCGTCTGTTGTTGTCGCCATGTTTTTTAGGATCGAGATCCTAATGTAGGATCGATGCAAGGGTCTAGGATCGGATCGTATGATCGTAAGATCCTAGTAAAAATTGAAAATCAAATAAAAAATCAAATATAAATAAATCATATCAAACAAATACCTTAATTTTTAAACAAAACTAGTCATTTCCTCCTTTAAGTAAACTAAGTAACTAAAATATGCCAATAATAACTCCTTAGCATTCATAATTGGTCAAGGATAATATGTCAAAAGGTATAATATGATACTTAAAATGTTTAAATAAGTCACTTAACATCCATAAACCAAACTACAAATGGTCTAAGAAACAAGATTAAAAAAATAAAATAAAACCCCACATCCCACATTACAGGATTGTTCTGGAATGTCATATGTGATAGGTGCTAACACTCGTAGACATTAGAACTTCCTCCTCCCATCTCTAGTTTGTAATGTCATCTTAAACAATTTCAGCATCTCTCTCAAGGAAATCATCATCATCACCATCATTTATCTCGATAGCTTCATCTTCACAACACATTTTACAAGATTCTAGTATAAATGAGGAAAATTCAAAAGCTTACACAAACACAACTACACTAGACTCTAGTATAAACGAGGAAAATCCGAATATGAATCAGGTAGTAAAATAATAAAATCAGTAACCAAAACACAGCACATTTTACAAGATTCATGTTCTATTATTCTTAAGAGTTGTAGCAATTTGAATCAGAGGCAATGCACAACAAAGAATAAACAATCTAGTACACTTGCATATTAAACAAATAGATTTACAAGCACCATGTAAAAACCAATTTCAATCAGCAAAGAGGGAAGTCAGTAAACCACAAACCAAAACAAATCCAAACACATTCACCTCGTCAAGCAAAGAGGGAAGTCAGTAAACCACAAACCAAAACAGATCCAAACACATTCACACAGTGACATGGACTCACCTCATCAAGAACTCAAGTCCGTTCGTGCTGAAGCAGCAGCTACTGCCTACTCGCCGCCGCTGCGCCGCACCGCCAGGAGCCTAGGACCAGGATGCTCGTCGTCGCCTCATCGACTGCCACCAAGACCCACCACCGGTATGCACTGTTGTCGCCGGATTTTTTTGAGAGTCCAGGCTTCACTCACTGCTTCAGTCTTCAGACTTGAGACATGAGGGAACAAACGGTGAAACGAGTAACATCCAGATTTTAGGATTTAATGTCCCAAAAATTAAAACACAATTAAAAAACAAAAATGGGCTTAATTTCATCAAAATAACAACATGGGCTTTGTAGAATAAAATCTAAATGGGCCTAATTTCATAAAATCTGAAATTACTATGATCGGTTAGGATTGTTAGATCCTAAGGATCCCAGCCGATCCTACCGATCCCACCCCCGATTCTAGTATAAACGAGTATTTACAAGCGATCCAGATCAAAACTCGTCCTAGGATCGTAGGATCGTTAGGATCGTCCGATCCGGATCACGATCCTAATAACCATGGTTGTTGCATCCCATTTTATTCATTCTTCATTCATCCATGCTCGTGGTTCTTCAGTCTTTGTCATTGTTGTTCTTCGTCGTTCTTCTTCCAAGCTTCTTCATATTCACCATTGAAAATTTTCCACAATGTGAGTTATTCTTTTCCCTCTATCCTCTCATATTTTTATGATTTGTTGTCTTTGATTTTCATTGAGGACAATGAAGAGTTTAAGTGTGGGGGAGGGTTGCATTCATAGATTCATGCATCCATTCATATTTATTTTTCCGTTATGCATTCATGTTTATTTTTCCGTTATTTTATTGCATTAGAAATTTTTTTTAAAAAAAAATCCAAAAAGATCATGCATTGCATATATGTGTTATTCAAATACTCATCTTGCCTTAGTTTGTCCTCTATTTTATTTCTATCAATTTTACCATATATGTTCCATAATATGATTGAATTGCCTAGCCTTGTCACATACTTGAAATGATTTTCATTGGAGCATAACTTGTTAGTTCAATTGAGAAAGCATGATTCTTAGTCTTGGACATTATTGAAATCCATCAAAAATATTGTCCTAGTGAGAATTTTTGGCCTTATAGGGATTTTCATCATATTTATTCCCTTTTGCTTTCTTGTGTGACATTATACTCTCCTTATTCAATTACCTCTTGAGATTGACATTGTTATCTATATTTGAGGCCGAATTTATATGTCTATTGCTTATGAGTTTCAAATGATAGAGGCATGATTTTCTTAGCCATATTATTATCCATATCCACCCTACATATGTGTCCTTTGCTTGTAGCCAAATTTGAGACTTAGCCTTTTCTTTGAAGCTCCACAAAATTTATTCTTAGCCGATGATAAGCCTTACCATATTTGGGAATTGGGATTAGAGTTTGTGAATAATTGATCTAGTACGTTGAGGGAAAAAGAAAATATTGTTAGAAGAGTTACAAGTTTTGGATGATTATATAATTTTAGTTTTATTCCTCACATTGTGCATTATTGTATTTTTGGCTCTAGAAAAAAAAGAAAAAAAGAAGAAAAACTGAAAGAAAAAAAGAGAAAAAGGAAAAAAAAAATGAATAAGAGCTTTTTACCTTTATTATGTATGTGAGAGTTGCAAAAAATGCATGGTTGAGAGAAAGTTCTCTTGTTGAGTTCAGACTGACTTCCCTGTCTCAGCAAATAAATACAAGACTTCCTCCCGCTGTAGTAGAAGGTTGTCAGGATCGAATCCACGAGGAAGCACGTCAGCAGTTCTCAGGTAGCAACATATCTCACAAACAGAATAGCAGAAAGACAGAAACACAGAAACAAAGAAAGAAAGACAAATAAAAGCAGAAAATAACAAACAAAGCAAAACAGGAAATAAAAGCAAAGACAAAGGCTCGTCGATCTCGACCAACAGCTACTCGAGATCGACCACAGGTAACTCGACAGAAACTTGAAATCGACGACAACAGAGAAAACTTCAACTCGACCTAGACAAGTCCTACTCGAGATCGACAAATGTTGTACTCGATCTCGACAAAGCTCTCCTCTATGTCGACAAGAATGCAGAAAATATAAAATGCAAATTTTCGAACCAAAACTCAGATTTTTGACAGAAATAAATTCAATATGCTAAAAGACTTCCAAAGCCAGGGTATCAACACCACAACGATAACCATGCAAAGTAACATACAAAGGCACAAAAGATCATGCTTTCCATCAAATAACTTTCGTCATTAACAAATAGGCAAATAGAGGCTTTCGCATAAACCCTAATTGTTACTAACCCTTTTTCACATAATTAATCCAAGTTGCATTAAGATCACTTTCGCTTCAATAATACAAACAAGGATCACCTTCAACTCTCGCAAAAGAATCAGGCTCATAGGGATAGAAGATGAATTGCACAAAAAGATCTGACCTTTATCGCATCGCCTCACATGGCCACCGTCGGGCTCACCCCAGCCCCAGAAGTGGGTGGACTACTCACGCCTCATCGCAATAACAGACATTGACTGATGAAAACAACTAACTTGCATAAAATAAACACCAACTCACAACCTCTCTTTATGTAACTAACTAATTGTCTCTGAAATTGAATCTATGAAAACTGAGCCCCTAGGGCCTTATTTATAGTGATCAAACCCCGCTAATCAAGGAAATAATCATCTATCTCTATATCTAAATCTATATCTAATTTGCTAAAAGATAAATAAAATGTTTAATGGAAATAAATCTAAATGGGAAAAGATAAATCTAATTTATGTAGGTCTTCATGTCTTGATAGATCTCCTTCCATGATGATAGAATTGATCAAATTCGGATAGAATCTTCCTCCTTCGGCCCCAAGGAATCCCAGCTTGAATAGGACAGCTCTCGAAGACACGTTTCTGGAAACTGGGTCTACTCGACCTCGACAAAGCCTTGTCACAAAAAGATCTGACCTTTCTCGATCAGGCAATGTCGACCAAGGCTGCTCGGACAAGCTCGTCGAGATCGAGTTGGATCAACTCGAGATCGAGTAGTCTGGGTTCTCGGCTCGATTCGACTGGTTCCGCTGCTTTTTTGACCTTGGACTTCTGTAGTGGTTTTCCGAGCTTTTCCGACCTTCCTTAGAATTGCTGTAAAATGCCTCGAATTCTGCGATTCAAACAGAAACTGGTGTAGATTCCATAATTTGGCAAATAAACATAAACTACATAGGTTCTGTACTATCTTAGCCCAAATGAATGAAATGCATGCAGAAATCGATATAAAAGTTACGGTAAAACATGGCAGATTCAGCTCACAACAAACACCCCATACTTAAGCTTGCTTGTCCTCAAGCAATACTTTTAATTGTCATTCAGGGGAAGAATTCAAACTCTCAACATATTAGATTCATTCTCATATAACCCAGCAGTCAATTACCATCCTTGAAAAGGTACGAATGTCACAGATCCATGCATGTGCAATTTAAAGAGCAACATCTACTCACAAAAGGACGGTTATGCAAAAACATTCATAAGTGACAAAGCATTTATAATCAAGAAGACTTTAATTAAGCTCATGAAGGAGTAGATTGGTAAAAGGCTAAAGGTGGGCAATATTTGGCAATGTGGTGCAAATAATCCGGGGAAATGGAGTACTTTCCAAACTTGAATTTCATACCACATTGTTTCTCATATGATTCATCACCTTTCAATCCTTTCATAATGCTTTTATAAACAATAATGCTTTTACCTCTCTAACCTCAACACTGCCTTCTCGCGAGTCGCAAACATGGGTGTCATGAATGGCCCCAGAAACTTAGTGCTTTGCACTCCTCACAATGTGTCCCATCTCTCTAAACTATTATCTCAGAGAGCAGGGTCAATCTACCTTTATCTCCTGAGGTGATTGGATTTTCTTTCACTCATTAAATTTTCCATATATTTTAAACAATTTTCTTCCAAACTCCAATAATGACAAACACAACAACCATATAACAATCTCCATAATGTAACATCATTCTCAACATAATCCCCGGATAAGGTAAAGAATGGTAATATTTTAGAACATGTGGAGCAATATATGAAATAAGGCATATTATGGCTTTTTTTTGTGATGCATAAGCATAGGTAAGGCTAGGATATAAACAATATGAGCATTATATGGAAATATAAAGTCCTCCATCATCTTATCATGCAACATGTCAAAAGCAATTTCAAATTTATCCTCCTTTCATGGTTTTCAAGAAGTAAAGCACTTCATTGTGACTTCCCTTTACTAGGCAATTTCATGCTATATCTCTAATGAATCCAGTTTTGCATCGTCGAGTTCAATATAAGCTTCCATGACATTTATCAAAAGTTTCAATGGGGGTTATTTTTCTCAAAATTTTGGAAATCATGCATATAAGCACATAAAGCAATAATGCATTCCAAAATAGCCATGTAGCAATTCAAAGAAATAATGCACATATAATGTAAAAATAAAGTAAATATGCATAATGTAAGCCCTTCCCCCACCCCATACTTAAACATTACAGTGTCCTCATTGTATAAAAACAAGGGTAAAGAAAGAAACTCACAAGACAGGTGTGCAGGGCCTTAAAATTTCGACTGGAGCACCTGCTGGCTGAGTTTGAATATAGCTTGGCTCTATCCATGGACCTGAAAAGTGTAGAAGACATATACCCATAATAGCAAAACAAAAAAGTGTTCAAAACCAAAGCAAAACAATGTCCAAAAAAGTCCTAAAAAGTTTATGTACATGCTCTAGATTTTATAGTCGCTAGGCCGACTTTCCATTCATGCTCAAGGTGGCATTTGCAGGGCCCATGTAGCTTGGGCCTCAAATAGGACTCCATTCTTGTCCATCAGCCGTAATCCTCCAGAATGGATCTTGTTCACCACGAACGGTCCCATCCGCTTCTTGTTGAATTTGTTGGGAAACCAATGATCCTTTGATTTAGAGACATAGAGCTTGTCTCCAACTTCATACTCCTTGGGCTCATCATTGGATATCCTACATAATCGCACATACCAAGGCAAACCTCTCCCATGTATAGATAAATCTTTAATGGAAATAGGAGAAGAAAGATCCATACCTTGGCTTACCTTCGCAGAGACGGAATCGAGAACCACGGTATTTGGTCAATCTCGACTAGGGCTAGTCGATCTCGACGAGTCTGCAGGTTCTGGTGGTGATCGGCTCGATGATGCAGAAGTTGATGAAGAAGATGGCTCATCGACTTCGAGTAGACTACTCGACATCGACAAGGATTCTGCTCCTGGTGGCTTGCTCATCGAGGAAGGCGGATCTGGTGGAGCCTGATTGTGGTCGATCTCGACAAGCTTAGTCGAGATCGACGAGGATGGTCCGTCCGGTGGTCTCAGCATCGAGGAAGAAGGATCTGGGCTCCCCGATTGGTGGTCGACATCGACAAGGCTAGTCGATATCGACGAGTCCTCGCAGTCTGGTGGAGTCCGTGTCGAGGAAGACGGTGCCCGAGGATGCTGAAGTTGGTCGACATCGAGTAGCGTACTCGAGATCGACAAAGGCTCTGGTGCTGGAGTCGTCAGCGTCGAGGAAGGCGAAGTCGGGTTGACCGAGTGGTGGTCGACCTCGACAAGGGTGGTCGAGATCGATGAGCCTGGTTTGTCTGGTTCGCTGCTCGATGATGCTGGTGTTGGTGGAGGCTCCTTGGTTTGGTCGAGATCGACTAGGGTCCGGTCGATCTTGACCCCATACTTAGCTCCTGTCAAGGCATCCGAAAAATAATTAATCCACAACGACTTACCTTGGTCCGTGTCGATTGGATTCTCTGTGTTCTCCTTGAGGATTGCCATGATCTCCTCCACCTGGGCCTCCATGTCCCTCTTTTCTATCTCCTCAGGGGTCATATTTCTGACCTTGGGTTCCCCGCAGGTGATGTAGCCAGCTGATATAGATTTGACTTCTTCCATTGGACCTGTATGCCTTTCAGTTTTATTAAAGGAATACTCAATTACCTCATCGCTGATGTTGAAGGTGAGCACTCCTTTCCTTACGCTTATGTTGGCATCCACCGTCGCCAAGAATGGTCTTCCTAAAATAATTGGACAAGCAGGATCTTCTTGCATATCAACAACTAGAAAATCAGCAGGGACAAAGAATTTACCTACTTGTACTGGCACATTATCCACCATGCCTGTTGGAATGACTACCGTGTTGTTGGCAAAATCAGCAGGGACAAAGTCTAGCATCCACAGGCTCTAGGGCACATATCTTAATCTTGGACCAAATCTTTAAAAGCATTATACTCACACTAGCTCCAAGATCACATAGGGCATTAATTTTGTATGGACCAAATCCAATAGTTATAGCAAACTTACCTGGATCCGGCCTCTTCTCCAATATGTCCAGATGGCTGCACTCCTTTGTGATTTCAGCCATCGATCGCTTTTTGCTAAGAATCTCCTTCAGGAACTTGACATAGGATGACATTTCATTGAGAGCTTCTGTGAAGGGGATGGTGACGTTGAGTTTCTGAAGCATCTTGATGAAGCGCTGAAATTTCTTTTCTGCCGGGTCCTTTGGATATTTTGTGGGGAAAGGCAGCTTCTTTTTCTGATTCGGAGCCAGAACAGACGTCGGAGGTGATGCAGGCTTCTCTACGTCGACTAAGGGCTCCTCGACATCGACTAGGCCCTTGTCGATGTCGACCAGGTTGGGTGCAGTCGAGTTGCTGTTCGGTGCAGACGAAGATTTTTGCAGGTTCTCCTCGAGATCGACGAGGCCTTCGTCGAGATCGACTACGGCTTTGTCGAGATCGACTTGCTGTTCCTCGTCGTTCTGCTGCTTTCCGACCTCTGACTCTTGCAGTTGATGACCACTTCTGAGTTTTATAGCAGCGATGTGTCCAGTCTTTCCCTTAGGATTTGGTTATGAAGATCCAGGGAGCGAACCTGACTGTCTGGGGATTCATGCTGCTAGCTGACCAATCTGTATATCAACTGATTTCCGCCAGATATCAATTTCCCCAAGCCTAGAGTTGACACCTTGCATCTGAGTATAGACGGAGTTGAAAGATTGCCTAGTTTCTGAGTGGTTTCTCCGTATTTCCTCCAGGACTGTCTGTATATCATCCATTTTCTGGTTCCTTTCCGGATGTCCTGGAGCTCTGTAGGGCGGGGGGTTCCTAGGGACACCTTGGTTCCAATGTGGTTGCTGAAACCTTTGGTCCCCCATGTAGCGATTGGGACCCCCTGCGTAAGCTGCATCCTCATGGTGCTCTGCCAGCTAGACTTGTTCTGCGTGTGGGCACTCAGGAGTGGTGTGCCTTTGCGATCTGCATTCAATACAAGGCTGGTTGACAGAGAGATACTTTACTTGCTTGATGAGCTTCTTATTCTGGTCTCTGTAGTACTGCTCCCTAACATCAGGATCAATCTCCTTAGGTGGCTCATTGAGGGGCATGGATGGTGCTGGCCTGGCGTATGGGTTCTCTTCATAGGTTGCAGTAGACCCATACTTGTTGTCGTAGTTGGTGAGTTTCTCCAGCACACCCCATGCGTCACTCGGCGGCATTGTCAGATACTCATAGCGAGTATAATGGTTGATTCTGTCCTTTGTGACTTGATCAAGAGAGTTGAAGAAGATCTCCTGAATGACGTAGGGTGGTTGTCCATGAGTAGGGCAAGATCGCAGAAGTTCCTTGTAGCGCTCCCATGCCTTTGCCAACGGTTCCCCTTGCTTCTGTTTGAAGGCGGTGATTCTCTGGCGGAGATGTCCTGTTTTGGCAGGTGGGAAGAATTTGTTCAAAACTCTTGCTCTACTTGGGCCCAGGTTGTGAGTGATCTTGCTTTCAGCCCTTCCAGCCATTTCAGTGCAGGCCCATCGACAGACCAGCGAAAAGATTTCATCTTGACATATTCCAGGGTTGTACCTTTAGCAAAAGTACGGCACATGTCAGAAAAGTTTGTAATAAGTTCAAGAGGACACTTATTAAATCTACCATATAATGCATTATTTTTAAGCTCTATAAGAAATTGAGTGCGAATTTCAAAAGAGTTATCAGGGATAGGAATCGCCGATTCAGGCACGACGAGAGTTGGGTGCATGTAGTCCTCTGCCGTGGTTGGATATTGGGCAAGCTCAGCCTGTGCTTGTTCCCTTGTTGCCTTCTCAGCGGCGATAGCAGCATCCTTAGCGGCTAATTCCCTTGTAAGCCTAGCGATCACCTGTTGCTGTGTCTCCGTAGCTGCCATGGCTCTTTGTAGTTTAGCTCGGATATAAAATAGGCGTTCCGGTTCGTCTAAGGCGTCAAACTCAGGTGTTTGACCAGAACAACGCATACACCAACAAATTAACTCAAAGAAATAGTGAGAACTGACTACCTAAGGCGCGATTGATAGCTTCCCCGGCAACGGCGCCAATTTTGTTGTTGCAGGAGGATGGTCAAGTACGAAATAAATATAAAATAGAGTTCAGACTGACTTTCCTGTCTCAGCAAATAAATACAAGACTTCCTCCCGTTGTAGTAGAAGGTTGTCAGGATCGAATCCACGAGGAAGCACGTCAGCAGTTCTCAGGTAGCAACAGATCTCACAAACAGAATAGCAGAAAGACAGAAACACAGAAACAAAGAAAGAAAAACAAATAAAAGCAGAAAATAACAAACAAAGCAAAACAGGAAATAAAAGCAAAGACAAAGGCTCGTCGATCTCGACCAACAGCTACTCGAGATCGACCACAGGTAACTCGACAGAAACTTGAAATCGACGACAACAGAGAAAACTTCAACTCCACCTAGACAAGTCCTACTCGAGATCGACAAAGGTTGTACTCGATCTCGACAAAGCTCTCCTCTATGTCGACAAGAATGCAGAAAATATAAAATGCAAATTTTCGAACCAAAACTCAGATTTTTGACAGAAATAAATTCAATATGCTAAAAGACTTCCAAAGCCAGGGTATCAACACCACAACGATAACCATGCAAAGTAACATACAAAGGCACAAAAGATCATGCTTTCCATCAAATAACTTTCGTCATTAACAAATAGGCAAATAGAGGCTTTCGCATAAACCCTAATTGTTACTAACCCTTTTTCACATAATTAATCCAAGTTGCATTAAGATCACTTTCGCTTCAATAATACAAACAAGGATCACCTTCAACTCTCGCAAAAGAATCATGCTCATAGGGATAGAAGATGAATTGCACAAAAAGATCTGACCTTTATCGCATCGCCTCACATGGCCACCGTCGGGCTCACCCCAGCCCCAGAACTGGGTGGACTACTCACGCCTCATCGCAATAACAGACATTGACTGATGAAAAGAACTAACTTGCATAAAATAAACACCAACTCACAACCTCTCTTTATGTAACTAACTAATTGTCTCTGAAATTGAATCTATGA
Source organism: Persicaria tinctoria (assembly GCA_037127255.1). NCBI lineage: Eukaryota > Viridiplantae > Streptophyta > Magnoliopsida > Caryophyllales > Polygonaceae > Persicaria > Persicaria tinctoria. The sequence continues at coordinate 14,957,442 of JBANSL010000004.1, read as the reverse complement.
AAACTGAGCCCCTAGGGCCTTATTTATAGTGATCAAACCCCGCTAATCAAGGAAATAATCATCTATCTCTATATCTAAATCTATATCTAATTTGCTAAAAGATAAATAAAATGTTTAATGGAAATAAATCTAAATGGGAAAAGATAAATCTAATTTCTGTAGGTCTTCATGTCTTGATAGATCTCCTTCCATGATGATAGAATTGATCAAATTCGGATAGAATCTTCCTCCTTCGGCCCCAAGGAATCCCAGCTTGACTAGGACAGCTCTCGAAGACACGTTTCTGGAAACTGGGTCTACTCGACCTCGACAAAGCCTTGTCGACATCGACTAGGACTCGTCGTCTTGACTAACTGGTGCTCGATGTGGCTCGGTCTTGGCTCCTGACGCTCGTCGACCTCGGGTAGCCTTCGTTGACCTCGAGTAGGAAAGTCTTGCCGACTAGGTCTCCTCGGGTAGGTGTGCTCGACAAGCTCGGATCTGGGCTCTGGCCTTCGTCGATCTCGACTAGGGTCTTGTCGATATCGAGTTGGGTCCGGAAGTCGGGTTGGTCTGGCTTTCTCGATCAGGCACTGTCAACCAAGGCTGCTCGGACAAGCTCGTCGAGATCGAGTTAGGTGAACTCGAGATCGAGTAGCCTGGGTTCTCGGCTCGATTCGACTGGTTCCACTGCTTTTTTGACCTTGGACTTCTGTAGTGGTTTTCCGAGCTTATCCGACCTTCCTTAGAATTGCTGTAAAATGCCTCGAATTCTGCAATTCAAACAGAAACTGGTGTAGATTCCATAATTTGGCAAATAAACATAAACTACATAGGTTCTGTACTATCTTAGCCCAAATGAATGAAATGCATGCGGAAATCGATATAAAAGTTACGGTAAAACATGGCAGATTCAGCTCACAACGTGTTTTGAGAGTGAAAGTTTGAGTTATTTTGGTTTTGGAAGTATTTGGTTTTTTGTGTTCTACCGGTTTTTCTTAGGGATCCTTTTTTCTCGGATTTTTTAGCACCACAAGCCTAAATATTTTCCTACCTTAATTTCTTACCAAACCCCATTACAACCTTGATAAAAGACCTCTTGATGTTTCTTATAAGTGATGTCATCCGCGGTGGAGAATATGTGATATTTGTGTCAATTTGTATGTAGCTTTTTGCATTTTGGAATGAGCCGAGAGATACATTGTTAAGCCTAAACACATGAGAGTGAGAGCAAACACATGATCCCGGTGAGGTTGGATGAGATGTACCTTTGTCTTTGAATCGCCCGTATACTTGCTAGGATGTTAACTTTCATGCTCATGGCTCCTACACTTTGATGTTGCGTTTGAGAAGGTTAGTGCTTGAAGATCATATTTGTGGTATGATGGTTTTTTATCAAGTTTTTGCATTGCTTGAGGACAAGCAAAAGGTTAAGTGTGAGGGAGTTTGATAACGCGTATTCCAATAGGCATTATAGAGTAGTTTAGGTGCATTTGATTGCCATATATTCATGTTTTTGTGTTAATTAGATTAGCGCTTGTTTTGTGGAAAAGTTCGGAATCTACTCTATTTCGATGGTTTTTTGTAGATTCGTAGATCTGAGGCAAAGAATACGAGGAACGGAGCTAAGGAAGGTTAATGCGAGACTTGGGAAAGCTTAAGCAAGAAGTCCCTAAGAGCATGGAACGACCTAAGGAGCAACGGAGCATGAAATCGAGGTGTAAGAGCGAAAACAAGGACAAGTCGCGAAAGCTGTCCGCCCGGCGAGCTGAGCTTGTAACGCACTTTCCGGAGGCCTCGAATGTCTGATCGACGCATATGAGCATGCGTTGGAAATCTCTTTCGGAGATCTACGTGATGGTATTCTGCTGGAAATTCGTTGACAACTAATGGCTTTCCGCTGTAGCAAATCAAGTCAGCAACAACATGTGCGAGAAGGTGGCCTAAGCATGACTCGCTGCCAGCAAATGAAATCTCGCTGCCAGCGAGTGGAGTCAGCGGCAGCATGTCCAGGAGCAGCACGACTCGCTGCCAGCGAAAGGAAACTCGCTGCTAGCGAATGGAGTCGCTTCAGCGGGAGACCGGACTCGCTTCAGCGAGTGGGAGTTCTCGCGCCAGCGGAAGGTTGCTCTCGCTACAGCGCCTGGGTGGATTCGCGGATGCGGAAACAAGGGAGTCAAAGAAGCTTGAAAATATTCCAAGGCATGGACATTCGCTGCTAGCGAGTATGGTAGCGAGGTGTTAGCAAAAATCCAACAGTAGCTTGTTTAAGGCCATTCGCTGCTAGCAGAAATTGTCGCTGCCAGCGGAATTTGACGCTGAACTAAATATGGAAAGTCTATCTTCTATCTAGTTTGTTTAGGAAGTTTCTATCTTATTTGTCTATCTTTTACCTTATTTATGCAAGAATTTAGGCTTATAAATAGGATTTTATAGGGTTAGTTTCTAATTGATTCAAGTAGAGGATTCACCTATGAAGAGAAGAAAGTTTAGGTAAGACATGTTTGGCTAATTTTGTAGTTTTCGCCTACACTTTCGAGACTTGGTTAATGGTTTGTGAGTTCTAATATAAGTTACTTTTCCTCTATAATTCTTTCAAATTCATTGTGTGATATTGATTATGTTATTGATGTTATCTTGATTAGCTACCTTGATAATATTGATTTCATGCTAGGATTTAATACTTTCGTATTTGTGTTATTTCCGTAGTAGCACGCATAAGAATGTGGATTCCGTGTTTGAAGCATGATTATGTAGGGAGTTGACATATATCTTAAACATTGATTTACCGTGTTTAATTGGTGTTATTTATATGCTCAAGTTATTGGGACTATTTGCTATCTCTTTGTTAAATCTTGACCGTGTTAAGGTTGCATTGAGGTTTAAGGGATTAATTGGACTCGTAGGACTTTTAATCTATTTAAACCGAGACGAGAGGAATTCGTAGGACATAGTAATAGCTTGAAAATGATTCAATGATCAATAAAACAAACCAAAGTCGAGAACTTGTAGGTGGAAACGCTTTTCTTCTATCCTTTATTTGCTTTTGTCAATATTGTTTTCTTTTATTTTCATTCATAAAAAATCTTTTCTTTTTATATTGATAAATACACAATATTTCGAAATACTTGATTCTCTAGGGTTCGACCCCTTGCTTGCATATTATACTAGTTTGTTTGTTTGGAATTTATTTTTGGCGAGGTGAATCAATGACTTTCCCTCCGTCACATCCCCTCAAGAATGGTCTGCAGGTCATCTTTCTTACCTTCTCTGTCAGGGTGACGAGGGGCTCTGTAGGGAGGGGGATTATGATCCTAGGGTGGGCGATAATAGCTCTATTTCTGGTTCTGATGTGGTCCTATGTAGTGTCCCCCTGCATACCTTACCTCGTCATGGGTTTCTGCTTGATGTACTTGATCGACGTGTGGGCACGCAGTGGTGTTGTGCCTCATAGACCCACATTCCAAACAAGGCTGATTTTTAGATAGGAATTTAACTTGTTTGGTAAGACGGCGTACCTGGTTATTCTGGAATTGCTCCCTGACGTCTGAATCAACCTCCTTTGGTGGCACATACAATGACATAGATGGGGAAAACCTTTCATACCTTTCGTCAGAAGAGGCCGCAGAAGTCCCATATGTGTTGTCATAGTTGGTCATCGTCTCAAACACCCCCAAGAACGGCGTAGAGTATACTCGAGATACCCATAGGCGTTGTAGTTGTTGATCCGATCCTTAGTAGGCATATCCAGGCAATTATAGATGATGTCCTGGATGACGTAGGATTGCATGCACGATCAATTCGCACGTGGAACGAACTGCAGGACTTGTTCCACAACAAGTTCTTTCCACCTGCAAAGACAGCTGCTCCCAGACAACAAATAACAGCTTTCTGTCTGAAAGCTGTTATTTGTTGTCTGGGAGCAGCTGTCTTTGCAGGTGGAAAGAACTTGTTGTGGAACAAGTCCTGCAGTTCGTTCCACGTGCGAATTGATCGTGCATGCGATCCTTCTCACCACTATTGTGCTATTTCTACAAGGGACCAATGAAAAGCCTTTAGTTTTAAATATTCCAAATTAGCACCATCTACAATAGCTTCACATAAGTCTATAAAAGTGTTGACATGCTTTAAAGGACATTCATTGATTCTTCCCCTAAATTGACTCCTCCTAATTTCAGTAATAAAAGAAGGACGAATTTCAAAATTAATAGCGTGAAGAACGATCGGCGATTCTGGAACTTCCAGAGTAGGATGCAGATACTCCTTTGTGTTGGCTGGGATATGCCTCATCTGCTCCCCAAGTTCCCTCATCGCGTTGACCTCGCGATCTACCCTTGCCTCCCGCCGCTGCTGGTTCTGTGCATATTCCGCCTCTCGTCGGGCTTTTTCTGCTTCTCTAGTGGTGAATTCCTCAATCCGTAGGCGGAGTTTCTCAAGCTCCTGTGCTGGTGTAAGCGGGCCCAAATTCTCGTTATTGGGTGGAGTAGCCGTAAGTCTCCTCCTAAGCCTTTGTTGAAGATGGAAGAAACGTTCTGGTTCGAGAAGAGGGTCGATAGGTGTGCGATCAGTTCTTCGCATGCACCTGAAAAACAAGAACAAAAAGAAACAAGTAAAAAGAAACTAAAAAGTGAAAAGATGAGTAAAATGAACTAAAAAGGGCGCGATTGATTGCTTCCCCGGCAACGGCGCCAATTTTTTGTTGAAGGATGATGTGTCAAGTATGAAATATGAAAAAAATATAAAGCAAACTGACTCCCTGTCTCAGCAAATAAACACAAGACTTTCTCTTGTTGTAGTAGAAGGCAGTCAGGATCGATCCACGAGGAAGCGTGTCAGCGCCCATCTTTTCAGTCCCAAAACTCAGCACGATCTCGACCAGAAGAGTCCTCGACTTCGAGTAAGGTACTCGACTTCGACCACTCTGTCGAGTAAAATAGAAAGCAAAAAAATGAACAAAAAACGAAAACCAAAGCAAACTGGTCGATGTCAACAAAACTCCTCGACTTCGGCTAACGTTCCTCGACGTCGGCAAGCCCTAGCCGATCTCGAGTAAAAACAAAAACTAAAAATCTCCCCTTTTCGAATGGAAACGAACGTAAACACAAAATTTTGGGAAAATAAATCAATGAACTAAAGACTTCCAAGATCCGGGTATCAACACCACAACGATAACCATGTAAAATAACACATAAAGGCATAAAAGATCATGCTTTTCATCAGATAACTCTCGTTATTAACAAATAGGAAGATAGAGGCTTTCACATAAACCCTAATTGTTACTAACCCTTTTCACATAATTAATCCAAGTTGCATTAAGATCACTTTCGCTTTAAAAACACAAACAAGGATCACCTTCAACTTTCGCAAAAGAATCATGCTCATAGGGATAGAAGATGAATTCGCATCAAAAGATTATACCTTTACCGCATCACCATACATGACTACCGTCCGGTTCACCCTGACCCTAGAAGTTGGGTGACTACTCGCTCTTCATCATGAATAAACACATCAATAATAAAAAGGAACTAAATTGCATTGAATAAACTCAAAGAAAGCTTACAACAGATCAAAGCCAAATCCAGCTCTCACTTTCTCCAACCTCTATCGTCTCGTGGACTGCTGGTCGAGGAAGGCGGAGTCGAGGAAGGATGGGACTGGTTGATGTCGAGGAGCTTGGTCGGCGTCGAGTAAATCTTGGCTTCGGGTGGGTTACTCGACGAAGCTGCAGTCGGTGGTGGGCTTGAGTTCTGGTCGACGTCAACTAGAGGACTCGACGTCGAGTAACTCTGGTCGACTTCGACCCCATACTTAAATCTTGGCAAGGCATCCGAAAAATAATTAGTCGACGTCGACTTACCTTGGTCGATGTCGAGTAAGTCCTCTGTGTCGTCGTTTAGGATGGCCATGATCTCCTCCACCTAGGCTTCCATATCCCTCTTTTCCAGCTCCTCGGGAGTCATATTTCTTATCTTAGGCTCCCCGCAGGTGAAGTACATGGCTGATATTGCTTGACCTCTTCCATGGGACATGTGTGCCTTTCAGTTTTATTAAAGAAATACTCAATTTTTTGTTGAAGGAGGATGTGTCAAGTATGAAATATAAATAAAATATAAAGCAATCTGACTCCCTGTTTTAGCAAATAAATACAAGACTTCCTCCCGTTGTAGTAGAAGGCAGTCAGGATTGATCCACGAGGAAGCGTGGCAGTGCCCGTCTTTTCAGTCCCAAAACGCAGCACGATCTCGACCAGAAGAGTCCTCGACTTCGAGTTAGGTACTCGACTTCGGCCACTCTGTCGAGTAAAACAGAAAGCAAAAAAACCGAACAGAAATCGAAAGCCAAAGCAAACTGGTCGATCTCGATAAAACTCCTCGACTTCGACTAACGTTCCTCGACGTCGACAAGCCCTAGTCGATCTCGAGTAAAAACAGAAACTAAAAATCTCACCTTTTCGAATGGAAACAAATGTAAACACGAAATTTTGGGAAAATAAATCAATGAACTAAAGACTTCCAAGATCCGGGTATCAACACCACAATGATAACAATGTAAAATAACACATAAAGGCATAAAAGATCATGCTTTTCATCAAACAACTCTCGTTGTTAACAAATAGGAAGATAGAGACTTTCGCATAAACCCTAATTGTTACTAACCCTTTTCACATAATTAATCCAAGTTGAATTAAGATCACTTTCGCTTCAATAACACAAACAAGGATTACCTTCAACTTTCGCAAATGAATCATGCTCATAGGGATCGGATAGAAGACGAATTCGCATCAAAAGATTGTACCTTTACCGCATCACTTTACATGGCTACCGTCGGGTTCACCCTGACCCTAGAAGTTGGGTGACTACTCGCTCTTCATCATGAATAAACACATCAATAACAAAAAGGAACTAAATTGCATTAAATAAACTCAAAGAAAGCTTACAACCGATCAAAGCCAAATCCAACTCTCGCTTTCTCCAACCTCTCTCGTCTGGTGGACTGTTGGTCGAGGAAGGCGGAGTCGAGGAAGGATGGGACTGGTCGACGTCGAAAAGCTGTAATCGGTGGTGGGCTTGAGTTCTGGTCGACGTCGAGTAACTCTGGCCGACTTCGACCCCATACCTGAATCCTGGCAAGGCATCCGGGAAATAATTAGTCGATGTCGACTTACCTTGGTCGATGTCGAGTAAGTCCTCTGTGTCGTCGTTCAGGATGGCCATGATCTCATCCACCTAGGCTTCTATATCCCTCTTTTCCAGCTCCTCGGGAGTCATATTTCTTACCTTAGGCTCCCCGCAGGTGATGTACCTGGCTGATATTGCTTGACTTCTTCCATGGGACATGTGTGCCTTTCAGTTTTATTAAAGGAATACTCAATTAACTCATCACTGATGTTGAAAGTGAGCACCCCCTTTCTTACGCTTATGTTGGCATCCACCGTCGCAAAGGAGGGCCTTCCTAGAATGATTAGACCAGTCAATCGATCTCTGGCAACTGCATAGAGTCAGTCGATTTAGACCAGTTCACTCGATATCGATCTGGTTGCTCGATATCGACCAGTTCCTCGATTTCGACCTGTACCTACAGAAACACAAACAAGCAGCGATCTTTGCTGGATCGAGTACTAGAAGTCGATATCGACCAGTGTTGGTCGAAATCGATTAGGTAACAATGCGTAAATAAAAGCCAAAGTTCGCAGATTTCGGAATAAACAATGTAAAAGGAAACTTCCAAGACCGGGGTTTCCAACAACGATAACCAAACATGCATAAGGCAAGACAAAGAGAAATAATCATGCAATCATATCAAAGGATCAAGCTTTCGCTTTTTCCAACAATTAGAGAACTATTTCAAGAAACCCTAATTGTATCTACCAATTTTATGTTTATAATACAAGTGGTTAACCTCAATCTCTATTAAATTTGTAATAAACATATAAAAGGCAGTGGATGATCAAAACAAAATAAAGGTCGAATCTTTACCTCAAACACGTATGGCTATCGTCGGGCTCACCCCGACCCTAGAAGTAGGTGGACTACTCGCTCTTCATCATAGGAAAAGACATCAATAATAAAAGTAAACTTAATTGCATTAAAATAAACCAAAGCTTACAACCGATCGAAGCCAAATTGCTCTCACTCTCCAACTCCTTCAAGCTTGAAATGAATGAAAAACTAGCCCCATGGGCTTTATTTATAGGCCTTAATCCTTGCTAATCAAGGTAAGGAATATCTATCGTCTATCTAAAGATATAATACTACTTGGAAAGAAATAAATCTAATTTAGTAAACAAGATAAATCCTATAGGGTAATTAAATGTTCCACCCTTAAGATAAATGAAAAGATAAAATATTAAGTCTTCATGTGCAATGAATATTCTCTTGGAATATCTTCTCACGGGATCTGAATATGACTCAAAATTGACTTCGTACTCATCACTGGAAGTTGGTCGATATCGAGTGTTCTGCTCGGCTTCAGCTTCTGTTCACTCGATTTCGGCTCTGGCAGGAATTTCGACTTGATTGTGGTCGATATCGACCAATATAGGTCGAAATGGACCTATCTTTGTGTCCTCTTGCAATGTAGAGTCGATCCAGAAATTTTGACTAGAATTAGGTCGATATCAACCAAGTCTGGTCGATATCGACCATTCTTCAGTTCTCAGCATTCTGATCCGTCCTGAAACGCACTTTCTTGTGTCCTCGTTCGTTCGATTGACGCATCTGAATATGCGCTGGAAAGCTCTTTTCGAGGGCTACAACTCTTATGAAGGCATCAGAACTTGATTCAGAATGATGAATGACGAAAAGCGGGCTTTTTTCCGGCTGCACCATCCTTAGCTTCTTCATGAGTTTCCTTTAAGCTCCAAAGTGCGTCCAATTTCTGCGAAATTAAACAGAAACTAGTGTAGACTGCATAACTTGACAAATAAGCATAAACTACATAGATTATGTACTATTCTAACCCATAATATATAAAAGGATAGAATAAGTAGCTAAAATGGATATAAAAACATGGCATAAAACATATACATCACTTGGCTTGCAAGTAACTTCAATCACTCAGATTTCTCCTCGTACTCGACTCGGCCTGCTCTGGAATGTCCTCGACGTCGACAAAACTCCTCGACGTCGAGTAGAATTCTTTTCCCGGGGTTGCACTCGAGCTCGAGCAAGATTCGGACTCGTTGGGTTTACTCGAAATCGAGTAATTTACTTGACGTCGACCAGCTTCGGGCTCCTCGAGTGCTCCTGCTTTATTTCGTGAAGTTCTTGCCTTGGAAGTTACTCGATATCGACCAAGTTTAGTCGATATCGACCAGACTTGTCGAGTGCTTCTTTCCTCGTCCTTTGCTCGATTTGTCCTGGTTCCGCTACTCCTTGGCCTTGGAATTTCTGTAGTTGACCTCAAGCTTTACGTAATTAAACAGAAACTAGCGTAGACTCCATAATTTGACAAATAAGCATAAACTACATAGATTTTGTACTATTCTAACCTAAATGTATGAAATGCATGCAGAAATCGATATAAAAGTAAGTATAAAACATGGAAAATTAGGCTCACAAAACTGGCTGAGGGAGACTTCAAGATCTGTCTGTTCCGAAAAGAGCCAAAAAACTATGATGTTCTGAGAGAGCTCATAACCAAACAAATCCACGCCATGGAGGCTGCAAGCTCTAGCTCGCGACCTGTCGAATCCAGGCCACCGTCCTACCACATGGTCCCTAACAAGCGCCAAGGAAGAGAAAATTTCAGGAATCAACAAAACCGTCATCCTCCCTGGCAATACCCGGTCGCCCCACCACAACCTCAGGTCCAAGAAGTCCAATAGAACCAAAGAACGGGACCAGGTCCACTAGGTTCCCCAACAAATGTGATGATGGCTCATCCCGACCAGGTTTCACCTCCTATATATGGGATTGCGCCCCACCAACATATCTCATTCATCCAGCCACGACGCCACAACAACACAATCCTTCTGTGGTTCATCCCCAGTAATATAGACCACTTAACGCTCCACCCCGGCCCTACAATCCCCAATATAAAACTAGAGGAAGAGGCAGGGAAACTTACCTCTAGAATAGGGGAGGAAGAAATGGGAACATGGGAGGAGGATATCGATCTCCCCCAAGGGACGCCAGAAATGCCCCTGAAGCGTGGTCCTCGTCCAACCAACGTGAGCACTCCAACCAGGATCGCCGGAAACATCTTTCTCTAGACGAATGCATTAACACTATCACGGGGGACCCACGACATCTAGAACCAGTAAGCAGGAGAGAAAAAACTATGAGAGAGAAGCCAGCTGCCCCCATACGAAGCCAGTGTCAAACAAGCATCCACTGTGCACGGGGTACTGAGTTTTTCTGTTTCTGAAACTCGGGACGGTCGTGACCTCAGGATGCCACACTCAGATCCTATGATCATCCATGTGCAGATAGAAACCAAAACAGTCAAGCGAGTGATGATAGACACGCGTTCATCTGTGGACGTCCTTTACTGAGACGCCTTTGAGCAACTCAGAATCGCTGAAAGCGCATTGCGTCGCTACTCGGAAAAACTAGTCTCTTTCACAGTGGTTCGGATGCCATCCATCTACAACGCTATCATGGGTCGGGTAAGTCTATTCAAATTCCAAATAACATGCTCCGTCTATCATTTTAGCGTCAAATTCCCATGTGTCGACGGAAAGGTGGGTGAAGCGTGAGGGGGACATGCAAAAAGTAGAATTTTTTACTTATCCTCATTGAAAAATGGCCACAGCCGAATATTCGCGATTAAGGGAAGCGGTCGAGGGTCTTTAAAAGAAGAAACAACTGATGAGCATGAGCAAGAGGCCACGTCTGAACAACAACAAGTGGAGCTGGAAGTTCAACCCGAAAAAGTAGCTGACAAGATAGTGGAGGAAAAGATCGCTTTCTTTCCCTTCCCAAACAAGACCGAAACCCTATCCCACGGTCACAGTTTGACAGGTCCCGCTTTAGAGCGCCTCAAGAGTATGTTGAAAGAATCACGTGATGTCTTTGCATGGTCGCCGCAAGACTTGAAAGGGCTCCCGCGAGAAACTGCAGAGCATTCCTTGAGACTCAATCGCGATGCAAAGCATGTGTGCCAAAGAAAGAGGAAAATGGCCGCCGAAAAATTAGAAGCAGCAAAGCAAGAGGTACACAAACTTCTACAAGCCGGATTCATTCGCGAGATCAATGATTCAACCTGGTTATCAAATGCGGTGCTGGTTAGAAAGAGCAGTGGCAAGTGGAGGGCACGCTTTGCCGTCTATCGATGAGCTAGTAGACACCACATCAGGGCACACCATGCTAAGTTTTCTAGATGCCTATTCCGTCTACAATCAAATCAAAATGAGCCCTCAGGATGAGAAAAGCACTGCCTTCATCAATAACCAGGGGACGTTTGGGCTCAAGAACGCGGGTGCCACCTTTCAACGAATGATAGAGAAAGTGTTTGTATCACAAATCGGAAGAAACAGTGCAGTTTACGTCGATTGCATCATGATCAAAAGCCTTACAAAGGAGGACCACTACAAGGATCTACATGAAGCCATCGACACTCTAAGGAGAAATCGTGTTTGCCTGAATCCAGAAAAGTGTGTTTTTGGAGTAGATTCCGGAAAATTCCCGGGTTTCATGATAAGCCACAGCGGGATAGACGTGAACCTTTCAAAAGTACAGACCATCCTCGACATGGCTCCTCCTAGGACGCTGAACGAAATTCAGAAATTGAACGGATCGGTCAACTATTTAAGCAGATTTTGTTCGCGATTAGTTGACCACTCTTTGCCCTTCTTCGAGCAGCTAAAAAAGAAAGGTCCAGTTGAATGGACTGCCATTTTGTATAAAGCTTTCAAAAGTATGAAGGAATACCTGGCCACCTTACCCACTCTTCATTATCCACCCGAGCATGAAACTCTACAGCTATACCTCACCGTCGGGTCCACAAGTATCAGCACGGTGCTCACTAGAGAATCCAAGCTTCCTATCTATTTCGTCAGTAGGGTCTTACAGTCCGATGAATCCAGATACACCCCAATAGAGAAGATGGCTCTTTATGTGGTTTTTGCAGCATGGAGATTAAGGTCTTATTTTCAGGCTCATACCATTGAAGTGCTTTCCGACCTTCCCCTCTATCAGATCTTGCACTCACCATCTCTTTCAGGGAGAATGGTTAAGTAGGTAGTGGAGGTTTCTGAATTTGACGTCCATTTCAAACCCAGAAAATCCCTTATGGCCTAGGCATTTGCCGACTTTGTGGTGGAAGTTGTCTTTACGAACTCTCAGGATCGTGAAGGAGAGGATTGGGTCATTAACGTCAACAAGTCTAGATTTTCACGGATTCAGAGGTGGTCGCTCTACAAGTTAAAGAAGAATACGAAGCAAAGACGGGAATGCTGTCTAAATATTTGGCACGCGTACAAACACTCACTGCCGCCTTCGGGAAGTGTTGCATTTCGTCCATCCCTCGCGATCAAAATGAACGTGCCGATACCTTAGCTAGAAAGGGGGCCACCCTACCCTTGGGGTTGAGCGATCGCGTGGTAATTGAATAGAAGCATGCTCGAGGAATCCACCAGGGATTCTTTGGAATATCCAACCTCGGATACTGCGAATACCTCTCCTAGAGTACATAACTAAAGGGGCCTTAACAGGTGAATTATAAGACAACCAGAGTATCAGAAGAAGAGCGGCCCGATTTCGAGTCAGAGATAGCCGGTTATACAAAAGGGGTTTTAACCTCCCGGATCTCCTCTGTGTCTCGAAGCAAGAGGGCCTTGATCTCGTCCGAGAGCTGCACGCGGGCCTCTGTGGCAACCACCAAGGGTGCAGAGTCGTGGCGTCTAAAATCACACGTCTAGGTTACTACTGGCCCTCCCTCAAAGCAGATGCTGAAATGATTATTCACATATGTGACCCTTGCCAGTGGCATTCATCGCTCAATCACCGCCCCTTTCATCCATTGAAGTGCATATCCGCACCATGTCCATTCGCGATGTGGGGAATGGATATTTTGGGCCCTTTTCCAACGACACCAAACCAGTTGTGCTTCATCATTGTGATAGTTGATTACTTCACAAAGTGGGTTGAAGTTGAAGCCATGGCCACCATCACGGCCGAAAAAGTGCGCAAATTCCTCTAGAAGAACATGGTTTGCTGATTTGGGATCACTCAAGCTATCATCACTGATCATGTTCCTTAGTTTGACTGCGAGGGAATTCATGACGTCTGCGCCGACCTCCACATCGACTTCCGGTTCTCGTCAGTAGCTTACCTACAATCCAATGGACAAGCCGAAACCACGAATCGCTAAATTCTTAATACCCGCAAGAAAAGGTTAGGAACAACGAAGGGAGAATGGGATGAGATCTTGCCCCTGGTGTTGTGGTCGTATAGAACCTCAGCTAAGAGCCCCACTACAGAAACGCCATTCGCAATGGCATTTGAAGTTGATGCAATCATCCTAGTGGAATTTCTAATTCCCTCAGCTAGAATTATCGATTTTAGCAAAGACACCAATGACGAAGCCCTTGAGTTAGAACTCCACTTGCGCGAAGAAAGAAGGGACACCGCTTGCCTCAAAGCGAATGAATATCAACGCCGAATAGCTGAAGGATACAACAAGCGTGTCTTCGTACGCCCATTACAAAAAGGGGACATGGTCCTTCGACAAGAAGCGGTTGGGGGAAAACTTGCACCAAAATGGGAAGGTCCGTACGTCATCCACAAAGAAGTAGGCAGGGGTTCCTTTAAACTTCAAAATTCAGAAGGCGCGATCCTCGCAAAGTCATGGAAAGCCAAAAATCTCAAGGCTTATTTTGCGTAAAGGTTAGGCATATTATAATCCTGGTGACTTAGATTTTCCATGTATAGGAGTCACCAGGGTTCCTAATTGGGTATACCACTTCATACATATAAATGAAAGTTTCAAACCTAACAATAATTGTCGATACACATAAATTTAGCAATCGCGTGTCTTTCGAACACGGATGTGCAAGTAAGCCTCCAAGGAGAATAAATTTAGCAATCGCGTGTCTTTCAAACAAGTATGTGCAAGTAAGCCTCCAAGGAGAATAAATTTAGCAATCGCGTGTCTTTCGAACAAGGATGTGGAAGTAAACCTCCAAGGAGAATAAATTTAGCAATCGCGTGTCTTTCGAACACGGATGTGCAAGTAAGCCTCCAAGGAGAATAAATTTAGCAATCGCATGTCTTTCGAACACGGATGTGCAAGTAAGCCTCCAATGAGAATAAATTTAGCAATCGCGTGTCTTTCGAAGACGGATGTGCAAGTAAGCCTCCAAAGAGAATAAATTTACCAATCGCGTGTCATTCGAACACGAATGTGCAAGTAAGCCTCCAAGGAGAATAAATTTAGCAATCGCGTGTCTTTCAGACACGGATGTGCAAGTAAGCCTCCAAGGAGAATAAATTTAGCAATCGCGTGTTTTTCGAACACGGATGTGCAAGTAAGCCTCTAAGGAGAATTAATTTAGCAATCGCGTGTATTTCAAACACGGATGTGCAAACAAGCTAGCCTCCAAGGAGGATAAATTCAGCAATCATTATGCTTTTCAAACACGGATATATAAACAAGCTAGCTTCCATATTATGTGGAAAGCTAATGAAGGCGATATATTCTTCTTCATTCCTTCTTGTTTACAATATGACTTTTTCTATCATGATATGATAATTTTTGAATTCCCATTAATCACGATCAAATGGTTATTAAGAATATGGCACTCTGAGATAAGCTGTGCAAACTGTTTTAATCCGAGATTTAGCAAGCTTGGCAAAAAGAAAGTTCGCCAACACGCATTTCTTAAAACCAACATGCAAACAGAACCCCGAAGCATATACGCGACACGATTACTATAAACAACTCCAAAGCAAGGTACATAAGTGTTTAACATAAATGGGTCCACACAAGAAACAAGGGAATGGTAAGCAAGGAAGTAGTAAAAAACCAAATTTCAACCCAACCTCATGATCTCACTCATTCGCCTCTAGAACTATTATTGTGAAGCGAATACTCCCCTCATATTTGAAAATAATAAGAGACCCCTCAACACGCAAGCCGCTATCCACGGCAAAAACATTTCAGCCTTTAGTAAGGATGTAATGGTTCTGGCTATCTTGGAACAACCTCACTCGAAATTCTCGCCCATTGGGAGAAACCAAGCAAACATGAGTCAATCCCTCACGACCATACGCAGCGCCAAAAGACTCAGGAAAAAGCTGCAAAACACCAAAGCAAAATTTAACCAAGAAAAACGAGAATTCCGAAGGAAGGGTAAAAAAACTACCATATATTCCATTTTTCTCTTCAGAATCAATGGAACGAAAAAAGTCACGACGACGAGGATGGGGAGAGTTCATAATTCCTCACTTCGAATTACCAAAACGGAAGCAAAATGCAAGGACAATTGCCCATGCTTTATCTAAACATATCTGGTATTTATCGGCAAATAAAACAAATCGTATATTGTATCATCACGTCATAGAGTAGAATCCGCATCCGTCCAAAGCAATCTTTTCAGAATCACCTACATGCCGAACAAGTGGCAAGATCTCAAAGCATATCTCTGCAACCCAGAACACCCGTGTCACATCAAGAAAGGTCACATCCGAGTCAGAAACAAATAGAACGCGAGGACCAAAGCCATATTTTAAAATTGTTAAATAAAAACATGATTACATAAACACTCGCGATTAAACAAAACAAATTGTGTAATTACGATTAACAAAAGCAAGGCATAAAAGAAGTTATCCGATTACACCATCATCGCAACACCATAAAGCCCTACTTGATCATCCTCGAGAACAAGAGTCTTGAAGCGATGCCCTCCCACGTACTGAAAAAACACCATCAATGCTCCAAGTCGAACATCATTATTGGTTGCAAATCTTCCCCAACCTTCAGACAACCACCAGCGATTTGAGCAATCCTTGGAAACCCCAACACAAAAGTTTTGACCAGTTGAGGAGACTAAACAAACATGGTCGGATACAACATGACCATACATCCTTTCAAAAGCACAAGGGAGAGGTTGCAAAGAAAAGAGCATTACTTCATAAGAATTCAAACCCAAACAGATATAAAGGACAACGAGCATGGATATCTTACCAAGCGATGGAGCCTTGTTGTAGGAGGAAATTGAGACTTGCAATTAAATATAAATAAATCAAAGCAAACCAGATTTCATCCCTTGCAAATAATTACAAGACTCCCTCCCTATGCAGCAGCGGGAAGTCAGGATCGATCCACGAGGAACGTGTCAGCGGATCTCAGGTAGCTGTAAATCTCACAGACAGAAAGGAAGACAAAAAGCAGAAAAGAAAGCAAACACAGAAATTGGTCGATATCGACAACAGTAACTCGATATCGACTAAGACTATGTCGATCAACAAAAACAGAAATCAGCAAACACAGTGTCGAGTAAAACCTTCCTCGATATCGAGTAAAGCCAACTCGATATCGACGAAAACTTCCCCGAGATCGACAACACATAAACTGTAAAAATGCAAACTTCGAACACAAAACTCAGATTTTGGTGAATAAAATCAATAAACTAAAAGACTTCCAAAGCCAGGGTATCAACACCACAACAATAACCATGCAAAGTAACACATAAAGGCATAAAAGATCATGTTTTCCATCAAATAACTTTCGTTATTAACAAATAAGAATATAGAGGCTTTCGCATAAACCCTAATTGTTACTACCCTTTTCACATAATTAACCCAAGTTGCATTAAGATCACTTTCGCTTCAATAATACAAACAAGGATCACCTTCAACTCTCGCAAAAGAATCATGCTCATAGGGATAAAAGACGAATTGCATAAAAAGATTGTACTTTTACCGCATTACCTTACATGGCCATCGTCGGGTTAACCCCGACCCTAGAAGTGGGTGGACTACTCGCTCTTCATCGCAATCGCAGACATCTTTGATGAAAAAGAACTAACTTGCATTAATAAACTCAAACTTACAACCTCTTCTCCTTCTCTCTCTATGTGTAACTACTTGTATCTCTGAAAAATTGAATGAATAAAAAACCAGCCCCTAAGGCTTTATTTATAGTGCTCAAACCCCGCTAATCAAGTTAAAGAACAACTATATCTATATCTAAATCTCTTTATCTAAAAGCATAAAGATAAATAAATGGAATAAAAGAATTAAATCCAGAAAGGAAATTATATCTAAAATAGCAAAATATCTTCTTGTTTGGGTAGATCTTCTCTCCATAGATAGAACTTGATAGATGTGGATAGAAATCGGATTCCTTCGGCTACAAGAAATCCCAGCTCAACACGGACAACAAATCCTGTAACGCAGCTTCAGATAGCGCTCCTCGACATCGACTAAACTACTCGATATCGAGTAAAAATGACGTCGACTTCAGCTGGCTCGGTGGTGTCGGGTAGCAGGTCCTCGATCTGACTCGGCATGTGGTTCTGGGGTCCTTGATATCGACAACTTTCATCGATATCGAGTAAGCTCTGTCGACTTCTGTGTCGCTGGGCTTGGTCGAGTAACCCTTCCCCGACACTGGCTCGGACAGGCGTTGTTGATCTTGTCGATATCGAGTAGTTTACTCAATATCGAGTAACTGGTGCTCGGCGTCTCCAGGTCTTCGGCTTCTCGACTTGGCACAACTCCTCGACTCCGGGTATGGCATCAGGGTGTTTGTCGATATCGAGTAGCTTACTCGATATCGAGTAAAGCTCCGGAGTTGGGTTGCCTTCGTCTTCAGCTTCCTCGATCAGCTCCTACTCGATCACCACTGCTCGGACACCTTTGTCGATATCGAGTAAAAGAACTCGATATCGAGTAACTCTGGGCTCCAGCTTGATTCATCTTGGTTCCGCTGCTTCTTTGACTTTGGACTTCTGTAGTTGATTTCCGAGCTTTTCCAACCTTTCTCAGAACTGCTGTAAATTGCTTCGAATTCTGCGAATTTAAACAGAAACCGGTGTAGATTCCATAATTTGGAAAATAAACATAAACTACATAGATTATGTACTATTCTAACCCAAATGCATGAAATGTATGCAGAAAACGATATAAAAGTAACTGTAAAACATGGCAGATTCAGCTCACAACAAGCCTTCCCTCTACGTCAACACAGCGGTAAAAATCTTGCATCTCAGAGTTGGGAGGCACCATCTCTCTACCAAGCAATATTAGTAAACAACAAATAGATAAAAAAAAATTGCTACAAACACAACCCTTTTTTTTATACGAAATAAAGTTGTGCAAACCTTGAAAATCGACAAAGGCATTTATTGCATGCGTTGAACAAGGAGGGAAGTCTGAAATCGAGATTTCCCAGGATATTCCGCATGGACTACACATGAATACTCAAACTTACTAACTAGTATAGCGTGCAAGCAAGAGATCGATCTACAGGGAAATCTATTAAATTCAAGTCTAATTATAATTGCTAAGAGAGAAAAGGGGGAGTTTTTAGTGTGAAAAGATCTGCCTTTTAGCAAAGCAGAAGCAAGCAAACAAAGTAAATTGATTTTATAATTCAGTGGAGGGAAATAGGTTCACCTACAATTTATCACTTCGATTGATGAATTCGATCCTTGTTTCAGCCTCTAGTTCTTGTCTTTTTCTATCAATGTCCTTGTCCAAATCTTAGGTAAATTACTAGTCCTACGAGTCCTAGCAACCCTTATCTCTAAATAACCCTAACACGGTTAAGATTCAACCTAGAGATAGCATTAAGATTATGAATTAGCCAAGGTACATATAATATCAAGCTACGAGTCGATATTCAACATGTATTCAACTTCCAACACATCCAATTAGTCCTATGAGTCCTAAAGGGATATGATTGCCACTTGGGTTAGGATTCGCTACGAGGAATCTACAAAACCCTAGCAATTGAATGAATCTACTCTAACTAGTCGGCCAGGCCAGAGAGAATAAAACACATTCAAGCAATTAAGCACAAGGAAGTCAAAACATTGCAATAGGAATAAGAACTAGATTAAGAAACTCACAATTCAACAATCAAAGATCCAAATCGTAGGCGAAACCTCGAGAGTTTAGTTGCTCATGCTCAACGGCGCTCTCAACAATGGTGTAAAGTGCATAAGGTGAATGAACGAAATAACTAGAAAAGCCTTAAAATAGTCTAGAGAAATTCGGCCCAAAATAACATAATAAAACCCTAAGTAAAATCCGGAATTGACGATCAGCTACTGCACGGGCCGCGGGGCGGCCAGGCCAGGCCGCGGGGCGGCCGGCGATCAGCGAAGTTCCTCGTTTCTTCCTTCGAGTCGCGGGGCGGCTAGCAATGTCGTAGGGTGGCCTGCGATTCTTCCGAGCTGCTTCCTCTTCGTCTCCAGCAGCTCCTAAGTATTCTTCAACTTGTTTCCGTCCTTTCAATATTAATTCACCACCAATCTACTTTTCCTGAAATAAAACATAAAATCATGTAGATTCCGCCTCTTCTACTCAACAAGTGAAAATGCAAATTCAACTAGATAAATGCAATATTCACACATAAATAATGCTAAATGCAATCTATTATGCAACACTAAATATGCTCTATCAACTACACATGGCAAGAATCTCTTCAAAACCCGACCAAGTCCACTGGAGCCTTTCAAATCAGGAAACAGTCATTTATCACAAGAATATTCGGACCAAACCTCCCTATGCCACTATAAAAGGGCATTTCCTAGATATGAAAGGCACGACCTCATCAACAAAAAACAAACGCTTGCAAAACAAGAGACGTGGCAACTAATACCATGGATCAAAATCCAAACAATCTCATTGTTTTCGATATCTACCTAGTAGGGGACGAGCAATACATACGCATGATATTACCGTACTGCTTTGGCGAACACTTTCAGCCCCAGGTACCTGAGAAAATCCTTTTATCCATCCGCATCGTAAAAGATTTCCCTGTTCATATCACAGGAGGCGCTTACGGATCTCACTAGGTGGCGCGCGGGTGGAGAGACTTTGTCGAGACGCACGACCTTGAGTTGGAAACATCAATAGTTTTCACCCACTTTGGCGAAGCAAGGTTTGAAGTCCATTTTTGAGACAAGGAGAGCTATGACATCGAGGAAGAGATTTATGATGATGGATAAGACGTACTAGCATCAAACGACTTCCACTAAGTCTCAACAGTAGTTCGATAAGCAGTGTCTTTATTTTATGCACTCAAATGTAGTTCAAGCAAAAAAAAAAACCTTCCTAGGTTCATGTTGCCAGTGTTCCCTTTACAATGATATTGACAAATAAGTCCTTAACGTCTGAGGACTCTGGAGATTGTTTATTAAGTAGGTCTCTCCTTCGCGTAGAGTATGCTGGAGATTACCTAATTCTCTATTTGATCTCCTTCGCGTCCAAAGGCGCTGGGGATTGTTTATTAAGTCGGTCTCTCTTTCCCGTAGAGTACGCTGGAGATTTCCCATTTCTTAAATTTGATCTCCTTAACGTATGAGGACGCTGGAGATTGTCTATTAAGTAGGTCTCTCCTTCACGTAGAGTACGTTGGAGATTACCTAATTCTCAAATTTGATCTCCTTAACGTCTGAGGACGCTGGAGATTGTTTATTAAGTAGGTCTCTCCTTCGCGTAGAGTACGTTGGAGATTACCTAATTCTCACTCTGATGTCCTTCACGTCCAAAGATGATGGAGATTGTTTATTAAGTAGGTATCTCCTTTGAGTAGAGTACGCTGAAGATTACCCAATTCTCAATTCGATCCCCTTAAACGTCCAAGGACGCTGGAGATTGTCTCTCCTTCATGTATCATATGCTGGAGATTACCTAATTTTCAATTCAATCTCTTTAGCGCTCAAAGACGCTGGAGATTGCCTTAGGTAGGACTCTCATTCGCATGGAATACGCTAGAGATTACCTAGTAACGACTTCAATTTCCTTTGTGACTAATGATGGATGATTTTTAGTTGCGTAAACCGTATCAAAATAAATTCGAACCTACCTAACTAATGTAGTGTGGTAAGAACGAGTCGATCCCACAGAGAATCAATTTATTCCTAATTTAAGTTTATTTACCAATTAGTATCAAACGGGGGTTTTTTGGTGGTGAAAATAAGAAAGAAAATAAAATAAACTATAAACAAATTGATAGAGATAACGATTAATAAGATAGTTTCATCTACAAATTTCCACTTTATTTGGGTGAAACGATCCTTGTAACTTCTTCTCGTCCTTTTAGGTTTCCTATGAATGCCCTTGTCCCGACCTAAGATAGTTACTAGTCCAATCAGTCCTAGAAACCCTTATCAATCGAACATTCCCTAAAGAAGGATTTAACCTAATCGATAGCTTTAAGTTCAGAGATTAACCATGGTATTTGCAGTCTCTAAAGAGAGATGTAACAACACATCCAACTTCATACACATCCAATTAGTTCAATCAGCCCTAAAGGGATAAGTTTGCCACTTGGGTTAAGGTTGACAATCAGGAATCTACAAAACCCTAGCAATTGAATTGATTCTACCAAGTTGATCCGTCGAGATAGAATAAAACAATCAAACATTCAAGCACAAAAAAGTCGAAACATTCAATATAGGAAAGAAGGAACAAGAATTAGAAACTCACAATCAATCCAAATAAAGCTTCAAATCGTAGACGAAACGGAAGAGTTTAGATCTTCATAAAAATAAGACAAAACATAATTAGGGTTAATGGTGGGAAACAGTAGTCGGCCTCCTTATGTTCGGCCTCCTTATGAATGTATATATAAATATAAAACCTATCCTAATCTATCTATCCTAGTATAGATATATCGATATATAATATTAATATCTAACTAATTCTATCTAATTCTAAATATATGGTCAAACTTGAAAAGAAGTGTTGAGATGCAAGCCGTTGCCACCCGGAGCCGCATCTCTGCATAAGGCACACAATCAGCCCATATACGATCCGAGCTAGCCCTTCTAGCCTTTTAATTAATTTGCAAAATAATCCCACAATTTAGGATCAACCTACAAATTCATAGGATCCAGCTTGAAGATATATACCTGAAATATATAAAAATACTAGTTTACACTCCGAAAACTAAATAATACAGAATAACCTCTAAAATATATAAAAATGCTCTAAATTAATATGCAAATCTATTCTTAAAACACGACTAAAATAGACCCTATCAAACTACCCAATGCTTAGACTTTTGTTTGTCCTTGACGAGAGGGTTTCTCGACCAAATAAATTTGTAGTCAAGACCCCCGCTATAGTATAGGGGAGTCAGGTTCGTCCTCAGGAGAGAAGTCAGCGGTTCTAGGTTTAGTGTGTTATGGGGTTCAGGGATATCGGGAAAAGGTGGGGAGGTTGTTGTCGATGTCGACTAAGACTTGGTCGATGTCGAGGGAATGATAGAAGAAGAGGTGGTCGGTGTCGGGTAACTTTGTAGGATAAAAATAATGAAATAAAATAAATAAAGATGCAAATTTCCAAGGTTAGGAATCACCACAACAATAAACATATGCGCAGATCATAAATCACATAAAGATGCATGCTTTATATCAAATAACTTTCGTTATTAACAAATAGGAATATAGAGGCTTTCGCATAAACCCTAAGTGTTACTACCTTTTCTTAATTAGGATCAACCAACTTTCGCAGGCAAAGCCTAATTACTATCCAAATCATAATAAGTTCACTTTCGCTTCATAATTGCAAATAAGGAATTGTCCTCGACTGTCGCAAAGGATTAAGCACATAGGTAGATGATAATAAAGACACACAAAATCATGAATTCATAAATCAAACAAACATATCTATGTTAGGATCACCCCAACCCTAGAAGAAGAAAAATTAGAAAGCAAACATGATGAAAGAAATTAACTTTGACATAAAATAAACAAAAACTTACAAAACCTTCCAAACGTTCCTCCTCTCTCTCCTCTCTCGCTTCCTCATCTCTCTCTCTCTCTCTCTCTCTCTCTCTCTCTCTCTCTCTCTCTCTCTCTCTCTCTCCTCCTCCTCCCTCTCTCCTCTCTCCTTGCGCCCTAAGACGGCTTTGCTTGAATGAATGAAAATCAGCCCCCTAGGGCTTTATTTATAGTCTTCTAATCCTTGCTAATCAAGGATAAAAATCTCTATCTATATCTAAAATTATATCTAAAAGCTTAATGATAAATAAAAACAATAAAGGAATTAAATCTAAATAGGGAATTATATCTAAAGTGTCTTCAAGTGGATAGATCTTCTCCTTTCATGATG
This sequence comes from Persicaria tinctoria, assembly GCA_037127255.1. Taxonomy (NCBI): domain Eukaryota; kingdom Viridiplantae; phylum Streptophyta; class Magnoliopsida; order Caryophyllales; family Polygonaceae; genus Persicaria; species Persicaria tinctoria. The sequence goes on along the minus strand of JBANSL010000004.1, from coordinate 14,934,229 downwards.
TATCTTGATAGATTGGATGGAATTCGGCAAACTTCGAGCCCAAGTAATCCCACACCGAGTAGAATTGCGTCAAACCGCGTAACGCGTCTCTGGAAGTCTCCTCGATCTCGACAAAGGTCTACTCGATCTCGAGTAGGATTGTCGGTCGACTGGTGTGGCTCGGCGTCTCGGCTAGCTAGTGCTCGACAGACTCGGACTTGAATCCTGGGCGTCGTCGATCTCGAGGAGAGCTCCTCGATCTCGAGTAGGGGTGGATCATCGACTTGGCTGGCTGGGCTTCTCTGCTCGACAGGCTTAGATTCTGGCTCACGGGTCTAGTCGATCTCGAGGACCCCTTGTCCATCTCGACTAGACTAGCCTTGTCGACTAGGTCTTCTCGGGTGACTCTGCTCGACATGCTCGGACACGGCTTCTGGGCTCCTCGATCTCGAGTAGGTCTACTCGGTCTCGAGTGGGGTGTAACCCGGTCTGTCTTCGTCTTTGGCTTCTCGATCAGTTCCGTCCTCGACCAGGCACTTTTGGTCGATCTCGAGTAGAGTGTACTCGATCTCGAGTAAAGTTTTCTCAGTTTTCTGCTCTGTTCTTGAAACTCACTTTCCCGAGTCCTCGTTCGTCGGATTGATGCATATGACCATGCGTTGGAAAGCTCTTTCCGAGGGCTACAATTCTCATGAAGACATCAAAGCTTGATTCAGAATGAAGAATGGTGAAAAATGGCTTTTTCTCCAGCTGCACCATACTTAGCCTCTCCATGAGTTTCCTTTAAGCTCCAAAGTGCGTCCGATTTCTGCGAAGTATAACAAAAACTTGTGTAGACCTCCATATATTCCAAATAAGTGTAAACTACACAGATTCTGTACTATTCTAACCCAAATGTATGAAATGCATGCAGAAATCGATATAAAATTAAGTGTAAAACATAGCAAATTAGGTTCACAACAAACACCCCATACTTAAGCTTGTTTGTCCTCAAGCAATACTTTTAATTGTCATTCAGGCGAAGAATTCAAAACTCTCAACATTTTAGATTCATTCTCATATAACCCAGCAGTCAATTACCATCCTTGAAAAGGTACTAATGTCACAGATCCATGCATGTGCAATTTAAAGAGCAACATCTACTCACAAAAGGCGGGCTATGCAAAAACATTCATAAGTGACAAAAAATTAATAATCAAGAGGAGTTTAAGGAGTAGATTGGTAAAAGGCTAAAAGGTGGGCAATTTTTGGCAATGTGGTGCTAATGATCCGGGGAAATGGAGTATTTCCAAACTGAATTTCCACATTCCTTCTCCATAAGATTCATCACCTTTCATATTGCTTCTATTCATAATAATGCTTTTACCTCTCTAACCTCAGCACTGCCTTCTCGCGAGTCGAAAACATGGGTGTCATGAATGGCCCCGGATACTTAGTGCTTTGGACTCCTCACAATGTGTCCCATCTCTCCAAACTATTATCTTAGAGAGCAGGGTCAATCTACCTTTATCTCCTGAGATGATTGGATTTTCTTTCACTCATTAAATTTTCCATATAATTCAAACAATTTCCTTCCAAACTCCAATAATGATAAACACAACAACCATATAACAATCTCCATAATGTAACATCATTCTCAACATAATCCCCGGATAGGAAATAAGGTAAAGAATGGCAAATATTTAGATCATGTGGAGCAATATTTGAAATAAGACATATTATGGCTTTTTTGTGATGCATAAGCATAGGTAAGGCTAGGATTATAACACTGAGCATTATATGGAAATATAAAGTCCTCCATCCTCTTATCATGCAACATGTCAAAAGCAACTTCAAATTTTACCTCCTTTCATGGTTTTCAATAAAAATAATGCACTTCATTGTGACTTCCTTTTACTAGGCAATTTCATGCTATATCTCTAATGAATCCAATTTTGCATCGTCGAGTTCAATATAAGCTTCCATGACATTATTCAAAAATTTCAATGGGGGTCATTTTTATAAACTTTGGAAAACATGTATAAGCAATTCAAGAAATGAATTTCAAATTTGCACAAATAATGTCAAATGTGCATGAAGTAAGCCCTTCCCCCACCCCATACTTAAACATTATAGTGGCCTCACTGTATAAAAACAAGGGTAAAGAAAGAAACTCACTAGACAGGTGTGCAGGGCCTCTCAATTTTGAATAATAGGAACCGTCTGGGCCGAGTCTGAATATAGCTTATCCATGGACCTGAAAAGTGCAGAAGACATATACCCATAATAGAAAAACTAAAAATGTTCAAAACCAAAGACAACCAAAACCAACAATGTCCAAAAGTCCCAAAAATAAATGTCTATTTACAAACTCTAGATTTTATAGTCGCTAGGCCGACTTCTTCATTAAGCATTAGCCTGGTTCATCTTTGTCCAGAGGTATAGGTGGATCTGGTGGTTCCTCCGGTGGTGGGAAGCGTGGGATGTCATCCGGGGGCATCATGTGAAGAAGTTTAAACCTCCCCGAGTGGACGCTCCATGGCTCCACCCATCCATCTTCATGTGCTCCAGTTGGCATGCATAAAGGAAGATATAAAGAAAATATACATACCTCATCATCATACCTCTTCCAATTCACAGGTTGACTTGGTTGCGCGTCTCCACTACAGCAAAACAGTGGAGTGGGAAGAGATATTTCCACCTCATCATGCGGAGCTTCATGCCACTTTGCTAGGACCCCATACTTGAATATGAACATCGGTTGCTCAAAATCATCGGGGATAGCCTTCACCTTGTAAGGTAAAAGTGATCTTGGAATGCCCTGGTCAACAATGTCCAACTTCTTCTCTTCTAGTGCTATTTCGCCGTGGGATCCTTCACATAATTCATCAACAATAGGTAGCAAAGTAGGAATGAAATTCGAGGAAGGACATACCTGGTTGTCGACATTGAGTGGGTCAATTGGCTCGTCGAGAGGAGGGCATGGTCCTTTAGACTGAATGGAAGCCTCAAGCCTTCGGATTTCGTCTTCCAACCGAGCTATTTCCCTTAATCGTGACTCCTCCACTGCGATCCTATTTCTCCGTCTCAAATCTTGATACCATTCTTCCCATGCAGGATTCCCTTCGACAAAGTCTTCCATCTTTGTACCTAAGCTTTGAAATCACAATCAAGAACACAAATTAGTGGTAAAAGCTTGGCACCCAGTTGGTACCGGTGAGGTAGGTGGTGGTAGGGTATGTGAAGGGTAAGAAAAAGGGATGGGCCTTTCTGAACCTTAAACACAATTAAACTAGGCGCGATTGATATCTCCCCGGCAACGGCGCCAATTTGACGAGAGGGTTTCTCGACCAAATAAATTTGTAGTCAAGACCCCCGCTATAGTATAGGGGAGTCAGGTTCGTCCTCAGGAGAGAAGTCAGCGGTTCTAGGTTTAGTGTGTTATGGAGTTCAGGGATATCGGGAAAAGGTGGGGAGGTTGTTGTCGATGTCGACTAAGAGTTGGTCGATGTCGAGGGAATGATAGAAGAAGAGGTGGTCGGTGTCGGGTAACTTTGCAGGATAAAAATAATGAAATAAAATAAATAAAGATGCAAACTTCCAAGGTTAGGAATCACCACAACAATAAACATATGTGCAGATCATAAATCACATAAAGATGCATGCTTTATATCAAATAACTTTCGTTATTAACAAATAGGAATATAGAGGCTTTCGCATAAACCCTAAGTGTTACTACCTTTTCTTAATTAGGATCAACTAACTTTCGCAGGCAAAGCCTAATTACTATCCAAATCATAATAAGTTCACTTTCGCTTCATAATTGCAAATAAGGAATTGTCCTCGACTGTCGCAAAGGATTAAGCACAAAGGTAGATGATAATAAAGACACACAAAATCATGAATTCATAAATCAAACAAACATATCTATGTTGGGATCACCCCAACCCTAGAAGAAGAAAAATTAGAAAGCAAACATGATGAAAGAAATTAACTTTGACATAAAATAAACTAAAACTTACAAAACCTTCCAAACGTTCCTCCTCTCTCTCCTCTCTCGCTTCCTCATCTCTCTCTCTCTCTCTCTCTCTCTCTCTCTCTCTCTCTCTCTCTCTCCTCCTCCTCCCTCTCTCCTCTCTCCTTGCGCCCTAAGACGGCTTTGCTTGAATGAATGAAAATCAGCCCCTAGGGCTTTATTTATAGTCTTCTAATCCTTGCTAATCAAGGATAAAAATCTCTATCTATATCTAAAATTATATCTAAAAGCTTAATGATAAATAAAAACAATAAAGGAATTAAATCTAAATAGGGAATTATATCTAAACTGTCTTCAAGTGGATAGATCTTCTCCTTCCATGATGTATCTTGATAGATTGGATGGAATTCGGCAAACTTCGAGCCCAAGTAATCCCACACCGAGTAGAATTGCGTCAAACCGCGTAACGCGTCTCTGGAAGTCTCCTCGATCTCGACAAAGGTCTACTCGATCTCGAGTAGGATTGTCAGTCGACTGGTGTGGCTCGGCGTCTCGGCTAGCTAGTGCTCGACAGACTCGGACTTGAATCCTGGTCGTCGTCGATCTCGAGGAGAGCTCCTCGATCTCGAGTAGGGTGGATCATCGACTTGGCTGGCTGGGCTTCTCTGCTCGACAGGCTCGGATTCTGGCTCAAGGGTCTAGTCGATATCGAGGACCCCTTGTCCATCTCGACTAGACTGGCCTTGTCGACTAGGTCTTCTCGGGTGACTCTGCTCGACATGCTCGGACACGGCTTCTGGGCTCCTCGATCTCGAGTAGGTCTACTCGGTCTCGAGTAGGGTGTAACCCGGTCTGTCTTCGTCTTCGGCTTCTCGATCAGTTCCGTCCTCGACCAGGCACTTTTGGCCGATCTCGAGTAGAGTGTACTCGATCTCGAGTAAAGTTTTCTCAGTTTTCTGCTCTGTTCTTGAAACGCACTTTCCTGAGTCCTCGTTTGTCGGATTGATGCATATGACCATGCGTTGGAAAGCTCTTTCCGAGGGCTACAACTCTCATGAAGACATCAAAGCTTGATTCAGAATGAAGAATGGTGAAAAATGGCTTTTTCTCCAGCTGCACCATACTTAGCCCAAAGTGCGTCCGATTTCTGCGAAATATAACAAAAACTTGTGTAGACCTCCATATATTCCAAATAAGTGTAAACTACACAGATTCTGTACTATTCTAACAAAAATGTATGAAATGCATGCAGAAATCGATATAAAATTAAGTGTAAAACATGGCAAATTAGGTTCACAACAGTCCTCAAGCAAACTAAAGACAAAGCAAAGACAGACTCTAAAAGAAAGACAAGAGACTCAAAGAAATTTCTATGAAAGATCACTCATCAGTATAGGTGTCATGGCTACGGGAGTGTTTATTACGTTATGATCAAAATAATTATGACACTATGAGACCCACACCAAACCCTTAATACTCATTTCTTTAAACTCCGATTAGGTTCAGGGGATGCTAGCATTCAGAATGTATTGAGCAATCAAATTCATGAAGCACGCTTAAAAATCGTCATCAACACCCATAGATTACTAGTCCTTTTCTATTTCGGTGTTTCATTAAAGCACATTATTTTTTCTTTATTTCTTTGTTTCTCTAAACACTTTTTCTTCCTCCTTGCGTGAATTTTATTCTCCACAAACAAGATCGGTTACTAACCGTATTTTTTTCTCAATTCTTATAGTGTTGAGTGAATTTTATTCTCCTCGAATATTGGTTTATTGATGATTCTTTTCACTCGAGTGAATTTTATCATCCCCGAGCGGTGTAAGTGAATTTTATTCTCCTTACCCTCATCAACCCAACATATATCAACGCACATAAAAAATCACATCAAATAGATAACTGGATTTACTAGTGCTTTTCATCAGGGGTTTAAATTGCTCTAAACTAAACAAAAATTGAAAAACAAAACGGAAACTAACATACATACATATATATATATATATATATATATATATATATATATATATATATATATATATATATATATATATATATATATATATATATATCATACTCGATTTCCTCCTCACAACATATATATATATATGTTGTGAGGAGGAAATCGAGTATGAAATATAATGAAATAACTCAAACCATATTTGTGCCCCAGCAAATAATTACAAGACTCCTCCAATGCAGTAAGAGAAAGTCAGGATCGAATCCAGGAGGAAGCGTGTCAGCGGATCCTAGGCAGCTGTAAATCTTACAGAAAAGCAAACAGAAGACAGAAATAAAGGAACAAAGAAAGAAAGACAGAAATAACAAATGAAAGCAAAGAACAAAGCAAAGACAGAAGCTAACTCGATCTCGACCAGTAGTAACTCGAGATCGACAACAGAACTGGACAACAGAAACTCAGAAATCACAGCAGACAGCAAACCCATCAAGGGCAACTCGATCTCGACAACACCTAACTCGAGATCGACAAGAAGTAGCAGAAACAGAAATTGCATAATCGAAAACAGAAACAGAAACTCAACTCGATACAGACAAGACCCTACTCGAGATCGACTAAGGTTGTACTCGATCTCGACAAGCTTCTCCTCTAGATCGACAGAAACTCAGAAAGTTGTAAATTGCAAATTCCAACACAGAATTCAGAATTTAGACATAAATAAATCAATTAATGAAAGAACTTCCAAAGTCAGGGTATCAATGCCACAACGATAACCATGCAAAGTAATACATAAAGGCATAAAAGATCATGCTTTCCATCAAAATAACTTTCGTTACTAACAAATAGGCATATAGAGGCTTTCGCATAAACCCTAATTGTTACTAACCCTTTTCACATAATTAATCCAAGTTGCATTAAGATAACTTTCGCTTCAATAATACAAACAAGGATCGCCTTCAACTCTCGCAAAAGAATCATGCTCATAGGGATAGAAGACGAATTGCATAAAAAGATCTGACCTTTACCGCATCACCTCACATGGCCACCGTCGGGCTCACCCCAGCCCCAGAAGTGGGTGGACTACTCGCTCATCATCATCAAGAAAGACATTAAATAACAGAAGAAACTAACTTGCATTGAATTAAATAAAGAAAGCTTACAACCAACAAGACAAATCCGCTTTCGCCTTTCCACCTTGCTCGCCACAAACTTCCTCTCTCTACTCCTACTTACTTGAATGGAATTATGTCTGGAATTGAATGAATGAAAAACTAGCCCCTAAGGCTTTATTTATAGCCTTCTATTCCTTGTTAATCAATGATAGAATATATCTATCTATATCTAAAATTATATCTAAAACTTTAAAAGATAAATAAAAGCAATTTAGGAATTAAATCTAAAAGGAAAAGATAAATCTAAAATAGGTAAGATGTCTTCTTATTGATAGATCTTCTCTTCCAAGGATAGAACTTGATGAATCTCGGATATCTCGGATTCCTTTGGCTCCAAGGATTCCCAAACCGTGTAGGACAGCAAAACCGCGTTACGCGGCTTTGGACACGGCGCTCGTCGATCTCGACTAGGGCTAGTCGATCTCGAGTAGGACTGGCGTCGACTTGGGCTGGCTGGCTTGGTCGGGTAGCTCTGCTCGACAAGGCTCGGACTGGTGCTCCTTGCCTCCTCGATCTCGACAAGGATAACTCGAGATCGAGTTGGGTGTGGCCGAGGATGGCTCGCTAGTGATGTCGAGGACTCCTCCTCGGCATGGCTTCAGACTGGGCGCTGGTGGTCCTCGATCTCGACTAGCTGTACTCGAGATAGAGTAGAGTTGGCTCGGCCTCTTCGTCTTCGGCTTCTCGACTTGTCTCAACTTTTCGACTCTGGACATGGTGTCTAGGCGTGGTCGATCTCGACAAGTAGTACTCGAGATCGAGTGGGGTCTCCGGAGTCGGGTTGATCCAGCTCTCGACACTGCTCTTGGTCGACAAGGCCTGTGCTCGGACACCGTCGTCGAGGTCGAGTAGACTTTACTCTAGATCGAGTAAACTCGGGCTCCAAGCTTGATTTGACTGGTTCCGCTGCATCTTGACCTTTGGACTTCTGTAGTTGATTTCCGAGCCTTTCCGACCTTCTTTAGAACTGCTGTAATTTGCCTCGAATTCTGCAAAATTAAACAGAAACTGGTGTAGATTCTATAATTTGGCAAATAAACATAAACTACATAGATTATGTACTATCTTAGCCCAAATGCATGAAATGTATACAGAAATCGATATGAAAGTTACCGTAAAACATGGCAGATTCAGCTCACAACAAACACCCCATACTTAAGCTTGCTTGTCCTCAAGCAATACTTTTATTTGTCATTCAGGGGAAGAAATCAAAACTCTCAACATCTTAGATTCATTCTCATATAACCCTGCAATCAATTACCATCCTCGTAAAGGTACTAGTGTTACAGATCCATGCATGTGCAAATATAAAAGCAACATCTACTCACAAAAGGAGGGTTATGCAAAAACATTCATTAGTAACAAAGAATTAATAATCAAGAGGACTTTAATTTAAGCTCAAATAAGGAGTAGATTGGTAAAAGGCTAAAAGGTGGACAATTTTTGGCAATGTGGTGCTAATGATCCGGGGAAATGGAGTATTTCAAAAATGAATTTCATACCACATTCTTTCTCCATAAGATTCATCACCTTTCATAATGCTTTTATCAATAATAATGCTTTTACCTCTCTAACCTCAGCACTGCCTTCTCGCGAGTCGCAAACATGGGTGTCATGAATGGCCCCGGATACTTAGTGCTTTGGACTCCTCATCATGTGTCCCATCTCGACAAACTATTATCTCAGCGAGCAGGGTCAATCTACCTTTATCTCCTGAGGTGATTGGATTTTCTTTCACTCATTAAATTTTCCATATTTTCGAAACAATTTCCTACCAAACTCCAATAATGATATATAACACATCAACCATATAACATCTCCATAATGTAACATCATTCTCAACATAATCCCCGGATATAAGGTAAAGAATGGAAAATATTAAGATCATGTGGAGCAATATTTGAAATAAGGCATATTATGGCTTTTGTGCTGCATAAGCATAGGTAAGGCTAGGATTATAATGATGTGAGCATTATATAGAAATATAAAGTCCTCCATCCTTTTATCATGCAACATGTCAAAAGGAACTTCAAATTTTACCTCCTTTCATGGTTTTCAAGAAAATATTGCACTTCATTGTGACTTCCCTTTACTAGGCAATTTCATGCTATATCTCTAATGAATCCAATTTTGCATCGTCGAGTTCAATATTAAACTTCCATGACATTTATCAAAAAATTCAATGGGGGTTATTTTTTCTAAATTTTGGAAATCATGCATATAAGCACATAAATTAATAAAGAATTCCAAAATAGCCATGTATAAGCATTTCAAAGAAATAAATTCAAAATATGCACACATAATGTCAAATATGGAAAATATGCATAAAGTAAGCCCTTCCCCCACCCCATACTTAAATATTACAGTGTCCTCACTGTATAAAAACAAGGTTAAAGAAAGAAACTCACTAGATAGGTGTGCGGGGCTTCAAAAATATCGAGTGAAAATGCCTGGGCCGAGTCTGAATATAGCTTGCTTCTATCCATGGACCTGAAAAGTGCAGAAGACATATACCCATAATAGAAAAAATAAAAGTGTTCAAAACCAAAAACAAAGAAAACAATGTCCAAAAATAAATGTCTATGTACAAACTCTAGATTTTATAGTCGCTAGGCCGACTTTCCATTTAACTCAAGGTGGCATTTGCAGGGCCCATGTAGCTTGGGCCTCAAATAAGACTCCATTCTTGTCCATCAGCTGTAATCCTCCAGAGTGGATCTTGTTCACCACAAAAGGTCCCATCCTCTTCTTGTTGAATTTGTTAGGGAACCAATGATCTTTTGATTTAGATACATAGAGCTTGTCTCCAACTTCATACTCCTTAGGCTCATCATTGGATATCCTACATAAGCGTACATACCAAGGCAAACCTCTCCCATGTATAGATAGATCTTTAATGGAAATAGGGGAAGAAATATCCATACCTTGGCTTACCTTCGCAGAGACGGAATCGGGGACCACAGTGTTTGGTCGATCTCGAGTAGGGGTACTCGATCTCGATGAGGTTTCAGCTTCTGGTGGTGAGCTGCTCGAGGATGCAGGAGCTGGGCCAGCAAGGTGGTGGTCGACATCGACAAGCTTGGTCGATCTCGGGTAGTCTTTGCTGTCTGGTGGAGTCAGCGTCGAGGAAGGCGAAGTCGAGGCAGCAGAGGGGTGGTCGATCCCGAGTACCCTACTCGAGATCGAGGAGCCTAGCGCTTCAGTGTTGCTGCTCGACGATGCTGGTGCTGGTGGGGGCTTCTGGTTTTGGTCGAGATCGACTAGGGTCTTCGATGTCGAGGAGTCTTGGTCGATCTTGACCCCATACTTGGTTTTTGTCAAGGTATCCGAAAATTAGTTAGTCCATAACGACGTACCTTGGTTTGTGTCTATTGGATTCTCTGTGTCCTCCTTTTAGATTGCCATGATCTCCTCCACCTGGGCCTCCATCTCCCTCTTTTCCAGCTCCTTAGGGGTCATATTTCTTACCTTGGGTTCCCCGTAGGTGATTTAGCCAGCTGAGATAGATTTTACCTCTTCCATTGGACCTGTATGCCTTTCAGTTTTATTAAATGAATACTCAATTACCTCATCGCTGATGTTGAAGGTGAGTACTCCTTTCCTTACGCTTATGTTGGCATCTACCGTCGCCAAGAAGGGTCTTCCTAGAATAATTGGAGAAGCAGGATCTTCTTGCATATCAACAACTAGGAAATCAGCAGGGACAAAGAATTTACCTACTTGTACTGGCACATTGTTCACCATGCCTGTTGGAATGACCACTGTGTAGTTGGCCATGTAAAGTCTAGCATCCACAGGCTCTAGGGCACCTATCTTAATCTTGGACCAAATTGTTAAAGGCATTATGCTCACACTAGCTCCAAGATCACATAAGGCATTAATTTTATATGGACCAAATCCAATGGATATAGCAAACTTACCTGGATCTGGCCTCTTCTCCAATATGTCCAAATGGCTGCACTCCTTTGTAATCTCAGCCATTGATCGCTTTTTGCTCAGAATCTCCTTCAGGAACTTGACATAGGATGGCATTTCATTGAGAGCTTATGTGAAGGGGATAGTGACATTGAGTTTCTGAAGCATCTTGATGAAGCGCTGAAATTTCTTTTCTGCCGGGTCCTTTGGAGATTTTGTGGGGAAAGGCGGCTTCTTTTTCTGATTTGGAGCCAGAACAGACGTCGGAGGTGCTGCAGTTCTCTCGATCTCGGGCTGACCGTCCTCTATGTCGAGTACACCTTTGTCGATCTCGACCAGATTGGGTGATGTCGAGTTGATGTGCAGTGCAGACGATGGTTTATGTATTTTCTCCTCGAGAGAGATCAAGCAGGCCCTCCTCGAGATCGACCAAGCTCTAGTCGACTTGCTACTCTCCTTCATTTTGCTGCTTTCCAACTTCTGGCTCTTGCAGTTGATGGCCGCTTCTGAGTTTTACATCAGCGATGTGTCCAATCTTTCCCTTAGGATTTGGTTCTGAAGATCCAGGGAGCGCACCTGACTGTCTGGGGATTCCTGCTGCTAGCTGACCAATCTGTGTATCAACTGATTTTCGCCATATATCAATTTCCCCAAGCCTAGAGTTGACACCTTGCATCTGAGTGTAGACGAAGTTGAAGGATTGCTTAGTTTATGAGTGTTTCCTCCGTATTTCCTCCAAGACTATTTGTATATCATCCCTTTTCTGTTCTCTTTCCGGATGTCCTGGAGCTCTGTAGGGCGGGGGGTTCCTAGGGGCATCTTGGTTCCATTGTGGTTGATGAAACCTTTGGTCCCCCATGTAACGATTGGGACCCCCTACATAAGCTACCTCTTCGTGGTGTTCTCCCAGCTTGACTTGCTCTGTGTGGGCACTTAGTAGTGGTGTGCCGCTGTGATCCGCATTCTATGCAAGGCTGGTTGACAGATAAGTATTTGACTTGTTTAAGGAGCTTGTGATTCTGGTCTCTGTAGAACTGCTCCCTGACATTTGGGTCAATCTCGTTTGCTGGCTCATAGAGTGGCATAGATGGTGCTGGCCTGGCATATGGGTTCTCTTCATAGTTTGCAGTAGACCCATACTTGTTGTCGTAGTTAGTGAGCTTGTCGAGCACGCCCCATGCGTCAATTGGTGGCATCGTCAAATACTCATAGCGAGTATACTGGTTGATTCTGTCCTTAGTGACTTGATCAAGAGAGTTGAAGAAGATCTCCTGAATGACGTAGGGTGGCTGTCCATGAGTAGGGCAAGATCGTAGCAGTTCCTTGTAGCGTTCTCATGCCTTTGCCAGCGGTTCCCTAGGATTTTGTTTGAAAGCGGTGATTTTCTGGCGGAGGAGTGCTGTCTTTGCAGGAGGGAAGAATTTGTTCAGAAACTCTTGCTCTACTTGGGCCCATGTTGTGAGGGACCTTGGTTTCAGCCCTTCAAGCCACTTCAGTGCAGGTCCAGCGAGAGACCAACGAAAAGCCTTCATCTTGACATATTCCAAAGTTGTACCTTCAGCAAGAGTATGACACATGTCAGAAAATTTTGTAATATGTTCAAGATGACACTCATTAAATCTACCAAAAAAGGCATTATTTTTAAGCTCTATAAGGAATTGAGTGCAAATTTCAAAAGAGTTTTCCGGGATAAGAATCGCTGATTCAGGCACGACGAGAGTTGGGTGCATATAATCCTCTGTCGTGGTTCCGGTATTGGGCAAGCTCAGCCTCCGCTTGTTCCCTTGCTGCTTTCTAAGTGGCGATATCAACATTTTTAGCGGCCAATTCCCTTGTAAGCCTTGCAATCAGCTGCTCCTGTGTTTCAGCGGTTGCCATTTCTCTTTGTAGTTGAACTCTGATGTGTAGAAGGCGCTCTGGTTCGTCTAAGCCGTCAAACTCAGGTGGTTGACCAGAACGGCACATACACCTGTAAAGTAGCTCAAAGAAAAAGTGAGATCTGACTACCTAAGGCGCGAATGATAGCTTTCCCGGCAACGACGCCAATTTGTTGTGACGAGGAAATCGAGTATGAAATATAATGAAATAACTCAAACCAGATTTGTGCCTCAGCAAATAATTACAAGACTCCTCCAATGCAGTAAGAGAAAGTCAGGATCGAATCCACGAGGAAGCGTGTCAGCGGATCCTAGGAAGTTGTAAATCTCACAGAAAAGAAAACAGAAGACAGAAAGAAATGAACAAAGAAAGAAAGACAGAAATAAAAAACGAAATCAAAGAACAAAGCAAAGACAGAAGCTAACTCGATCTCGACCAGTAGTAACTCGAGATCTACAACAGAACTGGACAACAGAAACTCAGAAATCACAGCAGACAGCAAACCCAACAAGGGCAACTCGATCTCGACAACACCTAACTCGAGATCGACAAGAAGTAGCAGAAACAGAAATTGCAGAATCGAAAACAGAAACAGAAACTCGACTCGATACAGACAAGACCCTACTCGAGATCGACTAAGGCTGTACTCGATCTCGACAAGCTTCTTCTCTAGATCGACAAAAACTCAGAAAGTTGTAAATTGCAATTTCGAACACAGAATTCAGAATTTAGACAGAAATAAATCAATTAATGAAAGAACTTCCAAAGCCAGGGTATCAACGCCACAACGATAACCACGCAAAGTAATACATAAAGGCATAAAAGATCATGCTTTCCATCAAAATAACTTTCGTTACTAACAAATAGGCATATAGAGGCTTTCGCATAAACCCTAATTGTTACTAACCCTTTTCACATAATTAATCCAAGTTGCATTAAGATAACTTTCGCTTCAATAATACAAACAAGGATCACCTTCAACTCTCGCAAAAGAATCATGCTCATAGGGATAGAAGACGAATTGCATAAAAAGATCTGACCTTTACCGCATCACCTCACATGGCCACCGTCGGGCTCACCCCAGCCCCAGAAGTGGGTGGACTACTCACTCTTCATCATCAAGAAAGACGTTAAATAACAAAAGAAACTAACTTGCATTGAATTAAATAAAGAAAGCTTACAACCAATAAGACAAATCCGCTTTCGCCTTTCCACCTTGCTCGCCACAAACTTCCTCTCTCTACTCCTACTTACTTGAATGGAATTATGTCTGGAATTGAATGAATGAAAAACTAGCCCCTAAGGCTTTATTTATAGCCTTCTATTCCTTGCTAATCAAGGATAGAATATATCTATCTATATTTAAAATTATATCTAAAACTTTAAAAGATAAATAAAAGCAATTTAGGAATTAAATCTAAAAGGAAAAGATAAATCTATAATAGATAAGATGTCTTCTTGTTGATAGATCTTCTCTTCCAAGGATAGAACTTGATGAATCTCGGATATCTCGGATTCCTTCAGCTCCAAGGATTCCCAAACCGTGTAGGACAGCAAAACCGCGTTACGCGGCTTCGGACACGGCGCTCGTCGATCTTGACCAGGGCTAGTCGATCTCGAGTAGGACTGGCGCAGATTCAGCTCACAACAATATATAATCCAGAGCTACACACAACTTCCCCACCCCATGCTTGAAATTTTACTTTGTCCTCAAAGTAAAGAAAATAAAAAAAATAAAAGAGGTGGAGGAAACTCACAATGAAATCAGGCATCTCAGAACAAGCTTTTAGTTCAAATTTGGCAGAAGGAAGAAAATAGGTGACATCCTCGTGGAAATTCAAGAACAAATCCCACCAGAAAAAGGCAGCAGTAACTCGTAGGAATGAGGCTAGCAGCTCACAACGGCAAAAAACAAGCAAAACTAGATAGTAATCAACAGCAGATTCAACTCAATAGCAAAGGAATATCAAAAGCATGAAATTCAGCAAGATAAGTGACTATTCCTAAGTACTAACACCCTTAAAACATGATAAAAAAAAGTAGAAATTACTGCCCTAGGTGTTTAGTAGAAACTTTTAGCAACTCTTGGATGTAATTGGCACTCGTGAACCTTCTTGGAGCTGGAAAAATATGGGCATCTCTTTGCAAAACGCATGGCCAAGACACAAAACAAAGACAACACAACAAGCGAATGCAGTCCAACTATCCAAACATAAATAACATCCAAGAATAAAAGAACACGATCAACAAATCAAACAAGCAATCCTGTGACTTATGCCCATCCAAATTTTACAAATTGAATTCATGAAAATTAAAATGGACAAAAGGAGCATAAGACCACAAGAACAGAAGAAACATGGATCCAATCAGATCTCATGATCAACCAACCTAGCCATTAATAAGGGTTGTCCATTGAACATTCAACAGAGAAAGTGATATCAAGTTTGAAATTTTAGCACAGCTACAATCATCATCAAATATAATCCAAAATCAATCCACCTAGTTCCTCAAGCACAAATTCAGCCATGTAGAGCTCGGTAGCAGATAATTGATAAGATTAGCAAGACCAACCTAACCCTATGAAATTAAAACATCTACTTAGAAATCAGCAGCAAACATCAACAAATTCTATAAAAATCAAATCCAATTCAACTGCATCAAAATTCAGAATAGAGACACAATAATGCAGCGAAACATGACAAGTAATGACCAACTATCGATTTCGCCTCTAACCCAATATCAGATTTATGACATCACAATGCCTAAATCAACAAACAAACCGAGGCAAAAAGGACAACAATGACTAGATCCCACCAAGAAGTTGACTGAATTCCACAAAAAACTAGATAGGCAAAGCACGTTTTTCCTAATAATTTCATAGAAGCACAGCTAGGTAGGGGATTGAAACATACCTACACTTACCAGCCGAGACTGAAGTCCAAGGAATCAAAGTTAGGTCAAGAGGAATCGCAGGCACAAGGAGCAACAAGAGCGATGGCGAAGGAGGCCGGTGATGTCGATGGCGAGAAATATGCGACGATGGAGGCACGGAAAAGGGGATATGTGAGTGGTGCGGTGGTGTTGCCGGCTAGGTTTCAGGCGAAAGGATGGGCTAGGTTCCAGCGAAGAGGAGAGGTATTGGAATGGTGATTGCTGGTGGCTGCAAGCGGTCATGGTCGGGAAAGCTGATGGGTAGGAGGGCGAGAAAAGGGAAGATCTGGTGGAGGGTGCGGTAGTGGCGGCCGGCGGCGAGAGGCTAGGGTGTCGACTGCAACGCGGGAACACCGGCATCGGAGGAGAAGGGCGGCGCCGAGATCGGAGACAGAGAGCCGCTTTCCCCTTTATGTTTTTAAGTGATTTTTTTTCTGATTTGTTTTTTTTTTAAATAAAGGATGAAACAAAACCAGAAAATAAAATAAAAGTAAAGTAAAGAAAAATTTTAAAGATAAAAAAAATTACGATCTAAAAGTAAATAAATAAATAAATAACATACATTGGTTCTCTCTAAGATCGATTCAGACATTGTTAAAGCCCTCAACAACTTTTCAAACTCTTGGGCACATATACCACATAAACCTGCATAATGCATTGATAAACTGAAACTAAATAATATTGCAGACAAAAAGCGTTTCAACTTATCAAATATGCAAGCATGGCTCTGTTGTTGCAGGAGTAAGTCAAGTATAGAATAGAATATGGTTTAGAACGACTCCCCTGTCTCAGCAAATAATTACAAGACTCCTCCCGTTGTAGTAAGAGAAAGTCAGGATCGAATCCACGAGGAAGCACGTCAGCAGTTCTCAGGTAGCTATCAGATTCTCACAGCAGCAGCAGAAAAACACAGAAACAAACACAGAAGCAGAAACAAATAATCCCGGCAAGGGCAGCTAAAATAAAAGCAAAGACAGAAGCAAACAAGCAAAAGCAAGCAAAGCAGAGGTACTCGATAAAGCACGTCGACAACAGCAGAGTACTCGACAGAAGAACTCGACCGAGTCTTGTCGACACAGAAGTCTTATCGATATCGACAAGTACTCGACACAAACAGCAGATCGACAACACAGAAAGAACTCGATCTCGATTAATCTTCTCGACGTCGACAACAGTGTTCGACCTCGACAAGGCTCTTTGAAATCGATGAAAACAGAAATTTAAAAGTGCAAATGCTTTTCGAACACGGAAACGATTTTTGATCAAATAAATCAATAAACTAAAGACTTCCAAAGCTAGGGTTTCAACACCACAACAGTAACCATGCAAAGTAACACATAAAGGCATAAAAGATCATGCTTTCCATCTAAATAACTTTCGTTATTAACAAATAGGAATATAGAGGCTTTCGCATAAACCCTAATTGTTACTAACCCTTTTCATAAATTAATCCAAGTTGCATTAAGATCACTTTCGCTTCAATAATACAAAGAAGGATCACCTTCAACTCTCGCAAAAGAATCATGCTCATAGGGATAGAAGATGAATCGCACAAAAGATCTGACCTTTACCGCATCGCCTCACATGGCCACCGTCGGGCTCACCCCAGCCCCAGAAGTGGGTGGACTACTCACGCCTCATCGCAATAACAGACATTGAATTCATGAAAGAAACTTGCATTAAAACTATATTCAAAGCCTTTACAATCCTGGCAATCAACTTTCGCAGAAAGCCAAAACCTTAAAAACCTTAAACTCCTAAATTGCTCTGAATGGAACTAACTAATTGTGTGTAACTTGGAATGAATGAAAAGTCAGCCCCTAGGGCCTTATTTATAGGCTTCTAATCCTTGCTAATCAAGGGTAGAAGATATCTATCTTTATCTAAAACTATATCTAAAACTAAATGATAAATAAATAACATAGTGTATTTAAATAAAATAGATAGACTAGAACTATATCTAATGTGTGGACATCTTCTTTGGTCTTGATAGATCTTGATAGATTCGGATAGAATTCGTCGAATCTTGGCTTGCAAGTAATCTCCTTTCTCTTCGGACTTCTCCTCGATCTCGGCTTCTGGAATGCTCGACATGTCTTCTCGATGTCGACAACTTTCCTCGACATCGACAACATTTTGGTTTTGAGTTCAGTCAACTCGACTTCGTCTTCCAGTGCTCATGTCGAGTTTTGGATACTTGTCGATGTCGACAACTCTTGTCGACGTTGAGTTCTTTTCTCAGCTTCCAGCTCTGTTCGTAAAACGCACTTTCCCGCTGCCTCGGTTGTCGGATTGACGCATATGACCATGCGTTGGAAAGCTCTTTCCGAGGGCTACAACTCTCATGAAGACATCACAGCCTGATTCAGAACGATGTAAACCGGAAATTGGCCTTCTCTCCAGCTGCACCATTCTTGGCTTCTCCATGACTTTCCATTAAGCTCCAAAATGCGTCCGATTTCTGCGAATAATGACAAAAACTTGTGTAGACCTCCATATATAACAACTAAGCATAAACTACACATATTTTGTATCATTCAAGCCCAAATGCATGAAATGCATGCAGAAATCGATATAAAAGATAATGTAAAACATGGCTAATTAGGCTCACAACAAACACCCCATACTTAAGCTTGCTTGTCTTCAAGCAATACTTTTAATTGTCATTCGGAGGAAGAATTCAAACTCTCAACATATTAGATTCATTGTTTATATAACCCTGCAATCAATTACCATCCTCGAAAAGGTACTAGTGTCACAGATTCATGCATGTGCAAATATGTAAAAGCAACATCTACTCACAAGAGGAGGGTTATGTAAAAACAATTCATACGTGACAACGCATTGATAATCAAGAAGACTTTAATTTAAGCTCATGAAGGAGTAGATTGGTAAAAGGCTAAAGGTGGGCAATTTCTGGCAATGTGGTGCTTTTAATCCGGGGAAATGGATTACTTTCAAACTTTGAGTTTCATTCCACATTCCTTTCTTCCTTTGATTCATCACCTTTCATATTGCTTTTTTCAATAATAATGCTTTTACCTCTCTGACCTCAGCACTGCCTTCTCGCGAGTCGCAAACATGGGTGTCATGAATGGCCCCGGATACTTAGTGCGTCGGACTCCTCACAATGTGTCCCATCTCTCCAAACTATTATATCAGAGAGCAGGGTCAATCTACCTTTATCTCCTGAGGTGATTGGATTTTCTTTCACTCATTAAATTTTCCATATATTCAAACAATTTCCTTCCAAACTCCAATAATGATAATAATCACAACACAAACACCATATGATAATCTCCATAATGTAACATCATTCTCAACATAATCCCCGGATAAGGTAAAGAATGGCAATATTTTGATCATGTGGAGCAATATTTGAAATAAGGCATATTATGGCTTTTGTGATGCATAAGCATAGGTAAGACTAGGATTATAAACATATGAGCATTATATGGAAATATAAAGTCCTCCATCATCTTATCATGCAACATGTCAAAAGCAACTTCAAATTTTTACCTCCTTTCATGGTTTTCATCAAAATATGCACTTCATTGTGACTTCCCTTTACTAGGCAATTTCATGCTATATCTCTAATGAATCCAATTTTTGCATCGTCGAGTTCAATATAAGCTTCCATGACATTAACCAAAATTTTCAATGGGGGTCATTTTTCTCAAACTTTTGGAAAACATACACATAAGTACATAAATAAATAATGCATTCCAAAATAGCAATGTAGTAATTCAAAGAAATAAACTCTAAATATGCACAAAAATGTCAAATATGATCAATATGCATAAAGTAAGCCCTTCCCCCACCCCATACTTAAACATTACAGTGTCCTCACTGTATAAAAACAAGGGTAAGGAAAGGAACTCACTAGACATAGGTGCAGGGCCTCTCAATTTTGAATAAAAGGATCATGGGCCGAGTCTGAATGTAGCTTGCTTCTATCCATGGACCTGAAAAGTATGGAAGACATATACCCACAATAGAAAACTAAAAGTTCCAAAAAAAAAAAACAAACAAAAGCAA
Source organism: Persicaria tinctoria (assembly GCA_037127255.1). Classification (NCBI taxonomy): domain Eukaryota; kingdom Viridiplantae; phylum Streptophyta; class Magnoliopsida; order Caryophyllales; family Polygonaceae; genus Persicaria; species Persicaria tinctoria. Next base: position 14,914,404 of record JBANSL010000004.1, on the reverse strand, counting down.
CAAAGTCTCAAAAGTCCAAAAATAAATGTCTATGTACAAGCTCTAGATTTTATAGTCACTAGGCCGACTTCTCCATTAAGCATCAGCCTGGCTCATCTTTGTCCGGAGGTATAGATGGATCTGGTGGTTCCTCCGGTGGTGGGAAGCGTGGGATGTCATCCGGGGGCATCATGTGAAGAAGCTTAAACCTCCCCGAGTGGACGCTCCATGGTTCCACCCATTCATCTTCCCGGGCTCCAGCTGGCATGCATAAAGGAATATATAAAGGATATTTGCATACCTCATCATCATAGCTCTTCCGCTCCATTGGTTGATTTGTTTGCGCGTCTCCACCACAGGAAAATGGTGGAGTGGGAAGAGATATTTCCAACTCATCGTGCGGAGCTTCATACCACTTTGCGAGGACCCCATACTTGAATATGAACATCGGTTGCTCAAAATCGTCGGGGATAACCTTCACCTTATAAGGCAAAAGTGACTTTGAAACAACATGGGCAACGACGTCCAACTTCTTCTTTTCTGGCTCTTCTTCCTCTAGAGGTTCTTCAAATGGTTTATCAAAGACAGGGGGCAAAGTTGGAATTGAGATAGCGGAAGGACATACTTGGGTATCGACTAGAGATAGATCGATATCGATTGGAGATGGGTCGACGTCGACTAGGTGTTGGTCAAGGTCGACCTCAGGTTCAGATTCTCCTTCTAGCAGGACTGGGGCTTCTGGCGGTGATTTTGACGAATCTCGGAGCTTCCTAAATGCACGTACACCCTCAAACCATGCCTCCTCATCAACGATGTATAGCCATCTCAAAAATTCCAATTCTTTTGCATACTGTCTCGCTCTTTCCCTTTCGAAATACTCGAAGGTGCCCTGCATATACCTATAGAAGAAAACTGAAAGAAAACATGAGATCTAACTACCTAAGGCGCGAATGATTGCTTCCCCGGCAACGGCACCAATTTGTTGTTGCAGGAGTAAGTCAAGTATAGAATAGAATATGGTTTAGAACGACTCCCCTGTCTCAGCAAATAATTACAAGACTCCTCCCGTTGTAGTAAGAGAAAGTCAGGATCGAATCCACGAGGAAGCACGTCAGTAGTTCTCAGGTAGCTATCAGATTCTCACAGCAGCAGCAGAAAAACACAAAAACAAACACAGAAGCAGAAACAAATAATCCCGGCAAGGGCAGCTAAAATAAAAGCAAAGACAGAAGCAAACAAGCAAAAGCAAGCAAAGCAGAGGTACTCGATAAAGCACGTCGACAACAGCAGAGTACTCGACAGAAGAACTCGACCGAGTCTTGTCGACACAGAAGTCTTATCGATATCGACAAGTACTCGACACAAACAGCAAATCGACAACACAGAAAGAACTCGATCTCGATTAATCTTCTCGACGTCGACAACAGTGTTCGACCTCGACAAGGCTCTTTGAAATCGATGAAAACAGAAATTTAAAAGTGCAAATGCTTTTCGAACACGGAAACGATTTTTGATCAAATAAATCAATAAACTAAAGACTTCCAAAGCTAGGGTTTCAACACCACAACAGTAACCATGCAAAGTAACACATAAAGGCATAAAAGATCATGCTTTCCATCTAAATAACTTTCGTTATTAACAAATAGGAATATAGAGGCTTTCGCATAAACCCTAATTGTTACTAACCCTTTTCATAAATTAATCCAAGTTGCATTAAGATCACTTTCGCTTCAATAATACAAAGAAGGATCACCTTCAACTCTCGCAAAAGAATCATGCTCAAAGGGATAGAAGATGAATCGCACAAAAGATCTGACCTTTACCGCATCGCCTCACATGGCCACCGTCGGGCTCACCCCAGCCCCAGAAGTGGGTGGACTACTCACGCCTCATCGCAATAACAGACATTGAATTCATGAAAGAAACTTGCATTAAAACTATATTCAAAGCCTTTACAATCCTGGCAATCAACTTTCGCAGAAAGCCAAAACCTTAAAAACCTTAAACTCCTAAATTGCTCTGAATGGAACTAACTAATTGTGTGTAACTTGGAATGAATGAAAAGTCAGCCCCTAGGGCCTTATTTATAGGCTTCTAATCCTTGCTAATCAAGGGTAGAAGATATCTATCTTTATCTAAAACTATATCTAAAACTAAATGATAAATAAATAACATAGTGTATTTAAATAAAATAGATAGACTAGAACTATATCTAATATGTGGACATCTTCTTTGGTCTTGATAGATCTTGATAGATTCGGATAGAATTCGTCGAATCTTGGCTTGCAAGTAATCTCCTTTCTCTTCGGACTTCTCCTCGATCTCGGCTTCTGGAATGCTCGACATGTCTTCTCGATGTCGACAACTTTCCTCGACATCGACAACATTTTGGTTTTGAGTTCAGTCAACTCGACTTCGTCTTCCAGTGCTCATGTCGAGTTTTGGATACTTGTCGATGTCGACAACTCTTGTCGACGTCGAGTTCTTTTCTCAGCTTCCAGCTCTGTTCGTAAAACGCACTTTCCCGCTGCCTCGGTTGTCGGATTGACGCATATGACCATGCGTTGGAAAGCTCTTTCCGAGGGCTACAACTCTCATGAAGACATCACAGCCTGATTCAGAACGATGTAAACCGGAAATTGGCCTTCTCTCCAGCTGCACCATTCTTGGCTTCTCCATGACTTTCCATTAAGCTCCAAAATGCGTCCGATTTCTGCGAATAATGACAAAAACTTGTGTAGACCTCCATATATAACAACTAAGCATAAACTACACATATTTTGTATCATTCAAGCCCAAATGCATGAAATACATGCAGAAATCGATATAAAAGATAATGTAAAACATGGCTAATTAGGCTCACAACAAACACCCCATACTTAAGCTTGCTTGTCTTCAAGCAATACTTTTAATTGTCATTCGGGGGAAGAATTCAAACTCTCAACATATTAGATTCATTGTTTATATAACCCTGCAATCAATTACCATCCTCGAAAAGGTACTAGTGTCACAGATTCATGCATGTGCAAATATGTAAAAGCAACATCTACTCACAAGAGGAGGGTTATGTAAAAACAATTCATACGTGACAATGCATTGATAATCAAGAAGACTTTAATACGTGACAACCCTGCAATCAATTCCCAATTCTTTGTCCGTTTGCACCCTCATTAAATTCAAACAACAAAATCCTCTCTGTGAAAGTTTCCTCATCTTGCTCATCTAACCAATCTTCTAAGATCTCCTCGTCAAAAGCAATGATAGCGCAGTCGTCACTGACAACCACCACCGTCTGCATAGGGAAAATCTCTAAAATGATTGGAATTGTAATTTGTTGAGCCACTTGGATCCGCCTCATCTCGTCATTGAAATCAATTTCGATCATTGTAAGTTGGGACTCCATTGCAGCAAAGTGTTCTTCCATAAGGGGCAGCATAGACGATTCTTGTGATGTTTGCGGAACCAGACATGAAGGTTCGAATTGTCCGATTTGGAGCTCTAATTTAGTAATCTCATGTATGAAATCCAGCTCACGAGAATGTTGAGTTTTGCACAATTGATGTACTTTCTTAACCTTTCCGATCGGAACCCTAAACACCGGACAATCTTTAAATATATGATTAGAAACTCCGCAAAAATCACAAAATAACCCATGAGTCATCTTTAGAGGCACACACCTAGACACACGAACAAAAACAGTTAGTAGCACGGGTGTTATGAACCGTAAGATAGGCTCACAACAAAATTAGTTATATACAATAATCGGCAAACACACAAAATAAAGAAATAAACTTGATTCCCCGGCAACGGCCCCAATTTGATGGACGATTTTTAGTCGCTTAAACCGTATCAAAATAAATTCGAACCTACCTAACTAATATAGTGTGGTTAGAACGAGTCGATCCCACAGAGAATCAAGTTAATCCTAAGTTAAAAAGTTTATTTACCAATTAGTATGAAACGGGGGTTCTTGGGTGGTGAAAATAAGAAAGAAAATAAAATAAAATATAAACAAATTGATAGGGATAACGATTAATAAGATAGTTTCATCTACAAATTTCAACTTTATTTGGGTGAAACGATCCTTGTAACTTCTTCTAGTCCTTTTAGGTTTCCTATGAATGCCTAATATAGTTACTAGTCCAATCAGTCCTAGAAACCCTTATCAATCGAACAGTTCCTAAAGAAGGGTTTAATCCAATCTATAGCTTTAAGTTCAGAGATTAACCAAGGTATTTGCAGTCCCTAAAGAGGGATTTACAACACATCTGAAGGTTCGATAAAGTATAACAAAGTAATATAATGATACTCTAGAAGGGGGGTTGAATAGTGTATGCCAATTTTTCGCAGATAATCTCAAGACTTTTGAAACGCTTGCAAAACCCTTTGAGATTAGACGTAATTCTTTCCTCTTGAAAAACCTGAATCACAAAAGAGTTACACAATTCGAAACAAGTGCGGAAATATGGTAAAGCAATAAGTAAAGAACGCAACGAATTGTTAACGAGGTTCGGCACGAACTTGGCCTATGTCCCCGCCTAGGGTTCTTCCACAACCCTAGGATTCAACCGGCTTTATTGATTCACAAGACTTAGGATCCTAATAGCTCACCGAGAAGCCTCTCTCCTATACAATTGCAATCTAGTCAACTCACGTTCCCCTGAAGTCCTAGACCAATCTAGAAGAGCCCCACCTCGCTCAGCTATCTAGTACAATACTCTTACACTTAGTGAATCAATCGCCTAGTGTCCACTTCCTGAGTTACAAACTCTCGAGTATAACACTCTCTCATAATATATCCTGTAAGATCACTGTGTAACTCTCAAATGCTTTGAAACAAAATATAAGACTCTTAAAAACAAGCAGAGAGAACACCCTGAAGAGAGATCGTAAACTGAGGGCTGAGTGTGCAATGTAGAGCGTTGATATTCGTAAGTGTACGTCCATCCTCTCTCTCTTCTTCATCTCCTTTTATACTTGAACAAATCGGTGCCAATTGAAGGAAGAATCTTCACCCAACGTCTATTAGAGATCATGGCCAAGGAAGGATCTTCGTAATCTTCTATTCCGGAAAACTGCGAAGCCACAATCCACTAGATTCGATCTTCACGTCTTTTAGCTTAAGGAAGGAGATATCTTCGAAATTCTTGTTGTATGGTTAGTATAAAATGTGTATAATAATATTCAGAAACCATACATAAATAATATAAGATAATAATAACATAAAATACAGGTTTTGAATTTCATCAATATAGTTGTAGCTTCAAGACCTTTGACACAAGCTATGTGTCAAAGCCTTTGAGACCATTTCCGATTTTCATCAGGGGAGTGGAGTTAACAATCTCCCCCTTGATGAAAGACAAAACCTGTGCATCCCTGTAACTTAGTCAAGCAGATATATCAAAGGCAAAATCGGACTAAGTACCTGCATGGGTTAGACAAATGTTGGATCATATAAGTTTAAAACCTATTATAAAGGCATCCAACAAAATAAGGCAAAATAAGGTCTTCCAAGACCCTAGTTCAAAGCAGTTTTAAAGTCACGTCTAAAACCAAGAGCCGTTTCGAATCTTAACGATTAAGGAAAGATATGTTTATCCGATTTAAAAAATTTCCACAAATAAAAATATAATCGGATAACATGCAATAAAAAGGATTTTCCCGAAATGGTAACAAAAAAGTAAAGATATTTAAAATTCCTTTTTTTTAAAAAAAAATATTTGATCAAATATCTAAAAAGATACCAACCAAATATGAGATCCGTTATATGTGCTCTACTGTTCAGTTCACAACCTTTGAAATGAGGTTCAAGGGTCTTGACACTGAGTAGATATTTTCTTTCGTAAAGGGAAAGCTCCCCCTACGAAAGTGCATCCCTATTAAGCATTTCGATCTCACGTCTAATGAAGGTGAACCCGTCCTCTGGCAAAGGCTTAGTAAAAATGTCAGCCCATTGACAATCAGTTGAAATAAAGGATATGGACACATCACCTTTTTCGACGTGGTCTCTAATGAAATGATGTCTTACATCAATATGTTTGGTCCTTGAATGCTGAACATGATTCTTTGTAATGGAGATGGCACTTGTATTGTCGCACTTAATGGGAATGCCTTTCACGTTAATGCCAAGATCTCTCATTTGTTGAGCTATCCAAAGGATTTGGGAGCAACATGCTCCAGCTCTGAGTTTTGTTTCTTTGAGTGCCAACTGGTCAAGGATGCTCCTAAGAATTGGCAACATCCCAACGTGCTCTTCCTATCCACCTTATAGCCTGCAAAATCTACATCAGAATACCCGATTAGTGTAAAATCTCTTTGCTTTGGGTACCATAAGCCAAGCTCCTTAGTGCCATTGAGATATTGAAAGATCCTCTTCACATCCACGAGGTGAGATTCTTTAGGGTCAACTTGAAACCTAGCACACATGCAAACACTAAACATGATGTCAGGTCTACTAGCCGTAAGATATAATAAAGATCCAATTATCCCTTGATACTCCTTTTGATTGACACTCTTCCCAGTCTTGTCTTGATCTAGAGATAAGGTTGAGCTCATGGGTGACTTGGCTGCTTTGGATTGATCCATATTGAACTTCTTCAAGAGATCCTTAGTGTACTTTATTTGGTTGACAAAGATCCCTTTCTTGGATTGATGAACTTGTAATCCCAAAAAGAAGTTGAGTTCACCCATCAAGCTCATCTCAAATTCACTACACATGAAGTCAGAAAATTCCTTGCACAAAGATGTGTTAGTAGCTCCAAACAGTATATCATCAACATATATTTGAATAACCAAAATGTCCTTTCCTTTGGTCTTGATAAAAAGAGTCTTGTCGATCAACCCCCTTTTCAAATAATTTTCTAAAAGATATTTTGACAAGCGCTCGTACCAAGCTCTTGGGGCTTGTTTCAAACCATATAGGGCTTTGTCTAGTTTGTAAACATGATTAGGAAATTCTGACCTTTCAAAACCTAGGGGTTGAGCTACGCAGACTTCTTCCTCTAAGAAACCATTAAGAAAAGCACACTTGACATTCATTTGATAGAGCTTTATGCTCATAAAAGATGCAAATGCTAATAATATGCGAATGGCTTCAAGCCTGGCTACGGGAGCAAAAGTCTCCTCGTATTCAATACCTTCCTCTTGATTGTAGCCTTGAGCAACAAGCCTTGCTTTGTTCCTCACGATCTTACCATTCTCATCTAGCTTGTTCCGAAATACCCAACGTATGTCAATGACTGATTGATACTTTGGCCTAGGCTTCAAGGTCCAGACTTTGTTTCTTTCAAATTCTTTAAGCTCACTTTGTATGGCAATGATCCAGTCTGGCTCTTGAAGGGCCTCATCTACCTTCTTTGGTTCTATAAGAGAAACAAACGCGTGAAAAGCACAAAGATCTTTAAGTTTAGAGCGAGTTTGAACACTAGATGTAGGGTTAGACATGATATCCTTTAATGAGTGTTATGAGGAGTATTTGAATTTTCGTTTGCTAGTCTCAGCTCCTTGATTGGTCACACCAGCAGGATTGATTTGTAGTACATCTGACTCTGTGGATCTATTAGGTTCAGTTACAGCAGTTTCTGACGTTTCAACACTTTTGGATTGGTCACCATGGGCATTGGACGAAGCTTCAACACCTTGGGTCAATTCTTAAGTGTTGAGAATCTGATCCTGCATGTTCCTCTTCTCTGTGTTCTTGATAGCAACATCATCACCTTCCTCGTTCTGTGTATGGATGATAAGATCTATATCTGCAACACTTTTACTCAAAGAACCGCCATTGCATTCATCAAATATAACATGTATACTTTCCTCAACTAACTTAGTCCTTTTGTTGAAGATTCTATAAGCTTTGCTACTTGTGGAGTAAGCAAGAAATATATCTTCATCAGTACGCGCATCAAATTTCCCAAGGTTATCTTTTCCATTGTTATGAACAAAACAAGTACATCCAAAAGGTTTAAAATAAGATATAAGTGGTTTGCGGCCTTTGAAAAGTTCATAAGCAGATTTTTTTAAGATGGAACGAATAAGAGAACGATTCAAAATATAGTTAGTTGTGTTAACAGCTTCAGCCCAATAGGTTTAAGGTAATGCATTTTCTAAAAGCATAGTCCTGGCCATGTCCTCTAGGGTGCGGTTCTTTCATTCCACAGCCCCATTTTGTTGAGGTGTCCTAGGAGCAGAAAAATTATGGGAGATGCCATATTTAGCACAAAACAAATCAAACAGAAGTTGATCAAACTCCCTACCATGATCACTTCGAATTGACACTATGGGCTCGTTTCTTAAAGTTTGCAACTCCTTACAAAGTTTTGAAAACTCAAATAAGGCCTCTGGTTTTTCTTTTAAAAATGCAACCCAAGTATATCTAGAAAAATCATCAACAACAATAAGCATGTACTTTTTACCATTGAGAGATTTGACTCGCATAGGACCACATAAATCCATATGTAAAAGTTCAAGGGCTATAGAAGAACTTACAACCTTTTTGGGTTTGAAAGAGCTACGTGTTTGTTTACCTCGTGTGCATGCTTTGCACATATCAATACCTTTGAAGTCCATCTCAGGTAGTCCTCTTACAAGCCCTTTGGACACAAGCTTCTGTAGTGTATGTGGGCTCACATGACCGAGTCTCCTGTGCCAGAGCTTTGGATCGTCCGTCAAAGCCTTTAGACAGTTTAAGCTTCCTTGTGCCACTTGCTCAACATTCACAACATAGATGTTGTTATAACGATATGCAGTTAGAACTACTTCACATGTATCTTCTCTGCGCACTAGACATCTTTTCTTGTTAAATCGAACATCATTACCACTATCACATAGTTGAAAAACACTACGAAAATTATACTTCAAACCATTAACAAGATAACCATTTTTAATATTATGGTTAGGATCACTCCCAACACTACCAATACCAACGATATCACACTTTCCTTTGTCACCAAGAGTGATTGTTCTAGTGGATTGCTTCTTTAGATCATGAAAGAGAGAACTCTTCGCACTCATATGTCTCGAGCATCCACTATCAATAATCCATTTTTGCTCTTTCACCTTGGTGATCTCCTACAAAACAAAAATCAACCTTTGTGGCTAGACAAGTGAGCAAATTTAGATCCTTTATTGGGATAAACCAAATTTGGTAAAATAGTGCCTTTGGGGACCCAAACTTGCGTTATCCGTTCTTTTCTCAAGTGAACAGGAAATGTATTGCGAATAATATGAGGATCCTTTCTTCTATAGGGGCAGGTCTCTCTTACATGTCCCTTTCTTGCACAATGGTGACATATATGAGATGTCATGCTTCCTTTTTCCTTTACAAAAGTGGTAATGTGCTTGACGGAGGGAAAACCTGTCGTTGATCCGCCAAAGTAAATCTCAAACCTATAACTAGTATAGCAATAAGCAAGAGGTCGATCCACAGGGAAAGTTATAATTCAAGTTTGATTCAAGTGTCAATCAAAGTAACCAGTTTGGGGGGTTTTTGTGTGTGAAAGTTTCGCCTTTTATCAAAGCGAAGTAAAGAAAGCAAGAGTAAATGATTGTAATTTAGACAATTAGGAGAATCAATTCTACTTACAATTTTCCACTTTATTTAATTGAAGCGATCCTTGTAACTTCTTCTCGTCCTATTAAGTTTCCTATGAATGCCCCTGTCCCGACCTAATACAGTTACTAGTCCAACCAGTCCTAGCAACCCTTATCAATCGAACAGTCCCTAAAGAAGGATTTAACCCAATTAATAGCTTTAAGTTCAGATATTAGCCAAGGTATTTGCAGTCCCTAAAGAGGGATTTAACAACACTTTCAACTTCCTACTCATTCAATTAGTTCAACCAGCCCTAAAGGAACAAGTTTGCCACTTAGGTTAAGGTTCACAACCAGGAATCTACAAAACCTTAGCAATTGAATTGATCTAACAAGTTGGCCAGACAAGATAGAACAAATCAATAAACAATCAAGCACAAAGAAGTTGAAGCATTCAAATACAGGAAACAAGGAACGAGAATTAGAAACTCACAATCAATCCGAATAAAGCTTCAAATTGCAGGAAGAATAGATGAGTTTGTTCCTCATTGAAGACATCGCTCAAAATCTCTAAAGTGTCTGATGAAAGAATAAAATAGAAGTTATGAAAATAACATAAAACTTGGCCTTTTAAATCATCAAAAGTCGGCCACCAAACAAAGTAATAGGTTCTAGGTTTTTTTAATAATCAAAACGACGTGCAAAAGCGCTGACGACCAATGCTGAGGGTGCAGCATATATGCTGCGGCCGCAGCATGTGCCGCTCCCTTCTGCCCGCTGGAGCGGCCCTGGCGGCGGCCGCCGCATATTGTCTTTCAGGGAAAATATGTTTCGAATTTGCTCTTCTTGTCAACAGAAAAGTTGTAGTTATCTGAAAGAGCTTTCCAACGGATGGTAATAATAGTCAATCGGACAATAGTGGCCTCCAAAAAGTGCAAAACAAGCTCAGCATGTCTGGCGACAACTTCTGCAGGCTTGTTCTTCGTTTAGGTCCGCTTCTTCTTCTCAGGACCTCTTGAGATCTTCATGTAAGCTTCTCCGATCAACTAGACATTCTCATCTAATGCGTTAACAACTCCTGTCTCATCATCGGATCCACGATTACCTGAAATAATCAATAAAAGTGTGTAGATTCCGACTCCACTAACATAGAGAGCAAATATGCAAATTGTACTTAATCCATCCATGAAATGCATCTTAACTAAGCTAAATGCAACCTATTATGCCTACCTAAATGCATGCTATCAGTGCTGCTTCTTTAAAAACTTTGGATTGTAACCAATACCACTTTTGTTTAGAGAACTTTGTTGCTCACTCAACATCATATCAAGGGACTTTGGACTTGTTAAAACTTATGAGGGTTGTCTGTTGGTCTTGAATCTTCTTATTCAGAGAGATCTTCTCGTTCTCTAAGTCATGATGTTCATTTCTTAGAGACGAGAGATCTTGCATGAGTTCAGATTTCTCTGAGTCAAGAGCCTTGACTTTAATGTCAAGACCTGAATAAGAGGTTTCAAGACTTTTGACTCTCATACACAGTTCCTCAATAGTTCTTTCCTAGTCCACAGTTTTCTTAATAAGAGTGTTGGTTTGAGCAATAAGTTCCTCTTCATTGGCAATCATATTAGAAAGGAATTCCGATAGTACCTCTTTTGGACTTGTCATAAGCTCTCTTACAGTTACCTCGAGTTGCTCATCGTGGGATTCATCTCATGAGGCCATGAGACAGATATTGGCCTTCTCATCATCAGAGTCTTTGTTAGAATCACTCCAAGTTGCCACCATGGCTTTCTTTTTCCATTGATCACCTTTCTTGAACTGGCTCTTTGTCTTTTGAGGGCAATCTTTCACCAGATGGTCTGTTTCACCACATTCAAAACAAGACAAAGGTTTAGTCTTCTTGTCATATTTTTTGTATTGAGACTTACCTCGAAATTTAGAAGACTTTGATCCATCTTTGTTGTTGAATTGCTTCTTCATCTTGAGGATTCGAGAAAGACCCCTTGTAATGAGATCAAAGGGATCATCCTCATCATCATCCTCATCTTCAGAATCAGACACATCTTTGGGCTCATCCTTCTTAAACTTGAGTGCCAAGTTCTTTGTGCTTGTTGCGATTTCTCCATCGTCTTCATTGAGAATCATCTCATGTGTGGTCAACTTCCCAAGCAAGTCATCAAGGGGTAGAGTGGTGAAATTTTGGGCTTCTTCTATGGATGTTACTTTAGGGCCTCATTTGTCCTTTGGGAGGCACCTCAATATCTTCCTCACTTTCTCAACATTCTCAAAAGTCTTGCCGAGAGAGTCAAGGTTGTTCGTGATTTCCGTGAACTGTGTGAACATGGCCTTAATGGACTCATCAAGCTTCTTTTTGAAAAGTTCATACTTTCGAAGGAAGATACTGATCTTAGTGTCCTTCACTTGACTGGTTCCTTCGTAGGTGACAACCAGCTTATCCCAAATCTCTTTAGCTGACCTACAAGATGAAATACGATTAAACTCATCAGTATTAAGACCACAATATAGTAAGATAATGGCCTTATAGTTTTTGGAAACGAGCTCAAGATCCGCTTGGATGTATTCGGCCTCAGTCTTCACGACTTTGCTTCCATTAGGTCCGTCTTTCACGGGGATCTTTGGACCATTCTCTATAATGTTCCAAAGTTCCAGATCTTGATCTATAATGAACATTTTCATCCAGGACCTCCAGTGGACGAAGTTGTTTCCTACAAAGAGTGGTGGTCTAAAGATAGACCTCCCTTGTGCAAATCCTCCGCTTGCTTCACCAGAGATGATCAAAACTCACAAGATTGTTAGATCAAAAGCAGTGAGTAAAGCTCTGATACCAATTGAAGGTTCGATAAAGTATAACAAAGTAATATAAAGATACTCTATAAGGGGGGTTGAATAGAGTATGCCAACTTTTCGTAGATAATCTCAAGACTTTTGAAACGCTTGCAAAACCCTTTGAGATTAGACGTAATTCTTTCCTCTTGAAAAACCTGAATCACAAAAGAGTTATTCAATTCGAAACAAGTGCGAAAATATGGAAAAACAATAAGTAAAGGACGCATCGAATTGTTAACGAGGTTCGACACGAACTTGGCCTACGTCCCCGCCTAGGGTTCTTCCAGAACCCTAGGATTCAACCGGCTTTATTGATTCACAAGACTTAGGATCCTAATAGCTCACCAAGAAGCCTCTCTCATATACAATTGCAATCTAGTCAACTCGCGTTCCCTTGGAGTCCTAGACCAATCTAGAAGAGCCCCACCTCTCTCAGCTATCTAGTACAATCCTCTTACACTTAGTGAATCAATCGCCTAGTGTCCACTTCCTGAGTTACAAACTCTCGAGTATAACACTCTCTCAGAATATATCCTATAAGATCACTGTGTAACTCTCAAATGCTTTGAAACAAAATATAAGACTCTTAAGAACAAACAGAGAGAACACGCTGAAGAGAGATCGTAAACTGAGGGTTGAGTGTGCAATGTAGAGCGTTGATATTCGTAAGTGTACGTCCGTCCTCTCGCTCTTCTTCATCTCCTTTTATACTTGAACAAATCAGTGCCAATTGAAGGAAGAATCTTCACCCAATGGCTATTAGAGATCATGGCCAAGGAAGGATCTTCGCAATCTTCTATTCCGGGAAATTGCGAAGCCACAATCCACCAGATTTGATCTTCACGTCTTTTAGCTTAAGGAAGGAGATATCTTCGAAATTCTTGTTGTATGGTTAGTATAAAATATGTATAATAATATTCTGAAACCATACATAAATAATATAAGATAATAATAACATAAAATACAGGTTTTGAATTTCATCAATACAGCTTCAAGACCTTTGACACAAGCTATGTGTCAAAGCCTTTGAGACCATTTTCGATTTTCATCAAGAGAGTGGAGTTATCAACATCCAACTTCCTACCCATCCAATTAGTTCAATCAGCCCTAAAGGGATAAGTTTGCCACTTGGGTTAAGGTTCACAATCAGGAATCTACAAAACCCTAGCAATTGAATTGATTCTACCAAGTTGATCAGTCGAGATAGAATAAAACAATCAAACATTCAAGTACAAAGAAGTCTAAACATTCAATATAGGAAATAAGGAACAATAATTAGAAACTCACAATCAATCCAAATAAAGCTTCAAATCGTAGATGAAACGGAAGTGTTTAGATCTCCATAAAAATAAGACAAAACATAATTAGGGTTAATGGTGGGAAACAGTAGTCGACCTCCTTATGTTCGGCCTCCTTATGAATGTATATATAAATATAAAACCTATCCTAATCTATCATAGTATAGATATATCGATATATAATATTAATATCTAACTAATTTTATCTAATTCTAAATATATGGTCAAACTTGTAAGGCACACAAGCCGTTGCCAACCGGAGCCGCATCTCTGCATAAGGTACACAATCAGCACATGTACGATCCGAGTCAGCCCTTCTTGCCTTTTAATTTGCAAAATAATCCCACAATTTAGGATCAACCTCCAAATTCATACGATCCAGCTTAATGATACCTGAAATATATAAAAATACTAGTGTAGACTCCGAAAACTAAATAATACAGAATAACCTATAAAATATATAAAATGCTCTAAATTAATATGCAAATCTATTCTTAAAACACGACTAAAATAGACCCTATCAACTAACGAAACACTGGAGATCGTCTTTAATAACCACCCTTCGCAACAAACGAGAATAATAGCTAAACTACTAAACTCCAATGATACATTTGTCACAACAAATTCAAAAAATCAGCGTCGCGTCAACAAGTTGGTTTATTTATTGTACACCAGACAAAACCATCCGACAAAGGTGACGATATAACCGCACAAAATGTTGCAAAAACATAAAATTCAACACCGACTGTAAAAATCCAAATCACCATTTTGATCAGGACCGTGATTCATAGGAACCACATCAAAACAAGAGTGTTCGTCATACTCAAAGACCAGGCGTGTCCCAATTCGGAGTTCATTTGAAACAACAAACTTGCGCCACCCTGAAGTAAACCAATAGTGATTAGGTCCTAGGGGCTCGACCCTCACCACGAATTCCTCATCGGCTCGTGTCCATAAGTGCACATGGCCAAGTACTTCATCACCATAATCACGGTACACGTATGACAAAGGTTGCGATGGCAACAAACACATTAGCAGAGCTCGAATCTCTTATTAGGAAATAAATCACATAATAAAAATTACCAGACTATATAAATGCCTTTCCACAACAATATCCCGGGTAAAACCCCTAACACGAGGAACAGTTACACCTGGAATATCAACTGGCGGCGTGGACGTCATTGTCAAAGATGAACTACAATAACAACCTCGGATTTTTCTTAGCTTTTTATACTAATCTCTATAGGGAAAAGCAACAAAAGGCACCGCAAGCCATCCAAGTTCACCACGAGGTCAACAAATACCAAATAACACAACAAATAACGCCTGATAAGTGCAACCTTCTTCTAAGCGGCAAGGAAAGCTACAAGCAAAATCGATACACCGAGCAGCACGAAAAACTAGCTAATGACACGCACCTCCCTGCGTCAGAACAATTCAAAGATAACTCTGTGGAACAACATCCGTATCCATAATGCGCAGAACTAGTATAAATAAAGACAACACTGAGATCAGGTAACGCATAAATGAAATTACTTAAAGCATAATGCCAAGTTTTGACATGGCTTCAGGCGAAATCTCTCTCCAGGAGAAATCTCTCCACCAACCTTCATCATAAATACTATGTTTTTCCCAAATCCTAAATTCATCAGGATAATCCTTAGGGGAAGCCAACTACACAAACTCCCCTTACCATACATCTTTGTAGAATTCGGAGATGAAATATTAGACCAAATCATTCTATGCTCTCCCTCGAACCAAGAATTCGTTGTACTAGTCGAAAGAGACGAAGGGGACTGGTTCTCTCTTTCAGAAATCTGGAGATCTTTCGCAAGCGCTAACAACCTCAGAATAGGGAGCCGCCTTACTTTCGAATACAAGGAGAAACTCACTTCAATATAACAATAGAGCAACCAGGCCCAGAAGAAAACAGAGGCGTCTTGCCCGACTACCTGTGTTACGAAGGAATATAACTATAGATCGAAGACGCAAATCAATCTCTACTATATTTCATCGCTAATAAATGACAGCTTTGTAAGTTTGCCACTAGCATAACATATAATGCATTCGCGAACCCTACTTTTTTTCATCTCACGATTCATTTCATAAAACGCTCAATGACAGGAGATGGATAAGGGCATCGCGAACTTACCCTTCAAACAAGAGTATTAACGATAACAGTGATAATAACAGATTAAACTCTTAAGAAAAACAAAGAGCATAAACGAAAATACATTATAGCTAAAAATGAAATATTCACAAAAAATCAAAACACCACGACAAGACACCGCTTGTCATTGGCCAAAATGTTTTCCATCCAAAAAAATAAAGTATGAACCGCAGCAGAGCATAAAGCTCTCACCATGGGTAGAAATGTTTTCGACTTACTTCCCAATACAAAGATGACTTGATTTGATAAAGAGTGGAGAGACAGTTTGTTACGCATTGACCGGAGGATTGTTGTTGTTGTCGCGAGCAGGCTCGGGGTGTTCTCACCAACAGAAGAAGGATCGAGGGTTGCATCATCATCGATTGGAGCATTGAGTGGAGGAGGCAGGTCATGTTAAGGATCATTGAGTTTCAAATCCTCATTGTCGTAACTGGGAGGAAACATCCTCACAGCATCCCCAAGATGAGCAAAAGTGTTGACGCTCTGGGCAATCCCACCATCCACTCCTTCAATAAAAGAATCGGTCACCTTGTCGTAAAGGACGTCCTGCCCATCTGTCTCGAGGTAACGACCCAACCAACCTCGACCATCCCCCGCCATAAAACTGGCCAACCACCCTTGGCCCTCATCACTTAACATGAACTCCCGAAGAGTATTCTTGGTAAGAATGACATCCTCACCGGAAGTAAGACGCTCCAGTTTTCCTCTCACACCAATAAGCTCTTCACGGGCCATTTCCAAATCAATCTCGAGCTCTCTAATTCGACTGTTCAAACGAGTAGTCTCCAGGTCGCGCTCATACCCTATTTCTTAGATTTTCGAGATTTTGACTCGCGACACGTCCAGCTCACTCTTCACTATCTCCACTTCTCTCTGGGATTTCCCCTAAGGTCTCTTTCAAACTGTTGATGGTAACCTCCTGAAGCTCCGCATCCCTTAATTTATTCACCTTCGTCTTCAGAGTCTTGTTCATTTCCCTTAACTCCCTCACCTTGTCATCGTAGTTCCTTAAACGCCCAGCCACCTCGGACCATTGTAGGTTACCATACGACAATATGCGGAGAACGGTGAACATGCATACAACATTAGATAAGTAGAAAAAAATAAGTCGCGAAAGAGGTTACCCAACCTCTGGTTTTTTTACCCTGATACAACAATTCTTTATCCGTTAGATGATGAAGATACTCCCGTTCAGCCGGGCATGTCTTTCCAAGGATCTCTAATTTCTTGACATCAATCGGATCAAACCCAGGTTGCCTGCATGCAGTCATGGAAATCCATGATGAGGTGATTGGCTGGGCGCTTAAAAGCCTGGTGTTCCCTTCTCCCTCCCTCTGCCTTTTTCGCCCACGTTGAGCCAAGGGTATCCTTTGATGATACGCTCTCTCGATCTTCGATAGGCGCTTTCCCTTTTGAGAGCTTTGTCGCGAGAGGGGGGACACGGTATGCAATCTGTTGACCGTCACCCACTTGCGGAGTAGTGACAGGAGAAGGCCTGGCTGTGCCCCTAGCTGCACTTTTCTTCTTTGCCAAAGTGGAAATTTTCTCCTTATCAACCAACATATCTACAAAGGAATTGGGACAAAGGTTAATCAGAGAAAATCGTGATCAAAATACTAGAAAGCTTAAAACGCCTAGACACCGACCCAGACGGTGCGGAAGAATGAGCCCGGCCATCTCCAGACACCGACCCAGAAAAGCTTAAAACGCCTTTTCTGTAACTCCGTGTCGACACGCGACCCCCTCCCAAAACGCAACTCTCCATCTTTCCATCGCAATATTTTTTGTCTTTCCATCTTTCCATCGCAATATACTTGTCGGGTCGGGTCACAAAGTTAAAAAAGGTCTTTGTTGAATCACAAACAAGGAACCATTTCTTTCTCCATCCCGAGTTTCTAGACAACCTCTCAACTATTTTCCCAGATAGGAAAGCGGACACCAGTCCCTCGCTACGTCTCAAAGAAGAATGGAAAAGAGTTGGTCCAACGACGGTGTCTGCTTGATAGCGGCACACCGCATGATATAGACCGCAAGGTACATGCACACGTTAAAAGCAAGATGGGTCGGGCATTGTTTTATACGTGCCAAAAATTCTGAATAAAGCTGGGGAGAGGTAGGGGGAACCCCTGAAGCAAACTTCCCAGGTGGACAACGACGTGATCTTTGTACGCGTTCAAGCATCCCCCATTCCTGATAGCCAAGCCTATTTCTATCCCATCCAGCCACGGATAAAGCTTAGATACCTCCTCCAAGTGCTTAACATCGAGAATTGATTCATCTCCCAGTGTTTTAGTTACGGTTGGAGCTACGCGTTCCGTGAAAATCTTTGGGAAAAGAGGAGGGGCAACAAGAGCATAGCCTTCGCAGAAGCTACAATTATCTACCTCTTATTGTTTATAGGGAAGCGAAGCAAAATCACCTAGAACCACGTGAATGGATTTCTTGCTCTCTTTGGGTACGCGAGATGACTCGCCTTTCCTCAGTTCATTAATGGACTCCGAAGTATGAAAATACTTAGGATTATCCCTCGTCAAGGGGCGCTTGATGGATCCAGCCATTTTCTGTCTTTTCGCGCTCTGATCGGCTACAGGGTTAACTTTCTTTCTCTTCACTTCGCGCGATTTTTTACTTTGTGAGAGAGGAGCAGGACTCGTTATAGATTCCGAATCAACATATACTAGAGTTCTTGTTCTTGTTCACGAGGAGCTAACCTCCTCATGCTCATAACCCACACTCCAATTCTGGCTATTACTCTCGTTCGACATCTTAAGCTATGACAAGAAGAAAAGCCCCTGGAAAAGACGCAAAAAAGAAAAAATCAACAAGAGGAAATGACCTTTTCAACATCGCAATTAAATAAATTTGGCGCCAAAAAACCCCTTCCTAGGTTCATGTTTGCGCCTCACGCGCCTCTCAAGAGGGCTTTGAAAAGACATTCCCCCATCGAAGGATGACGGTTAAGAGACGTCTTTTCGTCTCCTTCGTAAAATTTCTCGATTTATGAGAAATCACTTCTGGGAAAACATAAAAGGGGGAGGCGAAAAGTCTCATCCACCCACCACCGTCGGAAAGTCCCCGAAAATATCAAGAACAACACTACCACGCCCCAACACCGTCACACTATCACCGGATAACTTAGATTTTCCCCATGAAAATCGACGGTTAAGAGACGCCTTTTCGTCTCCTTCATAAAATTTCTCAATTTTCGAGAAATCACTTCTGGGAAAACATAAAAGGGGGAGGCGAAAAGTCTCATCCACCCACCACCATCGGAAAGTCCCCGAAAATCCCAAGAATAGCACTACCACGCCCTAACACCGTTGCACTATCACCGGATACTTAGATTTTCCCCATGAAAATTGACTATAACCAAAAGAACGAAGAAGAAAAGAGGGAATGAGACACCAGGGTGCACCCCAGTCTCAGCCCCATAACCGACATGCCCCTCATTAGAGGAGGGCGGTTCCACTACCAAGGGTTTTTTCCTCTACCCTATAAAGCTCAAAAACGAAGGCAAAACTAGAAATTGGACTGCGCATAAGAAAGATCATAGAACACTTACTTGAGAAGAGTGGAAGAGAAACGACGGCGAGCTTGGAAGACTAAAGAATAAACCACCACCTAACTCCGGTCTCGTTTCTCTAGGAGCAGAAAAAACCCTTAGATTCTCTCTCTCTCCCTCTTTTCTGTGTTCAGAAATGTGAAATGAAGAGACTAAGACGAAAACCTCAGTTATAGGTCTCTGTGGGGTCACCTCCTCAAATGGGCCAAAAACATGTTAGGACCAATCTAGGCCCATCCAATGAGCCATCGTTTTTGGTGGGAAGCATCGTGCTTGTCGAAACCTAATCGCGAACGACATAACACTCGCGATCCGGTTACGACGAGATATGATGATGCCATAGAAAATAGGCCTATTAATTAACAAGGGTACAACGTCATAAATAGGCCACCCAACGCAAAAGGCATCTGGTCCCGCTACAGGATTCATTACGAGTAGAGTACTCGGTCAAACCCTGGCTAAACCCAACCCCATTCATCGCGAGTAGAGTACTCGGTCAAACCCTGGCTAAACCCAATCCCCAAGAATCATCATCGCCTCGTGACAAGGATCTTTGCATAAGCCTGCGTGGGGGACAAGATAGGTCCCATCAATACCTCGTGGCTCTTCAAGACCCTAGCAAGCAGCTCGCTGGGTCAAGCACCTCTCCGCTAACAGTGCCACGTGTATTGCCTAGTTCCCTAGCGCGAGGGCATGCGTTACATGTGTCCCGTGTTAAACCACGAGGTCGCCAACAAGCTGTTCGCTTGGCCTCCCTATAAATACTCCCCTCCAAACCCAAATAAGAGGATCCGATTCAAGAGAGAAGTAGAAGAGCTTTGATCATCTCTCTGACCTAAAACCCCCGAAGTTGAGCTCTTAAGGTCTTTGATCGCCTTACTTCCTTTAAAGATGACGACTGAACGGTTTAAATCATTGCGAGCCAAACGTACCACCCTCATCGCTTGGACTAATAAGTGTATAATCTGATCATCACCCCTCTCGGCTAAGGCTTGCAGGTATTTTAGGACATTTTGTCGTCATGATGAGGTAATAAGTATAGGTGAAATTCCATGATCGCGTTAATTGCTACTTGCACTTGTGATTTGAAAAAGAAGATTACTGAGATTGAGTCTAGAAACAGGCTCATGCAATTTTTAGTTAGCTTGAATGATGGTTATGATGCTGCAAGAAACTCTATTCTAGCTACTGATCCTTTGCCTAGCATCAACAAGGCCTATTACATCATGCAGCAGGTAGAAAGGGGTAATGAGGCCTCAAAGGGCACTTCTGTTTCTTAAGGTATTAGCACTGATTCGAGTGCTATGGCTGCTAATAAAGGTGGAGGATCTTATCAGTATAAGCCCTCTGGAGGGGGGAGAAAACCAGTTAATGGAGAATGGAAAGATTGGTAAGAGATGAAAAGGATAAACGCCAATTCTAAGTGTTCTCATTATGTTATGAAAGGACACATGGTAGAGCAGTGTTTCAAGCTCCATGGAATCCCTGATTGGTTTAAGGAGCTCAAAGAAAAGGAGAAGAATGGTGTTTCTAGTAAAGGCACAACTTACACAACAGGATTGATAGGGTTTATTTTAGTCATGTTTTTAGTATAGATTTGCATATTAATTTAGAGCATGTTTACACGTTTTATAGCTTATTTGTTATTATTTAGTTTTCGGAATATACACCCGTATTTTATTGATTTCAGATATTTTGGAGCGAATTCGGAATAAATTGTGTTGGACAAATTATATAAAGTCGGGGGAGAGTTGCATGCTTGCTCAAATTATGGATCAACTAGATGGGCTGATGAATTGATACGGAAGGAGGCGGAAGGGTTCATACGGCTCGCAAGTGTTACTTTTAGAGTTTTGCTGTTATTCTTTAGGAATTAGGCTAGTTAGATAAATTAGATAAATATTATAATAAATTAGGATAGATAGATATTAGATAGATGGAGTTTAGCATACTATATATACATTCTTCATACGGTGGGAAGGAGGAGCCGTGTGAACCGAAGGCGGCCGACTCAATTCTAACCCTAAACCTTTATTATGTTTTGTCTTATTTTCATGGGGATCTAAACTCTCCCGTTTCGTCTATGGATTGAAGCTTTGGTTTGATAAAGTTGTGAGATTTATATCCTTGTTCTATTCCTATTGATTCGTATTTCTTTTGCAAATATTATTGATTTCTTCTAGTCCGTGCAACTAGTTGAGATTATTGCTAGGATTTTGTAGATTCCTCGTAGCGAACCTTAATCCATAGTAGCAATCATGACTTTTTAGGACTCGTAGGACTATTAGGTTGAATCTTGACCGTGTTAGGGTTATCTAATTAGTAAGGGTTACTAGGACTCGTAGGACTAGTAATTTACACAAGATAAGGACAGGAACAATAATAGGATGAAAAGAGAACTTGAAGAAGAATCGATGATCAATCAACCAAACTAAAGTGGATATTTATAGATGGAACTATTTTCTCAATTGTTATCTCTACTAACTTGTTTATAGTTTCTTTTCTTTACTTCAATCACAAAAACCATCCATTTTCTCTTAATTGGTAAATATACATTACTTAGGAATACTTGATTCTCTACGGGATCGACTCGTACTTATCACACTACATTAGTTAGGTAAGTTTGAATTTATTTTGATACGGTTTACGCGACTAAAACTGTTTACCAAAACCGTTTATTTTGATACCGTTTATCAATGGGCAATCAAGTGCAAGGTAGTCCCTTAGATGATGATGTAGGAGAAGGTAATGCTGATTATGTCATGGTAAATGCAATTTACCAAGAAGCGTTCAAAAGGATGAGAGGAAGAAATCAAGCAGAGAGAGTACTGGATCCTTTGCAAACTTTGCAGGTATGATTTCTCCTACATATGCAAACACTGTCACAGGGAACTATGCCAATTGAATGGATAATTGATACTGGAGCCACATAACATATGGTTGTTGATTCTCATGTATTGTTCAATAGAAGAAAATTAAATGGGCATGTCCATATTAGATTGCGAGATGGCTCTATCAAAACAGTTACTAAGATGGAAATGTTGCAATTGACAGATCACATCACTTTGAGTGATGTTTTGCTAGTTCCTGATTTTAAGCACATATTTTCCAGGACCTTGGGTCTAAGAAGGTGATGTTGTCAGGAGTCAGAAAGCATGGTCTATACAAGATCTTTTCAGAGTCACCAACTACAAGTGACACAGAGCAGTGGAGAATGAAGAGTTGTAATAAAGCTAGTGTTGATTTGCAAACTGTTCATGCTAAACTTGGTCATTGCTCTGTCTCTAAGTTAAGACATTTAAGAATGTTTAGTTCCACTAAATTGGATGAGTTCCATTGTGAATCTTGTTCATTGTCAAAACATCATAGACTTCCTTTTCAGAGAAGTTTAAATATTGTAGCTAAGCCTTATGAGTTAATGCATATGGACTTTTGGGGTCCTTATAAATCTGTCACTTGCAATGGCTATTCTTACTTTCTTACTATCCTTGATGATTGTACAAGGGTCACTTGGACCTTCCTGTTGAAAAGTAAGTTGCAGGTGTTGCAAATGATCAAAGATTTTCTCAATTCTTTGGGAAATCAATTTTATTGTTTAGTAAAGGCCATTAGGCCAGATAATGGCACTGAATTTGTGCAGGGACAGTGCATTGAATTATTTGCATCTAAGGGAATTAATTATCCATCAGTGATCAATTCCTTATACTCCACAGCAGAATGGTAGAGTGGAGAGAAAGAATAAACACTTGTTGCAGATAGCAAGGTGTCTAACAATTCATGCAAGTTTTGGGGAGAGTGTTTGTTGGCAGCTACTCATTTGATCAACAAGATACCCACTGAGATACTAAATTAGAAGTCTCCTCATGAAAGGTTGTTTGATAAACCTACTACTTATGATGAATTGAGAGTAATTGGTAGCTTATGTTATGCTCTAGTTGCTTATTCAGATAAAAACAAAATGAAGGCTAAAGCTAGGAGGTGTGTCCTCTTGGGCTATCCTTTTGGCCATAAATGGTACAAACTGTGGGATCTTGATTCAAATATTGTCTTTACTAGTAGAGATGTTATCTGTAAGGAAAGTGGGTTTCCTTTCAAGAATGATGAGGCTATTGACAAACAAGTGAATGTTCATGATATTTTGCCTCTTCCTCTGATTAATCTTACTTCAGAAGATGATTTTGTGATTCATATAGTGCCTGCATTTAGCTCTAAGCCACCTCATATAGCTGAGCTAGTACAATCAGACTCTAGTAAACAGTCCTTGCCTTCACAGATGGCATATTCTTTGGCATCTGATGTCTACACTACTCATATGTCACCTGAGTTATTGCAGGATATGAATGTTTTCCCACCTTTGAGAAGATCAACTAGAGAGCGTGTTTTGCCTAGAAGGTTGAATGATTTTGTTTATTCAAATGGCAGACAAAGAAATTCCATTTCTAAGTCATTTTTTTTTTGCTGAACCACCCCCCATCATCGGGGGTAGGGTATGTAAATATATGTAAATAAGCCCTAAAGGGCGTGTACAATCGGTCTAATATCGTATGAAAAAGCTATCAAGTGTATTCCAGGCAAGTACATAGACCCCCTTGGCAATACAAGAGACCAATAATGATCAGTCACGCAAACAAACATACAAACAGCCCCTAAATTTTTTCCACAATGCTCAATGGAAATCTCTCATGCAATAATCGAAAGACATGGGTAATGATCAGCCTTGAGACCACCTCTGGAGGCATATGATTGTCATCAAACACCTTGGAGTTCCTCGCTTGCCAAAGAAAGTAGACCGATGATGAAACGGCAAAGCGCTTGGCTTGAGCACGGGCATCTTGTCCTTTGACGGAAGCTTTCAACCACTGGACAGCATCTAACGTGGTGTGGATTGCCGAGGAGATTCCAAATCTATCACGTACAGCACTCCAGATGCTCATAGAGTAAGGGCACGCAAATATCACATGATCAAGGGTCTCCAGTTCCTCGTCGCAAAATCTGCACGAATGGTCGACATCCATGAAGAATAGCATGTCGAAAGTGGAGAGTCTATCAAGCACCGCCAACCATAAGATGAACATGTGTTTCGGCGTATTGTGGCGCACCCAAACTTCGTTAGCCCAAGCAACCGTCGGCTCCTTCTCACGGAGTGCATCATAAATACAAGCAACGCTGGGTTTCCCATCAATGCTCCATGATTCAAATAGATCTCCCACACCTTGGTCTTCGCTCTCAAGAGCCTTGACCTTGTCACGAGCACCTAAGATCCCCTTTATCAATGGAGAATCCCTTTGATGGACAGTCCATTCCGAAGCATCCACCACTTCTAAGTATCGATGGTGAACCCAAGAATCCACCATTTCTAAGTCATTTTTAGTTGAATGCTTAGGAGACGATCTCCGATCTGATCCAAGTATTGTTCATTCCTTTGCTTGTATGGTTGCTGAGCCTGAGCCTTACACTTATAAGCAGGCAGTTCAGAGTCCTCACTAGGTAGATGCTATGGAAACTGAATTGCAGGCTTTAGAGAGAAATGGTACATGGGAAATAATTGACATTCCATGTGGAATGAAAGCAATTGGTAGTAAATGGGTCTACAAGATCTAATATAGGCATGATGGAACAATAAAAAGATATAAGGCAAGATTAGTTGTAAAGGGTTATAATCAGATTAAGGAAAAAGATTATAAACACACATTCTCGCGAGTGGCTAAGTTTGCCACAGTGAGAATTCTCATTGTTGTTGCAACTGTTAAGAATTTGTCATTGTAGCAACTTGATGTGAATAATGCTTTCTTGCATGGAAAATTGGAAGAGGAAGTATACATGGATCCCCTTGAGGGATATCCCATATAGAAACCTGGCAAAGTTTGTAAGCTCAAGAGATCAATCTA
Source organism: Persicaria tinctoria (assembly GCA_037127255.1). Taxonomy (NCBI): domain Eukaryota; kingdom Viridiplantae; phylum Streptophyta; class Magnoliopsida; order Caryophyllales; family Polygonaceae; genus Persicaria; species Persicaria tinctoria. Next base: position 14,889,132 of record JBANSL010000004.1, on the reverse strand, counting down.
TGGATTGAAACAACCATCTAGGTAATGGAACTCTAAGCTTTGCTAGTTCTTGATGAATTTGGGCTTTGTTCAATCTCGTGAAGCCTATTCCTTATTTGTTAAGTATGTGCCATCAAGCATTGTTGTAGCATTGGTGTATGTAGATGATCTGTTGATCAGAGGAGATGATGAATCTGTGATACAACATACTAAATACTCTTTGCTTTAGGCATTTACCATCAAAGACCTTCCAAAAGCAAGGTATTTTCTGGGATTAGATATTCTCCATTATAAAAATGGCACACTATTACATCAGAGAAAATACATCCTTGATACTGTAGAAGATTGCAAGATGACTGAATGTAAACAACTCTATTTCCTCTAGCAAGAGGCCTGAAAGAGACCATATCAACTAATTTAGGTGCTATTGTGAGTGATCCAGAGAAATACAGGAGGCTCGTAGGAAGATTGATATTTCTAAATCTTTCTAGGCCAGATATCTCATATGTTGTGCAACATCTCAGTCAGTTCATGGTTGAGCCTATAGACAACCACATTATGATGATACCCTTCATGTTGTGAGGTACTTGAAAGAGACCATATCAGTTGGCCTAGCTTATTCTAAACACTCTGTTGTAAGCTTAACTGCATTTTGTGATGCTGATTAGGGAACGTATCAATTTAGTGCAAGGTCCCTAGCAGGCTACTGTGTATTCTTTGGGCATTCACTAGTGTCTTGGAAAACAAAGAAACAAGTAACTGTTTCTAAATCATCAGCAAAGGCCGAGTATAGGAGCATGTCCACCGCTACAAGTGAGTTGATATGGGTTGAGGAGTTATGTAAAGGTTGAAATTGTCTGTGCCATTGCATGTTCCTCTATATTGTGACAACAAATCTATCATCCACGTTGCTGAGAACCCAGTGTTTCATGACAGGACAAAGCACCTCAAGATTGACTATCATTATGTAAGAGAGAAATTGCAAGAAGGTTTTGTTCTTCCTCGGCATGTCAGGATTGGCATACAGATTGCAAACGTTCTTACAAAACCTCTTGGTGAAAAACAACACATCTTTCTATCTCTCAAGTTGGGTCTCAAGTTGGGTCTTATTGGTTTTCCCTCAAGCCCAACTTGAAGGGGGAGACAACACATCTTTATATCTTCATTATGCTCTTATTTCCGTCTTGTTCATAACTTAATTTGAGCTTCATTTCAGCTATATTTCCTTCACATTTTTAGTAGCTTTGTCGTCTTCTGTAATAAGGAGTTTTTTCTCCATTTGGTGTCTCATGTGCAGAGCACATGTTGGTGCATTACCCTACTAAAAGCTAGCATTCACCCTTCCCAATTAGTAGGGTTTTGGGGATCGCAGCCGCACTAAATGAAGGCTATGACAAGCCATTTTTTATTCTTTGCTTGCTGATGAAACAATGTCCCGTGTTGGCCTATTTGACTATTTCTTGATGATTTTTGCTTGCTTTGCATTCTATTTTTGATGATCTTAGCATGTTTTCACACAAAGGCCTTCTGAGCGTAGTTCGAGCTAGAAAGCCCAATCCAATGCAATCAGTCTGGTTACACACATCCAAACACTTGCACACTTTACATCCTATAACGCTTATCATTACACTTACCCCCCATTTGTTTTTATGTAGAGAAAGGTAATGATTACCTTTATTAATATAGTCCATATTTAAGTTAAGATTCATGGATCACTGTTCTAATCATTACCCTCATCCCAATTTTCATATAAAATTTGCTACCTTTTAATAGCATCTAGTTTTGCATTTTTTCATGTGTATTTAGGTTAGTTTCATGAATCATTATTTTAGAGTAGTTTAATTGCCTTTTTGTGTGGTTTTTGTATTATTTATGATTCAGAGGTCTGCACAAGTTTCGTTTCGTGTTTTGTTGGTATTGGTGGATGATTTTTGCTAAATTTCATACATCTAACGGAAGGGGATTAAAAGACAAGCAAAAGAGGCGAGCAATGAAGCAAACATATCAAGTGAGTCACTCATAAGAGATCAATGCGATGTACCACGACTCGCAGAATGGCCTTCGCAAGTCGTGACAAGGGGATTTATGCAATTTTCAGCTACATCAAACTGTAACGACTCATAGGAGACCCTTCACGAGTCGTGACAAGTGAACCCATGTGTTTTTTGACCTTCTGCAGACTGTCTTTACTAGTCGTGACAGTGCCAGATCGGCCAGACCTTTCGGATTTCCGGCTGTTAATTTCTTTTATTTGTTTTGGGTTAATTTAAATACATTAAATACTGAGAATGGAGGTCAGATTGGGGGGTTACGTTTTGTGCACAAGGGGCTACAAAATCATATTTGGTTGTTTTGGAAAAAAGGGGGATTGTTTAGGTGAATGGTAAGGGATTGCAATCAGATACTTTGAGACGATTTCCGTTGTAGAAGATCAAGTATTTCTCTTACTCTTCTGAGCTATATATATATATATATATATATATATATATATATATATATATATATATGTCATCTTATTTTGCTTTTGATTTGTTTTCTTTTATCATGTTTAGCTAATTCGATCGTTCTAGGGTTGGGGTGATCCTGCTATGTTGAGATAGACCGTTACTTACTATCGCTTGAATGTAATTTGGTTTTTGTTTGATTTAATCCTATTGAGCATAGCCTAATTGAATGTGATTAGATCCTATCTACCGTTTGAGACCGAGAGGAGATAGCCCTAATAGGAAAATAGATGATTGCATGAGACCGAGAGGTGATTGTTATCATTGGAGCTATAAGATTGAACATGTGAGATATTGATGTTTGCTTAATTATGAGTGACATAATAGCATGATTCAAGATCTCTTGAGGATTTGTGGGTTGTCATATAACTTCTAGGCGTGTTTGTTCTAACTGAGACCGAGAGGAGATATTTGAATGATTTGGCTTAGATTCTAGGAGCATAATGGACCTAACTTTAGTTTAACTAGAGTGATTGTTAACCGCTTAGGTACAATTTACTATGAGACAAAGAGGAGATTAGTAATGAACTTAGACAACCTACCTTCAAACAGAATCAAATTCATTCGAGCGAGAAAAATCTCTTAAGTCTATCGACGACACATGGTGGTTAGTCCCCAATTCTAGAACGTTTTCTCCATATTTGCCCAAAACTTCCATTTGCTTGTTTTCATTTGTCTTTATTAGTTATATCATAAAACATCAATTTCTCTATTATTTTGGCTTGGTCAAACTGGGTGCAAAGATTCGAGTAGTACTCATATAGTCCCTGACTTCGACACCTTGATATACTACAATCGATCCCATACAGTTGTGGGAGTAGGTTTTTAGCCTATCATATTTTTCACATTTTATTTCCTAATTTTAAGGAGGGTAACTATTACCTCTAGGATGTTCTAATCATTTCCCCTCACCCCTTTTCTAGACTCACAAAAAATAATTATCATGTACATTTTACATGTAAAATTTAATGAATTTCATTTCCATTCCCTCTCATAGAAACAAATGAGCCCTAAGGCTATACGGATGAGCCTAACATATCTACCTATATATAATCTCTTGAAATATATATAATTAAGAGTTTCGCCTTCTTGAAATAAGACATTAATTTCACAACCTTTCTATCACCGGAGGGCTGAAAATAATTCAAATATTAGTCAAAAAGGAAGAAAGAATGTAATATAATAATCCATTGTTTTAAAAAGATTTAAGCAAAATGAATCCATAATACGTACTAGTGAACTTGTATATATACCTCCTCTAAACAAATGATGGCAAAATTAGTAAAGGTCATCAACACAAAGATCAACATCTCTTACAGTATGTATCCTAATGAAGCAGAGAGGTTGCAAAGAGAGAGGAGGGAAAAAGTTTTCCCCTGATTGGATTGAATTTCAAAGGTATGCTTTCTATATATTCATGAGCACAATGAGAAAATTGTGGCAGTAGGCAATTTTCTAGAATGTTTAGCCAGAAAGACAAGGCATGATTTACTGATTGTTGTTAGGGATCATGACTAAGGTTATACATATAAGGATGTGAAGGAAAGGGATCTTTGTTAAATATGATTATTGGTTTTCTGTAGCAAGGGCAGCTTACAGTTACACTTGCAGATCAAGGGTTTATACCTAGCATGGAATTCATTTCATTGTTTGTGACGTTCTCGGGTCTCGCCAATTCTATCTAGTCTCAATTTTGGTGTTGATAGAAAATGCCTTTTAGCTCTTGATGTTATTAGATCGGATTTACAGCAACACCAACACATCCAAAACATGTATTGTCCATGTATCTGACCCAAAGAACCTATGTCCCTATGGCCTGACCTATGCCATGGTGACTACTGACTAGGGCAAAATGAATCCCACAAATTCCTCCTTAGGAATCGTGCCCTAAACAAAATAATGACCAGGAACATACATGCGATGCGATCGGTGTGTCAACCAAGGCTCACAGACAAGGGTTACCTGTTTCTGATGGAGGCCTCTTGAAATCAGGGAATGTTGGACGAGGAAACTGTTTCTGATGGAGGCCTCTTGAAATTAGGGAATGTTGGACGCGGAAAGTGTCAAGCGCTTTTCCGCAGAGCTAGCTAGTGACTTAACCAAGGGAATCAGGTTAATGTTGTGAGCGGAATCTGCCATGTTTTACAGCAACTTTTATATCGATTTCTGTATACATTACATTCATTTGGGATTAGATAGTACAGAATTTGTGTGATTTATGTTTATTTGCCAAATTATGGAATCTACACCAGTTTCTGTTTAAATCGCAGAAATCGAGGCGTTTTACAGCAATTCTACGGAAGGTCGGAAAAGCTCGGAAAACCACTACAGAAGTCCAAGGTCAAAGCAGCGGAACAAGTCTAGGAGTCAGGTCTACTCGATCTCGAGTAAGTCTACTCGACCTAGACAAGACTTGGCCGACCAACCTTGATCGACAAGACCTGATCGAGCAAGCCAGACAACCCAAACTCCGGGACCTTACTCGATCTCGACGAGCCACTGGTCGAGGTCGACAAAAAACCCTAAGTCATGCCCGGAGTCGACGAGGAGAAGAGCTGCCCGAGAAGCCGAGGACGAGAAGCGGAGCACCAGATCTACTCGATCTCGACGAACCTTTGTCGAGATCGACAAGAGACCCAGAGCAAGTCCGAGGAGGAGTCCTCGACAAGCCCACCAGAGCCATCTCCGACGAACCCTGGTCGATCTCGAGGAGCAGTTGGTCGAGATCGACGAGCCTGAGTCCAGATCCGAAGCCCATTGAGGAAAGACGCTCGAGAAACCCTAGTCAGCAAGCCAGTCTACTCGACATCGACAAGGGTTACTCGAGGTCGACAAGCACCAGGAGCCCAGTCCGAGCCACATCGAGCACACCAACCCGAGGAAGTCCACTCGACGAGCCACCCTTGTCGAGGTCAACGAAGCTTCCTCGAAGTCGACTAGAGCCAGTTCCAGAATCTTCTTGACGTGAGCTGTTCGACTAGGATTTGGATTCCTTGGGCGCAAAGGAGTCGACTTGGCCGAAGATTCTATCCGATCTATCAAAGTTCTATCATCAAGGAGCAAGATCTATCAACATGAAGACATATTTCCATATTTAGTTTTATCTTTTCCCTTATGGATTTAATTCCATTAAACATTTTATTTATCTTTAAAGCAAGTAGATATAATTTTAGATATAGATAGATATCTTCTTTCCTAGAATAGCTAGGGAATGAAGACTATAAATAAAGCCCTAAGGGCTAGTTTTTCAATCATCGAATTCAGAGACAATTAGTTAGTTCCACAGAGAAGTTTAGGAGTTTGAGGTTTTTAAGGTTTTGGCGGTTTGCGAAAGTTGATTGCCAGGATTGTAAAGGCTTTGAATATAGTTTATGCAATTTAGTTTCTTTCATCAATCAATGTCTGTTACTGCGATGAGGCGTGAGTAGTCCACCCACTTCTGGGGCTGGGGTGAGCCCGACGGTGGCCATGTGAGGCGATGCGATAAAGGTCAGATCTTTTGTGTGATTCATCTTCTATCCCTATGAGCATGATTCTTTTGCGAGAGTTGAAGGTGATCCTTGTTTGTATTATTGAAGCGAAAGTGATCTTAATGCAACTTGGATTAATTATGTGAAAAAGGGTTAGTAACAATTAGGGTTTATGCGAGAGCCTCTATATGCCTATTTGTTAATGACGAAAGTTATTTGATGGAAAGCATGATCTTTTATGCCTTTATGTATTGTTTTGCATGGTTACCGTTGTGGTGTTGAAACCCTAGCCTTGGAGGTCTTTTAATATATTGAATTTACTTCGTTTCTCTAAGTTCTGTGTTTCGAAATTCTACAATTTAAATTTCTGTCTTTTACTGTTTTAGTCGACCTAGAGGAGATCTTGTCGATCTCGAGGAACCGTGGTCGAAGTCGAGTAGGGCTTCGTCTAGGTCGAGTTGATTTGCTTCTGTCTTTGTCGATTTTCAAGTTTCTGTCTCTACCTTTCTTTGTCGAAGTCGAGTACCTCTTGTCGAGGTCGAGTTGCCTGATCTTGTCGAGTTGTTGCTTTTGTTCTTCACTTTCTGTTTTCATTACTGTCTTGTCGACCTGAAGGACAGCTTGTCGAGATCGACCAGCTTCTGTGTCCTCGAGTTACTTTCTGTCTTTGCTTTCACCTTTGTTTTGCTTTTATTTCTGTCTTTGCTTTGTTTATTTGCTTTTATTTTAGTTGCCCTTGCCGGGTTTAGTTGTTTCTTTCTTTCTGCTTTTCTGTTTCTGTCTGTTCTGCTCTGCTGTTGTGAGAATCTGATAGCTACCTGAGAACTGCTGACGTGCTTCCTCGTGGATTCGATCCTGACTTTTCTCTTACTACAACGGGAGGAAGTCTTGTATTATTTGCTGAGACAGGGGAGTCGTTCTAAACCATATTCTATTCTATACTTGACTTACTCCTGCAACAACAAATTGGCGCCGTTGCCGGGGAAGCAATCATTCGCGCCTTAGGTACTCAGGAGCAGCTGATCCAGAGGCTTAGGGCGGAAATAGAAGCCAACAATGCCGCCCTCGCCGCTGAGAGAGCAAGAAGGGAACAAGAAGCTGAACGCGCAAGGCAAGCAGAAGCTGAGCTTGCCCAATATCCAACCACAGCAGAGGATTATATGCATCCAACACTCGTCGTGCCTGAATCGGCGATTCTAATCCCTGAAAACTCTTTTGAAATTCGCACTCAATTTCTTATAGAGCTTAAAAATAATGCCTTTTACGGCAGATTTAATGAGTGCCCTCTTGAACATATTACTAATTTTCATGATATGTGCCGTACTCTTGCAGAAGGTACAACCTTGGAATATGTCAAGATGAAATCTTTTCGCTGGTCTCTTGCTGGGCCTGCACTGAAATGGCTGGAAGGGCTGAAAGCAAGATCACTAACAACCTGGGCCCAAGTAGAGCAAGAGTTCCTGAACAAATTCTTTCCACCAGCCAAAACAGCACATCTCCGCCAGAAAATCACCGCCTTTAAACAGCAGAAAGGGGAACCGCTGGCAAAGGCATGGGAGCGCTATAAGGAACTTCTGCGATCTTGCCCTACTCATGGACAGCCACCCTACATCATTCAGGAGATCTTCTTCAACTCGCTGGATCAAGTCACTAAGGACAGAATCAACAATTATACTCGCTATGAGTATCTGACGATGCCTCCAAGTGACGCATGGGGTGTGCTAGAGAAGCTCACTACCTACGACAACAAGTATGGGTCTACTGTAACCTATGAAGAGAACCCATACGCCAGGCCAGCACCATCCATGCCCCTATACGAGCCTCCTAAGGAGATTGATCCAGATGTCAGGGAGCAATACTACAGAGATCAGAATAGGAAGCTCATCAAGCAAGTAAAGTATCTCTCTGTCAACCAGCCTTGCATAGAATGCGAATCGCAAAGGCACACCACTCCTGAGTGCCCACACACAGAGCAAGTCAGGCTGGCAGAGCATCATGAGGAAGCGGCTTACGCAGGGGGTCCCAATCGCTACATGGGGGACCAAAGGTTTCAGCAACCACAGTGGAACCAAGGAGTCCCTAGGAACCCCCCGCCCTACAGAGCTCCAGGACATCCTGAAAGGGACCAGAAAAAGGATGATATACAGACAGTCCTAGAGGAGATGCGGAGGAATCACGCTGAAACTAGGCAATCTTTCAACTCCGTCTATACTCAGATGCAAGGTGTCAACTCTAGGCTTGGGGAAATTGATATCTGGCGGAAATCAGTTGATACACAGATTGGTCAGCTAGCAGCAGGAATCCCCAGACAGTCAGGCGCTCTCCCTGGATCTTCAGAACCAAATCCAAAGGGAAAGACTGGACACATCGCTTCTGTAAAACTCAGAAGCGGCCATCAACTTCAAGAGCCAGAAGTTGGAAAGCAGCAGAACAGCGAGGAACAGCAAGTCGAGGTCGACAAACCCGTCGTCGATCTTGACCAGAGCCTAGTCGACCTCGACAAAGGTCTACTCGAGGTCGAGGAGAAATCTCCAGAATCGTCGTCTACGCCGAACAGCAACTCGACTGGGCCCAATCTGGTCGATGTCGACAAAGGTCTGGTCGATGTCGAGGAGCCCCTGGTCGAGAAATCTGCAGCAACTCCGACGTCTGTTCTGGCTCCGACTCAGAAAAAGAAGTTGCCTTTCCCAACAAAATCTCTAAAGGACCCGGCGGAGAAAAAGTTTCAGCGCTTCATCAAGATGCTTCAAAAGCTCAACGTCACCATCCCCTTCACAGAAGCTCTCAATGAAATGCCGTCCAATGTCAAGTTCCTGAAAGAGATTCTGAGCAAAAAGCGATCGATGGCAGAAATCACAGAGGAGTGCAGCCATCTGGACATACTGAAGAAGAGGCCGGATCCAGGTAAGTTTGCTATAACTATTGGATTTGGTCCATACAAAATTAATGCCCTATGTGATCTTGGAGCTAGTGTCAGTATTATGCCTTTAACAATTTGGTCCAAGATTAAGATAGGTGCCCTGGAGCCTGTGGATGCTAGACTATACATGGCCAACAATACGGTGGTCATTCCAACAGGCATGGTGGAAAATGTCCCAGTACAAGTAGGTAAATTCTTCGTCCCTGCTGATTTCTTAATTGTTGATATGCAAGAAGATCCTGCTTGTCCAATTATTCTAGGGAGACCATTCTTGGCGACTGTGGATGCCAACATAAGTGTACGAAAAGGAGTGCTCACCTTCAACATCAGCGATGAAGTAATTGAGTATTCTTTCAACAAAACTGAAAGATATACGGGTCCAATGGAAGAGGTCAAATCTATCTCAGCTGGCTACATCACCTGCGGGGAACCCAAGGTCAGGAATATGACCCCTGAGGAGCTGGAAAAGAGGGACATGGAGGCCCAGGTGGAGGAGATCATGGCAATCCTTAAAGAGAACAAAGGAGCTAAGTATGGGGTCAAGATCGACCAAGCCTCCTCGACATCGAGTAGAACCCTAGTCGATCTCGACCAGACCAAGGCGACTCCACCAGCACCAGCTTCGTCGAGCAGCAAACCGGAGGAACCAGCCCTACTCGAGATCGACAAAGATCTTGTCGAGATCGACCAAAACTCAGGGAGACCAGACCTGTCTTCCTCGACGCTGCCAACTCAAGGACCAGAGCCCTTGTCGATCTCGAGGAAGCTACTCGATGTCGACCAGCACTCGGAGCCACCAGTCCCTGTTTCCTCGACGCCGCAGCAACCAGGAGAGAAACCCTCGTCGATCTCAATAAGGCTCGTCGAGGTCGACCACCAATCGGCGCCACCAGACCCTGTTTTCTCGAGGAGCAAGCCACCAGAGCCAAAGTCTTCGTCGAGGTCGACCAGTCTTGTCGATGTCGACAAGCCCCCTTCCTCGACTTCTTCCTCCTCGATCCAGCCACCAGGACCAGATCCCTTGTCGAGGTCGACCAGCCAACTCGAGGTCGACAAGACCTGTTCTTCCTCGACTTCTAACTCTTCGACCAGACCACCACCAGGACCAGCAGACTCGTCGATCTCGAGGAGCCCTGGTCGAGATCGACCAAACACAGTGGTGCCCGATTCCGTTTCCGCGAAGGTGAGTCAAGGTATGGATCTGTCTTCTCCTATTTCCATTAAAGATTTATCTATACATGGGAGAGGTTTGCCTTGGTATGTGCGATTGTGCAGGATTTCCAATGACGAGCCTAAGGAGTATGAAGTTGGAGACAAGCTCTATGTCTCTAAATCAAAGGATCATTGGTTTCCAAACAAATTCAACAAGAAGCGGATGGGACCGTTCGTAGTGAATAAGATCCATTCTGGAGGATTACAGCTGATGGACAAGAATGGAGTCTTATTTGAGGCCCAGGCTACATGGGCTCTGCAGATGCCACCTTGAGCATTAATGGAAGTCGGCCTAGCGACTATAAAATCTAGAGCATGTACATAGACTTTTTAGGACATTTGAGACTTTGTTTTTGGTTTTGAACATTGTTTTTGGGTTGTTGTTTCTATTTTTTGGTATATGTCTTCTACTTTTCAGGTCAATGGATAGAACCAAAGCTTACTCGGACTAGGAGGTGCTCCATTCAAAATTTTGCAGCTCTGCACACATGTCTTGTGAGTTTCTTTCTTTACCCTTTACCTTGTTTTTATACAGTGGGGACACTGTAATGTTTAAGTATAGGGTAGGAGAAGGGCTTACTCCATGCATAATTGCCATATTTAACATTATTTGTGCATTACTTGTGTATTATTTCTTAGAAATTGCTACATGGCTATTTTGGAATGCATTATTTATTTATGTGCTTATATGCATGTTTTCCAAAAATCTTGAAAAATGACCCCCATTGAAATTTTTGAATAATGTCATGGAAGCTTATATTGGACTCGACGATGCAAAATTAGATTCATTAGAGATATAGCATGAAATTGCCTAGTAAAGGGTAGTCACAATGAAGTGCATTATTTTTATGAAAACCATGAAAGGAGGTAAAATTTGAAGTTGCTTTTGACATGTTGCATGATAAGATGATGGAGGACTTTATATTTCCATATAATGCTCAATGTTTATTCCTAGCCTTACCTATGCTTATGCATCACAAAAGCCATAATATGCCTTATTTCAATTATTGCTCCACATGATCTAAATATTTGCAATTCTTTACCTTATCCGGGGATTATGTTAAGAATGATGTTACATTATGGAGATTATCATATGGTTTTTGTGATTGTTATCATATTTGGAGTTTGGAAGGAAATTGTTTGAAATATATGGAAAATTTAATGAGTGAAAGAAAATCCAATCACCTCAGGAGATAAAGGTAGATTGACCCTGCTCTCTGAGATAATAGTTTGGAGAGATGGGACACATTGTGAGGAGTCCAAAGCACTAAGTATCCGGGGCCATTCATGACACCCATGTTTGCGACTCGCGAGAAGGCAGTGCTAAGGTCAGAGAGGTAAAAGCATTATTCTGAATAAAAGCAATATGAAGGGTGATGAATTATATGGATAAAGAATGTGGAATGAAACTCAAGTTTGGAAAATACTCCATTTCCCCGGATCAAAAGCACCACATTGCCAAAAATTGCCCACCTTTTAGCCTTTTACCAATCTACTCCTTCATAAGCTTAAATTAAAGTCTTCTTGATTATCAATCCTTTGTCACGTATAGATTGTTTGTGCATAACCCTCCTTTTGTGAGTAGATGTTGCTTTTGTATAATTGCACATGCATGGATCTGTGACATAAGTACCTTTTCGAGGATGGTAATTAATTGCAGGGTTATATAAGAATGAATCTAAGATGTTGAGAGTTTGAATTCTTCCCCTGAATGACAAATAAAAGTATTGCTTGAGGACAAGCAAGCTTAAGTATAGGGTGTTTGTTGTGAGCGGAATCTGCCATGTTTTACAGCAACTTTTATATCGATTTCTGTATACATTACATTCATTTGGGATTAGATAGTACAGAATCTGTGTAATTTATGTTTATTTGCCAAATTATGGAATCTACACCAGTTTCTGTTTAAATCGCAGAAATCGAGGCGTTTTACAGCAATTCTACAGAAGGTCGGAAAAGCTCGGAAAACCACTACAGAAGTCCAAGGTCAAAGCAGCGGAACAAGTCTAGGAGTCAGGTCTACTCGATCTCGAGTAAGTCTACTCGACCTAGACAAGACTTGGCCGACCAACCTTGATCGACAAGACCTGATCGAGCAAGCCAGACAACCCAAACTCCAGGACCTTACTCGATCTCGACGAGCCACTGGTCGAGGTCGACAAAAAACCCTAAGTCATGCCCGGAGTCGACGAGGAGAAGAGCTGCCCGAGAAGCCGAGGACGAGAAGCCGAGCACCAGATCTACTCGATCTCGACGAACCTTTGTCGAGATCGACAAGAGACCCAGAGCAAGTCCGAGGAGGAGTCCTCGACAAGCCCACCAGAGCCATCTCCGATGAACCCTGGTCGATCTCGAGGAGCAGTTGGTCGAGATCGACGAGCCTGAGTCCAGATCCGAAGCCCATCGAGGAAAGACGCTCGAGAAACCCTAGTCAGCGAGCCAGTCTACTCGACATCGACAAGGGTTACTCGAGGTCGACAAGCCCAGTCCGAGCCACATCGAGCACACCAACCCGAGGAAGTCCACTCGATGAGCCACCCTTGTCGAGGTCGACGAAGCTTCCTCGAAGTCGACTAGAGCCAGTTCCAGAATCTTCTCGGCGTGAGCTGTTCGACAAGGATTTGGATTCCTTGGGCGCAAAGGAGTCGACTTGGCCGAAGATTCTATCCGATCTATCAAAGTTCTATCATCAAGGAGCAAGATCTATCAACATGAAGACATATTTCCATATTTAGTTTTATCTTTTCCCTTATGGATTTAATTCCATTAAACATTTTATTTATCTTTAAAGCAAGTAGATATAATTTTAGATATAGATAGATATCTTCTTTCCTAGAATAGCTAGGGAATGAAGACTATAAATAAAGCCCTAGGGGCTGGTTTTTCAATCATCGAATTCAGAGACAATTAGTTAGTTCCACAGAGAAGTTTAGGAGTTTGAGGTTTTTAAGGTTTTGGCGGTTTGCGAAAGTTGATTGCCAGGATTGTAAAGGCTTTGAATATAGTTTATGCAATTCAGTTTCTTTCATCAATCAATGTCTGTTACTGCGATGAGGCGTGAGTAGTCCACCCACTTCTGGGGCTGGGGTGAGCCCGACGGTGGCCATGTGAGGAGATGCGATAAAGGTCAGATCTTTTGTGTGATTCATCTTCTATCCCTATGAGCATGATTCTTTTGCGAGAGTTGAAGGTGATCCTTGTTTGTATTATTGAAGCGAAAGTGATCTTAATGCAACTTGGATTAATTATGTGAAAAAGGGTTAGTAACAATTAGGGTTTATGCGAGAGCCTCTATATGCCTATTTGTTAATGACGAAAGTTATTTGATGGAAAGCATGATCTTTTATGCCTTTATGTATTGTTTTGCATGGTTACCGTTGTGGTGTTGAAACCCTAGCCTTGGAGGTCTTTTAATATATTGAATTTACTTCGTTTCTCTAAGTTTTGTGTTTCGAAATTCTACAATTTAAATTTCTGTCTTTTACTGTTTTAGTCGACCTAGAGGAGATCTTGTCGATCTCGAGGAACCGTGGTCGAAGTCGAGTAGGGCTTCGTCTAGGTCGAGTTGATTTGCTTCTGTCTTTGTCGATTTTCAAGTTTCTGTCTCTACCTTTCTTTGTCGAAGTCGAGTACCTCTTGTCGAGGTCGAGTTGCCTGATCTTGTCGAGTTGATTGCTTTTGTTCTTCACTTTCTGTTTTCATTACTGTCTTGTCGACCTGAAGGACAGCTTGTCGAGATCGACCAGCTTCTGTGTCCTCGAGTTACTTTCTGTCTTTGCTTTCACCTTTGTTTTGCTTTTATTTCTGTCTTTGTTTTGTTTATTTGCTTTTATTTTAGTTGCCCTTGCCGGGTTTAGTTGTTTCTTTCTTTCTGCTTTTCTATTTCTGTCTGTTCTGCTCTGCTGTTGTGAGAATCTGATAGCTACCTGAGAACTGCTGACGTGCTTCCTCGTGGATTCGATCCTGACTTTTCTCTTACTACAACGGGAGGAAGTCTTGTATTATTTGCTGAGACAGGGGAGTCATTCTAAACCATATTCTATTCTATACTTGACTTACTCCTGCAACAACAGTTAATCACCACACAAATTTACAACTCTCTCTCTCTCTCTCTCCCCCCCCCCCCCCTCTCTCTCTCTCTCTCTCTCTCATCTTCGTATCCTTTGATTTCAAAAAAGTCGGCCTCCTTCTCTATGCTCTCATAGAGCTCATATAGTGGCTTAGTGGTACGGACACATGTATGACAAATGTCCGACGGGTTATCAGACATGGCGAGTTCACAAGACCCATGGGTGGTGGGCATGTGTGACACGTGACCATTATGGTTGAGATCTTTAATTATCCGCGGATGGATTGATGTAGGCTTGTCTTATCCACCGACTCTTCCTTTAACGTTGTTTGGTTCTTTCTATCGACTCTATTCGGGAAAGGCATCAAAGTGACGAGTCAGGTTTTTCCCGTATTCCTTCAAGTTTCATCAAGGATCCTTCAAGTTTCATCAAGGAAAGCATTATAAACTAGCTATCATAAACAATATTGGAATCAAAGAGCAAAAACAAAAAATTTAAAATTATTAGACATGTTGTGAATATCCCCGAGTGAATACCGTTAAAGAGAAAGAGAATGAACAGTAGGACACAAAGGATTTCCGTGTTCTGGCAAGAACCGCGCAGAACACCCTACAGAGAAAGACCTCTCTGCATCTAGGGTTTCTTATTATTGTGATGCTTTGATGGATACATAATTCCAACCCTACATGCCTCTATTTATAATAGAGAACCTCCTATAGATAACCCTATAGATAAACCTAGATATAGATAAACCTATTTTATATCTAAATAAACCTAGATATAGATAAACTATCTTATCTAAAACCTATTGTAGATAAACTATACACAATAATCCTTCTATAGAAAAATATCATCTATAGATTGACTTCCTGAAGATAGATCTAGATAATTAATTATCTCTAACAACAAGACACAAACTCCGAAAACTTCCATCAAGGTAAAAAAATAGGAAAAGAATTATAGAAATCTTAAAATTAGAAGGTGAAACAATTTATAACCAGGGAAGAAAACATTAAAACATAAATTAGTGAAAACTTCATCAAAAGATTTAGAAAACATGCAGGTAATGAAGAAATATTAGACTTCCTAAAGATAGATTTAGATAATTAATTGTCTCTAACAACAATCTCCACCTAGACAAATAATCTATATCTATTGCAACGAACGGAAACATCTCCAGGATCTTGTCTGCCCCATGTCTTCCTGTGCTCCGTTCCCTAGGGCTTCTCACTCGACTAACATCGAGTAATATGAATCAAATTCAAGTAGTGCTTGAACTTGTCTCCGATGACTAGTTTGGTTAACATACCAGCAACATTCCGAGAGGTATAAACTTTCTCTAAGATGATCTCTTCGGATATTACAAGAGGCCTGATCTTGTGAAATCTCACATCAATGTGCTTCGTCCGAGCATGATATACTTGGTTCTTAGCCAGATATATAACACTCTGACTATCACAATATCTCTCAACTCCACGTTGCCCAACACTTAGTTTCTTCACAATTCCTTTCAGCCATAGTGCTTCCTTGGTTGCCTCTGCTAAAGCCATGTATTCTGCATCGATAGTAGAAAGAGCTACCACATAATGTAAAACGGATCTCCAACAAATAGGTCCCCCAGCAAGAGTAAAGACATACCCAGTAGTGGACCTCCGATTGTCAAGATCACCTGCATTGTCTCACTACTAAAAAAGCAGGAAATAGCTACGGATTTTTAGCCACGAAAGTCAGACGACGCTGTTTTCGTAGCCAATAGCAATGACATTGGCGACGACTATTTTTTACCGTGGCAATTTTCGTGGCGGGTGTTCACCCAAGAATGCCACATCATCAACTTCGTTGCTGTTAGCAACGAACACACTGTTTGTGGCTGGGTTCGTGGCTGAAAAAGCGGATGATAGTGGTAATTAGCCACGACATTAGCTATGAACGCATATTTCGTGGCTGTATTCGATGCTGATTTGGCAACAACATGAACTTCGTGTCTAAATCCGTGGCTATTCAGCATTAGAAGTCCGACGATGGAATGGACACGAGGTGAGTGGGTTTGGATCGGTTTTTGTAGTCGGGTCGGACATGGGGTTAGTGGGCTTGAATTGTAGCTGAATCCGTGGCCAACAAAGAAGCACAAATGTTTTGGGCTCGGCATGGTTCAACAGCCCATTAGAAATGATCAGCCCAATTACCTTATTAGCCCGTAGAATGAAATGTGTATTTAGCAACGACTCGGTCCGTGGCTAAATCCGTTGCTATTACGGTTGAACTCAAATGGGCTTTAATTTATTATGGGCCCAAATATGACTATAATTTCCCGGATTTATTCATTGACGAGCCCAAATATGACTATGAATTTTATTTATATAAATTATAAGTGTTGAAAATAAACATATTTTAACTCATTAATAAATTTATACCAAAAAAAAACTAATTAATAAATTCTTATGAGAATATTATAATGATATGTTTTGAGGAAAACTCATATAATAGACTAATAAATGTTTAATAAAACCATCTATTAAGTAATAAATTCTCATTAGAATACTGTAAGTTTATGTTTTGAGGAAAACTCATATAAGTAAATAATAAAACCATATACTAAGTAATAAATTCTTATTATAATACTATAAGATTATGTTTTGAGTAAATCTCATATATGTAGCTAATAAAAACCTTATACTAAGTAATAAATATTTATTATAATACTATAAGGTTATGTTTTGAGTAAAACTCATATAAGTAGCTAATAAAACCTTATACTAAGTAATAAAATCTTATTATAATACTATAAGGTTATGTTTTTAGGAAAACTCATATAACTAACTAATAAAACCTTATACTAAGTAATAAATTGTTATTATAATACTATAATGTTATGTTTTGGATAAAACTCATATAAGTAACTAATAAAACCTTATACTAAGTAATAAATTCTTATTATAATACTATAAGGTTATGTTTTTTGGAAAACTCATATGAGTAGCTAATAAAACCTTATACTAAGTAATAAAATCTTATTATAATACCATAAGGTTATGTTTTTAGGAAAACTCATATAACTAACTAATAAAACCTTATACTAAGTAATAAATTGTTATTATAATACTATAATGTTATGTTTTGGATAAAACTCATATAAGTAACTAATAAAACCTTATACTAAGTAATAAAATCTTAATATAATACTATAAGGTTATGTTTTGAGGAAAAATCACATAAGTAACTAATAAAACCTTATACTAAGTAATAAATTCTTATTAGAATACTATAAGAGTATGTTTTGATGAGAAATCATATAAATAGCTATTAAAACCTTATACTAAGTAATAAATTCTTATTATAATACTATAAGGTTATGTTTTGAGGAAAACTCATATAAGTAACTAATAAAACCTTATACAAAGTAATAATTTCTTATTATAATACTATAAGGTTATGTTTTGAGGAAAACTCATATAAGTAACTAATAAAACCTTATACTAAGTAATAAATTCTTATTATAATACTATAAGGTTGTGTTTTGAGGAAAACTCATATAAGTAACTAATAAAACCTTATACTAAGTAATAAATTCTTATTAGAATACTATAAGAGTATATTTTGATGAGAAATCATATAAATAGCTATTAAAACCTTATACTAAGTATAAAAATTCTTATTATAATACTATAAGGTTATGTTTTGAGAAAAACTCATATAAGTAACTAATAAAACCTTATACTAAGTAATAAATTCTTATTATAATACTATTAGGTTATGTTTTGATGAAAACTCATATAAGTAACTAATAAAACCTTATACTAAATAATAAATTCTTATTATAATACTATAAGGTTATGTTTTGAGGAAAACTCATATGAGTAACTAATAAAACCTTATACTAAGTAATAAATTCTTATTATAATACTATAAGGGTATGTTTTGATGAGAAATCATATAAGTGACTACTAAATGTTGAATAAAACATTAAATTAACTAGTAAATTCTTATTAGAATACTACAAGAGTATGTTTTGAGGAAAACTCATAAAAGTGACTAATAAATGTTGAGTAAAACCTTATATTAACTAGTAAATTCTTATTAGAATACTATAAGAGTATGTTCAATAATGCATTATATTAACTGGTAAATTCTTATTAGAATACTATAAGTGTATGCTTTTAGGAAAACTCATATAACTGACTAATAAATGTTGAATAAAACCTTATATTAACTAATAAATTCTTTTTATCTGATTTTTTTATACCAAACCTTAAAATATGAAAATTGATATTTAAAAAAATTCGCGTAAGATATGGATACTGAACTAGTTTAATGATGTTGTGTTAAATATTATAAAAACATATAAATATCTAATTGAATTTGTTAAAAAAAATTATTTGAAATATATATTGCATAATAAATAGTTTTATTGATAGTTTTATTTTCTAGATATAAATAGTGAAGGAAAAAAAAATTTCACACTCCCAAAATTATTTTACCGCCCTAAAAGAGTATGTTGAGCGGGAAATTTCCCCCCAAAATTTTGGTCAAAATTTAAAGCGGTATCTAATAAGGCTTCAACCCTAAAATTTGACAAAGCAGAGGCGCCTCTTCTCTTCTGCCTTCTCCTCAGATCCCGCCGCTTCTTCCTTCCTCCTCCTGGTCTCGTATCCCCGCCGCTTCCTATCGTGTCTTGTGTTGCCGCCTCTTCCTCGGCTTTGCGAAGTCCGGCGCGCCTCCTCCTTCCTCCTCCTGGTCTCGTATCCCCGCCGCTTTCTATCGCTTCTTGTGTTGCTGCCTCTGCCTCGGCTTTGCGAAGTCCGGCGCGCTTCCCCCTCGGCTTTGCGAAGTCAAGCGCGCCTCCCCCTCGGCTTTGCGAAGTCCAGCGCGCCTCCCCATCGGCTTTGCGAAGTCCGGCGCTGCCTCCTCTCTTCAGATCTTTAATCGTCGTCCTGTCTTCATCCCCGGCCTCCCATGGCTAACTTTTTCGCTCTCTGTCCTCCTTCCCTCTCGATTCCAACCTGTTGGCTCCTCACCTCTTCCTCGGTAAAGCCCCTTTCACCCGCCGACGAGTCTACGCCCCCCACCGCCGATGCCTACCGGAGACGGCCACCATCCACCTGAGCCAAGGTTTGTCACTCACTCTCCTTTCGTGTTTCATTCTCCCTTCGAGTTCAAGCTGATGTCTCACTCTCAGATCTAATTTTTAGATCCGTCCTCAAGTGAACTTCTTCATTGTGGGCTCGCCGGCTCGGTCACCATTGCACTCACCAAACTAGGTTCGTCTCTCCTAGTCTCCTCCGCAGTCCGAATCAAGTCATTGTGTGTTTTTAATTCTCATTTCTTAGGTTGTTTTTAATTCTCACTTCTTGTTGCTAGTGGTACCCAAGAGGAAATTGGGGTTTGGAGTGGTATTACTGATGCTCCCTTTGGAGATTTTTTGGGGCTTTGAAAGCTATTTATGAGTTTGGGGCATTTCTGGTTTTCTTGGTGTGTTGATTTGGTTTGTTGAATTTGATATGCAGGACTTGTTCAGGAGTTGTGTTTTGGAGGATTTCACAATGAGTTTGGTTTGGTCGGTCTATCTCCATGAGACAAAATTATCTCTCTTTACTTAGATTATTGTAAATTTTTTTGTAAGGTCGGTCTATACTCAATGAGTTTGGTTTGTTTCCCTTTCCATTAACATTTTTTTGACCTGCTTATAATGTATAAAATTTATTTATGTATTTATATATATTTTTAATATCATATGTATATATAATGTTTCCAAAATACGAGGATACGAAAATTGCTAAAAAATCACAAAACAAATGAAAATCGGCATCAGCCACGACTATAGCAACGGATTAGCAACGGACTCGACTAAACTCATGACCTGTTTGTAGCCACGAACCCAGCAACGAACTTAGCAACGACTTCAATTTTCGAGGCTGTTTACAAACCGGGTTCGTAGCCACAGCCACGGCATATGTCATCCACTATTAGCCACGGACGTAGCCACGGCAATAAAATATTCGTTGCTAAAATCCGTGGCTGACGCCCGTCGCTATTTAGCTGCGAGGCATATAGCAAGGGATGGCCCGCCCGTGGCTGATTCCGTGGCTAAACCGGTTAGCAACGGACATTCGTGGCTAAATCCATTGCTATTTTCCGTAGCTATTTCCTGCGTTTTTAGTAGTGTCTGAATCAACGTACCCTTTGACTGAAAGACCACACTTTTCGCCACCAAACATGATCCCATGGTCAGTAGTACCCCTCAAATACCTAAGACTCCACTTGCATGCATTCCAGTGTTCCCTCTCAGGACTAGACATGTACTTGCTGACTTGGCTAACAGCTTGGGCCAGATCAGGTCTTGTGCACACCATAGCATATATCAAACAACCAACTGCACTAGCATACAGAACTTTTGACATATCTCTGATTTCTTCATCAGAGTTCGGACACTGAGTGGAAGAGAGTTTAAAGTGATTCGCCAAAGGGGTGCTAACAGGTTTGCATTTTTCCATGTCAAATATATCAAGCACTTTCTCAATATAATTCTGTTGAGATAGCCACAATCTCCCAGAACTTCTATCTCTGCGAATTTCCATACCAAGAATCTTCTTTGCTGCGCTAAGATCCTTCATATCAAACTCCTTTCCCAGCAAAGCTTTCAGCTCAACAATATCATCAATGTTCTTCCCAGCAATGAGCATATCATCAACATACAGCAGCAAAAGCAAAGGGGAACCATCATCAAGATATTTCACATAAACACAGCAATCATACTCACATATCTGGTATCCAATTCGAAGCATATAAGAGTCAAACTTCTTGTACCGTTGCCTTGGAGCCTGCTTCAACCCATACAATGACTTTCTCAAACTGCATACAAACTGCTCCTTTCCAGGTTCAACAAAACCCTTTGGTTGCTCCATGTAAATTTCTTCCTCCAAATCACCATGAAGGAAAGCCGTCTTCACATCCATTTACTGAAGATGTAAATCCCAACTAGCTACCAATGCTAACACCAATCTGATAGAAGTGTGTCGGACCACAGGGAAAAATATCTCATCATAATCGGTCCCCTTCTTTTGTGAGTAGCCCTTTGCTACTAAGCGTTCCTTGAACCTCACCCCTTCTTTGTGTGAGTCACCTTGTTTCTTCTTGAACACCCATTTGCACCCTATAGTCTTCTTCCCTGCCGGAAGACTAACTAACTTCCATGTCTAATTTTTATTGAGAGACTCCATCTCTTCTGCCATAGTACCTACCCATCCTTCTTTCTCCTAACTTTGAATAGCCTCTTAAAAATTAGATGGGTCATCTTCGCAAATAACAAGAGCATAGTTAACCATCTCATCAAAACTAAATCTGACCGAAGGTCATGTCACGCGCTTAGGTCTTCCAGAAAAAAAAAACTCTCTACCTGCTTTTGTTGTTGCTCACTTCCTGCAGATATAGGAGCATTAGTATCAATCTCTTCACCAAGCTCCACCTCCACCGTCATAGGATCAGTCTCTGTAACCACATACCTCTCAACTTCTTTGGCCCGTTGAAGCATATGCTGCTCATCAAATACAACATCTCGACTTATCACTCGTTTCTTAGCAACAGGGCCCCAAAACTTGAAACCCTTTACACCTTTCTTATAGCCCAAGAAGATGCACTTCTTAAACTTTTCATCCACTTTCGTTCTCTCATCACTTGGAATCAGCACATATGCAGGAGTACCAAATATCTTTAGATTTGACAAATCTAAATCTGAACCAGTCCATACCTCCTCAGAGACCTTCCCGTCTAGAGAAATTCGTGGTGATCTATTTATGAGATAGACTGCCATGCCCACTGCTTCTGCCCAAAAGCTCTTTGCAAGCCCTGCTTGCAACCTTATGCAATGAGCCTTCTCTGTAATTGAACGGTTCATCCTCTCTGAAACACCGTTCTGTTGTGGTGTCTTTTAGACTGTAAAGTGCCTCTGAATGCCATGCTCTTCACATAACTCCTGAAACTTTGTGTCAGTATATTCTGTACCATTATATGATCTCAGATACTTCACCTTCCTCCCTGTCTGGTTCTCTACCTTTGCCTTCCACAACTTGAACTTCCTAAAGACCTCAGATTTGTGTTTCATGAAAAACACCCTGACTTTTCTCAAATAGTCATCAATAAAGGTGACAAAGTACCTAGATCCTCCTAATGACTCTACTTGAGTTGGCCCCCACACATCAGAATGTACGTAGTCAAGCAGGCCACTTGTATTGTGTTTGCCTGTCTTGAACGATACTTTGGACTGTTTTCCCATCACGCAGAACTTGCAGAAATCCATCTTACAACTCTTTACACCAGCCAGAAGACCTCGCTTGTGAAGCTCAGTCATGTCGTGCTCGCCGATGTGGCCAATGCGCATGTGCCACAAAGTTGTACTATCAGACTCAGACTCTACAATTGCAGCTCCACCTACAATTTTACTCCCTAACAAGAGATAGATATTTCCATAGGTATGTCTCTCCCTCATTACTGTCATTGCTCCTTTTCTCACTTTCATATCGTCATCGACTGTCTTGTAACGGAACCCATTTGCATGTAATGTACCCAAGGAAATCAAATTCTTCTTGAGATTTGGAAAATAACGTACATCGGTCAATGTCCGGACTACACCATTATGCATCCTGAGTTTGATCTGCCTGATTCCTACAACATTGCATGGCTTGTCGTCTCCCAATCGAACAGAATCAAAACTTCCTAACTTGTGCACCTCGAACCAGCCTTTGTTCGAAGTCATGTGGAATGAACAACCAGAATCCAAGATCCATAAATCTGAACATCTTCTAGATGTTACTGAAAGCATATCTTAGTTTGTACTGTCTGAATTATCTTTCTGCACTACGTTTGTTGATTTCGAAGACGAATAATCCGTCTTTCCCTCATACTTCTTCTTCCTTACTGGACAATCACGCTTAAAGTGACCTTTCTCCTTGCAGTGGTAGCAAGTAACTGCCTTTTTCCCTCTGGACTTCGATCTGGATGGTCTGTCACCCCCGTCTTGCTTCTCTTTCTTCCTCCATCTTCCTTAGTTTCTTTTGAAATACAACCCTTCGCTTTGGGAACCTTCACCATTAGAATTTTGACGTCGCTCATGATGAGCAAGCAACATCGTATTCACTGTATGCAGGGATATTGTCTCCTTCCCTGTTGTTAGCGCCGTCACTAAATTCTAAAACAAAGAGGGTAGAGAACATAGCAAGATCATGGCTTTGTCTTCATCCTCAAGCTTTACATCCAGCCCTGCCAAATCTCCGATAACTTGGTTAAAAGTGTTAATGTGCTTTACCAAGTCGCAGCCTTTTGTCATCTTCAACCCGTACAAGGATTTTGACCTATACCTGTTCTCTAATTTCACCCAAATCTCCTGCGAGGATTTGAGATCAATTACATGGTATATCACCTCGTCTGCCAGACAGAGTCAAATGATCGACACCGCCTTTTCCTGCATCTCTTTCCAATCTTCGTCTTTCACTGCCTCGGGCTTTGTCTCCTTCAATGCCTTTAACCTTCCCTGCTGAGTCAGCAGATCCTTCACTCGTCGTTGCTAAAGACCAAAATTTCCAATGCCATCGAAACGCGGAACCTCGAACTTCGCACCGGATGTCATCGTCTAACCTCGCTCTGATACCAATTGTTGTGAATATCCCCGAGTGAATACCGTTAAAGAGAAAGAGAATGAACAGTAGGATAATGAATAGTAGGACACAAAGGATTTTCGTGTTCTGACAAGAACTGCGCAGAACACCCTGCAGAGAAAAAACCTCTCTGCGGCTAGGGTTTCTTATTATTGTGATGCTTTGATGGATACATAATTCCAACCCTACATGCCTCTATTTATAATAGAGAACCTCCTATAGATAAACCTAGATATAGATAAACCTATTATATCTAAATAAACCTAGATATAGATAAAATATATTTTCTAAAACCTATTGTAGATAAACTGTTCACAATAATCCTTCTATAGAAAAATATCATCTATAGATTGACTTCCTAAAGATATATCTAGATAATTAATTGTCTCTAACAACAAGACACAAACTCCGGAAACTTCCATCAAGGTAAAATAGGAAAAAAATTATAGAAATCTTAAAATTAAAAGGTGAAACAATTAATAACCAGGGAAGAAAACATTAAAACAGAAATCAGTGAAAACTTCATCAAAAGATTTAGAAAACATGCAAGTAATGAAGAAATATTAGACAACTGCTTGAATCTTATCAACATTGAAGTTGACAATGATGACAATGATATATAAGGTAAGAAAACCCATCACGAATCAGGAAATTAAGTATGCTATATTTAATAGTGGGAAGAAAGACAAATCACCAAGACTAGATGGAGTGATAGCGGAATTCTACCAAAACTATTAGGACATAGTTAGATCAACTGTCATTAAGGTTATAAAGGGTACGATTCTTTCACCCGAGAAGAGTCTTGAAGCAAATCAAGCAAACCTTCATTACCTTAATTTCAAAAACAAAGAACCCGTGAACAACTAATTATTTTTGGCCTATAAGTCAATGCATGACCAATTACAAAATAATTGCAAAAATTATTGTTGATGGATTAAATCTAATGATCAAGAAACTAGTACATCAACTACAAGGAACATTTTTATTGGAAAGATGATGTGTTCCAGCCTCCTTCATTGATTGTCCAAGAAGAAAAGGAAGCCATGAGTATGTGTTCGAATGGACTGATGACTAGAGTGAGAACCAAGGCAATCGCAAGAGCGGAGTAAAGGCTGCAGGAAGATGTTGTTCAAGCCTGGTGGTCTTGTATGGTTACACTTGAGGAAGGATCATTTCCCATCTAAAAGAAAGTCAACGCTTTCCAAAAGAGGCGGCAACCCCTTTTGAGTTATTCATGCCATTGGTGACCATGCTTACAAATTGGAGTTGCCAGATTCTTACGGAGTTTGGCCATGCCACTTTCAACGTCTTCGACTTGTCACCTTATGAGGATCCTGACTACTTAGATGAGGAAGCGGGGACACTTACCTCTGGGGGAGGGGAGGATGATGTGTTCCAGCTTCCTTCATTGACAGTCTAAGAAGAGGAGGAACCCATATGACTAGAGCGAGTGCCAAGGCAATTGCAAGAGCTACCACATCTATTATTGCTCGAGGTTTCGCTTCTCAACCTAAACAACCACCAACAATGATCTTGTTAGTCTCTATCGCCGACATTATGCGTGATGTGTTCCAATCTCTATTGGATACGACTCCGACGTCACTTTCATAGACTATTTATTATGATAAGACTTATTACTATTTTTAGCGTTATTTATTAACAAGAGGTGTGGACTTACTTTGCATAGGAAGCCCAACCCATTAGTTAATTAGGTCTATTAGTAATTAGGGTTTTATTAGTTTTCTATATATACTCTATTAGGGTTAACTTTCATCCTACTGCTTGATCGTTTTGCTGAATCCAATTGTGTTCTCAATCAAAAGTTCTCATTGGAATTGATTGAAAAATGAAATATCGTCCTTGATTGGAATAGATTCATCATTTTTCGCTCTTTGTCACCACTTCGCCATCCTCCAACATTGTCCCACCCCTGCGCCAGCACCCACTACTAGCACCCCCACCACCAGCAGTGTCGTCGGAATCCCAGATCGTGCATCACCATCACTGTCGCACCACCCACACGATATTCCCCTTCCTTGAAGCACGTTTGTCTCACTGTTCACTCGTGTTGCGCCTGCGGGAGGATGATAGATCTGATCGAGAACATTGACCTAGAACCTGCAAAGACATATACTCAATTTGACAAGGAGGATGATAGATTTTAGAATATTGACCTTGAATCTGCAAAGACATATACACACAATTTGGACTTCGTGATTAGAGCTTGAGATTGAACTTGAGATTTGGGTTTTTGGATGCTCTATTGTTCTTGACATCAACAATTGTGTTCATTGTCGTCTCCGACCTCGTCGTGAGCTGCCTCTTCGCCTCATTGTTCTATCGTGCCGCCTCGTCGTTTTGTCTTCGTGAGCCACCTCGTCGTCGCCTAGTTGTGACGGAGTGGAAGGCGTTCTCACTAGCAGATTTCGATTAGGGGTAGCGACTTCCTTCCTAGTAGGGAGCCACCTCATCGTTGTCTCTGTCATGGACATGTTTGATGAATTAGACCTTCGTCGCCACCTCGTCGAGCCAACAGAGATAGGTAAGCGAAGTAGTTGAGACTTGAGAAATTTGAGAGGGAGAGATAGTGAAGAATGGATTTGAGACTTGATATAAGATAGTGAGAGAGTGGAGATTGGAATATTTGGAGTACGACTAGCAGTGAGCTCATGTTTTTTTTGCGGAAGTAGAAAGGAAGTGTCACCCAAATTAAAGAATTTGACTCGTACTTGCTCGATAAAAACTCAACTCGAGTTCGTTCATTTTTCTAAACGAGTCGAGTATGAGCACATTTTTAAGCTCGGTCCAAAGCTCAGCTTGTTCGAATTAAACTCGAATAGCTCGAATTTTATGGAATTTCTAAAATTTCCTTTAAGTTATTGTATAATGAGTGAGTAGAATTGCCCAAAGCTCGAAAAAGCTCGGCTCGAGCTCGCTCATTTACTAAACGAGCTAAATATGAGCACATTTTTAAGCTCGAGTCAAAATTTAGGCTCGGCTCGAGTTCGCTCATACTCTAAATGAATTGAATATGAACAAGCAATACTCTGCTCGTTCAACTCGAATAACAGCCCTAGTTGAAGCTGAATGGTTTATTGTGTAAAATATGTTAAATTAAGCTAGTACTGTGTTTGGTAACCTTAGCTGGATGAGTAGCTGATAAAAGAGGAGATTTGTATATATAAAAGGAAAAACTCTAAAAAGTTGGGGTGGGTAGGTGGTGTAAATTCAATTTCAAAACGTTAATTAACTAATAATGTTAACTTTATTTAATTTAAAACTATAAATATTAAAACAAAAAAGCTCCAAAACGCTACTTGTGTTGCCAAACACACCCCTAGCAAGTAGCAACTGAACCGCTTTACCTTCTTGTTCTCATAGGGATTCTATACTATTATTACACTACATGCCAATTTAAATTAAAAAAGTAAATGTGTCGTATCGAATATCCGATAAGCATAAAAGCTTGATCTGAACACGACATGGATATTGCCCCGTTTTAACGGTTCATGTCATTGTCATATCATATCTTTTTCGTTTCGTATTTTTCGGATCGTATTGTCGTATTTCGTGTTGTGTCTTCCGTGTCGTATCTTTTTCATTTCATATTTTTGCATATCGTATTTTCGGATTTTCATAGCAGGACAGTTGTTTTTCTGCACACCACCCCCTTTCTATCAAGAGGTAAGAGATTCAAACATACTCCATTCTTTTGTTCCCTGTATTGTGAAAATTTTATTTCCCCATTATTGGGATACTAATTTATGGGCTAATTGATAGCCAAAATGTTCCCCATTCTCCTTTGTGTCTCAATTATTTTCTAAAATAATATTTCAATAGTTATTGCTAATAACTAAATTATACTACGTATAAAAATATATTTTGTATAGTTTTTATTTTCTCAGAGTAATTAAGGACAATTAAAAAGCAGTACTAATCTGTACTAGATTAGTGTCATTTGATAAACTAGTCCTGTCACCAAAATCAAGGCTCGACTGATCTGCATGCACAAAGCACTTGAATCATCATTCAAAAGGAATTAGGATCCTAAAAATAAAAACAATCCAAAACATTTAATTTGAGATTTCATTGCTTATGGATCGATAACACCCAAAATCACCTTATTTATGGAAACGATCAATTCAGATGACCGTTGTGGGATCAGGTAAATAATTTGTGTTTATAGCGTAATAATCCGATATTTTAAATCAATATTTATAGAAAAAAATCACACCTAAAGCGAATCAAATTAAAAGCAAAGATAATTAGACCGTTGTGTAGTGCCTCTTCTTTTTCCCTTTTCACTTTCACAATTTTTCTTTTTGACAAAAATAATATAATATATATATATTAGAATATTGTACGCTCCGACCGTAGTTGAAACTTGAAATACTGTATAAATGTGTGGGAATAAAAAAGAAAAAAAGAAAAGAAATGGGAGTTAGGGAGATCGATTAGAGAGGAATCTATGAAGCTCCAAGCACTCCAAGACAAACTGGGTTTCAGAAGCTGCAAAGAAAAGCAGCCCTTTTGCTTTTACAAATCCTTTATTCATTTTGTTTATATATATTTTCTTTTATACGGAGTATCTGAAACTGAAACCTCCATAAGAGAGGAGGAGCGGAGCGGAGCTTTGGTTTCTACGACATCCCCAAACCTAATGTCTCTCTCTTTCGCTCTCTTTATATGTGTATATATATATATTCAGATCGAAGGGAGATGGATGGATGGTGCAACTTCAATTCAATTTCATCATCCAAGCTTCAATTTCCCCTCTTTCTCTCTCTCTCTTTGGAAGCCCTATTTTTACTCCGTCTACATATGTGATTGAAATGATCAGTCTCGATCGATCGATCGATCACATGGTGGATTGTATGTCGAAATCTGGAGACCATTTCATTGTTTCAAAAATTCAAATCAAACATCCCCTTGTTTTCCGCCCTTAATTTCGATCTACACGGGATCTGTGTTTTTCTTCCTCCTCCTCCTAATTAGCCGCTTAATTCCCCCCCCCCCCCCCCCCCCGTTCCACATGCCTGTCACTCTCCCTCCCTCTCTCTATATATAATAATAATACTATAATAATAATAATAATAATAATAGAAATTGGTCCCTCCAGGAGCTAACTACAACCCTAACCCTATCAGTCTATCTCCAATCCCCTTCAATCTCCATGGCCTGCCTATTTGCTCTTCTCCTCCTTAATTCCTCTTATTCTATCTCATATTTTGTTTTCATTATGTGTTTCTAAAGATGAGAAATCGAGAGAGAGGGTGGGAAGCGTATGCCTGGCTCCCTGTATGCCATTTGCAGAGCCTGCCGGATCTCCGGCCGCCTCTGTGTATGGCGTATGAGGAGCCAAGCATACTTTATATATTCCCCGGCCGCCGGTCGGCCTCTCTCCTATCCTCTCTTATGTTTTTAATTATATAATATATATGTATGTGTTTGTGTTATTGTTATGAACCGTTAACTACTGTTAATATTATTAGGGTATAAATGTATATATGATCTCAACACCAATCTCAATGCAAGCAAACACAAGTTTTCTAGATAAGGTTAGTTTTTTTTTTTTTTTTTTAATTTAGCTGATTATTTCATATTACGTCATTTGAATGCGCTCATTTGAATTATTTCATTTTTAAAATAAATAAAATCTCACCTAATGTGCTTTGTAAAAGCAATCCCTTAATTGAGGCCACTAATTGGCAAGTGTATGTCTCTATCTATTTTATTAATTAATTACTTAAGGAGTAGACATATATAAAGTATATATATATGATGAGTTTGTTAATTTGTTTGTTGCGCTAGCTTGTGATCAAGTCCTTTCAATCAGAAGATTTTATGTTTATAAATTTATAAATTAACCCCTCGTTTGTTTTTTGGTAGAGAAATGTAATAATTACCCTTATCAATATAGTCCATATTTAAGTTAAAATTCATTGATCACTATTCTAATTATTTTCCTTCTTCTCTCATTTTTCATACAAATTTATTACCCTTCTATTCCCTAATTTGAAGGAGGGTAACTAATACTTCTATGATAGGCTAATAATCCCCATCATCCTCTCCTCCAATCTCACAAAAAATGATGATTATATACATTTTATGTGTAAAATTTAATACCTTACTTTTTCATTCCGTTGGTATATAAACAAACGAGCCCTAATATTGTTGTAAAAGAAAAGAGATGCATGGAAAAAGGAATGGCAAATGGGGGGTAAGGCAAACCGGTGTACTTTGCTGGCAGTGGCTGTGGCATATATGATATATGGTGGAAAGATCATATCGGAGACGAGGAATGACCGATTCAATCAACCAAACAGTACGTACGTGACGTTATAATCAGCCCTCCGCGCGTGTCTTACAAACCATTGCTACCCAAAAGGTATTTGATTTTCACTTCTCAGGAGGTTTTTTTTTTTAAATATATATATTTTATATTTATAATTTCTTGCTCTGTCGATACATCGCTTTACTAGCAATCCCTTGCATGTATTCATTGTCCGATCCTTATCTCGATCTGCTGCTATATATATAAATATATTATAATATAAGATTTTTCCCCCAATAAGTTAAGAGCCACATTTTACAATTAGGATACTCAATATTAAACGGTTGAATTGAGAGGTTGTGTATATATAGTTTAAGCTTTAAACGTTTGTGTTAGATTGTGGGTTCGACTTAAAGCCTTGTAATCTTATAATCATGATAATAAAAATAACAAATCAATTTAAACTAATACAGTACATGTTAAGATATATATATTTCAGACAAATTACTTTTGAGATATGAAATAATCAATTAAATTCAACCATAATTCTTGATCCTTTCTCAAAGACAATTTGGATTTCAATGTATTTTAATCATAATGCATAAATATTTTAATAGTATATTTGGTTAGCATTTTTTATAATATCTTTCAAATAACATAAGTTTTAAATAAAATACAATGTAAATTAAGTCCACTTATTACATAAAGTTTATAATAAAGGTATAACTTTTACACGATAGTATGTTGATTGACATAAAGGTATTTCATTTATAATCTAATTGTTTATTATACATTATGGAACATGTTAAACAAACACTATTGAAGTGTTTATTATACATTATAATTTACAATGCATTGGAATACAACCAAAAACACCCCTTTGTATTAGTTTAACGGAATGTTATGCTCTTGGGGTATAGTATGTTTAATAAGCCTAATTAGAAAAGATTTCCTATTAAATAAAACATTGACCCTAGGTAATCAATATTAAAAAAGGATTAAATAATTAAAATTTGGAGAATAATTCCTAATCTATTTCATGAGCAAGTAAAGTGCTTGTTTTAGCATGAGAATAGTTCCTAATCTATTTCTAATCTATTGCATAGTAACTTAAAATAGAAGCACAACACATGAGAATAAATTTTGACCAAAAACAACACATGAGAATAATTCCTAATTAGTGACGGAGAATTCCTACTATGAGAATTATTGTCATAGTAACTTAAAATAGAAGCATTTAGCTCATATGTTGTCCTTCCCTTAGTTTTAGCATTCTCATCCAATTACAGTTAACTAATTTTTAAATCAATTTTTATATTAAAATCAATAGATCATCCTAGAGCTCGTTTGGTTAACAATTAAAAAAAACTCATAAAGTTTAAAAACCTAGGAATTAAGATAAATATAGGTGTTTGGTTGCTTTTTTGAATCCTTAAAAACACATGAATTTGGCTTCCTGGGAATTCTAATTCCTACAAAATGGAGGAATTCTACTTACCTAGTAGTCTCACTAGGTAAGTTACAATTCCACCTTTTTTATATGAAAAAAAATCAACATCCTCCATTTAAATTCTCTGCCTCTTATAATGTAACCAAACAAATTTTTAAAATTCGTAAGAATTATAATTCATGGGAAGTAACTTCTTATGAAATATACTACAATTTTCCTTTTACGCACATTAATCACCCAATCAGTGGCGGAGCAAGAAAAATTTCGGAGGGGGCACAACTATACATGTACGATATAGTTTTGGATTAAATTACCATAAAAAATTATATATAATACGATAATAAATAATGTTATTTTAAGATAAAATGTAATCTATTTATGATAAAACGCTATCATTTTTTCACACATAAAAAAAATATAAATATATAAATGAAATAACCGGGAAAAATGAAATAAATAAGTATAGGAAACGCAATATAATAAACATTAAGTTAAGATTATGGTTTTTATATGAGCTAAGTAGCTAGAACTTGGGTCGAGTTTTGCTCAATAAAAGTTGCTCGAGCATCATTTACAAAATGTGTTAATTATGAGCACATTTGTATTCTTGATTCAAAGCTCAGCTCGGCTCGATTGAAACTCAAATAGCACGAATTTCGTGAAATTTACAAATTTTATTTTAAGTTACTATGTAATGAGCAAGTAAAGTTGTATAATACTTGGAAAGAAAAATCAGTTCAAGCTCGTTCATTTACTAAAAAGTCGAGTATGAGCTGAAGTTCAAATATAGATTCGACTCGAGCATGAGTTGTTTATAAATGAGCTAAATATAATCAAACAATACTAGACTTGTTTGGCTCGAATAACATCCCTAGTTAATATAGAGTATAAATTGTAGCACTCGTAGCATATAATTATGTACGTATATACCAGATGTAAAAATTTTAAACTTGCGTAACTTCTTATCTAATTTTCGAAACGATTAGTATAACATCTCATTTCGAAGATCTCGAGATGAATTATAGTATGTAAATGTTAATTTAAGTAAAATATAAAAGCATTATAGTTTACTAAAACAAAATTAAAGTGATTAATATACCTTTATTTTTTAAACATTTATAACATTTTACTCAGATGTCGAATTAATGCGTAGTATATATTAAAATGAAGCTATCAACAAGGAGAATACATCTTAGAAGTTTGTCAGATGAGAGAGTGATGTGATCATATTACTATATGAGCCTGAATCACACGAAATTTCAATTGAGAAAACAGCTTGGCGATAGATCGGTATTTTGGATCCATCGGACTGTATAAAATTCCGATTGAAGCCTATGAACACTTGTTGGAAAGCTATTTTAAGTGGCTACAACTTCTATGCAGAAAACCTTTGCCAAATCAATCTTGAAGAAGACGGAAAATGTTGTTCTTTACAACATTATGAAATCTGGCAGCTTGTTGGAAATGTGTTTATTGAAAATGGAATGAATTCAATGAGACCGAATAAATTGGTGCAATCAAGATGCATATTTTAATATGTATTGATGGTATTGAAGGTTGCCCACTCTTCTCCTTTCCATCCCTTGGTTTTCCACCTCCTTTTCCATCATTCCGATGAACCTTTTATATTATCCGCTCAATAAGTGTTTTAGCTAGCCTTTCGCCTTTCATTTAGTATTGTTTTTCCTATATAAAGAGCTTGTATGCTCACTTAGAAATCAGATTTGAGATTAATGAAAAATGTGTTTCCTTTGAATCAAGATGATTCTAAATTGTTGTTGGTAAGATGCCTTCAACGCCCTCTGAGGTGAGATGCCAAAGAGAAACCCGTTTGTTGAATCATTACCGGTGAGATGCTTGTGATTGATTCCCAAATAAAGACTCAATCATTCGAAAGTGAGATTTCGACGTTTCAGAGAGTGAGTTTTGTAGATCTTTTGGTGAGATGCTCTAAGATCTAGCAATCCATATTCTTGTCTTTTATTTTCTATAAATCCCAAAAAATCACCCCACAAAAAGAGTGTTCATAAGTTCGAGGCTTGGTTGATCGATCCTTCGGGTTTCATCCGAGAGGGGGCACGCGACCCTCCATGCCCCCAGCTCCGCCCCTGCACCCCATTATATCAATTTTATATGGAGAATATATTTTTACTTTATCAACTCTACTTTTTTAATTCTATATACTAACTTTTGTTAATCATTTATTTAAATTTATAATTAATATTGATTTATTATAGTATTAGAATTTTAGTTTTAAAAATTCGTGGTGCGGGAACTATGCTAGTTAGGCTTATTAACCTATGCTCTTGTGGCATAGGTTAGAAAAGCGGTTTAAATATATTTATTATATTTTTTTAGAAAAATATAATTAAGTTAGTTTATTATTATCAAAATTTTCAAAATATTTTATCCCATGTGTCAATATATTTATTATATTTTCAAAATATACTGTCTTGAGTCTGGTTCTTGGCACTCGTGGCGCGTCTTGGTTCTCGACCGACTTCTCTGCTGGTTGACGTCTTGTATGGGTTGATTGAGTTTTTCTTTCCTCTTCGTTGTTTTGTGTTATTGTGTCCTGCTTGTATTGACGGTTTTCCATCTGTCGACTTGTTCGGCCATCGAGTTTCAGGTATGCTTGAACTCGAATTTTTACCTAATAATTTTTTCCCCTTTTAATTACCTTATTTTCTTCCATTCATCCCTTTCTACAAAACTGAAATCAATATTTTTTTTCAGAAATAAATTCAAAACAATTCATTTTCCCCCCTTCATCCCGTTTTAGCCATTTCAACAAATGCTATGAATCATTTACATATTTAATAAAAAAAAATGTGCCTTTTCTTGCTAGACTTCTAGTCAATTTCAACTTTCATAGAAAAACTTTATCAAGTTCTCTAACTATGATTTTGAATTCACTACTTGAATATGTTGTAACGAGAATGATAATAGAAAAGAAAGACATAGATATTTATGTAACAGTACGTGTGTTACCTATGTCCACGAGCAGAGAAGGCACGAGTTTTTTTTTTATTATGGAGGCGAAGAAGAAAACTTATTACAAATTGTAATGTTTCATGAGTATATATTGGGACTCATGAAACCCTAATTAGACTATGATTCATAAGCCCAAAACAGATCATAATAAGCCCATTACAAATTCAAAGGCATATTAATAAATATCTACCTTGACTTGAATTCTCTCATAAACAGATGCATCATGACAATTGTCAGAAGTTCCATCTGCCGCCTTAATTAGATTTCCCCCCTAAAGAGGACTCAAACTTGCCCCAAAGGACAACTTAACAACTTGTGATATTAAGAAAATCCAAGCATGGTTGGAACTTGCTCTCCAGAACTGGTTCGGGGAACTGGCTTGCTCTCCAGAACATCCTACTTCACCTTGATTCTCTTCTCATTCCTCAAAAAATTGTACATAACATCAATGTGTTTCATCTTCTCATAATGGACTTGATCCTTGGTTAAGCATATTGCACTCAAGTTGTCACAATACGCTAGAGATGATTCTGATATAGGCCTAGATCATTGATCAATCCCTTAAGCCATATTCCCTTCTTAGTAGCTTTTGTCACGTCATGTACTCTGCGTCTATAGTAGAAAAATTAAGTGACTATAGGATGCAGAGTTGCTTTCCAACTCACCACATAACTTCCAAGAGTAAAGATACTAGTGTAATACCCGTGCCTTGAAGGCACAGGAGCTTGATCCATTTTAATTTGAACATCATTTTATATATTTATATAATACTATATTAATATATATACGTATTTACAACAAAAATATGTATAAAGTATTTTTTTATAATTTATAAATTAGTTGGAAAGAGATACGATACAAATTTTGAAAATGATTTAATAAGATAAAGTAGCTAGTAATAATACTCAAACACACCACCTAATATAATTTGAAATGAATATATAATTATTATCATTAGTATAGATCTAAAAAGTAAAATATAAGCTCCCGTACAAATATTAAAAAATCGTAAGTACATGATTGTGTGAATAATTTTGAAGTTATGTAGATGTACATAACTTATTCATTATTTTCATGATAAAGATGGTTAGAAAGAGAGAGAAATAAATAGTGAAAATAAAGGTAAGATGGTAAAAAAAAGATCATTAAAGGTAGAAAAGGGATCTAAGAAGCTTCATCCAAGATGTACAATAAGCATTATTAATGCTTGTGAGTCTTAAAATATTATTTATTTTCGATAGTCATTTAAGATGTCTAAAATAATTAAATTTAAAAAAAACACTTTTTTTGCTCTAATTGATTTTTATAATTATTTTTTAAAATCGAATATTTACAAATTGATTATTACATGTTCGTTGTATGTAGACATTGTGGGGAATATTGCAATCGGTTAAATATGATAAATCAACAATTTCAATATCCAAGAATAAAATCAGCCAAGAGTTCGTTTGGTTGACGTTCTAAAAACCCAAGAAGTAGTAATTCCCAGGAATTGGAGAAAATACCAGCGTTTGGTTGAGTTTTTTGTTACAGAAAAACCCAGGAAGTTGAATTTCTGGGAATTTGAATTCCTCCATTTTGAAGGAAGTGCACTTACCTAGTTCCCCCTAGGTAAGTTCCAATTCCACCATTTTTAATAAGAAAATTCTATTTTCTTATTTCAATTCCTATAATCCAAAACCAAACACAATTTCTAAATTCCCATGATTTTCAATTTACGGGAATTGAATTCCTAAGAAGTTAACTTCCTCGGAACTATACTTCCCACGTCTAACCAAACGAGCCCCAAGACTTGACGAATGTTCAATGTAAGTAAACGATTAAAATAGATTACAAATTGACATACAACATATCAAATTAAATAATATTTTAGTATAAAAATAGGAAACAAATTTTTTTTAAATAAGAAACAGATATTTCAAAATTTTAGCAATAATATTGACCAATAACAAAATACCATTTGAATACAAAATTCAAATTTAATTGTGAGCGTGACACATCAGCAAAATGATACTGTAGTAGAATTAATATTATAAATAGATTACCTATTATCGAAATTAATTTATAAAAAAATTGAAAAAAATTATTTTATATAATTTTTACCATCCTAACAAAGCGTGAATGATTATTAAACAACATATTTAGCTAAACGAATAGAGAGTAGTAAATTTTAACATGATTGGGATAAATGTGATATAATAAACAAATATTTAAATGAATTCAATCCGTTAAGATAATGAATTCAGGCAATTCGAGTACATCTTTGATTAATTTATTTCAAAATGAAATACTTGCATGGTTGGTGAGGAAATATGAACATATGTGAAAGTTAATTTATACTCTGTAGCATTTTATAAACTGATAATTGGATATGGGTCTATGTAGAGTATAAATTTCCAAAAATAAAATATACCAAGATTCAAATTTAAGTTCAATGTATGTAAACGAATTATGAGAATATTGCAATCGGGAAAAAAAATGGAAACATGTCTCAATATTTATGGCAATATAACCGAAAATAAAAAAAGGGAATGGATTCAAATCATATTTAAAATAGTAAACAAATATTTTAAAGTTTCCATAATAATATTGAACAATAAGAAAAGCTCATTTGAATAAAAAATTCAACTTTAATTGTGGGCGTGACATGTCAGCAAAATGCTAGCAGAATTAGTAATATTAATAGATATATATTGCAATCGGAAAAAAAAAAAACGAAAACATGTCTCAATATTTACGACAATATAACCGAAAATAAAAAGAAAAGGAATGGATTCAAATCATATTTAAAATAGGAAACAAATATTTTAAAGTTTCCATAATAATATTGAACAATAAGAAAAGCTCATTTGAATAAAAAATTCAACTTTAATTGTGAGCGTGACACGTTAGTAAAATGCTAGCAGAATTAGTAATATTAATAGATAGATATGAAACAAATATGTTTAAAATAGGAAACAGATATTTTAAAATTTCAGCAATAATATTGACCAATAAGAAAATACCATTTGAATAAAAAATTCAAGTTTAATTGTGAGCATGACACATCAGCAATATAACCGAAAAGAGATTGCAATCGGGAAAAAAATGGAAACATGTCTCAATATTTACGACAATATAACCGAAAATAAAAAAAAGGGAATGGATTCAAATCATATTTAAAATAGGAAACAAATATTTTAAAGTTTCCATAATAATATTGACCAATAAGAAAATCTCATTTGAATAAAAAAATTCAACTTTAATTGTGGGCGTGACACGTCAGCAAAATGCTAGCAGAATTAGTAATATTAATAGATATATAGCCAGTCATAGATCTCCTACTGCCCACATCTTCTGCATAGCAAAAGACTTGTCAGAATCATAACTGAATTAACACATTATGATATATAATACAATATTGATTTCAACCTTAAGCTCGATCTGACTTTTTTTTCATAAAGTATAATTGCATTTCAATCTAAACACGATTTGTAATTTACGTGTTTGCAAAATATATATATTGCACATAAACCATTTCGGAATAGCTCACCGAAAAAGACTTGTGGGTAGTACCCACAGGTCCCCGTTCAAACCCGGATATAACCGCTCTTTATTTACCAATTCAAAGAAAAAAAAAAATATTGCACATACACTAAGGGCCTACCTACCTACAACCGAACCAGAACAAAGGGTTGATATAATATTGATCATATATTATCTCGATTGAAATTCACTTATTTAATGGAAAAACAAATTAGAAATCTTCATGTATGAGTAGTGTGATCTCGACTCATAAAATTTTGAACTCACATAACTTTATTGAAAAGGGTATTTAATTAGGTAGAAATCTTGATGGAGTATTCATGATATTGCATGTGTAGCTCGATTCCCAACTGAACAAGCAAAAAAAAGAAAAGAAAAGAAAAGGAAAAAAAAAAAAAAAAGGATGTATAGAAAAGAGATGAGCATATATGGTTGGATGGGTAAAGTTAAAGTACTAGTGTCCAGCAACAAGCTGAAGGTGAAGGTGAAGGTGAAGGTGAAGGTAGTAGCTAGTACGTAGTTCATTGATCGATGATGAGCTTAGGGATATCTGGGGATTCTGTTTAGAGTGGGGATATATGATATATCGGATGACAACAACTACTTGTTAAATAAAAAAAATAATAATAATAAAGAAAGGGAAGCCAAAACATACTGCAAAAATGAGCCCCCCACTCCCACTCCCATAGTCCCATGACATATATGATCGGTCGGAGGACCACCTCTCCAAATCATTATTATTAATGAAATCAAATTCAAGATAAATACTTCTCCAGCTAATCTTTGGTGTGTATGTGTATATCGATCATCCACAGTATTGATTGGGCAGTGTTTCTCACTCCTAATCTGATTGGTGGGTTGGGAATAATATATATATATATGTAGAGAGGCCAGCCGAGGGTGGTCAATTCAGGTCAAGGAGAAGGACAAAAGAGCTGGTAAGCCTCAGGCTGAGAGCGCGCGCAGCTAGCCAGCTCCATCTCTATAAACCAATTTTACTCTCAGATGTCTTTTTCTTTTAATTAATTAATAAAGGTGAGAGTGAGCTGAGCAGATATGAATTATATATATATATATATGATAGAGAGAGAGGGAGGGACCAGTCACCAGTGTTTGGCTTTACCTTACCCAGTTAGTAGTTACTGTAGTAGTACGTAGCTAGTTATAAGTTCCCAATCCACCCCCACCCCCGGCCGCCCTCTACGACACCGTCTCTTTTGGGGATATTGTCCCTCTCTCTGTCTCATCTCCTGATTTCTATTGCCTTTTTTTTACTGTCCAAATTTACTCAACCATATATATGATGTTGGATCGAACTAGTCATATATTCTAGTGATACATGTGAGACACCGTACAGATAATAGGTCAAATATATTTCATAAAATCACCCTTTAAAATAGAGAAATTTTGGTGAAATATCACCTGTGTACTTTCAATTAGTTAATTAACACCCTTCCATTATTTTTTAGCCGGTTTAACATCCTTCCATTATTTTTTAGTTAATTAACATCACCACCACTTCCCCACTTCCCAGATCGAATAGCAGATCTCGCGAGGCTTCCTCATGGTCGAAAGACGCTTCTCCTCCTTCTCCTTCACCACCACGACTTCTCCTCCTCTTCCCTCCGACGATCTGCTCTCGCGTGCTCCACGAAGAAGACGGAAGAGGCCAGAAGGAGATCTCAGATCTGCGCCGAGACGGAAGAGCCCAAGAGGACGGAAGAGACGGAAGGAGATCTCTTGCGTGCTCCTCTTCTCTCCGACGATCTGCTCTCGGTTTCGTTTGGCTCCCTCAAGCCCATCGGCTGGGGGTTAGGTCGAGATGACAGAAGAGACGGAAGGAGATCTCTTCAGGTTTCACTTCCTGATTTTCTCCTTACTTTCGTTTCCCCCTTTTTTTTTTCCGAATTCTAGGGTTTAGCGGGAGCTGATTCTGATTGCTTTCTTCGTCTGTCGTAGACTCCTAGCCGTATATTGCTCATATTCTTACCCTCTAGTGACTTTATTGCTAAGTGTTGACTTTATTGCTGCTTATCGTCGTCTTCCAATGGCCACGCCTTCGTTGTTACCAGTGATGAAGGCGTCTTCCAATTGCGCAGAATCGAAATAATTTTTCTGAGTGTTGACTTTATTGCTGCTTATCGTCGTCTTCCAATGGCCACGCCTTCGTTGTTTCCAGTGATGATAAGTACGGGAGCAAGCAGGTTCTCAAATTCGCGCTTGCTTTGAGCTCTCGGCATCAATCGAGGTATGTAACTGGATTTCGAGCTGCGAATTGCTTCTTGTTTGCCTGCTGTGTGAACAGATTTTAGGTGCTTTGGCCATGTTTGGAACAAAGCTTGCAAGAAAATGGAAAGATCAATTCATGTGGTAGTGTTTGTTGTATGCAACAATTGCTGATTTTTGTTGAATCAGTGTTGATCTATGATTGATTACTATCCCTTTCGTTGATATTGGGTTCCAAAAGAGCATTTGGATGCCTATAGAAGCTGCTTTTTTTCAGTTAAAGCCAATTTTAACTATGATATTTTTCTATGAATTCATTGTTGTTGCTTAAATTACAATGTGAAAGTTGTTTCTTGATGATCATTTTTTTGCTTTTAGATTGTGAAAATGTGTTTATGAGCATTATCATGTTAGGTGTTTTGAAGGTCTCATCATAATTGGAAATGGCTAAGCTCTTTTTTTTTTTTAATCTAATCCTCTATTATCTATTCCTAAACATGCAGTTTTATTACCCTCACTACTACATAAAGAGGCTACTGTGGCGTTCGAAAACCGTCATATAAAGCTCCAAATCCGCCACTTAAAGTCTAATGTAGCGGTTTTTTTATCGCTACATCAGCTTGCGCTACCTTAGCTCAAATGTGGCGGTTTTTTAAAGCAAATGTAGCGGAATATATCCAATGAACTTAACCGCCACATAAGATAAAAAAACCGCTACCAAATGACCTAACGTAGCGGTTTTCTCCAAGTTGTTACATTTTTTTAGGTGGCGGTTTTGGGAGCTTTGGTGGCGGTTTTGGGAGCTTTGGTGACGGTTTTGGGAACTTTGGTGGCAGTTTTTAAGAGATTTGGTGGCGGTTTTGGGAGTCACAAGTGAGGTGATTGTGACAATTTTAAAAGGCATAGCTGGCGGTTTGAGAATCAAATTGTCATTTTTTTTGCCGTAGCTGGTTTATTTAATTTATTCATTTTGACCTGCCAATATTTATATATTATAATCCCAAAATTTCATAAATATTAATACATACATTCATAAGTAAATACAAAAGGTATTCATACTTAAAAAGTTTACCATTAACCTTAAGATTTCATACAAAAGATGTGCTTGAATTGGCTTGCTGCAAGTACTTGAAGCTAGGGGAAGAGCTAGGTATATGTCAAAGTTCACCTAAAGCACAAAATAAACAGTTGCAAGTACTTGAAGCTAAGCCAATCTCCTGAAGCACATACAAGCCAATCCATTGTTTATTTTGGCAAATTTCCCTTAACAAAATGGAGCCAAGTGCTTAAATGCACAAACTAGCTATATCTAGCCAACTATATATATATATATATATATATGTGTGTGTGTGTGTGTATGTACGTACCCATATGCCATATATACAACCACTATGTTGTTTTTGCAAATAACAAAATAGGTCGATCATAATCTTCAAAAGGGATTAAACACACACTTGACCTTGAGTTGTTGAACAAAATGCATCATCGATCTTCATTCCTGTCGAGAAAAAATAAGGATATATATATTATTCAAATGACCAAAGAATTAGGATATTGTCTAATAATTAATACACATACACAATTTTCATTTTCGGATAAAAATACAACCACTTTTTCTGGATAATATAAGAACATGGAGGATTCCAGATCCACTCTATTGGGATAGGTCGATCAAGTTAAGTTGTTGATGCTACCATGACCTTAAGCTAGATGAATGCAATGGTTGTTTGGTGTTTATCATAACATAGAGCTAACTTATTTTTTACCGATGTAATACAACCTGCGGTAAGGAAAGTTAGTTCAATGAAGGAATGAAAGAAGCTTTGGGCCTTCGTAAAAGCTTTTGCTGAATTTTCCAGCCACTTTATTTCTTCTCAGCTATTTTTCTATAAGCACAAATCTAAAGGATGAGCCTAAAGCCCTACAAATTGAAGCTAGATTTAGACACTCTTTTCGATCAAGTGTTCATTGAATCAAATTAACCAAAAACTGAATTGATCAAGAGTTCATTGAAGATAAATTTAACTAGGGAGTTATGGTGCATGAATGTTAATCACATCTCAAATGCACCTCTTCATTACAGTGAACCATAAATTCCCCACACAACAGAACCATCAATGCCTATTTTTCATAACTACGAAAATGCCTATAGGCTTCAATTCCATCCAACCCCCTAAAGTCCATCAGCACACCCAATAACAGAAAATGATCAATAAAAAACGACCATTAGTATAACAAGAAGATGAGGACAATGAAGAAGAAAGTATAACAGTATTAGAGGATCAATATATGAATAACCATATGCATACCTTAGGGCAGACTAGAGTGACTAGTTGAGTCATCGTTGACTGAATTGTTTGGAGAGTTAGAGGCATCCATGTCCTTTTCTTGAAAATTTGGAAGAACCAGATTCATTCCGGGGTTGGCCTCCTTTACCTTCAATAGCATTTGAGTTAACTTTTCTTCCAAATGTGTTGCTATTGTCTCTTCAAAGTGTGTTGCAATTTCTTCTCTTACTTTTCCCTCTAGCTGTTCTGTGATGCTATCCAAGAAAACCGATGGGACTATGAATGGTGTCTTTCCATCCTTGCTCTTCACCTTTGACTCCGTGACACCTCTCCCATACAAACGCACGCGACCACTATGTTCCTTCTTAGTGATAATATCAAAATACGGATCACCTTTGCTACTTCCATCCTCTAATGTTGTTAGAGTCTTCATTTTCTCCTATTACAACCAAAAAAAAGAAGTAAATATATTAGGCTAAATAAATAAGGGCATCTTATGAAAACAAAGAATAATTTGACAATTGATAATGCTAATCTACGAGCATGCAAAGCTGAGAAACATGAAACATAACTAGTTTCTTTTTGCCATTGACGAACCGATAAAAAAAACAGAGGCATTGATTGTAGAGTACATTGAAAAGGTGAAAGATTATGCTCACAATATTTTCTAGAGTGTCTTCATTTTTGGTAAGATAAGTACGTCCAGTAGTCCGCTTTCTAGATTCTATGTATACTTCGGCTTGTGATGGAAACTTCTTGTTTGGTTCATCTTGTTGCTTTTCAAATATGGCACAAAAGAATAAGATGAATCTTAATTAGAAGTCTATAAGTTAAAGCAGTTAACATTTTAAAAGAATGAAGGAATTACGATTCATCAAGGACAAAAAAACATTACCAACTTATGACGTAACATAGCTAGCGATTTTGGACCCATGGTATGCATGTCACTTTGCATTTCTCTGTTCCTTTTG
The DNA here is from genome assembly GCA_037127255.1 of Persicaria tinctoria. Taxonomy (NCBI): domain Eukaryota; kingdom Viridiplantae; phylum Streptophyta; class Magnoliopsida; order Caryophyllales; family Polygonaceae; genus Persicaria; species Persicaria tinctoria. Next base: position 14,845,602 of record JBANSL010000004.1, on the reverse strand, counting down.
TTGGTTGCACTTCTTTCCTATGAATTAGCATTAAAAACATACCATAACATTACTGGAAAAAGAAGAATGATGTTTATAGGTAACTAAATGTGTGTTAGTTGTTACAAATATATAAAAGATACATACCTTTGCTATATCTGTTTCCCAATATTGTACAAGTTCCGTCCATTGATCTACTGGAACCGGTTCAGGACGATCAGCCAACCTTTCCTCTAAGGTCTTATGTGGATACTAATGCATGTCCTTCAATCTTGATTTGTAAGACCTCCACAAAACATTAACAGTTTGAATCACATACTTCTTACCTTCATTTGGGACAATGTATCGCTTCTGGAAAAAAATGATAAATTGAAAGAGATATTAATGAACATATATACATATAAGGGTAATGAATTAAGCTGGGAAAGTAGCATTCACAAGTATATTACCGTGACATATTCCCAAATTTTCTCCTTTGTCGGCACATAAGTCCAGCTTACGAAATTCAAAGGAGCGAGAATGGGGTCTTTAGCCACAGTTCCTAAAAAGCGGCTGAACCTCTCCACAATTTCTTTGGTTGGCCCAACTGGTTGATGCATATTATTTAGAATAATAGCATCACGCTTGTCCATTGTACGAGCATGCACTTCCAACAAAGCGGTTCTCCCTCGATGCCTCTTCTCTTTAGGCACTAGGTACAAATATTACATGTCAAATGTGTTACGACATGAACAAAAGAAGGCAAAAGACTTTTATACACATGAAGTTAACTACCTGAAATCTCATTTCTTAATCATATATAAGTACCACTATTAAACAAGAATAAGAAGAGTTTGAGCCTCGGTAAAGTCTATAAGGTGAGTCATTTGATGATGTTACTAAGAAAATCAATTCAGGAGATGTCATGGTTTACATTCACTCAAAGAAGACTATTTCAACATAGAGTAAAAGGTAAAGTTGAATATTCACCTAATAGTTTGAATTCAAGTCAAGGGCACAATCCAAATGATAATGATTAATAGAGATCAAAGAGTATAAATCAACTACCATTGTGCATTCAGGATGAGCAACTACCTAGATTCTCGTTCCCGGCATTATTGTTTTCAGCACTTTCATTTTCAGCAACATGTACGTTTCCAGCAGCTGCTACAATTGTCTCATCTTCCACTTCATTTACGTTATTTTCAGCATCCTCTTCAGAGGCCATCACATTTATATCTTCAGAAGCTTGTGGTGATATATGATCATGATTGCGGAGATGCACATCTTTATTTTGCACAGTTGAATCTTGTCTTCTCATGTTCGCATATGCTAGCAGAGAACCAGGGGCACAATAAGCCTTTTGATTTTGTGGCTTCATAGACACCCTTTTAGAAGATTGTGCTTCATCTTGCCCCTGAGTCTTTGATTTATGCTGTTGACTTCTTACATTAGTCAAATCCTGCAACTGAATGTCACTTTGGTGGATTTCAGCCTCCCGTTGTTCTTTTGCCTTTTGTTTCTGCTTCTCTTGAGATTTTAGCCTCTCAAACTCAGCCATTGGCAATGTTTGGGTAAGTATTTTTCTTTCCTTCTTACCTCTTGAACACTTCATATTCATTGACACCTATAAAATGTGTCATTACAGTCACAAAATGACTAATGACAAGTTGTAAAATTAAACAAAGTAGGAAATGCATACTCTATTAGCTTCACTCAAGGGTTGCGACTGAGGATCACGATCTTGGTTATCAACCTTTTCACAGTTTAAGAAAATAGCAACGAAATTATATGTATCCATACAATTAAAATTAATGCGCCTATATAATGTTAAATTCTGAACAAGTCTACTCATAGGGTCATTGTACCTCCAATTGAAAATCCATATCTTCACCTTCTTCTGATAAGTTGCCTTCATTTTGTAGATTTTTTGAGACTTGTTCCAACTTTTTCCGAAGTGCTTCATTTGCTATTAGCAACTTAGCATCACAACCAGCAGCTTTCATTTTTTCAGCATTGGATAGTACTCGTTTCAGCCTTTGTTTGTCATACTCGGGCATGCTTTCTTTCTGTTGTGAAGGCTTGTCCCTCTTTCCCATCTCTTCAAGACAATATAATAATATGGATTTTATAATTCTCTTACTTATTCAGGAAAATAATAGCAAATATATATGCAAATGTATGTCACAAATTCCACTCCTAACACCCCGCTTAATAAATTTCCTTTAAAAAAATAATGCAAAATAAACTTACTTGATAACGATCAATGCCAATTCCAAAAGCTGTAAAAATAAAGCCTCCTAACAGCCTCCAAACATGGTGATGTACCCCACACCTGCAAACATCCATGTACCATGGTTAGTAGTTGTTGCAACGAAAAATATAGCTTTGAGAAGAAAAATTAAAGGTGCATATGGAGTACTAACTACATCCACATAAAATGTTTAGTAGTTGTCACCAATTAGGAGACCAAAACTTTAGGGGAAACATAACACATAAAAGCTGAAAATTACAGCAAGATGATATATACAGTAGTACATACACAGATGATAATGATTCTTTTTAGTTTTCCTCTTCACCATCTTCTAGGTCAATTATCGTTGCTGGTACATCTACTCTCACACAACATACTCCAGCATCACCATCCGTACAAACAACGTTGTTTTGACTAGAAAAAACAGGGTCTTTCCAGTACATGTCAGCAAATGCATTACTTGCTTCATCCTTAGAATCAAAATGATCTCTAGGAAGCCCTTGCACCACAAAATACCAATCAGTTGATGATGGATCTTCCACATAAAATGCTTGATGTGCTTGAGATGCCAAGATGAACGGTTCATTTTGATAAATAGGTTTACTTCGATTAATCCGAACTAATCCAGAGCTATCTTTCTCAGAGTGAAACCACACACATTCAAACAGTACAAAGCTGAACTGGTCATCATAAAATATCTCAAGAATGTCCTGGATGGAACCGTAGTAAGTCACATCTCCCATTATAGGATGTTGATCCTTAGTACTCGCAAAACTTGGGGTTAATGCCATCAAAGTCACTCCATTGTTTTGAGTAACAGAGTTTGCATCGCGCTGCATAGTGTGAAACCTATAACCATTAATATAATAACCACTATATCTTTTTCGCTATGAAAGAAGGTCCAATTGATAACCATCTAACACAATCAGATACATTTTTCCCTTGACCAATCTCATAATCAACTCTCTCTCTGAACCAATCAATGAAACCCCTACTATGGCTCTGAGTAGCATCCCACTTTCTTTTGTTTTTGTTGCTGACAAGTGTCTCATGCTCACTGTATTCGTAGGAAAAAAATAGAATTTTACTAAAATATAAACCAGAAAGTGGGATTAAATGCAAACCAAATTGAATAATATAATAAGATTTGAGGCATTACCATATGTATCTTTCAACATCTTCAGTGTTACAGTTGAATAGAACATATTGATGTGCTTGCCCCCACCTTATAAGATCAATCTTATAAACGAACCTGAAAGTCACGAAGCACCAAAAGATTCAATTGTTGGAACTGGAGGAAAGAATAACAAGGGCGATTGCTACCCTCTAGGGAGTCGGTTCATGGTGTATAACTTGAAATCGAAGGGCACCAAGGGAGATTTTGGCAAGGTGAGGCGATTTAGAAGGTCGAATTCGAAGGCTTTTGGCCGGAATGGTAGAATAATTTTCAATTAGGGATTTCAAAGTGCATTTGGTGAAGAAGGGCAGAAGGTAGGATGATTATACGGGGTATCTGACTGAGCTCGAAATGAAGCGGTGGAGAGGAAGGAAAAATAAATTTGGATATAATTAAATATAATAAAATGAAATTAAAATTTTCCCCAATTTTATGGAGCGCGAAATTCTCCCGCTTCTAAATTCGCTACATCTTCTTATTAGAACCGCCACATTAGCCTAAATTTTTTATATTTTACAAAACCGCCACCAGGTAAGAATAAATCGCTACATTTGCCCCAAAAAACCGCCACCTTAGCATCTGAAATGCAAAATAGATCTCCAACGATTATTCATCATGTAAACCGCCACATAAACCGCCAATTAAATTAAACCGCCACATCAGTTCGCTACAATAGATCATTTATGTAGTAGTGCCTGTTTTTGTGACTACTCCCTTTATTGACAGGGGTTTGTTGGCTGGTCAGTAAGATGGAATCTGGTGCAAAAATATCACATGGAAGCGTTCTTATAGCAGGCTTCAGTATAGTGAAAAATTCATTTTCTTCTTCTAATTGTTTCAAGTTTGAGTTGTCACAACTCATTCTGAATATTTCTTGTTGCATTTGCTAGGGATAATATGTTAAATGGTGGAAAGGCATTTGATGGTGCAAAGGCATTTGATGTTGTCATCGGTAACAAGCGCAAAGGACCACTTCTTCGCAATCATGATGGTAAATGCTTCAATCAGTAAGGTATTCATGAGAACACAGTAGCATATTTTGTCCTCATAGCATCTGAAACATAAATTCTCCTCTCTAGTTCTTCGGTTTCATTATCAGAAACATTTAGGCACAAAGAACTCTCAAGTTCACAAATGTCATTTCAGTTAGAGCATGGTTAAATAACACCTGTTTCGTTCCATCTTTATAAATAGGAAAAAAGGAATCATTACTTTGTTTTATGCATTAGGTGGAAACCTGTCCCATGAAACATTCTTAAGGAATGCAAGGAATAGTGCGGAAACATTACACTTGCATCAATTGAGGACACTAGATGTTATTTGATTGAGAATGTTTGCTACAGTTAGAAATGCACTCAATTTGGTATCATCTTCTTATCTTGCTTACCTGATATGTAGGTATATCCAGCATTGTCATCTACCTTATCAAAAGATCAAGATGGTCTTGGATCTTCTGGATTGAAATCCTTGAGAGCACTTGTCATGTTGGAATCCAGCTGTTGAGAGCGTGACGATCAAGAGGTTCATCATCAAGGTGCGTCTTTGGGTGTGCGTGCCTTGTCATGCTATTATGGTGATTTTACCTAACAAGGCTTAATAAGATAACTAATGAGGTAAAAACATGGTGATACAATGACATTTTAGCATTGCTGAACACATCCCTTGCCCTTTTCTTGCTAAATTAACTTTGCTTCATTTCAAACCCACTTACTCTTGGTGTTATGTGTCCTCTTTACATTGATGTGCAGCCTAATGTCGAGTCCAGGTAGAAGGGTTTTAAGTCTTCTTCAAATAGGGTTGATTGATATACTGATGTGCTAAATCTGTATAACTTTCAAAAAGAATTACTGTATCTTTTTTCCTTTTTAGTTGTGAACTAAATGAGGGTAAAGATGCACTGGTGTCTTGTCTTGTGTATATCTATTTGATAAGCACTCATTGGTACAATTAATCTTGTATTTTGAATCTAGTATTTAATATAGTATTTATTCTTACGAGACTTTGGTTCCAACATCTTTGTATCATGTGAGTGGCGTAGCATACTAGCATGTTCTTGCACCGTTTTCCATGTTCTTGCTTAAATTTGCCATCTGCTGTGTGTGAATTGTCTTGAACCGATTTCCATTGTGGTTTATGTGACAGTGGTGGATAAACCGAGCTGTGTAGCTTCTGGAATCACTGTGTATAAACCGAAGAGATAACTATTAAGAATAATGAATTCCTTGAATTCTGGTTATAAGCTTAGTTTCTTGCTTTGCAACTTGCTCTCATGTGAATTTTAACATAAGCTCTAAGATGAAAATGAGTTATGATGAGATTTCTGAACCCAAGCTTAGCCCAGGCTCTACTTGATTGACTGTGTATGTTTTGTGTCTTGCAGAACTTGAGAAGCACATTCCTGATCTCCATGTTCTTATAACAACACCATTCCATCCAGCTTATGTCACATTCCTGATCTTCAAGAAAGACAGGGATGGTTAATGGAAGTGGTTTGCTGGTAACTTGGCATCTGGTGGTGCTGCTGGTGCTTCATCTCTATTGTTTGTGTACTCTCTGGATTATGCTCCTACAAGGCTGTACAACGACGCAAAGGCAGCAAAGAAGGGCGGAGAGCGACAGTTCAACGGTTTGGTTGACGTGTACAAGAAGACCATTGCCTCTGACGGTGTTGCTGGACTTTACCATGGATTCAACATCTCATGTGTTGGAATTGTTGTTTACCGTGGTCTCTACTTTGGAATGTATGATTCCCTGAAGCCAGTGCTGCTGACTAGAGATATGCAGGTAAATCACCAATTTCTTTGGATGTAGTCAAGTTGTCTGTAGTTTAGATCAACTCTATTATCATGTTAACTCATCCTTCAACTTCTCTGGCTTTGAATGTTACAGGATAGTTTCCTCCTCGGATGGGGTATTACCATTGGTGCTGGGCTTGCTTCCTACCCAATCGACACCGTTCGTCGTAGAATGATGATGACCTCCGACGAAGCTATCAAGTACAAGAGCTCCTTGGATGCCTTCAACCAGATCCTCAAGAATGAGGGCGTCAAGTCACTTTTCAAGGGTGCTGGTGCCAACATCCGTCGTGCTGTTGCAGGCGCTGGAGTCCTTGCCGGGTACGACAAGCTTCAGGTTATCGTCTTGGGCAAGAAGTACGGATCTGCGACGGCTAATTCTCATTAGATGATGATGACAAAGTTGAGAGGGGGTTGTCTTTTTACTATTTGATAATAATTTATTTGGAACAATCCGAGCCTTTGCTTTTTGCCAAGGGTTTCGATACTCTCAAATTTCCTTGGAACAATTTTCTTGTAACTGTCATTCAGATTGAAGGAATCTGAAAATTTTGGATTGTTATTTCTCAAAGGGCTCTGAGTTTTATACTCCATTTCATTTAGTCTACAGAGACCATTTTCATGTGCGCCATAATAATTTGAACACAATTTTTAGTTGCTTAGTGCTGTTGATTTTTTGGGATTAATTGATGTTTTCCTCTACATGTTTATAATTCTTTTGGCATCTTTCATAGCCCTTACACATTACATCCAATCTACCATACAGTCAAAAATCTTTGATGTCACCACAAGTGATTGCATCAATGAAGTATAATCACAAACGTGTCATCAGTGAACAAAAGTAAAATCGATGAAAATATATCGATATACAATTGATTAAATTAAAAAAAATGGCATCAAACGGTTTGATTACAAAAATGGCATCAAATAATTACATTAGAAAAATGGCATCAAAACACTACTTTGGAAAAGTTACATCACATTAAAGAAAAAAATGTCATCAAAACACTACTTTGAAAAAAAATTGGTAGCACAGTAAAAATATCATCAAAAAATTGACATGAAAAAAGTGTCATCAGTATTCAACAGTAAAAAAAATGACATCAATGGTCAACGTGACATCACAGTGAACAAAAAAATGTCATCAAGGTTTTGAAAGAAATGACATTAAAAAAGTGTCATCAATCAATTTTATTAGAAAAGACTCAAAAGAAGCATCAAAGCGAAAATAAAATGTAATAAAAAAACGGCATCAAAACAACAAAAATTGGCATCATGGTAAAAAATGGCATCAAAAAAAGTGGCATCATTAAAAAAAAAATCCGAAAAGCCGGTCAACGCTGACCGGTCAACGGTCAAACATGTTGACCGTTGACCTTAATAGCCAATATGGGAAGGGTGCTATGTTAGTTAATTACTTTTGTTTGGGTGCTAGTTAGCTAATTAGATATTCATAATGTGTTAGTTGTCAAAATAACCCAAAATAGAGAAATTTATACAAAACCACCTATTAATTAAACTGCAAATTTTTCAGCAAATCAACTTTAAAAAGCTAGATGCTTGTAAAATACAATCCATCTCACATTTTCAGTTAAGATTATTGTTATATGTGTGAAATGACTATTTTACCCTTATACTTTTAATATATTATAAGAGTAAAAGGGGGATTGTTCTTCAACAACTTCCATTTGAGAAGATATATGAACACCAAAAGGTGAAGGATATATCCTGGGAGAACTTTAAGCCAACTAAATCAAAGATATGATGACCAACTTCGAACCAACTAAATCAAGGATAAAACACATGAAAATTTTCAATAGATGAACTAGGATATTGGTGATGAAGTAGCAAAATAGTAATTTTGCACTTTTTCATCAAACTTAAGGTAAAAGGTGGGGGGTGTGGTCTTTTGCAAACATCTAGCTTTTAACGGGTGGTTTTCTGGAATTTTCAATTAAGAGATGGTTTTATGGGATTTAGCCTAGATAATATGTACACAACTATTATAGTGTACATTGTGCTAATAATTTTAGGTCATTGAATTAAGAAAATTAATAGATAAGATTAAATTTTAGGTCATTGAAAAATATAAATTTCACACTTTTTATATACATACAATTGTTATAATTAAACAAATAATCATGAGAAAACAAACGGCTAATTTATGCATACAAGATAAGGTATGTGTGCGCCATAAAAGGTGTGTACACTAACCCCGCGTGAATGAGTGACAAATATAAGACAAAGTAAGATTGAAATGAATCATTTTAAGTTACAAATTTTTTAATATTTGACGAAGGGACTATGAACTCGTTCAAAAATGTTAATGACATGAATGAGTGTGTGAGATAGGTAAGTTAGGGACTTATATGTATGATACTATGGTGAAGCATTAGTGATCAATTATGAACTTTACCCAAAATAGAAAGAAAAAATATGTATTTTTTCATATAAATTTTACTAATTTTAGGAGTAAAATAGTTAAAATAAATATAATAAATCATAAACTTTGCGTTTCTTTGTTGATATACATCTAGAAATGAGAATTTAAAACCATGAGGTCATGAGTTGAAAGAACTTTGACATCATTAAAAAAAACAAATTGTTTCTAAACATTTTTTCAACGAAAATAAAATCTATATATCTATATAAATAAAATTAAAAATGACCAAAAATAATACCAACTATCCACCGTGAACCAAAAATAATACGAATTTCTAATTGACAGTTTCATGTATGAACTATTGGCCTATTAACCAAAAATAATAGTACAAATATGTTTTCCGGTCTGATTTCCGACCAAAGTTGCCACGTGTATGCCGGAAAACACACATGACATATTTTTTTTTTGGGTACTTCTCCTCCTTTATGCCACCTCACTCAAATACATGTCAAAATTGAAGAAATTTTTTTAATAAAAAATTAAAACCAAATAAACGGAGAAATTGAGAAAGAGAGAAGATCGACAAACATCTAGAAGTATGTTCGCTCGAGTGAGAGAGGATGTAGACGAAGGTAATGACGCTTATGGATCAAGTGGTAGAGTTGTAGACAGGGAGCTCACGGTAGTTGCGGCGACGACTACAACAACACTCGTGGAGAGGAGAGCAGGAGGGGATGACAGAGGATTTATATCTGATGGCTTTGAATTGGAATCAAATTTTAGGGTTGACATTTTAGAGTTCCAGTTCAGAGTTTTAATTAGGGCTTTCAATTTGCAATTTAGGACTTTCAATTTAGAAGTTCTTTGACAGTATGCAAATTTAGGGCTTGCTTTGCAGTGTGCGAATTAAATTTAGGATTTCAATTTCAATTTTGCGAACTGACTTTCAATTTACAAATTTAGGATCTCAGGCATACCAATTGATAAAGAATTTAGGGCTTTCACTTGTAGCTTTCTTTTACAGGGTTCTCAACTTGCTTTTATAAATTATTGTGCACAAATTAAATGTTTATTTTTGAATTGCATTACAGAAAGATGTCAAAGGCAATTACTTCAAATGAATGAGTGCTCAAGCTTATTGTTTCAAACGGAGGGAATGAAACTACCTATGGCATGAGAGTTGATGAAGATCATGGAATCTCTATGGATGTGTGCCTATGCTATTCAGATTTCAGAAAATGTCATAGCTAGTGAAGATTCAAATAGAGAATTTAGTATTGAAAATTAATTTTAGTTGGAGTGGCATTTTTTGTATTAGTCATATTGTATTGCTGAAAGTATGATAACATATATTGCCAATTAACTTTTGCGAAGAAAATAGTTGTGTTGTGGGTGTGCTGGTATGTATTGTTTTAATGTATAGTTGTTGTTGTCTCGTGTACTGATTTGAGTTGGTGCTTATTAGTGCAATGAAAGTAGTTGTAACTAGTGTTTTTTTTATATCTGAAGTAACTGGTGTTTTTGGTACTCTTGATATTGCTCTCAGTCTCTCACAATAGATCTCTCGGCTAGTGTTTTTATTTATTAAAAGAGGTGTTGCTATTTTTGGTACTCTTGATATTGCTCCCACAATAGATTTCTGTTTGTATTTAGTTAAATTCAATTTGTATTTGTTCAAGCATTTTAATGCTTTAATTCATTTTTTATAACTTTATTGGGCATATCTTGCACCAGCTAAATGAAAGACAACACCAACACAAACTCTTTCAAAAAAAAAAAAAACCTCCAACTGAAATCAATACAATAAGTAGGAATTTATTAGAACCAATATAATCAGATTCACCCCTACACATTTATTAGAACAACACCCCATATTTCTGCAGTGTTTACTTTGCATTTGGAAGGTTCTTGTGTGAAAAAATATTATCACTGAATTGCCTCAACAACCTAAAAACAAAAAACACCATAAAAGCATTCAACCCAAGCATTTTAAAATAAACATTTCAAGTACAGTAGATGCAAAAATAGTATGATAGCAACACAATAACCTAAACATTTTAAGTGTTACGTTGTTGGCATGACAGATTGACAGTGCTTATTGTAACAGAAACAATTTATTTATGACAGATGCACAAAGCATCACAAGTGTTAAAATAAGCATAAAAGTTAACCTAAATCATTTTAAGTAATTAAGCCTACAACTTGATACAATAAGCAACCTATGTGGGATTCGAACCCACATTGATATGTATAACACATTGCTCTACCATTTGACCTAATAGGTTAACCAAGACACGAACCAAGACATGGTAGAAGCTAGGATGAATGAGATCGACTATAAGAGTTCAACTAATTAGTGTTCAATATATCTATTGGAAGAATATGAATATGTTTTCCAATTGGAATTAACTAAACCAAACAAGCAACACTTAAAGTCAGTCTTTTACAGTATATTAAAATCAACTTGACTGATTCCTTGTAAGCAACTTAACTAAACCAAACAAGATGCAGATAAAGGGAAAGATTCCAATGTCAATCATTAAGACAGATAAAAGCCATTGCTATTTGCATTTAGATTATATAAACTTAAGAACTTGAAAAACACTAAATTGATGTATTTATTCAGAATCCATTCGCACAGTTGAAAGCCCCAAATTTGGAACCCTAAATTTTCTAATTGCCAATGGAATCCCTAAAATTAGAATCCAATTAAAAACACTAACCTCAAAATCAAATTTGAAGCCACTTTCACACCCTAAAATCTAAATCCAAATCGAAACCCTAAAATCCTAATCCATTTCAAAGGAATCAGAAAAAAACCCTAAAAATTGAACTCTATTTCAATCTTATCTAGCTTTTATAATAGACCCCTACATAATCTTTTCCCCAAATTAGGTTTTGAATTGTTGCAGGGAGGCCATAGAACATTTTCGAATCAATGACATCACTTTTTCACTTGAGCTTGAAGCCTATGTCATTTCTCTCCTTGGTGAGAGTCGCCATCGCTACCTCTGGGAAAATCTTCTCCTCTCTAACTCCTCTGTGAGCGGCGACCATGGTTCTTCTTCTTTTCTCTCCGTTCTTTGTCGCCATCGCTGCCTCTTCTATAGTTCTATGTCGCTCTACGCTCTTCTCTCTCTGTTATTTCTTAATTTGATCTATTTAAAAAAAATTTGTGAAACATGATGGTAGGTAATGTTGGTAATATACTAAGGGTGATGTGGCAACAAATTTTTGCCAACTGGACATCCGGTGGCCAGCTGGTCAAAGTTGCCGGAAGATGCATCGGAGTTGGTATTATTTTTGCTCATTTTTCCTAAATAAAATAATTAAAGCAAAAGCAATCCTTATAGAAAATATTGTGCCACATGTCCTACTTCATACTTTTTTGTTTGATTTTCTTCTATTTTTTTTCTTGTAATGTCACATGGATGGCTATGAAATTTTTATCATTTTTTTTATTTTCATCAATTATTAGAACGTGGATGGTTGCATTGCAGTTAGGCTATCGGTGACCACTTTAATAATCGATGATCCTTAGCCTAATTCTTATTCTTTTTTTTTTTGTACTAAATAGTGTGTATTTATCTAAGTCTCTACTTTAAGATATTATATAGATACCACGAAATCCTGTAAACCCTCTGATGGATTCCGAAGTGAAATAATAGTAAGTTGCGTAGTCGATTTCTTTATTATATAAATACATCATTTTTGCAGATTGTTATAAAATGAAAAATTGCCTAGATTCATTGATTTTTAGTAACTCTCATCGGTTGAAAAACAAGTAACATAACTTGTGGTGGTTAAGTAGTGGGAAATTGCTTAGAACCTAGTGGTGGGAAGTTATTTGATGTGGAAAAAAGAGTGAGAAGTTATATTAAATAGGTGCGAAGTTACATTAAGTAGTAGGAAGTTACTTAATATTGGAAAGTTGCTAAGTACCGGTTGTGAAAATTTGTGTAATTTCGTAACAGGTTACGAGAAGTAGTGAGAGTTTGTCTCCCACTTGGTTATTTTTTTTGTATTGTGTAACTTCCCACATGTGATGAAAAAAACCTCATACTACTTCTCTTTTATCTCATATATGTTGTAGTGGACTCCCACTATTTTTCAACACTAAAAAGAGTTTTAAACGTACGTTATTAATTAACATTTAAGCACATTATCAAACTATGGGGCATGGCACGTTGCTAATTGACATTTAAGCACTTTAATTGTCAAAATTTAAGAACTTTATCAAAATATAGATTTATAAATATGAAAGATATATTCGTATAAAATATTTTACAAATCTCGTATATTACATATGAGTAATTATGTATAAATTGCGGTAAATATTTTTTTGGAATGTAAAAAAAATTCTTATGATTTTTCTCTCATTTCCTCATTCGTTCACCCCACCTTATACTAACTTTATTCTTAACCCTCTCCAATTCATTTCTCCCTTCCCATAATGGTTAGGTTCCCAATAATTCATCTTATCTATTTTTTTGCATATTTCATCATATTTTCCCCATAATTTCGAGTATTCAAATAATGGGATTGATTTAGAAATAAAAGGATTTATTAATTTAATTTAATAATTTAAAATATTTAAACTAAATTATTAGGAAATTTTACAATTACAAATTATCAATTGAATACGTTAATAAAATCATTATCATAAAGTATGAGAAAGATCTCTGTTTCAAAATAAAAGTCGTTTGTCTTTTTCTGCACGCTTTTTTATGAGATAAAAACACTATAAAATATTATTTTTTTTATCAATTTTTTTTAATAATGTCATACTTAGTAGTCATAAGTATAAATTTATCAAAAAAAATTCATTAAAAAAATAATATTTTATATAGTTTTTACCTCATAAAAATGCGTGTAAAAAAGTCAAACGACTTTTATTATGAAACGGAGGGAGTATTTTTTTTGTACATTTATTTAAAAAAAAAGCACGATCTCTATGCGAATTAAGGCTTAGAAAATGCATGATCTCCTTGGGAGACTCACAAACTATTATAAAACATTTACAGCAAAAAAGAAAAAGTCTTTGGGAAATAAAGCTCCTTAGTCCTTACTGAAAACGTACTACAGTACTAATAATTATATATACAAGCATTCACGCATAAAAAAAATTTCTCATGTGCCCTGGGAATTAAGGTAACATAGTGACAGATAATGTTGCACATCTTAGTCACTCTGTTAACGGGTTCGCATTAGTCACGTAAAAATGCTATCAGCCCATCCGAATTTTTTCTTTATAAAAAAAATAATTTGAAATGTAAGAGGAGCTTTCCAACCATGGTAGATGTTCTAATAATGTTTAAAAAAAAAGTGTAACAAAGTTATAAAAACACGCGGATGAAATCAAATCAAAGACCCGGTAATAGAAACCAAAATGAGACTACCAATGTAACCTACTTGATAGATGCTCTTGAATATATAGAGAATGACGAGGCTATAACTATACATCACAAACCTCAAAACAGATCGATACGCCAGAAAAAAGTTAAATGGAAGAAACCGCCCGAGGGATTCATGAACCTAAATTTTGATGGAGCCAAGGTCGCGTCCGGACAAGCTGCTGCTGAGTTTGTTATCCGCGATTGCCGTGGTAGAGTGGTGTCCTGCGGCCCGGTGCGCATGTACTTGAGAGCGCTTTTTCAATACAAGCTGAGTGTCTTGGTCTTCATGCCGGCTTTCTCTCTGCTCTTAGAATGGGTTTCTCACGCCTCGTGGTGGAAGGAGATTGTCTGACCGTTGTCAACGTCCTGCGTGGGATCGGTACTTGCCCGTGGCCTATTGAGATGGTGATTATAGATGTTCTCGACCTCTGCAATTCTTTCGACGCCATCGACTTCTCCCACACTTTACGGGAAGACAACCAGGTCGCTGACAGATTGGCGCACGCTGGTTTGACCTCCTCTTTCTCCGTTGAACGGTGCCCAATTGAGATTGAAGATTTAGTGGGCAGTGGTTCAACCGAAGTTGACCACCCCCAAACTTTCGCCTTGTATCAATCAAAAAAAAAAAAAAACCAAAATGAGACTATACCATACCAAAATGTGATTACCCTTTATATAAAAGTATTGCTTCCCTACCCATGCATCCCTACGAGAGAGAAGGAACAAAAGGGGTTGGACTTTTGAGGAGGAGGCAGCTGCGAACGTATATGTCTCCACATGGCCGGGGGCCTTTGGAATCAATTCAACTATTCAAGTGGATGGTTAACTTTTTTAGGAGTTGGAAAACCCAAAAGGGAGCAAAACATGAACATATAGGGCATATGCTACTGCCAGTGCCTATATATTGCGAGGATGGGATGGCGATTGGCGAGGCTCATCCATCGATCTTACAGATCGAGAGCATATATACAAATATACAATATATTAATATACAAAGGGACAGCTAGGCTGCAATGCTGCATGCTCATGCTCTCTGTCATAAAGTAAGATTCTTTACTTTTCCTTTTTCCCGCCCGCCTTCATCTGTTGTTCTGTTCATCCATCTCTTTACTGTTGAGTTGAGGCCTCTCTCCCGACACTTACTGCACCATAAATCATCCTCTTCGTCACTCATTGGTCTTGTCTTGCTCGTCCCGGCCAACAGATTTTTTGGTCGAGTTGTTAATATAATCTTGTAATGATACATTTATCTCATGTAGTGAACTTCACATCTTCACGTACTTTATTTCCATATTTAATCTTTGTTCTCAACCGCTATAACAAAATTGACTTCCAACATCATTATGATTTTGATATTTTTTTCGCCTATTGGCAAAATCGAGTGCTGACATTTTCATGAATGTTGACAAAATTGACTTTAATTTGAACATTTTTACGATTTTGATATTTTTTTCGACTGCTGAAAAAATTTACTCTCAATATTTTAGCGACTGCTAACAAAATTGGTTTCGAACATTTTTACAATTTTGATATTTTTTTCTACCTCACAAAATTAATTGCTAATGTTTTTACAATTAATATTCTCACTGTTCAATAAAAAAAAGTAATTCATCCTACATTGTTGACATGTTACTATTGTTAAAATCTTACTATTATTAAAATCTTATCATTGCAGACAAATTAATATTGTTGACATGGTAAGACTTTTTTTTTTTACAGTATGCAAACAGTAATGTCTTGTCGAGGCAAGGTTCATTCTTGATCATCCCTACAAATGATATTGAATAAAACCTCATGCAAGGGGAGAGTTGTCATGTTACATAGACCCCTAAATCTAGCAATGTAATCAGCCGCTGCATTTGATTCTCTGAAACAATGTCGGAATTCAATCTTTTTGAAATTCTCTTTCATCAGATTGATCTTCTCAATTGTTCTGTTGACATGGTAACACTTAATCATACAATCTTGCATACTTCAATCATTTGTAAGTAGTAAATTAAAAACGTAGGGAGTATCTTTTTTGTTCTATAAACTGTTTCTCATTATAGTATCTTTCAAGTAAAAAAAATTAGGAGAGAATTGCACAAACTCAGCCCCTATTCAAAATGGTTTGCATAGGTAGCACCCCCTAAATTAATTGCAAAGGCTAGCACTTCCTAAAAAAAATAGCAGGGAAGTCGGTTTATAATCAAGAGTCTAACCAACTTCTTATGAGGAGAGAGAAATTATTATAAGTTAGGGGGAAGAGAAAGAGAGACAACGACGGCTTGAAAAAATGTCATTTCAACCGTCCCGCACGCAAGGGGGGTTCATAAATGGGAGGATATAGGGAAAGGATTGTGCACAAAAAGGAGAAACAAAGGAGAAAAGGAAGGTCAGTGAAAGAGACAACATGAGAGAAGGAAGAAGAAGAAGAAGAAGAAGAATTGTAAGAAGAAGGCGACATGTAGACAGAAAGAGACACCATTGACGTGAAAGGGACCCCGCTCGGCTAGTACGAGAGTGAAAGTCAAAATATTTCGTGTTTTAAGTAACTACCCCCACATGTAATGCTTTATTAAAGATCTTCATGATGTACAAGGGGGGAAATCGATTTCTGTTGGCCATTTGGCGAAATTGGGGAATGTTGAGATGGGCAATGTAGAACTAGGGCTAGGGGAGGGGTTCAAAATGGGTATTTTTGAGATGAATAGGTGGAAATTAGGCAAGAGAACTTATTTAGAATGAAAGGATGTTGAGTGGAAATGGGGAAATTTTTGCGTGGAATCAAAGACGTACCATGTAACATTTGCAATTTCCTTTGTGTCATGTAGGAATGAATAAGCGGCAAACAAAAAGTAGGTGGGTGGAAGGGTTGGGAAAAGGGGGGATTCGAGAGTGGGGAATCAAAGTTCCCCTACCCGTGATGCTATAGTGAAGTCCTTAATTATGAACAAGGGGGGAAATTGACATTTGTTGGGCAACTTTGGGTGAAATTGGGCAAAGTTAGGGTACCCTAGAACTAGGGTTACAAGAGGGGTTTGAAATGGAGAATTTTGATATGAATAGGTTCAAATTGGGCAAGGGAACTAAATTTTGATATAAATAAGTTCAAATTTGACATGAATAGGTTCAAAATAGCGTGGAATCGAAGACTGATGTCCATGTTTTGTGCCATGTTTTATATTGACTTTTATATCGATTTATGTATACATTTCATGCATTTGGGTTAGAATAGTACAAAATCTATGTAGTTTATGCTTATTTTCCAAACTATGGAGTCTACACCAGTTTCTGTTTAATTTTGCAGAAATCGGACGCACTTTGGAGCTAAATGGAAAGTAATGAAGAAGCTAAGAATGGTGCAGCTGGAGAAAAAGGCATTTTTTCGGCATTCATCATTCTGAGCCAAGTTCTGATGTTTTCATGAGAGTAGTAGCCCTCGAAAAGAGCTTTCCAACACATGCTTATATGCGTCAATCGGAGAGTAGTTATGGTGCAGCTTTCCAATGGTGCAGCGGGAGAAAAGGCCTTTTTTGGGCAAGGTAACTAAATTTTGATATAAATAAGTTCAAATTTGACATGAATAGGTTCAAAATAGCGTGGAATCGAAGACCGATGTCCATGTTTTGTGCCATGTTTTATATTGACTTTTATATCGATTTCTGTATACATTTCATGCATTTGGGTTAGAATAGTACATAATCTATGTAGTTTATGCTTATTTGCCAAATTATGGAGTCTACGCCACTTTCTGTTTAATTTCGCAGAAATCGGACGCACTTTGGAGCTAAAAGGAAAGTCATGAAGAAGCTAAGAATGGTGCAGGTGGAGAAAAGGCCTTTTTTCGGCATTCATCATTCTGAGCCAAGTTCTGATGTCTTCATGATAGTAGTAGCCCTCGAAAAGCGCTTTCCAACGCATGCCTATATGCGTCAATCGAACGAATGAGGACTCGGGAAAGTGCATTTAAAGAACAGAGCAGGATGCTGAAAAAGTGGTCGATATCGACCAGACCTACTCGATATCGACCAGATTGTGATCGAAAATATTCAGATCGACTCGAATTGGCTAGCAGAGAAGAAGACTACTGGATATCGACCAGTTTTGGTCGATATCGACAAGTTTTGGTTGATATCGACCAAAAAGCACTCGATATTCCTCCAGGAGCCGAGATCGAGTGAGCAGAGATGAAACTGAGAAAATGACTCAATATCGACCAGACGTGGTCGATATCGACCAACATGCAGTGATAGCGCCAGAAGTCCCATGGCTCCGGACGACATTGACGACAAGATGAGAGTGCCATTCGGAGCTCCGATCACTAGAGCTCGGGCCAAGATGATTCAAGATGCAACCAAGGCCCTTCTTGTTCATCTAGGTGCTACCATGGACCAAGGGCTTCGACCTTCATGGGTCACGATGCTCAAGGTTCAACCGGCGGTTAGTCTTCGTCCCCATTCTACCTTAATGAAGGGCGAGACTTGATGATGCCCTTGTTCTTTTTAAGACATTTATTTATTTCCGTTAGTATTAGTTATTTAGGGAATAAATTGGAGGAGATATTTTATCTCCTTGATCCTTATCTATTTTAAGCTAGTTTCTAAGATAGATAAAATTAGTAGGATTTATATTTATTTAGTTGGTTTTATTATTAATTTTAGATAAATGAGAGAACTAGGGTTCCTTTGCAAGGAGCCACTCTCATTAACCATCAAACCCTATTTAAGTTGTATTTGCCTTCTTTTATTTTCACGTTGAATTGAATAGAAGAGCGCTTGGCTAAGCGTTCTCTTCTTTGTTCAACCCTAATTACGTTCTACGCTCTTTCATCTACACCGTTCCCATTCCTTCGTCCCAATTCATTTCAATTAACCAATTTTGGTCAAGACGTCATTCTTGACTCGATTTCCATCCTTTACGTGATTGAACTCCAAGTGAGTTACGTTGCAATTACAATTGCAAGGGCAAGACTAAGCCGCAATTGTTGGCCGATTGTTGAAGGGCCTTCACTCCTACCGTACTTGGCGAAGTTGGCGCGGTTGTGGTCAAGGTCTTGTCAAGATTTCTCAAGAACGGATCGAGATTCCACTTAAGACGACGCAAGATCCGAACTATTCGAGTAGTTGGAGATTACAACGCATCAACTGGTATTCAGAGACAAGGTTATGCAAGTCTTAAGCCTTGATTCGTTTACTTGAGTGATCTTTATTTCGTGCCCTAATTTTTTCACCCTTATGCCGATTTGATGTGTTATTAAATTCATGAATTTCTTATTTTTTAACCCTAAAATTGGCACTAGTTGGTGATTTGCTTGTTGGATCTATAACTTGGAAGATGATTGAGTTCTTAGTTGCAAGTTTCATTGCTTTGTTTTGCTATATCATGCCTATGAATGAGTTCTTGGATGATTGTGATTGATGATCTTGCACCACAAAAGAACCCTAATTTTTTTCCAATTTGTTAAGCCTTTATACTAATTTGTTAATTTAGCTTACTAATTAGATCATCTTAATTTTATTTTCATGTGTTTTAGCCTACTGTTGGATTCGGCATTTACTTTTCCTTAGTTTGTTCAACATTTGGTAGTGTAGGTCTGATCGTCTTTGTTCAAAAAAAAAAAAAAAAAAGAAAAAAAAAAGAAAGCCAAGACTTACAAAAAAAAAAAAAAAAAAAAAATTCTGCCGAGAGCTATTTTTGTGTTATGTGAGTTAGTAACTCACTTTCTTTGTTCATTTGCTTAGTTTACATCTTTTACTATATATTGATGATCTATTAGGTTTTAAGCTCCACAAAGAACCCTTATTTGTGTGATTTAGAGCCGTGCCGACACCGGGGCCGTGGTCACACCCATCTTTCTCCGAGCCGTGTTGCAACCGTCGGATAATAGTCGACGGAGTGTGTGCACTTCTTAGCCCTTGTGTTGCTCGCTTTATGTTACTTAGTTGCTGAATTTTCGAGCTTCACATTGTATTATTCATTGCATTCTCTTATTAATTGCAATTTCATATTCTAGCCGCATATCATTAATTGCATCTCCTTGTTTACTCTTTTTTGAGGCTATCTTTCTCATTTTGCTTTGATATCTTGCTACTTTCATCATTGTAAAGTTCTGTGTCCAAGGTAGGTTGTCAAGTAGTGCCTTGTTTTCCTTCTCTTTGCATGTTTTCAAACACTTGATCACTCATAGGATCAAAGACTTGCATTGCTTGTTCCTTTGCCTATTTGTTCGGATTACTTGTGTTGTCACATTGAATATAGGAACATGGCTGAAAATTCCGACAAATCTGCCACCTCGGGCACACAACCACCACCAGGTGCTATAACGGATGAGCAAATGCGCTTCGTCATCGATTCCGCCAGCGGAGCGGTGGAGAAACGATTGGAGTCGATGCTCTCCGCCAATACAGCCCAACTTACCGACAGATTGATGGGATTGATGGAAAGGAAGCTTGCTGAATTTCATATAGAGGGGCCATCTTCATCGACCGGTAAGAGACATGGTAAGGGTCATTTAGATGATAGCTCAAATTTTATTCCTAAACATCAATCTAATCCATTTCCCGGCGAGACCGAGGACGATGATGAAGTTTTTGCAGCCAAGACAACTCGCTAGGGGGGTCGGACCACCGCTCCTCCTCCTCGGCAACCACATCGGACTATCGTTCGAGACCACCCGGTCTTCGACGAATGGGAGGAGCAGCGGAACGATAGAGATGTTGATGGCATGCCCATTCTTGAGGACCCATTCCAGGAGGCCGATGACGCCTTTGATGAGATTCCTCGCCCCAACTTTGGTCGCCCCGACATGAACCACAACAATGATCAAGCCACCCAACGTCGAGACGTTAAGGTAAAGCTTGACACTTTTGATGGCGCCAATGATCCGGAGGCATACCTCGCTTGGGAGACACACACCGACTACATCCTTGACCACCTCTATTATGCTGAGACGGAAAAACTTGAGGTAGTAACCCTTCACCTGACAGGCCTTGCTCGCTCATGGTGGTTTCGCACAAGGGACATCCGTCGGAGGCAAGGTAAGCAACCAGTAGAGACATGGCCTCAACTACGTTACCTCTTGAAAAAGAGGCACGTACCCGAGGAATATGTTGAATCTATGAGGCTGAAATTAGCCACCCTTCGCCAAGGTACTAGGACTCCTATGGAGTTTAGAGATGAGATTGAGAGAATTTCTCACCAGGCGAACGTTTTTCTTACTGCCAGATCCCTTTGTAGACAGTTTCTTGCTAGCTTAAATGTTTCTATTCGTAATCCTTTGGCTATTCATAACTTTAGAGACATTAACACTCTTTGTCACAAAGCGCAGCTTTTATATGAACAACAGCAGGAGGCGAAGAGGTCAAGCCAATCATCTTTTGGTCGAAGGTTTGTTCCTGCACCTACTTCTCCTCACACTTCTAAGTTTTCTTCTAACTCTTCCTCGCAGCCCAAGGGAGTCTCCGACTCACCTAAGCCAGGATTTGAGGTTCAAACACGAAGGGTTGCCGCACCATCTCCTAATGCTCAAGCTCGAGAGCAACGTTGCTTCACCTGCAATAGCACCGACCACATCGCTAGGAATTGCCCCCAAAAGAAGAAGGTGTTGCTCAATGACATTGGAGACTACTATTATGAGGAAGAAGCTCTTGAAAATCCCCCAAGTTCAATCGAAGTGGAGGAGTCGGCTCATATGTCTCATGAGGACAACATCGCTATCGATCCCAACTCCTTCGACGATGCACTTTGCTTGGTCAACCGGCGCGTTCTAACTCTTCAAGAGACGCCTGCGGCCGACCAACGGGAGACTATTTTTCACACCAAGTGTGTGGTTCGGGAAGCCACACTCACGGTCATCATCGATGGAGGGAGCTGCTGCAATTTGATCAACGAGAAGGTCGTTGATTACCTCCATCTTGCTACTACACCACGTGCTACCCACTATGGTCTTAACGGCATCACCGACGGTAACTCTGAAACTCTTGTTACTAAACAATGCTTGGTGTCATTTCAAATAGGATCTTATAGCGATCAAGTATTGTGTGATGTTGTAAATATGGATGGTAGTCATATCTTGCTAGGCCGACCTTGGTTATATGATAGGAGTGTCATTCATGATGGTCGCTTGAATACTTATTCCTTTAACTATGACGGGAGGAGAGTTACTCTCCTACCTCTTTCTCCTCAAGTTATTTTAAAGGATCAGATCCGGAAGCGCCAACAACAAGCCGAAAAGGCGGCCCAAGCACACAAGAAGGACGACGGCAAAACGAGCAGCCCGCCTAGGGAGGCCGCGCCCGCGGCCAATGGAGCCGCGCCCGCGGCCACTGCAGCCCCAGCCCCTGGATTCGCCGCGCCCGCGGCTTCTGGGGCAGCACCCGCGGCCCCCGCAACCTCCTTTTCCCCCTCCTCTTCTTCCACGACGACGCCCTCATCGTCCATCAAGGGATCCGTGGAGAAGCGGGCTCTCACGACTCGGAAGTTGACACGGGATTCACATCGCCCTTATGTCCTTTTGCTTCAAAAGGAAGTTCTTGTCACTTCTACTTCTTTTGATAGTTTGCCCCCGCTTATCTCTCGCTTATTGCAGGACTATTTAGATGTGATGCCCGATGAGCTACCACCTGGCTTACCACCCGTCCGTGGGATTGAGCACCAAATCGATTTCATGCCCGGTGCTTCCTTGCCTAACCGTGCGGCGTACCGTGCTAGTCCGGAGGAGACTAAGGAGTTGCAACGTCAAGTCTCTGAGCTTATGGAGAAGGGCTATGTCCAGGAGAGCCTTAGCCCTTGCGCCGTCCCTATCAGTTTGGTGCCCAAGAAGGACGGATCGTGGCGAATGTGCGTTGATTGCCGCGCAATCAACCAAATTACAGTTAAGTATCATCACCCTATACCTCGTTTGGATGATATGCTTGATGAACTCCATGGTGCATGCATTTTTACTAAAATTGATCTTAGGAGTGGCTATCACCAAATTCGAATGAAACAAGGGGATGAATGGAAAACGGCTTTCAAAACTAAGTATGGTCTTTATGAATGGCTTGTAATGCCTTTTGGTCTTACTAATGCACCTTCTACCTTCATGAGGCTTATGAACCATGTCCTTAGAAAATACTTAGGGAAGTTTGTCGTTGTTTACTTTGACGATATCTTAATTTATAGCAAGAACCTAGATGACCATGTTCAACACTTAAAGTGTGTTTTTGATTGTCTTCGAAAGGAGAAACTATTTGCTAACTTTAAGAAATGTGTTTTTGCTTCGGAATCTACCATTTTTCTTGGTTTTGTTGTGTCCAGGGATGGTCTCAAGGTAGATACGGAGAAGGTTCGCGCTATTGAGGAGTGGCCGCAGCCGTCGACGCCAACCCATGTGAGATCATTCCTTGGTCTTGCGGGGTTCTACCGGCGTTTCGTGAAGGATTTCAGCATCATTGCCGCCCCACTCCATGAGCTCACTAAGAAGGATGTAGTGTTTCGCTGGAATGACGCTCATCAGAGGGCTTTCGACGCCCTCAAGGACCGTCTCACCCATGCACCCGTGCTCCAGCTCCCGGACTTCTCCAAGACCTTTGAGCTCGAGTGTGACGCGTCCAACACAGGGATTGGCGGTGTTCTTCTTCAGGACCGTCGACCCGTGGCCTATTTCAGCGAGAAATTAGGCCCTGCGGAGCTCAACTACACCACCTATGACAAGGAGTTGCTCGCTCTTGTTCGTTGCCTGCGCACTTGGCAACACTACTTGTGGCCAAAGGAGTTCGTCATACACTCGGATCACGAGGCCCTCAAGTACCTCAAGGGCCAAACTGTGCTGAGTCGGCGTCTAGCGAGGTGGGTGGAGTTCCTGGAGACCTTCTCTTATGTGGTGCAACATAAGAAAGGCACGGAGAATGTGGTAGCCGACGCGCTATCACGAAGGTATGTTCTCTTGAACCATTGTGATGCACATATACTTGGTTTTGCTTTAATCAAGGAACTTTATGAGCATGATCCCTTCTTTAAGTCTATATATGCTCAATGTGTGTCAAAAGGTGAGTTTGAGTCCTATTTTGTGGATAATGGTTATTTATTTAGATCGGGCAAGCTTTGTATCCCGAGTTCTTCTATTAGGAGACTTCTCACCTTAGAGGTTCATGAGTCTAGGGGCCACGGAGGCCTAGAAAAGACCTTAGCGGGTTTAAAAGAACACTACTTTTGGCCAAAAATGACTAATTATGTGCTGAGATTTGTCAAACGTTGTGTCATTTGTGCTAAGGCTAAGTCTAAACACCAACCACATGGCTTGTATACACCTTTACCGATTCCTAAGGGGCCTTGGGAAGATGTCTCGATGGATTTCATTGTAGGCTTGCCTAGGACTTCTAAGGGTCATGATTCTATATTTGTTGTGGTTGATAGATTTTCTAAAATGGCTCATTTTATTCCATGTCACAAAACCGATGATGCTATACATGTTTCTAGCTTGTTCTTTAGGGATATTGTTAGATTGCATGGTGTGCCTTTGACTATTGTATCGGATCGTGACCCTAAATTTGTGAGTTCATTTCGGAAATCTCTTTGGTCTAAGTTGGGGACTAAACTTTTGTTTTCTACTTCATGTCATCCCCAAACCGATGGCCAGACGGAGGTCACTAATAGGACCCTAGGGGCTCTCCTAAGGGTTGTTTTGCGTACTAACCTCAGGAGGTGGGAAGACTGCCTACCTTTTGTTGAGTTTGCTTATAACAGGTCGATCCATTCAGCGACAAAGCGGACTCCATTTGAGGTGGTGTATGGCCGAAACCCCCTTACCCCTGTAGACATGACGCCGCGGCCTTTCAAGGAGAAGGAGAACATTGATGCGGCGAAGCAAGCGGACTTCATCCGGCAACTGCATGACCGGACTAGGGCGCAATTGGAGAGGAAGGCGGCCCAGTACAAGGCATCTAAGGACAAGCATCGCCGGGATGTACAGTTTGACGTCGGCGACCTTGTTTGGGTGCACTTGAGAAAGGAGAGATTCCCACAGCAGAGGAGGTCAAAGCTTGATCCCCGAGGAGATGGACCATTCCGTGTGATTCAGAAGATGGGTCCCAATGCCTACAAGCTCGACCTCCCAGCGGACAAGTATGGAGTACACACCACTTTCAACGTCGCAGATTTACCTTTGTTCGTTCCGGATGACACTTCCGACGACGATTCGAGGACTAATCGTGATCAAGTGGAGGAGAATGATAGCGCCAGAACTCCCATGGCTCCGGACGACATTGACGACAAGATGAGAGTGCCATTCGGAGCTCCGATCACTAGAGCTCGGGCCAAGATGATTCAAGATGCAACCAAGGCCCTTCTTGTTCATCTAGGTGCTACCATGGACCAAGAGCTTCGGCCTTCATGGGTCACGATGCTCAAGGTTCAACCGGCGGTTAGTCTTCGTCCCCATTCTACCTTAATGAAGGGCGAGACTTGATGATGCCCTTGTTCTTTTTAAGACATTTATTTATTTCCGTTAGTATTAGTTATTTAGGGAATAAATTGGAGGAGATATTTTATCTCCTTGATCCTTATCTATTTTAAGCTAGTTTCTAAGATAGATAAAATTAGTAGGATTTATATTTATTTAGTTGGTTTTATTATTAATTTTAGATAAATGAGAGAACTAGGGTTCCTTTGCAAGGAGCCACTCTCATTAACCATCAAACCCTATTTAAGTTGTATTTGCCTTCTTTTATTTTCACGTTGAATTGAATAGAAGAGCGTTTGGCTAAGCGTTCTCTTCTTTGTTCAACCCTAATTACGTTCTACGCTCTTTCATCTACACCGTTCCCATTCCTTCGTCCCAATTCATTTCAATTAACCAATTTTGGTCAAGACGTCATTCTTGACTCGATTTCCATCCTTTACGTGATTGAACTCCAAGTGAGTTACGTTGCAATTACAATTGCAAGGGCAAGACTAAGCCGCAATTGTTGGCCGATTGTTGAAGGGCCTTCACTCCTACCGTACTTGGCGAAGTTGGCGCGGTTGTGGTCAAGGTCTTGTCAAGATTTCTCAAGAACGGATCGAGATTCCACTTAAGACGACGCAAGATCCGAACTATTCGAGTCGTTGGAGATTACAACGCATCATGCAGTGACTAATCCAAGTCAATTTTGAGCTCTACTCAAAGTTCTATCCAAAGTCCAATGGAGATATTCCCAAGAGAAGATTCTTTACACATGAAGACTTGAAGATTTATCTTTTTTTATCTTTTTATTTATCCTAAGGGTGGAACAGTTAATTACCCTTTAAGATTTATATTATTTTATCTATTTAGATTTATTTTTTTCCTAGTAGAATTATATCCTTGGATAGAAGATAGATATTCCTTATCTTGATTAGCAAGGATTAAGGCCTATAAATAAAGCCCATTGGGCTAGTTTTTATGCATTGAATTATAGAGAAGAGGAGAAAGAGGTAGCGAGTAGAGAGAGAGAGTGGAGGCCGAGTGAAGTTGTGAAGCGAGAGCGGATTTGGCTTCGTTCGGTTGTAAGCTTTTATTTAGTTTATTAATGCAAGTTATTTTTCTTTTATTATTGATGTCTTTTTCTACGATGAAGAGCGAGTAGTCCACCTACTTCAAGGGTCGGGGTGAGCCCAACGATAGCCAAGCATGCTTGAGGTAAAGATTCGACCTTCATTGTCATTTGATCATCCACTACCCTTTATATGTTTATTACCTATTTAATAGAGATTCAGGCTAACAACTTGGATTATAAACATAAAAATGGTAGATACAATTAGGGTTTCTTGAGAAAGTTGTCTAATTGTTGGAAAAGGCGAAAGCTTGATTCTTTGATGTGATTGCATGATTATTCCTCTTTATCTTGCCTTATGCATGTTTGGTTATCGTTGTTACAAACCCCGATCTTGGAAGTTTTCTTTTACATAAGTTTATTTCGAAATCTCCAAAGCTTTGTCCTTTATTTCGTACTGTCCCCACTCGATATTGACCAACTCTTGGCCGATATCAACTTCTAATTGTCGATCCAGAAAGATCGCTACTTGTTCGTGTTTCTGCAGGCACAGGTCGATTTTGAGCAAACAGGTCGATATCGAGTCACTCTGGTTGATATCGAGTCACTCTGGTCAATATTTGCATGACTTTTGCAGAACCCCAAAATCGGCTGGAACAGGTCAATATTGACTACCACCAGTCGATATCGAGTGGTCCCCTGAGTCGAAATCGACGTGAGATTTTTCTGCTGCCTAGGATCCGCTGACCAACTTCCTCGATGATCGATCCTGACTTCCTGTTGCTACATAGGGAGAAAGTCTTGTAATTATTTGCGTGGGCAGAATCCGGTTTGATTTATATTATTATATTTTGAACTCGATTTCCTCCTACAACAAAGACGTGTCATTCAGCAGGAGTAATTTATTTGCTTTCATGTAGGAATGGACATGCGACATGAGTAATTTCTTTAGTGTCATGTAGAAATGACAAATGTTGGGTTGAATATGGGGACAAGAGTACAGTTCTTGACCCAGTTGGTCCACTACCTCCTCCAAAGGCAACTCAAGACTCAAAAGAAGCACGAGACCTAGTACAAGGTCCACAATGTCCTTGTCCGGTTCTCAATAGCCAAGTTTGCTATTGTCATGAGGCTAAACTATAGGTTCGTCTAGCAGCTCGGGGAGGATGAGTCCGACAAGGGCGCAATGTGCGATTTCTTTGGTATGGAGAGTCTCATAAAGCTAGAGTTCGAGATACAATTCCATGTGGCCATGAAATCCAAGCGATGCGTTACCCAAGTGGTTCGGGAAGGCTTGGGTGGATGTCGACCTTGTGTTGGCCTCGTGGAACCTAAAGAAGAAGCATTGGGTGTCCCTAGAGATCAACCTCCCTATTTGAACCGTCAAAGTCTACGACTCTGACGTCCATGTCACCACGGAGTGCCAAATGTCTAACCTTCTCAAGCATGTGACTCATCTCCTCGCCATATTCACATAACGGAGATGACGAACCAACGAATGAAGGGGATGCCCCGCAAAAAACAATCGTAAGTTGATCGCCCTCATTTTGAGAATTTCCAACTCTTTCTAAACGACTGGTTTTGACACATTTTGTTGTCCTCATGTAGGGGAGATTATGGGTCATATGCCATTCGCCTTTTGCAGCTCCTTACCGCCCGTGTGACCGAGTTTGATGGTCTAGACGATGAGTTCATTGTAGTGTACCACCATCTCCTATGTGTGGCCATATTTCACGGAAAACTTGCACCCTTCGCCACTCCCAAAAAGTAATTGCCTCATTTTTGGAACATATCTACATAGTACTGTAGTTTTGTTTTCAAAACTGTTGGTTTTTTGACATTTGGTTTCTTTATTGGTGGTCGTGACACTGTTATTTTAACGGTAGAAGATTTTGGCCGGGAAGTTATGTGGCCCTTGCCGCTGTTTAGGTACCTATTTTATCATATCGTTTCAATTCTAGAAATGTAGTAGTAATCCTACAATGCGCTATTCGGACAGGGTACCATGTAGTCGACTTTAATACTAGCAAAAGTCACCTATAATAGTGGCCTGTAAATTAACGTAGATGGCAGGTAATTATTTATTGACTAGCAAGTAAGGTTTCTAAGAATTTGAAGTCACTGTTTTGCTGTTAAAAATGAAACAACCCAATAGTTAAGTACATAAGTCCATCCATAAAATGTACGTAACTACAACGACCTACGACACTAAATGACCAAAATACATGACTCTATGACATGTGACTTTGGCCGGCAAAAGTCACATGTCATAGAGGCATGTAAATAGGAATATATGGCATGTAATTATCTATTGATTGGAAAGTAAAGTTGTAATAGTTACTAGGAGGTAATTGTTACCGGCAAGAGATTCAAACACTACAAAAAATAAAGAAACTAGCCACGCTACCTAGCTTTGGCAGGGGCTTGGCGTGGCAATTGGTCCTTTTTGCCACCCCTAGTAGCTTCGGCAAGGGTTTACCGTAGCTATTGGGTCAATTTTATCACCCTTGGTACGTAGTAATGGCAAGGTTTGCCATGACTATTAATTTGATTTTTATCATTGTCTAGCTATGAAACGGAGTCCCGAAGCTAACGTTATTTAGTTATAATTTAATATATACTGGTATTATAATTAAAGTATTTGTAACCCTAGATCCTCTATCTTCCCCTGTACCTATTTTCAGATCTGAACCTCAACCTCCCTTCCCTCTTCCGTTCACAAATCTCAAACTCAGATCCGAAAGCTTGAAGCTCCCATGGCGTCCTCCCCTTCACCCCACTTGTTCTCTCTCTCTCTCTCTCTCTCTCTCTCTCTCTCTCTCTCTGACGAAGGGAAAACCTTTCGTTGATCCCTCAAAGAAAACTCAAACCTATAACTAGTATAGCAATAAGTAAGAAGTCGATCCACAGGGAAATTTTTTATTCAAGTATGATTTAGGTGTCAATTAAGTAACCAAAGAGGGGTTATTTGAGTGTGAAAGTTCTGCCTTTTATCAAAGTGGATTGACGAAAGCAAAGTAAATGAATTTGGTTCAAACAATTATGAGAAGCAATTCTACCTACAATTTTCCACTTTATTTGGTTTGAAACGATCCTTGTAACTTCTTCTCGTCCTTTTAAGGTTTCCTATTAATGCCCTTGTCCCGACCTAATATAGTTACTAGTCCAACCAGTCCTAGCAACCCTTATTAATCGAACAGTCCCTAAAGAAGAATTTAACCAATTTATAGCTTTAAGTTCAGAGATTAGCCAAGGTATTTGCAGTCCCTAAAGAGGGATTTAACAACACATTCAACTTCCTACCCATTCAATTAGTTCAACCAGCCCTAAAGGAACAAGTTTTCCACTTAGGTTAAGGTTCACAACCAGGAATCTACAAAACCTTAGCAATTGAATTGATCTAACTAGTTGGCCAGGAAAGAAAGAACAAAACAATAGACAATCAAGCACAAAGAAGTTGAAGCATTCAAATATAGGAAACAAGGAACGAGAATTAGAAACTCACAATCATTCCAAATAAAGCTTCAAATTGTAGGCATAACAGATGAGTTTAGTTCCTCATGGAAGGCATCGCTCAATCTCTAAATTGTCTGATGAACGTAGAATAGAATAGAAGTGTAAGAGAAATAACATAAATCGGCCTTATAAAAAGTCTAGTCGGCCATAAAACAACTAACACAAACTAGGGTTTTAATTAAGCAAAACGCGGCATCGCTGACGGCCAATGCTGCGGCCGCGGCATAAGCTGCTTGTCCATATCCTGTTGCACATCCTTTGTTGCGGCCGCGGCATGCATGCTGCGGCCGCAGCATCTCCCGCTGCCAGATCATCTCGTCCAATGCGAGAGCAGCTCCAACTCCAATCTCTTTTCTCCTCTTCATTCATTGCTTCTTTCCAATGTTCCTTGCATTTCTCTTCAAGATGTTGCATCTCCCAAATGTGTTTAGATTCAATCTGCAAGATAAACACAAATTTGCACAGAATCCGAACTCTTCCAGAATAATCACAAGATGCAAATTAACTACAAAGTATGAACGAAATGCAACCTAACTAAACTAAAAATGCTTATAATGCTTATCTAAGATATGCATTATCAAATTCCCCCACACTTAACCTCTGCTTGTCCTCAAGCAATAATAGAATAAACATGAATCAATGCATCCCACAAGAAATCCCTTCAAGTTTCAACCTCATCAAAAAGCAACATCATAGCAGGTGAAAACATAAACCAAACAAACAAACGCCATAACATGTATTCTAGTGATGAAAGCTTAGAAGTAGACATTATCCAACCTTCCCAGAAATATGTGTTTCACTCATGTTCTCATGTGTTTAGGCTTTAAGGTACAACTCTCAACTCAAACTAACATGCACTAAACTCATTGACATTGACCACCATATCACCAAATATCTATCGAAATGTCATTACTTGCGGGACACAATAAAGAAAACTAAATAAAATGTGACACTTTTTTCTTCTCTTTTGTTTCTTTTTTTTTTCTTTTTTTTTTCTTTCTATTTATTTTCTTGGCTTGGTGCTTTCCTTACGCGAGGCGCAAACATGAGTGTAATGAATGTCCCCGGTCTATCAACACCTCAACCTACTAGTATGAAGACCACTTGAACATCTTTTTACGCAAGTTGCAAACATGGGTGTCATGAATGAACCTGGTTACTCAATGGTCAACCTTTCTTTCCTAGTGGAAAGTTTTCCACACCGTTTTGCGCGAATCATACACATGGGTGTCATGCGTAGACCCGGTTACTAAGTGCATCAACCATTGCCACCTTATTTCACCAAGTATGCAAAAATTCAAACAAAAGACTCAAAATATAGACATAAACTCCGCAAGCAACAATCACGTGAGTCGGTCTTGAAAAATAGATACTTCAGTCAATGTCAAGAGGTAGCACACAAAGAGAGTAATTCACGCAATTGAGCAAAAGATTTCAAATAAGGCTAAACATTCTCACGAGGTCATGTTCTTACGACTTCAATCATACTTTAGCTTAATCAGACATGCTCAATTATATTCGCTAGCTCATGTTTCACAAAAATCAAATATAGACAATGCCAAAACATCCAGAACTCCATGAGATTTATATGATCATGCTTGAAATTTAAATTAGAGGACAAACTAAGCCAGATGGGTATTTGAATAACACATGGATGCAATGCATGATTATTTTGGGGATTTTTCGAAATTTTTTATTTTTTATTTTTTTTAATCCGAAAATAAAAGAAATATAATACTTATGATTTCAGAAATTTAAACATGGTGCAGAAATTTAAATATGAACTACTAAATGAAAGTATATACAAATTCTTCTCCCCCACACTTAAAGGTTTCAGTGTCCTCAATGAAACAGTACAGACAACCAAAATAAAGCAGATGAAACCAGGGTGAAGGAGACAGAAACTAACCACTCGCTGGTGCGGAGGCTGGTAGGGCGGAATATGCAGGTACTGCTGGCGAAGGTAGTAGATCTGCTCTCTTCACATCTCTTCCATGTTGTAGGACATCTCCAGCACATTGCGGTCAACGTCACTGAGGGTGAACTCGAAGGAGTCCTGGCGCATAGACATACGACGGAACTCTATGAACATGTGGTCTCGCCAGGCATCATCATCAGCAGAAGAGCGAGGCCCCGCAGAAGAGCCAGCAGCGTACTGTGCATCCCCCATATGATAATCGGTCTTTACAGAGGCATCCTCCTGGTCCTCGTCATCATCATCATTCTCATCGCCCGAGAGGTAGAGGGAGACATTGGAAAGGCCATAAGACAAGCCCCTAGGTAGCCTCAGGCGGTGGTCTCCATGCTTTCCCGACTTCTAGATGAAGCCCGTAGTCTCAGTGCCCTCAATGAGATAGGCTCTTCTCAGCTGTTCCTTTGTATAGGTGTACCCACCAGACATATTTACACCGCAATGTGTAGGCTCAAGATAGCGGTGGGCGATGAGGTTGATCATGCCTCCCAGACCAATTCTCCTTTTCTTCTTCCCCTGGATCCTCAGACAGCTCTCAACAAATATCTCCACCCAGTCCGGCGTGCCATGGGACTGGGGAGCAAGGCTCCATAACCAAGATAAATCACCGGCGGGCACTTTGTTCACATCGCCTTGGCCCCTGAAAGAGATGGCCAAAACTTTATGAACCAATCGAAGACAGGGGTGGACAAACTTGTTGTTGTACTCGCCTTTGTGTCCATCAAATGTAGATCCAATCCCTGCATACCAGAAATCATGACGCTGCTGTTCCGACGCCAGGAAAGACCAATCTGGGGTAGGTGCCTGAGTGATCCCAAAGACCTCTCTCAGCTGGTCAGAAGTACAAGTGTGGATCTTGTCCATCAAATGGAACCGAATCCGAGAATCATCCACACGCTCCAACATAACCAAAAACTCCCACGCTAGCTCAGCATATGTGGGGGCATTGTATCCTATGAATGCCCCCAAACCCCCATGAGCGAGCATCTGACGTGTGACTCCCAGCATTCCTAGCCTCTGTAAAGTAGGGATATCGAAGAACTTGGTCTGCACAAATCTCTTTGGATCAAAGCTCTCATAGACCTTTCTCTAGTCTCTAGACAGAGATCTCAATCGACGCACCATTTTCAACAAATTCCAGCAGCAAATATTTCAACCAAAGTAGATCCAAAATCTAACCTCAAACTCAAATATACCTTAAGCAAACCAACCAAATCCAACCCTTCCAAATCAACCCAAATTCAAAAGCACCAAATAATTCTCAAACAAACAACCAAATCCTTCAATCCAACCCCAAATTTCAATAACACCCAAACACTAGCACAATGATAATCAATAAACTAAAACACCACACCACTTCAAAAATTACACAGTGGCCAAACCTTGCAGCGGGGGTACTGGCGGCGGGTGCGGCAGGACCGGCGGCGGGCGCATCAGCGTCACGAGTGTTGTTGCAGGAGGATGGTCAAGTATGAAATAAATATGAAATATAGTTCAGATTGAATTCCCTGTCTCAGCAAATAATACAAGACTTCCTCCCGTTGTAGTAAGAGAAAATCAGGATCGAATCCACGAGGAAGCACGTCAGCAGTTCTCAGGTAGCTGTAAATTCTCACAGAAGCAGCAGAAAGACAGAAACACAGAAAGGAAAGAAACAAATAAACCCGGCAAGGGTAAGCAAAATAAAAGCAAAGAACAAGCAAAACAAGAAAAGACAAAGCGAAACAGCAAATAAAACGAGGACACAGAAGCTACTCGATCTCGAGTAAGCTGTCCTCTAGGTCGACAAGAAAGGTAATGAAAACAGAAAATAGAAAACAAAGGCAATCAACTCGACCTTGACAAAGGTCCTCCTCGAGATCGACAAAATCTCCTCTGTATCGAGTAACAATGCAGAAAACTGTAAATTGCAGAATTAAAGACAAACGCAGATTTTTGACAGAAATAAATCAATATAATAAAAACACTTCCAAGGCCAGGGTATCAACACCACAACGATAACCATGCAAAGTAACACATAAAGGCATAAAAGATCATGCTTTCCATCAAATAACTTTCGTCATTAACAAATAGGCATATAGAGGCTTTCGCATAAACCCTAATTGTTACTAGCCCTTTTTCACATAATTAACACAAGTTGCATTAAGATCACTTTCGCTTCAATAATACAAACAAGGATCACCTTCAACTCTTGCAAAAGAATCATGCTCATAGGGATAGAAGATGAATTACACAAAAAGATCTGACCTTTATCGCATCGCCTCACATGGCCACCGTCGGGCTCACCCCAACCCCAGAAGTGGGTGGACTACTCACGCCTCATCGCAATAACAGACATTGATTGAAAAGAAATAACTTGCATTAAAACTAAATTCAAAGCCTTTTACAATCCTGGCAATCAACTTTCGCAGAAAGCCAAAACCCTAAAAACCTTAGAACTCCTATACTTTTCTGTGGAACTAACTAATTGTCTCTGAAATTGAATTGTGATCTGGAATGTGAATTTGAATGAATAAAACTGAGCCCCCTAGGGCCTTATTTATAGGCTTTATTCCCTATCTATTCTAGGAAAGAAGATATCTATCTCTATCTAAAATTATATCTAAAACTTGAAAGGATAAATAAATTACCTAATGGAAATAAATCTCAAAGGAAAAGATAAAACTAAATAGGTAAGTCTTCATGTGTTGATAGATCTTGTCTCCTTGATGATAGAACTTGATGGAATCGGATAGATCTTCGGCCAAATCGACTCCTTCGCGCCCAAGGAATCTCAATTCTACTCGGACAGGTCTCATCGAGAAGTTTCTGGAAACGACTCTACTCGACCTCGACCACGGCTCGTCGACCTCGAGTAGGGTGGTTCGTCGACTGGACCTCCTCGGCTAGATCTGCTCGATGTACTCGGACTTGGC
This sequence comes from Persicaria tinctoria, assembly GCA_037127255.1. Taxonomy (NCBI): domain Eukaryota; kingdom Viridiplantae; phylum Streptophyta; class Magnoliopsida; order Caryophyllales; family Polygonaceae; genus Persicaria; species Persicaria tinctoria. The sequence goes on along the minus strand of JBANSL010000004.1, from coordinate 14,810,763 downwards.
TCACGGGTGCTCGTCGATGTCGACAAGGGCTCGTCGAGGTCGAGTAGACTGGCTATGTCGACTGGGTCTTCTCGGGTGGCTCTACTCGACAGGCTCGGATCTGGACTCGGGCCTCGTCGATCTCGACTAACTCTTGTCGAGGTCGAGTAGAGGTGGTCTGCGTCTTCGTCCTCGGCTTCTCGGCTCGGCACAGTTCGTCGACTCCGGACATGGCTCGTCGATCTCGACCAGGGGTACTCGAGATCGAGTAGGGTTCCGGGAGTCGGGTTGTCTCTGACTTAGTGTCCTCGATCAGCTCTGCTCGACCAGGTCTGCTCGACCAGGTCTAGTCGAGATCGAGTAGAGTCTAGTCGATCTCGAGTAGAGTTTTCTCAGCTTTCTGCTCTGTTCTTGAAACGCACTTTCCCGAGTCCTCGTTTGTCGGATTGACGCATATAACCATGCGTTGGAAAGCTCTTTCCGAGGGCTACAACTCTCATGAAGACATCAAAGCTTGATTCAGAACAAAGAATGATGAAAAATGGTCTTTTCTCCAGCTGCACCATTCTTAGCTTCTCCATGAGTTTCCTTTAAGCTCCAAAGTGCGTCCGATTTCTGCGAAATATAACCAAAACTTGTGTAGACCTCCATATATTGCAAATAAGTGTAAACTACACAGATTCTGTATTATTCTAACCCAAATGCATGCAATGTATGCAGAAATCGATATAAAAGTAAGTGTAAAACATGGCGAATTAGGCTCACAACAACGAGCCTCCTCGGATATGAAAGGAAGTCGGGTCCGTGGGTGGCGAGGGATGGTGTGAGTAGTTGACGGAGGGGAAACCTGTCGTTGAATCCGCCAAAGAAACTCAAACCTATAACTAGTATAGTAATAAGTAAGAGGTCGATCCCACAGGGAAATTTATAACTCAAATGTGATTTTAACGTTGATTAAGTAACCAGATTGGGGGTTTTTTGTGTGAAAGTTTTTAAAGCAAATTAATGAAAGCAGAATAAGTGATTTTGGTTTAAACAATTTAGAGAAGCAATTCCACCTACAATTTTCCACTTTATTGGATTGAAGCGATCCTTGTAACTTCTTCTCGTCCTATTATGTTTCCTATGAATGCCCTTGTCCCGACCTAATATAGTTACTAGTCCAACCAGTCCTAGCAACCCTTATCAATCGAACAGTCCCTAAAGAAGGATTTAACCCAATTGATAGCTTTAAGTTCAGAGATTAGCCAAGGTATTTGCAGTCCCTAAAAAAATATTTAACAACACATTCAACTTCCTACTTATTCAATTAGTTCAACCAGCCCTAAAGGAATAAGTTTGCCACTTAGGTTAAGGTTCACAACCAGGAATCTACAAAACCTTAGCGATTGAATTGATCTAACGAGTTGGCCAGACAAGATAGAACAAATCAATAATTAATTAAGCACAAAGAAGTCGAAGCATTCACAAATAGGAAACTAGGAGCGAGAATTAGAAACTCACAATCAATCCGAATAAAGCTTCAAATTGCAGGCAGAATAGATGAGTTTAGTTCCTCATGGAAGACATAGCTCCAAATCTCTAAAAAGTCTAATGGTTGAATGAATAGAAAAATGAATCCTTCTGAAAAATAACATAAAAGGCCTAATAAAAAGATCCAATTCGGCCTCCAAACAAAAATAGATAAAAACTAGGGTTTTCCAAAAACGGCTGCGCGCTGGCCGTACGTGCGGCGGCCGCCGCAAGTGTTGCGGCGCCCGCCGCAACTGTCTTCCTCGCTACCCGCTGCGGCGGGCACTGCTGCGGCCGCGACAATAGCTGCGGCGCCCGCGGCATGTAGTTTCGCCGTGACCTTTGCTTCCTTTGCGGGCTTCTCTCGTCTTGTCTTGCTTCTTTCTTCCTTGTTCCTTCCCATGTATCTTGTGTTCCTCTTCGAGATATCGCATCTCCCAAATGTGTTCCGATTCCATCTGCGAGATAAACACAAAATTGCGCAGAATCCGAACTTTTCTAAAATAAACACAAGATGCAATTTAACAATAAAGCAAGCAAGAAATGCAACCTAATTACACTAAATGTATCTATAATGCCTATCTAAAATATGCATTATCAAATTCCCCCACACTTAACCTTTGCTTGTCCTCAAGCAATGATAGAATGAACATGAATCAATGTATCCCACAGGAAATCCCTTCAAGTTTCAACATTACCAAAAAGCAACATCATAGCAGGTGAACACATAAACCAAGCAAACAAATGTCATAGCATGTATTCAGGTGATCAAAGCTTAGAAGTAGACATCATCCAACCTCACCAGAAATATGTGTTTCACTCATGTGTTTAGGCTTTTAGGTACAACTCTCAACTCAAACCAATAATGCACTAAGCTCATAGACATTGACTACCATATCACCAATTATCTACCAAAATGTCATTACTTGCGGGACAACATAAAGAAAATAAAATGCAACACTTTTTTTTTCCTTTTTCTTTGATTTTCTTTTCTCTTCTTTTTTTTTTCTTTTTCTTATCTTGGTGCTTTCCTTACGCGAAGCGCAAACATGGGTGTCATGAATGGCCCCGGTCTATCAACACCTCAACTAGGAATATGAAGTCCACTTGAACACCTTTTGACGCAAGTTGCAAACATGGGTGTCATGAATGAACCTGGTTACTCAATGATCAAGCTTCTTTCCTAGTGGATAGTTTTCAACACCTTTCTGCGCGAATCATACCCATGGGTGTCATGCGTAGACCCGGTTACTCAGTGCATCAACCATTGCCACCTTATTTACTAGATATGCATAAAATTGAACAAAAAGACTCAAAATATAAACATAAACTCCGCAAGCAACAAACATGTGCATTGGTCTTCAAAAATAGATACTGCAGTCAATGCCAAGAGGTAGTAACACTAGGCGAATAATTCACACAATTGAGCAAAAGAATTCAGATAAGGCCAAACATCCTCACAAGGTTATGTTTTTAGGACTTCAATCGTACTTTAGCTCAATCATACATGCTCAATTATATTTGCTAGCTCATGCTCCACAAAAATCAAATAGAAATAATAATCAAAACATCCAGAACTCCATGGGATTTGTATGAATCATGCTTGAAATTTAAAATAGAGGACAAACTAAGTAAGATGGGTATTTGAATAACACATATATGCAATGCATGCTCTATTTCTAATAATTTTCGAAATTTAATATACTTTTTTTTTATTATTTCGAAAATGCAGAAAATAAATTAAATAAAATGCAGAAAATGCAGAATTTAAAATAACTAAATATTACAGACTTAAACATCTTCATAAACTTAAACATGTCCTAAAATTAATAGAAATAACATAAAATACATATAAGTCTCATCCCCCACAATTAAAATTTTCAGTGTCCTCACTGAAACAGTACATACAACCAAAATAAACATAAAAGCTCAGAGTGAAGGAGGGTAGGACTAACCATCACTGATGCGGAGGTTGATAAGGCGGTGACTGGTATGGCGGAATGTGAGGGTACTACTGGCGGAAGTAGTACTGTTGCTCCCTCCGCATCTCCTCTAACTGGGAGTTTGTCTCACTCCGCATTGCCGCCATGTTGGAATCCGACTCCCTCGCAGAGCGACCGAGGTCGCTGAGGGTGAACTCAATTGCGTCCTGGCGTAAGGAAATACGATGGAACTCATTGGCCAGATAGTCCCGCAAGGAGTCGCCCTCATCAGACGCGAAGCGATGGCCTGCAGACGGGCCAGCATCCTGTTGTGCATCCCCCATATGATAATCTGTCGCTGCAGGGGTATCCTCGTCCTCATCATCCTCAGGAACCTCCTCCGCAGCCTGCTCCTGATCGCCGGCGATGTAAAGGGTGTTATCGGAAGGTCCATAAGGTAGGAGCCTGGGAAGACTCAATCGGTGCTCTCCACGGTTTCCGGACTTCCAAATCCAGCCCCTTCCATCATTACCCTCGAGCACAACCGCCCTCCTAAGCTGCTCTGTAGTGTAGGTGTACCCACCAGACATAGGGGTACCGCACTGCTCAGGCGATAAGTATTGGTAGGCTATGAGGCTGATCATGCCTCCCAAGCCAAACCTGCCTGACTTGGCCCCCTGGATCCTCAAACAGTTCTCAATAAAAATCTCAACCCAGTCTGGTGTACCATGAGACTGGGGAGCAAAGCTCCATAACCAAGCGAGATCAGCAGCGTATACCTTGTTGACATCTCCTCTGCCGCTAAAGGCCATAGCTAAGACCTTGTGGACCAGACGGAAGCAAGGGTGGACAAAACTGTAGTTGTATTCCCCCTTGTGGCTATCAAAAACCGTTCCAGTAGCCTTGAACCACAGATCATGACGTTGTTGCTCGGTGGTCATAGAAGACCAGTTTGGGGTGGCCGCCTGTGATATCCCGAACTGATGGCGGAGGTTGTCAAGCGTGCAGACATGGGGTTGGTCCAACAAGTTGAACCGAACCCTAGAATCGTCTACCCTCTCGAATGTAGCTAAGAACTCCCATGCGAGCTCGGGGTAGGTCGGGGCACTTCGATTCAGAAAACCCCCCAACCCGCCATGGGTGAGCATCTGGTGAGTGACATCCAACATCCCCAGCGTCTGTAGTGCTGGGGTGTGAAAGAACTTCGTCTGAACGAAGCGCTTAGCATCGAAATTCTTAAAGATCCTCCTCTGCTCGTCGGATGCATTTCTTAGTCTGCGCACCATCTGTAACAAATTCCAGCAGTATATATTGACATCCCCAAACAGATTCAGATCTCAACACCACCAGGCACAATTCAAACATAATCCAAGCCAATCAATAAAACACACACGCAAAGCACATCATAAGTGGCTCAAGATCTCCAATAAGCAACCCAAGCTCAAGAACACTTCATAATATATCAATAATCATACCTCATATATTCAATTCACACCAAAAAACTCTAAGATTAGCCCCACATTAACAATGGAAAATCAGCCCATATTTCATGCTTCCACAAATATCAAACTTTAAAGAACAATAATACTATCCCACACAAATGTCACCTTTTCTCACAAAAATTTCAACTCCAAATCTTATAGCCCTAACCAAAATCAGCCTTTCCATCATATAAAAATTCATTCCCCTAATTTCCAAACACATGTAAAACACAAATTTCCACTTTTACACAATGAACAAACACCCAAAAATCAAATCTCTACCTAGTTCCAATCCACATTTAAAAAATCTCAAATATGGAGAGAAAAAGTTAAGAAAATCATACCTTGAGAGTTTAAAGGGTAGGAAACTTGAAGATTTTCGGGGATTTAGGGCTGCAGTGCTCCGGATCTGGTGGAGAACAGGCCGGCGGCGGGCGCAGCAAGTGAAGCGGCGGGCGCAGCACGGGATCCGGCGTCTCGGAGACGGAATCGGTGGAGAGCGGGACTGTGGGGGCTAGATCCGGCAAAGAGGAGGTGAAAAGGATGGAAATAGGTGGCAAGGTGGTTGGATTTGGTGGTGGGGAGGAGAAAAAAGGAGAGCTTTGGTGTGGCTATGGAGGTTTTGGTGAAGGTAGGGTTTTGGAAGAGGTAGCACGGGTGTACAGGTATGTATGTATTTAATTTATTTTACAATTTGTTTTTTTTTTTTTTTTAAAAAAAAAATCCGAGATGGGGGTACCGTTGCGGCGGGCGCCGCAGAGGGTGCGGCGGCCGCCGCAACTCTCTTGGGTTTACTTGCGGCGGGTGCCGCTTGAAACAGCCCCCTGGCGGCGGGCACCGCAGCGGGTGCGGCGGGCGCCGCAGGGGTTGCGGCGGCCGCCGCTCGCTGTACTCGGGTTTATTCATTTTTTTTTTTTTTTTTTTTTAAATTAAGTTAATTAATTAACTACCTATATGATTACTCCTAGATTAGCTAATGGTCATTAACTAAAACAATAATAAAAATGAGAAAGATAGGGAACTTACCTCGGGTTGCCTCCCGAGAAGCGCCTTTGTTTTAAGTCGTTGGCTCGACGTGATGGCCCTTGAGTGGCCTAGTCGGTTGGTTCAGCAAGCACCAACTCCTCTTCTTCATTATGTGGTACGTTCTCAAAATAAGGCTTAACTCTATGCCCATTGACCTTAAAGAGCTCATGAGATTTAGGGTCATAGAGTTCAATTGCTCCATGAGGGAATATCTTTGAGATGGTGTATGGTCCTTCCCACCTTGATCTAAGCTTTCCAGGGAAGAGTTTCAAGCGTGATTTGTATAGAAGGACCTTGTCTCCTATTGCTAGCTCTTTCCGCAGAATATGCTTGTCATGCCAAGCCTTTGTCTTCTCCTTATAGATCATTGCATTATCGTAAGCATCCAGACACAATTCCTCTAGCTCTTGCAACTGAAGTTTTCTAAATCCACCCACTTCATCCAACCTCATGTTGCAATTCTTTACAGCCCAATATGCCTTATGCTGAAGCTCTACAGGAAGATGACAGGCTTTTCCAAAGACAATACGATAAGGGGACATACCAATAGGGGTTTTATAAGCTGTCCGATAGGCCCAAAGAGCGTCATTGAGCCTTAGACTCCAATCCTTTCTGTTGGGTGCCACTGTTTTCTCCAGAATGGTCTTTATCTCCCTATTTGATATCTCCGCTTGACCATTGGTCTGTGGATGATAGGCAGTGGACACTCTCTGTGTGACATGATATTTCTTTAACAGGGCAGTGATCGTCCTGTTGCAGAAATGTGTCCCTCTGTCACTAATTATAGCCTTAGGCACCCCAAATCTTGCGAAAATGGTGTGTTTCAGGAAATCTGCAACCACTTTAGAATCATCAGTTCTGGTGGCCTTTGCCTCCACCCACTTGGAGACATAGTCCACCGCAAGCAAAATATATAAATTCCCAAAAGAACTAGGGAAGGGACCCATAAAATCGATACCCCAAACATCAAAAATTTCACAGAATATGACAGTTGTTTGTGGCATTTCATTCCTAGCAGATATGTTCCCGACCCTTTGACATCTATCGCATGATTTTCAGAAGGCATTAGCATCTCTAAATAAGTGGGGCCAAAAGAAACCTGCTTCTAACACTTTCCTAGCGGTCTTTTGAGGACCAAAGTGGCCTCCACATTCATGAGCATGACAAAAGGTAAGGACAGATTGTACCTCATTGTCCGACAGACACCTCCTAATTACCTGATCAGCACAATGTTTCCAAAGGTAGGGGTCATCCCAGACGTAGAAGCGAGAGTCATGTCGAATCTTGTCCTTTTGAGCCTTTGTAAATTTCGGTGGAAATTCTCCCGTGACCAAGAAATTCACCATATTGGCGAACCAAGGTCGAAGAGTATGGACACCCATCAACAATTCAGAAATATCAGGACTTACCTCATCAGGACTCTCCGTCCTTGTTTGTTCCTGCAGCTGCAACGAAGATGTGTGAGTTAAGTAAAACAGTGTATCATCAAGGAACTCACCGTGAATAGGTCTTTGATCTTCCGGCTTGTCCTCTTCTTGGACAAGTCTGCTGAGGTTTTCCGCCACTAAGTTTTCTGCACCTTTCTTATCTTTGATTTCGATGTCAAATTCACTCAAAAGTAAAATCCATCGAATCAATCTTGGTTTCGCTTCTTTCTTAGTTAATAGATAACGGAGAGCAGCGTGATCGGTGAAGACAATTACCTTAGCTCCTAGGAGGTAGGAGCGAAATTTCTCCAGTGCAAAGACCACAGCCAGAAGCTCTTTCTCAGTGGTTGAGTAGTTCCTTTGTGCTCCATTCAGAGTCATGGAGGCATAGTAGATGACATGCGAGCTCCTTCCTTCCTTTTGTCCCAAAACAGCCCCCACAGCGTAATCGCTAGCATCACACATAATCTCAAAAGGTTGCGACCATATGGGTGCTTGGATTATAGGAGCGCTAGTTAGGCGACCTTTAAGCTCATCAAAAGATGCTCTACACCTGTCATCAAACTCAAAAGCTACTTCCTTTTTCAATAAATCACACAGAGGTGCAGAAATCTTAGAAAAATCCTTAATAAACCTGCGATAGAACCCTGCATGGCCTAAAAAGGAGCGAATCTCACGCACATTGGTAGGGTAAGGTAGAGACTGAATAACATCAATTTTAGCCTTATCTACCTCAAGACCCCTGCTAGATACAATATGACCCAACACAATACCTTGCTCAACCATAAAATGACACTTTTCAGAATTAAGAACCAAGTTGGTGTCTACACAACGCTTAAGCACAAGTGACATATGATGTAAGCAAGTATCAAAATCATCACCATGCACAGTGAAGTCATCCATAAATACTTCAATAAAATGTTCCACATACTCAGAAAATATGCTCACCATACACCGTTGGAAAGTCCCAGGTGCGTTACATAGCCCAAAAGGCATTCTGCGATATACAAAAGTGCCAAAGGGGCATGTAAAAGTCGTTTTTTCTTTGTCCTCCGGTGCTATGGGTACCTGAAAATATCCTGAGTAGCCATCTAAGAAACAATAAAAGGAGCGGCCGGCAAGGCGCTCAAGCATCTGATCAATAAAGGGGAGGGGGAAATGATCCTTGCGAGTAACTGCATTCAATTTCCTATAATCAATACAGACTCTCCATCCAGTTTGAACCCTGCTAGGGACCAATTCACCATCCTGATTTTCAACAATAGTAATCCCTCCCTTCTTAGGGACAACCTGAGTAGGACTCACCCATTTTCTATCAGATATGGGAAAAATCATACCTGCCTGAAGGAGCTTCAGTACCTCCTTCTTTACCACTTCCATCATTGGCGGGTTGAGTCTTCGCTGAGGTTGTCTAGATGGCTTGGTATCATCCTCTAATAGTATCCTATGCATGCAGAGGGTAGGACTGATGCCCTTAATGTCTGCTATTGTCCATCCTAGCGCCTCCTTGTTCTCCTTTAGAACAGTCACCAATCGCTCCTCCTGTCCAAATGTCAATTTGTTAGAAATAATGACAGGTAGAGTATAATTTTCACCAAGAAAAGCATATTTAAGGTGAGTAGGAAGTTGTTTCAATTCAACATCAGGCACTTGGATAATAGATGGAAGAAGCTTTTCAGTGGGAATGGTCAGCTCGATGCGGTCTCCCCTTGGTGGCACATATGTGGGAGATCTATGGTCTAAAGCTACTATAGCCTCCTGCAAGTCAGATGACAATACATAATCTCTAGCAATTTCATCTATAGGAGCCTGTAAGGCAACTTCCATCTCATCAATACATTCCAAATCAAAGCAATCATGTGCCATAGTATCAATAGCATCCATAAAGCACAGAGAAGGATCATCAGATGGGAATTTCATGGAATCATAAATATTATATTCAACTCGTTGACCATCAAATTCCATAGTGAGAGATCCTGAATAGACATCTATCTTGGTCCTAGCAGTTTTCAAGAAAGGTCTGCCCAATAGAATAGGGCCTTCACTGTTACCAGGACCCATGTCAATCACAAAGAAATCAGCAGGGAATATCAAGTTGTCAACCATAACAAAGACATCTTCAACAATCCCTTTCGGGTAGATAGTAGATCGATCAGCAAGTTGAATTACTACCTGAGTGTCATTCAGAGGTCCCAACCCCAAAGCATGATAAACACTAGTAGGCAAAACATTAATAGATGCTCCTAAATCTAACATGGCTTTGTCAAATTTAGTATCACCTATCACACATGGAATAGCAAACATACCAGGATCACTACACTTTTCAGGCATACGCTTTTGAAAGACAGCAGTGACATGTTCGCTTACCTTCACCTTTTGCTTACCTTTTAGCTTCTGGTTCCCCTTGATAGTGCAAAGTTCCTTCAAAAATTTAGCATATCGAGGGATGCTTTTGATCAAATTAAGCAAAGGAATATTTACCTCGCACTTACTGAATGTCTCGAAGATTTCATTGTCGTTCTCATACCTCCTTGTATCCTTCAAAGCTTCCGGGAAGGGCGGAACGGGCTTTGGAGTCTCCATAGGTAAGGGAGAAGAAGGAGTAGAAGAAGAAGAAGAAGGAGAAAGAGGGAGAGAAGAGGAAAGAGGTAAGGGAGAAAACGTACCAGGAGACGAATCGGCGACGGGTGAGGCAGCGGCGGGCGCGGCAGGTGATGCGGCGGGCGCCGCAGCTTGCCAGGTTTCTCCTGCGGCGGGCGCGGCTTGGAATCCGTCTCTGGCGGCGGGCGCCGCAGGGGGTTGCCGCGGGCGCCGCAAGGGTTGCCGCGGGCGCCGCACCACCGTTTGGCCGTTTTCACCTTCAATGATTTCTATTTCTTCGTCCATTATCTCCTCATCGTCTTTTTGCTTTGTGACAACCAGTTCCTTTCCACTCCTAAGTGTTACAGCACTGACATTCTCCTTTGTCGGATTCTCAATGGTCTGTGACGGAAGCTTACCAGAACTATTTGCCTCTTTAGCACTTAAGATTTGAATGAGCTGACTCATTTGATTCTCAAGCTTTGTCATCCGATCGGATTGCTGCTTTTCTAGGTTCTCCATCCGCTCTGACTGTTGTTTTTCATTCCTCATGACCAATCGTGACAGTTTCTGCAGTGGATCCTCATTATCCCCATTTGACTGCTGCTGACCTCCCTGTCGAGGTTCGAATTGTTGCTGAGGCCTTTCCTGTTGCCCCCCTTGCTGATTGAGGAGTGCTTGATAGTTCCCGTAGCCTTGCTGATAGCCCCTATTGTAGTTATTATTGTTGAAATACCCAGGATTTCCATAATTGCCTTGTCTAGGCCTTTGTTGAGCGAAATTCCCAATGGCATTCAAATCAACATTAGGATCTTGGAGGATCGAGCACATGTCCATAGGATGAGTGAATTGATTGCAAAGACCACATGCCTTCAGTTGTTGAGGATTTCTATCAAGGACCAATTGTTTCATCATCTCCTTGACCTCTGCCATATCCGTCTGAAGTGCAGCCACAGGCGCATCAACAGCGAGTACACCCCTAGCCCGAGGGCTTTTGGTGAACTGTCTGGAGCCCTCGGATAGCTCCCTAAACACCTCCCAAGCTGCGGTAGGCGTCTTATTAAGCATATTTCCTCCACAAGCAGAATTCACCGTCTTGCGCTCCATATCAGTCAAACCATTAAATAAAAAGAGGACCAGATCCTTTTGAGAGTACCCATGGCTTGGGCAGCTGGCGCAGAGTTTCTTGAAGCGTTCAAAGTACTCATGTATAGACTCTGTAGCGTACTGCTCAATGCTGCTGATAGACCTTTTCAAAGCATTTAGCTTTGTTGCAGGGAAGTACATCTCTAGGAAGACTCTTTTCATCTCAGCCCAAGTGGTAATAGATCCCGGCGGTAAATAGAAGAACCATTCATTGGCGTCATCCTTTAGAGAGAAGGGAAAAGCTCTCAATTTGATTTGCTCTGCAGTGACGTCCTCAGGTTTCATCCCAACTACCACCCTATGGAATTCAGCCAGATGCTTGTGGGGGTCCTCCCCACTCAACCCATGAAACTTGGGTAAAAGATGAATTACCCCAGACTTAAGCTCAAATTTAACCCCTTCTGCTAGCGCAGGAAATTGGATTGCCAGGGGTTGCTGTGCCACATCAGGAGCAGAAAGCTCCTTAAGAGTGCGGTTCGCATCGTTAGCCATCTCTGTTGTCGGTTCTTGTTGATCAAAAGGGAGTTCGCGAAAGCGATCACGAACTTCTCGCCTCAGAGCGGCAAGGGTCCTTTCAATCTCTGTATCAAATGGTAACAAAGATGAATTAGTAGCACGGGTATGGACCATATAAGACGGTCCACACCAAAATCAACACTAAAAACACACAAGAATTTAATAAAAAGTCCCCGGCAACGGTGCCAAATTTGACGGAGGGGAAACCTGTCGTTGAATCCGCCAAAGAAACTCAAACCTATAACTAGTATAGTAATAAGTAAGAGGTCGATCCCACAGGGAAATTTATAACTCAAATGTGATTTTAACGTTGATTAAGTAACCAGATTGGGGGTTTTTTATGTGAAAGTTTTTAAAGCAAATTAACGAAAGCAGAATAAGTGATTTTGGTTTAAACAATTTAGAGAAGCAATTCCACCTACAATTTTCCACTTTATTGGATTGAAGCGATCCTTGTAACTTCTTCTCGTCCTATTATGTTTCCTATGAATGCCCTTGTCCCGACCTAATATAGTTACTAGTCCAACCAGTCCTAGCAACCCTTATCAATCGAACAGTCCCTAAAGAAGGATTTAACCCAGTTGATAGCTTTAAGTTCAGAGATTAGCCAAGGTATTTGCAGTCCCTAAAAAAGATTTAACAACACATTCAACTTCCTACTTATTCAATTAGTTCAACCAGCCCTAAAGGAATAAGTTTGCCACTTAGGTTAAGGTTCACAACTAGGAATCTACAAAACCTTAGCGATTGAATTGATCTAACGAGTTGGCCAGACAAGATAGAACAAATCAATAATTAATTAAGCACAAAGAAGTCGAAGCATTCACAAATAGGAAACTAGGAGCGAGAATTAGAAACTCACAATCAATCCGAATAAAGCTTCAAATTGCAGGCAGAATAGATGAGTTTAGTTCCTCATGGAAGACATAGCTCCAAATCTCTAAAAAGTCTAATGGTTGAATGAATAGAAAAATGAATCCTTCTGAAAAATAACATAAAAGGCCTAATAAAAAGATCCAATTCGGCCTCCAAACAAAAATAGATAAAAACTAGGGTTTTCCAAAAACGGCTGCGCGCTGGCCGTACGTGCGGCGGCCGCCGCAACTGTCTTCCTCGCTACCCGCTGCGGCGGGCACTGCTGCGGCCGCGGCAATAGCTGCGGCGCCCGCGACATGTAGTTTCGCCGTGACCTTTGCTTCCTTTGCGGGCTTCTCTCGTCTTGTCTTGCTTCTTTCTTCCTTGTTCCTTCCCATATATCTTGTGTTCCTCTTCGAGATATCGCATCTCCCAAATGTGTTCCGATTCCATCTGCGAGATAAACACAAAATTGCGCAGAATCCGAACTTTTCTAAAATAAACACAAGATGCAATTTAACAATAAAGCAAGCAAGAAATGCAACCTAATTACACTAAATGTATCTATAATGCCTATCTAAAATATGCATTATCAGTAGTTCTGGCGAGGGTGTGGGTCTAGGTGGTGGTCTTGGGGGTCGGAGTTGAAGGTGAAGAGGGCTATGGGGTTTGAAAGGAGAAAGGTTGGGGATGATGGTGATAGGAGGGTGAAGATGACAATGGTGGAGTTTGCTTTGACAATGGCGGCAGGGATATGAGAAAGAAAGAGAGGTAGGGTTAGGAAAAGGGGTCCTCGGTTTTCTTGTTCAAAAAAACTATTATTTTTTTTCTTTTTTTTTAAAATCCGGAAAGTAGAAAAAGGTCACGGGTTTTTGGATGCGGCGGCCGCTGCATCGGCTTAATGTCGCGGGTTGCAGTGCTGCGGCCGCTGTATTGTGCGGCGGCCGCGGAATATGATCAATCGCAACTCTTCTTTGTTTTCTGAAGGTTTTTTTTAAGAACTACCTAAGTATGATTAAATGAAAGACGAAAGAAAACATACCTCGGGTCACCTACACTTGTCATCTCATTGACAAGTGCGGGCACCCTTAGAAGGTGTAGCTTTCTGTCCAAGCATTCATCCATTACCATTAGCTTGTCTCCTTGAGCTAGTCCTGGGGGTTGTCCTGAATTCACAAAAGTTTCCACACCATTTGAAATTAGTTTCTGATAAGATGAAAGTGTGGGCTTAAACGGATCAACATAACTATCAACACCTATTTTGAGTTATTCTTTTCCTAAAGATTGCAATTTGTTAGGGGGCTCAAATTCCAATAAACTATTCTCCTTAAGTGTCTCTAACAAATCACAAAAATTATTGTTGTGATCAATATTGTTAGTAATAGGCATATCTAAAGAACTTTTAGGAGAAAGCTTAGCATGATTAAAGAGAGAGAATTCTATCTTTCTTCCATCAAACTCCATAGTCAATAAACCCTCACAACAATCAATTTTTGTTTTCGCATTTTTCAGGAATGGTCTTCCTAATATAATGGGTGTTTATGAGGCTCCCTGCTCCATATCTAAAATAAAGAAATCAACAGGGAAAATCAAATTATCCACCATAACCAAAACATCTTCAACAACGCCTCTTGGCCTGATTTGTGATCGATCAGCGAGTTGCACTGTAACCCCAGTCTCAGTCAGAGCACCAAAACCCAAAAACATGTACATGTTATAGGACATAAAATTAATTGAGGCTCCTAGATCTAGCATGGCTTGTTTGAATCTAGTATTCCCAATTGCACATTGAATTGTAAACATTCATGGGCCTCCACATTTTTCAGGCAATTTCTTTTGCAACATAGCAAAGACATTTTCATTCAAGCTTACCTATTCCTTCTTTTTCAATCTTTGCTTCTTCTTGATGGTGCATAATTCCTTCAAAAATTTAGCATATCTAGGAATGCTCTTAATCAATTTGAGTAAAGAAATATTTACCTCGCACTTGCTTAACGTCTCAAAGATCTCCTTATCGTTCTCATACCTTCGTGTATCCTTCAGGGCTTCCGGAAATGGTGGAACCGGCTTTGGAGTCTCCAGTGGTAGGGAAGAAGAAGAAGGAGAGGAAGAATGAGGAAGAGGGGAAGAAGAAGAAGAAGGAGCACCTGACACTATGGGGTCGGCGAAGACACTGGCTGCGGGCGCTGTTCCGTTGATATGCCGCAGTCGCGGCATGCTTGCTGCGGCCGCCGCATAGTACGACTCCCGTCTTCTTCGTTTATTACTTCTATTTCTTCGTCCATGATTTCCTCATCGTCCATTTGAGGTGTGACAATCAGTTCCTTGCCACTCTTAAGCGTTATTGCCATGTCATTCTCCCTAGGATTCTCAATCATTTGCGATGGGAGCTTTCCTGACTCATTTGCCTCTTTTGCACTTAGCAATTGAATGATTTGACTCATTTGATTCCCCAAGTTCTTAGATCGTTCACCTTGGTCCACGACTGCCTGTGCGAGGGTCTTAGTGCACATCTCTAAGTTCTTTGTGCGTCCAGCCTGGTTCATTACGAATTGTGTGAGGGCTTGTAGTGGATTTCCATCAGGTGCACTTGCCTGAGGCTGTCCTCCCTGTCGAAGGTCAAACTGTTGGTGTGGCCTTACCTGAGGCCCTCATTGCTGATTGACAGGTTCTTGGTAGTTTCCATAACCATAGCCCTGCTGATAGCCTCCATTGTAGTTATTATTGTTGAAGTACCCAGGATTACCAAAGTTGCCTTGCCTAGGCCTTTGTGGAGCAAAATTCCCAATTGCATTCAACTCAACGCTAGGTTCTTGCGAAGTTGAGTACATATCCATAGGATGGAATGGATCACTATAGGATTCACACATTTTCAACTGCTGAGGTGATCTGCCAATTACCAGCTTCTTGATCATCTCTTTCATCTCTGCCATATCAGTCTGTAATGCATCCACTGGGGCATCAATGGCAAGTACACCTCTGACACGAGTACTCTTGTTGAACTGCCTAGAGCCCTCAAAGAGCTCCTTAAACACTTCCTAAGTTGCAGCAGACGTCTTATTCAACATGTTTCCCCCACAACAGTAATTCACCGTTTTGTGCTCTCCATCAGTAAGCCCATTGAATAAAAAGAGAACCAGATCCCTCTGAGAGTACCCATGACATGGGCAGCTAGCGCAGAGTTTCTTAAAACACTCAAAGTACTCATGAATAGACTCCGTCGTGTACTGCTCAATGCTGTTGATTGACCTTTTTAAGGCATTAAGCTTTGTTGCAGGGAAGTACATCTCCAGGAATACTCTTTTCATCTCAGCCCACGTCGATATACTCTCAGGTGGCAGATAGAAGAACCACTCATTTGTCTCATCCTTTAGAGAGAAGGGAAAGGCTCTCAGCTTGATTTGATCTTCAGTAACGTTCTCCAGTTTCATTCCAACCACCACAGTATGGAACGCAGATAGATGCTTGTGGGAGTCTTCCCCACTCAACCCATGGAACTTGGGTAACAGATGAATTACCCTAGATTTTAGCTCAAATTTTACTCCTTCCCCAAGTGTAGGGAATTGGATTGCTAAGGGTTGTTATGCCAGATCAGGAGCAGTAAGTGATGTCCACTAAAATAGCCATGTTGAAATGCACATTTTAGCTCCATATTCTATACACTTTGCATATTTCGGGATGGGAATATGACGAATTTATGTAATATGTGCTTATTTGCAAGAAATGGAGATCTACATAAGTTTTGGTTTAATATTACCGAATTTGGAGCCATTCCGGGGCAAAACCAAGGAAAGGAGACGAAAGCTAAAAGTTACTCAATATCAACTAAATTACTCGATATCGACAAAGGATGTGAACCAAGGCTGATCGAGGAAAGCCTGATCGAGAAGCACAACTGAGGAACAAGCCAACTCGAGTTACAGTTTTTACTCGATATCGACATAATTCCTCGATATCGACTAAGTCCAGCAGCCACACCTGATCGAGGATCCGGGGAGGAGCTGCTCGAGTTGACCAGACAAACCGAGACCGATAACAATTCTTCTCGATATCGAGTAAATTACTCGATATCGATAAAACCAAGACCACTTGTCTGAGCCAGGTCGGGGAGAGTGACAGGCCTAAAGTCGTTATGCCAAATCAAAGTAAATTCCTAAGATGCAAACTATAACAAGTATAGTAGGTAAGTTAGGGTCGAACCCACAGGGAAACAGAATCAATTGTAAAAGCAAGTATTATTACCCAAAAGTAACCGATTCAAGGGGGAGTTTTGTGTGTGAGTAATAGTGACAGAACAAGTTGCAAGTAAAGGTTGTGAATATTTGACGGAAAAGTATCACACCAGGTAATTATCCGCACAACAATTGAGATGGTTCATCATCGCATTCTATGAATCTCAAGTTCTAATGTCCAGTAATTGTTCTCAATTCAGATCGTGTAATAGCTTTTAGTCCTACCAGTCCTAAAAGCACTTATCACCAAATTACAAGGGAAAACCTTCACCAAATAATAAATCAATAGCATTCAAACATGAATTATAATGAGATACAAGCGATTCTAACAACCCGTTAAAATAGCCTGTAATCGAATCTCCCTCACAATCTACCACAAGCAACCCGCGTATGGAGATTGTGTTTGCTACAATGAATCTACAACCCCAAACCTGGAATTGGAAACCCTAGCAATATGACTAGTATCGATAAACCTAGGTGATCAATCCAGATTAACCAATAATAAGCAATCAAGCAATAAGCTCAGGAGATCGAAACAATTAACAAAGGACGAACAAGAGTAGAATACTCACAACCAAATCAATCGAAGGCTTCAAAGAACCAAGTGCAAAAAAGGAGAGTTAGTTCTCCATAGGGTTTGTGAGATGAACAAAAGGGAAAATACGTCTCTGGAAAATAACCTAATTTTCTACTGCTGCCTTCTCGGCCTATATAAACTAATTAAGTCGGGTTTAACATCCCGTAAAAATATAATATTAAAACTAATAAGATAGGGAAAATCGGATAAGAATCCGTCTTCAGGGACCGACGCGGGCGCGTCAGTAGCAGCGCGGGCACGCCAGGTGCAGCGCGGGCGCGCCAGATAGCAGCGCGGGCGCTGCATTGGTTTTTCCCGAAAATTCCGTCTCGAATTAGCTTTCGACGTCAACATGAAAGTTGTAGCTCTCTGAAAGAGCTTTCCAACGCATGGTCATAATAGTCGATCGGACAACCGAGGCCTCCAGAAAGTGCAAAACAAGTTCAGCATGTCTGGCGACAATTTCTGCAGACTTGTTCTTCGTTTAGGTTCGCTTCTTCTTCTCAGGACCTCTTGAGATCCTCATGTAAGCTTCTTCGATCAACTAGACATTCTCATCAAATGCGTTATCAACTCATGTCTTCTCCTCGGATCTACCATTACCTGAAATAATCAACAAAAGCGTGTAGATTCCGACTCCGACAACATAGAGAAGTAATATGCAAATCATGCTTAATCCATCCATGAAATGCGTCTTAACTAAGCTAAATGCAACCTATTATGCCTACCTAAATGCATGCAATCAAACTCCCCCACACTTAACCTTTGCTTGTCCTCAAGCAATGATAGAATGAACATGAATCAACGCATCCCACAGGAAATCCCTTCAAGTTTCAACCTCATCAAAAAACAACATTATAGCAGGTGAAAACATAAACCAAGCAAACAAACGTCATAGCATGTATTCCAGTGATCAAAGCTTAGAAGTAGACATTATCCAACCTCACTAGAATTGTGTTTTCCACTCATGTGTTTTGGCTTTAAGATACAACTCTTAACTCAAACCAATCATGCACTAAGCTCATAGACATTGACCACCATATCACCAATTCTCTACCGAAATTTCATTACTTACGGGACACAATAAAGAAAATAAAATGCAACAATTGTTTTTCTTTTCTTTTCTTTTCTCTTTTTTTTTCTTTTTCTTGTCTTGGTACTTTCCTTACGCGAAGCGCAAACATGGGTGTCATGAATGGCCCCGGTCTATCAACACCTCAACTATTAATATGAAGTCCACTTGAACACCTTTTCACGCAAGTTGCAAACATGTGTGTCATGAATGAACCTGGTTACTCAATGGTCAAGCTTCTTTCCTAGTGGATAGTTTTCAACACCTTTTTGCGCGAATCATACCCATGGGTGTCATGCATAGATCCGGTTACTAAGTGCATTAACCATTGCCACCTTATTCACTAAATATTCATAAAATTAAATAAAAAGACTCAAAATATAAACATAAACTCCGCAAGCAACAAACATGTGCATCGGTCTTTAAAAATAGATACTGCAGTCAATACCAAGAGGTAGCAACACTAGGCGAGTAATTCACACAATTGAGCAAAAGAATTCAAATAAGGCCAAACATTCTAACATAGTCATGTTTTTAGGACTTCAATCATACTTTAGCTCAATCATACATGCTCAATTACATTCGCTAGCTCATGTTCCACAAAAATCAAATATAGATAATAATCAAAACATCCAGAACTCAATGGGATTTTTATGAATCATGCTTGAAATTTAAAATAGAGGACAAACTAAGCCAGATGGGTATTTGAATAACACATATGTATGCAATGCGTGCTCTATTTTTGGATTTTTGAATTTTTTTTTTTTAAATACGAAAATAAACAAAATTTAATAAAAATGATTACAAAAATTAAACATGATGCATAAATTTAAATATGATCTCCTATATGCACTATATATAGAGAATTCCTCTCCCCCACACTTAAAGTTTTCATTGTCCTCAATGAAACAATAAAGACAACAAAAGTAGATCAAATATAATCAGGGTGAAGGAAAAGAAAAAGGAAAAAGAAAGAAAAACTTACCTCGGGTTGCCTCCCGAGAAGCGCCTTTGTTTCAAGTCTTTGGCTAGACATTTTAGTTGTCCATTTAAGACTCATTCAGACATCGTCAGTGCCCTCAGCAGCAAATCAAACTCTTGTACACACCATCTAGGTAAGCGGGCACTACATACGAATAAGTTGAAGTCAAAGTATGTCCTCAACTCCTCATAGGTCCGAGTGTGAAATTCCGCCGCGGGTATGTAGAACCACCAATTCAGTTCCATTGGTGGTATATCGAAGTAATGAGCCCAAGGGTCGACATAATCACCAACCTTCTCTTCATTGCAGAGGATATCGGTTCTTTGCTCAGGAGCCACATGAATCAGCTCCGGACTTTGTTCCTTGATAGGCGAGCTCGGGACAATCTTATCGAACGAAGGAGACAACAAATCAAATGGAATCTCATGTGTCGACTCATGACACTCCATGTACAGAAGCACTGTACTCTCCTCTTCATCACTAAAGAAATTGTCATCATCTTCAAACATATCCTCCTCCGCCAAAACATTGTCATGCTCATAGCTCAAGGGTATGGGAGGTAGCGGAGTAGACTCAGATGAACTCAATGAGGGAGGAATAGGAAGCACGCAATAACCTTCATCTTCATGACTTTCTGAGCTTCCCTTAGGTGTGACAAACAGGTCCTTGCCACTCCCTAGGGTGTTCGTGGTGAGGCTCTCTATCAGGTTAACCACCGGTTGAGACGGTAGTTCACCTGCTTCATAAGTTGGTATCTCATTCCCCACTTGGACCATTCGAAGCACTCGTTCATCTAGTTCAGCGATCTGCTGACACAATTGCTCATTCTCCACGTAAGAGACCTTGAATAGATCATTCGATGGTGCGTCAAAGTAATCCATTGGTTGGGGTTCCAGTGCAAATGACACTTCCTGCAAGGCCTGATGACCCATGTAGCAGATAAGATCCCAAATTCCCATCAAACCTAACCTTGCTAGACTTCCTCCGCTCATATATATAGCACGTGCCTTTGTCTCAGCAGTCATTCCATCTACAACGCAGACAACCATATCTCGCAAACTATCATGGAAACCCCGCACATTGCGGATGTCCACACACCTCTGCAACCTAGTGAGATATAGGTGAAAATTTTCACCTTCGAACTGCGATAATCTCGACATGTTAAACTGTTAGTAGCATATGTGTTGTGAACCGTAAGATAGGTTCACAACAAAACTTAGTAGCTAAATTAACACACAAGACAAACAACAGTAGCACGAGTGCGAACCATGCAAGAGGTTCGCACCCAAACAGGTAATAAGACAAACAAGAACAACGATTAACCGTGTCCCCGGCAACGGCGCCAAATTTGACAGGCCTAAAGTCGTTATGCCAAATAAAAGTAAATTCCTAAGATGCAAACTATAACAAGTATAGTAGGTAAGTTAGGGTCGAACCCACAGGGAAACAGAATCAATTGTAAAAGCAAGTATTATTACCCAAAAGTAACCGATTCAAGGGGGAGTTTTGTGTGTGAGTAATAGTGACAGAACAAGTTGCAAGTAAAGGTTGTGAATATATGACGGAAAAGTATCACACCAGGTAATTATCCGCACCACAATTGAGATGGTTCATCATCGCATTCTATGAATCTCAAGTTCTAATGTCCAGTAATTGTTCTCAGTTCAGATCGTGTAATAGCTTTTAGTCCTACCAGTCCTAAAAGCACTTATCACCAAATTACAAGGGAAAACCTTCACCAAATAATAAAGCAATAGCATTCAAACATGAATTATAATGAGATACAAGCGATTCTAACAACCCGTTAAAATAGCATGTAATCGAATCTCCCTCACAATCTACCACAAGCAACCCGCGTATGGAGATTGTGTTTGCTACAATGAATCTACAACCCCAAACCTGGAATTGGAAACCCTAGCAATATGACTAGTATCGATAAACCTAGGTGATCAATCCAGATTAACCAATAATAAGCAATCAAGCAATAAGCTCAGGAGATCGAAACAATTAACAAAGGATGAACAAGAGTAGAATACTCACAACCAAATCAATCGAAGGCTTCAAAGAACCAAGTGCAACAAAGGAGAGTTAGTTCTCCATAAGGTTTGTGAGATGAACAAAAGGGAAAATACGTCTCTGGAAAATAACCTAATTTTCTACTGCTGCCTTCTCGGCCTATATAAACTAATTAAGTCGGGTTTAACATCCCGTAAAAATATAATATTAAAACTAATAAGATAGGGAAAATCGGATAAGAATCCGTCTTCAGGGACCGACGCGGGCGCGTCAGTAGCAGCGCGGGCGCGCCAGGTGCAGCGCGGGCGCGCCAGGTGCAGCGCGGGCGCGCCAGATAGCAGCGCGGGCGCTGCATTGGTTTTTCCCGAAAATTTCGTCTCGAATTAGCTTTCGACGTCAACATGAAAGTTGTAGCTCTCTGAAAGAGCTTTCCAACGCATGGTCATAATAGTCGATCGGACAAACGAGGCCTCCAGAAAGTGCAAAACAAGTTCAGCATGTCTGGCGACAATTTCTGCAGACTTGTTCTTCGTTTAGGTTGGCTTCTTCTTCTCAGGACCTCTTGAGATCTTCATGTAAGCTTCTTCGATCAACTAGACATTCTCATCAAATGCGTTATCAACTCATGTCTTCTCCTCGGATCTACCATTACCTGAAATAATCAACAAAAGCGTGTAGATTCCGACTCCGACAACATAGAGAACTAATATGCAAATCATGCTTAATCCATCCATGAAATGCGTCTTAACTAAGCTAAATGCAACCTATTATGCCTACCTAAATGCATGCTATCAAACTCCCCCACACTTAACCTTTGCTTGTCCTCAAGCAATGATAGAATGAACATGAATCAACGCATCCCACAGGAAATCCCTTCAAGTTTCAACCTCATCAAAAAACAACATTATAGCAGGTGAAAACATAAACCAAGCAAACAAACGTCATAGCATGTATTCCAGTGATCAAAGCTTAGAAGTAGACATTATCCAACCTCACTAGAATTGTGTTTTCCACTCATGTGTTTTGGCTTTAAGATACAACTCTTAACTCAAACCAATCATGCACTAAGCTCATAGACATTGACCACCATATCACCAATTCTCTACCGAAATTTCATTACTTGCGGGACACAATAAAGAAAATAAAATGCAACAATTGTTTTTTTTTCTTTTCTTTTCTCTTTTTTTTTTTCTTTTTCTTGTATTGGTACTTTCCTTACGCGAAGCGCAAACATGGGTGTCATGAATGGCCCCGGTCTATCAACACCTCAACTATTAATATGAAGTCCACTTGAACACCTTTTCACGCAAGTTGCAAACATGGGTGTCATGAATGAACCTGGTTACTCAATGGTCAAGCTTCTTTCCTAGTGGATAGTTTTCAACACCTTTTTGCGCGAATCATACCCATGGGTGTCATGCATAGATCCGGTTACTAAGTGCATTAACCATTGCCACCTTATTCACTAAATATTCATAAAATTAAATAAAAAGACTCAAAATATAAACATAAACTCCGCAAGCAACAAACATGTGCATCGGTCTTTAAAAATAGATACTGCAGTCAATACCAAGAGGTAGCAACACTAGGCGAGTAATTCACACAATTGAGCAAAAGAATTCAAATAAGGCCAAACATTCTCACATAGTCATGTTTTTAGGACTTCAATCATACTTTAGCTCAATCATACATGCTCAATTACATTCGCTAGCTCATGTTCCACAAAAATCAAATATAGATAATAATCAAAACATCCAGAACTCCATGGGATTTTTATGAATCATGCTTGAAATTTAAAATAGAGGACAAACTAAGCCAGATGGGTATTTGAATAACACATATGTATGCAATGCGTGCTCTATTTTTGGATTTTTGAATTTTGAATTTTTTTTTTTAAATACGAAAATAAACAAAATTTAATAAAAATGATTACAAAAATTAAACATGATGCATAAATTTAAATATGATCTCCTATATGCACTATATATAGAGAATTCCTCTCCCCCACACTTAAAGTTTTCATTGTCCTCAATGAAACAATAAAGACAACAAAAGTAGATCAAATATAATCAGGGTGAAGGAAAAGAAAAAGGAAAAAGAAAGAAAAACTTACCTCGGGTTGCCTCCCGAGAAGCGCCTTTGTTTCAAGTCTTTGGCTAGACATTTTAGTTGTCCATTTAAGACTCATTCAGACATCGTCGGTGCCCTCAGCAGCAAATCAAACTCTTGTACACACCATCTAGGTAAGCGGGCACTACATACGAATAAGTTGAAGTCAAAGTATGTCCTCAACTCCTCATATGTCCGAGTCTGAAATTCCGCCGCGGGTATGTAGAACCACCAATTCAGTTCCATTGGTGGTATATCGAAGTAATGAGCCCAAGGGTCGACATAATCACCAACCTTCTCATCATTGCAGAGGATATCAGTTCTTTGCTCAGGAGCCACATGAATCAGCTCCGGACTTTGTTCCTTGATAGGCGAGCTCGGGACAATCTTATCGAACGAAGGAGACAACAAATCAAATGGAATCTCATGTGTTGACTCATGACACTCCATGTACAGAAGCACTGTACTCTCCTCTTTATCACTAAAGAAATTGTCATCATCTGCAAACATATCCTCCTCCGCCAAAACATTGTCATGCTCATAGCTCAAGGGTATGGGAGGTAGCGGAGTAGACTCAGATGAACTCAATGAGGGAGGAATAGGAAGCACGCAATAACCTTCATCTTCATGACTTTCTGAGCTTCCCTTAGGTGTGACAAACAGGTCCTTGCCACTCCCTAGGGTGTTCGTGGTGAGGCTCTCTATCAGGTTAACCACCGGTTGAGACGTTAGTTCACCTGCTTCACAAGTTGGTATCTCATTCCCCACTTGGACCATTCGAAGCACTCGTTCATCTAGTTCAGCGATCTGCTGACACAATTGCTCATTCTCCACGTAAGAGACCTTGAATAGATCATCCGATGGTGCGTCAAAGTAATCCATTGGTTGAGGTTCCAGTGCAAATGACACTTCCTGCAAGGCCTGATGACCCATGTAGCAGATAAGATCCCAAATTCCCATCAAACCTAACCTTGCTAGACTTCCTCCGCTCATATATATAGCACGTGCCTTTGTCTCAGCAGTCATTCCATCTACAACGCAGACAACCATATCTCGCAAACTATCATGGAAACCCCGCACATTGCGGATGTCCACACACCTCTGCAACCTAGTGAGATATAGGTGAAAATTTTCACCTTCGAAGTACGATAATCTCAACATGTTAAACTGTTAGTAGAATATGTGTTGTGAACCGTAAGATAGGTTCACAACAAAAGTTAGTAGCTAAATTAACACACAAGACAAACAACAGTAGCACGAGTGCGAACCATGCAAGAGGTTCGCACCCAAACAGGTAATAAGACAAACAAGAACAACGATTAACCGTGTCCCCGGCAACGGTGCCAAATTTGACAGGCCTAAAGTCGTTATGCCAAATCAAAGTAAATTCCTAAGATGCAAACTATAACAAGTATAGTAGGTAAGTTAGGGTCGAACCCACAGGGAAACAGAATCAATTGTAAAAGCAAGTATTATTACCCAAAAGTAACCGATTCAAGGGGGAGTTTTGTGTGTGAGTAATAGTGACAGAACAAGTTGCAAGTAAAGGTTGTGAATATATGACGGAAAAGTATCACACCAGGTAATTATCCGCACCACAATTGAGATGGTTCATCATCGCATTCTATGAATCTCAAGTTCTAATGTCCAGTAATTGTTCTCAATTTAGATCGTGTAATAGCTTTTAGTCCTACCAGTCCTAAAAGCACTTATCACCAAATTACAAGGGAAAACCTTCACCAAATAATAAAGCAATAGCATTCAAACATGAATTATAATGAGATACAAGCGATTCTAACAACCCGTTAAAATAGCCTGTAATCGAATCTCCCTCACAATCTACCACAAGCAACCCGCGTATGGAGATTGTGTTTGCTACAATGAATCTACAACCCCAAACCTGGAATTGGAAACCCTAGCAATATGACTAGTATCGATAAACCTAGGTGATCAATCCAGATTAACCAATAATAAGCAATCAAGCAATAAGCTCAGGAGATCGAAACAATTAACAAAGGACGAACAAGAGTAGAATACTCACAACCAAATCAATCGAAGGCTTCAAAGAACCAAGTGCAACAAAGGAGAGTTAGTTCTCCATAGGGTTTGTGAGATGAACAAAAGGGAAAATACGTCTCTGGAAAATAACCTAATTTTCTACTGCTGCCTTCTCGGCCTATATAAACTAATTAAGTCGGGTTTAACATCCCGTAAAAATATAATATTAAAACTAATAAGATAGGGAAAATCGGATAAGAATCCGTCTTCAGGGACCGACGCGGGCGCGTCAGTAGCAGCGCGGGCGCGCCAGGTGCAGCGCGGGCGCGCCAGATAGCAGCGCGGGCGCTGCATTGGTTTTTCCCGAAAATTCCGTCTCGAATTAGCTTTCGACGTCAACATGAAAGTTGTAGCTCTCTGAAAGAGCTTTCCAACGCATGGTCATAATAGTCGATCGGACAACCGAGGCCTCCAGAAAGTGCAAAACAAGTTCAGCATGTCTGGCGACAATTTCTGCAGACTTGTTCTTCGTTTAGGTTCGCTTCTTCTTCTCAGGACCTCTTGAGATCTTCATGTAAGCTTCTTCGATCAACTAGACATTCTCATCAAATGCGTTATCAACTCATGTCTTCTCCTCGGATCTACCATTACCTGAAATAATCAACAAAAGCGTGTAGATTCCGACTCCGACAACATAGAGAACTAATATGCAAATCATGTTTAATCCATCCATGAAATGCGTCTTAACTAAGCTAAATGCAACCTATTATGCCTACCTAAATGCATGCTATCAAACTCCCCCACACTTAACCTTTGCTTGTCCTCAAGCAATGATAGAATGAACATGAATCAACGCATCCCACAGGAAATCCCTTCAAGTTTCAACCTCATCAAAAAGCAACATTATAGCAGGTGAAAACATAAACCAAGCAAACAAACGTCATAGCATGTATTCCAGTGATCAAAGCTTAGAAGTAGACATTATCCAACCTCACTAGAATTGTGTTTTCCACTCATGTGTTTTGGCTTTAAGATACAACTCTTAACTCAAACCAATCATGCACTAAGCTCATAGACATTGACCACCATATCACCAATTCTCTACCGAAATTTCATTACTTGCGGGACACAATAAAGAAAATAAAATGCAACAATTGTTTTTTTTTCTTTTCTTTTCTCTTTTTTTTTCTTTTTCTTGTATTGGTACTTTCCTTACGCGAAGCGCAAACATGGGTGTCATGAATGGCCCCGGTCTATCAACACCTCAACTATTAATATGAAGTCCACTTGAACACCTTTTCACGCAAGTTGCAAACATGGGTGTCATGAATGAACCTGGTTACTCAATGGTCAAGCTTCTTTCCTAGTGGATAGTTTTCAACACCTTTTTGCGCGAATCATACCCATGGGTGTCATGCATAGATCCGGTTACTAAGTGCATTAACCATTGCCACCTTATTCACTAAATATTCATAAAATTAAATAAAAAGACTCAAAATATAAACATAAACTCCGCAAGCAACAAACATGTGCATCGGTCTTTAAAAATAGATACTGCAGTCAATACCAAGAGGTAGCAACACTAGGCGAGTAATTCACACAATTGAGCAAAAGAATTCAAATAAGGCCAAACATTCTCACATAGTCATGTTTTTAGGACTTCAATCATACTTTAGCTCAATCATACATGCTCAATTACATTCGCTAGCTCATGTTCCACAAAAATCAAATATAGATAATAATCAAAACATCCAGAACTCCATGGGATTTTTATGAATCATGCTTGAAATTTAAAATAGAGGACAAACTAAGCCAGATGGGTATTTGAATAACACATATGTATGCAATGCGTGCTCTATTTTTGGATTTTTGAATTTTGAATTTTTTTTTTAAATACGAAAATAAATAAAATTTAATAAAAATGATTACAAAAATTAAACATGATGCATAAATTTAAATATGATCTCCTATATGCACTATATATAGAGAATTCCTCTCCCCCACACTTAAAGTTTTCATTGTCCTCAATGAAACAATAAAGACAACAAAAGTAGATCAAATATAATCAGGGTGAAGGAAAAGAAAAAGGAAAAAGAAAGAAAAACTTACCTCGGGTTGCCTCCCGAGAAGCGCCTTTGTTTCAAGTCTTTGGCTAGACATTTTAGTTATCCATTTAAGACTCATTCAGACATCGTCAGTGCCCTCAGCAGCAAATCAAACTCTTGTACACACCATCTAGGTAAGCGGGCACTACATACGAATAAGTTGAAGTCAAAGTATGTCCTCAACTCCTCATATGTCCGAGTGTGAAATTCCGCCGCGGGTATGTAGAACCACCAATTCAGTTCCATTGGTGGTATATCGAAGTAATGAGCCCAAGGGTCGACATAATCACCAACCTTCTCATCATTGCAGAGGATATCAGTTCTTTGCTCAGGAGCCACATGAATCAGCTCCGGACTTTGTTCCTTGATAGGCGAGCTCGGGACAATCTTATCGAACGAAGGAGACAACAAATCAAATGGAATCTCATGTGTCGACTCATGACACTCCATGTACAGAAGCACTGTACTCTCCTCTTTATCACTAAAGAAATTGTCATCATCTGCAAACATATCCTCCTCCGCCAAAACATTGTCATGCTCATAGCTCAAGGGTATGGGAGGTAGCGGAGTAGACTCAGATGAACTCAATGAGGGAGGAATAGGAAGCACGCAATAACCTTCATCTTCATGACTTTCTGAGCTTCCCTTAGGTGTGACAAACAGGTCCTTGCCACTCCCTAGGGTGTTCGTGGTGAGGCTCTCTATCAGGTTAACCACCGGTTGAGACGTTAGTTCACCTGCTTCACAAGTTGGTATCTCATTCCCCACTTGGACCATTCGAAGCACTCGTTCATCTAGTTCAGCGATCTGCTGACACAATTGCTCATTCTCCACGTAAGAGACCTTGAATAGATCATCCGATGGTGCGTCAAAGTAATCCATTGGTTGAGGTTCCAGTGCAAATGACACTTCCTGCAAGGCCTGATGACCCATGTAGCAGATAAGATCCCAAATTCCCATCAAACCTAACCTTGCTAGACTTCCTCCGCTCATATATATAGCACGTGCCTTTGTCTCAGCAGTCATTCCATCTACAACGCAGACAACCATATCTCGCAAACTATCATGGAAACCCCGCACAT
Source organism: Persicaria tinctoria (assembly GCA_037127255.1). Classification (NCBI taxonomy): domain Eukaryota; kingdom Viridiplantae; phylum Streptophyta; class Magnoliopsida; order Caryophyllales; family Polygonaceae; genus Persicaria; species Persicaria tinctoria. Next base: position 14,782,146 of record JBANSL010000004.1, on the reverse strand, counting down.
TGCGGATGTCCACACACCTCTGCAACCTAGTGAGATATAGGTGAAAATTTTCACCTTCGAAGTACGATAATCTCAACATGTTAAACTGTTAGTAGAATATGTGTTGTGAACCGTAAGATAGGTTCACAACAAAAGTTAGTAGCTAAATTAACACACAAGACAAACAACAGTAGCACGAGTGCGAACCATGCAAGAGGTTCGCACCCAAACAGGTAATAAGACAAACAAGAACAACGATTAACCGTGTCCCCGGCAACAGCGCCAAATTTGACAGGCCTAAAGTCGTTATGCCAAATCAAAGTAAATTCCTAAGATGCAAACTATAACAAGTATAGTAGGTAAGTTAGGGTCGAACCCACAGGGAAACAGAATCAATTGTAAAAGCAAGTATTATTACCCAAAAGTAACCGATTCAAGGGGGAGTTTTGTGTGTGAGTAATAGTGACAGAACAAGTTGCAAGTAAAGGTTGTGAATATATGACGGAAAAGTATCACACCAGGTAATTATCCGCACCACAATTGAGATGGTTCATCATCGCATTCTATGAATCTCAAGTTCTAATGTCCAGTAATTGTTCTCAATTCAGATCGTGTAATAGCTTTTAGTCCTACCAGTCCTAAAAGCACTTATCACCAAATTACAAGGGAAAACCTTCACCAAATAATAAATCAATAGCATTCAAACATGAATTATAATGAGATACAAGCGATTCTAACAACCCGTTAAAATAGCCTGTAATCGAATCTCCCTCACAATCTACCACAAGCAACCCGCGTATGGAGATTGTGTTTGCTACAATGAATCTACAACCCCAAACCTGGAATTGGAAACCCTAGCAATATGACTAGTATCGATAAACCTAGGTGATCAATCCAGATTAACCAATAATAAGCAATCAAGCAATAAGCTCAGGAGATCGAAACAATTAACAAAGGACGAACAAGAGTAGAATACTCACAACCAAATCAATCGAAGGCTTCAAAGAACCAAGTGCAACAAAGGAGAGTTAGTTCTCCATAGGGTTTGTGAGATGAACAAAAGGGAAAATACGTCTCTGGAAAATAACCTAATTTTCTACTGCTGCCTTCTCGGCCTATATAAACTAATTAAGTTGGGTTTAACATCCCGTAAAAATATAATATTAAAACTAATAAGATAGGGAAAATCGGATAAGAATCCGTCTTCAGGGACCGACGCGGGCGCGTCAGTAGCAGCGCGGGCGCGCCAGGTGCAGCGCGGGCGCGCCAGATAGCAGCGCGGGCGCTGCATTGGTTTTTCCCGAAAATTCCGTCTCGAATTAGCTTTCGACGTCAACATGAAAGTTGTAGCTCTCTGAAAGAGCTTTCCAACGCATGGTCATAATAGTCGATCGGACAACCGAGGCCTCCAGAAAGTGCAAAACAAGTTCAGCATGTCTGGCGACAATTTTTGCAGACTTGTTCTTCGTTTAGGTTCGCTTCTTCTTCTCAGGACCTCTTGAGATCTTCATGTAAGCTTCTTCGATCAACTAGACATTCTCATCAAATGCGTTATCAACTCATGTCTTCTCCTCGGATCTACCATTACCTGAAATAATCAACAAAAGCGTGTAGATTCCGACTCCGACAACATAGAGAACTAATATGCAAATCATGCTTAATCCATCCATGAAATGCGTCTTAACTAAGCTAAATGCAACCTATTATGCCTACCTAAATGCATGCTATCAGAGAGGTTGCTCGAGAAAGTCAGACAGCCAAGTCGACGACCACATTTCCCCGATATCGAGTAAATTACTCGATATCGAGCAAAACTTTCCTAGGCCACGTGACGTTGTGGGCTGTCCGAGTCGAGTTGGGCTTGCTTGGGAGCGAAGGAGTCCGATTCTATCCAATTCTATCCGAGATCTATCAAGTCTATCAAGATTTATCCATGGAGAGAAGATTTATCCACACATGAAGATATTTAGATATATTTCCTTTTATGATAAATGTTCCTTTTATTAAAGTTTTATCTTTAGATATTAGATAAATATTTCCTTCCTTGATTAGCAAGGATTGGAAGCCTATAAATAAAGCCCATGGGGCTGATTTTCCATGAATTCAATTTCAGAAGCTAGAGAAGTAGTTCCATAGAGAGTTTTAGGAGTTCAAAGGTTTTAGGGTTTTTGGCATTCAACGAAAGTTGGAGGGCCGGGATTGTAAAGACTTTGAATTTAGTTTATGCAAGTTATTTCTTTTCAATCAATCTCTGCGATTGTGATGAGCGGCGAGTAGTCCATCCACTTCTAGGGTTGGGGTGAGCCCGACGATAGCCCTGCGTGTTTGAGGTAAAGATCCGACTTTTATCATGTTTTGAGCATCTACTACCTTTTATGTGTTTGTTACCCATTCAATGGAGATCCATGCTAACAACTTGGATTGTTAACCTAAAATCGGTACATACAATTAGGGTTTCTTGAAAGAGTTGTCTAATTGTTGGAAAAGGCGAAAGCTTGATCCTTCGATGCGATTTGCATGATTATCGTTATTTATCTTGCCTTAAGCATGCTTGGTTATTATCGTTGCAAACCCCGATCTTGGAAGTTTGTTTATATACATAGTTTATTTCGAAAAAGCCTTGTTCTTTATTTTCTTTCGTTTCTGTTCCTCCTCAATATCGACCAAAACTGGTCGACATCGACTACTGATATTCGATCGCCTAGATCGCTGTAGCTTCTGGTTTGCAGGAACTCGACGTCGACGAAAGTTACTGGATATCGAGTAAATCTCCTCGATATCGGCCAACCGCCAGTGACTGCTGCTGCTCTGTTCGACTTGTCCGATGTTCTGTCGACTAACCCTAGTCGAGATCGAGGTAATCTGTTGTCGACTTCTGTTCGTGAGATTTCTCCGCTGCCTAGGATCCGCTGACCTGCTTTCTCGTGGATCTATCCTAACTTCCCACTGCTACATCGGGAGGGAGTCTTGTAATTTTTTGCTGGGATCCAATCGGTTTGCTTTGTTTTATTCGTATTCTATTTGCATTCTCGATTTCCTCCTTCAACAAATTCGCACCGTTGTCGGGGAAGCAATCATTCGCGCCTTAGGTAGTTAAATCTCACATTTGCTTTAAGTTACTTCGCAGGTGTATGCGCCGTTCTGGTCAACCACCTGAGTTTGACGGCTTAGACGAACCGGAACACCTTTTACACGTCCACGCTAAACTAAAAAGAGCCATGGAGGCCACAGAAACACAGGAACAGTGGATAGAGAGGCTTCAGAGGGAACTAGCCGCCAATAATGCTGCTCTCGCCACTGAGAGGGTAGGCAGGGAACATGAAGCTGAGCGAAGGAGGCAAGCAAAAGCTCAGCTCGCCCAATACCAGACCACCGCAGAGGATTACATGCACCCGACTCTCGTCGTGCCTGAATTGGCTATTCTGATCCCTCAAAATAATTTTGAAATTCGCACTCACTTTCTTATTGAACTTAAAAATAATGCTTTTCATGGAAGATTTAATGAATGCCCTCTTGAACATATTACCAATTTTTCTGACATGTGTCGTACTCTTGCTGAAGGTACTACTCTGGAATATGTCAAGATGAAGGCCTTTCGTTGGTCTCTCGCCGGTCCTGCATTGAAGTGGCTAGAAGGACTGAAACCACGATCCCTCACAACATGGGCTCAAGTAAAGCAGGAATTTCTCAACAAATTCTTTCCTCCTGCCAAGACATCACTCCTCCGCTAGAAGATTACTGCTTTCAAACAGAAGCCTGGGGAGCCACTGGCAAAAGCATGGGAACGATATAAGGAACTACTGCGATCTTGCCCTACTCATGGATAGCCACCCTATGTCATTCAGGAGATCTTCTTCAATTCTCTTGACTAGACCACTAAGGATAGGATAAATCATTATACTCGATATGAGTATCTAACGATGCCACCAGCTGACGCATGGGGTGTACTCGACAAGCTCACCAACTACGATAACAAATATGGGGCTTCAACAAACTATGATGAAGATGCCTATGCCAGGTCAGCCCCATCCATGCCCCTCTATGAGCCTTCCAAGGAGATTAACCCAGATGTCAAGGAGAAGTACTACAGAGATCAGAATCGCAAGCTCCTCAAGTAAGTCAAGTATCTTTCTGTCAACCAGCCCTGTATCGAATGCGGATCATAGCGGCACACCACTACTCAGTGCCCACACATAGAGCAAGTCAGGATGGCAGAAAACCACGAAGAGGTAGCTTACGTAGGGGGTCCCAATTGCTATATGGGGGACCAAAGGTTTCAGCAACCACAATGGAACAAGGTGCCCCTAGGAACCCCCCACCATACAGAGCTCCAGGACATCCAGAAAGAGATCAACGGAAGGATGATCTACAGATAATCCTTGATGAGATGCGCCGAAATCATGCACAACAGCAGCAGTCTACAATCGCCATCAATAATCAGCTCCATAATTTCAACACAAGATTTGAGGAGCTGGAAATCTGGAAGAGGAGCATAGAGACTCAAATGGGTCAATTCGCAGCACAAATCCCACGACCGACCGTGCAACTCCCTGGGCAAACAAAACCAAATTCTAAGTGGAAGACCGAACACGTCGCAACTATAAAGCTCAGGAGCGGGCACCAATTACGGGAGCCAGAGGTCAGAAAGCACCAGGACAAAGCATAGCAGAGACTCAACAACGAGCAGCAGAACCTCGATGTCGACCAACATTTGGTCGATATCGACAAGCCACAACTCGACATGGAGGAGAAGCCAAGCTCGGACTCGTCTGCACAGCTCAGCAACCCGAAGTTGACAACTTTAGTCGATGTCGACCAAACCCTTGTTGATGTCGAGGAAAAAGTGGCCGATGTTAAGGACTCTGCAACACCTCCAACATCTGTTCCGGCTCCGAAGCAGAAAAAGACACTGCCTTTCCCTTCCAAGGCGCTAAAAGATCCCACTGCAGGTAAGTTTAAACGTTTTGTTAATATGATTCTAGAACTGAATGTCTCTATTCCTTTTATAGAAGCTTTGTAAGAGATGCATGCTTATGTCAAATTCCTTAAGGAGATCCTGAGCAACAAGCGATCCATCTCAGAAATCGCCAGCGAATGCAAAGTGCTCCACTTCCCTGAGAAGAGACCTGACCCTGGTAAGTTTTCTGTTACTGTGGGATTCGGACAATGTAAATATGAGTCCTTGTGTGATTTAGAAGCAAGTGTGAGCATCATGCCCTTATCAATCTGGCGAAAGGTGAAGATAGGGTCAATAGAGCCTGTGGATGCCAAGCTATACATGGCAAACAATATAGTGGTCATCCCTACAGGTATGGTTGAGAATGTCCCTGTCCGGGTTGGTAAATTCTTTATTCCAACTGATTTCCTTATTATAGATTGTGCTGAAGATCCTACTAGCCCTATTATTCTTGGTAGACCATTCTTAGCTACTGCAGATGCCAAGATTAGTGTCAAACAATGATTGCTCGCCTTCACAATAGGCGATGAGGTCTTAGATTTCTCTTTTGGCCCTCCAAAATAGGAAATTTCATGGTTGGAGGTCAAAAGCATCAGCAACCATGGGATCAAGCAAACAACAGAGGAAGGCACCAAAATTCTGCTCGACATCGACAAAAGTTCCTCGATGCCGACCAAAGTATTACTCGATGTCGACCAATCTTCCTCGACGTCGACTTCCTCTACTGCGCACCAGACTTGCCAAGAGCCTAAGAATGGGGTCCCTGTACTCGATGTCGACCAAATTTCCTCGACATCGACCAACACTAAGCCCGAAGATTTCTATTTTGGGCCCGAAAAGATAAGTTCAGGTATAAGTTCTACCCCTCCTCGGTCCATTAAGAAATTTATAAATAATTTAAGGGGAGGTAAGGCCCCGTGGCGAGAGAATCTATGGAGAATGAGAGCTGGAAAGAAAAGGAAGGGAGAAAAGAGAGATTATGCAAGCAATCACCTATCAGCCGAGCTTGCATACTACAATCAAGACCTAGATGATCCAGGAGAAGGGCCAAACACAAAAGGGGCCCACATTGACTGCACTTAAAGCACAAGCGGAGAAGTCGGCCTAGCGACTCTAAAATCTAGAGCATGTATATAAACCTTTTGAATTTTAAGACTTTGGAACTTTTGATTTTGGTTTTGGTTTTTTTCCTTTAGTTTAGAACACTTCATGTGGAAAGTCTTGTCTTCGTGTAAAATCTAACACTTTTAGGTCGGCAAGCATAAAAGGATCGCGAAAGGTGGAATAAGAAGTCCCTGAAAGATAGTCGAAATCGACTAGGCCAGTCGAGAACGACCAAGAGAAGTAGCCCGGTTTTACTCGATATCGAGTAGGCAACCTCGACATCGACCAAGTCAGAAAGCTCCTCGACTTCAGCATTCCACTCGACGCTGATCATTTACTCGATATCGACAATATTCCTCGATATCGACCGACCCAGTTCCTCGACATCTCCTATTTTACCTTCCTCGACGCATTATTCGGTGAGTTCCTTCCTTTACTCTCGCTTTGTTTGATTTTCATACAGTGGGGACACTGTATATTTTAAGTATGGGGTGGGGGAAGAGCTCATTATCATTATTATATGTTTTATTCTTGTTTTTGGTTTTACATGGTGAAATTTTGAGCAAAATTTTAAATTTTTATGCATAAGGCTAAAACTCAAAATTCTATGAGACATCTCCCATTCCTTGTAAATTGTCTAAAGAAATAGTGTCATGGAAGCTTTAATTGAACTCGACGATGCAAAATTGGATTCATTAGAGATATAACATGAAATTGCCTAGTAAAGGGAAGTCACAATGAAATGCATATTTTCTTGAAAACCATGAAAGGAGGTAAATTTGAAGTTGCTTTTGACATGTTGCATGATAAGAGGATGGAGGACTTTATATTTCCATACAATGCTCATTGTTTATATTCCTAGCCTTACCTATGCTTATGCATCACAAAAGCCATATATATGCCTTATTTCAGTCATTGCTCCACATGTTCTAAATATTACCATTCTTTACCTTATTTCCTATCGGGGGATTATGTTGAGAATGATGTTACATTATAGAGATGTTATATGGTGTTTGTGTTGTTGTTATCATTATTTGGAGTTCGGAAGGAATGTTTGAAAAATATGGAAAATTTAATGAGTGAAAGAAAATCCAATCACCTCAGGAGATAAAAGTAGATCGACCCTGCCTGCGTTGAGATAATAGTTCCGCAGGATGGGACACCAATGTAAGGAGTCCAAAGTACTAAGTATCCGGGACCATTCATGACACCCATGTTGGCGTCTCGCGAGAAGGCAGTGTTGAGGTTAGAGAGGTAAAAACATATTATTGGAAAAAAGCAAAGAGTGAGTGAGTGATGTGGAAATTATAAAAAGGAGAAAGTGCATCAAAGCAAAGTTTGAAGAAATTCTCCCCGGATTTAGCACCACATTGCCAAATATAGACCACCGTTAGCCTTTTACCAATCCACTCCTTATTGAGCTTAATTAAAGTCCTCTTAATTATTGTTGCTTTGTCACATAAAATGTTTTTTGCATAAGCCTCCTTTTGTGAGTAGATATTTCTTTTATTGCACATGTATGGATTTGTGGCACAAGTACATTTTCGATGATGGTAATTGATTGCAGGGTTATATAAGAATGAATCTATGATGTTAAGAGTCTAAAATTCTTCCCATGAATGACCATCCAAGTTATTGCTTGGGGACAAGCAAGCTTAAGTATGGGGTGATTTGATGTCCACTAAAATAGCCATGTTGAAATGCACATTTTAGCTCCATATTCTATACACTTTGCATATTTCGGGCTGGGAATATGTCGAATTTATGTAATATGTGCTTATTTGCAAGAAATGGAGATCTACATAAGTTTTGGTTTAATATTACAGAATTTGGAGCCATTCCGGGACAAAACCAAGGAAAGGAGACGAAAGCTAAAAGTTACTCGATATCGACAAACGATGTGAACCAAGGTTGATCGAGGAAAGCCTAATCGAGAAGCACAACTGAGGAACAAGCCAACTCGAGTTACAATTTTTACTCGATATCGACATAATTCCTCCATATCGACTAAGTCCAGCATCCACACCTGATCTAGGATCCGAGGAGGAGCTGCTCGAGTTGACCAGACAAGCCGAGACCGACAACAATTCTTCTCGATATCGAGTAAATTACTCGATATCGACAAAACCAAGACCACTTGTCTGAGCCAGGTCGGGGAGAGGTTGCTCGAGAAAGTCAGACAGCCAAGTCGACGACCACATTTCCCCGATATCGAGTAAATTACTCGATACCGAGCAAAACTTTCCTAGGCCGCGTGACGCTGTGGGCTGTCCGAGTCGAGTTGGGCTTACTTGGAAGCGAGGGAGTCCGAGTCTATCCAGTTCTATCCAAGATCTATCAAGTCTATCAAGATTTATCCATGGAGAGAAGATTTATCCACACATGAAAATATTTAAATATATTTCCTTTTATTATAAATGTTCCTTTTATTAAAGTTTTATCTTTAGATATTAGATAAATATTTCCTTCCTTGATTAACAAGGATTGGAAGCCTATAAATAAAGCCCATGGGGCTGATTTTCCATGAATTCAATTTCAGAAGCTAGAGAAGTAGTTCCATAGAGAGTTTTAGGAGTTCAAAGGTTTTAGGGTTTTGGCATTCAACGAAAGTTGGAGGGCCGGGATTGTAAAGACTTTGAATTTAGTTTATGCAAGTTATTTCTTTTCAATCAATGTCTGCGATTGCGATGAAGAGCGAGTAGTCCACCCACTTCTAGGGTTGGGGTGAGCCCGACAATAGCCATGCGTGTTTGAGTTAAAGATCCGACTTTTATCATGTTTTGAGCATCTACTACCTTTTATGTGTTTATTACCCATTCAATGGAGATCCATGCTAACAACTTGGATTGTAAACCTAAAATCGGTAGATACAATTAGGGTTTCTTGAAAGAGTTGTCTAATTGTTGGAAAAGGCGAAAGTTTGATCCTTCGATGCGATTTGCATGATTATCGTTATTTATCTTGCCTTAAGCATGCTTGGTTATTATCGTTGCAAACCCCGATCTTGGAAGTTTGCTTACATACATAGTTTATTTCGAAAAAGTCTTGTTCTTTATTTTCTTTTGTTTCTGTTTCTCCTCGATATCGACCAAAACTGGTCGACATCGACTACTGATATTCGATCGCCTAGATCGCTGTAGCTTCTGGTTTGCAGGAACTCGACGTCGACGAAAGTTACTGGATATCGAGTAAATCTCCTCGATATCGGCCAACCGCCAATGACTGCTGCTGCTCTATTCGACTTGTCCGATGTTCTGTCGACTAACCCTAGTCGAGATCGAGGTAATCTGTTGTCGACTTCTGTTCGTGAGATTTCTCCGCTACCTAGGATCCGCTGACCTGCTTCCTCGTGGATTGCTCCTGACTTCCCACTGCTACATCGGGAGGGAGTCTTGTAATTATTTGCTGGGATCCAATCGGTTTGCTTTGTTTTATTCGTATTCTATTTGCATTCTCGATTTCCTCCTTCAACAGTAAGCTCCTTTAGAGTACGATTTGCATCGTTAGCCATTTCTGGAGTGCTTTCTACAAAGAAGAATTAGTAGCACAGGTATGGACCATATAAGATGGTCCACACCAAAATCAACACAAAAAACAAACAAGAATTAATAAAAATCCCTGGCAACGGCGCCAAATTTGACGTAGGGAAAACCTGTCGTTGATCCGTCAAAGAAAACTCAAACCTATAACTAGTATAGCAATAAGTAAGAGGTCCATCCACAAGGAAATTTGTGATTCAAGTATGATTTAGGTGTCAATTAAGTAACCAATGAGGGGTTTTTTGAGTGTGAAAGTTCCACCTTTTATCAAAGTGGATTGACGAAAGAAAAGTAAATGAATTTGGTTCAAACAATTATGAGAAGCAATTCTACCTACAACTTTTCGCTTTATTTGGTTTGAAACGATCATTGTAACTTCTTCTCGTCCTTTTAAGGTTTCCTATGAATGTCGTTGTCCCGACCTAATATAGTTACTAGTCCAACCAGTCCTAGCAACCCTTATCAATCGAACAGTCCCTAAAGAAGGATTTAACCCAATTGATCGCTTTAAGTTCAGAGATTAGCCAAGGTATTTGCAGTCCGTAAAGAGGGATTTAACAACACATTCAACTTCCTACTCATTCAATTAGTTCAACCAGCCCTAAAGGAACAAGTTTGCCACTTAGGTTAAGGTTCACAACCAGGAATCTACAAAACCTTAGCAATTGAATTGATCTAACTAGTTGGCCAGACAAGAAAGAACAAAACAATAGACAATCAAGAACAAAGAAGTTGAAGCATTCAAATATAGGAAACAAGGAACGGGAATTAGAAACTCACAATCAATCCAAATAAAGCTTCAAATTGTGGGCAGAACAGATGAGTTTAGTTCCTCATGGAAGACATCGCTCAATCTCTAAATTGTCTGATGCACGTAGAATAGAATAGAAGTATAAGAGAAATTACATAAATCGGCCTTATAAAAAGTCTAGTCGGCCATAAAACAACTAACACAAACTAGGGTTTTAATTAAGCAAAATGTGGCATCGCTGACGGCCAATGCTGCGGACGCGGCATATGCTGCTTGTCCATATCCTGTTTAACGTCCTTTGTTGCGGCCGCGGCATGCATGCTGCAGCCGCGGCATCTCCCGCTGCCAGATCATCTCGTCCAATGCGAGAGCAGCTCCAACTCCAATCTCTTTTCTCCTCTTCATTCCTTGTTTCTTTCCAATGTTCCTCGCATTTCTCTTCAAGATGTTGCATCTCCCAAATGTGTTCAGATTCAATATGCAAGATAATCACAAATTTGCGCAGAATCCGAACTCTTCCAGAATAATCACAAGATGCAAATTAACTGCAAAGTATGAACGACATGCAACCTAACTAAACTAAAAATGCCTATAATGCCTATCTAAGATATGCATTATCACCCTCCCCTACTAAAGGTTCAATAATGTAAAACAAAGTAATATATAAATACTCTAGAAGGGGGGTTGAATAGAGTATGCCCGTTTTTCGCAGTAAGTCTCAAGACTTTTGGAGCTTGTACCAAAACCTTTGAGAAGAACCTGAATCACAAAGTTAAACAATTCGAACCAAGTGCGGAAAAATGGTAAAGCAAATAAGTAAAGAACACGAGTAATTGTTTACGAGGTTCAGCACAACTGGCCTACGTCCCCGCCTAGGGTTCTTCCACAACTCTAGGATTCAAAGGCTTTATTGATTGCTTAGCTTAGGATCCTAATAGCTCACCGAGAAGCCTCTCTCCTATACAATTGCAATCTAGTCAACTCACGTTCCTTTGGAGTCCTAGACCAATCTAGAAGAGCCCAACCTCTCTCAGCTATCTAGTACAATCCTCTAACTCTCGCAAATCAATAGCCTAGTGCAACTTCCCGAGTTATAAACTCTCGAGTAACACTTGAAATAAATATATCCTATAAGCTCACAGTGACTCTCAAAGGCTTTGAAATAAACAACAAACTATTTGAGCGCTTTGCAGAGAGACACTTGGAAGACAGATCGCTTGAAAGAATTGAAGCTCGTGTGTAGCACTTGTATTTCTGTCTTCTCCTTCCTTTCCTTTATATACTAGCATGGAGATAGCATGGAGCGTGAGGATCTTCATCACCAGATCTCCAACGGCTCTTTGGAATCAGTTCGATCTTGGAATCTTCTATATATGGATACTTTGAAACGCCATGATCTATTTTGAACTGATCTCTTCAACCTGTAAGGAAGGATGTAATCTCGATTTATACTTCCTGAAATGGTTAGTCATTCATATATGTATAATATAATGGAAGTATATAATAAGATAAAATAATATACGAATAATAAAGGTAGGTTTTGTATTTCATCAACTGTTAACGCTCCAAGGCCTTTGACACTAATATCCTGTCAAAGCCTTTGAAACATCTATTCCGATTCTCATCAAGGGAGGGAGTTATCAATCTCCCCTTTGATGAAAGACAAAACCTGTGCATCCCTGCAACTTAGTAAAACAGATATATCATAATCAAACACAGACTAAGTACCTGCAAGGGTTAGACAAATGTTGGATCAAATTTTTAAAGCATGCAAAAACTATCCAACTGAAAACCATAAAAACAAAGACCAAGGTCCTCCACGACCTTTAAACAAGGTTTTCAAAGTCTAACGAACATCTCCCCCTTTTTGTCTTTCAACAAAGGGCGGAGGTAAAACAGTCACCAAAAGTTACCAAATGTTTTGAAAACGTTTCCAAAAACCAGCAAATTAACAAGTTCAGGGGTGGGATAGGGTGGGATAAGGTTTAGGTTAATTCAATCCAGAGCATCATCAGTGAGCCTCGTACACAGTCCTTCCAGCATCGTTGAAATCCCGCTCATCGTCGTCATCACCTCCTTCTGCAGCTTCTTAATATCCAGGCGAACTTCCTCCAAGCCCAACTCTAGGTTGTCCATGCGTTCATCGAACGCTGGAGCAGTGGGAAAGGCTTTTGAAGGAGTGGCAAGACTCAAGGTCCCTTGGGGAGACCGAGTGATGCCAATCTTTTCAAGGCCTTTAGAGTCGAACATACCCGTATGACGCAGCTGTTCTTCATTTTTGACATCAATTCCAGAAGCTTTGAAGATAGGGGTCAAAAGGGTAGCAAAGGGGAGGCGAGAGCCTTTACGAGCTTTTCTGGCATGGGCCATGGTACCAAGGATAGTGTTGGTCAGATCTGGGTCAAGGCCATTTAGAATGCGGGAGAGCAGGACCATGGCATTGTCGGTTAGGAGTGAGCCAGAGTTGAGACGGTGTAAGAGGCATCTAACAATGATGTTAAAGATAATTTTTGCCTCAAGGGTTAGGGATGAGTGGGTGAGTTGCTTTGAGGTGCCGTTGGACGCTTCGGGTAGGAGATATTTGGCTCGGGCTAGAATGATGCAATTTTCTTTTGAGGGGTGGATTTCAGATGGTGGAACAGGGGTAGGTAAGCCTAGGAGATCTGCAAAATCATTGGGGTTGAGAGAGATTCTAACCCCTTTGACAACAGTCTCCAAAGACCAACCATCGGTGTCGTTCTTGGCTTATAGGTTGATGTAAAAGAGTCGGGTAAGCTCAGGGTAGTAAACAGTTTCTCGGTTAAGAAGAGTCCGGGCTGGGGAATTTTTGAGGAGCTCAATGCAAGGCATCTTCAAAGCTTCAAAGAATTCAAAGTCTAAAAAATCTGAACAGCTAAGCTTACGAGTACGAAACTCGTCTACCCACTTACCAGCAATCTCAGCATCTAAAAACCAAGAGGAGGGCAAGGATTGATTTACCTGGATATAGGCCGGGGGGTCTGCGTTCTTTCTGCGCGCAACAGTTGGAGCAGCTCTCTTGACGGGCGCTACAAGACTCTTGATAGGGCCCTTCCTGGTACGCTTAGGGGATGGAGGCTTGACTGGAGCAGGGGCTTTTCGCTTCTTCGGAGACGGGGGAGGAGGAGGAGAAGGAGAAGGAGTTTCTTCCTCCTCTTCCTCGGACCCTGAGTCCTCACCGGACCCCGCTTCATCACCTTCAGGTTCCTCGTCCTCTCCGGATCCCTCGTTCTCTTCTTCTTCTTCTTCCTCAGGCTCCTCCTCGGATGGAACCTCCTCGGCTTCGGCTTTCTTCCGAATCCGCTCAGCTTCTTCCTCGGCCTTTTTCTTAGCAAGTTCGGCCTCCTCATCGGCCTTTTTATATCTCAAGGCCTCTTCCTCAGCTTCCTTGGCAGCATCTCGCTCCAGGGCGGCATCAAGGTCGTCTTCCTCTTCTTCCTCGTCCTCTTCCTCAGCCAGAATCTTTCTCTTCCCCTTTTGTTTAGCACTCAAGGGTTTCTTAGCAGCGCGCTTTTGAGAGCCTTTGGGAGCCGTGGCCGTGCTCGCCTTAATGGTGCTCTGGACAACTGCTGGGACGATGGCTTGAGTAGCAGGTTCGGGTGTGGGAGAGGTAGCAGTGGCCTGGCGTCCCTTGGGGGTGGCGCCAAGTCTTTTGGGAGTGACAGCTTTCTTGGTTTTGGGTGCCATGGAAGTAGTCGGATAGGGTTTCTTTGAGAGGTTGAAGATGAAGGAGTGGAAAGGGTTTGGAAAACTCTGAGTGTAGGTTGTAATCGGGTACAGGATTGGTTTAAGTAGAGAGAGAGAGGGTGACGGATTGATGGGATGGGTTTAGGGTTCCAAGGAAAGAAATCATTACATTGCTAAGATTTGAAAGGTTTTCAATTTCAAATTCAAATTCAAATGCCCATTAAAATTGGACAAGGTAACTAAAAATATATATCCAAAAATAAAATATCTTAACGGTTAAGGAAATCATAGAAATAGGCAATTTTTGAAATCCGATTAAAACAAATATAATTGATTAAATATCTAAAAAGATATTAACCAAAAATATATGATCCGATATATGTACTCCACTGATCAGTTTGCAGACCTTGACATAACTCTCAAAGGTCTTGACACTGAGTGGAGTTTATCTTTCGTAAAGGGAAAGCTCCCCCTACGAAAGTGCATCCTTGTCAAGCATCCCAATCTCTCATCTACTGAAGGTGAACCTGTCTTCTGCCAAAGGTTTAGTAAAAATTTCAGCCCATTGATAATCAGTAGAAATAAAAGATATGGACACATCACCTTTTTCAACATGATCTCTAATGAAATGATGTCTTACATCAATATGCTTGGTCCTTGAATGCTGAACAGGATTCTTAGTGATGGATATGGCACTTTTATTGTCACACTTAATTGGGATACCCTTGAGGTTGATGCCGAGATCTCGCATTTGTTGAGCTATCCAAAGGATTTGGGAGCAGCAAGCTCCAGTTGCAATGTATTCGGCTTCTGTAGTGGATAGAGCAACTGAGTTTTGCTTCTTTGAGTGCCAACTGATCAAAGATGCTCATAAGAATTGGCAACATCCTGATGTGCTCTTTCTATCCACCTTGTAGCCTGCAAAATCTGCATCAGAATATCCAATTAAAGTGAAATCCTTTTGCTTTGGGTACCATAGTCCAAGTTCCTTAGTGCCATTGAGATATCGAAAGATTCTCTTCACAGCCACGAGGTGAGATTCTTTTGGATCAGCTTGAAACCTAGCACACATGCAAACACTAAACATGATGTCAGGTCTACTAGCTGTGAGATATAATAAAGATCCAATCATTCCTCGATACTCCTTTTGATTGACACTTGTTCCAGTCTTGTCTTGATCTAGAGATAACGTTGAGCTCATGGGAGTCTTGGCTGCTTTGGATTGATCCATCTTGAACTTCTTCAAGAGATCCTTAGTGTACTTGCTTTGGTTGACGAAGATCCCTTTCTTGGATTGATGAACTTGTAACCCCAAAAAGAAGTTGAGTTCACCCATCAAGCTCATCTCAAATTCACTGCACATAATGTCAGAAAATTCCTTGCACAAAGATGTGTTAGTAGCACCAAATAATATATCATCAACATAAATTTGAATAACCAAAATGTCCTTTCCTTTGGTCTTGATAAAAAGAGTCTTGTCGATCAACCCTCTTTTAAAATCATTTTCTAAAAGATATTTTGACAAGCGCTCGTACCAAGCTCTTGGGGCTTGTTTCAAACCATAAAGCGCTTTGTCAAGTTTGTAAACATGATTGGGGAATTCTGAGCTTTCAAAACCTGGGGGTTGAGCAACATAAACTTCTTCTTCTAAGAAACCATTAAGAAAAGCACACTTGACATCCATTTGATATAACTTTATGCTCATAAAAGATGCAAATGCTAATAAAATGCGAATGACTTCAAGCCTGGCTACGGGAGCAAAGGTCTCCTCGTAGTCAATACCTTCCTCTTGATTGTAGCCTTGAGCAACAAGCCGTGCCTTGTTCCTCACAATCTTGCCATTCTCATCTAACTTGTTTCGAAACACCCATCGAGTGCCAATGACTGATTGATGCTTTGGTCTAGGCTTCAAAGTCCAGACTTTGTTCCTCTCAAATTCATTAAGTTCACTTTGCATAGCTATAATCCAGTCTGGCTCCTGAAGTGCCTCATTTACCTTCTTTGGCTCAATAAGAGAAACAAACGCGTTAAAAGCACAAAGATCTTTAAGTTTAGAACGAGTTTGAACACTAGAAGTAGGGTCAGAAATGATATCCTTTAATGAGTGTGATGAGGAGTATTTGAATTTCCTTTTGCTAGTCTCAGCTCCTTGATTCGTCACACTATCAGGATCGATTTGTGGTACATCTGACTCCGTGGTCCTGTTAGGTTTTGTTACAGCAGTCTCTGTCATCTCAACACTGTTGGATTGGACACCAAGGGCTTTGGACGCATCTTCAACACCTTTGGCCAATTCTTCAGTGTTAAGAATCGGTTCCTGCATGTTCCTTTTCTCCGTGTTCATGGTAGCAGCATCATCACCTTCTTCGTTCTCTTCATGGATATTAAGATCTATATCTGCAACACTTTCACTCAAAGCACCATCATTGCATTCATCAAAAATAACATGTATACTTTCTTCAACTACCTGGGTCCTTTTATTGAAGATTCTATAAGCTTTGCTACTCGTGGAATAGCCAAGAAATATACCTTCATCACTACGCGCATCAAATTTCCCAAGGTTATCTTTTCCATTGTTATGAACAAAACAAGTACAGCCAAAGGGTTTAAAATAAGATATAAGTGGTTTGCGGCCTTTGAAAAGTTCATAAGGAGTTTTCTTTAAGATGGAACGAATAAGACAACGATTTAAAATGTAGTTAGCTGTGTTAACAGCTTCAGCCCAATAGGTTTTAGGTAATGCATTTTCTAAAAGCATAGTCCTGGCCATATCCTCTAAGGTGCTGTTCTTGCGTTCCACAACCCCGTTTTGTTGAGGTGTCCTAGGAGCAGAAAAGTTATGGGAGATGCCATATTTAGCACAAAACAAATCAAATTGAAGTTGATCAAACTCCCTACCATGATCACTCCGGATAGACACTATGGGCTCATTTCTTAAAGTTTGCAACTCCAACAAAGTTTTGAAAACTCAAATAAGGCCTCTGATTTTTCTTTCAAAAATGCAACCCAAGTATATCTAGAAAAATCATCAACAACAACTAGCATGTACTTTTTACCATTGGGAGATTTGACTCGCATAGGACCACATAAATTCATATGTAAAAGTTCAAGGGGTCTAGAAGAAATTACAACCTTTTTGGGTTTGAAGGAGCTACGTGTTTGTTTACCTCGTGTGCAAGCGTTACACATGTCAATACCTTTGAAGTCCATCTCAGGTAGCCC
The DNA here is from genome assembly GCA_037127255.1 of Persicaria tinctoria. Classification (NCBI taxonomy): domain Eukaryota; kingdom Viridiplantae; phylum Streptophyta; class Magnoliopsida; order Caryophyllales; family Polygonaceae; genus Persicaria; species Persicaria tinctoria. Next base: position 14,764,889 of record JBANSL010000004.1, on the reverse strand, counting down.
TCTTACAAGCCCTTTGGACACAAGCTTCTGTAGTGTATGTGGACTCACATGACCGAGTCTCCTGTGCCAAAGCTTTGGATCGTCCGTCAAGGCCTTTAAACAGGTTAAGCTTCCTTGTACCACTTGATCAGCATTTACAGCGTATATGTTGTTGTAACGATATGCAGTCAATATAACTTTACCTGTATCATCTCTGCACACTATACATCTTTTCTTGTTAAATCTGACATTGTTACCACTATCACATAATTGAGAAACGCTAAGCAAATTATACTTTAAACCATTGACAAGATAGACATTTTTAATACTATGGTTGGAATCACTTCCAACACTACCAATACCAACAATGTCGCATTTCCCTTTGTCACCAAGAGTGATTGTTCCCGTGGATTGCTCCTTTAGATCATGAAAGAGAGAACTCTTCCCACTCATATGCCTCGAGCAACCACTATCAATAATCCATTTGTGTTCTTTCACCTTGGTGATCTCCTGCAAAACAAACATCAACCTTTGTGGCTAGACCAATAAGCAAATTTGGATCCATTGTTGGGGTAAACCATATTTGGTAAAATAGTGCCTTTTGGGACCCAAACTTGTGTTATCCGTTCTTTTCTCAAATGAACAGGAAATGTATTGCGAATAATATAAGGATCCTTTCTTCTGTAGGGGCAGGTCTCTTTTACATGTCCCTTTCTAGCACAATGGTGACATATAGGAGAGGTTCTGCTTCCTTCAGCCTTTACAAAAGTGGTAATGTGTTGCTTCTTTAAAAACTTTGGGTTGTAACCAATACCACTTTTGTTTAGAGAGCTTTGTTGCTCACCTAACATCTTATCGAGAGTGCCTTTGGATTTGGTAAAACTTATGAGGGCTGTCTGTTGGTCTAGAATCTTATTATTCAGGGAGATCTTCTCGTTCTCTAAGTCATGATGCACATTTCTTAGAGATGAGAGATCTTGCTTGAGTTCAGACTTCTCCGAATCAAGAGTCTTGACTTTAATGTCAAGACCTGAATAAGAAGCTTCAAGACCTTTGACCCTCATAGATAGATCCTCAATAGTCTTTTCCTGGTCCACAGTTCTCTTAATAAGAATGTTAGTTTGGGAAATAAGCTTCTCTTCATTGGCAATCATATTAGAAAGGAATTCCGATAATACCTCTTTTGGACTTTCCATAAGTTCTCTTACAGTAGCTTCAAGCTTTTTATCGTGGGATTCATCTTCTGAGGCCATAAGACAAATGTTGGCCTTCTCATCGTCAGAATCAGAGTTGGAATCACTCCAAGTAGCCACCATAGCTTTCTTCTTCCATTTGTCACCTTTCTTGGGCTGGCTCTTTGTCTTTTGAGGGCAGTCCTTTACAAGATGATCTGTTTCACCACATTCAAAACAAGACAACGGTTTAGTCTTCTTTTCAAACTTGTTGTATTGAGGCTTACCTCGAAATTTTAAAGATTCTGATCCATCCTTGTTGTTGAATTGCTTCTTCATTTTGAGAATTCTAGCAAGGCCTTTTGTGATGAGAGCAAAAGGATCATCCTCATCGTCATCCTCATCTTCAGAATCAGATCCATCCTTGGACTCATCCTTCTTAGACTTTAGTGCCAAGTTCTTGGTGCTAGCTAGAAGTTCTCCATTGTCTTCATTAAGGATCATCTCATGCGTGATCAGCTTCCCAAGGAGATCATCAAGGGGTAGAGTGGTGAGGTCCTGGGCTTCCTCTATAGTTGTTACTTTAGGACCCCATTTCTCCTTTAGAAGGCACCTCAGTATCTTCCTCACTTTCTCAACGTTGGTAAAGCTCTTGCCGAGAGAGTCAAGGTTGTTGGTGATTTCTGTGAATCGTGTGAACATGGCTTTGATTGACTCATCGGATTTCATCTTGAAGAGCTCATACTTTCGAAGGAAGATGCTGATCTTGGTGTCTTTCACTTGGCTCGTTCCTTCATAGGTGACGACCAACTTGTCCCAAATCTCTTTAGCTGACCTACAAGAGGAAATACGGTTAAACTCATCAGTGCTAAGACCACAATAAAGTAAGTTAATAGCCCTGTAGTTTTTGGAGATGGTTTAAAGATCTGCTTGGTTGTATTCAGACTCCTTCTTTGCCACTTTGGTATCGTTTGGTCCTTTCTTCTTTGGAATCTTCGGACCATTCTCTATAATGTTCCAAAGCTCTAGATCTTGGTCTATGATGAACTTCTTCATCAAAGATCTCCAGTGGACAAAGTTGTTTCCTACAAAGAGTGGCGGTCTGCTTGTGGACCTTCCCTGTGCAAATCCTCCGCTTGCTTCACCAGACATGATCGAAAACTCACAAGATTGTTAGATCAAAAGCAGTGAGTAAAGCTCTGATACCAATTGAAGGTTCGATAATGTAAAACAAAGTAATATATAAATACTCTAGAAGGGGGGTTGAATAGAATATGCCCGTTTTTCGCAGTAAGTCTCAAGACTTTTGGAGCTTGTACCAAAACCTTTGAGAAGAACCTGAATCACAAAGTTAAACAATTCGAACCAAGTGCGGAAAAATGGTAAAGCAAATAAGTAAAGAACACGAGTAATTGTTTACGAGGTTCAGCACAACTGGCCTACGTCCCCGCCTAGGGTTCTTCCACAACCCTAGGATTCAAAGGCTTTATTGATTGCTTAGCTTAGGATCCTAATAGCTCACCGAGAAGCCTCTCTCCTATACAATTGCAATCTAGTCAACTCACGTTCCCTTGGAGTCCTAGACCAATCTAGAAGAGCCCCACCTCTCTCAGCTATCTAGTACAATCCTCTAACTCTCGCAAATCAATAGCCTAGTGCAACTTCCCGAGTTATAAACTCTCGAGTAACACTTGAAATAAATATATCCTATAAGCTCACAGTGACTCTCAAAGGCTTTGAAATAAACAACAAACTATTTGAGCGCTTTGCAGAGAGACACTTGGAAGACAGATCGCTTGAAAGAATTGAAGCTCGTGTGTAGCACTTGTATTTCTGTCTTCTCCTTCCTTTCCTTTATATACTAGCATGGAGATAGCATGGAGCGTGAGGATCTTCATCACCAGATCTCCAACGGCTCTTTGGAATCAGTTCGATCTTGGAATCTTCTATATATGGATACTTTGAAACGCCATGATCTATTTTGAACTGATCTCTTCAACATGTAAGGAAGGATGTAATCTCGATTTATACTTCCTGAAATGGTTAGTCATTCATATATGTATAATATAATGGAAGTATATAATAAGATAAAATAATATACGAATAATAAAGGTAGGTTTTGTATTTCATCAACTGTTAACGCTCCAAGGCCTTTGACACTAATATCCTGTCAAAGCCTTTGAAACATCTATTCCGATTCTCATCAAGGGAGGGAGTTATCACCTACCATTGAAGAGCCCAAAATCGAGCTCCAGACGTCCTTCTCTTCCCCTCTCTTGTCTCGTGCCTCCCTAGAGTTCTTGTAGTCACGCTCATCCCCTCGCTTGTCTCTCCAAATTCGCTCACCAGTAACCACCTCAAATCCCCTTATCATCTTTCATCTCTCCTCCGCCATCTCCGAACGTTTTTTGCAATTTTTGCTCACCACCTTCGAAGTCGTCTTTGTGGCCGTGGCTTTCAGCTTTCACTTCTTGACCGCTTTTTTTATTTCTACTCAGTTGCCATCCGCTTTCCCGATTTATGCTCAGTTATCACCTCCATCTCGTCCCTCACTGTATTTCAGCGACGCCAACGAGGTAATCTGACATTCTCTTTTGTTTCACTATGAATCATGAGAATTTTATCTTGAAATTTCCTTGTATTTCATTCGCAGTACAATGTTCGAGCAATCTGCGAGTTAGGTAGGTGAAATCTAGCAGATTTCAAATCTGGTTTTCGAGTTAGGGTAGATGAAATCTAGCAAATTTCCTTGTATCTTGAAATTTGACTTGGAATCGAGGCTCAAGGACTCGTTGAAATGATTTAGGGTAGGTGAAATCTAGCAGATCTCAGATTTGGTTTTCGAGTTAGGGTAGATGAAATTCACTAGATGAAATATAGGAAATGATATTTACCATTGGTGTTGATGATGGCCTGTCATAAAGTGTTTAATGTATATGTTGCTTCGATGTTATTGCTTTTCTTAGCGTATTTTATTTTTCGCTTCATAGGAAATAAAAGAAAGAATTGAGAGGGTGAAGGCAATAAGCATCAAGGAGAAACCTTGTCTGACATTAAGGTCAAGAGTATAAAAGAAGTTGCAAGTGTCTGATGTCCCGATGAGGAATTTGCAAAGGTAAGCCTTGTTTAATTATGCATTCAAGTAATATTAAGTGCAGATGATAGACTACTATTTGTTGCTACATTGCTTCTAAATTTTCAATCATGAATCATTTGATAAAATGGATTATTTTAGGATTAAAAGAGGGACACTATGATTGGTCAAATATCCCCTTGATAGGTGTGTACTTCGGTGTCCCTTGAATCAAATATGTCATTCTACGTGTTGTAAGGTTTTTCAGGGTATTGATAAGTTAATGTGAGTACCAAAAATGTGTTATAATTAACCTTAACTAAATCTTACATGGTATCAGCCGCATTGCTTATTATACTCTCTGTTTTTTCTTCTTTGTGTTTTTTCTTTTTGAAATCTGAAAGTTGCTTATTATATGTTTCATTTGAAACCCTAAAGTAATTTATGGATTTGGTGATCTAAGTTCTCTGATAAGAGGAGAGTGTATTCATTTTATTTGGCCTTTTGTTTGTTTTTTTTTAATTATAACCTAATTGAGGTCCTTTTGATTCTTGACAGCTCTCACACTCACACTCCTTTCAGAACAAGGAATGGTGGGAACGGATTGACAAGCAATGCATAGCATCGCCACATATTGCTGGACCACCCGTTGTCATGGTAAATCTCTCTTTCCCTCCCTGGATGTTCAACTCTCACGATTTCTAAGCATACATCCACTGTATCTTTGATGAAATCAGGTCTGAAAGCTTAGATTCATTGCTCCATTTCCTTCTCCTTGTTTCTCCTTCACCGCTCTCGGTTCGTTCCCTCAAATCTGAGCTTCAACTAGCCATTCTCTCTCTTCTACTGAGGTATGTACGCTTATTTATATTCCTTCTTGTTCATATCCCTATATGGAGTTATCCCTTCGAAAAATCATTTTCTGTCAATGAGTATATAATCTGATTCTTTACAACTGGATCTGTTTAGGTCTTGTCAAGTAGTTGGATGCTCTTTCTAGCTTCAATGAGATCATTCTTTTAGAAGATGAATCTTATCTTCTATTCAAAGAATAAAGTTTAAGATGAATCTTAAACTTTAGTGGATCGATTTTAAATGTCTTCAATAATCACTCGCTTCCTAGTTGCTTAATAAATGCATTTTTGTTTATTTCATCAATATGTTATCTTAAAGAACATTCCATGCTTGAGGATCACTCGTTCCCTATTTGCTTAATAAATGCATTTCTGTTTATTTCAAGGCAGATAATCTCTTCTTTGACAATCTTGCAATTTATACAACAAGCTATGGATGAAAGCCTTACCGCGAAGTAACACGTGTCAACTTCCTTCAAGTTTAAGCTAAACTTGCATCTTTCATCTACTTCTGCATAGTCCCATGTTTACATTCTTTTAAAATACTTCACTTAGGTTTTAAAAACTTATTCTGTTTGTGGTGAATAGGTAGAATCCCAAGTTGTTATATTGAATATTTAAATCTCAAGTTATTAGTTTAGTTTTAGTATATTTCGATCTAAGTATATTTCAGCATGGCTTATGAAGCTTAGGATAGGATAATGAGTTAATGAAAGATGATTGACTAGTAGTCTCGTCAAATAATTCTGAAACATGTTCTGAGGCAATTTATGTACTCATTTTTTCAGGGAGAGTAAAATGATCTAATGGGGTAACCCTAGATACTCCTGTATGCAAATGGAAGGGATCAACCTCCTACCAATTAATTTTGACAAGTCATTACCGAGAGACTTGTTGTTTAACCAAAGTCCAACCAAGGTATAAATGTTTTGCATTCGTTGCTTTTGAACTTGAATTTGATCATCTTTGGCCTTGTCAGGGTAAATAAACAGCTATAATGTGATATGGTGTTATTTCTGTGGACAACTTTCTTATTTGGATCATTAAGCCTTGGTTTTGGATCTTTGTGGAATTATGTGTATTTTTTTGTGTGGATATATCACTATAAAATTATAAAGTGAAGTTAGTCTTTCATACTCTTCTTTTTGCATCAATCCATAAGAAAAGCTCAACAAATAAACAGGTGATCAAATGAGAGATTCATTTTGGTCAATAGAGAATTCTTATAGAGTAGTTTAGTTAAGCTTTTGTTCTGCTGTTTATTGTTTTACTCGGAGCTGAATTCTTGGAACCTTTTATCGGAGAAGAACGTTTGTAGAACAGAACATCATCTGACAAACTTCCTCAAAAGACTACGGTTGAACAATGATCATCGAACGCGGGCAAATATTATCGCGGACACCACCTTGCCTTCAAAGGAACCAACTAATAAAGATCTTAAATAAGCACCCTCCCTAGTTGGTTTTATAGGTAATAAAGAAAACGCTTCACATATAGTGTCCATATCATGCTCAAGTGAATATCTCGATAATATACGAACCCAGTGGGACTTGGTCGTCCCATGACCCTAGAAAAGACTAGTCTCATTGTTGTTGTAGGAGTAAATCGAGTATTGAAATAAATATGAAATAAAGTTCAGACTGACTTCCCTGTCTCAGCAAATAATACAAGACTTCCTCCCGTTGTAGTAAGAGAATAGTCAGGATCGAATCCACGAGGAAGCACGTCAGCAGTTCTTAGGTAACTGTAAATTCTCACAGAAGCAGCAGAAAGGACAAAAACACAGAAAGGAAAGAAACAAATAAACCCGACAAGGGCAACTAAAACAAAAGCAAAGAACAAAGCAAGAAATAAAGCAAAGCAAAGCAAAAACGAAAAGTAAAGCAAAGCGTCTCGTCGATCTCGACAAGCAGCTACTCGAGATCGACCACAATTACTCAACAACAGAAACTGAAAATCACAGCAGACAAGCAAACTCGGCAAGGGCAACTCGATCTCGACAACCCCTACTCGAGGTCGACAAGAGCATGCAAAACAGAAACTGAAAATCGATGACAGAAAGCAGAAAACCAACTCGACCTAGACGAGTCCTACTCGCCCTCGACAAGACACTACTCGAGGTCGACAAAGGTCTCCTCTATGTCGAGTGCAGTAAAAGACAGAAACTTTAAAAAGGGCAAATTTTCGAACCAAAACTCAGAATTTCGACAGAAATAAATCAATATGCTAAAAGACTTCCAAAGCCAGGGTTTCAACACCACAACGATAACCATGCAAAGTAACACATAAAGGCACAAAAGATCATGCTTTCCATCAAATAACTTTCGTCATTAACAAATAGGCAAATAGAGGCTTTCGCATAAACCCTAATTGTTACTAACCCTTTTTCACATAATTAATCCAAGTTGCATTAGGATCACTTTTGCTTCAATAACACAAACAAGGATCACCTTCAACTCTCGCAAAAGAATCATGCTCATAGGGATAGAAGATGAATTGCACAAAAGATCTGACCTTTATCGCATCGCCTCACATGGCCACCGTCGGGCTCACCCCAAACCCTAGAAGTGGGTGGACTACTCTCGCCTCATTGCAATCGCAGACATTGAATGAAAAGAAATAACTTGCATTAAAACTAAATTCAAAAGCCTTTACAATCCCGGCAATCAACTTTGGCTGAAAGCCAAAACCCTAAAAACCTTAGAACTCTTAAACTTCTCTGTGGAACTAACTAATTGTGTGTGAAATTGGAATTGTGATCTGCAATGTATAAAACTGAGCCCCCTAGGCTTTATTTATAGGCTTCATTCCCTAGCTATTCTAGGAAAGAAGATATCTATCTCTATCTAAAATTATATCTAAAACTTGAAAGGATAAATAAATTGATTTAAGGAAATAAATCTAAAAGGAGAAGATAAAACTAAATAGGGTAAGTCTTCATGATGTTGATAGATCTTGTCTCCTTGGATAGAACTTGATGGATTAGGATAGAATCGACTTCCTTTGCGCCCAAGGAATCCCAATTCTAGTCGGACAAGTCTTCGTCGAGAAGCTGCTGGAAACTGGTCTACTCGAGATCGACCACGGCTCGTCGACCTCGACAAGGATGTTTCGTCGACTGGACCTCCCGGCTAGCTCTGCTCGATGTGGCTCGGACTTGGTTCACAGGGCTCGTCGACCTCGACAAAGCTTGGTCGAGATCGAGTAGGATGGCTCTGTCGACTAGGCTTCCTCGGATTGGTGTGCTCGATAAGCTCGGATCTGGACTCAGGCGCTCGTCGACCTCGACAAAGGGTCCTCGAGATCGACTAGAGCGGTGTTCTTCCTTTCCGCTTCCACGAGTTGCCTCTTCCGCTGCAGCGAGTTGGCTTCTCCGTCGGCTTGGTGAATCCCGCTGGCAGCGAGTTTTTTCGCGGCAGCGAGCGGTCCGCTGCAGCGAGTCGAGTCCCTGGCAGCGAGTGCCGCCTGGTCGTCCTCGGCTTCGTCCTCGGCTTGTCGACCAGCTCTTCTTCTCGTCAACCCCGGGCGTGGCGCTGAGGCTTCGTCGATCTCAACTAGTGGTCCTCGAGATCGAGTAGGGCTCCGGAGCTGGGTTGGTCTGGCTCTCGATCAGGCTCTGTCGACAAGGCGGTGCTCGGACAGGCTCGTCTATGTCGAGTAAGGCCTACTCGAGATCGAGTAGCCCTGATTCTCAGACTGGTTCCGCTGCTTTGACCTTGGACTTCTGTAGCGGTTTTCCCGAGCTTTTCCGACCTTCTGTAGAATTGCTGTAAAATGCCTCGATTTCTGCGAATTAAACAGAAACTGGTGTAGATTCCATAATTTGGCAAATAAAGATAAACTACATAGATTCTGTACTATTTAAACCCAAATGAATGCAATGTATACAGAAATCGATATAAAAGTTACTGTAAAACATGGCAGATTCAGCTCACAACAAACACCCCATACTTAAGCTTGCTTGTCCTCAAGCAATACTTTCATTTGTCATTCAGGGGAAGAATTCAAAAACTCTAAACATCTTAGATTCATTCTTATATGTCCCTGCAATCAATTACCATCCTCGAAAAGGTACTAGTGTCACAGATTCATGCATGTGCAAATATGTAAAAGCAACATCTACTCATAAAAGGAGGGTTATGCAAAAATAATTCATATCACAAAGCATTGAAAATCAAGAAGACTTTAATTTAAGCTCATGAAGGAGTAGATTGGTAAAAGGCTAAAGGTGGGAAATATTTTGGCAATGTGGTGTTTTTGATCCGGGGAAATGGATTATTTCCAAACTTGAGTTTCCACATTCCTTCTTCTATTTGATTCATCACCTTTCTCAATAATAATGCTTTTACCTCTCTAACCTTAGCACTGCCTTCTCGCGAGTCGCAAACATGGGTGTCATGAATGGCCCCGGATACTTAGTGCTTTGGACTCCTCACAATGTGTCCCATGTCTCCAAACTATTATCTCAGAGAGCAGGGTCAATCTACCTTTATCTCCTGAGGTGATTGGATTTTCTTTCACTCATTAAATTTTCCATATATTCAAACAATTTCCTTCCAAACTCCAATAATGATAACAATCACAACACAAACACCATATAACATCTCCATAATGTAACATCATTCTCAACATAATCCCCGGATAAGGTAAAGAATGGAAAATATTTAGATCATGTGGAGCAAATTTTTTAAAATAAGGCATATTATGGTTTTTGTGTAATGCATAAGTATAGGTAAGGCTAGGATTATAAACAATGAGCATTATATGGAAATATAAAGTCCTCCATCATCTTATCATGCAACATGTCAAAAGCAATTTCAAATTTTACCTCCTTTCATGGTTTTCAAGAAATAATGCACTTCATTGTGACTTCCCTTTACTAGGCAATTTCATGCTATATCTCTAATGAATCCAATTTTGCATCGTCGAGTTCAATATAAGCTTCCATGACATTAATCAAAAATTTCAATGGGGGTCATTTTTCTCAAAATTTTAGAAAATATGCATATAAGCACATAAATCAATAAGGCATTCCAAAATAGCCATGTAGCAATTCTACGAAATAATGCACAAATAATGTCAAATATGGCAAATATGCATAAAGTAATCCCTTCCTCCACCCCATACTTAAATATTACAGTGTCGTCACTGTATAAAAAACAAGGTAAGGGTAAAGAAAGAAACTCACAAGACAGGTGTGCAGGGCCTTATAATTTCGACTAGAGCACCTCCTAGGCCGAGTAAGACTTGGTTCTATCCATTGACCTGAAAAGTAGAAGACATATACCCATAATAGCAAAACTAAAAGTGTTCAAAACCAAAAACAAAAAACAAAGTCTCAAATGTCCTAAAAAGTCTATGTACATGCTCTAGATTTTATAATCGCTAGGCCAACTTTCCATTAATGCTCAAGGTGGCATCTGCAGGGCCCATGTAGCTTGGGCTTCAAATAGGACTCCATTTTTGTCTATCAGCTGTAATCCTCCAGAATGGATCTTGTTCACCACGAACGGTCCCATCCGCCTCTTGTTGAATTTATTGGGAAACCAATGATCTTTTGATTTGGAGTCATAGAGCTTGTCTCCAACTTCATACTCCTTAGGCTCATCATTGGAAATCCTGCACAATCGCACATACCAAGGCAGACCTCTCCCATGTATAGATAAATCTTTAATGGAAATAGGAGAAGAAAGATCCATACCTTGACTTACCTTTGCAGAGACGGAATCGGGGACCACTGTATTTGGTCGATCTCGACAAGGGCTAGTCGATCTCGACAAGACTGCTGGTCCTTGTGGTGGTCGGCTTGCAGATTCAGAAGTCGATGAAGGCAGGGGCTGGTCGACATCGACAAGACTACTCGATCTCGAGTAGCCTTCTACTCCCGGTGGCTTGCTCATCGACGAAGGCGGATCTGGTGGAGCCGAGTGGTGGTCGACCTCGACAAGACTAGTCGAGATCGATGAGGGCTCTCCTCCTGGTTGCTGCAGCGTCGATGAAGCAGGCTCTGGTGGAGCCGGGTGGTGGTCGATCTCGACAAGCATAGTCGAGATCGACGAGGCTGGTTCGTCAGGCGGCTTCTGTGTCGAGGAGGATGGAATCGTTTTAGGGAACTGGTGGTCGACCTCGAGTAGTCTACTCGAGATCGAGTAGGGTGGCTCCTCTGGTTTGCTGCTCGACGATGCTGGCGCTGGTGGAGACTCCTTGATCTGGTCGAGATCGACTAGGGCTCTACTCGATGTCGAGGAGCCTTGGTCGATCTTGACCCCATACTTAGTCCCTGTCAAGGCATCCGAAAAATAATGAATCCACAACGACTTACCTTGGTCTATGTCGATTGGATTCTCTGTGTTCTCCTTAAGAATTGCCATGATCTCCTCCACCTGGGCCTCCATGTCCCTCTTTTCTATCTCCTCAGGGGTCATACTTCTGACCTTGGGTTCCCCGCAGGTGATGTAGCCAGCTGAGATAGATTTGACCTCTTCCATTGGACCTGTATGCCTTTCAGTTTTATTAAAGGAATACTCAATTACCTCATCGTTGATGTTGAAGGTGAGCACTCCTTTCCTAACGCTTATGTTGGCATCCACCGTCGCCAAGAATGGTCTTCCTAAGATAATTGAACACGCAGGATCTTCTTGCATATCAACTATTAAGAAATCAGCAGGGACGAAGAATTTACCTACTTGTACTGGGACATTTTCCACCATGCCTGTGGGGATGACCACCGTGTTGTTGGCCATGTAAAGTCTAGCCTCCACAGGCTCCAAGGCACCTATCTTAATCTTGGACCAAATCGTTAAAGGTATTATACTCACACTAGCTCCAAGATCACATAGGGCATTAATTTTGTATGGACCAAATCCAATAGTTATAGCAAACTTACCTAGATCCGGCCTCTTCTCCAATATGTCCAGATGGCTGCATTCCTCTGTGATTTCAGCCATTGACCGCTTTTTGCTCAAAATCTCCTTCAGAAACTTGACGTAGGACGGCATTTCATTGAGAGCTTCTGTGAAGGGGATGGTGACGTTGAGCTTCTGAAGCATCTTGATGAAGCGCTGAAACTTTTTCTCTGCCGGGTCCTTTAGAGATTTTGTGGGGAAAGACAGCTTCTTTTTCTGATTCGGAGCCGGAACAGACGTCGGAGGTGTTGCAGACTTCTCTATGTCGAACAGGGGCTCCTCGACATCGACAAGGCCTTTGTCGACATCGACCAGATTGGGACCAGTCGAGTTGCTGTGTGGTGCAGACGAAGATTCTGGAAGTGTCTCCTCGAGGTCGACGAGGCTCTTGTCGAGGTCGACCACGGCTTTGTCGAGATCGACTTGCTGTTCCTCGTCGTTCTGCTGCTTTCCGACCTCTGGCTCTTGCAGTTGATGGCCGCTTCTGAGTTTTATAGCAGCGATGTGTCCAGTCTTTCCCTTAGGATTTGGTTCTGAAGATCCTGGAAGTGACCTTGACTATCTGGGGATTCCTGCTGCTAGCTGACCAATCTGTGTATCAACTGATTTCCGCCAGATATCAATTTCCCCAAGCCTAGAGTTGACACCTTGCATTTGAGTATAGACGGAGTTGAAGGATTGCCTAGTTTCTGAGTGGTTTCTCCGTATTTCCTCCAGGACTGTCTGTATATCATCCTTTTTCTGCTCCCTTTTCGGATGTCCTGGAGCTCTGTAGGGCGGGGGATTCCTAGGGACACCTTGGTTCCATTGTGGTTGCTGAAACCTTTAGTCCCCCATGTAGCGACTGGGACCCCCTATGTAAGCTGCATCCTCATGATGCTCTGCCATCCTGACTTGTTCTGCGTGTGGGCACTCAGGAGTGGTGTGCCTCTGTGATCCGCATTCAATGCAAGGCTGGTTGACAGAGAGATACTTTACTTGCTTAATGAGCTTCTTATTCTGGTCTCTGTAGTACTGATCCCTAACATCAGGATCAATCTCCTTAGGTGGCTCATATAGGGGCATGGATGGTGTTGGCCTAGCGTATGGGTTCTCTTCATAGGTTGCAGTAGACCCATACTTGTTGTCGTAGTTGGTGAGCTTCTCTAGCACACCCCATGCGTAACTTGGCGGCATTGTCAGATACTCATAGCGAGTATAGTGGTTGATCCTGTCCTTTGTGATTTGATCCAGAGAGTTGAAGAAGATCTCCTGAATGACGTAGGGTGGCTGTCCATGAGTAGGGCAAGATCGCAGAAGTTCCTTGTAGCGCTCCCATGCCTTTGCTAGCGGTTCCCCTTGCTTCTGTTTGAAGGCGATGATTCTCTGGCGGAGATGTGCTGTTTTGGCGGGTGGGAAGAATTTGTTCAGAAACTCTTGCTCTACTTGGGCCCAGGTTGTGAGTGATCTTGCTTTCAGCCCTTCCAGCCATTTCAGTGCAGGCCCAGCGAGAGACCAGCGAAAAGATTTCATCTTGACATATTCCAGAGTTGTACCTTCAGCAATAGTACGGCACATGTCAGAAAAATGTGGGTAATATGTTCAAGAGGACACTCATTAAATCTACCATAAAAGGCATTATTTTTAAGCTCTATAAGAAACTGAGTGCGAATTTCAAAAGAGTTTTCAGGGATTAGAATCGCCGATTCAGGCACGACGAGAGTTGGATGCATGTAGTCCTCTACCGTGGTTGGATATTGGGCAAGCTCAGCCTGTGCTTGTTCCCTTGCTGCTCTCTCAGCGGTGATAGCAACATCTTTAGCGGCGATAGCAGCATCCTTTGCGGCCAATTCCCTGGTAAGCCTAGCGACCAGCTGTTCCTGTGTTTCAGCGGCCGCCATGATCCTTTTGAGTTTAGAGTGGATGTGTAGGTAGCGCTCCGGTTCGTCTAAGCTGTCAAACTCAGGTGTTTGACCAGAACGACGCATGCACCTGAAAAGTAACTCAAAGAAACAGTGAGAACTGACTACCTAAGGCGCGATTGATTTCTTCCCCGGCAACGGCGCCAATTTGTTGTTTGCAGGAGTAAATCGAGTATTGAAATAAATATGAAATAAAGTTCAGACTAACTTCCCTGTCTCAGCAAATAATACAAGACTTCCTCCCGTTGTAGTAAGAGAATAGTCAGGATCGAATCCACGAGGAAGCACGTCAGCAGTTCTTAGGTAGCTGTAAATTCTCACAGAAGCAGCAGAAAGGACAGAAACACAGAAACGAAAGAAACAAATAAACCCGGCAAGGGCAACTAAAACAAAAGCAAAGAACAAAGCAAGAAATAAAGCAAAGCAAAGCAAAAACGAAAAGTAAAGCAAAGCGTCTCGTCGATCTCGACAAGCAGCTACTCGAGATCGACCACAGTTACTCGAGATCGACCACAGTTACTCGACAACAGAAACTGAAAATCACCGCAGACAAGCAAACCCGGCAAGGGCAACTCGATCTCGACAACCCCTACTCGAGGTCGACAAGAGCATGCAAAACAGAAACTGAAAATCGAGGACAGAAAGCAGAAAACCAACTCGACCTAGACGAGTCCTACTCGACCTCGATAAGACACTACTCGAGGTCGACAAAGGTCTCCTCTATGTCGAGTGCAGTAAAAGACAGAAACTTTAAAAAGGGCAAATTTTCGAACCAAAACTCAGAATTTCGACAGAAATAAATCAATATGCTAAAAGACTTCCAAAGCCAGGGTTTCAACACCACAACGATAACCATGCAAAGTAACACATAAAGGCACAAAAGATCATGCTTTCCATCAAATAACTTTCGTCATTAACAAATAGGCAAATAGAGGCTTTCGCATAAACCCTAATTGTTACTAACCCTTTTTCACATAATTAATCCAAGTTGCATTAGGATCACTTTTGCTTCAATAACACAAACAAGGATCACCTTCAACTCTCGCAAAAGAATCATGCTCATAGGGATAGAAGATGAATTGCACAAAAGATCTGACCTTTATCGCATCGCCTCACATGGCCACCGTCGGGCTCACCCCAAACCCTAGAAGTGGGTGGACTACTCTCGCACCATTGCAATCGCAGACATTGAATGAAAAGAAATAACTTGCATTAAAACTAAATTCAAAAGCCTTTACAATCCCGGCAATCAACTTTGGCTGAAAGCCAAAACCCTAAAAACCTTAGAACTCTTAAACTTCTCTGTGGAACTAACTAATTGTGTGTGAAATTGGAATTGTGATCTGCAATGTATAAAACTGAGCCCCCTAGGCTTTATTTATAGGCTTCATTCCCTAGCTATTCTAGGAAAGAAGATATCTATCTCTATCTAAAATTATATCTAAAACTTGAAAGGATAAATAAATTGATTTAAGGAAATAAATCTAAAAGGAGAAGATAAAACTAAATAGGGTAAGTCTTCATGATGTTGATAGATCTTGTCTCCTTGGATAGAACTTGATGGATTAGGATAGAATCGACTTCCTTTGCGCCCAAGGAATCCCAATTCTAGTCGAACAGGTCTTCGTCGAGAAGCTGCTGGAAACTGGTCTACTCGAGATCGACCACGGCTCGTCGACCTCGACAAGGATGTTTCGTCGACTGGACCTCCCGGCTAGCTCTGCTCGATGTGGCTCGGACTTGGTTCACAGGGCTCGTCGACCTCGACAAAGCTTGGTCGAGATCGAGTAGGATGGCTCTGTCGACTAGGCTTCCTCGGGTTGGTGTGCTCGATAAGCTCGGATCTGGACTCAGGCGCTCGTCGACCTCGACAAAGGGTCCTCGAGATCGACTAGAGCGGTGTTCTTCCTTTCCGCTTCCACGAGTTGCCTCTTCCGCTGCAGCGAGTTGGCTTCTCCGTCGGCTTGGTGAATCCCGCTGGCAGCGAGTTTTTCCGCGGCAGCGAGCGGTCCGCTGCAGCGATTCGAGTCGCTGGCAGCGAGTGCCGCTTGGTCGTCCTCGGCTTCGTCCTCGGCTTGTCGACCAGCTCTTCTTCTCGTCAACCCCGGGCATGGCGCTGAGGCTTCGTCGATCTCAACTAGTGGTCCTCGAGATCGAGTAGGGCTCCGGAGCTGGGTTGGTCTGGCTCTCGATCAGGCTCTGTCGACAAGGCGGTGCTCGGACAGGCTCGTCTATGTCGAGTAAGGCCTACTCGAGATCGAGTAGCCCTGATTCTCAGACTGGTTCCGCTGCTTTGACCTTGGACTTCTGTAGCGGTTTTCCCGAGCTTTTCCGACCTTCTGTAGAATTGTTGTAAAATGCCTCGATTTCTGCGAATTAAACAGAAACTGGTGTAGATTCCATAATTTGGCAAATAAAGATAAACTACATAGATTCTATACTATTTAAACCCAAATGAATGCAATGTATACAGAAATCGATATAAAAGTTGATGTAAAACATGGTAGATTCAGCTTACAACACTCATGACTTACAATCGTTTCTACCGATGATCAAACGCTTGTTAACAACTTTTACAAGGTTGAGGCATGGCATGCGTTCTACTAGGAGGTCATCGATCTACCCGGGCCCATCTCAAGAAACATGACGAGTTCCCCCGACTATCATGGAAATGTGTTGCATTCCCCTCGTTATCAAGGCCCGCCCAAGGACGACCAAGAAGTCATGGTACCCTTCCCAAGGGGAGGGTAATTTCCACAAGTGACACTAGACGTGGGTGTATTTCACTACAAAAAAAAAAAAAGAAATTCGCATTGGCAAAAAGCCGTGGAAAAAGGCCTTCAAGGGATGGCAAAAGGCCTCTAGCTTCGGCTAAGCTACGACAAATGGGGGTGGCGAGTTCTAGGGTGGCAAAATTTTGTAGCTTCGGCAAATAGCCATAGCAAAAAAAATAGCGACAGCTACGCTACGGCAAGCAACCTTTGCTGAAAAATACGTCACATTTGCCACGACAAGTTGCCGTAGCTAAAGTGTGGGGGGGAATTAAAAAAAAGCCATCTTTTTAGGCCGAATTTTTCAGACCCAGGCTAAGAAGTCCAATATTGTTTTTAAAAAAAATATGCACAATTTACATAAATAATAAGATTTCATTAAATTATACAAAATTTACATAAATTATTAAATTTCAATAATTATACAAAATTTACATATATAATAAAATCTCAAAAACTACATAATTTATATACAATAAATATACAAAATTATAAAATTTATATATAGAATAAAAAAAAGCCTCATAAAGAAATAGGTCTCTAAGGTCTACACTCATCCACATTACAAACTCTCATCCAATGTTTCATTTCCAAACAAGAGATAAAACAACAAACAAGAACAAAATCAGTTCTGCAATAAAGCATAAATAATGCAGCTTGCTAGATCTATTAAAACGTGAACTTTATAAAGGATAACTAAAAAGGTGCAACTAGCTTCCCTAGAATTTCAAGGCTTTGCTTTAATTTGGTAGGATAATCTAGTTAAAGAACGATGAAGAGCCCTTGATGCGCCTATCGCTTCTTGGACTCAATTAAAAGCACTTATGAGAAGTAGGTTTGTTCCTCAACATTATGCTAGAGAACTTAGACAACGTTTATAAAACCTTAAGCAATGTAATAAAACTGTTGAGGAAACCTTTAATGCAATGCAAGAAACCATGGCTAGGGATAATGCAGTTGAACCCTATGAAGATACAAATGCTAGGTTTCTTAGAATATTGCACCCCGCTTTGGCTCATGAAATTGATTATTTTCCTTATTCTACGTCTACTGAGCTTTTGCATTTAGCGATAAAGGTAGAAAGAGGAGCACGATATAGGAGCAAAGGAAGGATGTCGAGTGGCCAACAACAAGGGTGGCGTCCAAATCGACCACAACAGCCCCAAGGGCGCTCGGATGGTGGTCCTCGAGATTGAGCTAACAAGCCCCAATGAAAAGGGGATTGCCGAGCACCCCAACAGCCCCTCGACAAGGGTAAAGCACCCATGTACGGAAAGGTTGTTAATGTGATCATTGATGGAGGAAGTTGTTGTAATTTAGCTAGTTAAGAAATGGTTAATAAATTGCAACTTTCTACTGTTCAACACCCTAGACCTTATAAATTGCATTGGATGAACGACTGTGGAAATTTGAAAGTAAATAGGCAAGTTAAATGGCATTTTAAACTAGGACATTATGAAGATGAAGTTTTATGTGATATAGTGCCTATGCAGGCTTTTCATATTTTATTAGGTCCTCCTTGGCAATCTGATCGTAAGGTCATACATGATGGGTTTACTAATCGCTACTCCTTTACTTTTCAGGGAAAGAATGTCGTACTCAAGCCCATGACGCCAACACAAGTGGCTGATGAGATTGAGAAGCGCAAGGTAAGTAAAGGTGAGTTCGATAAGGCGGCTCAATCGAGCCAAGTGGGTTCACATTCTCGGCCTAAGGAGGTGTTTTTGGCTTCCAAGAGCACGTTCATAGACGAGTTTGTGGATGGGGAAACAACTCTCATGCTCCTATGCAAAGGGCTGAATATGTTGAGTGAGGAGCTTAGAGTTGTCCTTCCTCCTCACATCCTATCTCTTCTTGAAGAGTATAAGGATGTATTCCCCGATGACATACTAGCAGGTCTACCCTTTATTCGTGGAATTGAGCATCAAATTGATCTTGTTCCAGAGGTTGCCTTGACTAATAGGCCTGCTTATCGTATGAATCCCACTAGGACCCAAGAGGTCCAATCTCAAGTCCAAGAATTGTTAGATAAGGGATATATTAGATAAAGCTTAAGTCCTTATGTTGTGCCTGTATTATTAGTCTCTAAGAAAGATGGATCATGGAGAATGTGTGTAGATTTTAGGGCTATTAATAATATGACTGTTAAATATCGTCATCCTATTCCACGATTAGATGATATGCTAGATGAACTACATGGAGCTTCAATATTCTTGAAAATTGATCTTAAGAGTGGTTATCATCAGATTAGAATGAAGGAAGGTGATGAATGGAAAACAACATTTAAGACTAAGTTTGGCTTATATGAGTGGTTGGTTATGCCTTTTGGTTTAACTAATGCTCCAAGTACTTTTATACGATTGACGAGAGGGTTTCTCGACCAAATAAATTTATAGTCAAGACCCCGCTAAAGGATAGTGGAGTCAGGTTCGTCCTCAGGAGAGAAGTCAGCGGTTCTAGGTTTAGTGTGTTTTGGGGTTCAGGGATAGCGGGAAAAGGTGAGGAGGTTGCTGTCGACAAAGAATAGAGGGGTCGATGTCGATGGATGGAGAGGGAATGGTGGTTGGTGTCGGGTAGAATATGTGCCGAATAAAAATAATAAAATAAAACAAATAAAGATGCAAACTTCCAAGGTTAGGGATCACCACAACAATAAACATATGTGCAGATCATAAATCACATAAAGATGCATGCTTTATATCAAAGAATCGACTTTCGCAAATTCCAACAATTTAGGTGATAGAGGCTCTCGCATAAAAACCTAATTTGTTTCTACCTTTACTTAATTAGGATTAGTCGGCTCTCGCAAATAAACCTTAATTACTATCCAATTCATAATAAGATCACTTTCGCTTCAATATCATGAATAAGGAATTTCCTCAACTCTCGCAAAGGATTAAGCACATAGGTAGATGATGATAAAGACATATAAATTCATGGATTTATAAATCAAACACACATATCTATGTTGGGATCACCCCAACCCTAGAATAAGGAAATTAGAAACAAAACATAATGAAAGAAATTAACTTTAACATAAAATTAACTAAAACTTACACTTGTTCGTCTCCTTCCTTCTCCTTCTCTCCCTCTCTCATCCTCTCTCTCTCTCTCTCTCTCTCTCTCTCTCTCTCTCTCTCTCGCCTTCTCTCTCTCTCTCTCGCCTTCTCTCTCTCTCCTTGCGCCCTAAGACGACTTGACTTGACTTGAACGAATGAAAATCAGCCCTCTATGGCTTTATTTATAGGCTTCATTCCCTAGCTATTCTAGGAAACATATTATATCGATATCTATATTTATCTATCTAATAACATTAAAATAAAACATGGAAATAAATAATTATATCTAAAAGGGCTATATCTAATTTGGATAAAATATCTTCTCTTTTGACTTGATGGCACTTGATAGATCTTGATAGAATTTCATCTCGAAAATATCACAAATGGATTCGGGATAGAAACTTAACAAGATATCCGGACTACTCGACGTCGGCTCCCGGGATTTACTCGATATCGACTAGGACTGCTCGATATCGAGAAGAAATTTCTCGTCTTCAGCTCACTAACTCGATTCCGGCCTCCAGAACGCATGTCGACTTGACTTTTACTCGATATCGAGTAACTTTCCTCGACATTGAGTAAGGCTTTCTCCGTCTTCAGCTTCTTCGTCGATCTCGGCTCCTGGGCGTGAAAATCGACCAAGTGTTTACTCGATATCGACCAAATCATGTCGATATCGACTAACCTGCTCTAGCTCCCAGCTTCACTTGTCGATGTCTGGCTCTCCAGCTCGATATGGGTTACTCGATATCGAGTTGTTTTACTCGATATCGAGTAAGTCTCTCAGCTTTCTGCTCTGTTCTTGCAACGCACTTTTCCGAGTCCTCGTTTGTCGCATTGACGCATATGACCATGCGTTGGAAAGCTCTTTCCGAGGGCTACAACTCTCATGAAGACATCAGAACTTGACTCAGAATGATGACTGCCGAAAAATGGCCTTTTCTCCGGTTGCACCATCCTTAGCTTCTTCATGACTTTCCTTTAAGCTCCAAAGTGCGTCCGATTTCGGCGAAATATAATAAAAACTTGTGTAGACCTCCATATATTACAAATAAACATAAACTACAGAAATTATGTATTATTCTAACCCAATTGTATGAAATGTATGCAGAAATCGATATAAAAGTCAATATAAAACATGGCAAAATAGGCTTACATCAAACACCCCATACTTAAGCTTGCTTGTCCTCAAACAATACTTTTAATCGTCATACAGGGGAAGAAATCAAAACTCTCAACATATCAGATTCATTCTCATATAACCCTGCAATCAATTACCATCCTCGAAAAGGTACTAGTGTCACAAATTCATGCACGTGCAATTAAAAAGCAACTTCTACTCACAAAAGAAGGGTTATGCAAAACATTCATAAGTGACAAAGCATTAATAATCAAGAGGACTTTAATTTAAGCTCAATAAAGAGTAGATTGGTAAAAGGCTAAAGGTGGGCAGTTTTTTGCAATGTGGTGCTAATAATCCGGGGAAATGGAGTATTTCCAAACTTTCTTAACCACATCCCTTCTTCCTTTGATTCATTACCTTCCATAATGCTTTTTTCAATAATAATGCTTTTACCTCTCTAACCTCAGCACTGCCTTCTCGCAAGTCGCAAACATGGATGTCATCAATGTCCTCGGATACTTAGTGCTTTTGGACTCCTCACCTGTGTGTCCCATCTCACTGAACTATTATCTCAGTAAGCAGGGTCGATCTACCTTTATCTCCTGAGGTGATCGAATTTTCTTTCACTCATTAAATTTTCCATATATTTCAAACAATTTCCTACCAAACTCCAATAATGATAACCACAACATAATCACCATATGATAATCTCCATAATGTAACATCATTCTCAACATAATCCCCGAATAGAAATAAGGTAAAGAATGGGCAATATTTAGATCATGTGGAGCAAATATGAAATAAGGCTCAATATGGCTTTTGTGATGCATAAGCATAGGTAAAGGCTAGGATATAAACAATGAGCATTATATGGAAATATAAAGTCCTCCATCCTTTTATCATGCAACATGTCAAAAGCAACTTCAAAATTTACCTCATTTCATGGTTTTCAAGAAAATATGCACTTCATTGTGACTTCCCATTACTAGGCAATTTCATGCTATATCTCTAATAAATCTAATTTTGCATCGTCGAGTTCAATAAAGTTTCCATGACATTAATCAAAAAATTTCAATGGGGGTCATTTTTCAAACTTTTGGAAAACATGCATGTAAGCACATAAATTAATAATGAATTCTAAAATAGCCATGTATAAACAATTCAAGAAATAACTTTAAATATGCACACATAATGTCAAATATGATCAAATATGCACAAAGTAAGCCCTTCCCTCACTCCATACTTATACATTACAGTGTCCTCACTGTATAAAAAATAAGGGTAAAGAAAGAAACTCACTAGATAGATGTGCAGGGCTTCATAATGTCGAGTGCTAATGTCTGGGCTGAGTCCGATTTAGCTTGCTTCTATCCCCATGGACCTGAAAAATGTAGAAGAGAAATACCCACAATAGAAAAACTAAAATTTCAAAAACCAAAAACAAACAAAAGCAACAATGTCAAAAAGTCCCAAAAATAAATGTCTATTTACAAGCTCTAGATTTTATAGTCGCTAGGCCGACTTTTTCATTAAGCATTAGCCTGGCTCATCTTTTTCCGGAGGTATAGGTGGATTTGGTGGTTCCTCCGGTGGTGGGAAGCATGGGATGTCATCCGGGGGCATCATGTGAAGAAGCTTAAACCTCCCCGAGTGGACGCTCCATGGCTCCACCCATTCATCTTCACTGGCTCGAGCTAGCATGTATAAGGGAAGATATAAAGAAAATATACATACCTCATCATCATACCTCTTCCGCTTCATAGGTTGACTTGGTTGTGTATCTCCACCACAGCAGAACAGTGGAGAGGGAAGAGATATTTCCTCCTCATCCCGCGGAGCTTCATGCCACTTTGCTAGGACCCCATACTTGAATATGAACATCGGTTGCTCAAAATCATCGGGGATAGCCTTCACCTTGTAAGGTAAAAGCGATCTTGGAAGGCCCTGGTCAACAATGTCCAGCTTCTTCTCTTCTAGTGCTATTTCGCCTTGGGATCCTTCATATGATTCATCAACAATAGGTAGCAAAGTAGGAATGAAATTCGAGGAAGGACATACCTAGTTGTCGACATCGAGTGGGTTAATTGACTCGTCGAGAGGAGGGCATGGTCCTTTAGACTGAATGGAAGCCTCAAGCCTTCGGATTTCGTCTTCCAACCGAGCTATTTTCCTTAATCGTGACTCCTTCACTTCGATCCTATTTCTCCGTCTCAAATCTTGATACCATTCTTCCCATGCAGGATTCCCTTCGACAAAGTCTTCCATCTTTGTACCTAAGCTTTGAAATCACAATCAAGAACACAAATTAGTGGCAAAAGCTTGGCACCTAGTTGGTACCGGTGAGGTAGGTGATGGTAGGGTATGTGATAGGGTAAGAAAAAGGGATGGGCTTTTCTGAACCTTAAACACAATTAAACTAGGCGCGATTGATATCTTTCCGACAACGGCACCAATTTGACGAGAGGGTTTCTCGGCCAAATAAATTTATAGTCAAGACCCCGCTATAGGATAGTGGAGTCAGGTTCGTCCTCAGGAGAGAAGTCAGCGGTTCTAGGTTTAGTGTGTTTTGGGGTTCAGGGATAGCGGGAAAAGGTGAGGAGGTTGCTGTCGACAAAGAATAGAGGGGTCGATGTCGATGGATGGAGAGGGAATGGTGGTTGGTGTCGGGTAGAATATGTGTCGAATAAAAATAATAAAATAAAACAAATAAAGATGCAAACTTCCAATGTTAGTGATCACCACAACAATAAACATATGCGCAGATCATAAATCACATAAAGATGCATGCTTTATATCAAATAATTGACTTTCGCAAATTCCAACAATCACTAGGCCAAAATATGCATTTTACATCATTAAATACACATCGGTTTTGTGTCTATGTGTAGTAAAAGATAGTGTTTTATTTATATACACTGGTTATTTTTAATAACCGATGTAAAATACTTGACACAAAATATTACTAACCGATGTGTCAAATATATACATCGGATGTTATACAACCGAGGTAACACAAGCGGTATATATTCATATACGGAGTACTTTTTTATTTTTCATTATTTTTTTTATTTCTTGATTAAAATATTAAGAGGCCTCCCACTTTCTCTATCAAGTCAATCGGAAGGAACCCTCTCTCAAAAATCCATCTCCATTGTTGTGCCCTCTTTGGGCCTGCGCCGTGCTGAAGTCCGTTGGGACTCGGGATCGGGGGTCGTGTGCACACGTGCGCCCAAGCGCTAATAGCCTAGCACAGAAACCGAGCGGGGTTCCATCCTAAAACCAATTGGCTATAGGAGGAGTAACCCACTAGATTATATACTATGACTTCTTTGTTTGTATAATCAATGTGGGACTCTTTTGTCTCTTCACATTCTCAACACGCCCCCGCAACTGCAACTAGGGTCCTCTTTCGCCTCTAGTTGACACTTGGACATCGGGTCTAGCATCTCATTCTCTTTTTAGCTAGCCCATGATCGAGAGTCGGGCCGTTTGGCTTTTCCGCTCTGATACCATACTGAAGTCCGTTGGGACTCGGGATCGGGGGTCGTGTGCACACGTGCGCCCAAGCGCTAATAGCCTAGCACAGAAACCGAGCGGGGTTCCATCCTAAAACCAATTGGCTATAGGAGGAGTAACCCACTAGATTATATACTATGACTTCTTTGTTTGTATAATCAATGTGGGACTCTTTTGTCTCTTCACATTCTCAACACGCCGTTGTTCTACCACAACAAAATCGATGCTCATAGTCCCAATCCTCTCACCCATGGCAGACCGACAACAAATTGGTCTTCTCGATCATTGGCGTTGTAGGTAAGGCTCTTTTCTATTCTCGTTGCCTTTCTGTCTCCATCGCTCATCCTCCTCTATTAGTGTTGTTAAATCTGTTTTTACTCCTCGTCTCAGTAACACATCTTCTTCTTTCTAGAAGACTCCAATGTTGATCTTTTGGTTAGGGTTAAACTGATTTGTGCCTATTCCCTTTATCTCCTAGCTTGATTGGATTTTATTTGTGGATCTAGGGTTTGCTTATTTCACATCTTGGTTCACTGATTTTCTAGGTTTTGAGAATTTCAATCATGTTCTGTATTAATCTTGTATTTAGGATCTGATTACTAAGGGTGGTTTGGTTTCTCATCCAGTTGCAGGTGCCAGGAAATTTCGGTACCTTGGTAACACACTCGTCATTCCCCTTTGTCACTAATTCTGACATAAACCCTAACCGGCCTAGGTTCTCCAATTTCTTTAATTCTCCTTCTTTGATGCAGGTAACATACTTGTCATTCCCCTATCTTTCTCCCTTTCCAATTTATTTAATGCTTGAGCTACTTTGGTTCTTTACTATATTGATTTCTTTATAATTCCCCCGCAACTTTAATTACATAGGTGTCCAAATGATTCTCAATTTTTGTGTGATTGAATTTGTTATTTTTTTATTTGATTTTATGGTTCGTTCATGTGTGATGTGCTTGGAGTTGCCAATGATTGACATGTATATATATGGTTCATGTATGATGTGCTTAAAATGTTTTATCAAAATAGTGACAACCTAAATGGAGGTTCCTTTTGCTATTATTGATCGTATAAATGTATATGTATATGTATATATGCTTCCTTCTAGGCTTGACACACTGGCAATGCACTGCTCTTAGCTTGTAGGACTGATAAACCATGGATGTCAATTTCTAATGCTTAAGTTGATGTGCTTTATTATTGGAGAATCAAACAATGGGATTGGGACTTGTGTCATGCAGTCTAAATGACCACTTAAGTATCTTGGTCACATTTATATCTAAAGTCTAATTTAAATATAGTGTTTTATTGTATCTATGTAGGAGGAGATTAATTATTAGTGTTGTCCAGCATGAGAAACAAGTGAAAAGTTGTTGCAAATCATATCAGTAAGTTTGCTTTCATATTACTTTTGGCATCCTTGTCACCCATTTGATATGTACTGATAAATATGATTAATATTTCGAACTATAAAAAAGAACTAGCTAAAATGCATCCACTCTTGCACCTTTTTGGCAGAAACTCCTCATGGAAGCTCTCTATTGAAGTGGAAGTTTCCTGCAATCTGTCCTCTTTTGAAATGCACGCAAAGGTAATCAAAGTAGTATGTTACATTGATTTAACTCTCTGATAAGAATCAATACATTTACATGCATCTTTTCTCTCTCAAACACAAGCGCACATTGGGAAAAAAAAGATTCAAGAATCTCTACTAAGTCACCAGTCGGTTAACATATACTCCCACCGTTCGGCAAAACTTGTCATTTTAACTCTCCACACAACTTTTAATAAAGTTAATAATTACACTCCTTTTTTACTAATTTAACCTCATTTATTACTCCACTTTTTACTTTATCAAAAACTACAACTCACAACACATCAATCAAATCAAGGGGCATGTTAGTAAAGTATAAGCAAAAATACCTAAAATGACAAGTTTTTTCGAACAAAAACAAAACTCTAAAACGACAAGTTTTGCCGAACGGAGGGAGTATTAGGTAGTTGATCTTTTTTCTGATCGCTTTTGAGACATCACCTTTAAGATGGGTAATGAATAGTTAGTCGTATTTGTGTCTTTTTCATATCAAAAGAAATCATGTAAAGAATTTATCTGGTTACCATCTAGCTTGTATGAACTTCTTATGAAATCTACTGATGTCTGTCTCAAAGCTCTCAACATTTCATTAATACTAGTGATATATATCTTACCCAGTAAACAACGTAATTGAACTCTTCAATAAGATAGAGATTTTCGCTTACTTATTGTTGCTGCCCCCACCCTTCTATGCTTATTTACGCTTGATCAAATACTTGATAAAAAAAAATTCTATGTTTGTTGCTCAATTGGAGGAAGCTCGATAGACACTTTGTTATTTAGATAGTTGCTTAAGTTTCTCATATTAGCAAATGGCATTCTATTAACTCGGTGCTCATCTTGTAATCACTTCATCTAGATGGTTCTTGAAGAATCTCCAACCCTTCTCCGATGGAATGAGGCTCAAAAGTGTTGATACACAAGCTGCAATATGAAAAAGGTTTTATGTATTTTTGTTTGTGCAATTAGGCATGAGATGACTTGTTAGATGAGCCTCTAGTTCAGTTTCAAATTCTAGATCTCTCTTCTATTTGTCTATGTTAATGATTTTATTTTAACACGTACTTCCAAGTTTTGTAAACGAAGCTCATATGGAAATACTTTTGATGGGTATGTATGAAAATTATACATTTAATTGTAAGGTTATTTTTCTTTTGGTTTTGTTTTTTGCATTGTTGTGGTGGAATTGTGAAGTTTTAGAGTGAAATGAAAAAAGCAGGGATTAAACAATTACTGGGGACAAACATCTTTTTTTTAAAATAAAAAATTGGGTTTACACACCGGTTCACATCAACCGGTGTATAAGCCACCTCCACACGTGTGCTGGTGTACTTTTATACATCGGGTTTTATTTCTTTCTACATCGGTTCAAAAACCGGTGTATAAATATTATACATCGGTTCTATCACCAATCAACTTGTTACTACACCGACCTGTACATCGGTTTGAAACCGGTGTATATGAGCATTTATACCCGATGTAAAATGCCTTTTTTGGCCTAGTGAATTTAGGTGATAGAGGCTCTCGCATAAAAACCTAATTTGTTTCTACCTTTTCTTAATTATGATTAGTCGGCTCTCGCAAATAAACCCTAATTACTATCCAATTCATAATAAGATCATTTTCGCTTCAATATCATGAATAAGGAATTTCATCAACTCTCGCAAAGGATTAAGCACATAGGTAGATGATGATAAAGACATATAAATTCATGGATTTATAAATCAAACACATATATCTATGTTGGGATCACCTCAACCCTAGAAGAAGTAAATTAGAAACAAAACATAATGAAAGAAATTAACTTTAACATAAAATAAACTAAAACTTACAACCGTTCGTCTCCTTCCTTCTCCTTCTCTCTCTCTCTCTCCTCCTCCTCTCTCTCTCTCTCTCTCTCTCTCTCTCCTCTCTCGCCTTCTCTCTCCTTGGGCCCTAAGACGACTTGGCTTGACTTGAACGAATGAAAATCAGCCCTCTAGGGCTTTATTTATAGGCTTTATTCCCTAGCTATTCTAGGAAAGAAATTATATCTATATCTATATTTATCTATCTAATAACATTAAGATCAAACATGAAAACAAATAATTATATCTAAAAGGACTATATCTAATTTGGATAAAATATCTTCTCTCTTGACTTGATGGCACTTGATAGATCTTGATAGAATTTCATCTCGAAAATATCACAAATGGATTCGGGATAGAAACTTAACAAAATATTCCGACTGCTCGACGTCGGCTCCCGGGATTTACTCGATATCGACTAGGGCTGCTCGATATCGAGAAGAAATTTCTCGTCTTCAGCTCAGCAACTCGATTCCGGCCTCCAGAACGCATGTCGACTTGACTTTTACTCGATATCGAGTAACTTTCCTCGACATCGAGTAAGGCTTTCTCCGTCTTCAGCTTCTTCGTCAATCTCAGCTCCTGGGCGTGAAAATCGACCAAGTGTTTACTCGATATCGACCAAATCATGTCGATATCGACTAACCTGCTCCAGCTCCCAGCTTCACTTGTCGATGTCTGGCGCTCCAGCTCGATATGGGTTACTCGATATCGAGTTGTTTTACTCGATATCGAGTAAGTCTCTCAGCTTTCTGCTCTGTTCTTGAAACGCACTTTTCCGAGTCCTCGTTTGTCGCATTGACTCATATGACCATGCGTTGGAAAGCTCTTTCCGAGCGCTACAACTCTCATGAAGACATCAGAACTTGACTCAGAATGATGAATGCTGAAAAATGGCCTTTTCTCCAGCTGCACCATCCTTAGCTTCTTCATGACTTTCCTTTAAGCTCCAAAGTGCGTCCGATTTCTGCGAAATATAATAAAAACTTGTGTAGATCTCCATATATTACAAATAAACATAAAATACACAAATTATTTATTATTATAACCCAAATGTATGAAATGTATGCAGAAATCGATATAAAAGTCAATATAAAACATGGCAGAATAGGCTTACATCAACGATTAATGAATCGTGTGCTTAGGAACTTTATAGGGAAATTTGTTGTTGTTTATTTTGATGATATTCTTATTTATAGCAAATCTCCTGATGACCATAAAGCACATCTTAAAGAAGTACTTCAAACATTAAGAAATGAACACTTGTATGCTAATTTAAAGAAATGTGAACTATGTAATGAAAAAGTGTCTTTTCTTGGTTTTGTAGTGAGCTCAAATGGACTGCGTGTCGATGAGGCGAAGATTAAGGCGATCATGGAGTGGCCGACCCCCACAAATATCGGCCATGTGCGCAACTTTCAAGGTTTAGCGAGCTTCTACATGCGTTTTGTGCGCGAATTCCGCACCATATCAGCCCCACTTATCGAGCCCACAAAGAAGAGGAGTGAGTTCAAATGGGGTGCAACTCAGGAGGAGGCATTCAACACGCTTAAGGACAAGCTAACACACGCACCATTACTCACTCTTCCGGACTTCTCTCGGCCCTTTGATGTTGAGTGTGACGCTAGCGGAGTCGGAATTGGTGGAGTCCTTATGCAGGAAGGTAAACCTATAGCCTTATTTTCTGAGAAACTTAAAGGTGCTTGTCTTAAATACTCTACATATGATAAAGAGTTGTATGCATTGTATAGAGTTCTTAAGACTTGGTCTCATTACCTATGGCCTAGAGAGTTTATTCTTAGGACTGATCATGAATCATTGAAACGCTTTAAAAGCCAAGATAATCTTGATAGGAGACATGGTAAATGGATGGAATTCATTGAAACATTTCCTTATGTGATTAAATATAAGAAAGGCAAAGACAATGTGGTTGCTGATGCTTTATCTAGAAGACATGTTCTTTTAACCACTTTGGATTATAGAGTCTTAGGCTTTATTTACATTAAGGAATTGTATGAAAATAATTTAGATTTTGGTAATATCTTTCGAAAATGAAAAGAAACAGGTCCACACGACAACTTTTATATACATGATGGTTTCTTATTTCGAAAAGATCAAGTGTGTATTCCTAGATGTTCTCTACGATTATTACTTGTTAGTGAAGCCCATAGTAGTGGATTAATGGGACATTTTGGAAGAGATAAAACTTATCACACCTTAAAATCACACTTTTATTGGCCACATATGTTTAGGGATGTAGAACATTGCCTAAAACGATGTATTGATTGCTTAAAGGCCAAATCTAAGCTTATGCCTCATGGCTTATACACGCCACTACCCACACCCTCGGCCCCTTGGGAAGACATTTCTATGGACTTTATTGTTGGGTTGCCTAGAACTAAGAAGGGGAGGGATTCTATATTTGTAGTGGTTGACAGGTTCTCTAAAATGGCTTACTTTATTGCATGTCATAAAACTGATGATGCTACCAATGTTGCTAATCTTTTCTATCGAGAAGTAGTTAGGTTGCATGGCGTGCCTAAAACAATTGTTAGTGATAGGGATGTAAACTTCTTAAGTCATTTTTGGCGAACCTTATGGAATAAATTGGGAACTAGATTGGTATTCTCTACTTCTAGCCACCCCCAAACTGATGGCCAAACTGAGGTGAGTAATAGAACCCTTACTACTGTCCTTAAAGCCATTATTAGGAACAATTTAAAAACTTTGGGAAGAAGCCTTACCTCATGTGGAGTTTGCTTATAATAGAACTATGCATTCTGCGACGAAAATCACTCCATTTGAATGTGTCTATGGTGTTAATCCACTAACCCCTTTTGATCTTACTCCATATCCTATGAGAGAGAAAGAATCATTTGAAGCAGGTAAGCATGTCGAGTTCGTCAAGGAGCTACATGAACGGACATGTCAGAATCTTATGTAGAAGGCTGAATACAACGCCAAAAAAGCAAACAAAGGGCGGCGTTTGGTCACATTTCAGCCTAGGGATCTCGTGTGGGTGCACCTGAGGAAGGAGAGGTTTCCAGAAGCACGGAAGAGCAAGTTGGCACCGGGAGGTGACATACCATTCAAGGTGCTAAGGCGAGTGGGTGAGAATGCCTACCAATTGCAGCTTCTTGGAGACTATGGCGTGAGCGCAACTTTCAACGTCGTCGATCTAATCCCTTACTTCGATGTGGACGAGGACTTGTATTCGTGGTCGAATCCTTTCCAAGAAGGGGAGGTTGATGCGGGACTATCTTCTACAGCTCCAGACACACCTATCATCTTAGGAGAAGGACCTATGACTCGAGCTCAAGCTAAGAAGCTTTAGAGAGACTCTTTCATGTTTGTGAGTCACGCCTTGTTTTCGAGCACAGTTCAACTCCCCGTGCCTAGATTGAAGACTTACATGTGCATTGGGATCCAAGAGGCCGAGCCACCTTAGTTCTCTTAGGATTGCCGAAATGCTTCAAGTCTTAGAACATTATAATTATTTCCTATTTTAGTAAATTTCTTTACTTAAGTTATTTTAGGAAACTTTAGGGATATTTTATTAATTTCTTTAAGTAGTTCTTTTATGTTCTTTTATCATCTTTTATTTATTAAATTGGCCAGCAGCCCTAGAGGCCTATATAATGGCGATTCTAGCATTGTAATCAGTTGGAACTTAATGAATTAGAAATCTCTCATATTGTGTGAAACACTTTGAGTGCAAGTCGATCGATTAGAATCGGAGCTCATCGATTGCAAATTGGTCTATGTCTCAGCTTGGTTTGCTTTGTGTTCATCAACTTCGCAAGACTTGGTGATCCTAGTATCCACGAGCCCCTCCTTGTGCCTCCAAGTTGTCCTTTTGGTTGTGTAGGGTTGTAGAGGCGGGTTATATAGTCATTGGTATTGGTTCCTACCCTTTGAGGAGGCCTATGATCTTTATCTTGTTCTATATAGATCGACTCAGTCCTTATCGGTCTTGGTCTTTACAAATTTCGAGTATTTATTCATTATTGTCGAGTCTTAGTCTTGGTCGACATCGAGTTCCGTGATCTTGGTGTTTCATGCTTTTTTTCTTGGTCGATCTTGAACATCTTGATCGATTCTTTTGAGTCTTGTTGCGTTTCTTTGACTCTTTATTGTTTCTTGCTTCCGTTCTAGAGTTTCTTGTTTGATTGTCGAAGATCGAGCATCATACGGCTAACCCCGCATCAAAAACCTTCATATGTATTATTCCATAATAAATGAAAGAGTGCAAAAAAAAGTAACAAAATATGCACCTGCGAGAATTCGAAGCGTTAAATTTCCTGGCACGTCAATAAGAATCCCAACCCAATCGAGTTCAGAGCTTTCCACATCTTTATTTGATTCAATTACAGGAATCAATTTTGTAAATTTCTCTGAAGCACAACGTATGCTTGAAACCTACAACGCAAACTGGTGTCATCAAACCGCATGAAAGATTCTAAGGAGTGGAGAAGTCATAAAATATCAGACCATGTGAACACAATAAGATTGAATATGGGAAATGAGTATCCAGACTCACTGTTTCATGCATCTTTAGCCTTGAATTTCATAGAATTGTGGATGATAAGATCAACAGCAGGGACCTTTTAATTTCAAAAACAAGTTGAATGAACAATCATTGATGAATTGAGAAAAAAAATACAAATGTAGAATAAGAGATTGTTGCTCCCAACACTATATCCAAAAGAAGCGAAAACCTAGGCTTGGAGCCAGGGGCAGATCCAGAAAATTTTTCGAGGTGAGCACAATTTTGAATGGATAATTTTGTTTAAAAAAATTATCCAGAATATTTTTTTTAAATATATATATATATATATATTTCAAGATAATACCTTAAATTTATAAGAAAATTTATTATTGTTTAATTATAAAATACCAAAACAATATAAGAATTTTAAAATATTGGAAAATGGATTGAGAAATAAATAAATAAAAATATGTGGCTATTGGGATTTGAACAAGGGTTGAGTAATATTCTATTTAAATTGGGGCGGGCTCAACCACTAAGCCACTAAAGATACTTGTATATTACCTTTAATTTTTTTTGCATAGCACATATATTCCTATATTTTTTTCCAGGTCGGGGTGGGCGACGGTCTGGTGCCGCCCACCCTTGGATCCGCCCCTTGGAGCTTGTAACTATAGAGATTAAAGGCTTGAGAGAACATTTATTAGAACTCTGACCAACAATTAAGATAAGTTATATAGGCAGAACTATACAACCCTATTCTGTTATGGCATAACGATAAATAAAATAATATAGAACGAACAACATAAATACAGAATAAAATAACTTAACATTTGCAAGACAAAACTAAATCAATATATGGAGCAACAAAACAAGTAAAAAAAAACTTTTTTCTTTTTACCTTCCTATCATCCTATGACCTTTACTGCTTTACCGAATTGGAAAAAAAATCGTTGGAAGCATTATTCGCTTCTTAGAATGCCCATAACATGGAATTATAATGGTTATAACCATCAAATTGTACAAGCAGGGACAGGAAAATTGATAAGCCTCTACACACTACACAGTACATCAATATGTTATTACTAAGCTTTGAACAAATAAAATTCACTTCCAACAAGGAAGGATCAAAACCCCAGAAATCACCATTGAAATCTGGGAGCAAGAAGAACAAATGTTTTTGATTTTGTTGCAACTAACTCTCCCGTTCCTCGCACCAGCTACTTGAGTAGGAGAAACCTACGTCCTGTGAAATGACCAAAATGCCCCTAATAATCTATGCAAATTACATCTTAATGTTGCTAGATATAATATGTACATATATGTCCATATACACCCCTCAAGCTAGACTTTCACAAGGTAAAACAAGGCCTAGCTTGGACCTTAGAAATTCATGTTGCTTGACGCCCAAAGCCTCAGTCATAATGTCAACAATTTGAAGAGTAGATGCAGCATGAGAAGTTTGACTGAACCCTTCTTGAACCATTTATCTGATGAAATGACCATCAATCCGAACGTGTTTGGTCCTGTCATGGAAGACTGGGTTGATTGCTAGTTGTTGTGCAGACTTATTGTCAAAAAACCAAGTGATGGGAAGCTCCACTGCGATGCCTAGATCACCGATAATGCCTTCTAACCATACTAATTCACTTGTTATGGCAGACATGCTCCTTTACTCGCTCTCAGTTGATGACTTAGAAATAACCTTTTGTTTCTTGGTCTTCCAAGACACCAATGAATTGCCAATAAAGACACAAAACCCAGACAGTGATCATCTTATATCCATACAATTTCCCCAATCAGCATCAGAGTATGCTTTGATAGTGAATGAAGATGATGCTGGGTCAGATAGTGCATAGTTGTAGCTGCCTTTAAGGTACCTTAATAGGTAAAGGAAAGCATCCCAATGAGGCTTTAGAGGGTTTTGTAAGAATTGACTCAATTGTTGCACTCAATAAGAGATATCAGGTCTGGTTAAAGTTAGATAGAGTAACCTGCCAACAAGCCGTCTATAGTCTTTAGGGTTGGAAATTGGTTCACCAATTACAGATGAGAGCTTCAGACCATGCTGCATAGGAAAACCAGTGGGCTTACATCCTTCCATATGAGCATCTTGAAGAATGTCTAAAATATACTTCCTTTGATTTAGGAGAATTCCCTTGGAAGATCTAGCAATCTCCATGCCTAGGAAATATCTTGTCATTCCAAGATCCTTGATGGGGAAGGTATGATGAATTGCATCTTTGATTGCCTTAATCTCATAGCTAGAGTTACCCAGTAAGATCATGTCATCAACATATACTAGAGCAACAGTCAGTGTACCTTGAGAAGATTTCACAAACAAGGAATAATCATGGATGGACTGAACATATCCCAGTTTAACCATGAACTTTGTGAGTTCCTGATTCCACTGTCAACTTGCTTGTTTTAGCCCATAGAGTGATCTCTGCAACTTACAAACATGACCCTTATGCAAGACAAAACCTGGAGGATGGACCATGTAAACTTCCTCTTCTAAAAATCCATGAAGAAAAGCATTATTGACATCTAATTGGTGTAAAACCCACCATTTGGTAGCTGCTAAGGCCAGAATAACTCTAACTGTAGAGAGTTTAGCAACTGGAGAAAAAGTCTGTCTGTAATCCTTGTCTTTGACTTGGTTAAAACCTTTTGCTACTAACCGGGCTTTGTATCTTTCCACAACCCCATCAGGCCTATACTTTATCTTGTAAACCCACTTACAACCTATAGCTTTCTTGTCAGCAGGTAGAGGAGTGATATACCAAGTCTAGTTGGTAGAAAGAGCTCTAATCTCAGCATTCATAGCATCCTCCCATTCAGGCACACCTTGAACTTGTGAATAAGATCTTGGTTCAAAAATGGAACTCATATTGATAAAGGACTTGATGTAGCTTGGAGAAAGATATGCTAGATTGCATGATGAAAATACAGCAAAGGACTCTGAAGAGGAAGAAGCAGTTGGACTATGCCCTCTGGTTGAGATCTTAGAGCAAACCAAATCCTGCAATCTGGCAGGAATTCTGGTTTTTTAGTGAGAATTACTGGTGGAATATGAGTAGGAGTAAGAGATGAAGGACTGTCAACTGAACCCTGCAATTGTGATGAGGAGCTACTCAAAGAATCCAATACAACATCATGAGGAGATCCTAAACTGCTAGATGACTGACCACTGTGACCATTATCAGCAACTGAATGGTGATCCTGACCCTGGGTTGCAGACTAACTAGGCAACACAACCAATGGCACACTATCATCTGTGACATCTTCCCAACATACTGGAAGATGAGAAGGAGGAGGCACATATGGTTTACTCTTGAAGGGAAATATAGACTCTTCAAACTTCACATGTCTACTAGTAATTATAACCTTTCTGTCTAAATCAAAGAATTTATAAGCTTTCATGCCATGAGGGTAATCCAGGAAAACACATTTCCTAGCTAAAACACCCAACTTATCCCTGTAATCATTGGGTTGAACAACATAACACAAGCAACCAACAACCCTAAGCATATCATAGCAAGGAGCAACTTTATACAAAACCTCAAAAGGAGATTTCCATTTCAACACAAAAGAAGGCATCTTATTAATAATATGGGTAGCACTCAATACACAGTCTCCCCAAAATTTGATTGGAAGACTACCATGAAGTCTGATGGCTTTTGCAATATCTAATAAATGCCTATGTTTTCTCTCTACACGAATGTTCTGCTCATGAACCCCAGGAGCAGACCTTTGATGTAGTATACCTCTATTGGAAAACAATTCAACACATCCTTTTT
Organism: Persicaria tinctoria; assembly: GCA_037127255.1. NCBI lineage: Eukaryota > Viridiplantae > Streptophyta > Magnoliopsida > Caryophyllales > Polygonaceae > Persicaria > Persicaria tinctoria. Next base: position 14,728,809 of record JBANSL010000004.1, on the reverse strand, counting down.
GAGTAAATTCAGTTCCATTGTCTGTCCTAACCACTTTAACTTAAACTTTGAAACTGATTCTTAACCATATTCAAAAACCCAGTGACCAATCTTAAGACTTGGAGCTTATCTAGTATAAGGTAAGTCCAAGTAGATCTAGAATGGTCATCCAAAATAGTCAAAAAATACTTGGCACCACAAATAAAGGGAGTCTTATATGGACCCCAAACATCCATATGAACAAGATTAAAAGGTGCATTAGCAATATTATCACTTCTGTCAAACTTAAGCTTGTGCAACTTAGTCCTGTTGCAAACTTCACAGTGCAAATCCTGAACATCTGGTTTACAATCCATGACATGATGTAATTTGGAAAAAAGTCATATGTCCTAGCCTAGCATGCATAAGCTGCAATTTATTACAATTTGACTTGACACTATTCAATGAACCAAAACACAAAGGTTTAAACTTCTCCATTCCATGAATCTTCAGAACATACAGGCCTTTGTCCTCATTTCCAGTAGCAATCATATGATTAGTTGTAAGGTCTTGTAACCAACAGGACATAGCATCAAAACTGAGTCTTGAATGTTGATCATGAACAATTTTAGATAGTGACAACATGTTATGTCTGAAGTGACAAAATGTCACTCAATTTGACATTACCAATTTGACACAAACTCTAAGATTATTCCCATCAGGCAAACCAAGCCAAATAGCAGGAGACAGATCAACAACATCAGAAAATATTGAATTATCAAATGCAATATGATCAGTGGCTCTTGAGTCTACAATCCAAGAATCATTCCTAGCTTTATCAGATCCAATAAGAAATTAATGAAACATTGAGAGTACCTGCAAAGTGCACCATAGCCTGATTTGCAGAGCTATCAATACTCTCCAAAGGTGATTTGTCTTTCATCATCTTCAATATTTCCTGAAATACAGCATTAACCATGGCTTCATCAGGTTTCACATCCATTCCAACACTTTCAAATGGACTATCCTACTGAGTACTTTCCATCTGTGCAACAAACTTCTTGGGATGTTTAGTTTTTTCTTCATCCTTTCCTCCTCTAAACCATTCTGGATAACCAATCAGTTTGAAGCAGTAATCCTTTGTGTGTCCACGTTCTCCACAGTGATCACACAATCTATCAAACTTAGCCTTCTTGTAGCCCATTTTGTACTGATCTGTCTGTTTTGAACTATCACCAACTCGAAATCTATTAGCAGCATTAGCTTCTGCATCAAACTGCCCAAACTTAGTCATTGCAAGAGCATTGATATCTCCTTGAATAACATTTATAACCCCTTTAGATCTCTCAATTTGTGTAGCCATTTGGAAGATTTTAATGATCCCTGGCATTGGATCCTTAGAGAGCACATTGCTCCTTAGATTCTCATACACATCATTCAATTCCATGAGAAATTGCATGACATTTGCTTTCTCTTCTCTTTCCAGTATCTTCTTGAGTAATCCACAAGGACAATTATTGAATCCTCCGCATGAACAACTTGGATTGGCATCAAGAAACTTAAGCTCATCCCAAATCTTCTTCAATTTTCCAAAATACGCACCTATTGAGAGATTTTCTTGCCGAATATTAGGCAGATCTCTCCTAAGCTGATATATATACCAGAGGATCATTTGACTCATGAAAGCGCTCTCTTATCTCATCCCAAAGCTCTCTCTCAGGTTCCACATACATGAAACCCTCTGCGATTTCCTGTACCATGGAATTAAGCATCCAACACCTAACCATGGAGTCCGCTCTCATCCATTTCTCATAGTCTTCACTGCCCTCAGGAGGTTTCACACAACTGCCAATTATGAAACCTAATTTGGCTTTAGCACCAAGCGTCATTTTGATTCCACGTCTCCAACTCGTGAAATTCATTCCATTAAAATGATTCGAAACTAAAACCATTCCAGGATGATCAGAGTTTGAAAGAAAATACGGATTAACATGAGCTCCGGTCATACCTTGAGCAATATCCCAGAACTGCAAGCCATTTGGGGCAAAATTCCACCCGCGAACACCTGCACCAGGTGACGGTGGGGTAACGGCAACGAATCCTTGGCCACGACCAGCACTGTCATCGTCATTAGCACCTGATCCTTGTCCATGACTACCACCATTTCCTCGACTGGCCATGAAAACTGACAATTTCAAGATCTACATATTCGATGGAGGAGACCTTCTCTATCAATGAACTCGAACAAATCACAACACGAACGAAAAATCAAGGATCAATCCTTTAGCTCTGATACCATTTGAATAAACAGAAGTCACTTCCAGCAAGGAAGGATCAAAACCCAAAAAATCACCATTGAAATCAGGGAGCAAGAAGCACAAATGTTTTTTATTCTGTTGCAACTAACTCTCCCGCTCCTCACACCAACTACTTGAGTAGGAGAAACTGATGTTCTGTGAAAAGACCAAAATGCCCCTAACAATCTATGCAAATTACATCCTAATGTTGCTAGATATAATATGTACATATATGTCCATATAAGAGAATGTGAATCGGGGCCTTGTTCACAATCTATGCAACATTAGCAAATGAAAAGAAAATTCTGATCATCACCAAACAAGAGAAAAGCGCAAATGAGCTCACCGCAGAAAATTTGAAAAAAGTAGAACTTGGGTTTCCCTTTCTTGTTATACTTCATCAACTGAGTACCTTTCTTCAAAGCAACAAGGACCTTCAATAAGCATGACCGAAAATACACATTTTTTAGTTCAACTGATGAGAACTTTTGAATGCCAACATAGTTCACACGATCATAGAAATCACATGTTTGTATGCTACTTCTCCTTTCTCTTAGAACTCTCCTTCATTGAATCGTCAATCACTTAAGGTATTGATGTTATCTTATAAATGATTAATGAGAAGCAATGATATTCACCTTCATTTGCCTAATCTCTATAGTTACAAGCAATCAATTTCTAAAACATCATGAAAATGTAGAGCAAGAAGCACCAAAACCTAGCAGTTTTTTAAGGATTAAGTTTCCAAATCCCTTTAACCTATCCTCGTTGAAATAGTCTTCCTCTTCTTTCTCCAAAGTATGCTCATCCACTCTCTTTGTAGACTCGGATGTAGTAATGGAGCTATTGTTTTCTTAAGTGTCAAGTGACTGCAACAGAAAAGTTTTAAATTACTATTAAAAACACGACCTAACAAACCAATTCCTTCACTATTGTCTGTCCAAAAGGCCTTCCAAACACATTAATAGAATACATGCTCATGTTTGACTCTCAAAGCATGAAGAGGCACCGAGTTTTCATACTTGCCCAGTTGATCCCAAAAAAATTCAACAACATATACTTCACCAGTGTGAAACGTGAATTAGGCTTTAACCAATACATCCTTATGAAGGAATTGGTGTCCTTTAATTGATTTGTAAAATACTAATGATATAATAGGATTAAAATGGAGATTTATAATCTGAATAATTTAGGTGATTATAGTGCTTTGCTAGAAGCCAACTATAATTTATAGATTAAATTAGATTTAATCTATTGTTATTTTATTCAGGTTCGATAAGGTCACACACAAAGAGTATTAGGAATTGGATAATTGATTAATGATAATAATAAGTTATTATTGTTGATATAATTTGTGGATAGAAGATAAAAGATAAAGGTGACTTATTAGGAATAAGTTGACCTAGTTTCTACATTATATAAGGAGACTTATTGAGAATAAGTCTTAATCTAGCTTTGGCATTGTGCATCTTTTCTTCTCCCACAAAAAACCCACGCCCATCCTAAAGCATTAGGTGTGAGTGTAATCCTTCGATCGTTCGTTCTAGCAAACCAAGACAAGGAGATCAAATCTCGTGCTCATGTGGACCAAGTAGAGGAGTCGCACTTGGGGCTCTTTTCTGCAAAGGCGATTTCGAATCAAGGCTCCGCAGAAGAAATGTACGACCTTTTCCTTCTACATTGATCATATCGATTCATGCATGAGATCCTGAATTAGTTGTTAGAAAATAGTTTTCTACAATTCTGTCGTGCATCTAATTTTCTAATTTTCCTACAGTGGCATCAGAGCCTCTTGCATAAACTGATATGATCGATTGATTTTCTTGTTAGCTTTGATTCAATTTAGCAATATATTTGATATATGGAATAATTTATATAATTAAAATTATGATTTTGATTGATTGGATATATAAAATTTAATATGTGAAACTTGTTTACAATCGGAATACGATTCCGATCCTAATCCGCTAACTTGTTCTAATTAGGAATCCATGTAGCACTTGATCAAAGTCAATGAGATTGCCGATCATGTGTACGTAATTGGCATCAACTATATTTATACAATATATATGATTTATTGTATATTTATTTTTCCGAAAAAGGTTTTTTTTTCTTTCCAATCAACACACATAACTTTTTTCGAAAAAAGGTTATTGTTGATGTTGTTTCATTAAATCAATTCCTATACAATCGATATGATTTATTGTATAACTCACGAAATATTTGATTTTGTAAGTATAAGTTGATTTGAATCTAAGAAATTGAGAATTTTATTATTTTGATGTCAAGTTGATAAATTTTGTGTGAATTTTATTCGTACATTAATTTCTCAAAGCTTTATGTTTTATAAAAACCTTCAATCTTAATTTCTACCGTTGTCAAAAGTTTGTAATTGTTATAAAATTTGAGTGGGAGTGGATGGAGCGGCTATTAGGGTTAAGAAAGATATATTAGGGTTTTAGTGTAAGATCCTAAATTACCTTAACTAATTAGATATGATGGATATCTTTATCTCTAATGAAATATTCTATCCAATTATACAAGGTAAGACTTACCATAAAATTTATTCCATATATATGATTGCTAACTTTGAATAAAACATCAAGAATATTAAATTAGTTATTTTATTAGATAATTTAATTGATTTGAGTTAAATAGTTTATTAATATGATTAATATTCTATTTCTTGTTTACATTAATTTGATCAATTTTTTGATGTTATATTAATTTTGATTAATATTTGATATTATTGCATGTAGTGACTAGTATGACCCAAGTAGCATATAAATACTATATGCGTATCGTTATGTATTTTTGTACACGATATGCGTAGCGTTATGCATTTTTGTAATTTAATTTTCAAAAGTAAATTTATTTATACACTGTACAAAACAAGATGCTACAAGATTCAAGGATGGAGATCCAAAAGGCGATTCTAGGATGGAGATCCAAAAGGAGAATCAAGGATGAGGATCCAAGAAGCTAGAAGAACCTTGAAGATTTATCTTTTTGGTTTTCTTTTCATTAGGGGCCATACTAGGATCACATTTTATTTTCGTGCATGTGTTTGGTTTTGTTCGCATGTTTGATTATATTTTTTATTCACTTGATAATTAGACTAGCATAACAAAACCTAGTTCCCTTAAAAGAAAATTGAGAGTATGCCTTTCCAATTCATAACCTATGAGGCCCTTGGAATTTGATGGATAGGTATTGCCAAAGCAAGGTGTCCATGCTTTGACCTTGAGATAGTACGGGTAAATCTATATAAGGGATTTATAACCTTGAATTGGTATACTCAACAAAAGACCAAAAGACAAAGTTTTGGATTTTGAGGCATGAGATAGATTTACATAAGATGTGATCTATCAACCAAGAGTTATAAATGTTATAACTAGTAAAAGTTACTTACCTTTAGGGTAGTGCGCGCCAAAGAACGCTAATGTCTTATCTGTAATAGGATCTTGGAATCATTTTCTCCAAAAGGGAAACATTTTGTGGATAGAATGGCATTAGCTTTACATTTAAAGCATGTTTAAATTTTAAGCTTTTGCATGATAAACATGATTCATATTTTGCATGTTCTATGTTGTAGATATCATGAATAGAAACGATAACCCATCCACCATAAATTTGCGTTCTATTCTTAAGAAGAATAAGTCGAACGGCAACAATTTCCTTGATTGGGAAAGAAATCTGAGAATCGTTCTCAGGTCTAAAGGAAAAGAGAGTGTACTTGATACCCATATCCCAAAATTGAGTGGTACCTTTACTCAAGTTGAGAAGGATGAGGAACACCAAGTCCGAGAAAAGTTAGTGATTGTCACTTGTCTCATGCTAGCTTCCATGAAGTCGAGCCGTCAAAAGAGGTTCGAAAAGGTGGATGCCTGCACCATCATTCGCACCTTGAAAGCCATGTTTCAGGAACAAGCGAGGATGGAGAGGTATGAAACTCAGAAGGCAATACTTGATTGCAAATTTGAGAAGGGCACGCCATTTCATACCCATATGTTAGAGATGATTGGTCATTTCGATAACATGGAGAGGTTTCGACATCCCTATAGCCAAGAGTTGGCTACAGATATCATAATTTCCCTCTACATGACGAATTTGCTCAAATCAAGTCCAACTTCAAGAAGGAGTTCTTGATGATTGACCATTTCGAGAGCATGGGATGCTTAAGACCGTTGAGCAAAATTTGACTATGGGAAACAAGAAAGAGTTTTTAATGGTCCAAAAGGGAAAACTAAGGGTTCAAAAAGGGGGCATCTGGACAGCAAAAGAACACAAAATGGAAGGGTAAACTAGTTACCCAACCTAAGAACACTTCTGAGAAAGCTAAAGTAGCTACTGACCATGATTGTTTCTACTACCATACCAAGGGTCACTGGAAGAGAAACTGCTTAAAGTATTTGAAAGATAAAAAGGATGGAACTGTGAGTTCTTCTTGTACAAATGTTAGTGTTGTGATTAGTAATGACTACATCAAACATTTGTACCAAAAAGCAAAAAACAGATGTAGGTAAAAATACCTATCTATAACATTCTCAGTTGTATCACTTAGACTTCAATTGTCTCACGACTAACTCCGTCCAGAACACCCCGAATTAACAGTGTCTCTGAAAGGATAAATATGACCTTATTGGACATGGTCTCATCACTGATGAATTTTTCTAATCTTCCAATATATTTCCGGCGTATACTCTCACAACCATGATGTTCACACTAAACAGGACTCCATCTAAGGCTATAGAAAAGACATCATATGAGTTATGCACTGGAAGAGTTCCAAGTTTGTCATTTCGCAAGCTTTGGGGATGCGAAGCATATGTAAAATGTTTACTAGTAGATAAGCTCACAACCAAATCCAATAAGTGCTTCTTTGTAGGGTATTCTTAAGGAAACTAAAGGGTATTACTTCTACAATCCCACCGAGCACAAAGTGTTTGTTGCTAGGGATAATGTCTTTATGGAAAAAGAGTTTGTTTTCAAAAAGTCAAATGGGAGAAATGTTGATCTCGGAGAAGTTCGAGAGAAGCAACAAACCGAGCAACGTCAAGAAGACATGGATCACTCCATGTCTGAGACTATGAATTTTGAGCACTTAATTCCACAAGAAGAAAGAACTCATAATCATTTACCGGAGGCAGGAGAGTTACAAGAACTCACCCTACTAGTCCATAAATCATTGTGGTAGAACCTTTAGTTGCTCAACCCACATGTAGATTGGATATGCAAAGATCGTTGCCAGGTAGATTTATTGAATTCATTTTGACTACATGTATGGACATTCTGATGTTAGAAATCAACAAGCCTACTACATACAAGCAAGCCATGATGGGTCCAGACTCCGAAAAATGGCATGGTGACATGGTGTCCGAAATAGATTCTATGTCTGGAAATCAAGTACGGGACTTGATAGATACACCAGAAGTGATAATACCTACTGGGTGCAAATGGGTTTACAAACTCAAAACATACAAGGATGAAAAGGTAAATCTATTCAAAGCGAGACTGGTAGTAAAGGGATTTAAAGAGAGTCATGGTATTGACTATGATGAAACGTTCTCTACAGTCATTGTGATTAGACCTATTCGGATACTCCTAGAAATTGCAGATCATTTATGATGATGAGATCTGGAAAATAGATGTCATGACCGAGGATGTGTACATGACATGAACTAAAGGTTTTTGAAGATCCACATAATCCTAGGAATGTATGCAAGCTTAAGAAGTCCATTTATGGACTTAAGCAGGCATCAAGAAGTTGAAACCTTCGATTTGATGAAGTGATCAAAGAGTTTGATTTCATCAAATGTGAAGTAGAACCTTGTGTTTACCAGAAGTTTAGTGGGAGCAAAGTTGTGTATTCTTGATTTTGTATATGGATGACATACTACTTATTGGGAATTCAAATGCTTGAATCTGTATAAGACTAGCTCAAGAAGCATTTCTCAATGAATGACCTTGAAGAGTTCGAGTACATTTTAGGCATCAAGATCTATAGGGATAGATCCAAGAGACTCATTGGCTTAAGTCAGGGAAATTATATAGATAAGGTTTTGGACCGGTTCGGTTGCCCATGCAACATGGCCTATATCTAAGCAAGAAGTAGTGTCCAATAACACTTGCTGAGTTGCATAGAATGAGCCAGATCCCTTATGCATTAGCAATAGGATCCATTATGTATACCATGATATGTATTCACCTAGATTTACATTCGCCTTAAGTGTGTGCAACAGATACCAATCGAGTCCAGGTGAAGCACATTGGAGTACAACTAAGAACATCCTCAAGTACTTAAGAAGGACCAAGGATACGTTTTTAGTGTATGGAGGACATGATGAGTTGTTGTGAGCGGAATCTGCCATGTTTTACAGTAACTTTTATATCGATTTCTGTATACATTTCATTCATTTGGGTTTAAATAGTACAGAATCTATGTAGTTTATGCTTATTTGCCAAAATTATGGAATCTACACCAGTTTCTGTTTAAATCGCAGAAATCAAGGCATTTACAGCAAATCTACAGAAGGTCGGAAAAGCTCGGAAAAACACTACAGAAGTCCAAGGTCAAAGCAGCGGAACAAATCCAAGAGACGAGGCTACTCGATCTCGAGTAGGCCCTACTCGACATAGACCACCATGTCCGAGCACCAGCTTGGTCGACCAAGCCTGATCGAGAGCCAGACAACCCGAGCTCCGGACCCTACTCGACCTCGACAAGCCCTCGTCGAGGTCGAAGAAGCCCAGACGCCCACGTCCGGAGTCGACGAGGAGAAGCTGTCCGAGGACGAAGCCGAGGACGACCAGGAGACTCGCTGCAGCGGAAGTGACCACTCGCTGCCGCGGAAAGGACCAGTCGCTGCCGCGGACCAAGCCACTCGCTGCCAGCGGAAGAGCCAGCTCGAGAAGCCGAGTCACCTCTACTCGATCTCGACTAACCTTTGTCGAGATCGACGAGCCGCCCTGAGCCATGTCCGAGCAACCCGAGGAGATCTACCCGAGGAGGTCCAGTCGATGACTCAACTCTACTCGAGATCGACGAGGCCAACTCGAGATCGACGAGCACCAGTGAGCCAACTCCGAGCCACATCGAGCAGAGTCAAGCCAAGCCGAGCCATCTTACTCGAGGTCGACAAGGCCAACTCGAGGTCGACTAGACCGCGTTCCAGAAGCTTCTCGACGAGCCTTGTCCGAGTAGAATTGGCTTTGCTTGGGCGCGAAGGCGGAAGATTCTATCCTATTACATCAAGTTCTATCCAAGGAGACAAGATCTATCAACATGATGAAGACCTACCATAATTAGAATTATCTTTTTCCTTATGGATTTATTTCCATTAAACATTTATTTATCTTTTTAGCATTTTAGATATAGATTTAGATATAGATAGATATCTTCTTTCCTAGATTAGCTAGGGAATGAAGGCTATAAATAAAGCCCATGGGGCTGGTTTTTCATTCATTCCAGTTCAGATTCAATTTCAGAGAAAGACAAGTAGTTCCATACAGAGATACAGTTTAGGAGTTCTAAGGTTTTTAAGGTTTTGGCTTACAGCAAAAGTTGATTGCCAGGATTGTAAAAGGCTTTGAATATAGTTAATGCAAGTTGTTTCTTTTCATTCAATGTCTGCAATTGCGATGAGGCGTGAGTAGTCCACCCACTTCTGGGGCTGGGATGAGCCCGACGGTGGCCATGTGAGGCGATGCGATAAAGGTCAGATCTTTTTGTGCGATTCATCTTCTATCCCTATAAGCATGATTCTTTTGCGAGAGTTGAAGGTGATCCTTGTTTGTGTTATTGAAGCGAAAAGTGATCTTAATGCAACTTGGATTAATTATGTGAAAAAGGGTTAGTAACAATTAGGGTTTATGCGAAAGCCTCTATATGCCTATTTGTTAATAACGAAAGTTATTTGATGGAAAGCATGATCTTTTATGCCTTTATGTGTTGTTTTGCATGGTTATCGTTGTGGTGTTGAAACCCTGGCCTTGGAGGTCTTTTAATATATTGAGTTAATTTCTGTCGAATTTCTAAATTCTGTCGAAAATCTGCAAGTTTGTGTTTTCATTACTGTTCTTGTCGAGATAGAGGACAGCTACTCGAGATCGAGTAGCTTCTGTGTCCTCAAGTTACTTTCTGTCTTTAGTTTACTTGTTCTTTGCTTTTTGTTTTTTTATTGCCATTGCCGGGTTTATTTGTTTCTTTCCTTTCTATGTTTTTGTGCTTTTCTGCTGCTTCTGTGAGAATCTACAGCTACCTAAGAACTGCTGACGTGCTTCCTCGTGGATTCGATCCTGACTTTTCTCTTATTACAACGGGAGGAAGTCTTGTATTATTTGCTGAGACAGGGAAGTCAATCTGATCTTTATTTTACATTTATTTCATACTTGACCATCCTCATGCAGTCAACATGAGTTAATCGTTGATATACTAATGTGAGCTTCCAAACAAACAGAGATGACTTCTGATCTCAATCCGGATATGTCTTTGTTTTTGTTGGAGAAGATGTGAGCTAGATGAGCTCAAAGCATGACACATTAGTTGATTCTACAATAGAGGTTGGGTACATTGCAACATTGGATGTTGCTAAGGAATTTGTCTGGATAAGGACGGTCATTGATGAGCTTGGTGTCATTGCTTATTCTAAATAACCTAGCTCTAATCCCCAAATCCATACATGTACCCAAAAGTATCATATCATATGATACTAGGTCTAGTAAGATGATATGAAGCCGTGCAAGATACACACGGATAGCAACATTGCAAATCCATTGGCTAAACCCCTCCCCGGGCCTAAGCATGATAGTCAAACTAGGGCCAAGGGGCTCAAGTCCATTGATAAATGACTTTGAGTTTTGATGTTTTGAGATCTTCGATATTTGATCAAGATTGTTGAAACATATTTGCATCATGTTTGTTTGAAATAAAATTTCACTATTATTCAATTATGGTTTAGAATTGAATAAAATGTCCTAATAATTTATGATTATCAAATATGATCGTTGTGAAAGTCGTGGTGGTTAAAACCATGTTAAGTGAACGGATATTATGAATTAGGTTTTGTCGTAGTCTGAATTATTAAATGGGACATAAATGATTTAATATAGACTATTATACAAGTTGATTGATGGCGCTAAGTTTCACGGGCTATAGGGACATGGAGATGTCTAATCAATTGTATAGACGCGTATGGTGGATACTTGTTGGACAGACCTGTCTTAAGATTTTTCAAATAAGTTGAAGAATTCAAGGTCAAAATATTGTTAGTAGGTTCCTCAGACATGAGTATGATATCTCTCTCACTTAATGATTGGTAGCCTTTGACAATACCAACCGCTGATCCGTAAAAGGCAGTCATAAAGGCAGTGATTGGGGTTGCTAAAATTTAAGTGGGAGCTATAGTCACGCAAGATTGGAGAAGTCCTCCTATTCTGGATATGTGGATATCTGAGTAGGAATAGTGTTCTGGTCACTCGAAGGGTAAGAACTATAAAATGCATGGTCATGCTCAAATGGATTAATAAGTAATCATTTGTTTATTTGACAGCTCAAGCTCGGGATCGAGAAATAATTTGAATCGATATAGATAACATGAGATGCTATCATATCGTCAAATTGAACAATAAGTGACAAATGAATTGAAATCGCACATCCACTTAAGGACAAATGGGAGATTGAAGGAATTTGTGTCCTTTCGTTGATGTGTAAAATACTAATGATATAATAGGATTAAAATGGAGATTTATAATATGAATAATTTAGGTAATTATAGCGCTTTGCTAGAAGTCAACTATAATTTATAGATTAAATTAGATTTAATCTATTGTTATTTTATTCAGGTCCTATAAGGTCACACACAAAGAGTATTAGGAATTGCATAATTGATTAATGATAATAATAAGTTATTATTGTTGATATAATTTGTGGATAGAAGATAAAAGATAAAAGTGACTTATTAGGAATAAGTTGACCTAGTTTCTACATTATATAAGGAGACTTATTGAGAATAAGTCTTAATCTAGTTTTTTGCATTGTGCATCTTTGCTTCTCCCACCAAAAACCCACTCTCCTCCTAAAGCGTTAGGTGTGAGTGTAATCCTTCAATCGTTCATTCTAGCAAACAGAGACAAGGAGATCCAATTCCGTGCTCGTGTGGACCAAGTACAGGAGTCGCGCTTGAGACTCTTTTCTCCAAATGTGATTTCGAATCAAGGCTCCACACAAGAAATGTACGACTTTTTCCTTCTACATTGATCATATCGATTCATGCATGAGATTCCGAATTAGATGTTAAAAAATAGTTTTCGACAATTCCACTGCGCATCTAATTTTCCCACACCTTATGTAATCAAAGAGCTCAAGAACTGCAGAATTCAACAAATTATTTCGATTTCCAACCGCAACAAATGCATCCACTATGGGTTTCATAATGTTGTGCATAACAATATAAGTACTCACATGTTCATCCTACAACATAAAACAATTTGGTCAATCTAACTTATATATGCAGTATTTGATCTATCTTTTTCTCTTTTCCAAAACAACTCTTTTTTTTTATAAAATTATTTTCCCTTCCCATCCACAAGATAAGAGAGGGCAAAGGTCAATAGCTTTAGCAACAACGAGATTTTCTGCAGAACACAAAAGAATAAAACAAAGTAACTATTTCGAAATGGTTTAACTGGAAAGAACTTGCAGGTAGTATTCAAAGAATTCAATTCGAACTCCGAATGATCGCTCTTTATTTATCATAATAAAACAGAGCAAATTTACCCGATTGTCCCATTCAATACACTTGGAAACCCAAAACAAAGAAGCTGATGGAAATAGGAACTTCGTCAAATTTTGGAATATAGAAAGATAAGCCCACAATGCATCCTTCAATAAATTCTTATTGTAAATCTTAACACAACATAGCTATATGAAGTGCACATTCATGGAAAATGACCATATGTTGTCCAAATAAAATAAAATTAAGAAAAACTGGACTTGTCCATTCAAGTGTCCATCGTGCGCCAGACCATGGGTACCGAATTCATATAGCCTAACACTCCAAGAATAGTTGGCCTGAACTTCCCATCCTTCATTTCCACCTAAACATGATAAAATACTAACCAATGGACCTTACGAAAATTTAGGATTCGAAATCCCTACTTTCAAAACTTAACACCTTTGATTTATACTCAACCCGTACGTACTTGATAATTGCAAGATCCGAACGAATGTATCAGTCCTTCGAAACATAACCCAGGTTTTATAACTCGGGTCGTTACAGTCATAGTGCGGGGAGTAAGGGGTGGAGCTGGGGGGTGCTCGAGCACCCCTGACCGGGAAAAAAAAATTTGAAGTAGAAATGCTATCTAGCTCAATTGGTAAAGGGTGGGGGGAGGGGAGAGATAATTAAATGGTCTTGGGTTCAAATCTCAAACTCTTCACTTTTTCTTTGTTTTATTATATCATTATTATTCCACACAATTATTTAGGGATTTCTTTTTATATTTTTAGTTTCTCTAAGCTATTTCAATTAAAAAATGTCATGTCATATTTAAATTTAATATTTTCCTTCGATATTGTAATAAAATTAATTCTTCTTGATTTTTTTCCTATATTTTGTTTTTGTTTCTTTCAACTATTTAACTAAAAATATCATAAATATATCACAATTTTAGTATTTATTAATTCAATATTTTGTAAAAATCTTCTTAATATGTATAAAAAAAATTACGAAATTTTTTTAGCACCCCCTCGATTTTATCCTGGCTCCGCCACTGGCGGGGACTATACTACTATATAGGTGTCCATTAGAAAATTTTATTGCTCCTTTGGTTATGTGTATTTAGATACACCTTGAATGAAGAATAGTATATGTGTGTAAATTAAAATGGATATTTAATTGTCCACATTCAATGCAAAAAGCTCTCATAAATACATACATATATACGTATATAAATAAATAGATTCAAATAATAGATTCTTTCAATCAATGCTTTTTTTCCTTACATAACTTTTTTATAAATTAACATACAATGTATTTGTGTGTTCACCAAAAAAAATACAATGTATTTGTGACGAATCTAAAAAATCTAAGTTATACATATGTATCAATAACAATCTAGAAAAACACATTCCAACTGTCTTGACAACACATCATGCATATATAAAAACGTACAGAAGGAAGTTTACTCCGAATCTCCATTGAGACGATGGATATGATGAACACACTCGAAAGACGATGATCACTCGACGGATACACTGCTCTTGTCACCGGTGGAACCCAAGGAATCGGGTACGCAGTGGCGGATGAACTAGCCAGGTTAGGTGCGGCCGTACACATTTGTTCTCGCACTGAATCTGAGCTCAATAAATGCTGGGAGGGCTGGTGCGAGCGAGGCTTGAAGGTCACTGGTTCGGTCTGCAACGTGGCCTCTAAAGAACAAAGAGAGAAGCTGATCGAAACCGTCGCACATCAGTTCGATGGCAAGCTTAACATCCTTGTAAGATGTATATATGATTCGGTTGATTAATTGTGATTTACCCAAATAGAGATCCCTAATTTATGTCTTTATTTGTGTGGCTTCTCAGGTTAATAATGCAGGCATGTTTTTGCACAAGTCGACACTCGAATCCACACCAGATGATTCCTCACTCGTATTTGCTACGAACTTGGAATCAGTTTATCATTTATCCCAACTTTCACATCCTCTTCTCAAGGCATCAGGGTCAGGAAGCATCATACTCGTTTCTTCAATTTCTGGTCTGGTAGGGATGACTATCGGATCTCTTTATGGTTTATCCAAAGGTACGTCCAATAAGTCCTTTGCAAACTGAAATAATGTATTTGAATTTTTTTCAAATTAGTCAAGAAATTTTTTTAAAAAATTAAGAAATAAACAAACGAAGTATTTTGAAAAATATCCAAAACACACTTAATCGCGGTTTGAAACAATGAGTCTATCTTAAATAGAAAAAAAAAATTAAATACAAAAATTACGACAGCGACTTAAAGATTTATCCTTTTTTTTATATAATTATCTGTAATGATCATATAGTCTAAGAATATCCTTATAGTTTGAGTAGTGTATGAGATTAGAATAGTTTATTAGAAATTAAGGGTATAAATACCCTATGGATTAATTGTGAGATCATCCTAAAAATAAACCAAATTACTTTTCCTACTCTCTTCTAATATGAAATCTCTCTCTAAACTTCTAAACTCTATCTCTCAATCCCCTTCCTTTCCCTTTAAACCCTATCAATTTTTTTTTAATTAGGTAAGAATTCGGGTGCGCGAAAGCGCTATCCGAAGGCATACCTTACGGATGAGGTCTATAAGACCTGGATCATTAAACTTGTCAGGGGCTCTGGTACGGCGGCCAAGGTGTGCAACCTTATCGACCACGTTATTGCTAGTACGGAGAATATGGGAATATCTAACCTCTCCCACCCTAAGTAAAAGTTTCTCGATGTCAGACATGATAAGATCAATCTCCCAAGGACAGTTATGCTTCCGTTTGAGATGATTTATTATAATCAAATAATCCCCTTCAATGATTAGTTTGTTAATCTGTAGATCGATAGCTTTGAGAACTCCATCCCGAAGAGCCAGAGCTTCAGCGACTAATAGAGTCTGATGGCCAATAGATTTGCATCCCATTGTGACTGGTGATCCTTTTCCGTCTCGAATAATATAGCCTATGGAGCTTTCGTAGCGCTACTTGATGCATGATGATCCATCGAAGTTAAGCTTAAGTGTTCCTTGGTTTGACTTTTTCCATTTTGAGTTTCTCTTAGGAGTCGAGCATTAAACCCTATCAATGTCCTTTGGGACATAACATTATCATATAATTTATATATTATGTGTAAAAAATAAATATGCAGTCCGCTTTTTTTATTAAAAAAAATGATATCTAAGGGAGGAAAAAGAGAGGAGAGAGTGATATGTAGTGAGAGTGTGAATGAGAGAGAGTGCAGAGGGAGAGAGAGTGTGTGCAAAAAAAGTAGCAGTTTTATTGTTTTTTTTTTTCATATTCTTGTTTTTTTAGGTAAATGAATATTTGAAAATTCAAAAAAAAATGTCAGTAAGGGTCCGTTTGGTAATTCAGGTGCTTTTCGGAGCTTTTGGTTTTAATATTTTATAGTTTTAAATAAGTTAAATATAAGATTTTAGTTTAATTAGCTTTTAAAATTCTACTTATTCATTTTCTTCTATCTCATCATCTATTTTGTATCAGCTACTCTATCAGCTGAGTTACCACTTACCAAACACCTTACTAGCTTATGAAAACTTTAATTTAACATATATTTAACCCATCAGCTTCAGCTACACTATCAGCTCCAACTACCCCATTAGCTCCGTGTTATCAAACTGACCCTAAGTCGTTTATAACAACTAATTTAGTAATTTAATATATATTTTTTCAATTTTTTCAATTTGAGATAGAGTTGTCTTTTCAAATCACGACTTAGTTATGTTTGGACTATTAATTTCCCAAAATACTATCAAGCCTTGCTAGCTTAGCTGGTAACGAGTTCGAATTCCCCTCCCCACATTACAATGACCTAAGTGCCTACCTATGGAAAAAAAAAAATCCTTGTTATAAATTTTTTTGACTAATTTGAAAATAAATTCAATGTATATCCACAACGAATCATATATATCTTCCCTTAAATTCATTTATTCTCTATTTATCAGGAGCATTGAATCAACTTGCAAGGAGTCTAGCGAGCGAATGGGGAAAAGACAACATCAGAACAAATGTTATTGCACCAGGGATCATCTTAACTCGTCGACTAAAAGATGTAATCTATCATCCATTAGTTATTCTTTCTTCGTTATCGATCATATATATGTATATATGCTTTGTCTCAACTCCTATACACACTTCTCCAGAGTCTTGATCAGGAGACCTTAGAGGCTTTAAGCTCTCGAACATCACTTGGACGGGCAGCAGATCCGAAGGAGGTGGCGTCCTTGGTTGCATTTCTTTCGCTCCCAGCGTCATCATATATGACCGGCCAAACATTAGTCATTGATGGAGGGATGACTATACATTTGCCCCTAGCATAGCATAGCTTTGCGTTTTCGTTCAGAAGGCAATTAAGGATGCTGAAGTTTCCATGAAGAACAATTTTGCTTATGAGAGTTGAAGTTTCCCCAATTGCACTAGCTATATGAGATAATAACCTCACAATGTTGAAGAAGTCACAAAAAAAAAAAATTATTTGTACAACATTTTATATAAAAAAGATTATGTTACTTTTTAAGCATGTTGTTTATATACATGCTAGAGATAATAAGTATAATCGTATTATTAACTTCTTGTTTTCTTCTTTTTGGTGTTAATAGTTGAATTTTTGTTTAAAATTAACTAATTAGTCATGTTTGTACAATACTCTATTCGTTCTGCAAAAATGTCATTATATAAATTTTACTCATTTATTTTTCATTTTACCTTGATTGTTTAATTTTTTAAAATTTTTTTATACAAGGCAAGATTTTGGGTGGTGTCAGACCCTACTGATCCACCATCCAATAGTGTCCTTTCGGACGAGAGCTAGAAGCTTGGGATGAGAAGCAAACGACCCTTGAATCTGTCGCATGCAAAGATGTGCTGCTTTGTCCACCACCTGATTGACTTCCTGGAAAACATAGGTGGCAGAAGAGGTTTCAAAGGAGTGGAGCAAAAGAAGAGCATCGGCGATCACCAAATCAATTTCACAAGGACACATCCAACTCCTTTTGATTGAGTTGATAACCGAAAGACTATGCCATTATACTTCGATCTTCGAGATCCCCATCTCTAAAGCAGCAGACAGTCCTATTCGAAGAGCCAAAGCTTTTGCCCGTAAAGCATAAACAAAACCACACAACAGGGCGTTGCAAGCCCGGACACTACCATGGTGGTCTCGAAAAATAAAACTCGTCGCAGCATCTCCGGTGGATAGTTTTGACCCATCAAAATTGATCTTGGAGTATCGCTCCGCGGGTTTCTTCCAACGAAGATTTTTTTTTCTTCCTTTGTTGGGGCACACTTACAGGTTTCATTTTTTCCATTTCTTCCCAATAGAGTGTCTTCAATTGGTTCCAATTTTGTAGTTGGAGTCTTATTTACCCTTCATGTTGTTGATTGTTCATGTAATTTTGATTATCGAATACTAATTTATTCCTTATTGTCCATAAACTTCGCCAAATCAACGATAACGAGATTGTTTGAGGTTTAGTGAGACTAGAAAATATTTCCATTACCGCTTGTTTCATATTTTTGTTGGTCGTGTCCACCCTTTGAAATTTTTTTCCAATTTTTCTATCAATCTTTCCAATAAGATCAAGAGAGTGAGTGCATTTTGAAAACAAGTGTTCTGCGTTTTCAACCAAATGATTGCAAAAAATACAAGAGACACTGCCACATCCTTTTCAGCAAGTCGTTGCTTCGTTGGGATTTCGTTCATCACTAGTTTCCATAAAAAAAAATTTATTTTCGGAAAACAATCCATCCCCCAAAGTCATGCCAATTCACTTTCGTGGAGTCTGTCATGTCCTGTTGCCATTTCTAGGGTTGTTGACGTGGAGAACCAGCCGTTTCGGCTAGCTTTTCAGTACAATCTATCTTCAATTTCATTCATCGGAATTTGTATATTTAGAATTTTGCTTATGATGTTATGCGGGTTTTATCAGACCCTATGTATTGTTCCACCTTCTCTTGTTCATTAATTGGGTTAATCGAAATACTTTTCCCAAGTAGTTTCTCTCTTACAATCCACTCGTTTTTCCAAATTTTGCTTGTCTTCCCATTCCTTACTTGCCAAATCAACCATTCACATAATTCATTTTTAATTTCCATTAATTTCTTGGGTAATTTGCTAAAATAACCCCATTATCCGAATTCTTTGCATGAGTAACCCAATCCGAAAAAAATTTGCTAAAAAGGGGATATCGATCTGCTTGCAAGCTGTAGCCGGTAGCAGTTAACCCAATGGGGGACAACTGGACATTGTTTCGGTAGCAGGAAAAGCGAAGACGAGAGAGAGAGAGAGAGAGAGAGAGAGAGAGAGAGAGAGAGAGAGAGAGAGAGAGAGAGAGAGAGAGAGGTGTGAAAGAAAAGTGCAGTCTGAGAGGAGAGAGAGATCAGTGAGGGGGAATAAAAAGATACTTTCAATTAAATTTTAAGTTTTAGATAGAACTAATAGAAGAAGCAAGGGGGAGGGTTTTTTTTTTTTGAAGGTTCACGTGTAAGCAATAAATTTTAACTACTGGACATCCATAGGAAAAACACATGCCACATATTGAATTTAACCGAACAAGATTGCTCGGAGAAACAGAGCAAAACGATATGCCACCTATTAGAATTGACTGGAGAAGATTTCTGGGAAAAGCAGATTCACTATAATGACGTCTTTTTTTATTTGCGCCCAATTATAATATTTATCCATATTTGGATGACATGATTTTGTTGTCTCCTATCGACACTACTATGCTTTAATGTGACTTGTCCAAGTTTAAGAGTCACAGTGAGAGTGACAGTGAGAGGCATAAATATACTTATAATTAAATCTTAAGTTTAAGAGAAAAACCATCGAACAAGAAGACAGCGGGTAGGGGTTAATTTGTAGGCTGACGTGTAAGTGCTTAGTTGTAACTGGACACTTAATGCAAAACGACATGCCACATATTGAAATCTACTGGACATGATCTCTTGGAGACACAGATTTACTAGTATTAAACAAATACAACACAGGAGCAAACATTTAAAAGACATTAGCAAAGAGTAGCAAAATAAACAACATTGAAATCGAATTTTACGATAACAAGTAGCGAAAATGCGACTGCGTGGTGAATCGATATGTACCCCATTTTGTACCTTTGGTTTGTTCTAATGTATTCTACTTAATTTGTGTCGGGGGCTGGTTTAATGGAAATGTACATGACAGTAAACGCTTATTGGCATGACATATAATGAACTTGACATGACATTATTACTAACCAACCAAGTCCACAAACCAACAACAATTGCAAAGCGAAAAGTCTAAAGCCAACCAAGAACAGTCTAAAACCAATCAGGAAGTACTTTTAAGGATCAGATGGGGCTGTAAGATGCCCGTGAAAGATGAAAACATAAAGAAATTGGCGGTACGCCGCAATGAAGTCATCGTTAAGGCCACGGAACTCGGTGTCGCCGTCCGCGAGGAGTTGCAGGTAGCGGATGGCGTATGGACCACAGTCGCCCCTATAGCACGACAATGAAATATGTTCACCCAACCTGCAACAATTGTTTATAATCGGAACAAGTGGAAATATGAACTTACGATTGTTTGTTTTGGGGAATCCCATTCACCCTCTTGTACGCTAAGGGTTTCGGGACTTTGCCAACCCATTTCACCCGAAGTTCGGGATGGCCCATCATCAGAATAGGGAGGAGGTGGGTCACCATCCGGCTTAAAAAATCCCTCCATATGGCTCTCAGCGACTAGGTTGATGTCAGGATCGTAGACGTTCAATGTCCACTCCACGAAATTGATCTCTAGCGCCACCCAATGCACGTTCTTCAGATTCCAAGGCGCCAACAACCGTTCGACATCGGCCCAACTCGTAGGAAACCTCTCCGAAAACTTGCCATCGAAGTAGTGGGTCAACTTCTCGTACCCCTTGACCACGTCTAGGTTCCTCTTCCCCTCCGCCGATTGCTTTTGCAACAGATACCCCCAAAAGAAATCAAGAACGGCGACGCCTTCGTACTTATCATCGTCCTTGATATCCTTCTACGGGAGGGCGCATGCCTGCTCGATATGTTGCACGCATGGAAAACCATTTAGATGGAAGAGCATATGACGATGAAGGTGATTCATAGAACCACACTATCGGAACCTAACCTTGGATGTGACCCAAGTGGTCGGCGACTAGAGTACCCTGAAAACTTCCCTCTGCAACAGGGTGCCTTCGACCGACCAGATGGGGTTACTTCCCTCCTTCGTCTAGGCAAATAACGCATCAACGTCTGCCCTTGTTGTCATGCCTAGGTACACGGCATCCACTGCTTGCGATGGCTTCTTGCCCACACGCGGCTTCTTCACTGGCTGAGTTACTTCCGCCTGGGAGAACGTTTCAGGATGTTGACGGGTACTCCTAGTCCGCCATTGGAGGGGCACCTCAGCCTCAACCTCAACCTGGGAGGCCTCAGGTGCCACCAACTCTTCCTGCAACCAGCACACCGGAGTGCGTATAACATGACAATTAATAAAATTGACCGAACAGTCAAGTGACCATACCTCACCGATGTCCAGAGTAGGCCGGTTTCTCCGACTGACCCCCTCCCCTTCTTTGTCCTCCTTGGTAGGTTGTATCTCCTCCTTGTTCTTGTCCATGTCTTTGTCCTTCACTACTCCATGAAACTATCCACATGACATCTGATAATCTTGATATGACAGTTATATACAGGTACATGCGTTCTTTACATGATGCAATGACACACGGATAACCTAACCTCCTTCTTCGGCAGAACCTCCCCTTGCTCCTCTGACTCCCTAGTCCCCTTCCCTCTCAATGACCTCTTCAAGTCTTCAATCGACTCCTCGAGCGTATCCATCTTCGATCCTAAACTCCTCACCATGTCATCCAACTTTTCCAGTAACCTTGGCTCGATCTCTAAGATGGCAGCTTGTGTCTGCGTACACGCCCCTGATTCTTGCGTTGACCCAGGTATTTCCTTTTGTTGTTTCTTCCGTGGGGGTTTCGCATTTTCCGCTACAAACGCCCGTACAATGTTGTCGAAGAAGTTGTCCCGCTTATCGTGAGTGTTTCGGGCATCGCAGTACAAACGGGTAGTGTCCTGCACTTCATCGGGGATGAGAACCGGCCTCACAGTGTCAGGTTCATGGAAGTACCCAAGCTCCTCCTTAGCCTCATGCAGTCGGGTTTTGATGGCGTCATACTCAAGGTTCCCATCTTTCTACTCGTAACGCAGACACCTAGGGTACGGCTTCTTGTCTATGATGTTCGCACATTGGACGCCCACTGAAGGGAGAGTTTCGTACACCCAGAGCTGCAAACATCGGTTGTCCAGTACAAAGTCATTTTCTGTCCAGTTTAATTACAATAACTGGATGGCTAGTATTAATTCATTGGGTGTCTAGTGAGGTTTGTGTACGCACCTGGAAGGCGAGGGGGGAATCCCATCAGGCAGTAGGTCGGGCGTGGTGCAGTGGAGTTGCTGCCATTGTGTTGGAGCTTCCTCTCGATTGCACGGTAGAGGAACTCGTTGGTTCCCTCGTAAGAAAGCCAACCCCACGGGTAGCCTAGGAACCTTTCAACGTCGACGATGAGGTTGACCACCCATCCCTAAATGTAGTTTCAAGGTTCCTTCCTACAACACGCCCTCGACCAACATCAGTAGGATGGTAAATTTAAACATTTTGGCTGACGATCGCTCAGATTTCATTGCCACGTGGAACATTACCTCGAACTCTGACATCTTCAACTTGTCAACTCCGAAGAAATCAAACACTGCTGTCGGCAAGCTGAGTCATCCTCAGGCTCGTCGACAAAGTCCTAGTTGAGACCGGTGATAAAGGCGAACTCAGCTATTGAGAACCTCATGACCGCATCATAGATCTTGTACCACGTTTTGTGCTCCTTATTCGTCTTCAGTTGTCATTGGAGAACGTAGTGTACAAGATGCCCGGAGAAATGAACCCTTGTACCCAGTCTTGCAACGCCCCCCAATGGGCTGTCCATCAGGCGCTTCCACTGGGACTCGCTCAACCGGTCGTCTATGTTTCCTAGGAGCTGCAACCGGTAGTATTGGTTACATCGCGCTTTGAAGTGTTTGTCTTCCTTGACAGCGTACACAGCCTGCACAGACTTCAAAATGTCAGTCACGCTGCACGACAATCACAACTTACATTACTCGAACAAAAGCCAAACATACCGCGCCAGAGGTTTGAGTTCTAGGGTCGACAATCTTCTTTCCACTCCGTTGTGACATTTTTTATATTCAACAGATATCTTGCATGTTGGGAGACCAAAAATTAGTAATCTCAAAATCAATTCGTGTCCTCCAACCCACAGTTCCCTTCAAATTAGTCCCACAAACATTCCAGCAGTCAATATGTACATGACACCAACACAGTTATACATGACACCTTAAAATTAAAACATGACAGTCGACTTATTAAATCTGTACATCTCTAATTGCATACGAGTTTGAAAATATTCATATGAAATTTCGACCTACTGGACATAAAAATTCAATTCCCTTGACCAATTTAAACCTACTCATATGAAAATTCACCATTTCTAACATTTTCCTTAACCCTAATTCGCCCCATTTCGGCCCAATTTCCCCTAAACTGAGCGTACCTACGGTCACCCTACTGCTGATAATTTGGATTCAACATAAATGTTCCTCAATTTCCCCATTCCCAAAATTCCCTTCTCTCCCCATCGTGCACACCCCAGTTCCCAAACTTTTCACCCTTTGTTTTTAACTTGACGCCGATTACTTCCTACATGACAGAGGGAAATTGCGAACTGTCAACCCATTCGACCCCTTTATCCCATTTTCACACAATAAAAAACGGTTTAGGTTCTTCCAATCAGTTTCTCCCCTACGAATCCAAGTAATAGGTAATTAATCGGCCGAGTTAGGGTTTACTTACTTCAAAATTGACATGTTCAATGTCGGCACGACTTCTTCTTCTCCTCTTTTGCAATGGCGTATTTACAGGTTTTTTATAAAACTGTCCAATTTTGTAAGTCCGTGAGATCGACGGTTGCATTTACAGGTTTTTTATAAAACTGTCCAATTTTATCTTCCTCCCGATCGATACTTTCTCTCTCCCTCTCTCTCACTCTCTCTCCCTCTCTCTCACTCTCTCTTCATTAACTTCCCCCGGTTCCTCTCTCTCTACGTGTTCACTTTCTATCTCCTCTGTCCCGGTTTCTTTTCCCCTTTTTCACCGACTGGGTTGCAATTTTTTGGAGGGGGGGGGGGTTAACCTTTGCAAATCTTTTGGATAGTGGGTCATGGGTGCAAACTTGTTGATAAAGGGTTAGTGTTATGGAGAGAAATCAAGTAACGAAATAGATATCAAATATAAAGAACGAAACCAACTTCTTGTCCAAAAAATAAAATACAAGAAACCCTCCCGTTGTAGTGGTAGGGTATTCAGGATCGTATCCATGAGGAAGTGTGTCGGCGCTCGCCTAAATAGTTCCAAATTCCTCTCGAAATCGACCAAAAGCTACTCGATGTCGAGTAAAAGTACTCGATGTCGACTAAAGAAGTTGATTTTCCTGCAAATTTGCACACAGAAGACGAAAATAGAGCAATGTCGAGTATGGCAGTACTCGATGTCGACCAATGTACTCGACATCGACCAGAAAGTTATCGAGATCGAGTTGTCAGTGCAGTGTAAAACGTAAATAAAAACAGAATAGAAACGGAAATAAACACAGAATTGGTGTGATGTAATTCAATAAGATAAAAGCTTCCAGAATCGGGGTTTCAACGCCACAATGATAACCATACAAGAATCATGCTAAAGGTATAAAAGATCATGCCTTTCATCAAATAACTTTCGTCATTAACAAATAGGAAGATAAGGGCTTTCGCATAAACCCTAATTGTTACTACCCCTTTTTCACAAAATTAATCCAAGTTTGCATTAAGATCACTTTCGCTTCAATAACACAAATAAGAATTACCTTCGACTATCACAGAAGAATCATGCTCATAGGGATAGAAGATGAAATCGCATTAAAAGTTTGTACCTTTGTCGCATTACCTTACATGGCTACCGTCGGGCTCACCCCGACCCTAAAAGTTGGGTGACTACTCGCTCTTCATCATAACAAACGTTAATAATTTCATGAAAAGAAATACTTGCATTAATATAAAAGAAAGCTTATAACCAATCGAAGCCAAATCCGCTCTCGCTCTTCACCTCTCTCGACCAAGCTCTCTAACTCTCTACTCGCTATCTATGGGGAAACACAATTGCGTGTGCTTGGATTATCCTAAAAATCATCCCCTAGGGCCTTATTTATAGTATTCATTCCACACTATCCAAGGAAAGAATAAACTATTTATATCTAAAACTATCTATCTAAAGCTTAATGATAAAACTTGGTAAATAAAGGAAATAAATCTCTAAGGTAAGTAGGGGAAAATATCTAAAGTGGATAGATCTTGATATATCTTCTCTTCAAGTTGATAGAATTTCACGTGCCTTATCTTGCAAGTAACCACACACTCGGATCTTCACTCGGATTTCACTCGGACTGGCGTTGGGAAGTACTTGACATCGACAAGAGTAGTCGACGTCGAGTAGAATTGCGTTCTCTGCTCGCTCTCCTCGGACTGTGCTCGAGCTCGACTAGGATTCGGACTCTCGAGTCTCGACGGGTACTCGACATCAAGTAAGGTACTCGGCGTCGAGGAATTTTGTGCTCCTCGGGCGATTTGCTGCTCGTCAGGTGCTCGATCTCGTGTGATGAAGCCGAAGTCGACCAAAGTACTCGACATCGAACACTTTTGATCGACATCAACTAGGCATGTTGAGTGCTTTCTCTTCTCTTTCTCCTTGATACGTTGTGATTCAGCTGCTACTCGACCTTGGGCTTTTTGTATTCAACCTCGAGTTATTCCATGATTTTCCCCCTTCTCCGAATTGTTGTAAATTGTCTCGATTTTTGCGAAATTAAACAGAAACTGGTGTAGACTCCATAATTTGGCAAATAAGCATAAACTACATAGATTCTGTATAATTCTAACCCAATGATATGAAATGCATGCAGAAATAGATATAAAAGTTAATGTAAAACATGGCAATTTAGTCACACAACAGTTAGTTTGTGCAATTCCCTCTAATTTCTTCCATTCCAAGATGTCTGTTTTCTTTTCTCATATTCCCATAATGTTGCACCTTTCATGTATTTTTCTTTAATTATTCTAATCCAAATATTATTCGGTTCAGCCAAGATTTTCCACAATAACTTCATTTGAAGTGTTTTATTCATGTCTTTGTATTTGTTTAGTCCTAAACCACCATATTTCTTTGGTTTGCATATTTTATCCCATCCTATCAATGGCTTGTAGTTCATGTCTTTAGTCCGAAAGAAAGATCTGTTAATTTTGTCTAGTTCTTTATGAGCGTCTATTGGTAGTCTAAAATTTTGCATCACATAGTAAGGTTTGGTCGCAAGATTTGTTTTAATCAGAACAATTCTACCCTGTTGGGAAAGTGAGTTTGCCTTCTATTTTGTCAGTTGAGCTTTTTTCCTTTCCACAGTGTCTACAAAAGTATTCATGTTTACTTTTTCGTTTATGATAGGGCATCCTACTATCCTAGGTATTTTTCAAGTGCGGTATGGTTGTTGATTTGAAGTATATTTTGAATATTCCGTTTTTGTTGGTTCGTTACCCCTAAAGTTACTTGAAAAGCTCATTTATGAAAATTTACTTTTTGTCCCGATATGCTACAATATTCATCAACGATTTTTTCACTTGGGTGGATGATTCTGAGCTTGCTTTGGCAAATATCATGATATCGTCTTCAAATGAAAGAAATGGTACTCTAGTTCCCGATTTAGTCATCTCAAAGCTTATCGTTTTTTCTTGACTCATTACTTTTCATTTGTAGTTTCCTTGCAAGTATTTCAGCTCCAATAACAAAAAGGAGTGGTGAAATTGGATCGCCTTGTCTAAGTCCCTTCTCTGGTCTGAAAACATTTGTTAATCCATCGTTAATAAGATTGGAAAAGGAGACGGTTTTTACGCATTCTTCAACCCAAGAGATGAATCTTGAGTAAAAACCGAATTTTTTCATAACATGGAAGAGGAAGTCCCAATCAACCCTATCATAAGTCTTTACTGTCTATTCCATGTCTAACTTTACTGTTATCCATCCCTCTTTGCCTTTTCTTGATTTGAACGAGTGAAAATGTTTGTGTGCAATAAGAACATTGTCTTGTATTGCTCGCTAACATAAAAAATTATATGTCAAAAAAATGTGCCAAAATTGGTGTGTGCAATAAGAACATTGTCTTGTATTGCTCGCTAACATAAAAAATTATATGTCAAAAAAATGTGCCAAAATTGGTGTGTGCAATAAGAACATTTTCCGGCCTTGTCTTGTATTGCTCGCTATCAATAGTTTTTAACTCGTTAAAAAATGTGCCAAAAATCATATGACCTATATGTTGAGACGGAAAGAGTATGTAATAAGGAGTTTAAAAAATTATTGATAAGTAATTTCATTAATTAGTCAACGACATTTCAAACTTCTATTCAATTTCAGAAAGGATATATGCACCCACGACAGCTGCTAAATACACTCAGTCTAATGGATCATAGATCCATTTCATCCTTAACTTGACACGTGATAATCATTAAAAGTGAAAAAAGTATCGAATAGATCTAGGATCCATTCTGCCAATTAGGGGGAAAAAAACCTTAGAATGGATCTTAGATTTGTTCCTTGTAAAAAAAAATTTATGTTTTCCCTTTGTTAAAATATTTTTTTCAAATAGATGTAGGATACGATATAATTTTTTTTTAATTAACCGAACGGATCCAGCTGGATATGTTCGTTACTTTTCTCCTTTTGAATGAAGGATTATGTACACTGTCATGTTAAGGGTAAAATGGATCAAGGCTCGAAGATTGTGATCGGTCTAAAACCAACACCCCGTAAGTGTATGGTGTTAATTGTAGTAATCGAGTGTCGAATCTCAGGGACCGTGTGAATATCAATTGCAGAACCTCAACTAGTTTACTAAGCCAAATAAGAGAAGTGATTTTTTACGGAATGAGAGAATAAGAAGAGGAAAAATAACAAATTGCCAGTGTTTGTGAATATATGATGCGAAATTCCAGAGTTACGGTTCACCACAACAATGCGTCCTCGATAGACTATATAATTTTCATGCCTGAAAAAATTGAAAAGAGATATTTGAAGGCAAACCATCTTAATTCGTCATTGCTCATCCTACGCGCGTTGCAATAACTATGTCCGTTTCAATTAATTACCACTCACTTTACGCTTGTTGCAGAATCAATCAAATTGGACTCATTAAGCACTTAGACCCTAGCGAGAAAATCGATCAAACCATCGCGTGCGTGATCCGCAAAACCAACTCAAACCTAGGTTGTCTATGATAGTTTATTATCCTCAATGGAATTAAATAGATTGCTCATAAACAATTCTCAAGTTCAATGTTGTGAGCCGAATCTGTCATGTTTTACAGTAACCTTTATATCGATTTCTTCATACATTTCATGCATTTGGGCTAAGATAGTACAGAATCTATGTAGTTTATGTTTATTTGCCAAATTATAGAATCTACACCAGTTTTTGTTTAATTTCGCAGAATTCGAGGCAAATTACAGCAGTTCTGAGAAAGGTCGGAAAAGCTCGGAAATCAACTACAGAAGTCCAAGGTCAAGATACAGCGGAACCAGTCGAATCAAGCTAGGAGCCTAGGTTACTCGATCTAGAGTAAGCCTACTCGACCTCGACGACGGTGTCCGAGCACAGGCCTTGTCGACTGAGCACTGATCGAGAAACTGAGCCAGAGCAACCCGACTCCCGGAACCCTACTCGATCTCGAGGAGGCCTTGTCGAGATCGACTACACCTCAGTGCCAAGTCTGGAGTCGACGAGTTATGACAAGTCGAGAAGCCGAAGGCGGAGAACCCAAGCTGACTCTACTCGATCTCGAGTACAGCTAGTCGAGATCGAGGACCACCCAGCGCCCAGTCCGAAGCCATGCCGAGGAGAAGTCCTCAACATCACCAGCGAGCCATCCTCGACCACACCCAACTCAATCTCGAGTTGTCCTTGTCGAAATCGAGGAGCCCGGAGCCCAGATCCGAGCCTGTCAAGCAGAGCCGCCCGAGAAGCCCAGCCAGGCCCAGTCGACGAGTCAATCCTACTCGATGTCGAGGAGCCCTACTCGAGATCGACGAGCGCCGTGTCCGAAACCGCGTCACGCGCCTTGAGCTGTCCGTGTCGAGCTGGGAGTCCTTGGGGCCGAAGGAATCCGAGATTGCCGAGATACATCAAGTTCTATCCATAAAAGTCAAGATCTATCAACTTGAAGACATCTTACCTATTTTAGATTTATCTTTCCCTTTTAGATTTAATTCCTAAATTGCTTTTATTTATCATTAAGCCTTTTAGATATAATTTTAGATATAGATAAATGTTTCTATCCTTGAATAGCAAGGTTTAGAAGCCTATAAATAAAGCCCATGGGGCTGAGTTTTATTAATTGAATTCACAAGTAGGAGAGGTAGTAGTAGAGAGAGAAAGTGAGGCTGAGTGGAGCAAAGGAGCAAGAGCAAGTTGGCTTTGTTCGGTTGTACTTTCTTGAGTTTGGTTTAATGCAAGTTTCTTTTTATAAATCAATGTCTGATGTTGTGATGAAGCGCGAGTAGTCCACCCACTTCTAGGGTTGGGGCGAGCCTGACGATAGCCATGCGCGTTTGAGGTAAAGATCCAACTTTTATCATGTTTTAAGCATCTACTACTTGTTATGTGTTTATTACCCATCTAATGGAGGTCCATGCTAACAACTTGGATTGTAAACATAAAATCAGTAGAGACAATTAGGGTTTATTGAAAGAGTTGTCTAATTGTTGGGAAAGGCGAAAGCTTGTCCCTTGATGCAATTCACATGATTATCTGTTTTATCTATGCCTTATGCATGCTTGGTTATCGTTGTTGCAAACCCCAATCTTGGAAGTCCTTTTCATACAGTTTAGTTCGAAATCCCAAAGCCTTTGCATTTACTTTTATTCGTTTTATTCCTCTGTCTCCTCGAGATTGAATAGCACTCCTCGATCTCGACTACTGATCTTCGACCCAAAGTCGTTGTAGCTTCTGTGTGCAGGTGCTCGACCAACCCAAGCTGACGTCGACCAAGACTCTACTCGATCTCGAGTAGGCCCTTGTCGAGATCGACCAGAAACTGCCGAGCTACTGCGCTGTGTTCGACTAGCCTGATCTCCTGTCGACTAATCCTAGTCGAGATCTAGCACCTGTTGTCGACTTCTGACCGTGAGACTTCACCACTGCCTAGGATCCGCTGACACGCTTCCTCGTGGATTTGATCCTGACAACCTTCTACTACCACTACTAGAATACTGTCAATAGACAACACCACATCTAAGTCTGTCAAAAAACAACTGATGTGAAAATTATTCTTTTACATCAATAGTTTTTTTTGTGATGTATTAAAGAGTTTATAAATCTGTCGAAGTTTTGGACAGATGTAAAATTGTTGGTTCTAAAAAAAAAAAACCGGCGCGGGTTTAAATTTTCCAAGTTCAAAAGAAGCGGGATTGGAACATTTAGAAATTAAGCGGGACTTCAAAATTCGAAGGAAATTATAACACTTAAGTAAAAAAATTTACCCATCTCCACACTTTCACTCTCTCCACACTTAGAAATTCTCTCTCTCTCCATCTCTCTCCTGTTTCTTCTTCTCTTTGTTACCCGGCTCTCTCTTCATCTCAGGTAAACATCTCTACCACTGTCATGTCGCCGTCGCTGCTCCCCCAACCAGCACGTCGTCGCTACTCTCAGGTAAACATCTCCCTCTCTCCATCAGACAAGCGACTACAATTCGAAGATGGTGGCCCTCTCTTTCAAAACCCTAACAGGTAAGCTCTTTCGCACCTTTTTCAGATCTAGCCGCCCTCTTTTCTCTCATCTTATCCATAGTTCCCTAGATCTAAATTATTTTTGTAGATCTGTTAGTTTCGACTCATTTCTCTCCCATCTCCTTTCAGTTTTAATTTGGGGTTTTTTTATTAGGGTTTTCGAGAGCGAAGGAGGAAGGGAAAAGGTGGCGAGAGATAGTTGTTTGGCTAGAGTCACCGTCTGCAGCGTCGCTATTGGTCGCGCCTTCGTCTCTTTGCTGCTCATATCCTCACAGGTATGCCCTTCCTCTCCTATCCTCTTCTTGTCTCCTGTTATTGTAATTTAGGGTTGAGAGATTTCGATTTTGGGATTAGGCCAGTTTATAGATCTAGGGTTTATAGATATAAATCTGATATGTTGTGTTAAGAGAGCAAAGTGGGATAATTTGTGTTTTTGAAGAATTTAGTTTGATTTTAGAGAAAATTGATTTTAGAAAAATGTTTTAATTCCAATGAAGTAGCAGATTCACACCTAACAATAAATGAAATGGGGCAAATTGTTGTGTAGAAGAATAGCATTCCAATTTACAAGAATCAGTAAGCAATTCATGGAGGGGGCATGGACATGTATGAGTGCAAAAATGTCCTTGTATCTAAATTATCTATACATGTGGGGTTCTTATTGAAAACCTACTGATTTAATTTTGTATGTCATACTTTCAGCTGCTATCTTTTATCATGAATGATTGATTCATTTTCTATTTCCATGTATTCTGATATTTATCCTACTTCAATAGGTATAGACTTGGAAAGCCATCCACGCTTATAGATATTTTCTGCTTAATTGGTCATTTACAAGATCATAAAGTCTCATTCTCATCTCTATGCAACTGAATTATAACTTTCATACTCCAATAAGTTTATGCTTTACCATATATGTTTCAAAATAAACATTTATGCCTTACCATTTTAACATCTGAACTTGAAATTTTAGCTTGAGTTAGAAGTCGTAGCTATCATTCCTATCAAGGATTACATGCTAAGTTAGGAATCATTGGGGTTGAGTTAGGAATTGTTGCACCTTTTGGGCCTATACTCTAACTGATCTAATGGTGTTGCGAGTTCAAACCAGCTCGATCATCTAGGCTCAATGTGTCAAATGGATTTTTCAGGTGGTGACGGACAATGGGATTCTCCAAGTCACTGTGGCAATTCAATAGGGTTATATCACCTCCATAAGTTTCAATGGCGTCGATAACTTGCCAGAAACGGACAATAAAAGATCCAACAGAGGGTACGTATACCCATCTTTCTCTTGTCAACTTGTTTGAACTGAATGGTGATGATGTTTTGTCGTGCGAGGGATAATCAAGTCTGTATCTAAAATGTTGAATTGTCCTCTGTCAGGAAGGATAGTAGTGACAACCTACTATGCAGTCATTTTATAAGAGAGTAGTCCATCTACAGGTTGTAATCCCATTTCTAAAGCTTTATGGCAAGTGCTACTATATTATACATAGTATACCCAAATGATAATTATTGAAAACATACTGCATTTTTCTCCTATATCCTTTTTTTAGAACTATTTTTCACTAGGTAATTTCCTTGTTATCACTATTTTCCTGACTAGTTTTGCTTAACATTCTTTATTTATTCAAATATCCCAAAAGGATCCAAACAGTAACCATTGTTTCATTCTTCCGGATTTAGTTCCCATTTCATCTCTAATCTTTAGTCCTCCTGTTGGGTGCGTTGGATTGCATGAGATAGATTTGGCTGGGACTTGGTGATTTTACTGGCGGAAACCATACGGCATTAATACATGCCTTTGCTTTAACAAGAAAAAATGAAGAGAATGTTTAGTTGTCTCCCTGAATTACCGTAGGCAGGAATATTGTTAGCAGATCTTAGCCTGCCTTATGAGGTTCAAATGTTCTTTTTGTGTTTTGCAAATTGCTCGCGTTGTTCCTTTTCTAAAAGAACCACACTTTCTATGGGTAGGACTGTCGAATGTCTTGCTTTCATGCATGGTATTAGGGAGTAGCCAAGAGCCTGCCTAAAGATTGTATTGTCAAGGACGAACCATCAGAGGTTGGCTATATATCTTTTTCTTTCTTTCCCTTGGTTGATCTAGCTCTTGTATGAAGGGTCCTTCGCAACTGAAATTTTGATGTACTAACATAGGCACGTTTGTTTGTTTCATGATGTGGTAGTGTCTCTTTCCCCAGGAGCTAGTAAAAGCATAAAGACCCCAGTAGTAGATAAGAATCTGTTATTTTTCTTTAATCTTGGCTGCCTTACTAGAGTAAACATTTCCGCCTTAGTTTATTGTAGTGAAATTATTGACTTATTTGCCTGAGTTTATTCATCATGTTGGACTGTTTCCATCAAGTTGTGAAAATTGGATCATCGTAAGACATATTATTCGTTGGCTAGGTGGATGACAAGTCTCAGTATTCAATGAAGGACAAAGACAACAGGATAGAATAGATCCCGAATTTATGTAGGCAAGAAAATTTCATTAAGATCCTTACCATTTGAGCCTAGATTCACCCTATATCTATATTTTAGTGTATAATTTTATGTAGGCAAGAAAAATAGGGAGCTAGAAGCCTGAGAGTATATCATTTTAAAACTGAATTTAGAACAGGATAGAATAGATCCTGGTTTAACTGAGTCAATCCTTACCGTATATGATCCTTTCTAACTTACAATCAGTTCTATTTTTTCCATTGTCTGAGGTTTGTTATGGGTTACTATGGTTGCATGATGTTGCTTTTTGACACTGTTTCTGAGTGAGGATTTATTTCCATCTTTGTTTAACAGAAAATTACGAGAGAATACAATCTCCAAGATAAGGGGCACTCACAACATCAGACTTATGCTTTAGGGATCAAAGAGGTGATAGTATTTCTCATCGTTCTTATCTTCCTTGTTCTAGTAGAAAATTGTGAAAATTGTGAGAGAATTCAACCTTCATTGAGAAAAGGCGGTCATAACAGCTATATGTTTCTAGGGAACAAAGTGGTGATATGATTTAGGGTTTAAAGAATATATTGTATTATTACAGACCTAACAATTTAGGAATGTGAAAGATGGAACTGGTTTTCAGTGCATTGAGGTCTAATTTTGACGCATCACAAAAAGATTGATGACAATTTGTCTTCTTATAATTTCATGTGATGCTGCAGATGGAATTTTTGTTTGTTTGGTATTGATTGTAATTGCTAGTGATAATGGAAATCTTAGGATTCTAGTGAATGGACTGTTGGATTGGGTATCCATCAGTTTTGGGTGTGATTACCAGTTCTATTTCCAACTAGTAGCAAAAGCCTAAATTTTTAGCATGAGTTATCTTTTGTTTCCTTTTTGATGACATGTATTCCCCTATCAATTGAGTTTTCTTCGCTGCATGGTGCTTTCAGCTATATGTCTTCCTGTTTGCTCTATCAGTCGTCAATGGCATCAACGGTGAGTACTTTCTATCCGGTCATTGGTGTTTCTTTAAGCTCAACGACTATTGAATTTTTAGCCCGAATGTTTTTCCACAGCGAGTATTTTCACATATGGGCAAACAAGCAGCAGAAAGACATTCATCATGGGTGGAGTTACTCAGTACACTATAGAAGACATCTACGACTATGGTGAGTACTTCCTGTTTGGTATTTAATGTTTTTTATTCTTACAGGATTGACCTTAAATCATGCAAGATGGAACTACTTTTTCGGGCTTGAACAATAAACTATTGTCTATTTCACATCCTTGTAGCTCAAAGACAGACGGGGGAGACGGCTCTTAATGAAACAAGTTCAAGGTCTCACCAAATCCTACGGTTGCCAGAGCTACAAACTCAAGCACTCTTTTAGCTACTGTGCTATGTACAAATCATCAGACTCGTAGTTATACACATCAGACTCGTCTATTAAAACAGATGTCATTGTAGTTATACACATCAGTTATAACAAAAAATATGATGTCAATAATATGGAAATACATCGGTTATGCCTATATTTCATGTGGTCGGTTATATTAAAACAATATAAAATCATAAATTATATATCGAACATGATTATAAACGTGCTCACTAAAACAAAAATTGTTGTCTATTTTCTATTAAGACATCACTTATTTTTATAAATAAAGATGTAAATGTCACTTTTTTGCTTTAGGAGGACATCTTCACATGTTTTCAAATGACAAATTATGGATATTCATCAATAAGTGAATATGTCATAACAAAAAATGAGGGGTTCTAATTAAGAAAAGACATCTGCTTAAAACCGATGTGGAAAGTTTGATCTTTTACTACACGCACAAAGAGATCGGAAATTTTTTTGAAAGACATCTGTTGACAACAGATGTATAATTGAAGTTTTCTAGTAGTGTACAACGGGAGGAAGTCTTGTAATCATTTGCTGAGACAAGGGAGTCATTCTAATCTATACTTTACATTTATACTTGACCGTCCTCCTGCATCAACATTCAATCCATGTTTTCGAATAAAGTTAACAACTTTATCTATATATCCAATCTCAATTCGCAGCCGGCACATGTTGAACATCAAAAGGGTTCCAATCAATCATAGAATTAATCGGATTAAGCACTCATGGATCAAATCAAACAAATAATAGAATTCATTGAGGCAATCATCGTTGGGATCACCCCAACCCCAGAATAAGGAAATTAGTCAGACATAGATTCAGACACAATCAAATAATTCATGATGAAAAAATATAAAACTAGACTAAAAGAACTTATCTTGAATCCAGCAAAACAATTCTTCAAGAAGAAATCTCTAAAAAACCGAAAACTCTCAATGTCTGCAACTAGCATTTATGACGTGAAAAGTGGATGTCCTCTCATTAGACTTGTCAAAACACAACCCGACCCGGTGACCCGACCCGAACGCCCGGAAAATTTCCGACCCGAACCCGAAAATTTTGACCCGGATATTTTTTTCCACCCGAACCCGAAAAACTGAAAATTTTTCGGGTAATATGGGTTTCGACCTGGTGACCCGATTGACCCGGTAATTTTGACCCGATTTACCCGATTGACCCGGTTGATTTATAATTATATATAATTAAATTTTTTATATATATATAATTAAAATTTATTGCAAAATTACCAAATCATGATTTTTTTAATTTATAAAAGAAAATATTGGCAAACCTGAAATGACCCAAAACTCGGTCAAACCCGGGTTCGAGTCAACCCGAAAATACCTGGAACCCGTTTTACCCGGAACCCGTTTTACCCGGGACCCTTTTTACCCGAGACCCGAAGTGACCCGACCCGAATGACCCGTTTGACGGGTCTACCTCTCATCCAACCCTAATTCTCTATCTCTAGTCCCCCCAAAAGATCCGAAAATATTCCTAAACAAATAATAAAATATTCCAAAAAGTCGTCCCATAAAAGACATAACCGAATAAAAAATCCCGACGAATTAACGCGGAAAGAAAGGTATCGACTCGATACTTGATGGTATCGACTCGATACTTAGTTACTGTAAAGCTTTAGTTCACTCGGAAGTTAAAGATATCGACTCGATACATACTAGTATCGACTCGGTATGTCGTGTTTTCTGCTCTGCTCGTTCTATCGACTCGGAAGGTATTGGTACTAACTCGATACCTTAGGGTTCCGGGTCGATACTTTGACTCAGCATCAGCTTTGTGGCTCTATATCTCCATATTGTAGGCCGAATTTGCAAAAGTGCTCAACATAAAAGTTGTAGGTCTTTGAATCGGCTTTTCAACCAGACAAACAACGTCTCGATCCGGATTTTGTGGAGCTCGAACAACTCATTTTACTGAGACGTCACCAAGCAGGAATTGTCCAAAAAACGTTAATTCAACAGTAAGCTCTTCTTAGCTTGATTTTTAGCACTTGAGACCACTATGCAAGGCTCTTTCGGCGTCCATGAACATGTCAAACATGCCTTCAATGAATCTTACTCCATCGTGCCTCCAAATTGACATCGAACAAGCTCCAAATCACCTGAAAACATATAAAAACACGAGTGTAGACATCTATTCTAGAAACCAGTTTCTAGAACCAAAACTTATATAAAAGACATGCAAAACATATAAAATGACTTAAAAATGACTATAAACTATTTCCTAAAACACGTAGAATATGATGATATCAGATTGGGATTACGTAAGATTGTCATAGAGGGAGATAGCCAAGAGCTGATGAGAACTCTCACTAAAGGAAAAGGCAGCGGATGGGAAATTATGCGTCGGACAGAATAAATCAAGATTATGGAAGCAGACTTTGAAGCGGTCGAATACATACACATCTATAGAGAAGCTAACAAAGTTGCAGATTATATAGTCACGAGGGGCATCATTAGTGATAGATCGATCTACAATCCCTTTTAATAGGGATCTTTGTACCATCATCCGTCAGGATGATCCCGGAGCGTGTTTAAATTCTTTGTAATAGCTTCGAATGTTTGCATACTGTAAAAAAAAAAAAAGGTAAAATGGATCAAAGATCCGCATGAATGAGTGCATTTAGCGCCTAATTTGAGTGTATATATGCCTATACAGATAATTAGGAAAATTTTACTATTTTGGTATTATATATACTACTCCCTCTAAGCAAGAATGTTAGATGTTTTAGATTTGACACGTATTTTGAGTTAAAAATTATATTTAATATTTAATGTTTTAATATTTTTCTCAACTTAATACTTATTACTAATAAGTATTAATTTTATAAAAAAAAACTATTTAAAAATTACTATAATTTTTTTTTGCTTATTAGAATGAGTGAGTCTAATGGCAAGATGAGTTTCGTCTATTAACTAGAGAAAGTTTGTGTATGTACACTCGGTTAACCCCCTTCTCGCCGCCTCAAGCTCATTCTTGTCGTTCTCTTCTTCGAAACGCCTCCCGATCTCTCCACCGCAGCCAAGACGACCTCCCCACCCTCCGACTTTTTCCTCTCTGATGATGGCGTTCAACCGTAGAACCTCCATGGGTGCCCAGATCTGAAACCGCGGCTCGATTCTCACCGGATTGAACGACCGCTGAATCTCTTTCTCTAGCTAGGTTTGTTTTTCTCACAAAATCTAGATCAGTGAGTGTTCCAGCTTGCTTCTCCTTTCGCCTCGCCATGTCCAGTAGGTAGGGTAAATTCCTTTGGTGGTCCCTAACCTTTAAGGGTTAGCCACTATCGGTCCCTAACCTTTTTAAGTGTTACTTTTAGTCCCTAACCTTTTACATATTGCTACTATTTGGTCGTCCCATCTATTTTCTAGTTAAATTAAATAATAAAATTATTTAATTTTCTAAATAAATCCGAAAGAGGTTAGAGAAGGGTTAGGGTTACAAGAGAGGCCGTCCAATGAATTTTAGGGGCCCCGTTCAATATTACCCTAATCTTAAAACATTTGATTTTTTTTTCCGACTTGCTAATTATTGAAAATTTATTTTATGTGTAGTTTTTAACCTATTAAAAAATTTGTCAACAAGTTAAGCATCAACTATTTTGATATGAATAGAGTACTTATTGCATTTACCGATCTTTCAAAAACATGTAGCACGTAAATTATGTAAAATAAATATATTCCTTTAAATAAGATAATGAAACAAATAAATTTAATACTAGTATAGGACTTCTCCTACTCCCTCCGTTCCACAATACATGTCCTTTTGCTTTTCGTCACGTTTTTTAAGGAACGAAAAACTCTATAAAATATTATTTTTTAATTAATTTTTTTTATATAATTTGATACTTATTACTCCCTCCGTTCAACAAAACTTGACGTTTTACTATTCATGCACGCTTTTTTAGGAGCTAAAAACTATATAAAATATCGACTTTTTAAATAATTTTTTTTAACAATTTCGTAGTTATTATTAATAAGTACAAACTTGTTCAAAACTTTTTTTAAAAAAATAAATATTTTATATAGTTTTTATCATTCTAAAAAAGCGTGCATGAATAGTAAACGACAAGTTTTGTTGAACGGAGGGAGTATATAAAAAATTAATTAAAAAATAATATTTTATAGATTTTTTCACTCCTTAAAAAGCGTGTCGAAAAGTAAAAACACATGTATTGTGGAACAGATGGAGTATAAGATTTTAAGTCATATATTTTAACTTTTTAATTGTGTATCAATACATATAGATGTGTGTTATAGTATTTTTCACATGAAAAACTCATTCATTGTTTGAAGTTATAATTTACAAATAAAATTTTGAATAAATATGTGGAAAATCTTAAAAGTTAAAATATAATAAATTATACTCTAATACAAGAGTTTGTATTAAAATAACAAATAAAAATAGTTAATAAGGAGGCTCAATAACTAAAATAGTTTTTCATTTAGAAAAGGCAATTAGAAAATGTACATTTAATAAAAGGTTGGTATTTAGTTGGATGGGAGGACTAAATAGTAGCAATATTGAGATAGGGAAAATTATGTAATCATAGCACAAGGGTGTTCATATCATTTACCAAATTTGAGTATTCAATACGGCATTGATGCCACCATTTCGCCTATTGATTACGATAACGGTTTCGTGCATTCAGAGCGTTGACTGAATTAAATACGGTAACAGTTTTTTTTATTTAATATCGTAACTGTTTCTTTTATTTAATACTCAACCAATATAAATAAGAGGAGATAGATTCATATGAACGAGAACAACACTGACTTGAGCGTCGGAGGATCCTCCAGGGGAGACAAGCCCCGCCCCGACCACGTTTGTTTTTGTTTCACAAGCTAGGGTTCGTGTTGAGATCATCATCAAGATCGGTCTCCAACAACAATTATCGGGAGCAGATTTATGCACTCACAATTGGCGCCGTCCGTGGGGATTCAATCAAAAAGCCATAAGATCGGATCTCTCAATGAGAAAAAGCAACAAAGATCGATCATTGGTGGGGTCGTGTGAAGTTGCGGATCTGCAGGAGTAGCAGCCGCCACCGCAGCCACCACGACGTCTTCCGTCGACCGAGACGTTGTACTCGACTAGATCGCCCTCCCTCAGGGTTCGAAACCCGTCAGATCCGAGCCTCCGTCGCCACCATAGCCACCGACTCCGCCTCCTCTATCTCTCTCTACGCCACTCCGATTGGATCTGATTTGGGATCGCACCGAAAGCACGTCCAGATCTAATGCTTACAAACACAGCCGCCGACTCCGACCTCCTCCGTCTCTCTCTGCGCCACTTCGATTGGATCTGGTTTAGGATCGCACCGAAAGCACGCCCAGATCTAATGCTTACAAACACAGTCGCCGAGTCCGGCCTCCTCCGTCTCTCTATGCGCCACTCCGATGGGACCTGTTTGGGATTGCGACATAGCCGTCGCTGCCAAGCATCTCATTTCCCTGAACCACGAGAACACACCAACATCGATGGGTAGGCCGGGGAACCCGAATCCGCCATTAAGGATCCTTCGCCGCCGTCGAAGATCGAGGTGAGAGGCGGGACGATGGCCGAGGATGCCACTTCGAGCCCCTGCGCTGCGCCGCCATCTACGAAACCTAAAGATGAAGAAGACGATTTGCTTTGATTAAGATTTGCCATAATTATAAATCTGGCCTAGAACTCTCATAAATTGCGAAATTGGCCGGATCTTTTCAAGTAATTACAGCGAGTGATCCAAACTTTCAAGGTTGCAGATTTTTGTCCATGCAGCCTCCTATTTCCGATGGATTCAAAAAAGAAGATGACAAGGGGCAAGATCGCATAGCATTAAAACCCGTCAAAATCAGGAAGTGCTCAAAGACCTTTGTCTTTCTCCTTAACAAGTATGACTTTATTGTTCAATTACTTACTTAATAACTTATGTTAAAGTATAGCACTTTCATATGACACAAACTAGCAATGAGGGGCAAGGCATAACGACCACTGACGCCAAGTGCGACGGCCATGCTCATAGTAGCCACGACGACGGGATCGCATTAGGAACTCGAGCCTGAGACCTCTTGAAGAATTGCACGTGTGGCTCGATGGCTGGGCTAGACAGACCTCTCATGTTGCACTAGAGAAATCTCGGATGAGTATTGTGTCCCCAATCACAACAACAACCTGAAACGAAAGCATGCTAGCTAAATTCTCTATGTCCTATTTTGATGAAGAGTCTACTCTTTAGTTGATAATATTACATGGTGTGAAGGCTCTTGACTAAAATCAGAAGTTTGATGACTCCGAATTTGCTTGAATATTATGTCTATATATCTCGTCCATGTAATGGCTCTAGGCATTACCTTGGTAGAAAACCACGTTATTATGTTCAAACAGGTAAGAACAGGATTCCTCAATGAAGAGGAAGCCAGAAAGATATCCACTCAAGGCCAGTGATAGCCATTTACGGCCAATGATAACTATATACGGCCAATAGCCAATTAAGGGCAACGATAGCCACTCAAGGCCAACGGTAGCCATTTACGACCAATAGCCAATTAAGGCCAACGATAGCCATTTACGACCAATAGCCAATTAAGGTCAACGATAGCCACTCGAGGCCAATGATAGCCATTTACGGCCAATAGCCAATTACGGCCAACGATAGCTATTTACGGTCAATAGCCAATTACGACCAACGATATCCACTTACAACCAATATCCAACTACGGGCCAAGCGACTACCAT
The DNA here is from genome assembly GCA_037127255.1 of Persicaria tinctoria. NCBI lineage: Eukaryota > Viridiplantae > Streptophyta > Magnoliopsida > Caryophyllales > Polygonaceae > Persicaria > Persicaria tinctoria. The sequence continues at coordinate 14,687,288 of JBANSL010000004.1, read as the reverse complement.
CTACGGCAAAATCGTCACTCACTCGACAAACTTCGTCATGTACTTTTTTCGACTTCCTTCATCAATGAGACATGAAGAAGAAACCCGAGGGGCAATTGAGATAGGAAAAATTCCGTCATCATAGCACAAGGGCGTTCAGGTCATTTACCAAATTCGAGTATTCAATACGGCATTGATGCCACTGTTTTGCCTATTGATTACGATAACGGTTTCATGCATTAAGAGCATTGACTGTATTAAATACGGTAACAGTTTCTTTTATTTAATATCGTAACTGTTTCTTTTATTTAATACTCAGCCAATATAAATAAGAGGAGATAGATTCGTATGAATGAGAACAACACTGACTTGAGCGTCGGAGGGTCCTCCGGGGGAGAAAAGCCTCGCTCCGACCTCGTTTGTTCTTGTTTCACAAGCTAGGGTTCGTGTTGAGATCATCATCAAGATCGGTCTCCATCAACAATTATCAGGAGCAGATTTATGCACTCACAAATATATAAAAGGTTAGGGACTAAAATTAACACTTAAAAAGGTTAGGGACGGATAGTAGCAAACCTTTGGTAGTCCAAAGGAATTTACCCCCAGTAGGTAACATAGCACCCCGGCGATCGGCGCCACTGCCTCCCACTGGAAACCACAAGTCGCACAGTAAATTGTCCCAAAAGGGGTTTTGCAGTTTGCACTAGTTCACCCTTTACAATTTATGGCCGATTTAATTCCAATCCCAAATTGTTTAATTTGGATCTCGGACCAGTATGTAATTATGTTATAAAAATTTAAAAGGATCCAGATATAATTATATAAATTTCATCTTATCTATAGATGGAACATATCTTGTCGTTAGACTTTATGTATTATAATGCGTTTTGAAAAGTTAAAAAAACTTATTCCTTCCGACAATTTCAGTCAATTAAATCCCTAAATACTAAGTCAAATTTTGTATCACATCACGGTGACCCTAAGGAAATTAAATTCCACAATTTCAGTCAATTATATCAGCTTCTAATTTGAAAAATAAAATGAAATGAAATATTTTGATTAAAAAAATACATGAAATTAAATGAGAGTGGAAAATGGGCAAGTCAAAGACGGTTATAATTTGGAAAAGTCAAAAGGTGTTTGGCAAGGATACACCGGATAGTTCGGACTTCGAATGGACAATTATGGATATTCTAGGTCCTCTCCAATTTTATTTACATAAATAAAATGTGGGAATTTGAACCGGAGACTTTTGGATACTACAGTATTTTTAAACCCTTTTAGGGTTGAATCATTTCGAAATGGTTTTAATTTTATTAATCCGTATATAAAACGAAGTAAGAGATTATTTATGTCTTAGGTTAATTTTTCAATAAATTGTTTTAATAATGATGGTCAAGTTATTCGGATACATAAATGTAACGTTAGGATGGGTCCTGTCATTTTGGCATAAGCTTTTGTTGTATACAAGTATAAGACTGGCATCGGAGATGAGGATCCGAAGATTTATAGTTGAGAGTGATTGTACTATCATCATCGACGTTATCAATCATGCGAACAATATACCATGGGAGGTCGCTCAAATAGTCCAAGAGATCCATTTCTTAAGAAGAGATTTTGAGAGCATCACTTTTTCGGCATTGCTATAGAGAGGTCAATGGTGCAGCTGATTTTATTGCTAAATCTCAGTTCAATTGTAATTTTATTTTGAGTGGTTGTTGTTGTGAGTTCCAGAACATCATCTTGCGAGATGATCATGGACGTCGATAGTACATCCAATCTTTTATTATTCAATTGATCATTAATTAATAATAAAATCTTATCATTAAATATAATGTAATACCAACATAATTAATTACTTTTAATGACTAAAGATAAAAATATGTGGGTCATTAGCTGACATGACTAAAAGATGTTTGATTATTAGTCTATGTGTCTAAAAATTGGGTCACGTGCATTGCACCAAGAATCAAAGTATAAGCAAATTCAACCAAAGACCGATACATATGAATTTAGGTCTTTTTTTTGTATACATATATGAATGAGAGAGAGAGATTTTTTTAACAGGAGGCAAGAAGTAGATCAACGAAGCGATTTTGAAGTCATCAAAAGATGGCTTGATGAACCCTACATAGAGGGTCGCCAGTTAAAAAAACTAACTTAAATCTAAGATTACAATAAAGATAAATTTATAATTAAAAACGCAAAAATGAGAGCTTTAATTCTTGATATCTGGACTGATGTTGAAAAATCTTGCATGCAAGAACTCTAAGTTTCTTCATATCTACACTGAAAGCGTAGACAGCTTGCTTTGGAGCAGTAGACATAAACTTGATATTTGAAGGTGTGAACGACGAATACATGGATATTTTGTAAATAGGTTTTGGTTGAAGTTTTAGGTAAAAAGGTAGAAAAAAGGGGATTTTTTGTGGGGTGTGGAGGGAGGACCTTCAGATGTTGAGATTTATTTAGGATATTTCTTTGGATTAGAGATTTGAGATGTTGGGGTGGGGTGGGGGATTTGTTTAGATCTAGGATAGAACTGGATTTGGAAACGAGATTTGGGATGGGGCGGTTGAGGAGGGGGGCGTCGGAGGATGGGGATCAGCAGTGGGCCGCCAGGTGGTCGAGGGGGATCAACATCCTGACACCGAGTGGAACCACCACAGCCAGAGCAGCGGAGAGCAGCCACCCAGGACTACCGGGGGTAGGAGGAAAGTGACGTCAGAGCCAAAAACGGCTGCGTCGGCGATCCGGTAGACAGGGCTAAAGGGTTGTTAGTTAAAGGGTTTTGGGAGAAGAGGTATTTTGTTGGGGGAGCGGCGGAGGCGATCGAGTCCGATAGGGAGCCGACCGCAGTGGTGGCGATCCGGTACACAGGGAGCCACCGATGGAAGAACGATAGGTGGAGGCGCCAAATCCGAGCTTCAAGCCGACCATCCGAGAAGAGCAGCGGCGGCGGCTTGATGGTTGATTGTAGGGTTTTTGGGAGGGGTTTTTTAGTGTCTTGTCTCCTGCTTGCCACTCATCGACGTCGTCGGAGCCCAGCACCATCGGAATCAGGGAGACGTGGTCGGACTGGGAAAGCCTCGATGAGGGCGTGGGTCATGGCGGCGAGGTCGTCGGTTGGTGTGTCATAGTTGGGGAGGGATAGAGGCGGCTAGGGTTTTTTCTAAAGAGAGAGTTTTTGGGCTGGTGTTATACCTAGCTCTTAGAGAGACAGAGATTTAATCTATGTTCTAATAGCATAATTTAAGAAATCATATTAAGTAAAAAAAAGTTTTGAATTTAAAAAAGCATAATTAAAAATCTTTTTTAAAAATGGCTAAAATAATTAATAGTTGAAAAATCTTTTTTAATATGAATATTTAGCATGTCCATGGCGCATAAGCTAGAAAAACTATTTTATATAATTATTTTAGGTATAAATTAGTGCTAATTTTTTATTAAAAAAAATTATGTGTATATTATAGTATATAGTTGTATTAAAAAATTTATATGATACTAGTTTTCATCATAAAAAAATTATATTTTAAAAAGTATTATTAATCAAACAAACAATTATTTCATAAATTGAGTTTTTAAATTTTCTAAAATATCTATATCTATATATTAAAATATAGACTTGAAAATCCATGCATTGATCGGTTTTGTATGCATTTAGCTTATCTATATACTATTAAAATAGAGAATTGAAATCCTTCCTTTGTTGAGATGCCAAGGGAGACACCCTAATGAGAGGCGAATATGTTGAATGGTTGACATCCTTGAAGTGCGATTCTAAGAGGATTGAGATCGAGTGTAGGAGGTTCAAGGGTCGAGAGGCCTGCGAATCTTGCCATACATATTTTATTCTAATAGAAAGTTTGTCCCTTCAAATAATGGAGGAATCTCGTCATCGATCCTACTAGCTCGGAAAGTTAATGAGCATATCAAGTGGTATCAGAGCTTCCGATAAGAGCTCCTCGGGTTTTTTGTGTAGCCGTCATTTTCATCCGGTACAATCCATCAGAGCCTTCGTGGGACCAATCATTGAAGTGCATTACGCAGATCTAACGTACAGAGCCGTAATATACCATTTGAAGAGCCATGTAGATTCGAGAGGTTTTGTAGGACCGACAATCGATACCTTACACAAATCCAATGTGTAGGGGCGTATCGTACCTTTTGGAAGGGCAAACCAAGATTCGATGACAAATCTTCTTTAAAGGAGGGGAGGATGATGTGATCTAGGCTCATAGATTTGTCCTTCATTTTTTTATAAAAAAATTGACATCCCACATCGGTTGTAAACACTTAGTAGACAACAACTTTTTCCTATATATTTTGTAAGGTTTGTCATTTTCTAACACAAGTTGAATTTTTGAGTTAAAAGTTCAGCGCATTTGCTTCCTTTGATTCCTGGTCAAGGATCATATTTTTTGTGAGATGCTAAAAACAAAACATTTTGGTGAGATGCCGAAAGAGACACCCTAGTGAGAAACGAAGGTGTCGAAGGGTTGAGATCTTTGAAGTGCGATTATAAGAGGATTGAAATAGAGATCCTCGAGATGCGATTCTAAGAGGATTGAAATAGAGTATGAGAGGCTCAAGGGTGAGAGGTTTGCGAGTCTTGCCATACATATTTGGTTGTAGTAGAAAAGTTTATCCCTTGAAATAATGGAGGAATCTCGCCACCACCCAAAAGTTGTCATGGGGACATGTATCATTGGTCTTTTAATATGAGTATATTTTGTATTTGTAATTCATAATACACCTATTTTCAATTAAATTACAAGTGTTTAAACAAACCCATCTATTAAAATTCTTATGGCGCCTTGAAAAACACAACGAAAAATCTCTAGACTTTTTCGTATTCTTGGCATTTAACTCCATTCCTAGCTCTTTCTCGATCTCTAAATAGACTTATCTGTTTTTGTGCTATGTTAAGTTGTGTTCGGATTTTTCTTTTCCTTTTATTTGATTGTCATGGGTTTGTTTTATGCATTATGATTGTCAATTTGTCTGCTCTTTTTTAGACCTTCCAATTTATCATACATATTAATTTGATATTTCAAATTCTTTTCTTATTAAAAAAAATCCATCTATCTATTAATTATTGTTATATTTATGTTTTTTGAATAATGAATTACTTGAACTATTTTGTCGTTGACCACGAATCCAGAGTAAACAAAGTTAAGATACATTTTTAATACCGTAGTAAAATACTAAAATAGTACTTCATAATAAATTAAGTAAAATTGTGATTGTGATTTGTGATTACTTCTAGTTGACATTTGACAATAGAAAAAATAGGACCACGGAAATGGAGTTGTTTGGTTAGCCCTCATTTTTGACAAATTTTCCTTTCCGTTATATTTTGTCAATTCTCAATTTGCTCTTTTCCGTTAAACAGATCAAAACACGGTTTGGCGAAATTGGAATCCATGAATTCCGAGCTCTGAGCTTCAATCAGACTCCACAATCTCTGCCCTAACCTGTGTTCTTAGGGTTTTACACAGTCCCTCCTTTCATGGTACACTTCTCATCTTTCACTTTTTTCTTCTTGGTTGAGTGATCAGCAGCTATCTATGCTTTATAATCTGAGAATTGATTGATTAATTGCAGCCGAATATTGGTAGATTTGAAAAATCTGTTTTTATGACGATTGTAGCTGTTCCTTCAATTTTTGCAGGTATGATGGGGGTTTCATCCATGCAAGCGGTTCTCAGCAACATCAATTCCTTTCCCAGCTTGTCAGATTCATCTTGTGCAAATTTCGAAAGTGAACCTGTCCGGAAATACTACCTAAAAATAGCAGAAATTCTCGAGTTGTTGAGGCTAGTGCTTGAGTCGATTATTGAAACTGATGTAGATCTGCTTAGCGACAAGGCATTTCTTCAACTTGCTCGATTTGTTGATGAATCGAGGGATCTTTTCGATACCTGGCATCCGTTGGCCAGCAGATTTACTTTCGTATGTTTCTTGCCTATAGAGATGCTAGATACAAAACTTTTGTATTGTATGGTCTACTTATCATTCTTTCTGTTTCTGATTAGGTACTTGAAGCTGAATCACTGATAACCAAAACTAGAGGTTGTGTTCTTGAAATTTTCAGACTACTAAAAGATGCCCCTTCTGCTGGGTTGAGTGCAGATTTTCTTGAGGTATCAGACTCAACCTTCTTCAAAATTGTCATTCAAGGAAGATGAAAGAATCTCTAGTTTATTTACTTAATTGTTATTTCAATCAAATGAATGAATGGGGAGAAACCGTCTTTACGATGTGTGACAGTGTGCTTGATTTGCGCAGAAATGCACTCAGAAAGTGGAGAGGATTGTATGTGAAAAGGCAGAAACTCTCATTTCTGAAGCTGTCAAAGATGAATCTGTAGACTGTGGGCTTAGCCTAGAGAAGCTGGTGGAAATGGCTGATTTATTAGCTATAACGTCGAATCAGGAGATCTTCATTGAGGCCGCTGCTCTTGAAAAGTTGAAGGAGAATGCTGAACTGGCTGAAAACAAAGCGGACATGGAGTATTTTGATCAGCTAATAACTCTTATCATGCAAATGCACGACCATCTTGTCATGATGAAGCACTCACCCAACACTACTTCTGTTCCAATACCACCTGATTATTGCTGCCCCCTCTCTCTCGACTTGATGACAGACCCTGTGATTGTATCCTCGGGTCAAACGTATGAACGTGTTTACATCCGCAAGTGGCTTGATCTTGGTCTTAATGTCTGCCCAAAGACGAGGCAGACTTTAAGCCGCACCAATCTAACACCTAACTTTACTGTCAAGGCACTTATAGCTAACTGGTGTGAGCAGAACTGCGTGAAGCTCCCTGACCCGAAAAAGTCAATGAGCCTAAATCAGCCTTTTGTCCTTATTTCTCCTACAGACTGTGACACATTGAAAGAGTCTTGTATGGCTTGCACCGTTGAGGAAATAGCTGTCAATCGAAGGAGGGCATCCTTATCACCTCAAGTTCGACGCTTTGGAGCTGAAGATTCCTTGGATATTGAAACAGCATCCCTAGAAGAGCAGCCAAGTTTCACTGCAGAAAAATGTTTGTGTCCAAGTGAATACGACTCTTTGTCATCATCGGCTGAAGAAATTACTAATTCTGGAGGCTCTCATGAGCAGCTAGCCCCAGGACTCACTAGAACTACCTCAAATTCACATGTGGTTCCTGATAAAAACCGCTCATCAGATGTCACTCAGATCTCACAGAGTCAAGATTCTCATATAACTGCTGGATCAGGACAAGTAATGAAGGAAACACCAGCTCCAACGAGACTGATTGGTACAAGATCTCGCAATGGAGCAGTGTTGCGCCAGACCTCAGGAAGGCATGCTCCAAGAATTACATCTTCTTCTGCTATGGAAACTAGACCCGATCAATCTCGGGTTGAGAACGAAGTTAAGAGGCTGGTGGAGGATCTAAACAGCTCTTCGATAGAGAGACAAAGAGAAGCTGCTGCAGAGCTGAGAGTTTTTGCTAAGCAAAACATGGATAACCGAGTCATAATAGCAAACTGTGGAGCCATCAGCTTGTTAGTAAAACTCCTTCATTCAACCGACACAGAGACTCAGGAAAACGCTGTGACAACTCTCCTCAATTTGTCACTCAGCGACAATAACAAAAGTACTATAGCTAATGCTGGGGCAATCGAGCCTCTTATCCATGTTCTTCAGACTGGTAGTCCTGAGGCCAGGGGGAACTCAGCCGCAACCCTCTTCAGCCTCTCAGTAATTGAGGAAAACAAACTGAGAATAGGGAGGGCCGGAGCCATTGGTCCTTTGGTTGAGTTACTAGGTAATGGCAGCCTGAGTGCAAAGAAAGATGCGGCAACTGCTTTGTATAATCTATCTATACTCCACGAGAACAAGCCCAAGATTGTCGAGGCTGGTGCCATAAGATACTTGATTGACTTAATGGATCCGGCAGCTGGTATGGTAGACAAGGCTGTTGCAGCCTTGGCAAATCTTGCTACAATACCGGAAGGGAAGGATGGCATCGGCCAGTCAGGAGGCATTCCTGTTCTTGTCGAAGTTGTTGAGTTGGGATCAGGTAGAGGGAAGGAGAATGCAGCTGCCGCACTCCTGCAGCTGTGCACGGCGAGTACCAAGTTTTGCAGCATAGCGCTGCAAGAGGGGGTTGTACCACCACTGGTGGCTTTGTCACAGTCGGGCACTGCAAGGGGCAAGGAGAAAGTATTGCACTAACTGAAACTCTTGAACCAAGTTATAACTATATTGATATGGTATAAGATTGGAACCTAACTTAACTCACCTTCTTGATGTTTGCAGGCTCAAGCTCTTCTTAGCTGCTTTAGAAACCGACACGGAAATATGGGAAGAGGGTGACCCGGTAAGACTCTGCTCACTGCTGTCTTTCTGTATGTCTTGTACATGGCTAAGCGGCTAAGCCTGCGTAGATTTGGATCTTGGAACACTGCTGTATACTGTTATAGGATCCCCAAAAGCGTGGCAAATAAAACTGATAGAAAAGATGTTGATTCTTTTTTCTTTTCTTTTTTTAATGCAGTGTTGATTCTTTTTGTTTCTTATTGTTTGTAGACGTTGAAGAACGAGAACATTTATGTGTAGTTATGATCTTATTTTTGGTAAATTTATTTTTACTTACTAAACTTTAGGTCATTTGTCATTTTGTTCCCTAAAATTTCCTCAAAACTATTCCAAATTATATATTTTGTTTGTTTAATTTATAACACTTCAACCATAAAGTCTGTTAGCAATGTGTTGTTTTGATTGTATTTTGTTGTGTATATTGTTATTGTTCTTGGGATATGGGGAAGCATTTGCAAGAAATAGATTGAATGTGCCTTTGAAATGTCAGATGTCATCGAATTTTCAGGGGTGTGAACACGAAGGCGAGTGCATTCTACTAGGGTATTAGATGTCTGTGGAGTCTGTGGACTGTGGATATACTTTTATACTTTAATATGTGCTCTTAATTTATGTGGAGACATGCATTTAATAGTTATCATTAGATTAAAATAAAAAGAGATGAAAATTAAAAGACTGCAGAAGAGAATGAATGTAATCTCTGTTGATTGAATAAAAAGAGATGAAAATTAAAAGACTGCAGAAGAGAATGAATGTAATCTCTGTTGATTATCTCAATCAATTATCTCAATCAGAGGAGAATGTATATATATAAGACTTTACACAATAAGATATACATAGGAAATCAAGAAAGATAAATACAAATCTTTACAAATATATATCCTTTCCTATTACCCCCTGCTAGCTCATGGAGGGGCAGTGACATGAAGCTTGGAACGTAATAGTGCAAAACGATGGTTGCTAAGAGCCTTGGTGAAGATATCAGCCGTTTGGTGGTGGGAGGCAATGTGATGAACCAGAAGCTCACCGACTTCGACCTTCTCACGGACGAAATGAAAGTCAACGGGGATATGCTTGGACAGGTTTGTAAGCTTCGGATTCCGAGTCATGAAAGTGGCACTAAGACTATCGTAGAGAACAGTGGGGCGACTGGACGGACGCATGCGGAGATCGATCAGAAGCCGTTGAATCCAGCTGATCTCCGCAACAGTTTCTGCTATAGCACGATACTCCGCCTCTGTGCTTGACCGAGCAACCACACGTTGCTTTTTAGAGGTCCAGCTCATGAGGGAGTTGCCCATGTAGATGGCAAAACCATACTGCGAACGACAATCATCGGAGTCGGATACCCAACCAGCATCGGTGTAGGCAGTGATGCATAGCTGAGAGCAGGGCCGAAGCAGAAAGGAGTAAGAGAGGGTGCCCTTGAGGTAGCGCAAAATGCGCTTGACAGCAGCCCAATGATCCTCTGTCGGACGCTGCATATACTGACAAACGCGGTTGACAGCATAAGCAATCTCAGGACGAGTGATAAGCACATACTGGAGTGCACCAACGATACTGCGATAGAGGGATGGGTCGGCCATGGGATCTACATCACGACGCAGACGGGAATGAGGCTCAGCGGGACTGCAAATCGGCTTAGCTTCATCCATTTTGGAGCGATTGAGAAGGTCCCGGATATATTGTTGCTGAGAGAGAACAAGACCAGCAAAGGAGCGAGAGACTTCAACACCTAGGAAGAAGTGAAGCGGCTCAAGATCCTTGAGGGAAAATACCTCATGCAGACGGGTGATGAATTGAGAGATGGCAAAAGAAATGTTTCCCGTGATGATGATGTCATCAACATAAATGAGGAGATAGAGGAGAGTGGAGCGTGAATGCAGAACAAACAGAGAGCAATCCGACTGGCAAGCATGAAATCCGGAGCGGAAGAGGAATGACTTAAGCTTGTTGAACCATGCCCGAGGGGCCTGTTTCAGACCGTACAGGGCCTTGCGGAGACGACAGACGTGGCTGGGACGAGCGGGATCAACAAAGCCTGGGGGCTGATCCATGTAGACCTCTTCAGATAGATCACCATTCAGAAAAGCATTGTTGATGTCAAGCTGACGAATAGGCCAGTGTCTGGATAGGGCAATGCTAAGCACAAGACGAATGGTCGCAGGCCTAACTACAGGACCGGAGGTGTCAAAGTAGTCAACGCCTTCCTCCTGGTTGTAGCCTTTTGCAACTAGTCTGGCCTTGTAGCGATCAATTTCACCGTCTGACGTCCGTTTGATCCTATAAACTCATTTGCAACCAACAATGTTCAAGGAAGGATGCCAAGGGACAAGAGACCACGTACCGGATTTTACAAGGGCATCGATTTCAGAGCGCATGGCGGAGACCCAGTGAGGACTCTTCTTGGCCTGACGATAGGTTTTGGGTTCGGTATCAGTGTAAGGAGGCGGGGGAAGAGGGTGTTTTGAGGTGAGGAGAGCCTTGGGTTTGAGGGTACCCTTCTGAGCGCGGGTAGTCATAGGATGGATAGAGGTGTCCGAGGGGCGAAGATGGCGAAGTTGGGGAGGAGGGGTGGGTAAGGGGCTTGACGAGGAAGCGGAAGGGGTGGTAGTGTGCAGAGATGGAGACGTTGTGAGCATCGCCACCGGGTCCAGAGAGGAAGCTAGAGACGGGTGAGGGGGCTGGTGGTGGGGAGAGGCCAGCGGTGTTGGTTTTTAGGATCGAGATCCTAATGTAGGATCGATGCGAGGGTCTAGGATCGGATCATAGGATCGGATCGTAGAATCGTAAGATCCTAGCAAAAAGTGAAAATCAAATAAAAAATCAAATATAAATAAGTCATACCAAATAAATATCTTAATTTTTAAACAAAACTAGTTATTTTCTCCTTTAAATAAACTAAGTAACTAACATATGCCAATAATAACTCATTAGCATGCATAATATGTCAAAAGGTATAATATGATACTTAAAATGTTTAAATAAGTCACTTAACATCCATAAACCAAACTAAAAATGGTCTAAGAAACAAGATTAACAAAAAATGAAACCCCACATCACATTATTGTTTTTGGTATGCCATATGTGATAGGTGCTAAGTGTTAACACTACTTAGTACACATTAGAAATTCCTCTTCCCATCTCTAGTTTGTAATGTCATCATAAACAATTTCAGCATCTCTCTCAAGAAAATCATCAACATCAACACCATCTTCACCATCATTTATCTCTATAGTTTTATCTTTACTACAAGTTATTATAGGTTCACCACTACCACCACCCACCCATCTTACATGGGTTGATTCATGGGTGCCACGTACTTTCAACATTATCACCTATGTAAATTCAAATAAGGAAAACATAAATACATAAATACTTATATATTGTAAATTTGTAAGTTTAAATAAACATAAAGGAGAAATGAGAAAGAGTATATGGAAGATAGTGATTACGTCTAGAACATGAATAAGTATCATCATCTTAGGTGCATAAGGTTTTCCCAATGATAGCTTTCCACTCTTTTGTGAGGAGTGCAAGATCTTCACTAGCCCTTTCGGTTATCTACTCATATCCGAGGATATGTCCTCTAACTCCAAGTTCAAATTGTATGACGGCTCAGTTTTTCTTGTTTTATGTTGTTTCTTATTCTTTAATTTCATATTGTGCATCCTTGCCGCTGCACTATGAGGAATCATGGTTGCCGAATTCGTAGTTCGTTGAATTCGCAAACGTCGTACGAATTCGAAATTCACTCTTCGGAGATAATTCAGTTCGTTGGGGAATTCCACATGAGGAATTCGCGAATTCAATTATAGTTCTTTCCCCCTTCAATCTCCCAAATATCTATTTATATGTACAATTTGTAGTACCAATTCTGTACAAATATAACAATAATAGACTAAGATAGATATGATTTGGGACTTTATAAAAAAAAGGCTATGTTTTGTAATTAAAATTATAGGAGATTTTTCATAAATTTTAAAAGTTAGGGGTAAGTTTTGTAATTTTTTAAAATCCTAACCCTACTTGATGCAACTCTTCTTCTACCTCCGCCTCCTCCCTCCCGAACTCCCCTACCCTGTAATTCTGTAAAGGATCTGACAGCAGCCCTATCTCTTTCCACACTCGACCTCCCGACCTTCTAGCTCCTCTCTCTTCATTCTCGCACTCTCTTTATGTACAGATAGAATACGCCCAATCCAATGAATTCCAGACGAATTCGGGCGAATTTGTTCGCGAACGAACTGCGAATTAGTTCGGGCGAACTAGTTCGGAATTCGCAGGGGGGGTGAGCGAATTTGGCAACCCTGGTGAGGATGCTCGCTGTAGGCTGCCACCAAGAGTCACCGCCGCCGGAGTGCACTGTGGTTGCCGAATTGTTGGAATTTGCCTCTCAAGCTTGAGAGTTCAGGCTTCATCGCTTCATCGATTTAGGGATTTTTGGGTTTAATTTCTCCCAAAAATTAAAACACAATTAAAAAAAATAATAGAAATGGGCATAATTTCATCAAAATATCGAGATGGGCTTTGTGGACTAAAATTTGGATGGGCCTAATTTCATCAAAATCTGAAATTACTAGGATCGGTTAGGATCGTTAGGATCGTAAGATCCTAACAAAGATCCTAACGATCCTAACCGATCCTAGCCGATCCCACTCCGATTCTAGTATAAACGAGTATGTACAACCGATTCGGATCAAAACTATTCCTAGGATCGTAGGATCGTACGATCCGGATCGCGATCCTAATAACCATGCACTTGGATGCCTCGGACGAAGCGGGGGATGAGGGAGTTGGGGATGGGGGCGAACCTGCAGGGGAAGAAGGTGCAGCAGCAACGTCGACAATGAGCTCTTGATCAGCGGTCACCGATGGCGTGGGATGGGAGGCGGCAGCTAGCATATCAGCGGGGAGACTGTGCACGGGCAATGAAGAAGGTGGCGACACTGGTGCAGACAGGACAGATGGGAAAACAGACTCGTGAAAAACGACGTGACGACTAATGTAAACACGTTTGGCCGTGGAATCATAGCATAGATAACCTTTGTGACTCGAGCTGTACCCCAAGAATATGCAGGCCTTGGTCTTAAATTCAAGTTTGTTTGTGCGATTGGGACCAAGGAAGGGAAAACAAAGACACCCGAAGGAACGGAGGATGGAGTAGTCTGGTGTGCGGCGGAAGAGGCGGTGATAAGGGGATTGATTTTGAAGAACTGGGGTAGGAGTGCGGTTGTGGAGGTAAATGGTAGTGTGAAAGGCATGTTCCCAGAATTCAGGAGGAAGTTTGGAATGGGCAAGGAGGGTGAGACCCTTTTCCTGGATTTTCCGATTCCGTCGTTCCACCATGCCATTCTGAGTGGGTGTATAAGGACAGCATATGCGATGAGCAATTCCTTGGGCTTGAAGGAGAGCGGAGACATTGCGATATTCCCCTCCCCAGTCTGTCTGAAGGGCTTTGATAGTGTGGCTGTGGCCAAATTGGGTATGGACCATAGCTTGAAAAAGCTTGAAGTAATGAAGAACCTGAGACTTGTGAGCCATAAAGTAGATCCAAGTAAAGCGAGTGCAATCATTCACAAACAAGACAAAATAGCGGCAACCATTTATTGATAATGACGGGGCAGAGCCCCAAACATCCGAATAAACAAGCTCAAACGGAGTAGTTTTTGACACATGTGTAGACAAAATAGGTAAACGATGACTCTTGCCTAAAGAACAAGACTCACACTTTGACATAGAGCTAGGACTAGAAAGTGGTAATTTAAAAGAGTTGCATAATAAACGAAAAATCTAGGGACTTGGATGACCCAGACGATGGTGCCACAGACTTGGACTGGTACGCTCGCAAACAAGTGCACGGGGTGGGACCGGTGACCGGAGACGAGTAAGACTGTAGAGCCCATTGTCAACGATTCCTTTGAGAAGCACCCTTCCCTGCAAATCCTTCAATAAACAGAATAAGGGATGAAGTTCAAGGTATGCATTGTTATCTCGTGTTAAGCGGGAGATACTAATAAGGTTCTTTTTCATGGTAGGAACAACAAGGACATTGGAAAGTTTAACAGGGGAAGGGGTAGCAGGAAAGGCAGTATGGCCAATATGAGAAATAGGAAGAGATGTACCATTGCCGAGGGATAACTGATCACCTCCACCATACGTAGAATCAATAGACACCTTGCTGAGATCACCAGTGATGTGATCGATAGCGCCAAAGTCGAAATATCAGTTAGGATCAACCAGAGTCGACGGAGACGCCATGTATGCAGCAGGGTTGGATTGCGGATGACGCTGCAGACGCTCGGGAGGATGGCGTGATGGAAAAGCTTCCATATCAAGCCGTTTGAAGCAGTCCTTCGCAACATGGCCCGTCCTATCGCATATTTGACAGGGAACCTTTGGGCGGGAGCGAGAGCTTTGACCGGTGGAATCCGGCTGAGAGTAGGGCGGCGGCCCGGATGGCTGGCGGCCTTGGTTAGAGCGACCAGATGGTCTGTCCGAGAGCCGCTGTTGAGAGCCAGACGCGGAGCGCGGCTGCCCATAATTAGCAGATGGGTGATCAACGTCGGTAGTGGGTTGGGCCTCGTCCTGAAGCTGCTTTTCTTCGCGCAACAGGAGGCCGAGGAACGCACCAGATGTCAAGGGCTCCGAGCGAACCCCAATGGCAGCTCGGAAAGGGCCATAGGAAGAATCTAAGCCCTGGAGGATGCAAGCAGCGAAATCATCATTCGAGATAGGTTGAAGGCAATCGGCAAGAGCGTCTGATATAGCCTGCTTCTTCTCGAAATACTTGATCATGGCAGATCCAGCCTTGGGGACGGTATGAAGCTATTGTTTGAGATACATGGCTTTGGCTCGATGCTGATGTTGGAACATGTCATTGATAGCAATCCAGGCCTCATGAGATGTGGTAGGTTTGACAAGGTAACATGCAAGGGTGGCAGAGACGGTAGTGCGAAGACAAATCAGGATGAATTTATCCTTCTTTTGCCAAGCACTGTAGGCGGGATTAGGGGCGGTGGAGGCGAGAGCGGAATTGGTGGCTGGGGTAGCGATGGTTTGGGAGGGTTTTGTGTCTGACAAGACAAAATCTTTGAGTTCGAAGGCTTCAAGAGCATCAAGAACATTAGCACGCCAAATAGAGAAATTGGAACGATCCAATTTCACAGTGAATTGAGGAAATCGAAGGCCAAAGGCGGGTTGAGATCCGAGAGCAGCATTGAGGAGATGGCCGGAGGAGTTGCTGGGGGTGGAGTCGGGTGTGGTGCTGGAGTCAACAAAGAGGGACGGTGGTGGAAGACATGGTGGCCGGCGGTGGTAGGTTGAAAAATTAGGGTTTTGAACCTGCTCTGGATACCATAAAAGACTACAGAAGAGAATGAATGTAATCTCTGTTGATTATCTCAATCAGAGAAGAATTTATATATATAAGACTTTACACAATAAGATATACATAGGAAATCAAGAAAGATAAATACAAATCTTTACAAATATATATATATCCTTTCCTATTAAAAATAGAGGCATAGATTCAAGCAATGATACATAATATTATCTCTCTGTTGGTCCTGTTTGTTGAGATCTTTTGTATTTGAGTTTTTTTTTTCTTTTTATACTGTATTTACTTATTTGTGGTTGTATCATAACGGTCAATCCATTAGCTGATTCCCTTCGGCCTCTCGATTTCCCATACTTCTGTCGTTGTCTGAGAATTCGAATTATTTCGGTATTTTCTTTTAAAAAAAAGCAAAGATATAGAAGATGAGGCGAAGACTTGAAACATTCGACCAATAATATAATTTCGGGTTATTCAAGTATATGACTGCTTTTATTCATATGTATATAAAAACAATTATTCATTGAACTTAAATGTGTTTGTTATAAGAGATTGTTCGTGTATAGAAGTGATTGTTCGTATGTATGTTGTTGCAGGAGTAAGTCAAGTATAGAATAGAATATGGTTTAGAACGACTCCCCTGTCTCAGCAAATAAATACAAGACTTCCTCCCGTTGTAGTAAGAGAAAAGTCAGGATCGAATCCACGAGGAAGCACGTCAGCAGTTCTCAGGTAGCTATCAGATTCTCACAACAGCAGCAGAACAGCACAGAAACACAAGCAGAAGCAGAAATAAAATAGAAACAAATAATCCCGGCAAGGGCAACTAAAATAAAAGCAAAGAACAAACTAAAGACAGAAAGTAAAGCAGCAAATCAAAGCAAGGCAACACATTGGTCGATCTCGACGACAGCAACTCGAGATAGACAAAGACAGTCGACAACAGTAACTCAAAATCGAAAACGAAGCAACTCGACAAAACAAGCCAACTCGATCTCGACCACTACTACTCGACTTCGACAAAGGAAAGCAAAGACATAAACTTTAAATCGACAAAAGCAGAAGAAAAGACAACTCGACTAAGACAACCCCTCCTCGACCTCGACAATATGCTACTCGAGATCGACAAAGGCTGGTCTATGTCGACTAAGAACAGAAACTTAAAACTTTGCAGAATTGAAGACAGAATGCAGAAATTTGACAGAAATAAACTTCAATATATTAAAAGACCTCCAAGGCCAGGGTTTCAACACCACAACGATAACCATGCAAAACAACACATAAAGGCATAAAAGATCATGCTTTCCATCAAATAACTTTCGTCATTAACAAATAGGCATATAGAGGCTCTCGCATAAACCCTAATTGTTACTAACTCTTTTTCAGATAATTAATCCAAGTTGCATTAAGATCACTTTCGCTTCAATAACACAAACAAGGATCACCTTCAACTCTCGCAAAAGAATCATGCTTTATAGGGAAAGAAGATGAATCGCACAAAGAGATCGGACCTTTATCGCATTGCCTCACATGGCCACCGTCGGGCTCACCCCAGCCCCAGAAGTGGGTGGACTACTCACGCCTCATCGCAATTGCAGACATTGATTGATGAAAAGAAACTTGCATTAACTAAATTCAAAGCTTTTTACAATCCTGGCAATCAACTTTCGCTGTAAGCCAAAACCCTAAAAACCTTAGAACTCCTACTCTACTTGTCTCTGAATGGAACTCACTACTTCCTTGCTTGAAATTGAATTCTTAAAACTGAGCCCCTAGGGCCTTATTTATAGCCTTCATTCCCTAGCTAATCTAGGAAAGAAGATATCTATCTATATCTAAATTGCTTGAAAGATAAATAAATAACATAATGGAATTAAATCTATAACGGAAAAGATAAAACTAAATAGGAAACATGTCTTTATGATGATAGATCTTGCTCCTTCCATGGATAGACTTGATAGATCGGATAGAATTCAGCAACTTCGGATAGAATTTTCCGCCTTCGTGCCCAAGCAACTCCAACTCTACTCGGACAAGGCTTCGTCGAGCAGTTCCTGGACACGGCTTCTACTCGACCTCGACAAGTCTTCCTCGACCTCGAGTTGGGTGGCTCGGCTTGGGCTCCTCGGGTGACTTCTGCTCGATGTGGCTCGGGGTTGGCTCACTGGTGCTCGTCGACCTCGAGTTGGCCTCGTCGATCTCGACAACAGTGGGTCATCGACTGGGCTTGCTCGGGTAGATCTCCTCGGGTTGCTCGGACATGCTCGGACAAGGACTCAGGTGCTCGTCGATCTCGACGAGCCCTAGTCGACCTCGAGTAAGGTTGGCCGACTAGGTCTTCTCGAGTGCTCCATCCGCTGGCAGCGAGTGGTCTGGTCCGCGGCAGCGACTTTCCTTTTCCGCGGCAGCGAGTCGAGTCGCTGGCAGCGAGTGCTCCTGGTCGTCCTCGGTTAGCTCTCCTCGACGACTCCGGGTATGGGTGTCTGGGCTTCGTCGACCTAGACTAGTGCTTGTCTAGGTCGAGTAGGGTTCCGGAGCTCGGGGAGCTTGGTTTCTCGAGCAGGCTTGCTCGACTATGGCTGCTTGGCCATGGCTCGTCTAGGTCGAGTAGGCCTACTCGATGTCGAGTAGCCTCGTCTCTCCGATTTGTTCCGTTGTTTTGACCTTGGACTTCTGTAGTGGTTTTCCGAGCTTTTCCGACCTTCTGTAGAATTGCTGTAAATGCCTCGATTTCTGCGATTTAAACAGAAACTGGTGTAGATTCCATAATTTTGGCAAATAAACATAAACTACACAGATTCTGTACTATCTAAACCAAAATGCATGAAATGTATACAGAAATCGATATAAAAGTTGCTGTAAAACATGGAAGATTCCGCTCACAACAATGTATACCATTGATTTTATAACGATTTATTGAATACTTTGACATTTTTATAAAATAAAGAATTCTCATTATACAATCAAATCATCACCTATAATAATCAAATTGGCAAAAATACATTGAAGACAAACATATAAAATCATTGCTGATTTTTTTGGTCGAATTATTCATTGGTAACTTTGGCCTGTACGAATGTGTATTGCTGATTTTTTTGGTCGAATTATTCATTGGTAACTTTGGCTTGTACGAATGTGTAAACTTGTGTGTTCACTTGATCAAAGAATAGGTTACAGTATATAATACACTTTCCATATCTATCTCCAATTAGAAAATTCTATCTATATCTAGGATTACAAGATAAAACAATATCTAATGAATAACCACCTAGATTAGGAACAAAGGAGCCAGTGGTGGCATGATTGGCGGATTTGGGAACATAGGTGGATGGGAACCGCATGCCATCAAGACGATTGAAGCAATTTCTGGCCGGATGGCCAGGACGATCACAAATTTGACACACTGGGTGAGAGGACTGTTGCGGCTGATTGTTGGAATCGGTGGAGAAGTCCGAGATCCGGCCCCTGCCATGGCCACGGTCACCTCGGCCATGACCCCGAGAAGAAGAGTCCGACCGTGACTGAGAGCCGCTGGAAGCGGTGTTGGCGACCGGGGAGGAAGCGGCGTCCGAGGCTGGTGGAGGGACGACAGTGGTGACGGGTGTAGATGGAGTAGATTCTTGCTGAAGGCGCTCCTCTTCATGTAGAAGAAGACCCGCAAGTTCATCAAAAGAGATAGGTTCGACACGGACGTTGATGGCGGCTTTGAAAGGGCCATACGAGGAATCCAAGCCATGAAGCAAGGAAGCAACAACATCATCATTTTGAACAAAGTACTGGCACTCGGCTAGGGCATCGACAATGGATCGCTTCTTTTCGATGTAATCCATCATCGACAAGGAACCCTTAGATAAATTCTAAAGCTGACCCTTTAGATTCATCAGACGGGCTCGGGTTTGAGACTGAAACATGGTGGAGATCATGGTCTAGGCATCATAGGATGTAGATGCCTTTGCGACATAACAGAGCAACTTCTTAGAGGGAGTGGATCGTAGCCAGACCAGGACAAAGCGGTCGGCTTTCCGCCAGTTGGTATACTCCGTGGAGGGAGCGCCGTTGGCCTTGGGTTTGGGTTTGGGTTTGGTGAGCACATAGTGATCACGATCATAGGCTTCAAGGGTGGAGAGGATACCACTACGCCAAGAGTAGTAGTTGGTCCGGTCAAGCTTGATGGAGAGGTTGAGGAATTGCATGGTGGTGGAGCTACCGGTGGAGAGGAGAATGTTTTTGTTGGAGTGAGAGGTGGACATGGTGAATGTGGTAAAGGGGAAAGGACTGTCGGCGGCGATAGGAGGAACCGGTGGCGGGACTTAGGCGGCGACAAAGGGTGGGAGAGGGAGGCCGAAAATCTTGTGGAAAGAAAAAGACTCTAGGCTCTGTATACCATGTACGAATGTGTAAACTTGTGTGTTCACTTGATCAAAGAATATGTTACAATATATAATACACTTTCCATATCTAACTCCAATTAGGAAATTCTATCTATATCTAGGATTACAAGATAAAACAATATCTAATGAATAAGCACCTAGATTAGGTTTTATCTAATATGGCCAACACAATCAATGAAATTTTCCAATACTTCCTAAAATGCAGGAAAAAAAAATTCTATATAAAATTTTCATTACGCCCATCATCTTTGATTTAAAAAAAATTATAAGTATTTATTGCATTTTTGGGCCGACCTATGCTATCTCACCTTACATGACATGGGTTTGATTCATTCAACAAATTGAGTGCACCGATTTTAGTGCAAATGCAAGGCCGTCGATGAAAACTGAGTTGTTTTTAGAAAATCAGAAAAGGTTGTGGCATGGTATATGCCGAACTCACTACCTTAGAAGCGAATTTGCCCCGACTGTAGGTGCAAGTAGGCAATTGGCTTCGCCCCCCAAGGTTACACGCCACATGATAAGACACATTTAGGTAGTGTTAACATGTGCATTTTGATAGGTTTAGATATAATAAAGTGCATGAATTAGAGTAGTTTTCGTATTTTAGTTAATTATATAGAGAGTCGGAATCTACATATGTTTCCACATACTTTCAGGCATTTGTGGAGCCAATTGATGACGTGGGAATGACCTAGCATCGAACAAGAGGGTAAAAAGAAAGAAGAAATCGGAATACTGAGGAGCTAAACCTACAAAGGATTGGAGCTATCCAAGCTGGCGACGCTGCACTAAAACGAGTCGTTCAAAGGCTGTAGTTATTGGATCGGAGCGTACTTATACTTGTTGGAAAGAGGATTCGAAAACCTAAAACTTTCGTGTTTACTGCTTTTCCAAATTCAGCCTTGAAAACAGGGAAATCTGGACGTCAAGATTGTTGTTGAAAAGAACTAAAGAACTCGGGTGGAGCAAGACAAACTCGGCCGGGTTATATGGTGGCGAGCCCGAGTTTGTTGTGTATTCAAGAAAGAGTTGTTACTTTGTTAATTTCTGAAAGTTGTTTTATATATATATATATAGGTAAAAGTTCTAGTGAAACGATAAATACGGTGCAACGGTGAAACAGATGAATATTAATGTTTTACAATAGTATGAATATTATTTATGCGGGTATGAATATATGAATATTATTACGTGTGAATATGAATATAATGTTATTTATTTTATGTCGGGTAAGAATAAATAATATCGTATTCATATACTCATATTTACGTTATATTCATATTCAAATGAGTGAATATTCATATATTCATTTGAATATAATAAAATATTCATATGAACGTGCAACATTATTCATCTGTTTCACCATTGCATCATATCTTCCGTTTCATCAGAACCTTACCCTATAGGTAAAAGTTTTAGTGAAACGATAAATACGGTGCAACGGTGAAACAGATGAATATTGTTTTACAATAGTATGAATATATATGGAGTGGTTCCCTTGTGTACCTAGTGCACGAATCCTGGCCGTAGATATGGATGGATCGGATGGCCTCTATCACGCCACGTGCAATTGTTTAAAAAGAAAAAAAGGAGGCCGGCCTTTCCCATGGAAGCAATTCCTCGCCTCTCCCCAGTGCGGCGGCACTCTCCTCGTTTCACCGATTTCCGATGGTGGTAGGGGTGATTTCCGAGGGAGGCGAGAGGCGACAGGCGTCGATTGCGGCGATTGTACCTCGTTTCACCGATTTTGGGAGCTTCGAAAATCAACTTCCATCACCAACGAAAATCACCCCTACCACCATCATCATAACAGTGGCGAGGATTCCGACTCAATCGGCGTCGATTGCGGCGACAAGGGTTGCATATGAGCAGCGTCGACAAGGCGGAGGCGCACAATGAGGACTCCTCTTCTCCGACGTGCGATTCCGAGTGGTTGTTCAACTCCGGCGGTGGTGAGGGCCTCCTTGTGCGATTCCGATAAAAAATCATGCCGATTCGGAAGCGAATCAGAGCCGGTGCTTAGATCGGTTTGTTGGGTGAGTAGAACACTTCTCTCTCCGATTGGTTCAAGGGTCGATCGTGAGGACTCCATTAATGGGTAAGCATCAAGCTTTTTGAGGATCTTTGGTGAGATTTTGATTGGGTATAGATTGGGTTTTTTTCTGAGCGAGATTCAATGATTTTTAGTTGTATATGGGATTAGGTTTGGATTTTCTAGAATTTTTTTCATTATTCATGGATTAAGCGTAGTTTATTTGCCTGGATTGGTGTTCGTCTGATTTGAGTTTTGTTTTTCGTACCTTGAAAAAAATAAGATTTTCATTGAATAAGTCACCAATTATCGTTCAATGTAAGCGTGAAATCGACCGATTCAACCAAATAATTCAAAAAATTACTTATTCACAAAGGTTATGCAATTATTATCGCTTCTTTATACTTCGTAAAAATAATAATTCCACTGAATAATATCTCAATTATCATTCAGTGTACTCGTTAAATCGACCTATTCAGCCGAATAATTTTAAAAATTGACTTATCCACCACGGTTATGCAATTATTCATCGCTTCGGTGTACCTCGTAAAAATAAGAATTCCACTGAATAATCTATCAATTATCGTTCAATGTGCCCCATAAATCGATCGATTCAACCGAATAATTACAAAATTTTACTTATTCACAAAGGTTATGCAATTATTCATCGCAACTGTGTGCCTCGTAAAAATAAGAATGCCACGGAATAATAGCTCAATTATCGTTCAATGTGCGCGTTAAATCGATTGATTCAACCGAATAAGAAAAAAAGGTTTTTTGTACGAAGATTAACTACAATTGATGCCGCTTGGCCGAATGAGAAAAGGGGTGTTTTACGCTTTTATGGGTTGAGACAATATACATAATAACCAATTTATATGGAGTAATTGTGAATAAATTTAAATGTTTGTTTGGACCTAAATCTATATCTTTATATATAAAAAAATATATGGATAAACTATATTGTGCAATTAAAGGGAAAAAAAATTAGAATGAATGTGATTTGATCTGAGAGGGTGATTATTTTAATCTAAATCTACATCTGTATAAAGAAAAAAAGATTTGGATAACTTTGAGGTTGAAATTGTGTTATCGAAAAGTAAAAAAAAAAAGATATTGATGAGATTTGATTTTTTTTTTTATTCGATGAGATTTGATTTTCCAAAAATGAAAATGTACAACCCACTCCCAATTTTTACACTTTCACACCCGCCCACGTCATGAAACAAAGAGAGTAAGTCCGGTTTTTTTATTTAGTGCGCGGGCCCCACCTTTTTTTATATTAAAACAAAAGAAAAAAAGCCTTTTAATCTCAGTTATCCACTTACCCCAAATCAATGGCCAAGAATCGTGCACAAAGTACACCATAAGGGGTGTGCACTTTATACCCATTATATATATATATATATATATATATATATATATATATATACCTTGTGCACAATTGTGGTCCATTGATCATGGTGTAATCAATGGCCCAGATTAAAAAGGATTTTCTTTTTATTAAAATATAAATTAAGTGGGCCCTGCACAAAAACAACCCTTAATAAATGTAACCGGCGCGTGAGGGTTTGAGAATTAAAGCATCGTCATCTTCTTCATTGTTAACTTCATCTTGTGAAGTGAGGAAGGGGATCTCGACTCGGCGAGGAGGGAAGGCGCAGGCGAGCCCAACCTAGACGGAATCGAGGCAAGGTGGAGGCAGAGGCGGAGGCGAGCCCAGTCTCGCCGGAATCTGGGTGCGATTGATTCGGCTGAGGACGAGGGAGATCGGGATGCAGCCATGGCCGACCGATCGGAGAACGATCCCGTCCAGTCCAGTTGAAAGTCTCGACGGCGATTTCGAAAGAGGCGACGATGATGTGAAGCGGCGGCGGCAACGAGTTCGCCGGCTTGGGCTCCTTTATCTGGCCGATGGAGGCGACGCAGGCCATGACTCCCTTGTTCATCCTCCATTCGCTTCAATTCGAATCCGAGGACTGCGCCAGGAGGGGGATCTCGACTCGGCGAGGAGGCAAGGCGCATGCGAGCCCAGCATAGCCGGAATCGAGGCAAGGCGGAGGCGGAGGCGAGCCCAGTCTCACCGGAATATGGGTGCGATTGATTCTGCTGTTGTGATTAATTAGGCCGAGGACGAGCGAGATGGGGATGCAACCATGGCCGACCGATCGGAGAAGGATCCCGTCCAGTCCAGTTGAAGGTCTGACGATGATGTGAAGCGGCGGCGGCGACGAGTTCGCCAGCCTGGGCTCCTTGGAGGCGACGCAGGCTCTACTCCCCTATTCATCCTCCCTTTCCTTCAATTCAAATCCAATTACGGTGGCAGATCTGGTCGGTGGTGGCGATGGAGGACGATAGAGGCGATGCTCCGACTCCTGTTCACTATCGGTATTCAATTTAAGTCTTATTTTCGGGATTTAGAATATTATTCAACTAATTTGTTCATTATTTTTTTATATTTTAAAGATTATTCATTGTTTTTTGTTAAATTATTCGGAGATATAAAGGTTTTTTTTTCGAGTTTGTTAGATTATTCATTGTTTTTTTTTATATATTATTCGGTGAATATGGATCAGTATTCGGTTTGGCAAACAACATAAAACAAAACATTATTTGATGAAATGTGAGACATTATTCGGTGAAATATGTAACATTATTCGTATTAATTGTAAGTACTGTGTAGAGATTTGAGATTTTTTTTTATTATTCGGTAGCATAAAACAAATTATTCAATGGAATTGGTAATTTTTTATATGAACTAAATGAAAAAAGATAATTGAACATTATTCGGTAGTAGGCGGAACATTTTTCGGTGGAATTGCCAAACTTTTAAAACGAATTAAATAAAGCATTTATTCCCCATCGAAAAAAACAAAAAAATATATATAACATATAATTATTTCGTAACATGTGATACATTATTCGATAGAATTGCCAAAATTTTAAAACGATTAAAATTAGGTAAAAAAAAGTAATATATATAATTGTTAAAAAAAGACTCATTGATTTGGTTGTATTTTCTGGGTTTCAATCCCCACCAACATTTTAAAAAATAAAAATAAATGACGATGCAAGTTTTTTTTTGCTTTGAAATCAAACAGTTAGAAATGCATTTGCCATTTGGTTTTGAATGGGCCCCACATAAGATTTGTTTAAAAAAGAATCTATAAAAAAAAAGAGAAGGGAGGTGGTGGGTGAGGATCACGTAAGAGTAAGGAGAGGGTGGGTGTTTTTTGGCAAGGGGACCCACAAATTAAAAAGAAAAAAAAATATTACTTTTAATCATGACCGTCCAATTCATCCAGATTTACGGCTAGAATTCGTGGATTAGATACACTCTAAGGGGTGTGAACAAGGGAACCACTTATATATGGGTGATTCTCTTGTGCACACCCCTTATGGTGTATATTGTGCACAAATCTTGACCATTCATTGGTAGAAATGAATGGTCATGATTGATGAGCTTTTTGTTTTTTTTATTTTGCTGGAAAAAATGTGGGGTCCGCTTAAAAATACCACATACCCACTTTTGTAGGAGTTGTAGCACGTGTGCATCCCTTCAAATCTTACTCTTTTAATTCTTTTGGTGAAGCCCAGTCTTACTTTTATAAAGATACGGATTTTTTTTGCAAAGTGGTTGGGAGCCAATTTTGTGAAGTAAATTAGTTGGGATTTGGAAAATATTTCGTGAAACATATGGGTCTCCATTTTATGAGATTTTTTTCCACTCATTTAAATTTTACTAAATAATGTTTCACATGTTACCGAATAATATTTAGGTTATTTGGGTTAATTTCCACCATTAACCCAAACATTCCATGTGAAACATAATGCTTTAAATTTTGATTTTAAAATTTATGAATCTCAATTCTCTAAACAATACTTACTATTTATACGAATAATGTTTAATATTTCACCGAATAAACCAATGACCTCTTGCCCTAGTGGTAAGGGAGAGGTAACCCTTGCAAGAGGTCAAGGGTTCAAATCCCATTACTTACACTTTGTGTAATTAAGTGGGTGCTCAAGCCTTCATTGGCTTGGATGAGCCTGCCTAGTGGCTTGCCGCCTGGCTTGCCCGGTTCGAGTCCTTTGCAGGCTAGGGCTCGGACCCATGGGGGATTAGTCGACAACCTCGGAACCCCCACGTCATAAAAAAAAAATAAAAAAAATTCACCGAATAATTTTCACATTTCACCTTTCATCAGATTATCGAGGATAATTGTAACTGTCGCATATTCCCATCCAAAATTTCATAAATTCTACCGAATAATATTTCACATACTGCCGAATAATATTATGTCATCTTTTTCCATCTAATAACCAAAATTCGACACAATTTGTTATATTCTACCGAATAATAAACACAATTCAACTAATAAAAAAATTCGACAATCAAATTAGTACAATCACAAGCAATGTAGATTGCAAATTATCAATGTCAACAGGGCTCATAAGAGATCAATGGCTCATATTTGATTTGAATGATTAAAAAAATAAAACAAGCCTATTGTGCACGTACATCAACGATCGAGGATAGCATCAA
The DNA here is from genome assembly GCA_037127255.1 of Persicaria tinctoria. Classification (NCBI taxonomy): domain Eukaryota; kingdom Viridiplantae; phylum Streptophyta; class Magnoliopsida; order Caryophyllales; family Polygonaceae; genus Persicaria; species Persicaria tinctoria. The sequence continues at coordinate 14,660,643 of JBANSL010000004.1, read as the reverse complement.
TTTCGCTTTCAAATTTCAATCACATATCAAAAGTATTGGATGAAACCAAAGTTTACAAGTTGTCACTCTAAATTTGCTATCTCACCGATCAACAACCACCAAGGCAATTAAAACTGGGATCTTCACACAATAGATCACAATTAACCAATGAATAAGTAATAAACGCACCATAACCGCGATGAATTGCACAAACCATCAAAGAAGTAAACCAAAAACCTAGATCGATCAAGGAAGACCTCCCCGTCCGCACCGTAACAGCAATAAGGAATTAACCTCTGAATCCGACGGGGCTGTGCATCGATGCCGCGCCGGGAGAAGTTTCCTCCCTCAACTGCCACCGTCCCTCCCAATCTCGCCTCCATCATCCTCCATCGGCCATCGCCACCACCGCCCAGATCTGCCACCATCGTCCCTCCCTCAGTCGTCTTCCCTCTCAGCCTCACCTCACCGCCAAACTCCGGAAAATAACTCCACCCATCGCTGCCGATCAGAAACAGCGTAGCAACCAACCGATGTGTTGATTCCTTCGGAGTTCGGATATCTCACTCTTCGGGTCGACAACGAGAAAGAAGAAGACAAACTCAAATTGAGGGTTTTATTTTCTCAACTCCACACGCGCTACACGTACAAAGGGGGGAGTTTAAGATTACCTTTTCACATCCACCCCTTATACTTATAATTTTAGAAGCAAGGTCTTTGTAAAATTTTGCGCCACGTGTCATTCATTGAATAAAATTAAAAATGAAAAATTGAGCCACGTCCTACCTCTGCAAAATTAAGAAACCGCTTTCTCTAACCACGTTCTCTTCCCACGTTCTCTCCTCTCTCAAAAACCCTCTTTCTCTCTCAGTCTCTCTCTCTCTCTCTCTCTCTCTCTCTCTCTCTCTCTCTCTCTCTCTCTCTCTCTCTCTCTCTCTCTCAAAGTCCATGCTTTCTGCCTCTCACAAAACTAGATCTAAAGCCCTGTGGCACCTCCTCAAATCTTGCTCCCAACGACGGCTCTGGCGGAGCCAAGCCAAGTCCAGGTACCACGGCGCCTCCAATATTTCTCCATCTATTTATCGGGTCTCTCTCCCCCTTCGATCACTAATTCTAGATCCCATTTGATGTCGATCTGCCCGATGCCCTAGAGTCGACAATGGAACAAACGATGTCGGAACCTGCCTCTTCCCATTCCAATTGACAGTGGAGAACAATCCAGTAGCCGTTGAGATCGACGGTGGTATGGGTGGTGCAAAGAACTCAGCGGCGGCGTGTGTGGTTCAAAGAACTCAGCGGCGGTGTGTGCGGTTCAAAGAACCTGGCTGCTCTTCAAGTATGTTTTTTTTTTTATTTTAGTTCAAAATTTTAGGGTAAAAATGAGTGTATGGAATATATGTCTGGAGATTAAATTAGTTGTAAAAGTTTTCGTTTAGGTGTTTGAGTTTGCCGATACCTAGAGGGACTTACAGTGATTGCAGACTCAGATCCATTGTTTAATCTCAGCCACGGTTTTGATAAAAGCAACTTTACCAGATAAAATTATGTTCACAGGCGAATCAAATCATGGACACAATCCTTTTTTTTTTTTCTGTTAGCATAGTAGATAGATAAAATTAGTTATCTTTCTGTAGTTGGGTATTGGACCTCAAGAATTCTTCAATAATTGATTCTTGGATTGGGAATGAAATCAGAACACGGGTGTTCAAGAATTCTTCAAGAATTGATTCCAGTTATGAATTTTTATTAAATCCATCTCATATGTATTATGTCTTCCTAGTTACATCATCTTGCATTCCAATTTGCTTGAACCGTTTCCCCCCTTCTTGCAATTCTTGAGAACTTGTATCATAATTACCATGCAAAATTGTTGTTTTCTTTGCTACAACCTGCATTTTGTGTCTATCCATCTCTCTACAACAATAGTCTTTTTCATTTTCGCTTGACATGCAAGTCTGTAGGACTGTTGGCATCGCATAGGTGAGATCTTTGCTCTCTTTAATTTGTATATATTTTAAATGAATGATGAAGTGTAATAAGAACCAAGTTTAATTAATGGATGATAGTTATAAACTTTGCAACTGTTTTTTCTTTATTCTTGAACCTTATTCTTAACCTTGCAACATATTAAATTATGATCTTTTATACCTGTATTGGTAATCCACTGTTAATGGACCTACAATTTTTGCAGGTAACTGCTTCTATGGCTTTTTTGCAGGTACGTCATTCCCTATTGATCCCATGTTTTTTTGCCTATGAATACAATTTGCTTCCGGTTATGAATTCTTCAATAATTCATTCTTGGATTAGGAATGAAATCAGAATTGTCAAGGAATTGGTTGTACCTTGTGGGCTGAGTTTCCAAGCAAATTGTGGTTCACTTTTTCTTTTAGTGACTGTTGTAGGAGGAAATCGAGTATGAAATATAACAAAATAAATCAAACCAGATTTTGCCCACGCAAATAATTACAAGACCTCCTCCTGATGTAACAGCGGGAAGTCAGGATCGATCCACGAGGAAGCGTGTCAGCGGATCCTAGGGAGCGGAGAAATCTCACGGTCAGAAGTCGACAACAGAAGTCCTCGAGCTCGACTAAGGGTTAGTCGACAGAAGCTCGGACAGTCGAACAGGGCACAGCAGCTCGGCAACTATGGTCGATCTCGACAAGGCTCTACTCGAGATCGAGTAGCCTTCGTCTAGGTCGAGTTGGTCTTCGTCGAGTTTCTGCACAGGTAAGCTACGGCGACTCTGGGTCGAGAATCAGTGGTCGAGGTCGACCAGGCTTGGTCGAGATCGACGAGGGCAGGGAGTAAAACGAAATAAAAGAAAGTAAAAACAAATGCTTTGGGGTTTTGACTAAACTTAATGTAAAAGGATTTCCAAGATTGGGGTTTGCAACGACAATAACCAAGCATGCATAAGGTAGGACCAAACAGATAATCATGTGAATCGCATTAAAGGATTAAGCTTTCGCCTTATCCAACAATTAGACAACTCTCTCAAGAAACCCTAATTGTCTCTACCGATTTTATGTTTATAATCCAAGTTGTTAGCATGGATCTCCATTAGACGGGCAATAAACACATCAACAAGTAGGAAAATGCTCAAAACATGATAAAGGTCGGATCTTTACCTCAAATATGCATGGCTATCGTCGGGCTCGCCCCAACTCTAGAAATGGGTGGACTACTCGCTCTTCATCGCAAACTCAGACATCATCGATTGAAAGAAAACAACTTGCATTAAACTAAATTCAAAGACTTTACAATCCCGGCAATCCAACTCTCGTCGAATGCCAAAACCCTAAAACCTTCGAACTCCCTAAACTGTCTATGTGGAACTACTTGTCTTGCTCTGAAATTGAATGAATAGAACTGAGCCCCATGGGCTTTATTTATAGGCTTCATTCCCTAGCTATTCTAGGAAAGAAGATATCTATCTATATCTAAAACCTTATCTAAAACTCTAATGATAAATAAAAGACATAAAGGAATTAAATCTAAAATAGGAAATTATATATAAAATGATGTATAGCAATCGGCTAGGCCGGCCAATGGTTAAACTAAAAGCGTCGATCTTGCTTATGCTCTTTGATTTCCGGACTGCTCCTGCGATGCGGATTCGAGGCTTTACGTGAATGCCGGTTTGCACTTGCTTAATTAATTACGAAGGCTAATTAACCATTCAATTGCCCCCACCAGCCGATGGAACAAAATCACAAGTCAACCTTTGTGTGTTTACACGTAGATCCAATGGCCCTTCGATCGACCCACCTCGGCACCGCTTTCAGAAGCAGGGTACGTGACTGAATGATCGGTCAACTCCACTTTAACTAATCGGAAGCAAGTAGCACTTAATTAAAGCTTTTGATGAACAATGACATAAATAAAATTGTAATGGTGGAAAGCTTGGATCGAAAGTGTTTGATTGTTAAGACGTAAACAATGGAAGAAGGTTTTTGGATTGGTAATCGAACAACCCTTAATTTATAAAGGGTTTGTTCAATTCTATTTCAATCTGATTTAATTCAATAGAACTACAATGTTTAAATAGAAAATTAAGAACCAATTCTACCGTGCAAGATAGAATTTAGGTTGATAAAGATAGAAATTTAATCCTAAAGATAAATAAACCTAGAAGATAAAACTTAATCTAAAATCCTAACCATCTTATTTAATCTAACTAAGAAATACTAAAAATAAGCAATTCTATAATTAGACTCCAACTAACATAGGAGTTACTAAAAATAGAATATATATAAAAAATAAGAAATATAAATAATAAAATAATTAACGACGTTTCTTCAACGACTCCCAAGGTGGAGCCTTCTTCTTTCGCTTGAGGATGACATCATAAAAGGTCTTCAATGGATAAAACTCCTTCTCTTCATGATAGATGTGGATAAATCGGATAGACTTTGGCAAACTTCGGCTCCAAGGACTCCCAATCCGAGTAGAGTTGATCAATCCGCGTCGCACAGCTTCGGGAATCCTCGTCGACCTCGACAAGTCGTGGTCGATCTCGACTAGGAAAGTCATCGACTGGGCTGACTTCGTCGTCTCGGCCAGCTCGTGCTCGACAAGCTCGGACACTGGCTCCTGGGGCTGGTCGATCTCGACAAGAGGCTTGTCGATCTCGACGAAGGGTGTGTTCTCGACTTGGTCTTCCGAGGTTGTCGAGTCGGATGTGGGTTCTCAGCCTTGTCGACCTCGAAGATGCTCCTCGATCTCGACGAAGGATGGCTTATCGACTTGGCCTGCTTGGTGTGTCGGGTAGCCCTTGTCGACATGCTCGGGTAGGCGCTGGGAGCCTCGTCGATCTCGATAAGATTTCGTCGAGGTCGAGTAGGGTTGTCAGCCTCCTGGTCAGGTCGGGTAGCCTTCTCCTCGAGTCTGGGTCCTGGCTCCCCTCTTTGTCGACCTCGAGTAGCTGTACTCGATGTCGAGTAGGGCTCGGGTTCCTTGTCTTCTGTTTCTCGACACAGGTTCCTCGATGATGGCTGGTGTCTAGGCAAGTCTTGTCGAGATCGACTAAGCCTAGTCGATATCGAGTGGCTTTGCCTCCGATTCTCGCTTTCTTGGTTTTCTTCTGAAATGGTTCCATATTCTGCGATATTAAACAGAAACTTATGTAGATCTCTATTTCTGACAATTATGCATAAACTACATAAATTCGACATATTCCCAACCCGAAATATGCAAAATGTAAAGAATATGGAACTGAAGTATGCATAAAGACACGGCTAATTAGGCTCACAACAGTGACAAAAACTGTGGTTGGACCTTGTGCTTCTATGACAGAAACTGAGGAAGAGGTGGTAGAGATCCAAGATGATGAGATTGATAACGAGTTCAATTTGAAGACGGGGAATTGATCGATGGATAAGAGTTTAAGACCCAAGAGGCTTCTGATTGTGCTCTGTCTGACTGTGCACAACAATTTTTGCCACACACGAACAAATAATTTGGTAAGTTTTTGCTTAACTTTTAATCATGATCTCATGGGTAGCCGATCCATACATCACACATGGTTGTCATGATTGTGCTCTCTGACATCAGATTCATTGTAATTTGTGTACAATTATTTTTCTTCTGAAATTAGCACATGTATTATAGGCTTAGATATTTTAATTGAGACAATTTTCAAATGTTGTACTTTTTAGTAATCAAATCAAGTTAGAATGATTGAGGAGGTATATATGTTTGATTCTTGAGATTTTCTTAGTATCATATCTTTGTTATGTAATTGATAGTTAAGTTGTAAGTTCAGTTGTGATTTGAATCCCCTTGACAAGATTGATGTGTGCAAAAATGGTGAACTTGATTTGATTGTTAATGATTAATTGTTTTGTGTTTCTTTGTTTTAACTATTAACTTTTGATAACTGCAGACAATTGCTCAGTTCTTTGGATTATATTACTCATTTGCAAGCTCTTCTCTCAGTAACTTTCCATAGCCTGGATGCTTATCTGACTAGGGTGGTCAGCCGGTTAGGTAAGATGGGATTGTAGAATTCAAATAATGTTAACATGGTAGTACTAATTCATGTTTTTTTCTTTTGTCTTTCCTATTCCTTTTACACTCTGTGATATGAAGTGAATTGTCATTTGTAACGGCTATTTGTCTAGAAAAAGCTAAAGCGTTGTCACATTCTCAATCTCATATTAAATTTAATAAATCTGGAAATATGTTTTTTATCCCCTTCGTAATGGATTCTCTGTTAAAATGCAGTTGAGAAGAGTCGTTTGTATCCTCCTGTTCCCTCTTTAACGTGTTACAACGAGACAGTGATTCTGGTTCCTATTATCAGGAAAAACCTTTTTGAGCCCACTAATTTGGATGAAAACGTCATCGACATCTTGAACAACATGACGATATCGAAGATCTGTATAAGACTAAACACTTTTAATGTGAGTTTGACATTTTATTGCTTCCTTCTCTCATAGAAACCCCAAAGTAAGGAAAAAGAAAGGGGATCTAAAAATCAAACCGGTGCACTTTTATAGGTCAATGAACCCACAATTATTTTTCATTCATTAAAAGTACAATAAGGTTCGCAATATTCATTTCATTGTATTAAGATCATATTCTACCTGATTAGATATTGTTTGCCAAATTAGTTAATGCTTTCTTGACCTTATTTACTCATCTGTTTGTTTCCATCTGCAGTTTATTAGAAATCAAGTTGGGCTCTGGCAAGATGGCATTAGGAAATCTTGGGGATTAATTAAGCCAGCTGTCAAGTGAATATGGTGTAAGTTCTATTTTATTCTTGAAGCGTATGCTGACTCTCATAATTGATTAAGATAATTTTATGCCATTTTAGTTCACTATTCAATGTAAATGTGGACTGAAGTAAAGCTGGAATGCCAATGGCACGACAACTACCATCTCATGATATCACACTTGCTTAAACTTTTAAGTATTTTTATTCAGTCATGTTGTTTAGTAGTGTTGCTAATTATATTTATGAAATAATATATTTTGTATTATATGATATATGTTTTTTTGTGATATAATAACAAGAAAAATATTTGTCTAACTGACAGTTAACATAGAGGATGAAGAACCTGCAGAAATTCAGGAACGAACCATGCCAACAAGTGATGAGTCTATCGATGAGCTATTGGAAACTACCTTTGATGAGCTCTTGGTGCTCTGTTTGCTGCATCTGCCTCCGCTAAAGGTAGTAAAATTTGCTACCTTTGGAGTAGCTCCAAACAAAAACTTGGTCATCAAAATGTGGTAGATTGGATTTGGTTGATTGGTCTTTTATCTTTTTCTCGGTCTCCTATATACACTGAACTGTCCCTTTCTTGCAGACATGAAGTGATCTTGACCTGAAGTTCCTTGATTTCGTGCATTATCTTCATGTAAACAAAATTATCTTCATGTAAACAAAGGTATGTACTTTCATATTAGTTGTGTTTAATTCAGTGGTTGTCAATGACCGTCATGATATTGTTCTATTATGTTCTGTATTTTGTTATTGGATGCTTCTTTTGTGTAGCTTTTGCAATGTTTTTGGGCACAGTTATGATAGATGCAGAAGGAAGCCACAGAAAGAGTAAGTGCAAAAAAGGTATAGGTTCCGAAAGAGTATTTGGTGGAAAAGACCGATGCAACCGAGGAAAATGTTTCCCATGATGATGAAAGGGTGAATCTGAGTGTTATCTCTACCTCTGGTGCTCCTACGATGGGTGTAACAGCTTCAGACATGGAAGCTAAGGAGGGTAATCAAGAGGGGAGTGTGACAGATGATAGTATAAGTAGAGAAAAGAAAGAAATTGTTAAATTGGATGTGTCTAAAACAATGAATGTTGAAACAGATGTAGCTATTAATCAGATGAATGATGGAGGGTGGACCCCTACTGCGAAGAAGAGAGGAGGAAACAAATCACTTAACAAATCGAATGCTGATAAGGAGGCCAGCAAAGGTGAAAGAACTGATCAGAAAAAGGAAAATACAATAGGGGGTTATGCTCAAAGAGGACGAAACTGGGAGAATGGGAATAACAAGAAGTTAGCCAGCCAGGGTGTGAAGATCAAAGAGAAGGCTATAGCAGATGGGAACTGTTTTGAGATCTTAGCTGGGAAAGATTATGATGAGGCAAGGGAGTGCTTGACACAACATGCCGTGGGGTTGGAAATTTTTGGTGAGAGTAGCACTCACTTGCTAGGTGGAGATGAATAGAGTAAAAATGAGTGTCTGGAATATATGTCTGGAGATAAAATTTGTGAAATTGAATATTATAAATTGATCAAATTTCATCATCAGATATTGGTGTTATTCAAGTGAAATAGAAGGTTATAAATTGTGGTTTGATGGTTTAATCATTGTCATGATTCGATGAAATGCATTAAGTATTTAATATTTTAAATATGGAATTGAATTTAAAATTAATTTTTAAAGTGGGTTGTACTGAAATTGATTTATAATTTAGATTAATTTTAGAGGTATAATGTAATTTTCTAAAATGTTTTGGCCTCTTAGGGGTTATACTCTAAAACATAAAGTACCATTTTCCGATTAAGTGTCTAAGACATTATAAAAAACAAACACTAATTTTTTTTTATTCTTTATCTATATAGGATTTATACTTATAAACTTTAAGGTATTTTTATCAAATCAATTTATAATTTAGACCAATTTAAAAGTTGTAACATGATGTGCAGTAGATAAAGTATCATAGAGGTCCAAACTCAATTTTCTTAAGCAAAAAACTATTAAGGTTTTTTTTATTTGCCCTCAATTAGGACATATGTTAGGATAAGCGTGGAAGCGACTGATTTACTATTCTTTGTCACCTCAAGAAAAGTAAATTTCAAAGAACAACATCACAAGAAGCATGGACAATATGTTAGTACAAAATTGACGTGTCGAATATTTTGTTTAATATGTCAAACTAGACTGAAAATATTATGTCACAATCCGAACAAGGTTCGGGAAAAGAACTAGTTTTTTTTTTTAAATGCCCAGACACATGGTAACATTTCAACCCTTCATTTCATATAGATCAAGGATCCAATTTTGTGCACAAGGTACACCCTAAGCCTTGTGCACAATTAATCCATACTATATATATATATATAATAGGTAACTTGTGCACACCCCTTAGGGTGTACTTTGTGCACGTTTTTGGGCCATTGATCGGGTGTAAGTGGATGGCTGGGATTAAAAGATTTTTTCCCTTTTTCTTATTTAAAAAATAGTAGGGCCCGCGCATTAACACTCAAATGATGACTTACTCTCTTGCAATGTAACGCTGGCGCGTGTGCAAATAAAACCCTAGATTCCAAATAGCCTTCTTCTTCATTGTTGTTGAAGCGAGGATCCGAAGAGAACCAGGCGAGGCGGAGCGCGAGCCCTGGCGAGGCAAAGGTGAGCCAATCCTTCCTCCCTCCCTCCTTCTTTTCCCTCCTCTTTCTGCAATTTTTCCGATTGAAGCACCCCTCGGCTTCGTCGTCGACAGATTCTGGACCTTTCTCCGCCAGAATTGTGGCTTCTGATCCATCTAAACGGCGATCCTCTTCGCCGGCGGAAGAAGATCGGCGTTTTATCGGTCGAGAGGCCAGGATTTGGATGGGAGGGAAGTGAAATTTCAGATCCGTCGGTGGTGGTTGTTGTGAGTGCCGCCATGAACGCAGGCCCTAGAGATCTGGAGGAACTTCTAGACTCCGGCACAGGGAGGCGAGAGAGAAGTGGAGAGAAGCAGGGTGGTTGTGCTGGATCTGGCTGGGCAGGACTGTTTCGGCGGCGGGTGTGGTGGTCGGTATATTGTTCAATAGGTGAATCATTCGATGGAATTCAAACATTATTCGGTTAATCTCTAATAATTATTCAATAGAATGTGTATTTTGTGATAGAATATGTGTATTTTGTGATAGAATGTGTGTATTTTGTGATCGAGTTATGAGATTGTCGATATTATTCGTTGAATTCTGAATAATTATTCAACGAAATGTGTGTTTTTTGTAATTCAAATAAATGTGTAATTGGGAGTTGAGATTTTTGATCCATATTATTCGTTGAATTCTGAATACTTATTCAATGAAATTGAGTATATTTTGAAATTCGAAATCAATTTGTGGTTGAGTTGTGCGATTTGCGATATTATTCGTTGAATTTAGAATAATTATTCAATGAAATATGTGAATTTTGTAAGTAGAAATCGATATTTAGGAACAACATCTTTGAAAACATAACCTAACATTATCCGGTAAAATATTAAATATTATACGGTGGAATTACAAAAATTGAAAAAAAACGAAATCGGGTGAATATCATCATCAAATCACTCGTAATTTATTATTTTTCACAAAATATTTTAAAAAAGAAAATACCAAAAAAAAAATATAAAAAAAGGGCCAAAATGGGGTGTGGGGGGTGGATCACATGCACAAAGTGAGGAGATAAGGTTCTTTTGACACATGGGTCCCACCATTTCAAAAATAAATAAAAAATAAAAACCTCTTTTAATCATAGCCTTTCATCTATCATTCATCAACGGCCCATAATTATGCACAAGATACACCCTAAGGTAGACCTGTCAAACGGTTCATTCTGGTCGGGTTCGGGTCGGGTCACTTCGGGTCTCGGGTAAAACGGGTCCCAGGTAAAACGGGTTCCGGGTTTTTCGGGTTGACTAGAACCCGGGTTTGACCGGGTTTCAGGTGGGTTCGGGTCAATTTCGGGTTTGTCAATTTTTTCTTTTTTAAATTAAAAAAATCATAATTTGATAATTTTGCGATAAATTTTAATTAAATATAAAAATATTTAATTATATTTAATTATAAATCAACCAGGTCAACCGGGTCACCGGGTCAATCGGGTAAATCGGGTCAAAATTACCGGGTCAATCGGGTCACCGGGTCGAAACCCAGATTACCCGAAAAATTTCCGGGTTTTCGGGTTCGGGTCGAAAAAAAATTCCGGGTCTTGACCCAAAAAATTTCGGTCGGTCGGGTCGGGTCACCGGGTCGGGTTGTGTTTTGACAGGTCTACCCTAAGGGGTGTGCACAAGGGAACCACTCCCCATATATATATATATATATATATATATATATATATATATATATATATATATATATATATATATATATATATATATATATATATATATATATATATATATATATATATATATATGTATATATATATGTATATATATATGTATATATATATGTATATATAGATATAGATATAGATATAGATATAGATATATATATATATATATATATATATATATATATATATATATATATATATATATAGAGAGAGAGAGAGAGAGAGAGAGAGAGAGAGAGAGAGAGAGAGAGAGAGAGAGAGAGAGAGAGAGAGAGAGAGAGAGAGAGAGAGAGAGAGAGAGAGAGAGAGAGAGAGGGGATGGTTCGAGGGTAATCAAGGCTTATTGTGTAATGGATGAAATTAAAAGGCAATTTTAGCTTTTATTTTTATTAAAAATCAGTGGGGCCCACGTTTTTTTCTAGCCCACTTGCTGAATTGGGAGCGTGTGTGATGCACTCTCTTGAAATTATTCGATATTATATCTGGATTATTCGATCGTATCGACGAATTATGTGATCGTATCGGCGGATTATGCGATCGTATCCACTTGCCACATGATGGGTGGTTATTTTTTTCTTCGAATTATTCGATAATATCACTGGATTATTCGATCGTATTAATGGATTATGCAATAGTATCGATGGATTATTCTGATCGGCTAGCAACATGAAAACGCCATAAACTATTTACCAAAATTATTCGATGGTATCGTTTGATTATTCGATGGTATCGCTTGATTATTCGATTATATCGCATGATTATTCCATGGTTCCGTTACTTTATGTCATTGTAACAAATAACTAAAAATTATTCAATGATATCACTAGATTATTCGATTATATCCCATGATTATACGATTGTATCGATACATTCGATATGTCCTAAACAAACTGGAATGCAAAAACAAGATATCAACAAAATTGAAACATCCCTAGTGCAACAATCCAATTGTAAAATCAAGAACAGAGCAAGCAGAACTTGACCGAGAAATCACAACTAAAAATCCTAAATCCAACAAACAAAATCTGTAAAATCAAGAACAAAACCTAATTCGAGATCTTCCACAAACCTTAACCACCGGATACCAATTAAAGATCTGCCATAGCCAGAGATACTTGGGTTTTTTGAAATCAATTTCAATTGATTTCGCAATTTCAACGAACCTGGTTGGCGACTCGGGGCGCTGCATCATGGGCTCGGTTAGGCTGCTAGAGGGCCGCTGATTGAACTCAGGGAGAGAAATCAGGGAGCCATTTCCGCTGCACCGCAACAGGGAGAGAAATCAAGGAGCCGTCGACCGCCATATCGCACATTGCCGTCTTCTTCGACAAGCCCTTCCAATCGTCACCGCCGGGTTGTCCGATCGCCATCACCGCAAATGGCGCCTCTGTTTTTCCGTCGCCTTTTGTGGAACGTCGCCATCACCGCAATTGGTGCCTCTTCCACCACCGCAATTGGTATCCGATGGTTAGGGTTGTCCGAACACCGCCTCTGTGGGACGTCGCCTTCTCCGATCGCCATCACCGCAACTGGCGACGCTGCCTTCAACGCCTTCGCCGACCATCATCGCCTCGGCAATCTCCTTCGAGTTAGTCGTCGTTCATCCTCCTCCAATTTGACTTATTCTCTCTCTGTAGTCTCTCCTTTTTTTATATATATATATATATTATTTTATTTGGAATTAACGAGGGAGATGAAACGGTAGGTACTGAACAATTAGCAGGTTTGTGTTTTTGTTTTCTGAAATCCGATCGAAGAGAATGGGATTGAAACAGGATTATTACGAAGCAATTATGAGACTTTGGTGATTTCTTTTCAACCATGAACCAGTACTAAACCTCTTTTCTTGGGGAAATTAATCGAAACTTCATGTTTTATATTTCATTGTGAGATTTCTGTTCTTAATACTCCTCTTTGAATATTATCAATTCTTTGCGCTGATTGTGTAGGGTTTTCGTGAATTTCCGTTAGTCTGATCAACTTATGCCTTTTCATGATAATCTATAGCTAGATATAGGTAATTTTTGGTTGAATTATCTATATTCTTGAGTAGCAAAGTATAAATCTCCGAAACTTGTTGATTTAAGGATTTGTATAAAGAATTGATTTGCAATTGATGCAATAACTGGTTGTGCGCGTCGATTGTCTTTGTTGAATTCCTTTAAGCTTAATCGATTATTGAATTGAATCTTGATAGTTTCAAGATTGTTTGATAATTAGGGTTTTCAGGGTTTGGTTGTCCTGTTAACTAGAATCAATAAGGAATTGGGTTCAAAAGACCTAGTCTTTCCACAACAAAGTATTCAAGAGGAAGTTATCTTTTCGATTTCGATGATCAATGAACAAACCTGATTGCTGAGATTGGTTAACCTAAGCTATTTTTCTCATATTCATTCACTCAAGTTGTTTAGTTTGCTACTTTTGTTTACTTTTATTTCTTAATTAGTTAGTTTTCAAACCATCAAAATCCCCCCTCTTTGTTTCTTGTTCTTGTTGACACACTTGACCTGCATACAAATCGTTGACTCTATGTGGGTTCGACCTGTACTTGCCAAACTACATAAGTTAGGTTAGTCGGATTTATTTGATAGGATTTAAGGCAACTGAAAATCCCCCTTATCTAATTGGTGTCGTTGCCGGGGAGTTAAGTTGTTATTTGTGTGTTTCTCTTGTGTGTTAATTTAGCTACTAACTTTTGTTGTGAGCTTATCTTACGGTTCACAACACATATGCTACTAAGAATTTAAGTTGTTGAGATTACTGCAGTTCGAAGGTGAAAACTTTCACCAATATCTCACTAGGTTATAGAGGTGTGTGGACATCCGCAATGAGCGGGGTTTTCACGATAGTTTGTGAGATATGGTTGTGACATGACAAAATCGCTGTGTTTCTTATCAAAATAAAACTCAAACCTACAAACTAGTATAGTGAGCAAGTAAGAGGTCGATTCCACAGAGAATCAAGTATTCCTATATATTGTGTATTTACCAATTTATAGAAAAGAGGGGTTTTGAGTGGTTGAGAATGAGAAATATTAACAAGTTAGGAGAATCAATAATTAAGAGATAGTTCCACCTACTATTCTCAACCCTATTTGGTGAATTCGATCCTTGTTTCCTACTCAAGTTCTCTTCCTTTTCCAATCAAATGTTCTTATCTTGATGTAAATAGATTATTAGCCCTATGAGTTCTAATAATCCCTTACTCCTAGGCAATCTTAACACGGATTAAGGTTTAATCCTAGGAATAGCAATAAGTCTCAAGATGTATAAAGCTTATAAGCAATATTAATCCCCTAAAGAACTAATATTTAACCCATAGTCAACTTCCTACACATTCAAGCTTTCTAACGAAGTCAACTAGAACATGTTTGCTACGAAAGATTAAGAATCATAACGAACAATTCAAAACCCTAGCGATGATGAGATCCTAGAAAGGTGATCAATCAAGATAGCATCAAACACCATAAAGCATTCAAGCACAAAGAAGATGAAACATATGATGGAAATTAGAACAAGAATAGAAAACTCACAATTCAACCAAACGGAGTCTCAAATCGTAGGCAAACCAAAATAGTTTAGCACTCCATTGTTAAATGATTGTCAAAAGATTAGATGAGATCTCTAAAACAACCTAAAACAAGTCTTTAAATAGGCCTAAGTACCGTCATAAAACCCTAGAAAGTATTTCTCAAAGATAGGCCCAACTTAAGAAGAGTAGAAATTCGGCGCTGAACCGGCCCAGGAAAACCGCGGGTTCTGCCCCATTGGCCGCGGGTGCGGCTACTGCAGAGAGTCTTGAAATTCTGGCCGCACGTGCTGCCTGGATGGCCGCGGGTGTGGTTTTCTGTGTTTCCCTTGTTCCTCTTGCTGCGGGTGCGGTTTTTCCTCTTGTATGCACTTTGCTTCTTCCTTGTGCATTCCAAATTGCTTCTCTAGCTTGTTCCTTGCCTCCATATGGTCCATATGACTCCCATGAATGACCTCCTCGCTACTTCGACTCTGAAACTCTGCAATTACACCCTAAACTTGTGTAGATACCGCACGTATGCACCAAATGAGAAAACAAGTAAACTAATCCCTTAAAATGCATTATATACATCTAAATGACCCTAAAACTACTCTATAATGCCTATCTAAATATGCATTATCAGGTTTTCTATATTTTAGAGGGGATGACTGCTGAGACAAAGGCGCGTGTTATATACATGAGCGGCGGAAGTCTAGCAAGGTTAGGTTTGGTGGGAATTTGGGATCTTATCTGCTACATGGGTCACCAGTCGTTGCAGGAAGTGTCCTTCACACTGGAACCTCAACCAATGGAGTACTTTGACGCACCTTTGGAGGATCTATCCAAGGCTTCTTACAAGGAGAATGTACACACACCTCAATGGGGTTAGCCAAAATACTCGACCATATATAGGATTGGCAGAGACATCAATCTCAGCCTCAATGGGGCCTCATGCAAAGAGGAAGACCCCCCACCTTGTGTTTCCCTTTATAGGTAGCCGGGTCATGAGCGCCCTGACCACCAACACCCAGAACCGACCCCAATCCAAACGGTTCACCCACACAGCCAGAAGGCTTAGGAGGAGCCGACACAGAAGAACCCCCTTAGTGGGCTCAAACACAAAGATCCAGTGAGATTGAAATTCAACTAAATTGTGTTTCAAGTGTTAGCACTTGAGGCTAAAATGTGTGTAAACTTACTAGCTACAAGTCACATAGAAAATGAAAAGTCTAAATTAAGTAACAACGTAGGTAGGTAGGTAGTGAAATTAAGAGATGGATGGAATAAGCCAAATTCAAATTCAGTAGTACTGATTGATGATGGCATGGCATGGAAATGAAAATTAGGCGGGCATGCCCAAGGGAGGGGGATCAAACAGGTCTGAACAGCCTGGTAGCTCCGAAATCTTGTGGAATTGGACGGGAGAACCGCCTTGATACGTTTGGAATACCCGATCCTTCGCCTGTGGGCTTCAGATCAAGAACCACGCCATATATTTGCTAAGATCTTGCAATGCTCTTCGATATATCCTGATTTGGAACAATTCAAACAAGTAACTAGAATTCTGTAATAGCGACGGTTTAGGACTTAATAAAATTCAGCAGTTTGGAAACTGATTATAGCGACAGAAAAACAAAACGAAGAACAACGCGGGAAATCGAGGGACTGATGCGCGGACGCCGCTAGGCACACAGGCTCTAGGCCTCAGGGTGTGCGTGGAAGGGAGAACGCGAGGGCGAGGTGCCTGGAAGCACGGAGCGAAGTCGCGGGAGTGAGCGCCTGGGAGTACGGACGCGCGGGAGCGAGGGCGAGGCACCTGGGTTGGCCTCGCTCGCTAGGAGCGCCTCTGCCTGCGGTGCCGCCAAGCGCTGGAGTTCTTGGAGCGTTGTTGTTGATCTCGACGAGGGCAGCGATGGTCTTCCTCGGTCTTGACGAGAACAAGGTGAGGGATGTGTTTTGGTTTTAGGGTTGCCGAATGGAATCAAGGTGATGGTGATGTTGTTGATTGCCGAAAATACTTAAGAACACAAGAGCTTTGGGATTGATAATCGAAGAACCATTAATCCATAAAGGGTTTCTTCAATTCTATTTCAATCTGATTAAATCAAAGTGCATAAACATGAATTTATAGTAAAGCTTATGAAAGATCTAACCAATCCTTCCTTGCAAAGGAAAGGGGTTTGGATAGATTAATTCTATCTAAGATAAATAAAATAACTTTAAGATAAATAAATCCTAATGAGATAGAGAACAAATTAACTAGTAACATGAACTCGGCCCACAAAGCCCACTCGACCAATGCCCATTCGGCCATGCCTTGTATGACTAGATCAAGGCGGGTGTAGACGAGTCTTCATGAGCTCTGAGTGTGGACGCAAGCTCACTTCCGTTACTGGTGGTGTAACCTTGAGCCAAGTGATCCAGGGTGGCCGGAACCCTTGCTCTAAAGTTCCATGGTGACGGAGAAGAAAGGCTTTTGTTGCAGTTTGAATCTTCTTAGCCCTTGAACGAGTGATAGGACCATCGAATGGAACCTTCATGTTGTCCTCAATGTCACCAGGAGTCATCGATATTTGAACGGCATCATTCTCCTCCACTTGACTTCGATTTGTCCTCAAATCGTCGTTAGAGTCATCGTCAGGCACGAACAAGGATAGATCGGCGACGTTGAATGTAGAATGGACGGTGGTGTAACCTTGAGCCAAGTGATCCAGGGTGGCCTGAACCCTTGCTCTAAAGTTCCATGGTGACGGAGAAGAAAGGCTTTAGTTGCAGTTTGAATCTTCTTAGCCCTTGAACGAGTGATAGGACCATCGAATGGAACCTTCATGTTGTCCTCAATGTCACCAGGAGTCATCGATATTTGAACGGCATCATTCTCCTCCACTTGACTTCGATTTGTCCTCAAATCGTCGTCAGAGTCATCGCCAGGCACGAACAAGGATAGATCGGCGACGTTGAATGTAGAATGGACGTTGTACTTATCGGCAGGGAGATCCAGCTTGTATGCATTAGGACCCATCTTCTGAACCACTCTGAATGGTCCATCTCCCCTGGGGTCCAGCTTAGATTTCCGTTGTTGCGGAAACCTTTCTTTCCTGAGATGCAGCCAGACCAGATCACCAACGTTGAACTGCACATCCTTGCGATGCTTGTCCTTCGCGGCCTTGTATTGCGCAGTCTTCCTCTCCAGCTGCGCCTTGGTATGCTCATGCAAGCTTTTGATGAAGTCCACTTGCTTAGCTGCATCCACGCTCTCCTTGTCCTTATATGGCCGAGGCATCATGTCCACTGGAGTTAAGGGATTTCGGCCATATACTACTTCGAAGGGGGTCATCTTTGTTGCAGAGTGCCTAGACCTGTTATATGCAAATACTACAAATGGTAGGCAGTCTTCCCACCTCCGGAGGTTAGTTCGCAGCATGACTCTAAGGAGAGCCCCAAGAGTTCTATTTGTGACCTCAGTTTGGCCATCAGTTTGTGGGTGACAAGAAGTAGAAAATAGCAATTTTGTACCCAATTTAGACCATAGAATTTTCCAAAAAGAGCTTAAGAATTTAGGATCACGGTCAGAAACTATAGACAATGGCAATCCATGTAAGCGGACAACATCTTTAAAGAATAAATGAGCAACATGAATAGCATCATCAGTTTTATGACATGGAATAAAATGATCCATTTTGGAAAATCTGTCTACAACAACAAATATGGAATCATGACCCTTAGAAGTTCTAGGCAATCCTACAATAAAATCCATAGAAACATCTTCCCAGGGTGCATTAGCAATAGGCAAAGGTTGGTATAGACCACTAGCATTAGATTTCGATTTGGCTTTAGCACATGTAACACAACTTTTGACAAATCTCAGCACATAATTAGACATTTTAGGCCAAAAGTAATGTTCCTTTAGTCCAGCTAGAGTTTTTTAGAAACCCCCATGTCCCCTAGATTCATGAATTTCTTGGGTTAACAATCGGCGAATACAAGAAGATGGGATACAAAGCTTGCCCATCTTGAACAAATACCCATTATCAACAAAAAATGAATCAACTTCACCTTTGGACACACATTGAGCGTATATAGTTTTAAAGAAACTATCACAAGCATACAGTTCCTTTATCAAAGCAAAACCCAAAACATGTGCATCCATATGGTTAAGAGGACATACCTGCGTGATAGCGCGTCAGCTACCACATTATCCTTTCCCTTCTTGTGGTGAACCACATAGGAAAAGGTCTCTATAAATTCCACCCATCGAGCAAGTCGCCTGCTGAGCACTGCTTGTCCTTTGAGGTACTTCAGAGCTTCATGATCCGAATGAATCACAAACTCCTTAGGCCAGAGATAATGTTGCCAAGTCTGTAAGCAGCGAACCAGTGCAAATAGCTCCTTGTCGTAGGTAGAATAGTTGAGCTCAGTGGTGCCCAACGTTTCGCTGAAGTAGGCGATGGGACGCTTGTTCTGCAGCAGGACCCCTCCAATGCCAGTGCCAGAAGCGTCACACTCGAGCTCAAACGGTTGGGCAAAGTCAGGTAACTGCAGCACTGGGGCGTGTGTTAGGCGGTCCTTGAGGGCGTCGAAAGCCTTTTGATGTGAGTCAGACCAGCGAAATGTCACATCTTTCTTTGTCAGCTCATGTAGGGGGGCGGCAATGAGGCTGGAGTCCTTGACAAAACGTCGATAGAAGCCAGGAAGGCCCAAGAATGAGCGGACATGAGTGGGTGTAGTCAGCCTGGCCCACTCCTGAATAGCACGAATCTTCTCCTCATCCACTTTCAATCCAGATGCAGTCACTACAAAACCAAGAAAAATGGTAGACTCGTATGCAAAAGAACACTTCTTTAAATTGGCATATAATTTCTCTTTCCTAAGACAATCAAAGACCAATTTTAAGTGGCTTAAATGACCATGCATATTCTTACTATAGATTAAGATATCGTCAAAATAGACAACGACAAATTTTCCTAAGTGTCTTCTAAGCACATGGTTCATAAGCCTCATAAAAGTAGAAGGTGCATTTGTCAAACCAAAAGGCATTACTAACCATTCATATAAGCCATACTTAGTTTTAAAAGCCGTTTTCCATTCATCACCCTGTTTCATCCTAATTTGATGATATCCACTTCTAAGGTCAATTTTAGAAAAAATAGAAGCACCATGAAGTTCATCAAGCATATCATCTAAACGAGGAATAGGGTGGCGATACTTAACCGTTATTTGGTTGATTGCGCGACAATCAACACACATGCGCCAGGAGCCATCCTTCTTAGGAACCAAAATGACAGGAACAGCACAGGGAGACATGCTTTCTCGAACAAATCCCTTGTCCATCAATTTTGTGACTTGGCGTTGCAGCTCCTTTGTTTCCTCAGGACTAGCTCTATAAGCGGCGCGATTAGGCAAGGTTGCCCCAGGCATAAAGTCAATCTGGTGCTCAATACCTCTAATAGGAGGCAAGCCTTGTGGTAGTTCAGCTGGAAGCACATCTAGATAATCCTGCAGAAAAGCAGCAATAGGGGCAAGAATATGACTCAATTCAACATTAAGTAATACCTGTTTCATGACCAAAAGAATATGAGGTCGATGAGCATTCCAGGTGATGGTCCCTTGCGGAGGGTGAGAGACCAAAGATCGACGTTCTACAGAGCCCTTAAGTGAAGCAAAAGAGGGCTGAGTCGACGTCGAGTGGGGAGGAGGCGGCGTCAAGGGGGCTGCAGGGGCGGTTGGAGTGGCCGCAGGCGCGGCTTGCTGGGCCGCGGGGGCGGCCTGCTGGGCCGAGCTCTCTTTGAGCTTTGCCATCCTCTCAGCTTCTCTTTCGGCGTCCTTTTGTTGTTTTTTGCGAACCTGGTCCTTCAGAATAGTGTGTGGCGAAAGGGGTAGGAGAGTAACTCTCCTCCCGTCATAGGTGAAAGCATATGTATTTGCACGACCATCATGAAGAACAGAACGATCATATAACCAAGGACGGCCTAATAATATATGACTACAATCCATGCGAGCAACATCACATAATATTTTATCATGATATGTTCCAATAGAAAGGGAAACTAAACATTGTTTGGTGACCAATATATCAGAACCATCATCAGTAATGCCATTTAAACCATAGTGAGTAGCTCTAGGAGTAGTAGGTAAATGTAGGAAATTCACTACCTTTTCACTGATGAGATTGCAGCAACTCCCACCATCGATGATAAGGCTTAAGGTAGCCTCGCGAACTAAGCATCTTGCGTGGAATATGTTCTCCCTTTGATCAGCCATGGGAGATTCCTGAATGTGTAGGACCCGTCGATTGATAATGCAAAGCAAGTTGTCGTACTATGAAGTAACGATCTCCTCAATAGGCTCAGTCGACTGGTCCTCCTCCACTTCACTCGAAATTACAAGGTCCTCAGCAGTCTCCTCCTCGTAGTAATGGTCTCCTAAATCATTGAGGAGAACCTTCCTTTTCTAAGGGCAATTGCGGGAGACATGTCCAGAACCACCACAAGTGAAGCAGCGGATATCTTTGTTACGATCTGTAGAGGGTGCAGCAACTCTTCTAGTTTCAACCTGATAACCCTGTTGAGGTGAGTTGGAAACTCCCTTTTGCTGCATAGAAGGGTTAGAAGCAGAAGGTTTAGATTGACTAGAAGGGTTAAAGGGAACAAACCTGCGACCTTGAGATGTCTGGTCAAATCGATTCCTTTGTTGCCGAAGCTGCTGCTGCTGTTGCTCATACAGAAGTTGTGCTTTATGAGTCAAAGTGTTAATATCTCTAATGGATAGATAAAGGATTTTTAATAGAAATATTAAGACCAGCAAGAAATTGAGTACACAAAGCACGTTCAGTAAGATAAACATTAGCCTGATGGGAGAGTCGTTCCAGCTCATCCCTGTAGTCATTAGGAGAGCGAGTTCCTTGGCGACAGGTCGTCAGTTGCATTCTCATGGACTCTGTGTATTCCTCAGGCACATGTGTCTTCTTTAGGAGGAAGCGAAGTTGTGGCCAGGTTTCAACAGGTTGCTTGTCCTGACGACGGCGCATCTCACGAGTGCAGAACCACCAGGTGCGAGCTTTACCTACTAAATGCAATATAACAACTTCCAACTTCTCCGTTTCCTCATAGCGTAAATGTTCAAGCATATAGTTAGTATGATTTTCCCAAACAAGATAAGCTTCAGGATCAGTGTTACCATCAAAGGTTTCTAATTTAAGCTTAACATCTCGTCTCTGTATAGCTTGAGCATTATCAAATCTAGGATGACCAAAATTAGGAGGGGGTAAATCATCAAAGTTAGGATTTACCTCGTGGTAAGCATCCTCCAAATGTGGATGCTCATATAGATCATTATTGTTGCGGCTGTCATCCCAGTTAGCACGGCCATGCGGCGGTTGCTGTTGACGCTGATAGAACCTCCCTGTCTGATGATGCTGTGGCGGTGTATACTCACGACGATCTTGGTTGCCATTGAAGCCGTCTAGATGGTCGTTTTCATTTTCTCCAGTGAAAGGATTAGGAGTAGCAGACTTAAGCGGGATATATAATTGACCAAAAGGGGGGGTTTAACAGCATAAGAAGTATTACCTGCAGGGGGCACGTTACCTGAAGGTGGAGTGGGGTGGACTGGAGGTGTAGGGCAGGCAGGGGGCGGCATACCACCTTGGGGTGTAGAACCAGAAGCCTCATGTTGTTTCCTTTCATCCAGGTGTCGCAAAACACCGTTTATAGACCGAGTAGTAACCAGGTTAGCCTGTTGGGCTAGTTGATCATGGAGGCGCTTGTTCCAACGCTCCTCAGCAGCTTCGAGCTCTTTCCTATGCTCTTCCTTAGCAGCTTCGAGTTCTTTCCTATGTTCGTCCCTAGCAGCTTTAGTGGCGGCCTTAATAATATGGTCCAAGGCCTCATCAGAAATAGGGATAGGGGGTAGGGGTAGTTCCTTCGGCTGCCATGTTCCTACAATATCAGAAGAGCAACAAGTAACCGAAGCAAAGACCAGAAACCAAGTAATGCAAGCTCTCGTGATTCCTAAGAGTGATTTACGTTTTTAGAAATCAAAGAGCGAGAAAACAAGGCACAATATTCAAGCAATTCCCCTGGACACAGAATTTTGCAATATTGAAGACAGCAAGTAATAATCAAAATTGCAATTTAAATTAATCACAAGTCGGATATCAAGGATAGCAAGTATAAACAAGCGGCTTAATGTGGAAGAATAAGAGCTACAATGTGATGCTTGAATAATATGAATGTGTTATAGTCGACAATAGCAATCACAAGGGCAATCAAGTGCACACACTCCGTCAACTATTATCTGACGGTTGCAACACGGTTCAGAGAAAAAGGGGTATGACCAAGGCTCCAGTGTCGGCACAGCACAAAATCACACAAGCAGGGTTCTTTTGTAATGCTTAAAACCGTTTAGATCATCTAACATGTAGCAATCAAAGAACTAACAAGGAAGAGTTACTAACTCAACAATGTAATGAAGGAATGCTCTTTTTTTTTTTTTAATTTAGGCTCGGCTTTTTTTTTCTGATTTTTTTTTTATATATGATGAACAAGCTGCTGTAAAATGGAGGCAGCAACCGAAAATTTAAGAGCAAGAAAAAAAAATAAGCTACGATGATCTAAAAGTAAGCAAAAATAAAGGAAATAGGGAAAATAGGCTAGAAACTGGAGAAATTAGGGTTCTTTAGTGGTGCAAGTTCATATAATGCTTTTAATCCAAGAATCACAGTCATAGGTATGATATGTAGCAACTTAGGAATAAAAGATCACAACTTGCAGTCAAGAACTCAATATCTTCGAAATTAAAGATCCAAACAAAGAATAACAAAAATAAAGTGCCAATTTTGATGGGTGAATAATAAAGATTCAACTTTTATGCAGCGGCTATGGTACAAAATAGGCACGAAAAATAAATCACTCAAATAAGAAATCAAGAGAGTAAAGAACTTGTATTAACCTGAAATCCGATACCACTTGATACGTTTGGGATACCCGATCCTTCGCCTGTGGGCTTCAGATCAAGAACCACGCCGTATATTTGCTAAGATCTTGCAATGCTCTTCGATATCTCCTGATTTGGAACAATTCAAACAAGTAATTATAATTCTGTAATAGCGACGGTTTAGGACTTAATAAAATTCAGCAGTTTGGAAACTGATTATAGTGACAGAAAAACAAAACGAAGAACAACGCGGGAAATCGAGGGACTGATGCGCGGACGCCGCTGGGCACACAGGCTCTAGGCCTCAGGGTGTGCGCGGAAGGGAGAACGCAAGGGCGAGGTGCCTGGAAGCATGGAGCGAAGTCGCGGGAGCGAGCGCCTGGGAGTACGGACGCGCGCGAGCGAGGGCGAGGCGCCTGGGTTGGCCTCGCTCGCTAGGAGCGCCTCTGCCTGCGGTGCCGCCAAGCGCTGGAGTTCTTGGAGCGCTGTTGTCGATCTCGACGAGGGCAGCGATGGTCTTCCTCGATCTTGACGAGAACAAGGTGAGGGATGTGTTTTGGTTTTAGGGTTGCCGAATGGAATCAAGGTGATGGTGATGTTGGTGATTGCCGAAAATACTCAAGAACACAAGAGCTTTGGGATTGATAATCGAAGAACCCTTAATCCATAAAGGGTTTCTTCAATTCTATTTCAATCTGATTAAATCAAAGTGCATAAACATGAATTTATAGTAAAGCTTATGAAAGATCTAACCAATCCTTCCTTGCAAAGGAAAGGGGTTTGGATAGATTAATTCTATCTAAGATAAATAAAATAACTTTAAAATGAATAAATCCTAATGAGATAGATATTTAATAACTTGGTGGTCAAGTATTATATCTAGAAGAGATATAATTAATTTCCACCTTATTTATCTAATTGCATAAAATAACAAATTAACTAGTAACATGAACTCGGCCCACAAAGCCCACTCGACCAATGCCCATTCGGCCATGCCTTGTATGACTAGATCAAGGCGGGTGTAGATGAGTCTTCATGAGCTCTGAGTGTGGACGCAAGCTCACTTCCGTTACTGGTGGTGTAACCTTGAGCCAAGTGATCCAGGGTGGCCTGAACCCTTGCTCTAAAGTTCCATGGTGACGGACAAGAAAGGCTTTAGTTGCAGTTTGAATCTTCTTAGCCCTTGAACGAGTGATAGGACCATCGAATGGAACCTTCATGTTGTCCTCAATGTCACCAGGAGTCATCGATATTTGAACGACATCACGTCTTCTGCAAGGTGGACTACCATTATCTCATCTTGATCAGGTTGCAGATAAACAACACAGTTTCCTTTCCATGGACGAGGAAGACTATCTTCAGCGATGGAAAAGTGCAAGCCTTCCTAATGAAGAGCACGCTTTCCCGACTCTATATTGAATCTTTCGACTTTTTTGCGCTTATTGATTGATTGTTTTGTTCTTTCTTGTCTGACCAACTTGTTAGATCAATTCAATTGCTAGGGTTTTGTAGATTCCTGATTGCGAACCTTAACCCAAGTGGCAGACTTATCCCTTTAGGGCTGATGGAACTAATTGGATAGGTAGGAAGTTGGATGTGTTGTTAAATCCCTCTTTAGGGACTGCAAATACCTTGGTTAATCTCTGAACTTAAAGCTATCAATTGGGTTAAATCCTTCTTTAAGGACTGTTCGATTGATAAGGGTTTCTAAGACTGATTAGACTAGTAACTATATTAGGTTGGGACAAGGGCATTCATAGGAAACTCAAAAGGACAAGAGGAAGTTACAATATCAATTAAACCAACTAAAGTGGATAATTGTAGGTAAAACTATTTTATTAATCGTTATCTCCATCAATTTGTTTATAGTTTATTTTATTTTCTTTCTTATTTTCACCACTCAAAAACCCCCTTGTTTCATACTAATTGGTAAATAATCTTAACTTAGGAATAACTTGATTCTTTGTGGGATCGACTCGTACTTATCACACTACATTAGTTAGTAAGTTCGAATTTATTTTGATACGGTTTACGCGACAAAAAATCGTCCATCAACTGTCGTTCTCAATATGGGTTTGCCATTTATCTTGGAGATTCCCTTATCAGTTGGACGTCCAAGAAGCAACGTGTAGTTGCCCGTTCTAGCATGGAGGCGGAGTATCGAGCAATCGCTGAAACTGTCGCTGAACTGAGCTGGATTCATCAGCTCTTCCTGGATCTTCGCCAACGTCTCCCAGCCGTCTCTGTCGTCCTCTGTGGCAGTTTGAGTGCTACGTTCATGGCCCGGAACCCGATTCTCTCTAGTCGTTCCAAACACATTCCCATTGACTTCCACTTTGTGCGGGAAAAGGTCGACGCTGGTGAACTTGTGGTCCGGCATATTGGGTCTCATGACCAAACTGCATACATCTTCTTCAAGGCCCTCAACAATCGACGATTTGAGTTGTTGCGCTCAAAGCTCCATGTCGTTGCCCCTTCATGAGCTTGTGGGGGTATTAGAAAAGTAGTTGTAAAAGATTTGTATCTATCTATTCTTTCCATATCTTTTGTATATGATTTCCTCTTATCTTATACTTTGTAATTAAAGTCTATTATAAATATAATGTATCTCTTGTTGGGATTATCAACAGAGATTACAATCAGTCATTTGTATAGTCTTTTAAGGGATGTGATCATGGAAATGAAAATTTGAACGAGATTGGTCAAAGGGATGACTATGGTGGACTAGCGAGAGATTAAGAGATTGGCAATAATGAATTCGGCTATTGTGAAGTAAGTAAGTAGGAGATAATTGAGATTGAAGGCATAAACACAATGAACGAAATTGAATAATACAATAATTAATTTAAGCAAGAGTAGAAAGGGAATCATGAGCACAATCAACCCCAAAAAATTCAAAGGGAAAGTATATATATAGTACGGTTTCTAGTGTCTTAATACAAACCATAGATATATACAAATCCATAAACACAATCAACCCTAAAAAATAATATCGATTACACTACTGGAAAAATGGTTTTTTCCGACGCTTTATTTCCGACGCTTTTAGCTGTCTATATTGACATTTTCTCGACGTCCTGTGTCGTCGATAATGGTTTTAGTAAAAAAATAAAATTTATTTCGCCGGTCGACTTGTCTCTCTCCCGAGTCTCAACCTAAACCCCTTTCAAAGTTTCAGATTTTCAATCGGCTTCGCCATCTCGTTTCAACTTCGCCAGAGCTTCAATCGGCGACTCAGAGTGCGTTGTCTCTCCCGCCGACTCAACAGAGCTTCAACTTCGCCATCTCGCTTCACCATCTCCCTTGCCCTTCGTCTTCCTTTCTCCGCCAGTCGAAATCTCCACATCGCCATCTCCGCCAGTCGAAATCTCCCTCGCTTCGCCATCTCCCTTTTTTTCGCCGTTTAGGCTGATATCGAAGTCGGAAGTTCAAATCAGGTATTCCCGTTCTTCTCTCTAGATTTTTGGAATTTCGGTTTAGTTGAAAATGAGATCTGGATCTGATTTTGTAAAGAGCACATTTCTAGGTTTTTTTTTCACGGATTATGTTCAAGTGTTCATGGTCTGAAAGACTATGTTTGATTTGTACTAGAAAAGCGTGTGAATTCCACTTCTTCTTACTTCTCTGTAACTGTGAAGTTTCTAATCATATACTATGATACTTATACTGATCCTACCATAAATTATATAACATTATGTCCACTCATATTCTTTGCAACAGATAGACTTGTTGCTGTGAATTCTCAAGGGGAGATGGCATTGATCACACCTAAAATAATGTTTTGAAAATCCTTGAATTGCAAGAGTGACAAGTGAGATTTTATCTTTCACATATCTTCCCATGCTAGTAAGACAAAGCTTAGATGTTGAAGATTGTGATGAAGATGCATTCGGTAATTCAAATTTGTCTTAAATCAACTTTTTCCTTTGTTCATGTAGCTTTTTGTTTTTTATTTTTGGACATATCAATGAAGAAATTAAGTCATTTTACTTTCCTGAACTTTAATTTTCATATCTCCTTCCAGCCTTTTTGAACAACAGTTGTTGAAGATTGTGATGATGAGTTCTTTAGGGCTCTCTCTCTCTATTTAGATTTTGAACAACAGCTGCATGCCCTAAGCTCAAAAAAGTGAGTGCTCAGTATGCAAAGTCAATTTGTGCCACTCCTTACTGAATACTGAATATAAGGTGACATGTCACTTAAATTCTTTTTTCGACAACATTGGCCACGTTCTCAGTATGGGAAAATTATCTTTGATTGAGTTTATATAATACTAACTGTTAAAACTCACCATGAAACAATTATTGAAATGCAGAAATTTGTTACACTCTTTAGAGGTGCGCACATCAGCTATTGAATTGTTTCAATCACACTAGTGAAAAGGTAACATTTTAACTTGTAAATGTCAAAACCAGTATTGACATACCATGCTTTATGAAGGAAAAAAAAACAACTAGTTCTGAAATATTTTTCTAGAAGACCACAACTCTTCAACTGGTCCAGCACTAAGGCCTAAATTTTGTTTCTGGTCTTGCTATTACGTGGAATGTCCACTTTGCTGTGCTGATAGAATTGAAGTTGTCTTTGTACCCTCTAAACAATCCAGATGGAGTAAGATGTGGGAAAAGCTTGAAAATAAGGTGATAATTCTCAGAATTTTCTATCATGCCGATGCCTTCTCTGTTGATCTCAAGTCTTATTGTTCCCTGCAGGCACGGGGCGGTCCGGTGGTTAAGCATGTTACAAAGATGAGTGAACCTGTCGTGACAAAAGGCCAAGAGGTGCAGTTTTAAAAGCATATTTTACTCATTTTTTCACTTATCTTGATTTTGTGTTTCTTTGTTATTTTGTGGCAAACAGGTAGTATCACTTTACATACTTGGTGAAACTAATTCAATAACCTATTTCTAAATTTATATTTATCAGTTGGCAGAGGATATTCAAGAAAGATGGGAGACTAGTGATTGTCCAGTGGTTCACAAAATTCAAGAGTAAGTGATTATTTTATCTGTTTTCTTATTTTAACTTTCTGAATGCACTTATATTTGTCACACAATTGAGATTTGCATTTATTTTCATTCTATGCCTACTGTGACAGTTTGAATGATAAAAGTGTTTGGTGAAAGCGCTACTGCACTGTCATTCAAAGAAATACGTAGACGTGATCCGTGAGCTTTCTTACTATAAATGTTCCCTGCTAAATTGATTTTTTTTGTCTAATCACATTTTTAATTACTTACTTTCTTATGTGCTAGTTCCTTTTCATTGCCTGACTATGTGGCTAAAGTTCAAGAAGTCATCAAGCCTATTTTGAAAGCACATTTTAAAGTAAATCCTAAACTTTTGTCTCATCTGTCTGCCCTGCTACTCCTTACTTTGTTCTAAAATGAACAGCCTGTTTATTGTAGGCCAAGATCGTGGATGACGAGGTCGATCGGGGCTCTCAGAGCCAGAGGAGTAGATCTGATGATGTGGAGGAGTTTGAGGATGGTGCTGAGGGTGGTCATGGCGCCGATGAGCCGGAGGCCAAGAGATGGTAAGTTTTGCTTTGTTTTTTCACTTACTGATTTTTTTTGTTACAAGGAGCTGATAAAAAAAAGTGTTAATTTGTGTTGATAATGATAACATACCCATAACATAACGGGTTTGTTTGGTGCATATTACTTATCAACAATAGTCTCCATTATTGATAACAATTTTTCTAAATTCTTGAAATTTTCCCATTTAGATTAGATTTTTGGTGTTTTACCCAACAGATTTCCTAAAAGCTTTGCCAAATTACATAGGATTCAAGCAAGTATCTTGAAAATCCCCGCATGTTGGAGTCTTATCTTTTAGATCATCTCCAGCAAATCATGGATTAAGGGTTTTTCTGTTTGTTGGTTGTTTGGTTTCTATTGTTTGTGTGATGAAATAAGTGATTTTGTGTGTCCAATTGTGGAAAACAGGAAAGGAGAAGGGGAGAATGAGTGTATGTCAGCAGCCACAGGGAACAGGACAGTGAGAGAGCCAAGAGTGGTAGTTCAAACCAAAAGTGGCATTGATATCCTTGATGATGGTTTCAGATGGAGGAAGTATGGCCAAAAGGTTGTCAAGGGTAACCCTAATCCAAGGTAATTATTCTCATTTTTTACATTTCATTCATGACTGCTTGCTTAAATTGAATCTTGATTCTTCTTTCTAAATATTTTCTTTATTTAAAAAGCCAATTAATCTCTAATTGTGAATTGAAGGTGGAGATTTAGGCAGTTTGTCTGTATGCCCAACCTAGATTTTGCTTTTGTCTTGTTCTTGAATTTGGGATTAAACTGTTGGAAAGCTTAATCAGTGTCAAATGGCCTAATTTTATTCTAGTGCTACTTTTAAACTCTTCCCATGTGCTAGGTGTGAACATTGGGAAGTAGTTTATATCATAATCATAAAATATTGTTGGGATTAAACAAGGCATAAGAGATGAAGGTGGGAACAGGTGGACTTTAGCTTTGTAGTTGTACAACAACTTCATTGGATGACACAACATTTAACTTAAATGGATATACATATATTTGTGTTTGGTTGTCTGATATTCTAAATTCAATCTGGCCTACAATAAATAGGAGTTCTGCAAAATGCAAGAAGCTGGTGCTCAACCTGATAAAGCAGCATGCAATATCCTGATTGAGAAATTCAGCAAATTGGGAGAGGCATGGGCAATCATTCATGTTCTTCAATATATGAAGGAAAACTTGTGTTCTTCGCTACCTTGTATATTTATTGGCACTTGAAGCTCTTAGAGCTTCTGGTGAGAGTGACGAGCTTCTGCATCATGTTACCCTGTATGTTTTGAAAGATTCTTGGAGGGGTTAATTGGTGCTCAGGTGTATTGTGTATGGTTTTATGATAAATGGATGTTTTGAAAGGGTTTATTTTGCTCTTACTATGGTTTTATTTTGTATATTAAATGTTATAATATATATATATATATAATGTTTTTATTATATATATAATAAAAAAAATAGAAATATAAGCCATTTAATATATATATATAATAGAAAAGCGAAAGAAAAAAAATAAATATAAGCCATTTTCGACGCCCTAGGGCGTCGAAAAAGGTTGGTAGGTTAAGCAGTGACATAAGCCATTTTCGTCACCCTAGGGTGTCGGAAATGACATGCCAATCTCGACGCTTTTAGGCGTTGAAATGGGTTCCGACACAATTTAACGTCGAAAATGACAGATTGCCATTCGTGACGCAAAAAATACCGACGCTTTTTAAAAGCGTCGAAATTGAATTTCTCGACGCTTTATAGCGTCGAGAATGGCTTTTAAAAGCGTCGAAAATGGTCTAGTTTTCCTGTAGTGTTAGGTACTTGATAATTTCAACTAGCTACTCGATACATTTCAACTGGAATAGCGTATTTTCGGTATTAAGGTTGAATGAATTATATAAGTATCTTCATGGATAATCAGGTATGAGACAACGTTTCTATGTATTTTTTATTATTTATTTTGAAAAAGGTCGGTCAAAATTTTTGTCTGAAACTACCACATAAAGCGTGGTTCTTAATTGAATTTCGGTGGGCAACCAACAAAAAAAAAATGAATATTTGTGTAAATATTTCGAATTTTTTAATATTTATGTAAATAAATACTAGGGGGAATCGAAATGGCATGTCGTTGTGGGAGGTTCAAACAAACTAAGCTAGATATTGTGAAGCTTCATTTATATTTTGTTGTTGACTAGCAACTACCAAATCCATCATTTCCTCTAAGTGATGTTGTGGTTGGAAGAAAAAAAGTGGTGTAATTAAGAACCTTATAAAAGTGGATTGGGTCTTGAGTTCACTCCTCACAACATCCAAGCCATCTTCCCAAACACTTCCAACTCCCTTATTTTATTATCTCCAAAGGTAATCCGAACCTTAATTAATTATTATATATACTAAAAAGTTATATGTACATGTATTAGTAATTAGCTAGTATTACACAAAATTGGATATAACATTGGGGTTTTTCAGGTACTCGATCATCAATGACCGACAGGAAGGACGCACGGTACAAATGTGACCACTGTGGAGAGAAAGAAGCCAAGCTAATGTACATAACGGAAAAGGTGCATCCCGATGAAGGGCGTAAATAGGTTTACCATTATGAATGCCAGAATAGGAATTGCGACC
Organism: Persicaria tinctoria; assembly: GCA_037127255.1. Taxonomy (NCBI): domain Eukaryota; kingdom Viridiplantae; phylum Streptophyta; class Magnoliopsida; order Caryophyllales; family Polygonaceae; genus Persicaria; species Persicaria tinctoria. Next base: position 14,628,996 of record JBANSL010000004.1, on the reverse strand, counting down.
TGACCTTTGTTAGCTCACCTAGACTATGTAACGGAAAAGGAATTGCCATGACGACGGTCTAGGTGAGCTAACAAAGGTCAGGCCGCAATTCCTATTCTGACATTTATAATGCTAAGCCTGTTTACACCCTTCATTGGGATGTACATTTTCTGTTATGTACATTAGTTTGGCTTCTTTCTCTCCACACTGGTCGCATTTGTACCGTGCTTCCTTCTTGTCGGCCATTGATGATCGAGTACCTGAATAAACCCAATATTAGATCCAAATTTGTGTAATACTAGCTAATTACTAATACATATACATATAACTTTTTAGTATATATAATACCTCAGATTACCTTTGGAGATAATAAGATAAGGGAGTTGGAAGTGCTTGTGAAGATGGCTTGGATGTTGTGAGGAGTGAACTCAAGACCCAATTCACTTTTATAAGGTTGTTAATTATACCACTTTTTTTTCTTCCAATAACAACATCACTTAGAGGAAATGATGGATTTGGTGTTTGCTAGTCAACAACAAGATACAAATGAAGCTTCACAATATCTAGCTTAGCTTGTTTGAACCTCCCACAACAACATGCCATTTCGATTCCCCCCCCCCCCCCCAATATTTATAATTAACTAGTATTCATTTACACAAATAATCAAAAGTTTAAAAAATATTTTTAAAAAAAATTAACTATTAAAAATAAATAAATAAATGATAAGTGAAGATAAAAACTTCACAACACATTTTATCACTTTGATATTAAGTGTTAAAAATGTGGGAAGATTTTATATCTTCATACCAACTCTTTCATCCACAATAATTTCAATGTGGGATGTAAGAGGAAAAAATATGAGGATATGTTTTTTCTCAAACTTCATTTCCTTCCAATGTAGGAAATGTAGAAAACAAGTGAAGTGGGAAAAATAGGATAGTGAGATACATATATATAGCATCATGGCTTCTCATTCAAACTCCAAATTTTCGATGTGGGATGTAGTCTTTGTCCCACATTTCGATGTGGGATGTAGCCATTGCATATTAGCTTATGTAATATTATGAATTATGAATTATTATAAGAATAATTTATATAATATACATAATAATTATAAATTTATTTTATTAAAAATAAATTTATTAAAAAAATATTTTGAAATGGCGGGTTGACCCGGGTCGGACCCGTCGGGTTACGGATTATCTTTTCCCCGACCCTAACCCTCAACCCGAGCCAACCCTTCGACCTTTGAACCCTAACCCGGCGGGTCACGGGTCGACCCGCCCGACCCGTGACCCGTGGCCATGTCTATCTAAGGTATGCATTTCCAGTTTCGATCAATACATCTAATCTTCAATTATCTCACAACTACGCATGTTTCGCCGTAAAATTGAATACTTGAACTCCCTGAGGTTGGTTTATGACTGCTGCAAAATGCCTCTTGTTTTGACAAAATTTAGAACACGTTGCCTTGGAACTTGGAAGTTTCTGACTTGTTGTTTCAGCCTCTATTTCATACGAATCCAAAAAGAGGGTTTTCTCTTTACTCGCTTGAACTCCCTGAGGTTAGTTTATGACTACTTGAAGCCAAATTTGAGCCTTTTAGCCATTTTTGTTAGCCCGACAAAATGTCTTTTAACCGATTTTAGCCTTACCCTATCCGGGAATTAGGGAGAAGATTGGTGAAAATGTGTATTAGTGGAGTATTTTGAGCATTTGGAAATTATGTATGAGTGATGTTTTCTTTTTGAGCTTCATATGGATGATTATTGTGCTTAATACTTGGGGCCTAAGGAGGATAAAATTCACTTAGGAGTAAAACTCGAGGAAAAATCAAGAAAAGAGAAGAAGAAAAATCATTGAAAAATCAAGAGGGAAAAGAATTAACAAAGAGTGAGTTAGTTAACAAGAGTTGTGCTTAAGTTTTCATTTGTGGATGTAGTTAAAGTTTGAATTCTTTTCGTTGAAGAAATGTTTGGTTTTGAGTGTTTTTCCGGTTATAGTTGAGATCTCTTTTTCCCGGATTTTTAGCACCACAAAGCCTAAATATTTCCATACCTTGATGTTCTTACCCGAGCCCCGTTACATTACAACCCTTACAAGACCTCCTGATGATTATTGTTTGTAATGTCACTCACGGTAGATTGTGATGTGGATTTCAATTTTTATGTAGCTTACACTACTAGAAATTTGTTATTTAACATCGGCTATTAGCCGATGTCTTTCAAAAAAAAAATCTATGTCTATGTGGGGGATGTAAAAAGTCAAAAGTTTTTCACATCGGCCAGAACCCGATGTCTTTGTATGTTATAACATCGTTTATATTTTTAAATCTGATGTCTTTGCTATCCTATAACATCGATTATAAAATATAACTGATAAAAATGCGGGTTCAAATCCCGCATAGGCTACGATAATAATATAAAAAAAACTGCAAATATGTCATTTCACATCGGGTATTAGCCGATGTCTTTCAAAAAAAAAATCGATGTCTATGTGGGGGATGTAAAAAGTTAAAACTTTTTAACATCGGGTAATAGCCGATGTCTTTGTATGTTATAACATCGTTTATATTTTTAAATATGATGTCTTTGCTATCCTATAACATCGATTATAAAATATACGTGAATAGATGAAAGGAAGTAGGTAAGCCTACAAGACAGTTGAAAAAAAATCTAAAGCAGAAGTCTACAATAGAAAACTTTTTTGTGCCAACAGTATCAATCTCATCTCCCAATCTGCCCAAACACCATTGGAACATTGCCCACTCCCAATTCGCTGATGGATTTTGGGAGTTATGTTAAGCGGCAGATGTCAAAGACGGGGAAGATACGCATCAAAAAGAGCAGGAAGATGTTAGGCGGCAGATGTCAGAGAGGGGAAGATATGTTAGTCACGTAATTACCTCGATTGGAGGTTGAGGATGAGCAGTGCTGCTATTTGGTAGGCAATAGATAGTTCTCAATTATGGTGACACCTCGTCCCACCTCATTGACAAATTTACAACCCATAAGCCAACATTTTGATTTCTTACTTAATGTCAGTTGCCGTTGCAAATATGAAGCTAGTGATCACACTTGAATAATTTAAGACACCTTATCATACCATAAGCTAACCAGTACACCATATACTTCATGGAAATCAAATTTTAAAAACATGTCATCTTCTAGCTTCAGTGAGTGTCTTCCTTAAGTTAGCTTGTCAAATTTTCAATAGAAGCAGAAATTGTGGAATACATACAAAATCCCGATAAGATTAGAGGAAAGCAAATACCTCGTGGGCCAACAGTCGAGGAAGAGTTGTTGTTCCAGACAGGCGTGCCGGAGTTTGTGGTCCAGTGGGGGGAATCGTGAGCGCTTGACGGGCGAAACTGCAACCAAATCCAGCTCAGCTGCCTTGTCAGAGCCTCCATGGATGATCCTCTTAATTGAAAGAAAAAAAAAACAAAAATCATGGATTGCTTGGCCTGTTCAAAATTTGACAAGCTAAGATTAAAGAAACACAAAATTTATCCTGCACATTCATACCTCTATTCAGATCTATTTTAAAGACTATGAACAAATAGTGAGAATGTGCACAAATAGCCGAAGAGAGCATACTAGCATAAGCCGAAATTATTTCCTAAGACTCTCCACACACCAAACCATTATGCAAGGATAGAAACACTTGTAGAAACCTGAAAGGATAAAGAATATTCAAGTGTCATGAAACATTACCATGTCCCTTGCCCACCCTTCTAAGCTGCGCAACATACTCCAAAATTTTCTTGATCGCCTCCACCTAAAAACGAAAAGCAATAGGTTGATATTAGAAAAAACTGAACACGCATTTTTGAGACATGGCAATGATCTCAAATGCTCAAGCTGCCTTTACTTACTTGCTCATTCAGAAACTCTCCCTCAACAAATTCTTTCAGATGGACATCATTGTTCTTGTGAGCTACTTGTGGTACGAAAAATTGAAGAATAGGCATCATAATGAATGCTTCCATATCCAACAAAAAGCAAAAGCTAGATGATGGCAGACAGAAAATCTTACACTATGCAAGTTCAGGAGTTTCTCATTAACTTACAAGCTTCTCCAGTGATAATGCAAGTTAGCTGTAACAGATCAAAGGAGAAATCATATCAGGATTCTATTAATAATTATGAGTATCAGAATAAAACACTGATAATGTTAAACTTCCAAGAAAACGCAGCAACACAGCTACAAAGATGATTATGGAAATGTGCAAGCATAAGAAGGAATCAGGAGTAATACTGAAAATACTATAGATATTCAAATATGAGAGACAAATAGAGCTCAAAAATCTCACCATACAGAGCATCGCCTTTCTCAGCATGGTCGAACTCAGACAGCGACATAACAATAGACTAGCTTGACCTTTCCACCACGCTTGTTCTGTTTTCCACACATAAAAAATAGAACATCAATATGAAAATAAACACTTAAGGCCAATATTGTGCTAGTGACCTCTTATTTGACTCCTTACATTCCCTTGATACACATTCTGCACCCATCAATTCACCAAAAAATACACATTAACCAACCTAAAACGGAATAGACAAATCAGATTTTCAAAACCAACAAGTCGGTATTTATATGATCAATAGACAAATGATGGAAAGTCTCTACATGGAAATTCCTAAATTGATGCAATAAGATCAATAACTCCTTTCTCATTTAATTTGAAAAGAGAATAAGCAAATTGAAAACCTGGAAGTAGACATGGAAGCAAGCCAACCAAAAACATCAAGCAATAACCTATAAAGAGAACAAAAGCAAGCCAACTATTAGCAGATTAAAAAAAAATGGAAGCAAACTTTGAAAGAAGAAGATTGAGGAAAACCCGGAAGCCGATTCGATGGCACTCACAACAAGGTACGCCCGACCAAACAGATGACGAGAATGAAGGAGGCGATGGGCGAACGAGGAACTACAAACAAGGAACAACGAGAAGACACAAAGACCATAAGCCGGAATTACCAGATCTAGGTCTGGAGGAGGATTGACGCATTGAGCGAGGTCAGATGAGTGAATATGAGATTTAAGTCGGAATCACCTCTATTGGAGCAGCCGGAGTCCAGAGAATGAAGATGGACGCCTTGTGAGAGAGAACGAAGATGGGCGATCTCGATGGCTAGATCTGGAAGATGGGCGACCTCCATGGCTAGATCTGGAAGATGAGTGCCTTGCAAGAGCAGCCGCCGACTGGCTAGGTCTCGATCTGGAAACTGGAGAGTGCAGAGGAAGGGAGCGTTGTTCGCTGCTCGCTGGAGGCTGAGATTGGAGGAGGAAGGAAGCGTTGTTCGCCGGAGAGCCTACATCCCCACCGGAGCCACCCTCGAGTTTGAAAGCCGACGAGATTGGAGGAGGAAGGGGTTGGGGCCTTGGGGGTGAACGGGGAGGAGTGGGAGGAGGAAGTGGGTTTCGCTATCGCGGGAGGCTCAGTCGGGTTTGGAAGCAGGGTGTGTTTCTTTTTTCTTAAAAAATTTCAAAGTGTTCAATTATTTGTGTGTATTTCATATGGGCGGGACAAATCCCGCTCTTATTTTTTTTCCAAAAACTTATTTTTAACATCAGTAAAAAAAATAGTGTGGTGTCTATTTTATTTTCAACATCACAAATTTATCAACCGATGTTAAAAAAATGTTTTACATGGCAGGTTTTTCTGAGCGATGTTAATGAACCGATGTTAAATGACAGAATTCTAGTAGTGTTAGTTGCATTGGATTGAGTTTGAGCGGAATTGAACTAACCTAAACACAAGAGTGAAAGTGAAACACTTTATATACCCGGTGAGGTTAGATTGAAATGTGCCTAAGCTTTTTAGTTGCCCAAATACATGTGATGATTTTGATTATTGTCTTGTGCTTCCTACTTGGGTTTGGATTGTATTTTGACGAGGTGAATGCATGAAGAGTGTATTTGTGGGATGTTTGATTGGATTGGTTTTGTTTTCTTGAGGGCAAGAAAGGTTTAAGTGTGGGGGAGTTTGATAAGACACATTTAGGTAGTTTTAACATGTCCATTTAGATAGGTTTAGATATAATAAAGTGCATGAATTAGAGTAGTTTTCGTATTTTAGTTAATTATATAGAGAGTCGGAATCTACATATGTTTGCACATACTTTCAGGCATTGGTGGAGCCAATTGATGACATGGGAATGACCTAGCATCGAACAAGAGGGTAAAAAGCAAGAAGAAATCGGAATACTAAGGAGCTAAACCTACAAAGGATTGGAGTTGTCCAAGCTGGCGACGCTGCACTAAAACGAGTCGTTCGAAAGCTGTAGTTATTGGATCGGGGCGTACTTATACTTGTTAAAAAGAAGATTTGAAGACCTACAACTTTACTGTTTACGGCTTTTCCAAATTCGGCCTTGAAAACAGCGAAATCTGGACGTCAAGATTGATGTTGAAAAGAACTCGGGTGGAGCAAGACAAACTCGGCCGGGTTATATGGTGGCGTGGCGAGCCCGAGTTTGTTGTGTATTCAAGAAAGAGCGGTTACTTTGTTAATTTCTGAAAGTTGTTATATATATATATATATATTATTTTATTTGGAATTAATGAGGGAGATGAAACGGTAGGTACTGAACAATTAGCATGTTTGGGTTTTTGTTTTCTGAAATCCGATCAAAGAGAATGGGATTGAAACAAGATTATTACGAAGCAATTAGGAGACTTTGGTGATTTCTTTTCAACCATGAACCACTAAACCTCTTTCCTTAAGGAAATTAATCGAAACTTCATGTTTTCTATTTCATTATGAGATTTATGTTCTTAATACTCCTCTTTGAATATTATCAATTCTTTGCGCTGATTGTTTAGGGTTTTCGTGAATTTCTGTTAGTCTGATCAATTGATGCATTTTCATGATAATCTATAGCTAGATATAGATAATTCCTGGTTGAATTATCTATATTCTTGAGTAGCAAAGTATAAATCTCTGAAACTGGTTGATTTAGGGATTTGTATACAGAATTGATTTGCAATTGATGCAATAACTGGTTGTGCGCGTCGATTGTCTTTGTTGAATTCCTTTAAGCTTAATCGACTATTGAATTGAATCTTGATAGTTTCAAGATTGTTTGATAATTAGGGTTTTCAGGGTCTGGTTGTCCTGTTAACTAGAATCAATAAGGAATTGGGTTCAAAAGACCTAGTCTTTCCACAACAAAGTATTCACGAGGAAGTTATCTTTTCGATTTCGATGATCTATGAACAAACCTTATTGCTGAGATTGGTTAACCTAAGTTATTTTTCTCATATTCATTCACTCAAGTTGTTTAGTTTGATACTTTTGTTTACTTTTATTTCTTAATTAGTTAGTTCAAACCATCAAAATCCCCCCTCTTTGTTTCGTGTTCTTGTTGACACACTTGACTTGCATACAAATCGTTGACTCTCTGTGGGTTCGATCTGTACTTGCCAAACTACATAAGTTAGGTTAGTCAGATTTATTTGATAGGATTTAAGGCGGCAGAAAATCTCTCTATCACCACACCCTCGTAATCGTGCACTCGAAAATAAAGGTTTGGAATCACGAAAGCTTTGCTCAAAACTAAGGTGAAAGAGAGGAAAGATGGTTTTCTGCGAGTGAATTGTGAAGAGGAGATGTCTGGCTTTAAAGGAGAAAAGAGACGCTCCACAATCAATCATGTAGGCAAAAATCTCGGAATGGTTACAAAGGACGCTCCACATTCAAAACGTGACGGAAATCTCAGAGCAGTTACAACAGAGGGATAAAGACGAGAAATAATTCGGAAAAAAAAAACAAAATGATAAGTCACAAAAATCTCAATAGTTATTTCATGATTCATCTGACCCAAATTAATAAAACGCCACCCAAAAAACAGACCGCGTCGCGCCGTGCACGTGTCACGGACCAACGGCGACGGTGGTGGTACGCGCATGAGACTCCTATTCCATCACTCAACCCATGGGTGTATAAGAGACCCTTTTAAAACCTCTCATGTCCATATAAATCAATGTGGGACAAAACCTTTCAACTTCCCATCAATATTCAAGCATTTACTCCATCAGTCTCCCACAAATGTGAAGAACTGAGGTTTTTCATTAGAAGACTTGAAAACAATGTTCTGAGCAAAGTTTAGGAAAAAGTACTTAAATGCTGGTGTCTTGCGATTGAACCAACACATAGTGAAACTGAGTAGACTCTCAAATCATATAGGTGAACAAGTCTTGAACCTTCTGATTCAAGAGTCGGCATCAGCATCACATACCTCTTCCATGTTCTTTAGTTATTCCGCGATAATATCTGCAAAATTTGTAGTCATCTCTGACCTTGGGTGCTAAAGAGTGCTCTAGGAAGACTACCCAAGTCTTTCATAGAAGGAGATCATCCCTTCACAATCTCGTAGGTTGTTCCATCAAGTCTATCCCATATAGACCACTCTTGTAGGGCTATAGAACCATTAAGAGCATTTCGCTTGATAGCATGCATTTAGGTAGGCATAATAGGTTGCATTTAGCTTAGTTAAGATGCATTTCATTGATGGATTAAGCACGATTTGCATATTAGTTCTCTATGTTGTCGGAGTCGGAATCTACACGCTTTTATTGATTATTTCAGGTAATGGTGGATCCGAGGAGGAGACATGAGTTGATAACGCATTGGATGAGAATGTCTAGTTGATCGAAGAAGCTTACATGAAGATCTCAAGAGATCCTGAGAAGAAGAAGCGAGCCTAAACGAAGAGCAAGTCTGCAGAAGTTGTCGCCAGACATGTTGAACTTGTTTTGCACTTTCTAGAGGCCTCGGTTGTTCGATTGACTATTATGACCATGCGTTGGAAAGCTCTTTCAGAGAGCTACAACTTTCCTGTTGAGAAGAAGAGCAAATTCGAGACGGATTTTCCGGGAAAGACCGATGCAGCGGACGCAGCATGTATGCCGCGGCCGCCGCCAGTACCGTCGCAGCGGGAGAAGGAAAATTGCATATGCTGCGCCCGCAGCATCTGGGCGTCAGCGCTGTGCGCTGCGTTTTAAATAATAAAAACCCTAGATCTTATTTATTGTTTCATGGCCGACTTTGGAACATATATAAGGCCAATTTTAGTTTATTTTCCAGCACTTCTATTATATTCTTACGTTCATCAGACACTTTAGAGATTTGAGCGATGTCTTCCATGAGGAACTAAACTCATCTATTATGCCTACAATTTGAAGCTTTATTTGATTGATTGTGAGTTTCTAATTCTCGTTACTTGTTTCCTATATTTGAATGCTTCAACTTCTTTGTGATTGATTGTCTATTGTTTTGTTCTATCTTGTCTGGCCAACTTGTTAGATCAATTCAATTGCTAAGGTTTTGTAGATTCCTGATTGTGAACCTTAACCTAAGTAGCAAACTTGCTCCTTTATGGCTGATTGAACTAATTGAACAAGTAGGAAATTGGATGTGTTGTTAAATCCCTATTTAGGGACTGCAAATACCTTGGCTAATCTCTGAACTTAAAGCTATCAATTGGGTTAAATCCTTCTTTAGGGACTGTTCGATTGATAAGGGTTTCTAGGACTGATTGGACTAGTAACTATATTAGGTCCGGACAAGGGCATTCATAGGGAACTTAATAGGACGAGAAGAAGTTACAAGGATCACTTCAACCAAATAAAGTGGAAAATTGTAGGTAGAATTGATTCTCCTAATTGTCTGAATTACAATCATTTACTTTTGTTTGCTTCAATCCGCTTTGATTAAAGGCGGATCTTTTTCACTCATAACCCCCCCCCCCCTCCTTTTTGGTTACTTTGATTGACACCTGAATCACACTTGAGTTATAACTTTCCCTGTGGATCGACCTCTTTCTTACTGCTATACTAGTTGTAAGTCTGAGTTTACTTTGACAGATGAACGACAGGTTTTCCCTCCGTCAAATTTGGCGCCGTTACCGGGGAAATTTATTAATTCTTGTGTGTTTTTAGTGCTGATTTTTTGTGTGGACCACTTACATGATCTGCACTCTTGCTACTAACATATGTTGATGGTGAGGTTATTGCAGTTACCTGGAGAGAATTTTTATCAATACTTTATCAGACTGCAGGAGTACATTAACGATGTTTATTCATGGGGATATCAAGCTAGTATAAGAGAAGTGCTTCTATGCATCTTTGATGGCATGACTGCTGAGACACGAAGTCTTGCCGAGCGCCTGAGTGGTGGAGGTTTATTAGATATGGGACTCTCGGAGATGTGGGAATTTTTCTGCTACATGGATAATCAATGTGCGCAGAATGAGTCACTTTCTCCAGTATCTCAAATCGTTGAGACCTCTGTTTCACCTCTTGAAGTCATTGTGGAAAATCACATTGAGAAGATTGAGGAAGAAGACACTCCATCTAATGAGATCATCCCTAGCTCGCCCATTGATGAATCAGGTCCAGAGCCTGTTGCTGAGGCTACAGAGCATGTAAAGGTCGTCTCCTGCACCCGAGAGAATATTGGTGAATACATTGATCCATTTGACTGCTACTTTGACAAGCCACCGGTAGAACTTAATTGGTGGTATTATATACCCTTTGTGGTATTATATACCCTTTGTGGGTAGTCAAGCTCCTGGATACAATAAGTCTAAACGGTTCTTAAATGTATTATTATTTAGTTTCAATTTATTTGTATGTAGCGCATGCTTGTTTGTTAGTTGTGCACAAGAGTTTGACAGGTTGTTGAGGGCTTTGACTATGTCTGATTAGTTTCGTAAGCTTAAGCAAAACGTCGAGCCAACGACTTGAAACAAAGGCGCTTCTCGGGAGGCAAACCGAGGTAAGTTTTTCTTTCTTTTTCCTTTTACTCTTCCTTCACCCTGATTATATTTGATTTACTTTTGTTGTCTTTACTGTTTCATTGAGGACAATGAAAACTATAAGTGTGGGGGAGAGGAATTCTGTATATAGATGCATATAGAAGATCATATTTAAATTTCTGCGCCATGTTTAATTTATTTCAAATTTTTTATTAATTTCTTGTTTATTTTCGTAATTAAAAAAAAATTCAAAAATCCCAAAAAGAAGCATGCATTGCATACATATGTGTTATTCAAACACCCATCTAGCTTAGTTTGTCCTCTTATTTAAAGTTCAAGCATGATGATATAAATCCCATGGAGTTTTGGATGTTTTGGCCTTGTCTATATTTGATTTTTGTGAAACATGAGCTAGCGAATATAATTGAGCATGTATGATTGAGCTAAAAGTATGATTGAAGTCCTAAAAATATGACCATGTGAGAATGTTTGGCCTTATTTGAATTATTTTGCTCATTTGTGTGAATTACTCTCCCAGTGTTGCTACCTCTTGGCATTGACTGCAGTATCTATTTTTTTATAAAAAAACCGACTCACATGTTTGTTGCTTGCGGAGTTTATGTTTATATTTTGAGTCTTTTGTTTGAATTTGTACATATTTAGAGAATAAGGTGGCAATGGTTGATGCATTTAGTAACCGGATCTATGCATGACATCCATGGGTATGATTCGCGCAAAACAGTGTTGAAAACTATCCACTAGGAGAGAAAGCTTGATCATTGAGTAACCAGGTTCATTCATGACACTCATGTTTGCAATTTGCGTCAAAAGATGTTCAAGTGGACTTCATATTAGTAGGTTGAGGTGTTGATAGACCGTGGCCATTCATGACACCCATGTTTGTGCCTCGCGTAAGGGAAGCACCAAGACAAGAAAAAAGAAAAAAAAAGTGTCACATTTTATTTATTTGTCTTTATTGTGTCCCGCAAGTAATGACATTTCGGTAGATATTTGGTGATATGGCGGTCAATGTCTATGAGCTTAGTGCATTTTGGATTGAGTTGAGAGTTGTACCTTAAAGCCTAAACACATGAGTTAAACACATATTTTTGGTGAGGTTGGATGATGTCTACTTCTAAGCTTTTATCACTGAAATACATGCTATGACGTTTGTTTGCTTGGTTTATGTTTTCACCTGCTATGATATTGCTTTTTGATGAGGTTGAAACTTGAAGGGATTTCCTGTGGGATGCGTTGATTCATGTTCATTCTATCATTGCTTGAGGACAAGCAAAATTTAAGTGTGGGGGAGTTTGATAGCATGCATTTAGGTAGGCATAATAGGTTGCATTTAGCTTAGTTAAGATGCATTTCATTGATGGATTAAGCACAATTTGCATATTAGTTCTCTATGTTGTCGGAGTCGGAATCTACACGCTTTTATTGATTATTTCAGGTAATGGTGGATCCGAGGAGGAGACATGAGTTGATAACGCATTGGATGAGAATGTCTAGTTGATCGAAGAAGCTTACATGAAGATCTCAAGAGATCGTGAGAAGAAGAAGTGAGCCTAAACGAAGAACAAGTCTGCAGAAGTTGTCGCCAGACATGTTGAACTTGTTTTGCACTTTCTCGAGGCCTCGGTTGTCCGATTGACTATTATGACCATGCGTTGGAAAGCTCTTTCAGAGAGCTACAACTTTTCTGTTGAGAAGAAGAGCAAATTCGAGACGGATTTTCCAGGAAAGACCGATGCAGCGGCCGCAGCATGTATGTCGCGGCCGCCGCCAGTACCGTCGCAGCGGGAGAAGGAAAATTGCATATGCTGCGCCCGCAGCATCTGGGCGTTAGCGCTGTGCGCTGCGTTTTAAATAATAAAAACCCTAGATCTTATTTATTGTTTCATGGCCGACTTTGGAACATATATAAGGCCAATTTTAGTTTATTTTCCAGCACTTCTATTCTATTCTTACGTTCATCAGACACTTTAGAGATTTGAGCGATGTCTTCCATGAGGAACTAAACTCATCTATTATGCCTACAATTTGAAGCTTTATTTGGATTGATTGTGAGTTTCTAATTCTCGTTACGTGTTTCCTATATTTGAATGCTTCAACTTCTTTGTGATTGATTGTCTATTGTTTTGTTCTATCTTGTCTGACCAACTTGTTAGATCAATTCAATTGCTAAGGTTTTGTAGATTCCTGATTGTGAACCTTAACCTAAGTAGCAAACTTGTTCCTTTATGACCGATTGAACTAATTGAACAAGTAGGAAGTTGGATGTGTTGTTAAATCCATATTTAGGGACTGCAAATACCTTGGCTAATCTCTGAACTTAAAGCTATCAATTGGGTTAAATCCTTCTTTAGGGACTGTTCGATTGATAAGGGTTTCTAGGACTGATTGGACTAGTAACTATATTAGGTCGGGACAAGGGCATTCATAGGGAACTTAATAGGACGAGAAGAAGTTACAAGGATCACTTCAACCAAATAAAGTGGAAAATTGTAGGTAGAATTGATTCTCCTAATTGTCTGAATTACAATCATTTACTTTTGTTTGCTTCAATCCGCTTTGATTAAAGGCGGATCTTTTTCACTCATAACCCCCCCCCCTCCTTTTTGGTTACTTTGATTGACACCTGAATCACACTTGAGTTATAACTTTCCCTGTGGATCGACCTCTTTCTTATTGCTATACTAGTTGTAAGTCTGAGTTTACTTTGACAGATGAACGACAAGTTTTCCCTCCGTCGTCGCTCAACCTCTACGAATTTCGGTGAATCCATCAACTCCTTCTCAATAGGACCACCCAACTCTGGGCTATGGACTCATTAAGAGTACATGACTCAACCTTCCTTTGATACACCTGTCCTGGGGGATGAGATGTGGTGTATCTCTCATCGTATGGGATTGACTCTCATCCCCCTAGACGAGTCAAGAACCAACCTCCTTGTTAGTCGTTTCGTCAATGGATCAGCCAGCCAAATTCGTCTCAGACTTCACATACTCCAAACAGATCACCCCAGTCACAATTAGCTGTCTCATAGCTTCATGTTGAATCCGGATGTGTCTCTTCTTGCCATTGTATGTATTGATATTAGCTACACATATAGCAGATTGTGATTGATAATGTAGAGAAATAGATGGAGCTTTACGCCCCCACAAAGGTAAATCAACCAGTAAGCTTCTTAACCACTCAACCTCTTGACCAGCTAAATCTAAAGCTATGAACTCAGATTCCATAGTTGATCTAGCTATGCAAGTTTGCTTTGATGATTTCCACGAAATAGCACCACCGCATAATGTAAACACATAACCACTAGTGAAGCTAACCTCATCATTATCAATAACCCAATTTGCATCACAGTAACCCTCCAAAGCTTGAGGATACCCTACATAATGTAACCCTTAATCCATTGTACCTTTTAGATATCTCAATCATCTGTGAAGTGCGGTCCAATGATCACTACTAAGGTTATGGGTATATCTACTGAGTCTACTTACAACATAAGCAATATCAGGCCGAGTGTAGTTCATCAAAAACATCAAACTCCCTATTATTTTAGCATACTCATTTTGTGATACACTATTCCCAAAAAATTTCTGCAATTGCATGTTAGCATCATAAGGAGTTTTTACTGGCACAACATCAAAACTGTCAAACCTTTTCAAAATTTTCTCTATATAATGAGGTTGGGATAAAATGAAGCCATTTCCATTTCTAGTTACTTTAACACCTAGAATCACATCAGCTTCACCTATATCTTTTATTTCAAACCGAGAGGACAAAAATTGTTTGGTCGAATTTATAGCGTTTATGTGGGAACCAAAAAGCAACATATCATCCACATATAAGCATACAATCACACAATCAGCACCAAACAGTTTTTAATAAACGCAAGTGTCAGATCCCTTTACCTCAAATCCAAAGCTAAGTATGGTTTGATAAAAAAAAAATCATACCATTGCTTCGGTGCTTGCTTTAGTCCATACAATGACTTCTTTAGTTTGCACACCTTGTTCTCCTGTCCTGGAACCGCACATCCTGGCGGTTGTTCCATGTAGATTTCCTTGTTGAGATCACCATTCAAAAAAGTTGTTTTAACATCCATTTGATGTACACGCAATTTATAGCTAGAAGCTAGAGCAAATAATGCACGAATATGGTAGCAATCTTTGTAACTGGAGAATATGTGTGAAAAAAGTCAATGTCATATCTCTGAGTGAATCTTCTAATGACTAGTCTTGCCTTATATCTATCCACTGAGCCATCCACTTTAAGCTTATTCTTAAATATCCACTTACAACTAATGACTCTGTTTTCTTTAGGCATATCAACTAGTTCCCAAGTGTGATTAGACATAATGGATTCTATCTCACTATTGATAGCATCTTTCCAGAAACTAGCATCTAATTAACTTAATTATAGCCTCATCATAGGTCTTAGGATCATGTTCTATCATATGAAGACTAATGAATGTCTCATCTAGTTCATTTAAATTATTAAGTTCAACTAGAAAAGAAGTCACAAAATCAGGACCAAAACTAGTTTCCTTCCTACGCCTTTTACTCTTCCTAGGTTTATCATGATCAGCATGAGCATTAGGCACAACAGTATTAGGCATGGATGAAGATGCATCATGAGATGAAGAATCATTAGTAGACAATGCAGATTTCTTTAAAGGAAACACATGCTCAAAGAAAACAGCATCACGATATTCACACAAGGTACGATCACTCAAACACATGAAACGATAAGCAACACTATTTTCAACATAACCAATCAGAATTGCATCAAAGGTCTTAGATCCAATTACATCAACTTTGAACGAAGGTAACCCCACTTTAGCTAGGCACCCCCACACTTTCAAAATTTTCAGATTAGGCGGATGCCCTTTCCAAAGTTCATAAGGTGTTTTGTCAAGATTCTTATAAGGTACCTTATTCAAAATATGACTAACGGACAAGACATCTTCCCCCCACATGTTATCAGGCAAACCAAAACTAGAAAGCATACCATTCATCATCTCCTTTAAAGTTCTGTTTTTTTTTCTGCAATACCATTTTGTTGTGGGCTATAAGAAGCTGTAAATTCATGAATAATGTCATTTTGCTTGCAGAATTCTCTCAAAGAATTAGTGACATATTCACCGCCTCTATCAGATCTAAGCATTTTTATTTTGCGATTCAATTGGTTTTCTACTTCAGCTTTATACACATAAAACATGCTTTCTGCTTCATCTTTAGACCTAAGAAAATACACCTTAGTATATCTAGAATGGTCATCTACAAATGTGATGTAGTAGCACCTGCCACCTCTACTTTCCGTGTTAAATCAGCCAAATCGGAATGAACTAACTCCAACAATTCAGTTGTCCTTTCATTTACCGTTTTAAATGGTTGTTTGTGAAATTTGGCCTCAACACATATTTCACATTTGCTATGGTCATGTTTGGATAGGCTAGGAATCAAACCCATATCATGCAATCGACATATAGATCTCGCATTCATATGTCCTACTCTAACATGTCATAAATCAACAGACTCCACAATATAAGCAGAAGTAGATGCATTCTCATTATTCCCAATCATGGTTTCAAGCACATACAGAAAATCAGCCCTATAAGCCTTTCCTACAAATTCTCCATTTTTGGTTAAAACCATTTTGCCAGCATCAGCCACTTTCTTAATTCCAGCTAACTCAAGCAAACCACATGAAATCAAGTTTCGGCGCAGAGAAGGAATATAAAGCACATTCATTAGGGTAAGAGACTTCCCTGAGGTGAGCTTGAGTGTCACCTTCCTTTGTCAAGCACTCGAGAGATACTCGAGTTACCCATGTAGACCTGGTCGATGTCTTTAGCATCCTTGAACTCAGCAAACAGGTCCTTGTTAACGTAGAAGTGTCGAGTAGCTCCGCTGTCCAGAAGCCAATCGACTTGGCCGCCCACATGGTTGACTTCGGTGATCATAACTATCAGCTGGTTGTTGTCCTAGACAACATTGACGTGTTGTTGGACTTGAGCTGCGGGCTTGTTCTGCTGCTGTCCTTGGTTCTGGAGATCAGCCCGATTGCGACACTACTAAGCCTTGTGGCCTGGCTTGCCACAAACATAGCAGATGATCCTAGTCCCTCCCTGTTTCTGCTGCTTGTCCGGGTGATTGCTAGACTTCTTGAATTTTCGACCCTTCTCTGGCTTCATGTTTGGCTTAGAGCCACCAGTCTTATTTCCTTGCTTGGACCTGTCAGTTTTAACAAAAGACTCAACCAGATTAGCTTTCACATAATCAGTAGATTTAGACTTAGGCTTGTCCTTGAGGTGATTTGCCTCCTCTATCTTCATGTGGCTGACAAGCTTCTCCAAAGCCAAATCCTTCTTCTTATGCTTCAGATGGTTCCTGTAGCCAGCCCACGATTCAGGCAACTTTCCATGAGAAAATTTGTTTGCAACACCTCAAACATCTTCATACCCTCAGCGATGATATCGGCCACCAGGTTCTCGTACTCGTAGACTTGCTCCATGATTGGCTTTTCATCCACCATTTTGAACTGCATAAATTTTCCACCCACATATTTTTTCTTCCTTGTATCGTCAACACCATACTTTTTCTCCAATAAATCTCATATCAACTTTGCAGATTTATGAATGGAAATTAAATCAAAGATAGGGTTTGAAACATGGCTGAGGATATGACCACGAACTATTTTGTTGTCCTGCTTATACTTCTTCAACAGTTCCGGGTCAGTCTCCTTGGCCTCCTCATCATCGACCTTCTTCTTGCCCTTGTCGGCGACAACAGAGGCATCAGCAACCGCATCAGGAACCGCCTTGGCGTCCGCCTTCTCCTCTGCAACATCGGTGGAACCAACAGGAGCTGCTTCGAGCAGGACGTAGTCCACCTCCAATTGCTCAAAGAAGATGAGCATCTTCTGCGAACACATTTGTAGTTGATCCCATCGAGCGCCAGTGGGTCCAACTTCGACAGATCCACCAACGGCTTGAAGAACTGGAATGCCATCGCACCAACAAACTGTAAATTTGCTTCTAAATTGTTAGTGCAAATGTAGGGCCGCCGATGAAAACCGAGTTGTGTTTAGAAAACCAGAAAATGATGTCGGGCGCGCGCACCACCGCCGCCGTCGTCGGTCCGTGACACAATATTCAAGCATTTACTCCAACAACCTAGTCCGGCATCCGGAGTGCACCATTAAATTATTTTGAACATAATTTTATTTTAAAAAATATATTTACATTATATATATACTTGTATTTAAATTTTTATAACCTTTTATTATAAAAAGTATCATTTTAAAAAATTTATAAACTTAAAAGATCAATTATATTAGAAAATAAATTTGATATTTTTTTAAAAAAACATGATTTTTTCTAATAAAAGCTTATAAATACGCAAATACAAGTATGTGGAATGTAAATATATATTTTTTTTTTTAAAGTAAAATTATATCTGAAATAATTTAGTGCTGCATCGTGGGGTGTACCACGGTGTAGCAGATCCGGACTCGAGTGCACCACGTGCAAGAATATGAGGGAGTTGGTTGATTGTGTCATAGGCTCCACTATTTTTTAATTAAAAATGTGAAATTAAAGTAGAATCCACACCGTCCATTCTAACAATTTGAAATGTTCAAATTTGTTCACAAATTACATACTAAGGGTGTTCACAAAAGATCTATACTATGTATTATATATTTCTCAAAAAATATTTTTAGTTGGATAATAGTTGCCAAAATAAAATGAATTGTATTTAATCAATTCAAATATACTCCATCTGTTAATTAAAACTTGTTGTTTACTATTCATGCACGCTTTTTTAGAATGTTAAAAACTATATAAAATAAACTTTTTTTTACATTTGTTTTTATAAATTCACACTTAATAGTAATAAGAATGAAATTATTTAAAAAGTTAATATTTTATATAGTTTTTAACACCTAAAAAAGTGTGCATAAATAGTAAAACGTCAAGTTTTAATTAATAGAGGGAGTATATAGATATACAGATAGAATGTAACTTGTCATGACTTTCCATACATCATATCAATATACTCCATCCGTCCCATAATAGTTGTCTTTGGACTATTCATTCACGCTTTTTAATGAGCTAAAAATTACTCCCTCCGTCCAACAATACATGAGTTTTTAGATGTAAAATTTTGTCCAACAATAGATGGGCTTTTAGGTTTTCTAGGTAAAAAGTTGTAATGATTTGTATTGGTTTGTGTGCTGTTGACTTTTTAAAATAATTTGATTGGTTGAAATGTGTAGTGGGTGTTAAAAAATAATAAAATTTATGAAAAAGTTAGTGCAGTGATTATGTTTTTTTAAAATAAGGTGTTTTATTAAAACTTGTGCAAAATGCTAAAAGGCAGTGTATTTTAGGACGGAGGGAGTATATAACATATCCATTTTTTAATTAATTTTTTAAAATAATTCTATACTAATTAGTAATGCGTATGATATTATTTAAAAATATTTAATAAAATGTTGATATTTTATATACTTTTTAGCTTCTTAAGAATACGTACATGAATAATAAAAGACGTCTATTGTGGGACGGAGGTATTATTTTAATATTTTTGGGAAACATTTCGTAGGTATTATTTTAATATTTTTGGGAAACATTTCGTATGATACCCCTAAAGTTAAAGTTATTCCCATTCGCGTTCCATACCCCCCTCTCCCACCCAACCCGAAAAAAAACCTTTTCAATTTCATCATTTCTTATAGAGTTGGCAAAAACTAAACAACTTCGAGAACACGACCCGACCTACCCGAACTTAGATCCGATTGAAATCCCAAAATTTAGTGTCATACACAACTCGTACTCAAGTGTGACCCATTTTGATCCAGTACCCAAATTAATAAGAATATAGACAAACCTGACCCGATCCGACCCGAGCAAGATCCGACTCATTCTTGTAATAAAAAATAATAATCATTTCAAAAATATGATCTAACTTGGCCCAAACCCGAAAACTTATCCGAGTCGGTCTGAACCCGACCGAACATACACTCGGCACTTGCCCCTTTTTGTTGGGAAGAAGCTCCACTATCGCGTGTTTCTTTGGCCTCCGGTTGCGAGTTGCGACTCTGCGATTCCGTGTCCTTCTTCCAAGACACGTAGACGCTACTACTCCATAATACAAATACCGAATAACCCTTCCCTCCTCTCTACTAGTCTCTAGGGCTGCTCATGGTTCGGGATCAACCGAAATTTTGGATTGACCAGAAGGAAGGTACATAGATTTTTGGCTATTGAGGTGAATGTTATCCAAAAATTGTTGATATTGATGCATAAAATTGATTTCAGCATGCATTGTACAAGCTCTTCTTCTTCGTTTCATCTCAGGCGGATCATAATCCCTGTATTCTCTTCCCATTCGAGTTTTCCACGCCGTAGGGAGAGTTAATCTCCATCTTCGTTCCCGGTAATTTCATGTCTCACTCGTTCTCCTCTTTTTCTTTTTTCCTAGTTATTTCAACCAAATTTTCATCTTCTGATTGATCTATATTTCATTATTTGCTCAATAATAACTGTTATTGCCGTATTGCCACTTCGTGTTTTGTTGTTTGTTAATTTGTCTTATTTCGTTTTTCTCTTCCGAGTTTTTGTTCTTTATCTGTGTAATTTGTTGACGGTGACACTTTCCTGTAACTCCTCCGAACGATTTCCTAGGTTTCTGAATTTCGGCGAATTCCCCCTCCCATTCAGCTACGTTGAATCTTGAAAGATTGTTAATCGCTCTTGCAGCTTCATATGGTTGGTTACTCGCTTTCTGGATGGCTGCTGACCCTGATTTTTCATTAATTAGGGATTTTGTATTTACTGGATGGTTACTGACGGTGACACTTCTCCTGCTTATGTTTTTACTGCGCTCCATTGCTTACTACTAGAGAACAACTGCTACAAAATTCAGCAATCCTTTTGAAGCACTTCGGATGTCTCTGTCAATCTTGACCTTATTTATTGCTGTGTTAGTGACGACCATATGTTCTTTTGCAAGTAGCTCTTCCTATAGTTGCCTTGTTTTATTCTTCAGATTTGCTATTTTTAGTATTTGTGATGATATATACGAATGCTACTCCTACAATTTTTATCTCTAATGTTCATAACCACCCTCTTGACTAGTTTAGGGGAAAGGTGCATACATCTCGACTCCCCTGACCCTGTTTCATTGCGGATTTGCGGGATACGCTGGAATGTTGTTTTATGTTTTGCTCATTTTAAAAGAAAAAAGGAGTTTATGTAGTTTTCATCAAAGATTTTGTAATAACAACGGGTTAGTGAGTAGTGTTCACGAATATACAAGGGCTTGGTTGTTATATGGTGAAAAGATTGCAGAAAGTTGCCTAGGTAAAAGTTTATCCTGTATACTAATCAAGCTAATTGTTTTGTTCAATTTTTTGAATTGTTGTCCTACTTATGAGGTGAATAAAAAATCTACCCCCTTTTTCCTATCTTTGCCTCTTCTCCTATCTCTAGTAATCACCGAAACCAACACCCTTTTTTTTTTGCTATTAGCTATTTCCATGTGCATCACTAGTGCTGGCATTTCTATCTACCAGTTTACTTCTGCTATATAATGTACAAGGGAATGAGCTGATTTTGGATCATAGAGTCGTAGTAGGGTAGTGGGACCAGTGACCCTACTACGACTAGTGAACCAGCCTGTCACATAAAGGCTTTCACATAAAGGTTGGATCGTAGAGTCGTAGTAGGGTAGTGGGACCAGTGACCAGCTTGAGAGGTTGAGTTGGTTGCGTGTATATGTAGGTTCATGTAGCTTTTGAGATTTTGGAGGGGGCATAGAGGGACATTTTGGGTATAGTTTCCCGTTTTACATGAGACTCCTAGTTTGGTCTCATATCTTTTGTAATCTGGTTTAACCACCACATCTATATATTTACCGATTCAGGAATGAGCTGATTTCACATGAAGATGAGTGTGCGTAAGATGCCTTGCCTTGGTTTGGAGAAGGCCCAAAAGCACTAAATTTAGGTATCCTGGAGTTGTGCTGCTTTTCCCGTTGCTTTGCTCCGTTGGCTTTGATAGGAGCTGTTGTACTTCCAACAGATTTCACTAGTAGATGTTTCTGTGCATGAGACCATCATTCAGCTTTTATGTAGGTATGGTAAAAAGAGCCTTTTCCACCTTTCATTATCAAGAATGACCTTTCTACATTTCTTGTGATTTCTAAATTAGACAATATTAATGTTTTTATCCACAAAATGCTACTCAGCCGTGCTTCATGCATCTGAAAGTTATTATTCCCTGTCCATTGAAAGCTTATAGAGAGTTTCTTTACCAACCTGATAAATTATGGAAATGTTTGGATTCCCAAGAAAATAGACATTCTTTCTTCTATTATACTGAGTAGATTGAAAGTTGTATAGACATTCCTTCTATTTGATGCATTTCATCTCTTTTTTAACTTGATTTCTAATTGAATGCATGAACTAAATTGTGATCAACTCTTTGCAGTGTAGGAATCTTCTTGGCTCTGCCTATGTTATGATGTTTTGTGTTTTTTTTGTTTTCTCATGTATCTATAAGGTGACCATACTTCAGAATGTGTAGTTTCCTCAGTTTCCTGAATTTTATATGCTGTTGCATGCAGGGATGAACTTTCTTTTATCTGAACTCCTGGAGGGGGGATTTTTCAGTTTAGAATCCCTTACTGCTGCTTTTAATCTCTGAACAGATAAACCTGTTCTGAAAAGCAACCATCTAGGCGGCAAAATAAACTGTTTGATAGGGTGCTCTTCCTTCCTTTTGTGTTTGCTTTGGATCCTTGCCGGAATTGTCAATGACCATTCTTCGATTCTAGGCAAACAATGATTCTCCAATATGTAACTGTACTACTGTAGTACTAATGCATATAGATTCAGGTTTTCAGTAGATCAAGAACTCTTAGTCTCACTTGGGAATGTTAAGGAAGCACGTCAACACTGTGAGTTGCTTCTTTTGCTCTGCAACACTGCTACAAATGGTTGTCTGCAAGAGGTCATCTATTTGACTATCACTCATCCTGAATTGCTTTTCCGATGCTGCTATCATAGTTATGGATTTTAGCTTCTCTGTGCCTTTTATTTTCTAAAACGGGGAACCTCTTCAAATATGCCCTGTTATTCGGAAGTTGTGAACACCTTGGATGGTTCCTTATCTTCTCAGTGTGTGGCTAATAAGATTGAAAGTTCTCTTTTATGATATACTTGTGCCCTCGTTTCCTTCAACAACCTCTCCACCAGAATGATTGCGATAAATGGAATGGCTAACCTTTGGATTATTCAAACACACATTGGATTATGAGTTCATTCTGTTTTTATCTTCAAATACGGAGAAGATATCTTCCACCTATAGCACCTGAAGGTTTAAGATGGATGGTTATCATATTTGGAATGTGAGTTCTTGAGGATGGTTTATAAGATGGAAAAGTGCTACTTGTGTAAGTAAGAGCTCTTTTTATAATCTATGGGAGGACAAGGGCCTTAAAAGGTTTGGTTGGTATAATTTGTAACTCAGGGCCATAGTCTGGTTGATGGCATCAAAGTTGACTTTTGAGCAGGTTCTGGTCAGCAGAGGCTGCTTTTCAGGGTATTACAAGGTCCGCAAGGATGGTAGTGGTTTTATGTATAAGAGATTGTAACACCCTAAGGCTTATTAGGGGTGATCTTTCCCGTGAAGAAAATGCTAGTGGTTTGATATTAGTTTTTACGGTTATGGAATGCTATCCATGCGATTCATTTTTTTCTTTGGATTAAAATGATGGCATTGTCTCTAAATGGCTTGATTGATATTAGTTAGTGATTTGGGGCTTACACTCCAATGACAGATGGAGACTAAAGTTAATAAATAAGGAAAAGAGAAAACATAAAGATGGAGAGGCCATTATTTATTCAGTAGTATGGTTGTTTTGTTACTCAGCAACCCCTACTTGCTTGCTCAGCAAGCCTACGTTCTTGGGACTTCAGACTGTGCCTGATTGTATACGATGTGTCTAATAGCAGGGCATAAACTTGTTAACACGAGATGGAAGTTTCATTATCTTTTGGGGATAGAGACACTTTGTTATTTTCAGAAGATTTTTTGTGGGTGTGTTCAGATATTTCAACACCAAATGGTTTTTTGGTGGCTGTTTAGGAGAGTGTATGTTTGCATTGACTGGAGTCCTGGGTGATAACATTTTCGGTGGAAGAGTTTCTGATCGATAAGTTTGTGAATCGCATTCATCCAGATTGCTGTAGTTCTTTTCTCATTACCAGTTCTGTAAATTATGCTGGTATCCTGGTCAAGATAAGGAGGGGTCAAGACCAGAAGGAGGACTGCAATATCCTCCAAGCTTAATCAAATTAAAATATGTTGTTTTCTTTTGTCTAACCTCAAGATGCAGGTTGCTTTCTAATTATACATTTTCAGTGTCAAATATCCTGCTTTTTGCATTCTCGGAATCCTGATAAGGATAGAAATTTTGGAGTTACTTTCAGAGTGAAAGTACATTTAATATGGATCTAGTCCGGCGCTCGCCGCAACAGGTAATTTAGCACTTATTGTCATCCATGGTTTTATTTTGATAGGGTCTTGGTCCTGCTGATTGCTTTACTCAGCATGACATGATGAAAGAATTCTTGGGGGAGTTGCAATATGGATCTTTTTCTATATCTTTTATAGCTGATATTGCTTAAGTAATGCATGAATGAGACTCCTATGCCTCTTGGATGGACTATACATAACAAGTCAATGGTAGGATATTCCTGAGTAGTGGAATTGCGGTTTCTAATATACTGGCCTGGTCTTTGCTTGCAACATAATATCAATGCTACTTCTATTAAGAGTCTTCTTCATGTGCTTGTGAACTGTGGTGTCTAGTATATTTTCTGTCATATTAAGCTATTTCTACAATTAGAAGGGCAGTGCTACTCATCGCTTCAGTCATATTACATTTGTTGCATCCACGAGTTTATTATTCATAATTTTAAATTTTGGTTAAAAGTTATGAAAATGGAAAAGGAAATGAAACCAGTGTGTAAAAAGGCGATGCCTAGGCGCAAATGAGGGCCCTAGCACCTCTTAAGGGTCAAGTCAAGGGACATCCTAAAGGTGCGTGCCTCGTGCGTCTAGGCATAAAGGCTTAGAGGCGCACGACTTAAAACTAGGTTGTGGGGATATGGGGATTTGAGGGAAGTAAGTTTATAACTAAAACTAATAAAGTTAACAAGTTAGGTTTGTATCAGTGCCTTCCCCTTTATAATCATCTTGTCCTTAATGTGAAATCTAGGCACCTTTTAGTCTTTTTCCCATCTACGTGATGAGACCCAGATTGCTTATTGATTCATCTAATTATGTGGGTTGTCAAGGCTGGTAAAAGAAGGGGCTAATCTGCTGAAAGTTGGTTGGGTAGGAGCAGCCCATTGTGTAGGCATATTGGGCATTTCTGGACTTCATATTCTGCCCAACTTAGCTTCAGCTTCCAAGGCTTCTGTCTCAGGGTTTCCTGTTAACGGCTTTGTATCTCCAAGGCTGTCATTTATGGCATGTCTACTACGATATTGTGCCTTAGGGCTGCAACATCCGTAGTCATGTCTGCACATCCGGAACATGTTCTGTGTGGGAGTAATTCCTTGCTAATAGATGGGCCACAATGTCAGGAAAGGTGCCACAAAGTGTGGTTGCAGGTGGGTTTGATGGAGAAGAGTTGCAGAGCTGCTGCAAGAGTTTGTGAGAAAGGTACTCCCCATGTCTAATCAATGTGACTCTGTTGCCAAATGTTAGGAATCCAACAATGCAATAAAAGATAATAGTCTTGAAGCAAGAATCTCACAATCAGTCAAATGCAATCTACAGCTGCTCAGATATTGAAAGTGTTTAGTTACGTGTTTTCTCCTAGCTTGCTTTCTTGTGTTATTGATACAAGCATCTCGTTCTCTTCATATCAATCATGAAACCCCTTGTGCTAAAATGCAGAGGGTATTCTATACACTACAGAACCAAAGAGCGTGCTGATTACTTGCTTTTAATGATCAGTGTGTGATATTTATATGCAGTATAAGGAACTTGAGGATGTTTGACCTAGTTGATGAGCTCTTGGTACGCTGACTTCTGGCAGTAAGAGTCATCTTGTTTCCTTTTTCCTGTGTGAGGACAAAGGCTCCCTTATTTGCTGGGAGTGGCCTGCTTGGGGCTTTGCATCTCACAGCGTCCTTTCCCCAGTGGATGATCTTAGTATTTAATAGAAAGGACATTTTAAGAATTTTGACTTTTGTTTTCTTTTCTACTGTTTTATTCCAATACGGAAGTCTGTTTGTTGCAGATGCTTAGGAGTTAGGACTTATGAGTTATGAGGCTAATATAATAACTGATTCTGTGGATTTAAGTTAACTTATGACTTATAAGTCTCTTGCTAAATGAAGCTTGAATAAGCCATCCATTTACGTGTCTGTTTTTGGAATTATTAATAAAACTTTGTATAAGATTCATGCTTTGTTCTTTATCTTTTTTAGTGATTTATAATCCCTAGTCATTTACACTAATTTAATGATCATATCCTGATGTTTTCTCCTGTTTAAAGAACCTCAATATTCTTTTGGTAATGGTGACAATAATCATCTGTGAACATTACTCTATATCAGTAAATGCATATCTGAACCATACTCTGTATGCAGTAAATGAATTTGACATTAGTTCCTTTTTTTTTTTTACTATAAACAAGTATCTCTCTCTCCCCCCCCCCCCCCCCCCCCCCCCGGTTGTATTTTCTTTAATGGTCACCCATCGGGGGGCTAAAATGAAAATTTTCACAAATCTCCACCTTATATATAAGGTGGGGAGATGTGAAAGCAATTTTCAGTGGTGTTGCCGCAATTGGGATTTAGGGTTTCAGTGAAAAATGTCGATGGTTATCTGGAAGATAATTAAGCTTACAACTTTCTAGTTCAGCAATAGGCTTTTGCATCAGACCTAGAGGAAGAAGGTTTGTTACTTGTTGATTTGAGTCATGATCAGGTCTTGACCTTGAAGAGTTTGGTTTCACATTTTGATTCAATTTCTGTCAAACGTCTTAAATTCGTGAGTTCTTGTTCACAACATTCAGCACCACCAGCCTCCCGTCTTGATCTTCTATAATCAGACTGGATCTTGTTTATGCAGTTGTTTGCTAGGGATCTCAGTGAAAAAAATATTTTTTCTATTTAAAGATTAGATATTTTCTACAAAAAACACTTCCCTTTCACTTTATGAAGGTGCAGCACTTGTTGCCTTGTACATTACCACAGAACTATTTGTGGAAGTATGAGAATTTTGAATCAATTAATAGATCTATTCTGAATTTGGGTTTTCTGTTTAGACATCGGAAATTCCCAATTTGTGGCCCCTGTAATGAAGTTAAGATTTTTATGGGTACAGCTCATGAAAAGGTTGCAATTTGTCTATATGGTATATCAGTCGAGAAGTTTCCTTCTTTCCAACTACTGAACTCGACCAGAGGTTTTATCTTGTTGCATCTGTTAGTATTCCTTTTCTATATTTCCCTCAACAAATGTGATTTGTTATGAATTTCATTGCATTAATTCAGATATTTTAACTGTTTTTTCTCGACCAAGTCGGGGCAAGGGTGCATACAATTCGACCTCCCAGACCTTGCTCTGAGCGGGATATGCTGGGCTTGTTGTTGTTGTTGTTAGTCATTGACTTAAGTTGTGTCCGTCATTACACAAACCCCCGAGGAAAATCTAGAAAGTTTAGTGTCTGCATGGTGGAGTGTGATTGTTGCACCAGCTAATGGTCTTTCGTCATCTTGGCTTTCTTGACCTTGAATTTAAGACAACTGATATGAAGCATATTCTGCTTTTTTGCCGTTATTTG
This sequence comes from Persicaria tinctoria, assembly GCA_037127255.1. Classification (NCBI taxonomy): domain Eukaryota; kingdom Viridiplantae; phylum Streptophyta; class Magnoliopsida; order Caryophyllales; family Polygonaceae; genus Persicaria; species Persicaria tinctoria. The sequence goes on along the minus strand of JBANSL010000004.1, from coordinate 14,601,363 downwards.
TATGTTCCTTTATGTCTTTCTAGTCTCTAGTTTCTTTGTTGCAGGTAAAAACGTTAGTTTCATTAGTATTTTTAGTTTCATTATTGCATTAACTTTTTACCACGAATTTGATGGCATCTTATTTCAGTTGAGGACTCTTTTATGGAATCTTCCTTCGAGCAGGGAAAATAATTTTGTCATTAATTTAAGAGAATACAGTAGGATAATATAGAGAACTTCCCTATAGAAAGAACGAGGGAATATAAAGCCAGAAGGAGGAGGTTTTCAACCACTTGATGTGATTGGAGGGCATATAATGTTGGATTTCATTACAAGGCTGTTTGACTGTTTGCTTGCCTGTAGGGTGCACTGATAAAACATATCTTGTTGCAGGTCCAGTGGATCTCTTCTATGTTGGTTTCTAGAACACCCATCATTGAATTTGAAGATCAATTGGGCAAGAGTCACTTTAGGTGGTTGAAATGGATCAACATCAGCATAGATACTATGCAACGTCAGGTAGAAGTTTTAATCCTGAGAGTCTTTGAAACTACAAGGAGCTCACCTGAGAGTCTTTTGACTTGGCTTAGCAGTTCTAAATATCAAACTATATAGTGTAATATGGAGGCTTTGAAACTACAAGGAGCTCACCTGAGAGTCTTGTGTGCAGGTAGAAGTTTTAATCCTCAGAATACTTATTTTGCTCAATCAAGAGGGAATCTGAGGGATGACGTGCATTCTCATTATCAACCAAACCCTGGGAGTTGGTATCCAATGTCCGAGCAGTTTATTTTTGCGGGTATTAATGATTGACCCTTTGACTTGCCTATTGCCTTGGTAGTTCTAAATATCATAGTTTTGACATGGCTTTCTCTACTACGTGCTTAAATCTAACTTTATCAAGAGTAATATGGTGTCTTTGAGATTAGAAGGGGCTCACTTGGAAGTCTTGTGTGCAGGGAGAAGTTCCAACCCCGAGAATACTTCTCTTGATCAGATGAGAGGGGATCTGGGCGAAGTACATTCTCATTGCCATTCAAACTCCGGGAGCTGGTCAAATGTAGAAATGGATCGACATCAACATAGAAGCTGTGTGACATCAGAGCCATTTATTATTCGGGGTATTGATCCTTTCCCTTGGCTTACCAGTTATAAGTTTCATAGTTTTGATTTAGCTTTCTAAAAATGCTCTTAAATTAATGTCAGTAATCAGTATCAAGGATATTAGAATTTCCAACCCCCACCCCCCACCCCATGGAAAAAAACAAAAAGTTCAACACTATTAACTGTAATGTGGAGGCTTTGAAATTGCACGGGTCTCACGTAAGATTCTTGTGAAATAACCAGGGAGACGAAGTTTCAATCCTGAAAATATTTCTCTTGTTCAAACAAGAGGGAATCTGAGGGATGGAATTCATTCTCATTCTGAGCCAAACCCTGGAAGTTGGTATTCAATGTCGGAGCAGTTTATTGTTTCGGGTATTTATCATTGGTCCTTTGACTTGGCTTAGAGTTCTGACCTCTGAGTATCATAGTTTTGATCTGGAAGTCTCACCTTCCCCCAAAAAAATAAAAAATCCAACTTTATCTAGTGTAATATAGGGCTTTGAAATTACAAGGGCGCTCACCTGAGAATCTTGTGTGCAGGGAGAAGTTCCTATCCTAATACTTCTCTTGCTCAGACAAGAGGGAATTTGCAGGATGAAATACATTCCCATTATAATTCAAACCCTGGGAGCTGGTCAAATGTACATGATTCTTCGAATTTCAGTTTGGAGACGCCTTGCCTTGAGCTAACAAATACAGGCCCATCTCATAGTTATCACCCATTCACGTTTCTCACAGGAAGCCACTCTGTTTATACACCAAGTGTTGCTCGTCGTACTCATGATGATACGTCAGCAGCCGTTAGGCTTCCGTTTAAGAGGAAAAGCCCAGATGTGTCAATGCCCTTTGATACAGGAAGCTGTAGATGGACCCCCCTTGAAGCTAGTTCCTCAATATCTGGATTGTGGGACAGACAATTTGTTGATAATCAGGACATTTCTCAGTATACTATGAGGAGCAACCACCCAATCACATCAAGTGATTCAGGAAGGAATGTAAGAAGCCGAGTTGGGCCTCACTTGGCACCTACTCCTACTACAACAAACCATCTGAACTTCACCTTTCAGCATTTTCATAATACTAATGTTCCTGTAAACCGATCTGTTGCGACAAACTACCCACATTTTAATGCTAATGCATCTGCTGCGTGGAACTCCTATTTTTCATCTTCACGCCCTGGGAGTATGCTTGCTTCAGGTTTGTATTTTAGCCTTGACCACCTCTTTTATTACTTGCAACATCTAATAGGTGCTCTTAATGATTTTGCAGAGACTAATGCTGTAAGTAGTGAGGAAAATCAGATTTTATTGCGAAGACGTGGAGAGGAGGTTAGTGAGTACAGCTATGATGATATAGTCGGTGGAAATGTTGTGCCCCCTTTACAATATCTAGAACCATATAGAAATAGATTACCTTCTAGGAATCAGCCTACTCGCCATCTCGGAGATGAATATGAAGCTCCTTCAGATTACCGTCTGCAACTTCCAACTGAAATTTATTCCTCTGGATATTCATGGTCATCCTCTACAGAGAGATGGTATCCTAATTACCCGAATGATAGGGCTACCGGAGCCATTGAACACCACACATCACATGCTACAGTGAACAGAAATGACAGAGCATCATTGAATGGTTCCTATGTTGGATATGAATCAACTTTTGCTGATTACCGTCAGCGATTCCCAACAGAAGCTTGTTCCTTGGGATATTCCAGGTCATCTACAAGAACAAGGCAGTCCAGTTACCAGAGTGGTAGAGCTATGACCACAAGTGAATATTTTCCAGCACTAGCAGCTGCAATGAACAGAAATGACAGCCTGGAACCTCAGGTCAATATCAATTGTTTTACCCTGTGCATTTTCATTTTCTTTAAGAATGCTTTATCCTTTCTACCTGACAATTTAACTTTAGTGTATTGGTTGATTATAAGTATGCTCATGGGAACTTGGCTTCAGCAGGATGTTTTGTCAAATATTATCAAGCAACATCTCTTTTGTACCCTGTTCCCCAATCTCTCCTATCCTAGTTATTGAACAAGTCAGATACCATTTGGAAATTTAGACTATTCACTACGTTCATGTCTCAGATAGCATCCGGAAATTTAGACCTCATATATTGCTTAATTGGAACATACCTGACTGAGGTATCATGGATATAAATTTATATAACTAGGGTGCATGTATTGTGTGTGCATCATGTTATATTGAGGTCTGAATAAGCATGCACATTTATCTAGTGTCAATATCCCCTCTGCAGATTATGTTTTCATCTTATAAAGCTAGCTTCAAGTAATAGTATTACATTGTCAGATTAATGATGAGTTTTTTTTTTTTTTTTTTGTGTGTGTGTGTGTGTGTGTGTGTGTGTGTGTGTGTCCGCAGCATCATGTGATGGAAGAGGGCATTACCTTGTATAGTCCTATACCCGCAAATACATATGCATATGATCAGTATGAAGATATGAGGCTAGACATAGATAATATGAGTTATGAGGTATTTTTATTTCTATTGCTTAAATTAAAAAGTTTCCCTACTTGTATGGTTCGGATGACTCAACATCTATTGAATTTCCTTCTGTTAGGAATTGCTTGCTTTGGGAGAACAAATAGGAAATGTGAAGACAGGCTTGTCCGAAGACAAGATGTCAAACTGTTTGGTGGAGTCTTTGAACTATGCTTCTGAGCACAACAAAGAGGATAAAGTGTGTCCGATATGCCTGGTAACAACCTTTTCCTTTTTCTTATTTATTTTTGCAAGGGGCTGGGAGGGGACCAACTTGAAAAATCAGATCTTAGGTCATCCATCTCAAATATTTCCATCCAAGCACTTTAAGAGTTCACCATTGACACATCTGATATAAAATCCCAGTGTGTTTCTACCGTGGGTTTGTAAGGCTGACAATGTTAGAAGACTTTTAGATGTGTATTTTTCTTTGGAACTTTATTGTCACATGATGGAAGTCTTCTTATATTATTAGGCAAATGCTTGATAGTTACAGCTGACGTGATCTGGGTGATGATTGAGTTTATTTAATTTCAAAAGTGACCAATATAATAAAAAGGGCAGAAGTTTGAATACAGATGTCAAAAGAGGGACTCAGTAAGACATCAAAGTGTCTTTGTACTGCTATTTTCACTATTGTTACTGTCACTTGCTCAGTACACTTCTCATCATGAATCCAATTGAATGAGCTTACATGGGCTTGGTTGCGTATGTGGTTGAGATCATGGCTCTGTTTCTTTGTAGAAGTTGTAAAATAAATTGTAGCAGAACTGTAGGAGACTCCAGAACCTGCTTCACACTCCATCCTGAGAAAGTCCAACCTGTTATTGGGGTTCTCTTTCCCTAATGATATTCTTGATGAGTGTTGCTTAAATTCGTATTTTTGGCCGTCTTTCCCTCTTTATGGCAGGATGGGTTATCAAACATGGACAAAGCGGTGAAGATGAGAAGGTGTGGACACGAGTACCATGTTCAATGCATCAAGAAATGGTTGGATATGAAGAATGTTTGCCCAGTGTGCAAGAGATCAGTGGCTTCAGGCTCGTAAGTCAGTTCTAGTTGCAAAATCGTTCGATGTCTGTACATAATAGACATGGAAATGGAATGGCCCGACTTTTATGATTGCAACCGTTTACCTGCTACAAAATTGGATAGACCTTTCTAGTATTCTTGGTGAAAATGTTTATGAACAGTATACCAGTATCCGTGCATCCAAACGTTTGGATCGTTTTTTAGCACTTATTGGCTTACTTCATGGGTCATCTTCACTCTCCTAGTTACTTTTTTTCTTCTTCTGCAACTTCTGCTATTTGATTATACTGCGGGCGGTAGAAGTCTCTTATGTTGGTACCTCCAATGGCTGTGGGTATTTTGATCAACATGGAGCAGTGACCTGAAATTACAACTCTATAATTGGCCAAGGATGAATTAGAGGCTTTGATCATGTTTTTTACTTTTACTGAACTAAAAAAAAGCTGCTTTATGTGGCCAGCTTGACAGCATTGAGGTCCGAAAATGATTCTGGGCCCCTGATTTGAACAGCTGAAACGTCTATATAATGTGTTTCAGCTCTCTCCACCAAAAAAAAAAAAATGTGTTTCAGCTCTCCTCTTATATATACATCCACAGTGTATATAGGTAAGGGTTGAAAGTTGAAACACGTTAATCAGTATCTAATTATCCATACCATTGGCAAGAACTTGGTAGTCTAGCACTCTAGCTACTTTCTCCATTTTACTCTCGGTAAAAGTGACGGGATGAAATACTAGCTGAACACCTGCTGCTGGGGAGCACAGTAGAAATGGTACCTCGAAAAAGAAAAAATGGAAATTTCGTGCCGCTGTGGTTAAAGCAATTCCGGATTGTGTCTCAATGTTTTATTTTTTCCGGTTGGTGCCTCTAAACTATTGTAAATTTCCGGCCTGTGACCTAAATGATACTATTGAACTATAACCCATTTTAACCCAATTCAACCATATGATTATTAATAAATACAATAGCAAATTTTATTTTTGAAATATCTTAAAAATAATACGTGAACCTATATATATAAAATATACATAATATACATAACTTTTGGCATGGGTGCGTTTAGTTTCGAGTTGGGTTGCAGTATCGGGCGTTTTGTATGATTGAGAGGATCGTGGTGGTGTTCGTGGTCTTCGAAGATCCCTCATCTAGGTGGGGGCAACGTCGGTGGTCCGCATTTCCCCAGTTTCGCCTTTTCCGGTAGTGGGTTACTGTTCTTCGCCTTCTCGGCATCGAAACGTCGTGTGAGTCATCACACACTCTCGTGTTCTCGGCATTCGTGGCTTGCCTTGGATCAACCTCGACTCCTCCGCTGGTTGTAGGCTTTTATGGGTTTTTAGGGTTGTTTCTTTCATCTGTATTAATTTGTGTGTTTGTATGTTGTATGTTTAACGGCTAGTCCGTCTGCCGATTCATCGGCCTCTCGAGTTTCAGACTTGTCTGAGCTCGAATTTTTACCTAATAAAAAAAGTAATTTTAATGCAACAATTAACTAATGCAAATAAGAAATCACATATTCAAATTCAACAAGAAATTGTAGAGTCAAATACCCATTGTTTACATATGTTGCCACTAAAATAACCAAAAAGGCATATAAAAACTATCGAGTACCAAACTACTTAATGACACAAAGCTATCAATTTCCACACTATTGATAGAAGTTCTAACCTTCTATCTAGTGCAACAAAAGGAAGAAAACACAGCTACCGATTTTCATAGTATTAACTAAGATTCTAACCATCTAGCTAGTGTAACAAAAAAACCATAAAAAAAAGTAGGAACAAGTTCAACCCTCCCAATCTTGTTGACTTCCATCAAACCCTGGTGCTGATCGCTCTGTACAGGTGTTCGACCTCTTTCCCTTTTAGGTTTCACCCTCTTCTCTTCTTCTATTCCTTGATGGCCTTCATACTCCCTTTTTCATGACAGGGGGTCGATGTCTGAAAAATTGTATTTCGCCCATGGCTTGTACAAAAACAGCTTGATACATATGCTTCCACGAGGGTTCCAGTCCTCGTATAACTATAGCCCTAATTACATGTTTACAAGGAATCCCACTAATTTGTCATACTCCACAAGCACAAGTCTGATCGGTGTGGTTCAGATTCAATTGCAGATTGGCAATAAGATTAGGAGGGTTTAAGAACCTATCAAATTAAACCAAGTAGTTATAAAAAAATGAAATCCATTCAGACTATACATTCACAAGTATACATTCAAACATGCCAGATTCTCCAAAGCTGCAGACTCAAATTTGCTACAGATTCAACTGTAGATTCAAGTTTGCTTCAGAGTTATATCAATGTATATATTCAAACATTGCAGAATTGTAGACTATAAATTCATGATATACATTCAAACATGCTAGTTTTTTTTATCTAAATCCATGCTGAAATTCTCATAAAAAAAGAAGGGAAAAGTAGAGCGAACTAAACAGTAAAAAGTATAGTATGCAAGTAAGATATCTTGATTAACTTCTCCAAGTATCATAAGTTGCTGATTTCCTCAACTCAATGCCAATGGCAAAGTCAATCAACTTCTTTTTTGGTAGTAAACTGAATAACTCCACTAGTTGATTATCCCTCTCCAACTTATGACTTTTAGAGTCATGCATAAACCACAAACTCGGATGTTATGGGAGACACAACTCCTTTGTAGCCCCTTGTAGTAACTCGATATAAACATCTAACATATTACATTTGTCGGGGTCATCCACTTCTACATCCAAGTACTCCACACATTTGTGACACATTCTCAAAATAATTTTATCTCCCATTCTACCCAATCTAAATAACAATTTGAGAAATTCACATGTGAGTAATGAGCATTTCAAGCGACGAAGGATGAAACAAGGTTATTGAATAGTAAAAACTAATATGAGAAATTTCGACCTAATCAAACCTTATACGAGAATAGAGAACAAATTTCACCACCAAAGTCACACAATAAATTCCCGAATGGAACCCTAGGTCATATTAGAGAACAAATTTCACAATCAACGCCACCAAAAAGTTCCCCTAATCGAACAAACTGAGATTTAGGTAGAACATTTAATAAATTTGACCTTAAAATCACCCAAATTTAGATCTTGTTTCGACAGTAAATCCATATCAAACCTGTAAAATTGAGATTGAAGGTGGTTGAGTCTCTCACGCTGGATCACCTGTCGAGGCTCCCACAATAGTATTCTTCACCGACCGGTCGAGGCTCCCACAACAGTCTTCTTCACCGGTCGAGTCTCCGACGCTGGTCTTCGCCATCGGCCGCCCTTCAAAGTAGCGTCTTCTTGCGCGAGGAGGAGAACTAATTGAGAAGAAGACCTTCGTGCCTATTGTCGGATTATGCAAATCTTTACTTTTGAAAACTTTGTTTGTTGGTCTTTTGTGAAGTGGTTGTACTCTCTGAACTTGTTTGGCAATCTTGATGGTCTGCCCTTTCCTGTAAGCTTCATCCCCTTTTTTTCCATTGTTGTTGGGGACAGTTTTAGGAACATCTTTAGCTTTAAATCTATGCTTAATCATATCAATGCTCTTAGCTTCTCCTTTACTGCTACTACTAGGATAGTGGTTTCTTTATCTACTACTTGGACTTTGGCGTATGGCTCCTTTGGACTTGGCTTCAGTCTTTCTCCAGGTTGCAGAAGCAATAGAAAAATGAAAACTCAAGGTATGTATTCTACAAAAACTCCAACAAAACTTTGGTTGAGCCCCACGTCTTTACCTCAGAGTGAAGTGGTGGCAAACCACCCCAACCTTACACACCAACACTTCATCCAAACCTTCAATCATAAATATATCAGCTACTGCAAAAAAGCAGAAGATCTCGTTCAAGCAAAAGGGCCAAGACCTCAGCAATGTGAGTAGCTAAAGGTAGTATCTATTCATCTTACAGAAAATAATTAAGATAGGCTTTGTCTCGTTTTATGTAAAACAAACTATGAAGTATGCTATATATTCCAAGGTTAAACCTCAATACTGTAACAGTCTAACAGGCAAAACTCACAACTATGTTTATGATTAAGATTTGATATTGGAATGTAAGGGGGTCTAGACGCCATCTCCTTCTCCAAGAGATCAATCAACTTAGATCAAACAATGGCTTGGATATCCTAGCTATCTTTGAAACTAAAACTGAAGAAGCACCTACAAAATCTCAAATAAGAACTACAAGATTCCATCAAGTTTTATCTATAAGTTCAGTTGGCCACAGGGGGGGTATCTGGATCCTCTATAAACATAGCCTCATCCTGAACAAAATGAAAACTCTAGACTCTGGTAAAAGATTTTGTATGGTTCAAGTCACGGTTGAAAGTTTAACTTTAGCTCTACTTTTTATTTATGCACCCTCTGTAGAACAAGAAAAAGATGACTTTTGGCAAGAAATTTACACAATTGTTAAAAAACATAACCTTCCAGTTTTAATCATTGGAGATCTAAATGATATAGAGAATGATACAGAGAAGATTGGGGGTAACCATCCAACTATAAAAAGGTTTAGAAGGCTCCTTAGCGTCAAACAAGAGCTTAATTTACATATTATTCCTTACATTGGCTCTATCTTTACATGGAGGAAGAGTAAATCAGCCACAAATAACACCTATGAAAGATTAGATAGGGTCCTAGCTCAACAAGAAATTATTAATAATTCAACAATTTAAAAGTTCAACGTCACTCTTTCTTTTCGTCAGAACATTGCCCAATTACCTTTTCATTAGGAACAAAAGAACAGAAAAAGGCTCTCTGTTCAGATTTGAAATGGCATAGTGTGTTAACCTTAGAATGGAAGAAATAATAAAAAAAAGTCTTGCACAACAAATTTCATGGCTATCAAGCCTATAACTTTATGAAAAAAACAACTGCTAAAAAAGAATATCAAAAATCGGTCCAAAAACCAAAATAATAATATCCAAAAATAGCTTCAAAAACTAGAACCAGAAATTCTAAATTTACAAAAATTACTTCCATGGGGTTCCCTTACACTCTTACAGCAAGTCAAGAAACAAAACTGGCAAACCTTGAGAATAAATAAAGGAAAATTCTAGAATTTAATTATAAATTTTGGAAGCAGAGAGCACGAATTAAACATATACACTTGACAGATAAAAACACAAAGTACTTTCAAATTAATGCAAAAATAAGAAATTTTAAGAGAGTCATGAACTCATTTACCACAAAGCAAGGTCATGTCATAACTAACCAGCAAGAAATAATAGATCAAATTGCTGAGGAAATGGCTGAAAGATTTATTGGGAAAAATCAGAAGAAAATAACAATAGATGAAATAGGAAATATCCAACCTCAAATTACGACTGAGGAAAATTTACAGCTAATAAAAAATCCAACAAATGCATAAATTAAGAACACACTAATTAACATGGCAGAAGATAAGTCCCCGGGCCATGATGGATTCTCTCCAGAATTTTATATAAAATACTGGAATATTATGGGTTCTTCCTTTTGCAAAACAGTGAAACCCTTCTTCCACTCAGGAAACATCTTAAAACAAATCAACCAGACATTTATAGCCTTAATTCATAAAGTAGAAAACCCACAAAATATCAATAATTATAGACATATAAGTATTTGTAACACTGTGTATAAAGTAATAACAAAAATATTAGCTAATAGATTAAAACCAATTCTTCCGAAGCTAATAAGCCCCTTTCAAGGTGCTTTTGTAGAAGGAAGATCGATACAAGATAACATTTTAATAGCACACGAAGTATTCCATACCTTTAATAAACAAAAGGGTAAAAAAGGATGGATGACATTAAAACTAGATACGGAAAAAGCTTATGATAAAATTATTTGGTCATACATAAAAGCAACCTTAAAGAAAATGGGATTTCGTCCAATTTGGATCAATTGGACCATGAAATGCATTACTACTACAACCTTCTCTATATTAGTCAACAATAAAGCTGGCAAACAGTTCAATCCAAATAGAGGAACCAGACAAGGTGACCCCTTAGCCCCTATATATTCGTAATAGTAATGGAAAGTCTCGCAAGAGATCTACATCAAGAAGTGATAAAGGAAGATGCCCTTGTGGGCATCAAACTAACGAAAAATGGAACTCTTATACCTTTTTTGACCTTTGCAGATGATACAATAATTTTTTCAAAAGCTTCCCAAATGAGTCTTCATACTATTCAGAACTCGCTAAATACTTTCTCTAACTACTCTGGATTAACAATAAATTATACTAAGAGCTCTATCCAATTCTAAAAAAACCTCAATCCGTCAATAGCTAGATCCCTTGCCACACAAATGCGTATTCCTATATAAAAAACAATTGAAAAATATATGGGAATCCCACTAGTCAATGGTAGAGTAAAAACTGTGTTTTTTAAGAAGCCATACAAAATCTAAAGAAACAACTTTCTAAATGGAAATCCTCCTCTATCTCTCAAGCAGGAAGAGCCATATTAATCCAATCAAACCTAAGCTCGAAGACAAATTATCTAATGCAGAATTTTTTATTACCAAAAGGAATCCTCAATCAAATAGACCAAACAAACAAAAATTTCTTCTGGAACAAATTACAATCAGAAAGATATACACCACTAATAAGTTGGGACACAATATGTCAACCAAAAAAGGAAGGAGGACTTGGAATCAGAGAAGCGGAATCCTTAAATGAAGGACTACAGATGAAGCTTCTTTGGAAAATTCATACAGATCAAAACAACATGTGGGTTAAGATTATAAAAGAAAAATACTTACAAACCTTTGGTATAAATGAAAGGGATACACTATACACACAATACATCTTGGCAATTTGGGAGACTTCTATCTTTAAGAGAAAAATTCAATTTAGGACTACAATGATTAATTGGCAATGGAGAACAAATAAATGTATGGAAGGACTCGTGGCTTGATAAATTTAAATTAAATCAATACCAAAATTTGGAAAATCCAAATTTAAAAGTAGCACAACTAATAAATAACCAGAAGCAATGGAATTTATCCCTTCTTCGGAGAATTTTCCCAAATCACATTATTGATCAAATAATGCAAATTAAAATACCTTCATGGGAAACTAATGATAAACTAATTTGGAAATTTGAAAATGATGGAAGATTCTCGACCAAGTCTACAACCCTTATAAATTTTAGGGAAAACTAATTAAAATACCCCCACCTTTGGGGGTATGGTAAAAATATATCATTAACTTTCAAAGGTAATAAAAATATCCCGATCTTTGAGGGTGGTGGTAATATATTACCCTGTGTTTTCTCACGGGTCAAAAATGATGACAAGGTAGCCTACGTGGATTTTTTTTGGGTGTTGTTATACACACCGCAAATCCAACGTAAAAAATGCACGTCGTTTTCGACGTGCAAGTCTTCTGACTAATTAGCGTTTAAAAAAAATAATTAACCCCTTTGAACCATGCACGTCGAAAATGACGTGCATGATTTGGGGTGCATATAGCGAACCCGTTTTTTTTTTACAAGACAGCATACGTGGAAGCTATTTTTACAAATTAGCACGAAAATTGGGTTTTCTTGAACGGTTTCCTTAGGAAAAAATAAATAAATTAAACGATAACAAATTAAACCCGAAAAATGAAATAGATTCAACCAAGCAACTAATCCGATCAAAATTACCTCAAATTAACACAACACGACTATTCCTAACACCAAACCGACAACAAAACTAAACCGACCACAACAACGAAGAGGTGAAAAAATAAAACTTACCCAACCAAGTCCGTGAACGAATAAGAGGTGAAAAAGATGTGAGAGCGACAACTCAAAGACTGACATTGAAGAGGAACCATAAGCTACCTGGAAGACCTGGAAGCCAATTCAAAAGGCGACCACGGAAGAAGACATAAGGGAGGAAAATGTGTTGGGTATGAACTCAGTCAAGCTCTTTATTTTTTTCCTAAGGAGTAAGGACAGTAGAACACTGTTTAAGAAAACCCTTGTAAAAAATCTATGTACACTCCCTTGTCAGCATTTTTGACTCGTGAAAAAACTTGTGGTAATATATTACCACTACTCTCAAAGGTCGAGATATTTTTATTACATTTGAAAGTTGAGGATATATTTTTACCACACCCCCAAAGGTGGGGGTATTTTAATTAGTTTTCCCTAAATTTTAATAACAAAAGTCAAAATACAAAAGAATTCAAATGGATTTGGAAGCTCGGTCTACCACCCAGAATTAAGAACCTTATATGGAAAGTTGTATTTGACGAATGAGGATACTACACATCTATTTATCAACTCTAACTTTGCAAAAAGCCTTATACAAAATCATGAGAACACTTGTGGCAAAACCCTACTCCAAAGAGAAGATTATAATAAAAAATATCATTGACATTTTTCAGTTAAATAAAAATAAATCGACAATAAGAGACTTAGGCTTTATATGGAAAACAATATGGGATACCAGAAATAATGTAATCTTTAAGAAAAAAACCCTAATCCCTCAATCAATTTAGTATTTGAAGTAGCTTCAAATATAAAAAACTGGATGTCAGAAATTGAGATGGAAAATAAACCAATCACACCGAGCACTAAGAGGATGAAAGCTAAGTGGACTAAACCCCCGAGCAATATCTATAAGATTAATATAGATGGCTCGGTCAAGCCCACGGGCACTTGCCAGGTGGGAGGAGTTGTTCGTGACTCCGATAGCAGTTTATTAGATGTATTCTTTCAAAATACATCAAAAGGTTCGATTTTATAGATAGAAGCATAAGCAATCATAGTAGGCATGCAACACGCGATCAGGAAAGGAATTCGGAAGGCGATCTTCGAAAGCAACAATCAAACAATTATCAAGGCAATAAACAAGGAACTCGGCACTCTGTGGGAAATCATCCATCAAGTTGAGAAGATTATACTTATGGCTACAAATTTTGATTACATTCAATTTAGTCATTGCTATAGAGAAACTAACAATGTAGCTGACTTCATAGCTAGAAAAGGTATCGATTGTATTAGATCTACATCCCCTCTTAATAGGGATCTATACTCCATCATCCTTAAGGACGATCCTGGTAGTTTGTTACGTTTCTCGTAGCAAGCTCCAAATGTTTGCACACTGTAAAAAAAAACCAGCGGAGTTAGATTTGATCGGGTTGTTGGTCACGGACCGGAAATTTACAATAGTTTAGGGGTACCAACCGAAAAAAATAAAACATTGGGACATCATCTGGAATTGCTTTAACCAAAGGGGTACCAGACGGAATTTCCGAAGAAAAAACCTGAGGCTATGGAGTAGCTAAACAAACTATGGAGTTTCTAATTGCATTGTATGGAATATGTGTGTTTTGACAAACACTTGAGGCCGAGCTGAAAGTGTAAATATAATTTCGTGTAAGGCCACCCACATCGATGACACTCAATTGAATGTCTTCCGGGGTTTTTTTTTTTAAAAGAGAGAGAATATCCACACCGACAAACAAGTGTCTTGCGGTAGAAACAAAGGGGAGAAAATAAGACACACTTATAAACTGACACACAACACAACTTTTTCTGAATTTTTTTTAAAATCTAAAGGCACCCACATGAAATAACCAATGTGGGTAACATAAAACTAGCTTAAATTACTCAAATAGCATAGTATGATATGAAACCAGAGGTTGAGGGTCGGAGGAGAAGACATTACTAAGATCTAGTAATACTTGGAAAACATTAAAGATCATTGAACCATGAATAGAATTGTAATGCATAGCATTGCAAGATTCATTTTATGTAAATTACCCACAAAAAATATCTTTTTATTTAATTGTATTTCAGGTGCAACCAAAAAATTATCTTTCTATATTGCAACTTTTCAAGGGCTGACAATATGTGAAGTAGGTTATGTTTAGACCTGGGCAAACCCGGGCCGGCCCGCCCGGCCCGTCCCGCCCGCCCGCAAAATTGGACAGGCTTGGGTAGGGGGAAAAGCTCATGCGGGCCGCTAGGCCCGGCCCGCGCCCGCAGCGGGAACGGGAATGGGTAAGCCAATCTACCCGTTGCGGGCCGCTAAGCCCGTAACGGGTACCCGCTATTTTTTTAATATATATATTATTAAATATATATATATGCTATTAAATATATATATATTATTAAATATATTATATATTATTAAATATATATATATTATTAATAACAGCAGCAACAATTGTTGCAAGCCTGTCCAATTGTTGCAACCATTATTAATAACAGCAACAACAATTTTTTTAATATATATATATATATATATATATATATATATATATATATATATATATATATATATATATATATATATATTATTAAATATATATATATATTATATTATTAATAACAGCAGTAACCTCTAACTTATTTTATTTTATTTTTTAATAACAGCAGTGGTACAGCAGGAAATTAAGCGGGTACCCGCGGGCTGCCCGCAACCGCAATGGCGGACGGGATTGGACAAGATTTTCAACCCGTTAAGCGGGCTTAGCCCGGCCCGCGTCCGCACCAACGGGACAAATTTTCGGCCAAAGCCCGTCCCAAGCCCGACCCGCGCCCGCGTTTGCCCAGGTCTAGTTATGTTTGACGTCCTTTTTTTTTTACCACCCCAAAAACCGTAAAACAACGTTGCTTGTGGTATTATGTCAATTACAGATCTCCTGCATACTAAAGATCAGATGGATGATGCTTGGGCTTACTAGAATGACTCAAATTAATTGGCTTTTGTGATGTTTTATAGTTACAAAATGTGTTCACTTTCGACCATTTAAGCTAAATTAAAAAAAAACAATTATTTTTTCATCCATAAAAAAAATTGTCTTTCTCTACTGCTAGCGCACTAGCTCATATTACAAAACACAACATTAACGAGCAGAAAAACATGGCAGGGATATGGAAACTAGATGTAGACCCAAAGATTTAAAAAAAAAACTCAATATGGAAGTTGTCTTTAGATGGCATACCGACCAAAACTAGACTAGCAAACAAAGAAATAGACATACCGACTACATGTACATTATGTAACCAAACAGATGAGACCTCATCACATTCGTTTATCAAATATCAGCACACACTTCAATTAGTTCAGAGTATTAACTCAACTAGTGAGCATATATTACAAAATACAGATACGAGCAACAACTCTGTAAAGAAACAAATTTGCAATTTTTTTGGCAAATTAGAAAACAAACAAAAAAGAAGCGATGTGGTCTTACGGAATGTGGCAATGTGATGAATGGTTGAACTTGATGGAATGACAATTGTGATATGGTTGTTATTCTCGTTGAATGAGGTATGCTTTGAGTGCTTGAATGATTAGACGTAGACTTATATATGTGTTCTGATATTTATCTAGATGATACTTTGTGATTATGATTTATGTGTGTCTGACCTTCTATTATGATGTTCTGCATAGCCAGGAAGTCTCTTCGGAGTTTACTCAGATCGAAAGAGAGAACTCCCTGCTTTACGTGCATGATATACTAGGTGCTTGCATTCATGATCAGCATGCCATGTAGTATTATGCTAGGTTGCATTGACCATTGATCATTCTATTTCTGTACGCGTATGTAAACAGAACGACCGTTATCTATGAAGTATTTAGAGCCTTTGTTAGGGTCATAGGACGGCCTAGTCTCATCGGGTCTCGTCCTGAGTCATTCGAGTCATGACCACAACTTCATTACTACACTTTATTTACTATCCACATTATTCTTATTTTCTCGTTTAAGACCACATTCATTATTGATTAAAAAGCATGCAATATGGGGTTGGGTACCAATACAAACTTGATCCCATCGATGGAAAGGAATGCATTCATGAGTTGGCCAGTCTCCGCCCCATCGGGAACGGGGGCGGTGGATAGAAAGAGGGATATATCATTTGGTATTCTTTGCTAAGGTCTTATTTATTATTATGCAATTGCGAAATAGGAGCATGATAGTTTATTAAGATTTCCACCTTGCATCTAGAAGCATGATTATTAGGTATAGCGTACGTGTGTTACTTAGGGTGGGGAAAGAGCCAAGTGGGCATCATCTAATCCCGCCCACCATCAATTTTTTTTAGCTATTCATTATGCTTACTACTATTGATGCTAATTTGGCTCCATGACCGCGGGGTCTAACATGACGGAAAAAGAGAGTTGAGACTCTTACTACACTAAATTAATAATGGTTTGAGCTTAAGTATTTGGATTATGCTTTGACCCGGCTCCGTCGTGGCAACCTTATGTATTATTTTGGAAACTTTACTGGGTTGTATGATAATGGATTTTACGACTTAGGCCATAGGGCAGGCACATGGGACTTACTCCGGGGATTCCAACGACCCCTCTCGGTTTTGGGTGAGAAATCACACCTTTAAAAGCGAAATTGTTGATTTCAAACCTTCAACTTGTACTCAGGGTGCAAGATCCCAACGAGGGGTTTCATACCTCAAAACGTAACCCAAGAATCATAATCTCGGGCGTTACAAAAGTGGTATCAGAGTCAGGTTTTCAAACCGAGTATGATAGGTTGAAGTGGTTTTGAAAAATGGTCCAGTGGTTTCAAATGGTTTTGAAGTGTTTCCAAAAGGGCAAAACGAATTTGATTGGACCTAACCCTAGACTAACCGACCTTTACGATCAAATTTGTGGGTAAAGACCCAAGCGGTAGACATCCCTCGTGGATGTAGAATTTGAGGAACGATAGGCAAAATACTAGCTTTCTTTTACAGATGGGTTTCGAAGACTCCAAGGAGCCCGAGGATTGGAGTAGCATGGGTTAGGAGGACGTGAGGAAATTGCCCCCTCCGATCGACCGTCCCTTGATGGACGGCATAGATCGCTTCTATGCTTACACTCATATATACTCAATTGGGCCCGAGGGCGATCCTCCTCGAAGAGGATCATATTAATCTCGTTGATTGTTTCCGTGCTGAGTACTATTGTGCTTATATAGAGAAGTAATCAATGTGCCTTAACTTGAACCTGTAAATGACGGAATGTGTGAACGGGATAGCGGGGGGAAACCTTCTTCTTATGTAATCGGAATTCCCATCTTGTTAGAATAGCCCGTCCATAATTCAATCTCCTTGATGATTCTAACTCCGTCATCGGCCCCACCAAGACATCTAGGCATGTTAGCAAGGGTTGAGAAGCGACCGCTCTCCCCGTTTCGAGTTCTGTTTCGTATCCCACCATCGATGCTTCTATCGAGTCTCGTACTTGAGGTCGGTGTCTTTCACGGGAAATTTAGGTCAATCAACTAATTGCTTTCGGAAATTGTGTCGGATGTGAGGGCTACCTGAGTATGCTAAGGAGTCGACCCTTTCGATCCTCGTAATGGTCAATCATGTCTTCTCGCCACAAGAGCCTAAACACGAGTTCTACCCTCACCACTCGAAAACGGTATGAATGTCCTTGTGTCCTACCAAGAGAGTCATCCTAGCATCCAACGGGGAAACATGATGATGAGACGGTGATTGCCTTTGGAGAATTCTGTTCGGTTATGATAGTAGCCCCCCTACCCCCGTTGTGATTTCATGGTATAGTATATTGGTGTATTTCAGCATGACTTGTCTAATATCTTGCATGGTTGCACTTAGGAGTGAATATATGTGTCGTATGTGTGGAATCTCCATGATTATTGTCTCCCTTATCCTATGAATTAGGTTCATGATAGTGTGATCAATCCTCGTTGTATGTTTAATATGTGGGGTGAATGTCTTAGCATGCTAAATTGACTTAATTGGACCTCATTGACTATGTGCATGTTTGATGAGTATTGCTAGTATCATGTAGGACATATACCTCCCAATTATGGACCTTCGTATGATTATGTGCCGTCCCTGTCTTACTGTGTGAATATGGATGTATATGATGTAATGATTTCTATACCACCCCTGCATGATCTGACCATACCCTTAACATGATTTTTAGGGTACATCTTAGCATACTTGCCTCGACCCCGCAATATTATGACCTGCTTATGTGTAGACCTGAGTAGATATGGGCTAACCTGCCCTGTTAAATGTGCAGGTTTGGGTAAGGCAATTGGCCCAAGAAGGGGCCAACAGGCCCAACCCGGTTGGCCCATAAGGCCGGATTTGGGCTAAGAGTTAAGCCCAAGCATGCCGGTAGGCCCGGCCCGCCTATATATATAACTTATATTAATTTTTATATATTTGTATTAAAATACTATAAAGTATATATATTGATTATATAATATCTATACTTTTACATATATTACTTTATAAATACTAATAGTATTTACATAACATATAAATTAAGCTATACAATAGTACTAAATAAATTATTTTCAACATTTTTTTATTGAAATGAACCTACATAAAGATTTTAGTGTGTAATTTCACATTTGTGTAACTTGTATACCTTTGTTTTGTATAAAATTTCAATCTTTTGGGACACTTAGCACATTTGTTTAGTTTGAGATCAAACGCAGAAATAATAAAATAAAAACAATATTTTACGAAATTATAATGGGCGGCCCGGTGGGCTACCCGGTCCGCCCATGTGGGCGACTGGGCGGACTTGGGCAAGAGAGTTGGCCCAAAAACCGGGCCTAGCCCGACCCGCTAAAATGGGCCAAGATATTCTCACATGCCCGACCCAAGCCCGCCCAACATGGCTCATGCTCAGGTCTACTTATGTGTGTACCTAAATGAGTGATAAGTCGTACATATGATATCCTGTGATGTTGCTAGGTCTTGCATAACTTATGCCATATATGTCCCATGTCAGTTTGTGCATGTATGTTCTTAGTATGTCGAGCATGATTAGTGAATGGAATGATAGGGTGCTAGCTTGTTCTGCGTACGTGCAAATGTTGATTATATGAGCATGTGTGAATGCATAAGATCGATATTCCTTGAGATAGGTGCATACTAATGTGGAATGATGTGGTGATATTTCGTGATTATTATGTGTTTGCGTGTCGCAATTATAACCTCATGGAATACCCTAAGGGCATCGTTGTAACTCTCGGGTTGGGATCTCATCTCTGGTCTCGTCGTCCCTAGTCTTGGTCCATGTCTAAATCCTTAAGGAAGTGCGTTGTCCACCCTTGTCTCTCCCCTATCTCCGTAACTTCTAACCTTAATAATTTGTGATCCTTCAATGAGCGTCGACAGGAAAGAAAGGCCTGACGACCAAGTGGCACCAGAGGAGTGCAACGGAAGTGTGATGGGTTCATGACCCATATACTCCCAGGATAACATCATCGATGGCAAAAAGGGATGAATATGCTTTCAAGACGGCAGTCGTGCACATGATTCTCCCAGCTAACTCAAGGAAGAGCGTTCTTCATTCAAATCGTTGATTTTTCTATACCGATTGGAATTGGCGTAGTAAATAGGTTGCCTGACTAACTTGTGATGTTCTAGATTTGTTGATACGTGGTAAGCCATAGGATGGCTCGATCTTCGACAATCAAGAAACAAGTTCAAGAACGAAATCAAGAACAAGAACAAGACTCAACAAAGACTCGATATCGACTAGAACAAGGACAAGACTCGGTTGTAATTGAATGTAAAGGACTCGAAACTGAATTGAAAAGACCGATAGATTGGTGAAACGATCTATATAGAACAAGATGAAGACTCCAGGCTCCCGTATGAGGTAGGAACCAACACCAATGACTATATAACTCGCCTCTACAACCCTACACAACCAAGCGGACAACTTGGAGGCACAAGGAGGGGGCTCGTGGATACCAGGGATTACCAAACCTTCGCGAGATTGAGAAACACAAGGCAAACCAAGCGGAAACGATACCAATTTGCAATCGATGAGCCTAGCTACGAATCGATCAACTTAATCACTCAATGTTTTTCAAACAAAAGAGAGTTTTGATTATCAAAGCATACATACTGAGTTTCAACAATGGGAGATCAGCCGTTCTTATAGAACTCTATGGCTAATTTAACGAAATTAAGAAATAAAAAGAGAAATTAAAATAACCCATAAATTACCTAAAATAACTTAACTAAATAAGGTTTCTAAAAATCGTAACAAAATGAAGTTCCACACTTAGTTTATTTTTGGCCCATATGAGAAACTAGGCTCCAGGTCTCAATGTCGAGGGTTCTGGTGTCGGCATCGAGGCCAACAGTAATAGAAGAACATCTTCAGATCTCGGCGTCGAGGCTCCTAGTGGCAGCGCCGAGGGCAACAACAAGAGAAGAACATAAGAGAGTCTTCAATCGCTCATCTTGAAGTTGAACCGCGCTCGAGAATAGATTATGGCTCATGAACATGAAAGAGTGTGTTCGACAGTGTCTTTGATGGCCTTGCATCAATTTCGACTCTTTATTATCAAATTACAACCGCACCATCTTGTTCTTGTTCGAGTCTTGTTGAGTCTTTGAGTTCTTGTATCGTTCTTGATTCAATTCTTGGGCCATCCTATGACTTACCCCGTAATATTGGTCGTGCACAGAACATACATAATTGATCGTGCGATGACTGATACGCTAGATTGGTAGTGAATGATTGTCTGGTTAACTTGTGATGTGCCTCGATGCTTTGGTATACTGACTTGTTAGTAAATAGGTTATAGAGTATATAGGTGGTGGCGTCTTCTTCTTAGGCATGAGTCGAGTGATTCCTCGGTGAGATGGGTCGAAAAGTGACAAGTAGATTGAGGTCTTGAAGTTGGGTCATTGGTTGTGTGGGGTTAGAGTGCAGGAAGGATGCGTCATCTTGGGTAGAACTGAGTGAGTTGGGACTTGTCAGAGATGGTGGTCAGCGAGTATAGTTGAGCTTCGAGGTATGTCTTAGGTGAGTAGTGGAGTTAGTGTGGCGAGAGTCCGAGGGAGAGATCTTCGTTAGAGGGAGTGTAGGGAGATATCGTGTGCGGGTAGTGCAGTCCTAGAGGTGGGTGAGTGAGTTAAGAGTGGATCGAAGGGATTATTGAAGGGGAGTGTTGTTAGATGGATTGGTGTACTTAGGGATGAGATATGAGACTGGCCCTTAGAGGTGGATGATTCCACCTCTTGAGATTTGAAACTTGTT
Organism: Persicaria tinctoria; assembly: GCA_037127255.1. Classification (NCBI taxonomy): domain Eukaryota; kingdom Viridiplantae; phylum Streptophyta; class Magnoliopsida; order Caryophyllales; family Polygonaceae; genus Persicaria; species Persicaria tinctoria. The sequence continues at coordinate 14,579,786 of JBANSL010000004.1, read as the reverse complement.
TGACTAACGTCGGTCGTCGGGTGTAAGAAATTTTGAATGTTATTTAAAAAGGACTAACTTGGATTTTGAGAAATCGAACGCGATCAAGAATTTCAATAATTTTGAGACTGGTCATTTTCCAACTAAGGAACCCCTTTTGAAAATTTCTGACCGAGCTTGCATTATGACGCCCCACGAAGTGGATACAAGCATTTTATAGGGGCCTTTGTAGACTGCTTGCTAAGACCTAGTGGAGATGTTGTAATGTTTTTTGAGTTATGATACAATCGAGAAGTCGGGGTAAGAATGTGGTAAGGGCCCGTATCACACTCTCGTTGCGACCTACCGGGGATATTATGATCATGACGAAGATATTATGAAAACCTCATAAAGGCACTTATGAGGCATTTACGGGATCAATGGAATGGTCCTTGGACTCACCTGTTTCAACTTCATCCCTTACCTTGTTTTGGTTTTTAGTTTCGAAGACAAGACTTATTTTTAGAGGTGGATGATGTAAATGCTCGAATTTTAATCCATAAATTTTCGGGAAAAGGGAAATCAAAATGAATTTAAAAGCGGAATTTAACGGAAAACTCTCTAGCCCGGACTTTGATCTCATAAAAAGGATTTCTGACCTAACTAGAAATTTGAGAATTTACATGGCAACCTCGATTCTCGGTTTTTAAATTCTAACTTCGCGGAAGAGAGAGCGGGATTTGGGAAGCTAGGGTTGAGAACTAATTTCGGGACGCTCCTCGGAATTCAAGCTTGCAACGTCAGAACCAAGACCCACACTCCCACCCTCCTAACCCTAGTCGAGATGCCCCCACACCAAACCCTAACCCTAAGTGAACCCATGTGACTATTTTGAATTGGTCAAGATGTTTGCCCTATTTTAGGGAGACACCCATATTAGCCTTTTCCTTCTCTCTTTCTTGCATGCCCTTCTTTTGAAAAGAGACAATCCATCTCTTATCTTCGATCCCATCCCTAAACCATCTAGTCAAGGGATAAGGCCATAACATCACTCCCATTTGAAATCCCCCTTAAGACAAACAACATCCTTCTCATCTCATCTAAAAAGGTGAAGAGAGAAATTGGAAGCCCATTCTCCACAAAACACAACCCTCAAACCCTAAAACACTCTCTTCCTCTCCCTCTTGTGCCGCCACCACCAACACCACTCCCCACCACCAACGCCACCCTATCTCCTCCCCAAACACCCCATCAACCACCAAGACAACCCTCCTCCTCCTAGGGGTGTGCATAATCGGGTACCCGACACGAATCGGTTAATCGTGTCGGGTACCCGGAACCGTTAAGGTGGAAATGGCCGAACCGTATCCGAACTGTCTTAACTCGGGTACCTGACACGGTTAAGGTATTCGGTTCCGTGTCGGATACCAATACCTTAACCGTGTCAGGTACCCGGGTACTCGACACGAACCATTTCTTTTTTTTTTCTATGGTTGTTCGTGTGTGCTGTTACAGTGGAATGAATAGCAGAATTTACAAAACCATCGATTCTAAATTAAGCAGTGGAATGAATGGGAAGGAAGCAAGAAATTAAGTCGAGCCCTTTGGAATGATCCCTATGAATGGCTACTGTAATACTGAATTTCAAAGTATTCCTCCATCTTAGGCTATAATGAATTTCAAAGTATTCATATCAAAACACAAAACAATGAAATTGAAAAGCCTGTTTCGAGCAGAACATTCAAAGATTCAATCCAACAGAACCCTAATCGAAATTTCAAACCGAAATAAAGCAACTTAACCCTAATCGAAATTTCGAAGACCCAATTGCACAAATGCAGAGCAGACTCACAAATACCATACAAAATCAATTGGTGGCTGTTGCTGCACCAACTGGTGCTGGTGAGAGGAGGGAGGAGGTGGGACACCGCCGGCGTGAGAAAGGAGGCGGCGTTGGTGATCGAGGTGCGAGGAAGCGAGATCTGAGAGAGAGAGAGAGAGAGAGAGAGAGAGAGAGAGAGAGAGAGAGAGAGAGAGAGAGAGAGAGAGAGAGAGAGAGAGAGAGAGAGGCGGAGGGAGGAAGCGTCTCTGATTGGCTTCGGCTCCGATAAGCGCAGGTGTGATGAGGAGCGAGGAGCGGCCTCGACAGTGACAAGGTAAACGGAGGTCCGGGTGGAAGACTGAGCACGGTGTCGGCGGCAGGGGCTTCGGATCTGAGTGAGGAGGATGGAAGATCTGACCGAGGAGGAAGGACTGAAGGAGAACACTGGCGTCTGGCGGCTAAACGAGAGAATTAAGGATTTAAGAGAATAAGAGGTGGACAGGGAAATAAAAAACTAAAAAACAGGCCTAGGATGAGATTCGAACCCAAATCTGTTTAATTGTTAAACAATCCCTCCGTCCCCTTAAACCAATTGAGGCAGATGAACGCTTTGTCATCTATGGGATCTTTTTCATACAAGTATTATTACCTTAAGATTTAAAATTAAAAAAAAAATTAAACGGTTCGTGTCGGGTATCCGACAAGGCGATTTGCCCGACCCGAACACGAACCGTTTACAGCCGTGTTTTCTCAGTTCGTGTCATTATCGTGTCGTGTTTTTTCGGTTTCGGGTTTTTCGTGTCGTATTTTCGGTTGCGGGTTTTTCTGCACACCCCTACCTCCTCCCTTCTCTCTCTCCCTCTCTCTCTCTCTCTCTCTACATTCCTCCAAAGCACCACCCCATCACCTCTTTTCTCATCTCCCTCAAGATCCAAGGAAGTCTTTTGAAGCCACTCAACATCCCGAAAGTCAAGGATCGAAGCCCCGAAGTCTAGGCGTGGCCACGGGTTACGTGTCAACCCGTGACCCGACGAGTCAACGACCCGAATCAAAGATTTAGGATCGTTGTCGCCGTCGCGAGGAAGAACACCATGCCTAGGGTTCTTGCTCACGACCACAACAAGGAGCTTTTGCGCCGGCGAGGTGGAGCCCTTGGGTGCCCTAAGAGGGGACCCCGGAGCTCGCAGTCGCGACGCGAGATCTTATGTACGCGATCCTTATTGTACATCATGCTAACAAAATTTAGGCCATTGAATTCAGAAGATCAACGGACAAGATTTAAAGTAACTTCTGATTATTCGATGGTAATGGGTGATTATTTATTAACACGACATTATTCAGTGGTATTGAACGATTATTTATTAGGATGAAAGTTACACTTTTTGTATAGACAATAATTACATTGTTATTGTTATTATTATGAATGAATAATTGTGCAAACAAACGAATAATCATGAGTTAACAGACGAATAATTTGTGTGTATAGTCATATCGTATACGATAAGCCCCGAAGGATTGTGTACACCAAAACCAACCTCTCTATATAAAAGGTCTAATCCAATTCCAACCTCCTTAACAATATACGAGATTGAACATGGTGTAAACCCAACCCTGTCCAGCGGCATCCCCTATTTTTCTACGAAATAGTTTTAATTTTCGGTCAAATCTTTTATATATAATATATAAAACGTTTTTTTTTGGGTATAGGATAATTGATAGGAGTACTAATTCGAAAATATTTTTTAAATTTTAATTAATTTAGTTTTTTTAATCAGATTTCTAAAGTCGATTATATTTTTGATCGAAAATCTTTTCAATTGTGGATGTTATTCTATAAAAGCGTATATAAAATTATGCTTAAATTAGTTTTATCCGGGTTTCGTATGAAGATTTTCTATGCTACAGTGCTACCTATAATTATTGCAAAGATTAAATATATCAAAGTGAAAAAATAGAGAATATATATATATTGAGAATAATAAAATGAGGCCGGACGTAAACGGAAGAATTAAATAGAGTTAAATGACGGAGTTGAGATACCACCCTGTCTCCTCAAGTCTAATGTGCCCTTCACTTTCTCTCTCTATCTCTTATCGTCTCACCTCACGTCTCTCTGGATTTGCCCTCCCCCACACCTCCCTCCTCCATTCACAAAGCCCCCTTGTTCTCTCTCTCTCTGGTTCCATAAACCTAATCCCTCTCTCGCCTCAGCAGTAGAAGAAGAAGAAGCGGAAGAGGAGGAATCGCCACCTGCAACAAGCTCATCCGCTTCCTCCTACGTTTGCTTTTGCGATTCTTGTTCCTTTTTCGGATCGCAATTTCTAGGTTTTTTGAGCAGTTTTTGCTACTCTAGATTTCGCCCAACACCTTTTGCCTCTGCCGCGGTATGCGTTGATTTGGCCCTGCGCCGCGCCCTATGCGATTGCGATTGTTCTTTTTGACGGGAATTTCATGCCGCCGGAGCCATTGCCTTGGGATCGAAAAGACTTTTTCAGGGAGAAAAAGCAGAACGGTGGCGGCGGCTATGATAGGGTTCCGGAGCCCCTAGGAGGCTCTGTTGCCAGATGGAGAGATACACCTTCTCACGGATCGCGTAATGACTATGGTCGTTGGGGGTTCCCCTCCGAATACCGCCGCCCTCCTGGTTAGTTTCTTTCTCTATTGCTTCTGAATTTTATGGTTTTTTGCCCTTTATGGTTTATTGTCAATTGCGATTTGAAGGAACAGTTTAGGCTGTGTTCCAATTTTAGTTCTGTAGAGGATTATAGACACCTCCACTTTTCATTGAGTTGAAGGTTTTGTGTTCTGAGGATTTTCTGTTCTGATTGTCGGCAAAAATTAGGGTTTTCTTTGTATAGGCCTTACTTTTTATTTCTATGGCGGCTGTGAATAGGATCCACAGAGCTGTCTGTTTCTCTCCTATCAAATTATCTATCTAGGGTTCGCTTCTCTTTCCTTGTTTATTTCTCTCCGTGGTTGGAGGGGGACCATTTGTTGAGATTTATCCCTCTATCCATCTAGTCGAGTCTTTGGTTTATGGCCTTAGATCTGGCAACTTTGGATCCAGAAAAATTGAATCTTGTGACTTTCAATTGTGCATAGATCTTCCCTCTGTTGTTTGGCATCACTTGTTTGTAGTTAATATTCTTGTCGGATGTCAGTCTTCATCTGATTGTGCTTTTGAAACTATTTGTTTGAAGGTCATGGTAAGCAAGGGGGCTGGCATCTTTATCCTGAGGATTTGTCTCATGGATATCCACCGACTAGGTCTGGAGATAGATTTTTCCAAGATGGTGGTGGTTTCAGGCCATCTGGTCCTTACCGAGATGGAAGGTACAGCCGAAACTTCAGGGAAAATAGAGCTTCCTTTAGTCAGAGGGAATGGAGGGGCCATTCATGGGACTACAACCATCACCATGGTGCACCGCCTAGTGGCCCTGGCAGGTTGTATGATGGCAAAGATCATAAGTCAGTTGATGGTGCTCCAGCAAGGTGGTCTCGTCCTCAACTGGATCTTGCAAACACATCTAATTTAGTTCGCCTGGAAGAGCAGCGTGATGAGTCTTGTGATGTCAATAAAGAAGACACAGGTGAGAGAGTTGAGAAGGAGGAGCCACTGGCTGCCGACTGGAAACCTTTCAAATGGTCTCGTCCAGGGAGTTTGACTTCTAGAGGTTCTGGTTTTAGCCTTTCAAGCAACTCAAAGGGTGCTGGTGAATCTTGTGATATAAAGATTGACTTACCCCTGAAGATTTCTACCCCAGATGAATCATCTTCCGGTGATGCTGTTGGCTGTTTTGCATCACCCACATCACCCACATCAATGGATGATACACCTAGGAAAAAGCCTCGCCTGGGTTGGGGTGAGGGACTTGCCAAGTATGAGAAAAAGAAAGTTGAAGGTCCCGAGGATTCTCAAAGTAAGGGTTCAAGTAGTGCCCTATGCACCAGCAATACAGAGCCAATGCACTCACCTGTGCAGAATTGGTCTGATAAGAGCCCAATGACTGGGGGCTTTTTTGAATGTAGATCACCAACCACCCCATCATCAGTTGCCTACAGTTCTTCACCAGGTATTTACATATTACTAATGTTGATTGCTGAAATTGATCTGATTGGTTGCTGGTTTTTGCTATCATTTGAATTTTTGTTGAGCATTAGATGTGGACTGGTTGATTACGTCCTTTTTTGCACACGTGTTCACACCAGGAAACTCACTTTTGCTTGCTGTTGTGGGACTAAATCTAGCTAATTCTGTTTTTTGGGAATCTTCATTTGATGTTATGAAAGCCAGGTTATAGAAGTAAGATCCCATGAATACTTTTATTTTTCTCAAAGCCTGAACTTCTTGCCTTCTCCTTGTGTCTCTACACCACAAGGAGCAGTTATGAAGAATTGCCATTCTTGATTCCTAAGGACCATTAGATAATTTAAACGTTTCATTTGCATAACTGGTCTGTGTATGTTTGGTAATTGCATGTAGTGGGATAGTTGAAACTATTTTGGAGACATTTGTTAGGTGACGGCATCACATTTAGCTCATTGGTGCTTAATATGGTGCAAATATCGGTCATTTCTATTGATACATATGACCGTGTTTCTTCTTGTAGTTGATAAAAATTGGAATTCTTTTGATAAGAAATTTTAACATAATTCTATGTGCAAATATTGCAGTCTATTAAAACTTCCCCATTGTGCCTGTTGTTGTTAATGTAAATGACTTATTTCTCATCTTTTATGCCTTTTCACTTTATTATATGGTAGTTACTATAAATGACTCGTTTCCCTTTCTGCCTCATTCTCTCCTTGTATTGAATAGGGATGGATGATAAGTCTTCCATGAAGCTGCCAGATATTTACAACGATGCTAACAAATTGCCTCTCTCTCCAACACCAATGCCCCAGAATCACTTTGAAGGCGTCTCACTCAATCTTGAAAAGATGGACATTGAGTCATTTTGTAACTTGAATGGGTTGTTGACTGAACTGCTACAAAAGGAGGAACTGAGCTCAGTGGATTCTAGATTAACAAAAATGGCGTTGAATAAGTTATTGCTGTGGAAGGGAGACATTTCGAAGGTGTTAGAGTCGACTGAATCTGAAATTGATTCCCTTGAGAATGAACTTAAGTCGTTGAAGTCCCAACCTGGGAGCAGGAGTCCTGGTCCAAAGTCATCGAGCTCAGTGTTCACAGGGTGCAGAGAAAAAAATTGTGATGAGTCCGATATTCAAAGATCCATTTCTCTACCTGTTGTTTCATCTGGTAATGTGTTTATGGGGAGTATGATTCCTCAGGGTAATGCTGTTGAAGAGGGTCCTGCGGAAGCAAAAGATGACTGTATTGACAGTCCTGGTTCTGCTACTTCTAAATTCCCAGCGGCTTTATCTTCTGATAAGCCCTCTTCTGCTGTTCAGCGGAAGCATGTGCATTCTATGGATATGATTGCTCCTGAATCAGTTAAATTTGAAGCTTGTACTTCACATCAGGTTCAGAACAAAGCAAGGTTGACTGGTCCTGATAGTGAGACCATGGTGACAAAAGATGGTAATGATGCCCTTGGACGTGAGATTATGGCTGCTTGTGATAATTTGGAAGACAATGCACTTGATTACATCTTAGTTTCCAACAAGGAAACTGCTAATAAAGCTTTTAAATTATTAGGTAATTTATTGCCAGGTTCTCATTGTGGCATAGAGAGTATAGAGGCGATGAGTTCTACATGTATCCCTAATAATTTAGTGATGGAGAAATTTCTCAAGAGGAAACGGTCACTGAGATTCAAGGAGAGGGTATTGTCTATGAAGTATAAAGCCTTGCGGTACATGTGGAAGGAGGACTTGAAGTTACTTTCTGATCGGAAATACCGGACAAAATCCCAGAAGAAGGTTGAATCAGGTTTGCGATCACTGCATAATGGTTTTCAGAAGCATCGTTCCTCTATTCGATCACGATTTACTTCTCAAGGTAAGATGATCCCAGTGAAATATCTGCTGTCAGATTTTTTTTAACCTTAAGTTTTCATGTTTGGGCGTCCTTTCTTCTATTCTTGATCAGAGTGTGGTGTTTTTGTGTCTTATTTCCATTTCTGTTTTCCGATTTGCTTAGTCTGACGGTTAGATGAAGACTTATATGCTAGATGAGTTTGCAAGATACATGAAATTTCTCCCAATTTTCCTATGGTGATTTTGATGGCTTATTTCCATTTCTGGTTTCACTTGCCTTTTCTCTGTGCCTTTTCAGTTGTGTCCTTTTTGGAGAGTATTTATCGGATTGGAAGTGTATAATGCTCAAAGGTAGCCATGAAGCTTGAGAAGTATGGGACTATGGGTCTGTATGGTGCGTGGACATTATACTAGTATAGTGGCACAATGCATTTCCGTGCATTAAATGATAAAGTGTAGTCGATGGAAAGTTTTTTAGTTAGATAATGCATTTCCGTGCATTAAATGATAAAGTGTAGTCGATGGATAGTTTTTTAGTTAGATTATACTAATCTTGAGAAGTGTTGCTTTAAAGGTAAATAAATAAATAAATCACAAAACAATATTTCTTTTAATAATATTGTATCCATCACTCTCTCTCTGCCCTCTCTCCTGTAATCACAAGCGCATAGACAATTCCTTTCGCCCCTCCATCATCTCTCTTTTTTTTTAGTTTTGTGTTCTTATTAAATTTGTTGATTCAATGTCATCGATGTGAATCCCTTGTTTCCTGACTTCTCTCTCCAACTTCACTGGTTTTTCATTCCTCATTTGTAGTTTTCCTTATTTTATTTTTCCTGAAAATTTTGGCATGCGTCTCTCATTGGATTTGATCTTTCCTTTTTCCTCAACTGCAATTTAGTTTTTGCTGCCACTGTTGCCTGAATTTTTGCCGCCTTTGCGTTTGGGAGTTTGATTTTTGAGGCAGGCGGGTTGGATTGGTTGTGGAGAGGCAGCAATCCATTATTGTGCCTTTACAATCTTGGCCTGATTGTGGGTGGAGACCCCAACGATTGCGCCTTTGCAGATCTTGATCGAGAACAAAGCAGATGTGTTCTTGTTGCCATCGACCATGACAACATTGGTGCTGTTGTTGAGCATCATGGTGCCATCTTCTGCCATTTGTAATTGTGCATCAGGTGCTTTTAGAAATGTCAGAGATATCTCAAATTACAAAACTTCAAAGAAGATTACCAGCCTCTTTTTTACTTCCCTTTTTAGTTGTTTGGAGTGTGGGTGGAGGGGTTAGTATGGAGTGGTTTTTTTTTGGTTGGTGTGGGGTGGAGGGGAAGAGAGTAACTGAGTAAGGGTTGCTGGGATGCAAGATTGCTTGAGAACGTTTCAATGGAAGCAGTCTACATATAAGTGAATTATAATTTACCTTACCCCCTAAAAATGCATCCAAACACTTGTTAAATAGAAAGTATATCATAATGCAAAATATTGCATTATAATTTAGATATACGGTTATCCAAACAAACCTTGTCTGATGCAAATATACTTTACTGGGCAAGATTTTTAAGCTATCGATTTAGTTTTAAATTGAGTTGAGATTTTCTTTCCTACTTTCCACCTACATTTTCCATTAGGATGTATTCGTTATGGTTTATGTTGACATTGGTTGATTATGTGGAATTCTTTTATGATATGTTCCATGCATGCTCGTCCTTTGTTTTCAGCTAAACCACAGTAAATGGAACAACTACAACTTGTGTAGTCTTAACCAACCACCAAATCACAGTACCTTAAAAGAGATGTGAATCCTTTTGTAGGGATTACTAGTGCTTGCTGTCACTTTGCCCAAGGCAATGCTTTTTCTGAGTTTAGACTTTGGCATTGATTATTTTTTGATCCCCTGTTTGGAGTTTCTTGTGTTATTATTAGAAGTGTATGAACGATATTTGATTGTAATATCTAGAACTAGCAGGTATACCAAATATATTTGGTATTTCTAGTGGCTGGGACGATTTGATTTTCTTTGTCCAAATGAGCAAAGAAGCTGCAATCTTTCAACAACGTTGCCACTCTGTTGCATTGCATTGCATTATATGATGAGTAAGCTGAATTTTATACATGGGGAATCGATGCTCTGGAGGGAAAGTTATGTGATTGTATTAGTAGTTATATACTTAATTAATTATAGGAGAGCATTTCACCGTTTAAGTTATATTTTTGCATGTTTCAGTTAGCCTATTGGATCTCTTTAGAAGTGAGGATATTAATTCTGCTATATTTTCATTTCTGTGTTTGTTTGTTAAATTGTATTCTTTTCAAGGTTTGGTGTGATATCTGGTTGGGGCTACTGTGGTACTTATAGTCTATTAAGGTCTATTTTACTTTCCTGCTCAAATTATTTACCCTGTTAGCATTTTTTTTTCCAGCTTGCAATGTGAGTTTGTTCCCCACATCAGAGGCTGTGAGTTTTACAAGCAAGCTGCTTTCAGATCCCCAAATCAGATGTTACAGGGATAATATGAAGATGCCAGATTTAATCTTGGACAAGAAGGAGAAGATGCTATCTAGGTTTCTGTCTAATAATGGGTTAGTGCAGGATCCTTATTCAGTTGAGAGGGAAAGATCTCTTATCAATCCTTGGACTTCCGAAGAGAAGGAAATTTTCTTGGATAAATATGCTAGTTTTGGTAAAGATTTCACGAAGATTTCTCATTTTCTTCATCACAAAACTACTGCTGATTGCATTGAGTTCTATTACAAGAATCACAAGTCTGACTGCTTCAAGAAAGTAAAGAAACTGCAGGAACTTAAAAAGCAAGACACCTCAGCACCAGCTACGAGATATTTGATGACATCAGAGAAGAAGTGGAGCAAGGAGATGAATGCAGTGTCTCTTGATATGTTAGGAGCTGTTGCGGCTCGTGATACTGAGGGTATGAAATCTGCAAAGATACTGTCAATCAGTGGAAGTGACCGGAAATTTAGAGGAAGTGATGGTCTCCGGGAAATGTTGAATAGCTATAATATTGAAGATGAAAGGGAAACAGAAGCTGCTGATGTGTTAGCTGGCATCTGTGGTTCTTTGTCATCTGAGGCAATGAGTTCTTGTATAACCAGTTCTGCTGATCCTGGGGAGGGAACACAAGATTGGAAGTCCTGGAAAACTAGCTCCGAGCCTTCTGGAACAAGATGTCCTCCAACTGCAGAGGTCACACAGAATGTAGATGATGACACTTGTTCTGATGAAAGTTGTGGGTATGTGGAACCTGTTGATTGGACAGATGAAGAGAAGTCCAACTTTGTGCGAGCTTTCTCTTCTTACGGTAAGGACTTTGTAATGATCTCCCGGTGTGTTCGGACAAAGTCAAGAGATCAATGCAAAGTCTTTTTCAGCAAAGCGAGGAAGTGCCTTGGGCTGGAGGTGCTATGTCCACGTCCAGGTGATGAAGATATACGAACAGCTGATGATCTGGATGGAGGGCAGAGTGACACTGAAGATGCATGTGTTGTTGAAAATGACTTGGCTACATGCGGTGACAAATCTGGTGTTGAAACTGATGAGAAGACACCCTTGTCCACTTCTAACTTGAATCAGGATGACAATGCCATGAATTTACATGACAGAGTGGAGCTTTCAGATGTATGTGCCCCAGTAAGGTTAGATGAAAATCACTTGAAGGGAAGATCACGGAATGAGGATTGCGAGCAGGAAGATGCAGCAGACGTGCCAGATGATGGCATTGTGCTCAAGGAGGAAGTGGCAAAGACAGTGAGATTGCAGTGCCATGAAAGATATGCCCCTGCTGCTTCTGATTGTGGGGGGGAATCAACTAATGGGCATGACACTGTTATATCCGAACCAGAAAAAACTGGTACAGTTGAAACTAGCACCCCTCCTCCAGATCAGCAGTACACACTTGTAACTGATATTGACAGTAGTAAACCTGAGGAAGACTTGAAGAGTGGGAGTTTCGATAACCAAGATGTCTGCTTAGCTCCATTTCCTGACGAATGTGGCAGAGAGGAGCTATTGAAGCGATCTGCAAGTGCCAATGATCTCCATCACATTTTATATCGTCAAACTTCTCCAGATGGTGAGTCTAGGAGTACGGTTTCCAGTCACCTGCAGTATTCTACTCCCCCACATCTTCCAAGAACAGAGACTAGTACTCAACCATTGCAGGTTTACCTGAAGAAATGTCAGCGCTCATCATCAGTCCAGCCTGTTGGTGAGTTTCCGCTCCTTTCAAAGAGCCATCCCCAGATGTGCGGATCAGGGCCTGATCACCATCAGCCCTTACCAGATGCATCAGAGAAGCCAAGCAGGAATGTCAAAATATTTGGCCAAATTCTGAGCAAGCCCTCAACCATGGATAAGAGTGCATCCGACATCCAGGTTAGTAGCAGCAGCAATGGTGGCTGTGAAGGAGGTAGCCTTGATGTGTTGCCAGTCACGGAGGAGATGGGAAAATATGTTCATACAAATGGCTCTTTGGGACTTGAAAGTTTCCCTGTTAGAAGTCATGGATTTTGGGATGGTAGTAGGGTACAGACAGGATGTTCCTCAATACCGGACTCTGCTTTGATAGCAGCCAGGTATCCAGCAGTGTTTGGCAGCCCCTCTCTCACAACTTCCACGATAGAGCAGCAGTTGCCTGGGCAGTCTGCAGTGAATGCAAACAAATCCAGTTTGTTGGCCAGTGTTGCAAGCAGTGACAGTAATGGGGTTTTTTCCGAATGTCAGTCGGCTTATCCACCCAAGCAGGACAAAGATGCAAGAAATATTTTCGGAGGTACCCAAAAATGGGTTTCAAGCAGTCCCAGGTCTACAGCAGATTGAGCTGAATGTACTTCACAGTGATGGTAGAGCAGGGGGTCTGTCTTGTAATGGCCTAACAGATCCCGTCGCAGCCTTGAAACTGCACTATGCAAAGACTCAAACGCATGGCAGCGATGTAGGGAGGTAGTAGAAATGTTTTGGGGGCTTTTCCCTGAGATTGTGGAAGGGCTCCCCCGTGAGGAAATGGGCGAGTGCTGTGCTTGTTCGTTCCTTGCCATGTAATATTGTTAGTGTTTGTATTGCGTAGCCAGTTTCTTAGCAAGGTCCGTTTGAAGAATCTTTCTTCTCTTCTGGAGAATTTTTTTTTAAGTAGATGAATGTCATGTTCTGCATCTTTTTATGGTTGTATTCGATGGAAAATACACAAATAATTTAGAATTTTGTGATGTGATTAGTGCTTATCAGCGCCCACAAGGTCCCTTCTGCAGAAAACAGGTCATTTGGTGTGCAGTTTTCGGGTCCTCCATTCCATGCCGCTGACGTGATCTTTCAAACAACCACCTCGTGTGACGCCCTTAACATGGGTGGAAGAGGCGCAGTGATGATCAGCTCCTGCAGTAAATCAGGCGAGGAGTTCAACTTCAAAATTTAACAAAACAACACAATAGTCCTCGTCAACACAGCTGAACGATTTCTTACCTCCTTTGTTGTTGGGTGAATGAGCTTCACATGGTGAGCATGCAAGTGATAGCCACAATCTCCGGGAACAGGGTTTGCTGGGCGCTGGTACCCTCTGTGAAAGCAATTATTCATCTCATGATTTCTTACAGGAAGATGAAAACGTAACGATCTCTTTTTGAGGTTGGTTGAATTATCAAGTCATCTAATTGAAGGAGCTTACCCATCTTGTGCAAAGCTTTCATCTGCCAGTTCAGTGCCAAAGCAATTTGGCTTACCGCCGGTAACATAAAGGGGGTCATCTGTTAACACACGACAAGAAGTTATCCCTCTGTGATCAAAATCGAAAGAATTGAGCAGTAAAACAATCTAAACAACACCATGCTATAGAAGTACCTAATAATGGATGTCCTATGAAAGACAAATGGATGCGAATTTGGTGAGGCCTCCCTGACTGTATCTCAACCTGTTCAATATATTTGCAGCAGAGGGGAGAATACAAGTTCATGACATAATGGACCATTCGACAATAAAATGATGTTTAGTCATCCTCATTCTTCTCCAAAGACTACAGATACAAAAGAAGATACCCCAGTGAGAAGCGGAAGAATGAAGTACCTGAACTAGAGTCTGGTTTCTTTTTGCGTCTCTCTCAAGAACGCTAACTTTGCTCAATGCTGGTTTACCTGGATTAAACAAGAAAATGAAACTTTATGGAAATTTTCTGCGGACATTACATTTGGATTGCTCGGAAGAATGGCAGAGAGGGCAATAAACACAAGACAATTATTTGCACTGCTGAGATAAGATAATCTGGCAAGGCTTCAAAATGATGATTTTATTAGGAAGATGAAAGAAACAACAACAATGTCCCAACAGAATCCTGCCCAGTGCAGAGTCTGGAGGGTCAAGGTCTACGCGTCCGTTCCCCAGCCAGGCTGAGAGGATGTTTCCAGCAGACCCATGGTCATAAACAATTAAGTGTGTATATCAAAAGCAAACTACAAAATACAGAGATAACCATCAAAATATAAATGATAAAATAATAGAGCTCGCTGGAAAGATTCAAACTTGTAGCCTTGCAACTATGAGTAAACAAACCTGTAGGCGAAGCAATATATAGACCCTTGGCAACTCCAGGATACCGCACTGCTCCAATTGGATGATTGACAACTAACTGATACAGTTTTACCAGAAAACAACACCAAGCATTCATTTCAATACCATATATATATGTGAAGTAATATTTACAGACACTCCAGTCATGGGCCCTTTATGATACTCCAAACTGGATACACAATCCGTTCTCACACAAATAGACAAGGCCAATAGTTGAAGGCATAGGTTCAGATTGGAAAAATAACCATAGGTGTGGTCACTTCAGGAACATCTACTATATATAAGCATGACAATGAATATACATGTATGTTCAACAATGCATGCACACACGCAACCAACTGACTATCAGCAGATATAGTGGAGAACAATTTCCCTTTGATGATTCTGTATCATTCATATTGTGAAATGCTTACCTCATCTGTTTCTATTATATCACTTGCAAGTGCTCGATATATTTTGGTAATCCTTTTCTCTACTCCTTCCTCAAGACTCATACCTCTACATGTGAAGAAGTTCAGCTAAGTAATTTTCAAAATAGGCTTTGCCAAACACACCCATAATTAATTTTTAGAGAAACTGCTAAAACCACAAATATGCATTTATGACAACTGAAAGATAATTGAAGCAAATAGAAGGGTTACTAACCTATGGCCTCTGAGACCAGATGTCCCATCAGCAAAATATGATGCAAGACAAGCTTTGGCCTTCTTTGTCTTTGCACAGAGTAGTACACCTGGAAGAGCCTAGTCAGTTATGCGGAGGCATACTATCCCAATGTGCATCCCGATATACCAAATTTTTTACAAAGAAATCATACAAATGATCACCAAGTCAAGGAAACATAAAAGTGAAAGAAGTAAGATATTATTAGTCTTCTGTAACAACAAACAAACCGTAGCTATTTTTTGCTTGCTGTCTCTCTGTAACCAACCTCCTAACTTACTCTAATAATCATTATCTGGCTAATATTTTTTCACAATCAGACAATACAAGGATTTGACAAATATTGAGGGTACACTACCTTGGCTTTTACAAATAAATAGTGGACTAAAAGTGTAAAAGCTAGCCTTTTATGGTCTGGATTAGTCTGGCAGTGTTGCACATGAAGGAGCGTGACTTCAATATTAAATGAGATTCGTCATTCATCAATGGATGCCATCATGTGACAAAAACTGCTAACCTGAGGTTCCCCTGCCAAGACGATGAACTGGAACAGCATATGGTTCTTGGTGTGGTGACAGGGAATTCTTTTGAGCTGCAAACCACTGGAGTTGCATTAAAACAGTACGTTGCTGGAAGAGTCCTCCAGGTAAAACTTGCAGCCCAGATGGCTTATTAAGAGCAAGCTGCACACACCATCTGAAAATCACAAAATGTACTCTCTCATGGAAAATTAAACAAGACCAACTGTTCCACATTTTGGACACAATGTCAATGTCATTTGATCAGAAAACATTGTGCCATTCGAGTTTTGTGAAAATAAGTATATAGTACATGAATAAGATTATACTAGAAAAGAAACTGAATTGAATGCATTTCAGTTCTGGGCTTCTGTTTAGTTGATAGAATGTGTTTCAATTCACCCTTTCAGAATGATCTATGAATTAGCTTTTTTAATCACTAGTCAATATCATATCCTTACAGCTGAACAGCAATTAATGTACAAGTAACAAAATATCAAAACTAATCTAGAAAACTGATCTTGACAATGGGATAGACAGAACTAGACTGGTTAAAGTGCAAATGAGCAATCCAGCAGGACAAATACGCCTATTACTTTACCCAAACAGCCTGACAATTTCTTGGTCAAATTGAGTAGGATTATAATCAATCCTTTGGGTCAAGGTGAAAAATAAATCAAAAGTCTTCTTTTTTTCCCCCAAGATTGCAAACCCTGATATGGTCTCCTGTCCTTCTCCAGTTAAATCCCTCAAATGTCATTGATGTTTGCCTATCAAACTACGATTTATTTTATTTTGCTTTGAGTCTTTCTTCTACAAGCAAGAGTTTTAATAGATTAGACTCAAATTACCCCAGAAAAAAACAGAGAACACTGATCAAATTTTACCATGTCATCATCTTCATATAACACTTCGAGCAAGTAAGGTGCATCTGGCTCACTCCAGGGAAGTCGATGGTACACCAATTTTGAACCGGCACTGTACAATTAAACACCATTTTAACTACAAGACTATACTGTCAATTATTCAATTTACAAGCACAAAATTAACAATGTTCTACTTTTTTTAAAAGTTGATATTGACATTAAACTTGCTACCATGTACAATCCAAAATATTAAATGTAAAAGCTCAAACTTTGAACTTGGAAAAGTATAAAAAACATCACACAATTACACACCTCAGAGTAACATCAGGATCAATGACAACATCGCCATCTACTGTGATCTATAGAGAAATACAATTATGGTAATCAACCAATTCATATGATTCACAATCAAAGCTTTAAATTTGGATTAAGGAAAAGAAGTGAGGGTATATTGGAAGGTCGAACTCGAACCTGTCCATTGTGGATTCTCTGTAACCAACTGAACCCCACAAATCGAAATGAAAAGAAAATATCAAAAACAGATTTAACATGAGCATGACCTTAACAAAGGTTAAAAAAAACAATCTTTTAAGTTTGAAATTGAGTATACCCTGGAAGTGGGGCGGAGCTTTTGTGGTTGGATGAGTAGAAGTGGACGAGTGTCAATCCTACAAAGGAATCAAATTTGTCGGGGTGGTTTTAATACAATCTTAAACTAAGATCCGATGAGATGAGGAGAGAGGAACCTGAGTCAGAGGGAGAAACGACGTCGTGGTAAGTGAGGCCGTCGTTCAAGCCCGGCCATGGCAACCCAAAGCTTGAAGTTGCCATTGTTGCAGTTGGGGAGTTTTGTTGTGGGGACTCAGCTCAGCCTTTTGCAGTTGCATTTGATTCAACTTCAATCGGAGATGGACAGGACATGGAGGATGGGCGTAGGGGCAATCTGGTTCCCCGGATCGGGTCATTGTCGGGTCTGACTAACTTCGATTCGAGTCGGGTGTTCCGATCGAGCCCGGTTCGGTTTGGGATGGTCATTATCGAGTCGGGTCGAGGCAACTGGGTAGTTTGGGGTTCATGTCAACATTGAATTGGGTTATTTCAGGATTAGTAATAATCCGGTCGGATTAAAAATTACCCCCTTGATGATTTAGGGGTTGTTATATGCACGCTGCTTTTCTCGTCATACGCAGGGTTCCATTACCGAGTTCCGGAGTCGGCGGTCCTGCACTGGTCGGCAACACTTCGCTACCGATACCGAGTTCCCAAGTCGGCAGATCCACCCTTGCCAGACTCCGAAGTCGGCACCGTGCGGATAGCGAAATTTCGCCGTGCAAATAACAGTGCCGATGATTACTCCCCCTTCCAAAATAGATGAATTTTTAAGTGTTAATTTTTATTTCAAAATAGACATCTTTTATGTTTTTTAAGTATGAAATTATAATAATTTGTATTAATTTGGGCGTTGTTGATTTTTTTAAAAGATTTTGATTGATTAAAATGTGTAGTGTGTATACTTGTCAAAACGTAACCTGATCCGAATGCCCTGAGTTTTTTTGGGTTAAGACCCGAAAATTTTAACACGACAATGTTTTTGGACCCGAACTCGAAAATCCGATATTTTTCTAGGTCAAATGGGTTTCGACCCGGTGACCCGACTGACCTGCCCGATTTGTTAAAATAAAACTTTGACTAATTAATAAAAAGCCAAGAAAATTACAAAGTCATATTAGGGTAAGTTCAGTAATTAATATATTCTTAAAATTAATTAATTTATAATTATATATTATTAAAAAAATTCATGGATATTCCAATTTATTACATTTTATAATTACAAACACTCATCTTTCTTTTTCAAATTAACTTTTATATTTATTTATACTGTATATTACTCCCTCTAATCGATAGTAATATTTGATTTTTTATTTTTCAACATGGTTTTAAAAAGCTAAAATAACTCTATAAAATATTAAAAATTTTAATTAAACTTTTATACTCATTAGCCATTACTGATCTGTATGAAATAGTTTCAAAAAGTTAATCAAAACTTTGATAATTTTATAGAGTTTTAAATTTTATTAAAAATAATGAGTAATAGTAAAAATCAAATATTTTAGATCATATGTAGTATATAATTACAAGCGCTCGAGCTTTAGATGACATCTTTTAATAAGTATAGAGCCCAAAAAGAATAACTTACCAATCACATCTTTAAATTTACATTTTGAAGTTATGATAAAGCCATCAAAATACGAAGTTTTATTAAAAAAATAAAAAAATGACGAACCCGAAATTGATCCTATTTTACCCGAAACTGGGTCAAACCCGGTTTCGAGTTAACCCAGATCTACCCGAGACCCGTTTTACCCGGAACCCGGTTTACCCGGAACTCGAAATGACCCAAACCTGACCCAAATGATCCGATTGACAGGTCTAGTAGTGGGTATTCAAAAATAATAAAATTTATGAAATGGTCGGTGGAATGATGATTTTTTTTAAAGTGAAGTATTTTATTTTGATAGGATGGCGCATCTCGGACACTTCGACTATGCTTGAGGAGCGCTATCTAGCTGAGATCGACGACTTTGTCAATCATGACGCTCTTAGGCGGTGGGTCAACCACGGTTGACCACTCCCAAATTTTTGTCTTGTATTAAAAAAAAGTGAAGTATTTTATTAAAACTTTGTACAAAGTGCTAAAAACCCGTGTATTTTGGAACAAATGTAGTATATAATTCGATTCACTCTAATCAACAATATGACTCTGATACCAATTGTAATGTTCCTAGTAGGGATTAGAAAACTGGAAGGGAAAAAGATTAAGAAGAAGATATTGAGGGAAGAAGATGATTAGGGATTGAGAGAGATAAGGGAGAAAAGGGGTAAATGACATTTGATTAATTCCATGATTTCTCAATTACAACTAATAAAGGTACTTATACTAATACCCTAGCTAATACTAATACCTTGTACATGACACAATATATGTAATTTAAATTTTCAAAACCAATAAATTATCATTGGGTTACAACACAACTTTTTTTTAAATTGGAGAACGTTGTGTAAAACCTCATTTTTTTACACCTCTAATCAAATTTGGACACGTGACATGATTAATTATGACATATTGCCTTTAGGATGGGGCCTCAATCAGCTTACGTGTTAGGCTACTAGTGTATGTGCGCTCAATGCACACAACCCTCTAACCAAAAGTTCCAATAGACTTCAATATGGTATCATAGTGGTAAAGTCAAACAACCCGATTCTAGATCCTAGACTAGGTAAAAAGAGAATGAGATATTATACATGTTGTTGTGTCCACCGGAGAAAACAATTCTAGTTGCATTTGCAGAGGCGTTGTTGAGAGATGTGAAGAGACCATAGAGTCCCACAATGAAAGTATGAAAAAATGCAATCCTTGTATAAGCTAGTGACACTCATCTTGTTATCAATTGTTCTACTGCATGTGCGTCCATGCACACGATTCTCGTCATTGGTCCGAATCCGACTTTGATAAAAGTCATTCTCTAAAAACATCTTCCTAGCCCTAAACTGAAACTGAATTGGGAAGAGTCATCTTTTGTACTCTTGGGAGAACAAACTTCAATACTATTGTTATGCTGCAAAAACATGTTAGAATTAGGTATATGAGTTGGAAATATATCAAATTAATATTATAAATTGTGACTTGCATGTTATCAAGCATCGAATTCTTACTAAAACTATTATTGTAATTAGATATATATAAAACTCATTTAGATCACTAGGATGCTCTGAAACGCCATATACAAGCCTTACAAGGGGTTTCTCATTTTCGTTTCTAAAGAAATCCCAAAATACCATGAAAATATATAAGAAATGTTTCTAAGAGGCCAACAAGAAATTATCAACATTTTATTGATCTTTTTTTTTTTGTGGAAATGAGACTACGTAAAAATGTCTTGGGGCTTCTTCAACCGTTACCCTTCATATTTTATTAAGAATATTAATCTTGTTGTGTTCTACTACTGTATTATTGATGATTCTTTCTTATAAGAAGATTTTTCTTAACCTCTGTACCATTTGCTGCCTTTCGCCCCTCTCTCTGCACTCTATAATTGTCTTCCTTAATTGCACTTTGCATATTATAATGTCTTCCTTGAATCCTTATA
The DNA here is from genome assembly GCA_037127255.1 of Persicaria tinctoria. NCBI lineage: Eukaryota > Viridiplantae > Streptophyta > Magnoliopsida > Caryophyllales > Polygonaceae > Persicaria > Persicaria tinctoria. The sequence goes on along the minus strand of JBANSL010000004.1, from coordinate 14,559,297 downwards.
ATAGTGGGGGTATTAGTAAAAGTATTGCATAAACATAAGAGGATAATTAACCCCTCTCTCTCTCTCTGATATGTTTGATTTGAAAAGGCAAGTGGTTCGAAATAATAGACAGAATCATTTTTTCGATAAATCGAGAGACGAGAGGTTAAATGATCGGAAAATGACTAATTATCATGATACAACAATGTTTAATATAAAGGACAAAAAAAACAATGTCATACAGAAAACCAAAGCCGACAAAGTACAACAATTGTTGATATGTTTATTATTCTTATTCAGACTCTTCAATGAACTTATGATTTAAGTTTTAGTTTTTTTAATGCTTCCGAAAGACGTGTAAGGATCCGCCTTCTGACCACCTCCATAGGGAGCATGTTTGGCATACTGGGGTGGTAATCTACCGGAGCAAATCTTCTGCCCCATGTTCCCGCCTCAAAACCTCGTCCCCCATAAATATTTCACTTCTAAATCAACATTAAAAAAATTTAAAAATATACATTTAGGTTCTACATACTTATTATAACATATTTGAAAAAAAAACTTAAAAAATCGAATTATAATTTTTTAAAAATATATAGTAAAACAACAACTTTTTAAAACTTAAAAATATCTTTACATCTCTTTTGAATTATTATAATTTTTCTAGGTTGATTTTTAAAGTTTTTTTTTTCAAATATGTTATAATAGGTATGTAGAAGCTACATATTTTTTTTTAATTTTTTAATGTTAATTTAGAGGTCAAATATTTATGTGGGACAGGGTTTTGGGGCGGGAACATGGGGCAGAGGATTTGCTCCGTGTAATTACCCCCAACTAATTTAAACCGATAACTTTAATCTTTAAACCCTTGATTAATTATCTTTCCATCTTCCAACTAATATAAACCCCTTAGGTCATTTTTATCGATAGAGATGAGAATTCGGGTTATTCGGTCGGGTTTGGGTCGATCATATTCGGGTCGGGTCATTGATAAGTCGGGATAACTCGGGTAAAATTTATGTATTAGGCTTGGTTGGGTCGGGTCGGGTTCGGTCAAAAATTCAAAATGAATCTTATATTGGTCGGGTTTCGGTCTGAATCGGGTTGGACTCGTTCGGGTTTTCGGTCAAATTGGGCCGGACTCGTAATTATTACGGAGTAATACTTATATTAGTTTTTATTTATTTACTTACTTCAAACTTTTAACATTATATTTTTAACTTTTTATAAATAATTATTTAAACTAAATTAATATATCCGTAGATTTCACTAATTTTCGACTAGTAATTATTACGGAGTATTTATAAAACACTCCACATACCGTATTAATTACCAGTAGAGACCAATTCATACAGGAGACAAGTAATACTTCGTATTAATCACATACTTTTATTTTCCCAACACAAATTAAGCAATTGGAGTAATTAATAAAAGTTAAAAGTTGAAGGAGGTGGACTACCACCATAATATACTACGGAATAAACATTTTCCCCTCTATAGGGATGTTGTTATCAAAGATAACAAGTGTAGTACACCGAAGCCGATAAACAGAAGAAACTAGCTCAGGCCATACACCCCTCCCCCTTGGCCTCCCGCTTAAGCCATCTAACAACTCTATCCAGCGTCACCACTCGATCCGGAATGCCAAACCTCCGACCAAGTGACGAACTGATCTCCAAACATCTTTTTCACTTGATTTTTATCAACTCGCTACATTTTTTTTCACTTGATTCACGAAAATGCACAAGTGCAATTATAATGCATGCAGTCCAAACAAAAGATTTCCACCGGAAAATATCAAAATTTAGAGCAAGCCGCTTCTTCACAAGCCATAACACAAATAACAGTTTTCTGATTCTTCAAACTGGCTGCTATAAATATTAATCTGTTGACAAACTTAAAGATAGCTTTCCTGGCCTTCATTTAACTTGCGCCAACTCCTTTTCATTACATGAAGGCAACGGTTACCATGTCAGTGATAGATCAACCTGCCTTTACTCGAGATGCTCAGAGGCTTGGGTGATGACATCTTTACAAGTCTTGTTATCATCTGAACTTTGTTTCTCGGAGGGTTGGGTGACGACATCTTCAGAAGTCTTTTTATCATCTGAACTCTGTTTCCTTTCTGCTTGTAATTTACGGCATAAAGATTCAAGCTTCTCTTTCTGATTCTTCGTCTTCTCGAGTTGTTTCTTCATGCGTTCACGCTACACAGGAAATGGTAATTTTTGGGATTCGAAGAACATAGACCAGTAAAGTGAAGTTTTATGGAACATACTTCATGATTTTCCCGAAATGTGAAAACTATAAGCAAGTTCTTCCAGGTTTTGAAAACTAAGAAATAGATAACGACCAAGTTCCATCAGAGAAACGTCTAAAAGAGATTACCTCCTCAACAAGTTCTATCAGAGTATAATCTGATTTATCACATTTGCTCTTCAAGAATGCATTCTCCTTCCTGAGCTCCTTTATGGATTTCGCCATCTGAAACATAAGATATAATGAGCAAACCACTGATTATATATGCACAAAAAGAAAATGGATCATAATGATTTCCAATTCAAAGACGATCAAATACCTTCTCAATTTCTAGCTTGAATGTCTCAAAAACATCATTACTCTTCTGCAGTGCATCCTGGAACATTCAATATTATCAGTCATAGGAGATTCCTTCCAGGCTTCAAACTTAAACAGTTACATGCACAATTCAAGTGACCAATAATACAAGATATAGAAGCTTATTTGCAGAACGTCCTAAATTAATGAACTGAGACCCCAATTGACTAGAAACACATAACTAAGATGGATAACAGGCAAACATTGGTGATTGACACACTGACACAAGTGAGGCACGCATTACCTGAAATTGCTGGAATTTTTCTCCATCTGCTGTCAATTGTAAGCGTAAATTTTTTTCAGTTGCTAGGAGTTGTGACACTTGTTCTGCATAAAGTTTCATCTGTCCCTGTTCATGGACTAATTTTTCTTCACATTGTTGTATCTTCAAATCAGCAATCTTAAGCTCCAGGGTCTTTTGCTTTAGCTGCCATAAAAAAGTCAAAAGAAATGAATACATGATTCTATTCTCAATATTGTCTTCAAACATTTTGAATTTCAATCATCAATCATGTTAAGAGTGACAGGAAGTACCTGTTGTGCATGTTGCTGTTCAGTAAGAGTATATTGATCAGCAAGCTGCTTCAACTTGTCTCTCAGCCTACATCCAAAGGCCAGGAGGATGAGAATGTGTTATAAGACTTACAATCGAGTATAACTAAATAAAGACAACAATGTTACAATTGAATGGGCAACAGATAACATGAAAAATTCACATGGTGCTCTGCAGGGTCGTTCCATATATTATGATGGCTGTGTGTTAACAATAAAATCATACACTGATGATGAGATTAGAAAATCATTTAGCTACAAAAGTGTATTTCATAACTCAGAATAATCCTATTACAATTGTGATCTCCTACAATGATACATAAAAAATGGTATCCCAAACTAGTGTACACGATGGAACCCATTCAAGGAGTATCTCACTTGAGGAAACCAATCTTAGGAAAGTATCTCACCAAGAGGAATGGTGCTGGAAAACTCTCCAAAGTTACTGATTTATTTCATAAACTCATTCATGATTACAAAGATGCTAGCTAAAATCTTATACAGGCAACTACTAACCTAGAATTGCTCCTAATAGAATCATACTTATCTTCATAACGCTGAGAATTAGGGAAAAAGAAGATAACAGGATAAACTAAGGGGCATTTGCAAAAATAAACCAAAAAACTAAAAGGTTTGCAACAATGTACTAGGATCTTGACAATTGCAAAACTAGCATATGGTCTAGTTTTGCCAAAAAAAGAAAATGACTCGGAGGGTAGGTTTCGAGTTAAGAAAGAGGGAAATAGGAAAAAGGAGAGGGAGGGGCCCCCACTGCTGTTCCCACCCACCAGACTTGGTGCCAGAGAGGAAAAGGAGAAGGTTGATTGAGTGCGACATCCCTATATAAGCTTATAAGGGAATCAGGGAGTGGGAGACAAAAAGAGGAACTGCTTAAGTAATATGCTCACTTATATGTATCCTAAGAATATATTAAGCCAACTAGGTATATTAATATAGTAGGGATTAATAAAATATGGGTATGTGCCATTGATACACTTGAACAACAGGAATGACAGCCCTCGTGCTCTACCCTCCTTTATCCACTCGAACATGTGAGAGGAGAGCCCTCGTCCTCTACCCTAACTTTATCAGACTACCAAACACATTTTTCAGCTTCAACACATGCAAGTTGCACGAGAAGTTTGCATGTAGTGACTATTTGAGTATAAAATCTAACTTAAAGCAAGAATATCACTTTAGATGACATAATATGAAGGCCTGCATATGCATTTTCAAGACCTTACATTTCATTTTCTTTCAGTTGAGAAAGGGATTCCCCTTTTTGCTCTTCCAGCTTGTTGCTTACATCCTACAGCAATAAACAGATGAAGACAGTTCAGGCATAATGCCAAATACTGAACTGGACATACTAAAATATTCACAGGTAACCTTGCAGAAAAACATGAACATGAACCAAACCATCCTGAGAATGATCACATAACAACTTCCCCTGTCTATATAGGCAGGCAGGCCTCAAACAAGATCACCATGTTATAGACAACTAAGAGCTCTAAACATACCTTTATTGCATCATGGAATCTTGTAGATAAATCCAATCTTAAGTTTTGTCCCTCCTCTGAAACGCGCTTGCATTCATCCTACAACATTCATACAATTCACTGGTAATGATATACAAGGACTCTGATATTCAGTTATAAGAGGATATCAAATTGAGGTTTGTCTTGTACTCTTATATTCACAAAATCTGTATCCAGTGGCTACTTGATTTGAAGTGCCATTAGGCTGACTTCAGTTGACTAATCCAATCAGAAGTATCCAAGTAATCCAGGGAACCTTTCCAGGCCAAACTAAACAGAGATTCTAAACAGTAAGGGGAGTATTCCATATATGTCATCAAGATAGTCTCGTGCAGAAATGGAAATTATTTTTAATAAATAACTGGATGTTTGTCAGTTTCTTCACCTGACTCGCTGGTCGACTACAAACTGTCGATTCCACAAGCTTTTTAAGGATTATAGAGGCATAAGGCATCATGTGCATACATTTTTCCTGAAGTTAAATTGCTGTTTGGGGGTGAATACTATCCCAATGAGCTCAAGTATAAATATTATTGGAGAAGATATCAAAAAGCAAACAGCAATGAGATAAAGAAGCACCTATTTCATGAAACAAAATTCAATAGACATGTTAATATAGAACATTTCCCCTTTGAAACCTGGAAGAACAAAAGAGAAGTTCCATTCCCTTTTAAAACAAACTTATCCTTATTGACCAGATGAAACAAAGCAACCATAGATATATAAATGGCTATAAAAGCTGAACAAATCATTTAAAGGGCAATTGACAGCCTTGACATATACAAACAGTAGAACAAAACATTTAAAATATACGAGTATATACCATTAATATTTTATTCTGCCTTTGTAACTCTCTGCACAATGATTCAAGCTTATCTCGAACTGAAATGGCTACAAAAGGAAAAGACAATGGTGTATAGTCCCATTTTAGAATATTTAAGAGCATAAAAAGTAAGTGCTGATCATAACAATATGAAGGTACCTACCTAGGACCTTTGCTTACTTGTTCATTTTCACTAGAACCAATACTTAAAAACAACCAGAAATGAGCCCAGAATAGATTTCCATTACAAATTCTAACAAAATGAAGATTGAAGAAAGAAAAGACATAGCGCATAACATTAAGGGGAAATTGCATAAAATATCTCAACTTTTGGGGTAGTTGCGCTTGTTACCCTAATATTTTACAATTTCACAAAATTCCCAACCTTTTGGTTAAGTTTGTAGGTAGTACTCTGGGTCCCACAGCCAATTAGCATAAATGACAATCCAGTAAGAGCTAACATGGACGAAGCTAGTGTAGCTTGAAAAATACTGGAAATTCGTAGACAATATGAAAAATACACCATTTTCTTAAAAAATTCTTTCTTTTCTTCTTTTTGCAACAAATCTAACCAAAATCACTTCTAATAATTCCAGCCAGTTTACTTTTCACAAGTAGTTACTAGTTATGACTTCCGAGTAATTTTCATTTTTCTTCTTTCTTCTTCACCTAAGGCTTCCCTATGTTCTTCCAGTTTCAAGGATGATGCAGCAGCACATTCATTTTCAAGTAATATGCACTAGCATATCAGGTTACCTGCATCTCTTTCGGCAATAACATGTTGATACTTTAGGGTGAACTCCAGAAATTCTTTTTCTGTTTTGAAGGCACGCTTTGAACTTTTACGCTTAGCTTCAGGTAGTTCCTGTACATTGGATTTAGAAAAAAATTATCACCCAAGTTCTTTATAAAGGTTAACTAAAAGAAATGTTTTACCCAAAATAAAGAAATTGAGATTCTAATCTATTCATATGCTTCAAAGAAACAAGCCATTGATGAAGAAAAAAAAAAATACAAGACAAAAAGGTTAACTGCTTATAATAAATGCAACATTTTAAATATATTCCAATATGATGAGAAACCATATGTCATATAGCACTAGAATTCGCGAAAATTGTTACATTTTACATTCCATATAGCACTAGTGTACGTGAAAAAGGCCATCTACTACACTTCAGAATGCCCTAGAGTTGTACTTAGTTGGCTAGTTAAGTAAACAAACTAGCGAAGGCCAATAGATTAGCAATGAATTAAACAAATTGATTTTAAAAAAAAAACAGCAGAACAAAACACATATGCAAGACTTTAGTTTTATTGGCATACAAATTGCACAATATAAAATATAATGTTCCCTCAATTTTGTAAACTCAATCAATCAAATCATTGGATCTGCCCTAGGAAAAAAGGGCCAAAATCAAACCACTTCCTCCCAATCAGAGCCGCAAAATCACAACTCTTTCCCACAGGAAACAGACATATACTCTCTCATACACAATGGGTATGTTTTGCAACGGATTTGTAAACTAGTTGAAGTTGAAGATTGAGTTGTATATATACTTGATCAAATTGTTGTTAGTTTAATTTTTATGGGGAACACAAACAAATAAACCCCCAAAAACCAGTGGAACTTTTTTGGTGCTAAACATGCCCCAGTGTCAATCACAAACAGAGATTGTGAAAAAAGGGAAAGTGCATATTCAGCAATGGAATTTAGCCATATTTTTTAGCCATCCATGAAATTCTTTACAATATAGACCATTTCAATCTATACACACATGTTTTTGGTAACAAGATCCATAACATAGAGAATCCATTTTAGACGACCGTTCTTCAATTGATTCTCATGCCGAGGATTCGATCATGCAGCTAGAGTGTTAGACCAGACCTCTATTATCCCCCTATTGTATCACAAGTATAGAGAGCAAAACAGACTCAAATGATTGAGCATGATCAAAAGTGGCCCTTTGGGTTTACTTTCACTAGTGGCAATATAATTTGTTTCAGACTCATTTATGAACTCAGATCTTTTTACAGTGAAGGGACAAAAAAAAAGAGGAAACAGGATTTAACAAACTAGACACTTCATCAGAGTTGAAGCAATAAAAGAGCTTCTTTTGCATACAACATCCAAAATGATACTTGGGGTGTGATAGAAGAAGGAAGCATGTGATTTCTTTTAAAATACACCCACATATCCCATGAAAAAACAATCAACAAACATTCTTGACACTAAGTCACTAACAGGGCAAGTTACACAGATTAAAACAAAGGAAATCAGAGTTGATCATTCTGCGAGTTTCGGAGTATGAAGTATCAAATATGGAAATGAATGCTGTACATATATCATTTACTTACTTTGCTGCTTTTCAAGAGATCTGAGGATGATGATGCCTCCTTTACATGGTCTTCTTGTGCTAAGGTAGAAGCTTAAAACAAAGGAAAAGCGACAACAGCTCATTAGATGAGTTGAAATGTTTTATGGAGGAAAAGCGACAAACTAGACACTTCATCAGGAAAACCTTGTTCTTTAGAGTCAAGAAATAATATATATATATATACATGATTAAAATCAAATGCACAAAGAGAAGAGGCAAGGTACACTACAGAAATCAAACATGTAAATTGTTTTTGCAAAGCTTCCAATGTTCTAAAAGACTCTTTGGTGTGCTCGGCGGTGGGGTGGGCCAAGGGTCTAGACTTTAGAGGCAGTTTTCTTGGCGGGTCTTGGTGGCCTTGATGACCTTGGTGGAAGGGTGGGTTCAAGGGTTTAAGCGGGGTCTAGGTGGCCCTTGGCGAGATTCTTTAGAACACTGAAAACTTCGAGTGAATTGCAAGTTCTTAAGACTGAACTCTGAAGTCTCTAAAGATGCTCACTAACAAAGTAACAAGTAACAAGCCAAATACACCAAGAAATGCTGCAACTCCAAATATCTTTTTCCCTTTTCACTATAGTGAAATCCGAAAGCTCCATCAGCAACTGATCAATAACCATCCCCAGAATGAATCCATCCCTCCAACTTGTAACTGTAAGGAGACGTTCCTCCATGCTGAAACTAAAAATGGATTCTGGAAACTATAGCATTTGAGATTCAGTCTAAGAATCAAAAGCATTCTGATTTAACCTTTTAAAAGCGAGTACATTCTGCCTTGTTCAGTTATTTATATCAACATGCTAATCAAAGCTTTTATCATGGCATTTCTTAGCTATTTAAGGTCAAAGATTAAGATAACATGCTAAGCTCTTTATACAATTTTCTCCTTGATCTCTAAATTTTATCAGGTAAAGAGGGAATTGCTATTTGCTACCCAGCTTTCTCCTTGATCTCTAAATTTTATTTAATTGTGACAAATAAAAGACATGACACCTACTACGACTTTAGAAAGAATGACAAATACGGATTATTAAGTTATTACCAAAGAGAAACACATAGTAGAAGCAATATGCGTACAAAAATTTAAGTCAAATTAAAATAAAATAGGAAGCAAGAGCAGCTAGAATTCTCACTAGCTTTAGTTTCTGACTGTTTTTCCTCTTTTGCATCAGTTGGGATTGATTTCAGATGAGAACTCATTGACCCTCCTGGAGAAGATTCAATTAGTTCATGTTTTACTGAGGCTTCTCTTCTTTGCTCCAAGCGGCCCTCTTCAGACACTTCAACTGACTCTTCAAAGGAACCTTTTTCCTTACAGCTTTGAGAGAGTTTCTCTGTGGCATTTGATGGTGTGGCTGGAGCCAAGGGGTCTGCAGGACTCTCGACAAAGCCATCAGGCAAAGAATTTGCTTCAGGAAGACGGTCCTCAGCCAAATTTTCCATTTACCCTGCAGTTTCAATATCAATTTCAATTTTTATTAAACATGTAATTAACTATTAAAACAAAACTCCCTTCCCTTGGATTGATGCAGAAGCCCACTTAAGTGACTCAACAAACATATGAAATATGAAGAAAATGAAGTTTAAAGAGACACGGTTGTAACAAACTACCCATATTTTAAAACATTGCTTCATTTTCCCATGGTTACAAAGCATGGGTGATAGCCTCTCCTTAATCAATTCTCCAAGGAAGAAGTTCTTTAAGTTGATCCAAGGAATAACAATAATGCCTGTTCAATTCCATTTAGGTAGACATGCAACAATACAATCAGCCACCCTAAGATGTACAAGTATGACCATGAAAAGGAAATGACAATGCAGCCAGTCAACCCTAATCAAGAGAAATGACATGCAACAATACAATAATGCCTGTTCAATTCCATTTAACTTGAGGCTTAGGTCATTTCAGGGAAACAAAAATGACCTCCTTCTGGAGCTTACTGACACTTGTATAGCAAAAATGCACGATAGTATGAGTATCACAGTCTGTCCGATTCCAAGCATAACAACCAAGCCAATTGTTGGCATCTGGTCGAGCTTAACAAGCAAGAAAAATGAAATTCTCGGATGATGACTAGTAGGCAGATAATCACCGCATGACAATGAAACAAAAGGTGAGATCGATACAGAAAAAAACAAAACCCTAATCAAGAGAAACAAAAAGAGGGGGAGGGTACACTCCTAGGTAATGCGAGTGAAAACTAGACTCGATGCAGTAAAACCGACAACAAAAGCAGCAAAACAATCAATTTGGGAAATCAAATCCTTCCAAAACCCTAATCAATGGAAGATAGCAATCATGAAGGAAGAAAAATGCATTCCTAGCTAATTCATGGAAAATCTAGTCCCGTGACGAGATGAAGATCACACATATTGAAGTAGCGACCACGGAGAAGATAATAGTGCGATTCAGACATGATGATTCAAAGAGAGCGAAAGGGGGTGGAAAACATGAAGAAGAACACAACCTTGGAACTGAACTTCGTTACAGCGGCGCCTGTTACGAGCGCAAAGACGAGTTTGATTTCGTGGAATGTTTGATTTCTCGCAGTTTTCAGAAGCAGCCAAATTGTCAAAACATTTTTTACATTGGGGGACGTTTGGTCAGCTAGAGTTAGAGATGGCCACGGGCGGGTCGCGCCGGGTCGACAATCTGCCGGGTCAACCTGGCCGGTTCGGGTTAGGATCAAATAGACCTGGGCAAACGCGGGCCGGCCCGCCTGGCCCGTCCCGTCCGCCCACCTTGTTGGACAGGTTTGGGTAGAGGGAAAAGCCCAAGCGGGCCGCTAAGCCCGGCCCGCGCTCGTAGCGGGTACGGGATTGGGTAGGTCAATCTACCCGTTGCGGGCCGCTAGGCACATAACGGTTAGGGTTGGCATGGTACGGTAACCACCAAAAAATGGTGATTACCACGTACCAACCACAAACTGGTGGTACGCAAATTTTCATACCACGTATCAACCAAAAGTCATGGTTACCGCATATGTGGTAACCACGACTTGTGGTTACCATCGGTACATTACCATGGTTACCAAGCAGTAATTCTATTTGTATTTTTTTGAAACCCCTTGGCTACCTTCCGGTAGTCATCAAAGTTATCGAACGAAAAAATATGGTTACAAAAAATAATATGGTTGTCGCCTATTAAAAGATCAAATAAATCAAGTTCACAACCTAAAGTAGAAACCAATTCAAACAAAAAAAGTTCAAAGTCTTGAAACAAACCAAGTTCAGGTGTTCAAACATTCAAAATGTTCCTGCAAGTTCAAACAAAACAAGTTCAAAGTCTTCAAACATTCAAAATGTTCCTATTGTTTCTTGTAGAAAAAGTAGAAAGGACCAATTTAGGTCAAAATCAAAACACAAAATATAAATTCAAAACTTAAAAATTAAAGTTAATAATAATAAAACATTAAATAAAAAAATTAATACTCCCTCTGTTCGGCAAAACTTGTCGTTTACTATTCACGCACGCTTTTTTAGAATGATAAAAACTATATAAAATATTCATTTTAAAAAAAAAAAATTAAAACAAGTTTGTACTTTGTAATAATAACTACGAAATTGCTAAAAAAATTATTAAAAAAACTAGATATTTTATATAGTTTTTAGCTCCTAAAAAAGCGTGCGTGAATAGTAAAACGTCAAGTTTTGCCGAACGGAGGTAGTATATATACTTGGTAACCATGGTATTCAGATTTCATTAACATTACCGTACCACCTTCACGTGGTTACCACCAAGATGGTTACCATCATGTTGGTTACCACAAGTGTGGTTTCCAACATAGTCGGTTTGTGGTTGGTACGTGGTTGGTATGGTAATTTCCGTACCATTTGCCAGCCCTAGTAACGGGTACCCGCGTTTTTTTTATTAAAATTAATATATGTATATATATATGTAGTAAATAATACTGTATTAATTATTCATTTAAAAAATAAAAAACAGTAACTATATATATGTATGTAAGTAATTTAAAAAATAGTAACTATATATATGTATGTAAATAAAAAATAAAAAATAACAGTAGGTAGTGTTTATAAAAACAGTAGGTAGTATATTTTTTTATTATTAAAAACAGTAGGTTTAGTAGTTACTAGTTAGTATATAAATAATATATGTAATAAAAAATAGTAGGTATATAAATAATATATGTAATATATATATATATATATATATATATATATATATATATATATATATATATATATATATATATATATATATATATTAAAATTGATTATAATAAACTTAGTATAACTTTAATAAATAAAAATTGATTAGGTTTGCGGGTACCCGCGGGCTACCCGCACCCGTATTTGCGGACAGGCTTGGACACGACTTTCAATCCGTTAAGCGGGCTTATCCCGGCCCGCGCCCGCAACAACGGGACAAAATGTCGAGCAAAGCCCGGCACAAGCCCGGCCCGCGCCCGCATTTGCCCGGGTCTAAGATCAAACGACCCGCCGGGTCGGGCATTTCCAAAAAAAAAAATTGAATCGTTGGAAGTAGTTGTTGAATGAACTAGCCATTGGACGGGTTTTACACTATAAAAATAACATTGGTTGTTTTATATATTCACACAATTTATATAAAAGTTTTAAAGGTTCTAAATTTCGACAAATTATATGTCTAACTGAGCATGAAGAAGCGACATAGAATCCGAAGCCGGATCTTCTAGCGAATCGAGAGATATCCCGGCGTCGGAGGCGTTGTATTTGTTGTTTGGTTTACTAAGGGTCTCACACAAGATCATGGATATTTTTTTTTTGTGAAATGCAACTTTTTTTCAACGACTTTTAGACATTCAGTATGCAATGAATATGAAAACAACACACGTAATATCAAGATGCGACACCCGAATAAGCTTGATTTGGTCCGAAAGCAAGGTCAATCAAGTGCTTAGGTAAGCAAAGGGAAAAAATATTTATTTGGTATAAAAGAGGGAACAAATATTTATTTGGTATAAAAGAGCTTACCAGTCTGGGTCGACTGTTTTTTTTAATTAGTCGTTGTCTTGTGGGGCCCATTGTGCCGAGTTGATTTTGAAAGAAAAAAATACAGTCGTTTTAGCTTAATTATATTTGGCCTTTAAAACAAGCTCCTATTTCTCATCATTTCATTTCTCTCATCCAAAATCCAAATTACAATCTTAAAATTTAAATCCTACAATACAATCTGTTCATACAACATTTGAAGCGGTTTATAAGCATTGTGCTCATAGATACAAGGTGAAGAACAATTTAAGCTACAGGAATATGAAGAAGCACATTAGGATTAAACACCCCAAGAAGAACCGAACAATGGGTAATTAGAAACTATGAAGATGTTTATATGCTTTTATGTAGTTGTAACTTGAGAGTTGGTGTTTATGTAGTTCCGAACTCCAAAGTCGGAAGTGTTGTGTAATCGATATTGGTAGTGGTTTGTAACTTTGATCGTCTTTACTTTTATTATTTTGTCAAATTAAAATTCAATTAAATAACAAAATAACAAGGTGACAAAAATGTATAAATGTTGAACATTTATAGTTTATACTTTTTCAAAACAATTATAAACTAATAAAAACATATTCGAATTCAACCATTGGACCCACCGGATCGACTCGTCGGGTGGAATAGTCAATTTTTTTACCCAACAGCTACTCGTGCTGTTTTTTGCTATAAATAGCCCAAAAACTCCCTCTCATTTCCACACAATCCAATCTCACCTCATCTATCTTGATCTCGCAACTCTCTAATCATTTGCTGATCATTCAATAATCGCTCGAAATCGAGAAGATCGAAAGTTGGAAGTGCTTGACAAGTCGAAATCGCTCGCTAATCGGCTCGTTGCAAAGTGCAAAGTTGGTGAGGCCATAGTTGCGTCTAGGTTGCGCCATCGACAATCCTGTCACGTGATTGTTAGATTAGATCTTTGATATTGGCATCATGACTACCCACCTAAATAAGATGTGGTGGGCAACTATTGACTTGTAATCCGGGTTGAAAAAGCCCTCAACTAACTTCCAATCCGAGCTGAAGAAGTTTGTGAGGTGGCATCTCAACTATGATAATGAGGGGGAAAGGAGTCCTGAATGAAAGGGTAGTGAATTCGGAGGATCCGATTCAAAGCCTTTCGTTGTCGATCTTAAGGTAATTCTTTCTTGTATTGCTACCAGTAGAAGAAAGGATAGTGGTGGTCGTGATTCATGTTGGTGATTGCTATGATTGTTTTGGTGTTTTTTTTTTTTTTTTTTAAAAAAAAATTGGATGTGTGTTAGATTGCCCCCAAATTGGTGTGTTTTCTGTTTAAGTATAATAGAATTGATGATTGATATGATTAATCTCTTTCATTCATAACATTCAATATGTGAATGCGGGAGGAATTTTGGGATGGTTGGGCACATCATATAAGCTTTGAAATGAGTCATATCAAACAATTTCAAAATGACTCACCGGAAAGGACTTGCGGTTAGTAACCAAAGATCCCCGGTTTGAACCCCGAATGTCCGCTCTATATTTACAAATTCAAGAAATAAGTCATATCCATTATTTTTCTTCTTTTACTGGATTATGTACTTTGTTTTCTATTAATGTAATTATTGTGTTTCAAGTAATGTTAGAATTCATACTTACCAAAAAAAAAAGTAATGTTAGAATTCATGAGTTAATTAGAGTCATGACCAATTGGTGAACAATGTGTTATTCAAATTCAATAAAGAGGAAATGAATATAATATTGTACACGATGAGATTGACTATTTCTTGCTTCTATTTCAATGGCATTCGTCGTTGGTTTATATACTATAATGTCAAATTTACTTTCTTTTTTCCTTATAGGACTTCACTTTGATTTGAGTTTGTTGCACGGAACAATGTAGACATGTGTTATATTAGCCCAATTTCAACGAGTTTACCTGATTGAGTTTCGTAGCTCTACTGCTTAGCATCCTTGGTGAAGAGGGTTGATTAGCTTAATTAAGTCAGGAGTAACCAGTGAACCCGGTGGCACCATTAGTTATCCTTACTTCCTCCTCCCTACGACACCAACGAGCCTGACGACGAACGCCCTTGTCCTCCATTTGAATTCCATCTCTCACCCTCCTTACTTATCGGATGGAATGTCGTCGCCGCCACTGGGCTAGCCCCAATTTCAACATCGAAGTTGATCTAACCCGATGAACACATGATAAGTCCATTGACAGTGCAACCCAGATGCTACCATGACCCCACTTACTCCCATATGAAGTTTTGATCACCGGGAGCTGACACAAACGACACGAGCAACACCTATGTCTAGCTCCCCTTCTCTCCTACCTCGAGGAACAACGATGAGGCCCAATTGTTTTTAAAAAAAAATCAACATTTACCTACTATATTTTATTGTAGTGGACAGTTAATTTTAAATACTTTAATGTTAATCATAATCTACATACTACACACATCAAGTTAATGTGGATTGTGATTAAACTTAATTAAGCTATTGTACAATCTTGTGGTGGTTAGCGATAGCCATATTAAACATTAGTAGTATAAACCCCTTAAAAAATGTATACATATATATGTAAAAAAATCTAAAGCAACTAGGTTAATTTTTAGTTATATAACTTACAAACTCAAAATTTAAAATCAAAATGAAAATTCAATGAAATTGAAGTTTGAATTAGACTAAAATTTAATTTGATTTATTGGATGTGATTTATATGGATTTTGATTAAATTGAAATTACTCAACTAAGTGCGTGTTCGGATGCCTGGATTGTGGAGATTGTGGAGATTTTGTCAAAATACAAAATGGATTCTAGGGGAGGCGACGGTGTTCGGCATGAAGATTGTCCAGAATCTCGGATGGGGATTGTGGAGATTTTGAGAGATTATCTCACAATCTTCGCCCCCCAAGATTGTGAGGATTGTGTGTGGATTTCGATTGATGAGATCCAAAATTGCCCTCGGGTGTATCACAATTTCAGATTTGGAGGAGTGCTCAAGAAGAGAGAGACGGGAGACGAGAGAAATCGCCGGAGCCCGTAAATCGCCACCACCGCCACCAAGTTCAGGTAAAATCCCTCCCTCTCCTCTCTTTCATTTCCAGTCGGAGTGGCCGAGGTGGGCTCGGTGGTCCGGCGGCGGAGATCTCCTCTAGGGCAGGGTGTTCTCCGCTGTCGAGGGGGGGGGGTTTGGGGAAGGGAAACCGAGGACCAGCCTCTTCTCCTGTCGGCGGCCTCGTATGGGTCGTGTCCAAGGCGTAGAAGCTTTTGGCGGCCACTTCCCACCGGCGGCGGAGATCTCTCAACTGGAGGAGATTTTCGACGGTCGAGAGGGTTTGGGTTTAGGTCGGACAAACGGCTCTAAACCCTAACCAACGTCTCCTTCTACAAAAATTTCACAATTGAGGAAGAAAAATTGAACATTTAACAGGGATTTTGAATTGGGTTTGCATTTCGTCTGACCATTAGGAGTTCTGATGATGTTTTGTTGCATTAAACCCTAACCAACGTCTCCTTCTACACAAATTTCACAATTGAGGAAGAAAAATTGAACATTTAACAGGGATTTTGAATTGGGTTTGCATTTCGTCTGAACATTTAACTGAATGATCTCTTGCTGTATGACCCTATTTCCGATGGTTGTTGTGATGTGATTCCAATTTTTATGGTAATGACAGTTTGCTAAACTCTAAATTGGTTTAGGAATTGCATTCCCCAAGCTTCAATTGAGATATGTGGAGTTAAAGTGAATCTTGTTTGCATCTGCACAATTGTGAAATCCTTTATCTGTTGCAGGGTGTGTTAGATTTTGATATCATTTATCAATTGCATTAACTGAATGATCTCTTGCTTTATGACCCTATTTCCGATGGTTGTTGTGATGTTATTCCAATTTTTATGGTAATGACAGTTTGCTAAGTTGTAAATTGGTTTAGGAATTGCATTCCCCAAGCTTCAATTGAGATATGTGGAGTTCAAGTGAATCTTGTTTGCATCTGCACAATGGTGATATCATTTAACTGTGCAGGAACCTCTTGTTTTTTAGTTGTCTGTTACATTTTATTAAATTTCAGCCCATGTGTTTGACATTTTGGAGAGGTGAGAAACTTTTTGGAACCTCATGTTATTTCTATTATGTTGATCAAATACATTTTGAAGAGGTTAGGAACTTGATAGAAAATCATGGTTTGTCAGTTTAGTTTCTTATATGAATTCTCTGTATTTCATTTCTGTTTTGCTTTATGTAGTTCATCTTTGACATTGTGAATCAGGAAGAACAATCTTCAGCAACATGAGCATGAAGCCATGAATAATCAGAAATTTTTGCACAATGAAGATAAATACTTTATGTTAGGGAAAAAGTCTCACAAGTTTAAAGGGATTTATTTGAATTTTTTAAAAATGAAAAATATAATTAATGCTACATACAAATAATGAATGCAATGAATTGGTTCATATTAGTAACACAAAAATCTGAGCTCCTTAGTGTAAAACAGAAGTCAGAGGTCCTCATCTTAGACAAAAAAGAAATAAAGAAGAAGAGGCAGGTTTGCCCTCCTTTTTCTGATTTATATACCCTACTTGCTAAACAACATTCAGATGTCCTCACCTTCATGAAAGGTCCTCATTGTCATTGTGTAGTAGTTTATATACCCTAATGCTTGTTTGCATAATCACAATCTTTCTATATTATGTAAGTGTTGCAGGGTGTGTTTCATTCATTTTGAAAGGTTTAACATTTTTCACACCATGTCCTTAGTTATAGTGCAGAGAGTCTTTTGTTTATCTGAAATCTCTGTTATATGAACTTGATAGGAAATCATGCCTTCATCCGGCAGCTGGGCAAGCGGATGTCCTGAGAAATACCCATGGATTGGTGGAGAGGAGAGGATTCCCCCGTGGTACGAGCAGGTTCGTACGTCCAGTTCTTACTCTCGTCAAACTGTTTATTTCTGTTATCATGAGGCAACCCTTAGGCATTGTGGCATAGGTGCTTATGTGTGGTGACTGTGTTGTGCAGGAGAGGGACTTGTGGGTGGAGCAAAGCTCCAGTAATGTTCCGTCTGGCGACGAGAACAGGGCCCCCCTTGAGGAGATTCCTCAGCCAACCCCCCCCGCTCCTGAGGATCCTAGGATTCAACAACTTGAGGACATCGCTATGGACCTCACAACCAGGGTCTTCGTAGCTGAGGCAACGGCTCAGCGGACCGCGGAAGAGCTTGAGAGGGCGAATGAACTCAACAATCAGCTGATAGACCAACTCGCGACCCTCTCCAACCAATCGGTGCAAGTCTGGGGGGAGCTGCTTGGCGCAAGGTCCCAGCTGGAAACCCAGAAATGGATGTTCTTAGCCATGACAGCTGTGGCGTTGGCGGCCCTGGCAAGGAACTGAAGCCTCCCGTTATGTGAAGACATTTTTTGTGTAAATTCCCTTGTTGTATGAAATGGGATTCGAATCCCTCTCTGTAAGGTTTCATCGTCCGAAGACATCGTGTATCGGAACGCATTCCCCCCTTCCCTAGTCCCTTTTTGTTGCTGTGTAGGGGGTGCTAATGTCCAGTTGGTTGGAAAACACTGTCAGTTTGTGCAAATGTAGGAGGTACATGGTGTAACAAACAATGTCTAGTAGGTTGGAAAACATTGTAGTTTTTTTATGTAGGTGAACGGATTCGGCGAGTATTAGCACAACATCACATTGTCATTTTGATGCAACTTTAGTCATAATTCAGGAACAACTGACAGTGTTATGTCACACCCTTGGGCAACCCATCCAAAAGATTGACAAACAAAATTGCGAATGTTTACCCCGCACATGTTATCATAGTCCAAAAGTCCATCGACGTAATAGGTTCGGAACGTTGCACACACACCCGTCCCATAATACAAAATGGTGTCATTGCCGTCGAGACCACGTCATGTTGCGGCTCCCCCTAACCCCATTACCGATTTCGTCTCCTGTCGGCCCAAATTTGGCGTGCTATCACGTCCCGTAGTTCCTGCATCCCCTCCGGCTCATTGTCCTCGGCTTCGCTGTCAGAATGGACGAGCTCCTCATCGCTCTCGTCGTCGGATGCGACGGCTGCTTCCCCGGCACCTTCAACACCGGGCTCGACATAAATGTCATCCACTAAACCGGTGACGGATTCCCCTTCTGCCCCCGCTCGGCGGATGAAATTATGTAATGCCACGCACGTGATGATGATGTCTACCTGTTTCCCTACGGGATACTTGTGCATTGGCTTGGTCATCTTCCACTGACTTTTGAAGACACTGAAAGTCCGTTCGACAGCCCCGCGCAAGGACGAGTGTCGCTGGTTGAAAGCTTCTTTCTCGCAGTCCGCCGGTTCCTGCACGAACGCCGCTCGATGGTACTTGGTCTTTGAGTACGGAATCATGTAACCCGGTCTCTCAGGGTATCCCTTGTCACACAAGTAATACGTCCTGCGGGCGGGTGGGGGAAATGCATACCAGGTGTGCTAAGGGCGTGTTCTAACACACGAGAATCGTGTGCGCTGCCCTCCCACCCGGCGGAAACGAATGTGAAATTCAGGTCGAAGTCGCAGACTGCTAGGACGTTGAACGTGGTGATGCCCTTGCGTCCCCTGTAAGGTAGCTGCTCGTCACGCGGAATAACAGCTTCGATGTGAGTGCCGTCGAGGGCCCCGATGCATCCCTGCAGGGAGCAACTGCATGTTCACATTCTATAAAGACGAGCAAAGGGACATGAATAACAAGGAGGTAGTTATGACCTTGAAGTATCTGCTGTATCTGCCGTCTTCGCTTATTTGCTTCGGGACCT
This sequence comes from Persicaria tinctoria, assembly GCA_037127255.1. Taxonomy (NCBI): domain Eukaryota; kingdom Viridiplantae; phylum Streptophyta; class Magnoliopsida; order Caryophyllales; family Polygonaceae; genus Persicaria; species Persicaria tinctoria. Next base: position 14,539,653 of record JBANSL010000004.1, on the reverse strand, counting down.
CAGAAAAAGTTGGATCCACCGGTCTAATGACGTCGCGAGCTAGGCCATTCCAACCCCGGTTACGCCCGACTAGTGCTTCGAGGACGTCGGTTATTGCTTCGTTGAGCGACGAGGTCGATCTTTGAAAGCGCTCGCAGGAGTCCCGAAGCGATGCACCCCAAGCCATGGTGTTGACAAATATCCCCACCTTCTCCATGACGGTCATGTGCTTCGATCCTCGCAATCCATATCTATCATGAAGAATTGAACACATGGAGGTGAAGACGTGCTTCCGCATTCTAAACACTTGGACACATCGGAGGTCGGTCTCATGGCCGAGAATGTCCTGAATCCATTGTTGTCCGGTGTACGCAGAGGTGTAGCACGGCACCTTGTGTATGTGCTTGTAGTAGTGACATGCTAGGCGCATTGCCTTGACTACGAGATACCAGTAAGCAAGGAGAGCGCGCTTTAGCCTCCGCTTCCTCCGCCATCGAACTGCCAAGGCATCCATTTTACCTACAAGTGACAGTAGAAGGTACGACGATCACAGTTACTAATTTAAGTACGTATGCAAGCTGGTTGAAAGAATGATAGAAGCACGCAAAGAGGCTACGAAAAACAATGACATGTTCATAGATAGCGAATAGAAATGAGGTTTTGCAAATGCATTAACACAAAGGCACCCAAGCTAAGGTCCTACATCTGGGCCACACAAGAAATTGATGTCTATAACGGCATTTTCCGAATGATGTCTAAAACCTCACAACCATAAGTCTTCAAACATAAGTGCCAAACCAACCCATTAACGAAACTTAAAACGCAAGTGAAGGGAACTCTAGCTGTGAAAGGACAACCTCTACCCGACCTACACGTCACCGCCTCTCTGCCGGAAATTGGACTTAAGCCACACTAGCCTTATAGCGTTGCTCCTACTAAGCGCAAGGAACATCCTTTGTTTGTCGGCGGCGGTGAGAAAGTCAATTGCGAACATCAACAACGGGCTCTCATCTTCTATCATTCCATCTGCCACAAGCTTGTCTAGTATCTTCACCACCTCCACCTCCCGGTTTGCTTCAGTTCGGGAGAAATCGTCTTCAGCACGCACGAAATCCAGTATAGCGTCACCGGTTTCCTCAACATAATCCATTCGCCTATCGAACGCAACTGACCCCGATGACTTTCGCGCACTTCTTTTCCGACCCGACGGGGTCGCAGATGAGCTAGCCGAACGCTTCCCAGACCGAGTGGGGAAGGTGCTACATCCAGGGGTGACAGCGGGGGGTACCTCCACGGGACTGACCGGAGATGACTACGTGCCATCCCGGACTAGGTCCGGAAATCTACGGAGGTCGAACTGATCAACATCTTCCACGTCATCCCCTAGGTTAACATCCCCAGGAGTCGCCTGGGGACGGTGATCGACACCTCCGTCGTCAGGCGTACAGGACATCGACACTGGACTGTCGACGGGGTCCATACTAGGAGACACGCAGTGCTTGCCGGTGGCGACGGTGCCTCCGTAAATCTTGTCCCAGGCATCGACAATGTCCGGAGGAATGCACTTGTTCTTCAGTTTGCCGAAATCTGCCTTCTCCTGCAAGATCAGTCCAAGCGAAGAAGGGTTAGAGTATGAGAAAACCGTCGTCTACAGCAACTCAAATAAATACATATCCAAATACAAACTCAAATCACCAACATCTCCACATATGGCATTTATGATCAAACAACAATACATAACCAACAAAAGCAACGCAGATCAACAGCAACTCCACATATGGCCTTTATGATCAAACAACAATACATAACCAAATGTAACAACAGCAACTCAAAACATAAGCTGCAACAACAATAATACATATTTCACAACAACAAATGAATACATATCCGCATTTCTAATCCTCATAACGTCACCAAAGAGTCATTCTCCAACACACAAATGTTACAATTGATATCGTACCTGACATTTCCGCTCCCACCACTCATCGGTGGCGTTTATGCACCCTTTTTCGTAGTCCCACCCCAATCCGGTCTCGCCGTGCATCAACTCTTTCCAGGTCTTCCACCTCTCCTTCATGGTCGCGTGCTTGTTCTTAAGGGTGTTGTTTCCACACTTCTGGCCTGTCTGGTCCTCGAATTGTGTTGTTAAAACCACCCAACTGAACCCCTGATCGCGGCCATATTTACGCTGATACCCAATAAGCAGATCCACGTACTGTTTCGTTAGCGTCGGAGTCCACTGAAAGGGTGTTTCTTTCGAGCCCTTTGGTTTTTTTCCCTTGTCAGGAACAGGGGGCTTGGTACCGGATGACATGTTCGATACTCGTCCTCAACTGATCTCCCCCAACGTTCACAACACATGAAAACATATGCAACCATCAGCAGTAGACAACGAAAGGGAAGGCCGATTGTTGGGGGTTCCTCCAATTTCGACCTTTTCTCACCGTAACAAGCAAACTTGAAAGGGTTCAATCGGTCGGGAGCCAACAAATCGAAATCCCGAATTGAATATGCTATTGCAAACCTATAATCCCCAATTGAACATGCTATAGCAAACCTTATCGGTCGGGAGCCAACTCACCTTAACAAGCTATGATGCCCTATTAGGTGGCTGTGGGGAAATCCCCAATTGAACATACTATTGCAGACCTAGAATCCCAAAATTGGACACTACCGTCAACATTTCACCACCTCCCCAATTCAAGTTTGATTTTTCGGGTTTCACGGGAACAATTTCGCGCACCTATATGCCCATTTCTACTTCTAATGTCAACTACAACCTCCAATTCCAGAGAATCACGTACCTGGGAAAGTCCGACGGTGTAGCACGACACCTTCCGAAGAGGGTTCTTCCGCCTACAGGGGAGGTGCGTCACGGTGCGCGGATGGCCGAGGGGGCTTCGTCAATCCTCGTCACGGAGCGCCGGCAACTGTCGAACCTCGTCCCCGGAAATCGCCAGGCGGTGTCGGGGTTTCGTGTGGGAGCCGACGATGGGACACTCTCCAAAATCGCTTGACTGTGGGTTTGGGAGGAAGGGGGAGGGGGTATGAGCCTTTTTTTTAGGGGCAATTCCGACATTTTGTTAGTTTATAATACACCCCAATCTCATACCAACCAAACACCCTTTACGAGATTTCCGACCTCCATAATCTCAATCCCCACAATCCCATTAATCTACCAAAATAATCTACATCTCCTAACATCTACTCCGTACTAAAATCCCCATAATCCCTATAATCTCCATCTAGTGCCAAACACAGCCTAAAGTGGATCCGAAAAAACCCAATTGTATTCGATGGAATCAAGTTCAATTTACAACCGAATAGACCCGATCCGATCAGTCCGAATATCACATCCGATGTCAACCCGAGTTGGAAATGAAATGATTTGATTGATCCGAACACGACTGACCGAACTCGCCCGATTGCTACTCTAGGCAAACTGGAAAGAGTGGCCATGGCATAAACCCTCGGCAGTCAGCAGCTGGCAGTGTTTGGTGTTACCGTCAAAATTCATAGACAAGCCTAGAAACTGAACTGAGGTAGAAAGAGATGGCGAGGGTTGCTCTCTCCCGCTTGCTTCGTTCCGAAACCCGCCACCTTCTTTCCAGAACAACCCCTCCTCTCTCTGGTAAAACCCTTTTCCCCTTTTCCTTTTCCTTTTCCTTTTCCGTTTCATTTCTCAAATTTCTTTCACCTCGATCGTCTCTTTGTGGTCAAAGAATCCATCAATTCTTCTTTTCATTGCCATCTGATTTCATGAAATCGAGCGAATAGTTCCATAATTTAATCTGGGTTTGCGTGAATTTCGTATATTCGCCATCATTTCCGACTTGGCCGTCTTTGAGTTTTTTTAGGGTTTGATTTATTTTCTTCTGTTCTATTGCTCATTCTGTTGTGTGGGAGTGGGACTGCTTAACGGATGATTTATCAACGGATCAATGGCAGAAGTGCTCATTTTTCCAGAATGAAAAGGAAAAAGCTTGGGACTTTGGTTCTTAAGATTCCTGAATGCCGTTTTCTTCTCATGCTTTGAAATGAGCTTGTATTTGTGTTGTTTGGTCCTGGACGGCAACCTGATCTGAATGCTTGCTCCTTTTCCTCTGCCTTTGTGTTTGGGTAGGTTACTTTTAGAGTTGAAATTGATGCTCCATTTGCTGTTTGACTCCAAAGTCACCTTCAATTTGTGGGGAATACCAATATTTTGAGATGCACTTCTTCAGAGCCATATATGTGGAACAATAGTGAAGTAATCTTTCTTGTCGACCTTGAAGCTTCACCTCCTCTTAGTTCTAATGCAACTAAGAGAAGGAATTTGGAGGGACTTGATGCCCTCTAAAGGTCATGGCATTTGCGAATTCCTTCCATTGTAGCTTAGAGTGGCCCTTTTCAATTGGATTCTTTTTTAGGATTACCCTTTTTCAAATTCAAATTATAAAATTGATATTCTTTCTATGTTCTCTATCATGCTTCCAAACTATCCATCTTCAGCCACGCTGTTCCATCCCTTTTAATCCTCTATAGTATTCCCTTATGAGCGAGGAAGCTACGTACTTGTAGTGAAACTAAGCTCACACTCCATAGTGCAATAGCTGACTTCCAGGGTAGCATGCAAAATTTGCTCAGCCGTACCTTTCTTCCCTTTCAGCACACATTCTTTGCAGTTACACCCGACATTCTTATGCAGCCAATAAAAGCTGATTAAATCAATGTGTTGTGAGCGCTTAAATAAGTCTTTTGGTTTGTTGCTATCCTGTTTATGATGAAGCCTGAAGCTTACGTGGCACCATGTTGAACTTGTTTTGGTTTATTAGTTTTTAGCATGTCAGAAACAACCACCCTTATTCTCTACCTTTCACTTGCTGTGGTTTGTAAGTGTTCCTTAAGGTTTGTGAAAAGAGAAGAAATTCCATCCATTTACACCTTCTTCATAGGGAAAGATCCCTTTTTAAAAAATGAAAACTGAACCTATTCTAGCTGTAGTAATAGGATAAGCTTGTTAACGTCTACCTAGCAGGACCTACATTCAAGGTCTCATTGTTTTCTGCTTATTTAACATTCTTATCCATAAGTCTAATAGCTTTTGAGCAAGAGCTCACATGTCTCTAAGAGCTTGTTTGGGATGGGTATATAGATATAGACTATGGGTATTGAAGACCTAATATCTATATACCATGTTTGGTATATTTCTTCAAATTGGTATATAAATATCAATCTTATATCCCCATATACTAATTCTATAGCTTTCTTCACTTTTGGATATCCCCAAAAATTGGGGGCTATAGCACAAGGAGCAAACCTACTTCTTCTCCTCCTCTTCTCTATTCTCCTTATTGCATCTGTTCAAACTATTTGCTTTGCATCTCTTCACATTTCTACTCGAAAATTTTCGAATTCATCGTCACTTGCATCTGTTCGAAATTTTGTTCCTTTGCATCTGTTTGGATTTTTTTTTTAAATTGAGGAATTTTCGAACCCTAAGGGTATGACATAAATACCTTCAAGGTCAACTACGGCTGTAAAATCCCATAGTCAAGAAGCCCAAATTTCCCCCTTTTTGTTTGATGAAGGGATTGAAAAATTGCAAGGATTTTGCAGTGACATGAGAAATTGAAATAGGATACTTGTTCACTTGAAAGGGGAATATGTATGTGCAACGGAAGCTGAAGAACATGGGGAATCACAGTTATCTTCAACTGGCATGGGAGGAAAAATTGGGTTCGATCCTCCTCTTCGGTGCCCACCATGTCTGATTGAGCTTTCAAATTAGCTATGTCTGAGGACGATTGAAGCAAAAATGAGAGCAAAAATGGGGGAATTGAGGTAGACGACCGAAGAGCAAAATTGGAGACCGAAGAGTTTTGAACATTTCATTTTTATTTTTATTTTTTTTAATTTTGATATCTATATAGCCTTTCCAAACGGTAGATATGAGATATAGATATCAATCTCATACCCATACCCAATACCCATAGATTGATATCTATATCTTATACTCATAGCCTATATCCTATATCTATATACCCTTTCCAAACGGACCCTAAGTTCTTTCTAAGGTCATTGATGTATTCCTTGACCTATTTATAGCAAGATCTTGTTTGATGTGTTTCTTGTTTCTTCATTAGTAGCAAAAAAAGGCTGGGTTGGTCAAGATTTTGCTTGTTCGAGTGTATAATAGGACTTTTCCCCTGTTTGGCTGATAGGTGTTAATACAGATACCAGTGTACTAAATAACGCTAGGCGGGTCCTAGACGGATTTTTAGAACACTTCGACAGATACGGAACGAGAAAGTAAAGTTCGTGTGCTTGATTTGTTACCGAAGTGATTTGTTGTTGTCGGCTACTGATTTTTTTTTTAAAAAATAATCCATGCAAGCCTTATTTGATATAGTATACAATCCTCTTTGCTGATATTTGTTTCTGCACCACATTTAGCAAAGAAAACAACAAGCAGTATAAGCCTTTTCATTCGTGTCTCGACATTTTAGTTCTAGTTCAGATACTATTATTCATGCTTGCTTGTTTCCGCTTCAGGATATTCAGCCTTCAGGGTTCAAACATCACCATTTGTCTCCGCCACCAAATCCAGTTCTAGCTCATCCTTTATCCTTGCTGCCACCCAAAGGAAATGGGCATCAAACAGCGCTGCTGCTGCTACTCAAGATGATGCCAAGATCAGCATTGGTCCTGAAAAACGAGGGCATGAGGAAAATGAGAAGGAGGTTGGAGTTGCCTACCAAGGTCCAATCTCATCCACCATCAAGAAAGTTAAGCTTCTCTCTCTTTCTACTTGCTGTCTCTCGGTGTCTTTTGGCCCAGTAATAACCTTCATGACATCAACCCAATCAAATGTGATCTTCAAAGGGGCCATTGCAGCTACTGTCATATTCTTGAGCGCTTCTACCACTGCAGCCCTACACTGGTTCGTAAGCCCGTACATTCATAAGATCAGGTGGCAACCCGGGTCAGACAGCATTGATGTGGAGATGCTGTCATGGCTGGCCACTTCGATTCCGAAAACCATCAAGTTTGCTGACATCAGGCATGCCGATACCAACAGGCCATTTGTGACATTTAAGGCAAACGATAACTTCTACTTTGTGGATGCTGAGCACTGTCAGAACAAGGCTCTGTTGGCAAAACTGACCCCATCCCAGAAGCCTGCCCATGAATCAGCTTTCAAGAACTTGTGATTCTGCTCAATCCAAAGAGTTTTCGTCGCTACTCGCTACAAAGAAACAATTTTATTTTTGTAGATTGCCTGCCTAGCTGTGTTTTTAGTCTACAAGCACAGCCCTTTTTTGGATTCAAGTCTGTCTTTTTTCGAGGAAATAAGTTACTTGTTCACAACTCAGCCTAGGCCTGACGATGGAGTGGATTTACCTTACAATGTACTGATACTAAATTCTCATATCATTAAGCAATGCAGGTGTTATGTTTTGTACTTGCTATATTGAAATAATTGTTAGTTATTATGGTTAATGGCCTATGGAGGAGTAACTTTGAACATGCTAAAGCTGAAGAACTTGAAAGGTAAAGTTGGAGGAGTGGTGGGACGGGTTAAAGGGGTCTGCTCTTGGAAACAAAGGAGGTATCTCAGAGAGTTGTGGATCGTTCTGCCAAAGTCTATTGGTTTGTACAAAGAGGAAGGACGGACTCTAGAGTCTAGATTGCATACAATATATTCACCATAGTACTAGCCGAGGAGTTTGTTAAATATTGTACTATGACAAGCGAATTGGCAAACTCAGTACTCCCTCCGATCGGAAAAACATGTCATTTACTATTCGCGTACACGTTTTTAGATTGATCAAAACTATCTTATCAAAAAAAGATTGATCAAAACTAGATAAAATATAACTTTTTTAACAATTTCAGACTTATTAATAGTAAGTATGAAATTGCTTTTAAAAAAAATTATGAAAAATAGATATTTTATGTATCATCTTAAAAAAAAAACGTATATGAATAATAAACGACATATTTTATTGAACGGAAGGAGTAGTGGTTAATTTCAGATTTGAGGTTAAAAAGGTTTCTAAGCACGCCTCTTTGGACTTGTCATGGAGTGTGTTCCCCTCCATGAGCTTCGAATTAACATTCCTTTAACGTTCTCTTCAACTCAAATGGACTTACTATTTTATATAATTTTTATTCACAACTTATATATAATATAATAATTGTAGATCGATCTACATGAAATAAAGGATTAGCTATTTCATGCAAAATCAATAGTATAGATATAATACCAAATGGGTCGCTTACGGCATGTGGCGACTTCTCCTTTACATTGGCTTATTTTATTTTATTTTATTTTATTTAGGATTTAAAGTAGCTTAGTTTATTATTTTTTATTTAGGATTTCTTACTTAATTAGATTAATTACATTAATAATAAAAAGAATTAGATTAAAAATTAAAATATTAATTGATTGTTATCCCACTTATCCGGTGGTTATAATTGTTATTCCACTTATCCGATTAGTTTTAATATATGTCGATTAATTGATTGTTAAAGTGGTGTTTTTTTTTTAATTTGTTAATTAAATAGTCTAATCGTGGACGACGCCTGCAGGGCGGACTGGACGGAGTCGAAGCGGAGTGAGTGAGTGTGGGGTGTGACGGGGTATGGATGGGTCGGGGTCGATGCGGCCGGGGAGGATTGGGAGGGGCCGGAGGGTGGCGCCAGGAAGGGTAAGGGAGGGGGGTTGTGTTCTTATAAACGATAGACTAATTAATAATTAATAAACATAAATAAACATATATACCGACAGGATAAATACAACTAATCATATATACAGATAGGATTTGCCGATCAGGTGGTTATGATTTGATTATCATATATGCCGATAGTAGTTAATTGCAAATTGAAAGATATAAAGGGTCAGCTCGGTTCCCATAGCTAGATTTAATTTTTACTGTTAACTATATAATAATTAACAATGTTTAGATATGAGGAGTATTTAGAGTTTAAAGTTTACTTACAAAAATATTTTATACATTTTTTTAATATTAAATGTTTTAATTTATAAAAGTAGACCGAACAATAGTGCGGTTACTAAACTATTGGGCAGTCTAAAAAGTGATTGGTTGCGTGAGTGCGTGACAGTGTTGTATCGTTGCTCACCCATGGCCAAAACGTATTGGATCACCGATCTGGGCTTTTCAAACGGCGTCGTTTTGACGCTTGATTTTATTTTGGGGGGGGGGGGGTACATAAGAGGGGGTTGTGTGGTACAAAAGAGCATGCGCAATCGTTGGCCTGAAGGCCCTTAAATTTGTATATAGGAGCCCCTAAAAGTGGAGCTCATATCGTCTGAAACGAGGGAGTATGAGAGTCACGTGCTTTGTGCCCGCCAAACAAAACAAAAACGACGTCATGGAGCCCGATCCAAGTCTTGAACACTGCATTTCGGAACACACGCGACAGATTTTGCAAGCTACACATGCTGACACGTGGGCTAATCTCATGGTGCCACGTGTCAGCATGTTTAAATTAATCTTTTTAAACCGTTTTGTAGTTATTATTTGTAAAAAAAAATTATTTTCAAGCGTGAAATATTTTTCTATACCCATAGTAAGGACAAGAAGGAGTTCAAGAATGAACGCGCATGATGTTTGCTCCGAAATTAGCAGAAATGGCTTAGTTCTATCAAAATTCCGACTCTTGTAGGAGGGAGCTCGGGGCTGAAGAGAACTAAAGTGAACGAGATCGGGGCATACACCTTAAGCTTAAACCCATAAACTCGTACAAGTGAAGGATTCTCTGCAGGTTCCTCCCTTCGTCCTCACGGTGCTAGGGTCTCCAAAAAGGCAGAGAAGTGTGTTTCGACACAAATGTCTCCTAACGACGAGCATGACATCAACTTCGATGACCATCAGAAGATTCTTGCCTATCGACCTCATTGAGGCATGGAACTTGGATCGAGAGCTGAAGAAGGGGCTAGGAATTAGCTATGAAAAAACTTGAGTGGGAGCAGAGATGGACTTTCCTTCATATGAAAGCTGCATCGGTTGAGAAGTTAACCATTTGGAAAGACTTGAACGCTCGATTTGGTATGTTATCTTTTGAAGATCGAGGAGATTCAGTTCAATCAGCTCTCAAATGAATTATTCGAGAACTAGATGGCTCCGTCGGTTTATGTTTCTCGTTTTCATTCGTATTGTCATTTGTTATCTTTCTAGCATTCCCATTCAGTAGCTCGTTTTCATTCCTGTTTTCGTATTTTGTCTTAGTAGCATTCTAGTCCGGTCGCTCGTTTTCATTCATGTTTTCCGGACGTAATGTATCATTTTTATATTATGAATGAAAATGATGTCTAGTTGTTTCAGATTAATATATTTGTTTTCCTCTTCCCAACACCTTTCCCTCTTCTCGACACGTTTCTCTCTTCTCAACACATTTCCATCAATTCTTCTTCTCAACCATACTCCCTCTTCTCAACACCTTTCCATCAATCCCTCTTCCTAACACCTTTTCACCTTTCCAACACGGTTTCCTCTTCCCAACACCTTTCCATCAATTCCTCTTTCCAACCATACTCTCTCTTCCTAAGAGCAACGGCAACATAATCCAAAGGTTCATCTGCTTGCCAAGTGGAAAAAAAATTGGGGAAAAAAAAGAAAAAGGAATGAATCCACCTATTTGGAATCTTGGATGCATCTGCAAAGACCCCAAAAAGGGGTTCATGGGCACAATTACCTAGGCCATAAGTTAATCAAATTGTTTAAATGACAATTTAAGCCATTTTAACATTATAAAAAATATATAAGTATATTTTTAATGTAATTTAATTTTCTCTAAGTATAGACATCCACTTTGCATATGTTTCGATTAAAAAAAAACATGATATTACCCTATTTCGTATAACACTCGTATAATTTACTATTTGACTGTTATACTAATTATAATATTCAATAAAAAAATATTATTATTATTAAGAAAATTAAATAATTGATAATATTTTTAATACTACCCATATGTTCTTTGTCAAATATTAAAATATTAAAATTTGAACTCATATTTTATTATGAAACAAATACATAAATAAATATTAAAATATTAAAACATTAAAATTTGAACTCATATTTTATTATGAAATAAATACATGAATAATATTTAATAATAAATAATAAAACTTACTAATTAGTATTATTAATAAATTTATTGAGAGTGGATTATAGTATGAGTTTAATATATAGAAATTTGATTTAATAAAAAAGGTAAATAAAAAAAAGTAAGTTATGAGCCCGAGATCGGGTTCATGAAGGGAGGGGGGGGGGGGGTTGAAAAAATAATAATCTGAAGTGGGGTTTATAAGCTGATGTGGCAGTGAAAAAGTAAGTTATGAGTCTGGGAAGGAATTCATGAATGCGGATGGTCTAACACATTTCCATCAATCTCTCTTCCCAACTATACTCTCTCTCCCCAACATCTTTCCCTCCTCCCAACACGTAGTAGATGATGAAATCACCCCAATGGAATTACCAACTGCATGACCAACTTCTTTCAAAATCGAGCTCATGTTCGAGATAGGGGCTCACACCATCAACTCAAAGCGGACTTGGTTGAGCATATTTGACATAAATTTGGACCACAAGGAGATGAGAATTAGGTGGAAGTGTTCGAGCTATCCGTTTCAACAATTGCATTTTCGTTTCATTTGCTTCTATCGTTGCATGGTAGCATTTGCTTCATTCATTTTCGGGTTTATTTTGATTATCGTTGTATCATGTAACCCTTGTTTCAAGATGAATGTTGTCTTTTGTTTATTTTTTCTCCAGACCATGTTTCGCTTGTTCCCGGGTCTTTGATGGTGATGTCTATGGTGACCATGCTTTGTCTTGCGCTGGTTCAGTGGGCATTAAACATCGGCATAACCTCGTTGGAGACACCTTATTGGATGTCTGCTACAGGCCTGGGATTTCTGCCGATAAGGAGGTTGATATCGGTTTGATTGATGGGCATGATAATCCTCTTCGTCCGCCGGATTTGCTACTTTATTCCTGGGACAGAGGGCGGGATGTTTGTGTCAATCAGACGGGATCCTCCCCTTTGACTCAGTCTGGGATGTCTGACTTTGTGCCTGGTCGTGTTGTTGTTGTTGATGTTGCTCGGCGTAAGTGTGTCAAGTATCGAGATTTGTGCACGACGGCTGGTTATGGTTTCATACCCTTCTCCTTCTCTTCGTTGGGGGAGTTAGATACGGATGCGATTGCTTTGTTGAAGCGGATTCAGAAATTCTCCGTATCTCAGGATGTCGGGGCTCGTGCTGCCACTTATATTTTCATTAGACTCAGTTTTATTATCGCTAAGGGAGTGGGTGCCAAGATAGTATCTCGGCTACCCACTAATTTCTTGTAAATAGTAATTGGTTAATAGAAGCAAGTTGATAATAATAATAATAATAAAAAATAATAATAATAATAATGACAATGATAATAATAAATTGTAACAATGATAATAATAAATAACAACAACAAGAATAATAATAATAATAATAATAATAATAATAATGACTGAGTAATTAGGAAAGGTAAATAGTAATGTAAAAAGTAACTTAAGGGCCTGAGTACATGCTCACGAATGGGGGTGCAAATAGTTAAAGGCTGTAATGAAGTCCTTAAGCTGATGTGACAGAGGAAAAGTAAGTTAAGAGCCCGAGTATTAATGGCCTCAAGTCCCACGAGTGTTCATGCTGTAAAGGTTGGGTGCTTGCAATTGCAAGAGGGCCTCCCCTTGAGGCTCTTGGCTCTTTCTTTTTCTTCTCCTTGTTGGGGAAAAAATATCCTCTACGACACTTTGTACACCTCATTGTGTGACACTAAATTAGTTAAGATAAAAATTTATGATAAAAAAAATCAAAAAATTATATTTATACTATAAATAACCAATCTTATGTATTTATGTAATTTTATCATTAAAATTTATATTTTAAAAAATACTATATTTGAAAAGATGACTATTTGATGATAATAAATTTAATATTTTTTAAAATATAAATTTTCATCATAAAATTATACAAATGCATAAGATTGGTTATTTAAAACATAAACATAATTTTTTGAATTTTTTTATCATAAATTTTTACCTTAAAGAATTTAATGTCACACTATGGGGTGTACAAATTGTTGTAGATGATCCTTTCTCCGAAGGTTGGTGTATGGTATGGCCCATAGGCTCATCCATAGGGACGTCTATGATGTTATGAAATTGAATCACTTAAAAAGACTAAGGGTTCGTATGGGACGGAGTTAATAAACCGACTAAAATTATAAACAGGATAAAATTTATAAACTGTTGGTAAAAAGTAGTTAAAAATTTATGAAAAAATATAAACTCCGTATGGGTTGAAAAACAGTTTATTTGTAAAAAGTGTAGGTTTATTTTGTTATTATTAGGGGTATTATGGTATTTTCAAATCAAATAAACCACGTAAACTCCCAAAAACTATCAAAAATAGCTTATTAAATAAACCCCCAAATAAGCTAAAATCTCCTAATAAACCCCTCCCCATACAAGGTTAAAAATTTCAACCCCCAATTTTAATAGTTTATTAACTACTAAAATTGCATCCATACACACCCTAAATTTATAGCGATTTAAACATGTGAGTTATATTAAAATACCAAACATTAAACAACATTATATTAAAATCCAATTATTCTATCAATGGAAATCCTAAAAGCACTAAACTCCACCATTACTCGTATCAATGACAACACAACAGATCTTCCTTCTTTTTACAATCTACAACTTCAATACAGATGCTTAAACACAATTTCAGTTGTCGCAATTGATTTCCAGTGATTTCAGTGATTATTGACACTGATTTCCAATGATTGTAATTTGTAACTGTAAATGAGAAGTGGAAGAACGCAGTTGCTAAATATACCTAGCTAGTACAGACAGTGGCAGGTCCAGAATTTTGTTTAGGGGGGTTAATTTTTTTTTCGAGAAAAGAGACTTTACATAAGTATACAACCATAAGAATACAAAATTTCATAAGAAAAGAGATTACAAAAAATTTGAGTTCATTGAGATGAACAATACAAAAATATTTGGTTGTGGACACATTAGCTCATGACTTTGTATTTATTTATTTATTTTTGAAACGGAAAAAATTTGACCATAGAGCTGAGCTCTATCAGCCAAGAGTATCCTTGCGGATGAGACTACGCAATAGAGAATCATCAGGAGTCAAGAGACCGTTAGAAGCAAAAGCGATACGTGACAAGCGATCAGCTACCAGATTTGCCTCACGAAAGACATGACGAATCTCGACAGAACCAAAGAAGCCCAGCGAGACTAGACTGTCCGAGACAATCATTTCAGAGTCTCCAGTAGGCTTCCCCAAACCTTTCAGACTTTTTATTATTGTTAAGTTGTCTTCTTCAATGATAAGGTTAGTTATTTTCAGTTCTTTTGCAGCAAGAAGTCCCTTCCAGAGACCCAAACTTTCACAACCACAAACCGAACTGATTGGTGATGGTCCGTTGCTAGTGAAAATTGGAGAACCTACAGAAACCGAAGGATAAAGCCATAAGTGCCCAAACCATCAGCTGAGAGGGACCCATCAAAGTTTAGTTTATGAGTTCCATTTGGTGGGGGTTCCCATTTGGTTCTTTTTCTCTTCGATATTGTTCTTGGTTTGTCACCATTTGTGGATGATTTTTTGTTGTTTGCACAGTAGTCCGGGGAGTCTAAATGTGATGTTTTCCAGATAAACATTTGTTCTTTTATGAAGGATAAGATGCGTCTTATGTCCGGGTTTATGTTTTCAAAAATCGTTTTGTTTCTGAAGTACCAAATACCCCACCAAACAAAGGCCAGCTCTTCAAAGCATTTTGTTCCTATTGTATTTTTTATGTCCCAGAGTGTGTCGTTCAAGTGTTCGTCTTTGCTGAAACAACCATTAATTTTCCGAAAGGAACCCGAGTTGTTTGCAATCAGGGTTTCCCTCGAAACAGGACAGTTCCATAACAGGTGGTTTAGGTCTTCATAACAAGAGTCACAGTGGGGGCAGTTTGTCGGAATACCATAGTGTCGAGAGGCTAGTCTGACAGCAGTGGGCACTCCATTCTTTAGTATTTTCCACATGAATGATTTTATTTTCGGGGGGATATCTAGTCCCCAAACCCAGTTTGTGTATGAAATTTCATGTTTTTTGTGGTTATGTATCATATCAATAGCATACTTCGTGCTGAACCAGCCATTTTTGCTCCATTTCCAATAAAGTCTATCGACCTGGATGTGTTGTGGTATCGGTATTGTCTTGATGGTTTCAATTAGATTATTTGGAATGATGTTTTGTAACTCTTCTTGTAGTTTTTCATGGTTCCATGTTTTGTTATCTTTGAGGAAATGTTTTATGTTGATTGTTTCGTCTGTATGTTGTGTTCCTGAGATAAATGAATTAATGGGCGTTTGGCCAAGCCATTGGTCTTGCCAAAAATTGATGGACGCGTCGTCCCCTATAGACCAATTTAGACCTTGTTTGAATAAAGGGATTAGTTTTATCAACTGGGTCCATTGCCAGGATGAGGTTCCATGCTTCCGATATGTGAGAATGTTCTGGTTTTTAAGATATTTTTCCTTGATTAATGTGACCCAGGGGCTAGTTGGTTCCACTAATAGTTTTAGAGTAATTTCATCTAAAGGGCTTTATTCATGTCCTTAGAGCTACGGAGCCCAAGCCCTCCATTTTCCTTGGTTTTACAAACCTCATACCAACCGATGAGAGGTTTATGGTTCGGCCCCTTGTTCCAGAGGAAGTTCCGGTTGATCCTATCAAGTTCCGTGTGAACGGATTTTGGTAGCATAAAGCATTGCATTATGTGTAAAGGTTTGGCCACTAGCGTTGTTTTGATTAATGTGCAACGGCCCGCTTGCGAGAGGCAATTAGCCTTCCATCTGTGAAGCTGTGACTTGGTGCTTGTTAGAAGTTCTTTGAATTCTTCCTTCGTCATTCTTCCTTCTATGAGGGGGCAACCCAAATAGCTACCCATTTTAGGGGTGTGTGCTATTTCCAGCTCGTTTCTAATTAGATTTTTTTGGGCGGTTGAAACATTTTTGGATGTTTGGAATTGGGATTTATGCCTATTTACCCTTTGTCCTGATAAATCTGAGTATTCTTTCAAAATTTTATTAATTTGGTCACAACCGGTTTTGGTTGCTGATGCAAAGATGACAATATCATCTGCAAAAGCTAAGAACGGAATTTTCGTTCCTCCGCGTGTTAATGTGATTCCTAGGTGGCTTTGTGGTTTTTCCGATTCTTGTTGTAACCCACGTGCTAGAATTTCTGAAATTTCTGAAATTTCTGCAAATCTGTTTGCAGATGGAACCCTCCCCCCAATTTGTCGGTTGGCTCTAAAATTTCATTAAGGTCTCCTAGAATAATCAGCGAGTCCTTTGCATTGCAGATATAGTCTGATAGAGAGGCCCAGAAAGAGTTTTTGTCCTTTGCGTAAGGGGTTGCATAAACGAATAAGATTTCGGTGTTAATATTAAGTTATGTGTTTGTGTAGTCCGCCTGAATGATTCGGTCTGTAGAGTTTCTAATAGTAAAAGTTTCATTATGGAAAAGGGATTCTTTCCAAAGGAGGCAAAGTCCTCCCGCAAGTCCATTGGATGGACATAAATGCATTATGTCAAAGCCCGGTTTTCTCCAGCATTTGTCCGGAGGAGGGTTTGTTAATTTTGTTTCGGCTAGCATTAGGATTTTTATGTGTTCCGCTTTAGTAGTTGCTTCGATGTGGGTCCAAACATTCTTTTTTGCTAAGGCCTCTAATATTCCAAAAGCTAAACTTCATTAAAACCTTTGAGGGGGAAATGGTAGTTTGTAGGTTGAGAACCTTGTTTATTAGAGTAGAGATTCTCCAATTAATGGGGATTTTGGTTTGTTCATGATCAGTGTTATTAGTTTCATGGGTAGAGGTGCACTCCTTAAACAAGAAAGAGTCTAAATCAAGTGTTTGGATCATGCAGAACACGTTAGAGATGCTGATCATTGGAATTAAACATTCATAATGTGCCCAAGCAGGTATTCTGAAGTACAACTTAATAAGTGTGTTGTGTCTCTGGCTTATAACATAATAAAATAATTGATTGGTAAGGAGGATAGATTCAAACCATGGAGCCAAATTATGTAGTTCATGTAACATATAGTGTATCTGTTTAACAAAGTAATATTTTGTTTTAATGAGCAGAAATTCAAAATCATCCCAGGGGAAGTCATGACTAAAGTACAAGTAGATGGTGCTTTGGTTTGCACTTGGTGAATAACAAAACTGACAATAGCAACAAACCTGCCAAGAGCCACTTTGGATTAAGGTAGACAGTGCTGGTGAAGTGGGATTGAGGCCTTCATATGCTTGATTCCAGTTGGTGCCATTGATCAGTTCTGGTGATGTGTGACTGTAGTCTTCATATGCTTGATGCCATTTTGTGCCCTTGCTCATTGCTATAGTCCAGACGGTTTTGGTTATATGCTGTATAGATTGCCAACAATACAGAGCATAATATAAGCTCAATGGAGCAAAGATGATGATGTATAAGAATGGCAGCATACCAAGACAATAGGTCATGGTAAGATAAACAAGCCATAATACAGAGCATAAGGTTAAGCAAACATAGCAATGATGATAATGACTAGCGGTAAAGTAAAGGGGATAATGATGCCATCGCTTAAGATAAGACAACAACAACCAGGTATTGAAGGTGACCATGAGCAAACAGGAATCATTATATAACTTAATAATGCAGATTATTGTGAAGTGTAAAGTGTGGATGGGCACAGTCATTGAGTAAGGTAAAGATAATGCCTCCATATAGGGGACTTTGTAATATAGGTGCCTATAAGGCTTGATAAAATTATAGATCAAGTTGGTAAACTTAAGATGTATATGGCAGATCCTAGTAGTAATCATCAAATGCCCAGGTTTTTGTACATAATTTAGTACATCAGAGTGGGTAGACAGAGTAGATATGATACTCAGGAGAGCCAAATAGATTGTGACAAAACATCCAAGGATCAAAGTAGCTGATCTAACATGAAATTTAAACCAATGATTAAGCATATGTAGCAGGTAAAGCTTAGGATGAAGTAGAATTCGGATGTGGTCTCTGTTACAGTAGTTTATGCCAAGGTAAATGAAGTTGTTTAAACCTTTACTCATAAAATATTTGCTTTTAATATGAATCAAGAATGAAACCAGATTCTCAGTTAAGCATGTTTGACAATTATACAGTGATGAAATTCTGTAGCTGGAGTTTAAGTCAATATAGGAGTACACTTTATCTTATTCATAGGGGCATTTATATAAACTACAAGGTTTGAAATCCAAATATGATTTCACAATTCGATCATGGTCACAACAGAAGCAGTTTTTTATGGAGATCCGGGGTTCATAATTAGTAAAGTCAGATTTGGGATGCAATAACAAAAACAGTAAGAACATATTCAGAATGCAATGATCATACTGAAGTTTGTATTTTTTAATGACCATGGAAAGTAAAAGGACAAATAGCTTAATTGAGAGATTAAGACTTAAATTTATACCATCTAGAGTCTAGGTTATGCTTTTTCCTTTGCTTTTCTGTGTCTGATAGATCTGTAATTGAATTTGAGATGAGCATTTCAACTGATAGGAGTATTGTTGCAGTTGACCAAAGAGAGAGGAAAGAGCAAGCTTTCCTTTCCCTTTGTCACTTTTTTGTGATTTGGGTGGGATTGGTGGTTTTTGGGTGTCACCCGAGGGTTTCCCTTTTCGTTGGGTAATTGTGGGTGTCGGTGGATCCCCATCGGGGCTCCCCTTCCCTTTGTCGTGTTGTTTGTTTGCCATTAAAGCAAACCAGTGAGTGTTGAAGCCGTATAACCCAGAAAAATCAGAAAATTTATGGTTGAAAGAGGCAAAAGCAGAAGAGTTAAGAGTGGAGGTTCCATTTAATTTGAGTCTAGGAGTGTTTTTATAGTAGGATATAACAATAAAAGCTGCATAAGTCCACTAGAATCCAGAAAGTATCTGGATTTTGGGTTTGAAATTTGAGTGTAGGGATACATACCTGTCGGAGCCAAGAAGAACGCCTTGCAAACACCAGGAAAGAAGAAACGACAGACTACTGAATGCAGGAGCCCGTTGAAACCTCCATGACATGGAGGGCTTGTCCAATCTGTCGGAGCCAAGAAGAACGCCTTGCAAACACCGGGAAAGAAGAAACGGCAGATCACTGAATGCAGGAGCCCGATGAAACCTCCATGACATGGAGGGCTTGACCAATCTGCCAGATGTGAGGCAATAGTATTGAACTAAGTTGCAATGCAGGTAAACATAGATAATTGCAAGTCTTATTATGCTGTGGGAAGTATGAGAATAGGCGTTGGTTAAACAATTAGAAGAAATCAAATATTTTTTATCATAAGTTTTAAGAGAAGATTCCCCCTGACTAAACCATAAGCAGCCATTCATAGTAGATTCAAGGCAGTACATAAGTGATAATAAGTAAGGTTGTTTGAATGCAATAGTGATTTGGTAAAAGTGTTGCAAGAATCATATGAGATATCAGTGCTAGAAGAACACAGTCTAGATAACCATAGTCTTGAGCAAACACTGCTATTACAACTAGAGTAAGCAAATAACCAAAAGATTTTAAGCTTGTTAACATACCAACCAAGATTGGTGGTGGAGGTATTTCTTGACAGTCCAGTAGTCAAATTCTGCAGGAGAGCCAATTCTCTTTTAGTAGAATCTCTGATAATTGTGTCATGATCAGAAGCTTGATGCTTTAGTCCCCTGTTAAAATCCCGTGTGAAGGAGATAGAGTAAAAGGGCTCGAGAGAGAAACTCCCTCGAGTGTGGTTAGTTAGGGTATATTTGGTGTTATTTGTTTCGAAGCTACGACACATGTAACCAAAGCAAACATGTACTAGTTGGAAGATCTCAAGTTTCCCTTTGTCCTTGTCACTCTTGAGTGACTTGGAGGGAGTGGTGGATTTGTGGGTGTCACCCGAAGGCTTCCCATTAGATTGGGTACTTGTGGGTGTCGGTGAGGCCCCATTCACTAGTACAAAAAGGCAATCTTACGGCTAGAATTTATCAGGAGTTTTAAAAAACTCCAGAGAAAAGATACTCGCACATGAGTTATTTAAAACAACTCCCGTTAAATATTTTTTTAATATTTTTTCATAAACAGAATACACTTTCTCAGGAGTTTTATAAAAACTCCCGAAATCCCTTATTTTCGCTCGGGTGTTTTTAATGAAAACACCTGATAAAACATCTAAAAAAAACTTCCAACTTAAACGCAATCCCTAACCATCCCTGTCCATCGCCTTATCCCTCTTCAATCTCTACAATCCAGAATTCCCTCTCCTCATCACTTTCAATCGATGAATCGACATCTAGGGTTGGTAATTCAAAAAGCTTTTCATGAGCAAGGCGAACAAGGCTCCTCTATCTCTCTCAAGACTTGTCAAGTTTATGGAGGGAAAGGTAATTCCTCTTTTTCTCTTTAAATCGGGATCTAGGGTTTCTATTCTATTGGTGTCATTTAGTAAGCTAAATGTCTCGATTCGTTGATCGTGGATTGCAGGACGGCAAAATTGTAGTTGTGGTCGCATCAGTGACATGTGACATTAGGGTTTATGAAGTCTCATCCCTCACTGAGATGGCAAAATCGCAGTTGCGGTTTGAGATGGCAAATTGCAGTTGTGGTCGGAGTGCAGGATGGCAAAATTACAGTTGCTGTTTGAGATGGCCAGGGATCGCACTGAGAAGCCGTCACAGAGTGCATGACCTTCGACCAGCTGTCTCTCAAAGCTCCTCTTGGCCCTAACATGGTAGCTTCCTCCGTCCATTTTCATTGTTTATTCATCTTTTTTTATTGGTATTTGGGGTATTGTTTTGCTTATTGTTACCAGTTATGTTATTTTTATTGAGTCTTTAGCAACACTAAACCAAGTTTGTTTTAGGCTTAAGTATTGACTGATTCTTGTCGACCAAATCTGGTTTGCTTTACTGATCAACTTCGATGAATTTAAAAATCCAATAAACCATCCTTAAATGGAGAGGTGTTCCCATTTTACACACCCAATGACCCAAGTAATTAATAGTTACCTCTTATTAAAGTAGAAAGTCATTTTCATCATGGGCTGTATAAAATTAACTAGCATTAAGTTAAACCATCAAGAGGCTCAATGTTGCCTATTTTGTTTGGTTTTGACGACATTTCATGCTTTACTACACACTCACCTACCTGAGACACACCTTACATTTATTACACATTTGATGAAAGCCCCTGCAAATGTGTCGTTGCTTAAATGAGAGATTTGTGAGTAATGCTTATGCATACAAACTTTGAACCAGAGCATTGTTGTTGCGTATCCTGTGATTTATTTTGTCTCCACCCTTAGGCAGGGTTGTGAAAGTTATTTTTACGAAGGGCTTGTTTTTTGAATTGTTTGTCAGTTTCTGTTTATCAAAGCTTTAAGGAAATCATAGATTCTTTTATGTAGTTTTCTGCTTCTGAATATTTGGGATAACCATGCCAGTTCATTTGGATTCATTTTGGATTCGTTTGTTTGCTTCTCACCATTGTTGGAGGCGTCATGTACCAGCGGTCAGTGACTCAGCCTGTTGGGACTCCAGTGCGGCGAGAGCGTGACCGAGAGGCTGTCGTCTCTTTTTCAAAGATGATTGATAGCGACAATGACATTGAGGAGACTGCATTGCTGAGAAAAAAATTTCCTGCATAGGTTGTTTGAGTTTAATTTGTCATTCAGCTCAGTTTTGACATAAACTTAGTTATGTATTGATTGTTAACGGCTTATCCTTGCAGAGTAGAGGTTGCTGTCTTGAATGAAGATGACTGTTTGCGAGACAACACAGACAAGTTTGAGGTAGAGTTGAGAATATATGGTTTTGGTTTCATCTCAAATGCTAATTACTTTCGTATGCTAATTACTGTCGTATGCTTCAATTTATTGCTATCAAACTTGCTGCCATGTTCATAAGAGGTAAGAATATATGGTTTTGGTTTCATCTCAAATGCTAATTACTGTCGTATGCTTCAATTTATTGTGATTTTGTTTGTGATGCGAGTCCATGAGTTGTTATTGGCTTCTCTGTGCTGTGAAATTTTCGCAAATCATTATAATATTGTTATAATATTTTACGGAATCTAAAAATATGATCCATTCATTATAATTTGTCTTCTAGGTCTACTCCCAAATGAATATTATTATAACATTTTCCTCCATCTATGATATTCCACAACCTACAATCTAGGTTCTCAATGAGATTGACATTGATATTGCATATTAGGTTGGCTCATTTATATGATTTAAAAATAATAGTTTTCGAGTAGATTTGTATTTCCAGTTGTTATGGTTCTTACAATCTTCATTGATGCAGTTATCTTTAGCTCCAAAAGGAAGAATCGCAGTTGTGACTATAATTAATCCAAAGTTAGTCTCATTCAAGGCTTCAAGTTACACTAGAGTGTCTTAGGTATGAAAAATCCTTTTGGGAACACATTAGTCACTGGTTTTGTGCCGAGCTTGTTTATATATATGATTATGGTTTATTCATTTCTACCAAGGAATCCCCAAGTGTCTTATTTTATAACAACCTCTTAAGATTATATATAATATACATGTTTATAACTTCAACTGAACCAGTTACACCAACAAATATATGTACCAGGTTTCTGCAGCTAGAGAGGAATGCTTGGAAGGTGTGGTTATCTTGTTATATGTAGAGCTAGAGAGGAAGTGCCTGGAAGGTAGGGGTTTAAATTGTTGTATCTAAAGAGGGAAAGACCGAAGAATTGACGAGGTATTATTTTGTTATGTTAAAGAATTACGAATAATAGAAAATAGTCCAGAAATCCACTTTTTTCCCATAAAAATATACAAACAAGTGATATTCATTGCTACTTAGTATTTCCATATGTTTATAGGTTCTATATTTATATATGTTTAATTTTGCAGTGCTTTTAAGATTTACTAGCTTGCACCTTCGACAACAACTTCATGATGAGTTACGAGAAGAGCGGCTATAGGGCGGGGCGGCTAATTGGCTATGATCTATGGATACATATCGGTACCATTTTACTTGAGCTAGTTAGAATGCTAAGGGAAAATGTGATTGTTTTTGTTGTTTAATTATAGTTAGTTTTGTGCTTCTTCTTTTTTCCATTAATTAGATATACTTCGATGAACTGCTGCAAAAGTTGAAATCTTTTGAGTACTAAGGTTGATTGATGCATTGTGAATGTTTGTGATATAATCTATATATATATATATATATATATATATTCTCCTGCATCGAATCTATGTATGGATTGTATTTTGGTTTTGGGTTGTGGCAGCTGTGTAGTGGAACAAAAATAAATGAATTTTTTTTAAAAATAAAAATGATCTATCGGCGGTTTTTATACAAACTCCCGATAGGATCATTTATAAAAAAAGCCTGAATGGGAAAAGCACTCTATTATAAAACTCCTGACCGAGAATTTTTTCTCAGGGGTTTTTATATAACTCCCGATAAACATCTCTCAGGTGAGCGTATATAAGGAGTTCGAAAACTCCCGATTGCTTTGTAAAAAAACACCCGATAGACATCTATTCTGTACTAGTGATTGGGACCCTCCTTCCCTTTTAGAGGTTGGTGGTTTGCCATTACAGCAATGCAGAGCCATTTTCCAGGCCAAAGAACCATGTATTTTCTAGCATTTAGTTGACAACAGTTACATGGTCTAATGATAAGGTAAATCTTCAATCTGAAAATAAACAGAACATGAAAAAGATCATGTTGTTTAGTGACAGTGAAATAGTAGTTAATGTTGTATGTGATAATGTTTTGAAACAAATCAGCATAGGAAATGCAATAATACTGAGTGACAATGTGATGATTGAATAATGTGAATTTGTTTGAGTTGAGCTTAAATTCCTGGGAAAGCATCAGAGCAAAGACACAAAGGATCCAAGAGATGCAAAAGGAGGCCTGCACATAGTTCATATATTCAATTTTCTCGGGAGAGAACACATCCCGTATATGGTGGGTACATGTAAAGGGGTTGTAGATTATGATTAAACTTAAATCAGTGCAAAAACTTAAGGACCGATTAATATTGCTAGTAGCTCTTGAAGATAAGCTATGATAAGTGCTAGAAGGATCTGCCATTAGATTGATGTTGTAATACAAAGGCTTTGAAAGCCTAATCCATAACATCCGATTGGAATATATGGATGGTTTTAAGTTTGGTTGGGAGAAATCCCAAGGTTTCCCCTTAGGTGATGAGTGTGGACGGGTGTCACCCGAAGGTTTCCCATTAGTAGGTATGTATGGGTTGATATCACCATATAGTGATGAGATTTGGTTAAGTTGTACCAAATTTAGGAGATATATACAAGTAAACATGTACAGTTAGATAGAAGAAGGGTAGGGATCATACCAGATAAAGGTGAGCCACCCTGACCATCAAATGCCTGATGATAATGATTTGAAGGCATAGGAGATGGGACACTGAGCATAACCAAGCCATCATCATCATCAAAAGTAAGATGACCACTTGGAAGAGCAGATGAAGATGATGGGTTGAGCATGGCTTTGAAAGGAAACACAGACTCACTGAACTTAACATGTCTGCTAATAATCACAGATTTCCTTTCCAAATCATACAATTTGTAAGCTTTCTGCCCTGGAGGATAGCCTAAGAAAACACAACGTCTAGCTAGAATCCCAAGTTTATCACGAGGATCATTTGGCTGTAAAGCAAAACACAAACAACCTATGGTTCTCAACTGATCATAGGAAGGAGGAGTGTGGAAAAGTACTTTAAATGGAGACTTCCATTTCAAAACAGAAGTAGGCATCTTGTTAATCAAGTGTGTGGCACTGAGAATGCAGTCCCCCCAAAATTTAATAGGCAAGCCAGCATGAACTCTAATGGCTCTAGCTGTTTCAATCAAATGCCTATGCTTGCGTTCAACCCTACCATTTTGCTCATGGACACCAGGAGCAGTTCTTTGATGGATCACTCCATGATTAGCAAACAATTCCAAGCAACCCCTCTGAGTGAACTCAGTACCATTGTCAGTTCTAACACACTTAATAAACATTTCAAACTAGTTCTCAACCAATTTAAAAAAATTGGTGACACATCTCAAAACTTGTAGTTTGTCTTGCAACAAATACACCCAGGTAGTTCTAGAATGGTCATCAAGTATTGTAAGAAAATACTTAACTGCACATACAGATGGAGTTTTGTAATGGTCCCATAAATCCATGTGAATCAAATGGAATGGAGCAGAAGCTAGAGATTCACTCCTATCAAAACTAAGTTTGTGCATTTTAACCAAGGAACATTATCACAGTTCAACTCACAATCAACTGAACTTTTGCAAATAGACAGGTGTTTCAACTTGGACATAGACATATGGCCAAGCCTATTATGTATCAATAGAAGATTGTCAACATTATTACAGGACACCTTAAAAGAGTTACTCACATCTGAAACAACAACATGGTTCTTCTCTCGAGCAGATATCTTGTACAATCCTCCCACTTCTATGCCTTTAACCAACACCCTATCAGTTGTAGGGTCCTGTAACCAACAAGAAACCTCATCAAACCTGAATTCCAATTTTTGTCTTTTCAGTACTTGAGAGACAGATAGCAGATTATGTCTAAATTGTGGCACATAAAGCACATTGTGCAACACAAAATTAGGAAACAACATCACAGTGCCATGGAACTGCACATTGATATGAGAACCATCAGGCAGCCCCAATGATATAACATTGTGCAAGGGATACATTTCAGTGAAAATATCTTTGTCAAAACCAATATGGTCAGTAGCTCCAGAATACACCATCCAATCAAACTTGTTTGCTTTATTAGTACCAATGAGGAATGGGACACTGAATGTACCTGCAAAATGCACTATGGCTTGGTTGACTGAGATCTCAGATGGATCAACAACACTTTTCCCTTTCATCATCTTCATGACTTCATTGTAGATAGTATTCACCATTGTCGGATCAGGTCTTCCATCATGCCCAACATGATCAAAAGGATTATCAACCTGTGGTGTCTTAAACTGAGCTACCATCTTACCAGTCTGCCTGCCTTTATCCTCTTCGTTAGGTCCTTTAAACCACTCAGGATATCCCACTAATTTGAAGCAATAATCTTTGGTATGTCCTCTTTCACCACAGTAAGAGCACAACTTGTCAAGCTTAGCCTTCTTGTATTCTCTTTTGATCTGTTCAAACCTATCAATCTGTTTGCTAGGTCCAGGTCCAAACCTGTTAATATCATTAGCTTCCACTTCAGATTGCAAGGATCTGTTCACATTCAAAGCAACAACATCAACTCCAGGCATAGATGTCACCCCCTTTGATCTTTCCAACTGAACTGCCATCTGAAATGCCTTCAGTAACCCATGCATTGGGTCTTTAGACAAGACATTTCCTCTAAGGGATTCATACACATCATTGAGCCCCATGAGGAACTGCATTACCTTACCTTTTTCTTCCCTCTCGACAACACGCTTTAGTAAGCTAGCCACAACTACAACCACTAATACCTCCATAGTTACAACCAGGTACAACATCCAGAAGCTGCAATTCATCCCAACACTTCTTCAATTTACCATAGTAAGCTCCTACTGACAGATTCTCTTGACGAACATTAGCCAAATCCCTTCTCAACTGGTAAACCAGTGGATTGTTTGATTCATAAAACCTCTCCCTAATTTCCGACCACAATTCACTTGCAGATTCCACGTACATA
Source organism: Persicaria tinctoria (assembly GCA_037127255.1). NCBI lineage: Eukaryota > Viridiplantae > Streptophyta > Magnoliopsida > Caryophyllales > Polygonaceae > Persicaria > Persicaria tinctoria. Next base: position 14,512,876 of record JBANSL010000004.1, on the reverse strand, counting down.
AGCGATTCAGCAACATCAACAGTCATCGAATTAATAATCCAGCATCGCACCATGTAATCCGCTCTTTCCCATCTAACATATAGTCCTCACTATCCATCGGAGGTTTCACACAGCTCCCCGTAATAAAGCCTAATTTCACTTTAGCTCCCAACGCCTTTCGCACACCTGGACTCCAGCTAGCGAAATTGGAACCATTGAATAGCGTATTCACTAATTGCATCCCGGGTGGTCTAAGTTTGGTAAAAATAAAGATTGTAGTGGATTGCATTCATACCTTGAGCAGGATCCACAAATGGAATTCCGCCATTAAAGACACCTTGACCTCCTCTACCTAGCGTCGGTGGAGTAACACTGACGAATGTTCCTCGTCCTCCTCCATTAACCACATCCGCAAAGCTCTGCCCCTGCTGAGGCGTGGATCCTCGTCCAACCATTCTAAAAAAATGATAGATTCAAGCACGAATGAACACAGATCACTGAAACAAATTCAAACTCAACTAAGATTGAGCACAACAATCTCAGATCTGAAACAATCACGAAATCTGATCACCAGATCTTCCAAGCTCTGATACCATTTAGAAACTCAATTGAGTGTAAAAACATTCAAGATCTCCATTTCTACCAAGATGAAGCAAATGAGAGTGTTTGTTACAGATTTCCAATTGTCACTTGCAATTGGCACCTAAACCTCCTATCTGTAGCTGTTAACAAGATCAGTTACAGAATAGGCGAAATTACCAAATTACCCTTCTAACCAACCTAACTACCGACTGCACCTTATGTGCTCTTAAGCATACAATGTAGTGTATGCTTTATAATGTCTATAACTCCCATCCTTTCCATTGTTCTTCTTCTTATCTTTACCTCATGTTTGTTGTATCCGTTGAAGGATAAATTCGTACAATTAATTATACTGACTAATCAATAATTATTGAAATTATTGGTAAGATTCAATTTGATTTCTCGCTTTCTTTTATTTTTGTATTTATTTTAATTTCAATTTCACAATCTCAATGTGAGATTTTTTTGTACGCATACAATACTTCTTAATTTGTATTCAAATCATAACTTTATAATGTAATTTATTTGGTTGATCAATATATAAGCAAAGAACTAAAATATGACAATTAATATTTAACCTACTATATATAACCGGTGACAGAGAATTAAAAAAATATTCTTATTTAAAGACATCACGCACAAGGTGCAGGTTACTATACTAGTTCTATTGTAAGTGATTGTCAAGATTACTCTGGGTGCTATAAAAAAAGTCAAGGTTATTGAGCTTAATAACATGGTTTTTTTTGTTGCTCTGTTTTTGTACTCTCCGTTCATTAATAACTATCGTTTAACTTTTTGACATATTTTTTAAGGAGCTAAAAACTATATAAAATATTAACTTTTTTAATTATTTTTTTAAAAATAATTTTAAACTTAGGAAAAATGGCCAAAAATAATATGAAGTATCAACCTTTGGCCAAAAATAATACAAACTTTAAAATTGACGATTTTATATACAAACTATCACAATATTAACCAAAAATAATACGATTCCAATTTCCGACCATATTTCCGGCCAAATGATGACGTGGCTACTGGAAATATAAATTTGGGCTAAAAATGTAATAAATAATAAAGTTAGAGAAAGACCTATAAATTTAGGGTTCTACTTTTTAGAACAGGCTAAAATTATTTATTTAGAACATGACAAAAATACCCCTTAAATTAAATTAAATTACACCCCTAAACCACTCCATTCCCACCCAATCTCACGTTGTCTCTCTCTTCCCCTCTCGTTCATCGACGCCGCAACATCAGCACAAAACAACCCAAATCTCACCATTCTACTTCCTTCCTTAAATTTCTTCAAGTAAAAAGATGAACTATGGGTGACTTTGAATTCATAATCGGTGTATGAATATCTCCACCTCTTTAATTTGCTCAATTCGTTCCCAACGAGTTTGAGTTTTTTTAGGGTTTCATAAATCGAATTAAATTCGGTCTAGGTTTGGTAGAATCACCAATTGATGTTACTATTGAATTGGAAAGGTTGAAATCCATTCAATCTTGTTAAATACAGAGGGAAATAGAAAAAAAAAGTTATAAATACGCCATTACAGAGAGCGCTGCGCAAAGGATGAGGATTTAGGACGAAGGCCTGTTTCTTCCTCCTTTTTTCACATTTTAGCTCGGTTCGTGGGGGAACCGTGCTAAAAAGTACCTTTTTCTTTATAATTGTGGAATGGATTTTTTAGCTCGGTTCTAAGTACAACCGGGCTAAAAACATGGTCATTGCGACCCCTTATGGACATGGTCGTTGCGACCATCTGTGGTTTGGTCATTGCGACCAAATTGATATTTGGTCATTGCGACCACTTGATCATGCGCTAAACGGAAATTTAACCCTGCGCTAAACAGAAATCGTGTAAATTTATCGAAATTGGATCAACATCAACTCGAATGGTTGAACGAGTTGACTCATGCTACTTTTTCAACTCATAACAACTTTAGATTATTTTTTCAATTGAAATATCTTAATTTCACTCCGATTCATATTCATGATTCTAGATTTCGACCGAAAAGTAATAATAAATTAATAATGATTCTAGATTTCATATATGTCATGTCATATGGTTAGGACTTAGGAATAGTCAAAGTTTCCTAAATTCTAGAAAAACAGTGACACCCCCCAAACAACGCCCAAACCAAACTTGGCTTCCTTCCTACTACTTAATTTTTTGAATCTTGATTGGTATAAAACCAGATGCCAAAACTAACTAACTACAACCCACACATACACTAACACTATGGCCTGCAGTTACCAGTCCATCGGAGCCGGTGTCGACGAAGAAGTCGACGACACACTCTCGTTCTGCGACATACCCCTATACACCGATGCGTCAGCCGACTCGTCGGCCTCCTCTTATTCCGAACAAGCCGCGGGGAGCTTGTTCGAGTTCTTCAGCTGCGGATCCCCGGCAGCAGCCTACCAACCCGCAGAGAATTTCGTCTTCTGTGGGAGGCTGATCCCCTATGCCGACTCACCCTCTCCCTCGCCGTCGGCTAAGAAGAAGCAGAGAGTAATAAAGAATGGTAGTGCACTTTCGAGTTCGAGTTCGATCAGGTGGTATAAGGTCATGTTTGGATCAATGAGGCTGCCGGGTGAGATGGACATGGCGGATATCAAGAGCAGGCAACGGCGGCGCCATCCGACCCCAAAGGCGCCCAAAGCCGCCATGGTTGGGATCAAGTACGAAGAGGTAGTCGATCATCGTCGTCGACAAAGGAAGTCGTCTTCGGCGAATGGGTTGATAGGATTAGTTAGGTCTTTGAGTTGTAGGGGTTCCTGCTCAACGGCTATTCTTAATTGATCGATCAATTAGATCTCCCTCCGTATTTGGTATTTCCATGATCATATCGATCGATATCGATCAAAACCATTAAATTAAACACGTTATTTGACTGATCCATTTTCATTCCCTCAATCGTGACGTAGTATAGGAGTTTAATTTATATTGTCAAACGTTGTGTAATAGTATTAAAACTAGCTGCCTAGCATTGAAATTCAAACATATGTATATTCTTTTTTTTTTTTTTTTTGAGCAAATCTAAATTAACTTTTACTACTATATAAAGTAGCAACGAATTTCATAAAATATTCCCATATATATTTGGGTAAGTTATCGACTAGTCATCCATGGGCCGAGCACTAGCCTGCAAATAACTCAAGCCGGGTAAGCCAAGCGGCAAGCCGCAAAACAGGCTCACTCTGCAAATAACTCATGCCAAGGTAAATGAAGACATGAGTCCCGGCCAACCTAGTACAAATTTCTCCTAGTGGAATTTAAATCCCTGGCCTCGTGGTAGTGAGGCACAAGGAAACACTTCACTCTGACCACTAGGGCAAGAGCTCATTGGTAAAGAGAGGTAAAGTATAGAGTACTACTCCCGCCGTCACACAATAGTTGTCTTTGAACTATTTATACACGCTTTTCAATGAGCTAAAAACTATATAAAATATCCATTTTTTAATTAATTTTTTAAAATAATTCTATACTTATTAGTAATATGTATGATATTATTTAAAAATATTTAATAAAATGTTGATATTTTATATAGTTTTTAGCTTTTTAAGAAAACATGTCTGAATAGTAAAAGACGTATATTATGGGACAAATGGAGTATAATACAGAAGTGTCAATAGCCGTGTTACTCTTAATTAATTAGTACTCCTACAGTCCTACTCACTCACTTAGCCCTAGCTAGCTCGTTTTACTAACTCCGTTTAGAAATAGATGTCATTTGACTTTTTGATATGTTTTTAAGCAGGTAAAAACTATATAAAAATAACAATTTTTAAAAATTTTTAATATAATATAAATACTTATAAATAATAAGTGTCATACTATTACAAAAAAAATTATTTAAAAAATTAATATTTTATATAGTTTTTAGCTCAATAAAAAAACGTGTCAAAAAATCAAACGATAGTATTTTTAGACATTGTAGTATATAGTTATATATTTATAACTTTATAAGCTCTTTATATTAGCGGGTGTGACAAGTCGGCACCATCAACTAACTTAATTACGTTTGATCGATATACTTGCTTTCGTTTGATTATTTTTCACCGAATCTATATACTACTTAATTCAGTATACTTTCGCTGACGTGGCAGTCTCCCCGCAATTTTCTCCTTTTCGGCCAATCAAATTTTTTCTTTTCTTTTTTCCTTTTTTTTTTCATCTCTTCATCTTGCTTAGGGTTCTCTCCCGTCCCCTCCCTGAATTGATTCGTCTCCATTCCGCTGTTCCATCGCTCTTCCTTCTCTCTTCCTCCTTCGCGCTTCTCGGCTTACCGGTGAGTTTATACCCCCTTCTCTCTTCCTCCTCCGCCGGTGAGTTTATACCCCCTTCTCCTCTTCTTGGTCATTCGACGCTTCTCGGCTTACGCCGAATTCGCTTCCTTCTTGCCTCTCGCGATTCGTACGCCTTACTCCTCTGTCGATTCCAACTCTTCCTCCGTGCCTCTTCCGGTTCAATGACATCTTCTTCCTCCTTGCCGTCGTTCATGGCTTTCACAAACTTTGACAGATTTCATCAGGCCGGTTAATTCCTCCCACGTCCCTTGCCTCTGCCGGACCCCTCTTCTTCTCCTAATAAGGTTTGTCCCGATTTTCTTTGTCTTCCCTAATTCTGTTTCTAAAATTCAAGATCTGCAAATCTGATATCGAATTTTGATCCCCTTGCTCTGCCGGTTCCCCGAAGAGTTGTTGTAGATAAGTGGAAGTAGATCTCACACACCGAATCGTGCGACTAGAAATCGCCGAGGCTATGGAAATCGCCGAGGTTTGGCTATGGAAATCGCGGAGGCTAGCGACTACTCTGAGTCATGCCTTCATCAATGTCCTAGAAATTAAGGGTTGTCCTCATTTTCTTTGTCTTCCTTAATTCTGTTTCTAACATTCAATCTCTGCAAATCTGATTGCCAAAACCTAACACAGATTGCCAAAACTGAAAATCGGGATCGCAGTTGCTAAAACTTGAAACTGAATTTCATAATGCTAATTTAATAATATTTTTAACCTACATATTGATGAATTGGTTGTCAATTTCAGTCAATGTGTTTGTATCAAATTGAGATTCACATTGCATTTGCTTCAATTATCTTCAACCTACAGATTGTTGAATGTACAGGTTGCTGAAATTCAGATTTGCTGAACTCACAAATTTCTAAATTTACAGATTGCTGAATTTACAAAATTTTAAACTGAATTTACAGATATTAAAACTTAATTTACAAAATGCAGAATTTAGATATTGGTCAATATATCTTTCAAATTGAAGGTTCCAACTGTAATTTCATTTGCTAAAACTTAACACAGATTGCTAACACTGAATAATGAATAACAATTGCTCAAACTTGAAAGAAAAAATGGATTTCATATAGCTGAAACTGAATGCAGTTGTTAACTTGGTTAGAAAATATCATCAGGTGTGATCATACTATCTGTTACGTGTATTATATCGAAAATACAATAATCCAAAAGTCTTAAAATGCAACACCAAAAAAGACACATATTTTTTGGTGTTTTAGTTGTTTTATTACAGTTTTCATTGCCTGTGTTGTGTCACTGTATGGGTATCTGTGCTGGAAAAGAGTAGCATGTATGAGCCAATATCGTTAGTGAAAAGGGAAAGAGCTACTTGCTCCCTGGTGCCCAGAATATGAATGTGAATAATGTGTATGAAATTGAATCCCACTATTAAAGTAAATGAAATCAATTGACAGGTCTTTCATTATGATAATAATACTTTTACTTTCTTAGCATTTTAGTCATTCTAACTCTTTGTAAGATGCCTTTAGTCCTTGACTACAGTGGCTAATCACATATGCTCATTAATCAAAGATAAATAAGTTCCTTTCAAGTTTGATTGCAACTGTACACCAAATTATTTCATAAACAAAAAGGGAACCCTACCCAATTACATCTTGCCATAAAAGGGCACACAAATACACAATATTATTATACACAACTTTTTCAAACATTTGTTTGGATCATTATTTGGTTATTCAATAATATTTTATACTTTTTTTCCCTCGCAAACGTGCCATGGTTATTCAATAATATTTTATACTTCTTTTTTTCTTCTATTGCTCTCTGGCATTCCCTCACATTCCTCATCTTCCATTTAATATGAGTTTATCAGTTGTCTTCAACTCTTCACTTTTATCCTAATTTCCTTTTGATCACGATGTTGCATTTTCCCTTTTAATTTATGATTTTGTTACTATATTTCAGTCTTTTGTACACAATGTTGAAGCTCTCTTGTCGAATAGCTTTCGCCTTGTGACAGGCTTGACATAGCAGCGATCATGGTTACTTGACAAGGTATGTTCAAAAAGAGATTATATGAGTTATGCTAATTTCTAAACCGTGTAATCTACTGCTTATACATAGCATTATTTTACACTATTGCAGGTGGAACATTTCCTCTTACTGGGAATCAAGTGCAATGGTTTCTTCTTTTGATTTGAAAGAGATTGTAGAACCTATGATGAAATCTTTTACCGAGTCAACACATGGTTCCAACATAGAGATCAAAGAAAGTGCTTTAGTGTGGCACCAACTGTATACAGATCCCGATTTTGGTCAATGGCAATCAATGGAGTTGGTGATTCACCTACAAAATTTGCTTGCAAACGAACCTGTGCATTTCAAGATAGGGCAGCATATTGTTGAGGTTATTCCACAAGCATGCTCTGCTTCTATTTACGGAAAAAAAAAATGGTAGTGTTAAACTCATGCAAAGTTTCCTTGATGCTGATTCATTCTTTTTTTTTTGTTACTTTAGGGGATAAGCAAATGACTTGCTTTGGAAAAGGTTATCTCATCAATACAGTACAAGAACTGCAACCATATTTGATTAATTAGCAATCCAATCTAATCTATAAAACATAATTTTTTAGTTCTGTCATTTTATTTCTGATCTAATCTATAAAACATAATTTTTTAGTTTTGTCATTTTATTTCTGAAATTTTGCAGCTCTACGTCCTTTTTAAATTTCAGTTCATTAACTCGGTTTCTACAACTCATTTCATATATCTTAGTTGATAAAATTCATATCTGTTATTTTATTCTACCATTTAATTTGTGAAATTCATTTACCTTGATGTTGCATCTATGATCTATCTATTAGAGGTAAATTGTACGTATAATTTATCCCAAATCTTTCACTCTTTCCTAATTTAATTATGCTTTTTTATATTTATTTTTATTCTTTCAAATATACTTTCATATATATACTCTTCTGCTCTTCTTTCCTAATCGGTTTGACTTCCTCTTATATCATCCCTTACATTGTATTCATCTAAATTAAATAAAACAAAATATTCTTTTCCGTCTTTAATTATTTGTCTTCCTATACCATGTTGCACATTTGGTTCATTATTCAACTTTTTATTTTTTTATTTTTTTGGTGAACAATTATTCAACTTTTTATATTTACCATTTAATATGTATATAATTTATTATTCACCTATAAATGATAGCAATCATACGAATTCATCCCTTTATATTAATCTATATTTTTTGTCTTCAAGATTTGCATCGATGAAGCCTATAACACCAACTCTGTGCATTTTGTGAACACCTATGTCGTTCAAGAACAACAGTGTTGTACATATTAGGATTTCCAAACATTTGTTTATATTTTATTTGGTTATTCCTTGTAATAAATATTTTATATTCTAATTAATTTACTTTTTTCATCGCATCCGCGCCATGGCGCGGGTATAACACTAGTTACTATTTAATTTACTAGTGATTGCTTTCTATTTAGTACGATATATCTCTCGTTATAATATATGTTTTTTTTGGGGGTAAATTAAACAATAGGCCATTGATCTTGAAGAGAGATTCTTGTCAAAAGCAGTATATTTGATAAAGATGAGTAAAGCATCCTCCAAGCAAAATGGCATTGAACGAACAAATTATAGGGAGCCTTGACATTGACTCAACTTGGGTCAAACTTGATCATTTGGTTTGGCTGCTACAAAGATGTTGAAAATTTTAAAGAGGAATTTTATGAATTTCAGATTAATTCAAAGTTTCCTGGAAATCAAATTTGGATTATAGTATATGATAATTTCCTACCAATTAAACTAGCTATTATTATAAATTAGTTGTTTTTAAAGAAATTAATTAAGGGGTTACTATTCACACGATGTTATATCGCCTTTTACACGATCACGATCGCGCACTACAAATTCACGGATCCGTGCATCCGCAGTTCGCAATCGCCCTTTTTTTTTAAAAAAAAAAAACCTCTTTCTTTTGGCCCCCTTCATCCTTCTCACCAGCCTCAAGCTCCCTACTTATGAATTCACATCTTCCTATTCCTTCTGGAATTCTTCGGTTTATATATCTAATCAAGGATTTGCTATATGCATCATAAATTGAAATTTTAATTTCATACCTATTCCAAATATTAGAGAACAATAGCGTATTTTGATCTATTTTACGGGGAGTTAAGGCAGATGAATTTCGGGCGACGGCAGAGGCGGCAGGGGCAAAGAGATCGGGCAGCAGAGTGGGAAGTGCAGTGGAAGAACTTCAATTTCAACATTTAATTCATGGCTCATGGGTTTGAGTTTTCCGGTAGAATCGAAGTGGAATTGGGAGAAAATGGTCAGATGAACACATAACTTCAATACCCAAGAAGTAATGGAGATCACCAAGATCCTTAAGCGAGAACACGGAATTGAGATAAGCAACGAACTTGGTGATGAACGAAGCATTAGACATTGAGACCCAGTAATAATGAGATCGTCAACATACATAAGGACATAGATCACCTGAGACTCATGTTGTTTAATGAAGAGCGAGGTGTCCAACTTGCAAGAGGTAAAGCCATGCCGAAATAGAGCCTGCTGAAGCTTGTGAAACCATGCTCGAGGCGCCTGCTTGAGACCAAAGAGGGCCTTTCGAAGGCGGCAGACCATGTCCGGATGATGAGAGGAGGCAAAGCTAGACGGCTGACTCATGTACACTGTCTCAGAGAGATCGTTGTTGAGGATTGCATCGTTGACATCAACCTGTCGCAGAGGCCAGTTCTTGGTGACAACAATGCTAAGAATCAATCGAATGGATGTAGGCTTGACCACTGGACTGAAGGTGTCAAAGTAGTCAACAGTCAACACCCTCTTCTTGGTGAAATCCCTTAGCAACCAGACGAGCTTTGTAGCAATAAAGGGAACCAACTGCTTTGCGCTTAATCCTGTAAACCCACTTGCAAATAATGACATTAGAACTCGGAGGCCCGAGAATCAAATCACAGGTCCCGTTACAAATTAAAGCATCATACTCTAACTGCATTGCATGTTGCCAATTAGGATCTTTTGAGACTTGTATAAAAGTTTTAGGTTAAGAAGGAATATGTGATATAGGAGCAGGATGGTTAGTAGTAAGCAAAGATTTAGGTTTAAGAGAATGAGAGCGAGCACGAGTTACCATAGTATGAGTGGAATCCTCTATAGGGCGATAATACATAGGCGCATGAGAATAGGGGCCACCAGTTGCTGACGGAACCACATCCGGAGAGGGCGCCGATGAAGAGATGGTCGGTGGTGGCTCAAAGGTCACCGGCTCTGACACCATCTATAGTGGATGAATTGGGGGGGGGGGGGGATACAGGCATCTGGAGGATGGTTATGTGATGCAGAACCATCCTTTATGCCCATGATAGCAATTGTATCATTTATGTTTGGGACTGTAACCAATAAAGACACAGGAAGAGATCTGTAGTCTAATTTGTTTATGGTGTAAGGGCGAATAAAGGGGTAACATAGACAGCCAAAAGATTTGAGCAAGCCATAGTCAGGTTTATGCCCATAAAGATCATCATAGGAAGACTTGTACTTCAATGTAGGAGTGATGGTTCGATTATTGAGATAGATTGGCAGTGCAAAAAGAATTCTCCCAAAATTGTTGTGGTAAGTTAGCATGGGCTAATAAGGCTAGACCTTTTTCCACAATGACTTGATTGCGACGTTCAGCAGAGCCATTCTGCTCAGGCGTGTAAGGGAAAGAGATGTGGTGGGGGATACCTTGTGTTTGGAGAAAGCTGGAGACATTACGATATTCACCCCTTCCCCCCCCCTCAGTCGGTTTGAAAAGCTTTGACTTGTTTAGAGAATTTTGTTTGGATCATCGTAAGAAAGAGCTGAAAAACAGCGAGCACTTGGGATTTGTTCGTGACGCAATACACCCAAATAAACTTAGTGCAATCATCAATAAAAAGAAACATAATAACGATTTCCATTTATTGAATGTAAAAGAGAAGGTCCCCAAACATCGGAATGAATCAAATCAAATGGATGCTGAGCATATCGTAAGAAATAGCTGAAAAACAACGAGCACTTGGGATTTGTTCGTGACGAAATACACCCAAATAAACTTAGTGCAATCATCAATAAAAGAAACATAATAACGATTGCCATTTATTGAATGTAAACGAGAAGGTCCCCAAACATCGGAATGAATCAAATCAAATGGATGTTGAGCATGTTCAACACGACTAGGTAAAGGTAAATGATGACTCTTTCCTAACTAACAAGAACCACAGACATAAGACAACTTATTATTTGTAACAGGCAACTAATCAGAAATAAGACGACGCGGGACAAACTCATGAGGATGAGCCAAACGATGATGCCAACACTCCAGGGAAGTACGAACACCAAGCGACGTTGGTCCAAGGCTGCTGAGCGCCGTGGTGGGTAGCCGGAAACTCACCAAGATTCAGCTGATTGAAGCGGTTGTGAGCCACATGGCCCGTCTTGCGACAAATCTAGCATTGCGTGCGAGAGGAGCGATCAGAACTAGTAAAACGATCAGACCCGACAGGCTGCTGGGAGGAGGTGCCGCAACCAGGAGGAGGGGTGGACGTCGGCTGCTGAGAGGGGCGAGACCCGTTCCGAGAGCGGGTGGTGTAGTTCGCCTCCGGGATGACAGCAGCACGAACTTTGGATTCCTCTCCGAGGCGCTATTCTTCCTGAAGGAGTAGGTCGAGAAGGGTGTCACTGGAGATTTTTCCATCATGCATCGTGAGATCCACTCGAAAGGGACCATAAGCGGGACCAATACCATAGATGGTGTAAGAGACAAGGTCCTGATCATTCACAATGTGCATACACTCAACCAAGCTATCCGCCAAAGCGCGTTTTTTCTCAACATACTCAAGAATTGAGAGAGAGCCTCGCTGAAGCGTCTGAAGTAGATGACGAAGGTGCATTTGACGGGCGTTGGTCTGAGCATGGAACATACGCTCAAGGATGGACCACACATTATATGAGATTTTTGAACGAGCAACATGTGCATGTAAGGGCAGGGTGAGGGTCGACCGGATCCAGAGGACGACAAGACGATCTTTGCGAAGCCAATCGGCATAGGCCAGATTGGGAAGGACAGAAGACGGTGCGGTGGTGGTGGTCTTCAACTTGTCAGATTCGACCAGGGGGGTAGGGGCAGGGGAGGTGATGGTTTGTGGTAGGGCAGAGGCGACCATGATCAAGGAGTCAAGGTCGTATGCCTGAAGAGCGGAGCAGATGGTGCCACGCCAGAGGGAAAAGTTGGTGCGATCAAGGCGCACAACCAAGTTGGTAAAGTGAAAGGATCCGACTTGGCTGACAGCATCAACGAGAATCTGGCCATTTTTGCCAAAGCCGGACCCAGAGGAAAAGGCGTAAGCTTCGCCGGACAAGATTGGTGACGGGGAGGGATCGAAGGCTGTGGGGGTATGAGATCGTGAGGATCGCAGGGTTAAGCTGATACCATGTAAAGATTATGATTTGAGGGGAAAAGATACTTTTTTTTATTCACATCCCTAAGAATATATAGATATTACATAGGAGGAGAAGAGTAACTCAAAACCATAATTAGATAGAATTACAACCATAATTAGATATATACAAATCTAAAAAAGTCAATCCTAATATATCGTTAATAATTAAGATATGAAGATATCAAATTGATATCCATATATACCAATAGGGTGAGTCCAATGACAAGATGAGTTTCGTTTATTGATAAGACGAAATTTATGTATTTACGCTCTTCATTTTTGACAAAAGAAAGACCCGAATCTGTCAAATTATATTTCTTGATGAATTGGAAACCGAAAAAGTGTATTAACAATGAATTGGGCTTTCATTTTTAGATTAATTAAGGCAAAACTAAAAGGGTTTTAAATTTCTAGGATCGCATATGCATCTCCAAGACAGAGAAGAATCAAACAACTTGGAGTAAAACATATGTATACCAATTTTACAGATTTAGGGAAAAAATCTTAAATTTTTATTTTCGATCTTGAAAAATTTGAGAAACAGGTTCAAATTATCAAACGAAAAAAATGCAAAAACCATATCAGATGGAGGGTTATGGGATTGCTGGGAGAACCTGCAATCACAAGACCCTCATTGCGCAAAGAGGGCTCAGCCAATGGGCAATCCTCATTGCATCGACAGAGCCTCCTACAACCACACCGGTAGGGCAAATGATGAGTTGAAACAATGCCGATCGTCTTTTCCAACTTGCTCGGTAGATCTAACCGAGGTTATACGTTATGCTCGACCCAGTTTAATGAGGTGAATCGACGAAAAATCCTTCTAATCTTTAAGCTACATTCAATCCCTTCATTACAAATATAATCCTATCACAAGAACGACAACACACAACAATATCCACTTAAATTAACTCTAAATCTATGACAAATTCAAATTTAACACATTTTCAAGATACAAACAAAAACCTAAAAATCAATGGAAAATTTAGATTATATGATATCACTTACTTTTTTTTTTTAGCAATAGATCGATGTATAATTGACCCAAAATCACACGAAATTTGTTCGGGTTTATCACAGAAAAGGATTGAGGTATGGATAGAGAGGATGGTTGACTTTGTTGAATGTGATAAGGGTTGTTTGATTTTTCTCTCCCGGACTAGTTTGTACAGTAATTATTTTGTAAAAGTGAAAAAGACTTGCGTGTAATTTTTAGATATTTGTCTTGCTAATAGACAATTACCGTCTTGTTAATGGACTTTATGTTACTAAATTATTGAGTTCAATTTCGAATTTGGGGTTTCAACTTGTGTTTGCAAACAGGAAAATGTTGTTGATTATTGCCGAATTTGGGTTTCAATTCATTTTTGGGATGAAATGGAAAAGTAGGGTTTGACGTTTCAATTTATGGTTTCGAACCCCTTGTTTGTTTGCAAACATAAAAGTGTTGAGCTGAATTTGGGATTTCAATTTCAGTTTTGAATTTGTGGTTTCAATTTTTGTTTGGGGTTTCCATAGGCAAATATAGACTGGTCTCATTGACTGTCTCTTGTTAATGTTAGTCTATTAGTCTGTATGGAAGATTATTAGAAAACTAAGTCGATTCTTATTTGTTAATGTTAGTCTATTAGTCTGTTTGGGGTTCTCATTGACTGGGTCTTGGCTGTTGTAAAAAATTAAGCTACTATACCGATGGCCAATGTAGAAGCTAGCTAGAGAACATATTTTTTTTTATACACATGTTTGCTTCCAAGTCCCGATCCAAAAAAATACTCCGTACTTGTTAAAGGTGATCAATCAAGTGCTATTTTACGATAAAAATATGAGGTCATCAAGAAACACTAAAAGCTAGCTAGAGAACTGGTTTTTTGTATTAAGGCTTAAGACGTGACAGATAAAAAAAGAGATGTAGGCGATTAATGGAGTTGACAACCCATTTACGGAGTAATTTCTTCATCGATTTAACTGATGTTCCATAACTTTTGTTACCCACCATAAATGATGTTCTTTTGAAAAATCATTTTCACTCATTAAATATATGATTCAAATGACTAAATTACTTAATCATCCATAATTTTAAAATAACTAAAATACCTAGTAACCAGCATATATCTACCAACACCTGCATAATTCAACCTTATAAACAAAGTAAAGTCATCCTTCAACAACCTGCCTATATCCTCCATATTGGAACTTTTCCCTATAGGAATTTGGATATAATTTCCAAACCTATATAAAGTGATAAGTGATCTACCAAACTTGTATAGACAGTTAAACATTTAGCATGTTCATTATCAGAAATAGCAGGAGGCTCATAGAGGTCTTGAAAATTTTCTTCATAGAGTTCGTTCACCATCATCTCGATGAGAACAGGGATGTGCTTCATCATCCTCTTAACGCGCTGAATAACCTTGGTATATGTCAGATCGTAATCAATTGGATCTTCATTTTAAGTGATGGGGTCAAGTCCATCTTTAAAATTTACTTTATACCTTTTCATCTTGAAGGAAAATAGTAATAATAATAATAATAATAATAATAATAATAGTAAGGGAATAGTTCCCAATAGAGTGTTGCTTTAGCAACATTCTATTCTAGTTATTCATTTCCATTGAAAATGTGCCACAGAGCAACTATCATTGATGGAAGCTTATGTGCTTGTTAATTGATAAGAATGTTCTTAAATAGTGCACCAAATGCGCAGCTGAACTAGTGGCGTATCACTAGTTGATTGTGCTTGTTATCTGAGTTCTCAACTTGCTTGAATCTCACAAACAAATTAATCACCCAGTGCATCTTCTCACGATCCTTAGTTCTGCGAATCTCACGAAGAAGATGAACGCTTTTCAAGTCCGTTAGGGTTTCTCAAGAAACTTGTTTTGGGGAAAAAAATAATTGAGCTTCTTCTTTTTTCATTAATCATAAACATACTTAAATAGCAACACATAAAAAACCTATTGACTTAAAAACCCTAATGGGCTTTTCTAACAAATTCCTAAAGCCCATCAACAATATACTAAAACTCAAATAATATAAAAATCAATACTTATTAAATATTCAGACTTATTAAATAATATGATACGCTAAAATTAATTAAACAATAAAAATATAATACAATCATGGATCATTAATCTTCATCACTTCAAATCCTTGAATAAATCTCATCTGCCTCGTTGTTGGCCAATTTGACGTTTCCCGGATTCTATCACCATCAAGTGAAAGAGGTCCTTATATGAATTGAAGTAATCATGTCGCATGTGGTATAATCGCCTGAGTGAGTTCCTACTAAGACATGATTTTATAAATAACTAAGTAAGCCCTTGCGTCTTTATAAAGAGGATAAAGTCGGGTTATGTAATTATAGCAATTTATGTTGATGACCTAAATATTATTGGGACTCCTGAAGAGATTCATCAAACGACTAATTACATGAAAAAAGAATTTGAAATGAAAGATCTTGAAATAACCAAGAAATGGAATTTTCATCCATTAGTCAACTTATGTTGAAAAGGTCCTAAAACGCTTTAACATGGACAAAGCATATCCATTGAGTACACCTATGGTTGTACAATCACTTGATGTGCACACGGACCCTTTTCGTCCTTGATTAAACAATGAAGAGATATTAGGTCACGAAGTACCATATCTCAGTGCAGTTAGTGCACTTATGTATCTTGCTACGAATACATGACCATATATAGCTTTTGCAGTTAATCTACTAGCAAGAGATAATTCAATCACAACAAAAAGACATTGGAATGGTATCAAGACATTGTCAGATCCTCACAAGGCCATCTCACAAGCAAGGTACTTATTCATGTACAGTGGAACTGCCACCTGGCCGGCGTTCAACAAAGTAGTCTCTTGTAGCTACATCATCAAATCATGTAGAGCTTATCACATTGTATGAGACAGAAAGAGAAAGTGTGTGGCTCAGATCACTCATCCAACATGTCCAGGAATCATGCGGGTTGGAGTCCATTGAAAAACACCCGACAGTGTTGTATGAAGATAATGCAACTTGCATTGTCCAAATCAAGGAATGTTACATTAAATGTGACAAGACCAAGCATATATCGCCGAAATTATTCTTCACCCATGAACTCCAAGTTGAAGGCAAAGTTGATGTCCAGAAGATTGCATCAAGTGAAAATCTGGCAGATTTGTTCACTAAAGCATTGCCTACAAGGGTATTTAAGCAACGCATACACAATATGAGAATGCGACGCTTGAAGGATGTGTGTAAAGTAGAGAGGGAGTAGTTTGCTCTAGTATTTGAAATACCCCAAATTATTTTTGGGCTATTTCTTATTTTTATTTAATTAAATAAATCTATATTATATCAAACTATAGTGTATATCTTGTGAATTTGGTCATTTGATAAATTCACCTAAGATATATGGTATGAATTAGAATAATTAAATTATTCTAAAGAGAAATAATATATGATAAATTTAATTACATAAATCTTCTAGATATCCTTATTATTTAATTTATGCAATTAAATTAAATAATATTCATCCCGCTAAAGTAGAGAAATCTATCATCTATCTTCGTGTTTATCCGCTTCTTTTATTTATTTATTTTCCTTAAGATCTACCCTATACCGTTAATTTGTATCCTTTTTAACCTAATTGTATAGATACACGTCAAATTAGGGTTTCCCCCAACCCAAAAATTACTCACGTATCACCATCCCCGCACTCAAACCACCAAAGCCAGCACCGTTACCCTTCACCGTCCTCTTATTCCTCCCGTGAATAGCCGAGCCCAACCACCGCACCGCCTCCTCTCTCAAACCGATCGCGAACAATGAAACGCCGGCGACCCTGAGCCACGAGCCATCACCATCACTCATCTTCTCTCAAGCCGTGACGCCTCCCATCGCTGCCCAACCACCATCGCCGGCATCCGCATCTCCCGTGAGCCGACCTCCCCTGAGCAGCCTCCGACGACTTGAGCCGAGCCGCCCTCCGCAGATCTTCACCGCCGAGACCCACCGCAGCGCAGCCCTTGCCCGGTGAGGCCCAGGACAGCAGGCGCGAGCCCTTGCTGCATCCGTCTCCGATCGCCGCGATCGATTGCTTTGTCGCTGCATTCGCTCCGGTTGCCGCCCCTGTTGCCGCCAGCCTTGCCACCGCCGAGCCCTCGCCTTTGCCGCTAGCCATCGACGTCGGAGGAAGAGCCGAGCCGAGCCTGCACCCTGTTCCGTTATCTTTCTCGGCGTGTACAGGTTGATTGCAAAGAAACAGAGATTTCAATCTCTTTTCTAAAAATTGCATAAACCACCCTCAGTTCATGTTTATTTAATATTTCGGCCTCAGTTAATTTTTAATTAATTGAACCACCTATAGTTTTAATCCGAGTTAATTCTTGTCACTTTCAGCGACACCGGTAAAATCCCGAAGCACCCACGTCGAATCCCACTTCCCGAGGAATTCATATTGGTATAAATCCTTAACTTTATAGAATTAATTCAATTTGAAATTGAGTTAAGTAAAGTTAATTGTATGAAATATCAATATTAAATATTCATTTTCTCCGTTGGATTCAATAGGTGCCAAAATCTCGTCTTGTTGTCGTCAACCAATCGTCGAAGGTTAAGGCAAGTGATTTCGTTCATCGCCCTTTGCATGTTTCGTGATTCTTTTGATGTGCCTTTTAAATTCTTCTGTGTCGAATGCGGCCCTGTGGCCAATTTCCTTGCCAATTTCGATAAATTGCATACCCGTCTGCTTGATGTAATTTATCTTTTTAATCATAAATTAGCATGAGTTAAATAAATGGGCAATTATTATTAAAGTAATTATAGTGTTATAGTATTAAATGTGATTTGTTTGTTTATAACTCGAGATAAGTAAATGTTGCCCATTTCTTCTTCCTAAAGTGCATGATATTCTGCTTGTTCTTTCATGCAAACTAGTAGCATGTGATAGTAAGACCCTTTGAATTATCCATGCTTGTCCCCGTTTGATGTAATGTCGTTATTATGATCACCTAGTACAAATTGTTTATATATGATAAGATAGGCACCATGTGATGCTTAGTTGTGATATGTTAAAATGCGCACCACGTGATGCGAGTGGCTTTATGCCTTTGGCAAGTTATGCAGTAGACTGACTTGCAGGTTGTGGTTCGTTAAGCCACCGCCTCAAAAGGTTTCATGAAACACCATCCCGGAATGCATTCTCTGCGGGATGATAAAACAACGATCTGATGTAGGTCGTGGTCCTTGTTAAAGGCCCGACTGGTACCACGTAGTATTATTATTATTATCGTTATATTTATTATCGACTGTTAAATAGGTGATCATTTCAGTTATTATACTTATCTGTCTCGAGTATAATTCCATTTCCTATCTTATAATCGATCATTATGATCATCCGAGTCATGTGTGAATTTTTATCCTTTTTCATTCAGTTTCTACTATAAATATTCGTGTCATTCCCTTAACCTGAGACATACCGTTTTATGGTCACTGTAAGGTTAAAGTCTGAACATTTTCCCTATCATTTGCTAGTCTTAATTGTACTAACCATCCTATTTATTGGATGGCTGGTGTCCTTCGTTCTCACGAAACACCAGACCATATTCCACAGGTCTAGTGCAAGCAGCGGAGCAGGGGAGAGTTGAAGAGCGGACTATCATTTATTGAATCTATTTACTACAAGTTTTGAACCTCTAAAGTTTCCGCATTGCTACTTTAAGTTCAGCTATTTTGAAAGTTATTCATATCTTATGGTTTCGGTATTTCAATTATGTTCTCGTGATTGGATATTTCAAACTATGATATTTATTGAACTTCCGCATTATTATTTTATTCGACTGCTTTAGTACTGTCTTGTTTATGGGAGCATGGTTGCATGTCCCTATAAGCCTCAGGTGAATTCAAAGACATTAAAGTCTGCGGATTCACTGGCGCTGTAACGCTCCCTTGGGATTTAAAAAGGGGGTGTTACAGAAGGTGGTATCAGAGCTGTAGGTTTTTAAATGTTTTCATTCGAATTTCAAAATGATTTCTAAAGTTAATTTCAAAAAGATTTTTAGCAAAACTATGTTCTACTTACAAAAGTATGCAGTTTTGGAAATAATTTCAAAATAATTGTCCGATAGTTCTGCTTAAGCTCCTGCACCCGCCATAGACTAATATTAGATTCTTTATTCTTGTTTCCTCTAAATCTCGCTTATGTGATTGTCTCGCTCGAGTACTGATTACTCCTCGCTCTCCTCGATAGACGTCTAATGTTCACAAGACTGCAGAACTGCAACCACGGAAAATGGAAAGGAGCTCATCTTCAAGTGGTACAAGGGACATAATTGTGGAACTTTTCGATTCTATAACAAGAAAAATGCAGTAAGGGAAAAGAAAGTCATGTTAAGTCCTCTGGACGACAATAGGATAAAGTACCTCCAGGACCTCGTCGGAGTGTACGGTTTGGAACCATCTCAAAGTCCTAGTGAAGAGGAGTCAAAGAAGAGATCCTTTTTGGAAATCCTAGCAGATGAGAAAGCATTCCAGGCTTTGCAAGAAAGGAGAGCGAGGCAGAGGCTCCGCGTGAGGAAGACCAGGGAAATATACAGGAATAAGGAACGAATTGTGAATGAGCTGGAAAAAAAATGTTGTGATCAGGCTAGAGATGAGATCAAAAAGAGATGTGTGAGCATGTTGAGTCAGAGAAAGATGCAGCATCACAAAAGCATAGCTCCGAATTGGACAAACTCATCGATCTATCTGTCTTTGCAGAAGACGACGAGGATTAAGAGCTCATCAGCAGCAACACATTCCGCAGTAGTACCAACAGAATACCCAGATTCCTGCAGGTTCACAACCGATTGTGAACAAAGGGAAGAATGTCATTGGGCCATCTCAGTAAGGTCCACGACTATATGAAATGTGTAGGATGGACGACACTACATCTCCTATGACTCAAGGTATTATCTATCTCCGGGCCGAGCCAATTAATATTCTTTTTATCCAGGTGCTTCTCATTCTTTTCTAGCCGAGCAAACTGCTGAAAGACTTGGATTAGAATCTGTGACTCTAGATGATTCCTTTATTGTGAAATTCCCTAGTGGGGATAGAGTTCGAGGTAGGAAAATGTTATTCCACTTCCCCATCACGATAGGTGGCGATGAATACCTTGCCGATCTTGTTCTGCTTCCAATCCTTCCTCAGAACATCATTCTCGGTATGGATTGGCTTACTCGCCATAGTGCAATCATTGATTGTGGATGGAGAATCGTGACCATTTCGTCGGACGGCAAGGTTGTGTACAGATTTCGTGGGCGCATCCCCGAGGAGGAT
This sequence comes from Persicaria tinctoria, assembly GCA_037127255.1. NCBI lineage: Eukaryota > Viridiplantae > Streptophyta > Magnoliopsida > Caryophyllales > Polygonaceae > Persicaria > Persicaria tinctoria. The sequence goes on along the minus strand of JBANSL010000004.1, from coordinate 14,492,226 downwards.
GGCCGTGTTATTAATATGATGCAGGCAGCCAGATTGTTACGTCAAGCCTGTGTCGGATTTTTATGCTATCTGCAAGATCAGCCGTCCGAACTGGTCCCTATCTTCGATATTCCAGTAGTTCGGGATTTCCCTAATGTCTTTCCCGATGAGATTCCTGGTTTACCTCCAAAACGGTTTATTGAGTTCACCATTGACTTAGAGCCAGGAACCTCTCCTATTTCCAAAGCCCCGTATCGCATGGCTCCAGTGGAGATGCAAGAATTAAAGAGTCAGCTTGAAGAGTTGTTAGAGAAGGGTTATATACGACCCAGTACTTCACCTTGGTGTGCTCCCGTGCTGTTTGTGAAGAAGAAAGACGATTATTACCGTGCTGTTTGTGAAGAAAAAAAAACGATTATTTCCGTCTGTGTATTGATTATCGGGAGCTGAACAAGGTGACGATCAAGGACAAGTATCCAATGCCACGCATTGATGAATTGTTGGATCAGCTTCGGGGAGCTAAGCTGTTCTCCAAGATTTAACTTCAATCTGGTTACCATAAGCTTCGAGTTCGTGACGATGATATTCCAAAGACTGCTTTTAGGACACGTTATGGGCACTATGAGTTCGTGGTGATGCCTTTTGGCTTAACAAATGCCCCAACAATTTTCATGGATCTAATGAACTGTTGTTTCCACCAGTATTTGGACAACCTCATTGTAGTCTACATCGACGACATCTTGATCTAGTCGCCGAGTGAGGAGGCTCACTCCGAACACTTGAGGACTATTTTAATAACACTGCAAGAGCATCAGTTGTACGCGAAGCTGCCTAAGTGTGATTTTTGGATGAAGAAGGTGGCATTCCTAGGCCATATTATTTCAGAGAAAGGGGTGATGGTCGACCCCCCAAAGATAGCAGCTGTAGAGAAGTGGAGTCCGCCAAAGAACGCTAAGGATATTCGGAGTTTTCTAGGACTAGCAGGTTACTACAGGAGGTTTGTGGAAGGGTTTTCCAAATTTGTCCAACCACTGACCTTACTTCTGCGTAAATCCCAGAAATTCGTCTGGAATGACAAGTGCAAAGCGAGCTTCTATGAGCTCATGAAGCGGTTGACCACAGAACCTATTTTGGCACTCCCTAAGGAGTCAAAGGATTATATGATTTACAGTGATGCTTCAAAGTATGGTTTGAGTTGTGTATTGATGCAAGATGGGAAGGTGATAGCTTATGCATCACGACAGTTGAAGCCGTATAAGGAGAACTTCCCAGTGCATGATCTAGAACTAGCTGTTGTGGTACTTGCTATGAAAATCTGGCGTCATTATCTGTATGGAGTTCGTTGCCAAATATACACCGACCACAAAAGCCTCGAGTATGTGTTCACCCAGAAGGAGTTGAACATGAGACGGATACGCTGGCTAAAGCTGATCAAGGACTATGAAATTGACCTTCTCTATCATCTTAGGAAGGCTAATGTCGTAGCCGATGTTTTGAGCCACAAATCTCAGCACGAGGCTATGATTAGTTGTTTGACAGCAAGTCCTGTTCTGCAGAGGGATCTGCTCAAGTTAGAGGTTGAAGTTTGGTTTGAAAGGAACCGAGAACAGTTGTGTATGATAAAGGTTTAATCAGATCTGTTAGCAAAGGTAAAGAGGATGTTGTGTTACTGCCGATCACCGTTGACTTTTTCGATGGTAAAGCCTCGGGTTTTGTCGTGAGGGATGATGGATCCTTATGGGTTGGGAATTGCATCTGCCTCCCCGATGTCCCTGAGATCCAACAAACCATCCTTTAGGAAGCCCATGCATCCAGCTATTCGGTGCATCCTGGAGCTAGTAAGATGTAAAAGGATCTGAGGAAGAACCGGTGCAGATTCTAGAACGACGAGAGAAGCCACTTCGCACCAAGGTACTCCCGCTCGTCAAAGTGCTTTGGTCAAAGCACGGAACTGAGAAGATGACTTGGGAAACTGAGGAAGAAATGAGGAAACGCTTTCCTTAGTTGTCTTCTACTTAGCGCGAGTCGCATAGCGATCCAATTACCCCATTCATTCGGATATTAATAAATAAGGAAGCTTGTCAGAGACGTTCTGTCATAGTTCCTTTGGTTAATGTTTTCGATTCATCTTTACAACCTTACAGGTTTGAGTCAAAGTAAGGAATTTGTGTGTTCATTGGTAATATTCTAACGTTGAATATCATATAAGCTATGAACACTTCTCTAATAATATTCCTTCCATTTTATACAATCGGCTCTAGTATGTTGATACTTTTGATTCCATACAAAGTTCGTCAATCCGTGCTTTTATAGATATCGAAAAAGAGTCGGGAAGTGCTCCCTATAGACTCTAGAAGGGCTCGTTTGTTTTGCTTCTATATAAGCAGGCATCATACCCGCATGTGAAATCAGTGATTAATGGTCAATATGTCATAGTGTGATGAGTAAGATTCTTCATGAGGGTAATTAGTAACTTTTTATGTAGGTATGTTCACCTTTCCTAAATCTTGATAGTATTAAACGATCATGGGTCATATATCTCATCTCGCCTTTCCATGATCAAGCAACCGAACTCTCATTGGTAAAAAGCTTGAGAATAATTTTAAATATAGATATACACGATTTATGTTTATGAAGAAGACAAGGACACAAGGACGCAAGGACGCATGTGCTGAAGAACCAGACAATGCTCATGTCGATAAACCAGAAGACGAAGACCCACACTCATCTCATATGGATAAGGTTGGCTAGTTATGTCACAATGGTTGCTTTCAAAGCCACCCGGGCCATTTGACAACCTGGAAAAGGAAGCCAGATGGGGCTGAGACGAAAGCCAATGACAAGTTAGTTAACCCTGTTCTTATGTGATGGGAGTTCACTTATCTCGAGCGACAAGAGTGAATATCAAAAGACGTCTTTCGAAATTTATTATCCTTATTTTAGATATTTATAACTATAGAGATACGTTATTTTCATATTAAAAATTTCAAGCTTTGCCATCGAGGAGTTCGGAAAGCAATGAGTTACTTTGGTTGCAATTCTCATGGCTCACGTATTCAATAAGTTCATTAACCGAAGCATGCTTACATTCTACCTATTCGGGAACCATTGTTAGTTACATCTAGCTCTGCTTTGATCAATCTATATCCTCTGATCTATTACGATGTTACTATCCTATCTTCAATTCATTTCTCTTTTCTTTTCTAAGTTTCGGGACGAAACTTATTTTTAGTAGGGAGGTATGAAATACCCCAAATTATTTTTGGGCTATTTCTTATTTTTATTTAATTAAATAAATCTATATTATATCAAACTATAGTGTATATCTTGTGAATTTGGTCATTTGATAAATTCACCTAAGATATATGGTATGAATTAGAATAATTAAATTATTCTAAAGAGAAATAATATATGATAAATTTAATTACATAAATCTTCTAGATATCCTTATTATTTAATTTATGCAATTAAATTAAATAATATTCATCCCGCTAAAGTAGAGAAATCTATCATCTATCTTCGTGTTTATCCGCTTCTTTTATTTATTTATTTTCCTTAAGATCTACCCTATACCGTTAATTTGTATCCTTTTTAACCTAATTGTATAGATACACGTCAAATTAGGGTTTCCCCCAACCCAAAAATTACTCACGTATCACCATCCCCGCACTCAAACCACCAAAGCCAGCACCGTTACCCTTCACCGTCCTCTTATTCCTCCCGTGAATAGCCGAGCCCAACCACCGCACCGCCTCCTCTCTCAAACCGATCGCGAACAATGAAACGCCGGCGACCCTGAGCCACGAGCCATCACCGTCACTCATCTTCTCTCAAGCCGTGACGCCTCCCATCGCTGCCCAACCACCATCGCCGGCATCCGCATCTCCCGTGAGCCGACCTCCCCTGAGCAGCCTCCGACGACTTGAGCCGAGCCGCCCTCCGCAGATCTTCACCGCCGAGACCCACCGCAGCGCAGCCCTTGCCCGGTGAGGCCCAGGACAGCAGGCGCGAGCCCTTGCTGCATCCGTCTCCGATCGCCGCGATCGATTGCTTTGTCGCTGCATTCGCTCCGGTTGCCGCCCCTGTTGCCGCCAGCCTTGCCACCGCCGAGCCCTCGCCTTTGCCGCTAGCCATCGACGTCGGAGGAAGAGCCGAGCCGAGCCTGCACCCTGTTCCGTTATCTTTCTCGGTGTGTACAGGTTGATTGCAAAGAAACAGAGATTTCAATCTCTTTTCTAAAAATTGCATAAACCACCCTCAGTTCATGTTTATTTAATATTTCGGCCTCAGTTAATTTTTAATTAATTGAACCACCTATAGTTTTAATCCGAGTTAATTCTTGTCACTTTCAGCGACACCGGTAAAATCCCGAAGCACCCACGTCGAATCCCACTTCCCGAGGAATTCATATTGGTATAAATCCTTAACTTTATAGAATTAATTCAATTTGAAATTGAGTTAAGTAAAGTTAATTGTATGAAATATCAATATTAAATATTCATTTTCTCCGTTGGATTCAATAGGTGCCAAAATCTCGTCTTGTTGTCGTCAACCAATCGTCGAAGGTTAAGGCAAGTGATTTCGTTCATCGCCCTTTGCATGTTTCGTGATTCTTTTGATGTGCCTTTTAAATTCTTCTGTGTCGAATGCGGCCCTGTGGCCAATTTCCTTGCCAATTTCGATAAATTGCATACCCGTCTGCTTGATGTAATTTATCTTTTTAATCATAAATTAGCATGAGTTAAATAAATGGGCAATTATTATTAAAGTAATTATAGTGTTATAGTATTAAATGTGATTTGTTTGTTTATAACTCGAGATAAGTAAATGTTGCCCATTTCTTCTTCCTAAAGTGCATGATATTCTGCTTGTTCTTTCATGCAAACTAGTAGCATGTGATAGTAAGACCCTTTGAATTATCCATGCTTGTCCCCGTTTGATGTAATGTCGTTATTATGATCACCTAGTACAAATTGTTTATATATGATAAGATAGGCACCATGTGATGCTTAGTTGTGATATGTTAAAATGCGCACCACGTGATGCGAGTGGCTTTATGCCTTTGGCAAGTTATGCAGTAGACTGACTTGCAGGTTGTGGTTCGTTAAGCCACCGCCTCAAAAGGTTTCATGAAACACCATCCCGGAATGCATTCTCTGCGGGATGATAAAACAACGATCTGATGTAGGTCGTGGTCCTTGTTAAAGGCCCGACTGGTACCACGTAGTATTATTATTATTATCGTTATATTTATTATCGACTGTTAAATAGGTGATCATTTCAGTTATTATACTTATCTGTCTCGAGTATAATTCCATTTCCTATCTTATAATCGATCATTATGATCATCCGAGTCATGTGTGAATTTTTATCCTTTTTCATTCAGTTTCTACTATAAATATTCGTGCCATTCCCTTAACCTGAGACATACCGTTTTATGGTCACTGTAAGGTTAAAGTCTGAACATTTTCCCTATCATTTGCTAGTCTTAATTGTACTAACCATCCTATTTATTGGATGGCTGGTGTCCTTCGTTCTCACGAAACACCAGACCATATTCCACAGGTCTAGTGCAAGCAGCGGAGCAGGGGAGAGTTGAAGAGCGGACTATCATTTATTGAATCTATTTACTACAAGTTTTGAACCTCTAAAGTTTCCGCATTGCTACTTTAAGTTCAGCTATTTTGAAAGTTATTCATATCTTATGGTTTCGGTATTTCAATTATGTTCTCGTGATTGGATATTTCAAACTATGATATTTATTGAACTTCCGCATTATTATTTTATTCGACTGCTTTAGTACTGTCTTGTTTATGGGAGCATGGTTGCATGTCCCTATAAGCCTCAGGTGAATTCAAAGACATTAAAGTCTGCGGATTCACTGGCGCTGTAACGCTCCCTTGGGATTTAAAAAGGGGGTGTTACAGTATTGTACTCTTTTTCCCTTGATCTTGGTTTTTTATCCCAATTGGTTTTTCCAGATAAGGTTTTTAACGAGACAATACGCAAACTACGAGTGCACATCAAGGAGGAGGTGTTATAATACTAGCTAGTTATTACTATGTGATGTTACACCTCTCTATAACCCCCACCATTATTCCTCTCTATAACACCCACATGATGGAAATCAAAGGTCCCAAATCTATGACATTCTTATCCTTTGTAACTCTCTCCCTTTATGCTTGTGTAAGGTCTTGTACTTCTCATTTGAGAGACACGCAACAATGCAATAGAATCTCATCTCTCTACTTATTTCTTATCTTGTTTTTATCACCCGGGTCCTTTTCATTTTTTTAAAAATAATTATGGAAGGGCTCGGGACAAAAAAATAATACTTTCACCGATCTAGCACTACAAAGGCATTTTATCCCATATAATGAATTTTTTTTATTGATTACGGTTGATTCAACATAAAAATAATGTTGTTTTTGGAGTATTTTTTTTGTGTGTGTTTTGTTGCCGTCTTCGTCAAAGTAAGTTAGATTTTCAAGATTGAACACCAATGTAGGTGATACGAGGTCGATTATGGGGGAATTACAGGCCAAAAATAATTCAAAAAACGAGGTTAAGCAAACAATCAGAGCTCGACATTCTGGGCCGAGGAGAATGAGGAAGCTCGACGATTCCAGCCGAGGGAAGACACGAAACTCAGGATTGCTTCTCTCAATTTTAGGTTTAGATATAAGTTTTGCAACTGTGCTCTCTAATTTTCATTGGTCTTCTTGTTTACCTCCATTCAATTATCGATTCTTCATCTCCTTTGAACGATTTTCTACATTGACTTTCATTCTACGGTTTCTATAGTGGGCTTCATTCTACTGGACGAAGAACTCGATAATCTAGGTTGAGGATTGAGCCTGAGCTCGACCTCCTGGGTCGAGGATAGAAACTAATTAAACTCAACGATTATGGATGAGGATAAAAATTAAGCTCGGCGATTTCATCTCTCTCCTCTCTATTTAGGTTTAGATCTAAGTTTTGCATTTGTTGTGCTCTAGGTTTAGATCTGACTTTTGTATTTTTTGTGCACTCTAATTTCCCTCCAAAATATTGTACCGCCACTTATTCTGTAAATTACGGTTCAGTTTTGGCAAGATATTTCCACACAATAAGCTTGTAAAAGTTTACCGAGGTTATACTATAAGCTCATAGAACATTGTCGAGGTTTAATAATTACCTTGTTGAAATGTGCCGAGCTAATACAAAAGCATCAAAGAAATATGCCGAGAGACTCCTCACGCTGAAAAAAAAACCCGTCGAAACCCACAAAACTCAATGTAAATAACCTAGAACATATATTAACTACTATTTTTCATTACATTCAATGGGATTGAGGAATTTTTTGAGACTTAGGTTTTTCGGGTTTTTGTCGTCTCTCGGACCATCTATTATTATTTTCAAGAAAAATGACAAGGGATCGTGCATTAATACAAAAACTTCATCTTGTCATTAGATGAAACCGATCTCCCCGTTAGGCTCACCCATTTAGCAATCCCCAATTCGCACTTTAGAACCCTATTTTTTTTTTAAAAAAAAAGGTCTGAAATAATACATACCTAGAACCACTACCACCCCTTTCAGCGCCTCCACGAGCCCTTTAACTATCTTGTGTCGCCGATTTCAGGTCGAGGTCTATTTCTCCAGGTTGGGCTATCTTTCTCCAAACTCATTCTTATTTTCGTTTTTTTTAATTAATCAGAAAAAACAAACGGAGAAGAGAGGCTGTCACTTTTAACCGACTAAGGGCACGAGGTGAAATCTGTCTAAAACTCAAGGGTAATCGGCGAAATTAGACAAACTTTTGTACACCGCGCGAAAAAAATAATACAATTAATTGAGGAATAATATTTTAGGGGTACCGGGCGAAATATCCGAATGATCTACTGTATTACTTGAGGAATAAATTGTTTTATGTATTTTTTTAAATATATGGAGTTCTGCAGAGTGGAAAAAGCAAAACAGTTAATTAACCCCTCCACCGATATCTTTTGGGAAAGACAGCGAAGTTGTCGTGACTGATTTGATCGGACGGTCCTAATTGTTCCTCGCCGAAGGTAGGCCCCACTACAGATAACCCCGGTTGTTCTCTCACACACTCCCCTATTTCTCTTTCTATTATGCCTTTCTTCCACAGTTTCACTTCCTCTCTCTCTCTCTCTCCCTATCTCTCTTCCCCACCATTTTCATTTCTTCTGGTCGTTTTCGTTTCTCTTTGGCAAGATCTGGAAGGTTTCATTCCCCATTCGTTTTTTTCGGGAAATGGAAGGTATTTATACACTGTGACGTTGACTGTCGCAGCAGCCGACTTGAAGATTTGAACACAGATCTAGCGGCATCGAGTTCCAAGGTGACGTACTCTTCATTTGCATCTGGATTTGGTTGTTTTCCTTGAGATCAATTGATCTTCATTTATTTCCCCTTTCTTCCTACTCGCTTGGAGTTCTCATTTAATGGATCTAAATTGAGGAGTTTCGATGCGCAAATTAGCTTCAAATTGGGGGGATTTAGGAGATCTGGCACTCCACTCTTTGGATATTCCCCATTTTGACTAAATTCGTTATATCTGGGGAATTTGTGTCTAGTCCCATCAAGAATTCCCTTTCATATGTACACTGAACTAGGGTTTGCTTGTAGTCCTTTAGATCTGTTCTAATATACTTGTTTAATTGCCTTTGAAGGAGTCAAAATGGAGTATACACTCGCACACCTTTCATTATTGTGTATTCAACAATTCACTGCATAACCGACAGACACAAATAAAATTAAATAAAAATTTGATCTTTTAGGTTTCAGAATCTACAATTTACAAATGTTTCTTAACTGCATTATCCGGTTCTGTATTTTCATAGATTGACAACTGGAAATGGGGAAGAAAGGGGGTTGGTTTTCTGCTGTGAAAAAGGCCTTGAGCCCTGATCCCCGTGAGAAAAAGGAACAGGTAATTTTGAAACTGTTTTTTTTTAAAAAAAATTTATGACTTGTTTCTTTGATCCCTCCCCATTGTGTTTCGTTGTGGTATTGTTGGTTAATTAAGGAAAATTTTCAGAGAGATTCCAAGTCGAAGAAGAAGTGGTTTGGGAAGCAAAAGGGTCCAGATGGTATTCCTTTATCTGAGGAAGCAGCACCAGTAGCATTCAATGCTCCTCCTCCACCACCGCCACCTCCTCAACCCATCGCGGAGAGAAAGTTCCCTGAAGTTGTCGAGAATGATCAGGACAAGCATGCTTACTCAGTGGCACTTGCTACAGCTGCAGCAGCGGAGGCGGCTGTCGCAGCTGCTCAGGCAGCTGCTGCGGTGGTTCATCTCACCACTGTGTCTCGTTACCCGGGTAAAACAAAGGAGGAAATAGCTGCTATCAGAATCCAGACTGCCTTCCGTGGACACTTGGTAAACACCGATTTTCGTTTATACCAGCTTTTGGAATCATGTTTTTATGTATTCATATTGCCTGAGGTCTTTTATGTCTAATATGCATCCATTTGGAAAAACTTTTCTGGTTGGATTTTGAAGAAGATAATAATATGTTTGTGTAAGTATGGTATAGTCTTAGGAGCCCTTGGTAGGTAAGGTGGAGACTTTTCCACATGAAAGAAAAAAATCCAGCATTGGTGCACTTATTCAAACAAAGTTTACGTTGCTTGTTTTAAATGGTGCAATTGTTCAAGTGTTGCCCTTATTCATATTGTGATTACCAATTCGCTTTTACATTGTTTAATTTGGCTATGTTTTGGATTGTATAGCGCGGGGATCTAATGTGGGAATTCCATAAAATGGAAAAAAAAATCCTCATTTTCTAATCATTTTCTTTTGAGATTATTATTTTTTCGGAACTTATGTGGTCGAATTAGTTGCCTTGCACCCTATACTAATTTGATACATCTAAAAATTGCCAACATAACACTATACTTCTTGTTTTTGTCAAAATCAGGTGACTGACCTGTCCTTTTTATTTTCAGGCAAGGAGAGCTTTGCGGGCTTTAAGGGGACTCGTGAGACTAAAATCACTCATTGAAGGCCAGTCTGTGAAAAGGCAAGCAGCGACCACCCTAAAATGTATGCAGACCCTTGCTCGATTACAGTCTCAGATTCGGACTAGGAGGATCAGAATGACTGAGGAGAACCAGGCACTTCAGAGACAGCTTCAGCAAAAGCATGAAAGGGAGCTTGAAAGACTGAAAGTGAGTAGCTTTATTCTTTAAACTGATTTTTTTATTTGCTCTATGATGTCATATTATATTCAATTCTGGGCTGTATTCAGTTGGTTGATAGCAATGTCTTTTGTTTTGATGAAACTAGTTGATGGATGTCACGTCTTCATAAAAATGGAAATTAAGTCATTCTTGTGGAAATAAGGAAGACGAAATTGATACCTAATAATGGTTTGCAGATGGGAGAAGAATGGTCTGATAGCATGCAATCTAAAGAACAGATTGAGGCAAGCCTCCAGAGCAAGCAAGAAGCTGCTACAAGAAGGGAAAGGGCTTTGGCTTATGCATACTCTCATCAGGTAGTTTTAACTTGGTACCTCACTTATCAAGTTTAAATCACGCTAAATGCGGTATATTATAAGGCTGTCCTTTATTAGTTTGTGTCTTGATTTCCTAATCTCACCAAGTATTTCAAACTTCCTCCACCAGACAAGAAAGAATGCCAAATCCGCGAACCCAACATTCATGGATCCAAACAATCCTCACTGGGGATGGAGCTGGCTGGAGAGATGGATGGCGGCTCGTCCATGGGAGAGCAGGAGTAACCCGAGCATGACAGATAAGGATTTCAATGATCACGTCTCTTTTAAGAGTTCGGTGAGCAGAAGTGTCTCCGTGATGGGTGATACCAACGGTAAGCCTTCCCTAACCCCAGGCACTCAGAGAGGTAGCCGTCCTCCAAGTCGCAACTCCCCTTCAACCCCTTCAAGGGTGCACCCTGCAAACCCGAATGGCAGGATTAAGTCAGCGAGCCCAAAGAACGGGTGGACTGCTACAGATGATGACACTAGGAGCATGATGAGTATCCAGTCAGAACGCCCCAGGAGGCACAGCATTGCGGGGTCATCAGTGAGAGATGATGAGAGCCTCGCAAGCTCTCCTGCAGTCCCAAGTTACATGGCTTCTACAAAATCGGCAAAGGCCAAGACCAAGCTGGCTAGTCCACTGGGAACAATAGAGAAGAATGGTGGGACTCCGGACAAGGTATCAATGGCTTCTGCAAAGAAGAGGCTTTCTTTCCCAGCTTCCCCATCTGGGCCAAGGAGGCACTCGGTTCCTGGGAAGATAGAGAGCACCCCCATAACTGATGTTGCAAATGTTTGAGTTGACAAGGAGAGAAGAATCAGAAGCAGATATGGCATCAAAGTAGCTATGGTGTTGACAGATTCAGTTTGAATGAAACAAAAGCAAATCGGAAGACGATTTGAATAATCCTGATTTCAGTTATAGCTTAAGCTGGTATCTTTATTCTTCTACATGGGTGGTTACTATTCTTTCGTTTCTTTCTTGATTTGGATCTTATTGTGAAAATGTAGAAGAGTGAATAAGGACAACACACTAGGATTCTTTGAGTGATTTATTTGGTTATTTTTGTATTGTGTTGATCGGTGTACGTTGTTGTTTATGTAATGGTAATTCGAATCCCACACGCAGTGTAGTAGCGAAATGTCATGGATGTTAGCTTATAGAATATTTGTACAAGTTTGTGAGTCGTCCTTTTTACATCTTTATTGCCTGGCTTCTTGTTTGAAGGCTGATGTGAAATAGGGGTTGTTGGTCTGATCTTTCGAAGGATTCGATCAACTCCAATGGTGAGAGATGAACGGATTGAAGAATGCTGGATAGATGGTTTTGAAGGGTTTGGAATCGCCACAAACCTCATGATATGATTTTTCGTGAGTGAAGTATCATTAAAGAGAAAGAGAAAGCAACTTATTATTGTGATGTTTTGATTGATACTATAATAGAGAACCTCCTCAAGATTTACATCCATTTGTGCCAAATCCCTGACAAATTGGTTAAAAGTGTTGATACGCTTTACCAAGTCGGAGCCTTCCATCATCTTAAATCAGGATTGATGCAATCAATGATGACTTTCTGGGTCAAACAATGACCTTAACTCATGCGAGGAATCAAGATCGGTTTGAGAACTATTGGATGAGGAGGATGTGCTTCTAAAGACTCTTAAGAAAGCTTCACCATGGCAAGAAGGCCTACACAGTACCAAAATTTGATAAGCCATTATCACATGCATAATCCAAGTTTAGATTTAACAACATCATACAAAAGATAACTTCAATTACATTATCAAAACATGTATTACAAGAAGGAAACATGCATTACGTAATAGAAAACATGCATTACAAGAAGGAAACATGCATTAAAGTAAGATTGATACTCTCAATGGGGAAGATTCATATGTGAGCTATGAATATATTCATTTTGATCCTTTTGTCTTCTGGTGGTGAAATATTTTTAGTTGACATGAGCTTATCAAGCAAGTCCATCTTCTTCTCTCTCCATGCCCTGCAATTTCATCTTCTTTACTCCTTCATTCCCTTATAGCTTCTTCCCTCTTGTAGATCCTCTTAGCCATCTTGCAACTCACATATTTTGTTAAACTTTTTAGCTTTTTCTTTCTCCATTTCATGAACAATCTTTATATGTGTCAGTTGATCGGATGACTTATGCATATTTTATATAGGCATTCTAAGTAGTTTTAGGGTGCATATTGCATGTTTTCTAGTTATTTCGCATATCTTATCATTTGGTGGGCGAAATTCGGAATCTAAGTGTATATCGAAGCTCTCTTGACTCACAGATCGGAGATCAAGATTCAGATTCGAAAGCGCAAGAACGAAAACACATAAACAAGAAAGGACACAACGATTTTACGTGGTTCGGTTTCCCTACATCCACGGAGCCTCAGAAGAGGAGACTCAAGCTCAATCCACTATATCAAATCAGGTTTACAAGGTTTCGAGGTCGACAGGCTAGATCTAAGGCCAATACAGAGTATACAACAGGGAATCGCAAGTTTCAAGAGAAGAATCGAGGAGAAGTGGTAAAGAGACGAAGAAACTCCCTAGATTTGGTGTTAGAGACCAGATCTACACCGAGAAGGTCATCGGAGAAGACAACCAACGCCGGACAAGAAGCACACAACTACAGTGTTGATCTTCGAAGGTCATATCAGAGGTCTCCTAAGGAGATGCGTCTCAGATCTAAGCAAGAACGCCGGGGAAGGGCTCAGAGCGCCCATGGAAACCCTAGCGCCGCTCTGGTTTCTCTCTCTCTCTCTCTCTCTCTCTCTCTCTCTCTCTCTCTCTCTCTCTCTCTCTCTCTCTCTCTCTCTCTCTCTCTCAAGTGGATTACCTGAAGCGTTTTTAGCGAAAAGTGTGGAACCCTAGAGACCCCATCAGCTTATATAGGCGAGCTCTAATTAGCTAAAAACGGAGTGTTTAGCATTAGGGCAAGCCGAGGTAAGCTGAGGAGCAATCATTGGGGCGAGTCCGAGTAATGGGCCTTTCAAGCCCAAATCAGATACCCACACACATATGTCACATTTTATTAACTCTACAACCATATATTATATATCACACATGATCACAAGTGTAAGACCTTGCAATTCTAATAATGTGTGACACATAATATGTAGGAGAGTATATAACATGTGAGTATAATCTATATTAAGCCCTTAATCTATCCTATGTCTAACTCAAAACCCCTAAAGATCTAGAACCATGATTAAGATGACATTACAATTTGCCCACCTAATCTAGGCTCTAAACTTTCGTATTCCTGATTCAACAATAGTGGATAAAAGCTCATGTCTTCAACTCTTGTAGCATCACCGGCTCAGTACCTGTTCGTCACGGTGGATCTCCAAGACGGAGATAGTCCCCTCAAAAAAGAAATTTGCTAGGGGGAACAACCCTTGTTCCAAAGTCAGCCGAATTTATATCTCCTTTGATCTTCTTGACATCCATCTCATTTGCAGCAACCATGTTCCTTACAAAATGGAATTGCACATCGATGTGTTTTGTGCGTTCGTGGTACATCGGATCTTTGCAGAGGTATAAAGCACTCTGACTATCCATGTGCATAACAGGTTTTAGAGTTCTCTGAAGAACTTCCTTCACAATCCCCTTTAACCAGATAGCCTCCTTAGCAGCTTCTGTAGCAGCCATATACTCAGCTTTCGTGGAAGACAGAGCTAAAGCTGACTGTTGCTGGGAATTCCATGAAATACAATTCCCAGCCCATGTGTAATAATAGGCAGTAGTAGACTTTCGATTATCTTTATTACTGGCATAATCAGAATCCACAAATCCATGCAATTGATGTATAGTGCTATGCAAACCATAATGCAAACAAAATTTTTTGGTGCCAGAGAGATAACGAAGCAAGTATTTCATAGCAGTCCAGTGGTCATTCCCAGGATTAGACATACAACGACTTAAAGCACTGATAGAGAAAGCAAGGTCAGGGCGGGTAAAAAGCATGACATACATAACAGATCCTACAACTACGTCATAGGGGATCCTAGCAATTTCTTTGATTTCTTCGGGTTTGGTTGGCTAACTTTTCTTGGTAAGCTCTAGATGCCCTCCTAAGGGTATAGAGGTAGGTTTAGAGGTGACCATATTGAATCTCTTCAATACTTTAAGCATATAATCATCTTGAGATAACCATAATTGTTTATTAGGTCGGTCTCTAATAATGTTTACACCAAGAATCTTCTTGGCACTACCTAGATCTTTCATGTCAAAATATTTCTTTAGATCCTATGAAACCAATGACCCTAATTTCATGTCAAAATATTTCTTTAGATATTTACACCAAGAATCTTCTAGGAGCAGTGATTAGGAAATCAAGGATTATAGAAAGAAGAAGAGAGCTGAACAACTTGCTAAGTTTAACCATACTGAATTGTCTGCTTCTGTTTTGGAATGCATGAGTGATTGTCCTGCTGAGCTTTTCATGTGTACTCAATCTTCTACTGCCATGTTGATAATTAGATACTTGATTCTGGATGTACCATGCATGCTACCCCTCTGAGCATTATTTTAGATCACTTGATAAGTCTGTTTGTGGTGATGTTATGCTTGGTGATGATACTTCTTTAAAGATCATGGGGGTTGGGGATGTTCCTCTTGTGATGCATGATGGTATAGTTAGGGTCTTTACCAATGTTAGATGGGTGCCTAGCCTAATAAGGAGCCTCATGTCAGAGTCAGCTCTAGAAGAACTTGGCTGCCATATGGCCTCTAAAAATGGTATAAGAACTGTTAGTAGAGATAATAGGGTTATCATAAAGGTTGTTAGAAAGAATAGGTTGTATCACATTCTTGCTAATAAACCTGAATTAAACCCAACCATATCTCCTGAGCACATGACCTTAGATGAGACTCTTTCTTGGCATAATAGGTTGGGGCATATTGGCAATAAAGGTCTAGTTCAATTGCATAAACAGGGTTTACTTGCTAAAATGCCTACTGAGATTAAATTCTGTGAAAATTGTGTGTTTGGAAAATCTGCAAATATGAAATTTCCTAAATCCTCTTATATTGCTTCTGTTCCTTTATAATATGTTCACTGTGATTTATGGGGACCTGCACAAGTCCCCACTGCAGATGGAATGAGGTATTTCATAAGTTTCATAGATCATTTCTCACGCAAGGTATGGGTAAGTCTCTTAAAAAAACAGACCAAGCCTTTGAAACCTTTAAAAAGTGGAAGGCTATGGTTGAAAGCCAATATGATCATAAGCTAAAGTGTCTTAAAACAGATAATGGATTGGAATTTTGCAACAACGAATTTAATGACTTTTGCCAAGAATTAGGGATAAAAAGACACTCAACTGTCCCTAGCACCCCACAGCAAAATGGGACAGCTCAACGAATGAATAGGACCTTATTAGAAAAAACCAGATGTATGCTTATCTCCTCTGGGTTGAAAAACACCCTTTGGGGAGAAGCTATTTTGACAGCTGCATACTTAGTAAATAGGTCCCCTTCTAGTGTGATAAATTTCTTAACTTCTTAACAAAAATGGGATGGAAAACCACCAAACCTTGACTACCTAAAGCCCTTTGGTTGTTCAGCTTAGCCACACATATCACAGGGTAAGCTAAAACCTCGAGTTGTGAAGGGTATTCTTCTAGGATACCCTGAAGGTGTCAAAGGTTATAGGGTTTTCTTGCTTCAAGGAGGACCCTATAAGGTGATCACCACTAGAAGTGTTAAATTCGATGAGTATGAGTTTCCCATGAAAGAAAAACTAACTTCACATGTTGAGTTTGCAGGTACCAATGACCAAACAGATGGATGGATCCCAGATTCATCTCATACTCCACAAGCTGATGATGATGAATACGACACTGGTAGGGCCTTCATACCAGCAACTAAGCCCACACACTCTACATTACAAGGAGGAAATGAACCACTGGAGAGCACAAAAGCTGGAGAAGACGATGGTGAGGCCACTACAGCAGAGGACCCAGACACCTCTCCCTTACCTAAATCTAATTCTCCTGCTCTCCCGTCTAATTCTTCTGCTATAAGTGATGTAAATGGCATCTCTAATGACTCCTTTGTGGAGTCCTCTATTTTCTCCTCCCCCCATTCTTCCGATTTGTATGCATCTACTTCTATTGCTCATGCATTATCATTTGCATCTGATTTACCAAGCTTGCATGACTATCAGTTGACTAGAGACAGAGAACCTAGGACCATCATCCGTAATAGGAAGTATAGTTATATTGTAGAGTATGCTTTCTTAACTGCTGATCATATTAGGCACCCTACTACTCCAAATTCATATGAATCTGCTATAAAATGTGAGTATACTAGACAATGGTTAGAAGCTATGAAAGAGAGATGGAGTCAATGTATGCCAACAAAACTTGGACATTGGTCCCTAGACCTCCTAAAACCCGACTCATAGATTCCAAGTGGATCTATAAGCTTAAGGAAGGTCTTAAACCTCATGACCCCCCTAGGTTTAAAGCTAGGCTAGTAGCCAAAGGGTTCTACCAGATTGAGGGAATAGACTATAACGACATCTTTGCACCCGTAGTTAAGTACAAGACCATGAGACTTATGCTTTCTATGTGTGTTATCTTTGATTGGGAACTAGAACAGATGGATGTGAAAATTGCTTTCCTGCATGGTACTTTAGACGAAACCATATACATGAAACAACCCAAAGGCTTCATTGACAAAAGTCGTCCTGATCGCATCTGCTTTCTAAAAAGGTCCATCTATGGGTTGAAAGAATTCCCTAGACAATGGAACCTTAAGTTTGACACATTGATTAGGAAATTAGGGTTTCATAGGAGCAGTTATGATACATGCCTTTACACCAAGAAATATTTTGACCCAGGTCGCCACAGTAATTACACTTAGACTTAGGGTCAGTTTTCTCAGATTTGTCACCCTTACCATTTTCTTTGTTATCCTTTTTAGCCTTCTTGTTCTTATTACCCTTTTTGTTATTGCCTTTGGTAAACATAACCTCAGGCTTGTCAGGTTTATCATTTCTGTCAGTTTTCAAACCCTTGATTTTAAAGACTTTCATGATTTCATTTTTCTCCATAATAGCTTCAATGAGTTTGTCTTTTGTTAATTCATCTCGGCTAAATTGAATCACGTCTTTAAAGTTGTCAAACTGACTAGGCAAGGAATTCAGCAGAAGAATGGTTTGGTGAGAATCATTAATTTCATCATTGCATCTTTCAAGTTCTTGAGACATTTTCAGAAATTTGTCCAAGTTATCATCCAAGGTTAATTGGGTATTCATCTTGAAAGTAAACAATCAACAAAGCAGATAAATCCTAGAGGGCATAGATTTAGAGAGAAATAGCTCCTCCAGGGCATGCCATAGAGAGGAAGTGGAAGAGTGTCTTACCACCTGACGGGCTATGCCGTTAGTGAGCCGAAGCATGATCTCGGAATGTGCCCTCAAGTCCAGCTCCAGGTCTTCCTCAGAGGGAGCAGGGATGCCACCTTTAACTCCTTTCCCTTTCTGATCTGGTGTCACCTTGGAATCGGAGGTGTCATCCCCATCCTTGATGCCTGGAGTGGAAGTAGCAGTTGTGGATGCGGTTGTTGTTGCCTTGACAACCTTCCAGCATCCCTCCTTGATAAGCACGACCCTCATTTTGACTTGCCACATGACGAAGTCGATTACACCATCAAATGGTTTAATCTTAAGGGCGCTATCCATTGTTTAATTACCTGTAAGAACAAACAACGGAGTCAGATACTTTTATACAGAAGTGAATTAGGATCAAAACAACATTAGATAGACACAGAGTTTACAAACAGAGGAAAAACCCTAAGCATCTATAAACTGAAGACAGATCTTGGTCAAGAACAGGTGACCCGGCTTAGATCTAGCAGTAAACAAAGCAAGACTCTGATACCACGTTGTAGATCGAAACTTTCCTGACTCACATATCGGAGATCAAGATTCAGATTCGAAAGCGCGAGAACGAAAACACAGAAACAAGAAAGGACACAACGATTTTACATGGTTCGGTTTCCCTACATCCACGGAGCCTCAAAAGAGGAGACTTGAGCTCAATCCACTATATCAAATCAGGTTTTCAAGGTTTCGAGGTCGACAAGCTAGATCTAAGGCCAATATAGAGTATACAACAGGGAATCACAAGTTTCAAGAGTAGAATCGAGGATAAGTGGTAAAGCGACGAAGAAACTCCCTGGATCTGGTGTCAGAGACCAGATCTAAACCGAGAAGGTCGTCGGAGAAGACAACCAACGCCAGACAAGAAGCACACAACTGCAGTGTTGATCTTCGAAGGTCAGATCAGAGGTCTCCTAAGGAGATGCGCCCTCGGATCTGAGCAAGAACGTCAGGGAAGGGCTCGGAGCGCCTGTGGAAACCCTAGGGCCGCTCTGGTCTCTCTCTCTCTCTCTCTCTCTCTCTCTCTCTCTCTCTCTCTCTCTCTCAAGTGGATTACCTGAAGCGTCTGGCGAAAAGTGTGGAACCCTAGAGACCCCATCAGCTTATATAGGCAAGCTTCAATTAGCTAAAAACGGAGCGTTTAGCATTAGGGCAAGCCGAGGTAAGTTGAGGAGAAATCGTTGGGGCGAGTCCGAGCAATGGGCCTTTCAAGCCCAAATCGGATACCCACACACATATGTCACATTTTATTAACTCTACAACCATATATTATATATGACACATGATCACAAGTGTAAGACCTTGCAATTCTAATGTGTGACACATAATATGTAGGAGAGTATATAATATGTGAGTATAATCTATATTAAGCCCTTCCTATGTCTAACTCAAAACCCCTAAAGATCTAGAACCATGATTAAGATGACATTACACAAAGTTTTTTGTATGGTTAATTATGCAGATTCGCAGATTCAGACTCAAAGGGTGGACCAAGAGGGCGATGCTAGAGCCCTGGAGCTGCTGGAGCTACTAAGGATGGACAAGGAGAGGAATGATCATGTCCAAAAAGGATCTTAAATGAGCTAAGATACGGAGCGAGTTGAGTGCACAGAAGCGAAGACGAGGAATCTGGAATGTTGAAGGTCAAATCCGTGTAAAACTTCCGAAGTTTATCCGAGAAGATTTGTTTCTATCCTTTGAAGATTCGTTTCTATCTTATTTTGGTCGGTTTTCCTAGGGTTTTTGGAAAAACCCTAACACTATAAATAGGGTACGTAGTTTGCCTAGGGTTTGATTCATTCATTCTACACACTACATTCCATTCAATTCAAAAGGCAACAGAAGACGGTTTTTAGGGTTTTGAGGTAACCATGAGTGGTTGAACATTTCTATAGTTTTGCTCACGTTTCAAGATGTGGTTGATGAATTGTGAAAGACGATTTATGGTTAATTCTATTTATGTTTATTTCAATCTTCTTTGTTTCGATATTGCTAATGTTGTTGACTGTGTCTTAATTGGCCACTAAGATAGAATCGCCTCGCGATAGGATTATATATGTATTCCCCTTGGTGGCCTTAATCTCTAAGTAGCCAGCACATCATGCAAGAACGATTCGGAAATCTTGATGGTGTATAAATGTTGACAGCTATGATTTATCTCTTTTAGTGGAAGCGATGGTTGGGTTGACAACCAGGTGAGAAGTCAACAAGATGGGAGGGATACTGTGTAGATGATATGAGTTTGGGACTTAATGCTACTCCTCCAGTGCTAGAGTAAGGGACTTATGTGGTGATCGAATATGCGGCCTACTCAACTCTATACATAAACCAAACCCTAGAATAACTAAGTAGAAACCAACTTAAGTAGAGAAAAGCTCAACGATCGGAAAATCAACCATTGTTGCGAATCGTGAGTGAAACTATCTTTATTTATATTGCTTTCAAACAATCATCATTGCTTTTGTTACTCTGTTATTGCTTTCATCATCACTACTATTGTTTTCTCTACATCATTTTCTACTTCTCTCTTTTCTCTCTTATTGTTGATAAAGAACATACACAAGTTGCACACACTCTATGTGGGATCGACCTCGATCTACTCTACCTCTATAGTAGCTATTGAGTTGAGTTTATTTTTGGCTAGGATCAACAATCGTTTTATACCTGACCAATGGCTTTGTTTTTCACCTTTTCTTTTAGACTTCTTGATGCTCATTGAACACTCAATATATATAATTGACACTAACAGACTCGTGGGAGTATTTGAACTAGGGGTATCCCCTCCACTAGTTGACCAAGATCTTTTGGAGCTCTCACTAATTATATTGCAATGATTGATTTTATCTATGTAATCAACACTCCACTTCGGCTTATCACGGAGTGCTAGCCATGCACGCTAGCTCATATTTGATGTGCTTCCAATCACTCCTTGCAGCATAAAGATCATGTGCCCTCATGATTAGGGTGGGCATGAGATTGGACAAGCCGAGAATGGGGTCATCCCACATCCCAACGTAATTTACTTTTATGGGATGAGACTGAGGCATGATTTACTTTTTTTTTTTAATACCACCGGGTCCTATCCCTTGTGGGAGGGGATGATCACAATCCCTCAAATAAATAAATAAATCTAAAATTCCCTTTCAAAACTACGATCAATTATGCAAAAGTTATTGGCATGCAGAGAAAAAGGCATAGACTAAGGGATAGGTCAGGATCCGCTCCATCCCACCGCATTTTTTAAAAAATAAAATAATAGTAAAAACAATTAAGGAAAAATTAATGAAAATTATCCATTAATTTGTTTATTAAATTAAGAGTTTTGTTGATAAAAATTTTTTGCGTATAATAAAAAATCTGCCTACCTAACCCTCCCACATTTTAATTTCTAGTTTTGTGCCTGTTTATAGGGCCATACGACTCACACAAAAATATATTAACGTGCTGGAAGAGAAAAGAGAAACCTAATTACATGTAGCATTGGTGTCTAAGATTAGATCAATGGTGCATGATTAATTATATATGTTTTCAAACTTAATTTCATATTTTTATATATATTTTTAATATATGTGGGATGAGACGAGATTTACAGGACGAGGAATTTCGATCACGCGTCCCATCCCGTATAATTCTATCAAGATTGGGATAGGACTAGGATTTATGGGATTGGTGCCACCCTTAATAATGATGATATCCTTTTCCGCTTTGCTGGATGCTCTTTGTCTACTCGTGCCTTGAGAACAAAACAATCAACAAACTTAGCTACATTGAAGTTGGTTTTTGTCCGTCGTGCCTTACATCTCCCGTCATATTGTCATGACCCAAAGGTCGGATAGAGAAACCATAGCTTCCATAGATGAAGAAGAAGAAGTTCATAAAAGGGGGGGACTGTAGGGATGGAAATGGATCGGCTTATGGGTGGATATACCTATTCCATCACCCGATCCGTTAAGAAATTTCCTTCACCCGATCCACCCATCATCCACTAGCCCTTACATCCATATCCGATCCATCCATCATCCGCGGATTATTGGGTGGATCTGGTGAAATATATATGGGTGATACATTTTATGTAAATGTACGTCCATCGCAATTTTCAAAATTGAAATAAAACTAGATAAATAAAATATTTTTTTTAAAAAAAATGTAATATATTAAATTTAAATTACTCATCAACTTACACAAACACAAAAGCTCAAACTACCAAATCAAGTTACATATAATAAATAAGATGCGTAAAAGAGATGATCAAGTTCCATATAATAAACAATTTTAGTGGATCGGGTGGTGGATTGGACACCCCTTCATCCATATCCAATCCAACTCATCATCCATTAATACACCGCGGGTTGATTTCCATCTCTAGGGATTAGCCTATTTAAGGTATTTACTAATTATATACTTAGACCTCTAATTGATATTAATTGTCTAATATCCCCATACATCACAATACTCACCCTTTATAAAAGCGTTGTCGTAACTGCTTATTGAATAGAACATGTAACGATAGAACTAAAATTCCATTGAATTCATCAAGACAATGCATGCTATGGCACTTCCATTTCACGCTAGCGGGCATCACAAATGACATTTAGTCTTGTAAGCTACACTAGGAAATTCATGACAACACAACTATTGTCCATTGTCGCAACAATTTGGAAGTTAAAATGTACAATTGGTATATGGAATTGGACACCAGCTCCCTAACACCATTAGATCCAAGAACCCAATGTAAAATTCCACCAATAAATGGTCTTTGATGTGTATGCTAGCAACCCGGAGTCATGCTAGTTGAAGCCCTTCCTATGATATAGCAACAGAATCTGTAATTATTGACTTAAAGAAGAAGTCAATCCAGACCCATTCTTTGACACACAAAGATTCCCTGCAATTCAGTTCCACCAAATAGCATGAACAATATCTTGTTCATGTCACTACCTTCCTAAATTTCGTAATCAACACTACCACCCGGTTCAAAAACTAAAGTGATTATCACTATCTTTTGCACAGCTTCAATATTACAACCTCTTATCGGATTGAAGACAAAATTAATTCCTCTTCCACTGAGAGCAATCCAAAAGGGAATTCACCCTTTTTCCAACTTGAGCATCAGGAGCTTCTTCCCTCTATCATAAGGTCATGAATTGGTAGCAAATTCTATATAGTCACTCATAAGAATTTCCTACCTACTCGTATAGTCAGCACCAAATGCCTCATAGGCATTAGTGATTCTCAAACAACCAATTGAATATGTTCTAAAAATTAGCCAACCTAGTTTCCATCAACTCGATTAAGAGCAAAAACTAAATCCTTCAATTCTTTCGATGCAACCTCAATAACCACATCCTTTACAGAACAAGAGTTTACCATTGATAACCCGGATTAAATCCACATTTTTTAGTGAATCTTGAAAGATTGGTGGTGCCAACGGAACCCATACAAGTTATGCGGGAATAGCGCACCATTCGATCTGCCAATCAACCCTATCTTCTTCAATTCTTCGAAACCTTTCTAGGTCTCCCATCGGAGTTCCTTGATAAGGGCATTGATCTTCTAGAGAACTTTGTAGAATCTGCTACCGACTTCTTGGAATTGAGTCAAGGATAAAGACGCCCTCACTACTAAATCCTCCATTGCTGATGATTGAATTGAGATTGTGGAACCGATAACTGATTGGCTCTGATACCAATTGTCATAACCCAAAGGCCGGATAGGGGAAACCATAAATTTCATAGTTGATTGAGAAAGGTGAGAGAATATTGAGATTAGAAATGAAGAAGAAGAAGTTGAGATGAGAGAAGATAAAGAGAGAGGGTAAAGGGTTTCATTATCATCCATAACGTCTACAATGACATATTAGCCTATTTAAGGTATTTATTAATTACACATTTAGACATTGTCTAATATCCCCATACATGACACATGTCTTTGCACTTGGTGAGGTTTCCTTCATTGCTAGAAGAAAGCTTCAATTCTAGCCCAAAATGCATTTGAATCTTGTCGTTCCTAACACTTTGGAGGCCATAGGGCGAAGTTAAAATAAGGACCCCTAAAATATAAAAAATTCTTTAACTACAATGTAGAAAAAGACAGGGAGAATTTGTGATATAAAATTATATATCACAAATGTAGCAAAAATCAACCAAGAAAAGGGAATTTTATAATATTTTAAATCCAAGAGAATATAATTTTACAACATAACAATTGTAGTAGCTAGCGAAAATGACTTAGTAGCACAATGTAGTACACCATAATAAATTAGCAAACACGACCGAAAATCAGCAATAGTTGCAACAACCACAACCTAAAATCACCAACGACAACTAGAACCTAAAATCATGTAAAATGATTTCTCTGATAGTATCAACGTCAACATTTTCCAACATATCTTTCTGAATGCTTATAATAACTATAATAGTATCAAAGTTAACATTTTCCAACATATCTTTCTGAATGCTTATAATAACTAAATCGTTCAACCTTTTCTTGTGATGTTGATGACCTTATTATAGCTTTCACGTACTTTTGCTAGTGAAATACTCCGTCCGTTAATTAAAACATGTCGTTTTAGACATTTGCACATTTTTTAAGAAAGAAAATAAAAGTAAACAAAAATACACTTATACTCCTAATTATTAGTTTACTTTTTTACTTTATTGAAAAACTACAACTAACAAATATTTAATCATTACAAGGGTAATTTTGGAAAGTAAATACCTAAATACCTAAAATAACATGTTTTCCTTAACAAGATTTTACTCATAAAACGACATGTTTTTCTTAATGGGGGGTATAGTGTTTAACCAAAAAAGGGGGACTACACGACTTCGTTTTGGTTTGTTTAATCCATGGAATTTTTTTTTTTAAAACTAGGGTAAATTTGATGTAGTCAAGATTGACATTTTGTATGTGAAGCAACGATCTTGACCCAAGCGATGAGTTAAACGAGGTTCGAGGGCTATTTGAGAAGGAAGATGTGCTCCTCAAAACTAACTACTAGAAGTCTTCACCTTGGGAGTCCGTGAAGAAGAAAACTAAATTATGTTTTATTTAATTATTTGATTAGTTTCCATTTTTAGTAACTGTTATGGCAAGATCACAAAGTGGTATCAGAGCTCGAAACAAGCTTCCTCTCATAAAGACCTTAGGCGTTTCATGTTACTGTTTTTGGTATAAAGAACTCGTTCCTTAATCCTAAGTAAACTAACATATGGACAACACAATGAGGATAACACCTTTCAACAACAGATTGACTACACCATGTATCTACTAAAGACTCAGGCCATATTAATCAAGGACGGGTGTTGGATAGTGATTATGCATCCAGTCAAAGTTCCTGTGGCTCAAGCCGGAAAAGAAACATCGTCTAGAATCAAGATCATTGATCCCAAGACTGAAGACGACGGAGGATCTGGATCCAAGACCCTTGATAAAGGCAAGGGTCTGGAAATTGGCGATCCCTCCAAACAAGACCTTGAACTTGTCCTCAAGGCGGACTCTAAAATAATGCTAACATTAACTAACGACATAGCCCATTGGGTTGTAAGATACTCATCAACCTTCTTACTTTGGACCGCTCTAGATGAGATATTCTTAACTAAATAATTGCCCTTCATATTCTCTCTACAATGTCAATTGTTTACATTTAAAATGAAGGTTAATCTCACTTTAGATGACAATCTGGACAATTCCTGAAAATGACTCAAGAACTTGAACGATGTAAATATGAAATAAAAGATTCCCATCAGACTATCCTCCTATTTAATTTCTTATCTAGTCAATTTGATAATTTATGGATTTAATCCAGTTTAGTAAAAATGAATTGTCAAAGGATAAGATAATTGAAGCTATAGTTGAGAAAAATGAAATAATGAAGGATTTCAAGATTAAGGGTTTGACTACCAAAGTTGACTCATTGGAGCTTCGTTCACGTCAGGGCTCGGGGTAGGAGAGGGGCGCTAAAATCGTTCCTATTGAATCGTGGGCGGGTGCTGGTATAGATGAATAAAGACGGGCCGCCAACGGGAGCAAACCCTGCCTACCTTTTGGGAGCACTTGCCTCCTATCGATCCGGAGGTCGTGGCCAAAGCCATGCAAGAGCTTCGGGACCGCATTCAAGCTCTTGAAGACCGAAAACGGGCCCTACTCCAAGAACAGTAATTTCTCCAGGGCCATAAGTGGAAGGATGCAGCCGAAAAGAGTGGAACGATCCTTTTGGAAGGGTCGGATCCCGTATAACAAGTGATCTCTTTACCCTCAAATTCAAACATGCACATATCACTCTAAAATGGATAATGGTAACCCCGCCATTAACTTAACTACTTCATTTATGAATTTCATAGTAATAGAAATACATGTACTACCGAGACAGAATTTGTAACTTGCTATCCTCATGACTAGCAGGCAAAACCTGACAAATCTGAAGTGTTGTTTACTCATAATAGCAAATTTTATAAAAAAAGGGTAAGAAACCTAAGAGGAATAAGAAGACAAAAAGGATAGCTATAAAACTGACAAGTTTGAAAAGTCTAACCCTAATTCTAAGTGTAACTATTGCAACTTAGGCCATTGAGTTAAGGATTGTAGAAAAAAAGGGTTGAACAATTAGCTAAGCAAAATAAAGTGAAACCATGACTACTTATCCACCTAAGTTGTTTCTATGTGCTAATATTGAAACTACTAATATGTGGATACTCGACTCTGGATGTACTATGCATGTAAGATTTCTATCTGATTTCGATCATGAAATCAACCAAAATAGGATCTAGATTTTATACAATTCAAACCCTAATTCTATACCGAAGAATAACCTTGATCCATGAGTGTCTTCGCAGCGCAATAAGCGAACCTTGTATGATTTCTCGCCCCTTAGCCTTCTCCTTTCTTTGTCTCCGATGGATGACTCTTTACCGACTTCTCATGTCAATTGCAGACTCACTTAGGAAAACTAGAACGTGCATATAAAGAGAGCAACCTTTCACATTCCGTAATCGCTCTCTTATTTATTTTCCGTAACCGTTCACTTATTTATTTTCCCTATTAATAATCTTTTACGAGGTAGTAATCAATTAGTGTATTATAGGCAAGAGATGATGAAGTACATAATTACCCTCAGATTTAATTCTTTAACTGATACCGATCCATCATGGTTTTGACTTTTATATTAAATCGGGCATTGTAATATATATGGACTAAATACTCAATTAAACCTAGAAACATGAGCCACATAAAATGTTTTTAAACATTCTAACAATGCATGCTTCTCCTAACAAAAATTTGTTGAAAAACTTAAAGGAATCTATAACTAGTGATGTAGCGTTAGATGATGACACGATTTTAGAAATAAAAAGGTGGGGGATCTGATCTGTTCCCTCAATACTCATGCATGATGATATTGTGAAAGTCTTCTATAATGTGAAATATGTGTCTAATCTTGGGAGAACCTGATGTCTGAATCTAGTTTAGAATTACTCGTTATAATATTGATTTCAGAGATGGGATTAGAACTGTTTATAAAAATGATAAAGCTATTTTGAAAGCTACTACTTAATACCATTCGAAACAACAATGTTTCGCACCTTTGTATCGTTGGCCTGCGGACCTGCGATTCTGTTTCAAAGTGGGGCTCGACTTCATCCGTCGTTTCGTCCTCATCACGTTAGATTTAGATCGGCTTGGTTTCGCCTTTGTAGAGTTCTTTTGCCTAAAGTTGCACTGTTTTCTTGTACTTTATGTTTGTTTAGACGGTTCTCTGTCAAGTCGACCCTCAAATTTCAGATATATCTGATCTCAAATTTTTACCTAACAAAAAAAAAAACAATGTTAAGGGAGTTATGGCCCTTGGATGGAGGTCAATAGGCGGAGTCGGAACCAGAAAATTCAAGGAAAAGGGCCCGGAGTAGTCGTCGGAAAAGGGAAGAGCAACGGCTATACGGGAAGCAGTTCAGGTGCCTCGAGAGGGACGACGATCATTAAAGATAAGGGAGTTAATGAAAGGATTGTCACACAAACAGAGGATGAAGGAGTTGTGACCGAGGAGACTATGCAGAACGGCCAATTCAAGGGGCAGAGTAGTAATCATCAACAAGTTAATACGAAAAAAGATCAGCACGAGGGAGGAGAATTGGAAGGTGGAAATCCCGAGATGGGAAGGAATGACGGCCAGGGAAAGAATGGAAGCAAGAATGATGGATATAAACCTAAGGGTGTATTCAATTTCCAATGGAAGGAAAACGGGTCGGATACGGGTCAACCCGGGAAGAAAGGAGGAAAAGTCAAGGGAGGCAGGAAATACAAAGGGCCCAAGGCTTTAGAGCCCAATGAAAGGAAACAATCTGGGGCCTTGAAAAGGCCAAGGACAGAAGAAAGGAAATATTTTAATTATGAGCAAAATCCGATTGCCAGTAATGGGCCTAACTTGTTGGAAGAAAGGAACCTTATGGTGAAGAAGAATGATGCCAGAGAAAGTACTGAAGGAAGAGTGAAGCCTTTTTCTACCGCCGGTAGTGAGTCCGAGTTGGTGCAGGGAGCGAGCAATGATGATGGGATCCTCTCCCATGGGGAAGGAATTCAGAACAGCGAGACGGATGCGACTAGGCATCAAGAAAGAGGCCCGAGAGGGGATATGGATATTGATGAAGGAGGCGAAACTGGGCAGCAGTGAGGTCTGGTGTTGCTTTGTGTTTCTTGTTGTTATGATGAATTGCCTTCTTTGAAATTGTTGCGGAGCCGGTAGTGACGGTTTCCGCAGAGCGAGTCGTTATATGCTCAAGCACCATAAGGTGGATGTGTTGGCTATTTTTGAGCCTAAGATTTCTGGTGGTAATGCTAAGAAAGTGTGTGACCGTATGGACTTCTCCGACAAGTTCATCGTTGAAGCTGATGGTTTTAAGGGGGGAGTGTGGCTCCTTTGGAATGCCGATAAGACCAGGATCACGATCAAGGGCCATTACGAGAGGTTTATATTAGCGGAAGTAAATTGTGGGGCTAAGAAGTTTCACCTCATGGTTGTGTATGGACACCCGTGTGTTCAAGATAGGAAGGAGTTTTGGAGGAGAATTACAGAGGTGACGGATAGTATTGAGGGCCCGGTGTTTGTCGGAGGGGATTTCAATTGCATTATTAATAGTTGGAAGCAAGACGATGAGTTTGCGGACCTCTCCCAGGACGCGGACGATTTCCGTAGTTGGATTGATAAGGCGGGGATGGTGGATATGGGGTTCGTTGGACCGACTTTCACCTGGTCGAGGGGTAAGAAGATGGAGTACTACAAAGCTAGAAGGTTGGATCGGGTGCTCGGCAATGCGGAGGCACGCCTTGATTGGCCTGAGACTATGGTAAGGCATCTTCCCGAGCTGAGCTCGGATCATGTGCCTTTGTTGTTCACCATCAATCCGACTATCCGTATGAATCGCTCGAAGAGACCTTTTAGGTTCCAGGCGGCGTGGTTGATTCACCCCGAGTTCAAAGGAATTTTGGAGAAGTCTTGGCGCAAGGATGAGGAGGCGCCGACCGCTCTTGATGAACTGAAGGACTGCCTACTGAAGTGGAACCGGGAGGTCTTTGGCAATATTTTCGAAAGGAAAGCGAAGTTGTCTAAAGAGCTGCAGAAAGCCCAGGAGGAGTTAGCTTCTAATCCTACTAATCAACGTCTTGAGATGGTTCTTAGGAAGCAGGATGAGTTGAACCGGACTCTTGAACAAGAAGAGCTATTGTGGTTCCAAAAATCGAGAGAAAAGTGGTTACAGGCGGGCGACCGGAACACGTCATACTTTCATTTATCAACTATCATTCGGAGGAAGCGCAACAGGATCCAATTACTTAAGGATGATAGCGGGGCGGAGATCTCGGATGGGAGGATTATTGAGGCTATGGTGGTAGACTTTTTTAAAGCTCTATATACCATTCCTACGGAAGAGATTACTCCACTACAGATGGGAAGAGGGGATTTTCCCATTATTTCTACTGAGAAATGGGATCACTTCAAAAGACCTATAACTAACGAGGAAATATATGAGGCGGTGAAGGAGATGGGTCCGTTGAAAGCCCCTGGCATTGACGGATTTCAGGCCGGATTTTTTCAAAAATGTTGGGCCACCTTTGGAAGCACTGTGATGGAATTTGTTAGGAGCTTTTTCGACAGTGGAATATTGCCTAAAGTGGTGAATGAGACTCTCATTGTCCTTCTTGCGAAAGTTGCAAGACCTGATGTTATTGCTCAGTTCCGGCCTACCAGTCTCTGCAACACTTTGTACAAGATCATCACGAAGATTATAGCTAATCGAATCCGGCCACTACTGCAACACCTCATTGATCCGATGCAAGGTAGCTTCGTCCCCGGGAGGTATATTTCTGATAATATTGTGATTATGCAGGAACTTGTTCACTCGATGAGAAGGAAGAAAGGTAAGAAGGGGTGGATGATCCTCAAGATTGATCTCGAAAAGGCTTATGATCGTCTCCGATGGGATTTTATTATCGATACCCTCAACGACGCTGGGTTCCCTTCAAGGTGTATCGACTGGATTAGTGAATGCATCGGCTCGGTGAATACTCGTATCCTTATCAATGGGGAGATGACCACGGCTTTTGAACCTTCGAGAGGTGTGCGACAAGGCGATCCGATGTCCCCGTATCTTTTCGTCCTGTGTGTTGAAAGGCTCTGTCATCTGGTGAAGAATGCGGTTGAGGAGGGCACTTGGAAACCGGCTGAGATTACCAGAAGAGGGCCGGCGATATCACATGTGCTATTTGCCGATGACATAATACTTGTAGCAGAGGCTTCGGTGGATCAAATTAAGGTAATCATGAATATACTAAATATTTTTTGCAGGGACTCTGGCCAAAGGATAAACACGAACAAATCCAAGCTTTATGTCTCTCCCAATGTAAGTGAAGAGACCACGGCGGGCCTCCGTGAGGAATGCGGATTTGAGGTAACCGATAATCTTGGAAGCTACCTCGGAATGCCAATCTTGCACTCTAGAGCTGGTAAGGAAACCTTTGCACCTTTACTGGACAAGATCACTAATCGTATGACTGGTTGGAGACAAAAGAACCTGAGTCTTGCTGGACGGATAACATTAACCAAGTCGGTGATTAGCGCTATTCCGACTTACTCGATGGCTACTATGATTCTTCCTACAGCAACTCGTGAGGCCATTGATAAGGTTTGTCGGGGCTTCATTTGGGGTGACAGTGAAGGCCAACGGAAGATTCATCTTGTAGCCTGGGAGGAGATATGCAAGCCGAAAAAGAATGGCGGGCTGGGCATTAGATCGATGAATGAGCTTAATCTCTCAATCACGGGTAAGTTAGTCTGGAGGTTTATCACTAATAATTCTGATGATATGTGGTGCAAAGTTTTACAGGCCAAATATATGAGAAATTCAGATACGGTGGTGTCCGATTCCTCGGCGGTTTGGTCTAGTATGCGAAAATGCTCGGAAGAGGTGGTGAGTGGTGGTCTCAAGTGGCTGATCGGTGATGGAGGATCAGTAAACTTTTGGAAGGACAGGTGGTTGATGGAAGAGCGGCTTGTGGATTTGTGTGATGCTGGGCTTGAGGAAGAAGAGATGGCCAAGAATGTCAGGGAGTATTGGGTCGACGGGGAAGGGTGGAATTGGAACCTGATTTCGGGGAAGTTGCCGACTGGTGCGCTGCTGCAGCTGGCATCTAAGGCAATTGTCGATGACGAATACCTCCCAGACAGGTTAAGTTGGGTGGATACGTCGGACGGTAATTACTCTATCAGTTCTGCCTACAACCGGCTAACAAATGCAAATGAGTTTTCTGGTGTCGATGGAGTCATTTTTAACAGGATATGGAAACTGCGGGTCACGGAGAGAGTGCGGACCTTCCTCTGGCTGGTCACACGAGGAGCTATTCTAACGAATGAGGAAAGGTGCAGGAGACACATTGCAACGGAGCCTTGGTGTACGGAGTGCAAGGATCAGCCGGAATCGATGTTGCATATATTCAGGGATTGCTCTTTAATATATGAAGTTTGGAAAAATTGGATTAACCCAAACGTTTTCCCTGATTTCTATGTTATGCCCTTTGCAGAGTGGTGGAGAAGGAATTTAATGACGGAGGAATTAACCAACGAGGGCCTGCAATGGGCTTGTATCTTCGGAAATGCGGTTTGGTGGGCTTGGAAATGGCGCAACGAGCGTGTATTCAACAACGTTAAGGGGACCACGAACAAAGCTCTGAGGATTGAAAATTGCACTAAGGAGTATGAAGACGCCTGGAAATGGAGATCGGGTAACCCAGATTCAGTGATAAGAGGGATGAAGCAGGTGAGCTGGGAAAGGCCAGGACAAAACTGGGTCAAAGCAAACGCCGATGGAGCTAGGAATGAAGATGGGAGCGCTGCTGCAGGGGGAGTTGTGAGAGATGGTGACGGGAATTGGATTCGGGGGTTCTCCCACAACATTGGTACAGGCCCGACGGTTATGGCAGAGCTCTGGGGTGTGCTGGGTTGTCTCCGTTTGGCGTGGGAGATGGGGTGTCGAGCAGTGATGATTGAAACAGACTCGTTGACAGCCCATTCGTTAATCACGAAAGGGGTTGCAGCTCACCACCCGATGTCTAGCCTGGTTTTTCAATGCCAAGGCTTTTTCAGTAGGAACTGGGAGATCCAGTTTCATCATGTCTTCAGGGAAGTGAATCGAGTCGCGGACTCCCTAGCTAAAGCTGGTCTAGCTTTTACAAGAGGCTTTCATAGCTTAGGGGAACCTCCCGATGGGGTTGAAGCTTTGCTTGACGAGGATCGGAGGGGAAGGGCTACCCCGAATGATTTGTTTGTAGCTTTTTTGTTGTACTGTTTCTGCTTAATGGAGGTTTCCTCCGTTTGTTTCACCAAAAAAAAAAAAAAAAAACAATGTTTCACCTTTGCAATATTTTAACAATTTCTTTTCTAGTATCCTACTATCTTGTTAGCCGATAAAATTTGCCCTAGAACTTGTGTCGATCAAAATTCGAAAGGATAGAGTCGCATAAAATGTGGCGAGTTACGACACTGCAAATGGGCATCGGAAAACCACCGCCACCGCCCTACATTTCCTACGTGGACATGCGTCAACTCTATACCTATCCACTGTTATCCACATAATTATTGTATTTATTTAATACTTTCCAAATTTATTCATAACATTTTGGGGAAAGAAAACATTTTTCAAAAAAAAAAAAGGAAAAAAGAAAACCTCATCTCCCTTTCTTCCCTATCTCTCTCATATCTGATGTTGTTTCTCGCACTCCTCTTTACCGCCATAGATTCCGATTAATTGTCCAAAAATGTCTCTCCCCAACCATTAACGATCGTCTACTTCCCTGCTTTTATCGGGTAATCGTCCGCAATTTCTTTTCAATTTGATTCTTTTTTTTTCTTCCTTTTATCGCTTTCTTTTGTGGTTCTTGTTTTACTCTTGCTGTTTCATTTTACAATTTTGTATTTTTCCGGATGATGTTCTCAGATTTGTGGTTGCTCTCCATTTTCAGAAATCCAGATGAGAATTGTGATGTTTGTGGTGCTTGGTAGTTCATCTAGGGATTTGCTTTGATTTCAGAAGGGGGGATTTCGTTGTGAATGTCTGGCTCGTAGCTAGAGTCTTCTACTTAGCATCTTCAACGAGTGGAGTTTTGCGGCTTCTTTGCGTTCCTATTGGGATTATTGGCAATTTGGATGTTTTGCAAGTGCGTGCTTTCTCCGATTGACGTTTGGAATTGCTTGATTTGAAACGCTTGGCGAATTAGGGTTTTCATGATGATCCCTGGGAATGAGTCGCTCCAAAGTTCTATTCAAGTTGTTAAGGATGCATTTTCACCTCTTGAATCTAGCATTAAGAAAGCCGCCCAAGATTTCGAGTGTTCCTGGTTGAGCTCGAAGAAGCCCCTCGGTGATGTTCAGCTGTTTGGGCAGGCAACCGGAGGGTATGGATCTGATAACTGTGCTAAGAACAGCAAGCTTCATACACGTGCTGCTGGGAGAAATGGTAGTCATGACGGTATTCTTCAGGAGGGGAAAAAGGGCTTGGTGATTAGTAAGATTCCTGTAAAGACATATTCTGGAAAAGAGGATGCTTCATGTTTGAATTGCTTACAGTTTGCAATGACGTGCTGGTTGTTGCCTAATGGGTTTTTTCTTTATTTACCTAGTGCATTCAAAGGTGCAAAGGTAGAGAAAGAGGAAAAGGTTCGCTCATCTTCAACTGTCTACATGCCGAAATCTGCTGCTTTGCATAAAATCCAGGAAAAGGGTCTGGGAAAGAACGAGTATGTAGTGACGTTTCCTAGTAGTACACAGAAAGAAGAGAAACACACTTCTCTTGAACTTTTTGTAGGTTTCATTTTTGAACAAATATCCGAGAACCTTAAGATGCTTGGTGAGATGACAAAAGAAAGCGGTAAGAAGGATTTTGAATCATCTCCTTTTTCACTCGCCAATTTTCTCCATCTTAAGACAGTTGCTAGTATCTTGGAGGGGAAAAAAGCAGATTTCGATGGCTTTGTAGGAAATTTAAATTTTGCCAGAGTTGGCGGAGCACCTTCCTCGCTTGTTGGAGTCACTTCTCCTATAAAAGAAGAGGGTGAGGAGGGTAGCAGTGCTAAGAGTGGAGATGATAAGGCGGGTGTTTCACCTCAAAATGCAGTTAGTGGGCTGCTCAGTATTCCTTTATCAAATGTAGAGCGTATAAGATCAACAATATCAACTGTATCGATAACAGAATTAATTGAGCTTGTCCCACATCTAGGACGTTCTGCCAAACATGTTCCTGACAAAAAGAAGTTATTTTCAGTTCAGGATTTCTTCAAGTACACTGAGGCCGAAGGTATGTTGCATGCATGCCTCTACTGTATGTGCATGCCATCTGTGAGCTTAAGTCCTTGTGTAGTTAGATGTTAATGTGACACATGTTGCGTTGTTGTTATGTTAGAAAGTTATGCTGCTTCCAATGTGTTCATGCTCATAGTGTCATCTCTTCTCTTTGACAAAGTGTCTCTTGCTCCTACTTTTTGTTAAAGGTCTCAAGTCTCCTGTCCTTATTGTTGTTTCTATAATCAGCATGACTGCTGGATACTTCGCTGATTTGACTATATTATGTGCTTGGTTCATTTGTTCCCTGGAAATGTATATGCTAAAGGTGTGGAACATACGATGTTTTCATTCTTGGGTGTTTAGTTCTTGTTGACATTGTTATTTTCTTTGGCTGATTGCATTGCTACCCCTTTGGTGCTGTTGAAAGATTATATACTTTCTCGGAGCAGAAAATGCTTAGTTTTAGCTTGGTTGTAGGTTTTAAATAATATGGCATCCTCACTTGTTTTCTTCATTGCCGCCTGTTTCTATCTTAGCCATACACAATTTTTTTTGTTTTGTTTTTGGTTGTTTAATGTGTGATGTGTTTAAAGCTAGTCATGTTGTTGTACCAACATCTCATTGGTAGAGCAGATGCTTTTGCAATGGCTAGATAATAAGTTGTAGACTTGTAGGTAATTGTTACTGGCAAGAGGAATATGAAGGAGCTTCTCATTGATAATAGGGCTTCTTTTTGTCATCATTGTGTCATATATCCTGTTGAATCTGTGGCCATATGACTGAGAAGGTGAATACAGTAGCTAAGATTTGTGCATCATGGAATGGATTATAATTAATGAATCTCTGATAATTTCTAAGTTAGCATTTCTCTTGACATGACCCTTGAATTTTTGTTTATTCTCTGATTACCAATCATCATAGCATGACACATTAACCTAATTGAGATTTGAGATTGTCTAGTTGCACAATAATAGAGTGCTACCGATATGTCTGTTCACTACAAACAGTGGCCATTTCAAATGTATATAATTTGCATGAAAAGTGAAATGATAAAGAAGGGTATAAAATGAAAAAGGTGACAGGGAGTCTAATGTTCTGCTACTGTTACAGGAAGGAGGTTCTTTGAGGAGCTGGATAGGGATGGGGATGGCCAAGTGACCTTGGAAGATTTGGAAATTGCTATGAGAAGGAGAAAATTGCCTCAGAGATATGCTAAAGATTTTTTGCAACGCGCTAGAAGTCATCTATTTACTAAATCCTTTGGGTGGAAGCAGTTTTTGAGTCTGATGGAACAGAGGGAACCCACCATTCTTCGAGCTTATACTTCTCTATGTTTGAGCAAGTCTGGCAAAATGCAGAAAAGTGAAATT
Source organism: Persicaria tinctoria (assembly GCA_037127255.1). Classification (NCBI taxonomy): domain Eukaryota; kingdom Viridiplantae; phylum Streptophyta; class Magnoliopsida; order Caryophyllales; family Polygonaceae; genus Persicaria; species Persicaria tinctoria. The sequence goes on along the minus strand of JBANSL010000004.1, from coordinate 14,456,139 downwards.
TTGACATCACTGAAGAATGCAGGACTTCCATCAAACGAAGAGAATGCTCTTGCCATGATGAGGTTTTTGAATGCAGACACAGAGGGCTCCATATCTTATGGTCATTTTCGCAATTTTATGCTTTTACTCCCTTCCGATAGGCTGCTAGATGATCCTCGGTAAGCTGAATCTTTCTATTTCTAGAAATGCCAATAAGATATAGGGTAAAAAGATTGGCTGAAAACTCTGCTTGATATATGAAACACTATCAGCAAAAGTAATGTCTTGAAGAAGCATTGCATAGCATTTCATAAAAAGATAATTGCTTATCCATTACATCAGTTATTATTTGTAAGCATTCTTCGATTTTATTTATTTTTTTGAAACAGATTGAGCCTCAGATTCAGCATAAACACAACTGAGTTCTATTGATTGAGTAAACTTTTGCTTATTGTTTCAAATTTCAATTGTTCGTAGCAGTCACTGGTCAAGGGTTCTGGGTCCTAGAGTATAGGATTTGGGTGGGTAAAGCAAGCCTTTCAGGCTTGCAACTCGGCTTTCTGGTTGTCTCATGTGTTTCTGTGTGATATTTGTGCGAGTTCTTATGGTTATCTACCTTCTTCTATATTTGCTTTATCTTTTATCTGCTGTTGATACTTTCACTAGGTCTTTCGGCAACATCCTCTTGTCATGCATGCGTACAACCTGACCCCAAACCCTGCTCCGATGGGTTATACTGGGTTGATGTTGTTGTTTGTTGACAGAAATAGGAACAAAATTTTGAAAGCAAATTTGTCCCTTTTTCTATTGAAGATGAATGGATATACACTAAAATTTAGAGAAATTGTTGGAGGTTGGAATAGCTAACAAGCCTAAAATTGCCTATTTGCTCCATAATACATTGTTTACTCACATACAGAGAACAATCATGAGAGTTGAAAGTGGTAGAGACAGAGTTAGCATGCAATGTAGTGTTGGTTTTGAGAGTGGGGCTGGATAGAAAGAGAAAAGGGAAAGGAGGAAAGAGGAGCATGAGGGATGTTTCAGTGAAACGCAGAGCATTTTTTCCTTATATTTGAAAAGTTTAATCAATAAAAAACCAGTAATGTCACTCGTTAAGACTACTAGGGGAAATTTGCATCAATACCTCTTGCTTTAGATGAATTATATCGAGGAAAATTCTTGCCTCTATATTCTGTTTCTGGAATTTTGTAATTAAGAGGTTTATTTTCTTAAATTTCAATCATCGTTGTTTTGTGAGGGCTATTATGAATACTTTCCTCCTCTTCGCTAAGTAGAGAGACTTGTCTGCGTATCACTAGTGCTTGTAGAAGATACACTGTATACATTAAATGGGATTTAGAGTTCTTGTCATATCTAACAATAACAAATGTACGTTTTTTTTAACGGCGAGCAGGAATGTTTGGTTTGAAGCTGCCACTGTAGTTGCTGTTCCACCTCCAGTTGAATTTCCTGCTACTGGTGTTCTACGAGCAGCTTTGGCTGGAGGCCTTTCTTGTGCACTTTCTACCTCTTTAATGCATCCTGTTGATTCCATAAAGGCAATTTCTTTTACTTTTCTTTTCATATTCTAATGCTTAAATTGTCTGGATGAAGCTTCAAATCAAACTATTAACAATAATTTGGGCATTGCATAGTCATTGTACTCCACGACTTTCTATTATCCTTCAGTTTGAGCTCTGTTTTTTCCAACCTGTCTGTTCATGCTAAATATCACTTTTAGCAAGAGCTCAGCAGTAAATGAACTTTTATCCCTTGCTCCAAATAAACCTATCTTGTTCATGACGTTTCAGTTTCTAAACTATCCTATATTCCTATGGCATGTTGTAATCCAATCCAATTCACACCAAATAGGTCTAATAAAGTAATTTTTTTTTTTTTTGGGGGGGGGGGTTGAATATCTTATTTTAGTTGATTCCTATTCTTCTGCAACAAATTAGAAATCGGCTAATCTTCTTATATATGTTCTCCCCCTCATTTATTTTGCATATTTCGAATCGCTCTTCCAGGCTAATTCACTATCCCAAATTCCCAACATATCCGTAGCTATCCTGCTGTTCTTATCTTTTTTCTTATTCTTGTTCTTACCTCATTAAACATCATATATTGGAATGAGTTAGCTTAGTAGTAGAATCATTGTTCAAAAAACCCCCGCCAAGGGCCACTAAGGCTGTCAAGGTCGCTAAGACTCGACTTGACCACCAAGATCCGCCAAACAATCTGTCAAGAGACCCCGTCTAAACACTTAACCTTACCCTACCGCCGTGCACCCGCCCCGCCAAGCATTTTTCAGAACACTGAGCAAAATAAATGACAAAAATGGACAAGAATTTGTTTTTTTTTTCCCAGCAACTCGGTCATGATTAGGAAATTTTAGTTTTCTAGTTCATTTAGGTTCAGACATCAGGTTCAGGAATTGCAACTTTTCCATCAAAAAACAATATGCAAGGGGAATGATAGTTTGTTATGCTTCCTTTGGTTATTGATTTTCTTCATTTTATGATTCCATTTTGTTAATAAATTATTCATATCAAAATGGTTTGTGATTTAACAGACTAGAGTGCAATCATCCACTCTCTCCTTTCCTGAGGTTATTTCTCAACTGCCACAAATTGGAGTTCGGGCATTATACAGGGGTTGTGTTCCTGCAATTCTTGGACAGTTTACAAGGTTAGACTTTCTACTTTCGGTCCTATTGCCGAATATGGTGGTAACTAATATATGACTTTGAATTTTGTTTTCTCCTTTGGGAATGTAGCCATGGACTGCGGACTGGAATATTTGAGGCAACAAAACTTGTTTTGATAAATTTTGCTCCTAACCTTCCTGATATTCAGGTAATGACAGTGTTTGTGTTTCATTTCCTTTCTTCTTTCCAGAAGGAGCTACATTGAAACTGTAGAAATCCCTGCCCAATATTCTTACAGATATACAGGCCTAGTTAGCATAAAAATCTCAAGGATTTAGGAGGCGGAGAGAACGTTTACTTACTATACATGATAATATATTGAAAAGCAGTTGGATAGAAGACAAAGAACTCCCGACTAATTCATACAATAGATTGAAAAGCAGTTGATAGAAGGCAAGGAACCCCGACTAATTCATACTGGCCCAGTAACCTATGAACTATTGCAAACTTCATAGATAAAAGTAAGAATATTTTAGTAGGAGCTTCGCCAGAAATGTAAAATCCAGCTTGATATTCTTACCTTACTGGCCCAGTTTTGATAAATTACTATAGGATGTAGGTTGTTGAAAGAGGGTGTGGAGGTTAGGGAAGGCTTGCTTTTGTTTGATGAAATTATCAAGGCAAAGGATTAAGAATTTTTCCTTTTTGGTTTGGAATCCCAAAGGGAAAAGGTAATTTTATTTGAAAATTAGGAAATGTTAAACTCTATTGCTTGCCGCTCTAGATGAACTGCTACAAACTTCATAGCAAAACGATTAGAGAATTATTGTAAAATAACTCCAATTCGTGGTTGCTGATTGTCTTCAGGTCCAGTCCATTGCATCATTTTGTAGCACGTTACTAGGAACAGCAACACGAATTCCCAATGAGGTACTAAAGCAACGGTTACAGGCAGGACTATTTGAGAATGTAGGAGAGGCAATTGTTGGTACTTGGCGGCAAGATGGCTTGAAAGGTTTCTTTCGGGGTACAGGTGCAACTCTATGTCGAGAGGTTCCTTTTTATGTAGCTGGCATGGGGCTATATGCAGAGTCTAAAAAGGTACATTCTTCTATATATTTGTTTACTATTGAAGCTTACATGCAGGCCTGGGGATGAAGTTTGTTTTGATCATATTCTTTTCTGACTAAATATCATCACTACGAAAATGAGGAGAAATTTGTGTACTGGAAAGCACAATGTCATGTTTTGACTACTTAAAAGCTTGCTTCAAAGTGTTTGTTCTAGATTATTGTGATCCATTTGGGGTTGAACTGGCAAAGTTTCTCAATTACAGTGCTTCATTTGGAATTGAATACAGTTGCCCACTCAAAATAATACAGTATCAAGTTACAGCTTTGACAAGATGCCTGAAGAATCTACATTAATGCATGTTCTGTCTAAAGTCTACTTATTTGGTTTTTTGGTTCTAACAGAGGGTAAACTTCATTAGTTACCTGGAATCTGTTGATGAAGGGTGTACAATTGTCATTGAAAAGTTATGGAGTGACTTTTGTGTTCTACCTCGTTTTTTTCTGTATTAATCTCATCTGTCCATTGGCATGTTAGCTAGCACAGCATCTACTAGATCGAGAGCTAGAGCCATGGGAGACCATAGCTGTTGGAGCGTTGTCTGGTGGGCTTGCTGCTGTTGTCACAACTCCCTTTGATGTGCTAAAAACTAGGATGATGACAGCCCCAAGCGGTCGGCACATATCAACATCAATGATTGCATTCTCTATTCTCCGCCACGAGGGGCCACTGGGATTGTTTAAAGGGGCAGTACCGCGGTTCTTCTGGATCGCTCCCCTGGGTGCTATGAACTTTGCGGGCTATGAGCTTGCAAAAAAAGCCATGAACAAAAGTGAAGAGCCTCTGGGAGAACAGGTCTCTCAGAAGCAAGCAGCAAATTCAGATTGATTTCGACTTCTCTCACTTGTTAACGCTCATTTTTTTTGTTATAGAGCTGGTGATACCCTTTTCCCTTTACACGCCAGGCCCCTTTCTTCTTTCTAGTGATATAGCACAAAGCTGCCAGCGAGAGCTAGAAACAATCTCCTGAGCCTTTTTTGTTTAGCCCCACAGGTACCGATACACATCGTGTTCAAAATCCTATCTTAATTCGTCGATATCTCTTGCTTCCTGAACTGTAAATCCATTTCCTGGCTCATCTGTTTTTGAAGTGCATACTCTCAATGATTCCTACTGCAGATTAAGTTTTGCTTTGGCTCTACATGTACAAATAGTCAATTTACAATCATGTAGTATTATTGTATATGCTGGCAGTAAACTTCCCTTGTTTATTCCCTCTGTTCTTTTGTTGTGTTCTCTGGTTGTATGTTCTTATTTAATGGTTCCTTTTTCAATCTGGTTGCTTATTCGCCTGCCGAATGAGTTAGCTTGCATTTGCATACAATACAAAGGAGAATGTAAGTAGGTCTTGTAAGTTAGTTTGTTGGGTGTTTGTGTGTGTGCACATAGTGAGAAATCAAGAAACTCTAGTTAAGTAAATGTGGGTGGTGATTATGAATGGTCATAGTTTGATGGTAACAAAACTAAGAAAGTCAAGATGAGCTTTTGGATTGATCATGATAATTAGCACTAATCTTTTCTTGGGGCCTTTCAAGTTGCTTTTTCTTAATAAGGGAAGTGGGTTTTGTGGTGTGATTTTGTTCCTTTTTGGAACAAAGCTCATCCCTGTTTCCACTACTCACACAAGGAACAAGGCCTGTTTTTATCTTTCTGCCTCAATCAGGTTGTTTTCATTTATGTTTTGGTTGAAATAAGTTAACTCCCCATGTTCATATTTTAAAATAAGTTGATTCATCAAATATTCCTAAGCAGCTTGAGGGCCAAAGGGTATTTTTTTTTTAAAAAAATATTTTTATATTTTTGTGAAATTAGTGTGAATGCAGTGATATTCAAGAAATCAACCATACCAACCAAGAGACCAACTAGAAGTATGTTAGTCTTCGAGCATCTTTTCGGTTTGACATTCCCCCATCCAATTAATAGAATATAATATAATACAGTCTCTAATAACTAATTAGTCCATGTAAATGATCCATTTCCATCTGTGGGCACAATAATACAATACCTTGTTGAATTACGCATTAATTTTCAATATTAATTAATATTTGAAAATTATGGATGAAATTGCTAATGAAACACTTGTTGCAATTGCATGTATACCGGGCCCAATTTCAAATGCGCGTGCTTTTTGCAGTATACTAATAACTTGGATATATTATTATAATTCCTCTACATATAATAGTTTGACAAAAATGAAAAATGTAATCAAATGAAAATATGAAATTGATTTGATTCTACTATTGTTAAGCAAGCAGGTAGGTGTGGGTCCCACCTCCAAATTATGAAGGGTCCGTCCAGCTCACGTGACGGCTGTGAAAGGAGAGGAGCGCGTAGATGAACTGGCCGTTGCGAGGAGCCACCCCACGACGGTCGACGACTAAAACTCAGTCACTCAAAAGCAAAGCCGCACGCGTGGCCTCCATCGGGGCGCTCACAACCACACAACCTATCTTACATTCTTAGTCTACTACTCTACACAACTCACACTTCTGTATCGACAAAGAGATGCAGGGCCGTCCAATGAATTCTAGGAGCCCTGTTCAATAATAACCTAATTTTAAAATATTTGATTTTTTTTTCGACTTGCTAATTATTAAAAAAATATTTTATGTGTAATTTTTAACATATTAAAAAATTTATCAACTTGTTAAGCATAAACTATTTTTATACGAATAGAGTACTTGTTACATTTACCAATCTTTCAATAACATATAGCACGTAAATTAGTGTAAAATGTAATAAATTTAATATAGGACTTCTTCCTATTATATTTTAAGTCATATATTTTAACTCTTTAATAGTGCATCAATACATATATGTGTGTGTGTGTGTTATATAGTATTTTCACATTAAAGACTCATTTATTGTGTGAAGTTATAATTTACGAATAAATTTTTGAATATATATGTGGAAAATCTTAAAATATCATAAATTATACTCCAATAAAAGAGTTTGTATTAAAATAACAAATAAAAATAGTTAATAAGGAGGTCTAATAAATAAAATAGTTTTTCCTTTTTTCGGTAATTAAAAAATTAAAAAATGTTTAAATAGCTTTAAAAAAATGATGAAAAACAAATTCTGCCCACAAAGGGGAGTCGAACCCACAACCAATTGGCATTTAGTTGGGTCAAATACCATTGAACCAAAGTAACTTTATGATTTAAAAGAGACCAAAAAATATAAGTACTAGTAATAAATTATAAAATGGGCCCCTAATAAATTTTGGGGCCCTGTTCCATTGGGCTCTTTGAACATGCCAATGGACGGGCCTGAATAGATGCTTCTTTCATCGACTTTTAGTGTTGATAATTTTTTTTACACAGTGTTAACGGTGACAGGACACAGTGTCAGATTCATTGAATTAGGGTTTGGCGAAAAAGAGAGATCAATTGAGATATGGGAAACAGAAAGATATGCGACTGGTGAGAGAGGTGGAGGCTAAAGCACCGTCAGGAGAGGGATCCGGCCAGAGAGGATCTGGGTCGTTAGCAACTAAGAGGATTTGGGAACTCAGTTGATTAACATCATACTGAGGTTATGTATTTATATATAGAGATTACATAGAAGATATTCAGAAAGATACACATGATACAAATAAGAATATATATATATATATATATATATATATATATATATATATATATATATATATATATATATATATATATATATATATATATATATATATATATATATATATATATATATAATACCCCCTGCAAACTCATGGAGGAGGACCAACATGAAGCTTGGATCGAATCTGAAAACCCAAAATTTAAACCTTACAAATGAAACGCGGTTTCAAACCGCGTTTTATTCGTTTAATTTTCATTTGTTTTTCTTTCCGTTTTAAAATTTAAACCTTACAAACAAGGTTCTAAATATCGCGTATCGGGGTCGTATCGGCTAGGAGTAAAAATGATATATCGGGGATATATCGAGATATATCGGATTTATCGGTTTCCCTAATTTATAACTATAAGTACTATATTTATACTTCAAAATGTAAAAATGTACATGAAAAAATAATATTTAAATTGCAAAATTACCAAATAAACTTGAAAAATAAAAACAACTTCATTCATAAAGGCTAAAGTTAACTTATCAAAGTCGGCAGTTCTAAATATCCCCGATATATCGCCGATATTATCCCGATATATCGGCGTTGACCCGATATATCGCCGATATTAACCCGATATATCGACGTTGACCCGATATATGGCGTTGACCGATATTTTTCACCCGATATCCCGATATCGTAGCGGATTCTAAATATCCCCGATATATCGCCGATATATCCGATATTTAGAACACTGCTTACAAATGAAACACGGTTTCAACCCGCGTTTCTCTGACTCCCCTGCAAAAAATGAATATTTTCGTAAATAGTTTAAAAGTATGAATAAAGTTATAAATATTTAATTTTTAGTGAATATTTTGAAAAAAAATTCCTCGATTTTATGGTTATTTGCAATAGATGTAGATTTGAGGTGGTTCAAGACATGCACGGATGGGATGAAGGGAGAGTCGAAAGGAGGAGGACAAGTGAAGAGCCCGGGGGCGGAGTCGAAATTTAAGAGCCGAAATGAAGAACAATTTAGCAAAAGTTGTCGCTCGACAAGTTAAACTTATAACGCACTTTCTAGAGGCCTCAGTTATCCGATTCACTATTATGGATCTGCATTGAAAAACTGTTTTTGAGATCTACAACTTTTATATATGTTGATGTTGAGATCAAATTCGAAGAATATTTTTGCACATGAACAATAGTTGTTCCCGCGACCCTAGAGTTGGCGAATTTTACCAAGTTTTGGGTCACTCCCTCAACCTCTGACATCTCTAAACCTAATTCATAATTTAGGAGTAATTCACATATTTTTGAATAACCATAGAGAGAGCCTCCATGACTATGAAGAGCTAAACTTCTTCTCGTTTGGTTGATTTATTGATGTTTTCGACTTATTCCAAATTTCATGAGATTTTCGTTATCTTTGTTTGTTCTAAGGAATTTCAATTCTCTTTGCTTATTGCTTATGATTGATCTTCACTTTTATTGGATTAAATACCTAATAATTGATTGAATTCATTCTACATGCAACTAGATATACAGGGACATTAGTTGAACAACTTATATCTTAGTGGTAAATTTTGATCTTCTATGGTTGGCTTAGTTGATTATTCATATATTGCAAAGTAATTATTTGTGTGTATAAACAAGTATAATTATAATAGAACAAGATTCCCGTTTTAGAAAAAAACATCTTCTTAATTAAAAAACTTTAGCAAAATTTTAAATTAGCTTCTTAATTACGATTCATTTTTTTTTGTAGAAAATCCTTTTCAAGTTGGTTTTTATCCTACGCTCTTAGGATTAAGGATAGAAAAAATGTTTATCATAATCCTAGTTAAAATTTATAGTAATTCCCAAGGTATGACCTTTGAAGTTTGAACTCATATTTTAGATGGATCTATAATATATATATATATATATATAGAGAGAGAGAGGGTGGTTCATGGGTAAACAACCCTTATTGTGTATAATGAGAACAAATCTGGACCATTGATTTGGTGAAATGAATGGCTGAGATTAATATGCAATTTTGTTTTTTTTAATTGAGAAAATGGTGGGACCCACGTTTTTTTCTAGCCCACTTGCTGAATTGGGAGCGTGTGTGATGCACTCTCTTGGAATTATTCGATGGTATATCTGGATTATTCGATGGTATATATAGATTATTCGATTGTATGAACAAATTATGCAATGGTATCGACGGATTATGCGATGGTATTTGGATTTTTCTTTTGTTAACCTTTACAAATGGTTGATTATTCACTCGTTTTTTAATGATTAATGATTATTCGGTGGTATATGAATAATTATTCGCTCGTATCGACAGATTATGCGATGTCATCTGGATTTTTTTGGTAGCCTTTAAAAACTATTCGATGATATTGCAAGATTATTCGATAGTATCACATAATTATTCGATGGTATCGACGCATTTTTCATTCATAATAAAAAAAAACTCATCTCATTAAGCACAAAATCGATCCATACAAATGAATAATTCGGCTTTTCGCCCGAATAACTCTGATTGAACACTCATGCCACTCATGCCATTCAACTTTTCCAGCGAATACCTCTTAAATTAGATGGAACAACACAAATTCGACGTCTATTCATACACAATTGGCTACAAATCCTCACAAAATAAACGAATAATTGACAATAACATGACAAACCCCAATTGGGATGTCGATAATGACCGATCGACCTCTCATCTCTCTCAATTAGGTCTAAAATTCTCACCAATTGATTCAATTGTCAGACAACCGCCGTATTCATCGACTAATCCTAAACCTAACACATCGATCAACCAATCAATTAACCATAAAAAAAAAAAAAATCTGAACTCACCCATTGATTTACTTCATTCGTTGATGCACTGTTCATGGTGGGGCTCGGATCTGGGCATCAAACCGTCGTTGCCACCATGGGCATCGAATAATCCAATCGCCGCTTCCGCCATGGGAGCCCGAAGGAGAGGAACCCAAATCTGAGGAGAGGAACCCAGATCCGGGCATCAAATCGACGCTGCCTCCATGGGATACTCCGACCGACACTGCTGCCATATGCATCGAATTATCCGATCGCCTTCGTCTTCGATTTGGGATGCAAATTGGTCAATACCAACTCTGAAACCAAGGTGCCAAGATGTTGGATAGAGAAGGAACTAGATCTGGGATGCAAATTCGGATTACAATACATAAATCGATAAAACCAAAACATGAATTAAAAAAAATGAAACCTATCACCAATTGAGCGACATCTTCATCTTCATTCGATGAAACTGTATGGCATCTTCAATCGATTTATGTTGATATGTGCTGGCATCTTCAATCGATTAAGGCTTACAATCGAGCGGAAGAAGAGATTGCAGGCAAACGGGATTCTACTGCTACTGAATCGTCGCCGCCATCGTACGTCCCTCCGTCGTCGCTGCAACCTCGTTGGCCCTTTTACTTGATTCGCCCGGATGCCTCCACGCCGACCTTCAACTGGACATCCCATCACCAAAGTCGATCGATCGCCTCCTCGCCGGCCTTCAACTGGACAGCCCATCACCAAAGTCGATCGCCTCCTCGCCTTCGCCTCACCTCAGCGCCGTCCTCGCCTCATCGACTGGGCTCTCCTGTGTCAATTTATGGTAATGGTAGGGTTAGGGAGCGTTGTGATATCACGCGCTCGATGAGAGTGTTTTATTTTGTTAAAAAATAAAATTACAATTAATCAAATATTTTCGAACTATCTCAGCCCTCCATTCTCTATCGATCAAGGGTCTAGATTTGTTCTCATTTTACTCAATAAGCCTTGTTCTCATATGATCTATCCTATATATATATATATATATATAGAGGTCAGGTCAGGTGTTTACACCTCTTATTGTGTTTTGTGTTAACAAATCTAAGCCATTGATTGATTAGAAATGGATGAGTGAGATTAATTGAGATTTTTCATTTTTTATTTTAAAAAAAGAGTAGGTCCCACCACTTTCCACGACTTTTATGGCCAAATTGCTGAAGTGGGAGCGCGTGTGTTGGTTTTTTTGGGAGCTAACGTTTTTTTTTTGCGTGGAGGATGAGATTTTGCTTGTACTGTGTGTTCGATGAATAATGACGAACAAATTACCGAATAATTTCAGATTATCAACGAATAATGACCGCCAACATAAAAAAAAAACCCATCTCGTGAGGCACAAATTATTCGATGGTATTGCTTGATTATGCAGTAAGATTTGGACAATTATTCGATAAATTCAAGAACAATTTATGTAAATTTTCAATTAACCCACATCTAATTACCCAGATACATCTGAATAATTCCTTATTATCAACGAATATTGACTATAAACTTGTCGAATAATAGATAAATTTATAAACAATTTTACACGGTGTTTGAATTTCAACAAACCTACCTTATTGCCCCTCCCTCTAATTTACCCTATACATATGAATAATTTATAATAATCAACGAATAGTTACTCTAAAATTGCCGAATAGATACCCCTGTACATATGAATAATTTGTAATAATCAACGAATAGTTACTCTAAAATTGCCGAATAGTTACTCTCAAATTGTCGAATACCTATCCACACTTTTCAAGATCTGGGCACACAGATGGTGGGGAAATCCGTGGCGGCGCTGCTAGCTCTTGGTGGTGGAGGAAGAAGTGGAGTTCAGGATGTTGAGAGAGGAAGAGATCGAGCATGATCTGAGCAGCCATGGACGAGAGGCCAGATCTTACGGCTTCATCCCTCCCTCAATCGTCCTCCCTCAACCGCCATCGTCCTTCCACACAACCTCGTCGGCCTCCATCCCCACCACTGACAAGATATTCCGCCATCTTCCCTCCTCCATTGAAGAAGCCTCCCCAACCTCTCCGCTATCCATTGAAGAATCCCCCCTCCATTGAAAAAGCCGTCCTTGCCGGACTGAGATCTCACATCTGACCGATGCCTTCAAATCGTCGACGGCGTCACCGGACTGAGATCTCGCCTCCAACCTTCAAGCTCGCCGCTCGTCCAATTGCCCTTTCGCTTTCCTCCGATCGCCCCCAATTCTCATTCTCTCTGTTGATGCGTAATGTGTGGGGGTAGGGTTAAGAGGATTTGTATTCACGCGCATAACTGAAGGGTGAGATTGTGTTTTTTAATTTTAATTTACAATTAATTTAAAATTCTCAATTAATCTTAACCCTCCATTATCTAATAATTAAGGGCCTAGATTTGTTAACACAAAACACAATAAGACTTGTTAACATTTGATCCATACTCTATATATATATATATATATATTTATATATATATATATATATATATATATAGAGAGAGAGAGAGAGGGGGTAAAAGAATATATATATGGGTTTACTTCAAATGTAAAAAGTCCTTAAAGTGTAAAATATGTTTATTGTGTAAAATTTGCTAATGGGCCTAATTTAATTACTAATGGGCCTAATTTTATTAGTAGAATATCTGCCCCCCTTGCCCATGCGTGTGCCCCCCCTTCTCGGACCCGATTTTTTTTTTTTTTTTTTTTTTTTTTTTTTTTTTTTTTGCCTAGAATTTTTTTTTTCGTGGTAACACTTTCTGCTGTGCAAGTATAACTTGCTTTTGTGCACATATAACATCTTATTGTGCAAATATAAGTTTATTTTGTGCAGACAAATAATTCATTATGGGGTAAATTGGTAAATGTGTCTATTTCAATTATAAAAATTTATAATTGAAATATGTTTAATTTATGGGTAAATTGGTAAATATGTCTAATTTTATGGGTACATGCACTTTTTCCCGCTTTCGATACCTTTTGTGCAACTGTGAAGTGCATTTGTGCATCTGTGGAGTGCATTTGTGCAACTGTGGAGTGCATTTGTGCAACTGTGAAGTGCATTTGTGCAAGTGTAAAGTGCATTTATGCAACTTTAATTGTGCAAATTTAAAGTAGGATACAATTGTGCAGATGAAGAATACAATTGTGCAAAAGTAAGATACAATTGTGCAGATGAAGAATACAATTGTGCAAATGTAAGATCATAATGCGCATTAATAAGTCAAAAGATGTGCTTTTGAAATCGATGTTTTAATTTTGTTTTTTTTTTACTTTTGAGAGTTTGGGTTCACCTCTCGGATAATTTAGGTTGATATATGTAAGTTTGAAATCGATTTTTTTACGTATAAGCTTTTAAAATTAAAGTGCATAAATAAGATTAAAATGTGCATAATTAAGGTTAAAAAGTTCATAACTTAGATTATAATGTGCATGATTAACAATTTGCGATTGTTGCGCTCTTGTCTATTATGCAACCTATGTGGGATTTGAACCCACATCTTTTGTGCAAACGCACATTGCTCTACCAATTGAGCTAATAGGCTGAATGATGATTTTTATGCTAAAATAGAAGAACCTAATCGACCTAAAGCATATTGCAATAAAATTATAAAATTCAATTAGCTCATGATTCACAAACAATTTGACAATGCTATAAACATGAAATTAGCTCCAAATCAACCCAACAACACAACCATATCATCAGTTTAAGTCAATTTTGCTTTTGGCAAAAAACCCCAAATTCTAAAATATATCGCAATCTAAAATTCTAAAATTCAATTAGCTCATGATCCATAAACAATTTGACAATGATATGAACATGAAATTATCTCAAAATCAACCCAACAACACAACCATATCATCAATTTCAATCAATTTGGCTTTTGGCAAAAAGCCCCAAATTCTAAAACATATCGCAACCTAAAATTATAAAATTCAATTAGCTCATGATCCATAAACAATTTGACAATGATATGAACATGAAATTAGCTCAAAATCAACCCAACAACACAACCATATCTTCAATTTCAATCAATTTGGCTTTTGGCAAAAAGCCCCAAATTCTAAAACATATCGCAACGTAAAATTCTAAAATTCAATTAGCTCATGATCCATAAACAATTTGACAATGATATGAACATGAAATTAGCTCAAAATCAACCCAACAACACAACCATATCATCAATTTCAATCAATTTGGCTTTTATCAAAAAGCCCCAAATTCCGCTCCTAAATCAAACCCTAGGTTTTCAATCTCAACCTAAATCATTCAAACAATCCAAATAACTGTAATAAACAAGTTTAGAGTTAGAAATCATACCAAATTCGAGTGGAAACAAGGAGAAAAATCGGGATTTCGAAGGTTTTCCGAGCCAAAAAGAACCGATTAGCGCTGTTGGGGAAGATGGCTCGGTGTGGGCTCGGCTGGGCACGAACCAAGGGGGTTCCGGGCTCGGGGGGTGAGCCTGAGGGAGGGGGTTCGAGCTGGCCGGGGCTGGTGGCCGGAGGTGGCTCGTGGGTAGCGTGGGAGGCCGACAACCGAAACCGCTGTTGGCTCGACGGTGCTGCGAGAGACGCTCGCGTCTGGGCGCGTCTGGGCTCGAACCAGGCCGGTCCAGGGCTCGGGGGTTGCGCACCGGGGTGGGCTCGAGGGCGGCTGGTCGCTGGTGGCCGGAGGTGGCTCGTGGTGGGTGCGGGTGCGGGAGTCCGAGGGCTCGGGGTTGCGCGCGTATGTGTTGTGTTGATTTAAAAATTTTACACGTTAAGCAAATTTTACACGTTAAGGATATTTTACATTTTAAAGATTCCCATATATATATATATAGAGAGAGAGAGAGAGTAAAAGAAGTAGTGCCGACCGCATCTCTAAATAGATAGACTTGTGAATTGGAGGATAATTAACGTACCAAACATATATACCGGATTTGTCAATGCACACTCATTTAAACCCAAATAATTAATGTATGTATATTAATAACTGTTCATACAACAAAGAGGAAAATCAAACATGCTCCCCCCAATCAACACTATATACATAATTATTAAATTACCTTAAACATAAAAATGAATTGTATACGTATTAAATATTCACAACTTGTTAAATAGTCAATTAGTCATCACTTTTTTTTTTTTGGTTGATCAAAATTTAAATACTAAAATGAATTATATTTATGATCGGAAAGAATACATATAAAATCACATATACATAATTAGTAGTATTTATTAAGATATCTTATGCAGTATGATTATATATATACCCTCTTCGATCATAACTCTGTTTGATATTTTAGAAGTTAGTGAAAGAATTAAGAAAACTCCATTGCACAAATATTTAATTTTTTTCCCCTCTCTAAACATATGCATTTTATTATGATTGGGTAAGATAATTAAAAACAAAAGTAAGATAATATATTGAAGATAAGGCAAATGTAAATACAAGTCTTGTTATTTAATTACACTGAAATGAATAATGAAAGTGAGGCTTTGTTGACTTTGATTTCGTATTTTCAAATGTTGGCTAATTAAACTTTTTGGATTTTGGTCCTTCCAGTCAAAAGTTAGTTAGTTTTGGCTTGTCAACGTTACATGATCGTCTTAATAAAAAATAATCAATATAAATTAATCTCTCTCTCTCCCCCCCCCCCCGCCATACATATGTTATTAGACCTGTCAAACGGGTCATTCGGATCGGGTCTCAGATAATACGGGTTTCGGGTATTTTCGGGTCCCGGGTAATACGAGTTTGACCGAGTTTTCGGGTCATTTCGGGTTGGTCAAATTTTTCCAAATCATGATTTGATAATTTTGCGATAAATTTAAAATTCTAAAGTTAAAGACGTTGTTCATAAGTTCTGGTGTTTGTAATTATATACTATATTTGATCTAAAATATTTAATTTTTATTATTTCTCGTAATTTTTAATAAAATGTAATAATATATAAAATATCAAAATTTCAAATTAAAAATAATTTCATGCAATTAGTAATAAGCATAGAATTGTTTTAATATTTTTTAGAATTTTTATCTTCTTAAAAAAGATCGTTTAAAAATAAAAAATTAAATACTATCGATCGGACGGAGTATTACACAATACAAATAAATATAAAAGTTGATTTGAAAATTAAAGATCAAGTGACTGTAATTATAAAATGAAATAAATTGGAATCTCCATAAAAAAAATTTAATCATATATAATTATAAATCAATCGGGTCAAAATTATTAGGTCAATCGAATCACCTGGTCGAAACCTAGATTACCTACAAAATTTCTAGGTATTTCGGGTTCGGGTCGGAAAAAATTTCCGGGTTCGGGTCGAAATTTTTCCGGATGTTTAGATCGGGTTGTGTTTTGACATGTGTATATGTTATGAGTAAACTCAATCAACATTTTAGCGAATCCCATAATTTCCCCGAATATTTTAAAGCACTAGCCACTAGCAAGTTTTTGCAAATTGACATTTTTTTAAAAATAGAAAAGGTATAATTATATGATTTCAGTTTAAACACCTCTTACGTTGTAAACTATAAAGTATAAACATATTGATTATTCATATATAACAATATAATTATGACGTAATGTAATTATTCGTATATATTCACGATCTTTTCATGTTAAAAGTCCGTTTGTTTTGTCTGTAAAGACAAAAATGCCTCGATATCTTAGTTTTTTAGTAGTAATATGGGTATTTTTTTAATTAATAAAATGTGTTTAATGTAGAGCTTATTTATATCTTATTTAACATTTGAATGAGAGGAGATTGTCTAGAGCAATTGCAAATCTATACTCTTCACATTGCAAATCTGAAGCACATTGCAAAATGCTATGTAGCACGGAAACGGAAACGGACACAGGCCACGGACACGGGAAGACACGGGGAAACGGCAATTTCAAAAAACATAGGACACGGACACGGCAAATATATATGATATATATATATATATATATATATATATATATATATATAGAGAGAGAGAGAGAGAGAGAGAAATAAACATGAGAAAATTTGCGCCGAAGGCGCAAATTTTCGGCCAAATTAGCCAAATATACACGTTTTTGTAAAATTTGCAAAAGTATACACAATACTACACAAACACACTCCCACCCCCCCCGATACCCCCTCAACTGCTCACTCCCTCTCTATCTCTCTCCCGTTTCTCACTCTCTCCATCGCGGTTTTCCTCTCTCCAACTGTTCTTCGACGGTTTCCTCCGAGAAGCGACGTTTTCCGGCCGTTTCGTGTTCGTTTTCGTCTGGTATTGAAGGTTATTCAGTATGGCTATCAGCGCAGGTAAGTGTTTTGTTGATTTTGGATCGTTTCTGTGTGTTAGGGTTTTGATTATGTCAGATTATGCGTTGGTGAGGTTGTGCGATGTTGCGATTGTTGTCGTTAGGGTTGTTTGGGATGAATATGTGTTGTTCGTTCTCAATCGTACTAGTATGTGCGTTATTGAGCAGTTACGACCTCTCTTCTGTAATGCTGACCTCGATTTTGGCATCTCATTATGTTCTTTTGGAATCCATCTCCATCCATTTGCATGTCCACTATTTGTCGTCTTTGATTTTTGGCGTGTTCTGGGTGTGGTGTGTGTATTTGTGTTTGGGTTCATATTTCTGTGGGCCTGACATCTATTTGTCTCTTTGGTTATCTTGTTTTTGTTATGTTGACAGGGACCTCAACTGATCTCGATACTTACAAATGCAAGTTTGATGTGAGTCTATGAAATTTATATAGCAGTTGTTGTCATTTTGTTTGCCTTAAATGCTGACAGGTGTTTTTGTATTCAATCTGTATACATTTTTTGCAGAAATCGAAGTTTTGTATTCCATACAAAGAACGTTTCCATGCCAGATCTAATCTATACTGTCGCCCCGGAGTTTGTGACATTATTAAAGAAGAGTTGCTGCCTTTGCACTATAAGATGTTGAAGGAGAGTTTTCTGGGATGGGTGCTCTCCCAGGGCAACAATATGACTATTAACTTCCAGTTAATCCATCAAATGATGTTGCGGCAGGTTAAGACGAAGAAGAAGAAGGAACTCTGGTTCAAAGTTGATGGATTGATAGCTCGTTTTTCTCTTGTTGAGTTTCATGTAATGACTGGTCTTCCATGCGAAGACCGCGTCTGCAAACCTCCGAAAGCAGTGACTTTTTCTGATTTTCTTGGGATGGATAAATGCTCCCATGATGATTTGATGGATTGTTTCCGACAGATGAAGAAGACTTCGAAGAAGAAGCTAATTATAGCAAGACTGTTGCTCATTGAGATGGTTGTGTATTATATGCGGATAGACTATATCACTGAGGAAAATCTATCCCTTGCTTGCGATGACGAGACGTTTGGACAATATCCATGGGGCAGACAGTCCTATGAAGCTCTATTGAAGGCCTTGAAGAAGTCAGCTACGATGGATCGCAAGAAAGCTAGGCCTTCGTATGAGTTGTATGGATATTGGATTGCTTTCCAAGTATTCTGTTTACTTGTTTGATATGTCCTTGCAATCAATTCTCACTATGTGTCAGCATTGAAGGTATTCCTTACTACGTGTCAGCATTGCATGTATTCATTAATTGTGTCAGCATTGCATGTATTCCTTGATATGTGTCAGCATTCATTACTTGTGTCATCATTTCTCACCATGTGGCAGCTTCTGATGCATTGTTATTGTGTTTGCATGACCACTTGTTTTGTTTTTACAGGCCTGGATATTGGAAGCTTTTCCGGCGTTGGCTGAAAAGTTTGACTGTAATTTGAGGATGAATGATAGAGATCCTCATTCTTTGCACTGGGTTTGCAAGGTTAGGCATACTTATGATGAAGCTGACGAGCTATTCGATGGTGACTTGGTAAGAGAAATATATCAGTGTTGACACCAACCCTGTCTTCTTATATACATGTGTTTTCTTATTTATATTTTTTTTGATGTGCATGATAGACACCGCTATTCCCAAACTACGGAGAGTTTGCAAGAACCCCAGGTATGGGTTATATTGATGAAGAGGCTGACGATGTATGTGATGCCATTGGTGAGCCTATGTTTTCTCAACCACCTACTGATATTCTGTATGATTGTCGGTATATGCGCAAGTATGCATATGAAAACAAGTTTTTACGTAACGATGGGTCAGAGATTGAATCATTTATGTCTTTTGAGTATGGTTTTGTTGGGGGAGAGGAAGAGGAGAGATCTGCTGAGATAGAGAAGCGAACGAACAGGAAACGTGAGATTGACGAAGGAAATGTTGAGGGCAAATCTGTTGATGTAGAGAAGGGGAAAAAGAGGAAAAATGCTGACACAGGAAAGCCTTCTAAGAAGAAGCAGAAAGGTCCATCCACTGAGACCCAGGGGAAGAGAGTTGCTGTGAGGAGAGGGCGTTCTAGTGGACCTCCACGAACCAACCCTCAAGCTGGGAGGAAGGCTGACATAGAAGTTATAAAATCAATCAGGAGGAAGGCTGGGAGGATTAGGAAGAAGGCTGTTGACTTTAACAGTTGTGAGGAATCTAAGAGAGATGTGATTCCTTATGCTGACACAGAGACAACCACAGTAGATGCAGACAGGGTTTCCAAGAAGGGTGGTGCTGACAGGGAGGAGGCTGTTGGATATGCTTGTGATACATCTGACGAGGATAAACCTATTCAGTATATTTTGAAGAAGAGGAAGAAAGCTATGGGAAGTACAGGGAAACGTAGAATGTTGTACAAAAGTAGCAGTTCAAACAAGTCTTCCTCTATCCCCCAAGCCCCTATTGATGCGTGTTTATCTCCCGTTGAAGTTGTGAATGATGCCTGTAGAGTGATTGTACCGTTTGGTGAGATGCAAGGTGAAGCCCAGGCTGACACATCAAAGGCTGACCCCAATGATGATCAACTAGATGGCAGCCAAGGTGTTGATGCTGACACTGAGAATGCTGACCCCAATGATGGCAGTCAAGGGTTTGATGACACCAAGGTTGATGCTGACATTGAGAATGCTCTGTTACTTCTGAACAAAGGAATGGATGCTGACACTGAAGATTTTGTTGGTGATGGTCAAGATGCTGACACTAGTGGTGATGAAAAGCTGGAGGTAGGTGCCAAAAGAGACACTGGGGGTGATGACAAGGGTGATTGTGGTGACAACCGGAAGGGAGTGTCTGACGAGCATTCAAAAGAGCCAGAGTTGGATGGTGGTGATAAAGATGAAAATGCAAAAGGGCATGTTGTTGCTGGTGAGGCTGACGCTAAATCTAACCCAGTTTGGGTACATGATTTAATTAAAAGGATTGAAAAACTTGAAGAGCTTCCGGCACGTCTAAATGAGTTGGGCTCTCGTGTTGATAGGGCGGTTGAACTTGTTGCAGTGGTGACAGACCTGATGGAAAAGTATAATTCACTTGAGAATAGGTTCACACTGCATGAATCTATTGTTGCAAGGTCACAGTCATCTGTCAACATTGATCAACCAAGTACCAAGATGGTGAATGATGTTATTGCTGACATGAAGATGGGTGTTATCCTTAAGGATGCTATTGCTGAGCAGGAAGCTGAGTTGGATTCACCCAAAGATTGTAAACAAATGAAGACATCTTCCTATGGTGATGAGAGAGATGAAGCCCAAAAAATTACAATTGATGTTGTGGTTCCGGAGTCTATCATTCCTGTCACATTGGTTGAAGGAAAGAGGACACTAGAGTCAGATTCAGTTCAATTTGCTGTTGATCTAGGCCGCGATTCTGATTTGATGTCCATGGAGCCAAGAGGTGAAGAGTTTAAGGACAGCAACGACGAAGCTCATGAAGATGCTGACAGGGGACTGCAGAGCACCAGCGAGGATGTAGAAGCTGACCCGCCAGTGAAGCCAAGTAGTGAGGAGTGTAAGGATGTTGTTTCCCCATTAGGTGGCCAGGGTGATGGGGATGAGAAGACTGATGTTGCAGGAACTCCACCTCCTACCATTGCACCACCAGGGACTATTAACCTGGATACTCCTGAAGGCGATGAAAATGCTGACACGCCTCGATTGCCTGTAGTGACTGACTGGGTTGCCTACAGCAAGCACCCTACAGTAGTCGAAGAGATTGAAGAACTCAGGCGATCCAAGCGTATCCCAAAAGCGAGTACTTTTCTAACGAGTCCATATGAGCAGCAAGAAAAGAAAGGGAGGTGGCCCAAGCACAATGCGAAGAAGTCGCTTTTAAGTGAAGACGATCATGAGTTCTTGTACAAAACAATGAGGAGTAATCGGTATTTTTTTTTATCTTTTTACTCGTTATATAATCATTAACTGTCTTGTGCTGACACCTCTACCTCTTATGATTCTGTGTTTAATTCATAATTTTTCCTTGTTTTCAGGGATTTTTCTGTCGTTGTTGCTTCCGGAAGAGTTGATAAATCCTTTTTTAAACCAATTCTTAACAAGGACATGTGGCTGAAGTGTTCGGTAAATGATCTGGCAGCAATTGTATTTCATATTGTTTGTCTTCTGGTTTTTGTTTATTGATATTTGTCGAGGTATATCTAGTGCTGACAGTAGCTTGTTACTGTGTGTTGTAGCATATTGAAGCAGGGTCCCTGACATGGTCCATAATAAATCTGGGTTTGTACTCTTACCTAACTTTTATATTAATTGTTGACATACATTTACTTTCTATTTATCTGTTGTTGACACACCCCTATTTGTCTACGTTTGTGAGTGTGTGCAGAAGTGCTTGTGGGGTGTTTACAGTGAAAGCAATCGAGTCTGTTGTATTTGGCGGAGATGTCACCACAATCACATATGAGAAGCTATTCCGCTACAGAGAGCTTATTTGCTCAGACTTGATCAATGAGTCTTGGAGCTTCATAATTTGAGCAATGCTGACACTATCATTATGAGTACTTAGTTTAAGTGACATTGTAGTTGGATATGAAGTTGGATATTAACTGTATGTATTTTGTTGACACCATCATTCTGGGTTTGGATATTAATTGTTTCCATTGAACATCATTCGCGTATATTGAATGTATGTATTTTGTTGTGTTTAACGTACTTATTCGGAACCAAGCATCTGGTTTTTTACATTAGATCGAATTTGATATAGTCCCCAATCACAAACAGTGTAAAAAATCCAATATGACATAAGTAATGCTGAAACAAAGTGCATTGAATCTTCTTGAAAACGTATGGGAATGTATCAGTGTCAGCATTGCCCATAATGCTGACATGGGGTTATGTAAACTATGAAAAAAGTAATTTCCAAACAGAACAGGTTTATTGTATGCAATATATATAACTGGGGTGTTTCTAAGTGATTGTATCCTAGAAGTATATGATATAAAGCGAGCCGGTCTCAAGCAATGCTGACACCATCATTTTCTGGAGTACTTCAGTCTTCTCTTTAGCTCACACGCAGGCAACAGTCTCCTAGAGGGAGGTCTTCCTGGTCCCCTCTTAACAACATGAGGGTAACACTTTATAGATCTTATTGCTTCAGGGACGCATGATTCATCGTCTGTCAGCACTGGGTATATTGTTTCAGCATAAGCTAATTTCCAAGCATCAGTTGTGTAAAATCTGGCAACAAAGTCTGATACATTTGCCTTAATCTTCATGATGGCTGAAAGAGCATGAACACATGGGATCTTCTCTATATCGAAAAACTTGCAAGTGCATGTTTTTGCTGACAGATCCACTATTGCATGAGACCCTTGCCCTTTTACTTCAAATTTATATTCATCCAGCCTCTGAACCTTGTATTCTCTAGCTTGATCTTGTAGGTTCCTAATCAAATCAAGTATTGCTGGTGTCAACTTGTCCTCATGTTTGGATGCCTTTTCTCTACGCTCTTGGAACCATTCTCCGAGTTTCTCTCTAGCAAAATTCAACAGTGCAACAATAGGATAATTTTTCTTCCCCTTGAAGATGGCATTTATGCTCTCTGCATTATTAGATGTCATCATGTTGTATCTGGTGATTGGTGAATGTGCTCTAGCCCACCTATGTACTCCTGTTGACACTAAATAGGTCGCCATCTTCGGGCAGCTTTTCTTTATGCGGTCAAAATATTTGTCGAACTCCCCAGTACTATAACTATCTGCTGCTTTCTTGAACCAATTTCCCAAGTATCTTTTCTTGAATGTGCTTCTAATGTTTTGTTCCATGTGCCATCTACAAATGCAGTGATGTGCACTGGGGTAAACCAAGCCAATTGCTCTTGAAATGCTGACATGTCTATCAGACACAAACACTAGATCATTTGACGGAGGAACAACCTTCCTCAGCTGGCGAAGAAACCACTCCCAAGAGTTGTTGTTTTCTGTGTCAGCAATGGCAAATGCAAGCGGGAAAATATTTCTATTTGCATCTTGCGCTACTGCTCCAAGCAAAGTCCCTTTGTATTTCCCAGTTAAAAATGTTCCATCAATAACAACAACCTGTAAAATAATGATTATAAGTTGTGTGATGATAATGAAATATTCAAAAGTGATCTGTGCTGACAGTGATAATTTTATACCTTTTTCAATGCAGGGAAGGCCCGAATGCACTGCCCAAATGATAAAAACAAGTATTTAAACCTGTCATCATCATCTGTTGACATCAATGCAACAGTTCCATCATTTTTCTCCATAATCATGTGACAAAATAATGGCAAGTCAGCAAAATTTGATTCCGGTGTCCCTCTGTCCCTTTCTTGTGCAATTCTTCCTGACCTCCATGCTGTCCAATAACTAATGGGAATTCTTTTTTCAGTCCTCATTTTATCCATTATCTGCTTTGGATAGTAGCCGCTGCTGACACTGTAATAATGTATACATTAGAATGAATGATGTGATACTTGAATTGAGTGTTACTTTGATGATGACATATAGACACTTACACTGGCTGGATTATGCTTGCTACCACTGAGGAAGGTGCTTGCCTGCAATTGCTTGTTCTCACATCCCATGTGCATGTGTGCAAACCATTGTACGCTGACACCTCGTAGCAATTCTGAGAAACAGTATTTACGTGTAACTTCCATCTGCAGCTAGTATCCACGCAATGCGCCCTAAAATACTTGGGTTCAGATCTCGTTACTTGGTACCCAAATATTTCTGTCACCGATAATATACGTAAAGCATCCTTCATTTTCTTCTTTGATTCAAAGGTTCTCCCAATGTACATTGTGCTGGATGAGGTATTGTTGAAACTACCCATGCTAGAGCTGTCATCCTTGCAATCTTCTATTGTTTTATCTCTACTGCGCATGGAAGAGTACAGTCTCCTCCGGGTGTCAGCATCACAATAAATGTCATTATCATCCTCCATATCATCATCCATATCATCATACATGTCATCTGACCCCACCGTCTGCATTTGAGTGTCAGCAATCATATGATTTTGCTCCCTGTCATACTCAATCAATCCAACTGATTTCCCACTCTCCCTGTCAGCTGTGTCAACAATTGCAAGTGTTTGTGCCTGTATGCTGACACACAACTCAACAACATAGTCTACACCATCTAGTGCTGATATATCGAGGAATTCTTTCAAATCAGTGTCACAATCAACTATAAGTGGGGCTTTCAGCTTTTTGCATGGGTGCAAATGACTAAATTGCAATTCAAGCACACTGTCTACATTGAATCTAGTGCACACCTTTCTCTTCAAGTCTTGTAGTGTGGTTGAATCATATAGCAAAAACACCTTTGATGTTGTATTTCCAACAAATTCCAGGCATGTGTCAGCAAACACCCATGATCCACCAAATACTACTGTAATCACATGAGGTTCCATTTATGATTGACTTATCAATTAATTAGAGACAATATGCAAACAAGCACAATGAGTTAATTCTGATTCCATGTCAGCATGATAGATATAAGTTAGATACAGGCAATATGTATACAAGTACAATGAATTGTATCTGATTCCGTGTCAGCATGATAGAAATAAGTTAGATACATGGCATTTATTTACGAAATCTCAGACAGTGTCAGCATTACACAACGAGGCCAGAAATCAAAACAGATCTATGTAGAACAATTCATACAATTATTTCCTTTCAATTCATTCAAGCACAACATTTCGAATTCATCCAACAGACAGATTTAAGGATCGTGATGTTGACAGATCGAGTATCTATTAACGAAGCAGATCGACGAAGAACTTGAAACTCTATATATTGTTGACGACTTACTCTGATTTGTATCGAAACAGTAACAATCGAAGTCGAAATTACACGATCTACACTATACGAGTTCAGCTATTGGATATAAAACGATATTTACACACGAATTGAAGTTTTTTTTCACAGATCTATGAACGACAGATCTACCAATTATACGAATGCTGACATTAAAACCACAATTCAGTAATGCTTTGAAATTAGATAGATGTAGTACCGAAAATCAGGAGGAGATCGGCGTTGATCAATACCTACAACGATCGAAAATCAGATCTCGGTCTATCTCGTGTCAGCATTGGCGAAAATCAGAAGGAGAGATCGGGGGGAGGGTGCGCGTGTAGTATTGTGTATATTTTTGCAAATTTCCCAAAATCGTGTATATTTGGCTAATATGGCCTCCGTATTTGTATATTTGGCAAATCATCCCAATAAACATTGCTAAGTCTAAAAATATATCAAAGTATAGAGAGGAGGTGGTCCACCATCATGTCTTGTTACCCCCCTCCCGTTGTTCTGCCAACTATATCGAGTTATCAACATAATCCCAAAGTGCTCCACTCCATCTCCACCTTCTGTTTCAAAGAAACACCCCCTCTGCTACCTTCATTAGTTTGTGAGCCTGAACCATCATCAATTTCTAGATCCTACACCTAAATCTCATATAAATTGAAATCAAACATCACTCCATCAAAGTATCCCTAAATCTGAAAATAAATCAAGGTATAGAGAGGGAGTGAGATAGGGAGAGAAGAGTTGAAGGAAGATTGACAGGAACGACACTCGTTTGTGTTCAGAAAGCCCGACGATCGACGGTGGCTGGTGCAGATCGAAGAACGACGGTGGCTAGTGTAGAACAACGCTCGACGGTGGCTAGTGCAAAAGGACGCTCAAGAAGAAAATGGCAAAGGTTGATAGCCGGGTTTGCTTTTTTATTTTTTTATTTTTTATTTTAATTATGAACCGGGTTTTTTTAATTCCAAACCATGTCCATTATTTGTGAACCGTGTCCAAGGCGTTTCCATCGTGTTTCCATACGTCTCAGAAGTTTGACCGTTTCTTGACCGTGTCTTGACCGTGTCCAGGTGTTTCCGAGGTGTTTCGTGTCGTGTCCGTGTTTCCGACACGACATTGTGCCCTACATAGGCGTTTCCGTGCTACATAGGCAAAATGTGGTTGATTTTGAGAAAATTTAATTTTCTCCTACCGGAACAAAAAATTTAAAATAATATGTATTTTTTATTTATGTAAATCCACCACAAGCCATGACCATCTATATATAGAAATTTTAGTTAATAAAAATTCAAATTTATGTATATATATATTAGGGTTTTTTTAAACAATTTTATCCATATGTATTACTCCCTCCGTTCCTTAATAATTGACATTTTACTATTCATGCACATTTTTAAGGTGATAAAAGCTATATGAAATATTTATTTTGTAATAACTTTTTTTATAATAATCTTATACTTACTAGTAATAAGTATAATATTATTAAAAGAATTGAATAAAAAAATTGATATTTTGTATAGTTTTTACTGTTTTTAAAAAATGTGTATGGCTTGAAAAAGTCAAATAAAAAGGAACGGATGTAGTAGTTAATAAGAATATATCTATCTAGAAGTATCTGATTGATCAAAAGCAAATAAATGAAAATTAGACACGGTCGAAATCTCTGCATAACTCGAGGGCATCTGAAATCAACATCTTGGCTTCCTACGAGGCCTTCCAAATCCTTGGAATTAAGTTGATCACCGTCAAACAATCTCCCTCCACCTCCAGATGCGAGAGACCCATCCAGGAAGCTTCATGTAACCCATCTTGGAGACCAAATTAATCACTCCACTTAATTGTAAAGCTGAAATCGAACCATGGTTCTGCGTCCCAGAAGAAAGGACAACGCTTTGGCCATCTCGAATGACAAAACCAAGAGCGACAAGTCCGGATGCGACTTTAGCACCATCAAAATTAAGTTTCATAAATCTTTATTTGGGTTTTCTCCATCTCACAATCTTTTGTCTTCTAGCCCTTGTGTGGTTTGTATTTAGTGGAACTCTGGTCAAAAGATAGCTTAGCAAAGGTTTCTGGAATCAGTACATTGTAATTGAATGTACTTACAATGTAAATTGATGAATAGGATCCCAACATATATATATAGTTGAATGCAGCATTCAAACTTGAAGCTGAACTGTTTTTGTCTGCAAGTTAGTATTTTATTTTCATAAGTTGGTTTCATTAATTTTTAAAGAAGTAATGAACTTCTCTTCTATTAATTAATAGGCATTGGCCGGCCACTAGCTATATTATATATAGCAGCTACTAGTTCTAGCTTGGAAATTAACTAACACATCGATTACTTATACTATAGTTACGTTTGACGACGAAAACTCAAATGTAAACAAAGTTTAGTACGTTGTTTGAAATAAAAATATAAAACAAAAAACATGCCATCAGTTTTTTTTTTTTTTTGTAATAAAGTATAATTATGAGTGGGACATCTACCACCAGTTTTTTATTTTAAATATACATATATATGTAAAAATAAAATGACATCTTTCTCTGTCTCCTCTATTCCCCCCAACTTCAACTACTGCTCCCAACTTTTCTTGATTGTATTATTATTATTATTATTATTATTATTATTTGTTTTATTATTAAAGTAGACCTTTTATAATTTTTTGTTTGTTTTCTAAATAAGTGTGTAGATTTCTAAAATAACAAGTTTTAATTAACGGAAGGAGTATGTTTTTTGTGAGATGAAACACCTAGTGGAAATTAACTAGATGTTGTAAGATAATATTTTGGATTTTTTTTTTCAAAATATTCACTAAAAATAATTATTTATTATAAACACTTTTAAAATATTTACAAAAATATTCTTTTTTTTAGGTTCCACATAGAAATGTGGTGTTGAACCTTATTTTATTTACAAACCCTAAAATTTAAAACTAGAGAAAAGTGGGGAAAAAAATCAAAGAAACGTGGTTTGAAACTACGTTCTATAATCAATTTAGGATAAAACGTGAGTTCAAAC
The DNA here is from genome assembly GCA_037127255.1 of Persicaria tinctoria. Classification (NCBI taxonomy): domain Eukaryota; kingdom Viridiplantae; phylum Streptophyta; class Magnoliopsida; order Caryophyllales; family Polygonaceae; genus Persicaria; species Persicaria tinctoria. The sequence goes on along the minus strand of JBANSL010000004.1, from coordinate 14,427,826 downwards.
TGTTTTTTTTTTTAAATCAGTTTATATTTTTAAATATAAAAAAATGAGTAAAGGGCGACTTTAAGTTGCTCTTTACTTTAATTATTATATCAACTAGTACGATTCCCGCGTCATGACGCGTTTTTTTAAACCTAAAATATTATATATATATAGAGAGAGAGAGAGAGAGAGAGAGGTTAGGTCTAGTGTTAACAACCCTTAATGTGTGTTGTGTTAACAAATCACAACCATAGATTGAGAGAAAATGGAAGGTGGAGATTAATTGTGGATTTTCTTTTTTTTTTTCTTAAAAAAACGTGGGTCCCACTAATATTGCTCCTCACCCTCATAATGTGGTGTGTGTAATCCACTCTCCCCACAACCCACTTTGATTTTGAAAAATGACTTAAATGGAAATTGGTGAGCCCATCTTGATTTTAAAAAAAAAATTAACTGGTTAATACTCCGGTATGGAATCACACGATCGATTAATAATCCACCTACTTGTTATTTTCAATTAGCAATTAGATTTCGATGAATAATGACGAATAGTTCCTTATTATCAAGGAATAATTCCTTATTATTAACGAATAGTGATTCTGAACTTGCCGAATAGTCATAGTCGATAAATTCATGGGAATAAATTTCAAGAAACCTATATCTAATTGGTCCCATATATATGAATAATTCCTTATTGTCAACGAATAATTACTCTGAATTTGTCGAATATTCGATAAATTCACGAACAATTTATATATGAATAATTCCCGATTATCAACGAATAATTACTATGAATTTGTCAACTATTCGATAAGGTGATATTAAATATTCGCTAATTTATAGTTATTATTTGTGTGTAGAGAGGAGTTATCGCTTAGATATTGGCAAAAGGTTGCTCAATCTTGCAACTATTCGCTAGGTTGAAAGTAATTATTCACTAGATTGATTGTAATTATTCGCTAGATTGAAAGAGCATATAAATGTAATTCTTGATTTTCCACATCTAATTAACCACATACATATGAATAATTTTGTATTATCAACGAATATAACTCTGAACTTGCCGAATAATGACTCTGAATGTGATAGATACGTTAATTATGCAGTAAAATTTGGACAATTATTCAGTAATATGTTCAAATAATATATAATAGTAACGAATAATCTATCACATACCATTGAATAATTTCTTGTATACCAATGAATATCTATTACAAAACCAGGAATACCCATGAATAATCAACTTTCGTTTGTAGATCTAAAAAGTCTTCTGGAAAAAAAATGGTCGTTTGAAACACATCTTCTGGAAAATTCTACATCTGAACTTCTTCGTCCAAAATCATCAAAATCGCAACAACTAAGGCTAGAATCGGAGAGTCTCTTCGAACGAATACACAGGAATGAATTAATCCATAGCAAATGAAATGAAATCAGACCTCGAAATAGTAATCCCGAATATGAATTCCTCCAATTCACCGACCCAAGGAGCCCGAGCTCGATTACAGCGTCTGTCCCGTGAGGCGAAGAGAGGAGATTCGGCGACAGGCACAGCAAGGCTAGTAGAGGAGAGGAGAGGACGGGCACGACGAGGCGAATCTGAGCGAGGGAGGCCACCATCTCGAATCCGAGCACGGCGAGGCGGGTAGAAGAGAGGAGAAGACGGGCACGGCGAGGCGAGTAGGCCACCGTCTCGAATTCGAGCGAGGGAGGCGCCGCCGGTCCCCCCTTCCAAATTCCAATCTCTCCCGATCCTCCATCGCCATCGCCCGCGCCGCCACTGTCATCCTCCATCGCCGCCGCCGGTTCCTTCCAATCTCTCCCGATCCTCCATCGCCATCGCCCTCCGTCGCCATTGTCATCCTCCATCGCCGCCGCCGGTTCCACCATCGCCTACCGCTAGGGTTTTTTGGGAAGCCCTCTTGCTTTCTCTATCCCCAGAATGAGGCATTCACACGCGCGTCTTATAGAAATGGAAATGTGTTTTTGTAATATTAAATTATAATTAATAAATAACGTGGAATAATCTCGGCCTTTCAATTTTCATCAATTAAAGGTCCAGATTTGTTAACACAAAACACAATAAGAGTTGTAAACATTTGATCCATCCTCTATATATATATATATTATAAAATATTAATAAACTTTAAGATAAAAATGTGATGTGTCATAATCAATAGTTATATTCAATGTTTTGAATTAAGCTCAATAGTTAGTACATAAATTTGAGTTAAGTCAAATAGTTATATTAGATTGAATTCAATGTTTTGAATTAAGCCCATTAGCTAGTAAAATTAAAGAAAAAATAGAATTAAAGGAAAAAGAAAAAAATTAAAGAAAAACAAAGAAAAATGGCCAAAAAAAAAGATTAGTCAAGATTTCTAAAATGCCTCTAAGATTGACACATCATCCTTAATTCTTCTAAATTAAAGTTTATATAGAATATAGATTTGTACTCAGATTTCTAAAATGCCTCTAAGATTGACACATCATCCTTAATTCTTCTAAATTAAAGTTTATATAGAATATAGATTTGTACTCAGCACTTCCCTGGGCTGCCTCAATAAGTAAAAAACGAATTTTTTTTAATTTAAAAATGTGATGTGTCATAATCAATAGTTATATTCAATGTTTTGAATTAAGCTCAATAGTTAATACATAAATTTGAGTTAAGTCAAATAGTTATATTAGATTGAATTCAATGTTTTGAATTAAGCCCATTAGCTAGTAAAATTAAAGAAAAAATAGAATTAAAGGAAAAAGAAAAAAATTAAAGAAAAACAAAGAAAAATGGCCAAAAAAAAAGATTAGTCAAGATTTCTAAAATGCCTCTAAGATTGACACATCATCCTTAATTCTTCTAAATTAAAGTTTATATAGAATATAGATTTGTACTCAGCACTTCCCTGGGCTGCCTCAATAAGTAAAAAACGAATTTTTTTTAATTTAAAAATATAAATTGATTATAAAATGAGATTCAAACTGTATTTCTTTCATTAATTTTTTTTCCATTTTTTTCAGTTTTAAATTTTAGGCTTTGTGAATGAAATGCGGTTTCAGACTGCATTTCTCTCAAACTTGTAAAAAATAAATATTTTTAAATATTTTAAATGTGGGAATATTATGATAAATAATTATTTTTTAGTGAATTTTTTTTAAATCGATATTTTTCTCTCTTAATATTAGATATGATCTATCCGTAATTTACACTATTGATTTTGACCAAACAAATACTTGACAAAGTTGTAAAAAATTGGGAGTAAATTGAGTAATGGTACGTGTTTGGTGATTAATTAAGACTTTGCAATTTGCATAATTTGAAAGTATATACTCTTCTTCTCGTTCGATAATGGATGGTCGTTAATATTTTTTAAATGTTTTATATTAAATTAAAAATTATATCAAATATTAATTTTTTATTAAATATATTTTACATAATTTTAAATTATGGGTAATAATTATAATTTTTTTCATTAAATATATTTTACATAATTTTAAATTATGGATAATAATTATAAAATTATATAAAAAATATTTTATATATATATTTTTTTAAAATGTATTAAAAAATTGATGATTATTTATTGTCGAATGGATGTAGTATCTTCATTTAAAGAATATAAAGTAGTAGTGATTGATGACACCAAATTTGCATATATAATTTTTAAATATTTGTCTAATTTTTTAAAAATCCTTTTAGAGGGGAATTTGTTTTTATAATCAATTTAATAAGGAGAAAGATCAGTTAATTACGAAAAATCAATCCATCCAAAAAGTACGTTAGGCCATGTACAATCGTGTACATTCCTCTCTGTACTTCATTCACTTTTTTCCTGCCACATCAACCTAAGAACACTCCTTCAACTATTTTATGAATTTCACTCACATTCGTATACTCCACTCTCGAATTGTACACTAATTATTTAATCATTTATTTTAGTCTTATTATATGAAATTATAAATTTATTTTTTCATTGAATTAATATTTAAAGTCTTTTGGATTATGATATCATTTTTTAACAATTATTAAAAATAACATATCACATTAAAATATCCATATATATATATATATATATTCAAATTATAATGATTTAATTATACTCATTTTTTGTTTTTACTTAAATATAGTCAAAGTGGGTGTCTATGAAAAGATAAAGTTACTGCCTATTCAAATATAAATTTATTTATTTATTTTAATATTTTTAAATATTTGAAAAGTGGGTAAAATAAATAAAACCTATAGTGTTTTTGTAGTGTGGCTTGTTCTCAAATAAGAACAGTTATTGGGTGTACTTAAGCATTTCTTTTTTTATTTAATTTTTTTTGGCTTAAGTACACCCCAAATGTACATGTCCTTAGTGCGTGCACGCATGGTCGGGTACGTATCAAAAATATTATCCGACTAATTAATGATAAAAATTAATTATAATTACCAACTTAGGTATGACATATAAGATGTACTTGGATAAATAGATATGTCATTATATATACAACGTGAATTAAATACTTGGATCATCGTTAATTATGTGTTAAAAAAAAACTAGGTCAGATCGACATATATGAATTCGACGATAAATTAACACATAGCTATGAATTTATGCATGTCACTTTTTTAATGTAAATTATACCCACTCCTTGAATTGGTAAATTATACCCACTCCGATCAAGAATATAAAACGTTTGACTTTTTTAATATTCATTTTAATGAGATAAAACACTATACAATATAAAATATTTATTTATTTTCCAATTTAATAATAAAAAATAACATTTTAAATATTTTTTAACTCCTTCAAATTAATACGTCCTTAAAACTAATACTAGAAAAAAAAATTAAATACTTAAATGTATAGAGAAGGAAGTACAAAGTAAGTTTGTACCATCAAAGTACTAGTAGCTCAAAAGTTAGGAATTTCCAGGCTTTACATATAAATATCTGCAAATCAAATTATAGTAGGTATTTAAGGAGAACGTTTTTTTTTTTATTACGAGGAACCACCTTTGGTGACAAACTCCGGACACGTAACCCAGCCGACAAGAGTCATACACCAGGTAAACCGGCTTGCGTCAACCGGCTCGATCCCACTAGAAAGGAGCAAGGCAAATCTTGAATATATTTTCATCCAATAGAACATTTTAATAACTACATTTCTTACAACTTAGTTTGAAGTTACATCTTGCGATATGGGAGGATCAAACTAAAAATGGTACAAAATAATATAATTAACCTAAATGCTACCAACTCAACTGCGTGTACATCAGCTTATTCTATAACATCAATTAATATATAAATATCTGCCAACTATACTAGATTTATATAATCAAGTGTACGTACGTACGTAGTATATATAATTATCATCGATCGGTCACTATATGTAGGTAGGTAGATAAATATCACTAAATTGCTCACTCTCCATCTCTAGCTGGCTTGTGTACGTTGAGACTTGAGATCGAGATTAATTCCGATTATGCATGGTTACTAGCTGCAGCTTAACGTACTTACAAGTACGTTAAGCTGCGCGCAATCAATCCATCAGAGAAGCTCCCAGCTGAGAAGGCTGCAGTTAGAGGCGTCGGGGTAGAAGTTGAGGAAGTCATCGGACATGGGGCTATCGAGTTCGGACGAATGATCTTGATCTTGATCTAGATCCTGTGCAGGGGAAAGGTAGGTGCAGGGGAGACGATGATGATCAGTTGGAGTAGTAGCGGTGATCGGGGTATGATCAGCTGCTGCGCAGAGCATGGTGAGGAGATGGGATTGGTGGGATCGGAGGGCGAGGAGCTCTGCCTGAGATTTGGCAAGCTCTGCCTGAAGGAGGCCCACCTGCTTCTGGAGGTTGCAGATGGCCCCAGCCGTCCCGTACACTGGGTCTCTCAACCTCGCGTTCGCTTCGTACACCATGCTGCTCACCGCATCCGCCCTCTCCCTCTCCGGCAGTTCCTGCATCCATCCCGAAAATATATAGATGGTGTATTATGTTAATAAATTTGGGTCAAAATAACTTTTAATTGTTCGAGGTACTAAATGATTATTCAGTGCTACTGACCGATTATTTATTAGAATGAAATTTATACTTTTTTTGTACAGACGAATGATTACGTTATTATAAATGAATAATCGTATAAAAGTAGACAAATAATTAGTGTAAACGATAAAGCCGGTATATCCAAACTGGGTAGCAAGAGAACATAAGAAAAGTAATTAAAACGGGTATATATTTTCCAAAAATAGTGTGAATAGGTGTGAAATTAGAAAAAAAAAACCGCATACTTTTTCAAAGCAAACATCATAAAAGAAAAAAGGAATTCGATTCCGACACCCACCTCCATTTTCGCACCATGCTATAGACTCGAAGAAAAGGTGTGAATTTGAAGGCAGGCTAAGAAATGGAGGAAGGGGATCGATAATGAATACAACGGACCTGAAGGAGCTTGATAATGTTGCTGGCGCCAAACACCTTGTGTGCGGTTGCGAACTTGATTGGATCCGTTGGCGGGAAGTAGGGCGCCAGCACGCATTTCTGGGCGCTGCAACGCCGCCTGAGTATCTTGCAGGCAGCGCACGGGCTGACCACCGCCGCCACCCCGCCTTGCGGAGTTGCAGTCGGTGGGGGTGACGGCGGTGTTGATGGGGCCGCAGGGGCCGACGACAATGGCAGAGAAGACGAAGAACTGCAGGAGGGGATCTGGAGAGGGGATGGTGATGAGGTGGGCTTCTCACTCATCATCATCATCATCACTTCCATTGGAGATTAAGAGATTAAGATGGAGGAGGAGATGATAGGATGAAGGGATGGAGATGTAAGAGCATTCCCAATAGCTTCCCTAAAACAATCTCCAAAATAGAGAATAGAAATCAAATATTCTGAATATTTTTTTGCCCCATTCCAACAGATTCTCCATTCTAGAATTCACCCCAAAAAATATAGAGTTTGCTCCAAATTTAGGGAATGACCTCTATATTTTTCTCCCATTCTCTATTTTGGAGAATATAATGGGGAAACTCTTGGAGCAAAAATCATCCCAACATTCTCCAAAAAATTGATATGGGGAATCTCTTGGGGATGCTCTAAGTAAAGAGGGGATAGGAGGAAATGGGTGTTTATATACAAATCCAAAGCTAAAGCTAAGAGAGTTGAGTTGGTTTTGAGGTACGACTACGTGTGATCGTGCGACTGTTTCCAGTCATTTGGGCCCCGCCTACTTATTATTACATCACACTTTCATCATCCTCTTCTTTTAATAATAGGAGAAATTTCGTTTGGTACCCCTGAATTTTCGATAATTCCGATTGGTATTCCACATTTTTTTTAGTTTGGATGGTACCGTTGATGTTTGTGAAAAGTTCGGCCCATCCCCAAAACTCATCTTTTCTTCTTTTAATGAATAAAACCATGTACCCTTTATTATTCATTTCTTCACAAAAAACCATTTTACTTCATAAAGGTGGTTTTATCACTTTTGTGTTGAATTTAGTTAAATAATAGGCAATTTCATTCAATCTTAAAAGCGATGAAACCTGACATATCCACATCATCTAGGTAGGGTGAACTAGTCACACGAGCTTGTTTTGTTGGTCAGTGGTCTTACCTGAGACGCCCCCCTCGTGCGGTCGTGGGGACATCTCCCTGTGGACCATGTGGTTCAACCAGGCTGAGCATATTTAAAGGTTAGATGATTGCAAGATAGCTCGGTTGTGGTGAGATCGTTGAATTGGTTTTCCTTCCCAATCAAGCAATTTTACACATTAATTGATCAATTTTTATAATTAATTAGACATCCAAAAAAAATAGTATCAATATTGAAAAATGTATTGATTTTATGGATTAATGTAATAAAATTAGAAAAATACACTTTTTAAAAGTGACTTTTTTAGTTGCTTAATGTCATAATGTGTGCTTATGGGTAGGAGATTTTTTTTTTTTACGAGGAATCCATGGAAGATGGCCATCTTCGGTGGTACAGTAAATTCTGAGAACCTGACCCAACTGATAAAAACTACATATTTGGTAAATAAATTTAGGCGAAAATGAATAAAATCACCCACTATTCATTGTTGTTTGTAAATAACCACCCTTTATTTAAAAATTGTCAAATAACCACCCACTATTCATTGTTGTTTGCAAATAACCACCCCTTATTAAAAAATTATTAAATAACCACCCATTAAATATAGGTTGTTTGCAACTAACCACCCATACCCCTTTTCTTGTTAAACCTCACTTAATTTAATATGAAAAGACAATTATACCCAAAAATCCGGAAATTTTCCAAGTAATCTGGGTTTCGACCGGGTGACCTGATTGACCCGGTAACTTTGACCTGATTTACCCGATTGACCCGGTTGATTTATAATTATATATGATTAAATTTTTTTTATGGAGATTCCAATTTATTACATTTTATAATTACAATCACTTGATCTTTCATTTTCAAAGCAATTTTTATATTTATTTGTATTGTGTAATACTCTGTCCGATCGATAATATTTGATTTTTTAATTTTAAACACATTTTTTTTAAGAAGATAAAAGTTCTAAAAAATATTAAAATAATTCTATGCTTATTACTAATTACATGAAAACAAATTTAAAAAAAAATAAAATTTTATATTTTATATATTACTACGTATTACATTTTATTAAAAATTACGTGAAATAATAAAAATCAAATGTTTTTAATAAGATGTAATAATATACCCATTGTAAAATATCAAATTTTTTTTAAAATTATTTAAAATTTTGATATTTATATATTAATTATTACATTTTATTAAACATTATGAGAAATAATAAAAATAAAATATTTTAGATCAGATATAGTATATAATTAAAAGCATTAGAATTTATGAACAACGTCTTTAATTGTAGAATTTTAAAATTATCCAAAATTATCAAATCATGCATGATTTTTTTTAATTTAAAAAAGAAATAAATGACAAACCCAAAATCAACCCAAAACTCGGTCAAACCCGGGTTCGAGACAACCTGGATGTACTCGTAACCCGAATGACCCATTTGACAAGTCTAATTGTAATACCTGAAAAATCAAGTAACAAAGAGAAGTATAATTGTCTTTTTACTAAAAATGAAACCTAAAGAATAGGGTTATAATTGTCTTTTCATATTAAATTAAGTGAGGTTTAACAAAAAAAAGGGATATGGGTGGTTAGTTGCAAACAACCTATATTTAATGAGTGGTTATTTGACAATTTTTGAATAAGGGGTGATTATTTGCAAACAACAATGAATAGTGGGTGACTATTTGACAATTTTGTAATAAGGGGTGGTTATTTGCAAACAATAATGAATAGTAGATAGTTTTATGCATTTTTGTCATTAATTTATGTCGACCGATTCAACTTACTGATAGGAAGCAAGGTAAATACACTTGTCAAAAGACGATAATTTCATGTGGATCCTGTGCAGCAAATATTTTTAATATCAAATATTAGATACCCGATTTTTGTAATGCATGTGTCACCATGAACACATTAGAAACTCAAAAAATATTTCTCGACACAAGCCTCGGCCTCATTCGTCAGGATGCTTTCGGATAAGGGTCTCTCTGTCCGAATTTTTACCTAATAAAAAAAAAAAAATTAGAAACTCAAAGAAAAAAAAAATATTCAATGCATTGAAAATATAGAAATTTCTTCTTTTTTTTAATAGATTGCGTGCTGATTGATAAAATATTATTCGAAGCTATTGCGGATTATTATTGTATTAAAACAGTTGAAAAGAAAGATACTCCTTAGTCCGTATTAGACAATATTAGGCATAAAATGATTGAAATATATATGGAGTATATGTTTACTTTACGGTACCATTCCTCTAAGAAGAAAATAATAATGTTTTTTTTTTTAAAAAAAATCCAGATTTGCATACTTCATACTGGGTATAATTTCTGAGTTTTGACTACAAATAGATGTGTCGGTTGGTTTTGTAAAAATTTTGTTTCATTGTGGACTAATATTCATTCCATTGATTACTTGTGATTTTGTGTTGTGAATCTCATCTACGTTGAAACTAGACGTACTCTCCTGCAGACACCCACGATTCACTTGGACCGTTTACTATACAGTAATTTGATTTACAATTTAAAACTAGGGGACAGAAACATAAAATACCACCAAAGTGTTGCTAAAATTAGGAATTTCAAGAATATAACTATCAAATTTCAGAACAAAGATAAAATATCACAAGAAATATATTACCAAGGAGATGGTCAATCGTTTCAAAGGACCAAGCAATCAAATCATAGCAATCCAAACCATCTAGATCTCATTTCCCAATCAATCACTCCAGATGAAAATAAAAGAGTTATTACTCCCCCAACGTACGGAGCTCACCGGAAAGGACTTGTGGATAATAGTCATAGGTCTCCGGTTCGAACCCCGGAATGGCCGCTCTTTATTTATCAATTCAAGGATAAGGAAATTAAAGAAAACCATATTTGCCATGGCGGAGGTTAAATCGCCGAGCCCTGGAGGGTTTCGGCTTGAATTCTACAATCATTACTAGCATATTGTTGGTTTGTATCAAAGTCCGACTCAGACCTATGACTGAGGGTCGTGTGTACAGGCGCACATGCGCTAGTAGCCTAGTACACAAGCCGAGTGAGATTCCATTCTAAAACCAATTGGCAATAGAAAGAGTAGTCCACCGACTAATATACTAGGGCTTGTTATGCTCAACTTTCGATGTGGGACACTTTATCCTTTCACATCTTAACAGTTTGTTAGTCAATAAGGTAGTCAAAGCCTTTCTGCTTGAATTCTGCAATCATTACTAGCAGATTGTTGGTTTGTTAGTCGATAAGGCAGTCAAAGCCTTCTTCTACTTCGGAAAATTGCTAAACAAAATGAACCAAACATTTATTGTAGAGGAGAGAGGGGAACTGGAAGGGGTGCCATTGAAGGTGGATAGGGAATTACAGATGGCTCGCGTGGCGACCAAAAGCTAAATTTTTCCATCATTATACAGTAAATAATAACGAATATGGATAAGTCTGCTTGCGGTTTTAGTTTTTCGCCCCTAACTACTCCTCGTCCTCTTTATATCCCTAACCGAAAGTGATAAGATCAACTATCTTCTTCTATTTCTTTCGCATGGGAGAAATGGTTGGTCTTTGTCACTCTAGTATCCGACGAGCGGTGGGAACGTGAACGAGGTAAATGGGTGTTCAAATGGAGAAATTCTCACAGAGCCATTGTGATAGTGGAGACCCTGTAGTTTGGGATGCTGAGGAGCATGGTTATGGACAAGTTGGGGGTAGACACCTCACGTTACGAGTTGGAGTCAACGTACGTTATATCATCTCACAAGTCTTAGTCTTGGGATTTACCTTCGTGCTTAAGGGCACCAACACCTTCTTTCCCTTCACTCTAACCATCACAAAATTATTTATATACATATGATGCAATTGTACAAACCATGCCACATGTTGCTAAATGTGTGTCAGTGTAATTAGAAAATGTCTGACAATCATTAGAAAATGTGTACTTGTAATTAGACAATGCATGCCAATAATTAGTCAAGGACTAACTTTCTCTTCCCTTCGATTTTTTTTTTATACAAGGCAAGATTTAGGGAGACGTCAGATCCTGTTGATGCACCTCTCAATGGCGCTCTGTCGGACAAGGGATAACCTTGTCCACAATACGGTTGATTTCATGGAAGACGTGGGAGCATCATACCCCATCAAACTGTTGTAGGAGAAACTGGATATCCGTGATAATCATCTCAATCTTCTCTTCGAATGAAAGAGAAGAAGATGGTCTTTTCATTTTCAGTTGGGGATATGGAGATGATGGACAATAGTTAGGGACTTCAAACTAAAATTGCAAGCACACTTATCCATATTCGTTATTATATAATGTTTGATAATGACACGGGTCAACTTTCGGTTGAGCATGCAATATTGATTTGCTGGCATGTATTCGGTATTGGCTGGCATGCATGAGCCGTCCGAAAAAGTTCGACTCGAGCTTGCTCACTTATTTAAACAAGTTGAGCTTGGACAAAATTTTATGTTCGGTTGAAAGCTCGGCTCGTTCAAATAAAGCTCGAATAGCTCGAATTCTATGGAATTTCCTTTAAGTTAACATGTTATAACCAATTAGAACTTTGAATTTGTGTAATCGAACATTGATCACAAATCATATTCGAACAATTGAAATTCCATAGCAAAACTGGAAAAGAGAGTGTTTACAAAATGGAAGAAAAATGCAATTGAAAAACTGAACTATTCTTGGCGCCAAACAGCTAACCAAATAGCAGTTGTAACAACCTCACATGAAAAGACATAAATGCCCTTCTAATACCCTACATACGTGACCATAGGCCCCCCTCAAGCTGGACTGGCCATGGGAACCATAAGGCCAAGCTTGGCTCTAAGAAAGCTGTGTTGGGAAGCACCAAGAGCTTTGGTCAGGATGTCTGCAAGCTGCAGTGAAGAGGGGACATGGTGAGTGGTGATGAAGCCTTGTTGAACCATTTCTCGAATGAAATGGGAATCAATTCTGACGTGCTTGGTTCTCTCATGGAATACAGGGTTGATGGCTAGCTGCTGTGTTGATTTGTTGTCACAATGTAGTGGAATTGGAAGAGTGACAGGTAAGTGAAGATCAGAGAGAATACCTTCAAGCCATACAAGCTCACTAGCTGCAATGGACATAGCCCTGTATTCACTCAGTGGATGACTTGGAGACCACCTTCTGCTTTTTGGTCTTCCATGAAACAAGAGAGGAACCCAAAAAGATGCAGTATCCCGTGAGAGATCTCCCAGTGTCAAGGCAATTTCCCCAGTCAGCATCACTGTATACTTTAATATGGAGTGAGGAGGAGGCAGGATATTACAAAGAAAAGTTAAAGCTGCCCTTGAGATATCTTAGAAGGTAAACCAAAACATGCTAGTGAGGCTTGAGTGGTGTTAGGAGAAATTGGTTGAGCTGCTGAACTGTGTAGGCAATGTCAGGACGGGTCAGTGTAAGATAAAGTAACCGGCCAACAAGTCTCCTATAATCTCCAGGATTGGTAATTGGATCACCATCAGAGACAGACAGCTTAATGCCATGTTGCATAGGGAAGTCTAAGGGCTTGCAGTTCTCCATTTGAGCATCCCTCAATATATCTAGTATATATTTTCTTTGATTGAGAAGAATCCCTGAAGAGGACCTGGCAATTTCCATGCCTAGGAAGTATCTAGCAGTCCCTAGATCTTTAATGGTAAACTCCTTGTGAAGAGAGGTTTTGGTGTGAGTGATTTCAGAAGTGGAATTGCCCATAATGAGCATATCATCCACATACACCAAAGCAACTGTCATGAAGGAGCCATTTCTCTTTACAAACAAGGAGTAATCATGGACAGACTGATGAACCCAAGATTGATCATGAACTTTGTGAGTTCACAGTTCCACTGTCGGCTAGCCTGTTTAAGGCCATATAAGGATCTCCTGAGTCTACATACATGCCCAGAAAGAACTGTGTAACTAGGAGGTGGCTTCATATACACCTCTTCATCCAGAAAACCATGTAAGAAGGCATTGTTGACATCCAATTGGTGCAAAATCCAACCCTTACAAGCTGCTAAAGCAAGGATCACCCTCACAGTTGAAAGTTTAGCAACAGGTGAGAAAGTTTGCTTCTAATCCTTGTCCTTTACTTGGTTATATCCTTTTGCTACTAACTTGGCCTTGTATCTCTCTATTGAACCATCAGGCTTGTACTTGATTTTAAAAATCCATTTGCATCCAATGACCTTCTTCCCATCAGGAAGTGGAGTGATTTGCCATGTATGATTTGCATTCAAGGCATTGAGCTCAGTAGCCATAGCTGTCTCCCACTCAGGATTTCCCTTAACTTGAGCAAAAGAATGAGGCTCAAAAGTGTCACACGTATTGATAAATGAATCAATATAGTTGGTAGAAAGATGGAGTAAGTTCTGAGTAGAGAAAACAACAAAGGATTCAGACTGAGAAGAAGAATCAAGCTGCCCGGAAGATTGGAACAGATGTACTCTTGGAGCCTGCTGGGCCTAATGGTGTGGGATCTAAGCACCCTTTGGGGAGGCTGGTGAGGGGCAGGAGCAGCACTAGTATGAGTAGTATTGTAGGAATTGCCATCACTGATGTGACCAAGAGAAGAGTGTGAATCACTGATGTGGTTCTCAGAAGAACCAGAAGGTTGATGGTTGTGACTAGAACTGCCAGGAATGTGGGCAGAAATAGGTGAAGAGTTTGAAGATGTATGCCCATGTGTAGGAGGAGTTAGGGGTGTGCAGAAAAACCCGAAACCGAAAACACGATACGAAAACACGACACGAAAAAACCCGAAACCAAAAAAACACGACACGATAATGACACGAACCGAGAAAACCCGGCTCTAAACGGTTCGTGTTCGGGTCGGGCAAATCGCCTTATCGGGTACCCGACACGAACCGTTTAATTTTTTTTTAAAAAAAATTTATGATGGGTAGTATAATACTAGTATTTAAAAATCCCTTACGTATCAACAAAACCCGCTAGCCCAATTGGTTTCAAGGAAATGCCTGTTCTCGGTTTCTACAAGTAGCCCCGGGTTCGAATCCTCTTTAATTTTGCTCCCTTTTATTTATTTTTCCCAAACAAAACATCAGGACTCCACATCACCGATCCAAGATGCGCAATCCGTGTTATACCTTTTTAAACAACCCTCCACCGTCGATAGCCTACAATCTTCAACTGCCAAGATTTCGTCGACATATACCCTCTGCGAAAAAACAATTTCTTTCCCTGCCTCTCCCGTGTCCCCCATTTTTAAATACTCTGATCTTCACACCGAACAAGGATGAATCGGGAGGAGAACCCCTCGGCGAAAAGAGTCGGAGGCGGAAGGGGGAACCCCCTTGGCGAAGAGTCGGAGGCGGAAGGGGGAAAACAGTAATGGACACTAGAGATTTCCACCATTCACAACGAATTGAGATGTGGATCGAGGATTAGCCGTCGGGAATTGGATCTGCGAGTGCGAAGATTCGTCGGGGGGAGGGAGATGGCGGAAGAAGGGAAAGCCGTTACATATTAGGGTTTTTGAGGGGAGTTTGAGAGTTTCGTCTCTCTATTTATTCCCCCTTTCCGTCTCTATTTACTCCTTCCAATTCCAAATCCCTAAATTTAGTTTATTTTTTAAAATAAAAGTTGTTTACTTCTGTCGAAACCGAAATCTACAATTCCATCATCACAATTCAAAAGTTGTTTACTTCTCTCCATTGTAATGGCACCATTAGCATGTACCAAGCAGATAGCGAGGAAGTCCACCGGAGGAAAGGCCCCGAGGAAGCAGCTGCTCGCCACCAAGCCGCCAGGAAGTTCACCCCAGCCATCGGTGGAGTCAGATCCAAAAAAAAAAAAAAACTTTGGTTCGTGTCGGGTACCCGGGTATCCGACACGGAACCGAATACCTTAACCGTGCCGGATACCCGGGTGAAAACGGTTCGGATACGGTTCGACCATTTTGAGCTTAATGGTTTCGGGTACCCGAAACGATTAACCGGTTCGTGTCGGGTACCCGAATATGCATACCTCTAGGAGGAGTTGGGCTCTCCTCATCATCAAACAATTGATCAAATGATTTCTGAAACTCAGTTCTAGACTCAGGTGTGTGCAATTTGTAAGGAAACACATGCTCTACAAACTTCACATGCCTGCTAATGTTGACAGTCTTTCTGTCCAGGTCATAGAGTTTAAAGGCTTTCTGACCAACTAGATACCCTATGAAGACACATCTTCTAGCAACAGTTCCCATTTTATCCTTGTAATCATTTGGTTGTACTGCATAGCACAAACAACTAATGACTTTCATCTGATCATATCTAGGTGAAACTCTATATAGAACTTCAAATGGAGATTTCCATTTGAGAATAGAGGATGGCATTTTGTTGATGATATGTGTGGCACTAAGAATGCATTCTCCCCAAAACTGAATTGGTAATCCTGCATGAACTCTTATGGCTCTTGCGGTCTCAATGAGGTGTCTGTGCTTTCTTTCTACCCTTCCATTTTGCTCATGAACCCCTGGTGCAGTCCTTTGATGCACTATCCCTCGAGAGCTGAAGAGTTCAACACAGCCTTTCTGAGTAAACTCAGCACCATTGTCTGATCTGATCACCTGAACTGAGGTGTGAAATTGAGTCTCCACTAAATTGATGAAACTTGTAATAATCCTGAGCACTTGTTGTTTGTCTTGCATAAAAAATACCCAAGTAGATCTTGTATGATCATCTATAATAGTAAGAAAATACCTAGCTCCACACATAGCAGGAACTCTATAAGGACCCCAAATATCCATGTGAATCAATGCAAAAGAAAGTGCTGCTAAGGAGTCACTTCTATCAAATTTCAACTTGTGAGACTTAGTCATAAAGCAAGTATCACAAAATATGTCTGAAACATCACCACAATTACTGTCTGGCACATGATGTAAATTTGAAAAGGACATATGTCTAAGTCTAGCATGAAGTAACTGAACATTCTTCAGTTTATTACAACTAGAAGTAACATGACTGGAAAAACAATTGTTGGTCTTCATCACATCATCTCTTCTGCATGCTCTTAGCATGTACAGCCCTCTACTTTCAGCTCATTTGGCTACATTGTGTTCAGTTATAGGGTCCTGTATCCAACAAGACACTTCATCAAAACCCACACAAAGCTTCTCTGTACAGGCTATCTTGGACACAGAAAATAAATTGTGTCTGAAGCTTGGCACAAGAAGAACATCCTTAAGGAAAAGTTGGTCACTGATCCAAATGACCCCACTTTGCTTTACTGAGATGCAAGTACCATCAGGCAGACCAAGTCTAATAGGAGTATGTAAATCAACTAGATCAACAAAAATACTGCTATCAAATGCAATGTGGTCAGTGGCACCTGAGTCCACTATCCACGCCTCATTCTCAGCCTTGTTCACACCAATAAAAAATGAAACACTTAAAGTACCTGCAAAGTGAGTCATTGCCTGATTAGCTGAACTGTCCATTAAATCCACAGGTGCCTTGCCCTTCGTCATCTTCAAAACTTCCTGAAAAACAACATTGACAATAGCCTGATCTGGCTTATGAGCTGACTGGTTTGACTCAAAACAATGGTCAAAAGGGCTATTTTTCTGGTTGCTCTCAAACTGAGCTACAAACTTTCCAGATTGCTTTGGCCTTTCTTCATCCTTGGGTCCCCTAAACCATTCAGGATACCCAATCAGCTTGAAACAGTAGTCTTAGGTATGACCACGTTCCCCACAATGATCACATTTCCTGTCCATTTTGAACCTTTTGTAGTCTCTCCTGCCCTGATCACTTTATCTGTACTGCTCATATCTAAACTTGGAAGCTGCATTAGCTTCCACTTCAAACTGTTCATCTCTATTAGTCATAAGAATGCTGGATTCTCAAGAAGGAATAGAGGTAACTCCCTTTGACCTCTCAATCTGTATTGCCATTTGATACACCTTATGAAGTCCTGGAAATGGATCTTTAGACAGCACATTTCCTCTTAGATGTTCATAAGCATCATTCAAACCTAGTAAAAACTGCATGATCTTTTCCTTTTCATCCTTGTCAACTATCCTCTTAAGCACATTACAAGAGCACTGATTTAAGCCTCCACAATTGCAAGTAGGAAGTGGATCCAGCAACTAAATCTCCTCCCAGATCTTCTTCATTTTCATGAAGTATGCACAACTGAGAGATTTTCTTGCTTAAGATTGCTTAGATCTCTCCTTAATTGAAAGATCAAAGGATCATTCGATTCATAATACCTATCTCTGATTTCATCCCATAGTTCTTTCGAAGACTGAGCATATGTCAAACTTTAAGCTATCTCACTGTTTAACGAATTAACTAGCCAACATTGAATCATGTAGTCTGCACGCAGCCATTTCTCATGATCTTCACTATCCTCACTAGGTCTAACACAACTTCCTGTTATAAAACCTAGTTTGGTTTTGGCTCCAAGAGCCATTCGGATACTACGACTCCAGCTAGTAAAATTGGCCCCATTGAACTGTGTAGCTACCAAATTCATGTCTGGATGATCCGAATTTGAAAGAAAATAGGGATTAACATGCACATTGTTCATACCTTGATTGATATCCCCAAATTGCATTCCCGGAAATCCTGGATTCCCGATGTTCCAGCCTCGTCCTGCTCCCGGAGCTGGCGGAGTGACAAATACTCCCCTTCTAGCGCCGTTTCCATCACCATTTCCACCAGATCCATGACCAGGTGTACTCGTCGAACCTCGTCACACCATGTCAACTTGGAATCACAAACTCGGCTTCGAAAAAAAACGAAAACGAAAAAACTGAATTGCTCAGATCTAGCAACAACTAGCAGACGATGGAAGCTTCAGAAAACAGAAATCGTCTTCATTCGCTCTGATACCATTTGAATTTGTGTAATCGAACATTGATCACGAATCATATTCGAACAATTGAAATTCCATAGCAAAACTGGAAAAGAGAGTGTTTACAAAATGGAAGAAAAATGCAATTGAAAAACTGAACTGTTCTTGGCGCCAAACAGCTAACCAAATAGCAGTTGTAACAACCTCACATGAAAAGACAGAAATGCCCTTCTAATACCCAACATACGTGACCATAAGAACTACTTAAAGCTCGAAAAGAGCTCGGCTTGAGCTCGTTCATTTCTTAAACAAGTCAAGCTTGAACAAATTAAAAAGCTCGTTTAAAAATTAGGCTCGGCTCGATCTCGTTTAACAAACGAACCAATTCCGGATTGTAACCTCCAGTTATTTTTTCAATTAACCCCGAAAACCATCATTTTTGCAAATTTTGTAGAGGGATTAGAGTTGTAGCAGAGTTGCAAACGCCGCAAGCTAGAAATGGATAATCAAGGAATAAGAAAGGCCAAAGGATACCGACTATTTCACCCACAAAAGAAGACTAAAATAGGAAGAGATCGATGGATGGATAACACATTCCAATATTTCACTCGAGTCATGATCTCCTCCAACTACTCATCTATAACGTGGCACTTCAAACCTAATAAGCAACCCTTGACCATTTCCCTTTCCCTTAATCTCCCAATTAATTTGGAATCATTTCCATGATTCCATACCCAATTCATGGTTTATTTATTGGGTTTTTTTAATATACATCAACCTAAAATTACATATTTTGATTGATAGTATCTATTACTAGTATTAAATATAAATCATCTCCATCCTGAGTAGGTAGTATTATCAGAAGCCTTGAATGAATCAATCAAAAACATCTTCATTGTACTCCATAACCCCCATTATCCTACTAACCATCCACTTATTTTAACCGCCACACCCCAACTAACCACCTCATACTCAAGTACAAAATCATATATATATATATAAATTATGCTTTTTAAATCATAATTATTTTTCTTTACTTTTCATTTCTTTATTGTATTATTTTTATTTTTTCAAATCATTTTTATACTCTCTAATTTATAACTTATAATATGTAGTTAAAATTACAGCAAATAAATCTATATTATTAAATTTTAAATGATAAATTTTAACCAACCAGAACTTAAGACGCGGACCTCATACTAATTATTTTTTAAATGATAAAAAAAAAAAAAAAAAAAAGAGCTAGAAAACAAGTTGGGCCCAAGTAGTGGGCCATGGGTTGGGCAAGGATCAGCTGGGCTCTTGACGAACGAGAAAACGATAGTGCTTCCATCTCTATCTCTTTCACCAAACCCCACATTAGAAAATCAAAGCTTTGCCTCTCAAACGTGTAAATTATTTCTACCTTTCCCTTTCTCATGTTGAAAATTATTTTTACAAAATTTCCAATTGTAGATGAGTAGATCGAGCTTTTAAGTTTAATTTCATAGCTTAATTCTGAGCAATATATACCTAATTACATCCAATTTACCTTACCTAGACCTCGAATCATTTAGATCGAGTTTGCGTTCGGATCATTTGGATCTTGAATAAATTGGATTTCAATTAGATCATGTAAGCCAACAAGTCAAAAACTCCAAATTTGTAAAGACTTTTTAAAAATATTGAAATATTGTTAAAGTTGAATTATAGTATCACTATGTCAAAATAAGTTAAATAATAATATTATATAAATATTTTAAGCATAAACATATTATATTTAACAAATAAGTGGTCAAAATATATGGTGATTTTGGTAGAGGGCATTTTTTGAATATTCAATTAGACACCTAGCTCCTAAATCAATTTAATTAGTTCCCTAGATCCCTTCCTAATAGGATGGGTTGGTCAATGGTCAACCGTTTGACCATTGACCGATCAACGGTTGACCGTTGACCAACCCATTTTGATTCCAACTTTTTTTTTTTTTTGATGCCAACTTTTTTTTTTTTTAGTGATGCCATATTTTACCTTTTTGATGCCAAAATTTTACTATATTTTATTTTCACTTTGATGCCACGTTTTTATGTTAATTTTTTAATAATATTTTTTTTACCGTGATGCCATATTTTTGATGATATTTTTTCAAAGTAGTATTTTTGATGACATTTTTTTCTTTAATGTGATACAAATTTTTCAAAATGGCATCAATGGTCAACGTGACATTAGAGTAAACAAAAAATGTCATCAAAGTTTAAAAAAAGTGTCATCCAATAATTTAATTAGAAAAGTGGCATCAGAGTGAAAATAAAATGTAATAAAATTTTGGCATCAAAACGGTAAAATATGACATCACAAAAAATGTCATCAATGTTTTAAAAAAGTGGCATTAAAAAAAAGTCATCCAATCATTTCATTAGAAAAGTGAAAATAAGGTGACAATATTTTGATTCCACGTTTTAAGCTCTTATGCCATCAATTATATAAAATTGTCACCACAAAATGTTGGCATCAAAACGGTAAAATATGGCATCACAAAAAAAAAAAAAAAAAAAAGTTGGCATAAAAAATTAAAAAAAAAAAAAAAGTTGGCATCAAAATGGGTTGACCGGTCAATGGTCAACGTTGACCATTGACCGTTTAAGAAGGCTTAGCATGCTAAAAAAACAATTAATAGACCTATCTAGCTAACCAAATATGCTTAAAGGTCTATTTGAATAAAATCCCTCCAAAATATATATACTATCATTGTAAAACATATATTATAATTTCACTTATAAATGGAATTAACGAACACAATTAGATGGTGCATATGTATAGGATCTATGTGGTATTTATATGATGCTAACTCACCGAGTTAGCTTTGATCTAATAGATCATTGGGTCTTGACCCTAAAATTTTATTATTATTCGGGTTTGGATCGTTTTCAGGTCTTGGATCTGAAATGCCCGAATAAAATCCAACAATTTTTAAGCATTCGAGTCGGATTTTCTTATTCGGGTAACGTTTTGGAATCTATTGTCTTATAAAATTTCTAATGCTGATTTATGTGATTCTCATTAATTCAAACCAGAATGTTATCATTCAAATATCATATAATTATTTCTTGACTATCCAAATGTGTGAAAACTTTTTTTCATTTTCTAATTGGATCCAAGGCAAAATTAATGATTAACTCGATGGAACAAGCCCAAATATATTTTTATTTTTTTTAAAAAAATTATATTCCTAGGAAGTAAACTTTTTTTTTAATAACGAGGATAACCCACATTTGATGGTAAACTCCAGACACGTGATTCAGGCACGAGCCGTGTACCAGGTAAACCGACTTTATGCCGACTCAAACACTAAAATACCAGGTAAACCGACTTTATGCCGACTCAAACACTAAAACATGAAGTTCGATTGCTATTCGATTATAGTTGATTTTTTTTATTTGTGTTTACTGATTTTTGGTGATTTTTGCTATTTGATGGCGTGCATTTACTAATTTTTGGCTTTGTTCTATCTACTGTTAGGGTGAAATTGCTCACCCCGGCCACCCCTCACCTCCCGGTCCTATGGAAATTGAGAGAGGAGGTAAATCGAGGAGGTAAATCATGATGACTCAACCAGTAACAAGGGTCTGGGATCAGACTAATTAGTGCTCACTGCGCAAAAGGAGCCCCCATTTGAGAGGTTGCTCCCGCAATGCCGTTGGTGAGACTCGATCCTTGGTCCTTACTCCAAATGCCACCCTTGTGATCGATTGAGCTAAGCCCGCATGTCGGTGTGCATTCACTTATTTCTGGCTTGTGTTCTATTTGTTGTTCGATCAATTATGGGTAGGGTTGTGGGTAGAGTCTCACATTGAAAAATAAGGTGAAAATCAAACCAAAGTATAATGGAAGGTGAATCCCCTACACAATGACTTAAGTTTTTGTGTTAGAAGGTGGATCCCGATCTTGTAAGTAAAGACAAAATAAACTCGACACGACTCCCGTCAATTTCCTTCAATTATTGTTTGATGGATTGTTTGATTTCCTTCGATTTTCAGTACAAGTTAAATTATACTCCCTCCGCCTCACAAAACATTATTGTTTGACTTGTTAGCGCGTTTTTTAAAAAGTTAAAAACTCTATAAAATATCAAATTTTCAAATAATTTTTTGGCAAAAATTTATAAAACCACCCTTTATTCGGGATTGTTTGCGAATAACCACCCTTTATGCAAAACTTTGCAAATAACTACCTATTATATACAAATTGGTTGCGACCAACCACTCATATCCACTTTTCTTGTTAAATCTTTTTTTTTTTTCCAATTCTAGGGTGATGAATGGCAATCGAGTGGGTCGGGTTCGGGTTCGGTTTTCAAGTTTCGGGTCATTCGGATTTTGGATAATGTCTAATAATTTGGTCATTCAGTTGGGTCGGGTTCGGGTTTTGGATGTATCGGATTCAGTTATTCGAGTTTCAATTGTCTCGGATTTCAGTTATTTCGGATTTCGGTTGTCTCATGTGTTTTAGTTATTTCGGGTTTCGGTTGTCTTGGGTTTCGATTATTTCGGGTTTGGATATATTGTCTCAAGTTTTCATTATTTCGATATTCATTTTTAAAACTTTACTAGAAGTTCGAGTTATTTTGGGTTTCGATTATAACGGGTTCAGGTCTTAATGGGTTTTGGTTTAATCGGGCTTGGTTCATTCGGATTTTGATAAGTTTCGGTTATCGATTTCGGATTTCGGGTCCAAAATGGGTCGGGCTAGGTTGGTTTTCGGGTGACATGCTTCACTATGTTTACCAATTAAACTACTACCTCCGTTCGGAAAAACTTGACACTTTACTATTCATGCACGCTTTTTTAGGGGATAAAAACTATATAAAATATCTAGTTTTTTTAATAATTTTCTTAACAACTTTGTAGTTATTATTGATAAGTACAAACTTGTTAAAAAAAATTTATAAAAAAATGAATATTTTATATAGTTTTTATCGTTCTAAAAAAGCGTGCATGAATAGTAAATGACAAGTTTTGCCGAACGGAGGGAGTAGTAAATTGTGTCAATATATTCTGTTTATGGATTTGGATGATATATAATTACGTTAATAGTTCAATAATGATGTAAAAATTGATGTGTAATTTCTTTCTTACGTTGACAAGTAGCCAGTGAGATTTTTCTATGTAATCATTCGTCATTGTGAAAACATATATAGGGCGACTTAAATGGATAAAAAAGAATGTGTTCATTGTCATTACATTACACAAAGCAAGTTAAATGGATAAATTTAATAGTCGATTTTATTTAATTATATAATTACTTGCATGACCTCGTTTAAGAATGTTCCAAAAGGTTTATACTGTATAAATGGTATAATACCAAAATGCACCCAAAAAAAAGGCCAATTAACCTGGATGAAGACAACCAAATCGCCTAGCTATGACAAAAACAACTATATAAATGTCTTAGCACTGCTTGAGACTAAAACTAATAAACTACCCCCAGAAGCCGTCTGGAAGAAATGTGGGTTTTCAAATGTTGCTTTTGATCCTGCTAGGGGCTTCTCCGGGAGTATCTGTCTACTATGGAAAGACCTTCCTATTTCAGAGGGTGAGATTACACTCATGTCGGTTAACCAAAGACTTATCCACATAAACTATCTTGACAAGAACGTCAATAAAATGACAGCAATTCTTGTGGTCTATGCACCACCGGATCGTCGATCCAAGGACGCATTTTGGGATAATCTTACCACTTATGCATCAAACCTGACTGTTCCTTTCTGCATTTTAGGGGATCTAAATGAAATTTCAATACCAGAAGACAAGCTGGGAGGTATCCATCCGTCCCCAGCAAGATTTAAAAGACTACAAGATATAAAACATTCACTACAATTATCTGAAGTACCAACTCATGGAGGTAGCTATACTTGGCAAAAAAGAAAATCGGATTCGCTTAACAATAGCTTCGCCAAGCTAGATCGTTTACTAGCTCAGAACGAAGTCATTTCAGCCTTCGACGGCATTCGGGTTAAAATCCACCCGTTCACCACCTCAGACCATGCTCCAATTACTATCGATCTGCGGTCCCCGACACATATAAATAGGAAACCTTTCCGCTTTGAATTGGCTTGGACAACTAAACCTGAGTTTACAAACCTCGTGCGTCAGGCTTGGAGACTTAACCCTACAGGTTCCTTCATGTTTAAACTCGTTAAAAAAACAAGCCTTCTAAAAGACCTGGCAAAGCGTTGGCATAAACGTACTTTTAACAATATTCACAAACAAATCTTCGAGACAGATGAACAACTGCTACATTTACAACAAAAGTTACTCGTTAGACCTAACCAGGAGCTCAGTGACAGACATAAGAGATTGCTCAACAAGAGGGAACGAATGCTCGACTTTCAGCGTCGGTATTGGAGCCAACGTGCTAAGGTTAAACATATCAGATTAAATGACACAAACTCTAGTTATTTCCATCGTATAGCTTCAGCAAAGCGTGGAAGGAAAATCGTTAAAGTCCTTACAACGGAATCGGGTCTGATTCTGTCAGACCATAACTTAATCAGAAACGAATTTGTTGACAGCTTCTCAAAAAGATTCAAATCATCCTATAACCATGATATCCCCTGTGACGATGATCTGTTTGTCATTGATCGGGAGATCTCTGATCAGCAGAACCAGATGCTCACTGCGCCCATCACCAACGCAGATATTAAGACTGCCCTCTTTTCGATTGGTGCTGACAAGGCTCCGGGCCCGGACGGCATGCCAGCGGGTTTCTACCAAACTTACTGGGTTATTGTCGGACCTTCGATTATTAAAGCAGTTAAAGCTTTCTTTTCAAGTGGTAAGATGTTGCGACAAATTAATCACACGTTCATAACCCTTATCCAGAAAAACGACGACCCTCAAACTGTCAGTCACTTTAGGCCAATCAGCCTCTGCTCTACTGTTTACAAAATTATCTCCAAGATTTTAACAGCTAGACTGTCGACAGTTTTCGACAAACTCATTCACCCATTACAAAGTGCATTTACTAAAGGTCGGTCGATCCAAGATAATATCCTCATTGCTCACGAGATTTTTCACTCGTTTCGATTAACTAAAGCAAAGGCCGGCTATATGGCAGTCAAACTAGATATGGAAAAGGCTTACGACCGTATTGAGTGGCCTTTCCTTTTCTCTACGCTCACAAAATTTGGTTTCGACTCAAAATTTGTTCACTGGATTAAGGAATGTGTACAAACAGTTTCATACTCAGTACTTATTAATGATGAACCATCTACAGTTTTCGTCCCGTCAAGAGGACTCAGGCAGGGAGACCCTCTGTCTCCTTTCCTCTTTATCCTCACAACAGAGGTTCTGGCAAGAACTTTACAGCGACGGTCAAACGTCTCCAAAGACTTAGGCTTCACTTTGGGGGGAGGAGGGGTTAAGATTCCCTTCCTTGCCTTCGCTGACGATATCATGCTTTTCGGCAAAGCAAACCAATCAACTTGTTTTGAGTTCTCCAACATAATCCAACGATTCTGTCTGATTTCTGGACAAAAAGTAAATCTCCATAAGTCCAGCTTTCAAGTTTCCCCTAACACTTCAACCACAACCATCCAAACCGTTACAAATGCTCTGGGTATCCCCCAGTCAAATAATCTAGAAAAATATCTAGGTTGTCCAATTATCAATGGACGTGTCAACAAAGATACATTTGCGGATATCATCCTCAAAACGAAGCAACAGCTGTCAAAGTGGAAAGCTTCCTCTCTTTCTGCTGAAGGCAGGAAAGTCCTAATTAAAGCTAACCTTTCAGCTCAGCCGTTGTTCCTTATGCAAGCTTTCCTTTTGCCTTCGTCAATCCTGCATGAGCTGGACAAGATCTATAGGCAAAGTGGAAAGCTTCCTCTCTTTCTGCTGAAGGCAGGAAAGTCCTAATTAAAGCTAACCTTTCAGCTCAGCCGTTGTTCCTTATGCAAGCTTTCCTTTTGCCTTCGTCAATCCTGCATGAGCTGGACAAGATCTATAGGCAATTTTTCTGGAACAAAGACGCAAAGAGTACTCCTCTGATTAGCTGGGACAAGATATGCACAGATACCCTTGCGGGGGGTCTAGGCATTTATAAGGTCGAAACGATGAATATAGCATTACAAATGAAATTATTGTGGAAATTAATTGCAGAACCAGACAACATCTGGGTTAAAGTGATAACAGGAAAATATTTAAAAGGGGCCCCACTTCTTCGATACCAACATAAGGGCAATACCTCATGGCATTGGGATAAACTAAACTCTATTACCAATCTTTTCAAATCTGGCCTTCGCTGGTCAATCGGTGACGGAAAGACTGCTCAGTTCTGGACAGACATTTGGGCAACTCCAAAACCGTTGATGAACATGTCTATACAAACGCTTCCAGAGGGAATTTTGGATTGGACGGTTGACAGATTTATTAACGACAATAATACTTGTAACGTTACCAAACTTGAGACAGACTTACGAGGCCTACTTACCATGGATATCATATCCAAAATTACAACAACTCACTTGCCCCACAATTTTTTCTCGGACAGACTATTCTGGGGATCTAGCAAAGATGGTTGGTTCTCCACGTCATCAGCGACAAAGCTAATCCCAAATCACGGGGGTGACCAGAATTTTGGTTGCAGCTGGATCTGAAAATTGGACATCCCATATAAGTTAAGGCATTTCCTTTGGAAGATTGCCCGTGATGGTCTCCCAACCACTGATAGACTACACCGGTCTCATGTCTCGGTGCCCTCCGGTTGCATTTTCTGTGGATGCACTCTCGAATCTACAACTCATATTCTAGTACAATGCCCCACAACGACCTCTCTAACAAAAACTCTCCAGATCAACCACCCCTCAAATGATGATATCGTTTCAGACATCAAACCAAATCAACTGCTAAATAACATTTACACCAAACTAGGAATCAAGGCCTTTACTAAACTTGCTTTTGCTTGGTGGGGTATTTGGTATTTTCGAAACCAAATAGTTTTCCAACACATAAACGATGCATCTGTCTAGGCTATAGCCATTTTCTGCAACTCAACTTACCAAACATGGAATGCCAGAGTGGATGACTCTGAGACGATTGGTACAAATCAACCTCGGACTAGGACCTGGGGAACCACTGCAAGCTCTAATCCAACTGCCATGCCTACTTCCAGGTCTGAGAAATGGAAAAAACCACCGACTGGATATTACAAACTAAACTTTGACGGCTCTTACTGCCATTCAGGGGTGGGAACCTTCAGCTTCGTGATTCGGGATCATATGGGAAATATTTTGTCCCTATGAGGGGGCCCTTGTAATAATAGCTCCGCTGTTTTCGCATAGGCCATGGGCCTTCGGATGGGGGTCTCCAAGGCAAAGTCGCTGGGAATAAATAACCTTCTGATCGAAGGAGATTGCTTGGTCGTCATAAAGGCTCTGCTGGGGGACTGGAATTGCCCCTCGAATATCGAGCTGCTGATGGCTGATACGACTGTTGATTTATATACATTCTCTCATGTTTCTATTCGTCATATTTTCAGGGATTCTAATGTTGTGGCCGACATGATTGCACGTCTGACCTACACTGTCCCTGCCGATGATAGCTTCACTGATGATCCAGAACTTCGTGTTCTCGTCCGCTTGGACGCACTAGGAAAGAAGCCGGGTCGTCGGCGTGTTTCCTAATCCTTATCTGCTTCAAAAAAAAAATCGCCTAGCTATGAGAGTGCCTACGAGTAGAGGAGGGCATCCGGAGGTGTTGGCCAACTTCAACTATCACCTACTCACCCGAACGATTTCATAACCCATTCCTTGATGGAGTTTATAAAAGGATGTGAAATATCCGACGGGCCGTTAACGGGGGGCAAACACGTGTCGGGTTACATTGATTTATTATTATTATTTTTGCGATTATAAGGCCGGGATCCACCAACTTAACACAAAAGCTTAAGCTATTGTGTAGAGTTTCACCCTTCCTTATAACCCATCATTTTTACTCTTTTATAATCAATGTGGGAGGGACACTCCCATACCAAGCCTCTCAACAGATATTACAGAAGATATTTACATGCATCTATATGCTACAAATGAGGATAGAATATGTGTGTTTGAGAATGGGCTGAAATCGCATTTGAACCATTTACTAATATAACGGTTGAACCACTTAATAAGGGTATACACTGAACCACTTATTAATTTTTTCCTCAGTCGCTCAGAACGTGTTTTAGTAATATAACTGTCGAACCACTTAATAAGGGTATACTGAACCTGTGGAGAATATGATTGTGGGAGTGTCCCATATTGGTTAGAAATTGTATCCAAGCCTTGCATATAAGCCGGTGGGCTACCCCACCTAACACCAATTGGTTTTAGGATGGAACCCCACTCGACTTGTGTGCTCGGCTTGGTGCGCATTATGCGCTTGGGCGTGCATGGCCCCCCCACGTCGGATGACCCACCGTTATTTCATAGAACCACTTACTAATGGTTGAACCCATTACGAGTAAAAGGGTCGTTGAACCACTATATCATAAAGATATTAGTAAGTGGTTCGGTATACCTTTATTTAAGTGGCTCAACAATTATATTAGTAAGTGCTTCAGTAAAAATGCGTGTGTGTTTTTTAATTAACCAATGAAATTGCTTCTTTCGTTCTCACTAGATCTGAGTGTTCTCACCCGAACCCTCTGTATATATAGAGAGAGAGGACGGATCAAATGTTAACAAATCTTAACATGTTTTGTGTTAACAAATAATAACCATTGGATTAATGAAGATTGAAGGCCGTGATTAATCAATAATTTTAATATTTTTAAAAAAAAAACGTGGGACCCGCAGGGAAAACTAAATCACTCTCATACTGCAGGGGCGTGTGATTCACCTTGTAACTACTCAATTTTGAAAGTAGTAATTAGTGGGATTTTTTTTATTTGGTCATTTTTCAACAATTTCCTTTTTGAAAAGATCATGTTTAATTATTCTGGGTTGTGGAATCTTTGGAAATCATTTACGGTTTCATCCAAACGGACGGTGAAGAAGAGGAAGATTTATCAAAGTTTTTTAACTTCATAATTTTCCAAGTAGTCATTAATATTCGTCATATTTTATCAAATATTCGTCACAATCACTCAATTATTCATCAAATTTTTTGTTAAAATTTATCAAATATTCATCACAGTCACTCAAATATTCACCACACTCACTCAAATATTCATTACAATCACTCAATTATTCATCATACTTTTTGTTAAAATTTATCAAATATTCATCACAGTCACTCAAATATTCATCATAACCACTCCATTATTCACAATTTTCCAAATATTCATCAATATTTGACAACATTTAAGAATTATTCATCACAATAACACAATTATTCATCAGTCAAGTATCTTTTCACCAATATTCATATCACGCCCCCGGAGTATGAAACAGGACCTATTGTCGAAGTCGACGGGAGTATTTGATAGCAGCTTCAGATCTACTGCCGAAGTCGACCGTTTCTTCAATCCATGCTCTATTCCCCGGTCGAACTCGAATGTGCAGCCTTTAGATCTACTGTCGATGCTTCGCCGACGGTTCTACTTCCAGCCACACCGCCTCAAGTAGCGCAGCCAGTAACAGTTGCGGCGCCGCTCAGACGGATCCTCCTGAACTGAATCGCCTTTTGAAGAGTCGGAGAAGAGGTTGGTGGAAGATCGCTTTCTCACCGTGTGGTAGGCTCGATCCTCTTTTATCCTCTTTAGGTTTCCCAGAAAAGTAATTTTGTGTAGTGACACGCGCTTATGGAATCCAGTTAGTGGGTGTTTTTTTTATTCTAATAATATATTTAATTAAAAGGGAGAATAATCTCATCCATCCATTTTTCCTCAATCTATGGCTATGATTTGTTAACACAAAACACATTAAGGGTTGTTTACACTAGACCTAACATCTCTCTCTCTCTATCTCTCTCTCTATATATATATATAATAGCGACATGTGTAGTGGCACTGATATGACGTACATGGAGCTCATCAGACTCAACCATGTCTCGAGCAAAATGAAAATCAACTTGTATGTTTTTGGACCGATTGTTCAAGACATGATTGCGAGCCATAAAGGTAATATTGAGACTGTCACAGAGCAAGAATGGATGAGGGAGAAGACGATGCCGAAGATCAAGGAAGAGAGAGTTAATCGAGCTCAATTCAACAGTCGCGGTATGGATAAAGGTAATATTGAGACTGTCACGGAGCACTATATTGTCAGATTCGGAGTATATATATAAAAACGCCCGGGGTATATTATTGATTTTCTACTAGTGACAGCAACAATTCAAAGTGGTCAATATTAGAGATAGTTTGAGAGAATCTAGGTTGCGATGGGTTGGGCATGTATAAAGAAGGCCCTCAAATGCCCTAATTCGCAAGTATGAGGGTTGGAATGAAGTTATCGGATAGGAATAGGATGAAGCTCATCTTTACCCTCACGAAGTGACGTAACCCTTGAGGGTTAGCATTTAGATGAAGGATACATTTATTTTATTATAGTATTATTTTTTGTTAAAATTTATTACTTGATAATTTTAATTCATTTTTTGTTACTTTTTTTTTATCATATTCAAGATAACTATATTTCATGGATAAAATATTAATTAATTTCTTTGATGATATTATGTTTTCTTGACATTATATTTGTTGTATACAGGGACAAACCACCTCATTTTTTCGAAAAATAAAATAATAAGTAAAAAAATTAAGAGACATTAATCAAAATTATCCATTTTTTTTTATTAAATTAAGGGTTTTATTAATGAAAATTATGTGTATAAGAAAACTTTAGCCTACTGAATTTTAATTTCTGGTTCCATGATTCATGGTTATATATTTGGTGACATTACGTTATAATACCATATGATTGTTTTAGTGGCATCATGTTTTGGTTAAATAACAAAATTTCTTTTTATATATGACACTCGGTTTTGATTTGTTTTATTCGAACACGTACAAAGGAGGTAATTTTCTACACTTGTAAGTGTGAGAATTTGGCACTTGGCAATGTCCGTTAAGCAAACAAGAAGAGTTGGAAGGTAGTTACTATCAGGACCTCTCCTTTTAGTTCTGTTAAAGAAGATGATTATGGATATATAGATCACTGGAAACGTAACATTCATGTTGTTTAGTTGTTGTTGTGTACTGATGCTCTTTAGTTCTTTGTCTTTTATCTCTATATATTTTGTGTGTGTTGCTTGCCTTTTTTCCGTTCGTGTTGCTTTTAACTTTGAGCATCTTCTCTTGTAGGCCATAATGACTAGGGAACATACCCTGCCAAAAGAGAATATTCTACATAATATTCTCTTTTGGCTTATTATACAGTTTTGTTTTTCCCATCGTAGGCCAATTTTGACAGGCTAAAACTTCTTATAAATTCTAATATGATCCTGAACTTTCACATCTCATTTCCATCACTTGATCCTATCTTTATTCTTTCGATTTGAATCAACAATGAATTCATTTTAAATATCATCATCATCTCACTCTTCAAACGAAACTATTGAGATTTCTAATTTTATCTTTGATTCATTTGAACATGATCAAAATGTGTTATTTCGTATCTATGTCAAATAACATGAAATGGTTATGAAAAAAATAATGCGGATCTATTATAATATTATATGTGACCATGATTCAATAGTTAGTAATTTCATTTTGTACTTGTTTTTTATTCTTTAGTACTTTAAGCAACATAAGATTTATTTTTATTATAATTTTGATGAATCTATAATTAAAAAAAGTTAGTGTCATTTTCTAAAAATATTATTTATGCAATAATAATTCAAACATGTCAAATATTATAGTCATATCGAAGAATTCTTGAATGTTTTTAAAATACTATAACTTTTATTTTTAATTAAAAATCAAAACTATATAATATATAGATTTATAATTGTTCTATTTATAGATTTACATAAATATGAAGCAATTAAAAAATAAATAAATAACATTTGGCCTTCCAAAAGAGGAAGCCAAATTTAGCCTTTCTTTTATAAATAGGCTAAAAACTAAAAGACTAAAATGGATTTTGGCCTAGGGTGGAAGAAAAATTAGGCCAAAACCCATTTTTTAGCTTACCATAGGAGATGTCCTGAGTCTCTCGTAAACACCCTCTCAAATAATTCTCAAGTAATTTAGAGTGAGGTTGCATCCATCCAAACCCCCAAACACTTTTTCAGTACGGGATGCATTGTGTGATTGTTGTAGTACGATTTCTTTTGTGACACTTAATTTCAGTAGCATTATATGAAATAATGATAATTGTTCACATTATATCTTTAGTCAAAATATAAAATTAAAGTAAATGTATTGAAAAAAGGTGAAAATTTAAAGGGGGGAAAGAGTAAATATCAGGTTGGGACAGTCTTACGCATTGTTGTGAACAAGGGGGCAATATTAGGATAAGCTGGGAGAATCTAAGAAGCAATGGATTGGAAATGCCTAAATGAGCTCTTGGTGGATATTGAAGAACACATCTACGTAAGAGCAGTTTTAGGAAGACTCTTAAAATCAATAATCTTATTTAATAACATCCGTAATTACGGATGGGGTTAAGAAGACCAGAAACGTAGAATTATGACAATACAATATAGGATAGTAGTGAGATTTTTTTTTTTTTTTGATAAGATAAGAATTCGGGTGGTGGTTAGCCAACCCGAGAGCATCCCGAAAAATGAGATCACGAAGATCTGAAAAAATACAATTACAGCATACAATAAAATAACCACACAAAGCAAACTCGAAAAAAACCCAAACCCTAAGCAATCAAGCGGATATAACAACGAGAAGAAGGAAACTCGACACAGTGAAGTAGATAGGGAGTGCATGGGACAGTACCAGTTGACACGATGTCTCGTCGTCCGAAAGACGGAAATAAGATAGTAGTGAGTTGAACATCGTAGGCTTCAATTGTTATCTTATGTAGTGTATTTTACAATTATCCTTCCTCTTTTATGATTTTTTTTTAATACATCCACTCAAGCCAAGACATACAAACTTCACTTTGCAGGTTGGCATGCACATGACAAAAAAGTAGGGAGTAACATGAAGCTACAAGTCCACGCGGGATTGCTTAGCAACTTACCAAATCATCTCCTCACTTATTCCTTCCCTTTATTTATTTTTTTGACATTTCCCCCTACACACATACATCTTTACTTTAACTGTCTTGTTTGTTAACCATTTGGCAAAAAAAAAAAAAAAAAAAGGCTACAGCATAGTTTGTTTGATGAATTGCTTTACGGACATATGAAGCAAACTCTTCAAAAGTTGTCGTCCCCTCTTTTGGCACAACGCCCCGAAACTTTTGGATCTTGTAACGTGAATCATCCTGCCTAAACAACACAACTATTTTTGGCTGCTAATGATGAGCAACTATTGTAGTAAGCTTGGTTTGAATACATGCTATTTGTTAACTACATTTCCGAAAATTCAAAAGCTCGAGAAACCGCTGTTACCCATGTCGGAAACTAGCTCTTGCTAAGCACACATTTATTTTCATGAGTTCGTTCCGTAGTCAAGTATGAGTTCAAGTTCATGTTTTTTCTAGGTCTATTTGGGTACCAAATCACTTTGCTTTCTTGTAAAGAAAAAAACAAAGTTTAGGGTTTCTTAATCATTTGAATATCAAATCAAGATCGACAAATAATTATTCATCCTTTACGGTTTGCATCACATTTGATTCAAGGTGCAGTGATACAGCTACAAATTACTGTAGTTTAGAAATCACATCGAATAATCTTGGTTTAAGCTGTCATTTATCATGTTCTAGGTCATTGGATTTTTGTCTGATTCCTAATTGAATGTGATGATTTTCTAAGAAAATAACCAAACTAATTTGACTTATATGTGTTAACAAGTCTAAACACCACTCATCATGGTTTCAGGAGCTAATTAAGTACAGATGATAAGCAAATGGTACACGCAGACTTTACCTAGTGCTGTCACATCTATAGCAAGGTTGATTGCAATGACCATTCACCTATAAAAGTAAACAAAAGCTCAGAAAGAAAAAAAGTTGAACCATCTCAATGCACATGAATGCAAATTTAAACTGTACCCTATATGAGCAAAACCACCTCAATGATCGGTAACTGGATATGAGCCAAACCACCTCAATGATCAACAAGAAAAGCAACTGAACTGTACCCGATTAGATGAGCAAGCACCAACAATTATCATCGAATGTCTTAAGAAGAAGCACATAGGTCGACATCTCAGCGTGTCACATCCAATGGATTGTGCAACATGATGAAAAAGATGCTCATTTATCCACATAACATGTCCAAGTTAGGCGCCTTGACCACTATCGTATACAATACAGGTAGACACACTATAGTCCTGCACATTAACGCGTCTAATTCGTGTATAGTGGCCAAGTATGCATCACAGGCGTACGCGGGATAGAAATACCCCACGTGTACGAATAATTCGGCCACGCCCTGGTGCTAACTATTTGCCCAACAACAAAGATGTGCAAGAAGAGATGTGTTATGAAGATGGGAACCTGAATGGCTAGTAAGTTGGAAACCACTTCCATCCCACTTCTCCTACCCCAACTATGGAGGGCAAAGATAAGACCCTTCATCAGATAGTGCAATGAGATTCTAAGGCCAAAAGGCAGGGAAAATTAAAAAATAATAAATAAATAAAATATCCGAGCTGCCCTGTTTATGAATCTGAAAAAATGTTCTGTTTCACACACTACCTGTTGAATTTTGAGGGGCTTATCTTAGAAAATGTAAGATAATGCTATGTAACCAAACTTAGATAAAGTAGAGTTCCTAGCCAACTTACTTGATGGCCCAATTGAAATCTGTTTATATTGTTGGCCTACAATGTCCCCTCTCTCCTGCAGCAATGGGTCAGTCTACAGATGCAAAAAGCTAACAAGGAGGTCAAAGACTGCTTGACATCACAAGATACCTTGGAAATTTTTCCTTGAGGATTGCAGTTAGGCATTTACATTTTGCATAAATCACCATTACAGGCCAGTACAGTACTATAGAGGGGTAGAATCAAGTAGATTTCAAATTTGTTCGAGTCAGGTAATGTTGTGATCAGATGAACACAAATTCAGCACTTT
The DNA here is from genome assembly GCA_037127255.1 of Persicaria tinctoria. Classification (NCBI taxonomy): domain Eukaryota; kingdom Viridiplantae; phylum Streptophyta; class Magnoliopsida; order Caryophyllales; family Polygonaceae; genus Persicaria; species Persicaria tinctoria. The sequence goes on along the minus strand of JBANSL010000004.1, from coordinate 14,392,380 downwards.
CTGTTTTTGTGTTCTTTCCGTATTTCAAGTCTATGATGTTTCTGTTTCAAGTCAGATTTAGTACTAATTTGTGTTCACCTGATCCCAACATAACCCGTCTAGAATTAATTTGAACTACTACTTCCATACAGTTTTCAGGGTCTAAATAGTTGAAGTGTGCCAGTTCTCAGGGGATGATAGGTTTTGGCAAGTCTAGTTATATCTTTGTTGCCTGTGCATTTATGGTAAGCTTAGTCAAACTTGGGGTTCAAAACAAGCCTAAAACTTCAACAGGATAAATCATATGTGACAGATGTGTAGTTTCTAAAAAACAATGAAACTTAAAAGCAAAACACCTGCAAAACGGTGGTGACAGCAACATTTGCCAAACACACTAAAAGAATTCCAAGTCTCCATAACCTCCTTAAGCCGACTTCGGAATGATTAAGAATATCAATAAGACCCAGAAATCAAAGCATGTGGAAGAATTCTGTGATCGAGAAACAACTTTAATTGCATACTTACCTAAAAACTACTTCTGTCATATCACTCAGTTTCAAGAATCCAGCAATACATTCCACAAAACATAGGTTTTTTTTAAAAAAAAATTACTGGGACTTAATCATGACTCATGAGAAGCAGTCAATATAGAGCTAAAAAGTCATAAATTATCTAGAAAATAAGAAAAATCTAGTGCAGATGCATTTTTTTCCCCTAATCAAATCATTCAGCTGCCTTGTGTAAACTAGAGATGGTAATATGCCCCATGAAGACTAATGACAAAGATACCTTTAAACATGGGGATTGGGGAATCACGAACTTGGTGATGAGTATCAATGAAAGAACCTTCTAAACTTGCTGAATGCTATTGATGAAGGTCTGTCAGCCACCAACTGCATCTGCTGTGAGCCCTTTTTTGATAAAAATGCCAAGTTTAACAGTGAGAAAAGAGGAAATTTGGGGAAAGATACATAAAACACACAAAAGTCCTTAAACAAGCAACTAAAGAATGACTCACCAGTGTGTAAGGTGGGTCAAGTGAATTAATACACTTCATAGAGTTCAGTAACTGTGCATATTAGAAACACTGTCATGCATATTATTTCCTAAAAACAACTAAGAGAGTTATGTCAAACTTGACATTAAGATGTCAGCCTTGCAGCAAAATCTGACAATATGCAGCCAAACTCGAAAGAGGTTACACTTAATAGTACAACAACTGTTAATTAGCTGAATCCAAAACATCACCACTATTCAGTAGATCATCCTATCATGCAGTCTTCATAATTGACTACCCCTAACATGGCAGATATTTGGTAAACGTGTGAATCATCATCCAGCAGAATGAAAGAGTTACCCCTAAATGGGCAGATCCCTTGATGCATCATGCCTTGTTCAATCACAAATCTGGGGCTAATGAGTGTATGTTAACGGTCATAGATAATGTTACTTTCAATAGCTCTGCTAGTTGGAAATGAGCTTATACACCATTTCCCATTGTCTGCATGATGCATCCTTTTAAAAATGAGTCCCAGGAATCAGACCGAGATTTTATATCATGAATGTTCTGCACTATGGTAAAAATAAGATCTAATCGAGTTTAATACTTAATAAATAATCCGTACAAAGTGAAAGGAGAAAAGCATACACTAAAAATTAACATTGTAAAAACATCAACAAAACAAAAAGGTCAAAACTTGAAACACTATTACAAGTCAGTTCCCTTTATTCCCTTCATTTTGAGTTGATAACCAAGGAAGAGGTGTGCTGACAGCACTGATGAATGGCATAAGTTGAGTCCAATTACACCCCTCCCATCATCTGCAGAATTGAGTTTAAGTCAGACAACAAAAACTAAGTGAAGTCAAGGGATTTTTTTTTTTAAATAGAACACTCACATTAAAAATGTCTCCAAACATCCCCTGCAAGGGGTTTTTTCGTCGAACGCCATAGTACCTTTCAGCTATCTCATCAAGAAACTGCAAGATATCATTGGACACAGCTTACGAAATTTGAAATGAAATGAAATGAACAATAGGCCCAGAGCAATAGAATGGAAGAACAACAGCTTCATAATTTGACATAAAACATCCCCCAAGGAGCAAAAGGGTGGTTTATTCTTTTCCAATTAATAATCAAATCAACCAGGAGACGTTTAACAAAAATATTAAACCTTGGCAAAAAATGCGTAAATTGAATGAACTTCAAATCCCAACATATTCGCCAAGGGAACACACCTCATTGAATGTAGAATCCTTATCAATGCTAGACTTATAACACTGCCTCAACATTCTGAAAAGAGGCAAAGCATCCCTCTGTAAACTGCAGACAAAAAAGTACAGGGTCATTTCCTGATAATCATTGAAGGAATACAAAAACTTCATTAGGATAAACAATCATAAGCACAATGATGAGAAAGAACGCAGGAGATCCTAGTAGGTTATCTTTTACGGTTGCACTAGATCGTAAAGGGATATTTTCGGCCACCAAACTTGCAGTAAAATAATCACTACACATCAAATTGAACACTGTTCCTTGATTACCATAAGCACAATTTAGAGGTACGTGTGTGTGTGTGCGTGCGCACGTGAAATATAACAACAAACGATATAATAACTCTGATGGACTCACGTTTGCAGAAGATAGATAATGAACTCGATCAAATCTGATTCCGGAAATTCTAGATCCTTGGACTCCATAAGCTTTTTGACCTCATCCATTAGATAGTTAGCATCTCTCATGTTGCCAAGAGCCAGATACCTGTAAGCATAAAACAAGATAGCAGAGAATTGCATATGTTCCTACAGTGAGTTTCTTATTTATAAAACCTGATCACAAGAGTCACTACAAGTAGAATCTGTAAAGTCACAGAGCAAAATGACCAGAGAACATACATTAAAACCGCCCTAGCAATGGCCAAGTCATCTTCACCAGGGTAGCACTGCATAGTGCAAACATGGAACTGTAAAGAGGATGCAAAATAATCTGCATGAAAATATAGTGCACAGGGCATCCCAAAGTTGCAACACTGGTAATATTGAGTAAAACCTAACACCTTTTTTTATTAAGGATCATTGAAGCAATGATCAATAACAAAGCAAACAAAAATGTTCTTACATGAGCCATGAAGTTGACTAAGGTATCTGCAAATTTCTCTGGACTCTTCCCACGAATGAAATGATATGAAGCTTTGGCCATATCCTGGAAAGGATAGAACTTGGTTGAGATTAGTCTACTACACATTTGCTCTAGTCTGCTTTGAACCTTCTAAAGAACACAACTTTCAAACAATGTTTTTTTAGTCGAAACTTCCAAACAATGTTAAATGTACATCCATAGAGAGTATAGTCAGACTTCTAATACAGTGACCTATTACAAGGTATGTTAGCCTTGTTATATGTTGATATCATAGCAATCATAACCGTGTTGAAATGAAATTACAATTTCTAATCACTCTGATCAACACCATTCACAATTATAACGTGGTTGAGATTAGTCTACTACACATTTGCTCTATTACCAAGTTCTATCCTTTGGCCATATCATGCAAAGGATAGAACTTGGTTGAGATTAGTCTACTACACATTTGCTCTAGTTTGCTTTGAACCTTCTAAAGAACAAAACTTTCAAACAAAGTTAAACGTACATCCGTCTATCTTTTAGACACAGAATATAATCAGACTTCCAGCACAGCGAGTCAGCGACCTATTACAAGGTATATTAGCATTGTTGTTATATGTTGATATCAGAGCAATCATAACCATGGACAAATGGAAATTACAATTTCCAATCACCCTGCTCAACACCATTCACAACTATAGTTTGCAGTGACAGTGAAGCATCATTTGCATAAGATAAAATTTTATGTTCCAATTTTGAATAAGATGAACATAAATTTCAGAAGATTATCATCAACAGAAAAAATAACTCCTAAGCTTTAGCTAGAGAATTGTCTAGAAACAATTATATACATTGACATGATGTGACTTGGGATTCAGAAACACTTCACAACAGAGATTTTGATGAAAAGGTAAGGGTCAAAAAAGTAGTTCATCCTAACCAATTAGGCTATTGGGAGAAAATCTGAGAATGGAATGTATACTTGAACAAGTATCACATATTCATGTACTTGTTTTCAAAAGTACATTCTCTGTAGAGTTATTTTCTTGTTCCGGGGATCATTTTGTGAACAACCTCCTTGGCGATATGCACACCCAAAAGATCCTACTAAAGATAAGGTCAGCGAACCCACTATGTTCCTTTATTATAAATAGGAGTGGTCCAGCAAAATACTCCATTTATCCCAGATTAATTGTCATTTTCCATAGACGCACAAGAATTAAGGCAATGTTGATTATACATGACTGGTGATGTTTTGCAATTATTACTGTTCCTTTTTTCCTTTTATTTTTATACTTGCTTATTTCAGTAGTTTAAGTTTTCAAATTAATATCCCTTTCATTGGATAGACAATTAATTACATGTTTTTAAAATTGGATGGAAGATAAAGAGTCGGTCTGACTACATGGTTTTTGTGTTATTAGTAATTATTTATCTAGATAAATTTTAAAACTTCAAACAATTTGGGACAGAAAATTCCTCTAAAACATAAAATATTATGAGATGGAGGAGTAGAAAATTGTCCTGTGCACTAGGCACTTAGGCAGTACACTCCTGAATAGCTTTTTTGTATTAAACTTACCACTTCAGGAGATTCTGAACATAAGTACTCCGCAAGCATATCATGCAATTCAGGGGAGCCAAATTTGTGAGCCCCAGTTCCAAACTCGAAAGACCACCTATGGAATGCAACAGAAAACCATCTAAGCACGATTTCACTAGATTACATGCAATATTGGAAGAAAGAAATAGCTTTGCATCAAAACGTGGGAGTAAAATAAGCAATGTGCAACAAAGATGAAAATATTCATGGTTGAGGTAACACGGAATGTATTAGGATTCAGGGGATATTGGTACATGATTTGGCAAGATATCTTAGTATCTTACTTTATTGCTGCCTTCAAAAATGAAGAGCATCCCTCAACACGTACTTTTGCTGCACCCAAGGCTTCAGAAAGCTTCTGCATATCATCATCATCTTCCAGGAGTTGTGGAACGCCAACTCGAGGAAATGCGTCATAGATTTTCCTGAGACGATCTGTCATATTTTACTTGTTAGAACCATACTTCATACATATTGCATATAAATCAATTGACAAACTGCGGCATTTGCATATGCATGGGTTTAAAAAAATAATAAAGGGGAAAATAAACAATTCTGCTACGGACACTTACTGCAGTATATATGACTGACAGCTAGTTACAAACATGATAGCTTCTCAGAAGCTTCCCAATCTTACAAAATTAGAACTCCACTCATCTTATTAACTATTGAAATAAAAGTACCAAGGATGAATACATGAACAACTTTTATTGAGAAATCATGAATCTATTTCAACCCAAACAAGTGAGGGAGGGAAAGAGATCACAAAAGGAACTGACCTAGTACCTCCCCACTATAAGGAATTTTCCCTTTTACAAGCGTCTCTACAAACAATGCTGCGAGCTCAGCACCACAAGTAACCTGCTCATGCAAATAGTATAATCTTAGATAACAGAATGAAAAGAAAAATAAATGAACTATTTCCACTGAGCACCTAAGGACCTTTTGACCAAGTGCAGACATTCGGAAAAGAATTTCCTTTTGAGTTTGATCTTATTCAAAGCACAAACTAGCAACAAGATTTTCCAGACTTTTTCTCAGGGAAATCTCTCGAAGATGTGTGTAAGATGTGACTATTGTTTATATAATATAACTTCAACAAATCTCTGCTTCAAAAAGTGAAAATTTTTCAGGACAAAAATAACCTGTCCATGTTGCAACTGTAGGCAGGCACCTGATTGAATGATCTCTAGTGCTTCTTCAAACCTCTCAGAAGCTATATACCTGGCATTTAGCAGAGGGACTGTGAGTAGCGAAGCACTCAAAACTAAACCATAAAAACCAACAGCAAGGATTTCTAAAATACTTGGTAAAATAATTACAAACAGCCCAAAGCTTGAAACTATTAAATTCGTATTAGACCGTATATATGTTATGAGCACCTGCTTTATTTAAGATGCATCTATGCGTACATGTTTAAAAAATAACCAAAAGAATTTCACTGAAAAGAATCACATAGAGATATGTCGGTGAGTATCAGCATAACTCGCCCCTTGAACTTTTATCAAATATTTCCAAAAGAACCACAGGCATAAGGACCACATGTACAACATATCAGCATTCACTGTACGATCAATCTGCTGGAAAATTTGATAGTCATCAAGCATGTTAAAGGAATACAGATGGTCACCATATGATTGTAATTTTGTAAATACTTTGGTGCATTACATTTAGAAGGCTAGAAACTTGATTCTCTTTAGGAATACTAAATGTTCACCATATGATTGTAGGCTTGTGATTATCAAATAATGCAAGGAACGTCTAGTAGCTAAACATACAACCTACACCCTGAATAAAAGTGCAACGGAGGATTGGACTATGCTGATATTGGTAAGAGCAGCTACCAAAGTTATATACATCCAATGATAACATGCAACTCTAAGAAAGTTCAGGCTGATTGTGATCAGAAACCAGGAATGCAATAAAGTGATAGCCATAAGCCCACACCTTGCAGTAACGGATTTGTACATCTGCTGAGCACCATAATAATTGCCATCGTTTACGATTTTCCCCAATTTTACGACATTCTGCAAAGAAAGTTAAAACCACAATTTCAGTATCCAGCAAAACATGAATGAACGATACCTATTGAACTCCACGTTCAAGCGGTAGGCTCTTAAATCAGCACTGAAGCGGGACAAAAAAATAACTCCCTCGTAACATACAAAACATTTTTCAAGAGTAGAAAAAACCTCTTGAGCAGGTGGAAGTGCAGCTTTTTTAGTCCTCTCTCTCGACATAGCTTTTGGAGCGAAGTTGGGGAAACTGGAATTCGGCCAAAATGATGAATTTAAACCCCATTAGAATCAAAGCTTTATCTTAGAACAACAGGTTCATGAGCCAAAATGACTGCTGTATGCAGATACTGAAATCAAACAAGTCGGAATTTAGAAACTCACCGACGACGGAAGACCTTTAGTTTAGGATCAACCTAAACTCTCCAGGTAAAACAAGCTTGAGATCCCTTCGAAGAACGAAATGAGAGTTTATCGCAAGAATCACGTATGAATTGCAAGAAATCTCATAAAGATCGCCTGGATCGAGAAGAGTTGGCTGGATTAAGGACAGAGAGAGGACAGGAGAGGAGAGGAGAGGAGCGGAGAGACGAAGTCGGAAAATAGAGAGATGGGGTAGAGATCGGTGTTCGATCAGAGGGTGTGGTAGGATGGGCTTGGATCCGCTAATTATTTGGGATGGGCTTATTAAATTTTATTTCTATTGGGCCCAACCAAATTCAAGGCCCAGCCTAGGACTTCCCTCTCGTCCTGATCTTCAGGATGTGTCCCCTAAACTTCCTCACGACAAATGTATACTTATTCGAGCCGAACGAGTTGAGCCTGACATTTTCAAGCTTAGTTCATTTGTTAAACGAGTTTGAGTCGAGTCGAGCTGAGCTTAATTTTTAACTTAGGCCGAACTTGAGCCGAGTTTTTTTCGAGTTTTAAGTAGTTCTATTTGGTTATGACCTATTAACTTAGGCCTCGTTTGGTATGAGTGGTGGAATCGAAACGGAAACAGAAAATGGTAATAACTCATTACTGGAGTTGGTAGTTTGGTGTGTTGTCGGAATGAATCATTCCTGAAATAATAATAATAATAATAAATACTTAATTGAAAAAGTCATAAAAATAATAATATTAATATAAATATATTATTATTAAAAATAAAAATATAATATAATATAATTCATAATAATAATAATATAAAACTAATATAAGTATGAATATAATAAAATACTAATAAAAATAATAATATTAATAGAAATATATTATTATTATTATTATTAAAAATAAAAATATAATATAATATTTATTAAATAATAAAATATTGATAATGTTAATAATATAAGTATAAGTATAATATATTATAATATAATTATTATTAATAATAATATAAAACTAGTATATATCTAATAATAAAATATTGATAAAAATAATAATAGAAATAGAAATGTATTATTATTAAAAATAAAAATATGATATAATATATATATTAAATAATAAAATATTGATAATAATAATAAAAGTATAAATATAATATAATTAATAATAATATAAAAATAATAAAATATTGATAAAAATAAAAATAGAAATAGAAATATATTATTATTATTATTAAAAATAAAAATATAATATAACATATATTAAATAATAAAGTATTGATAATTGTAATGGGTAAAATCTGCTCCATAGATCTTGAGGAGGATCGGCGAGATACAATCCTACAAGATCAACCAAGAACGAGGTCGGGGCGGGGCTTCTCTCCCCAGAGCAGCCTCCGACGCTCAAGTCAGAATGTGTCGGCTGATGGAAGCCTCTCTAACCCTAATAGATCGATCATATATATAATGAGAGTTAGGGTTTGTGATTAGGGTTTACCGTGTAAATGACGATTATGCCCCTGGACATCTTATGTAATTACTTTTGCTCTATCAATTGCCCCTCGGGTTTCCTTATCACGATCTAGTGATGAGGGAAGACGAATAACACGAGTAATGCCTGCCCCTTGTCTGAGTTGTATCCTGCAAGCTTCAACATTCTCAACCGAATAACATGATAAAATGCAATTGGTGCGTCATTAACTGAAAGGTACGGTTCAAAATGATTAGATGAATTCTTATTTTTATTTATTAATTATTTTTTTCCATAAATGAGAGATAGCGTTAGTTGATAACACTCTTGCTTTTATTTTTTGTTGACGATTCGATGGTTTTCATTGGGATTGAGCGCTTCGCTTTAAATGACATTCTTATTGCTTGATTTTTACTTTTACTGGCCCTTAACGGGGTTATTATGACTTAAAACTGGCTTTAAGTGGTCGTAAGTGACGATTCTTTGGCCTTGATTGACGATCTATTGGCCTGAAATCGGCGATCTTTTGGCCTTAAGTGGCATTCTCGTGGCCTGAAATCGGCTTTCTGTTGGCCTTAAGTGGCGTTCTCATGGCCTGAAATCGGCTTTCTGTTGGCCTTAAGTGGCGTTCTCATGGCCTGAAATCGGCTTTCTGTTGGCCTTAAGTGGCGTTCTCATGGCCTGAAATCGGCTTTCTGTTGGCCTTAAGTGGCGTTCTCATGGCCTGAAATCGGCTTTCTGTTGGCCTTAAGTGGCGTTCTGTTGGCCTGAAATCGGCGATCATTTGGCCTTAAGTGGCGATTCTGCAATTGTTTTTTATGGTTTTGATATAATGTTGTTCTATATATAGATGCGCATATAAACATTTCAAGAATTGATATGTCACCGATGCAATTAACCATGCAATATGATTAACTAAAGAATAAACTTTTCATCAGAATAAGACATAGAGAACTTAGCTTTTGGGTCTCATATGTTGGACCGGCCGGACATGATGCGTTGCACTCTCAAGTGAGAAGTCCTGCCTTATGGAAGTTGCCTTTTTCCGCAATTAACTCAAATGTGGGGGCCGAGCTGCAATTTCCAAGAACTTTGGGGTGGTTTTTTTATTAATCAAACTTTGCAAGGTAACGCCTTTGAATTAATTACTTTGTAATTAATTACACTTGCAAAGTAACGTCTGCTTTGTATCGTCTTCCTCATAGGGTTAATCTGTAGCAGGCGGCGGCGGCGCAAGACTTCACCGCGGGATCCTCGGCGACGAATCGAACCCGACGAGGGGTCCTTGCAGTGTCGAGCGACGGGTGCGGGGCCTCTTTCGGCCTTCGATGGACGAGGCAGCGCTTGGGTGGAAACAAGGATGAGGAGGTCGGAATCAGCGGCTTCAAGGGGCATCCCGGAATCGCCTGTTGGCGGGCATCGATGACGGGGCACCGGTTCGGATCCGCACCAGGAGAGAGATCCAAGGCGAGGGGTTGTGTCGGAGGCTGTGATGCAAGCCCCATCCAGATCCTGTCGGAGTCGCACAGAGAGAGATCGGGGAGGCCGGAATCAGCGGCTGATGGAGGCTCGATCAACCGGTGTAACCATAGGAGGGGGGAGATTCGGGATCCCTCCAAATCTGAACCGATGCTCGATCAACCGGTGTGACCATAGGAAGGGGGAGATTCGGGATCAAGATCTGGTCTTGATCGACACCCTGGACATCCTTCGGTTGAACTCTCGCTCTGGAATCATCAATCTCTCATCACTTTGTTGATTGGGAGTTTCAATCATATGGTTTTTCGATCGAAATCCCCATGGACGGCGCCAAATGTAATGGGTAAAATCTGCTCCATAGATCTTGAAGAGGATCGGCGAGATACAATCCTGCAAGATCAACGTACCAAGAACGAGGTCGGGGCGGGGCTTCTCTCCCCAGAGCAGCCTCCGACGCTTAAGTCAGAATGTGTCGGCTGATGGAAGCCTCTCTAACCCTAATAGATCGATCATATATATAATGAGAGTTAGGGTTTGTTATTATGGTTTACCGTGTAAATGACGATTATACCCCTGGACATCTTATGTAATTACTTTTGCTCTATCAATAATGATAATGATAATAATAATAATAATAATAATAATAATAATAATAATAATAAGCTACAAAATTGGGAATGGAGGATTACCTAGTATTTTGATGGGAATGAACTAGGCTACAAAATTGGGAATGGATGATTCCCGGGAATCATTACGATTCCAATTTTTAATCATACCAAACACTTAAATTGGGAATCATCAATTACAGTTCCCAGTTTTGATTCTCGGGAATGGATACCAAACAAGTCCTAAAGAAAATTTTAGAAATTCCATAGAATTCTAGCTATTCGAGCTATATTCGAACGAGTCGTGCTTTCAACCGATCTTAAAATTTTGTTCAAGCTCGGTTTGTTTAAATAAGTGAACGAGCTCGAGTCGAGCTTTTTCGAACCGATCCTGAGTCAAGTTGTTCAGTTCATATAACAGCCCTACACTATGGGTTTTATCTACCATGTAGTCTTTTTCACTTCCTATAAGTTACGGAGTATCTTATAAGGGTGGAATAAGGCTCTGTTTGCATTGCCATGATTATAAGGTAATTATGCTCTTTTGGGGTTTATTTTTAGAAAGGTATTATTGAGTTGTAAAACAATATTTATAATACATAAATGTATCTAAAGCGTGTTTTTTTTATTTGGTAAAAAATCGAGACTAGACAAACCTGGACCTCGATGGCCGACAAGTCGGCAGACGGGAGACCGTAAAAAACAAACAAAAATACAAATGGTGCAACATACAAACAAACGCGATCTACAATGCGAAACAAAACACAACTAATCCGAACAAGACAAGGATGTAGACGAAGGACGAAGCCAAGCACTACACTAGAGCATCACCGTAAGCCAGCGGCACATCAGGAGTCACCTGTGGGTAATGAAAACGAACCTCCAAGGAACCATTCTTCCGGAAAAAGGAGACGTCTCGATACACACTACCACGACCTCAACTACTAGAACACCATCAAATGGAAAAGAAAGCTCAGTCACGCCGAACGAAAGAGCCACACGAATCCTGAACCGAAACGCATCAGAAACTCAAACGGGATTTACGCAAACCCCATAGGGAATTATTTATATAGTAAATAATTAGAATTTAATACGATTTAATTTTAACGTTTTTTTTAATTCAAAATAGTTCGGGTCAGCTTCGGGGCCAAGAAAAAGACTTGGGCACAAAGCACAAGAGGCAACCCATTCCAAAACCTGACCATCGGGTCCAAGAGGCCCAAGAGACCCAACAAGAAGGCAAGAGGAAGCACTGCAGCAATATACGATCAAATCAGTCTTAGGCAAATCGACAATCGACAGCCGAAACGGCGAGACCCCCGGAGGAACCACCACCGAAGCGACCCAGGTCTCCACCGAGAAGACAAACGGAGGGGGAGGGGAGAGCCTAAGATAGATTCGAGACTCCTAGGAAGACAAGGTTGAAAGGAGATTCTTCAAAGGGGATTTTCAGGCCACGGAAGCTAAAGCGTGTTCGGTAGTAAAATGATTTTAATACACCTTTTCCCCTTTCTCTGTTCTCGCTTCTTCCACCATCGATCTCAATATCTCCCTGCCATGACTTCCACCTCCCACCTCACTGGTTTCCCCATCGCTTCAGATCCGACTCTTCCGCTCTCTAAAGCCTCAATTAGCAAGGTAGCAAGTAAGCGAAAAGTCATCTTCCCTGGTTACTCCACCTCCATAGCCTGCTTTGACCGTTCTCACTCCGACCTTTGGTTCGTCGTGAACATCGTCTCCTCCATCATCTCCTCCCGGGTTGTATACTCTATCCTAGAATCACCAATTTCACCTCTAAAATCACCAATTTCACCTCTAATCTAATGAGGATGAAAACCCTAAGTCAATTAGATTCCTTATCTCCATAATTTTAAAATCGCCCTCGGCCTCCATCCCAACTCTACAACCCTAATCGTTAGTTAGATTCGAACTCCGCAAAATTAACACAACTAAACGCTTTATCTGCTACTCGGTATGACCAATTGCCATCGATTGATGGTAGGTGGCGTTCTTTGTCAGAATTCTTGTGCTGACATTAATATGCTAAATCATAGCGCACAAACTTGCAAATAGGAGGAATGAAAGGAAAATCCAGCATTTTTGAGGTTTGGCATGCGATGGGAAACAGCAGCATCGTCGTCGTCAATGAATTATGCCCTGAGAAGACGCATCAGCACAAAAGAGATTAAAGAGGGCTAGAAGATGGCTGCTAGGTTGAAGATTTGATATGGAATGCGGATAAATTATTTAGGAAAAATTTGTTTTCAGTAAAATAAAGTAATATTTGTTTTAATTTTGGCAATCCAATCGATATATTGAAACAGTTCCATTTATAAATCAAAAGACATAATTTATAAATCATAAACTATACATGCAAATGGAGCCTAAAACTCATGAAAGGGAAGAGGATGAATCAATAGCTCGTGACCTTAGGCGTCTCTTAAGGTAATATAACTCTCTTTCGAGAGAGGTTGAGAAAACTGGCTTCGACCATCAAACCTGGCTCCGCCCACCCTTAACCACCGATGACCATCTCAGTTCTTCGATCTCATCATCTCTGGGGCTCATCATTCGTATTCTTCCTCCTCGGAGTCCGCTTGGCTTCTGATTTGGGTGGATGCGGATCTGGTCCTCTTGTCCTCGCCGTCTTCGATCCCGACTTCCTTCATTTGGAGTCGATGTTCCATACATCGTCCCACCCCTCCTCCTCCTCTCTCGGTGTCTTCTTGATTTCCGACCTGGGTGGGCTGGTTACGGTCACTTCCCCTCCTGTTCTGGAGTTTCAAACCATTTATTTTTCGAGTCTTGTCGTTGTGGGTTCGGTGTCCCCTGCCTTCTTTTGCTTCAGGGGTTATCGTTTTCCATCGATCGGTGAAATATATTTGGGGCTTTTTGCCTTGGTGGTCTCCTCTCCCCATCTTATGTGACCGTGCTTCCTCCTCGGCGATTCCGGTGCTGTTGTGGCTGGTTCTTGGGTAGTTGTGGGTGCTACACTCGTTCATTTCCCCCATCATCTCCTCCTTTGGCCTCGTCTTTGTCCGGTGTCCTCTGCTTGGTGATTTGACCTGTTGCCGCCGATTTTGTTGTCTATCACTGCCTTCCGGTATGGGGTTTGGATCCTCGGCCCTCTCCGTTCTCCTCCGGCCGGACATCAAGTCCTTGGTGTGCAAGGCGCAAATTCGGCCTTGCACGTAAGGATCTGCACTTAGGAAAAAAGAAAAAGAAAAAGAAAAAAGAAATAAAGGATGTGTAGGTCTTCTTTTAATACCGGGCCTGATTTTATTCACATGTGTACGTTTTGGCCTGTCAAACTTATTCGGGACACTCCTTAGCGGGCAAGGTGGAGTTCGGCTAGGGCTGGAAATTACCCGCGGGTAACCTCTCCACCCGCCCCACCCGCATTAATTTTGCGGGCGAAAACCCGCAAAAAAAGTGGGTGACGGATGGAGCGGGTGCGGGTGATGGATGAATTATGGGTGAAGATTTTTCACCCATCACCCGCCCCAATAATCCACCCATTAACCCGCTCCATTCACCCACCTCGCATACCCGCATAAGACCCTAAAAGTTTATCTATATATGTGTGTGTGATTTACTATTTTACCCTTTCGGCCTTTCCCATGGAAAATGTAAGTTATTTTTCTCTAATTGTAGTTGTCTATCTTATTTTTTTACATGTTTAATAGATAACATATAATTTTATTTGTTCATGTGCATGCTAGGATCGATACTGTGGTGGATCCGCTCAATTATTGAAAAGGAAAAGCATGTGATTCTGCTACTATTTACTCTTCAAGTTCCATTCTCATCTATTTTAGTTTCATTTTGTAATTTTAAGTAACACGTTATTGTGATGTATGAGTGTATAACATGTATTTGAATTCCATGAACTTATATTTGTAGTATTTATAAATTAAATTTAAAGTTTTTATTCATCTTTCAAAGTTACTTAAAAAATCATTACTACACCCATTGGGTACCCGCTCCACCCGCATCACCCGCGCGGGACGGGTGAGGGTGAAGAAGTTTGCGGGTGATGGGTGGAGCGGGTGAGATTATTTACCCGTGGGGGGGGGGGTGATGGAGTGGCTTCATCCACCCATAACCCGCCCCATTTCCACCCTTGCCCCTTGCAAGCCAAATTTTCAATTTCAATAATTAAAATAAATGGAGTTTTTTATAACATAATTACATATATATATGCTTCTATTTTCATAAACGTGTGTGTGTCATACTTCGTATATAAAGTGGTGAAATCGAAAAAAATAAATTTAGAAGACCTTTATATACCGGATTGTGTAATGTCCGGTGTATAAAAGAGCGCTTTTTTAATCAAATAACCTAGGGATAAACGCCCAGGTTATATATATATATTTTTTAAAAAAAACTAAATATGGGTTATTTGACCCTATTTCTTTTTTTTCTTCTTAATTTGAAAATAGAACGTACAGATAAAAAATCCAATTCTCCACCTTCTTTTCTCTCTCGTCAATCTGCCCTCTCGCAAACCGTCGGTCGGCATCGTTTAGTTCCCCTTCTTGCCGTCGTTCGCAACCTCGACCAGGTTTCGCCATTAGCTTCCTCTTCCCGGCACTCGCCGTTCAGTTCCTCTTCTTGCCGCTCGCCGTTCGCAACCTCACCCCAATCTTTCTCGAACTTATGATCGATTGATCTGTTGTGGTCTCTACTGCTCATCCTCTTCTGTTGCTGCCTCTGTTGCTACTAAACAGCGAGCCCCCCATTGTTGCTCATCTTCATCAGCACAACTGCAAAAATAGCAAGTGGATGACACAGAAACTCGGCGCTGTGCAAGCCTTAAAGCCGTGGGGAGACCATCCAAACATATTTTCCATAGAAAGTTTTTTACCTTAGGTGGTGTGTTCAGGCTCCAGATCCAGGAGTTGGGGTCCGGAGGCCGCGAGGATTGACCGAACACCAGTTTGTATGCACTTGCGGTGGTGAACCGTCCCTCCCTATCAGGCCACCAATACAGACGGTCTTTAAAGGGAACGACGTGTAGAGGGATATCTGAAATTTCCTTCACAATATTGGTTGGTAGCACCCAGAAAAGCTTATCGGACCACCATTTTCCACCGAGTATATAATCATTAACATGCTCATCAATATTAGGGATTACAGGGCAATCACTTCTAGATTGTAGTGAACAAGACGAGATCTAGTTATATGTCCAAAATTTAATGGACTTTCCGTTACCAATTGACCAGATCCGGCTAGTTTTAAATATGTCGACGAGACTTGTTAGCTTGACCCATTGCCATGATACATCCCCTCTTTTTTTATATTCCATAAGGTTGGACGAGCGAAGGTACTTGTGTTTGATCACTGCAACCCAGACATTGTTTGGTTAAGCTAATATCTTCCAGAGAAGTTTCATTTGGAGGGCCTCGTTCATGTCTTTTGATTTACGTATACCAAGACCACCAAAAATTTTGGGTCTACAAATCCTATCCCAACCAATAAGGGAGCGGTGTTGAAGGTCCTTATTCCAAAAGAATTTGCGGTTGACTTGGTCTAGTTCTCTATGTATTGAAGCTGGCAATAGGAAGTTTTGCATGACATATAGCGGTTTGGACACTAATTTTGTGTTAATCAGGATAGCGCGACCCTATTGAGATAGCGCATTAGCACGCCACATGCTTAGTTGCTCTTTGGATTTGCAGATGATATCTTCAAAGGTTGGTTTATTTACTTTACCATTGATAATAGGGCAGTCCAGATATTTTTCCAAGGAGGAGACATTTGGAATATTTAGACAATTACTGAGCTCGGAGATCCGAGCGTTTGATATTTCTTTGGTAGATTGGAAGCTAGATTTTTTATAATTAACTTTCTGATCAGATACTTTACAATAATCCTCAATGATTTTCCTAACTTTGTGGACCCCTCACAACTACCTTTGGAGAAGATAATTATATCACCCGCAAAGGAGAGGAAAGGGATTGTCGGACCTCCTCTACCAAAGGAAAAGCCAATCGGACTTATTTCCAGGCAAGACTATACCGATAAGCGACGAGCTAGAATTTTAGGTCTAAGGATGAACAGAAAAGGGGAGAGGGGATATTGTTATACTTAATTACTTATTACTAATAAGCATGAAACCATTAAAAAAATATTTTACAGAGCTTTAACTTCTTAAAAAAAACATGCATTAAAAGACAAATTACGCTTATTATAAAACGGATGGAGTAAGAGCATCAACACTCATGGGGTTTCAACTCCCCTATAACTCTCTCTCATGTTAAGAGGGAGACCCATGAGTGTGGGATAAACCCCATCCATGAAAGAGGAAGGGGTTAGAGCATCAGCACTCATGGGGTAACCCCACCCCTCTCTCTCCTCATAATATTTTGACACCTCATTTTTCACTAACTTTACCCCATACTTTAAGAATTTTAACTTTTATCCCACGTCCATAAGTTTACCCCATTACTATTTTTTTAACTTTAATTATACCACACCACATATTTTAACCAATCAAAAATTAAATCACTTATTTTTTCCACCAATCAACACATTATTTAATAAATAAAAAAATAAAATTGTGGAAGCCCACCATTAAAAAAAAGAAAGAAAGAAGGGGGAAGTGGATAGGGTAACCCCTTGGTACTAAGGTTGTCCCTTCCTCCTTATCCTAAGAGGTTTACTCCACACTCATAGTCTTCCCCTATAGGAAGAAAGAGAAGGCAATGAGGTAGATCAAAACCTACCTGATGCTCTTACCCTAGTGGAATAGGGTTCTCCATCCCTTTCCCATCCATTTTCTATAGTAAAAAATGACTTTATTTGTTTTGTATTTTTTGTTTGTGAAATTAATTGACTTATGAGTGCGGATAAAATCTTATAGAAAGGGCCAAAGGGGTAGAAGAATTGAAAAAAAAAAAGAGGTGTCGAAATATTACGAAGAGAGAGAATAAAAATGAGGAGTGGGATTGCCCCTTGGATACTAAGAGCATGAGCAACCATGAGATTTCCTTACCTTAAGGTTAGTAAAAGGTAAGCTCATGGTTGTGGATCTTACCTTAAGGTAAGGGGATGAAAGGGGTTACCTTGGTAAAAAGAGGTAACCTCTTCCCTTTACTATTTTTTTTTTCCTTTTTCTTTTATGAAAAAGTAACATCTTCTCTTTTCCGTCCATATTTATTAATTGTAAATATGTGTAAAATGAAATAGAAAATATATTTATATTTCATTATTTTTTTAAATAAAATATCTCATTGGTTTAATTTTATTTTTCTCTATAATTTGAGCTCAATTTTACCCTATATATACCCACATCTTGATCTATTGTAGTTGCACTTATTCTCACTATGGATCACAATAATCTAAATAACCCACCCATTTCAAATACGCCTTTTGATCCAAATCTTCTAAAAAATTCTCAATTTCACGTGATGTTACAAATATTTAACAATCATTCAACACCCGAATGCCCAAGGTTATGATCCGAATTTATAGGTTGCTCGATTAGTATTTACGCATGTTATAATGTTTCTAACTTTGTTAATTTTAATCTAGATGTAATAAAATATATTTATATCAAGTACTTGCTATTTTTATTTATTTACAAAACTATAAATAAAAATAATTGACAATAATATATGATGATAAAAATATAATAAAGGAAAAGATATGTAAATGAAAAGGAAAAGTGAAAATAAATTTGAAAAGGGGTAAGAGCATGAGCACCCACTGGTTTTAGCAACCTTAAGGTTGCTAAAAGGTAAGTTCATGGTTGTGGTATTTACCTTAAGGCAAGAGGTGGGAAAGGGTTACCTTGGTAGAGAGAGGTAACCTCTTCCCTATTCTAATTTTCTTTTTCTTTTTCTTTTTATGATAAAGTAGGTTGGTATATTTTCCATTTAGATTTATTAGTTGTAATAGGATTTAAAACGAAATAAAAATATATTTATATTTTATTATTTTTTAAAATAAAATATCTCATTGGCTTAATTTTATTTTTTTTCTATAATTTGAGCCCAATTTTATCCCATATATAACCCCATCTTGATCTATTGTAGTTGCACCTATTTTCTTAACCATGGATCACAGTAATCCAAATACTCCACTCATTCCAAATATGCATTTTGATCCAAATCTTCTCAAAAATCCTCATTTTCAAGTGATGTTCTAAATGTTTAACAATTCTACAACACCCGAATATCCAAATTATACCCCAGATAATCCTACCAATGTGTACAACCCTCTTTTTTTTTTATAGTATGCAAACAGTTGGAGTTTGTTACGTAAATTGTAGCAAACAACCAGGATCATCCCTTAGGATGATGGAGTACAGCTCCTTCGTAAGGGGAGATGTAGGACTAGTACAAACGATACCCTTTCTGGCTATGAAGTCGGCTACTTTGTTTGCTTCTCGATAGCAGTGTTTGAACTGGATAAGCTGGAATTCGGTAGTCATAATGTTGATCTTCTCAATTTGATGAATGACTTCCCATGGTGTAGCAATCTCTTTTCTTATTGCTTTGATGATAGTCTCATTGTCGCTTTCAACGATAACCTTCTGGATCCCTTTACCAACTTGCGTGCTTGATGCCTACAATGATAGCTTCTGCCTCTGTTTGTAAAATCGAACCTGGAGATGTATTTTGAAAGAATACATCTAGTAACCCGCTCTCAGAGTCACAAATGACCCCACCCACCTGGCATTCACCCGTGGGTTTAACCGAGCCATCTATATTAATTTTATAGATAATGCTCGGTGGTTTGGTCCACCTAGTCTTACTTCTGGTAGTAATCCTGGGTTTGTGGTTGTTTTCTACTTCTATTTGTGTGTTCTAGAGTTTTATGTGTGAAATAATCTCAAAGGCTAGGTTGATTGTTGCATTTGGTTTTTTATTTTTGAAAATGTAATTGTTTCTGGTGTCCCAGATCGTTTCCCAAATAAAGGCTAACTCTTTGATCGCTGATCTGCTGCAACTCCTTTTATTTTGAAGAATATACTCTATGTCCTCATCATAGTCTTCTTTGAGAAGGGGAATTTTTCCGCTTATACTTTCATAGTTTTGGATTAGTTTCCTTGTAAATTCACAGTTGATGAAAAGGTGGTTGGCATCCTCATCTATCGAATTACAAAGTGAGCATTGTGATGGTACCCTATTGAAATGTTTGTTTAGTCTTTGAGTGGTTGATAATCCATCTACCATTATCTTCCATAGTAGATTTTTTTATTCTTGGTGGTATTTCAAGTTTCCATATCCAATTATAGCCTTCCATATTACCTGTGTTGGTACTGTGATTCAGCCGAAGAGTTGATTTGGTCGAGAATATACCATTCTTTTCAAGTGTCCAGATTAGTTTGTCATTGGTTTCCCAATTGGGAATTTGTAGTTGTAAAATTCGGTCAACAATGTGTGTTGGGAACAGTTGCTGCAGTTTTGTTAGATTCCATTGCTTCTGATCGTTTATTAACTGGGAAATTTTGAGATATTGATTTTCTAGATTTTGGTATTGACTTAGGTTGATTCCATCTAACCATGGGTCTCTCCAAACATTTATTTGGCTGCCATTACCTATTAGCCATCTGATGCCCCTGTTGAACTTTTCCCTTAAGGATAGAAGTCTCCAAAATTGCCAAGAAGTATTTTGACTATCTCTTTCATTTATTTGGTCTGTTTGTAAATATATTTCCTTTATAATTTTGACCCACGTACTAGAGTTATCTGTATGAATTTTCCAACGTAGTTTCATTTATAAGCCTTCGTTAAGAGATTCTGCTTTCCTGATTCCCAATCCTCCTTCATTTTTTATTTTTACAGATAGTATCCCAGCTTAGTAGAGGAGTATACCTTTGGGATTGCAACTTGTTCCAAAAGAAGTTTTTGTTTATTTGATCTATTTGGTTTAGTATTCTTTTCGGGAGTAAGAAATTCTGCATAAGGTAATTTGTCTTGGAGCTGAGATTTGCTTGGATTAAGGTGGTTCTCCCTGCTTGAGATATGGAAGAGGATTTCCACTTAGAGAGTTGTTTTTTTAGATTTTGTAATGCTTCTTCAAAGACACAGTTTTTTACCCTTTCATTTACAAGGGGTATTCCTAGGTATTTTTCAATTGTTTTAGATACGGGGATTCCCATTTGATGTGCCAGGGATGTAGATAGTGTCAGGCTAACATTTTTTTAGAATTGTATTGAGTTTTTATTGTAGTTTATCGTTAGTCCAGAGATGTTGGCAAATTTGTTTAGAGAGTTTTTGATGGTATGCAAACTCATATGAGATGCTTTTGAGAAAATTAATGTGTCATCTGCAAACGTTATGAAGGGTATTGGAGTTCCTTGCTTAGTTAGCTTAATGCCTATTAAGGCATCTTCCTGTAATGCCTCATGGTGAAGTTCTCTTGCTAGACTTTCCATTACTATCACGAATATATAAGGGGCTAAAGGATCACCTTGTCTAATTCCTCTGTTTGGTTTGAATTGGTCATCGGTTGTATTGTTGGTCAGGACCGAAAAGGAAGTAGTGGTTATGCATTTCATTGTCCAGTTGATCCAGATTGGATGGAAGCCCATAAGCCCATCTTACTTAGGATTGCTTCTATATATGACCAATTTATTTTATCGTATGCTTTTTCCATGTCAAGTTTTAGAGTCATATAGCCTTTTTTGCCTTTTTGTTTTGTGAAGGTGTGGAAAACCTCATGTGCTATTATAGTGTTATCTTATATTGATCTTCCTTCTACAAAGAGTCAAAGACACCTTGGAAAGGGTTTATGATTTTTGGCAGAATTGTTTTAATTCCGTTTGCTAGTATTTTAGCTATAACTTTGTAAACCGTGTTACAAAGACTTATTGGTCTGTAGTTATTGATGTTTTGAGGATCCTCAACTTTCGGGATTAATGCAATGAAAGTTTGATTTATTTGTTTTAACATGCTACCAGAGTGGAAAAAAGCTTTGATTGTTTTGCAAAAGGAGTTACCCACAATATTCCAGTAGTGGAGGTAAAATTCTGGCGGGAACCCGTCCGGTCCTGGAGATTTATCTTCCGCCATGCTATTGAGGGTGTCTTTTATTTCAGAATTGGTTGGTTGTTTTATAAGTAGCCGATTTTCTTCTACAGTGATCTGCGGCTGAATATTTGTGATTGTTTCTGAAGTAATTTTGGCTTGCTGTTTCCCAATGAATCGTTCAGCCATTTCTTTCGTTATTTGATCTATGATTTGTTGCTGGTCAGTTATGATCCGACCTTCTTTGGTTGTGAAGGAATTCAGTCTTCTCTTGAAGTTTCTTATTTTCGCATTTATTTGAAAGTATTTAGTGATGTGTACAACCTTTTTTTTTTTTCCAAACCAACAACATTTTGAGCATTCTCCGGGTGTTCAAGGTAGTGCCACTCGAAGTCCAACCGAAGATGCAAGGCAAGTCCATCAAGTACAAGAGAACGAAGATGCAAGACAACCCTTTTTTTTTTAATCTAGATGTAATAAAATATATTTATATTAATATTAACTAGTTGCTATTTTTATTTATTTATAAAATTATAAATACAAATAATTCACAATAATATATGATGATGCACATATAATAAAGGGAAAGATATTAAAGGAAAAAAAAAGTGAAAATAAATTTGAAAAAAAGTAAAAGAGGTTTCATATGGTTTAAAAAGAGATAGAAAAAGTGGAAAATAAGGAGAGAGAGCTTCTCTCTCTAAAACCCAAAAACCCAAAAACCCAAAATACATTTCACCTTAACAATCAATCCCACCACCACCGGACCACCACAATCAACACCCACCACCACCAGTACAACACCACCACCAACAATAACACTTGGGGAACAACCGAGATTTTTCAATCTCGACCCCAAAAACATCCGGGGAACCACCGAGATTTATCCATCTCAACCCCAACAACTAATGGCGTAACCCGCCTCTAACCTAAATGGCGTAACCCACCTCCACCAAAAGCGCAACCTGTTTCATCAACAATGGCGTAACCCGCCTCCACCAACAGCGCAATCTATTTCATCTACAAGTGAAACCCAAAGTTTCTACGTTTCAAACTCATAATCTGATCGAAATCAAGATTAAACGAATGATAAAATCGGTAGGCTTCAACGCCCTGCATCCTCTCCAAAACCTCTTCATCTCCCTCTCTCTCCTCAAACCCTCGACAACGCCTCTGGTGGGCTTTTCCCCCGCCGGGATTCTCAGCCCCGCCTCCCCACCAACCGTCTATTTTGAGGACAATCTCCCTTTCGACTGTATCCCACCCTAGCGGGATCGTTAAGAGAAAACCTTACCTGACCATGGCTCGCTTCACCATCACCTTCCTCGCTAGTGCGGTCCGTCGGCGGTCCTCTGCCTTTCCTTGGGCTTTCGGTGGTCCTCCGTCGACGGCTTGCGCGCTCCCCTGATTTCAATCCCTTGCAAATCTGAGACCTTATTGGGGATTCTCAGAGACCTAGGGTTTCGATTTGAGCAACTTTCGATTCGAAATTCCACCCCTGGATCAATCGGCGGGATGATCTTCATACTCTATCCGCTCCGATCTATCCTCGCCTTGTTTTTCCCCCAAACCCAAATCGCCATCTTGGAAATCAGATTTGGGGTTGAGGTCCTTCTTCAACGTCTCCCCAAAATCCAGGCCGGATCTGTCTTCGCCGTCGGTCGATTCGGCCTTCCTTGGGCTTTCGCTGAACTTCCCTACCGGAGCTTTCTCCGCCGCCGATCGTTTCGGCTCCATGGTGGTATGGTTACCAGGGCCATTCAGCGTGGCTAAGGGGGAAAAAAAAAAAACAAAAACAAACCTGTGTGTATAATATTATATTGTTATACTATTACTATACACTATTAAAGACCTTCTCTCCCATCTCCGTCCAACATCAACGTTTTGCCAACTAATAAAAAATACTTAACGCACCCATACCCCCTCCTCTCCCATCTCCGTCCAATTCCGGCATGGCTTGCCTCCGGTCGCCAATTTCTGTCCAAATCTGACGACTCTTTTGGGCCCTTGGGTGATGGAATCTACCCTCATTTCTTACAACTAATCATGAACCGCTTTTATCCATTTTTACCCGTTTCCTTTGATCGTGGTCTTAGTAGCCGTTCTGAGTGGAGTCGTTTCTTGGGTGTGGCTGATAGCATGCATTTAGGTAGGCATAATAGGTTGCATTTAGCTTATTTAAGATGCATTTCATCCATGATTTGATTACAATTTGCATATTTGCTCTCTATGTTGGTGGAATCGGAATCTACACGTTTTTATTGATTATTTCAGGTAATGGTAGATCCGAGGAGAAGACATTGGTTGATAACGCATTGGATGAGAATGTCTAGTTGATCGAAGAACCTTACATGAAGATCTCAAGAGGTCCTGAGAAGAAGAAGCGAACCTAAACGAAGAACAAGTCTGCAGAAGTTGTCGCCAGACATGCTGAACTTGTTTTGCACTTTCTGGAGGCCTCGGTTGTCCGATCGACTATTATGACCATGCGTTGGAAAGCTCTTTCAGAGGGCTACAACTTTCATGTTGACGTCGAGAGCTGATTCAAGACGGAATTTCCGTGAAAGACCAATGCAGCGCCCGCCGCATGGTTTGCCGCGCCCGCCGCCGGGGGCGGTATTCATGCTGCGCCCGCCGCAACTTGGCGGCGCCCGCCGCACGTACTGCCGTGCGCCGTTTTGATGGAAAAAACCATAGTTTCTAATTTATTCACTTTGAGGCCGACTTGGATGCTTTTAATTAGGCCTTTTATGTTATTTTTCATTACCATTCATTCTATTCTTTGAACCATCAGACAATTAGAGAGAGAGCGATGTTCGCCATGGGCGACTAAACTCTCTTCGTTCTACTTGCAATTTGAAGCTTTATTTGGATTGATTGTGAGTTTCTGAATCTTGTTCCTTATTTCCTATATTTGAATGCTTCAACTTCTTTGTGCTTGATTGTTTATTGATTTGTTCTATCTTGTCTGGCCAACTAGTTAGATCAATTCAATTGCTAGGGTTTTGTAGATTCCTGATTGTGAACCTTAACCCAAGTAGCAAACTTGTCCCTTTAGGGCTAATTGAACTAATTGGATAGGTAGGAAGTTGAATGTGTTGTTAAATCCCTCTTTAGGGACTGCAAATACCTTGGTTAATCTCTGAACTTAAAGCTATCAATTGGGTTAAATCCTTCTTTAGGGACTGTTCGATTGATAAGGGTTTCTAGGACTGATTGGACTAGTAACTATATTAGGTCGGGACAAGGGCATTCATAGGAAGACTAAAAGGACAAGAGGAAGTTACAATATCAATTCAATCAAATAAAGTGGATAGTTGTAGGTAGAGCGATCTTCTCTAAATTGTTTTGCATCAATCTGTTTATAGTTTATTTTGCTTTTTTTTCTATTTCAATCAATCAAAACCCCCCATTTCTACTAATTGGTAAATACACATTGCTGAGAAATACTTGATTCTCTGTGGGATCGACCTCTTACTTGCTTGCTATACTAGTTTGTAGGTTTGAGTTTTAATTTTGATACGGTTTATGCGACTAAAAAACCGCTCATCAGTGGCTTCGTTTAGTTTCCGGATGAAGTTGCAGACTCGGGCGCCCTGTTGTTCGTGTTGACCGTGGAAGTGTTCGTGATTCTCGAAGATCTCTCATCTAGGTGGGGGAACGTCGTTGATCCACATTTCCCCAGGAGACGTCCTTTCCGCTATTGGGTTTCTGCCTCTGTCTCCCCGGCGTCGAGTCGTCGTGTTTGTCTTTCGGCTTTCCCATGTTCTCGGCATTCGCTGCCACCATCCGGTGTCCTGCGTCTTTCTCTCCGCTGGCCTGCTTCGCTATGGTCTTTGTATTCGGGTTTTTTGTTGTTTTATGTTTTTTTGGTTGTATCATGACGGTTAGTCCGTCTGTCGTTTTTCGGCCTCTCGTTGTCCCAGACTTCAGTTGAAGTTTGGGACTTCGAATTATTTCCGGTAAAAAAAAAAAAAAAAAAAAAGATAGAAAAAGTGGTTTTGATTGAAATATTTGTACAAAACTCACGTTTTACCGATCGTTGGAATTGAAAAAAGAGTAGAAAAAATGATACGGGGAAAAAGGAGGTGAAGAAATTGAAAGAGCACAGCACCTGCGAGAGGGTCAGAAGACGACACAACCCTTCAACTTTCTAGGGTTTCGTTGTTATCTCACTTCGTTTCTCACTCATTCCTC
This sequence comes from Persicaria tinctoria, assembly GCA_037127255.1. NCBI lineage: Eukaryota > Viridiplantae > Streptophyta > Magnoliopsida > Caryophyllales > Polygonaceae > Persicaria > Persicaria tinctoria. Next base: position 14,366,567 of record JBANSL010000004.1, on the reverse strand, counting down.
CGAGATCTTCTTCCCGGTCTTGCTTTCTTTCTCTTTCTCACCAGGGATTCATGTTCCTCTTCTTCCAACCATGAGGTTAGTTTCTTCTTCTCTCGTTTTTCTCTTCGGCAACGCTACTTGGCAGCTGCTGGACTGCTGATCTGCTTCCAGTTTGTGTTCTTGGACATTCGATTTGTTCAATTGCTCTTCAATTTTCCGTCTTTTTGGTGCTGATCGATGATAATGTCGATTTCGAGGTCGCGACATTTGAATCTTTCTTTGATTCCAGCACTACTACTTTCGGCGAGTGGTTTAGGGTTTGCGATTTTGGTTGTAGGTGTACGTACAGAAGAGGTATCTTAGCGTTGGAATTGATTGAAACTGATTCTCGTGGCATAAATTGTTCGTTTGTATTTAAGTTGTTAAGCAGGCGAAATGCCCTTTTGTTCGATTGTAAAGCCAATCCCCTTAGGGTTAGTCGAAAGCCTTGAAGCGTTTCTGTTTCTTTTTTAGGACGGGGGAATGTGGCGTGGCCGTGGAGTACACGAGGAATTGTGTCGATTACTTTAAACTGGATTTACTTTTTCTCTCAAATAAGCAATCATATCATAGGTATGGCTGAGCTTCAGGACTTGAAGATGTAGTTCAAGGATGAAGATCATATTTCTTCTTGATTCTTCTTGTATTCAGACAAAATAAGAAGGGGCACACACAGTTTCTTTCTTTTGGACAAGTTTTGTCTATACTTAAAAGGAACATGATTTTTTATGTGTATGTATTGTGTAATTTTGGTTTGAAACCAAACAGTATATAATCTCTGACCATGCTTTTGCATATGTTTTTGTAGACCGCCAACAATGTGGCATTGTATCATCTGAAGTTGAAAGGGTTAATTGTAGACTTCTTGTCTAAGAGCTGTTTGTGAATTTAATTTCAGTTGTGAAAATGGTTGAGAGCATCGAAAATGAGGCTGTAGGCAATGCTGAACCTGAGGATTCTCATGGCATGGCTGAAAGCAATGTTGGAAATGATGTAATAATGATGGAGAGTAAGGTACGTCCTAATAAGGATGAGACGCTAGTTGATGATGCCAAGGATAAAACTATTGAACAGAACATGAAGGCTGATGCAACAAAAAAGGATCTTTCCCTGTCAGAGAAGTCATTGGCTGATGGCGAAGAGAAAGATGGAAAAGCCAACTTGGGGGAAATAGCAGAGGGTAATAACGAGTTTTCAGGATTGAATAACACGAGTGGTTTGGTGCATGATCAAGAGGCTATGGGTATAAATACTGAAGCTACTGGATGCAAAGATGTTTTCCCTTTAGCTACTGGTGATGTTGGGCCAATTTCTACTGAGGAAGAAAATGCCAACTCGGAGATTGTAAAAAATGATACTTTAAAAGGGAATTTTTCTCATGTTGAACATGAAAACCTTGATGGTGAGTCAAGAGAGATTGTTGGAAGGAATGGTGAAACACAAGCAGGTACTGATTTGCCACCAATTCATGAAGGATCAGTTATGCTGGCCCCTGCTCAAAACATTTGCAGTACAGTTGCTAGTGCTGATGATGTCCATGAGCCTACTGTTGATTCTGCCTCTGTTAATAATGATGATGTCCATCACATCGCTTCCTCTGGTGGCAACTTGGTTGTTATTGATTCAGAACAACATCAGATTTTAGGAGGTGCAACATTTGCTTCATCTGTTTCACATCAAACTGAAGAGTTCAAGGAACTGATGCAATCAAATCTAGGGAAGGTGCAGGAAAACACAAATGGCTTTACCTTTCCTGACAATGATTTTTCTGCTCATGTCTCATGTCAAAATGTAGATCAGTCCGTAGAGGCTTCCGAGCGGATTGACTTATCTATAGAGCAGGGTGTCGAGGAACAAGACCATGGTATTGATAGTGAAATGATTGATTCCGGTGAAGTAAATGAAGAACCTAAAGAGTTTTCTGAAATTTCTCTGTCTCGGTCTGAAAACGATGATGAGCAGATTGATTCACATTCGCAGGAAAAGAATAATGAGCCTGAAAATGAAGAAACTGGCATTCATCTTCAAGAGGAAGATAGTGTAAGTGACGATGTTTCCTTACAGAGAAAGCAAGACATGGATGAAGAACCATTGACTGGTGCTGAAATATCCCTGCATAGGGACAAGAATGCAAAACGTGGAGCTTCAAGAGTGGGACCTTTGGCAAAAGAATATCATGCAACTTATGAGCTTCCACCTGAAACTGCAGATCAGTTTTCTGTTAATGATTTAGTCTGGGGCAAGGTCAAGAGTCACCCTTGGTGGCCCGGTCAGATATTTGATCCATCTGACTCTTCAGAGAAGGCCATGAAGCATCATAAAAAGGACTGCTACTTGGTTGCTTATTTTGGAGATAAAACATTTGCATGGAATGAGGCATCTCAGCTAAAGCCGTTTAGAACACATTTCTCCCAGGAAGAGAGACAGAGCAGTTCAGAAGCATTCCAGAATGCTATTGCTTGTGCCCTGGCGGAGGTTTCGAGAAGGGTGGAGTTAGGATTGGCTTGTTCATGCATGCCTGAAGAAACTTACGACAGTATCAAATTTCAGATTGTTGAAAATGCTGGGATCCAGACCGATTCAAGTAAAAGGGAAGGTGGAGATGAGCATACAGGTTCAGAATCTTTTCAACCGGATAAGTTTGTTGATTATGTCAGAAATTTAGCAGAGCTACCAACTTGTGGTGCTAATCAACTTGAGCTTACGGTGGCAAAGGCCCAGCTGCTGTCTTTTTATCGTCTAAAAGGACGCCAGTCATTACCTGAGGTCCAGTATTTTGAAGGATTGTGGGAAAATGATGTTGATACATCAGTCCCTCAGGTAAGCAGTCTTCCAGCTGAAAGTGAGCCTGCAGATTCTGTACCTGATGATGTAAGTACAGTGAGGTCGAAGGGTCCTAAGCGAAAACACAATTTGAAAGATATTGTGTATCGCAGGAGAAAAGAAAAAAGCTTTTCTGAGATAATCGGTGAGTCACTGTTTTATTATGACGAAGATGATGATTCAGATGAGAAACTCGACGGTATGTTGAATTCCCCAACACCCGGCAAGAAAAGGAAGGCTTCTAATTTTCTTGACGATGAACCTGTACCAGAAAGCTCAAGAACTATTTCCTTGGCTAAAGTTTCGCGGACTGCAACTCCAAGCTCTAGACAATCATTTAAAATTGGTGATTGCATTCGTAGGGCGGCCAGCCAAATTACTGGCTCCTCTTCAACCGTGAAGTCCGCAGACGATGCAAACAATGAGCAGGCCGGGCATGATATTGACAAATCATTAGATATTCCTGAAGACACGCAAAATGAAAATATGGTCATTTCAATAGAGGCGACATCACCTGATGATTTTCTTTGGGAACTTTATTTAACTGCCCAAGATCCGATGCGAGCACATGGATTTTCGAAATCTGTTGTCAACTACTTCTCTGAATTCAGAGATGCTGCTGTGTCGACTCAGCGCAAGATCAATGAGAAATCTTCTACTGCAAGAGGAAGATCTGGTAGAAAAAGAAAATCTTCTCTTGGTGTTATACCAGAAGCATTTGAATTTGATGACAGGAAAGACTCGTATTGGGCAGACATGGTTGTTGAGAACAATTCTGAAGCTAAACAACCAGAACGCCGTGGTCGTAAAAGGAAGGACCATCAGCTTGGGACCGGGGATCCTGATTGGACAGACTCGGTCGTAGAGAACAATTCTGAAGCTAAGCAACCAGCACGCCGTAGTCGTAAAAGAAAGGACCACGAGCTTGGGACTGGAGACCCTGAAAAGCCTAAGAAATCAACTCAGAGAAAAAATTCTAGAAAACAAAATGTTAATGGAAATCATCATGGAGAAGAACCCTCATCTGTAGATGAAGTAAAGCAAGAACTGCCCACCGAACTCATACTAAACTTTGGGGACAATTATGTTCCTTCTGTAGCAGACCTGAACAGAATGTTTAGGCGTTTTGGTCCTCTAAAGGAATCTGAAACGGAGGTTGATAGGCAAAATAGTCGTGCCCGGTTGGTGTACAAAACTGGATCAGATGCAGAAATTGCCTATAGTAGTGCAGCTACGTTCAATATTTTTGGACCAATTACTGTTAATTATCAGCTCGGTCAAACTCCTCCAGTATCTTCTCATAGTTTAGCCCCTCCCTTAGCACATTGCGCAGAAGATGCAGCCTCCATCTGATTTCAGGTACTTATGGTGTTTGCATACGACACTCTTTAGTTTTCGGCCAATATCATTTAAAGATTACGGGGAAGAGAAAGCGAATGTGGACAGCTTTGCATGTGGTTAAGCATACAACGACTATTTGTGTATTATGATTTGCTGAACCTTATCGTGGCATGATTTTGTACTCGTGAAATGAAATTCAAGGTGTTGAGATTTATGGTCTTTTTTTTGGGAGGTGGGGGGGGGGGGGGGGGGGTAGTTAGACTATAGTAATTTGTATTCTGGTGTTGTCAGTTGGGTGGTGGCCTAGAGTTTTTTTTTTTGACATCGTATATTTTCCTCTTAACCATGCTGCATCTCTATCGTAGAATAAAGAAAGCTAACAGCTTCATTGACCAGTACAAATATTGAATTACTTTTTGTTGAACATAGCTTTCATGTGTAATTGGCAGTGCACGAGTAGTTCATGTCATCACGATGAATTGTGTAAACTCCTTGTCATTGAGAGCAGAAGTTTCAGTTTCACAAGTTCTGATTATGCTATTCCTTTGTTGGTTTGCTTCCAGTATCAGTCTGAAGATGGAGCTCATCATGGGAGGAGCACTGACTACTCTTGGTGTATGTCAACTTGGGGGGTGAAGAATGTGAAATGCACACTGATATGAACCGTGTAAAGAGGTACCCAGACAGCCAAACACCTGGTTACTCATTTCCCATTGTACATTAACTGGTGCATAGCTGTTCATGTTATTAGTGTTAAATGCTTCTGTTAGTATTGTCGAGGCTCAGTTTAACATTTTACAAATGATAGGATCAGTTGAAAATTGTACTGTTACAGTTTGATCCCTGGTCTCTAGTACTTTTTCGATTAGCTCATCATGGTTTGTTGTTTACATTTACCTGGTCACTTTGTAAAAGTTGATTGGATCTTTTGCGTAATCTGTCAGTACAATCTTGATCACGAATTTACAGGGACCTGTGGAGAAAAGCGAAAGGCCGTTGTTTCTTCTCTGATGTTTACGGGCCTCCACTGATTCTTTTGTAATGATTTTCATTGTGTTTGGACTGGGTCAGATTGGGTTTTGTCAGGTGGATTCGAATTTTCTCACTCACCCGGGAATTTTACACCCTCAATAGAGTGGTACTTGTGGTTCCTTGTGGATGCAGTAGGTGTTTCCAGTGCCATGGTTCGACGCAATCTACTGTGCTGGATGCATACATGTTTCGGAAAATTTATCAGCTTCATCTACATGACAGCTAATGCAACCAAACACCAAAAGGCTAAAGACATGGATTGAATACGAGGTGAAGATTGAAGTATTTGTTGTTCCTAGTGATCGTTCTTATCAGTCTGCTCGGATAAGTGCGACTGGTCCTTTTAATGCCTTAAACAAGAGAAATAAAAGCACTTGTTCTGAATGCAGAGCTTCTGGCACCAAAGGGTGACTTTGTGCCAGCTTCCTCAACAGCCGAGTCCCTATTCGACTGCGTAGCTTTGGATCTCAATGGTGGTGCCAAGCCAGTGAGCCTGGAAGTAAATGCCTTCTTGCGCCTGATCCCTTTCGGCTCCATCCCCAATCCACCAAACAGGTTTGTGAAATCAACGTACTCTTCTTTACTCAAACCACCTGGAATTCTCTCAATCTCGGCACAAAACTTGTTTTCCTTTTCATCATTTTCGGTTAATGAACGCACTTTTTTAGTTAGAGAGTGACGGTTGGTCTTCCTCTCCCCTTTCTTCAAGCCTCCACTGGCTCCATAGTCCTTCACGGTGCCTCTTCCTCTGGGCTCGGGTGAAATGCTGCGGAGAAGTGGAACCCTTTTTGCTGATCGCGATGTAGACTGGTCCTACAAGTTCCGAAACCATCCATAATTAGAGGACAAGGAAGGTCAAAACAAGTGCAAGTGAACGAAAAACCTTGTAAGAAAACTCACTGCTTCCAAGATTCGGAATCTTGAAGGCTTTTTTGAGCTCTTGATAACATCTCCAGGGAGAGGACTCGCGCTCCTTTTGACTTTGGCACCCGTTTGCTTCATTAAACTCGGCACTTGTACTCTGTTACCAGCTTCAGATTGGCTGTTTTCATGATGCAGAGGTTTTCGGTTGCCTCCTATGTCAGAAACTTGAGCCACATTGCGACCACTCGATACCCATTTGCGTGGAGAATCAATTCCATTGAGATCTAGGCCACCACCCATGTTCTTCTGATTGTCACCTAACATAGTGATAGGGTTTAAGCGATGGTGTTATCTACTAGCACTGTAGGAGCGACAACGATTCAAAAGACGGGTTTGAAACTGTTTTAGTACCTTTCATCTCTAGAGATTTAGAAAGCCATCCCTTGTATGCTGATGATGATGCATTCTTTTGAAAGGCTGATCTTGGAGAAGCCGGCTTAGCATTCTCGGTTGACAAAACAGCTCCAGTGGCGCGCGTTTGCAGTTTGGATGGCTTCAAACATGGTGGAAGACGATGTTCTTGCCTCTGCGTAGACTACAGAGAGCACGTGTTAGAAACAGCTCGTGTTGAAAGATGGATGCTTATCTATCAATGGAGCAGTAACCGGCACAGATGTATGATTTGAATGAGTCTTCATCAAAGGAAACTCACCCGGGTTCGAGATGCCAAGCTGACATTCTTACTTGTATTATGCTTTGTAGTCTGCAATGTGTGTTTTCCACTGACCCTGTATTCTAAGAAAGGCTCCCTGCTTTCTAACTTGTGAGCTTTCTCACAGATTTTGCTGAGCATTCAAAGGCGAAAACGTTAGTCCTGGAACGAATCGAAGAACAAGGGTTAGTCGGTCGAAATACCTTCTATGATCCTCAGGATTCTTGAATCCCTCATTTACAAGGGACAGCTCTCTGAGATCCAAAATCCCTGGACTAGTAAAAAAGGCAGTGTCCCACGCTAGACTTTGCCGCGACTTGAACTCCTTCCTCGCATTCGATGCTCGTGAATGATCGTCGAATGCAACTGTTTCAAAGAGTGTTAATTAGCACAATGACAATGGTAAAACGGTGATAAGAATGAAAGGAAAAAGCAACCGGAGAGACGAAGATCGAACGAGGCTCGATCCAGCTGTGAATCGATGAGGAGGTCGTCCTCGGAGGTTATGTCGAACAACGGCATCTTGTCTCCTCCCAAGTTCATCTCTTTGCCTTGTTTTGTTCTTTGCAGTATGTGATGAAAGAAACTGATTGAGGAAGGGTTTTAAGGGGATTGGGGATGATTTTATTGAATTTTTGAAATTAATAATGTATATCATTTTGCAATTAATTGGTTTCGTTGAAATTGATTTACTGAGATTTGAATATCACCCGCTAAGAGCATGTAATTTAATTCCTTGCCAATCAGTTTTAATTGCAATGTGTAACGTACGTTCAGATTTTGAACTATTTTGATTTGGTGAAATACAAGATTGAAAATAAAATGGCTTAATTGGAGGGAGTTTTGAATTTTTTAAAGATATTTCTATGCCCACTTTTATTCCCAGTTAATGCTGAAAATAGATTTACACAAGGTGAGTCAAAAACGGTTTTTTTTTTCCTTTCCGAATTTTTTATTATTAAAATTTCAATGTAAGTTCTCATAGTTGTACAGCAACGTGAGAAAAACAACATTAAAAATACCATAGTAATTTTTTATACTTAGAAAATTTTATTTTAATTGTCTAAAAAGAAAAATATGTGTCATGGTACGAGAATTGTATTAATTTTCAATCAAAAACGTTAACAAATTCGACAGAGGGACATTTGACGAAAAAAATGGAAACCTCGGGGGCATCTGACAAAATATGTCAATCCTTTATATATATACACCACGTGAATTAGCCTTAATCTCAGGGCCATTTGGCGAAAATTCCGTACTATATATATTATTATTTAAATATTTCAGCTATAATTTTACTTTGAAAAAATTTACAAAATTTATTTATGTTTTTATACATGTATATTTTCATGTTTATAAACTTTATGATGAAAAATCATGTTTGAAAAAAAATATAATTAAAAGATCGATTATATTAGAAAAATTGTTTTTTATATTTTTTTAATAAAATATGGTTTTTTCTTATAAAAATTTATAATCATGTAAGTATAATTGCATACAACAGAAATATAAGTTGTTGATCCACATTTTCAGGGAGACGAATAGAGCGGCTGATCGACTCATTCATATGGCCTTGGAATCCAGCTCGTCGTCTTGGAGTTCTAATTTAGAGTTTCAAACTCTCGTCTATAGGGACGCTCTTGGGTGGTGGTACAACCGTGGTTGACACCCCCAAATTCTCGCCTATATCAAAAAAAAAGGAAAAAAAAGAAATATAAGTTGCTAACCACGATTGCTTCTAACATAGAACATTCTCTCCTCTCTAAAAAAAAAAACTAGCAAGTACCCAAAATCATCACCTCCCATTACAACCACCAATTCCCCACCACAATTAGGGTTTGTTTGTGATTGGTATATAGATATAGACTATGAGTATAGAAAGCTCAATATTTATATATCATGTTTGGTATATTGATCCAAATTGATATATGGATATCAATCCTATATCTCTATATACTAATTCTACGACTTTTTTCACTTTTGGATATATATATATATATATATATATATCTGAAAAAACTGGGGGCTATAGAAATCAGGAAGGTACGAACGAGCGACTGAGCCAAAGTACTTCTCCGGCCTCCTCCTTCTCTATAGCATTTGTTCGATTTCTGTTCACCATTGCAAGCGATTTCTGTTCGACATCTCTTCTTATGTTAGAAAATTTCTATTCGAAATTTTGCATCTCTTCGAAAATTTGCATTTGATTTCTGTTCGAATTAAGGTTGCTTATCCTCAGAATACCAACCTATCCCGTGAGCTAATTGATATGCATTAGGATTGTTCAAACTTCTGGATGATTTGAAAACCCCGTTTGAAGGATCTTCACTCCTGAGATTTATGCATTAGGGTCCAAGATGTTCAAATTTTGCTTCTGTTCGAAACTCCCTGTTCAAATAATCAATCCAGAAATCTCAGGAGCGAAAGTTTCTGGATTAATTAGGGTCCAAGATGTTCAAATTTTGCTCCTGTTCAAAACTTCTTGTTCGAAAATTTCTGGATGAACTAGGGCTCCAAGCTGTTCGATATTCTACTGGTTGGATTTTTTTTTTAAATTCTGATATCTATGTACCCTTTCCAAACAGCAGATATAAGATAGATATCACTCATATACCCCCAATACCCACAGCTTGATATCTATAACTCATACCCATAGCCTATATCCTATATCTATATACCCTTTCCAAACAAGCCCTTAGAGTATTCACAACAAAGGATATTTCATTACTTTAAGATAACCATAAGGTATTTGTGGGCAAAACCTTAAAATAAAGGGAGGGAAAAAGTTACCTTGACATGAAGAGGTAAAGAGTGCATTGGACGACGATGCTTTATTTATTTTTATATTTTTTTATTAAACTAATAATATTATGATGGTGAAAACTATATGATGAATATAGATAAATGAGAAAAGAGAAGGATGAGGTAAACTGATGGTAGTGGAGTAAAAATATGAAAACGTTAAAGAAAGAGGTAGATAAAGTGAAAAATTATTTGAAATAAAAAATAAATGAGGTGTCAAAATATTACAAAGAGAGACTGAAAGAAATAGAGAAAAGATAACCTTATAGTTATGGATGGTCTTAGTACCATTAATACCACTGGTCCACTACCATCACCACCGACACAATCAGTACTACCATCACAACCTAGGGGGTGTTATTCGAGACAAACGAGCCGAATTTGGCATGTTCATGTTCAACTCATACATGATCGAGCCGAAACGAAAGTTTCTTCGAGCTTTTTTTACGCTCAATCTTAACTTGCAAGCCCTCACTAGTTTCGAGCTCGAACTTGATTAGCCAGTTAAGTCAATCGAACAAGCTTAGGCTCGTTCAAGCTTATTAACGAAGCTCGTTTGTTCGAGCTCGATAGGCTCGTTTGAGCTGTCCGTGAACAAAAAATAAGATGCAAATCCTGTATACAATTAACAAAGTTCATTGGTCCTTACATCTGAAATTGTTTATCAAAACACATAATAAAACATAAGATCAAAATACATATGTTGTTTTACGGTACAAATGTTCAATGTATTGAGGTACACAATGAATTCGAAATAAAACACAAGTGCGATGTCTAATTTGATAATTACACTACAAACAAAAAGACTGAAATTAAAAGCTTGTCAGAGTTGTTGTGAATCCTTGGGCTTCTCTAACGTCCTTTGTTCCTCCACTACCTGAAATAGAATGAGTTCAAATGAGCTTGTGGTACGAAATAAAATGTATATAAACAATAAAGATATATAGTATATTTATTAATATACTTACATCAAACTTGAAACTTAACTCGGAACCAATTCGATGCACAAAATAGACCTTCCATCCTGCCATAACCTAAAGAACAATGATCATCCCTCAGTAACTCTATGTCCGACACTAACGACTAACTTGGAAGGTAAAGGGGTTATCAAAATTGAAAGAATATCTCGACCCATCATAGATAATGCAAGAAACTTCAAAATGTTTAATCTCCACCAAGCCAAAACATCAAAATCGTCGCTCCAATTAACACATTTTCCTTAACAAGATAAAACATATGGCTCCTTTCTACTTGGCATAGATGCAGATGTTGTTTTCAACCACATTTCAAAGGCTACCTTCAGTTTATTCACTTGCTTTTCATTCCTTCCATCCATGCTATGCAATATTGATAATTGTCACCACTCCTATCACTTGCTCCAAAATGTAAATATATCTAACGATGGGATTTATGATATCGTCGATCCTTGTCAAAAGTAATATTTATAATCCAAATTAATAAGTTAGTATACCGAATAAGTAAGGAGTTGAACCCACAGAGAGGTCTAGATGCAAACGTGTTCTAAAGTTGATTTAAAGCAAATAAGAATAAGATTGAGATGAATAGAGTAAAGCAAATAAAATAAAATAAAGTAATTATAATTGCGAAGTTGTTACCAATGGGATGAAAATGCTTCAAATAAAATAAAAGAAAGCAATTATAATTGCGAAGTTGTTACCAATGGGATGAAAACGCTTCACCTGCAATTCTCAACAATGGTTGAGGTTCATGATCATCGACCTGATTTCATTGTTATTCTAATTCAATGCAATGCAATTGATAATTGAGTTATTTCGACTTTGGTTTAAATAGATTGAGATCCCTCATAACATGACAATCCCTTACACCATGTGCAATCTTCTTTTGAAGGATAGATATCAACATAGAATAGCACAAATTCCCAAAGTACTTAACAATTTTGCAGTACCAACCCTCATAATCAATTAGATTGTCAAAGGTTTGCAAATGCTCTAACCCTAATCTCAACGGAACCGATATTTAATCAAGTGTCATTACCCTACATAACCAATTGATGCTTTTACGTGATCAATTACATATTGCTTGCTACCATAGATGAACTATTCTTACGAACTCATTAATTACTAGCATGAATGCAAATCCTGTCTAGGTGATCAACCAAGAGAGAATATATGCAAACAAGAATTATGAGTACAAAGGTAATGAAATAACTAATGAATAAAAATAGAAATCAAGACCTCATAATTCAACCAACTATGTCTTTGAATCACAGACGAAACAATGAGTTTAGTAACTCATACTCTAACGAAAAGTGTATGTAAAATGTATTATTTCTCAATTGGATATCTCTCTAAGCCATCAAAAGACGACCTAAATAGCATAAGATTCGACCCCTTCTAACCCTAAAAACGAAATAATAATAAACTAATAAGATAACTTCGGAATTAATCGGTGATTGCTGAATGTGCAAAACCGACGGGCGCCACTACTCTGGCTTTCTGATTTCTTCTCTTTTCTTTGATCTGCTTCTCCTTAGCTCCCTTGGTGATCCTTCCTTGCCTATTCTAAGCATATAATCAGCATCTTCTAGCCACCCTTAGCCCCTCTTCAAGCCCGGATTATAAAACTGCAAAATAAACACAAAATAGCGCAAATTATGAACTCGAATGCCCAACTGGATAATAATGCAAATTAACAATAAAACATGCAAGAAACATATCCTAAATGCATATAAACATATCTATAATGCCTATCTAAAATATGCATTATCAAACTCTCCCACACTTAAGCTCTTGCTTATCATCACGAAAATGAAGAATAAACATAAATCAATGCATCCCACAAGAGATTCCTTTATAACTTAACCCTATTGAAAGCAACATCAAAGCAAGTACTGCAAACATGAATGAGGCAAGAAAACATCCTAACACGTGTATGAACGATCAAGCATGCGTACCAATCAATCCAACCTCACATGGAAGAATATGTCTTTTTCTCGCCCTCATGTGTTTAGGCTTTAAGCATAACTCTCAACTTAATTCTATATGCAGACATCAATCTTAAATATTTACACTTATATAGAAAAATCTCAACCGGATACATCAAAGCAAATAAGCAACATCAATAGGACTTTCGCTTAATGGAAATCTTCAAAGAAATTCGGCGGGGTTGTAATGGGGTTTGGTATAAACATATAAGAGCAAAGAATTATTTTTGGTCATGTGGTGCTTTATTTTTTTTTTCCAACTCTCATATGCAAGAATGAATAAACAAGGCTTTTTTTTTCCTCCCTTCTTTCTTCTCTTTGAGCTAAATGCATGAAATACAAATATGAGGAAAATAAGCATATAACATTACATCCTTCTCAAAACCTCTCAACAATAAGCACAAACCATAACTTCTATCTCTCTACTAAAAATAATCATCCATAACCAACTCTAAATCCTAATTTCCGGATAGGTCAGGCTTATCATAGGCTATAGGATACATGAATTTTGTGGAGCTTTAAAAGAAAGGGAAGGCTCAAATTGGCTTCAAGCAAAGACATGGTGTAAGGTAGATATGGATAAATATAGGCTAAAAGGTGTCTCTATCATATGGAACTCATAAGCAATGGTCATGCATATAAATCGGTCTCGATAATAATAATAAACATGTCAATACTCAAAGATAAATGCATAAGAAGAGTCAATCACACAACAAAGCAAAAGGGAATAAAGATGTAATCCCTATAAGGCCAAAATATCTCACTAGGACGAGAATTTGTTGGATTTCAATCATGCCTTGGAACTTAGATCATACATGCTCAATATATTATATTTTCCAAATCATGCTTCACATCAACACCAAATAGATACGATAGGGCTAATTTATCCAAAATTCCATGAGATTTATATGATTATGTTGAAAATAAAATAGAGAACAAAATAAGCTAGATGGGTATTCGAATAATAACATATATATGCAATGCATGATATTTTTGGATTTTTTTTTTGACATTTTTCAATTTTTTTCTTTTTTGAATTCAAACAACATAAATCATAAACATGATGCATGAAAAACAAGCTAAAATTTTGAAAAATAAACTAAACATGAAACTGAATTTCAACATGAACTAAACTAAACTCTAAATCTCCTCCCTCACACTTAAATGTTACATTGCCCTAAATGAAAAAACATAAAGAACAATGAATAAAACTCGGGTGAAGGAAAGGATAAACTAACCAATTACTGGGCATGCAGATGGTGGAATGGAAATCGCTGGTGAAGAAGATTCTGAATTTGAAGCAAGGAGCTAATGAGACTAGTTTGGATCTCATCCAATTGTTTGCCCCAATCTTTCTGTTGACTTGTCAAGTCTTGGAAATAGATCATCTGTTGCTTTTCGAACTTAGTCAAGGGATGATCAATATCCGCAAGGAGGTCAAGCACAGGATCGCTCTCAAGAGCTATGTCAGAATAGTCATCTCGGGCCACATCTTCGATCAGAGGCTTGTTTGCTTCAGAAGTCTCCAGAATTAGCCCCTTGTCAAGATTGATATGGTTCATCTGAAAAGCTGCAAGAGTAGGCTCTACTGGTATAGAAACTGGAAGATACGAATGATGCTCTCTCCTAGAACCTGACAACCAGCAAAACCCTCACTAGCATGTGGGATAAACACCCTCTCAATGATACAAGTGCTGAACAGAGTGGACATATCAAAGTACTGAGGAGAATGTAATGGCTGCAATGTACTCAAGTATATTTCTAGACGATATATATGTGATGAGAGTAACCATGTTGCCAAAGGAAATGAAGCGGGAGTGATTCACACCCTTCTGGCTAAATGCTTCGGCGCATACCTAAAATAGTTGAACCCAGTCTGGTGTGATGACAACCTCTGACGTCAAACAGTACAACCACATCCACATTCTTAGGAGGACAAATTGTGGCTCCGACAAGCCATAAAATGCAGGACTTAAAACTCCATGGCATAGGCGGAGAGAAGGATGTGTAATCACGACTACTGCTCTCATGGCCTTCAGGAACCCAGGGACTGCTGTCCAAGTTTTAGTTGGTGGAACTAGAGACATATAATTACCTCGCCAAGCAGATGTTCATGCAAGAAATGGTCATTCTAAAAGCAAGAGCTAGAGTGCTCTTGGTTACCAAGCACTCGCTGCCCATCATCCATAAACGAATATCATTGTCGGAGCGCACTTCTAGAGTTGCGAGGAATTTGCACCGCAAGACAGGCTATGTCGGTGCACTCATGGTCTCAAAGTTACTCATGCCCCCATTCTCCAATAAAACATACATAGGGCTAAGAAGTTCAAGTCTATGGAATGTCTCTAAATGAAAGAACCGAGTTGCTTGACAGCTCCAGTCCCCCAACTTGTACCAACGCTCTTCCCCAGACATGTATTTTGGCTTCCCCGTATTGTAAACAATAGCCATGATGTACGAGCAAAGGAGCAAGATCGAAAGAACTAGCACACACCGAACAAAACCTTCATTTGCAAAAATGTCGGGCGCCGGTATAGAGAGCGGCGGGCGCCGGTGGCGAAAGAACTCGAAAATCCAATTTTCAACATTGCTGTCCGGATGTCGAAACTCCTTCCAATTGCTTCCTTGATGCACAAAACTTGATTCCAAAGCCTTTTTGGGTGGAAAGGATGGGTATGGTATTGGGAAAAGAATGAATTTGGTGAGGGTTTGTGGATTGAATTTGAATTTGTTGGATGATGGGTAGTAATGGATGAAAATAGTGATTTGAAGATGAAAATAGGATGAATGGATGACGGTGAATCATAAAATTGAGGCTTTATGGTGAAATTCCAAGTTTTAGAATGATGAAATTGGGGATTGGAGTATGAGGGTTTTAGGGTTTATGTGTTTGCTTGAGGGAAAAGTTTGAAGAAAGTAAGAGAAGATGAAAGAAGTGGTATTTATGTGGAATGGTTATGGGATAAAAAACATAAAAGATAAATATAATTGTGGTCCCATGGCTTCATTTATGAATCAAAACTCGGATGTGCTGCACAGGCATAGCGACGGGCGCCGGTCAGTCTATGTTTCCAACTTCATTTCTTTTCTCATGATCAATCAAACTTTCCTACAAGTTAGTTCTGACAAGGAATATACTCGAAAAGACGACAAACTAAAACTATCTTACTAATTTATTGGATTGAAAAGAAAATGTAGAAATAAAAATCTAACTAATTACCTTGGTTTGCCTCCCAAGAAGCGCATTTGTTTCATGTCGTCAGCTCGACGTGTTACTCTTCTTGGTCTAAATTCCTCCACCAGGGTCACCTATACTTGTCTTTTTCTTGACAAGCGTGGACGCCTTTGGAAGATGTAGCGTTCTATCCAAGCAATTGTCTAATTCCTCAATTTGCTTCTTCTCTTGATCTTGAGCTAGCCCTGGAGGTTGTCTTGAAATAAAAAAAGCTTCCACACTATTTGGAAATAATTTCTCATACGGCAAAAGTATGGGTTGTTGTGGACTTGTGGAGCATTAAAACTTTCAACATCCATCTTAGCGTCTTTCTCATCTGTAAATGACTGCAGATTGTCAGAAAATTCAAAATTGAGTAAACCTTAATTCTTCCTTAGGAATTTCTAACAAATCATGTGAATCATAGTTGTAATCAACTTGGTTACCATTAGACACACTTAAAGAATGACCAGGAGAAATTTTTATAGAATTGAAAAGAGAATACTCAATCTTCCTTCTGTCAAACTCCATTGTTAATGAACCTTCACAACAATAAATTTTTGTCTTCGCATTCCTTAAGAATGGTCTTTATAAGATAATTGGTGTCTCTGCTGCTCCCTGTTCCATATCTAAGACAAAGAAATCTGTAGGGATTAAGTCATCCACCATAATCGAAACATCTTATACAATTCCTCTTGGTTTAATCTATGAATGATCAGCAAGTTGCACTGTGACTCTTGTCTCTGTCAGAGCATCCAGTCCCAAAAACTTGTACAAATTGTAAGACATCACATTAATTGAAGCTCCTAGATCTAACATAGCTTTTTTAAATCTAGTATTTCCAATTGTACATGGAATTGTAAACATACATGTATCTTCACACTTTTCAGGCAATCTCTTTTGAAGAACAACAGAGATATTTTCACTTAAACTTACCTTTTCTTTAGTCTTCATCCTCTACTTCCTCTTTATAGTGCATATCTCCTTAAAAAACTTAGAATAATGAGGTACATACTTAATTAAATTCAAGAGTGGAATTTTTACCTCACACTTTGCGAATTTGTCGAACAAATCATTCTCATTCTCCCACTTACTGCTTGCTTTCAAAGCCTCTAGAAAGGGTGGTTCAGACTTATAATCATTGAGTGACCGCTCCTTTGGCAATTGTCCTAAATTGGAGTCAGGAAAAATGACAGGTTCAGACACCGCATAAGGCAGCGGGCGCCGATTTTCTGATTGTAAAAACGACGGGCCTTGGTTTGAGCCAGCGGTGGGCGTCGGTGTTGCAGACGGCCCTTCTGGTCGCTTTTTGCCTTGTTCTTCCAAGTATATGGTGGCTTTAGGCTCTTTCTCTATGATTCTTTTAGGAACTTTAACCTCTTTTCCTCCTCTGAGGATCATGACACTCATATTCTCCTTTGGATTGACCACAACTTGTGAGAGTAGCTTGCCTGAATCCGTTGTTTTAAGTTCTCCAATCTCTTGATCCATTTCACCCAATAACTTATCTTATACATTCATCTTGTCCAACAACAATCTTAAAGTCTCTTATTTGTTATCATGTGGAGAGTTTCTCTGATGATTCTCAAATTGGCCCCTTCATTGATAAGATACTTGCTGCTGTTGATGATTCATCTTGCCAGTTAAACCACTTTGATAATTTGAATTGTAAAAATTGTTACCAAAATTTCGGTGAGGTCCATAATCCAAAACATTTACATCAACAATTCCCTCTTGAATGAGTGGAAATCTATCATTAGGATGGTTTGAGTGCCCGCAGACTCCACAAGGTCTAGGATGTTGTGTCTGAT
Organism: Persicaria tinctoria; assembly: GCA_037127255.1. Taxonomy (NCBI): domain Eukaryota; kingdom Viridiplantae; phylum Streptophyta; class Magnoliopsida; order Caryophyllales; family Polygonaceae; genus Persicaria; species Persicaria tinctoria. The sequence goes on along the minus strand of JBANSL010000004.1, from coordinate 14,348,985 downwards.
TCATCTGCACAACCATATTCTTGACAATCTTAGTGAGCTTATCAAGCTCACTGCCACTACCTCTAGAGTTGCCTAGTCTGTGGACTCCTCTAACGCCTTAGTGTCTTCCATATTGCTTTGAATAATTGGCTAAGTCCTTAAAGATTTGCATAGCCTCCTCAAGTGTATATGACATCTCCCCCACTTGTAGTATTGATGACACTGCACTCAAGATCAAGCAAGCCCTCATAGAGATAGAGGGCTAGATCGTCCTCTGGTATGACATGTTGCGGGCAACTGCCCTTAAGCTTCTTGAACCTCTCAACATACTCATAAATGCTCTATGTAGGAGATTTCTCTATGCTTGATAACTCCTTGAGTTTGATGAGGCGAGTGGCAAAGAAATATTTCTGGAGGAAAGCTTTCTTCAATCCTACCCAAGTAGTAATGCTCTCTGCCGATAGCTAATATAGGCAATCACTTCCCGCATCCTTCAGAGCAAAAGGAAATACTCTGAGCATAAGTTAATCATCATTCAGGCCTTGAGGTCTCAGTTTATCACATACACTAACAAACTCCATGAGATGTTTATTAGGCTCCTCTCCATCCATTCCATGAATAATTGGAAAAATAGTAGAACAATTAGACTTGTACTCAAATCTTGACCCTTCAGGATGAGCAGGGAGCCTGATTGCAAGTGGTTTCAAATTCAAGTTGGGCTCCTTCAGACTTCTCAGGGTCCTTCTTGGCGGTGCTACAATTCCCCCATTAACTCCATTATTGGTATTTTGTAGATTTCCCCCGCTAGGAGGATGGTTGACATTCATCTCTTCTTCTTCTTGGTTGAACTCAAGTCTACTTCTCAACCTAGATAAACATCTTTCAATTTCTAGATTAAAAAGCACAAGAGATGAATTAGTAGCACAGTGATGTGCGTCTATTTTGCCATGTTTTGCATTATCTTTTATATCGATTTCTGTATGCATTTCATATCATTGGGTTAGAATTATACATAATTTGTGTAGTTTATGCTTATTTGCCAATTATGGAGCTCTATACGAGTTCTTGTTTAATTTTGCAGAAATCGAGACACTTTACAAGCAATTCGAAGAAGGAAGAAAACCATGGAAGAGCTAGAGGTCGACTACAGAAAGTCCAAACTCAAACAAGAGATGAGCAAGAACACATTGAGCAGAAAACAAGGAAGAAAGCACTCAACAAAACTAGTCGACGTTGACTAAACTGGTCGACGTCGAGTACTTTACTTGATATCGAGTACATCGTGGCGCCTAGTCCGAGTCGAAATCGAGTGGAGATCCAAGAGAGTGTTTACTTGCTAGCCAAGACACGAAGATCTATCAAGTTGAAGATATTTATCCACATTAGTAAATTCTCCTATTTACTTTAGGAAATTTTAATTGTTTTGTTTCATATATTTATCAAAGTTATATCTTAGGAAAGAGATAATTAGATATAGATAGAGATATAGTTTTTCTTTCCTTGGATAGCGGGGATTGAACACTATAAATAAAGCCATAAGGGCTGTTTTTTATTCATTATATTCTATTCCAATTTAGATTCAATCCAAGCCACAAGCAATTGTGTTTACATAGAGTTAGAGAGAGAGTGGAGGCCGAGTGGAGTTGAAAAGGCGAGAGCGGAATTGGCTTTGTTCAATTGTAAGCTTTGTTTTGATTTAATGCAAGTTTGTTCTTTTATATTATTGATGCATGTTTTGATGATGAAGAGCGAGTAGTCACCCAACTTCTAGGGTCGGGGTGAGCCCGACGGTAGCCATGTAAGGTAATGCATCAAATGCACAACTTTTATTGCGATTTCATCTTCTTTCCTTGATTTGCATGATTTTTCTGGTACAGTCGAAGGTGATCCTTATTTGTGTTATTGAAGCGAAAGTGATCTTAATACAAACTTGGATTAATTATATGAAAAGGGTTAGTAACAATTAGGGTTTTTGCGAAAGTCTCTATCTTCCTATTTGTTAATGATGAGAGTTATTTGATGAAATGCATGATCTTTTATACCTTTAGCATGATTCTTATATGGTTATCGTTGTGGCATTGAAACCCCGATTCTAGGAGCTTTTAAGTTTATTGAATTAAAATCACCAATTTTGTGTTTGCTTTTGTTGTTTTTTATTTCATAAAGTTATGTTTTTCTGCACTGACGGACACTCGAGATCGACCAATTTCTAGTCGATGTCAAGTACTATGGTCGACATCGAGTACTGCCCTACTCGACATTGCCTTGTTTTCGTCTTCTATTGTGTAGATTTATAGGGAACTCGACAGCAGTGGTCGATATCGAGTACTTTACTCAACATCGAGTACTCTTCTGGTCGATTTCGAGGAGTGATTTGGAACGAGAAGGGCGAGCACTGACACGCTTCCTCGTGGATACGATCCTGAATACCGTACCACTACAACGGGAGGGTTTCTTGTATTTTATTTGCTTGGACAAGGAGTTGGTTTCGTTCTTTATATTTTATATTTATTTCGTTACTTGATTTCCCTCCAACTAACACATGGGTATGGACCATGTTGAGTAGTCCACACCCAAATAAAAAATAGAAAACAAACAACTAAAGATCTCCCCGGCAACGACGCTACGATTTGATGGCGGGATTTATGATGTCATTAATCCTTGTCAAAAGTAATATTTATAATCCAAACTAATAAGCTAGTATAGAGAATAAGTAAGGAGTCGAACCCACTTAGAGGTCTAAATGCAAACGTATTCTAAAGTTGATTTAAAGCATATAAGAATAAGATTGAGATGAATAGAGTAAAGAAAATAAAAGAAAATAAAGTAATTATAATTGAGAAGTTGTTACCAATGGGATGAAATCACTTCACCTGCAATTCTCAATAATGGTTGGGTCTCATGATCCTCGGCCTGATTTCATTGTTATTCTAATTCAATGCAATGCTATTGATAATTGAGTGATTCCAACTTTGGTTTAGATAGATTGATATTCCTCACAACATGACAATTCCTTACACACTGTTGTAGGAGGAAATCGAGTTAAAATATAATAAAAATATAAATCAAACCAGACTCTGCCCACGCAAATAATTACAAGACTCCCTCCCGGTGTAGCAACAGGAAGTCAGGATCGATCCTCGAGGAAGCTGGTCAGCGGATCTCAAGTAGCGGCAAATCTCACGTCAATTTCGACCTCACGGGACCACTCGATATCGACCAAGGGTAGTCGATAACGACCAGTTCAATCGATTTCTGGGTTCTGCACAGAAGGTAGTCGATTTCGACCAGGGCACTCGATATCGACCTAGGTCCTCGATATCGACCAGTTTGCTCGAAATCGACATGTACCTGCAGAAACACAAACAAGCAGCGATCTTTTTGGATCGAGAATTAGAAGTCGATATCGACCAGTGTTGGTCGAAATCGAGTAAGTGCAGCAGACGAAATAAAAGACAAAGCTTTGCAGATTTCGGAATAAACTATGTAAAAGAAAACTTCCAAGATCGGGGTTTAAAACAACGATAGCCAAACATGCATAAGACAAGATAAAGAGAAATAATAATGCAATCACATCAAAGGAACAAGCTTTCGCCTTTTCCAACAATTAGACAACTCTTTCAAGAAACCCTAATTGTATCTACCAATTTTATGTTTACAATCCAAGTTGTTAACCTGAATCTCTATTAAATAGGCAATAAACATATAAAAGGCAGTGGACGATCAAAACACAATAAAAGTCGAATCTTTACCTTGAACACGCTTGGCTATCGTCGGGCTCACCCCGACCCTAGAAGTGGGTGGACTACTCGCTCTTCATCATAGAAAAAGACATCAATAATAAAAGGGAAATAAATTGCATTAATAAACTAAAATAGAGGTTACAACCGATCGAAGCCAAATCCGCTCTCGTAGGACATAACAACTCTCGGCCTCCACTTTCTCTCTCTCTCTCTCTCTCCTACTCGCTACTTCCTCTCCCTAGAATTGAATTTTGAATGAATAAAAAACTAGCCCATGGGCTTTATTTATAGACCTAACTCCTTGATATCCAAGGAAGGAATCTATCTATCCTATATCTAAAGATATAATCCTACTAGGAAACAAATAAATCTAATTTAGGTAAACAAGATAAATCCTATAGGGTAATTAATTGTTCCACCCTTAGGATAAATAAAAAGATAAAAAGATAGATCTTTTCAAGTCTTCATGTGCAGGGAATCTTCTCTTGGGAATATCTCCATTGGACTTTGGATAGAACTCGAAATAGAGCTCGGAATTGAGTTGGACTCGTCACTGCATGTTGGTCGATATCGACCACGTCTGGTCGATATCGAGTCATCCTTTCCGCTTCACTTTAGCCACTCGATTTCGGCCACTGGAATGAATATCGAGTAGTAATTCGGTCGATATCGACCAATACTGGTCGAAATCGACCTGTCTTCAGCTTCTTCGTGTCTACTCATCCTCTCGAGTCGATCTAGAGATTTTTGACCAAGATCAGGTCGATATCGAGTAGCGTCAGTCGATATCGACCAACCTTCAGGGTCTTGTTCCGTGCTCAGCTTTGCTCGATGTCAGGCGCTCTTCCGTCGTTTTTCGAGCTCCTTCAGTAGACATCAAGGGCTCCTCCAGTCCTGCTTGGTTTTGCTTCAAATTAGCTCCAAATTTTTCAATATTAAACAGAAACTTATGTAGATCTCTATTTCTGGCAAATAAGCATAAACTACATAAATTCACTATATTCCCGACCCAGAATGCATAAAATGATGGAATAAGAAGCTGAAATAAATATAAAATCATGGCATAAAACATGGACATCACACCCTATGCAATCTTATTTTAAAGGATAGATATCAACATAGAATAGCACGAATTCCCAAAGTACTTTCCAGTTTGGCAGTACCAACCCTCCTAATCAATTAGATTGTCAAAGGTTTGCAAATGCTTTAACCCTAATCTCAAAGGAACTGATATTTAACCAAGTAGCATTACCCTACATAGTCAATTGATGCTTTCACGTGATCAATTACCTATTGCTTGCTACTAACTATTCTTACGAACTCATTGATTAGACTAACTCCAATGGTTAAGTGTACAAATGTACATATTTGCACAAGGTGTTTAAAAATGCACATCACTTTTTGATGTTTTACTACATTGGTTAAATGTGCATTTTATACACACCTATCTCTAAGTAAATATGATTAAATTAAAAAGGAAAAGAAAAAACTTAAAAACAACCAATAGAAATGATTTTACTTTATTGAAAAGTGATAAAAAGTTTTTGCACATGGGGGAGGTGATGTGCTTATATTTGACCACTTTGTGTGCAAATGTGCACATTTTAAACACCCAAAAGTAACCATTGGAGCACAATTTGCATCAAAATGTGCATATTTAAGCATTTGCACCATACCATTGGAGTTAGTCTTACTAGCATGAATGCAAATCCTGTCTAGGTGATCAATCAAGAGAAAATATATGCAAACAAGAATTATGAGTAAAAAGGTAATGAAATAACTAATGAATAACAATAGAAATCAAAACCTCACAATTCAACCAACTATGTCTTTGAATCGTAGGTGAAACAATGAGTTTAACAACTCATACTCTAATGAAAAGTGTTTGTAAAATGAATGATTTCTCTATTGGATATCTCTCTAAGCTATCAAAAGGTGGCCTAAATAGCATAAGAGTCGGCCCCTTCTAACCATAGAAATGAAATAATAATAAACTAATAGGATAAATTCATAATTAATCGGTGATTGCTAAATCTGCAAAATCGGCGGGCGCCGCTACTCCGGCTTCCCGCATTCTTCTCTTGTCTTCGATCTTCTTCTCCTTAGCTCCCTTGGTGATCTTTCCTTGCCTCTTCTAAGCATAAAATCAGCCTCTTCTAGCCACCCTTAGCTCCTCATCAAGCTCGGATTATAAAACTGCAAAATAAACACAAAATAGCGCAGATTATGTACTCGAATGCCCAAATGGATAATAATGAAAGTTAACTATAAAACATACAAGAAACATATCCTAAATGCAGTTTCTTGTCATCAAGCAAATGAAGAATAAACATAAATCAATGCATCCCACAAGAGATTCATTCAAATCGAGTCACCGAAGCGCACCCAATATGCATCCTAGATGTGATGAGATCTACACCCTCAACACTTGCATCTTGGATGCAACCGGATTGTGTGTAGATTAAAGATTTAAATTGAATCTTTGTAAACCAGAATCTACGCACAACCAGGGTGCGCGTAGACTAAGTTAAAGCGCACCCGTAAGCGCGTCACTTCTCCTTTGTCTTCTTCTTACCTTGCCCCACCTCTCACCACTCCCGATGGCAACCTCAAAACTCTCTCTTCCTCTCCGATGACTTCCCTCTCCCCCGAGGCCCCGACGACCCCTCTCTCTCTCTAAAATGTGGGAAGAGGGGGGGGGGGTGTGCTAATGGTTGTAGTGGTGGTGGGGTGATGCTAGTAAGGTGGTGAAGGTGGCTGGTGGTGAGGCAACAAATGTATGATGGAGTGGTGGAGGTGGCTAATGGTGAGGTGGCAGCGGTGGTTGGTGGTGGAGCATCGGTTAGAGCTGTCAATTTTATGTTTCGCTTATTCTCTTCCATCATTTCTCTGGTTCTAGACTTACAAGGATATGATCATACTACAATGGAGGCCTCATCATTTTTACCCATTTTTTTTTGTTCCAACTTCCAATTGACGCTATCATATTTTAATATTATGGATTTGCTCAAATGTAATCTACGCCAATATATCAGACAACTAAATACCCATCTTTCAAAGATGCAATATACATATATTTTGACTTATACTTCCATGCGCAAGTATCCATCCTTCAACATCATACCAAACACCTAAAAAAATTCTCAATTTCAATAATAAATTCGAAAACATTATGATAATATAGAAACTATAAAGGTCCATTTGCACATTGGCATTGTGTGTCTACTTGACCTCAATATAGATTGATATAAATTAGTATAAGTTTTTTTTTTAAAAAAATTGTGTAAATCAGTCAAAATATTGAATTAATTACAAATTTGATATCAAGCACTCAGAGCGCATTTGATCAAATTTTACATGCATCTTGGGTGTGTGTAAAATACCCTAAACCCTAAAACCCTACCCTAAACCACCCTTAACCTATGAACCCTCCCTCCCAGTTTTACGCATCTTGGGTGTGCAAGACTATTTTGAAAACCTTTTTATCGACTCCGAATGGGAGGATACCAACTCGACATTTCACTTATGTAATGTAAATTTTCAAACCATTTTATATGCATCTAGGGGGCCTTCAGCTATGACCTCTCGATATTGTCCCCTGTGCAATCGATATTAACCAAATCAGGTTGATATAGACCACCTTCAAGTCGGCATGGAAATCAACAAACGCGCATCTAAGACGTGTCAACAAATGAATTCAATATCAACCCTTTTGAGTTGACAATAAGGCTAGTACCTCATAATTAAGACAACAACATCAAATCAAGAGTTGAAAATACACAATTTGAATCCAAATTCATAGTCCATAACTATTTTGAAAATATACAACATGAAACAATTTTTATACAATTTGAAGGTATTCTCTTGTCTGTCAATAAACCAAATTCTCCCTATACAAAATCCATTTTTTTAAGGTATCCCATCAAGTCATTGCATTTAGTTCCCCACTCGGCCGTCATTGTAGCCAGTTGCCGATTGTATGCTTCTTGCATTGCCGACTTGATAAATAATTTAGAGTTAAAATGGAGTTAAAATTTAGAGTTATAATTTAATCAAAAAATAGATTTAAAATAACGCGAATTATTCTTTTGTATTTTACTAAAATTTAGAGTTAAAATTTTTTAATAATTTGATTATAATTTAATCAAAAAATAGATTTAAAATACATTTAGATATTTTTTTATATTAATGTCTACATGATCCAATGTATGACTTTGCTATGGAAACCAAATACAGATGGAACTTTTACAACAAATCCAACCTATAAACTCATTAACCAGTAACCTACAAGTGAATTAAATTATAATTGGATTTGGAAGTTAGAAATTCCCCTCGGGATAAAGAACTTCATATGGAAAGGAGCAGTCGGTGCCTTACCCACGTCACAGATGAATAAATATTTCAACAAAGTTCCTTCACAATGTTGCCTATGTGATCTAAGATGAGGAAGACACACACCTCTTTTGTTCACTTGTCCAACAACATTAACAATAATATCACAATATACTTCAAAAACAGGCGAGCGCAGTTCTTGCACTCGACTTATAACTGTAACTTCCTGGAAAATCTCATAACTATGAAGGAAATAAATCAATAATTAAACTCTATTTGCATTATGTGGCATGTGATTTAAGAGCAGAGAAATAGAATCATTTTCAACAAAGGTAGAAACATAACCTTTGCAGAATTTGTGCACCAAATAATAAAATCCATAAGAAGTTGGTCCAGGCACAAATAAGAGAAGCTGAACCCAAAAAAAGAAAAGCAAGGCTACATAAGTGGGAAAAAAAAAACCCACCTAGAGGCTTTTATAAACTAAATGTAGATGGCTCTGTCAAATCCTCTGGTGAATTCAGTGCTGGAGGCAGGGACGGAGATAGAAAATAATCGGGGGGGGGGGGGGGTCAACTGTATTAACGAATTTTTTTTGAATATATATAAGATATAATTTTGTTGTAAAGAATATAGTAAAAAACCCATTAAATGTATGATTTAAATAGCTATTTTAAGTGTAAAAAACTAAAATGAGAAAAACATCCATAAAATGAAACTATGGGGATTTGAACTCAAGACCTAATCATTCAAATTCCAACACCATACCATCTAAGCTAAGAAAGCTAACTGATTTATTACTCAAATTAACTTGTTTTAACCCTTAAATTATAAAAAATTACCAAAAAAATACATATTTTTTTACGTTTTTCCTCTGACCCGGGGGGGGGGGGGGGAGGGAGGAACTCGAGCCACCTCATGCCCCCCTCCATCCGTCCCTAGTTAGAGGTATTTGAGGAATGATAGTGGTCAGGTTGTGGATATCTTTAAACTTGGAATTCCGTCTAGATAAGTGTTACAAACCGAAACAATATCGTTCTGCACTAGTATTATGATTGCAATAAGAAAGGGCATCAGAAACCTTATTCTTGAAGGCGAAAGTTAAGAAGTGATCAATGCACTGAACAACAGTTCTAAAGTGCCATGGAAAATTCTCAGAGTGATAGAAGAGATCCATATGCTGAGAACTCAGAAGGAACTTCAACAAAATTTGTTTCAAGCACTGCTATAGAGAATCAATTGTTGCTGCTGATTTTATTGCTAAAGTTACTGGGAATCGTACGATCTCAACACTCCCATTATTTAGGGAGCTTTATAACATTATCCTTAGAGACGATCAAGGTTGATCTTTGTCAGACAAAGGCTTCCTACTTTTTGCCTACTGTAAAAAAAAATTTGTATGGCTTGGCTAGTGAATTAAACCTTGTATGAATAGGAATAGTTTACGCCATTTTTCTACCGTCTATAGCTTCAACTAGGCATGGCCACAGGTTCGACCCACCGGGTAGTGGGGCCAGGTTAGGCCAACCCAAACCCTAACCCGGAGGGGGGCGAGGGGGGGGGGGTGATGCATTGGCAGGTTCGATTGACCCAACGAGTCGACCCGTTGACCCACCGGGTTGGAGACTTTGGAAATTTTTATCGGAATTCCAGCTCATCAAGCACTTTTGACTTTCGATCTTCTTAATTTCGTGCAATTAACGAGCAATTATCGAATTATTAGAGAGTTAGGAGATTGGGAGAGATGAGATTGTATTGTGTGGAAAATGGGAGGGAGTTTGGGGATATTTATAGGCAAAAAAGTCCGGGTTCCATTGGACTAGCTATTGGAAACGGTCACAAATTCGATCGATTGATCAGACGGGTCGAACAATTGATTTTTTTAGTTTAAATTTGATTTCGCATTTGTTTAGTAATATTATTGAAAAATTAAAATGTGATACACTTGTATATTTATATATTTTTACATTTAGTGATATTATTATTTTGAATCTTGTTCATTTGATCGAATTTTTTCCGACAAAATAATAAAAATAAAGACGATTAGATAAAAACATAGTTTTATTATAAACCACTACGAATATCGATTACACAACTGTATATTCCGACTTCGAAAGTTGCAACTAATTACAAACAGAAAACCCAACTTATAACTAATTAAAAACATAAAAACAACTTTTTTTGTGGGGTAATTTTTTTGGATTTATGAAAAATTAAAAAAACAAGGATATGTTTTGCAAGAATACTCTCGACATCTCCCTTTGAGCACTCTTTGACACTCAATTGGTCACACTCTTGACCTCGCACTCCAAGTGATTCCAACCTTTCTTCTTCTTTGCCTCTCAGTGCTCTCACTAAGAAGTCTCTCTTAGCATATCACCAAGAGGGTTTGATCGGCATGTCACAAAATCAGAAGAATCTTAACCCGATTCCAAAGGAAGCCATGCTCAAATTTTATCTCAAAATCAACCTTCTTAAAATTGAATGTTTTACACCTTTATATAGAAAAATATTGATGCTATTAAAAATAAAAGAAATTAAAGTAAATCGACAAACTAATGATGGATAATACGGAAGAGTTTTCGAGATTTATGATGGAAAGATGGGCAACCATAATGGGGGAAATCAAATGGCCTTGGCTGCCATCAAAGAGATGGAAGTTCAACCTCATGTCTTGAATGAAGAATCTCGAAATCCCTGTCACTTAATTCGACTTTATTGAATGCATTCCGTCTTCATTTATTGCATTTTGACAAGTTATCAGATTTTTGGACTGCTGCAAAGATACCAGGTTTCGATCATCTTTTCAGCTAAATTGACGATTGCATCCTTCAATAACGTTATAGCCACTTAAAAATGTTTCTAACAAGACCTCACCGGCTTCAATCAGAATTTTATACAGCCAGAACAAGCCAAAACACCAAGGTGTCACCAAACAGTTTTCACAAATGAAAGTTGAAGTTAAGCTCCGAAGACAAATCTTTGAAGGAAAAAAGAGTTGAGGCCATGAATGATTAAGATCACATCATCCTCCTCCCCTTGAAAAAGGATTCATCCTCGAATTCGTGAAGGAAACGAGTGCCTTCTTGTGACATGTGTCTTTTTGGAATGGATGTCGAATCTTGTTTTCTTCTTGACTCATGAAAGGCAAGCAAGATTGAATGAAACGAGTCCCATCCAACCACCTAGTCGACATAGAATTGAGAAAGCTAGGCATGGAAGTTGGTATATGTTTCTCATTCATGGAAAAAGTAACCTTGGGAACTCAGATGAGTTCCTCATCCTTCTTGCGGTCGAGCTTGACCTTCGCAATCCCAATTGGTACATCCTTGGACTTGCCTTCTTTAATCTCAAGTGTCTCTCCCATGGTCGTAGAGGATGTTGTCTTTGAAGAGGGAGGTGGTGGTGTTGTGGGTTTCTATAGCGTTGACCCCAATGAATGGACGAGGTTTCAAATTTCTTGTACTTGTTGCATTGAGTCTTCTACGAACTTGCAAATTTCTTACCAAGGCGGTTCAACCTTCTTCTTATGTCGAGCTTCATCCTCTCGAGCTCTTCTCTTTCGATATCTCTCCTTCGGAAATCTTGATCAACTACATCATATGTAACACCATCCATTTCACTCCAATGAAGATACCTATCATCATAGGCTCGAATAGCTTGTTGGAAGAGAAGTGTGTTTTCTCAAATTCTCCTCAATTCAATTGATCTAATAAATCAATTTATAATTTATAACCCAAAAAACTAACCGCTCACTACTTGCAGTTCTAACCCATTAACCCACTAATTAGATAACTAAAAAACCCTAAAATTCCCTTAACTGATCAAGGAGCTCACGCAGTCTGCCACACAACTACATACTTGATTAATTAATTTCTACTTGACCTAATTTTGGATCATATTCTAACATCTCCCCTTGATCCAAAATTCCCATTTTTTTTTTAATTTTTCTTCAGACGCAACACATCTTCTTCGTCTTCAACGCACCTTATCATCATCTTCAATTCTTGATGCACATCTCATATTCTTCAAATTAATGAAGCACTTTATAATCTCCACAATTGCCCTGATTTTCCTCGGTCGGATTCTTCATCGCAAAGCCATTCTTCTTCTTCTTTGGATGGACTAGTACTCGATCTCGACGAAGATCTTTTTTCATGACTGCCTTCAACACTTTTCTTCTTGGTTGCGGCCAGTGTGGCGCCGTCCTCCTTCGACTGGATTCTTCATCGAAGCTCTCTCCTTCAACTGCCTTCTTCGGCCAGACTCACATTTATCAGAGCCCTTCAACTTCGTAAATGTCTTCTCCGACCTCTCTTCTCGGAGCCTTCAACTGCCTTTCTTCAACCGGACTCTCCTCATCGTAGCGCACTTCGATCTTCAACTTCGACCTTCTTTGGTTGCGCTCTCATGGAGTTTTTCAACTGCGTGCCTTCTTCGGCCTTCGCCTTCTTATCATGCGTTCTTATCGATCCGGGCATCATCATATCCGGATACTTCTCCTTTGATTCAACCTTTCTTCTTCAGTCTCAATCTTCAAATTCTGCCTTCTCTTCTTATAGGCGGTGCCACCCTCCTTTAGCAGCCTCTTGTCCAGACTCATCTTCTTGGACAATACTTCTTGGCCTTCATCTTTGACCTCTCTTTCCTGCCATGGAAAGATTCAACACTTTGGAGCCATCTCTCGGCCTCCTCACAAACATGGAGCACCATGTATAGGCCTCATTCTTTAACAAACATGGAGAACCATCTTCTAGGTCTCCTTCTTCATGATTCCTTATATTGGAACCATCTTCAACAAACATGGTGTCTTCCTCTTCATGGAAAGACGTTGGATGGAACACTATCTCTCCAATATTAAATAGGATAAAATCCATAATAGGATCTCGAACCCTAGCTCTATACCATGTTGGAAGAGAAGAGCGTTTTTCTCAATTCTCTTCAATTTAATTGATCTAATAAATCAAATTACAATTTATAACCCTAAAAATTAACCGTTCACTACTTGCAGTTCTAACCCATTACCCCACTAATTAGATAACTAAATAACCCTAAAATTCCTCTAACTAATCAAGGAACTCACACAGCCTGCCACACAACTACGTACTTGATTAATTAATTTATACTTGACCTAATTTAGGATCATATTCTAACATAGCCCATCGGTTATACTCTTCGGACAAAGGCTTCGGACTCGTCTTCTTGAAAATTTTGACAAAGAAGAAACAACTCAATTATCAAAACGAATTACACACTATAATAATGGGTATTTTTTTTATTAGTAGCATACTCAATCAAACGAGTTATTTTTCCCTCCTACTACAGATCCCATACTACCTCCCATAAACTTAAAATCCATAACCCCAATTGCTATAGGAATACCTTTTAGTTGACTCTCTTCAACACTCGATCTTCCACACTCTCAGCCTTGCACTCCGAGTGTTTCCGACCCTTTGATTCCATCGTCTCTAACTAGGGAATCGATCTTAACATCTCACCAAGAGGTTTTATCCGGCATCTCACCAAGATAGATTTTGTTTCTTAACCCAAAACGAAGGAAGCACGATGCTTAATTTATCTCCAATTGAACATCTCAAAAGAAGTTTTTAATTACATCCCTTTATATAGGAAAATTAGGAATGAAAAACCAGCTAACCATGTCAATATTTGTGGGCAGAAAATTGATAAAACCCATTATGAAAATCTCGTGATGGCGGATTCTTGGATCAAGTTGAACGCGGGCGGCCTCAGACGATCGAGCTTACCTGAAATACGCGACGAGATTACCGTCAGCGTACCAAAACCTGTTCCGATCAAAGCTCAAGCCATCCACGGACCACTGTTCTCCCATGGCTTCATCAAACGTCTGCTCCCGCTGATCGAGATGAATCCTACTAGGGAAGGCTTTTCGAGCCATCAAAAACCAACCCTTCGTCTCAACTCAAGCTCTCGACCCATAATTATAGAGGAAGCTCTTGAACCATTATCAACAAGTTTCCTGAGGTAGATGACAAATGTCGTGTTTGTTCATGACAAAATAATAGAAAAAGTGCATGGAAAAGAAAGCAAACAAATGTTATGAAAATAGTTGCATAATTTCCTAGAAAAACAAACCAAGCTAGGCAGGAATAGTCTCCAAGATAGCTTCAACCTGGACTGAGTTAGAGGTCACTTGTGGCAAAGCAACTAGGTGTGGTGGCGACTCGTCAAAGGTAAGAACTGCTTGACCAATTAGGCGTGCTTGAACCCTTGTCGAAGGTGAGGCAGCTCGAGGTAAGAGTGACTCCTCTACGATCTCCTCCTCGTTAGTATCTTCAATATCATCTTCATGAGCTCCATCACTAGCATCTAGACATGCAACCCGATTGTAGTACACATGATCGGTTGACATGTCTTCTTGAGATGGGCCAGAGGTCAGGGGTTCGATCCCCCTGGAAACAACCCACCTGGTAGGCCTTAGATGGACTTTTTGGGAGATGGGCCTGTGCTGGGCACATGCTTGGGCTTGAGATGGGTCGGGTTGTACTAGTGTATGGTATGCAGACCTAATGCGGGGCTTGAGAAGGGTGGGCCTGAGATGGGCCAAACTCGCATCACACGATCTCCTTCTTTTCGAAATGTTACGTGGACATATCTTTGCAGAGAAAATCATCTGCACTTCGATATTGATTTGCCATGATGAAATTAACAAATTGCAATTTGGAATTTTGGATTTTGGATGAGAAAAATGAAATGAAGAGGGATAGGCGTCATTTTATAGGCCGAAATATAGCCTACAACGACTATTTGTTTTTTCAAAAACAACCCAACAAAGTTAGTCCCTCAGACATCAACCAGTTTTTTTTTTAATAAAAAAACAGCAAACCCGTTTGGTCACACTTAACGAGTTGGTTGTTTTAGAACAAATTAAAAGAAAAATATTTTACTTACCTAAACACTTGAATCACTTGATTAACCTCGCTCTTAGGCCAAATCGAGCTTCTCCGGGTGTCGGACGTTGATATGGTATGTGTAGTTTCCATATTCAATGCACTAAATATCTAAAAGTCGTTGAACACAAATTGCATTTCTCAACAAAACTTCCGTCATCTTGTGTTGGGCCTTTAATAAACCAAACAACAAATACAATGCCTCCAAAGCCGGGCATATCTCTCGATTCGCTAGAAGATCCGACTTTGGAATCAATCTCGCTTCTTCATATATACTCGAGACATGATTTGTCAAAATTTAGTATCTTTTGAAACTTATATATAAATTGTATAAATACATAATACATTGATTCGAGGTTATTTATAGAGTGAATTGTAACCCACTCAACTACTAGTTCTTTACAACGGTAGAAATTTGTTTTTGAACTTGTGAATAGTGAAACATGTATAACAAACTCACCAAGGAATTAGCCAAAAAGACAAATAGGTATACTAAAAGGCCTCTCTATGACACATTGGTATATTTAAAGACACAAGGACAATTAGGTATGTTAAAAATGAGGGCATTTGCATAGATAGACAACTTTTTCCAAAACTTTGCAAAAATAACACACTTTTGGGGAGAATGTAAAAGTAACCTAAGGGTCTACTTTTGCCAAAAAAAAAAGTGACCTCTTGGGTCGGTTGCAGGTTGGAGGAAGGAGAGAAGGCATTTTGTGAGGGTTTGATTTTGGCGCCAAAAATATGGTGCGATGTGAGGTGATGAGTGATGTGATGTTTTGATACCTTTTTACCATTTTTATGGTTTAAAGGGGAGGATGAGAGAGGTTTTTCATTTCCTCTCTCCTCTCACATGTTTTGCAACAGAAAGAGATGAAGAACGTTCCACCATTGAAGACAAGCTCCTGGCTTGCAGTTCCAGTTGTAGAGCACTTGTAGGCTTCAGTCTGTGCCCCTGTCAGTGATCAAAATCCCTGTGTCAATGTGATCCCCCAAAAAACCTTTGTTGGCAAATGAAAGGGGTAAGTGTATTTGGCAAAGTAGTCATCATCTATGGCATTAGATACAACAGGACATCGATTTCATTTCATTGAAAAACCTAATCAGGCTCAAGGTAGGCGATGGTGCTTCATATGCAGAGTTGGCGTTGGCATACGTGCCGACCTCAAAAGAAGGGGGCCATCTGATCATAATAGCTAATGATGACGACCTTGAGGCGTTTAAACTTTTCAACTCAAAGTGCGGAGAAGATCCATGTCCCCTTGCGATATATGTCGGTCTATTGCAGAAGGAGAGCTTCGAAGTAAAGCAACCCGTCGAGGAAGAACACATGAGTGGGCCACCCTCCTCCCCAAAAGTGGACGATTTGGCTGAGATTGTGAATGATGGGGAAAAAGGTAAGGCACAAAAAAACCCCGTGTCTGTAGATGATGTGTTATATGATGGGGGAGAGGTGACTGAGGCCTTAGGGAAGAGCAACGAGCTGGTTGCGATGGACACTAGATGTGATTGAATTGGGTGACAACAATACCTCTTCAGATGACATGGGTGACATGGGTTGGAGGTTGGAGGTGATATCCATTAGCAATGAGGAGGAGGATGACGATGGGTCAACCCCCACAATCGACTTTAGGTTGTCGGATGAGGACGAAAGTGTTGAAGTGAAGCTCGAAGAAGACTGGATGATTTGGAGTTGTACGATGTCCCGTGATATTTCACGTGTCACCTGTTTGAATTTGCTGATTTACATTTCTGAATGCGTCTGTCATTTTCATAAGGAAATCACCCCTATCACCTGTTTGTATGCCCTTGTCACCTGATTGATTCCACGTGTCACTATTGTTTCAACTCAAACATTATAAAAACAAGTACGTGGATAAAGAAAACCCCAACTACATATGATGTTCATAGAAGACTAACATCTACTGACAAACTAATGTTTTAAAATACTACAGTTTATGACCAACGGATATCATAACATCCTACAAGCTTTGAGCAACGAAGTTCATAAAGTACAATCACAACAATGTTCATAACCATCTAGTGAAAGGAAAACCAAGCCCTGATATAAAGTGGTCAGTGGTTTATTACAGTCTACCATGGAAGATAGCAGCAACAAGCATGTGCCTATACACCCCGATGAATGCGCCGTCAAGTCTGTCGAAAGTGGGGGTGTCCTTTGTGAGGTGTCCTTGAAACACTACAACTATTAACATGTATAAAATATGACAAAATTTACCAATTTGTTAAAAAAAATAACCCCCATCACCCGTTTGTATGGTCGTGTCACCTGAATGAATTATGTGTCACAATTTGGGGTTTCATTTTAAATTTGTTTTTGAAATGAATCATGTCACCTGTTTTTATGGTCGTGTCACTTGAATGATTTAATGTGTCACTTGTTTGATTTTGATGTTTCACATTTCTTAGTATCTACCAATTTGTTAAGAAAATAACCCATGTCACCGGTTTGTATGGTCGTGTTACCGAAGAAATTAACGTGTCAAATTTTGAGCTTTCACTTTAAATTTGTTTTCGAAATGAACCATGTCACCTGTTTATATGGCCTTGTCACTTGAAGGATTTAACGTGTCTATTTTTCCACACAAACATTTCAAAACCAAGTACGTTCGTAAAGAAAACCGCCAAGTGCATAAAATGTTCATAAAAGACTAACATGTACTGACCAACCAATGTCATAAAATACTACACCTACTAACTAACGAAGATCATAACATCCTACAAGCTATGAGCAACAAAGTTCAGAAAATACAACCCCAGCAAACTTCATAACAACCTAGGGGTATGAAAAGTAAGCCCTGATAAAAAGTTGTCAGTGGTTTATTACAGTCTACCATGGAAGATGACAACAACGAGCAACTGCTTGTATGCCCCGATGGTAGCGGAGATCATAACTCCTTCATAAGCTCCGTGTTGTAGCATGTCATCCACTTCTCCCCATCTCCGCTACACATCCACGATGACAATGTTAATGACATCGTTTGTAGAATAAGTTGGAGACAAATACAAATGTGGGGTACCTTGCCATCCACCGGGCTAAGTCATCGTTGTCGGACACGGATACAAGTCCCAGCTGAAAACTTACCTCCTCATCTTGTCATTTTGGTGGCTGGTCATCCCTTTCAGGTGTACCCTCCGTCTCCCCACCCTTGTGGTCATTGTCCTCAGCCTCCCCATCTCTGTTCCTTGCTAAATCGCAGCCTCAACATCCATGTCCGGATCCTCTCCACCCTTCCCCCCATACTTGACAAGCACATCCACACCATCTTCCTTGCTAACATCTTCGACACCATCCTTTCGACGGACCACAAGAGCTTAATTTATCACCTTTTCCTTGTAGGGGCTTCTCCCCGGCTTCAGGTGCAATTGATGTAACAATATCAACATGAACGACCTGAAAAATAAATTCAAACTTTAAAGTGGATCATCGATTTCCCGTGTCACTCAACATAAAACACAATGTCACCCAAAAACAAACTTACATCCTCATCCTTTCGTGCCCCCATCCTCTTCATTTTCATCGAAAAGTTTGTCTTGAGCTCCATCTTTCTCAACATCACCCTCCTTCTCTGCATGATGTATAACAATTAGCTAGGTCGGTCAATTACTAATTCTGCTAGTATTTTGCTGACGTGTCATGTCCACAATTAAAGTTGAATTTTTTTATTCAAATGGTATTTTCTTATTGGTCAATATTATTGCTGAAATTATTTGTTTCCTATTTCACATATATTTGTTTCTTATTTTTCATACGGGGATTATTTAAATTGATATGCTTATATCAATTTGTGATCTATTTTAAATATATTTATTTCTTTTTTTTTCATAGAAAATATTATGTACATTGATCGGTGTTCTAAAAATTGCGCCTAGGCGCTAGGCGGGATGGGACGTAGGAATTTTTAAGCCTAGGCGGACCTCTAGGCGGAATTTCGTCCAGGAACCGCCTGGGCGCTGCCTAGGCATCACCTGGTCCCGTCTAGGCGCCGCCTGGTCCCGCCTAGGCAGCGCCTAGTCCAACGATTATTCAATTTGAGCTTCTAAGCATATGATTAGTTGACTTAGGGTCTTTTTATCCCCCATGTCGGGATGCATTTGCTTTTTAGTCGAACTTATAGTTTTGGATTTTAGGAGGTTTAGAGTTGTTAGTCAGACATGTACTTTTGCATTTATTTACCTTAGTGTTAGTTAACTACTAAAAAATTGGGTTTATGAGTGATATTATGGATTATTATTACATTATATGAATTATTGACAAGTGTTATTCGTCAAAATATATATAAGGAAATAATCAAGTTTGTTCTAAGTCTGCCTAGGTGCCGCCTAGGCTGCCTAGGCGCCTAGGCTCTACCCGCCGCCTAGCGCCTTTTAGAACATTGACATTGATACATCGGACAACAATTTTGGATATTATCACTATGTGTGGTCTTTTATATCATTATTTCATTAATATCATGACTTTCTTTATACATTTCATTCATATCAATAATTTTATATATTTTTTAGGATCACAATTTTGGATACTATCATTCCGAATGTCGGGTCGGGTTGAGAGTCAGATCGGGTTTGGGTCAGGTCGGTTTTGTCTGTATACGGGTCTATTTCGAGTCGAGTCAGATTCGGATCGCGCTCAGTCTCATGTTCGAGTTACAAATGACCCCGGAGGAAAAAATAAACACTCTTTTATGATTACTTTTGGGTGTTTGGTTTCAAACATCGAAGAAAAAATATTTATCCCCAAAATGAATATTTTACATCTATATTTATTTTATACACCCTAGATGTCCCTTAATATAATTTTAATATTTTAAGACCTGTAATTTTTTTTTATAAAGTTAGTCAAAATAATTAATTTGTGAATATTCGATTTCAAAAGTTAATTATAAAAATCAATTAGAGCCAAAAAAGTTTTTTTTTTATTTTTACAATTTACTTATTTTAAAAGTTAATTAAAACTTACCAGCATTACTTATTTTTACAATTTACTTATTTCTCCATCTTTCTAGCTATCTTTCTCATGAAAATAATGAACAAGTTATGTATATCTACATAACTTCAAAAGTATTCGCACAATCATGTGCTTATGTTTTTTTAATCATTATAGGACAACTTATATTTCTCTTTTTAGTTTTATCCTAATGATAATAATTATATATGCATTTCAAATTATAATAGGTGTGTGTTTGAGTTTTATTACTACGTACTTTACCTTATTAAATCATTTAAAAAATTATATTGTATCTCTTTCCAACTAATTGATGAATTATAAAAAATACTTTATATATATTATTTTTGTTGTAAACAAGTATATATTAATATAGTATTATATATATAGATGTATAGAATGATGTTCAATTTGAAATGAATCAAAATCCCGTGCCTTCAAGTCACGGGTATTACACTAGTATCCTAACTAAATAAAACTTAATCTAAAATCCTAATATAGAAAATAATAAAATATGATAATTAAGAAAGCCTAAAGGATAGACTCTCCTAACCATCTTATTTGACCTAACTAAGAAATACTAAAATAAGCAATTCTATAATTAGACTCCAACTAACATAGGAGTTACTAAAAATAGAATATATATAAAAATTAAGAAATATAAATAATAAAATAATTAATGTTGTTTCTTCAACGACTCCCAAGGCGGAGCTTCTTCTTCCGCTTGAGAATGACATCATTCTCCTCCATTTGAAATCGACTCGTCCTCGAGTCGTCGCTTGGATCAAGATCGTTGTTTGACCCACACAAGGCCATCTTGACCCGCATCATTATTGTTTGACCCACAGAAGGCTATCTTGACCCACATCATTGCATCAATGTCAAAAGAAGCGCTAGCATCCCTTTCTCTTTCTTCCCCGGCTCTTCCCATCCCTTTAGCAACCCGCATTCGATTGACGACCTTCTCCAACACTTTCATCTGTAGGGATTAGGTTTTTAGCATCACTCATACGGACTAAGGTGAACAAAAGCGTTCAGAAAACAACATCAGCAAACCTAGGTATTTCAAAACTCATTTATAATTCAGAAACAAGCCCAATTAAAACAGAAAACAACATTGTTGTCCAACAACCAATGAAATTGAAATAAAAAAACAAGAGAATGACATCAAAAGAAATATGTCGTATTTGTAGGACTATTAAAATTAATATCAGATTCTAATCGTCGCTTAATTTCAGATCGAAATGATTAGGACAATATCCTTTAAATATCAATATTTACGTGTCACCTTGAAAATGTCATGTGTCAGGAGTCCATTTACCCTTGTCACCTAAGTTATGCAGATTCTGCAGAAAACAAAGATGTGCGAATGAATGACGTATTTTCCCATCCAATTCGAAACCCATGTCACCCAATTTCTCTTTCAAACAAAAAAAATCCAAATCAAACACGACTCAAACCTCAATCCTTCCTCTTCAATCACCCACCAAAACATCCCCATATTCCAATTTCAACTCCCACCATTGTCACCCTCTTCGGCCTTCCTAAACCCTAAATGCAGATTTCCACTAACCATACCCGAAAACCACCTTCTTCATCTTTCAATCGCACCCACCATTGTCACCCCTCCACAACCCATCACTCAACCCACCATTGCCCTTCAATCCCTAAACCCCATTGCAACTCCTTCACCCACACACCCGACACCCCATGGTCGCACAAAACGGAGAAGAGAGAGAAGGATTTCGGGTCGGCGTTCTTGCCTTCTCATCCACACTCCGACAGCAGGGGATGTTCTCCGACCTTCTTCTTTTCGAAATCGCCAGTTGTCTTCCCCTTTCCTTTTGCTTTCGTTTGTTTTTTAAAATGAAGAGAAAGAATTGAGATGGAGAAAGAGGGGGAGTTCTGAATTTTTTTTCCCTTTTCCTCTTTTTTTTGGCAAGGTTTCCTTATTTCCTTTTCTTTCCTTTTTTTCTTTTTGGGGAATTTACCCCTACCCCAAGTTAGCAACCGGGACATTTTTTGCCAAATTTTGGGAAATGGGTTATTTGTGCAAATTTTCAAGAGTGGGTGCTATTTTTGCAAAGTTTTGCAAAAAATGGTCTATCTATGACCATTATCTCTTAAAAAATGCTCTTGTGGACAAATTGGTACATTAAACGACCTTTGTGGACAAATAACCCCTTTTACAAAGTTGAGCTTCATTTCATTTGTTTTTTTTTTGTTAATAAAACCATTTTAATATATTTGTTTATGCATTTATTAATTGGTTATGTACCTATACAATCTTGTTCATTTGGTTATATAATCATAAAAAAAAATTAAAATTTGAACATATTTTTTTTTATCAAATTATATAACTATTGGATTTTTATCCTTCTCAGTTCATAACTTTTCTATGTATTCATGCCCCCCCCCCCTCTCCCCGGGAAAACCTACTTAATTTGTCCTATGGAATATTTATTAAAATGTAAATCTTAGCATTTGAAGGTTCGACCGCTTTTTATCACTTACAGAAACTTATTATTTATTTCCATTTTGTGTTGCAAAAGCATGCAATTAAATACTAAACCCTTCAATGCACCTACGTTGAACAATAAATCAACCCACTATAATTACAACCAAATCATAATCTTCACTGCTAAAACTTACTAGAAATTTCAATGACAACTTTTCCCATGGCTTCTTCATCCTCCTCTAAATTATATTCACCATTGTTCTTCACATCAACCACCAATTTCCCTGCGATTAGCAAAGCAGAATTGTATGCTTTCCATTCTTTAGATCGCACTGTTTTCACCCGATTAGTCCTAGAGCTAGGGCGCAACCATAACCAATCTTTGCGAGTAATGGCATTGTGGATATGGCTTGAACGCGCTTCTTTATCTTCATCTGTCTATACCATTTCAAAATTTCCTAATACAAAATTAAATGTCCTGTTTGATGAGTCCCTGTTTTGCCTTAAGTTGGTGGATGGTGAGTTAGGAATTGCTAATGTACAGGATGTTGAGCTTCCCTTGATCCAAAGCATTGCTAGGACGATGAGTATTTGTCCAAAATTCTTTGTCGAAAAACGAATTAGCATCCTTTCTGGCGTGGAAAAGGCACTCCAAGATTTTTGTGTCAAAGCCTTCGATGATATACTTGAAAAGCTATCTATGAAGCTCAAGTTCAAATCGAATGGAGTTAATCATGTTGAAAATATTGCAAAAACAATATTTTCTCATGACATGGTTCCTCTCATTGGGTCAAATTCATTCGCTGCAATTTCTAATGTTTCAAAAATTAAAGGTGTAAACATGCCAATGCATGTAGGCCCCTTGTATTCAGAGTCGACTATTGTCCATGGATCTCTTCCTCTAGGCTCTATTAACTTGATGCACCAACCGTTGAAATGTGCAGTCTCAAGGCATCTTTGCTTGAGTAATCAGAAGGAGATCAGGGAAATGCCCCCAGATGAGAGAACTATTTTTTTGACATTCTCCAAGGGATATCCAATTCCTGAAGCAGAAATTAATGATTTCTTTACAAGGTATGATGTCAAGCCTTTAGTTATGTTGATTATATCTTAGCCAAAATTTTCAATTGTATGCGAGTTACATTAAATTACTAGGCCTATAGCTATTGTTTTACCGATTTGATTTATGTTGTTATCAGGTCATTTGGGGATCTGGTTGAACAAGTATGCATGCAAGATGTTCCAAAAGATGAACAACCATTGTATGCTAGGCTAGTGTTACGCAATCCTTCTGCATTATACACCATCCTTGAAGGACGAAGCAAAGCAAAATTTTCAATAAATGGGAAGCATGTATGGGCTCGGAAGTACGTTCATAAGATCAAAAAGTCATCCACAACACTATGAACAACTATATGACAAAGAAAATCACCATTGAAATAAGTTTTATACATTTTATGCAGTATTCCCATGTTTCTAGTCTTTTTCTTTCTTTTGCAAATTTTAAGGGGATGGGATGTCGCACCCTTCCTAGGTTGGAAAAATGTCATAGGGTCACAGAGAACTTACAAACGTTCTCTATGAATAAAATAACTTACAAAATGTAAGTTTATATATAAGGTACTTAAAAATAACTTACATGTCTTCCATGTATTTTTTTACAATAGGCAAACAATAAAAGGGAGTTACTACAACAGTAAAGCACCACCTTTATCATCCATACGGATGATGTTACAAAGATCCCTATTAATAGGGAGATTAGAAATATTACAAAGATCCCTATTTCTAGCTATATGGTCGGCCACCTTATTTGCTTCCCTAAAGCAATGTTTGAACTCGATGTGGTCAAAAGAAGTCTTCAATCACCCGATCATTTTTATCTGCTGCATAATTTCCCACTTGACTTTGCTGCTATCTTTAATTGCCATTACTACTTCCAAACAGTCCCATTCGATGATTACACTTTGTAAACCTTTGGCTAATGCTAGTTGCATACCTACAGAGAAGGCAAATGCCTCTGTTTGGAGAACTGATCCTCTACTACTCTCCCGTTGAAAAATATATATAAATCGTCCATCGCAATCCCTAATAATCCTCCCACCTAGCACCAGGGCCGACTATTAGCAAGTGCAAGAAGGGCGATCGCACGGGGCCTCCAAATTTTCGGAGCCTCTAAATATTTAGAACAAGGTTGTTATTATAATTAAGTACGTGGAGTGAATGATCAAATATTTGTATCTGGTCTAGTGGTAACAATGAGTGACAGGCGTGCGCGTCCTTTTGAGTAAATTGCCCTGGGTTCGAATCCCCTTGTCCGCCTCTTTTTTTTTCCCTTCTGTATACCTTTTTTTGGGGGAAATTCCGTTTGGTTTCCCTGAGGTTTTGAAAATTCCGCTTGGTGTTCTAAAGTTTTGTTTTGTCCGGATGGTGCCCCTGAGTTTTGTCAAAAGTCCGTCTCATGCCTAAAACTCATATTTTCACTTTTTAAAATCAATAAAATGGCCCATTATTTTTCCTTATTTCACAAAACCTCTTTTACTTTTAACAATGAACAAAATTACCTATTATTTATCCAAACTCAAGATAAAATTGAAAAACACCTTTATTTCTAAAATTTAATAAAATCACATATTATTTCCAAAACTTTTATCACAAAATCACCCTTCTTCCAAAAATTTTAAAACAAAATCATTACGATATTTAAAATTATACAAAAGACATATTAGTTTCCATACTTTGAAAAAATAAATTAAAAACACTTGTTATTTTCCAAAACAATATTTAACACCTATTATTTTCCAAAATAATATTTAACCTATAATTCACTAAATTTTAACAATTGTAAATGCAGTGGTAAAGCAATGTATGTATTGTTCTCTATTTATAGACAACCATGACTCATCTATTGATCCACATACAAGTGGTAAAGCAATCAACCAAATCTGTAACTAAAACTGTAACAAAAACTCGAACAGAATCTTGAACCACAACTGAATTTGGCGCCATCTCAAGCTTTCTTCTTCAGCTTGTGGTTCACAACAGGAGGTGTATCCAACAGGCCCCCGCAAGCTGGAGGGTGACATAATCCGAGCTTGGACAATAGCTGGTTCTGTTGGATCGAAGATAGGATCTTTGTAAAAACATCTGCAAGTTGAGCAGTAGTGGGGATATAGGATAATTCCAGAAGTTCCTCCATGATTCTATCCCTAGTGAAGTGACAATCGACTTCAATGTGCTTCGTTCTTTCATGGAAAACTGGGTTCTTGGCAATTTGGAGAGCAGAACTGTTGTCACAATGGAGAGTGAAAGGATTGAGGGATTGAATGCCCATGTCTGAAAGTAAACGGACTAGCCAAGTGGTCTCTGCAGTTGCCTGAGCCATGGCTCTATACTCAGCCTCAGCAGAGCTTCTGGACACGACCGATTGCTTCTTTGACTTCCAACTGATGGGAGAAGCGCCTAACATGAGAATGTAGCCTATGACCGAGCGCCCGGTGAAGGGACAGGATGCCCAATCTGAGTCTGAATAGGCACTAAGCTTGGGATGGTCAGAGCCATTGAGAAGGATGTCATTGCCTGTAGTGCCTTGAACATACCGAAGAGTGTGGAGGAGAGCATCAAAATGTGATTGGCAAGGAGAAGCCATGAACTGGCTGAGAGACTGTATAGCAAAACTCAAGCCATGAACTGGCTGAGCCTGTAATCAAGAGATCATCAACATAGATGGCAATAAGAGTGTGGTGGCCACCAAAAGATTTTGTGAAGAGAGAGTAGTCATTTTTTGACCGGACAAATCCTAGGGATTCAAGAGCAATGGTCAGTCTCTGAAACCACTAGTGTGAGGCCTGTTTTAAGCCATAGAGGGACTTCTTTAGTTTGCATACAAGGTTGTCTGGATTGGGAATGCCTTCAGGCATCCTCATGTATACATCTTCATGAAGGAATCCATGCAAAAAAGCATTGTTCACATCAAGTTGGTGGATGGACCATTTTCTGGAAGCAGCAACAGAAATCAAGCTCCTCACAGTTGCCATTTTTACCACTGGAGAGAAGGTTTCATGGTAGTCAATACCATGCTTTTGAGTGAAGCCTTTAGCCACTAATCTAGCTTTGTATCTTTCCAAAGAGCCATCAGATTTGAGCTTGACTTTGTAGACCCATTTGCATACAATGGGTTTCTTTCCTGGTGGAAGAGCAACTGAATCCCAAGTGCCATTAGAAAGTAAAGCATCTATCTCTTTTTTCATTGCAAAAATCCAGTTTGGATCAGAGGAAGCTAGGGAATAAGAGCTAGGTTCAATATAAGAAGAGACAGTGGAGAGAAAAGCAAAATGAGAAGAAGGTAGAGTAGAGGAAGTTACCAAGTTGACTGATGCAGAAGACGAGGGAATGTATGTGCAAGAGTAGTCACCAAGGTAAGGAGGTGGTTTATGAAGCCTGTTGGATCTTCCTTGTGGAATGGTAGGTGCAGGAGGTATGATGGGAGGGGGTGAAGGTGAAGGTGCAGTATTGTCAAGGTTGTTGTCATGACTTGAAGGGGTAGCTGGTGGTGTAAGAAGCTGGGGAGGAGCTTCTGGTAAGGGGGTGGTGATTGGGCAAAAAATGTGATCAGGGTAATCATCAATGAGAACTGGTAGGGTATTGTTGCTGGCAGTGTGTTTCATGTAATGAAAAGAGTGTTGCTCATGAAAGACCATGTCTCTTGAATGGAACACTTTCTTTGTTTGAAGATCCAAGGCCATGTAGGATTTCTTTCCATGAGAGTAGCCTATGAACACACATGGACTGGCACAAGGTTGTAGCTTGTCTCTTGATCTTTTAAGTGTACAGACAAATGCTAAGCCGCCAAAGGCTTTGAGAAATGAGTAATCTGGCTGTTTGTGGAAGAGAAATTCAAAAGGAGTTTTGTGTTTGAGAGATGGTAAGGGAGTTCTGTTGATCAAGTATGTGGCTGTAAGGACACAATGACCCCAGTATTCAGGAGGTAAGTTTGACTGAAAAAGCAAGGAACGAGCAACCTCCAAGAGGTGTTTGTGTTTTCTCTCAACCCTTCCATTTTGCTGTGGGGAATCCACACAAGATGTTTGATGGGAAATGCCATGAGAGGTGTAAAAATGTTGTGCAGAAGCATCAGCAAATTCAAGAGCATTATCAGATCGAATAGATTTGATGGAAGTATTGAACTGTGTAAGGATAGAAGCATGAAAAGATTTTATTATGCTCAAAGCATTACTCTTGTGAGCCATGAGAAAGAGCCAAGTACAACGAGTGAAATCATCAACAATGGTAAGAAAGTATCTAAAACCATTATAGGTGGTGGTCTTATATGGACCCCAAGTGTCAATGTGCACAAGCTCAAAAGGAGATGAAGCAATGATGTTTGATCTAAAAAAGGGCTTTCTATGCTGCTTAACCAATGGACAAACTTTACAAATGTATTGAGATTTGGAAGTAAAAGATAAAGCTGGAATGTGCTTGAGTTTTTCATAGGCTACATGGCCAAGTCTGCAATGCCAGAGGTCATGGCTGGTGGAGAAGGAAGTAAGGGCAGTAGAGGATCCAACAGTTGAAGGAGAGGTGGTCATGACAGGCTTGTCAAGCACATACAGTCCTTTGTCCTCTTTACCAATCAAAATTGGCTTCTTCCTCAAAGGGTCCTGCAAGTAGCAAGCATTAGGTGTGAAAAGGACATTTGACTGTAATTCTTTGGTGAGTTTGGATATAGAAAGCAAATTTAAACAAAAATCAGGAACATGAAGTACATTTGTGATTGAGAATTTATCAGTAAAGGATATGTCACCAGTGTTAGACACTGAAGCTTTGTGACCATTGGGCATAGTAATATTGATAGGTTTAGAAATGGGATGAGAGGTGGTTAAAGAGGAAAGATGAGGTGTAATGTGGTCTGTAGCTCCACTGTCGATGATCCAAGAAGGAGAATTGCAAGAAGAAAGAAGACAAGATGCTTTACCTGCTACGAAGGCACAGGAATCAGAGGTATCATGTGACTTCTTACCAAGGAGAGTCATCAACTGAGAGTACTGCTCGGCTGTAAGGGAGAAAGGTGCAGATGAGGGAGCTCCATGTGTAGCATCTGATGGTGAAGATGTGACATTGGCAGCGGAAGAACCTCCTCGAGATTGCTGTGAGGGAGGGTAGCCATGGAGGTTCCAACACTGGTCAATGGTGTGGTTTGTCTGTTTGCAGTGATCGCAGAAAAGCTGATTTCTCTTCCTAGAGCCTTTGTTTGTGGCAGGTTTGTCAGGATTCTTGGATCCAGTGTTAGGAGAGGGCTTCGATCCTGTATTCTTGGATGAATTTGCAGCCAAAGCAGTAGAGTCAGAGGTGAGAGATCCTGGATTTGAACGAATAGCTCGTTGATCCTCATCTTGCAAGACCATCTGAAAAACTTCATCTAGAGATGGAGGTGGAATTACAAGCAAGATGTTTCCACGAACAGAGGAGTAAGACTCGTTTAATCCCATCAAGAACTGGACAACCTGTTGATCAGTCAAGATTTTTGTGGCAAGAGCAGAAGAACCACAAGCACAAACTTGATCTTCGACAAGCATCAAGTACTCATCCCAAAGAGCTTTCATACGAGTAAAATAGTCCGTAATAGACATGGAACCTTGAGAAAGAGAGGTTAGATCTCGTTGAACCTAAAAGATGCGTGTGCGACTGGGCTTGCTGAATCGAGCTATGAGTTCTCTCCAGATCTGCGAGGCTGATCGGCAGTAAATGATCGATTCAGCAATGGTTTTGTTGACAGAGTGGATGAGCCAAGACATCACCATGTTATTGCATCTCTCCCACTACATCAATAGAAGCTGATTGTCTGCCTGAGGACGGCAAGAGACAGTGACGAATCCCATTTTGTTCTTTGCTCGCAGAGAAACTTGTGGTTCTCAACAGAAGGTGTATCCAACAGTGTCAGTTTGTCCCATTCGCCCACAATTTTATTATGAAGAACAAAACCCATATTATGTTAGAGATGTGAATGAGACCAAAGTGTCCCACATCAGAAAATTGAACATATTAAGCCCTAGTATATGAGTCGGTGGGCTACTTCTTCTAATGCCAAATGGTTTTAGAATAGAACCTCACTCGGTTTGTGTGCCAGGCTACTAGTTCATGTGCGCCCGTGCACACGATCCCTGATCATCGGTCCGAATCGGACTTTGATATATTAGAACTAAAAATAAACCCTAAATTGATAATCATACCTATGACACTATGAGAGGAGCCTCCTCTCCCTTTTCCATCCTCCAATCGTCGGTTGCCGGCGGCATCTCCTCACACAACCCAAATTGGAGATAAAACGTGTTTTGATTTATTTTTTTTTGGTTTGTTTACATCAGAAACCATACATATTGACGGAAGTACGATATGAAATTGACCCTACTACACTCGAGAGTCAAGACTACAATGTGAAATAGTAAAAAAAAAAAAAAAAACCTCCAGTATCTATAAAAAAACGTTTTTTTTTATTATATATTTTATAGGTTCCATTCCAATCCGTATGCGATATGAGATGGGCCCACAATTGAATGGCTACAA
Organism: Persicaria tinctoria; assembly: GCA_037127255.1. NCBI lineage: Eukaryota > Viridiplantae > Streptophyta > Magnoliopsida > Caryophyllales > Polygonaceae > Persicaria > Persicaria tinctoria. Next base: position 14,319,018 of record JBANSL010000004.1, on the reverse strand, counting down.
CCAGACATGGCCCAGTTTTGAAGTGGGCCCCGATAGCCCATCACTGAATGACTGTGTCTGAGCAGTCCGAATATAAATCACCATGCATTACAATCAAAATCATACTGTATTTAACTTTTTCTTTTTACAATAAAACAAGACACTCCAACGCCAAAGCCAAAGGGTCAGAAGAAAGATATACATTTCCATGTTGCTATAATATCTGACCCCACCCAAAATAGGATGGTACAACATTGTTGTAACCTCTAACACAAGAAACTATGCCTCCAATCAAAACCCTAATTCTTATGCTTGGTGTTTGAGGGTTCACTATTTTCTCTTTTGTTTTCTTTTAATAATTGAAGCTAAACCAATAATTGAGCAATAACAATTTTTTTTATTAAAAAAATAAATACTACTCCGTAGTGTTTTGTGTTTCGAGCATTCATCACATCTTGAATAACAACAAAGTAGTGTAATGGTTGTGATGTTATATTTCATTCCAATAAGTACGAAACTCGAATATTGTTGGAAATATAAATTTGCGATATCTGAGTCAAATGTAGAGCGGTTGAATTCAGATGCGGATTCAAAGAGGGCATACGGGCACGTGCCCCTTTCCTCAAATATCGCATTAAGGCGTATTATATATTAAGACGAAGCTATCGACGATATATTCTCCTCGTCAATAGCTTCGTCTTAATATATAATACGCTTTAATCCAATATTTGAGGAAAAAGTTAATGCTTGAAAATTGAAGGTATATTAATCACTTTAATCTTATTTTAGTGGCCTACAATGCTTTTATATTTTATTTAGATTGATATTTACACTATAATTTATTTCGAGAGCTTCGAAACGAAAGGTTATCTATATTACTATCTTAAATCATAATTTTCTGTTTTAGCTATTTCAACCCATAACGAATTTTCTGTTTTTTTTTTCATCCTAACTTCTCTTCTCGGTTTCTAAAACACCTTTATCATTCCCAAACAATAATATTGCATTTAAATCTATAATAGATAATATATATATATATATATATATATATATATATATATATATATATATATATATATATATATATATATATATATATATATATATATATATATATAAAATCTATCTATCTATATATATATATAATAGATTTGTTAACATAATTCGCTATTTGGAATTTTTTGATTGTTTTTTTGTTCATCTTATAATAAATATTTTATTTTATATTTTTCTTTTTATCCTCGCAAATGCGCCATGGCGTGGGGATTGGGGATTGTACTAGTATTACTCATTTTGACAATTAGGTAAGAAGTTACGAAAGTTTAAATGAGGAAAAAGGCCAGATTTTCAAATTTGCTAATTGGCGATGTTTCTAAAAAGATGGTCCATGTAGGAATTCACAAAGATTTTAACTTGGTATATTGTCTCATCGAGTTGTTTTTAGTATTACCAGTTGCAACTACTACAATGGAAAGAGGTTTCTTTGCTATGAGTATTATCAAGCCATATATATTTGCACAAGATGAGAGATAACTTTCTCAATAATCGAAAAAGATGCTTTCAAGCGCATTGATAATGAGGTTATCCATCAAAATAGATTTATCGTCTTTATCATCGAGTTAAACTATTTTAGTATATATAACGTCCCTTTGGACGTTTTTTTTTTTATTATTTGTGTCTGTCTTTGTTCTTTTTAAAAAAATATTTATCTTAACAACGTCCGATCCGACGTTGCTGACTTAACTCGGTTCAACCCGATCTTCTGGTATGCCATCTAGCATCGTTGACGACTTCTACACTTCACAACGTCCATTTCAACGTTAATTAGCGATATATAACTATAAAGTGGATTTGGGGTGTGTATAAGGAGTGTGTGGGGAAATAGGAACTCCGTACTTATATATTTACCATGTGCCGGGCAGGAAAATATTCATAATTCAGGACCACGTCTGTTTGCAGTATACTGAATTGCATATACCTCTATTTCCTGCTTGCTCCCCCCTGCCATGGCAGCTTCCTTAATTGCATTACATTTATTTACTGATCCACCTGCATCTGAAACATTAATTATTACGAGTAATTTCTTCAATTTTAGCTAGTTCTCGATCAATTACGGAGCTAGAGCTAGTACTTGTTTGATTTCCTGGGCGGGGTTGTTTGATTTTCAATTTTAAATTATTTCAACAGCCTTTAAGATCACATTTGGTTTGGTTGATCATATTGCAGGTTGCATCTGCTAAATTCTTGCCCTCTTGATACAAGCAAAAAGTTACATCAGATATGTGAAATGGACGCTCACGAATGTCGACCCAGATGCTGATCAAGATCATTCGGTCATTACAAATTATATGAGCTTCATCGATCAAGTGTCCGGCTCGCTAGCTAGAAGCAATAACACCGATACATCGATACACTCGAGATGGAAAAATTGCAAGTTACACGATCGATTGCTGTATGTAGAATGTGTACAAGTATCATGAATATCATAGGCGTTCAGCTTTCCCCCCATACTGTGCAACCGAATAAAGCGGAAAAGGAAAAAGAATACCCAGCATTCAGAATCTTTGATGGAAAGGGCGCGCTGAAAGGATGGAGATCGACTTGTGGCAGCAGGGAGCATCTTATAACATATTGGTGAAGCAAACATGTTAGTGGAAGGCTTGGAAGGAGCGGTCGCTTTCTAGAACGAGAATCCTGATGATGCTGCACTAGGGTAGAGTGGGACTACTTGGTTAGCACCACCATGACGACCAGCTTGGATATTCCGTGCCCAGTTCGAGGATGTTGATGAAGGTACCATGTCCAGCTGCTTCTCCTGTACTGCTCTTTCCTGTCCAACATATAGTGTTTCAAATTAACATCTACAGGCAATTAAGCGATCTATGCGTGCTGACTTTATATTCTTTGATGCTAAATTTCTTCTTCTTCTTCTTCTTCTTTTAATCCTAGCCTTTTGTTTCGAATACACCCCGTCCAAACATCAATCTTGCCAACAAAATAGCCAGCCACAAGCCCCACCTAGAGAGACAAAGGTAAAGATATAGACATATCTTTACTTTTTGAATCCTACTACTCCTTTAATAACTAGGACTTCAGCCTTGAATAGGTCATGTTAAAGATACAAATCGAAGAGATCGAGAAACATTGTATGATTGCATTTAAAGGAAGTGATGACATCATAGTTTGAAGTGTCGCTTACGTATATCAACAGCAAAGCTCAAACCGATTTGAGTTTGTTTGAAATTATGAACTTTGTCTTTAGACTAACAATTTCAAATCCAATCACAAGCAGAAGACCGATTCATATTTAGTTACTCTTATATATAGTTCAAACACTAAAGCTTGTAGAGCTAGCATATCTGTCTCCTATAGAGGGGTTTATTTTGATGTCCAATTTCATATGAGATGATATCAAACTTTATTCAAGCATGAAGGATTGAAGGATATATAAAAGTAAAAAACATCAGGACGGAATTTGAAGATGAAATACCGCATGAATTGCAGAAACAACATGTGAGCCATGCCATGTAGCAGTTTGATTGGAGGAAGATGATTGACCACAAAGAGCTTGTCCACTTGGAGGACCATAGGAGCTACCAAGCTATGTTTGTAAACATAAGAGGGTAATCCATTAAGGAAATTTCAAACAACATGCGATGCTGGGTAACTTAGTTTTCAAGATCCAGTGATAGAATGACATGATCAAGTGCAATACACTGGAAAAGCCTTACCATAGTTCTATGATGATCTGCAGGGTGATAGAGGGGAGGGAGGGGATAAACTTCTCTTGCATTCTTGTTCCCTTGTGGCTGTTCAACTGAGATTGAAATGCCAAGGTTCAGATCAAGGTTATGGGCAAGTTCTGCAAGCAATGTACACCGCCAATGAAGTGAGTTGAATGCGCCAATTAAGTTATAGAATTCATACCAATATATCCTACTAATCAACATAAAATAAAATGACTAAACATTACAGGCAACAATGGGCAAGGGTGAACTAGTACCTCTATTGACCTCCAATGGCATCTTCATCTCATAGTTGCTACGCTCAAAATTGGTGACCGTTTCTCTGCCACTAAATTGAATGGCTGCCTTGTCATAAGCCCTGTGCGAATACCAAATAGATCGAGGAATAAATCTGGTAACTTCCACCGAATTAAATACCCGCAGAACACAGTGAACTTTGTTCATGTTGAAATGTCCCAAATTTTATGAACACATACACCTTGCAGCTTCTACTTCAGTTGCAAATAAACTGAGATAAATATACCTGACTTCAAGGATTTTGCCACGAAATAATAAAAAAACATAGCTCCTGTACATTCCTTCCACCACTAGTATAATTAGATCATTTCCTACCATCTCCACAGTGTTTTTCTTTTTCCTTTTGTCTAAATCACCACTTCAAACATAGAAACCTATGAGACTAGAGTAATAAAGCAAAGAACATGCTTAATAATTGGAGGTTTAGGCCAGTATATGCTCACTTTTTTCCAAGATATTGACCCATGGGAGCTTCCCACTGGTCACACCTCGGCAAAGTCGTTCCTCTATACCTTGAGCTTCCCCGAGAGACACCAGTACTCTGTCGACGAAGGGCCTGTACAAACTCTTCCTTGTTCAAATGCTTCATCTGCAGGTAGATCGAGTTTTGGCCGCAATCATAAATCACGAAATGGAACAAATTGTAAATTCAAATATACAGCACACACAGAATCATCAACATTACAAACCTGCTTCATATCCTCTTGGTAATCTGTCACACCAAAATTGATATCGGCATCAACCCCTCTGAACTTGATTGCAGCACGATCGTAGGCTCTAATATATATTTGAAAAGTGTGAAATGCAAAGAATTAGCTAATGACAGATACCGCTCGATCAATTAGACCGGCCAAATAATAGTGTACAGAAAACATACCTAGCAGCAGCGAATGCAGTATCAAACCCGCCTGAAAAACATGTGGTAAGAACCCCAAGATGATCAGCATAAAATAACCCCAAGATGATCAGCATAAAATTACAAATTTCAAACCATGAATTTATTGAAAAAGAAATCTCCAGATCATGAATTACTCACCGAGATACACCTGCTTCCCGCAGTCCCTGCACGAACAAGAATAAATTTAAGTTTGCAATTTATCAAAAGCATTGCAGTAATTACAAATCAATTCATGATGCATACCAGATGTGAGATTCCCAACGCCCCGTCCTCCTGTAGAAGGTGACTCCTCTGTACTGCGAGCTCCGAGACCTCGGCCCCCTCCTACTCCTCCTAGCCTGCTGCTGCTGTGGCGGAACCGTCATCGTCGATCGCTCCAAAGCGCTAGAACCAGATCCGGAGCCGGAAACAGAGAGGTTAAGCCACTGAGTCTCCGACGGTCCGACTCGGAACTCGGAATCGCAACTCAGTCCTCCTACTCCCTCTCCCCCGCCCCCGCCACCGTCTCCGTCTCCGTTCGCTGGAAAGAGCTGCCAGGTGACGACCTGATCTCCGTCTTCCTCGTCATCGTTGTCGGGGACCACGTCGGGTGGCGTCCGTAACTTGCTGAATATGTCGAATTTGAGAGCGGAGACGGAGTTGTGGGAATCGCGATCGCCGCCACCAGCGAAGTTGACTCCTGAGGAATTGGACACGCCGGAAAGCTCGGTGGCCTGGAACGTTCCAGAAGCCTCCTCGGACGGCGTTCTGGTACCACGGCAGGCCGGATTTCTCGGGAAAATGTCAATGTTGAGATCAAACATGGTTTCAATACACCACCTCCACGGCCAACGAAAGACCGATAGATAATAATAATCGGAGAATAAGCAAAGGCGAAATTCTCCCCTAAAAAAAACAAAATTCACCAGGAAACAATAACACAGAGACCGAAAAGATGAATTCAGAAAAGGAATCTTGGAAACCTACTCACCAGACGCAACTGTGCGATTTCGTGAGGGTAGAGAGAGAGAGTGGAGATTTGGGGGTTGAAGAAGGGGTGGGAAGGGGAGGGGGTGGGGGCCATGAAGGTGGACACTGTGGTGTACAGTAAAGTTAAGGCTACCAGCATGATGGGACTATGTTTGGAGAGAGATAAGACTCCCACGTTATTATTTTTACAGACTACACTATTTTATCTCTTTTTTTTTCGTTACCAAAAGTATACAAATCTTATAATTTCCGTTTGGGGCAAGTCTAGTTTGTTACCTCCTTTTTGTTTGTGCTTTTTTTTTTTTTTTTTTTTTGTCATACATGCAGCATGCATGTTTTCTCATCTTGTACATAATTAGAAATTTGGAAGATGTTTTTTGGCATAAGAAGGCAGAGCTGGCAATACCCGATCCGATCCGAGAAAACCGATCCGATTGATCCGATCCGAACCCGTCCAACACCCGAATAATTGGAAAAAAAGTTTGGATCCGAGACCGATCGACTCGATTCGAGTTAAGTCCGAACCCGAAAGCAATCCGAACTCAGTAAGAACCCGAACCCGATTATATCCGAATGGACCGACCCGAAATCAACCCAAAACCCGTAATTGCCCGACCCGAGCATATCCAAAACCCGAAATTTCCCGAACCCGATTATACCCGACACCCGAAATAACCCAAATCCGATTATATCCGATTATATTATCATGCATATAATATAATTAAATACAGTATAATTTTGCACTCCCTCCATTAAAAAAGTAACTTTTTAGCAATTTTTAAGACACCCAAACTATGTAAATATCAAAAAAAAAATTATTTTTATAATTTTGTAGTTATGAGTAATAAGTATGAAATTAATATTAAAAAATAATATTTTATATGATTTTGACTTTTTAAAAAAATATTATAAAAAGTGAGAAGACTTGCATTTTTTTAACCAATGTAGTACTACCTCCGTTCCAAAATACATGTCATTTTACTTTTCAGCACGCTTTTTTAAGAAGCGAAAAACTCTATAAAATATTAATTTTTTAATTAATTTTTTTATATAATTTGATACTTACTAGACATGTATTTTGGAACGGATGGAGTATTGATTAAGAATTGATAAACATTAGTTTAATCTATATAGAAGGATAAATATCTCATAGGTAAAAAAAATTGATTTGTTTTATCTAATATGATTCTTGCGGGTTCGATTTGACTGAACTCAATTCAACCAAAACCATTGTGACCAAAACCCGATTCACCCGGACCCGCTTAGACCGGAACCCAATTCACCTGAACCCATTTAGACTGACACCCGATTCACCCTAACTTCTTTAGACCGAAATCCGATTCGCCTGAACCGAATAGGACCCGAAAACCCGATTGTATCCGATAAACTAATGCCCGAATAAACCCGACCCGAACCCGATCAGACCCGAATTGTCATCACACCCGATATCAACCCGAGTCCGATATGACCCGAAACCGAATAACCCGACCCGACTCGCCCGATTGCCACCTGTATAAGAAGGAGAAGAGTGTATAAATAGAGCGAGAGGTAGCACTAGGGAAAAGAAATAAATATTTTCATCCAAATAATAAATCAAAAGAAATAAATATAAATATAATAATTTCCATCCAAATAAAAAATAAAAAATAAATATAAGCTAAAAATGTTTGAACATTCTCCATTAGTTAAATGTATTTGTTGAAATATACAAGTATATATATTATATATATACTTACCAAAGGCTATAAATATCAAATAATTTACATCCAAATAATAAATCGAAAGAAATTAATAAATATAAATATAATGAGAAATATGTGGAATATACTGAAATGTGTTAAAATATAACTAGCTTAAAGTTTTGGATGGAAAAATTTTCACCAGAGATTGACATGTGACAAAAAAGTTAGTACTATTGTTTTAGTATTGCACCAAGTATCTTCATTCGATAATAGATGTTCTTTTATTTTTTAGCACATTTTCTAAGAAGCTAAAAATTATATAAAATTTATTTATTTTTAATTTTTTTATCCAGTTTCATATACTCATTACTAAAATTATCATTTCCATATATACGGAGAGAGTATAAGATATAAGATAAGATCATTTTAGGTATTTAATTTATATAATTGTCCTTTCAATTATTAGTATATTTTTAGTTATAATATTCAAAAGAGTAAAAACAATAATTTAATAAATAAGAGTATATAAACTCCATTCGTCTCAAAATTTAAATCACTTAATATTTTGCATGTAAAATGACAGAAAGTATGTGAGGGGAGTAATTAATAATACATTGAAATGAACTTTGATTAAGAGCATGCCCAACAGCTTCTCTAAAAAATTCTTTAAAATGGAGAATTATAGATCACATATTCTGAATTTTTTTGGACTGAATTCCAACACATTCTCCATTATAGAGTTTACCTCAAAATATATAGAGTTTTCTCCAAATTTAGGGAATCATCTCCATTTCTTCTCCCTATTATCTATTTTGGAGAATGTAATGGAGAAACTGTTGGACCAAAATCAACGTACCTCAATATTCTCTAAAAACCCATTATGGAGAATCCGTTGGAGTTGCTCTAAATGGGTGCATAGTTAACTACTCAACCACCAAGCCAATGAGATTTTAATATTAAAAAATATGGTATTTATATTTATAGAAAATTGGGGTAGGCTGAAGTATAGACTAGTCTATTCTTAATTCCGTGCCTGCAGTGGCGGAGCCAGGATTTCGAGGAGGGGGGTGTTCAAAAAATTTCGTGAAATATTTTTTTTTGGCATATGCTTGATAAGAAGATTTTGTAAAAATAATATTGAAAAAACACTAAAATTTATTTTTAATGATTTTTTTTGTATTTAAATAGTTGAGAGTAACCAAAAAAAAATAGAAGAGAAACAAAAAATATAGAAAAAAATGACGAAGAATTATTTTTAAACCAATATTGAAAGAAAAAGTTTAATATATAATTTAAACATAAATATGGTATTTTTTTAATGAAATGGGTGATAGAAACAAAAAATATAAAGAGAAATTAAGAAAAATTAATGTAGAGTAAAACAAATAAAAGGTTGAAGATGTGGGATTTGAACCCAAAAACCTTTTACTTCTCTTTACTTTCCCCCTCCTTCCCTTACTACTTGAACTAGATAACAATTTTATTTCAAATACCATTTAAAGATATTATATTATCTTAAAAATACTAAATATATACAAAAAAAAAACATTAATTTTTTTGTATTTTTTTTTTCTGAGCCAGGGGGTGCTCGAGCACCCCCGAGCATCCCCCAACTCCGCTACTGCGTGCCTGGTTGAGCCTGTCTTGTGGCTTATCACTTGACTTTTTAGTTTAACTGTTTTACATGCTAGTGTTAGTGTTCGACCTATAGAGAATTAATCGATAACTTCAAAACCTCTGGAAAAAAAAATAGATGGCTTAATTAGAAGAAACAATAATAATAGTCCTAGTAATGTGAAAAAGTGATGGGGGCGGGGGTTGTCGGTAATTCTGAGTTTTGTGGATCGACGTGGTTTACTCCCGTCCTTTCCATAAGGCTTGAATTGTTCCGGTATAGGGCTTGGTGTTTGCACTTATTTACATCAGCTGACACCCCCATCCCATCCCTTCCCTATCTTCATGTTTTATGGGCACGTGATTCTTACTCGTATTCATATACATGGACCCCGCCCCGCCCTACATATAATACAACCTACAACTATACACTACTACTTGCATAGTTGCATACTTGCATTTGCATGCCAGCTTTTGTTTTGGATTTTGGAAGTGGATGTGGAGTGGGTCCCACCTTTTTTCTCGTTAACGTTAGCCTATTGACTATTGAGTGAAAGTATCCAAGTATGTTTGTATGCCAAAAATGTCCAATGTTAAGGTAACGTGAAAAGAGTTGTTTGACTTACGGAAAGCAATGCCTTTACCAATTAAAAAAATTTATATTATATGCACGGTCAAAATATTACGAGTCTTTAATCGAATTTCGATTTCGATAAAGCTTATCCAGATGAGAAGTCGGTGTTTGCAAAATTGACAATCATTTTACTAGCGTCAGTTTCCAGTCTCAGTAAACTTTTTCTAGGCTAAAAAGGCTTGCTGGCATCGGAAATCGATTATCACACTGCGTATTTGGCTATATGAAATCGTGCGTATAGCAAGTCGATCGGTTAAAAAAAATAAGTCGTATTTCTCCTTTTATCTCACCATTTATGTCGCCTGAAGTCCAAATAAGCGTACACGTGCTAATGGTTCATCATAATAGGATGATGAACTTACTAGCTTATGTACAAGACTTGGTTAGTTCAAAATTTCGACGTATGACTATTTTGGTCTCTATGTATCTCAACACTCCCCCATAATTAAAATTATGATTGTCTTGTCTAGTTGACATTTTGACAATGAGTCTAATATGTCATTATCTTTTTAGCTAGTTAGGATCAAGAGTACGACCTTCTGGCTAACTGTTTTGATATCACACAGAAACTTGAGAGACTGGACAAAAGTAGAAGTATTATAGTATTATTCCAATGTGTAGTATTACAATGGGACCGCGTGTTCTTACACAAAAATAAACTGACAAGTAACAATTGAGAGAAAATAAATGATACAATTATGCTACTGCTAAAGATATGCTCTTCTAATTATATGGATAGACTTAGCGACGGATGGATTTTTTTTTTTGGAGGAGGGGGTTGAAAAAATTTCTAAGAATTTTTATTTGCAACGTATGTATGAAAAATATTTTTTTATATAAATTTATTTTAAAAACTTAAATTTGTGATTTTAATAGTCATTTTTTAGTAGAGTTTTTTAAGAAAAATATAAAATTATTTTTAAAAATGAGATTTTTTTATCAGTATATATACAAAAGAAATTTTCTATTTAAATATACTGAAAAAACCTTAAATTTGTTTTTTATAAGGTAAGAATTCGAGGGCCACACAAGCCTGACACCTCAATAGGTCGACAAAGTCGCCAGAGAGCGAATCGTCAAATCATATAACGGAAATAACAAAAGATGCAAAACATGCATTGACAACCAAACAATTCCGGACAACCTAACAAACTTAATCCTAACATGTTGGGGGCAACATAGACTATGAACCGAAGTTAAGCACCACCAAGCAGCGACACCAGTGGTGGATCCAGGATTTTAGTTGGGGGGGGGGGGGGCTAAAAACAAGGCTCGTACAGATTCTTGATAATGAACATGAAAAAAGGTCCATTGGACATGTTTTACTCCCAGGCTTATAAGATTTCCAGACTCCAGAATTTTCTATTTAAATATACTGAAAAAAACCTTAAATTTGTTTTTTATAAGGTAAGAATTCGAGGGCCACACAAGCCTGACACCTCAATAGGCCGACAAAGTCGCCAGAGAGCGAATTGTCAAATCATATAACGGAAATAACAAAAGATGCAAAACATGCATTGACAACCAAACAATTCCGGACAACCTAACAAACTTAATCCTAACATGTTGGGGGCAACATAGACTATGAACCGAAGTTAAGCACCACCAAGCAGCGACACCAGTGGTGGATCCAGGATTTTAGTTGGGGGGGGGGGGGGGGCTAAAAACAAGGCTCGTACAGATTCTTGATAATGAACATGAAAAAAGGTCCATTGGACATGTTTTACTCCCAAGCTTATAAGATTTCCAGACTCCAGAGTTTACCAGACACAATCTCTGAGTATCCTGAAGTTGTACACATCCGTCTTAGTGGAAAAGTTGCAATCTTTTGCTGCTTCTTTTTGTGTCTGAATGAGTTTGATGAATGTCAAACAATCTTACAGTTCCAAAGTCTACAATCTTTTACTACTTCTTGTTCCTAGCAAGTGGCAACCAAAAAAACCCAAGTTTAGTTAAATCCTACAACTCATGTTTAATTACAAAGCAAAAACCACAATATATTCTAAAGTTCAAACCATAACCACAAACCCAAGTGCAATCTTTTGCTCCTTCTTTCCTTCCAACAAACAAAACCCAAGTTCAGTTGAATCCTACAACTTGTATTTACTTACTAAGCCAAAACCACAATTCCAAAGTCCAAACTACAACTACAAACCACAATTTGAAATCACAAACCACAAATTTATTTCTCAAAACCACAAATTTTCATCTCAAAATGTATTATCAAATTCTCAAACATTAACCCTAATCGAAATTTTCCCAAATTAATTCTCAAACCCACAAATTCTAATCTAAATTAATTCTCATCTCAATCAATTGAACTTAAAAAATTCAAATTAAAATAAGAGGGAGGGCCAAAACTAACTAAAAGATCGAAGAAGAACTTCTAGAGGCGGCCGTTGTGCGGACAGTGCAGGAGACGGGAGTGGAGTGCGACTTGGACGTGGGTTTGCCGACCGTCGAGGGCTGGGCGGAGGTCGGCGCCTCGGCCGGAGGTGGAGCTTGTGACGGAGGCCAACTCAGGGGTGACATGGCTCTCTAATCTCTATCGCGTTTTGGTGCGGGACGAACGTCGTTGGCACTTTCCCCCTTTGTCAAATAGTAATAAAATCCAAACTCAAACACAAAACCAATGAATTAGCCAATCAGTGACTTGATAAACCAATGGTTGATATTTATGGTCCTAGGATTGATTCATTACTTACTCATAAAAATACGTCTCCTTGACTAAAGTTGAGAGATTCGCATGGATACAATCACCTTATTCAATATCACTAAAGAATAGCATTAAGGATTCAAGTAATTAGACCAATTGACATATTCATTCAATGCAATTAAGACAAACTGGAACAACCCTAGATCAGCCCTAATCGAAACTCCTCACCATAGATCAACTGAAATCATCCATTACAAAGACAAAGAAATATCACTACTTCAATACCTTCGTTTGCTATCAAGAATACAACAACGGATTCATAGCTAAGATGCAATTCCTAACATGGTGATCAATCATAGAAAGGAACACAAATATATATATATATATATATATAATCAATAAGCACAAGATGATAAATCTGAATATGAATAACTAAATAGAAACAAATCCTCACAATCTAAACAACCATATATTCGAATCACAAGCGAAATTATCAGTTTAGCAACTCATGGGCCAAAACTCTCTCACTCTAATTGTGTTCATTGTCTCACATTCCATATGCCACACCCACACGGCTGGAACTAATAGAAATAACCTAATAAAGAGTCGTGAAACCCTATAAATATAATAATAATATAATAGGAAATAGAATCTTCGGATCCAAAATCGCAATCGCTGGAAACCGGCCCACGGCGGGCGCCGCCATACTCAGTGACAAATTTTCCTCTTTTTCTCTATTGTCTTCAATGTTGTGCTTCCTTAATACTCTCTAGCCTCTTCCTCAACCTTCATATGCTCCAAAACATGTCTCTTAAGCTCTTCTAAGATCCCTCCAAGGTCGGAATGTAACTCTGCAGAATAAACACTAAAAAGGCGTAGATTCCGAACTCGAATACTTCACAAGCAATATATGAAACTAGACTTAAACTTATGCAAAACTCCTATCTAAATGCAATAAGAAATACCTATAATGCCTATATGAAATATGCATTATCACGTTTGCTGCATGTGTAACCTGTAAAAGGAATGGAAAGCTTCTGTCGTATGATGTTTAAAAAGAAATTATGATGTTTAAAAAAATAGATAAAAAGTTAAAAAGATGGGTATCGAACCTGAGACACTCCTCATATCCCCTTTACCACTAAGCCAAAGCAGTCTTCTTGTTCTATATCTCGCCTCAAATGTATTTATTACAAAAATATCCAATTGAACCACCCCTAGTTCCCCACAGATCTGCCACTGAGCGACACCGCTGGCCAACGATGATGATGCCCTAGAAAATACCCCCCTTAATTAATAAGGATATGACGTCATTAATGGGTCACCCAACGCAAAAGATGTCTAAGGCGTGATGTTATACATCGCGAGCCTTACATCAAGTAAAGCCATGACCATTGTTCTCCCCAGAATAGAGCAACAAATAAGATCGCGATCAGTATTATGATACTTACAAATATAACACCAGAGAAAACAGGGCTTGCATGCCCTTTCATCCCATTGGGCAAAGGTAAGCAGCTCGCTGGTCAAGCACCTCTCCGCTAACGCAGCCACGTGTAACCACCCAACCCTTTGGCATGAGGGCATGCATTTTACGTGTCTTCTATCAGACCACAAGGTCGATCACCAACCAACTGCTCGCTTAGCATCCCTATAAATACCCCACTTGAGTCCCCAAGGAGGGGATCCGATTTTATAGAGAGAAAGAAGAGCTCTACAATTCTCCATGAGATAAAGCCCTCGTAGTTGAATTCTTGAAGTCTTTGATCGGAGAAGAACGTATCTGTAATAGAACATCATCTGAAGGACTTCCTCTAAAGACGACGATTGAACAGTGATTATCCGAGCGCGAGTAATTGACATCGCAAGGATTACCTTGACTCCTAAAAGCACCAACTAAATAACAACTTATATAAGCACCCTTCGTAGTTGGCTTCGCAAGTAATTGACATCGCGGTGAAATTTGTTTTCACGCTTCATTGACGTCGTCTGTGGGAACCTTTCACGACGAGAGATTCCTCGTAGAAATACGCTTTATTTTTTTTTATAATTTTTTAATCTTTGAAACCATAATTTCTTGCCCCTCGCGAGAATACTAGTTTTACTCTTTGCATTAACTCTTCGCAGGAACCATGAACTTCACACTATTTGGAGAGGAATTTGGAAATCAACATCGCTACAAGGGAGGGACCGACATATTGAACCTCAACAATCCCCCCAACGAGGAGGGTCAACCCTAGCAGGACGAAAACATTCCCCAACAACCTTTCTGGAATGGGGCTCCGCCTCCTCTGTTCGGTCATTATGGAACGTGGGGTGAGTACCCTCCATATCAATACTTCGCGGGCGCCTTTCTGCAATGCCATGGATATTTCATCACTCTCTAATTCCTCAGGGGCACCCGACTCGGTTCACAAGGATGAGCTTGCATTCCCCTCCGCTTTCTGCAAAGCAATAGGCGAAGCTCCTGTTCCCAAAAGATGGAGAAATGTGTCGATCGTGAAGTATACATGAACTTCTAACCCCAACGATCATATGAACCAATTCACAACATCGATAAGGATGAACGAGAACAACGACGCTATGTTCTCGCGATCATTTCCATCTACGCCGAGTGAAGTAGCTCTGTCATGGTTTACCAATCTCGCCCGATCATCCATTAGCAGCTTCGCACAACTATCGGATATCTTTGTCGCTCATTTCGGCAGCGCCCGCACACAAAAGAGGACCATGCTAGACCTAAATTCCATCAAGCAAGGGCCATCTGAGTCTTTGAGAAATTTTTCATCAAGTGCACCAATATGGTTGTGCAAATCCCAAAATTCAATCAGGAATCCGCAAGCACTCTCCTAATAGGCAACCTGACTGAAGACGATTTTAAAATCTATCTGTTCCGAAAAGAGCCTCAAAACTACGATGAGCTACGCTAGCTCGTAACTCTGGAAATCCATGCCATGGAGGCTACCAACTCAAGCCCACGACCCAATGAGGCAAAACCCTCATTTTTCTATAAAGTCTCTAATAAGTTTCGTGGAAGGGGAGGACCAGACACTCAGTCACGCAATAACCCCCATTGGCAATACCTCGTTGCTCCACCACGAGCTCCTCAGCACGAGGTACAATACAACCAACGGGCAGGTCCAAACCCGACCGTTGCCCCAACAAATGCAATGATGGCGCACCTTGAGATGATCTGCCCCCTTGTCTATGGGGTTCCACCGGCCCCTCCACCCTGAAAAGAGGTGCACCCCCCACGGCCCCAATCCACCTGTTGCACTGTCACGACAGTATAACCCCTCTTATGCACCAAGAGGGAGAGGAAGAGCAGGATACCCGTGAGGCTGGGGAGGACGAAATGGGAACATAGGAGGCGGATACCGCCCCCCACCAAGGGATACACGAAATGCCCCTGAAGCAAGATCTTCGTCAAATAGAGCCTTGCATTCCAACAAAGATAGCCGGAACCCACCACCCCTGTTGTAGGAGGAAATCGAGTTTAAAATATAAAATATAATTCAAACCAGATTATGCCCACGCAAAATAAATACAAGACCTCCTCCTGATGTAGCAGCGAGAAGTCAGGATCGATCCACGAGGAAGCGTGTCAGCGGATCCTAGGTAGCGATGTAATCTCACGGACAGAAGTCGACCACAGGGGTCCTCGAGCTCGACAAGGGTTTAGTCGACAGAAGCTCGGACAGTCGAACACAGCAGCAGCTCCTCGGCAAAGGTGGTCGATCTCGACAAGAGTCTACTCGAGGTCGAGTACGGTCCTCGTCGAGGTCGAGTTGCTCTTCGTCGATTCCTGCACAGGTAAGCAACAGCGACTCTAGGTCGAGAATCAGTAACTCGAGGTCGACCAGATGGTGGTCGAGATCGAGTAGACAGGGGACGAAAGACGAATGAAATTTAAAGAAAATAAAGAACAAATGCTTTTAGGGTTTCGACTTAAACTTTATGTAAAAGGATTTCCAAGATTGGGGTTTGCAACGATAATAACCAAGCATGCATAAGGCAGGATCAAACAGATAATCATGTGAATCGCATTAAAGGATAAGCTTTCGCCTTTTCCAACAATTAGACAACTCTTTCAAGAAACCCTAATTGTCTCTACCGATTTTATGTTTATAATCCAAATTGTTAGCATGGATATCCATTAGATGGGCAATAAACACATAAACAAGTAGGAAGGTGCTCAAAACATGATAAAGGTCGGATCTTTTACCTCAATTATGCATAGCTATCGTCGGGCTCGCCCCAACCCTAGAAGTGGGTTGACTACTCGCTCTTCATCGCAAACTCAAACATCATTGATTGAAAAGAAACAACTTGCATTAAACTAAATTCAAAGACTTTACAATCCCGGCAATCCAACTCTCGTCGAATGCCAAAACCCTAAAACCTTTGAACTCCCTAAACTGTCTCTGTGGAACTACTTGTCTTCTTCTGAAATTGAATGAATAAAACTGAGCCCCATGGGCCTTATTTATAGCCTTCATTCCCTAGCTATTCTAGGAAAGAAGATATCTATCTATATCTAAAATTATATCTAAAACTTAAGGATAAATAAAAGACATAATGGAATTAAATCTATAAAGAAAAGATAAAACTAATTAAGGTAGGTCTTCATGTCTTGATAGATCTTGTCTCCTTGATGATAGAACTTGATGGAATCGGATAGAATCTTCCACCTTCGCGCCCAAGGAATCCCAAGTCTAGTCGGACAAGGCTCGCCGAGAAGCTTCTGGACACTGGTCTAGTCGACCTCGAGTAATGCTCGTCGACCTCGAGTAGCAGGGTTCGTCGACTGGGCTTCCTCGGGTTGGTGTGCTCGACATGGCTCGGACTTGGGTTCCTGGTGCTCGTCGAGGTCGAGTAGGCCTAGTCGACTTCGAGTAGACTGGCTCGCCGACTAGGGTTTCTCGAGCGGCTCTCCTCGATGGGCTCTGGATCTTGACTCAGGGGCTCGTCGATCTCGACCAACTCTTGTCGAGATCGAGTAGAGTTCGTCGAAGATGGCTCTGGTGGTCTCGTCGAGGACTCCTCCTCGAACTTGCTCTGGGTCGCTTGTCGATCTCGACAAAGCTTAGTCGAGATCGAGTAAGATGGTGCTCGGCTTCTGTCCTCGGTTTCTCGGGCAGCTTCTCCTCGTCGACTCCGGGTGCTGGCGCTGGGCTTCGTCGATCTCGACCTGGCTTTGTCGAGATCGAGTTGGGTCCCGGAGCTGGGTGTCTGGCTCTCTCGACCATGGTCTGTCAACCAAGGCTGCTCGGCCAGGCTCGTCTAGGTCGAGTAGACCTACTCGAGATCGAGTATACTTGACCTTCAGCTTGGTTCCGCTGCTTTGACCTTGGACTTCTGTAGTGGTTTTCCGAGCTTTTCCGACCTTCTGTAGAATTGCTGTAAAACGCCTCGATTTCTGCGAATTAAACAGAAACTGGTGTAGATTCCATAATTTGGCAAATAAACATAAACTACATAGATTTTGTACTATCTTAACCCAAATGAATGCAATGTATACAGAAATCGATATAAAAGTTACTGTAAAACATGGCAGATTCAGCTCACAACAACCCCCCAATGGGTGCATCAACACCATATCGGGTGAACCTGCCTCCTCCAACACTAGCAACCAGGAGAGGAAAAACTATGAGATAGAGGTCAGGCAACCTCCATCCTAAGCCAGTGTCAGACAAGCCTCTATAGAAAATGCGGTATTAAATTTCTCTGTTTCTGACACTCGCAACCTCAGGATGCCACATTCAGATCTTGTGGTCATTCGTTTGCAGCTAGAAACCAAAAAAGTCAAACAAGTTTTGATGAACACAGGCTCTTCGGTGAACATTCTTTACTAGAATGCCTTCGAACAACTGGGCATCGCGGAAAGCGCCATGCGCTGCTACTCAGGAAAGCTCATCTCTTTTTCAGGGGACAAGGTTGAAATAGTCGGTACCATCGAGCTATCCTTGACGTTGGGAACTTCCCCCAACAGAAGAACTCAAATGGTAGAATTTACTGTAGTTTGCCTGCCGTCTTGTTGTAGGAGACAATTAATCATCCTAGGTAGATAGATAAATTGGATTGGAGCCCAAGTAAATTTATCTATATCAATTTTTTTTATCTATATATGGTTTGATATATAGGTGGTTTATTATAGATGGTTTTATCTATAATATGTTCTAGATAAGATAGGTTTATCTATATCTAGGTTTATCTACAAGAGGTTCTACCTATAGGATCTATTATAAATAGAGGGTGTAGGGTTGATGAGGGCTTTGACACTAATCAGACATAGTCAAAGCCTTCATCAACCTGTCAAACTCTTGTGCACAACTAACAAACAAACATGCACTACATATAAATAAAATGAAACTAAATATTAATACATTTAAGAACCGTTTCAACTTATTGTATTCATGAGCTTGACAACCCATAGAGGGTATATAATACCACCAATTGAGTTCTATTGGTGGCTTGTAAAAGTAGTATTCAAATGGATCAACGTATCCACCAATATTCTCTCTAGTGCAGGAGACAACTTTTACTTGCTCTGTAGCCTCAACAGTAGGCTCTCTAGATCAGATTCATCAATGGGGGAGCTAGGGATGATCTCTTCAGATGGAGTGTGGTCTTCCTCTATCTTCTCAATGTGATTTTTCACCATGACCTCAAGAGATGCAACAGAGGTCTCAAAATTTTGAGATACTAGAGGAAGTGACTCGTTCTGCGCACATTGATGATCCATGTAGCAGAAAAAATCCCACATCTCCGAGAGTCCCATATCTAATAAACCTTCCCTTATACTAGCTTGATATCCCCATGAATAAACATTGTTAATGTACTCCTGTAATCTGATGAAGTATTGATGAAAACTCTCTCCGTATAACTGCAATAACCTCACCTTCAAAATATGTTAGTAGCACGGGTATGGACCATATAAGACGGTCCACACCAAGATCAACACCAAAAACACACAAGAATTAATAAAAAAAAATTGACGGAGGGAAAACCTGTCGTTGATCCGCCAAAGAAAACTCAAACCTATAGCTAGTATAACAATAAGCAAGAGGTCGATCCACAGGGAAAGTTATAATTCAAGTTTGATTCAAGTGTCAATCAAAGTAACCAAATTGGGGGGGGGGTTTAAATGTGAAAGTTCCGCCTTTTATCAAAGCGGATGGTTTTAATTTAGACAATTAGGAGAAGCAATTCTACCTACAACTTTCCACTTTATTTGGTTGAAGCGATCCTTCTAACTTCTTCTCGTCCTATTAAGTTTCCTATGAATGCCCTTGTCCCGAACTAATATAGTTACTAGTCCAATCAGTCCTAGAAACCCTTATCAATCGATCAGTCCCTAAAAAAGAATTTAACCCCATTGATAGCTTTAAGTCCAGAGATTAGCCAAGGTATTTACAGTCCCTAAAGAGGGATTTAACAACACATCCAACTTGCTACTCATTCAATTAGTTCAATCAGCTCTAAAGGAACAAGTTTGCTACTTAGGTTAAGGTTCACAATCAGGAATCTACAAAACCTTAACAATTGAATTGATCTAACAAGTTGACCAGACAAGATAGAATAAAACAATAAACAATCAAGCACAAAGAAGTTGAAGCATTCAAATATAGGAAATAAGGAACGAGAATTAGAAAATCACAATCAATCCAAATAAAGCTTCAAATTGCAGGCAGAATAGATGAGTTTAGTTCCTCATGGAAGACATCTCTCAAATCTCTAAAGTGTCTGATGAACGTAAGAATAGAATAGAAGTGTATAAAAACAACATAAACTCGGCCTTATAATAACTCCAAGTCGGCCATGAAACAAAATAATAACAACTAGGGTTTTCTTAAAACAAAACGCAACGTCTAGCGCTGACGACCAATGCTGCGGCCGCGGCATCAGCAACTTTCTCCAACCCGCAGTAGCGATCCTTGTTGCGGCCGCGGCACGCATGCTGTGGCTGCGTCATCCTGTTGTTGGCTCTTCTTACTTTAGCTTCGCAGGTGTCTCCACTTGTCTTGCTTCTCTTCCTTCATTGCTTTTTTCCAATGTTTCTTGTATTCCTCTTCAAGGTATTGCATCTCCCAATTGTGTTCTGATTCAATCTGCAAGATAAATACAAATTTTCCCAGAATCCGAACTCTTCTAGAATAATCACAAGATGCAATTTAGCAACAAAGTATGAAAGAAATGCAACCTAACTAAACTAAAAATGCCTATAATGCCTATCTAAGATATGCATTATCATTTATCTATAGGAGGTTCTACCTATAGGATCTATTATAAATAGAGTGTGTAGGGTTGAATTATGGCGTGCCCGTGTATCCATCAAAGCATCACAATAATAAGAAACCCTAGCTACAGAGAGGTTTTTCTCTGCAGGGTGTTCTGCGCGGTTCTTGCCAAAACACGAAAATCTTTTATGCCCTATTGTTCATTCTCCTTCTCTTTAACGGTATTCACTCGGGGAAATTCACAACACGTCTATTTACAACGCCATCATGGGCCGAGTCAACCTTTTTCAAATTCCAAGTCGCGTGCTCTATCTACCATTTCAGCATCATGTTACCATGTGCAGATGGAAAAGTAGGATAAGTTCGGGGAGAGCAAGCAAAAAGCAGAATTTGCTACCTAGCCTCGCTTAAAAAAGGCTACGAACAGGTCTTCACCATTGACAACCCGTGCCAGGGATCTTTGAAATTAGATACAATTGACAATGATGACAAGGAAGTCACATATGAGAATCTCGAAGCGGAGCTGGAGGTACAACCTGAAAAGGTAGTATATAAAATTATTGAAGAAAAAGTGGCCTTTTCACATTCTCGAACCGCACAGAAGCCCTCTATCACGGGCACAACTTGGATACTCCTGCTTTGGATCGTATCAAATAAATATTGAAAAACTCGCGAGACGTATTCGCCTGGTCCCCCCAAGACTTGAAAGTTCTTCCCATAGAGATCACAGAACACTCCCTTAGGCTCAATTATATTGCAAAACCCATATGCCAAAGGGAAAGAAAGATGAAAACGGATTAGGCTGAAGTAGCCAAACAAGAAGTGGACAAACTCCTACAATCTGGTTTCATCCACGAGATCAATGATTCAACCTGGCTATCAAATGTGGTCCTTGTAAAAAAGAGTAGAGGTAAATGGAGAATGTGCGTGCATTTCAAATATCTGAACAAAGCATGTCCCAAAGACAATTATCCACTTCCTTCCATCGATGAACTAGTAGACACCACCACGGGACACACTACTTTGAGCTTCCTCGATGCCTACTTTGGCTACAACTAGATCAAGACGAGCCCTCGCGATGAAAAAAACACCGCTTTCATCACTAATCAAGGCACTTTTTTTTACAAAGTAATGCCTTTCGGTCTCAAAAATGCCGGTGCTACCTTCCACCGAATGATTGAAAAAGTTTTCCGACCACAACTAGGGAGGAACATCGCGGTATATGTTGATGACATTGTGATCAAATAATTGAAAAAAGAGAGTCATCCCACTGACTTCCAAGAAACCATCGATCCCCTCAGAAACAATCGTGTCAATTTAAACCCAGAAAAGTACGTATTTGGAGTCAATTCTAGAAAATTCCTTGGTTTCATGATAAGTCACCGAGGCGTCGATGTGAACCCTTCAAAGGTACAAGCAATACTCGATATGGGCCCCCAAGGATGCTAAACGACATCCAAAAGATGAACAACACCATCAAATGCCTAAGTCGATTTTGCTCACGACTCGCCGATCACTCCATGCCCTTCTTTGAGCAATTGAAAAAGAAATGGCCCGTGGAGTGGAGATATGTCTTGGACAAAGCTTTCAAAAGTATGAAGGAATACCTTGCAACACTCCCTACCCTTCATTATCCTCGCGAGCATGAGATTCTTCTACTATATCTTGCGGTTGGATCAACTACCATCGGTATTGTACTCACTAGAAAGTCCAAGTTCCCTGACTACTTTGCTACTAGAGTCCTACAACCTGCCTAATCTATATATACGCCCATAAAAAAAATGGCCATATCTGTTATCTTCGCGGCAAGACGATTGAGGCCTTACTTTCATGATCATACCATCGAAGTGCTCTCTGATCTACACCTACACCAGATTCTTTATTCACCATCTCTCTCAGGAAGAATGGTGAAATGGGCGGTAAAGCTCTCATAATTTGATATTCATTTCAAACCTAGGAAAGCTCGTTTGGCTCAAGCTCTGGTCGATTTCGTGGTCGAAGCCACATTCACATAATTACAAGATCGCGAAGGAGAAGATTGGGTCATAAACGTTGATGGTTCAATGAAAAAAGGACTGGGAACTGCAAAGGGGGAATGGGCTAAAATCTTACCTCTAGTACTATGGTCGTACAAAACTTCTGCCAAGAATCCCATGGGGGAAACGCCATTCACAATGACATATGGCGCCAACGCTGAAGCTTTTCTAGAATTTCACGTATACTTATTACCTCAAGGTGACGACATATTTCCTTTATTACCTGCGAAGCCAACTAGGAAGGGTGCTTATATCAGTTGTTATTTAGTCGGCGGTTTTAGAAGTCAATGTAATCCTCGCGATGTCAATTACTCGCGCTCGGGTAGTCACTGTTCAATCATCGTCTTTAGAGGAAATCCTTCAAATGATGTTCTATTCTAGATACATTCTTCTTCGATCAACGACTTCAAGAACTCAACTTCGAGGGCTTTATCTCAGGAAAAATTGCATAGCTCTTATTTCTCTCTCTAAAATCGTATCACCTCCTTGGGGACTCAAGGGGGGGGGGGGGATTTATAGGAGTGCCAAGCGAGCAGCTCGCTGCTCGCTTATGATAAATTGTTCCCGATCATGTTTTGATAAAAAACGATGCCTCTTGTTAAAGGCTCATTTTGGTGGGCCAGATAAAGGCCCAATATATCTCATCCCATTTCTGAGGTGACCCCACGGAGACCTATAAGTAGGGATCTCCTCTTCACTTTTCCCTCATTTCGTATTCATTGAAAAACTTACAACAGAGAGCAAGAGAGGATAACCAAAAGACTATTTTGCAAAAGGCGTCGTCAGAGTTCGTTGGAGGCCCCGTTTCTTCACATTTTGCTTCTTGGTGTTCTACTCTCATTTTCTTCAAGTAAGTGTTTCCTATTTTTCTTTCGTTTTGCTTATTTTCCTCGATTTTTGTTCAAGATAGCCCTTAGGGTAAAAGCGATTTTCTGGGCAATCAAAATGCATTCCCCCAAGGAGGGGCAAAGTGGTCGTGTGGCAGAGAGATCGGTTCTTCCTGGTGTTCCACTCTTTTTTTCTCCGTTCTTCCCATATGTTAGGGCCGCCCTAGTGGTGTTTTTAGGTTTTATTTGGCGGCAGAGTTAAGGTGGTGGTGGGGATTTTGGGGGATCTGGAGGGTTTCTCGTTTATCGAGGAAAAACCCTTTATCTCCTATCTTGGGAAAATGAGAACTTTTGAAGAGGAGATGAAATGTGTTTTTTAGACGTCATCCTCTGGGGGAAACATCTTTTCAATGCCTCTGAGTGGGGTGCGTGAGGCGCCAAGATAGCTCTTGTGAAGGGTTTTTGGCGTCAAATTTGTCTTATCGCTATCTTGAAAAGACTATTTTCCTTTGTTGAACTTCTCTTATCACGTATTTTCAAGGGGTTTCTTCTTAGAAACCAAACAATAGTGATGTCGATGGAGAGCGATAACCAGAATAGGAGCGTGGGCCTTATGGCCGAGGAGGTTAGCTTCTCGTGGACTCAAGAGTTTTTAATGCATGATGACTCGGAAGCTACAGTGTCTTTAGCTCATCTTCCTCGACCAAAAACTGGATCTCGCGAAGGAAAGTGGAAAAAACCTTTAGTGCCAAAAAGGATGAAGGAGAAAAATGCCATGACTAGGACCATAAAGCTTCCTCTATCGAAAGGCGATCCGGAGTACTGTGATACATCAGAGTCTATCAATGACTTTGGAAACAAAGGGGGATCGTCTCATGAGTCGAAGAAAAAGAAACCGACTCATGCAGTCCCTGGTGATTTTGTCGTGCCCACTTACAGACTCGAGGAAGCTGCTGACTGTAGTTTCTGTGAAGGTTTTGCTCCATCTCCTCCCCAACTTTTCCTTTCTATTTTTAAGGAGCGTGTGGCCCCTATCTTAGCCGTGACTAGAGGAGAGAAATCGATTTTGAACCTTGCTCATCTCGAATTTGTGTCCCTGATCTTTCCTTGGCCTACAGGGGTGGAGATAGGCTTAGCCTCTCAGAACGGGGGTTGTTTGAACGCATATCTGAATCACGTCGTTGTCCACTTGGAAAGTTTGCTTCGGGAGTTTCGCCTTCTTTTTCCTAAGCTTTACGTGAACTTTCTTGCGAAGATAAACTCGTGCCCACTCAACTGGCTTTTAACGTTTGGATGTACCTCGCCACCTACACTATGCGATGCGCTGCCAAAAAACAGACGACATCTTTGGATCACCTATTTACGTTTTTTACCTTGCGGCATGGCAAAGATGGGCTCGTGTCTGCTTCCTTGAGCGGGGATATTATAGAGAGGTTATCGAGCAAGTCTGGGTGGAGGAGAAAATGGTTTCTTGTTCGTGATCCATCCGGAGCGTCTTTGAATTTTATGACTACCCCTGGTCTCTATCAGCCTCCTTCCAATAACAAAACTATTGTGACAAAAAAATGGAGATCTGCATTCTATCGCGAGGGTCGTTTGGGGAAACGTAAGTACAGGGAAGTAGTAACCCCCGTCCGTTTGGAAATGGTCAGCCTTAGCCTCCCACATCCTCGGGGTGGGTGTCAAACCTTTTCACTGCTTAATTGTGACTTTCTTATTTTATATTGAACCCTTTCTTGAAGCAAATTTTATCTTAGCCTGATATCTACTTCTGACCTTTTTAGAAATGTTGTTGGAGCCTGGAAAGCTCTTCTTGACCGCCCGGGAGGAAAAAGGGGAAAATATTGTCAAGTCTTCGGGTGCTTCAGGCTCGCGGGCTATCAATGATCAGCAGATAATTCCACGCGATCCCCAACCTCTCGTGGAGTTCGAAAATGAGCGGTGGATTGTGGAGGTGGAACACAGTTCGTCAAAGGATGACGTACCTCTTATTCATCGGGATCAAAAGAGAAAAAAGGGGGAGATTGTGCCCGACCAGATCTCAACGGATGAGCCAATCACTAAATCAGGGATTGCCATGTACGTGTATAGGCAACCTGGATTCACTTCTATTGATTATGCGAAGTTGGCTATTCCGGCGAAGAATTGTCCGGCCGAGAGGGAGTACCTTCACCACCTTAAGAATGAGAAGTTTTTGGGCTAGGGGCTGAAGACGGGAGGATGGGTGAGTTTTTCCATGAGTTGATTTTTATTTAAATATTAACCTTCTCTTTTCTATTTATTTTATGACTTTGTTTATTGCGGACTTTCATAGGATAATCTGCAATGGACTGAAGTGATGGAGCGATTGAGGGGATACAACGATCACATGAGATATTTGAGGAAGGAGACCAAAAAATTGCATGTCCGAATAACGAAACTGAGAGACGCGGAATTACAAGAGGGGACCATTGTCCATTAATAGCTTGGAGGTAGCCCTGGAGAAATATGAAAAATATTTAGAGGCGGTGAAGGGTGAACTTGACTTGTCGCGGGTCGAGATTTCAAATCTTCAGGAGAAGGATACCGAGAACGTATTGCTAGCTGGTAAATTGGGTGGCCGAGTTCGCGAGATCGAGACTGAGCTTAATCAAGCCCATGACGAGCTACTCATTGTAAAGGGGAAATTGGAACGATACACCTCTGGTGATGATATTGTTCTAACAAAAAACACCAGAGGTGTATCGTTCCAATATCATCACCTCTGGTGATAAAGGGGAAATTGGAACGATATTGTTCTAATTTCCTTCTTCTAGGGTTGGGGTGATCCCAACATATATATGTGTGTTTGATTTATAAATCCATGAATTTATATGTCTTTATCATCATCTACCTATGTGCTTAATCCTTTGCGAGAGTTGAGGAAATTCCTTATTCATGATATTGAAACGAAAGTGATCTTATTATGAATTGGATAGTAATTAGGGTTTATTTGCGAGAGCCGACTAATCCTAAT
Source organism: Persicaria tinctoria (assembly GCA_037127255.1). Classification (NCBI taxonomy): domain Eukaryota; kingdom Viridiplantae; phylum Streptophyta; class Magnoliopsida; order Caryophyllales; family Polygonaceae; genus Persicaria; species Persicaria tinctoria. The sequence goes on along the minus strand of JBANSL010000004.1, from coordinate 14,292,448 downwards.
TATGAAAAGGTAGAAACAAATTAGGTTTTTATGGGAGAGCCTCTATCACCTAAATTGTTGGAATTTGCGAAAGTCGATTCTTTGATATAAAGCATGCATCTTTATTGTTGTGGTGATCCCTAACCTTGGAAGTTTGCATCTTTATTTGTTTTATTTTATTATTTTTATTTGGCACATATTCTACTCGATATCAAACCACCATTCCCTCTCCATCCATCGACATCGACCCCTCTATTATTTGTCGACAGCAACCTCCTCACCTCTTCCCGTTATCCCTGAACCCCAAAACACACTAAACCTAGAACCGCTGACTTCTCTCCTGAGGACGAACTTGACTCCCCTATACTATAGCGGGGATCTTGACTATAAATTTATTTGGTCGAGAAACCCTCTCGTCAACAAGAGAAGCGGAGGGCTATCCCTTGTTATTGATAGGCAAATGAAATTGGGATTGCACAAACTTGTGAAAAATAACAATATGACCTTTTGTTTCCGATTTTTGGCACAAAGAGAAGACCTAAACAAAATTGGTGAAATCATCAAGAACAACCAAATAATAGCGAAAACCACTAGCACTCAGAATAGGCAATGTCCACACATCGCAATGTATAACGTCAAACGATGCAAAAGTAGCAGAATGAGTAATATGAAAAGGGAGTCTTTTGCTCTTAGCGATCTCGCACAAAGTGTAGACAATCGAGACTTTATTACAAGAAATTAAATGACTAGAACGGAGACTTTGAAGGACATGATTGCCAGGGTGGCCAACACGAGCATGCCACAAGTCGGAACCAAGGGTAATGTTGATGGACGGGGATGTTGAGGGCGGCGGTTTGGCTGCGGCTAGAGGGTAGAGGTCGCCAGAACTATTGCACCGCATGATTGGGGTCCACGTACGTAGAGCTGGCAATACCCGACCCGACCCGAGAAAACCTATCCGATTAATCTGGCCCGAACCCGTCCGACACCCGAATAATTGGGAAAAAAAAAAGTTTGGATCCGAGACCGACCGACCCGATCCGATTTAAGCTCGATCACAAAAGCAATCTGAACCCAGTAATAACCCGAACCCAATTATATCCGAATGGATTGACCCGAAACCCAAAATTACCTGAACCCGATTATACCCGAAACCCGAAATATCCCAAACCCTATTATATCCGAAACCAACAAAAATCTTATATTTGTCCCTAAAATACTCAAAACAACCTAAGCATTTGATTACTTAATAATGGATGGTAATATGATCATGCATATAGTATAATTAAATATATTTTTGTACTCCCCCCGCTAAAAAATCACTTTTTAGCATTTTTTAAGACACCAAAACTATATAAATATCAATTTTTGGTCATTTTTATAATTTTGTAGTTATGAGTAACAAACATGAAATTAATACTGAAAAATAATATTTTATACAATATTGAGTTTTTTTTAAAAGAATGTTGTAAAAAGTTAGAAGACTTAAAATTTTTAACGAATGTAGTAGTATTGATTAAGAATTGATAAACGTTAGCTTAATACATATAGAAGGATAAATATCTCATAGGTAAAAAAAATTGATTTGTTTAATGCAATATAATTCTTGCGGGTTTGATTTGACTGAACCCAATTCGACCAAAATCGTTGTGACCGAAACTCGATTCACCCGAACCCGTTTAGACCGAAACCCGATTCACCCGAATCCGTTTAGACCGAAACCCGATTCACCCGGACCCATTTAGACCGAAACCCGATTGTATCCGATAAAATAATGCCCGAATATAGCCACCTCGAACCCGATCAGACCTGAATTGTCATTACACCCAATATCAACCCGAGTCTGATAAGACCCGAAACCGAATAACCCGACCCGAACCCGACCCGACTCGCCCGATTACCACCTCTACCTGTACGTAGATCCTTCACAAGAAAACCAAAAGGGTCAAATTGAACGGCCACGTGACTATCGATGGTAAATTGACGAACAAAGATAAGGTTTTTGACAAGGCTTGGGGCAAGTAGGACGTTGTTAAGGCGAAAGGGGGGGCTAGTGGGTAGGGTTGCTTTACCCGAACCAACAATGAACATAGGTTCTCTATTTCCGACATAGACAGAAGGTAAAGTGATAGAATTAAAAACAGTGTGTAGGTTACCTTGCGTGTTCGTCGTCTAAGAAGAGGCCCCGGTATCCATATACCAATTGTCGTCCAGTTGTTGAAGCCCCATGGTGGAGAAAGTCGCGGAGAGATCGGTGTGCTGAGGTGATGCCACCGGCTGCTGGGAGGAGTAGAAAGCCTACGAGGCTGCCGGTGGCGGGGACATGCGGTAGGGGCGTTGCATCGACACCAGAGGGTAGCCGGCCCACATCGGGTATGGTTACAGAGGTAGTGTGGCGGACCAGGGTTGCGGGTACCACGACGGGTGCGCTGAGAAGCGGCGGTCGCCGCCTTGGTTACCGCCCCTGCGGCGGTTGCCGCATCCTTGGTCTCGGCCACCGCGCTGGTGGGTCGGCCTGGGTTGGTTGGTAGGAGGGGGTCAGGGGTAAGGGTCTGTGGTAAGGAAGTCCTTGGAGGACACAAGCACATGGGGCGGTGTCTGAGGGAGGCCCTGACGACTTTCCTCCCTCGAGAGCATGCTGCGAGCCACCATGAAATTAGTGTCGATAGCGGTGAGGTGTTACTGATCGATCCTGCCGCTGACAACGTCGAACTTAGTGTAGAGGCCATTGACTAGTTGAAGGACAAGACGCTCTTCACCGACCTTGTGTCCGACATCGGCAAGTTGATTGGCGATGGCCTTGATGGCAAGGCAATAGTCGAAAACAGTGGAGAAGCTCTCCTGACGGGTGTTGATGAACTTGCTCTCAAGATCCGTAGCCCTAGCGGATTGATTGTCATGAAACAGGCCCTTGATGCGGAGCCAAACATCGCGAGCGGTGGAGCCGAGTTGGAGGACGGTTATCAAAACATCCTCGGAGATGGTGACATTGATCCATCCGAGCACGATGGAGTCGAGTTGGATCCAGAGAGGCTCGGTGACATCATCCGGCCGACCGGAACCGTCGATGTGAGCGATGACGTCGTGGCCCTTACAAGCGGTGTTGAAGAGTTCCACCCAGGTGTGGTATTGAACCTTCTTGAGGTCTAGGGTAAGGAGAATTTGGTTTTCGATATTAGTTACAGATTGAGCAGAATGTAAGGGGTTTTGTGGCTGCGGTGGGGAGTTTGTTGGCGACGGTAGGGGGTCGACAACGTTAGCCATCGGGAACGGTAGGTAGCGGCGGCGGCTGCAGAAGGGTGGGGCGGCGGCTAGGGCTAGCGGCGGCGACAGGGGGTGTGCGGCGACGGCTAGAGTGGCAGAGACAGCAAGGTCGGGCGAGGGTGGGCGGCGGCAGCGGCTATGGTTGTTTGTTATCTATTGAAGAGATTTATAAATTGTTTTGAAGAGATTTACATATCATTAAAAAAATTAATTAGATTATAACTTAAATTTGTTAAGCATACATTATATATCGTTTTAAACCTAACAATTAGGGTAGTTTGTTATCTATTGAATAAAAAAGTGTGCATATGTTATTCACCCAACAATGGTTTTTATTTGAGCATTAAATAGATTGTGAGATGAAAATAAATTAATTTTTTATTAAAAAAAATAAAGATCGTGTGATATTTTTTTAGTAGTCTTTTTAAAAAAATTATTTATAAAATTTATATGGTATAAGGTAGTTTTTATAATTAATTCAATGATAAATTTTGCTAATAATGACTTAGTGATAAAAAAAAATTATGAGAAGTGGTAGGTTTTGGGAATAAAAATTATTTAGGATATTTTTTATATAAAAAGTGATGATTTTTTTTAAATAAAATTTGTTTTGAAGAGATTTGTAATTAATTTGAATTTAAATGCAACCTAAGGTTGTTTTTTATAATTAATTTGAATTTGAAGTTAATTATTTGAATTGGAAGTTAATTATAGAATCATTTTCAATAACAACGACATTAGTAAGATGGTAGATTGGATAAAAACATGTTCAACAATACTGTATAGGATAACTTAGAGGAAAGCAAAAACTGAGGAACAATAATTCGACATGGACACTACAAGACCAAACACTGATCAAAAGAAAATGGAAAAACAGAAAGTAGGGAAATGGAAAAAACCAAATAGGAGTTTTGTGAAACTTAATTTTGATGGATCGAAGGTAGGTACCGGTCATGCTGCCTCCGGGTTTGTCATCCGCGATTTCCAAGGGGGTGTCCTTTTGTGTGGTGTCTGTGGCCACGGAAAGGTTTCCGTTGCTCGTGCGGAATGTTTTGGTCTTTGCCGGGAAGCTGCGAAGAGGGTGTTTTCTAGACTTGAGGTGGAGGGCGATTGCTTGACGGTGATCAACTCCTTGAAGGGGATTTAGCGGTGCCCGTGGGAGATCGAGCTAGCGGTTTCAGATGGTCTTGGTTTTTGCTGGGTCTTTAAGAATGTCTCTTTCTCTCACACCGTTATAGAGGAAAACCATGCGGCTAATAAGCTTGCTCATCTTGGCTTTTCCTCGTAGTTCATTTACACTTGTGCTCCAGCTGAGATCGCCAACACCGTCTGTAAGGACGCTCTTAGGCGGTAGGTTAACCACCCCCAAGTTCTTGCCTTCTTTAAAAAAAAAAAAAGATTGTAGAAGTCGCTTGATGGGCGTTCCCACGTGGGATCTTGGTTTTTTCCTAGGTTTAATATGAGCTGGCTTAACCTGTGCCTTGTTCCAATTATTAATGTAATTAATTATTTGTTGAATTATTTATCGCATTGATTTGTTAAAAATAATACTATTCCTCAATTTTTATATCGCTTGCCATATGAAACATAGTTCATCGAAGTAGATCGATCAACCATTGGAGAATAAATAAAACCAACCATGAATTTGAAAATTATATTAAATAAATTAAACCAATACAATCGTCACGCCATAATTCATTTTTTAAAAATAAAATATTAATAACATGACAAATTAAATAAAAAATATTAACAAAATTAGCATAATATAAGAAGGTTGGGAGTTGACAAAGTAAACAAATGTATACTAAAACATAAAATTAAGGTGGTTATGACACTAACATCTAAGAAAAAAAGATTCTTAATTAATAGTTAGATAAAGATAGATAGATGATTAAAAATGTGTAATTTTTTTAGAGGAAATTTAGTGTATTATACATTTTCTTAATTATTAATTATCCGCTCTATACCTCATTTCATTTTTTTTTATCTCGGTTGTACCTTTCTAGCTTCTTTCTTGCTCACGACTAGACCCGTCAAACGGGTCATTCGGGTCGGGTCACTTCGGGTCTCGGGTAAAACGGGTCCCGGGTATTTACGGGTTGACTACAACCCGGGTTTGACCGGGTTTCGGGTCATTTCGGGTCGATTTCGGATTTGTCAATTTTTTCATTTTTAAATTAAAAAAATCATGATTTGATAATTTTGCAATAAATTTTAATTATATATATAAAAATTTAAGGGGACTACTATTTACACGGTATTTTTCTCGCCCTTTACACGATATGGAGATTGCGTATCCGCAATGCGCAGCTGCCAATTTATTTTTAAAAATAAAATCCACATCAAAATGGAAGAGCACATCAAAAAGAGAGTTGGGTGTAATTGTAAACATTGGCGTGGAAGACATCTGTAATTAATCATCCTGTAATTAATTACTGGAGTATCACTTTGGAAACGGAGCTTGGAGCGGTGCGATCAAGCCGGAGCTTGGAGCGAAGATCGAAGGGGTGGTTGCGTTGGAGATTAGTTAGGGCGGCTTAGAGGATGCGGAGGTCTAGGGAGTTTGGAGAGGAGGGCGAGCAAGGTAATGGCGGAGTCGCTGGGGATCGCACGGCACCGGCCGTGCTCGATGGCCCCCACTGCCCTCAAGGTCTGCGGATTGGCGGTGGAAATGGCGGTGGTATTCAACGGAGGAGAAAGGAAAACAGTATTTGGAGGAGAAAGAGAGAGAAAGGTGCGCATGCGCAGTCCGCAGTCGGGAGCATAAAAAATCGCGAACCCGTGATGCGCACTCGCGGAAGAATCTGTGCATGTGGCGAGAAATTGATCGTGTGATTAGCAATTCCGAAATTTAATTATATTTAATAAAAAATTAACCGGGTCAATCGGGTAAAATCGGGTCAAAATTACCGGGTCAATCGGGTCACCGGGTCGAAACCCAGATGACCCGGAAAATTTCCGGTTTTTCGGGTTCGGGTCGAAAAAAATTTCCGGGTTCGGGTCGAAAATTTTCCGGGCGGTCGGGTTGTGTTTTAACAGGTCTACTCACGACCAGCTACCCGACGATTCCCTTTCCAGCCTTCTCCGGTGGTGTCGTTTTCTTCTCCTTCCTTTTACGACAACGACAGCTCCGTGCTTCCTTCTCCAGTTTTTCCTTGATTTGGCTCAAATTGCCGTCCAATGGTGCTGTCTCCAAGTATGTATTTGATGTGTCAAGCTCATTTTCTTCCTAATATGTGTATGTATATTTTTCATTTTATTCATTGTTGATTTCGACTCTGTTGATTTTGTGGATTTCGACTTGTTTACATTGCTTGTCCTTTGATTTTGATGTCATTTAGTTGTTTCTAATCTAGTTGTAGTTGTTTTAGTTTTTTTTTTTTTTTTGCCAACTTTAGTTTAAATTGTTGCATTCTGATGTCATCGTTGATGTTGGATGACATTGCTGGAGGTGGCAATCGGGCGAGTCAGGTCGGGTTTGGGTTATTCAGTTTCTGGTCATATCAGACTCGGTTTGATATCAAGTGTGATAACAATTCGGGTCTGATCGGGTTCGGGTCGAGTTTATTTGACCATTATTTTATCGGATACAATCGAATTTTCGAATCCTATTTATTTCACACGAATCGGATTTCGTTCTAAACAGGTTCAGGTGAATCGAGTTTTGGTCTAATTGGGTTCGGGTGAATCGGGTTTTGGTCACAACTGTTTTGGTCGAATTGGATTCGGTCAAATTGAACCCGCAAGAATCATATTGGATAAAACAAATCAATTTTTTTTTACCTATGAGATAGTTATCCTTCTATATAGATTAAACTAATGTTTATCCATTCGTAATCAATACTACATTTGTTAAAAAAAATGTAAATCTTCTCAATTTTTAGAACATTTTTTTAAAAAGTCAAAATTATATAAAATATTTTTTTAATATTAATTTCATACTTATTACTCATAACTACCATATTATAAAAAAATATAACCAAAAATTAATATTTATATATAGTTTTGGTATCTTAAAAAAAGCTAAAAAGTGACTTTTTTAAATGGATGGAGTACAAAATTATATTTAATTATACCATATGCATCATAATATTATTACCATCCATTATTAAGTAATCAAATACTTATGTTGTTTTGACTATTTTAGAGAATATGTTAATATTTTTGTTGGTTTCAAATATAATCGGCTTTGAGTTATTTCGGGTGTCGAGTATAATCGAATTCGGGTAAATTCGGAATTCGAATATGCTCGAGTCGGGCAATTTCAGGTTGATTTGGATCGGTCGATTTGGATATAATTGGGTTCATATTGCTTTCGGGCTTAACTCATATCGAGTTGGTCAGTTTTAGATCCAAACTTTTTTTTTCAATTATTCGAGTGTCGAACGGGTTTGGGTCAGATCAATCGGATTGATTTTCTCGGGTCGGGTATTGCTAGCTCTAGACATTGTCCTCATTTTGAGTATTTGGTTTCATTTTCTTTATGTATACATCTTGGTGATTTTTTGTGTTCTCACTCTGATTAGGGTTTCGAAATTAGGTGAAACCTATGTTAGATTGTTGACATTGTGTGTTATCCTTTGATTTTGATTCCATTTAGTTGCTTCCAATCTAGTTCCACTTGTTTTAAGGGAAATTAGTTTTCTTGCTCACATTGTTGCATTTGATATCATTTTTGAAGATATTGTCCCCATTGTGTAATTGATTCCAGTTACTTGTTGTTTATGTTTACAACTTTCCTTCTTTCCTCTAGTGATGCCAATGAGACCCGAGACATTGTCATTTCCACCATTCTGCAAAGTCTAATTAAAAAGCTTATGAACACTTTCTTCATACGTTTCTTTGAATCTTTAGACAATTTACTTTGAGATGAACGATTCACCTACATCACAGACGTGATAGTTTCTACATAAACTAGTCTCCCCTATGGATATTCATTGAATTTAAACATATAAGAAGCAAGGGACACACTCTGATCCCTAACCCCTCACGATGAGATAACAAAACCCCATCGATTATCAACACAAACAATAAGAGAAGTTTCTTGGGTGAATTCTTGGGTGTTTTACAAAAAAGATCAACCAAATCATCAAACTTGATCTTATCTACCCAAAACTTAGATTTAATGTCTACCAACGGAATGTCAACCGGGTGATTAGAGGAACATTTTAAACCCATGACAGAAGCAAATTCAGTCATTGAAAACCTAGCATGGTAGACAGATTTCAGTTTAAACCAAATTTCCCTAGTTTTTGCCATTTTAATTTCATGAACCATGAAATGAGTGACAACTGACAACTTGTTGTGCAAATTTCAACTTATCACCAAACCAAAGAACACGACGTAGAATAGAAGTAGAAAATGAAACCCAATCAACTGTACACAATTCTTTTTCCATGAAGAAATTATATCAACACGGGAATTGATTTCAGGAAAAAAAATATCAACACGGGAATAGTGATTATAATTCATATCCCTATCTTGTCTTGATGAATATACCCAAATACTTAAAAATAAACAACAAAGCAGTAAAATATAATGAAAATATATACAGCATAAAAAACAGAACATAAACAAAGAGGGAGTGGAAAAATAAGTAACAAACCGGGCAATGCAAAGTCTCGTTAGCATCACTGGAGGAAATAAGGGAAGTTGTAAACATAAACAACAAGTAACATGAATCTATTATACAAAATGGGGACAATATCAACAATGATATCAAATGCAACAATGTGAACCGAAGAGGCAAGAAAACTAATTTCCCCTAAAACAAGAATAACTAGATTGGAAGCAACTAAATGGAATCAAAATCAAATGATAACACACAATGTAAACAATCTAACATAGGTTTCACCTAATTTCCCAATAATTTTCCCTAATTTCGGAACCCTAAATATAGCGAAAAGAATACACCAGGGTGGGAACACAAAATCAGCAAGATTTACACATAGACAACAAGAAAATGAACCCAAATACACAAAATGAGGACAATCTCATCCATCGTCAATGATGACATCAAAATGCAACAATGTAAAAACTAAAACAACAATTAGACTGGAAACAACTAAACGGCGTCAAAATCAAAGGACAAGCAATGTAAACAATATAACATGGTTTTCATCGACATCAAATATGACATCAAATGCAACAATATGAAATGAAGCTGCAAAAAACTACAACGCATATAACTTCCCCACTCCACCGCTAATGTGCTCATATATCACAACTAAAGATAAGTTAATCTTGTATTTTACCATAAAAGCTTATATGCTAATTAGTTGACCTTTTATAGCTTCATAAGCAAAAACCACAATTATCATTCACAATAATCAGGAAAAAGCATAAATCAGTTATTCAAGGACAAAGTGTAGCCGATACACAGAGCTAGTTAGAAACTTGGAATCATAGATTTGGAACAACTAAATGGCATCAAAATCAAAGAGTGACAACAATGTACAGGATCGAACACAGGTTTCACATAATTTCCCCAAATTTCGAAACCCTAAGTAAAGCAAAAGAGTACAATAGAGTCGAAATCCACAAAATCAACAAAGAATAAAATGAAAAACATGCATACACACAAGAGACTTGGAAGAAAATGAGTTTGAAACATCAAATACATACTCGAAGACAACGCCATTGGACGCCAATTTGAGCAAAATCAAGGAAAAACGAGAGAAGAAAGCACGAAGCTGCCGCCGCCGGAAAAGGAAGGAGAGAATTGTTGGAGTTGGATGGAAGGAGAAGAAAATAACACCGCCGGAGAAGGAAAGAGGAATCGCCGGGTAGTTGGTCGCGAGCGATAGAGGAGCAAAGAAAGGTACAACGGGGCTAATAAAATTAAATAAGGTATAGAACGGTTAATTAATAATTGAAAGGGGATAAGTGGCTTATAAAAGGTTAAAAAATGTATAATACACCAAATTTCCTCAAAACTCTTATAATTTGATTGGTTAAAAATTAGTATTAAAATGTTGCGAATTGAACCTATTGATTATAAAATGTTGTAATTACAGTATCATTTGCATGTATTACACTTGCAGTAATACAGTCAATCAACTGAATATAAGTCCAAAACATAGATTTGGATCATAGACCCAAGAAAAACAGTATAAAAAAGGGTAGCATAGCTCAGTCATACGAGAGAGCATTTACTGAAATGCTCGCTAGCTAGATGCTACTGTTTCCAAACATGGCTTAACTAGCTAAAACACCCTCAAAACACTCGAGCAATACAATAACATACAATGCCTGCCTAAAATGTAATCCTCCAAGCTTCATAAAGCCACATTTCTTCAAGTACTATCCATCACACTCACACACCCATTCCTCATAAACAAAGCTAATTTGCAAGTCTCAAAATCCCTTACTTTCCTAAAGAGCAACCCCAACCGTTCTTCTAAAAATTCTCTAAAATAGATATCAAAATACCAAAATCTCTAAAAAAAATTACACTCCAACTCCAACAACTTCTCTATTATACATATTTATGCATTTACTCTATACTATAATAAATACAGGAATTTATAATATAGTAAATGCATTTATTAAGGAAATTTAATTCTAAACTTCTAAACACTTAAATTTAACTTACTAAAAACTTCATTTAACAATTTGAGGAACTCCATTCTAACGTAATTTAACTTCTAAAAACTTCATTATTATGTTATGTGATGTTCAATTTCTATTTCCTTAAGAGACTGAAAATAAACTTACCAAAATATTAATCGATATATGGTAATTATCCTACACTCATGGCTCAACCTAACAAAATGACATAAATCAAGCTTGAATTGTCCTACACTCATATCTTTAATTTCTTACAAATGAATAACGAAGTGACCCAAGTTAGAACTTGCACCAACAGGATCACCATCATAAATGAAATTTAACTTGTTGCCTGCTTTAGTAGCCTGACTTTTTATCGATATCAGTACTAGTTGAATCAAGATCATATTTGACAAACCTTAAGGAAAGTGGCTTCTTAACATGTAGACATACTAATCTACTATAACCAAATTAATTTCCAGCTGAGCCAAAATATTATAGCAGCACCCAACTGAGTTTCAAGATCCAAAAACTAGGACCCTGAGTGTGTAGAAGATAAGGATAGAGCAACTGTATGACAGCAAAGGGTATATAGCTTTGCATGATAGCCACAACATGACAGCACAAGAATCTTAGAAGCCAAACAATAGGCAGCAAAGCCCATATAACATTGCATTGACAGCACAAATTTCCCAAGGCCGTACAAAATTCTAACGACTGGCTAGCCAAAAATGAAAGGCTTCCCTCAACAACACAAATCAGTAGAATTAAAAATTAGTATCAACAACAAGGCATAAAATCAGTAAAATCAATAACAACAATGAGTTTAAAAGCATCCGCGTGCAACAAGGTATAAATTAAACTCAGTAATCAGACGATGCAGCGACGGAAAACTCGAACCGCAGCAACAGAAATAAAAAAAAATGAATTAAAAATCGATCAGCATTCAGGTGGCTGCAATCCAACAACAATCGATCAAGCGAAACAATCGAAACGCAGCAACAATAATCGAACAACAACAACAACAAAATTGGTAAACGAGAATAAAAATCGAACAGCAATCGAAACGCAACAACAACAATCAAAATCAGCAACATCAATCAATCAGAAACAACAATAAAAATCGGTGAACGGGAATTAAAAATCGAACAACAATAGAAACACAACAACAATAATCAAAATAAACAGCAAGTCAGCAGCTATGGACCCGCAACCAAAGTGCCCGAGCACACCGAACGAACACAAGGCAAAACTGAACCAAGACAAATCGAAACAACAATTGGGAATTAAAAATCTAACCTTCTCTAGAGTCGATCAAAACCAATTCTCCGATGGTACTGTGGCAGTGAGTGGATTCACTGAAGGGAGACTGGATTGTTGGAGATGGCTTGCCGCTTGAATCAAGAATTTCAATAGAAGGGCTTAGGAATGATGAACGCATTCAATTTTAGCGTTTTAATCCTTTCTCTATATTTACAGATTTTTTTCACTCTCTTCCCATTTCTCTATTTTACAAAAGGTTTTACAAAAGCTCTTAGAGCATCTCCAACAACTCCTCTAAAAAATCTCTAAAATAGAGAACAAAATAACAAAATCTCTAAAATTCATCTTACTCTAAAATTCCCCTTTTCTCTATTTGACAAGAGGGGTTTGAGGTACCGCACCAATTTTTGCGTTTTAATCATTTCCTCTAAAAATCTAACCTTCTCTAGCGTCAATAAAAAAACTCATTGAGTTCAGCACTGCAATCAACCCACCAAATTTCAATTTCCCAAATTTCAATCTCCAATTCCCAAAACCAATCTAATTTATATTTACTGTAACAACAACAACAACAACAACAACAACAATTACTCATTCCTAATCAAATACACTATTGATGATGATAATACAACAATTAAAAATGAGCTCTTGCAATCCCACAACAGCCAAAAATGGAGCTTTACTCTCCCTAACAGTAACAGTAAACACTACTAGTAGTTTAGTACTAGGGCGTACCTGCGTCCTCCTCAAGCTTCTTCACATACGCCTTGAGTGTCAAAACGAGGTCCCTGGCCGGCGCCTGCAGAGTCCCCACCAGCGAGCTCCCGGGAGCCTTGAGCGCCCCGAGCATCTTCGCGTACAACTCCGCCCTCGACGGCATGGTCTCAAGCGACATGACCTCCCCGGGGCTGTAGAACTTGCCCTCGAAGCAGGCGCCGACGAAGTCGTTCTCCTCCAACTTCTGCTCCTTCTGGAAGGTGCGGTAGGGCTTGAGGGCGTCGGGGATCTCCTCGGTGTGGACGAACATCCACACATTCATCGCCTTCATGCACGGCTCCAACGCCGCCCACGGGGTGCCCTCAATCGCCTTGTACACCAGCGTGTTCTTTGCGACGATTAGGGTTGCTTCCTCGGGGAGGACCTTGCGGAGCTCCTGGAATTGCTTCACGGTGAAGCCTTTGTAGTTGATGGCGGCGAGAAGGTAGCAGTTCTCGAGGTGCGATTTGACTGTCTTGACTGTCTCCTCCTTCCTCGTGCGGCTGATTGCGGCTCTGATGGTAGTGGCTCCGCCGCGGCGGGTGTTGGTGGTGAGGAAGGAGAGGGTGTGGTGGAGGTTTCTGGCGGAGGAGAAGAGAGGGTAAGGGGAGAGAGAGAGAAGGATTTAGAGGAGGGGGAGGGGAGAGAGAGAGGGAGGCTTCCATGGCTGAACCTGCAGAGAAACAGACGGGCTGAAGGAATACAACAAAGGTAGCGGTGGTTGCCTAGACGACGTCGTTTTTATCCCGTTTTCTTTTTTCTTTTTGTAAAAAGAAAACGTTCATTCCTGGGTTTCTCGACGGTAGAGGGCCAGGCAAAGAGATCAGCACACACAGCACAGCACGGCACGGGGGAGACGATCGCAACTGACAGAGCTTTGGATTTGAAGATGGACGATTACACCAGAGAAATGATGGAGCTCAAAACCCTCGTCACCCGTACCCTTGAGAAAAAAGGCGTCCTCGCTAAGATCCGAGTACATTTCTCCCTCCTCCTCTTAATCCCAATTTCTTCCAATTTCTCGGACTCTGCTACCTGGAATCTGTTGATTTCCCCCCTAAATGGATAAATGTGGTCATCATCGGCTTGCCGAAATTTTCGATTTTCGGGATTTCTGTTAAAATGACCCGCGTTGTCTCTTCGAGGCTTGCGAAGTCGGGAGCGGTGTGGTGTGTAGATCTATACGGGAGCTTTGTTAGCGGTGTGTAGCTTCTTTTGTCTGTTTCCCTTTTGCTTTATTTCATGGATTGGAGGATGTGCATATATAAAGGTTTGATTTTTAAAGGCTATGGCTTGTCGATCTGCTGGTTCTAACTGTTTTGTTTGGATACGTTTGGTGAATGCCTGTACTTGGGTCTCTGTGTCGGCCATTGCTGTGAAATTACTTGATCAGCAAGCCATTCCCAGCGAAAATTACTTCATTGCTTTGTTTTCGTCTGTTCACTGTGGTGTTCTTCACTTCCTCCTATAGGCTATAGTTATATTACTGTTAGGCCTGTTTGGTTGAAGATTAGGGACAAAAAGGGCTTCTGTCGAAATGCTTAGATTTTGCGAGTATAGAAGATGGTTTGAGGGAAAGATTCCTCGTTTTGAAAACCCATGTCCAACATTAGGAATAAAATGGGGAGAAAGATGCCATATTTTTATGTAGAAAATGAGAGAGGTTTATTTGAGGTCAAATTTCTGATTTATGAATAATGTCAAAAGTGAATGTGATTCATTACCTTTCTCTTTTGGTTTCTATTATCTTCTTCTACAAAACTGGGGCTAAACTTCCTTCCATTGGGTTTCCAACTGATTTTATCTTGTTACCAGATTCTCTCTCTCTCTCTCTCTCTTTTTTCCTTGGCAGTGCAATTTGAATTTCTGAGTTATTTGATTGATTGCAATGTTGCAGTTTCGCGTAAATTTGATTGCAGGCATGTTTTAAGGTTTGCCCGGTAGTTAAAGCTTGTTAGCTTTTGGTGCTCTTGTAGGCTGAACTCCGGGCTAGTGTGTTTGAGGCAATCGAAGAGGAGGATAAGGTACTTGAGAAAGAGGAAGGCTTGCCTCCTGCCTTGTTGGGTAGTTGTAATGATCGTGCCAAACAACTTCATGCTTCTCCATCAGGTCCTTCCTTAATCCTACATTTCTTTTTCCTTAATCTGGTACCACGAATGGATATTACACTTGTTTTCTCATTCTGCACAAGAGTATAAAACAAGCTCTCCCGAGTTTTCATATGGCTGCAAGCATCCTGATTGTTCCCTGTTTCCAGACTCGAGTAACATTGGCCTTTGATCCTCATACCCAAGGGATTGAGTTTCAACCTACCAGCTATTTGAGTTTTAATTTTTAACTATTTTAACTCAGCTATATCAACATTTCCATAATGATGATTCATTTTTCTTTTGCAAGTTAGAATTAATAGTTTTGCGCAACTTCAATATTCTGTTTCTGATTTCCATTTCTTTTTGCATTAGCAGAGAACAGAATTTTCTAAAGTACAATTTATATCCAAGATCCTTTGAAATATAGCATTGTACATGTATCCTCAAAATAGCTGTAAGATCCACTAAAAATGGTATAACTGGATCAATGATGGTGCACAAACTTGTGAATCTTGACCCAAAGCTTCTTTCTATATAATTCAAGCTTCCAAATCATTAATAATGAAAAATAATCAGTGGGTCTGGTGGGTTATAATTACATAATTTGGATGGCTTGATGAGACAGAAAATTGTGTAAGCAAATAATTTGTGAGAGAATAGAATTTTGCTTGCCCAACTGGGAACAGTGGGGATGGAAGCTTATAATTACATAATACCCGTTGGATTCCTTGATAAATGATAAGAAAGAAAATTTAAGCAGACATTTTCTAAAAGAGGATATTTTTCCCTATTGTAATTGGAGACAACTTTCCTTTCTTTATTTTGATTCCTAATTTTCTGCGTCCAATGTTACAAGAGGAAATTAAAACCCGGTTTCCTATTCCATCAGATTTTTACTTGCACTATACTTATTCAGTCTGTACTTTGAAATGCAGGAAGGCTTCTAACTGCACTACTATGTGAATATTTAGACTGGGCTCAGCTAAATCACACACTTAAAGTTTATCTTCCTGAGTGTAATATGGTACTAAATTTCTTTAGTATATCCAGAGTTTACATCTATTCCTGCTTCCTGTAGCATTCAAGTCTGCTTGTAGATCTATTTGACTTGTAATGAACTTTATCTTTACTTTGGTGCAGCCAAAAGACTTCTGGAAAGGTGAGTTGAAAGAATTCAGTATAAAAAATGGATACGATATCAACAGGAACAGTGAAAGCGGCCCATTACTTTTAGATGTTCTTGAAGGATTTTTAAAATTTGAGGTATTGCAGACTCTTATCCTTTCATTATGTGCCGAATCTAAATCATATATAAATTGGTGAAGAGCAAATCTCATTCAGCTTTACTGTGTGATATATCATCTTATTACTTGCTGGTAATTACTGTTTACCTTAAATAGATTTTCTAGCTTATGGGTTGTCTTTGAGATGGTGATGATATTGCTTGTGGTAAGAAAGGTCAAGGAGACCTAGGGTATGATTTTAGATTGGAAATGTTTTACTTGGTAATTGGTAAATTTCTGTGCGGCTTAGTCCTGTTTGTGTTCACTCTTTTGTGTTCTGTGTCAGTGCTTTGTTAGATCTAACCCCAGATTTGGATCTAACACTCTGTTAAAAGCACCCTGGAGATCTTAGGACATTCTGAAATCTCAGTGCGCTCATCACTGATATCCTTGGTAGTTGGTTTACCTTTGCTAGTGCACATTAATGCATATTTAATACGGCTTTCATCCCTAATACAGTAATACCTATGACGTAAAAAGGGAGATAAAGCCATCTTGGTCTGTTCTAAATCACTGCCATCAGCATGGAAACTGTTCTAAATTCTGTTTCCTTGGCTGCTGAAAATTTAACACTTTATGCAGTGCTCTTTATCTGAATTTTCTTTTTTTTGTTATTGTTGAAGCTGGGGGATGAAATGTGGAAAAAGTCCTACTTTGTCAGTGTTTTTTTTTTCGGTGTCATATGGCACTGTGGAGTGTGGAGTTGATTAGTTCAATTGCTTCCCAGTCGGATGTATATTACTCGCAGTTGAAAGCTCGGCCATATAAGGCTGAATAGAGGTGGATTAAGAAATGAATTTTGATGTCAGGAAAGTAGGTCTGTGTTGTTCCTGTAAGAATGTAGAGTTGTAGAGTCACTGATCTTTCTATCCGACGTATTCAAATTTCAGCCTAACAACTGTAGGTCAGTGGTGGTAAGTGGTAACATCGTGTGGAGTTTTGAGGTCTAGAGATGAAGGAACTGCATACTGATTGCTGTTAAATTGTTTCCCCATTTTATACAAGTAACCGAGTTTCAATTGGATGACTGTCATGTGGTGGATGATTGCTATGACATTAAATTTGACCTTGCCAAATGTCTTGTGTAGAATTTATCCCAAGCCAGAGGTACTGCAAGGAGAGGAGCAACTCCAGAAAATGACTCATTGCCGAATCCAGATTCCCGGAACATGAGAAGAACCTCTCCATCATCTGTTGCTGGAGGCTTAGCCCCATTAGGGAGGTAAAAAAAACCTTCTTTTTCTTTACTCTCTCTTTCGTAACTAAATTTTTCTTTTTCCTTTTTATCGCTTCTCATAAAATTGACGTAATATTGTCAACTGAGTTATTGTGATTTGTGTGGATGCTTATGACAAGGGCGGTTCCGGCTTCACAGGCATCTGGTGAGAAGTCGCTCCTTCAACTTAAAATCCTCAACTATTAAACCTTCTACTTTAATAGACATTGTTGTATTGACTTCTTGTACATTTCCCGACATTCAGATCCGAGGGCGGGATCCTCCATGTCTGGATACAGAAAGGATGATTTCAACTGGAGATACGACAACGATGAACTCTCAGACGAAGTAACCCGTGCTTCATCTGCACTGCAAAACCTGCAGTTGGATAGGAAAGCTCGGAACCTAACCACCTCTTGGCGGTTCGTTTCTCAAACCACCTAAAAAACTTTCTGATGTGTTTTGTTCATCAACAGATCGCTTTTGAATTTCTTGGATTGTACTTGATTTGTTTTCAAAATCTGGAACCTTGTTGCAGGCATGGAGGAGATGGGATGTCTGAAGACGAAGGCGGAGTAGACCACATGTAGTCCAAACACCCCACTGGAGAAAATCTAACTTAAATGTAAGCTTTGTAGTCTAAATGCCCCACTGGTGTTCATCATCAATTCAGTAATTGATGTTCTGAGTCTTATCCCGTTGAAACACATTGCTTGTAATCTGTCATTTTTTCCTCCCTTGCATTTTGACATGTCTTTTGGAATTTCAATTTTCAAGTGAATCTTTTCAAAACCCCCTTTGCACAAAATCACCTGTTGAATCAATAATTGCATCAAACCACCCGTTAAAAGGATAGTGAATCAAAATTGATAATTGTAATCATCCGAATCAATAGAATTAAGTTACATATTTTACCTAAACAAAGCTGATGAGCTGATCAACCGTGTTGTTGATGCGAACACCTTCGCTAGCATCGCGCCTTCCATATGTAGTACAAATCTTTTGAAAACCCCTCCATCGAACGCGGGCAAAAGAAGCACAACGAACGATAGATGGTAGCCAATAGTGGTCCTTGAAGAGATTCTCAACCAGAACTCACATCTGAGTGCGACGAGGCCAATTGTGGCCTTTAGATTTCATCCCCGGCAGGCACCATAGCCCCCGGGGATGGAAATTTCCTTCCCATTTCATCCCGTCTATCCCCATCGACCTTCTTATCTCCATCTCCCTCACCGAGGCAATCTTCATCAACTCCTCCACCTAGTGGCAAACCACACCCTTCATGCAACCGGATAACACTCCCTCCAGTTGAATAACTTATTACAACTAAATAACTATCTATTTCAACTGAATAATTATTAATTACAACGGAATAACTAACTACTATAACTGAATAAATACCCACTCCAACTAAATAACTATTGTAATTGAGTAACACCCACTAGGCAACTACAATCGAATAACTACTCATTATAATTGAATAACTCGCTGCTCCCCGCCTCTAGAGGTGGCAATCGGGCGGGTCGGGTTGGGTTTGGGTTCGGTTAGTCGGGTTTCGGATCATTCAGGTTTCGGGTAATGTCTAATAATTTGTTCAATCGGTTGGGTCGGGTTCGGGTTTCGGTTGTCTCGGGTTTTCATTATTTCAATATTCATTTAAAATTTTTTACTAGATTGTAGCTTAAAGTTCGGGTTATTTCGGATTTCGGTTATAACGGGTTCGGGTCTTAATAGGTTTCGGGTTCGGTTCATTCGGATTTCGGGTCCAAAATGGACGGGTTATGTCGGTGTTCAAAATAATCGGTTTCGAGTCGACCGGGTCGAGTTTTCTGGTTCGGGTCGGGTTTTGCCAGCTCTACCCGCCTCCTACCTTGGACTTCTATATATTTGGTTATGCAAAAAAAAACATTGAGTATGTAGTGATCTTGCAGTTGTTTATCTAGCTTCATTCATTCCAATGTTTATCTAGCTTCTATATATCATTTTTTCTATATAAATATATGTTTATAATTTGATACTTTTTAGTAGTAAGTATGAAGTTATAAAATAAAAAATTTAAATTTTTTTTATATAGTTAAAAAAGCGTGCATAAATAGTATGTAAAGTGACATTTTTTGGTTAACGGAGAGAGTAACTTAGGTATGATATCTTTTTAGTCGAATAAAGTTTCCAGGTATATACAGACTCATTGATGATAAGCTGTACAAGCATCTATGCAACTTGGAGGATGCACTTTTTCAAGGATGCTAGTTTCATCCAAGGTAAAAAGCACAATGCAAGTATATGCAATAAGGGCCGCACATTATTTTAGACCTTATTGAAGAAGATGCGCACTGCACAATCTCTTATTGTAAGTTCTCGTGGAGATCAACAGCTCCGCGAAGATGAAGGAAATCGCAAAAGATTGAGATGGACCACACACAAGGGAAGATCAAAAAGAGCAAGGGGGACGACGAACAAGCCTTGACGAATCTTTGGCTCCATCGCCAACTTCACAAGGGAAAAAGGATAAAAAGTACAAAGTGAACAAGGAATGATTCCTTGCACTTTTGCATTTTTGAGATCCTGAATGTTTTGCATTCACTCATTTGAAGGAAGAGCATAAAATAAGGGAGGGGAAAAAGAGAAAGAGATGTAAAAATGGTATAAAGGGTTGTGATCTTCACCAAAGACTTAAAGCTTGGCTGAAAACTTGTGGCTACCAATTTTGATCTCAAAAAGGACTCTTAGGTGAAGCTGGAAGGAGTATTTGGATTTGATGTTTTTGCTCCTCAACCACTCAAGTTAAAAAGCTAATGGTATATGGTATAAACCAAAAAAGCACATATGGGTGCAGAATTTATAAAGTAGGATTGAAATTCATAAAGTTTGATGCTTCTATAGGGTATTTGTTAGTTGGAGTTTAAGGACTAGGTATTACATGTGAATTGTCGTTAACCCGTGGAATTGTGGATTGCTCCCGTTGTGACACAATGATTTAATTCATGAAATTTGATTATTTAATTTTAGTTTTGATATCCACACGGTGATATCTCGTCAAATGCATGATCGTGCCAGCCGACACAAACATCCCGAGTTGCCAGAGGGCTACTGTGAGATGAAAGGAGGGGCGGTGATAGTCGAGGATTGCTGCTGCTGAGTCGATGGAGTTACCGACACCGACACCAAGTGTCGGTGGATGGGATCCACGGGGTTTGGTGCTGTATTGGAGACGGTGCGGTGTTTGCCGACTCCGACTTCTCATGTCGATGGGAAGACCATACACTTAGCAAAAAAATCACCGTATCAATAACAGAACCCTTTAATTTTTATTAATATCATCATAGTTGATTAGAAATATCAACTATTCACAATAACAAATATCACCATTTTTACATAATGAATACTAATATTTGTAAATCGTACTATACAAAATATTCATATTAGTTATTTTTGTGATTCATCTAGTTCATATTCTTAACATATTCGTAAATCGATCATGACATGAAATTCCTGATTTATATGGTTGATTTTCATGACTCAACCATGTGAATAAAATATAAACTAAAGTTGATATTAGTAGTTAATTAATGCACTAGATATTAGTAGTTAATTAATATTCGCAAATCATATGCTTGAAATTCACAATTAAAAAAGATTATGCAAAATCATCATCATGTACAAAAACATATTACAAGAAATTATTATTATTATTATTATTTTTTAATTTTTTTTATCTCTCTGATATCATTGTATTATAATAATAATAATAATAATAATAATAATAATAATAATAATAATAATAAAAATAATATGAATTTACAGAGAATTAGTGGGGAGCCGAGAAACAATCTGGGCCCCCACACCTTTACTATTTACAATACTATTTACAACCATATAATAATTACTATTTACAAGAAATTACTATTTACAAGAAATAATAATAATAATAATAATAATATTATACGGAGTATTATTATTAACCAATTACTATTTACAAGAAATTAGTGGGTAGCCAAGATACTATCTGGGCACTCACTCCCTTAGCGATAATAAAACTGAGTCTAGTGAAAATAAAAGTGGCAGCACGAGCACCGGCATCCTGAGATAAGGAGAATTTTTGAATCCGCTTCAGCAAAGCAACCACATCCGTATCTAACTCCCCCAACGAAGAGAAAGAGAAGGGCATGAAACCATAACCAGCCGCCGTGCACAAATCTCGATATTTGGCACACTTACGCCGAGCAGCATCAACAACAACACGACCAGGCACAAAGTCAGACATCCCAGACTGAGTCAAAGGGGAGGATGTCGTCAGATCGACACAAACATCCCGCCCTCTGTCCCAGGAATAAAGTAACAAATCCGTCGGACGAAGAGGATTATCATGCCCATAAATCAAACCGATATAAACCTCCTTACCGGCAGAAATCCCAGACCTGTAGCAGATATCCAATAAGGTATCGCGAACGAGGTTATGTCGATATTTAATGCCAACAGAACCAGCGCAAGACACAACATGGTCACCGTAGACATCGCCATCAAAGACCCGAGAACAAGTGGAACATGGTATGGACACCGCGAACAATGGAACTCCCAATCGATAGCTAAGCACGGTACGATAGGTCCTTCCATTCATAGTCTGCCCCAACCCAGAAATAGGAAATGCACGCAACCAATCAGATGAGTGAGCACCCTGCTGAGACTTCCATAATGCCACCTGTCGCGGAGTCAATGAGAAAACAGAGTCTGATGTAGCAGCAACCTTCGCGAAATATATATCTGCCAGTTTCTTCATAAGTTTGGGGGCAGCGATTTCACTAGGGTCGCGTAGAAGATCAGAACCCGTGACCTCATTAAAAGAGCGACAAGCATCATCAAAAGTAGGCCCAGCAGCAATGATACTAGAAGAACGTAAGATATTAGCTTGCAACTCAGCAGACTGCAAACGGGACGCCAAAAAAGCATAATGTATGACATCACCAACATCATATACTCCAAGCTCACCAAAATGAAAAGGGAATGTGGCGATCGGCGAGCCTCCATTGCCAATCTCCAAACCCAGGCCCAGACGCATTGACAATACGTTCCAAACTAGAATGAAGTGCCTCGTCAAAGGAAAGTTGGGCCGACCCAAATACACGCGGAGAACAAGTACGCAAGGAAAAGTAAAGCTTAGAAATACCCGTACAAGCCCGAAGCAGAAGCAACTCGCACTGAGGGTCATCAATCCTTGCGACAGAATCCATAAGCTCTATGGTTCTAGTCACTCTCCTTTCCACAAGTTCGCTGCTGAAATCAGAGCATACACTGACAGGCCCCCCCAAAACCTTGACACCGCGCAATGGCCGAGCAATAGAGGGGGGGGGGGAACACCAGGAAGCCGACTCCTAGGGTCTTCTGTAGGCCAAAAAATCTCGGTCTTATCCACATTAAGATGAAGACCAAGACGGGGACCATCTTCCATAATCAGATCCAAGACCTTTCCCACAACCAAAGTATCCCCAACAACAGTGTCATCATCTAAGTACCAGGCATGCAGACTCAGGTCAAAAGAGTCTCTGATCTTGCACACTAAAGGATGCAACACCAAAGAAAAAAGCAGAGGGCCCAACGGAACTCCTTGCTGAACCCCCCTGACAAGACCATAAGCTATACTCCCCATAATACAGTCGGGCAGGACTAGAGTAACAAAACTCCACCCATCGGGATAGAACCGGGCAGTGACGACGAACTTCCTCTAACATGGCCACACGATCAACTAAGTTGAACGCATTCCAGAAGTCGGCCAACAACATGGAGAGACCCTCCTCACCACCATGAGCCTCAACAAACCGATTCAAAGCATGCAGAATAGTCTCTCCTCCACCGGATACCCTGACCCCAAACTGAAGGTCTGAAAAGTAACCCGACAAAGAAGGACCGACCAAACAAGCACCAATCTTAGAGACAAGGCGTCTCCAAATAGTGCCAACAACAATAGGACGTATACCTCCACCTGGCTTAACAAGCGGGGTGAGCGGAACACTAGCAATATACTCACCCAGAGCCTGTGGACAACGACCCTCAAGGAAAAGATTGACAACCCGAGTAATAGAGGCGATCAAATCATCCGAAACAGCGACAACCGCTCCACCCAAACCATCCAAAAGATGATGAGCATGGAACCCATCCCTCCCACATGACGTGCCATGCGGAAAGCTTCAAATCATATCCAAAACACAGGCTGAAGAGGCAACGAGAGGATAGTGATCCATAGATAAGGGCGATAAGTTGGGAGATAGGGCAATGGGGTGCTTCTTCTATAGAGCCGCAAGAGTGGCATCAGAATAAGGAGCAATACCTAATGAAGAAAGCACTCGAACAACAGCAGTGTAGTGACCATCACAAATCTTCCTCCGACATTGTCGCAGGTTAAGCTCACTCTAATCAAGATCCTCCTCCACACTAAAAGAAGGGGGGGACCTCAGCTAAGGTCTCCTGTAGAAGGTGCAAACTGTCGTCGGGCACACCCCAAACACGAATAGCATTGACAATACTCTCCTCCTGACGCTGCCGCTTGACAGCAGTCCTACACTCAAGATTACTCTGCGGGGAAAAGGTCTTAAGGATACAAAGAGGCATCACAAATAAGTGAATCTAGCAGGAGAGGTCGCCCGGAGAGTCAGCCACAACATCTAATGCCTCTTTTAAAACCCGAGAAAAACCTAACCGATCGACACTTGGGAGGGATATATCTCACAGTGCGTAACCCCATGGAGAACAAACGGTCAAGCGAAGATATAGACAAACCAACCGCCACAGTCCCAACATCAGACAAGGGAACCAACCGGGGCAGAGCTGGAGGTCTGGGAATATCGTAAATAATAAAGCGAACAAGGCCATCACCACAATCCGGAGGCTCCACAGAATCGTCCTGAGTATGATGACATCGAGCACGAAACGTATGCGTTTTAAGACAAACTCCACATAGCTCACTCTGCGGATCGGAGCCGGCTACATGAAATTGGATCGGAGTCGGCTAACAAGCTGAGCTCCGCATCCCTATTTTGTTGAATACTAAACGTAATCCCAGTCAAAATGTGGCAAGAACCCTTATTATATCCAGGTAACCCCTTAACGACCTCACACACCCGCTTAATAAGTCTCATAGCATCATCTTCTTAATCATCAATAGTGGAAAAGGAAAAGTGTGATCTCCAAATGGGTCCATCCTACCAAGCTCACAACTAGGACAGGTCGAATAGTCACTAAACATAGGGATCGAACGATGGTATTGGAGGCCAGAACAAAACTGGCGAGACGGCATGGTCTGAGCTAGACCCTCAATGGGAGTAGTCAACAAAAAATCATGCGCTCTGTCTCCTCTCACCGCTTGCAAAACATGTAGCTGCCTTGGAGTCGGATTGAATGCGGACACTAAGGCCTCCCTGTTATTATTATTATTAATTTATTATTATTATTATTATTATATATAAAATAAAATAATTACATACTACAAGAAATTAGTGGGTAGCCGAGATACTATCTGGGCTCCCACCCCCTTAGCAATAGCAAAACTAAGTCTAGTAAAAATATAAGCTGCAGCACGGGCTCCGGCATCCTGAGATACCGAGAATTTCTGAATCCGCTTCAGCAAAGCAACAGCATCCGTATCCAGCTCCCCCAACGAAGAGAAGGAGAAGGGTAAGAAACCATAACCAACATTCGTGCACAAATCTCGATACTTGACACACTTACGCTGAGCAGCATCAACCACGACACGACCAGGCACAAATTCAGACATCCCAGACTAAGTCAAGGGGGAGGACCCTGTCAGATCGACACACACGTCACGCCCCCTGTCCCAAGAATAAAGGAGCAAATCTGCCGGCTGAAGGGGCTTATCATGCTCATCAACCAAACCGATATCAACCTCCTTACCAACAGAAATCCCGGACCTGTAGCAGATATCTAAATAGTATAGAAATCAAACAATCGAATGTTTACAAGAAGTTAGCGGACAACGGAGAAACAAGCTGCGCGCCAACCCCTTTAGCAATGGAAAAACAAACTCTGGTAAAAATATGAGCAGCTAGACGAGAACTAGAATCTAAGGCTAAAGAGAAGGAGCGGATCCGTCCCAGAAGCGCAACCGCATCCCCATCCAGCTCACCAAAGGAGGAGAAAGAAAAAGGCAAAAACCCATAACCAGCAGCAGAGCACACATCCCGATACTTGGTGCACTTACGCCGCGCAACGTCGAGAACACATCGTCCAGGAGCGAAGGAAGCCAAGCAAGTCTGGGTGAGGGGGGAGGAACCAGTGATATCAACACGACACAGCATGATCCCCAAAAGTATCATCCTCAAAAACCCGACCACATGCATAGCAAGGAAGACCAACACGAAAAAGAGGGATACCCAAACGATAGCAGAGTACAGACATGTAAGTCCTACCATTCATGGTCTGATCGAGCCCAGAAATAGGAACATCTCTGAGCCAATCAGATGAATGGGGCCCATGCTGAGACATCCACAACACCACCTGCCGTGGGGTCAATGAAAAAACTGACTCAGAAGAAGCCACAATCCGGGCGAAGTACACATCTGCCAATTTCTTCATAAGTTTGGGGGCAGCGAACTCGCAAGAATCACGACTAAAGTCAGAACCAGTAAGACCATTGAAATCACACAGTGCAGCGTCGAAAGAGGCCCCCTCACCCAGGGGCAGCCCAGCAAGGCGGAGGAGCGAGGACTGGAACCCAGAAGACTGCAGGCGCGAGGCCAGAAAAGAATAATGCATGATGTCACCAACAACATAAACCCCAAGCCCACCGTACTGAAATGGAAGAGTAGCCAACCTCCACTACCAATCACCAAACCCGGGTCCAGAAGCAGCCACAATACGCTCTAAACAGACACGGAGGGCACTGTCAAAAGTAGATTGAGCTGGAACAACAGCACCCGGCGGACAAGTACGCAAGGTGAAGTAGAGTCTAGAGATACCTGAACAAGCCCGAATCAAAAGCAGCTCACTCTGCGGATCGGAGCCGGCTACATGAAATTGGATCAGAGCCGGCTAACAAGCTGAGCTCCGCATCCCTATTTTGTTGAATACTAAACGTAATCCCAGTCAAAATGTGGCAAGAACCCTTATTATATCCAGGTAACCCATTAACGACCTCACACACCCGCTTAATAAGTCTCATAGCATCATCTTCTTAATCATCAATAGTGGAAAAGGAAAACAACAAAAAGTGATAATCTTTAGCCCTGCAAACATCCTCGTACTTCTTCCTCTTGTTATCAGTAGTCACTCTAGTCGCTTTACTCGGAATGAGACTTGAAAAACCATCCAAACTGAAGATAGAAGTTCTCGTAATGTCTACACAAGTGTCTTTGCCCTGGAACTAGTTGTAGAACATAATATCAGCACGTTGAAGCTCCACTCCCTTGTTATCAACCATACCGGTAGATGCCTCTTTACGAACAAAAATTCAGGCCTTCAAGCACTCATCGTACAAAGCATCACACACCACATTATGTCGATACTTAAACACCAATATCAGTCGCACAAGCAAATGCGTGATCTCCCCACACATCCAAAATGCATGCTTTCTTCACAAGCAGACCATTTGGAATATGCACTAAACAACTCAATCCCCGTACAATATTTAATAACTAAGCGAAAGGTAATGAGATTATTAACCTGATCAGGATCGGGAATAGGAGCAGCCTTCCGCCACTGTTGAGCCATAGGGAGCTTCAGATTCGCAATAAGAGCTTCTTCCCAACCAGTAAGAGCAAAGTCCACCTTGAGGTGCTTGTCCACATTTTTGTAGTAGCAGTTAGTCATTTTCTTCATCAAGCATGGGGGCTGGCTATAATACACACATGTCCAAGTTATCCTTATCGGTAGCATTAACCCAACTAGAGACTACTAATTTGAAAGAGGTCCCATCACCAGTCACTTCAGCACTCCTCAAAATACGATCCTGCAAACCGCGGGACTGGAGCCTCGAAGTGAGAAAAACATAATGCAATTTGTCTGCAACGGTGTCGACCCCAAGACCACCATAATCAAGGAGCATAGTAGAGAGACGCTACTGTAAAGGACCAAAGCCTGATCCTCTAAGTGTAACTATATGTTCCACTAAAGACCTCAAAGAATCATAAAAAACACGGTGGACATCTATAAAATTGATCATCCTATATTGCTCTTATGAATCATTACAAAACACTCATATGTACATTTAGTAATTTCACCGGTTATTCGTAAATGATATACTACTTAATATTAGTAAGGAAAATTTGCATAACTATACCAAAAATATTGAGGGTTTGCAAAACTAGCACTACTAGTGGAAAATTTGCAGGGGGGGGGGGGGGGGAATGCTAGGTTTGCAAATATTTGGGTCACCCTTTCAACCAGTTATAGGTTAGGGGAGAGAGAAAGAGTCCCAAATGATGAGTCTTAAATTTTAATTGTTTTAAACTAATTTTCAGCCATTTTCATTTGTTAAAATTAAAAAATAAATTTATTTTTGAACATAATTTAATTTTATCTATTTGTACACACCCACTTTATATATGTTTACGGAATACAATATTTCGAAGTGAGATTATTTTCTGGACAGAGAGAGAAATACAAAACTTACGTGTCAGTCAATACGTTCTTCGTGCCCCTAACGTCTATTTATGTACCAGTATAGGTATATCCTGTGCGAACTCTTTTGACCCTAACAGATAAATCCAAGTTCGAATATAACAATTATCTTAACGTCTATCATGATAGTCAGTGGCGGAGCCAAAAACATTTCGGAGGGGGGGAACAATTCTACCTACGATATAGTTTTGGATTAAATTGGCATAAAGAATTTTATATAATACGATAATAAATTATGTTAATTTAAGATAAAATGTCACCGGTTTATGATAAAAATCTATCATTTTTTTGCACCTAAAAACAAGAAATATAAATATATAAATGAAATATTCGATTTTTTTTAACTAAATAAGTATAGGAAACGCAATATAATAAACATTAAGTGAAGATTATTATTCTTATATGAGCTAAATAGCTAGAGCTTGGCTCGAGTTTCACTCAATAAAAGCTTGACTCGAGCATCATTTACAAAATGAGCTTATTATGAGTACGTTTTTATGCTCGATTCAAAGCTTGGCTCGGCTCGATTGAAACTCAAATAGCACAAATTTTGTGAAATTTATAAATTTTCTTTAAGTTATTATGTCATGAGCAAGTAAAGTTGCATAATACTTGGAAAAAAACTCAACTCAAGCTCGTTCATTTACTAAACAAGAGTCGAGTATGAGCTCAAGTTCAAATATAGATTCGACTTGAGCTCGACTCGTTTCTAAATGAGCTAAATATAATCACGCAATATTAGACTTGTTTGGCTCGAATAACAATCTTTGTCAATATATAACTTGTTGCACTCATAACATATGATAACATATAGCTAGGTATAAAAAATTTAAACTTGCGTAACTTCCTATCTAATTGTTGAAATGATTAGTATAACCTCTCATTTCGAAGCTCTCAAGATGAATTATAGTATGTGAATGTTAATTTAAGTAAAATATAAAAGCATTATAGCCTATTGAAACAAAATTAAAGTGATTAATATACCTTTAATTTTTAAACATTCATAACTTTTTACTCAAATGTCGGATTACAGCGTATTATATATCAAAACCAAGCTATCGATGAGGAGAATACACCTAGGTATTTTGTCGTATGAGAGGAGAGCCACGCGACCCCCCAGGACCCCCTAGCTCTGCCCCTGATGATAGTCAATTACATGCCACTCAATACGGTCATTATGCCACTAACGTTTATTTACCTGCCAATATATGAATTTTCCATGCCAACTCTCACGAATCCGACCGAGACACATTCATTATTATACTCCCTCCGTTAAGAAAAACATGTCGTTTTAGGAGTAAAATCTTGTTAAGAAAAACTTGTCGTTTTAGGTATTTTGGTACTCACTTTCCAAAATTACCCTTGTCATGATTAGATGTTTGTTAGTTGTAGTTTTCAATAAAGTGGAAAAGTAAAGTAATAATTAGGGGTATAAGTGTATTTTTGTTTGCTTTTATTTGATTTCTTAAATAATGTGCAAATGTCTAAAACGACATGTTTTGATTAACGGAGGGAGTATACTATATGATGGTGCCACAGTTTAGCATTCGATCGGTATTCAATATTACGTTGCAGGCACGTATTTTGTATTGGCTGACATGCAACTGATCACTAGATTGTCTCTGTTCCCAATCCTCCTTCAATGACACTACTTTCACTTTTTCATCTCTCCTCTCCTTCTCCCCTCTATGAAAAGCTATTCATTTCTCTCTTCCCCTCTCTCATTTGCATTTAATGCTCTACACTCTCTCCGCATTCTATTCAATGTTCCCTTCACTTTTTACTCTCTCTCCTTTGCAAATCTCTGCACCATCTCTCTCTTAAATTGGTCAGCTCTCAAATTTAACATCTCTCTTCTACTGTCTTTCCTCTCTCTCTCTCTACAATTAATACTCTCTCTCTCCTCCCTCTCTCTCCACTGGCTTACCTTGAACAAAGGGGTCGGTTGCAAAATTTTGACCCTAATTGTTAGTTTTGCAAATTTTTCAAAGGGGTGCTATTTTTGCAAGTTTTTGGTATACTCAATACCATTAACTGCATTAGTAATTTGGGGGAAAAAAAAGGATAAAAACTTGACTCATGTGACAATTCTACAAGACTCTACACTATAATGTAAAGTTGACATTATTCATGATTCCAATGTAGATCATGTCTTTTATTACTCCCTCCGTTAATTAAAACATGTCATTTTAGATATTTGCGCATTTTTTTAAGAAAGCAAAAAAAAATACACTTATACCCATAATTATTGCTTTACTTTTCCACTTTATTGAAAACTACAAGTAATAAATCCATAATCATTACAAGAGTAATTTTTGAAAGTGGACACCAAAATACCTAAAACGGCATATTTTTCTTAAAAAGATTTTACTCCTGAAACGACATGTTTTTCTTAACGGAGCGAGTATTATTTTATACTAAGTGGAATTATGGTTTTTACATAGGAAGACGTTAATGTCATTACTGATTATAGTAAAGTTAACATTATGCATTTTTGTCCACTAATAATGCATATTTTATATAGACGTTATATAGGTAGGTATCCATATTGTATGTTTAATAACCTTATTCACATTCTTGATCATTTGGTATTCGTAGTTCAGAATCTACTAGTTTTTAGTGTGTATTTGTAGATCTTAAGATCCGGACTCGAAAGGAGGAGAAAGCATGGAGTAAATGGACAAAGAAGAGCTAAAGAACAAGTGCGGAAATGGAGAATATGAAGAAATCCTATCTTTAAGGTTCTGAGAAGTTGAAATTAGCTTCTGAGGTCTTCCTGAGAATCGTAGTGCTTGGAAAGAGTTTTCTAAAGCATATTCATATGCATCAATCGAACGAAGGATGACTCCATAAAGTGTGTTACAAGTTCAGTTTGTCAAAGCTGTCGCCACTGACACATAAGCGGCGCCCGTCGGTCTCGTTATTTCCGGATTTGCGGGATGCGGCCCAATTCTATCTTTGTGGAAACTCTACCTATTCTTAATTCCTAAGGTTTTGGTTGACGCCTTTAAGCCCTATATTAGTCATATTTCCAGCATTCATTCAATCAACTAACATTCCAATAATTCATTAACTCAAAGAGAGATGAGAGGATTTAAGTTTAGGGATTCAAGGTACGTTATGCTTGCCTAGAATTCTTGTGGTTTTTCTATGATTCAGGACTTGGTTGATTGATTGTGAGACTTGATTTCTATGTTATTCATGAGTTTATTTATCATCTTGTTCTTATTGATTATATTTGTGATTCTTGCGCATCTAGTTAGAATTCGCATCTATGCTATGAATCCGTTGTTGGTTTCTCGATATAGCAAACAAAGTCATTGATTTAGTAATATTTCTATGCATTTAAAGTGGATGATAACAACTGATCTATGCCGAGTAGATGTTATTAGGGTCGAATGGGTTGTTCCTTTGTTTCCTAATTGCATTGAATTGATATGCCAATTGGTCTTAAGTACTCAAATCGTTAATGCTATTCTTTAGTGATATTGAATAAGAGATTGTACCTTTGTGGAACAATCGATTAAAGTAGTCGACATAGGCTTAGGAATAATACTGAAGTCACCTCAAGGATCAAATAAATCAATCAATGTTGTGAATTGTAGGCAAACCACACTATTATCTTTTATCTTCTCTTTGTTCCTATTCATATCTTTATCTTAGTTTATTTGCATTGTCTATTCCTATTCTACCTTTATTATCATAATTGATAAATACACATTGCATTGAAATACTTGTTTCTATATGGGTTCGACCACTTACTTATTCACCATACTAATTTGCTAGTTTGAGTTATTATTACTTTTGGCGTGGTGGAAACCTAACGACATTCCTCTCACCATCTACTGTCGAAAAAAAAAGTGGAAGATGACAATGCAAACCTATATATAACAATATTATCCTTGTTAACAGATTTTTGGAGTTGAGAAATAAAGACTTGTAGTTTTCATCTAAAATGATATTTCTCACAGTTGGGTTTTTGGATTTATTGAACATGCTCAAATTATGGTGGGAGTAAGAATTTCAATAGTATTGAAGTTGATATTGACTCTCGTCTAGTAGTTCTCTTGACTGATCAGATCTTGAAGGAGAGAAGAGGAATAACAAGATTTACAGAAAAGAGAGAAACATAAATTGAAGAGGAACTGAATCTGTGTATTGAATGCATAACCAAAACTAAATTTAACATCCCCCCCCCCCCCCTCAAGGTAGGAGTTCTAGGTGTTTTCAAACAAGTTCACAACTCCTAACTTGCACAGGTTTCTCATATACTGATCATATGAAATAGCCTTTGTGAAAACATCAGCTGGATGATCCTTGGTAGTAATGTAGCCCAGTATCACTTCCTTGCTCATCACTTAATTTGTCTCTAACAAGATGACAACCACCCTATATGTGCTTAGTTCTCTCGTGAAATATTGGGTTCTTAGTTATATACATTGCCGAGATTATCACAATGCAACTTCACAAGCTCTCTTAGTTCAACTCCTAGATCCTTCAACAACTTGATTAGCCATGTGATCTCACAACAGGTTGTAGCCATTGCTCTGTAATCAGATTATGCAGATGAAATTGCAACATATGATTGCTTCTATGTCCTCCATGAAATCAGAGAGTTTCCTAGGAGTATACAAAGTCTAATTAATGACTTCCTAGTCATTGGACAACTTTGCCAATCTGCATCACAATAGGCACTTAGCTTGAGATCTGACTTGGTAGATAGCATCAAACCTTGTCCAGGGGCTTGCTTCAAGTATCTGAGAACATGCTTATTGCTTGCCAATGATCATCGGTTAGTTTATGCATGAACTGACTTAGGATCTGAATAACATAGCATATGTCTGGTCGAGTAATTGTTAGATAGATCAGCTTCCCGAAAATTCTCCTATAAGCTTTTTTTTTATCAACATTCTCATATGTACCTTCTGAAGACAACTTGATCTTAGGATTCAGAGGTGTTGCCACATGTTTTGCATTTAACATTCATGCACTTCCATGTAACTCTAAGGCATAGTTTCTTTAGTTCAAGTGTATTTCCTCACCACAATTCCATGTGATCAGTATGTCATCTACATACATAAGTAGAGCTATAATTGAGCTTCCCGTTTTCTTAACAACCAAGGAATAATCTGCTCGAGATTGCTGATATTCTGCACTCTTCACAGCTTGTGAGAATTCAGCAAACCATTGCCTTGATGCTTGCTTTAGTCCTTATAAAGACATTTCCACTCTGCACACTAACTTATGATTCTTCTCACACTCTCCCCCAACTTACATCTCTCCCCCTGAGTGTGAGAAGGGGGTTGCTTGAGTTCATAATAGGCAGGAGGAAGCTGCATGTAAATTTCTTCCTCTAAGTCTCCATATAGGAATGGATTAGTAACATCCAAATGATGTAAGCTCCAGTTCTTAGCAACAACAATAGATAACAAATTTCTCATAGAAATCATCT
The DNA here is from genome assembly GCA_037127255.1 of Persicaria tinctoria. Classification (NCBI taxonomy): domain Eukaryota; kingdom Viridiplantae; phylum Streptophyta; class Magnoliopsida; order Caryophyllales; family Polygonaceae; genus Persicaria; species Persicaria tinctoria. The sequence goes on along the minus strand of JBANSL010000004.1, from coordinate 14,258,971 downwards.
TGACAACAGGTGCAAATGTCTCACTATAGTCAATGTCATGCAATTGAGAGAATCCTCGAGCCACTAATCGAGCCTTATGCCTATCCAAGGATCCATCGGCCTTGAACTTAAGCTTGAATAACCACTTGCAACTCACTAGAGATTTCCCAAGGGGCAGAGAAGTCAATGTTCAAGTGTTATTCCTTTCAAGTACACTTAGTTCAATTAACATAGCTTCACACCAAGGAGGGTGCTTCAAGGCCTCAAGTACACAAGTAAGTTCAAACACAGAAGAAGCATTGCAAATGAACTTGTGATAAGAGTTGGGCAAGTTGTGTAAGAGAGAAAAGAATGAATTGGGTAAGGTGAGGTAGGTTTGCAGAGAGAGGTTGTAGAAGATTAGTCTTAGGAGACATTGCACACATAGTCCTTCATCTAGAAAGAGGGTTTTGGTTGTCCGCTAGACTATCTGAGAGGTGGCTAAGAGCCACTAGGAATAGAAGCAGCCAAGCAGGTATGTCATTAAAACCAGAAGGGGTATGAGTAGGTGTATAGTCACCATGAGACTCAATTTGAGTTGGAGGATTAGAGAAGGTGGAGAAGGTAGATCAAGTATGTCAATAGGAATAAAATCATAGGTAGGCTAAGAAGGAGACACTTGGATTTTGATCCAAAGACACAGAGGGTTCATGAGATCCAAGGCCAAATATATTTTTGTGGATATTAAAGTCCGAGCTTAAAGGAAAGATATGCTCGTGAAATTTAATGTCTTTGTTGATCTGTATCTTGTGAGAGTGCATGTTATACACTTTGTATCCTTTAAACCCATAATGATAACCCAAGAAAACACAAGCGTTAGTTCTTGGATCAAGTTTCTTCCTGTTGGTATTGAGAGTGGAGACAAAGCACAAACACCCAAACACTTTGAGTTTATCATAGTTAGGAACAACACCAAACAAGCACTCGTAGGGGGGTTTGTGTTTTAGGATAGAGTTAGGCAATCTGTTTATGATATATGTGGTTGTGAGAACACAATCACCCCAGAATCTCACAGGAAGAGAGGCATGAAACCTAAGTGCTCTTGCAGTTTCTAGGATGTATATGTGTTTTCTCTCCACACAGCCATTTTGTTGAGGGTTAGTTATGCAAGAGCTTTGGTGAATGATACCCTTATCTTTGAAAAAGGTGATAGTTTTTCAGAGTTGAAAATTTCAGTCCCTTGGTCACTTCTCACAATTTTCACTCTTGTATTGAACTGGGTTTCAACCATGGCTATAAAGGACTGAATATGAGATGAGACTTCAGACTTAGTTTTCATAAGATAAGCCTACAAACCCCTACTCATGCCATCCACAATTGTAAGAAAATATTTGTGTCCATTATAAGTTGGAGTTTCATAAGGACCCCCAACATCACAGTGTATAAGCTCAAACATAGAATTAGCATGAGATAAACTAGAATCAAATGAAGGTTTAACTTGTTTTGCCAAAGGACAGATAGTGCATACAAACTCAGAGTCAAAGTTTACACAAGACTGAATACTAGAGACACCTTTGAGTTTCTCAATAGGTGCATGACCAAGACGAAGATGCCAAAATGCACATTTATTTTTGGTACTGTCAAGAGTAGGTAGAAACATAGGTAAAGACATGGAGTTACACCAAGAAGTTTTGGAGATGATATCCCTCATTCTAGATTCAGAAGCCAAGTAGTACAAACCTTCATATTCCTCACCAACTACAATCATTTTCCTTTTTGCAGGGTCTTGAATGAACACGGTATTGGATATAAGATGCATATCATAACCAAAGTCATGAACCAGCTTGCTGGTGAAAATAAGATTAAACTTGAATTTTGGTATGCAAAGGGTGTCCAAAAGGGTAAGAGTACTCAAAGGAGTTGTACCTAGCATGGTAATAGGGTCAGTTGTGCCATCAGGAAGATGGACTTTGATAGGTTGGTTTACAGGTTTAGGATCTTTGAGAAAGGAAATATCATAAGTTATATGGTATATTGCTCCTGTATCTAAAATCCATACTTGTGTACTATTTGAGACATTGCAACATAAGAATTTACTTGCAAGATTCATTTCATAGGATGGCTTAGTCCTTTGTTTCATGAACTACAATAAAGACAACATCAACTTTTAATTCTCTGAAGACAAGCTCTTAAAGGACTGATCAACATCCACATCCCACCTAGCTCCAGACACATTGCCCGCCTTGGACTGTTTCCCTTTCTCATTAAATCCTTCACCCTTGGGCATTTGAGGCTTCAATTTGCTCTTACTATGCCAACTCGGATAGCCAAACATTTCCCAACACTTTTCAGACTTGTGGTTCCCATGATAATGTATAAATTTCTCCTTTCAAGCCTGGTCACCCTGATGCTTTCCCGTGAGAGCAGTGGACTCAGAAGTAGAATCATCATGGGTGATCTTCAGACTGACTTCATCTTGCACTAACAGAGAGTGTGCCTGACTCGCATAAGGTAAAGGAGTTGACATCAAGAATTGTCTCCTTGCATCGTCGTATTTCTCATTCAGCCATATCAAGAATTTTATCAACTTATCTTCTTGCTTGACTGCATCAAGTTTCTCAAAAATGCCACATTCACACTTTCTGCAAATGCATTTAATGGGAGTGAGAATACCAGAGAGATGTTGCCACAATCCCTTCACTTTGATGAATTAATCTATAACCGAAGAACTCACCCAATTACATTCAACAATTTCACGTTTGATTTGGAAGATCAGAGGTCCATTTCTTTGACCGAAACTCTCCTAGAGATCATCCCACATCTCCTTCGCCAAATCAAACTCATCGATCAATTGTGACATAGATCTCCTTCGATAATGTGTTCAAGATCCATGAACATACCATATCGTTACACCACTGCCACATCAGAGAGTTTTCAGCTATTTCAACAAGCGATCCATCAACGAATCCCACTTTGTTCTTCATTGAGAGAGTGTTCAACATAGAGCGACTCCATTGGCGATAATTCTTATCGGTAAGTTGAAGACTAGTGAGAATCATACCTGAATTATCGGGCGGGTGAATGAAGAACAGATTCTGCAAGTCCATGGAGGTGATCTGTTCTCGTCGGCTATCACCTCCAGAGGTCTCAGCTCTATTCTGCATCTCGATCACGATCTGAACTTGTCATTGCTTTGATACCATCTTGACTGATTAGATCTTGAAGGAGATAAAAGGAAGAACGAGATTTAAATAATAGAGCGAAACAAAAAATGAAGAGAAATTGAATCTGTGTATTGAATGCATAACCAAAATTTGTTACATCTTGAGTTATTTATAGAGAAAGATGATGACATAGGTGATGTCATTACTCTAAATCTAACAAGTTCATACTCCCTCCGATCAGATAAGTTAGGCATTTTAGGTAAGTTTTGATCAAAATTTTTAGACGTTTTAGGTTTAAAATTAATTTTTTATACTTTTTCATTTTTTACGACTTTATTTCTTTTCATTTAAATATTGGAAGACCTGTGCATATTTGTTTTTGCTTTAGAGGGAGGGGGCTCTTTTTACTAAGTGAATAGTTTAACACTTTAACTACCTTATTTAATGCCTTATCTAATTGATGTTTTTTTCTTAATTAGTGTGGCTTAACTTAAAACATATTATATGTACTATCAGAAGGAGTATGATGGATATGAACCTTGCTAAGGTTTATCCATTTCATAACCTGGTAACTCGTTGTCAAGGCTTCATTCGTAGTTAATGTTGATATGAGTGGCCTCCATCTCCGGCGTTGTTCATAGCCGGTAGATGATAGAGTATTATAAATTCAATGTAACACATTAACTAGGGGCATTTTAGTCTTTTCATAAGTGCAGTTTAGACTATAAAGTCATGTATGCACTACTATTCAATCAATCAAGATTTTCAGTTCAGTTTGTTACACAAATTCATCTTCATCAATCGTTTGTTTTTTTGCTTTGTCATTGCGCTCAATGCATGGAACATGGTATCAGAGCTTCTCGATTGTCTGCGTTTTTCGTTTCCGATTTGATCTTTGATCCATCTCTGTTCTTCACTTTGTTCTTTGATCTGTGGTTCGCTTTATCATGCCGAATCCAACTACAAATCTATGGTTTTTGTGCTTCACCTGATCCTTCAGATCCATATTATATCCATCTATCTGATTATCCAGGGATTGTGTTGGTGTCCAAGGTTTTTGGCGGATCTGGTTTTTACTCATGGAAAGCTGTTACAATCACTCTATCAGCCAAAAACAAATTTGGCTTTTTGGATGGCTCTATTCAGCGTCTAGCTCTCGACTCTCCAGATCTTCGACGGTGGAAAAGATGTAACGATATGGTTACATCTTGGCTTCTCAATGCGATGTCACCAGTCATCGCCGATAGTTTTCTCCTATCTCCATCTTATTAGGAAATCTGGTCAGGTTTGAATTCTCGATTTTCTTCCTCAAATGGGGCACAAATGTATTTAGTTGAGAAATCGATTGCTAGTATTTCTCAAGATTCAGATGGAATTGCTACATTCTTCACTTGTATCAAAAATATTTGGGACGAGAAAGACTCTCTGAGGAATTTTTCCGCCACGTGCTTGTGGTTTGTCTTAAGTTGTTCGAGATTATGAAGCACATTAGCGATTATTGTAGTTTCTCATGGGACTTAGTGATTCCTATGCTACAGTTAGTGGTGAAATCTTGCTAATGAACCCTCTCTCTAATCTTGATCGCAATTATGAGATGCTCATACAAGAGGAAACTCCGTGAAGTTCGTTCGACTTAGCATCTCATTGTGGAATCTTCTTCTTTAAGTGCTAATTCACTGAAATCCAGTGGTTCATTAGATTCTTCAACCACTTCGTCATCTTTAACTTCTTCTAAGTACAAAAATCTGCATTACATTTGTTCTTTCTGCAAGAAATATGGCCATTTGATTGATCATTGTTAAAAGCTTCATGGTTCTCCTCTAAAGGATCAGTCATCTGTTGGCTCGCCTAAGCAATCGTCTAAGCAACCTTCCAAGATTGCTGCTCAAGCCTCTAGTGAAGATCAGTCATATATTGGATCGTCATCATCAGTTACAACACCTATGATTTCAACTGATCAGTATGCTCATCTCATCTCCCTTCTTCAGAGGTCGGACATTCATTCTCCTATAGATGACACTATTACATATAACAACTTTTCTAGTACTTCTCCATCTTTCTTTATTGGATATATTTCATCTTCTTTTTCAACAACAAATGATGACTCCAAGAACTTAGCTTCTTGATTCCGGAGCAAGTGATCACAAGTGTTTCAATATTAATGTGTTTCATGATTTGTTCAGTTTATCTACTCCGTTATTAGTCAAATTCCCTACTGGAGATTCAGTTTATGTGCATCAGAAAGGCAAAATTCGGTTCTATGATGATTTGGTTTTAAACGATGTTCTTTACATTCCCAAGTTTCAACTCAATCTTCTTTCATCAAACAGTTAGTGTCTCAGATGGATTGTATGGCATGTTTTACAAAGGACATTTGCTTCTTGCATGACCTTTCTCTGAAGAGTCCCATGGTTCTTGGTGAATTCCAAAAGGGATTATATGTTGCTACTCATACAGTACCAATTCAGTTCATCTCAGTGTATGAATAAATGCCTTTTATTGCCTTGTGTAGATTCTATTTCCAGTTCTTATATGCTTTCTATGGTAAATAATGTTACTTGACATTGTCAATTAGGTCATCTTCCTATTTCTAAGCTCAAAAAGGTTGTACCTATATATGCACATAGACAACAATGATATTACTCCGTGTTCAATTTGTGCCAAGCCTAAACAAACATGATTACCGCTTCATCTCAACAAAATTTCTTCTACTTCTCAATTTGAGCTCATTCACGTTGATACTAGGGGACCATATCATACTCCAACTTATGATGGTCATAAGTATTTCATCACCATTGTTGACGATTATACCAGGGTCATATGCCTCATCTCACGTTTGCTAAAAGTAATGCTTTCACATTGTTGAAAGCTTTCATAAAGTTGATTGTGACTCAATTCAGTAAGTTGGTCAAGATTGTCCGAAGTGATAATGCTTTTGAGCTTGGCTCTAGTACTCAGGGTGTTGATTTCTTTAGCGGCAAGGGTATTATTCATTAGACCGGTTGTGTTCACACCCCACAACAAAATGGTGTTGTCGAAAGGAAGCAAAGACATTTACTTGAAGTTTGTATAGCACTTTTGCTTCAATCTCATTGTCCCATTCGTTTTTGGGGAGATTGCTTACTCACAAAAATGTATCTAATCAACAGATCTCAACCTGCTATTTTGAAAGGGGTTTATCCGCATCAAAAATTATTTGGTACAACTCTTGCTCTCGATCATTTAAGAGTTTTTGGTTGCTTAACATTTGCTTCAACTCTCAAGCCAAGTCAAGATAAATTGCAACCTCGTGTTGTTCCTTGGGTTTTCTTGGGTTATCCCTTCCAAAAAAAACCTATAAATGGTTTGACCTTACTTCCCACAAAATCATCCTCTCAAGAGACATGATTTTCTATTCCTCTAAAAACAGCTTACCCATTCTCAGCCCCCTTTGTTTTCTATTTATGAGCCCACTCATGTGAATCTTGATGTGTCTGCTTCACAAACCAATTTTTCTATTATACCATCTCCTCCCCTTCATCGTTCCATTCGGGATCATCATCCTCCAACCCATTAATTTACATGATTATTTTTGTGGAGGAGCATTGTTCATACAAATCAGTTGTTACGTACAACCCCTCCAAGTGGGGTTTGATTACACTAGAGAACGATACATAAGTGAATTCATTTAGCACCCGACATATAAGAATTCATGTCTTTGTTTTAGTATTAATTGATTTATCAAATAAAATAAAAACTCACTTTTTAGTTTAAGTACTAGGTATGATTTATTAGAATGCATGGTTTGTATATATAACCTATTTATAAATTATAACTAAATATTTTGTCATCAATTTTATCTCGATTTGATAAAAGAAAATAATAAAATCCACTAAATTATCCAAAATAGATAAAGATAGGATATAAAATCACTATTAGAAAAGTAGCTCAACTTGCTATGTAACAAAAACAACTACAAGCATTGAGATCATAATAGCTAAATTTTGACAACCCTCTAGATATATTCCCAATTTCAAATTTAAGCAACTTATATGAGGATAAGACTTTAACCATACATGTGTTCATCATCTTGGAGTGATAGGCAATGTAGACTTCAATTGTGTGAAAAATGCTAGTGAAAAACTCAACTTGAAAACGGAAAACTGAGGCGTACTCGCGGCAAATATATAAAATTACATTTAACACACATCCTGAATGTGCGTGGCTTGGGTTTTAAATATTTACGAAGAGCCACACGCCACGCATCCTAGATACATGTTGCTTGGAGTGTCCCGTTTTATACATGTGATATTTTAAAAAAAAAAATTTACCCGCACGCATCTAGTTGTAGCATGGTATAAAAGAGATCACTATCTTATAAGCGATTTCACCTCGACACCGTAGTGCAGTTCTCCTATAGGTTTCGCCCCTCAATGTTACGCCTTTGTTAGCGTGCACTCGCCGACAGAGGAATGGAACTGATACCAAGAACTCAGAACGATTTTCTTTAAAACAGATGAAATGAGGAGAAGATGAATAACATGTGTTGTAAAAACCTAAGAGTTCTAAAAAATCAGAAGAGAATCTCAGAATGATTACAGACGAAAGGATAAACTTCGAAAGTCAAAACTTTATATGAATAAAATATTTTACTACGTACCTGATAGGACCTGACGATGCTAGTGAGGCACATGTGTAGGACTCCTGCCATTTCTCTCAATAACACATTCAAAAACTTCTCTTTTCAAATACATGGGACAAAAAAAATCCAAAAACTTTTGTTAAAAAAGTGTGAACACTTTCTACCTTGATATGTGGAAATAATGCCCCTCCTATCCTTATAAACGGTTTTTTATTAGACATAAATTCATTATTTAAAACTTTGTTTGGACGAAAAATCAACCGACAAAATCTAGTCATAAGTGTAATCAACAAAACCAAAAAAAAAACCCACAAAATTAAGTAAATCTTCTTGAACTTAATTCCTAAAAGTTATACGTGAAATAAAAATTATTGTTACTATTATTATCTAAAATTTAATAATATTGGTAGTGATTTTAGATAATAAGAAAGCTATAATAACTAAGTTTAGCTTAATTTTATAAGGAAACATCCGTTTCAAAATACATTGGCTTTTGCTTTTCGGCACACTTTTTAAGGAGCAAAAAAACTCTATAAAATATTAATTTGTAATTAATTTTTTTATATAATTTGATACTTATTAGTAATAAGTATCAAAATATATAAAAGAAATAATTAAAAAATTTATATTTTATAGAGTTTTTCCATCTTTAAAAAACGTGCTGAAAAACAAAATCTCGTGTATTTCGGAACAGAGGGAGTATATAGTCTTTCGGATAAAAAAAAAGAAGAGTGAAACACCAGATATTTGCAAGGTGAGCTGGACGGTGCGGAGGGCAAGCTCGTGAATGTAACTAAAGCAACGATCAATACGGCGTCGTTTCCTTGTGCACTTTTTCCCAGAGGCGGGCATAAGATGAAGACGACGTAGCCTGAAATGTCGACACGTGTCCCGGAATGAAATCTGCAGGATCGTACTATCATATCAGATCTTGGGGACGGGGAAACAGTTGGCAACGCTGCTTTTGATCTCGACGTACACGTCAGCTGAGATCGCGTGACCTGGCATCCTACGTGGCACCTGCCCACCAGGATAAATGTCCCCCCCCCCTCCTCCCGTCAGTGGACGATATCAAAATCTCTCTCCTCTCCCCCCTATCTATCTGCTTCGCTTTCCCCTTTTCCTGCTCGCTTTTTTCCCTGTTTTTCTTCGTCTTCACCGAGATAACGTTGCCTTATCTTTGATCTGCTAACCCCTGAAGCGAAGCTGATCCAGCTAAGGTGAAACCCTAGCTAATTCTCAATCATTTTCTGCTTCTAATCACACTATGATCTGATAACCAATAATAAATCTATCTGTACAAGTTATTCGTTGCTGATTCTTGACGGTCAGCACCACTGCATATACTCCCTCCGTTTCACAATACATGTCCTTTTAGTTTTGGGCACGTTTTTTTATGAGCGAAAAACTCTATAAAATATTATTTTTTTAATTAATTTTTTTATATAATGTGATACTTATTAGTAATAAGTATCAAATTATATAAAAATAATAATTAAAAAAATGATATTTTATAGAGTTTTTCGCTCATTAAAAAACGTGCCCAAAACTAAAAGGACATGTATTGTGGAACGGAGGGAGTAATTAGTAATGGATTTCACCTAATTTCTGTCGAATACTCGAATTCCCCCTTTTTTCCCGTTGAAACTTACTTTGAAAGGTTGAATTATGTAACAATTAGTTATTAATTGAGTTGGCGTTTAGCTTTCTGAGTTGTGAATTTGAGGATATAGAGAATAATTTTGATGTCGTGAAGGGAATTTGAGCTTTAAATTTGAATTTTATGACAGTATGTTTTGGTTCCACCAATTCCGGAGGATCGATTGTGGATGTAGTGACGAATTTTATGAATATGATTCGTTTTGCTGAATTAGATCACGGTTGTGTTATTTCCGCAGGAATTTGTTCCAGATATTTTTTTCCTTGGGGTGACTAGCTTTGCTGCTGAAGAAACCTAGCGGATATGGGATAAGTTCTTTAGGGATTCAATCGGTTTGTGATCTCATATATGGTCGTTTACGAATCAGGTTGATGAGGGTTGTTCAGATGAACGCATATAATATGGAGGGAAATGGTTCTGCAGAAGCGAACCAGCTTGTGGGAGATGGGAAGCATGTTGTGAGGGAGGGGGTTGCAAACGGAGGGCAAAGGGGAGTTTCGGAAGAGAACAAATTGGCAAATGATTTGCAGATGGAGGATGTCAATGGTGTCTCAGGGATGCCAGATCAGTCCGACGTTGAGCCACAAGGGCTGCATCAACAACGCCAATTTATCCACTGGGAGAGGTTTCTTCATGTAAGGACTCTCAAGGTTCTTCTAGTAGAGAATGATGATTCAACTCGTCATATTGTCAGTGCATTGCTTCGCAACTGCAGTTATGAAGGTAACTCAGCTTTTCCATTTATTTCCCTTTTAACCTGTTGGCCAGAGAAGGAAATATGGCTCTGAAACTAGAGGCTTCTAGGCATATATGTCGGTCTGGTACTCTGGTTGATGAATATAGTGTGTATCATTGATACTGTCAAAAAACATAAATAAATGGAAACTATAAAATATAGATGAGTTGAAAGTGTGACTTATTTTGTGAAGCATGAAAAATCAAAACCAAATATGAGCAAAGGTGCTTCTTCTTCTGACTGGGGATGGGGAGTATGCCGAAAATTTGAGTGTCAACGAAACATTAATAAACCAGTGATATCACCCTTGTTTTTATTTACACATGAACACATCTGTTTTTCTCCTTTAAAACATCTTTTGGGTCCTGCAGTTATAGCTGTGTCAAATGGTCTACAAGCATGGAAACTCTTGGAAGACATTAATAACCAAATTGATCTTGTGCTGAGTGAGGTGGTGATGCCTGTTTTGTCTGGCATCGGCCTTCTGTCTAAGATCATGAGCCACAAAACACGCAAGACTACTCCTGTGATCAGTAAGCCTTCTCTTCATTCGATGATGAATATTTGCCACCCTTCTTTTTTCGTCTTTCTTTTCCTGGGAAACTATTAATTTGGTACTTGCGTTTGCAAAGTTGATACTTTAAGCAGCTATCCCTGGCTGATTTTTGTTTTTCTCGTGCAGTGACATCATCTCATGATGCAATGGGTGTAGTCTTCAAGTGTTTGTCCAAGGGCGCAGTTGACTTTCTGGCAAAGCCTATTCGCAAAAATGAACTTAAAAACCTTTGGCAACATGTCTGGAGAAAGTGCCACAGTGTGAGTTCCTACAATTTTGTTCTTGTAAAATTCCAGATTGAAGTAGTTGATGCTAGCATATGCATATTTCAGCATACACTATTGGATCTTGATTGTTGGAAGCTCCATTTGTATTGGCCAAGTTTTTAGGGCTCAAATTTGATTTCATTCTTAAGTATATTTGTTTATGCATTTGGTTGTGTTGTGTTTGCAGTTCCCTTGTATGCTTATTCATCTAGTGTGATGTGTAATGCTAATTCAGTTTCATCCATGTGTTGTTCTTGTAATAGTCTAGTGGTAGTGGGAGTGAAAGTGGTGTGCAAAATCAGAAGTCAATGAGATCAAGGAGTGGTGATGAAGAGTCAGAAAATTCAGGCAGCAGAGAGGAATATGATGATAGAAGCATTGATCTACTCAGACATGATGGAAGCGACAATGGGAGTGGAACTCAGGTAGTTTATTAGTTATTGGATAGTTTGATGACCATGTACAATAACTTTGTTTCAATCATATAGTTTAGATTATTTATCTTACATTGTTATAAGATGATCCACTCACTGCTTACTTCACTAATGGAAGGCAGTGTAATTAGAGTTGCAGTTTGGTAAATACTTAGGCCAGTCATTCCATTGCATTCAGTGCTTCACATTTGGATGTTTTTAGTACTCCAATAGTTGTCCAGTGGTTTGTACACATGCTAAAAGGGAGTAGAACTCTGATAATTCATTGATTGTTGGGTAGTTATTTTCAGAATCTAAAATCAGGTGGATAATGCGAAGACTATTAGTTTCCACGTGAAGTTGTTGGATAACAGCGTTAGTGCTTGTAGGTCAAATTGTGTTGCAGTTTATGGTAAAAGGCTAGTTTATGTGAGTTTAATTCGCAATGAGTTGCTTAAAAAGAATATGTAGTTCATCGATTGACATATTTTGCTAGATGTGAAATTTCTATGATCTAAAGTTAAGAATGTATTGGTGCCAAGGTTCTTTCACACTGTATAACTTGAATGGCATGCACCACTTTTAAACAAACGCACAAATACAAATTCGATGACGACATTGCTATGATGCTCATAGAGAAAAGTACGTGCTGGCTCTTGACTTGCAAACATTACTCTCTTGACATTGTAGAGTTCATGGACTAAAAAAGCTGTAGATGTTGAAAGTCCACAGCCGATGTCTTCTTGGGAACAGCTTTCTGATCCTCCTGACAGTACCTGTGCTCAGGTTATCCATTCCAGGTCCGAGGCATTTGCTAGTAGCTGGGTCCCTACGTCTTCCAAGGAGCATAAAGAACTCAAACAATGTGGTAAGCTTGACACTACTATACATATTGCAAATTAAGGTGAATGCAACTCAATTTGAAAATTTGAATTTTGTCAATTTCAGAGAATGTAGCAACAGACAAGAACATACAGGTAGGATCAACGGGAAGTCAAAAGACTCAGAACTCACTGCACGAGCTGAAGAAGAGTTTGGTTAAAGTAACTGGGGATGATGAAAACCTAGCTGCACCAGACAACAATGAAGCTAAAAATTTTAATAGCACTGACATGGGAGCTGGTAGTGAAAATCGAAAAGGTGATCGGATAAGGCAAACTGCTGACTTGAATGGGATCATCATCAGCAACTGTGACACATGCAAGGGATCTTCAGAATCCAAGCTACCCTGTAGTATCTCTCCAAGTTGTAAAACTAATGATGAAGCTGAGAAGAAAGCTAAGGACTTACCTTCTCTTGAGCTGACACTCAAGAGAGGGGTCGATGTAGACGTCCAACCTACAGCTCCAGACCAGAATACACTGAGGCATTCAGAGCTTTCAGCCTTTACCAGGTATTTAGAAAATGTTCAAACTCGGTCTTCCTTTGTTTGAGCTTTGTTTGAGCTAATCCGGTTCTGTAACATTGTAGGTACCCGGATGGGTCAGGAGAAAAACAAACTCCAACAGGCATCGTTGGTAGTTGCTCTCCAGTCGAAAACAGCTCTGATGCAGCAAAAACAGACTCCCCTCAGAATTTGCGATCTGACACTCCGCCAAACCAGGCTTCAAATGGCAGTAGTAATAACAATGACATGGGGTCAACCACTTATCGATCTTTCACTAAGCCGGCAGAAATTATTGATAAGCCCTCAGCCAAAACTACATCTTCTGCTGTCGATTGTGCCAACCCATCAATAGTGCAACCTGTTAAAGATGGCCTTCAGTCTGTTACTCAGAATGACAAGATTGATGCAGGACCTAAGCACACAGTCTTAGGAAAATCAGGTGGTGTTGGTCAGGAAGTGCAAGTGCAGCACCACTACCACCATTATCACCACCATCATCACCATGTTCATTGTTTGCCACAACGAAACCAGGGTCAGAAAAGGGATGAGTCATCTCCCAAAAACATGTTGGCCGCCCAGGACTGTGGATCATCCAGGAAAGTGAGAAGGGGCGGGGAAGTTAACATTCCTAATGGAAGTGCCTCGAGTAATCACGGGAGCAACCTACAGAATGGTAGCAGCACTGCAGTCAATGGGGAAGGCACAAATATGGTGAATGACAACTGGGCTGCTGCAAAAGGCGAGGCTGGAGTTGGATGTGGTAGTGGCAGTGGCAGTGGAACTGGATTGGATCAAGATCTCTCTGCACAAAGGGAACCTCCTTCGAATAAAATTTGTCAGAAGCGGAAAGAAAGATTCTTCGAGAAAAGGGTAAAGCTTATAATTCGTTAATGTCTGCATCATAAATTGCTAAAATTATTCCAGTTATTATCATGTTTAGTGTCATCTTCATGTGGTGGAAGCTTGTGAATAGTTTGACTCAAGGCGCACTTCCGTAACCGACTAAAACCTGTGCATGCATAACTGAACTCAATTCTCGAAATAAATTGTTGATGACAGGGATGTTGTTAGGATGGTGGTCTCTTCTGCTGAGTTTTGTCTCTGAGGGAACTGCAAACAACATGCCTGAAAAATCAGTACACCTGACACCAGATCTTGAAATTGCTCGAGTTTGAATTAACCTTCTTTATGATCATAAAATAGCATGCCTGAAAAATACATTGTGATAACTTCTAGGTCCGGCACCAGACCAGAAAGAAGGTAGCAGAAGAAAGGCCACGTGTACGTGGAGAGTTCGTGCATCAAGTGCAAGAAAACAAAAGCAAGGATGCAGATACCTGACACCTCCTCGCATCGTACCAAATCTTCCCTTCTCCCTCTGCTTGCAAAAAACTCCCTACTAGATTGATTCTTCAGGCTTCTTATGCCATATCAGGATGAAGCATCTATTCTTCAAAGCCACTGATATGAGATATACTGGTTAAATAACCATCTCTATTAGAATTTAGCAATAAGGATTTAGATTCCTTGTGCAACTGCATGTAAACTTTAAAAGGGCATCCCTAGACCTTTTTTTTGTATGTACTTTGTTGTATATTTACCTGCAAGGAGCTGTGTTCCACTGCTTTGTATCCTGCTCCAAAAAATCAGTTCACCTGCTGTTTCTGGTGGATCTCTTGTAACTGCACTTGTTATTCAAAGAAGCTGCTGTGTAGTTTTATATATGATCCTCAGCATGAATCTTTATCTAACCAACTTACATATGTTTCTTGTTTTCTTGGAGTGTACAGAGCAAGTCAAATACCAAATTTAAAAGCAGTAACAAACACAAATGTAACAATTTGTTACACAGTACCTGTGTATTAGAGGAAAAAATGATGATATCAACACAGTTGAGCTACAATGTTTGTACCATTTAGATCATAAAGAAGAAGAAAGCAGTGCACATTAAGCAAAAGGAGTTAATTTTTTAGATACTTGTTATCAAGGTGATGGAGTGAAGCAAAAGGGAGCTTCAATTGCTTGTTTGCTTGGCAGATGAAAGTAGAGAGTAGCTAACATCTCCAGATTACTCTGTCGGTAAAGAGCCTTAAAAAGTCGAAGACTTCTCTTGAGGTCACTAGCTCGAGTCTCCCGGATGGTATCCAAACTGAAGGAGGCCTATCGAGGTCATCTCTTGGAGATATTGATTCGCAAGGAAGAGGGAAAAGATCTTTGCTTTTGATATACACAATGTATGTAACTAACCTACTCACCTGTGATCATTACATACATAACTTACGCGAACTTGTGATTGTGAAGACATCCACGCATCCCTGGTCACTACATACACAACTGAAACAAACATGCCTTTAGTGCAAAGTGTATAAAAGAAGCATAATAACAATCATTTTCAGCTGCACAAACTTCCCTTACAAAGATGGATTACTTTCCCTTACCTTCAAACATTTGGTAACAAACACAAACCCTCTTATGCCCTCTGTCAGCCTTACTTCTAAGTCCTCTAATACCCTCTCATTCATCCTAAAATCACTCTTCCTTGATGATTTGGTCTCCTTAAAATCAACGATGCAGTCTCGTTCATTCATCCATTCTCCAAAAACGATTGAGATCAAGCCGCATTCTAGCTAGCTAACGACAATGGGAGGACTATTGGGACATGTAGCACTCGGCGCAGTCTTCCTTTTCATAGGCCTATGGCACCTCTACAACCACACCAAGCTCCATGCCACCCACAAACACCACTACAAGTCTCCTCTCCCATGGTTTCCAACCTCCTACAACCGTCACCTCGAGCTCTACCTCATCATGGCTGGCTGCATCACCTTCACCATCTCTGAGCTCCACAACCGGCCCTTCCTTGACCCCGATGGAACCATCCCTGCTATCCGCCTCCACCACTACGAGCACGCCTCCATGGCCATGAGTTTCGTCCTCTACTGCCTCACAGCCATCTCCCTTGACAGGCTTAGGCCTACCAAGGGCGGCAATGATCTCGTGTGGCTTGTCGCCTCCTTGGCTTTCTCACATGAGCTCTTGCTCTTCCACTTCCACTCCACGGACCATGTGGGCGTCGAGAGGCAATACCATTTGCTCCTCGAGCTCGTCGTCCTTGTTTGCTTGGCCACTACTCTTATGGGCATCGCCTTTCCGAGGAGCTTCGTTGTTAGCTTTGTAAGGTCCTTGAGTGTGACCCTCCAAGGCATATGGCTTGCTCTCATGGGCCTCATGCTCTGGACACCCGGCCTGATCCCGAAAGGCTGCGCCATCCAAGAGAAGAATGGCCGAGAAATCATTGCCTGTGAAGGTGAAGGGTCACTGGACCGAGCCAAGGCGCTCGTCAACATTGAGTTCAGCTGGATCTTGATAGCATTGACTGCTTTTGCAGTATCATTTTGTATTATGATGGCTAGGAAGTATGATGGATTGATGGTGCTGAATGGCGACGAAGATGCGAGGTTCCGGATCGAAGACGAAGACCGGCTTCTTCATGCTCAAAGAGGGCTGCCCACCATTGATTTGGAGTAGTGAATCTTCAAGGATTCAAGATGGTGCAATGCAGATTGATTCATCATGGAGGGTGATGATTTTATATGTTGTATTGTAACTAAGAATGTGTGTAAATAAGCTTAAATTTGATGGAATGTTGGGATGCATAATATGTACAAAAACTAGTAGATAACACAAAATTCATTTATTTAACTCTCCAATAATTTTATCTATGCATAATCATTATAATGCAAAATGATAATGCGGTGTTTGATTAACAAAATTTCCAAGCCGTTTCTATTATGATATTTTTGGATTCCACGATATATTAATTAAAATACAATTTTTGATTAAATTACGATTTTATCTAGTTCTTATAAACCTGTGTATAATTTATTTTTGGATTTTATAAAGACATAAAGGGAGCACAAAAAAATGGTTGATGAGGATGAAGCTACCAAATTTGTTTTACTGCCCGAATTAAATCCGCGAATAATACGGCAATTCTAAGTCTAGTAGTAATGGCCTCTCAACGCCAGCATCTGTCCTCTCTCCTCCCTCCCTCGTTACCACCGCCTGCGCCACCACAGCCCAGCCATGCCAGCGCTCAACCTCCGGTGCACCCTCCCCATATCCCTCAGCCTCTCTCGCACCCTCTCCACCGGCGCCGGCGCCACCCTCTCCGCCGCCGCCAACACCCCCTCGGCGGCGAAGGCCTCCTCCTTCCCACTTGCCCTAATTACCAATCTCAGTGGCACTAGCACTACCACCTACGCCCACCTTCAACAACGTTCGCTTCGTGGAGGAGGAGGTGTGACTGTGGGGGTTGGTGGGCCCACCTCACCCCGCGCACGTTTAGCCCCTCCGGCGCACGTTAAGGCGCCGAGGAGTAGAATAATAAATCCCCCGTTCTCCTCCTCGTCTTCCTCATCACCCTCTATCTTCGCCTCTGTCGGTGGCTCCTCCTCCTCCACAATTGCAATTGCTGTGAATCCCATCGGCAAACCTATTAAGATCAACAAGAGAGCGCCTTTCCCCCATTTCGCGTTTTCTTCTCAAGGTGGGCGGGGAGTAGGGGATTCGGATCCGGGTATGGGTTTCGACCATTCCCAAAACGGCGACGGATCCCCCCGTCTGTCGAAATTGGAGCAAGAGGAGAAGGATAGGTACTCCAGATTCCTGACCTTGCCTACTGTTTTGACCCTCGCCCGTGTCGCCGCCGTCCCTGCTTTCGTTTTCAGTATGTTCCTCATGATCACCCTCTTTTCCTTTTCTTCTTTCTTCTTCTCTTGGTGTGCTGGGTTTTGATTATTCAACTTTATCCAATTGCCCTCCTCCTGAATCGTAGGGTTTTGGGGTTTGAATTGGCGAAGAGTTTGACCAGCGTGGATAATATTGCTGTGGAACTAACTAGGGATCTTTGTTTCTGTTGGGATGTAAATGTGAATTTGGGGTTTATCAGTGATGGTTAGTTATTAGGGTTTTCAACTCTGTGCTCGGAAATTGCGGAAGGTATTGTCTTTTGCTTCTCAATTTGATTGCTAGGTTGACCCAATTGATGCCAAAGCCCAAACCTTCTGAAATTTATGCAAAATATTGCAATTGATCAAATGATTTACCTTTTGATGGCTGATGTTCCCTCCCCTGCATCTGTTTATATTGCTGCATTATTACTAGTTTTCCTGGATTTTGGGAGTTGTAGACTCTTGGCTTTGTTTGGATTGATATGCTCTCCAAAGTGAGGAAATATAATTGACAACGTCCAAGGTAGCGAATGTGCATCGGCTTTTTCAACAATGGAATATTTGATAACAACAATGTATTGTGAGAAGATACTGTTTTCTCTGTGTCTAGTTGGGAGTTGAGGATGAAGTTGTTTTAATCCCCATCCATCAAATGTTAATGCTATAAAAACTCAACTTAATGTATTCTTCTTGTGGATCCCTATCCGTCATTTGTCTGAAATTGGTTATAGATTCACAAGCCTGTGAAAAATTTACTTCTAACTTCTAACAGAATATTTTTAGGAGTAGTATTGGTCAAAGCTACTAATTAGCAAAAACTCGTACCACTGTGTTGAATTTTTGGGATCAAGTGAAGTGATATCAGTTTTTCCCCAAAATCTGGTGAAGCCTATCAAGTACTTTCCTGTGCCATTGACCTTGCAACCCGCCTTTTCTTCTTCCTCGTGCCTGATCTCTGATATATTGTGTTGCGATGGCTTCCTTTCTTTTTCATGCTGAAATTGAGATATTTGTTTCTTTCTTTTTTCACAGCCTTCTATGTGGATAGCTGGTGGGGACCAACAACTACCACTAGTATATTTATCGCTGCAGCAGTCACAGACTGGCTTGACGGCTATCTTGCTCGAAAGGTATAAGCTCATGTTCTTGTTCAACCAGTGTTCTAAAAGCATTTTAGTGTTTTATATATCCTGTTCCAGATGTCACCCGTGTAATACTCTCATCTTCACATTTTCAGATGCAACAAGGAACAGCTTTTGGTGCCTTTCTAGACCCAGTGGCTGATAAAGTATGGTTCCTGTAACTGTGTTTATTTTGACCTAGTTAGGAGCTTCTATTTCTTTTATATGGAACTGTGTTTATTTTGACCTAGTTAGGAGCTTCTATTTCTTTTACATGGAACATAAATCAGTTTTTTTTTTTCCGATTCTTGATGCATTTCCCCCCCTCAACAATGCAGCTTATGGTTGCTGCCACATTGATTTTATTGTGTAGCAGACCTTTGGAAGTGCCTATGTTCGGAAATGCTGCATGGATATTTCCGGTGCCTTCAATTGCAATAATTGGAAGAGAGGTTGATTCGACTGTCACTACATAGTATATCTTTTATGCATGTGCTTTATCAGCAGATAACTGCTCTTTGTTTTTTATTTGAAGCATTTCTTTTATCTGTAAGAAGATTATTTCGCATAATTATTGGCTTGTGTTGCTCCAAATTTTCCTTCTGGTATGTTTTTCGTTATTGATTGATTTGTAAAAGCATCATATGATACTATGATGGTCTCGTTTTGATCTTTCTTTGCAGATTACTATGTCTGCTGTTAGGGAATGGGCTGCTTCTCAAAAGGGCAAACTATCCGAGGTTAACTGCTTTCTTTGACCTTATCACAATCACTGAAGTTCCGGTTTAAGGTAACAAATTAACACAGCAACTGATCTGACATTAAACATTCCATTCCAGGCTGTTGCTGTGAACAGTTTGGGGAAGTGGAAAACGGCCACGCAAATGATTTCTCTAACCATCCTGCTCGCGTGTAGAGATTGCAGGTTCGTACCTCTCAAGGCTTATGCTAAATCAAACTATTTAGATGTAGTTACTGCCGTATAAGGGAAGTTAACATTTCTTTTTAAATTATCCTGCAGTCTTGGCGGCGCAGACATCCTTATAGCTTCTGGTGTCGTGTTACTCTACACCTCGGCCTGGCTTGCTGTATGGTCACTATTTGTATATATGCGGAACATTTGGAAGGTCTTACTTAAGTGAAGAGTTTAGCATTGCAACCGACTGTGCAACGCGGTAAAGGCCTGGTCACCTTATACATATAGCTTTTCAGGTGAACGATCCTACATGCTTCAGGTGGGAAGCTTTTTCATAATATAGGAGAACTCTGATGGAAAGTTGGGGCATTAGGGGAGTCTTTGGAGATTCTTCTGGAGAGTTGTGGAATCTGTAGAGTGATGGATCTTACAATGCTTACTTCCTGCTGCCACATATATATCTATCTGCCGAAGCAGTTTCTTGTGATTGACGTTGATGATGGCGCATTCGCAACACGAGGAGCTGCAAACATTCTTAGGGAAAGCGGAAGGAAAGATCCAAGATGGCATAATAGATGACCTTTTAGTGCTTTGTTCTTTCTCTCTACTAATTCTTGTGCTTGGCTGTAAACTATTTCTTTGGTACTTATGGTGATCCTTGCCTTGCAGGATGCAAGAGATTCGTATTTCGAACTGAATCACGTTTATTCACTTCACTTACATTCCCACAGTATCCTGAGGCCAATATATAAGTATACTACGGCATTGATTCCGAACTCGTTAACCTCTATACTACGGTTGATCTGTTAATAACGCCAAGAGACCATCCCTATCCTATAGAACAGATCCGGTTCAATTAATGTTGTACTGTCTCGACTTCCTGTTCCAAGGAGCTGTTAAATGGTATCGATATCTATCTATACAAAATACTAACGAGCCAGTCGTCTAGTGTAGGATACATCTCTCATGTAGGATTGTCCTGGACGAAGCCAAGTTGAATCTCATTGGAAAAAGAAAGTAAAATGGGTGTGCAACAGATCAAACTGCAAACAGAACTATGCCAAATAAGAATATGTTGTTATAAGCAGTACATGGTGAAATCAAAGTGATAACTAAGACTCATGTTGTTTGAAGCTCGATTGGTAAGATTTGAGAGACGTGGAGGAAAGTGTGAGACTCTCAATGAAAGTTTAGGAATTAGGTATACTTTTTCTTTTTCTTTTGAGCAAAACCAAATTAACCATTACGAAACATCATTCTTACACATTAATATTAGCTCATAAGGGCAAATAGTTGAATCTGAAAAGAAAACAGAAGTGATCGGCCTGATCTTTGCTAGCCAGTCTGCCACCCGATTCGATTGTCTCCGAATGTGACTCCACCGGCACTCCTCAAACCAGCCGATGAATCTTCCGAAGTTGCTGCCCCAGCTAGCCCTTAGGAAAGGATTTCTGTTGCAGCAAATGCATCACCTGTAGGCTATCACACTCCACCCATATTCTTGGCAGACCTTGCTGCAAACACATTTCGAGAGCCCATGCTAAACCCTCCGCCTCAACCACATCGACTCTGTCCTCCGCTTGGGTTGTTTTTCCAGCTGCAAACACCAGCTGTCCTTCGTGATTTCGAGCCACACAATCCACGCCACTCCCCTTCCTTTCATCCACTGCGGCGTCGCTGTTTACCTTGACAAACCCATCCGGCGGCTTCATCCATCCGGCACTGCCTGCAGCATCTCCTAGCTGCTTCTTTGGAGCAATCCCCCTTCCTCGATTGTATTCGTCTATCCATTGCTTGACAATCTGGGCCATTTCATCATTCTCCATATCCACTGCCTCAAAGATGGGTTTGTTTCTAGCCATCCATATGACATCTATGGTATGCACCCATTGTTGGATCCATTCTTTCCGTCCTGTTTTCAACACCAATTCGAAACCTCCTAGTACATCCGAGGCTCGTCGGCTTAACTTGCCTACCGGTTGAAAATGCTCCCATACTCTTCTTGCTTTGGGGCACGGTAGTAAAATATGGGTCTCGTCCTCACAAGTCACAACCATTGCAATGACTACATAGATCGCTTTGTGACACACCCCTCCACTTTAGATTGCTTAGACAAGGGAGGACACCTTTGCACGCCCGCCACAAGAAGTTTCGAACCCTCGGAGCCGCCTGCATCTGCCACACTTTGTTCCATAAGTGCTTCGATCGAGAAGAGTCTGACGTCGATGCCTCCCCTGTGTTGGGGTAGAAACCACTTTCCAGCCGCACCCGACAGCGAATTCGGGTAATAAGAGAACCGACAACAATCAACCAGCAAACCAATCACTAACCGATAATATCCAATCCAGAAACCAAACAACCAAGCAACCACAAACACAGATAAAAGCAAAAATATTGACACAGGATTTACGTGGGAAAAACCCTCTCTAACCAGAGGATAAAAAAACCCACCTTCCGCTCAGAGCAACCAATCCACTAATCAACAAGTCAATACAAGTGTTTAACAATCCAACAAATAAACATGGAGATCTCAAACATCAATCTAAATACAACCTGGATCTAGAATGGATTCCTCTCCAAAAACCTAGCTAAACACTTGTAATCAGAATGGATTTCCAGGGAGAGAAGAATACCTATCAACAAACTCCCGTTGATGATTTGCCGAATGAAGAAGACGATCACCAGATCAAGAGATGAAACACCCGCTCGAATCTCTTATCTTTCCTCTCCAATCTCCCTCCCTCTCCTTTCTTCCTTTTGGTTGATTCGGCACTTTACTGAAGCAAAACCCTTTGCTTCTTCTCTTGGCTCTTGTGTACCCCAAGACAAAGGCAAAGCAATGCCTTTTATATTAGCCAAATGTGGCTTTAATTGGGCTGGACTCTTCATGGGCCACTTGGCCCAACAATCTCCCCCTCCATCCAACTCCCGTCTCACCCCCGAGACGCAGAACTGATGCTCGCCAGATGTCACCATCACCCACTAGCTCCCCCTCCTCCGTAGCTCTCTGGTACTCCGAGGTAGAGCTCCCGGTGAATGCATGACGTCATCTCTCTGACCCTCTGACAGTTTCCTCTATCTGTGCTGGCTCGACGTGCTCAGATCTGCCACTAGTACAATCCTTTGAAGCAAACTCCACACTTGTGCTATCCTCTTCCGACGTCTCAGAAGTTCCGCTAAATCTTGTCTGCAATCCAGACAAATCACCAGTGCTTAAAGTCTTCTTATCAGCAAAAGAAACGAGAGACTTTCTCTTCTGATTCTGCAGCCCCTTTCCACTCAAGCATCCTGTAAGCCCTTGCCCCAATTCAAGCAAAGCATCACCATGAACCTCTGTCACAGCTTCCCTGATTTCTTCCATCTGAGTCCTATACAATGTGCCGCTCAAAACACCTCTAGCGATCACCATTGACCCTTTCTTGAGTTTCCACTTCTTACTTCCAAAGAAGTTATCATAGCCCTTTTTATTCAAGACTTGAAGAGATATCAGATTCTTCTGCAAATCCGGTATGTGTCGCACATCTGTCAATGTCATCCTGCAACCCGTGTTTGTTAGCACACAAACATCTCCTCCCATACCAACAATATCAGACAAGCTTCCGTTCATCGTCTTTGTTTTGCCAAAACGTCCCACTCGGTACGAAGTAAACGCTTTCCTCCTTGATGTAGCATGGAAGGATGCAACTCCATCAGCAATCCACTCTACACAAGAATCAGGCTCCTCCAAGCATGTGAGAACAACCTGCTCATCATCATTGTCCTGCAGAACTGATGTTGTACCCTTCTGATTTTCCTTTTCATCCCTTTTCTTCTTCCACACATTGCAATTCTTCTTCATGTGCCCTTCCTTGCCACAATGATAGCAAACAAAGCTCCCTCTAGTCTGAGATCTCCCTCTAGACCTACTCCCTGAAACTGTCACGAGAGCATGTGACGAATCCGTGCCCATGTCCTTCCTTCTAGTCTCCTCGTTGTAGAGACTATCCTTCACTGCAGATAAGGATACAACCCCACCCACGACAGAGTTGTTAATCGACACCACTAGAGTCTCCCAACTACCAGGCAAAGAGCTCAAGAGCAACAACGCTTGCAACTCATCATCAAGGACTAACTTCATGGTGTTCAACTGATTCACCAATTCTTGAAACTCACTCAGATGCTCTGCAATAGGCTTTCCATCTCTGTACTTGAGATTCACTGGCTTTCTTATCACAAAAGCTTTACTCTGGGCTGACTTCCTTTCATACATCTCCTCCAATTTTTTCCACAATACCTGTGCATCTGTCTCGTTGCTTATGTGGTGATAAACACTATTATCCACCCACATTCTGATGGTTTCAACTGTCTTCCTGTGCAGTTTCTTCCAATCATTATCGGATGTCTCAGCTGGCTTCCTCGATCCCAACTCAACCGGATCAAACAGGTCTTTGCAATACAAAACATCATCCATCTTTGTCTTCCAGATAGAGAAATTCGAAGCCGTTAGCTTTATCATTGTACCTGCAAATTCCTCGATCTTTGTCGTCATCTCTACTCCTATTACCCAAAAAACAACACAGCCAAAGATCAACCAAAGGCTCTGACACCACTTGTTGGGGTAGAAACCACTTTCCAGCCACACAAGACACCGAATTCGGGTAATAAAAGAACCGACAACAATCAGCCAACAAACCAATCACCAACCGATAATATCCAATCCAGAAACCAAACAAACAAGCAACTACAAACACAGATAAAAGCACAAATATTGACACAAAATTTACGTGGGAAAAACCCTCTCTAACCAGAGGATCAAAAAACCCACCTTCCGCTCACCAGAGCAACCAATCCTGTGCAGTTTCTTCCAATCATTATCGGATGTCTCAGCTGGCTTCCTCGATCCCAACTCAACCGGATCAAACAGGTCTTTGCAATACAAAACATCATCCATCTTTGTCTTCCAGATAGAGAAATTCGAAGCCGTTAGCTTTATCATTGTACCTGCAAATTCCTCGATCTTTGTCGTCATCTCTACTCCTATTACCCAAAAAACAACACAGCCAAAGATCAACCAAAGGCTCTGACACCACTTGTTGGGGTAGAAACCACTTTCCAGCCACACAAGACACCGAATTCGGGTAATAAAAGAACCGACAACAATCAGCCAACAAACCAATCACCAACCGATAATATCCAATCCAGAAACCAAACAAACAAGCAACTACAAACACAGATAAAAGCACAAATATTGACACAAAATTTACGTGGGAAAAACCCTCTCTAACCAGAGGATCAAAAAACCCACCTTCCGCTCACCAGAGCAACCAATCCACTAATCAACAGGTCAATACAAGTGTTTAACAATCTAGTCTCAACCCGAGACAAATAAATATGGAGATCTCAAACACCAATCTAAATACAACCTGGATCTAGAATGGATTCCTCTCCAAAAACCTAGCTAAACACTTGTAATCAGATTAGATTTCCAGGGAGAGAAGAATACCTATCAACAAACTCCCGTTGTTGATTTGCCGAAGGAAGAAGACGGATCACCATATCAAGAGATGAACCACCCGCTCGAATCTCTTATCTTTCCTCTCCAATCTCACTCCTCTCTCTTTTCTTTCTCTCTCCTTTCTTCCTTTTGGTTGCTGCGGCACTTTACTGAAGCAAAACCCTTTGCTTCTTCTCTTGGCTCTTGTGTACCCCAAGACAAAGGCAAAGCAATGCCTTTTATATTAGCCAAATGAGGCTTTAATTGGGCTGGACTCTTCATGGGCCACTTGGCCCAACACCCTGCAACTGTTTTCGTCTCCATGAGCAGATGATAACAAGATCTTACGGTCTTACCGTAAAAATGCCCTCCGAATTGGTGTGGTGCCATATCATCTCATCTCGAACATCAGGATCTATGATCCTCATCTTCATCACTAATTCTGCATCCATTGGCAGCAAGATTTCATTCACAACTTCCTCTTTCCAAGTTGCGGTCTCCCAATCTATCATGTTTGCTACCCTCACATCAGTTCCAACGCCTCTAGGGTTAGTTATTGGCTTCAACGTAATCAGTATGGGAATCCATGGGTCAGCGAAAACAGATATGCTCTTGTCGTTGCCAACATGCCAACGCATCCCGACCATCCAGAAGGCTCCTCCAAGCATACGAAGGCCGAAAGCCAACCTGGGCTTGCATAAAGGACGTTCGGGGGAAATAGCGAGCCTTCAACATTTGTGCTAGCATCGACTCCGGTTCTTGAAGTAATCGCCAACCTTGTCGTGCCAACAGAGCCCTGTTGAAGGTTTCCATGTCACAGAATCCCATCCCGCCCTTCTCTTTCGAGATGCATAATCTCTCCCACTTCATCCAATGAATCTTCCGTTTATCAAACCCGTCACCCCACCAGAACTTACACAACATCTGCTCTATGTCCTTACAGAGACCCGTCAGAAACTTGAAACAAGACATAGTATAAGTTGGTATTGCTTGTGCCACGGACTTGATTAGCACCTCCTTTCCCCCTCTAGACAACACTTTCTCTTTCCAGCCCTTGATTCTCTTCCAGATGCGCTCCTTCAGTTGCCCAAAAATCACTTTCTTTGATCGACCCAGCATCGTTGGGAGGCCCAAATACTTAGCATGCTTATCTACCTCCCGAATCTGCACCACCTACTGCACTGCTCTCCGGATGTTCTCACCCACATTTGTGTTGAACGACATTTCTGACTTTGCCAGATTAACATGTTGTCCCGACGTTGCTCCGTATTCCCGGAGAATGTTTGCAATTTCACTGCCCTGTTGACAAGTCACTCTCCCAAAAAGAACACTATCATCAGCGAAAAATAGGTGAGAAATTCTTGGAGCCCCCCTTGCTATCGCTATTCCGTCTAAACGACCATTCGCCTCACTCATCCGTAGCATCCCTAATAGCCCTTTCGTGCACATCAGAAATAAATATGGGGAGAGCGGGTCGCCTTGCCTCAATCCTCTCTCCGGTCTGAAAATAGCGGTCCGGATCTGCTGTACCAAAAGTTGCTGTCTCCCCCCTATCCCCTCTCTCATTTCATCCCATCCTTTACCTTTTTTTATAAAAAAATTAGATTCTATGGCCCGTTTGATATCCATATACGTATATGGGATATGGGTATGGGTATCACTCATACCCATACCTAGTGTTTGATAAATAGGTATATGGATATCAATCCGATATACCCTTTTTTCCCTTCCTTTGTATTTTGCCCCATTTTGATATACCCTTCTAACCGGGGATATCAAAACAAGACGCTCCTCTTCTTTCTTCCTCAACGCAGACGTTCCTCCTCTTTCTTCCTCAACTCTTCTCTGTAGAGTGATTTGCCTTTGGATTTCTCCCTCAAACTTGGATTCTCAACCCAATCAAGGTATGTTCTTCACTTTTTATCTATTCTTTTCTACTTCGGTCTTCGATTTGTTGATAATTTCCAAAATTCATAGAAATTTCAAGATCTAGGGTTAGCGTTTCTATTATCTGTCTAGCCCTTGTGAGCCTTTCGGTCTTTCCGATCAGCAACATACCTTTCCGACCAGCAACAGACCCGACCAGCCCTTTCCGACCAGCAACAAAAAGTTCCAACAGCCCTTGTGAGGGCCCGTTCCAATAGCAACAGAAAGTTCCAACATAAAATTCCGACCATCCCTTTCGGTCTTCGATTTGTTGATTTATTTTGTTGATTGTTTGGTTAGGCGCTTGCATTGTTTGGATTTGTGATTGATTTGATGTTCTGCTTATTAGAAATGGATGCATATGATGAGGTGGATGAATTTCAACTTGAATCGATAAAGAGAAGGGCGGAACGACAAATTGAATGTCGTAGAACATGAGAACTTTAAATTCTTGCAGTAGCTATTTTCGAATTGATGAATTTCTTCGATATGAGAATTTTAAATCCTTGTATTAGCTATTTTCGAATTGGTGAAAGTCATATAACATTGGTTTCATCCAATTTGAAAATCCTATTTTGATATACTCAGCATACCAAACAGGGATATCAGATATCAGATTGATACCCGTATCCCTGATATCGATATCTCATACCCATATCTGATATCTAATATACGTATATGGATACCAAACAAGCCCCTAACTTTTTCTTTTTTTTTTTTTATTTCGGGGGTGAGGAGGGACATTCAGGGACAGGGCTGTTGAGACCGTGGATCTCAACCGTGGAAACAGGGGATGGCATTCCAATATTCCATCGATCAGAACAGAGAAAGAGACGGGAAGTAACACACCTCATAATGAGGCGGACCCATATACAGTACTTGACAGACGTGGAGGAAAGTGATGACCCTTTTTATAGTACTCCGTATTAAATTCTAAATAGAGATTTCAAGCTGTCAGTCAATCTGTCCTCTCAAAAATCCTACTACTCAATAGTCCGTTCCTTGCTCCTCTCAGATCCCGTCTCGCCGGCGTCGCCGTCTCCAGCCTCAGGTTTCCTCCAATTTCTCGCCCTTCTCCGCTCTAATTTTTAGCCTTTATTTCTTAATCCTCTAATATCTGTTGTGCCCTAAATCGCCTCTTTTTTAATTAAGGTGCCCTAGATCATCTTTCTGTCGCGCCCCTTAATCCCCTACTTTCTGTTTTTTTTTTTTTTTTTCTGAAACTGGGTGGGAATTGTTCTGATTTTCTTTTTCTTTATGACGCTGTGTGGAAATCTGCATTGGTTGTTTTTGTTTTGAATTGATTGTGATGTGTGGGAATTATAGTTCGAAGCAAAACCTCTATGGTTTTATTTGTTACATTGGCTTGTTCTAATTAATTTAGTCTGAAGTGCTGATATTCTATAATCTAAATCTGCAATTTGAATCTGTAAACTAACTGAATGTTGCTGGATCTGAAACTGAAAGGCTGAATCTGTAATCTGTGATTTGAATACAAGTTGCTGAATCTGTAATCTGAAATTGAAATGTTGAATCTGAGCCTGAATCTGTAATCTGTAAACTGAGATGTTGCTGAACTGAAACTGCAATGTTGCTGAATCCGTAAACTGAAATTGCTGATAACATGTAATGAATTTCAAGTTTGATGTTAAGGTATTTTATTCAACTTCATTCTCAAGTATATTATTTCTTCCATTCTCTTTTATTGGTTCTAAGCGATATGTTCAGGGTAAAATACTCGCTAGCCGAGTATGAGCAAAAGTCTGAGCTCGAAACTGAAATCAGGCTCGGGCTCAAATTCGGCTTGATAAAAAATGAGCAGAGCATGAGCACCCCAAATACTCGGCTCATTCGACTTGAATAACTAGGGGTGGTATACGAGCCGAACGAGCCGAGCTTGGTATGTTCAAGCTTGGTTCGAACGGGAGACGAGCCAAGCCGAGCTCGAGCCTAAAAATCATACGAGCTTTTTTTTGGGTTCAAGCTCGGCTCGCGAGCCCAAACTTGAACTCGAGCTCGGCTTGATAGGCTCGATTAAGCCCAACGAACGAGCCTAAGCTCGTTCGAACTCGTTGTCCAGGCTCGTTCGTTCGAGCTCGATAGACCCATTTGAGCTCGTTGAACACGGCGTATCAAACATTAATTGTGAAACTCAAAACGAATTAAATTAATTGCATCCCTTGAAGAACAAAAAAATGTGAATAATTGAGATCTACAGAGGGCAAAGAGAAGACAATGACCTGGAAACACTTGTTAATGCCTTAGCACAAATCAGAACAATTAATGATTATACAAAATCACAACATAATAAAACTAAAATTAGATCACCCTATTCCAATAATCTCCACCGAGTGTACAAAATCAAGAGGAAAAGGCTGAATCACACAGATCTATACTTGTTACAGTTGCGGTATTTTGCTCGACAACCATAGCCCCTTCCAAGATGGTGTTGGCAAGCTTCAGGATGTTGAAGATGTGGTTGACGACTTAGAGATGGGGAGGATGAGACACAAACTCACAGAGTCACTCAGAGAGAGAGCAACGATGGGTAGAGGACGGACGACTTAGAGAGACAGAGAGCGGGAGGGTCGCCGGGAATCGCAGAGAGAGAGCGAAGAGCCACCGAGATTCGCCGAGTTGAGAGAGAGATCAGATCTCAGGAAAGAGAAGAGAGAGAAGTGACTGAATGAATGCCTGAAGAAGAAGATTGAAGAAGCGGCGGAAGCCTCAAGCAGTAAAGAGTAAAGACTAAAGCGCTTCATAACCCTACCTTAGGGGCAATATTGTAAATTGGCTCACCGAGCTTCCGAGCTCGGCTCGGGCTCGGCTCGGGCTCGGCTCGAGCTCGGTTCGAGCCCAAAACTCTGTTCAAGCTCGGCTTGTTTTACCTATTCGAACTAGCCGAGCTCGAGCTTTTTCGAGCCGAGCCCGAGCCGAGCTCGAGCTGTTCGGCTCATATAACAGCCCTATGAATAACACCCATAGTTGTCAGTTGTTATTTGCAAGTAGTTGGATGTTCATGAATCTCTCAAGCTGATGTGAAGTTGTTGTTGTTTTTTTTAAATTGCATTTGATCAAATCTGTTAGTCATCTTGCTGATTTGTGCTGAGTTATTGTTGAATTTTGTTCTAATGCTTGTTAAGTTGTTGATTATGTTGTTGGTTGGGTGTAATTTTGTTATCTAATTAAAATTTGGTGGCTTACTTGTTCAGAAAACAGTAGAAGTTGAGCCGCATCTATTTCCCTCCCCCTCGGAGTTCTCAATTTCATATAGAGAGCCAATGGAGATCAGCAATCATCCATACGTTCCGACAGATATGCATTTGCCAGGGTTTGTTCCTGGTGTCCTCTCCCATAACACCATCCTTGCTGTTTATCTCTCTGCTTCCTTGGCCACTTTTGTGCTTGTTTGGCTTCTGTCAGGTACTCTCCCTCCCTCTCTCTCGTCGGTTAAGTTTTCATGCCATTGTTGGATACTAGGATGGTCGAACATCTGCAATAATCGCAGCTGAAAATCACCAATTAAAATGTGATTGTGCACTTGCAGATTAATCTCCTACTGCCATGAGACTCATATCAATGTTCTTGCATGAATCGCTATATCACGCACATGTTACATTTGACCATTAGCTTAAGTGAAAATATCAACTGAATTGTTCAGTTAGAAATTATTCAAGTTCATTGTACTGGTCTGGTTTAGAAATTAGTACCTCCCTGAAAGCATGACTTCACATGTCTTTGTGAATTGGTTATTGATCAATAAAGGCCCAAACTTGTTAAGTTTGACTACATCATAAAGCTTATCGTGCATTTCCGTATGCCTTGTTCTTGCACAATGACAGGTTTTTAGCTAAAACTCCATTGACATTTTTTTCATGTCGAATGTATAAAATTGATCTATACAGATTGCTAAGTGTTCATTTTGGCTACATTTAATTTTGTTCCTTTCTGAATTATACTGTAGGGCGGGTGGCCAAGATATCAAAGATCGATAGGTTGTTAATGTGCTGGTGGGTGTTTACCGGTCTTACACACATCATCCTTGAGGGGTACTTTGCTTTCACTCCGGAGTTTTACAAGGACCAGTCAGGCTTTTACTTGGCAGAAGTTTGTAAGTTTGTTTTTCTCATCCTCTTGTAGTCCTCATTTGTCACATTGGTGATTGTGACATTTATTACTTCTGGTTATTGATTCCTGATATGTTTACCAGGGAAAGAGTATAGCAAGGGTGATTCTCGGTATGCTGGTAGGGATGTTGGGGTGGTTGCTGTTGAGGGAATTACCGCTGTCTTGGAGGGTCCAGCCTCGCTTTTAGCTATGTAAGTCTGAAGACAAGGTTCATGTTACAATATTTGAGGAAGCGTATAGCACTGTGATCTGTTTATCATTTAATCAACTTTGCATTGAGAATGTCTGTCAAATTTCGCTATCCACATGACAGGTATGCGATAGCAACAAAGAAGCCATACAGCTTTGTGCTTCAATTAACCATCTCACTCGGGCAGCTTTACGGAACTGCTGTATATTTCATAACAGCAATTTTGGATGGAGATAACTTTGCTACCAGCCCATACTACTACTATGCCTACTATGTTGCTGCCAATGCTTCATGGATATTGATACCGACTCTCATATCAATCCGATGCTGGAAGAAAATATGTGCCTCTTTTGCTGTTCAGAATAAAAGCAAGGTGAAAGCTCGCTGATGTGGTATTGTGCTGCCTCCTTGTCAGCGTTACATCCCCAACAAATTCATTTTCTCGTCTTTGATTGTTGCTCCTCCTGAACCAAGCCGACAAGATAGAACATGTGGGGCAACTTTATATCATTCTCCATTTCCATTTGAACTTATAGGCTAATTTTCAGATGTTTGGCTGTCATTTTTTTATTGTCTGGATTATGTTCACCGGTGGTTATTTATCGAGTTCATTTTTTTTAAATTGTGTTAACAAGCTCAAAGTTATATCTGAAGCAAACTTAATAGGAGTGTGAATGGCATTGGTTACAGAAACCTCTATGAATCTAAGAGATCCAGGAAAAGCTGGTGCTCTTTGTGGCATAGGAGAAGATAAAAGGTGATTCGGAAAAGGATTTGCTTTCAAGTATGGCAATTGCTGAGAGCTTTAATCGGAGTTCTTTGCTGTTACTCTTGGCCTGCCTTGCGTGATCTAGGTTATTCCATGCATCCCAGTTTGGCTTCTGTTTGATGTGATTTTTGTTTATTTTGCTTGTGTTTTTATGACATTTTTGGGTCAATCGGAAACGCCCTCCTGGCATCTCAACCCTACTTTGAACAGAATAGACAAAGATTGTTGTTGTGGTGGCTCTCTAGGCATACTTGAGGGGTAGCTGCGTCGCAGTACAAATGAGAATTGGCAACAACATTGACCATCCATCCCATTCAAGGTTTAGGCATACTTGTGGGGGTGCTGTGTTGCAGAAGCAGTGTCAGTGTCCATGTCAAATCAAGTGTTATGAGGAGGCACCCAAGTCACGGAGATTGAAAAATGTTCGTAGAGGCACCCAAGTCGGGGAAGGGCGTGCATCGAGTGATGACAGAAGGCCTCGCTTGTATATTCATCGCTACAACATTCACATTGTCTTGATGGACATCGTGCTCAAGGAAGGGGAGTGTTTGTGTTGTATCATATCCTGCCATCTCAGCTTGTTTGTGTTGCTGTATGATCACACTAGTATATGCGCGGGAAGGAGTTCCTTAGGCGACATTTATACTCGTAATGAGGTGTGTGGCGACATAAATTTACCTTCCATCAGTAGAGTTTCTGGAATCTGTTGGGTAACTGATCTTACCAAAGCACACTTTCTGGCTTTCTGATGTCATAAAATCCTTGTGATTTTTGTTCATGGAACATTTGAGTAGTTGAGTGTTTTGTTCTTTCTCAACAAAATCAAGAATACTGCATAGATTATGAACTTATTTTCAGCTAGTTCTACAAGTTATTGTATCAGTCCTCATGAAGCTTACAACCATCTTTATTTTTTCCCCGGAAAGAGTGAATGACATTCAGAGTTGAGCCTGCAGTTGTAAGATTAAGCCAATAAATAACACCATTAGCCAGGAAATCATACTGCAGACCAGAACCGTTCAAGAAGGGGAAAAATGTCAGTTTGGAGGTTTACCATGAATCTTTTCTTATAAGCTTCAACATACTCCTTTGGGTTGCGTTGGGTTCTCTTGTAGCCCCGGATTCTGTCCGTTTGCTACATTTGCAAGACAAGTTTCAGGACATTTTCGCATAGCAAGACAAAACGTAGTGTTCTGAAGAAGATCAACCTGGGTGCTAGGACTCAATGCATAAATTTCCGAAGGCTTCATGCAAGAAGCACAAAAGAAGTGCACAGCAGAAACTAGGCTTTTTGTAAGAGTGGTTCATACCTCAATCCATGTGGCAAGTCTAGGCCTCCCAGCAACAATGTCATACTTCTTCACATCCAACAAGAATGCCTTAAACCTCTCAATAAAGGGAGCATACGCTATATCAGCCTGAAATGGTGCATCAGAAGATTCAAAATTAAAAACAACTTTACAATCTCTATTCTACCGAATCCCCTTCCAACTTTCCGAGTGCTTTTGGTTTGGCACAATACTACAAATTGACAGTCAGAAGGTGCCTAGACTTATCCAAGGAATGGAACCCAGCTTCACGCAGTAAGCTAAAATATAAGAACACTGCAAGTACCTTGGAAGAAACTCGATTCGCGTCCCTCATCTAAGCTAATCAAATATAAAAGAAGGCAATACTTGAAAAGAGATCCACTCAATTTCATTTTGATGTGTGTGTGTTGTGAAGAATTGGATATAAGAGTAAGTTGTATAAAGTGTGATGAAAAATGCTCTTACCAGACTGAACTCTCCGAGCAGAAATGGACCGTCATCAAACTTTCCAAGAGCAGTTTCGAGGTAGTCAAAGGCGGCACCTGTTCGGCTATTTCAGTTAGAACGGGGTAATATATTACACAAATGAAAAGGAAAACCAATAACCTCAGTATATAAGGTCATTCAGCTTACTAGTTTCATTATTCACTCCCTCTTCTTTGAATGAAGAAGTCACTCCTTTGTAAAAGGAGTCGGTGTAGGAAAACAACTCTTGGGAAAACTTTTCCTTGGAAGGATCCTACACAGTCAAGTTCTATGTCATTTCCACAGTGTTCTTGTAAATTTACACGAGTGGCTGAAAAGGATCTTAAAGTCTTACACTGGGGGAAAGAGTAGGCCCTTCAAAATTACTGTCAATATATTTTATTAAATCAAGACTCTCCACTTTAATTTCATTGTTGTGCTCTAAGGATGGGACCTGCAATATATTCATATATCAACTCAAAAGGGAAAAGGAAAAATCAAATTCAATTGCCATTGAAGAAGCTTAGCTCTAGACACATATATAGATTTCTACCAAAAAAAGACACATATATAGATAGCAAACCTTTTGTTCATGTAGGTTGTAACCAACTGCCCTTATTGTCAACTAATGCCTTTGCAAATGAACTGTCCGAAACTTTAATTTGCTTGAAAATTACTTGACCAAGGTGATGTTTTCACAAAACAAGGTTGCAAACATCAAGATGATATATAATGAAACCCACATGAATGTGTGTAAGATAAGTGGTTGCAACTTGCAAACACCATCTTCACATGAAACTGAAACGCCATACAAAAGATATGTGGTACACATCAACTATAGTCTGAGACTCTGAGGCACGGCACCATATATCCAAAAAGAATAACGATCAATGTAGGAGCACCTTGTTTGCAGGGTTGACCTTCTCCTTGTACCAAGCTGGTCTATTTTTGAGATTGATAGGTACCAGCTCTATCTTGTCTTGCAATCCCTGCTCAAGTTGCAAACAAATGAAAGGTACAACTTATAAACCATATGAACCAAGGAAACCACAAAATGAATAATAATAATAGGGTGAAATTGAGTTTTTCTTTTTTAAATTCGGAAAATATTAGGTTACCCATTCGGTATAGGGAGAAATTTTGTTCAGCAAAACATGCAAAGTACCTTACAGTTGCGAGTAATCCAGACACGCTGTGCATATGGGCACTTGTAACAGATATACAACCTTCATATAACAACCAATAACCATTTTTCAGATTAAAGATGCAAAAACAACTAATGTGGCAAGGCAAAGTATTCAATATCAGCATTTTATCAAACAGCAATTGAGCATAAAGGAGGGTGGTTGATGCTTTAAAATATTAAAACAAAGGCCATCAAGCTCTCTAAAAGGGCAACCTACTAGTGAAAAGGCCAATGTTTTTGCTGATTACCATTAAAAAAATCATCATTTACCCCAAAGGTGCAATACCCTTTTTATGTAAAAGTTTATAAAGGTTTCAAGCTCTCAATCTGTCCTCTAAATCATTTACAAAGTACAAGAAGAGTACTGCAAAGGAGACTAGTGGAACTACACCAAGAACAAAGCATCCCAAAAGTGGAAAAAAAAGGCATAATTTAAGAGGGCCAAAGAGAGAGAAAGCTGCAAAACCTTGTAGTCCCGTCAAAAATGGGAGGTGGGACTGATGAAGAATCAAGGACCGGTGGCAAAACCTCTTCCACACTCCTGAGTTCACAATCACACACAAACAAAATTCAAATGAAAACCCAAAATTGTGAACAACATTGGTCAGAAAACTATAAATTGATCCCCAAAAGAATATGAGTACCATACCCAGTAGGGATTGGCGATGCCCTCACGAAGACCCTACTTGTAGGTGCTCTTTCTATGGCGGCGTGCGCGGGAAAGAGAGAAGAAGAAGAAGAGAGAGTAATTGAATTGGTGGGTATTGGAAAGTAGAAAGTGGAGGGGAGAATGGGATGACGAAGGCGTGAAGGTGACCAAGCAGAGTGGGGAGTGTAGCTTCCATTCCATTTCAAAGCACCCATTTTCATCTTCTCACTCTCAAACTCTCACCTCAAGTACCCTTTACTATTAGGGAAATTTACAGAAAATCACTCGTCAAATATATGTGTTTGCACTTAGTCGCCTATTATATATGAAATTATAGAAAATCACTCGCTAAATAGGTTATTGTTAACAAATCACCACCGTTGTTTATTACTCCGTATTGTTAGGTTACTGTCAAATATATATGATATTATAATATTTTAAGTTTTATATGTAAATTAGAATCTCAAATATACTTTACTAAATTTGTAAAAAAAAAAAAATTGAAAACTTGATGTATATATGAACAAATGTTCCTATTTTATTCCTAAAAATGAATATAAATTTTAAAAATATTTTATAGACTATTTTTTAATCAAAATTAATATGTAGTACTACGTATAAGTTTATAAATCATTAGCATTGTTTAAATTTCATAATATTTTTATACTAATAATTAATGTCTCATTTTCTTTCATTTATAAACACCTACACTAAATACTAAAAATGAAGAAAAAATCATCTAAATATTTTTAAAAAATATTTATTAGACTCAAGATTATTTTTATTAAAAGTATCTTTATTAAAAGTTTGCTTAATAGAACTTTTGTCCTCCAAATAAATATAGATTAAAAAATTGTACACATTTTTCCCTCTAATATTTTTTTTTTATCCCTGCCATAAATATAATTTAAATATATTCAAGTTTAAACTTTAAATTCTAAGTATAAAATATTAAAATATACTATATTTAATGGAATTATGATGAAAACATGTGGTGGGTGATGTTTTGTTCATGGAACCCATTTAATAGATGATTTTCTATAATTTCATATTTAACGGATAATTAAGTGTAAAAATCTATATTTAATAGGTGGTTTTCTAGTGGTAAGGGAGAGGTAACCCTTGCAAGAGGTCAAGGGTTCAAATCCCATTACTTACACTTTGTGTAATTAAGTGGGTGCTCAAGCCTTCATTGGCTTGGGTGAGCCTGCCTGGTGGCTTGCCGTCTGGCTTGCCCGGTTCGGGTCCTTTGCAGGCTAGGGCTCGGACCCGTGGGGGATTAGTCGACAGCCTCGGAACCCCCACGTCATAAAAAAAAAAAAAAAAAATAGGTGGTTTTTTTTAATATAAATTTCCTTTTTTTTTTATCACGATGGTATGTCTTTTTAAGTGGTAGTTGGTAGAGTTGGAGATGGAAGAAAGCGAAGGTAGTACATAGTGGTTATGCGGTGCATGATAAACTTGTTTTTATTAGTAGGGAAGTTGCATAGTATGTGATAGTTGGGTTGTTGATTCGAACAACGTTTATAGTCGCTAGGAAATCTTTATAGGTTAGAAACTTGCTATTTGTGGGATGGATAAATCGAACACCAATGAGACTTTTCGAAAAGGAATATGGGTTATATGCTTTTATGGGTGGGGTTATTGCATGATTTTGTATGACTCGGAGGTTCCTTTAGCGAATGTTGGTATACATACTTTTCTTTTTCATGTCTACATGTGGATCTTGATTAACAAGGGCATATGTTGTTGTAGATCTAGGACCCTTAGAATAGGATCCAAGATCTCGAATAGGTAACTTGTACAGAAACTAAAATCAAACAAAGAGCACAAAGGCTTGTTTACGCGTTATTCTAATCCAAGATCTCGAATAGGTAACTTGTACAGAAACTAAAATCAAACAAAGAACACAAAGGCTTGTTTACGCGGTTCGGGTTAAACCCTACATCCGCGGAGTCTCAGGTTTGGGGAGACTCAGACCCAAGTTCACTATGTTCTTCTTATCGATTACAAGAGACAGGGTTGCAGTTTCTACACAAATATACACAGATCCAACCAGGAAATAAACAAGAAAGCATATACAAGAGAAGACTAGAAGTAGGAAAGAAGAACTCCCTCAGATCTGGTCTCGGAAGAGCAGATCGTCGCCAGAGAAGCTTGTACGAGCCAGAAGCTCGCCGTCAAGGAAGCTGTAAAGCTTCTTTTTCTTCACAATGCTCAAATCTAGGGTCCAGCAGGTGGATACGCCCTAGATCCAAGCTCTTTGTCGTCGATCAGAGTCGGGAAGGGCACCGGAGAAGAAACCCTAGCTCTCGCTCTCTTCTCTCTCTTTCTTTCTCTTGGAGCGGCTTACCTGATGAATGACCGAATGAGAAACCCTAGCAGATGGGGAGCTCCTTTTATAGAGCTCGCTAAATGGAAACCCTAGCAGCAAGTGGATCCACCGGCTAAAGCTACGGGGCTTCGGACAACATGAGATGGGTTTTCCATGAAGTGGGCCGGTAAGTGACAACAACACATAATAGACAATATAACATATAAACATGATATAAAATCTAAAGTTTAGTTGGGATATTTAGTGTAACACTTTAAGCTTATATTTATATATAGTGTGAGTATATGACCCAGAACCCTATGTTTCCGGATTAATACTTCGAACACTTAATATAAATATTACCATAAGTGCTTCCTTAATATCAAACATATAATTGTATAGTATCTGCCTTCCGACTATATCTTATGCGGGATTATACTCAGATTAACATAGGTTTTACAGTTGTTTCTTACCAAAGTAGTTGATTCTACCCTACCCTTGTATTTGTAGGTTGGTAGTGCAATGCCAATGCTTTAGCCAAATGGACTAATTGGTCAGATTTATTCATAGTTATCAAGATACGATCACATTGATGATATTTTATCTTATTCAACATTTTGGTTTTATATTTTAGATCTCTTTGGGAATGTTTGGTAGTGAATTGTTTTTTTGAGGGATGAAGAAGATTATTGGGATTAAGATTATTTTTGTGAATTATGAGGGTTAAAGAGATTGAGATTATTTTGTTAAAATAATCTGGTTGGTGTTTGGAGGAATGAGGTTTATTGTTGGGTCTACGTAAGGAAAAGTAAAGATAATAATTCCCATCACATTTCCCTCAATCTTAAAAAAATAAGATTGTCCGACAATCCTCTCAATCCTCCACTGACAATCCCCTTCCTTAATCACATGTCAACAGGGATGGATGTAGGGGTGGGCTAGAAGGGTTCTAACTTCTAAGTAACATATTGTTTCATTGGCACAATTGGTAGTGAGGGTAGAGGAGTGGTTGAGAGCCGCGAGTTCAATGGGTTGCTAAGTTTTTTCCTCCTTTTTATGCCATTCTTTCTCCTATTTGTTGTCTTTCTTTTTTCTATGTCCAGTTTGCCCACAAATCCGCTACTCTGTAATTTTTTTTTCTCCTTTTTTTGTCTTTCTTTTTACTATTATCACTTTTCATTAATCTTTCTTCTTTTTTATCTTTGGTTTTACTCCTAATTTTATTCATTTTTTTAATATGTAATTAACTCCATTATTACTAATTTAAATATAGATAAAAAAAGTTATTTTCAATTTTTTTTAACTCAATAGATATAGTGATAAATAGGAGAAAAAATTAAAATAAAATATGTAAATCCAGCCTGTCCAAGATTTTATTTCTGGTTCCGTGTCTGTATGCCAAACACTAGTACATACCCGTAACCCGATGTATTTCCAACGATTTTCCCAATCCCCACAATCCCTAGCCAAACACATAAATCTTAATGTCTCCATTTGTTGTTGAATTGAAGGGATTAACTGAGGTATTTGTCTCTTTTTTTTGAAACAAAGAAAAATGATGGGCGAAATTTAAATTACAATGAAAGTGAATGCTCAAATTGCAAATAGCTTGTAATAAGACTGACTCCAAATTGCCTTGGCAGGATTCAGCTGCCCTGCCTGCCCCTACCTACAGACTGATGCTGTTGCGTCTCGGAGTCGCACTCCCTCCATCGAAGTCAGTCTCCAAATCGACCTTCCCTCGCCTCCCCACGCGCGCCGCCACAATTGCCACCGCTTCTGCCGTCGACTCCGCCATGGCCAGCTCAGTCCGCGTCGCCGTCGCTCAGATGACCTCTGTCAACGACCTCGCCGCCAATTTCGCCACCTGCTCTCGCCTCGTCAAGGTTATTTACTGTTCTTTTCACGCCATACCGCCTTAGTATCGTTGTGGTTTAATCGGTGCTGCCTTATGTTTGATTTTGCGGTGCTCCTGACTTTGGAGATTTTCTGGTTTATTTATCGATTGAGAAACCGGTTTGATCAAGGGCTTTGTGATGATCGCTGGGAACTGTTAATCTAAACGGAGGAGGTTTTTGTACAGTATTGTTATTCCGGAGTGAGTCCGAGAAATGATTGTAAGCCATTTTAGAACTAGGATATGTCATTGAATTGAAGTGGTATACCTTTTTGTTCAAGAACAAATCTTCAATTTTTTGTTTCTTCAACATCAAACTTAGGTTTGATTATACATAAGCAATGTTAATGGTGCCCTTCAGTACTCAGAATTGCTTTGAGTACTGAATTGCGATATCAAAAGTTTTTTTGTTTCCTGGAATTTGGTTACTTTAAGCGGCGGTGTCTCATACTTGATTGAGTACAACTCAAATTTGGCTTGCATTGTAGGAAGCATCTGCTGCTGGGGCCAAATTGCTGTGTTTTCCTGAGAGTTTCTCCTATATTGGCATTGGGCAAGGGGATAGTTTGAAGATTGCCGAACCCTTGGATGGCCCAATAATGCAAGGTTATTGCTCTCTTGCTAGGTCGACCCCTTCCCTTGAAATCTTCTTCTTGCCAATTTGTTATACTGTCGGTTTCTTATTATTCTCATAAGGCCTTCTTTTTATGCATCCCCATGTGTCACCTATTACAATTACCGAGTATGATTCAGCTTGATATTGACCTACTTTCAGGGAATCAAATATTTGGCTATCCCTTGGAGGATTTCAGGAGAAGGGATCTGATGATTCTCACTTGTGTAACACACATGTTGTAGTTGATGACAATGGAAACATCAGAAGAAAATACCGTAAGATACACTTGTAAGATGCTTGCTCATTTTACATAAGTTTCTCATTTTTCCCAAACAATTACTTTTCATGAAAAATACATGCTATAGTAAGACCAAAAGTACCAACAAATAAAATTATCACTCCTTCAATTTTATTCAAATATAGCTTCAATAGTTCACAACATGCTTAAATTGCAACTCTCTTCTTTATCAGCCGGTACTATACTACTACAACAAAAGTTGATATAGGGAAAAACTGAATTGGTTCATATTTCATGAAAGGATGGTGAAAGAGTTACTTCTTGAATCCTTATTTTATCCTGCCATTGTTGTTATTATCTTTAACTATTTCTTTTTTCTCTTTGAAGGTTTGACGTTGATGTTCCTGGTGGAATGGTATATAAAGAGAGCAGCTTTACAGAAGCAGGTTCCATACTTTACAGTTCTGCCAAATGAAAATAAATCTTTGATCTCTGTATCATTTTTGTCTTTTGAAGAAAATTTTTCTGAGTTATGGTCCTAGACTTCTAGCCTGAAATTTGTTGCAAAATCTAATGAATGAATATACACACAACAGTAGTATCTCATTTACTTCAAATATTGTGGAAATTTTATTTTTCAAATCACATATTTTCTGCTTCTACTGCGCAAAAAAAAAACACTTCTTCCAAGATCATAGTTTCAAGCTTCATTTATACTTTACTTCAAACATGAAGCTGATGGAATACCGTAGGTCAAAATAAGATTAAAATTACTACTAAAGTTAACAAAACAATTCTGGTTATCCACTATAGTATTTGAAGAAATGAATAACATATTTTCTGCTTCTACTGCGCAAAAAAAACACTTCTTCCAAGATCATAGTTTCAAGCTTCATTTATACTTTACTTCAAACATGAAGCTGATGGAATACAGTAGGTCAAAATAAGATTAAAATTACTACTAAAGTTAACAAAACAATTCTGGTTATCCACTATAGTATTTGAAGAAATGAATAACAGAAAGAAAAAAAAAAGCTAGGTGGTCAAAGGCCAGTTAAACAAGAGGACAATCCTAACTGAATAAAGTACACTCCTTGTAACTTTCGTCCATCAGTGACTAGATCTTGAGTCTCTTAGCTATTAAATGCTAGAATTTTTTCGGTGTGAAGTTTCTGGTTTTGCCCCTCAATTTAAATTGCAATTCTTTTCAGGCAAGGATATTGTTGTTATGGATAGTCCATTTGGTCGTTTGGGTTTGACAGTTTGCTATGACTTGAGATTCCCAGAGCTCTATCAGCATTTAAGGTTTCATAAAGAAGCGCAGGTATTATGGAACTGTCCACAAGTGCTTTAAATTTTGGGACACATAAATATGCCCGTCATTAATCTACAGGTTGTGCTGGTACCATCAGCATTCACAAAAATAACCGGTGAGGCACACTGGGAGATTTTACTACGTGCTCGGGCTATTGAAACACAATGCTATGTATGTACTCAATGTATTTACATGCTTAATTTATAGTCATTGTATTCTTCTTCAGGGGGCTATATTTGTTCTCTTAATTCATTGCAATATTAAATACTTCCATGTAGCAAGTCTTTAGCTTTGTCAGCCACTGTCCATATTTCATACTTTTTCGTAGTTTTATTTTCAGTAGTTTGAGTAAAAGCTGGTAACATGAGCTTGCGTTCCTCTGGGCAAGGGATGTGACCTTAAATCTGCTAATCAACTTCTATATCTTATGGAAATTACTGAGTTATTTTATGCAAACTTTGCCATTTGTAGTTTAGTTTCTGAATTTGGCTATTAAATCTAATCCTTCTTATATAAATTTGAAAATTGAATCTCTTTTTGATCAGAAGCTCTGTGTTTTAAGGTTATAGCAGCTGCACAAGCTGGAAAGCATAATGAGAAAAGAGAAAGCTATGGAGACTCACTAATAATTGATCCATGGGGAAAAGTAGTTGCTCGGCTTCCTGGTGAGCTCTTTATGATGTGATCTGTTTTATGGCTTAATGATTGAACTTGAGAAAGGAGTTGCTTTGGAGATATAGAGAAAGGCTTTTTTCTAAAGAACTACTAGAGCTTCCACTTGTCCACTTCCACGGTTCCACTATTGATTATCGATTTGCGATCTTCGCTCTCTACAAGGAGTGTCATTATGGTTTAGTTGAAATATCAGCTTGCTTAGTCTGGAAGGTCTAGAAGAAAAAAGAGTGTGATCCTCAAAGCCTCACTTCATTTTCTTTTCCAAATTTCATTTTATTTAGGGTCTTAGTTTGTACATTTTGGGTTTCTGTTTAACCTAGATAATTATCTAGTGCAGGAAAAGAAATAATTTTTAATCATTTTAGGGTTCATTCCGCGGATTCTTCTTTCTTCGAACTCATGTATATGCATTGGCTTTCTCCTAATAGCTTCAATTGGTTATAACTTGTAGGGTTATAGTTTCTCATGGTATTATTTTCAATGACCTTTAGGCATTCCACTTTTGTGTTTTTTCAGATCGACTTTCAACTGGCATTGCCACTGCAGATCTTGACTTTTCATTAATTGACTCTGTGAGAACAAAGATGCCCATTGATAAGGTACATCTTCTGTTATGCAATTGAAGCAGATAGGCTAATTTATTGGTTAAATGTTATGTAATCTTTCCCTGAAATATTTTTGCAATCTCTCTACGGTCTCACTTCCTAACTTGCATGTTGCTATCCTTTTTCTTGATTTTTTTTTTCCGTATTATTTACTACCTGTTATGTGGGAACATATGTTACATATTATTGTCATTCTTTTTTGGATGACTTGGCACCCTTACCCCCCTGCATTGAGTGGGTGAAGTTGAGGTTACAAACCAATGTTTCCCGGGGCAGTAGACACTCTCAGTAGAAGTTACATGACATATGATATCAAATTCAACATAGTACAATGTACATTCTTCCTGCTTTGTGATCTGAGAGTGAACTTCGAATCTTCTTTTACAGTTCAAGTCTCTTTTACTGTCGTTTTAGTCCAGTTATTAATTCAATCCTTCTTCTATGCTATGTTCTTTTTCCAGCAAAGGAAGCCTATTGAATTCTGGGAAACTGCCGCCCTGTGAAGTGGACAACTCTTATCATTTCCGACTGGGCGTTGCATATAAAGCTGGGAAGCAACGTTGTTGAATAAATGTATGTGCAAAAGCTACGCCGCACAGAACAAGTCTTGATTGAATATTATGTCTTCTTCATATTTAGACATTAACACTTCATATATAGTGGTTTTTGCGACATTGGATTGACTATATCATCCTGGAAAATGCCATTTTTTACGTGTTTCTTCTCCGTACATTTTTGTGTAAAATTTCAAGGTATAGCTGTTAAAAACACATTATAAGAGCTAAGCTATAAGAGCTAAGCTATAAAGGAATGGTGTGGGACGGGATGATGTTTGTGACGAGGGAGATAGGGTGGGAAATTTAGGAAAGGAAGGAGGGAACACAAGAGGTCTAGACGAGGGCGGGAAGGTGAATGGCGGAGATGTTGAGATGAGGGAGGAGGAGGGAGATGGGGGAAGGAAAAGGGATGGAGGAGGTGAAGGAAATATGAAGGAAGGGAAGGGAGAGGGGTTGGGGGATGTGAAAACAGTCAAAACATGGAAGAGGAGGGAGAGGAAGGAGAGGGTTGTTGGGAGTGAGGGTGATCAAATTCAATCGGGAGTTAAGAGGAAGGAGGGGGAGGTAGGGGCGAGGGGCAGTGAGGGGGGAGTGGAAGAGAGTAGGGTTGATAATGGTAACTTGGGATCGAAGAAACCAAAGATATCGGCGGGAGAGGTGAACCACCTCTCTTGCCGGACGCAATGATGATCCTAAGCTACAACTGCCGGGGATTGGGGAAGGACCCGGCGGTTGAAAAACTCGCCGCTCTGGTGAGAAGGATGGACCCCAAACTGGTGTTTCTGATGGAGACGAAAT
The DNA here is from genome assembly GCA_037127255.1 of Persicaria tinctoria. Lineage (NCBI taxonomy): Eukaryota > Viridiplantae > Streptophyta > Magnoliopsida > Caryophyllales > Polygonaceae > Persicaria > Persicaria tinctoria. Next base: position 14,214,329 of record JBANSL010000004.1, on the reverse strand, counting down.
GTGATAAGCGGAGGATGGACAAGGTGAAGAAGATGGTGGGCTTTAGAAACTGTTTTGCTATCGAAAGTGTTGGGAGATCGGGTGGTTTGTGCTTATTGTGGAACGATGATGTGGTCCCAGTGGCGGTCCAGTCATATACTAGACATCACATAGAAGTGATGGTTGGGGGTTGGAGGTTTACTGGAATTTATGGGTGGCCTGAACAACATGAGAAGAGGTATACATTTGAGCTTATGAAGAAACTAAAGGAGGGGGTGAGGGAGCCGTGGGTTATTATTGGTGACTTCAACCAAGTTGTGAGTGCGACAGACAAAGTGGGAGGGTTGCAGTCGAGTTTCAATAACATTATGAATTTTAGGGATGCAGTGGAGGAATGTGAGTTAAGGGAGATCATGTTTGAAGGAAATCGATTCACATGGGATAATGCTAGGAGGGGCGATGGGTTTATCCAGGAGCGTTTGGATATGGGTTTTGCTAATGAAGGGTGGCTTGAGATTTTCCCTAGAGCCCGGATCAGACATCTACAGAGAGCAGGCTCAGACCATGTTCCGATATTGCTTGATTGTGAAGGTGAGGGAGAACGCCAAAGGGCCAAAGGGGAGAGACCATTCCGATTCGAAGCTATGTGGATGGAGCATGAAGAGTACATCGATGTGGTTAGGAATGCCTGGTTGAATCCGGGGAGTAGTAGGGCGGAGGAAGGCATTGTAGGGAAGGTGAGAAGGTGTGGGATGGACTTAAAGGAGTGGGATTTCTTGTCGTTCGGAAATGTAGGACGGGAGTTGGGATCGGTTAGAAGGGAGCTAGCGCAGATGAATGAAAAAGGAATGAGGGGGGAGTGGGTTGATAGAAGGAGAGAGCTTGAGAGTAGAGAGACGGAACTGATAAGGAGAGAGGAGATTATGTGGCATCAGAGGGCTCGGGCTAGTGAGTTTAAGTGGGGTGACAGAAATACAAAAATTTTCCACATGAAAGCTAATGGGCGCAGAAGGAGAAATAGGGTCACAAAATTGGTTGATGATGAGGGGAAAGAATGGAGGAGTCATGAGGGTATGGCAAAAGTGGCAATTGATTATTTCAAAGAATTATTTAAATCTGATGTGAGATCTGACCCTGAAGCGGCTACTCAAGGTATCGAGCCTATACTGTCGGCTGAGGATAACCGTGAGCTGTTGCTGCCCTTCACGGGTGAGGAGGTACGTGCTGCGCTCTTTTCGATGCACCCTACGAAAGCACCGGGCCCGGATGGTATGCCAGCGCTGTTCTTCCAACGGCACTGGGATATTGTTGGGCCTAGTGTTACTCAATGGGTAATCGATATTCTAAATGGTGCTCCTTTCCCGGATGGTATGAACCACACCTTCATTACTCTGATTCCTAAGGTTTCAGCGCCTTCATCCATGAAGGAGTTGAGACCTATAAGCTTGTGTAATGTCCTCTATAAGATTGTGTCAAAGGTGTTAGCTAACAGGTTGAAGAAGTGCTTGAATAAGGTGGTGTTGCAGAGTCAAAGTGCATTTGTACCAGGGAGGATGATAACCGATAATGTCATCGCGGCCTTTGAATTGTTCCATTACATGAAGACTAAGGAAGGCAAGAAGGGATACATGGCTTTAAAGTTGGACATGGCTAAAGCATACGATAGAGTAGAGTGGTCTTTTCTTGAGCATAGCATGAAAAAGATGGGATTTTCGGAGCAATGGGCAGCATTGATTATGAAGTGTATTTCTTCGGTGTCGTTTGCGGTTTTGATGGAGGGGGTGCCGACTCAAGAATTCAGACCAGCACGGGGGCTACGACAGGGGGATCCACTTTCTCCTTATCTGTTCTTGTTATGTGCAGAGAGCCTTGCTAGTTTGTTGCGCAGAAGTGAGGAACAAGGAAGACTGGAAGGAATTCGGATTGCTAGAGGAGCTCCAAGGGTGTCTCACCTGTTTTTTGCAGATGATTGCGTCATTTTTGCGAAGGCGTCTTGTCAACAGAGCACTGAATTGATTTCTATTCTCCACAAGTATGGAGCAGCGTCGGGACAACAAGTGAACTTCGCTAAGTCTGAGCTATCGTTTAGCAAGAATGCGCCAGGGGGGACGAGGAATCAGATTCAACAAGTGATGCAAGTAAGGGAGGTGCAAAAGCATGAAAAGTACCTGGGATTGCCGACTATAGTTGGAAGGTCTAAGAAGGCAATTTTTGCAAATGCTCGGGAGAGAGTATGGAAGAAACTCAAGGGGTGGAAGGAAGCTAGTCTAAGCGCAGCCGGGAAGGAGGTGATGATCAAGTCGGTGGCCCAAGCAATTCCGGTGTATACCATGTCTTGTTTTTATATGCCGGATGAGGTGTGTAAGGAGATAGAGACCCTGATGGCTAAATTTTGGTGGGGAGATGGTACAGAAAGGAGGAGGATTCACTGGTTAAGCTGGAAGAGGCTTTGTGTTGCAAAGGAGCTCGGAGGGATGGGATTCCGTGATTTGCGAAGCTTTAATTTGGCTCTTTTGGCCAAGTAAGGGTGGAGGATTATTAACGAACCGGAGTCACTGGTTGCTCGGTTGCTTAAAGCGAAATATTTCCCTAATGGTTCTTTTTTGGAGGCAAGCTTGGGGCATCGACCAAGCTATACGTGGCGAAGCATTTGGTTAGGGAAGAAGCTCTTGGAGGAGGGGTTAGTGTGGACAGTGGGGAATGGGGCTAATATAAGTGTGTGGAAGGATAGGTGGATTCCAAGACCAACTAGCTTTAGGGTAGTTGGCAACCCGACAAGTGCAGCTGGTGAGTTGCGGGTTATGGATCTTATTGATTGGGAGAGGGGAAGCTGGCGGGAGGATTTCGTCCGGGAGGTGTTGTATCCTCTTGCGATGCGGAGGTGGTTCTAAGGATACATCTTACCAACCATGATGTTCAGGATGAGAGAGTGTGGATCCACTCAAAGGAAGGTGAGTTTTCGGTGAGGACTCAACAGGAGCTTGTAAGGGAGGGGGAGGCAGGAGGCTCCAAGGAGAGTGGTTGGAGGAGTTTCTGGCGCAAGGTGTGGAAGCTGCAGACGATCCCTAGAGTGAGGGCGATGGTATGGAGAGTTGCTAGGGACATCCTGCCGTGTAAGGTGAGATTGTGCGATAAGAAGGTCTTGGAGGAGGATTTGTGTGATGTGTGTGGAAGAAGGGAATCTGCGTTCCATGTGCTGTTTGAGTGTGTAGAGGCGTATAGAGTGTGGGAGCTTCAGCCTCAACTGTGTGAGATTGGGGAGGGGTGTAAGGAGGTAAAGGGTTGGCTGGAGGCAGCGATCGAGCGTCTCACGGAGGAGCGGTTGCAACTGTGGTTGGGTATTATATGGAATATTTGGAGAGCTCGGAATAGACGAATCTTCGAGGGGGTGACGATTGACAGGGAGAGGGTGATGGAGGACGCAAGGCTGATGGTCGAAGAGCTTAGGGGTGGGGCGACGAGGGAGGAGAATGGAAAGGCTGGAGGTGGAGCGATGGGTTCGACCGATGGATGGCTGGATTAAAATTAATTGTGATGCAGCCGTCCATGTCGAGAAGGGGTGTGGAGTGGGGATTATTGCGCGAGGAGATGAAGGGGAGGTGTGTTTTGCAGCTGCTAGAAGGTGTGTGGGATGCCCGGGGGTGGAGGCAGCGGAGGGAGAAGCAGTGTCTTGGGGGATGACAATGGCACTTCACCATGATATAGAGCATGTGGTGGTGGAGTCGGACTGTTCGACACTGGTTGCTAAAGTGAACAGCGGATGGAGCGGAAGGGGACAGCTGGGGGCTACTGTGGCGCTGATCAGAGAGCTGCAAGCTCGGTTTCAAAGCTGCAGGCTAATGTTTGTTCGACGGGGAGGGAATCGAGCAGCCCACCGCATAGCACAGTTCATGCCGGCGGAGCCTTGGGTGGTGGAGGCGGGGTGTCTGTTACCGTATGAGCTTGATACTATTGTTCAATTAGACTTATGCAACAATTAATGGAAATGTTTTGTTTGTGCTCAAAAATAAATAAATAAAAGAGGACCAAGATCAAAGAATCACCCCAACTGCAAATTTCTACTTATGATTGTCTTAAACAAACCCATGATCAATGAAATCTGTCCATGAAACTATCTTAAACACTATAGAAACTATAGACACTGTGAAGCTGTCCATGAAAAAATACCAGTAATCTACCCCTATGTACGACTTTATTTTATTCGAGCTCGAATTCTTCGGTGTGATCAGAGCTTGACAAGAGGTCAAATGGCTTCCCCAGTGAATCTTTGAGGATTGTTATTTGACCTTCTTTAAGCAGCAAATCCTCTTCAAGTCCTTCCACTCTCTTCTTCAGTGACATCACCTCAGAATTCAGTAACATATTCTTCTCACTGTAATGCTTAACCTCCTTCCACATCCTGTCTCTTTCCTGTGTAACCTTTGGCAGAATTCCCCTAGCAACAGCCAGTTCTTTTGTGCATTCCTCAAGGTCGCCCTCGAGCCGGTTTATCTTCTCGTCGCACTTGAGCATCTGCCAAGGCCGCCACATCCACATGTAAAAGCTTAATAATCCTTGGAAAATTTTACCACAGAAACTAGAAGCAAACTTTCTCAGGCACCAATTAAGACTGTTTAGTGATTGGGAAGAATGGGAACTAGATAAGAGCCCTATAAATCAAAGTTGTATATGTATATATTTTTATGTATCCAAATTCTTCCTGAACAATCAATATGATAACAGACTCAAAGCAGCATAGTTCCCCTTGCTTACACAGTAAGAAAGATAACAGAAAACTCACAGATTAGACATTTAAAATACCCTCACCTGAAGTTCAAGGTCTTTCATCTTGTAATTCGTAGAGGAGACAGTGTCAACCGCATTCTGGAGTTCACATCTAAGAACATCATTTCCTCGTGCAGCAGTAGCTAATTCAGCTTGCAATTGCTCAACTTCCATATCTTTGGCATATAGCTTTTCTTGTAACAAATTTGTCAATAACACCTCTGATCTTAGCTTAGACCTTGTCGTATCCTACAAAAGAGAGGAATAAAGGAATCCATTGTTTAATTCATAATAGGAAACGTTCTTAATAAATAACCATACCAATATGAAAGAACAATTTCATAAGTATTCATCATTTACAAAGAGTACCTGCAACTGCTCATTCGGTTGGCTAAATCCATCATCCTCCTGATTCTGTGTCTGAGATTCTGAGGAAACAAGAATTGATTTTTCATGGAACGCAGAAGAAACCGTTTGCAGGCTCCTGCTCATACTTTCAGTTCCCCGTCTAAGACCTTGAAGTTTGATATCACAGTCGATAATAAACTGACCATCTAAATTATTTCCTTTAACCTCAATCCCATCTTTTGTCTCAACAGTTGACCCAGTTCTGGATTTAACATGCTCCAGTAACTGTGAACAAAGATTGGTACTTTTTGCAAGCATAGATAACCCTTGCAATTGTAAGCAGCGAAGACGAGCAGATAATTCCTGGTCCAGCTTGAAAGTAAGGGATCCACCCTCCTTACCACAACCCTTGAGACGGTTTAACAGGTTAATATTCTCATTCCTAAGAGACACAGCTTCATGCTTGTAAGATTCAATCTCTCTTCTAAGAGACTGCTCCACTCCAACCAACCTTATATGCTCGATTTGTAGCTTATGCAAATGCTTCTCATAACTGTTCAGTGGCTGCTTTTCCTCAATGGACTCACCAAGTACTCCCTGAAGACCATCAATCGTCTTCTCTTGTTCACTGCACGTTCTCAGTAGTCTTGTTATTGAACGATGCAAATCCTTGCACTCATCTTCCTTCACTTGAAAATTCCTCCGGATGTAGTCTCTCTCTTCCTTGGCTGCTTTGTAATTCTCCTGTAGTTCACGTATATGATGGTGAAGCTCTTGATTTTCACTCCTCGTTGCCTCCAATCCAGCACTCAACTCCTTAACCTGTCCATCGGAATGTACCATCATGCTGCTCCTCTCTTTTTCCTTCTCACTCAAAGAGGAAACCTCCCTTTGAAGAGAGACATTCTGTTCTGCAAGTTCTTTGGTCCGTTGGCGGAGCCTTCGCTCTTCTTCTTGGAATTTCTCCAATTTATATGACCAATCACTAGACCTCCTATCCAGCTCTTTCTCTAGTGTTGACTGCATCTCATTCTTCTCTCTCTCTAGCCTCATTACCCGTGAAGTCAGTTCGTGCCTTGCTGCTTTAAGTTCGTCCTTGATGGAAGATCTATCATCAATATGGTTACGTATAGCCACAGAAACCTCAAGTGCCAAGTTGCTTTTCTCCTCAATGAGGCTTCTGATTTTTTGAACTAATGCTTCTGGTGTATCAAACTCAACATATCCAAGAAAACCTCCCTGCTGCAGCTCAGATTGAAAAGAATAGATCTTCTGCTCCATCTCCCTTAACTTTGATCTCAATTCTGCTTCAACATCATCTCCTGTTATCATATCAGAGCTTCCATCCTTCTCATCAAAACCATAACAATTCTGGAACATTGTTGCATTTTCTGATTCATCAGTTTTAAACCTTCTATCCAAGGACCCAGACCCAGCATATACATCTTCTATTGAGATTGGAAGATCAGGATCGGGATTTTTCCATTGGGACTGAGAGAGCCTTTCAACAACACGTTTGGCAAGATCCTGTGACAAATCATGCTCATCTCCAGTTTCCACCCAATCTCTTGGTGAAAAGTACCGCTGCATTCCTTTGGAGCATTTAAAAGAATTAAGAATGGGCTTCTCACGAATGCTACCTGTTGGAGAGGAGGGTGCTGTATATTGCATTCTGGGAGGCCTTTTCCCACCGCCTTTTTCAACCCGGTCCTTTTTAGATGCTTTTTTCTTTTGCCCAGTACTTTGATGCTGTTGCTCTCCATCAATGTAAAGGTCCAGGACCTTTGCTGAGTCATTACTAGAGCTTGTTGAAGAGTTCCTTGAAGAATCACAAAGAGCTCTCGTAGAACCAGAATGTGATTCGATTATTTTTGCCTTGGTGTGTTTCTCGGGGGTAAGTGCATGATGCCTAACACAGAAACAAGTGACATTTGATCATGAAGCAGTAGTTTCAAACAGCACATGCTATCTGTCTTCTAACAAAGAAATGTCTTACCTAGGCATATGGTTGTAGTTCTGAGTTTGAACACTGCCACCACTACTTGAAGGTGAATCACTTGGATCACTCAAACCAGAGAATACTTGTTCAATGCCACTGCCAAGAAAGGCTCCTGAAGAGAATGAGTGGCACCGCCTAAGCGCTGAATTTGACTCCAAGCACTCACTTTCAGATACTGGAATTTGATCTTTGAAATGTGAGCACCTGAAACTTTGCGAATTCTTGCTGGCATGACTGCGACGACCACATTCACCTTCATCCTCACTGTATGCTTGTTTGTCAGTCACAGATGGAGGAAGTGAATTGCTTTTGCTGTTGCTTGATGCAGAAGATCTGAAAAAGAATCGCTTCATCGTCTATATGGCTTCAACAATAACGTCTTGAGTTGGAAAACCTTTTGAGAAATATGGAGAGAAAGGTGGATCTATTCAACACAGACGATTATAACCCACCAACCCTATAGGATCACTTCGGTGAACCTGAAATGAAAATCCCAAGTAAATTAAATGTGTCAATAAAGAAATAAATGAAATAGGGAGAAAAGCATAAGACCTTTGCTGATCTGTATTAGTACATTGAAATATTCTAACCAAGTCACAATAATCCAAGTTCAAATACAGATCAAATATCAACCAAACATCAAACATCATTAGGAATTAGGCACCACAATGAGACACCTACTCCCCAACATAGAAATGCACATATATTTTCCCAAGGATCCAGTATCTACAGAAAAGATCAAACCAAAGATGGGCATTATTGCACAACACTAATTGCCATTACTCTTGATTGCAGTTGATGGACAAGTCATAAGTTTTTTGTTGTGCAAACAAAACACAAAGTGACAAGGGAAATAGCAATAACGGGCACACATGTATCTCTAAGCTAATTAAGATAGCCAAAATCAACCCATACACAAACCAAAAGCTTCACGCCTTCATAAAAGTTGATAGGCACTTCATATCATGATCCATTATTTACATAAAACTAAAGGCATACAGTCATAGGATTCCAAAATAATTATTTCTTCTGCATCAGAAAATTAGTACAGTAGTAATAAATTACAACTGCTAAAGATCCAGTCGCCAGCAGAAATTAACAAGTACAACCTTTATGATGATGCAGATTAAGAAAAACATTGTCCTGACAGCCATGAATATAAAAATAATAGATGGGTAAAAATAAATGATACTGTCTCAGTAGCCAGCAACCCGCAATAAAGTAATATGTTGCTGGAGAAGTAAAATAATCGTAATCAAACAAGTTCATTGTCAGGTCCCTTTACAAAAATCACTTCAATAGGGACAAAAACCGTATGAATTCATCAATTAACAAATGAGAAGCCGACAATGCAACCCTAAGATTAAGTATTGCAAGAAAGACATTCTTTTAGTGCATGAAATGGGGCAAAAACTTACTGATCCTCTAATGCTAAAAAATTTCCAAAGATGAAGGAAGAAGCGAAACATAATAGGAACTCCTAAACCTCAAATCAAGATTATCTGTTGCCAAGAGAGAGAAAAAAAACCCTAAAAGCCCATTCTCGGAAACCGAAAACCTTGATTGTAAACCCACACAGAATCTAAACTCACCTTTTGCAAACCAATTGCTCCTGGAATCCGAAAGCAGTTTGCGGCGGCACACAAAATTAATTGGTAAAGAAGAAAACTTCAAGAGAGCAATGAACTCGGTCTCTCTAGAGCAAGAAAATGGTTCATTTTTTAATCGGTACGGAGACAGTCTCTATCCTCTCTTGAGCAAAACATACCATTTAAATCCCAAAAGCAGTAATTGGAAAGAGTTGCACACTTTCAAATTCACACACCAACGGTCGGGCAATTAATAGTTGCGAAATTCAAATTAGAAGAAGAAGAGGAATCTAATTTAGGAAACAATTCAAAACTTCATCATCATAAACTCTCAATCAAATCAATAAATTACCAATTTGAAAGATTCTAGTCCAATTAATTAAAGAAACTGAAGAAAAAACAACCACGAAACCAAAGAACAGTTGGAGAGAGAGAGAGAGAGAGGTTACCGGGAACGGCGGTTTAAGTCGCCGGAGAGTGGAGGAGTTAGACGGTAACAGAACGGCGGTTTTAATCGGCGGTGGATGGAAGAGGAAGGCGTAACGGCCACTGCGGAACAGTGGGGCGGAAGAAGCAAAGACAGATTTATGAGGGGAGGGGATTTTCTGGAGGGGTAATTTGGTCATTCTACATATATTTAAAATTTCGAGGCCGCTCTTCGTGTGGCCGAACGTTACGTATACAAATCTGATGCGCTCCAGGCGCCTCCAGCACAGTTAAGAAAAATTGATTTTCTGAAAATAATTTATACTCCACTGTATTTATTTTCTGAAAATATACTGTAATTGATTGAAAAGGTTCCCTTTACAAATTTTTTTGGTGCAAGTTTTATTTTATTAATAAAATAATAATGGAATGGCACTACCTCTTGCTTAAAATATACGGAGTATGTGACTTTTTTTAACACATTTTTTTTAAATGTATAAAATATTACTTTTTGTTTTATAGTTTATCGGGTTTTCTATCCAAGGGTATATGATAAGAACAAATTTGGGAAAGATTTCTTAACAAAAATAAGTGAACCCTAAAAGTCTAATTTAATTTTGGCTAAAATATTTTAATTAAGGAGATGTTTTTTCAAAGGAAAATTTATCTTATACCTTTGAGTATATGATAGAAACACTGATAATTTATTAGTAATAAGTATGAAATTTATAAATAATAATAAATGTGATATTTTATAGTTTTAGCTTTTAAAAGCATGTCAAAAAATAAAGTTGTTTATGTATTTTTTTTTTTTTTTTGATCGAGAGTTGTTTATGTATTTGAAATGGAGTTGGTATTATTATCTTGGAGTTGAACTTTAATCATGGGATATGAACACCAAATGCTTGCACAAAAGTGTATTGTAACCTAAAGGTTATCCTTTCTCAAAATGAAAAGAAAAATACTCACGTATAAATAAGGTATAAAAATGAGTAGATCAACATGTCAACCTTATAAAGACATTGGCACCCTTTAGACCATGTTTAACGGGACACTATTCAAGATACGAAAGGAAAAAATATTAATAAAATATGGAGGAACAGGTTGAGGGGGATGCTTGAAGGATTTGATTTTAGTATAATAGTATCGATGATATCCACCTTTGGGCTGACATATTTCTGCACATGGGAGGATGCGTGGCACAATGTCACTGGTGGACGGGGTGAGCGGCTCAGATTTAATGAAATCGACGGCTGAGATTTTATTTGGCACATTTTAATTACATTCACATAATATCATTTTCGCTATTTAAAATGTAAAAAAAAAACTAAAAATTAAAAATTACCATAATACTAGATTCATTTTTCTCTACACGTAGACATCAATTTTGAATACATTTCGACATATTTTTAAAAAATGATTAATTACAATATATTTAGTTTTTTTTTTATTAGGTAAAAATTCGATGCGCCGGACAGACCCAATGGATCGATAGGCCGAATAAATCGGCGACGGACAAACCGTCAATACAAGCAAATCAAAAAGCAACACCAGACCAGATACAACCAAATTACAAGAGTGCAGTTACAGACACAGGCTAATACTAATCAAGATCGAACAAAAGCAAAGTGCAACTACTCGTCTGTCAAAAGGTAGAGGCAACGCAGGGAATCCCTGGGGAACTAAGTGGAAACCTCAGATTTGGACTCTACAGACGAGCCTTCAGGTTTCGATCACATCCACGACCTCTCGCGCGTCGACAAAGGAGAAGAACACCGCTCTAAACTGCTAGCCTCAAAGCCAAATAACCACACAACCAAGCAACTCGGCTAACCTAGCCAATCCACAAATATATATTTTTTGTTCTTTACCTTTTCCCAACGGGCCGCTTTGCCTTGGACCCAAAGAACATGAGACGGGCCCAAACAATGGGTCACTCTCGGGCCCAAGGCAGAGCCTTGAGCCCAAAGGAAGAGCATCAACTCCAGAGCAAGGAAATCGCAACGCCGGCAATAACCGACGACGAGGAGCCACGCCTGAGCACAGCAGCGGGTGAGCGCCGACCAAGCAGGAGAACGGAGCCACTCCATGGGAGGAGACGACGCCGGCAAGGATTAGACAAAGTAGGGAGCAAACCGATAGGAGAGAGACGAGGATCGCCCCCACCCCATCACGGATGCGTAAACTGTTGGAGCCAGGGGTGGGAGGGAGCGAAGCTCAGATTCACCCACAGCAGGGACGAGGCTGAAGCCGAGGAGAAGGGGGACCATCTCCGGCGAGCTTCAGGCCGAAAAACTCAGGCGCGTCGGCTACACCAAAACGGAAGCAAGGGAAAGCTTCGCATGCCAAAAACCCCGAAACCTCCAAATTGACATCGGATTTAGATAAAATAGAGGATGGGGCCTTAAAATCAACCAAGAACAAGGCTGATTGAAACCTCACAGTGATAGATTGAAGATGAAAGTTCCTGTAGAAGGGTATGAATCCCAATTTAGGGGTTTTTTCTCAAAAGAGAGTTTCTCTCTCTAAAAGAGAGAGAAACCTCTAGGGAGGGGCATTGAAGGTAATGTTGATAATATATTTAGTTTATGTATTACCTTTTGTGTAATTTCCTTTTTTTTTTAATCAATGGAGTTTGCTATTTTATTTTAAATCTAAATTTGATACTTACACTTTAGTAATTAAATACTAATATAGTATTATAATCATATTATAAACATGTTGGAATTAATTTTTATAGAAGGGTATATTCGTAAATTGAATTGGTAAAAAGAATGGATTGTGGGATGCTAGAGATGCTATTGTTAAACTAGAAAAAATGAGGAAGAGATGCTATGCTGATATGGCGGAGAAAAATGAATAAAAATAATAATTTTAGTATCTTGAACAATAATTGATAAACATGACCTTAGACTTGGCCATTTAGGTTACACATCGCCACATCGGACAAAAAAAATAATTTAGACAATGTGCATCATGTACACTTCTCCCTGCTTAACTCACTTTTTCCTTCATATCAGCACAAGTACACTCTTTCAATCTTTTATCAATTCTACCTACATTCGTGTACTCTAATGATAATAATATTATTTAAACACTATTTAAATGATAAATTCTATAATAATTATTTAAATTATTAAAAATAACATGCCACCTTAAAAACACATCAAAAGAAAACGCACACTTCAATTAACATCAATTGTACTTAGCTTATAGATAATCATATGCTAATTTTATCCAATTTTTTCAAAACATATACAAAAGAGATATCTATGGGTAGATAAAATTAATTCCGACGTGAAAATTATTATTTTTAGTTTTTTATTGTTTTTTATACACTCGGTAAATTGGTTTTAAGATTTGTTAAACCTCTCTCAGCCACAAGTCAAAACATTGGGGGACGGTGGTGGTGTAACTTTGTGTTGATACACAATAATAGTGTACAACGCTTTGTGCTCTTGCAAGACCGCAATTTTGATGTACTTCATATTTTCTTTTTCTTTTTTAGTTTTGTCGATGTGGCACCAAAGAACACTTGAAATGGACAGCGATATGCATGCCCTTAGGTTACACATTAAAAAGCATGAATATAATTTTGATTTTTTTTAGTATTCATTGTGTAATACGGGGTATATAATTAATAAAATATTCAATACTTTAAAGTATTTGTCAAATTATTCAAAAATGTCAGATTGGACACCACGTTTTACATTGAAAATGTTAACAAAAAATAAAAGATAAGAATCATGTGGTTCTCTATTTTAACATTTTCTTCATGAGAGGGTGGTTGTGCGTTGAAAAAGCCTCGATCTCTGGAGGCCACCATTTTTAGTGGGGCCCGGGAACCTACCCGGTGAAGTGACTAATCTTCTCAACGGGCTTACCTGACTCGCGTCGAAATGATTGACGCGGCCCAACCTGTGCCGTGGGAAGTAACCTTGTGCTTATTCTGAAAGATGGTTCCCTTATCGAGTTTTTTCTAGACAATTCAGAAAATTGGTTCGCTTACCTGTTGTTGTTGAATGTCTTGAGAATTATTAACAACAGTCTTTTCCTTAATAGAAATTTACACTAAGGACAAACAGGGTTTTCATCCGCGGAGTTGGTCCAGTGAATGGTGCTGAATTTTTCTATGAAACATGTTCCTTTCCACGCGTACGAATTCCTCTTCTCGATCTTCTTTCTTCTGAGTTCACTAGGCCTAGATCCGCTCTCCTTATCCCCCTTTCTCCGAAAAGTCCCTAGATTTTGGTGAGATTTCTCACTTTTATAGGTCTGGGGTGGTCTGGTAGGCTGTGCCACGTGGTGTTTATATTTCGACACGTGTTCTACTTCGTGGGTGGTGGGCATGGTCGCCACGTGCCAATTATCTTCTATCCGCGGATGATTGTTTGTGAGTCAGCTCTTGGATAATTATCCGCGGATAATGTTATTTCCTTTTGTTCTTTAATCTAGATGGCGTTCTGTATTCTGCTATCTTTATACTTTTTACAGATGTTTTTCAATATTGGTTTAGTCACAGCTCCTCGGGCCGAGGTGATCCCAAACGGGGATTGACGCGGATCGATAAAAGATTCTTCAAGGAAATATTTGTGGTTTTGTTACTAGTATAATTCTGGTTTGGATGTGGTGGCCTTTTTCTTTATAGATTTTTGGCCCAAATTGGGGCCATCAGGCCCATTTAGGCTCGGCAGTTCACACGTCAGTAATTTTCTATAAGTTACTCCGTTCCGTTTCTTTTTTACCCCACATTTGTCTTCTTCTACTTTTTAAGAGATTTTATCTTTATCCATCTTGAAGTTTTCCGGCGGCGGTTCTCTAGGTTTCCGGTGGTTTACTTGAACTTCCCGGTTGTTTCCTTCAACTTTGCAAGGTATTTCTCTTTGTTCTAAACTGTTCTTGATTTCTCCTTGTTAACTTTTTAAACTTTTTGACATTTAGATCGTAAGTTTGGGTGAAAGTTTGTCTCTGAATGTGTTTTTTGGATGAGATTTTGCCTTGTATTAGTGAAATTTCACGCGATTTTCTTCTAGTTTTTTGGAAATGGCTAGTCTCAGCGAGAAGCGTGATTTGTTAGAAGATTTTGAGAGGGATGAAGGATGGAGGAGTGGTGTCGCTTCATCCTCTCAGGTGCGTCCGTCCCCAGAGGCACTTTCTTCTTCTTCTTCTTCTGGGAGCTCTTCTTCCAACTCTGATGATTCTTCGTCGGAGTCATCTTCTTCTACATCCGCGTCTACTCTGGATCGAGTTGGTCCTACTGGTAGTCCTATTAAGGTGAGAAGGCGTCGGAAGCGTTCTGACCCTGATTACTATTCTTCACCTTACTCAGTTTCTTCTTCTTCGAAGGAATGCGCGGAAGATGAAAATCAAAGGGCTATGGATGAATCGGGTGCTAGTTCTTCAGTGGACACGGGGGCTTCGTCTATTTCTCATTCTGCGGATCAGGAGTTGGAGGAGGTTTGGATTCCTTATGAGCTTCCTCCAATTGGTTTAGCAGAAAGTCCGAAGGTAATCCGTTCTAAGGAGAACTTGAGCGACTTGGACACCCCAGTGTATGACTTAGGGGATTTAGATACTTGTCTTTTCTTGGGAGATTTTAAACCTCTTCCACCTCCAACCAGTCGTCCTCCAGTTGTTCCAGATAGGATTCATCCGTGGAGGTCTTCTGTGAGCGAGTTGAGGGGTTGTACTACTCTTTTGAACCTAGAAGATCTTGACGCCCTTTCGCAAGTCTTCCCTTGGTCAGCGGGTGTAGAATGTCTTCCTGAGGAAGGGGGTGGTTGTCTGGACGCTTACGAAGATTGTTTGGTCGTATATGCGGCTAGCTTATCTCAGGGCTTCCGGCTTCCTCTACATCCTTTCTTCTCGAAGTTTTTGGAGGAATATAACTTGAGTCCTGCTCAGATCGTCCCCAATGGTTGGATATTTTTTACTAGTTTTATTATGAGGTGCAAGGAGATTGGTGTTGCTCCTTCTTTGAAGTTAATGTTCAGTATTTTTTCCTTAAAGAAGGGGACTCAAGATTCGAGATTTTACCAGTGCAACTCAAGTTGTAGGTATATGGAAAGGTTGTCTAGTAAGCCGAATTGGAAGTACAAGTGGTTTTTGGTCCGCGACAGATCTGGGCAAGGTTTTAACTGTCGAACAGTCCCAGGGCTTTTTTGCTCTGTGATGAAACAAAAAATTTCCAATCTTTCTCAGTTCAAGCTGTCGTTTTCTCATATTCCTAGATTTCCGTGGGATAAAATGTTATCCGCGTTTCGTCTTGAGATGGCTGGCTTGAGTATGCCTCATCCGCGACTAGGTGGCTTCTTTGTTTATTTGTTTCTTTCAGTATATAGATTTGTGTCTTTTATGTTTTGTCTTTCTTCAACGGATAACTTATTCAGGAAATGTATTTTTGTGTTTAGACAAAATGGATTTGGACGCACTTTTGAAGCGGCACAAGACCAAATCCGGGAAGAAGAAGAAATCTAGTGTGGTAGCCAATGATCCTCCTGTTCCTCCCCAGGCCCTAGAAGTGGCGTCGAATGTTGATGTAAGTGTTGCGGACGAGACTGGGGCTTTGGTTGAATCTTCTTCACTGGTTCCTGTTCCTCGAGAGAAGCGTATTTGTCCGTCCGCGCCCGAAGCTTCTAAATCGAAAAAGAGGAAGATTGTCATTGCTGTCGGGCCATCAGCTTCAGATAAAAAGGGGCTCTTTTTGGAGGGCGTAGCGACTCTTCGTGAATTTCCTATCCCAGGCTTTGATCCGATTGACTTACAAGGCCTTGCTTTTCCGGCCAAGAAGCGTTGTCTCCTAGAGCAAGGATATATTAAACGATTGGATCCCGTCACTCTTTCACTTAACTTTGATCGCATTATTCAGTGGGTAAGTTTAAAATTCCTTTCTCGCCTTTTTTTCATCTCTTTTGACGCGGTTTATTTTCAATTTTTTTTACTTCTACCTTGATTTTTATAGTTGAGAGTAATTCAACCGGATGTTGAGAGACGTATGGTGTGCGGAGAGGAAGATCTTAAGAAGAAAGACGAAGAAATTAAAAAACTGAACCATCGGCTTCGAATTTTGGGGAATACAGTGGGAGACCCGGTCTCAGTGGAAAATTTTAAGAAAAGGCCAGCTGACCTTCATGTGGTGGTGCAAAACCAGAAAGAGGCCATGGCAGTTTTACAGAAAAAATACGATGATTTAAAAGTTTTTTCGAGCTCTGCCGTCTCTCGCGTCAAAGAGCTGGAAGCTACTGAAGGGGCTTCGCGGGAGCTTCTCCAAACTAAACAAGCTATCGTTGATAAAATGGAAGAGGATTTCTCCATCCTCCGCGAAGAACTGTCCATCACCAAACAAGATCTTGACACCATCAAGGCGCGCTCAGATGAAGACGTGGCCCTCGAATGGCTTCAGAGTCCTGAAGGTTTGGATTACCTTTCTTCTAAGTGGATCAAAACTGAGGTTGGTACTTCCTTCCTGTCTTCCGTGGCAAAAGCCTGCTGACGGGATGAAAATCGTTGATTCCCAATCAAATAGTTCCCACTCTCACAAATTAGTATAATTGGCAAGAAAGGGGTCGAATCCTCGGGAGATTTAAGATTTCACAATGCAATTTGATCACCAACAAGTAACAAAAGTGGGAAAAGATACGACTTTTAAATAAGAACAAGTAAAGTAAAGTAAAGATGGAATTTTGTTGTAAAATCAAGAGTAGAGAACGGTTCCACCCACGAATTCTTTGACATTGGTTGGCTTATCGATCATCGAATTCTTTTCAAGCTATTAACTTTCCTACAAATTCCTCTCGTCTTGGTTTATATGGATTAAAAGTCCTACGAGTCCAATTAATCCCTTACACCTCAATGCAATCATAACACGGTTAAGATTTAACAAAGAGATAGCACAACATCCCAAGAACTTGAGCACATAAATAACACTAATTAAACACGGTAAATCGATGTTTAAGATATATGTCAACTTCCTACATAATCATGTTTCAAACACGGAATCCACAATCTTATGCATGCTACAATAGAAATAACGCAAATACGAAAGCATTAAATCTTAGCACGAAATCAATATTATCAAGTCGGCCAAGCAAGATAACATCAATAACATAACAATAAGCACAAGGAAGTTGAAGGAATTATAATAGAGGAAAGATAACTTGAATTAAAAACTCACAATTCACCAACCAAGTCTCCGAAAACGTAGGTGAAACACTAGGAAAATTAGCCGCTCATGGCTTACCTAAGCTCTCTTCTCTTCTATGGTGATTGCTCCAATTGAAAACTTAATTAAACTAACCCTAGAACATCCTATTTATAAGCCTAATGTCTTCCATAAAAGGTAGATAAAATATAGATAAAAGATATAAACTTCCTAAACAAACTAGATAAAAGATAGAACTTTTCTAAATTAATTCAGCGTCGGAATCCGCTGGCAGCGAGAAATTTCCACTGGCAGCGAATGGCCTTGATTGAGCTTCTGTTGGATTTCCGCTACCACCTCGCTGGCACACTCGCTGGCAGCGATTTTTCCATGCCTTAGAATTTTTCCATCCTCCTAGGACCCTTCCTTTCGCTTCCGCGAGACACTAAACCCGCTGCCGCGAGCTAGGACTTCCGCTGCCGCGAGAGCTCAAACTCGCTGGGGCGAGTTCCTTCTTCCGCTGGAGCCTCCAGGTCCTCGTGATTCCGCTGCCGCGAGTCCTTCCATCCGCTGCAGCGAGTTCTTCCATCCGCGGGCGCGAGAGCCCTCTTCCGCTGGAGCGAGTAGCCGAAGCTTCGTCGTCCTGGTGACTCCCGCTAGCAGCGGATATTTCCGCGGCAGCGGACGTCTCGCTGCAGCGGAATTAGTCGCTAGCAGCGGACGTTGCTTGCTCTTCCTCTGTCGCTGGCTCTCTCTCTCGATGGCTCTCTCTTCCCGCGGACCCTCTCTCGCTGGCTCCTCCTCGGATTCTGGTTCCACTCGCTGGCAGCGAGTGGTATCCCACTGGCAGCGACCGATGCCCAGAAGCTCGATTCTTCATTGTTCTTCCCTCGTTCTTTCTTTCCTCCTTTCTGTCTCCTCTTAGCTTGATTTCTTGACTTCTCTTGGTCATGTTTAACAGCTTTCCCTTGCTTTCCACCATGTCGGATCTACGATTCTGCACAATTCAACCGAAATAGCGTAGATTCCGAACTTTTCCACAAAAAGAGTTTTATCTAAATTAACACTAAAACATGCATATTCTACAATGTAAATGCAACTAAATTATCCTATAATGCCCATTAGAAATGTGCATTATCAAACTCCCCCACACTTAACCTTTTGCTTGTCCTCAAGCAATGCAAAATAAAGAAGAGCAAAACCATCATCCCACACATATAATCTTCAAGCACTAACCTTGTCAAAAGCAACATGAAAGTGGAGGAGCCATGATCATGAAAGCTAACATCCTAGCAAGTATATGAACGATTCAAAATAAGGCACATATCATCCAACCTCACCGGGATTATGTGTTTGCTCTCACTCTCATTGTGTTTAGGCTTAATAATATATCTCTCGACTCAATCCAAAATGCAAAGAGCTACATAGAAATTGACACATATATCACATATTCTCCACCACGGATGCCATCACTCACAAGAAACATCAAGAGGTCTTTTATCAAGGTTGTAATGGGGCTTGGTAAGGAATCAAGGGCAAGGAGAATTTATGGTCATGTGGTGCTCAAAATCCGGGAATCAAGATCCTAGATAATCAAACATCAACCATCCATTCTCTCAAAAACATCATCTTAAACTCAAGCTCTCACAACATCTTTAATTACAAACAACATTCATTTCTCAACCAAAGATTATTTCCTACTCTCACACTTATAATGAAAATAAAAGGCTCAAACTCATGCTCTTTTTTTTTTCTTCTTTTTTTTTCTTCATTCATTCATTTTTTTTTTCTTTAGAGCCAAAACAATAATGCACAATGTGAGGAATAAAACTAAAATTACATACTCATCCAAACTTGTAACTTTTTCAACAATAATCTCTTTTCCACTCAACTAGATCAATCATTCACCAACTCTAATCCTAATTCCCGGATGGGGTAAGGCTTATCATTGGCTAGGATAAATTTTTGTGGAGCTTCAAAGAATAGGCTAAGGCTCAAATTTGCTACAAGCAAAGGACACATATGTAGGGTGGATATGGATAATAATATGGCTAAGAAAATCATGCCTCTATCATTTGAAACTCATAAGCAATAGACATATAAATTCGGCTTCAAATATAGATAACAATGTCAATCTCAAGAGGTAAGTGCATAAGGAGAGTATAATGTCACACAAGAAAGCAAAAGGGAATAAATATGATGAAAATCCCTTATAAGGCCAAAATTTCTCACTAGGACAAGTTTTGTTGGATTTCAATGATGCCAATAAGAATCATACTTGCTCAATTAAACTAACAAGTCATGCTCCAATGAAAATCAACACAAGTAGGTGACAAGATTAGCCAATTCAAACATATCATGGGATTTATAGGTCAAGCTCAAAAACTCAAATAAAATAGAGGACAATTAAGGCAAGATGGGTATTTGAATAATACATGAATGCAATGCATGATATTTTTGGGTTTTTTAATTTTTTTTCAATTTTTTTTTTCTTTTTCTAATGCAATATAAATGCTAGAAATAAACATGATATGCATGTGAAAATTTTAAATATGACCTTACTAATGCAATATGTACACTAAACCCCTCCCCCACACTTGAATATTTCATTGTCCCTAATGAAATAAAGACAACAAAAATTAAACAATTGAAATAGGTGAGGTAGAAGGAAACTCACGAGCTCAATGTGGTGGTGGAAATTGGGTTTGCCACCCAAAGGGTGCCCAAGCGTTGAATTGGGCCATGATCTCCTCATGATTCTTTCGTTGTTGCTCCATGAGAATGTTATGGTTCTCCGCAATTTGTCGGTTCGTGGCATCTTGACGCTCGGTGATTTGACGGAAGGCACTCTCAAAATAGCCATGAGAGGGAAATCCATCATAAGACTCACCATGGTATCCGCCATGTGAAGAACTAGCTCCCCCGCCATAAGACATTTGTGGATGGAATGTCTCCACTTTCATTACCGGCTCATACTCCATCTCCGTCGGTTCTTCATAAGGCTCCTCATTAGCATCTTCTTCGTTGGCGTTCGGAGGTGGGCCCAATGGTGGAGTGTCGGATGGAATATATAAATCGGCGGGGGACGGACCGGTGGGAAGTGGGCGAGGGAGTACCAAAGTGTGGGACTTGTTTACCCCGGCATACCAAATGAAGCTCCCCGCATAATCACTTTCCCTCACGATGTTAGCCTTCTTTAGCGAAGCCAAATTGAGCCTATAGTTGTCCGAACAAGGGACATAGGCATTCAAATCAATGTCGAGCTCCAATGCAAGCAAAGTAATTAAGCCTCCAAAGCCAATCTTCACCTCTTCCTTCCTTGAATTCTTTTTAGTAGCCTCGCTACAAGCGGAAAAGAAGAGCTCTACCCAATCCGGGGTCTCATGTGCTTCGGGCAATAAGCAAGTCATCCATGCCCAACTTCCTTTGGAAACCTTGTTGATCTCGGCATGCCCGAAAAAGGTGTTGTTCAAGACCTTGTGGCAAAGTCTAAGGGAAGGGTGGACGATGCTATAATTGTAGTCATTGCCGGAGGTCATGTCCTTTTGTGTGACGTCAAACCATCGTTGTTGAGGGGTGGAGCGACGAGGCAATTCAGACCAATGGGCGGAGGGATTGCCCGTGATCCCAAACACATTCTTCAATTCTTCAAAAGTCATAGTTTGATTTGCCCCACCCAATCAAAAAGTAAAACTATCCTCACTAGCCATTGCAAAGGTAGCCAAAAACTCTCTAACCAAATCCGGATAAGTGCGGACACACTTGTCTACCAAGCCATCAATATCTCCAATCCCCATAAATGTCCGCACACTCTCTTCGAGTCCCAATAATCTCAATGTGGGGATATCAAAAAATTTCGTCGAAATATACCGACGAGCATTAAGATCGTCCCACTTAGTCCTTTGAGCTCTAGTCAATCCTCTAGGCCTAACCATCGGAGGAGAAGCCATAATAATTAAAATCAAAGGATGAAGATCGAGAACTCACAAAGAAGTCGACTCACTGCAGGATTTTCGCTGGCAGCGAATGAAATCCCGCTGGTAGCGACTTGAGTTAGGCCGGGGGAGCTGCGCTATGGGTGTGACTCGCTGGCAGCGAAGTATACTCGCTGGCAGCGAACAGGGTGACACCGACGAGCTCCGGAGCTGCTTCGTAATGAATGAGACTCGCTGGAAGCGACTGGTGCTCGCTGGCAGCGACTAGGATCAAGGGAAAGCTGCTGCTTCGCTGCTATGGTGGGTGGCTGCTATTTCGCGGCAGCGAGTCGGAGCTTCCGAGACTCCGGCGTCGTTGTCCGGATGTCGGAATTCAAAAGTTCCTTCACGAAAGTTTCCCAACTCGACCCGATCTATGCAATGGTGGAAGAATAAAAGGGATTTGGGTGATTTTGTGGTTATGTGTTGGTTGATGGGTGGTCGGAATGTGGGGAATGTAGTGTGGTTGTGTAGATCAGCTCGTCGGGAGTCGGAATCCGGTGCCGGAATTTGATTTCGGGGTGGCGGAGATGATGAAGGGGCTATGGAGGTGGGAAGCTTGGAGGTGCTCCAATGGAGGTTGAATGGGGCTTTGTAGAGAGGAGGAAGAAGATGGAGGAGGAAGAAGATGGTAAAAATGGAAGGTGGGGGATGATGAAAATTAAAAAATGGGTAAAAAGGAAAGTGGTTAAAAGGTAAGTGGGTAAGAGGGATTCTCAAATATTTTATTCTTTTTTTTTTTTTTGAAAATCCGGATGTGGTTTCCAGGGTCTGGTTCCGGAGGATCAGGTTCGCTGGCAGCGGATCCGGTTCGCTGGCAGCGACTACAGCCCAGTGCTCCCCTTTTTCCGATTTCTTCGCTTAACCCTGCAAGGTTAGCTCCACACTTTCCAAAAAGATATCTATCTAATAAAATAAGGAAATTTCTAGCCTAATTAGATAAATAAAAAAAACTAAAACTAATAAACTAATTATGAAATTGCAAGACGAAAAAAACTTACCTCGGGTTGCCTCCCGAGAAGCGCCCTTGTTTTATGTCGTAGGCTCGACGGTATGACCCCTCAATGGGTCTCCTTTGTGGGCTCTTGGAGATTCATCTCCTCCATGATTTTGTCGGAGAAGCCATCATAGTAGCGTTTTAGACGGTGGCCATTTACTTTGAACACGTGTGCATTCTCCTCATCCTTGATTTCTACCGCTCCATGTGGATATATGTGCATGATGGTGTAGGGACCTCTCCATTTTGAGCGTAGTTTTCCCGGAAAAAGATTGAGGCGAGATTGGTAGAGAAGTACCTTGTCGCCTACCTTAAAGTCCTTTCTCAAGATGTGCTTGTCATGCCATGCCTTGGTCTTTTCTTTGTAAGTGATGACATTGTCATATGCATCCCAACGAATCTCCTCTAATTCTTGAACTTGGAGCTTGCGGAATTCGCCAACCTCATCTATTCTCATGTTGCATTCTTTCACCGCCCAATAGGCCTTGTATTGGAGTTCTACCGGAAGATGACATGCTTTACCATAAACCAAGCGGTAAGGAGACATACCTATTGGTGTTTTGTAGGCCGTGCGATAGGCCCAAAGAGCATCATCTAGCCGTTGGCTCCAATCTTTTCGGTTTGGTGCAACCGTCTTCTCCAAGATTCTCTTGATCTCTCTATTTGACACTTCGGCTTGCCCATTGGTTTGAGGGTGATAGGCGGTGGATACCCTATGTGTGACATGATATTTCTTCAAGAGGGCGGCCACCGTCTTGTTGCAAAAGTGGGTACCTCAATCACTAATTAATGCACGTGGAATACCAAATCTAGTGAACAAGTCCTTAAGGAATCCTGAAACCACTTTAGAATCGTCAGTTTTGGTGGCCTTCGCCTCCACCCATTTGGAGACGTAGTCCACCGCAAGTAAGATATAAAGATTCCCAAAGGAACTAGGAAAAGGTCCCATGAAATCAATCCCCCAAACATAAAAAATTTCACAAAACATCATCCTAGTTTGAGGCATCTCATTCCTAGTTGCAATATTCCCCATGCGTTGGCACCGATCACAAGATTTACAAAAAGCATATGCATCACGAAAAATCGTGGGCCAATAGAATCCCGAATCAAGTATCTTCTTAGCCGTTTTGTTTGGTCCAAAGTGTCCTCCACATGCATAAGAATGACAAAAGCTAAGGACGGACATTACCTCATTATCCGGAAGGCATCGCCGAATGATTTGATCCGCACAATGCTTCCAAAGAAACGGATCGTCCCAAACATAGAATCGGGCGTTGTGGCGAATCTTGTCTTTCTTGTACTTGGGAAAGTTTGGTGGAAACTCCTTCGTGACAAGAAAATTGACTATGTCCGCGAACCATGGCCGAGGAACGTTGGCTGCCATCAAAGATAAAGGAGAAAAGGAGTCCGGACATACCTTCTGGGCAGAATTCGCTGACAGCGAGTCGGGTTCGCTGGAAGCGAATGGAGTCAGAATGTGAGCTGGTGCCGGTGACTGGAGAGGTTCGCTGGTGACTTGACTCGCTGGTAGCGGGTTGGGTTCGCTGGCAGCGAATGGTGTCCGCTGGCTTACAGGAGCGTTCGCTGTCAGGGAGTCTTCAGCACGACTTGAAACGAAGTGTAGAGTTTCGTCCGGAAATTCTCCAAGTGCTTGTAGCTTCTCCCCCACACTATTTGGGTGCACAATGCGGCTAAGGTGATCGGCCACATAGTTTTCCGCGCCCTTCTTGTCTTTGATTTCGATGTCGAACTCGCTCAAAAGCAAGATCCACCGAATAAGCCTTGGTTTGGCGTCCTTCTTCTTCATGAGGTACCTAAGGGCTGCATGGTCGGAGTAAATTATTACCTTTGCGCCTAGCAAGTATGCGCGGAACTTGTCCAAGGCGAACACCACGGCCAATAGCTCCTTCTCCGTGGTTGTATAGTTCCGTTGGGCTCCATTTAGCATCATTGAAGCATAGTAGATGACGTGTGAGGCTTTGTCCATCCTTTGTCCAAGAACCGCTCTGACGGCGTAGTCGCTAGCATCACACATTAGCTCGAATGGGAGGGTCCACACCGGGGCTTGAATGATTGGTGCGGTGACAAGACGACTTCTCAACTCGTGGAAAGCCTCCTTACACTTCTCATCAAACTCAAATATGGTGTCCTTCTTGAGGAGTTCACAAAGAGGTGCGGTGATCTTGGAGAAATCCTTGATGAATCGGCGATAAAATCCTGCATGACCAAGGAAAGAGCGAACTTCGCGCACATTAGTAGGGCAAGGCAAAGATTGAATGATGTCAACCTTTGCCTTGTCAACCTCAATTCCCTTTCGGGAGACAATGTGACCTAAAACAATCCCTTGTTGAACCATGAAGTGACATTTTTCGGAATTCAAAACCAAATTTGTTTCAACACATCTTTTTAAAACCAATGCCAAATGGTCTAAGCAAGAGTTGAAGTCATCGCCATGAACGGTAAAGTCATCCATAAAAACTTCAATGAACTTTTCAATATACTCGGAGAAAATACTTACCATACACCTTTGGAATGTACCCGGAGCATTGCATAGTCCAAAAGGCATTCGGCGATATGCAAAAGTGCCAAAAGGACATGTGAATGTTGTTTTCTCTTGGTCCTCCGGTGCGATGGCAATTTGAAAGTAGCCCGAGTAGCCATCCAAGAAACAATAGTAAGCTCTTCCGGCGAGGCGCTCCACCATTTGGTCAATAAATGGGAGAGGGAAGTGGTCCTTGCGAGTCTCCGCGTTCAATTTGCGATAGTCGATGCAAACTCTCCATCCGGTTTGGACTCGCGTGGGCACTAGCTCTCCTTCTTTGTTCTCTACGACCGTGATGCCTCCTTTCTTTGGAACCACCTGCGTAGGACTAACCCATTTACTATCGCAGATAGGATAGAACACACCGGCTTGTAGTAGCTTTAGAACTTCCTTCTTGACCACCTCCATCATTGGTGGGTTGAGTCTCCTTTGGGGTTGTCTTGATGGTTTGGCTCCTTCCTCCAAAAGTATGCGATGCATGCACATGGTTGGGCTTATTCCTTTGATGTCCGCAATTGTCCATCCAAAGGTCGTCTTGTGTTCCTTAAGCACCGCTATCAACCTCTCCTCTTGCTCAAGAGTGAGCTTATTTGATATGATGACCGGCAAGGTATCTCCATCACCTAAGAAAGCATACTTGAGGTGGTCCGACAATGGTTTAAGGTCTATCACGGGTGCTTGAACAATAGAAGGTAAAAGCCTCTCGCTTGGGAGGGTTAGTGTTAAGGCATCATTTCTTTGGTGAGTATGTTGTGCCTCTAATGCTCCCAAAACTTCATGCAAGTAAGGTGAAATAGAATATTCAAGTTTAAGCTCATCTAGAGGGGTTTCTAAAGCTACTTGCAATTCATCTTTCCCATTAAGCTCAAAAATATCTTCTACACAAGGTTCAATAGTATCAATAGCAAATAGAGAGTGTTCATCATGAGGATACTTCATTGCATCAAATATGCAATACTCTACCTTTTCGCCATCAAACTCCATAGTGAGTGAACCGGCATAGACATCAATCTTTGTTCGGGCGGTCCTTAGGAAGGGTCTACCCAAGAGGATAGGCGCCTCCGCTACTCCATGCTCCATGTCCAAAACAAAGAAATCTGCGGGAAAGATTAGCTTGTCCACCATAACTAAAACATCTTCTACAAACCCCCTAGGATAGATTTGAGAACGATTTGCCAATTGGATCACAACTCTTGTTTCTTGCAAAGCACCAAGACCAAGAGATTTATAGAGTGAGTATGAGATAACATTAATGGATGCTCCTAAATCTAACAAAGCATGATTAAATTTAGCATCTCCAATTGTGCAAGGGATAGTAAACATACACGGATCACTACACTTTTCGGGCATACGGCTTTCTAACATAGCGGAGACATGTTCACTTACTTGAACTTTTTGCTTCCCCTTCAACTTTTGATTCCTCTTGACCGTGCATAATTCCTTCAAAAACTTTGCATAACGAGGAATAGCTTTAACTAGGTTGAGTAGGGGAATGTTTACCTCACACTTGGCGAATGTTTCGAAGAGTTCGGTGTCACTCTCCGGCCTCCTTGGATTCCTCAAAGCCTCCGGAAAGGGTGCCACCGGCTTAAAATCGTCAAGAGGAGGTTTGGAATCGGCAACAGCGTGTCCGGATGTGGGGACGTCAGTTTTCTAGGCAGAATCCGCTGGCAGCGAGTCGTGTTTCGCTGGTAGCGAGTCAGGTTCGCTGGCAGCGAGTGGGATCCCGCTGGCAGCGACTGGGATCGTACCTGGTTCAGCAGATGCCTTCACCCCATTCGCTGCCGGCGAGTCTGGTTTCGCTGTCAGCGGAATTTGCACAGAACTTGTCTCCTCCTTGTGTTCTTCGTAGCCTTCTTCCATGATCTCTTCTAAGGTTTCTTTCTCACCCCTAGGTGCGACAAACAGTTCCTTACCGCTCCTTAGGGTGATGGCGCTCACGTTCTCTCTTGGGTTGACCACCACTTGTGGTGGTAGCTTGCCCGAATCCTTTGCTTGTAGTTCTCCAATTGCTTGAGCCATTTGGCCCATCATCTTCTCTTGTGCATTCATCTTCTCCGTTTGAGCTTTGAGGGTTTCTAGAATGAGCTTGTATGGATCCTCACCTTGTTGATTAGCTTGAGGAGCCCCCCTTTGACGATTATCATAGGGTGCTCTATATTGGGGTCCTCCTTGTTGATAGGGAGGTTGTTGTTGTTGATTGAACCGGCCACCATAACCTTGTTGTTGAAAATTAGAATTATAGAGATTATTACCATAGTTGCGGCGTGGACCGTAGTCTCCCATAGCATTGACCTCCATGGCTCCATCTTGCACGTCGGGACATTGATCCATAGGATGGGATGGGTCTCCACACAACCCACATGCTTTGAGTTGTTGTTGTTGACCTCTTTGCAAAGTTAGATTCTTTAGAGCCTCTCTAATCTCCTTAAGCTCGTTTTGCATGCTTGATGTTGGGGAGTCCAAGTGCAAGACTCCTCTAGCTCCATGAGACCTTCGATATTGTTGAGAAGCATTAGCAAGCTCCTCAAATATCTCCATAGCTTCCTCCGGTGTTTTGTTTAGGATGTTCCCTCCACTAGCCGAGTTAACCATTCCACGATCGTGATCGAGTAGCCCCTCATAAAGATATAGGACCAAATCGTCCTCCGAAAAGCCATGATAGGGACAACTAGCTTTTAGCTTCTTGAATCTCTCCACATATTCGTAGAGAGTCTCCGTGGCCGATTGCTCAATGCTTGATATCTCCTTCTTCAAAATATTGTGTCTAGTGGCGGGGAAGTATTTGCGCAAGAAGGCCTTTTTCATCTCCATCCATGTAGTAATGCTCTCCGTGGGTAAATAATAGAGCCAATCGTTGGCCGCATCCTTCAAAGTGAATGGGAAGGCCCTTAGCATCATTTGATCCTCCGTGATGCCTTGAGGTCTCAAACGATCGCATATTCCGTGAAACTCCGCAAGGTGCTTGTTTGGGTCCTCTCCACTCATGCCATGGAACATTGGCAAAAGATGGACCCATGGTGACTTGAATTCAAATTTGGTGCCCTCCGGGATTGTTGGGAGCCTAATAGCCAATGGTTGTGTTTGTAAATTTGGCTCCTTTAGCTCCTTCAAAGTGCGTCGTTGTGGAACCACGAGCACATTGCCGTCGTTTGGCGGTGGTTGATTGCTGTCTCCGTTGTTGTCGCCCATCTCTTCTTTGTTTTCCGGGTTGGATGAGTGCTCTCTTCGCAACCTAGAAGTCGTTCTTTCAATTTCTGGATCAAAAGGTAAGAGATTGGAATTAGTAGAACGGGTGTGGACCATGCGAGTGGTCCACACAAAAGTTGATGATTAAACTACACAAAGAAATCTAATTAAATCTCCCCGGCAACGGCGCCAAAAACTTGACGGGATGAAAATCGTTGATTCCCAATCAAATAGTTCCCACTCTCACAAATTAGTATAATTGGCAAGAAAGGGGTCGAATCCTCGGGAGATTTAAGATTTCACAATGCAATTTGATCACCAACAAGTAACAAAAGTGGGAAAAGATGCGACTTTTAAATAAGAACAAGTAAAGTAAAGTAAAGATGGAATTTTGTTGTAAAATCAAGAGTAGAGAACGGTTCCACCCACGAATTCTTTGACATTGGTTGGCTTACCGATCATCGAATTCTTTTCAAGCTATTAACTTTCCTACAAATTCCTCTCGTCTTGGTTTATATGGATTAAAAGTCCTACGAGTCCAATTAATCCCTTACACCTCAATGCAATCATAACACGGTTAAGATTTAACAAAGAGATAGCACAACATCCCAAGAACTTGAGCACATAAATAACACCAATTAAACACGGTAAATCGATGCTTAAGATATATGTCAACTTCCTACATAATCATGTTTCAAACACGGAATCCACAATCTTATGCATGCTACAATAGAAATAACGCAAATACGAAAGCATTAAATCTTAGCACGAAATCAATATTATCAAGTCGGCCAAGCAAGATAACATCAATAACATAACAATAAGCACAAGGAAGTTGAAGGAATTATAATAGAGGAAAGATAACTTGAATTAAAAACTCACAATTCACCAACCAAGTCTCCGAAAACGTAGGTGAAACACTAGGAAAATTAGCCGCTCATGGCTTACCTAAGCTCTCTTCTCTTCTATGGTGATTGCTCCAATTGAAAACTTAATTAAACTAACCCTAGAACATCCTATTTAT
The DNA here is from genome assembly GCA_037127255.1 of Persicaria tinctoria. Taxonomy (NCBI): domain Eukaryota; kingdom Viridiplantae; phylum Streptophyta; class Magnoliopsida; order Caryophyllales; family Polygonaceae; genus Persicaria; species Persicaria tinctoria. The sequence goes on along the minus strand of JBANSL010000004.1, from coordinate 14,185,358 downwards.
AAGCCTAATGTCTTCCATAAAAGGTAGATAAAATATAGATAAAAGATAGAAACTTCCTAAACAAACTAGATAAAAGATAGAACTTTCCTAAATTAATTCAGCGTCGGAATCCGCTGGCAGCGAGAAATTTCCGCTGGCAGCGAATGGCCTTGATTGAGCTTCTGTTGGATTTCCGCTACCACCTCGCTGGCACACTCGCTGGTAGCGATTTTTCCATGCCTTAGAATTTTTCCATCCTCCTAGGACCCTTCCTTCCGCTTCCGCGAGACACTGAACCCGCTGCCGCGAGCTAGGACTTCCGCTGCCGCGAGAGCTCAAACTCGCTGGGGCGAGTTCCTACTTCCGCTGGAGCCTCCAGGTCCTCGTGATTCCGCTGCCGCGAGTCCTTCCATCCGCTGCAGCGAGTTCTTCCATCCGCGGGCGCGAGAGCCCTCTTCCGCTGGAGCGAGTAGCCGAAGCTTCGTCGTCCTGGTGACTCCCACTAGCAGCGGATATTTCCGCGGCAGCGGACGTCTCGCTGCAGCGGAATTAGTCGCTAGCAGCGGACGTTGCTTGCTCTTCCTCTGTCGCTGGCTCTCTCTCTCGCTGGCTCTCTCTTCCCGCGGACCCTCTCTCGCTGGCTCCACCTCGGATTCTGGTTCCACTCGCTGGCAGCGAGTGGTATCCCGCTGGCAGCGACCGATGCCCAGAAGCTCGATTCTTCATTGTTCTTCCCTCGTTCTTTCTTTCCTCCTTTCTTTCTCCTCTTAGCTTGATTTCTTTACTTCTTTTGGCCATGTTTAACAGCTTTCCCTTGCTTTCCACCATGTCGGATCTATGATTCTGCACAATTCAACCGAAATAGCGTAGATTCCGAACTTTTCCACAAAAAGAGTTTTATCTAAATTAACACTAAAACATGCATATTCTACAATGTAAATGCAACTAAATTATCCTATAATGCCCATTAGAAATGTGCAGTATCACCTGCCTTCAGACTTCAAAAGGCTCTAGTATTTTGAAGGACATGTGCTTTAGCTATTTTCGGAAGGGAGTGGTTGCAGGGATCAATCAAAGCTTTACGCGCTCGTCAATCAATCCGAGCGTCCCTCTGGAAAAGTTTGAGCCTAGCCTAGAAAGTGCCGACTGGGGACTTTCAAAAGAGGAGATGGCCGCGGAAGATTCTTATTCTGAAAATGACGACGATGAGGACGGTGAGGAAGAAATTGAGAAGGCAGCTACCCCTTAGTAGACTTTGGTATTTGGTTTTTATGGGGAATGAAACTTTTATGGATTTTGGGAACCTATAGGTGGTTCCCTGTTTTTTGGTATATCATCGAGAAACTTCTTTTGTTTATGGGTTAAAGATCTCTTTGGTCGAAAAATTAGTTTTAGTTGCATGTTTTGTTTGTAGTAAATATCTATATATTTATATTCTGAATTCTCCAAGTGTCGAACGGGCTGGTCCTAATGTTCAAAATCCTTTACCACTTGTTTTCATTCCACAAGATGAATTTATCTTTTTAAAGCCCTAATCTCCATCTTTTTTACTGTCTCCCATGTTGTGTTAAACCGATCGTGCTATTGTAATTTTCATGCCTCCATGAAGCTTTAATCCTTGGGCTTTTTTGCAAAAGATTGAGAATGTGGAACAGCTTTCTCGGCTAGCGAGTTTCTTCTAATTTTACTTGAATTAGAGTTTGGGCTCTCTTTATTAGGTCTTTAATTTTATTAATATTGTAGGTTATGCCTTCCCAGTTTGAGGCTGAATATGGGCCTCTTCCGCCTCGGTGGGCTTTTCTTTCAACATATCTCGTCTGCGACTTTCCAGTGGCTGTATCTTGGAGTGAGAATGGTCTTTTTCAAATTGATAATGGTTGGGATGAGTTCCTTATGCTTCACCACCTGGGAATAAGAAGTGCCATGATGTTTTTTCATAAGGGCAACGTTTCCTTCCAAGTTTGTCCGCGTCGTGAAATCGAGGATGAACATGAGGCTACCTTGGACTCGATTTCTTCATCATGCAGTTCTAATTGAGTTATTTCCGCGTCATGCTTTTAGAGTTTTTAAACTGGTCTCTTAATATAAGCTTTTTGTAGAATAAAGAAACAAGGGAATCCGTGATTCTCCTTATTGTACTCATGTGCTTTTTAGAAATGAAATAAAAGGAGGGATCTTTTATTATTAATAATACGAAACAGAGTACAGAAACCTTTCACAGGGGTTGGATCCCTCTAAGCTTGTTACATCATTGACGCGAAGAACCTAGTGGGAATTCAAGGATGGCCTATCTCTCCATTTTCTTTGTTGTCTGGGCTGACGACGTTGACTTCAAAGATGGAATCGCCCATGTAGGTAAAAATCAAAGCTGAACCTACATTGACTCGATTTGCTTGTGTGAAGTCTTGCCATCCTTGAGTCAACCAGAAAAGGCCATCTTCATCCCTGTCTAACTTCACTTCGTGTTCCTGGTTGGAGCGGGACCAGAGCCTAGCTTGAGTGTGAGCGTCTTCGTCGATTAGAACATACATGAGGGGGAGGCGAAGGGTTTGAAGTTGATCCTCCCTCATAATGACTCTATAAAAAGCCCTAGGCTGCGGATTTGGATCCATCTTGTTTTTAGGATTGTTCATCACTCATGGATACTCGAGCATGTTTTATACTCGCTTCATGAGGTTTTCCTGCCGTTGGTTTTATCGCTTTTTACCAAAAAGTAATTTTAATTTCCCTCATTGTAATTTACTTTTACTGATTTTGGGAAAAGATTCTTCTCTGGTTAACTTTATTTTCGGAAAAAGAGAGACGCGTGCTCTTGGTGGCTGTGTCACCCATTGCATGTCATGCATGCGCATATCTTTTTTCCTGTTCAACTGTTCCCTTGTGATTGATAATACAAGCATGGGGATCTTTACTGTTTCCCTCTAATTTCATCAAGATGTGGGGATCCATTATAGTTCCTCCCCTGTCATTTAGGGCAGACGAGGTTTTTGGGCTAGAACCCTGATGGGCTTTTTTCCAAGCAATCGATTATCCCGAACAGTTCTTGCAATTGGTGAGCTAATTATACTAAAAATCTTTAGATAACTTCCTATCAACTTATACTTTTCTTCTATTTTTTAATTGCTTCCACTTAGGTTTGAGGAGGAGTATGCGGATGCTGTTCCTGGCCAGGTTTTACTTTCTTCTCATCTGCTGCGCAATTTCCTTGTTTGTATAGAGCGGCGTAACAATGGTCTTCTCTACCTTGGTCGCGGATGGAAAGACTTTGTGGAGTCACATGGTTTTGAACTGGGGGTCTCTATGATTTTCACTCACATGGGTGAGGCTCGTTTCGAGGTTCGGGTGGTGGATCCACGCGGGGGAAATCATGATGATCTTACCCCCCGCGTCGCAGTTTCGAATGGACATTAATCTGTACTTTTCTCAATGGAATAAGACTTTAAGCCTCTTTGTTGTTCTAATAGCAACTTTGTTGTTTATCAAGCCTTTGATAATTGTTTTAGGAGATTTCTCCGTTATGTATGTTGATGGTGTGATTGTTTTAGTTTTTCGAGGTCTATTTGTTATGAGGTTCTTCTCACGGGATTTCTGAGAGATTCAGTAATAGTGTTTACTGTTTATCTCATGCATGGTGCCTGTGGTTTTTTGTCTCAATGATTTGACCTCTCGAATTTATTTGCCCCATATTTCTGTTTTCGACACATGTCCATAATTGTTTACGTGCTCTATAAAAAAGAGTATGGGGGAAAGGACTACTAGACTTGTTGTATGCTTTCATGATGCCCTCCTCCGTTGGTTCACCTTGGTCCTTTTTTGAGAGGATTAGTTTTCCTGAGCAACTTCTTCGTTTGGTTAGTTCCTTTATTGTTGAATTTTCCCTTTATTGAGTCAGTTTATCTATTAACATCCCTTTAAATCTGTTTTTGGTTAGTCTTTGCCACTATGTTTTGAAGATAGACTTGGGCCAGATCTTCCCAGGAGTGTTCTTTTGTCAACTAGGATTCTTCGTGATTTCCCAGTGGAGGTTATACGCGGAGACTATAGGGTTCCTTTTTTAAGGGGAGGCTGGAATGATTTTGCCGAGTCACACAACGTCCACATTGGTTCCTCTTTAACCTTTATCTATAAAGGAGGAAACCGCTTTGATGTCCAAATCTTAGATGCCGTGGGGGATGAGGTAGATGCGGAGTGGGCTTCCCCAGGGTCAGAAGGTCCTCCTTCAAACGGATTTCGCTTAAGTCAGGGCAGAACTCGCATTATCCCTGCTCGTGCTTCGCGGACATGAGCTAATGGATGCTCGTTTTCTTTTATCTTGCATTGTCAACTCTTTTGAACGTGGTGTCATGTTTTATCCTTGGTTGTTCTTTACTTTAACGATGGATTTATAGCTATGATTTTCCTTTGAAAATTATAAAACTCTGGGAGTCCCGGGAAGGTTCATGAAAACCATTTCTTTTTTCTAGATTGCCTTCAATAGTGATCCGTCGTGGAGTTCGGATCTTGGAATGTTTGGATACGTTTTGAGATTTGGCGCGGAGACAAGCTCTAGCGTTTTAAGACTTATAACAAAATACCATCTCTGAGAATGCGGATTCGATCAGAGGCCTGACGCGGAGCCAAGCTCCAGCGTCCTAGATCTTGCTATAAAATATCATCTCTGAGAATGCGGATTCGGTCAGAGGCCTGACGCGGAGCCAAGCTCCAGCGTCCTAGGTCTTATTTATAAAATATCATCTCTGAGAATGCAGATTCGATCAGAGGCCTGATGCGGAGCCAAACTCCAGCGTCCTAGGTCTTATTTATAAAATATCATTTCTGAGAATGCGGATTCGATCAGAGGCCTGACGCGGAGCCAAGCTCCAGCGTCCTAGGTCTTATTTATAAAATATCATCTATGAGAATGCAGATTCGATCAGAGGCCTGACGCGGAGCCAAGCTCCAGCGTCCTAGGTCTTATTTATAAAATATCATCTCTGAGAATGCGGATTCGATCAGAGGCCTGATGCGGAGCCAAGCTCCAGCGTCCTAGGTCTTATTTATAAAATATCATCTCTGAGAATGCAGATTCGATCAGAGGCCTGACGCGGAGCCAAGCTCCAGCGTCCTAGGTCTTATTATAAAATTCTTTAGGTGCGAGACATGATAGAAAGTGCCCTCTAACCGCTTTATTTAATTTTCGCGGGGGCGACTAAATTTTATGTTCATATAGCTACTCAGTGATTACACATAGTACTTTTTTAGATTGTCTGCGTTCCAAGTCTTGTTCAGGACGATTCCTTCGGGGGTGCTGAGCTTGTACACACCTTCTTGAACTTCTTTGATGATTACATAAGGCCCTTCCCAGTTGGGGTCTAGTTTCCCCCCAGAGGTAGCTTGGCGTAGCACCAAATCCCCCTTCTTGAGATGCCGCGGGAAAATTCGTCTATCCCGATACTTGGAAAGCCTCCTTTTGTATTCTTGCTCCTTCAATGCTGTCGTCATCCTGCGTTCTTCTATGAGATGGAGCTCGAATTCTAATGCTTCATCATTGGTGTCTTGGTCGTATGCCATTATTCGCGCCGAAGGTACCAATCTCTCAATTGGGATAACCGCGTCCATACCAAAGACTAAAGAAAACGGTGTTTCTCCAGTCGGAGTCTTTGCTGACGTGTGGTAGGACCAGAGTACTAAAGGTAAAAGTTCTGCCCATCGTCCTTTTGCTGTGTTGCCAAGTTTCTTTTGTATCCCATATAACAATTGTCGATTGGTTGTTTCTGCTTGCCCGTTCGTATGTGGGTGAGCCACAGATGAGATTTTGAGATTGATGCCTAGCCCGACGCAGAAATCTCTGATTGTTTCACAATCAAATTGAGGTCCATGATCCGTAATTATTGAGTCGGGTACTCCGAAACGGCAAACAATATTCTTCCATAGGAATTTCCTCACCTTCTCCGCGGTGATTAATCCCATTGCTTCGGCTTCCACCCATTTTGTGAAATAATCAACCAAGACCAAAACATATCTTAATTGACCGGGAGCAGTGGGAAATGGACCTAGAATGTCCATTCCCCAGACGGAAAAAGGGCAAGCACCGGTTATACTCTTCAGTGCCTCAAAAGGGCGGTGATTTAAGTTTCCAAACCTTTGACACGCATCGCATTTTTGGATATAATCTTGGACATCACGCTTCATGGTTGGCCAATACTATCCTAGCCTGGTTGCTTTGGCCACAACAGCCCTCCACCCCTGGTGATGTGCACAAACTCCATCATGCAATTCTTCCACTACAAGACTTCCTTCTTTCGATGATATGCACAATAAATCTGGTAGGCAATATCCTCTCTTGTACAGCTTTCATTCCCTGATGGTGAATCGAGAGGATTTGACAATTATCTTCTTAGCAACGGTTCTTTCTTCAGGTAGAATACCCTTGCCCAGATAGTCCGCGATCGGTGCCCTCCAATCTTCTATCTCAATTTCCTGTACTTGGTAGACTTCTTGAATAAGTCTTCGATTGCTCATCCTTTCAAGAATCACTTCCCTTCCTACCTCCTCGGGCATAACAGCTCCCAACCAAGCTAACGCGTCCGCCTGCTGGTTATCATCCCTAGGAACAGCCGTTAAGCAAAAACTTAAGAAAGCCTTTAATAATGCCCGTGCCTTTCTCTGATAATCAGGCATCAGTCCAGTTCTCGCTTCATATTCCTCTGTTATTTGCCGCGTCACCACTTCTGAATCAGTGTAAATCGATACCTGCCTGGCACCTTTAACCAAAGCTATCTCTAGTCCAGCGAGCAGGGCTTCGTACTCAGCCTCGTTATTTGTAGCTTGGAAGTCCAATTTATAAGCGTAATTGTACTGCCGTTCATCAGGTGCTGTTAGTGTGACCCTTGCTCCGCACCCATCCTTGTTAGCTGCACCATCTACCCTGAGTGTCCACTCACTTCTTTCTGTTTGAGTATTTAATTCGAAACTTGTTTCACCAATGAAATCAGCTAAAACCTGAGCGAGAGCTGCTTTTCGCGGGGTATATTCTATTTCAAATTCTGTGAGTTCGACTGCCCACATCATCATTCTTCCCGACAAACATGGTGAGTGGAGGATTTGACGCATCGGTAAGTCCATCATAACTCGGATAAGATGGTCCTGGAAATAAGGTCTCAACCTTCTTGCCGCGAATATTAAGCACAAAATCATTTTTTCTACTGGTTCATATCTTGTCTTAGCGTCCTGCAGAACACGACTGATGTAGTAAACTGGGAATTTTTCTTCTCGCGTCAAAACTGCACTAATGGTGACACTTTTTACTGACAGATACTGATACGGGGTTAGCCGTAGGATGGCCCGATCTTCGACAATCAAACTAGAATAACAAGAACGGAAGTAAACGACTCAAGAACAAGACAAAACGCAGCAAGGCTCGAACAAAGAAACAATAAAGACTCGACCGATAAGGACTGATTCGAACTAAAATAGAATGAGGCAAAGACCCCAGGCCTCCGTAGAGGGTAGGAACCAAATACCAACGACTATAAAGCCCGCCTCTACAACCTTACACAACCAAGCGGACAACTTGGAGGCACAAGGAGGGGACTTGTGATTACCAGGATCACCAAGCTCTCGCGAGGTTGACGAACTCAAAGCAAACCAAGTTAGATCTATAACCAATTTGCAATCGATGAGCAACGCTACGAATCGATTGACTTTCTCAGAGATGTGTTTCACACAAGAACTGTAAATTTCAACAATGGAAGACGTCTGCCTTACAATGGAGGAATCAATCGCTACTTATAACCCTAAAAGACTAATTTACTAATTAAAATAACAAATAAAAGAAATTATTTAAATAACCTAAAAATAACTTAAAATAGTATAACTAATTAAGTCACATGGAATAGCACTTGAAACAACCTAATTTGGCCAAGGAAGTCTTCGGCGTCCAGCAACCAACAGCAAGTTCGTGCACGCCCGCGCACCATGTCCACACGCCCGCGCACCATGGCCACACGCCCGCGCACCCTGGCCACACTTCCGTCAAACAGTGACATCTTGCAAAGAAGTTGATTTTCGGCCAAGCTCTAGTTCGAATCTGGAAAAACCTTCAACGACAAAGTTGTAGATCTCTTCGTCCTCGTTCCGACAAGGTATGGAACGAACCAATACGATCAATATTGAATCCGAACGACATGTTTTACAGAGACGTCGCAGAGCTGTCAAAAGTTGAACGAATCTAGAAATGAACAACCCATCAAGCTTGCACCTTTGGACCTTCTCCCATGGTGGAGCCTTCTTCTTCCTCTTGAGGATGACAACATTCTCACGAGCTCGAATCATAGGTCCATCGTCAAGTATAGGTGTGTCCGAAGGTGTCTTGGATGGTCCCGCATCAGATACAGATGGAGGACCTCTTGCCTCTCAGGTTGATGAAGAGTAGGAAGTGATGACAGAAAAATTTTCAAATTTCCGAATGCTTCCTGTAACTCGGGAGTCCATCGTATCGGCCCTTTTTTCTTGAGCAGAGCAAAGAAAGGTAATGACTTATCCGCCAGGCAGGAGCAAAAACGGATTAAATAATTTACTGCTCCATTTAAAGATTGTAACTCTTTAATCGTCCGCGGTGGTTGAAGATTCTGAATTGCTGTGACTTTTTCAGGATTCACACCAATTCCTCTATGGCTAACCATAAAACCAAGGAATTTCCCGGAATCAACCCCAAAGACACACTTTTCCGCGTTCAAATTCAAACCTCCTCTTCGTAGAGAATCAAAAGTCTCATGTAGATCCGCTGCGTGATCCTCTGCTCTTTCACTTTTGACTACGATATCGTCGACATAAATCGATACATTCCTGCCAATTTGATTACGAAAGATCCGGTCAACTGTTCTCTGAAACGTTGCCCCCGCATTCCTGAGTCCGAAAGACATGACGCGGTAGCAAAATATCCCCTGATTGGTGATGAAAGTTGTAGCTTTCTTGTCTGAAGGGTTCAGGTTTATTTGATTGTATCCCGAGTAACCATCAAGAAAACGAAGGACTTTGTTACCCGCGGTTCCATCGACGAGTTCATCTATGGATGGTAATGGATAACTATCCTTCGGGCAGGATTTATTAAGATCAGTAAAATCTATGCACATCCTCCACTTCCCATTAGATTTCTTTACTAGAACCACGTTCGAGAGCCATTCTGAGTCTTCCACTTCCTCAATGAAGCCTGCTTCTAAAAGTTTATCAGTTTCCTCTTTTGCCGCGACGGCTTTTTCCAGAGCCATCTTTCTCCTCTTCTGTACTATGGGTTTCGTTCCTGGACGAATTCTCAAGGTATGCAAAGCTATCGCGGGTGGAACACCCAGCAGATCTCGAGGATTCCATGCAAAAATGTCTCTCGACTTCGTTATGATCTCTAAGACTCTAACTCTTTCTATTGTCTCCAGTGCTTGTCCCAAGTAGACCTTCTCCTCTGGGTTTGGGAAGGGTGTAAACGTAATTCTTTCATCCGCGGTAGGTACCTTTACTTCTGTCGGCCTAACCTCTAGTTCTGCTTCTGAAAGCTCAGCTGAGTCATCGTCCCCGACCATGGATTCACAATTTTCACTAATACACATCACTTCTTTATTCTTCTTGATGGAAGTTAAATAGCAGCTTCCACTTTCCGGTTGTTGCCCGCGAACCTCACCAATTCCTTCTCCTGGCAAAGGGAACTTTCCCACAAAGTGGTAGATTGAGACTACCATTTGGAACTTATAGAGTGAGACGCGGCCTAGTAAAGCATTGTATACAGTGGGAATTTTTACCACTGTGAACACAATATTTTCCATACGTCTGTTTGGGGACGTCCCCAAAACAACTGTAAGCTCGATTGTGCCTGCTACTTGTACTTCTCCTCCTGAGAACGTGATTAGCGTTCCTGAATATGGTTTTAACGATGCTGCAGAAATTCGCATTTGAGAAAATGCCTCCCATGATAGGATGTCAACAGATGATCCAGTATCAATAAATACTCTCTTTACTGTCTTGGCGGTTATCTGTGCGTGAATGACCAATGGGTCTGAGTGCGGCATCCTTACTTCCTCAGCGTCCTTTGGGGTAAAGGAAATATTCTCATGTTGCGCGAGAGAAATTCTTTTACTTGACGCGGATGGTGGCTGTCTTCCTTCTCTTTCATAATTTCTTTTTTCCTGTCTACTGGACCCGGCCATAGACAAGCTTCCTGCGAGGGTGTTAATGAAGCCCTCAGGTTCTGGTATTTGGCCTGCTTCTGTTTTTTGAGCTTCTCTCTGGTTGACAAATCTCTGGACTGCAAGTGTATAGTTGTACCTACCTCCGCGTCCTCATCTTCCTCTCCCTCTTCCCTGGTTGTGGAAAGGGAGATCTCTTCGCTGATCTTGTTGCCTGACAAATCGTTCCTGTGGATTATGAGTTTCGTCAAACCTCGGGTTCCGGTCCTCCCATCGTGGTATGTGGTCGGGTCGATTCTCCCTTCTAGGTGGAGATCTCATATCACGATTTCCGTGTCGATTTTCTCTTAGATGATAGGAACGTGGATGATCTTTCCTATGACGAGATCAATGTCCTCTTTCCAAGTTCATATGCACTTCATCGCGGCGGGGATGGAAATCTATTGCTTCTGAATGATGCCTAGGCGGCTTGGCTTTTTCTTTTCTGAATTTTCCAGCCAGCTTCCCAAAGAGACCTGAATTCCCAGTATTTGCCTTAGAGCTGGACGCGGCTTCCTCTTCTGCTTCAATCTGTCTTGACACCCGCTCTCTTAAGTCATCATAACTAGTTGGCTTCTTCCGAAACAGGTATGTCTTGAAATCTCCCTCTCCTAAATTGCCCATAAGTATGATAATTGCTGATTCATGATTAAAGTTGGGGATCTGGACTACCATGCTGGTAAATCGAGTGAATAAGTGTCCCAAGGATTCCCCAGCTCCCTGTCTAATGGAATTCAGGTCGAGCATGGTCTTCTTTCTCGATCGCGCACTTCCGAAGTGGGACGTGAAGATGTGGGTCATCTGGGTAAAATTGGTCATAGACCCTTTCGGAAGGTTCGTGAACCAGGTGAGCGCGATCTTCGTTAAGGTCGAAGGGAATGTCCTGCACAACATGGCATCATTTTACTCGTTTATTCCCATAGCAGTTGCAAAATGACAAAGATGGTCTTCAGGATCAGTTGTTCCATCATATTTCATGAGATTCACATCTCTCCACCGTTTTGGTACTGTCGCGGAACAAATCTCTTGGGTAAATACTGATGGGAAACCCGCTGGTGCATTTTCGTTTCTTTTTTCTGCTGAGTCGGATTTTGTAGAGGTGGAAACGTCTGTTGACCTTTCCCCGTGTCGATGTTTATTCTCTCGGTGCCAGTGATCACTCTGCCATGTCTGGCGCGGTATTTCCTGATTCTGAAAGTCGTAGTTCCAGTTGCTGGGATTATCATATGCGGTGTTACGTCTATCAAAATTTCCATATTGCTCCTCCGGTCGATAATTCCCTTGTTGACGCGGATTCTGCCCTCACTGATCATAATAATAGTACTGAGACTGCTCCTGCTGAAAAGGGTTAGGCTGCTCGTGTCGTGCTTCATAATACCAGAAGTTCTGCGGGATGAATCCTCCGTCCAGTCCATACTGATTGCCATAATGATGTGGAGGGGTTCCGAGGTTCTGATCTCCCATCTCACCATCTGGATTTGGTGGCGGCGACAACGGGATATACATACTAGAGGCCTCCTCATCCTGGTGAACCCCTTGACTCATGTCCTGAGTTGGATTGTTCTGGCTATCACTCATCTTTTTAATGTCGTGAATCTGTCGCAATAAAAAAATTTAATTTTAAATATCTAAAAAACTTGTATTTCTAAGTTCAGACGCGGACCCTAACTTTTCAAAGGCTTGAGGGTTTTTGTCTATTCTTATCAAAAAGGAAACCCCTTAGCGTGAGGGGGTTCCCACAGACGGCACCAGTGAAAAAGCCTCGATCTCTGGAGGCCACCATTTTTAGTAGGGCCCGGGAACCTACCCGGTGAAGTGACTAATCTTCCCAACGGGCTTACCTGACCCACGTCAAAATGATCGACGCGGCCCAACCTGTTCCGCGGGAAGTAACCTTGTGCTTATTCTGAAAGATGGTTCCCTTATCGAGTTTTTTCTAGACAATTCGGAAAATTGGTTCGCTTACCTGTTGCTGTTGAATGTCTTGAGAATTATTAACAACAGTCTTTTCCTTAATAGAAATTTACACTAAGGACAAACAGGGTTTTCATCCACGGAGTTGGTCCAGTGAATGGTGCTGATTTTTTCTATGAAACATGTTCCTTTCCACGCGTACGAATTCCTCTTCTCGATTTTCTTTCTTCTGAGTTCACTAGGCCTAGATCCGCTCTCCTTCTCCCCCTTTCTCCGAAAAGTCCCTAGATTTTGGTGAGATTTCTCACTTTTATAGGTCCGGGGTGGTCTGGTAGGCTGTGCCACGTGGTGTTTATATTTCGACACGTGTTCTACTTCGTGGGTGGTGGGCATGGTCGCCACGTGCCAATTGTCTTCTATCCGCGGATGATTGTTTGTGAGTCAGCTCTTGGATAATTATCCGCGGATAATGTTATTTCCTTTTGTTCTTTAATCTAGATGGCGTTCTTTATTCTGCTATTTTTATAGTTTTTACAGATGTTTTTCAATATTGGTTTAGTCATGCGTGACTTGGGGGGGGGGGGGGGAGTAGGAAGGTAAGGGGTTAATTTTTTTTAACGCTAATTGGAGGATGAGGGAGGCCGAGAGGGGAGCCAAATTCATTGTCTCGGTGTCCCCCCACACAAACTTTTATTTAAAAGTAAAAATAAATTAAATTAAAAATAAAGAGTGTCTTCGGGTGCTTATGCTGTCCTAATCAAGGAATTGGCCTATTTACTAACTTGAAGTCAAGAACGCATTTCTTCATGGTCATCTTAATGAAATCGTGTACATGTTTCAACCACCTGGGTTTGTTGACAGGGCCAATCCAGAACAAGTTTGTCTTCTGAAGAAGTCTTTGCTTGGCTTCGCTAGTAGCAAGAGTGACTCATTCCTATTTGTGTTTCGCCGAGGTAATGAGTTGCATCTTTATATGTCGATGAAATCATACTTATTGCATCTTTAGAGACTCTCCTATCTGTCATTATGCGTCAACTCAACAAGGAGTTTGCTATGGTTGATCTAGGGAATCTTAGTTTCTTCTTGGGATTCTCTACATCCCGATCTGCATCTAGTTTGTTTCTCTCACGGGAGAAATATGCAAAGGAGATTGTTGCCAAGCCCAATATGGCTAATTGTAAGCCTGTTGCAATGCCTATTGAGACCACTGTCAAACTGACTCAAACCGAAGGTCAACCTGTGTCTGATCCGACTTTGTACCGCGGCCTAGCTGTTGCTTTACAATACTTGACATTTACAGCTCCTGGTGTTAGCTATGTTGTTTAGCAAGTCTGTCTATTTATGCATGACCCTAGGGAGTCTCACTTTGCCACTCTTAAGCGCATTATCGGGTACATTCAGGATACTACTTCTCTTGGTGTCACTATTACCCCTATCAACTTTACCTATTTCCTTCGTTGCGTACACGGATGTTGATTGGGATGATTGTCTGGATACCAGGAGGTCTACGTTCTACTGTCTTAGTGCCGAAGTGGAATATCGTGGTGTTGCAAATGTTGTCGATGAGTGCTCCTGGCTTCAGAATTTATTACTTGAGCTTCACTGTCCTTTTAGCCAAGCGTCTATTTTGTATACAGACAATGTCAGTGCTACTTACCTTGCTCATAATTCATTTCACCATCAGAGAACCAAACATGTTGAGATTGACGTCCACTTTTTTCGTGAGAAGGTTGTCATTAGACCTGGGCAAACGCGGGCCGGCCCGCCCAGCCCGTCCCGCCCGCCCGCGAAATTGGACAGGCTTGGGTAGGGGGAAAAGCCCATGCGGGCCGCTAGGCCCGGCCCGCGCCCGCAGCGGGAACGGGATTGGGTAAGCCAATCTACCCGTTGCGGGCCGCTAGGCCCGTAACGGGTACCCGCTATTTTTTTAATATATATTATTAAATATATATTATTAATTTTAAAAAATAAAAACATATAAAAACAGTAATATATGTGTATATATATGTAATAAATAATATTATTATTCTTTTAAAAATAGGTATTTATTTTAAAAAAAAACAGTAGGTATTTATTTTAAAAACATAAAAAAACAGTAGGTATTTCTTTTAAAAACATATAAAAACAGTAGGTATTTATTTAAAAAAAAAACAGTAGGCTTATGTAAATAATATGTATTCATTTTATATGTAACATATATATATATATATATATATATATATATATATATATTTATATATATATTAAATTTGATTATAATAGGCTTAGTATAATCTTAATAAGAAAAATTAATTAGGTTTGCGGGTACCCGCGGGCTACCCGCGCCCGCATTTGCGGACGGGCTTAGACACGACTTCCAACCCGTTAAGCGGGCTTAGCCCGGCCCGCGCCCGCAACAACGGGACAAAATATTGAGTAAAGCCCGTCCCAAGCCCGGCCCGCGCCCGCGTTTGCCCGGGTCTAGTTGTCATGGGTCATGTGCATGTCTTACATGTCCCGTCCCCATTTCAGTATTATGACATCTTCAAGAAACGTATTTTGTAGCTAGATTCTCCTTCCTAAAATATTGGATTTGGTTTTTCTGCAAATCTTAATTCCCAAATTAAATACCTAAAAAAAAAATTAGAGACGGCCTACTGCAGTGTGGATATGTTGTCCCATCCTCCCTTTCTCCTTATCCTCTCACATAGGTTGTGTATGGATACAAAATAAACCGTTAAAAAAGAAGTAGAATTAGGGTGTTTAAATTTTTAACCATTTTTACCTATGTATAGACAACCAAAATAATCTAATTGTGGTTAAAAATTAGAGTTAAAAAAAAGCTAATGGAACCTGTTTTTTGGTGTTTATTTGGTTTAAAATTACCATAATACCCCTAATAACAAACAAATAAACTCTTTTTCATCTCATAGGGTGTTTAATTATATTATTCCATAATCTTTCAACCTTTATTTTACACAATTTTTCAATTTCAAATGTTTTTAAATTTTAGACACTTTTTAACTCTGCCCCTTACGGACCCTATAATCTCTCCCCTTTACCATTTTTTTTTAACTTTTTCAAATTTTTATTATTTCCTTTCATTTCTTTTCCGTTTTTATTTTGTAACTGAGGAGGACACAACAGAGGTTGTCCCTTTTGGCACGGGTGATCTCAATCCGGAATGTTGGCCCTTCAAGCCATCCACCTCTAACTATGAGAACACCCGGGGATTTGTGTAGGTCTCTCAACAAGTAATCCTCTCACTAGGGTTTATAATAGTTCTCTTCCCTCTTGAGTAATCAAAAATTATCTCAAGAGCCAGGTATGTTGATCCATCCCATTACTAAGATACTTGACTTGTTGACCTTTCTAATAATCGATAGTGGAACTGGGAGAGTGAAAAAAAAAATGAGCATAAACAAGCACTTCTTAAGATTCTATAACAATCATAAAGATAATAAGAGAATGCATCCTTTTTTTTATACAATATGATCTTAGAAAATCAGCAAGATAATTACACTCATCATGGATATCATGGCCGGCCAATGAATTTCAGAGGCCCTGTGCAAAACTCATGAGTATCTATAT
Organism: Persicaria tinctoria; assembly: GCA_037127255.1. Classification (NCBI taxonomy): domain Eukaryota; kingdom Viridiplantae; phylum Streptophyta; class Magnoliopsida; order Caryophyllales; family Polygonaceae; genus Persicaria; species Persicaria tinctoria. The sequence continues at coordinate 14,169,702 of JBANSL010000004.1, read as the reverse complement.
CAACAACCTTAATAATAAGATTTTCTAAATTAATTTCCTCAAAATAACATCAACAACAAAGGGAATATCTAGATTAGATTCCTCAAATACATCATCAATGGAGCTCGTGATTCCCTCAGTACAAATCAAGGGCTACTTTTTAGAACTTAATTAACTGAAAATGTATGTGCAACTTCTAATAGAAGACTATTGGCGAGTATGTGAAACTTCATCGAGAGGGTTATTAAACTTCGTTCTGAAATAGCTCACCGGAAAGGACTTGTGGGTAGTACCCATAGGTCCCCGGTTCGAACCCCGGAATGACCGCTCTTTATTTACCAATTCAAGGGTTATTAAACTTCATGAAAAAAAAAATGGTTGTAATCCTTTACAAAATTAGGTTGTTGCAATGGGTTATTTAGCCACTTATTGCCATTTATGTACTTTTCTTGTATTTAGTCAATGAAGTTTGTTTTTAATTTATTTCTGATAGATTACATAGGTCTCCTCATGTATAGTGGGCTAAAAGCCCGTTAAGGCCCAATACATTTGTAACACACACACACACACACACACACACACACACACACACACACACACACACACACACACACACACACACACACACACACACACATATATATATATATAGGTAAAAGGTTCAAATGAAAATGAGGCTTAAGATGAAAATCCCTCTTAAAGTGAAAATAGTCTAATTTGGATGTAAATGGGTCTAATTTAAAGGTAAATGGGCCTAATTAAATGAGTAATGAATAAATGGGCCTAATTTTGGTGTAAATGGGCATAATTTTATGAGTAAATGGGAAAATGGTTAAATGACCCTAATTATGTGGTAAATTTCACACGCCTCCCCCAAACTTTCCATTCATACGAATATTGCCCTTATTTCAATTATGAAAATTACAGATTTTAGCCCGTAATTTTTATTTGAAATAATATTGTTAGGTGCAACTATAATATTAAAAAAATACAACAAGAATGTTACATCACAGTTTTTGTCTTTATTTTAAAAAGGGAAAAAGATGAGATTACAAAATATAAAGTGAACAAATAATACAATAAATGTTATTATTAATAAATGTGTCATACCAAAAATTTTCTTTATGGACCGCTATTTTATGACAGTTTTGTACTTTAATGCAACATGTGCCATTAAAAGCCTATTAGCTCAAAAAATGGTATAGTGATGTGCCCATGCACAAAGGTTCGAGTTCAAAATCCCGCATAAGCTATTTATGGTTGCTTTTTTTGTGTTCCCGTTCATGAATAAGATTATAAAGTGCAATAATAAAATGATAATGTGCACAAATAAGATGATATAATGCATATATAACATTATATTGTGCAAATATAACACTATGTTTTGCAAATGTAACATTATATTGTGCATATCTAATAATATAATGTTACGTTGTGCACATATAATATTATGTTGTGCGAATATAACATTATATTGTGCAAATATAACTTTAAGGTGTGCAAATATAACACTATGTTTTGCAAATGTAACATTATGTTGTGCATATCTAATAATATAATGTTACGTTGTGCACATATAATATTATGTTGTGCGAATATAACATCATATTGTGCAAAATATAACTTTAAGTTGTGCAAATATAACTCTATGTTTTGCAAATATAACATTATGTTGTGTATATCTAATAATACAATTGTGCAAAAGTACGATGGGATTGTGCAAAAGTAGTATACAATTGTGCATAACTAAGATTATAATGTGCATGATTAACAATTTGCGATTGTTGCGCTCTTGTCTATTATGTAACATATGTGGGATTTGAACCCACATCTTTGTGCAAACGCACATTGCTCTACCAATTGAGCTAATAGGCTAAATTATGATTTTCATGCTAAAATAGAAGAACCTAATCGACCCAAAGCATATCGCAACAAAATTCTAAAATCCAATTAGCTCATGATTCACAACCAATTTCACAATGCTATGAACATGAAATTAGCTCTAAATCAACCCAACATCACAACCATATAATCAATTTCAATCAATTTGGATGTTGGCAAAAAAACCCCAAATTCTAAAATATATCGTAATAAAATTCTAAAATCCAATTAGATCATGATCCATAAACAATTTGACAATGCTATGAACATGAAATTAGCTCCAAATCAACCCAACAACACAACCATATCATCAATTTCAGTCAATTTTGCTTTTGGCAAAAAGCCCCAAATTCTAAAACATATCGCAATATAAAATTCTAAAATTCAATTAGCTCATGATCCATAAACAATTTAACAATGATATGAACATGAAATTAGCTCGAAATCAACCCAACAACACAACCATATCATCAATTTCAATCAGTTTGGCTTTTGGCAAAAAGCCCCAAATTCCGCTCTAAATCAAGCCCTAGATTTTCAATCTCAACCTAAATCAAGCTATGTGCCATTTACAACCACTATCAGAGCATCAGACAAATCAAAGCTTATCAATCTATGTGCCATTTACACCCACTATCTTCCCGTGAAATTCCTCTACGATCTGCAAACGATATCAATCGAATCGATCAGTTTATCAATCTGTAGAAAAATCAAAGCTTTCAAGCAAATCTCGAAGATCTGGAGCACGATGAAATCTGCTTTCTCCTCAATTTGCAGGATAGCGGTTCAGGCTTCCAGTTCATGACCTCGGGGAAGAGCGCTGAGATGACCTCGGAGAGAACGACGAGCAGGTTGGCGTTGAAGAGGACGATGGAGGCGAGGCCGGATCCGACAGTGGTGTCGTTGACCAGCGCGAGGCCTTTCTTTGGCTGGAGCTCGAAGAAATCGTCGACGCCGGTAGGCTGGATGCCTGGATCTGACGATTCGAGGGCAGTAGTTGCGACTTGCGAGAGATGATGGAGAGAGGAGGTCAGGAGAAGAGGGACACAAGCTTTTTTTTTTCTCCGGTTCAGTGTTTTCTTTTTTAAATGAACCGCGCCTATTGTTTTCCCATTTTCACTTTAAGCAAATTTTTCATCTTAAGCCCTTTTTTCACTTTAACCTCACCCTATATATATATATATATCAATGAATGGAAACCGCAATGGGGGACTTTACATCAATTCTACCGTCCTACATGGTATCAGAGCCTTTTCTTTCTAACGGAACCCTAAATTGACCATTCCGTCTCACCGGTCTTCTTCTTTCTCCGACTCGCCGCCGTCGACATCTCTCCTCGTCGCTTCATCTCTCTCGTCGCTTCCGCCAGATCGAGCCCTCACTTCGCCGCTGCCGAGCCCAGCTCGAGCCGCCACCGATTGGAGCCTCGCCTTCGCCGCTTCCATTCGCCGACAAGGAAGACCTCCCAGATCCGGCCTCCTGCACCCCGGATCCAAGCTCCGAGCACCACCGGCCTCCCTCCGAGCCCAAGAAGGATAGCCCTTGTGTTCTCCGAGCACCACCGTCGCCCGCAAGTGCTTCCAAAGAGAAAAAGCGTGGTGTTTTAATCTCTTTTGAAGAAATTACAAAAACAGCCCTTGTGTTCTCCTATTTTTTCGTTTCTGGCCCTAACTTAATTATTTATTAAGTTAGGTGGCAAAAAAAAAATCCTTACCATGGCCTTCTATGATCACCAACATCACGCACTCTCCTCTATGCATCCGACATCTTCAGACTCTTCTTGGTACATGGACACTGGTGCCACCTCCCACATGACGAACTCCTCAGGTAACCTCTCATCTATTTCTTTTAAGGGTCCTGCACACTCTATTATCGTCGGAAATGGTGGTCGTCTTGCTACTTCGGGGATTGGCCACGCCAAATTACAGACCCCAACCCACCCACTACACCTCAACAATGTCCTCATTGCCCCAAATATTGTCAAAAACCTTATCTCTGTCCGTCGGTTCACTACTGACAACAACGTTTCCCTTGCGTTTGATCCCAATGGTTTCTCTGTGAACGATCTTACTACGGGGGTTACTCACATGAGATGTAACAGCACCGGGGAGCTCTACCCTGTCACACCACCTCCTGCGTCCAGTCAGTGGTGCCCGGTCGCCCTCTCGGCATCGTCGTCCAGCCTATGGCATGCACGCGTGGGCCATCCCAGTGTTGCCGTTCTAGATGTCCTCCATTCCCAGAGTCATGTCACCTGTACTAAAGACACACGCTCTGGTTTATGCTCTTCCTGCCAACTAGGCAAACTTGCCAGATTGCCGTTCCAACGGTCTTTGACCTCTACCCTTGCTCCATTTGATATCATTCATAGTGACATTTGGACCTCTCATGTGCCTAGCAAGGAGGGTCACAAGTACTACCTCTTGTTTCTTGATGATTACACTCATTACTTATGGGTCTTCCCGTTGCATTTCAAGTCCCAAGTGTTTCCTGTCTTTGTTAGATTCCATACCTACATCAAAACCCAGTTTCACATATCCATCAAATGTTTCCAATGCGACAATGGTCGTGAATTTGATAACAAAGACTTTCACTCTTTCTTTGCCACAAATGGGATCTCCTTTCGGTTGTCTTGCCTCTATACCTCCCAGCAGAATGGCAAAGCTGAACGAATCATCAGAACCATAACCAACATGATGCACTCTCTCCTCTTCCACGCATCTATTCCCCTTCCCTATTGGCCTCACGCCTTATCCACCACCTGTTATCTCCTAAACATTCTCCCATCTACCACCCTTCAACATCGCTCGCAGGTCAGGCCCTCTATTACACTTTGCCTAGGTATGATCACCTTCGTACCTTCGGGTGCTTGAGCTTCCCAAACCAGCTAGTCCTCCACCGCCCCACACAAGCTTCACCCGCGTTCCACTCCTTGTGTCTTCCTAGGCTATCCGTCTGATCATCGCGGTTACCTCTGCCTCGATATCACGACCCATAAGCTCATTGTGTCTCGTCATGTCACATTTGATGAGTCTTGCTTCCCCTTTGCTTCTCCTCGCCTCCCCTCTTCTACACCTCTTGTGTCTCAGTCTGAGTCAGAGTCATCGTTCCCTCACTTTTTTCTTCCCCAGAGCTCTCCCGGTGCTCCTGCCTCTCCCCTGCTGCCACCAGCACTTCCCCCTCCCACCAGACCACACACCCGCAGCGTCTCCGGTGTCTTCCGACCCCGTCAAATTGTCTCCATGACCACCGCACATCACCCCGCCGCTCAACACCATGCTTACACCCCTCCGTCAGATCGCCATGTTGTGATGCTGCACCCGCAGCAAGACGCTGCGCCCGTAGCCAATCAACGTAACCACCCCCACCCTACGTCCAACACACTGGCGGCGCCCGCAGCATGCCTTGCGGCGCCCACAGCCAATCAACAAAGCTCTGCCCCTCTTGCCCCCGTCCCTCCCGACTCCAAATCAACCCCTTCCTCCACCTCGACCTCCCTGTCCCCCATCCCCACCTCCCACAAAACAGCCCTCCTCGACCCGAATTGGCAGGCGGCTATGCTCGACGAATACAGGGCCCTTACAAAGAATGGTACTTGGGTTCTTGTCCCTCGCCCTCCAGCTGCGAACGTCGTTCGCTGTATGTGGCTCTTCCGTCACAAGTTCCGCTCTGATGGGACGTTGGAGCGCTACAAAGCACGTCTTGTGGTCAACGGTCGATCTCAGCAAGTAGGTATTGATTGTGATGAGATCTTCAGCCCCGTGGTCAAGCCTGCCACTATCCGAGTGGTGTTGAGCTTAGCTCTGTCGCGCAACTGTGCCATTCATCAGCTGGATGTCAAGAACGCTTTTCTGCATGGTCACCTGAATGAGACAGTCTACATGTTTCAGCCGTCGGGGTTTGCTGATGCTGATCGTCCCAAGCACGTCTGTCTCCTGAAGCACTCTCTGTATGGTCTGAAACAGGCTCCGCGAGCTTGGTTTCAACGCTTTGCTTCTCATCTGCTTCGCTTGGGTTTCATTGGCAGCCGCTCGGATTCGTCCCTGTTCATCTATCGCAGAGGCTCCGACATGGAATTTCTGTTACTGTATGTCGACGACATCATTCTCACCGCCTCTTCTGATGCTCTTCGGACGTCGATTATTTCACAGCTGAGTGCTGAGTTCGCCATGTCAGATTTGGGTCAGTTGTCTTACTTCTTTGGAGTTGCTGTTTAGCGACATGGGTCTGGGCTATTTCTCTCACATAGTAAGTATGCTGCTGAGATTGTTGCTCGGGCTAAGATGAGTAACTGCAATCCTGTCTCCACCCCTGTCGATACATCCAACAAGCTCAGCGCTCATTCTGGTCCTTTGGTTGATGATCCGACATTGTACAGGAGCCTTGCTGGTGCTCTTCAGTATCTCACCTTCACCAGACCTGATATTAGTTACGCCATTCAGCAGATCTGCTTGTTCATGCATGCACCCAGGGAACCCCACTTTCATGCCTTAAAGCGGACCATTCGGTACATCAGCGGCACACTCGAGCTAGGCACCACGATCACTCCTTCCTCTAAGCTTGACCTTGTTGCTTACACTGATGCGGATTGGGGTGGTTGTGCTGACACACGTCGCTCCACGTCTAGTTATTGTGTCTTCCTCAACGACACCCTTGTGTCGTGGTCGGTCAAGCGTCAGTCTGTCGTGTCTCGCTCCAGCGCTGAGGCCGAATACAGGGGTGTTGCCAACGTTGTCTCCGAGTGCTCTTGGCTCCGCAATCTCCTTCTTGAGCTCCGTTGCCCTCTTCAAAAGGCTACTCTGGTCTACACTGACAACGTCTCCGCCGTCTATCTGGCTAGCAACCCAGTCCAACATCAACGCACGAAGCACATTGAGCTCGATCTCCACTTCGTCAAGCACATTGGCTAGCAACCCAGTTCTACATGTCCCGTCCTCTTATCAGTACGCTGATATATTCACCAAGGGTTTACCTAGACAATTATTCATTGATTTTCGTTCTAGTCTCACTGTACGGCCCCCTCCCGTTTTGACTGCGGGGGTTTGATAGATTACATAGGTCTCCTCATGTATAATGGGCTAAAAGCCCGTTAAGGCCCAATATCTTTGTAACCTATATATATGTTTATCAATGAATGGAAACCGTAAAGGGTACTTTACGTATGTCCTACAATTTCTTCAAGATTCAATATTATGTTCTCTAATCCGAATATTATGTTCTCTAATCCGAGAGTCGTAGCATTTGTACACATGTATGTATTTTATGGAGTTGTCTAACAGAAGACTTAGATTTTGTTTTAGGTTGCGACTTGGGCTCTTTCTTTGGCATTTCTTGGTTAATTTGGCCCCATTTTTTCATGTTCAACACTTCAACGTACATGTTCGACTTTGACTTCAACTTGGTTGATACTTGATTTTTCTAAGTAAAGAACGTGCACCAAAAGTCCATGAAAATCAGGAAGCCACAAAAGTACCGTAGGAAAATGGTGCAACTCCATAAAGAACGATTGATTTTCGGTTCTGCTATGTGCACGGCTAACTTCTCGCCAGACGCACGGTGCCGAAGGCGAGCTCCCAATTCGGCACAGAAACAGCCAAAGCCGGACTCTCAAGTCGGCATATCGAGTGTCGAAGCCGAGCTCCCAATTCGGCAGACACTGACCGACGGAAGGAGCACAAGATTGGAAGGTAAAGACAGGTCACATCGACTCACATCGAGTCCAGTCCCCTGACGCCGATGCCGAGTTCTGAGTTCGGCAGAGTCCCATCACGTCAGGAATGATCGAATTGCATTCACTCGGGCATCACTTCTCTATAGGCTTTCGAAGTTACCTCGGGTCTCGGATGCCGACTTGGGAGCTCGAGATCGGCATTAAGTCATGTCGTCTTGGGAGCTCGGCACCGGCAACAGTTCCTGCCGACTTGGGAGGTCGGCACCGGCACCGTGCGTCCGTGCCGATGGCGATATGCGGCCGTGCATATAACAAAAAGGTTGATTTTGTTCCATGTTGAGCAAAAAAACAATGATTTTGTGAAAAGTTGAACAAATAATAACATTTGATTTTGTGCAATTTTGAGATTAGGTTGCAATTTTGTGAAAATTTGCAGAAATAGGTAAGGGTGTAATTTAAAAAATGAGTGTACTAGACTTAGGGATGACAATTTTAGCCGCATTTGACTCGAATTCGAATCATCCGATCTGAAAAACTTGGATGAAAAAAAATAAAAAGGTGGAAAGTGGATGATGGGAGAGCAAATGATCTTACTCATACTCACTTGTGCCTATGCCAATATTTCGATTCGATCGCCTTTTCCCATAAGTTTAGAGAAGACAATTAAGTAGCGGATCACATTGCTCATATTCAATTGGCTTCTGACAAATCATATTGGAGATATCTCGCGATTGCATTGCTCCTACGTTTAACACAATGTTTTATCTTTCGTATTAGTCATAATTCAAAAATAAAATTAATCATGTGTTTGTAAAGGTAAAGATACGCTATGTACTTTCTACCTGACTCGTAAAACAATGTTATTTAAGAAAATATTTTATCTTTCGTATTAGTCATAATTTGAAATAAATATATTACAAATGGGTGAAAAACTCCTCATTTTTCACCCATCTCACCCACTTACACGTTGGGCGTAAGATGAAATGGATATGGGTGGTGGATCAGATGGGTAATAGTCCACACATGGTGGTCGGATTGGCGGGAAAAATAAGGATTCATCCACCCACCATCCGACTCATTGTTATCCTTAGATAATTATTTATATTTTGAACTTTGGTATTATTTTTGGTCGAAATTATAATTGATATTATTTAAAGTAATGTTTTTAAAAAATGTATTTTTTTATTTGTTTTTTTTTTACAGTAGGCAAATATTAGGGAGAATTACATAAAATGTAATTCACTCCCTGGATCATCCTGACGGATGATGATACAAAGTTCCCTGTTAAAAGGGATGGTATTCCTATTCGTAATGATACCAGTTCTAGCTATATAGTCTGCAACCTTGTTAGCTTCTCTGTAGCAGTGGTTGAATTCGACATGATTAAAGTGCTCTCTTAGCCGATTGATGTGTTGTGCTTGACGTAAGACTTACCACTTTGTGTTCTTCCCTTCCTTGATTGCCTTTATAATCTCTTGGTTATCTCCTTCAATGACAATTCTCCTTATACCTAATCTTCGGGCGTGCTCCATTCCTATTTGAATAGCATAGGCTTCAGTTTGGAGGATACTTCCTCTTTCCGTTACCTGGGTTTGGTCCACTTTGCTCTTGATCTCTTGTTCTTTCTTCCTGACTTGATGTTTTCCTGTTTTGCATAATTCCAGTCTTTAATGGCAGAGATAGCAGTTTGAGCTACTATGTTCGGAGGGGTTATATGTTTTGTTTTGAAGATGTGATTGTTTCTAGCCTCCCAAATGGCAAGCCATATGAAGACTATATCATTAAAATTACGGTTGTCCTCTTTGACCTGTTCTATGTTGATTAGGTGACCATCTCTGTTAGGGAGTTGAAAATAAGCTTTTGTCATTTGTTCGTAATGGGCGATTACTTCTCTCGTATATTGGCATCCTAAGAGGAGATGATGTAAGTGTTCACTTGTTTGATTGCATAGGCAACATTGACTCGGAACTCTATTAAAGTATCTATTTAGGCGTTCTTTCGTTGGGAGGCCATTTGACATGACTTTCCAAAGAAAAGTTTTTTGTCTTGGTGGTAGACATAGGTTCCAAATCCATTTGTGGTTTCCTGTTACTTGTTCTTCATTTCTTAATATTGTCTTGGCCGATTTTGTAGAGAAGTTTCCAGAGGGGTCAGGTTTCCATATAACCTTATCTTGGACCTGCCAATCTGGGATATAGATTTTGAGAATTTCATTCTGAATGTTAGATGGAAACATGTTGCTAATTAGTTGGGTATTCCATGTTTTGTCATTTAAGATGAGATCACTAACCTTCATATTTGGATCATGGTTATTTAGAAAATTTGTTAGCCTTATGTTTGGGATCCAAGGATCATTCCAAACATTGATTGATTGACCATTCCCTACTAGCCATAAGAGTCCTTTTTCAAATTTTTCCCGGATAGAAAGAAGTCTTCCAAATTGCCAGGAGGTGTCCTGATTTGTTCTTTGTTGGATTCTTTGATTTGTTAGGTACTTCTCTTTGATAACTCGTACCCAGATGTTGTTTTCATTTGTGTAGATTTTCCAGAGAAGTTTCATTTGGAGGCTCTCATTGAGCTCTTCCGCTTTCCTAATGCCTAGCCCACCTTGATGTTTGCTTTTGCAGATTTTATCCCAGGAGATCAAGGGTGTATACCTTTCAGAGTTTAGCTTATTCCAGAAGAAGTTTTTATTTATTTGATCAATCTGATTTAGAACACCTTTTGGTAACAGGAAGTTTTGCATTAGGTAGTTTGTTTTAGAACTCAGATTTGCTTGTATAAGAACTGCTCTACCTGCTTGGGATAGGGTAGAGGCCTTCCATTTCGATAACTGTTTTTTGAGATTTTGTATTGCTTCTTCAAACATATTATTTTTGATACGTCCATTTAGGATTGGTATACCCAGATATTTTTCGAGGGTTTTAGAAATTGGAATGCCCATACTTTGTGCTAGATCCCTTGCTAGGTTTTGGTTAACATTTCTTGAGAATTGAATAGAGCTTTTGTTATAGTTTATCGTAAGGCCTGAGAGATTGGAGAAATTGTTTATCATGTTTTGTATTGTGTTAAGACTTGTATGGGCTGCTTTTGCAAAGATGATTGTGTCATCTGCAAATGTGAGGAAAGGTATAGGTGTGCCATCTTTAGTAAGTTTGATGCCAACCAGTGAATCATCAAGGAGAGCTTCCTTATGTAATTCTCTAGCAAGACTTTCCATGACTATTACAAAAATATAAGGGGCTATAGGATCGCCTTGCCTTATACCTCTGTTTGGGTTGAATTGCTTGCCTGCTCTGTTGTTAACCAGGACCGAAAAGGTAGTGGAAGAGATATATTTCATTACACATTCAATCCATCTTGGGAGAAATCCAAATTTGTTTAGTACGGTTTGTATGAAACTCCAATTAATTTTATCATATGCTTTCTCCATGTCTAGCTTTAAGGCCATCCAAGCCTTTCTGCCTTTTTGTTTATGGAAGTTGTGAAAGATTTCATGGGCAATAAGAGTATTATTTTTTTATTTGTTTTAATCCGATTCTATATATATCCCACAAATACATGACTTGTAATTTGTAAAATAATTTTGGAATATACTAGAATTTAAAAGAAAATTTCCCGGAAATGTCTGCGCAATAATGCATGGACTTCCCTTGCATAGATCAATTTTTTTAAAAATATATTGGTAGTTTTCTTGTAACAAAAATTAAATTACGTAACATGCAATTAATAAATGAAGAAGATTGCCGTCCACTTGGACTGATAACGACATTATATATATTTAGCTTCCATAAAACACATTTGCTGCTAACAGCCCAAATTTTGAAAATTTTCATTTCGAGTCCAATTCATCTCCATGTTATTTTAAAAGAAAACTAGTATAATTCCCGCGCCATGGCGCGGTTTTTTAAAACTAAAATGTTAATTATATATATATATATAATAAAATATTAATAAAAGTTAAGATAAAAATTATAAAAAAAATTACACAATTTATCTTATAATTCTTTCGGGATTTTTTTTCAAAATTTCATCTAAAGTATAATTGCATAAAACATAAATATAGATATTCTAACTTACTCAGTAATAATAATATCAATATCATTGTAACTTTGTTCAAATGTGATATGTCATAACCAACCATTATATTCAATGTTTTGAATTAAACCCAATAGTTGGTAAATAAATTTGAATTAAGCCTAATAGTTAGTAAATAAATTTGAACTAAGTCCAATAGTTATATTAGATTGAATTCAATATTTTGAATTAAGCTCAATAGTTAGTAAATATGTTAAGAATAAAAGAAAAAATGTGATTGCTTTAAAGAGATAAAATGAATAATGAAAAATGCGAAGAGGGAAAAAACTAAAAAGAAAAAAAATCTGATTGGGCAAGAAGGAGTGAAACGTGGGGAGGATGTCACGTAAGCGTAGAGTATTCTGAATTAAGTTATTATATAGTTAGTTAGTACATAAATTTGAATTTTGTCCAATAGTTATATTAGATTGAATTCAATGTTTGGAGTTAAGCTCAATAGTTAGTAAATATGTTAAGAATAAAAGAAAAAATGTGATTCGTTTAAATAGATAAATGGAATAATGAAAAATGTGAAGAGGGAAAAAAATAAAAAGAAAAAAAATCTGATTGGGCAAGAAGGAGTGAAACGTGGGGAGCCTGTCACGTAAGCGTAAAATATTCTGAATTAAATTATTATATAGATATAGATATAGTTAGTTAGTAAATAAACTTGAATTAAGTCCGATAGTTATATTAGATTGAATTCAATGTTTGGAGTTAAGCTCAATAGTTAGTAAATATGTTAAGAATAAAAGAAAAATGTGATTGGTTTAAAGAGATAAAATAAATAATGAAAAATGTGAAGAGGAAAAAAAATTAAAAAAATTAAAAATCTGATTGGACAAGAAGGAGTGAAACGTGGGGAGACTGCCACGCAAGCGTAGAGTATTCTGAATTAAGTTATTATATAGACAAGTCTACCCACGATATTTATAAAATATTTTATATGAAAATATTTATTATTATAATATACTCCGTATTAATTTATATTTTAATATTATAATAATATTAAAAAAATATTGACATAAAACTTAATCTTTATATATAACCATAAAAAATATGGACAGGTAACATAAAAAAATAATAATATGGATATAAAATTTTGATAATTTAATAATAAAAAAATTATATGGCCATAGATTTTATTTTCTTTTGTCTTAAAATTTGGTTCATTTTATTTCATGATATGTTTCTTTAAAGTTAAAAACTATAAAAAAAAATTAATTTTTTACAATAATTTCATACTCGTTACTAATAAGTATAAATTTATAAAAAAGAATATTTTAAAAAGTCTTTTACCTTCAAACTTAACTAGATAACTAGAAACCCCCAAAGTACCTTCAAACTTAACTTCGATGGCTCGACTTTATCAAATAATAATAACTTCACCAGTTTTATTATACGCAACTGGGAGAAGGTCAATCAACATTGGTTTTGTCCTAATTGGGAATGAGACCCCTATTAATGTTGAAGCTCTAACCTTAAGGCAAGGCATTATTCGAACGCTACAACTGTGAATTGGGCATATTAAACAAAATGTAGAACGAGGAAGATTCCCTCACTACCATCAACCACCTTAAATCAAAAACCAAATGTCATTGGGAAATTGAAATAATTATGTCTAACATTAAAACCCTCTTATCGAGTGTGAGATAAGTTTCTTTCTCTCACATACCCCGTGATGACAGCAGAGTGACTAATACGGTTGCAGTGTTGCACACATTTGCGCTCTATCATGGGTGTCGATCTCTATAACGACACAGCTCTTCAAGACCTCATCCTTAAGATCGAATGCTTTCGGGTAGGTTTCTTCCATACCTTCCGAATTTTTACCGGATAAAAAAAAACTAGTGTAAAAAAATTTAGAGATGAGGATTGAGGAAGTGTTGTGCTTATATTTGAGCAACTTTTTATGCAAATTTGCACATTTTAAAAAACAAAAAATTAACAATATAATATATTTTGTATCAAAATATACAAATTTAAGTATTTGCACCATTCATACAAGTGGGATTTTTTGTTTGTTTTGTTTTATCAAATCATGCCATTGAGATAATCTTATACTACCTCCGTTCAAAAATATAAGTCATTTTAGACATTTGTACACACATTAAGGAAATCATAAACTTATTCCATTTATACCCCTTATTAATTATTCACAACCCTTATCAACCAATAGCTACAGAGGGGATGTTCAATGTTGCAGTAACTACAGAGTAATCAAACTGATGAGTCACACGATGAAGTTATGTGAAAGAGTTATAGGGGTGAGACTTCAGATATTGGTAAACATTTCGGAGAACCGGTTTGGCTTCAGGCTTGGCAGATCAGTAGTGGAAGCTATCCACTTGCTTAGGCGGCTAATCGAGTTGCACAGAGACATGAATAAGAATCTGCATATGACCTTTATTGATATAGAGAAGGCCTATGACAGTGTGTCGAGGGAGCTTCTTTGGAAATGCTTGGTAGAGAAGGGAGTTCCGGGGTCGTATATCAGAGTTATCAGGGATATGTATGAGGGTTCGCTGACTAGTGTCAGAACGCAGTGTGGGGATTCAGAGTACTTTGAGGTTCATGTGGGGCTTCACCAAGGTTCAGCGCTCAGTCCGCTTTTATTCACGCTAGTTATGGACACACTTTCTACTCCTCTCCAAGAAGAGGTCCCTTGGTGCATGTTGTTTGCTGACGATCTCGTTTTAGTGGATAACTCAAGATCGGGTTTGACTCGCATGTTGGAAATCTGGAGAGAGAGGTGCTAGAGTCTAAGGGTTTCAAGATTAGTAGGAGCAAGACAGTCGACAGAGTATGTCCAATTTCGTTTTGGTGAGGTCGGGGATCCAGATGTATTAGTTTTATTGGGAGGAGATCTTGTCCCAAGGAAAGAGTTCTTTAAGTACCTTGGCTCGTACGTTCAAAGCAATGGGGGTGTCGATAGGGATATCGAGCATCGAATCCAGGCGGGTTGGTTGAGATGGTGAAAAGCGTCAGGGGTTCTTTGCGACAGGAAAGTACCGGCAAAATTGAAAGGGAAATTCTACAAGGTAGTTGTTAGACCGACCTTATTGAATGGCTCGGAGTGCTGGCCTATTACTAAAGCTCAAGAACAGAAGTTGGCAGTTGATGAGATGAGAATGTTGCGTTGGATGAGTGGGCATACGAGACTGGATAGAATCAGAAATGAGGTCATTAGGAGCAAGGTTGGAGTGACGAGTATTGTTGACAAACTACGAGAGTTTAGATTGCGGTGGTTTGGACACGTTCGCTAGAGACCCATATCGGAGCCTGTTCGTAGGTGTGAGAGCTTGAAGCTTGGTGCTATTTGTAGGGGGAGGGGTAGACCGAATAAGAGTTGGATGGAGGTTATTCGTCATGACCTACACTTGCTGAACCTTTTGGAAGATATGACAGGGGATAGAGACCGCTGGAGGAGGTGTATTCGGGCTTCTGATGTTTAGAAGCTTCAGAAGTTTGAGGATGGGTGTTGGGTCCTGTCGTTTTTGCTTCTTTTCTGCCTTGCTCTTTGCTCCCTTTTACCTCACTCTCTATTATTTGGCATGTTTCCATGTTTTGTTTATGCCCTATTATTTTGGGTCTATCGGAAACACTCTCTCGACTAGTTCGGGGTAAGAGTGTGTACATCCTGGCCCCCCATACCATGCCTTATCGCGGGATATACTGAGTTGTTGTTGTTGCTTATCAACCAATAAAAGTTAAGCAAAAAGTAAAAAAGTAACAATTTTCATATCTCAATAACTAGAAAACCTAAAAAGACTTATATTTTCAAACAAAAATTTAAGCCTAAAAGAACTTATATTTTTTAATGGAGTGAGTAATATTTAATCAACTCTCTTTAGAATTATTTTACTAACTCCATGAGATCTAAAATGATAGTTTAATGTATTGTTGAGTATTTAGGAATGTAAGTGTAGATTTTTACAAATGTATTTTAACAAACTTGATTTTTTTTTCTCAAATAATTTTTTTTTTTTTTGAAAATGTGAACTTGTTTTAATTTGGGGGCGATTAAGAAGAATTATGAAGGTAAATGCATGCTTAAAATGGAAAATTCAATAGAGTTAGAGAAAGGCGGGGCCATATCACACACATGCTTACAACAAGAACAGTTGAGGAGGGAGACAGCGGTGGTGGCCTACACACGCCTCCATTGACGAATTCACTCGTTTCCCAATCGACGCCCACAAATCAACCAAAAACCCCGCGTTCGTTCTCATCCATCGAATCTCTTTCGTCTCTCCCTCCTCCCGTGATTTCATTTTTTTGAACAAATCGGTACAAAATCAATCAATTCGCCCGCTCTTCTTTTTGGCGTATCTTCTGATTCAAATCAAACGTGCTCCTCTTTTGATTCCTAATATATAAATTGATTCACATCAGTTCCTTTCACTCCAGAATCCATATTACTCGGAAACACTTCGCTGGCGGGAAATTGGCTCCGATTTGGAGGAGCGGGTCTCCGCTTGCGTGAATTCTGAATTAATTACTCTTTAATCAGTTGCAGCGGCAATCGAGGTTTGATCTTCTTGTTCTTTGCCATCTTTCCTTACTGTTTGTTTGGTGAATTTGAATTTACCTTTTTCTTTTTGTGAATTTATCAAGGGTGTTGTGTTGTTAGCTTATGAATTATTTTACTTTTTTCCTTTTTTTTGGGGGGGGGGGGGGGGCTGGATTTCTAACAGCGCTAAATGAAATGATTGTGTTTAGGTGGTTTATTATGTTCATTAGTGGGATAATCATCATAAGTTATTATACATGATTATAATTTCTTTGGCATCTACTGTTACTTTGCCTTTTCTTTTTGCCCTTTCTATTTTTTAATTATGGTTGATCAAGTGATTGTTATCAATTTGGTGGAAACCTAATTGGTCCTTTCCTCTTTCAATTGTGATTCCCACCTTAGCCTTTTTGTGAGCATTTGGTATGGCAGTTGTTTGATTTTGAAGACGATACGGAGTTTGTGTTCACTTTTCATTTCCTTATTTCGAGGATCTTGCATCAACAAAATGCTTTTGAGGTTCATGGTGTGGTTTTTGAAGTGTTCTAGTTGCTTATTGTGCAGGATCTTGCCAAATTTCTGAGTTGTGTGGTGTTCTTTTCGCCTACTTGGAATTTACGGTGGGGACGAGCTATGCAATTTACGCGAATGGAGTGATGCGGTATTTTACACTTTGTTAATTTCCATGCTTGAGAATGTGGACTGCTGTGATGGATCTGTTGCTTATTGAATTAATATTATGTGCTTTGTTCTTTTCAGGGTGCTTAAAATTTGCTTCATCTGATCAACTTCCCGTTGTCATCGCTGATTACTCTTGCATTGAGTGTTAAATACTTGAGTTGGAAACAAATGCATAAGATGGAGGAGAAGAGGCAGACGGAGAGCGTTCTTGCAAAGTTGATGGGGCTTGACAGGCCACTGCCTAGCAAGCAGCTCCGCTATGGGCGACTGAGAGTGCTTTCCGAAAGCTATCTTCAAGATATTGCCCAGATTGGTCAGCGTCAAAAGTGGTCATTTGATAGGTTCAGTTTGGATGCAGATAATACGATACAAAGTTTTTCTAGCTCCGAAGATTTTCATGAAGGATCTAGATTAGAGGAAGATAAATTGTTTCAGAAACTCTGGTTGATTAGTTCAATTCAGAAAGCTGACAACGAATATCCTTCGCGTGTTGGCTCATATTTGCAGAAGGTAAAATCTCCAAATAAGAGGGAAAGTGTCTCTCAAACTCCTGTGAGAGGCGTGCTTCAGAATGAGAATGTTGGAAGGACCAAAACATCTTCTTCTGTGAGAAGAAAAAAGGGAACTTGTTTGGGGAAAAGAGAAAGAGATCACTTGCTCGGTATAGAAGCTCTAAGACATGGGTCTACATCAACACATGGAGCTGCGAAACAAGTTGCTAATGAGTTGCAGCGCAGTGCTTGGCATGATTATTTAAATGCAATCAAAGCTAGGGATGCTAAAGGATCCCAAAGTCCATGTGTTCTGGATACTGAACTTGAGAAATTGAATAGCTTTCCTGGAAACATGAACACAAGTAGCTCAAAGGTTGGGAGTAGACAAATCATATCAAATTCCACATCAATCGCATCTTCAGGAAGCTCAAAATTTAGGCACAAGAATTTCAGTGTTCACAAGGACTGGTGCTTGAACCTGGTGAATGGAGGTAGTTCATATGGTAACAGCTCGCAGGAAGTGTGTTGTAAATCTGAAGAGGACTCAACACCAAGAAACTCAACATCCATTGGTAACCTTCAATCGGAAAATGATGTTTCCTGTGAAGAAACCCCCTCCACACCTAGTGGTTTTAGCGAATTTGGACAGAGCAACTTGTTTGAAGATACTCCTGCAGTTCCTCTGTCACCTAAAGAGATCTCTTCTTGTTCAGATGTGGAAGCACCCCTTAGCACAAACAAGGAATGTGTCGGTTTTGATGCCTTATCACAGCAGGTGAGTCTGACCGTCTTTCTTCTAGCTAAACACGTTTGTCATTTTAGTGATAATAATATTTTTATGGAAATTTTTACTAATGAATATGGTACTGCAAAGATTGCATATTTTCTGCTATTTAGAATGTTGCTTAGTTGATTATTCCTTAGCATTGTTGACCAATGTGGTCTTATTGGCATTCAACTCTGATGTGCTTGTATACACACCTCGGTTACTTATCCTGTTTCATGCTATTTGTTGTTTGAAGCTACTTTGCTTCAAACTTGTCTGACTCGGAATTTGAGTATTGTATTAATTTCTGATGCTTCCTACTGATTGTGGTTTATGTAATTAATAAGCAACTCCATGGCAAGAACCCTTTAACATTTTACTGTGACGTGTTTGTAGGTTGTAGAGGATGCTTTAATGCCCTTTCACCAAGCAGATAATGGATCTCCGCTAAACCAAACGGAGGCTTATAAACCGCATCCTGATCCAGCTTCCAATATGAAAGATGTTTCCTTGGCTGCTAACTCTCATGGTAGTGAAGGGGCTGAAAGAGTAGTACTTAGTTTTCTTTATGGTGAAGATCAGTCTTTTTATGATTCTGAATCTCCATTTTTCTGTAGGATCAGAGGTTAAGCTTCAGCAGTCAACAACAACTGTCTTTCAACCGGAGGCTAAAAGGCGCAAGAGTATTGAGGTTAAAGATGTCAAAGAAGGCCATCATAATAATTACAGAGAAGAGATTCTTCCTGGGGCATACAAGACGGAAGAAATCCAAGTTCTGTCATATCTTGTTGACATTTTAGCTGAGTCAGGTCTTCAGTGTGGAAACCTAGAGATGCTCTACAAACTCGGGCAGCCATCGGAGAATCCAATAAACCCTTTTGTCTTTGATTCACTGGAGAAGAAATACAGCAAACAACCATCCTGGCTGAAATCAGACCGGAAGCTCTTATTTGATCGCATAGAACGCGCACTCTCTGATATCCTTCGTCCATACATGAACATAAGCACACGACGCAAGCACAGGAAGAACAAGCTTGCCCTTCTTCAAGGGAACCAGGATACAATCAAGCAAGAGCTACTAGCCGTGCTGGTTAACCAAGAAAAGGAAGCCAAGAGAGAACCTTCCGATAAGGCAGTTGGAATAGACTGCGGTTGGCTAGAGCTAGAAGAAGACACACACATAGTCGTGAAAGAAATAGAGGAAATGTTGATCGACGAGCTCATGGAGGAGATCATAAGCACATAGGTATTGTTCTAAATGTTCTCTTGCTCAACTCATGCATGCAGACATTTGGTGTATATTGATCATTTTTGTAGGAATTACGAATCGCTTAGAACATTCATCAAATAGCTAGATAGCACATTTTTTGTTGGGTTCACATTTCTCCTCGGATTTCTTTCAAGAGTAAGGCACACTTTTTGTGTAATGCCTTTTGCATTGTTGTGGTAGATTTTAGCTTCTACACGTGTATACGAACACATCTTCGATGTCTTACGATTAATGTGTGTTGTCCTGCATCAAAAACTTCTCATCATCTTTGTCATATAAAGCTTGTCCAAAGTTTATGTTTTGCATAAGATACATTTAAGCTTCCGTTTCAGGAGATGTAGACAGTGACATGAACAATCGTTTCAACACCATCTGTGGTGTGCTGATCCACCTGTGGAAGAGCCTCAATGCTGGCATACCCCTTGGCGTTCTGGTACTGACCGGTGCCACCAATGATGGCGACGTAGGAGAGAGGAGAAGCCGGCCTGTGCACCCCGAAGAAGCTGAGGGTGCTAACCACACCGGCGTCATGCTCCCCATGGAAGATGGCAGTCCAAGCCATGGTGTGACTCTGACCATCCAGAGAGCTGGCCAGGTAGAAGCCTTGGCCGGTCCCTATGACAGCCGATCCCAGCTCATGTCCCTCAGTGATCTCATCGTCGATCACTGTGATTGACCCGAACATGAGCTCTTGGAGGCTGGCTCCTTGAGGGAGCTGCCCAGCCGTCACGAATGGCTGGCTGTTTCCGCCATTGATGACGTTGTTGGCGGTGCCTGTGTTCTGGATGACGGTATTCGACTGCTGCTGCCCGTACATTCCCGCCAGGAAAGGAGCGTTGTTGTTGTTGACAATGCTGTTGATCTGGCCGTTAAAGAGCGGGACCCCGCCGCTGACCGGGAACACCTGGTTGTTAGGCTTCGAGAAAGGGATGTTACTCGAATCGGAGGTGGCTACTATGCCGGTGACCACCCTCCCAGAGGCCTGGGAGCCGCCTAAGACGTCGTGCATGAAGAAGGAGAGAGCAGCCTGAGCTGGTGCAGCTGGCAACGGAGCTGCGGGGCCCACAGCAGGTGGCGCGACAGCTTCAGGGGCGTCCGCTGGCGTGGGCTGGGCATCGAGGACATCGGATGCTGCTGCAGGGGCTGGTGTAGTATTAGTCACCATTGGTGGCACTGGCAGTGCATCGGCTGGGAAGCCGGGTACCTCAGGGGGTGCGATCGGGGCTTGGAGGAAATCGGCTGGGGCGGTGGGGTCGAGAGGCAGTTGTGGGTCCGCCAGCTGGTCGAGGAATCGAGCAGCATTGGTGGATGAGACGACGACGGAGACGATGAGGAGGAGGAAGCAAATGATGGGTTTTGGCATAGCTGATGCGGGAGTGGGTTGTTGGAATAATAAGAGAAAATAAAGGAAGTAAAAGGAGAAGGTGAAGGAAGGATGATTGAGAGATTGGGAATGCAATGCTGCAAAGGGCAATTGGTGATTTTATAGTCTTGGGGTCTCTTCACAGTTCACATTGCATAAGTGGAGCAGCTGATGGGTTTGGGTTTGGGTTTGGAGGAGTTGTTGTTCCAAAAGTTTTGATCATTGATTTGATTGGGTTTTCAAAAGATGAAGGGTAAAAAAGGAATTAAAATTGATAGCTCATGAGTTGAGTTAGTTAAAAATATCTTCAATTCTAAAACATAAAAAATTTTATCCAAACTTTTTATATAATAATGAATACATTTTCTATGAACAAAATCCGATAGAGTGTGACTAGATAGAAAGTGAATGTAGCATGGTCATGTTCGAATAAAAAGTCGGTTAATAATCAAAGCATAAATCGGAGAGCTCATGGAAAACAAAAGGAAAAAAAGAAAAGAAAAAAAAGATACAAGGGCGCCTCCAAATAGATGAATTCAAACTATGGACTTGTGTTGTAAACTGAAATGGGGGAAGAGGGTTGAGAGTTTAATTGGGAATGGCGGAATGTAGTTTCAAGCTAGTACCAAAACAGAGTGGTGTAGTTTCAAGCTAGAACCATAGTATTTCTTCATGACGAATCAATCCAATGAAAGTGACAAAATGGTTATTTTTCATTTTTCACAAGAAACAGAGTGGTGGCCCAGGTGGGCTCTAATATGAGTCGAGTAGCTCGAGCTAGGCTCTGGTTCGACTCGATAAAAACTCGGTTCGAACTTGTTCATTTTCTAAACAACTCGAGTATAAACACATTTTTAAATTCGGTGCAAAGCTCGGATCGCTCGATTTAACCTCGAACAACTCGAATTTTATGAAATTTCTAAGATTTCCTTAAAGTTACTATGTTTTAAGCAAGTTGGTTTGCTTAATGTTCAAAATATGAACAATCAATGAGCAAGTTGATTTGTTTAATGTTCGAAATATGAACAATTAATACACGACTCATTCGACTTAAATAACAACCCTAGAGGTGACAAGGTGGGTGGTCTTTGTCAAACATTTACATTTAAAGGATGATTTTCTGTAATTTGAAATTCTACGGGTGATTTTCTGTAAAATGGTGTATTGGTTTCAAAGGAGTGGTTTTGTCACTTTTGTGCCATTTGGCCTTTGTATCTCATGTTTGTTGTCGTTGCCTGTTTGTTCTGATCCCCAAACGTCGTCGTTTTGGCTACCTGGTCTTTTGAGGTGAGCAGCTTCCTCCCTCCTTCTGCTGACCTGCTTTGCTCTGCTTGTTTGTTTCCAAATCCTTCTTTATTTGTTCTTCTTCTCTCTCCCTTCATCATCCCGTTTTCTCTCTCTAACTTTACTCTCTCTGTTTCACTTCACTTTACCCTCTTCCTCATGCATTTCTAGGGTTCCATCGCCACCTCTAACCATGTCTA
The DNA here is from genome assembly GCA_037127255.1 of Persicaria tinctoria. Taxonomy (NCBI): domain Eukaryota; kingdom Viridiplantae; phylum Streptophyta; class Magnoliopsida; order Caryophyllales; family Polygonaceae; genus Persicaria; species Persicaria tinctoria. The sequence goes on along the minus strand of JBANSL010000004.1, from coordinate 14,147,523 downwards.
ACGATCTCCAACAAGGTAGTTTTTTATTCCTTCTTTCTCTCTCTTATTTCGTTGCTTTGCTTCCCTATGATCGCCTAACGTTCGATCTCTCTTCATCTCTCTCCGATTTCCGATTTCCGATTTCTGATTTCTGAATAACGATTTCCGAATGAGCTTGTTTCCTGCTCCGGTGCTTCTTCATAACTGATTTATCTTCTTTCTATCCCTAAATTTACCTCTTTGTGGATACTTGTGAAATTCAATTACTACTGATTAGAGCCAGAGGTGATTGAGTTTCTGGTGTTAAATTGGTGTAATTATTGCTGATCAAAGGTTGACGTCGTTGCGCGCAGATGGTGACAAAGACTTGGAATTCGGTGAGATCACACCACTCCAACCCCCAGCCCCAAGCTCAAACCCTCCTACAAGCCTGTATCCATCCCCATCGCCCTCTCCAACCTCCACGTCTGGACCTGCCTTGGTTCTCTCCAACTCCGGCAAACGGATCAACCAGGCCGGGAAGAAGAAGTATGTTAAGAAAGTCAGTGGCCGTCATAATGATTCCGAGCTTCACTTGGCAGCTCAGCGTGGTGACTTGGCCGCCGTCAAGCTGATTCTCGGTGACATTGGCAAACAGATTGAAGGGACCCTCAGCGGCGCTGACTTTGATGCAGAGGTTGCTGCTGTTAGGGCCTCTGTGGTGAATGACTCCAATGAATTGGGGGAGACTGCGTTGTTTACTGCAGCTGATAAGGGCCATATTGATGTGGTGATGGAGCTACTACAATACTGCAATGATGATACCCTCAGGAAGAAGAATAAATCCGGATTTGATCCTTTGCACGTCGCTGTGAGCAATGGACACTTTGGTGAGTTGCTTACTTGAGTTCTCAGAACAGTTGCACCATGTAGTCTATAATTAGATTTATCGAATTCAGCAATAAGCTTTCCTTGCAGGTGTGTTTTTTTTTTTAAAATAAAATTATTTTTTGTGCTAAGAAGATCTAGGTTCACAATTTATCTACTCATGGTGGTCCATTTTTGGCTCGCATCTATAGTGATTCTCTTTCCAGTAGGAAGCTTGATATCAAAAGGAGTGACACTGACTTTGGTTACTTGTCAAAATAGCTTGCTACAGTATTTGGAGTATGTACTAAACGTTTTACTGCATTTGAAAATGGTAGAATTAATGCCAATTATTTTTTCTAATTATCTGATTAACAAAAAGTAACTATTGCTAGTTATGCTACACTTGATATGCATTCGAGCTGCACTCATCCAAATCAAATTATGTTACTTGATCCGGGTCTTTGTTTTTGATTCATTGCAGCAATTATGAAACTGCTGTTAGACCATGATCCTGGACTAATTCAAACAGTTCACACGTCAAATGCTACCCCACTTATTACTGCAGCTACAAGGGGACATACATCTATTGTTAATGAACTTCTCTCTAGGGACAAAAGTTTGGTGGAAAATTGTAAATCCAATGGGAAGAATGCACTGCATTTTGCCGCAAGGCAAGGACATGTGGAGATTGTAAAAGCATTGCTTGAGAAAGAACCTTCGTTGGCAAGAAAGACAGACAAGAAGGGTCAAACCCCTTTGCATCTCGCTGTGAAAGGGGTTAATGCTGAGGTTGTCAAATTAATTATTGAGGCAGATCCAGCAATCGTGATGCACCCTGATAAACTTGGTAATACAGCTTTGCATGTAGCTACACGGAAGAAGCGAGTAGAGGTATCCTTCTACCTTTATGGTCCAGCAAAACCATAGGTTTCTACTTTATTTGTGTCTACGTTGCAGATTGAACTCTATTATTTATCCAGAATGTCCATGTTTTGTTAGAAAAGGATTTTTGGTGCCTAAAATGGAGAGTACATTATTTTGTTAATGAAGAACAATTAGAACATAGCAATAAGATTAAACTAAATTGATTTTTAGGGAAGATATTATATGCACATTTGTTGCATTGCTACTTTTAACAGCCCTAAGCGCCCCTTCCATATTTGGCTCTTTACTAATCTTTAATTGCATAATCATACTCATTCAACCATTCATTCTGTTCTATCAAAAAAAAAAAAAAACTTTCATTCTGTAACATATGGAATTATGTTTTGTAATGATGGAACTTGGACCTGGAAAGTTAAGCATGTTTCTTCTGTCAGCTGGCTCCAAATGCTAACTGTCTATTCAATGTTGCTTCAGAACTTTTAAGTTGTACCCCCGAAAATAGATGCATATTGATTAACTTTTTATGATGTTATATACCTTTACCTCAACATAACAAATGGTTTTCTTTGTCCTTGCAGATAGTGCATGTGCTCTTAACTGTTCGTGATATCAATGTCAACCCAGTTACCAGTCAGCATAAAACCCCACTTGACATAGTTGAAGAGCAGGCCCTTTCTGAAGAATCTTCAGAAATCAAGGAGGCCCTTCGTCAATATGGAGCTGTTAGAGCCAATGAGCTGGGTCAGCCTAGGGATGAGCTACGAAAAACCGTTACCCAGATAAAAAATGATGTTCATATGCAGCTGGAACAAACCAAGAGAACGAATAAAAATGTCAGCGGAATTGCCAAGGAGCTTAGGAAGCTTCACAGAGAAGGCATCAATAACGCTACCAACTCAGTAACGGTGGTGGCTGTTCTTTTTGCAACTGTGGCCTTCGCAGCAATTTTCACAGTTCCTGGTGGTGATTATAACAGCGGGGAGGCCGTGGCTTCTAGGACACCTGCTTTCAAGATATTCTTCATTTTCAATGCCCTTGCACTCTTTACGTCCTTGGCAGTTGTGGTGGTTCAAATAACACTGGTTAGAGGCGAAACTAAGGCAGAGAAACGGGTTGTGGAGGTTATTAACAAGCTGATGTGGTTGGCATCTGTGTTCACTTCAGTTGCATTCATGGCCTCCTCGTATATAGTTGTTGGGCGGCATTTTGTTTGGGCAGCTATCTTGGTTACAGTCATTGGGGGAGGCATCATGGCTGCAGTTCTTGGCACTATGACTTACTACGTCGTCAAATCAAAGAGGCAAAGGTCAATGAAGAAAAGGGAGAAAAGCACTAGGAGAAGCGGATCTAATTCTTGGTATCATTCCGAGTTCTCCAATTCAGAAGTAGAGCCTGATCATCGATTCTATGCCCTGTAAGGACTGCAGAAGCACCCACTTGTTCACTCATTGTCGAAAGTCCTTGGCCTATCATGTTTTGTTGGCCAATGAAAGCCCCTGTGTTTCGTATTGCGGCTTCCATGTGACAGTTGAGTTATTCCTTACCCACAAATGGGAAGTTAGCTCATCTGCTGATCTATGTATGAGACTGTTGCTGTTCAATCATATATATATATCTGAATTCTGAAACATGGATTGATTGAGGCTTTAAAGCATTTGCTCTGAGGCTGTTCACAACCATGGTAGGCTTTATGGTGCAAACTCTTTTTGCAGATTTGCATTATCATCTATTAGAAAGATTAAAGCAACAACTCCCTCCAAATTTGCTGAACAACTCCCTCCAAATTTACTGAACAACTCAAGGGAGCTTATGATAACTGCTTAAAATCTAGAACAAAGCTAGCAAGATTCAACCAGTTTATTTATCCGATTCAATAATTGATCCCAAAATGCTAAGTTGAAACAAGTAAGGTTTTTTCCAGTACAGAATTGAGAATTCTGATTTGGCATCAACCTCTGATAGTCTGATCAATGTCAAGCCAATAGCAGTGACAATCAGAGTGGACGGAATCCCGAACTTGAGGTGGTTCCAAAAGGTAAGGTTGTAGCCTAAATGAGGAGCCCGACGCGCCTGCTCACACACACTCAGGTTTGCTGCTGACCCTAAGAGGGACAAGTTCCCGGCGACAGTGCTTACCCAAGCTAGGATGAGCCATGCTTTTCTCTCGTCGGATGCGGAAATGGCTGCAGCCGACGCAGCCACTTTTCCTCCGAGCAACAGAACTGTTATGAAACCGTGTTTGTAACAAGTGAATCTGTTATCTGTGCCATCGCCTTTAATCGCAAAAGCTTAAGCTATGTAGTGAAATTCAATACAGTAGTCTCTAACATTAATGCAGTGAAACTACGGCATCTTTACAAAAACCGAGAGTTTATTGAGCACTTCATAGTTCATACAGGAAGCATTGAAGCCCTACTAACATTTGAGTCCTAGAATTGATGACGGTTTGTATCAGGTGAAAGCAGATTTCGGTGTTGTATCGACAAGGCATTTCAGTGCATATCTTGAAAAATGTACGTGTGCTGTCCGCGCTGCATAGCCTCAGTAGATGCGGTCATGCCACAGCAATTGGAGCAGGAAGGTCACTCCCTATCGGCTCTTCAGTTGTCGGAAGCAAAGGGCAAAATGGTACATGTCCGGAAAATGGGGCAACAAGGATGCCAGCGGTTTACCAGGTCCTTGAAGCATGCTGCGCCTTGGCTGTTTCTCTCAAGACAGCACCTACGATTGCAGCTTGTTCGAGGCAATCGGTCCTATTTAACGCATCCAGCAGAGATATGCAGGTTTTAGAATGGATACTGAACCCTCTGCGACGAGCCTCTTCAAAAAGCAGGTAGGCATCAGTGGTTCTATTCCCGATGCTTAGCCCCTCAATCATGGCATTGTAACAAGCAGCATCGAGAAGACCTCCCTTGGCCTTGAACTTGTCGAAAAGCCCCTGTGCTTCCACTATGTTACCAGCTTTTGCAAGCCCAGCTATCATGGTGGTGTAGGTCACTGTATTGGGTTCTAGCCCTTGTTTTCTCATCTCTTGCAAGAACACAAACGCCTTGTTAAACTTCCTAACACGACAAAGACCGTTTATAAGGATGCTGTAAGTATGGCAGTTGGGAGCGCATTTCTTCATGTCTTTCATAGAATTGAAGCACACGAGAGCTTCGCTGATTTCTTCTGACTTAATCAGCGCATCGAGCAAACAATTCCATGTGTACACATTAGGGGTTAATCCCTTTTGCATCATTTCTTCCATAATCAGGTAAGCTTCATCGATTCTCCCGACCTTTCCAAATCCATCAATAAGGCTGCTATAGATAACTACATTCAACTCCATTCCTGTTGATTTTGCTTCTTCAAAAAGCATGTATGCTTCGTCAAGCCGGTCAATCTTAGAAAGTCCATCAACGACAGAACCATATGTGACGATCGTTGGTAAATGCCCCTTCACCTTCATCTCTTCTAGCAACTGATATGCTTTATTCACCTTTCCTGCTTTACAGAATCCATCAATCACAGCATTGTATGCACGTGTGTCTAAAACACATCCTTGTTCTTTCATCGCATAGTATAATTCATAGGTTTCGCGTGCAAAACCAGCTTTAACTAGGCCATGAATAAGTATAGAGTAGCTCCTAGCATCAGGGGTAAATCCCTTGGCCTTCATTTCCTCAAACAGAGCTCTACCTGTCTCTGTCTCGCCAGCTTTAAAAACACAATCCATGTAAGTATTGAGAAGTGTCAGATCAGGAGAGCAACCCGTACGAACCATCTCTTTATAAATCTTATGCCCATCAGCTGGCCTGCCGGCTTCAAAGAAGTTCTTGATGAGAGATGTATAAACAACAGCATTTGGCACATGACCAGCATCTTGCATCATTTCAAATATTCGATAAGCATCATCAATTCTATTATGTCTACCAAAGCCATCTATCAACGAACAATACGTAACAGCATTTGGGTTGCAGGTTCTGTGATCCAAACCCTCAAATATAGAAAGCGCCTCATCAAGCTTATGAGCCTTACAAAGCCGGTCAACCATAATGTTCACTGTCATAACATTAGGAAATAAACCCGCTTCCTTCATAACATTTTGCAAACTTAAAGCAGCATCAGCATTCCCTGTCCTGCAAAGCATATCTATGAGGATATTATAAGTCGAAAGATTGGGAGCAGCATCTTTTTTCATGTCCTCAAACAGTTGTAACGCCTCTTCTACCTTCCCCTTCTTCCCAAGGCAGGTTAGAATACAATTATAAGCAATCACGCTGGGGATGGAACCCTTTGCCTTTTGCCTCTCGAGTAAACTGTATGCTTCATCGAACTTCCCAACTGAACCATAACCCATTATCATGGTGTTATACGCATATGCACATGGAACTTCTCGATTGAGTTCCATCTGCTCAAACAGCTCCACTGCTTCATTCAGTTTATTTGCTTTACACAAAACGCCTATCATGCTAGTATAAGTCACGTCATCTGGGGTGAGACCCTGGGCTTTCATCTCATGGAAGAACTTCCAGGCGAGATCCACCTTGCCCAGCTTTCCGAAACAGTCAATACAGACATTATAGAGAACAATATCTGCATGGCAAGAGTTACTCTTCATCTGATCCAGCAGAGAGAGTGCATTATCAACCCGGCCCTCCCTAGCAAAAGCACGGATAATAGTTGTAAACAAGTAGACATCAACTTCATAACCCATTTCCAGCATCTGGTTGAAGAGAAGAAGCATGCGGTCAGGCTCATTAGCATAAGAAAGAGCACCAAATAATGCTTTGTAGGCTGAAAAGGCAGGTCTGAACTTCAAATCTCGCATGGTCTGTAAAAATTGGAGAGCTTCATTTAACTTAGAAGACTGGATGCAGCTTGAAACAAACTCAACTGATGTGTTGTAAGATGGACCAAATCCAGCAATAGACATTTCCTCCAGAATCTCCTCCACCCTATCGAACTTTTTACTCTTGGCCATTATCATGAGAAGACAATTGTATGCCTCCGGACAATGAACTTGGTTTGCTTTCCTCTCAACCCATCGAAAATAATTAATAGCAGCGTTCACATTGTTTACCCTCTTTAAGATTGCAACCACTAGATCTGGTTGATGGCTTTCATTAAATGTGGATAAAGCAGCTTCCGTTGCAGGGCTCCAAGCACCCTCTACAATCTTGCACAAAGCATCAATTCCTTGTTTTGCGCATTGATCTTTATTTGTGCTTTCATTTCCCCCCAAACTTGGATGAAAAATATCTCTTCCAGATGACCCAGGAGGTGGGATATGGCCATGGATGAATGACATTCTTTTAAGGCCTTTTGGAACAAACTGAAAAATGGCTCCTCCTGCCATGGAAAAAAAAGAAGCTCTCATAAACTGATAGGAGTGGAGGAGATAGCAGAAGTTGATGTGTCACATAAAAAGGCCACGAACATCATGATATATAGCATTCATTGTATAGACAATCAGCTCAAATTCCTATCAATATATAGTAAGCTTAATTGTTTGAATACTCAATATATGATGAAAAATGTCCACAAAAGGAAAAAAAGATGATTCATTAGCCCGAGAAACACCAAGTCATTACTCAGGTTCTACAAATCAATGTAATAACTTGCTTACCATGCCTTTTCCATAGCATGCTAGTGACCATATGAGCTGATGCTGCACTTGTTTCACTTGAGAGACCTGTTAAGATAGCAGAAACTCATATAAAAGTTACAGCTATTTCTTCCATATCACAAAACAAAATGACTCACCTCAGCTGGACTATGCTGAATACATCAACAAGTTTCAACTTTCAACAACACAAGTCCATTTACACAATTCCAGAATTTAAAAAGCCCCTAATGAGCATTTGCATTTTCCAAACTATCATTCAAACACATAAAAAAATAACATTTCAAACTGGAAAGGAGAAGAGCAGGAAATAATCTTGCAGCTCAGCATTGTATGTACAAACATGCAAATGATATTCAAATTGAAAAGAGAATTAGCTAACACAAAATTCAAATTTCAAGCAAAAAGAGCAAGAATTTCCAGTGCCTTGAATTCAATCAACAATAAGGAGTCAACAAGCTCTTTAGCAATAAATCCAAAAGTCGTTCTGAAGCAATCCTACAAGCACAATAACAATCACAAGTAAACCAAAACCGAAATTTTCTAATAAAAATCAGCAACTAACAATCAACTTCCTTACCCAACTACAGGTTCCAAACCATTAAATTTACCCACCCATGTACCAAAAAGGCGGTTTAGACAATCCAAAATCTGAACCAAAGCAATTTGTTTTCAGCACGTTTCAAGCGTCAAATTCTACACAAACAAACCACATCACTCAGACTCGAATCCCTTGCCAACACTAGGTGATTCCACCAACACAAGGGCTCAAATCCAAGTCATTCAAACAAAGATTAAATATCACAATCAAGCTAGTTTACAATTCCAAAATTCTTTTTTTTTTTTAAAAAAAAAAATCGAAAGAGGAGTCCAGCCAGACTTACCCGAAATCCGAATTCAACAAGAGTAGTATGTGATTCCTTTCTTCAACCTCAAGTGAGGACTTGAGAAACTCTCCGACTCTCCGGTCGATGTCCAGGTACACGGGAGTAACCAAAAGCAAAACCCCCGACTGCTTTAAGAGAGATAGACCACGCAGCTAGGCGGAAACGATTACCTCGTTCCCTACTCGGCGCACAAAGAACGAAAAAGGAGGTGAAATAATGGCGTTGAAGAGAGATGGCGACGGCGAGATTCACGGCGGACGGAGGTGACGGCAATTAGGCGGACGGCGCTGCTTCCCTTTCACTCGATTTGAACCAAAAGGAAAGGGGAATCCGGAATAGTTACAGAGTAAATATGAAAATTGCACTAAATAACCCAAATTTTATGAGTAATTGCGGAAAATAGTCTCAACTTGTTTCCGATTTCCGAATGAGGTTGTTTCCTGCTCCGGTGCTTCTTCATAACTGATTTATCTTCTTTCTATCCCCAAATTTACGGAGTACCATTTTACCTCTTTATGGATGCTTGTGAAATTCAATCACTACTGATTAGAGGCACAGGTGATTGAGTTTCTGGTGTTAGTTCAATCTAATTGGATTGAGAATTGTGTGTAATTATTGCTGATCAACGGTTGACATCGTTGCGCGCAGATGGTGGCAGAGACTTGGAATTCGGTGCAGTTTGCTCAACATATCAAGGAAGCTTATGATAACTGCTTAAAACGAACCCCATTGACATATTACAGCTTCCACACACCCATTGAATCTAGAACAAAAATAGCAAGATTCAACCAGTTTATTTATCCGATTCAAGGGGTTCATATTCATACGAATCGATCCCAAATTGTTGAGTTGAAACAAGCAAGGTTCTTTCCAGTACAGTAGATTTAGGCATCAACCTCTGATCAATGTTAAGCCAATAGCAGTGACAATCAGAGTGGACGGAATCCCGAACTTGAGGTGATTCCAAAAGGTAAGATTGTAGCCTAAATGAGGAGCCCGACGCGCCTGCTCACACACAATCAGGTTTGCTGCTGACCCTAAGAGGGACAAGTTCCCGGCCACAGTGCTCACCCAAGCTAGGATGAGCCATGCTTTTCTCTCATCGGATGCGGAAATGGCTGCAGCCGATGCAGCCACTTTTCCTCCAAGCAACAGAACTGTTAAGAAACCATGTTTGTTATACGCGAATTTGTGCCATCGCCTTTAACACAAAAGCTTAAGCCATGTAGTGAATTTGAGATACCTGTAGGCACATTCGAAGCCAAGTTGGAGAGAACGAGTATGACCACAGCCAGGATAGCTATCCCAGCCGGATGATCAATCTGCGAGTATGGCTCCATGATGTCCCACAGTTTGCCTGGGACTCCCGTCTTGTTGAACCCTTCGACAGTGATGAACATTCCGCAAAAGAATATCAGAAGCGAATACGACACCTGTGCTATGAAAGATCCAATGGTTAAGGTTATGGTATAGTGAGACTTTTGACAAAAGATGCAACTAAGCTTGCATTTGCATTTGCTACCTTCTCTATACATGGCATAGCGTCCTTGAAGTCGAGAACCACGAGAGCAAGAGCCGCGGTGAGTGCAGTCCAAGACATGTTTAGGCCCATCAGCAAAGCTATTAACATGCCTAAGGTAACAAGATACACACAGGTCTTCCATATCATTCTCCTCCGTTTCTCATTCATCTTTTGCCCCTCTAAAACCTTCCTTACTTGCAGATAGACCTCTCCATTAATGGATTCAGCCAATCTCGAAGAAGCAGCGTCTTGCTGCCCGAGAGACTCATCAATGACCGCGGTCTTTGAGGCAGGCGAGCTTCTATCTGGCTCAATGCCAACACTGGCTGCACTGTGAACCTCACTTTCCGGTGACCCAGCCCTGCTCCTAAGAGTCTCAATCCCTCCAGAAAGCGATTTCATGCTACCGACGCTATGATCATCTTCCAGACCATCTGCTGAGGGTGACATGTGAGACATTGTTGCAGGTGAAAACCGGTGAGAAGTAAGATCCTCGTCGCCCACCACTTCAGAAGCAGCATCTTCGACATCTTTGTGAGTCGACAAGACCTTCCAGTACATGACCAACAGGATCAGTGCATTCACAAACACACCCAAGATCATTGCTGGAAGGATCCCAGCCAGGAACTTGAGGAATGAAATCTTGCTCTGGACAGCAATCACAAGGTTCTGTGGGTTCCCAATCGGTGTGGCGGAGGACCCAATGTTGGCACTGGAGGCAACTGCCAACAGAAAGGGATGGGGAGGCAGATTGTGCTGCCTTGCAAGCTTGAGCACAAACTCAGTCAACACAACACAGCAAGTGTCATTGGTGAAAAGAGCACTAGAGATGGCAGATACCAAGCATATTCGAAACAGCAAGTCCTTGGCGCCGCGGCTTCTCCATGACAGCAACTTGCCAAGGTATTGGAACATATCAGCCTTCTCAAGATACACACTGACAACCATGGTGCCGAAAAGGAGGCCGAGGATAGGGAGGTCAATGGCAGCATAGGCTTCATCAGGGGACATGACTCGGAAAATGACCATCAGCATCGCCCCGAGAAGGGACCCGGCTGTCCTCCCAATGGGCAGGAAAGGAACTGCAGGAAACACAGCCAATACCCAGAAGACCCCAAAGGCAACAGACCCTAGAGCCACTGTGGATGCAGGAGCCATACTACCCATGTTTTTATGTTATATATAGTCAACTCTTACTGAAAACTTCAAATGCCCAGATGATCACTTCATTGATTCTGCTATACACAGATGAATCAGTGGTTAAGATTCAGAATTGAATCATTTGAAAGCAGTAATCAGAACACAGTTTGGGCGCCCTTTGAAATTCAAAATCAACAGTACAGTTGCAAATTGAAGTTTTAAAATGTCCAATTGAAGTTTTAAAATGCCAGATATGTTAATTAACAACAACTAGCAAAGAAAGATATGATCATAAAAGGACTTTACCGAATTATGGATGTATAGAAGAAAACCGAACAGAAAATGAGTGCTGATTTGGTGAGAGGATGATAAGTCAGATTTCCATGAAAATGAATTTTTTTTAAGGGCTTTGATGATTTAATTTAATTTAGTAAGGGTGACCGGGCAGCCACCCACACACCGCCTTCCCTAAACACAGCCAAAATTAGGGCAACAGGCATTTGATTTGATCTGATCTATGTTGGGGTTGTAATATACAGATTTGCTAATCAACCCTAATTAAAAATACTGAGAGAATAGAAAGAGGTTGAAATAAGAATCTGGTGCAAGATGCATCTAATGAAAGCATCATAAGTGATGTTAAACACATCCCCGCTGACTAATTTGGAAAGAGACAAAGAGGAAGAGAGATTGAACTTCAAAAGTCGTTAAAGGCGGTGGAGGATAATACCCAAAAAAATGATCTTTTGGGGCCTGTCAATTTCCTACAAGATACGTGGGTGGCTATGAATGATCCTAAAAATTATACCAGTGAATAAGATCATGTACTTTTTGCTGTTCAACATAATCATTTATGAGCTGAAAATTACAATTTAATCTCCTTTTAACCAGTCCGGATCTTCTACTCCCCTCGGCGCTCCCTACGACGCAACACAAAATTATTTCGGATATAAATAAATATTAAAAAAAAATTAAAAAAATATTTATAGATTCTATACCTTTATATTGATAGGTTTATAAAATTTTATTACAAAAACTCATGTTTTAAAAATATAGACAATTAAAATATCGATTCTTTTACAAAATAATTTTTATTATTTTTTAAAACATGATTTTTCATAATAAAATTTTATAAACATATTAATATAAGGGTATAGAATCTAAAAATATTTTTTTTATTTTTTTTAATGTTTATTTATACCCGATATAATTTTGTGTTGCACCGAGTGGAGTACCGAAGGGTTGCAGGGGATCCTGCCTGCCTTTTAACTATACAGCAATAGAAAAACGAATCTATTGGGGTGGGCAAATCCCACAAATCCTGTCCCATTCCGCATCCCGTCCCAATTCCATCCCGATCCTGGTGAGATTTCGAAAGAAAGTCCCATCCCATCCCGATCTCATCCTACAAAAACATTTCAAGTGCATATACCAACATTCAACAACAAACACATCTCAAAGAAAATTTAAAAATGAATGGCAAGAAGATGGTGAATTACTGAATTTCATCCTTGTTCTACTACTAGCTGGGTTTTCAAACCAACAAACATTAGGACGAAAAAAGATGTTTTCCGATACTCCAAAATGCAATGCAACTGGGTCTGCACATACATTGCTCAAATACATATATAGAGGTAGACCCATGAACCTGAAGTTTTTTAACAAAAGTGATAGCAAAATGGCAAAAACACGGGGACAAGTTTTTTTTTTTGTCGAAGAACGGGACGACAAGTCATATGTAGGAGCTTTTATGTTTATTAGTTCACCACAAAGGATCGGTTTTGTCATCTGCCCAAACTATTTCTTGGGTCCACAGTGCATTCATTCCTCGTGGCTCTGGAGAAAAGGCTTGGCACCAAAATGGCAAGAACAGCAAAGTTTTTGCTCGGCAAACTGGATGATAGACTTTCATGCCTGATCTTCGTCGGTGAAATTGGCAGCAAGATCCCAGTAATGACCAACACCAGCATCGGATAAGAATTTGCGGGCTGCAGCCTCAGTTCGGCACTCCTGAACATGGAACCTGTTGAAGCTTGCCCTTGCGACACTTCCTTGCCAGACCAAAACGCATTTGTTGGTAGGCTTTTCCTCGTCCTCCTCTTCATCTTCATCTTCGGTTGGCAGCTTGGCAGACCAGTCTATGCGCCTGAGCATCAATTTACCATACCTCTTGATGGATTTGCTTCCACCTTCAACAACGACAATGCTGAAATCCTCATAAATGAGTGCACAACCGGTCATGCGATTCTCCTGTGCATTGACATCTACCTTGAAACGGGTTTTTTTGTTAGAGAGGTCATTGATCTTATACACTGAAACAATTGTCTCCAGTGTATTTGGATCATCAAATAACTTCCTCTCTTTCTTCTCACGGCGCTCAGCAGGAGTGAGCTTACGAGCAATATTCCTGTCAATATGAGCCTGTTCACGCTCAGCAGCAGCAGCACGGATTTCCATTTCAAGTCTGGTTGGATCCTGGGTTGCTTCTGAGCCCAAAACCCGCATGAGGTTGCTCATCTTAACTTTTGATTTAATGGGCTCAAGCACACCTTGCCTTATCATCTCCTGCCTATCCTTCTCCCTGGCTAAACGCCGCTGAGTTCTGAGTTTCTTGCTCTCCTTCTTTGTAAGCTTAAGTGGTTGGGGTGGCGGTGGAGCCGGCTCAGCAGGGGGTTCTATGGGTCGTGGATGCTCAACATAGATAGTTATCTTCTCTGTTTTTATTTTATCATCAACAGTTCCACCATCAACAATGTCAGAGTAGTCTCCAGTACGCAGAATTGGCACATCCCTGCAATGAGTGGGGCAATTCAAACAGCATTGTCAGCCTCAAAATCAAATGAGGCCAAAGAGAGCTGAAAAGTAGTAATCTGCATCGCCATGATAACAACATGACACCAGGGTTCAATCAATCTATCCCCCTTTGAATTGATCAACAAGAACTTGTACAAGTGAGTAAATGAACAATACTAATACCCTGTACTTCTCACTATATATTCTTCAAAAAAAAAAATGAAAACTCGTGATACAAACCCAAATAAGCCTCTGCAAAGATATTACAGGAAGTACATAAACACACATGCAGAAGGCTAGTTACTAGAATATTATTTCCTCTAAAATCTCTCTTTTGCATATTTGGTACTAGTTCTAGAAAATTGCACTATAATATCTCTTTTGTATACTTGTAAATTGTCATGATAGGCCTAGACTTGGACCGGCCCAAGGATTATGATAGGTAAGGCCCAATTGATGTAATAGCCTTATAAAGACCTAGGCTCAGTGGTTGAGCTCATCATCAAATCAATATAAAAAATCTCTTTCCTTTATCTCTTATCTCTCTCTTTCTCTCTACTCCGACGACTTACCGATCTCCGATCGTGACAATTGGTATCAGAGCTCCGGTCCCGGCCATGGGGGACGACACTAGGTGGCTAGCAATGGACGAGAGGCGGCGCAGAAACGAAGCTCAGTTGCAAAGCCTCCAACAATTCGCATCTTCTGCTCAACAACTTTTTCAAGACTCGGCAAAACGTCAGGCCGAGACCGACCGCAAGATCGCCGACACCGACAAGAAGATTGATGCGCTACAGGAACTGGTCAAGAAGCTTTTTCCGGGAATCGATCCAAGTGAGGCATCAGAACTAGGCGAAATCGCGATTACTAAACGGAGTCAACAGGTTGATTCCGGCGGACAAAGGGAGAACGCAAATCGAATTCCGACGCCAAGAGCAGATCCGGCAACAACTTCTTCTTCGGAGTTTTGGGAACAACACCAGAGAATCCAGGAGAACCTTCGAAAGATGGCGTCATTGGTTCAAGAAATGCAGAAAGTGTCCTATGGGAGTGAAGTTCGGGCATCAACAGAAAGTGTGCTTGATGAGTCGCAATCCGAATTAATCGATAGGGATGAAGCAGAGATTATGCAGGTTGGAGTAATCGCAAATCCAATTGAAGAAAAAAGGCATGAAATCAATGAGGTTCCAGCAGATGATCAGTCGTCTAAGGCTTCGGTGGTGGAAGAGTTGAAGAAGACGTCAAACCAGGAGAATGACGGTGACATTGAAAAACATCAGACCCAAACCGGTTGTTTCAAGGTAAATTCCAATCCCTGTGAGGTCATGGTATATGGCGATTCAGTCAAGGAATTAGGGAATTTGGTCATCCTTTTGATCGAATGGATGAAAATTAGATTGGCTAATAAAAGAATGGTTAGTAGGACTGATTTGGGTGCAAATATGGACAAAGTGTGTGCAAAAATGCCAAACATAAAATTGGTATTGTTTGGATCCTCCGTTATGGGGAACGAGTTTAGTTTTCCACAAGTTCTTCAGTTTAAGGCGTTGATTTCCAACTGGGGACGATGGGCTTCCAATTTCATCCTCAACATGTCATTTGGGAATTCAATTTTATTGCCTTAAGATAGAGGAAAAAGGGCATTGCCATCTAGTTGTTTGAGGGGCTGCAATTGCTCCTTAGCAGCTCCTAAAGAATGGGCAAACAGTAAGGAAGGAAATCAGGAAGCACTACAGATGCCATTTGATAGAGGGAAAAAAAAAAAAAAGAGGTTGCTGATGTTGTTGCCGGGTAATGAACCTTGACTGGGAACATTTTGTTGTTCAAATTCAAGGGCTTGCTAAAGTGTTGCGCTGCATAAAAGATCATAAACATCAACAACAAGAACTTTATGTCTTTTGCTGGTGTTTGGAAAGGGCTTGTTCATTGATATAGGTTGGTACTAAGAGGGCAGTATAGAAATCTTGAGTTCCAAGTTGTCAGAAGCTTATGGAAGCACTGCAAAAATCCAATTAGGAGCAACTTGAGTTGTTCTAGTGTGAGATTGAACACGGAACAACCTTCAGAAGAAATTCCCCCCCCCCCCCTCAAAGTCTTGGGATCTATGCTTGTTGAAATAGATTCTGCACATGCATCTAATACATGGTCTTAATTATGGGCACATTCTATAAAGGCTATGGAGTTAGGCTTGTACTGTTTGGTCTACATAATTTGCCAATTTCCTGAGTTTGTGACTAAGACTTGAGGACAAGTCTTTGTAATCGGGAGGGTATTGTCATGATAGGCCTAGACTTGGGCCGGGCCAAGGATTATGATAGGTAAGGCCCAATTGATGTAATAGCCTTATAAAGACCTAGGCTCAGTGGTTGAGCTGATCATCAAATCAATATACAAAATCTCTTTCCTTAATATCTTATCTCTCTCTTTCTCTCTACTCGGACAACATCCCGATCTCCGATCGTGACAATAAACTTCTAGACAATTCTATAAAGTCCCTTTTGTACAATTCCTTGGCCTTGAGTAAGCTTTTGTCACCGATAAATAGATTAAGGGGGCTACTATGTCATCATCTTTAGGAAGTCAATCATAAACCTCTTTACTGAAATATCTATCAACTAAGTTGAGTGTGAGATTCTTTCCATGACCCTATCAACTCGACAGCCAAGGACTCTTAGATGCACATAGCTGAACCAATAAACAGTAATCAGGAAAAGTAACTAAAGAAAATGAAAGATTTTCAGCTTCCTCTTGCAAACGGAATCATACAGTATTCTGAAACTTGTGAATTTTCCAGGACATGAATGCAATGACAGGAGAGCAAATAAGTGTATAACAGAGGGCATGAGCAATGAGATACTCAGAATACTGACTCTAATTAATGATGTCGCACTGAAATTATCATAGGGAAATGTGGGAAGCATCAGAAATGGTCATCAAATAACTGCATGTGGAATGTGGATATAATAACAAGGATTTACTTATCGAATTAGAACGGATTAAAGTGATTATAGGAAGGGGGTTATAGGTATTATGAACAGTGAATTTTCTTCAGTGATATTAAGCGGCATGCAGAGAACACTCATAGCATAATTAATCATCAAAAGCATGGAGCCACACAAGATGCACAAAACTAAGAGGGAAAGAATTTGCATATGCAATATCAGCATTAATAAAGAGAGTAAAAAGAACAAAACAACTTACCACCATTCAACTTCTGGAATTGGATCCTTTGGCTTCTCCTTAGTGATAACTCTCTCTCCTATCTCTATCAAATTTGGATTTATATTTGGCTCAGCTTTCGCTTTGGCCAGCTGAGCTTGCTTGGTTTTCAGCTCTTTTGCTTGAGCATCTCCAAATTGATTCTGCAAAAGATTTCAAACCCCAGTTAGATTATTCAGGAAAATACATTTACTTAATTCTTCCAGGCTATAAACCATGTGTTTTCTTTTCTTTCTGGGTGATAAATAACTATAAAGACAAAATACCTTCAATTTGATTATCTCTGCATCTTTAGACCATTTTCCTTCCTCCACAAACTGGAAAGACATCTTCTTAGGTCGAAGAATTTTATTCTTATCAAGACCCACCCTAGGATCAAAGTGTGGATTCTGTTCAGGATCCACCTCCAACTCTGGCTTTAGAATTTGGAATGCATCTTTCTTCTGCTTGTTTATATTAACCTGTAAATATTTAATTTGAAATCTGTAAGTTGCACCAAACAAAACTACATAGAAGCTATTTTAACCTGCAAGGGAAAAAGCCAACCAACCTTCAAGGTGCTGAGACTATTTATCTTAGGCACATTGACAACATTTCCATGCTCATCAATTTCCCGACCAAGTGCATCAAGACGAAGAACGGGAGCTTTTGGAGGCTTTGGAATCACAGATACATCCTGGGGCATTTGTCCAGGAAAGAAGTTTATTAGAGGAGCAAACTGGGGATCTTGACGGAATCCCATTTTTGCAGCAAGTTCCTGTGCACGTTTTACAGCTTCTATTTTTGCAGCATCCATGCCACCAGCAGGCTTTGCAGCACCAGCAGGTTGACTTGTCAGATTCCCTGATGTAAATGTAGAAGCCGTTACGGTGGCAGATGATGGTTTTGGCAGTATGCCATCAGTAGATGGTGGTTTAGCTTCCTCATTCGAACTTGACTGCCGGCTAATATCAGCATTTGAACCAGCACCCTTTTTCAACTGGAAGAGCGGAATGATCCCAATAGGTAGAATATGTTAATAGAATATAACATTTCTGATTGTGAAAATCAGATAATGCAAACAAAGAATAATGACATGCAAGTTACATAGCCAAAAGAGCAAAGACAGTGGAGCAACGCTTAACAAAATTAACCATAGATCACTTACCAAGGGAATTTTCTTTAGCTTTTCAGAAAGCTCCTTTTGCATCTGTAAAGCTCTCTTAGCTTTGGCTAAAGCATCAAGAGACAAGTTCCCACTCTTCCCAGAAGTTGTAGATGTTCCATCTGTACTAGATTTTCCAGTAACCTCATGAGATCCGGTAATATTAACTCCCTTATTTTCATTGGTGGTAGATATTGAAGATACCTTGGTTACAGGAGGATGGCTTGGAGCAACATTTTCAACAATATTCCTAGATGATTCAGCAACACCACCCTAACAATACCACACAGAATAACACAAGTCAGAACCAAACTCTTAATACTTTGCATCAATTTAAACATGGCCTGTACAATCATTAAAAAAAATGGAAAAAGGCTTGTTTACATTTCACAAACCTTAACCATTACAGTTAATCAATTAAAAAAATAATGTAGAATAAGTCAAAACCTTGGTGTCTTCGTAATGGAATGAAATGACAGAACTTCTAGGGAACACTCGCAAGCAATATGGCAAAAGAATAAAAAACATATACATTATAACAGTAGAAGGATATGACATGATAAACAACTTACTTGCATAATGCAATTTAGATTCTGCTAACAACTTATAGATGACAGAAAAAAGTAGATAGAAACTATGGAACAAATAATCTAAAACTGAACTACAAACATGAAATGCCAAACTAAATAACCAATAGGAAATCCTTGAAGAAAATGTATGTATATGCAACAATGAAATCTGAGGGTTGCCAAGAAACTCACATTGGCATTGGAATCACCCAAGCTAACAGCTCCACTTCCTTCCTCAAACTTAACATCCTTATCCCCAAACCTTCTTCGCTCTCTCCTCCTGCCATTACCAAGATCTTCTCCCTTATTCACCTTCACCTCATCACCAAACCCTGAATCATCTTCTTCCTTGACTCTATCCTCGAATTTCCTCTTCTCCCTCCTCTCATCATTCTTCGAACCTTTGTCCTTCCTCTCTTTTGCCTCACCGCCAAAGCTATCGTCCTTGACAGCATCGGAAACCCTAAAACGCTTATCAGCAGCATTATTCCGGTCCTCACTTTCCCCTCTATCCTTCCTCTTGTGCGAATGGCTGGGTTCCTGGCTCCTCTCTCTACTCCCCTCTCTCTCATACGATTTCTCCCGGATCAAGTCGCGGGCAGAAGTCCTATCCTTACTCCCCTCCCTGTCCCTCCTCGAATCGCGCTCCTCCGAATACTCCCTCGATCTGCGAAGGTCGTCGTGAGACTTGTCTCTGTCTTTCCTAGATTTGCGGTGACGATGGTGGTGGTCAGGTTCGTACCTGTCATCATCTTCGCCGCCGCTAGCACCGTCGCGGTCCTTGGAACGGTGGCGATGGTGCTCCTTGGAACGGTGATTGTGGTCTCGATCTCTTCCTCTCTCCCTGTCACGATCCTTGTGGTGGTGATCTTTGTGTGAATCTCTCTCCTCTCTGGATTTTCGGGTTGATTTCTCCTTCTCAGACGATCGATCCATTGGGTGGGTTTTAGGGTTTGCAGGGGAAAAGGAAAGGTGAATTTGGGGACGAGATGGGATGATAAATCATAAATCGGCAGTGGAGTAGAGCCGTAGAGGTACGGGAGGGTGTTTTCGGGAATACAAGCATATAATATTTAGGTTATTACATCTATGCACCCCTAACTTTCTTCATTTTCCTTAACTATCCTTTTTTTTTCTTCAAAACTAGCAATATTTCATATGTTAAAATTATCAAATTGGCCCTCTTGATGAAAATACCTTAAGTGGATCACGATCGCAATATTAACATAGGTATATTTTAAGAGTATAATTAGTGGTGGATCTAGGGGTTGGCTCGAGCTCGAGCTCCTCCTAGTTTAGAAGAAAAGCGAATGAGAGAAGGGACCTCTCCTCCTCCTTCTCTATATCATATGTTCGATTGTATCTGTTCAAAAATTCCTGTTCGAAATGTTGTTGCATCTGTTCGAGCTTTAGGTCCAAGCTGTTTGATTTTCTGTTGCGTATACTTTTCAGTCACATATCGGATTTTTGCCAATGGACAGTTGGGTAAGATTTTCACATCATGACTGGTACTGAATACTTGATTAATTATAGGAAGTTGTATGGGTACAGACTATATAGTAAAAGCAACAGGATTTTGGTGATGAAGAGTGTAAGATAATTGAAGCTCAAATCCAATACGTGTAGGCATCCATAATGTACACTCTTCCAAAGCCAAGGTTCTATCCAACTAAAAAAGAGTTGTTTTAAGAATTGTGTGCCTATCTAGAGTGATTCTAATCTCATGAGTAAGCATTCTCATGTGTCTCCCTGTTTCTTCTTGTGTACGAACAAACCCATCTCTCGATCAAGCTCTGCAGCTTTGTTTTTTAAGAATAGCTCCCTTGTTTTTACACCCAGCAAATCATGAATTTTCATTGTTATTGTTCGAAAATTTCTAGTCGAATTAGGGTTCAAGTTGTTCGAATTAGCTCACACTTCTTTTAACAATTGGGTTTCGGGTGCTTAATAATTGATGTTCGATTTCCATGTTGTACTTTGTTTGATCTTGGGTGTAAGATTTTATGTCAATTTCAACTTCATGATCTTGGAGTAGTTTGCTCATGAATTTGAATTTGTAATTGTTTTTAGTTTGATATCTATATACCCTTTCCATAGCTTGATATATATATATCTCGTACCCATAGCTTATCTATATCTCATACTCATAGCTTATATTCTATATCCATATGCCCTTTCCAAATGGGCCCTAATTATAAATTATATATCGTCTATGTTATTTAACTTATGTGTGACCTTAACAAACACAATTGCATGATGAATCTGGGCGGGGTCTATCCAGTGCTTGTGTGACGTCTACATGGTGATGACTCATCGGATCGATTTCAGGTTCCAAGTAAAAAACACCGAGTTTAAACCCGCAAAATTATCGGACGTACGAGTCGGGTTTTTCAGAACGGATCATGTTTTTTTTTAACCGAAAAATAATTTGGTTGAAAGGGAAAACCCTCCCTAGCTAAGTGCATCCTTACGGATGAGCAGAGCAAGTTCAGAATCGTCGGGGATCAAAGATCCAAAACAGGCATAGTCAAGGTGTGATAGACAATCAGCAACTTGGCTAGCTTCCCTTTACATGTGACGAATCTAAACCGATACGAAAGTTTGAAGATAGAGAGAGTGGAATCTGAAATGAGCATCTCAATCCAAGGACCGACCAACGTCCCAAAAGACAGTTAACAATGGTGAGATTGTCTCCTTCAATCAAGATATGATGAAGATGAAGATCAGAAGCGGCAAGTATGCCTTTCTAGAGAGTGTAGGCCTCTGAACTGATTACAGAATATAGAGGCGATGAACCCACACCACTAACGATCGGGACGCCGGCGTGGTCCCGGATGATATAGTCACAATGACCCTTGCTCGAGGGTGAGAATGCACCATCGAAATTTAGTTTGTGCCAGTTGGTTGGAGGCTTGTTCCATTTTGTTATAGGCCTTTTGTTTTTACTTTTGATGTTGTCCTTGTTTATGTTGTGGTTGTCGCTAGTCTGCTTCGCCATATTCCAGTTAAACAATTGTTCTGCAGAATATGAAGCAATAGCTCTGTAGTCTGGCTTGATGTTGTTAAATAGAGCTTTGTTTCGGAAGAACCATATACCTCCACCAAACAATAGCCAGTTTGGCGGAGGTTTGTTTTCCTAGGTTAATTTTCCTTAGTTATGATTAGGAACTCGTTGATGTTGCTTAATTGTAGACGGTAAGTCCGCAACTTTGGTATTAGAGTGGGATTTGTCAATTGGATTGTAGCAAGCGTAATTGGGCATTTGAGAAGGAGGTGCTCTAAATCCTCATAGTGGAAATCACACATGAGACAACTTGTAGGAATTCCAAAACCCCTGCTAGCCAATTTGACCGACGTGGGAATGCCATTTTTTATTAGGCGCCAAAGAAAGTCCTTGACTTTGGGGAGAGTGTCAAGTTACCAGATCCAACCAAGATCAGATTTTGTGTGTTGTTTTTCAGTGTGAATCATATTAATAGCTGATTGCGTAGAGTACCACCCGTTTCTACTCCACCTCTTTTATTTTTTTTTTGACCAGGTAAGAATTCGATGCATCGAAGAGACCCGGTGGATCGATAGGCCGATGAAATCGGCGACGGACAAACCGTCAATATAAGTAAATTACAAAGGAACACCAAGCCAGAAAAAACAAATTACAAGAGTACAGTTACAGACACAAGCTAGTACTATCAAAGAAAGGACAGAAGCAAAGTGTGACATCTCGTCCGTCAGTTGGTAGAGGCACGTAGGAAAGCCCTGGGGAACTAAGTGAAAACCTCATATTTGGACTCTACCAACGAGCCTTCAGGTTTCGATCACGTCCACGACCTCTCGCACATCGACAAATGAGAAGAACTATGCTTTACACTGCTAGCCCCAAAGCCAAATAACCATACCACCTCAGCAATTTGAAAGATCTAGCATTATTTATACTATATATATAAATATAATTTATTCATACATATATAAAATTTCACGTTTTTTTTAAATAATACTATGGGCTTCTTAGGGCCCAAGCAAAAAAACTTAGGCCCAAAGGATAGAAGACGGGCCCAAGCAAGGCAGCAACAGTGCAGCACCATCTATCAGAAACACAACCACCACTAGTAGGCAAACACCGAGCACTCGAACTGCAGGCCACCAGAAACCGATGGCAAGGCGAAGCCACCAACGCCGGATACAAAAACTGGAGCACAAGCAGAGGTGAACAAAAGAACCGCCCCACCGGCCGCAAAAGCACCAGGATGAAACGAGGGTGCTGGAGAAGACAAGCACCGGGTTGAGACAAGGGTGATCGCAACAAACGGGACCGCCATGGACGAGGAGAGAAGGAGAGGTTTGGGAGACCGCAAAACCACCAAGGCAGCCGGCCGTAGACAATGAAGGGTGAATAGGCCAAATGGATCGAAACCCAGGTGTACGAAACGAAACTTGATGGAAGGTCAATGAGGTCAAAAGATCCCCAAATCCCGAACGAAATTCGTCTGGATAGAAGAACAAAATGGGATAATCACACCAACATCTTCAATCTTCACAAAAAAAGGATTGAAAAGGGTTCACAAAAAATGATTGAAAAGGGAAGAAATCCTAGGTTCCCAAATTGAATTGGGGTTTCTGGAGAGAGAAGAGAGCCCCTCTCTCTAGAATTATGCTTTGCCTCCGTTTTTACTCCACCTCTAGTAAAGTTTATCTTGGTTTATATTTTTTGGAATTAGCGTTAAAAGTGCAACACCTCGCGAGTAGTGCCAAAAATATTATTATATCGCTTTTTATTATGATTAGGAAAAAAAATTTAGGGGATCCTACCATTCAAATTGTGGTACCTCTGACCGTCGTCTTTAGTCAATCCTAACCTGTAAAAATTAGTCGGCTGATGTTTTTTTTAAAACACCAGCCAACCGTAAAACAATACGGTTGGTCAACTCAAGATAAACTAATAGATATAAAAGAAACTCCATAAACATAGCCTCCATAAACGTAACATATATGACTCACTTTACTACCTAACCTTCTGTTATCAAACAAAGTAACCAGTGGGCTGATCTTGATATCTACAAATATCAGTCGGTGGCCGTAGCCAATATTTTTAAGGTAAATTCCTTTGGTAGTCCCTAACCTTTAAGGGTTAGCCACTATTAGTCCCTAACCTTTTTAAGTGTTAATTTTAGTCCCTAACATTTTACATATTGCTACTATTGGTCCTTCCCTCCAATTAAATGCCAACATTTTATTAAATTTACATTTTATAATTGTTTTTTCTAATTGAAAAACTATTTTAGTTATTGAGCCTCCTTATTAACTATTTTTATTTGTTATTTGAATACAAACTCTTGTATTAGAGTATAATTTATTATATTTTAAGATTTTTCACATATATATTCAAAATTTTATTTGTAAATTATAACTTCACACAATGAATGAGTTTTTAATGTGAAAATACTATATGTATTGATACATAATTAAAAAAGTTAAAATATATGACTTAAAATCCAATAGGAAGAAGTCCTATATTAAATTTACTTGGGCATTTTTTTAATTATCCTATTTAAAGGAATACATTTATTTTACATAATTTATGTGTTACATGTTTTTGAAAGATTGGTAAATGTAATAAGTACTCTATTCGTATCAAAATATTGGATGCTTAACTTGTTGACACATTTTTTAATAAGTTAAAAACTACACATAAAATATTTTTTTAATAATTAGCAAGTCGGAAAAAAATCAAATATTTTAAGATTAAGGTAATATTGAACGGGGCCCCTAAAATTCATTGGACAGAACCAATCTCTAATCTCTCTTGGATTTATTTAGAAAATTAAATAATTCTATTGTTTAGTTTAATTAAAAAATAGACGGGATGACCAAATAGTAGCAATACCTAAAAGGTTAAGGACTAAAAGTAACACTTAAAAAGGTTAGGGACCGATAGTGGCTAACCCTTAAAGGTTAGGGACCACCAAAGGAATTTACCCATATTTTTACTTATTCTGGAATAAGGGGATTGGACGACCCAATCTCAAGGATTCCACTCAATCCCAGGGACAAAATAATGGTTGCCACATGTTAACTTGTCATTTACCCCCTCCAGTTACCTGCCAAATATCACTATACCGTTCCTATCTACCCAAATGACTAATCATACCTATTTTCCTAGCATTTATCTCATAGAATTTATCAAAAATGATAAATAAAGAAACACACCACTAGCTCTTATAATCCTAAAACTTATAGAAATGGGTTCCGCATAACTAAGCTATAGGGGTTAACTACATGTTTCTTATATATTATACATGAAAATCACGCTAAGATAACCCCTTTTTTATATTATACAAGAAAATTACACACATATTTCATATATTTTATTTATTTAGCAAGCACCCTCGAGTACCGTACTGGTCATTACATTTCTCCCTCTCTTAGCATTAAACTTCGTCCCCGAAGTTTCCTTCCTTAAATAAATTGGGATGTTTCTTTTTCATATCTGCTTCAGTTTCCCAGGTGACAACTTTCGCTCCTTTATTTGACCAAAGAACCTTCACAAGTGGAATTTTCGTATTTTTCAAAAGTTTCTCTCGCTTTTCCACTATTTGCACTGGTTCCTCCGGGTCTGTTTCTTGTTTTTGAAATTCAACTTCCGTATAATGTACAATATAAGAGGGGTCCGGAACATATTTACGGAGCAACGATACATGGTAGACATTGTGTACTTGATAGGTGGGTGGGAGTGCAAGTTTATAGGCTACTTGCCCAACTCTTTCTAATATCTCGAATGGTCTTATATATCTGGGTTGAAGTTTACCTCGATGCCCAAACCGGGAAATACCCTTCCATGGAGATATCTTGATGAACACTTTATCTCCTGTTTGAAATTCCACCGTTCGTCGTTTGAGATGAGCATAAGACTTTTGACAACTCTGAGCTACATGCCGAGTAGTCTCCTCTAACAATTTCGGTCCAATCAGCACATCATCAGACAGATCGTTACAACATAACGGGGGTCGACATTTCCTTCCGTACAGTGCTTCGAAAGGAGCCATTCCAATAGAGGAGTGCCAACTATTATTATAAGTGAACTCAATGAGAGGAAGGCTTAGAATCCAATTACGAGATTGATCCAATACACAAGCTCTGAGCAAATCTTCGAATGCCTGGTGTTGGAGGGTAAAATTTAGTTTATTATTCATGACATAAATAAATTTATCACATTCATTCTATAAAAAAAATGTGGTAAATTTTTCTCAAATTAAACACAAGCCTTACAAATTCAAAATTGGGCCTTCGAAAATTCCATTACAAGGCCAAACCATTAAGGCCCAAGCATGCCAAGCAAGGCTGATCGGAAGTTTTTTTTTTTTTTGACGCTGAATAAAGATTATGTCGGGTCGGTCGCAGCAGAAGCCCTTCCTAGCGCATCCTTCCTGACGAGAACAAGTAGTTCGGTGGCAGGGAATGCATGGGCACTACGAGCAAGATAGTCAGCCACGACATTTGATTCCCTGAAAATATGACGAATAGCAACATAAGAAAAGGACGAAATATCTAACAAAATATCCGATTGTAGCAGCTCGATAGCCCAGGGGCATTTCCAATCCCCCAGTAAAGCCTTTATAACTAGTAAGTTGTCCCCTTCGATCTGAAGGTTTAAGATCTGCAATTCCTTAGCGTGTAAAATACCCATTTTGAGGCCAAGGTTTTTAGCAAATACAATGGAGACATTAGTGCAAATAGCCCGATGTAAAGCGACCACCACTCCCTTAGAGTCTCGAATGACAAATCCATAAGACGCCGATCCGCCCGGCATAACTGATCTGTCGAAATTTAGTTACAACTTACAAAGGCAACTTCTTTGTTCGCTTTTGATTGCAGTTAAAAAAATGCATCAAAAAGCAGTTAAGAGGAAAAAATAAATACATAAAAAGATGGGGTGTGGGATTGTAACTGCAGTACGTGGGTGAGGGATAACTACCCTATTTCATTTCACCCTATATAAACACTGCAATTGCATTTTCTTGGGGTCCCTTCCGGCTAGCTTCCTCTTCCTCTACTTTCGAACATCAGCAAAAGCAACAAACACAAGTCCTCTTCTTCTCCCGAGTGCACTAGCAACCACAAAAACAACGAGGAAAAGGGGGTTGGCTAGAGAAATAGTCTTCCTCCTGGTTCTTCTTGTTCCTGCAATCAAACCAAACAAAAAATCAGCAAGAGAGAGGAAGAAGGTGTAACGGCCCAGAATTATGATTTCCGGGTTACGTTTCAAGGGATAAAACCCCTTGTTCGGATCTTGCAATCCAAGTACGGGTCGAGGTTTCAAACTCATTTTTAAGGTCAGTAATAAAGAGGGATTTCGAACCCTAAAAGTATCGTAGGGTCGTTGGGTACCCTTAACCTGTCCTAGGGGCTATATCGCGAAAATCAACTCAAACGGAAGTAAGGTGAAAACAAAATTAAGATACAAGGTGCCACGACAGAGTCGGGTCAAAACCAAATCATAAGTGGGTGATTACCATTTATAACGAGTTAGTGAATTAGCTAGGTTCTTCGATTCGCAAAAAGGGAACCCCGTCATATAGACATCGAGCACTCAAAATCTGCAGAAAATACCTTTAAAAGAAGAACGGGGAAAGGAGTCAGATCGAGCCACTCATGCGGGACCGGCAGTCCTCGCTGAGGCCACATAGTATGTGCTATACCAAATAAAGATGCTCTAATGCAGTACAAAAGCCAAACACACTAGCATGCTCCTAGCTCATAATAATGTGCAGAAATACTGTAAAGGGCCCAAGACAATGCCAAATGGAATATCCCTCTCCTACCTCCACCCCCCTTCCGATAGGGCGGAGACTGGCCAGCTCGTGAATGCATTCCATCATAATCGGGCGGCACGCATGCCTAACCCGCGCCACAATAAAGCCCGCAGGCATCTCATAATATAAGGAAGTTCATGACTCGATTGACTCAGGGTACCCGATGAGGTTGGGCTACCCTATGACCCTAGCAAAGACTCTAGGACTATCACAGATAACGGCCGTTCTATTTCAAACGCAATAAGTAAGCAGATGCTAATTCAATTAGTGCAACCTAAACAAGATACTACATGGCATGCTTTTATGCATATGCAACACCTAACATAAAATGCAACAACAGGCATGAATATCCAACCTGAGTAAGCCCCCTAGGGAACTTACCTGAAGATGCAGAACAGCAGGATAATACAAGCAAGGGCCCAAATGCAAGTCCAAAGCAATCCAAAAGCAATACACCCCTATCATCAAGTCATTCCCATAAGCTATCGGACCAACGTTTATATGCACAAAACCCAAGTTCTCAACATACTCGAACCAACCGATAGTAAAGCCGTTTTCCGAAACCTTTCCAATATGATCAACATCAACCAAAATCATTCTTCCAGTTTCCTTCCCAAAACCAACATCATCAAGCCAAGACAAAGAATCCCGACATTAAACATTAAAACCTGAAAACCAATACCTAAAAATCCTATTATAGAAATAATTCCGGCATTTTATTTCAAAACCTTGGCTTCAATGTTTCAAATAATTTAGGACAATGATAACCATTTCCAAAATAAATCTATCTTGAAAAACCCCATTTATAAATCAAAACCAACAAAGCACTTTAAAATCCCATTTATGAACAACATTTAACAACATACTCCAATTAATATTTAAAATATAAGAATCACCAAAATCACATTTTAACATCATATAACAACCTTTTCCCAAATAATAATATTTACAAAACAACTTAAAATATATATAATAATTTCAGAATTATTATATTTCCAACAAGAAACGAATTATGTATTAATAATGATAAAACACACCTAACACATTTACATTTATATAACAAATAGCAACAACAATACAACAACACTAGCCAATAGAGAAAGCCCATCCCAAAACTCATAACCCGAAATGCCTAAGCCCAACCCGGAAAGCCCAACACCCAAATCTGGTTTATGCAAATGAACCGGTCCAGGGAAAATATATAGAACCGGGTTTGAAGAAATAAAAAATAAAACAAGCTCAGGCCGCTTCCCCTTCCCCTGGCCGAATCCGAGAACGGAAGAAGAAGAAAGGAGAAGGGAAGCTTCCTCGCCGGCGACTCGTTCCCGACCCAGGCTCACCCAAGTAGATCGACAACTTCCCCCGACCACCCTAGACCCGGAAGAACTCAAACGCAAACAAAGGAGAGAGAGAGACAGCTCATCGAGAAACTTCAAACTCGTCGGAAAAGGCTCCGGTTCGGATCGATTGAGCTCCGGTGGTGGGGGATTCGAAATCCTAGTGGCATGGAGGGAGTACTGGGAGGTTAAAGGTCAAGCTTTTCACAGTTTTGATTCGGAACATAGAAGGTCGAGAACTCATCGATCGAACTGACGAAACAGAGGAGGAGACTCGGCGGTGGCGGCTTCGTCGGGGCTCCGGGGTGCCGCTGGTGGCCCGGCTTCGGCGGAGTTGCTGGGCTCCGGGGGGGGAGAAGGAGGTGGCGCCTATGGAGGAGACAGAGGAGAGGGCTGAGGAGGTGAAGGTGCGGCAGCGTCGGAGCCTATAAGGGTCGCATAAGGACAAGGAAAGGAGAGGAGACGGGAGAGCCATGGAAGAGGGCTTGAAGGGAGCTCGAAGGATGAAGGAGTGGCCATGAGAGCTCCTATTCGTTTCTTCTTCAGATCTGAAATAAGAGGGAAAAAGGGAGGGGGAGGAGGTTTTGGGGTTGCTTTAGTGGAATTGACCAGGGGTGAAAGCAGTAGCAGGTGAAGAACCAAAGAAACATAAAAAGGGGTTTGGATCTGATTAAAATTTTACCCAATTTTGCCCCAACACCATTCCATCCCTTATCTAAAACCCTCCCAAAATAACTAAAATTTTAAGTTGAAATAATAACTTTTGAATGTCAATAAGTAATAGTATTTGTAAAATATTGTACGAGACACGGTATAAGAAGACGAGATAAATTCATAAAACGCGCAAAAACATATGGAATTATCGGACTCTAAAATAAAATTTTGCCGGGGTTTTTCGAAAAGAGTTAGAATGAAATTATTTTGATCGAGGACGGAACTTCTGAAAATGTCCAAATCTTAGAAATCAGGATAATTATAAATCACTATTTTAATAATTTAATATTCTAAAATTTCACGGTCTTTACAGAAGGACTCCATGAGTGCCTGTTGTTCAAATTCCAAAACAGAGGGTATAATTTTATCCCCACTCTATTCTTTGATATGCAGGTGAACAAAGAGGAGGGCAGATCAAAGGCTGGAACAAAAGTGCTCTCGCCTAAGCGGTTGACCCCGATAATAGGCCTAAGTATAAGATTACTTTTGCCTAGGGGTCAGCTTTAGAATAGGTTGAGAGTGCTCACCCGTAGTCGGCTCGAAATTCTTTTTTGCTGCTACAATCGATCCCGACGCGGATCGGTTGATAGGGACGAAGTGCTGCCGGATTTTGCCCGGAACTCACAAGCAATGAATTGCTGAGTTCCACGGACTATCGAAAATAAACTGAATATAGGACAAATTCTGTTTTGTCAAACAATAGTGCAAAGCCGCAAGTTGGAAGACAATAAATTTTAAACAAAAAAATGTTACTTTCTACTGTCCCAAGCGAGCACCAAACCAAACAAGGAAAATTGGGTGTTCATAACAAAATCAGAATCGGTGACACATTCAAGTCAGACTCTATTGAGTATAAATTGAATCCCAAAATTAGGAGGTTCAACAAATCAGTCCTAGATTTCATTGAGCAGACAGTAGCTTAAGAAATCAAGAGGACTAAGAAAGCAAGAGCAAAGAAAATCAAGAGTGCAAAATCATACCCATTTCAGAAGAGACGGGATGGCAGCAAAACGCCTAGGGGCTGGAAGGAGGTCGTCGCTCTATTCTTCCCTCTGGTTGCTCCAATTCGGATATCAGAGGGGAAGGTTCAGACATTGGAAAAAATCCAAATTGGTTATGCCTATTATCCATTGGTGTCTCGATTCGGTAGAAACAAAGAAAAATAACATACCTAGTTGAGGCGTCAGGGTTGTGGCTGCTTGAGGCCTTGCTGTACCGCTCTTGCCCTAGAGGTTCAAAGGTTGGGGCTCCTCATCCCTTTTCGGATTTCCATAGCCCGAAATTCCGACTACCCAAATTCGAAAACCCTAAAATCACTGTTGAAGAAAATCAGTTGAATGTAAAAATTGAATATTCAATTGAAAGGGGATTCATTTGGGGATATGAAATTTAAGTCGAGAATCACCTAAAGGGCAGATTGAACGCCAAATTGGGGTTGAGATTCATCAAAAGAAATACCCAAGAACGTACCTTTTTGGAAGCACTTGAGGTTGAAAAAACCGGGTTCATGCCCCGTTGTCAAAGCCGGAGTTGCTCTGCCTTCCTCCGTTTCAATCGCCCAAAGCCATAGCCCAGAGTGGTGCGTTGAAGGCTGATGCGGTCGAAGAAGGCAAGTGTCCCAGGAGAGAGAAGGATACAAGCCACTTTTGGAAGAAGACCGGAGGCTGATTTCACACCTTCACGGACTTTGAATTACACACGGGCTCGGTTAAAAAAAGAAACGGTGATGATGAAATGGGCTTGCCAGCCTGTGCTAACATCTAAAGAGATTGGGCCTTGGTTTGCAAAAGAAAAAGAGGAGACTAGGCAATCAATCAATATACATCTATAATATATATTTTTTGATTAGGTAAAAATTCGAGTTCAGACATATTTGAAACTCGAGGGTCGGTCAGGCCGGCAGACGGGAAACCCGTCTAAAGTCAAACATACAAACACAAACTACCAAAAAGCGAAACAAAGCAGACCCAAACCAAACAGGATGAGGACGAAGAAGACGGACGAAGCCAAGCCCCACGAGAAGCAGAACCGTAGACCGACAGTACATCAGGACCCGATCATCCCGTGGGCAGTGAGGACGAACTCCAGGGAAGCAGTCAACCCAGATAGTGGAGACGCCACGATACACACCACCACGAGTCCACGACCTCAACCTATCCCGACTCCGATAGTCAGAACCAAATCCAAGGAGAAGATCGCCAAGCCACGCCAACACAAAATCGCACATCGTCTGAGAAAAGAGCACCAAAAAACCCTGACGGGATTTTGTCAACCTTAACGGGATTCAGTACACGTTTAAACGAGCAGTTCGGAGCCCTTATAAGATTTTAGTAATTATATAAGAGAAATATATAATCCCTTTTTCCTTTTTTTCTCCAATACTTGCAGCCCAAGGATTTATATTTTAATTTTAGTTTTTTTCTGGGGGCAATCCTTGCACTGCAAGAAGTATTTGTTTTTTATTTTTTTATTTTCTATTCTAACCTAATCAACTTCATCTTCTTCGCAAGGAAGAAGAGGCGATGGGGCCTTGTCGGCACGACGGATGCCGAGGCTGCGACGGGGGATTACGAAGGCGGCGCCGGAAGGGGCGGAGGCGGAGGGAGGCAAGGCCCAACACCACAACCCGCATAAACCGACGCCGACAGGCATTGTAACGGCCCAGAATTATGATTTCTGGGTTACGTTTCAAGGGATAAAACCCCTTGTTCGGATCTTGCAATCCAGGTACGGGTCGAGGTTTTCGACTCATTTTAAGATTAGTAGAAATAGGGATTTCAAACCCTAAAAACCTCGAAGGGCCGTTGGGTACCCTTAACCTGTCCTAAGACTATGTCGCGAAATCCATTTCAAACGGAAGTAAAGCGAAAGCATAATAAAGATACAACTGCCACGGCAGAACCGGTCAAAACCAATTCATGAGTGGATAATTACCACTTTTACTAAGTTAGGATATTAGCCAGATTCTTCGATTCGCCAAAAGGGTTTCCCGTCACAAAAGCAAGGAGCAAACAATATCTGCAGAAAATACCTTAAAAAAAAGAACGGGGAAAGGAGTCAGATCGAGCCACTCATGCGGGACCGGCAGTCCTCGCTGAGGCCACATAGTATGTGCTATACCTAATAAAGATGCTCTAATGCAGTACGAAAGTCAAACACACTAGCATGCACCTAAGTATAATAATGTGCAGAAATACTGTAAAGGGCCCAAGACAATGCCAAGTGGCATATCCCTCTCCTACCTCCACCCCTTCCGATAGGTGGAGACTGGCCAGCTCGTGAATGCATTCCATCATAATCGGGGGGCACGCATGCCTAACCCGCTCCACAATAAAGCCCGCATGCATATCATAATATAAGGAAGTTCATGACTCGATTGACTCAGGGTACCCGATGAGGCTGGGCTACCCTATGACCCTAGCAAAGACTCTAGGACTATCACAGATAACGACCGTTCTGTTTCAAACGCATAGAGTAAGCAGATGCTCATTCAATTAGTGCAACCTAAACAGGATACTACATGGCATGCTTTTATGCATATGCAACACCTAACATAAAATGCAACAACAGGCATGAATGTCCAACCTGAGTAAGCCCCCTAGGGAACTTACCTGAAGATGCAGAACATCAAGATAACACAAGCAAGGGCCCAATGCAAGTCCAAAGCAATCCAAAAGCAATACACACCTATCATTAATCCATTTCCATAAGCTACCAGTCCATCATTCATACTCACACAAAACTCAGGTTCTCAACATGTTCAAAACCAACCGATAGTAAAACCATTTCCAAGACCCTTCCGATACGATCGAAATCAACCAAAACCATTTACTTCCAATCAACCCCATCGATAAAAGCATACCAACTATATTTCCAAACTTCCTTTTCAAAACCAACATCATCAAACCAAGACAAAGAATCCCGACATTTGAAATGACACTTTTAACATATCTTCAAGCTCAAGATCAAAGAGTTCAATTCCGTCAATTCCCTTCTTTAATATTGAATATTAAATTAATGTCTCAAAACTCATTTCCCAAGGTTTTCCAAACTCTTAAATCTCAAGTTAAGTCAGACTCATTTTTTTTAAAACAATTTCTCAAATCATACCATAGAAATAATTCCGGCATTTCGGCATTCAACCAATAAATCATTAAAAGACATTTTTGAAAACTTGAGATTCTCTTTTTAAATAATTAATCATCACTATACATAATTAACATAACATCAACCATATTTTAAAGTCCTAAAAATCACATATAAAATATATCTCAAACAACGTTTACCTTGCAAATATTTTATAATATAAAATAATAAATTCATAAATATGCTTTTATAAGGTCAGGATTAATATAACAACAATAATATCATACCTAGAATTAACATAATATAAAACCATAAACAATATCGATATAACATATAAAAACATAAAACAAATGCAATTAATACCTTTGACAATACCCCCAGCCCAAAAGAAAGAATCTGGTCGGCCCAAACCATATCACAAAAGCCGGACCCAACCCAGAAGGAAAGAAATGAGATCCCAACCCGAATTGAGGATCCAGATCCACCCAAATGACAGCTGAAGGAATGAAAGGGAAAGATGGATCCGGATTTGAGCCCATACCCGGAAAATTAGGCCCAGCCCACAAGAGAAAAGAAAGGAAGGGATCGCGTCTTCCTCAAGCTCAGAGCAGGTCTAGAGGCGATGACGGAAAACGGGAGAGAGAGAGAAGAGGATCCGGGCTCCTGCCGGTGGCCGCTTTCAATCCGACCTGTTCCAGGCTGCTCGGAATCCCTTTCCGACCACATCCCACCCAAAACCAACGAAACGGGAGCAAGAAGAAAAGAGGAGGAATCTCACCGAGGGGCGTCTGTTCTCGCCGGAAGGGTTCGTCGAGCTCGCCTTGGCTTGATCAGATTCGGAATCGGAGAGCTCTTGGCCTAGGGAGGATGGAAGAAGCTCAAAGTTCGGCCTTTATTGGGTTCAAGGGCGAAAGGAGGAGGAGCGAGTGCTTACCGAGCGGATTGAACCAGAACAGGGAAGAAGAAGGGCGTTGGGGCTCGGCGGCGCCGGCTGCTCCTTGGCGGTTCTGGGCTCTCTTGGGACGTCGAGGGATTCGTGAGGGGTGCTACTGGCGGAATGGTTTGTTGTGGCTCGATTCCTTGGCTCGCAGAACAGGGCTGCGCTCAGAAATCGCTCGGGCCAACGCTCGGGGAAAGGGGCTCGGCGGTGCTTCTCCATGCTGCTGCAACTGGGCTGAGAAGAGGGAGGATGGAACTCGGCGGCGCCCTGGTGACTACTGGCGGCCGGAGGCAGGAGGGGTAGTGGTTTGGAGCTGAGTGCTCACGGCACAGCAAGGGGAGAAGAGGGCTTAGGGTGTGTTTGAAGCTTAAGTTTGTCTTGATGTGTGTTGGGTGAAAAGGAGAACAAGAATCAGCCTTTATGGAGTCAAAAGTGAGAATGGATAGGTGAATCGGACGGGTCAATTGAACAAGAAGCAAAGCTTGTCTTGTTTCCAAACAAGGAGGTTGTAGGGAGGTAAGGAGTACACGATGTTTAACTACAATTGGGAGGGAGGAAGGTCACATGTATTTGGGTCAACACAAGGGAAGAATGGGGCTGGAATTTAGGTTTTCAAAGGAGAAGAAAAGACAATTGTGTGATATGGTCCCCAATTTATATTCAAAATATATTTGAAAGATTAAATCCCGCTCTCTCGATTCTAACTCAACTCGATCAAAATAACGTTTTAATATTTCAAAGATGTCGACATCCCAAAGTTTATTTCAAATCCCAAGGTAAAATGACGGAATTGTCCTTCAAAGTTCAGAATTAGGCCGGAATCCGCTTTAAGGATCTTAAAATACGATTTAACAAGTTTTTCTTTTGAATTCCGCTTAAAAAAATTCATTTTGATTTTCCTTTTTTTTCGTGAATTTAGCATTTAAAATTCCGAGCCTTTACATCATCCACCTCTAAAAACAAGTCTCGTCCCCGAGACTAAAATCAAAACAATGTAGGGGATGAAGTTTCAAATTGATGAGTCCAAGGACCATGTCCAAGGATCTTGTAATCATCTCGGTTGCGTCTTCCGGGATTCTCACAACATCCTAGGTACGGTCGTGACATCTCCAACTGGCCCTGACAAGTATGCAATAAGCGCCCCTATCACATCCTTGCTTCGACTTTTCGGAAGTACCACGACTCTAAAAATTCTATAATGTCATCACTAGGTCTTAGCAAGCACCCTACAAGCGCCCTCATAAAATGCTTGTATCCACTTCGTGAGGTATCATAGACTTGCTCGGGTTTGAAAAGTTTCAAATGGGATTCCACAATTGAAAAAGATTGGCCTCAAAATCATTGAAATTTTCGGTAACGTTTATTCCTTACAAATCTAAGCTAGTCCTTTTCAAAATCGTGCAAATCTTCAAATCCAACGTTTAATCAAGCAACTTTACATTAAACCCAGTCAAATACATTCGAATCAAGATTTTGTCAAGATCTTCCAACCCAATCAGTTCCCCGCATAATAATCAATCAAAATCAGAAGCTCGGAGGTGGAATCATCCACCTCTAAAGGCTAATCCCGTATTCTCTTCCTAGTTTCCAGAATCAAATCAATCTATCAGTCTCAAATCAAGCAAGATTCACAAGCCATAAGCAATGCATAACTACATAACCAATCGATCCCCAACGAGTACATCATACGGCAAGTCTCAAACATATGCCAACACAGTGTCACAAGGTCACATCAACATCTCCACATCATACTAAAGGTCCTAATATGCAGCTATGACAAAATGATTACACACATCTCAATATCACACCAAGGTCATAAAAGGTAACTCCTTACCATAGAGTCAACGACAAGCAAATGGATGTCTATTAGGTTATACCCACGACAAGCAACACAAATTCATCATGGAGCATATCAATCACACTAAACCACACTAACATGTACCTATCTCAAGGAGAACGACATGCATATTCATTCCCAAATACATAATCGAGTCCTACACTGATACATGCGAGACAAGCTAGCAGTCTATTATTCCATGGAAGCAGATATGCCTAGCAACTTTAAGCAAGATATGCGGAACCCGTAATTATCATGCAAGATTCAAAGTCATGCGGGATTTAATGAAGATTACAGGTATCATGTGTAGGAATGAACGTACAAGAATGGTACATGCATCGCCAGGTGAGGTCAAATATAGCATGTCGATGTACATCCTAACGATGAAACTAAGCACCATACGAGAATACATAAGGCGGCATAGTAATCATCACAACTAACAACAAGGATTATATAATAGGTTAAGAATGACATGTAATCATACGACGGGATACATTTAGAAGCACATGTCTTACATGATACTAGCAACACATGATGTGATACAAGCACAATCAAGAGTCATTAAAAGGGGGTTAACAGAATGTTCACGAAACATGAGGCATCATCAAAAGTAACAAGAAGGACATCATGGGTAATAGATTATAATCATGCTAAGAACGAACCATCATAGGACACATAAATGTACAATAGTTATCACATCATAGAAAAGGTACAACATGTAATCATTTCGCGAGTAATATTGGAAATCATAAATCCTGCGGGATACTACTAGCACATATCGAATCATGACCACAATCAAGGTAACTCGACTAAATTCATTCTAACATTCATGCGTCATGTATATGCCAAATCATAATATAACGTGGTGTGTGATCATGCGAGGTGTCAAACCATACGTTCATGCAAGTACGAGAAGATGTCACATAGTAATAGAGGAATACCACTGAGTGAGAACATGTAAGCATGCTAGGATTACCCATTACGGAAAGCAAGTCAATCATCGAATTCAACAATAACTAATCAGGATAAGTACAACAATTTAAGATGATAGCAAGGGGAAGAACCACACTATCAGGGACCTAGCTCAAGAGGAGATCAACAATACGGTAGGCAAGATAGAAATTCCCACAAGTCACAACCGAGGACCCTACATGATGCTAAAGGCTCAACTTAACATACGATACATGCATGCAACTAATCATGACGATACGTAAGAAATCAATTCAATCACATTCCGATGATATAGAAGCATGAGGAAAGTTTAACGATGTATAATACGAGTCTGAGTATTGACAAGACGGCTATAATTCAAGGATATGAGCTCGAATCAACACATACTAGGATAAAACATGCATTCATCAAGACTCAATTATACCACATATTCTCCATACAACGCAAGTAATTACACAACAATCTTAATGGCAAAACAACCAACATGGGTTAATCTGACAAATACATAATAGATGGGCATGCTGTAGATTCGTGTCACAAACGAGTAATAAGCATCAATGCGTCATCAGCTAGTATACTAAAGAGATCATTTACAAGCATTCAAACGAAGAAGAGTTTATCACACTATCATGGACCTAACCCAGGAGAAAACAACTATCATGTAGGTTCATATCATGTGGTTTATGCTTTCAATCAATCATTAGCATAATTAATACGATAAGTCAAGTGGGCAAGCTATTACAACGTATCATCATGATAGAAAGCAAGGCACAACACGAGACTTGAGCAATGTAACTAATCACAGATGTATTAACACAACAACTTGGTACTAATGATTATTCACAAGGGACATGTCAGAGACTACAAATCATGTAATGTACTTCAGAAATAGTCACTATTACAACCGGACAGAAATCCCTAAGGGCAACCATTGACGTTTCCCAACCGACTCATCACCCCTCTTTCCCGTGGGACTTTGGTATGACTCTTCATGGCATGAAGACACTAGTTGATTATAATAAGAATAAGGAAAGACAACCCCATAAACACCTTACTTCTAACTCAAGTGACATCAAGAACTTCCAACACTCACTCAGACAACTTAACATCCAACCATGATTCCCGACACAATGTGTTTACCAACCCAATTCCCCGTGGAAGACACTGGCATCCAGGAAAAAGCTAGATAGACCCGTCAATGGGTTAACAAACATAGTGGAAGGGGCTGTTTTACACAAGCTGGGTTTGATAATGTAGAAATAAAGGCACTCCCGCTATCTCGTTTGCACAGGTCAGTCAATACACAACTCATTGTTAGGTATACCAAATCAGATATAGCATAACAAGCACTCAACACATAATCAGTTCATAACACTGATCATAATGATCTCATTTGAGTCTCCCAACCCATCTGTAAACAACAAGCTGATATTTTGCCTACGGTTCCCAACTACACCCAATAGGGGTGGTCTAGCGCCTTTACTACCCACTCGCATCCCCGTTTGGTCGGTTTCCTCTCTTATTACAAGTCAAGTTCATTACTTAGTCCGATTTCGGTTAGACATCTTAAGTTCATTTTGCCCTTCTTAAAATCCTTTCAAATCCTTTGAAATTCATGGGCGGTTTTCCAAAACATACACTCGACCCTTGCGTACCCGAATTGCACAACCTCAGCTCTGATACCATCTTTGTAACGGCCCAGAATTATGATTTTCGGGTTACGTTTCAAGGGATAAAACCCCTTGTTCGGATCTTGCAATCCAGGTACGGGTCGAGGTTTTCGACTCATTTTAAGATTAGTAGAAAGAGGGATTTCAAACCCTAAAAACCTCGAAGGGTCGTTGGGTACCCTTAACTTGTCTTAAGACTATGTCGCGAAATCCATTTCAAACGGAAGTAAAGCGAAAGCATAATAAAGATACAACTGCCACGGCAGAACCGGTCAAAACCAATTCATGAGTGGATAATTACCACTTTTACTAAGTTAGGATATTAGCCAGATTCTTCGATTCGCCAAAAGGGTTTCCCGTCACAAAAGCAAGGAGCAAACAATATCTACAGAAAATACCTTAAAAAAAAGAACGGGGAAAGGAGTCAGATCGAGCCACTCATGCGGGACCGGCAGTCCTCGCTGAGGCCACATAGTATGTGCTATACCTAATAAAGATGCTCTAATGCAGTACGAAAGTCAAACACACTAGCATGCCCCTAAGTATAATAATGTGCAGAAATACTGTAAAGGGCCCAAGACAATGCCAAGTGGCATATCCTCTCCTACCTCCACCCCTTCCGATAGGTGGAGACTGGCCAGCTCGTGAATGCATTCCATCATAATCGGGGGGCACGCATGCCTAACCCGCTCCACAATAAAGCCCGCATGCATATCATAATATAAGGAAGTTCATGACTCGATTGACTCAGGGTACCCGATGAGGCTGGGCTACCCTATGACCCTAGCAAAGACTCTAGGACTATCACAGATAACGACCGTTCTGTTTCAAACGCATAGAGTAAGCAGATGCTCATTCAATTAGTGCAACCTAAACAGGATACTACATGGCATGCTTTTATGCATATGCAACACCTAACATAAAATGCAACAACAGGCATGAATGTCCAACCTGAGTAAGCCCCCCTAGGGAACTTACCTGAAGATGCAGAACATCAAGATAACACATTACGGAGGTCAACGAGCGATCAAGAAGGCCTGTGGCCTGGGACGGTGACCTCCATTGCACATTACGGAGGGGGGCCGGCCTAACATCTCCCTATAATGGGAGAGTGTAATTGACCCAAACATGCATGGGTATTGCTGGCCCATTACACATACAATTATTCTTCGGGTTCCACTATTTTTAGGATAAGAAAATTTATTTATAAAATGAGTTTCTGCATTTATAGTGTTAAAGAAATTTTTTAGGTCTTCATAAATAATTAAAAAAAAAATTAGGTCTAATTTTTACAATTTTCAAATTAGTGGATGAATTTTAAAAAAATTCAAATGAGTTACATATGAATTATCTCTCAACACTAGGTGTAAAATCAACCCTCATTCTCCAACCTTTCAATACCGGGTAGCTTTAATGAATTAATTTGCATTTTAGAACTTTATTTTCCAATTATAATACTTGTCATTTAATTATCTCTCAACACGTCAGAGGGAATGAAATCTCTCCTCTCTCTCTAGTGTTTTCTAGAGAGAGGGAGCTCAACCTCGGCTTCGGCCGTCAGACTCCGGCTCCGGCCACCTTACCCCGGCTTCGGCCGTCTTACCCCGGCTTCGGCCGCCTCAGCTCGTTTTCGGCTGCATCTGTGCCGCCGTGGTGCATCGTCGTTCTCATTATGTCCATGAGTCCATCTCCTGGGACTTGTTTCCCTGCGAATGTCAACACTCTCTCCGACACAAGCTCTCCTTCCTCTTCTCGTCCTGGATCGCCACAGTCATCATCGTGCCTGTTGGTTGTGAAGGTTTTGAGGTAAACATGTTCGGTGAACCCTAGCTCCGAATTCCCTATTCGGACTTCAATCAAATCAAAACTCTAATTGAGAAAGGGCTTTTGCTGATCTAAGTTTCTTATCCCCTTTTCTTCGATTTCCATTCCGTTTTCGGGCATCAACACTCCCAATTTTGAATCTCTCATTCAATTGTCTTGCTTGAACCATACAACCCTTTTCTGTCGGTGCCCCGTCTACCTTCTCATGAGTGGTGGTGGTGTCGGTCTCCGTCGTCGGCGCCGATGTTGCCCGGGTGTACCGTCTATCGGTCTATTCTCCCTCATCACCGCCCCTCTGCTTCGGTCCCTTGGGTCATTGGTGTTGGGCTCAACCCCGTCGTCCTCACCACCTTCCGCCCTGGCTGCGTGGCTTCAGTCCGGTGCCGGCTGTGGCGTTACCCGTCACTGCCATCCCTCGCCATTGTTGAGGTCTTGCTGCCCGTACTTTTGCTAAAGAGAAGAAGCGTCAGGGAAAAGAAGAAAATAAAATAAAATAAAAATTTCTTTTCCTTGGCTTGCCGTGCAAACTTCAATATTTGGTGGAAATCCCGAAAGGGTATACTGGAAATTCCGCTCGAAAGAGTTTGAACCAAATCCCGAAAGGGCTAGAATAAATTCCGAAAGGGTTTGGTTAAATCTTTTGGCGTCTTTGCTTGAGCAGTGTTGGAATCAACTTTCGGCGTTTCTAGTAGATCTTCTGCTTGGTTGGGGGTGTGAAGTTTGGAGTCGGGACTGGCTGGGATCGAGGTGGTGCATTATGGGCGACTCCGTATCCGGGATGCTGTTTTCTTGGAGTTTCGTCTGCACTTTCCACAGGAGATAGAGTCCTGCTGTATCGCTGGCCCGTGGTGCTACTGTTGGGTAGTGCTTGGCTACGTTCTTCGCCTTCGTCCGCAACTCCTAGTTGTAGTTCTTCTTAGATCGTTCCTTGTAGTAGGGTTTTTTCTGCTTGTTTCTTAACGCCTTTTTCTGTTCTTCTGTATGCTTTGGTGGTTTCCGCCTGATGATTCATCGCCCTCTCGAGAATCAGGCTAGCCTGATCTCGAATTCTTACTTAATAAAAAAAAAAAGTTAAACTCGTAACATTTCTTTGCCAATTAATTCTAGTGGGTCAATCTCAAGTCGGCTCCTAAACAAAAAAAATGGAGTCAAAACCTCAAATCAAGTTTCACCAAAATATAAACTTGGTTCTTTGAAATGAACTACGACTGATTTGATCTCGTTCAACCGAGTACGTAGGAAGCTCGACATAAAGCTAAAAGCTCATCAAGTTCAATCACCAAACCGAAATAAAAATTAAATCGATTAAAAACGAACTACGAGTGATTTGATTCTCTTCCAAGAGATACGTAGGAAACCCGATACAAAGTTATAGCTCATCGGGTTCAATCACACAGTCCTCAAACGACCAAAAAGGGCAAAACCACAAAATTAAATTGGTTCCTTTGAGAACTACGCAAGATTTGATCCCGTCCAAACGGGTACGTAGATCGTTCGACATAAAGTTAAAG
The DNA here is from genome assembly GCA_037127255.1 of Persicaria tinctoria. Classification (NCBI taxonomy): domain Eukaryota; kingdom Viridiplantae; phylum Streptophyta; class Magnoliopsida; order Caryophyllales; family Polygonaceae; genus Persicaria; species Persicaria tinctoria. The sequence goes on along the minus strand of JBANSL010000004.1, from coordinate 14,105,251 downwards.
CTAGTCGAGTTTAATCGTCAAACCAAAAAATCAAAATGGTTCTGTTAAGAGCTACACAAGATTTGATCCCGTCCAAACGGGTACGTAGGTCGCTCGACATAAAGTTAAGGCTAGTCGGGCTCAAACCAAAATCAAATTGCTTCTTTTAACAGAACTACGCCTGATTTGATTCCGAGTTATCGGATACGTAGGCCACCGGACATAAAGCAAAAAGCTCGTCGGGTTCAATCACCAAATAAAAATTAAATCGGTTCATTAGAACTAGGTAAAGATTTGACGCCTTCTATCGGCTACGTAGGTAACCCGATATTCAATTCTAAAAATATATCGGGTACAGTCGTCAACCTCTAAATTCCCTTTAAATGAATATGAGGTCAAAATCAAACAAATTCAAATGGTCCATTCTGATTCGATACAAAGCTTCTGCTCGTCGAGTTTAGTCATCACTCTAAAATGATTTCACGATCAAACCCAAATAACAAATTCAGGTGTCCATTCCGACTCGTTGAGTTCGATCACCACCCTCAAATGATCTCATGGTCAAATCCAAATACAAAATTCATTATTTGTTAAGAACTACGATGACTTGATTCCACCAAACAAGTGGATACGTAGGAAACCTGGTGTAAATCAAATTCTAGGGTTGGGCCGTGGTACGAAAATTACCGTACCAACAACAAGTTGGTACCATAATATCGGTAACCGAAGAAATCGGTACCCGAAAGATCGGTACCAACCAACCTCGGTACGGTATGCGGTATGTAAAGTTTAAATCCCGTGGTACCGTGGTACCGAATATATATATTAATTTTTTTTAAATCCCTTAATTAATTTAGGGCCAGCGGCTTGGATTCCTTATTCTTTCACTTCTGTTCTTTCTTTGACTTCAACCCACCGCCAGCCTCGGTCATCTAGGTCTCAACCTACCACAACGACTCACACCGATCTCCGGTCATCTTCGTCCACAGCCGATGCAGGTGACGAAGCCACAAAGGCTCTCTTAACTCGCTCTCAACCACTCAACCGATCGATGCAAGTCTTCAATCTCCCATTTATCTATCCCGCTTATTTCGCTTCAATCTCACTCTCTCCCTTCAAACCAGTCCGATGGGCCGTCCTCGAGGTTCGTTGGGAAGACTCCCTCGCAGCGGAAGGGATGCACGAGGAAGAGGTGCGAGCCTTGGACCTCTTGGAGTCAGATCTGCGCCGCACCTACTGGGGGAATTGTACCATCGACATAAGTTTAGTTTTTAAACGTTTTTATTTTGTTCAATTGTTTTTTGATTTTGTTCCATTGTTCAATTGTTCAATTTGATTTTATTCACCATCGACATCAGCTCATTTGAATTTTTTTATTTTGTTCAATTGTTCCATTTCTTTTTTTTTTGTTAGAATTGTTCGTTGATGAGTGATCAGTGTTCATTGCAACTTCTGATTTTGTTCAATTTTTTATGAATGAGAATTCAATTGCAGCTTTTGATTGTGTTTAATTTTGTTAATATGTTGTTAGTTTATGTAAAAAGTTAAATCGTTATTTCGGTACCAAACCTTCGGTAGCCACAAGGACCATACATAAAGCCACATGAATGAAAATTAAATGAGACTCTTGGTACCACGGTACCAGACCTTCGGTAACCGATACTTTTGGTACCAAGACCTTCGGTTACCGATAGTTTCGGTTGGTACGTGGTAATGAAAAGTACATACCGAAAGGTATTGGTACGGTACGTGGTAATCGAAATTTTACCACGGTACCGTACCGTGCCAGCCCTATCAAATTCTCATCGAGTTCAGTCACATCCAAACTTTCAAATCAAATCTCCTCAAATTCACTTTTCGACTCCAAGTTGTCCCAAATATCAAATTTCTATGAAATCCAAAGTGTCTCATCCGACTCGATACAAAGCTTCCGCTCGTGGAGTTCGGTCACGCCAAAAACTTCAAAAAACAAAATACCAAATTCAAATTTGTCATTTTCAAGAACTACGTGTGATTTGATCCCTTCCAAAAGGGTACATAGGAAACTCACAAACGAGTTTAATCATGATCTCCAAATTGTCCTTCAAGTCAAAACAAATCAAACTAAATCAAACACCACACTAAAATCAAATCGTTTTCTATAGAGATGATAGGCGGGTTACTTGAGTTACCCTTCCGAGAAGGTGGGCTCAGGTTACTTGGATGGAGTGTTGTTTTAGCTACCCTTCCTAGAAGGTGGGCTTGAACTTCATCCTCTGATGCATACAAGAAAACGAAACCAAATCCAAACCACAAATAAAAAACAAAATCCAAAACACTCTGAACTACGTAAGGCTTGATTCTCTCCCAAGAGATACGTCGGCAACCCGCTAAATTTCGGGTGCAGCCCAAATCACCAAAATCACTCAAATCTTGGTATCGATACGACTTCGAATCAAGAGGATAACCAAAAGGGGTCGAACTCAAATATTAAAAATCAAATAAAATGTGTTGTACGATTATTCGCGCATTTTTATCCAACATATTTTTGGCACGCCAAGTGGGGCCCTTTTTGCCTTTTCATCTCTTAGTTGTATTTATACTAATACATGGTTATATATTTTTAAAGGTACAAATGGCACCAAAAGCGATTGTTACCTTTAACGAACTTCCAGCAACCTTCATCATCAAAGGAGGTCACTGTATCAGGAAAAGATCAATTGAAGCTCAGTTTGACATCACTCGGGATTCAATGTCTACAGCGATCCTGAACAACAACATCTTTGGGGCTCTTCATGCTCTAGAGGACAAGACCATCGCCAAGTGGGTGTCGAAGTCTCCCGCAATGCTTTCAAGGAAAGGAGGCATGAAGCCTAAAACACTTACAAGCCATGGGGGCAACAAGCTCAAGATCACCCAGCTAGGCGGTAACAAGCTCAATAACCAACCCATTTGCAACAAGCTCAAAATGCAGGAGGGTGGTTACAACAGCCCAAAGCCAACCAAAGAAGTCGTTCAAAGGCCTATCATTCGTGTCATCAAAACGAATGAGAGGGAAATAACAACTTCCGCACAACCCGTCTCTGTTTCCAAGAAGGCAAACAAATCCATGAAGAAAGGGGGACATAAGTGCGGATCTCAGCGTTGCAAGACAAGACCTCTTATTGTGCTAGCTCGTTCATCAACTTTAAAACGAGCGAGTACAACCCTGGAAAAAGATTTTCCTAGCTCGCAGGGGGCAAAAGAAACTCCTCCAGTGGCTCCTCCAAGAGAGATCCTCGTTGGGTCTATGTCAATCTATCCAAAAGAGGTTGTACAAGTCAACATGACCTCATATTCGGAAGAGATAGAAATCAGGGCCACAAAGGGTAAGCCTTCAAGATCCAAGAAAGGCGAGGAGGTTCAAGAGACATGTCAACTCTCCAAAGATAATGCAAGAGAGAATGACCGGTTGGAGCTAACAAGTTCAAATACTTCAATGGTTGAATCTCAAGCAAAAATCTCACAAGACGGACCAAATGTGATGTCGGTATTGACTACCAGCACATCAAGTGTCGAAGGGCAGGTTCAAGAGTTGCAAAGGAAGCTAGATGAGAAAGATGCTCAAATAGCAGCACTCCTCGCTCAATTAAATATTCCAGCTCAAGAAAAGAGACAAGAGCAAACAAGGTCGACTGGTGAAGGTTCAAGCAGTAGCACATCGATCACTCCACAAGAAATCAAAGAGATGATCACTCAAGGGATAAAAGAATATGCATCACAAAATCCAACAGTGCTTGGGTATAAAAAGCCATATCCATTACACTATGATTCGATTCCATTTCCCCGAGGCTACCAAAGACCGAGCTTTCACTACTAGAATTCTGCTATTTAACATCGGTTCATTAACATCAGTCAGAAAAACCTGCCATGTTAAATAATTTTTTAACATCGGTTTTTAAATTTGCGATATAAATAGAAGTATAGACATCATCCCATTTATTTAACCGATGTTAAATATGTGTTTTAAAAAAAAAATTAGAAAGCGCGGAACGAAACCTAATTTATTTGAACACCCGCCCACATCTGCTTATCTCTCCATTTTCAGATCTACTTTTCACTTTCCCGTCTCTCACCTCGTTTCTCTTGAGCCTCCACCGAAGTAATGAACCATTCCTTTCTCTTATCTGGTATCGAAGCCATTGCAGCCGGAGAGGAAGAAGAAGATGTCATCCATGGCAGCCTACACAGAACCTTTCCTTCTCTCATTTGGTATCGGCGTTATGGCAGCTGAGGGAGTGGAAGAAAAAAGCTTCATTCATGCTTAAGCAACCTGAGTTTTCTCGCCTGCGGTACATGACTATATTCATGCTTAATGAATTGTATTCTTCTTGCTTTAAAGGGTGAACGCCAATTACTGTCTTTGGCAGGCCGAAGAGATGTTCGTCTGCGTCTCTCTCACAAGCTTGTTCGCCTGACGATTTCGCTCACTACCTCCGGCTTCCGGCGTCTCTTCCATCTCCGGCACTTCCATCGCCTGGCGATTAGGCTCTGGTCTCGTCCCTCAATCCGCCACCACCTGCAACATCTCCAGTCTCCACCACCTCCGCCTCTAGTCCCGCAACAACTCCGGTTAGGGTTTTTGGGTAAGTAAATCTCGAATTCAATCTCCATTTAGGGTTTTTTCGATTCTGTTAGGGCTTAAGAAACTTGCTTTCCTCCATTTGAATTATTTTCTTAAGAAATTGTTCATGTGTTGTTGTTTCCTTTGAACTCTACCGGCCAATTGAATGATTTTCGGTTCTGCTAGGGTTTTTTCGGTTGTTTAACATTTGAAATGAAGTGTTGAGAGAGGGAAAATGACATAAGAAGAGAGCAAATCCAGCCACATGATCCCAGAAAAGTAGGCTGTAAATTATGAGTGTAGGTTTAGATGAATTCAGTGTTCAGCCACAATGATGAAGGTAACGACTAATAATCAAAAGGGCTTAACCAGGTAATTTTAGATAAACTTTGGTTACCCATGATATCAATTTTATAAGAAATACCAGCAGTTATCAGTGACTTGGCTCAATGAAAGATGGGGTGAAAACCTTCTGTTGTTCCTTCTTCATCTCCTTTGAGATTGCCACCATATTATTTGTTGTAGTTACAGTATTCCAGAGGGTGCAAACGAGGAATTCAACCTCACCCTTGGATTCCAAATTAGCCTTCATTTCCATAGCTTCCTTTTCACCCATAGCCTGCATACAGATGATAGCAAATACAAATGAGATTCAAAAGCGTATCACGATATCAGAGCAACCTGAGTTTTCTCCCAACCTCCAGCTTGTTGGCTTGTTCGAGAGCGCTCGTACAGTCAAGATGGTTGAGGTAATTTCTTATTGTTTCTCCCTTCTTTCTGCACTTTATACGTACAAGAAATTGACGACATGGCCTGACTGACTGTTTCATTCTTGTTTTGATTCTTATTCCAAGAGACTCCAACCAGATTACTTGGTTGTTGATACTTGCACTGTAGCCAAAATGTCATACGAGCGGACTAATACAAGGTCGTAATTGAAAGTATATGAATGTATGAGAGAAGAATGCAAGATTCAGCGTGGAGTTTGTAGACAATGTGCTGGTTTCTTATAATCTTATGTTCTCAATTTTAATGTTAGTTTACCAAGTATCAGGTGTTTTTTTATGTTGACTTTCTGATTACAAAATTGATGTGTCATTGGCTAGTCTCAGATAAATTCATACAAGTTTTAATGCTGATTTTGCCTTTCCCAATAAAAGAAGCTATTAAATTGATGGCTCACATTGCTCCTGGTTCTGGATCACCTCGCTGAAAACCAAGTCTTTTGAAGGACCAAGTTCGGCTCGTGAAAAGGAAAGATTCGAAACGCCATGAGATTTTATATTAGTGTTATGAGGTACTTCATTCTTTTCCCGAACCAAAAGGGCCTTTGATGAATTTATATATTAGTATTATGAGATATGAATGCTATAAACCATGAAGAATGAAGTGTGATCTACATATTTGTCTTTGTTTATTTATTTATTTATTTGTTGCTGTTTCCTTTGACAGTTTGTTCACTTCCCTAGTTCAACTGAATACGTAGTTAGTGGGATCCATGCATTTTTTTTGTTGCTGAGTAGAAGCAACCATAACTTTGATGGTTGTCATCTACCTATTATCTTAACTCTACCCTATTGTGTTGCTGCAATTGTGGTCATAGAAAGCCTATGGGAAATCTTGTTTTATTGTCACAAAATTTGAGTTATTTGAATATGAATTTTTTTATTGTTATTTTTCTCTACAGGGGATTTATTTGAAGAATTGCTTGACAAATTGGGATGAGAATAGTGTATATGGTGGTTTGAGTTCTCTAGCTCCCAAAAAAGTGAGTCGATGTGTCTATTGTTATGATTGGATTATGCATTTTGTATACATCTATTTTCTTTTTTAACTATTTAATGTCATAGTACAAAATTCTTCATTATGATCCCCCTTTAGCTTTTCATAAAGACAATCATTGCTAAACTTATTTATTTGCATCACGGTACATGAATTGTGAAACAGTGAAACCTGTAAATTAAACATTCATCTCATTTCCAAGATAAGAGGCATGGTTGACTAAATTTGTGTTTTTTAGATATATGTCTGCTTCTCTATCTCTCTACTTTGTAAAAAAATAATTCATTAACCTTTATCTCATTTCTAAGACAAGAGGCATGTTCCTTATACATCCTTGGTTCTGGTGAGCATCTGCCTTATACATCTCTGGTTTTAGTATGAGTCTCTATTAGTTTTACAGTTCACGACAATGAGAATTTACTTGTGCTTTGATACCCTGTTTCCCTTCAATTTACTTGTTTAATTTTGTGTTCATTGTTTTCATTGTCCTTTCAGATAAATCTAAATTTCTGGACAAATGGTGAATTCAGACAACAATCACAATAGCAGGTACCGGGCTTGACATTGAAAAAGCTTATATTTTTAGTTTTGGATAAAATCTTTATTGAACCTGCATTTTGTTTGATAAGCAGACAATGATGTCTAAATTAGGATATTGTACATGTAAGGTATTGTGTTGATGTAGAGTTTTTTGGAGGTTGACATTGGTTATCCTTTTAAAAGATTGGGTGAAGAACTGAAAATGATTCATTAACCTACACATCATAACTTGCTGTTGTGTGTCATTTTTAGTGTATTATATGTTACCTATCAAATATGTTCCCCCTTTTGCAGATTCAGAGAATTCATGTACAAGAATTATTGCTATTAGTTTATTTTCCTTGTTTCTTTGATTCATAAGTTTCACATGCTTTTTTTGCTATTATATAAGAACATTCAATCTAATTCAAAGCCTATTAGCTCAGATGGTAGAGCATTGTGTTCAAACACAAAGATGCGGGTTCAAATCCCGCATAGGCTACGATAATTAAAAAAAATCGCAAATATCTCATTTCACATCGGGTAATAGCCGATGTCTTTCAAAAAAAAATCGATGTCTATCTGGGGGATGTAAAAAGTCAAAACATTTTAACATCGGGTGGATCGGGTGAAAATTCGGGTGAAATACAAGACGTCAAATTCATCAAAAAAAAAATATTGAAAAACATACGTCGAATACATCGACGAATAAATTAGTACCAAATATAGTTAAATTCGGTCAAATACGTGTAATTATCCATAACTTTCAACACTTCAAGCAATAAGTTTTGGAAATAAAAAGACATTACAACAATTATGAATAAAAAGAAGAGAAAACATAGTCTTCAACAACCAAAGCTTCAAGCGGGAAATCGTTTGATAGGTATTTTGAATTAGAGTTTATGGAGTATATTGGTAATTTCACATATAAAATATAATTATATAATATAAGTCGGGTGATGGGTCGGGTGGCGGGTCGGGTGATGGGTCGGGTGACGGGTGGGGAATGTCTTCACCCGAATCCAACCCGACACATCACCCGTTCACCCATCACCCATTTAATATCCGCTTTATTTCGGATTTTCACCCACTTTTTCGGGTCGGGTGAGATGAATATCCGTCGAGTGCGGGTGAAATTGCCATCCCTAATGGCCATGCGGTATTTGCCCTATAAATCATGGCCTCCACCACAGAAACCACCACACCGAGTGTCCACCGAATCACAAAATGGTGACCACCACGGATTTATACCGGCGGACGGCAGGTTATCTGGAGTACAAAGTCACATTACTTCGTTGCACGGAGCCCCGGTGGCCAGAGGAATGCACCTGCAAGCATCCAGCATATATTCCGGGAGATTCGTGTTGTATATTTCAGTGCCATATCGAGTCGGACACCGGCATTGCATATCCGCTCGTATTCTGTTGTGCGCAATGTTATGACGACAGAGGATTTCCCGAATTGTATTACTTGGATGTTGAGGCGCAAATCGCGAATCACATCAGAAGATACCGTCGTTACGACGTTTACGACATCGGGGCTGAGGGCCTATGTGATCATGTTATTCGCAAGCTTCGAGAGTTCAACGCAGGGGAAAGGTATTACGCGTACAACCAAATGAATATTTTCATTTCCATTAATGAGAGGTCATCGGAGGAAGATAGTGAGTAGATATGCGTATGCGTTGTATTTTCATGTGTAAGCTGTTAAACCGTTTCAGTAAATTCTCTCTCGAGTCGCCTCGGTGATGCGTATGGGTTTGTTTTTCATGTGTAAGCATTTCAAATAGCGTACGAACCGAGTTGTTACTCGAACAACACTGTCACAACCAATAATAACACCACCTTCATAACACTACGCGTACAAACGACTACACACCCAACAATAAGAACAAGTTAAGCAAACTGAAACGGTGACGGCATGTTGCAGTAAAAGCGTTGCCTCCTGAAGGCTCACTCTGAAGGTTACTCTCTTGTAGGCAAAACGAACATTGTTCAGAATTTCATTTGTACAATGTTCGTTTTGCATATAACAGATTAAACTTCAGAATGTTGTATCTAGACATTGAATCTGCTGAGGATCTACACAAAAAGGATGTAAGTTCACCGCTTTTTATAGCTACTGGGACACCGTATGGCCATGCGGTGATAATACCGTATGGCCATGCGGTGATAATACCGTATGGCCATGCGGTGATAATACCGTATGGCCATGCGGTGTTACCTACCGCCTATGCATGCGGTGTTACCCACCGCCTGTGCATGCGGTGATTCTGCATCACGTCCCCACCGGCTATAAATCATGGCGTCCACCACAAGTGCGGCAGGAACCACCACGGCTGTCCGTCTAATCCCAAAATGGTAAACACTTTAGACACATATCGGCGAATGGCAGGTTATCTCAAGTACAATGTTACATTAATTCGTTGCACGTCGCCACGGTGGCCGGAGGAATGCAACTGCAGGCATCCAGCATATATTCCGGGATATTCGTGCGTAATCCTACAGTGTCAATTCCAGACAGACACTGACGTACCATATCCGATCGAGTTTTGTTGTGCGCATTGTTATGACGATAGGGGATTTCCCGAATCGTATTACTTAGATGTAGAGGCGCGTATTGCGAATCACATTAGAAGATATTGTTTGTACGATGTTTACGTGCTCGAGGCTAATGACCTATATGAGCATGTTATACGGAAGCTGCGATCATTCAACGCAGGCGAAAGACACTACGCGTTCAACCAAATGGATATTTTCATTTCCATTAATGAGAGGTCATCAGAAGAAGGTAGTGATTAGACATGCATTATCAAGTATGTAGTGTAGTATGCATCAAACTTTATTTTCTAAGAATCTGTTGTATTTTCATTCCTACTCAGTTCACCCGTTTAATAAAATTCTGTTTTGAATCCCGATCGGTGATTTAGATGACATTTTACTTCACATGTGCCAACGAAAATAGGAATTATGTTGAAAATAGGAACCAATGTGACAAATAGCGTACGATCCGACTGATTATTCAAACAACATTGTTACAATTAGACGACAAACAAACTACTACACAACAAACAATAACAACAACTTCATGGCACTGTAACAAACGAACGACCACACAGTAGTACGGGACATTGTTCATATCAAATCGGATTGAATTGAGTCTATAAATAGGTGACGAAATAAAATGTGAGTTTTAAAGTATTTATAATCACATATGATGAAAAAACTCACCTAACGATAAAGTAGTCATGCTAACGAAATATGAAAGAACATATTATATTATATATAGTATACAATATTATCACCATCAATACAGAACAAATGATTTAATCCATTGGATATCCTTGTAGCAACTCATTTAGCTTGGAGTTCATCCAATTCCATGTTGATTTTCCATAATGAAATATGTGTCAACAGCAAACACTTGACGTCCTTCAAATCTTGTATATGGAGGGTAAAAAAAAGCGTATGCAATAAACTTCTTCCATATGTCAAGAAAATCGTCTTTGTTATATGTTCAGATACATCTTTCAGTTTCCCCAAACCTAATTGTTAAAACTGTCGACTTGTTTACAAAATTGCATAAATATTCTAGGGTGGCAGACCCGTGCTACGTACGCATGGGACATTTTTTGTATCAGATATATCACAAACATACTCCCATTTTATGTGTCAAGAGGTTTTAAGGATCGTTAAACCATCTTCTTTCCCCTTATTTGGTTCAATCCCCCTTGAAAAATGAACATATACAATCAATGGAAATGTGACACCAAATTAGGAAACATGCATGCAATCTTATTCTACACTATATGCTACTTGTATTTTTTTTGGTCGGGACACTATATACTTTTATTATATAAAAATATAATAATTTCATGTGCATACTTAAAATAAATGTGAGGTTATATCTAATTTGTGACAGCCTGGAATGTTAATTGATCTGTTAAACCCTCGATTAATTTAGAATGACTTTAGTGTTGTTATTATGTATACCCAAATCATTTAAATTAAAATTAATCAAATTCTTTATTCTTCTTTTCAATTTAATTTGATGCTCCTATGTATGGTTACTATATCTATGAGGGGCACGTACTCTCTTTAATGCTTTTATATATGTGTGTGTGCGCGCATTTGTACTATTTGCCACCATTTTATAGGTTACAGTTTATTATATATAGTAATTTATTTTGAAATATTTCAGCATCCTAACATCTAAATTCCTCTAATACATTTATTTATAGGTTATTGTTTTAAATAATTTGTTTTGCAACACTGAGAATTATTTTCCACTTCATAGTTTTGTTAAATAGATAATTCAACTGGCAATAAAGTAAAGACTAAAGAGGATTTTTAAAATTAGAAGTAGAAATATTTTTATTTAGTTCTTAATTTTTTATAAAAAAAAATTGATGAAGATCTAATATATTGAAGGATTGAAATAAAATAATTTTTGACCCTAGCTAAATATTTTGATCTGAGCGCAGTCGACCTCTCGTTCCTCCTTCCTACTTCCCTCGTCCGCCATCGACAACACCTATTCAAGCTCTCATTCTCTCATTTCATGGCGTCCTTCAACGGTTGTCACCCCTCACGATCTTCTAGTTGTCCTCTCTTTCTCCTCAATTTCAACCGACCATCTCCGTTCTCGAGCTATTTCACTTTTTTGATCTTCAAGGTCACTGTCGAAGATAGATCTTGCCTCATTGCTTTCCCATCTTGCGAAGATGAAGATCAATACCAGGTTCCGCTGAAGCCAAGTTCAGGTTCCCCCCTCTCATTCTCTCGTTAATTGCCATCCAGGAGTTTGTTGGGCCTCGTTCTCCCCCTTGATGACTACCTAATGCAAGATGGAGTCGAGTGTACGTCCCAAATCATACTTGTCTACACAAAGGCTGTTGAACCGCCGAAATCATCAGGGCACTGTGCACCAGCCATGGCAACCTGCAACTACTGTGGAACCGGCCGGGGTCAAGCGCGACACCAAAAAAACTTCCTCAAATCCAGTCAGACCCACCGAGCCGATCAGCCAAACCTTTCACTGAATCATGTATATTAATTGGAAGGCAATTAACACATTTAGAGTTTTAGAGGTAAGCATAAATAAGTTAAATCAAAATTTTGTAGATATTACCTGTACTGTGTAGCGATGGCCGCAGTGACGACACATTGCGGTGAAAGCGATACCTCCTTGTTGTAGTGTCTGGTGAACATGTCTTCACGTGGAACTTGTTTTGGTTGGGAAGACATTGTCGCCGATGCGGTGTGTTTTCGGAGGCGGTTGGGGTCGTATTTTTATAGACACAACCACCGCATACTTATGCGGTGCTCTGCCGAAGACCCTATATATGGCTGCAGTCCCAGGACAAGTTACCACACATCAACATGTAGGACACAGCGGCGATAGCTCAAGCAATGACATAATACGTCAAGGCACGATGGAAGAGTTTGAGGCGGTTCTGTACACGGCAAGTCCACGCTCACAGACGGTGGAGGCGATAATAAAGAGACTACGGGATGAAAATCGGTCGTTGCTTGTCGAAAACCAACAAGCCCGTTGGCGGATTAATATGCTGGAGAGTCAAGATGCAGTTGTAGAAGAGGAAAAAAAGGCTATGGCCATGAAGCTAGATCAGGCTAGTGTACGTAACCCATGACTATATTAGACTTGTATTTGGTCAAATGTAATTTAGAAAGTTCGTTTCGAATCATGATATTGAAGCGCTAACTTAAGAGCTCGAAATGGAAGTTGTGTACTGGCATAATATGCAAATTTGAAATCGATCCAAAATGGTAACAAACCAGCAAATCCACACTGAAAACACCAAATACATCATCCCAGATCGAACTACCAACTACTACCAAAAATCAATCCAAACTACCAACTACTACCAAAAAAGTCATCTAACCGCTAACAAAACAACCAAATACATCATCCCAGATCGAGCCGTCACGGCGGGGGGAGCCCAAAATTGCTCATAGATGCGCGCCAGATGTGCATCTGTCAATTGAACTCCTAGGGACCTGAGTCGCTAAATCTCCAACCCAGCAGCATGATGTCGCTGCTCGATAATCGTCGGTGGGGGTGGCGGCGGCGGGATGATGGGCTGGTGTCGAGGAGTGTCAGGAAGTATGTATGGATGACTATAGCGGTGTAACCACTCCACATAGTCATCGGCCATGCCATATGGGTACTCAGCAGAGGTCCGTGGCAACTCCTCCATGGGGAACAGATGATCGAACCTATGCGCCCAGTGGTTGTCGCCCGCGTGGAACAACGCCTCCTTCTTTCCCTTGACGGACTTCGGTCTGTGCGCTTTGCTAGGTCTGATTGGATCAACAGGAATGTGCTGAACCCGACCAAACTGTCGTAGCACACGGTCCGGCATATACGGCTCCTCCTCGAACAACCACCGGATGGTGCCCCTATATCGAGACAGACGCAGATGTCCATCAAAATCCAAGTGCCTACCAAAGGGCATGAACTCGATCTGCAATGGACTAGAAATTGTTTAGACGACTCACCGCATAGGGATGCGGTGGGTTTTTTTAATTTTAAAAGATTGTTAAACAACCCACCGCATAGGGATGCGGTGGGTTGTTACCGCGGATGGGGCCCATTACAAATAGGCGTGCGGGCCCCCATTCTCCGACACACTTTCCGACTCTTCTCCGATTCCTTGCTTTCCGAGCCCGATTTTTGGTTCCGTCGTTTCTCTCGTCCCCCTTTCTACCCCCACTTTGTACCCGAGTCTTGAGATGGTGAAAGACAATCGTGGAAAAGATGCGTCTCATGGTGTCGGTCCTTTTCGGAGACATCCGTTACAGGTAACATTGAACCTATATAAAAATCGAATTGCATTATTTTTTAAGCGGAATGAGATAGTGTTAACGTATAATTGTGATATATAATGTAGCCCAAACCGACTATTCAGAGGAGGAGGACGACAGACGCCCCGCCACAGCCTGAGCCACAGCTTGAGCAACAACCACAACCTCAGCCAGAGCCTCAACCTAAGGTATGTTAAAATCATTACTAGGTGTAAGGAAATTGAAATCGAATAAATATTTTTCTGTTTTCTTAGGAAACGATAGTATTAAGTTGAAATCATTAATAAACCGTAGGGAAATCTTGCAACATTTAGTAAGTCATACGATATAGTATCGTATTTGAGTGATAGGATTTTGGCAAATATATTTTATTTTACACAGTCCACGTTATCGAGGGGGTTAGGAGAGAGGGTGGTTTGGCAATCTGCTAGGAGGGTTGCCGCTAGGGAGAGACATATGTTGGAGGATGTACTGGATCCTATGGAGATGGATAGTGACGCGGTAGGTGATGATACTGGGGCTGCCGCCAGGGAGAGCTAGACGTTGGGGGATGTAGTGGATCCTCCGGAGAGGGATAGTGAGGCGGTAGGAGCTGATACTAGGGTTGAGCCATCGATTCAATCACGTGTTGACCACAGTGACGGTTTGGGGCATACGTCACAGTCATCTATAGAGACATATCAGAGTCTGGTGCAGATTAAGCTGGATTTGATGTCTGACCACATGGATGACCCAGTGGTGCAGTCGGACGAAGAGTCTAGACTAGGGGAGGGTTATGAGATGATGCAGGCGTACCTACGGGGGAACCCAGCACAACAGGCTTGAGCTGAGCGAGTGGATGAGCAGTTGCAGACTCAGCAAGACGGTTATCAGGCGTACTTTGGGACGGCGTTTGAGAGCGACCAACTGAACTCGTATGACGACTCGGCACCTCTGCTCGGAGATGTGTGTGTTGGGACGAGTCATGCTTGAGCGGGCGGCCAGGAGCCATGGGTCGTTGGGCAGATATATTTTGCGTCGTTCACACCGTTAGTATCTACGGGTGGAGGGAGGACGCCTGGGAGTCAGCATGCGGCGCCACCGTCGACACCTAGGAGCTCGGAGCCTAAGCCGATTACTGAGAGTCAACATGTGGCTCCATCGGCGACACCTAGGAACTCGGAGCCTGAGCCGATTGCTAGGAGTCAAGAGAGGGATATACGAGGACAAACGAGTGAGTCGGCCAGACGTACTGAGCCAGCTGCACCTCCGATGCATGAGTCGACTATTCCTCTCGACCCGACGCATGATCCGATGTGGGGGACATCTGACGATGTTGGTCAGGACAGGGGAGGAGATCAGGCGGCACATGCCCCCGTCCGTGTAGTGCAGCGGAGGCGGAGACAGCATGGCGAGCCTAGCAGCTCTGGGGTAGTTCAGCCCGAATGGCCAGGGGGGCCACATACCGTTTCACTTCTGAGAGATTACGAGGCCCACATTGCATAGGCTGTTTGGAGACGGGAGGAGGAAGCCTTGCGGAGGGGTGTGCGTGTGCAGAGACGGGGACAGTGGCTGGGCCGGGTAGAGGCGTTGTTGGAGGTGGATGGACGGGAGTCCTAGTTTCCCGAAGTGCGTGACACTGGCCTCTGGGAGCTGAGAGATTTTGAGTGGGATCATGCGGATCACAGTCTGATCAGTGTGTTTGTTGAGCACTGGCACCCCGAGACGAACAGTTTCCACTTTGCATAGGGAGAGATCACTATCAAACTGCACGATGTGTTCTTCATACTTGGGCTTGGTTTGGACGGAGAGCAGTGTATTCATGTGGATGACGTGGCCGCCGGGAGGGAGACAGTTGTGGACTTGTACGGCTTGACTCAGCACGAGCGGGAGAGCGCCTAGGGCCATGGAGGCCCTACTGTTCAGATCCTTCTTCAGAAGATAGCACCGATGCGACAAAGGGTTCGAGATGGCGCCCACTTGAGCATGATATGGAGTGCATCGTGGTTGTTACAACAGAGATTATTGCGACTGTGACGCTGTTCATCAAAAAGTCGGGCGCAAGATTGCGTCCGGAGGTGCTTCGTCAGTTTATGGATGCAGCGCAGGTTCCGAATATTTCTATAGCGACAAGGGTCTTGGCGTGCTTGTACCGAGGACTGGGCGAGATGACCAGGGAGTTGGCCAAAGACATGGACGGTTGTACGAAACTGTTGGAGGTAAGTCTATGACTATGTTGCTGATAGTATTGTTCCATTGTAGATGTGGATATGACTGTATTTTCCGGTGTTCAAGGTTGGCATGACGCTCGATCGAAGGCTAGCTCGGGATCCGCGACACGAGGTGAGGTACGTCCTAGGGCCGACGCCATTTTCCACTACGATGTCCCGGGATGATAGGCCTCGCATTGAGCGACTAGATGTTATGCGGCAGAGGCTGGATGAGATGACTGTCGACGAGGTACGAACACATTTTACTTCCGCACTTACATTTGTGAGACAATAAACTAGATTTTTAACATTTGAGTCGTCTAAACAATTTCTAGTCCATTGCAGATCGAGTTCATGCCCTTTGGTAGGCACTTGGATTTTGATGGACATCTGCGTCTGTCTCGATATAGGGGCACCATCCGGTGGTTGTTCGAGGAGGAGCCGTATATGCCGGACCGTGTGCTACGACAGTTTGGTCGGGTTCAGCACATTCCTGTTGATCCAATCAGACCTAGCAAAGCGCACAGACCGAAGTCCGTCAAGGGAAAGAAGGAGGCGTTGTTCCACGCGGGCGACAACCACTGGGCGCATAGGTTCGATCATCTGTTCCCCATGGAGGAGTTGCCACGGACCTCTGCTGAGTACCCATATGGCATGGCCGATGACTATGTGGAGTGGTTACACCGCTATAGTCATCCATACATACTTCCTGACACTCCTCGACACCAGCCCATCATCCCGCCGCCGCCACCCCCACCGACGATTATCGAGCAGCGACATCATGCTGCTGGGTTGGAGATTTAGCGACTCAGGTCCCTAGGAGTTCAATTGACAGATGCACATCTGGCGCGCATCTATGAGCAATTTTGGGCTCCCCCCGCCGTGACGGCTCGATCTGGGATGATGTATTTGGTTGTTTTGTTAGCGGTTAGATGACTTTTTTGGTAGTAGTTGGTAGTTTGGATTGATTTTTGGTAGTAGTTGGTAGTTCGATCTGGGATGATGTATTTGGTGTTTTCAGTGTGGATTTGCTGGTTTGTTACCATTTTGGATCGATTTCAAATTTGCATATTATGCCAGTACACAACTTCCATTTCGAGCTCTTAAGTTAGCGCTTCAATATCATGATTCGAAACGAACTTTCTAAATTACATTTGACCAAATACAAGTCTAATATAGTCATGGGTTACGTACACTAGCCTGATCTAGCTTCATGGCCATAGCCTTTTTTTCCTCTTCTAGAACTGCATCTTGACTCTCCAGCATATTAATCCGCCAACGGGCTTGTTGGTTTTCGACAAGCAACGACCGATTTTCATCCCGTAGTCTCTTTATTATCGCCTCCACCGTCTGTGAGCGTGGACTTTCCGTGTACAGAACCGCCTCAAACTCTTCCATCGTGCCTTGACGTATTATGTCATTGCTTGAGCTATCGCCGCTGTGTCCGACATGTTGATGTGTGGTAACTTGTCCTGGGACTGCAGCCATATATAGGGTCTTCGGCAGAGCACCGCATAAGTATGCGGTGGTTGTGTCTATAAAAATACGACCCCAACCGCCTCCGAAAACACACCGCATCGGCGACAATGTCTTCCCAACCAAAACAAGTTCCACGTGAAGACCTGTTCACCAGACACTACAACAAGGAGGTATCGCTTTCACCGCAATGTGTCGTCACTGCGGCCATCGCTACACAGTGACAAACAACCTGCAGCACGATCATCTGAAGAGGCACATCAACAACAAGCATGCCAACAAGATCTAGGATTTATGCGTTTATCGAACGTAGTTGAAGAGGTTCGTTTGTGCTCGTGTGATGAAGTCGTTGTTATTGTTGTCTGTGTAGTTGTTTGTTTGTCGTCTGTGTAGTTGTAACAATGTTGTTGTAATAATATGTCGACTTTGTACCCTCTTTGTTTCATGTGTTTCCCATTGCAACATATTTACCATTCCCATTGCAACATTTTAACTAATATGTCCTGAAAATCACCGATCTGAATCCGAAGGAGATTTTGATTAAAAGGTTTCATTGCTTACAACTGAAAATACAACATTTGTACAACACACTACATACTTGGTAATTCACGTCTAGTCACTACCTTCGGCCGATGACCTCTCATTAATGGAAATTACAATATTCATTTGGTTGAACGCATAATATCTTTCGCCTGTGTTGAATGCTCTCAGCTTTCGGATGACATGATCACATAGCACCTCAGCCCCTTCAATGTAAAGATCGTAACGACAATATCTCCTAATATGATTCACGATCCGCGCCTCCGCATCTAAGTAATACGATTCCGGAAACCCTCTGTCGTCATAACAATGCGCACAAGAAAACTCGATCGGATATGCTACGTCAGTGTCCGTCTCGAATTGACATTGAAGTATAACGCACGAATTTCCCGCAATGTAAGCTGGATGCCTGCAGGCTGCAGGTGCATTCCTCCGGCCACCTTGGCTCCGTGCATCGAATCAACGTAACCCTGTACTCCAAATCATCTGCCGTTCGCCGTTATGTGTCTAAGGTGTTGACCATTTTGTGGTTCCCTGGACAGTCGCAGTAGTGTCGCCGACAGGATTTATAGGCCACGCACCACATTGGTAAGCAGTGTGCACATACCGCATACCTATGCAGTGTGTGCACACCGCATACGCATGCGGTGGACCGGACCGGTCCGGTCAGTGGTTCGCGAATACGTAGGTAGTTATTCACACACCGCATACCCATGCGGTGTATGCACGCCGCATACCCATGCGGTGGGCCGGATCGGTCCGGTCCGGTCTGTGGTTCGCGAATACGCCGTTAGTTATTAACACACCGCATACCTATGCAGTGTGTGTCCTTCATACCCAACCTGGTGGCTATAAAATGGGACAAGCACCTCATACGGTTTCTTGCGTTACAAGACTACGAATCACAACAATCGAAGCAAATAGTGAGAGTAAAGGAGTTTGAAGGTGAGACAGATAGGGGTGTGTCCTTCAAAATTATAGTTGAAAAGTTTTCGCGTCCATACGAGGATTATTTGTGCAATTGCCAGCACAAGAGGTGGTGTCAATCATTTCCCTGCTGCCTTTTTCACGTTGTATGCTATAAAGGCGTTGAAGGCAATACCTACGCATTCTCGGAGCCGGTTGAATTGGCGTGTGTGGAAGGTCACCAATTACACATGGAGGACCCTGAGTCATACTACCGTGAGGCGGTTGAGGCAATCAAATGCGCAATCAGCGACCTATTCAACGATGTTAGGCTAAGCTGCGCACTTCGAATTGCAAGGTTCGTTGTCAACAACGCAGTCCGTCCAGCAAACGACAAAGTGAAGAAGTACGCATTCAACCGGCTTGAGATCCACATTAACCCGTGTCTTCTCGAGGAGTCAGTAGGTAGTTGTTCCGTAGAGCCTGTACTTCATAGGTATGACCCTGAGCCTGTACTTTATAGGTATGACCCATTATTTGGTCAGTAGATTAGGAACCTCTGGTGTATGACCCATTATCCGTAGGCGATTGATAGGCGTATATTATCAATTATGTAGTACAAATGATATACATGAAAATTATGATTGTTGGTTTAAATCGGCACCTCATAAATTAACCATAAATGATACATAACAACTACCAACCGACAACATTGTACCTATGGTACATAACAACTACCAACCGACTCCTCTACATTGCTCTGCAACATGTGAATCTCTATTCGGTGGAATGAGTACTTTGTAAGTTTGGTGTTTGCACGCCGCACAACTTTTTCCACTGCGTATCTTGCCACCTGCGATGCACTGGTCAACCGAATGAGAAACCCTCGTTGTATCGCGTTCTCCGCATACAACTTGGAAAAGGCAGCACGGTCATCCTTTCCAGCTTCTGGGCTGACAGTTGCACAATAAATCGTCAGTTGGCCTACGAATGGGCTGCACCGGTTTGGGCTTGAACGTTACCCCTGATAATCAGTAGTGATTCTTGAATTTATCTGGGCCCCTTTAATTCATCATCATATATTGCTAAATTTTTTTTGGGAATATATGGTTAATTTTAGGCTTGCCTGGATCCTATTTCGGGTTGCTTCCTTGATTGGGGTAGCCGGTTGGTGGGCTGGGCTATATGAGGGTTCATTAAGTGGATGGGCCTAAAAATTGGATAGGATTTTTTTTAATACTAGGGTGGCAGACCCGTGCTACGCACGGGACATTGTTCATATCAAATCGGATTGAATTGAGTCTATAAATAGGTGACGAAATAAAATATGAGTTTTAAAGTATTTATAATCACATATGATGAAAAAACTCACCTAACGATAAAGTAGTCATGCTAACGAAATATGAAAGAACATATTATATTATATATAGTATACAATATTATCACCATCAATACAGAACAAATGATTTAATCCATTGGATATCCTTGTAGCAACTCATTTAGCTTGGAGTTCATCCAATTCCATGTTGATTTTCCATAATGAAATATGTGTCAACAGCAAACACTTGACGTCCTTCAAATCTTGTATATGGAGGGTAAAAAAAAGCGTATGCAATAAACTTCTTCCATATGTCAAGAAAATTGTCTTTGTTATATGTTCAGATACATCTTTCAGTTTCCCCAAACCTAATTGTTAAAACTGTCGACTTGTTTACAAAATTGCATAAATATTCTAGGGTGGCAGACCCGTGCTACGTACGCATGGGACATTTTTTGTATCAGATATATCACAAACATACTCCCATTTTATGTGTCAAGAGGTTTTAAGGATCGTTAAACCATCTTCTTTCCCCTTATTTGGTTCAATCCCCCTTGAAAAATGAACATATACAATCAATGGAAATGTGACACCAAATTAGGAAACATGCATGCAATCTTATTCTACACTATATGCTACTTGTATTTTTTTTGGTCGGGACACTATATACTTTTATTATATAAAAATATAATAATTTCATGTGCATACTTAAAATAAATGTGAGGTTATATCTAATTTGTGACAGCCTGGAATGTTAATTGATCTGTTAAACCCTCGATTAATTTAGAATGACTTTAGTGTTGTTATTATGTATACCCAAATCATTTAAATTAAAATTAATCAAATTCTTTATTCTTCTTTTCAATTTAATTTGATGCTCCTATGTATGGTTACTATATCTATGAGGGGCACGTACTCTCTTTAATGCTTTTATATATGTGTGTGTGCGCGCATTTGTACTATTTGCCACCATTTTATAGGTTACAGTTTATTATATATAGTAATTTATTTTGAAATATTTCAGCATCCTAACATCTAAATTCCTCTAATACATTTATTTATAGCTTATTGTTTTAAATAATTTGTTTTGCAACACTGAGAATTATTTTCCACTTCATAGTTTTGTTAAATAGATAATTCAACTGGCAATAAAGTAAAGACTAAAGAGGATTTTTAAAATTAGAAGTAAAAATATTTTTATTTAGTTCTTAATTTTTTATAAAAAAAAATTGATGAAGATCTAATATATTGAAGGATTGAAATAAAATAATTTTTGACCCTAGCTAAATATTTTGATCTGAGCGCAGCCGACCTCTCGTTCCTCCTTCCTACTTCCCTCGTCCGCCATCGACAACACCTATTCAAGCTCTCATTCTCTCATTTCATGGCGTCCTTCAACGGTTGTCACCCCTCACGATCTTCTAGTTGTCCTCTCTTTCTCCTCAATTTCAACCGACCATCTCCGTTCTCGAGCTATTTCACTTTTTTGATCTTCAAGGTCACTGTCGAAGATAGATCTTGCCTCATTGCTTTCCCATCTTGCGAAGATGAAGATCAATACCAGGTTCCGCTGAAGCCAAGTTCAGGTTCCCCCCTCTCATTCTCTCGTTAATTGCCATCCAGGAGTTTGTTGGGCCTCGTTCTCCCCCTTGGTGACTACCTAATGCAAGATGGAGTCGAGTGTACGTCCCAAATCATACTTGTCTACACAAAGGTTGTTGAACCGCCGAAATCATCAGGGCACTGTGCACCAGCCATGGCAACCTGCAACTACTGTGGAACCGGCCGGGGTCAAGCGCGACACCAAATAAACTTCCTCAAATCCAGTCAGACCCACCGAACCGATCAGCCAAACCTTTCACTGAATCATGTATATTAATTGGAAGGCAATTAACACATTTAGAGTTTTAGAGGTAAGCATAAATAAGTTAAATCAAAATTTTGTAGATATTACCTGTACGTGTTGGAGTGCCTACTATGCTAAAAAAATTTGTTTGTCTTTTTGGCGGTGGTCATTGTTTCACAAAGCTTGGCCCGACTCTTGCTTTGTTTTGCTTGTGATTCCTGTTTGTAGGTATTAAAAGGGAATTGGGTTTTGATTGGCGAGTTTATTGGAAAATGCTAATCTTCTTTCATGGCTAATAATTTATTCTTCTTTTTGGCTAATAAATTGAAACCGTGTGTGATTGTGAATGAGAGGTTAGCCCCCTTTATATATATGAAGGAGGAAGAAACAAACGGCCAAAAATGGATCAACATTGTGCATTGAGGTGAAATGGTTGTAATAAATTTTGTGAATTAATTTGAATGTAAATGCCTAATTTAAAGGGTGACACTAACGGACTACTCCTTGAATATTGATGTATTATATACAGTAACGGTTCATGAGGATATAGATATGAAAGAACAGAATGAGAGCTAATCAATTTAAGGAAGTTAAACAGCTAATCAATTGCCCGATTCAAAGGATGACGCCTAATTCAAAGAATTAATGAAAATGCCTAATGGCTAATTTAGGAAGCAAATTAAACGGCTAATCAATTGTCCAAACGACTTATTTTATAGATATAGATATTATAGATATAGATATGTTAAAATGATTTTAAAGCTTAGGTAAAAACTCAATATATAAAAATGTTGATAAAAAGGAAACTTAATAAAAATTGGAAAGACAAAGAAGTAGAACAATTAAATAGATATGAACTTTTAATTAGCATTTAATGACAAAAAAGTCAATCTTAGTATATAAATAAATAGATATATTATATATACTCTATGAAATGAACCAAAAAATAAAATAAAAGATGTAGTTGTTGTGGTTTGAACCTTGGATGATGGGGTTGCCAACAACAACTACAACCATTAGGCTAAAGATGACATGTTGATACAAAATGAATAGATAAGAAAAAATAGTGTAAATTTTCATAGATTTAATAAGAGCAATAAATTGCCCATGTATACAACTTTTAAGGTTTATATATAGATAGATATATAGATATAGATATATTTATTTATATTTATACTACTTAGACTATATTTTCAATCAATACTTACGAAGAGATTTGCTCCAAATATATATATATATATATATATATACTTACCAGGAGATTGTTGGATGGGTGTTTGGATTAGCGGTTGCCTCACTCCCCTCACCTCCATCACATGTCCAGTCCAATCTGGGAGTAGGAGGTCCTGCAAAAGGAAAGAAAAGAAGGCTCATTTAGCAGCAACAAAAAAATAAAAAAATGCATAAAATGTGTTAACCCTATAGATGTGTTATGTGTGTACTTATTTCTCAAAAAACATAAAATCAAAACCCATTTTCTAGCTAGTAGTAATCCTAGATGTGTGTACGTATTTCTCAAGCAAAAATATAAAAAGAGTAGCAGAAGAACTCATACAATCGGGTCTCTCTAGGTAGCTCCACCACACGTCACCTAGGCGCCTACCTAGAATTCAATAAATAACATAGTAAGTGTAAATTTAACTTACACTTACACAAACATACCAACAACACACAAGTTTCACATAAAACATATATAAGTTAATCGTCTCATCATCATCAACATTATTGTATATGGTATATCATAAATCACATATAAAATACATATTTCACATGATATTACTTTTAAAATAGTTAAAATCTCAGAAAATATATAATAATAATAATAATAAAATTCCAGAAAATAATATCTCAACAAATAATAATAATAATAATAATAATAATAATAATAATAATAACAACAATAACTAGTTGATAATAATAATAATAATAATAATAACAACAACAACAACAACAACAACAACAACAACAACAACAACAACAACAACAACAACAACAACAACAACAACAACAACAACAACTAACAACAAATATATGGTATATAACATAATAATAACAACAACAACATATAACAAGTCAATACTAACAACCAACCCAACAATACCCAAAAATGATTATATTTATTTAACTACGGTTGCGTTTGCATCATTATGTTATGTAAGTTTATTTTTTAGAATGTATTAAATAAACAGTGAATGAAAAATAAAGTATTTATTTTTTCATCTCATTTGAACTCCTTTCCTCTCCCACACAGACTCTGTGTCTTTTCGACTCCTATTAGTCATGGATGGTCGATTGGGACTTCGTTCTAATCTCTGGTAAAATTAGTGTCGCCGCCACCACTAATAGCAACCTCACCATTGAACCGTCGAAGTCACCTCGACCACCACCGAACGCCCATATCTATTCACCATTGCTCACCATTGAACCTCTACTATACAGATTTACTTCAACAAGAACCCTAACCTAAAAGTGCCCCCAAATTTCATAATCTTATCGAACAAACAATTTTATATATATATATATATAAGATCTGACAGCCCCCAAATTATATAATCATCATCATCTCTCATTTTTGCCCAAATCTGTCACCATAGCCACCAGAAAGCGAAATCCACCACGCAGCTAAATCAAATCGAAACTTAAATTAGAATAAACAACAAAAAATAAAATTAGAGACATGTTAACCATGAACAATACATTTAGTGTTTGGTGGCTGATTTCGAGGAATGTCTCGGTTGGCTACTCGGATATGGTATTGGAATGTGGGTTGTGAAGACAAAGAGAGAGGGAAGGTAGCGGGGAGGAGAGTTAAGGGAAGAAAAGACTTTGAGTGGTAGATACTACCTCCGTTCAACAAAACTTGACGTTTTACTATTCATGCACGCTTTTTTAGGAGCTAAAAACTATATAAAATATTGACTTTTTAAATAATTTTTTTAAACAATTTCGTAGTTATTATTAATAAGTACAAACTTGTTAAAAAAAATTTAAAAAAAATGAATATTTTATATAGTTTTTATCATTCTAAAAAAGCGTGCGTGAATAGTAAACAACAAGTTTTGTTGAACGGAGGGAGTAGCTTTGAAGACGGCGGTGACGACATCGGTGACGACAACGATGAGGACAAGAATAACTACAGTGGCATCAGACATGGTGGAAGGAAGATGAGAGTGGAGAGTATTTGAAATTGTATTTTTTTTTAAGGCAAGATATTAATTAATTGTGGAAAGACAAATGCACTTCATAAATAGTGCCATTTATAAATAGACACAGAGTTTGTGTGGGAGAGGAAAGGTTTTGTTACTTGTTAATAGTGTCATTAATGGATGGTCGATAGTGACATTACATAACGTATTAACAAGTAACAAAAACTTAATTAAAACCATTCCTCAGACCGGTGCCCTGCTCGGAGAAACGAAAAGAAAAAGGGGAATAGAGGACTCGCCGGAACATCCTTCAACCCGAAACCACTCTCGGCCTAATCCACATTCATCCCCGAACACCATGGACCCACAAATTAAGTTCAAAATGAAACTAAAGAAGATCGAGAGGGAGAAAAAAGGGCTTACCGGGGTTCGATGTAGCTTCGATCGAAAACTGGTGCGGTGGTGCTTCTCGGCGGAAGGAGAGGACTAAGACTAGGAGGGGTATAGTGATAATTGGTTTTTGTGGGTTTTTGTAGGGTTTTATGGCGATTTGGATAATATAAGACTAGGAGAGGACTTGATTTTGTACTCCCGTCTTCTTCCTCTATTCTTAATGTGATGGAATTTGATTGGTCCAACCCTGTAGCAGAAGCTGCAGAACAATGGTGGAGTGGAGAAGCGATTTGGCTTGTTTTGCTCCCCAGGGAGTGTACATTGTACAGAGGACACGCAAACATAGTATGCGACAGGGTTATCCCTATACGAGTACGCCCTGGTCATGCGGACATCCTCGTAAGTCACTCATTCGACGCACTCTAGGTCAACCGAATGGGAAACCCTCGCTGTATCGCGTTCTCCGCATACAACTTGGAAAAGGCAGCACGACCATCCTTTCCAGCTTCTGTGCTGACAGTTGCACAATAAATCGTCACTTGGCCTACGAAAAGTTTTGACTGAAAGTCTAAACCTATTGCCCGATCTAGTCTCCGCATCATACACTTTGGTAGTGGACATAGTGTTTAGGGTTCAGATTTATCGACAAGGTCATAGGCCCTTTATAGTTTTCAGTGTGTTACCACCGCATAGGTATGCGGTGGTACAATAAGATGCGGAAACGTACCGGCACGGGGACATCGTGGTATCACTACAAAAAAAAATGAAATTCGCTTCGGCAAAAAACCGTGGCAAAAGGCCTTCAAGGGGTGGCAAAATGCATCTAGCTTCGGCTTAGCTACGGTAAATAGGGGGTGGCGAATTTTGGGGTGGCAAATTTTGGTAGCTTCGGCAAATAGCCGTAGCAAGAAAATTAGCGACGACTAAGCGACGGCTAGCTACCGTAGCTAAAGTGTGGGGAAATTTAATTAAAAAACAGCTTTTTAGCCCGGATTCTTTAGACCTGGGCTAAAATGTCCAATATTTTTTTAAAAAAAAAAAATAATACCCACAATTTACCTATATACTAAAATTTCATTAATTTTACAAAATTTACATACAAAATATAATGTCAAAAAATACATAGTCTATATACAATAAATATACATAATATGTCGATAAGTAGCTTGCTAGATAGCCTATATTGATACTAAAACAATTCCACTTGACACATGAGAATGGCAAGATCTATAATTTTCTTCTCTATCTTTATCCATGGTTCTTCAAAATGCAAGTCTGAAACTTTGGCTGTAAAAGCTCCCGCTGCATAGACAGTTTTGGATGAAAAAAATGGATGAGCAAGGATAAGTCATTTTTGGAGGAAAAAAAATGGATGAGCAGGGATAAGTCAGCCCGATAGAACCTACAAGAAGCAAGCATCTCACTCTTAATTAATAATAACAAAACTTAAATCACAAATTCAACAACTAAACTAGATAATGGGGAAAGTGGAAAAAAATGGCTAAAAATTCGAAAGTGGGAAGATGAGGAATTAAATCAAGTAATTTTTGCAAGACTTATATGCATCGGTTCGGTTCTAGTATAGTATATATGATAGCATGCATTTAGGTAGGCATAATAGGTTGCATTTAGCTTAGTTAAGATGCATTTCATGGATGGATTAAGCATGATTTGCATATTAGTTCTCTATGTTGTCGGAGTCGGAATCTACACGCTTTTATTGATTATTGCAGGTAATCGTGGATCCGAGGAGAAGACATGAGTTGATAACGCATTTGATTAAAATGTCTAGTTGACCGAAGAAGCTTACATGAAGATCTCAAGAGGTCCTGAGAAGAAGAAGCAAACCTAAACGAAGAACAAGTCTGCAGAAGTTGTCGCCAGACATGCTGAACTTGTTTTGCACTTTCTGGAGGCCTCGGTTGTCCGATCGACTATTATGACCATGCGTTGGAAAGCTCTTTCAGAGAGCTACAACTTTCATGTTGACGTCGAGAGCTAATTCGAGACGGAATTTTCGGGAAAAACCAATGCAGCGCCCGCCGCCAGGGGCGGTATTCATGTTGCGCCCGCCGCTTATTTGCTGCGCCCGCCGCTTATTTGCTGCGCCCGCCGCAACTGCCGTCAGCGCGCAACGTTTCGATTAAAAAACCCTAGATGTCTACTTTGTTTTGGGAGGCCGACTTTGATGTTTATTAGGCCGACTTTTATGTTATTTTTGATTACTTCCATTCTATTCTTATGTTCTATCAGACGATTGGAGAGAGAGCGATGTTCGCCATGGGCGGCTAAACTCTCTTCGTTCTACTTGCAATTGGAAGCTTTATTTGGATTGATTGTGAGTTTCTGAATCTTGTTCCTTATTTCCTATATTGAATGCTTCAACTTCTTTGTGCTTGATTGTTTATTGTTTTGTTCTTTCTTGTCTGGCCAACTTGTTAGATCAATTCAATTGCTAGGGTTTTGTAGATTCCTGATTGCGAACCTTAACCCAAGTAGCAAACTTGTCCCTTTAGGGCTGATTGAACTAATTGGATGGGTAGGAAGTTGGAGGTGTTGTTAAATCCCTCTTTAGGGACTGCAAATACCTTGGTTAATCTCTGAACTTAAAGCTATCAATTGGGTTAAATCCTTCTTTAGGGACTGTTCGATTGATAAGGGTTTCTAGGACTGATTGGACTAGTAACTATATTAGGTCGGGACAAGGGCATTCATAGGAAGACTAAAAGGACAAGAGGAAGTTACAATATCAATTCAACCAAATAAAGTGGATAGTTGTAGGTAGATCGGTCTTCTCTAAATTGTTTTGCATCAATCTGTTTATAGTTTATTTTGTTTTCTTTCTTGTTTCAATCATCCAAAAACCCCCCTTTCACTAATTGGTAAATACACTTTGCAAAGGAATACTTGATTCTCTGTGGGATCGACCTCTTACTTGCTTGCTATACTAGTTTGTAGGTTTGAGTTTTATTTTGATACGGTTTATGCGACTAAAAATCGTCCATCAATATACTATAAACTGGAAATTAGAGATAATTGAAATCAATAAATTATAATCTTGGATTTGTCTTAACTTGTATGACACACTAGAAAACTTTTTCATCATTTGACTAAGCTCTTGATATGCAGCCACCGGGGTATGCCCAACGAAATTTTTTTAATCCTTTTATATATACATTTGGATTAGAGGGGAAAAAAAGAATCCCTATTTTGACTATTTCATCTGAGGTAGAAAAAAAATGCCCTCTGTCCATGTACATTTTTAACTATCACAAGTTTCACACACAACAGAAAAATGCCCATGTCTAATAGCAACCACGAAAAAAAAAACTTGGCAATCTACCCAGAGCAAGTTGAGAGCATTTGGGAGGTACATTAGAAATATCAGACAGCTTATTTTGAGGCAAAAGATGAACAATTTGAAAAGAGAACTTATAGCATGGGACATGAGATGCTTCTCACGGTTAAGAGTCATCATTGGGATGGACTACTCCAGAATTAAGAATATTCAACTAGCATTCCAGAAAGAAAAAAAAGAGGAATAATCAGTTAGCATTCCATCTACCATTGCCTTGGGTCCTTCTTAATATGTACCGTTGATTTAAGAAAAAATAGATTTTAGACACTCTAACATGTTTAAATGAAATCATATTTCAGAAAAATCAGATTTAAGAAATTCATATCTCGCCAATATAGTTGTGTTTTCCTCAGCTTTTGTAGGAAGCATGTACCATGCCTCAGCTTCAGAAAATCCAGATTTCAGAAATTCATAAAATATAAGTTGCCTTCTGACTGTGAATGACTGCTATTTCTATTAGCTAATATGAGATAGTTATCATATGTAATCACATGTAAAATAAAATAAAAATTTAAAGAGAATAATGGCATAAACTAATGGATATGACTCGTAAGGTAGAAAGAACTTACACAAGCACATATAATGAACTACATGAATTCATGAAGATACATTAAATAAACATACACGATGGCAAAAATCAATTATAAGAGTAAATAAAACTTGTATCAATGAGAAATAAAGTGCGAAAAAAGTACCTTTCTTTAACTCTAGCAGACTAGCACACACCATCAAGTTGAATCACCTTCCACAAGCTATGAAATTAATAGAAAATGGTTGGCTAGAACAAACATAAAAGAAGTTTTTTGCAACAACAAATTGTAATGCCCACAACATGACTGGATTTATTGATCAAAAGCAAAAGAAGAACAAGGGTTGTATCGCTAAAAGTGGTTACCTTTGTTTAACTCTCATTGTAACTCTAACAGATTAGCACACATCTTCAAGTTGAATCACCTTCCACAACCTATGAAGCAAACAGAAAAGTATTGTGCTATTAGTATTTACATGAAAAAAAGGTTAGCTAAAATAAACAGAATAGTCGAATTTGCAACAACACACTCTAATCCCCAAAACACAACTTGATTTATTGATCAAAGGCATAAGGAACAACAATGATTGAACTACTAAGTAAGCAAGGCAATTGCAACAAAAAATAATCCAAACTCAAACATTTATCCTACAAGCTTGTAGGTGACAATCCATATCAAGACCAAGAGGGCTAACCTGCATTGCAAATCAATGATATATCAACTTTTTTTTTTCTTTATAAGATTTATCATAGATTAGAAGAGCGACTTCTTGCTCAAACGAAGCTCACAGAGCAGCAGCTTCAACAACAGTAAACAAAAACTAGGAATGAAAAATAAGTAGATAAATTGCATGAATCCCGTAAAGGGGAGAAAGACCCCAGGGTATTGAGAAAACTCTTATCATATATAGTGTAAATAATTCAGTACCTCAAAAGAGTTTTTATGTTCCTTTCTTTTCATTTTGCAACATCAGTTGGTTGGGGTGCCAATACATGCTCGAATTTCATCCCAGACTCTCTTTCTATCCTTGAAACATTCCCTTTCCTTAGGATAAAAAAGCTAGGTTCAAAAAGCATTACTGTAACACCATTGTTCCCTAGAAACTAGCATTTTAATAATTGATTTGATATTTCAGATAATTGCTAAACAATCCCAAATATCATGAAGCATTTAGAACCTTAATACAAATCTTAAAAAAAGGGATAGTGGAGCACGAAAGGGCATACTTTTCCACCATTAGCCGTTCTCTAAACTTTGTGCTTGTCATCCACTGAAGAAGAACAAAATTAAACAATTAAAGTAGAAAACATGAGAATAAAAAATTGAAGGAAGAGAGAGAGATGAGGTATTTACAGGTTACCCATCTTCTCCATCACCTTCATCTCCTCTGTTTGATCAGCTACGTTTCCAAGATACTTCACAACTATAAAACTGAATTTTTGTGCCCCTATCATTAAGACGGAGAGCCAAGAAGGACAAGGGCTGGTCAAAGCGAAACACGTCCAGGAGCCTAGACCTAGGAAGAGGACAACAGAGGCGGAGAGGCGCTAAAGGAGCCGATACCGTTTGTTGGTGGTGGAGAAGGCAAAAACTGTAGCGGATAGGGAGGTGGCGGAAGTTTGACAACGGGAGGAGGAGAAGGAGAGAGGAAGGCGGCGAGGCGGTGATGGTGAGCAAGGTTAGGGTTTTCAGATCTGAAAGTAGAGGAGGAGATGAGGTTGAGAATCAAAACCACTTTCCCCAA
Source organism: Persicaria tinctoria (assembly GCA_037127255.1). NCBI lineage: Eukaryota > Viridiplantae > Streptophyta > Magnoliopsida > Caryophyllales > Polygonaceae > Persicaria > Persicaria tinctoria. Next base: position 14,074,116 of record JBANSL010000004.1, on the reverse strand, counting down.
ATTCGAGCAACCCTAGATGGGAAAATAAGGGAGGGAGAAGATGGGAGAACCCCGCCGACGAGGACAGGCTCCGGCGAGTACAGGGAGAAGAAGATGGAGAGCCAGCGGGCGAAGAGGGAGGGAGGACTGAAATTGAAATGGGGAATTTGGGAATTTTCATTTTTGGAGTTGTACGTATGCCGCGCGTTGGTTTTTTTTTGCTAGTGGTAGCTACGGTAAGTTCACCCGAAGCTCCCATCCTAGTTTTTTTTTCAAATGCCACGCCTGCCGTTGCTAATACCGTCGCAAACGATATCAATTGCCACGGCACATGCCCGGCCGAAGCTAGCAAGGGTAGCCAATTTCATTATTTTTTGTAGTGTATGCGTCATTCGTCGGAGTTGGTCGTCCAAATTCCATCGGTCGAGGGAGAGCGAACCTCTTATAGAAGGACGAAGCTGAGAGATTCCGTCGTGCGTTCCGACGAAATTTCCCAGCTTCGTCCTCTTGTAAGAGATTCATTCCCCCTCGACGGATGTAATTTGGGCGACAACTCCGATGACGGACGAAGATCACGGTGTACCCGTACCGGTACGTTTCCAAAGCATTTACAGTTTTGATTAGATCAGCAACAGTCATCCGAAGGATAACGTAAAGGATGTTATGGACGTACATGTGTACTATCATAACGTCTTTCACGTTATCCTACGGATAACTATTGCATTTTATAAGATCAAAGCGATATAACCCGAGCAACATGCCAACGACCAACGATTTCAATCAAAAGACATAAATCACTGGACGTGGCATGTTGCCTAGGATATCATCGCTATTCAGCCAAGAAAAGCATACATACGGATTTTATATTTTATTGCACGTAGCGACATAACCCTAGCAAACTAGTCAACGGTCAAAAATTTCGATCCGAAGACACAAATATTTGGCCGTGGCTAGTTTGCCTGGATTACCATCGCTTTTCCGGCACGACAATTTTCACACCCCAAGCAAGGACTATATATAGGCACCCACCGCATACCTATGCGGTCATCGCCACCGCATACCCATGCGGTGTGTCCCACCGTATACCTATGCAGTGGGCCCACAAATTCAAATAATTTCGCGTCAACGGTACTTAACCACCACCGCATATCTATGCCGTGTTACTGTATAAGAAGTCTTCCGCTCTCCGTTGGAATCCATTCCCCCCACACCTCATTTTCTAATATTGCAAACGACGACACCAATCAACCGCCTTCAAGCCCAGCGGACGAAGCACCTACAAGTACTCCAATGGCCGATAACTCTCCACCCCCTCGTCTTCCGGTACGTGATGAATCTTTATCATTTACAATGACATTATAGCTAGAATATAGGTAGTGGAATAACCAGAATATAGGTAGTGGAATCATATCGAATGGAAACCAGAATATATGTAGTAGAATCATATCGAATGGAAACCAAAATATATGTACCGTTTTTTAAATGTAGTGGAATAACTTAGGTTTTGAATTAGAGCGAATGGAAACCATAAATGGGTAACGTAATATATATGTATTGTCTGCATGTCGACAACTACCATTGGAGGAGCAGGCTGATCTGATGCCAGAAGACGGTGACGACGTGGTTACGAGATTACTCGGAGAATATAGTTCGTGCATGGACAGACGCAATCCAGCATTTTGGTATGACCACGACGAACAGGTGCACCTATTTTTTCCTTACAAAATTCATTATACACGTAATTTGTTTACATATAACGATCTTCACATGCGAGTCTCACTTTTCTTGTAGGGTGGAGTCTACTCATTCTGTGTTGAAAAATACCTTAAACTATGCGGTCGGTGATTTCACTCACGTGATCACCATAATCGACCTGATGATGGCGGATCAAATAAGTGAGGTGAAGAATACAATGGAGAGAGCGAACAACACCCGCCCTACAGACTTCTACGGCCTATGGATTTTCGATCGAATTCGGAATATTATGTCGAAGGAATGTTTCAACCTGTTGTTCAAAATCTACACGAAGATGGAAGCCGAGCCACCTTCGCAACCATGCAGAGATAGATACTGGAGGGATGTCTACGGTCTCCCATGCACACATGAGATGCAAGCTTGTCGAGACACGCAGATACCCATCAGACCATCCCAGATTCACATTTTTTTGGAAGCAATTGGATTTGAAGAGGTCGCATGTTGACAACGTCCAGGATAACACTCCCCTCAGCAGAGCTGATGTGATCATGTCGTGCATGATCAGTTTGTTCCAGAGTGGAGCTATGGACGAGGATACTCGTTGGAGAATCGCGTCGGCATTCAACGACGGGGATCGTCCCTCCCATACATCGTTGACCCCCCCTGACCCAAAGCCCGGAGGACCGTAGACCGTCCGGGAGACCGAGGACTCGCCACCCATGTCAGACGAACCCTCTACCTTGGGAACGTGAGCGTGCTCGGGCCCAACGTCGGGTAGATAGAGAGGGGAGCAGTGGATCAGCACGAGGTCGAGGTCGAGGTCGGGGTCAACCGTCATCAAACGAAGCAGATGACGTGGAAGGCAATGAGGAGGTCACTGGGTCCAACGCCATTGCCATCGACGACCCTCCTAGGGGCCGAGGACTAGGCAGAGGACGAGGTCGAGGATGGGGTCGTGGGAGGGGACGTGGGCGAGGTCGATCAGCATCGGAGCCAACTCCGGATATTGTAGGTGACATTCCAACGCCAGCACCTACGACGCTTCCACCACAGAATCTACCTCACGTAGATTTCAACTGGGGCACTGGCAACATCGATGAATTCATGATTACTTTCGTACGACCCGTCACAAATGTTGCAAGTGATGGTCACTGTGGGTATAGATCTTTTGCTTGTCTTCTGAACTTGGGACAAGACGCATGGCCTCGAGTTCGACGAGAGCTGGCCGTTGAGTTGCAGCTGCATTCAGATCGGTACCATTACTATCATGCCTTAGATGAGCTCATCATGAGGGTCAACTATTTCGGCACGTGTCATGATGCTACGTATTGGATGGAGATTCCGATCATGGGCGAGGTGTTTTCCACGCTTCACCAGCGTCCTTTGGTGATTTTGTCACATATGATGCCTATGTTGTGCCTACCTATGTATGCCACTGGTGGCCCATCAATACCGGCCTATGAGGAGCTAGATGGAATAGCTTTAGTCGGCAACAACAACCACTTCGTTTCGGTACGTTTCGTATTTCATATTCATTAATTTGTTAATGTTTTGTTTCTCTTTTCTAATGCCCGTATTCACCTTCTATTCACAGATTTGGTTGTTGCCTAGTTCACCTCTACCTCCAGTCTACGTTACATGGACACGACATCACGATCGCACGGTCAACGGTTGGGAAGAGCAGTTCACGGCGAGGATTGCACAATATAGAGCTTACCGCTGTCGTGATGGTGGTCGTCCCCTATCCTATTAGCACTTTCCACTTTCCGGTGTCATTTTTCGAACTCCATATGTTCAATTGGGTTGTATATTTGCCTGTGCCATTTCACAAACTGTGTTCTATGACATTTTTCGACCGACGCTTTTTGTCATCCATGACATTTATCACACTTTCGTTTTCAACTATTCTTATTCCATTTCCGATTGTTTCATCACTATGCATCCATGTGTTGCATCGATTTGTTCATTGTCCGGGTACATTATCTTTATTCTGACCTCATCATATCCGCTTTTTCCGATAATGACAAGTAATATAGCGCACATTTATTATACATCAATCGTGACATCCCACTGTAGTCGGAACCCACCACATACCTATACGGTGTGGTTCGGGAACCGACTGAACCGGTCCGACCCTCCAAACTGTTATCCAAAATCAGGTTATCCGAAACCCACCGCATAGGTATGCGGTGGGGTTTGAACGGAACAGACCTACCCACCGCAGTACGATGCAGTGGGTCTATACATGGGTTGGCTCACCGCATGTATATGCGGTGGGTGCGTTGACTGTCATTAAACTCACCGCATACCTATGCAGTGATTAGCGGTGGAAATAGTAAAAATGATCGGTGTAGATATCCGCGCCGATTTATATTGTTTATTTGATTTGAAGTTATCATAATACCCCTAATAACAACAAAATAAACTCCACTTTTTACAAATAAATTCTTTTTTCGTCCCATACGGTGTTTATATTATTTCATAATTTTGGAGATATGAGAAGTTAGGGAACTTAATTGTAATTAGTGTAATAAGAGTTCCTATGTTGTAATTGTAGTTGGTTAGTTTGTTAGAGCTGTTAAGCTGTGCTATATAAGCACTCGAGCTCTTCTGTACAAAGCACTTCAATTGATACAGAAAGCATAGGAACTCTTATAACTCTGTACAAAGCAATTCAGTTATATTACCTGATACAGATCAGGTAATATAACTCTGATAGGCTTACTAAGTTTCCTTTTTCTAATCAACATGTTTACATCTGTAATCATGTGATCAGTAGCTCCTGAATCTACTATCCAAACAGAACTACTCCTACTCAAGGCAGCACTTAAAGCACTTGAAAATTCAGCATTACCTGCTAAGTTTGCTGAAGAGATGCCTGAAGATGTGCTAGCCATGTTTACTGAAGCCATTGAGTTGTCCACCATGATCTCTTTTCCTTTGAACATCTTTGCCATTTCTCTGCAGACAGCATTTACTAAAGCCTGATCAACTGTATGCTCTTCATCCACTGAATCAAAAGGGCTATCTTGCTCCTGTGCATCAACTGCATTAGCCATCCTGTTCCCATATGGCTTTCCATTCTTGTATCCATTTCTGCTCTTATCTGGATACCCAATGATCTTGTAACACTCGTCTCTAATGTGTCCTTTCATGTGACAAAAATCACACTTTTTGTCCCCTCTAGCCTTGTAATCAGACTTGTATTCCTTTCTTCCATTTCTATTTCCATTGCCATTTCCTCCTTGGTACTGGTTGTTTCCACCTTGGTGTTGCCTGTTGACATGCATAGCTGAACCTTCTTGATCCATTTGGATGGATCCTGTGACCATCTTCTGCCTTTCTACTTGTTGAACTATGTAGAATGCACGATTCATAGTTAGCAACACCTCAGAAGACAACATATTGCTTCTGACTCCATCAAATTCCTCATTCAGTCCCATGAGAAACTTCATCAGCCTTGCTCTAGATTCTTTGTCAAGAATCTTTTGAATCACACTGCACTTGCATTGTGCCAAGATTCCACACTCACATTCTGGCAATCCTTCGATGCTCCCAATCTCATCCCAGATTTTCTTGAGTCTACCATAGTATTCCCCAACAGATTTGTTTCCCTGTTCCAGTGACGCCAAGTTCCTCCTGAGCTGATATAGCAGTAGTCCGTTTGTCTGGCCAAATCGCTCAATCAACTCTTCCCACAACTGCTTTGCAGATTCGACATACATCAAGGTTTCAGAGATCGAATTCCCAATTGAATTCAATATCCAACATCTGACCATATAATCGGCTCTCAGCCAATTTTGATGATCACGCGAATCTAAACCAGGTTTCTTGCAGCTTCCATCAATGAAACCTATTTTGCATTTTGCCCCTAATGCCATCTTGACATTTCTACTCCAATTCAAGAAATTCAATCCAGTCAATTGCAAAGACACAATTTGCGCACCTGGATGGTTTGAATTGGTAAGGGCGAGTGGATCTCCAGAAGCGCGAACACTTGACTGCAGGTGTGTGGCTTCAAGAACGACTTCATTCGGCGTTGCCATTACTGGAACTTCGAGTCTGCTTCGATATAGCTTGATTTGCAATCGAAATTGAGTCTCCGATACTCTCCTCTTCACCTTCGCTCTGATACCATTTGAAATGGTGATCAATACACCGTTGAAGAATCGAAAATAGATTGGAAGAGAGAGCTTGTAGCCAGCTCGAGCTCGTGACGAGCTCAAAAACCTGCTCGTATTCGGCTCGTTTTCAAATGTGAACGAGCTCGAGTCGAGTTTTTTTGAGCCGAATACGAGTCGATCTCGAGCTACTCGTGTTCACATAACACCCCTAATAGGCACATCATAGAGACAGCTAGAGCTATGAGGATTCATGCTGGGATTCCAGTAAGATTTTGGGGAGATTGTGTGCTAGCAGCAGTCCATGTGATAAATCTACTTCCTAGTGCTGTGAGGAATTGGCAAATACCATATGAATTGATGCACAAAAGGCTCCAGATTATGAGCACTTGAAGGTGTTTGGTTGCCTTTGCTATGGGAAACTAAATCAACCTAATAAGGACAAGCTTGGATCCCAATCCAGGAAATGTGTTTTTATGGGATATCCAACAGGTCAAAAAGGTTATAGATTATATGACATAGACAACAAGTGTTTTATCACTAGCAGAGATGTCATCTTTCGAGAAAAGGAGTTTCCTTTCAAAGAAAATAAACCAAGACCAGATGAAGTGGCCACTAAGACAACATTGCCATTGGTCAATCCAGCAACAGATGGAGACACATGGAGTGAAAGGGTACAGATACCTCATGAGTTGCCTAGAACACAACAAAGTGAGCACTTAAGTGCAGACATCATGAATAAGACTGTTGTTGAAGACTCTATGAGCAGTACAAGGCAAGATGATCAGAGAAGGATAGAAAGTTCAGAATCCAGTTCTACTGAGACAATACCTGTTCACGAGATACATGAGGAGCATAAGGAGATAAGGAGATCTGAAAGAGTAAGCAAAGCACCTGCAAGACTTCAGGATTATGTATGCAGACACAAACCTACAAATTCAGTCTCCACTTCTTTTCTAGTACAACAACTGTTTCATATGGGAGACTACTCAGAAGAGTTTGTGGGATCATTAGCAAATGTCTGCAAGATAGCAGAACCAGTGACTTATGCACAAGCTAGAGGCCATCAAGAGTGGGAAGAAGCAATGAGGAAGGAAGTTGAGGCATTAGAAGCAAATCAGACATGGATTCCGACTACACTGCCTAAGGGAAAGGAAGCTATAGGATCCAAGTGGGTCTACAAGGTTAAATACAGGCCAGATGGAGAGGTTGAAAGGTACAAAGCCAGATTGGTGGCAAAAGGATACAATCAAGTGGAAGGGAAGGATTACAAATCCACCTTTTCACCAGTAGCTAAGCTAGCCTCAGTGAGAATGTTGATTGCTATTGCTACTGTAAGAAAATGGAGAATTCACCGGCTAGACATTAACAATGCCTTCTTGCATGGATTCCTAGAAGAAGAGGTGTACATGACTTCACCTTTGGGATATGACAAAGCACAGAAGGGGCAAGTTTGCAAGTTGCAAAGGTCACTGTATGGACTTAAGCAAGCATCAAGGCAGTGGAACATTGAGCTCACTGGATTCCTTGTCAAAAAGGGATATGTGCAGTCAATGAATGATTACTCAATGTTTACTAGAAGAAAAGGAGACAAGGTAGCAATGGTACTAGCTTATGTGGATGATCTGTTATTCACAGGAAATGATGAAGAATTCATTGCTGAGACAAAGAGAGACTTGCACTCAGCATTCACCATTAAGGATCTAGGAGAAGTTAGATTCTTTTTGGGGATAGAAGTTGCCAGATCAGAGAAGGGGACCGTGTTAAATCAAAGGAAATATGTGATGGACATCCTACAGAATTCTCACATGTTGGATTGCAAGCCAACCTCTTTCCCTCTTCCTACAGGACTAAAACTGTCAATAGAGGAGGGTGAATGTTTGAAGGAGCCAGAAGAATACAGAAGATTGGTTGGGAAATTGTTATATCTCAACATCACCAGGCCAGACATATCATTTGCAGTACATCACTTGAGCCAGTTCTTAAGTAATCCAAGAGAACCTCACCTAAAGGCAGCAAATCATGTGGTGAGATATCTCAAGGGCACTGTCAACTTGGGGCTGTTCTATGCTTCAGACTGTGACCTCAATTTGATTGCATACAGTGATGCAGACTGGGGAGCATGCAACTTTACAACCAGATCAGTTACGGGGTATTGTATGTTCTTAGGAACATCAATGATCTCATGGAAAACAAAGAAGCAGAAGACTGTGTCAAAATCGTCAGCTGAATCAGAGTATAGGAGTATGTCCTCTGCATCAGTGAAGTAGTGTGGTTACATAGAGTTTTGCAGGATCTGGAAGTAAGAATCAGCTTACCTATCACTATGTATGGAGACAACAAGGCAGCTCAGCATATAGCAGCCAATCCAGTCTTTCACGAGAGGACTAAACACCTAAACATAGACTGCCACTATGTTAGGGAAAGAGTTACTGAAGGCTTCATCAAAACAGCCAACAGCCTTTGTGAGGTCTCAAATGCAATTAGCTGATGCACTTACCAAGCCTCTTGGAGAAGCACAACACAAGTTCTTTGTATCCAAGTATGGACTTGTTGACTCATCAACATGTCCTCCTTGAGGGGGGGATTTGGAGATATGAGAAGTTAGGGAACTTAATTGTAATTAGTGTAATAAGAGTTCCTATGTTGTAATTGTAGTTGGTTAGTTTGTTAGAGCTGTTAAGCTGTGCTATATAAGCACTCGAGCTCTTCTGTACAAAGCACTTCAATTGATACAGAAATTGATCATCCCTACAAGCTCTCTCTTCCAATCTATTTTCGATTCTTCAATGGTGTATTGATCACCATTTCAAAATAATCTTTCAACATAAATTTTACCCAAATTTTCAATTTCAACAGTTGTTAAATTTTAATCCCTTCTTTTAACTCCGTCTCATACGGACCCATACTTTTTTTTTTTTTTGTGAAAAGGAAAAAATTTGGCTAAGGGGATTAACCCTAGGAGCCAAGAGCATCCTTACGGATGAGACTACGAAGCAGAGAATCGTCCGGAGAGATCGAACTGTGGAGAGCATAGGTCAGATGCGATAAGCGATCTGCTACCTGGTTAGCCTCTCGATAGACATTACGAATCTCGACGGAATCAAAGAAACCTAGCGAGACTAGACTGTCCGAGACAATCATTTCAGAGTCTCCAGTAGGCTTCCAACACCTTTAAGACTATTTATTATGGTGAGGTTGTCACCTTCAATTTCGATGTTTTTTTAGGTGAAGTTCTTGGGCTGCTGAAATCCCATACGGATCCATACTTGAATCGGACATGTTGCTCGCCAATATTGTTTTGACAGGTTTATTTAACCGTGTACAAATTTCAAATTTTTTTTGTTTAAAAAAACGACCCAAGCCCGACAAATCTGAGCCATCCATTTTGAGTGCCTGTCCACGGGCCACAGCCCAGCTCTCCAAATAGAGGAGAGAGAGAAATTAAAGGGTGTATTTCTCACCTGCACTCGAAGCAAATCTAGGTCTAGGGCTTATCTCTCTCTTTCTCGCCGCTCCTCTGGTTTGCTCTTCCCTCTCTATTTATCTTGCCTTTGTTGTTGTCTTAATCCCTTTGAATCCCTAATTTTGGCGTGTGTCCGATTACCGGCTTCCAAATCGATTGTCTCGGCTGAATTTGTGAGATATTCAGCAGTTGTAGTGTCGATTTTCAAATCGATTGACGCCAAACTTGCCGTCGTAGTTTGAACTTTGCATTTGCAGTCTCCAAATTGTCGATTGTCAAATTTGCGGTGAAAAATTTGCTGTCTTTTTCCCCTTTTTCATTCTATTGTTTTTCCAGATCGGGGGAGTAGTTCAAAATCCTAGGGTTTGGGTAGCAAATATTCAAATTTGAATGCATTGTTGTGACTTGGTTGTTAATTAGTAGGTGTTGCGTCTAGATCTATCTGAATTTGGATTTTTTTTTTTTGGTTTCAAGGCACTTTCTTCTACAATAATCGTTCGAGTAATTCTTGTTTAAGTGGGTAATCAGCTGATGGGTCTTATTCTGGGGTGCTTATGGAGTGTTTGAAGTTCTGTTAGGATGAGAAAGTATCTTACTAATCTGAAAGTTCTGTGGTTGACAATGCCCTTGGTACCCCATTGTTGAAGACAAAATTAATCAAATAGAAGCAAAGTTCTTTAGGTTCTATTTTTTTTTCACCAAGGCTTGGGGTTTGATTAAGGGCATTAATCAAATTGACACGGTTCGAATATAAAACTGTCTGGAATTCTATCTAATATTCCTGCATCTTTTGCAGCAAGCATGCCGAGACATGATGACCGCTACAGTGGTACACGCCTCTATGTAGGCCACTTGTCTTCACGGACTCGATCCCGGGATTTGGAGGATCTGTTTAGTCGTTATGGGAGGTAATTTCATAATTTCCTTTTTGATTTTATTATACATTTTTTCCGGATATTGTTTACAGAAGAATATCAATTTGTATATAGTTTTTCCTTCTTTTAAGACTGTATTGAAGTTCTCCTTTTGCCATGTGTTATTTTGCTTGGAGCTAGGGAGTTGTGAAAGATAGATGCAACTTCTCTTTGAAGTACTCCTTGTTTTTTCCTTGCAACTTAGCACCTGCACTTAGGTGTTTGTCCTCTCAGAACTAGAACACTGATTCTTAGTTGCTGACCTTACAATGATGAGAATTTTCTTAATTATTTTTAGTTTTTCTTTTGTTTCAACCAAAATTTTTGGAGCGTCAAGTTTGTTGCATCTGATTGAAAGTTGAAGCAGTACCCGAATCTGCTTCTTGAAGAATTTACTTACGGGTGGCAACTTTTATCCATCATTTGATATTGATATCCATGTCATATGATGTTTTGGATCACAATTGACTATTGGCATATTATGAACTAATTGCGGCCTTTCCATTTTGTACTTGGCCATTTGAGTTTCTATATAAAACTGCACGTTAAAGAAAATTGCAGCCCTCCACGTGTCATCTTGTTTAACTTGAATATCTTGTTGAAGGTTTCCGGGCTTTTGCCTAACCTGGAGGTCTGTGGTGAGAGGTTGTCCATGGTGGTATAGGAGACTTTGGCGATTCTTTCTATAATTTATTGCGTGTTTTTATCGAATTGGCAACTCTCAAAGTGGTGTTTTGTTCATCTGAGGAGCCCCTTTCGTAGTTTTGTGATGATGGCCTTACTGTTTATGGCAACCGTTTACGCAGAGTACGTGACGTGGATATGAAGCGAGATTATGCATTTGTTGTATGTATTTTCTTCTCCACTCTTATGAATTATAATCCTCAAAATCTGCTTTCATATATGAGTGGCTTTTTGTGCAGTTAGATCAGTTTTTTCAAATATGAGTGCCTTTTTGCATTTTTTGTCCTTGACAACTTGGAACAGGACTTTAGCGATCCTCGTGATGCTGATGATGCAAGATATGCTTTAAGTGGGCGCGATGTTGATGGTAGTCGAATCACTGTGGAGTTCTCAAGGGGGGTAAGTGTTTCTGGATCTCGTAACTCCAGTTCATCCCAGATTAAGTTATTAAGTTCTACTATACCATGTAACTGTTGTGGTTCTTCTCTTAGCGGATGTTGCATCTAACGTATGCTGTTGCCTTTGCAAACCAGTTTTTGGGGAGCTGTGTAATTTTGACATATTCCTATATGATGCTATGTAGGTGCCACGCGGTCCAGGTGGTTCCCGCGATCATGGAGGTGGTAGAGGAGGACCTGTTCCAGGATCAGGGCGATGCTTCAACTGTGGAATTGATGGTCACTGGGCTCGTGATTGCAAATCTGGGGACTGGAAGAACAAGTGCTACCGCTGTGGAGAACGTGGTCATGTAGAGAGGAATTGCCAGAACAGTCCAAAGAAGCTCAGGTAGTGTTTTTTTTTTTTTTTTCATCCATGGCCTATGCCCTATGACGAGTTCAACATTCTGCAAAGTCTTGTCATGAGAAAACTAAAAGGCCTAATCTGTTTCTCTTACCTTGGCAAAGGCGTGGTAGGAGCTACTCAAGGTCACCATCTCCTCGCCGTGGCCGAAGCCCAAGCAGGAGTCGGAGCTACAGGTAATTTTATCTGTTTGTTAAATAGGTCCGTTTCCATGGAAGTTAAATGTTCTCTTGGTGGTGTATATTGTCTTTATTGTTGTATGTATCAAGTCTTTTGCTATATCATAGATTCATAGGTGGTGGGTTTTGTTGTAAATCCTAATGTGCTTTAACTTTTGTAGGCGGTTTAGGGTTTTATGCTACTATACAGGTTTTTTTTTTCTTGGTAGTTGTTAATGTTTTCTCCCAATTAGGTCCCTTGGTTCATAATCTTTCATACTCAATCCATTTCTTTGGTTAAAAATGTCGACGATAACATGCATATTTTTCGCTTTGAAGCATCCTTTTGTCATTTTGTCTTTGTATATCACGTTTTTCCCTTCACTGCCATTTGATTTGAAGCATAATGGTCTGTTTCAATATCTTTTTTATTTCACTTGGTATGGCGTTGAAAGAGATTTAAACTTGTTTGCAGCCGGTCACCGCCCAAGAGGGAGCGTGCAGTCGATAGATCTAGAAGCCCTCGACGAAGCAGCAGGAGTCCCAAACGCCAGAAGGCGTCACCACCAGTGTCAAGGGGCAGAAAGCACAGCCCAACACCCGATGACAGAAGCCCACGGGGAAGAGTCAGCGTCTCCCCAAACAGGAGCCCACGGGGAAGAGTCAGCCTCTCCCCCAGGGATGATGATGACAGGCGTGCTAATGGCTCAGACTACGCAGGCAGCCCCAGGCCCAAAAGCAGAAGCCCCGCAGAGAAAGCTGATAGGGAAAGAGATGACCGTAGCTCCATGGAGGCGAATGGTGGTGGGGAAGGTAGCCCCAGTCCTGCCCCCAGGAGCAAGAGGAGTGCAAGGGAAGACGAAGAAGATGATGACCGTGCTTCTCCAAGAGGCAGCGAATAGCCTCAAATGTTCTTAAGAGTCGTTTGTCTAGGGAGTCTTTTTTATTGCAGTAGCATCTAATCACTTTGCCTCAAAACTGGAATTGTTATTTTCTTGGCTCTTGTTATGAACTTGTTATTTTTACTTGTATGTGGGTGAATTCAGACACCAAGTTAAGCTGGTATCTTCTGGTAATGCTAGACGGTTTTGTGGTGATGACTGGTAGTTTACCATGATGAAGCTGAACGATGGTCGTTCATGTGAGCTCTTTATCTTGGTGAGTGATGGTTTTTTGCCATAAATTACAATGTTATTCATGACTTCGTTCTTCGCTAGTGTTCTCAGCTTGTTAGAACTAAGTTTGCGCAGTTCGTCCTGTTGCAGAGGTTGTTTTTGCTTGTTCTGTTTTTTTATTGTAGGTATAGGTGGTTTGTTTGTTGACTCATCGGTCTCTTCAGAATTAGGTCTTTTTGATTTCTAAATTTTACTTTATAAATAAAATAAAATTAAAAAATCACCAGCTAGGGAAATTGCATCGGTACATTTTGGACACGATCAGCCAATTGAAAATTTGTTGCATATGAACTTATGAGAAAAAACGACCTCCAATATTTCACACGTATCAAATCAAAATAGGTCCATAATCTAAAAAACTACTCATTTGCACCGATAGCGTTTCTATCCAAGTTCATAAGTAGTCTTTCATTAAATATTAAACGGTTTTCCATATAAGAGACCAATGTCAATCATATTTTTATCTCATATTTAAAATTAATTTTACAAGAAAATTCATTTTCGAACTCATGATTTTTTTTCCAACATGAAAAATAGGAGACGAAATATATAGGTTTCAAGAGCGTCATTTAGGACTACAATAAGGAGTTCTAGGTGAGCGACGAGTGAAGCACCTTCTATTGAGAACCAAAGATGTGCAACTTTGTCCGCCACTTGTTTGACTTCACAGAAGACATGATTGCAAGCGACATCAACAAATCCCTGGATCAATATGAGAACGTCCGCAGTCACCATCACGATCCTCTGAGGGCAGTAAGTTCCATTAGCCTCTGACAGAGTTGACAACAATAAGATTGTCCTCTTCAATCTCGATCTGTTTTAATCCCAAATCATTCCCAACAACCAAACCTAACCGAAGATCCAACATTTCCGCCATCAATAAAGAAATTGAACCACACAACAAATGCATTGCACATCTGGACATTTCCAAGATGATCATGAATAACGAACCCTACCATTACTTAACTAGAAGACAACAAAGATCCATCAAAGTTGATCTTGAACACACCTTCCGATGTTTTTTTTCCATCTAATGTTTCTTCTCTTTCTAGACTTCAGTGGATTCTTGGTTTTTGATTACTTCGTCCTCCCAATATATTCATTTGGAATGTTTCCCGTTCTATAGTTGTTGTCTAAGATAGCCTTCTCGTTTTTGTGAGTCTGTGAAACTTTTGTCGTCAAGCACTATTTTGTTTCTTATAGTCCAAATCCCCCATCAAAAGGTTGTCAGAGAGGTTCTCTGAGTCGTAGAGAGAGCTGGGAAGCCACCAAGAATGCATGACAGTAACAATTTTACCCATTCCAAAATCCACTAGTTAATCGCGATTTCCAGTTCGATTTTCAGTCCCGCAAACTTGGGAAGCCACCAAGAGCGACGCCACTGTTCAAGCTATTGAGAGGGCCGCCACACCAGCCGCCTAGAACCACCACGACCACCGCTCTCCACTCCACCGCTCTCAACCTCAAGTCTCCACTTCTCCTTCTTCCTTCTCAATCTTTTTTTTTCTCCTTCACACACCACGATTATGTCTCCGAGATGCCACCACGGGCGCTGCCCTCCACCCCGTCGTTCTTAGCCTCAAGTCTCCACTACTCCCTCTTTTCTTTTTTTCCTTCTTCCCCGACTTTCCCCATGTGCAACCTGCATTTGTGAGTTTTGGGTACCTATTATTTCTGGGAAAAAAAAGTGGACAATTTGCTACATTTGCAACTTAGGTAGGGGAGAGTTACTTTTGCCAGGGACCCATTTTTATGGTATATTGGACACCATTTTCTCATAATGCAATTCAAAACTAGCATTTTTACATTATCATTATATTTAAACGACTATTAGGTATTACTTTACTAGTGACAGACAAAAGGAAAGAGTATGCAACAAGAACCCCACAATTATAGAACAGTCAGAATAACATAGTAATTCCTGTGATTGAGGTCCTGAAAATATGATTGTCATATATTTACATGATGAGAGGAAGCTGCAGCTTTGTCTTCATAACCTTAAAAGCAGATTCACTAAATGTCTAAGAGATTCAACATAGAGCCAGACTTTCCTTCTGCACCTTTCAGATGATGTACAACGATTGCGCTCCCCATCGGTCGGTTTGAAGCTTAACAACAGTCATCTACGAGATGTACGCCTTGGCAAGTTCAGAATAGTTGCACACGAAACCTGTCCTAGGGCAAGTAATCTTCCCATTGTTCTTACTCGCCATTTCTTCGAGAGCCTGTGTCAGGAAAATGAAAGTCAGTTCAAGCAACTCAAGTGTGGAGGCAAGGAATGTGGGTGTAGATGGCTATAGTGCGAACCTTGTTGCTGTAGACGTAACCATTTGGCAGCACCATTGGTGGGTTCTCTGTGTCCATCAGCTCTTTTGTTATGTAGCAAACTAGCTTTGAGTGATGCTGCTTTGAGAATGGTAAGGACGATGCAAGTTTGCGGAAACTTTCCTGAGATAGTGGGTCGTCTTTGGGGCAGTCATCTTCGTAGCAAAATCTAGATAAAGTTAAAGGATACAGAGAACTCACATGCATCGGAGGACAGCTAACTACATCCAAAAGCTCAAAGAAAAGAAGTATGCTTAACCACAGATTTCTCAAGGCCCCACATAAGAGTTGCATCAAATGATGGATGACAACTAGTGTACCAAAACGACAAGTGTACTTGGCTATTCTTGGAAGGTTTAGAATTACAGGACAAACCAAACCACAGAATTCCAAAGTCCCCGCCCCGCACAAGAGTTAAACCAATAATATGACCTCTCATAGAAAGTTATGAACAAATTACCCACATGGCCACATGCAATCCGAATGATGAATTATGTGAAACATTTGTGGTGTCAGCTGGTCACATTTTGCAACAAGTAACTTGGAAAATCTCCATATGCCTAGGGATTGCGAGTCATAATAGATCCTCAGCCTATTTAACCTCAAGAAGATTATTTATGTAAAAATATATTAACCTGTGATAGAAAATTAGAAATAGACCAATATTGGTTGACAAGTCATGTATGTAAAAGCATATGAGCCATCAGATGAGCAACAAAGTAGATTTGAAGCAACAAATACAAGGATACGGAGTTTTTAGCGCAGATAAGCCAGCCTGCAGATAAATATTTAACAATGGTTCTAGGGTCATGCCATACAGCCTACAGAATTCCTGCTTGAATTGTTCTACCAAGCAATCCCATTGTTTAAGGTCAAAAAGGACCTGCAAATAAAATTTTGATGATATTTGGTGACCTCAACCAAAATGTCAGAATATCAGAGCACTGAACACTTTGCATCACAGAAAGAAGAGTAAAAATACATAATGCTGGAAAACAAAATTTAAATAATCATGGGATGTGTCATTATCCCCAACAAAGGAAACTAACTTGACCTATTCCAGAAAAACCATCGTCATCAGATTTAGCCAACTCATACAACACGAAGAAATATACTAAGAATTCATTTCAAGAAACTGATCTAATCGAACTTAAATACACACTGAACATTTACTTCAAGCTTGAGAGCACTCAAGTGAAAATAATCCTAAACCTGAACTGATCTTCTTCCCTATGATTTTAGTATGTTACAATGTCATATTTTCATCATTAGGAAAAATGATAAAAAATTCATTTTTTCTAGCAACAGATAAAAAAAATGTTTTCTGTTATACCATGTCTTGCTTCCAAATGTCCCACCAGCGCACCATTGTTTTTAAAACCAGAATGATAGTCAAAACTCCAGCTAATGTCAATTAAACAAAAATCATTTCTTCTAATTCAATTTTTTTTGGGGCGATAACTTTTTTTCTTGGTTAGAAAAGCCAAAAATAGAAATGAGTATAATTAATCAATTTTGCATAATCATTGAAAAATATAAACTTTTTTTGGTTTTACAGAAATAAATCATGTTCAAGTACTCGATGAAGACATAACTTTTCAGGGAAAAAAGGTACACCAGGACAGAGTTCAATCGCCTGATTTCACATAAAATTGAAAATTTTGAAGCTGTAACCCAAGTTAACCAAAATTTGAGGTACTCAACTTCAGTTCATCCAAAACCTCCCATCATTCTAAACAATACCAGACATAATCTGAATATTATCACTAGCCAATTAGCCATAATGAATGGAACAAATTATAAGTTATAGCTCATAACCTTCACAGAATGGATCTAACAGATATGCTCATTTACCTTCTCTAAGAGAGATCATCCATGACATGGCAAAAACCACACACAAGTGCGTTTAAATATAAAAATAGACCACCAATGAAAATGGAAAAAAAAAGACTACCAACCATTTATTTTCATATAGATCAATATGAAAATCCTAATAACATTTGCTTTGAACTTGTGGCTTGATGCCTTGATAACTAGGAGGGGTAGAGAAATGGTGCAAATCTAGAACCCTCCTTGTCCCAAAACACAATTTCTCTATTTTGGGGAGATCTTGAATGGAAAATATGAATCCCACTTCATGCAAAACTATTTTAACAAGCATGCCTTTATTACTCTCAAATTTTCATATAGTGGTAAACAAGCACAAACAACTCATCCTTCACAAACAATAACCGTCCACACACACACACACACACAAACAAATCATCCTTTTCCTTCCTTGGCTCCTCTATTCGTCTCCACTTGTTCATCTACACATCAAATATTTGATGTGAATTTTGAAAGAGAAAAAAGATTTGAGATTCGATGTCTATCATAATTTCTTACTATTACATTTGGCATGCTTTACCATACCCTACTATAGATTATCACTTCATGACAGAGATATAACTTCCAATAATACAATTTAGAGCCACAAACAACAATCAGAACAGTAGATCAAACTGACCTTGTAGGTTGCACATTCAGTGCTGCTCTTAAAGGCCAATGTTGCAACAACTCTCTGCAACTCTTTCATATGAGTAGTTCCCCACTGAGCTAGGTGCTTTTTAGCATATTGAATAGCCTGCACACTTTTATCAGCTCTTACCAGCTCTATGAACTCTTGCAGCCGTAGCTGAAATTCAAGCTTGCTCTGTAATCAAGAAAGTAACTGTCAGAACCGTGTCCAAATGTAATATGCTACAGTAAAATGCAATCATGTCTTAGGCTGTTAGGCATGCCATCAAATATAAATAATTCAAGCTTGCTCTGTAATCAAGAAAGTAACTGTCAGAATCGTGTCAATGTGGAGTATTATCATTAATATTGCACATGTATTTCAAAACAACAAGTAATTTGAGACAAGAAACTTTCTCTAAAACGACAAATAATATAGGACGCAGGGAGTATATTTTAAAAACATGTTTAGTAAAAGAATGGGAAGCTACACATTATTTGAAGACAAAGGTGAGTCTCAGCTCAATGGAGAGAATTTTACAGAGCCAAATGGGATGATATAAATATGTAGGAGAGAGAAAGCAATGCCGATCTGAGTGCATGCCCAATCTCATGTGTCTTCTAACTTAACTGAATTTTTGGTGTTTAAACTAGGCTTACTCTAAAAGGTCTTAACTAGCATGCATATTCCCACCCCACCCAAAGAAATTTGTCTTAACTGGACGGAAGAGAGGTTTCTCAATATTCTATGCTACACACTCACACAAAGCCTCATTCAGCTTGTGTCACCTAAATGAGCCTGGGAACCACGGTGCTGAGCCACCAAGGTTGAGCAAAACGTTTGGGCTAAGCATTTGATGAAGCATTTAGGAAAGCAGGATTTCAACTATCTGCAACTTTTTTTTTTTTTTTTTTTGATATTGAAGCACTTCACTTGAAGCTTGCGATTCCCAGCTTCTTTCAATTTTTTTTTTCCTAGCCAAAGTATTAGGAAACTTTTTTAGGTAGGAGTTCTCACTAAGGATAGCAACAATTCCCACTACTATCAGTGACATTTCTACTTATGATTCTTTTTGTCATTGTTGTTATTTACTCTTGATTGCTCTACAAGGATTTCAAAACCAAATAGCAACACATGGTAACTAAAAATAATGGTACACATAAGAGCAGCACATCTTCTGACCTAGTTTAACTTATTTCAGTAAAAAGTATCATACCTTTGCCTTCTTCAGCCTGGATTTGTTCTCAGCACACCAGGCTAATGCAGGTCCTACATCCTTACTTTCAAGAGCTTCAATCACCTTTTTGGCTTCATGAAAGACATCAATATCAACAAGATCCTGTATGGAGAAGGCATATTTAATAATTAGCAACGTGGGAAAAGCAGGTTCGCCTACTGGTTTAATGCAAACAATCAAGAAATGAAGGAATCCCTCAACAAGATCCTGTATTGAGAGGGGCTATTATTAATTGGCAACATGAGAAAAGAAGGTTCACCAATTCCCTAGTCACTACTGAAAACAATCGAGAAATAAAGGAACTCGTGTGACTGAAAATCATGGATATCCAACTGAAAATCATTAAAAGAGGCTTGTTTATCAACACTTGGCTTATGCAATCTAGCTAGAAATCTCCCTCTATTTAGAAATAACCAATTGTTAAAAGATTTCATGGAAAAAGAAGGTTAATGAACCTGTATATTGCTGGTCTCAGCCAATTTCTTTGCACTTTCATAATATGACATGCGTAGCATGTAATCCACCAGAATTCTCTTCAACCGCGTGTTATTCCATTCTGACAAAGTATCTACATCAGCCGATTCCAAATGATCTATCCTTACACGGCACTTTTGTGCCTGCAAGTGCTCCGTTCGGTTTCCCTCCTCAAGCTGAAAAATTACAATGAGATGAGTAAGGATTGATCTGATAAAGCAAATGAAGCTTCATAGATACCTCTAAAGATCACTGCTTTCCGAATCGAGGAGATCCAAATAAAAAGTGAGAAGGAATATAAAAGGAGTATAGACATTTTTTTTTTGGGGGTTACAAAAAAGTTAATAACATCAACCCTTGAATTATTCCTACTATCCCAGGGCAAAAATTAGGAATAAAAGTTACAATATCAAAACCACTTCTGTACTTCCCTATACTTCTGCTCTTCATTCTAATTATGCTATCTTGCCTACGATCTCTATTCAACAATCTGAATAACAGTTAGAAATTGAAGGGATTTTGAATTTTGCAGCAACTCCATACCAAATTCACTGTCATATACAAAAACCTAAACAAAATAATCAAATGCCAAAAACCTAAAATGCGAGCAACAAGGATCAAGGAACCGCTGACATGATCAACAATCATCTCTTCAGTAACGATCGGCAAATCAGATACGAACACCTAAAGGTTAATCCTTTAAACTCCAAACTAAGAGAAAGACGGTGGCTTATAATTGAGAGTTGCAGATTCACAGACGGGATGTATCAAGATAAAGAAACAAAAGTTCGCCTTGAAAGGAGAGGTAGGCACCTTTCGCTTGAGACCTTGCAATCTGGAGACAAGAGAGGAAAGGTGATTGACGGCGTCGTCGCGGCCAATGTCAGAGGAAGCGACATCGGAGACGCAGGAGATGACGGAAGAGAAGTCCTTCTCGACGGAGCGGTGGGTGGATCGGATCGTCTTCTTGTAATGTTCGAAGGGAACCCTGAGAAACTGGTGCTCGAGTTTGAGAGACTCGGCCAATTGGGAGAGCTTGGAAGAAGGGGCGGTGGAAGAGGGGTTGGAAGTGGCGGTGGAGATGGCGGCGCTGTCAGAAGAGCCGGTGGGGGTGGCCGTGGAGTTGCCGTTGGGGAGGGCCTCTACTTCCATTGTTAGGGGAAGGGGGAAGGAATCACTCAGATCACAAACAAACGCGGAAGCCACAGAGAGAGATGATTGACAGACAGGAAGGAGTTGGGAATTGAGGAAGGGCCCGAATGGGATAGGACTCCGCTACTGAAACGACGTCGCCTAGTTTTTAGAGCAGTCCATTTTTATTTTATTTTTTTGACAAGGCAAAAATTTGGATAATCTCATCATTGTCGAAGTGCGTCTTTATGGATTAGAACACGGAGTTCTTGGTGGAGAAGAGATGGATCGGATTGATCGAATGCAATAAGCATATGATTATATAAGTAAATTTGTTGACTTCATGGAAGATGTGGACACACTGCACCATCTCGGAAGTCTAATCTTCTACGAGGATTTCCTCTCACGACAAATAGAGTGGATGATGGACGATAGGTGAGTGGCTAAGCTCCTTAGTCTTTGTCATACCAAGCTCGAGGCCCTATGCCTCTATTACTGTGATCGAAATTGTGGCACATTACAAAGCACTGCCTGCAATTACCTCACTAACATGATTTTGGATGACAAACCTTGCACTAGCAACACCACAAAATAACTTAGAACCATCAAAATTAATCTTACTGATAGATTACAAGTAAGATTGGGCATGAATCAATAGCCCCACTATACAATATGTGAATATTGTATAGTGGATAATCATTTTGTGAAAATGTCCGCATACTGATGTGCAGAAGGGACATGTAGAACCCGGACTTGACCGCGCTAAACTCATCGACCATGGCGGCGTGCCAGTTCGAGTCTTGTAAGGCCTCAGGACTCTAACATCATTAACTGCATGTGGTTGTTCAAACATAACTACATAAGTACAGGTCTAATGGGACTCTTGAGCGTCACAAGGCTCGCCTAGTCGTCAACGACAACTCTTAGGAGGTTGGTGTTGACCGTGACGAGACATTTAACCCAGTCGACCATGTGCCACGTGTCGTTCTTAATTAAAGCACTAAACTCATCGACCTCACTGCCTACTCCGATGCTGACTGGGCGGGTTGTCCCGAAACTCGCCGCTCCACCTCTGGCTTCGCAATATACCTTGGCGACAACCTGATCTCGTGATCCTCCAAATGCCAGGCAACCATCTCGTGCTCCAGTGCCGAGGCCGAGTATCGTGGTGTTGCCAACGTCGTGGCGGAAACCTGCTGGCTCCGCAACCTCCTCTGCGAGTTTCGGGTTCCACTTCGACCAACCACTTTAGTCTACTACGAGTTGTAGTAGACTAAAGTGGTTGATCGAAGTGTGTCCGCCGTTTATCTTTCATCGAACCCGGTTCAGCATCAGCGGACCAAGCACATCGAGATTGATATCCATTTCGTCAGAGAGAAGGTCGCCCTAGACCAGGTCCGGGTTCTACATGTCCCTTCTGCACATCAGTATACAATATGTTCATATATATAGATTACAAGTAAGATTGGGTTTGAGCCAATAGGCCCACTATACAATATGTGAATATATGTAATCTATCACTTACAAAACTCATGGTTTGTTCCTTTCTAAAAATTTCTTATTTCTCTTCTTGTTTATTTTTGTTTTAATTTGTTTTGGACTACATATTACTTCTTCATAGATGTAGTTTTTTATGATTTCCAATTCCGTAGTTGTTATTTTGCGTAGCATTCCATATTCGGGGTACTTGTGTTATGTTGGTTGTTGAAAAATTTCATGTTTTTACATGTCAAAAGACCCTACCATGATGTGACAAAAAAAAAATTATTTACTTTTAACTTTGGTAAATAAATCTAAGATGATCCATTTATCTTTTTGTCGTTAGTTTCTATATTCTTTATTTTGTTTTAAATGCCTACGTCAATTCGTCCAATTAGTTGGAGTGTCTCTAATTGCATTTTAAACATGTGGATTGAGTGGTCCTCCATTTGGTTGTAAAGAGCACATTGAAATGAAACATCAACCTTTGCTAGCCAATTGAATCTTAGTAGTAAATCCATCCAAGACAAGTTTACATAGGAACATTTTCACTTTCGGAAAGATATCAATCTTCCATATCTATACGATGTCATTTGTTGTTTAGATCTCCATTTCACAATGAGCTCCATTGCACTAGATATCGAGAACCAATTGTCTCTACTTGATTTTTAGTATAATCTATCAATAATATAAATTTTTGGTATTTTCACTTCTCAAGTCTTATTGGTGTTTATAAACGCTAAAATTTTCTAGCCTTATTTATTTATTAAGTAATTATTCTTCTTGCCTTATTGATGATACATCCAAGTATACATTTCTTGATTACTAGTTCACTATCCACTCGTCGATACTTCTAGAATTTTATCGTTTTTATGTTTTTCACTTGTCATTTTTTTAATTAGGTAAAAATTCGGGTAAAAAGACTTACCCGAGAGCATCTTGACGGATGAGGTCACGAAGACCAATATTATTGTATATGTCTGATCGATCTCCTGGCATAGTGGCAAAAATGTGTGCAACCTTATCTGACATTCTGTTGGCTATTGCTAGTTCGGGGAATATGAGAGAAAGAGACGTCTCTCATGTACGACATTTACATTTTGACATCTGAGATTATTAATTATATTTCCCATCGGCATTTACTCTTATTGTTCTGATAATTTATAATAATGAAATAATATGCTTCTACAGTAATGCTAGAAATCTCTAATTTAATAGCTTCTGTTATCCGAAGTTGTAATGCCAATGCCTCGACCATAAGTGGAGAATATTTGGTGATTGATTTATTCTCCATCCTAATGTCAATGCCTACAGAGCTGTCTTTGTCTGGAATTGTAGATCCATCAAAATTAAGTTTGTCCGAGCCTTTAGGTTTTTTTTTCCATTTAGCGGTTTTTGTTTTACTATGACGTTTTCGAATGTAATTCCTAGAAACTAAAGCTTTATTTTCAAGAGTGACATCTTCCTCAAACATGCTTGCTCTTTTTCATCTCTCTCTGTGATTCCTAGTCGTCATATGTTCGAATGAGGTTGGGGAAGGATACATGTCATTATTGAACGTTGCTTGATTTCTCAAATACCATGTTATCCACCATATGAAGGCCAATTCCTCTTCTTCGTCGCTTGTCATCTTAATTTTGTCTTAGTAGAGCCAGGATAGGTCTAATATCTCTTGAATTGTTTATAATGTTTTGTATGTCGTTTCGATATTTAGTCGGTAAATCGTTCTTACCATTGCTACAATTACATTCAAGGAAGATGTGAATATCACCATCTTCTGCATGATTAAAGAATATGCACGTAGTAGGGACCGGGGTGCCTCTTTGGGCTAATCTAATTGATGTAGGCACACCCTCATGACCTAGTTTCCATAACAATCTCACTTTCAGGGGAACATTAATTAATCCTCCAATTGATTAACAACATTTGCTAGCTCATGCTTCACAAAAATCAAATATAGACAAGACTAAAACATCCAGAACTCCATGGGATTTATATGATCATGCTGAAATTTAAATTAGAGGACAAACTAAGTCATATGGGTATTTGAATAACACATATGAATGCAATGCATGATTTTTTTTTTATTTTTTGGTTTTCGACATTTTCTATTTTTTTCTTTGATTTTCTAATTCATAAATAAAAATAAAAACACAACTGAAATTGAAACATGACCTAACTAGACGCACTAAATCCCTCCCTCATACTTAAACCTTTCATTGTCCTCAATGAATCATAAAAGACAACAAAAATAACACAATAGAACAAGGTGGGGGAGAAGGAAGACCAACCACTTGCTGAGGAACGTCAAAATGGGGAAATAGGGCTCGGGGAAAAGGCATGCGGCGACCGCTGCATAGGTTGCAGCATGTTGGGGCAGCGGCCGCCGCTTATGCAATAGCGGATCCTTCTTTTCCTTGAGGTCCAATTCCACCCGCTCTTCTTTCTTGTTAGTCATTGAACCCAAACAAAGCAATTGCAAAACAAAACAAAACCTAACTGAGGAAATCCAAACGAAAAAGAAAGAAAATTTACCTCGGGTTGCCTCCCGAGAAGCGCCTTGTTTCATGTCGTTGGCTCGACGTAATGTTGAAGCTCAAGACACTAATCAGACATAGTCAAAACCCTCATCAACTTGTCAAACTCTTGTGCACAAATAACAAACAAACATGCACTACATACAAATAAATTAAAAATATTAATACATTTAAGAACCGTTTCGACTTATTGTATTCATGAGCTTGACTACCTACAAAGGGTATATAATACCACCAATTTAGTTCTATTGGTGGCTTGTTAAAGTAGCAGTCAAATGGATCAACACATATCCACCAATATTCTCTCTAGTGCAGGAGACAACCTTTACTTGCTCTGTAGCCTCAACAATAGGCTTTGTACCTAATTCATCAATGGGGGAGCTAGGGATGATCTCGTCAGATGGAGTGTGGTCTTCCTCTACCCTCTTAGTGTGATTTTCCACAATGATCTCAAGAGGTGCAACAGAGGTCTCAACGATTTGAGATACTGGAGGAAGTGACTCGTTCTGCGCACATTGATAATCCATGTAGCAGACAAATTCCCACATCTTCGAGAGTCTCGTATCTAATAAACCTCCATCACTCAGGCGCTCGGCAAGACTCCGTGTCTCAGAAGTCATGCCATCAAAGATGCATAGAAGAACTTCCCTTATACTAGCTTGATATCCCCATGAATAGACATCATTAATGTACTCCTGCAGTCTGATGAAGTATTGATGAAAACTCTCTCCGTTTAACTGCAATAACCTCACCTTCAACATATGCTAGTAGCATGAGTGTGGACCATGTAAGTGGTTCACACCAAAAATCAGCACAAAAAACACACAAGAATCAATAAATTTCCCCGACAACGGCGCCAAATATCTTGAGTTAAGTTTTTTTTTTTTTTTTTTTTTTTTTTTTTTTTTTTTTTTACAGTGGGCAAGAAGCAAATCGACAAAGCGATCTTGAAGCCATCAACATATGGCTTGGATGACCCTACGCATAGGGTTGATAGTAAAAAAAAAAGAAAAATTATCTAAGATTACAATTACAAGGATTTAAAATTAAAAATAACTAGAAAATTAAAATCCATATTTCTTTTTATCACTAATTTGAGCCTGAACTGGAAAGCGGTGATGGTTGAGGCGATGATTCCAAATCTGGATCCAGGTACAACAACAAGCAAACTCGCTCATTAAAATTGTTGCATGTGATGACTGGTACTCGAAAACTTGAGATTTGAAGTTGCACAATCAAAATCATGGTGTTAAGGTGGTGGAGATGCCGGATCTAGACCCAGGGTCGTAGATCAGAGCACCCATCAATTGGCTAAATTGGGTATTTCAATGTTGTAACGACCCGAAATTTAAGTACCCGAATTAACCTCCATAAACCTACTTAGAAGGTAAATAAGGTTCGGAGTACTAGATTATCGGGGAACGTTATAGGAGAAGTTTGATCTTCTCCCGTGAGCTTTGGATTTTACGACCGAGTACGAGTTATTATTAGGTTCATTTAAGCAGAAGATTTAGTTGTCAAAAGATGGGGATTGCGAACCCTGAAAAGGTCGTAAGCCCGTTGGAGGCTTTACCTGTCCTAGACTATCGCGAAAACGTTTCGAACAGAAATAAAAGCGGAAATCATAAATACAACAAAATGCCACGGCCGCGCCGGGTCAAAACGATAAAATGTATGAGCAAAAGAGTACGAATGTCAAGCGCCTCCCTCACTCTAATCGTCCAAAAGGTCTGTCCCGAAAGCCATCCACATAAGCAAGTCATATCGGGTAAGGGGTACCTGAATCTAAAAAATAAGAAATATATCGGGGTCAATCATCGGAAATATGCACACTCAATGCCATATAAAGAGGCATACTTAAACTACATGAATGTTAAAATGTAACACATAAGCAAGTGTATAGATATATATAAATGCGGAATAAACACACAAGGGCCCGTATCATCATCATAATCATCATCATCATCACCATCATATCATAATATCTTCTCAAACGTACTCATCCTTCTCAAACGTACTCATACTTCTCAAACATACTCATTCTTTCTCATCATAAGTCTTTCATCATTTCATTCGTGTTTCATCGAATATAAGTCATTTATTCAGATTTTGACGGCCGTCCTACCATAGACACATAGCATACATATGAAGTGTTGGATTTACTAAGTTCATCCTACGTCATATTACCGGTTTATATTCCTAAACATGTTACTAGGTCGCGTGATGCACGAAGACTCTCGATAAGACAAAGAGTATCACATAAATCCATCATGAGTAAGTCCAGGGGACTTACCTGGAGTCCGGAGAATAAGCAAGCAATAAAGTGCACAACCAAGGATCCAATCAACAAGAGCCTATTAATTTCATTAAGCTTTCATTAGGCCGTATTCTAATGCATGGTACCCAACCTAATAATAAACATACATCCACATGAGGTTCACGATTCTATAGATTACACACTTTGGTTAAGTGATCCGGACTTAACCAGTTATAATCTATATCGTATTATCACATAATCGATTTTCTTCTTATCGGATCATAAGCCAAGTTATGGGTATACTTCATTTCTGTATTTTATATGCTCTAAGTTTCGGTTATGCCATCATATATTTAACCATATTCTTAGCATTTCCTTAACCAAGTTTTCTAACCGAATCATTATAAACACTGGTTACTAAAATTATAATAACTCTTGATCCAACTGTTAGATCGCCCTAATTTTTAAAGGACAGTTAGATAACATTCCCATGAACATTATATTAAGATTTCAGCCGAATCAGACCGTTGGATTGGAAATAAAGTCCAAATTACATAGGCATATATATCCATTTTGTTTCTTGACGTTTACTACAAAACGCAACCAAAAACACATAGGGGCTCCACTTCCTAAGCCCTTTACAAGAACACAAGATCTATTCCTAGAGAGGGGGAGGCGGATGAGGGATTACCTTCGAAGAATCCCACACAAACAACTCAAGAACACCCTCGGGAGTCCTTCAGAACACCTTTCAAACACCTTGCCATTTTGTCACCAAAAATCCCAAAACATGATTTAGATTCTTACTCAAAGTTGAAGAAAAGGAGTTATAACACATGTTGGAACTCAGTTTTGGAAGAAAGGAAGGGTTCTTACCAAGAAATCAAGTCAAACTCTCAAGACCCTTCAAAAAACAGTTTTTTGCAGCTCCAAAGATGGACAATTTTGGCTGGGCAAACGACCTTGGATTTTTGTGTTTGAGATATGTATGGAAATCTGGATTCAAGATGGATCCATGGCCACCGAGTTTTATCAATTTGGATGAGTATGGAGGGAGTTATGCTATTTCTTGTGAAGGCTGTCCAAAATAGAGCAAGGCTCTCCTTCTCTCTCTCTCTCTCTCTCTCCTCTCAAGTGACGGTGGAGCTTCTTTGGATGAGCTCCTCATGAGTCTTGGGGTCAGGCTTATAGAGGAGAGGGGTGGTTGGCTTCATGAGTCAAAGCATGGGGGTGATGAGAAGGAAGTGATGGGAGTGGTTGGCTTCATGAGTCAAAGCATGGGTGTGATGGGAAGGAAGTGATGGGAGTGGTTGAATGTCTACATTCACAAGCAAACCACAAGTCAAGGGTTTGGTGGCTCAATGTTAGGCAATTTGGGTGGATGACCTCTTTAACATAACGTAATATCCGAGCTCGCAAAGCGTTAAAATCCATTACGTTTATAAGATACGAGAAATGTGGCTTGGGTATATTTTCCCCCATCATTGAATCCATGTAAAGCTAGGCATAAAAATTTTAAATTTTTCGGGTTTTCATAATTATAAAGGAGGATAATATTCGGATTAACCTACGGATATTTTATAAATATTTATTAAATCCCGGTCTTTACAATCATCCACCTCTAAAAACAAGTCTCGTCCCCGGGACAAAAGGTTTAAACCGGGGAGAAGGTTTTAAAACTTGAGTCTTTGAATCGTAACAAAAGGCACACGATCATCCTGGATGCGTTGTCCAAGAATCTCACGCCACCTTTGTCACGACCGTAATAATCCTGAACGGCGTCGTCGAGCATGTGAACGGGCGCCCCCGTCACATCTCGCCTCAACCCCGAAAGTATCACAACTCGAGAGAATCATCACACTACCGCTAGGTCTTAGCGGAAATTCCACGATGGCCGTCGCGGAAAATCCGTATCCACTTCGCGAAGCACAATGAGCTTACCCGGATCATGGAAGCTTAAACTCAATCATTTTCGAATCAATTCCAATTAAAAGGTGTTGGCGTCCCGAGACAACTTGGTCTAGACTCCTCTAGACTCCGGTCGACTTTCTCTCTCGGGAGGTGGTCATCCACCTCTAAAGTTCAAACCCGATTCCCGACATTCTATTCTCCCAACAGGAGGGTGGATCAAAAATCCACCTCTAAGGATCAAACATATGATCTCATTACGACTCAATCAAAACAGAGGGTGGATTAACATCCACCTCTAAGGCTAAGCCTTACTTCTTTTCCTAGGTTCAATATTCCGACATACCATCATTTATCAACCATACTCACAACAATCATACTCCCTCCGTTCAACAAAACTTGTCGTTTACTATTCACACACGCTTTTTTAGAATGATAAAAACTATATAAAATATTCATTTTTTTAAAAAAAAAATTTAATAAGTTTGTACTTATTAATAATAACTACGAAATTGTTTAAAAAAATTATTTAAAAAGTCGATATTTTATATAGTTTTTAGCTCCTAAAAAAGCGTGCATGAATAGTAAAACGTCAAGTTTTGTTGAACGGAGGGAGTATAATCATAACGATATCATATCAGTCATATATCATAAAATATAACATATCAATGATAATCTCATCATGTAGGACCGCTCATGGGCCTCACCACGCATATCAATCACAGAAATGCGCACTCAATCACAGAGGTAAACACCCAAATCACACATAGTACGACTAAGGGCCCCCCTCCCAGGTATTCACTGGCTACTCGCGCAGTCAAAACTATATCTGCCCGTGGCTGTACATACGACGCTAGCAACTCATCTAATACATCTCCATAGCTCGCCCGTATACTCTCTTCTGTCTCCCAAGTAGCCTCCTCGGGGCTCCTCCTAGCCCACTGTATTAGTACCAACGGTACCTCTCTATGCCTCAGCTTCTTGACCCGGCGGTCAAGAATAGCAATCGGATGCTCCACGAAGGTATGGTCAGGTGCTATCTCTAATTCGGAGTAGTCCAATCTGTAACTCGGATCTAGCTCGTACTTTCTCAACTGTGACACGTGGAAGACATCGTGTATACCAGCCAAACGGGGCGGTAAAGCAACTCTGTAAGCAACCTCTCCTACTCGCTCGAGGATCTCAAAGGGGCCCACATATCTAGGGCTCAGTTTGTCCTTCATCCCGAATCGTCAGATCCCTCTCGTCGGTGACACTCGCAACCAGACATGATCTCCAACCTCAAAGGCCAACTTAGTCCTGCGCCTATCAGCATACTTCTTCTGTCGGTCGTGCGCAACCCTCAGATGCTTTTGGATCAGTCTGACCTGATCTGTCGCCTCCTGCACGTACCGTGGTAGTGTCCCCACTCGGTCTGCAGGCTCATCCCAGCAGATAGGCGACTTGCATCGCCTCCCGTACAACGCCTCAAAAGGAGCCATCCTGATCGATGAATGATAGTTGTTGTTGTAGGAGAACTCTACTAGGGGAAGATGTCGAACCCAAAGGTTCCCCTACTCCAAAACACAAGCCCTCATCATATCCTCCAGCGTCTGAATCATCCTCTCGCTCTGCCCGTCCGTCTGCGGGTGATAGGTCGTGCTGAAATGAAACTTGCTCCCAGAGCCTCGTGCACCTGCCTCCAGAATCTCGAAGTGAAGCGGCCATCTCTATCAGATACTATCCTCTCGGGAACCCCATGCAACCTCACTATATGCTGTATAAAAGCTCGGACTAAATCAGACACATGCCATGTCTCCTGAATCGGAATGAAATGGGCGGTCTTGGTCAACCTGTCGACCACCACCCAAATCGCATCAAAGCCTCGTACATCTCTCCTCAATCCTGTCACGAAGTCCATCGTGATGTCCGTCTAATTCCACACAGGGTCGGGAACTGATCGTGTCATCCCTCCGGGCTTCTGGTGCTCTATCCGCACCTGCTGGAAGACCTGACATCGCGCTACAAACAAAGCGACGTCAGTCTTCATCCTACGCCACCAGAACGTCCTCCTCAAGTCATGGTACATCTTATTCGATCCCGGATGGACCGAATAAGGAGTGGAATGTGCCTTTATCATGATCTTCTGCTTCAGGTTGTGCACATCAGGTACAACTACTCATCCCTACAACATCAACATCCCATCATCTCGGACGGTAAAAGACCTACAATGGCCTTGGGCCATGCGTTGTCAGATATCGGCAATCCGTGGACACTCTGCCTGTGCTCGTCGGATCTCATCCATCAACTCTGAGTGAACCTCCAGGAAACTCAGATGTCCACTCTCTCGCTGTGACCAGACATCTATCCCACAACTGATCGAATTCCGCTGCAGCTCGGGTTGAGCCGTCAAACTGGACAAAACAATCTCCTGACGAGTCTTCCGACTCAAGGCTTCGGCCACCACATTGGCCTTGCCCGGGTGATACTCAATCTCCAACTCGTAGTCCTTGATCAACTCCAGCCACCTCCTTTGACGCATATTCAGCTCCTTCTGCGTGAAAATGTACTTCAGATTTTTGTGATCGGTCATGATCCTCACTGACGTGCCATACAGATAGTGCCTCCAGATCTTGAGCGCATGTACCACTGCGACTAGCTCAAGATCGTGCGTGGGGTATGACTCCTCCCCCGGCTTCAGCTGGCGTGAAGCGTAAGCGATGACCCGACCCCTCTGCTGTAGCACACAACCTAAACCTGAACTCGAAGCATCCGTGTAGACCATGAAGTCCTCCGTCCCCTCTGGTAGTGCTAACACTGGTGCGGATGTCAACTTCTGCTTCAGCAGATCAAAACTGGTCTGGCACGCCGGGCTCCACTCGAAAGGTACTCCCTTTTTCGTCAGCTGCGTCATCGGCCTAGCTATGCTGGAGAAGCCCTCCACGAATCGTCGTTAATAGCTAGCCAAACTTAGAAAAGACCTGATGTCTCTAACGTTCTTGGGGACCTTCCAAGCAACGATAGCATCAACCTCCGATGCGTCCACTGATATCCCTGCTACGGATATAACATGACTAAGAAACATCACCTCGGAGAGCCAGAACTCACACTTGCTAAACTTCCCGAACAGTTTATGCTTCTGTAGAATCCTCAAGTGCTCAGCATGCTTCTCTCTGCTCCTCGAGTAGATCAAGATGTTGTCGATAAATACCACCACGAATCTGTCAAGAAAATCGATGAAGACCTTGTTCATCAACTCCATGAAAGCGGTTGGCGCGTTGGTTAGCCCGAACGGCATAACCACAAACTCGTAGTGTCCATATCTAATCCTGAATGCCGTCTTCGGGATGTCCTCTGCCTTCACCCTCAGCTAGTGATAACCCAAACGCAAATCTATCTTCGAGAAGACGACAGCTCCCTGTAGCCGATCCATCAAGTCGTCTATTCTCGGCAACGGGTAACGGTTCTTCACCGTAGCCCGGTTCAACTCTCTATAATCTATGCATAGCCTCAACGACACATCCTTCTTCTTCACGAACAACACTGGTGCTCCCCACGGCGAAGCACTCAGCCTGATGTAGCCCTTCCCGGCTAGCTCCTCCAACTGTGCCTTCAGCTCGGCCATCTCTGTCGACGCCATCCTGTACGGGACCCTCGAAATCGGCCTGGTGCCCGGCTCCAACTGTATAGTGAAATCAACATCTAGCTGTGGTGGAAGTCCTGGTAGCTCGTCTAGGAAACATCAGCAAACTCACTAACAACGGGGACATCTGTCAGGCTAGGTCGCTCGTGATCCACCTCTAAAGCATAACACCAGTAGCTCGTATATCCCTGGTCTAGAAGTCTCACTCTAATCTAGGCTCCGCGGGTCGTGTCCTCTTTCCGCCAGATGGAGTGCGGAAAGCTGAAGACGTGGCAGCTGTCAAACGTAGCTGTTGATCATAGCGGATGATCATCTCTAGAAATCTGTCATATGTCATTTCCTCCATGCTGGTAGAGATCAGAAGAACGTCTGGCGGAAGCCTCATAGAAAGCATGCGGATGCGCATCTCGTCGGTGTTACAGACCTTTCCACAATACACGGGCTCCTTCTTGAACTGGCAGACAATCTCGGAGATAGATAGTCGTGGGTCATAGCGGGTGCTGAAGAAAGCAACCTCTCGTGCTGCTTGTGTCCCAAATGGACAATACTCTCTCAGCATCAACTTCTTGAACACCTCGTAGGTCCATGCAGTACGATCATCACAGTAGACAAGCCATCTGTCAAAAGCATCTCCTCGAAGCTGCCCAGCTGCAAGCCTCTGTCTCTCCGCATCGGGTACTCCAATCAAGCTGAAAACTCCCTCGATTCCTTTGAAGAACTGCTCGATATCCTCTCCGGGTCCAGCCTCGAAGATAGGCGGGCTACTCTGTGATAGTCTTTTCACCCAGTCAGTGACGCCAGCTGATCTCCACTACAAAAAAAAAAACAAATTAGCCACCCTCGGTAGCAACGGCAGAGATTTGCCGTGGCCATTGGGTAGTAAAAATACAAATTGGCCACCAATGGTAGCAACGGCAAAGTTTGCCGTGGCAACTCATTTGTTGTTCCTGAATTTTGCCACGGCAGCGGGCTTCCCGTTGCTAACGTAACCCTAGTATATAAGCGTCTTCCCACCCCATTTTCTAGACAAGCGCTGCACGTTCAGATCTAAAGCTAAACCCTATCTCACTTGCTCATCTGTTCGTCCATCTCTCTCTCTCTCTCTCTCTCTCTCAACTCCCATATTGTTTTCTCCCTAATCTGTTTCTAGTCGCTGTGTCCATCTCCCTCTCAACCCTATCTCCTCTATCAGCATCTGACCTCTTCGTTTCTATTTCAACGCCTTGGAAGAGAAGGATGAGGGACCCCAACAGGTGGGAGATTAGGGTTCGTAGAAACCCCAACCCCCGAAATAGGGCCGGCAGAACCCCTACCCGTCGAATCCGAGCCACCCATCCCAGGAACTGGACTCCGTTGAGAGGACGAAGCCCCGCCACCGACCTGAACACTGTCGCCAACCCCGGAATCACGAACCCCTCTTTCACCCGACTGGAACAGCGTTTCCTGAAGTTCCCTTTCCATTTCGCGTTTTTTCTCCAGATCCAACCCTAAGGTGGATCCCTTCTTCTTTCCCTTCCCCTTAGCCATGCCAAGAGACCGGAGTGGCCACAGTAGGCCGGCGCCACCGCCACCAAAAGGGGTGCGGGTCACACCAGTGAAATCGCCTTCCAAATCGCCCCCAAAAACGTTCTCCGACATCTCCATTGTCAGGTAATCTCTCTTCAAATCCTCAAATTTCAAGTCATACGAACATATTGAAAGGGGTTTTCTAGGTTTTAGTTGAATTTTTGTATGCTTAGGGTTTAATTTGGGGATAGTGGGAATCGGGAAGAATTGGGCCTAGTTTTTAGGATTTAGTTCAGTTGTTACTTGTAAGATTTGAGTTTCTGATCGGTTTTTAATGTATGGATTTTGGAATATAGAATCTCCAGAACGATGTTGATATGTTGAATCCACCTGTTGAACTTGAGAAGGAGCACAAGCTTAAGTGTCTCATCCAGTCTCCCAATTCCTTTTCATTGTACTCATTCCCGATCTTTATTTGTCATATTTTTTTGTTCTAATTGTAAAATATTCTGATTTTAATGTTTCAGGATGTCAGATGTCAATGTTGCTTCTAGATGTGAGTCTCTCATACCCATTGTCCTTATATTTCATACATTTTCCTTTCTATGGTTGTACTTAAATTAACATATGTGTTAATGACAACGTTGTTCTAATGTTTCATGTGATTGCCATGGTGTATCAAGTTTGATTCTGGTTGAACTTCAGATTTTGACCATGTATGTCAATCAGTTTTAGTTGTTTAGATGGTCTGTCAATCTTTATGACTTTCATGGTTTCTTTCCTATTTGTACTCGATTATGTTTAATATGGTCTCCGTATTGTGAACGACATGGTGTTTTTTCATGGGACTGTCATAGTGACTGCATCTTTATTACTGAAATCAAATAAATTCAATGCCTTTATATATGTTGCACACCTTTCTTTGCTGGTTTGATTGGTAGCTAGTGTGACGTGGTACAAATCCTAAGTAAAACAAGATCAGTGCATCCTAAAAGAAACATAATTCATATTTTATGCACCACGTACATTAGGGAGTAATTATTGCTAACTCTAGAAAATGTTAAAAGACTTTGAAAGTCTGGGATTTCAATCCAATTCTCTCATGATCAATATTTCTAAGAAGAGTGTGTGCATGAAAAATACAAAATTTAAATACTTAAATGTTTAAACCTTTATCTACTTTTTAAGTAATTATTATTCACACATACTCATTAGCTACTTCCTTGATCCCCTAAATAGGCAAAACCTTGGGCATTTGCAACTTGCACGGACTTTCTGAGCAACCACTTCCAATTTGGATTTTTTTTTTATTTTGTAATTTTTTTATTTTGACTTAGAATCTTGCTTTCGCATATTCTTCTTCACTAATGGGTTGTGTTTTTATGAGTACAGGTGTTAGTAAAATTTCAGTTGGATTTATTGATCACCCATTAATCATTAGGAGTGTTAATTTTGACTTTTTTACTAGTGGAAGAAAGAAAATATATTCCTTTGTGTAGTTTATGGAGATCCAATGAACTTGAGTAGCAAAGATTTTAGGGTATATATCAGTTTTAAGGGAAAGTGAAAGAGAGATGGGGATATATGTTGCAAATGCATGGTTGGTTTATTAAGGAAAAAAAACATTCATATATCCTTTAATTTTAACAAAATCTGTAATTGCACTCCATTTTTCGAATGGATTTAGCTTTACTCAACATAGAAACAATGATAATTTCCGTGTGAAATGTACAGAATAGCTACTTCGTATCCCATAATTGCAGTCTTCTCGATGAACTGATGCCGAGGTTTTAGTTTAGAGAGGAAACAGTTATTGAAACAATCCACTGAATTTTGAGTTTTTCATGTTTGCACTTGTACTCATATATGATCTTTATCACATCTCTCTGGAAATTTCACAATCACTCTCTCCACTGCATGTACTTGCAGAACTACTGATTCCTTCAGATCATCTTTCTGGCAAAAGCTTTTAAAACAACAATGTTCTCTCATATATCCTTACAAAATCTGAAGAGTTTAATAACAGGGAAAAAAATCTATGTCAACCTCATTTCAGTGTTACCCTCACAGTGAACAGTGGTACTAAGTGATAATGAAAGGTAATAATCAATTAGGCATGATTATTGCAACAAATACTTAACTATGTTGAATCTACTAGATTATGGCCTAATCCAGAAATTTATTTAAGGGGTTAAATATTTTTATATATCTAAAATTCTGTTTTTTTATGTATGACTTCAAGGTTTAAATTCTTACCCTTTGTCATTAGTCTAAGCAGGCTTTGTATTTTATTACTCTTTTTTAATCTTTTATTTCTAAATTCTTACCCTTTTCGTTAGCTGAACCCTTGGTTTTCCTTTCTTTGATATGTGCAGGTTCTACTCCTCTTCATTGGGCTTCCATTAAAGGGAACTTGGAAGTTTGTAGTGTGTTGGTAATTGATGGTTCTAATTAATTTATCCTTGAAAAACTATGCTTTAAGTTAAAGAAGAAATATTATTTATTATACTCCGTATACGCTTATGTTGGCACTTCTCATTCTAAATGTTTAGGTTTAATTGGTGATCATGTAACAACATCATAATGAAGTTCAGTTATGTCTTTATTTAGATATGTAACCTGAGTATCGTTTATAATGGACATTGTGGTTTCATTTTCCCATTTGATATAACTTTTTTCAAGGAAAGAAAAACCATTTTAGCTATTTACCACCACTTTTCCAGTCCATAGGTGAAATCTAAACTAATTTGGCTTATATATTAGTCAAGGTATGATTTTAGAAATAATTAATATAGAGTAAAAAAAAATTTAGGCTATACTTTATAGTAATATTTAAATCCTATAATGATGTTTAGGCTTTTTGCATACTATAATTTCATTGATATCCTGAGATACTAATAATTTTGGAGCTGCCAATTCAATTTACTAGTCTTAATTTAAATGTAAGAAATTATCCTCCATCACCATGCTTTTCAGTAAACGTAGAGCTATGGTGTAGATTGGACTAGTAAATTTCTACCAATAATAGTAAATCTCATATACGACGGTTTAGAGTTGCAATTCAAGGTAAGAGACAACTCCTGCTTTTACATTCATGCTTCCTTGTCTTATACTGTTCTGGCAATGCTTTGTATTTTGCTCTACTTGGTAGCGCAGTGGTAGTTACTAATGTTGAGTACTATGACCTGCATCATATAAATTCATTGTTGTAGGTTAATGCAATCAGGAGAAGTGAAGCAGCTAAAATTTCCCAACTATGGAATGAAATTATGAATAGCTTCCGTGAGGAGGACCTTATCAATGACAATAAAGCCCCTTCTGCAGCACTCTTGCTGTTAGGTAATACAACATCTTAATAACTTGTTATCTCGTTTGTATAGGGAGATGGGTCTTTTACTAGTTCCATGTGCCTCTGAGCTTAGCTTGACTGTAATTCAATGGCCACCTTTCTTGCTTGCAGGCAAGGTGAGAATAAAACTAGATAAACTTATAATATGGATTCAAGTGCTTAATTGTGCTATCGATTGATGTTCTAGTCGACATCTTATTGGCCACCTTTCTTGCTTCCAGTTGGCTTCCGGCGGTCCAGTCCATTCCTTTGGCCCATATCATGGTACTTATCCTTCTATGCAAATCCCAATATCATTGGACATGGTTGTTGAGTAGTTTTGCATAAAGCTTTCCTTATCCTTTAGATATTTTCAGTTAGATCGGGTGGATCAAATGCTATCCTATAGTTATAGCCTGCATATCTGCTTCATTTTTCCATTTTTCTCCTTTTCCTGTGAAATTTAAAATGTAAGATTGATCTGCATGTACATCTTGATCCATAATTTTATAAAAAAAACTACTTATCTTTGCTGGTCTAACCTAGGCCATTGTGTTTTAGCTGCTTCTTTTATTCTCTTAAATGAAAAAAATTTAATCTGGATGTCCTTAACTGATAGTGAAATAGGGAAATTGAAAAAGGTTAGTAACAACTTTATTGAGTCAAGAGTAAGGTTCTTTTTTTTATTCCAAAACACGGATAAATTAAAGCCACAAATCCATTGATTAGTTTGTTAATCTGTCTAGTTCATTTCCTGGCAGTATTTTCTTTTTTTAAATAATCCTTGTTCTATCTAACTATGAAAAGTAAGGTTCTTTTTTTATTCCAAAACATGGATAAATTAAAGCCACAAATCCATTGATTAGTTAGTTAATCTGTCTAGTTCATTTCCTGGCAGTATTTTCTTTTTTTAAATAATCCTTGTTCTATCTAACTATGATAGTATGATCTAGTGAAATCAGGTTCATGACTAATTGGGTCATATGTGCCGTTATTTTCATGCTTGGAAGCATAAATTTTATATTGGAATGTATTCCATAAAGTTCTTTCACTTCAATCCTTCAACTAAATCATCCATTGTGATACTTCACATGTCTTCTTGATTATTAGACGAGGCCTAAAGTGATGCAGTGCTTTGACAAAGAACCAAACCTTGTTCAATTTGTTTAAAGTAAACAATGAATACTTCCCTCTCTCGTGATATTACATTACACTCTTTTTCAATTTGTTGAGATCATCGGAAATTCAAACTTGTGCATTATCGGAGTACTATAAGCCTTAGTCCATAGCACAAAAAGTCTAATAAAACTTATCTTGTATTTTTAATATGTCAGAACTTCTCCATTTCTAAGATTTAATCGTGGTAATGGCTTTCTTATGCATTGACAGGTCTTCCAAAAAATACTTAAAAGGCATATGCTACAAAACCCTTTGCCAAGCTGCCAAAGGGTGGCACAAGGATTGTTGCTGTTGGTACAGGAATAAATGGACAAATAAAGGTTCATGCTATATATGTTTCCAGGGTTACTTGACTTCTTGCTTTTCCAATTTGATGGACGTGTTTTAACTTGTATATTTGCTTCTGTTGAGCACCACATCTTTTGTCGTAATGCTAATACTCCGACTTGGCAACATGTTTTTGTTATATACCTTCAATGTTTAATCTAACGTTTTGGAAGATTGTATTATGGTTGTAATTATTTGTGAAATGGTTATCATTGATTACATTAATGAAAATAGGGAAGAAATAGGTGAAATAGGAAAAATAGGGGCAATGACTTACCATTGGCCACTGTATCTTGCCGTCGCAAACAGGAAAAACAAGGGAAGATGCCTAATAAGCTTAGCAACGACATCTTGCCGTCGCAACTGTAAAAAAAAAGCTAAAATACTTGCCACGGCATATTCCCGTCGCATGATTAGAAATAAAGCGCCAAAATTTTGGCGGGAAGAATTTAGTAGCCACGGTAACTACCCGTCGCAACGATTTTGGGTTGGCTTCACCAGCCTTTGCTGAATGCCGTCGCTACAGCCGTGACAATCATCCTAGCCACGGCAAAGTCCGTGGCTACACTCTTTTGCCACCCAAGGTTTCCCCACGACTGGTTTCCCGTGGTTATAGCCGTGGCTACCACCTTTTTGCCACGGCAAATGGCCTTTTCGCCACGGCAAGTAGCCGTTGCTAATATGTTTTGTTTTTTTTTTGTAGTGCTCTCTCGCTCCAGCAACGCGAGTAATGCCCTCTCTATCGTTGATCCTTGTTGCTGCCTATCTGCCGATCCCTGCTGTCCAGGGATCTCGACCTCAGCGTCGGTCTCAGTCTCAGTCTCTATCTCAGGAATGCGGCCACGACCTCGGCCACGTGGTCTCCCGCGTCGTCTACTAATCTCGGTGTCGACCATGATGACAACTGAATCTTTTAAGTGTACTCAATATACAACTAAATAAAACGTCTTCTTCAAGGAAGACGGCCCTCAGGCACATTCATTTCACATAATTACATCCCTTCAAGGGGATGGCCTGCAGACACAATTTTATATCGCATGGAAGCTAACTAGATAGCTACCCTTCGAAGGATAGCTTGGCGAGCCAGCCTCTAAATCCTATCCTACTCCAACCACCATGGTTGCTCCCTTGGAGTCTTCCAGGCCCGTCTGTAAGGAAAAGCTAGGAAGTCTATCCGAACCCTTCTACATCTCTAAGGATGCCTATCGCCTTGTCTCTACCCTTCGATCCTATCTCTCGTCTATAAAGATCCTAACCATTTTCATTTTCCAAAGGGTTTTCATCTTTGCCCTTTAAACACTTCGAAATCCTTGAAAATTTCCAAAACGGTGGGCGGGTTTTGAAAATTAATTTTTAACTCGTGCGTACTCAGGTCGAACAACCTTGGCTCTGATACCAACTTTGTAACGACCCGAAATTTAAGTACCCGAATTAACCTCCATAAACCTACTTAGAAGGTAAATAAGGTTCGGAGTACTAGATTATCAGGGAACGTTATAGGAGAAGTTTGATCTTCTCCCGTGAGCTTTGGATTTTACGACCGAGTATGAGTTATTATTAGGTTCATTTAAGCAGAAGATTTAGTTGTCAAAAGATGGGGATTGCGAACCCTGAAAAGGTCGTAAGCCCGTTGGAGGCTTTACCTGTCCTAGACTATCGCGAAAACGTTTCGAACAGAAATAAAAGCGGAAATCATAAATACAACAAAATGCCACGGCCGCGCCGGGTCAAAACGATGAAATGTATGAGCAAAAGAGTACGAATGTCAAGCGCCTCCCTCACTCTAATCGTCCAAAAGGTCTGTCCCGAAAGCCATCCACATAAGCAAGTCATATCGGGTAAGAGGTACCTGAATCTAAAAAACAAGAAATATATCGGGGTCAATCATCGGAAATATGCACACTCAATGCCATATAAAGAGGCATACTTAAACTACATGAATGTTAAAATGTAACACATAAGCAAGTGTATAGATATATATAAATGCGGAATAAACACACAAGGGCCCGTATCATCATCATAATCATCATCATCATCACCATCATATCATAATATCTTCTCAAACGTACTCATCCTTCTCAAACGTACTCATACTTCTCAAACATACTCATTCTTTCTCATCATAAGTCTTTCATCATTTCATTCGTGTTCCATCGAATATAAGTCATTTATTCAGATTTTGACGGCCGTCCTACCATAGACACATAGCATACATATGAAGTGTTGGATTTACTAAGTTCATCCTACGTCATATTACCGGTTTATATTCCTAAACATGTTACTAGGCCGCGTGATGCATGAAGACTCTCGATAAGACAAAGAGTATCACATAAATCCATCATGAGTAAGTCCAGGGGACTTACCTGGAGTCCGGAGAATAAGCAAGCAATAAAGTGCACAACCAAGGATCCAATCAACAAGAGCCTATTAATTTCATTAAGCTTTCATTAGGCCGTATTCTAATGCATGGTACCCAACCTAATAATCAACATACATCCACATGAGGTTCACGATTCTATAGATTACACACTTTGGTTAAGTGATCCGGACTTAACCAGTTATAATCTATATCGTATTATCACATAATCGATTTTCTTCTTATCGGATCATAAGCCAAGTTATGGGTATACTTCATTTCTGTATTTTATATGCTCTAAGTTTCGGTTATGCCATCATATATTTAACCATATTCTTAGCATTTCCTTAACCAAGTTTTCTAACC
This sequence comes from Persicaria tinctoria, assembly GCA_037127255.1. Taxonomy (NCBI): domain Eukaryota; kingdom Viridiplantae; phylum Streptophyta; class Magnoliopsida; order Caryophyllales; family Polygonaceae; genus Persicaria; species Persicaria tinctoria. The sequence continues at coordinate 14,032,594 of JBANSL010000004.1, read as the reverse complement.
GAATCATTATAAACACTGGTTACTAAAATTATAATAGCTCTTGATCCAACTGTTAGATCGCCCTAATTTTTGAAGGACAGTTAGATAACATTCCCATGAACATTATATTAAGATTTCAGCCGAATCAGACCGTTGGATTGGAAATAAAGTCCAAATTACAGAGGCATATATATCCATTTTGTTTCTTGACGTTTGCTACAAAACGCAACCAAAAACACATAGGGGCTCCACTTCCTAAGCCCTTTACAAGAACACAAGATCTATTCCTAGAGAGGGGGAGGCGGATGAGGGATTACCTTCGAAGAATCCCACACAAACGACTCAAGAACACCCTCGGGAGTCCTTCGGAACACCTTTCAAACACCTTGCCATTTTGTCACCAAAAATCCCAAAAAATGATTTAGATTCTTACTCAAAGTTGAAGAAAAGGAGTTATAACACATGTTGGAACTCAGTTTTGGAAGAAAGGAAGGGTTCTTACCAAGAAATCAAGTCAAACTCTCAAGACCCTTCAAAAAACAGTTTTCTGCAGCTCCAAAGATGGACGATTTTGGCTGGGCAAACGACCTTGGATTTTTGTGTTTGAGATATGTATGGAAAGCTGGATTCAAGATGGATCCATGGCCACCGAGTTTTATCAATTTGGATGAGTATGGAGGGAGTTATGCTATTTCTTGTGAAGGCTGTCCAAAATAGAGCAAGGCTCTCCTTCTCTCTCTCTCTCTCCTCTCAAGTGACGGTGGAGCTTCTTTGGATGAGCTCCTCATGAGTCTTGGGGTCAGGCTTATAGAGGAGAGGGGTGGTTGGCTTCATGAGTCAAAGCATGGGGGTGATGAGAAGGAAGTGATGGGAGTGGTTGGCTTCATGAGTCAAAGCATGGGTGTGATGGGAAGGAAGTGATGGGAGTGGTTGAATGTCTACATTCACAAGCAAACCACAAGTCAAGGGTTTGGTGGCTCAATGTTAGGCAATTTGGGTGGATGACCTCTTTAACATAACGTAAAATCCGAGCTCGCAAAGCGTTAAAATCCGTTACGTTTATAAGATACGAGAAATGTGGCTTGGGTATATTTCCCCCATCATTGAATCCATGTAAAGCTAGACATAAAAATTTTAAATTTTCCGGGTTTTCATAATTATAAAGGAGGATAATATTCGGATTAACCTACGGATATTTTATAAATATTAATTAAATCCCGGTCTTGAGTTAAGTTTAAATCTGTCAAAGTTAGCTTATAATAATTTCGTTGAGGGTTTTCCCATTCATTATTTTTCTCTTTACGAAACATTATCGGTTTTTTAGAGCTGGATTCTCACGCTCATATTCTTCGAAATCTTTCATAGAGTTGGATTCTTCTGCTCATATATACCGTCCGTGTTTAAACAGGTCTGAAATTAAGCATCAACATTATTTGTAAACTTGAATGATGAGAAAAAAGTAGCCGACTGTGACAAATGCATATTCATAGCCCCCACAACATTTAGAATTAATCTTCTTTGTTCATTTATTACAAGAAAAAAAGACCAACATCACATCCATTTTTGGTTTCTACTACACCCAGAAATAGTGTAGAGAGGGCATGAATGAGGACAACAAAAATGCAAATGCTAAATGACAATTTTTTCTTCCATATACAGATTCCTCCAGCCCCACTCGCTCTCTACTATTGGTGCTTCTTCTGCCTATTACTGTCTTCCAACTACACTTTCAAATTTTAATCAAGAACATGTAATTGGAATTACTTTGTAATTACTTAATATGCTTGTAACCTTGTATTGTTGTATGTTAATTGACATTTTGTTAGTAACTTGATATGTGAAGTTATGGAACAAGGGGTGTAATTGGTAAATAGTCTTTAAAATCGAGTTCGATGTTCGTAAATCATGTGGAGGAGTTTGAAAATGGAAAAAATAAATCTTCAAAAATCACAAGGCTCTCCGTAGACATGGTCACATGAGTGGATTTTAACCAGTCCCATCTTTACCCATCAAGATTGTATTGTATTGGGTAAATTATTAAAAGATGTTTTAGGCCATGTTTGGTAAAAGGGTGGCTGACGAGGTATTTGAAACTTGAAACAGATGGGGTAACTAAAGGATTATTTGTGTTAAATATAGATTAATAAGCTAGTATGATGTTTGAGAAACCTAATTGTTAGGGTAGCCGATGAAAACTTGTGAATAAAAAACTATAAGCTCCGAAAAACTTGGATGAGTAGTTGATGAAAAACTATGATTTAAAAGCTAATTAAACTAAAATCTTATATTTATTTCATTTAAAACTATATAATATCAAAATCAAAGCTTCCAAAAGTTACTTGTTATGCTCTGTGAAACTAAGAATTGCAAAAGTTTCCAAGAAAACTTTCATCGGGGAGAAGTCATTGTGCTTGACCTTTAGAGCGCTATATGAGAGATCGACATTTTCATCCTTTTCTTTTCTATAATCCAATTCTCCTGAATCTCGTTCGAAATGATGCTCTTGGAAGGGTGTCTAGTTTAATCTGACTCCCCTTTCCAAAAACTTTCTTTATATATATAAAAAAGAAGTGGAAACAATGCTTCTTGCTCAACCAAACAAGCCCTACGCTTGAACAAGAACATTGTTTAAACATTTTGCAGAACATCCACACCTCCTATCCTTTGTAAACTCAAGGCACATGTAAAAGCTTGCAAACCAGATATACCAGTCACAAACCACAAAGCAGATAAGCCTGGGAAATAATCACAAGGGCATACGAGTTTGCGCAAATCTCAACTGTTAGCACAAATCATCTCAAGAATGAAGAACCGTGATCCCCAAAAGTGTAACTAGGCAATTATGCATATATACATAAGTAGACAATTTGTACTGGTACACATGAGGAAAATATGATAAAGATGGTGGTCACGCAGTTCACAAATTCCCCAATAAGATCAGCCAACAACATTTCACCAGAGAAAATTGAAGGCAACCTTATATGGTTACAAAAGGACTGAATTTCCAAGGTACTATTACACATGATGAAAATATGACAAAGATGGAGATGGACCACAATGAAATATACACTGATCCTTGCAGATCAATTAGACTGCAGTGGAGACCACAATATATACCTTCTCCTTTCTTCTCTTGTGCTTGGCTACTAGTGTGGAGGATTCTACATGTATCTGAATAAATATACGACTATACGAGTAGCCAGAGCCAAAAGGGAGGAGAGACTAATTCATCTATTTTCGTCTCAAGGGTACGTAGAGTACCTTGATTAGTCATCAGATTTGTCCTTGGATGATGAATCCACAATCATCTTCTGAATCAATTCGCTTGTCTCTGCATCTGACATACGATCATCCTTGGACTGGGATTGTGCATAAGTCTCGAAGAACTCCTTGTTTTCTTTCTCCAACTCATTCCAAACTGCATGAGACATCAATAATTTCAAATTTAATGTTAACGTAATTGATACCAATAAATCATGCTGTCCAATGGAAAGGACTATGTATGTTGAATTATTGATTGGTTATTGAAGAAAAGCTCATACAAATAGTGAATTGTCAAGGCCTAGCAAGAGATGTCATGTCACATCATTCAAGGACGATAAAGAGCTTTCGACAAGATATTCAAATGTTTAAATTCAAATGGAGGAACAACCTGGAGTGTTGGTGAGTTGATATCTTTGTACTAGGTTGGAGCATGTCTTTGAAAGGGATAGGTTTTATGCAGGGAAAAAACTTCTCTGGCATCATAGAGCGAAAGCCGAAGAGGGCTGATCCTTCTTTCAAGTTTTTAGCCCATATCTTTCAACATGACCTTTTCCCTTCAAGCTGTTTCTTTCTTTTCTTTTCAAGTGAAGATGTGCATGAGGGAGCCATGCAAGTAAAATCATTAAGGAAGGGAACAAACCTGTGGAGGTGATAACGGGGTTGATATTTGCATGTTTAGACAAGGCCTCCATGCACTCCTCTTTCGTCATATGGAAGATCAAGCACTTCTCGATCAAGTGTTGCACCTATACAAAAACCATAATCAGAATCAGTGATAAAGAAAGAGTGATCTACAAAACAACAGTTTCAAGTTGATGTAAGAAACCAGGTGTATGTACGAAGAAGATGAAGAGCTATCCATAATCAGCTTCCCCTATTTGGAAGGTTAGACAGCAAGCAGTGGCAATAAGATCAGTTTACAAGAATCAAGAGAAAAAAATTTAGGGGGCAGAGGGAGACCTAATTGGTAAACTTTGAAGATACCTAGAGTCCCAAAGGAGTATAATATAGCAATAAACAAGACGAAATGGGTGGTAAGGTGGGGCCAAAAGTCCCACGTGAGGGATAAATGATAATTGGTTGAGAAGGGATGAGAGATTTTACAAGTGATCAATATTTTGTCATTGTGTGACTATCATTAAGCAGCCACCTCCACGTGATCAGTGGGGCCTTACTCCATGTAAAACCCTCCAATTCAGACAAAGAAGCAACACCCAAATCATATTTCCGCTATGGCTGCCAGATGATCATCTTCATAACACTGCATATTTCACCTAGAACAGTGTAACATATGGCACCATGTAATGAAGTGGTCGCTTTAACTAGAGAAACTACAGAAACTAAAACATGTTTCAGCTTCTTCCCTTCTCATCTGGGATCAATTCATATGCTTTCAGTGCACATCACTCGCATATGACAAACATTTTTCCCTCCATTTTGTTCCAGGGAGAGGAATTTGGTGTTGGCAAAACCTATCACTTACTAGTTACCAAGATGGGCCTCGTTGAGAGTTTTATGTCCGCTGAACTCTTTCCATTATTAGAGCTCCAGAGCCACCACATGAGTTGAAACCTTATCAGTTCACTATCTTGTCACTCTTTATTATCCTTTTTCACTAAAGCCTACAAAAGAAAAGTCATGTGAGATGTCTTTGAGTATCCTAATTCAATTCTATAATCTTTGCCTTGAGCAAGCTATATGGTTGTCTATTTCTAAATAGAAATTATGCGGTATTAGGTAAAAGACTCAATTTAAGTAGATACTGTATAAATACAATATACATAGCTATTTTTAGCTACCAAAAGCTCTTCCAAACACAATCATCATTTCAGCTCACTATCATAGTGATGCCAAAGATGAAGTTAAAAAAAAAGATTGAGAGCACATGGCATTTCAAAATCCCTTTTAAAAAAATCCTGATTGTTCAATTTAGCGGTCAGCAATAGCATTTCATAAGTTGAGTAGGTCTCTTGTAAGCCTTTCAGATCTTAAGAGATTTTGAATAAATGGTTCTCATTGTATTCAGATACATAGCCCGCCACATGTACAATATCAGAATTGCAATCCAGTACAAGATATTTGCATAGCATGAGCAAGTAATGAAAGCAAGTGGCAGTTGCGGATAGACTTATCTGTACATGTATGTACCTGGCACATTGGTCAAGGATTGTAAAGAAATGAGGACAAGTACGATGATCATGATGATAAGGCACCTTATCTAAAAGTAATTTCCTTGTAAAGTTGAGGTCACAAACTTCACTTCTGAACGAGTGGGATAGTCACTCGCCACATATCTGAGTCAGAAGATATCCATCAAACATAGATAAAGGATTGAGGAAATGCAAAAGTGGCAAACCATATCATAGGTGTACTAAAATTTAATTGTTAAGAGCAACGGATGATTAGTAGGTGGTCAAAGAACATGCTAAATGAATGAAAAAGGAGCGGGTCAAACACCTTAAATCCAGGGGCATTTGGTTTATCACATTGGAATTGAATGAAAAGAAGTCAATCAAATGGAGAAAAAAATAGAATGAGGGATTATTTTATATATATTATTTGATAGATTAAATAATCCATTTCCATTTTTCCATAGACAAACATACTATAAAGTGAGCTTATTTAATTACTTGATTTTTTTTAATAAAAAGGGAAACAAAACGAAAAATCCTGAATTTATTACATCCAAGAGGACCAAGAAGCTCTATAGTTGAGATACTTCCATCCTAAGACAATAATGGTGATTTTTTTTTATAAAATTTAATCAGTTTTTCTTAGAAAACTATCAATTGTAGCAAAATATTTATGTTGAATGCTCTACTCATCTAAGAAAACTATAAAGTTCTAATCACAGATTTTAATTGTAAAATTATCCAAAGAAACTAATATATGAATCAGTGCTCGACTATGGTCAATGAATATATTTCAATGGGATGTCATTGCTCTTTATATGACCAAACTCTCCTATTCCCTAAGTGGGACAGCATAAATATCTTAAGCTGCAGAAGACAAGAAAAAATAAAGACTCCAAGAAATACGATTAGCAAAGATATAGCATACTAGATCCCAAATGAAAATATGTTAAAAATTCTTCAGATGTTATATGAAATTACTTTAGTCTTTCCCTCTACAAACTGGGTCCTATACTTCATATTTATTTAATAGTAGCAATAGAAAACACTTTAGTTTTTCTTGTCAAGAAAGAGAAATAATGTGGAGGACCATTAATGCAGAGCAACAACTGGGTAACCAAACAATGACAAAAGGTATTGACAATTTGACAAAACATTTTTACCAACCATTCATCGTATATATATAGTCAAAGACAATATAATAGCCACTTCAGTGGGCATACCATAAATGCAAGCCTCTGAACTCATCTTGAATGGAACAACAACATGCTGAATCTACATGGTTGTGGTATGTAGCATAATCATCCAACTGTTAAAACAATTAGCTAACTTCTATCTCAAAATAATATGCATGAAAAACTTGTAATATGGTTTAAAGTGGTATGAAATTTTGAAACATATGGAATTGGCAACACGTACGGAAGCACAACTTATGCATGTGTATCTCACATCTCAAATATCCAAGCACATCCGCTTACCACATTTCAAGTATCTTATCACATGCAATAGATCTGAAGCTGAACAACCCGGTGTTTATTCCTAATGCAAATCATATAAAACAGGCAGAAAAAGATTATTCTTATTCTACACAAAAACGAGCCCAACCACCATGTCACAGGTCATTGTCAATTCAACATCTCAAGAAGTTCAAACAAAATCTTATACCCTAAATCTTGACAAATTGAATGGAAATCGCATTGAAGCTCAAAATATTATTATTTTCCCATATCAAGCTGCTAAAAAAAAATCCAAGATAACTGTATGAAGTCTGATTCTAAAATTTGGGACACTGATATCACCATTAGACAAACTGTGCAGGGGGTGCAGTTCATTGTAGCAGCTAACCTGCTAAAGCTAAATTTCCAAAGGCTCATTATTCGGCAAATCACACTGATATCACCATTGGACAAAAGCAATACCTAAAGCACCGTAAATTGCCAAATCAAGTATCAGCAAAATCGCAAGGATGAACGCATATATGAAACAGAAAGAATGAATCTCTGAAACAGGCGAACTAACCATCACTGGAAAAATTTGCTACGGAAACTTTTGAGAAGCAAGAGATGAAACATAAATTGTGACGATAGTAGCAAATCAGAGCCCTAAATCCTTAAAATTCGGCTAAAAAAACCTAGATAAAAGCAAGAATTAGAGGAAAACCTGCAAAAATTCAAGCAAACTGTAATGGGAGAATCGGTTCACTGGATGAACCTAATCTAGCACTGAAACTGAAAGAGAAAATTAGGGGAAGATGATTTCATGTTCATGAAGTGAGATGAATCTTCGACCAGGTCTCGGGGGCGTCGGCACCGTCTCACTAAGCGGCGGGAAAAAAACTTAAAAATACTGGAGTCCTACAATTTTTCCAATAACAAGCTAATTTTTCTTAAATTTGGTAAACATAGGGTAGTCCTTCACTGAACAGCTTGAGCTCGGCACGGGATCGGCTCGAAAAAACTCAACTCGAGCTCGTTTACTTATTTAAACAAACCGAGCTTGACTCGGTTGAAAGTTCGGCTCGTTCGAATAAAGCTCGAATTTTATGGAATTTCTAAAATTTCATTTAGGTTAACATGTTATAACCAAGTAGAACTACTTAAAGCTTGAAAAAAGTTCGGCTCGAGCTCGTTCATTTCCTAAACAAGCCAAGCTTGAACAATATAAAAAGCTCGTTTAAAAATTAGGTTTGGCTCGGTTCGAGCTCGTTTAACAGACGAACAAACTTGAGCATGTCAAACTCGGCTCGTTCGACTCGAATAACACCCCTAGGCAGTCATACAGGAGTCAAATCGGAGACGCTTGGGTATTACATGAGATCTTTTTCAGCTCAACCAGTCCGAGATGTTAGGCCATGTGCAACAGAGAGTCAGAGAGTCGCGTGACTCTCATTTCAGCCATATCAACAACTATTTCTGGCACGTCAGCATTCCACTGACTTTTCAGTTTTTTACTTTTTACATTCACACTAGATAGTCGCGTGACTCTTATTTCACTTTACACTTTTATTTATTTATTAAGCTAAATATTGATTTATTTTACTTAATTTTTTTTGTTAATGATATTAATAATATTAATACGTATAATTAAAATAAAAAAATGCACACACTTAAATTTAGAAATATTTTATTAAATTGATACGCTAGAAAAACAAGGAAACAAAAAAATTATGTATTTTTATGGTGTAAGTTTATGTTGATTTAAGTTAATGTTGTTTATGTGACTATAAATCTTTAAAATATGGTAAACTCAGAAGAAAAAAAATTCACACAAATATATGCAAAATGGGTGTAATTGGATAGAGAAAAATAAACCATATTCTAAAATATTTTTTTATTTTTAATTTAAAAATATTTATAGGTGAAATGGGGGTTTTAATTTTTTATTTTATTAAAACCCCTTACACATGGCGTGTTTTCCATTAGCCGAAATCTGACCAATGGGAGCGCGCAAACGCACAACCCAAAGAATAAATAAAAATTGCATCGGCTTTTTCACAATTTTGAGTCGCTGCTATGGGTTGATTCACTCCCCTCGACTCAAAATATCCTCTCTCCTCCATCTCAGGATTTGTGATGAGCTGTCCACCCATTTGATTCGCACAGCTCTCCGATTCGCACATCTCAGCATTTGCAATGAGCTAATTTTTCCGTAACAATGACAACTAGTAATTTGGGGAACAATCTCTCTGAAGATAGAGTATTCTCTGATATAATTGGCCTATGCGTCATTATGTTGTAATCTAACCTACACTTTTGATATGTCAATTAATAATGATCATCCAATATATTTAAATCACATTAGACTATTTATCCACGTGTCATCCTATGTGTTCATTTCATATCTTAAGTTGTTATAAAATCTATCATTTTTACCATAATTTATTTTATAAATATTGTACCATGAGTTATTTTATAAATAATGTACCTTGAATTATTTTATATCTTTAGCCATTGAGATTGATTATTTTAGTTCATTATATGTAATGATAAGATTTTATTATTATTAATTAATTATTGAAGAATAAAATCTTATCATCAAAATATTTATATTATTTCTCAACCTCATATCTTAAGTCGTTATAAAACCTATGTTTTTATGATTGATTGGTTTTAAAAAAAAAATCCAAATAAACTATTTTCATTTCTACATAAAAAATTCAATAAAAAAAATTAACATAATAAAATATAGTTTATTAAAAAAAACAAGCAAAAGCACGGGTAAAAAATTAATACTAATTATTGTATATAGTTAAGCTAGATTTTCAAAATAGACATCTCGACTTTTTTTTTAATTCCACTTTTTCAAAAGACATGTCAATTTTTTTTTAGATAATCACTCTAAAAAGAATTTCTCTCTGATAATCTCTCTGAAAAAATTGTTTTAGATAGCAGAGCTAAAAATAATAATTATAATATTATTTTAAAAAATTAAAACGACCTATATTTTAAGATAAAGGCAATATATATTATTCATTTTTTTATCTAACAAAATAAATGTAATAATATCATATGTTGACATATACTCCATAATCCATATACATATACTTGTGCATCTAGTTTTGCATAGTTTTCATGTGCATTTAGCGCGTGTTTGGTAAAATGGGGTTTTAACCATTCCGGAATAGCTCACCGGAAAGGACTTGTGGGTAGTACCCATATGTCCCCAGTTCGAATCCCGGAATGGCCGCTCTTTATTTACCTATTCAAGGTAAAATGGGTTTTTTTAGGAGTTGGATATTTTTTAGGAGGTGGAGTTTAATTTTTTGTATTATGAAGGTGTGGGAGGTGGAGATTTTTTTTAAAATTAACCTTGTAAAAAATCTGATTGATGTTTGATGGGTATAAGGTTTAGGAAATGTATTTATGGTAAAAATTACTAAAATAACCTTATTTATTTCTTCTCCCACCTATGTACCCACCTTTCCTCCTCTGCAAATCCAGATCCCCCAAGCTTCCATCAGTGAGCATGAAGTACCACTCTCATCCTCGATCTTGAGCACGAAGTACCTAGAGGAGTCGAGAGTGGGCTCAACGGCGGCCTCGTGGTGGCAGGGGAGGATGGAGCAGGCCGGTTGAATCCTCCAGGCGGATCTAGCAACGGGAGTTGCAGAAAACGACACGGAGGCGGCCGGACCAAATCTTGTCAGCCTGAAGCCACTCTCCACACTTGTAGCCGCCGAAGGTGTAGCGCTGCGAGATCTTGTAGATGGAGACTTCACGTACGACGAAGGAGAGTGAATAACGAAGGAGAGGGAGGCGTACCTGAGCTGCGATGAGGGGGATTGAAGATGAGGGAAAAAATGAACAACTTTTTGGCACCCCTGAAAATAAACTGAAGAGCCTATAAGGTGATAAACAATACTCTAGAAGGGGGGGGGGGGGTGAATAGAGTATGTACCATTTTCGCAAGATAAGAAACTTCAAGGCAGCTTGCAAACCAGCTTATCAAGACCTTGATATGCTGTCGAATCTTGACAAGGCAAAGTCGAATACAGTAAAGTAAATGTGGAATAAATAAATAGATGAACACACGAATTGTTAACGAGGTTCGGCACGAACTTGTCCTACTTCCCCGCCTAGCTAGGGTTCTCCAACCCGTAGGATTCAAACCTCTTTATTTCACTTCCTTGAGACTAGAACTACTTAGGAGAACTTACCTTCCCCTATACAAAGCCTCACCGCTTCTATTCTAGCCCTCAACCTTACAAGTGAAATAGAGAAACCAACTACACACCAAAGTGAGCTATCACGAGTATAAAACTCAAAGAGTGACTCAAATGACTTGTACAATAAAGATTGGTGTTTCTCTCAACACTTAAAACTGATCACACTAAGCTCAACGTGTAAAGAGAATATTTGATATTGCTTGATGCTCTCGAAATCAATGTTTGCTTCTATTTTCTTCATCTTCCATTTGTACCGTTTAAATAGATCACCAAAGGAGCCGTTTGAGGTTTTGAATATTCAATCAAAAATGATTCTTTCCAATTCCAGAGGACGCTCCACAATCTGGCGCAAATCGGCGAGCCTCAAGCCTTGATCCTTAAGGATCTTTCGATATTCAAGCCCATTTGAGAAAGGCCCATCTCTTTGAATAAAGTCCTGCAGGTTAGCTTGGATAGATGTACATATAAAACCCAAACCATAACTTATATAGAAAAAAGGTATTCGTAAAGAAATGCACAATATAGTCCTGGGTTCAAGACCTTGAAACCCAGACAATGTTTTGTCTTTCATTATCCCTTAATATCATCCCTACAAGTTAGTACGTCAAGACAAAACATGATTTAAGGAATAATGTACATATAGCATAAAACATCGATATGAAAATGTTTAGACCAAAGTTCCCATCTATCCAAAACCGCAAAAACCAGCAAGCTAAATCATTCTCCCCCTTTTTATCTTCCAACAAATCAGGTAGAGAGCAGGAGTTTTTAAACCATAAACCAAGGTTTTAGCAAAAACAGATAGGAGTTTTTCAAAGAGATAGAGAAAGAGAGATGGAGATGTGTCAAGGCCTTGAGGATGATGCACCACCAGTGGACTTCTTCTTCTTCCTTGAGTAGGACTTGACAGGATTAGGTGATGCAGTGGCTCGGCAATGGATGGAGCAGCAGATGTTGAGAGTCCAACAACAGATGTTGAGGGTTCACCTTCCTTAGCTTTAGCTGACCCTTCTTCTTGCCAATCTCCAAAAGTAGGATACTACTTGTTCGGCCCTATGTACTTCCTCCTAACCTTGTCTCTGCATTTCTTTCTCCTTCTGTCCATGGCATCCTTCGTGATCTTGTCTTTCTCCATCTGAGCTTGGACCTTCTGCCTTTTCACATCCATGTACTTTTTAACAACACCATATTCTTCCACTGTGATAATCGTTGATTCAGAATGAGTTGGTCGCAGAATAGGTTTCTTCTTCACAAGTCGTTCACAATTGAGGATGACATTTCTAGCCTTCTCTCTTACATGTGATGCAGTCTCTTCGTCTAAGGGCATGATAGAGCCCGTAGCTGTGATTGTGAGAGCATTCAACAACATCATTTGATCCAACTTGCTGTTGACAATAGAGAGGAGCTCATGTGTGTTGTCTTGTCTAGACACAATGTCAGTCCACGTCCTTCCCATGTCCATTCTAAGGTCTTGAATGTCGGTATCCAGATCAGTAATCCTGTCATCTGAAACCCCAGGAGTAGGAACATGAGATCATTTGCCCTCTTTCTTCAGCATCCACTGGCCCCTCAAGTTCCAAGCAATCCCAAGCCTCTCAAGACAAACCTCATCGATTAAACCACTTAAGTTTGTCTTTCCTCGGTAGAAGTATCGACACCAAAAGCTTCAAAGATTTTGGGTAAGATATTGGCATAGGGTAGGGGCATGGGTCTGGAGGAGGAGGCGTCATGAAGCATGTAACTGATCATCATATCGGGAAGATTGGGCTCATAGCCATTCATGACTAGGTAAAGGATTTCGAGGAGGTTTTCAGTAACAAGCTCTCGAGAATTAACACGTGGAAAGATGCAACGAGCAAGAATTGCAAAGATCGGTTTTGGCTGCATTTGAAGAATGGTTGTGGGCTTGTATGTGGAAGACGACTCAGGAGGTGCATGAAGGAAGAATTCTTTTCGGGCAAGATTGATGGAATCAATCCTGTCCGGAAAGCCTTCGGTAGGAATTTCAGTGGGAAGGTCAAGGATTAAGGCAAGGCTCTCAGCAGAAAGTCGAATTCGATGGTTAGGGTTCCCTTGACATGGGTTTTTGACTTTCGTGACAAGGGTTAGGGTTCCCTTGACATGGAGTGCAGATATGTTCGCATAAAAGAGTCGGGTAAGGCGTGGGTAGGCGAAGTCTCCAGGGTTGAGGATGGACCATAAGCAGGTCGATTTTAGGAGGGAGATGCAAGGTAAAGGCATGGAGAGACGCAATTTTATGTCAATAGCATCACAAAAGCACAATCGACGGTGCCCATAGCCCTGTTCCCAGGACTTGGCCACGTCGGAGGAGACAAACCAGTTAGCAGAGATCTCAGAGGTTTCCTGAGAGCGATTGGGTGTCGGGTGTGCGACTGGAGTCTTCTTAGACTTCCTGATCAACGGCGTTGGCGAAGAGGAGCTTGAGTCCTATGAGCTTTCAGGTGGTGGAGAGCATGCCCGTTTTCCTTTGTCGCCGATCATCTTGTAACGCTTGGAAGACGGAGCAGCCAGCGGTGTTGCAGTCCTCTTGGGAGCCATTGATGCACAAGGTTGGGAAGAAGAGAGAGTGTCTTGAAAAATGGAGAGCGTTTTCAGAAAATGGAGTGGAGAGAGAGTGATGAAGTGACAGAGTGAGGGAGGGGTGTTTAAATAGCCGTATAAGAAATTGAAAAGCCACACTTCTTCACTGTTAATTAAGTACACTTCATTTAAGAGAAAACCGGATCAAAATTAAATGGAAATGAGATATTTTTTAAAGATAATAAATCTTTTAAAAGAGGGAAAGTGTATCATAACATATACACAGTTTTTGAAACAAATATTAAATCGAAGATATTTTCAAAACAAAGCAACAATTAAAAACAAAGGAATTCTGTTAATATCTATAAAGATATTAACAAAAAATCTTAGGTCTAAATTTATATAATTTTAGTTTTGGATTTCTCAAGACCATAAGGTATCAAGGTCTTGAGATGTCCATTTCGAATATGCCTTTCAAGAGGGAGTGCTGCTCCCCCTAAGAAAGTGCTTCCCCGTTGAGCATGCCTAGTTCCAATCTAATGAAATTGAAACGATCTTTAGGGAGTGGGTTGGTGAAGATATCTGCCAGCTGAAACTCAGTAGAAATGAAAGAAATAGACACATCACATTTCTCCATATGGTCTCTAATGAAGTGATGTCTCACATCAATGTGCTTTGTTCTGGAATGCTGCACATGGTTCTTAGTGATAGAAATAGCACTTGTATTATCACATTTAATAGGAATACCTTTTAGATCAATGCCAAGGTCACGGAGTTGTTGTGCTATCCATAGGATATGTGAACATCATGCTCCTGTAGGCTGTAGCTATATATTCGGCTTCAGAAGTGGATAAAGCAACCGAGTTTTGTTTCTTTGAATGCTAGCTAATCAGGGATGAGCCAAGAAGTTGACATCATCCCGATGTGCTCTTCCTATCCACTTTGTATCCTGCAAAGTCTACGTCTGAATAGCCAGTTAAATGAAAATTGCTCTGCTTGGGATACCAGAGACCAAGGTCTTGAGATCCATTCAAGTATCTGAAGATCCTCTTTACAGTAATGAGATGTGATTCTTTTAGGATCAACTTGGAACCGAGCGCACATACATACACTGAACATAATATCAGGTCTACTGGCAGTAAGATAGAGTAGTGAATCAATTATACCTCTGTGTACTCCTTTTGGTTCACATTCTTACCATTTTTGTATTGATCAAGGGAGAGTATTGAGCTCATGGGAATTTTTGCTACCTTAGATTGATCCATCTTGTATTTCTTAAGCAAGTCCCTCGTATACTTCCCTTGGTTTATAAAGATCCCCTTCTTTGTCTGATGTACTTGTAGACCGAGGAAGAAATTCAATTCTCCCATGAGGCTCATTTCAAATTCCATGCACAATATCTCAGAGAACTCCTTGCAAAGGGAGTTGTTAGTAGCACCGAATAATATATCATCAACATAGATTTGAACTCATTTCCACGGGTCTTGATGAAGAGAGTTTTGTCAATCAAACCTCTTTGAAAACCATTTTCTAGAAGATACCTGGACAATCTCTCGTACCAAGCTCTAGGGGCTTGTTTGAGACCATAGAGAGCCTTGTCCAGTTTATAGACATGATTGAGAAAAGCATCATTTTCAAAGCCAGAAGGTTGAGCAACATAAACTTCTTCTTCCAAGACGCCGTTTAGAAATGCACATTTGACATCCATTTGAAATAACTTAATCCCCATAATAGATGCAAAGGCAAGTAATATATGTATGGCCTCTAACCTTGCTACGGGAGCAAAAGTCTCCTCGTAGTCTATACCTTCTTCTTGATTGTAGCCTTGAGCAACAAGCCTTGCTTTGTTTCGAATGATCTTTTCTGCTTCATCTAGTTTGTTTCTGAACACCCAACGAGTTCCAATGATGTTGCACTTCCCTTTATCTCCAAGAGTAATTGGTCCAGTGGTTTGCTCTTTAAGATCTTGAAATAAAGATTTCTTTCCACTCATGTGTCGAGAGCATCCACTATCCATAATCCATTTTGATTCCTTATGCTTGGTGATATCTTGCAAAACAAACATCATCCTTTCCGGCTAGACCAATACATAATTTTAGATTCATAATGTGGATAGACCATGTTAGGTGGTCTTGTCCCTTTTGGAACCCAAACTAGTTTTATCTTCTCATTAAGACGTACATGAAATGTGTTTCTAATGATGTGAGGGTCCTTTTGTCTATATGGACAGGTTTCCTTCACATGTCCTTTCTTACAGCAGTAAAAGCATGTAGGTGAACGCCAATTGCCTTTAGCTTTAACAAAAGTGGTACTGGGTTTCTTTGGAAATTTTTTGTTGTAGCCAATACCACTCTTATTGAATGAGAGTTGCTGTTCACATAACATCTTATCGAGATTGGCTTTGGACCTTATGAATTGTATAAGTG
This sequence comes from Persicaria tinctoria, assembly GCA_037127255.1. Lineage (NCBI taxonomy): Eukaryota > Viridiplantae > Streptophyta > Magnoliopsida > Caryophyllales > Polygonaceae > Persicaria > Persicaria tinctoria. The sequence goes on along the minus strand of JBANSL010000004.1, from coordinate 14,016,587 downwards.
ATGTTTGCTGATCTTGGCACTTGTCGGATAGCTTGGCCTTTTCCTTTTCTAAATCACCATTTCGAATCTTTAGAGAGGAGAGGCTTTGCTTGAGATCAGAACTCTCTGAACTCAAGGTCTTGACTTTAATGTCAAGAGCTGTCCGAGAAGCTTCAAGATTTTTTATTTCCAGCGACATGTCACTGATACATTTCTGTTGGTCTTTCAGCTTTTCTTTCAAGATGTTGATTTCACTGTTGTAGGCTGCTTCATTAGAAATCCTATTTCTTAATTAGTACTTCAGAAAGAACATCTGGAGGCCCTGAAATTAAGTTTCTTACCACTTCATCAAGGTCTTGACTCCTGGATTTCTCATGTTCAGCCATTAGACAGAGATTTGCTTGGTCTCCTTCTGAATCTGAATCTTCTGAGGAATCCGAGTCGCTCCAAGTTGCTAGCATAACCTTCTTCTTTTGATCATACTTTCTGAACTTGTTTCTTTTCTTCACAGGACATTCTTTTACGAGATGATATGTTTCACCACATTCAAAGCACGTTAGTACTTTTGGCTTTTTCGAAGAGTTTGGCGACTTACCTCTGAATCTAGATGATCCAGCATTTTCCCTATTTGAGAATTGCTTCTTCATTTTCAGAATTCGTGCTAATCCTCGTGTGATAAGAGAAAATGGATCATCTTCGTTGTCACTTTCGTCACCATTAGATTGTGATTGATCTTTCTTTGCTTTGAGGGCAAGATTCTTTGTTGTTGGCAGTACTTCTCCATCTTCCTCATTTAATATCATTTCATGGGTGATGAGCTTTCCAAGAAGATCATCTAATGGCAGTGTAGTAAGGTCTTAAGCTTCCTCAATTGTAGTAACCTTGGGTCCCCACTTGTCTTTTGGGAGGCTCCTGAGAACCTTCCTAATTTTCTCTGGGTTGGAGAAAGTTTTCCCAAGTGAGCCGAGGTTGTTTACAATTTGAGTAAATCTCGTGAACATCTCCTTCACTGATTCATCAGGATTCATCCGGAACAACTCGTATTGTCTGAGAAAGATGTTGATCTTGCTCTCTTTGACTTGACTTGTGCCTTCATATGTGACCACAAGCTTGTCCCAAATTTCCTTAGCACTCTTGCAGGATGAAACACGGTTAAATTCATTAGCATCAAGAGCACAATATAGTAAATTCATAGGTTTGAAATTCTTAGCGATGTTCTCCAGATCGGTTTGAGCGAATTCAGCCTTGGTCTTCTCGACTTCTTTTCCGTCGACGGTCTTCATTGGAATGTGTGGCCCTTTCTTGACAAGGTCCCATAGCTCAAGGTCTTGACCGTGATCTTCAGTGAATAAAGTTGTTGCCACAAAACAGAGAAGGTCGGTTGGTTGATGTTCCTTGAGTGAATCCTCCATCACCTATGTTATACATGCTGAAAAACTCACAAGATTGTTAGATAAAAAACAATGAGCCAAGCTCTGATACCAATTGAAGAGTCTATAAGGTGATAAACAATACTCTAGAAGAGGGGGGGGGGGGGTGAATAGAGCATGTACGATTTTCGCAAGATAAGAAACTTCAAGGCAGTTTGCAAACCATCTTGTCAAGACCTCGATATGCAATCGAATCTTGACAAGGCAAAGTCGAATACAGTAAAGTAAATGCGGAATAAATAAATAGATGAACACACGAATTGTTAACGAGGTTCGGCACGAACTTGACCTACGTCCCTGCCTAGGGTTCTCCAAAACATAGGATTCAAACCTCTTTATTTCACTTCCTTGAGACTAGAACTACCTAGGAGAACTTCCATTCCCCTATACAAAGCATCACCGCTTCTATTCTAGCCCTCAACCTTACAAGTGAAATAGAGGAACCAACTACAAACCAAAGTGTGCTATCACGAGTATAAAACTCAAAGAGTGACTCAAATAGTCAAATGACTTGTACAATAAAGACTGGTGTTTCTCTCAACACTTAAAACTGATCACACTAAGCTCAACGTGTAAAGAGAATATTTTCTATTGCTTGATGCTCTCGAAATCAATGCTTGCTTCGATTTTCTTCATCTTCCATTTGCACCGTTTAAATAGATCACCAAAGGAGCCGTTTGAAGTTTTGAATATTCTATCAAAAATGATTCTTTCCAATTCCAGAGGACGCTCCACAATCTGGTGCAAATCGACGAGCCTCAAGCCAGTCTCAAGCCTTGATCTTTAAGGATCTTTCTTTCCTTATTTGGGTTGATCCGAAAAGGCAATTGTGAGATCTCTCACAATGAATGTGAACCCAATTCCTTTCGATATTCGAGCCCATTTGAGGAAGGTCCATCTCTTTGAATAAAGTCCCGCAGGTTAGCTTGGATAGATGTACATATAAAACCCAAACCATAACTTATATAGAAAAAAGGTATTCGTAAGGAAATGCCCAATATAGTCCTGGTTTCAAGACCTTGAAATCAAGACAATGTTTTGTCTTTCATCATCCCTGCAAGTTAGTACGTCAAGATCTTACAATCAAGGTGGAGTCTTCATAAACTCTGGAAGCTACCCTCCCCTAGCTTCCATTTTCAGGGAAAATAAACTTCCCAAAGCTCCACCTTTAACTCCCACAACTCTTGCAAAAGTTGCAGCCAAACAAGAAGGTGAAGAACTTATTTTTTTTCCACCTCCGAAACCCCTTGGAAGCTGCAACCAAACACGCTCTTAGTCTAGCTTCATGCATCATTTTAGAGTAGGTTAATTATCTTTTAGTGTGGTTTCTATATTATTTATGATTCAGATGTTTACACAAGTTTTGTTTGTGTTTTGTAGGCATGGGTCGATGATTCGAGCTTAATTTTATGCATATAATGGAAGGGGATTAAAAGACAAGCAAAAGAGATAGGTCATGAAGCAAGCATATCAAGTGAATTGGTCATATATAGGAGTTCAAGGTGATGTACCACAACTCGCGGAATGGCCTTCAAAAGTCACGACAAGGGAATTTGTGCAATTTTCAGCTACATCAAGTTTTCACGACTGGTGGGGTGTCCTTCACGAGTCATGGCAAGTGAATCCATGTGTTCTGTGAGCTTCTGTCAGATGCCACAACTCGTGGGAGACCCATCACGACTCGTGACAAGGCTAGTTTCTACCAAATTTACAGATTTTCGGTTTTTCTTTAATTTGTTTTGGGTTATTTTAAGTGGATATAAATACTTAGAATTGAGTTTATCCAGTGTGTAACGTTTTGGAGAAAGAGGGATCACTCAAAAACTTAGATTTTGGGTTTTAGGAAAACTTAGGAAAACCCTAGATTAGTTGGATGATAAAAAGTTGCAAATTGGATGCTTGAGACGATTTTCGCTATAGAAGATCAAGTATATTTCTCTTACTCTTCTTAGCTATGTCATCTTATTTTGCTTTTGATTTGTTTTCCTTCACTATGCCTAATTCGATCGTTATAGGGTTGGGGTGATCCTGACTAGATTGAGATAGACCGTTACATAATATCACTTGAATGTGGCTTGACTCTTGTTTGATTTAATCCTATTGAGCATAGACTAATCAATATTTGATTAGATCCTATTAGGGGTTGAGACCGAGAGGAGATAACCCTAATTGGATGATAGATGATTGCATGAGACTGAGGGGTGATTGTTGTCATTGAAGTTATAGGATTGAACCTGAGATATTAATGTTTGCTTATGAGTGACATAATAGTATGATTCAAGATCTCTTGAGGATTTATAGGTCTTCATAGAAATTATATGTTTTGTTTGTTCTAATTGAGACCGAGAGTAAGGGTGATATTCGAGCCAAACGAGCTGAGCTTGACTTGTTCAAGCTTGGCTCGAACGGGAAACAAGTTGAGCCGAGCTCGAGCCCAAATTTTGTTCGAGCTTTTTTTGGCGCTAAAGTTCGGCTGGCGAGCCCAGCCTTAAACTCGAGCTTGGGCTTGTTAGGCTCGAACAAGCCGAGCGAAGAAGCCTAAGCTTGTTCGAGCTCGTTAGTTGGGCTCATTCGAGCTTGTTAAATCACTGCAAGCCTAAATTTCAATCAACAAATCGAGAACAAATATCAATTTTTCAACATCCCGCTTTGATAGTCAATCAACACATACACAGAAAATAGACAAACAAAGACAGATACACAATCTTCTGCTTTGATAGTAAATCAACACAAATATGACATATCAATGGAACAAATTAAACCATTATCTTCTGCTTTGACAATCAACCAAGAGAATACACAAATATCATCTTATTGTTCATGAATTGCAGAGAATGCACAAATTAATCAACACAGAGAATACACAAATTAATCCATTATCTCGAGCAAATAAGAGGAGTATGAATAAAGAGAGAGTAAGACGAGCATGGTACTGCACTACTGCTGGAGGAAACACGAACAACGCGAAAGACGCACAACGATGGAGTACGATCGCAGAGGACTAGAGGAGGAAGTAAGGTCGGAGGGTCGAACACTCGAACAGGAAGCGACGCCGCACAAGTCATGGTGGCGTGGTGTGCTGCTGCAGCCGCTCGCCAGAAGAAGAGAAGATTATCGGCACCACCTAGGAGACAGGAGGAATTGAGGGAGAAATGAGGGATTGCGGGATTGAGGAAGGGCGACAATTGAACGAGAAGAAGAGAAGTTTGCCGAGGAACTGAGGGAGAAAGAATGCGATGTCGCACAGGTCATGGTGGCGTGGTGCTGGTGCAGCCGTTCGCCGGAAGAAGAGAAGTTTACCGGCACCGCCTAGTAGAAAGGATGAAGTGAGGAATTGAGGGAGAAAGGAGGGATGGGGGGATCGAGAAGGGCGGTGATTGAACGAAGGAGAGTTGGGGAAAGATTGAAAGAGGGAGAAGCGGCGTCCTTTCAGTCCTCCTACCTCATTTTACCCTAAGGGTAATTTCGTAAATTACCACACCCTCGAGCTTTCGAGCTCGGCTCGGGCTCAGTTTGAGCCCAAAACCTTGTTCAAGCTCAAAACCTTGTTCAAGCTCGGCTTGTTTTATCTATTCAAACGAGCCGAGCTCGAGCCCGAACTGATCTCGAGCTGTTCGGCTCAAATAACAGCCCTAACCGAGAGGATATATTTGAATGAACTTGCTTAGATTCTAGGAGCGTAATGGATCTAAGTTTAGTTTAACCTTGCACGAGAGTGACTGTTAACCGGTTGAGTACAATTTAATTACTTTGAGAATGAAAGGAGATTAGTAATGAACTTAGATAACTTGCCTTCATACAGAATCAAATTCGTTCAAGCGAGAAAAACTCTTTAGTCTATCCATTTGAGTTTTTTTTACATTAGGCAAACATTAGAATGTCTTAAAAAGACCATTCTTGATCATCCTTCCGGATGATGCTACAAAGATCCATGTTCAAAGGGAGAGTAAAGATGTTACAGTCGTTGCTACATCTAGCTATATAATCAAACTGCATAGTTAGCTTCTCGAAAGCAGTGTTGAATCTAAACGGATGCAAAATCCCTCTTTATCCTCTTGATATTCTCAATCATTCTAAGGATTTCCCATGGTGGAGCCTGTGGACCTTGAATTGCTCTGATCACTTCCGAATTATCGCCTTCAACTATAATATTCCGCCAACCTTTTCTACGGGCTAGCTCTAATCCATTGCAGATAGTAAGGGATTCCGTGTAGATAACAGATCCTTTGGAAACTTTTTCATGAAAACTATCAATAACCTGACCATGCCGATTCCTGACAATACCCCCAATTCGGCATTCCCCAGATTGTTTGACCAATCCATCTACATTTATTTTATAGGTGTCCATTGGGGGTTTCACCCATTTTGTGTATCTATTCCTCTGCTTATGATGAATGACTTTCTCCTTTGCTTGAGCATCCTCCCATTCTTTAATACATTTTATTGCTTTGCTGACAATAGTATCTATGCTTTCTAATTTCTTATTTTTGAATATGACAATGTTTCGTGATTCCCATATTGTTTGCCAAATTATACATAGGTGTTCAAAATGGGTATTGTTTCTTCAAATACAATCCATATTCCTAGTGGACGCCAAAGGAGCCCCTAAGCCTAGGAAGTACTTTTATGGTATCACATAAGCAACATTTTCCATAAGCATTGAAGAAGGAGATCGATGATCAGCATATTCATCCTTGATATCACATTTGCTGTCAAACTTTAAAATTTGTGGATAATAGACTTAGTGATTGAGCATTGAAGAAGGAGATGATCATCAACTTCATCCCTGGTATCACATAAGCAGCAATGTGACTGAACTCTATTGAAAAATCTATTTAATCTTTCTTTTGTTGCAAGCAAGCCCATCTGCTACAATTTTCCATAAGAAATTTTGAGTTCTTAGTGGAAGATGGAGATTCCATATCCAAGAGCTATTCATGTTGTTCGAGATTAATGGGGGGTGTGTATGGATTTGTAGAGGATTTCGTAGAGAATACCCCCTCCTTATTATATTTCCATATGAGTTTATTTGGGGTACTCCAATCCGGAATTGGGATTTGAGAAATCTGCTGAACTATTTAAGGTGGAAACATTTGGCATAATATGTCCATGTTCCATTTATTTTCTTGAGTTAGCAATTGAGATACTTTCATATCCGGGTCCTGGCTATTTCTGTATCTATCAAGCTTACCCTCATTGAGCCAAGGGTCTATCCATACATTTATGTTCTCACCATTACCAATGATCCATAAGAGTATGCCCCTTCTTGGAAACAATCTCTAAGATTGAGAAGACGGCCAAATTGTCAAGATGTCTTGTGAATATTTAGATCAGTAATATTTTTGTTTTAGAGGTACTTTTCATTGATTACTCTCACCTAAATATTGTCCGGTTTAGTGTAAGTTTTCCAGAATAGTTTCATTTGGAGAGAGATGTTTCACTCTTTAGCTCTTTTAATCCTCATGCCACCAATAGCCTTAAGGGCACAAATTTTCTCCCAGCTGATCAAAGGGTTATACCTTTCTATTTGAGTTTTGTTCCAAAAGAAATTTTTATTTATCTGATCAATTTTATTATGGATGTCTTTTGGAAGAAGGAAGCTAAATGAGGTAATTGGTTTTTTAACTTAAATTTGCTTTAATGAGAGTTGTTCTTCATGCTTAAGATAAAGAAGACGCTTTCAATTTTGGTAATTGTTTCTTGAGGTTTTGAAGAGCTTCATCGAATACACAATTTTTTACCCTACCACTTATGATTGGAATGCCTAAATATTTTTCCATCCCTCTAGCCATAGGAATGTTCATCTGTTGAGCCAGACTTCTAGCTTTATTTTGATCCACATTTTTGGAAAATTGGATTGAACTTTTCTGATAATTAATAGTTAATCATATTTTTTTATTGTATCTAGACTTTTGTGAGATGCTTCTGTAAAGATTAAGGTATCATATGCAAATGTTAGAAAAGGTATATGTTGACCAACATGAGTGAGTTTTTATGCCTACTAGGGCATCCACTGATTGAGATTCCTGTTGGAGTTCTCTGGCTAGGCTTTCAATGACTATAACAAAGATGTAAGGTGCTAAATGATCTCCTTGTCTAATACCCCTCTCTAGTTTAAAAGGTTTACCCAGAGCGTTGTTGACCAGGACCGAGAGTGTAGAGGTGGTCAGGCATTTCATAATCCATTGAATCCATCGAGGATGGAATCCGAATTTTATTAAAGTTGCCTATTAGAATTTTATTAGAGTTGCCTCTACAACTTTCGTTTGTTTGTTTTAATTTGTTTCATTAGTTATAGCATAAAACTCAATTAATTCACCTACTATTTTGGCTTAGTCAAGCAAGTTGCAAAGATTCAATTAGTACTCCTTTAGTCCTTGAGTTCGACACCTTGATATTTCTTTGAGTTAAGTAATAATTCGAGCTCAGACATACCTGAAACTCGAGGGGCCGACAAGTCAGCGGACAGATGAACCATTGAACATACAATAAAACCGAAAATACATGAGAAGAAAAAAAGGCGCAATCACCACGTAACATGCGCTCTGAAATAAATGAAGTCAAACACCACTAAAGGGAAGCACCGCAAGTCAGTGGTACAGCAGAACACTAACTCATGTGAGCAGTGAAGACGAAACCCCAATGACCAATCTCTAGGATACGAAGTCGCCTTTTGCACACTACCCCAACCCCGACCTGTTCCGACTCCGGATGCCGCAGACCCAACAAGTTGTAGACAACTCAGGAACACCAAAGACAAAGCCACACACTACCCGAAGAAAACATCTGAAAACCAACCAATAAAGATACGGATTTCAACACTCGTAAAAGAGGGATATTGAACCTTGCAAGCAGGAGGTTATTTATATATCAAAATACAAATATATATAGTTTTATTATGTTTTATTTATTCATTATTTTTAAGTGTTGGGCCAGCTTTGGGCCCAGGTCAAAAGGCTTTGGCCCAAAGCACAAAAGTGAGCTCATTTCATAACCCGTGGACCTCCATTGGGCCCAAGGAGACCTAAGGAAGCGAGCAACAAGAGGCGATCAAAACAAGCGTAGGACAAGGCGACAACCGACGTCGGAACCAACGAGACCCTCGGATGAAACGCCATCGGATCGACCCATGCTGCCATCGAGAGGACAATCGGAGAGGGAGGGGAGAGCCTAAGCATGATGCGAGACTCCTAAGAAGACGGGATCGAAATGAGGTTTCCACTAAGGGGGTTTTCTGGCCACAACATATAATGATATAACTGGACCTCGAGTTCGTGTCGCTGGCCGACCGCCACCGAGAGGACGATCGGAGAGGGAGGAAGGGAGTGATGGGTTGGGGGGTAAACCCCTTGATTCGGTTGGGAGGAGGGAGTTAATCCCCGAAACTATTTTTAGCAGAGGAGGATAAATGATTTGGGGCTAAGGCAAGAGGGCCGCAACCCAGAGGCTGAAAAACCCAGATCGATGAACGAAGTAGGGGATAGAAGAAGAGAGCAGACGCAAAACAGGGCGAGAACCACCAATTGAGCCAAGGCGAACCTGGATCGGAGGCGAAACGAGCCTAAGACGCCGACTATGAATGGACAGATAGTGAAGCCCATTTCGATAACACCCCGGGGTGAGATGAGCAGCCTCAAACACCCAAGAACAAGAGAGAGAACTAGGAAGAAAGAGGGGGGTTTTGGCACCGGCGGAGACTAGTAGTGGTTGGTGGGGAGCCCAAGGTGAGTAGGATCGCCAAAAGCTCCCAAGACACTCGAAGAGGGTGAGTTGGGGTTCTAAAAGAGGGTTGAGACTCCCAGAGGAGGTTTTTTCATTCTATGCCGAGGTTTCCGGCCACCATGAAGGTGATGATTTGGGCCGCTAGAGGAAGACCTATACGGGGTTTTCTTGAACTAGTTGTAGATTAGTTCATAGTTCGACACCTTGATATACTATAACCGATCCCATACACTTGTGGGAGTAGGTTTATAGCCTATCATGTTTTAATAGTTGTCACAAATAAATGGTTAATCTTAGAAAAATCGGACAAGATGTTATGCTAATAATATCAATTTTGGATCTATGTGGAGATAAAAAAAAAATTTAAGGGAGGCACATTGAAAATTACTACCTCCGTTGCAAAATATAGGGGCTTTTACTTTATGGCACGTTTTTTAATGAGCGAAAAACTCCATGAAATATTAAATTTTTATGAAATTTTTTTACATAGTATTATAAATATTGTTAATATGTATAATACTATGTAAAAAAATTTAATAAAAAATTAATATTTCAGGGAGTTTTTCGCTCATTAAAAAACGTGCCATAAAGTAAAAGCCCCTGTATTTTGCAACGGAGGTAGTACTAATTTAGAACCCTAACTCGATGATAGGAGGAAACTGTCGTTGTTCCTACCAAAGTATAACTCAAACCTACAAACTAGTATAGTAAGCAAGTAAGAGGTCGATCTCACAGAGAATCAAGTATTCCTAAGTAATGTATATTTACCAATTAGTAGAAAATTGATGGTTTTGGTGATTGAAGTAAAGAAAATAAGATAAGCTATAAACAAGTTAATAGAGATAATAATTGAGAAAACAGTTCCATCTATAAACATCCACTTTAGTTTGGTTGATTGATCATCGATTCTTCTTCAAGTTCTCTTTTCATCCTATTATTGTTCCTGTCCTGATCTTATGTAATTTACTAGTCCTACGAGTCCCAGTAACCCTTACTAATTAGATAACCCTAACACGGTCAAGATTCAACCTAATAGTAGCATTAAGATTAAGGATTACACAGGATACATGCAACACCAAGCTACGAGTCAGCATTTAACATGTAATTGATTCTCTACACACCAATTTAGTCCTACGAGTCCTAAAAAGGCATGATTGCTACTATGGATTAAGGTTCGCTACGAGGAATCTACAAAATCCTAGCAATAATATCAACTAGTTGTACGGACTAGAAGAAATCAACAATATTCGCAAAATAATAAATACGAATCAATAGGAATAAAACAATAATAGAAATCTCGCAACTTTATCAAACAAAAGCTTCAATCCATAGACGAAACGAAAGAGTTTAGCACTCCATGGTCATGGAGGCTCCCCTCTAGATTCTCTCAATTGATAATCTCCAAGTGCATAAACTAATGAATTAGATCCTTAAAACAAACCCTAAAACGTCCTTAAAAAGCATCAAAAGAGTCGGTCAAATAATAATTCTAAAAGCCTAATTAAAGAGATAAAAAGTCCATTAACAGATTCGACATTTCTCCAGAGGCCGCGGGACAGCAAACCCATGTCGCGGGGCGGCCAGGCGATTGCAAAATCCTTCGTCAGAGCTTCAAGCCGCGGGGCGGCTTTTACTGTTCACAGCGATTTTTCCGTTTCGCGTATGGTCTCGATGTCAACATGAAAGTTGTAGATATCGGAAAGAGCTTTCCAACGCATGCTTATAATAGTCAATCGGACCACCGAGGCCTCTAGAAAGTGTGTTACAAGTTCAGCTTGTCTGGCGACAACTTCTGCTGACTTGTTTTTCACTTAGACTCTCTAACTTCGATTCTGCTCCCGGGCTCTTCACTTTTCCTTCTCCTCTTCACTCTTCCTTCATCCATGAGCTTCCTCATTCCTCATCGGATCTTCATATATCTGAAATAATCCATAAAAGTGTGTAGATTCCGACTCCACCAACAAAACGAGTATAAATTGGAAATCTAGCATAATCTATGCATTATATAAATCTAAATCATGCTAAATGCAACCTAATATGGCTATCTAAATGTATGCTATCACTCGACATAGAGTCGATCGAAATACAGTATATACAACTTTATCAGGCATCCTTGATTCATTGTTCTCACGATGCTCAGAAATCGAATAATGTAAACACACATAAAATAAAATTGAGAACATAACTAATATAAAACTAACATAAAATTGGATGCACATTTTCCATTGTGTATTGATTTATTTATAACCTTTTACAAACTTAACATTACTGTATTTTATTTGTATTTGGTGTTTTAAGTGGAAGGAGCAAACTGTCAAGGCACTGTTCAATATTCAACCAATGTTGTTTTATGTTTGGACTAGACACTTGGTAGCCCTCTCATAGGCAGTGCCAGTCCAAGCACTAGGCAATCTGAGCTACAACCCAAGGCCCAGCCCGTGAGAGGGCCAATCCCAAATATGTATGTAGGACGTATTATACTTGTTTATAATGTTATCTTATTTTTTAAAAGTTTACAAATACCCAATTAAATCACTCACTCATTTAAAAGGCTATCCAAATATAATGTTCAATTTTAACATGCCTAACAAGTGAATTAAAATATAATTTGTAAATGGGCCATGTTTATTTTATTTATTTATTAAATGAGTGTTTCTAGATGCTGTCTTCCATATAGATAATTAAAATTTGGAAAAGAATCCTATTTTTTGTAAAAAAAATTACACATACAATACAATGCAATCTCTACCTAATTTATCCCGCTAAGTTTTATAAACCCCTAATAATGTTATACATTTGTGTTAGTGGCTTATAATTTTTTTAAATTATTTGACAAGATACGCTATTATTTTTAAGTTATCAAAATGGATTTTTGTAAGTAATATTGTACGTGATACTTTGAATTGATGTAAGATATCTTAGTGAAAAAACCTAGATAAAATATTAAGTAGTTTATTTTCTATATAAAATGGCCTTCAAATTCCCCTCCCCCCCGCACCGAGGACCCTCTCGATACATAAATTGGAGTTGTAATGTTAGTGATAGTGGCGATGAAGCTTTCCTTTAGCAATCGTTAGGGCATGCACACCTAGGGTTGGCATGGTACGGTAATCACAAAAAAATGATGATTATCACGTACCAACCACAAACTGGTAGTACGCAAATTTTCATACCACGTACCAACCACAAGTCGTGGTTACCGAATATGTGGTAACCACGACTTATGGTTACCATCGGTACATTACCATGGTTACCAATCTGTAATTTTATTTGTATTTTTTAAAACCCCTTGGCTACCTTCCGGTAGTCATTAAAATTATCGAACGAAAAAATATGATTATAAAAAATAATATGGTTACCAGCTATTAAAAGTTTAAATAAATCAAGTTTACAACCTAAATTACAAACCAACCAAGTTCAAAGTCTTGAAACAAACCAAGTTTAATTGTTCAAACATTCAAAATGTTCCTGCAAGTTCAAACAAAACAAGTTCAAAATTTTCAAACATTCAAAATGTTCCTACTGTTCTAGTAGAAAACGTAGAAAGGACCAATTTAGGTCAAAATCAAAACACAAAAATATAAATTAAAAACTTAAAACTTCAAGGTAATAACAATAAAATATTAAATAAAAAAAATATATATACTTGGTAACCATGGTATTCAGATTTCATTACCATTACCGTACCACCTTCACGTGGTTACCACCAAGATGGTTACCACCATGTTGGTTACCAACATAGTCGGTTTGTGATTGGTACGTGGTTGGTATGGTAATTTTCGTACCATTTGCCAACCCTATGCACACCCGTGCATCTATTAGGTGTTCTTCAAGTCCACCTAGGCAATTAAAAAAATAAAAAATACAAAATGGCTTAAATGGCTTAGCGGCAGTTCTAAATTTCTCTGGCAGAAGCAGCAGTGTGAAGGGCTGAATAATTGAGTTCTAGCACATAGTTTACATAGGAGGGGACCTAGGGAGTTGTTTATTAAAATTTAAACACATTTTTACTGTCTAAATTAATTATTTTAAAAAAATGATCATATATTTAATTAAGATTTAATTTTATCTATTTATAGACACCCATTTTATATATGTTTAGATTGGAAAAAAAATGATTAAAAATGAGCAAAGGGCTCGGAAGTAGGATGCACGGATGTGGGTAGAATTGATAAAAAAAAATTAAGAGGTGTTCTTATGCAGATGTGACAGGATAAAAGTGGGTGAATGGCCGACCGATACAAGTGTTCACGGGTGCACACGGCCTTAGTTAGATTGTAAAACTTAACCACAATATACACAACTTCCCTGGATATATTGGTATCACTGTATCAGGTAAGTCTAAACACCTACAAAAGACTACAACCTCCTCCTTGGCCGCCAGTGGCACAGACCACCAGCTTCATCGATCCAACCCAGTTGTGTTCATCGTCGATTTGCACCAAACCACTAGTAATCTAAATTTAGATTACTAGTGGTTTGGTGCAATTCGAACAGACTAAGTTAGTCTGTTCGCGCCACCAATTAGCAGCCACCACCCTTGTCCTTCTAATGGTTCAGACTTCAGAGTACTTCCAATGCAACCAAGTAACCATTTCAAACACACCCCGAAATCAACGCTTCACTTGGATCATTTTTGTCTTCCCTCGGATAGTCGGATTTGCAACACTTTTGAAGGTCCTTTGCACATTGGCTTCCAGGTGCACACGAAATTCCATAGTGTACATCTAATGAATTTAATACAATACAATACAATACATACAATGTGTCAATGTTACCATTACAACAAAGCAAAACCCTTCCAATCTTCCACTAAACACAAAAGAGAAGAGCCCAAATCACAAGCCAAACTAATTACACCTGAAATGCCAGGACATCACCGACTGACTTTTCCTTTTATACACAATGTTGAATGACTGAACCGCAAAATCTTGGAAGCAACCCCTGCATTGTTTTTCTCAACCAAAAATCGAAATGAGTTTCGGCGATTCTGAAACCGATTCCTGATTCTCGAGGTGTTTCCCAAGCGATACTAGGATTTTTTGGGCAGAAGTGGCTCTTCTGCTTGGGAGCTTGAAGGATTCCGATCACCAGACTCCAACTCAGAACTCGACAAATCTTCCCTTCTATGCATTAGCAGCCTCTGCAGGAGACTGGGCTTATTTTCAGGGAATGTTTCGGGTGACTCCTCGTTGAGGCTCTGCACCTGCTGCAGGCAGACTTGGACCGCATCGTGTACTCTCACAAAGTACCACTCTCTCCCTATAAGATCGACTAGCCCTGCTTTTGTTAGGGTCATCAAAACAACGCGGTTTGGATTGGTGATCACGACCTGGGAAGATGCAATGCAACAGATAATGCGTTCAACTTCTAGATAGTGGACAATGGAGACTGGACATAGACCCATCAGTTGTAAGAGCAAAAAAAAAAAAAAAAGACCCATCAGTTGTGAAATTTAGATGTGTTTAGGACAAATGAATTTAACCTGGATGTCACGGGATCTGTACTCGTAGTACAGATCCTTCAAAGCTTGTACTGCACTTGCATCAATGTACGTAACAGCTGTTGCAAAGAGGGGAGTTCAGGAGTTCAATGTGTCAAATTCAAAGAGCAAAGCCACTAGGGTACATTTCAAGCTTCAACTAAAATGTCAATGCATATCCATAAAGGGGTTCAAGGAAAGTATCAGAGAGACATGTTTTAAGGACGTTCTTTAATGTTTAGGGATTGAAAGGAGAGATGGATGGGTGAAACACAAGGACTTCCGAGGGCATCAAAGTATATTTGTGAAGATGCACATGATATGGGGAATGTAGGCGCGCTGGACTTTTATTTTACATCCTAAGCACAAATTATCGATCTTTAAGTCTATAACTAAGAGAAATAGTGGATGATGATGAGAACATACGTGACATTTCTATGATCACAAAGTACACTCTTTCTACTTCTGGCCCACGTCTTGTAGGTCCATCTTCAGTGATTTCATATTCTCGAAGCCTGAGAAAGATACATAAAGCAAGTTTATTAGTCTTATAAATATGGGAAAACTCTATGAAATGGAATGCAGGCAGGTAACTCATACGCTTGGAAGGGTCAAATACCACACCTCTCTTTGATATAGCTTATATTTGCAAAATAAATAGGAGCATCGACACGAACAATCACGATTCCATGGTACGTGTAAGATTCTGGATATTGTTCTATGTTTCTATAAATTGTAGTGCCAGGAAGACGACCCAAGATAGCTGCAAGGCAATGAAAATCCAAAAATTTTAAACAGTTGCACAAACGGCCAAACACTAGTTGCACAACTGGGAGGATTGAATTTTGAGTACACTTACCAATATGTGGGTTTGCTGACTCATGGATCACAAATGCAAGTGAAACGCCAACCTACAAATTCAGACATTATGAAAATCAGCTAAATGTAACTGAATATCATGTGCATGTGAGGGGGGATTTTTCATAACTTTAAAGACATCATCTGCCTATAAACTAGTCATACTCTTTCAGAACATATACTTACCCCCACAAGGACACCAATCTCTATACTGAGGAATAAAGTAGTTAAAAAAGTAACGGTCCAAAGAACAAAATCTTTCTTGTCTACACGCCATAAAAGTATAGCCTCTTCATAGTCTATCTGCAATGATAATGATAGAATAAGAAACTAGAGCCATTGGAATGAATGTATGGATTTGGAGCACCGACTCACCAGGCCCATAACAGCAGAAATCACAATGGCAGCCAGAGCACACTGTCGAGTAAGCATAGAGTACCAATATTCTTGTAAGCAACTGAAGAGACCAATAGAATATACAGAGAAGGGAAAGGAACCTGAAGTGAACAGATTAATTGAGGAAAAGCTTCACTACTAATTTATTTTGAAACTACACAGGAGGTTAGCAAATCAAAAGCAGTAGAGTCCTGTAACCGTGGTTTGATTTAAGATACGGAGTATAAAAAAAAGAGGGTAATAAATCTAGCCTAATGTCTGTGTCTCACGATTCCTTGGGAAAAAAAGGGTTAATATGTAAATCAAACCTGGGGTATATCTTCAAATAATGTAGTGAGGAACAGAAGAGCACATCCCATTATCATTCCCGTGAGAATTCCAGAAAAGCCAGTTTTTGCTCCACTCTCATGGTTCACAGCTGATCTAGAGAAGGAACCTGAAATTTTTTATTTTTTTTTTAAAAAAAAAAATCATTATTCATAAAAGAGCACATTTAGGACTCAAATCAGAAAATATATTTTTTGTTTTTTTCAGCATGAACCAAGAAAGAAATCAGTTGACATAAGTTTGAAAGTCCAAATCTGACCTGTAGATGGGTATGAAGAGAAGAATGAGCCCGCAATGTTTGAGACTCCAAGACCAAACAACTGCAAGTTTTAATATCAAGCTAACATTGCTTTAATACTCCATATTACAAAATATATGCCTTCAGTTATCAATCAAGACTGTTAAAAAATAAATGGACAGCTCATGGAAAGGATAAGCAATGAAGTTTAGAATAGGTCCTTTCTTACTGAATGAAAATACTGATAAGAAATCATAAGATACTTGACTATTACTTCCAATGCGCAATAATTATAAGATTTTGAGTAGGCTAGCAATTATTAAAATGAATGGTAGTACACATTTTCCCAGTCAAGTTTGTTCCAGGCGAGGACTGGAAAAAGATGGAAGAAGATGGAAATAACCTGTTACAAGAATCCATTATTGTAACAATATGGCCTCTCTCAATTCAGGAAAGAAATGCATCCCCCCCATCTTATGATGTGAACTATTTACTCTTTTGTTCATGAAGCCAGTCAAGTGTTGGGGGATAAAAAAAAATCTTCCAACTACTCTTGTGAGTTCATGCGGCTAGTTTCGAAATAAAATAGGACAAGTTGTGGGGAAAGAAAGTTAAGTTTGAATTACTTCTACTTGCTCCTAGCAAAATGAACAGCATCAATCTAGCAACTGACTGAATTCTTAAAACTTACAAGTGTACAAAAGGCCAACCAACAGACATGTGGATATAGGCATATAGCACAAAAGTTGTTTTTAGCTGTGGAAAGTAGAGTAATTCTTCAATAAGCCATACCTCTTGATTTGAATCCAGTTCATAGCCATTCTTTGCTGCCAATGCTTTGGCTATTCCAACAGATTCCTGAAAGTTCATATTTAATGCAAGTAAATTATTTGCATATGATGTCAATGAAGAAGATTAAAAAAGAAGAAGAAGACATGTATTCAAAACATTTACCAGTATAGCTACACCAGTTATAAGGCATGCAGTTGGAATCAAGGACTTGAAGTAAGAAAAACCACGAGGAACTGAAAATTTTGGGAGGCCTTGAGGAATTTCTCCAACCTAAATGAATAATTTGTGATTCACTGGTAGAATGGCAGTGGAACTAAAGGAATTGAAATCATAATAGAAGAGCCTTCTATCCTTCATGCCCTAAAACACTGACCAAATTTGACAATTAATTACAAGTTTACAACAATATAGATTGTTGAATGAGATTTAAAAGGAACAAGAACCATAAATAATTATTTAGTTCATAACGCAATGGAAATGACTGAACAGGTATTTCTTTATGTATTCAGCTAGTGCATCAAATTTGCCGTATTCTATCAGCATCATGAAAGATCGAGATGAAAACATAATACATTTATTTTCTTATATCTTAAAAGTCGAATTCAAGTATCCTCACCACACTAATGGAAGACGGATTAAATATTTTCACAAAAGCTGTACCCAAGACAACTCCTGTAAGAGGTCCTGCTGCTCGGAGGAACCGCAAATACTTCCTCGTTTTTCCCTAAACATTGATAAAGGTCATGACAGAAACTAATGTTAATAATCAGGTCAACATAATACAATTCACAGGACTAAAAGACCATGTACTTGGGTCTTACCAAATGCTTCATGATAAGAAGGATAGCTAGGATACATGATCCCAAGACAAACGGCTGCCAAGTGAACTACAAAAGAGAAACAGAATAAGTGGCCATTAAAAGTAAAAAATTGTCTTGTAAAAGAGAAATATTGAATGGATTGATTTTAAATCATCTTAATTTAAAACACAAATAAGAGCATATATGTGATGAAATCAGAAGAAACACTAATAGCAGACAATAAAGAGCAGATAAAGGACATTTGAGTTACAGAACCAGGTTCTATGAAGAGAAAAATAGTAAAAAAGAGGACAAAATGGGTGTGTGATTTACAAAATATGAAAAGGGAAACATAAAACACTGGGGAGAAACTAACAGCAGTATACTCAACCTAACAGAAAAGTAAGTTCCACAGAGTGAAAGAATGCATTAGAAGCATATTTAGAGTCAAATGTATCTTTTGAAGAATGGGAACCAGAAAGCAAATAGGATACCAAAACTAAGTTTTCTGAGATAAGAACATCCTCTAATGAGGAGCTAACTGCCATTTTGCAGAAAACAGAAATCTTTCAAGGTGATACAGAAAGTAATGAAGAGAACCAGGCATACATATATATTCTCATATCTGAAAATATACTGGCAGGGCAGAACAGAAATATGGGTTACACAAAAATGCATAGACAATTATGAAAAGAATGTGAGCTGAACAGACAGAAGTTGCAATGACTACAGTAATCACAGATTCGTATGGAGAGTGCATAAACAGATGATTCGGCATTAAAAGCTTACCCCACTTATTCCAGAAATGATACTTTTCATTAGGGTTATGATTTTAGTGGACCTATCTATGTCATATCCAAGAAAGTACTTTGCTTGAGACAAGGCAATCACTATGGCAGAGGCAGTTGTAAAACCAGAAATCACAGAATGGCTAATGAAGCGAATAATCCATCCCAACCTACAGTGACAATGAAAAGAAAGGAAGGGAATGAGTGTCCATTGTCTAAACACGACAAGAAAAGCTAGATGAGCCATAAAGTTCAAATTGAGTACCTTAGGAGTCCCAATATACATTCTAACACTCCAACCATGAATGCTAGTAAGATTGCAAGCTCTGTGTATAACGCATCAGATGAATCAACAATTTCACTTAATACATTAGACACCAGGAGGGACACCAAAGCCACAGGACCAACTGCAAGCTGTCGTGATGAGCCAAAAATGGCATACACAAATACAGGCATCACACCAGAGTCTGTTTGCACAAGGAAAAAGTTCACGAGTTACCAATGCATAGTAAGTCCTTCAATAAATGACCAAGCTTAATAATTTATTCTCCCTACAGGACTATTTGCAAAAATAGGGCAATTTAAAATCTGATTTTCAAATGTAGTCCAACTGCGGATGTCACCCTAATAAAAATGCATGGCATGCTTTACGAAAACCGTGTCAATTTTGGCAATGTCATATTATCACAAACTGTGTTTTTAGTACATATAAATAGAAATCAGTCAATGGGAGTTTACAGATTTATCGATTAACACGCGATCTACTTTATCGGATAAATGGCAAATAACTTACAGAGTCCATATATTGGCTCCAGCCCAGCTAACTTTGCGTAAGACATTGCCTGGAGAGCAACAAAGTAAATCAGTTAAGCAAAAATCTGAGCTCTTGAAACTTGCAGATAAACTCACCAGGGGAAAAATGGACAAGAAAACTTAGTTACTGGGAGGCAATATATTTGATCATAGTAGAAAGCACGTGAAGCTACATTGTGATAAAACAATAGACTCCTGGCCAGTATGCAATCTAAAAAATCATAATCAATAAGTAACAAAGAAAATGCCAAGTCAAGACTCTTCATCTCCATTAAAAGACCAAATCAGAAAAATGCAAATAAAATCCAGTCCACCAGAAGTCATACAATCAATCACCAAGATTTCCTCATACTCATAACCAGCATACAAAGCACTAGTTAAAAATGATTTGTGGAAGTGATTTATTTGATCCAGAAAGAAGCTCAAGCTAGCCATTGTCTACTTGTCAAAAACACTATAGCTAAATCAAAGTCATCCAAAAAGCAGGTGTTTCTCATCCACCGCAGCTCTGAACTCGAACAACTCTAATTTTTTCAGCAGTGAAAAATAAGGAGAAATTGAACAAACTCAAAAATAGGAAAAAAAAAAGAGAGAGAGAGAGAAAAATCCGCTGATCGAATCATTGAACTGGCGTGAAAAGAAAGCAAGGAATTGGCAGCCACAGATTCTCACTCCGCCGTTTTCCAATCGAAGATTGAAATTCCATCAAACTCAAACGCCACACAGCAGAGAGATTCACCTGAGGGACAAGCATCACACCGACAGTGACACCGGCGACAATATCGTTCTGGAAGTACTCCTTGAAGCGGTAAGATCGAATCCAACGGTAGCAAGGGAGGAAGACGCAAATCCAATCCGTCACATTCATCGCCTTGAGCTTCGCCCTCCATCTAACAAGCAGAGTGTTGGAGGTGGCCAGCAGCGACCCCGACGACGACGTGGAGGACTCCGGGTGCTGGAGAGGGATGACCTTGACCGTGCGCTGCGTCCCCGGCATGGCTGCGGCGGAGGTGCTGACGTCGGCCAAGGTGGCAAGATTACCGGAGCTCGGCGAAGCGTAGGTAATTTCGGGGCGCATAGCGGGCGTATTTTAATGGCCCCCGCTTCAGAATCAGATCTGCCACGTTTTCTGTTACGTCGGTGGGGCCCCGTTTGCTCTTGCTCTCTCCCTCGCCTCTATGTGTAATGTGTGGTCCGTTTTAAGCTGGTTAAAAAAGAGGCTCTTTGGGGGCGTTTCAGTGCGACCAGATTCAGATAGCTGAGAGTGTAATTGGCTGATCATCATTCCTCAATCCATCATTTCGATTTCATTCATTATGAGAAGTCAAAAGAGCTGATCAATTACGCAACGTTTATTCATGACCAAAAATAAAAAATAATACTACTCCCTCCTATCGGAAATATTTGATGTTTGACTTTTGTGCACGTAGTTTTAGGAGCTAAAAATTATATAAAATCTTATTTTTTTTTTTTTTTTTCATAGTTTAATATTTATTAGTATTAAGTATTAAATTGTGAAAAAACTTTAATTAAAAGATTAATATTTTATATAGTTTTTAGCTCCTTACAATACGTGCAAAAAGTCAAAACATCAAATATTTTCGATTGGAGGGAGTAATACACAACGTTTATTTGGTCCTGCTGTGAATTCAATTGAAGCCATGTGGGATGATCAATAAATAATGTATACTTTTTTTTTTAATCGATTTTGCTCGGTGGCGGAGTCAGGATTTCAGGTAGGTAGGGAGGTGCTGAAAAAAATGTGCTAAAAAAATTGTGATTTTTTTTTTGTATACTTGATAAGAAGATTTTATAAAAAAAATATTGAAAAAACACTAAAATTTTTATTGTTAATGATTTTTTTTTATTTAAATAGTTGAGGGTAAAAAAAAATAGAAGAGAAACAAAAAATATAGATAAAAATGATGAAGAATTATTTTTAAACCAATATTGAAAGAAAGGGTTTAATATATAATTTAAACATAAATATGACATTTTTTAATGAAATGGTTTTTTTTTTTTTGCAAGAAGTAGATCGACGAGACACGACGGACTGACGCTTGGCTGACCAAGATACAAGAGTGTCATTGAGGAAGACACAGTAACCAGACGTGGAGCGACGTGTGTCTGGACAACCACCCCAATCCGCATCAGTGTAAGCCACAAGATCAAGCTTAGAGGAATGAGTGATGGTGGTGCCGAGCTCGAGGGTGCCGTTGATGTACCGAATGATCCGCTTCAAAGCCTGAAAGTGAGGTTCCCTAGGGGCATGCATGAACAAGCAGATCTGTTGAACGACGTAACTGATATCAGGCCTGGTGAAAGTGAGATACTGAAGAGCACCAACGAGGCTACTATACAGTGTGGGATCGTCAACCAAAGGACCAGAATGAGCACTGAGCTTGTTGGATGTATCGACTGGGGTCGCGACGGGATTACAGTTGACCATCTTAGTCCGAGCAACAATCTCTGCAGCATACTTACTTTGTGAGAGAAACATACCAGACGCATGCCGCTGAACAGCAACTCCCAAGAAGTAAGACAGATGATCCAGATCAGACATGGCGAATTCCGCACTCAACTGCGAGATTATCGACGTCCGAAGAGCATCAGAAGAGGCGGTGAGAATGATGTCGTCGACATAAAGCAGCAGGAATGCCAAATCTGAGCCTCTGCGATAGATAAATAGAGATGTATCTGAACGGCTGCCAGTGAAACCCAAACGGAGAAGATGAGAGGCAAAACGCTGGAACCACGCTCGCAGAGCCTGTTTCAGACCATATAGAGAGCGCTTGAGGAGACAGACATGCTTTGGGCGCTCAGCATCAGTAAACCCCGGCGGCTGAAACATGTAAACTGTCTCGTTCAGATGACCATGTAGAAAGGCGTTCTTGATATCTAACTGATGGATGGCCCAGTTGCGCGACAGAGCCAGACTCAGGACCACTCGGATAGTGGCAGGCTTGACCACATGGCTGAAGGTCTCATCACAATCAATACCGGCCTGCTGAGATCTACCGTTCACCACAAGACGGGCCTTGTAGCGCTCCAACATCCCATCAGAGCGGAACTTGTGACAAAAAAGCCACATACAACGAATGACGTTCGCCTCAGGAGGGCGAGGAACAAGAACCCAAGTACCATTCTTCGTAAGGGCCCTGTATTCGTCGAGCATAGCCGCCTGCCAATTCGGGTCGAGGAGGGCTGTTTTGTGGGAGGTGGGAACGGGGGAGAGGGAGGTCTGGGTGGGGGCAGAGGGTGAATGAGAGTCGGGAAGGACGGGAGCAAGAGGGGCTAAGCAAGGGGAAGAGGCGGCAGGCGGGTCAAAGACGGCGAGGGTTGCGGCGGCCGCCTCCAGGGAGGGGTGTAAAGCTGCGGGCGCAGCATTTGTACATGCGGCGGGCGCCGCACGTAGGTGACGGGAGGCTGTTTGGCGGGGTGATGGGAGGTGGATAGCAGGGTGATGGGCGGTGGTCATGGAGACGATCTGACGGGGTCGGAAGACACCGGAGACGCTGCCGGTGTGTGATCTGGTGGTGGTGGTGGTGTTGGGGGAGAAGCAGGAGCACCGGGAGAGCTCTGTGGAAAAAGGAAGTGAGGGAATGGTGACTCGGACTGTGACGGAGACACAGGGGGTGTGGGAGACGCAAAGGGAAATCGCGACTCATCAAAGGTGACATGACGTGAGAGAATGATCTTGTGGGTCTTGATATCGAGGCAAATGTAACCGCGATGATCAGACGGATAGCCTAGGAAGACACATGGAGTGGAGCGCGGGTGAAGCTTGTGCGGGGCTGTGGAGGACTGGTTTGGGAAACACAAGCACCCGAAGGTGCGAAGGTGATTATACCTAGGCTCGGCGTAATAAAGTGTCTGAGTTGGCGAGCGATGGTGTAGGGTAGTGGAAGGGAGAATGTTTAGGAGATAACATGTGATGGATAAGGCGTGAGGCCAATAGGGAAGGGGAATAGATGCGTGGAAGAGGAGAGAGGGCATCATGTTGGTAATGGTTCTGATGATTCTTTCTGCCTTGCCATTCTGCTGAGAAGTATAGGGGCAAGATAAGCAATAGAAGATCCCATTTGCGGCAAAGAAGGAGTGAAAATCTTTGTTGTCAAATTCACAACCATTGTCACATTGGAAACATTTGATGGACATGTGAAACTGTGTTTTGATGTAGGTATGGAATCTGGCAAAGACAGGAAACACTTGAGACTTGAAATGCAATGGGAAGACCCATAAGTAATGAGTGTAATCATCAAGAAACAAGAGGTAGTACTTGTGACCCTCCTTGTTAGGCACGGGAGAGGTCCAAATGTCGTTGTGAATGATATCAAACGGAGCAAGGGTAGAGGTCAAAGACCGTTGGAACGGCAGTCTGGCATGTTTGCCTAGTTGGCAGGAAGAGCATAAACCAGAGCGTGGGTCTTTATGACAGGTGACAAGGCTCTGAGAACGGAGGACATCTAGAACGGCAACACTGGGATGGCCCAGGCGTGCATGCCACATGCTGGACGACGATGCCGAGAGGGCGACCGGGCACGACTGACTAGACGCGGGTGGTGGTGTGACAGGGTAGAGCTCCCCGGCGCTGTTACATCTCATGCGAGTAACCCCCGTAGTAAGATCATTCACAGATAAACCATATGGATCAAACGTAAGGGAAACGTTGTTGTCAGTAGTGAACCAACGGACAGAGATAAGGTTTTTGACAATCTTTGGGGCAATAAGGACATTTTTGAGGTGTAGTGGGTGGGTTGGGGGTCTGTAATGTGGCGTGGCCAATCCCCGAAGTGGCAAGACGACCACCATTTCCGACGATAATAGAGTGGGCAGGGCCCTTAAAAAAAATAGATGAGACGTTACCTGAGGAGTTTGTCATGTGGGAGGTGGCACCAGTGTCCATGTACCAAGAAGAGTCTGAAGATGTCGGTTGCATAGAGAAGAAAGCGTGATGTTGGTGTAGAGACTTTGGAGGGGCGATGATCCCGACGAGAGGTCGTTGGCGATCGGAGAAGGCCATGGTAAGTTTTTTTTTTTTTTGGAAAAAAAAAGGTGAGAGAGAGGTTGTGGGGGATGGTGGCGTGGAATTCCAATTGGAGCGGCGGCAAGACAGGACAGGGAGGAGGAGGGCGGCGAGGCCGGTGAGGCGAGGGGACGACGCCGGCGGCGAAAGAAGAGGGGTGGGGTTGGAGGATCAAATTAGGGTTCCGTGAGGAAGAAAAGACTGTGATACCATGTAGAATGATAGAATTGATGTAAAGTCCTCCTTGAGGGTTTCCATTCATTGATATAACATATATATATAGGTTATAAAGGTATTGAGCCTTAATGGGCTTTTAGCCCACTATACAATATTAACACCTATGTAATCTATCACTCTATACTTTGGTTAAGAAGCAAGTGTGGCTCATAATTTTTTTTAACCAGGGTAATCCATCTTTAGTGGTAAAATTCGAATATATGACTATGTAAATCAACTTGTGTTGACCGGTTAGATCCAATAGTAAGAAGGGTGTAAACCTTCATTTTTACCAAATGAAATGGTGGAGATAGACGATAATCGAAAGTGTCACTCATAAATGATTTGGAGTATTGAGAATATCAACTTATGTTCAATTTCATTTGCTTTTGAAAACTTAAGTAAAAGATGGTATACATTTTTGTAGCAGTACACATTAAAATACGTACTGAGGCATTCCTAAATATAAAATGCCGGTATACATTTATTTTAACCTGTGTTTGATTTTTCGGCTTAGATTTGATAAAATCCCCTCAAGGAAAAACCAATGTTTTTTTATTAGGTAAAAATTGGGCGCATTGGACAATCCAGTGGATCGATAGGCCGAATAAATCGGCGACGGACAAACCGTCAATACAAGAAAATTGCAAAGCAGCACCAAACCAGATAAAACCAAATTACAAGAGTGTACAGACACATGCTAGTATTATCCAAGAAAGAATAGAAGCAAAGTGTGGCATCTCGTCTGTCATTTAGTAGAGACGATGCAGAGAGTCCCTGAAGAACTAAGTGGAAACCTCATATTGGAACTCTACCGACGAGCTTTCCATCACGTCTACGACCTATCGCACGTCGACAATTGAAAAAACACTACTCTTAAACTACTAGCCTCAAAGCCAAATAACCACACAACCAAGCAACTCGGCAAACCTAGCCAATCCACAATTTTTCCCCGACGGGCCGCTTTGGGCCTAAGTCAAAAGCCTTGGGCCCGAAGGAAGTCTGACAAGCCAAAACGGGTTGCTTTGCCTTGGGCCCAAAGGAAGGCAATCGAGCCAAGACTAGGAAGCCAAACCTAGGCCAGCAACCAGCGATCACTAATAGCCAATGCCGAAACCGCAGACGGCCAACCACCAACAACCATCAACAAGTTGAAGCCACTAGCGTCGAAGGAGAACACAAGAGCCCAAGCGGAGACGAGGAATCGCCACACCCAGATGAAGCAACAAGGAGGCGAATTGGACATCAAGAGGGGATAAAAGAGATACACCAGCCGGTCGAAGGTGGAGAGGAGCACCACCAATGCCGACGAGGGCCCAGTATAGGAGAATGATGAGTGGCGGCGCCACCCTGACGACGATGGACGACAACGACAGACGGAGGCCACGACGGACACCAGCGAGGATGAGGAAGAAGAATGGCAATTACAGACTTTACAATAGATATGGGAAGATAGTCAATCGGATTTTCGTTGGAATATTTGGGATAAAAACAAGGTTAAAATTGGGGTTTTTTGACAAATTTTTTTATAGAGAGGGCAGAGCCCATCTCTCTAGAATTTTACAGCAAAACCAACGTGTAAACGAAGAAATAAGTGAAGAAAAATAAGTTTTGTCCAAAGCATCTCACAAGAGTCCCCGGTGTTCTTAACCAAATTGATCTTAAGGTGTTCTTAACCAAATTGATCAAATTCAAAAAAAATTCTTTTGGAACAAACTACAATCAGAGAGATATACCCCGGTAATTAGCTGGGATAAAATTTGCAAACCTAAAGAACAAGGTGGCCTAGGCTTGAAACTTGCAGAAGACATGAACATCAGTTTACAAACGAAACTCCTTTGGAAAATCTATGCTGAGCCTAACAACATTTGGGTTAAATTAATCAAAGAGAAGTATCTATAACAGCAGAATCAACTAGAAAGGACATCTCAGAACACTTCATGACAATTTGGTAGGCTCCTTCAGTTAAAACAAAAATTCTTCTAAGGATTACTATGGATTATTGGAAACGGAAAAACCATAAATGTTTGGACAGACCCATGGGTCCAAGACCATAATCTGATTAGCTATCAATATCACTTTGACTCTGAACTTAAAGTTCATCAACTTTTTACTCTATCTAAAGATTGGAATGTCCCCCTGCTCAATGAAATCTTCCCAAATAATATTGCTCAACATATCATAAAAATACATATCCCAAAATGGGACACTCCAGATAAAATAATCTGGAAATTTAACTTGAATGGTCAGTTCTCTACTAGATCAACTAGACACATAATCAACACTTACAACACGTCCACCAAGGATTATAAATGGATCTGGAAGTTGAATCTCCCTCCTAGAATTAAAAACCTCCTTTGGAAAATATCTACTAACAGTCTGGCTACGAAAGATAGACTAAATAGGTATATAAACAGAGTCCCTTCTCAATGCTGCTTCTGTAATCACAATAATGAAGATAGCAATCACCTTTTTGTTCATTGCCCATTCACCAGAGCTACTGTTGCGGCCTATGAACAAAGTGTAAACAAAACCACAACACTTATTCCCAACCACTGCACTGATATAGATAGTATCATTACAACAAATGCGGATAAAAAGATGATAGAAGAACTCTGTTTTATATGGAAAAGAATATGGGAATCTAGAAATGAATTGATTTTCAGGAAAAAAACACTTGACACGCCTCATCAGATGGCCGTGAGAGTAATCATAGATCTAAGGGATTGGCTTGATGCCACCAAAACTAACATTGAAAACTCACCCCTAAGTAAAAAAAGAAGAAAGAACCACATTAAATGAATGAGACTACCTAGGACTATCTACAAGATAAACGTAGATGGTTCTTTTATACCCACTGGCTTTTGCCGGGTGAGGGGATTATTAGGGACCACAAGGGTTCTGTGATAGATATCTTTCAATCTGAAGTGGATACGACTTCCGCTATCCAAACAGAAGCAGCTGCTTTATGTGCAGGTGTAAACTTAGCAATAGCTAAAGGACTAAGAAGAGTCATAATGGAAGGGGACTGCCTGGAGGTTACCAAGGCGATCAATGATTGCAACTATGTGAGATGGGAAATTATAAGAGAAGTGGAACTCATAAGAAAACTTAGCTCTAGCTTCGACAACATCGAATTCAGGTATTGCTACAGGAAAGCAAATAAGGCCGCTGATTATATAGCTAAGTCTAGGAATATTTGTACGCTATCGAACCTTCCTACCTGTAAGGATCTCTGTAAAATGCCAATATAATTTTCAATCATGAAAACTTTATCCACTCTACTATTAGACTCGAACCAAAACCTCTGTTGATCTCATTTCTCAAATTTTCCACCTAAAATCGGTTTTGTCCTATATTTATAGATATTGTTACAATTTTACATCATTGGAATAGTTTGGTAATTTTGACAACAGATGATAAAATAGTGGTTATAAAAGTAAAATTTTCAACAAATTTTTGAAAGCATATGCTAAAAACTTGACTTTAAAAACTGTTTTTCTTAATTAAAAAATTATTTTTTTCCCAAACCATTCTCTAAATATGTACTATTGTACTAATACTACATAGGTTAAGAAAATAAGTCAGAAAAAAGAATTTTGAATTTAATTGTTGTTGTAATTTTTTAAAACGATTATGTTAAAGTTTATAAATTAAAATCTATAAAATCTGGAAATATTTTATTTCTTAACTACATATATTAGATTGGTACCAGTTAAAAAAAATTAACTCTAAAATTTTATTGTTAAAGAAAGTTAAATAATATAGTATATTTCAAAATAATCCTCAAGAATTGGGAAATTCGATTTACTAAATCATTTTAATCGGAATTATAAGTTAAGTAAAAGTGGGATTTTGGATTATTTGTAGGAACCTTCCTGGGAACATTATGCCAAAATAATAAAATGATATAAGATGGGTGAACCTGGACGTATTTATGCCAACATTCATTGAGTCGACTCATTAGTTTCCCCCACGTGATAATGATATCGTTTTTTTTTCCCAGGAAATTAAGGGTATTTTGTGAGATAAGAAAGTTTAGTATATTTTGCCATGTATCCTAAAGTTTATAAAAAAATTGGCTCGTGTCCTCCCGTTATCTTTTAACGAAAAAAATAAAAAATGTTCGGCTCGAAAAAGGTTGAAAACAAATCAAAACATTGAGCTGTAAAAATAAAAATTATGAAACCGAAAAAACCTAATTTTTCTCCCCATCTACGCGCCCCTATTTTCCCTCTGAATGGCAATGCTTCCGCCATGACGGGATTGTTCTCCTCGTATTCGCTCGGCGCCCACTAACACCAGCCACAAGCTCCTCCCTCTGCTCTCCTGGTCCGATTCATACCCTTCCTGTGTTCAATTCGAGGTCTCACTCCACCTTCCATCCACCAAACGGCTTCGGCCCTTACTCGGCCTGCAATAAGGAGGTTGGTTGGTTCTTTGTAGGGAAAAGTCAGCCCACTTGGGGGGTGATGATGGTCCTGCAACAACCATTAATGGGTGATGGGAGGGGCTCGTGGTGGCCGGATGCTATGGGTCACTTCCTACCACTACAAAAAAAAAAAAAAAAAAATTCGCTTCTGCAAAAAGCCGTGGCAAAAGGGGTTCTAGGGGTGGCAAAAGGGGTTTAGCTTCGGCTTAGCTACAGCAAATAGGGGGGTGGCGAATTTTGGGTGGCAAAATTTGATAGCTTCGGCAAATAGCCGTAGCAAAAAAAATTAGCAACGGCTAAGCTACGGCTAAGCGACCCTATGAAAGACACTACATATTTGCTACGGCAGCTTGCCGTAGCTAATACTTTTTAGCCCAGTTTCTTCATACCCAGGCTAAAAAGTCCAATATTTTTAATAAAAAAAAAATAATACACAATATATATATAATAATTTTTTCATTAACTATACAAAATTTATATGTAAAAAACTACAAAATTTATATACATAATTTTCATTTCTGCTTGTAATGCTGCAAGTTCATCCTCCTCGGCTGTTGGCTTTTGAGAAATTGGACGAGCTGGTTGTGGGCGAGTTGGTATAGGTGAGGGGGTGAGAGGTTGAAGAAGTTGTTCCTCCAGTTCAACACCTTCAAGCTCTTCAAGTTCTGCTTCCAACTCATCCTGCAAAGGAAGGAAGAAATAGTATGCTTAATCTGAGGGAGCCTCTGCAGTAAATGAAAAAAAGATTGTGACTAAAAATTATGCTAATATGTAATGTAATTTCTTTGAGGAAATGTAGAATACTCTCGAAACAGAGGTGCAATAGCGGAATTATCAAACACTAGAACACGAAATTGCAATATAATAACGATAGAAAGCTAAAAGTTGCCCAAACAAGAGATGCAACAACATCTCCATTCTTCCAGGTTTCTCATGAAATCTCCACACTCCACATAAAACCAAATTGCAATATTGATACAAATCTATAGAGTCCCAAACAAGAGACATAAGCACCACTGCGATCACAAATAGAATTATCTATTCCACTTAAAATTTTGAATAATCATTCAAGAAATGCAATATATCTTTCCCGGAGACAAGTACGAAAGGAATAAGATTCCATGTAAACAGCCAAAGAAGTGTATAAAGGAATAAATATCAGCAAAAGAATCAATAGAAGAGGCGCTTGAAACTGAAACCCTAAAGTGATACATAAGATCAATTAAAAAAAACTCAAACTAATCAGGAAGAGGCGCACGAAAACAAAAACCATTGCTGCAACATAATTGAAGCGAAAACCCTAGATCAAGGAATTTTACCCTAGATTTGGAATATATCGTTCTGATTGTCAGCGTCGCCATGGCTGCTACCACTGTGTTGCCTCGGAGATGAACCAGAGTGTTTTCCATTGACACCTTCTCTTTCTTCGTATCTCGCCATTGTTTGTTCGTGCGATCTCTCTTCGTCCTGGCTTCTGATTTAGGGAGAATCCTATATGCAATAAGAATATAGAAGATCAGAAAAGTGCCTGGCGATTTCAAGGGCGAAGGGGCGGTGGTCGAAGGAGGATGGAGGAGGAGAGGAGAGGAGATACCTTTTAGGAAAAAGGGTTTGAAAGAGAAGAAGATACCTTTCGGGAAATCTGGAGTTGCAAACAACGCAAAGAGGGGATGGCACGACACCGGAGTCACAGAGAGAGAGAGAACAAAGTCGCCGAAGCGAGCGAGATTTGAAATGGATGAGAGCAGAGAGAAACGAGCGTGATTTAGATCTAAAAGTGAAAAGGAGGGCCAGAGCGAGATTAAGAGAGAGAAGAAGCGAGCTAGGGTTTAGAAAATTAGCTTCGGCAACCCCACTGGCGTGGCAAATTTCAGCGAGGACAGACTAGCCGTGGCTACCCGTGGCTAATACCGTGGTAAAAGAGTGCCAATTGCCACGGTAAGCCCCTACCGAAGCTAGGTGGCGTGGCCAATTTCATTTTTTTTTGTAGTGTACATTGACGTAGCTGGCTTTTTGCTATCTCGATCTGCTCATATGACCTGACCTGCTCATCAATAACATCACTACCAATGATTTCGGCTTGCATAAAAAGGCTTCTAAATAAACGTGAGCATCTATTAGATTTTCAACAACGTTACTGGAGACAATGTAACGGCCCAGAATTATGATTTATGGGTTACGTTTCAAGGGATAAAACCCTTTGTTCGGATCTTGCAATCCAGGTACGGGTCGAGGTTTCAAACTCATTTTAAGATTTGTAGGAAGAGGGATTTCAACCCTAAAAACCTCGAAGGGTTGTTGAGTACCCTTAACTTGTCCTAAGACTATGTCGCGACATCCAATTCAAACGAAAGTAAAGCGGAAGCAAATTTAAGATACAAAATGTCACGGCAGAGCCGGGTCAAAACCAAAACGTAAGCGAATGATTACCATTTATACCAATTTAGAGAATTAGCCAGGTTCTTCAATTCGCCAAAAGGAAACCCCGTCATATAGACATCGAGCACTCAGAATCTGCAGAAAATACCTTAAAAAGAGAACGGGGAAAGGAGTCAGATCGAGCCACTCATGCGGGACCGGCAGTCCTCGCTGGGGCCACATAGTATGTGCTATACCTAATAAAGATGCTCTAATGCAGTACGAAAGTCAAACACACTAGCATGCTCCTAGGTATAATAATGTGCCGAAATACTATAAAGGGCCCAAGACAATGCCAAATGGCATATCCCTCTCCTACCTCCACCCCCTTCCGATAGGCCGGAGACTGGCCAGCTCGTGAATGCATTCCATCATAATCGGGAGGCACGCATGCCTAACCCGCTCCACAATAAAGCCCGCATGCATCTCATAATATAAGGAAGTTCATGACTCGATTGACTCAGGGTACCCGATGAGGCTGGGCTACCCTATGACCCTAGCAAAGACTCTAGGACTATCACAGATAACGACCGTTCTGTTTCAAGCGCATCAAGTAAACAAATGCTCATTCAATTAGTGCAACCTAACAGGATACTACATGACATGCTTTTATGTATATGCAACACCTAACATAAGATGCAACAACAGACATGAATGTCCAACCTGAGTAAGCCCCCTAGTGAACTTACCTAAAGATGCAGAACAACAATATAACACAAGCAAGGGTCCAAATGCATGTCCAAAGCGATCCAAAAGCAATACATACCTATCATCAAGCCATTTTCATAAGCTACCGGACCAACATTCATACACGCGAGACCCAAGTTCTCTACATACTCAAAACCAATCGATAGTAAAACCATTTTCCAAAACCTTTCTGATACTATCCACATCAACCAAAATCATTCTCTCAATTTCCTTTTCAAAACCAACATCATCAAACCAAGACAAAGAATCCCCACATTAAACACTTAAACCTTAAAATCAATACCTGAAAATCATATTATATAATTAATTCCGGCATTTGGTTTTCTACACAAATCCTTAAGGGGATAATTCCAAAGACTTGAAAACCTCATCTTGATTAGTTCAAACAGTATCTATCTAAAATAACACCAAGTAAATCCATTTTTAAAGTCACATTTTAAAACAACATCCATTAATACAACAATTTCCGAATACTATTCCCTTTATAATTTCCGTAAAAGTATTATATATATATAATACTTTTACGGAAATTATAATTTATTTTCATAAATCAGAAATTAATGCTAACAATAATAATATATATTATCTCCCATTTATTTAATATTTTCTTTCATAAAATATATAAGTATATAAGTAATGAAAGTAATAGCCAAATAACCCAAAAACAAAAGGAAAGGCCCATGATTCTACCAAAATCGGATCCAAAAATTAGGCCCAACAAAAATAGGCCCAAACCCATCTCATTTCCTTCTTTCATTTAAACCGAGCTGGAGATTCAAAAAAGGCCAAATTGCAGAAAACCACCCTTTAAATATGCTGTTTTGCGTGAAACCACCCCTTAAAATGAAAATTCCAGAAAACCACCCTTTAAAACCTTTTTGTTTGCAAAGTCACACCCATCACCCATTTTTCGTTAATTAAATATTAAAGTGTGTGAAAATTTAATTATACCCCTTATTATTATTATTTTACTCATTTCAATTGATATTAGTTGATATTTAACTTTTAACATGTTTTTCAAAAGTAATTTTTTTAAATAAAATATCATTTTTTAAATATAATTTCATAATTATCAGTAAAAACACTCTATAAAAAATAGATATGATTAATGTTTTATACGGAGTATATTTTAAAAAGTGTATATTACTAAAGGGCTACTCAAAGAAAATAAATTTTTAAAAAATGATATGTTATATAGTTTTTATTATTCTAAAATAGGTTCACTATTCCACATACATTTTTAGAATAATAAAAACTATATGAAACATTATTTTTTTAAAAAAATTATTTTCTTCAAGTAGCCCTAGTATTACACATTTTTTTATATGTATAAAACATAAATTACACATCGATTTTTTATAAAGTTTTTTTGTAAGTATGAAATTATTTTAAAAAACATTTTTTTTTATATTTATAGTGTTTTTTGCTTTTGAAAAACATGTTAAAAGTTAAATATCAACTAATATCAATTAAAATGAGTAAAATAATAATAATAATAAGGGGTATAATTAAATTTCCACACACTTTAACATTTAATTAACGAAAATTGGGTGATGGGTGTGACTTTGCAAACAAAACGGTTTTAAAGGGTGGTTTTCTGGAATTTTCGTTTTAAGGGGTGGTTTCACGCAAAACAACATACTCCCTCCGTTCCAAAATACATGGTCTTTTACTTTTCAGCACGCTTTTTAATTAGCGAAAAACTCTATGAAATATTATTTTGTAATTAATTTTTTTTATATAATTAGATACTTATTAGTAATAAGTATCAAATAGTATAAAAATTTTAATTAAAAAAATAATATTTTATAGAGTTTTTCGCTCTTTAAAAAGCGTGCCAAAAAGCAAAAGCCCATCTATTATGGAACGGAGGGAGTATTTAAAGGGTGGTTTTCTGCAATTTGGCCTTCAAAAAAAGAAAGGGGGCCCAGATGTGTGTTGGCATGTGAGATGGAAAAAGTGGACCCCACAACTCTTTCTTCTACCCTTCTAATTGAAGGAAAGAAGGGAAGCAACAGGGGCTTCCTATGCTCGGAAAACCGAAGGAGAAAGAAGAGAGGGGAGGCCGGCGGCGGTGCTCCCAGAATCCGGCCACCCAGCCTCCACGGCGCCGACCCACACCCACATGGAGGAAGGGAAAGAAGGAGGAGAAAGGAAGGAGGCTCACCGGAGGCGTCGACTCGCCGGAAATATGGTCATCGGAGGCGCGATTGGGCTTCATCGGAGTCGAAATCAAACGAGCTTGGTCCAGGAAGAAAGAAGGCAGTTAAAGGGGCTCTTTTACAGAGATTTAGGTCGGAAATGGAAGAGAAGCCGTTACCGATCAATTTGGGAGAGAAACAGGGACAGCGGCGGTTGCTACTCGGCGGATCCGGAGTGGCTCGAGAATGCTCAGCTGTTCTCAGGGAGTGCTCGGGACAGCGCTCGGCGCTTGGGCTCTCACTTGGCTTGCTTCTTTGGACCTCGGACCCCTCGGAGAGGCGCTACTTCGCCGGAGCTGCTGGCCTCTGTGATAGCGACGATGGCGGCCGAGCAAGGAGGCAGTGAGGTGGTGGTGGTGGGACTTGAATCCACAAGGAGGGAAAGAAAGGGAGGTGAGATAAGAGAAAAGTTTGGAGCTTTGGCGTGGGATTGTGTGTGTGGGTGAACTTGTAGCTTGGAATCAAAATAAGAGGAGGAAGGCTGTAGTAAGGCCTGAAATGGCGTGGGTTAGAACCTGCGGCAATACAGACTATTGGTCTTGACTTTTTCCCAATTTGGTGAAGCTAAAATGGTGAGGAATTGAGTGGGAGTGTTTGATGTCTAACCACAAATGGGAGGGAGGAAAGTCACATGTTTTTAGATCAACACAAGGGAACATTGGGGCTAGAAATTTCGTTTTCAAGGGAGATGAAAATGACAATTTATGTGATGTGGTTCCCAATAATTAAATGCTAAAAGAATATACCCGACATTTAAATTCAAAACCCGCTCTCTCTCTCGATCTTATCCCGACTCGTATTCCAAAACCTCAAGTCAAAGTAGCGAAATTGAAATCCTGTCAGAAAAATCCGTTAAAATCATGCCGGAATTCATTTTAAGAGATTTCAAATAACCCGATTTAAATTCATTTTTAATTTCGTTTTTTTCCGAAATTTAGGATTTAAAATCCGGGCCTTTACAGACAACGTGCTAAAGTAAAACACATAAAACTCAACTACACACACTCTGCTAACTTCCACCGCATAGCCTCGACCAAGCGTGGCAGAAAACAAATTAAATTAATTACAACTGAGTCAGGGACCTGTCTCTCGGACCACAACTCCATTCAAACAGAATTTGAAGTTCGTTTATCGCCATCACACACAAGTAAAC
The DNA here is from genome assembly GCA_037127255.1 of Persicaria tinctoria. NCBI lineage: Eukaryota > Viridiplantae > Streptophyta > Magnoliopsida > Caryophyllales > Polygonaceae > Persicaria > Persicaria tinctoria. The sequence goes on along the minus strand of JBANSL010000004.1, from coordinate 13,980,808 downwards.
AACGAAAACAAAAAGAAAAACAACACGAGATTTGTTGACGCAGTTCGGGTTAAACCCTACTCTGCGGGATCTCAAGAGAGGAGATCCGATCCCAGTGTCCACTAAGCATCAGAAGCAAGTTACAAGTTAGGCTATGGCGGCAGAGCACAAAAACTAGCAACTAGGAACCTCAAACCTGGAATACAGAAAATGAGAAGAAGATATAAAGGAATGCCCCCTGAAAAGGCAACCGAGGAACTTGGAGAAGTTCCTCATGAAGATAGGGTCGTCAAACACGAGAGACACCCCTTGATCCACCGTCTTCCTTGGAGAAGCTCACATCAGAGTCATCGTCGCCGCTCTCTCTTCTTCTCTCTTTCTTTCTGCTAGGGTTTTACAAAATGAGGCTCAGGCGCTACAGTAATTAGAGGAAGCTTATATAGCCCTCAGCTGAGCTAGGGTTACAAGAGCTTCTCTAACGGTAAGAAGGGCCCAATACAAAAGTAACCAAGCAAGCAGATCTGGCCTAACACAGATAGACCCAATTCTGTATAACCGGATTTGAGCCACTCTATGATGAAACAATACACACACATAACACATATAATATATAGTCATCACTCTTATAGGCCAAGTGATCCAAACCTAAACACCAAAGTATTTAGGGGTTCTTGCAACCTTAGAGAAATTAATGTCACATATATCACAAGTTACTTAGGTGCATATTGTTTCATCACTCAAGTGGTCCTAAAGTTAACATAAGTCTAAGTGCTCATGCCACCTATAAGCCTAACTTTACAATATACAAGTTTAGACATAACAAATTGCCCTCTTAAACTTGTAATTGGAACTTCAGCTTCTGCCACCTTAGGGTTCTGGTGTGAATCTCCCGTCCGTCCTCAATCCATGGTGTGTGCCATGTGCTAAGGGGCATCCCAAATGTGCAGGGCATCCCTACAGTAAGCAAATTTGTCAGTTGTGACAACCAACTTGGTGCCAAAATCAGAAGGATTCAATTCACTCTTAATCTTGCACACATTAATTAAGAGCTTTATGCTTGACCTTCTTCCTAATGTAATGGAATCTCACATCTATATGCTTAGTTCTTTCATGATAAAGAGGAACTTTGCACAAATAGATAGCACTTTGATTATCAAGAAACACAGTAAGCAGATAAGTCTTTCTCTCAATCTCCTCAAGGAGACCTCTGAGCCAAATAGCTTCTTTGGTTGCTTCTGTAGCATCCATGTATTCAGCTTCAGTGGAAGAGAGAGCTACAGTTGACTGCTGTTGAGATTTCCATGACACACAATTGCCAGCCCAAGTGAAATAATAAGCAGAAGTAGATTTCCTATTATCTTTGTTGCCAGCATAATCAGAATCTACATATCCAACCAAATCATTTCTAGAGCTGTGTTCAGTATACATCAAGCATTTCTTTTCAGTGCCACAAAGATATCTCATCAAGTATTTCATAGCATTCTAGTGAGGTTCACCAGGATTAGACATATATCTGCTCAAAACACTGATAGCAAAAGCAAAATCTAGCCTAGTGCAAAGCATAGCATACATGACAGATCCAACAACAACATCATAAGACACTTTGCTCATTTTTAAAATTTCAGATTGGGATGTAGGGCACTGTTTCTTAGACAACTCTAAATGCCCTCCTAGAGGAACCACAACAGATTTAGAATTAGTCATTTGAAACCTATCCAAGACTTTATGAACAGATTCAGATTGGGACAACCACATAAGTTTTCTTTTTCTGTCTCTGTTGATCTTAATACCAAGAATTTTCTGAGCTTGTCCTAGATCTTTCATATCAAAGTGCATCTTTAGATCCCTTTTAACTCCAACAATGAGAATCTTAGAATTTGAAATAATAAGTATATCATCAACATACAGGAGTACATATAATGGAGTCTTAGAACCAACACCTTTGAAATAAAGACATTTATCAAACTCACTTCTGTGGAAACCAAGCTTACACATGCAGGAATCAAATTTCAGGTTCCACTGCCTAGGTGACTGTTTTAACCCATAAATAGATTTTTTCAGCAAACACACATGTTCATGCTTAAACTTATCTACAAATCCTTTTTGTTGAGACATATAGATAGTTTCATCCAGTCCACCATGTAAAAAGGCAGTCTTAACATCCATTTGTTCCAATTCCCAATCATACACAGCAGACATGGCAAGCAACAATCTCAGAGTTTTGTACTTAACCACTGGAGCAAATATGTCATTATAGTCTATGCCCTCTTTTTGAGTAAACCCTTTAGCCACAAGTCTAGCTTTATACCTAGGAGGTTCACTAGAATTAACACCCTCTTTCAACTTATAGATCCATCTGCACTGAATGACTCTAGCTTTTTCAGTTTTCTTAACAAGAATCCAAGTTTCATTAGCTGTCATAGATGAAATTTCTTCACACATAGCTTTAAACCAGTGTTTAGACTCAGCACATTTAACAGCAAGCTCATAAGTCTCAGGCACAAAAGGATGCAAAACAATCTCAGAAGCAAGGAAGCCGTACTCAACAATATTGTTCAGAAATTTTTTGTTTGGGATTCTCACCCTAGGAGATCTATCTCTTGTTAATTGATAGTCAGAATTATCATGCTGAGGAATAGAAATCACACCAGAATCAGATGCATCATCAGCAATAAATTCATGAGTAGAAGAAGAAGAGCTAGGGTTAGAATGTAACTCCCTTTGTTGAATTCCCTCCCTTAATTGTTGAGTATGTGAGCTTTCTGCCTCACTTGATTTATCTTGAGAATTTGTAGGAGCCACAACAGGCTCAACATTCTCATTGGGTTCAGTCCCCTCTTGGAGGGGTTGAGTAGAGGAATCTGGACTAGCTGTTGCAGGACTGTATTGTCCAATATCAAATTCTTCTTCACCATCCACTGGTGGAAGGTCATTCTAATTGTAGAAGTGTCTAGGTTGTGTGACATCTTGTTCAGTACTGTTTTGAAAGGAAATTCAGACTCATTGAATGTTACACTCCTAGAGATGATAACCTTATAGCCATGAGATTGAATAAGGAGGATCTTATATCCTTTTACACCATCTGGGTAGCCTAACATGACCCCTTTTTGAGCCCTTGGGTGCAACTTACCCTGTGAAACATGAGGGTAAGCTGCACAACCAAATGGCCTAAGATAGGTCATGTTAGGTACCTTCCCAGTTCACATCTCCTATGGTGTTTTGAATTTCACCACAGAAGATGGGGATCTGTTGATAAGATAGGCTGTTGTTGTAACAACCTCTCCCCACAAAGAGTGTTTCAAACCAGAACTAACAAGCATGCATCTAGCTTTTTCTAACAATGTTCTATTCATTCTCTCAGCTGTCCCATTTTGTTGTGGAGTACCAGGAACAGTAAGATGTCTTTTAATGCCATGTTGCTTACAGAAATCATCAAATTCACCATTGCAATACTCAACCCCATTGTCAGTTTTGAGACATTTTATCTTCTTACCATTTTGATTTTCAACTAAATTTTTCCAGGTTATAAAAGTCTGAACATGCTTCATTTTTGGTTCTCAAAAGATAAAGCCAAACTTTCCTAGAATAATGATCAACAAAGGTAATAAAATATCTCTTACCTCTAATGGTTTCAACTTGTGCAGGCCCCCACAAATCAGAATGTATATATTCTAAAGGCCTTTCAGCAACATAAGATGAAATACCAAAAACATGCTTAACCTTTTTACCAAACACACATGTTTCACAGAAGTCAAGATGCATAGGTTTATGATCAATTAAGCCATGTTTAAACAGATATCGCATACCATGATTTCCTATGTGACCTAGCCTACTATGCAGCAACTTAGTTTGATGCAAATCCATGGAGCCACTATTACTAGCAACATTAACTTCAGGTGAGGACTGGACAAAGTGCAACCCTCCCTTTTTAATGCTTTTAATAATTGTGATTCCATCTTTGATGACCTCCCTAACACCATTTTTAATTTTTATATCAAAACTCATATCATCAAAAACAGATTCAGAAAGCAATCTCCTCCTCAGTTGTGGCACCCCCTTAACATTTTGGAGGAGCCTGCCCTTACCATCAAACATACATAGAGGCACATTACCAACCCCTTTGATTTCAAGGGAGGTGTGATCACCTAACATGACCTCACCCCCATTGAACACCTGCAATGAGCTGAAATCAGATTTGTTAGGAGTAGAGTGCACAATACATCCTGAATCTCGGATCCAGGAATCATCAAAGGCATGGCAGTCACTAGCAACAAGCAATTCACAGGGATAATGAGACTCAAGCACAGCAGCAGATTGAGTTTGACTTTTCTCAGCTTCATCCCTTTATTTCTTATGACATTCCTTAATATAATGACCATAGATACCACAATAATGACACTTTCTGTTCTTTTTATCAGAATTAGAAGATGAAGCAGCAGATTTATCCTCATTCTCAGATTTCTTATCCTTGTTTTTCTGTTTGTTGTTCTTTTTCTTTTTACCTTTGACCATAAGAACCTCAGTTTTAGTTTCACCCTTATTGTCAGATTTAGTCTTAAACACTTTCAGACTTTCATTCTTTTGCACAATAGACTCAAGAATCTTATCTTTAGTTATAGACTCCTGACTGTACTGGATGACATCTTTCAACTCATCAAACTGAGGTGGCAAAGAATTCAACAACAGAATAGCCAAATATTCATCTTTAATTGTGTCCTTTTTATCACATCTCTCTAAATCCTGAGTCTCCTCAAAAATTTATCCAAATTTGACTGTAGAGACTGATTTGTGTCCATTTTAAAGTTAAACAGACGACACAAGATGGCAATACGACTAGGCAAGGACTTTGTCAGGTAAAGAGTTTCCAGAGTATCCCATAGATCTTTAGGATTAGAAATACTTACAACCTAACGAGCCACGTCATCAGAAAGACGTATAAAGATCTCTGAATGAGCAGTGTCATCCAAATCTTTCTTAACTGCATCAGTGGCTCCCTCTGGGTACTGTCCCAGAACAGTCTTCCAGCACTTTTCCTTAATGAGTATGGCCTTAAGCTTGAGCTGCCATATAGAGAAATCAGTGGTACCATCAAATGGTTTGATTCTCATGCCATTATCCGACATTTTTGTACCTGTAGAACAACACACAGTCAGTAATCGGAGTGTGGAAAAGTTCGAGAAGAAGACACACAAGAAACCCTAGAACACACAAGTAACTAGGACAGAACACACAGTAACTACAGATGTGGATCGAAGGGAGATCTAGGGTTTCGCAAAACCCACAAATCTGTGTTGAATAATGTTTTTTTTTGTGAAAAACGAAGAACAAAAGAACAAGCGGAAGCGAAGCAACAAACAGTATTCAAAGCGATTTCTAGATCCGAAACCCTAGGTCGAAGACCACAAATCTCAGATCTAGCCAACTCAAGCTCTGATACCAATTTGAAGTTCGTTTATCGCCATCACACACAAGTAAACAACGAAAACGAAAAGAAAAACAACACGAGATTTGTTAACACAGTTCGGGTTAAACCCTACTCTACGGGATCTCAAGAGGGGAGATCCGATCCCAGTATCCACTAAGCATCAGAAGCAAGTTACAAGTTAGGCTATGGCGGCAGATCACAAAAACTAGCAACTAGGAACCTCAAACCTGGAATACAGAAAAGGAGGAGAAGAGATAAAGGAAGGCCCCCTGAAAAGGCAACCGAGGAACTTGGAGAAGTTCCTCACGGAGATAGGGTCGTCAAACACCAGAGACACCCCTTGAACCACCGTCTTCCTTGGAGAAGCTCACATCAGAGTCATCGTCGCCGCTCTCTCTTCCTCTCTCTTTCTTTCTGCTAGGGTTTTACAGAATGAGGCTCAGGCGCTACAGTAATTGGAGGAAGCTTATATAGCCCTCAGCTGAGCTAGGGTTACAAGAGCTTCTCCAACGGCAAGAAGGGCCCAATACAAAAGTAACCAAGCAAGAAGATCCGGCCCAACACAGATAGGCCCAATTATGTATAACCGGATTTGAGCCACTCTATGATGAAACAGTACACACACATAACACATATAATATATAGTCATCACTCTTATAGGCCAAGTGATGCAAACCTAAACACCAAAGTATTTAGGGGTTCTTGCAACCTTAGAGCAATGTCACATATATCACAAGTTACTTAGGTGCATATTGTTTCATCACTCAAGTGGTCCTACAGTTAACATATGTCTAAGTGCTCATGCCACCTATAAGCCTAACTTTACAATATACAAGTTTAGACATAACAAAATTCATGACCAACTTCATCACTCGTTTCAATTCCTATTATAATCACAACCTTTCTTGCGATCCTAAACTTGTTGCCATCACGAATGAAATTAACCATGATGACAACCAAATGTTTATTGCACCAGTTTCCAAAAGAAACTAAAGACGGTGTTTTCTCTAGGGTTGGCAAATGGTACGAAAATTACCATACCAACCACGTACCAACCACAAACCGACTATGTTGATAACCACACTTGTGGTAACCAACATGGTGGTAACCATCTTGGCGGTAACCACGTGAAGGTGGTACGGTAATGGTAATGAAATCTGAATACCATGGTTACCAAGTATATATATATATATATATTTATTTATTTAATATTTTATTGTTATTACCTTGAAGTTTTAAGTTTTTAATTTATATTTTGTGTTTTGATTTTGACCTAAATTGGTCCTTTCTACGTTTTCTACTAGAACAGTAGGAACATTTTGAATGTTTGAAAATTTTGAACTTGTTGTGTTTGAACTTGCAGGAACATTTTGAATGTTTGAACAATTAAACTTGGTTTGTTTCAAGACTTTGAACTTGGTTGGTTTGAATTGGTTTGTAATTTAGGTTGTAAACTTGATTTATTTAAACTTTTAATAGCTGGTAACCATATTATTTTTTATAACCATATTTTTTCGTTCGATAATTTTAATGACTACCGAAAGGTAGCCAAGGGGTTTCAAAAAAATACAAATAAAATTACAGCTTGGTAACCATGGTAATATACCGATGGTAACCACAAGTCGTGGTTACCACATATGCGGTAACCACGACTTGTGGTTGGTACGTGGTATGAAAATTTGCGTACTACCAGTTTGTGGTTGGTACGTGGTAATCATCATTTTTTTGTGGTTACCGTACCATGCCAACCCTAGTTTTCTCCATCAAAGCTGACAAAACTCCAGGGCCTGGTATCAGACTTATTGGACCAGGTGGGCTCTTCCATAGTTAAATTAAACAGTTAAGGCTTTTTTCTCACCGGGTAGATTGTTACGCCAAATCAATCACACGTACATTTATCACACTTTTACCAAGGAAGGATAACCCATCTATTGTGAACCATTATAGGCCTACCAGCTTATGCTTTACCATCTATAAAATCATTGCCAAAATCCTTACAGCTAGGTTATCCAAAGTCTTAGACAAACTGATGCATCCGCTTTAGGGTGCGTTCACCAAATGATAATCTATTTAGGACAACATCCTAATTGCACACGAAATTTTCCATACTTTCAGATCCTTAAAAGCTAAATGTGGTTTGCTGACTATCAAACTCGGTATGGAAAAAGCATATGACATGATAGAATTGCCTTTCCTTTTTGCAACTATGGATAAATTCGATTTTTACTCTAAATTTACCTCCCGGTTTAAAGAATGTGTTGAGACAGTTTCTTACTCATTACTCATCAATGATGAACCTACTAATCCTTTCACGCCGTCGGAGTTATTTTGTGCAATTCCCTCAAATAGAAATCTATTTATCGACTTTATATATAAGACTTGTGACTACAATTATTTTCATAACTTAATTAAAGCAAAAAAAAAAAAAACAACGATCACTTTAACCTCCTTTTTGCATATAATAATTAAAGAAACCTTGTTCTCATAAATTTTAAGAGTATATATAAACAATGAGTGACTCAAAATGACTTCAAATTTAGCTTAAAAGACATTCAAGAATGTTATTTGCTTACAAACAGAAAAGAAATTAGATTCTCATATCTCACTTACTTTTAGTGAAATTTTACGACACACAAAGTCATTACAGCAAACAAAGCCATAAAAATTTTTTTTTATAAAAAAATAGCATCTATAGTGTCCTTCACAAATCCAGGATTTTCAAATGATAACATTTAATATTTTTATAATATAATATTTAATCTTTTTTTTATCCGAATATTTAATCTTTATTAAACCTAGACTATATGGACAAAGAAATCTATTAATCGACTTTATATATAAGATGCGTGACTCTAGTTATATTTAAATCTTACATAAAATAAAAACGGATCATGTCCACCTCCTCATTGCATACAAAAAAAAAGAGTTTAGGGCCGTAAATATTATCCAAAAGAGCTACAAATAAATCATCCAGCTAGATGAGCATCCGCTCTCAACTCGCTCCTCTTTATTATATTTCAAAGATAATTGGATGATTAAAACCCCTTCTCTAATTTTAATAGTATATAAAAAGTGAAAAATTGAACTTTTGAGGGCCTGTAAATGCCCGCTCACCAAGTGTACCTCTACATTGGTCCCATTACGCTCTAGAGAAAACAGTTCCTCAACCAACATCGTTTTGGAGTAGAATCATTATATGGTCCGAAAAAGTGAGATCGAAACTATAGGCGACAAAGAACGATCTCAAATCTCTTGACCCGAATGCAATTCAAAGAGATTAAAGGGGAGAGAGAGGTTGCTTGGGAGATGCTTGGAAGGAGGGCGAGCCACCGTGGATGCGAGCCCAAGAACGCATACGACTGGCGAAATCGGTCGACAAAATACCACTCCCGGAAGGGAGAAGACCATTAAGGTCTCGTTTGGTTGAACGTCGGAAGTGCAATTCTCAAGCATTCAATTCACTTGAATTAAATTCACATCAATTGTACTTCCGATTAATGGAAAAAGAAGAAGATGTTTGGTTAGATTTTAAATGATAGAAAATTCAAATGGTGGAAGTGGTAATTCTGTACACAAAAGGGTGGAAGTTCAACTTACCTCACTACAACAAAAATCCCTATTAGTGACCAAAACATTAGCGACAAATTATTTTCCTCGATAAATGTGGCCTTTGGCGACGAACATAACCGGTCGTCGCACAAGGACATGTGAACTTTAGTGAGTAATCTATATTCCTCGCTAAATGTGACATTTAGCGACAATTTTTTTGATTCATCACTAATTGTTATTAGAATGTGGTCGCCTAAAGCATGACAAAATTAGTGACGAATTTGGAACTTTTATTGAGGTATATTTTCATTGCTAAAAATTTAAATTATCGAGGAATTTCATATTTTGTCGCTATATGTTTGGTGTATATTATTAAAACCCGCCAAATTTATGGGTGATAAATATTGTAATTTTTCGCTAAAAATATGTATTTCTCAAGGAATGAATTTCTCGCTAAACATATTGATGAGCGAGGAAATTCCATTTTCATCGCTATTGGGTTGGATGAAAATAGATAAAAGTACGCAAATTTACTAACGACAAAATTTAAATTCCTCGCCAAATTTAGTAGTGAATGAGATCCTAATTCATCGCTAAAAGTTTTTACCGAGGAAAAAGTTTGTTACTAAATATATTAATCAACGAGGAAATATCATTTGGTCGTTGTGGGCTTGAGTAAAAATAGAGAAAATGACTCAGGTTCATTAACGAGAAAAGATTCAATTCCGTGCTATATGATCATCTTTTATGATGAATCTTTTTTGTCATTAAAACAACTATTTAGCGAGGGAATCACTTGGTCGTTACTTTTACTAGGAAAATTATGGCAAATTTCAATTTTTATTTGCAACAAATATTAAAATTTCTTACTAAAATTGTTTATTTCTCGATGAATAAAATCGTCACAAAACATATCAAATAGAGAGAGTAACGATCCATTTTAATTATAATTTTATTTAAAAAAATTAATTGGTTTTAACAAATTAAAAAAGAAAATTTTCGTCTAAATTATCTTTTCAAAACAAATATTATTTTCAAAATTTTGAATTTTTATAAAAATTGAACCATAATATTTTTTAAATACATTAACAAATACTCCTCGTCTTAAAAAATATATAACAGTACGTAAAAAAATATTCTAATAGAGTTATAAATTAATATCAATTACAATTTACAACATAATTAAATAAATATGTGAGGAGATATATTTAAATAAATATTAATGAAGATATAAATAATTCTTTCCATCAAAATAATCTAGATATAAATAAAATAAAATCAATCAAATATTTATCTATCAATATTTTTGGTAAGTTTTGTTATGAAATTTTTTTATTTGTATTTTTATTAATTTACTAAAATATGTTAAGATAGATTATAGCTTAATTAGGAAGACTTTCCATAAATTATGATAAAATATTATTGTTAATAATTTATGTTGGTTAGTTTAGTATGTATGTATAGATATTTCATATAAATGGGTAACTACAGTTTTATACTTTCCTAATTGTCATGTTGCTAAATCATGCCATGAATTATTAATTAGAAGTATATCTATTCTATCTAATTAAAGAAAATATAAATATACTTTGTATATTAGTTAATAAAATTATATAAATTAATAAAGTGTGCCTTATGCACCGATTATTAGAATTGGGTAATTTGTTTTTTAAGATAAATTGATATTACTTATAAATAGATATAGATAGATCTATCTATAGATATGTTATATGTATGTACGTATGTATAGATAGATAGATAGATCTATATCTAAAGATTGATTTAGATAGATATCACATTGTTATATATACTTTTATAATTAAAGTATCACAATAGATTATCACATTCAACCTAGCAAAAGGATTCGATTGTTACAAAGAGCTATTATTTTTTGCCAATATAGGTAATTACTCGATTGTTTACTTTGGTCTAATTTATACATGTTGGTGTTGTTTATATTGTGGATAGCATATTGACTATACGTAATATGTATTATTTTTCTCATCTATTTGCAAAAAAGTGATAACATTAAGGAACACAAATGCTTAATTGCATAACCTATTCTCGTTGAAAATCCATGAAAATGGAAAGCCCCCAAAGCATGTATTGAAGGGGAAATAAAGGGTCACCCTATATACACCACAAATCCACGATTAGCGCTGTTAATGAAACGTCGAATATGACGTTGTAGAAACGTTCGATTTCACGTTGCAACAACTTTCATTTCGACGTTGTCATTTTGTAAAGGCTCGGATTTTCTTAATCCTAATTTTTCGACAAGAGAAAGTAAAAATGAATTTAAAAGTGGAATTTAACGGAAAGCTTGCTAACTTGGATATTAAAATTCATGGAGCGGAATTCCGACCTGAAATAAAATTTTAAAAACTAACTTGACATGGCGACACCCTTCCTCGGAATTTTGAAATTCTAACTGATCGAGAGAGTTGGTTTCGGTATTTGTTCCGGGTATACATAATTTATTGGGACCACTCACAACCTTGTCTTATCCCCTTGTATTATTTTTCTTTTCGGTCAAAGCAAACACCCTCTCTTCCGTTTGACTTGCAGAGCTGCAACCCAGCCAGCTTGCTTGTTTCCCAATTGAGCTCAACACCAACCCCTCCCCCATCTCCTTCCCTACCTTTCTTGCTTCACGTTTTTGGAAAAATGCCAAACCACCTCTGATGTCATCCTCAAGCGGAAGAAGAAGGCTCCATCTTGGGAGTCGTTAAAGAAACGACGTTAATTATTTTATTAATTATTATTTTATGCAATTAGATTAATAATGTACAAGATTATATCTCCTCTAGATATATCTTGTTCCCTAAGCTTTAGAATTATATCTTCTTAGGATTTATTTATCTTTAAGTTATTTCATTTATCTTAGATAGAATTAAATCTATCCAAACCCCTTTCCTTTGCAAGGAAGGATTGGTTAGATCTCTTAGAACTTTATTATAAATTCATGTTACACCCTTTGAATTTAATCAGATTGAAAATTAGAATTGAAGAAACCCTTAACGGAATTAGGGTTCTTCGATTATCAATCCCAAAGGCTATTTGGCTCATATGTTATTCGGCACTCATCCAATTACAATCATCACCATCACCGTTCTGCACAATCACCATCGTCTTCAACCTCCTTCGTCGATCACCAAAACCAGCGCATAGGAGAGGAATGCAGCCTTGGTGCCGCCGGTGTCCGAGCTCGCTCTAGCGAGTGCGGCTCCATCGCCGCGTGCGCACAAGCCCCCTGTACTCGCGAACCCCGGCTCCCGCTCGCGCGCGCCTGCACCAGCCTCGCGCTCTCGGTATCCATACGGAGTCTACTCGAGGCTGGTGCAGGCGCGCGCGAGCGGGAGCCGGGGTTCGCGAGTACAGGGGGCTTGTGCGCACGCGGCGATGGAGCCGCACTCGCTAGAGCGAGCTCGGACACCGGCGGCACCAAGGCTGCGTTCCTCTCCTATGCGCTGGTTTTGGTGATCGGCGAAGGAGGTTGAAGACGATGATGATTGTGCAGAACGGTGATGGTGATGATTGTAATTGGATGAGTGCCGAATAACATATGAGCCAAATAGCCTTTGGGATTGATAATCGAAGAACCCTAATTCCGTTAAGGGTTTCTTCAATTCTAATTTTCAATCTGATTAAATTCAAAGGGTGTAACATGAATTTATAATAAAGTTCTAAGAGATCTAACCAATCCTTCCTTGCAAAGGAAAGAGGTTTGGATAGATTTAATTCTATCTAAGATAAATGAAATAACTTAAAGATAAATAAATCCTAAGAAGATATAATTCTAAAGCTTAGGGAACAAGATATATCTAGAGGAGATATAATCTTGTACATTATTAATCTAATTGCATAAAATAATAATTAATAAAATAATTAACGTCGTTTCTTTAACGACTCCCAAGGTGGAGCCTTCTTCTTCCGCTTGAGGATGACATCAACCTCCCCTGCCCCATCGCAACAGCAAACAACAACAGGGGGAGATCACTTCCTTTTTAAATTGAGTCCAAAACCCACAACCCACAGAACCTTACCCACACTCCACTCCCTCTTCACACTCTTGGTTGCAAACAAACACCCATCTTTGGCTATTTCCCCTAATGAGTCAAGCCCCGCCTCCTTTCTCCCTGTTCCCGCCGACACCACCACCAGAGCACCTCCTCCTTCCCCGAGAACGCAGCAGCAGCATCCGCCACAATCCTCTTGATTCTGGCCGGCAACTGGGTACCCCGAGCACCTTGTTCCTGGCCGAAGCGAAGCCGACCAGCCCAGGAGCTCCTCGCGCCGCTGCCGAGGCCTTCTTCTCCCCCGCTTTCTCGATTTCTTCGATTCCAGGCGGTGAGCTTACTTCCTCCTCCTCTCACTCTAAAATGTCTCAAGGCTCCACCTTTAATCTCTTTCTTTTCACCCCAGGCCGAGAAGCGCAGCCCCGAGCCTCCGTCGAAGCCAATCGAAGCCCGGTGAAACCTCGAACCCCGGTGAGCTCCGAATTCTCTCCTCCCTTTCCTCGTTCGATTCTGTTCTCCTTGTTATTGTGGGGTTAGTTGTCGGGGAGCGTGACTCGAGAGCGGGGTGAGGCGAGGGGACTCAGGCGAGGCGCGACCCTCCTTCCTTTCCTTCTGTTCTCGCACAGGAGCGGAGGTGAGGGGCGATGAACAGTACTCCATGGGTTCGGTTTAGTCCTTTTCTTTTAAAAACTGACCCGGTTCATGAAATTATTTAAAAAAAAGCCGGCTTAGCTCATTAAAACAACATTCAGATTTCACTTGGTGGGGATCCAAAATTGGGCCTGTTTTCTTGGGCTGGTTTTTGTTTTAAAATCAAAGGCAATTAAATTGGGCCTATTTTTGTTAATATCCACCCCTTATACTTATTATTTTAGAAGCAATGTCTTCACAAAATATTGTGCCACGTGTCCTTCTATGAAGCCAAATTTTCAGCCTTTTACCCTACACAAAAAATTAGGAAGTAATGGGATTCGAACCCACCACTCCAAGTCTCTTTTGAAACTCTCCCCACACAGCCAACCAATTGAGCTATCATGACTTAGTGATCCTAATTAACTACATCTAATATATATTAAATACACAGCTCGCTATATTTTTTTTTAAAAAATAAAAATAAACGGTTCGATGGTTCGTGCCGGGTATCCGGTAACGAGATTTTCCCGAACCATACACGAACCATTAATTTTCGTGTTTTCACGGTTCGTGTCATTATCGTGTCGTGTCCTTTTCGTGTCGTGTTTTTTCGTGTCATATCGCCCCGGTTTCGTGTCGGGTCAGTCGTGTCGGGTTTTTCTGCACATCCCTATCCCTCACATCAGCTTCATTGCCGCTCCACAATCGATATCACAGTCTCGCTCACATCCGTTCATCTCCCTCGCTCGGATTCGAGGTCGGGGCACCCAGATCCGGAGAAGGTGGAGGTCCCTCGCCGCGCCGCACCCCCACGGCTTCCCTCGCATCTCCTCTCCGCCGAACCGCCGCTCTACCAGATCCACGACCTCCCTCGCATCTCCTCTCGCCGGACGGTTGCTCTACTATCAACCGTAACCGTCGGACCGTCGCTCTACCAGATCCACGGCCTCCCTCGCGTGGATCCAATATGAATTCTTTGCTCGGATTTGCCGCATGGCCTTCGCTCTACTAGAACTCCACTCGCCTATTCTCGCTTCGCCGTTGGAATCTTGGACGAGCGGAATCAGTCAGCGCCAGGAGGAGGGCAATTGGTATGCACCCTTAACGCCCTCTTTTTTTTTTGTCATTGATCTAGATTTTAGAAATAACTAGAAAATTCATCAAAAGAGGTATTCACCTTATTCCATTTTCAGTTTTCAGTTTTGTCAAAATTTACTTCTTTCAATTTCATGAATTCTGACTCAATTTGTTGGTTAGATTGAATGTGGTATTTGAGTTCAATCCGAGGTTGATAATTTTGGCTCAACTCAAACTCAATTAGGGGTTAGGGCCTTAGGGGTTTCAATTTCAGGAAGTTACATGTATTTGATTACATATAAAGTTTAGACGAATAAAAGCTCCTGACATTTATGGTTTTGAAGTACCATTTAGTCATGCACTCTACCTGTTTGATGAAATGCCATAGAAAGAATCACGAGAAAAAAAGATTAGTGGTTCCCGAAATCAATTTGTCTGAATTTATGGTTTTGAAATAACATTTTGAAATGCAATTTTGAGGAATCAAACTTACAGACAAGATTGAGTTAAGGCTTCTTGACTCGAGACAGACGCATGCTACAAAACGATTGATGCTCACAGTATAGTGTATTTTTGGTGATTATGAACGGTGAAAACTCTAATGTTACTAACATGTTAATTGTATATGACTAAAAACAAGCTGTGGATATTGTAAACACTATATTCATAGAGCGAATTTATATAGGTTGAAACCTGAAATGAATTAGAATGATATATACCATGGAGACTATTCAGATGGTTGTTGATGGGCAAGGAGTAGTCAGCACCATCAAGAGTGAACTTCCCCTCCTTAATCCTGTTTGCAACGCGACCGACTATGCAGCCAAAAAATGAACCAGCTCCTTAATCCTGTTTGCAACGCCGTCAGAAACCTGGGGCTCCCGCCGGCAGAGCTTGGCACTCTGCCGCCCGTCATCATCTCCCCTGGCTGCGAACCCGAAGATTGAGATTGAACAAAAAAAAGAGGAGAAATTGAGAGAGGAATTGGGATTGGAATTCGGGATTAATGCTTATTAATGTTGAGTTGTGTTGGTTGATTGATGTTCTTATAACCATACTTATTTCATGGCGTAGCTGTTAGATCTGTTTAACTCATGTCATTGCTGTTGTTATGGCCATATTTTTTTTCATGCCCGTGTTGTGAAATGTGCTGAGTAAAAGTCTTTAGTTTGTTGTGAAGGACGGAATTGTTACGGATCATGTGTATTTGGATTCAATGTAGCTTGCATCTTAATTAACATAGTTTCATATAGTTTGGGAGTTTGATATAGTTTGGGTCGAGTTGTTATTTTTCATGGTATGAAATATAGTTTGGGAGTTTGATATAATTCACCATGACAACCAAAGATTTCGAAGAACAACAAGGTGAGAAGTATATTGGTTGAAAATTGACGTTCGATCGAAAATATATCGAAAAAAACCCGAACATGGTTCGGGAAAAGTACTAGTTTCATCTGATTTTTGGGCCTTTCCCTTTTCAAAGCAAAGAGTATTTTGTTGGACCTTTTCATTCTCAGAAAACAAAAGCAACGGAATTGGGCTTGTTTTAAAAAGGGAGGTCGGTTTTGGTAAATAACGAAATAAAGGGGCCAGGTTGTAATTTTTATAAAATGAGGGAAGTTCGTAAATTCCATTAAGGGCTAACTTTATTAAATAGAAATGATTGGGAATTCTAAGGGATTTGAAAATATTTTACGAAAGTGTTAATAAGTGGTATTTAAAATATTATCTAATATAAATGGAGATTTAGAATATAAAATATTATTATTGAGATTTAAAGGTATGATACTATGGTGATTAAAACAGAAATAATCTTATGAGACTTGGATTTTAGAAAAAGGAATTTGATGAACATCTCCCAATGACGGAATTTCTAACTAGTCAACTCGGTTTTCAAAACGGGTTTCGGGACTAACTCGGGAATTATGTGATCGGTGACTAACTAGCATGATTGATGTAGATGGTTGACTAATATCATGATTGGTGTGTACTAATGGCATGATTGATTGACTAATGGCATGGTGAAGTGTTAGACTTGTGTAGCGTTAATTTATACTTTCGAGATATGATGAATATGATGAACTTGATATATGTGATATGCGGATTATTTTGCGGATATATTATGGCAAATACATGAATGTGACTGAATGGAATGATGAGAATGATATGGTCTTGTGGAATGTGGCAATATGATGAATGGTTGAACTTGATGGAACGATGATTGTGATATGGTTGCTATTCTCGTTGAATGATATGCTTGAGTGCTTGGATGATGAGACGTAGACTTATATATGTGTTCTGATATGTATCTAGGTGATCTTTAATCTATTATAATGCTTGCCTTGCTGTTCTGCACCGCCAGGTAAGTCTCTTCGGAGCTTACTCAGATTGAATAGAGCTATTCCCTGCTTTAGGTGCATGATATACTAGGTGCTTGCATTCATGATCAGCATGCCATGTAGTACCATTCTAGGTTGCATCGATCGTTGAGCATTCTATTTCTTTATGTGTATGTAAACAGAACGGCCGTTATCTGTGATAGTCCTAGAGTCTTTGCTAGGGTCATAGGGTAGCCCAGCCTCATCGGGTACCCTGAGTCAATCGAGTCATGGACTTCCTTATATTATGCCTGTGGGCTTTATTGTGGAACGGGTTAGGCATGCGTGCCCCCCGATTATGAATGAATGCATTCACGAGCTGGCCAGTCTCCGCCCTATCGGAAGGGGGTGGAGGTAGGAGAGGGATATACCATTTGGTATTTTGTGCTAAGGCCTTATTATTATTATTATGCACTTGATCTTAGGGGCATGTTAGTGTGTTAATATTCCGTCTTGCATCTAGAAGCATCTTTATTAGGTATAGCATATATGTGTGCTTAGGGTTGGGATGCAGAGCTAAAGTGGGCATCGATCTGATCCCGCCCCATATCAAATTTTTTTAGGTATCCGTTATGCTTACTACTGTTGATGCTGATTTGAGTCCATGACCGTTGGGTCTAACATGGCGGAAAGAGAGTTGAGATTCCAACTTCACCAATTTAATTATGTCTCAAATTTGAATGGTTGATCATAGTTTGACCCGGCCCTGCCGTGGCACCCCTTTGTATTATGCTTTACTTCCGCTATTTGTGTAACCTTTGGTTTTCCACGCTTAGACTTATGACAGGTACAGGGGATTTCCCCGGGGATTCCAACGATCCCTTCGAATTTTGGGTATGAAATCCCACTTTAAAATGTTATGATAGAATTTCAAACCTTCAACCTGTACTCGGGGCGCAAGATCCTAACGAGGGGTTTCATCCCTCGAAACGTAACCCGGGAATCATAATCCCGGGCCGTTACACATTTATCCTACACAACGTTGTGAATTGAAGGAAGTTGGACGGGTCGGACACTTTAGCAACGTCTAATCCGACGTTGCTAAAGTGGGCCTCGTCGGGCCAGAAAGCAACGTTCAATACAACGTTGCAACACTTAGAACTTACAATAAAGACAACGTTAAGTCTGACGTTTGTACCAGCAACACTTGGATCAACTTTGAAGTTCTATTATCTTTATTTTTGTTGGGTAGGATGTTGGCAAAAACTTAGTGCGATGCTGCATCTTTTATTTTGTTGGAGCGTTTTGCCCCTCGCGGAGGGTTTTCAAATATGATTTGTGGTTATTTCAGGGAAAAACACGTTACATGAAAACTTATAGACTGCCTCATTTTTCATATTGATGATAGACGATTACAGCATAAATAACTTAGTAAATAAGTTTTTCCGGGTCGCTGCCATGTCACACCTCAGCGGAAATCATTGTTGTTCTCTTCCTCTGATGGTGAAACATTTTCGGCGGCACTACGACGACCCGGAAGCGAGCGTTGCCTAAGTAGCTAAACATCAAACCCGCGCCTACCCGCATGCCACGCGATCTCGCGAACGTATTCCATCCTTGTGCGAGCCAGAGTGCCCCGGAGCTGTTGCGCTCTACCCGGATGCTGGTGCCTCTCCTCCCTGGCCCATTAGTCAGCGTTATTCTTTCGACGCCCCCCAGCCCGTATTCTTCCTCGAAGTTGGAAGGCAGAGGCTGCAGATGTCAAGATCTACTTAATGAGTTGGGTCCGTTGTAAATCGGATGTGAGACAGAAGGGGGCTTACCAGTATTTCTGTGAGCGAGACGTCTTCTACCCACCAGAAAAAATCCCTAGGGCCACTCCCTGTGACTGAGAAGAAAGGTCTTGGTGTGCTACCGGCCGCCATCTCTTCTTCTGTCAAACGAGATGTTGTAATTTCGACCCTAGCATGGGGTAATTTATAGTGAGAAATCCTTTCTCGTTTTTTGTGAGGCCTCCTTTATACAACGCCAAATATGACGTTGCTAACAAACGTTACATTAAACGTTGCAGCAACGTTTAATTGGACGTTGTTACATCGTTTAATTGGACGTTGCTAATTACGCCATCTATAAATACACCAACATTTTGCGTTATTGGCATACACGAAACACACGTAATGGCATCAAGCCCAAATTCCTTTGTCAAATATGCCAAGTTCAATGATGGAACCTATTTCGTTGTTGAAGTGGGGAGACACCCTCGTCCGCCTAAGGAGGATGCTTGCAACTGCAAGCATATGAACTATACACATTATTTTCGATGCAATCTACTTTCTGTGCAGGTTTATCGTATCCTGGAGAGGTCAACACAGTTGCAGTTCGGGTGTCAAGACTGCGACGACGACCCTGCATCGTACTATACACGGATGATTGAGCAGATAACGGATATCCTGGTCGTTTTGTACGACGACATGTCTCCGTCGCGCTGTCGCAGGGTAGCAGAGTATGCAGTTGATACAGTAGTGTGCCCTGCCCAAGATCTGATGACGACATATGCGTTCCAGCAGGTGCAGATTAGTATATACCCAAACATTCCTGAAGAGTCGGTCGGTAGTTGTTCCATTTAATACAACAACTCTTGTTGAAATGTAACATTAAAACCCGTTTGTAAATTTAGATATGGGGCCAACTGATGTTTGTTTTGGTCGAACGATTGCTTTTTTTATATTGTTTCTACGTCTTCATAACAACAAACATTCAACTTTCAACTCTGAACTTCATAGAAAAGAAAACAAACAAATACGACACAGATAATTCCAACTTTCATGACTCCTAAACATGGTGTAGAGAGCGACCTTCCTGAATCTGCAATGCTCTAAATCTATCAAATTGGTCTTGGAAGGGAGTATCCCATCCGTTGACACTCGGGTGATGGTGTGCCGTCCATTCATGCGCTGGAGGAGGTAAAGGGGCGTTGGGATGTAACCATATCTGCAAAAAGGGCAAAAAGTATAGTATAATGTTAAGTGGGGTAATTAATGATAGTTAATTTATGGTTGGAGTGAGATCACACTCACCGCTGCGAAATGATCTTGGTTGCCGATGCATGTCATGCCCAGTATGGCCTCTTGAGGTGCGCCATTTGGTTGTTCGGTGTACATAGGGAGGCATGTGAAGGGCATGTGCCAAGATAAGACGACAAGGGGTACCTTGTTTTGTGGGCCGTCTTCGCTCGGACAGGGATGCATTTGATCATGATCCCCGATACATGGCACGGTTCGACCCGTCGACGGCCGAGATCAGGGGGAACGACAAGACGAGGCGCAAGAGGGAGAAGAAGCTTCGAGCACAGCTTGAGCGCATGACCATCGATAAGGTAACCTGTTTATAACTTTCTTTGATTTTAACTACATATGTCGAGTAAGATTGTTTCCCTTATATCATTTTCTGAACATAGGTCGAGTGGATGCCTTTCGACAGAGACTTGGATTTCGCTGGTCAGTTTCGCTCCTCCACCTATCGAGGCACCCTCAGATTCTGTGGCATCTTTGAGCCGTACATGCCAGACAGGGTGCTCCAACAGTTTGGCCGCGTGCAGGAGCAGCCATTGGCCGTCATCCTTCCGTCCTTCATGCAGCGCCCGTTTCGCCTGCAGAGGCGTTACATCTTGACGTTCGACATGCAGCACCACCGTTGGGCAGCTCAGGACGATGAGAGATTCTACCCTGTCACTGGTCACAGGAGGACGATCGAGAGCTGTCAGGGAGGCGTCACAGCTGACTACCTCGCTTGGTTCCAGTCACAGAGTCGAGGTCATGTGTTGCCCACGACAGTGGTACTACCTAGTGCTCCTCCGGCTGCGCCTACCCACCCAGACGACGACATTGGACCAGATGGGGATGGGGATGAGGTTGATGCTGAGACTGCTGCTCGCCAGGCCTGGGTCGACGAGATGACCCATGCCATTCAGGCATTGGTCGGGCATCCCCAGCTAGACCAGATGTACGAGCATTTCATGGGCTACATTCGATCTCTGCAGTAGATACATTATCGTCCCTTTGTTTATGACATACATTTCGTATTTTGTGGGTATGCTATATTTGTGTATTTCGTATTGTTTGCGTTATTATTTTCGATGGTTTCTACCCGATCACAACAACAAACAATCACATGCAAACGCTTCACTTCATAGATAACGATCAGATTTCACATCGAGGCATTACTACAACTAACAAATTACATACATCGAGGCATTACTGAAACTAACAAATTCCATACTTCGACGCATTACCACAACTAACAAATACAACATCGATAACAACATAATTTTTTCTTCATATCGACCATACTATTCTTAGTTCGTCTTCGGAACTATTTTAATCTTTAACTCATTGAATGGAAAGGTGGCGACCTCTTTATTTGCTCCCCTCACTATTATTCCTGCCGTTTGAGCCACGTCAACGTGGTCACATCTGTTTACATCGGCGAAGAATGACCGAATATGTTGAAGTAGAAGATCATCAACCTTCCACTCGTAGGCTCCACGAATGCCCGGATGAAAATCATTGCACTCTAGACACCCGACCCGCAAGGGTGCAGAAATGTGATTCTCTTTTTCACAAACGACCTCAAACAGTGCGCATGGATGCATGCCTCTGTATTATGGACTGCTGCAAGCACATTTGGACTCCTCCGGGAGCATTGGGTACCGAACCCTTTCGATTGCATAATCAATTCTGCCCGTGGAGCCTACTACTCTGATGCGGGACCATCCAAGCCATCATCAAAGACACCTCCGGACACATCTATACTTGGGGATGGACCTATGATTCGAGGTCGTGAGAATGAAGTCATCCTCAAGAGGAAGAAGAAGGCTCCACCATGGGAGAAAATCCAAAGGTGCAAGCTTGGATTAAATGACGTTTTGGTTCGTTCATAGTCATTTGACAGCTTTTCGACGTCTCTGTAAAATGGGTCCTACGGATTCAATATTGATCGGATTGAGGCGTGCCATACCTTGTTGGAACGAGGACGAAGAGATCTACAACTTTGCTGTTGAAGGTTTTTCCAGATTCGACCTCGAAATTGGCCGAAATCCACATTCTTTGCAAGCTGCTGCTGGTTTTGACGGGATTTTGTTAAGTTTTGGAACATTATATTTATTTCCTATTTAGTATTTCTTATACTTAAGTTATTTTAGGAAACTTTAAGGTTATTTTTAATATTTCCATTAGATGTTAGTTTTATCTTATTCTATCATCTAACTCGGCCCAACAGCCCTGCGTGGCCTATATATTCCGAGTTCTTCTATTGTAATTCAACTAGAACATTATGAATAGAATTTAGATCTCTCAAATTGTGTGAAACACATGGAGTGTCTTGTTGATCCAACTAGAGCTGTGCTCGTTGATCATCGAATTGGTTTGATCTAGCTTGGTTTGCTTTGCCGTTCATCAACTTCGCAAGACTTGGTGAATCTAGTATCCACAAGCCCCCTTCTGGTGCTTCAAGTTGTCCGCTTGATTGTGTCGGATTGTAGAGGCGGGTTGTGTAGGCATTGGTATTGGTTCCTACCCTCTGAGGAGGCCTGGGGTCTTTATCTTGTGCTACATAGATCGACTCAGTCCATATCAGGTCGTGTCTTTCAATTCTTGTATTCAATTTCGAGTCTTTATCTATCTTTATCGAGTCTTTGTTGTTCTTGTTATTGTTGACATCAAGATCAGTCCTGTTCTTGGTGATCTTGCTGCGTTCTTGAAAGATCTTGATCATCTTGATTAAGTTCTTGCGTCTTCTTGTTTATTCTTGCTGCGTTTCTTGAGCTCTTGTTGGAATCTTGATCATTCTTGATTGTTTCTTGCAGATCTTGAATCGTCTTGTTGAGTCTTTCCTTTAGTTCTTGCTTGTTGTCGAAGATCGGACCAACCCACGGCTAACCCCGTATCAAATCCAGATGTAACCGGCTCCATGGAAGGATTGAAAATGTGGAAGGAATGAGAATGTGGAATTGTTGTGTTGAGTTATTCAAGGTCCTCATTCCCTTTTATAGGAGTGGTCTGGAACTAGTCACAACGTCAAATCTGACGTTTTGACAACGCCAAATCCGACGTTTCTAAGCCTGCCCCTAGTTTGCCGCTGGGGATTTGGTGGTAGCAGAAACGTTATATTTAACGTTGTAGAAACGTCCAAATAAACGTTGCTAAGCCCGACGGAGCCCGTTGGCATCCAGGGTACAACGTCCGATTTGACGTTGTAACAACGTCTGATACAACGTTGTTACAACGTCGGATCCCCTACCCCTTGGGCAATTTCCCCAACAGATGAAACGTCAAATTGGACGTTTTTGCAACGTCTAATCCAACGTTGTTGTAACGTCCAATTCGACGTGTCATTTGCGGTGTATATAGGGAACGCGGAAATAAAACATCAAGCCAAAAGTAATTGCATGCCACATCATCTTTTATTTACAAAGAACCAGAATGCAGTCATGTTTAAGGTAAATAACACTCAATGTAGAACTAAACCATAATAAAATGGAAAAACATTGAAAAGGATATTGTGAGTCAAATTTTGCTCATAGAGCAAGCTTTTTAAGCCTCCGCTCCTCAGCAGAGGAAGTGTCAACCACACTTGGCGTGTCATTCTTTGACGCGACGGGTGCTACAAACACACCTGTCTCCAAATCTTCAAAGTCACCATAAGCATCATCACTTTCATCACTTTCTGCATCAAAGGCTTTATTCCTCTCTGCAGTCTTTTGACCAATCTCCAGTGACAAATCGGTCACAGATAATCCTGAGTGTTTCTTCATTTTTCCAGTCTCTCACACATGAAGCACCGGTAAATTTAGAACAGTCATCCATACCAAAACTTCCAGCATCTACACTTGCTTCTGATTTCTGAGAGGAACAAACAAGATTTATAAGCTAACTGATTTCAAATAACTCAAGATATAAGAAAGAACAAATTACACTATCGCCCAATAGATTAAAGATCAAACCTTGCACATCTCCCCTTTCAGTTTGAAAAATTCATCATCACTTTCTTCTTCATCATTATTTCCTAATGCATCAGAAACTTCAAATTGCCCGTACACTAGTTGTGTTAGATTAGTGTTTGGTCCCATGGCAATTCTTTCTGACAAGGACTCTTTCCATTTTGCAGCATTTCCTAATTCCTCTTCCACTATAATAATCATTTAAAAAAGGTATCACATGACATGCTTCATAATAGAAGATCTCTTCATTGGTCAGCCCAAACAAAGATTATTACCTTACATATTCCAAAACATTGATCATCAACCAATCTAATCTAAATTGCTTTTATCTGTCTCCTTACAACAATTTCCATGAACAATTCTTTAAGAGGAAATAACTTCAAGCATTATTTGGCATTTGGAACTTACTTTCCATATTGCCTTCCAATCCATCGCCATCAGATTCTTCAAAAACTACATCGCTTCCATCATCATCATTGGCTACTTCCATGAAAAATACCAATTTTGAATATTATTAAAAGAGTATTAATTAGATGTTGTAAGATCATTAACAAAAGTCATAAACATCATATCACCAACTATGAAAATATTTTATTCGAACATATTAACATTGATCAAATTTTTTAGACATAAAAACTACTTCAAACGTTAGTGTCATAAAAACTACTTGATCAAATTTTTTAGACATAAAAACTACTTGACACATTTGTTTAATTTTTGGTATGTGTATTTAGTTGTTTTTGTTCAATCGTGTGATTTTTGTTAGGATGGACCGAACGTGGATGTATTTGCCTCATCGATTTCAAGATGAATTTTACAATGGCCTAGACATATTCATGAAGGCTGCAAAAAAACATGTTAATGAAAAAGGGGAAACTCGTTGCCCTTGCCGTATTTGCAGAAATGGGGATTTTAAAACATTCGCAATGGTTCGTGATCATATATTGCAAAATGGGTTTCAATTAAACTATACAGTATGGACCGATCACGGGGAAGATAGGAATGATGATGATGATGGATTAGGTAGTGAACCAGAAGATGAGGATGATGGTGACCAAGGTGATGACGAAGGCTATGACGAGGATGTGTCAATGATGGACATGTTTGAGGACATGCAGGGAGAGATGGAATTAGATGAAGAGGATATAAGTGATGGTGGAGATAGTACACATGGTAATAACTACGATGATATGTTTAGAGAAGCCTTAAAAGAGTTGTATCCGGGTTGTAAAAAGTTCTCTGCGTTGAGTTTTATTGTAAAACTCATGCACACGAAGGTACTCGGCCGATGGAGCAATAAAAGTTTCGATATGTTACTGAAAATATTGAAAGATTCTCACCCAGCTGGGGCAGCTATCCCCTCGTCGTTTTACGAAGCAAAGAAAAAGTTGCGAGAATTAGAGATGGGGTATGAATGTATACATGCATGTACAAATGATTGTGTGTTGTTTTGGAAAGAGAATGCTAACCTTGAAGAATGCCCAGAGTGTCATGAGTCTAGGTACAAATCTGAAGAAGGAAAAGGTAAAAAAGTTCCACAAAAGGTATTGCGTTATTTTCCATTAAAGCACAGATTAAAGAGACTATATATGTCTAGACATACGGCTACAGATATGAAATGGCATGAATTGAAACGTAAAACCGAAGATGATTATCTCAGACACCCTGCAGATGCTGCGCAGTGGAAGAAGTTTGATTTAGAGTATCCTAATTTTGCTGCTGAATGTAGAAATGTGAGGTTGGGGCTTGCTTCAGATGGGTTTAATCCATTTGGGAACATGAGCACTAGTTATAGTATGTGGCCCGTTATTTTGGTGCATTATAACCTTCCTCCATGGAAATGCATGAAAGGAGTGTTTTCAATGTTATCATTGCTTATTCCTGGTCCACGGGCACCTGGAAAGGACATTGATGTGTATCTTCGTCCTTTAATAGATGAGCTTAAAGAATTATGGGAAGTTGGTGTTGATGCTTTCGATGTTTCTGCCAAAGAATCGTTTACCTTGCGAGCATGTGTCATTTGGACTATAAATGACTTTTCGGCTTATGAAAATTTATCAGGATGGAGCACAAAAGGATATTTGGCTTGCCCAGTGTGTAATGAAGACATAACTTCGGATGGGTTGAGAGGGAAAATTTGTTATATGGGGCATAGAAGATTTTTGCCTAATAATCATGCGTGGAGAAGGAGTAAAGAATATAATGGCAAGGTTGAAAATCAGGCAGCTCCAAGAATATTCTCCGGGGAGGATAAGTTGAAGCAATTGGACCAGGTTTATACGAGGAGACCCGGTAAATCTCCATCTAATCCGGATTTGAAACGAAAGAGACAAAGTTATGAATTGAACTGGAGTAGAAAGAGTATTTTTTGGGAGTTACCATACTCGTCAAGACTAGATTTGCATAATAATATTGATGTGATGCATTGTGAAAAGAATGTCGGTGAAAGTCTTGTTGGAACTTTGCTGGATATAGTGGGAAAGACAAAAGATACACACAATGCTCGTTTGGACCTCGAAGATATGAAAATACGAAAAGAGCTACATCTAATACGACAAGGGAATCAACTCAGAAAGCCTCATGCCAGGTACACACTCAAGGTTGAATCTCGTAAACTTCTAGGTAACTTTTTAAAGACCGTTAAATATCCCGATGGGTATGCTGCAAATATTTCAAAAAATGTGAGCATTGTTGACGGGAAGATACATGGGCTAAAAAGTCACGACTGGCATGTTCTACTACAACGCCTTATCCCTGTGGGTATAAGGCCTTTCTTGGACGAAGATGTGTGCACCGCTGTCATTGAATTGTGCATGTTCTACTACACCGCTGTCTACTATAATGCTCGGGCCATTGCTGGTACACAACCTTCTACTTGTAATCAGTTTTTTAAATATATAAATTTGTATTAAATAGGGTCAATTATGTTGATGGTCCCTAAACTTTGCTTACTTTTCCTTATTAGTCCCCAAACTTTAAGTTATTCTATTAAGGTCCCTAAACTATCGTACTTGTTGCAATTATAGTCCTTCCGTCTAAAGAAATGTTAAATTGGGTTAAATTGTTTATGTGGTTGTGATACGAAGAAAAAAACAAAAAGCTAAAAAAATGAAGGGAAAAAAAAATAAAAACCTATGAGAACAAGCGTAAAGGAACCGAATGATAAAAACCGCACAACGGCTCCTTTCCACAAATCCAATGACAGCAAATTTCTCTATCAATTAGCAACTTCAAACAATTTCAGTTAAAATTATTATTTTTTGAATTAAAGAATCCCAACAAGAAGGGGGAGGCCGGGTTGTTCAACATGACGGAGGTCGGGTTGAAAATGAACGGACGGCGGAAGAGGATGTCGGAAGGAGGAGGGGAGGGGAGGGAAGGGGAGAAGTCGAAGTTGCTGCCGCCAGAGGTAGAAGGGGAGGGGGGCAGCTGCTTCCAGAGGAGGAAACAAAGGCGGAGGGGTAGGGGGAAGGGGGGCGAGCGGTGGGCGGTGGAACAAAACCCTTCATTTTGTTCAACATAACCCTTCATTTTGTCACTTGCCAGTGAAACAAAACCCTTCATTTTGTTCTTATTCTGCATTTTCTTTTATTTTTTCTTTTTTTCATCTACCACATATGTAATGCAACATAACGGTTGTTTAACGTTTTAAGACGGAAGAACCAAAAATGCAACAAGTATAATAGTTTAAGGACTTTAATAGAACAACTTAAAGTTTAGGGATTAACAATTTAACCCAATTTAACATTTCTTTACACGGAAGGACTATAATTGCAACAAGTACGATAGTTTAGGGACCTTAATAGAATAACTTAAAGTTTGGGGACTAATAAGGAAAAGTAAGCAAAGTTTAGGGACCATCAACATAATTGACCCTATTAAATAGCATGGTGCATACTCAGGTGTTACTGTTCTTAAACGGACACGTGTGCATGCGACTTCACCTACCACACAACCTATCTCACAACTCAATGAACCTCGCATGCCTTTTGTGGCCAACTCAGCCGGAACTAATGCAATTGAGAATTCTCTAGCTCTCCCACACGCCCCTACAAATGGTAAATATTTAATTCATATAAATTTTTAATACATGTACATTATTTTTATGGAGATGATGACAATCATATTATTCTAACATGCCTTTTCTAATACAGATAACCATTCAACAAATGAACATGATGATGCTTCTGCCTCGGTTGTAGTCCAACCAAAAGGTATATGTAACTTCATCATTTCCTATTATATTTAATTTGTATATTACTTCTATATTTTTTCATATCAAATACTAAATTTTAATTTCCAGAATTGTCAAAAAAAAAGAGTTCGAGGAAGAACTAGAGGTGCCAATGCTGATAAGGCGCGCAGTCAGCTTGGTGGGAAACTACCAATCACCATCATAGGAGAAGATGAGGGTCGACCAACTGGTCCTTATGCAGAGATGTTTGCAAGTGAGATTGGCTTCGTGATTAGGAACCACGCACCACTCAATATTGAGAAGTGGAAGCATATTTCTAAGGAAGTGAAGGAAAGTTTGGTCAAAAGAATCCAAGTGAGTTCTACCTTTTTAAATATATAATATTTACCTTAAATTTATTATTTCCTATTCACCTACTTTTATCTTGAATATATTGTGAAATGAATATGGCTTGAATGATTATTTTACCTTTTGTACTTTTTGCAGAATAATTTCCAGTTTGACATGAATCTTCCCTTGATAGACCGATATGTTAATAAAGCTTTGAGCACCACTTTTTCTAACTTTCGGTTTAATCTGAAAAATCATTTTAAAAAATACCCAACCATGGAGGAAGCTGTACAAAACAAGCATAAGGATGTCAAAACAGACGAGGATTGGAAATTCTTGTGCAGCTATTTTGCAAGTGAATGATTCAAGGTATGCTGTTTAGTGCTAATATCAATAATGTGATATTCATCTTCCACACATAGTTCTAAATAGATTAAATGTAATTTATTTTGCAGAGCGTGTCTGAGAAAAATTCTGCTAATAGGGCAAAATTGAAATACCACCACAAAACCGACTCTAGGTCATTTCAGTCCCAAAAGAAGCACGAGGTAAGATGATATAAATATCTTCTTATTTTTTTTATTTTTATTTGTTTAATTCTGAAGATATAAATATCTTCTTATGTACTATTAAAGTCTTGTACACTTGGGTCCTTTTGTAGGTTGCAAAAACGAGTTTACCGCTTGATGCAATTGACACTTTTGAATTAGTCCACAAGAGCTCGACCAAAGGATGGGATGTTGGAGCCAAAGAATTATGGGTATGTACACAAAATCTTGAATAGAATCAATTGGAATTTGTAGGAATATTGGATTTGGAAAGGAACATATATTTTTCTAGATTTATTTCATTACTAATTCTTAATGTTTATGTAGGAAAAAATGGTGCAAATGCGCTCCGAAACAACACAAGAAGATGGAGTCCGGACAATGACGGATGAAGAGATATGCGCAAAGGTATTAGGAGCGAAATCTGGCTACATCAAAGGTGCTGGTTTTGGACCTCGACCCCCACCCAAATATGCTTCTGTATCATCAACGCAAGAAATGAATGAGAAGAACAAGGCACTGCAAGAAAAGCTTGATGAAACTCAACTTGTTGTCCAAGCTCAGACTCAGGAGATCATTGCATTGAAGGAGGCTTCAAAGAAGTTCGAAGATTTTATGGCAAAGTTCAATCTAGAACATGATGAAACTGCTTAGATGGTTACTTATTACTAGTATATTTTCTCAGCATATTTTAGTAAGGTATGTCGATTTGAAGTTTAGTTGGAATTCAATTTGAATTACTAGTTTAGGTATATGCAATATAATATTCATGCTATATTTTATTAACTATTAATTTTATATTTCTTTCTTTAGTTTTTTATTATTTAAATTATAATATGTATACAATTTCCTCAAATTTGTATAATCTTACAAAATTCCTCGCTATAAATAAGCATTAATAGTGACCAAATTGAACTTCATAGTTAAACCACATAATTTGCATCAAACATTTTCCTCGCTAATAACATTACAATGTAATGAAGAAAAACTATTTTCTCGATAAACTGATACATATTACGATGAAATCAAGTTCTCTTGCCATATTCTTGTTTACAACGAGGAATAAATTCCTCACCTTAAGCCTTTTTTACGATGAAAAAAAGGTCGTTAATGAACCCCTTTCTCGAGTCAAAATTTTATCACTAAAACCATAAATTACATGACGAATTCTTTTTACTCGCTAAAAAGCATTGATTGCGATGAAGCAATTTCTTCGCCAAAATTATATACACCGACAAATATAAATTTTTCGTAAAAGATCGATTTTCATAATTACAAATTTATAATTACTATTTACCATTGGCGAGGAAATAAATATTTTATCAAGGAAAATATGTCTTTTGCGATGAAAATTTTAGTCCCCACTAAATATAGACACAAATTGATGTCATCATTAACGAGGAAAAAAGCATATTATCGATGAAATTACATTTGTCACCAAACACCTTCAACGACTATTATTGAATCCTTCCACCTGTTTGGTGACAAAAAAAATTGACTTTTTACGAGGAAAATATTAGTCGCTAATGGTTATTGCGAGGGAAAATGATTTCATCACTAAAAAAAATTTCAACGACGAATTTTTTTCCATCGACTAACCTTTCCTTAACGAGCTTTTGGCGACGAACTGGCGACGAAATGTATTTCCTCGCCAAATCTCTTTAGCGACAAAAAATCAGTTTTCAGCGACACAAATTTTCCCCGCTAATAGGCATTTCTGTTGTAGTTAGTCCCCCTAGGTAAGTGAAATTCTCCCATTTGATAGGAATTGGAATTCTTGGGAATTCAAGTTCATGAGATTTTGAAGGAAAAAAAATTACAACAAAACATATGTACTTATCATACTTCCCGTGTTTTTCAATTGTTAAACTGATGAAACCACATTTGAAAAGTGAACCTCCTTTCACGTCCCCGTGGGGGAGGTGATCCGCGTGTCGATTTTCAGTTGGTCGGCGGTCTTACCTGAAGCCCTCCTCCTCCTCTTATCTATCCTAAACTGGGGCCTCGACCTGTGCCGCCGGACCTAGTGCTCGGCTCATTCCACTTTTCGGGCGATGATCTCACCAAATGTCACCTCATTACTAAGTCGAGACGAACTCGCTCAGATAGGCTTGTAGAGCCCCCTATTCCCGGCCTATGCCCCTCGGAATATCCTGGGAACCGACCCCCTCCTCCATTCCCCCTCTCATGTATTTACAGTGTAAACATGCACTTTCCACATAGAGGCCACACATTGCCAAGTGTCAAGTGCCCTATCATGTGGGAGGGGGGCATGGACGCCACGTGTCCTTGCATGCATGCAGGAACCGCGGATGGTTTATCGTCCGTAGACGTCTTGAGTCTCTATCTTGACTCGTACTCGCCTATTTCATATACTGATAAGGTTCTATTTATATAGCGGGGAACCTTATTTATATCTAGATTATTTTTTGGTGAAAAAATATTTATATCAAAATTAATTATTTAATAAATGTTATTTTATTTATATCTATATTATTTTTTTAGACCAAAATAATTTATGAAAATATTATGTAGCCACAATCCATCAGTGGATAGATTAGTAAATTAACATAATAAATATATACAATGTATTTAATAAAAAAAATATTAAAATATTTTTAGAAAACATTTATCTAAAATTACGTGAGATTCAATTAATGGTAGATTAGAAATTTTGTTATAAATGGGAATTTTATTTATATTTTGAGAGAATTTAAATAGAAGATAGATTTATTTAAAAATGATTTAAATTTAGATTATTATTTTTTATTTATTAGAATCTATATAGATTATTTATAATATTGTATTAATGTATTCTCCGTACACGGGACGGGGCCTACACTGGTTTCATATATTTGTATTTACATGTTTATAAAGTTTTATTATTATAAAAAATTTAATTTTAAAAATTTTATAAAATTATAAAATCAATTATATTAGAAACTAAATTTTATTTTTTTTAAAACATGAATTTTTCCTATAAAAGTTTTAAAATATGTAAATACAAGTAGGTGGAATATAAATATATATTTTTAATATTTTTTAAAGTCAAGTAATTTCTTATTCTTACACCCATATGATCCAAACAAGGAGGAACACAAAGAAAGAGCATTCCAATTGCACGACTTATCAAATGCATCATAGATTGAGTAACTAGGAGAAGTGTCCATCGATCTTGTTCATGCTTGCAAACAAGGCTTATCATTTCTCAAGTTTGATCAAGTTCTGTTCGCATTTGGTTTGCCGTTTGCCTTGTTTCCTTTTTGTTCTCAAGAGCCCAATGATCTCGAACAAGCATCAAACTCAACCAGCATCCCAGAATCGTGCTTGTATCTTGAGATTCTCTTCTTGTTTCCCTTTTCCATCGGATTCCTATTGTACAGAGGCCGGACTGTTATTCGAGTTGAACGAGCTAAATATTGCTTGTTCATATTAAACGCATTTATTAACAAGCCAAGCTCAAACCGAGCCTAAATTTGGACTCGAGCTTAAAATGTGTTCATACTCGGCTCGTTCAGGAAATGAACGAGCCCAAACCGAGCTTTTTTCAAGTATTATAAACAATCTTACTTAAAACTTAAAAGAAATTTCACAAAATTCAAGCTATTCGATCTTAAATCGAGCGAGCCAAGTTTTGAACCGAGCTTAAAAATGTGCTCATACTCTGCTTGTTTAGAAAATGAACCGGCAAGAGCCGAGCTTTTATTGAGTTGAGTCTGAAATGAGCTCGAGCTACTTTACTCATATAAACCCTGGACGGAGTTTTTGAGTTGATTTATAACCAGACCTGGGTTGTGTTTGTCTTCCTTCCCTTTGATTTGTGGGAAATGGCTTTTAGGGATTTTGGGCATCTTCTGTATTGCAATCTAGGGTTTCTATTTGAAAGTTCATCTCTCTTCATTCTCTCTCTATTGTCAAGTGTCAACTGCCTACTTTTTTTAGACACTTGAGAAGTACTATATCCACGTAATCCAATGTGTTGATGCAGTGATGAAAGATCCACTACATTCAAATCCCGCAGTTTACAAAAAATCAAAGGATGCCATTTGACCCCAAAAGCTACAGATTAGTAACCTATTAGGGCAAGCATGGCAGATTAGGGAGAAGGTTACACTGAAATTCACAAGGCATGTACATGTACAAACCAGGCAGTAGTCAACAGCCATGTTCAAACCTCCAAATAGCGTATAATCACCTCTACAAACCATTTCCTATAAGATATGGCTAGAGTTCACTTAAGCTAATGCACCACCTACTCCCAACAAAGATTAAAGTTCTAGAGAGTAGTACTAGTGACTAGCCATGTGTACAAAGGCATTATAAATTTAGAACGAGTATCAGGGAATAAAAGTGTAACGTGATGTTTACATACCTCCATTGTTGTTTCTCTATTACTAGTGGGATTGGGCATGCTCGGGCTTGTGGCTGTATTCATAATCAAGATGCACAAAAGCCCTTTCTATCTCTGGTAGGCGTTCTAGCTTCTCCTGTAATGACTCCCCAATGTCATGTGCCTCTTGCAAGGGCATACTGGCTGGCAAGACTATGTCCACCTCGACAAAGTAGTGGGATCCAAATGTGTATGCCCTGACGGTATCAATGTGCTTTACCGCCTTGTGGTGGTTCCAGCAGAGGTATGTGAGTTTCTGCAGAAATTCTGGGGTAGCAGATCTTCCGACTAGTGAGTTTACATTCTCCAGCACCGTCATTGACCAGGTACGGATTGTGTATAGTGCCAACTGTAACAAACAAAAGGTATGGTTTTGTTAAGAAATTGAAGCTTGAAAGGAAATTAAAAAAAAAAGAAACAGAAAGCTCCCAGTTCTATGAATAGTGAACAAAAGATGTCAAGGGAAATGTTAATCCATTTTAGATACGCTCAAGAAAAGGCAGTGTGGAATTTGGAAATACTACTTTACTGCAATTATCAAGAAAAGTGTCGACGAGACTACATTAAAAGAGAACACATGATTACCAATGGAATGGAGTGCTGTATGTTTTCAAGGAGAAATTAGAAGAGTATAACTTCCAAGTGTCGAGAAATGATCAATGGTCTTTCAACTGCATGCCTAAAATCTAGACAGGGAGACTAGAAAATAAATTGTCCTGAATGCAAGAACCGAGATGATATGACCCAAGATGACCAATTACCTTATCATGGTAGCATTGGACATGGAATGGAACATAGGAACACCATTCATAAAATTAAGGGCTTCGCCTGAGCAGTTCTAAGTATCTTTCTAAGGGCTTCACCTGAGCAGTTCTAGGTAATCTTTCTAGTTTCTCCTGAGTGATTTTCCATTTTCCACAATCAACTCCCTAGATAAGTAATGCTCAATTTACAACGTATTAGATTAATATCGCCTGAACAGTTCTAGGTAATCATTCATAAAATTAAGGGCTCACTCTATACCATTAAACACAACAGTTATGGAGTTAACTAATAGATTATAACATATAGTTACCAAAACCCACAGCATGTTTCCCAAGCAATATGTGCACACAAAATGCCTTGACAGTTTACACTTACAATGATGGCTCCAACAGGGTCCATCCAGTCGTTAAAATAATTGGCCAGAAGAGCAGCAATGAGTCCAATGATGTTGGTGATCACATCAAAAAAGTGATCCTGTGCATAAGCTTTCACAATCTCATTGGTGAAGGAACGGCAGTAAAGAACCAAAAGAAGTTTTACTACTGTCACAGACAGCATAATTCCAACAAGCCACCTCTCTTGGTCTTTATTCAAGTCAAACTCATTATCCTATAAAAAAAATAGGAATGATTAAATCAGTTTCAAAGCTGATAGCAATCACAAAATATAAAGAAACCACAGAAAATCTGTGCATAAATCAAGGTTGATGGGAAAAGAAAAAAATCCAGAAGTTCTAGAGGCTTACACCAGATAACAGCTGCCTCAGTGACTCCAATATAATTTGCAGCCCCAGAGTAGCCATAACTGAAGCAAATACAAGAATTCCCTGTACACGATATCCAATCAGATAGGAAGCAGAAACAGAATAAAAATGAAAACAAGATTCAACCCTGAGAAACTTTAGTTGTGGAAAACCAACAGGTGGCATAAATAAACATCAAAACCATATGTAAATGACCAACTACATAAAGTACTTGATATTTTAGCCCGGGAAATAGGCATCACAACGAATGCAAGCATAAGCACTAACCAATGGCTGCATACGCTTCTTTCCAATGGGATATTGATATGGGTTAGGTGTTGACATGGAAAATGAAGTGAACCACAGGATAAAACCAGAAAGAAGATCAAGAAGGGAATCCAGGGTGGATGCGACAATTGCAAGAGAGCCGCTTCTGTACGAGGCATAGACTTTAGCAACAAAAAGAACCATGTTGGCCACATTTGATATTCTAATCGCAAGTGTCTCACTTTTTGCCAACTTTTCTTGTTCTTCCTGGAAACAAGAATGGAAAACAAGTATGAGCTTATGGGTTTTATGGATCAGAAAAATAAAAAAAGAAACCAAATTTACAAGAAACAAAAAGCTAAAATAAGGTAAAGATTAACCTTGGACATGCCAGGAAGAAAGCCACGTTCTGCCAAGGCATCCATTTCATTAAAACCCTCCAACATTTCTACTTGCTGCTGATAGTATTCAGCCACATCATCTTCTGGTCCTGAAATCCAAAAATATAAGAAATTAACACACATAGAAATGCAAGGTCTGCAGCCCAAAGAAACCATTCCAGTTTTGTTTCAAGCACAATAAAAAGTAAGGGAAAGACAGTGAGATCAAACAAATAAATAAAGAGAAATTGGATCCATGATGGACCAGAATAATACATCATGAATCAAAACAATGCAAAATAATTCCGACTGACAATTCTCCATAAGGTTTCCCTTCTTTGAGACTCAAGATTAGAGAAGGATACTGTACAAGCGTAAGAAAAAACAATATCATTTTCCAGGTAAACCTCCCTGACTGAACACCCCACCGTTGAATACTTTACCTGTTCTAGTGTTTACTCCAGTCCAAACATTCTGCAAACGGATCTGTACATATCATGCTAGTGTGTGTTCAGCTCTTCGTGATTACTTGGAAAACAAAATTCTCTTTGCAATTAACCCCACAAAGAAAATAAGAAAATCAATGGCTCAACACTGGATATCATCTTTCTCTCACTACTACTGTCTACTTCAAGGGTTTGCCACCCAACAATGACAATTGAGAACATTTATGTTCCCTATCATTCTATAAAGCTTGTGGCTAGAAAAAACTCTTTGAAAAGATGCCAAGAGTGGATCAGCATTCATCAATGAAGAACCCCACCAAATTGGTTTTGGTAGTTCGGCAATTACACAGATCAACTGAATTGGCAATTGGAAACTTACTCGTCTCTCTACAATATGCTCAAAATAGTGGGCCTTATATCTGTAGGCCAAAACTGAAAATAACAACCAAAGATAACAACTATAAAAAACAATCTGGTCCGAATTTGACAATACCACAACATCCAACTCAAGACTTAAATAGTAGGCCATGTCCCTCTAAGTCAGAAACAAAAGTTTTGAACAAAAATAACAACCATACAATACAGCAAAGCATCTGAACAAGACTGTCAAAACAGCAAAGCATCTGAACAACGACTGTCAAAAGAATCCATTCCCAAAGCGATAGCCTAGAATCAAATAAATGCCAAATCAGTATAAAATTCCCAAACAATTCGCTTTTCCTGTTCATTAAAGGCCTCTCCCTACGCCGTCCGTTCAAAATCTATTCATCAGAACGAGCACAACACAACAGCACGATCAATCCCTTTACAAATTCTTCCCGTTACCATAGCCGTGAAAGACAGACTAGATCACAATCCCTAAAGAATAAATACAAAGGAGTTGGTAGAAATGAATAAAAAAAGGCGAATACCTAAAACCCCTAGACAATCATGGAGTTTACGCGGCTTCTCCTTGTGCTCCGTAGACAACTGGAAGCCGTCGAAGTTCAACCGCCATGACTGATCACCACCACAATCGCGGTCGCCAGTATCAGAAGCAGTTTCAGGCGTCGTCAGCAACCGCTCGTCGGAACCATCGTGGTCCAAATCAAGTCTAAGCTGCTCAACCATTTTCCGGCCACCAACTCCGGCTAGATTTGCGAATGCGCCGCCTCGGACAGTGAATCTTCGGAAACACAATGCCAGAAAATTTGGGGAAAGAGGCGTATGGATTTTCGTCTTTGTGGGTTGGTCGTCGAGCCGTCGAAGTGGGCCGAATCTTTGGAGCCACAGATATGTTTTGTATTCTTTCCCTTTTTCCTTTCGTTTGCCCGGAGAAAAAATAATTCATTTACTTAGGTCTCGCTTGACTAAACGTGCATTTTAGTATCAAATTGAATTTCATATGAATCGAATTGAATTTCAGTATAAAATATATATCACTTTTTTTTTATATTTTTTCTTCAATTGATTAAATGTGTATTTTATAGTGGAGTAAATTGTACTCAATATACCAAAAATTCTCACCCTTTGCAAAAATATCACTCCCCCATAAAAAATGTAGTAAATGTCAAAAGGTGAAATTTTTTTGCAAAACTAACCGGTCATGGTGACCTTGTATTATGGGTTACTTAATTTGGGCGGGCTTTTGAAATTTTGTAAATCTTTGGGTGAAATTTAAGGGATTAGAAAAGGAGAGAGAGAGAGAGTTCATTCTCACAAAATCAAATATGCAAATATGGAGAGAGAGAGAGAGATCGCGAATGAGGAGAAGAGAAGTGGAGGAGGCGATTGAGAGGCGGTGACTTCCGGTGGCGGCGACTGAGAAGCGTAGACGGAGGCGGCGGCTAAGAATAGGCAGCGGCGACTTCCGGTGAGAGAAGAAAGTGGAGACGGCGATTGAGAGGCGGAGGCGAAGGATCCGACGAGAATCCGGCTTCCATTTCGAAACAAGTAAGCAAACCCTAACTAAATCCCAACAAAAATTGGTCTGAAATGTGTGATTTTCGAATGGGGATTTCGGTGTGAAACCCTAAAACTCCATCCGTTTCATGTTGTTTTGCCTGCAGGTCACAAAGATGCAGAGCTAAGGAAGAAAGAAGAGAAGGATTCGGTGAAGGGAGAAAGAAGGGGAGGCTGTTGTGTTTGAGTATTTAGGATGTGAATGTGCACTCTTTCATCTTTTTCTAATTGCATCTTTGTTTGAACATTTACTCATTTTCAGTTTATGTAAATGCCGTGGGAAGTTTCTGAGATTAATAATATCTGATAGGGCTTAGTTTTCCGTTGGCTGAGACATCGGTTTTATTGGCTAGACAACAGTAGTTACCGGCTAGTAAGCATAAATCGCATATATTCGGGGTTCGCATCTCAGGCAACCACATACTGTATGCAGAAAAACAGACAACCACATACTGTAACTGACGTACATATATGCAGAATAACAAAAACCAACCTTCAGCAACTCAAAGAATGTCGTTTATCCTAGCTATCCTTGAGGTGGGAAGTTCCTGAGGTAGACGAGATCCGACAGGGGTTAGTCTTATATTGGCTAAGAGATCATAGTCGGTGGCTAGGCGACAGTAGTTACTGGCTAGTAAGTGTAAATCGTAACTTTTTCTTTTTTATTTAGGCCAAGTGAAATCATGTATAGGGTTGTATGGAATTTTTTTGTGTTTCATCACCTAGTTAGTATTTCTTTTTACTTTGTAACAAGCTTTGAGGACTTCTCCACCTTGCCACGCCACGCTTGCTTATGTCCTCTAACACTTCTGGCGAAGAAACTCTCCCCGAGACGGGTACCCGCTTGTCTCCATTATCTTACTCCTGACTGATCCAAACAACATGCTCTCCTCTATGAGCATTGTCCCCTCATCCATGTCCACGTTGACAGCTTGACCTTTCATCTCCGGAGCAACGATTTTCGGTTCTGCCCAGGTTTTATGGTTTATCTTGCCAGTTCTGTAAATTTCTGTGTCAGCTGAATTGTTGTCTTTGCCAGCCAAATGGTTATCCATGTCATACTCCAAATTGAGATCAAGATACGATTTAGACCTAACTTTACTTCGAAATATTTTTTTCATAAACATATATAAAGTGGGTGTCTATAGATAGATAAAATTAAATTAAGTTCAAAAATAAATTTATTTTTTAATTTTAACAAATAAAAATGGCCAAAAATTAGTTTAAAACAATTAAAGTGGGTCTCTCTCTCTCCCCCTAGGTTACCTTCAACCTGTTGGGAAGGTGCCCAAAATATTTGCAAAAATGACCTTTTGTCATACCCTTGCAAATTTTCAGCCCATTGGTCATTTTTGCAAAGTTGGTCGTGAATTGGTATATTCATGCAAATCATCCTTTATAGTGTCTCTTTTCTAAATAAATAAGATTAAATTTAAAAAATAACCAATGGAAATGACATTGACTTTATTGAAAAGTAATATTATCTCCATTTTAATAAACATATCATTTACTATTTATGTTTGTTTTTTTATGATTGTAAAAATTACATAAAATATTTATTATTTTATAAAAATAATTTCATAAGTATGAAATCATTACAAAATTTCATTAAAAATATATGTTATATAGTTTTTTTTTACTTTTAAAATGTATGTATGAAAAATAAAAGGCTAATTTGCATGGTTATACCAAAACAAGTTGAGGTTGGCAAAAATGTCATTACTATGCCACAATTTGCAAGGGGAGAGAAAATTGTCATTTTTGCAAATAAAACTGTGACCCGCCCAACCCTTACCTTTCATTCTTTTATTGGGGTTTCTCGTCGGTCCTGTTTCGAGTTGCCTGGGTGGGAGTTTCATCACTCGATTTGTGTAATTTGGTTGGGGTTTTTGTGCACCGGTGGATTCTGACATGGTTGATTCCCTTGTCAGCGTCGGAGTGCTTGCCCTTGTCGGTGTTCTATATCGGTTGCTTCTCCGGCTTGCCTTCCTTCCATGGTCATGACGGGCCTCGTTGTTTGTGCTTCGGGCCCAAGGTTTTGCCTTGGGCTCGGGGCAACCCGAAGGTCTAAAAAAAATTGAGTGAGTTTATAAAAATAGATATTACTTTTATCTATTGTTATATACTTATTCACTTATGTAAATGGTAAAGCTTCGGAAAGGGTCTTGATACATTCCCGAAAGGGATTGAGTAAACCCACCCGAAAGGGTTTGACGAAATCCCGCAAGGGTTTGTCGATATTCTGGTAGGTGAAAACTTGTTGGCGTTTTGTTCGAGCAAATTGCAGTTCTACTTCCGATGTTTCTAGGAGATTTTTTGCTTGGTTGGGGGGCTTGGAGTCTGGAGTTGGGTCTGGCTGGGGTCGAAGTGGTGCGCTCAGGGCGACTCCGTATCCGGGATAGAGTTTCCTTAGAGTTCGTCTGTACTACCCACAGGAGTTAGAGTCCTACTATACCGTTGGCCCGTGGTGCTACTCCTCGGTGGTGCTTGGCTTCGTTCTTCGGCGGCTTCCTCGACTTTTTTGGTGTTTGGTCTTCTTGGAACGTTTTGTTGTACAGTTTATTTCTGCTTGTTTCATCTTGCTTGTTATCTGTATTCCTGTTTTTTAGTTTGTACGTTTGACCGTTCGCCGCCTGCCGACTTTGTCAGTCTATCGATGAGTCAGGCTTGTCTGACATTTAAATTTTTACCTAATAAAAAAAATGGCGTCTGAGTTGATTCCCTCCTTTCCACCAAATTTGAACGAGGACCAAATGGGAGGGCGCCAAGTGGCATTACTTAAATTTTAATTGTTTTAACTAATTTTCAGCCATTTTTCATTTGTTAAAATAAAAAAATAAATTTATTTTTGTACTTAATTTAATTTTATCTATCTATAAACACCCACTTTATATATGTTTATGAAAAAAATATTTCAAATTGAGATTATTTTCTTGACAGAGAGAGAAATATAGGGCTTACATGTCAGTCCATACATTCTTCATGCCACTAACGTCTATTTTTGTGTCAGTATAGCTATATCTAGTGTTAACTCTTTTGACTCTAATAGATAAACCCAAGTCTGAATATAACAATTATGTTAACATCTATCATGACAGTCAACTACATGCCACTCAATACAGTCGTCGTGCCACTAACGTTTATTCATGTGCCAATATATGAATATCACGTGCCAACTCTCATAAATCCGACCGAAACACATAAGTCAAAATAGAACAAGTAAGGTCAGTCTCCCTCTCTCTCCTCTGAAAAGTTGTTAACTCCCCTCTTTCCTCTGAAAAGTTGCTCCCCTTCTCTCCTCTAAAAAAAGTCGTAGACCCTTTTTTCTTCTCTCTCCATTTTGGTTGCATTTAATGTTTCCCTCTTTTTACTCCCAATCTCAGGTTTTGCCCACCGGTTATTTTTGCAAAAATTTGGGTTATTTTGCCACATTTGCAATTTTGAACAAGGGAGGTTACTTTTGCCAATGGCCCAAATTTTTTGTATATGGGTTGTCATTATCTGAAAATAAAATGACATATTTTTTAAAATAAAGGGAGTAAAAGTTTTTAGACATTGGGGTATTCGGTGTTGTAATTTTCAAAAGTAACTATTGGAGGATAATTTGTATAAAAATGTACACATTCAAATATTTGTACCATATAATTAGAGTTGGTATTATTAAAAATTTAGAAAAGATATTTGAATAAGCTTTGATATTTAGAAATAATAAAAGAAGAAGAAAAAAAATATTAATGAAAAAAGAGTGAAAGTAATCATATAAATGAACTTTCTTTCAATTTTCAAGAAGTTAAAATATTGACCTTTTAAAGAAAAAACAATACATGTATATTCATTCAACTTTATTTTTTTGTTGGCTAACAAACCAGGCTTGTGTTTCATATTAGGACCTATTAGATTATGTTTTTTTTTTTGTTTTTTTTGATACAAGGTAAGGATTCGGTGGCGAGCTAGTCACGACTAGTCCCCTGCCCGATGGCATCCCCCTGAACGATCTCAAAGATCTCAACTGGAACGCAGTTCGCTACGAAGTGGGACGAGAGTCCAAGATGCGCAAGACGATCAGCCACCCGGTTTCCCTCCCTGAATATATGACTGAAGGTGACACGCTGAAAAGAGCGACAGAGACCCAATGCATCCGAGATCGACATCTCAATCTCCCACGGGCAGCGCCAGTCACCCTTCAAAGCATTTATGATCGTAAGGCAGTCACCTTCGATCTCAAGGTGCTTAAAACCCTGCTTGGAGGCGTCAAGAAGACCCGAGATAAGACCGAAGCACTCCGCCTGCACAGCCGAACTTGAACCATGACCACGAGCGCCACATGCAAGCACCCTACCCTGACAGTCACGGATAACAAAACCAGACGCCGCTCGGTTCGAGTCCGTTCGAGCACCATCAAAATTTAGTTTGACAAAATCTACAATAGGTTTTTTCCATCTAACTATTTTTGGTTTTTTCGTTTTCTGTTTGGATTTAGAGGTTTTTTGGTCGGTAGTTTTATCATGTTGATCGTCTATTTCTGTTTTTTTCCACATTTTCCTAAATTGCTTTACATTTTGTATCCAATTTGTCATCGAATTGACGTTGTTGTTGTCAAAAATTATTTTATTCCTCATCGACCATATACCCCATAATGCGAAAGCGAGGGTTGATTTTTGTTCAGGGGTTAGCTTTTGGAACACTTCCGTTATAATACCCTTGTATGGTTTGTTCTCTTTATTCGTATTTCGGATCGTTTGTTCAATTCGCCGGTCGAGGCCTCCTATGAAAGATAATGAGACCTGACAGTCAGTAAAGAGGTGGATGCTGTCTTCCTCTAGGTGAGAGCATAGGGGGCACTGTAGTGGAACATGGATTCCTTTACTCTGTAGTCTAACCTTTGTTGGTGTTCCATTTAATAGATTTTTCCATAGAAAGTTTTTTACTTTTGGAGGGCAATCAATTTTCCATATCCAATCCATTTGGTCTGCGTTGACTCGTCTAACCCTAGTCACATAATCTAAAGCACTTGCCGTAGAGAACCATCCATTTTTGCTTGTTTTCCAGTATAGTCTGTCTTCAATTTCGTTGGAAGGTATGTATACATGTAGAATTTTTTCAACAATTTCCTGCGGGAGATAGCTATTCAGTTTTCCCATGTCCCAGGTCTTATCTGGTCTTATGAAGTTATCGACCGATTCGTTTTCATCTATTTGGTTAGTAAGACTCTTTTGCTTCAGTCTTCCTTCATTTTGGACCCATGGATCCTTCCAAAATTTAATGGTCTTACCGTTTCCCACTTGCCATATAAGCCCTTCACAGAATTCTTCTTTTATTTCCATTAGCTTTGTCCATTGCCATGAGGAATTTCCTTTCCTTTTATAATTCCATAATTTTTCGGTTTTAAGGTATTTATGTTGTATTGTTTTGACCCATTCATTTTCTGGCTCTGCTAGTATTTTCCAGAGCAGCTTCATTTGTAAAGCTTTGTTCATGTCCTTTGTCTTGTGGATTCCAATTCCACCATCTTTCTTTGGTCTACACACTCTATCCCATCCTATCATTGGCTTATATTGTGGTCCTTTATTCCAAAAGAAATTTCTGTTGATTCGGTCCAAATCATTTTGTATTCTTGTAGGAAGCATAAAATTTTACATTATATAGCTAGGTTTAGCCGCTAGGTTTGCTTGTACTAATATCGCTCGCCCTTGCTGGGTGAGTTCATTTGCTCTCCATTTTGATAGTTGGTTCTCTGTTTTTCCTATGACTTCCTGAAATGTGTCTCTGTTTACTCTTCCATTTATTATGGGGCATCCCAGATATTTTTCTAATACAGTTTGGTTTGTTATTTGTAGATTGGCCTGTAGGCGTTGTATTTTATCATTTGGAACCCCCCGTGTGGTTTGGAAAGCTGATTTTTGAAAGTTTACTTTTTGGCCTGATATGTCGCAATACTCGTCTATGATGGTTTTTACCGTTCTACAGGCTTCTGTTGTTGCTTTAGAAAATATCATTATGTCATCAGCAAAGGATAGGAAGGGGATCGTTGGCCCACTTTGCGATGTTTTGAAACCGATATCATTGCTTTGGAGGTCGCTTTGTCGTTGTAGTCTTCGAGCCAATAATTCTGCTCCTAGAATAAAGAGGTAGGGAGAGAGTGGGTCTCCTTGTCTTATTCCCCTTTTAGGTTGAAAGGTATTAGTAGGTTCGTCATTTACCAATACGGAAAAAGATACTGTCTGAACACATTCTTTAATCCAGTTTCTGAATTTCTGACAGAATCCAAATTTAGTCATCACATCAAATAAGAATTCCCAATTTACTCTGTCGTATGCTTTTTCCATGTCAAGTTTGATCGCTAGCCATCCGTCGCGACCTTTCTTGGTACGGAAAGAATGAAACATTTCATGTGCAATTAACACATTGTCTTGTATAGCTATGTCTTTGATGAAAGCTCCTTGCAGCGGATGGATCAATTTCTGCAATACCCTTTTCAATCTCTCCGCGAGTATTTTTGCGATTGCCTTATATAGTGTTGTACAGAGGCTAATAGGTCTATAGTTGTTTGTTGTTTTTGGGTTGTCGCATTTGGGTATTAAGGATATAAATGTTTGGTTTATTTGTTTTAGGATTTTCCCGGAGTGAAAAAATCCCTTGATTGCTTTTGTAATTGACTGGCCAACGATATCCCAGTATTGTTGGTAGAATTCTGCCGTCATTCCGTCAGGTCCGGGAGATTTGTCTTTCCCCATGGAAAAGAAAGCATTTTTAATTTCTTGATTTGTTACTGGTTTTGTGAGGATGTCGTTATCTTGTTGAGATATTTCTATATTTATTAGTTCTAGATATTCATTTAATAGATTTTTGTTAATCCTTTCTTCTTTAAACCGTTTGTCAAAATCATTCTGAATCTCTCTTCTAATATTTTCATCGCCTATTATAGTCGTTCCTTC
Organism: Persicaria tinctoria; assembly: GCA_037127255.1. Taxonomy (NCBI): domain Eukaryota; kingdom Viridiplantae; phylum Streptophyta; class Magnoliopsida; order Caryophyllales; family Polygonaceae; genus Persicaria; species Persicaria tinctoria. The sequence goes on along the minus strand of JBANSL010000004.1, from coordinate 13,935,872 downwards.
GGCTGATACAATTTCACGTATAATTTTTCTGTTCCTCCGTCCTGTTGCAACTTTGTGATGATATCTTGAGTTCGTATCGGAAAGCTTTAGGTGTTTTGTTTTCGCCCTTTGTCGCCAATATTGACTGTGAAATTGGAGGATTTTACTTTTTTTGTTTAATAGTCGCATCTGTGTTCTATGGTTGTTACTTTTTTGTGATGAACTGCTTGTACTTTGTAGACTAGTTAATTTTTCTTCTATGTCCTTGAGCTGTCGGAATATGTTCCCGAAAGTTGTTTTATTCCACTCTTTTGAGAGTTTTTTTAGGTATTGAGTTTTCTTCGTTACTTGGAACATGTGAGAACCCGAGCACGGAAGGTTCCAGGCCCGAGTGACAATGTCGCGGTAATCCTTTCGTTGAATCCACATCTTCTCGAATTTAAAAGGTCTCGCTTTTGTTGTTCTGTTTTGCTTTAATTCAATTGAGATCGGACAATGGTCAGATAATGAGAAAGCGTAGTTTCTGGTAGCTACATTTGGGTACCATTGAAGTATTTGATGTTGGACCACCACCCTATCCAGTTTTTCATAAATATTGTTTTGATCAGTTTTGTTTTTTCTCCAAGTAAACTCGTTTCCAATTGTTGGAATATCGAGTAGGTTACATGCATCCTTGAAAGAAAGAATCCTAGAAAATCTGGTTTGGTTTGGAATCGCGCCACCCTGCTTTTCAGCCGGGCATTGGATTTCATTTAGGTCGCCCATGACTATAGTCGGACATTGGAGTGTAAGGATATGGTCAGTTAGTTTTCGCCAGAATTCATTTTTTTCGTGGTTCTGCGCCGGTGCGTAGACAATGCAACAAGCAACTTTGGTTCCGGCATTGTAGTCCTCGAAAATGAGGGTTGTGTATCGCTCATCTTTATCAAGTACCATTAACTTTCCTCCGACAATCTGGTATTCTTTCCAAAGAATACAGATACCCCCGGAACGACCACAAGCAGGTGTCCAACAAATGGAATCAAAACCCGCCTTTTTCCACGTGGAAATCGGAGGTTGGTTTTCAGTTTTTGTTTCGAGAAGCGCTAAGACTTGTATACTTTCGATCTTACAGAATGTCTCGACTTCCGTCCATAGGTTTCGTTTACCTAGACCGCAACAATTCCATGTACATATCTTCATTTCGGATACTTTCGTAAATTTATTGTCATGTTACGGGATTCGTTGCCCGACGTTCGCTCAATTTCTTTATTTGTCAATGTATTTGTTATTTTTACCATGTTTATGTTTGTAGTGGTGTTTCTTTTGTATTTGTCAAATCTGTGTGTTTGCCGATGTGTTTTAGCTGTCTGTTTATTTCTCTCCTTATGTTGTTGTTTTTGTTGGGAGTTTTGGTCTGAGCCCCAAAGCGGCAGAGCATCACCATAGCAATGCTCTACGCAACCGGGATTTCGACTATGACAGAAAACATCAATTCGAAACCAGATTGTTAATTGAATTGATGCATCACCTAGACAAATTTTGGTCACTGCATTCTTTACCAACAGATTTCTGTCCCTGGCTTTCTCAACCATTTTCAATTGTGTCATGGTAGTGTCTTCAGCTAGTAGGTGTTCTCTTTGGTTACCAGAGTCATTGACAACAACTATACAGTCTATGACAGCAGCTCGAGAGTTAAAACCAAAACAGAACAAGACAACACGAGAATAAGCAAAAACAAAGCTGGCATACAGCATCAGCTTCACATACATTACGATGATCGAAACAAACAGCCAGCCCCACCATACAACATGAACAAGAGAAAACAGAAAACTACCTACCCCTGAAAGAACCACAACAAAGATCATGATCACACCATCCCACACAAAAAGGGCTCTAACACAGCAGCCTGAACATAGTTTAAACAAAAGGGCCTTCGATGGCGATTGAAGTCGAGATGGTAGGAACATCATCGAGTTTCTAAGATTACAGTTCAAGCTAGGTCTATTTGTACTAATTCTGATCCTATTCAAAAGAGAGACAAGGGGACTTAGCTTTGGCATCTTCATCATCAGCGCTTCATCTTCTTGATTGCTTGGTCTTGCTTCATGGAGACAGACGTCTCACCACCTTCAGGTTCGGTCCTTCTTTTCCCAGATTCAGTCTTTGAGTGTGTCTTCTTGTTCACTTTGAGCTTTTCCATTTTGTTGGTGACCGAGATTTGTGATGTCCTATCCTCCTCAGATTTCTCCATTTGATCTTTGGTGAGAGATATAGGCAGTCGGCCTTCCGCTTCTGCTGTCATCATGTCTTCATCACCTTCGTCGTCCATGAAGTCCTCCTCGTCTTCATTTTCTTTGTTGTCGGGGATCTTTGTGTCTTTGTGTTCAACACTTTTGTTCGGGGGTTTTTCAGTTGAAGCCATACCTTTGTCATGTTCTGGTGTTTTTCCACTCCCTTTTCCAGCAGTGTTTACAGTAGCAGTTGGATTTGGCTTCTGCGTTTCCTTCTCGGATGTGTTACCGTCAGTAGCTTTGCTCTCCTCTTTCTCAGGTTTCTTGTGGCTTCCTTTCACACTCTGTGAAGAGGACCTAGAATTCTTACTAGCTGTGTTCGAAGAGGAGGATTTATACACCACTCCAAAGATCTGTTTTGCCCCTTTTTCGCTCTTAGTCATATCTTCCTTAGGCTGACCAAACCCGGGGTTTCTTTTCTTCACCCTCTGCCATCCATCAGCTTCATTGTCATTTTCATTTGCCTTGTGGTTTCCTTGCTTGAATCGGGGGATAAATCCCTTTGGAAGAGTGACCTTCACCGGCCTAGAGGAGTGATGAAGCAGGGGGCAGACATCGAACAAGTGGTCAAGCTTTCCACAGTTTCCGCAGCCCCTCGGAAACTCTTCGAACCACACCGGATAGGAAAGGAAGCCATCCGCCTCATCCGGAATCAACGCGGTGTCGCCTCTGATGTCATTGATGTCCATGTTGATACAGATTCGAGGGAACCGGACATTGATTCCCTTCTCTGTGTAGTCATCTAGTCTAATGAATTTGCCCAACTTGTTTTTTTCGACCACTGTTTTCAGAATGTTGCTGCTGATGAACTCCGGTGGGAGTTGGAGGATTCTAATCCACATATCTACCACTGTTGTCGGCTCGTTCTTGGTGTCAAAAGTTGGGGACCATGGCTTGAGTAGTAGTAGGTTGCTGTAAACATGGTAAGGTCTCCCATCCCAAATTCTCTTCTTGTCGATGGGGTTGTTGAAGCGAAATTCGAGCCATCCATCAGCCATCGGATAGACTACATAGCGCCCTGCAATGTTCCACCAGCAGTCACGATTGAGCTTTGTTGTTAGGGTTTCGACATCAAGGTAGTCGCCAATGACAAACCCAAACAAAGATGTCTCCTTCAGTTTTTCTATATTTTCCTTTGCTCCTCGTATCTCGGCTCGAAACTGCTTCAGCTCTTCGTCGTCCATTCTCAGTTTCCCTTTCCCTTTGTCTTGCTTCTTCTTTTTTTCACATGTCTCTTCTTTGTTGGTGGATTCTTGGTCCACTGGGTGTTTCTGGTCCTGGGTTTTCTTCCCCTTGTAGGTGTTGCTCGTGGGGTTCTCCCCCTTTGCTTTCTCAGCGACTTGTCTGGTGCATTTTTCAGTTTTGTTCCTGTCGTTGTTGCTGTTTTGTTCATTCTCGTCCTGCTTTTCCTTTTTTTCCTGGTTTGATCCTTGCGAACAGACAGCTTGCTTGTAGCTTTTCTTTTCCTTTTCCATGCCTCGAGACCGCCTGATTTGCCACAGAGAGGGATTAAGATGGGAGAGCAGATTTGTTAGAGATTCAGAGGTAACTTGAGCACTCCAAGCCATTCCTGGAAGCAGCCATTTATAAAGAGGGCAAGAAGGAACAAACAGGAATAGAGAGAGGGTAGTCCAGAACTTTGCAGATCCGAGAGAGAGAACCCCAATTAAGAGTTTTTTTTTCCAGAGTAGGGGTATGGGAGCCAGGATCTAGAAAGGTTTGTTTAGAGGATCTGTACCAATGCTCATACCAAGATTCTTTGCCATTTATCGTCAGAGAGCATCGATGGGAGCAGGTGAAGAGCCATGATGACCCCGCAGCCAGAGCCGCACCAACCTCAGAGCCAGAGAGCCCGATCGAGACGCTGATCGCAGAAACCCTAGATTTGCCGCCGTCCACTGTTTCACCACCATCTTCAATAGTGTTTTCTGTCCCCTTGAAGTGCTTTTTTTGTTGAGATCTTTTCCATCTCAGGTTGTTTCCTTGAATCAGCCATCTTCCAATCCAACCAGAGATTGTGAACAGGAGAGAAGCACAATATTTGGGAAGGGCTCGAGGATTTCTTTTTTTTTTCTTTTGATTTGGAGGGGTGGGGGATCTTTTTACTGGTGCAGACATCGAGATTTTTCCGGCGAACTTGCTGGTTCAGGTCTAGGGTTCCTGGGTTGAGGTCGGTGGCGGCGCCGGAAGCAGGGTACACCTTGCTCTTCTTCTTTTCTTTCGCTCTCATTTTTTATTAGATTATGTTTTATAAATCATGAACATTAAAGTGTTATTTTAGAAATGAGCATTAGTTTAATATATTAGGGCTCGTTTGGTTCAATGTGGGAATTGAAATTCCCGGGAAGTTATTTCATGGGAATTGAATTCCCAGGAAGTCTAATTCACGGGAATTGTGAAAATATGTTTGGTTAACTTTTTAATTTAGATGATTAAATAGGGGAATTGAGAATTTTTAAATAGAAAATGGGGGAATTGCAACTTACCTAGGGAGGAGTAGGTAAGTTAAATTCCTATGAAATGGAGGAATTGAACTTCCTGGGAATTTAACTTCCTGGTTTTTTCTGCGAAAAAAAATTCAACCAAACACATATATTTTAGCTACTTCCTGGGTTTTTGTACTTCATGGGTTTTTCCATTGCCAACCAAACGAACCCTTATTACCATATATCAAGAATCACGTGACGATGAGATCAAATAGATACTGTATTTATTGCCTCTTTCGCAATGGTGATGTGGTTAAGTTGTTAATAAATGACATAACTATCACAATCAAACACCTTGCACTATACCAACACGTAATATTATTTAATTCTGATTTTATAATAATTTTTATAAGAGAAAATAAATCATGGGCTGCCTTTATTGGTAGTTCAGCCTTATCTTTAATGCGAGGTAGATGGGATTGTCTCAAGCGACAGGGAAATTGCATACAACTATCGTTATATTTAGGGGTAGGTACAAATCACACGTGAGTAAAGAACGGTTGTTATAGATAGGGGGCATGAGTGGCCTGTATTTTTTTTTTTAATTTTTGATAATTTAAAAAAAAGAGTAAATTATAGTGAATATATCAAAATAAGTCGGCGTTGGCAAAAGTAACACTCCTACAACATTTGTAAAAGTGATGGTTTTTTGGATTACTTGTAAAAATAACAAGTAATAATGACTTGAGATTGAGAGTAAAAGAGACCAAAAGAGAGGAGGGGTTAGATGGGAGCATTAAATGCAACGAAAATGAAGAGAGAAAAATGAGGGTCAACGGCTTTTTAGATGAGAGAAAGAGAGTAACTTTTTAAAGGAGAGAGAGTGAGGGGGTCAGGAAAGAGGGGTTATAGCCTTTTCATAGGAGAGAGAGAAGAATGGAGGAGGAGAGATAGGACGCCAACTTTTCAGATTAAAAATGACTCGTGATCAGTTGTATGTCAGACAATATGGAATATGTGCCAACAGATTAATATTACGTGTCAATTGAACGCTAAGTCATGCCATCATCATATAATATACTCCATCCGTATCGCAATACTTGTAGTTTTAGGGTAGTAAAGTTGTATAAAAAACTTGTTGTATCTATAAGTACTAGTGTATGGCCCGTTCCCTGCACGGGAATATTTTAACACAATATTATAAAATTCCATTTATTATCTATAAAAATAAATCATATTATAAATATGAAAATAAATAAATAAATATGAATTACATTATGATAATTAAAATAATAACTGAAAATATAAGATTAAAATTAATCTAGATCTAAATAATTCATTCTCTTGAACAATAGTATATATATAAATAAAATAAGAGGGATTTTGTTCAAATGGACCTTTAAACATATTTGGTTAGCTAGATAGGCCCATTAATTATTTTTTAGCATGCTTAGCCCATTAATTGTTTTTTTAGCTTGCTTAGCCCTCTTAAACGGTCAATGGTCAACCGTTGACCGTTGACCGGTCAACCCATTTTGATGCCAACCTTTTTTTTTTATGCCAACTTTTTTTTTTAGTGATGCCATATTTTACCGTTTTGATGCCAACATTTTGTGGTGACAATTTTATATAATTGATGGCATAAGAGCTTAAAACGTGGAATCAAAATATTGTCACCTTATTGTCACTTTTCTAATGAAATGATTGGATGACTTTTTTTTAATGCCACTTTTTTAAAACATTGATGACATTTTTTGTGATGTCATATTTTACCGTTTTGATGCCAAAATTTTATTACATTTTATTTTCACTCTGATGCCACTTTTCTAATTAAATTATTGGATGACACTTTTTTTAAACTTTGATGACATTTTTTGTTTACTCTAATGTCACGTTGACCATTGATGCCATTTTGAAAAATTTGTATCACATTAAAGAAAAAAATGTCATCAAAAATACTACTTTGAAAAAATATCATCAAAAATATGGCATCACGGTAAAAAAAATATTATCAAAAAATTGACATAAAAAAGTGGCATCAAAGTGAAAATAAAATATAGTAAAATTTTGGCATCAAAACGATAAAATATGGCATCACTAAAAAAAAAAAAGTTGGCATAAAAAAAAAAAAAGAAAAAAGTTGGCATCAAAATGGGTTGGTCAACGTTGACCGGTCAACGGTTGACCGTTGACCGGTCAATGGTCAAACTAGGGCTGAAAATGGGGGACGGGTATCCAATTCACCCGTTCCACCCGCATTTTTTTTATGGGTGAAAACCCACAAAAAGCGGGTGACGGATGATGCGGGTGACGGGTGAAGTGGGTGGCGGGGCGGGTATGGATGATGATTTTTCACCCAATACCCGCTCCAATAACCCGCCCCATAACCCGCTTCATTAACCCGCACCAATAATCATCCAATAAGAATCCAATAACCCAATTAAACATATCATTTTACTTTTCTACCCCTTAAAAACGCTAAATTTATTTGTTTTGATATCACTTCCTCACATTAATTTTATATTGTGCTTTTATAGTTGTGTTTATAATGTTAGAAAATTCCGTAGTTAACTTGAAAATTAGATTACGTAGTTAATCCAAAAATGTTTCTATATTGTGATCTTATTGAGAATAGTCTCATTATTTTTTATTTTATAAGTTTTATATTTTCCACGTATTGTTAAATTAGAAGCCGAAATATTTTCTATTTTATTTGTTATGTATACTTCACGTATTTTTAAACCCGAACTTGATATGTTAGTATGTTTTTTATAAGGAAAAAAATTCCTATAATGTTTTAAAATAAAAATAATTAGTTTTCTTATTGGATATCCAATAATCACCCGCACCACCCCCTCACCCGCACGGGTTGGATGCGGGTGATGGAGCGGGGCGGGTGAAGATTTATACCCGCGGGGCGGGTGATGGAATGGAGATTTCCACCCATAACCCGCCCCATTTCCACCCCTAGGTCAAACGGTTGACCATTGACCAACCCACCCTATTGGGAAGGGGGCTAGGGCAAAACTAATTAAATTGATTTATGGGCTAGGTGACTAATTGGATATTCAAAAAAGGTCCTCTACCAAAATCACCCATAAAATAACTATGAAATAATTAATTCTTTCCAACAAAAATAATCGATAACACCTATCAAATATTTACTACTATGTATCTATTAATATTTTTGGTAATTATGATCACTGTTCTAAAAAAACCCTTCAAGGCCCGCCTAGACTCCTGCCTAAACCCCTTACCTCATCCTTCCACCAAGGCCTTCAAGGTCACCAAGACTCGCCTAGACCCCAAAGACCCGCCATAAAATTCGTCTATATGGCAATTGGGTGAACCTAATGTCTTTTTTAGGTCCCGTCCATATGGTGTAATTTATATATAAACCGTCCATTGGATAACAATAGGTCCCGTCCAGTTGGAGACAACACCCTTATTGTTGTCACCACCACCCATATTGTTGTCACCACCCTTATTGTTGCCACCACCTCTATCGATGTCACCGCCCTATCGCTGTCACCACTCGTATCGCTGTCACCACCACTACTATCGTTGTCACCACCACTCCTATTACTGTCACCACCACCCATATTGATGTCACCATCCTTATTGCTGTCACCACCTCTATCGTTGTCACCGCCCTATCGCTGTCACCACCACTTCTATCGCTGTCACCACCACCCCTATCACTGTCACCACCACTCCTATCACTGTCACCACCACACATGTTGCTGTCACCACCCTTATTGCTGTCGTCGCCTCTATCGCTGTCACCGCCCTATCGTTGTCACCACTCCTATCGCTGTCACCACCACTTCTATAGCTGTCACCACCACCCCTATCACTGTCACCACCACCCCTATCAATGTCACCACCACCCTATCACTGTCACCACCCTTATTGCTGTCATCACCTCTATCGATGTCACCGCCCTATCGCTGTCACCACTCGTATCGTTGTCACCACCACTACGATCGTTGTCACCACCACCCCTATCGCTGTCACCACCACCCATATTGATGTCACCATCCTTATTGTTGTCACCACCTCTATCGCTGTCACCGCCCTATCGTTGTCACCACTCCTATCGCTGTCACCACCACTCCTATCGCTGTCACCACCACCCCTATCGCTGTCACCACCACCCATATTGATGTCACCATCCTTATTGTTGTCACTACCTCTATCGTTGTCACCGCCCTATCTTTGTCACCACTCCGATCGCTGTCACCACCACTCCTATCGCTGTCACCACCACTCCTATCGCTGTCACCACCCTTATTGGAGGTGACACTCTCAGTGACACATTGATTTCATGAAAAATTAAAAAAAAAATATAGTGTAATAAAATACAATATGACCAAAATAAATAAAAAAAAAGAACATATAATTTCTTGAAAAATATAGTGTAATCAAACACAATCTCTACAAAAATAGTGTAATCAAACACAATATCACCGAAAAATATACATCATGAATTTCCAAGAGTGTCACCTCTAATTTCGAATCCATCTATACAATGAAAGTGACATTAGAAGGATCTATACATCGTAAATTTCCAATTCATCTACCCAAAAAAAAAAAACACCTTCCCCATGAGTTGAAATCTTCCAAAGTGACATTAGAACAAGGCGTCAAGGCCAGGGAAGATACATTAATGTATCTTCCCTGGCCTTGACGCCTTGTTCTCATGTTCATGTACGTACTACAAATGATAGATCCACGGTGCTCTGGATGGTGAACGATTACTGCTTAACCTCCGGCTAGCGACTCAGGTTGGTCGATTAAAATCCAGATGAGTCGTGAGAGCACCCACTTGATGATGAACACCCATAACATCGGGTTGCTAGATTCAACACCTCATCCAAAATCCAAAATAGTGGTAAAACAAAATATAATATCTCACTAGCTACTACGTCTTTATTTTAATGTACCAGCTAGGATATTTAATTATACTTGTTTGAGTTTAGTGTTGCAGGCTCCCATTGCTTTCAAACTATCTTACCGATTGAATTGCCTCGATTTGCAGTTGTCGTCATTGGGTTGCTACTTGCTTCACTTGCCGCTTCAAAAGCACAGGCCTCAAATTTCTTATCCATCCATAGATTCCATACTATTCGATAAGCAATTGTGTCTAACCCTAACTCTACCAAGCAAGATTTTCTGGTATGAGATGCCTCCCCTAAATCCAAAAATACACGCGCTTCACCAAGTCCAATCAATAAAAGGATAACAAGATCATTCAAATGGAATCAAATTAGGACGTCGATCTCCATTCATCGGCGAAATCATGTCCTTCGTGGATTTCTATGAAATCGTTTCGCTTTGACCTCGATCATTCAATTCTTCATTCTTGTGTATGCATGCGTTACCGTTCACCCTCAACTCAACTATGTGGTGTAATTAGCCAATTTAGGTGTTTGTATTCATCAAATGAATGTATTCCATTTAAATATTTAATGTCATTCAAAGTAGACGTTTTATCAAATATTATGACCAGTCATTTCATCCAATATGATTAATAGCCGTTTCATCAAATAATTAGCCTTTATTTCTTCTTCGATCCATATATGACTGCTAAATCCGGCCATTCATAATCTCACACACACTGTAGACTATATGTATACATATAGTTTGTTAGGATTCGGTTACAACTCGGGTTAGCTTCATTGGTTAGATTGAGGTTAGTTTAGCCTATGGTTAAGAGGTGTATAAATTGATCTTTGTACAGCTTGGTTGAACACACGGAAATCACACAGAAAATTCTCCCAAAACTATCTTCCAACAATGGCACCAAACTCATAGATCTAGGAGGATTTCGGTTGTGAACTACAACATCTACCTGGTGTATGTTCATATGGTATCAGAGCCATCACGATTGACAGACATCGTGTGAGCTTGGATTCGTTTGAGAATGGCAGAAATTCCAGCTACGGATGATGGAACACCTGAATCGTCTTCGGCAAACAATGGAGCAAGGAACTTGGGAGCGAACTATGGAGATCCTTTGTTTTTGTCCAACTCTGACCACCCCGGGATGCAGCTCGTGGCGACGCAATTCAATGGAAGAAACTTCCATAGCTGGACACGCGTTGTGAGGATGGCGCTGGGAGCTAAGATGAAGCTCGGATTCATCAACGGCAAAGTTGAAAGACCATGCGAAATCCATGAGGACTACGATCACTGGCTCAGATGCGACTTCATGGTGACAAGTTGGATCATCAACTCCATGACGTCTAATCTAGCTGAGCATTTCGTGTACGCCAATTCAGCAAAGGAACTCTGGGAGGAGATCCGTGAGAGGTTTGCAGAAGCAAATGCGCCATTGATCTATCAATTGAAGAAAGAAATCAGCGAGATCAACCAAGAAAATCTCTCGGTGCCTGACTACTTTGGGAAACGAAAGAAGGCCTGGGATGAATTGCAGGAGATAGAGCCGTTTCCGATCTGTCTGTGTGGAGGATTGAAAGCTTGTTCATGTGCAATTGTGAAGAAATTGCTAGATCGGGAGGCTACGAACAAATTAATGCAGTTTCTCATGGGGCTATCTGACACCTATGAAGGAATTCGCAGCAACATACTTGCCATGGATCCTCTCCCGTCTGTGAATCGCGTGTTTCACATGGTGATACAAATCGAGCGCCAAAAAGGGATCACTGGTGCAAATACTACCACTCATGAGGTTTTGGCGGCAAGAAACTTTGGAATCTCTGGATCTGGAGGTTCCAAAGGGAATTCAAGCAATTCTGGAGCTGGCGCTTCAGGAAACAAAGGAGGATCCAACCAAGTAGCTGCTGGACAGGCTTCTGCAAACAACAACACCTCATGGAAGGGAGGAGAACAGAAGAAGGAGTACAAGAAGCAGAAGATGGAGCTCTTCTGTAACTATTGTAAGGAGAGAGGACACCTTAAGGAAACCTGCTTCAAGCTAGTGGGATTCCCTGACTGGTATAATGGACCTAAGCGTCCACAAGAGGAAAAGGTAGTGGCTACAGTCCATGACATGGTGATGGATTCCACTCCTCTCAGAGGAGGAGATCAGGCTGGTGGTTTACAGGACATGAAGCTGGTCAATGCAGTGGTTGCAGAAGTGATTAGAGCTATGAAAGGGAAAGGTGTAGCTGATGAAGGTGCACCTAACTCAGGCTCTCTCAATTTCGCAGGTATGAACTTTGAAACATCACTGAGAAAAGGCGGTGATCACAGATCTGTGGACTGGATTGTGGACTCAGGGGCGTCTGATCACATAGTGTGTGACAATGAGATGTTTGATGAACTACATCCTCTTGTGAAACCTCTTGTGATAGGCTTTCCTGATGGTCTAACACAATCTGTACAACACACTGGACATGTTAGGATGAGCAACAACATTTCTCTCAAAAATGTGTTGTTCATGCCAAATTTTAAGTACAACCTAATGTCTGTATCTAAACTGTTAGATGATGGGAGGTTTCTGTTTGTGTTCTCCAAATGGAACTGTTGGTTGCAGGACATTTCAACTGAGCAAATCATTGAAGCTGGAGCTCGAGTAGGTGGGATTTACAAGTTTGCTGGATTTAGGTGTCTTCCTTTGCAGTCAACAGGCATCAAGAGGGTCACTACTGATGAAGATGTGTCTCTCCATGGAAGGTTTGCAGCCTCCATGAATAAGGATGTCTCAATAAATTTACTATATGCTCGACTAGGACATGTTTCTATCTCTAAGATGAAGCACTTAAACTGTGTTGCTGGTGCTAGTTTGCATACCTTTGATTGTGAAATTTGTCATTTGTCAAAATTGCATAAACTCCCTTTTGTGAGAAGCACATCTGTTGCTGATCAGCCTTTTCAGTTAGTACACTTGGATGTTTGGGGACCATATGGTGTGGCCTCATTGTGTGGGGCAAAATACTTCCTCACAGTGGTTGATGACCACTCAAGGTCCACTTGGACCTTTCTTATGAGAGACAAAGGGCAGGTGGGTGGCATTGTTCAAAATTTTCTGAAATTTGTTCAAAACCAATTTGGGACCACTGTGAAGAGTGTCAGGTCAGACAATGGGACCGAGTTCATCAACAAATACATGGCTGATTTGTTTAATGCTCATGACATATGTCATCAAAAGTCTGTGCCTTATGTTCCACAACAAAATGGGAGGGTGGAGAGAAAGCATAGACATGTGATAGAAACTGCCAGGGCTATAAGACTGAATGCATGTCTTCCTTTGAAATTTTGGGGGGAGTGTGTGCTGGGAGCTACACATCTCATCAATCTAATTCCTTCAGCTGTCCTTCAGTGGCAGTCACCTTATGAAATTTTGTTTCACAAGGCTCCGGATTACTCTAGTTTGAGAGTAATTGGCTGTCTCTGCTATGCTCATATTCCTAGAATTCATAGGAGTAAACTTGAGGCAAGTGGAAGACTATGTGTGTTGCTGGGATACCCTCCAGGCACTAAAGCTTACAAGCTTTATGATTTGGACACTCACAGAGTATTTGTGAGCAGGGATGTGATATTCAAATAAGACAGATTTCCTTTCAAAGATTCTGTTGGAGGTCTGAAGGATCTCACACCTATTGAGAGACAATTTCCTAGAGTCATGTTTGGGGATGAGATGCTTCATACTAGGGAGAGATCAACCAGGGAGGGTGGTGAGCAAGGTGACGCTATTGAGCTGGGTGGGGGCAATGCTCATTCCAGAGTTTCCACTAGTGGTTCAGGCATTAGAGATAGGGATGACACTAATGCTGTTGCTCCAGACTCGCTTGAGTCACAAAGTAACAGTGAGCCCGTCTCCAGATATTTGAGTGACCACATTGATAGACCTGTCACCCAACACATTCTTCAGCAATTGGATGACATACCTGTAAGGAGGATCACTAGACCAGCAAGGTTGCAGGACTTTGTATATACTAATTTGCGTACAAGAGACAGGCTTGCTGAGGGAGCTGTAGATGTGTCTTCTGATAGAAAGATAAGTTTTCAGTTGAAAGTAAAATCTTCATTGAACACTCAACTGATATTTAAATTACAAATAGAAGATAATGCGGGAGTGGGTTGAGATAAATCCTCAACCACTTCTAACAACATATAATCCTAATTAATTAAACATATAAATTAATTAGTTAGTGAAAATAAGAATGGTAAAACGTTTATTCCTCTAACATGCCCCTGCAAGATGGACTACGGTGAGGAAAGACCAATCTTGGTGATGAGTGGTGTAAACCGATTTCGTGACAACGGCTTCGTAAGGACATCTGCTAGTTGATCTTGAGTTGGGACATAAGCAACCCGCAGCTTGTTGGACTGAACCTGTTCACGCACAAAATGAAAAGCAAGAGCAACGTGTTTCATCCGGGAATGAAATACCGGGTTTGCGCTCAAGCTCTTGGCACCGAGATTATCACAATATATCACAGGTTGTGATTGACTGCAGACCCCTAGTTCAGCAAGCAAGGAGTTGATCCAGACCAATTCTGAGCATGTGTCGGCTAGGGCCTTGTACTCCGACTCCGTCGATGATCGAGCGACCGTTTTCTGTTTGCGAGAGCTCCAGGAGATAGGAGTGCGTCCAAGGAAGAAAACATAGCCAGTGGTAGATGTATAGTCATCCTTGTTCCCAGCCCAGTCGGCACCGGAGAACCCATGAAGGGTCGAAGGACCATGTCGATGGATGACGATGCCGTGGTCTAGAGTTCCACGCAAATAACGCAAGACTCTTTTCAAAGCACTCCAGTGGGTTGAAGTTGGAGCCTGCATATATTGGGATAGCTTGTTGACAACGTAGCTGACATCCGACCTCATTAGAGATAGATATTGTAGGCTGCCAACCACCATTCGGTACTCCGACCCGCTCTCTAGGATAGTGCCTGCAGTTTTGGTGAGGACGAGGGAGGGATCCATAGGAGTTGACATCGGATTGCAGTCCAACATGTTTGTCTTGGCAAGCAAATCTAAGATGTATTTCCGTTGATTTAAGAATAGACCACTACGATGTTGTTGGACCTCCACACCAAAAAAATAGGACAATGTACCAAGATCCTTCAATGAGAATCGGGAGGCAAGAGCGGAGATGAAATTTGAGAGCATAGACGAGTCACTTCCTGTGACGATGATGTCGTCAACATAGACGAGGAGATATATGACACCAGTCCTAGTTCGAGAGATGAACAAGGAGGCGTCTGCAACTGAATTTGTGAAACCCGAGGCAAGGAGAAACTGGCGGAGTTCGGTGTACCAAGCTCTCGGTGCTTGCTTGAGTCCGTAAATGGCCTTGTTGAGCTTGCACACAAAGTCGGGATGGCTGCTGTCTAGGAAACCCGGAGGTTGCTCCATAAATACATTTTCAGTCAATGTACCTTGTAAGAAAGCGTTATTGATATCCACTTGCCGAATTTCCCAACCTGATTGAACGGCGAGAGTGAGCACTGTCCGGACTGTGACTGGCTTGATTACCGGGCTGAATGTCTCAGTGAAGTCGCAACCCGGCCGTTGATTGAATCCTTTAGCAACCAGTCGAGCCTTGTAGCGATCTAAAGTGCCGTCGGGATGGAGCTTCACACGATAAACCCACTTGCATCCAACAACATTGTTTGCGAATTCCCGGGGAACGAGCTACCATGTGTTGTTGCTGTGTAGAGCATCAAACTCCAACTTCATGGCCTCCCGCCATTCTGGGCTCTTCAAGGCTTGGGTAATGGTGTGAGGTTCTTTGAATTGAGGAACATGGACATGAAGGTTGAGGCGATTTACTGGTTTGACGATGTTGTTTTGGGAGCGAGTTATAATTTGATGGACAGGAGGTGTTAGGGGGGAAGGTAGAGACGGGGAGGGAGGAGTGGGGTTAGTAATAGATTGGGGAGGTTGAGGGAGTGGGGGTTCACGTAGGGGTAGGTGGGTAGGGGGAATAGGTTGGGGATGGGGTTGTGGTCCTAGTGGACTATCACTCACGTGAGAACTTTGAGAGGGGGTAGGAGTGGGCCCAGGTGGGTATAGTAATGGGATAGGGAGAGTAACTGTAACCACATCAGGGGTAGAAGGTGGGGAAGAGTGTGGTTTATTTTGAATTAGTGTTTGAAAGGGATATTTAGTCTCAACGAAAGTTACATGTCGAGATGTGTAAACCTTAAAAGTTTGAGGATCAAGACATAGGTAAGCGCTTTGAGTTAATGAATACCCCACAAAGACACAAGCAGCAGATTTCGGATCCATCTTATTGGTATTGTATGGTCTCAACCAAGGATAACAAAGGCATCCAAAACATTTTAATTTTTTATAATTAGGCAAAGTTCCAAATAGAGCAAAAAAGGGAGAGTGGTTTTGAAGGGTTGGAGTCGGTAGTCGGTTGATTAAATAGACTGCCGTCTTGAATGCAAATGGCCAAAACTTATGAGGCATGCCTGAATGAGACATCAAAGTGAGACCTGTTTCCACGATGTGGCGATGTCTTCTCTCTGCATACCCATTGTGTTGAGGCGTGTGGGGAGGGGAAGTCAAATGGGAAATGCCATTGGTAGCAAAAAAAGATTTTAATGCCAAGAATTCACCACCGTTATCTGAAAAGAAGGTTTTTATTTTGGAATTAAACCGATTTTCCACTAAAGCTTTGAAAGTGATAAAAGTTGACATAGTGTCAGACTTGTGTTTGAGCGGATAGAACCATACATATTTAGTGAAATGATCAACAAAAATAATATAGTACTTGAAACCATCAAACGACAAGACCGGACATGTCCACACATCGGAAAAGATAACTTCTAATGGTGATGTAGATGTAATGGTAGAGGTGAAGAATGGAAGCCGATGTGCTTTATTTATGGAGCATGAATTACAAAAATCTAAACTAGAATCCAAACTGGCAATGGGAACAACAGATTGCAAAATTCAAAAAATAGACGGTGAGGGGTGGCCCAATCTGTGATGCCAAGCAGATCCAAGAGAGAGCTTTAGGGAAAATGTTGAAGGCTGTGTTGAAATTGGCCACAAATAAAGTCCATCCACTAGAGGTCCTCTAAGCAGGATGTTGCCCCGAGTTAGATCCTTCACAAGAAATTGAGAGGGTAAGAATTCCACGGAAACATTATTTTGGGCTGTAAATTTTGAAACGGAAAGGATGTTCTTTGCAATAGTTGGAACATGAAGCACTTTATCAACAATAAAAATTTTAGATGCCGATTTTAAAATAGTGTTGCCAATATTTGAAATGGAGAGACCATTACCATTACCCACAAGAAGCTCCTCGGTGCCATCGTAGGGATAGTGAAGAGCAAGGTTTTGGAGATCAGCCGTGACGTGATGGGAGGCACCACTGTCGACCAACCATTGTTGATTAGAAGGCGGAAGGGAATCGGTGTTGGCTTGGGGAGACTGCTGCTGGTAGGGAGGACGAGCAATGGCAGGAGGACGAAGAGTCGGAGCCTGCTGCCGAAAAACAGGACAATAAGCCACAACATGACCTTGTTCACGACACCATTGGCACTTACCTTGGAATGGCTTGGAGGGGGGTCTCGGTTGCTGCCAAGACGATGGAGACGGAACCCATGGCTGAGGAGACGGAACCCATGACTGAGGAGAGGCCAATAGCGGCGGTGATGAAGGCGTCGACTTCTTGGATTTGGGTTTAGTGGACTTGGATTGGATCGTCATGGCAGATGCCGGGGATGAGCTTTCTTTGTCAGCCAGGCGTAGAGACAATTCCTTCATCAACAACTTTTCATGGAGAGCCGGAAAAGGGATTGTAGTGTCCCTAGCACGGATCCCATCAGCGACAGATTGGTAGGAAGCATCAAGACCGTTGAGGACAACATCAATTATGTCCTCGGGATCCTGGGGCTTGCCTAAAGAGGCTAGATGATCTGCAACACCGGTGACCTGTTGGATATATTCGAACACTGTCTGTGTCCCTTTGGTAAGGGACTTCAGCCGCTCCTTAAGAAGGTTGATATGAGCCCTCGATGGATTGGCATACGTTTCTTCAAGAGTTTTCCAAGCTTCTCGAGATGTGACTGTGCGAGTCACTAAGGAGGCAACCGACGGCGACAACGTGCCGACAAGAGCGCCATAGAGGAGCTGGTCCTGACGGACCCAAGTGGCATAAGCAGGGTTTGGAGACTCCACCTGATTAGCCAAAGTGGTTTGGGGAGGTGCGGGGTTTGAGCCATCCAGAAAATTGAACAGTCCGTACCCAATTAAGGTAGACCGAACTTGATTACGCCAAGCGATGTATGTTGTTGGGGTCAATTTCAGAGCATTGGCAAACTGCACAATGATGAAAGGTTTAGTTGGTTCAACTCAATTTGGGAGAGTATGAGATGGGGAAGCCATTGATAGAGAAAGCAGGAGAAAAAAAAACGATGGATCTTTCAAGCTCTAGATACCATGATAGAAAGATAAGTTTTCAGTTGAAAGTAAAATCTTCATTGAACACTCAACTGATATTTAAATTACAAATAGAAGATAATGCGGGAGTGGGTTGAGATAAATCCTCAACCACTTCTAACAACATATAATCCTAATTAATTAAACATATCAATTAATTAGTTACTGAAAATAAGAATGGTAAAACGTTTATTCCTCTAACATCTTCCTCCAGGTCTGATGTGTTCTCAGTAGTGAAGCCTCATGATTTGACCATTCACACTCATGATTATATTCATGCTCTCTTCAATGTGTTAAAGGTGGTTGAACCTGCATCTTTTGCCCAAGCAAAGCAAGTTCAGGAATGGAAAATTGCTATGTTACAGGAGCTGGAAGCTCTTGAACATAACAATACCTGGACTGTCACTGATTTGCCACCTGGGAAGAGGGCCATAGGTTGTAAATGGATCTTTAAGATCAAATTCAGGGCTGATGGCCAAGTTGAGAGATACAAGGCTAGATTAGTGGCTAAGGGGTTCAATCAGGTCAAAGATAGAGACTATAAGGAGACATTTTCTCCAGTTGCCAAGTTTGCAACAGTGAGAGTCCTGTTGTCTCTAGCTTCTATTAGGCAGTGGAATTTACATCAATTGGATGTAAATAATGCCTTTCTTCACGGCTATCTAGATGAAGAGGTGTACATGTCTCCACCACCTGGCTATGTCAAAGCTGCTAGTGGGCAAGTCTGCAAGCTCAACAGGTCCATCTATGGCTTAAAATAGGCCAGGAGACAGTGGAATGTTGAGCTCACTAAGCATCTGGTGTCCTTGGGTTTCTCTCAGTCTAGGCATGATTACTCCTTGTTTACAAGGCAAGTGGGAGCCTCCTTTACAGTGGCCTTGGTGTATGTGAATGACATGTTGCTAACAGGTGATGATGATGAGTTTATTCAGACAATTAAGGCTTCTCTACACAAGGCCTTCACCATTAAGGATCTAGGGATGGCTAGGTATTTTCTTGGGATGGAGATTTCTAGATCAGATTCTGGCATCATGTTGAACCAGAGGAAGTATGTCATGGATTTACTGACCAATGCTTCTATGGTAAACTGTAAGCCAGCAAAATTTCCAATGCAAAGAAATTTGCATCTCAGTGCTCATGATGGAGATCTATTGGAGGATCCAGAGTCCTATAGGCATCTGGTTGGAAAATTGCTGTTTCTAACCATGACACGCCCAGATATTGCATACACAGTGCAGCAGTTAACCCAGTTTATGACCTCTCCGAGAGCTCCCCACCTTCGAGCAGCTTTGTTCCTCTTAAGATATCTCAAGAGCACTGTCCACAGTTCTCTGTTTTATCCTAGTGCAAGTTCAGTAACTGTTAGGGCCTATTCTGATGCTGATTGGGGCTCCTGCAGAGACACCAGGAGATCTCTCACGGGTTATTACATCTTCATATGGGATTGTCTTGTGTCTTGGAAGACAAAGAAACAAAAGACAGTCTCCAAATCATCCACTGAAAGTGAGTATCGGAGCATGTCACAAACTGGGAGTGAGATTGTGTGGCTTACAGGGATTTTGGATGATTTGAAGGTACATTTTGATAAACCGATTTTGCTGTGCTGTGACAATAAATCAGCTTTGCAGCTTGCCATGGATCCAGTATTTCACGAACGCACAAAGCACCTCAGAGTGGACTGCCATTTCATTCGAGAACTGATCCTAGAAGGCCTCATCTCGACCATGTTTGTCCCAACAAACTTACAGATTGCTGATGTGTTTACCAAACCTCTAAGTGCTCAACAAAATTTCTTCCTGTGTTGCAAGTTGGGCTTGATATTTCATCCGACACGCCCACCTTGAGGGGGGGGATATAGACTATATGTATACATATAGTTTGTTAGGATTCGGTTACAACTCGGGTTAGCTTCATTGGTTAGATTGAGGTTAGTTTAGCCTATGGTTAAGAGGTGTATAAATTGATCTTTGTACAGCTTGGTTGAACACACGGAAATCACACAGAAAATTCTCCCAAAACTATCTTCCAACAATGGCAACAAACTCATAGATCTAGGATGATTTCGGTTGTGAACTACAACATCTACCTGTTGTATGTTCATACACACACACAAAAACATTCTACAATGGAAGAAAGAGGGCAACAAAACAAGCACCACAACCTAGATACAATTGGGTGTCACAATCATGGAGCAACACCAAGCGGAATTGGCAAGTCATAAGTGCTCGATTGGTTTGCCCGGCTCGACTTATACCTGTGGGGAGAAAAGAATTCCTTGGATCCACGAACTAAAAGATGATTCCTAGAAATCCAATCAGTCTCCATCTCCAAATTCATATATTCTACTTCATCTTCTTAATTTATTTCGATTTCTCGGGTGGTAGAACCATAATTTATATTCCATAGGTTTGGAAGAAATTAGTCCAAATTTTGTTTTGTGTTCAAAACAAAACTAAAAGAGAACATATAACCATCAGGTCCATCACCATCTTTTAGTTTTGTGTGTATAATATTATTTTATTTAAATATGTTTGAATGTTTCTTTACCATATTACATTAAATGTTTTAGCACCATGGCATTTTTGCTGCAAGAAAAAAATTTTGTGGGAAAGTTTAATCATTTACATGATTTTTTTATGAGGTATAGAATCCGAGAGCAATACAGATCTAACTCCTTGAGTGACTAACAAAGTCGACAGATGGCGAACTGTCAAACATAATCTAAAATAAAAAGGTGCAATACAAAAAGTGGCAATCAAAGAGATCCAAGTGAACAAATGAACATGTCCCTAATATGATGGGGACAATGTACATAGACTACGAAAACCAACGCCAAACGTCACCAAACAATGACACCGTTGGTTATTTACATGATATTTACATCTTAGATCAAATATATAATTATATTATCTTTCCAAACGTAATAATTCAGTCTCACACAGTAATTACTATAAATTATATTACTTCTCTAATCTTAATTCCTTTAATAGGAACCAATCATATAAAATTTTAATATTGTATGATTCGATTTGATTGCATTATGTCTCTTGCGTATGTGGGAGATGTGATCCTAGAAAAGTTTTCTTTAGCTCACCATAAATGCATACCTCATTACTTTTAATATTTTATCAATTTAAATTTCAAAATTATAATTTCTTGAATTAATAACAATAATGTCTATCTTCATCTTCCAAAATTTGTATATTTATTCATTTATTTTTTTTAATAAATATCATATGAGTATCATATTAATTAATAACAATAAATATACATAATAAATATCATATTTATGTTATTCAAAATTATATATACTCTTAGGTCATACGAGTATCTTATAAATTAATTTATTTTTGCAAAACAACCCTATATATTTGACATAGGTTGATTAGGGGAACAAAACCATGTGAATGAGAAGAAGTTCATAGTTACCCTAAAAAAAGAAGTTTCTAGAAAATTTAAGAGTCTCGATTGAAAAGAAACATGTCCTGTGCATCGCACGGGCATGCTCACTAGTTATAAGTAATGATTGCTATTTTTATAGGTAATAATTGCTACTTTTAAGTGCTTTAACCTATAAAAGTAAAGTAAATATAGGTTTTGTTAATCAGCGTGCATAGAGCTAAAACAACAAGTATTGTGATACAGAGGGAGTATAATGATGACACGACTTCAATAGTCATGCCTGTTTCAGTCCTTGTCATATATGTGCCAACAGTGTCAACTATTGGATTTTTTTTTTCAAAATAGCCAAAAAACAATTTTATTTTATTTTTGCAAAATAGCCAAAATTCGAAACTATTTTGAGATTTAGCCAAAGTAGGGTAAAATCGCTGTTTGAAACAACGACTTTACCTCAACTTACAAAAAAACAATAAAATACTAAAGTCGTTGTTTGAAACAACGAATTAAATATTTTTTTTTTAAAAAATAAAATACTAAAGTCGTCGTTAGAATCAACGAATTAAATATTAAAAAAAATAGATAAAATTTATAATTAAGAAAAAAAATAGAAAAATATATAAATGGGAGAGTCCTGTTTCAAAGAACGACTCTCCCTTAATTAAAAAAAAATGTACTCACCTTCCTATTCTCTCTCCCCATCATTGTCCCCTCCCTCCATAGCCTCTCTCATCTCCTAGCCTCTCTCTCCCCTCTATTTATCTCTTTCCCACACCATCTCTCTGCTTTTCTTTTGTTTTTTATAAAATTTGAAACATCGATTCTACCCATGTATATTTTTTTCTCCCATTTCCTTTTTTTTTAATTACAAATTTTACCCGAAAATTAAAAAAAAAAAATACAAAGTCGTTGTTTCAAGCAGCGACTTTAGTATTTTATTTGATTTTTTAAGTTGAGGTAAAGTCGTTGTTTCAAACAGCGATTTTACCCTACTTTGGCTAAATTTCAAAATAGTTTCGGATTTTGGCTATTTTGCAATTTTTTTTTTTTGGCTATTTTGAAAAAAATTCCAACTTTTGTGCCAGTAGTTTCAATAGTCATGCCATGTGCTTTGTTTTCCATGGCAGACATGGCCTTTTTCGGGACAGAGTTGATATTCTCAATGTTCTACTACACGTCTGTTTTTAGTTCAACCTCTAAATCCACCACCAAGTCAGTAAGGACATCACCTCTAGATGAGTCATTTGTTGGAGACGAATCCACCAGCATCGACATAGGGTCAATTTGGATTCCAATTTCTTTCAACGAAATGTACAACAGCGAGGGTCAAGCCCATTCTCCATCGGTGACGTTAGCATACTTGAAAGCTTCCCAATCGGAGTCATCATAAACTGGAAATGGATTGAATCCCTCCTTCTTCTTGTGGGGAAGGTATGTCAACTTCAACTCGTAGCGGAAGCTGTCCACCCCGAATTTCTCCATGATCATGCTCCTCACCACCCCAAACTGTAAGGTCTCCTCTATCAATATTGTTCTATGCGAATTTCGCCCTTCGAATAACCAACCACCTCGTCCACGTTCCTATCGGTCGTCGGACATGAGAGTGACAAAGACCAACACTTTCTCCCCTACAAAAGTAAGGGAAGAAGATGGTCTTATCACTTTTAGTGGATATATGAAGAGGATATATAGGAAGTGGTGATGGCCATAAAATGAATATGACAAGAATACTTACCCATTTTCATTAATATATACTGTATGCGTTGGCACATGTCACTCCTTCTCTGACACGTAATAGTCAGTTGTTTGTTGTCCCGTATTCTTTAATGGCTAGCATATAACTAGTGGCGGAGAACCCAACACCTTTTGATTCTCATTACTTTCTCCCTTTTTCTCTTACCACTTGAGCTAGATAACACTTTTATTTCAAATATCATTTAAAGGTATTATATTACCTTAAAAATACTAAATATATGCAAAAAATATTGTTTTTTTTTCGAGCCAGGGGGTGCTCGAGCACCCCCAAACACCCCCAGCTCCACCACTGCATATAACTGATAATTGGGTCCACCTTTGCTTCCGACCAGCTTCAATGGAGATCGAAGCTTTTATTTCCCCCTAACCTTGAGCTAAGATGGAATGGTGGTCCCTATACAATCAAGAAACTTTAAAAAGTCAATCATTTTTTTTTGTTTGGCGCCAATAGGAAGTGCATTAAATGCATTTCATGTACATGACATCACCCCCTCTCTCTTCTACCTCTTAAGCCAAATGATTCATTTGTTTCATTCTTCCTATCCTCTCTCATAGTGACACTTGACAACTTGTCATCTCCTCTGGTTGGGTGCAATTTTCCTTTTTTTTTGGATATGCAAGTGGTTAAAGATGTTCCCCAATTAATTGCAAAAATAGTAATTAACTTCCCCCTTGGAATTTTTACACTGCTACTTTTGCCAAACGGTTTTACTTTTGGTATATTCTTGCAATTTTGCCTTGAAAAAAAAGTAATAAATCAATAAGTATTTGCAATTTTGCCTTAAAAAAAGTAATAAATCAATAAGTATGTCTAGTTTAGTTGGTATGAGGGGTGAATTTGAATGATGAGGTCTTGAGTTCAAATCCCTATGTATTTTTTTTCTCTTTTAGCTTTTTAAATCATATATTTAATATGATTTAAAATCTAGCAAAATCTTTAGCACAACAAATGAATATTCCTATAGCCCATGGACTGGAAAAATATTTAGGCATCCCGATAGTCAATGATAGAGTAAAAAATTGTGTTTTTGAAGATGCTCTGCATAGCCTTAAGAAACAACTCTCCAAATGGAAGGCCTTCTCTCTATCTCAAGCAGGAAGAATGACCCTCATTCAAGCAAATTTAAGTTCTAAAACAAACTATTTGATGCAAAATTTCCTTATGCCAAAGGGCATTTTACAAAAAATAGACCAAATTAATAAGAA
Organism: Persicaria tinctoria; assembly: GCA_037127255.1. Lineage (NCBI taxonomy): Eukaryota > Viridiplantae > Streptophyta > Magnoliopsida > Caryophyllales > Polygonaceae > Persicaria > Persicaria tinctoria. The sequence goes on along the minus strand of JBANSL010000004.1, from coordinate 13,911,466 downwards.
TTTCTTTTGGAACAAAACTATGTCAGAAAGGTACAATCCATTAATTAGCTGGGAAAAAATATGTTCCCCCAGAGATCAGGGTGGTCTTGGGATCAAATCTGCGGAATAACGTAACATTAGTTTACAACTAAAATTACTTTGGAAAATCTATAACCAACCAGACAATATTTGGGTTAAAGTAGTAACTGAGAAATACATTTTAAACACCAAGAAACGAGAACCAAACATACACAACACCTCCTGACAATTTGGTAGACTGATTCATTTGGACTATTGGTAATGGGTAAAAAATAAATGTCTGGTTTGATAATTGGATAGCCAACATCCCTCTAAAAACAGTTAGAAATAATCTTGATCCTGGCATGAGCGTCTCTCGGCTACTACACCCTAACAAGAAATGGAATAAGCAACTTCTTGACGAAATGTTTCCACCGCACCTAGTTGAGCATATTTTAAGGATTGATATCCCGTAATGGGATACTGAAGACAAACTAATATGGAAATACAACAAGGACGGGAGATTTGCAACAAAAACGGCCCACCACACCCATAATGCAAATGCGACCATTAACAAAGATCTTGCATGGATATGAAAACTTGAAGTTCCCCGTCGAATCCGTAATCTCATATGGAAAATCATGAATGATGGATTAGAAAATAGCAACCAAGGTTAGATTAAATAAATACTTCAATAGGGTACCCTCACAGTGTTGGTTGTGCAACCAAGAGGATGAAGATACCTCACACCTCTTCCTAAATTGTCTGATTACAAAATCAATAATCAATTCTTATGAACACAGAACGAATAAATTCTTTGTTGGAATTAGGAGTCCAAATAGCTCAATAACAGATATAAAACAAATTAAGGATAATAACCCCAACTTTAATGATCTGTGCTTTCTTTAGCAAAATATCTGGGAAGTTAGAAACTCAATAATATTCAAAGATAGCAAATTGCGTCGTATTACGATTATGGTGCAGAAAAATTTAATTAATATAAACGACGGGAAAGAAGATAAAAATATGCACTTACCGTTGCAAAGGAAAATAAATGTAGATGGATCAGTTAAAAGTAATGGGGAATGCAGAATTGGAGGTATTGTTAGGGACTGAATTGGACAAGTAATTGAAATATTCCAACAACAGGTATCGAAGGGATTAGTACTCCTAACTAAATCCCTTGCGTTTTGTATTGGGTTAGAGTTAGCCCACAATAGAGGATGGAAGAGTGTCATAGTCGAAGGAGATAGCCTTATGGTGATCAATGCAATTAAGGATAACTCTAGAGTTCCATGGGAGATCCTCACAGTTATTGAGAAGATTGGAAGACTAAGAGCAACATTCTCGTCAGCATTATTATGCCACTGCTTCAGAGAGGCAAACTCAGCAGCTGATTTTATTGCTAGATTTGATCTTAATTGTAACTCTTATACCTTCCATTTGAATAGGGAACTTTCTATCATCATCCGTCAGGATGATTAAGGATGATCTTTCCGCGTAAAGACATCTTAATTATTGCCTAATGTAAAAAAAAACCTTACTCTCTCCTTTCCCATTCTCCCTTCTTTCTCTCTCTATTCCCCACCAAGTCTTATCTTGCACCCCTATTCAACTTATGGGCATTTTTTTTTGAAGCAAGATAAGAATTCGCTGCTCTAGACAAGCCTAGAGAAAACGAGAGATCGGACAAGCCGGTGGATGGACTAACCATCATGTACAACCAGAACCAACAAAACAAATGACATAAGGGGAAAAACACAAATAAAATCCAGATACAACCGGAATCTAGACAAAAGCAAAAAAAACAATAAAATAAACCAGATGAGAAGCCAACACAAGAGGCAGAAGCTCTCAAACTTGAATGAGCAAGGGCTGACTAGCAGAGCAACAGCAACACCGAAACGTGTGAAACACAAACGGCAAGGAGCTCAAACAAAGCAACGAAAGTATGAGTCTTGGTCAAACACGAATCATCCGAAGAAACTGAGGTAGTCAACAACATCACAAACCAACACCACAACCCACCCACCAAACCGCCCCAAGAACACAAAAGGAATAGAAAATTGCAATCCAAAACCACACCCTTCCATCCCCCGAACCACACCACCTCAACCAAGCACTAGAAATCAAACCAGTCTGCCACCGATACACCCCTAAATCAAAACATAAAGAAGAAGGAAAGCATCGTACCCAACAGGGAAACTCTTGAAGCTGCGAAACAACGACCAAGCGAGTCCGACTACGACAGGGCAGACACCACCAAGGCAGACACCACCACCAACAGATCGACGGTGGGAAAACAACCAGAACAAGCGAGGCAGATAGAACACAAGTAGAAAGGGAGGACCCGAGCTAAAAAAATCAAAAGCAACAATAGAGACCACGACGGAAAGGCAAAAAAGAACAGCGAAGGAGAAGATGCAGTACACCTAAGCCACCAAGAGGTAGCTGCGAGGCTGGAGAACCGAGCCGAGAGAGACCGTAGCCATAGATGGAGACCTAAAAAGCTTTGTAGGCGCAAGCACGGAAGGTGAAACCGGCGCCCTAAGGAGCACAACAAAGTTGGCCCTCAGACGAAATGATCGGATGGGAATCCATGGGTTCGCAGTTTGCATCCGTATCCGAGGAGGAGCGTCGACCAAGATGGAAGCCGGGCAAGAGTCGAAGAGCGAAATGGATGGAGGAGCCAAAAGGAGCGAATCCGACGGTGACAAGGGAAGGCGGCGGAAGACCGGTGAGGGCGACGGGATTGCGCGCGGAGCCGAGAGATCCACCGCAGTGGGCAGAAACCAGGGCAGAGCCGAGGTAGGAGGCAAGTGCGGAGCTGCGGGAACAGACTCGGTGGACGCGACCAAGGGAGGCGGACGCCGAGAGGGCTGTAGGCTAGTAGGCGAGACGGTGGTGTTGACGGTGGCCAAGGGAACTTAGGGGCATGTTGATATTACATTTGAAATTCTTAAATCATTATTTAATATTTTATTTTTCTACCGTCTCTCTCTCTTATTTGGTTAAGGTTTTGTAAGGGTTCATGCTAAACCTAATAAAATAGAATATTATATTCATTCGGTTTGTTTAATTTATACCCTTGAGATTAAATGGAATTCAACTTGGAGGTTACAAATAATTATAAGCTGAAATGTAACTTTCAATAAAAGTGAATTCCATTTCAAAGTTTTACTGACCCCATTTGTTAAGTAGGCATGTAGGCAATGGAAACCTAGACCGAGTTCATTGCACCTGCCCTATTGATGAATGATTTTTAGTCGCGTAAATCGTATCAAAATTTATTTGAACCTACCTAACTAATGTAGTGTGGTAAGAACGAGTCGATCCCACATAGAATTAAGTTATTTCTAAGAAGAGTCTATTTACCCAATTAGTAGAAAGGGAGGAAGGGTTATGCGATTGAGATCAGAAAGAAAACAAGATAAAATAAAAAAAAATGATGCAAAACAATTAAAAGAAAACAGGAGTCGTCTTTGCCCTACGTGGATTTCTGCTTTCCGTCTTTCCGACGGCGAGACATCGTGTCAGCTGTGTTGTTCCATGCGCTCGCTATCCACCTCACCACGTTGGGTCTCCATCTTCTCGTTACTGTGTCCGTTTATTTGCTTAGGGTTTGGGGTTTTCGGGTTTGTTTCGTGTAGTTCTTTTGTTGTATTAGGTAGTTGTTTTATGTTGTATTTCCTTTGCTATGTTTTATGTTTAGACGGCTTACCGTCTACCGACTTTGTCGGCCTCTCGAGGTCCGGGCCTGTCCGGCCTCGAATTATTTCCTTATAAAAAAAAAAAGAATAGTTCCTCCTACAACTATCCACTTTATTCAATTAAATTGATCATTATAACTTCCTCTTTGTCCTTCTAGTTTTCCTATGAAAGTCCTTGTCCCGACCTAATTTAATTACTAGTACAACCAGTCCTAGAAACCCTTATTGCGTGCTTAATTAAGCATGACCCAAAGGAGGATTTAACCCAATCAATAACTTTAAGTTCAGAGATAGCCAAGGTATCTACACACCCCTAAAAAAGGATTTCACACACATTCAACTTCCTAACTATCCAATTAGTTCAATTAGTCCTAAAGGGATAAGTTTGCTTACTTCGGTTAAGGCTCACAACCATGAATCTACAGAACCCTAGCAATTGAATTAATTCTAAGATAGAATAAAAAATCAATTCTTTAAGCGCAAAGAAGTTGAAACATTCAAAATAGGAAATAAGAACAATATTCAGAAACTCACAAATTAATCTGAACAAGACTTCAAATTGCAGGCAAAATGCAGAGAGTTTCGTTGCACATGACGAACAAAATCTCTCAAAATAAACTAAATATTGTCTCTTGGATGCTTAAAAACCCTAGGCTAAGAATCCTTAAATAGTGTAAACAACTGTGTCTAATGATAAAAGATAGAATAAAAATAGATTAGGATAGATTAATCTAAATCCGAATAGATTCGGATGTGTCTATGTCGATCGTCGTGGGGTTGCTGTGACCACAACCAACCTTCCTAGAAGATGTCTTACCATGGTCACCGCGACGTTACTGCAGTCACAGAGTTGTTCATCACAGAATATTTGGTCGAATTTCATGTTTTCATCAACATGAAAGTTGTAAATATTGAAAAGAGCTTTTCAACGCGTATTCATAATAGTCAATCGGACAACCGAGACCTCCGAAAAGTGTGAAACAAGTTCAGCTTGTCGGGCGACAACTTCTGCTGACTTGTTCTTTGTTTAAGCTCTCTTCTTCTTCTTCTTCTTCTTCTTCTTCTTCTTCTTCTTCTTCTTCTTCTTCTTCTCAAGACTTCTTTAGATCTTCATTAAGTTCCTTAGATAAACTTGACTTTCTCAATCAATGTGTTATCAATCCATATGTCTCCTATTCGGATCCACATTTACCGGAAATCATAATAAAATACACCGAATCCGACTTTCCCACCATATGCCTAAATATAATAAATGAAAAATGCAACTAAACTTATCTAAATATGCATTATTAACACTACCTATATGCAAGCTATCACCTATATACCAAGAATCATATGAAGAAGAGTTTGACATTGGATATTTATAATCATAAAAATCCAGATGGTGTACCTACCATGGAGTTCCTCTTCCAACTCACCAAATTCTCTTCCATTTCCTTATCTTACAGTGATTTTGATTCTTTTATTATTATTATTATTATTATTATTATTATTATTATTATTATTATTATTATTATTATTATTATTATTATATAATATTATAATAATAATAATATTATTATTAAAATTATTATTATTATTATTACTTATTTATTGATTATAATTATAGAAACGGCTTACATAAAGTTAGATGGGAGCCTCGTAACAAATTGGGCTCCAACACCTTTTTGAATAGTAAAACTAACTCTATGAAATATGAAATCGCCATTAACGGATGACGACCCGTGGCTTCTCATTACCAACTGAACCCGTTTTAAAAAACCAATAGCATCGACTCCCAATTCACCAAATGTGGAGAATGCAAAAGCCATGAAGCCATACCCTTTAAGAGCACAAACATCAGCGTACTTCTTCTTCTTTCTTTCAGTGGCTTGAGAGACCGCCTTGCCAAGTACAAATGAGTCATTGGCTCTAGTCGTGAACGGTGAAGCCCCGACCACATCGATACACGTGTCTCTCCCCTTGTCCCACCCATAAACAAGTAGATCACCCGGCCTCAGCTCAACTCCGTCATCACTGCTCATACCTGTATGAGCTTCCTTCTGAACTGCAATGCCCGCTTTATAACAAATGTCTGCCAAAACATCTCGAACCATGTTATGTCTGTGCTTAGACCCGATGCCTCGACTGCAATGTAAAGCATGGTCTCCAAATGGGTCCATCCTGTCAAGCTCACAACTAGGACAAGTCGAATAGCCACTAAACATAGGGATCGACAGATGGTATTGGAGAACGGAACGAAATTGTCGAGATGGCATGGTCTGAGCAAGACCCTCAATGGGAACAGTCAACAAAAAATCTTGCGCTCTTTCCCCTCTCACAGCTTGCAGAATGTGTAGCTGCCTTGGCGTCGGACTAAGCATATTCACTAAGTTGTCGTCAATGAACTTGAAGTATCGATCCGCCAATACTGACATGAATTTTTTGGGGGCGGGGGATACAACCAAGTCATCAATATTCGAACCAACACAAGTGACATACCTCGAGATGGATTGGGTGAGAACATTGTCAGAGCCAATGTCAGGACACCTAGACGGCGATGGCTTTGAATTACTCAAAATAGAAGTTTGGAGCTTAGCCGTTTGAAGACGAGATGCGATGAAAGCAAAATGACTAACATCGTGCGCAGTGAGAACACCAAACCCACCAAGTTTTAACGGAAGAGTAGCCTGACGCCATTGCCAGGAACCAAACCCCGGACCCCCTGCAGTAATAACATGCTCAAGGGAGACCCGAAGCTCATCATCAAAACAACTAATTGCACCTGGGAGAGCATGCGGGGGGCACGTTCGAAGGGCAGATAACAATCTCGAGACCCCAATACAATTCCTTAGAAGGAGCTGAAGGTTCGATAATGTAAAACAATGTAATAAGAAATACTCTAGAAGGGTGGTTGAATAGAGTATGCCCGTTTTTCGCAGAAAGTCTCAAGACTTTTGGAGCTCGTATAAAACCCTTTGAGATAAACCTGAATCACAAAGTTAGACAATCAAACCAAGTGCGGAAATAAGGTAAAGCAATAGATAAAGGACGCAACGAATTGTTAACGAGGTTTGGCACGAACTTGGCCTACGTCCCCGCCTAGGGTTCTTCCACAACCCTAGGATTCAACAGGCTTTATTGATTCACAAAGCTTAGGATCCTAATAGCTCACCGAGAAGCCTCTCTCCTATACAATTGCAATCTAGTCAACTCACGTTCCCTTGGAGTCCTAGACCAATCTAGAAGAGCCCAACCTCTCTCAGCTATCTAGTACAATCCTCTTACTCTCGAGAATCAATAGCCTAGTGCACACTTCCTGAGTTACAAACTCTTGAGTATAACACTCTCTCGAAATATATCCTATAAGCTCACTGTGTATCTCTCAAATGCTTTGAAACAAAATATAAGACTCTTAAGAACAAGCAGAGAGAACACGCTGAAGAGAGAAGTATGCTTGAAGGCTGATTGTGCAATGATATTCGTGAATGTACGTCAGTCCTCTCTCTCTTCTTCATCTCCTTTATATAGTGAAGATCATCGGCTCCACTTGAGGAAGGAATCTTCTCCAACGACTAAGAGAGGATCATGGCTTGAGCGCAATCTTCTATCTTTGGAAACTTCGGAAGCCATGATCTCGATTTGATCTTTCTCAGCTTTGAACGCTTAAGGAAGGAGATATAATTCAAATAGCTTCCTGAAAGGTTAGTGAATATATAATAATAATATGGAAGCATATAATAACATAATATAATATTCGGACATAATAACATATAGAGCAGGTTTTGTATTTCGTCAACACTGTTAAAGCTCCAAGACCTTTGATACAGACATACTGTCAAGGCCTATGAAACTGATTCCGATTTCCATCAAAGGGAGTGGAGTTATCAGGAGCAATTCACATTGGGGATCCTCTAGCTTCCTCACAGCCTTTAGAACCTCTATCGATTTGTCAACTCTCTTCATAACCAAGCTATTACAAAATGTACCACTGCTGCTGGCCGGTCCGCGGTCCGCCTAACAATTTCACTCCCAATTCGGGTCTAGAAATGTCAGGCGGGAACAAACCAACTTCGAAGCTCCTTGGGTCTACAGTTGGCCAGAATAGTTCAGTTTTCTGAATGTTAATGAATAGCCCCAACTCCGGCCCCTCCTTCACCACAATATCAAGAGCTTTAGCAACCTCACCGGTATCCCCTGCTAGAGTACCGTCATCTAAGTACCAAGCATTGATGTCAAGAGCACAAGACTTACTAATTTTGGAGACAAGCGGGTGCAACACTAGAGCAAACAAAAGCGGACCAAGAGGATCTCCTTGTTGCACACTTTGACAAGAGCGCAACGGAACATCCCGCCAATAGAGACGAGCGGGCTGGGCATAGTAGAATTCAACCCACGGAGCAATGGAGGGACACCGGGTGCGCACTTCGCGGATCAATGTGCTTCTATCAACGAGATTAAATGCATTAGAAAAGTCCACCATCAGTAAGGACCTTTCGCTATCCATACCTTTATCAAACAGAAGCCTGTTAACTGAGTGGAGGATAGCTTCCCCACCCCCGGACACACCCACTCCAAACTGGTGTGTACCTAAATAACTGCTGAGTTCCTTAACGACGATAGAAGCAGCCGATTTAGAAACCAGCCTCCTCCAAATAGATCCTACCGCAATAGGGCGAACACCCCCTCTAGGTTTCAACAATAGAGTCAAGGGAGCACTCGCAACAAATTCGGCTAGTGCCCGAGGACAAGCACCCGACAGAAAAAGGTTAACAACACTCGTAATGGCTGCAAGAAGCTCACTGGCAATGCCGTCACATGCTCCACTCAAAATCTCAACAAAATGTTGCGCTCTAAGACCATCCTTTCCACAAGAGGTACCCTTGGGGAAGCTTCTGATCCTATTGAGAACTAACTCTTTACTAACCGATAAAGCCGGAGCTGAGAAAGGATCAACTGAAACAACAGGCGGGGGAGAAATGGGATGCTTAGCAAGAAGCTCAGCAATTGTGTCGTCATTGAACGGAGCAACCCCCGAGGATGTGAGGACCCTAATAGCAGCAGCATAATGCCCATCCCCCATTTTCCGTTTACACTGAACCACATTTAACTCAAACTGAGACATGTCTTTTTTCTTCTTAAATAGATCAGAGTCGCAAGAGGTAGAGGGAGTGAGTATATCATGAAGTAGAGATTGCCTCCCTCCGGGCTCTCTCCACAAGGCCAAGGCAGCAACCATAGACGCAACCTGATCCCTTTTCCTACTATCAACAATGCCTTTAGGCCGATCCCGTACCACCATACTTAGAACACATGCCGGGAGAACAAACAACTGAACCCAACAAGAAACATCCGATGGTTGAGCAATAACCCTTGAAAGAGCTTCAAGATACACCCTCCCAAAATCAAGACGAAGCTTATAAGGGATACTTTTGCAAGTCACCAACCGTTGCTCAAGGAAACGCTCAAATAAATGCTCATCAAAAACCAATTCCCTTGGCCTAGTTGTATCAACATCACGGACCTCCGTGGAGATCTGACAAATAGGAGCCGACAAACATGGGGAAGCAGACGGTCTAGGAATACCATAGATGACAAACAACTCGCTGTTACCACTACACCCCGGTCCCGCGATAGGGATTCCTATACCTCCATGCTTGCATGCCATCCTGACCGTGTGATTGCGTAGACACGTGCCACCCAACCAACGACCCGCATGTTCAAGGTTGGCAGCTAACAAATCATAAACAAACCTGTCTGAAGAAATGACCCTCTTGTACTTCTCAACTGCCTCTGGAGTACTGAAATGCCTAGAGAGGTGATCAACAAAATACTTTGACGTGAGACCAGTATTCGCCGGACGACCATCCCTACACCCCTCATTCCCCCGAAAAGGGCAATGAAACCGGCCATCTGATTGAGAGAGAGACATCCTCGTGCACAAATTGAAAAACTTGATGAACTGCGGTGACTAACCGATGCCAACAGTACGAACAAATAATACCAAAAGGAGCAAATAGCCCCAATAGCAATGCCAAAAAGACAACAAACGTGGAAACGAGCGATGCAACACACACCGGCGCCGCCGCCACCGGCCTGACCAACCTACGCAGCCCCGCACCACCAGCACTACCCGCCCAAGAGATAGAAGACAAACCTGGAGAAGATGAAGGCCGACGAGCCAGGGCGAACCCGACAAGCCTAGTCCAAGCAACTATCGATGAAGCAACGGTGCTATGTTGCGTCGAACAAGGAGACCCCCATTGCTGAACATCAGCACCGACCAAGTACTGAACCACACACAAGAGACTCGCAGATTCCGCCGAACACTGAATCAATAGGGGAGCCGAGGAGACTCTTTGTAAAAAAATTAATGAATCCACAATTACTTGTATTATTATTATTATTATCCACCCCTTATACGTATTATTTTATAAGCAGACTCTTTGTAAAAAAATGAGCCACGTGTCCTACCTTTACAAAATTAAGAAACCACTTTCAATAACCACGTCCTCCTCGCCACAAGCACTGCTATGTTCTACTCTCTGAAAAACCCTCTCTCTCTTTCTCTCTAAGACCGCCTCTCGCAAAACCAGATCTAACCTCCTAACATCTTGCTCCCGACGACGACTCTGGCGGAGCAAAGCCAAGCCCAGGTACCGACGCCTCCACTCTCTGTCAAAATTGAAGCCATCCACCCTCCGTTTTCACTTTTTTAGGGTTTAGGTTTGGAAACCGTCAGATTTTTGAGGGAGCAGGAGGCATTGCTAGGGGGGAGAGGGGTGCCGAGCTTCGGTTCCACTGGAGAAGAGGGCAGAGTCTCGGGTCTGCTGAAGAAGAGGGCGGATGAAAGACGATTTGAGAGGGGTCGATGTAAGTTCAGAATTCGTGATATTGAGATTTGGGGTCGGGCCGGGAAAGAGAGATCGCGCGAGACTCGAGGGGACAAACTCGTCGAGAAGGGTGACACACGTCGGGTGATGGTCCTTGATCGAGATCTAGACAACCTTCCTATCCAGCGAAGCACCCCTCATCTCCTCAAGGTTAGTCTAACAGCAACTTACTCTGAGATTTTCTTGTGCAACTTTCATGAATTTCCTGAAATTGTACAAAAAAAAGAGGAAAGAAGAAGCTATAAGCATTCCCCCAAGCCTTTTACAGTACAATCTGAACATTAAAGCATCTTATGTTAGTGTAGCGGGTAGTTCATACCTCAAAAACGTCTTTACTATTGGATTCCCCATCTCAAATTTAAGGGACTTGAGGATACCAGATTCCATCTTAACAAGCTTCAAAACTCCACAGGACCATTGCAGGTCTCAGGCTGAATGCGCCTGCTTGTGTTTGGAGCACAAACCGAAAAGAGTCATCGGGGCAACCGCAACTCGAGTCGATCGAGCATATCGAGTCCTCTATGATCGATATGGGTGCATCATACATATGATTCAGGTAATTGTGGATTCATCAATTTGTGTTTGTTAAGGTTGAACCATGGAAGTGTCAAAATCATTAATATGTACTTACCCTTCAAATAAGTTTGATGAATTGAGAGAGCAACAAAATATCACTACCATAAAAAACCAACACATATATATATACACACACATTTTAAATGTTTATATAAATTGCAAAACAATTATGTGTAATGGAAAATTTTGCATTAACTTTGCATAAATCTTCTTATGTTTAGTCACATTTTGGGTAAAAAAAAACACCCTTATTGACCTTTTTTCATGCCTCAATTCTGGAATTGGATGTTTACTGTTGTATTCAGCGAGTTAGGAATTAGGAGCGATAGTGTAAACAGTTAATCATCAAATGCATTTTGTTGAGTTTGGTGGGCATGCCGAAGACCTTATGGGATGGGGTTTAGTAGCGAGTGGAAAATAAAGTGAATCCTTGCTTTAAGTGCATTAGTATAAACTGATATTGCTCTATGCTACACTGCTATGCTTTCATTTCATTTATCAAGTGGAAAGTTGATTCTCATTTTCATCCTCTATGCTACATTTTTGCTCCTTGTGGTGATAAGTCTTCAAAGTTTTGTCAAGTTGTAAATGCTGATCCTTCTCAATCATTTTCAACCTCCTAAGAGAAATGCATGAGTTGTTGCTCCTCCCTTTTCCTCGCAATGGTTTATATTTATACTACTGCTTGGGTTAACAAGTTATTCTTATCTTATGATTGATCAAGTTATTAAGGGATTGTGTGGACCGTTGGAAGCCAAGAAACATAAGAAACCACGGAAGAAGTATGAAGCTGCAATGCAAATCAAGAAAACCATGGAGAACGTCAAATGATAATATTATATTTGAGAGCTTAAAAGGGGTTAGATACTTTGGTTAATATTTTGTGAGTTAATCTACATTTAATTTTCTTGATTTGCAGCTTCTAAAAAACAGGTGGATTTGGCTTTATCTCCTCATGACATGAGAAGGTTGTTTCCTTACTTGAACTCGCAGTTGAATCAATGCGTTGTCTGAGATTGGTGATAAATCTTCTTCACTGATGCGGTGAGTTTATATGTTTCATGTGGTTGGCCTTTGTTCTGCCAAATTTGCACATTGTTAGAATTGATTTTCACTTCGCCCTGGTGGATTTGTTTATGCCAATGTGAAATTAAGTATGTTGAACAATTGGCAGCTGCTAATGCTTCTGTGATACAGCGTATCTCCGATATGTTGGAAGACTTGAATGAATGAATTTATTGCTTGCGAATGAACGAATTTATTGTGATTAACTGGAGTCGTCTGTGTTTGTTTAATCTAAATGAATGAACGAATTTATTGCTTGCGAATGATTTCTCATTCTCGATGAATAATTAGGAATTGGAAATATGTGGAATGTTGTCTCTTTTTTTAGGACTGTTTTTTTGTGATATCAGTGTTTGTGCTTCTCCACTATGAATTAGGATAACTCATGGCTTAAGAAACCTTGACCAAGAGGCTTTAAGAGTTCTCAATTTTGTACGGATTGAAAGAGAAACAAAAATTGAATTGGAATTTGAATATGCCTTCAAGGTGTTCGAAGAAATGTCAAATAAAATGTTTGTATTGTTTGGGTCCTCGGTTGGGTTGAACAACAACTATTTTTACTAGACAAATAAAGAATAATCACATAATTTCTTTAGGATACCCGATTAGGATGTAACTAGCATTCATGTTAAGTCCAATTTAATGAAAGTGACTAAGTTTGCATCCAATCATGTTCTCTGAACTGCATTATAACTTATTTTTAGTAGGATGAAATATACTTCCGTTTGTCAAGGAAAATAAAAATGGAAAAAAATCTCTTTCTTTCTCTTTTATCTTATCACTGCTTTTGGTTTTTTGTTATTGTATTAATTCCTCTAATTCTTAATTGATTTAGGATCTTACATGCTCTTGTAGGCTACTATTGAACACGAGACTGAAAGTAGGAGAAAGTAGGATCTTGCATGCTCTTTTATCTTATCACTGCTTTTGGTTTTTTGTCATTAGCCATTGTACACAAGCGCTGCAAAAAAATATCCAAGGTTACTAGAAAAAAAAATTGCAGTTAGACTCTTCACCGTTTAATCATGTTTTTTTTTAATATGATTTTAGTTGTTGTCGGGTCTAGGAAATAAATAACGTGGAGGGAGAAGTTTACATGCTTCCTTATGTGATGGCTTTCCATACATTCTGCACCACGGATCCCAACTTGGTGTACCTGCATCTAATCCGTCGTAGTTTATCATCAGTTTGCAACCGTATGTACCTCAAAATTCATGTGACATATATATGTTTTGCTATGCAATGCTATTCGTTTACTGAATTTGTGTTATAATTGTTGTGGTCTTCTAAAGATGATCATAGCAATAATCATGATTGGTTTTTTATTTGTTTTTACTTTAATTTCAGTCAATTAGGCAAACTTGGACATCCTTGTATGGGCGATGTACAAATCTGGATTATCTCTTGATGATATTGAGATCATAGTTAGAGAGCTTGGGTGGACAACAGATGGCGATAAGAACGCCAACATTACAAACGCGAAGTGGTTCAACCAGGAGCTCATACAACATGTCTTGAGTAAGGATATGACCCCTCTTCTTAAACCATGCATCCTAAAGGTCTATCTCTCCAACCCGATTGAAGAGAATGCAAAGAGTATTGTTTCTGATAACTTTAAGAGGCACTGATGCCTTTTCACTTTTGACGGGAAGCCAAAATATGAGCTTCATCTTTCTGGATTGCAAGAGAACAAGGGTCTAATCTCTGCTAAAAGCGTAAGGTATATGCCCGAGAAATGGTGTGCCTTGGATTCAAGAGAGGATTGGACAGAGCAGATATAGCACATAGTATAGTTTACGCCTGCAGTCGGTTGGATTACACATCCTTGGGATACAGATACTCTTGCAATCACTTGCTCGCTCAAAGGAATAGCTTGAACCTATCGTCAATTTCTGGGATGTAGATATTGCGGAACACTCTGCTACAACAGATGTTGATATTGGACTTCAGTGATATGATTGCAGGTGCCAAATATGATCCATTTGCATATTTGTTTAGTTTTTACTTTGTGAGTGCTCTTTCCTAATTATAAATATATGCTTTCTTTCTATTTGTCTGCCTAGACATCTTCATAGATTATATGTTGCAACCACAATTGGAGGCCGACCAATCTATTTTGGGCATCTCTATAGAAAATGGTGAGTTTCTAATTAAAGTCTAGATGCACAATTTTAGATACGCAACTTTGATTCCACAACATATACAAGGCATGTCGATCAGCTGTGTCGATCAACAAAACTCAACACTAGCCTTTCTGTTTGGGAAGAATGTAGCAGAAGATCTTCTTAAATTATAAAACAGCTTTCATAAGATCAAATCGATCAGGTAAATGCTTCACATCCAAAAATCAAAATTTCCTGTAAATTTGTTTTAATTTCTTGAACTCTATGCTGTGTAACTTGTGTTTATTCTCCTTATTTTTTATGAGGTTATCTTGCATTCCTGTGAGAGGAAGGGGCTGATTGGATATAAGAAGAGATCCCACTTCCTACTTGAAGGAAGCAAAGCTCAACTGTGCTCGGACATGGCGGGAAACAGAAAGGGAAAAACGAGAGAGAAGAGAAAAAGGAATTTCTGTATATTTTGTTATTACTTTTCAATCAGTTGTTCAGTTACAGGAGTGTGGTATTTATACACATTAAGAACATATGAGCTTGCTGTAAAAACTTTTCTAATGCAATCTATGTTACATCCAACATCCCTCCTCAAGCGAAAGGGGATGGAATCAACTACTACCTAATTGAGATCATAGATTGAACAAGGACTGAACTTTAACAAACTAATTGAAAACATGGATTGGAGCCTAAACCTTTAATATGTATTACCATATATATGAACAACAAGTAGAGTTGGGCTTGCAACTTCACTGGGCGGGTTGTGCTGATCGACAAGAATCTGTCTAATAGCACATCAATTGGAAGATGCTAATGCTTCAAGCAAAGATCGTTTGGCCAATGCGACTGCATCAAAGCCCTTGGCTGGACAGAAAGCATTGCGAGAGCTCTCTCTAGGTGGAGGCCTTGAAAGAATTAGCAGGAGAAGTTTCTCTTTGCATATCTCATGCTTGGTGTGAATTTGCCTTGAAACCTCCTTTTGTTCATTATTTAGTGGAGTGTTGTTTTTTGCTACCAAAAGCCAAAAGTTGGGCAACTATAGCTATTTATACTACTTGTTGATTGACTGTAATTGATTTGGTGTGCTTATGATTTAAATTGTTTTTTAAACACAATAGTATATTTGTATATAAATCTTACATGAAATTTCCATCCTCTTTTTTTTTTATTATATATTTTTAATAATTCTTATGGCTTTTATTCTAGGGGGAAATTAAAAAAGAAAAAGTAAAGAAGGTATTGTAGGTCATAAGAGTGATAATGTCATCCAACTCCAAGAAGAGACTCTTCTTGGATCCTGTTTAGAACTCACCCATGCCTTCATTAGTGCTCTTCAAGTTTGATCGCCATAATTTTTGATACTACGGGCTTTAGTGTAAGTTCAATGTGTTTGATAATACGTAGAGTACCTTTTTCTAATTAAGGATTTTAGACATTGGGTGTGTATGGCTTGCATATAAGCAAGCTAAAAAGCGTGAAATTATTAGCTGTTAAAAAAATAAACGGGTTTAAATGGTGTATGGGAACAACAAATAAGCTTTAGTCAGTTAAAAAAAGGGTTTATAAATAAGCTTCCGATTGAAGCTTATTTTGAGGTTTATATTCCATAATTACTATTTTACCCCTTCTCTTTTATCTTATTTGGTTTGAAAGTACCACAATACCCCTAATAAAAACCAAATAAACTCCACTTTTTACAAATAAACTGTTTTTCGCCCCATACGGAGTTTATATTTTTTCATAAATCTTTAACTACTTTTACCAACAGTTTATAAATTATTACCCTGTTTATAATTTTAGTAAGTTTATTAACCCCGTCCCACACGAACCCATTATAAAACACACACACAAAGTATCAATTTTTTATATTGTTTAGCTATTTTGGGTTTATACATTTAAACTTAAGATATCTTTATCAAATCGATTTATAATTTAAACCAATTTAAAATGTGTAACACGATGGGTCCAAACTCAATTTTTTTAAGCCAAAAACTATAAGGTTTCTTTTATTTGCCTTCAATTATAGGACAGATGTTAGGAGAAGCGTGAAAGCGGCTGAAGCATGGGCAATATGTTAGTAGAAAATTGACGTGTCAAATATTTTGTTTAATACGTCAAACTCGACCGAAATTATTATGAAAAAACTCAAACAAGGTTCGGGAAAAGGACTAGTTATTATTATTAAACAAGCTTAGGTGAGGATTTGGGTGAGGTCAGACCTTCCTGATTTGCCACCCAACTACGTACCTGTCCCTTAATAAGGGAAAGAAATGTCACGATGCCTCATAATGGCTTCATTGTCCAAAGCATGCCTTGATCTCTCATAAGACATGAGAGCAGAGAGACCCAATGTGCTGAAGAAGCTGCAGGATGTCTATGACAATCAAAGTGCCAAAGATTCCGATTTTCCTATTGATATTCCTAATTAATGAATTTTTTTTTTGGAGGAAAACCAGACTTATATTAATCAACTAAGATCCAAATTAACAATATTCTCAAGTTCAAATGGTAAAAAACAAGCATCCGAAACTATCCAAGGTTCAACAGGGAGAGTGTGTGCAATATGATGAGCCGCCCGATCGCCTCCGCGTCGTACGAAACCAATCTGGCAGGCCTGAAACTGGTGCATTGACCCTCTAATGGCAGTCACCATAGCCCCTAGCTGGCCTCTTCCGCTCCAGTCACTATTCACCTTTGCAACCAGGGTCGAACAATCCGTCTCGACAAGCACATGCTCCATGTCATGCTCCAAGGCCATCTGCAGCCCCCATAACAGTGCTTCTCCCTCCGCCACTTCCACACCTGGAACCCCCACGCACCTACGAGCAGCAACAAAGAAAACACCCCCATCATCGGCTCTAGCAATGACACCCACACCACACCCTTTTTGTCTGTCGACCGATGCATCGCAATTAAGCTTAATCCAACCCTCCGGCGGTTTGGCCCAGTGCACTTCCTCCAATCTTGGTGTTTGTCCCCTCCTTTTGCCTGCCATCACAGCTCTAGCCTCTTCCACCATCAGCCTCGCCTCCTCTAGCACCCTCTCCTTCTCCACCACCACTCCCTTGAAGATCCGCTTATTGCGCATCCACCAAATGTTCCATACCATAGCCAACTAGAGCTGTATATCCTCCTCCGACAAGCTGCTGATAGCCTTCTCCACCCATTGCTTCATATCGACGCAACCCTCCTTGATCGCGCATAGTCCTGGACATAGCTCCTACACCCGATATGCTTCAACACAATGAAACAACACATGGACAACCGATTCTCTTCTTCCACAAACATCACACAAGTCCTCCTCCAACACCTTCCTCTCTTGCAATCTCACTTTACACGGTAAAATATCACGGGCTGCTCTCCATATAAACATCTTAAATCGAGGAATGGTTTGAAGTTTCCACACTTTTCGCCAGAATCCCCGAATTCCATTGTCAGCTGAAACCCCTATAGTCCCACTCTCATTAAATTCTTTTTGGATCGCAGCATGATATGCGGACTTCACCGTAAACTCCCCATTCTTTGTATGAATCCACACTCTCTCATCCTTCACTTCATGAGTGGTTAAATGCATCCCCAACACAGCCTCGGCATCACACGGATACAACAGGCGCCTGACCTCCTCCTCCCTCCAGCTACCTCTACTCCAATCAATAAGATCCAGAACTCTTAAGTCCGGGGAGCTGCCCGTCGGGTTCCCTACAACTCTGAAACTCACCGGCCTGGGAATCCATCTATCCTGCCACACATATATATCAACTCCATTTCCTACCTCCCACACTAGCCCCTCCTCAAGGAGCTTTTTACCCAACCAAATACTCCGCCATGTATAGCTTGGTCGGTGGCCCAAGCTTGCTCCCAGAAACGACCCATTAGGAAAATATTTGGCCTTGAGCATTCGCGCCACCAGAGAATCCGGGTCTTGAATGATCCTCCACCCCTGCTTTGCCAAAAGGGACAGATTAAAACAATGGAGATCTCTGAAGCCCATTCCCCCAAGCTCCTTCGTAACACACAATCTCTTACAACTTAACCAATGGACCTTTCTCTTATCAACTCCATCTCCCCACCAGAACTTGCACATTAGGCCCTCGATATCCTTACACACCTCCTCCGGCATATAAAAACAGGACATCGTATACAAAGGGATCGCTTGAACAACAACTTTTAGCATCACCTCTTTCCCCGCTATACTCAAATTAGCTTCCTTCCAACCCTTCAATTTCTTCCACACCCTTTCCCTAACATTTGCAAAAATTGCTTTCTTCGATCCTCCTACCATTGTGGGTAATCCTAGGTACCTATCATGTTTCTGCACCTCCCTAACCTGCAGGACCTGCTGAATCTGACCTCTTAACTCACTAGACACATTCTTGCTGAAGGACATCTCAGATTTTGCGAAGTTAACTTGTTGTCCCGACACCGCTCCATAGGTATGGAGAATTTGTACCAATTCAGTTCTCTGTTGACAAGACGCCTTCGCAAAAATCACACTGTCATCCGCAAAGAACAAGTGAGTCACCCTCGGTGCATGATAGACGGTTTTTAGTCGCGTAAGCCGTATCAAAATAAATTCGAACTTACTAACTAATGTAGCGTGGTAAGCATGAGTCGATCCCATAGAGAATCACTAAGTTAACAGAGATAACAATTAAAAGACTGGTTTCATCTACAAATATCCACTTTAGGTTGGTTAGTTGATCCTTGATTCTTCTTCAAGTTCTCTTTTCATCATATTATTGTTCCTGTCCTGATCTTGTGTAAATTACTAGTCCTACGAGTCCTAGTAACCCTTACTAATTAGATAACCCTAACACGGTCAAGATTCAACCTAATAGCAGCATTAAGATTAAGGATTAACTAGGATACATGCAACACCAAGCTACGAGTCAGCATTCAACATGTAATTGATTCTCTACACAACAGTTTAGTCCTACGAGTCCTAAAAAGGCATGATTGCTACTATGAATTAAGGTTCGCTACGAGGAATCTACAAAATCCTAGCAATAATCTCAACTAGTTGTACGGACTAGAAGAAATCAATAATAATCGCAAAAGAATCAATACGAATCAATAAGAATAGAATAAGAATAGAAATCTTACAACTTTATCAAACCAAAGCTTCAATCTATAGACGAAACGGCGGAGTTTAGATCTCCATAAAAATAAGACAAAACATAATTAGGGTTAGAATTGAAACTAAAGTCGGCTACGTCTCTCTTACGTTCTGCCGTATGAATCTAAATATATAGTGGTAAAACGTAATCTAACTAATTTTATCTATTCTATCCTAAATAAATATAAATATAACGAGCCATGCTTCCTTCTGCCTGGCCCCGTCCGGATTCCAATTGCATTTTTTTTTTGACGCTGAATAAAGATTAGGTCGGGTCGGCCGCCGCAGAAGCCCTTCCTAGCGCATCCTTTCGGACGAGAACAAGCAGTTCTGGATCATCCTCACAGCAATCGTCGACAGGGAATGCATGGGCACTACGAGCAAGATAGTCAGCCACGGCATTTGATTCCCTGAAAATATGACGAATAGCAACATAAGAAAAGGACGAAATATCTAACAAAATATCCGATTGTAGCAGCTCGATAGTCCAGGGGCATTTCCAATCCCCCAGTAAAGCCTTTATAACCAGTAAGTTGTCCCCTTCGATCTGAAGGTTTACGATATGCAATTCCTTAGCGCGTGAAATTCCCGTTTTGAGGCCAAGGTTTTCTGCAAATACCACGGAGACATTAGTGCAAATAGCCCGTTGTAGAGCGACCACCACACCCCTAGAGTATCGGATGACAAATCCATAAGACGCCGATCCGCCCGTAATAACTGATCCGTCGAAATTTAGTTTGTAACAATTTGTAGGAGGCTTGTCCCACTTCCCGGAGCGTTGCCGAGTATGGTCGGCATGATCAACCAAACGAGCGCCCGGACGAACATAACGACAATTACCACCTCGACCAGAGGTAGTAGTGATGGGGAGATCGTCCTCCAGTTTCTTTGTTTGTTTCCAGCAATGAGTACTTGTAGTATAGAGCAGAATTATTTCGTTTATAGTTACTGTGTTAGTGTGGTTAAACACTAATTGGTTTCTGAAGAACCACAGGGCCCACCACGCTGAGGCTAGATCAGTAAAAGATTTGGTACCAATTGCCTGTTTGATATCGGTAAGTGGAAGCACTACACCCACTCCGACATTCGCTACAAGAGCCCTCGGAACTCGGATATGTAAAGCTTGTAAAAGGTTGGTCGCCATAAGGCATTCAAAGAAAAGGTGAGCCACCGATTCACAAGAGTTAGCACAGAAGGCACAACCAGACGGCACGGCCACATGCGATTTTTGTAATCTGAGAGTGGTTGGAAGACCATCACGAGAGATTTTCCAAAGGAAATGACGTACTTTAGGAGGCACGTCCAGATCCCAAATCCAACCACAGTCAAAAGTGGTCGACCCAGCATGTTCTGATAATAAGAAGTTGGCAGAGCTGGTTGAAAACCAGCCATTATTGCTTGGACCCCAATAGAGACGATCAGTCATTGGATTATTAGGCAGAGTGATGCTCATTATTGAGTCGATATCTTCTTTAGATAGAATATTTGTTAAAGAGGCGGTTATTAGTGGTCTGTTCCACTGACCTTCTGTGTTGATGAAGTGAGATACCTTTATACCCGTTAGGGATTCAGATATAGGTTGCAATATTCTGGATTCCAATGGTTTTAAGAAGGCCCAGTTATGAGACCAGAAGTCAATGGTCTGACCGTTTCCAACACTCCACTGAAGGGCCTGCTGGAACTTAGGTCTGATAGACATAAGACGATTCCACTACCAAGATGAAAGACCCTTTTTCTGGTAGCTGAGCAGATCGTGCCCTTTAAGATATTTATGTGAGACTACACGGACCCAGATGTTGTCTGGTTCAGAAATAATCTTCCATAGAAGCTTCATTTGCAGTGATATGTTCATATTCTCGGCTTTATGGATACCAAGACCCCCTTTCATTGTATCTGAGCAGATTTTATCCCAACTAATAAGCGGTGCAGCTTTAGTACTTTTGTTCCAAAAGAACTGTCTATAAACTTTGTCAAGCTCATGAAGGATATGTGATGGAAGTAAGAAAGCTTGCATTAGAAAAATCGGTTTCGCACTGAGATTTGCTTTGATAAGGACCCTTCGGCCTTCCGCGGAGAGGTTCGAAGCTTTCCATTTTGTCAACTGTTGTTTCGTCTTGAGGACGACATCAGCGAAGGTATCCCTATTAGTTTTACCATTTACTATGGGACAACCCAAATATTTATCGAAATTATTCGCTTGTGATATACCAAGCACAGCGATTGTAGCCGTAATAGCAGTTGCAGACGTATTGGGTGATGCTTGGAAGCTGGATTTATGCAGATTGACCTTTTGGCCTGAGATGAGGCAGTATCGGTCTAAAATGGACAACACGGCGGTGCAAGCCGAATGTGAAGCTTTACAGAAGATAAGAATATCATCTGCAAAAGCTAGAAAAGGAACCTTAACACCCCGTCGGCCGAAAGAGATGCCAAGGTCAACGGTCAACCGTTGACCGGTCAACGTTGACCAACCCATTTTGATGCCAACTTTTTTTTTTTTTTTATGCCAACTTTTTTTTTTTTTAGTGATGCCATATTTTATCGTTTTGATGCCAAAATTTTACTATATTTTATTTTCACTTTGATGCCACTTTTTTATGTCAATTTTTTGATAATATTTTTTTTACCGTGATGCCATATTTTTGATGATATTTTTTCAAAGTAGTATTTTTGATGACATTTTTTTCTTTAATGTGATACAAATTTTTCAAAATGGCATCAATGGTCAACGTGACATTAGAGTAAACAAAAAATGTCATCAAAGTTTAAAAAAAGTGTCATCCAATAATTTAATTAGAAAAGTGGCATCAGAGTGAAAATAAAATGTAATAAAATTTTGGCATCAAAACGGTAAAATATGACATCACAAAAAATGTCATCAATGTTTTAAAAAAGTGGCATTAAAAAAAAGTCATCCAATCATTTCATTAAAAAAGTGACAATAAGGTGATAATATTTTGATTCCACGTTTTAAGCTCTTATGCCATCAATTATATAAAATTGTCACCACAAAATGTTGGCATCAAAACGGTAAAATATGGCATCACTGAAAAAAAAAAGTTGGCATAAAAAAAAAAGTTGTCATCAAAATGGGTTGACCGGTCAACGGTCAACGGTTGACCATTGGCCGTTTAAGAGGGCTAATTAAGCAAGCTAAAAAAACAATTAATGGGCTAAGCATGCTAAAAAAACAATTAATGGGTCTATCTAGCTAACCAAATATGTTTAAAGGTCCATTTGAACAAAATCCCTCTATAAATACAAGTGAATAAACATGGATATAAATTTAAAAAAAAATTCAAAATAAAACTATACCCGAATTAATTATGTGTCACACGTAATGTCTTACGGTGTAGTGGTGAAGATTCTGAATGCTTATAGATATAGATATACATTTAGAATAGATATATGATAGTCTTTTATTTTTGGTAATGAATATATATGGAAATATTATTTGTGATAAAATCTATTAGATATACCGAGTAGATCGATAAATCTATAAATAAAAGCATCATGATCCAAGTGTTCCATACTTGCAAAAACCATACATAGCTAGGCTGTTGCTTCCCACCCTCGTTTGCACTTACTGCCAAAGAAATCTTCTCGATCTGTACGTAAACAAAGTGATCGAAATGATGGCGGATCGACAGGATCGATGGGGTGTTGATGAGACTTCCAATTGGCCGTATCGCGTCTCCGTCACACCGTCGTATGACTACAGCCTCCCCTGCGACGGCGAATCCGAAATTGAACTCCACTACGTGCACATCGATGTTTGTTACGAGTTCTTGGTGTATTCGGGCGTCGATGCCCCTATTGCCGAAACCTCCGCATCCTCCAATAGCGGACTGTGGTGCATCGAGGAGCTTCCTGGCGGCGAACAACTCTCCGGACTCAAGCAAGAAGTCCTCCTATTGCTCGACCGTGCAGGCGTCCCCTCGGCCGCTCGGGACGACACCATGGGCCTGATTTTCCCGAGTATCGTCCCGCCACAAGTGTATAGGCCGACTGTCAAAACAGTCGTCGGAGTATTCTTGAAGACAGATACCGCGGTTCTTTATGATTTTGATGCCGAGGAAGAGATGCACGAAGATATCAACGATGAAGATATTGTGTTTAGTCTTGAAGTCGAGGAAGAGGAGATGTTCGAGGGTGATCAAGACGAGGAATTTGGTAGGGTGCTGGGGGAGTCAATGTATGAAGATTCATTGAGGGAGAGACCGGCGAGGAAAGAAGCGGTGGAAGGGCTGGAGAAGGTTAGGGTTTGGGGCCGGGAGAGGGAGACTGCTTGCGTTGTTTGCTTGGAGGAGTTCTCGTTGGGGATGGAGGTGACGAAGATGGAATGCTCGCATATGTTTCACCAAGACTGCCTTGGTAGATGGCTCGAGAGTCGATGCTTTTGCCCGCTATGCAAGTTCGAGCTGCCGGCTGCTGAGGAGGCATACGAAGATTCATCTTGATTATATCATCCACACGAGTGTAATTACTAGTGTTGGTATATGATTGTAATTGGGGTTTCGTTGTAATTAAGATCCTAATGTGTTAGTTTGTACATGAATATTGATCGACCGCTGATTTGGATGTATCAATAATAATGTTAGTATGATCGACTGTAAAAGAGAACTAACAAGTACTCAAATAGATAGATATCTTGTCATTTATGAATATATGAGCTTTTTTCAATTCTCAATCAATTTTGGAGTCCAGTACACTACACTACTCGTCTTGTCATTCCTGGGTGCAATTCGTCTAGTTGGTTGTCATATATCGATGGTTGTTTAATTAAAAGGATTGCTTCCCGTCCAACCCATCGATCTCAAACGGTTCTTCAGCGGGTTTGGAGTTTTTGGGAGTTTGGGGTTGGATATTTGTGGACTATATGTGTGCAAGCTAAGTGTAATTGGTGAAACATTATCAAAGTAATTAACTAGATACAGTATAGCTTTGAACCACTAAAAACTTGTCGAAATATGTATTTCAGTCCGCATCTGAATTCAAGGGAATCTAAATCAGAAGTGAGATAAGAGTATAAGACCACCCAATAGATCCAATCTTTAACTTGGCTAGAGCACAAATCTATCAATAGAGAGTGTTGAAAGAGAAACAAGGAAGCTAGATGAGTGAAAATTGTTGTCATCAACCCAATATTAACTCTCATTCACCCTTTCAATAGGGTATAGGGTATGGGTTGAACGAAATGATATCAGAAGAGAATAAAAAAGCTAACGTTTTTAAGAAAATTAGTACTTTTTTCCAACCATATTTGGATGGGCGATTATTAGGATGTCCTAATTTTTGGATTTTATTAGTAAAATTGCTCCCAAGTGCTTCAAATTAGCAAAATGTCCATCGCCCCCTGTGCCCCCTCCTGTTTCATCAATTTTTTTTTGTTCCAATTTTTTTCCGCGTTGCTGAAACGGAATTGCTGAAATTTCTGTTTCAACACAAACGGTTTCAGCAACCCCTGTTTCAATTTTTTCCAGTTTTTTTTTTCGCGTTACTGAAACCCCTATTTCAACACATTCGGTTTCAGCAACCCTTATTTCAGTGGGTTTTTTTTTCCGCGTTGCTGAAACAAGGGTTGTTGATGCTGAAAACCCGATTTCAGCAAAGTTGTTGATGCTGAAACCCCGGTTTTAGATGCTGAAATTGTTGTTGAAACCGGAGTTATTTTTTTCCCTTTTTTTTCCGGATCACCACTTCGACACCGGAATTGCTGAAACCGGAGTTTTTTTTTTTCTTTCAAAAATGCTAAAACGGAGATCCAATCGCCACGGATCCGAGCTGGCACATTTGCTTGAATGAGCTCCGAATCTGACTAGAGGAGTAGGATAGGGTGGAGGACAGTCGCGGAGGACGGAGGGGGAGCGATTTCCTGATCTTCCAAGGAAGAGCGATTTCCTGATTTAGGATTCAGCCACCGCCTTTGTTCTCTCGCTTTACAGAATCTCTCTGTCTCTCAAGTATGAGCGCCGGCAGACTCCGAGATCTACAAGACGAAGAGAAAGGGTGAGATAGAGGGAGGGGAAGACTTATTGAGTAGAGATCGAGGGAGGAGGCGATTAGCATACGTCGGTTTCAGTAGTGGAGAGACGCCGACCGAATTCGTCTCCTTTGGTTCCGATGAACACCGCTCCAGCAATTCAACATCATCAATTGATCGACGAGGACGGGAGGCAGTGAGCAAGGAATCCGTCCGACGAATTTGTCTCCTCTGATTCCGGCGAACAACATCTGTTGATCGGCATCTGAATCTGAGCACAATCAACAAGAGGAATCCGAATATGAGAACAACAGTTCTTCATCGGCATCGATTCAATATCCCTTGGTGACGGCTCTTCCATTCCAATTCAAAACTACGGTTCCATTTCCCTTTCTACTCCTTCTGGTTCCTTTCATCTCTCTAATCTTCTTCAATCGTCTTTGTTAACCAAAAATCTTATTTCTGTCAGACGTTTTTGTGTTGATAACGATGTCTATTTTCAATTTCACAAAAATTGTTTTCTTGTGAAGGATTGCGCGACGGAAACACAACTTCTCAAGGGAACCGTGGATGAAACGGGTGGTAACCTCTTACCATTTGTCTGGCCCATCTCACAAATTAGGCCCATTTCCTTATGTTTCTTGTTCATGGGCTAAGGCTCACGCCTCACCACATTATGCAAGTTCATCGAAGTCTACTTATGTCCTTGAACTTTTATTTCTAGATGTTTGGGGTCCTTCCCATACCACTACTATCAATGGCAATAAATATTTCTTATCAATTGTGGATGATTTCTCCAAGTTTCTTTGGGTCTTTCCATTTCAAACCAAAAATCAAGTTTCTACAATTGTTTCGGCCTTCATACATCTTGTTACTAACTTCTTTGGCCATAATATCACATCCATTCAAACCGATAATGGGACCGAGTTTAAGCCTCTAAGTCCTCTTTTCACCAAATTGGGGATCTCGCATCGTCTTACTTGTCCTTACTCTCATGAACAAAACGGTTCCGTTGAGTCTCGTCATTGTCGCTTGGTGGATATTGGTCTCACACTACTCAACCATGCCTCGCTACCCTTGAGATTTTGGGACTATGCCATACAAACAGCATCATACCTTCTCAATCGGTTACCTTCCCCGGTCATTGATTTTGAATCACCATTCACCATTCTCTTTCATAAACCACCGGACTACAATTTTCTTAAAATATTTGGGTGCTTGTGTTTCCCCACAAAGTTAAACCATAAGAGATTTGCGAATTGAATAAGATTTGGAACTCAACAGCCGATTGAACGGTCAATAAGAGCAACATCGATGGCTTAATTAGCTGCTCCTCAAATCTGAGACGAGCGGTAGCTATAGATCAGAAGCTATGAAAGAAAAAAGAGGAGGACGCAAAAGGAAAACGCAAAGCATTCGATGGAGGGGAGAGAGAAACAAAGGGCATTGGAGACAGATTAGGAATCCATGGACATGAACATAGACAAACCCGACCCGACCCATACCAACCCAAACAAAATCCGATTCTTCCTTATAACTAATTTAGTAATTTTCTTATTTTTAAATACTCAAATAATGTGAATTACATATAATGAGACCTAATATACTAAATAAATAAAGTTTAATAGTCAATAATTAAGATTAACAAAAAATAATCATCATTTTATAATAAAACTTAATGTGACCCGGCTTGACCCAACCCGAACCCGACCCAACCCGAAATCCATTTGACCCTAACTTACCCGACCCGAACCCGACCGAGCATACAGACCCGACATATGCCCCGACCCGACATATGACCGAACCTGAATGGATATACCCAAACCTGACCCGAACAACCGAATTGCCGCCTCTAATGGCAAAGTTCTTGGTCTTCAAATTAAGATCTCTCGTGATCCGCACTTCCCCAGGCCTCATCCTTTTTCGGTGGTGGGTTACTGCTCTCCGTCTTCTTGGCATCGAGACGCCATGTGAGTCTTCACGTTCTTTCGTGTTCTCAGCATTCGGGATTCGCCTTGGGTTTCCTCGACTTCTCCGCTCTCTATCGGATTTATGGGGGGTCTGAATGTTTTCTTTCATCTTTGTTAATTTATGTGTTATTGTTAGTTGTATGTTGACGGTTATTTGTATGTCAATTCGTTGTCGACTTCTTGAGTTATCAGACACCATATTGTTTAATATCTCAAATTTTTTCCTAATAAAAAAACTATGAGGTCCCGATTTGCATGTATGGGTGAGATATTTTTTTTGTTTTTTTTAGCATTGCGTTTTTGTTTTTTTTTTTGAGAATTTGTTTTTACCATATTGACCCTTGAAAAAAAAATCGTAGTTGTATTATTTTGAAAGAAAAGCAAATGATTTAATTAAGGAAGCTAAGCAACAAAATCTATCTATCTATAACAAAATCTATCTAATATAAGTACGTGAAAATCTTTTTTTTTTATCTTTATTTATTTTTGGTAATGAATACATATTTTATGATAAAATGTACCTGTAAATATAACATCATTATCCCAGGATTGTATACCTACAAAAACCACACATACAACGTTTGCACTTTTTTGCCTCAAACTTGTTGCCTTCCAAAGTGAAAGATGGTACTAGATGATCGACATGATCGATGGGGTTTCGACGCGACCTCCAACCGTAGGTACCACGTCTCCGTTAGGCCTTACCGCCGGTTCTACCACAACAGTGAATCCGAATTCGAAGTGGACGAGGCGTTGGTCGAGGTTTGTTACAAGTCGTCAGTGTCTTCGGGGGTCGATGTCCCTATCGCCGAAACCTCCCAAGCGCGCAACAGCGGACTGTGGTGCATCAATGACCTTCCTGGAAGACTCTCCGGACTCAAGCAAGAGGTCCTCCTATTGCTCCGCCGTGCAGGCATCCCCTTGGCCGCTCGGGACGACATCATAGGGCTGATTTTCCCGGGTGTCATCCCGCCACAATTGGTGTATTTGCCAACCGTCCGCAAAGTGGTCGGAGTATTCTTGAAGACAGAGACCACGGTTCTTGATGATCTTGAACACGGGGAAGAGTTGTACGAAGACTATGAAGATATCGATGAGGAGGAGTTTGGTTCCGAACTCGAGGAAGACGAGATGTTCGAAGACGATCAAGACGAGATGAGCGAAGATGAGGAGGAGTTAATTGGTGGGGTGGTGGAGGAGTCAATGTATGAAGATTCAATGAGGGCGAGACCGGCGAGGAGAGAAGCGGTGGAGAGGCTGGAGAAGGTTAGGGTTTGGGGCCAAGAGAGGGAGACTGCTTGCATAGTTTGCTTGGAGGAGTTCTCGTACGGGATGGAGGTGACGAAGATGGAATGCTCGCATATGTTTCAAAAAGACTGTCTTGGTAGATGGCTCGAGAGTCGATGCTTTTGCCCGCTATGCAAGTTCGAGCTGCCGGCTGCCGAGGAGGCATACGAAGATTAATTCATCTTGATTATATGATCCACAAACAAGAGTCTTAGTAGTACGTGTTAATTAGTATGATTGTATTTGGGGGTTTGGTTCTAAGATCCTACACTGTGTTAAGTTTTGACATGAATGTATATATATATGTAAAGAGAAGTAACAATTAAGTACTCAAATATATATAATGTTGGTGTGATGCTCGGTAGATCAATTCTAGTGTCGCTTGTAAGCTTGTCTATGTATGTTTGTTTCATTTTCAAATAGATATCTTATCATTTATGAATACATAAGCTTTAATTTTCCCAATCAATTTTGAGTCCACACATGCTCATCTTGTCATTCCTAATCCTGGGTGCAATTCGTGGAATTCAAGCTTAATTATTCTTCAATGTAGAATTCAAGCTAAAATTCTTCTATTTTGTTTTTATCTGTGGACTATATATGTGCAACTGCAAGTGTACTAATTGGTGAAACATTATCCAAGTAAGTAGATATAGCTTTGAATCACTAAAAGCTTAATTCCCGAAATATATGTATTTTAGACCGTATTTGAATTCAAGAGAATCTGAATCGATCCAGTGTTGCTCCACAAATTAAATACAGCGTGTTGAATTGTTAGAATGATCTATTCAAAATTAGGTTTTGCTTAATTAGAAATTAATCTATTTATGAAATTGAACGTATATATGTTTACAGATTAGGGTTTGGTTAATTAGAGAAGTAAGTGGGTTAAATTAGTAGGCTTGTAACTACCCGTTAGTTTAAGGAGTAGTTTCTTTTAGATTTTAGTTGTAGCCGATAAATGGCAATTTGGGTTCATCAAATCAATTGAATTGAGGAGAATTGAGAAACTTCATTCTTCCAACAAGAATCTATTATGATCCGAAGATCGGATAGAGAAAGCTAGGGCTTTCAATGGTGGTTTTGAGGAGGAAAGGAAGAAGAAGAAAGATTCAGAAAAAATATCCGATCCTAGCAAAAATCATATTTGTGTAATTTTGTTTGTTTTTGTTGGATATTGGGCTTTCTGTATACGATGGACCTTTTTATTGTATTACCTTTTTTGGCAGTCAATCTTCTTAAAAATTGAAGGCAGAAGAGGGAAGACGTTGAATTGAAACCCTAAGCCCTTTGTTTCGTTACTTAACTCGACAAATCCATGTCTTAGTGCATGAATGGGCAAACAGTTGAGGAATGCTTCAAGATACACAAGCATGGGGAATGCTGTGTATCAAGAGGTCATGAAGAAGATGAAAGGAAAATCTGAGAGTTCCTTTGCAAATTTTGCAGGGAAGATCTTACCATATTCAGCTAACATAGTTGTAGCAAGTAACTATGTAAAAGACTGGATCATAGACATTGGTGCCAGTGATCATATGATGCCAGTGTGTGACAAAATTTTTCAGAAATCTAGACTTGCAAGGCCTGTACATATAGGCCTCCCTGATGGATATGTTAAAGTTGTTACAGAAATGGGAAGCCTACAGTTGACAGAGAACTTAGTTCTCAATCATATATTGCTTGTTCCTGGTTTCCAACATAAGCTGTTGTCTGTGGGAAAGCTACTTGATGAGAATGATCTGATAGCTCACTTGACTCGGTTGTCTTGTTTGATTCAGGACCATGGAACTGAGAGAGTTGTGCTCAAAGGAATCGGGAAGCATGGGCTGTACAGAGTGCTGTCTGATGATCAAGTACAAGAGTGGGAGCAGTTGAAGCTAGTTGACAAAAACATTAAGAAATGTTTTGATTACTGCCTTAGCAGTTGTAATAAAGTTAGCACAGACTTGAATGTTATGCATGCTAGACTGGGTCATAGCTCTTTGTCTAAGATGAAACATATGCAGATTACTAAGTAGTTGAACCTTTCATATTTGAATTGTGAAATTTGCTCCCTATCCAAGCATCACAGGCTCCCTATTGAAAGAAGTAACAGCATACCAGACAAGCCTTTTGATCTAGTTCATATGGACCTATGGGGTCCTTATAAAGTGGCTACCTACAATGGGTTCCATTACTTTCTTACTGTTCTTGATGACAACACTAGAACAACCTGGACCTTTTTGATAAAGGATAAAACTCAGGTATTCAAGCTTATCTGTCAATTTGTTGCTTATGTTAGAACACAGTTTAATAGTCGTGTAAAATGCTTAAGAACAAACAATGGGAGTGAGTTTGTCTCAAAGCAATGCACTGAGTTTTGTGCTTTAGAAGAAATAGTTCACTAGAAAAGTGTCCCATACACCCCACAACAGAATGGGAGGATGGAAAGAAAACATCGTCATCTTGTGGAGATGGCCAGGGCCCTAAGACTACATGCTGGATTACCTCTCAAATTTTGGGGTGATTGTATCCTAACAACTACTCATATAATCAATAAGTTGCCTTCCAGTGTGATAGGTTGGGAAACTCCATATGAGAAACTGTTTCAGAAAGGAGTGAGTTATGATGAGATGAGAGTTTTTGGTTGTCTCGGCTATGCCAATGTTCCTCACAGCATACATGCAGGATAAGATGAACGCTAAGGCCAGGAAATGTGTTTTCCTTGGCTATCCACATGGCCAAAAGGCCTACAAAGTGTGGGATTTAGAAACTAGATGCACCTACATCAGTAGAGATGGCGTCTTCCAAGAGAATTCCTTTCATTTCAAGGAAAATGAACCAAAATCCTTGCCACCTGATCACATCCCTTCTCACATAAAACTGCCCCTTGTCAACCCTGCAGATGATACAATGTATCATTCTCCTGCATTTCAAGCACCACAAAATATAACCTCCTCACAAACAAACTCACCAATCCTCAATGATCATGTTCCAAACTCAATTTCAGAAAGTGCCTCATCCAATTTACCAAACTCTGAAAGCACCCAAAACAAAGAACCAATTGCTCTTCAGAATCAACCAAACTTCCTTGATGATCATGAGCATTTTCCACCTCTCAGAAGGTCCACAAGAGAGATTGTGAGACCTAGGAGGTATCAGGATTATGTGGGCGAAGCCACCAACCAAAATCATTCCATGTAACGACCCAGGATTATGATTCCCGAGTTACGTTTCGAGGGATGAAACCCCTCGTTGGGATCTTGCGCCCCGAGTACAGGTTGAAGGTTTGAAACTGAAGGTTTGTAGTTTAAAGTAGGATTTCACACCCAAATCCGGAAGGTCCGTTGGAGACCCCGGGGTAAACCCCTATACCTGTCCTAAGTCTACAACGCGGAAAATCATTCATCATGAAAAGGGCATGAGTTCAGAAAATGATACAACCAGTGCCACGGCAGAACCGGGTCAAAACGGAGTATAGGTAGGGAGAAATCTCAAAAGCATGAATCTGGTGAAGTCGGTTTTCAAACACTCACTCTCCGCCATATGAATAGACCCCGTCATAACAGCACAAAATCCAGCAGTGTATCGGGTACCTGAAACTATACCACAAAGTCAGGCCAAGAGTCCGCCCGCGGGTCCTCTGACCGCGCTGAGGACATATAATACGCCTATACCTAGAATAAAGGATGCCTTCATGCAGTACTGGAATATTAACCACACTATCATGCTCCTAATTCATATGTGCATAATATTGAGGAAGGCCTTAACAAAGAATACCAAGCGGTATATCCCTCTTTTACCACCCCCCTCTTCCAGACAAGGTGGAGACTGGCCAGTTCGATGCTATAATCATATCATATCTCATCATCATATCATATCTCATGCCCATCTCGTATCTCGTGATATATATAAATGACTCGAGGAGGACAACACCCGATGAAGCTGGGCTGCCCTATAACCCTAGCAAGGACTCTAGGACTCACAGATAACGGTCGTTCTGTATTCAAACGCATACAGAATAAGGATGCTCATTCGTAAATGCAATTCCTAAGCATGATACTACATGACATGCTCTTATGCATATGCAACACCTACATACTATATGACACATCAGGCAGGAGGTACTGGTTACTGAGTAAGCCCCGGAGGTACTTACCTGGCTAGCAGACCGG
This sequence comes from Persicaria tinctoria, assembly GCA_037127255.1. Classification (NCBI taxonomy): domain Eukaryota; kingdom Viridiplantae; phylum Streptophyta; class Magnoliopsida; order Caryophyllales; family Polygonaceae; genus Persicaria; species Persicaria tinctoria. The sequence goes on along the minus strand of JBANSL010000004.1, from coordinate 13,878,622 downwards.
CAACAGAACAATCCATCACACAGTATTCACAATCACAAAGTATCACCTAGTACATAATGGAATATATATAAGTCTACATTCAACTATTAAGCACTCAAGCACACCTCAATCAATAGAACAAGTAACATATTATGAAAGTCATTTCATCACATCATCCACTCCTCAAGACCGCATCGTTCTCCATAAATCATTCAACCAATTCTACATGTTCATATACGTCATTTCCACATATACCTCAACGGTTCATCAAAATCATAAGACATAATTTGTGTGATATAAAATCCTACTAGATCGCCATAATTATCCAACATTTAATCTCATATAATAATTCACCACAAGTCATGTTGTTAGTCATACATATCATACGGTTAGTCAAACGATCATATTATCATGCTAGTTAGTCATCGAATTAGTCTTATTCCCAGGTTAGTTTCAAAACCGTTTCAAATCCCAGTTAAATAGTTAAGTATTCAGACCCTTCAAATACTCGTCGAATTCCCTTTTTAATTTATTTGTTAGACTACTTTCCAACCTTGAAATTCTTTTCCAAATTCTTTATAAATCTTTAAGTCCCAAATAGTATTACATGATATTTTGCTTAATTAGAAATTAATCCGTTTATAAAATTGAACGTATGTATGCCGATTAGGGTTTGGTTAATTAGAGAAGGTAGTGGGTTAAATTAGTAGGGTTTTAGCCTTTAGGAGTAGTTTCTTTAAGGTTTTAATTGTAGCCGATAAATGGCAATTAGGGCTCATCAAATCAATTGAATCGAGGAGAATTGAGAAACTCATTACTTCCAACCTGAATCAATCAATACAGATATTGCTGGGAATTGAAAAAAAAAACAATCAAGATGAGTGAAAATGACTGACATCAACCCAATGCTAACTCTTATTCACCCTTTTTATAAGCCGGGGATGCGGTCGGGCTTGAAAACACTACGGCGTGTGATGATAATTCCGATTTGGTAGGGTTCGGGTCAGGTTTATTCAAGCATTATTTTATCGGATACAATTGGGTTTTCGGGTTTTATTTAGTTCGGATAAATCGGGTTTCGGTCTAAACGAGTTTGGGTGAGTCGGGTTTCTGTCACAACGGGTTCGGTTGAATCAGGTGGTTCATTCAAATCGAACCCGCAAGAATCACATTGGATAATCAAATCAAATTTTAGTCTAATTAAACTTCAATTTCATTGAAATTTCAATTTGATTTTAAAATTTAATTAGGGTTAAAGTTTTAATTTAATTTTTTAGTCATATTTATTTATTTATTTTTACCTATGAGATATTTATCTTTTTATATAGATTAAGTGTAACGGCCCGGGATTATGATTCCCGAGTTACGTTTCGAGGGATAAAACCCTTTGTTAGGATCTTTCGCTCCGAGTACAGATTGAAGGTTTGAAACCGAAGGGTTGTAGTTTAAAGCGGGATATCGCACCCAAATCCAAAAGGTCCGATGGAGACCCCGGGGTAAACCCCTGTACTTGTCCTACGTCTACAACGCGGAAAACCCTTTATCATGCAAAGGACGTAAGTTCTGAAAACGATACAACGGGCGCCACGGCAGAGCCGGGTCAAAACAGAGTATGAGTAGGGAGAAATCCCAAAAGTATAAATTTGGTGAAGTCAGGGTTCAACACTCACTCTCCGCCATATGAATGGACCCCGTCATAACAGCATGAAATCAAGCAGTAAAACGGGTACCTGAAACTATACCACAAAGTCAGACCAAGATTCCGCATGCGGGTCCACTGACCGCGCTGAGGACATATAATACGTCTATACCTAAAATAAAAGATGCCTTCATGCAGTACTGAAATATTAACCACACTATCATGCTCCTAATTCATATATGCAGGATATTAAGTAAGGCCTTAACAAATAATATCAAGTGGTATATCCGTCTCCTACCTCCACCCCATTCCGATAGGGCGGAGACTGACCAGCTCGTGTATGCATTCCATAATAATCGGGCGACACGGATGTCAAACCTGCCCCATAAGAAATATAAAGCCCGCAGGCAGCTTTCATAATCATGCTCATAATATAAGTAAAGGAAGTTCCATATGACTAGATTGACTCAAGACGGCCCGATGGGACTGGGTCGTCCTATGACCCTATAAAATACTCTACTAGTTACTTCACAGATAACGACCGTTCTGTATTCAAACGCATACAGAATAAGAATGCTCATTCGTAAGTGTATATCCTAAGGATGATACTACATGACATGCTTTTATGAATATGCAACACCTATATATATACTATATGACACATCAGACATGAGGTAATGGTTACTGAGTAAGCCCCGGATGACTTACCTAGCTAGAAGATCAGCAAATAAAGAATCCAGCACACAGTAGTCACGATCATAAAGTATCACCTAAGTAAATAATGGAATATATATAAGTCTATGTCTTACTATCAAGCACTCAAGCACACACACCAAACGGTTAGAAATCTTAATCCTTAAAAAATGTTAGCAAAACCCTTTTTAATTATTTATTAAATCATTTCCAAACTTGAAATTCATTTTCCCAACTTCCTTTTTTAAATCGACAAATCCGAATAATTTATTTAAATACCGCTAATTAGTTAAATAAATAAACGGATAATCCAAACCGAACCGAACCAAACCCGCTAATTAATATAACTCCCAACCGGTTAAGTTAATTTTTTTTTTTGAAAACGGAAAGAGATTAGGAAGGACTATGAACGATCTGTAGTCCATCCTAGAGCATCCTTTCGGATGAGAACTTGCAGTTCTAAATCTGTGTTAGGGTTGGTGATAGTGGTTGAATGACCTAAAAGGGCCAGTCTGTCCGCTACGCTATTAATTTCCCTAAACACGTGATGAATGTGTACTATCTGAAATCGACAGAGGTCTATCAGGGAATCGGAAATTATCATTTCGACTTCCCAGGGGCATTTCCAGATACCTTTGAGTGCATTGATTATGCAGAGGTTATCCCCTTCTATTTCGATGTTCTGAATATTAAGATCTAATACTTTACGGATTCCCTCTCTCAGGGCTGTGGCCTCAGCTCCGATGACCGAGCATGATGGAATGCTGGCACCCTTCATCGAGACCCAATTGGCTTCGTGATCCCGGATCACAAAGCCAATTGCTGAGTTCCCGTTGTCCCAGAAGGACCCGTCGAAGTTTAACTTGTAACTTGAGCCTTTTAGTTTTTCCCACTTAATGCCTTTTTTTTCTTCTGTTTTCATGACCGGTTGAGTTGTTAGGATAAGTAGACGTAGATATTGCGTTTGTCTCTTCCTCGTCAATTTTAGCTATATTCCAATTGAGGATTTGTTGTTTGATAAATTTGATAATATTGTTAGCAGTACTAGCCTCACTTTTGAAAACTATTTGATTTCTGAAGTACCAGATACTCCACCAGATGGTTGCCATTATACTTGTTTTCTCGGTGCCGATTGTTTGTCTCAGTGTTTTTATAATGGAGTATTCATCTCTCACATTTCTGTTCCATTTGTCGATAACGTTAAAAATTTTAGCATCTATTTTTTGGATAATATTTTTGACAAAATTACAATCCATGAATAAATGGAAGAAATCTTCTCTATGGTGATTACAAAATTCACATTGCATAGGAACTGCGATTCTGCATTCTTCCAATTTTCCTTTTGTAGGTGTTCCTCCTTGGGATGCCCTCCACAAGAAGTGTTTAATTCTAGGGGTGCAATCTAAGTTCCATATCCAGTTTAGATCGGATTTACAATGACCTTTTTTGTTCTGAAGAAGATTGATAGATGATTTTGTTGAAAACCACCCATCCGGGCTTGGTCTCCAATAAAGTCTATCCGTGATATTATTACTTGGGATTGGAATGTTTGTTATTTTGTCAAGTGTGTCTTGATTTAGCTGATTTCCGAGTTCTCTCATAATCTTTTCCTTATTCCATGTTTTGTTATTATTGATGAAATCGTTAACTTTGGTCTTTTCATTTATCGAGTTTTTATTCCTTGCTATTTCAATAAGAGGAGTATCCAAGACCCGGTTAAGTTATTAAAACATACTTTGTAAAATGAAGAGGGGCCCACATAGCCACATCGGCTTCTTCGTCTTCTTCCCAATTCAAAAAAGGAATCCCGCCTGCGCCATGGCTTCGCCCGACAGCTCCCGCATGCTCGCCTCGCCGACCGCCACCGTCCACGTCTCGCCGCCCACCAGCGTCCATCCCTCGCACAGCTCGCGTCGTGCCCGCTCGAACTCATCGCCCCAGCTCGCCGGCTCGCTTGCGTCCACGCCTCGCCTCGTCCTCGCTCTGCTCGTCCTTGCTCTGCTCGCGCTTGCTCAGCCTCGCCCTTGACTACCCGTACTCAGCTCTCGCTCACCCCCGACTACTCTAAGCATCGAAAGAAAGAACGAAATGGAACGAGAAATGAAAGGATGCTTGGAAGCTCACCGACGTGGTCGCGACTTCGGAGCTCTCGATCGGAGTTCTGGGCTTCGTTGGTGGCTAGCGATGGCTCGTCGGACCTGCGCAGGACATGGGTGAGTGTGATTGAGGAGCTCGGGGGTGATTCCGATCGAAAACGAGTGAGAACAGGTTACCGGAAGTTTGTTTCGAGAACGAATCGGGCGACGACCTTTGGTTGTGGAAACAGGACAAGGGAGGTCGTCTGAGCTACGGTGGCTCTTGGGTTGCTCCTGGTGGCTCCGCTGCTGCTGGAGGTGGCTCCGAGGGGTGCCATAGGGTCGCTGGCTTGAGGTGGAACGGAGGGAGCAAGGCCGAAGTGGCTGCTCTTCATAACAAGAAGGAAACGAAGGGGTGGCGATGAGGAACAACGGGGATGAGTTAAAATAATGGGATTTAAGTTCAATTAGCAAAAACTTATTAAATTAGATTAGGTAGGTAATTCCCCAAATTCCCCAAATGGGGTATTAAATCGGTCAACGTTGATCTCGTTGACCGGTCAACGTTGATCAACTCATGTGAATTTTTTTTTAAGTGATGCTATTTTTTATCGTTTTGATGCCATTTTTTATGATATTTTATTTTCATTTTGATGCCACTTTTCTAATGAAATGGTTTGATGACACTTTTTGAATGCCACTTTTTACAAACCTTGATGACATTTTTTTGTTTATTATAATGTCAGGTTGACCATTTATGCCATTTTTTTTTACGGTTGACTACTGATGACACTTTTTATGTCAATTTTTTGATGATTTTTTTTCCCGTGATGTCATATCTTTTCAAAGTAGTGTTTTAAAGACATTTTTTTCTATTTAAATTATTGAATGCTTATTGGCTTTAAACTACTGGATAACTTACCTTGAATCCCACAACATCATCTCATTTGATATATTTTCACTTTTGCTTATTTTGTAACGCCAGGAAATTTTCACACCTAAAATTTCAATAGCATGTGATAAATTCTCATTTCCTTTTCATATACTACGTAGTTTTATTTTGTCATACCTACTTAACTAGTTGATGAGATCTATTGTCTTTGCAGGATGTCTCTGCTGGCCAAGAATATATACTAGATGGTGAGAAACTAAGAAAGAGGAAGGCAGAATTTGATCAATTAGCCACTTTTTTTTATTTGAATTCTGAGGATCAAGCTGGATCTCTCTTGACAGGATTCATTTCTTCACTCAATGCTAAAAGGAGGGAAATCTTTAAGGATTTGACCAGTTTGTCTGATCATCATTGGAATTCAACTCATTTGCAGAAACAAGGGCCATTTCATAACAAGGGAAGCGATAGAATCATTTACAGTTTGCCGTTGGCTGAGAAAAGCAATATTTCCAGGTTGAAAAGGCTTAAACCTTCGCCCTTTGCTTCTCTGTATCAGGACAGAATTAATCATATAAGAGCAACCGTATCAGGTAATGCTTCCAAGTCTTATTCTAAGAATAGTCTCTTGGACGGGGAAAGATTAAATCACCAATTCAGGCATCTGGATGTTCCTGTGGCATGTTTGGAAGAGCAATTCTCAAGTGTGGGTAGGGATTTTGAAAAGAAAGACATGGATAATACGAATATTAGTGATTTCCCGAAGCTGGGTCAACATGTAGCTATGAGACGAAGTGTAAGTGAAGATGATAGACCATCAATTCCAGCTATTGGGTTCATGAGTTCAAAAGAAGGGATGGTTGCAAGAGCTTCTCCATCTCACATCACAAGTTTGGCAAAACAAGAATTTGAACATCTTTCCTCGGCGTATAATGCTGCAGAAGTAAATTTGTTTTCTTCAGGAAGTGATTCTTCATTTGTGATGTTATTCTCTGTTGATGATATTTTTATACAATTGATGACACATGAGCTTAGGGCGTGTTTGACAAGCAGATTTCATTAGATTATGGTAGATTAGGAGGTTAAAAAAAAACAGAATCTCCTCCCTGTGGTGTTTGGCGGTGCAAAGGAGATGGAGATTATGTGTATTCCATCCGATGAAAAATTGGCAAAACTGAAATCTACCCAGGGGAAGATTATGGAGATTGGGAGATTTGGAGATTTCTCGGATTGCCCCTCCTCAATTCACGCGTCTCTCTTTCCTCGGATCTGGAGAACACCCGAGCGATTCCTCCTCCATTGGCGACTTCTCCGAGTTCCGTCACCTCTACTATCCTCTGTAGTCTCACCGTGGGTAGGTTTGAGGGTTGGTGTTCAACCATGGCGGATTGAAGGGGGATTTGGGTCTAGGGTTTGCTGAAAGGGGCAGATTCGAACCCGAATGGGTTGAATCGAAGTCGACGGCGGCTGCTAGGGGGAGTTGCACCGGTGGATGGGTAAGGCGGCCCCTGAAGACGGAGCGTAGCCGCCAATGAAAACCCCTGCAGACGAGCCCCCTGTAGACGACACCCATGTATAAGAGGCCACTGTAGACCAACCCTGTAGTCCGCCATTGCTACCCTTCGAGCTTGAATCCCCATTCCTCAAATCTCGCCTTTTGTCTCACAAATGGTGATGATTGTGATGAAGCAATTAGTACTGTCACATGAAGCAATTGGTGGTTGTGGTTTCCCAATCAAATAGCAACTGGTGGTCACCGTATCAGCCGCCGACAAGAGGCCCTCAAGGAGCGGTCGCCACTCGGAAGGGTGTTTCAAGTGTTGGCTGTCAAAAATATTGGGGAACAATTCGATTTGGGGGTATAGGGTTTTTTAATTTCAGGGGTAAATTTGTAATTGTTTACCAACTAATCCACAAACATCTTCTACCCACCAAACATCTTTACGAGATTTCTGGTCAAATAAATCTCCATCTCATACCATCTACAAAAATCTCATTAATCTACAAAAATAATCTCCATCTCATAACATCTACAAATATCCCATTAATCTACAAAAACACAATCTGTTGTCAAACACGCCCTTAATACGTCATTACACTTCATTGATAACATCTTTTTATTGATGACTTTTATTCATTGATGACACATTTATAAGTACGATTAATTGATCTCAATCATATGTGATGCTATTTTTATAAAATTGATGACATTTATGCATGAAATGTGGTATCAAAACAGTATCACCTTGTTTTAAGTATGAAATGTGGAATCAAAACAATGTCACCAAGCAAGGCAATATGATCTCTTAAAATCAAAAGCTCAGGGGTTAACGATGACAACAAATTGTTTCTATTTTATTGGCTACTAAAATGTTCATCGCAAAAAGACATAAATTTTGTTGCGAAAATAGGTGAAGGATCAAAAAATAGCCCGTGCGGGATTTGAACCTGCATCTATGTGCTTGAGCACAACGTTCTACCAATTTGAGTTAATAGGCTTTAATTTAGCAATAATAAAACAAGTAAAAGGGTTTAGTTAGCATATGGTCTGAACACCATGAAGGATTATCATAGATTTAATAGATTGTATGCATTTCATTATTTCCAGTTATTCACTTCAGCACACATAAACTAATATTATGATTTCATATGAATCATACAACAGCAAAGTACGAAACTTGCAAATCAAATTAAGCCATAATTTCACATGATTCATTTAAAGCCAATGTCAGAGTTCGCTCCGTGATGGATTATCTTATAACTATCCCTGCCTGTTGTCATTAGTTACAACCGATAGAGGATTCCAATTAAGATCAAGCCCGTTTCAATTTCACAGTAGCAACAATAAATAAAGAAATTCCCGATTTCAGCTTGAATCACTCTAAACTTAGACTAATTTCAGGCATCATTTATACTAAATAACTTGAATCCCCAATTTCACAATAACGACGTACTAAGGAGGGAGCCAATAGAAGAATACCAGAAATTAGGATGACGAGCGGAGGGGGCCAGACGACGATGGGAGACGGAAGGAAGATGCATCATCTGGCCTTTATGTGAAAGGTAGGAATGAATTGACCCAAGGAGCCAGACCCCAAACCCATGAGTTTATTGTACAGAGCATCAGTCAATAATATGTAAAACTAGGCAAGTGAAACTCATGAGTTTATTGTACCTGTAGTGGTGACATACCAGCAAACATAATCAGCAATTCATCTCCAGCTCCTTAATTTCAGTCATCTCCTTAATTTATTCATATCTCTAACACTCCTCAATGCAAAGAATACCTTGAAGAGCAACCATTATCAACAAGCATGGTACGTAGAACAAAAGCCTAATCAGCAAGCATGCTCCATGTACTCAGAATCTGAGATGGAATCACTTAATGGTGAAGGAATAAGAATCCAGCAGGAGACCCCTAGTGGCCAGACCCCAAGTTCAAGACGCTGTTAGGATCCCTCACAAGATGAAGACCACGCTCAATCAATCCCAAACAAGAAAAAATCGTAATCAACTCAATTTAATTCGTGTATTCACCTCCAAACCGATCCAAAACAATTGATAAATCCCAACATAGATGTCAATTCAAATACTTCAAAACAATTTCAGACTTCAGAGATATAATATAAGAAACGAACACACACACACACACAAAAGGCAAGCGTGGTTGCATTACCTCAGGGCCTGGGACCGAGAAGCCAAGAACGGAATCACAATCAACTTGGTCCCGTTTTGACAGTAAACAGCGTGGCACCGTAGAACTTGAATCCTCGTCAGTTTTCGGACCTCCTTAGCTGGAGAAACCTGCAATCAAATTATAAAACTTGTAGATTCCATAGGCAACATATACAATATGGATGAAGACATACTAATTGCATTTAATAAACGATATTTGGATGACATTACCTTTTCAGGATTTGTACTCTGAAAGTATAGCAGAATTCAGTAGAAACATATACTATCTCGATCAGGAGCATTTCATCAAACACCTTGCTTGCAAATCAATGAAACAAACAAAAAACAAAAAACAAATCCGAACTCACCTTTCAAATGGCGATTCATCAGTAGAGGGAGAAACTCCATGATAGCAAACATCAAATTAGAATCCCAATTGAGACGGCCTTGACTATCCATGAAGCGGTGATGGTTCTGGAAGAGCATGAGCCTTTGCCGAATTGGATCTAGATTTAGGGTTTTTTAGCGTGAGACCTCGAATGGTGAGATTTAGAATCAGGATTGGCTGCGAGCTTGGTTTCTAACAAGAAGATGACAGAGGAAGTGAATTGAGAGTAGATGATGCAGGCGGTGAGCCAAAACTCTATTCAACCGCAACTCCTTCAGTCGACAATAACACCGCCGATCCCTTGCATTCGCCGCGCCTCCGCCGCACTCAATGGCATCTTCATCTTCCTTCTTCCTCTCTTCTGGCTTCAGAATCGGCGAGGAGGAGGAACTCTTCCGGCTTCAGAATTGGCGAGAAGGAGGATGAGGAGGAGGAGGCAGAACGGGTGGGAGAGGAGGGCGAGAAAGGGGAGGGCGATATCGCCGTCAGAGGAGAAGGGTGAGGGGAGAATGAAGAAAGAGGTCTAATTGACCTAAAAGCATTTAATGATGGTTATAATGCCAAAAAAAATATTTAAAATAGCTAATCACCTAATTAAAAGCTTGTTAGTGTACAAAATACCAAATTTTCTCTAAAATAATTAAGAAGCCCGGCCACACTCCTTGATTATTTTTGTCCGATGATTTTAATCTATGAAATATATTCTTAGGGTATATGTTAAATAAACTATATATTAAAAAAGATTTTCTGAATTAAATACTTAAATTTTAGGAAAGCATTATTAAAATGGGTTAAAATAATTAAAATTTGAATAATATTTTTCAATGTAGCCTTGTTATCTATTCCCTTAATTAAAACACTAGTACAATTCCCGCGTCATGGCATGATTTTTTAAACTAAAATCTTGATAATATAAAAAATAATATTATAAAATATTAATAACAGTTAAGATAAAATTCATTAAAATCTTTACCATAAATGTATTTTATAAATATCTCAAAAAGTTATTTTTAAAAAAATATCATGTAAAAGTACAATACATAATTATGGATATTTAAATCACTTGGTAAAAATAATAATATCATTGTAACTTTTTTAAAATGTGATATTGGTTATGTCATATCATCAGAAATGTTTATATATATTAAGTAGTATATATAGATTAGATATTTATAATATATAAATATTTACATCTAGATTAATACTAATAGTAAGCATTAGATTATATTAAATTTAATGTTTTGAATTAATTAAGCCTAACTTTAGTAAATATATTAAAAATAAAAATAAAAAGAAATGTGATTGGTTTAAAGGGAAGAAGAAGAAAAATTAAAGAAAAAACTATATTGATTTAAAGATATAAAAAAGTAGGGATATCATATAGGTCAAAACTCTTTTATTTATTGTGCACAAGGCTTAGGGTGTACCTTGTGCACAATTGTGAACCCTTAATTTAAATGAAACGGAGGGATGGGACGTTGCCACGTGTACGGTGAGTTAAAAAAAAAAATTGAAACACTAAATTGAATCACAAGCAGAGGAGCGTGAGCGCGTGAAGGTAAATAAAACCCTAATTGCAAACTGCTTCTTCTTCAATTTTCATTGTTGTTGAACCGATGAGCCGCATCGAGGCGAGGCGAGCGGAAGAGAATCGGAGCCGAGGATAGGTGAGCGCGTCTCTCCGCCGTCGCAATGGCTCCCCGTCTCTTCGCCTGCTTCAGCAAGCTAGGCCGGAAAGACCACACCCTCCGCTCCACCGCCGGCGTCAAACTCGCCGCCACAGACGAAGCAGAGAATCAGCGAAAAGCCGGAGTCGGCGGGGCGATGGTGGAGCTTCTCGTCTCGCGGCTAGAAAGGGGTGAAACAACGTGAAATCCGATTTCAATATCGATTTTCCGGTGTAATCCAATTTCAGGTTCACCTTCCCCCACCTTCAATCTTGATTTCACGACTGTAATCCGATTTCATTCAAAGCCTTCTCCCAATTTCAGGTTCCCTTCTCCATGTTACAGTGTAATCCGATTTCATTCCAAGCCTTTGAAATTTATGGTTTTAACTTTTTCTAGAATCGATCACTGAAACTCGAATAGATTGTTTTGCTAATCTGAATTAGGGTTCCGCGTTTTAATTTCATCACTGGTATTGTGTTGGACCTTCTTCTGATTGTGAAAGTGAAGATGAAGGCCGAGGCTCCTTCGAAATCGATCAACGGTGAATTATTCAGTGGAATAAAAACATTATTAGGTGAATCTCTAGTAATTATTCAATAGAATGGGGTATTTTGTGATCGAGATATGAGATTGTCGATATTATTCGTTAAATTCTGAATAATTATTCAGTGGAATGTGTATATTTTGTAAATCGAAAAAAATGTGTGATTGAGATTGTCAATCCATATTATTCGGTGAATTCTGAGTACTTATTCAATGAAATGTGTATTTTGTATTTAGAAATCAGTGTGTGATTGAGTTATGAGGTTTCGATATTATTCGTTAAATTCTGAATAATTATTCAATGAAATGTGTTCAATTTTGAATAATTATTCAATGAAATTTGTGTATTTTGTTATTCGTTAAATTCTGAATATTATTCCATTGAAATGTGTTGAATTCTGAATAATTATTCAATGAAATGTGTATATTTTGTAATTAGAAATTGATGTTTAAGAACAACATATCCAACATTATTCATTTATTCGTTAAAATGAGTAAGATAATTCAAAACTTTGATTATTTTGTAATTTGAAATAAATGCGTGATTGAGATATGAGGTTTTCGATATTATTCGTTGAATTCTATATAATTATTCAATGGAATATGTGTGGAAAAGGGGAAAAAATTACAAACTCATCCAATCCAAAAAAAAATTAAAATTAAAAAAAAAAAGCAACGTACAATCCAAAGAGCCAAAAGAGATGTTGGATTGAAAGGCTTGTATGAACTCACGCACCAAAGGAAAAGGGAGGTGTGTGTAATATTGACGTGGAGCCCACTCTTTTTTAATTAAATTTTTTTAAAAAATCTGGATTAATCTCCACCTTCAATTTTTTCAAATCAATGGTCTATAATTGTGCACAAGGTACACTATAAGGAGTGTGCACTCTGGAACCACTCCATATATATATATATATATATATATATATATATATATATATATATATATATATATATATATATATAGAGAGAGAGAGAGAGAGAGAGAGAGAGAGAGAGAGAGAGAGAGAATGGGTAAATTGTGCACAAGGTTTAGGGTGTACCTTGTGCACAATTGTGGATCCTTGGATGGATGGTTATGAATGGATGAGATTAAAACTGTATTTTCTTTTTTTTTTCTAATTAAACTCAAGTGGGCCCCGCCCACAAGGTGTGCAAAACCGTCCACACTCTCTTCTCTCTAGCGCGTGGATGTGTGAAAGAAACCCTAAATTCATTTATTTTATTCTTCTTCATTCGAGCCACTTGTTGAACTGAAGCGCTCCAATTCGCCTTCTTCCTCCATCGAATAGCCACAATTGTAATTCGTCTTCCATCAGACTGGCCACGATTCGAAGAATGTAGAATCTAATTCGTTTTCTTCTTCAACCGAATGGCCACAATTCGCCTTCTTCTTCCATAGACTACCCGCAGATCATGGCGTTGGTGGCGATGGAGGCGAGGCTGGGAGGGGGGATGACTGAGGAATGGATGATGGCGGAAGATTTGCGCGGTGGTGGCGACGGTCTGCGGAGATCGACGGTGGCGAAGACTCCCGTGCTCGTTCAGGAAAAAAAAAAGGCGATGGGGGACTAAGACTGGTTCCCAATCAATGGTGTCGTCGCCTCGTCGGCGATGGTGTCGGTGTGTAGGGTGGTGGCGTTGTGTTGGCGGAGGTGGCGCGAAGGAGGGCGAAGAGGTCGACGACGCCGGCGGAATCTAATCCAGATGAAAAGGTCAACGACGATTTTGGGCTATCAGTGGCGGCAAAGGGCACTGTTGAAGGCTTTCAGCGGCGGTAATTTTGATCCCGGAAGACTATCAACGACGGCAATTCGGGAGGCCGGCGACTGGATTATTCGAAGTTGTCGACGTTGGTTGAATACCGGTAATTGATTTCAGATGCAATTGTAAATCATGGTAGATTTGGTGTTGATTTATGTGTCAATGGCGATTAATTTTGTTTGATTCGGAATTACCCAGTAAATTGGATATAGTTAATTGAATATAGCTGTCTATAGCTCTGTACTTATTCCGTCTCTTTTCTCATTTGATTTCTTTCCCTACTTTGTGTATGCTAACCATTTGAAATGATTTTTCACAATTGATAGTTTTGCATAATTGGAATGGGTAATTGTTCATTTTGTAATCTGAAATGGAGTTTTTGTGGGTTTGATGGCGAAGTTTTTGTACCTAGTAAAAATAAGAATTCGACTGCATAATTTTCCAATTATCGTTTAATATTCGCGTTAAATCGACCGGTTCAACAGAATAATTCTAAAAATTTACTTTCACAATGGTTATTCAATTATTCACCGCGTTTGTGTACCTCATAAAAATAAGAATTATACTGAATAATTTCTCAATTATCGTTCAATGTACGCCTTAAATCAACCGATTTAACCGAATAATAATTCTAAAATTTACTTATTCACAATGTTTATGCAATTATTCATCGCTTTTGTGTAACTCGTAAAAATAATAATTTCATTGAATAATCTCTCAATTATCGCTCACTGTACGCGTTAAATCGACCGATTCAACCAAATAATTATAAAAATTTACTTGTTCGCAACGTCTATGCAATTATTTATCACGTTTGGTTAATGTATGGAGACGATATATTATTTAGTTATGTGGAAGCAATTATTCGGTAAAATGGATGTATTTATTGGCATAATTGAGGTTGGTATTGTGGTGATCTATATACAAGATGAAACTAACGTGTAAATTTAAAAAAAAACTATTAAAAAAAAAAACTAAAACGCGGGTCCTACGAGATGAAACCAAATTTCTTCTTTCTCCTTCTATTGCATCACGCGCAGCATATATGGGAGAGTAGGTTCTATTTAGGCGCGGGCCCCATATATTAATTAACAAAAAAGGAAAAAACTACTTTTAATCTAGACCATTCATTCCAATACAATCTAAGGTCCAGATTTGTGCACAAGGTACACCCTAAGCCTTGTGCACAAGGGAACCACTCCCTATATATATATATATATAGTAAATGTGATAAAAATTAAAAGAAAAAATGTAATTGGTTCGAAAAGATAAAAAGAAGGAGAAAAAAATAATTAAAGGAAATAATTATTAAATATATATAGCAGAGGAAAAAAAATAAAAAAGTAGAAAATAGAAGATTGGTTAAATTAACTAAAATCAAAGAGATTAAAAGGACATGTCATCAAAGTTATTTAATTTAAAGTTTTATATAGATACATATACGGAGTAGGTTAGAGAATCAAATTTTCGTTTGAAATGTAAAGGGATATAATTAATAAGATAAACACAAAAAATAAAGGGATACGATTTTTGATTTCTCATTAAAAGTGATTTATTTTCAAGGAATAGTTTAAATGTAAAAATATACAATTATTAGTTACTTATCTAAATGGTTCTTATATAAAATATATTGATTCCCTTAATAATCTAATAAAATTACAATAGAAGAGGATAAGTAGATATAGATAGAAGAATCAATATTAACAAAAACTTTGAAAATCACTAAAATTATATAAAGTACTATTTCACATAAAACCATTTTTTATAAAGGGAATGTTTCACTCAATTTTCATTTCAATTTTTCAACGTGGCAACTTGATGTTCGAAAATTTAATGACATGACACCACATTATTAAATGTTCAAATATAATGTTTGAAAATAAAAATTAATTTTCAGTATAAACTAAAATCAATGTTTAATTTAGTCATCTAATTTGCACAAAAAAATTAGGGCAAATTGCACAAAATAGCACGAACTTTGGGTATGGTTGCACTCTGTGGCACGAACTTAAGAAATTGCAAAAATAATCACCAACTTTATGGTTTAGTTGCGGTCGGTGGCACGACCCCCCTACCTTGATGATGTGGACTATTTGGATGCTTACATGGAATTTGAATCACTTTTATTTTATTTTTAAAAAGAAAGAAAAGTTATAGATAAAAAAGAATAGAACCTTTTGACAAGCATACCAACGAAAACCCTAT
The DNA here is from genome assembly GCA_037127255.1 of Persicaria tinctoria. NCBI lineage: Eukaryota > Viridiplantae > Streptophyta > Magnoliopsida > Caryophyllales > Polygonaceae > Persicaria > Persicaria tinctoria. The sequence continues at coordinate 13,863,102 of JBANSL010000004.1, read as the reverse complement.
TTGTCCACAAAAGACCGCCATTATCGTCTAGATCATCACGGGGTCTCTTCCACTTGGAGTCTTCTTCCTTGGGGGTCCCTTTTTTTCCTTCGAATGCATTATAGGATATTGGAGTAAAGCTTTTGCCAGGTATCTCCTTACGGCCATCTATTAAATACTTCTTTCAATGTGAAGGTTTTGGGCATTTTTTATTAGCCATGTACCAGTAGTTGAAACCATGGGGTTATTCATAATAAATGTTCATTTGATTATTCTATTGAATCAATTTGAAGAAAGGTGGACTTGTTAAGTGGGGATTGTTTACATTTGTACAATTTAGGTTTTTTTTTAATTTCTAGATAGTATATGTGTAAACTAATAAATATGGAATTTGTTTGCCCAAATCAGGGAGAATGAAAAGAATACCTAAACAACCACCCACAGAAATAGGAGATACGGTTGAAATTGAGGGAACCCCTAAAACTAAGCCTTTAGATGGATTGGATGCATTTGATGGAAATTACTGGAAGCTAGTGGAGAAAGATTATCCAGAATATTTTGAAGATTCTGATATTGAGATTGATCCAACATATGAGCCAACTGATGAGGAATCTCTTGAGATTACTCAAACTGGATGGGAGAGTGACACCTCGAGTGATGAGGAATTAGCCAATAGCAGAAGGATATTGAAGGAAAATGACAATCTTGCACTGCATATCATAAACAAGTGCAGTGATGATGAATCATCCGAAGATTTCTATGACACTCCATCTGAAGACACTAATGAGGAACTAACTACGGAGAAGAAACTGAAAAACAAGGCAATTGGTGATATAGATGCATCTAATAATTTCAAGGAGATCGAGTGGAAAGTCGGTATGAGGTTTGCATCAGCTGAGATTTTTAAAGACTTTGTAACTAGGTATGCTGCTTTTTGTGGGTATTGCATTAAGTGGTGTAGAAGCACAAACATGAACAAGCTAGAGGCAAAATGCAAAATAGGTTGTCCTTGGAAGATATATGCATCATGGGATGGGCCAAGAGAGGCTTTTGTGGTTAAGACATTGAATAGCTCTCATACATGCAATAGGGCAGATTATGAAAATTTCCAAGTGAAGCCAAGATGGTTAGCTAAAGAGTTTCTGATGGATTACAAAATGAACCCTAATTTGTCATCCACTTATTTGATCGATGCTGTTAGAAAGAGGTTTGGGAAAACATTAAACAAGTATCAATGTCATAGAACTAAGCATGCTGCACTAAAGCTCTTACATGGCTCAGTCGACGATCATTATCAGAGATTGGGGTCTTATATAAATGAGTTGATGAGAGTGGATCCTCGCATGTCAATAGAGTTGCAAACAGAAGAAAATAGCATTCCTGGTGGGCCACGAGTGTTCAGAAGATTATATATGTGCTTCTATGGATTGAGGGAAGGATTCCTAAAGGGTTGTAGGCCAATCATATGCTTAGATGGATGTTTTTTGAAAACTTTTCTTGGTGGGATGCTATTGTGTGCAATTGGAAGAGATGGGAACAATCAAATGTTCCCTGTGGCATGGGCAGCAGTAGAGGCTGAAAATAATGACTCATGGAGTTGGTTCTTATAGAATTTGAAGAAGGATCTACAAGGGTTTGGTGGAGAGGAATGCACTATCATTTCAGACCAACAAAAGGTACTACTAAATTTATTTCTTTTCACATAAAATTTATTTTCATGAGGTATAGTTATATCAAGTAATTTTGTTTTGATTTTTGTTTCTAGGGACTGATTAATGCTGTGAGAGAACATTTTTCATTGGCTGAGCATAGAAACTGTGCTAGACACATCTTTGCCAATTGGCATAAGACACACAAAGGGGAGCAATTAAAGCATGCATTTTGGAAAGCTGCAAAGGCTTGCACAACTTCAGATTTTGATACTGCGTTGGAGGAGATGAACATAGTGAGTAGCCGGGCTGTTGAAGACTTGATTCGGCAAAATCCAAAAACTTTTTGCAGGAGCAAGTTAAGAACATTTTGCAAATCTGATGTCCATGTCAATAATCTTGCTGAGACATTCAATGGGTACATCCTCAATGCAAGGTCACTTCCTTTGATTGATATGATGGAGCAAATAAGATTGTCATTGATGTATAGAATGTGCCAGAAGAGAGAGCTAATGGAAAAAGGTGTTGATGACATATGTCCAAGGATTAGAAAGAAATTGGAGATAATCAAGGACAAGGCTAAGCAGTGCAATGTTATTCCTGCTAATAACAACGAGTTTCAAGTTTTGCATCTGACAGATATGGTTTATGTCAACCTTGAGAAAAGAACTTGTAGCTGCCGACAGTTTGATCTAACCGGAGTACCATGTTTCCATGCTGTTGCTTGTTGCTACTGGCAAAGGGTTCAATGTGAAAACTATGTAGCTGATTGGTTTAAAAGGGATAAATATGCATTAGCATATGAATATCCCATACATCCTGCTAATGGAAAAGGGCGGTGGGAGGTGATTGAATATCCATTGGCGCCTCCTATTTTCAAGACTAGGGTCGGCAGGCCAAAGAAAAATAGAAAGAAGGATCCATGCGAGAGAAATGAAAGGCAAGGAAAGCTAACTAGGCATGGAGTTCAAATGACATGCCAGATATGTGGGGGCAAAAGGCATAACAAAAGAACTTGTCCTCAAAAGGGTTCAATAGCTACACCCTCAAATGCGGAGCATCCTGTAAGAAACTTTTCTCTATTGATTCAATTGTATAAATTTATTGGAAAATACACTAGCTAATTAACATTACAATATTATTCCTTCAGGTTCGGAAAAGAGGAAGGCCTCGAAAGGAAATCATTGATGTTGCTTCAGATGAACAATATAGGCGAACCAGGCCAAGAGGGAGGCCAAGAAAGGGTACTAACCCCATGTTTAGTAGCACAACTCATGCAATCCCAAGAGGAATGGGTGCTTATTTTTCTAGTACAAGTCATAATATATACATAAATGTAAGTGTTACTCATCCATTATAGCCCTTCTAGTTTTTTCTCATTTTTATAAACAAATGACTAATTGTGATATTTTGTAGCCTGGACATCTTGGTTCTACTGTTATATCTCCATCACCCGGGGCCCCTGGACCTTCTCAAGGATGAACAATCTTGGATGATTAAGCTACTGGAGGCATTTTGCTTGGTTAGTCCCCTTATTTTTGTGATTGCCATTCGTTTTGCAGCTGTAGAACTATTTGGTGAACTGACTTTGAAATTTTACTCATGCAGATTTTTGCTAGGAGGTCTCCCTGTAATTTAGGAAGGGCAGCTTGTGTATGTGGAAAGTGATGATATACCATTCGATCGGAATCCTATCTTTTGGAGGATTGCTTCTTATATATAATAGACTATCACTCTATCAGTTGGAAGAGATCCTTTTATATTGACTCTATTAGCACGAACGTGACAATTGGTGCTTAAAATGTCATTTTGCTACTTATATATGTCATTTTGCTATTTAAAATGTTTTCCACGAACGTGGCAATTGATAGTTTGACACTAGTAATTTTAATTTGCAAATGTTATATTTGTAGTAATTTTAATTTGCAAATGTTATATTTGTCGTAATTATCTATAACTTTTCTTTCTTTTTAAAAATAAAATAAAAGTGATTCAAATTCCATGTAAGCATCCAAATAGTCCACATCATCAAGGTAGGGGGGTCATGCCACCGACCGCAACTAAACCATAAAGTTGGTGATTATTTTTGCAATTTCTTAAGTTCGTGCCACAGAGTGCAACCATACCCAAAGTTCGTGCTATTTTGTGCAATTTGCCCAAAAAAATATTATTTTCTTACCAAAAACTAGTTGAAAATCAATCTGATTTATTTTGTATCCCTTGCAATACCGACATTGTGTGTGGGTTTTTAAAATTTAAATAAACTTGACATTAATACACATTTTATCAACTAAAATTATATAAAGTACTACTTGTCTACTTCTTAATATTTATGTAATTAACATAGAATTAAACGAAATTCTTATAATATATACATGTATATTCTTTCAATTTCTTTTTAATTTAAATAAATTTTATATTAATATGCATTCTAATAATTCACATCTATAATTCTAAAATAAATAAAATGTTAAATATAAATAACTCTCACAATATATTTATATATTAAACACAAATAACTTCTTTGGAAATAAATTATGTCATGAGAAATGACAATGCGTAATCATAATTGATTATTTAAATTTTTATAGCTAGATATAAACGATTTGATCTTTTATTATCTATATATAATATAAATTAATCTTAGACAACTTATTATTTTAACTTTAAGAAGTTTCCCAATAATTTTTTTTTTCTAAAAATTAATTATTGTAGATAGAATTGAGTTGAAGATAAAAAAAAATTGTAAGAAAAAAATGGAGAAAATTTGGGAAATATAGGCACTTTTTTCGGCCTAATTGACGGAATGTCCAAAGTTTGGGACAAATTGTGAAATTGTCTATCCCCTAACCCTAATTCTCTCCCCTCTCTCTCCGGACCTCTCTCCTATCTCGCTCTCTCGAACCTCCATCTTCCTCCTCTCTCGACGCCAGATCCGCCTCCGATGGCGGCGAGATCGAGCGAGTTCCTCCCCTCCTCCTGTTCACCGGACCTCCATCTTCCTCCTCTCCTCCTGTTCGCCGCCGCGCGCCGTCTCACGCATATGATATTTGCACATGCACAATATACTCTTATATTTGCACGACAAAATGTAAAAAAAAAAAAAAAAAGTGAGGCTATATGCAATATGATAAAAATGGCTATTGACAAGATGGACATTTCACCAATTTGTCCCAAATTATGGATATTTCACCAATTGAGACAACTTTTTTGAACATTTTGCAAACTCCCCAAAAAAATTGTTATCTTAAGATATACTATACTGATTGTTGAATTAGTGGATGAGATATTTTGTATATTTAATCATTATCCAAATCTTACACAATTGGGTAAAACTTTTTCAAAATATATCTATATCTAGAAAATTGAGAGAACTATATTATCTTAAGATTGATGAGGCAAGGAGATAAATTATTTTGATTTATTAGTACTACTACGATTAAAGAGAAAGCTACGAATTTTGTTAATTAAGATATATTATATAATACGTATTGAGTGTGTATGAGATAAATTACTTTTTACATAATTATTATCCAAATCTTACAAAATTGGATAAAATCTTTCCAAAATATATCTATATCCAAAAATTGAAAAAAAAAAATTATCTTAAGATTGATTAAGATGAGAAGATATTTTTTTTATTGATTAATACTACTTCGATTAAGGAGAAGGTGTCATGTATCACATAAAACTTCTCCTTTATAACATATAATACCTAGTTCAGTGTCCGCACGTTTGTGGGATACTTTTTATAAAATAATTTTATACACATGTAAAATATTTATATAGGTTAAAATATAATCATAAGAAATTCTTATAATATCTTTCAAACCTAATTAACTTAGGATTTGGTTCAAACTAATTAAAACTAATTAATAAGATAATAAAAGGAGAAGATATCACTTTATCAAAATTATTTTTTGAATTTAAATAAATTTCTTATTAACACCCGTTCAACTAATGATTTTCCTTTAATATAGTTGCTTAATTCAATAATATATTATAAATTCCAAAACCTATTATCTTCTACAACTAAACTAAATAAACTAATTATTTTTATTTACAATTCTAATAAAGTAATTTATTACATCATTGTCTCAAAATATTCGATATATTTTAATCAATTATTAAGATAAACTTATTAATTAATAAAAAAAAATTTATCAAGTTTTTATCCTTGTCTATACACTAATCAAACGATGAATAGTAAAACATTAAATTTATCAATTTCATTATGATAGATTATTTAATGCATCAATATATCATATTCATAGTAGAAATTTTTTTAGTTGGTTACAAATAAAAGAGGTAGAATGTAACACATATATATGATCTATAATGAAATGATATAATGAAAACCTTATAAAAATATATCATTATCTAAACAAATTGGGTAAAATCTTATCTTAAGATATCTTGCTATATTGAAAAAGTGGTGTTGGATAAAAAATTGATAAAATCTTATCTTTAGCATATATTGCTATATTTTCTTGATTAACATTTTTTTTCAATTGGTTGAAAATACTATGATTAAGGAGAAGCCGATATTTGGCACAAACAACTTCTTCTTTGTTATATACAAATAGATAGATAGATATATTTATTATATATAATAGATGAATACTTAATATTGATTCATTACTGACAGTTCGTATTATATTCGATAAAACACAATATATATTTATATTTATATATAAGTATCTAATTTAGTGGATTGAGATGCATAAATAAATGGGGCTTTTTGCAAAATAGCCATGAAATAGGGCTTAATTTGCAAAATGTCCACGTTTTAGGAAAATTTTGTGAATTGCGAAATGTCCACGCCGGAGGTAGACAAAATCTGGTCGGAATCCCTCTCAGATTCAATCAACACGGTCGGAGGCTGGATTCATCACGAGTTTCAGTCTCGATTCGGATTCGGTCCCTCTCCTCCCTCTCCCTTATCTCCCTGTCTGCAGCGCGTTTGTTCTCGCTTCTCAATTCAGACTCGAATTAGGTCGAGGGCGGAGGCTCTGAAACAAAGGCGAACGCTGCGGGACGAGAAATTTGAGGGCAGCGACTCAGATCAATTGCGCGGGGAGCAATGGCGTCGCCGGAGGATTCTTTTAGAGATTTCAATCTCAATTTTTTGAGGTGAAATTACTTGTTCCATCTCTAATTTTTCAGCTTCTATTTTCTTACTCTCATGTCGATTTTATTACAAGGTTGAACAGTTCGATTCGCCTCGTGTGCTTACCGCGCCAGCGGCGGCTTCTTTAGGATCGGCTTCGGCGGCACCTTCACTTGCCCCGACTCTTGCTCAACATGCTTCGGCTTCGGCAGCATCTCCATCGCCTCTCTCGCTCAACTTGCTCTCTCGCAATCAACGGCTCCATTGCTGACAACATCTGAATCTTTCGGCGAGTATCTCTCTTCTGGAACTTCAATCACTGCTTTACTGATCACCTTACATTTATATAGTTTTAGGTATTGATTTCTGAAATTCGATGAGGAAATGTCCTTGTTTCGAGATCCGATGTCTTTCGTTCAAACCGGATGCTCTCAATCTTCCGATCCTCGTTCCTCAATCATTGGCTTCGTTGAAACTTGTTTGGTTGTTCTCATTAATCCTTGTTCTGCGAATGAGATGCTATCAGCAAATTCTTTTTTATTCACTCTTTTGTTAGTTGGATACTTATGTGGTTTGTCTTTCATTGAAACTTGTTGGTTAGTGAACATTAGTATTTGCTGATCTTCAAACTGGAGCCTTTGGTTAGTGAACATTAGTATTTGTGTTGATGGAGGAAATCGAGTATGCAAATAAAATATAAATAAATCACAGCAAACCAGATTCCGTCCCTTGCAAATAATTACAAGACCTCCTCCTGATGTAGCAGCGGGAAGTCAGGATCGATCCACGAGGAAGCGTGTTAGCGGATCCTAGGCAGCGGTGTAATCTCACGGACAGCAGTCGACACAGGGTCCTCGAGCTCGACTAAGGGTTAGTCGACAGAAGCTCGGACAGTCGAACAGGGCACAGCAGCTTCGGCAACGGTGGTCGATCTCGACAAGGCTCTACTCGAGATCGAGTGGCCTTCGTCTTGGCCGAGTAGGTCTGGTCGAGTTCCTGCACAGGTAAGCTACGGCGACTCTAGGTCGAGAATCAGTGGTCGAGGTCGACCAGGCTTGGTCGAGATCGACGAGGGCAGGGAGTAAAACGAAATAAAAGAAAGTAAAAACAAATGCTTTGGGGTTTCAACTAAACTTTATGTAAAAGAACTTCCAAGATTGGGGTTTGCAACAACGATAACCAAACATGCATAAGGCAGGACCAAACAGATAATCATGTGAATCGCATTAAAGGACTAAGCGTTTGCCTTTTCCAACAATTAGATAACTCTTTCAAGAAACCCTAATTGTCTCTACCGATTTTATGTTTATAATCCAAGTTGTTAGCATGGATCTCCATTAGATGGGCAATAAACACATCAACAAGTAGGAAAATGCTCAAAACATGATAAAGGTCGGATCTTTACCTCAAATATGCATGGCTATCGTCGGGCTCGCCCCAACCCTAGAAGTGGGTTAGCTACTCGCTCTTCATCGCAAACTCAGACATCATTGATTGAAAGAAAACAACTTGCATTAAACTAAATTCAAAGACTTTACAATCCCGGCAATCCAACTCTCGTCGAATGCCAAAACCCTAAAACCTTCGAACTCCCTAAACTTCTCCTTGGAACTCTTTGTCTCTGACTGAAATTGAATGAATAGAACTGAGCCTCATGGGCTTTATTTATAGGCTTCATTCCCTAGCTATTCTAGGAAAGAAGATATCTATCTATATCTAAAACTTTATCTAAAACTTAAAAAGATAAATAAAAGCCATAACATAATTAAATCAAAAATATGAAAATATATCTAAAAGGTCTTCAATGGATAGAACTCCTTCTCTTCATGATAGATGTGGATAAATCGGATAGACTTTGGCAAACTTCGGCTCCAAGGACTCCCAATCCGAGTAGAGTTGATCAAACCGCGTCGCACAGCTTCGGGAATCCTCGTCGACCTCGACAAGAGCCTTGTCGACCTCGAGTAGGAAAGTGATCGACTGGCTTGGCTTGTCGTCTCGGCTATCTAGTCCTCGACAGGCTCGGACATGGATCCTGGTGCTCGTCGACCTCGAGTAGTTCTTGTCGACATCGAGTAGAGTGGCCTTGCCGACTAGGTCTTCTCGGGTGGCTCTCCTCGACAGGCCTGGATCTGGTCTCCGGCCTTCGTCGATCTCGACTAAGAGTCCTCGAGATCGACTAGGATTGGTTGAGGATGACTCTCTGTGATGGTGTCGAGGACTCTTCCTCGGATTGGCTCGGGGTGGCTTGTCGATCTCGACCAAGTCTAGTCGAGATCGAGTTGGGATGTGCTCGGCTTCTCATCCTCGGCTTCTCGGGTAGCTCTTCTCCTTGTCGACTCCGGATGTGGCACTGGGCTTTGTCGATCTCGACCAGGTCTTGTCGAGATCGAGTTGGGTCCGGAAGTCGGGTGGTCTGGCTCTCGACGTTGCTCCTGGTCGACAAGCTGTGCCCAAACATACTTTATCGAGATCGAGTAAGGGCTACTCGAGGTCGAGTAGTCTAGTTTCTCGGCTCGATTCGACTGGTTCTGTTGCTGCTTTGACCTTGGACTTCTGTAGCTGTTTTCCGAGCTTTTCCGACCTTCCTTAGAATTGCTGTAAAACGCCTCGAATTCTGCGATTTAAACAGAAACTGGTGTAGATTCCATAATTTGGCAAATAAACATAAACTGCATAGGTTCTGTACTCTCTTAGCCCAAATGTATACAATGTATGCAGAAATCGATATAAAAGTTACTGTAAAACATGGCAAATCAGGCTCACAACAAACACCCCATACTTAAGCTTGCTTGTCCTCAAGCAATACTTTTAACTGTCATTCAGGGGAAGAAATCAAAACTCTCAACATCTTAGATTCATTTTTATATATGTCCCTGTAGTCAATTACCATCCTCGAAAAGGTACTAGTGTCACAGATCCATGCATGTGCAATTATATATAAGCAACATCTACTCACAAAAGGAGGGTTATGCAAAACATTCATTCGTGACAAAGCATTGATAATCAAGAAGACTTTAATTTAAGCTCAAATAAGGAGTAGAATTGGTAAAAGGCTAAAGGTGGGCAATTTTTGGCAATGTGGTACTTTTGATCCGGGGAAATGGAGTATTTCCAAACTGAATTTCATACCACATACTTTCTCCATTTGATTCATCACCTTTCATAATGCTTTTATTCATAATAATGCTTTTACCTCTCTAACCTCAGCACTGCCTTCTCGCGAGTCGCAAACATTGGTGTCATGAATGGCCCCGGATACTTAGTGCTTTGGACTCCTCACAATGTGTCCCATCTCTCCAAACTATTATCTCAGAGAGCAGGGTCAATCTACCTTTATCTCCTGAGGTGATTGGATTTTCTTTCACTCATTAAATTTTCCATATATTCAAACAATTTCCTTTCAAACTCCAATAATGATAAACACAACAACCATATAACAATCTCCATAATGTAACATCATTCTCAACATAATCCCCGGATAAGGTAAAGAATGGAAATATTTAGATCATGTGGAGCAATAATTGAAATAAAACATATTATATGGTTTTTGTGATGCATAAGCATAGGTATGGCTAGGATATAAACAATGAGCATATATGAAAATATAAAGTCCTCCATCATCTTATCATGCAACATGTCAAAAATAACTTCAAATTTTACCTTCTTTCATGGTTTTCAAGAAATAATGCACTTCATTGTGCCTTCCCTTTACTAGGCAATTTTATGCTATATCTCTAATGAATCCAATTTTGCATCGTCGAGTTCAATTAAAGCTTCCATGACATTATTCAAAAAATTTCAATGGGGGTCATTTTTCTCAAATTTTGGAAAACATGCATATATAAGCACATAAATCAATAATGCATTCCAAAATAGCCATGTAGCAATTCTATAAAAATAATGCACATATAAATAAATCAAATATGCACAAAGTAAGCCCTTCCCCCACCCCATACTTAAAATTTACAGTGTCCTCACTGTATAAAATCAAATAAAACAAGAGTAAAGGAAGGAACTCACAGGATAATGCATCGAGGAAGGTGAAACTGGGTATGTCGAGTAGAGATGCTTGTCGATCTCGAGTACAAGGTACTCGATCTCGAGTAGCTTCGTCTGCGTCTGGTGGTTTTCTGAAGTCGAGGAGCATCTGGGCTTGTCGATGTCGAGTTGGCCTACTCGAGATCGAGTAGTGTCTGGGCTGCTCCTCCTTGTCGTCGTCGACTTGGCCTTCGTCGATTCTGACTGGTTTTCAGGGACTTCTTCCTTCCACCTTTCGCGATCCTTATATGCTTTGCCGACCTAAAAGTGTTAGATTGCACGCCAAAACAAAGACTATCCACATGAAGTATTCTAAAGACATAAAACCCAAAAAAAAAAAACCAAAAAAAAACCAAAAAGTCCCAAAAATTCATAAAGTCTATATACATGCTCTAGATTTTAGAGTCGCTAGGCCGACTTCTCCGTTTGTGCTCAAGGACCATTATTGTGGGGCCCGCTCATGCTTGGCCCTTCTCCTAGATCGTCTAGGTCATGATGGTAGTATGCAAGCTCAGCTGACAGGTGGTTGCTTGCATCATCTCCCTTCTCTTTCTTCTTTTTCTTTGTAGCCCTCAGTTTATGCAAGTTCTATCACCACGGTGTTTTATTTCCTCTTAAATCATTAAAAATTTTATTTATGGACTAAGGGGAGTAGAATTCATACCTGAACTTACCTGTTCGGACCCAAAACAGAAATCTTTGGGCTTGGGTTTACTCGATGTCGAGTACTGCTGGTCGAGATCGAGTACAGGGACCCCATACTTAGGATCCTGGCATGTTTCTGGCTCAGTGGTGGTAGTCGACATCGACGAGTCTTGGTCGAGGGCGAGGAGGGTGCTTGTCGAGATCGAGGAGGCTTCGTCGATCTCGAGTACAGTTTTGGCTCCTTCCTCTGCTGTTTGCTTGGTCCCGTCGATGCTGATGCTTTTCACCTCCAGCCAAGAAATTTCCTGCTTTGCTGGGCCAAAAGAGAAATCCAAAACCTCATCGCCTATGGTGAAGTTGAGCGACCTATTCTTGACACTAATTCGGGCATCTGCAGTAGCTAAGAATGGTCTACCAAGAATAATAGGGCTAGTAGGATCTTCAACACAGTCAATGATAAGGAAATCAGCTAGAACAAAGAATTTACCAACCTGGACGGGGACATTTTCAACTATACCTGTAGGGATGACCACTGTATTGTTGGCCATGTATAATTTAGCATCCACAGGTTCTATGCATCCTATCTTGACCTTCCGCCAGATTGATAAAGGCATGATGCTCACACTTGCTCCTAAATCGCATAGAGAATCATATTTATATTGTCCAAAACCCACAGTAACAGAAAACTTACCAGGGTCAGGCCTCTTTTCAGGGAAGTGGAGTACTTTGCATTCGCTTGCGATCTCTGAGATGGATCGCTTCTTGCTCAGGATTTCCTTCAGAAACTTGACATATCCAGGCATCTCTTGCAGGGCTTCTGTAAAAGGAATAGAAACATTCAGTTCTTGCAGCATATTAACAAATCTGGTAAACCTACCTGCAGTGGGATCTTTCTGTGTTTTTGAAGGGAAAGGCAGTGGCTTTTTCTGCTTCGGAGCCAGATCAGTTGTCGGAGACGTTGCAGAGTCGTCGACCTCAGCTTGCTGCTCCTCGACATCGACCAGAGTCTTGTCGACATCGACTAGGGGCTTGTCGACCTCGTGTTGGGTTGTCGACCTCGGGTTGCTGGTCTGCGCAGCGGAGTCCGAGCTCAGCTTCTGGTTTTGGTCGAGTAGAGGCTTGTCGATGTCGAGTACAGCCTCCTCGAGATCGAGTTGGCTCTGCTCTGTACCGGGTTGCTGCTCTGCGTTGCTTTGCTGTTTCCCGGCCTCTGGCTCGTGTAGTTGATGTCCACTCCTGAGTTTGATAGCCGCAACATGTCCGATTTTCCCCTTAGGATTTGGTTCTGTTTGCCCAGGGAGCTTGCCGGACGGTCGTGGGATCTGCGCGGCGATTTGTCCCATCTGAGTCTCAATTCCCCCTTTCCAGATGTCCAATTCTCCAAATTTGGTGGTGATGCTCTGGAACTGGTTGTTGATGGTGCCCTGATTTCGGCGCATCTCCTCAAGGATCAGCTGCAGATCATCCTTCTTTTGATCCCTCTCTGGATGTCCTGGAGCTCTGTAGGGTGGGGGATTCCTAGGAGGACCTTGGTTCCACTGTGGTTGATAGAATCTTTGATCTCCCATATAGCGATTTGGACCCCCTGCGTAAGCTGCCTCCTCGTGTCTTTCTGCCATTCTGACTTGCTCTGTATGTGGGCACTCAGTAGTGGTGTGCCTCTGTGATCCGCATTCGATGCAAGGCTGATTGACAGATAGGTATTTGACTTGCTTGAGGAGCTTGCGATTCTGGTCTCTGTAGAACTGCTCCCTGACATCTGGGTCAATCTCCTTCGCTGGCTCGTAGAGTGGCATAAAGGGTGCTGGCCTGGCGTAGGAGTTCTCCTCATAGTTTGTAGGAGCCCCATATTTGTTGTCGTAGTTAGTGAGGTTTTCTAGCACACCCCATGCGTCACTTGGTGGCATCGTCAGATACTCATAGCGAGTATAATGGTTAATTCTGTCCTTAGTGACTTGATCAAGAGAGTTGAAGAAGATCTCTTGAATGACGTAGGGTGGCTGTCCATGAGTAGGGCAAGATCGCAGCAGCTCCTTGTAGAGTTCCCATGCCCTTGCCAGTGGTTCCCCTGACTTCTGTTTGAAGGCGGTGATTTTCTGGCGGAGAAGTGCTGTTTTGGCGGGTGGGAAGTATTTGTTCAAAAACTCTTGCTCTACTTGGGCCCATGTGGTGAGAGATCTTGGCTTCAACCCTTCAAGCCACTTCAGTGCAGGTCCAGCCAGCGACCAGCGGAAAGCTTTCATCTTGACATATTCCAGAGTTGTACCTTCAGCAAGAGTACGACACATGTCATGAAAATTGGTAATATGTTCAAGAGGACACTCATTAAATTTGCCATAAAAAGCATTATTTTTAAGCTCTATAAGAAATTGAGTGCGAATTTCAAAAGAGTTTTCAGGGATTAGAATCGCCGATTCAGGCACGATGAGAGTGGGATGCATATAATCCTCTCCAGTGGTTGGATATTGGGCAAGCTCAGCTTCTGCTTGCTCCCTTGCTGCTTTCTCAGCGGCGATAGCAGCATCTTTAGTGGCTATAGCAGTATCTTTTGCGGCTAGCTCTGCGGTAAGCCTTGTGATCAGCTGTTCCTGTGTTTCAGCGGCCGCCATGGCTCTTTGTAGTTTAGCCCTGATGTGAAAAAGGCGTTCTGGTTCGTCTAAGGCGTCAAACTCAGGTGTTTGACCAGAACGACGCATACACCTGCAAAGTAACTCAAAGAGAACGTGAGAACTAACTACCTAAGGCGTGAATGATAGCCTCTCCGGCAACGGCGCCAATTTGTTGATGGAGGAAATCGAGTATGCAAATAAAATATAAGTAAATCACAGCAAACCAGATTCCGTCCCTTGCAAATAATTACAAGACCTCCTCCTGATGTAGCAGCGAGAAGTCAGGATCGATCCACGAGGAAGCGTGTTAGGGGATCCTAGGCAGCGGTGTAATCTCACGGACAGCAGTCGACACAGGGTCCTCTAGCTCGACTAAGGGTTAGTCGACAGAAGCTCGGACAGTCGAACAGGGCACAACAGCTTCGGCAACGGTGGTCGATCTCGACAAGGCTCTACTCGAGATCAAGTAGCCTTCGTGTTGGTCTAGTAGGTCTGATCGAGTTCCTGCACAGGTAAGCTACGTCGACTTTGGGTCGAGAATCAGTGGTCGAGGTCGACCAGGCTTGGTCGAGATCGACGAGGGCAGGGAGTAAAACGAAATAAAAGAAAGTAAAAACAAATGCTTTGGGGTTTCGACTAAACTTTACGTAAAAGAACTTCCAAGATCGGGGTTTGCAACAACGATAACCAAACATGCATAAGGCAGGACCAAACAGATAATCATGTGAATCGCATTAAAGGACTAAGCTTTCGCCTTTTCTAACAATTATACAACTCTTTCAAGAAACCCTAATTGTCTCTACCGATTTTATGTTTATAATCCAAGTTGTTAGCATGGATCTCCATTAGATGGGAAATAAACACATCAACAAGTAGGAAAATGCTCAAAACATGATAAAGGTCGGATCTTTACCTCAAATATGCATGGCTATCGTCGGGCTCGCCCCAACCCTAGAAGTGGGTTGACTACTCGCTCTTCATCGCAAACTCAGACATCATTGATTGAAAGAAAACAACTTGCATTAAACTAAATTCAAAGACTTTACAATCCCGGCAATCCAACTCTCGTCGAATGCCAAAACCCTAAAACCTTCGAACTCCCTAAACTTCTCCTTGGAACTCTTTGTCTCTGACTGAAATTGAATGAATAGAACTGAGCCCCATGGGCTTTATTTATAGGCTTCATTCCCTAGCTATTCTAGGAAAGAAGATATCTATCTATATCTAAAACTTTATCTAAAACTTAAAAAGATAAATAAAAGCCATAACATAATTAAATCAAAAATATGAAAATATATCTAAAAGGTCTTCAATGGATAGAACTCCTTCTCTTCATGATAGATGTGGATAAATCGGATAGACTTTGGCAAACTTCGGCTCCAAGGACTCCCAATCCGAGTAGAGTTGATCAAACCGTGTCGCACAGCTTCGGGAATCCTCGTCGACCTCGACAAGAGCCTTGTCGACCTCGAGTAGGAAAGTGATCGACTGGCTTGGCTTGTCGTCTCGGCTAGCTAGTCCTCGACAGGCTCGGACATGGATCCTGGTGCTCGTCGACCTCGAGTAGTTCTTGTCGACATCGAGTAGAGTGGCCTTGCCGACTAGGTCTTCTCGGGTGGCTCTCCTCGACAGGCCTGGATCTGGTCTCCGGCCTACGTCGATCTCGACTAAGAGTCCTCGAGATCGACTAGGATTGTTCGAGGATGACTCTCTGTGATGGTGTCGAGGACTCTTCCTCGGATTGGCTCGGGGTGGCTTGTCGATCTCGACCAAGTCTAGTCGAGATCGAGTTGGGATGTGCTCGGCTTCTCGTCCTCGGCTTCTCGGGAAGATCTTCTCCTTGTCGACTCCGGATGTGGCACTGGGCTTTGTCGATCTCGACCAGGTCTTGTCGAGATCGAGTTGGGTCCGGAAGTCGGGTGGTCTGGCTCTCGACGTTGCTCCTAGTCGACAAGCTGTGCCCAGACATACTTTGTCGAGATCGAGTAAGGGCTACTCGAGGTCGAGTAGTCTGGTTTCTCGGCTCGATTCGACTGGTTCTGTTGCTGCTTTGATCTTGGACTTCTGTAGCTGTTTTCCGAGTTTTTCCGACCTTCCTTAGAATTGTTGTAAAACGCCTCGAATTCTGCGATTTAAACAGAAACTGGTGTAGATTCCATAATTTGGCAAATAAACATAAACTACATAGGTTCTGTACTATCTTAGCCCAAATGTATGCAATGTATGCAGAAATCGATATAAAAGTTACTGTAAACATGGCAAATTAGGCTCACAACAATTTGCTTATTTCATTGAAACTTGTTGGTTAGTGAACATTGATTGAATTCTTCATTGCTTGATTTGTCAAGTTTTACGGTTAGGAATGCTTATTCTTCATTGTTGGCAGTACTGCTCGAGCCAAGAGTTGCACAACTCGAGCCTAGAGTTGCACAAATTGAACATAGAGTTCCACAAATCGAGCCTAGAGTTGCACAACTCGAGCCTAGAGTTGCACAACTCGAGTCTAGAGTTGTCCAACTCGAGCCTCGAGTTGCACAACTCGCTAGCTCATGCAAATGTATGCTGCCTATTTGATATCTTTGCTTGTTACATTTTGTTGTTGACAGAGTTGGGACTGATGTTTATGAATTTATATGTCTTTACATTACTTTCCTCTCAAACCTTGAAAGGTGAAGAGAGTAGAACAATGCTTGTTCCTACTATGCATTCTACTGAACTCTTTCTTCATGTGCAGTTTACATTGCTTCCTTGTGCATCTTTTCCTACTATTCTTAGTAATCATATTCATGGTGCTAAAACTTAAGTTGGATGAACACTTTGATACGAAAAATTTGCTTGAACAATATGCCAATGAATTGATGATGATGCAGAAGTGGTGTGATGAGCACTTTAATCATATTCTTTTTTCCAGTTTACATTCGATATCTTTGATTGTAAAACAGAGAAACTTACTTCAAGACCGTGTGCTGACATGATTTAGTGCATGTGCTTCTTTGCCTGAAGCTGTTGTTCAGCTTGCATAACCCCCATATGCATAAAGCAGCTGTTGCCTCAAGAGAACTTAGGATCCAGATTCACGATTTTTTATTCGTTTATTTACTTGAAATTTGAAGTGAATGATTATTTTCATATTCTTGTCAAACAATCTCTTCTGATCTAGCTTTTTGATCTATTCATTCTGCAGTTTTTGGCTATGAACCACATTCAGTTTTGCCAATTGGGTGTGTCTCACTTGCTGATCTCACTGGCTACTTGCCATTTTCAAATATTAAAGTTCTTGCAAGTACAGCAGTAAGTTCTTACTAAGGCTTCAATGCTGCGTAGAGATATTTCTTGGATGTTTTCATCATTTTCATTGTTCATCAGAAAACTATCAGGTGTTCTACACTCCATTCCTCAAGCATATATGGACATGGCTTGGACTCTCTCCGGCTACCAGGGAAAATTTTGCCTCCTTATTGTCTTCTGGGTATAGCTGCCTCATAGTTCCGGGTGGTGTGCAGGAGAGCTTTTACATGGAGCACAGTTGCGAGGTTCTATAAATTGTTGTTTTGAAATTATTATGTCATAACCTGGTCATCTCTCTGTCCTTTCTCTTTAAAAACGTGTTGAAACTGGTCCTAGATTGATGGATGTGAACCAGAAACATCTCTTCAAGATTTGCTCCAAGACCAATACGACAAGGCAGGATGGATAGCATTACTTGCTGATGTTCTTTTACCTTAATTCACTTTGCAGATAGCCTTTATAATGAAAAGAAAAGGATTTGTTCGCATTGCAATAGAGCAGGGTGCACCTTTGGTTCCAGTGTTTTGCTTTGGCCAAGTATAGTTTGTTTTTAAATCTAAGCAACACCTATTCATTTTATCATAAAAAATATACAGTTTGATGGAAATTTAAAGCTTTGTTCTCATTTTGTTTATTTGTTGCAGTCAGAGGCATACGGTTGGTGGAAACCACAAGGCGAACTGTTCTTGCAATTCTCAAGGCTCATCAAGTTCACTCCAATTTTTTTCTAGGGAGTTTTTGGGTACATCAGATGTCCCTTTAAGTGACCGCCTGCTTGTAATTGTGTCTAAAACCTGAAACTAAATTTCTTCTCTCTACTTGACAATACTACGGAGCATTCTTTTAGTGGAAAAGAGGGGAGAAACTATTTGCATTTAAACTTTGATGACACCAAAAATTCTTGGATAAGAGAAAATAGTGTTTCTTCTATTATTTGGAGTTAAAAAAATGTTAATTCTTGGAACGTTCTGGTACAAGGTCAGGTTGTTTATCTAGAAGTAGTTTCACCAAGTTGAGTCTCCTTATGGCAATAATCTTGTTCAATGATTCAATATAGAAAGTTGTATTTTCCCTTAAGAAGTCACCTCCCAAAACACACAAACAGACCTGTTTATCCATCCTATTGTTCTTTGCAGATCACCCTTGCCATTTTGGCGTCCCATGCATGTGGTTTTTGGTAGACCTATCGAGGTTAAGAAGAATCCAAATCCAACTGTGGACGAGGTATAGTTTCTGTTGCACTCATGTGAATACCTTGATGGTGATAAATGTTCTAATGAATCGATAGCAGATTGCACAGTACGGTTGCCCCTTGGCTTTTTATAGTTTTGATTGAAAAGTAACATGCTAAAGATATCTATCTTGGTTTTTTAGCTCTTAGTGCTTGCTTCCTACATAGAATTACTCAACTGTTCTCTTTGATCAAATGGACTGATATATAGTTTAGCATTTGGTGAGTCTAGCTGACAGTATGTGAGATGAAAATATGAGACATGGCTTGTTACTTCTGCCCCTCTCCACAATAGGTGGCACAAAAGTACACACATTCTATTGTGCATTCTTAAGTTCCAATGACATAAATCAAACCCTCTTTGATGCAACTCATGACCATCCATTACATTGCACAAATACAAACATAGTCATGTTCATCCCAATTCTCTCAAATCTTACATTGCACATATATGAACATAATCATGCTCATCCCATTTCCCCCAAAGTTTGCTTGGCTTGATCTATGCCAAATCGCCATTAAGTGCTACCTCTCTTTCAGTTTGATCATGTTAATGATGCTCAGTTTTGTAGATCTTTAGGGCTTCCTCTTGCCCTTTCTCTTTGGTCCCTTCATTTTGTAAGAATCATTGAGCAATATGAAAAGATTTGGTCTGGACATACACCAAAGAGCTCTCAAGTCTCATCCTCCATTTCATTGCATTTATCTTGCAGGTGGCGGAAATACACAACCGATTTGTAGAATCGCTCAGAGACCTATTTGAGAGGCACAAAACAAGGGTCGACCATCTTGATCTTCAGTTGAAAGTTCTTTGAAAGCTTTGTAAGTTGTTTCAGTTTCATTTTCGGTTGTAAATACATATATTTTGGGTGAAACCGTGAAATGCAAACTTGCATTTACCCTGAATTTAAGCAATTGGAAACTTGAAACATTTTGCAGATTCTTTTACTCTTTCTTTTTCTTTGTAACGGTGGTGGAGCTAGTCCTCGAGCAGATCTATAAATTTGTGATCTCTCAGTTTGGAGCATGGGCCAACCATTCTTCATAACTGGAAAATCATTAGCTCCAACGTGTTTGTATTCGTTGCTCTTTTGCGCTCCATGTATCTTATCTTCCAGCATCTGGCTTTTTACAATCAGCTAGAGGTGAGTTTCAATTCCGTCTCTGTTCGTCTGTTGGTAGGTTTTTTCTGTGCTGTTTTGAGGTTTTTGACCTTAATTTGATGCTCAGTGATTCAGCATCCCCTTCAATCTTCTTGGTTCTTTTGGTTTCTTTCTGCATCATGTTGATGATAGTTTTTGTGTATTCTCATAAAATGGCCACCTTGCCTTCTGTTTACATATCTTACTATTCTGTTGTGTTGGTAGATGTCTACTTTCTTATTTCCGCTTTCCAAGGATAACAACTCTTTCTCCATTTGATAGTGCATGTTCTTTATAGTTTGCCACTTGAGACATTTTTCATTTCAGCACTTTCCTACTGATTTGCTTTAAAAGCCTCTTAGCTCATTTTTCATGTCAGCACTTTATGAAAGCCTCTTTCCTACTGATTTCATTGCCTCTTTATTTCATGTCAGCACCTTATATTTCATTGCATCTTTCCTACTGATTTTCTTTAAAAGCCTCTTAGCTCAACGGTAGAACGATGTGCTTATGCGCAAATATGTGGGTTCGACTCCCGTATAGGCTAAAATTTTGTAATAAATGTTCAATAATAAGATATATCAGTGCAATTTTTTAGTGCTGACATCGTTTTTATGTGAAATTTATATGTCCATTGGTTCAGTTGGAGGTGGTTTGGCCCTTGGAAAAGAAGGTCCCCTTGTTCACACGGGTGCTTGTATAACTTCTCTCCTTGGACAAGTATGTAACTGTAGCAGCTATTTAGCCTCTGTCATTTAGGTGGACATTGTTATTTTGAGCTCAGAAACATAAGCTATTAACCATGCCCCTTTAGGAACTAAAGTATCTTTAGGAACTAAAGTATCTTACAATAGAGTCATGCAACTCTTACAACAGAGTCGTGCAACTCTTAAAACAGAGTCGTGCAACTCTTACAACATAGTCGTGCAACTCTTACAACAGAGTCGTGCAACATGGTATTTCTCAACATGTTGAGCAAATTTTCACCACAAATTGTAACTAATATCAGTGTCGACACTAATTGTAACTAATATCAGTGTCAGCACTAATTGTAACCAATATCAGCGTCAACACTAATTTTCACCACTAATTGTAACTAATATTAGTGTCAGCACTAATTTTCACCACTAGTTGTGCAAAAAATAAAGTATTGATGAGCAAAAATAAGAGCATGTTGTGCAATAATTTATTGAGAAAGTATGAAATTATATTGAGAGAAAATAGGATCATGTTGAGAACAAATTCACAAGTCTCGATTTTTATGCAAAAATAACCTATAGTTGAGCAAAAATAAGATGATGGTGACCAAAATTTCACCAATCCCCCATATTGTGCAATTATAGTCTATTGATGAGCAAAAATAAGACCTTGTTGTGCAATAATCTATTAAAAAAATATAAAATTATATTTACAAAAAGTAAGATTATATTGAGACACAATTTCACAAGTCTCGAATGTTGTGCAAAAATAAAGTATTAATGAGCAAAAATAAGAGCATGCTGTGCAATAATTTATTGAGAAAGTATGAAATTATATTGAGAGAAAATAAGATCATGTTGAAAACAAATTCACAAGTCTCGATTGTTGTGCAAAAATAACCTATAGTTGAGCAAAAATAGGATGATGTTGAGCAAAATTTGATCAATCTACCATGTTGTGCAATTATTGTCTATTTATGAGCAAAAATAAGACCATGTTGTGCAATAATCTATTAAAAAAATATAAAATTATATTTACGAAAAGTAAGATCATGTTGAGACACAATTTCACAAGTCTCAAATGTTGTGCAAAAATAAGAAACATGTTGTATAATAATTTATTGAGAAAGTATGAAATTATATTGAGAGAAAATAAGATCATGTTGAGAACAAATTCACAAGTCTCGATTGTTGTGCAAAAATAACCTATTGTTGAGCAAAAATAAGATGATATTGTGCAATAATTTATTGAGAAAGTATGAAATTATATTGAGAGAAAATAAAATCATGTTGAGCACAATTTCACAAATCTCGATTGTTGTGCAAAAATAACCTAATGTTGAGCAAAAATAAGATGATGTTGAGCAAAATTTCATCAATCCCCCATGTTGTGCAATTTTACTCTATTGATTAGCAAAAATAAGACCGCGTTGTGCAATAATCTATTAAAAAGTATAAAATTATATTTACAAAAAATAAGATCATGTTGAGACACAATTCCACAAGTCTCAAATGTTGTGCAAAAATAAAGTATTGATGAGCAAAAATAAGAACATGTTTTGCAATAATTTATTGAGAAAATATGAAATTATATTGAAAGAAAATAAGATCATGTTGAGAACAAATTCACAAGTCTCAATTGTTGTGCAAAAATAACCTATTGTTGAGCAAAAATAAGATGATGTTGTGCAATAATTTATTGAGAAAGTATAAAATTATATTGAGAGAAAATAAAATCATATTGAGCACAATTTCACAAGTCTCGATTGTTGTGCAAAAATAACCTATTGTTGAGCAAAAATAAGATGATGTTGAGCAAAATTTCACCAATCCCCCATGTTGTGCAATTTTACTCTATTGATGAGCAAAAATAAGAGCGTGTTGTGGAATAATCTATTAAAAAAGTATAAAATTATATTTACAAAAAATAAGATCATGTCGAGACACAATTTCACAAGTCTCGATTGTTGTGCAAAAATAAAGAATTGTTGAGCAAAAATAAGCGCATGTTGTGCAAATATAACCGTAAGTTGTGCAAATATGAATCAAATCTAATTTTATTTATTTATTTATTTTAACGTTTTGTCGTGCAAATATAAGAGTACGATGTGCAAATTAACAGTAAATTGTGCAAATATGATCCAAATCTAGTTTAGAGCTGCACTTTTTCCGTGTTATCACTTTTTTTCCCATGTCAGCACTTTTTTTAAAGGTGCACATGTAAAGGCCCGGATTTTTAAATGACAAATTTCAACAAATAATAATAATAATAAAAATATATATATTTATTAAATTCGGATTGGAAGATTTAACATTTATTTTGATCGAGTCGAGATAAGATCGAAAGAGCGGGTTCCGACATTTATTCTCAAGTAATTCAAATTGATTTTGGGGAAATCACATGATATTTGTCTCCTTCCTCCTTCACATGTCCGATTTCAACAACCCCCTGCCCCTCCTGGTCAACCACAACAGTGGATATGATGGCATCTTCCACCCTTCTCCAGCTCCCCATTTCTAATTTTGAGTAAACCTCCCTACACACCCTTCCTCCCTCAAGCAGTTGTGTCCCTAAATTTGGAAAAATGCCAAACACACCCCCTCACCCACCTTCTGATTTTGAGACCCAATTGCAGAACACCCACCTCCCTATTTGAATTGAATCCAAGCCCTCTTCAACCCCCATTTCATTCGCCAAACAAACAACCCCTAAACCTACACTCCTCCCTTCACCTTTGTCGTTCTTCCGTTTTGTCGAGGACCCTCCACCACCACACCTCACCACCCCACTGCACCACCGTCACCACCATCGCCACTGAAAACCCCCATTCCTCCTCCATCCTCGTCCGTCCGCAGCTCCCGCTTCCGCTGTCCATGTGAGGCCGAGCGAAGCCAGCTCCACTCCTCCTCCTTGCTCCCTCCTTCTTCCCGAGACAAAACGCCAGCAGCATCAACGGAAGCGGTAGCCCCGATGCCTCCCGGATACACCAGCTGCCACCGGAAGCAGCCGGAGCGCCGCCACCGCCATCCTTCGCCCCCTGTTTCCCGTTTTACCTCGGTAAGCCTTCGATCCTCCGTTCCGACTCGAAAACCCTTAAAAATTTCACCTTTAAAACTCCTCACTTCGATCCAGGCCAAGAACACTTGATTTCGGCTCCAACGAGACTGAATCGAACTCCAACGAAGGTTTCCGGCGAAATCTCGAAACCCCGATGAGCCCCGAATCCTCTCCTCCCTTTTCCTTGTTCGATTCCGTTTCCTTTCTTGCTGTTGAGTTAGTTGTCGGGAGAGTAACCTGGGAGCGGGGTGAGGACGAGAGAGCTCCGGCGAGTCTCCTATCCTTCTCCCCTTCTTTTCGATCTGAACTGGGCAGGAGGAAGAAGGCCGGTTCGGCCTAGTCTCTCCCTTCCTTTCTTTATTCAGCTGGTCCGGTTCGTGAATTTATTAAATAAAAACCGGTTTAGCTCATTAAAACAATCAGATTTCACCTTGTTTTGGGCTGGATCCGATTCTATGTTGAGGGCTTGGGCCTATTTCTTTCAAACACAAAGCCAAATGATTTGGACTATCCTATAAAATGAGTTTCGGTTGGGGTTTTACTAATATAAGGCTGATTTTGGTAAATTAATAAAGGGTTGGATTTTATAAAATAAAATAGTAGGGATTTTTAAGGAATTTGGAAATATTTATGAGAGTGTTTAATAAATGGTATTTAAAATATTATATAATATTATTTGAGATTCAAAGATATAATATTATGGTGATTTAAAAATATAATATTATGAGACTTGGAGATTTAAAAAGGTATTATCGGATTTAAAAAGAGGATTTTGGAAATATACTAACCTTGTCGGATTTGCCTTGAAATAATAATAAAATAAGTTGATGAAAGAGTAATGTTTTATAAATGGATTTATGAATGATTTGAGAAAGTGTTTTGAATGGTAATTTGATCTAACTTGAGCTTTTAAAAGAGTTTTGGGAAATCTTGAGAAAATGAAGAATAAATTGGATGACTTGTGTATGATATTATATGCTTAGGTAACATTAGTAGTAGACTTATTTGTGTTACTTATATATGTGTTAGGTGATCATCTGTGGCATGTTGGCTTTCTGTATACCTAGTGTTGTCTTTTGCTGTTCTGCACTTCCAGGTAAGTCTCTTCGGAGCTTACTCGGATTGAATAGAGCTATTCCCTGCTATAGGTGCATGATATACTAGGTGTTGCATTCATGATCAGCATGCCATGTAGTACCATGCTAGGTTGCATTGATCGTTGAGCATTCTATTTCTCTATGTGTATGTAAACAGAACGGCCGTTATCTGTGATAGTCCTAGAGTCTTTGCTAGGGTCATAGGGTAGCCCAGCCTCATCGGGTACCCTGAGTCAATCGAGTACTTCCTTATATTATGATATGCCTGCGGGCTTTATTGTGGAGCGGGTTAGGCATGCGTGCCCCCCGATTATGAATGAATGCATTCACGAGCTGGCCAGTCTCCGCCTGTCGGAAGGGGTGGAGGTAGGAGAGGGATATGCCACTTGGCATTGTCTTGGGCCCTTTACAGTATTTCTGCACATTATTATGAACTAGGAGCATGCTAGTGTGTTTGAATTTCGTACTGCATTAGAGCATCTTTATTAGGTATAGCGTATATGTGTGCTTATGGTTGGGATGCAGAGTTAAGTGGGCATCGATCTGATCCCGCTCCAAATCAAATTTTTTAGGAATTATTTATGTTCATCCTATCGATGCTGTTTGCTTATTGCGCGGGTCATTTTGTCGGCGGAGAGTGAGCGCTGGAGTTATAGACTTCACTAGACTCTGATTATATTGTTTTGGATTTATACTTTTGACTCCGTTTTGACCCGGCTCTGCCGTGGCACTTGTATCCTTATTTTGCTTCCGTCTTGCTTCCGTGTGAAATGAATTTGCGAGTTAGTCCCTAGGACAGGTTAAGGGTACCCAACGGCCCTTCGAGGTGTTAGGGTTTGAAATCCCTCTTTCTATTAATCTTAAATGACTTTGAAACCTCGACCCGTACCTGGATTGCAAGATCCGAACAAGGGTTTTCATCCCTTGAAACGTAACCCGGAAATTATAATTCTGGGCCGTTACAAAGATGGTAACAGAGCTGAGGTTGTGCAATTTGGGTACACAAGGGTCGAGTGTATGTTTTGGAAAACCGCCCATGAATTTCAAATGAATTGAAAGTGTTTTAAAGGGGCAAAATGAACTTAAGATGCCTAACCTAAATTGGACTAAGTAATGAACTCGACTTGTAATAAAAGAGGAAAATCGACCTAACGGGGGCGCGAGTGGGTAGTAAAGGCGCTAGACCGCCCTTATTGGGTGTAGTTGGGAATGGTAGGCAAAATATTAGCTTGTTCTTTACAGGTTGGTTGGGAGACCCCAAGGAGATCATTATGAGTGTTATTGACTGATTCTATGATGAGAGCTTGATGTGCTAAAGTCTGATTGGTATGCCTAACAATGAGTTGTGTATTGACTGACCTGTGCAAACGAGATAGCGGGAGTGCCTTTATTTCTACATTGTCAAACCCAGCTTGTGTAAAACAACCCCTTCTACTATGATTGTTAACCCATTGACGGGTCTATCTAGCTTTTCTTGTATGCCAGTGTCTTCCCCGGGAAATTTGGGTTGGTAAACACATTGTGTCGAGAATCGGGGTTGGATATTAAGGTTGTCTGAGTGAGTGTTGGAAGTTCTTGATGTCACCTTGAGTCAGGAGTAAGGTGTTTTTGGGATTGTCTTTCCTTATTCTTATGATGATTAACCAGTGTCATCTTGCCTTAAAGAGTTGTACCGGAGTCCCACGGGAAAGAGGGGTGATAAGTCAGTCGGGAAAAGTCAGTTGATGCCCTTAAGGATCTCTATTCGGTTATAATGGTGACTCTCTCTGATTACATGACATGATTTTATAATCTCCCGCATGTACCTTGTCAATGATCATTAGTAAGAAGCTCCTCATGTTATGCCTTGCCTTCTGTCATGGTTTTATTGTTTAAGTTTGTGTTGTGGGTAGTTACCTTGCTCAAGTCTCGTGTTGTGCCTTGCTTTCTATCATGATGATAAGTTGTAATAGCATGCCTACTTGACTTATCGTATTAATTGTGCTAATGATTGATTGAAAGAATAAACCACATGATATGAATCTATATGAATGTTGCTTTCCCTGGATTAGGTCCATGATAGTGTGATCAATTCCTCTTTGTATGAATGTTGATAGATGATCATCTTAGCATGTTGGATGATGACGTGTAAATGCCTATTATCCCTTTTGTGACAAGAATCAATAGCATGCTTGTTTGTTATGTATACATCAGGTTAATTATTGTTGCTTACTCTGCAATTTATACTGTTGTGTGATACTTGCACTGAATTTGGATTATGTTGGTGTAAATGAGTCTTGATAAATGCATGTTTAATCCCAGTATGTGTTGGTTTGAACTCATGTTCCCGTGTTCCAGCTATATTGCCCTGTTGCTTAAACTCGTAGTATACATCGTAAAACCTTCCTCGCGCTTATATATCATTGGAATGTGATTGACTTGATTTCTTACATATCGTTATCGTTAAATGCATGTATGCATCACATGTCGTGTTGAACCATTAGTATCATGTAGGACCCTTGGTTATGACTTGTATGAATTTATACCTTGCCTACAATACTGTTGATTCTCCCTTGAGTTAGGTTCCTGATAGTGTGATTCTTCCCTCTTCCTATCCTCTTAAAATGTTTTGCCCATCCTGATTAGATTAATGTTAAACTTGATGATCGACTTGCTTCCCGTGATGGTTAATCCTAGCATGTTTACCTGTTATCGCTTGGTGATGTTCCTCTATTATTTTGTGCCATCTTCTCATGCTTGCATTAATGTATGCTTTGGCACCTCGCATGGTCACACACCACGTTACATCGTAATTTCGCATACACATGACGCATGAATGTTAGAATGAATGTAGTCAAATTGCCTTGATTGTAGTCACGTTTTGATATGTGCTAGTAGTATCTTGTAGGGCTTCTACTTTCCAATATGAGTCGTTAAATGATTACATGTTATACTTGTTCCATGATGTGATAGTTATCGTTTTATATGCCTTACGATGGTTCGCTCCTAGCACGATTATAATATGTCACCCATGATGCCCTTCTCGTTACTTTCGATAATGCCTCATGTTCGTAAATATTATGTGAACCCCTCTTAATGACTCATGACCCTACTTGTACCACATCATGTGTCGTTAGTATCATGTAGGACTATGCCTTCTAAATGCATCTCGTCATATGATTACATGCCATCCTTGAACTATCACATGATCATTATTGCCATAGGTGACAGTTACTATAATGTTCCTATGTGTTCTCGTACAACGCGTAATCTGGTTTAACCCTCGCCAGGCTATATTTGACCTCACTTGTTATTGTCTATATCTTGCTCATGCATTGTCCGTATATGTGATACTTGCTCTGTTTGCTAAGTCCTGCATATCTCGCATAGGGCTACTAGACGTCATGACATTCATGGAATAATAGACTGCTATTTTGCTTCGCAAGCATCGGTGTAGGACTCAATCGTGTCTTTAGGAATGTGCATGTATGTCGTTGTTCCTTGAGATAGGTACATGTTAGTGTGGATTGATATGGTTGATTTGCTTGTGATGAACTCTTGCTACTTGTCCCAAATTATAACCTCACCGACTTCCATAAGGACATCGTTGCTATTCTCGGGTCAGAGGCTTGTCTCCAGTCTTGTCATCCTTTTAGCCTTGGCCCGTATTTCCGAAGTGGACATTGGGTTTCCTGTCCCTGTCACTCCCCTATCTCTGCTAACTTAGACTCCTCTGCGATACTTGGACGAACGACCGCCTGAAAAAGGAAACAAGAAGTTAGTTAGCGATGGAGCAATGCAAAGAAAGCGTGTGCCCATAACCCACGGGCCTCAGGATCAACAATGTCGGCAGGACGAGCGCGTTTTGTGGATTGTGGTTACCAAGTACGATAGAACTTGTAGGCGGGAGTGTCCTTCGTTCGAATTGCTAATCCTTCTGAATTTGTTGATGATATGACACTGACCTGGCTATGTGACTTACGTGTTGATGTGCTGACTTGGTGATGACTGTTGCATGATTGTCTGTTGTCTATGATGATATGATTTGATGCTTGATACTAATGTGTCATAATGTCTTGATGTGTTGATACTCTGAGTTGTTAAGCATGATCTAAATTCCTTTGCCTATAAAAGAATGAACTGCAAATGTTGTGAAACCTGAATTGTTTATCTGTTAAGGTTATGATGAAACTTGCTATCTTGACTTGATTATGTGTATATATGATAAATTGTAATAATGATTGAGCATGACGGTAAATTGAGATTTTTCGACATATTTGTAATGCTTGATGATGAATTAATAATGTTATCATTATAAATGCTAGTTGATATGATGTATACCTTGTGTGTGTAATGATGTTCCTGATTGCCTCTCCTTTGAATATGTGGGTAAGATTCTCTTGTAGAGTGGTCGGAGAATGGTGGGAGAATTTGAGGGGTTAGGATGATTGGTGGTATTACGAGATAAGTCATGAAGAGAGGGATGTTGGGTAGGTAAGACCGGTTGAGTTGGGATCTATAGGAGGAAATCCTTGGTGGTCCCGATGAACTTTCTAGGTGAATCCTAGGTGAGGGTATGTTTAGGAATAGGCTGGCTAAGTGGTGATCGAGGAATTTTTAGAGGAGATGTGTGATTAGCAGGGCAAGATGCTTGTGAAACCTTGGGAAGTGTGAGAGGTGTAAGAAATGGCCTTTGTGGATGTTGAGGACATAGTGTAAGCAGGTACTCGGGCGTGAGGTTAGACATAGGAGTGAGTTCTTAGAGGTGGATGGTGTGGTAGTGATCGGCAGAAGGAGGGGTAAGATTCGAGCATCGAGGTGAATTGAGATTTCTTTGGGGAATTTTTGTGTGAGTTGGCGTGGGCGAGTCTAGAAGAGGATTAGTCTTGACTTGAGAGTGGAGATGGGCGAGTGGGGATTTTGTTTTATTTTGACTGGTATGATGTGAGGATTTTCTTGATTTTATGATTTGTTTATATCTGCTGGCATGATGTTAGATAACAACCATGATAACTTGACATGGAATTACATGTTGATATGCAATATTAAAATCTAGTCGGTAGTGACAAGTGTTACCATGATATATTAATACTTTGATATCCTGTTACATTGGTTTAGAAGCATGTTAGGACGTGTTATGATATGATATATGAAGTAATGATGAGTATGAATTGTGGGATAATGATGTGTTACTATATGGAAACATGATGTCTATTATGTGGTAGTAAGCATGATGTTGTAACATACGGTTGACTAGCGTGATTATTGATTATGTGAATGATGAATATGACTTGAAGTATGGACATGACTTGTATATATAGGATAATGGTGTTTAACTACTAATGATCGTTATATGCTATTGTGATGAGTTAAGGTGATGTCTATTGAGCTTGTCTACATTTTGATGATCGATATACTGCTTGAGTTTTCCTTTGCTAAATCTTAATAGCATGACCTTGTTGTGTTGATGTGTTGACAATGGTTTTGTTCGCTGACCTTATGATGAAGAATTTCGCTATGACTACCTGTACAATACCAATGGTGATATGATAAACCTGTTATGACAATGCTTGATAGGACGTGGTTAGGACGACTATGTGAGTGGTATGTTCATTAAATGGGATCCCTTGTTGTGACTGACCCTACTATGATTATTGTGTTGATATGCGACGGTGAGATACATTTTGTGATTTCTGGTGTGATGTCGAGACGTTTGTTATAATTTTGCTATGTTGTTAAGATGCACATTATGACCTTTAGTATGATGTGAAGATGCTTGATGTGACCTTGTGGAACTGTGTTGTTTTATGTTGAGACTGGTCGTATGATGTACTGACGGGAGATTGGTTAGTTATGTGGTTATGTATTTCTGATGGCTTGTGAATCGTGCTTGAAGTGAGACTGATAGATTGATTTGATTCTGGAAACTAGGAAGAGAATATGGGATTAGCCCTTAGAGGTGGATGATTCCACCTCCTGATTTCTGAATTTGATTGATTGATATGCGGGAAACTGATTTGGTTCGGGAGATTTTTGACGAAATCTTGATTTGAAAGGATTTGACTTGTTTTGGTGTAAGGTTGCTTGATTAGACGTCTTATTTGAAGATTTTGAACGATTTTGAAAAATGACCAACTTTGACTGTAAAGAATGAACGATATCGAGAATTTTGAGGCTAATCTTTATTTTCAATTGCGGAACCTCTTTAGAAACTTTTCTAACCCGGGCAACTCTATGATACTTTACGAAGTGGATACATGCATTTTATGGGGGCGCCTATAGGGTGCTTGCTAAGACCTAGTGATGCTATTGTAGAGATCGAGTTGTGGTACTTCCGAAAAGTCGAATCAGGGATGTGATAGGGGCGCTTATCGCATACTTGTCAAGGCCAATTGGAGATGTCACGACCGTGACTAGAATGTTGTGAGAATCCCGGAAGACGCAACCGAGATGATTACAAGATTCTTGGACATGGTCCTAGGACTCATTAATTTCAAACTTCATCCCCTACTTTATTTTGGTTTTAGTCTCGGGGACGAGACTTGTTTTTAGAGGTGGATGATGTAAAGGCCCGGATTTTTAAATGATAAATTTCAACAAATAATAATAATAATAAAAATATATATTTATTAAATTCGGATTGGAAGATTTAACATTTATTTTGATCGAGTCGAGATAAGATCGAAAGAGCGGGTTCCGACTTTTATTCTCAAGTAATTCAAATTGATTTTGGGGAAATCACGTGATATTTGTCTCCTTCCTCCTTCACATGTCCGATTTCAACAACCCCCTGCCCCTCCTGGTCAACCACAACAGTGGATATGATGGCATCTTCCACCCTTCTCCAGCTCCCCATTTCTAATTTTGAGTAAACCTCCCTACACACCCTTCCTCCCTCAAGCAGTTGTGTCCCTAAATTTGGAAAAATGCCAAACACACCCCCTCACCCACCTTCTGATTTTGAGACCCAATTGCCGAACACCCACCTCCCTATTTGAATTGAATCCAAGCCCTCTTCAACCCCCATTTCATTCGCCAAACAAACAACCCCTAAACCTACACTCCTCCCTTCACCTTTGTCGTTTTTCCGTTTTGTCGAGGACCCTCCACCACCACACCTCACCACCCCACTGCACCACCGTCACCACCATCGCCACTGAAAACCCCCATTCCTCCTCCATCCTCGTCCGTCCGCAGCTCCCGCTTCCGCTGTCCATGTGAGGCCGAGCGAAGCCAGCTCCACTCCTCCTCCTTGCTCCCTCCTTCTTCCCGAAACAAAACGCCAGCAGCATCAACGGAAGCGGTAGCCCCGATGCCTCCCGGATACACCAGCTGCCACCGGAAGCAGCCGGAGCGCCGCCACCACCATCCTTCGCCCCCTGTTTCCCGTTTTACCTCGGTAAGCCTTCGATCCTCCGTTCCGACTCGAAAACCCTTAAAAATTTCACCTTTAAAACTCCTCACTTCGATCCAGGCCAAGAACACTTGATTTCGGCTCCGACGAGACTGAATCGAACTCCAACGAAGGTTTCCGGCGAAATCTCGAAACCCCGGTGAGCCCCGAATCCTCTCCTCCCTTTTCCTTGTTCGATTCCGTTTCCTTTCTTGCTGTTGAGTTAGTTGTCGGGAGAGTAACCTGGGAGCGGGGTGAGGACGAGAGAGCTCCGGCGAGTCTCCTATCCTTCTCCCCTTCTTTTCGATCTGAACTGGGCAGGAGGAAGAAGGCCGGTTCGGCCTAGTCTCTCCCTTCCTTTCTTTATTCAGCTGGTCCGGTTCGTGAATTTATTAAATAAAAACCGGTTTAGCTCGTTAAAACAATCAGATTTCACCTTGTTTTGGGCTGGATCCGATTCTATGTTGAGGGCTTGGGCCTATTTCTTTCAAACAGAAAGCCAAATGATTTGGACTATCCTATAAAATGAGTTTCGGTTGGGGTTTTACTAATATAAGGCTGATTTTGGTAAATTAATAAAGGGTTGGATTTTATAAAATAAAATAGTAGGGATTTTTAAGGAATTTGGAAATATTTATGAGAGTGTTTAATAAATGGTATTTAAAATATTATATAATATTATTTGAGATTCAAAGATATAATATTATGGTGATTTAAAAATATAATATTATGAGACTTGGAGATTTAAAAAGGTATTATCGGATTTAAAAAGAGGATTTTGGAAATATACTAACCTTGTCGGATTTGCCTTGAAATAATAATAAAATAAGTTGATGAAAGAGTAATGTTTTATAAATGGATTTATGAATGATTTGAGAAAGTGTTTTGAATGGTAATTTGATCTAACTTGAGCTTTTAAAAGAGTTTTGGGAAATCTTGAGAAAATGAAGAATAAATTGGATGACTTGTGTATGATATTATATGCTTAGGTAACATTAGTAGTAGACTTATTTGTGTTACTTATATATGTGTTAGGTGATCATCTGTGGCATGTTGGCTTTCTGTATACCTAGTGTTGTCTTTTGCTGTTCTGCACTTCCAGGTAAGTCTCTTCGGAGCTTACTCAGATTGAATAGAGCTATTCCCTGCTATAGGTGCATGATATACTAGGTGTTGCATTCATGATCAGCATGCCATGTAGTACCATGCTAGGTTGCATTGATCGTTGAGCATTCTATTTCTCTATGTGTATGTAAACAGAACGGCCGTTATCTGTGATAGTCCTAGAGTCTTTGCTAGGGTCATAGGGTAGCCCAGCCTCATCGGGTACCCTGAGTCAATCGAGTACTTCCTTATATTATGATATGCCTGCGGGCTTTATTGTGGAGCGGGTTAGGCATGCGTGCCCCCCGATTATGAATGAATGCATTCACGAGCTGGCCAGTCTCCGCCTGTCGGAAGGGATGGAGGTAGGAGAGGGATATGCCACTTGGCATTGTCTTGGGCCCTTTACAGTATTTCTGCACATTATTATGAACTAGGAGCATGCTAGTGTGTTTGAATTTCGTACTGCATTAGAGCATCTTTATTAGGTATAGCGTATATGTGTGCTTATGGTTGGGATGCAGAGTTAAGTGGGCATCGATCTGATCCCGCTCCAAATCAAATTTTTTAGGAATTATTTATGTTCATCCTATCGGTGTTGTTTGCTTATTGCGCGGGTCATTTTGTCGGCGGAGAGTGAGCGCTGGAGTTATAGACTTCACCAGACTCTGATTATATTGTTTTGGATTTATACTTTTGACTCCGTTTTGACCCGGCTCTGTCGTGGCACTTGTATCCTTATTTTGCTTCCGTCTTGCTTCCGTGTGAAATGAATTTGCGAGTTAGTCCCTATGACAGGTTAAGGGTACCCAACGGCCCTTCGAGGTGTTAGGGTTTGAAATCCCTCTTTCTATTAATCTTAAATGACTTTGAAACCTCGACCCGTACCTGGATTGCAAGATCCGAACAAGGGTTTTCATCCCTTGAAACGTAACCCGGAAATTATAATTCTGGGCCGTTATAGCACAAGCATGGATAACAACTCTGTCTTAGAGTTGTACAACTCTGTCTTGAGTTCTCATGTTTCGGTTTCTTCGTTTTCTTGAAGAACAATTTATATGTGTATGTCACTGAAGATATTCAAAAAAATAACTTCGAAACGGATAAAAGAGAACACAATAACAGAAAGCAAATACATTATGTGCTAACTGCATTTTTATTTCTAGCTATTTTTTTTACAACATAGATACATTCAAAACTGATCTTTCATTATTCTAGGATGATGACATGTGCTCATATCTTCTTGGATAAAAGGCCCTATAAATATTGTACATCCCATCAGAATGAATCGATGAGAAATATTACAAGTAATACAAACTTCAGAAAATAGCCAGAGGGAGGCAACTAATGTATAATTGTAAATAACTATGGCCATCATGATCTGACCCACATCCCTAGCGGCTCCGATCAATTGGTTTAAATGTTTAAAAAATGACGATGTTGCCGAATATCAAATTTCCGATTATGACTTTTTTTAAAATCGGCCGACAACCGATGAGTTGATAACAATGTGGGTATTCAACCGAGTCAAAATTACATATTCAAGTATTGAACCGATTCAATATAATTTATTTTAAGTAAATTACATATTTAAGTATTCAACCGAGTCAAAATAATTTATTTTAAGTAAATTACATATTTAAGTATTCAACTGAGTCAAAATCAACCTAATTATCCAAACGGGTCAAATAAGATTCGACCGAAAACTCAAAGCAGCTATACCGCTATACCCACTTTTATTCGAAACTCAAATGAGACCGACCCGCCTCTTGACCCGAAACCCGAACGAGACCGACCCGCTTTGACCCGAACCCGAATGGGCATGACCCGACTTAACCCGAAACCCGACCAATCTAAAATTCATTATGACCGAACCCGACCTAAACCCGACCCGACCAATACCCGACCCGACCAATACCCAACCATAAATTTTACCCGAATTAACCCGAGCCGAGCAAGCCTGATCCGAACCCGTCCCAAACGACTGACTTGCCAGCTCTACACACAACACTCTCTTTCCCACCCCCCACACACAACGTCACCTTCTCTCTTTCCTGACCCCACACACTCTCTCTCCCCTCCCCACTCTCTCTCTTTATCTCTCAAAACAAAAGAGCGACTCTCTACCCTCCATACATAATCACATCTTTAAAACAAAATAACATCCCTCTCCCTATATGTGTTTTTTTTTAAGTATTGTATTTTTTTTTTACCTATTATGTTTTTTTTTTAAGATCGGGTTAAAGCCGTTGTTTGAAACAACGACTTAGTCCCGGTTTGGCTATTTCGCAAAATATTTTCAGATTTTGACTAATCTCGGAATAAGTTTCGATTTTTTGGCTAATTTGGAAAAAAAAATCGAGTAGTTGTTAGTATTATATTGAAAAAACAATGGATTTTATTATATATAAGGAAGGTAACAAAATCAATCTGCAATAAAATATAATATATATGAAAATCTTGATTTTTTGGTAATGAATAATATGAAAATCTTATTTGTACATGATAAAATCTAACTGAGATATACCTCTTCTACCACAACAGGGATTCCGAAATCGAAGTCGACGAGGTGTTGGTCGAGGTTTGGTACGAGTTCTGGGTGTCCTCGGGCGTAAATGCCCCTATTGCCGAAACCTCCCTAGACAACAACATTTTCCCACTAACAGTGACCGTACCCAGGAGCAGTGGCGGATCCAGGATTGTTGCTAGGGGGCTAAAAATTACATAACGATAATGATTCATCTTGGGTTCCGTCTGCCATCCTCAAGTTCATTGCACATCACCCACATAAAAGCTAGGATTCATATATACCTACTATGTTATAGAAACCATCTAATATCTTGTCATCAACAAACACCCATTAACCTATAATTTAACAAACTTTTCTCAGTCATTACTCATTACACAACGTCTGGCTAAGGACCAAAAAATTGCAATACCTGTCAACTTGTTTCTTTCTTTGATCACAAAATGCTTCAAACATCTTCAATTAAGTGCAATAGAAAGCAACAAATCTCAAAGTACACTTTCAAGCATAAAAGCTTAACAATCCTTACAAATAACATGGAGAATAATTAAGGTGCTTGGGTCACACCAACTTGCATCATCACATCCAGCATATTAGAGGCATTAGATATTAACCAGAAACATATCTCATCAAATATATATTCCACAAAAGGCTTCCCCAAATCACAAATTCAATTTACAAACCCCAAATTCAATTCAGAAATTCGTAAATTCCATTCTCAAAATCACATATACACAATAACTAAATGACAAAATTGATTCCTAAAATTACAAACCCTTTTTTATAAAATTTCACAAAATTGATTATCAAAATCAAACCCTAATTTCAGCAATTGATTTCCAAAATCAAAATCCTAAATGAATTCTCATATCCTACCTATATAGAGGGAGGGCGGAGCCGACACGGTGGCGACTGGCGCGGACGACGGTGGGGAGTGCTCACATATACACAATAATTAAATGGCAAAATTGATTCCTAAAATTACAAACCCTTTTTTATAAAATTTCACAAAATTGATTATCAAAATCAAACCCTAATTTCGGCAATTGATTTCCAAAATCAAAATCCTAAATGAATTCTCATATCCTACCTATATAGAGGGAGGGCGGAGTCGACACGGTGGCGACTGGTGATTATCAAAATCAAACCCTAATTTCGGCAATTGATTTCCAAAATCAAAATCCTAAATGAATTCTCATATCCTACCTATATAGAGGGAGGGCGGAGTCGACACGGTGGCGACTGGCGTGCGCGACGGTGGGGAGGAGGAGGAGTGCGGGGTGTACTGTGTAGCTGTTTAAAAGAGTGGATAAAGAGATTCGAACCCTGAACATACCGCGTATATCCTATCCCTTATGCCTTTCCCCTTCTCGTCACCAACCGAGCTAAACGACTTCACTGATTTACTTTACATTTAATTATACTTATTATAAATTTAATAGATATATACAAATACAAATAAACCCTTTTTCATGATTGGGGGGCTTCCGCCACCCCGAGCCCCCGTAGATCCGCCACTGCCTAGGAGGTAGGAGTGAGATATTTAAATTGACGCCATGGATAGAACATCAAGGTTAATTTCCCTTTACATGGTCATTAGTTTAGTTTGGTTATCCAGGATCAGTAATTCAACTCGTACTGCATTTTCCCCTTCGTTTTGGCAACATTGAAACTCTAACTTTGAGGTGGAAGAAGTATCTGATGGATTATTTGAATATTGAGAAATCCCAAACGTTGATCACTATTTAGGGTTTGTTTCTTGGTTTGGTTTGGTTCTGAAATGGAATCTTGGATACTCCTTATTGTTTGCAACTTTAGGTCTCGAGGTTGTTCTTTCGACCAAACTCTGGGTCTCGAGGTTGTTCTTAATTTCGACCAAGGTTCTCAGATTTATGGAGATATTGTAACAGTATTGTTGTGTTGTAGTCGAGGTTGTTCTTAATTTCGACCAAGGTTCTCAGATTTGTGGAGATATTGTAACAATATTGTTGTGTTGTAGTCTTCATTATAGAGAGAGACAAATCCGTGAGGGAGGCGATCTGTGAAATTTAGAGAAACTCTGGTCGGGTCGTATGAAAACGGGGGTCGTTTCGGGTTTAATGCTATTTTTGATTATAAGGTCGAGATCTACCCTTCTAACACAAAAGCTTAAGTCATTGTATAGGGGCGCGCTTCACCTCCCCTTATATTTTGTGGTATTTCACCGCCCACAATCAATGTGGGATGTTTTTTTATCCCAACACGCCCCCGTCTTCACCTCCCCTTATATTTTGTGGTATTGCACCGCCCACAATCAATGTGGTATGTTTTTTTTATCCCAACACGCCCCCGTCAAGTGCAACCCGTCTGGATTGGGTTGACAATAGAACAATTTTTTTTTCTTCTTTTGGGTCAAGACCCTCAATCACTTTATAACTCGCCCGATTTTTGTTTGGTTTTTTTATACAACGGGTTTCGATATCTCAATCTCTTTTATCCTATTCTGAAGCCAGGAAAACTGACCCGACTCTAACCTGCTCAGAAACCATGTGAAATTCCGAGAAACCTCGGTCGGGTCATATGAAAACGGGAGTCGTTTAGGGTTTAATATTGTATTTGGTTATAAGATCGTGATTCACCATTCTAATACAAAAGCTTAAGCCATTGATCAGTAGCGGCTTTACCCCTTATATTTTGTTGTATTTTACCACCCAAAATTTGTGTGGGATATTTTTTTATCCCAACACGATCACAACCCCACTTCACGGCCACGATGATACTACAAGAAAAATCACTTTTTGTGACAAAAAATTACGTCGCCCAAAGTCGAAATTTCGTCGCCCAAAGTCAAATATGCTGATATCTTTTTAGAAATCATCGAAGTCTGAACAATTTTAGTTTTTAAATTCTTGTTTGAGTTAGAATCTAATTTGATTATGCTCTATTCCTTGTCTATACGCAACTAGTAAAGTAGTATTTGGGCCATAGTGAATGAATACGTATACATGCTTTCTGAACTAAAAGTTGGAAGAAGTTGGATAAAGTATCATAGTCGAACAGGAACCAAAAAAACGCAATTAGATATTGAAATTGAGGTACCTTGAGAACATCGGTATCAACATGTTCGGAATCAATCAAATCTTCATCAGCAATAATCGTCTCCTCTTCGAATTCCTTATGTTGCCCTAACGCAAAGTTAATGAAGGAATGATGTCCGCAATGACTAATTATGGAATAGGACAATTGATAGAGATATTCAATCCGATTATTTTAGGAGTCGTAATGCTTTGCTAGAAGCCAACTACGATTAATGGGCTTAAACGAGTTAAACTCATGACTATTATAAACGGGTCTTATGCGGTCACACACTTAGAGTTGATGGGTTTGATCAAAAGATAGATGATTTTATTATTAGTGTATATTAGATATATATTAATAATAATGGGATAAGATTTATTTGTGAAATAAATAATTAATCAAGTAAGGTATAAATATAAGCTTATAAAGATGTGCTTATTATGACTTAACCTAATTAACACATCCCAAAGAGAGGAGCGTGAGTCTTGTCGCTTCAACAGACGTGAAGGCGGAATTCCACTATCATCAATCAAGAGCAATTTGATTGTTCACCTTTCGATCTTCGTCCTAGCAGTCGAAGGCAAAGGAGATCTAGACCGGACTCTTGTGGACCAAGTAGAGGAGCAACACGTGGGGCTCTAGTTCTCTTCCGAATCCTCCCCGTTTAGATCCGGTTCACGCATCAAGAGGTATCTCCTATGAACAATGATTTGATCTATCGATTTTATGTATGAAGATCCTTAA
The DNA here is from genome assembly GCA_037127255.1 of Persicaria tinctoria. Classification (NCBI taxonomy): domain Eukaryota; kingdom Viridiplantae; phylum Streptophyta; class Magnoliopsida; order Caryophyllales; family Polygonaceae; genus Persicaria; species Persicaria tinctoria. The sequence continues at coordinate 13,823,751 of JBANSL010000004.1, read as the reverse complement.
ATTAGATGATAGAAAATAGTTTCTAAAACTTTCGCTGCGCATCTAATTTCCATCAGTGGCATCAGAGCCTCTTGCATAAATTGATATGATTGATTGATTTTCTTGTTAGTTTTGATTCAATTTAGCAATATAACTGATATATGGAATGAATAACTTGTATAATTAAAATTATGATTTTGATTGATATGTAAAAGCAGTTTACAATAATCGGAATCGGATTTCGATCATATATAAAAAGTCGCCGCTTGATCTTGTAATTAATCAACAACATATGCACCGGCTTCTTAATTGATCAATCACAAAATGTATAGAATTCAGCCCCCCACGTAACACCACGTACTTTGTCTGTTTGTCAATCTTGATTGAGATTGTGGCCGAATGTCACCACCCCTTGTTTCCGGCTTCGAAAAGTTTTACTTTTGATGATGTTTCTTTCATTCAATTTGTATAATCTATGCAAGAGATACGATTTCTTGTATAAAATATGAAATATTTGTTTTTATAAAAGTATAAATTGATTAAAAGGAATTTCATGATTTTGATGCATAAAGTTGACAAATTTTGTGTGAATTTGATTCATACATTAATTTATCAAAGTTATAAGTTTTATGAAAACTTGCCATCTTAATCCTACAATTGTCAAAGTTTGTAATTGTTACAAAATTTGAGTGGGAGTGGATGGGGGCGGAATTAGGGTTATGTAAGATATTTATGATTTTAGTGTAAAATCTTAAATTACCTTAATTAGATATGGTAGATATCTTATCCCTAATAAAAAATTTCTATCCAATTATACAAGGTAAGAGTTACCATAAAATTTATTCCATATATGTGATTGCTAATTTTGAATTAAATATCAAGAATATTAAATTAGTTATTTTATTAGATAAAATTGATTTGAGTTAAATAGTTTATTAATATGATTAATATTTTATTTCTTGTTTATATTAATTTGATTAATACTTTGATGTTATATTAATTGTGATTAATATTTTTAATATTTGATATTATTACATAAGGTGACTAGTATGGCCCATAAATACGATCTGCGTATCGTTATGTTTTTTTGTACACGATCTGCGTATCGTTATATATTTTTGTAATTTATTTTCAGTAATTAGATTATTAGAAAATATTGTAATTAATACAAGAAGACATAAGAAGTTCAAGGATGGAGATCCATGAAGGGCGCGAGGGTGGAGACCCATGAAGATTAGATCTTTATTTTATACATCGTAGGGGCCATACTAGGATCACAATTTCATTGCATTTTGAATGCCTTATTTTAAGTTTTATGTTGTTTTATTTATGATATTTTTTTTCCACTTATAAATAAAGACAAATAAAAGACTTAAGTTCCTAAGGTAAATTGGGGCAATGCCTTTTCATATCATAACCCATTAAGTTCTGGATTTTTGGTTGGATGGGCTTCACAAAAGTGAGGGTGTCTTTCCATAATCTTGGGCTAATGAGGATGAATCTATACAAGGGGTTCATGAGCTTTGATATGGTTGTACCCAACGAGAGACCAAAAGGCAAAGTTTTGGATCTTGAGGCATAGGATGATTTTACATTGGATGTGGATCATCAACCAAGAATTATAAGGAGTTATAATTAGTAATTGTTCCTTACCTTGAGCATAAAAGACTCAAGGCAGTGCAAAAGTACGTTGGGTCTTGTGTGTAATGGGATCTTGGAATCATTTTATTCATCAGGAACAATAACAATTTGAATAAAATGCGCATTTACTTATTTTAAAGGTGTTTAATCTTAAGTAATTTGCATTTCGAACATAAACTGATTTGTATGTCATTTCATTTTTTTTTATAGGCATTATGTCTAATGATAACTTGAATTTCACCCCGCGCTCAATAGTTGAGAAAAACAAATTGAATGGAACAAACTTTCTTGATTGGGAAAGGAATCTGAGAATTGTTCTCAGGTCTGAAGGGTGTGAGGACGTCCTAATAAACCCTATCCCTACTATTACCGATGCCTCATCGGATGAGGAGATAGTTAGAGAAATGGAGTTAAGGAGTGATTCTTTACCTGTCACTTGTTTGATGCTAGCAAGCATGGAACCTGACCTTCAAAAGAGGTTTGAATACCAGGATCCCTACTCTATCATCACCAACCTGAAAATGTTGTTTCAGGCACAGGTAAGAATTGAACGATATGAAACTCACAAGGCTATACTGGATAGCAAGCTTGTGAAGGGAAAGCCAGTAGGTCCCCATGTGATCAACATGATCGGTCTTTTTAGCCGTATGGAGTAGGGCTGCTCATATTCGGTTTGAACCGAATTTTTGGGCCGAGCCGAACCTAAAAAACCGGAACCTAACCGAACCGATCTATTTCGGTGTAGGTTTTCGGTTCAAGGAATTTCTATTTTCGGTTTTAGGTTCGGTTTAGGCTCGGTTCGGTTAAACCGGGAGAAAACCGATTTTTTAAAAATGTTTTAATTTACCCTTAGTCAGTTCGTCCCTTCCCTTAGGTTTAGGTATTGTTGTATGTAGTGTTGTACAAAAGCTTAACTTGCTCAGCTGCTAATCCGCTATTTACTACTGTTGTACAGTGTATATGGGATACATTACTACTAATGCATGTAATGCTTTACAAAGCAACAGGTTACTCTTATGGCATTTGGTAATTGGTAGCCCAAATGCTAATAAAAAAAAGGGTCATTTGTATGTGTAGTTGTTTATGTAGATCATTAGTTTTTTTTTTAAATGCTCAAATAAAATCGGTATAACAATGATCAAATGAAATCGGTTCACTTAGGTTCATAACCGAACCGAACCTAAACCAAACCGGTAAAAAACCGAACCAAACCTATTAGTTTAGGTTCGGTTTTCGGTTTTCATTTTTAGAAATTTCGGTTTTCGGCTCGGTTCGGTTTGGCTAGGTTCGGCTCGGTTTTGAGCCGGTGATCAGCCCTAGTATGGAGACACTGGGCACCCCATATGACCAAGAGTTGGCCACAGATATCGTCTTGCACTCCTTACATGACGGATTTGCATCATTCAGGATGAACTACCATATGCATGGTTTTAAGAAAAACCTGAACGAACTCCATGGTATGCTCAAAGTTGCTGAGCAGAATACTTACATTGACAACAAGAAGGAAGTTCTTAACGTCAACAGATGTAAAGGGTTCAAGAAGGTAGCCAAGAACATGAACAATACCCAAGGGAAGGGCAAGGAAGTTGCAAAACCTAAGGGTGGTGAGAAGCCAAGGGTGGATGCAGCTCATGATTGTTTCCACTTTAAGGCTAAGGGACACTGGAAAAGAAACTGTCCCAAGTACCTGGAAGACAAGAAGAATGGGACTTTGAGTTCCAACACTTTAGGTATTTATGTTATTGAATTACTGTCAACCAATGTCCTCACATTAGATAATGGTCCTACTTGGGTATTGGATACCGCATGTGGTGCTCACATTATTTCAAATGTGCAGGGACTAAGAAATAGGAGACAAGTGAAGAAAGGGGAGATAGAGCTACGCGTTGGAAATGGAGCAAGCGTTGCTGCACTTGTCGTAGGAGATTTTAGTTTATCTCTTCCTTCTGGTTTAATCTTAGAACTAAATAATTGTTATTTTGTTCCTAGCGTTACAAAGAACCTTGTTTCGACTGCAGTAATTTATTCTGAAGGTTTTAATTTTAGCACTACAGATGAAGGTATAATTATTCACAAGAATGATATCTTCTATGCTCGTGCTCAAGATATTAATGGAATATTTGTATTCGACCTTACAACAGAATCATATAACATAAATACAAAAAGGCAAAAATCAATTAAGTTGAGTGAAGCCTACCTATGACATTGTCGTTTGGGTCGCATCAGTTTAGACCACATGAAGAAGCTCCATAAACATGGACTTCTAAAAGACGTGGATTGTGAATCCATTGATACATGTGAGTCATGTTTGATGGGCAAGATGACAAGGTCACCTTTCAAATGAACAAATGAAAGGGCTACTAAGCTATTGGGCATTATACATACTGATGTATGTGGGCCAATGAGTACATAAGCTAGAGGTGGTTATAAATACTTCATCACATTTACTGATGACATGTGTAGATATGGATATATTTACCTTATGTCACATAAATCGGAATCCTTTGTAAAGTTCAAGGAATTTCAAAATGAGGTAGAGACTCAAACTGGCAAGAAAATAAAATCACTTCGATCAGATCGTGGTGGTGAGTACTTGAGCCATGAATTTGATCATCATTTGAAAAATTGTGGGATAGTAACACAATTGTCTACTCTAGGAACACCACAGCTTAACGGTGTATCTGAAAGGAGAAACAGGATCCTGTTAGACATGGTCCGATCTATGATGAGTTTTGCTGACCTTCCGGTATCCTTCTGGGGATATGCCCTCACAACTGCCGTACTTACACTAAACAGGACTCCGTCTAGAGCTGTAGACAAAACTCCATATGAGATATGGATCGGAAAGGTTCTAAAATTGTCTTTTATGAAGATATGGGGATGTGAAGCTTATGTAAAACGTTTACAAACGGATAAGCTTGCCCCTAAATCAGATAAATGCTATTTTATAGGGTATCCAAAAGGTAGTTTTGGATACTACTTCTATAATCCCGCTGAACAAAAGGTGTTTGTTGCAAGAGATAATGTCTTTTTGGAAAGAGAGTTTATTTCCAATAAGTCAAGTGGGAGAAATATTCATCTTGAACCAGTTCATGATGAATAGCAACAAACTCAACAACGAGATGACATAGATGATGTCGACGAGTTGATGGTTTTGGAAGGCCAAGGGCCCCAAATCACCCAAGAACCGGAACAAGAGGATCCACAAATAGTTGTGGAAACTATTCCAGCTCTAGTTGTTGAACCAGTTGAACCCACCCGTAGATTAGATAGGCCAAGGGTACAACCAAGACGTTATGATGATTTCATCTTGAATGTAAACCTTGATGTTCTTCTGCTAGAACATGATGAGCCTAATAGCTATAAGCTAGCAAGCAACGATGGGTCCAGACTCCAAGAAATGGCTTGAGGCCATGAGATCCGAAATGGATTCGATGTTTGAAAATCAAGTATGGGACTTGATAGATTTTCCAGATGGGGTAAAACCCATAGGGAGCAAATGGATTTTCAAACTTAAGACGGATAAGGATGGAAAGAAATTTGTATACAAGGCAAGATTAGTTGCCAAAGGTTTTAAACAGATTCATGGTATAGACTATGATGAAACCTTTTCACCAGTTGTCATGAGAAGATCCATTAGGATAATCCTTGCTATTGCCGCTTATATATTATGATTATAAACTTTGGCAAATGGATGTCAAAACCGCCTTCCTAAACTGGTTATTGGAAGAGGATGTGTACATGACATAGCCAGAGGGTTTTGAAGATCCAAGTGATGTAGGGAAGGTATGCAAGCTTATAAGAGGTCTATATATGGACTTAAGCAAGCATCCAGGAGTTAGAAATTTCGGTTTGATGAAAAGATCAAAGAGTTTGATTTCATCAGATGCGAAGAGACCCCTTGTGTATACAAGAAGTTTAGTGGGAGTAAAGTGGTCTTCTTAGTTTTGTATGTGGATGACATACTACTTATTGGGAATGACATTCCGATGCTAGAGTCCGTTAAGGAATGGCTGAAGAAATGTTTCTCAATGAAAGACTTTGGGGATGCAGTGTACATACTTGGAATAAAGATCTATAGAGATAGATCTGAGAGATTGCTTAGATTGAATCAAGGAACTTATATATAGATAAGATTCTTAACAAATTCAATATGCAAGATTCCAAGAAAGGGTTTTACCTATGTCATGGTGTGTACACGACCTGATGTTGCATTTGCTATGAGCAGGTGTAGAAAATACCAATTGATTCCATGAGAGGCACATTATTGTGCAGCTAAGAACAACAAGAAGTTCTTGAGAAAAACAAAGGATGATTTCTTAAGGGTGGTGACAAGTTGATCGTATATTTTATGAGGATGTTTCACCTTATTTGACATTAAGATGTGTAAGGTGCATACATATGACAATATTGCAAATCCATTAACGAAGCTTATGCCTAGCCCAAGCATGATGGTCACACTAGGGCTAAGGGTCTCAAACACATTGGAGAATGACTTTGAGATTGCTTTCTATTACATTTTATGTTTAGAGTGTTAGACACTAAGTTTATGTTCGACTGGATGATTTTATGATATATGATATTTCATCTTTATTTATATATTGTGTTGAACGATAATAAATAAAATGTCCAAATAATTCGTAGTTCGCAAATGGGCTTATCTTAAGTGTTCTGGTAAATGAAACCCCATTAAGTGAAATGCAGTTATGAATTATCACAAGTCTGTAGTCTGAAATCATCAAATTGGACATAGGTGATTTTATTAAATGACTATATTGTAAGTTGACTGATAGCGCCAGGTTTCATGGGCTATAGGGACATGGAGATGTCTAGTCAATTACATATATATGTATGGATGATACATATAGGACAGACCCACCTTAAGACTCTACAAAAGGGATTGCAGAGTTTTAAGTTAAACCATGATTAGTAGATTCCTCATACATGAGTGTGTTATGGTCCCTCTTGATGATTAGTATTTCTTTGACACGGCTAAACGCTTTCCGTAACAGGGAGTAATAAAGGTCGTAGCTGGGATTGCCAAAAGTTGAGTGGGAGCCATAGTCATACAAGATTGTAGATGTCCTCCTTCTTCATGCATATTGTGATGCATTGAAAAAGAATGGTGTCTAGGCCACTTGAAGAGCAAAAACTGAAAATGCATGGCCATGCTCGGATGGATTATTTGTAATCATCCGTTTAATTGACAGTTCGAACTCGGAGTTCAAGGAATATATATTTGATAATAGATATGAATGTCACCATATCATAAAATATGACATTAAGAGACACGGGTATCTGAAATTGCACACTAATTGTTTAAGGACAAGTGGGAGATTGAAGGAATTGTGTCCTTTAATTTATTGTGCAATGACTAATTATGGAATAGGACAATTGATAGAGATATTCAATCCGATTATTTTAGGAGTCGTAATGCTTTGCTAGAAGCCAACTACGATTAATGGGCTTAAACGGGTTAAACTCATGACTATTATAAACGGGTCTTATGCGGTCACACACTTAGAGTTGACGGGCTTGATCAAAAGATAGATGATTTTATTATTAGTGTATATTAGATATATATTAATAATAATGGGATAAGATTTATTTGTGAAATAAATAATTAATCAAGTAAGGTATAAATATAAGCTTATAAAGATGTGCTTATTATGACTTAACCTAATTAACACATCCCAAAGAGAGGAGCGTGAGTCTTGTCGCTTCAACGGACGTGAAGGCGGAATTCCACCATCATCAATCAAGAGCAATTTGATTGTTCACCTTTCGATCTTCGTCCTAGCAGTCGAAGGCAAAGGAGATCTAGACCGGACTCCTGTGGACCAAGTAGAAGAGCAACACGTGGGGCTCTGTTGTTGCAGGAGGATGGTCAAGTATGAAATAAATATAAAATAAAGTTCAGACTGACTTCCCTGTCTCAGCAAATAAATACAAGACTTCCTCCCGTTGTAGTAAGAGAATAGTCAGGATCGAATCCACGAGGAAGCACGTCATCAGTTCTCAGGTAGCTGTAAATTCTCACAGACAAAGCAGCAGAAGGACAGAAACACAGAAAGAAACAGAAATAAAAGCAAAAAATAACAAACAAAAGCAATGAACTAAACGAAGACAGAAAAGACAAAGTAAAGCAGCAAATAAAAGCAAAGCAAAGGCTAGTCGATCCCGACCACAGGCTCCTCGAGATCGACAAAGGCAGGTCGACAGGAAAACAAGCAACAGGCAACTCGATCTCGACCACAGGGTACTCGAGATCGACAAGGGCAAGTAAAGACAAGTTCAGAATCGACGACAGAAACTCGATCAAGACAACAGTGTACTCGATCTCGACAAAGCCCACTCGAGATCGACAAAGGCTTCCTCTAGATCGACAACAGTAACTCTAGATCGAGTAAAAGACCGAAACTTTAAAGGCAAATTTCGAACGCAAAACTTTAAATTGGACAGAAATAAATTCAATATATTAAAGACTCCCAAGACCAGGGTTTCAACACCACAACGATAACCATGCAAAGTAACACATAAAGGCACAAAAGATCATGCTTTCCATCAAATAACTTTCGTCATGAATAAATAGGCATATAGAGGCTTTCGCATAAACCCTAACTGTTACTAACCCTTTTTCACATAATTAATCCAAGTTGCATTAAGATCACTTTCGCTTCAATAACACAAACAAGGATCACCTTCAACTCTCGCAAAAGAATCATGCTCATAGGGATAGAAGACGAATTGCATAACAAAATCTGACCTTTACCGCGTTGCCTCACATGGCCACCGTCGGGCTCCCCCCAGCCCCAGAAGTGGGTGGACTACTCACGCCTCATCGCAATAACAGACATTGATGTATAAAAAGAAACTTGCATTAAACTATATTAAAAAAGTCTTTACAATCCCGGCAATCAACTTTCGCAGAAAGCCAAAACCCTAAAAACCTTATAACTCCTAAATTGTATCTGTAATTGTGTCTCTTGGAATGAATGAAAAACCAGCCCCTAGGGCTTTATTTATAGCCTTCTAATCCTTGCTAATCAAGGATAGAATCTTCTATCTATATCTACTTTGCTAAAAGATAAATAAAATGATTTAAGGAAATAAATCAATAAGGGAAAAGATAAATCTAAATAGGTAAGTCTTAATGTGTTGATAGATCTCCTTCCATAGATAGAACTTGATCAAATTTGGATAGAATCTTCCTCCTTCGGCCCCAAGGAATCCCAACTCGACAAGGACAGCCCTCGACGACGCGTTTCTAGAGACTGGTCTACTCGACATTGACAAGGGCTTTGTCGACCTCGACAAGGATTGTTCGTCAACTGGACTTCCCGGCTAGATCTGCTCGACAGGCTCGGATCTGGGTTCCTAGCGCTCGTCGACCTCGAGTAGCCTTAGTTGACCTCGAGTAGAATTGATCCGTCGACTAGGTCTTCTCGGGTAGGTGTGCTCGACAAGCTCGGATCTGGGCTCTGGCCTTCGTCGATCTCGACTAGATCTCCTCGAGATCGAGTAGAGTCGGCTCGGCTTCTCGACAGCTCGTCGACTCCGGACATGGCGTCGAAGTGTCGTCGATCTCGACTAGGTGGTACTCGAGATCGAGTAGGGTTCCGGGAGTCGGGTCGTCTCTGACTCAGTGTCCTCGATCAGCTCTGCTCGACCAGGTGTTCTCGACCAGCCCTCGTCGAGATCGAGTACGGTGTACTCGAGATCGAGTAGAGTTCTCTCAGCTTTCTGCTCTGTTATTGAAACGCACTTTCCCGAGTCCTCGTTCCTCGGATTGACGCATATGACCATGCGTTGGAAAGCTCTTTTCGAGGGATACAACTTTTGTGAAGACATCAAAGCTTGATTCCGAATTATGAATACCAAAAAATGGCCTTTTCTCCAGCTGCACCATCCTTAGCTTCTCCATGAGTTTCCTTTAAGCTTCAAAGTGCGTCCGATTTCTGCGAAATATAACCAAAACTTGTGTAGACCTCCATATATTGCAAATAAGTGTAAAATACACAGATTCTGTATTGTTCTAACCCAAATGTATGCAATGTATGCAGAAATCGATATAAAAGTAAGTGTAAAACATGGCAAATTAGGCTCACAACAGGCTCTAGTTCTCTTCCGAATCCTCCCTGTTTAGATTCGGTTCACGCATCAAGAGGTATCTTCTATGAACAATGATTTGATCTATCGATTTTATGCATGAAGATCCTTGAATTAGATGATAGAAAATAGTTTCTAAAACTTCCGTTGTGCATCTAATTTCCATCAGTTAAACCATAAGAGATTTGCGAATTGAATAAGATTTGGAACTCAACAACCGATTGAACGGTCAATACGAGAAACATCGATGGCTTAAGCTGCTCTTCAAATCTGAGACGAGCGGTAGCTATATATACATCAGAAGCTATGAAAGAAGAAAGAGGAGGACGCAAAAGGAAAACGCAAAGCATTCGATGGAGGGGAGAGAGAACAAATTAAAGGGCATTGGAGACAGATTATCAGAGGAATCCATGGACACGAACATAGACAAATCCGACCCGACCCATACCCAACCCGACCTTGAACCGACTCGAACAAAACCCGATTCTTCCTTATAATTACATTATTATTTTTTTTATTTTTAAATACTCAAATAATGTGAATTACATTTAATGAGACTTAATATACTAAATAAATGAATTTAATAGTCAATAATTAAGATTAACAAAAAATAATCATCATTTGATAATAAAATTTAATGTGACCCGGCTTGACCCAACCCGAAGTCAACCCAACCCGAAATCCATTTGACCCGAACTTACCCGACCCGACCCGAACCTGACCGAACATACAGTATACCCGACATATGACCCGACCTGACATATGACCGAACCCGAATGGGTATACCCAAACCTGACCCGAACAACCGAATTGCCGCCTCTAATGGCAAAGTTTGTGGTCTTAAAATTAAGATCCCTCATGATCCACACTTCCCTAGGTCTCATCCTTTTCCGGTGGTGGGAAACTGTTCTCCGTTTTCTTGGCATCGAGACGCCGTGTAAGTCTTTGCGTTCTTTCGTGTTCTCGGCATTTGTGATTCGCCTTGAATTTCCTCAACTTCTTCGCTCTCTGACGGATTTTATTTGGAATCATTTTGAGAATTATGTTTGTTGTTTGCTAAATATTCTCCTTTTTTTTTTATGTAATTTAGATCCTGATTTTATATGGCATTAAATTTCATGTTGGGAGTATTTTGAACTGGATGACTAAGGCTAAGGATTTGTAGGGAAATGGATATTTGCTTATATGTCTGAGATAGTTTATTCTCCATCAAACTAAGGATTTGTAAAAACAAAGGATTTAATTAAGGAAGGTAATTAACAAAAATCAATCTGTAAAATGTAATATATATGAAAATCTCTTTTTTTTTTTGGTAATGAATATATATAAAATTCTTATTTGTGATCGATAAAATCTATAGAGATACCGTGTAGATAAATCTATCTATCTATATATACATATACTAAAACCGATGCATAACGTACTATGTAGCGCGTTGTGGTTGATTCTAGGGGAAAATTCCTATGTAGCGCGTTGTGGTTGTTATTTTATTTATATCTATATTTTTTAGGCCAAAATAAATTATTAAAATATTATGTAGCCATAATATGTAACCACAATGCATCCGTGCATAGATATTTTAGTCAACTAACGTAATAACTATTTATTTAATAAAAAAGAATATTAAAATATTTTTAAAAATCAACTATCCATTATACTACATATTTAATTAGCGATAGATTAGGAAAAAATTTATTTATATATAATATGTCAAACTAATTTTATTTATATCTATATTATTTTTTGATGGCAAAATTTGTTTATATTTAGATTATTAATTTTTATTTATTATAATCTATATAGATTATTTATAATATTGTATTAATATATTATCCGTACACGGGACGGGACCTGCACTAGCGTCCTATGTGGCGCGCTGTGGTTGATCTTAGGGAAAAAAAATCCTATCTAGTGTGTTGTGATATTGATTCTAAAGGGAAAAGTTAATAAAATAATATGTTATCATAGTTTATAGAAGGTTATATAACCCATGATCTATCTATATATATTTTATTTAGTTGACAAAAATATAAATAAAAAATATATAATAGTTCTACTTACCAAAATTATTAATAGATAAATATGTAGTATTTGATAGGTTCCATTTTATTTATATCTAGATTATTTTGGTGGAGAGAATTATTTATATAAAAAATAATTATTTAATCATTGTTATTTAATTTATATCTATATTGTTTTTGAGGCCAAAATAAATTATTAAAATATTATGTAGACATAATATGTAGCCACAATTCATCTGTGCATAAATATTTTAGTAAACTAAAGTAATAAATATCTACTACATATTTAATAAAAAAAAGGAATATTAAAATATTTTTTTAAAATAAACTATCGATTATATCACATGAGATTTAATTACTGATAGATTATATATATAATATGTCAAACTAATTTTTTATATCTATATTATTTTTTGGTGGGAAAATTCATTTATATTTAGATTATTCCTTTTTTATTTTTTACAAACTATCTAGATTATTTATAATATTGTATTAATATATTTTCCGTGCACGAGACGGGGCCTACACTAGTATATAAATAAAACGTTATGATCTAAGGGTTTCATACGTACAAAAACCATATATGGGCTTGCTTGCTTCCCAACCACGTTTGCACTTGTTAGTATTACTAGTGTAAGTCCCGTGTCTAAGACACGGGTATTTTAATATTTGGTTAAAAAAATTTATATTTTACAATATAATAATAATATAAGTAATTTAGATAGTATAGTGATAGGGATATGTTAAAAAATACGCAAAAGAATTTAATAATCTATAAAGACGATGAAATAATAAAAACGAAAATAATGGTTCGTTAGAAATTTATTTATAAATCCTTAACCGAATAATTCTCTTTATAAAATATATCATATATTTTTTAATAGTGGTTATATTAAAAAAACTATTTATTTTATAATAAAATATATCATATATTTTTTTTCTTTAATTATATCATTTTCTCATATTTTATTAATAAACTAAATAACTTTATAGTGTGAAATTAATTTAATTTCATGAATATTTAAAAATGTTTTAGTGGGGTTAGTGGGGTGGTTAGTGAACTTAGTGGGGTAGTTAGTAGTGGTGTGGCGGTTACCATGAAGATGTGGCAAAAATTAACCAAGTGGATGAAAATTAGTGGTCCACTTGGAGATAGAAAAAAGAGTGGGAGATGTGGAATCCTTCCTATGATGACACGTGGAATGGAGCCTCCTCGTGAAGCCACGTAGGCGGGAGATGCTTCTGTTTTTAGTATTAGTATAGATTTTGAAAAACAAAGGATTTAATTGGGGGATGATAAATTCACCAGTAATTTTTACTATTTCCACCACTAATCACCGCATAGGTATGCGGTGGGTTTAATGAAAATCAACGATCCCACCGCATGCCTATGCGGTTGGTCGAGCAGAATACAGGTTCAAAACCGTCGCCATAACGATCCAAAACCGATGTCAGGATTATTAATTTTTATTTATTATACGTACAAAATCAATCTGAAATAAAATCTAATACTATCAAAATCTTGATTGTTTTGGTAATGAATAATAAGAAAATCTTATTTGCATTAAAATATAACTGAGATACGTACCGCATAGATAAATCTATAAATATAACATCATAGGAATTCATGATCCAAGTTAATTAGTGTTCCATATACCTACAAAGACCATAAATAGGGTGGTGTGCTTGATTCCCAACCACGTTTTCACTTGTTGCCTTCCATCTTCTCATTCGATCGATCAGTGAACAAAGTGAAAGGATGGTACTGGATAATCAACATGGTACTGGATAATCAACGTGGTCGACGGGGTTTCGACGAGGCCTCCAACTGCAGGTACAACGTCTCCATTACTACGCCTTACCGCCAGTTATACCACAACATGGAATCCGAAATCGAAGTCGAAGTCGACGAGGTGTTGGTCGAGGTTTGTTACGAGTTCTGGGTGTCTTCGGGCGTCAATGCCCCTATTGCCGAAACCTCCCCAGGCAACAACATCGGATTGTGGTGCATCAATGACCTTCCTAGCAGACTCTCCGGACTCAAGCAAGAGGTCCTCCTATTGCTCCGCCGTGCAGGCATCCCCTTGGCCGCTCGGGACGACACCATAGGGTTGATATTCCCGGGGGTCATTCCGCCACAATTAGTGTATATGCCAACTGTCCGCAAAGTCGTGGGTGTAATCTTGAAGACAAAGACCGCGATTCTTGAAGATCTTGAGGAGAATTGAGAAACTTCATTCTTCCAACATGAATCTGTTATGACCCGAAGGTCGGATAGAGATAGCTAGGGCTTTCAATGGTGGATTTGAGGAGGAAAGGGAGAAGAAGAAAGATTCATAAAAAATATCCGATCCTAGCAAAAATCATATTTGTGTAATTGTGTTTGTTTTGCTTGGATATTGGGTTTTCTGTATAAGATGAACCTTTTTATTTTTACTTTTTTTGGCAGTCCATCTCCTTAAAAATTGAAGACAGAAGAGGGAAGACGTTGAATTGAAACCCTAAGCCCTTTGTTTTGTTACTCAACTCGACAAATCCACGTCTGAGCGCATGCAATTGTTCAGGATGTGGTTAATTGCGATGATGACATTTGAAACTAGAGATGACATTTGATATTTGGATGTGTGATTTATCTATTGTATGTTTGTCATATTTTAAGACATTATCCTTGTCTGTTTGTCACATTTTGAGACATTATTCTTCACAAATTATGAAGGTTAAGTGCTTATTATATATTGAACTATTTTAGTTACTTAATTTGTTTAATGGAGGAAAAGCTTAGTTTTATTTTAAAATTAAGGTATTTGTTTGTTTTATTTTATTATTTATTTAATTTTTAATTATTGTTTAGGATCTTACGATCCTAGTATCCTAAGATCTGATCCTACGCCCTTATCTCGATCCCACACTTGGATCCCGATCCTAAAAACCATGGTATGTTTGCCGATTAGGGTTTGATTGATTAGGGTGTGATGACAATTCAGATCTCGTCGGGTTTGGGTTAGGTTTATTCGGGCATTATTTTACCGGATGCAATCGAGTTTTTGGGTCTTCTTTAGTTTAGGCAAATCGGGTTTCGGTCTAAACAGTAGGGCTGATCATAGGCCCAAAACCGATCTGAACCTGGTCAAACCGAACCGAACCTAAAATCGAAATTTCCAAAAATGAAAACCGAAAGCCGAACCTAAAATATTAGGTTTGGTTCGGTTTTACGCAGGTTTAGTTTGGTTCGGTTCGGTTATAACCTAATCGAACCGGTAACGAAATATCGGACTTAGTGATACTCGACTATAATGCCTAATGGAACTCATTTAACAGGGGTTCCTTACAATTTCGCATTTAATGGGTGTTCTTTTCGTGGTTTATGTAGTTAATTCTATATTCTAAGTTGGCGAAATTTCAATTCATCTAGCTTTGATAAATACAATAACTTAACATACGAATATTGTGTTCGTTGCAGCATTTGATCATTCACATTCAAAATCTCATTTCCCTTATTTTGATCATTTGGCAAGTATCCTTTACTAAGAAGCAATGCTTTGTTGACAGTGACTAGCCTAACCTAAGTTTACGCAGTAACTTAAACCCAATTCAAATTTTTTTTAAAAATCGGTTTTTATCGGTTTAACCTAAACCAAAAATTAAAATTCTATGAACCGAAAACCTAAACCGAAATTCCTCGGTTCGGTTTGGTTCGGCCGAAAAATTCGATTCGAACCGATTTTGATCAGCCCTACTAAACAGGTTTGGTAAATCGGATTTCTATCACAACGGGTTCGGTTGAATCGGATTCAGTTAAATCAAACTAGCAAGAATCAAATTGGATAAGTCAAATCAAATTTTAGTCTAATTATACATCGATTTCATTGAAGTTTCAATTTGATTTTAAAATTTAATTAGGTTTTAAGTTTTAATTTAATTTTTTAGTCTTATTTATTTGAATTTTTTTTCAAAATATTCACTAAAAAATAAATAATTACAAAAATATTCACACTTTAAAACTATTTACGAAAATATTCATTTTTGTCAGATCGGTCAGAAAAACGCGGTCTGAGGCCGCGTTTTATTCAGAAGGTGAAAATTTTAAAATTGAAAGAAAATGTGACAAATCTTAACAAAAGATATGACAATGTATTGCTTCGGTTAGCCATGAAACGTGGAGTTTTGATGGCATTCATATTGGGAAGGCATCTTAATCTTAAATTAATTGAAAAATTTGTTCAATTATAATATATGATCGAATTGAATTTTGAGAGTTCTGCTTTTCCTGAACAGGTCTTGCTCTTGTACGTTGGTGCCAATGAGATTCCTCTATAGGTTTGTATCTATAATAACTCAACATAGTTTTCATTCATGATTCTATTAAAATGCGCGCAGCTGTTTCAGCTACTATTGATTGTGGGTATTCATTGTCTTTATTTGTGGTTAGCTGGGCGTACCTACATCATTGCTGTGTGTGTGTCCTGCAGTGCAGATCGAGCAAAGTATATAGCTGGGCGTACTTACATAATGAAATTATAAACATATGATCATTGCAGGTTGTCCTCCCATGGAACAAGAAACAAGGACTGTTATTCCTTGTGTCTATTGAAATGTAAGCTGTAGTCAAACGCAATTATGATGACCTGTACAAGCGATTTGTGGGATTAGAAACTCATTCAAGATCGGGACATAGATAATCTCAACTATCAGCTACGTGAATATTTGTCCTGATCGATATTGACTCATTTTGTTTTACATGTCTCTCTGTAATATTGGACCAACAGATCTCATGTGACTTAATATTTGATGAATATTTCGATTCATATCTACAATTTTCCGGCTGAGGTAAAAATTGTTACTTTAAACTTCTACAGTTGTTATATAATAAAAGTGATCAGAAATCAAATCCTTATTGCTTTTTGCAGGTGAATATCAAGCTTAGTGAACAGCAAGAGGAGATTATTGTCCTAGCTATATCCTCCACTTTGATGCTTATTATGAGAACTTGTTGCACTATAGCTTTTGTGAGCATGGATCTGGATCGAGAAAACTTGGTGGTAGGAAATTCTATATGTTCAGGGATGAAAGCGGTGGACGACTCATAGAAAGCACATCTGAGCTTCGATATTGATTGTGAGCATTGTTTCTTAGCTTCTGTGATTATTGTTGGTTAGTTGGGTGTACCTACCTCAATGCCTGCCGTGTGTGTCCTGCAGTGCAGATCAAGTAAAGCACAGGTTTCTCACTAATCTTCTCTTTTCTGGCCGTGAAATTCTTTTATGATTTGGTCTCCTGTTACATAATGACTTTATAAACATATGATTGTTGCAGGTTGTCCTCCCGTGGAACACGAAACAAAGCCTGTTGTTCCTTTGATGAATGCTTCTAGTTCTATTCGTATACAATTGCGTTTGACTAAGGTGATAATTGTTATTTAAGTTTGTACAGTTGTTAATTTGTTATTTTTCATAATAAGAACGATCAGAAATCAAATCCTTATTGCTTTTTGCAGGTGAATAGCAAGCTTAGAGAACAGTAATCCTTGCTTACTCCACCACTTCAAATGTATTTATATCTTCAGGATTTAATGCACATGTGAGTGTCTGTTGTCTAATAGGTTAACCAAAAAAAGTGGAAATTAGAAAGAGGAAGCTCTGCTGGTTGTAATTCCATACCTTTAGTTCAGGATTGTGTGTTTGCACTTGTTTCTGTAACAGCTCTACATAGTTTCATTCATGAATCTCTTGAATTGATAGGCAAGGTATGCAACTATTTCAGGCTTTCAGCTACCATTGGAAGCCTACTCTTTTGACCACTAAAATTTCAATGTTGCAGGAAAGGACGTCGTGTACTTGTGTTTATGTATCTGTTGTGAGAAACTTGTGCCAAGCATTCATGATTCATCTCCGGCGTTTTTTTTTGACACACTTTATTCTTATATGCTGGGGCGGATCCTGGACCGTCATTCCGGAGATACTTGAAGGTAAAATTTTCATGATTCCGAGAATGTTTAAGGGTAAAAAAAAATTTCTTTTCCCGAGTTGGGGATGCTTGACGAAAAAAATGAAGAAATTAACACTAAAAATAAAAATAATTTTTTTTTGGGATGCTTGAGCATCCCCATTCATACATGTAGATCCGCCCTTGCTTATATGTATGTGTACGTAGCATCCTGACAACCAAAGCTTGCTGACTGTGAAACCAAGAGTAAATTAGAGCTTGTCCCCTGACGCTGACATTGGGGATATAGACAAGAAAGGACATATGCAACATTTTCCTAAGGGTTGGTTCATTAAGGGGAGTAAATGTAGGTTCCTGCATAAGAGAGCCCTTGCACATGACATTCAAGTTGATGGAGGTACTGAATGTATATAGTTTTGGTTGATTTATAGAAAGCCCTTGAACATCACCGAGAACCTTCTTTTTGTAACAGCTTATCCGGATGCAAGTGGTATGGCGAGAAAGGAGCTTTTCTTAGTCATCAGAATAGACCAGCATAATAATATAGCTTTTGCTACGAAATGGTATACGTTCCGGGATTGTATCTTAGAAGGTGCGTTGTAAACAACAAGCACCAGTGGTCTAGTGGTAGAATAGTACCCTGCCACGGTACAGACCCGGGTTCGATTCCCGGCTGGTGCACTCTTGGCTGTGATGATTCATTGCGTTTCATGTGGGCTGATTAAGGGTCTCCCACAATCGTCTGATCCAAGGACGAATCAAAGAAAGCGCATCTGAGCTTCTTCTAAATTTTTTTTCCTCTAATAGTGGGAATGTTTTTTTTAATCTGCATTCATTTGGAAACAGCCCCAATATAGCCTTAAGAATATTTATACTTGACTTTTACACTTTTTACAGTTGTTCCTACTTCCAAACTATCAACCAGCTTCCGCTGCCTTTCAGCAACACGCCGGGGAAAGCACACCGCAAACCAGATCCGGAATAGGACGACCGGACAACTCACGAAGAGTCGAAGGCTCCAGAATATGCCCAGCCGAGAGAGCAGGGAGGCGACACAAACCCCAAGACCCAAAACGAAAAACCGAATCGGCGGCGTGAGGAATGTCGATTGAAGAGCTGGTGAACCAATTACACATGGAGGATGATGGATTTGAGGCCAAGAACCAAAAATCCACCAAAGCCCCAACTTAATTTTGCTTTTGAACGATTTGAACGAATTCTGACGATGGGCAATCGGTATGGGTTTTACCACGTTCACGGTCTTCATCACACCCCAGTGGCGGATCTAATATATCAAAGCTAGGTGAGCGGAAAAGTTTTAGTTAGGACAAAGAGAAAAAAACCTAACAAGGCAAATTACAATTATTATATAGTACTTCATAAAAACTACGAAATATTCTTCAATCGTTTGGGTTTCGGATGATCAGACATCCTATTGAATCAAAAGTTACAAAAAAATAAAAATAAATAATAAAGTATACAAATTCATTCGAATGATGTTGTATTACAATTAACCACTTGGTAAAATGATATATAAGCATAAAAATACATGATATAAAATACTAATCTTAATGTCTATAATCAAATTACCAAACCATTCAAAACCCAATTTAGTAACTTAAAAATTAAATAAAAAATAATTAGAAGAGAGTAAAAAAACATACCTTATGAAATAGATTAAAGAAGTGATAAAGGAGTTCAGAAATTGAAATTGAACGATCAAAATTGAAGTTTGATAAAAGCCAAAAAGCGCGCTGCATGTTAATTAAATTGAATACTAAAGTTTTGGTACCGTAGATAGAAGGAGGGTGGGCAATGTATCAAATTAAGCCCAAATCAAATAAAATACCCAAGCTCTTGAATAGCCCACCTAAAATATATATGTCCCAACAATTTTATTTTACCTAACTTCTGAATTTTTGACCCAGCAGTGGCTGGGCAAGCTCCCTCAACCATCCGCCGGCTTGGTGGCGTTACAGCCCCAATATAGGATGATGGATAATGTGGACAAGTTTTGCACATTTTATATTTAGCAATTATGTCTTTAATCTTTTATCAAAGTCAGGCTCGAACCGATGACTGGACTCGTATGCACGGGTGCACATGCGCTAGTAGCCTAGCACGCAAGCCGAGTGAGATTCCATTCTAAAACCAATTTGCAATAAAAGGAGTAGTCCAATGACTCATATACTAGGGCTTGATATGTTCAACTTTCCGATGTGGGACACTTTTTGGTCACATTCACATCTCAACAACATTGACGAGGGATTTATAGTTGTTATTTTGAATGAGGAGCTCTTCAAGGAGAGGTACATATGTCTCCAACAACTAACCATCTGAGAGGTTCACTTTTTTAAAGATTGCTCATTTCATGCTAGTGGCATAAATATATTACTCTTTGCAGGAATAAACGCGATGAATTAAATGGCGACAAGAAATTGCATTTGCTGAATTTAGGTTGTGTTTGGCAACGGGGTGGATTTTAGTGAATGGGGATGGATTTTAGGGATGGACGAGATGGAGTTATAAACACCAAAATAAGTCTGTGTGTGTTTGGTCGTATTTTGATTTTTTGGTGGATGGAGCCACGAAAAAAGTCCAATTTTCCCCCCACTTACCCACTTCAGATTACCATAATACCTCTCCCAAATACCCCTCCCACTTTCCCATTACCCCTACACAGGCACGTACAGAGACAGAGAGACGGCGGATCTTGATCGGTCGGCTATTCACGGGCGCGACTCTCTTCTGCATCGATGGCTAGCATGGTTCGAAGAAGGCGGCGATGGGCGATGGAACAGCAGCAGCAATCGGAGACGACTCGAGTGGCCTCGACAAAGCAATCGATCGTCGGCAATGGGCAGCGGCGATCGGAGGCGGATGCAGCGAGGGCTCAGCCTGCTGTTCGTGGGTGTTCTCCGACAAGGCTGTACTGCGGTGGGTTCAGCAGTGATTGGAGGCGACCTCGAGCGTTCTCCAACAAGGCTGCGAGGGCGGTGGTTCAGCCTGCTGTTCATGGGTGTGCTTCCGGGCGAGGGATGGGCAGCGACTGCAGGCTCCGGGGTGGCAGTTCGTTCCTCAAGTCGCCGACGATGGTGGTTGGACAGTGGGAAAGGGTCACGGCAGACGGATGGATGGGGGAATTTCGGGGTTCTTCATCACCCTCATCCCCTCAATGATTCTCATAGGAGGTGGAGAAAAATCACCATCCCACCCCCTCTCATCCCCTTTTTGGCATCCGACGCACCTCGCGCATCCCCCGGCCACACTCGTAGGCACGGAAACCAATGTCCATCCGCATCTCTTCCACCCACTCCCATCCCCCAACAAAACACAGCCTTAAGGTCAGTAATGTCAAATTATAATGTGTTCCTTATTCTTGCTTCTCTCTATATCTCAAATTAATATATCTAGAGTGATATTGGAATTAGAAATGACTAGAGGTTTAAACAAACCGCGTTTTTATTGCTAATTTTATTTCCGGATGTAATGGGCAATTTTTTAATTTTTTCACACTAGACACGCGGTTTGAAACCGCGTGTCTTTTTTTTTTTTGGAAAATTTAAAACTTGAACGGAGAGGGAGGATGCATGCCGTCGGAGGAGGAAGGAGCGACGCCGAAGGAGGAAGGAGGAGAGGCCAGACAGAGGAGGCGACTCCGGATCCGGTGGAAGGGGAGACGCCGGAGGTCGAAGAGTTTCAGATCTTCGAGGGCGGAATATCGGAAGAACACGGAGGCGTCAATGCGGGAGAATTTCAGATCTGGAGAGGATTCAATCTCGAGGACAATTTGGGGCTTCGGAATTTGAGATTCAATTCGAGCTCTTCCTCCTATCTTTGTCTTCTGCCCTCCTGTGATGCTCTCGTCTCCGTTCTTCCCTCCTACAGTGCCGACAATTGAAGAGGCAGTGTATCGGAGACGCATCGGAGGCAAATCCAGCAGCCCGTGCCCGTTTCTTCCCGGTCTCCGACACGTTGACCGTGTCGAAGCCGTTTCACACCGTGTCGCCGTGTCGTCCCGTGTCCGACACATAAAACGGTGGCTGGCGGCGTGTCCGTGCAACATAGGTGTAAATTACAAATTACTCCTCTTTTTGCTATATAATCCGCAGTATTGTTCGCTTCTCTGAATATGTGTCGGATTTCTGCTAAGGAAAAATCAGCTATAAGCTTGTGGATCTCTTCAATTTGATGTAGTACTTCCCATCTGGGCGGTTGCTCTTTCTTGACTGCTTTCACTAGAATCTAATTGTCACTTTCCAATATAATCTTCCTTAGACCCTTCTGTCTTGCTCTTTGTAGACCTAAAATCATTGCAGAGGCTTCTGTTTGGATGACCGAACCAACATTAGCTTATTGAGAAAAAAATATCGATAATCTGCCCTTCGGAATCACGAATGATTCCCCCAATCTGACTTTTGCCAGAATGGGTAAAAAAACCATCTACATTAATTTTGTATATAGTTCTTGGAGGTCTTTTCCATTTGGCTCTCCCTTCTTGTTGCTTTTGTTTGCACTTTGATGTTGTCATCTCCTCCATTGATCCTATCCTTTATGCTTTGGCTAACCATCTGTATCATAATGGATGCCCCTATTGGATCTTTACACCTGAAAATTCTGTCATTTCTAACATCCCAAATTGATTGCCAAATAAATGCTAGATGTATATGACCCTATTGTTATCATTCTTGATTCTACCTAGGTTTTCATGCAAGGGACCTTGGAGATTAAGGCCCTGAAAATACAAACCTGATTTCTGTTCATATTGTCCAATAACTTCCTTTGTAAGCATACATCTTGTGAATAGGTGGGTTGCATCTTTATCTTCTTGGCCACAAAGAGAGAATTGACTTGGAACTTTATTTACATACCTGTTTAGTCTGTTGGTCGTTGGGAGACCATCAATTTTGATCTTCCATAGCAGGTTTTTTATTCGGGGAGAGGGAGCTTGAGCTTCCAAATCCAGCTTTGTGATTCATAATCTTGGGGTTGTGTGTCTTGGATTTTCTTCACTGGTCTGGTAGTGAATAACCCCTCTAGATCGGGACTCCAGATCAGATTATCTTGAGACTGCCACTGGGGGATCTTTATCTTTAAAATCCTGTCGATGATCCCTTGGGGAAAAATTTGTCTTAGCACTTCTTCCTTCCATAGCTTCTTGTCATTGATAAGAGTTTCAACAGTCATGTTAGGATCACATGATCCTCTGTACGCCTTAAGGCTAATCGAAGTGATCCACTGGTCTTCCAGACATTGATGGTCGAGCCATTACCAACAATCCAAAGAAGTCCTTCCTCAAATTTTTTTCTTAAAGTAATGAGTCTTCCAAATTGCCAAGATGTTTCCTTTTTTTTGGAAGTTTCTTATTCTTTTTTGTTGGAGATATTTTTCCTTTATAATTTGAACCCATATACTATCTTCATTCTTATAAACTTTCCATAAGAGCTTCATTTGAAGAGAAATGTTTAATTCATCGACCTTTCTTATACCAAGACCTCCTATTGATTTGCTCTTGCATATAGTGTCCCAGCTAATCAGGGGTATGTATTTATCTGTTGGGGATTTGTTCCAGAAAAAATTCCTATTGATTTGGTCCATCTGGTTAAGAACTCATTTGGGAAGCAGAAAATTTTGCATTAAGTAGTTAGTTTTTTAACTAAGATTTGATTGGATAAGAATTGTTCTACCTGCTTGGGAAAGAGTAGAGGCTTTCCATTTGGAGAGTTGTTTAATTATTTCTTTCAAAAAATGTGATTGGCTCATACGACTAATTTTAAGACGAAACAGTCATTTGTCTCAGCCGACTTCTCATTTATTATATATAAAATAGATAGATAGATAGATGCACGTTTTTTAGGTGTTAAAATTATATAAAATTTTAAAATATTTTTTTACAATAATTTCATACTTATTAATTACTGGATATTAAGTATGAATTTATAAAAATAAATGTAAAAAACGTTAATAATTCATGAATTTATAAAAATAAATGTAAAAAACGTTAATATTCTATATAGTTTTTTTTAGCATTTTTTCATACCATACTAAAAACCATACGGACGTAGTTGTTACTTGTTAGTACATATTATTTAAAAAAAAAACAAATGATTTTATTATATATAAGGAAGGTAACAAAATCAATCTGAAATAAAATCTAATACTATCAAAATCTTGATTTTTTTGGTAATGAATAATAAGAAAATCTTATTTGCATTAAAATATAACTGAGATACGTTCCGCGTAGATAAATCTATAAATATAACTTCTTCACCAAAAAAAAATCTATAAATAACATATATCATAGGAATTCATGATCCAAGTTAAGTGTTCCATATACCTACAAAGACTATAAATAGGTTGCTGTTTTACTGGTGCTTGAATATTCCCAACCACGTTTTCACTTGTTGTCTTCTATCTTCTCGTTCGATCGATCAGTGAACAAAGTGAAAGGATGGTACTGGAGGATCAACGTGGTCGATGGGGTTTCGACGAGGCCACCAACTGCAGGTACAACGTCTCCATTACGCCTTACCGCCGGTTCTACCACAACAGCGAATCCGAAATCGAAGTCGACGAGGTGTTGGTTGAGGTTGCATACGAGTTCTGGGTGTCTTCGGGCGACGATGCCCCTATTGCCGAAACCTCAGCAAGCAACAACATCGGACTGTGGTGCATCAATGACTTTCCTGGCAGACTCTCCGGACTCAAGCAAGAGGTCCTCCTATTGCTCCGCCGTGCAGGCATCCCCTTGGCCGCTCGGGATGACACCATAGGACTGATTTTCCCGGGGGTCATCCCGCCACAATTAGTGTATTTGCCAACTGTCCGCAAAGTCGTGGGTGTAATCTTGAAGACAAAGACCGTGGTTCTTGAAGATCTTGAACACGGGGAAGATATGTACGAAGATTATGAAGATATTGATGATGAGGGGTTTGGTTCCGAACTTGAGGATGACGAGATGTTCGAAGATGATGAAGACGAGATGTACGAAGATGATGAAGACGAGGAGTTAATTGGTGGGGTGCTGGAGGACTCAATGTATGAAGATTCATTGAGGGCGAGACCGGCGAGGAGAGAAGCGGTGGAGGGGCTGGAGAAGGTTAGGGTTTGGGGCGGGGAGAGGGAGACTGCTTGCGTAGTTTGCTTGGAGGAGTTCTCGTATGGGATGGAAGTGACGAAGATGGAATGCTCGCATATGTTTCACCAAGACTGTCTTGGTAGATGGCTCGAGAGTCGATGCTTTTGCCCGCTTTGCAAGTTCGAACTGCCGGCTGCCGAGGAGGCATACGAAGATTGATCATGATTATATCATACACACGAGTCTTATTAGTACGTGTTAATTAGTATGATTGTATTTGGGGGTTTCGTTCTAAGATCCTACACTCTGTTAAGTTTTGACATGAATGTATATATATGTAAAGAGAAGTAACAATTAAGTACTCAATAAACGCGCGCTCCAGGTGTTTACTTAAATATATAATACTAGTATATCACTACAACATAAGTCTTGTTGTAAACCGATAGAAAGTAGAGTAGAGAAAGACAGAGAACGAGAGATCTCTATTGCTTCTGTGTTCATTTCCAAGTGAGCTTACACGCCTTATATAGGCAAGGTAGGAAGAAACACATAAATTTGTGTCATCATGGCGGGAGTTTAGGTAGTGAATGGTTCGGGAGGTGAACAATCCACCTATTATTACAACACTCTCCCTTGGATGTACACCTCTAACATTACAAACTATCTCGTTAAAAACCCCGCCTAGAAAACCCAATGGGACAAAAACTAGGACTAAGGGAAAAAGAGTACAGATGTCGTTTGATACGCTTTGGAGATACTGCCTCGTTAAAAACCTTGTCAGGAAAACCCAGTGGGACAAAACCTGATCGAAGGGAAAAAGAGTGCAGTGCGTATATTCTCCCCCTGAATTCAACATTCTTCTTGCAGCTTTCTC
Source organism: Persicaria tinctoria (assembly GCA_037127255.1). Classification (NCBI taxonomy): domain Eukaryota; kingdom Viridiplantae; phylum Streptophyta; class Magnoliopsida; order Caryophyllales; family Polygonaceae; genus Persicaria; species Persicaria tinctoria. The sequence goes on along the minus strand of JBANSL010000004.1, from coordinate 13,798,106 downwards.
TATTTGATAAGCTCTTCGAACTTCTTGATAATGTTGACTTCATGAGCTGTATGGTCGAGTATGAATATTATCTTTGATGTGTGCAAGTAAAATGCCTTTATGTATCACACTCGACTTCGATGCAATAGACTTCCTTGTCTTTGGCGATGAGCTGCTTTCAATGCACATATATAAGGTACCTCAGGACCTAGTGTGCTTTTCATTGTTTGATACGGGGGGATCTGATGTATAGATGGTGTATAAGTTGCCTCATTAAAAACCTTGCCTTGGAAAAACCCAGTGGGATAAAAACCAAGATTAAGGAAAAGAGTACAACGTTGCGTATAGTACTTCAGGACTCAATACACTATGTCACCACTTACACAATACTTTAAGTACTATAAGCACGCTTTGGCTTAATCGTGTACATATGACGAGGCTTTCATATTGATGCTTCGGGCATTTCAAAATAATCGATCATTTTACTTACATTCTTCTATTAATGATCAACTTGAGTATACAACTACTATGCCTGTCAATTATGGTTAGAGTCGGTTCATCGACAACCAAAGATTATATCCACTACTAGTGAATATGTTTTCATATCATCCACTATAAAACTTTTATGCAATCTATCTTGCTATATATCTTACAGCTTCATTTATTGCGGTTTTGTATAAACATCCACTTAAAACCAATGATGTTATACTTTCCGATGTTGGAACTACGGGTCCAATAGCATCATGCTTGAATAATACATCTTTGCATGAATTCCTTTTTTCTATCTCTTTTACCATCATTTCGATGTTTCCATGAGCTCTTTCTACCTCCGGGGAATCCTAAAGTGAGAGCCTAGTGATCTTCAACACTTCTGATGTATTTCAGACTCACTTGATTTTGTTGGTTTTCGGAGTTACTTCTGGAACCTCCAAATGAGCTAGCTAGTGCAATATATGTGACTTAGTCACTTTCTTGGCCTTAGTAAATGCATTCGATGGCTTTATGCTAAACCATATAATAATGATCATTTGGTGTACATAAGTGTTGAACTTCTAGTTCACTTTCATTCATCCGCGGATCCCAAATGATAGAGAAGTTGCTTTCAGGCAATCTCTTTCTTAATACAGTCTCATTTCCTCTCCCCCTAAATACCGAGCATTTGATCACCTTTATAAAGCTCGAGGTATTTGATATCGTTAGGGACTCAAACCCCATGTATCACTCAACTTCTTTGTGGTCTTTTAGTTAATTGTGGAGGAGGCCTCGGAACATATACTCTCTTCTGAAGATAATTTGAGAGAGATGTTATTGTGTCAAATTCGAAATGCAAACTGCATGGGCCCATTTGACTACCGACTCTTCAAGGTCGTTGTGAGCTACTATATGCTCCTCAAACATTCTCTACCTTTTTATATGACCAATGTGTTAAGGCATCTATATTGGAATAACATTGGCTCATATGCCGATGTTTTATGTTCGTAGTTGTCTCATTGAACTCTATCAAGAGACATAAGAGACTTTGCATTTACCCTTTATTATAGGCGGTCTTGTTATTATTTTGCCAAGAGAACAAGACGTACATGTATGGTCACCCTTATTGAGGATCTTCCGGTCCTAGGATCTTCTAGTCCTTTTGGTGTAAATTTCAACGATCTTGCAAATCATCGTTTTACTTGAGCGACCAAATGCCACAAAGAATAAGATTTTATCATCAACTAACTTCTGGTTAGTGACATATATATTCAAAATTCTAACCATTGAACTTTGTACATGGTGATCCATTTATTTAATCAGATGCCGTTAACAGGGTATTTTCAGAACTTCTGTTGGTGTCATACTACAGGTATGAAACTAATGACCAACTACGTGTATTAATTAGATACACTTTCCTTATTCATAATGTTCTTCGGGACATTAGAATTAACCGTACAAAGATGACCTAGTTATAAGCCATGACAATAACATTGGTTGCGCGCTTAACCACGCGGCCATTACCTCTTTTACACCCTCTACAAGAGGGGCATGCTTCAGGCAATGCTTAGAGGATTGTCAGGAAGTGGCCTTGTAAACCAAATAATGTTTTGTGGTTATTTATATTGGTTGTACTAACCAAATAATAGTTCTGAATATGTCATAACCCACATTCCATGTACTTCTTCAAGAGTACAAATGTTTAAAACTAGATCTTATACTCTTCTAGAATTTATAAAAATATAAAATTAGAGTCTTCAAGCTCTTATGCATACTTTGATGAATCTCACAATCTGCTGGATTGTTTACAAATGGTATCGAGACTTTGAGCTCTTAGTGAGATAAGTGTCACAATCTACTGGATTGTTTAACCATTGAGTGTAGGAACTTCAATCCTGACCACAAAATAGGTGTTGAAAAAGTCACAGTATGGTGCATTAAGGGAATAATAATAATATAAACTATGTAAAAGATAATACTAAATAGTAAAGCATATTAAGAAGCATGAATATCAACAACAATAATCTTAAATAAATAAAATTTATGTCAACTTCGGGTGATAAGGAAATTTAACATAGATCTTCGAGACCTTTTTATCACCTACGTCAGGAGGCGGTATTCTTATATGCAATTTTATCGATTACTGCAGGAAACTGATTGAGAAACATTAAGGATCATAGTTGATTTGTTTCTCTGGCTATAAGAATCATCACTACAAAGATGATGTTTACCAGTTCATTCCTATGAGGGTGCGATTTATCATTTATCTACTTCGGGAGATGGGTGGCGCGCTCCTCCGCCGTCATCCCCTCTTACTGAATCGACGGATGGTGTTTGGGCGTTTGTTTGATCAATGGAGAAGAAGCAAACAAACATGGATTCTATTTGCTCTGAGAAGGTCTCCTGGTGATGCCGATTGAACCCAAAAGATTTTGATGAATGGCGGAAGATGGGGAAAAGGAATTAGGGTTTTAGATTTTTTTTTTAGAAGCTATCGTGCTGATAACGTGTTGTAAACCGATAGAAAGTAGAGTAGAGAAAGACAGAGAACGAGAGATCTCTATTGCTTCTGTGTTCATTTCCAAGTGAGCTTACACGCCTTATATAGGCAAGGTAGGAAGAAACACATAAATTTGTGTCATCATGGCGGGAGTTTAGGTAGTGAATGGTTCGGGAGGTGAACAATCCACCTATTATTACAACAAGTCTCTTTTTGCGAGGAAATGTTTCCTCGCTGAAAATTGATATTTCGTCACTAAAGCTAATTAGCGAGGAAATATACTTCCTTTTTAAATGGTCGTTGAAAGCTCCTCACAAAAGAGTCTAACGTGGAAAAATGAAATCGTCACAAAAAAAACATTTGGCGATGAAGTCAATATTGTCGCTATAGGTCATTAGAGACTATTAAATTCATCATAAAAAGTAGGGGTGGACACAAATCCCGCAAATCCCGTCCCGTCCCGCATCTCGTCCCGAACCCGTCCCGATCCCGGTGGGATTTGGAAAAAAAAATATTCAATCTCGTCCCGATCCTGTCCCGCAAAAAACACGCGGGACGAAGAGTTCGAATCCCCCAAATCCCGTCCCGTCCCGCATATATATAAAAAAATTATATGTATAATTAAAATTAATATAAACATATAATAATATATTTACATTATACCTTAACATTTATTTAAAACCCAATATTTAAAATTTAAAATAATAACAAAACATTAAAACATCCATTGAAATAACTAAAATAAGACTTTTGTATTTTGTAATGGGATTAATTATATATGTAGTACTTACTGTATTTTGTTTTATTTACTTGCTATTTTTCTTACTGTATTTTGTTTCAATTTTACTAATTGTATGTTTAGTTACTGTATTTTACTATAGTACTTAATGTAATTATGTATTTTGGTATTTTGATAAGGGTAAACTGCAGAAAACCACCCCTTAAATACTCAATATTGCTCAAAACCACCCTTTAGATGCAAAATTACCGAAAACCACCCTTTAAAAGGCTTCCGTGAGCAATGGACCACCCCTGGTAGATTTCCGTCAAAATCTCAGTTAAGTCAATGAAATTACAACATTACCCTTGTTTTTTAATATAAAACAGGCTAAATAAACCTTACACTTAAAAGGAAAATAAAAGTTGGAGACTTTTTATCTACACAGATGATAGATCCAAAATAAAATCCAAAAGAAAAGGTAGGGAATCTTAGGGCCGCCCGAAAAAAGAGAGCATTTGCTCTCTGCCTTGCCGCCCGGCATCTCAGGCCAACTCTCAACCTCACACAACCTGTCGACGCCGCTTCCCACCGTCGCCGCCAGCAATGTGTCTCCACCGGCAAGTTTTCGGTCTCCTACAGGCCGCCGCCACCCGCCACCGCCGCCGCCGCCACCAACTTGCGCCACCGTCGGCTACAACTCCGAGCGTCGGAGCTCCTCCGCCTCCGCCTCTAATTTTGGTCTCTGAACCCTACTGCTCCTCCCAATCCTTTTGATTTTGAACAGAGACGTTTGATTTTGAAGGGATCGATTCAAGATTGGAAGTATTTAATTAATTCTCTTATTTTAATTATTTTTTAATTCATTAATCTGTTTATCCATTTTTCAAAAATAAAAAAATCTCAATTTTTTCAAAAGAAAACAATAAAAAAATGAAATGTTGAGGCAAGTTGACGGCCAGTGACGGAACAATGTCAAGGGGTGGTCCATTGCTAACGGAAGCCTTTTAAAGGGTGGTTTTCGGTAATTTTGCATCTAAAGGGTGGTTTCGAGCAATATTGGGTATTTAAGGGGTGGTTTTCTGCAGTTTACCCTTTTGATAAACACTTACTGTTTTTTAACTTTTTTTTTCAAGGTAATTGGATTATTTTTTTAATTATTTTTTACGAGGGACAAATCCCGTCCCGATCCCGTCCCGTCACGTGAGGGATAAGACCCGGCGGGATTTGAAAAAAAAAAAATTAATCCCGTCCCGCAAAAAATAGGCGGGACGGGACGCGGGATTACCCCAATCTCGTCCTGTCCCGTCCCACGCCTACCCCTAATAAAAAGAGATTATATTCGTCGCCAAATAAGTCGAAGGATTTCATAATAGTCGTTGAATGCACTTGGCGATAAAATTTAATTCCTCGCAAAATTGTATATTTTCTCGTTACTGTCATTATTTTGCGACTTATATTATCGTCACTAAAAAAATAAGAATTTCATCGGCAAAAAGTTGATAGAATCGATAATAGTCGCTAAACATATTTAGTGACAACATAAAATTCATCGCTAATATTAGTAAGCGAGGAAATTGTTTGTTACCATAAACTTGCTATCGCGAGGAGGTTGAATCCATCATTGTAGATATTATTTTAGTTATGTCGTTATAAAAATCTTTTTAGCGATGAAATTTTTGTCATAAAATAACATAGGATATGGCGAAGAAGTTGTTCCTCACTATCAATCATTCATTAGCGAGGGAATATAGTATTCATCTCTCTCTCTCTCTCTCTCTCTCTCTCTCTCTCTCTCTCTCTCTCTCTCTCTCTCTCTCTATATATATATATATATATATATATATATGGATAAAGCGACAAAAAGCTTAATCGCTAAATGCAATTATCAACGACCATATCAAGTTATCGTTATAGAAGATGTATTTTTTGGGATGAAATTACTTTCCCCTCATAATTTCAGCTCATATAAATTAGAAAAAAAATATAATATTAGATCAAAGAAACACTAAATATATATTATGTTCCAACTCCCTAGAGTAGTAAATTAAAGAAATAAATATGAGATAAGAATCTTACTAAGTAGAAGTTCTAAAATAAAAATATACTAAATATCAAGCATTTTGGTCCTTGAATTTGGCCATAAATTCTTCAAATTTCGCAACTTTTTCATTTAGAACACTTATCTCTTGACTTTGAGCTTGCATTGTATGTTCCATCTCTTGATTTTTCTCACAGACCTTGTGCATTGCAGATTCGGAAACTCCTGTGGTTGTAGGTTGAGGTCCAAAACTGAAACCTTTGATGTAGCCCGATTTTGTCCCAAGAATCTTTCTAACGATCTCTTCCTCACTCATGGAACAAGTTATGTCTTCATAATTAGTTGCCTCATAACGAATCAACACCATTTCATCCTACAAATGAATGCGCATACATATTCATATCAAAATCTAAAAAACATGTATAATATTGGACATTTAAAAAAAAATTAAAAACAATTTGCATCAAATCATACCCTAACTAAAATCAACCTTCAATAATGAACAACATAAAGAATCGAACACAATGGTCAAAGTTAACAACTTAATTTCCACAGTTGAGCATATCATATTCAACAACTAATTCTTGTCGGTATAAAGAGCCCATTTTGATGAATAGAATAGGGAAATCAAATTTGATTTTATTTCTTGAAACTCTATGAATCTCATTTATTTTTAACTAAAATAGAATAGACAAAATAAGTACATACCCATTTCTCTTTTCCTCCCAAATCTCAACCATTTTCCAAACTCTTGTATTGAATCTCAAATTGCGCAATTGCATCTATTGGCAAACCTCTATTTGCTGCCTAGAACATAAAAAATAAATAATAAGGAAAAATAAGAAATCGTTTGATGATTTCATGAATATGTAAAGTCATTTGTAATAAAAAATTGGGCCATTTGTAATAAAAAGTCATTTGTAAAGTTTTAAGAAATCGTTTGAAGGTTTGAAGGTTGGGTGTTAACTTGGACATGCGTAGACTGATTTGATGAATATGTAAAGTCATTCGTTGACTGATCTTGTGGCTGTTTATTTAATTAAAAGCAAAAAAAGTATAGGTGAAGGATTGAGAATCTTTACTTTCACTCATTCCATCTGATCTTGGGAGATTTGTAGATCCAGGTGCGGTTAGTTGAATGTGCATTCTATTTGGCACATAGCACCTGTATAAGCACATAAAGTTTAGTTATTGATTAGTGCTTAATGCAAAATAATTAGTGTGTGTGTGTGTATGAATGAGTAGTAGCATCGATGGCCTTAGTTGTATTGGATATGAAAGAACGCGAACGTTTTTTTGTTTCCATTTATTGTAGCTTTATTTTCCATGGTCTTCTGGGGCGGCTTGGTCTTGGCTTGATGTCTTGTTCATTACAGTGGTCTATAAAAAAACATTGATGTTACATATATATAATATAAGAAATCTCTCACACTCCATAACAATATTTTTTTCCTAGAAAAGAAAATATCAATAAACAGTTGAATCCAATGCATACAGATTAAGTACAGTAGATCCAAAAAACGCATATAAGTACAGTAGATTCATGTCATACAGATTCACTTAACATTTGGGGAAACAATTCAGGCAAATAAATCTTGAATATTATATTTACGATTAATTAAGGGGTACATGATGCACTGCAAAGCAAACAATTCGATCATGAAAAGTTGAAAAATCCTATGATGATGATGATGATTAAAAGGTGACAGAAATGCATATAAGTACAGCAGTTCCCATAAACAATGACAAAAATGTCATACAGATTCACTTAACAGTTTGGGAAATGTAAAATGCATAATTCAGCAATACAAATTCATAAAACAGTCCCAGCAAAAAAAAAATTGATACGATTCAAAAACTGAATGAAAGTTGAATCAATCCCCGACAAATCAGTTCAATAATACAAATTCAATAAATTCTGTAATACAGCCCCAGCAAAAGAAACTGAATGAAAGTTGAATCAGTCCCAGCAAATCAGTCCCAGAAAACGTAAGATGCATAAATTCAATAATACAAATTCATAAAACAGACCCAACAAAAGAAATAGTCCTGACAAACAGATTCATATGATACTGTCCCAGAAATCAGTCCTAGCAAACGTAAGATACAGATTCAATAAATAAAATTGGGCAAAACAGAATCAATAAACAACGTAGGCAAATGGAAGTTGTAAATTGGGAAACAGAATGAGATGAATTATGCAAACCAAAACTGGGCAACACGGATTCAGAAATTCAATGAAAGTCGATCTTAATGGCAGATAATTGATTCGTCAATCACCAGCTAAAAAAGAACGAGATGAATTGTGGAAAACAAGGAGAGGACTCGTACCTAAATTATGCAAAACAAGGAGAAGACTCATACCTAGATTATGCAAAACAAGAATGAGATGAACTATCACCCCCTCTCACAAGTTGAGATGTGTCTCCAATGGAGTTGAAATTTGGGAATAGGGTTTGAGTGCGGTTTGGATAATAATAATATATTAGAAGGGTTAAGTGTTTAAGCCGTAGAATAATTAGAAGGTATAATAATAGAAGAGTAAAAATTTAACCGCCCTTTCACTGAAAAAAACTCAAAATTTTCATGGAGGGAATTTCTAGAAATTTAATTTTGGTTGTTTTACGTATCTGAAAATGGTCGATAAACATCAATTTATATTATAGAAAAAATTGTTAAAATACCCAGAAATTCAAGGTTGGCAATGGGGATTTGCAGGATCTACCTAGGTAGTTTCCCTTATTCTATTTTTCCATAAAACTCAAAGCATTTGTTTAAAAAATCTCTTCTATATCAAAGCAGGTAGTTTAAGCTCCACATTTTCCTTTTAAAAAGGAATTAACCCAAGATAAATTTCAAGATTTGCAATGTGCATCTTCCTTGGGCCTCTTGAACTAAAATTCAAGGTTCAGTTAAAGGAACTTAAGGAAATTGTATGGATAGTTTGAGATACATACCTTTACAGATTTTTTTACCTTTTCTCAAGCATTTGCCTTGTTTTGACCCCTTGAATCCCTATATAATCCATACAAGTTTTTTAAAGTTGTGCAACACATCAAAACACTTGCATCTAAATACAGTATTTGAATACATGAAGTCTTAAACATGGATGCCAAATATGAACTCACATTACTAGAAGTAGACAACCATAACTGAATCGGTCCTTCCATAGTTTGCTCTTGGCATCACTTGCTTCAGATATCACCTTTGCACCAACTCTCCTTTTAACTGAAACAAACAAAGAAGTTAAAGCACAACCTCTAGTGTTTAGCGGAGCCGATTGGTTTTCTTGTCTCATCATTGACAAATAAAATTGTCTTACTCTTTAGGAAAATGTATGGATTATCATGAAAAAGTAATGCAAACCAAAAGATGCATATACTTCCTTTTATCCTCATTTGTACTTTCAACATTTTCCTAAAAGCAATGCAAACCAAGAGAAGGTGTAGCCGTTAGCTTGAAAGACACCTTAAACTGAAGCTAAGATGTGATTGTGGACTATCCTATGTTTGGTTTTGCTCATATAACGATTACGTACACAAGAATCCAAAGATAGCTTGGAGGAAAGGATTACCAAAGTTCAATCAAGATGGCTAGTGCAATAATGAGGCAGATTCTTGGCTGCCCCCTGCAAGGATCACATTAATTTCAAACATGAAACTTATGTGCCTCGACAAACAAAAATCGCTGCTCCTAAAGGGATGCTTTCTAATATTTGATAAGATACCCAACTACAAAGCAACGACGCCTTGGAAAAAATTCCTTATGATACGCCCACAAAAATCGAAACTGAAAATCCCTAAAGAAACCCCAAAATTAGAGAACACCCGGCGATAAGGAAGAAACCCCCAAATTAGTTTCTTCAACAAACAAATCGAAATCCCTAAAGAAACCCTAAATCGAAACTAAAAATCATTTTTATCAAGATACAGTGAATCAGAACCAGTTAACATAAACCCTAGATAAAAAATATTGAACAATGAAGAGAGAAATTCGTACCGGGGACGACAATTTTCAGAGAGGCGGTGAGGGAGGCGGTGTGAGAGAAGTGAAGACTAGTGAGCAAAGAAGAGCGACGACCAAATACCTGGAGACGTCCTTTACTAGTCGAACTGAGGGAAGAGCTAGCGGAGACGGTGAAGATTGAAAATCGAAGAAGAGAAGTCGCGCCAGAGATGGGAGTGGGAAGAACCTCGAGTTCGCAAGAGCGCTGGACAACTTACCTACCCGCCATGGCTTCCATAGAAGGAGAGAGTGAAAGAGGAACCAGTCGATCGGGAATGAGGAGCCAGGAATCGGGAGAGAGGAAGGAGGGTTTAATTTCTCAAAAAAAAAATTAAGTGTTAGATCAGCCCGCGCGTATTTGAGATGGACGGGATTTCACAAAGTTGAATTACAATCCGGTGTGCTTGAATTTTTCCCAAATAAACTTTGTAACATCGGTAAAAAAAAAATATCAACATCGCAAATTTACAAACCGATAAAAAAAATCTATTTAATATCACGTACTTTTCTAACTGATGTTAATCGTTCGAGGTGAAATGACATAATTCTAATAGTGTAAAAGTTTATTGAAATAATTTTAATCTTCATAATTTAATACAAAATAATAATTGAACTATAAATGATGTAATAAAATACAAGTTATTAAGAAACCGCGCAAGATCACAGGTCGAAACACTAGTATCTATATATCTATATAAAATACTAAAACAGAGACCGCTGGCGCGACCTCGCTGTTACGGAATTTTCTGGATTAAACGGGATTATTTCCACCCGCGTGACATTTTCTGAATTAAAGCGGTATTATATTTATGGCCCACATCAATTAATAAACCAATATAGTTGGCTAAAAACTTATCTTTTTACATAATATATTCAATATAACCTTATATCTTAATTAGGTTTTTTCATAAATATCTAACCTTATATCTTAATCGGGTAGAAAACTTAACTTTTTAGATGGAATAATCTTATCCAATATTATGAACTCCGTCAAATTTTGATCAATATCCATGATGTCAAATTATACTAAAAAAATACAATGCACCGTAGTATATAATAAACAATCATTATATAGATTTTAATCCAGAAAATGTATATACCAACTATTATGGACAAAATGTCACGTAATAAATTTATAATAAGGTCCCTATTAATATTCATCCAATATTCAATTCTGGACAAAATATATAATATATTAGAATCAAGGTGGATTTAAAATTTATATAATACACCTGTATATATATGTACATGTAGAGAGAATCAATTTTCTGTGTCTAGCAAATATAATACGTAGTATTAATATAAGATAGAATTACAATGAGAAAAGATCGATCTATATATAATAATAATCATAGTTGATAAATTGGTTGAATCATCATACGTCAGTGGCCAAATCTATCTCATAGAGTAAATATGAATTAATCGTTTAAAATGAGTGTTTAACATTTTCAACGTTAAGTATATATATCCATATCTTTGTTAGTTATATAATCTTATATGACATACATTTTTTTTTTCAAATAAAGAGCACAGTTCGGTTTCTTTTACCTGATTAATTAACCAATTAATACTACGATAAGAGACCAAAACAATTTTATCTATGGAATCTATATTATAATACTAAAGGAGAAGTCGTCTAAGACATGTGGCGACTTCTCCTTTAAAGTAGGACTTTTTTGTTAGAAAATTAATTTAGATTATTAATTTAATGTAGGATTTTTAAGTTAGAAATTATTGTTTGGATATAGCTTCTCCTTTAAAGTATGACTTTTTAGTTAGAAAATTAATTTAAAGTATTAATTTAAAGTAGGATTTTTTAGTTTGAAAATTATTGTTTGGATATGCCATATATTTACTAATTAAAATAAAGATATGGTGAGTATATATATTGTTTGGAGGTTTGGATATGCCGATATATTTGCTAAAAAAACAAAAAAAAAATATGTGCCATATTATAATTGCATGTAGATATATCTTATAATCGTATAATTGCATACAAAGATCTGTATATATGTCAGATCCTATAATTGCATGAACAAAGATATGCCGTATTGGATATGCCGATAAAATTGCATGCAGGTATATTTAATTGCAACCGACCAAAAAAATTAATGAAATATCATCCAGATAATAATTAAAACCGAATCCAAAACCAAATCCACATGATCGATGAAGTTATAATTGCAGGAAGATATATCTAATCTACATCTAAATATCTAAATAATAAGTAAAAGATGATGATCCGTATATATATCCTATAACTAAAACCAAATCTACATACCGTAATTGTCCAACTAAAAGATACGGAACAGATAAAATCAAATCCAACTATTTTGTAATATTCGAAATAAAAGATATGCCTTATATCTCTTCTCTATATATTGAGTTAGTGATCTCATGATATTTCTTATGAAAAGCTTTTTTCTACTGAGCTGGATTAGATTGTCCACAATGACAAATGATAAAGGTAAGGTGCCTTGAGAAGAATAATAGAAAGGTTCGAAAAAAAGTAGTTAAATATTTAATTTATGCGTTTGTGTGGATTCATTTTGATTTAATTGAGTTCAATCCATTGATCTCATGTTTGTGTGTTATTGAAGAAATAGATTTATACTCATCCCATTGTCATGATTTAGTTGGTATTATAAAAATCAAAATTTGTTGATGACAGTGCATATTTGTGCATCTCATAGCTACGTGATACTTTCATCTTTCAAAATTTAGAGGTATTTGACCTTATTTGTAGTATCACCGAGTAAATGTGTAGAGCTGCTATTATGTATCATCTCCCGGTTGCTCATCAACACAAAATTGACTTAAAAACATAAGAAGAAATGATATATGCACAATTCAATCGATTGATTTGTTTAATGATAAGCTTCGTCGACATGTTGCGGCTTATCTTTAAAATAGGTTTTTTGAGTTAGAAAATTAATTTAAAGTATGATTTTTAAGTTAGAAAATTAATTACAAATTTAATTAATTTCTGATAATCCAATTAAAAATTTTATTCTTTGGATATACCATAAATATATTTGATAAAAAAAAATATGGCATATATATATATTGTTTAAATGTTTGGATATGCCGATATATTTGCTAAAAAAAATAACTAAAACCAAATTCACGTGATAAAGTTATAATTGCATGCAGATAAATCTAAATAACAACTAAACGATGATCTGCATATATCCTAATAACTAAAAGCTTTAGATTGAATATAGAAAAATAAAATAGAACAATTATTTTTTATGAAAACTTTTAAAAAAAGAAACAATAAATGGTTTAGAAAATATATTAAAGATTAGGTATCAATAGGTAATATACCCATGTAGTTAGTATTGAAGAAATCCCCACTTGGTCAAAATAAATTATAGGTACAAATCTGCATGAAAAGATTATAAATTCATAATCGACCCAAAAATAGGCATTTTAAGTTGGTTATCCGTGTGGTGCTTTCTTCTTTAATATAGGCATTTTAAGTTGGTTATTCATAAATAAATAAATAAAAGTTTTTAAATGTTTAGATTGTAACGATTTTTTTTTCCTTCTCATTTTTCTCCAACCGGTTATATTTGTTTAATTGAATAGAAAAAGTAATCAATTGCAATATTTTAAATTCATTTTAACAACTTTGTATGGATTTGTCTCCGAGAGATGTGACCACTTCTCTCAGATATCCTTAATGTAACCGAATTCAATAAGAGAGAATTGAAAAAAAAAATTAGTAGTATTTAATTAGATTTCAATTGTATGAACTAAAATGGGGATTTTTTAAAAAAAAAATAGGGTTTGAGTGGTTTTTATTTAGATGATAAGATATTTTTAGTTTTCAAATGTATTTTTAATCAATTATCCATATAACTATTTAATTAGATATATATTAACTAATTCATTTTTTTTAATTTTCTTTCAATAGTAAAATATCTCCTAAATCATAACTAACCCAATCAAATTTCCAACAAATATTCTTTTATATTTCAAATTCGAACCAATAGATATGTAAGTAACTAACTAATCTCTTCCAAATCATGAATCTTCTAAAACAATCTAAATCAATAATATCGATAACACCTATCCAAAATTTCTACAACCCTATTTCATTGTGATATATATTCTCTATCTCTTTCATAACTTCAGGATAAAACACAATTTCGCTTTATACTTTTCAGTTCAAATTAATATTTGCGATTTTTTATTTCTTTCTTATTTAAATTATAATTTGATTCACACATATTTAGTGTTTTCAACTGTATTTTGATCTATCGCTTTGTATTCAATGTTTCGGTTCGATCATAATATCTTCTTTATGATCTATTTATTTCAATATTATATTATTTAATGATGTATGGTAGTAGTTATAAAATAAGGTTCAATTATAAATAGTATATTAATATTAATATTTAAAAAGAACCGCACAAGGTGCGGGTACTAAACTAGTCTATTAATATTACTAATTCTGCTAGCGTTTTGCTGACGTGTCATGCCCACAATTAAAGTTGAATTTTTTATTCAAATGAGATTTTCTTATTGGTCAATATTACTATGGAAACTTTAAAATATTTGTTTCCTATTTTAAATATGATTTGAATCCATTCCCTTTTTTTGTTTTCGGTTATATTGTCGTAAATATTGAGACATGTTTCCATTTTTTTCCCGATTGCAATCTCTTTTCGGTTATATTGCTGATGTGTCACGCTCACAATTAAACTTGAATTTTTTTATTCAAATGGTATTTTCTTATTGATCAATATTATTGCTGAAATTTTAAAATATCTGTTTTCTATTTTAAACATATTTGTTTCCTATTTTTATACTAAAATATAATTTAATTTAATATGTTGTATGTCAATTTGTGATCTATTTTAATCGTCTACGTACATTGAACATTCGTCAATTCTTGGCTGATTTTATTCTTGGATATTGAAATTGTTGATTTATCATTTTTAAGTTTTAACCGATTGCAATATTCCCCACAATGTCTACATACAACGAACATGTAATAATCAATTTGTAAATATTCGATATCAAAAATTAATTATAAAAAACAATTAGAGCCAAATAAGTGTTATTTTATAATTTAATTATTTTAGACATCTTCAATGACTATCGAAAAATAAATAATATTTTAAGACTCACAAGCATTACTAATGCTTATTTTACATCTTGGATGAGGCTTCTTAGATTACTTTTCTACCTTTAAGGATTTTTTTTTTACCATCTTACCTTTATTTTCACTATTAATTTCTCTATCTTTCTAACCATCTTTCTCATGAAAAATAATCAATAAGTTATGTACATCTACATATTTAACTTCAAAATTATTCACACAATCATGTGCTTATGATTTTTTAATATTTGTACGGGAGCTTATATTTTACTTTTTTAGATCTATGCTAATGATAATAATTATATATTTATTTCAAATTATATTAGATGGTGTGTTTGAGTATTATTACTACTTTACCTTATTAAATCATTTTCAAAATTTGTATCGTATCTCTTTCCAACTAATTTATAAATTATAACAAAATATTTTTTACATATTTTTGTTGTAAACACACACACACACACACAATATATATATATATATATATATATATATATATATATATATATATATATATATATATATATATATATATATATGAATATAGTATTATATAGATATATAAAATGATGTTCAAATAAAAAAATGGATCAAGCTCCCGTGCCTTCAAGGCATGGGTATTACACTAGTATATAATAAAGGAGAAGTTACCTAAGACACATGTCGGCTTCTCCTTAATTGTAGTCGTATTAACCAACCATAATTTTTTTAAATAATCAATATATGTATAAGATAAAATTTTATCCTAACTCTATTTAATCAATATACCTGTAAAGGCTCGGATTTTTTAAAATATAAATTTTTGGAAAAAGAAAATCAAAATGAATTTAAAATAAATTCCGACCCAAATTTTCCGACTTAAAAATCAATTCCGTCTTTCATTTCGGGTTTTGAACGATCAATCAGCGGAAATTTAAATTCCCGACCCGAGCTCTCAATTCCGTCATATTCCGAATCCTTATCCTAATCCGACTCATCACCTCCTAATTGAGGTAAAATCTTATCCTCCCCTCCCCTCCTTCTCTACTTGGTTTCTCCCATTTTGGCAAACAAACAATACCTCACTCTTCACAAAAAAATGGACCTTTTATGTGCAATTTCACCATTGAAAATCAGATTCATCCTCCCCCTCCCCCTCTCTCTCTCTCTCTCTCTCTCGGCATTTCACTGTCAAAAAAAAATCAGAGGAAAGCTCCTCCCCCTTGAGCTTCATTTCCATCGCACCACACCACCACCACCTCTCCTCTTCCCCCTTCCGCTTCCAGCCACCACACCTCACCGCCGCCCATCCCCGGAGCCGCCAGCAGCGGCTGGAGCCGCCAGAAGCTCCGTCGAAGCCATCCGCGCAGCCGCCACCACCTCCTTCCTCCCCTGGTTCCCCGGTTCAAGACGGTAAGCTCCGTTTCCCTTTTCATTTCCGATCGAAGAGCTCGCAAAGCTTCGCCTTTAACCCCCATACTTCCGTCCCAGGTCCGAGGAGCTTCCCCACGTCGCCGGCGAGCTCAGTCGAACCCCGAGGACCTCCGACGAAGCCCGCCGAGCCTCCGAACATCTCCGGCGCGTTTCGAAGCCCCCTCGGTGAGCCCCCTTTCTCCTCCTTTTTCCTTTCCCTTCCTGTGCGTGTCGGGTGGCCGGAGCTCGGCTCCATCGCCGCCGCCGGAGGCCTCCCCTCCTCCCTTCTTTTTCCTTCCTCCTCCGCCATTTTTTTCCCGGGCAAAAGCCCCTGCTCTTTCTTTCCTTCGGCCAAAGGTAGAGGAAGAGGATGTGGACTGTGGGCTCCACTCGCCACCTCAGCTCCCGGGCCCCACTCTTTTTTTTACACATCACCCGGGTCCACCCCCTCCCTTTCTTTTCATTTCTCTAAACCGGTTTTATGTATGAGAATTGTTTTGGGCCTATTTCTTTGTTGGGCTTTTAAACACACAAGGGCTTGGGCCTATTTTTATTCTTGAGGTCCGGTTTGGGTGGGTTTATTTAACAACATAAGGGCCCGGTTTGGTTTAATTAAAACAAGGGGGCCGGGTTGGACTTTTATGAAATAAGTGGGTGGTTTTTGGTAATTTTAATAAAGTGAGATTGGTTTGGTCAATTAAAAAGGAATGTTTTGATTTAATGAATATTGTTGGGATTTTTATAAATATTTTATAAAGATGTTAAAATAAAAGAGGTTAGAAGTAGTATGTAATATTATTGGGGTTAAAATATAAGATGTTGTTTGAGATTTAATATGTGATATTGTGGTGATTTATTATTGTGGTTAAATGTTATATGATTATGATGAAGATGTGCAATTATATGCTAAGTAAGGTTTTGAGATGATGACATGCAACTTGGTTAAGTATGAATTGGAATTATCTTAAGTTGGTGAATTGGATAATTATATTGAGTATGCTTGTGAGATGTTGAGATGATAGATTACGAGATAAGGTTGATATTATGGAAATGATGATGTGATGGTTATTGCGTTAAGTTTGTGAAGTTGTGTGTGTGACAACTCTATGCTTTTTGTACCTTAGAAATAGACTCATTCATGTACTTATACTTGTTAGGTGATCATCTGTGACGTGTTGGATTTCATATTGCCTGGTTGATTGCCTTTTGCTGTTCTGCGATACCAGGTAAGTCTCTTCGGAGCTTACTCAGATTGAATAGAGCTATTCCCTGCTTTAGGTGCATGATATACTAGGTGCTTGCATTCATGATCAGCATGCCATGTAGTACCATGCTAGGTTGCATCGATCGTTGAGCATTCTCTTTCTTTATGCGTATGTAAACAGAACGGCCGTATCTGTGATAGTTCTAGAAGTCTTTGCTAGGGTCATAGGGTAGCCCAGCCTCATCGGGTACCCTGAGTCAATCGAGTCATGCACTTCCTTTTATTATGATATGCCTGCGGGCTTTATTGTGGAGCGGGTTAGGCATGCGTGCCGCCCAATTATGAATGAATGCATTCACGAGCTGGCCAGTCTCCACCTATCGGAAGGGGTGGAGGTAGGAGAGGGATATACCACTTGGTATTCTGTGCTAAGGCCTTATTATTATTATGCATTTGATCTTAGGAGCATGTTAGTGTGTTAATATTCCGCCATGCATCTAGAAGCATCTTTATTAGGATTAGCGTATATGTGTGCCTATGGTTGGGATGCAGAGTTAAGTGGGCATCGATCTGATCCCGCCCCATATCAATTTTTTTAGGTATTATTTATGTTCATCCTATCGGTGCTGGTTGCTTATTGCGCGGGTCATTTTGTCGGCGGAGAGTGAGCGCTGGAGTGTAGACTTCACTAGACTCTGATTATATTTTGGATTTATACTTTTGACTCCGTTTTGACCCGGCTCTGCCGTGGCACCCTCTTGTATTACACTTATTTCCGCTAGTCGCACTATTTCTGATTTCCACGCTTAGATTTACGACAGGTACAGGGGACTTCCCCGGGGATTCCAACGATCCCTTCGATTTTGGGTATGAAATCCCCCTTGAAAACATTAAAGTAAGTTTTGAAACCTTCAACCTGTACTCGGGGCGCAAGGTCCTAACGGGGGGTTTTATCCCTCGAAACGTAACCTGGGAATCATAATCCCGGGCCGTTACAATACCTATATAAGCCTAAGATAAAATTTTATTCAAAGTCTATTTAATAAATATATCTATATATACATAAGATAAAATTTGACCCAATTGATTAGATATGGATATATATTTAGAAGATATTAGCTAATTTTAAAGACTATTATATAATATGAGATTTTATCTATTTTCGCTATATATGAACATATTTTCGCTATATATGAACATATTTTCAGAAGATAATTCTATTTAATCTATATATCTATATATGCTAAGATAAAATTTGACCCAATTTGATTAGATATAGATATAATTTTAGAATATATATATATATAGACTAAATTTAAAGACTTTTATATACTATAAGATTTTGTCTATGTTCGCTATATATGAACATATTTTTAGAAGATAACGATTTTATCAATATATTACACGGTCATAAAAATTAAATAACTTTATCAATAAATTTATCAATATGAACATGTTTTTAAAAGATAAAAAAGTATTGACGAAATTGAAATAATACTTAGCATGGTCATACTAATTAAATAACTTTATTAATAACTTTACTAATATGAAGAAGATAAAAGGTTATGAGTAAATTGAAATAATACTGAGTCATGTAAAGGTTATCAACTCATGTAATTCAATTTTTGTTAATATATTTTCCCCAATTATTTTATATATGGATATAATTTTTGTTAAATAACTTTATCACAATTTTTTAGGAAAGACGATCTATCACGTTTGCAGATAAATAAATAAATTTTTTCTATCTTGAAGGTATTGATATATTTATGAGATATATTTTATGGATTTTATACATATATAATTATAAATATATTTTTAGATTTTGACATATATATAGTTTATATTATTAATGTTATTTCACAAACGTTAAAAATTAAAAGATAAAAAGTTTTTTTTACCTGATTTTTTTTGATAATTTTTACTAATTTTTTATATAAAAAGGTTTAAATGGAATAAAGAATCACAAAAAATGCATAAACAATCGGAAACAATAGCAGCCCCATACCAGCAGCTAAACAGCCAAATTTCACTAAATTTAAAATAGATGACAAACCCCATATAATACCATTATGATCAGCAGACCCAAAAAACATAAATACACCACCATTTGCTTTATACAATATAGTATTTAAAGTCTTAAACATTTGTCGTCATAAACCTTTTACTATCATACTATGTCTTTTTTTAATTGGATAATATTTTTAGAAAAAATGGCTCAAAATAATAAAAAATAATACGAACTAAAAAAATTCTCAAAATAATATGTACAAACTATCCACTTATAAACAAAAAATTATACAAACTTTAAAATCAACCAAAAATAATACAATCAATGAAATTTTGACTTTAAATAATACAAACTTTTAAAATTAAATTAGGATAAGATCCAAAATAAAATTTTATTTATCAAAATTATAAAAAAAATCTATAATTATTCATACTTTGCACTATTATCTTTAGCTTGTATTATTTTGAGTTAAAAGTTTGTATTATTTTGAGTTAAAAAAAATCTATAATTAGTTCAACTTCAAAAGTTTGTATTATTTTGAGTTAAAAGTTCATAGTTTGTATTATCTTTAGCTGATTTTAAAGTTTGTATTATTTTTGGTATATATGTGGATAGTTTGTATTATTTTGAGACTTTTTTTAGTTCGTATTATTTTTTGTTCATATGTCATAGTTGATATTTTTTGGGTGTTGTTATATACACCGCAAATCCAACGTAAAAAATGCACGTCCTTAACGACGTGCAAGCTTTCTGACTAATTAGTGTTTTAAAAAAATTAATTAACCCCTTTTAACCATGCACGTCCTTATCATGGAGAGGATGAGCTTCAAGAGAATGATTAGGAGTTCTTGCAGAGTGAAACCATGGAGTACCCTGGACGAGATAGATCTTTCAAAGAACAAGTCTTTTTTCGCAAAGGCCAATTCATTTGGGACCCTGGAGATCCACTCTTTTACATATTCAACGATGAGCTCTCTGTCTTTCTGTTTTCACATCGAGAATTCTTTGCAGATGAAGAGATGTCAAAGGGGCTTCTTCTGACTTCCCAAAGGGAGACTCTATATAAACGCGGGTTTAGCAAGAAACCGAAAGAAAAGTACTTCGATTTTTTTTATTAATCGCCAGAGAAAGGACGTGCATGATTTGAGGTGTTTTTAAAAAATTAGTCATTTTTCCTATTTTTTTTATATCCCTTTGCAGCTTTGCTGTCATAAACCTCTTCCCTCCACAAACAGTTAACCGGCGGCCCTAAGTGCACCCTTCAATCTACTTCTATTTGTTGAAATCGGCTTGTTTCATGCCGCCGGGAACCAATCCCTCTTCACTAACCCCCTCTCGAGCACCCTAATGCCTCTCGCTCGCGGGTTGTAGAATCGTTTCTTTCAAGTTCTGGCGGTCGGTGGGAGCCTTGCTGGTTATCTCGTTCCTGTTGACTCCCTTGTCTGGTTGTCCCCGTTACGATATGTCCTTCGGTGCTGGTTCTCTTGGTTTTGGTGGATGGATGGTCGGCGTCTCTTGGTGTTGAAAAGTGGAGGGCGAGATGCCGACCCTTTGCAAAGAAATTTTAGAAAACGACGGAAGCTTGTCCGTCTCTGGGGGAGTAGGTGGCGGTCGTCGTCAATCTGGGCGGTTGCCGACTGTACGCTCTGTCGGGAGGGTGTTTCTTGGTTTGAAGCCGGTTCCATGGGGCTTCTTTTCCAGGTCTGCTTTTCCTTATTCTCTGCTTGGCCGGGATGGGGCTCCTCTGCCTTGCCGCATCCTCTGCGCCGGTTCTCTTGGAATTTCTATTGGTGTGTTTGCATTTGTGGGATTCCTAATTACAATCTTTCATCCTTGCATACTATACTGCTCATGAATAATTTAGAAAAGAAAATATGTGAGGAAGATGTTTTCTTCTCTACACAGCCTACCCCCCCGAAAGGGCCTGATAACAACCTTGGGGGCTGATTCGTCAGTTCCCCCAAGTACCAAATCCCGAAAGGGCTCCAAACCATGCTCCGATGGCCTTCCGCCTGAGGAGCTTCAGTCCTCCTATGATGCAGTGATGGATAAACGGAGAGGAAAAGATAGAAAGAAACGCAATTGGACCTTCGGCAGGGAGATTCTCACGGCGCTTCTTGGCTGATGTGTTCACAATCTTGAGAGGTTGTTTGGTCCCCAATTGCGGCCGAGATTTGTGTTCTGTCAACTTAATGTTGGGTATGTAAGCAGTTTCCCCTACATTTTGTTTGTAAAATTCGGTGAACTCGTGCAATTACTGCTGGTGCATCTTGATTTGCTATATAAAATGCCCAGTTTGTGGGTCTTTAGCTTGGTTAATTTGTCTATTACTCTTGTTAGCTCTAATAGGCTGTTTAACTCTCCCAATAAATTACTTATTGCTTCCCTCATTGATTTGTGTTTGTGTTTCTTGGGGCGGCGCGGTTCGCGTCCGGCTGAGATACCTTTGATTACGGGGTTAAGAATGCCTCCAAGTAAATTAGGCATTTCCGAGTTATCTTCGTTCATGATAACTGGAAGGTACACTGTTCTCTTGTGTAAGGGAATTCTGAAAAATTCAGCCCAAGCTAATTCTAAATCTTGCTCTGTTGAAGCTAATTCTAAATCACGTTCGGTTGTTCTATGGAGCAAGGGCAATGTGGGTACGTTTGAGGAGTTTGCAGGCACGTTTTTTTATTTTCCTTTCCTCCTCTCCATGTGTTATTCCAAATTCAATCTTATCCTTGACTCCATGTGAAATCTTAGTGTTGATTTGGCCTGATCGATTTCCCTGGGCTTTAATTGGTATATTTAAACAACATATCTCAATAAAATCAAATTCACAATACGGACTATTACTCATTTGTACTGTGTATAAATGTTTTTTATCTTGTTGCTTTCGACTGATCATCATTATTGTTTGGAGTGTACACTTTTTTTTTTGTGATCAGGTGCTTATGGTTAAAAGTGAACATTCTAGCAGTATTTTGAATGATGAAAAATTCTTTTTGCCTTCTGTTGCTATAAAAACATCTCCTGAGATACTGACAATCGTTGTTGGACAAATGTATCTTGTAAACAGATTATCCAAATAGGAAATGCTAAGACTATTACTCAGTTGTCTTCATCGTCTCAAACAGGGAATTCTAGTCACACATACCCCCTTTCGAGGGCCCAAAAAGTGTCGCTAGACACACCATTTGTTTGGTGGTTATATCGGAAATTGGCTTTTTTGCCTTGGCTTTACATCCCGGTCTTGTCACTCGATCGCTTATAGACCCTTTGATTATAATCCTAACAATTGTATACATTCTTTTTGATACAAAGCACATACGTGGGAGAGGCCACCTGCCCTGCTCCCACGACAGAAAATGTTATTTATGAAAGTTAGCTATTGGAACTGTAGAGGTATAGGAAAAACAACATTCTGGACAAATATTAACACATGGTGTAAAAATGACCATATCCAATTACTCGCTCTAGCGGAAACGAAAACTGAAAATATTCCGAACGAAATTGTATGGAAAAATGCTGGTTTTGACAATCCAATCTGGTCACCTGCCATAGGCAAATCCGGCGGATTGTGTATCCTTTGGAAGGCAAACCACCTAATCAATGAAACAATTTCGATAGAAATCCACCTCCCTAGAATAATTGGTATTAGATACAACAACTCGCAAAGTGATTCTTCCCTAATGCTCTTCGTTGTTTATGCCCCTCCGAGATGGATGGAAAAAGACGAATTCTGGAGAACTCTGGCTGAACTAGTCACCAGCTCAACCCTTCCGTGTATTGTGATGGGAGATCTTAACGAAATTTGTTGTAGCTCAGACAAAATTGGCGGGGCTGAAATCAATACTCATAGATTCCAAAGACTAACTAATTTTAAAAGCCATTGTTCTATGGTTGATTTACCCACGACGGGGAACCACTTCACTTGGAGAAAAACCCCCGAGGGGGATGACAACATTATTGAAAAAATTGATAGAGTACTTGTTCAACATCAAATTCTCCAATTTTTTCCAGAACTAATAACAAAAAATGGGGCATTTTCCTCATCAGATCATTGTCCCATTACAATAAACTTAGATAATGGAGTAATTCATAAACCACCTCCGTTTAAGTTCGAGAATATTTGGCTTCAAAGGAAGGATTTCCGCAACATTGTTAAACAAGCTTGGCGAGCATCGTGTTTGGGTTCCGCTATGTTTCAAGTTGTATACAAAACTAAAATGCTGAAACAAAAAGCAAAGGAGTGGAATAAGAAAACTTTCGGTAATATCTTCCGTCAGCTCCAAGAAGTCGAAAGTAGCCTGCTAGAGATACAAACACTAATGACTCAACAGAATTGGATGGATTATAGAGCCAAAGAAAGAAACCTCCTACAAAAGAAAGAAAAGCTTCTTCTGTTTCAAAAAAAGTATTGGAACCAAAGGGCCAAAATGAAACATTTAAAACTGGCAGATTCAAACACATCCTACTTCCATAGGGTAGCTTCTGGTAGAAGGAATAGAAAAATCATTCGTTCAATTACTTCCAGCGATGTTACGTTTATTGAGGGTGACGACAATATCAAAAATGAAATCCGTAGAGATTTCGAGAAAAGGTTTAAACAGGAAAGGATAGATGAAAATCTCTTAAGGGAGTACTTAAATCTTGCCACCCCGACAATAACTAATGAGGATAATAGTTTTCTCACTCAGCATCCAAGCAATGGGGAAATAAAAAGGGCGGTGTTCAGTCTTGGCAATAATAAATCACCAGGCCCTGACGGAATGTCAGCAGAGTTTTACAAAAAATACTGGGACATTATTGGAGGATCGATTATCAAAGCGGTTAAAGGTTTCTTCCTTTCGAGAAGAATTCTTCGTCAAATAAACCATACATTTATTTCTCTTCTGCCAAAATGCGATAACCCATCTATGACTACACATTACAGACCAATCAGTCTATGCTCAACAATTTATAAAATTATTTCCAAACATCTTACAAAGAGATTGAAAAAGGTAATAGGAAAACTTATCCACCCTTTGCAAGGAGCATTTGTGTCCGACCGGGCTATTCAGGACAATGTCTTGATAGCTCATGAGGCTTTTCATACATTTCGTAGCAGAAAAGGTAAAAAATGGTGGATGGCAATTAAACTAGATATGAAAAAAGCTTATGATAGAGTAGATTGGAACTTTACAAAGGCAGTAATGGAGAAATTTGGTTTTCATCCGACATTTATGAAATGGATTATGGAATGTATATCTACGGTATCATTCTCCGTTCTCGTTAACAATGACCGAACGGAATTATTTAGACCAACCAGAGGCCTTCGACAAGGCGACCCTCTCTCCCCTTTTCTCTTTATCTTGGGGGCTGAGGTTTTGGCAAGAAAACTTTCACTTGAAGCAAATATGAGAAATAGCCCTATCGGATTCAGTTTTGGAAAGGATGATATACGAATCCCGTTCCTTGCTTTTGCTGATGATATGATTATCTTCACCAAAGGTAACACCTCAGCTTGTTTAAAAGCAAAAACAATTGTAGATGAATATTGTAGCATTTCAGGACAAAAAGTTAATTATCATAAATCCGCCTTTCAAGCAACGAAAGGAATCCCTAGATCCAGAATTGAAGAACTTAAAAGATACCTGGGTATATCAAATGAAATAATGATTGAGAAATATCTAGGTTGACCTATTATAAATGGGTGAGTAAATAGACATACTTTTGAGGAAGTCGTGTGTAAATCAAAAGAGCAACTGAGTAAATGGCGTGCTAATGCCCTCTCGCAACAGGGTCGTGCTGTCCTTATTGGCACAAACCTAGCGTCAAAACCTTTATACACGATGCAAAGCTTCATGCTCCCCAGCACAATCCATAAGGAATTAGACCAAATAAATAGATCTTTCTTCTGGAACAAAGATCTCCAATATCGGCCTCTGATAAGCTGGGATGGAATATGTAGACCAAAAGGCAAGGGTGGTCTAGGCATCCGAAAATCTAAAGATATGAATGAGGCTCTCCAAATGAAACTCCTTTGGAAAATTCTTGCGGAACCAGATAATATATGGGTAAGATTAATTCAGTACAAATATTTGAAAACAACGCATATATTAAATTATAAGAAACGTGGGGGTTCGTCTTGGCAATGGTCAAAACTAACTTCTCTTATTGAAAAATTTAAAGAGGGCCTAATTTGGTCGGTGGGCAACGGGAAATCTATCAAATTCTGGATCGACAATTGGATTACAACTTCAGCAATAATCAATAGGGACGATTGTCCTAACTTTCGAAATGAGAATGAAACAGTAAGTGACTATATATTAGGAGGAAAATGGTGGGAGGAAAAATTGTTAAATATAGTCCCCCAATGTATAGCAAAAGAAATTTTGGACATCCCCCTTCCTATGAATACATTTGAGGACAGACTTTATTGGTGGCCGGATAGAGAGGGTTGGTTTACGACAGACAGCGCCTATAAACTGATCACAAAAGATAATAGCCAAAATGAAGACAACAACTCTTGGACTTGGAAAATTGACACATCACCAAATATTAAGAATTTCCTTTGGAAACTCTGACAGAAGGGTGTTCCAACTGCTACCCGTTTATCCCAAAAGGGGTCTCTGTTCCAACAACGTGTGCACTTTGAAATAGTGCGATCGAAGATGAAACACATCTGTTTCTGGAATGCCAGTTTTCTAAAAGCCATCTTCCATCTACCTTAGGCACAAATCAGGATGTAGCCAACATATATGATTGCAAACTCGAGAGATTTCCCCCCTATCTTGTCACTAATCAGAAGCATTCTCACAAAAACTGAAATAGAAAAATTAGCGGTTACTTGGTGGACAATATGGTACATCAGAAATCAAACGATTTTTAGAAATGAATCCATTCCAAACCAGGAATCTGTCAAACATATCATCACCACTCACTGGGAGAATTGGAAAAAAACCTCTTTCTGTGACACGGAGGATGATATCCATTATACTCAGAACATTAATGTTACAAATCACTCACATCCAAGAAGTCAACAGAAAAATGTTAAATGGAAAAAACCACCGGTTGGCACGTTTAAAATAAACTTCGATGGATCCATACTCAATAACAAAGATAGCTCAATTGGCTACATCATTCGTGACTGGGCTGGGAGAACGATTCACATTGGCTATGACAGGATTGGTAACCAAACCCCGTTAAAAACCGAGGCTTTGGCACTAAGACAAGGCTTAATCCAAATCCGCGCACTTGGTATAAACAGATTACAAATAGAAGAGGACTCACTTATAATCATTAACCATTTAAAAACAAATTCTACATGCCCATGGGAAATTGAATTGGTGATGTCTGATATTAAAACATTGTTGTCGAGTGTGAGAGAAGTTTCATTCTCTCACGTGCCCCGTATTGGCAACAGAGTGGCTGATAAGGTTGCACACCTTTGCCGCTCTGCCAAGGGACTCGACATTTACTCTGATTCAGGTCTTCAAGACCTCATCCGTAAGGATGCTCTTGGGTAGGATTATTCCTCCCGAATTATTACCTGATAAAAAAAAAAAAAAAACCTCTTCCCTCCCCTCTATCTCCCAATCTCATTTCTCCGTTTCCACCCAGCCGGACGCTTCGGCCTGCAGCAGCCCGACCACCACCATCGGCGACACCCTAGACCGGTAAAATAACTCCCCTCGCCTCCTTCACCCTTCCCTCTACCTCACTCTCAGATCTCTTTGCCTTCACCCGCACCTGAACCCTAATCGCCTCTATCCGCTGCCGACAGCAGCACCTCGGCCTTCGCCTCTTCTCTTTCTCCAGCGTCGGCCATGTGCTCTTCCCCTCGCTCACGACTGATTCAATTTCATAGCCGCCTCGACTTCAAATCCGAAGAGGTATATGCAGGTTCGACCTCTTTCCCTTGTCTCCCCTTTCGAAGTGTCGTCCATTTAGCTGAATTTGATGAAAATTGAGTTTTAGTAGGTGGAGGGTTTAATTTGTGTTGCCGGATTGTTGCTGAATTCGTTGTTCTTTTTCATGGGTTGGTTGATTGATTGTTGTTGCCCTGATCTGAAATGGCAGATTAATTGAGAGTTTGTTCAATTTGATCTTACCACACATGATTAATGGATGGTTGTACTGCTGAAATTCTTGAATTTATTGTTCTCTCCTTTGTTCAATTGGGCTGAGTTATAACGGCTGGATTTGATCTTTGGTTTGAACACTTGAGTTGATCTTAATTTCATCTACTCTTGTAGAATGCTTTGATTTTTGATAAGAGACTATAAGGCTGCCTTTGTATGTCAAGTAAGCATAGTCGGGAAGAGAAAAACATGACAGTAGACTAATTTACCAACACATGAAATAGTGTAGCCCTGTCACTATAAACAAAGCTAGATGTATCAAGATAAGCAAAAACATGAAAAATCGAGAGCTAAAAATCATGGGGATAGTTTCTCAGTTTTGCTTTCACAAAATACTAGTAGAAGAATTTATGACTGATTTCCTATATGCTAGACATCAAGCCAAAGATCTAAGAACTTTTCTTTACCCTTCACCGAGAATATAGAAAAGCGTGAGTGTTTTTCTGCCAGGTAATGCCAGTGAACAATTTAGGGGGAAGAACAATGCTATGCTTTCCCTGGATATAAGAAGGTTACAGAAGCTCCATTGCTGCGATGAAATGATTCACATATCGAAACCCAAAGAACACTATGTTACCATTAAGGTTATGATCGAAAATCTTTCAACTCGTAACCTGAAATAACCAACCAAAAAAATTCCAACACTAAAGCTATCTAACCAACTCAACCTAATTAATAGGTCTACCTGTATACAAGTTATAGGAGGTACAGGTACATCCTTCTACACTGCTGATGTTTATAAAGGTGAAGTGGACTTTAGGCTATGAATTCTTTCTTAATTTCCACTGAAATAGAGCATTATCCTCTCATATACAAGCTGGTTTTATTATAATTTACTAAAATGCTTATAAAAACTTTTTTTTTCCCAATCAAACTATGTTACTGTTTTCTAAAAACTATTCCCTACAAATCATGAATGAATTCAAAGAAATATGAATACTAATTGCTACTAGTAGAATCCTAAATTGCTTCTTCAGTGGTCATTTTAAGTGGTAGGTTAGATGCTATTTTTTTATTGCTTCCTTGTCGGAAAGAGTTATGGAGGTAGTACAAACGAATCATGTCGTCTTTATCGTGTCACGGTCTACGTCCACTTGTTTAATAATAACATTTGTTCATAGAAACTTCTGATTTTATTGTCAGCTCATCTTTCCTGCTCTTGATAATCGTGTGAAGATTGTAGCTTGACCTTACTCACTTGAGCATGAAGTGGAAAGTTTGCTTTTTGAACCGTTGTTTGAGTTACTAAATTCAAATACGCAAAATGAAGAAAATTACAAGAGAGCGTTTTGATCTCGTACGGGGGCCCTTAAAACATCTATTAATCAGCATATGTCCAAGGAAGTAGAGAAGGTAATTTACAGCTCGATTAGCATCATCATATATCTTTAATTTCTTCTTTACCATGTGTTTTAGCTTCTATTTGATTCTTCAATGTAGTTAAAGGAACAACACCAGATGCAAATAAAGGCAAGCAATACTCACATTAGAAATGTGCTACTATTTATTTACTGATGAGAAAAGATTTGTGTTTAAAGTTTGAGGCAATTGTTGATTTTGCTTCACCATTATTGGAAGAGAGGGTCAAAATTGTGGTGTTATTCTTGGCATGGCTACTTGTTTTTTTTTCCTGGGAATGTAAGTATGTTAAAAAATGTTTGGAGTGTAGAATTGTGTATTTTTATGTCAATTACCATTTTTTTGAGGTTTTACGAGGTGTCATGAGCTCTATTCAAGGCCTTTTTTTATTATTTATTATTATCAATAGGCTATGTGAATATGTCTTATTGTAACTTTTAGCAATGAAGTTTTCTTCATGAAATGTCTGAAATATGTAATCTAAAAAACTGTAATCTGTAATCTGAATTTGAAAACCTGAATTGGTCAATCTGCAATATGAGAAAGACGAAGCTGTGATAATCAGAACTCAACAGATCTTTGTTTGCTACAGTCCATCAGCCATCCTCATGGTACTGTGTACTTGCCTGCAAAGAAGCATTATTTTGGAGGCTACAGTCTATTTCTTGATACAGGCTATTTCTTAATACAGTCTATTTCTTGATACAGGCTGCTTAATAGTCTGTTAATCTATTATAATCAAGCAAGGGCATAAACTAATTTAATTCGACATTCTCTTTAGGTGTTATGGCTGCTAGCTTGATTGCTGAAGTGACAGATGGCTCGTCAAATTTACGAGAAGTGTGGAAGCTGACATGCAAGCAGAACTAGCATTTTGATTGTTGAAGAACACCAGGTCTAAAAGTAGGTACGCTTAACTAGACATTTTTATGAATGGTTTAGTAAGGTGATTGTTGTGTAGGATTTGCTTGAACCTAGATCCTCTGCATAGAGTTTGTTTTACTTTGTAGAAAGAATGAAGAAAAACATTGGGCAAGCATATTTTTGGCTTTGCTCTTGATTGTTGCAGCTATGCTCTCTGTGAAAAGAATAATTTTTTTATCGCAAGCAATGTATGAAAAAGATTGTTTAAACTTGTTTAGACACATGAAATGAAAATCGTGGTTCTCAGAAACTGTCCAAATATGAGGAAATCCGAATAGTTTTGTTGTATTTTATTTTAGCTTCAAAGTAACATAATCTAAAGATCAATTGTAGACAAAACAACAATTTCTCTAGCTTATGAGAATCGGATAAGAAAACATACAATTATTTTCAGGAATAGAAGGATGTGACAAGGGTCATTAACAATCAGATAACCAACTTCTTGAGTCCTCTATGCACCTATATATTCTCGAACATCCTCTGCTATAAGGGTTGGATGGATCTGGATAGCATCATCTACTAGTAGGGTGCTATTGCCTATTAGCTCAACTGGTAGAGTGATGTGCTCACGCACAAATATGCGGGTTCAAATCCCGCATAGGCAAATATTAACTTAAATTAAATTATCATTCCTTCAAAAAGGTAATGGGCAACTTTCTTACATAAACAATGTAGCAAAAACACCAAGCAATGTACACTTTCATCGCCTTTGAATTTTCAGGGGTTTTTTTTTAAAATTATTTTTCCCCTTATTAATACACCAAGTATGTATATTTTGCGATGAATTTATACTTTTCTAACCTTCGAATTTTGCGCTTGGGTCATAGTTTTTCCTCATACTATTAACGATGAAATTAAATCTTTCTCGGCAAGTAGTTTTTCATCAAACATTTTTTGCAATGAAAATATACTTCTGTCGTCTTACAATTATGCACTTGTGTTGTAGTTTTCTCCATACCACTTATGACGAAATTAATATTCCTTGCTGAATGGTTGTTTCAAGGAGAAAAATCTTCCTCGTAAAATATAAACTTTTGGTGAGGAATTTAAATTTTTCTCATAGTTGAATTTGGGGCATTTTCTCAATTTTCATACAAACAAATAACGACAAAAATGGAATATCCTCACTAATTGATATTTTTAGTGACAAATTATTTTCTATAGAAACACATACTTTTAACGAGAAATTCAAATATTTATCGCTAATAAATTTGGCGGGTTTGCATAATTTCCACCAAATATATAACAACAAAATTGAAATTTCCTCGATAAAGGTATTTTTCGCGATGAAAATATTCCTCATTAAAAACTTCAAATTTGTCGCCATTACTCCTACACTTTAGACGACTACAATATGGTAGCAATTAGCGATGCATTGAAAATTTTGTCGTTGATTGTCGTTTTTAGCGAGGAATTTAGATTCCTCGTTAATGTTCTCGTGCCATTTTATGAGGAGTGGTTATGTTTGTCGCAAAAGACTACATTTTTCGAGGAAGAATAATTTGTCACTAAAAATTTGGTCGCTAATAACACTTTTTGTTGTAGTGATGTTGGTGTGATCAATCAATTTTGAGCCCAAGAGTACTGCTCATCTTGTCATTCCTGGGTGCAATTCGTGGAATTGGTTGTCATCGATGATTGTTTAATTAAAAGGATTGCTTCCCGTCCAATCCATATATTCTTTAATGTCGAGAATTCAAGCTTAAATTCTTGTATTTTGTTTTTGCATGGATATCAGTTTTTTAGTTCTCAAACCCTAGCTATAAGTGGGTTGGAGTTTTAGGGAGGTTGGGTACGTTGGCTATTTAATCTGTGGTTGTTAAAAGTGTTGCCTAAACTTGTGTGATTCAAGCGTAGTTTTCATAGGTTTTAAAATTCTGTTTTTTCTGTTATCTGTCATATTCGATCTCGAGTAAGAGTGTGCTGCTAGTCGATTTCGAGTATGGTTTGTAAGAGTCAGTTTTCAGCAGTTTATTCTAGCTAAGTTAGTGGAGTAGTGGGCTTAGTCTAGCAGTTATGCGGTCAGTTTTCGTGCATGTATGTGGTCCAGTTTGTGTAAGTTTCAGGTGTTCAATTGGAGAAGTTATTAGCTGCAGTTCTTTCTCTCTGTCAAAACTGAAAGTTGTTGATTTGGTAGAACACAGATTCAAGTGTTTGTGTCTTGTGATTGTGGTCAAGTGTGGTTCATTATAACATTTGGTATCAGAGCTGAGATTAAAGATCTCACTGGGTTTAAGTTCTGGGAATTGAGTGGTGTGAGAGATAAACACAGGGAAACATGTTGTGAGCTGAATCTGCCATGTTTTACAGTAACTTTTATATCGATTTCTGTATACATTGCATTCATTTGGGTTTAGATAGTACAGAATCTATGTAGTTTATGTTTATTTGCCAAATTATGGAATCTACACCAGTTTCTGTTTAATTCGCAGAAATCGAGGCATTTTACAGCAATTCTACAGAAGGTCGGAAAAACTCGGAAAACCACTACAGAAGTCCAAGGTCAAAGCAGCGGACCCAAGCTGAAAGTCGAGACTACTCGATCTCGAGTAGGCCTACTCGACATAGACGAGCCTGTCCGAGCACCACCTTGGTCGAGCAAAGCCTGATCGAGAGCCAGACCAACCCGAGCTCCGGACCCTACTCGATCTCGACAAGCACTGGTCGAGGTCGACGAAGCCCAGACGCCATGTCCGGAGTCGACAAGGAGAGGAGCCGAGGACGACCAGGCGAGACTCGCTGCCAGCGACTCGACTCGCTGCAGCGGACCACTCGCTGCCGCGGAAAACTTCGCTGCCAGCGGATGAGGCAACTCGCGGAAGCGGAAAGGAAGACCAACCCTACTCGATCTCGACGAAGCTTGGTCGAGGTCGACGAGACGCTGAGTCCAGATCCGGAGTCCATCGAGTAGAGTCACTCGAGAAGACCTAGTCGGCAAGCCACCTTACTCGAGGTCGACTAGGGCTTGTCGAGGTCGACGAGCACCTGAGTCCTTGTCCGAGCCAGTTGAGCACGCCAACCCGAGGAAGCTTTGTCAATGACCTAACCCTACTCGACATCGACGAGCCCTAGTCGAGGTCGACGAGCACCAGTGAGCCAATGTCCGAGCCACATCGAGCAGATCTAGCCGAGGAAGTCTAGTCGAAGAACCACCCTACTCGAGGTCGACGAGCCTTACTCGAGGTCGACTAGAGACGTGTCCAGCAGCTTCTCGACGAGGACTTGTCCGACTAGACTTGGGATTCCTTGGGGCCGAAGGCGGAAGATTCTATCCGATTCCATCAAGTTCTATCATCAAGGAGACAAGATCTATCAAGACATGAAGACCTACCTTAATTAGTTTTATCTTTTCCTAGTTGATTTAATTCCATTATTTCTTTTATTTATCTTTTAAGCCTTTTAGATATAGATAGATATCTTCTTTCCTAGAATAGCTAGGGAATGAAGGCTATAAATAAGGCCCTAGGGGCTCAGTTTTATTCATTCATTCCAAGACACAATTAGTTAGTTCCACAGAGAAGTTTAGGAGTTCTAAGGTTTTTAGGGTTTTGGCTTTCTGCGAAAGTTGATTGCCAGGATTGTAAAAGGCTTTGAATTTAGTTTAATGCAATTTAGTTCTTTTCATCAATCAATGTCTGCTATTGCGATGAGGCGTGAGTAGTCCACCCACTTCTGGGGCTGGGTGAGCCCGACGGTGGCCATGTGAGGCGATGCGATAAAGGTCAAATCTTTTGTGCGATTCATCTTCTATTCCTATGAGCATGATTCTTTTACGAGAGTTGAAGGTGATCCTTGTTTGTGTTATTGAAGCGAAAGTGATCTTAATGCAACTTGGATTAATTATGTGAAAAATGGTTAGTAACAATTAGGGTTAATGCGAGAGCCTCTATTAGGGGTGTGCAGAAAAACCCGACACGACTGATACGACACGAAAACACGACGACACGACACGAAAAAACACGAAACCGAAAAAACACGACACGAAAATGACACGAACCGCTAAAACACGACATTAAACGGTTCGTATACGGTTCGGGCAAATCCCTTTGTCGGATACCCGACACGAACCGTTTAATTTTTTTTTTAAATTTAAATCTGTATATAATAGCATTAGTATAATTAGAAAGGGTGCAAGACATGATGATGCACTGGCTCAACTGGTTCGGATTTAATGGGAATGATACTGAGGTCGAGAGTTCGACTCCCGTCAAACTAGTTGCTCCTTTTTTTTTCCTCCTTTTCCAGTTTCCCTTACTGGATTGACACGGCCCCCACAAATAAAACCCTAGAGAAACGCCTCTTTCTCCAAAGTCTAAACAACCGACAGATGATTCTCCATTCTCCCCTCTCTCTCAATCCTCTTCAGATCTAACCTCAAATCCCAAATTCTATTCAAATCCGGCTTCGAAATCTCCAGATCCGACGAAAAGGCCGACTCGGCGAAGGAGTGAAGGCGGTAATGTTGCCTCCTCTCTCTCAATCTTTTCGAACTCTCTAGATCTGACATCTTTCTCCATCAATAATTCTTCTCTAGATCCGATTTAAGTGAGGAAGTGGCGATATGCATCAGGATCCCGTACTCCTCTCTCTATAGATCAGTAGATCCGAGGATGTCTCTACCTTTGGCGATGTCTCTTTCATCTTCTCCCTCACTCTCCGCCATGGAAGCTCTGTGTCGGACTCTCCAAGTACTCCTCGGATGTAGACGACCCTAACCCTAACTCTCGTCTCTCTAAAATTCCAATATGAAATCAGGCGGCCAGATCTCATCTTCGGCTTCCTTCTTCAATCTCAGGCTTCCTTCTCCCACTTTCCAAATCGGATCTTTGATAGTGTTTCACCCTTCCTCTGAGTATCAGATTCTTGCCCTTCTCCGGCATTCCATCTTTCAGATCTGTGACAGCAACAATCGACAAAACCAAAGACGACCCTAAACCCTAACTCTCAGATCTGTGGCAGCGCGCCCAAGAAGGAGAAAAGAAAAAAAAAACCACCAACGGTTTCGGTTCGGATAACATGGGTATCCGACACGAAACCGATTAGCTAACCGTGTCGGATACCCGGTTCATAACGGTTCGTGCACGGTTCGGCTAAAATGTGTTAAACGGTTTCGGGTATCCGACACGATTATCCGGTTCGTGTCGGATACCCGGTAATGCACACCCCTAGCCTCTATATGCCCATTTGTTAATGACGAAAGTTATTTGATGGAAAGCATGATCTTTTATGCCTTTATGTGTTGTTTTGCATGGTTATCGTTGTGGTGTTGAAACCCTGGCTTTGGAAGTCTTTTAATATATTGAAGTTTATTTCAGTCGAAAATCTGCGTTTGTGTTTAATTCTGCAATTTCTGTCTTTTTCTGTTTCTTGTCGACACAGAGGAGATCTGGTCGATCTCGAGTAGGGAGTTGTCTTAGTCGAGTTGGCTTTATTCTGTCTTTTGTCGATTTTCACTTCCTGTTGATCACTGCTTGTCGATCTCGAGTTGTGTTTGTCGAGGTCGAGTTGTGATTCTTCTGTCTTTGTCGATTTCAAGTTCCTGTCTTTACTTTCTTGTCGAGGTCGAGTACGCTTTGTTCATCGAGTTGCTTGCCTTTGTTTTCTGTTTTCTGTTTTCATTACTGTTCTTGTCGAGATAGAGGAAAGCTGCTCGAGGTCGAGTAGCTTCTGTGTCCTCAAGTTACTTTCTGTTTGTCTTTGTGTTATTTTCTGTCTTTGCTTTATTTCCTGATTTGCTTTGTTCATTGCTTTTGTTTGTTATTTTCTGCTTTTATTTCTGTTTCTTTCCTTGTTCCTTTGTTTCTGTCTTTTCTGCTGTCTGTGAGAATCTACAGCTACCTAAGAACTGCTGACGTGCTTCCTCGTGGATTCGATCCTGATTTTCTCTTACTACAACGGGAGGAAGTCTTGTATTTATTTGCTGAGACAGGGAAGTCAGTCTGATCTTTATTTCATATCTATTTCAATACTCGACATACTCCTGCCTAGTCAACAAATTGGCGCCGTTGCCGGGGAGGCAATCAATCGCGCCTTAGGGAGTCAGTTCTCACTGTTTCTTTGAGTTACTTTTCAGGTGTATGCGCCGTTCTGGTCAAACACCTGAGTTTGACGCCTTAGACGAATTAGAACGCCTATTTCACATCCGAGCTAAACTACAAAGAGCCATGGCAGCTGCGGAGACACAGGAACAGCTGGTCGCTAGGCTTACCAGGGAATTAGCCGCAAAGGATGCTGCTATCGCCGCTGAGAGAGCAGCAAGGGAACAAGCGCAGGCTGAGCTTGCCCAATATCCAACCACGGCAGAGGACTACATGCACCTAACTCTCGTCGTGCATGAATCGGCGATTCTAATCCCTGAAAACTCTTTTGAAATTCGCACTCAGTTTCTTATAGAGCTTAAAAATAATGCCTTTTACGGCAGATTTAATGAGTGTCCTCTTGAACATATTACTAAT
The DNA here is from genome assembly GCA_037127255.1 of Persicaria tinctoria. Classification (NCBI taxonomy): domain Eukaryota; kingdom Viridiplantae; phylum Streptophyta; class Magnoliopsida; order Caryophyllales; family Polygonaceae; genus Persicaria; species Persicaria tinctoria. The sequence continues at coordinate 13,761,829 of JBANSL010000004.1, read as the reverse complement.
TTTCATGATATGTGTCGTACTCTTGCAGAAGGTACAACTCTGGAATATGTCAAGATGAAAGCTTTCCGTTGGTCGCTCGCTAGGCCTGCACTGAAATGGCTGGAAGGGCTGAAAGCAAAATCACTCACAACCTGGGCCCAAGTAGAGCAAGAGTTTCTGAACAAATTCTTCCCACCTGCCAAAACAGCACATCTCCGCCAGAGAATCACCGCCTTTAAACAGCAGAAAGGGGAACCGCTGGCAAGGGCATGGGAACGCTACAAGGAACTGCTAAGATCTTGCCCTACTCATGGACAGTCACCCTACATCATTCAGGAGATCTTCTTCAACTCTTTTGATCAAGTCACTAAGGACAGAATCAACAATTATACTCGCTACGAGTATCTGACGATGCTGCCAAGTGACGCATGGGGTGTACTAGAGAAGCTCACTACCTACGACAACAAGTATGGGTCTACTGTAACCTATGAAGAGAACCCATACGCTAGGCCAGCACCATCCATGCCTCTCTATGAGCCAGCAAAGGAAATTGATCCAGATGTTAGGGAGCAGTACTACTGAGACCAGAATAAGAAGCTCATCAAGCAAGTAAAGTATCTCTCTGTCAACCAGCCTTGCATAGAATGCGGATCGCAAAGGCACACTACTCCTGAGTGCCCACACGCAGAACAAGTCAGGATGGCAGAGCATCATTAGGATGTAGCTTACGCAGGGGGTCCCAATCGCTACATGGGGGACCAAAGGTTTCAGCAACCACAATGGAACCAAGGTGTCCCTAGGAATCCTCCACCCTACAGACCTCCAGGACATCCGGAAAGGGAGCAGAGAAAGGATGATATACAGACAGTCCTGGAGGAAATACGGAGAAATCACTCAGAGACTAGGCAATCTTTCAACTCCGTCTATACTCAGATGCAAGGTGTCAACTCTAGGCTTGGGGAAATTGATATCTGGAGGAAATCAGTTGATACACAGATTGGTCAGCTGGCAGACGGAATCCCTAGACAGTCAGGGACCCTTCCAGGATCTTCAAAACCAAATCCTAAGGGAAAGACTGGACACGTCGCTGCTATAAATCTCAGAAGCGGCCATCAACTACAAGAGACAGAGGTCGGAAAGCAGCAGAACGACGAGGAACAGCAAGTCGATCTCGACAAAGCCGTGGTCGATCTCGACAAGCCCTTCGTCGACCTCGAGGAGAACCAGCAAGAATCCTCGCCTGCACCACACAGCAACTCGACTAGGCCCAATCTGGTCGATGTCGACAAAGGCCTTGTCGATGTCGAGGAGCCCCTGGTCGACATAGAGAAGTCTGCAGCATCTCCGACATCTGTTCTAGCTCCGACGCAGAAAAAGAAGCTGCCTTTCCCCACAAAATCTCTAAAGGACCCAACGGAGAAAAAGTTTCAGCGTTTCATCAAGATGCTTCAGAAGCTCAACGTCACCGTCCCCTTTACAGAAGCTCTCAATGAAATGCCATCTTATGTCAAGTTCCTGAAGGAGATTCTGAGCAAAAAGCGATCGATGGCGGAAATCACAGAAGAGTGCAGCCATCTGGACATATTGGAGAAGAGGCCGGATCCAGGTAAGTTTGCTATAACTATTGGATTTGGTCCATTCAAAATTAATGCCCTATGTGATCTTGGAGCTAGTGTGAGTATTATGCCTTTAACAATTTGGTCCAAGATTAAGATAGGTGCTCTAGAGCCTGTGGATGCTAGACTTTACATGGCCAACAACACGGTGGTCATTCCAACAGGCATGGTGGAAAATGTCCCAGTACAAGTAGGTAAATTCTTCGTCCCTGCTGATTTCTTAATAGTTGATATGCAAGAAGATCCTGCTTGTCCAATTATTTTAGGAAGGCCATTCTTAGCGACGGTGGATGCCAACATAAGCGTAAGGAAAGGAGTGCTCACCTTCAACATCAGCGATGAGGTAATTGAGTATTCCTTTAATAAAACTGAAAGGCATACAGGTCCAATGGAAGAGGTCAAATCTATCTCAGTTGGCTACATCACCTGCGGGGAACCCAAGGTCAGAAATATGACCCCTGAGGAGATAGAAAAGAGAGACATGGAGGCCCAGGTGGAGGAGATCATGGCAATACTCAAGGAAAACACAGAGAATCCAATCAACACGGACCAAGGTAACTCGTTGTGGATTCATTATTTTTCGGATGCCTTGACAGGAACCAAGTATGGGGTCAAGATCGACCAAGGCTCCTCGACATCGAGTAGATCCCTAGTCGATCTCGACCAGACCAAGGCGACTCCACCAGCACCAGCATCGTCGAGCAGCGAACCAGACAAACCGGCCTCGTCGATCTCGACAAGACTTATCGAGGTCGACCACCACTCGACGGCTTCAGCTTTTGCTTCCTTGACGCTGATGACACCAGAGCCAGGATCGTCGTCGATCTCGACCACCCATGTCGAGATCGACCACCAGACGAGGAGCCCAGATCCACCTTCCTCGACGACGGCGACTCCAGGACCAGAACCCTACTCGACCTCGAGTAGGCTTGTCGAGGTCGACCACCACTCGGCTCCACCAGATCCGCCTTCGTCGATGAGCAAACCACCAGGAGCGGAACCCTTGTCGAGGTCGACCAGGCTTGTCGAGATCGACAAGACCTGTCCTTCGTCGACTTCTGAATCTTCGAGCAGACCACCACCAGAGCCAGCAGTCTTGTCGAGATCGACTAGCCATAGTCGAGATCGACCAAATACAGTAGTCCCCGATTCCGTCTCTGCGAAGGTAAGCCAAGGTATGGATCTTTCTTCTCCTATTTCCATTAAAGATTTATCTATACATGGGAGAGGTCTGCCTTGGTATGTGCGATTGTGCAGGATATCCAATGATGAGCCTAAGGAATATGAAGTTGGAGACAATCTCTATGTCTCTAAATCAAAGGATCATTGGGTTCCCAACAAATTCAACAAGAAGCGGATGGGGCCGTTCGTGGTGAACAAGATCCATTATGGAGGATTACAGCTGATGGACAAGAATGAAGTATTATTTGAGGCCCAAGCTACATGGGCCCTGCAGATGCCACCTTGAGCATTAATGGAAAGTCGGCCTAGCGACTATAAAATCTAGAGCATGTACATAGACTTTTTAGGACTTTTTGAGACTTTGTTGTTTTGTTTGTTTTTGGTTTTGAACATTTTCTGTTTTTCTATTGTGGGTATATGTCTTCCATACTTTTCAGGTCCATGGATAGAACCAAGCTATATTCATACTCAGGCCAGGAGGTGCTTCCATTCGAAATTTAGAGGCTCTGCACACCTGTCTTGTGAGTTTCTTTCTTTACCCTTATCTTGTTTTTATACAGTGAGGACACTGTAATGTTTAAGTATGGGGTGGGGGAAGGGCTTACTTTGTGCATATTTGATCATATTTGACTTTACTTTGTGCATTATTTCTTTGAATTGCTACATGGCTATTTTGGAATGCATTATTGATTTATGTGCTTATATGCATGATTTCCAAAAGTTTGAAAAATGACCCCCATTCGAAATTTTTGATTAATGTCATGGAAGCTTATATTGGACTCGACGATGCAAAATTGGATTCATTAGAGATATAGCATGAAATTGCCTAGTAAAGGGAAGTCACAATGAAGTGCATATTTTCTTGAAAACCATGAAAGGAGGTAAAATTTGAAGTTGCTTTTGACATGTTGCATGATAAGATGATGGAGAACTTTATATTTCCATATAAATGCTCATATGTCTAAAATCCTAGCCTTACCCATGCTTATGCATTACACAAAAGCCATAATATGCATTATTTCAAATATTGCTCCACATGATCTAAATATTGCCATTCTTTACCTTATCCGGGGATTATGTTGAGAATGATGTTACATTATGGAGATTGTTATATGGTTGTTGTGTTTATCATTATTGGAGTTGGAAGGAAAGTGTTTGAAATATATGGAAAATTTAATGAGTGAAAGAAAATCCAATCACCTCAGGAAATAAAGGTAGATTGACCCTGCTCTCTGAGATAATAGTTTAGAGAGATGGGACACATTGTGAGGAGTCCAAAGCACTAAGTATCCGGGGCCATTCATGACACCCATGTTTGCGACTCGCGAGAAGGCAGTGCTGAGGTTAGAGAGGTAAAAGAATTATTATGAATAAAAGCATTATGAAAGGAGATGAATCAAATGGAGAAGGAATGTGGAAATTCAATTTGGAAAGTACTCCATTTCCCCGGATCAAAAACACCACATTGCCAGAAATTGCCCACCCTTTAGCCTTTTACCAATCTACTCCTTATTGAGCTTAAATTAAAGTCTTCTTGATTATCAATGCTTTGTCATATGAATTGTTTTTGCATAACCCTCCTTTTGTGAGTAGATGTTGCTTTTACATATTTGCACATGCATGGATCTGTGACACTAGTACCTTTTCGAGGATGGTAATTGATTGCAGGGTTATATGAGAATGAATCTAAGATGTTGAGAGTTTGAATTCTTCCCCTGAATGACAAACAAAAGTATTGCTTGAGGACAAGCAAGCTTAAGTATGGGGTGTTTTTTGTGAGCTGAATCTGCCATGTTTTACAGTAACTTTTATATCGATTTCTGTATACATTGCATTCATTTGGGTTTAGATAGTACAGAATCTATGTAGTTTATGTTTATTTGCCAAATTATGGAATCTACACCAGTTTCTGTTTAATTCGCAGAAATCGAGGCATTTTACAGCAATTCTACAGAAGGTCGGAAAACCACTACAGAAGTCCAAGGTCAAAGCAGCGGACCCAAGCTGAAAGTCGAGACTACTCGATCTCGAGTAGGCCTACTCGACATAGACGAGCCTGTCCGAGCACCACCTTGGTCGAGCAAAGCCTGATCGAGAGCCAGACCAACCCGAGCTCCGGACCCTACTCGATCTCGACAAGCACTGGTCGAGGTCGACGAAGCCCAGACGCCATGTCCGGAGTCGACAAGGAGAGGAGCCGAGGACGACCAGGCGAGACTCGCTGCCAGCGACTCGACTCGCTGCAGCGGACCACTCGCTGCCGCGGAAAACTTCGCTGCCAGCGGATGAGGCAACTCGCGGAAGCGGAAAGGAAGACCAACCCTACTCGATCTCGACGAAGCTTGGTCGAGGTCGACGAGACGCTGAGTCCAGATCCGGAGTCCATCGAGTAGAGTCACTCGAGAAGACCTAGTCGGCAAGCCACCTTACTCGAGGTCGACTAGGGCTTGTCGAGGTCGACGAGCGCCTGAGTCCTTGTCCGAGCCAGTTGAGCACGCCAACCCGAGGAAGCTTTGTCGATGACCTAACCCTACTCAACATCAACGAGCCCTGGTCGAGGTCGACGATCACCAGTGAGCCAAAGTCCGAGCCACATCGAGCAGATCTAGCAGAGGAAGTCCAGTCGAAGAACCACCCTACTCGAGGTCGACGAGCCTTACTCGAGGTCGACTAGAGACGTGTCCACCAGCTTCTCGACGAGGACTTGTCCGACTAGATTTGGGATTCCTTGGGGCCGAAGGCGGAAGATTCTATCCGATTCCATCAAGTTCTATCATCAAGGAGACAAGATCTATCAAGACACGAGGACCTACCTTAATTAGTTTTATCTTTTCCTAGTTGATTTAATTCCATTATGTCTTTTATTTATCTTTTAAGCCTTTTAGATATAGATATATATCTTCTTTCCTAGAATAGCTAGGGAATGAAGGCTATAAATAAGGCCCTAGGGGCTCATTTTTATTCATTCATTCCAAGACACAATTAGTTAGTTCCACAGAGAAGTTTAGGAGTTCTAAGGTTTTTAGGGTTTTGGCTTTCTGCGAAAGTTGATTGCCAGGATTGTAAAAGGCTTTGAATTTAGTTTAATGCAATTTAGTTCTTTTCATCAATCAATGTCTGCTATTGCGATGAGGCGTGAGTAGTCCACCCACTTCTGGGGCTGGGGTGAGCCCGACGGTGGCCATGTGAGGCGATGCGATAAAGGTCAGATCTTTTGTGCGATTCATCTTCTATCCCTATGAGCATGATTCTTTTACGAGAGTTGAAGGTGATCCTTGTTTGTGTTATTGAAGCGAAAGTGATCTTAATGCAACTTGGATTAATTATGTGAAAAAGGGTTAGTAACAATTAGGGTTTATGCGAGAGCCTCTATATGCCCATTTGTTAATGGCGAAAGTTATTTGATGGAAAGCATGATCTTTTATGCCTTTATGTGTTGTTTTGCATGGTTATCGTTGTGGTGTTGAAACCCTGGCTTTGGAAGTCTTTTAATATATTGAAGTTTATTTCAGTCGAAAATCTGCGTTTGTGTTTAATTCTGCAATTTCTGTCTTTTTCTGTTTCTTGTCGACATAGAGGAGATCTGGTCGATCTCGAGTAGGGACTTGTCTTATTCGAGTTGGCTTTATTCTGTCTTTTGTCGATTTTCACTTCCTGTTGATCACTGCTTGTCGATCTCGAGTTGTGTTTGTCGAGGTCGAGTTGTGATTCTTCTGTCTTTGTCGATTTCAAGTTCCTGTCTTTAATTTCTTGTCGAGGTCGAGTACGCTTTGTTCATCGAGTTGCTTGCCTTTGTTTTCTGTTTTCTGTTTTCATTACTGTTCTTGTCGAGATAGAGGACAGCTGCTCGAGGTCGAGTAGCTTCTGTGTCCTCAAGTTACTTTCTGTTTGTCTTTGCGTTATTTTCTGTCTTTACTTTATTTCCTGATTTGCTTTGTTCATTGCTTTTGTTTGTTATTTTCTACTTTTATTTCTGTTTCTTTCCTTGTTCCTTTGTTTCTGTCTTTTCTGCTGTCTGTGAGAATCTACAGCTACCTAAGAACTGCTGACGTGCTTCCTCGTGGATTCGATCCTGATTTTCTCTTACTACAACGGGAGGAAGTCTTGTATTTATTTGCTGAGACAGGGAAGTCAGTCTGATCTTTATTTCATATCTATTTCATACTTGACACATCCTCCTGCAACAACAAAACACTTTCGAGAATTCATTGTTCAACAAGATGCAGAACAATGGAAGTGGAGGGGTTGACAATCCTCAGTTGCCAATCTTCAAAGGAGTGAACCACCACTTTTGGAGTTTGAAGATGACCACTTTGTTCAAATCACAAGAGGTTTGGAACCTCGTAGATCAAGGATTTGATGATGCAAATCCTCCTGAACCAGATCAGGCTTTGAGAGAGAAAAGGAAGAAATACTCTAAGGCATTATTTATGATTCAAAGTGCCCTAGATGATGAGGTCTTTCCGAGGATAGCGGCCTCCACAACTGCTCATGTTGCTTGGGAAGTTTTGAAGCAAGAATACATGGGAGATGGAAGAGCAATCACAGTGAAGTTGCAGACCTTGAGGAAGGAGTTTGAGACTCTGGTTATGCAAGAGAAAGAAACTGTCCAAGTATTCTTGTCTCGAGTATCTGGAATTGTCAACCATATGAGAACATATGGAGAGACTGTGAGCAGTCAAACCATTGTGAGTAGGGTTCTGAGAAGCCTTACAAAGAGATATGACCATGTAGTTGCAGCCATTGAAGAATTAAAGGATCTGTCTGTGTACAAACTTGAAGAGTTGTCAAGCTCTTTGCAAGCTCATGAATAAAGAATGATCAGGACAAGTGAGCAGAAGGAAGAGAAGGTCTTCCAGGTGAAGGATGAAAACCAGAAAAGCAAGAATGAGGGTTCTTCAAGTAGGGGTGGCTTTAGAGGTAGTCACAGAGGTAGAGACACTATAGAGGTGGTCAAAGAGATAGAGGAGGAAGATGATATGGTAGAGGTCAGTACAATGGCTCAGGAAGAGGAAATGGAGGTGATCAAGGAAAGGAGCAGTGGAAGGATTCCAATAGGAATCAAGACAATGATTCAAGGCAACAGAAGAGTGGAATCAGGTCCTACTATTGCAAGAAATTCGGGCACAAAGAAGCTTTCTGTTGGGAGAAACAGGAGAATGAGCAAAAAGGAGTGAATTATACAAAAAAGAATGAACAGGAAGAGAGATTGTTCATGGCCTTGTCTTCATTTGCAGATACTGCAAGCAACATGTGGTATCTAGACAGTGGTTGTTCCAACCATATGTCAAGTTCAAGAGAAATGTTTAGAGAGCTTGATGAATCTAAGAAGGGGAGTATCAAGCTGGGAGACAACAAGGTACTGAAGGTTGAAGGAAAAGGAACCATTGTGATCAAGAGTGAGCAAGGAGGAGAGAAATCATTGCAAGATGTTCAATATGTACCTGGGGTAGCACATAATCTGTTGAGTGTGGGTCAACTCCAAGAAACGGGCTATTTAGTGTTGTTTGATGAGGATGCTTGTGTCATCAAAGATAAGAGAACATGTGAGACTGTTGTGAAGGTGAGCATGACAAAGAATAGAATTAATGTTTCCTCTTGACTTAGCAAGAGGTGTGAATAGAGCAATGACAGTGAAAGGAAGTGATGAGTCCATGATTGTGGCATCATAGGTATGGGCGTCTAAACATCCAAAGTTTGAAGATGCTCAGTACAAGATCAATGGTTCAGGGTCTACCTAAGGTAGATGAGTTAGATTTGTGTGAAGGCTATGTGCTTGTGAAGCAATTGAAGGGACCATTTCCAACTGGTGAAGCTTGGAGAGCTAGTGAATGGTTAGAGTTGGTCCATGCATATCTTTGTGGACCTATGCAAACAGATTCACTAGGAGGAATTAAATATTGCTTTCTCATAACTGATGATTTCAGTAGAATGAGTTGGATTTATTTTTTGAAGTTAAAATCTGAAGCATTTGAGTGCTTCAAGAGGTTTTGAGCTCTCACAAAAAAGCAATCAGGCAAGGTGGTGAAGGTCTTAAGGACTGATAGAGGAGGTAAGTTCATGTCCTTTGAGTTTATGTCTTGGTGTGAAGAGAATGGCATAAGAAGAGAGCTTACAGCACCCTATACACCAGAGCAAAATGGGGTGGCTGAAAGGAAGAACGGAATTGTGGTTGAGATGGCCAGGTGTATGCTAAAGGCAAGAAGGGTCCCAAATCAGTTATGGTGTGAGGCAGTGGCTACAGCAGTGTACATTCTCAACATCTCTCCAACAGAAGCTATTGAGAACAAGACACCTTTTGAGGCGTGGACAGAAAAGAAGCCATCTGTTGGCCATCTAAAAGTGTTTGGGTGTGTGGCCTATGCAATGGTGAATTTGAGATCAAAGCTGGATGATAAAGTTGAGAAGCTCACCGCGGTTGCGGTCTCCTCTGTCTTCTTCCGCTGCATAACCAATCAAAAGCCTATGCAATGGTGAATTTGAGATCAAAGCTTCTTCGCTCTTCTTCTTCTTTCCCTTTCCGTGAGTGTGTGTGTGTCGGAGTCACAGCCGGAGTCGGAGTTTGAAGTCGACGCCGGCGAGCTTCCTCTCTCCCTCCCTTCTTCTGATTTCCGAACGCAAGGACTGGGGAGGAAGGAAGTGAACAGTGCCGAGTGGGGGTTGGGTTCATTTCCTTTCTTTTTGGCCGGTTCAGCAAATTAATAAAATAAACAGGTTGGTTCACTTAAACAAAAAAACAGGCCTTGGTTCATTTCCTTTCTTTTTGGACATGGGCCTTGGATCCGATTTCCTTTAAAGTAAGGTTTTGGGCCTATTTAGTGGATCAGACCTTTCATTTAAGGGGAGAATAAGTGTGGGCCTAATTTCTTCCATTTAATTCGATTTTGGGATTTAATAAAAGGAGTGGGTTGTCTTGGTAATTTAAGGAAAGTGGGGATCGGTTTTGGGTGATTTCAAGAGGGCTGATTTTGTAAAATAACAAAGGTTGGAATTTTTAAGGGATTTAGAAATATTTTATGAAAGTGTTATAGGAAAAAGATATTCAAAATATTAAATATTGGCACTTGAGTTTTAAAATATGAAATATTGTTATTAAGATTTAAAGATATAATACCATAATGATTTAAGAAAATATAATATTATGAGACTTGGATTTTAGAAAAAAAAAAAATTGACGTACATTTTCCAAAGACAGAATTTCTGACTAGTTAACTTGGTTTTCAAATCGGTTTTCGGATCAACTCGGGAAATTATGTGATCGGTGACTGACTAGCATGTTATGGTATGATTGATTGACTAATAGCATGATTGTGTGAACTAATTGCATGTATGAATGACTAACGGCATGATGAGATGTTAAGTTATATATCGTTGTCTTAAAACTTATGAACTATGATGAATACGATGAACTTGTTATATATGATATGCGGATTGGTATCGCGGATATACTGTTGCGAATACATGAATGTGGCTGATGGAATGATGAGAATGATATGGCCTGGATGAATGTGGCAATATGATGAATGGTTGAACTTGACGGAATGATGATTGCAACATGGTTGCTATTTTTGTTGAATGATATGTTTGAGTGCTCGGATGATTAGACGTAGACTTATATGTGTTCTGATATGTATTTAGGTGATACTTGTGACTATGATTTATGTGTGCTGGACCCTTTATTCTGCTGTTCTGCAAAGCCAAGTAAGTCTCTTCGGAGCTTACTCAGATTGAATAGAGCTATTCCCTGCTTTAGGTGCATGATATACTAGGTGCTTGCATTCATGATCAGCATGCCATGTAGTACCATGCTAGGTTGCATCGATCGTTGAGCATTCTATTTCTTTATGCGTATGTAAACAGAACGGCCGTTATCTATGATAGTCCTTAAGTCTTTGCTAGGGTCATAGGGTAGCCCAGCCTCATTGGGTACCCTGAGTCAATCGAGTCATGGACTTCCTTATATTATGCTTGCGGGCTTTATTGTGGAGCGGGTTAGGCATGCGTGCCGCCCTATTATGAATGAATGCATTCACGAGCTGGCCAGTCTCCACCTATCGGAAGGGGTGGAGTTAGGAGAGGGATATGCCACTTGGCATTGTCTTGGACCCTTTAAAGTATTTCTGCACATTATTATGAACTAGGAGCATGCTAGTGTGTTTGAATTTCGTACTGCATTAGAGCATCTTTATTAGGTATAGCGTATATGTGTGCTTATGGTTGGGATGCAGAGTTAAGTGGACATCGATCTGATCCCGCCCCATATCAATTTTTTTAGGTATTATTTATGTTCATCCTATCGGTGCTGTTTGCTTATCGCGCGGGTCATTTTGTCGGCGGAGAGTGAGCGCTGGAGTTATAAACTTCACTAGACTCTGATTATATATTTTTTGGATTTATACTCTTGACTCCGTTTTGACCCGGCTCCGCCGTGGAACCCTCTTGTATTACTCTTATTTCCGCTAGTCGCACTATTTCTGATTTCCACGCTTAGACTTACGACAGGTACAGGGGGCTTCCCCGGGGATTCCAATGATCCCTTCGATTTTGGGTACAAAATCCCCCTTTGAAAACATTAAAGTAGGTTTTGAAACCTTCAACCTGTACTCGGGGCGCAAGGTCCTAACGAGGGGTTTTATCCCTCGAAACGTAACCTGGGAATCATAATCCCGGGCCGTTACACTAAGGGTGAGAGCAAGTGGATGATAGCAATGAAAGAAGAGATGTAGGCTATCCAGAAGAATGAAACATAGAGCTTGGTTGAGTTACCAGCAGAAAAGAATGTAATTGGCTTGAAATGGGTTTTCAGAACCAAGTTCAATACAGATGGAAGTGTTGCAACGCATAAGGCAAGGTTGGTTGCCAAAGGGTATGCACAACAAGAGGGAATTGACTTTGAAGAGACCTTCTCACATGCGGTGAGACTTGAGACAGTAAGAGTGGTTTTGGCTCTAGTTGCTCAATGGAGGTTGAAGGTTTACCAGTTAAATGTAAAGTCTGCATTTTTGAATGGGGAACTTCAAGAAGAAGTGTATGTTGAACAACCTATTGGCTTTGTGAAAGCTGGTGAAGAAAAAAGGTGTTGAGGCTCAAGAAAGCTTTGTATGGCTTGAAACAAGCTCTAAGAGCTTGGTACAGCAGGATTGACTCCTTCTTTGAGAATAATGGGTTTAGCAGAAGTGAAAATGAACCCACCTTGTATGTGAAAGGAAGAGGGAAGAAGGAGTTCATAGTGGTGTGCCTTTATGTGGATGATATCATCTGCTTCAATTCATCATAGAGGATGTTGAATGAGTTTAAGAAATCCATGATGGAAGAGTTTGAGATGACAGATTTGAATGAGTTGAAATATTTTCTTGGCTTGGAAATAGATCAAAAGGAGGATGGGATCTATTTGTGCCAGGAGAAGTATGCCAAGGATCTTCTAAAGAAGTTCCATATGGAGGGTTGTGATATAGCATACACACCCATGAATGTGAATGAAAAGTTGCATAGAGATGATGGAACTCGGCTTGCTGATGAGAGGTTGTATAGAAGCCTTGTGGGAGGTTTGAACTATTTAGCACATACAAGGCCTGATATCACCTATTGTGTGAGTCTGGTGTCAAGGTTCATGCACAGCCCAACAAAGCAGCACATGGGTGCAACCAGAAGGGTTCTTAAGTACATTGCAGGAACCCTAGATTAAGGTATTTGGTATGGAAGGAAGGAAGAGTTCAAGCTTCAGGGATTCACTGATAGTGACTAGGTAGGGTGCTTGGATGACAGGAAGAGCACCTCAGGATCTGTGTTCAGCTTTGGTACAGGAGCTGTGACTTAGAGCTCAAAGAAGCAAGAGACAGTTCCCTTGTCTTCTTCTGAGGCCGAGTATGTAGCTGCAGGGGCAGCAGCAAAGCAAGCCTTGTGGTTGAAGAAGTTGCTAGTTGTTGTGAGCCTAATTCTCCATGTTTTACATCTACTTCTATATCGATTTCTGCATGCATTTCATGCATTTGGGTTAAAATAATATAAAATATGGGTAGTATATATTTATTTTCAATATATGGAGGTCTACACAAGTTTTTGTTATATTTCGCAAAAATCGGACGCACTTTGGAGCTTAAAGGAAACTCATGGAGTAGCTAAGAATGGTGCAGCTGGAGAAAAAGCCGTTTTTCACCATTCTTCATTCTGAATCAAGCTTTTATGTCTTCATGAGAGTTGTAGCCCTCGAAAAGAGCTTTCTAACGCATGGTCATATGCGTCAATCCGACGAACGATGACTCGGGAAAGTGCGTTTTAAGAACAGAGCAGAAAGCTGAGAGATTTACTCGATATCGAGTACTTTTACTCGATATCAACCAAAGATGTCCGAGCAGTGCCTGGTCGAGGAGGAGCTGATCGAGGAACTGAAGACAAAGCCAACCCGGCTCCAGGACCCTACTCAATATCGAGTACTTTTACTCGATATCGACCAAACCTTGAAGCCATGCCCGGAGTCGAGGAGACAACACCTGATCGAGAAGCCGAAGACCTAGTCAGACCGAGCAGCCTTTCCTCGATATTGAGTAATTTACTCGATATCGACAAGGCCAGCAACACTTGTCCGAGCCAGGTCGGGGAGAAGTTGCTCGAGCAAGCCAGCCAGCCGAAGTCGACGTCACATTTCCTCGATATCGAGTACTTTTACTCGATATCGAGTAGAACCTCCCTGGGCCGTGTTACGTGGTTGGGCTGTCCGACGCGGTTTGGGCTTTCTTGGGAGCTAAGGAGTCCGAGATCTATCAAGTATATCAAGATCCATCCATGGAGAGAGGATTTATCCACAAATGAAGATATTTAGTTGTTTAGATATATTTCCCTTTTAAGATAAATGTTTCTTTTATTAAAGTTTTATCTTTAGATATTAGATATACTTTCTTTCCTTGATTAGCAAGGATTAGAAGCCTATAAATAAGGCCTTAGGGGCTGATTTCTATTGATTCAATTCAAGACACGATTAGTTACATAGAGGTAGAGAGAGAGAGAGTTAGTGGTCGAGAAGAGTTAAAAGGAGCGAGAGCAAGTTGGCTTCGATCGGTTGTAAAGCTCTGTTTGGTTTAATGCAAATTATTTCCTTTCAATCAATGTCTGAGATTGCAATGAAGCGCGAGTAGTCCACCTACTTCTAGGGTTGGGGCAAGCCCGATGATAGTCATGCGTGTTTGAGGTAAAGATCCGACTTTTATCATGTTTTGAGCATCTACTACTTGTTATGTGTTTATTAACAATTCAATGGAGGTCCATGCTAACAACTTGGATTGTAAGCATAAAATCGGTAGATACAATTAGGGTTTCTTGAAAGAGTTGTCTAATTGTTGGAAAAGGCGAAAGGTTGGTCCTTCGATGCGATTTACATGATTATATGTTCTATTCCTGCCTTATGCATGTTTGGTTATTGTCGTTGCAAACCCCAATCTTGGAAGTTGTCTTTCATGCATAGTTTATTTTGAATCCCACAAGCATTGTTCTTTATTTTGTTTCGGTTACTTTCTGTTCTTCCTCGATATCGTGCCTGAATCGGCTATTCTAATCCCTGAGAATAACTATGAAATTCGCACTCCTTTCTTAATAGAAATTAAACATAATGCTTTTCATGGTAGATTTAATGAATGCCCTCTTCAGCATGTTACCAATTTTACTGATATGTGTCGTACTCTTGCTGAAGGTACCACCTTGGAGTATATCTTGATGAAGGCTTTTCGTTGGTCTCTGGCTGGTCCAGCATTGAAGTGGCTTGAGGGATTCCATCCAAGATCCCTCACAAGATGGGCTTAAGTAAAGCAGGAATTTCTCAATAAATTCTTTCCTCCTGCCAAGACAGCACTCCTTCGCCAAAAGATCACATCTTTCAAACAGCAGCCTGGAATGCCACTAGCAAAGGCATGGGAATGCTATAAGGATCTACTGCGATCCTGCTCTACTCATGGACAACAACCTTGCGTCGTTCAGGAGATCTTCTTCAATTCTCTTGACTTGGCTGCTAAGGATAGGATCAACACATATACTCATTATGAGTATCTGACAATGCCACCAACTGACGCATGGGCTACCCTGGACAAGCTGACCAACTATGACAACAAGTATGGGACTCCAACAAACTATGATGGATATGCCTATGCCAGGCCAGCCCCATCCATGCCCTTCTATGAGCCTTCCAAGGAGATTGACCCAGATGTCAAGGAGCAGTACTACATAGACCAGAATCGCAAGCTCCTCAAACAAGTCAAGTATCTCTCTGTCAACTAGCCTTGCATCGAATGTGGATCACAGCGGCACACCACTACTAAGTGCCCACACACAGAGCAAGTCAGGACGACAGAGACACACGAAGAGGTAGCTTACGCAGGGGGTCCCAATCGCTATATGGGGGATCAAAGGTTCTATCAACCACAATGGAACCAAGGTCCTCCTAGGAACCCCCCGCCATATAGAGCTCCAGGACATCCAGAAAGGTACCAAAAGAAGGATGATTTATAGCTCGTCCTTGAAGAGATGCACCGGAATCAAGGCACCATCAACAACCAGTTCCAGAACATCAATACAAAATTTGGAGAACTGGATATCTAGAAGAGGAACATAGAGACCCAGATGGGTCAAATCGCGGCACAGATTCCACGACCAACCGGGCAACTCCATGGGCAAACAGAACCAAATCTCAAGGGGAAGACCAGACACGTCGCAGCTGTAAAGCTCAGGAGCGGGCACCAATTACATGAGCCAGAGGTCGGAAAGCACCAAGACAAATCAGAGTAGCAACTCGACAATGAGCAACAACAACTCGATATCGACCAAACCTTGGTCGTTATCGACAAGAACCAACTCGACACAGAGGAGAATCCAAGCTCGGACTCATCTGCACAACCCAGCAACTCGAGATCAAAAACTCTTGTCGATATCGAGCAACCCTTGGTCGATGTCGAGGAGAAATTGGCCGATTTCGACGACTCTGCAACACCTCCAACGTCTAATCTGGCTCCAAAGCAGAAAAAGACACTGCCTTTCTCTTCCAAAGCGCTAAAAGATCCCACTGCAGGTAAGTTTAAAAGTTTTGTTAATATGCTTCGAGAACTGAATGTCTCTATTCCTTTTACACAAGCTCTGCAAGAGATGCTTGCATATGTCAAATTCCTGAAGGAAATCCTGAGCAACAAGCGATCCATCTCAGAGATCGCCAGCGAATGCAAAGTGCTCCACTTCCCTGAGAAGAGACCTGACCCTGGTAAGTTTTCTGTTACTGTGGGATTAGGACAATATAAATATGAGTCCTTATGTGATTTAGGAGCAAGTGTGAGCATCATGCCCTTATCAATCTGGTGGAAGGTAAAGATAGGGTCCATAGAACCTGTGGATGCCAAGCTATACATGGCGAACAATACAGTAGTCATCCCAACAGGTATGGTTGAGAATGTCCCTGTCCAGGTTGGTAAATTCTTTATTCCAGCTGATTTCCTTATTATAGATTGTGCTCAAGATCCTACTATCCCTATTATTCTTGGTAGACCATTTCTAGCTACTGCAGATGCCAAGATTAGTGTCAAACAGCGATTGCTCACCTTCACAATAGGGGATGAGGTCTTAGATTTCTCTTTTGGCCCTGAAAAAGAGGAAATTTTATGGATAGAGGTGAAAAGCATCAGCAACCACGGGATCAAGCAAACAATGAAGGAAGGTACCAGAACTTTACTCGATATCGACAATCCCTCCTCGATATCGACCAAGCTTTTACTCAATGTCGACCAGTCTTCTTCGACGTCGACTTCCCCTGCTGAGCACCAGACTTGCCAAGTGCCTAAGTATGGGGTCCCTGTACTCGATATCGACCAGTCTTGCTCGATGTCGACTAACTACAAGCCTGAAGATTTCTGTTTTGGGCCCGAAAAGGTAAGTTCAGGTATGAGTTCTACTCCTCCTCAGTCCATTAAGAAATTTATAAATAATTTAAGGGGAGGTAAGGCCCCGTGGCGAGAAAATCTGCAAAAACTGAGAGCTGGAAAGAAAAAGAAGGGAGAAAAGGGAGACTATGCAAGCAACCACCTATCAGCTGAGCTTGCATACTACAATCAGGACCTAGATGATCAAGGAGAAGGGCCAAGCACAAGCGGGCCCCACATTGACGATCCTTGAGCACGAACAGAGAAGTCGGCCTAGGGACTCTAAAATCTAGAGCATGTATATAAAACTTTTGAATTTTGGGACTTTGGAACTTTTGATTTTGGTTTTTGTTTTTGGATTTTTAGTTTAGAATACTTCATGTGGAAAGTCTTGTCTTTGTGTGTAATCTAACACTTTTAGGCTGGCAAGCATAAAAGGATTGCGAAAGGTGGAATAAGAAGTCCCTCAAAAACAGTCGAAATCGACTAGGCCAATCGAGAACGACCAAGAGGAGCAGCCCACAGCAACTCGATATTGACCAAGTCAAGAATCTCATCGACTTCAGCATTCCACTCGACGCTGACAGCCTACTCGATATTGAGTACACTTCCTCGATATCGACCAATCCAGTTTACTCGACATGCCCTGTATTGCCTTCCTCGACGCATTATTCGGTGAGTTCCTTCCTTTACTCTTGTTTATATTTAATTTTATACAGTGGGGTCACTGTAATGTTTAAGTATGGGGTGGGGGAAGGGCTTACTTTGTGCATATTTGACCATATTTGACATTTCATGTGCATATTTAAAGCTTAATTCTTGAATTACTTATACATGGCTATTTTGGAATTCATTATTGATTTATGTGCTTATATGCATGTTTTCCAAAAGTTTGAAAAAATCACCCCCATTGAAAATTTTGATAAATGTCATGGAAGTTAAATATTGAACTCAACGATGCAAATTTAGATTCATTAGAGATATAGCATGAAATTGCTTAGTAAAGGGAAGCCACAATGAAATGCATATTTTCATGAAAACCATGAAAGGAGGTAAAATTTGAAGTTTCTTTTGACATATTGCATGATAAGAGGATGGAGAACATTATATTTCCATATAATGCTCATTGTTTATATCCTAGCCTTTACCTATGCTTATGCATCACAAAAGCCATAATATGCCTTATTTTTATATTGCTACACATGATCTAAAAATATTGCATTCTTTACCTTATTTCC
Source organism: Persicaria tinctoria (assembly GCA_037127255.1). Classification (NCBI taxonomy): domain Eukaryota; kingdom Viridiplantae; phylum Streptophyta; class Magnoliopsida; order Caryophyllales; family Polygonaceae; genus Persicaria; species Persicaria tinctoria. Next base: position 13,743,925 of record JBANSL010000004.1, on the reverse strand, counting down.
TATCCGGGGATTATGTTGAGAATGATGTCACATTATGGAGATGTTATATGGTGTTTGTGTTGCTGTTATCATTATTGGAGTTTGGTAGGAAATTATTTGGAAAATATGGAAAATTTAATGAGTGAAAGAAAATCCGATCACCTTAGGAGATAAAGGTAGATCGACCCTGCTTGATGAGATAATAGTTCAGTGACATGGGACACATTGTGAGGAGTCCAAAGCACTAAGTATCCGGGGCCATTCATGACACACATGTTTGCGACTCGCGAGAAGGCAGTGCTGCGGTTAGAGAGGTAAAAACATTATTATTGAGAAAAGCAATATGAAAGGTGATGAATCTTATGGAGAAGGAATGTGGAAATTCAGTTTGGAAAGTACTCAATTTCTCCGGATTATTAGCACCACATTGCCAAAAATTGCCCACCTTTAGTCTTTTACCAATCTACTCCTTATTGAGCTTAAATTAAAGTCGTCTTGATTATTAATGCTTTGTCACATAAATTGTTTTGCATAACCCTCCTTTTGTGAGTAGATGTTGCTTTTTATTTGCACATGCATGGATTTGTGACACTAGTACCTTTTCGATGATGGTAATTGATTGCAGGGATATATGGCAATGAATCTAAGATGTTGACAGTTTGAATTCTTCCCCTGAATGACAATTAAAAGTATTGCTTGAGGACAAGCAAGCTTAAGTATGGGGTGTTTGTTGTGAGCCTAATTCGCCATGTTTTACATCTACTTTTATATCGATTTTTGCATGCATTTCATGCATTTGGGTTAAAATAATATAAAATATGTGTAGTATATGTTTATTTGCAATATATGGAGATCTAAACAAGTTTTTGTTATATTTCGCAGAAATCGGACGCACTTTGGAGCTTAAAGGAAACTCATGGAGAAGCGAAGAATGGTGCAGCGGGAGAAAAGACCATTTTTCACTATTCTTCATTCTGAATCAAGCTTTTCTGTCTTCATGAGAAATGTAGCCCTCGAAAAGAGCTTTCCAACGCATGGTCATATGCATCAATCCGACGAACGAGGACTCGGGAAATTGCGTTTTAAAAACAGAGCAGAAAGCTGAGAGGTTTACTCGATATCGAGTACTTTTACTTGATATCGACCAAAGATGTCCGACCAGTGCCTAGTCGAGGAGGAGCTGATCGAGGAACTGAAGACAAAGCCAACCCGACTCCAGGACCCTACTCGACATCGACCAAACCTTGAAGCCATGCCCGGAGTCGAGGAGACAGCACCTGATCGAGAAGGCGAAGACCTAGTCAGACCGAGCAGCCTTTCCTCGATATCGAGTAGTTTACTCGATATCGACAAGACCAGCAACACTTGTCCGAGCCAGGTCGGGGAGAAGTTGCTCGAGCAAGCCAGCCAGCCGAAGTCGATGTCACATTTCCTCGATATCGAGTACTTTTACTCGATATCGAGTAGAACCTCCCTGGGCCGCGTTACGCGGTTGGGCTGTCCGACGCGGTTTGGGCTTTCTTGGGAGCTAAGGAGTCCGAGATCTATCAAGTATATCAAGATCCATCCATGGAGAGAGGATTTATCCACACATGAAGATATTTAGCTGTTTAGACATATTTCCCTTTTAAGATAAATGTTTCTTTTATTAAAGTTTTATCTTTAGATATTAGATATACTTTCTTTCCTTTATTAGAAAGGATTAGAAGCCTATAAATAAGGTCGTAGGGGCTGATTTCTATTGATTCAATTCAAGACACAATTAGTTAAATAGAGGTAGAGAGAGAGTTAGAGGCCGAGAAGAGTTAAGGAGCGAGAGCAAGTTGGCTTCGATCGGTTGTAAAGCTCTGTTTGGTTTAATGCAAGTTATTTCCTTTCAATCAATGTCTGAGATTGCAATGAAGAGCGAGTAGTCCCCCTACTTCTAGGGTTGGGGCAAGCCCGACGATAGCCATGCGTGTTTGAGGTAAAGATCCGACTTTTATCATGTTTTGAACATCTACTACTTTTTATGTGTTTATTACCCATTCAATGGAGGTCAATGCTAACAACTTAGATTGTAAACATAAAATCGGTAGATACAATTAGGGTTTTTGAAAGAGTTATCTAATTTTTAGAAAAGGCGAAAGCTTGGTCCTTCGATGCGATTTACATGATTAGCTGTTCTATTCCTGCCTTATGCATGCTTGGTTATTGTCGTTGCAAACCCCAATCTTGGAAGTTGTCTTTCATACATAGTTTATTTTGAATCCCACAAGTACTGTTCTTTATTTTGTTTCGGTTACTTTATGTTCTTCCTCGATATCGACTAAATCTGGTCGATATCGAGTACTGATATTCGATCGACGAAGATCACTGTAGCTTCTCCTGTGCAGGTACCCGAGATCGACAAGGGCCTTCCTCGATATCGAGGAGTTTTAATCGATATCGAGTAACCACCGAGAGCTGCTGCTGCTTTGTTCGACTTGCCTGATCTTCTGTCGACTAACCCTAGTCGAGATCGAGCACTGTGGTCGACTTCTTTTCGTGAGATTCATCCGCTGCCTAGGATCCGCTGACACGCTTCCTCGTGGATCGATCCTGACTTTCCACTACTGCATCGGGAGGAAGTCTTGTAATCATTTGCAAGGGACGGAATCTGATTTGCTTTGATTTATTCATATTTTATTTGCAATATCGATTTCCTCCTACAACACTAGTTGATCTAGGATGCAAGCAAAGTGGGGCAACCGAGTTATGGTGTGATAACAAGTCTGCAATTGCCATGACAAAGAATCCTGCATTTCATGCAAGGACTAAACACATTGAAGTCCAGCATCATTTCATCCGAGTGTTGGTTGCAAGAGAGGAGATTGTGTTGAGATTGTGTGGCACAAATGACCAGAATGCAGACTTGATGACAAAGGCTTTGAGCATAGCAAAGCATCAGTTCTTCATGGAGAGAATTGGAGTAAGAAAGCTTGAATCAAGGGGTGGTGTTAAAATTGTTGCCTAAACTTGTGTGATTCAAGCATAGTTTTCAAAGGATTTAAAATTCTGTTTTTTCTGTTATCTGTCATACTCGATCTCGAGTAAGAGTGTGTTGCTAGTTGATTTCGAGTAAGGTTTGTAAGAGTCAGTTTCCATCAGTTTATTCTAGCTATGTTAGTGGAGTAGTGGGCTTAGTCTAGCAGTTATGGGGTCAGTTTTCGTGCATGTATGTAGTCCAGTTTGTGTAAGTTTCAGGTGTTCAATCGGAGAAGTTATTAGCTGCAGTTCTTTCTCTCTCCCAAAACTAAAAGTTGTCGATTTGGTAGAACACAGATTCAAGTGTTTGTGTTTGTGTTTGCCATTTGTATCTTGTGATTGTGGTTAAGTGTGGTTCATTCTAACAGTGGTGACCTTCAATATAAATAAAATTCTTGTATTTTAATTTGTTCTCCATTGAATAATAATGGCATGGCCGGGGTGAGCTTCACAGTTCGCACCCCACGTACAACCGTCAACCGGCCGGATTCATTACCGCCAGTTTGCAGGGGCCCTTCTCGTGGGCCCTGTTCAATATAGATGGTCAATGGTAATACAAACAAACTTGTGATAGAGAGTTGCACTTATAGTTCACAAAAAAAAAAAAAAAAGAGTTGCACTTATAAAGGATTCTAACAAGAATATCAAACACAAGTTATTTCAAGAGGAAATTGCACTAAATAGCCTAAAAACGGGCCTATTTGCACAAATAGCCGGGGGAGGGATGGGCCAAAATGGCCGGGCTATTTTGTGCAAATAAAACTTCCGGTTATTTCCCACTATTTGTAACCGGTTGTAGTGGGTTATGAAATTAAAACGAGGGAGGGAGAGACACGGTTTACTTTCATTTTAAAGCGAAACAGAGAGAGAGACAGAAGGCCGTCAGAGAGAGAAAGGAGAAGCGATACACAGAGGAAGGACGAACTCGTCGAAGAAGAAGGCCATCAGTCATCGCCTGTGAGGAAGGAGAAGATTCAAGACGAAGAGAAAGGTAAGCAACTTTGGCCTTCTGTCTAGATTTTGTTTGAGTTGCGAAATTGGTGTATTGGGGGTGCGGTTACATGCGGTTATTGTGAAGGATTTGAGACGATTTTGGGGTAGATGTCTAGCAGTAGAGGAGGAATGAAGTAGGAGGGGGTTAGGGGTGACATTGTGAGTCAATTTTGCGGATGTGGGTGCGATTAGGGTTTGTGGGTGTAGGGAAAAGGATGGGTAAGGGTTAGGTGATGTTGGGTAAGAAATTGGGGACAAAAGGTCAAGGAGGGGGTCGGATAGGTAGGGAATCCACATGATTTATGGTAAACGGTAGGGCTTATGTGCACATGTGGTAGGACAGAATATCGAAGGTTGTGTATGAATTTGTGGTAGCAGATTTCGTAGGACCGGGTAACGAAATTGGGAGGTTAAAATTGAACATCTGGTATGCCGAGTGGGGTGAAGGAATATGGGGTGGATTGGTTTTTTAGTGTTTGTTGATTGGTTTTTTATTGTTGAAACCGTAAGTGCCCACCAAGTGTTTGATGAAATGCCTAAACATATGATGAATAAATGGTGATTTTATTTTGATTAATCTCCTTGCCTATATGATGTGTTGTGAAAGAGGTAAAATGAACCAAACGTGTGAAATGCTAGTAAGGTTAAGGGCAGAAGAGAATATAAGAAATGGTAGGATAGGAAAACGAAGGAGGTAGAATAATTTGTAACTGTTGGCATGTATGACAGAATATGTGAACTGCATTTCTGATTTGTTGTTTGGTGATTGTGTAGCAGGTACCCCCGCATTAAACCTCATATAAAAGGCCGAAGTCAGGGAACAAGAAAGGCCGTGCAGGACCAAGCAGCCAGGGGGTAAGGAAACTGAGATAGGTTTTTTTTTTTTTTTTTGTAAAGGTTGGGAAAAAATGTCAAAACTGAAGAGTCTTACATATGTGTGCAAGCTGTCCTTGCTGTTCCTGAGAAACACCACTTCTCAGGGAGGGCGCTTTCCCATGCAAATTTCGAGTTGTTGGAAAGAATCGACCTCACCATTGACCGGGAGGATTACAAAGCCCTGAGCAAGAGCCAGTTTGGCGGCGTTGTGAAGATGGGGTCGAGAAACAAATTCTCTGCGTCGTTGGTGCACTACTGCCTTCTCCACCAACTGAAGCCTCAGAAGACACATGAGACGTGGTACTCCCTGCAGGGGCATCACGTTCGATTCTCTCTTCATGAGTTCGCGATCATGACGGGCCTTAACTGCTCACCACCCCCCAGTGATGTCATGGAGGGAGACCACAAGGAGTGCATTTACCAGTTTTTTAAGAAGGAGAGGGTGACGTTGAAGGATGTGGAAAGTGCTTGGGCCCACGAGAAAGAGTTGGACGCCGGGTCCCTCATGAAAAAGTACAAGGTTGCCCTCCTCGTCATAGTGGAGGGCGTTCTGTTTGGGTTGGAGAAGAAGACACAAATAAGGGGGTGGGTTGTGAAGCTGCTGCTTGAGGACACAAACCGTTTTCTGGAGTTCCCTTGGGGAAGGCTCGTGTACGATAGGCTACATGAAAGCCTCGACGACACGTTGAAGGCCATGGTGGTTGTAAAGAGTCACCTTAAAGACAGGCCGACCTACGCGTTGTACGGGTTCCCCATGGCCTTCCAGGTTAGTGAAGTTTTACAAAATGGTATAATCCTTATCCAATTGTGAAAAATTGTATCCTACCAATGGGGTATAAATATCCTACCAAATAGTTATTAGTATCTTACCAATGGTTAATGAAGATCCTACCAAAAAATAAATCGAACTTACCAAATAGCTTCATTAGTCATGCCAACTGTGTTCTAATATCTTACCATATTGTATATGCAGTTGTGGGTGTACGAGACCTTCCCTGAGATTGGGAATCATTTTGGCCGCAACATCGACGACAACATCATCCCCAGGTGTCTGCGACGGGAAACGCCAAACTCGTACATACGATACGAGAATGTGAAGTCCTTCCTCAGCCTGGACGCCCCCGCCAACGACCCAATTGATGAACACGTTCTGCTGGCGAAGCTAGAGCCCATCTTGCACCCCACCCATAAGGAAAAAGATGCCTACCCCCACTCATCGTACAAGAAAGACGCTCCAGACGTCTTCTTTGATCAGATTGTGGGCGACCACATGAGGGCCCGCATAGATAAGCGGAGACATGAGGATGCCACTGCTGGTCCCAGTCAGGGGACTAGCCAGTCTGGGTCAGACGCGTCGTCTGCCGGTTTGGAGGCCCGGCTTGTGGCTAAGGTCGAGGCTCTCTTGAAGGGCATGATGGTGGAGATGGGGTCCAAGTTCAGGGAGCTCGACGAGAAGGTGACCGAAGTTTCTAGACAATGCAAGAAGGCATTATCACAGCGGACTCGCAAGGGAAAGGTATGTGCTCCATTGTCCATCATAAGTGCAATTCATAAGATGATGTTTGTGTGATGGTAAACCATTGTAACTCTTATGGTATGACAAACATGTGCAATTGGTAGGAACATGTTGATGTATTGGATGACGATGTCGTTGAGAAGGTTGTTGAGAAAGATTTGGACAAGGTTGAGGCCGACGTGATTGAGAAGGTTGAGAAACATTTGGACAAGGACGGTGAGAAGGTTGACGAAAAGGCGGAAGAGCTTGAAGAGATGAATGTTGATGACAAGGGGTCGGGAAAGCGGAGACAGAACGTTGAGGATAACACGGCGGAGAAAGAAGAGATGAACTCTGATCTGAAGGGGCAGGGCATGTGCACTGGTGAGGACATTAAGGACAAGGTTGAGGACGAGGCAAAGGAGGTTGACGAGTCTGATGCAAACGTCAAGGGCAAGGACCATGTGAAAGAGGTTGAGGATGAGTCCGCAGAACAGATTAAGAAGGGAGACAAGGGTGAGGACGTCAAGGGCAATGAGCATGTGAAAGAAGTTGCAGGGGAGGGTTCCAAGTGTGAGTCTGATGCAGACGATGCAGAGGAAAAGGTAAACCTTACTCGTTGGTAGGATAGTCTGACCCGGTTGGTATGATGTTTTCTGATTGTAATGGTTCACGTTAATTAGTTCCTGCTTACACCCAAGGTTGTTTGTGTGTTGTATTATAGTTCCATGATTGATATAATTGGTAGGATTAGATGAAACAATTGGCAAGATAAGACGACACTTATGGCATGAGATAATTAAACATTGTTGAGGACGGCAATTGTAGTGAAGTTGAGACGCAATTGGTAAGATAAAACAAACATATTGGTCGGATAAGTTTAAACTATTGGGAAGTCAAAGCGCTGATAGTGGTAGGACGAAATGAGAAATACTTAATAGATGCGATAGTTCATGTGAATGTGCCCAAAACATGCGATAAACATACTGGCAGAATCCAAGATTGCATCACAATTAGCCCCCTATGAACACGACAATACGAGACAGGTGCAAAAGAACATACTGGCAGAATCCACACTCAAGGCGACGGCGGTCGATGCCCAAAACAAGTCCGTCAGCTGACTAGAGCGTACACCAAGCAACACTATGATCGACGGTGCTTTGGCCCCCTGTATTCGCCCTTCGACGGATAGCGCTTCGTCTTCGGCCTTCCCGGCGCACGCTTCACCTGCGGAGGCAATCATTTTGTCGCAGCTATTTGTGGAGGCACCACCCATGTCTCGCGAGGTGCCACTGGGTAAACCACATTGACGTAGCACGCGCGCCAAGCCTCAGCCCTGTACAGAGGATGGACGAGGGAGTATGGATCGATCCGACGTACCTTGGCCACGGCGAGGGCATGTGGACACGGAATCTGGTCAATTTGAAAGTGCTTACATATGCAACTCCGAGCAGAAAGGTTGACCAGCCAGGCGGACACCCCTTTATGGACGTCATACTCGTGTTCACTCAAAGGCTTCACCTCCAGACAAATAGCCTGCATGGCTTTTTTCCTCAAAACGGTATCCACATGGTCCGTCACAACCTTCTCGGGATTTGAACTTAGCTCCCGGCGCGTCGCGAACCACTCAGCCACTTTGTCTATTATGCTGTCCATCAGGGAGGTGACGGGCAGGTCACGAGGCTCAAGGAAAACCGAGTTCAAGGACTCGGCATGGTTTGTGGTGGTCACGTTGAACCGATTCGCGGGATAGAAAGCCCAGGCCCAATTGGAGAAGCCGACCGTCTTAATGTATTCAGCACCAGTGGGCGACTTGGCTTTGAATGCTTCGAAGTGGCCATTGAACTCTGCAACGGTGTACGCATTTGCCATCAGGAAGAACATATTTTGAAGGCCACCCGCCTTGTGATATGCCTTCACATTCTGAAATAGATGGTAAGTGCAGCGGCCATGCTTTGCCAAGTCGTAATTTGCTACGATTCCCTTCGCGATGCTCATGTGCCTGTCGCTGACCCACACCACATGGGGCTCATCCGGGACCACGTGTTTCATTTGACGGAAGAAAAAACTCCAAGACGCATCTTCTCCCCGTCGACAATGGCAAATGCAACGGGGTATAGGTTGTGGTTTGGGTCTTGGGCAGTCGCAAACATCAAGCAACCACGATACTTCCCCTTCAAGAAACTTCCATCCACCAAGAATACCTGCCAATGTCAATCAGTTTAATAAGGTCGGATGGAATTATGTCAGTGGCAAGACAATATAACACATTGGGTAAGATAAACTTGCAGAGTTGGTAGGATTATAAACGGTGGGATGAACTGGCAGTATTGGTACAAAGGTATTGGAAGGACAAACATATACAATCGGTAAGATGAAATATAACAGTTGGTATGTTAATAACGTGTAATTGGCGCACCTGGCGCAGGTGTGGGATGGCTGCCCGCCAAACACCCAAGCTAACGAACGCATACTTGAATTGCTGGTTATCATCACGTACTAATGTTGTTACGGTCCCGGGGTTTGCTCGCTCAAGCATGTAAAGGTATGAGGCCATCCACTTGTAGCTTTCTTCGTAGGTTCCGTAGAGGCCGTCCCGTGCGGCTCCCTGCGCCCTGCGTGCCATCCAATAGCTGGAGTCCACGCTCAACCGAGACTTCATCATCGTCCTGATTTGACGGAGACGAAGCTCCTTCCCTGACCCACCAAAACTGCAAAGATGGGATCAACGGGTTACACCAACAACATTTCCACCAACACATTTACACCGGTTTAGGAACTTACTCGGATACCAAACTCTGGCCCATCGGCTTTTATTTGGCGTTGCGGTGGTAGTTGCTGACGACACTAAACTTGCAAGTGTGTGTGTCCACGAACATACGAACCACCCACCTCTTAGTTTCCCGATAGGTCGACGCCCGACAGCACCATGAACAGTTAGGTTCGGGGCACACAACCAGGTACCTGTCTGATGTGGATCGTTTCACTTGAATCTCGAAGCACCCACGCAAAACTTCCCACTTCACCCGGGACTGAATGTCAGCCTTGTTATCGAACATCTCCCCCTCACGTAACTCCCTCACCATTGACCGAGGGTCTCCGACTAGAGGAATGGACCGATCCACGTCCGCTTCCACTTGCTCCAATGTCGGCAAAGGCTGTTTGTGTCCTTGGTACGATCGCTCTATCTCTCTCAGCACTGCCTCAGCCTCCTCATCTCATGATTCAGATGTCTCGTTCGGACTCCCACCCTCCACTTTGACGGGGAAACCACTCACGATCATGTCATCGTCGGAGCTTCCTACATCTATGATGTCCTCCATTCCGTGGGGGGGTAGGACGTCCACATCGTCGTCACTGTCGATGATCACCACTTGCTTTCCTCGTCGGATGGCATCAGACCTGCTGACATCACCACCCTCCTCCTTGTTAAGCTGTTCCACTTCCTCTTCCTGTCCGACCATTATGTTGTCGTCGATCCTACTAACTTCGTCAGACTGGCAGACCATTACATTGTCCTCCATCCTACCATTACAAGATTGTTTACCACTCCCAGCAAGACCCCCATGCTTCCTACTGACGCTGACCTTTGCAGGCCTACAACACTCTCCCTCCCCCGCTAGACACTCAGCACAACGGCAGGCCCCTCCAGTGTCACTACTAAGGTCGTCTAACATCCCTTTGTCATCGACGAAGCCTCGAACCTTATCCTCCGGCCCTCCGCCTCCATCCAGACCAACTTCCAAGTCTTCCTGCGTGCTGGGAGGCCCGGTTAGGAGCAACTCCCCTGGGGTGGGAGTGGAGACCTCGTCTGCCCCGTCCGAGTCTTCCGACTGATGTTCACCGGAGGCTGTTGAAGGGCTTGTCGTTTTCATCCGTAAGGTGACGTGCAGTGCTATTGGCCATGCTCGTGTGCCGGATTCAGTGTTGTAGAACTTGTAGGCTTCAATGTCATCGTCGTCCCGGATCCGAATCGGAGTTGCCCGGCCCATGGAAGAAGGGAGGTAGGTGAGCTCAATGTCGTACAACACCATGTCAACGTCGAATTTGGAGACTATCTTCCCCTTCAGTTGGTCGTAGGAAATATTCTGTGGCACCACCATTGCTGCAGTACTTGCCTCTCCCTTGAAGACCAAGCTCCCACCTACGGGAGCCCACCAACCGCCGAACACCACATTGATGCATACCCTATCACCTGGGGTACATCAGGGGAAAAGAGTATCAGCTTGGGGGATAGTTCTGATATAATAAAGGGGAACACCTGCAAAGGAAAGGTACAAGATGACTTACCCATCTCTCCCACTGCCACCAACAAACTTGTTGCACTTTTCCTGGAATGGTAAGAGAGTACACCACTGTTGGCAGGTCAGAACTGTACTATTGGTAGGATGACAACTGTATCGTATCCTCGGATGCACGGTTGGGTTTCCCCCGTCCTTACCAACTCTCTCCTGCTATGCCTCAGTTTTTGTAGGTCATGTTGGGATGTTTGAGATCATCCTCTCAAGCTTATATATGTGCTTGGGGAACACCCATCAATGCAATGATTGCATTTTCCCCTCATAAATGATACCCCCAAAGAAGAACCCGTTTTGGCGCCAAAATTACACTGACAACCCGCCAAATAAGCTACTGACAATCCACTCCAAATTTCTCGAAAATTTCAGGTATGGTAAGACATGGTAAGCCTATCGGTAAGATAGATAGATGTGATTGGTTAGATAGATATACAATTTTGGTCAGACAGATGCCATTCCCTCTTCCCCCAATGAAGAGCCTTGTTTTTCGCGCCAAAAGGACACGGACATCCCGCCCAAACCACTACGGACATTCCCCTCCATATTATCTCCAAAATTCCAACGATGGTAGGACATAGTTGGCCTATTGGTAAGATGAATGCCTTCTTTTGGTAAGACTAATGTATTCTTTTGGTAAGACGTAGTTCCCAGATATAAAGGTGATGCTTTGCCCTCACCATGCCACCCGTTTCCTATGTTGGCTCTGTTTTTTCAGAGCATTTATTAAGGAATGACACCCATCAATCAAGATTTCATAAGGGTTGATTGACACCCTTAATTACAATCATTTACATTTCCCCTCATAAATGCTCCCCCCCCCCTTTTTTCCCTACTTTATTGGAGCTACACCCCAATTCCCTGACATGTGCAGCACCTCCCCTCCTCATTTCTCTCAGCAAAATGGAGGAGCTACAATGACCGGTCTCAGCTTCACCTGCAACCTCCTATCCCGGTTACCACTTTTATTTGCACAAAATAGCCATTTTCTACCCCATTCAAATAATCAAGCCACTTGGCTATTTGTGCAAAGTTTTTTTTTTTACTTGGCTAGTTATGCAAATTGGCCTTATTTCAATACGTAACGGTAGGTTTAGTACCGAGTGTAGATTCCACTCTATGTAGAAATTAATTAAATCTCATATAATTTAGCAAATGACTGATCGAATAGTACATATTTATTTTTTAATATTTTTTGTAAGAATGACTATGAAATATTTTTTAGGCCATTTTGCATAACTAGACCAAAAAAAAAACTTTGCACAAATAGCCATGTGCCTTGATTATTTGCATGGGGTAGAAAATGACTATTTTGTGCAAACAAAAAAGGTAACTGGGAGAGGAAGTTGCAGGTGAAGCTGAGACCGGTCACTGTAGCTTCTTCATTTTGCTGAGAGAAATGAGGAGGGGAGGTGCTCCACATGTCAGGGGATTGGGGTGTAGCTCCAATAAAGTAGGGAAAAGGGGGGGCATTTATGAGCGAAAATGTAAATGATTGTAATTGAGGGTGTCAATCAACCCTTATAAAATCTTGATTGATGGGTGTCATTCCTTAGTAAATGCTCTGAAAAAACAGAGCCAACATAGGAAACAAGTGGCATGGTGAGGGCAAAGCATCACCTTCATATCTGGAAACTATGTCCTACCAAAAGAAGACATTAGTCTTACCAAAAGCAGACATTCGTCTTACCAATAGGCCAACTATGTCCTACCATAGTTGGAATTTTGGAGATAATATGGAGGGGAATGTCCGTAGTGGTTTGGGCGGGATGTCCGTGTAATTTTGGCGCCAAAAACAAGGTTCTTCATTGGGTGAAGAGGGAATGGCATCTGTTTGACCAATATTGTATATTTATCTTACCAATATCATATATCTATCTTACCAATAGGCTTACCATGTCCTACCATACCTGAAATGTTCGAGAAATTTGGAGTGGATTGTCAGTAGCTTATTTGGCGGGTTGTCAGTGTAATTTTGGCGCCAAAACGGGGTTCTACTTTGGGAGGGAAGGGGGGAGCATTTATGAGGGGAAAATGCAATCATTGCATTGATGGGTGTTCCTCAAGCACATATATAAGCTTGAGAGGAGGATTTCAAACACCCCAACATGACCTGCAAAAAGTGAGGCAGAGCAGGAGAGAGGTGGTAAGGACGGGGGAAACCCAACCGTGCATCCGAGGATACGATACAATTGTCATCCTACCAATAGTGCAGTTCTGACCTGCCGACAGTGTTGTACTGTCTTACCATTCCAGGAAAAGTGCAACAAGTTTGTTGGTGGCAGTGGCAGCGATGGGTAAGTCATCTTGTACCTTTCCTTTGTAGGTGTTCCCCTTTACTATATCAGAACTATCCCCCAAGCTGATACTCTTTTCCCCTGATGTACCCCAGGTGATAGGGTATGCATCAATGTTGTGTTCGGCAATTGGTGGGCTCCCGTAGGTGGGAGCTTGGTCTTCAAGGGAGAGGCACGTACTGCAGCAATGGTGGTGCCATAGAATATTTCCTACGACCAACTGAAGGGGAAGATAGTCTCCAAATTTGACGTTGACATGGTGTTGTACGACATTGAGCTCACCTACCTCCCTTCTTCCATGGGTCGGGCAATTCCGATTCGGATCCGGGACGACGATGACATTGAAGCCTACAAGTTCTACACACTGAATCCGGCACACGAGCATGGCCAATAGCACTGCACGTCACCTTACGGATGAAAACGACAAGCCCTTCAATAGCCTCCGGTGAACATCAGTCGGAAGACTCGGACGGGGCTGACGAGGTCTCCACTCCCACCCTAGGGGAGTTGCTCCTAACCAGGCTTCCAAGCACGCAGGAAGACTTGGAAGTTGGTCTTGATGGAGGCGGAGGGCCGGAGGATAAGGTTCGAGGCTTCGTCGATGACAAAGGGATGTTGGACGACCTTAGCAGTGACACTGGAGGGGCCTGCCGTTGTGCTGAGTGTCTAGCGGGGGAGGGAGAGTGTTGTAGGCCTGCAAAGGACAGTGTCAGTGGGAAGCATGGGGGTCTTGTTGGGAGTGGTAAACAATCTGGTAATGGTAGGATGGAGGACAACGTAATGGTCGGCCAATCTGACGAAGTTGGTAGGATGGACGACAACATAATGGTAGGACAGAGCGAGGAAGTGGAACAGCTTGACAAGGAGGAGGGTGGTGATGTGAGCAGGTCTGATGCCATCCGACGAGGAAAGCAAGTGGTGATCGTCGATAGCAACGACGATGTGGACGTCCTACCCCCCCCCCCCCCCCCCCCCCATGGAATGGAGGACATCATAGATGTAGGAAGCTCCAACAATGACATGATCGTGGGTGGTTTCCCCGTGAAAGTGGAGGGTGGGAGTCCGAACGAGACATCTGAATCATGGGATGAGGAGGTTGAGGCAGTGCTGAGAGAGATAGAGCGATCGTACCAAGGACACAAACAACCTTTGCCGACATTGGAGCATGTGGAAGTGGACGTGGATCGGTGTTGTAGAAGGAAATCGAGAATGCAAAACAGTAAGTAAATAAAGTAAAGCAAACCGATCGGATCCCAGCAAATAATGTTCAAGACTTCCTCCAATGTAGTAAGAGAAAGTCAGGTTCGAATCCACGAGGAAGCTGGTCAGCGGATCCTAGGCAGCGGCGGAATCTCACTTGATTTCGACCATAGGGAACAACTCAATATTGACTAGAGGCAGTCAATATCGACTAGTTCAGTCGATTTTTTGGCAGTTTTCAGCAAGGCAGTCAATTTCTGGTCAGAGTCGCTCAATATTGACTTAGGTCAGTCAATATCGACTTAGGTCAGTCAATATCGACTTGTTGTTTCTCAAAATCGACCTGTTCAAAGACACAAACGAGCAGCGATCTTTCTGGATCGAAAGTCAGAAGTAGATATCGACCTATAGGAGGTCAATATCGAGTAGGGCGACAATAACAAAAATAAAATAAAATAAAGAACAAAGCTTTGGTAGATTCCGGAATAAACTTTATGAAAGAAAACTTCCAAGATCGGGGTTTGCAACGACGATAACCAAGCATGCATAAGGGAAGATAAATAACGATAATCATGCAAATCGCATCGAAGGACTAAGCTTTCGCCTTTTCCAACAATTAGACAACTCTTTCAAGAAACCCTAATTGTATCTACCGATTTTATGTTTACAATCCAAGTTGTTAGCATGGATCTCCATTGAATGGGTAATAAACACATAAAAGGTAGTAGATGCTCAAAACATGATAAAGGTCGGATCTTTACCTCAAATACGCATGGCTATCGTCGGGCTCACCCTGACCCCAGAAGTAGGTGGACTACTCGCGCCTCATTGCAATCGCAGACATTGATTTAAAATAAATAACTTGCATAAACTATATTCAAAGTCTTTACAATCCCGGCACTCCAACTTTCGTTGAACGCCAAAACCCTAAAATCTTTGAACTCCTAAAACTTATCTGTGGAACTACTTCTCTAGCTTCTGAATTGAATGAATAAAACTCAACCTCATGGGCTTTATTTATAGGCTTCCAATCCTTGCTAATCAAGGAAGGAAATCTCTATCTATATCTCTATCTACCATAACCACATTAGGTCGTGATGATAACCATCAATTCAAGTATGCGTTCGTTAGCTTGGGTGTTTGGCAGGCAGCGATCCCACACCTGCGACAGGTACGCCAATAACACGTTATTAACATACCATTACAGTTATATTGCATCTTACCAATTGTAGACAATTGTCCTTCCAATACCTTTTTACCAATACTGCCGGTTCATCCCACCGTTTATAATCCTACCAACTATGTACGTTTATCCTACCCAATGTGCTATATTCTCTTGCCATTGACATAATTCCATCCGACCTTATTAAGTTGATTGACATTGGCAGGTATTCTCGGTGGATGGAAGTTTCTTGAAGGGGAAGTATCGTGGTTGCTTGATGTTTGTGACTGCCCAAAACCCAAACCACAACCTATACCCCGTTGCATTTGCCATTGTCGACGGGGAGAATGATGCGTCCTAGAGTTTTTTCTTCTGTCAAATGAAACGCGTGGTCCCGGATGATCCCCATGTGGTGTGGGTAAGCGACAGGCACATGAGCATCACGAAGGGAATCCGAGCAAATTACGACTTGGCAAAGCATGGCCGCTGCACTTACCATCTTTTTCAGAATGTGAAGGCATATCACAAGGCAGGTGGCCTTCAAAATCTGTTCTTCCTTATGGCAAACGCGTACACCATTGCAGAGTTCAATGGCCACTTCGAAGCATTCAAAGACAAGTCGCCCACTGGTGCTGAATACATTAAGATGGCCGGCTTCTCCAATTGGGCTCGTGCTTTCTATCCCGCCAATCGGTTCAACGTGACCACCACAAACCATGCCGAGTCCTTAAACTCGGTATTCCTTGAGCCTCGTGACCTGCCCGTCACCTCCCTGATGGACAGAATAATCGACAAAGTGGCTGAGTGGTTCGCGACGCGCCGGGAGCTAAGTTCAAATCCCGAGAAGGTTGTGACAAACCATGTGGATACCGTTATGAGGAAAAACGTCATGCATGCTATTTGTCTTGAGGTGAAGCCTTTGAGCGAAGACGAGTATGACGTCCATAAATGGTTGTCCGCCTGGCTGGTCAACCTTTCTGCTCGGAGTTGCACATGTAAGCACTTTCAAATTGACCAGATTCCATGTGCACATGCCCTCACCGTGGCCAAGGTACTTTGGATCGATCCATACTCCCTCGTCCATCCTCTGTACAGGGATGAGGCTTGGCATGCGTGCTACGTCAATGTGGTTTACCCAGTGGCACCTCGTGAGACATGGGTGGTGCCTCCACAAATAGATGCAACAAAATGCTTGCCGCCGGTGGTGAAGCGTGGGCCGCGAAGGCCGAAGACGAAACGCTATCCGTCGAAGGGCGAATACAGGGGGCCAAAGCGCCGTCGATTGTAGTGTTGCTTGGTGGACGCTCTAGTCAGCTGACGGAGTTATTTTGGGCATCGACCGCCGTCGACTTGAGTGTGGATTCTGCCAGTATGTTTTTTGCACGTGTCTCGTATTGTCGTGTTCCTAGGGGGCTAATTGTGATGCAATCTTGGATTCTTCCAGTAAGGTTATCACATGTTTTGGGCACATTCATCCCAACATCACTGCAATTGACGTCCCAATACATTTGTTTTATCTTACCAATCTTGGATTCTTCCATTAAGGTTATCGCTTTGTCTACCCAATAGTTTAAACTTATCCGACCATTACATTTATTTTATCTTACCAATTGCGTCTCAACATCACTGCAATTGACGTCCTCAACAATGTTTAATTATCTCATGCCATAAGTGTCGTCTTATCTTGTCAATTGTTTCGTATAATCTTACCACTTATAACAGTCATGCAAATATAATACAACACACAAACAACCTTGGGTGTAAGCAGGATTTAATTAACGTGAACCATAAATACCAGTTTTAACCATTACACTCACAAAACATCCTACCAACTGTGAACAAAAGACACTACAAACAACAACATAAGTTTTGAAACTAACACAAGTGTCCAAACCACCAAAGTTTACTTAGAAGTTTCCAAACCATGAGAGAATGTCTTAACAAACAGGAGAGAATGTCTTAACAAACAGGAGAGACCTACAAATCACGGCGCTGGATGGAGAGCCCAAGGTACTGCGGTAGGGGGCAATATAATTGTCGTTGACGCTTTCGAATGTCTCTACGCCCTCTGCCACCAACTGGATAGTCCTTATAAATGATGCCCCACAGTCACCGCTGCACGTGAAGGAATTAACAACCATCATAAGTTATTTACGTCTTACCACTTCCTTGATTTTATCATACCAATGGATGTAATATATCCTACCAATAGTCCTATTATATCCTACCAATATTAGTAGACGTACATAACCCAATAGTTAAGAGAAACTTACGAGGATTCGTTCCTAGGGATCTTGGCGGTTCGGGTTATGGTGAATGGGTTGGGGACATCGACTGTGTGCCTGGCCCGGAGCTCGACAGAAAATTGCATCACCACCAGTATCAGCTTCGGAACAGGCTCGAGGTGGGCTTGAAGATCCTTCTCCTTTATCTGGTACCAGTCACAGTCGAGGACTTCTATGTTCCACTTCACGATGTCGATGACGAGCCCAATCCAGTGATTCACCTTGTACAACCAAGGAGCTAATATCTTCGCGTTCGCCACCGACCATGTCCTCCCGTGGTGGTCCGGCAGTGTCCCCGAGAAGTACCTCAGCAGCACCTTGGACACATTGCGCTGGTTAATGCGGTTCACATCGCCCGAAATAGCGTCCAACTGCTTCACCATGGCTTCCTGCCAATATGGGTCCACCACGATGACACCAGCCTTCTTGTCACCCTCCCGGGCGTCAAATGCCTTCCGGATCAGGACCAGGGACTGCTGGATGTGCTGCGTTAAGAGGTACGTTCAAATTCCCGTGAGAGCTTGTCCCATGACGGAAGTGAATAAGGAAACATGAGGTACAAGACTAAAGTTTGCGTACCTCGGTGGAAAGCCATACGCCGGGTGAGATGAGGTTGTTGAAGAACTTCTTGTTCAGTTGGGTCCCGTCTGGGCCCTTCACTTGCGCGGGGAACTTCAGGAGCCAAGCCAAGAAGTCGTCTCTTTGTTTATCAGTTACCATCCCCTCCGCAGCTGCGTCGGTGGTTGGACACGATGCCTTTGCATCCTTCTTGGCCCGCTTAGCGGGTTGAGTCACCACGCAGTCCCCTAACTTAGCTGTGATCTTCCTATCACGCTTGCCTCTCCTCGGCTCCAGCTTGGTCTCCTAACAATCAAACACACCCGAGTTATTTTCAAACAGCTGTCATTATCCTACCAAAACAGATTCAATATTGTACCAAAAGGGTAAATATATCCTACCAACTAGGTTATTATATCCTTCCTAAATCAACTGCCTTTTATATCATACCAAAACACACATTTTATCTTACCAACAAGATCAGACTATCCTACCAACAAGTAAGGTTTACCTTTTCCTCCGCATGTCTGCATCGGACTCACACTTGGAACCCTCCCTTGCAGCTTCTTTTACATGCTCCTTGCCCTTGACGTCCCCACCCATGTCTCCCTTCTTAATCTGTTCTTCAGCCTGCACCACCTTCTCTCCATTGTCCTTGCCCTCGTCAACCTCCTTTGCCTCCTCCTCAACCTTGTCCTTAACGTCCTCACCAGTGCACATGCCCTGCCCTGCCCCTTCAGATCAGAGTTCAGCTCTTCTTTCTCCGCCGTGTTATCCTCAACGTTCTGTCCCTGCTTTCCCGACCCCTTGTCATCAGCATTCATCTCTTCAAGCTCTTCCGCCTTTTCCTCAACCTTCTCACCGTCCTTGTCCAAATCTTTCTCAGCCTTCTCAAACACGTCGGCCACAACCTTGTCCAAATCTTTCTCAACAACCTTCTCAACGACATCGTCATCCAATACATCAACAGGATCATACCAATTGCACATTTTTGTCATACCATAAGAGTTAAAATGGTTTACCATCACACAAACATAATCTTATGAATTGCACTTATGATGGACAATGGAGCACATACCTTTCCCTTGCCGGTCCGCTCTGATAATGCCTTCTTGCATTGTCTAGAAACTTCGGTCACCTTCTCATCGAGCTCCCTGAACCTGGACCCCATCTCCACCATCATGCCCTTCAAGAGAGCCTCAACCTTAGCCACAAGCCGGGCCTCCAAATCGCAGACGACGCGTGTGACCCGGACTGGCTAGTCTCTTGACTGGGTCCAGCAGTGGCATCCTCATGTCTCCGCTTCTCTCTGCGGGCCCTCATGTGGTCGCCCACAATCTGATCAAAGAAGAAGTCTGGAGCGACTTTCTTGTACGACGAGTGGGGGTACACATCTTTTTCCTTATGGGTGGGGTGCAAGATGGGCTCTGGCTTCGCCAGCAGAACGTGTTCATCCATTGGGTCGTTGGCGGGGGCGTCCAGGTTGAGGAAGGACTTCACATTCTCGTATCGTATGTGCGAGTTTGGCGTTTCCCATCGCAGACACCTGGGGATGATGGTGTCGTCGATGTTGCGCCCAAAATGATTCCCATTCTCAGGGAAGGTCTCGTACACCCACAACTGCAGATAAAATATGGTAAGATATTAGAACGCAGTTTGCATGACAAATGAAGCTATTTGGTAAGATCAATTTTTCCTTTGGTAGGATATTCATTTCCCATTGGTAAGATATAAATAACCCTTTGGTAGGATATTTATACCCCATTGGTAGGATACAAATTTTCACAATTGGAAAAGGATTATAACATTTTGTAAAACTTCACTAACCTGGAAGGCCATGGGGAACACGTACAACGCGTAGGTCGGCCTGTCTTTAAGGTGACTCTTTGCAGGCACCATGGCCTTCAACGTGCCGTCGAGGCTTTCAGGTAGCCTATCGTACACGAGCCTTCCCCAAGGGAACTCCAGAAAACGGTTTGTGTCCTCAAGCAGCAGCTTCACAACCCACCCCCTTATTTGTGTCTTCTTCTCCAACCCAAACAGAACGCCATCCACTATGACGAGGAGGGCAAGCTTGTACTTTTTCATGAGGGACCCGGCATCCGACTCTTTTTCGTAGGCCCAAGCACTTTCCACATCCTTCAACGTCACCCTCTCCTTCTTAAATAACTGGTAAATGCACTCCTTGTGGTCCCCCACCATGACATCACTAGGGGGTGGTGAGCAGTTAAGGCCCGTGATGATCACGAACTCATGAAGAGAGAATCGAACGTGATGCCCCTGAAGGGAGTACCACGTCTCATGTGTCTTCCGAGTCTTCAGTTGGTGGAGAAGGCAGTAGTGCACCAACGACGCAGAGAATTTGTTACTCCACCCCATCTTTACAACGCCACCAAACTGGCTTTTGCTCAGGGCTTTGTAATCCTCCCAGTCAATGGTGAGGTCGATTCCTTCCAACAACTCGAAATTTGCATGGGAAAGCGCCCTCCCTGAGAAGTGGTGTTTCTTTGGAACAGCAAGGACAGCCTGCACACACATGTAAGACTCTTAGGTTTTGACATTTTTTCCAAACCCTTACAACCAAAAAAAAAAAACCTATCTCAGTTTCCTTACCCTTTGGCTGCTTGGTCCTGCACGGCCTTTCTTGTTCCCTGACTTCGGCATTTTATATGATGTTTAAAGCGGGGGTACCTGCTACACAATCATCAAACATCAAATCAGAAATGCAGTTCACATATTCTGTCATACATGCCAACAGTGACAATTTATTCTACCAACTTCATTTTCCTATCCTACCATTTCTGATTTCCTCTTCTGTCCTACCAATTTCGCATTTCACACGTTTGGTTCATTTTACCTCTTTCACAACACATCATATAGGCAAGGAGATTAACCAAAACAAAATCACCATTTAATCATCATATTTTTTAGGCATTTCATCAAGCACTTGGTGGGCACTTACGGTTTCAATAATAAAAAAACAATCAACAAACACTAAAAAACCAATCAACCAAATATTCCTTCACCCCACTCGGCATACCAGATGTTCAATTTCAACCTCCCAATTTCGTTACCCGGTCCTACGAAATCTGCTACCACAAATTCATACACAAACTTCGATAATCTGTCCTACCACAACACCCTACCGATTACCCCAAATCATGTGGATTCCCTACCCATCCGACCCTCTCCTTGCCCTTTTGTCCCCAATTTCTTACCCAACATCACCTAACCCTTACCCATCCTTTTCCCGACACCCACAAACCCTAATCGCACCCACATCCGCAAAATCGACTCACAATGTCACCCTTAACCCCCTCCTACTTCATTCCTCCTCTACTGCTAGGCATCTCCCCCAAAATCCTGTCAAATCCTTCACAATAACCGCATGTAACCGCACACCCATGACACCAATTTCGCAACTCAAAAAAAATCTCAACAGTTGCTTACCTTTCTCTTCGTCTTCAACCTTCTCCTTCCTCCCAGGCGGTGACTGATGGCCTTCTTCTTCGACGAGTTCGTCCTCCGTCTCCCTCTGTGTATCGGTTCTCCTTTCTCTGATGGCTTTCCGTCTCTCTCTCTTTGTATCGCTTTGAAACGAAATTAAACCGTCTCTCTCCCTCCCTCGATTTAATTTGATAACCCCCTACAACCGGTTACAAACAGTAACAAATAACCGGTTGTTTTATATGCAAGAAATAGCCCGGCCATTTTGGCCCATTTTTTCACCCTCTTGGCTATTTGTGCAAATAGGCCCAATTTTTGGTCTATTTAGTGCAATTTCCTCTATTTTTTATTTATATTTTTGTCAATTAGCTAATAGATAGATAGATAGATAGATAGATAGATAGATTGTGACTTATATAACTTTGTATAGACTATGATAATAGCAACCATATTGATGAGAGTATCATTCATATTCGTCACAACCTCCTCTGGACGGTTTGGACTCCATCCTTTCACCTTTTACAATTGTCAATTGCATGTATCTTCAAGGTAAAGCCCATATTAAATGTCATCTCAATGTATACTTGTCAGTTTGACAATATCGACCACCAGCATTATAGTTATTTTCTAAATTATTTGAATATTGATTTACGTACAACAATAAAATTAAAATAATATATGTATTATAAGAAAACTAAGTTAATTTACTTGTTGGTTTTTTAGGTTGCAGAATATCTTTTACAGCTCTAGTCAATTCTTATGAGCAGATGCATGTTATGTTTTGCAAAGACCATTGGGATGAAGCATGTGATTGAAAGTGAATTTTCAATATGCGAGCATATTGTGGCCGAAGATGTTATATTGGATTCATTTCTTACATCTCATTATACTTCATTCTCGCCCTCTGATTATAATTTGTTATCTTGTGCTTAAGTTCTACTTAAAAGTAATTTTCAACACCATGAGAAGAGTAATCAGCTTTACCACAAAAATTAGGGTTGTTTAGAATGTGGCTCAGCACGAAAACCGAGCCAAAACCAAATTGAAAAACTCGGTTTTGGTCCGGTCAAGGAGTATGTGGTTTGGGCCTCAAGCCGCCAAAATTGAAAATTCGATTTCGGTCCAAAAACCAAAACGAACCGAATTTTTTATTTTGAATCGAAAATCGTTTGTTTTATATATAAAAAAACAAATAAATTCTATTTGTATTGTACGGGAGTAAGGTGTAGGGTTCTTCAACCATCTTTACCTACTTTTCCAATTTCTCGTTCCCAGTAGTTTCCCTGACCCGACCTCGTTCAGTCGTTCACACTGCAGCAACAACCGTCGCCACGCCGCCCCATTCACGCCCTCGCCGGAGTCGCTGCCCTAGCCCAACCCCTCGCCGGAGTGGCGGATTCGCAAACCTCCCGACCGAAGGCCCCAAAGTTTGTTTAATTTTTTTTCCCCCAAAAGTTCACCTTTATTGTATGTTAGTCTACTTGTATTATCGTTAATATGTTATTTTTATACTTGTAATTTTATATTTGTAAAACAATTGTTCGGTTGTGAGATTTGTGAGTTGTGGTAACATAGGGTTTATGTTTGAGGTCGGTCTTTTCGCGCAACCTAAAAAACCAAACTGATAGGTCAATTTTCAGTTCGGACCTCAGTTCCCCTAAAAAATTTCAGGTTATCAGTTCCGTCCCGAACCATTTGAGTTAGTTCGGTTCGGGCTGGTTTGGCCCGTGTGTGCCACTATTGAAGTCCGTTGGGACTCGGGGTCGGGGGTCGTGTGCACACGTGCGCCCATGCGCATATAGCCTAACATATAAGCCGAGCGAGATTCCATCCTAAAACCAATTGGCAATAGGTGGTGGTGGGGTGACCCACTAGCTTATATACTATGGCTTCTTTGTTTGTATAATCAATGTGGGACTCTTTTGGTCTCTTCACACCTTTCATCTCTCAGCACGCCCCCGCAAGTGCAACTAGGGTCGTCTTTTGCCTCTAGTTGACACTTGGACAACGGGTCTAGCATCTCATTCTCTTTTTAGCTAGCTCAGGATCGAGAGTCGGGCCGTTTGGCTTTTCCGCTCTGATACCATACTGAAGTCTGTTGGGACTCGGGATCGGGGGTCGTGTGCACACGTGCGCCCATGCGCATATAGCCTAGCATATAAGCCGAGCGGGATTCCATCATAAAACCAATTGGCAATAGGTGGGGTGACCCACTAGCTTATATACTATGGCTTCTTTGTTTGTATAATCAATGTGGGACTCTTTTGGTCTCTTCCAACCTTTCATCTCTCAGCAGCCACCTTGTCGAAAATTGTTTAAATTTCCATTAGTTGTATCTTCTTGTCCGCCAATCATTAGTAAACAATTTGTGGTTTTATATATGCACTCAACTGTCAACCGCAGGATCGTTCCGTTATATTTTGAGGCCTTGTCCAAACCATACAACAAAATGGACATATTTTTTTTCTGAAATATTCCATCTCAAGGGGTCAATATGTCAGCCAGGGGCGGAGGGAGGGGGGGCATGAGGTGGCTCGAGCCCCCCCCCCCCCCCCCCCCGGGTCGGGGAAAACGTAAAAAAAAAAAATATGTATTTTTTTTGTAATTTTTGATAATTTAAGGGTTAAAAGAAGTTAAAAAGAGTAAAAAATCAATAAGTATGTCTAGCTTAGTTGGTATGGGGTGTGAATATAAAGGAGGAGGTCTTGAGTTTAAATCCCCATGGCTTCATTTTATGGATTTTTTTTGTTTTCTAGCTTTTCAAATCATACCCATGGCTTCATTTTATGAATTTTTTTTTCTCTTTTAGCCTTTTAAATCATATATTTAATGTGTTCTCTACTATATTAATGGATTTTTTTCTTTTTTAGCTTTTCAAATCATACCCATGGCTTCATTTTATGAATTTTTTTTTCTCTTTTAGCCTTTTAAATCATATATTTAATGTGTTCTCTACTATATTCTTTACAAAAAAAGTGTATCTTATATATATTCAAAAAAAAATCCCGATAAAATAGGCGAGCCCCCCCTGAATTTTTTCCTAGCTCCGCCCCTGATGTCAGCACCTACAATTTCAAACACAAAAAGCTTCCATTCTGCGGAAGTACCAATACACATAAATGTAATTTTTTTTTTCTGTCCATCCACATATTTTGTGGTACGATTAACACCAATAAAAATTAAAAAATAAGATTAAAAAAAAAAAAACTCATTCCCGAAACTAGTTACAGTACGTAGTTAATTTTAATTTAATTAATTACATGTAAAAATTAGCTAGTTGATGGTCATTGGGCGGTTTTCATGACTTTCCGGTGTCCACCGTTACATAACCACGGCACCTCATCAGTCATCGCGTTGATCAATAGATTTAATTTGATTGGGACTTTCCATTTCCATTCCGCGCTGGCGCGCTGCAATATTTATACATATATATACCCGCATTAGCGAATTAGTTGGATGTTAAAAAAAAATGTCTGAGGCTTCAAACGTGGAGAAGATGAAGATGAAGCTGCTGATAGACAACAACTCCAACAAGGTTGTTTACGCAGAAGCTGGTAAAGACTGCGTCGATTTCCTCCTCCACGTCTTCGTGATGCTTCTTGGCACTGCGATGAGGAAACTGTACAATGGCACCACCGTGAGTCACAGCCTGAGAAACCTGTACGGCAGCGTGGAGAGCCTGAGCACCGATTACCTGCAGTCACTGGCGGACTTAGGGGTGGGCTCGTATGAGTGCGAGCCCACCCCAATCTCGGAAGAAAATATAAAAGGTTAAATATATAAAAAATAAAAAGGTCTAAATTAATTTAGAAGTGAAAATGAATCATAAAGTTTACTTTGCCTAATTGTTAAGTATAAATGAGAAGCTTTTTCCTCTTTATCTAGAGCCCAACGTTCAATTCCCACTTTTTACATTTTCTTCAGTTATTTTTAACTATTTTTTTTATATATAAGTTTAAATATATTTTTAAATTGAGAATAATTAATTTTAATTAGTATTGTTTGAATTCGATTTTAGTCATTCATTAGGGGTTTCCTTGAATTTTTTTTAACTAATTATAAATTTTATTCGATCACTACTAATAATATGGATAAATCTTTTAATTTTTTTTACATAACCCTTCACAAATAAATTTATTTAAAGTTTAGTAAAACTCGTTTCATTATTACTTAATTTTTAGCCTAAATCTCGCCCACCCCTATATTACGGTCGGGCTGCCTGCGGTCCGATTCGGACACAAAATCCCGTCTTTTGAATCCTGAAGCTTTCAAAGACTTGTACATGTGCTCTAATTATAATTACAGATGTTCGTCTGTGTCTGATGGTAGTGATGCAATTTGTAAGTGTAAGTTCGCAATGACCAGAAGGGCTGAATTTGTTGCCCCTCCTAATAGTGACACGGTAAGTGGAGAGGGGTATGTCAAGGATCGGGTGACTTACATGATCACCGATGACTTGGTCGTCAAGCCACTTTCTTCGAAATTGGCTATTGCGCTTCTTAGCCAGCATAAAGTCAAGGATGTGGGCTGTATTGGAGAAGCTGAGGTTAGCATTGATACCACCCAGGTATAACGTACTATATTTCCATCTTAATTCAATCATGTAGCTAGCTAGGTGCGCGTTTGTTCAAATGAGGATTTTGTGTTCGAATTGAATGAAGAAAGTGTTAATTTTGTATATGTAAGTACACTTGTTTGATTGACGCAGGGAATGAAGTTGCTGAAGGCATCCTTGGTGTCTAAAACTGTTCTCACTGACACCTTCCTTGCTAAGATTGAAAATAATTACCAGTGCCCACTGCCCAAACTGCAGCCACGACTGCCCGTGCCGGGCAGCGCCCCTCCACGGTTGATCTGAATTGCCTGAGGATTATATATATCATGAATCATGATCGATCCCCATTTTCAATTTCATTCTCTATCTACCTGCGCACCTATTATATAGTTGCAATCTGTCTTTATATATATAATCTAAATCGGGTTAGCAATATCGTATTATTTATGTATGTTTTTGATAACATGATAGTAATCATGTCTTGCTACGAACTTTTTTTCTTTCTGTATGTTAATGAAGATAATACGGAGATATATTAAATTTGTTAAAAATAAAATTTGAACTCCAAAACTAGCTTAATGGAAGATCGATCACCTCTTACGTGCGGCATTATCCATAATTTTGAATAAAAATTAAAACACTTTTATAATTGATAATTTATACATAATTTTGAAAAATATGCTTCAAAATATACTTTTGAATAAAATAAATTTGCGTAACATTAGTGTCACACTCACTCCCAATCCCATAACTTAATTGAAAGAACTAAAGCTAATCCTTTACTTGACAACAAATCAAAACCGTTTGAATGGAACGTGTCTTGAGATTATTTGACAATTTTAGTTTTTTTTTCTTTAATTAAAAATTAGTGGAATCCACCTCTTTTCTTGCCTACTTGATGAATTAGGGGCATGTGTGGTACACTATCATTAAATTATTCGATGATATCTCAGGATTATTGGATCGTATCGATGGATTATGTGAAGGAGTTGACAAATTTTTCTAATGGGATAGCACCCTGAAAATGTGCTGAACTTTTAGCTAAAAATTATTTGACGGTATAACTTGATTATTCAATGATATCGCTTTCTTTTTCGATGGTATATATATTGCTTGATTATTCAATGGTGTTACAGTTTTATTCGGTTACATATGTCATTTTAACAAATAACTAAAAATTATTCGACGGCATCACTGAATTATTCAATGGTATCACATTATTATTCGATGGTATCGATGCATTTTTCATTCAAACCACCTTATAAAGCACAAAATCGGTCATACATATGAATAATTCTGCTTTCCCTGAATAACTCTTAAATGTGACGAAAAGACACAAAATCGAGGGTCGATCAACACAAGGACTATTCAATCGATTAAAGGTTAACCTAAGTTGTCATGTCCTATTGCAATCAGAACAATAATAACAATCATTTCAAAATCCCACAAATAATCGTCTTCACTGATCATTCACTCAAGAATGAGATGAAACAGATACAATTTCTAATTAACAAGTAACCTAAATCGCGCCGAACTATCAATTCAAACCCCCAATATTCATCCTCCTCTAGAAGAATTCGACAATTTCAAATCAGTCCATGTCCTCCGATCCTTATCGCAGGGTTGATTGCTATAATAAGAAACGACTCTTGCATACACCTCATCTGCTACAATTCTATATATTGCATTCAACATCTCATCCAAGGAGAAAAAAGGCACGAAATCGAGAGAGAGGTTTACCCGATCGGTAATAGAGTAGTAGAAGAAGCTCCATACATTGTTAGCGTCGTCTCCAATCCGACCGGTGGATCGATGGTGACTCTGATGGCTTAGGACTTGGACACAATCACATTCACACCTTTGCGGTTTCTAGGGATGCCGAAATCGACCTCCATCTGATCGAAGAAGGCGATAGCCTGAGCGGAATGGCTGACGACCTGACGTGGCCATCGCTTCCGCCATATCTTTCACCTTTTTCATTCGTCCTAAAGGATTGAGATTCTGTTAGGATTTAAACACGAAGGATCTAGAGCGATCCTAAATAGAAAACCAAAACCAATGAAGGAGCGATGACACACGATATATATGTTTACGAGGTTCGGGCTAATCTCCACGCCCCCGCTTCTAGATGTCATCCAATATGCTCTAAAGGCCAAAACAAGAAAGCAATTCAATACAAAGATCCTAGGAGGGAAACTAATAAACTGAATACATAAATGGAGGTAAAACGTACACTTAGAAAGAACACAATAGCAACGACAAGCTTAGGGAAGAAAAATCCCTTAAACCGAAGCGTCTTTGACCCAGTAAGGCTAGGCCTCGTCGGATCTGTCGCAACTCCATTGAAGGTGGCACTAAGAGTCCTCGTTAATCGATTAATTTCTCCATCAACGTCATTGTTGGTTATTCTCCTCTCTTCGGTGTAGCTATAGGAAGGCTCAACAGCTCAGCCTTCTCGAGCTCCGTGGGATCGATCTCCTGCTCTCGCTTTCTCTGCTTGAGTCTCGCTCACATGGAGATCATGTTCTACAAGCCTCTCTGACTGATGAACTCAAACTAGAGCCCCTCTTGATCTTCTTCTCTCAATCTTAGCTTCTTCAATGAAACCCAAAACCCTAGCCCAAAGTCTCCTGTTTCTCAACCATGGGAGAGGAGCTCCCAAGCTCCTTTTAGAGCGACACTACAGTACCTAACTCAATGACAAGTGTTTGCTGTTTGAAAGTTTATAAAGCCTTGATGGGAGCAACGGTTAGAAATTAAGACGTTGGACAAGGCATGGGCTTGGGCTTGAAGACCCAATCTAGAGACAACTCCAAATAAGACTCAATAAATATATAATACACACATAAATCCTAGTAAACTAGAGTTACAATCTCAACAATTCCTCTTAAATCTAGTTTACAAGGAAAGAGATAAAGAAGAAAATCATATATCATATTGAACAACTCCGTCATCAGAGTATACCCGCGCTTCCTATATTAACATGCACTAGTACAAAAAAGCCCTTACACAACAGTTATTTTACAAAACGCACAACGGTTTCGGAACCGTTGCATCAGCCCATGTGGTTTTTGAAAATACAACGGTTGAGTTTATCACAACGGTTCACTTAGACAACGGTTATAACCGTTGTGATAGATTCCAGATAACCGTTGTCTATGCACCTCCAAAATTGGTTCCGAATCATATTAACCGGTTCTAACAGTTGTCAAAGTTCAATATAACCGTTGTCTCCGGTTAGGATATCCGATTTTAACCGTTGTCTAATCATATTCTAACTCAGGGCCGGACCTGAATACAGGCCCAAGAGGCCTTGGCCTCGGGCACTATAGGCCCAGGGGGCCCATATATATATATATATATATTTAAAAAAAAAATTCGGATACTTACCAGTTACCATCTGAGTGGGAAGGGCATGCTGGAAACAAAAAAGGAAAGGAAAAGGATTGAAACGCTGCGTTCCGAAATTAAAAAAAAAATAACGAACAGTTCTTGTTCTAGCAGGAGGGCGATTCGCAAGAGAAGATAGAGAACGCCGCATCAGGCCGGAAATCCGGCATCCAGGCAGGCTCCTCGGCGTCGGCGGCGGTCGGCCTCTCCCTCCAACCGCATCCCGCCATCGCAAGCCTCCAGGCTCCATCGCGGTCTAGTTCCTGGCGCGGCAGCGCCGTCCCGTGAGCCAAGTCTTCGCAAATCGCATCGCCCTGGCTGACAACTTCTCTTCTCGGCTCCCTTTTGTCTCTTGAAGTGAATGGTTGAAGACGAAATCTGGTATAATTTATCAATTTCATCCTATGTTGGTCGAATTATTTGGATTTGAATTCGTTTTGGATTTAAGAGTGCGAAACTAGGGTTTTGGAATTAGGAATTCGGAATTGAATTTGTATGATTTAGGATTGGAATTTGTTTTGGATATAGGATTGATTTTGTTTTGTATATAGGATTGAATTTGTAGGGTTGTAGAATTGAATGTGTAGGATTTAGGATTTGGATTTGGATTTGGATTGTGTCTAACAAATAGCATTTACAACTTGTAAGGTAGTACATATGGGAAAGCAATTGTCCGGAGCTAAGAAGAGGAAATTGAAGGAGCAACGAGATGCATTAACTCGAAGTCAAGTAGGTAATATCAAGAAGTATTTCGCTAGTAATCAAATTGTTAGCAATGAGTTGAATGAAGAGGTTGAGCAAACTGTTGAAGCGGATGTTGATCAAGATGCTAATCTTGAGGTCACTCGAGCTGAATGAAGAAGTATTTCGCTAGTAATCAAATTGTAGCATCTGCTGAAAGAAGTTTTTCCAAGTTGAAGTTGATCAAAACTTATCTTCGGTCTACTATGACACAAGAGAGGCTAAATGACTTGGCTATGTTATCGATTGAAAAGAAGGTGGTTGAGAAGGTTGATTATGTCAAGCTAATTGATACTTTTGCCTCCAAGACTGCGAGACGGGTGGTATTTAAGTAAAGGCATGTCCTAATATTATAATTTTTTGCTCGAGATTTGATGTATATTGTTTTTTTTATCAATAGTCTCGGGGTTTGATATATTTTTGAAACTGAAATGTAACTACACTTATATAACATATATTAAATAGCTATATGTTTTTTTGATGGCTTGGTTTTTTTTTATCGTGAGGGGCACAAGTTTCGTAATTCGCCTCAGGCAATTAATTTCTCAGGTCCGGCCCTGTTCTAACTGGTGTCTAAAGTGATCATAATTGTTGTCTAAGTACATGTTAGCCGTAGTCTAAGACAAATGAAATTGTTGTGTAGGTACATTAAAACCGTTGTGTACGTATATTGTAACCGTTGTCTATATAATCGTTAACCATTGTATAAATTTAAAAATCATTGGCTAGATTCGCTTAAACCGCTGTGTAAGTAACTTTAATCCGGCGTCTAAGTAACTTTCAACCATTGTCTATGTAAGTTTAATCGTTGCCTAAATACTTTACAACCATTGTCTAAGTATATTATAACCGTTGTTTAAATATATTTAACCGTTGTCGATGTAACCATTAATGGTTGTCTATATTCCTTTGAACCATTGTATAAAATCTTTTAATCGTTGTTTATATAATCGTCAACCGTTGTTTAAATACAAAAAATGGTTGGCTAGATTCGCTTAAACCGTTGTCTAAGTAACTTTCGACCGTTGTCTAAATATTTTATAACTATTTTCCGAGTATATTGAAAGTCGTACATACCTATCTAACTGAGCTCTTTCCCAGGCATCATCAATTTCTAATGAACAGCAAGACAGTCACTAGCCATGAGCATATTCAAACCTTTGCTCCAACCAGCACCTCAACGTCATAATCCTTGATCTAAAAATACGATTATATAAGAAGTACTTCGTATCCATAAGTCCTTCCAGTGCCAGACAAGAAGTTTGCCAGCGACGGAACGCCTTGACTCCTCATTTCTTCTTGGGCTCGCTTCATCTCTTCTGGGTCTGCAATGCATCTCAGAGTGTTAATAAGTTGGTGACTTCGTATCCATTAATTTTGAAGTACTTCGTATCCATAAGTCCTTCCAAGTCTACAAAAAGTCTTAGCCAGGAGCAAGGAGTGTCTTACCCATGTTCTCCATTAATTTTGGCATGAGAAACACAACAATCAGCATGAACCCAACCATTAAACCGGCCATTGGGCTCTTAACCAGCAACATTATAGAGAAATTTTCTCTTATCTACAACAACCAGCCAAAACAAATGAACCAATCATTTCAGCTATTTTTTAAGTTTTGAGAAGCATCAGGAAGTGAAAGTTGAAGGCTGCACAGACCTCATAGTACTGCTCCTCTCTTAAAGGCTCTAGAACCAACTCAAGGAGGCCCCTTCTGGTCTCGGTCAATGCTGCATGAACCTTAATTACCTGGATTCCTGGAGCTGACATCAACACGAACCTAGAAAAAATAAATAAAGAAAGAATAAAAACAAAGTTATAGATTAAGCACAAAACATATTGGCAATATGACTCAACACTAGGCAGAGAAAGACAGCCAAATCGGAGAAAAGAAATAACCGATTACATCAACTTCGAGTCCTTGCTGGCACATTTGAGCTTTAAGAAAAGTTAAGGAGAAGTTTCAATCCCTGCATTTTATCTTGGAAGCAACAAAGGAGCTCCAAATAAACAATTCTACTAAGCTTTAAAGAAAATGAACAATGAGGAAATGAAGATCAGAAATGCCAATGCAGTCTGATGCATCATTAAGGAAGGATACAATGAAAAGTAACCATCGGGTCTCAGGAAGGTAACTTTCTGCCCTCCGTTAAGTATCACCTTGGCATTCAATATTTTCCCAGGTGCACCAAAACCTTGATTCCAAAATAAACATCATCGACATCAATTATTTAAATCAATCACTGAAGTGCAAATAGCATTTGCAAGCATGATAAAATAAAATAAAATAAAATTCACCAAGGAATTTCTTTTTGGACATTCCCAGCAAGGAAAACTCAGTATTATTCTAGTAAAGTAAATCTTAAAGACAAATGTAATTATTTACAGACAAGGCAAACATTTCAATTATTAGAGTTTTAATATACGGAGAGTATATACTGCTTTAAGCCTCAACGAACAAATAAACCAAGATGCAGCACATCTTGCAATCGATGATAAATAGGAAATATGGTGATTGTAGCTCTTGTCCAATAGTGTATGGGAAAAGTTTAGTACTCATATTACACTAGTGAATGGGAAAAGTTTAGTGCTCATATTACACTATTCCTCTTAGATGTAATAGTTGATTTAATCTCAAGAAAAATATAGCTATGCCATATCTTTTTTCTTATCAACATTAACACCCTAAATGTCTTGAAAAAAATCAATAAATACATCATCTGATGTTGCAGATAGATCAACAAAGGGTCTTCTAATCATTCAACTTGAGACTGGAAAATGGAAGACACAAAGTTCACAATTTCTATGTCTTAGAAAAGCTCAATAAATTGAATCAAATCAAACAGACGGCATAAATATAATCATCAGCACTAATTTTTTTTACATTAAATCAATCCAGAATGAAATTTAGCTGTTGACGTTTGAAATCCCCCAAACCAAAGGTTCTGAATATTTACTTTCACTCTTCACATTTGCTAACAATTTCTAACATATATTGTATCAATTATTTGATTAGTTACATGTATGGAATTGGAAGCTTGATAATTGAATGTCAAGTCAAAATTAGGATTTCATTATAATTCCTTCTATTGAGAATGATACCAGGAGAGTAGTATTTCTAAAGAAACGATACTAAGTAGTGTTTACTGAAAATGATCCCTTCTTTTGATTAATCACATTTCAAACCTATTATCCTCAATTATTTGACACTAGCATTTTTTTCATGCAGATTTCTGTAGAAGATAATACAACACCACAAAGTTTCCCTGAAATTCATAGAGCAACCTCAATTGAATCTACCCGGCAAGTTGTTGAGTGGCTACGCAGTTTAGGGTTAGACAAATACGAGGAAGCTTTTGCTCGAGAAGATATTGATTGGGACATCTTAAAGTGGATGACTGAAGAGGTATTTCCTTGTCGAATCTTATCAATACTTTACATATTGTGTCAAATGTTCAACTGGTTTCACTGACAGTTGAACATACATATGACAGTAAGTGGCTAACTCCAGTGCTACTTTGCGTATTTACTCTTTCATGGTGGTGATACGCTCTTGCAGGATCTAATCAGCGTAGTTGTTTCTGCACTAGGTCCTCGGAAAAAGATTATGCAGGCTCTTAATGAACTAAGAAAAGGGGAGCTCAACCCATTTCAACAGATATAGAATGCAATCTGCCAAATCA